>CM060560.1:107587473-117444589 GCA_030625065.1 Alectoris magna
CTGTGGCATTTCACATTATCATGAAAGGCAAAATGCATGAGACAGGATGGCTGAGGAATCCCTTGTTCTTTTCCAGTGACTGGTGATGATGTTACTGATGCTTAGCCCATAGCATTTTGCTTTTGGGTTCCCTCTTCCAGTGCAGCTATCAGCACATCCACAGGAAACCCACATTCCGATAGAGAACTTTGACTTATTGACAGAATATTCTCAAACTGGAACAGTCATTAACTTAAAAGTATACAAGCACAAAGAGGTACTTGCTAATTTGGCTGCAATCTGTAGAAAGCTATAACTGCAAATATTCAAACTAGGAGTTAAAATTCAACTGTAAAGGAAAAAAGAATAAAAAGCTCCAGACAGGTAACGTGCCAGATCTCACACGCATACCTCGCATACACAGTTTGTAAGGGTCCAACTGGAGTTCCAAGCTTTTCCCACAATGCAAAAATGATCAATAACACACTTAAGTCTATGAATTTTCTTTTGAATGGGGTTCAAGCAGACATTCCTTTAAAGATCCACCAGCATAAAATTTCTTTTCTTCCTCCTCTGATCTTAAATTAAAGCTTGTCCAGAAGAAATAGGCTTACTGTAAAATATCTGAAAGCCAACATAACATTTCTTTAATGAATACAACTCATATTGACTGGGGGAAAATAAAACACAGTATGAATCAATTTATGCCTGTTCTGACTATGCATCTCATTGCTAATGCAATACAAGATAAGTCTAAATGGTATCTGGGGATAATTTGTGCTTCTAATCTGTTGAGTTTACTGTTATTTTTGTTGTTGGGGTGTTTTTTTGTTTGTTTGTTTGTTTGTTTGAGGGGTGAGTGGTAATGTGCCTAATCTAGAAGTTTTAGTTTAGTAGAAATTTACGGCATAAGGGTTTACATACATGAGTAGCTCAATCACTATTGACATCTACCTCCCTCGTTTCTGCTGCTAGTACAGCATCTCAATTTTGTGATACTGAAGGACCACAGGCAAAGCAGAACTAAGCTGTCTCTTCCAGCTGCGATGGGCTGATCTCGGCTGGCTGGCAGACCTACCCACTCTCTTACTCCCTCTCCCCAACAGGACATCACGCTTCCTCTCCACTGGCTGCAGCATCATTTCTTTCTTCCTTCCTCTCTGAATTTGGTGTTTTCAGGCAAAATTTTGCCCTCTTTCTTTCGTGCATTTTCCCAGAGGTGCCAGCAGTTTGGCTGGCAGTCTCAGCTGCGTTCTGAGGTGGGTATATTGGAGTGGGTTGGACATGAGTATGTCCAGCAGGGTGACATTAGAATATCTGTTATTAAGATAAGACCAAGGAACAAACAAAAATACTGAAGGCTTTTATTCATCTCTGCTTCTTTCAGGACATTCTGCATTATTTATTGCCACCTTCTGTTGCACAGGTTAAATTGTCTCCTAGCCTTGCCCAAGACAAGTTCAACTATCAAAGTGCCTGGGGCTGAACGCACACATCTGCACTTAGACACCTAATGAAACAACCATGGTGCCAACAGAAGTTTTTTCTTTTACTCAAAACAATTTATTTTTCTCAAAATTTAAGCTAAGCTCTTTTGGGAAGATAAAATAATGAATCAGATTAAGGTCCTATACTTAAATAACTTGGTCCACTTAACTAGAAATTTGGGAATATTTACTGAATTTATTGAATGTACTTGGAAGATGGGAAAGTCCATAATTTTGATTATTTGGTTATTAAATTCTACTCATAATATGAGGCTCAGATTGTACAGTTCTGTCACTTGTATAAACACTAAAGAGGATGCAACATATGAAGTTAATTGATAATCCCACAAGAATTACTGGAATGACTTTGAAGTGAATGGAATTGACACCAGATGAAAAATGATCCCAAACTTTAAAACTGTAAATAAAGTGTACAAAAAAGTGGTCTCTTTTCATTTTCAGTATATATGCTGTTAAAAGGAATTACCACTTGTATTGCAAGAAATCATGTGCTGTTTCGTCCTATGGGATGCAAATGAGATACTCGTCTTTGGAGAATTATTGAAACCTGATGACAAGAAGCAGATGAAATAAGATGCTCTTAGCTTAATAGTGGCTGTGACATGCATCTGTGAAAGAAGCAGAAGATGAGTGAAATCAGCCTTACATGCTGACAGATGAAACTCAGCTTATTCTAATACCAAATCCACTTTTACCTCTTTTATTACTAGAAATATGGTTGCCCAGGATAAGACATCTTGTTCTATTCTAACTCTTTGGACGAGTTGCTCTTTTTCAGGTGCTGGACAAATAATAATTCATTGATCATGAAAAAAAAACCTGAGATGTATATTATGACAGCCTTTTTTTTTTTTTTTTTTTTTTTTTTTTTTTTCAGAATACAATCTACTGAATAGATATTTTAATAGCTGCCATCTTCCTTTCACATTAGAATTTATCACAAAGGAATCAGTTGCAGGGAATTTGGTCAACTGCAACTTTTGACTCCATGGAGTTACAAACCATAATAGATAAACAGCTAGGGTATCCTTTTCACTCAAATCACATTTGCCAAGAATGTTTTTGACTATGAAAACGAGTACAAATAAACATGCACATACACCAGGGAAAGACTATGAAAATTATATTAAAAAAAAATAAAAATCAAAAACCTGTTAACATTGTTCATTCCCTCTTTTAGGATTTTCAGTAAAGGTTATGACAGTACTGTAGGAGCAACACGGAGAGCACAATTGAGCATAGCTCCACAGCATTAAAAATTACAGCAGGTATGACGTACACATCCATATGCTGATTTCCACAGTACAAATCATTCATTCTCTCCCAAATCCTAGAAGAAATAGAATGCAGATTTAGCTATGTGGTTCAAGACTAATCCAGTACACATTTTCCATTACATATGTCTCCAGATACATGGAATATTAAAAAAAAAAAAAAAAAAAAGGACTTATTTTAGAAAGTATGCACACACTAGAGCAATCATCTGAGATGAAAGGAGAAACACTGATAGGAAGAAGACACTTAATTATTGTATTATTAAGAATTAATGTAACCAGTTTGATGCACAACAGCATTTCAAGTAAGCCAAGCATGAGCATAGGAATCAAGACTAAAGAAAAGATGGCAGGATATGGACAGGTGTTCCTAGGAGCAAAGCCATTTAGCCACTATGACTGTGTAGTCAAGAATCATAGAATCATCAAGCTTGGAAAAGACCTCCAAGACCATCCAGTCCAACTGTCCATCCATCACCAATATTTCCCACTAAGCCATGTCCCTCAGTACATCTAAATCTTTCTTGAACACTTCCAAGGTTGGTGATGCTACCATCTCCCTTGGCAGCTTGTCCCAGTGCCTAATCACACTTTCAGAGAAGTTTTATCTAATATCCAACCTGAATTTCCCCTGGCACAACTCAAGGCCATTCCCTCTAGCTCTATTGTTAGTTACATGGGAGAAGAGGCCAACCCTCACCTAGCCGCAACCTCCCTTGAGATAGTTGTAGAGAGCTCTCCCCTGAGCCCTCTCTTCTCCATACTAAATAATCTCAGTTCCCTCAGCCACTCCTCATAAAACTTGTGCTCCAGACCCCTCACCAGCTTCATTTGCCCTTCTCTGAACACGCTCCAGGGCATCAATGTCTTTCTTCTAGTGAGGGGCCCCAAACTGAACACAGTACTCAAGGTGCAGCCTCACCAGTGCTGAGTACAGAGGGACAATCACCTTGCTCCTGCTGGCAACACTATTCCTGATATAAGCCAGGATGTCATTGACCTTTTTGGCCACCTGGGCACAATGCTGGCTCAAGTTCAGCTAAGCGCTGACCAATACGCCCAGGTCTATTTCCCCTATAAAGTCTTCTAGACACTCTATCCCAAGCCTGCAGTGTTTCCAGGGGTTGTTGAGGCCAAAGTGCAGGCCCTTGGTCTTGCTGAATTTCATCCCATTGGCCTCAGTCCAGCTATCCAGCCTGTAAAGATCTCTCTGTAGGGCTTTCCTATGCTCAGGCAGGTTGACACATCCTCCCAAGTTAGTGTCATCTCCAAACTTATTGAGGGTGCACTCCATGCCCTCATCCAGGTCATCAATAAAGATATTGAAGAGGACAGAGCCCAATACTGACCCCTGGGGAAAACCACTTGTGACCAGTTGCCAGCTGGATTTAACTCCATCAGCACCACACTCCGGGCCTGGCCATCCAGCCAGTTTTTTACCCAACCAAGAATGTACCATGCCAAGTCATGGGCTGTCAGCTTCTCCAGGAGAATACTGTGGGAGAAAGTGTCAAAGGCTTTGCTGAAGTCTAGGTAGACTTCAGGTCAACAGCCTTTCCCTCATCCACCAGACAGGTCACTAGATCATAGAAGGAGATCAGGTTGGTCAAGCAGGACCTGCCTTCCATGAACCCATGCTGGCTAGGCCTGATTTGTCCTGCACATGCCATGTGATCTCCCTCAAGATGATCTGCTCCATAACCCTTCCTGGCACCGAGGTCAGTTTGACAGGCCTGTAATTCCCCAGATCCTCCTTATGAACCTTCCTGTAGATGGGAGTCACATTGGCAAGCCTCCAATCCTCTGGGACCTTTCTGGTTGAGCAGGAACACTGATAGATGATGGAAAGTGGCTTGGTCATCACCTCCACTAGCTCCCTCAGCACCCCTGGGTGGATCTCATCCAGCTCCATGGACTTGTGGCAGTCCAGGTGGAGTAGTACATTTCTAACTAACTGTTTCCACCTGAATTGTGGGGAGTTTATTCTGCTCCCCATCTGAGACTTCCAGGTCAAGGGATAGAGTATCCTGAGGATAACTGGTCTGACTTTTAAAGACAGATGTAAAGAAGGCATTGAGAACCTCAGCCTTTTCCTCATCCTCAGTGGTCATGTTCCCCACCACATCTAGTAAATGCTGGAGATTCTCCTTAGCCTTCCTCTTACTGTTAATATATTTGTAAATTTTTTTGTTGTTGTTCTCGTTTACCCCAATGGCCAAGTTGAGTTCAAGCTGTTTGCCTTTCTAATTTTCTACCTACAAAGAAGGTTTGTGTCAAAGATGACAACTTTCAGTGACTGAAAGTCAATCTTTAGAAGCCATAAGAGGATGGATGGAGCCAAGATGAAAGGACTACCCCACAACATGCACCAAAGAAACACACAGGAAGAAGTAGCAGATGGGGCAGTTTCAGTGAAGTAGGTAGGAAAATAATTTAGCTTGGAGAAAATAGAAGAACCTGAAGGGCAAGAGCTACAGACAGCAAATACAGAGAGGTTATTTAAAGAACTGAGAGGTGGAGGAGAAAAAGGGCGGCATTTAGATATGGAAGGGTCAAGAACAAGTTTAATGTGCCTATGACCACTGTATATTTTTACAGGAAAAGAAAACTTGATTGGAAGTTAGGATGAGCAGAGGAAGAGAAAGACAGGTACTGGGCTAAGATTCTTAAGAGTTTTATGGACAAGCTTTAAGACCATCTGCCCCAAAGAAGTTACATTTTTCATAAACAAGATCTTCTTGCATAGCCTGGAACTTTGCAAAGATTCAGTCTTTGTTAATATATGGATCAAACTCACAGAAGAGATTCGAGTGTGAATTATCCCATCCGGCTTGTAGCACTCACCAACCTTTAGACAGAAAAAATAATAATGTGGTGAAATGGGATATGCCATACACCATCTGGCAGCTGTGCAAACAAGAAGAAGAACCCTATGAAGAACATTATTACACGTTTGGGGACCTGCTGATTACATTGCTTGTCTAAGGTTAGACATTTTGGTGTATAAAACTTGAGAACATAGTCTAAATCATGGATAATTTAATAGGTTGCACATGGACTTCACCTTTAGTTTATTCATTCTTTTCTATTTAGCAATACATCCCTTCTTAAAAGGCTGTCTTGCTTTTATGGTGAATGGCTTAAAGTGCTGCTCATTTGAAACTGACATAATTGAAAGGAACAATCCTCATTTATCTATAGTAGTAGGAATGTGTGTAGTAAATAGTCCTATCAAAATGATCAGTATTGTCATATATATCTGAAAGTTCATATTTAAAATTAATATACCACCTCCATAATTGGCAAATCATATTCCCTTAAAAAAAAAAAAAAAGTTTTTATTCATGTATTTTTTTCTTCTCACTTTATGAAGGAGAACAACAGAAAGTGATTAAGGGGAGTGTGTTAATAAAATTTTTTAAAAAAAGCTCTTTAAACTAACAAGCTTATGGATTTTGAAGGACTGCCAGGAGAGTCATTAACAGAAAATACTCAAAAGGCACTTAAACCTGTTCTCTAGCTACAATAGATTTGTTTCTGTCACCCTACAAGAAAACAAAACAACAGAAGAATCCAGCTTACTCCCTAGCTGGTTCCCCATGTTTGGCAGCACATTTCAATTACTCATTCAGGCCCTTCTTCACTGTCAGTATTCTCTCTTCTGCTACCACTCCATCCAAGAAAAACTCAGCTTTTCTTTACCTATCCCATGTTGATGATTTCTTCTACTTGAAGCCTTGACTTCTTACCCATTCTTTACACCATCACTATCACTAAGGGCCTGAGTTTCATCATATCTGACTTACACGTGTTCCTCTATGCATTTCTGCATTCTTTTCCAATCTCCTCTCACTGCTTCATGCCAAATTCGTCTTCTTTTTGAAACGCTGGTACTGCAACAGATGGTGCTTTGGAGAAAGGGGATCAGGTGCACAATTAAGATGGACAGATTTGAAATTGCACATTGAGATAAGTTTTCCAAATATGGACAGGATGTTAGCATCAGGTGTCACTCTAACTTGGATCTAACCTCGAGCACTGTGAACCCATACTTATACTAGTAAATGGCCCCAGCATCTCTGTGAAGAAATTCTTCCTCTTATTTTCCCTATGAATGTTGGAACATTATTGTGTCATATTGATTCATCTCTTCTTTCATGATGTGTAAGGACAGCAGAGTACATTGATTCCAAGTCAGTGAAACAATATAAAATGAGTTTTCTATAGATTTCTATCTAAGGTCTTCTATGTCATCCCCATCACAATACCTTCATATCCTTTTTATATCTCTTGGCCTCCTCTTGAGTTTTTCTGCCTCATCCTATACCTGTGATTGTCATAATGCTAGCTCTCTTCTGTATATCCCTTCACCTCTTAAAGACTCTTTGCTCCCCTTCTACGACTTCTGCCCAAAATATTGGGCTTGCTATCTGGCTTGGCTTGGCTAAGAACAGTAGATATTGCTATCCCTCTAGTCCTCCACATGCCAATCATCCAGATGGGTGCTGCCTTGCCTTGTCCAAGCGTGGTCTTTAATTTAGACCCCTCTGATTGCAGATGCTGACTCCCACAAAACTCTGTCAAATTTGTCATGTGAAATGACTGCTTAAGCCTCATTTCCTTAGGAAACCAGTTAAAACACTTCCTTTTTTTTAAACTGGATTAAATAACTGCAAGATGGATGATATAGCAGCCGGACAAACATGACCTGGTCAGGAATGGCGCCAGGGCTCACAGGTGCTCCTTTCAAAGGTGGGGGAAAATCATGCACAGCGTTGACTCATCTTTCAGCCCTCACAGAACCTCATAATCGCTCAGTAAATTATACACTCTTGCTTGATATTCTGTCCCTCCCTCCTCTAACACCTTTCTCGTACATGCATTGGCATGCAACATCTACTTGTCATGCTTCACCTAAAATACTTACAGCAACAAATACAAAAAAGTTGCTATAGAATCTGTGGCATCAAGGACTGACTTGTCTGGATGCGGGCTACAACACACAAATGGTAGAACAGAGAAACATGGTAAAGTTCCAAAGGATGAATGAAGTCCCTTCAATAATGGGGGTAAAACTGTAAATAATGAAATATCATTTGATAGAACAGGGGATCTAATAAAAGCTGGAAAAATAAGCTAACACGTCTCAAGTATAAAATTTTTTTGGACAAAATGCCAAAGGAGTAGCAGTAGTAAACTGCAAGTTAACTGACACAGCACTGCTCTCATTAGCTCTTAATTTAACTTCTTAACTTGGAAAATACTCCTTTTTTTTTTGCTGTGTGACATACAGAACACATAGTAACATTGCTTTTCTTCCACCACATTCAGCAAAATAAATTAAAATTGTTCTTAATAGTTCTCAAAGCTTAACATAGTATTTAGTCAGAAGCTTTTTGTACTAGTATAAAGGATGAAAGAAATACTCAAAGAAATGCTGATTATAACTCCCTGCTTAAAACAGAAGAAACAGATTTTGTACATTTAAGGCTGGAAAAAAAAAAAAAAGAAAGAAAAAAAAAAGCAGTTTTGATGCCTCACATCCTTTCAGTGAAAGATTTTTGAAAGCTTACAAATCCTAATTGACCATAGCAACACTTGTCAGGAAAGGTAAGTAGTGTCATTCCTATGCCAAGGAGCAGAAAAGAAGTACAACAGGAAGGAGCAATAGGTCAGGCCCAGACAGCATGAAAGCCTGGATTAGAAGCCAGGCATTTCTGGTTCTCAGTCCATGCTTAAATCACTGCTCCAACAACAACAACAGAAAAAAAAAATTGTTGGTCAAATTTGATTGAATTTGAGAGACCATTCTATAATCAATCATGACAGGGTTAATTCTCCTAAACTCTCACTAGCAGATGCTAATCTGCCCTGCAGTACATCCACGATAACTACAGATGGAAATCTCAAAAAGCAGCTTCTAAGTGAAGAATTCTGCACAGCCTTCTGTTTTAGTCCTGTTCTCTACCTCTCTGTACATTGGTAATAAACAAATAAATATAGATACTAAGAACCTTTAGCAAACAATTTAGCTTAAAAAAAAAAAAAAGCAAAAAACTAACAAACAAAAAAAACCCAATACTTGAATACATTAAACATATTGAATCTAGGGAAGCTGAAGATTTTATAGATGGATTTAAATAACCCAGTAAAACTATAAGAATATAACAGGACAAAATGGGCACAGTAGGAGGGAGCAGAGAGCTCCTGAAAAAGAAGCTCCATGAAAGAATACTCCAAGAGCTCTTCGCGATGTCACTTCTAGCTCCTTTCAACCTGCTCCCCAGTAGAAAAGAACAGAAAAGGATGCTGGGTTCCACTTTTCACAGGACTACTTTCAAATCCATCTACTCCATAGCTACTTGGATCTCAATCCATTTTCAACTAACAAAACGAAAACAAAACAATAACCACAAACACCAGAAACCAACACACAAAAAATACATTTATTACCTTGCTTCTTTCAATTTCTGGAAAGAAAACAATTCCTTTCTTCAAAATGAGTAAACAGACAAAACCCTAATACTATAAACACAGTCTTATACAAAACATCCATGAAAAAAAAAGAAACAAATAGAGGCTTTAGCAAAAAATGAGAAATTTTGGAAGAGATAGATAGAATTTAAATTACAGAATTAAATATGAAGTGGGAAATAGGGACATCAACACTTATCTCCTTCTAGAGGACTAATAGGAATGAAACACCTTTAACAAGGGGAAAGGTTCATCACTTTTTTCCTCCAAAATGCAATTTCTTTGTTTCCTGCTCTGGAGGGATAGCCCTCACAGCTTCTGAGTGGAGTTCCTATGCTAAGTCCAGTCTCACTCAGCTGAAGCACTGTTTGGGGCTGCATCCAAAGCAGTGTGGCCAGCTGGTCGAAGGAGGTGATCCTCCCCCTCTACTCCATGCTGGTGAGACCTCACCTGGAGTACTGTGTCCAGATGTGGAGTCCTCAGTACAGGAGAGACATGGACCTGTTGGAGCATGTATAGAGGAGGGCCACAAAAATGATCCAAGGGATGGAACACCTCTCCTACAAGGAGGCTGAGAAAGCTGGGGTTGTTCAGCCTGGAGAAGAAAAGGCTCCAGGGAGACCTGAGAGAGGCCTTTCAGTATCTAAAGGGAGATATAAGAAAGAAGGGGACAGACTCTTTAGCATGGTCTGTGGTGATAGGACAAGGGGAACTGGTTTTAAACTAAATGAGAGGAGACATAGATTGGATATAAGGAAAAAGTGTTTTTTTTTTACTGTAAGGGTGGTGAGGCACAGGAACAGGTTGCCCAGAGAGGTGTTAGAAGCACCAGCCCTGCAGATATTCAAGGTCAGGCTGGACTGGACTCTCAATACCTTCATCTAGCTGTGGATATCCTTGTTCACTGCTGGGGAAATGGACTAAATGGCCTTAAGCTGTCCCTTCCAACTCAAACAATTCTGATTCTACTTTCTCCTGTCCATGGATATTTGTAAGGAAATGTATTGTACTTTTAATCATTTTTGAGACTTCATTTTCAATTTTGGTAAAGACTGGGTACTAAAATTTCAAAATTGTTTGGGATGTGGGAAGAGACAGACTGCATGGCACAGAAAACCAAAAAAACTTCATTTCCATGGGACATAAGCCTAGAAAAGGACTGCCTGGAAGCTGGCTCAAGGCTGGAGTCTGGGCTCCACAGCCACTCACATTAATTTAGCGGAAAAAAAAACAACAAAAAAAGCTACTGATCCCTTCTAAGCCTAACAACTAAGTAGCTAGTTATTCTTAAAATGAAACAAAAACATAAAAACAAACAGAGGCACAGCTATTCATTCTGTTCAGTCAGAGAAAAGATTCTCCAAGGATCCTTGAGATTTCACACAGTCTTTCTTCAGATAGTCTATTTCCTAACGTTTGTCACAGCGTTATTTATGTTTCAAAAGATGATGGTGCAGGCGATGCCCATTTGTGTCTGTGTGAGAAAGACATGCAGTGAACAAAAGCACAGATCCTCAGGCTGAGTGTAGTATCTACCTGCATATGTTTACCATGTTATTTGTAAAGCCTGCCATCAAACAACACAATTTAATGAATGGAGAGGTGCAAAATGCCAGAGTTTCTTCACAAGTTAAATATTTTCATTTCAATGGCAGTAAGGTCAGGAATGCATAAATCTAAAAATATGCCTCTAATTAAGTGATAAAGCTAATTGGATCTGAGTTTATTTCCTGATAATAGCCTGCACTGTTGAGATAAATGGCTAGTAGAAGCTAAGGGAAGGATTTCTCTTCTTTAATCTCCCATTAAAGCACAAGCTTTGATTTTACTTGATCGAAACACAGTTTTTAATGTTTAAGGTGTATTGAAACAATAGAGACTACATTACTTTCATCAGTTAAGATGTAAGAAACCAAAGTGAGCTGATATACATGACCATCAATTAATTCCCAGGATTCATTTTGGTCATCCAAGCGCTGAAAGAAAGAGGACTCTCTGAAACTAGCAAAGTAATGCTGCCTTTGCTGTAGTTTAATTTAAATGCAGTGACATATTTTCTGGTGAAAAAGATTAAGAAATACTGAAACATTAAACTTTCTGGTGCAAACTAGAGACAAATAATATAGATGTATTTATTTCTTAAACATACACTGTTTCTTGCAAAAAGAAAGTTAATCTAATCTTACTTAGGAAGAAATAAAAAAAAATGTCAGTAAGAAAGGTTCTCCTATTAGTACTTTAAGGACGTAGAATCACAGAACAGAATCACAGAATATTTCACATAGACATTTCACTTCAAGTGCATAAATGGTCTCATTGACTTTGCTATTGAAATATCTCACTGGATTACGTCAAAGCGCTAAATACATTTCAGAATCAACTCCTAAATCTCCAAGTGTAACAGCAGGAAAGAAAACACGAGTGCAAAACCACAGAACTGAAGCAGAAATGTCTGAGTGACTCTGAAGTGTTGTCTCTAAGAAGAACAATTTTCCTGGAGGTCTCAGTAAGGGGTTAACTCAGATGGCAAACAAAGATAATTCAGATGTCAACATTGTTAATTATTTAATTGCTCATAAAAGCACAATTGGTGCAGACATAGTTATGAATGACATCTCATTTCCGAGACAAAGATGGGGGGAGGGAGAGTGGCTTTGGAAAATATTTGGAAAATTTCCTCCTTGTCAAGGAAGAGAAAGCAAAAACATCAACAACATTCTTTTATATTACATGTAATAAAGTCTGATCAGCAGCAGCTATACATTTCCTGGACTAATTACTTTTCCCCACAGGTTTACCATTCTGAATGAGTTTATCCAGAATGTAATACATTGCCCTGCCAGACCTCCTGTTTGGTCTGATTTTTAACCACAGTACATCTAAGCTGATTAACAAAAATATCCTGCTCTGGCAGAAGTGATTTTTAAAAGCATCTCTGTTCTGAACTGAAGCAAAAATTTTTACAAAAGAATTTTAATTTTATTTATTTGTTTGTTTGTTTGTTTGTTTTTGGGGGGTTGGGGGGGTATGAGCATTTCTGTCTCTAAAATGGTGTAGTGCAATTTATAAATAAACAGCTAATTTCCAGAAAAACTGAAAAGACAAGTAGCAAACTTAGAATTTTCAATTTCATGATGGTGATAAATCAGTTTCTCTTGAGCAAACCAGGCAGAAAGTACCTACCTAATTCTATTACAACCATCACCAAATACTCACAGCACTAACATACATTTTATTATGGTTAACAGATCTGCTTTTGGGCCTCATTGTAGGACATCCTATGCAAGCATTCTACAATTAACAGAGCATATTGACAGACTCACGAATAAAAAAAGCAGTACAGATTTTTGGCTGATTTAAAATGTTAATTATGGTTTATTTATTTCAAAATGCTAACTCAAGCTTTTTTTTTTAAGCTCTCACTTTCAATCGAGATAATCATCAATTTTTAAAAGATTCTAAAATTGCAAACGAAATGGCATTGAGTTAAATTAGAAAATGCTGATCAGTAATGCTTGTTATGTATTTGAGTGTGCTAAAAACGTTCCCGTTTGTTTACAAAATAGATATGCTTCCATAAAACCAAATATTTCACCAGAATTTTTATCAGAAAATTTGGAAAAAAAGTTTCACCTCTAAGAATACTAAAGACATTTCACTTTAGGCTAGATCAAATGGGAAATCAGTTTCCCTTTTAGGAATGGCTACTGAATGAGAGAAGGGAGGGAAGTGGCTTAGTCTGTGAATCTCTCAGACTCAGCAGTTACCTGCCATAATCCACTCTATAGCCCAGTTCTGCATTTCTTCAAGAGAAGAGAAACGTACAAAGCAACTCCAAGTAAAGTTCACAAAGTCAACATGAAAATACCTTTTCAATGTAGCTGGCAGTGACAATCTGGTTAAAAAGATATAATTATTTTTATGATCATTACTATTTCTGCAGGTGAATCAAGGAAGCCGAGAATAAGGCTGCTTCCACATATTCATACATCACCAAGGCCCTGCGGCAGTCAGTCTTAAGAGGTACAACACATCAAGTCCCACAGAAAATATCCAGAACTTATTTAAAGCACTCCACAGGGAAAAAATAAAAAATAAAAAAGATTCCAGGAGAGATTTAGATTATTTCTAAATGAACATGTAGTCTCACATAATTTAGGTATTAGTAAGTCAAAATGTATGGCCAAAAGTATTTTGGCTGATGGATTTCTTCAAAGAGAAGTGAGTTCCTAACATGGATAAACCTTAGTGAATACTTCCTATTACCTTATTAGCATGTTTTCTGACCTCTGGACTTGAAAATCTCTTGCACAGTCTGGATTCCTAATCTTATTTAAACCCGCATTTAAATGCAGAATACCTGATTAGCCAGCGTCTTTTGTGCTACGCTGACACACGTTTCATGCTTTTATACTGAAAAGTGTCATCCATTGTTTTTTATTTCTCTGACCTTCAACTGAAAAAAGCAAGCACGATATAGTGTTAATATGCTGTACAATTTTTACTGCTAATTTGAGGACTTATTTTTGTAAAAGTAACATAAAATTATAAAACGCTCTTTTCTCCAAATGTTTTCTGGACTACTTATTGCTGCATCATATTTCCTGTATATCTAAACTGACATGATGCCAAAGTGTCTAAGTAGGATAACAAAGTTCCTAAATGCTTTGAGATGGAAAGTTGTCCACATACAAGAGAATCTGCCTGCAGTGCTTAGTAAATCTCACTAATTTAAATCATGATGCCTGGTAACATCTACTGTACACAGAGATTGCACACCATTAAAATACTTAAATCAGAAGTATTACAAGATCATAGACTCATGGTATTTTGTATTTTTTGTACCTTTTGGTTTCTTTCAAAGGTTATAACCTCTACTTTATATGTTCTATTCAACATAATTCAATAAATTAGATAATTTGTGCTACGCAATATATTTTTCCCTCCATAATATTAGAAAGTCTGTACATTCCATAACTTGATATGTGCCTTGCTACGTAACTTGCATATTGTAAGCACACCCCAAGTATTCCTAAAGCAAAACACTGAGAAAGATGAATGACTGAAACATATTTCTCACACTTTCAAGCCACAAGTATATCATACAAATTTTCATGGTGGCTGCAATGGAAGGAAAGTGGCATAAAAACTAATTGCAGATGAGAAACTATTAAAACCAGCTTTACTTCTATTGCTTTCCCTTGTGTTAAAGACTGCTTGCCACAATTACTATGACTTTGGGATGCATGCTTTTTTTCTGCTGAATAAAGAGAAGATAACTGTCTGGCACTGCAAAGCATAAGGTCAACATTTAAGGCATGGCATACACAGTTTTACAACTTTGTCGTACCATGCAATCACCTTTAAGAAAATTCTCAGATACAGCAATTCAAGATAATTTCTATAATGAAACACTGAATAAAAAGTTAATTTTCTTTATACAAATACCACAAATTAACATATCTATTAATATGTGAAAATATGTCTATAGTTAGACTCAAACTAATTTTTTTGTACTACTGTGTAGTGAGCTATAGATACTAATTCAGAGCAGGCTTTGAGAAATGTAACTGCTTATTTCCTACTGAGTTTCATCAGGGATAGTCTTTAAAGGATATGTGCTGATTATTACTGTATGGGTTTATGATTCAATTTGTGACCTACATGTCAGAATAAAAGCCATGGAGTGAGATGACTCAATTAACTTCATCTGCAAATAATTTGCAACAAAGAATACTAGTAGTGTGATACCAATCCCTAAACCTCTGATTTTTCTGAATCAAAGTACACATGCGGTAATTAACTACTAACTGCCATTAATGCTGCCAGTACTTAAAATGGGATTAAGGATTTAACATTTAGGAGAAAAAAAAAAGACCAAGGCACTTCTAAAAATCAGTTAAACTCATTTGAAAAAGAAAATTGAAACTGTCTAGATTGAAAACAAAAGTCAGAACATGGAACCTCTTTTTACGCAACCTAGGGCTTAATTAAGCTGCGTAACAAAAGATGTCTTTTCTCTGATATACCAGCTTGATTTCTTGTTTAGTTATTTACCAATACACCTGCCACTAATCTTGGTTTTTAACTGTCTGTATTTGAGTAGGAATGTTTTCAGAAACATTATTTAAGGAGCTGAGCAACAAATCTGCAATTAAGAGCTAATTAAGTGATGTTGCATATTGTTGTGTTGCTCCCTTTTTTCCCTAGAAAAATAAATATAATTTCCAATTTTGTCTTATATAAACATGAAATTTTAATCTGCTGGTGCCTCATAAGGCACTTAGTAATAGTGTTTTCCTTGAACGTTAATTATAGTGCCAATACTTTCTTTCCCTGTGCTGGCAGTTGTTCACAACACTGATCTGACTTTCATAAGCCTTCCTTCAAGATTTCCCGATTCACTGTTGAGGGCTGACTGAAAAGGAATCTTACACCTTAAAGCTAAATGTCTCTGTGTGTTAATAAGCAAGTGTTCTATGAACACACGGTTTATAAATTCGCACACACAGATCGGTGCATTTTCCTTCCCCCAAATGCAGTATCTGGTAGAATACGTGGCAGCAGTAAAGCTTCAGGGAAGGGAAAAAATACAACAGAACAAAGCCCCACCCTTCTGCTCTGGCTATGTAGACTGGTGGCCTCTCCTTGCGTGATCAAAACAAAAGGAAAAAGCACGACAGATAATCCCTGAATACCCAGCCTTTAAATATGCAGGAGCCTTACGCACGCAGAAGCAAGTTAGGTAAATGCATGCATTATCCAAATTGGAGGTGTGGAATCAAAAGACATGAGACTCCACTTGGCCCTGACTTGAAATTATTCCAAGCTTCTATTTTACAAGCAGAAATTTAACAATTCTAATAGAGACTTACTCCACCTTTTGGGTGAAAAATACTAAGAAGCATTGAAGTATAATCTGTGGTCATTCTGAACTGGCAGTGTGAGGAGGCTGTCCCTTTTCATATTCCTCCGATGAGCAGCTGAGTTACAAAGGTCACAAGGTAGATGCACACCTCATCTATTTGCACATATGATTGTTATGACAGATTTTGAAACAGAAATGTTTCAGAAAACAACCACTGTTTAGCTTTTCTATCTATCTCAAACCAATGTTTTTCAAACTGACAGGCAAAACTCATTTAATGAATTATTGCTCCGTGCAGGAAACACAGCTTTTAAAGAAATAAATTCTACACTTAAAATAAACCTCATCACTAACATGTTGTTCTAAGGAGATGTATCACTCAAAATGCAGAGGGTGGAAAAGAGCATTACCAACGCATGTAAACATTCAGTTCTGTACACTGGTCTAAAGCAAACGCTTTCCAGTGTATAGAAAATTGGCACTCTTCTGCACATCTACAATAGCACTATTGCTGCACAACATCCTGGAGCATCTATTAATAAATATAATAAATGTATTCTGTTTGACTTCCGCCAACAGAAGCACAAGCATACCTGTGTGTGCGGGTGATGTGCTAAGCTATAATAATCTAAAGCCATCTTCTTTCTGACTTATTTCTCGGGGAGCAAACAAAAAACATGGTTGCATGCCCATGGAGATCCAGGTGCCCATTACCTCTCTCTCCATCCCCTGCTACACCTGCAGGAAATTCCTCACCCAAGTTCCTTTTGAATTGTTGTGGGTTTTCTATAGGCTTTCAACCACGGGTTTATAGAAGACAAATAAGCTTCATTTTTAAAAGGGTATGTGATTTTTTTTAAAAAATATTATACTGTGATGGGGAAAATTGCAAGTGTATATACAGAAGGCCGAGTAGCTGTTAGACAAATCCAAAGAATCACAGAATGGCTTGGGTTGGAAGAGACTTTAAAGCCCACCCAGTCCCAACTCCCTGCCATGGCCAGGGCCACCACCCAGCAGCTCAGGGTGCCTGGGGCCCATCCAACCTGGCTCTGAATGCCTCCAGGGATGGGGCACCCACATCTTCCCTGGGCAGCTGTGCCAGGGCCTCACCGGCCTCTGAATAAAGAATGCCCTCCTAACATTTAAATTAAATCTCTACTCTTTTAGTTTAAAGCCATTCATCCTTGTCCTGTCAGTACCCGCCCAAGTAATAAGTTTGTTTCCCTCCTGCTTATAAGCTGCCCTCAAGTACTGGAAGGCCTCAGTGAGGTCTCCCTGGATCCTTCTCCTAGCTAAACAAGCCCAGCTAGCTCAACCTTTCTTCATAAGAGAGGTGCTCCAGCACCCCTAATCATCTTTGTATCCCTTTGCTAGACCAACATGTTTCTCACACTAGAGTCTGGATTGGGTAGCCTGCTCTAGGTGAGCAGGATTTGGACCAGATGACCTCCCGAGTGATTCTGTCACTCACACTCAAAATTTCTCAGTTCATCTGAAGGGATGACCTGATTTAGGATTCCTGAATATTTTAAAAAGTGAGAATGGTAACAGACATAGAATTGGTACACTTGACACAAACGAATGAACATGCTTCACAATTCTTTAGCACTCATGAGATCATGAGAAAATAGAGAAATTTTTTTCTTAAGGTATTTGTACTCTTCCCTCCACTCTGAGAAAAAGGGTGTTTTGTTTTTTTTTTTTACTCATTTTCCATAACCAACTGAGTAGAAAAACATGCACAAAAAGAAAAAAAAAAAGAAAAAAAAAACAAAACAAAACAACAACCATAGAGCAGTAAATTATAAAAATATTGATTCACTTATGAAAACAACAGATCTACTGAATAAACGTCAAGATATGTGACAACAATCCTTTAAATTCAAACTGCAATCTATCATGTACTTTCAGGCTATTTTTTATATACTGTCAGCAAGAGTGGGCGGAAGAGGAAGAAAAAACAAAGTAAAATGTATAAAGAATAATACAGGGTAGAAGAAAAAAAGAAAGAAATATAGATATAAAATACAGAAAAAAAATATTACTACTATTCACGTGGACAGTGAAAACAAATTCATGATTACTGCTACTGTTTGATTACCATTAATTTTAAAATAGTCTTCTAAAGTGATTGACCATAACGTAAGGAAATTATCTGACTACAGATTTCAAAGCAAATTCCCATCAGTTCCTTAACTAGCGGTAGAGTTACATGAAGATTCTAATTACAAGTGAAGTGAATTAACCAGCTAAGAACACAACCTTAGTCACAATATTCATTTTGCAGTACTACAAAAGCCAGGCATGCCACCCTCCATCTCCTCCCCCTTTCTTCTCTTGAAGAAAAAAAGAAACCAAAGGAAAAATAAAAACAACCCCCAAAATCTACTTTAATGATAACCATTATCAACATATATATATAACATTAATACTAATTTAAACTTCATATTTAAAAACAAAAATAACTAACAAAGTCATATATTCCAAAGAAAAACAAACAAACAAACAAAAAACCCAAGTGCTAATTGCAATGAGCCCATGGATTGTGGACAACTAAAGCAATACTCCACCAAATAATGCTTCAAAAGATAGTTAACAGGACTCTTTCATAGAATAAGGAATGGTCATTTACACATATGCTCACAAAGCTGTGGAAAACACAGAAATGGAGTAAAATCCAATTGTGCTAAAACCTCAGGCTACAGCTGGAAGCTTACAAGGGAAAAATGCTGATTTCTTCATATTACCTTGAACATGGCTGCATCTTACATCACGTTGGTTTTGCTGTGCATCGCTTCCACAAGAGCATTAGGATTTTGTTTGGTGGGGTGCGATTTTTTTTGTCCTTGCTTTTTGCTTGTTGGTTTGTTTTATACTAGATTTTGCTTTCGTATTAATCATCCATTGGTTTGCACACAAAAACATCCAGAATACGTCGTAATCTAGAATTTCATTCTACCTTTGACAGCACCAGGATAAAGCTGCTTTATGCAACAGCAGAGGATGAAGCAGCGTGCAGGGTCGATCAACAGTAGTTTACATGGCACAGTCAGCACTGAAATCCATTTTTCTTTGTTTAGAACCAAAACAATAAAAAACGCACATTTCACCCTAAATAAATACATATTACGAAAAAGAGAGTAATTTAAACATAAGGCGAATGCAGAAGTGAGAGTTAAGTTCTGCTACAAAGTGTAGTAAATTTTGAGTCACTTCAATTAATGTGCACTAATAAAAAGAGAGAAGAACACTTGCTCTATAACTCTCTCCAACTTTATTCCACTTGTCAGCTTTCATCTACAACACAACTAAATCAAAGCTGTCACTAGTCACTATTAAGCTTCTCATTGTGCAACTGCATAAGTAGTTAATAAAACAACCACTGTTTCTATTTTCTTGGCTATAAAAAAATGGTACTTTAAGTTTTTGAGTTGCTTCTTGTGCTGGTACTTAATTCTCTTTGTAACAGGAGCAAACTATTGTTCCTGACCCTCATATGTCTTATAATAGCATTAATCATGCTAAATTCTTTTGGTGCTCATGTGGATATAATGTAATTATAACAAATTCCTGAAGATAATTTCTTACTCCCATTGGTCTTTGAGGTAAACCTAAACCACACTTAATTTCTGTAAATGAAAACATGCTGTAAAACTACTTACGGTGAAATTAAGATTATTAAATAAATAATAAATATCAGTAAGGATGAGTAAAAGTTATTAAACGAAAAGTGATGTATAATCAAAGCTAATTCATTTCTAAGGCATTTTTCCATGTTTTCTTCCCATTACCCAAGGCAATAAAATCTTTCAGAGTAGTGTCTCAAGCTACAAATGCAGTCTATTCCCCTATTAAAAAATGACATATTTTTAAAGCACATAATGCAGCAAAATATTCTCTATGTGCACGTGGGGCTACTCCCAAAACACTACTTGCAAACTGGAATCTAACGATATTTACAGTCTAATAAAATGCTGACAGATAGAGGATTTTTGGAACTTTCTATGCGTGCTTTTAAAGATGCTGTTAAGTGTTAAAAAATAAATAAATAAATAAAAATAAAAATGTAGAGTATCAATTGAATGGGTCTGCCAGGAGTGCAATTACTATCCTTCATACGTAAAATCGTTGAATGTGATTTGGCATAGACACAAGCCACAAAACATCCGTTAGGTCAAGCCACACAGCATTTAGAGGGCAAGATTCTTTAACGGCAGATTGTATTTTTAGGAGTCCTTTCCTCCCCCCTCCAATCCATGCTTTTTTCTTTCCCCCGCCTTCTTGTATAACACAAAAACACAGATTTACACCATGATCTCATTCAGAATGCATTCCTCTTAAAAAAGAGGCAAAACAATCCAAAACTGAGTCTTCAGATCGTCTAATAAAGAAAACGTAGCAAATGCACAAATTTAAGGTACAGATGAAAGAACAAATTATGAGACAAAAGATTTTGAAGTTTTAGATGATGTTATGGAAATTTAATATCATCCCTTTGAAAAGGAAACCTGTAAAGTAAGGCTTTATATATCAAAGAGGTATTGAGTGAAAATGAGATCAGAAATAAAAAAAGCCAGTCTCTTCATCATTTCTCAATAACTATAAATGTAATAAACAAGAATTTTTATCATAGGTTTTAATGCAAATGACCTAGAAGAGTCAATTCTTTAAAATACACTTCGTATATGAGAAAATGATGAAGCAACAGCTATAGTTAAACCTCTGAGAAAAGAATTCCTTGCTTTCATATTTATTCTAGCTCAAAAATAATAAAATAAATAGATAGATAGATAGATAGATAGATAGATAGATAAAAGGATAATAATGTCCTGCAATATCAAGTGTCTTGAAAATTTGGATTTTTCAGTCTAAAAGTAACAATAATAATGGTAGTAATAATGCCCTGTGCTGCTCTTATGGTCCTTAATTTGGCCCTCTTCCAATCCAATGAGCAACATTGGAGATCCTTAGGAAGAGATGGAAGTTTAGGGCCAAACCAACAGTGACTTCAGATCAGTGAAACAGGCCAAAACAAAATAGCTCTCTGAAAATAAGTTGTACACAGAGACAGTCCACAGCATCTATTTAGTAGTCTAAAATAAACGATTTTCCTGCACATTGAACAGTTTCCATGAAAATTAAACCTCGTTATGTTCCTAAGTAGTGGTATTTTGTTATGTGTCTGTTTTAAAATCCTGCCTCTGATTCCTCTGCTATTCTCCCTTTCATATCATTTTCTATTAATTTATTTCTCATATCATGCAACAAACCATTTCATTAGGCAATTTTAAGCTTAACTGTCTGATGCAATACAAGCAGTAATGTCTTCATGAAGACAAAAATTCATATGGCTGGTTATTTCTCGTGATGTAGGATTAAAGTGGAAGGTGAAAGGAAAGAAAAAAAATAACACAAGCTTTAGGGTTGTAAACTTTCCAGGAGCCAGGACTGTGATTTCCTCTGTTTACACGACACGAAGCAGTGAGGGTGCCCCTTCCTGCTCCCACCCTGTGGATGCTGCAGCAGCACAGTAAATAATTATAAACACTTCCCTTTGTACAGCATGGTTTTGTTGATAACAGCAAGTACAGCAAGCCTCTTCTTCAGAGATCAAATAGTATGTGGCGATTGGGAATTTATTTTAGTAAGATACAACTGGAAGAAATGTGGCTGCTAGCGCAGCCTCTAATGTGTCAGTACCACTTCATTTTCACCTCTGAGCACAACTAATATAGATGCTGCTACAGAAGGTTCCCGTAATACAGCATGTGGTGCAGGGCAGGCTGAGGCCAAGTGACAAAATCTTTGTGTGTTTGTGGATGCTAAGAACTCTCTAAAGTCAGTCATTTTCTCCAAGGAAAACCACAGCAAAATGAATACATGCAGACCAGAACAGAGCTGTGCTTAAACCAATTCTGTCCCAAAAAAAAGAATTATAAATATCAGATTGTACTAAACCTTGAAACTAGGAACTGCTTTCCACAAAAGCCAAAGGTTTCCCTTTGTAAAACCAACATCTCTGTAAAATCAACATCTTTGTAAAGAATATACAAGCAACAATAAGCGGTGTAATGAACCTTTGCTTCCCTTTGAGCTCTCTGCAGATCAGGCACAGGAATCCCCTCCACCAACCCCTCCATTGGTGACAAACAGAAGCAGCGAGGAACAAAACCCAGTAATGAAGCCTGGAGTCTCCCTGCTCCCTGACCTCTCGCTCCCCAGCCCAACTCCCCTTACACGTTTCCACTTATTTTAAACGGAAAGATGCACAAACCTCTGCAAGGCACTCAAAATTCCTCATTCTAGATTTAAGGGCCATTATTCATCCCTGGATCCTTACTTCTCTGCTACTTAGGGCATCGTCTTGCTGCTGCTATGGGTGGGTAGTGTGGCGGGGTAGCAGAGGAAGGTACTACCAAGCTCCCAGACCTCCTTAAACTGCTCAGAGCAGCATGGCTAATCTGACCACGCAACATCCACAACAAGTGCCAGTACAGGGTACATTCCCCTTTTGTTTAAGGAAAAAAAAAAAAAAAAGAAAAAAAAAGGCAAAACAAAACAAAACAAAAAAATCCCTCCCCCATCTCCACCTCTGTACACATTAAAAGCATTTTTATTCCACACTATGTCTTTTTTTGTTGTTGCTCCTGCTTAGGCAACTCCACTCCAAGAGCCTCTCCAGCAGTAGCAGTCTTTTTTTTCTTTTTTTCTTTTTGGGGGGGGGGGAGGGGGGTGGCGGGGGGAGGAGCTGAACGCGGCAATATTTTTGCACCTCTGAGGAGCATCATCTTCAGGAATATAACAGGACTGCTTATGTGAGGAAAGCTCCTGAGGTGCCTGAGAATGTAGAGCAGCGTGCTCCACACAAAGAGATTCAAAAATAAAACAAAAAATGTAGTCTCTGGCTTTCAGACACTTAGGGCTGGTTGTGCTTTGTGTGACATAATCTCCATCTCCCAGCAAGCCTTTTCTCTTCTGCAGTAGATTTCGTGGCCATGTTTTGAGCAGCTAATGAGGCTGCTCTCATGCTAAGTGGGTTTTTTGCTGCCAAACACCAAAAAAATGCAGCACGAGGGTAACTCACCTACCGCAGTGAGCAACTGTGGGCAGCCCAGCCCTATCGTGCTGCGTTTGTCTTTCCTCCCAAACATAATGTGAGGTACCAGAATGGGAGTGTTTTAATATCATGGAAAAAGTGAACAGCACACAGAATTGTCAACGATTTTTCCTTCCAGGGTTTGAGAGATATTAAAAAAAAAAATAAATAAAATACGAGCCTGGGCTCTTTCTACAGAACAGAAAAGAAACACCATTTTATTTCTGTCTGGGGGTTTTACTTAATACCCATTTGTTCACACAGTACTGCTTGCAAAAAATATTTGTTTGATATAAAGGACATTGAATAATTTATGCAATATTTAATAATGCAGTAAACCAGGGAGAGTTCAGCAAGACAGGCATGGCACTCTGCATTACTCGCCCTGCCCGCCTCACTTTTCCAAATAAACCCCCACACTTAAAGGCCATTAGCACGCACAACATAACAAAAAAGAAATACTGCCTAATTCGGAAATTAAACAACGCATCTGGTTGTAGTTCATAGGATAAAACATCAGCTTTCCCAGTCATGTATTTTTAATAAAAATACAACAAGGGCTTCAGGAACAAAATCAAAAGTAATGGAACAGGATTTATATCGGCATCCAGTCCATTCTGTTCAGGTCCAGAAGTCCTGTGAACTGAGTTGCAGTAGAACATTAGTGTGATAAATGACTAATGGTTCCTCTGCGTGCTGCATGGGGTATCTTGAAAGCAAATACATTTTAGAATACCAATAATTGCATCATGCCAAGCACAAAGCTTTCACAACATATTACAGGTCTTCTGACTTCTCATTCTTTAAACAGCCTGATATACATAAGCAATATATCAACTTCCAGGGCATCTTACTTTGTTACTGGCCTTGTTTTTTTAATGCATTTAATATACTTCTTACCCATTCCTCACCTCCAAGTGCTTCTGCTTAGGCATCTCCAAGTAAAACAGACATAAACCCTGCTTCCAGGAGATGTTAATTTTCCTTAGCGAGAAAAGGAGGAACTCTGTATTTATAGATAAATATTTAGAAAACTATGGAATATTTTAAAGATGACCTCAACTTCTTTCCCCAGTGTTCACATTTACTATATATTTTTGATGAGTCATATGTCGAAGCCTGACTTATATACAGCAGATAGCTAGGTAGGCTTTAAGATCTTCAGATGTTAAAAGTCAGAGCTTGCAAACACAGGCTTTGAGTATTTTAGCCTTCTTCACTTTACAACCCTATGGTTAGTCTGTTGATTAGCTCTATAATCCAG
Source organism: Alectoris magna (assembly GCA_030625065.1). Lineage (NCBI taxonomy): Eukaryota > Metazoa > Chordata > Aves > Galliformes > Phasianidae > Alectoris > Alectoris magna. The sequence goes on from CM060560.1 coordinate 107,611,940, forward strand.
ATACTATAGATTTTTTGTTCTTTTCTTTTTCCCAGTTATGCCCTTTTCCGTAACTCATGTTTTACTCTTGAACAATAACTAACATCAGTTTATAGTTTTCCTAACTTCAGTATCAATAGTTTGCTTTACATGACTTGTTTACTCCATGTAAACTTTTCAAATCCAAAAATTGGTTAGAGAACCTCTGTCTTGTACTGTATAAAATATAAAAAATAATTTTCCAGAAAACCATGCTACCAAAGAACACACGTTTACATGCCATATTTCTTTTTAGGAACACGGACTTCAGAGATATAGAAAACTGAAAGTGTACAACTTCACTTTCATTGCTGGCATCAGGATCCAGAAGAGAGAAGTTTCCCCTGCACTGCACCCACATGGAAAAACAGTCTTTATGATCCCTCACCTGACCTGAAGTACATCATCCTGCATTTGGCAACACACTTTTATACCATGGAAAACTCTGATACAAGTGCTGTTTAATTGCAAATGATAACATGCAACTGTATGCCTAGATATCACTTCAAACCAGATTTCCCGGTTTGCTATATATCAGTTGTTTCAAAATTTTCTTTTCCTTGACACACGTGTTGTTTTAATCAGTTTGGAAGGAGTTCATCACTTCAGCAACTGAAGTGTCCTTGTGTGCGACACAGTGACTCAAGGATTTTGAGTTCGGGGAACCTAGAAATCTGTCTTTTGAGAAGCTGGGTAATGTTGATGTTTTTGTCGGCCTCCACTTATGCTCCTTCACTTCCAGAGGTTTTGCATACTCGTTGAGCAATGTAGCAAGTTCACAATGCCCATAGTGAGAGGCTGTTAATAACAAGCTCTAGATTTTACCAAAGGGAGATCACTGGAGATTAATCATCGTGGTAATTAATCTCTCAGTATTAAAGTATCGAAAGAAAGGAAATGCTTTTTTGGTTCTTATGCTTACAATTTTTATACAGCTCATTTTTATCAATGTCATTCCAAGCTCCTAAATTATAAAGCAGATGATGCAACATACCAAGTAAAATTCCAGCAAAACAAATAAGTATGCGCAGCTGCCCAAAGAGTCTGTTTATATCTAAAAAGCGTTATCATTTCCATTCATTCCACTATGTATGGAGGAGATAAAACCCACCAGTTTTCAACTGAAAAGCTCAATCATTAGGCTAAGTTTCATGTTTGTCTACCTAGTGCCACATTTGCCATTATGCAATTTGTATGTTTAAGAGAACCAAGGGCACATTGAGGAGAAAGCGGAGGGCAGGAGGGCAGCAAAGGATTTTTTCAGGCCTGAAAGAAAGATCATTTCGTGGGAAGACAAGCACATATATTGCCTTGTTTCATCCAGAATCCTAGCAGCCAGCGTGAATAGCAAGCTAAAGCCTGCAGATGGCCTCTTCCATTTTCAGCAAAAGGCAGGGGAGGAGGGAGACGCAGAGCGGGGAGCTGCTGAGGCATAGCTAATCTGAGAGGACAGTTCATGCTTATTATAGAGCCATTGCTGATAATAAAATCTGAATCAAACTGCCAACTGGAATCCACTTGAGACTCTCAGCTTCTTTAATTTTTAAAGTTATGGAAGCACTTGACACTGAGGTGGATCAAATATCACTAGTTTGCGTGCAAATACTTACTTAAGCAACCCAGCGCGCCCCAATCTGTGCAAAAATTTCAGGTGAGCACCATGAAACAGCAACTAATTATGATGTTCCATTACCCCTTTTCTAACCGTCACAATTGGCCCTAAGTGGTCACGGCTGATTTCTTTCAATTAGTTTTCACAGGCTTACAGTTATGACAAATTTATGTTTTGGCTGCAGGAAATTGGTAGCAATCACGAAACCACCAAAACATCAAAACAGAAGGGAGCGCTCCCGCTAACAAGGCGGCGGCTCAAATCCCTGGGCTGGGAGCAGGGCGGCGAGCCCAACAGGGGCTGGGGGGAAAACCTCTACGTCTTCTGCTGGTGTTTCCTGGCCTTTAAAGCGAGAGACTGAAAGGGAAGGGCCTCCTCTAGATGGCACTCAAAAAGGAAGGTTGTGCTTGAGCGCTCCAGCAGACAACTGCTCCTTGGATGCAAAATAGTTTTTTCTACGCTGCATATTTACCTCCCCCTGTAAAGCAATTGTATATAAAAAGCAGCTGACCACAATGTAGCTTATATGTCCCATAGACAGAATAATTACATTAGTGAGTATATCTGAAAGGCATGAATTGGCGGTACAGCAAACAATTCCTATTTATGCCGGTGAAAGAAGGGAAAAAATGGAATTCAGCCTACCCACAAATTCAAATGCAAGTTCAAATCCAGATGTAAGCAAATTGCTTTCTGAAATCAAATACTGAATGTGACTTCTTGTCTTTTTAAATAAGGTTTTAGCTACCAAAAAAGGCATCACATTCTATGCTTTTTAGTATAAACATTAATTTCAACAGCCTGAAATGTTTTATACAAGCATTAATTTCAACAGTGTGCCAGGTACAGTCAAATGTTTGAAGTTCATCTGTCTTTTACAAATCAAAATAACTCACTTCCTTCCCACAGTTAGCATAAAATCATGAGCTGAATGGTTAGAAGCTTTTTTCCCTTCCTTAGTTCTCTCTATCTATAGTATAGGAAAAAATGATCCTCTAGCACTCAAAAAATGGGCTGCGATATCCAACACTAGGATATCTATTATGATGCAGTCTCATGACATGATTGTATTGATATTCTTCAGGATATGCAAGTGCATGCACTATAAACACTGTCATAAATTAAACTGTTGTACGATAATTTTTGTAGTGATACAGTGAAATGATATCTATGTAGGATCTTTACTATATAACCAGAAGAAGTATGGATACAAAGCATGGTTCAGTTTCTACATACAAGGTGCCTACTTCAAAAATACCTTCGTGCCTCAGATTACCTCAACAGTTCACTGTTACAATATATCTCCAAGAAGCATGTCCTTTTTCTCGAAACACTGAAATTCAGATTGGTAGTAGAGCTGACTGAGTATCTTGAAAAAAAAAAAAAACAATTTTCCTTTTTGGAAACACTGGATTTTCACACAAATGAGAGAGTTTTCAGAAATGCAATTGTTTATTTAGTTTAATTTAGTTTTCAGAAATGCAATTAAAAATGTTTTAATTGAAAGAATAAAATACCTTTATTATTTTAGTACTGTATTAAAACTCATTACGTATGTATGTAAGGACAGCATGGGAAAAAAATATTTCTAATTTAGAAGGCATTAGCATCAGTCTTCTGCTACATCAGTCATTTTTGTTGTAAAAAAGTTATTCTTGACCCTTTTTGGATTTTTTTGTAGTAACATCAGAGTTAAAAGTCTAAAATTGCGGAGAAAACAGTCAGTGGAACAAACTATTAAAACATAAAATGAATCCCTAAAACAAAATATATGCATATCTTTGTTTTTCAAGAGGTGAAGAACAATTCATTTAATTTTATCTATCTTATTTAATTAGTGTTTCTATTATTATAATTATTATTCAAATATATTTATCACTAATAAATATGACATTAGGTTTCAAAAACTCACATGACTAATATTCAAGAAGAAGTGATAACTCTAAAAGCATGTGGTGCTTTATTTAAGCAAGATTTGACAATGAGGAGAGAGACAGTTTGATGTAATTTTAGCCACAACAATTAGGTATCAGTTCACATCTAGTGAAGACAAATCCTAAATTAATTAGACCAATCAAAAAGAAATATGGATCCTCAAAAAATTAGTGTATAAATTTTTTGTAAAATATTTCTAAAGTTACAAATCTTTTAAAGTATTACAAGAATACTTTCATCCAGGAAAAACTATTTTATTGTATTTTTAAGAAACTGTGAGAGTAAGAAATTTAAAGAAACTTGAGGATAGACCATTTCCTTTCCTAAGGATCTGAAGGAGTTGCATATTCCAAGTCAGCACAGTATGTATGTTCTACATACTAGCGGTTAATAATCACAGTTCAACATGTCTTTTTGTTAATTATTACAGTATAATTGCTTTGTTACTTTTGGTTTTGTCTTTAACTGAAACTTAAACTTATGGCCAAAAATATATTTCTATATAATACTCTACTGCAGCTTCAATTTCGTACTTTCATGTAACTCTCAATAAACAATATATATCCCAGGCAGCTGTTTTTAAGGGCATTTAAGAAAAAATAAATTATAATATTTCATATTCACATTTTAAGAACATCACAACAATTTTTTTTGAGCGTAATATCAAAGAAAAAAAAAAAGTAGTATTTCAACAGTGAAAACATATCTCCAGCGTTTTAATCTCTGCCATCCTAAAGAACTTTAAATTGAACAGGGTAATTTCCAAGACCTAGAAGACTCACCTGCATATACATAGATAACTATTTTGTAGGGACATACATCAGCATTTTCATATGTAATAATTTCACAAAACAAGCATTTTCTGTTATATGGAAATTGTTTCTGCAGATATAAAGAAAAACATTGAGAACCTTCATTATACATCCTTCAAGATCAAAAACTAACAAACATGTAGACAATCTTCAGGACATGCAAGATATGAACCAGGCAATTCGCCAAAAGTAGATAACTACTTTTTTTCTCCTACCTGCTTATTGACAGAAAAGTATCTCCTGAAATCAACATTAATATCAGCATTTTTAAATAATCTACGGCTAAAGTTCAAAACATGAAACATGAAGATATTTTTGTATTCTCTGATATTCTCCTTTCTCTCCAAACTGAGTACTTTGACGTGATACAGGTAGTATCTCTTGAAACTGAAAGATCACATTTCAGTTAAAGATGAATCTGTATTAAAAATTATAAAATTTTCTGTCACAGTCAAACAATATTTATGAGTGGCTCTAACTACTGTACACTCAGCTACTTCCACAGCAGCTACTGTGTCAGCCTCTGTACTTTGATGAAGTTTACCATTAGAGTCACTGCCATTGTTCATATTTGGAATTCCATTTAACCAACTTAAAAATTATCAGTATCTAGACAAACCTCAGTATAGTCTGCACATCCTCTCTACTGAGCCAACAGAACTGAAAGTCTTCATAACTATTTAACCTGTAAGCATCATCTTTTCATCAAAGAATCATAGAATCATTAAGGTTGGAAAAGGCCACTAAGGTCATCCACCTATCATCAATATTTCCCCACTAAAACATGTTCTTCAGTACCACCACTGCACATTTCTTGAACACTTGCAGGCATTGTGACTCCACCAATCCCTGGGCAGACCATTCCAATGCATCACCACTCTTTCTGAAAATAAATTTTCTTAATACCATACATGATATTTAAAACATTAAATTCTGAGGGCAGAGAAAGATATTTTTAGATATACTAAACTATTCTGAACACACAGCTCTAAGTTGTCCTGCATTCTATTGTCAACACAGATTACTTCTAAAGAAACTGAAGATACTTCAGTTTTAAAAGTCTTGAAGTTGTGCAAAACACTGTTACTGCTTGGGAAAATAAAGCAGCCTTCATCAGAGGTCCAATCCGTTACCTCAACAATCTTTGAAAAAGTGAGTACTCAAAGTATTTTTCCTACTGTTCCAGGCTTTTTTCCCCTTATTTTGACCTAGCTCTTCAGTCTTCAAGTAGTTTTAGTGTAAGATCTAAGACAGCATCCATCTACGTCAGTTTACCATTTGCTTTTTGTTGTTATTTACATCTTAATCTTCTTCCAGTTTTGAAAATTCCAGACCATCCTACTAATTTTTTTTCCTTTGGTTTTATTATTACTTCACCGTCTCTTTATCAGCTCAGGACTTAGAAAAACAGTGATTAGAATAAATCTGTAGGGCTCAGATTTTCTGCTTTTTATTGAATGATTGGTCTTGTGTGAAGGTTTCAAGGGTGATCTGATAAAGTTTCTGCCCCCCAAAAAAGGAATCTGTCACAAAGAGCTGGCCTACCTCCATGTCTGAAACATTTATGTTGCACAAATTTCTTACTCAGGCTTCATAATAAAATATTTCTGTCCCTTGATGGCCAATTTTGACTGTTTGCATAGTCATTAACAAACCTTACTAGAAACTTTATCTAGTTTCCATATGAGCCGCTTGCTCATCTGTTTCTACAACTGCAGAAACAGAAGTCTGGGATAATATGTTTTAACAGGAAGTCTCAAACATCTTAGTCTCAAATATCCATGAAGATACACCCTGGATTTTTAATTCAATGCAGTCATAGGAGAATATAAAAAAATTAAAGAGGAAAAAAAGAAAAGAAAAAAAAAAAAGAAAGGAAAAAAAAAGCAGTGCAATGAATTTTATTAAAACCTTCGGTTTCTTCAGGCAGATTTCTATACTGAAACCAAAGCTTTAATCAACCCTTAATTACATAACTTAATGTACCACAGAAGTTAGATCCAGCCTCTCAATTAAGAGAAAGTATAAGTAAACATGGATTAGTTTCTAAGAAGAAAACAATCACAGGGAAGCCATCACTCAATTCAATAGTCTGCCAGACCTCATATAAATGAAAATATTTTGCCAAGATTGTTTTGCTTTCTGTTAACATGACTGTAAGCTTTGAGTTTCAATATATTTATGTATGATTATTTTGCTTGGTCTTTGGGGGGCATAGCCTTGAGAGGATTGATAATTCATAAAGGAACAGTTTACCATCCAGAAATGACAGCCTCAATGAAATGGAGCAGATAAGCCTGCAGGAACTCAGCTTTACACCTCTGTGAAAAGCTGAAATATTCTTACAGAAGAGGTTTCAATTTACAGGATTGTTAAACTCAAAGAACGCACCCTGAAAACATATTTCAGCACACTAAACAGATTAACAAACTGCTTGATAGCTTTTATACATTGATTCCAAGATCGTAAGAAGCATAAGACCCAGACTGATTTTCAAAGTTTTGCTTTGTGAAATATTTTTCAAGAAAAAAAAAAAAACACGCAAATTTTCAGCTAGTTTTCAGAGAAGCATAAGATATCCAAGATGTTCCAAACACTAATTGAATATTCATTAAAACTCAGATAGGTTTCTCAAGATTCTTTTCAGTGTATCTTTACTACAGATGTTGACATCAGCAAGTAATTACACCCTGGAGGAATTTAACACTTGCACTATCTCTGAAAACGGTGTTTCCTCTACAAGTACTGAGTCAATAATGTTATCTTCTAACTTGGTGTTAAGCTTTAATGCATCTTCCAATTTGAGTTTCATCTTTAATTCTTGAATTTGATGCTAGGTGTTCTTGCAAAGAGGTTTGGAAGAATAAATAGCTAACCGAAAAATAATTTTAAAGTTTTGTGTTTGTTGGGTTTTTGTTTGTTTGTTTGTTTGCTTTTTATAGTAGTAGTTAATGTAAAGCCACTGACAAACTCTAGTAAACATACTGATAAAGCTAAGGGAACTAGACCAGTGTTAGACTGCGCTACGCCTCTAGTGCTTACAAAGAGATATGACAGTTACTCTAAAACAATAAAAACTTGCTGCAACTATGAAGCCACAATTGCATCTCCTTTTCCTTTTTATGAATCTGTGGAAAGAAAGCAAACATAGAAGACAAGTATTTCTGGAGATGATTTATTTTCCACCCATTATTCTATTTTAAAAGACATAGGCGTAGGATTTCATTTCACTTGTTTCAATGTTGTGAGAATGCACAGTGCAGGAGCTGAGGCCGCATGGCAGCATGGGGCCTGATGCACCCCAGGGTATGGTTGGCCCTTAGGCTGCCAAGGCACACTGGTGACTCGCAGTCAACTTGCTATCAGCCAGAATCCACAGATTCCTTTATACAGTGCTGCTCTCCAACTTCTCATCCCCCAGTTTGTACGTATACTTGTGGCTGTCCCATCCCAGGTACAGAATCCAGCACTTGCTCCTGTTAAACTTCAAGTGGTTGCTGATTGTCCAACCCTCAAATTTGTCAGAATCTTTCTGTAAGGCCTCTCTGCTCTCAAGGCTCTTGTGGAATCAGACCAGGCTGCTCAGGGCTTGATCCAGACAGGTCTTAAAACACTCCAAGGCTCAAAACTACACTGAGATACTGCTCCACTGCTTCTCTGTCTTCATGGAGGAAAAGTTTCTCCATCAAAACAATGTGAACTGCTCTTGTTTCAGCTTTTACCCACTGGCCCTCATCCTTCTACCATCTGAGGAGCCTGGCTCCAAACTATTGTACCTATATTTTACATGTGTACTTCACAGCAGAGAATTTAGATTAATTCCTGCTTTCTAAATAAGGATTAACATTAGTTTTAGACAATGCATGCGATGATCTCTCAACAATTAATAATTTTAAGTGTCTTAAAAAATAAACAGTAAAAAAATACATTCAGTATGATTTCTGAATTCTGTTATGTGGCTGTTAGGAAAAGACCCAAATACCTGCTCTGAACAAGCCTGCTTCTCTTTCTTTTTTGCCGTGGCCATGTTCAGGATGCATAAAGCATAATTATGAAATATGTACAAAGATAGTAGCTACGAATACTAGACAAAAAGAACGATTAATGCTAGAAGATAGCATTACCAAATAGAAAACAAGAGTAAAAGCAGCAAATAAACCCATAATCATGGAAACATGGATCCACCCAGCCCCTTGGGTTCGTTCGCTGCTTCTAGGACTACAGACATGAGATAGCTGCGGTCCATACTGTGCCACACTGCAGCACAAACTGCACAAAACATACTGCAACAGTCTACACAAAGGGCCCATCAATAAAAGAAATATTAGAAAATTAATATTAAAAATACAGAACTACAAAGATTGCCTTTTCTCTCTGTTTAAAATTCAGATTTAGGTGATTGCATTACAAAGTCCTATGTGGCCAATTCCATCACAAGACCAGCAGTTCTTCCCTTACTTTCTCCATCACTGTCTGACATTATTGCAGGCCTCTCAAACAACAAACTAGCTATGCCTTGCTCTTTAGTTAGCTCTGGTAAAGTAGCACAGAGAACACAAGAATACACAGAGAAACTTCCAAGGTGCTAAAAACAACAGAAAGCTATGAAAGATCTAGGCAATATTAAGACCAAAAAACTGATCATGCTGGTCAAGATCAACTAAACAAAACAAACTGCATCCTCTCCTCCCACCATCAGTAGTTTGGAGCCCATGCAAGCTGCAGTCCTCTATGACCGTGATTACATGTGTTCAGAAACATCCCTGATGTTCTTAAAGGAATAGTCGGGGGCAGGTACATGCTGCAAGAATGAACTGAATAATCTGGGGAAGTCTGTATAATTCTGTCTGGTGTTAATCTGTACTCACATTCAGTAATAAGAAGGATGAAAGACAGGCAACGCAGGATTTATTCTACAAATTATAAGCTCATGTTGATCACTAAACCTGACCACAGTCACTAGTGAGACAGCTACAAAAATTTCTGAAGCATACACTCTTCTGTAGTCACAAATTGAGAGTATTAATGAAGGGATCCTTGGTGAAGTTTCACTGGTAAGTTTCATCTGGAAATAAAATCAAGTCACAGTATTTTCATTATGACTTACAAAAATCCATCTACATTCAGTTAATATTGATCAGTGGTATTAAATCTATAACAGTGATATCAAAACTTGCTTGTCTGCTAAAGGATGTGTTATAGCTTGAGACCAACAATCATAGGATGCAGTACATGAGCCTTCAAATATTACTCAAGGTAAGCGCATATAGGACTGAAGAAAATATACTGTCATCCAGCAAACTAAGTGCTCTAAAATAATTGTACGATGAACCCAGGCTGTCCTGCAAGCATTCAAAACTGATTCTCTCTCTGATCACATTATCGAGCTTTTCAATAATCATTTTATGACTTCTATTACATTAAATGCCACCATGCTTTTATCAACAAGAAAAATGGTACTGTGATGCCAAGTGTTAAAACACCACATACAAAATTTATCAACTATCACGTCTGAATGAGAAGTGCACTACCAGTGTTTATGCTTTTCTAAATACAGAGATAAATTGAGGTTATTGGTTTATAAGTAGATAATGAAAAGATTGACTTTAGGCATAAAGAATGGAGAATTTAAGATTCTTCACCTTGCACCTCTGAGATTGCAACTCTGGGCACAAGGCCATTCCTTACTTAATACCGTAGGGCTAAATACACCAACTACACAACATAACCTTGCCTCATGTGTCAGTAGCCTGTTTAAACAGTTTAGGCCAAAATTTTCACCACAAATTTTTGTGACCCAAATAGGAACAGACATACCAATAGCTAATGCTGCCTATAGAAGCATGTTTCTAGGCAATATAACAGACTGAACCATCCTCCATGAATTTCACAGAATCACAGAATCGTAGGGGTTGGAAGGGACCTCCAGAGATCATCGAGTCCAACCCCCCTGCCAAAGCAGGTTCCCTACAGCAGGTTGCGCAGGTAGGCGTCCAGGCGGGTCTTGAATATCTCCAGAGGAGGAGACTCCACAACCCCCCTGGGCAGCCTGTTCCAGTGCTCCATCACCCTCACCCTCTGCACTTTGCCAGTCAGCCAGTTCATGACCCACGTCACTGTCCACTCATCTATCCCACACTTCCTCAGCTTTGTTATAAGGATGTCGTGGGAGACAGTATCAAATGCCTTGCTGAAATCAAGGTAGACTACATCCACCGCTCTCCCCCCATCCACACAGCCAGTGACAACGTCATAGAAGGCTGCCAGGTTGGTAGAGCATGACCTCCCCCTGGTGAACCCATGCTGACTACTCCTGATAACCTCCTTTTCTTCCAATTGTCTGGAGATGGCATCCAGCACAAGCTGTACCATCACCTTTCCAGGGACAGAGGTGAGGCTGACTGGCCTGTAATTACCTGGATCTTCCTTCTTGCGCTTTTTGAAGACCGGAGGATTGGATATCCTCCAGTCTTCAGGCACCTCCCCCATTCTCCAAGACCTCTCAAAGATGATAGAGAGCAGCTCAGCAATCACCTCTGCCAGCTCCCTCAGAGCTTTGTCAAAAGTCTGGATGTGCATGAAAGCTTGTACACTTAGCTGCACATTAAACCTGCCCTTAAAATATTATGGAGATAAGACTGAATCTTTTAACCAAACTGCTGCTTCTATTTACACGTATGCAAAACTGGAGCAGTGATAATGTTCTGCTTGTAAGATAAGCAACGACTACAGAACATTTTAACAACCATAGATATTGCTACACTACACAAGATGGTATCATTTCTATTGTCAGCCTGATATGCTTGAAGCTCTCTAGAAATTAAACACAACTCCAATAAATGAAGGAAACAAACAAAAATAGCTAAGGGACAATAGCAAAGATCAGAAATCACTTACAGACAAGGAGCTCAATAAACTTAGATTTTCAGTAAAGAGGGTTTGACATCAGGTCTAAATGTAAGAATTGTCAGTCTAGCCCTGATTTGCAAAATGAGCTTATTTGAATTATGATTTCATCTCAAGGCATGCTGAAAAAAAAATTCCCAAGAAGGCAGAAAAGAATTCTAGTTTATTTTGGAAGCACAACTTCTCATGTCGAACTTTTCAAGCAACTTTTGATGGTGTGAATAGGGCATCCAGAATTATGACAACTATAACTACGATGAACAGATTCTTGACTAGAATCCAAAAAACTCCTTAAGGAGGTATACACTACAATTTTAGCATCTTTCATTTAAGGGACATGAACTTCTTTGTGTAAAGTTCATTGAGATTTTACACTCTCCTGAAAGATTCCCAAGTACAGCTATGTAAATAATTTATTTTTCCACTGATAAGCCAAATTGAACAGTAACAACAAATTCACTCAGAATAACATTTTACTTGATCTGAAATATTTCATTTCCACAATGATTAAGCCGTCAGTTTCAACCCATTTTGAACAATGAATAGCGTGTTAAGACAAAACACTTTGCAAAAATGTACAGTTATAAAACTGTTCCCTGAATTTGATCGTAAATTAACTACAGCAAATAAACTACATGTTAGAAAGTAAACAAAGCCCTTGTGAGCATCTGTGTCCACATCAAAGATGGAACATGTTATATCCATCCACAGCTTACCACTTTAACCAGCACTGGATGGTTAAAACTTCACCCTACTTGTTCTCTCCTTGTTATTATTCCAACAGAAGGAATTTTAATGGATAGATGAACATCTGCCAGCTTGAGATCTTAACATCTGTTTTTTTCATGATGACAGACTAATAGGGAGAGCTCAGCCAACATTTTGCCAAAACAAGATTTTTCATCTCATACAAACATACACCCACCAGATTTCTGAAGGAGATCGGGGGTAGAAAGGGGTTCAATAAGCTTTTTCTTTTGTCCACTGTTTCTTCCTCCATTCTCTGATAACACTTTCCAGAAAAGTAGAAAACCCCCCATTCTACATTATTTCACTGCCATTTAAGCTTAGAACTAAGCTCTAAGTGCTAGTTTATACATGACATGTTTTACTTAGACTTTAAGAAAAAGAGCACTTCCCACATGCCAGTGGTGCCTCATCAAACACACACACAACTCAAATGCTTAGGCCAGGCAGCCACAGTATTCTGCCTGCCCTGAAACACTGCTTTGATTTGGGCACACTGAGCCTCTGTCATCATAAGGGAAGTAACAAAACACTGTATAATCTTGCTTTTACCTGTGCTACAGGAAATTCAGTTTTATGTTGTCTACCAAGAAGCCTTAAATCTCTCCTATCATGTACAACTGAGGCAGCTGTTTCCTCCACAACACCCTGTGGAGGTGGCTGGATGCCCAGGGACACAATGGCATGCAGACTAATTTGAGTGGATGAACTCCCATTTGGCCAAAAAAAAACTGAAGCAACCAGATTTTAAACATAACCAAGAAAATAAACGGTAACAGAATCCCACAACATCTGTTAGGTATTTTAAAATCCCAAGTGAAAGACACATAACACCTTGAATCTCTGGGCTATTTAATTCCAAAAGGAACTGAAATAAAATTACTTCTACTTCAGTCTTTTACCATTCATCAAGTTAAAGATGCTTCTTACAGGTATTGCAAGGAGTTGATTAATGTTTTCAAAGCATCACAGAGATGATACAGGCACCTGTTTTTGAGAGAGAATGTATAATGTCATACTCTCACACAGTCCCTTCTATCCTAGAATATAAAAATGCTCTAACTTGTTACACCTCTTGCAAGCAATATTCCCTCAGTTCTGAATGTAAATTGAGGAACAAAAGAATGAAATGAATTGAGCAAAGGCATACACACTAGCTCAGCAGAAGAGTCTGAAGCTGTGGTTTCCAGGTATGATGTTACAATACTCTTCTACATGTTTATCAAATTTGAATCCCATTTGTTTTTGTATTTGGAAAACAACACATAGCAACAGCACATTTTCATTAAGGAAAAAAAGCCAATAAATTTTGTACATGCTTAAATATGTACTATAAACATGTACTATAATATCATATTTCTTGTTTATTAAATCATAGGGGCATCCAAAATAATGAAAGGTACAAAGTCGTTATTGAAAAGTTCCATAATTTGAATACAGAGAGAAAAAGATCTACTAATGAGGTGAATCCTGTTGGCTGTAAGAATTCAAAGGAACAGGATGTGCACCAATTTCAGGTATTTATTGTGCTTGAAACACTTCATTGAAAAACAGATGTTTTCTATTTCAAATTTTTATCAGACTTGGGAACTGAGAAATACCATAAACCTATATAGGACTCTGTACATTAGCTACTCACATTTCTTAATCACCATTCAATGCATGCATTCAATCTGAATAGAGAATACAGCATTTGTAAAATATAGACATCACGGGGGCAGAAATAAATGGCTGTCTCAAAAGATGATTATGAGGGCTGTCCCCCAAAAATGCCTCCTATTTCATTATGCTGGCCCACAACATCAAAGGCAAATGTTGGTGGTGCAGCAATAGAATCTGAACCTTCCCACGAATATTTCATTACTTTTTTTTTTGCTGAGGGACTGATGGCAGCAGAGAGGCGGTCTGACAAAGTGGCATCTGACACAGAAGTGCTTATGAAGCAATAGGGTGTTATTGAATTCCTTCAAGGAAAAAAAAAAAAAAGAAAGAAAGAAAGAAAAGGCACCCATTGGCATTCATCAACACTTGCTGAATGTTTATGGAGACCAGAGATAGGCCATGTTCCAAACAGTCATGAAGAGTTTTACAAGTGTGACATGCAGGCTCTTGTTAATCTCTGGCAAAAGTGCGCAGCTCATGGTGGTGCCTATATTGAAAAATAATGTTTTGTAGCTAAGAATTTGCTCTATCAAATAATGTTATTGTACTCTTTATATTTGTTGTAGTTTCCAGGAAATTAAATGGGAGGCATCACTTTTGGAGTGACCTATGTAACTATTAGCAATAGAGTGTGATAACAAAAAATATTCCTGAAAAGGCAGCCAGCTGCACTGACTGGTTTTTTGATATCAAGACACTGATAAATTGAAAAAAAATTCAATAGGTCAAAAGCGTTAAGTGAACTGGTGGGATATTAAATCATATGAGGTAAGTAGACTAAAGGTAAATTTCCTAAAATATGTATTTCATTCTTAGTTTTATCATTCTCAAATCGGCTTTGACCCCAAATTATTTCAGAACACTGTCTGTTAGGACAGCACACGGATTGCTTTGTTCCCACGTGTTTTAGTTAGTATACTAAAAGACAGTACAGACAAATCACTTGGATTAAAACAAAATAAAATACATACAACAGTTGAGTAGTACGTCAACTTATTTCATGTTCCAAAAATAAAAATATAATCCAGAAATAAACCAGCATATTTTGTAGGCAAAAGAGGCAGTAAGAATGGAACTTAGTCTAGATATTCTAGGGTGAAGGAGAAAACCTCCCAGACACTTAGAGACCACAGTGAACGGTTGGACAGATTATCAAGAAATGGTGAAGGCATTACAGTAACCTTAGTAGGTTTTCTGGGTCCTTTCAGATACCTACTATTCATGGGTTTAGGTGCATTGGTAAGTCAACACTTTACAGAAAGATCTACTGCACCTGAAGTCTGGTACAACTAATATTCAACATGTCCCCATACAGTCTTTCTCACTGAGTCACCCAATCTATTTGAAAAATTGGGAAAGAAAATCCCAGATAGGTACCTATAACGAATATATTTTTTTCTGCAGAAGAAAAGTATGCATTTTACATTGAGTACAAAATGCTAAATAAACAAATATACGTATATCTTTAGTTTTTATAATGAAACTTTCATTTTCAGTTTACAGGAGGAAAGGAGCAAACAAAGCCTCGAATGGAGAGATCTGCAGTTTGCTTCTGGCTGTCCCATGTTCACCAGCCAAAAGTCAGCCAAAGGCTATATCAGTTTTGCACATTTCACCAACAGAATATGCAAATAGTTTTTCATAATACATGTGTTGCATATACACACACACACAGTTCATATATTAACCCTTAATTCAAAGTTCTATTTCCATGGAAACAGCAGCAAGCATCTATGTGTCAAAGTTCTGTTAATTTCTTCACTAGGAAGGAATGGGTGAGCATCGGCTGGGAGCACAGATTACAAAGAGTGACAATCGGAATGCAAATACATTTCTTAACACTATGTTCTAATATTACTTATTTAAAAAAAAAAAAAAGCTATAGAAAAATGTGACTGAATTGCTGGATTAAACTAAAATTACTGCAAACACACTTATTGAGGAATAAGAGTCTGAAGACAAAGTTAGTCCAGAAATGCTTATCCAAAAGTATTTTGTGCAGAGAGCAGCTGTGTTTGCTAAGAATCTAAGGACCTCAGCTTCCTAGCATGGACAGTCTTTCAGGCTGCACTTAGTGTATGTAGAGGATTGCTGACAGAATCAGAACTCAGAGAAAAACAGGTCTCAATCAAAAATATAATACAAAAATACTTAAATACTTTTCCCATTTAAAGACCCTTCACACATCTGTTTCTTTCAGTAGGGACCAATCAGGCACACACTTCCACATTTTATCAAATTTCTGGTCTCAGTCAACAATTATAAATACTTAATGAAAAGCAACGATTTTTTTTTTTTTTTTTTCTGAAAATGCAATTCAGAAAAATGGGGTGATATCACATCTATACTTCAAACATTTCTCTCTTACATCATGAAGAACATCATCAATTACCTGAAGATTTAGCAAGAGCTTTTGAGGAAAACTGTCTGAAGGCTTCGGGCGTATAAAACCTTTCCAAGGTATATATATATTCCTGCCTACAAGAGCATTACCATATCTACCCTCTGCAATCTAACATACAAGGTTTTACTTTGCTTAATCTAGATGTAACTTCAACCACTGTCCAAAGACAATGTATCTGAGGGAAATAATCTACCTCACAGGTTCTCTGAACTTATTAGCAAGTAGAAAACCACTTGTAGAACAGGAAAAGAGGACATAAATTTAAAAAATTATGATGTAAAATCCAAGCAATTAATGCAGATAAAAAATGTCAACAGACATAGAATAAACACATATTTGAAAAATCTTATTCTACAAGTGTATAGCATGTTTCTGCTAGATACCAAGCTTAAAATAATAATGTTACCTCAGAAGCACATCTAGCAGAACTCGACCCAAAAGTGTGCACGAACTGCAGACTTTGAACACTTGCACTCTTTCTGTGGATATGGAAGAGTGATATGTGGGCTTTGATGTTTTTAAATAACTCTGCTTAAGAGGGTTTAACTGTGTGAATTAATCAGCGCTCTTCAGAAATGGATTAATTAATTCTCCTTCAGAAATTATTATTATATAACTGTATTGCATAAGCTACGGCATCTAAACTTTACATCCACCCAGTTTCTTCTCTGAAAATTAGAAGATTCGTTCTGCATTACGACAAGGAACAAACTGCTACACAATGTGATTGGACACTTAACATGTGGAACGTTCAAATCGCATTACTGTAAAAGTAACAATTTAGGGGGATGCCCTCAAAAATTTAGTGGCAATAATTAAAGGAATCTGAAATAGGACTTTTTTTTTCATTTTCTTTGAACTAAGTGAGTTAGCACGCTATCTTTTGTATGTTTTCAGATAGTATTAATTTTCAGGACTGTGAGGGGAAGGCCCGGAGTGCAAACTTGAAAAAGATTAGTCTAATTCAAGCCCTATATACAGAAGAGAGAGTTTTATCTGCCGGTTTGAAAGAGAACTTTAAAGACGCTGTGATATGGAGCGGAATTATCACCACTATTAATTGCACAGGCATATTAAAAAGACCCTGGAAAGTGACCTCCCCTAATACAGAGAATGCATGTAGAAAAATATGTCTTAATCTTCTTTTCTGCACTGAGATAAATGTCAAGTGTATCTATCACCTCAATTAACCATAGGAAAAAAGCTGTCAAAATCTAATTCTTTTTTTGACAAGGCGTTTATTCTGAAACCAGCAGAGGGAGAAACAGGCACTTGTATTAGAAAGAGATGAGTGTCAAAGGGTTCTGAAACACATGGTGAGTTTTCCATGTGCGAAATGCTGATTAGAACCATGGTAAATCAGTGCTAGTGTGTTCTGGGTTTGTTGCCTGAGCTACAGTAAAACGGAGGGCTTTGTGGCATGGTTTACTTCGGCATTGAGGTTACATTAACAAAAGAATGTTTTTCAGCTACAGTACCATGCAAAATGCAAAGGAACTGGTGAAATGAAAGAACTCTAACTTTGGGAACTTTGAAGACTATTTTACAGAATATTGTAAAACATATCTTTATTGTGATAGTTTATTTCCTCTTTGATTTTTCCATTAAATAGAATGGAGACCTTTCTGTTCCTTTCCCTGTTATATAAATGTGATCTCATCTGAGCATTAGAATGGATTCTCTTTTCATCTGCTTCATTCACACTCACACAGTTTTCCCAATTCTAAGCTTCCTTATTGCAGGAAAGCAATTAAAGGCAAAGCAGAACAATGTTTACACATTTTTCATAATTGGACTTTGAAAAGCAAAATGACTGGCCTACTAGTAACACCTTCATACTAAGGGCAGCCTGAAAGGAACTTGCCAGTTAGTTGAGATGACCAAACTTTCCTCCACTAGAAACTGCAGAAGAGGAAATTTGGTTATCTAAAATGGTGCCTTTCAAACTGTGATGCTGGTGTAAAAATCATCTAGATTTCCCTCTTAAATTTCAAAACCTGTGTTTATGTGCATATTTATGTTCATTTTGGTTTTTAAGACTCCCTCAGAAATCAAGAGAGTTCATTGCAAAGTTTTGGTTTGGGAGGTATTTCAGGGGAATGCACGGAGTAGCTATAAAAATTGAGGTTGAAATTGAGAAGCAGTCCAGGATTGTTTCAACTTTCTAAGTTAAATAAATTTCTTACCTATCTATCTCCCTAGATTAGATGAATCTGGGAGCAGTTAACAGCCACTAGTACACCAAGTAACATAATGTTCTTTGCCACTACCTTTCCCAGAAACAAATGGTACCTCAAAAAGCTGTATATATACAGAGGAAACATATCTGAGATCTTTAGAGTTTTTTAAAAGATAGAGGTGCTTTTGAGTATTACAGTATCACACCTCACAAAAATCAGCATTCCCTAGAGAGAGCTCTAGGACTCCTTGTTAGCTCTGGCACAAATGAAAATCAACAGATCAGCCCTCCACTTGTTTACATTGTCATGTGCTTTTGAATTCTGTGGCACTGTCACATCATATCACAACCAGTTCCCTGTTTCCATAGGACTAATGCAAATAACAGATCCTAAAAGCTTAACACAAACAAGAATCTTCAAGCAGGTGTCTGCTATGCTATTTTTTTTTTTCCCCTGCTGTTTCAAACATTAATGCAAATTAAAAATTGGTCCAGTTGGAATCACATCAGAGACAGGTCTGCTTACAAGGACCTCTGTTATTATGAGCGATGGATAAGGCATGCAGTCATGCTAGCCACAATGAAAGCACGCATTTGTCTGCTAATGTAAAGTTATTCAAAATATGAAATTAAATAAGTGTTAATGTTTCTGAAAATATAGATAGTAGTAGATAGTAGAACTTCAATTATCTCCAGAAAACGGGGGGGTTGGGGAGGGGGGAAGCAAACAACTGTTGAGGAAATATTAATTATGCCATGAAGAATTCAAGTTATATGCAAGGTTTGAGAGCAAGAATTCTCTGATTCTCTATCCAACCTTTTTAAAACTCATTGCAAGGAATGTGGATAGAAAAATCTTGGCATTCTAGGTTAATCATGTGAATGCATTACAAGGCAATCATAATGTGTAAAAATGTGACTAACATCGAATAATAATGCAGTGCCGAACATTCTCTTCCATTTCATAAGCTACAAACACTCTGGAGCTCTCAGTTAAAACTGTTAACAGCAGATAAAATATTCACTTTCCCATTTTCCACAAATTTTATCAGCCGTAACAAGAAGGAAAACAAAATGAGAAATCTGGAAATCTTTTTACAGTTCCAAGAAAGAACCCAATGGAGCTTTACTCCTATAATGCTGACGAGTTCCAAATTAGATCTAAATATGCATTCTTCTCCTTCTGAATGACTAGGCAAAATGGGTACATGCTCTTCTCAGCTAGAAATTCAGACCATCATCTGTAGTTCTAGGCTCCTAGCCACAGTCAGAGTAAGATTTGTAGACTTCCTGCACCACTCTTAAACATATCAAAGGATCAAAGCTTCTGCTGAGCCTCAGTAGCAAAGTTTACATGTTTGTTTGTAAGATAATGGCAAAAGTGAGATTGTTCAGATTCGCTTAATCCTCCCATCAGTCACAGATGTGTCTTATTCTGTATATTTTTGCAACTTGCAGGGTCAGAATGTGCTCTAAGAGAGTCACCTGACTCACCTAAGGTGTGACAATCTCTGGTTCACAGCACTAGTGAGTACATGAGATAGGACAGGAAACCTCCAGGCCTTAAAGTACAATAGAAAGTGTGAGGTGCATTTTAAAGTTTCAAAATGTGAGACTATTAGATAATTAGCAGGAATTTACAGGACACACCTAGTAGCAATATAGCACAGATTTCTGCCTCAAGAGAAGAGGAATGGAAGATAATCCCCCCAGAATCTTCACTTTGGCATGTGCCAGAGCCCTCCACATCCAGGAGGCCATGTGTGGAATTGCAAAGCAGCACAAGGTAGTACAAAAGCAAAAGGTGGTGGATGCAGAGGTTTCTCTGCAGACCTGAGGAGGGGGAAAGCATATCTAACTGGGACTTAATGCTCATGTCTGGTCATTTTTCTTTCTGGACTGGTTACAAAAATTTAACTGTTGTGGTGCAGATGCTAAGAAAGAAAAAGAAATTGAAAGGTCTCATCCAACCAGAAAAAAATACCACTTTAAACCAATTTTCAGCCAGGGTCCTGTTCTGGTTTTGTTCCCAGTAATACATTAGTCTTTCTTTGTTCTTTTTAGCCCCTTTTCCTAGATCTACTCTTGCACTTAGGAAAAATCATTTGAAGAGATTTCCACTTTAAATTTCCATTTCAAATCAAGGCATGTACTTGCCCCTACTCATTGTTCATAAAACCACAGATCATCATGGAGCAGCAAAACTGATACTGGCATTCATTTTACAGGTAGCGAGGAGACGGAAAACAGTTGAGCCACTGTTCCTATCATCTCAGCTGCAGTGTTTGTCTGGAAGGCAACCAAGCACCATGCCCTCTGTTTGTCATCTCTTGATCACACGACCTTACCAAAGCTAATGCTCCTCCTTGATGCAGACAGCACCTACCCAGCCTCTGGCCAGGGGCAGAGAAAAACCTCTGTATTCTGTATTAGAATTGAGGGACCAGATACATTAACAACCAAACTTACTCACATTGTAGAGGATATGACTTAAGTTCTAGGTGAAATTTGAATAGGTATTTATTCAAAAGGTGTACTGCCTGTTGCTACATAAAAACCTGGAGTGATGTGCTTGGTAAACCTACTTGCATGAAAATGCATGAATGACTACACCACAATCACTGCCTGACATGTTCTAACTCACTTTAAACTCTTCTGATCAGTTTCATAAGGTTAACTTGTTCCCACCATCCTGAAGCTTCCCTCTTCTTAAAAATAAAGTCCAGTTTTAAATAGAGCTTCATAAATTGATGGTCTTTGCACCTCTCTCACCCCTCCTCCACCCTGAGAACAAGAAAAGATCTCAGGTTTTAAGAACAGTATTCATATGCCTTAATGAGCTAAGGGACTGAGAATGGATATGAAAGCAGTCTAAAGGGATTCTTCGTGGAAGAGATAATAAAAGTAGTGTATTTGTTTTTATCACTGCTGTAATTGCCTGCTCAAAGCGCTGGGGTACTTCACGTGATTAAAAATGGAGAGCAAAGTGCCCTAACTGCAAGGGAGGGAGTGCAATCTATTCCACCGCATTCATTTTGGGAACCTGACTCACACCCCGCCACCAAAATACTCTGATGACAGCTCATTGAGGAAGAGCTTGAATACTGCAGTGAACAATTCTCATTTAGTGAAAGATAGTTGATCTGCTGCCAGCACGCTTCTGCCATATCCTACAGTTAATGTTATACAGAAATAAAAGGAAAAGGTTTAACCGAGCCTTTCGATTCAAATCTCTCTAAGTACTTTCTATTCAGAACAAACAAATAAAAGCCAATGACTTTTTTTTGCCTGAACCATAATGGAACAGAAATCTGGAACATGCAGCTTTTTCCTTCCCCATTTATGTTTTTGCATGTAGGATTGCAAGATTTAAGAGGATGAAAGAGATGCAATCAGGATTAGCAAACCAATAAAATCTTACAGTGAACAGGAAAGCATGAAGGTTCACATAAATATTTGAAAGATCTGAAAAGAGCAGATGCACCATCAAATGATCTACATGATATGTGTACATTCACTTTTAAAAGAACACATTTCTCTCCCAATCTAAAAAAATAATTAGACAAAGGGAACGCTTTCATCAGTTGGACAGCTCCAAAATGCTTTAGCTTGCTGGATTTGTTACAAAAAGAATAAATATTAAGGAAAATATCTTTGTGGGGAAAAAAGCTTCAAAGCATATTCTTGTCAATGTGTACTTGAAGATCAGTTTGGCTAAACAGACTATTCAGCCTGCATTTATAAGTGTTCACAAAACAGCCTTAAAAACAAAAACATTAAGCAGAAATCAGGTGAAAGTCTACCGCCATGAACTCAAACGTTTATGCAAACATCAGCTCCAGCTGCCTGAAAGGCTCGGCCCCTCTCCATGGGAGATATGCCCAATTCATGCATCTGCATCGTTGCTGTTTGCCTCTAATATGGTTCATCAGAGCTGTGCCAATTCCTACTGAGTGTGAGAAGACTCACGGAGTGTGAAATCTTGCAAACTAAATGAGCCATAGGAACAGTTTGCACAAATCTCCCATGATCAGCGTGGTAACCTAGTCACCTAGTATGTTATTTCCATTATTAGTAATAGCAATTATTCAGGCAAACAAATGACTGAAGAAACCCCTCGGTCTCAATGTTTGAGCTGCTCTGGGCCTGAAAAGGGGGTTATTATGTTTTTCCATACACAAAGAACAACTGTATGCTAATGTACTCCCTTCCCTCACTAAGCTGTGGGGAAAGAGGCTTGTCAAGCTCTCGGACGCTCTCTCAAGCAGGCAGGCTGCAGAAAATACGCTGAGGCACCTTAAGTGTAATAGAAATTTGATGGCAGTTGGAAGAGAGCAACTTGTCAGTCAGGGAAGCCTCCAGGTCAGTGTGCAGTAGTGAAGAGGGATTTTCTGGAAGGGTTTTGCCTCTCATTGCTACCCAGGGAGGCTCCAGCCCCACTGTTCAGCAATCTTGGAGCTGTTCCCCTGCCTTGCCCCAAATGGCAAGGGTAAGGCCATCACATTCCACTTCATTTTCTTTGGTGTTGATGTGCAGAAGATGCATTTTTCTCCCGAGGAAGACAGCTGAGCAGCTATAAATCTGGCAAACGTGTTTCAATTTTTGTCTCTCTCCACAGAAATGGAGTTACCGCAGTTCAATTTCTCTAGAGGCTCCCTATTAGGCTTGGGTATTAATGAACTTTATTTGGGTTAAGCAATTTTTATTAAATACATAGTTTTAAAGCATTTGGTTCACTAATGAAGACCATCATTTAATCCAGCTATTAACTAACCCCAGAGAATTTGTGTATTGCCATGTGCAGTCTTGTTAGAAAACAGAACAATATTCCTCTTTGTCTCCTAGTAGTGACCGCAAAGAGAACTTCACAGTAGACATTCATTAAAATGCACAGCACAACAAAGTAAAGGGATTTACCTAGATATAGACAAGAAAAAACAAACAAACAAACCAACCAAACAAACAAACAAACAAAAACAGTGTTAATAGTCCTATTTCTGGAGAAACTGATGAGAAATGCAAAATTACGTTTCTCGCAATTGGGTTGACCTATCCCTTGCCATACTTGTTGAGACAGGTTTTAATCCTACTTCATTTACAGCTACCATCAAGCAAACTATTGTACACAGCTAATGAGTGCAAGTTGCTTCTGTGTTTTTGCTACCGAGTTTGTTCAGGGTCTTCTGTTGTTGGTGGGGTTTGTTTGTTTGTTTGTTTAAAGAGTTATTGGGCATTTTATTGTACCATCCTCCTCTCCTCTCCCTTTTTTTTTTTTTTTTTTTTTTTTTTTTTCCTGAATAAACATGATGCACTGACAAAAAATTGTTGATAGATGTAGGAGGGGAAGAAGAGAAAACCCAAACTAGTTGAGAAACATTTGCCTGCCCGAATATAGACAGTGATTTGGAGAAGTAAAGATGGCCTGTTTGCCATCATATATGATGATGACAAGAAAAGCTGAAAGTGTAGGACAGGGACCCTTTTGCAATCCATCACCATCTGCTCAAATTTCAACACTAAAATTCTGTGTGATTGAACCTTGAGGAGACATGATAAGGAGAACACCAAATTCTTAGGGGAAAAGAAAAAAAACAGATATAAAATACTGATTAGAATTCCTTAGGAGTCCTGATACCCTCACTTTCAACCTACTAATATGACCAAGTATTGCAGAAATGCTCAGTATAAAACCTTTTAGTCTCTTACAGATCTTGTGTGAGAAAAATAGCATTTACATTCCTGAAATTGAGAACTCAAGTGGTTATAAACCAGGTGGGTGCAATTTAGGATGAGATTTACCAAGATAGCTGCAGAATTTAATTCTCTTAGGATGATCATCTAAATAGTAAAAGAAAGTAAGGAAAACTTAAACAATAAATTGCTTTAGTTCTTAACTGGCCCAGAAACAACTTCCTTTTGGCACTAATGCATCTCTTCCATATTTAATTATGGATGTATTATTGCAGCCATGCCACAGATTAATGATTGGCAAGGAGCCCTTATGAATCATGCCACATACAATAGAGTTCCTCTTTCTTCCACTCTTAATGCCTTCCTCTAATGTCTGCACAATTAGGTTTCCCTGTCAATATCCTAAGAAAGTATGATACATAGACTGAAGGTGATCTTTAGTGATGACATCGATATCTTTAATGTAATGAATACGAGCAATGAAATATTCTAAGACGAATGTCAATTTTCTAGAAGTTTCTGCACTTTTTATCAAACTTTGCCCTCTTCTTTCTTTTTGTATCTCTAGGGTTTGGATACTGTGATTTATTTTTTTCTGGTGAATGTTGTCAGCTAGGACAACAAAGCAGGACTGAGATTATAGGATTGATGCATAGGGCTCAGCCCAAGAAGCGCTAGGGAGTGGAATGATGCACAGGTATAGATCTGAAGCTGCGGAAATATCTCCCTGCCTGGGGCTTCAGCTTCATCCCATCCGGATCCTGGGGAAAGACATACATGCCTAGGAAGGGACTACAGCACATGGGGTAGGAGCACGAGCCACAACGTACAGCCTTGGAACAGCCTCAAAGGCACAGGCAGACAGACAACGTAAGTCCCCAAACTGAGTCATTCAACTGTTAGTATAACTTTATAACACGTCCTTAACAGGCCCCTGACACTGGGATGCTGCCCTGTTCCACCTTGTATACCTCAAGATAATCACTGCTTTCAACACCCCTGTAAAATATACCAACTTAAAGGAGGAACAGAAGAAAAAGATCAGAAAATCCTTTCAGTAATGGAAAAGGACAAGAAACAGTACCCTGAACATTTCAATGTTCCTATATTTTGGGAAAAGTATTAATACAATTAGCATTATAGCATTATTCAAGAGAGGTAAAAATTCTACTTCAGTAGTTTTTAAATCCTAACTTTAAAACTCAGCTTTCTCCCTGAAAGAGGTGGTGCACTTCAGCCATCACCTGCAGGGCTTGGCCAAAAAGTTGTTAAATATAAAAGCATTTTAGGTCAAGACAGATCAAAATAGCCAAAAGCAATCCTTTCATGCTTTCCTATCTATATCTCCAAAATCTGGGAGCTTTTTTTAGTTCATTTGGAGTCAAATTATCAGACAGCAATTAGACTTTTTAAGATGGAAAAGAAAAAGCTGTATTATGCTTACTTATTTTCAATACCTCTTATCACATACAACAGGGAATATGAAGGATCAAGGGAGAAAGATCACGGCTTAAAGAGAAAAGCATGCATTATGAAGATACCCAATATACTTCAGAGAAAGCCACTGCTATTGCCACTTCATATTCTTGAGCTCTGCATTTACACACCATGTTCAAACTTTTTTTGACCACTGGTTCTCTAGATGTGTGCTTACAGGATGAAAAATCAAGCCAAAGTCTCAGTCTCTCGGAACACAAAGAACCATTACTGGATTACCATGCATCTTATTTATGTATACTAATACGCCACTAAAACCAGAATCTCTTCATCCTAGGCAGTATAGAAATAAAAAATAGACAAGCACGTACACTTAGAAATGGGACAACTAACACTGGCCCCTGGTGGCCTGTGCAGAAACTGGCCATGCCATGGAAACAGGAAGATTTCTGAGACAGGTCCATACTTTCCTTTGGGAGAAGCCCAACTGTAGTGCTTGGGTCCATGGTGCTGCTTGCCACCGAGGACTTAACAGGGCAAGAAACCCTGAGCTGCAGCTAGGGTTTCCCTAGGTCCAAGACCAGCCAAGTCACACACTTACCATTCCTTCTACCAAGACCCCCCCAGCCTTTCTCCCACCTCTGCTTACCATGTTAGCTGAGGGAGCAGCCCACCATGCAACAAAACCCCACTCCGAATCA
The DNA here is from genome assembly GCA_030625065.1 of Alectoris magna. Taxonomy (NCBI): domain Eukaryota; kingdom Metazoa; phylum Chordata; class Aves; order Galliformes; family Phasianidae; genus Alectoris; species Alectoris magna. The sequence continues at coordinate 107,638,044 of CM060560.1, forward strand.
GCTAGCTCCCCTACAGAGCCTTACAGGATTGAGCCCTTTTCCCCAGACCTGAACCCAAACTGTCAGTGGTGGACGGCCAAAGAGGTGCACTCCCAAGAACCTCTTCTCCCCAAAGTTAGCGCGCTGTTCCAGGTGCCCTGCCTGATCTTCCTCCTGCCCAGCTGGCAGGAGGTCCTGTGCACCCAAGAAAGGCAGGCAAAGTATTGCGATCTCTTGTATCCACTACAGCCTCAAAGAACAAAAGCAAATATCCAGACAACTTGAACAACTTATTTGAGGTGGAGAGAGGTTTTGCACCAGGCACTAACTTTATAGCAAGTCAAACTGTGGAAGATTTTTGGAGTTGACCTGTGTGCTCCGGTGGAAATGCTGTATATGCTCCTTGTTATCTGACACTACTGAAGGGGAATTTCTTTGTCCTGGGAAATACTCTTATCTCCCATTTGGGACTTGTGGATAAGTGGGCTTGCCCTACTGTTTTCACTGAATATATCTGGTGGAGTTACAGTCCAGTGATGCCCCTTTTTATCAGAAGGAACAAGAAGTGTTTCTCATGTCACCCAGAGCTGACCATGTTCCCCCTTACTCTTCATCTCCTATTGGCAGAAGGCAGCACTCAGTGCATCTATATGGCATCTCTGCACAGCCACCTGGTAGCTCACAAGGGACAAGTTGGGGGGGCAAGGCCAGATCTGATGCATGGGCTTCACCGACATAGCTTGGTTCAGAGGTATTCATCCTTCTGCTACACTGACAGAAAACAACAGGCAGTCACCCAACATCCTCATTGTTCATTCAGGAGAAAAACTTCAGAATGGCTACAAAAGGAAAAATATGTATGGGTACACATAGCTCAACATGTGCTTTGTCTGGTCAGCAATACTGCCAAGAAAGAAGTGGCATTTGGCCAAAAAGCCTCGGCACACCAACAAAACACACTGAAAGCTCAATTATGAGGTGGCAAAAATGGTTATGGGTGTTTGTGATGATGTGACTGAGCATGGTGATGTATGATACGAGCACACAGAGCTGCTCAGGAATGACCGTGTCCATCTGTCAGAGGGTTGGATACATGACGGGATGACAGGCAATACTGGTCAGCGTGACAGACCATGCTTTCAGCACTTCATCAGAATTGCTTTCAAAGTGCTGCCTAACAACTGTCAAGTATCACAGTATCGTAGGAGTTATAAAGACATTTTCAAAGAACAATAATGAAGTAGCTGTGCGAATTACTAGGAAGAGCTCCACTCGAGCATGAGGGGCTTGGCAGGGAGAAAAGCATGGAGAGGAAAATATAAAAAGCAGGTGATAAAAATAAATCCCATCCTTCTACGAAGGAGATCTCATCCTGAAGTGTGAAGGAGGTACCAAGCAATCAATGCGAGCAGCCTGTGGCAACAGAGGAAGTCAGAGGTATCCATATATGGGGCATGCAATAACCACAGACCTGCTGGACCGTGGAACTTTTTCTAGTCACGAAGAGTGCTTCTCGTGGGAACTGCTGGATTTAAAAGTTTTCATTAACACTCAAAACTAAAAGAATGAATGCTGGATGTCCCACTGCCCTTCTGTGATGATTGCATTGCTCAGCAGCAAGTCCTGCCCAACCTGGCCTGGACTGCAACACAGATATTCCGTGCCCATTCAGCTCAGACGTGAATTTCAGCTCCAACTTTTTGTCTAATCTTAGCCTGCACTATGCTGTAGGTAGGCCTCTGCCTGGCTTTGGACCTGTCTCATCATTTGGGATGCACCAGCCTGCTGCCCAGATGTGGTTACTACCAGCGAAACCATCCCACTCCCCTCACCGGCTTGCTCCAGGTCCACACCCTGCCTCAGCCACACTATTGCCCATGCCTTTGCCAGCCTCACTTCCTAGCTCACCTGCCACTGCTGCTCCCTGGCAGGCAGAATTCTGCCTTGCTTCAGCCTGCACACAATCTTTGGGATCACAGCAAAACAAGCAAGTTCTGGTTCAATTGATGGATAGCATGCAATAGATGAGAAAGCAAATCAGGCTTTATTGCTCCAGGAATACTCACAGTCCAGCAAGAAAAAAGCCTAATGCAATGGCAGTATTCACAAAACCCTTTCGCCCCTATAAAGAATTGGCTGGTACAGCCAACACCTCATTAGTCATCCATTAAATACTTTCTACTATTACAGCCAAAGGTGAAGCAGAGCCAGTGCTGTAGAGGTTAGCAGATTAAAAGCATTCTTAGGGTCTATAACTATCCATTCCTGCTATAGTTTAATTTCTCTACTCTATCAGCAACACATAAACCATTTCCATAACCTTATTTATTAGCTTCTTCTATTTCCTGTATGCATGTTTTTATTTCTTAAATCTCGCTCTCATTCTATTTGGTTACAATCTTTCAGATGACTCCTTTGTTACACCTACTGAAGACAGGGGAAAAAAAGCTATACAGGTGTAGAACCAGGGTGAAATTGCAAAGCCATAAATTTTCCCATATAAATGCCATTTCATTAGGTGCATAATAAAAAGGTAGTCTACTCATGTCAAGCTGCCTCACCATTCAGGCACTACATGAAATTTACAGTTTTAAATGGTTCAACATATTAAAGCATTTATATGAACATAACTATGTGAGTCTGGCCAAAATATCAGACCAAAGAAAGCATTTGATGATAAATATTAGTTTGATAGAAGTTGAAAAATAGTTTCATACTGAGCTATAGGTTGGGCCTGTGGTTTTTGTTTTTCTTTCTTCCCCTCCAAGTGTTGTCAAGAACTTCATAGCTGTCCCTTCTGACTGTCTTTAATCCTCTTGAAATTCATGTAATACTTATGAAAGTAATTCAGCACCTGAATATGTTTCTCTACCTCTCAAGGCATAACAGGAGAGTCAGTTAGCCAACGACAACAGCTTTCACAAAATATGTTACCACCTACTTGGAACAATACGGTTACAGAGCAAATATTTGTATGTGTGCTGTATTGCACTATATTAACACAAGTATACACAATATATAAATATTTTTGCACACGTGAAAGTGAAGCTTAGCCTTGAGAATCTGAAAGTCCACCCAACAGCTTCGGCAGTTGAGTGGACTATCTGTTCTTAGTTCCTGCATAAATCACATAGTCCTGACCTTTTTAGGTTATTTCTAAAAGCTTAATTTTCAAATGTTTCAAATGAAAAAGAACTTTTGTGAGAAAACTGCTACATATCAGTCACTTTCTGTAGGAACCTGCATTAATGAGTTAACCTGTAGGAACGCTTAGTTTGAAGTCAGAAATACACTTCCTTTCCAGCTCATCGCAGGATGGCTGTGAGGTGAAGAAATCTAAGTTATTCCAGTTGCTACATGAAGAACAGCAACTGTAATTACTGATTGCCATAATGACATGCCTTCATCTGACTCTCTCCACCCAGTTATCCTTCCATTGCAGAAGTTCAGATGATCCAGTCTGACTGTGGAAGGGGAAAGGCAAAAATAAAATACAAGATCAGTAGCAGAAATGGAGCCTAAATAACCCAAATAAAGATGGGGAAATAGAGGAGATCGTACATCACCATCTTACAGAAAGGAAATGAGACTATAGATTGTTTAAGAGGCTTGTCCCACACTAGAATTCATCTGTGAATGTGCTGTGAATTAAGTCAGCATCCAATCCTAAAACTCAAAAGTGTATCCTTGTTAAACCAGCCATAAGCACATCCTTCTTCTTGAGGGAAATGATACATTTTCTGAACAGAAGCATTACTCAGGCATTTCTGTGGATTGAGTCATTTCTGATCACAAACCATATGAAACTTCTCTCTATAAGGAGAACTTAAATGCTCAAAAAAGGCAAAATAAGTTTGCTAAGTATTTGTTGTGATTTAACCTGACAGGTGGCTCAGCACCATGCAGTTGTGTATATATCAAGTGACGCACAAGCACTTGCTCACTACCCACTGGCCAGTGCCCAGCCAGTGCCCCCGGAGCAGCAGAAGAGAGTCAGATGAACTCCCATCCCCTTGAAAACATCCTTCTACGTGATGTCATAAGGCATGGAATATCTCTGGCCAGTTTAAGTCAGCTGTTCTAATTCTGTTCCCTCCCAACTCCTCAGACCTTCCAGTGAAAGTGGCCTTGGCTCTGTACAACACTGCTTGGAAGAAACTATAAGCATCGATGTGTTATCAACATTGCTTTTCTCCTAGAACCAAAACATAGCATCATACCTGACACTCTGAAGAAAGTAATTCCATCCCAGATGAAACTAAGACAGTACTGAACACATATATGTCAAAATAACATTCCACACATCTAAAACAGTAAGTCCAACTATTATGGTCTCTCTTAATAGATCAGTGGGCCCTACTTATTGTGGATGCATTAAAGAGAAAGATAAATCATTTAACATAACAAAAATAAAGTAACCATCATAGCATATTGTCACTAAATTGGTGTCTCCACACGAAAGTGCATCTCTCATCTCCGGCTTCGTCTTTCTTTTATTTTTTTATTAAAGATCTGCTGCATCTCTACCCTTATTTGTCTAACTGGAAGAAGTTGCTAATCTGCATGCTTACTTGATTCTGTACATTGGAACTAATCAACAAAGTTTCCCATCTTTTATTTTTGAAATAGTATGCCCTAAAACTGAAATAAATTCGTTATATTTAAGCAAATGCATTATTTAAGGAAGATAGTGTTGTTATGGTTTTGTATCTCATACAAAAATCTTAGTGACATTTCCTTTTATCAATTTTATCAAGTAACTCCACAATTAATAGGGAAACCCTTAATATGGTTTTCATATGAACTGGTAAGGTGAAATGAACACTTCAGTGGCATTTAAAGGGAATTCAACAGAAATCAATTTTAAGCATTAAATTGGCCAATGTATCATATAAACTTTAAATGAATTGATACTGAGTTATGGATTACTATATAATTCTGTCTTGACAGCCTCCAGGGATGTCTCAGAATCTTACTGTGCTTCAGTGCTCATGCCCTGATATCATGTATCAGTGAATGTCATCAGAATGAGTGTATAAACTTAAAACAGCAAAGCTGCTGCATGGTAGACAAACTGAAATTATTATAGACAGTTTGTATCAATTAAAAAGTTCAGCCAGTTAACTAAATACCTGAGGCTATCTTTCAGCCTTCAAAGTTGGAGAAAAGGTCTATTTCAGCACTAAACAGTAATTATATCCAGCCCCATGATTGGCAGATAAGTTTACAAAAAGGTTAAAAAAGCCCTACAGGTCAGCATAGCCAAATAAAATTGAGGCAACCACACTGATAGCTTAGAAGTAAACAGTAATTGAGGAACAGAAATGTCAACACTTAATCATAGCTCTTATAGTTTTTTCCTAGGCTGGAAGAAAACATTTGATGCCAAGCTACCAAACAGCCTCTGCAAACCAATATCAGCTACATTTTGAAGTGATGTATATGTTATACTTTTTGGAAGCACATTTTTTTCTGCATTCTGACCACGGCAGCAACAGAACGTGATCACACAAGTAGCACAGATTCCTAGGTGTAGAAAACTTCTGCAACAAAGTTACCTTCCGGAATTATGTCATTTTCATCAAGCTTTATTAATATAAAAAATAAAAATAAAAAATACATTTCTTACAAGACCTTCAGAAAATCTTAGAGAGGTTAAGTAAAATATGGGGTGAGGCCATATAAAGAATATTTATTACTTTGGAGCAATCTCGTCACCTCAGCAATTCACATATCATTGTCCCCTTGCTGCTTTACACTAAAGGAAAAACTATACCCTGAACACTTACTTATCATAAGATTTTAGAGAGAAAAGTCTACGTACTGAGAGAGAAAGACTACATACTGAGCTGAAAAATACTGACCCCAAGATGTCATTGTCATTTCAGCACATTGAAAGCAGTGACTGGATAAAAAGCAGTCACAACAACACAAGAAGTATGTTGTCTTTGCACTGCTCAGCAGATGAATCACAAAATGTCTCCTTTTCCCTCTTGTTACTAGCATGTTGGCAAAGGGGCACAGCACTTGCTAGATATCCATGTCATTCCAGAAGGATGGAAAGAGTGGAGAAGGGAGCACTGGCTTGAATGATCAGTGACACTTGCGAAACACTGTTCACAGCATCAGGAAATATAAAAATTAGCCTCTTCTTGGCTGAGCAGAAATTATTATGAAGTCTCTGAAACGCGTTATCAGCACCAAGATGGTCACAGAGTCACAACAAATATTGCCTTCTACTTATTGAGATAACATGATTCTCTCAGCCTCAGAAAGCTGAACAGAAAAACATCACTGTGCAATTCTGGAAACATAAGAAGCTCAGTAGCATATTGTCTTGCCTAGCCAGCTCAGCCCATTTACTGTCCTGAAAGCTGCCAGGGGAGAAGGCACCTTCATGCTAGATGAGGAAAGTAAGCAACAAAATTACTGTTATAGAAATGACTTAATTTTCACTGATCCAATTCATGATAGACATATCAGCGTTGAAGAGTTTACTAACTGTGGCTTCCTCCTTCTTTCTCTATCCTTCCTCATGTTTTTTACATTAGAAATGGAATTAAGGAATCAAAAATGGGGGATGTATTTAACATTTCTCTTAAACTGACAATTAGCAGTCCTCTTGGGTCTCATGCTGTTCAGCCTAAAGGATTCGCTGGATAACAGTAGGAGGACAGCATCAAAATAATTCAGAAAGTCACTGTTGGTACAAGTTCTTGTGGCAGAAATAAGGCATTCCCTCCTCTTTATTTTTTTGCCTTTTTAAAATGTTTTAAAGGTATCTCAATCAGTTTTACGTGAGTATGGAACCACTGAATGAAACAGAAATCACCAATATTAAGGCTTCATGATCTCTATTATTGATTACCTAAAGAATTTTCTTTTTTAATCATCATTTTGCTCAAGTGATAGCAGTTGTTCTTTTCTGACTGCATATCCAGAGGCATAAAACTGGCACTGATACAGCAACCATCAACTTTATTTAACAGGCATATTTGTATGTAATACCTGAACTAAAAGTAGAGGTTATGTTCAAAATAGTTTAATCTGTTTAATCAAAATGATGTGAAACTGTTGGATGTTATCCCCAACATGCTTGCATGCCCTACCAACAACAAATGCACTCTGTAATTAGTATTGTATTCATGACATGTGTATGGAGAAGTCTGAATACAGCAATATTTTTTCCACCCCACGTATTAAAAACCTGAGTCCAAGTGAAGCCAATAGAAAATTTTGCTACCATTGTTGTTTTCAACTAGGTGATCCTGTTAGATACGTGTAACTCATTTTGACTTGTGTATAATAACACCTGAATGAAATATTTGACTCTCCTAAACAGAAACATTGCCACCTTGCATTGTCCACCTTCAGATACAGAGATAAGTCCACATGCATTAGCCAAAGGAAAGAGTCAGTTTCCTGGTTCTACATCCATTATTGCTGACACATGACCTCAGCATGAAAGTTTTCTAAAATTCTCAGCTCTTGAGAGCATAAAATCATAGAATCATAGAATTACTTAGGTTAGAAAAGACCCTAAAGATTGTTGAGTCCAACCACAACCTAACCATACTACCCTAACTCTAACAACCCTTGGCTAAATCATGTCCCTGAGCACCACATCCAAATGGTTTTTAAACACATCCAGGGATGGTGACTCAACCACCTCCCTGGGGTGTCTATTCCAGTGCTTAACAACCCTTTTTGTAAAGAAGTGTTTCCAGAATACCTAAATATGGTAGCAAAGAAACCTATGCCATGCAGTTTCCCATTTTCTAAGAGCCACTTGCCTATTAATAGAGTTCAGGTAATTCATGTTGATTTATAATATTTTTAGCCACACCTGTTTAAAAGAAGAGCTTCGAAATGTAATTCACGTACAATCTCAATATTAAAATACTAAAGATAAACAAAAACGATCACCAATTCTATCTATTTTATATCACCATTTCTGAATGGTCACTATTTTAGAGGGGGCACAGTGCTAGATCATGGGTGAGAGCTGGGGCTTAGTGAGCTTTCCGGTTTTTTTAAATCCTTCAGATTTAACTTTTTACTAACTAACTTACTTTCATGAATCCTTTTTAAACCTGCTTTATCTTGAAGAACACAGAGGAAGAAATTACTTCTGAAATTGTAAGATGTATTAAATATACCTGTAGAATTTTTTGTTTAAACATATACAGTTGTGTGAAATGCAGCCATGGAGCCTATTTGTCCAAAAGGACGTGAGGCGGCAGCAACAAGATTTTAGCATTACCATCGTTATGTGAAGACATCAAAAATAACCTGCTCTCCTTCCTAGCCTATTTTCATTAGAAACCATTGTGAAAACACTCGAAGTAACAGTGCAAAGTGTTAGTGGCCAAGTCATCCACTACGTTGCTCACAGAAGATGGCAGAGTCCAGCACCCTTTCTATATTGGCAGTTCTGACTGGGAATCTTCAGAAAGTAATGAGAGGCCATATCCAGTGTGGAAAAATGTGTGCATCACAAAAATAACACCTATGAACCCATTGAGGTTTGTAAAATTCAGGAAAGACTACGCCTAAGGAATGTAGATTGTTTACTAAACAGAGCAGTGTGTTGCCAGAGCACAGAGAAATTTTTCAGGCTCTAGTTACTATCACAAGTTATGTTTCTGTGCTTACAGTTCACCTGAAGGGAGCCCTTCAGCACAAATGCAAATATAAACAGAGATTAAACACTGAAAAGAATTCAAATCCATGACCTATGCAGTAGTTCTCCCTCTGTAATGGACAAACAGCTCTTTTCTAATTTATCCAGATGATACGAAGAACATTTAAAAGGTTCATCCATCTTCTCCACAGCACATGAAGCTAAAAATAATAAGCCAAAATAGCATAAAGGACTTAAGAATGCAAGTAATTTTAAACAGAACTAGATCCCTTATTTCTATTTCCAATATCAGACGCCCTCATCATAATTATGGTGCTACCTTCCTACATGTGGCATTTTAAAGGAGCAAAGAGCTCAAGAAATTGTACGAACAAGTTCCTTTTTAAAGTGTCTGATGGATCCAACTTCTTTACTTCCCTTTCACATACACACACATTCTTCCTTGGACATTGCCCACTTGCTGAAAGACTGAGACATCCATCATGTTTTCACTGTCACACCAAAGATTAATTCCCAGCTTCAGCTTGTTGGATTTAACGAAAACCTGAAAACATTTCAGCATAGCATCAATACTTGGACCTAAGAAAATCCCTGATAAAGAAACACAGTATAGTTAAAAGTCAAGCTGTTACAAAACTAAATAACATCTTTCTTCTGTGCCTTCACCTTATTGATCAGCAGCATCCTGCACATCATTCACTTAACTTCAGATCACATCCTGTGAAAAAAAGACATCAAGAACCGTACTGTTTCTTGTAGCATCACTAAAAGCAATGAGGTAACTGATAGACACAGCAGTTACTTTGCATCCAGCTGCTTTCTAAGCTGAAGCCACATGGGATAAACTTCATAATAGACCTCCCACTCTCCATGTCCATGGGTAGGGTCCTCTGCAGCTGGAGAACTGTTTAAGGAAATAACCGATATCAGGCAAACGATTGAACTGATCATAAAAGGGCCCCCAGTCATGCAGACTGATATGGAAGTCCTTCTCTTGATTAATTCTTCATTAACCATCAGGTCCAAGCCAGCCAACCACAGGGCAGAAGTGAATCTTTAAACTCAGCTCTCTTCTCATTAACTCCAAATCACTGCAAATACCAATTTGCAGTATGTGACAGGAAACAGACACTCTTTTCAGTGCATCCTTACACCAATAAATTCATAGTGTGAAACTATATTTGGGCAAAATAAGTTTTTCAAAGCTGCATCCTTACGGAAATTTATTTTTCATAACACATTGTTTCCATCAAACTGTTTCTGAGGTAAACAAGACACATTATGAAACTGATGACAATTGAAGCAAAAAAGAAATGGCTTTGCCAGATATAGGGAAAACAAGAGGGTATTTTGGGTACTGATGAAGATATCAATTTTTAATTTAAGAGCTTACTGCTTTTACTTCTGTTTACTTTGGGTACTAAGACAATGCTTTAGGTGACTCACTTGAAATATTTGGCATTTGCTCATTAGTATGGAAGTGTGAAGTTGTATTTGCAATTCTATCATTGACACATTACATGAACTTCAAAAATGAATCATACTTCACCATGACCATGTTTTATATATGGAAACTTGTTCAAATTCCTCACAGTTTCTCCTCTATTATTTTAAAAACTGCCCTATTCCCTCAAGAATTCTTCTGAAAGCAGCTTGCTCTCTAGAAAAATAATTAGTGGAAATCCAAGTCTCAAGCGAGTGTGGAAAGATGTTCACAGGGTTCAGCATTTGAAAAAACTTATGAAGGCTGCTGCACATTTTCACCTTTCTAATAACAGCAAACAAAACAAAACAAAACAAAACAAAACAAAAAAAACAACAACAAAAAAAGAAATGACCAATCAGAAGAAAATCACCAGTACCAGACTATTGGCTACCTGCATACCACATTCCTTTTGGTACAGCAATGAAACTAATTGAATTCTGACAACCTAAAGTTTCCTGTGAGCAGAACCATCAGCTCAAGAATTTACTTCATGGGGTATTAACTGGGATTCAGTTCTTGCAGCAGTGATTTTATTCAGAAGATATATGTATACTTTAAAAATATTTCAGTTTCCTAAGAACCCTCCATGCCAAGATATAGAGAATTTGCTACAATGGCTACATCTGTCTTTCCTATGAAATACATGATGAAATTATTTTAGTGTTTTAACCCACCTTAAAGCTCTGGGGGGGGAATGAGGCTGAGGAAGGAGTAAAAGTAATAGGAGTGCCATGTAGCAGATTAACTTGAACATTAACTGCAGAGCATTGAGAAGAGAATGACTAATTGTACTTAACTCACTGGTGATGGCTTTGGTCTCTAGTTCCCCATCTCTCTCAATCAAGAGCAATTCTGTTCAATTTAGTCAAATTGACTGAGGCGTAATTGGTGTGAGATCAATAACCAACTCAAGAACTAATCAAACATATTATAGAGTTTTTGTAGGGTCTTTTGTTTTTAGGGAAGAAGGTCAGGATGGGAAAAGGTAGTGATTCCTTGCAGAAATTTAAGACTTGGCTCCAGTTCAGTCCTTTGCCCATAAAGTATCAAAAGAAAAATTTATGTCTCTTAAGGAGCACCATTTTTCAACATTGCTTTCAGGACTTCTCATTGAAAGTTTTTGTTATTGTTTGTGAGGCAAGAAGAGAGAAGAAATGGTTGTGCTGTTATTTTGTATACTTTGTATAGAAACTCCATGATTTCATAGTGTTTTAGATTGGAAATGAAATCTGAAGAAAATGTAGTTTAGTCTGGGGACTTACAAACAGTTACTGAAGAAGATTTTAATCCCTTAGCATAGGAAAAATACCATACGTTACACTCTAAGTACATTATCTTCTCTTTGTAATTTTATGTATTTATTTACTGGAACAATTTAATGCATAGCCCACCAAACACCACTGCAAACAAACCTCCTTCTAGCAGCGGGGCTAGAACTAGATGATCTTAAAGGTCACTTCTAACCCAAGCTATTTATGATTCTATGAAACGCCGTGGCTGGAGGCCCACCTATCTGCTTCACCAGTGCTTCCAGGAGATAGACAGAATTTTGCCATTGCCAAGGGCACCCTGGCACAGGTCAGTCCCTTCCTGCAGTTCAGCTTTCAAGAAACACTCAGGAAAGTCAGGAAGGCCAACTCAGCCTGAGTTTTGAGCAAGAAACTCTGGGCTGCGACATTTAAAGCTTTTGCTCTCCCGACATTGGAACTTACTACCTCCCAGCACCTTAGAAAACACTTATAAAGGTTGTACCAATAGCTAGATTGCACAACTGATCTAGCTTTAATGCTGCAGTGAGAGTGGATTATGAACACCTGGAGCCCACCAGAGCTGCTCAGCCAAAAACAGACACTTCCCACCTAACAATGGTCCGTGACAGGAGTGCTCTTTCTTACCCACTCACAGCCTTCCCAGCTGTCCCATTTACTGGTGCCAGTATGTTCAGCTGCATTTTGAATGCAGGCCTGGTTCAGCATGCACTCCTCTAGTTATATACACAGGACATCTCCCCTGGCCTTTGCAGAAGGGCTCCACAGCTTACAGTTACATACCTTCAGAGATAACTTACAGCTGGGTTTAGAAAGCACTGGTAGGAAGCCTTTTAGCATATTCTAGTCTTTTTAGTGTATTCTGGCATAACGAAAGGCAAAAGAAAAAATGAAGGTCTCACTCTGGAACTTGCATCTTCCTCTTTCCTTTTGATCTACTCAAGTGCTCACAGCTTTGGGTGGCTCCAGGAGAGCACCTTGCCTACCCTGTATCCCAGCTGCCCACTGTGGCTGAGCCCAGCTCCCTACGAGCCTGGCAAATGCCAATGCCGCACTGGGACCGGCCGCAGAAGTGACACCTGAGCAAACAGACTTGAACAAAGCGCCTGGAGCAATCATGAGCAAACTGTCATCCATCTCTGAAGCCATTACCAGACAATACAATTACAGGAGTTGAGTCAGCTCAGCAGAAAAAGGTATCTAACAACCCAGCTGTCTAAAGGCCATTTCACATTTACAAGCACATTAATGTCTGCCAGTATGTCCATCTATTCACGCTACAGCACTCTGTGATCACTACATACCTTCCTGAAAATACTCACTTTTTTCTCACATCATGTGTCTGCTGTTTCATTTTCCAGTTTTGAAAAGACACACATCTGAAAAGTTCAATTTGCACCTATACACACACACACATTAAAGCTGAATGTGCAGAAGATGACAAGAGACAGATAAATAATACTTTCATGCTAACTTATATAAGTACTCCTGGAGATACTCATATGTTTTCAGACATATTTCCAAGGAGGCGACCTGATGAGACAGGCAGTGCTATTCAGCATAGGAAGCATGATATAATATGATTCAATTCATACAAGCAATTGTTAGTATATACAGAAATTACTGTGTTTGCCAGATACAGCCACGTTTCACTTGCAGCAGAGTCTCTGGAATATCTGGAGATTATCAAAATAAGATGGCACGTCTATGGCATCTCTTAGATTTATTCTAACATTAGACTATCATTAATGATAGATTAGAGATGGGCTGTCAAGTGAGGTGGGAAAGCAACTCACTGAGCCAAACCTAGAGCTCCTAACTTGAAAACATGAGTTGTGATGCAGAGGTGAAGACAGACTGCCTCATTGATCTTGAACAGATTACTTCAGCTCCCTGTCATCTTCTTCCTTGATAAAAACAACAGACAGCAGTCTGAAATATAGGTTCCTGTGAATCCCTCTTAAAATGGTAGATACAATTACTTTCCCACATATATGTTTCTGAAAAACCTCTAATTTCTGTTCCTCAGTTCTCCATAGAAAACTGATGTATTTTGTAGAGGAATCTTGTTTACCAGGCTCATACTTTCCAGACAGTGGTTATTGTACTAACATATAATTCAAAACCATAAGAAAGCACTGAGGAGAGAAAGCACAGAACAATAGCACGCATAATTCAACCATTACTGTACACACTTTGGTTATTCACAAGCTATCAATATTTTGACTCAAACTATCTTCAAGATCTTCAAGAGTCCTACCACGTCACATCCCGAATCCTCGCTGTCGCCTACTACAACAATCTAGGTATGTAAAATTTGGTTTTGAAAAGCTAAATTAAGTCATAGATTACTGCTGTAACAAAAAAAGCACTTGAGCTACTCAACTATTCTACTTTGGATGATCCTATAATTTATGAATCCTCCAGCTTATTTGTTTTATTGAGATCCAGTATGCTTTTTAAGTGTTCCTCATGTTGTTCTACATGGTATGACTAATACTGAAAATGTCACTTCAAAGACATGTGAGGACTTTTTAGAACTTCTGACAGATTCTTACTACATTAAGTCCTGAGAGGGCAGAGGTTTCATAAATGACTTCATAGCTATGTTTTATTTGTGTGGGTTTTTTTAGATAGGAATGAGAATCAGAGATCTTTTCTCCTACAGTAGTGCTAGGAGAGTGTATTTGTTCATGAGAAATACTGAAAAATACTATCATACCAGAGAGCTGAGTCTTCTCATTTTCATTTACATAGGAGATTGATTAACACTTAGCTAATTGGCACATGCAAATAGGGATTAGTTGATCTTTTTTTTCCACTACAACTTGACAACTATAATTTAGATACTTACTTAGATTAAAATCTGTTATTATTTTTGAAGGTAATCATCTGTCTGCTGTCAAAAGTAAAACAGCAAAATATATTACTAATTGTATCTTATTTATGCTTCAGAATACAGTTAATTAATATTACTAAAAAAGTAAGCAGAAAATAAACAAGGATTATCTTCACAATATTGGAGTCAGGTCTCTAATAAGAAAATAGAGAAGATGCATTTTATCTACTGAAGCAAGGTCAAATAATTAGGGGCTAAGTAGAGGTGCAATCAAATCTCAAGTCACGAAGATCACCAGAAGAACACATCTGCAGTACAGCTAGCAGTAGCTATGACAGCAGCCTACCTTCTGATATTTCCACACTAGATAAAGGATGCGTAGTTTTACTAGTGGTGATTTATAATAATTCAGTCATGTCTCCCTCTCCCCCCTTCTTTTCCCGCAGTAGAAGTACTCCAAAGAGCAGACTAAGAATTACTGAGATGGGGGAGGAGGGCATTTAAGGCATTTGGGGATTCTGAATTTTCCTTTTTTGTGGTTTTTGATGGTTTGAGTGAGAACAGGCAATTAAATGTCAGCGTTCAGAAAGCCAGCATTACAGGTGCACAGAGACTTCACAGCAGCAACTGCGTGTGGCTCAGCTCACTTTATGACTTGGTGAGCAATGCTGCCTGACATAAGAATTGTTCTGAAAAGCTCTCTCTGCTCTATTCCTGCACTATTACGGGAGGAAAATGTGGTGGAAGGCTCACTTAGGTGTAAATCGTTCCTTTTAATATTTCCTATCTCACACAGCCAAAGTAGCTAAAGCAAGTATAGTCTACAGATACATATACATATATTAGCAGATATAGATGTATAGACATTAGCAGCTTCCATGATTTATCCTAAATTTTTCATGCATATTTACCTATTTTAGTAGGGTTTTCCATTAGGTATCATGAAGCACCAAGCAATGGACCAAAGCCAACTCTACTCATCAGATTATAAAATTACAATTTAGAATTAAAAGCTAGTACAGGCAGCACATAATGGCAGTAGGACAGAAGAATACAGTGTAAAATACAGGCCAAATTACGTTATTTGAGTGTGTTTGTGATATGTAGTTACTTTCATACCACTTTCTCATATGACACTTCCTACAAGAAAGCCCAGCACTGTCTCCCAGCTGAATGTATCCACCAGACTGAGTGGTGACTATAATGCAAGCACTGTGGAACTTGACTCAGTTTATTTACTCCACACTTGACTGAACCCCCAATGCCCTCCTCAAATCCTAGCAAGCAGCAGCAGAATATCCTCTAAAATTAATCTCCCCAGAGTTTTTTTTTTTTCTCTATCAGAATACAAGCTATGGAAGGCACAATGGCCTTCACGAGCAGAGCTGCACACAATATTGCATTCTGCAGCTATCAGTGCAAACACAAACTGCACATCCTCTAGCACACCCTTCACCATATGAAGAAGAGACTGCTCATGCTTGTTCCAAGGGCAAGGTTAATGTCTTTCCTTCTGTCCTCTGAGATGAAAATTTCTCTGAAAATTAAGGGGGAGAAAGGTATCTGAATGCTTTCTGAGTGTTTGCCTACGTTCTCTGCTTCATATCTTGTGTTTATGTGGATACCTTGGTTGTTTTTAACATACAGCAAGGGAAGGAAGTGGATTATGATTTCCTACCTCATTTGAAACAGACTGCCTAGAGCTAGATGGAAAGCTTGTCTCATTACACACCTCAAGGCCCAGAAGAGTTGTTAGCATGTTGGCTCCCTGCTCAGTTATCCTGACTATCAGAGATGCAGGAAGATGGATGTCTGCACTTCTGTCTGAGGTATACTGAAAAGAGAAATTAGCTCCGACTCAGCCACAGACCTTTATCAATCCCTTTCTCAGCAAGATCTTGTATTAGTAGGATATATCAGCCTATGCCAAGTTTGCTGCAGCCATCCTGCATTTAATACTGAGGCTATTGGTACGCCATCAGGACACTGAAGATACCTTTATAACATCCTCCTAAAATCAGGCTTTAAAAGCACAGTACTGAGATAACCAACTGGAAGTTACTTTACGTCCAAAATACAACTGGAAGGCAAAAAGCAAGAACACAGAATTGTACTTCATGAAACAACTTCATCATTCCCTCCAGAGCTGTACTTCTCTTCCAAAGTTTAGCATGAATCTTTTCCTAAAAGGCTATTCTAGGAGTTTAAAGGGACTGTAATCACGTCAAAATGAAAGCATCATCTACAAATAATAAACTAATTGAAACAGGAGCACATGCTGTAGATCAGGAGCTACTGCTGACAGTCGGAGTGGCTACAAGAGAGGCCATGCCAGCTCCCAGGCAAAGCAATTTCATGAGTGCTGTCAAGTCACAGAGGTTCCCACTCAACCTCTGCTCATACTACTTAATTGCCTCAGTTTAACTTAAAATTTCTGAGCTACAAGTATATAGGACAGGTCACAACCAAGTAAGTTCCACGCCAAATAATATGAAAGGGTTTCCAGGAATGTAGCAAAAAAAAAGTATGCACATTCTCCATTAAAGTCTAAAATAATTTATAATCTTTAGAAAGTCAGCATGTGTCAAGAAATATTAACTTACTTATATAATACTGCAGCATTGAGCTTGCCAGATAGCTAGTATGCCAAGTTTCTATGATATGACTTCATGCTTTTCTAAGTGTTCTTACATGACTACAATAACTCAGCATGATTGAGACGGCAGTAAATTTTTTCCTGTTTAATTTTCACTTTCCATTTCTTTCTACAACTGGACATGGATATATTTGGTTACACTACCAAAACTGTAATGACTTACATTAAGAATGCTTGTTTTCATATTTTGAGACTAAGAAGTTAGTCTTTAAGGAGTTGAACGCTTAGGCACTCATGTAATCAAATAGTTCATAATTCTATACCACTAACTTCATTATACATAATCTTATATAAACCTTTGCATCCCTGCATGCCTTGAAAAACTAAACATCAAATCAACCACCTTCTTGAGGATCCAGCTCCATAAGGAGCTCATTTTCACAAACACCTATTAGCACATCTATGTGTCTTCAGGGGAGCCAGTGCCAAGATCGTACAACATTTTTGATGAATACTACAAAAATAATGTGTTAAATGTGTGTTCTTTCCTCCAACATAAACACAAGACTAAGCCATCTGGACCTTAAAACCTGGCAAAGATCAGACAGAATTCTATTAAGAGGAAAATATTTGTGAACTAGCTTTGATATGGGCTAAAAATCAAGTACCTTGGCCACATTCTACTTTTCAAAACCTGTATAGAGCTGACTGCAATTCTGTAACCAATATTAGAAATTAAGTTCACCATGCAGATCTATCCTTCCCATTTACAAAGACCCACTGTATTTTTAATTGTACGTCATACGTGCTTTCCAAGCTCAATTTGAAATTTTTCCCTCTCTGGAAGGAAGGATGACTGTAAGCCAGCAAAGCAGCAGCTAAGATTGAAAGAAGGCTCCATCTGAGAAGGCAGAACCTGGATAACCATCAATATCTGTGGCACAGACACCAAACTCCTGGTGCCTGCCAGGATGATCGCTTGATAAGTCATGCTCTTTAAACCTGGTCATAATTTATGTCTGTTTTTCTGGGAACCTGAATCCTGTGGCTGCATTTTAGCTCTCATTAACTGCAATAAATTAAATGAATAAATGGATAGTTAAATAACTTTCTAGAAAGCCACTGAGGCCACTAACTAGATATCAGGGTTTGCAACCTTTCCTAAGCCACTGGGAATACGATATTAAATAACATTTTTATTATCTCTCAGCTTGTTCAATATTTATTCAGCTTAAAAAAAAAGATGGTATTCTAAAGGCTGACAGCAAGCCAGAAAAGCACAGTCAGAGCCAGCTGCATTCAATCCACATTCAAAAAAATATACAAGTCCTAAATTCAATTGATTTTTCAAATATTTGTAGTCTTCTTTCCAAAGTGTATCAGATAATTAGATAGTTCATATTTGTTTTTTAATAGGGAATAAATACAGTATATGTGAAGTAATAGGCTGCTACAGAAATAAATCCATCCTTAACTGAATTCCGCTTTCAAGTTACCAACAAGCAAAAGGTTGGAGACTAAGAGGGCAGAAATTCCTCTTGGCAGCCCTTCAGCTATAGGTTAAGTGAGGATGAGAAGTAAGAGCTAGAAATTTCAGACACAGCTGCAAGTGGGTCTGTGCAGGCTGGTGCAAGCCTATGCATGCAATCTGCTGCTGCTCTGAGGGCTGCTGGGCGGAAACAAATGGACAGATTTTATATTAGCAATATTTTTGACACTACAGCACAGCTACCTGCTTTCTGGTAAGAAGAAGAGTGCTGTTTTGTGACCATGCAACAAAAAAGTGAACATTTATCCTGCAGTTCTGGAACATGAAGGAAGCTGCAAGAATAGATTTGGATCTTGAGCCACGAACCACCTGCAGGCTTTGTGGGCAGCTCTGGGCTCAGGGCTCTGAGGAAGGAGGCTGAACATATAGATCTGCTGCCCTAGTGCCTTGTCATGTTTCTACGCAGCTCACCAGCAGGTGTGCCACTGGTGTTTCTGCTTTTACTCTGAGCACCACTGACATGCTTTCTACTTTCGGGCTGCTCTCTTCATTGTTACTCTCCAATTCGCCGAACACTTCTTGCCCAGTGAAGGTACCTGTGCATGAAACAATATGTCTAGTATGTGGCAACAAGCATATTACTTCAAGAAATCACCTAACTTCAGTCTTTCTACTGCTGTCAAACTCCAATGTGAATAAAGCATCAGGTAGAAATATATGAAAATCTGGGCTCAATTTTAAATGTTTTCTTTTTTTTTTTTTTTCTTTTTCATTTGGATTTGCTTCCATTCTTACAAAGAATACCATGAACCCAAACAGGTCTAGAAATCTACTAAAAGGAAAAGCAGAAAGAGCCTCTTGCCATTCCCGGGCTTCCAAACTGGAATAGCTGAACCAACTTACTTATTGCACTCCTATGTGGAAAGATTTCATTTAGAATTTATTTCTCCTTCAATTTTGGGGGTGGCTAGGATAATGTTAATGAAGGAGAGAAGACCACAACTTCAGCCTGGCAGAATGCGAATGGGAGACTGAGCTGCAAAGATGAGTACATGCTGCTTACAAGCTGGTTAATAAGGGAGTCATTTGCAGTTCACAAGAGCAGCAGCTTGTTGAACCTGCATACTTATAAGCTATGACACATTTTCCTGTGCCAGTAGATTTCCATACAAGACAGATGTGTGTATGTAAATAGTTAATAGATCATGTCCTTTCTATAAAGGCAGCTCATCTGACAATAATAAACAAAAACGTGCAAACACAGAACATGAGAAAATGCCTGAAGATAGTCCAATTTACATTAAAGACAGATGTTCTGACCATAAACATATTGCCTTCCTAGGGACCATTTTTTCTTTTATTCAGTAAAATATGGGATACCTGCACATCTTACACAAAATAAACAAACTGATGAACATAGTTAGAACCTTCTATTTCTCATACATGAGACAGGAGGGAAGAGTAAAGTGACTTGACAGATCCTGGTCAAAGCTGGATGCTTCAAAGAAGTTGTCATAAACACAACAACATTCCCATCACAATTCATTTTAGATACTCATTTTAATAGGCAATTTTATTGTACTTGTACTATGCTCTCCTCTTACAAGGACTGTGCAGATACCCTCAAACACCCATCCTGTGTATGTTTCGTTCCAGATATATTTGAAGAGCTGGAGGACAGGAAAGAGGTCACTGTTTTTGCAAAACATTCATGTTTTTGGAAAATAACATGGTTTGGGATAGTTTTTCTGGTTCAGCCAGTCCTACTGAATATTATCATTTCCTATGGTCCTGACCACCACACAGAGGGGAGGTGAACATTCCTGTGTTCCCACAGAACGCAGCTCGTGGGAAGCACTGATTCTGGAAGCATGCTGTATGCTGTAGGCTCCCCACTTCCCTCCCCTGGCAGTGTCCTGATGCCAAAGCCACGGAGATGAAGCCAGAGACTGAACGGAGGGAAGCAGCTGCTCTCAGTGGCACAGCTCCCAAGCTGGGAGCATCTTCCCAGCTCCTCCACCATTTTCCCTGGCTCACAGCAAGGCACACGGCCTGGTTCCCAGAACCCTTGCCTCTAGCTTTCTTCTTCAGAAGCTCCTTTCCTACACCACCTTTCCCTCCTGTTCTCTTGAAATTTCCAAGTGTGGCTTTTCTCATTCTTTCCCCCTTTTCACTCACAGCACTGCCAGCAGCAGCTGCAGTCAAACTATTCCTTCACACATCAAAACTAGTCTATATTCAGACACCACTTCACTCAAAAAAAAAAAAAAAAAAAAAAAGTTCAGAAAACTCTGTGTATTCAGGCTACATAGAAGAAAATATGTCATACCTTATCGCACAAAGGAACCATATTATGGGCGCTAGCACAGTCAAAGGTCAGAGGCACACTGTTTGAACATTTTTTCCAGAAGTAGAAATAAGATTTTTATACTCCTGAGCGTATAGCTTAGTTCATGTCCCCAGAAGACAGTCCCAAGGAAATCCGAATGAAAGAACTAATGAATCATATGGACAACTCTTCCTATTTTGCTTCCATCTGCAGCGAGTTGACCACATAATAATTCAGCTGCGGCTTGCAAGTTACCATTCATGCATTATAATTTTACTTTCTGCATGTGTTACCAGATCACATTTCCTCCAAAGTTTTTTACCCCTCCTCTTCCTGCAGAGAGGCAAAGAATGCTTTAAGAAGTTTCAATTTTCACTCTTTAAAGCTGGTTAGTAGAAATTAACTTCATCTTGATACTTTATGGGATTAAGTCTCACAATCTTTTCAGATAAAAAGAGTTTATCATTTTGCACTTCAATAACAGCCAAAAGAGCCCAAAGCTAAAAAAGAAGTTGTCATACTGATGAGAAAATGATCCAGAACCATCTTAGACAAATATCTTAATAAGTAAAACTTTTCCTCCCTCGCTTTCGAAACAGAGATATAGAACCAGCCAGATCCTCATTAAAAATTTACTTTTGAGGAAGAAGGGAAAGAGAAGAGCTGAGACATATAGCTGCAGTGATTTCTCAAAGAAACTTCCAGGCAGCAGCTTAGAGCCTGAGAAACATTGGCTGTCTCCCATCTTTAAAAGAGAAGTGCAAGTTCTGTGTTCTAGCATGGATTTTACATCTGACAGCAAAGACCACACACAATTTCATAGGCATTGGCAGGAGTTCACAGGAGCCCACGCATTTCTGGTAGGGGGCAAGAACTCAGTATGTTGACCTAAAGAAGGAGAAACCCTTAAATGTGTTGTAAATGTGCAGGACAAACTAAGTCATGCAAGTTCTGAAGGTAGGGAAATTGTGCACTAAAACAAAATGAGGAAAAATCTGTTTTATAACAGAAGTTTGGTTAAAGTGCCCAGGAACACTAGAAAACTGTGGTAGCAATAGAGAGTCTGCTTGGCCAAGAGCCTGTCAGCATAGAGGAAGCAAAATATTTCACCTATTAAATAGTTCCTGTTACATTTCTCTCCCCAAGCAGAACTTTAAGAGGTCTGCTACTCATTCCAGCTGCAGAATCTCTCCTTCTAAACACAACTTTGACCCATTTTCAACTTCATTTAATAAACCAGCCTTATAGACATTCAGAATTATTTCTAGCATCACTTATATTTTAGTATTATTATTATTATTATTTTGGGGGAAGCCCAGTGACAAATTTTGCATGGCCAAAGGAGGAATCTATAAGAAACATATGCAGTTACATAAATTGTGGTCAAAGACTTCCTGATATTGAGTTCTATTAGACTGTAGAATATTCTCCCAGAGGAAGTGAAGGAGACTCTGCCATATGAGACCTTTGAAACATGTACGAACAGAAGAGCAGCAGACATTAACTCTGTAGTAACTACAGGACTATCGCTTATAGTAGCTACTTCCAGAATTTAGATTTTGTCATGGTTACTCTCAATAGAAAGGTCAATTAAACACTGTAAAATCCAACAAAAGACCATATAAATCTATTTGCATGGTTTCCTCAGTTTTTAATAGGTTTTTGTAGCGCAGGAACCAGATGTACTTTTATTGAACTGGGACCTTAAATATGGTATAATCCATATGGCCAGAATAACTAGGTAATAATAGTGAATTTACTAGGGGACCATAATAATTATAAGGTATTTCTCTTTATGACATGTAAGCAAAAGTTAACCACAAATGTCATTTACAAACTATTATTTTCATGTATGAAATAAGCTATGTAGTAAGTGGCAGTGAGACCGCACTGATTGAAAAAAATAAAATAAAATAAAAAGAAGAAAAAAAGAAAACACAACCCTCTGCTCCAGGAAGAACTGATGATTATTACCATGGCTGGGTTCTGGTTGTTTCCCAGCTGAATAGCAAGGAAAAGACCTCCCTCCAAGCACAGATCCCCTTCCCGTTCAGAGGAAGGAAAAGAAATCCTCACCTCCCAACATCATCCCTCCCTGAGGCTAGGCCTTCAGGAACCACTGTGTTTTGTGGGAGATCTGCAGCTCAAGTGCTCCCAGGTTTCAGCTGAAAGATGAGAAACTCCTTGCCACGTGGAATAAGTCTACATGTGAAGCTACACCTTGGGCTGTTAACAGAAGCCTGAAAAGTTGCCCTCCTACTCACATACTCAGCACAGGATAGAACCTGTCAGGCAACCAATCCTAGGGTTTTTGTTCCTTTACATATTTCATAAAAACTTTTCCCAACAATATATGCTTTGCTCCTTCCCCAGACTCTTGTCCTTGCAGCTGCCCCAAATAGATGTGTCCCAAATAGAAAGAGAAAGAAGTCCTAGCCCTGACTGCTAGCCACTACTGCCTAGGTTATTATTATTCATTGTGCAAAGGACTGTCTGGGTAAATAATGCCTATCATTTTCTCCCTCGCTCCAGTTAACATTGCTTTTGAAAAAAACTGCTCTAATACAGAATTTCTCATCCAAAAGTAACGGGATGACACTTAAGTCTAATTGCACCATTGTCTTCTTTTGATATAGACCAGAACAAAATACGAGAACAGATTTTAGACTCGGCTAAGGGTAGCAAGTTCTGGGACATGCAGAGAATCTCAACATCTCAAACTTCAATATCTTCCTTCATGGGCTATCTATAAACTTAGCATGATTTTGGTACAAACACAATCCACAAATCCATTAAAATTTTTCATCTGCTTTTCAAATGATCACTAAATGCTTTCAGGGTTGGACAGAGTTTTTCTCCCCCTATCCCTTTTTTAATTTTTGGAAGGGAGGTGTCCTTTCTAGATTTTTAAAAATTATTTTTACTTTCAGTAGAATTCATCCGCAGTGTATATGTCTATGTAAGAAAGACAGGATTTGGCTCTCCAAGTTGTATTCAGCAAAAGAACATCCAAAAATCATTTGACAACTTTAAATGAATTCAGTTTGAAATAATAAAAAGGCTTCTGCTGTAGAACAAGTTACAAGTAAAGTTTCTCATCCATATTTGAAATGAGATTCTACAGTATGTTAAAGCTGTTTTCTTCATGATCATTCTGGTCCCTCTTCCTGTTCTCTTGGGTTGATATCAACAACAGACTTCCTTCTCTACAAATAGAGATGCTTTTTCAAAGGTTTGGTACATTTTGCCAGCAGACTGCTTGCAAACAACATTTTTTCCCCACTTGTGGTTGCACGAATACATATCTATATTCCCTAGACAACTAGACTAGAAGAACAAGTAAAGGACTTGGAAGAGGAGTTGAGGAGGACACAGCTCCTTTATCAGCTCGCTTATATCAGCTGACCTCAACAGCAGATGATAGTTCAGGGAACCAAATTAGCCAAACAGTCACAGTTGAATAAAGAGATCTTATCCATAATATCACCTACCTTACCTCCAACTTCTCCTGATTTTTCCATGTAGACAAAACAGTTGACTCACCTGCCTAATTCCCTCCCCGCCTCTTTTTTGTTTGTTTGTTTGTTTGTTTGTTTGTTTGTTTTCAGACCTACTGTTAAAATCTCTTTTCCTTTCTGCATAGAGCAGCAGCAGTCGCTGAAAATAGAGTTTAAATTGCTGGAGGTTTTGTTAGTTTTTTAATTTAAAAAAGGTTAAAAAAATAATAATTAAAAAAAAAAGCTTTAGTTTCATTAAATCAAATGACTGAATTAAATGAAGCATTTTGAAAGTCCTTGGTATCTAACAATTTCTTAGTTTCTAGCAAGAGTCTCTTCCAGGACACACAAATTATTCTCTTCTGAAAAGCTAAATTTAAAGCATGTACCATTCTCAGAAAAGGGGATAAACCATAGTAACCCAATCTCTGCACAGAGCAGAGGATATGGGCTCAGTAACCAAAACACAACTCCTCACAAAAACAATATGAACTTGCTGTGGAAGAGACTAAGTGAGCATCTTATTATATAAAACTGAGCATGCACAGGGACTTAGTGTCTGCAGTAGGAGTTTGAGCAACACTTGTGATTTTTAAGGTACAGCTACACATCCACTGCATCTAAGCTTGTTGGCATTGAATTCGTTCATCAGCAACAACTTTGTCATCTCAACAACTCATATGGCTTCGGTTTAAGAAAGTGCCTCCAGGTGAAAGGCTTTGTACTCCATCACCCATCACACGCCACCTGCTCCTGCCAACATCCATATATTTAATTGTGCAGCATTCACATACAACTGCTTGCTTCTTCCTCACCGTTCAAAAATCAATTCTGTGAAGAGCAACTAGACCTTAACAAAGAACAGCTAATAATTAATTATACTCCAGCAGTCTTCCAGCAAGCTAGTATACATCATTGACTGTAGGACGCTTTTAATCAAAGTGCTTCATTATCATATATTAATGTATCACTTTTTTTTTTTTTTTAATAGAGGATGACATTTTTATAGCAGTAACCTAAAACTTTCTAGCCATGTATCTTGTTACTTAAGAAATGTCATGAAAAACTACAGATACAATAGCAAGCTATTCTTTACTTCATAAGTGGCATCCACACAACTACAACAGGGAGAGAAAAAACAGGCATCAAATTGTTTTTCTCCAACAGGACAGCTATGAACGCAAGCAACTTTATGTTAGTTTTTAGGATTTTTCCTCCCCACCATCTAGCTGAAATGGTTACCCACTCTGTTAGTAGGGTGTGATGCTAATGAATTCCCCGATCCAATGCTCCAATCCATATGGTAGTCACCATTAACCAGTGTTATTCGCCACTAAGAAATCCATTTTGCACACTTGTACAATGATCATTTGTTTAGCATTTCTGAATATCAACAGCACAGATTGCTCTCATCGGAAAACACTGATAAATCCTGGACAAATGGCCAATTTTTCATGTTCTTCCCAAATACTTTACTGAGGAGGAGGGGTTGAAGGGAGAAGAGAGCACAGGCACCACAGCCTGGAAAGTTTGGTTATGAGATGATCACCAGTTACAAGGCAAGTATCATATCTGCCCACCTACGTCATTTAGCTCTGCAGTTTCTTCTCTTAAAAAGCTCTGAGTCTTTCCCACATATTCTAATTATATAGGATTGACCAGTGTCCAAAAATGCATAATAAATGCTGTCTTGGAGAAAGAAAATCCCTTTTAAACACTCCCAGAAGTGAACCTCCACCCTTTCCTGCCTTCTCAAGGTTCACTTTTCTCCATAAATATGTGTTCTCAATGAGCAGGTCTATAGCTTAAAAATGTAGACAATTTCTAAATATATTTTTAAAAATCAGTTGATTTTTTTTTTTTTTTTGGCTTTTGTTTGTTTGTCATATATTCTTGTGTTGCTTTTAATCTGTGCATTTTTATGGAAGTTACATATATTATGGAACCTTTGTGTTTTGACAATAATAATCTGCTAGCCTTCAGTGGTAAATTAATCACACAAACCCTGATGCATATATAGCCTGTCTTTTTTAAAAGGCCAGGGTAAATGGCATGCAAGCAGCGAATTCCAAGAGCATGTGGTCAGTTCTATCTTGATTATCTAATTCCACATCAGTTCTCACACGAAAAACCATACAGAGCTTTAGAGATCCTAAACAGCATGGTGAGTAAAAACAAGTCTCAAGCTAGACAGACATGATTTACTGGAACAAGGCAGGTGACACTGCACAACTTGAATGGTTTCTGCATGACTTCTCCCATCTCTTTCTCATAGAGGCAGAAGGCAAGGATCACTTTACCTACACACAATGGTACATGGGTTAAAGACTGCACTGTAAAGGCAGCTCATGATGAGGTTACACACAGCCTCCACCTGCTCCTGTAAGCATGGGGCCTCTGTGGCCTGCTGGGTACCCACTGTGGGTACTGCTACAGCAAAGGGCCCGTGGAGTGCCTATGGGGCACAGAGCAGCTGTTGGCTATCCTAAAGGCTCCAAATAAATAAATAAATAAATAAATAAAACGAACTGAGAAAACTGAAAGAAGGAACAGCTCTATAGGTTAAAAGCAAGTCATTATATCAGTTTTACCACTGGAAAATAAAACATTGCTAGAAATGTGAAATATCATAACCTTATCAGGTCGCATTTTCTCCAAGTTAGAACTCCTTAGGTGTTAGCTCAGTTTATCACTGACAAGCCCCTCCTCCAAAGAGCTGCATAGAAATTGATAGATTAGTCCAGTGAGTGGTGTTCCACAAGCAAGAACAAACAGTTCACAGCTCCAGAGTATTTTAAACAGTGTAAGGCAAACTCTCATTTAATGCACTTCTGAGACTGAATAAGCAGTTGACATAAATCTCCATGGCACCGTACACCCTTGCTGGCACCAAGGCCGTAATGCTTTGCTGCCTCTGGAATGCAAGCGGTCACTCAGGCTGTTCCAAGAGTGATCTAGATGTAACATAAACAGGAAAATGACTACAAGGCAGCCATTGGCTGTCCCCTACCCACTGTGAAACACAAACTTTAAAATTGTCTTTTCAACACAGATTATTTTAACACACAGAAAAATGCACATAGGTATAAAGCAATAGAACAATAACAATAGGACAGCAGTCTGATGCTATGTTTGAATATGTCTGAATGTGCTGAAAACAAATGCTTTTACCTTCCATCCCAATGAAAGAAAGAACTGATAGCATACGAGCTGATTTGAAAAACCCTTGCAGAGGTGTTTTTAATTAGTTCAGCCCTATTTCTCTTCTTACAAATAATCTTCTTTTGAGTTCTTACAGAAGTCAGTGCTCAGACATTCATTTCCAGAATTTTATTTAAAGTTCAGCTTCCTACAGCACTAAAGCAAAGTGCAAGCAGCCCAGAAATATGCTTTCCACTAATGGACATTCAGATAGGAATTAAACAATATAATTAAGCTCTGACTGCCCAAGCTGCAGCATCCACAGCATTTCCTCGAGTACGAAAGGCAAGCAAAGTCTCGGCTCATTTGAATGCACTAATTGCCTATGAGATGCACCATTTCCTAAGCTTATGTTCACAGAGATGCTTTTATACAAAGATCTCACTATGTTTCATTAGAACTGGTCGGTAAGTGTAGCTGGATCACATTTGTCCAAGCACAGCGACTGCTGCTAGCACAGCACACAGCAGCAAGATGTGTACAGAACAGCACCCCTCTCCTCCAACAGCAGCAGCTGGGGCTGACACCAAGAGGGGGTCAGGCCAGGCTGCAAGGAGCACTGCCATGCAATCGCCCCCTGGGTGCTGGCTGTTGGGATGTTGTGGCAGGACATCTGCAAGAAAACCGGGGTATATGGAATTGCCTTCCCTTAGACAAACACCCCTCTCATCCAGCATTTCAGTATTAAGTTGTCCCATGAATTACCAGATCTCACCATGACGAATCCAGGTGTTGGCACTAAACTCACCAGGGAGGGAAGGATGCTCCCTCCTTTCTTCTAGAAAATCAAACAGAACCTCCCAGCCTTCTGCTCTTCCTCCTAGGCAAGCCATTCCACTTCTGCACCAAGCACAGACCTGTCTGCTTCCCCTTTCACAAGTACCGTTACATGATGGAGCAGCTGGCACAGGAGAGCACACAAGACAGGCTAAGTCCCTGAGCTTCAGTGACTGGAAGCCATCTCCAAACATACTTTGCATCACTCAGCTCACCCAATTGATGCCTTCGCCTGATCTGCATGCTGTGACTGTGCAGGAGCCTTTGGACTTGGGATGTGATTCCTTGTCTCAGGCACTTCACTAACAGCCCTGGAAAATCCAAGTTTCTGACAGTACGTAGTAATCCCTAAACATCATAAAGACTGTTGGTTCCTACTCAAAGAAACATTTGAACATTCAAGAGTGATGCAGCAGTGTCCCAGGGCACACTCATGCTGCAGTCACAACTCCAAAATGGTCAGCTTGGGCCATCACAAAGGCATGTATCAAGGCCTCAGCACACTGAGTGACAAGCTGTCTCAGACATTTCCACTTCAGGCAGAAACATGCTTGCAGGGAATAGTCCAGATCCTAAAAGTGGTTTCCTTCAAGTAAGAGATCTGCCAATCTATAAATGTCATTATTCAGAACAATAATCTCAAAAAGATGTGTGTTGGTGGGGGGAGGGAGTGGAGGAAGAGGGAGATCTCAAGCAGGAGTAAGAAGTTACTGCCACAAATGAAAGGTCATTTCACCAATTATCTCCTCTGCATATTTTGCATTAAATACTGCATTATTCATAGCTTTTTCCAGCCTTTCTTCTGATTGCTATATGGAGAACTGAGTATTTACATAGACCATAAGGTTAATTTACAAGTCATTGAGAAATTATGATGACGGATTGCAGTTTAATAAGCAGTAACACAGGGAAAACTATAGGTATGTACATATATAAAGTAAATACAGTGTGTTTAATTGATTGAAAATGCTGCTTTACTATTCTATGCCCTCTCCACACTGTATAAGTAAAGTGACATGAAGAAGGATTTCTGGTCTGAATAAGCATTGCCCAGCAATTAGGAATTCCACATTAAGGCAGCTAAAAAGAGTTTAATTTCCTTTCCGACTTGATGTTCTGACTGATAAACTTTTTCTAATTACATTGTGCTAATACCAAACTGCCTCCATTTACAAATTTTAATACTGAACAGAAGTCTCTGAAGCCACACTTACAGCAAGCTCTTCCCCCCCGCATGCATACCCCACCCCCTTCTTTCCCAATATCCTGTTGACTCCCAGCAGAGAGGAGTTGGAGGGTACCAGTCACCCTCTCAGCTACGACTGATGGAGGCTGGGTGGAGGCCAGGCGTGAAGCCCACGGGATGCTACTGACAGAGACAGATGCCTCTCAGAAACAAACGCGTAGCTGTACAGATGGCACCAGCAAGAGATCCTTGGCTTCTTCAACTAGGGGATGTGATCCCACGAAGAAGTGTTTCTGAAGAGATAAGAAGAGTATGATAGAAAATAACGGCTTGCCTATCAAGTGGGAAAGATTTTAAGCCAGATTGAATAACGGTGGATATTGAAATTCTTATGTTCAAAAAGCAATGATCTGGCCCAGAGGGCTGAAATCTGGGGAAGTGATAAGAAACTGTAATAGGGTTTATCAGATGATGCAGCAGTGAGTAACTTTGCGAAACTTATTTAATGTCTATATAATAACTCTAAGTGTGACAGAGAAGGAAAGAATTAGAAGCTCTAATATTTGAACCAGTACTACAAGAGATATTCTTGGACAAATTCTACATAGCTGAGTGCAGATTATTTTTGAGGAAGAATGCAGAAGAATATTCAGTTAAGTTTCAAGAACATACATAAAAGTGAAAAGAGGAGAAAGAATTGTGATGTCTTTGCCGCAGTCTTATTGTGCAGAGCTCAAAGATTAGATCAAAAAGCACAGCAGAAAGGAAGCCACCATTTCCTGGTGCACAGGGTAGGGAACTTCAGCTATGTTATGTTGGCAAAGCAGCACAGTGCCACACAGACAGATTGGAATTCCATGGGGTAACCTCTTGAAGGAATCGCCTTCTGTTTACTCCCTCCAAAAACTGCAGAAAAAATACTGAATGGAATCTATTTCAACACTTGTCCTGACTAACAGGAATACCAATGGAGAATTTCGCATATGAGGGTAATAAATAACACTTTAGATTACAGCAAAAAAAACGTAGGTGCATATACATACATGATTATTTTAAGCAAAACATCTCTTCTGATACAGAGAGGAGCAGAATGCATAGCAAGACCACCAAGGCAGGCCAGAAGTTATTTAAGCACTTGAAAACAGAAAGGAACATAAATCATACGTCAAAAGCAAGTATACATGACCAAGGAATACAAAAGAACCAACATCAATCAAAGTGCATTAAAGACAAGATACAAAGATAACTAGAAATGGACAAAACACAGCAAGAACCACTTCATCAGCTTACAAGAAGTAACAAAGGAAAGCAAGAGCTTCTTCCCAAAGAGAAAATGATGAAGCTCCCTTGTGCCAAAGATTTCCCCAAAAGCGAAAGCAGCACCCTCAGCCTCTAGGGGTAACAAATGGGAAGAGGAGCACACGCCACAGCAGAAAAAGGACTGGATTGGCCAGATTTTACTCAAGCTATCAGACGGACAAAATTCTCCTCAAATACATTAAAAGCTGCAGGCAGCAATCTCCAGAGCAGGTAAGAGAATCCTTACAAAACAAAGGAGGACAGAGAGCTCAGGGGGTTGTGCACAGCAGCTACTTTTGATAAGGAAAGAGCACCTCCTGCTTTCACGAGAACAGTCAACTGCCCAGGAACCACCCTCACCTTATCAAAATCTGTGGATGAGATGTGATCAAAAGGGTCCAGTTTCCACAGGCAGACTCATGCTTGCCATAGAGGCACACCATTTAGACAAAGAATGACTGACTCATTTGTCCCAGTCATTCATAAGGTGGATGGCTTTGCACAACTTGCATTCCTAAATTAATTGTGACAATAGGATAAAAGTCTCGTTTCCAGTCTTTCCTCCCTCTCTGCTTCTATATAAAGCATATAAAAGGATAAATAGGTAATTCTCTAGCTCCTCAGCATCTACTTGATCTCCATGGGAAGTTCTCCATTGACATGGGATAATTAGGAAATTTCATACTGCTCGGACCTGTAAGAGCGCACATCTCTTTAGTGGTGAAGAAGTGGTAGGCTTGCTCCAGTAAAACCTAAATTAGGACAGCATTCCCCTATCATTATCTTTGATTTCTCTGGGAAACCAAATCACAGAGAGGAAATGCTTAACTGCCATCTCCCATCCAGCTGTGTTTGCACAACTGAAAAGGACACCAGGCAATCTCCTGGCTGTGCTCAGGACTGGGGCCCAAGCCCTGCTTGCCTCATAAACACACAGTATAGTGCACATCTGGAAAACAAAGAAGAAAGTTTTAAATTGATCTGGAAGGTAAACTACAACCAGCAACAGTTCTTTAAGAAAGTTACGGTCATAGGGGACATGTGTGAAAGCATGGTTCAAGAGAGCAAGAAGTTGCTTTGAATCGTGAGCCTCACTGAACAGTTACCTGTTGCTGTGTTTATGCACTGCATGGCCAGCGAAAATCCTGTAAGGATTTCTAAAAATGCTCCTTAAATTTTCAACAAACATTAAACTCTATGCAAAATGGAAATGACAGTGGGTTTTGCCTGTACTTGGTGTTTGGAAACTTTAGCTTAAGTCAGTTTTCATAAGGGAAATATACTTTCATGAGAGTAGATAGAAAATACAGGACTGAGTTTATGCTTTAAGCATGCTTAACAATATTTACTGCATGAGTGATGCCAGAAGTGCACTGGAACAGAATTTCTAACCATTCACAATTTAATAAATTCTAAACCCCGATTACCAAAATGATAGCTGCAGTCTCTTGATACGTATTATAATTGTCCATCTTTTTAGACAAAATATTTCATTAAAACATTCTAACTTTATTATTTTTGAAAATGCATTAAAACTTATTACATTGAATATCAGCCTTTCTTCTGCACTTGAAAAGATTTATAAAAGGCTCTTCTTCTGAAGAACTTGTGCCATTCATTCTTTTTCACCCAGGAAGGTACAAATAAAGCCTTGCTGGAAGACACGGTGAACTGAGGCCCCTAGGCCACTAAAGACCTGTGGCACAACATCAGCATGCTTGACAACAACAAACACTCAGCAGACCTCAGCCCCCATCTTCCTGCCACCTTTGAACCACTCTGGGACTAGGGGAGGTTTTGCCATGGATTTCAGCAGTCACACCAGTCTTAGAGAAGCCTGTTGTGGCCATCTTTCACATTTCTACTATGGGATAGCATGTGCACAATTCTGAATGTACAACAGTTCATGACAAACATAACACTGCATCATTTCTGAACAGCTCCTAAGAGTTGCCTCATGCAAAAGACTTTTCAGGGCACGTGGTCCACGCATTTGAGGGCAGAAAAGCTTTCTACTACAATACAAGACAGACAAATCAGACGCCAGCATGGAACACCATAAAAACAAGAGAAAGCTAAAAAGTCAGATCAAACATCCATCAAGGATTATTTCAGTATACTTGATTGCACTCTCCTGGACTACTTTTTTTTTTTTTTTTTTCAGGTTTTCTCCAGTCTTGCACTTCCATCAATCTGTCTCAATACCTAGAAATCAAGCATGAGATGTTACGGCTGTAAGCCACTATTAGGCATGAGAGTGGTGACATATGGGAATTGCTCATCATTATTTGATCTCAAATGATTTTCAATAATGCCGTGCTGTCGCAATAATTTGCATTCTTATTAAGATGAATTAAGATCATCATGTTGTATCATGACACACATCATTAATACAAAGCAGCTTTGTGCCTTTATCAGTTATACGTGTTTCCACAAAAAGCCCACAATGTCCTTGCACTAAAAAGCTTACAATGCTAAATGACCTATTCTATACTTTCCCCACATGAGCAAGACAAATCTTTTCTATGGTTTCTTTGTATATTATGAAGCACTGCATATACACTGAGGCAACATTTTGCCTGACGTTGAGTGGAAACACACATATTCCATTAATATCACCCTGTACAGTTTCTGGCTTTTATACCCAAGCTCAAAGATAACACACGCAGAGTACATTAACACACTCCAGTGGATTTAGGTTAACAACCAAGTAATGAAAAGATAAACATTTATAAAACTTGATATGATATCGCATCCAGGTGGATCAGGACCAGGTGGTAGATGCCCCACATGAATGAAAGTGCTGAGGAGGAGATGCTCCTTTTATCCCTACACACTACTTCATCTTGACTTTAGAACACGATAGAATTTAAAATACACGTTCTTCAAGTAGTATGATGGAGAAATTTTGTTCCTTAAAAGAGGAAGCCATTTTTCAAATGCTATCTTTTAATTTTGAAAAAGACTGCATTCAAGCCAGAATATCAGATACCAATATTTTTTAAGCAGTCTGAAGCATAGAAAGCTTAGCCAGCAATAGAAAACCCATACAATCTATCCTCTATTGTCTGAGGGTTAATATGGTTATACCAACCCTATTACTTCTGAGTCTCCTAATGAAAAATGTTCTATTTAACAAAGTGAACATCAACATCCTGAAGAGGTTCCTCAGCTATCTGTCTTCTACCTTTAATTTTAATTAACAAAACAAATGGATAGTAAATTCAAAGCAAAGAATCAACATTAATCTCTAAATCAAAAGGATTTATATTGAGATTACAATTAATCACATGCATGAAATATCTTATTTAATAGGGTGATGCCCTCAGTTACTTTGTTTAATCACTAAAACAATTCAATTTCCAAAATTAGAATTTGGAATCACTCCAAGCATATCCCATTAAGATTATCAATCCAGTAAGAACAGTGACACTAAAGCTCTGAAAAAAAATAAACTCTTCAAAAGTTTTTCTTCATATACCAAAGAATGTGAAGTATGCTCAGAGTGACCCTTGATTAAAAATAGGGAGGGGTAAAACCATCTAATTGAGGAGGCAAGCCCAGGACATTTGCACTAAAACTTACTGAAATAATTCAATCCTTTTTCAAATAAAGGCCATTAAGGCCATATTTTAGCAAGTAAACTCCACTATACTCCTAGATTTCTCTCCGGATACACTGCCTGTGAGTTTGGCTAATTAACATGGAAATGATATTGCCATCATCCTTAATAAGGAGGAGAGAGGACGCAGTCTTATTTGCGCTCAGAATTACCAACTGCTGTGTGGGATTACTGCATAGACATCAGGTCGTGGCCTTGATGCATGGACATGCTGTCACCAAACTGCAGGCTCCTGGGCAGATGTCAGCTACAGCTTCCACAGCTGGCTGTGTCTTTTATTCATGTCAACTTTAAACCTGCTTCTTCAGCCATCATATTCAGGCAGATGTAGCACAGTTGTTTGTCATGTCCTTCTGTTGTCGATAAGGGCAATCAAATAACCCCTAAAACACTAGAAGTGGTGGGATTTGATAAGGAAGGATCTACCTCTGAGCAAAGTACTACAGTCAGTTTGGATTTAACCCAGCCATAATGTTTTAGCGTTCCCATCAAAACATGGCAAGAACAATTCACTGAAACATGAATTTACACACACGTCTTTCACCTCAAGCCAAATACTATAACTCTTCGTATATTGCCTCTGCAAGATTAGCACAACACTATTCATAATATGATCACTAAGCCTGTCCTCCTACCAGTTCTTTCTCTCTTGCCCCACTCAGCTCCCACTCCGTGGCAGGGTGGATTTCTTTAGAAGTAAGGTACATATTAGTTGAATGTGGCCAAATAATTTCTATTTTTTCCTATTGCACTCTATCTCCCTCCTTAAAAAGAAAGAAAAGAAAAAAAAAAAAAAAAAAAAGAGCTCTGGAACTCCAAAAAGTGTTTGCAAGATGGTAACTCTGTCATATCCTAACGGAGAACAGCAGTCACCTACTGCTTCCTTTTTTAAAGGACATTTCTCATTTGAAAAGTCATTTTTCAAGTAGGTTTCCTTGCTCTATATGCTCAAAATTGTGTTGCCAAGACAGAACAAGCCCTTCTGGCTCCCGACCCCCTCCACCTGCCAAACCTCCTCAATCACCTTCTCCCTTCCCTCTTTCTCATGGTTCTAGTCATTTATTGCTTTTCAATCTCAGAAAAGCAAAAAATCACCTGCACTGGAGGGTCTTGAAGCCAGACCTGTCCCCAAGAGCTCAGCTCCATGCTGTGGTTGGCAGGAGCCACATGCAGGGCAGAGAGGACCGTCTCCCCTTGCTTGTCCTGTCTCTAACCCCAGTCTGCATCCCCAACCTGCACAGCAGGTTGGCCAGGGCCAAAATGCGCCATCACAGGTAGGGTCATTCTATTCATTGTGCTGGAGGAGGCAGGATGAATTGCACCAGGCAGCTCTTCACAGCCAACATGTGAGCCCTGCCATGCTCAGCAGCTCACCTGTGCAGGTAGTGGCTGAGGACAAAATATGCTGAGCAGTGGAACAGCCTTCTTAGCACAGTTCTTCTCAGGCAAGGCAGCAGCTGAAGGGCTACGCAGATTACAAGTCCAAGTCTTCACTGAGTGTGAAATTGGCTGAATATTAACAAAATGCAAGCTCCATAATTAGCCAGATAAAGCTGCAGGACGGTAAGGGACATAACAACAGCCAAGTGAAAGCTTAATTGCAACACAGACATTTTGCTGTCATGCTCAGTATTTTAGTTCTGCATGGCATTTTGTGATTTTTATGAAGTTTTTTTGTCTAGGTCTTTTTCTCCTGAAGCTTGTTTAGGGAGAAATGTTAAACATTTAACTCATCTAATTCTCTTTAAAAGTTTGCTTTAAAAGACAACATACGCCACATGAGGGATTGAAATTAGGACTGTTCCCTAACTAGTCTTCCATCCTCTGAAAAATGTTGTTTTGCTACCTCCAGGGACACTACAGAAATGCATTTCCCTGGGTTTCTGATGCATGTGGGAGAAATGCCAGTGGTTAGTACAAAAATGGGCTTAGCTTCTTGGTTGGGAAGAATCTGCCTTGTTACAGAAAATTTCCTCAGTCAGCTCTGCAGCTCATCTTCGCATGTCAGCCACTACAAAGAATATTAACAAATGAAGTAAATATCTTTCAGAGTACATAAAAGGAACAGCTTCCTAAACCATTCTTCGCTTTGCTGGTACAAATCCAGGAACAGAATATATGCAGAAGGATCCATCTTACTTCTTCTGCACACTCACAGAAAATTTAAAGGGTTGAGAGCAACCCATCAGCCTTCTCCAACCCATTAATCCTATTCCAACAAATTCAGAAAGATGTAAAAAAATCCAAAGACAAAAGATAGTGACAAGAGCCACACCAAGCACCTGGTCCTGCTGACCATCTGTCCTGCCCACTCCATAGGAATGCCCCACAGACTTGTGCCAGCTGCAGTCTGTACAGGGCAGGGGCATGATGCTACCACACAGACTGGTGCTCAGCCTGCCAGACCACTGCCACCCTGTACAGCTTCCTTGGGCACGTAGAGCCAGGGTGGGCTGATTGATTGCATTTAATGGGGGAAACAGGAGACCTCAGGTTGGGGAAAACTGATCTTTCTCCGTGGCGGTAGAGGCCTGCCCAGCACGGCACCAGTGCTGAGCAAAGTGGAGTAGTTAATGGAGAAGAATTGATCCACCCAGTCCTTGTCAGACAGCCAACTGCTGCCTCAAACAAAGACGCCTATGTGTAACACTACCAGGCAGTCGCTTAAATCATGCCACAGTTTATAATTCCTCCCCATATGTCCCCCACTGAAATCCACCCTTCTTTTTTAACAGCTACTTATGCCCTGGACAAGCTCCTTTTCTCCACGCTTTGAGGACTGACAGTGGAAAAACACCCCTGAGGCAGGGCAGCCTTACCCCTCAGATCCCCTTAGGCCACTTGTGCTTTCTATCAGAAGCAGAGCCATAAAACACCTTCAGAAAAGTCAGAGAAGTTGTAACCGAAGAATCTCCTCCAAAGAAGATAAAAAGATGGAGGGAGACCTTGTAAAGCTTCCCCATTGATATTGTAGCTATTGAAGAAGGTAGGCAGATTACACATAGCCTTCAGGGCTGGAGTATGTTACACCAAAACCTGGCTTAGGCCAGATACACCAAAGCATCGCCTTTTGGCAGCGCTTGTCACATCTATGAAGTCTATTTCACATCTTGATACATTTTCCCACATTAACTCTTTATTTAATTCCTTGGTGTTTTGGAGCAAGGGAGTCACACCTTCCCTTTGATGGGTAGAAGCATACCTCTCCTTCAGATTTGACCCTCAAAAGTCATTAATTGCAGCAGCGTCAGTAGAGCCCAATATTTGACCCCAGAAAGGGAAGGCAGGAAGGAGATCCCACCCGCAGCAAGCAGACAGCTGCTCCACCCAGCTCCCCACACCCCACTGCAGAAGCCCCCAGGGCAGAGCTCTGCTAACAGCACCGTAGCTGAGCGCAGTTGCACATTCTGGTTTTGGCATCTGTTTATCATTAAGGATAACCTCACCTGAATGGATGGGGAAACAGCCCACCTGTTTTTAAAAACAGGTTTCAACTCTTTCTCACGGCGCTTTGTCTGTGCTGAGTGATACTTTAAAAATATACCAAGACACAGTGTTAACACTGAAGTGTTTCCTTACTCATCCGGGCAGGGGTATGATCTGCATCTCACAAAAGGCCAACATATGGTGCTGATAGCTCCCCGATTATGTCAACATCTATTAGGTAAGTAAAAATCACCAGTATTCTTTAAAGGAGCCCAAATGCCTACAATCAATATTTCTCCACCCCACTGAAGAAACTAACGTAACGTAATTCCTTATGTCTCTACTTGAAAAGGCTCAAAACTCACAAATTATGTCATTAGAAACAGCAGCGGCTAACAAGAGGTTCACTATAATGTATTTTCATTAGCTGAGGCTAATTGGAGCCAAATGAGTAAAACAATGCTGTAAGGGCGAGCGGCAGAAATCCTTGGGTCTTTAGGAGACGAAATAAATGAGGGTAATCAGCGGCGTATGCAGAATACGGCATGTTCAATTAATATAAATAGGATAGCAGTCAACTGCAGCGCTCTACCGAGGCGCAGACGAGTGCTGGTGGGCAGCAGATGTCTTATTATATTGTACAAACACGAGCAGTATGGCAGACAAAACCAGCAAATACACTCGGGTTTGAGGGACACCCAAAAAATTAGAACTGGGGGGTTTAAGAGAAAACATAATTTGCCACAAGAGGAGATGCTGCCAGGCTGAGTGCAGCATGCATTCGTAGAAGCCAGCACGGTCGCTACTGCAGGAAGCCAGGGAGAGGATGGAGAGCGGGGAGGAGGCAGCTGCCTGTCACGTTAGAGACAAGACAGTCGTGGCAGCTCTACCCTTGGCAGCTCTAACACTTGCCACCTGCACGCACAGATATTTTGTGGGGGTGGATTATCTGAGCCATCCTCCTCCTCCTCCATCTTTTCATCACGTCAGTTTAATTGTTACAGTAACGATAGTAAATTGATTTTGCAATTTCAGCTTTCAGACCCTCCTGAAGTGAGAACAACCAACCTTGTCTTTCACTTCAATCTTCTTCTCAATAAGATCAAGGCTGCTGTCCCTCAATTTTCTCTTCTTTTACAAGAGGGAATAATGAGATCCCTCTTCAGCTTTCACCTCTGATCTGATCTGTGGAAGAGCCTGATTTTTTTTATTATTATTTGTATTTTTCTCTCCTCACTAGGCAACCTCCTTTCTTATTCTTATGCTCTGGAACATATGGCTTTAGGGATTGTTATTTCATGCATGTGACTTTTTTTTTTCTTTTTTTTTTTTTTCCCTTTTTTAAAGTTACTGGTATTTAATTCCTGGTTTGCCTGGGGCTTTCTATGCAACTCCTGAATAGGAATTGCCAGTAATTCTATTATTACTCTCCAAACACAAAGCTCAAAGATTCATTCCCTGCACAGCCAAGAAAGACTGATAGGTACCATACAAAAACTACCAAACTTAAGCTAGTTACATCAAAACTTAGGGAACCATCATTCACATCCAAAGACATTCTGCCTATTTTTCACATTCTGCAGAACACTAACGACATCCTACAGCCATTAATAACGTTACAATTTTCTGATTAGGTCCACACTGACTTGACTTGGCTTTCATCATCTAGCACCACTCGACGATGCTTCAGTGACTTAAGCAGTGAACAATAAAATCAGTCTTTGGCTGAAAACGTGTATCTTTTACCAGTCTATTAACTTGTTTTATTATTTGATACACACAGGTTTGGGGGTTCCCTGTCTTACCCCCAAGATCTCCCTCATTGTTCTGCTCCAGATGAAAGTAGCTTTCATGTTAAAGAAACCTATAGAAAAGAAGGATGTTAAACACCAGGAAGATCAAAAAGTTGTTTCATTATGAAGCTGAGGGTGAGTTTACATTTTTATTTTGTGCTGCACTGCATGGCTCTTGTCTAAAGATAAAGGCGTGCAGCAAATTATGCAGGAGCTATCTACGCAATATGGCTGCAAGAAAGAAAGTTTGTCAAGCATACATGATGGCATATCAGGGATGGTTTAAGAAAGAGTTGCATGCAATAGCAATGGATTGGAAGTAAAAAAGCATAGTAAATCATACAAATTACTGATGAGCAGCTGAACACTCGTATCCACGAGCGGTTAAAATACTTTCTAAGTTCCTGACATTTGCCCAGACATTTGTCTCTTTGCTGGATTTGTTGGTGCCAGGAACCCACTTCCTGGGGCCTCATTATCTATAAGTTCTCATACTGATTTTCCACAATTAAATTCTCAGTAGTGATCCATGCTCAGCCATTGGAATGGCTTAGACCTTGATTATACCTTTCTTTCAAATAAGTATTTAACTACAAGGCTCAGATGTTTGAGGTACTTCGTACCTTGCTTAAATTTTGTGCACATCTGATCATCCTTTGGATTCACATCTTACTTAAGGCAGGTCTCAGCCATAGAAGGGTCATGACTGAGCATCCACTGAGCCTACCCAAGAAACTGGAGCTATTTGGCTTTTTGCAGTTATGGGACAATCGGTATAAATAAGGCTTTGACAAAGAAGTAAATACAGCAAAATTTGTTGTCACAATAGGACAACTGCACATGATCTTGATGGAGATGGCTCCAGGACAAAACTAGATCTAGTCTTTCTAACACCATTCTGATAATTTTCTAATAAAAGAGTCTTAAGAACTATACCAACATAACTAGATGCATACTTCCAATCAAAACAAAAATTTACTGGTATAAAATCGAACTGCCCTTACACTTGTAACTTTTAGAGGCGACTTACGGCCTCCAAACAGTGCTTTCAAACCCTATTAGAGGCCAACTCATAGGTCCTGCTGTTGCTGGATCTAGAACAAGTACATGAAATCCTCTGCAAAAAGTTAAGCTAAAAGAATGAATCCAAGTAATTCACTAAACGCTTCATGAGCGGCAGCTGCTGGCTAACAACTTCTCCTGATGCTATTTTATTTATTCTGCACTAGGCAAATTGTGCTGAGTTATTAACTTTTCTGCTGTCCTATGTGGAGGAAGTAGAATGAGTTCAGGCAGAACACACAGATCACTTGAAATTAGTTAAATGCATGTCTGAGCTGACAGAGTTTGTTGGCAGCTCAGACAGAGAAAAGACCAGCTCCATGGATCACTGGCAGACTCTAAAAAGAAGCCTGATTCAGGTTTAAGTATTTTTTGATTTAAAAAGAAAAAAAAAAAAGCATTCTGAGAATGAAATATTGAGAAGGAAAAAAAAACAAACAACAACAACAACAAAAAAAAACAGCTGTCTGTGGTAACTCTGCACTTCTTTTTGTTCCTGAAATTGTTATACTGCCATTAAAAACAGAATAATTCCGCTTCCTTCATTCCTCAGAAAACTGCAGCAAGGAGATGCTTGGAGAAAGAATCATCACACTAGAGGAGAAATGCTCAGGCAAGGCACTAGTTCTAACAGATCCAGTTGTGAAACTCAGAAAGCCCATAGATTCGGCCCTTCTGCTTTCTTTTACTCTTCCCTCTATTTTTAATTATCTCGCCATAAAGGTGGTTAAAAATAAAAACAACAACAAAGCTGTTTGCTTTGTTTTTAAATAAATGTTTCCTGAAAATTACCACATGGAATTAAAGCAGACAGTAAAACTGCCAGAGTGCATACTTTCAAAAGCATACTCTAGGAACATTCGTTCCTAGAATTAAGGTGTGTATTTCTATCCATAAATGTATACTTCAAGTTGGATTTCTAAGGAGACCACAGGAAGAACTGAAGTCAAAAAGTGTTATGCCCAAGCATAGTATCCAAACCACCTCCAAAATCTCCAAAGGGCCTGAAGCATCTCCCCTATGAGGAACGACTAAGTGAACTGGGTCTGTTTAGCCTTGAGAAAAGAAGGCTGAGAGGGGATTTGATCCAGGTTTATAAATATGGTGTGGGGGCCATAGTGGTGAGGCTGGACTCTTTTCAGTAGTGCGTGCGAACAGGACAAGGGGAAATGGGATGAAGCTAGGGCATAGGAAGTTCCGCACGAATGTGCGCAAGAACTTCTTTACGGTGAGGGTGACGGAGCACTGGAACAGGCTGCCCAGGGGGGTTGTGGAGTCTCCTTCTCTGGAGATATTCAAGACCCACCTGGATGCCTACCTGTGCGACCTGCTGTAGGGAACCTGCTCTGGCAGGGGGGTTGGACTTGATGATCTCCAGAGGTCCCTTCCAACCCCTACAATTCTGTGATTCTGTGATTCTGTGTGAAAATTGAAATCGTATAGGTTTTGTTGTTACCTCAGTATTTATCTTTCATACAGACTAGTGAGAGGATGGTCAGAGGGAATGAGCTACACAGTTTTACACGCACAGCTGATACCTACCTTTGTAAACCCATTATCTTAGAACATCTAGGCCCCATTAGGAGAGGTTTGAAGGAGTTGCTCAAGGTCAGGGATCATCCAGACTTCAGTTCCAGCAGCCTGAAGGATCTCAGTGTGCCTGCCTTGGGACTCAGCAGCAATGTCCTGCTGGAAGCCACTCCACACTCCAAGGCCAACCAGCCTTGCAGGTAGGAGGTAGGAGGTGAATAAAAAAGATACAGTAAGCAAAGAGAATGAAACTTTATGTTTCGAAGCTTATTGCATCTTCCCTAAATCTGACCATAAATTAGCCTCTTTTCTGAAACAGTGCACGCAAATTAAACTCTTAATTTTTCATTTAAGTTGATCCTCAAAGAAATGTAAGATCTTTTCCAAAATCATACTAACAGAAACACTACAGTTTTTCTCTCACAAATAGAATTTGTTGGAAAAACAAAACAAAACATATAAATATAGCTTTCTCCATATTATATATGCACAAGTGTGAATAATTAACTTGGTTTAGTTTTTACTATATAGGTCACGTTATGTAGGGCAGGTAACTCATGAGCCAGAACACTGTGACACCAGTGAGCCCATCCCAAAGGTTTATCTGATAGATTGCTTAGGTACTCCAGTACTCCATTTCGCATTAATATACTTGTTCAGGTATCAGTGTAGAAAGGCCCCTTATTTCCCAGTAGCCTTTTCTCCTCAGCTTCCTCATTGCCCTATATTGACTTGGCTACAGGGGCAGAAGAAAACAGAGTCTTTCAAATACAATAATAGCGATTTTCAGTTAGTGTGTTCTCTTCTGCTTTGGGCTCAGATATCAGCCAAGGAAACTACAAGTGCTGACCTAGTGACCTCTAACAGCCATCAATAACAGCTAGGATCATGTAAATTCTTTCTCATGGAACAAAACACTCAAAATACAACTATTAAACCCACAGCGCCCTGTATCAGTATATGACAAAAATAGGTGTTGGCATTTTACCATATTGCTCCTTCAGTGAGACCAAACTATCAGTTACTGTTTCCATTGCATCAGAACTGGAGAAGCCTAAGCCGCTGGACATTTACTAATTACATTTTACAGGCAAAGAAGATTGAAACACTTAGTTCAGCTGATGTTTATTTGACAGACTCAGAACTGAGGGGGCACCTCTGCAGCGCCTTACTGGGTAGCTTAAAAAGATATCAGTGAATTATAGAATCATTAAGGTAGGAAAAGACTTCTAAAACCCTCTAGTCCAACTATCAACCAATCCCCACCACACCTACTAACTACATGTCCCAAAGTGTCACATCCACACAGTTCTTGAACACCTCCAGGGATGGTGACTCCACCATCTCCCAGGGCAGCCTGTGCCACTGCCTCACCACTCTTTCTCAGAAGAAATGTTTCCTAATATCCAGCCTGAACCTCCCCCAGAAGAACTTGAGGCCATTACCTCTCATCCTATTGTTAGTTACGTGGGAGAAGAAGCCAACCCCCACCTCATCGCATCCTTTCAGGCAGTTGTAGAGAACGGTAAGGTCTCCCTCAGC
The DNA here is from genome assembly GCA_030625065.1 of Alectoris magna. Taxonomy (NCBI): domain Eukaryota; kingdom Metazoa; phylum Chordata; class Aves; order Galliformes; family Phasianidae; genus Alectoris; species Alectoris magna. The sequence continues at coordinate 107,681,609 of CM060560.1, forward strand.
CTCCTCTTCTCCAGACTGAATAACCCCAGTTCCCTCAGCTGCTCCTCACTCCTTGTTTTCTGATCAGGAATTGAAGCAGGGTAACCCTTCCAGGCATGGCAGGCTATCCTGGGCTTTTGGTTCGACTCCTCACACACCCTTCTTTGCCAGTGAACACAAAGACATATGGAGGCTGTGGGAAAAGTTCCTTTCCCCAGCAGAAAGGCTTGTTGTATTTGGGAGTCCCACATCTGATATTTCCAAAGAGGAATATTTCATTCTCCATCTCTCCTCCCTGGAAATAGTGTCAATCATCCACATTTTCCCCGAGAAGAGATGAGAGCTCAACACATTCCCGTCAGCACTGCACATCTGAAAATGATTTTATCCATGGTTCATTGCTTTACTTTGACACATTTAGGATTTCTACCCACAGATGTAAATTTTCTTTAGGGGCATGGAGAGACACCATGGTTTCTAAGATTGCATAAATGGTTTGTTTAAATCTGTTTGCCACAAACAGAAGACAGTTTTCCTATGACCATTTGTATGCCACCCCTATCCCAATTTCTACTTTACACTGCTAAATTCACCTTGCCTTGATATATCAATAAAAACAAAGCCCAGAATATAGCTAAGATGATCGGTCTCAATGTTCTTACGGGCAACATACAACCCTGAAGGGGATTTCAGTCATGTATACAAAAAGCTATATTCCATCTACTGTAAAAAATACATGCACTTCAGTCACCGTTTTCACAGTTTTAACCAGAAAAGTAGATGAAGACTAGACTAGTAGATGAAGGATTCTAACTACTCTGTTAGTGTGCAAGATTCAACTCTGACTTCTCTCACCTTTCTATTGCACAATAAAGTGCTTCCCAGTCCTTTTTCTGTTTAAAACACGGATTGTTTTGATCTTGAGCAATACCACTAATAATTTAAAGTTACAAATGGAGTAGAGAAACTAAAGGATGAGAGCATAGGGAGAGAGAGAGCCAAGACACTACAAATGCACTTCTCATAGATCATCCACAAGAGGCATTAAGGTTTTAGAAAGGTCAGTAGCCGTATAAATGCACAAGCATAAAAAGAGGCTATATTTATTTCCAAACAAAGCACATAGCCAAGAATGCCTCATACCCAGCAATACTGTGACAATAGCAGAAAACTGAGCATTCACTAGCTAATAAATGCAGAGCTTTATTGAATTAAAGAGCCCCTCAGCAGGCTTTACCTCCATTACTCCCAGGTAGGCATCTCCCTGAGGTCTCAAATTCAGACAATTTTAAAGACAATTTTAAACACAGCATTCTGTGTTTAGAATACATTAGAATTGAGTAAGACTTCACGACCAAGTTTTCTGCCTGTAATTTTTAATAATTTCAGAGTACTTTAACTCAGTGCCACTAGCCACTGTTCAGATACCCTTTTTTTTTTCCCCTGCAGATAGGGGAAGAACAAAGTTACCGCATCTGCTCATCACCAGGCCTCTTCCCCAAGGGAAGAGCTTCACCATGACAATGAAGACCAGCTCAGCAAGGAACACATTCAGCACTCCAACAAATACGGTCATCAGCTGACTGAGCCACCCCTTTTCGGCTCTCCTCCCTGCTCCTCAACCCAACCTCAGTCTTGCCTCAGCATTAGTGTAAGGCCTTTGGATACTCTCATTATATTTGATTTATTAGCTTCAATTCTAATTATATTGTACCATATTGTATTATAGTGTGTTACCTTGCATTCCATTATCTTATTTAGTAAACTAGTTTGTTTCTCCTCAGATCGTTGCCACTGTTTTTAATTATCTGGGGTCCCGTTTCCCCTTTCTGGAGGCATAGATTCATGAATCCCTCCGCCCCACTCATCACAGAACTGGGCCAAACCAACCCGTAAACCGTTGATACAAGGGCCCTGCAGAAACATTCCCACCATAAGCTTCACTTCCCCCAGTCTGGATTCAATTCATGAAAATGATGTAGGACAAGATTTTATACCACTTGAAGTGAGACATGTGTCATGGGACAAGGGTGTTGGAAAGTTCAACCCACAATTGTTCCTTACTCTGTAATTTTCACCTATGCCCTCAGACATCATTCTCTGATATAAAACAGTGCAGAAATAATTCTGGTGCCCTTCGCAAGGGGCTTCATTTGCTGTTTCAGCCTTCTTTCCACCAGGCCAGGGGACATGCTGGGGACATCCAGAAAACCACTTTCTACTCTGTGAGAAAGAAAAAAACTTGACCTTAACTGCTGCTTAATTTTTGTATTATACCCCCATCGTTCACTGCTATTGACATCAGCTGTGATTAAAAAGACATGACTGCATAAACCAAAACATTCTACAAAATAATAATTAGTAGGTTAGCATATACATGTAACTTTGCACTTCACAAGCATTAACTAATTGGTGTTTCTTAAATTTCTTTCACCTGTCTCTAGCTCCTTTCCATTTTCCCTCCTCATTTGCTCTGCCCTTGTTTGTTTGCAGGGAAATTTTTCTCCCGGCTGTACTGTGCCCTTCCAAGCTACACCTTCCTCCCCACTTGCTCCATCTTCCTCCCTTTCCTTCTCTTTACCCTCAAGCAAACTTGTTCCAACTAAAACAAAAAAAAACACTAAGAAAACAGCTGGAGGAGGCCCAAATACCCCAATGAACGGTGAGAAGTAGCAAAAGAGGTATTTGCTGCCTTGCAACGAGGTGAGCAACAGAGAATAGGATCAGGCCGTCAGCCTGCAAGTGAGGACAGCAGAGAGCTATGGGAAAGAAAGAGTTTGGGGAATAGAGGAGAAAAGCTGTGCCCACAACGTTTGCCTTTTCTTATCATCAAGGTTTCAGGTGCGGTGAGTTCTCTTGTTACTCAGTGCCCATAGAGACTACAGAGCCTGTAGAAAAGATCCAAAACTGATGCTGACAAATTTAAAGTGCAACCAAATTCAATAGCTCAGGTTGCATTCTCTATCAGTTTCCGAACATCCAGAGAATTTAAATGAGAACACTTTTTGTTCAAGAAGGAAGGAAAGGAAACCCTAAAATATATACCTGTGGTTTTTTTTATTCTTTTCTTTTTAAAGGCTGAATTTAATTTCTATTCAGTACAAGTTTAAAAGAAAATAGACATTTCAAGGAGAGATAAGAATCAATCTGAAGGCAAAACGTACACAAAATCAGACTTTTATAAATTGCTTACAAACAAATTTTGAATTTTTTTCAGAAAAATGAAGTTCTCAAAAAGCCTTTCAGGTAAGATGAGGAGGGGCCTCTGCTGCACCAGCTCACATTTGAGAATCCGATGGAAGGGACTGTACAATAGAACAGAGGAATCCACAGAGAGCAAAGCTCAGCCCATCTGTACCAGACCCCAGAGCCTCTGAGGAGGTCTGGAAGGAAGTGGGTCCCCCTTAGCTTTCCTTTAATTATACTGCAGCAGTTCCACATATCCAGGTGTGCTGTGGCCAGGCACAGGGGCCAACATAGATTGCATTTCTTCCCTTGATACATAAGTTGGCTTTTTCAAGAAAAGATTCAGGGCTCCTATGATGTGCTGAAGACAGAGCAGACACGTAAGGCAGGCATTTCCTTGTGCTCATAGCACAAGCTCCTACTGCTTGGTACCTGGCTGTAAGGTCTGAGGTCTAAGCCTTCCCCAAGGGTACCGGAGAAGCACGTCTGAAGCCCTCCCAGTCTTCCACACGGGTCTTCTGCTGGAACATATTTCTGGAGATGCCTGTGACACATGGTAGCACTAACTGAAAGTCAACACGTGAAGCATCACTCTGGGAAGGACTTCTGTCTTGCTGGTGACGGTAAACAAAAAAGGTATAGTGGTGAAGCTGGCTCAATAAATTACGTGCAGCGGAGGTAATGCAGGTGCTCTTTCTTGGCCAGGGCTTTGCGTGGAACAGGCAAGAGACTCAAGTAGCAACTCCAAGGCAGAGAAATTTGAGATTAGTGGTTGTGCCTTCAGCAGAAAACTGATTATTTGGAATTAATGCTAATAAATCTAGCTTTCTTTTCTGACACACACAACCCCCCTCCGCCATCCCTTCCACAAAGGCTTCCTGCGTGCTGCCCACCGATTGCAGCAGCCGACACAAAACGAAGCTCTCTCCTTTTCTACGTGTCACGTACACCCAACTGGTGCACAAAACCCCAGTGTCTTTTGCCATGGCTGACACGCCAGTCAGCGCCAGCAATCTTCACTTGGCAAGAATTTCCATGTGAAAAGAATATTCTGAAGAAAGCCTGTGGGTTGGAGCCAAGGTGAAGGCTCCTTGCTCCTCTGGCAAATGCTGTTTTTCCAGTGTGAAAGCACAAGGCTCTGCCCCACAGCCGCGTTCCCATGGATGTACCCCAGGTTGAAGCTTGTCATCTTCACAGCAGGGCTTTGCAGTGGGATGTGGAGTGCCAACGGCACCAACTTTGTTTCTCTGGGGAAATAAAAAAGAAAAAGCCCCACAAACTTGGGGCTGAAGCTTCAGGCAGTAAGTTCTCTGCAGTGTAGCGCACGTTGCTCTGCAGCACAGGAGCCCTTGAGGGGAGGCAGTGCCAGGCAGCCACTGGTGGGTCAGCCCAGTAGTGGGGAAAGATGCGATGGCAGAGCTGGGAGTCGGGTCCAGATGGGTTAAGATGTGAAGCGAGTTATCCACTTTTAACGGTTATCCACTGGACTGCCAAGGGATGGGGCCGGTCTTTTTGGTTGGTTGGTTTTGCTTAAAATTCTCAGGTGGAGAGTCGCTGCCCTTCTCTGTGCCAGTCACTGCACATGGAGGGAAAGCAGACCCAAGTGCGACTAGGCTAGCTGCAGACATCCTTGCATGGAGTAAGCTCTTCAAAAGAACAACACTGCAGAGTTTCAGCAGCAATACTAGCAGTGAACAGCATTGTTCTTTCAGCCCGGGCCATTAGTTGGATATGGGGGCTTGTCCCGACCCCTGTCACAGGTTCTGCAGGAGGGAGAGGAGATGCTGCCTGCATCCTCCCCTGCTCTGTGCCATAACTTGGGAGAGCAGCACAGCCAGGGGCAGCTCTAAGAGCACTTGCCCTCACATGGGGATGGATAACACCCACTGCCATTTCCTGCCCTTCTTATTTATGGAATAGAACTCGGTTTAATCAATAACCATAGGTGGTGGATGCTGTAATTGCATTGCAGATGTAATTTATCGTTTCATATGTTAATTGCAATAATTCATTTTTTATTTTTATTCCCCCCCCCCCCCCCCCCATCCCCCCCCGCCCCCCCCGTAGGACCAAGGGTGAGAGAACATTTTACACCACCTACATTTTTCTGTGCACAGCTCTGCGCCTGAGCTCATCTCACACACCAGGGCTGGGCTGCGTCGGAAGCTACCGTGGAGCGGCGCGGTGCGGCAGTGGCAGCGCGGTGGCGGTGTCACAGCCCCGGTGCTGGCGGCCCGGCCGCGGGACAACACCGCCGCTCGGCGCCCGCTGCCGGCACTGCCCGCGCCGCGCCTTCACGGAGTAATCCGGCACTCAGCCGTGGGGGGCTTCCCTTTCCCCTGCTCAGCCCCTGCTGCTGACGGGCTCTGAGCTGCCCCGTGTGCAGGGGGTTATTGAAAGCTTTCTGCAGGTAGTTCCATGCCCATTCTGGGTGTGAACTTCTGCCGTGCAGCGCATCGTTCTGTGTTGGTAGCGACGAGCTGTGCGTGGTAGCTCACCCACCCAGGGAGACGTTACGAGGTGCACTTTTTTGGATGTTGGTTTGGCCTAGCAGCTACATTGCTCACATGGACTGAAGGACCAGACTTCTGCTTTAATGGTTTTTAACTAAAAGAGGGGAGATGCTAAAGAGACGAGGTTAGATGTTAAGAGGATATTCTTTAGTCAGAGGGTGGTGAGGCCCTGGCACAGCTGCCCAGAGAAGCTGTGGGGGCCCCATCCCTGTAGGTGTTCAGGGCCAGGCTGGATGGGGCCCTGGGCAGCCTGATGTGGTGGGTGACAGCCCTGCCCATGGCAGGGGGTTGGGGCTGGATGGGCTTTAAGTTCCCCTCCAAGCCAAACCATTTCATGATTCTACATTTAACAAGTACAGTCAAGTCTTTTTTGCTTAGGGATTCTTGTAGGTAGGGCTTTTCCTTACTTACGAACTAGCGCAGATGAATGATCCATCGCATCATATATGCTGTGATTTCAGTCCTCACAATATCTGCCTAACAGAAGGCAGTCAGTTACAAATACACACACCTCACTCAGATACGCATGAGGGTAAGTTTCCCCCCAGCCACCCTACAATTCCATGTCATATGCCTTTTCCCATCAGCAATCAGCTCAGCAGTGCGCCAGCACAGTTAGCAGATGGCTGGGTGAGGAGATGGCTTGGTGCCCCACACCCTGGGATCCCCCACACCCTGCTCGCTCCAGCCAGGGGAATCCCAAGGGTTCCACATCCTTATGGCTTTCTGAACTGCCTCATGTCCTGTCCCTCACCTGGTCCCTCACCTGCTGAGATCAGCTGCTTTCAGAAAAAAAGGAAAAAAAAAAAAAAAGCAAGTAAAAAAAAAAGAAGAAGAAAAATGAACTCTGGGAATAATAAAGAGCTCAGAAAGCTTTCAAGTACAAAAATAAATAAATAAAGCGCAGGAGGGAGGGAGAACCGCATGCTTCTTCTGATTAATTCCCCTCCTTCCCACCCCAAAAGACTGTGTGGTAAATAAAATGGTGTGCGGCTCTGACAGACACAAACCTGGACTGTCTGTTTATAGACGGCATGAGTGCCAATGTTCCAGCGGGACTGTGCAAGGCGAATCTGTCGGTGAACTGGAGCACATGTTCTGGAGTGTGAAGGTACATGCTTCACATTAAAAACAAATCCCTCAGAATGTGCAGACTACCCTAAATCTACATCTGTCACACTAGTTATTTCTATTACGTTCTTAAAATTCATCCTGAATTTTATTTTCCACATCTTGGAAGTGTTAGATCTGCAAAACTGTGTTACAACCACAGCTGTTGTGAAGCAGGGCTCTGAAAAAGTATCTAGCTGAAGACAGGCCAGGATCTTCGTCTTTACCTCTCGGTATTTTTCCAGTCATCTCTGGGAGTTGCTCTCTTTAAGAAAGCCACCCCTCCTCCCTGCCAGCACCGCACCTACCATAGCATGAAGTGACAGGAAGGGGCCCCTTTTCCACACCCAGCTCTCCCCCAGCTCCACCATCATCATCTCCCCCAGTACGAACCCACTGCTGATGTTTCTGCCCCCAGTTACTTTGACCAAAGCCGCAGCCATTAGAATGAGCTTCAAGAAGCAGAAAGAAGCCTGATGTCACCAGGCAAATGGCTACATTATTTCTCGATATCCTTCTGTCACCAGCACCAACTGCTGACAAAAGGGAGCAGGTTGGAGGGCTGTTTATCGCTCCTGGCAATTTACAGTGTAAATTTTGTGTCAGGCCTTTGATCACACCAGAATTCATTCATCTGCATTACCAGGCAAATACAACAAAAGGAACGTGTCCAATTATGAGAGATGTTTTAGTATCAGCTAATAACCCTCTGCACTAATCCTTTTCTTAATGAGTTACAGCTACCTCCATGCAGTCCCACACGCCAGATTGCAGTTTGGTTTTCCAAGCCCCATTTTTCAGGCATGAGATTTTTATAAAAGCTTTCTTCCCAACACCACCACACATTTTCTATCAAAACAGGATTGTTGCAAGCTTGTCTCTACAATCTGACGGCAAATTAAAACATTATTTCTTTTTTCCTTCTCTTCACAAATATGAAAGCAAGCTGGACCAGAGCAAAGCCAAAGCCCTTTGCTGCTGAGAGCAACAGAAGAAGCCAGTTTTGCCCTTTTGATCCCAGTCTTAGTGGGAGGTGCAGAAGAAGGGACCTTTCTTCTCTGCCCCCACACACCATTGGTGCTGGGAACTGCCCCTTCCTCTGGCTGGCCTTTCAGATTGAAATGGAACAAAATGTTTGAACTCGGTGCTCCCATTTGAGCTCAGCACTCCTAGATCACAGCTCTTCCAACAGCACTTCACCTGAAAAGTGCCCATTTCCTCAGAAAACAGTACAGCCCTCACCCTCCCTCCAGCCAGGGCCAGCCAAAGGCACCAGTGCCCATCAGCCAGGTGCAGCCTGCATTTCTGCAGGGTCCCACGATGAGGCAATACCTAGTAAAGACATTAAAAAAAGGCGTACATATGTACATATGTACACTTCTCTTTGCTCCTGTGGGTGACCAGAACCCACACAGCACAGGGTTTGAGTTTCCCCCAAACAGCAGTGGCACAGCAGCGGCCCAACCTTGCCACTGCAGTCTGTGAGGATGGACTCCTTGTAGCAGCTGCTGAAAGAGCTGGTCACACAGACAGCACCAAGTGATGGCGCTCCAGCATTCAAACAAGCATTTGTAGGTTGGAACACTCCCCCACAAAGCAGCTTCTTTTCAGTGGAAATGCTCTTGCAGGCCACTGAGCCCACACATCAGGGAAACAGAGGGAGCAGTGCTGGCAGAGGTGCACCTGAGGAAAGGCTGGCCAAAGCACTGTGAGACACACAGCTGAGGGTGGGGGGAAATTACAAGAAGGAAGTGACACAAGCAATGCCTTATTTCACTTGAGAAGATGGAGGGGAACTTCTGGTTATACATTAAATATCAGAAGAATAGGATTTGGACGCAGCATTTGACTTAACAGCCAAGCCAGCAATCACCAGCTCTATGTGAAAGCCAATTTATTTCCTCTTCTGCTCACCTCAGGTTTTGTGACATGTCTCCGGGAGTAAAAAGATCCTCCAGTGAGCTTGCATAGTTTGTTGAGGACATTGCCCCATGAACACTCAGCAGCTGAGATATTCCACAGAGTGCAAGAGCTTGGGAATAGAAAAGTAGACAGCAAGCACGCCCCTAAGAAAACAAAAGACAAACAGAACAGCAGGCTGCGTGTACACCTAAATAAAAGAATGACCTCAAGAAAATGAGAATTTGAAATTAAAATGTACTAAATGCCATACACTGTGAAGCACACAGTTCATCTGATAACTTCTACATGAGAGAAGAGAGATCAAACTACACCCTAAAAAAAATAACAATTACAAAGCAAAGTCCAACCCAGCAGCCCTTTACTTTCTGGGATCTGAAGCTGTACCCTGCTGGTCTAATTTTACTTTTGTTCAAAAACTGAAACACTGCAAAGAGCAGTTCTCTGCACACAGCAGTACCTACAGTGCTCACCTCTGTACCTGGCAAGTCTACCTAACCTAGTTAGGATTTGCCAGGTTAAAAATAGACATCGAAGACTGAGGAGCAGCAGGTGACTTGAGCAACCACTGCCATTCATATAAAAGAACACTCCTTGCAGGTGAGAGGATTTTTTTTTCCCCCAAACGCATCCAGGACAGGTATCCAAGGCATTTTCTTGCTGAAATGAACTACAGCCCATGGTGCAACAAGGGAAATTCCATGCTCCTGGTGCTGCCCTATGCACCCAGTGCACACCAGCAGGAGATGCAGAGCTGTGCTTCCTTCACATGGAGCACAAAGTTAGCTCAGAGAGGCAGAAAATGCCTTCAAACGCACCAAAGCACTGGGCATGGGACACACTGGAAGTGTTAAAAGTTTTGTCAAGGAATGTGTCGCTGGCTTATGGCGACACTGGGAGCAGAAAGGTCTGTAAGCGAGGCAGAAAGCTCAGGATTTCGAGACAAAAGAGTTAATCCATCCTTCTTTTGTAGCAAAAGCTTTCTCAGGTATTGAATAAAAAAATATATATCCTATCGGGAGAAAACTTGTACCCAGTATGCTAGTGAAAAGGGTGAGAGCAAGAAGACTATGGCAGTAAAACTAATTTTCTTTTAAGCCACGTGTTTTTAAGCCTTTTCCTAATTTGTAATGCTTTACTTAGTGTAAGTAGGCAGGAAAATGCAAGCACTCTGATCCTCTCTGGCTTTCCGTAGGGTGGTTCACGAGGCGAAAGGACGTGAGATGTGCTTTCTAAAATACAGAGCTGATTTAGGGCACTCCGCTCTTGTGAGGCCCCATCTGGAATACTATGTCCAGGTATGGAGCCCCCAGTACAAGAAAGACAGAGAGCTGTTGGAGAGGGTCCAGAGGAGGGCCGCAAAGATGATCAGAGGGCTGGAGAACCTCCCTACAAAGACAGGCTGAGGGAGCTGGGCTTGTTCAGCTTGGTGAAAAGAAGGCTGCGGGGTGACCTCATTGCAGCCTTTCAGTACCTGAAGGGAGCCTACAAACAGGAGGGGAGTCAACTCTTGAAAGGATGGATAACAGCAGGACAATGGTTTAAAGTTGAAGGAGGGAAGATTTAGGTTGGATGTTAGGGGGATGTTCTTTACTGCGAGAGTGGTGAGGTGCTGGCACAGGCTGCCCAGAGAGGTTGTAGATGCCCCATCCCTGGAGGTGTTCAAGGCCAGGTTGGATGCAGCCGTGGGCAGCCTGGTCTACTAAATGGGGAGGTTGGTGTCCCTGCCTGGCTTGGGGGTTGGAGCTTCACGATCATTGAGGTCCTTTCTAACCCGGGCGATTCTGTGATTCTGTGCACAAATGCATATGACACACAGCTGCCCCAAAACACCACCCAGGTGACCATACCATCTGTACGCAACTGCAGCACTGCATAGTTACTGATTAAACCTCTGAAAGAGTAGATTGCTCCTTGCTGTTCAGGACACAGGAAATCAGTGTGTTTCTTTGTGCATTTTGAGGTACACGTTAAGAGGAATCGGCACACACCAAGAAAGCTAAGGACACTTGTGCTTCACAGACTTTCTACGTATCTACATGCTTGTGTCTCGGGCTCAGCAGCACCAACACCAGTTGTCATGTAGAGTAAGGTCTGCAGGCAGCCAGGGCACCCCAGGTCACGTGTACTTAAAAGAGTGGCAGTTGCTAGGGCTGGCTGCATCCTGGGAGATGCTATAGGAAACGCCACTGGAGACATGCTCAGAAGGAGGAGCTCCATGCCAAAGGGGGCACAGCTGAAGGACCATGACCTATGGACAGACGGCCAAAGCAGGAGGTGCAGAGAGTAGGAAGCAGGCAGAAGTGGTGTTTGGCTGAAGCTGATCCTAAGGAAAGGAAAAGGAGGAAAGGGACTCTGCTTTTTGTTTGTTTTCTTTCTTTTCCACATCCAAATAAGTGGTTTGAACTTTGCATTAGTTGGCAGTATATTCAGTTATGTACAAATTCCTCAAATTGAAACAGTTTTGTCCGCAAAACACAATGCTAAATCGCGTTTGTCCTCACCTTAGAAGACTCCCAGCTTCTTTCCTTCTATTGCCTGTGAATCTTTTACAGGGGCGCAATTCTAACAGACACAGAACTACATAACATCAGCTGCTGACAAAGCAGGTTTGCAGTGTTTCAACCCGTTCCTATGTGCCACCTTAGCAGTCAATGCCCAAGGTGAAAACAAGTTATATCAGTCTTCACTGCCCCCCCAGCTGAGGCATAAAGGGTGTGCACATTGGAGGATCTATGCCGCTACCCCCCTTTGCAATAGGAGGTAAAGAGAACTCACAGACCTTGCAGTTTGGTCTCTATCAATCTGTCCCAGCTACGATAATGTGTGCCACAGACGAGCATTTAGAACATTTGCAGTTTCTAATTTCAGGAGGAGAAAAAAAAAAAAAAAAAAAAAGGCTATTCATCGGAGCTTTTTCAGATGCATGTCATCTAACAAGTAATTGAAGACAAAGCGTTTTCTTTTAATAAACCTCCACAATGAAAACACCGGAGTAAAATCCTAAAGTTCAACTCAATACATCACACTAATCTTCAGAATGGGATTTTCTCACCACTAATCTTGTTAGAGCTAGAGTACTGTGTAACTACATCTAAACCCATAATTGCTGAAGAGATATTAAAGGATCAATTTATTTCAATTAAAAAAAAAAAAAAAAATGCAAACTTTGAGAAGAATTCATTAATACCCCAAATCTGGCCATGCAATAAATAATACTAATGAACTGAGAAAAGGGAATAGATGAACAAGAACTGACATGATGTCTTATGCTTATTGCTGTTAAAGAAGAACCAACAATTACTGCATACGAAATGTAATTCTACTGAGGGAATGTTATAAAGTGCGAGAAAGACTTGTTAAATATACATACACACACATTTTAAAAATGTATTATGTTGGAAACTAATTTAATTTAGTCCTAAGAAGGCTATAATACCATTTTCAACACCCTTAAGCTGTGTTTACATTAGCAAACAGTGCTGTGCAACAGGAGCATGAAACAGCTGTTGCTGAGATGCCGGCAGCGTACAAAGTACTCATAAATGTGGGGGCTTGCTGCCAGCTAAACCCACGCTGGTCCTGTGGACTGAAATGCTTCGCAGTGAGCAGCACACCTCAGGTGCAGTGCTGGATGCATGCCTCTACATCGGTTTCATGCAAAAGGGAACTGGAGTACATGCTTCAAGCACCCTTCATAATGAGAATGAAAACTTGCTGATTGCGTGTGTGGCTGCAGTCGTGATGTTTGCTTCTAAAGCAGCCACCTGACTTGAACTAAAATGCTTCTTACAGGGGAGGTACTCGATGCTGTAGATGGTTTGCTTTAGGATAGCAACTGCGAGAAACGGAAGAAATGTAAATGCAAAACTCATCTACATTATCTAGATGATTGTAGGAAAATGGAGGGTATCTAAAATAACCTTCTAGGTACCAATTGGCCACGATAGCTGTCAAGACAAAACGCAAAAACATTTTTCTATATGCTTCTGAGCTTCTGCAATTCACTTGGTTAGAAGTTTGAATACGTGATCTGCTACCTTGGAATTACAATACGGTAACTCTAATTGCTCACTTGGAGTTAGCCAGGATCCTTGCACGCAAGCTTGAAACATTTTTTTATATACTTCCAATGCAAGCTGAAACAAATTCCATCAATATCCGTGTGTTCACTGCTTCTAATTACAACTGGCATTTCACAGAAGGATTTCTTGGTGCCTCACTAATGACACAAAGAGCAGGTGGGATCTGCACTGGCTACAGGACGTTTCCTTGTCAGAGATTAAAGCTCTCTGTATTACAGGATAAGACCTGGCCACATCCTTTGGCCATATCTTTGAGGAATAACTTCAGAGAAGAAGGAGCTAGAAATGCCAGCATGCAAATACGGCTGTTATAAGTAGGCCAATGATCTATTGTTACAGGAGCTTCTTCCCTAACCTTCCCTCTCGTTTATTCAGTAGTTGAAAGCATCCTCAGCATCTCTTCAAACTAGTCACAATTATAGAATCATCGTAGAATCATAGAATGGCTTGGGTTGGAAGGGACCCCAAGGATCATTAAGTTCCAACTACCCTGCCACAGACAGGACCACCAACCTCCAGATCTGGTGCTAGACCAGGCTGCCAAGGCCCCATCCAACCTGGTCTTGAATACCTCCAGGGATGGAACATCCATAACCTCTCTGGGCAAAATACCCGAAGACCAAAAATGCCTGTCAAGACAGCTAAGGTACTGCAATCTGACCAAGAATGACAGGTAAAGAAAGTAAGTGGGAAAAGTGTAGAAGACATATTAAAAGAAGAGGAAAAACACAGAGACTGATCACCTCTCCTGGCTAAGAAAAACAAGTCTACTCATTCATTCCTCACCTCAAGGCTGCTCCTGACCATTTTTAAACATTGTAACTGCTTTCCTTTTTGAGGTTCTCAGGCCATCCACCAGGCATGTCGTGGGTTCATAAGCTCACGAGGGAGAAAGCTCTGAGATAAGAGATGAGCTTTCTTTTGTTTCGTTAAACTGCAGTCAAGTTACTCAAAAATGCTATTTCCTTTCTCTTGCTAGTCTCTTGTGGAAACTGGCAAAGCACCAAAACCTAATCTAGATGAGAAGCTTTGGCTTTTATGTGTTTTAAAATGAGTGATTTACTGCTGCACATGCACCATGATGTTATTCCCCCTGCAAGTATGCTCTCAAGCACAGAGAACTGGCGGGTGTGCATGAGTTACTTGTCTCTTGCTCTTTGCACCAGATGCCTGCTTCTCCCAGAGCTGAGTCCAACCAGACAAAATACAGAAGAGGAATCTGTCTTCAGGCCGTATTCCAATCTCCCTCTCTCTTGCAACTACATAAACCTGCCCGGACAGTTCAGCAACTGCCTACATGAAAAACAGCTATGGCTGCTTTAACAACTAATGACAGTGGATTTCTGGGTGCTTTTTACTTCAGTTTTACAACTGAAACCAATACAGCTTGAACCCTAACCTCTCCACAAAAATAGGATCTTCACAGACTACCTCTGAATGAGAGTGATCTTCCTCCCCTTGGATCCAAGAGGTGATTAAGATTTGCGGTCACAGGCAACATTAAGAAACAGCAGCTGTGCTGCCTTCAAGATCCCAGGCACTCGAGGAAGACATTCTAAAAAACAAAATCCAAACAACAACAAACAGTGTAACAGATGTGAGGGGAAAAAAAAAAAATGCATGTTAAGTCAGCTGAAATCTTATTGCCAGGAAGTCTTATCACCGTAACATTTCCCTCCCCAGCTCTAGAACAACAGGTTTCCTGAGTATCGCAACTTGACATTGCTGATGAGCTGAAAGCTTTAAAACATCTGCCCTTTATCGAGGGCCAATGAATTGCCTTCAAGCCTTCTCTTTGATCAAGGCAACCGAGCCCCAGCTGATGTCCGGTATCTAAAACGCCAGAACAGACAGGGATAAAATAGGCACTGCTCAGAGGAGCTCCTCTGCTTTCTCTACAGCGAGCCTTAAGTGGCTGTGCCTGCATCGCTGCACAGATTTAATGTACTAACTACCGGCAAACAATGAATCTGCCACCAGATGTCACCAAAATGCTATTATACCTGCAGCAAAAAGCCTGAATGAATCAAGCCTATGGATTTCCTGGAGATAGGGCAAGGATTACAACACTGTCTGTTAACCCAACAGCTGGAAGAGGTCGTTCCTTTCTAGTACTAGCAGCTGTGAAGGAGCTTGAAAAAGAGAATCCTTGCAATTAACCAGCATTACTGTGCATTCCAAATTTACTCATGTAACATACATGCTATTAACCTTTGTGGAGAGAGTCTGAAATTCACATCAGTCACAAGCTGAAACTCAACATCTCAGACTAAGGAGTTTAACACTAGCAGAAATTCTGTCAGTGTAAATAAAATTCTTCTCTTTAATGTTTTCTGTCCCTCCATTAATAAGGCACTCCAAGATCTGCTGTCGTCACAGCTGCTCAACTCTTTTCCTCCAGGCTTCCTGCACACAGGCCCATATAAATAGTCTTATTTACCTGCATTCTATCAGTCTTTACAGGTGGGCAGACTAAATGAATTTACCTCTCACCTTTTGCTGGATATATAATCCCTACTCTTAACAGTGTTAGAATTGTCAACTTCTCTGTAATGATGCCAGCATTGTACAGAAGGTGGGATGGTCACATGTTCTGTGTTGGAGAATCAGACTCAAAACAACAGCCTGACAGTTTAAAATTAAATTTACCTGGAGAAAATTGTTTACAGCAGTTCCTGTTAATGTTAAGCTGTGGGAGAAACAACCCATTTAACTTAGGATTTTTATTTAGTTTTCTGAAAGTGTCCTATTTCTCTTTTTACGGACTTTGCCTCACAGAGGTCACCTCTCCAGTTTTTCATGCATAACAGTGTAAAGTGCCTGCTTCAGCTCAGACTGAAAAGATCAAGAAATCAGTCACAAGCTAAAAAACGTTGTAGCAGGTGATGCCTGAAGACTGATATAAGAAAACAGTGCAACTCCAAGTAACATCATGCTGACAAAACAGCAGCGTTTGCACCAGTTAACAACTGCAAAGCCACAATTACTCAGCATTGCCCAAGTGTCGGTGCCTACCAAATACTCAGGTGGTGAGACTGTAAAGAGCAGACACTGTACTGTTTCCTGTGCATTCTGCAGCAGCAACCTGGGATAACTGCTGCAGTCTAGTTAACAAGATCTTACCAGCTTGATCGACAACCACAAGAGCATTCAGCTGCACCACCAGGTCATCAGTAAACTGCACATCATCTATTCCTCTCTGCTACAGAATAGGAATTTACACAGTAGTCTGATCACTCATTTAATTCCAGAGAAGTTCAGGTTGGCACCAAAAAAGGAAATTCTCTGTTCCTTACATGGGCACTGGTGTGGCCAGCCTTGTCACAGCTGGTCAGCCAGAAGAGTTGCTGAGGATGCTAGTTTTAACTGGGACCAGTCCTCACTCCCTCTTGTTCAGAGGAAGCACTATCAGTAATGCCGACAGAAGAAAGAAGCAAGGAAGCTTACCTGAGCAGAAGAGGACAGCTCACATCAAATCTACTTAAAGCAGTAATGAACAACTACACCTTTTGTCATGTTCATATTTAACACAGACTAAAGTTACCGTGTCAGCTAGAAACTACAATTCTGCAACAGACCAAACATTGTTGTATTACACATCTGCATTCTGAATGCTGAAAAAGTGCCCATTTAGGCCTTTGGGTTGGCTTTTGTCCTCACCTTACAAAGAACGCAATTCTCAACACACAAGGAAACCACTTCTTTCGAATTTTAATCTTAGGCTGGCGTTTATGATAAATTAGTAGCTGAGTAAGTCATAGCTCAGCTATGTATCGGGAAAGAACATTCTAACACAGTATTTGAACTTTTGCTTAGAAAATAAATCTTTTTTTTTTTTTTTTTTTTTTGGTATTAAAAACAACTTTAGATTCAGACTGTTTGCAAAAATCAGTTCTGGGTATTTCTTGGTATATCGCATACCTGAACCTTCTTGTTTCCCCTCATCCACTCAGAATTTCACCACTTGTCTTCTTTGACAAACACATCAAGAACAAATTAAGTGTTCTTCTGCTACACAGAACATTCCCATTCTCACTACTTGTATTGGTGAAGCTATAAAATAAAAACAAAACTCCTAAATAAGCCAAATAAGATGCTAGAAGTTTTCATCTACTTGCATCATTAATCACTTAAGAAAAAGGAAAAAAAAAAAATTGTAAAAAGCAGTTGAATTCTACGATGGCAATAATTTCAGTAGTATTTAGATTCCTTCTTTATTTTGTATCACCACTTGTTGTAAATTCCCATCGTCTGGACAACATAATAAAGCAGCTAGGAGTAGACAGAAAATCCACTTTTGAGAAAACATATAAAAATTACAATTATTATATTAGAAACTCTGTTGCAAGTATATACAAAATAATTATCGAAGCATTTGCTTCAGACACTATGTCTGTAAGTCATAAAATCAACCATTTGATCCAAGAGGGGCAGTGGTAGAAACAGATACCTGAGAAACCATCTCAGTGGTGGAACTGTAAAGTGAAAGAAAATAAAGGATACAAATTCCAACAACGCTAACCTCTGCATTGTCCCACTAAACTATTACTACTGGCTAGAGAAGAAATCGCATTCAGAATGAATGGGCAGCATCTCCATTTGCTTCATTCTGCCCTTTCCCTCCAAAATTTCCCAAATCAGCAGATGGTTCTCCTGGGACTTTTAGAAGACCATTCAGGCATTCACCAGTCCTGATTTCAAAAAGCCAGAAGTAGGGACGTTCTCTTATAACTCAGACAGGAATTTAAAATGGTTTTCCGAAAAAAAGCAACTTGCAGCTTGTGACCTCAAGGTCATCCAACTTGACATAAAACTTCCCATAATCAAACATACATTCTATAAGTAACTCCATTCATAACTATAGTTACAAAGTCTACTGTAATACAGTTTGTTAGCTGTCAGAAAGGTACCTCAAACCATCACCTGTATGAATACTTCAGACTCTGTATTTCCATTTGTTATCCAGCAAATCTGACTCAAGAAAGAGACAAAATCACATCGCTGCAATCATTTCAATCTTCAACTAAGCACTCTAAGTGCCATATGGGCTTTTCCCCTCACCATCAGTCACTCAATTTTGAAAGCACTGCTCAGTATTTGTGAGGTTCGAGCACTGCCAATTCTCTCCCATCGTACCACTCTTGCAGTTGATTTGATTCGTATTTGATGGAGGGTTTTTCAATCTGCATTCCAGGCTCCAGAGCATTCTGTCCAACTATTTTAAGATCCACAATTTTTATTTTCCAGGTATTCCCTCTAATTGGACACCTAATGAGTCCAAAAATTTGTTCAAAGATACCCAAACAAACGTTGTCTCTATGTACTGTGCCAGCCACTGCTACCAGTACTAACCCATGTCGAGACATGGCACATTTCAGTCCATCAGCAGTCAAGTTAGGGTTGAATAGAAGATATTCTTCTTTAACCAATGACAGCAGACGAAGGCTCACCATTTCTGCACCATCGTATTCTTCCACATTTTTTTCTACTGTGTTGTAACAGAACTTCATTTTGGCATTCTCCCAGAAATGCTGCCGTCCCCACATTTCTTCAGATTTTACTCTTGAAGGATGCTGAGAATTCAGGAGCTCAAAAAACCATTGGCAGAATTCTCTTCCTAGATTATGAACATCATCCTGTGACTTCTGTGTCTTTTCATGACTCTGCAATGAAGAATAATTTTTTCTTAGTACTATTTAGCCTTACCATGCGAGTTTAC
This sequence comes from Alectoris magna, assembly GCA_030625065.1. Lineage (NCBI taxonomy): Eukaryota > Metazoa > Chordata > Aves > Galliformes > Phasianidae > Alectoris > Alectoris magna. Next base: position 107,700,121 of record CM060560.1, read on the forward strand.
CAGTTTGAACAGTCCACAGTCATTTAAATTCTTACTTTAAACATTATAAATCTTCAAGTACTCTGAGACAGAGTACCTGAAGAAAACAACAAAGGAAAAGAAATTAATTCTTAAGATAGTAATCACCTATCCGCTAAAGAATCAGAATAGATTCTTTGAAATGTAGTTCCGACTTGGTCTGCAATTTACAATCCAAGAGGGAAATCCTGGCTCTACCAGGAGATGGTGAGGCGCTGGAACAGGCTGCCCGAAGAGGCTGTGGATGCCCCATCCCTGGAGGTGTTCAAGGCCAGGTTGGATGAGGCCCTGGGCAGCCTGGTCTAGTGTTAAATGTGGAGGTTGGTGGCCCTGCCTGTGGCAGAGGGCGTTGGAGCTTCATGATCCTTGAGGTCCCTTCCAACCTGGGCCATTCTGTGATTCTACGATAACAAAAAAAAAAGGGCAGGAGACATTTTTTTGAACCACCTTTGTGAAACCAGGATTCTCCACACAACACAAAAAGTACTTGGATGAGTAACTTTTTGCTGGCCTTTACACTTTGAAAAGAAAGTTACAGAAAAACAAGAAGGAAACAGACTCATCCCTAAAAGCTGATCTCACATTAAGGCATATCAATTTACTAAAGACAAAAGTCAGCAAATAAACTGACATTTTTTTTCCTCTTTCATGTTGCCTTCAGGCTCTTGTTTCTTCCTACCTTTCAAGCTTGTGAACTGTGGAGTTCTCTGTGCCTTCAGACAACTAATAAGAACAAATACTTATGGAGAAGTCGCCTTTAGAAAATGCACATCCTCCTACCTGGAGCTGACAGAATACTTCTGACTTAGCACAGCCAGCAGAGTTTGCTAACAAAACACACGAACAATTCAGGAAGAACCAAAATTCAAAGAATTAATGTGTTCCGGAACTTTCTCAGCACCACATCACATGCCTGAATTTAGCTTTGTGTGGTACTAAGACTACCAAAATCATCCAAAATGTGTTTGGTCACTTTCGTTAGTGATGCTTGTAGTCTTCAGTATTAGTTTTCTAATAGAAGAAAAGCCCAAATCAAAGAAAACCATGGCTTATTTTCCGCTCTTCGTAGCAAACAAAAGCAAAAGTCTTTGTGAACCTCAGTTACTTTTCTAATAGTAAAACGGATCACTTAAACAGGACAGGAGGGATGCAGGGATTTTCAACCAGTATACGTGCTCTGGGAATTAAAGCAACTCCACTCAGTCTATCATAAAATTCTTTGTTCGACACTGAGTCTGTTAAGGAAGTATTTTAAAGGAGTGATTTAAACACTGCCAGCAGACAGCAAAACCTTCAACGAATAATCTGTAAAGGTTCAAAGATGCACAACTTGCTTAGAAGCCTTAGGGAAGAACAGACTAGTGAAAGAATGCATGAAGCTACTCAAAATACACCTTCCCCCAGTTCCCTAAGGATCGTGAACAAGCTGTGTGCTATCGTTTACCTTGTTTTACAGAACATGACACTCCTAAAATTCATCTCAGACCTAAGGATAAAAAAATAATTCAGAATAATATCTGACTTTAACTTTTAGTCGCTGAAACTGACAATCAAGAGCAACGGGTGCAAAATTTGAAGCCAAATTCTCAGCAAGTAGCAAACCTGAGTATCAATTAGGAACGAATGACCATGTTACAAAATCCAAACCAGAAGAGGGCGGCAAACCACGCCAAGAGTTCTGTCAGTATTCAGTGTATTTTTTTTAACACCATTATGGGCCAAGCTTAAATAAAAAAAATACATTCTTTGCAGTCCTTCTTTCTTATGTCTACAAGTGCACATAGAAAAGTAAAAATGAAGTGCAAACAGATAGGCAACAAGTTGGTTAGCAACTAAATATTTACAACAGGATTTTAATTTGGTTACAAAGACAGTTCTTTCTAAAGGAAAGGCAACAATCGGATGTTCAAGTATGGTTCCGAGAGTATATTTAATTCCTACAAATATGCAGTTCACTTTCTCCCTTCTCTCTTCTACATTAGGCAACATTTTTTACTTCAGAAAAATCATTCAGACTTCCCAATGTAGTGACACATGACCTCCAAGTGTAAGGTGAAAAAGAACTAAATATAAAGTTGTTATGTAGGGTTGGTCAATCAGTCTATTCCTAGAATTAAGTATGAAACATTTGGAGGCTTCTATATAGAAATCCTGTAACTGCCAAACAAGAAACTATAATTAACTTCTAATTCTGTTATGTAAGTTTCTGCTACTCATGTCTTCAACACGAGGACCAAAAGGATTAAGTGAAAACAAAGACAAAGAAAGATGTTTCAGATCCATTCCAACCCAAGCCTTTCTATGATTCTATCGTATGTATACAATAAGTAAAATGCTTGAACTTCTCCATGAATTTTTTTCAAGCGCCTTGGAGAATTTCATTTACCCACCTTCAATCACAAAGCTTTGCCGTAGGGTGAATACTTGGAAGAGTTCTTGCAGAAGCACAATTTTCTTTCCAAACACGCACATAAAACATTGTTTTAAAAGCAATTCTCAGCTAAATCTTCATTTTAATCAGCTAACCCCAGAGGAAAGCTCCCTGCATTTAATTGTCAACAGCTACAGAGCTCAAACAGTCCAGCTGGTGGGGCTGTTGCTCATTATGTCGCTGACATACAGTACTAGTGAGAGCAAGGCTACTGAGAACTGTATGGTAAAGATCCAGAAATAATAAAATCCTGAAAGTTTATTACACCACAGAGATTTGGCTAAATCTGGTAATTTGAACTTCAAATTAACTTGAGTGTTACTAAAATTTAAGGCAAAATGGCACAGAACTGGCACTGCTACAAACTTTACATTTCAATGACAAAATCCTCAAAAACGTGCTCTCTATTAACTGCAAGGCCTAAGAAGCAGCGCTGCTTACAGACAATGCTGTTTTGATCACACTGCCTCTAGAAACATATCCAGAGCACTTTCTAACAAGCCCTTACAAATCCTAATCCCTGGCATGGCAGGCAAAAGACTGAAAACCCCTGGCACAAAGTAAAACTTCTGAGAGCATGCATCACATTAAAAACTAGCAAGGGACTGTGCAGGGTTTCCAACCACTAACACTGCTCTGAGCTATCCTCGAACCTACAGAATTATTTGTCAACATCCCCTATTTTTAGCTTGCAGTTCAACTCAAAATTATAAGCATGAAGAATACTTGAAGGGAGCATATAAACAGGAGGGGGAACAGCTGTTTACGAGGGTGGATAGTGATAGGACAAGGGGGAATGGTTTTAAACTGAGACAGGGGAGGTTTAGGTTAGATATTAGGAGGAAGTTTTTCCACAAAGAGGGTGGTGACGCAGTGGAACAGGTTGCCCAAGGAGGTTGTGGATGCCCCATCCCTGGAGGCATTCAAGGCCAGGCTGGATGTGGCTCTGGGCAGCCTGGTCTGGTGGTTGGCAACCCTGCACGTAGCAGGGGGGTTGGAACTGGATGATCTTTGTGGTCCTTTTCAACCCAGGCCATTCTATGACTCTATGAAGAATCGACACATTAGAGTTCAAATGCACTCAGACTATGCTCTGCAAGTGACACACTGGCACAGACACATTAAATGGCTTAATAACAGCAAACAAGCAAACAGAAAACAGAAAAAGAAATTCAGTGCCTTCTCAAACACATGCAAAAAGCTTCACTTTGGACCTGCTTTAGAGCATTGGTATTTCTTGTTCTGTATCCTCAGGTCTTTCAGAAAGCAGGACTCACCTCTGCATGTGTTGTTCTCTCCCCTGACTCTGACACACATGATGTGAGCTTCTCATCCCAGTACTGCCTTACACAAGCAATGAGTTGATGTTTCTCGGAAGAAGGAGGCACTGCAATTCCTTGTACTGCCAAATACTTAAAAATTATTTCTCGATATACTTTTCTTCGTTTCAAAAGTTCTTCTGCACTTTGGCTGTAAACCAAGATGGCCTGAATGGCCTCTGCAAGTGAAAACATGGAAGTCAGCAGTTGTACCTCTCGCAATTAAAACACAAACCTCTGCTATTTCTTAAGCTCTTGATAGGCACCTCACATATCTAACACTAAGTGAAACACAAATCGCTATAAATTTGTTTGTAAACTGAAATCTGAAGTAACTACATACAAGTCATGTTACACAAAGATACCAAAAGCCTTGTGGAACACGTTCAAAAACCAGTGCTGGTTTTACTGAAGACCTACCGACCTTGTAATCCCTGCTACCAGTATCATAACCATTTGGAGCCATGTCTTATTTAAGTTTAATGAAAAGGATGCATCTTTCTCTTCCAAATGAAGCAAGCAATATTTTTCAGGTAGGCTGAGATGTTCAACTCCAGGTGACTTCAGAAGTGTAAGGATTCTTGTTGACAATGTATTTCAACCACGATCTCAGAGACACGGCTTGCCATCACTTCAAAGTAAGTTGATTTGATTCTAGCGTGGCAGAGTGTTTAAGGCTTACTGCTTCATGCCACCATACTGTACCTTCAGCAGAAGCTCCATTTCATTTTCCATTCAAAAAGCTCCGGGATATTTTGAAATAAGCCTATAAACTACTTGTCTTCTTGAAAGCAAGATTACACAGAGAAAGAAGAACCTGACAAATCTTTTCAGGTTCTTCTGAACATGCAATTTGAGTCTTAATTTCTGCATCAAGTGAGTAGTTCATGTGACCTGGGCGGAAAATATTGCTGTTCTGAAGTACACGCAAATATTCAAATGCTTCCCGAGAATGGACAACTGACAGAAAATGGGTCATCTCCAATTTCGCTTACACTGAAAAACAATTTTGTACGAGAAGTTTACACTTTTTAGACACTGCAAAGTAGTTTGAGAAAGGGGGGATGGAGGCCTGGAGGTTGAAGAAAAGGGAATTATATCAGTTTTATCTCCATACAAGTCATACTAGGAAGCTCACGTTCATAAGAGAGCATAATGCGTAGCAATACAATGACAGTGCACCAAAATGCAGCGTTCAAATGCTCAGCTGCAAGGTTCTGCAGCAGAATTAGGAACTCAAGATGAAATATATCTTTACAGTCGTTGTGGCAGGCAGTTCCCACCCAAAATGAGATTGGGTTCTCAGCAACTTGTAAATCCACAAACGCTAAGTTCAAACACGAAATGGAGCATAGCTGAAGAACAGAATGACTGCCTCTTTTATCTAAAATCACTATAAAAATAAATAATAAATAAGAAGGCTGAAGAAAACCTGCAGACACACGAACACCGGTGCTGCTGGCACGGACGCAGCCCCCGAGGCGCTCCAACCGAACCAGTGGCAGCCGCGTTCCGCAGGGCCCGGCCCCGTTCCGCCTCCGCCGCTGTGCCCGAGTGCTGCCGCCGGCCAGAGGCCAAGGGGAACGCACGGGCCCAGGGACAGCAACCCCTGCAGGCGCCCGCTTCCCCGCCCCAAGATGGGTGCGACCGGGCAGGAAGGCTGCCCGCCGCAGGGGAATCCGCACACCTTGGCGGTTCTCCGGATGCACCAGGCGGTTAGTGACGGTGTCCGTCAGCGCCATCAGCTCCCCGGTCTCGAGCAACTCCAGTATATCGCGGCAGCCGGCTTGCTCCCGCTCGCTCAGCCCCAGCGACGCCATCGTCCGGCCCGGCCGCCGAGCTGGAGCCGTTCCCCGACCGAAGTTCTAGCAACCGCGCACCCTAGAGACACCGACTTCCGGTCCGTTGCTCAACGCAGTCCCCCTGCGGAACTGCGTCCATGGGTCCATACAAACCGGGCGGAAACAGCGGCCGGTACTTAGGTTCCGCCCCGGCTCACAAGCAGAGCTCAGACTCCTCGGCAGCTAGCAACGCGTTTACCAAGCGGCTTACGTATTCGCAGCAGGGCTGGTGCCTAAGGTTCAGAGTACGCTCGAAGCTTTCACTGCTCGACCAGATATTGCAGTGGTATTTACAGAGCAGATCCCCCAAAAGACAAGATCACTTTCTATCAACAACAAAGACAACGTTTTATTGAACAAATCTATGTACAGTACAAAAAAGTTTTTAAAATGAAACACTACTGTTGATTTATTGCAGTTTGATGGCTCAGTTTTAATTTGTACTCTCATATAAAATGCAAAGTAAAATAATTTAACATTCAACAAGGAAGCACAAATTTCCTTTCTTGCTGAACCTGTAACAGCTTTTACAAATCAACAGAGTCCCAAAATGCATATGCTGCATTTAATCAGAAAGGTGTTATACAGTACCAAATAAATTAAGAAAATAGTAACACTACCACCCCCTTTGAGTCTTCTGTCCATATCATCGGTGTTAAACAATAAAAGAAATGAGTACAGCTGAACCTTCAATGTGATATTAAAAAAATCACAGAGTTTAATATTATAAATTATCCAAACTGTACAATTTATATAGTTTCAATGAATATGGCTAAATAACCAAAGTACCAGTGACCTTTCCCCCACAGATACGACCACTTTTAGTAATTATATTTTTTGTGAAAGGTGCCCAAGTGGCAACTCTCTGAGAATTAAGAGCTTGCATGACCTTTACAGTGAACTGTCATCACGTTATTGTTTTTTGCAATGAAACTTTAAATCCAATTTGAAGCCACCTGAAGGAACGTTATTAAAACGTGATCATCAGCAATAAAATGCACAAACTTTGATCCAGTAAAGCTCCTACGTTCATGTGTAAGTTGAGGCAATTTTCATACACATCCACGCTTACGTTACACACATACTCCAGCATTTATTGAATCAAAGCAATACATCCTGATGAATTATTTCCCACCATTATACGTTTAATGCCTGGGACTAAATCTTTCAATTCTAGACTCAGAACCTTTTTCAGCCCTAAATGCTGCAGGCTTAGTATAGGATAATACTCAACATACTAAAGAATCCTAAGGAAGCATGTAGAATTATCCCACACATATTAGTAGATTTTTTTTGCTCGTAACTGAATACTGCAGCTATCTGAGAATACCAACAGGTATTCAAGAACAGTCTGAAGAAAATACAGTGTCTTCTGAAGTAAAATCTTTACTTAAAACAACAATTTTACCACCCACTTGCCACTTTAAGTCAATTTAAGATATTTCTGATAGGCATTAGGTGATAGCTAATGCTCACCTACGTAAGAATTCAGTCTTTTCAGTTCTCTCATGTGAATATTCTTAACACGTGGTATAAACAAATGGTGGTGTCCAAGAAAAGCATCTTTGAACAAAAAGGAGTTTAATACAGGTACAAAAAATTATGGTCACAGTTTATGCACGTACATAGATGCATTTATCTACACACTTTAAACCAAAAGAAAAAAATACAAGTTTCAGTCATGTTTTTAAAGCATATTCAAACACACGGAGCTCCAGGAAAATGTAAAAAGCACCAAAGATTAAAGGTACACTTAAAAGACTTTACACAAACATTTGTCACATCTACTGTCTGAGTTCCCAGATTTTTAAAACTGCTACAGTTTAAAATTATCTTTCTTTTTCCCCCACCCAAATACACTTCAGCAAATTTAACAGATGTTAAGCAAAGAAAGGGGAGTCTGGGAACATTCAAGATGCTAACTGGGTCCTTAAAAATTACTCATAGTTGGTAGCTTGAAGAAAAAAAAAAAAAAAAAAAAAAGTGAAAGTGCATTTTGCTGATACAATCCCTTGTATTTGAAATTTTTTAATGTATTTATATATGTAAATATTTATATAGACTGTGTGTATGCAATATGTATGAATGACAGATTTAAACCACTATTCCGCAAATGCAAAAAAAAAAAAAATTCTTTGGTGCCTCAAATGCCATAAAGATCTCTCAAAGTGGGCCAGACATTGATATCAATGTAATGTACACATATCTGTGATCATAATTTTATACCCTTTTTATGTTAATCCAACTTAAAGGCAAAAAAAAAAAAAACAAAACAAAAAAAAAAACACCAGAATTACAAAAAAAAAAAAAATCTGATTTTGTGTTCGTTTTTTTTTTTACCTCTCAGGAAGGAAGGAGGAAGCAGAATTAATGCAAGTATCTGCAACTTTACAGAGAATTATTAGCAGAGGCATTACTGAAACTATTAAGTTCCAGAACTATTTAACAGCTTATTTTACAGTGAAACCCTTAAGTTTCCAAGTGTGAGCCATTACTACAATGAACAAATCTTTTATTTACCTCTTGTGGTTTTTTTACTCATTAATTTTTATGCAGCTCATTTTAAGCAAGCTGATCATCTTACTAAGTCATACAGATGTTGTGATGAACTATTCAGGAAGCAAAATAGCTGAGCAGGAACAGTTGGTCTTCGCTGTTCTACATTTCTCTGCTGATTTCATTTGTACACACCATTTTTCATCACCGGACCTTCCGTGACCATAATCACCCAAATATTTTCAGGTAGCAACACAGAATATGACTTCAAAAATAACTTTTATGGCAAGATATTATAACACAGTTATAAGAGGATAAGTTAACACATTAATTAGACAATGTGCATGTTTGCCACACCTCTGGAGTATCGAGATCAAAAACTGTAACAGCATCTTTTTGGTTTCATAGAATCAAAGAAACTGATTTGGAATGGAACCACAAAGATCATCCAGTCCAACTCAGGCTTCCAAACATCCTGTCCTTCTTTGGGATCTAGACAGGTGTAAGACTCAAAATTCTTACCTTCACAAACTTTGTGGTTGTTTTTATGAACAGTCAGCTGCTGGATAAAGTGCTTAACTTAGCTCCTTCACTAACTTCTGGGAAAGGCTATGTTCTCAACAGATGCTGCTAGGTATGGTTGTACTATATCTTAAGGTTGAATTGATGCATATTTTCTCCCTTTCTTTAGACAGCAAATAATTTATTACAATATTGAGTTGCGATCTACCACCATTAGGTAATACCACATGTGTGAAATAAGCTCTTCCTGATCTTTTCCCTAACTTGACGCACATCCCCTGGTTTCATCTGTCATTATTTCTTTTTTAAAACAAAGAATTTAAAAAAAAAACAAACAAACTTTTCAAGTTCTCTTCAGTCTTACCAGCAACTGAAAGATCCCTGTATTTGCACAAAATCAATTAAACTCTCGTCTGCAGTGCAAGTGTACCCCTCTGCACTTGTTTCATTCTGCTCCTGTTAATATTCACACAACCTGTGCATGTACTGCTTGTATTAGCCTTCCTGTATGTAAAACAGATGTTTTATGGGACACCCTACATGTATTTTAACCACAGACTTGTAAAGGCCTTCTCCTACATGCATTTGATTTCCGCTTTGCAGAACTTAATACTACACCAACACACTTCTTGCTTGCGTGCTCTGTACTTCAAGGGTTGGGTTTTCTTTTTGCTGTTAGAGCTTTCCATCCATCTGAATTTTTTTTCTGCATTGCTCTTTTTGGATTCCAAGTACTGGTTTATTAAATGAGCTCCACGCTTTTTAGCAGATAATGGAATCACATACTCAAACTTCGAAAAAAGAACGTTTAGTTCCTCTACACATTTCTTACACATTTCATCATAAAGTGACACATTCTTGAATGACTTCCACCAAGCTGAGAGTGGATGAAGAGAACTCTAACCATGTTTCATAACTAAAGCAGCTTACAGAACCAGCTGTTTAATTTCTATAAGGCAATTAATGCCTTTGCTTTCTCTGCCTGTTCAGCTGTATGCATTGTTTTCCTCAGACCTTTGTGGTAGAAAGACTGTGCTGCTAAGCTTCAATCACGCATTTGGAATGGATGTGGCTTTTTGGATAACTGGTACTTTGGGGATTTTGTAGCAACCCTTCTGGATTCAAAAGCTGCAGAGCTCCCACTACTCCTCTGCGAGTTCTGTCTAGAAAATGTGCTTTGTCTTTATCAAGGTCATGTTTTCTTTAGTAATTTGAGACTGCTTTATGATTTAAGGCCAACTGGGAAACAAACTCCTGCTTCTTCATGTAGTGTTTTCTTACACCACTCCTCATTTGATACGTTTTCCCACAACGTTGAATCAGGCACCTGCAAAACAGAATACATAGGTTAATCCTAATTTTGTTCTCAATGTAAATCATTCCTCCATTTGGAACATTGCTCACATTTTCCTACATGTGTAGCTTCAAACTTGCAACAACAACAACAAAAAACTGAAATTCTCCTCTCTGTTTTATAAGAAATCTTTTCCCTAAGAGATGCCTACCAATTTTCATCACATCTTTTTATTGTAGACAACACATCTAATTTGAACTTCCAATTTAGTGCAATATTATGTTTCAAATTTCAGGTCACTATTGATGTGAGTGACCTTCCTCTCTTTAAATTCTATCATACTACAACTGCTCACAAGTGGTATGTGTCATTTCTGGTCCATCAGACAGCCTGCTTACAAGAACCACTATCTGTTTGGTATTTGCCTCCAAACAAACAGAGCCAGAAGAACTATAACTTACTTTCATCATCTGAATCGAATCCAAAGAGCGTCTGACATTTCTTTTGTGCAAGATGAGCCTCAAGTGCTTCTGAATTACAGTAGATGGTCAAGCAGTTGCCACATCTAAATCTTTCTGTTGTTTTACTACAACATTTATCTTGTTCTGAATGAGCATCTACTTTATCAGTCAACATTTTTCTACGTTTTGGCATGCTAATGTATCGTTCATCAAGATAACTTGGAGGCAAGGGTCTAACATATGGTTTTGTTAAGATGACACCATATGAAGTGTTTTCTGTTGTCTGATTTGGTTTAGAAGGTAGTTGCGAGGCAGCAGCATTATTTTGTGTTGTATCGTGAGAATTCTGTAAAACGGGTAACACCGACCCATTCTCTGTCCTTGTTTCATCTACCACTCTGTTCAAAGGTGTTTCTGATGACTTTGATGACGTTTGATTTGGGTCACTGTGCCCATTGACGAGTTGGTCACTAACATTACAGTTTTCAGAATTTGGCTGTAAAACAGGTGTCTTTTGGTCTATCAAAACCGTTGCAGTGCCCTCAGATGAACTTTCATTTCCATTCTGCATTACATTATTTGCCTTCTTCTCAATATTTTGAATATACGTCTTTGGTTCTGTAGAATCCTTCCTTGATTTCCAAGTTGGAATCGGTAGATCTGCAGTTTCTTTTTCATTAACAGATTCATCATCATCATGGCAACTACCAAGTTCTGAAGGGTCATCTGAAGAATCCTTTTCACTGGCGTCTTCTGAACACTCTGACACTTTACTTAAGTAATGCTGAGCCTCATGTTCATACAGCAAAGGAAGCTCCTCAAAAAGCTCACAACACTCTGCAAAATTGCACTGAGCTTTAAAAACATTATGACTTTTTGTATGCTCTGCTAGCTCAGTTGACAGCTTAAATCTCTGATTACAATTGAAGTGTAAACAAAAGTAAACATTTGGATACACATGTCTCTTCAGGTGGTCTATAAAATGTTGGGAATCAGCAAATTTTCTCTGACAGAACCGACATTTTCCTTTATTCCATTTCATTATATGTTCCTGAACCTTCAGATCAGTTGGATGAGCTTTTCTTGCATGTTTGTTGAGAAATCGGATCTTTTTAAACACTCTGGCACAACCATTAGCAGGGCACTTCAAGCTTCCTTCTTGATCCATAGCATCCATATATTTTTGAGGAGAAAAAGCTCCATTCACTTTATGCAAAACAGGCGACTCTTTACTGGAGTTCTCATCATCTTCAGGCAAGCTTTCTGTACTCAAAGCATCAGGAGCATTATTAAAGCAGCTGTCACAACTACTATTTTCAGTAACATCATCCTGGTCACTGAGATGGTTTTCCACTGCACTGAATACCTGTTCGGCCTTCTCCTGTTTCACGTCAGCACTTGGAACTATTGCAATCTCTTGTTCATCCTCTTTAGAACCAACAGAACCCCCATTCTCAAGGGAGGGACAAACATCAGAACATTCTAGTTCATTACAAATCGGAGCCTGCTTACTGGCCTCAAGAACTGCAGCAAGATGTTGCCTTTCTATCTTTCTGACATGGTTCCTTAAGTGCTTTAGCATAAGTCCTTTCTGCCTGAATTTTCTGTTGCAAAGTACACAGGAAAAACTGCCCTTTTTCTGGTGAGCTTGTGCATGTTTCACAATGTGATCACCAAAGAATTCCTTGTTGCATATCACACAGCGGTGTCTTGGTTCAGTATTATCTAACATTTTAGATGCTTCAAGAGTTGCATGGTTCTTTTTGGCATTACCTTTGGACTGGGCTTCAGAGAGGTTGTCAGTGTCAAGCTCCCCATTGCTTACATCTGTTGAACAGACATGTTCCTCACTCATAGCCCTATACTCTGTTATCTTCTCTACATTTGCAGTAGAGTTTTCCAGTGTAGTTTCACTTAAGCCAAAGGCTTTATCCTCCAATAATGCTAAACAATTCTGCTTGATCATCAAGAAATTCCAAAACTCAGGATCAAAAAACAAACCTTTTTTCAAAATAGGAAGCAATTCAAAACGTACACGGTTTTGAACAGAACTAGTGCATTCATTATATTCTTCATCTGCACATTTATATAAATGTTCAACGGTGTAGTAAGATTCCAAAGTACGCTCAAGAAAAAAGATTGAAAGCGCACAAATTCTGAGGATCTCCAAGTCATTTGGCAGAAAGTGAGCAATTGCTTTGTAAATAAGACTTTTCATAGTGGGATCTTCACGGAGGTCCAACTGAAGGGCACATCCACATATCTCAACACATATCTGAAGACCATCCTCACCGACCTGCAGAAAGCAAACAATTTTATATAGTACCATAATCTTCCTTATGGGCTTATTGAAGTCTACAGATCAAAAGTCAAATCTAAAGAAGTCTGACCTATGGCTCAGTGAGTTTGAGGGGGAACTAGAATAAACAGTGCCCAAATATCAACAGCAGAGCGTAAGCTGTAAAATATTGACTTTCATTTTCAACAGTGACCACCAAGGAAGCTGTAACAGCCCATACTCAAGCATTTTGCAGGCCTGAATTTTCAGAATTGACAAGATATCCTTCCAGTGTACAAAATTCCCTTTCTACACTTTAGGCTGGGGATCCCCTTCATGCTTACAATTGCGAGGGATGCTCAGGAAACATACTACCCAACATACAGCATACTAGTAAGAAGTTTCAGTAAAGCTTAATATCCGCACATATATACATGTGTTAAAATTTATTTATATCTTTTTTTTTTTTTTAAAGCCAACTTTCTAAAACTACTATATCAAGTTATTCATGTCACTAGAAGCGTTTTAGAACACATACTAGGATTAAAATCTTGAACAACAGCAAATCATTGCATTCAGAATTGCAGAACATTAACCCTGACAAAATAATTTATAATTCATTTACACAAACATTTAGGGAACAGAATATGGAGAAGCTCTGTTCAATCAAGTAAATGATAAAAATCAACATGTTTAGAATCAACTGGCACTCCTGAGCACAAAGGGTTACACATTACACTTTCTCTTTTTTTTGCAGGTGTTCATAAAGAGGAGCACAAAACATGTAAAGCAAGAAATTTAGCATATTTTTCTGAAGCAAAACTATGTTTTCTCCCATCTTAGTCTAGCTCTTCCTTCATATTTGGTATGTTAAGCATTACTTCACATTTGGCTAGAAACTGTGGGGAGGATTCAGAACTTAACAAGAGTGAAAGGCAGATACAATGGCATAGAAGTCCTATTTCCTGGCTAAAAGCAAAAAACCAAACAACAACAGACACACAAAGAGAGTGAAAAAAAAACCCCACCACACATCTTTCACATTTATTCCATGTATTTCCAAGCAGCTTCCCCATACGTTCATACAGAACACCATTCCTCAAATTTTATGCAGTCTAAGAGGAAGAAAAACTTACTTGACACGATTCAGTCAGAAAGAAGTCATGAAAACACACAATAGATCAAAGACAAAATTGATGCTGACACATTTGAGAACCTGACAAAGCTTTTAATTCTATACCCTTCCCTGTCCCTTCTTCACATTCTACAGAAACATTGTTACTTCTGTTTACTTGTAACACAAAGTACCAAAGGAAAGAGTAAAGAAGTAAACAAAAAACAGAACTTACTTCATCCTTAATGACTTTCATGAAAGGGAAAATTACTCTGACATTTGTAGCAATTCTTAAAAGCTGGTAGCACTGGTCAACAAATACTTGTTTTGAGGGGTTAGATTTAAGCTGCAGTTTACTCCAAATGAAGATCAGGTCCCTATAAGTACAGAACAGAATATTTTGATTATGTTGAGCATTAAAGAAGCCTATCACTAAGTATGACAGGTTACAAAGAGCAACGAGTTGCAAATTCTGCAACCAAATTTGTATTTGAGGGCTTAAAAACCGATCTAATTAACACCATGACTATATACAAAGTGCACAACGGAAAAAGAAACTTAATTACTTTGTTAAAGCATTCAGGGTATCTCCTATCGCTCAGCCAATTAAGTATGCAACAAAATATTAATGTATTCAGTATAGTATCAGAGAACTGCACAGCATAATCAGATGCTACAGCACCTAGCCCTTAACACCACAGGCAGCATACATCAAGCTGCACAGTTTATGTTTTGGGAGTCCTTCAGGAAAACAAGTGGAATGCAAAATGTGGAAAACAAGACTACTGTCAAAATGTAGTCAGTAACATAGACTGTTGACAAGAAATGCCTTCTCCAGTTATTTATAGTAAGTTTTCTTTTTTGTCTGCTGTCATCAGTCTTCCTAACCAATAGCAGCTACAGAGAAATATCAGGCTCCATCACTATTCACACATCTCTATCATTCAAGTCAAACAATATTTCTAACTGATACAAGGAAACGTAAGAACACATTGCTAGACACCTGCAGCAGAGCTCTTACACAGGTAATGTGTTCAGTCTATAAAATAAAGCTGACTGAACTCTACATCCTGTAATAAATTCTACGTTCTTTAATCCAGAGACTTTTACAACCAAATCTAACTCTTGGCTATTTGGAAATTTGGCACCTCAAAGATTTTACACAGGACCTGATGCAGATAAGACTACACAGAAATTCCCATCATAACGTTATGATGAAAAAAGGCGAGCAACTGACTTTCATCCTCTGAAGGAAGATAACTTCTTTCTTCTATGAGCCTCCTCCCTCAAAAGATGCAAACAGTCATTGACAAAATCCTTGGCTGATATTCAAGAGTCCATAGTCTACGTCAGACATAAACCAGACACACTTTTTAAGATTAAGCTTATCTTAGAGGGGTCAACATCTGCCTGAAGAGAAGTGACAGAACTGATTATGTCAGAACACTAACTTTGTTTTTAAATTTAGGACAGCTCTATAGTTCTGTTTGACATGTTAAGCAGTATTTGTAGATCAAATCATTCATTAAAAAAAAAATAAAAAAAATCAGTTAAGTCTCTACCATAAGCACAAGAAAGAATGCACATTTTTGCTAAGGATGCCGTTTAGTAATGATTTAAACTCGCTGTTTATTAATGTTGAACAGCATAGCAGATACTGCTCTTGACTTTTCACAGTAAGCCATTTCAACATTAAATCCAAGGAAAACTCAAAACTGCTTTTCAGACAGACTAGTGGTTTAAGCAGCATAGGATTTGTTCAGACAAGCGTGAAGGCCTGACACAGGAACTGAAAAACAAGCAGAGAAAACTGAAAGAAGGAACAGCTCCATAGGTTAAAAGCAAGTCATTATATCAGTTTTACCACTGTTTGGCTAGATCGTGATAGGGAATATTTTAAACTTATTCCTGTGTAGACATGGAGGCTTCTCCTTCTCAGGCACATTTCTGACTATAATAATTGTTACGGATTAAATCAGTCCTGAATTTCTGATTGGACTCCATTTCAACTACTTATATGCTTTTCATATGAAGTTTAATTAACACTGAAGTCAACAGCACACAGGATATTTCTACGGCACTGACCACAACACAAATAATGTTACAAAGTAGGCAAGGGCAGGTTTGGGGTTAATTTTATTTGCCTGTATACTACATATATAATATAGCATAAACACTTGATGACATTCTTGAAACTTTTAGGTAAGATAACCTAGATAGCGCTATTGCCCATGCCTAAATAGCTATTGAAACACCTAGGGCAATTTAAAGTGTCATTTTAAGTTCACAGAGCAACTGGGTTTTCCAGACAGTCAACACACTATGCCATATTAAAAGCACCGTGTGTTTCCATTAGTGATATAAGAGGATGGTTGAGCCTGCTCTACTTCAGCTAATCTAAAACACTTTCTACTGTTGGTAAGTGGAAAGTCTGTCTTTCCTTGAGATTAGATTGCATATTTTACCAAAATGTACATGCTCAACAGTTATCCGAATCACTAAAACTGCCTAAAAGCCAAAGACTGAATGAAAATACAGAAAAGAGTTCCTCAACTTAATGAACATGAATTACTTGTAAACAGCCAAAACAGCATTTAGAGACTGCTTGGCAGAGAATGCAGGCCATTCTGCTATTCCTATCCCAACAAAACTCTGTCTTCCTGAGGATAGATCACTTTTTGATACAAGAAAGCCAATCATGTCATTACAGACTGATCTCTCATCAACAATCCTGTATACAAACAATTCTAAGCAAGACCTACCATAGTCTTTTTCTTTTTTTCTGAGCAGCTTACATGTACGCTTTCACTTCAGAAAAACAACGATAATTCAGACGATCTCAATATAGACAACAGTAGACAGAGCTGTTTAAAGTCCATCTTTGTCTGAGAGCTAATGGTTTCAGCTCAAAGATCATACAGAGTACTTCACAAGATGCAATAGCAGATACCTGCTATTTATAGCTTTCTCATCTATTCTGGTATCTTATCTCTGCTAGCAGTCATTGCTGTTAGATCTGCAAGGCCTTCAATTCCAAACAAGGTAAAATGACTTGGGCTTAGCTTGAAGACATTAATCTCTTCTCTGGGGAAAAAAACATGGTGTGGGTTAACCTGACTCCAACTTTTTCCAAAACTTGAACAACAGTTCAGTCACACTTAACCGCTTCACAAGCTTTGTCCCAGTTTACATTATCCATTAAGCACTAAGCAGATTTCTCTTATTTGGTATGCAAACATTATGACTCAACACCCATAAAGAACCAGTTATTCCACCTGAATAGACACAACTGCTCAAAACTCATTGTAAGATCACTATGTTTTATATTCTGAACAGAAGATTAAAATACTACAAGAAGCTAGAATTGGTTTCTTGATAAACATTTTGAACAGTAGCCTACTCTGGTTAGGAATTTCATTACTGATATCCACTTTACCCAAGGTAAGGACCAACGTTTTGTTTTTAATTTCCAAAACACGTTGTAAAATCTGAAAATCAACTATGTAGGAGCAAGGCTAATGTGTTTGTTCTGACAGCAGAAGGTATTTAAAAAAAAAAAAAAAAAAAAAAATCAGGTTTAACGTCAATATTTACAATGCATTTCTTAAAAGTCTGAATTCCTGAAACTGAAAGCATTAACCATGTAACTCATAAGTTACATGCAAAAATTTCCTAATAAGAAAGAATTTGGAAGATGCAGCATTTGGACAGCAATCAGCAATGCTGGATTACATTTTTAAACTTTAGCACTGGGTTCAAACAAGCTAAACGCTTACTTTGATTTAAATTCATCTGTCCTACAGGGAAAGTCACAGACAGCTTCTTCTGGACAGACAGGACAAAAAATGCCAGAGAATAACTAGGTATTGCCTATACATTATGAATTTATGTCAACAGATTTCCCAAGGCTTTGGTTCAATGTAATCAACTACTTATCCAGTAGCTCCAGTAAAAATCATGAAGTAACATTTACTTAATCATATCTGATCTTCATTTCTTCCTCTAGAAAAACAGAAGATGTATTGTACTTCTCAGTTGCCTTACTTCTGCAAGCACGGGAAGTCTTTATAAATTCTAGACACCATATTAAAATTTGTTATGCAAATCAATAATTTCATCTTTGATTGAAAACTGTAGATATTGCAGACTAAGCCTTTTCGTTTCAACTACATAATCAGAAAAATTAAGCACACTTGATAAAGTCACGCAGACATTACTTCAGGTAAAGAAATTGTTTAAACTAAGCTTAGGGATTAGACCAGATTCCCCAGACATCAGTTCTGGGAATGATAAAATTTGTTTTGACCCTTCTTTAGAAAACTCAGTAGCAACGAAAGTATTCAACTATCAAGCTGTAGTAGTGAATACAAAGACATAATTCTCTAAGAAAGGCTTAAGTAAGAATATTACACTGTGGCTTTGTTTTTGACGTACAAATTCACATAATCCACAGCACATTTTCAGAATCATATATTCTCTTTTTAGATACAATTGTGACATACTACAATTTGGCTATTGTAAACATTAACTGGCATCTAACTAGCTGGACAGGAAAATACCTGCATCACCAGTAGGCTGAATACTATTACACTTTGCCAATAATAAATGCCATATTTGTAGGTATTTGCAGCCAAAAGAATCTGAAGGCTCACCTTTCTGTTCTTTTGAAGCAGAAAAGTGTTACATGCTATGCAGAATACCACTGTACAGGACTGCATGAAAAGGCAACAGGAATAACAGAAGTACAAGAAATGTCCACAGGTCAAGTTAGAATGTTTTTATCTGGTATTTTAAACCTGAGCTATAAATCAAAGTCAGACGAATTTCATTTCAGCAATAAGCATTTATCTGCAGAGCTGCTTCACCAGAAATAAAGTATTTACCATATACAATACATGTCCCCATTTTGGAGCTGTGGGACTAGGAACGATTCACATAGTTGTAAGGCTAAGGTAGTCTTCCCTTCTTTTTCAGTGTTGCAGATGATCTCAATTCCACTCTTGCAATCAGTCCTCAACAAGTGCTATATAATTAAAATAAAATCAATTTAGATAAATTTGCTATCACGAAACAAAAACCTATCAGACCTTGCCATATTAAAGAAGCCACTAAAAGCTGCAGGAACTATTATTATTTGCTTGGAATAGCTTTTCTTTAAGCCTGTGAATAGAGACTTTGGGGAGATTTAGAGCTGTTCCATATTTCTGAGAGTAATGCAAGTCAGAATTTATCAGAGAAATTTAAAACTACACAAAAGTGTTTGTTTTTTGCATGATGGTAGGTTGTCTTTTTAACTTAAACAAAAAAAAAAAAGTTAAGATAAACATTGTTTTCCAGAAAATGTTATCAGTGGTAAGAGTACAACCACATATAACTAGAGGGTGTCATTTTTACATACTGGGGGAACACTGAAGAAACTTTAACGCTAACAAAGCTGTACAATGCACAAAACACTGGACCAATACCAAGCATGCTCAAGTGGTTTTGATGAAATAATAGTCAACTGTAAAATAACAGTCAATACACTGAAGTTACACAATGTTAGTGACTTAAGATAAATAGGGAATATATACATAATTTAACTTCACAAAAAAAAAAAAAAATGCATTTAGGTCAACAAGACTTCTAGACATTTATCTTCTCGAAGCTTAAACCAGCTCTAAGTTAAGCAATACCAGTGTAATTACTGATTTTATGACATTTCTTTCTACTAAAATAAAGAATTCCATATGCTCCTTTTGACGTCTTGTGCATAACAAGTACCACTTCATTAAAAAACAACACTGACAAACAATACCTCCTGGAATAGCTGATCTTCTAATGGTGACATGTAAAGACAGGTGAAAAGAGCTTGATGGAAATACAGATCTTTACTGATATCTGGATGATTTATGCAAGATTTGATAAGAGCCATTGCCTCAGGGATGCGTTCGCAGGCAATAAGGTATCTGGCACGTAGTTCAAAGAACAGTGGATTTTCAGAGCTTAAATATTTGTTAACTGTACAGAAAAGAAAGATTTAAAGGTAATTAGAACAAAGTCCAAACACCAAATACGCTTAAATTTATTTATCTTTTTAACAGTGCAATGTCAATAAATAATATAAAGAAAAAACTCCACTAAAGAAGCTACCAAATATTTAAGTAAATGCCATCATCAAGAATCTATCCTTTTACTTGGAAGCAGAAATCGTTATTTTTATTACTATTGGATTTGTTTTGATTATAACAGATCGACTCAAGCTGCTAACACTGATTAGTAGAACACATACAATTCAGCAGCAGGCACAAATATTTTCAAGAAAAAAAAAAATCCTTCCTTTCTCAGCACTGGAATTGGCTTATTGTCTGAAATATGGGATCTACATCACTTTCTACACTAACTATAAATATTTAAAACAACTTGGGATACTCGTTACCCATTAAAATGTAGGAGCTTAGAGTATGGAAAAAATTATCTGCAATTCACATGCTTTAAACCCTTGGTTTTGCTCAGAGAAGTAGAATATAAACCCTTCCTTCCTCTAAATACATTCCTTTAAAAAAATAAATCAAATTAAATTTGAAATATATATATTACATTTTAATTAACACCTAAATGTTGATACATTTAAATAGCCCTGATCTCTAGAAATTGCCTTTTCATACTTAGAAGCTAACGTTGAAGCTATAATTTCAACAATATCAACTGAAACAAACATTTAATTAACTGGAAAATAAAGAAATAAATAAGATGACAACTTTTAGCTTCCTATTTTAAAATATCATACAGATTCTAACATTAAAAGTTAAAATGACACTCAAGCATACAAAAGCTATAATGTTGCTTTTATTCTGAGAATTGTTTGCATCTTCTCAAGCAAAGGCACTCTGAGATGTCAACTGTGCGTTAACGTTAATATCTTGGAAATTATGGCCTAATCTTAGTCTTGCATTCTCAGCAGCTCACTTATCAAAGAGTCAGAAAAGTAAATTTTTAGTGCATAGCCTGTACTACTAACGTATTTCATAACTAAAAAGACACCTACTAATTTCAAATCCTTTAAGGCTAAAAGTAAGCATGGGAATTTTGTACCGTAAAAGGAACCTGCATGAAGAAATGTATAAGCAAACTAGATGGACAAAGGCATGAGAGATTTAAATATATATATCAAAATATTTATATATGATATATATGATACATATATATATATATATATATATATCATATATTATAAAAGTGGTTACTGAAAACCACTATCTTAACAGCTGAGAGAAGATATTTCATATTACCTGTGCAACAAGCTCTCATTTACACCGCAGTTTTTAAAGGATCCTTGATTTGAAAAACCACACTTTACGCTCAGGAACAGGATTTCTCTGCCATTTGTATTTCATGAAAGCTAATGCCACTACATGCAAGTGAACATTTAAGGTACACAATCCAATGTGTTACAGGGTTTTAGATCAGATTTCTTAATACGTATACTCTAAACTCTACCATAATAGACCTTATTTCCACTACACATCAGCACTTTTGGGTACAAACATTATAAAGATGAAGGTGGAAAGAAAAGCCATTGTCTAACAGTGGTTATACAACTGCAGGGAACAGTAATCATACAGAATAATCCCTCAGGCCATGTAAAGGCATCTCTTTTTTGTACTTCATATACCTTAGATAACAAATTCAATTATCAGCTTCATATACAAACATTATCCCACAGATTACTGAATATTCACATCAAAAAATCTTAATCCAGAAACATTTAGCTCATATTATCTGATAATTTTAAGAAAATGCTGTATGTATAACTGGCTATGACATCCTTTTCCTTCAAATAAGTAAAGACTGCAAACTACAATACTGCTTGTTACAACATTCTCATTTTCTATGCGATGAATCCTTAGCTTGGTATGCTCCTCCACTCTGTGAGAATTCCACTTTTGTCATGAACTCCCAGTGAACAACTCCTGTACACTGCTTTTAAACAGACTGAGCTTCCGCTATTCAACTCACAGGGCTCTGCTCCCTCACTGTTGTGGAATTCCCCCTTTTTCCAAGAGGGTATTTAAAATGCCTCTATCTCTCCAAAGCAGAAGACAACTGTTAACTATATTGCATTTAGGCAAGCCTGCAGTACATTAAAAACAGTTTGAAGACAACAAATCTATTCTTGTCCAGGCAGAGTTTGCAGCACTTTGCTTTAGAGCAACAGATGCCAGCCATCAGCTTAGAAAATAATTAACTGCTTTCATCTGAATGTTCCTCTGTCTACAGTATTCTCTTTCAGAAGTTCACATTAGGTTCTCTTATCCTTTCTCACCCATCAGAAGTTTATTGCTCCCAAGGTTCAAGAACACTACAACTCAAATCAAACCCTGCTGTTTTTATTTAAAGCCAAAAGATTACTTTCCTTTGCAGCCATTTTAGTATATACTGCAACACCTTCAGCACCTCCAGGTACACTACAATGCATGCAAGGACTGGCACAGGAAGGTTTGTCTCGGCCTAACCTTGCGTGTACAACTAATGAGTTCGGGACAAGATTATATAGTTAACACAGTACATGTTTATTTATCCATCTGACTTTTACAAGTGATGGTAGACGATTCAACCTGTTCATTAATTGGCAGCTTTCTTCATTTAAAATTGTGATCCCTGAGGGTATTTATATGGCCAAATATCAAAACATACATCAAATACTGCCATCCTATAAAGCAGCGCAGAGTATTTGCTTTGTGTAAGAATTCACAAGAATAAGATTTTAGAAAAAGTGAGACCAAAAAAAAAAGCTTTTAAAAGATACTATCTAAAATAAAGTGTTTGTGATAACAGATGAGAGTAGGTTATCAAAAGATACAGGGAGAAAGAATACCTCTGCAGAGGGTAGGAGAAGGAGATGCAGCCTGCAACAAAAGGAAACAAAATGATCATCTAATGATGACAGGCTGTCTCATCCTTAACTTGCCAGGCAAAACTAAGGAAAAATCCTGAACTATTCATTATTATTCATCATACAAAGGTGCCACGCTGATCAAGGAAATCAGTAAGAAAAAGGATTAAAATAATTGCTACATAGATGGATATCGAGCAGAATATTTCAAATCGCTATCAAGTCTTACACGCTTTCATTCTTCCCTGAGATGTTCTATGTATGTATGTATGTATGTATGTTAACCTTTTAGGATTACAATTTTTCCTTCCATTTGACAACTAGCTTCAGTTTTTAACCACCAAAGCTTTTAATCAGTCATGAGACACAGAATAAAATACGTGCTTACTTTGCAAGGGAGAGAACAACAATCAAAGACTGTCCAGTTTATCAGATTAATTTGCCATCAAACCACTTTCCATGGTTAAGACAACAGCTCATTGAACTGTCCTGACTTTATACTTCTCTTCCTATCTCTATGGAATGTATATGTTGGTTTGTTTTTTTGTGTGTATAAAAAAAGACAATGAATTTGAATCATTCATTGCACCATAGTAACAAGAGTAGAACTGTATCTTCAATCGCTATCAAGTGAAAACAACTTTCAGGAGGTCCTCCACGAACATTGTTAGCAAAAACATTATCTAAGAGGCTAGCAAAGACTTTCACCGTAGACTAGATATATGCCTTTTTTACCTTTACGGCCACAAAAAAAACCTAACAATAATTCTTTCTTCTAAACCCAATGCTATTGCATATGCTACCCTAAGTAGAAAACAGGTATAAGATGTAATCACAAGTTCCACTCCTAATAGAGCAAAGAAAAGCTCCAAATCCAATTATTTACAATTTAAAAGAAAAATTAAATGAGTTAGGGTACCACGAAACAATATGACACATCAGGACCTCCCCTGATCACAATGCTTCAGAAGCCTAACTGAAGCCAAGTTTGTCTCTGAGCACTCCCAAGGTTAGAAAACACACATGGACTTCGTAAATGCATTTTATAAGTGACTGCTCAGTAGTCTCTTGTATCTGATGAAATTGATCTCTATACTATCAAACTAGACTGAAACTATTACCACAGAAATTTAGTTTCCTTTCAAAAAAAAAAAAAAAAAAAAAAAAAAAAGAAAAAAACCTGATAAATTTTACTACAGAAAAAAAATTGCATGCGATGCCAGCAGGCAACACCCAACCCTAATACCAAAAAGGCGTAACTTAATTTTTAGTTAGTGCTGGAAAATATGTGGTAAATTGAGTACCTAATTCTTGTGATACAGGCTTCGCTTTAAGAATTGCTTGCAATACCGGATCCTCCCAAGGTCCACCATCTCGAATTATTCGAGTCACTAATTCCAGATTTATATTTCTGTATTTATTTAGAAGGTTCTGACATTCCTACAAGTAAAAAGAAAACACAGTTGTAAAAATGAAAAGTATTGTTTAAAAATATAGTTAGGCCACCCAAAAAGATACAAAGATAGAAAACAAATTCATGTTCCAATACTTCCCCAGTCTACAAGGTCTTATACTGATGAGGTCCACACAAAGACCTAAAGCAACAACTCGCATTCTGTAAGACTGTGGCAGCCAGAATGTTTTCTGATGGCACTAAGCAAGCGTCTGCCATTCGTATAAAAATAAAAACTCCTTTTGTTAAATTAGAGCTATTATAAGCACACTGTGGGAAAAGTCTTCACCTGATGCTAGTCTGCACACTGACACTGCACCTGTGACACAGGGATGGAGCATAAACCCTTCTACGGCTTTAAGAGAAAGACTGAATTAAGATATGTGAAACAACGGCCCTCATGCACCCATTTTTATCCAGATTTCTGTATAAGAGTAATCATGCTTGCAAAAAATAACATGGTCTGGTTTAACAATCCTTGATTTTCATATATAACAAGATTCCCTCCTGTTGTTACTTACTGGTAAAAGTGTCAACATGGTTAGAATTCTACTGTTCAACATGTTAACAATACCATGAAAAAAGTATATAATTTTGAAATCAAAGCAGAAAGGTGTCTTTTTTTTTTTATCAAAGAGAGCTAAGATGACTATAATAATACATCTGAAGAACAGCTTCTATAAACTATAAAATTATCTTCTCCACATTCTTTTTCCTGTAAATTCTTTTAGTTTCAGCTCCTTGGTGCTTTCTTTTATATTCAAATGAATACGTATGACTGTATAAGAATGGTTAAGTAACCGAAACAGTGGCTTTCATAACTCGTTTGATTATACAAAGCCTGCTCCAAAAGTAATGTCTCCTATTTTATTATGTTGGCCCACGATGTCAGCAGGTGGGTGCTGGTGGAATGGCAATGGAGGTTGAGCCCTCCCAACAATATTACCTCATACTTTGTTGCTGTGCGACAGATGACAACAGAGGACCAGTCCAACAAACTGTAGCATGGATGAAGCAAAACTGTGTCACTTAATTCCTCCATGCAGGAAAAAATGGCACCCACCAACATTCACTGACACTTGCTAAATATTTACGGAGACCAAACAGTGGATATCATCACAGCAAGGTGATGGATGGTGCATATCAGCAGTGGTGAAAGCAACACTAAAGACAAGTCACATACCAGATGACCACACAGATTTATTTATTTTTTAAACGAAAGCACAGCACGCAGGCTCCAGTTCATCCCTGACAAAAATGCATAGCTAAGAGTGGTGCCAAAATTAAAAGATAACATTTTGTAGCTGTGAATTTGCTCTGTCAACTAGCTATTGTGCTCTTTGCAGCTGTTGTAGATTCCTTGGAAATAAACAGGAGGCATTACTTTCAGAGCGACCTATATACAAGAGATTCAAAAATTCTTCATCAAGTAAAGATCCATTTAAATTCATTCACTGTTTAAAATTCGAAGTAATCAGGAATTATAATACAAAAGCCCAACAAATAAATTTCTATATATCACACTGTTAAATTCTTTCTTGTTCATAGACTGTTTTGGAAAAGCATTTATCACTGCACTACCAAAATGCATCATTACTTTTATGCAAGAAGCCCGGTCCACTTCTGGGGCTGCTGAGCCACTCCTTGACCCCATTCTTCCACTAATGCTAATCAAGGATATAATTTATAATTGCTGCTGTTTTGATAATTTAGCTAAGTAGCGCTGGCATTAATTTGTAGC
Organism: Alectoris magna; assembly: GCA_030625065.1. NCBI lineage: Eukaryota > Metazoa > Chordata > Aves > Galliformes > Phasianidae > Alectoris > Alectoris magna. The sequence goes on from CM060560.1 coordinate 107,725,964, forward strand.
AGCAACAAAATAGAGGTATTAGCATAAAAATTACAAGAGGATAGCTATTTCTCAAGCTACAATTTCCTGATCAGTATTAACAAAAGAAGCAACCCTGTTTTCCATCCTTTCAATCCATATCATTAAATTTATTTTCTCACGATTAGCACAGGTGCTTTCTTTCCCATGCACTGAACTCAACTCTCGAAGCTGGTACAGGGCCCACAGAAAAACACCTTATTGGGCAGGAAAAAAAAAAAAAAAAAGGGGGCAGCTGGGAGGAATAATTTTAAATCCAGGAACATTTCTCTTAAACAGCTGTAAGTAGCCGTACAAAAAAAATTGCCCCAGCCTAGTTGAGAATATAGTCATTTTATACAGTGCCACATGCTGACCTGAGAAGTTCACTGAAATACAGCTTCGATTTCAAATTTGCTGTTTAAAATTGCTATGGGAAACTTAAGGTTTCATGTCACGGTCTGGTACAAAACACCGGATGACATTAAGGTGTACTTTGACACGAACAAGTTCCCTTCTTCTACGTAAGAACAGCATAGAACGTGTCTTCAAACAAAAGACAGGTAATTAAAAAGAAAGACATTCCACCTAGTCCAGAAATGTTCAAATAGCAAAACGAAAACAAATTAAGAATAAATGACTTCCCCTTCAAATATCTTTTTTATTAATTTGTTTGTATAAGTCATTTTTGTACTATCATGGCATGTTTCCTTCAGGTCATAAATTCACAAAAACAACCACCCAACCAAAAAACTGTCTTACCAGGTACTAAAATAGTATTAAAAGTTATATAAAGTAGGCAACACTACCTGGATTGAACCTAAAATATCTTTCAAAGGATCTTCATAGAACTCATCCTTTCCAAAGAACAGCAGCAATTCAAAAAAACTCCTAAAAAACAGAAGTAGTGACAAGTCAAGCAAACTAAAAATGTTCATTCAAGAAACTAGTGTAAGTTCACTATATTCCACAGCGCTAAAACAAAACAGCATAATCATAAGCTTCAGGTTCTTGCCAACACTAAAGAGTCACTGTAAAACTGTTTGGCTAATACCTAGACTTTCTAAACACTATTTATGCTTCTACAACTCCACAATGGTCTGATATCCTGCACTAGATTTTGGCAATTAGACTCCACATCCCAAACACATATTTGTGACCTGATGCTTGATGCAGAATAACATACGAACAGCTACAGATAAGCTATTTTACAAACGTGAATCAGCAGTAAAACAGAAAAATAATTAAGAATAAGTTAAAATCCCCTCTGTCACACCATTTTTTATAAGTTGAGGACACCTAATGCCTGCCTACTCCTCTCTCCCAAGAACTGCTGCTCTCCATTCACCATTTAAAAAAAAAAAAAAAAAAAAAAAGAAACCCCATGCCAAAGCATTTATCAGATATGCAACAATATTAAGTAAACAGAAGAAAGTTCCAGCACTACACTACTTACTGGCTTTTGACTTAGAAATATTACTGACAGCAATTTCTTCCCTCGCTACTGCATTCAGTCTTGGGTTGCAGTACCTCTTTAAACAAAAAGGCAGATATTCACAAACTGCTGGACAAGGAACTATTTTGCATACCAATTAAACTCACTGCAATTATTCCTAAAGTTTAGTGACTCTTATTACTTCAGTACATTTGAAAGCATACCCACAACAGTTTTCATTTTTAAAACAGCAGATCCAAAAGAAGTTAAAGAACGGATTTAAAGTGAAGTTTCCTCTCCTATTCAGAAATGCTGAGGATCAAAGAATCTTAACACAAAAAGAGCTTTCTAAAAAATTCAAAAAACTCCGATGGGAATATTTATGAAAATAATGGGAAAGTGTCACAAAAATTAGGCAGCCTTTAGATTACTCTGCAGCAAAGTTTATCACTGGCTAGGAAAAAACATGTCAGAAACAGACCTAGAAATACCCAGTGAGTGTCTGTAGCTTTTGGGAGAGGATGCTGTCCTCTCACAAGCTAGCCCCTGAACTATCTTTGGGATAAGGTGATTGCTGTCGGTGCAACAAAGGCAACCAGTAGGGCCACACAAGCTTCCCTCAGTTATGGGCACAATTTTCAGAGACTGCTACATCCAACATTATCCTCAGCACAACTCACTGTTGGATAAAAGCAATCCAACTGCTGATCGGGAGGACAGGTGATGCTTTTCTCTGTCCCTTCAGTGGCAGGGAGGATTACTGAGAGGACTAAGAAAACCCATCTGATAAATACATGGCTGAGAGGCTGCTGTCACAGTAGGAATTTTGGCTTTTTCAACCACTGATTGACTTGGCACCTGGCCCAATGACTGCTAGTGGTGTCCATCTAGGTCATAGGGGGAAAGGAACCCTGGCCCAGGAGCTGTCGGTACTCACTGACAGGGCTTTAAACTAGGTTTGAAGGGGAAGGGCTGAGAGCAAGCCTGCCCACAACAAGGTGCAGGTTGCCATATTTAAGTTAGAGGACAAAGTGTTAGTGGGAGCCCTCAACCCATAGCCTTTTACAATGAATGTACTAGGCAGCAAGCCGGTGGTGCTCATCACCAGGGCTTTACGCTAGATTTGGTGGGGGAAGAGGTTGTACTGCTGAGGAATAGAGAAGAGTCAGGGAAGAACACTGTCAGTTTAGGAAGCAGTGCAGGAAAAACCTCAGATTTTTCCCAGAGCTTTCTGGCAGGACTCTTCCAAGCAGATAATGCAGTTGAAATCTCAGTGCCTCTGCACCAATGCAAGAGGAAAGGGAAATTGTGCTGCAATTGGAAAACTATGATCTTATTGCTATCATCACAAAAACACAGTGGTATGACTCACACAACTGGAAAAATATGATTGAGAGCTATGAGATTTTTAGAATGGAATGGTGAGGTAGAAGAGGTGGGGGAGTTGCCCTCTATGTTAAGAAGTGGATACACTGTGAAGCGCTGCCCTCAAGAAACAGTCATGAACAGATTGAGAGCTTGGGAGTTAAACTTAGGGACTGGGCCAATAAAGGGTATCTGGTGTTTGGGGTCTGTTACAGCAGCCTGATCAAGGGGAGCCTGTTGATGAGGCCTTCCTGCTTCAGCTGCACGAGGAGTCACACTCAGAGACTCTCATCCTGGTGGGGATGATTTCAACCACCCAGATATTTGCTGGGAAAACAACACCATGAGCTGCAAAGCAATCCGGGAGACTCCTGGAGTTCAGTTTCGACATTCTGGTTCAGGTATTAGACCCACTAGAGTGGGGCAAAGAGTGGAGTCAGGATCCTAAACTTCAGGAGAGTGAACTTCAGGCCTTTCTGAGAGTGCAAGAGCTCTCCATCCACCAGAATAAGAAATCAGGCAAACAAGGAAGGAAACCAGCATGGTTGAGCAAGGACCTGTTAGTCAGGCTGAGAGGAAAAAAAAAAAGAAAAGCATAAGAAGTGGAAGCAGGGATGGAATCAGGAAAGTCAAGATGCATATGGAACTGAATTTGGCAAGGAATGTGAACAACAACAAAAAGGGATTCTTCAGATACATCACGCAGAAGAGAAAGGCAAAAGAGAGTGTACACCCCTGTGATAAACAAAAAGGGAGAACACCCCTGTGATAAACAAAAAGGGAGAGCTGGCCTCCTCAGGCATGGAGAAGAATAAAATACATAACAAGTTCCTTGCCTCAGACTTCACAGGCAGGCAGGCTTCTCATGCCTCACGTGTCCCTGAACTTCTAAGCAGGGACTGGGGAAACAAAATCCATCCTGGACTCACTCCATTCTTAGACCAAGATCACCTCATGAGGCTGAATGTGTACAAGTCTGTGGGGCCAGACGACATGCATTCCAGGGTTCTGAAGGAACCAGCTCATGCAGTTGTCAAGTGGATCTCTATCATATATGAAAAATTGTGGCTGTCAGGCAAAGTCTCTGGTGACTGGAAAAAGGGAAACACCACTCCCATCAAGAAAGGGAGAACGATTCGGAGAACTACATGCCAGTGAGCCTTACATCTGGGAAGACCACAGAGCAGATCCTTCTGGAAAAGATGTCAAGGCACATTTGAGATGCGGAGGTGATACAAGACAGCCAGCACAACTCCATCAGAGGCAGACTGTCCCTGACCAATCTGGTGACCTTCTATGATGGAGTGACAGCATTGATGGACAAAAGAAGGGCAACTGATGTCATCGACCTGGACTTGCACAAGCCTGTGACATGATCCCACACCACATCCTTATTTCTAAATTGGAGAGATATGGATTCAAAGGCTGAACTTCTAGCTAGATAAATAATTGGTTGGATAGTCCTAGCCAGAGGGTTGTTGTCAACAGCTCTATGTCCAGGTGACAGCTGGTCACAAGTAGACTCCCCCGGGGGTTTGTCCTAGGAAAAGTACTCTTCAACAACTTAATTTCACTGTCTTTCTCACTGATAAAGAGTAACCTCAGCAAGTTTGCTGATGGCACCAAGCTGAGTCATGCAGTCAACAAAACAGAAGGGAGGGATGCCATCTAGAGGGATCTGGACACGCTCAAAAAGTGGGCAAACAAAAATCTAACAAGGTTTAACAAGTCCAAGTACAAGATGTTGCACATTGGTCAAAGCAATCCCAGATAAAATAGGAGACTGGAAGAAGAACTTACTGAGAGCAGCCCTGCAGAGAAGGACTTGGGGATCCTGATGAATGAAAAGCTGGACAATGAGCCAGCAGTGTGCTCTTGCAGCCAAGAAGGCCATAAGTATCCTGGGCTGCATCAAAACTGGAGTGTCCAGAAGGGAGAGGGAGGCAACTTTACCCCCTTATCTGCCCTTGTGAGGCCCCATCTGAAGTCCTGTATCCAAGCCTGGGGTCCCCAGTACAAGAAGGATGCAGGTCCAGAGGAGGTCATGATTATCAAAGGTCTGGAACACCTCCCCTATGAAGAAAGGTTAAGGGGGTTGGGCTTGTTTAGCCTGGAGAAGACAAGGATCTGGGGAGACCCCACTGTGGCCTTCCAGTACTTGAAGGGAGCTTACAAGCAGGAAGGGGATCAACTTTTTACATGGTCTTATAGTGACAGGACAATGCGGAATGGCTTTAAACTAAAAAAAAAAGAAGAAAAGTATATTTGCATTAGATGTTAGAAAAATTTTTTACTCAGAGGGTAGTGAGGTACTGGAACAGGTTGCCCAGAGACTTTGTGGACGCTCCATCTCCAGAGGCAGTAAAGGCCAGGTTGAATGGGATACTGGGCAGCCTGATCTAGTAGATGGCAACCATGCTCATGACAGGGAGATTGGAACTAGATGACCTTTAAGGTCCCCTCCAACCTAAGCAATTCTACAATTTGTAGAAGGAACAATGCTAACATTAGAACCAGAATCTTACCAGAAGTTCATATTTGCCTGACCAAGGAAAGAAATGAGCAAATGCTGCAACATTCACCTCTCTAGATACTTACATAAGCAGCAGATGGATGCTACTACTTATGTAATTAGTAACTCTCACTAGATGCCTTTTTTTCAGCTCACTTAAGTCTCTTTAGAGTAGTGTAGCCACACAGCATCCCTTTAGAGAAGAGATCCATAGCTCCATATCACAGGGTGAAAAACTCTCCATGTACACGGTTCCTGCTTCCCAATCTGATTTGGTTTTTCCCCCCCACTTGTCATTTCTTTACAACTTCAGGTGCCCCACTTTAATTCTTGATCCTTATGTGGAATTTATTCCACTCCTTAGCATTTGCTGCCTTGCTTCAGAGCTCTTCTGGTCATTCCTTCTGAACCACCTTTTGAGATGGGAACGGGCAGGCACACCAAAACAGCACGGAATGTTAAAGATGTTGTGATGTACTGTGATTCTGAGCAATTAGCTCTCTGCTGTGTTCCATCTTACTAGTCTCCTAACACTCTGCATTGTTGAGCACGGTGATGCACACTGAAGCGACATTTTCATGAAGATATTCAGCATGATAACAGTCCCGCTCCACAGCTGTAACTGTCAGTTTGAAGCACACCACACTGAACATTTTGATTGTTCCGTATTTTTTTTTATGCTTATGTTACAGTTGGAAAGATTAGTGCAGTGGAAAGGTGATACAACAGTGAAATGGCAAAAGGGACAAACGGAAAGAATGTTCACCTATCTCTGAGGATCTAGGCTCAAAGGGAAATTCCCACAAGGGAGGAATCTCCAACCAGAGATCCTTCCCCAGTGTCAATCAGCCCTTAAATGGGGTCTAAGAAAGGTGCAGCCAGACTCCACCCCTTTCAGTCACACTGCTGAACTGCTTTCACCTGTGCTCCCAGGGCAGAGCTAATCCTTTCCCCAGGTGATCAATCAGTGGTTCACACAGTGACTTAACAGTTCCCATACAGCTTGTCTTCATTTTTCCCCAAATACTACTGCATCCTTGTCTAAGCTGAATTTCATCACTTCCTGTCATAAATCCTTTCTATGGTTATTTACAGTTTGTCCTTTATGATACCAGGGAAAAGTAGTACCATAACTAAATATGGCTATCTCACTGACTGAAATAATTTACAATCATATATTAGCATGACTGTTGGACACATGGCTGAGAAGAGCCCTCCAAACCCTAACGTAAAGCTAGTCCACATTTTTCTGTTTCTGCTGAAGCTATGCTGATGTGATGGTCCAGTAAATGAGAAAAGAGAGCCCGGCTGTAATGCAGTGAGATAAGCAATGTGCCGGAGCGTGGAGCAAGTATACTTCTTCTGTTTCTGCTCAGTGTTGCCTTATTTTAATTTAAAACCATTCCCATTTGTTTTATCATTATCAGATCACATACGAAGTTGCTCTCCACCTCTTTTTTTAAATAAACTCCATTCAAACAATAAAAGCCACAATAAGATCTCCACAAATGCCTTCTCTTCTCCAGGTGGAATAATCACAGCTCCTTCAACCTTGATTTGTAGCAGGGTTGCTCCAAACTAATAAAGGAAACCAGCAAACTATTTATGTTTCCTAATCATTAGTCTCCACTTTGTTAAAATCACTACACACAATTCCATTCTGGCTTTGCTATCTTAAAACACAGTCTGCAATATGGTACATCCATATTTATATGCGTAATAATGGTGCTTCTTTACTTAACCTTATCACTTATTACATATTACTGGAATCAGAAGTTTGTGTAAGAACACTGACAACATTATTAGAAATTGCGAGTACAGACACAGTTTCATTTACGATGAATTCGTGTATCGCTAATACATACAAGAAATGACTGTCACTAATGCTAATCCAGTCACCCACAAAGTCTTACTTAAGTATGACAACAGAGTCAGGCAGATTCTTGTTCTCTAAAACCTAGGACTTCATTAAATAAGATCTGATTAAGATTTCCCAGTTAATTGCACTAAGACCCAGAATGCCCTTGTGATATGGTCAAACAGATTCAGAAGACAAAAACACAATAGGCCATTATTCAGTAATTCTAAAATCGAAAGAAATGTAAGAAAATCCAGCTCCAAAAATGAAGACAGATTACCAAGAATAGCCACCATCCAAAATACAATGAATATCTGAGTTTCTAATTCCCAATTCCCTCCAAACTTCGCTATCTGAAAGTATTTAGAAGCGCAATTTGACCTTCATGAAATGAGTTTTTCCTAAAAACTAATGAAAAAGAGAGGTCACCATCTTTTGATTCAACTGCTAGGTCATTTTCAGAGCATTCCAATTTTAGAAATCTAAATATTTTGATCCCATAAATAATCCACTGGCAAATAGTTCCCCCCAAAAAACTCACTCAGTCTCTTCAGTGAAGTTTCACAACACTTGAAGATAGCAGATATTCTGACAAGTGCACAGAATAAAGCTTTAAGTTTAACTTAACTATTTCTAATAGGTCAAGAACAGTAGACCATTCCACCAGACCAAGTAAACTGAGAAAGGCTATGAAAACGTTTGCCTCTGAAGACGAGACAAAGCACGAGTGAGACATTTCCAAATAAATTTTTGAACTGAAACACAGAGCTATATTTGAAACTGTTGCTCAACAAGAAAGCTGGGCAGATAAACCTGATCCAAGCAAACTGAAACAGCAGATAGAGCTAGCTCTCAGATTTTTATCTCCATCTGCTAATGAGAAAATCAAGTGTATAGGATCTCAGCTAAGTACAAGAAAGTCACTTAAAGTATTGATGGGTTTTTTGTTGTATTTTTTTTTTTAAATCTTCTGTCCAACGCTGCAGTTTATGAGATCTGAAAAGTTCAATTTTTTTTCTTTCTCTGAGAACCTTTACTTATCATTACCCTCACGCTTTCAGTCTTCATGTGGGAATACCAGCACTGTATACAGAAAACCATACAGCAAGATATATGATCTAGCATTCTGCAGTTCTCTGTCAAATTGAACATACGTACAACTAGCCAAAAATCATAGCAAATCATTCCTACAGGTATTTTCAGAACTCGAACATGAAAATCCATTTTAAAATTCATTTCTTTCTTAAACAGTGTAAGAAATTTGTCTTAAATATTTAGCTTATTACACAACCTTGAAAGCTCTGAGGATCTCTGAAACCCTACTGGCTATTATAAAAGTACAACACCAACATTCTACATTGTAAGGGAAATAGTAAGAAAAATATGATGTACTTACAAAGCTAGGCTACTCAATACGTATTGTACGTGCTCACATTCAGCTGGGAATGATACACAGGCAGATGTGAAACAACAGAGAGCTGTCTGAAGCACCTGAAGCTGAGGCAGAGGAACCTGCCATCTTCCAGCATAGTCTTCAACAACCTAATGACAAAAACATTGAAAGCCGTATTACAAACCAAGAACATCCTCTTTAATCATGAAACTATAAATAGTTCGTACTGTACCTGCTTCATCTCCCCTCCTTCCTTAGAAGTAGGGTTAATAACAAAAAATAAAAATCTCAATCCACAAAAACAGAAGCCTGACCACCTTCAGTCATCAACTAAAGTAGAAACTTCATTACTTACATTGTAACACTAAGAATACTTAACTGATCATTTACAAAGAGCAAGGCCAAGAAATACATCCATCTTATATAGTAACATAGTAGTTACAGTACTACTATGTTACCACAGTACCACATAGAAGATGCATTTAAACATAAGCTTTTATTTTGCTTGTGAATACAAATTATGGAGTCTGTAGCAATTCAGACAGCCTACACTAAACAAACGGAGAGGAAAACGACCACCCTACATTCTTCCAGGCTTCTCATTAGCAGAGGGCAGAGACATTCTCTCTTACATAACCAAATAAATAAATTTGGCCCTTTTTATGTGTATGACAGAATACTCTCATCTACAGTTATGAAACTGCATCACTATTTAAAAAGGAAAAAGAAGATAAAAGTAAGTGTTTTATAAGGAAGACATGTATCCAGCCCTTTCCTGGTCGTACAAATGACCTTACTTGTGTTATTAAATGCAGGAATCCCCGTATTTCTGACATCACCTATTCCCACATAGGGTGGCTCAACTAAGACAACACCACTTGAAATTTCCACAGTGTTATCAACATACTAAATTCCGCCCAATCTGCTTTAATACAGTCTCCCTATGAAAGACAGCATTTAGTTCAGCGCAGCATTAAAACACAGATTGGTAAATGCTAAAGACTGGTCATTGTGCTGCTGCCCTATAGAAAGTAGGAGCTAAAGGGCTTTGGGTCTTCACTACTCCTTAATCAATAGCTAAGATGAGAGTTATACGCAACACTGAGCAGACAGAAAAAGCATATTTCTTCCATGCTTTTGCACATTGCTTATCTCGCTGCTTTACAGCCAGCCTCCCTTTGCCCACTTACTGGTCCCTCTTTCTTCCCCCCCCCCCCCCCCCCCCCCCAATCACAACAGCACAACTTCAATAGAAGCAGAAGGATGTGGACTAGCTTTAGGTTAAGGTACAGCACACCCTTCTCTAGCTGAGGGAATGTAACTGAGATCTCCTACATTTGTAGGAAGTGAGAAGCTGGTGGGGGAACCACAGTGTCATCAATCCACTCCTTAGTAGACACAGGGAACAAGCAACAGACTCCAAGAAAGCTGTGAAGTGCCAGCCCTCATTACACACCTGGGCAGCTTAACTCAAGAGCCAGTCTGGCTAGCAAAGCACAGTTTAAAGCAAAAATTAAATGTATTATTCTGCAGGTTTTCTTTTAGACTGGAAGCCTGTGAAGCTCTCTCAGACCTGTCCACTGCCCCTTCAGCTACATAAAAGATTTCAAAATCAAGTTGATTAGCCTGCGATTTCAGCACCAAAGCTGCACACCTAACTTTATATAAGGTTCTACAATATGAACAGGCCAGCAACCCATTTCTGACAGTCTGGTTACACCTGCTCCCAGACAAAGTAGTTATCGACAATGGGAGCAATGTTATTTCTTGTTGTTATTTTAATTTTCACTAACAACAGCGGATTGCTAGTGTTAGGATTTATATTTTGAAATGGTATTCTGCCTCTCTACCAAAACAATTTTAATAATTCCTGTTTCAGAATCAGTTAGTTTAATGCAGCAAATATCTAGGTCAATTGGAAGAGAATTAACCGACTCGTGGATAAATACTCTTCTTGTTACAAGGAATAATAAGCACTTCAGAAAATTGTACTGACACTACCTATTGTGATCTCTCCGAAATACTTCTAAGCAGGTCCCTTGCATAAGAAATAACAAACTCCTTATAAAAACCAAAGCAGACCAAGAAAACAGACTCTACTGGTTTTAGCCTCTATGAAGTAAAGTAAAATAATAAAATTTTCAGTTCCTACCAGGGTGTTCTACAGCACTGTAACCTGACAGCCATAGTACTGACACGTTGGTAAATTATTTCAATAAGTGGGACAGCTTCATTTAGTTATGGTACTACTTTTTCCCTGGTATCATAAAAGACAAACTGTAAATAACCGTCAAAAGGATTTATGACAGAGAGTGATGAAATTCAGCTTAGACAAGGGTGCAGTGGTATTTGGGTGTAGCAATTGGACAGATAGATACAATGGGAAAGACATTACAACAGACACGTGATGACAGAAGGACCAGCACAATAGAAAAGTGCTATAAAGGAAGAAGACTGCTCACCTGTATCAGAAGATCCTAGGTTTGCGGGTGAAAGCATCACCAAGGAGAGATCTCCAGAAAGAGATCCTTCCCCAGTGGCAGTCAGCCCTTAAATGGGGCCTAAGAGAGGTGCAGCCAGGCTTCACCCCTTCCGGTCACACAGCTGAACTGCCTTCACCTGTGCTCCCAGGGCTGACCCGGGTCCTTTCCCCGGGTGCTCAATAAGAGGTTCAGGCTGTGAGTCAACAGTTCCCAAACACTGGGGAAAAATGAAAACAAGCCAAAAAGAAAAAAAACAAACAAAAACACAACAATCAAAGCAGAGAGCTAACTGCTCAGAATCACAGTACATCACAACATCTTTAACATTCCGTGATGTTTTGGTATACCTGCCCATTCCCATCTCAAAAGGTGGTGCAGAAGGAATGACCAGAAGAGCTCTGAAGCAAGGCAGCAAATGCTAAGGAGTGGAATAAATTCCACATAAGGATCAAGAATTAAAGTGGGGCACCTCAAGTTGTAAAGAAATGACAAGTGGGGGGGGAACACCAAATCAGGTTGGCAAGCAGGAACCGTGTATGAGGAGAAAGCTTTTCACACTGATATGGAGCTATGGATCTCTTCTTTAAAGGGATACCATGAGTGCAGAGTGGCTTCTTTACTCCAAAGAGACATAACTGAGCTGAAAAAAAAAAAGGCATCTACTGAGAGTTCAGTTTTGGAAGAGTGTTATTAAAGCACAAGTAATACTAGATTAAGCGTTCCATCTGGAAAAATCATAAAAGAAATACTGAAAAATGTTTTTAAATTCTATTCAGTTGATAGCCTGTATGTAGTTACATATCCCACATACCATCAAGATAACTGCATCCTTATAAAACCAGATTCAATTACTCAAATAGAGTAGAAAAGATCTTAAGATTCCAGGGCTACATAAGACATTATTTAAAATATTATATAAAACCATTTCAAATCAGTATCTAAAAAATGGATGTAAGCAATGGCTTTACAGCAATTCACATGAATATTACATAAGGGATAACCAAACATAATCACACTTCTGGCAAAAGAAAAAAACATCGCCAAGCAACAGCATGACACATCCTGTAAGACAAGTTTCTGCCAAAGTTCTATCTTTAAAGCTAGATGCTTTCCCTCACTCAGAGTTGCTGAAATCTCATGTATTTGGCTGAGCTTGCTTTAACTGTGAACAAGACCTAAGGCAGTTCCGTATACTCATTACATTTAGTTAACCAAAGAGCAAGTTTCCATATGTATTTACAGTCTACTACTTGCACAACAGTGAAAACTATTAATCCTACCAAAGTAAATTTGGCTACTAGTGGCACTGCAGTTAATGTACCTGTTAAAGACACTACTTGATGATTGAAATATTTTTACTGAAAAGATGTCAACATTTCTTCGTATCTTTCAGTTAATCTCCCCTAGAGTGAAAACCGACCAATGTATCAAAATAGTTTCATTTTATATGGAAGGGATGACTGACAACATGTGAACTTAACACGGGAATACCTAAGTCCAGGTCACAAATGACGTTAGCAAAATATAACCTAAGGTGACACTCAATAAAGCACAAATACTTAATACTGTCATCTGAAGAACAGTAACCTAAAAACATGTGTTTTATTACTATTATGATAATGCCTTTCTAATATTCTGCCTTTTTTATTATTTGAAAATGCCTGAATAGCAAGCAGCCTATAATCTACCAGACACACTATGCTACAGAAGGATCTTTCCAAAATTCTTTTTTTTTAGTGTACAAAGGCACAACTCAAAAGTTACAAGGATCTTAACAGACTTTTCCACGCAAAACTCAAAAGCTTAATTTTTCATACAAAAACTAAACTTTGAGACAAGGTGTTAAGAGCTGGAAAAGCAGCAATATAAATAAGCTTGCAATGAAGTCATACAAAGTTCCAGAGAACTGAGAGAAACACAACCACGACCCTAAAAAGCATGCAAATACAAAGAAATGAAAGCAAGATAAGAACATAAAAATCCCAGAAATCTATCATTCTTTCAAAGGCTGAAAGAAGGGGTTCATACGTACAGCAAGGATGTGATTTCTCAAGATAAAACAGACACAAACATTAAAGAGAACAGAAGATGAACAGAGAACCGAATATGCCAATAAGAAAAGACTTCATGCTAACAGCAAGACCAGAGCACTGACTGACTCCTTCAGTCTACAAATACAATCTGTAAATTAAGAATCTGCTCATCAACTACTACTGTGAATTCTCCCTAAAAGTTGACAAAAAGCAGCCAAGTGTCCTTCAACTACCACAACACCTTATCAAGTTTCCCATCAAGTGTCAAAGGAAACAGTGCCACTACCAAATCCTTGATACCATTCTCTGCAGGCATGAACTGAAAGCTTGCAATTGCCATTAAGTTTTACAGGAAACGGTGCTTATCACTCTCAATTTCTAAGGACTTCTTTTCAAGCCTGAATATGAAGCAGCACAAAGCTAAGCTGGTAACTGTTAACAAATTGAATCCCCTTCTTTTCACTAGCCAAGCAGAGAAAGATCCAGCAAAAAAAAAAAAAAAAAAAGAAAGAAAAAGAAAAAGAAAGAAAGAAAGAACACAACAAGCTAATTTGCAAATGTAAATAGTTTAAATGTCTAGGTATTCCTTGACTCACAGGTGAAGTCATCTATTACAAATTACATTACCCTCCCTTCAAAAGCTTTCATTTAACTAGTAAATTCACATTAAAAACAAACAAACAAACAAAAAAAAAACACCTAAAAATGCCAATCAAATAAAGCAAATGAGATTGTAAAAGGTGCTCTCAAAGCCATCAACAAGTCTCAAGCATTTTCATTCAATAAACTACAAATATACATATACATATTATGACACCAGAATTAACTGCAAGAGAAAACAGTTGGTTCAGTACTACAAATTATTCCTTTCACGAGAGAAAAAAAGCTTTAAAGAAACAGAAGCACTCATGTGACCAAGATTTCTGTAGCTCCTCTTTAAAGAAGTGCATAAATAACAAAAATAGTCAGAATAGTAAAAGACAAGTTTCTGACAACAGTCAGAAAAGCAGTAAAAGACAAGTTTGGCATGACCTGAAGTTGTTCTGTTTTGTACAGAATACAAAAGCAACTGAATAAATACTGACTTGAAGATGCAAGAATCAAAGCAAGTAGTTGCAAATTTGAGCACGTCACAAAAAGTATGAGAACTCATCAATTCCCAAATGAGAAGACCTATCAAAGATGTGTATAGTTTTTTACTTTCATTTATACAAAGCAGCACATACACCAAAGCATGAATAGACGATTAACACCTAAACCACACACTACTGCATTTTCTTTTTTTCTTTTTTTTAATCTACTAAAATAGATCTAGGAGCCATCATCACCTCTAGTGCGTTTCTAAGTTTTATTTCTTAGCTTCCTAATACATAAACCCAAGAATGATTTTCCTAGCAGTAACTGAAGATACCGCTGATTAACGAAAGCCAACCAGGCAATCATTATTTCAGGAAGCCAGATCACACTGGAAGGCCGTAAACTGATGCCACAGCAAGAGAAGATCAAGAAGTGTTTAGCTCTTACAGTATTACTTTAGATCAGAATTATCCTGTGCTCGAGTTAGTAATGAGTAACATAAAAACAACACCTAGTACAGCTATGCAGCCATGTGGACAGCTACAGAAATGCTGGGTGTAACTTGTAATATTCTGATAGTACTTAATGATATGAGAAAAGACTGAAAAGAATAAAAAAAATTCAAGATAGTTGATAAAAACTATATCCACTTCAAATGCAACAAAGTAAGCTATACTCCCTTTTCATCTCCCTATTAAGGTTTGTTTTCAAATCAAATTCATCCTTCTAATTATAGAACCACTTCCTTTGCAGCTAAAAGCAGCACTACTTTGTCTACCCCTCATTATTTGTATGCACTCACACAGGAACCTCCCAGTGACGCTGGTCCTAGAGATGGGCAAGGAGTCCCTGAAAAATCTCAAAACAATTTCAAATTCTGTACGTGACACAACAAGCCGAAGCTCAGGAAGCCCTTCCAAATGTTTAGACCGAAGGGGTTCTATTAGATACTATATTTCCATTTAAAACTACAAATAGTCACAGATGCCTTTTCTCTTGCTTGCCAAAGCTGGGAACAGTAGACTTGTTTTTTCCCAACACATAAGTGGCTTCAACGCACAGTGAACTTCACTAATGCGAAGAAATGCCAAATCAGCAATTTCAGAAAGAAACATAGATACATAAAACTAGACACTTACTTCACTTTCCAGCTGTCTCTTTTCGTTCCCAGCTACAGAAATCTTGATTCTATTTCCCCATGTTATCAACCTCAAATAACCATCTAAAAAAATATTTTATTCCACCTTGGAAGGATCAGTGTGTAACGGTGCTGTTACAACACAACACATCCCAAAAAATACAAGTGGCTTTGCAGTTGTCACACTTTGACTTGATCTTACATCACTAAATCATGATTACGCATGTATTCTGGAAAATGACATGACAGCCCAGTCATCTTTTGCAACAGTTCTTTAGTCTACTGTCTAAAAGCTAAGTTCAGCTGCAATACTCCAGGCCTCCGGAGTACTGACCTTGTTTCCAACCCTCTTTTAGCTTTTTAACAGAATTCTAGAATAAAAGACATGCACGTCAACACTTCTAAAGGTCCTCGCCAGTCTCTTACCCTAAATGAAGTCACAGAGGTCTTTGCTTCCATCTGCAGTAAACGGCTCAACAGGCTAAAAAGGGTTTAGGCCTTGCTTCACTTTTGCTGCAGCTCTTACTGAGGAATGTGGATGCGCACACACTTCAGACAGCAAATGTAACTATACGCAATCTAACACATCCCAGTATTATCATATTTATTCTGAAGGGCAAATGGGTGTTTCATTCAGATAGTTCAAAAGTACGGTATTATTGCTAAGCAACTCTCTCTACAACTGCTGTTCAACTTTTGACACACAGGGAATAAAAAGAGGAACACGGTAGGGAAACCAGGACATTCAGAAGTGCCAAAAAACCATGAAGAGAAGCAAAGCTAAGTTATCAGTGTGAGATGGAATGAGGTGGAGAGGCTTGATCTGTACAATAGCCAGAAGATCTGGCTTCAGAAGCTCTAGATGGAAAAGTACAAAGCAACACGGTCTGACAAAAAGCAGAGCCAGAGAGAAAAAAAAACGCTAATAGAGGCACATGTGAAAAACATATGACACAACTAACAAAGAGACATGGTATTTAAATGAGAAATTATCTTTTATAATAGATGTTTCAAGAAAGAGGTGACCTAAACTTTATGTGTACACTGATACTTTCTGAAGAAAAAACAGAAATATGCTTCACCACTTAACTGACAAGGCTGCGGGCCTATGAGCCTCCATGTGTACAGGTATGGATGCACAGGGACAACTGCACCACTGTCAGCCTAATTGTAAACAAGTTACTGCAGAGCACTCAGCTTCATTTGGTGTCACACCACAAAAGGTGACTGGTTCTTTCTACCAGTACCTACACCAACTACATCTCATGTCTGTATAATTAACTCAGTAGAAGAGTTCGTTATTAATAATATGCTTGAACAAAACGTAGAAGTCTGTATTTTGAATGAGCACACAACTGCTGATCACCAGGCCAAATTTAAACCAGGCAAGTGCCTAGAGACAAAACATTAATTTATTATCTCACTTTCAACAAGGCTACTTAAACTATGTATTGCTTAAAAATATTAAAGAAAAGAAACAGAATCATTTATACACTCAAAACATTGGCTGTCCATGTGGAGAGTTTATAAATGAAAAGCAAAGCAAAGCAGGGGAGAAGGCTTGGCAATTTTTCTATACAAAAGAAACTCCAGGAGAAGTCAAGGTCAAACAGTTTAGATACTCTACCACTGATAACTGTGATACAATCATTTCACAGGGAAACTCCTTCCCTGATCTCGTCCTGTTCTGTTCCCTACTCATTCCTAGCTTTGTATGCAGTAGAGGATTGGTGTTAGTGCGAACTACCGCCCCACCTTCACTTGCTTGTTATCATCAGTTCAACAGACACTAAGTGTAGCTAAAACATTTTAAGGTAAAACTTTCAGCCCTGACAGAAGATTGAAAGATTTGAGTGGGATTCAATCAAATACAGCTGTCTCTTCTTCCAGCTGTGGTTTATTCCATACTTCCAAGGCCATTCATGTCTCTCAACTGCCTTCAGAGATCTTTACGCAGACGTACTAAGTTTATACATGTTACCAAACAGAAGCAAATACAAAAGCTTCTGGATAATCCCAAGCAGCAACTTATGGGCTCACTGAGCAGTGCTATTCGAGCTAATTTCAAACACATACTGTAATAAACAATGTGTAAAACAAGTGTCAGGAAGCACTAAGAAACAAAGAACAAAATAAAAAGAGAGAACCCTCACTGAAATGGAGTACTGTGTAAATGGAGCAAGACAAGCAGAGTGGAGAGGTAAGCAGCCAAGAAGTTCATAAAATGAAGTAGTTACACTGGAAAAAAAAAAAAAAAAAAAAAAAAAAAAAAGCTTAGGCTGCGTTTCTGAGATCTGCAAGTGCTGTGGTTGGGATATACCGACAACAACTCACGCTTCAATCAACACCCGCCGGGCAGGGAAAGCAACCTGTTGGCGCTCGTTACTTAGCAAAGCGGACATAGGTTGCAAAGAGCACAGAATTAATCCCAGAATTAATTTCTGCCTGTGGCCCTGCGTGAAGATACGCTACTTGCTGTGAAATAATAATATTAAAAAAAAAAAAAAAAAAAAAAGTACTCGGGTCTAATTGGGCCATCCTTAAGGGCACGGCCCCGCGGCGGCCCCCCCCCCACCCGGCGTCGTTCCTCCCGCCGCACGTGGCCCGGCCCCGCCGCCCGCCCGAGAAATACCTCAGCTCCCCTCAAGCTCTCGGCCCTAGCCCCGTTCCCGAGGCCGCGAGGGGGCCGCCGGGGGCTCGAACCCCACCCGTCCCACCGCCGCCCGCGGGGGGGAGGGGCGAGGAGCGGCGGGGGGCGGGGCGGCGCTCACCTGGCAGAAGCGGCGGCAGTAATACTGGCTGTGGAGCAGGGCCGGCAGGCCGACGGGAGGGCCCGGCGCCGCCAGGGCCTCCAGCTCCTCGCTGAGCCGCTCCGACTCCTGGTCGCTCTCGTCTTCCGCCATGCTGCTCCGGCCGCCCTGCGCGTACCGAGCGCCCCCCTGCCCCCGCCCCTCCGCGCCGGAAGGGGCCGCCCCCGCCCCGCCGCCTCACGTCCGGCCACGCCCCCCCGGCGCGCGCCTATTGGGTTGGCCGCCGTGCCGCCCGACGGCCAGCGAGGAGACGGCTCGCCAGTGACCCCTGACCTCTGGCTCCTCCCTTCCGCCCGACCCCACTGGAACGCCATGTGATTGGAGCAAAAGTCTCCTTATTACTTTACGCAGCCCTTCTCATTGGCTGATCTTCCCGCTCATCACACCGCCCTCCGCAGCTACTGGCCGAAGCTCCCGTCCACTAAACGCGCATGTTGCCTTCGCAAGCTCCGATTGGTCTCAGTACGCTTCAATCACGGCATTTACGCCCACCCCCAACTTGCGATTGGGCTAGTGCGCCGCCCGTCTCCGCGCGGGCGGGTAGGGAGCAGCCAATCAGCACCGGCTTTCCTCCCGTCTGCCGCTCTGGGGCGGCGGTCGCTAGGCTGGTTGTTAGGTCCCGCCTACCGCGGCCGCCAGGGTGGGTAGCTGTGTCTGGCTGCGGCGCGGCGGTGGCGGGGAGCGTACGGCGCAGGCCGCGCGGAGCAGGGGGAGACCGCGCGGCCCCAGCGGGTAACGGAGCTCGACAGGGGGCGGCGCCTCCGGGTCTGCGTTCCGGGCCGGGCGGGGCGGCGCGGCGCGGCGGGACCACACCTGTCTGCGCCTGATCGGGCTGAGGGAGGACCGAGCGGCCTCCGGGAGGCGGGCGGCCCCGGGCCGACAGGGCGTGAGAGCGCTGGGGTAGGCGGGAGGCAGGGCCCGGCCCGCTGTCACCGCGCGGTGCCCTCCTGAGTCGAGGGGCGGAGGGTTCACGAGGGCTCGTATCGTGTATTCGGGCTGCAGGCACTCTGCGTCGGCACGGGGATAGTGCCCCGGGAAGCAGACGCGTCGGTCTCTGACCTTACGGGCTGCTTCGCTTGGCAAGAAGACGGCTACATCTATGCGACTGCTGCAAACCCTCCTCCTCTTCACCTTATGTGCGTTTCGGAGTCGCCCGTGGATCCTGCGCACGTGCAGTGGTTTCGTCTCAGCGTGAGCTGTTAGCGGAGCTCGCTTATCAGCGCTCCTCAGCGCTCCCGCAGCCTCCGTGCTTCATCCCTGCGCTCGGCAAGCCAGCTTTACTATGAACAATCCCTGCCAGACCTTTGAGACGGGAGAAAAACGTCCCGTGTTTTCAGCTTGCAGAATTACTGCTTCCAATCCTGATATAAGCACGAACTCTTAGTTTTATGTGTATGGTTCATTTTGACGTTTCCAAGTCCTGAGCAACAAGTTGATGTTGGGATAAGGCTTGTTGCAAGTTTGGTTTCGGGAGGCTTTCAGTTGCTTGTGAAACTCGTGGGGATAGAACCCATAAGGTAACAAACAGGAAAAAGCGCCAACAGAAAATACCTCACTCTGTAGGGTTGTGCAGGATCATTCAAGCCTGTAGTTCTGGAAAGCAGCAGATGATAGTTCAAAAAATGGACTGAGAAAGTATCCAATAACAAGATTTTCATCTCCCACATTCAAAAAGGATGTTGGGTCCTCATGTGGCCACGTGGCTTTTGAAGACTAAAATTGTCAAGACTGAATTCTGTTTGATTGCTCTATTTCCAGAGCGAGTTAAAGGCATTCTGGACAGCACAAGCTCTATTCAGTCCTTAAAGTTGGACAGGCTTGCCTTACAGCTAGTTGGGAAATCCATGGCTTTTAAAGGCAGATTTTTTTAAATGTTACAACAGCAAACAGCATGTAACTAAGTAAATATAGTGACACATCTACAGTTACAGAGATCTCTCTCTCTGTGTAGTAGTCAGCAGAGGTAACGCAATATTCCTGCAAGTCATCCATCCCCGTAAGTAAATATCCAGGCAACCTGTTAGATTTTCTCAAAATATTTGTGAATTGTCATTTTGCTCAAAAACAAGCAAACAAAAAAACACCCCAAGACCCTCAACCTGGGCATAGGGAAGTTTTTCAGTCTTTTACATTGAAAATGTAAATATAATAAATAAGAGAAATAGAACCTGATTGATTTTAGTACACTTGACTAGATTATTGCTTGCTTTGATAATGTAATTTTAAAGTGATGTTAAAGACAGTCCTGCTGTCTTCTCTGAGTAATCGGTTACCTTTCTGAGAGTAGTTGTCTCTGTGGAAAAAAAAACAAACCAAAGGCTTTTCTTTTTAATTGAAACATGTATATGCAGGTTTCTGCTCACATCAGACTGCTTTTGTTGCACTTTCATTGCAACGACCAAAAAAAAAAAAAATTGACTTTAAGTTAAGGCCCAGACTAATAGCTGAGGTTTGGGGCAGGGGTAAAAGTGAAAGATGTTACAAGTGAGTAATGAGTGCCAGCAAAGTTCAGGTCACCTTTTTTTTTTTTTTTTTTTTTTTTTTAAGTCTATATAAATCAACAGTGATGGCCTTCTTGCCTGAGGTTTTTTCTAACACAGGTAATGCAAACTTTCAGGAAATAAACAGGAAAATACTGACTCGACATAGCTAATAAATTGTCAACTGTTTTTAAAATATTAAGAACGCAGACTTTATCTTCAAGATCAAACTGTGTTTGTGGGGGGAAAAAACAACTTTGCATGACATTCAGTGATGAACAGATTGAAGAATTCATTTGAGCTTTGCAGCTGTAGAAACTAAAAAGTAGTTCACCGTGACCCATGAGGAACTTCATTATTCAAAGGAAGACTTTGAGATGCAGAACCATCTCATCAATATTCAGTGATAGTTTTGTGCTTGTATCTGACACGTAATTGGCTTGTAGATGACACTTAGCCCCGTGCTGGGTACTGAATAGCCAGCACTCAAAGACGGTTTGATTGAAATCATTCGCGTGTCTTAACGGCATTTTTCTTCAGCTTTCAGGTAAAGCTCACCAAAGGCCACAATGGAACGGTTTGGAGTGAAGTCCACTCCGTCACGTAACCGCTCGAAGACTGCTTTGTATGTAACTCCTCAGGATCGGGTAACTGAGTTTGGCAGTGAGCTGCATGAAGACGGCGGAAAACTCTTTTGCACTTCCTGCAACGTGGTTCTGAATCATGTCCGCAAATCAGCAATCAATGACCACCTTAAGTCAAAAACACATACAAAGCGGAAGGCGGAATTTGAAGAACAGAACGTCAGGAAGAAGCAAAGGACTCTGACTGCCTCCCTTCAGTGCAACAGCGCTGCTCAGACAGAGAAAACCAGCGTCATCCAGGACTTTGTGAAAATGTGCCTGGAAGCTAATATTCCGCTTGAGAAGGCTGATCATCCTTCTGTGCGAGCCTTCCTTTCTCGCTATGTCAAGAACGGAAGTTCGATACCTAAGTCAGAGCAGCTAAGGAAAGCATACCTGCCCGATGGGTATGACAATGAGAACCAACTCATCAATACTGAAGATCGCTGAGAAGAAAACTGTTTTAATCATCGTTGTGAAGTTTTATTGATGGTGTGGTTTATTTTTATATTCATGCATATATACAGTGTTACATATTGGTTTTACAAGCTATTTTGTATTGTAGAAATGACAATCTATTTGTGAACTAAGCGGTATGCCGGAGACTGTCGCTAACCCTGTGGTAGACTCGAGAGCTGCTTTGATGTAGGACTCACACTGAGTGCAGGGAACATGCCTGGCGTACGTCCCGTCTGTGTTCAGTCCAGCTGTAACTGACGCTAAGAAAAAGGCACTTGCGTGGAGAACCTCCCTTACATTTGTGCATCTGAATACACAAAGAAGAGGATGCAGTAGGAATTGTTCATCGTGTGAGTGGATTGCTTTGTCCAGAATCTTCTCCGTGAGTGACCAAGAAGTACTGCATGTTAAAAATGGAAGAGGCTGTAGAGTGGTTAGTTAATATGAGTGATCTGTTGGGGAGGATGATTGCAATTTCCTAATCAAGTTTGCTTATGTTTCAAAAGAGGAAACATTTTTCTTCTAGAATACTCTAATCCTGTTTGATGCAACTGTGGATGTACTCATTACCTAGCCTAAATAGGTGGCCTTTTGTACCAACCTTTGAACTCTACTATTCTTAAAAAGCCAAATTTCTGAAGATTTGCCATGCCTGGTTTTTTAAATCTCCATATCCTTTTCTTGGTTTAATGTATTCCCTCCAGTTTCCGTGCCAAACTTTGAAAGCTAAGTGGATGAACTAATAACTACGTGTGGTTTACAGCACAGCTGCTAGCAAACGAATCTTACACTGGACCAAGATCATAGTAGTAGGGGGAATGAATGCCTATTTCTTACGACGAGATAAAAGATGCTGAATTTAAACTGGAGGTGGAGGAGGAACAAAATAGTGGAGTTGAGCAAGCTTTTCACAGTGTGCAGGGGAAGAGTCTCCTTCATCTGTCCCTGCAGGTCCTTTACTTCTCGCCTCAGCCTTTTAGTCAAAGGAGGTAAAATGATGAAAATACTTTTCAAAATAGTTCCTGCAAAGGCTATTCAATATTTGTAAGAACAGCTAGGAAAGCCTGTATACTTCAAAGATGTAATGGGATTATACCGCTGGGGTGTATTTCTTATTCTGTGCCAAGATGCCATCTATTGAACTGGCAAAAAGTTAAATGAAAGTTAAAGAAGTTCAGTAATGTTGCTCTCTCCCAAATCTAGTAAACTGTTACTAAGCTAATCCAAATTATTATGCCAAATAATACAACTTGAATAAATAAATAAATCAACTTGATGCAAGTGCTTGCCCTATAATGTTTTTAATGGAATGGTGGAGCATTGTAAAAAGAGCTTGATTTTCTTCAGATGTTCTGAATTTAAGGAGGTATCAAGCATTTCCTAAGTTGCATAGAAATGCGCCGCTCAATGGATATAGTGATGCAAGCATGCTTTAACTCCCTCAAGTGGAGCCAGTTTTCTGTTCATCTTCCTTTCCCTGTAAAGTTTGACAATATCACATTATTTCTTTTATTCAGGATATTTACAGCAATACTACGTATTTGCTAAAAGAGACTGAGTAGCCCACTTATTTTGTTTCTGCGGCTAATTTCTAGAGAAGAGTCTCTCTTGCTGGATTAAAAGAGATTTACATACTTAGTAACAACTGCTTTTTTGTGCAATTCCTGCAGAAATGCAGTTCATGTTACGAGAGTGTCTTCTAGCCTTCTGCTATGGGAAGTGCTTGAATAAATGGATAAAAGCAAAAAGCAGAAGGCATGTGCCAGTACATGGGTACTCAGTACACTGCTGCACTATTGGTCCCTGTTGAAGCTAGTGGGATTTCATGCAGGTGTAGCAGTCCTGTCAGTGATATTCGTTTCTGGTGTAGGACTTCAGGCAAATAACATAATAATGGTTTGGTTTTGTCTTCTTCAAATCCTGTATATCAAAATTTGCCTTCCCAAATATCATTCACTATTGCAAGAGTTTGGGTTTTGCTTAAGCTCATAAACTGCCTTGGGCTAGAACTGTTTTATAAATCTTCTAAAGCCAAGTGAAAGGTACACTGCCAAGAGCCTTTTCTGTCCTGACCATAACAGAACATGGGTTATTTTTGCTTGTCATGGTTTTTCAGAGTGTTGTTTGTTTGTTTGTTTGTTTGTTTTACATCTGCTGTCTTATTGCAGTGAAATGAAAAAACAAAACATATGGTAATATTAAGTATACTCTTGCACAGCAAAACAGAAAACCTTGAAAATGAAAGTTAGTGGTAGTTATAGCGTTTGTTTAAGAGCAGTCACTCGTTCATTAAGGCAATGCACCCAGTTTATCAAAAGTTTACTTTCTACTTAAGAAGCAGTCTAAATTTAGGCTCTTTGCGCAGAATTAGTACAATTCTGCGACTATCTTTTGTTTCTTAAGTATCTAGTATCAATTTATATTTAATGCAGAATTACTGCAGAGGGTATGAGCCTGGTGAGGATCCCTTTCAGTGTAATCATACTGTAACCGACTTGTAACAAAAAGTTGACCGTCAGGATTTTGAATGGAACTGGCTAAATTCCAATGCACAGCTATTTGTAAGACAATGATGTATTAATAATAGAATTCTTATAATTAAAAAAAAAAAAAAAGCTTTTTGAAACTTTATGAAATCAAAATCAACATTGCAGCAGATACTTATAACAAGGTAAAGCAATGGAAAAATAAAACACTTCCAGGTACCTAGAAAGAATAAGAAGTTTATATTCATGGACATAGCCCAAATCACAAACAAGACATTTGCAGTTGTTTTCTTTTAAAGTAAAAATGGTTCCACTAAGTCTTGGAATTGAGTCCTGCAAGCAGTCAAGTTTGTACCATAATTTTGCCATTGTGGCTATAGTTGGACAAAAATAACCTTGTTTTAATTACTATTGATTTTAAGAAAGATTTACAGCAGAGGTTTTCTGGTATTTCTGAGAGTAAGTAATAACAAATTCCTGGAACGGGGGCTGTGGTTGCATTGTTTAGCAGTCTCTATGGGGTTTTGTTTTTTTTATTATTATTATTATTTTTTCCTCTTGCAGGAATGCTGCATTTTTTAGCAATTTATTTGAAATTACATTTGATTTAAAAAAGAATGTACTTTGACCATGTACGTACATCAGCTCAGCCAATTCACAGCTAAGATGACTCTGAAATGCATTTCTGAGAACGCTTTCAGAGAGTAAAATACTGGACAAAAGGAATATTCTCTGTTCTGTGTATTACACATATATACATCACATTAGTTTCAGCTTGCATGTTCTTGAAAAACATGAGTTGTAGTATTTTTAAGCATTTTCAAGCCTTTAATTTGGCAGGTCCTTGTGGGGAATGAAACACAGGATATAATGAAAGGGAAAGTGGTTTTTCAACTGAGAGAGAAACTTGGTTTTGCGAAGTATGGGATATTCTCATGATAGAAGGACTATTTTTAGTTAGAGCCCCTTTTATCGATTCTGTTGAACGATGCCGTGCTCCCCACTAAGTTTTGCAGCATCATGAGGGTTTGGGGGACGAGAAAAAAAGAGCTGGAAGTTTGGTAAGGGTTATCTCTATTTGTATTTACATATGAGGAGAGGCAAGACTCACCACTGTTGTGTTCACGTTGTACTCACTGCTAACTTCTTGTGTAATTTTGAGTGCTTGTTGTCTTTGTACAATTTTAAGATTGTATCTAACTTTCAAAATAAATTTTTTTTAAACAAAGATTCCCACTGTAAATAATGCTGTTCGACTTCAGTTGTTTTATCATTAAGGATGTTTTGCTTGTGGTGAATGGTCACAGAAGTGGTTTCAGTGAGATGACAAAATGACGTTCGGATGTTAGAGTGAGGCTGAATCTACTTGGGTTCCGTTTCCTGCAGAGCCACAGGACTTCCTGTTAGAACAGTAAGACCGCACTAAGTGATTTAAGTTTTTATATTAAAATACAATTGGAAGAGAAGTACTTTACTTTGTAAAGTTTTCATTTGGTAATGAAAAAAAAAAAAAAAAAGATCCTTTTTTTTAAAAAAAATAAAGGAATTCCTTTTTCATAGAATTTATGCATTATCATCTCTTATTTCAACAAGAAAATAAAGAAGTTGTGGCAGTTGAAGTATAACATTAACGCAAAGCAATGGAAATGGATGGCGATAGAAAAAAAATGTGAGGTAGAGCAGTGACATAAGCAACCCTTCAAGTAATATCACTCTACCTTGAAGCTATTTGACTGTTGGTAGATCTATACAATCCCTCTGAAGTATGTTTCAAGACTATACAGAATTTCTGTTGCCAGTCAAGCGTGTGATTTTTCTTCCCATTGTGTCAGAAATTCCCTCGTCATGCCTTCGGTTGCAAGTGAATGCTGACTGAAGTAATTCTTGTGCATTTTGATGCTGCAGAAAGTGATCTGTAGATGTATGGTCTTATAGTTGCCTAACGCTTCGGGTCTTTTCAGGAAGGGCTTTTGTAACCTGGAAGAATCCTTGTCTTCCAGACTATCTGCAAAAAATGTCAAAAAGTGATCCTTGTCTTCCTGATGGACTTCATGAAATTCAAGCAATAACATTCACCTGTCGAGATAATCCAGTGTATGTTTGAATATTTCCAAGTGCCTTTTCCCAAATCCTTGTCTCTTGGCAGCTTGTGATGGATCAATGATAAACTGCCGTTGCTGCCTCTTGATTCATGAATTTATTAATCATTAATTTCCTACTCTTAGCCATGATCTGGCATCACCTCTCTAAGTCAGGTTGCTTTTTTACCCTCGTATCAAATGGGAAAGCACAAAAGAAATAAACATACCCTTTGGTAAAGTTTTCTTGCATAGGAAACTCCTCTGTGGAAGAGGGTTGTGTATACTTGCAATAGGAAAGCATCAGTAGGAATCTGTGTGGAAGCTGTTGCAGAATCAGGTGGGATATGTATTTATTAGTAATGCAGCTATTCTAAACTCTTGTGATAACATCTTAACTTCCTAAGTTAGTCACGTGGTTTAAGCCACATCCAAAATGCAGTAGGATTAAGTGTACAGCAACTGCTTTCAGGCCACGTTTATACTGTTAATTAGGTCTGGCATTTGCAAATGACATAGCCTGGACAGCAGATACTGGAGGATAAACAGTCTGTGGAAGTTCTGTTTAGGTCAAGTAAGGAAGTTTTTCTGTTCATCCCTCAACTTTCCTCAGACCACAAAGGATTTGGAATTTGTGGGTCTTCCGGTGTGTTAGAAGTCTACTTCTTTCATATTCAAAACAGATAGCACATCTCAGAAGTAAAACATGCAGACTGAGATGGGATACGGAGAGCTACAGCAGCTGTCACTCTGGCTTGACCAATTCCAAATGTCGTATATTGAGTGTAAAATAGAAAAAGTCTAAAATAAACAATTCCTGAATATCTATTTCAGTCTTTTCTCCCTTTGAGATAAGCTGTTAAGCCTCTCAGTTCTATGGCTCACTTTAAGCTTCAGGAAACAGAAAAATTTGAAGATCTAGTCTTGTAAAATAGCATCTGTTTGGTTAGAAGATTTCTGCTAGAGCTGGAGGAGGACATAAGATCAGAGGTGTACAAAGCTTGTCTACAGCTGAACCCCAAACAAGTACAGGCAATTTATATGTGTGATTTAGATTCATCTTCTCCAGTTCAGTAATGCACAGGGAGAGGACATAAAATCTGAGGATTACTTAAGTGCAGTGGTCAGTACTCTCATATCATCATGTGCTCCATGAGCGCACTAAACTAAGAGCACGCATTCACTAGGAAGTTCCTATTTTCACTTTAGATACTTCTTTTCTTCTCCAGTCTTTCTCTGCAATGAGAACCACTGTGTTCCTGAGGAAAATAAATCTTTTTTTTTTTTCTTTTTTTTATTTTCCCCCCCAGTTCATTAGTGGAATATTCTATAGCAATGCAGAAGAGAGATAGGGTACATTCAACAACTCCATTCAAAGCTAGAGAAAAAAAAATAATTGGAAGCTTCTGAGGCTAAGATTTTCTTATACATTGGTTTGTCTCAAGTGTTTTTCAATCTGTCCTTTAGGATACAAAACAGCTCCCATATTCGGTATTAGATTTCACTACAGTAAATGAGACCTCCTTACCTTAATTCTTCTGTAATTAGCCTTAAATTGCTTCCTCCCTCCCCTTATTTCTGAAGCCAATCATGACCATAAAATTAATCAAATAACTAGAATAGCCATGCTTATACTTTGCGAATTGCTTATACACAGTAAAACCCTGAGGAAGCTTTTAACCTACTCTTCACTGTACTTAGAGGTCCTTGCTCATTCTGCACTTCAGATGCAAGATACATGCTTGTGGATTTATCAAGACTCAGCCCATCTGATTAAACTGAAATTGCTCAGGAAAGGCAGGGAGATGCAGAAAACTTCACTGTGATAAAGGAAAGAGCCTGCATAGAAAAGAAGTAACTGACTCTTTCTTTAGCAGTGAGTCACAGTAGTAAAAGATGGGAACAGGCCGCTGGGACCACCCCATAGTCCACGGGACAGCACACTCTGCAAGCTGTGTGATCATGAGTGACAGGCAAAAAAAAGATGTTTGCTGAGAGACTAGATTATTCAATAAATTCAAGTCAATAAAGCTACACGTAGTGTTAGGAAGGTAATTTTCAGCAGACTTAAGCCCACCAGCTCCCATCGTCTTAATGCAATTAGAGAGGCCAATGCCTAAGAACTTGGAAACAGGGAAAACACGGCCTCAAAAACACACAGCTTTATCTTGTCATTAGAAAGAAACTGGGACAGAGCAGAAGAAGGGGCGTTACATAGATATTTCCCTCATTTAAGTCCATTCAAGTTAACAGTAGTCATATGATGATCATAGAATCATCAAGGTTGGAAAAGACCACTAACATCACCTAGCCCATCACCACCATGCCCACTAACCAATGTCCTTCAGTGCCACATTGACCCTTGTACACCTCCAGAGACAGTAATTCCACCACCTCCCTGGGCAGCTTGTTGCACTGCCTCACCCTTCTTTTGGAGAAGAAAATTTTCCTAATATCCAACCTG
The DNA here is from genome assembly GCA_030625065.1 of Alectoris magna. Classification (NCBI taxonomy): domain Eukaryota; kingdom Metazoa; phylum Chordata; class Aves; order Galliformes; family Phasianidae; genus Alectoris; species Alectoris magna. Next base: position 107,754,655 of record CM060560.1, read on the forward strand.
AACATCCCCCAGATGTAAGGCCATTCCCTCTTGTCCTATTGCTGTCACCCAGGAGAAGAAGCCAGCCCCCACCTCATCACAACCTTCTTTCAGGATGTTGTAGAGAGTGATAAGGTCTCCCTGAGCCTCCTCTTCTCCAGGGACTGCCCAAACTTTACTCCAATACTTTTGGAACCACTTCCTTAAAATAGTTCCCAACACACCAAATTATGCTAGCTGTTGCTTTTGTATTGCACTGAACTCTTAGTTCTTTAAAGAATTGGTACCTGCAAGGATTCAGCTGAGGCATGATTTGCATGTAGCAAAGAAGCTACTACCCTGCATATAGTAAAAGTCAGTGCCATCTAGTGACATCTCTTTTTTGCCATCTTCAAATGCTCTCAGGCTTGAACTAAACGTATAAGGACTTGAGTAGATGCATAATGGTCAATTTAGGACTGTGCCTTCCTGTTTTGGTAAATAGTTATTTTATATTTAAATATATTGATAGTGTATTCATGTTTACTTTTAGTCTTATATTTAAGTTCTAGTTATTTTACATTTATTTAGTGAAGTGCTTTATATACAGCAAAATCTTTAAAACATTTTTAAAACAGAACACTGTGTTTTAGTGTCTCAAATTCAGGGATAGATTTTTGTTTGTTTATAAGTTAGGATATAAGCTACCGTTTAAGATCTTAAAAAAAAAAAAATAACAAAATAGAACTAATACAGGAGAATCTAGATCCCTCTGAAGGCCCTCCCTGCCCTCTGGCAGATCAGCACTCCCAGCTTGGTGTCATCTGCAAACTTACTGAGGGTGCACTCAATCCCCTCATCAGGATCGTTAATAAAGATGTTAAATAGAAATGGCCCCAGTACCAAGCCCAGGGAGACACCACTTGTGACTGGTTGCCAACTGGCTTTGACTCCATTGACCACAACTCTTTGGGCTCGGCCATCCAGCCGGTGTTTCACCCAGCAGAGCGTACACCCATCCAAACTGTGGGCAGCCAGCTTCTCCATGAGGATGTTGTGGGGGACAGTGTCAAAGGCCTTACTGAAGTCCAGGTAGACCACATTGACAGCCTTACCTTCATCCACTAAGCGTGTCACCTTGTCATAGAATGGTTTGTCAGACAGGATCTACCATTCGTAAACCCATGCTGACTGGGCCTGATCCCCTCATTGACCTTTAACTGGTCCATGATGGCTCCCGAGTTTATCTGTTCCATAACCTTTCCTGGCACCACGGTGAGACTGGTAGGTCTGTAGCTACCAGGATCATCTTTCTGGTCATTTTTGAAGATGAGTGTCACATTTGCCAGTCTCCAGTCCACTGGGATGTTTCTGGTTAGCCAGGACTGCCAAAGGATGATGGAGAGTGGTTTGGCAACCACACCCGCCAACTCCCTCAGCACTCCAGGGTGCAATCCATCTGGCCCCATGGACTTGTGAGCATCGAGCTTTTGGAGCAGGTCCAAAACCATCTTGTCATGGATTATGCAGGGCCTGTTCCCCATCCCTGTATCTAATACTTGCACATGGCAGCTCCTATCTTACAGTTCAAACATTTTCACAAAGTTACCAACGAGAAACTGTGCATTTAAGAAGCTAATATCAAAACTTCATAGAGAGCAGTCAAAGGTTTGCCTTTTTGTTAAACTTCAGTAGAGAGGAAAAGACTCAGTCCAAAGCAGTTGCCAGTCTTCCCATTGCCTTGCTTGGAATGAAATCATAACATTTTCACTTTTTGAGGAAGTCAAGGAAGTCCCTCAAAATTGTTAAAAATCATAGAATCATATAATTTCCGAGGTTGGAAAAGACCTTGAGATCATTTAGTCCAACCATCCACCTACCACCAGTATTTCCCACTAACCCATGTCCCTTAGCACCATATCTATACATTCCTCGAACATCTTCATGGACAGTGACTCTACCATCTCCATGGGCAGCCCATTCCAGTGTCTGACCACTCTGTTGGAGAAGTAGTATTTCCTAATGTCCAACAATGTAAACAACGTAAAGAGGGATCTGATCACATGCACCAGTTATCTAAAGCAGGATTGAACCTCCACCCTCCCCCCCCCCCCCCCCCCAAGAAAAAAAAAAAAAAAAGTTTACAAGAGTCAGAGGACATTAGAAATGCCTTAGGGCTTCGTAATAAAATGATGATATTGACCACAGCAATGAAACTCCTCCCCATTCCCCAAGGTCCTTCCTCATGCTCATCAAATCAGGAGGAACAAATGTGAAATTTAAAGTCTATTTACCTATTTTTGAGTGATCACTTTCTCTCTCATTGTTTTGCTCTCTGATTAAAATTTCAGTTTCATAACGAGGATAAAAGGTGACGCATCAACTACTACTAAGACATTCCTGGCATAAATTTTGGGCAACTCAACATTAACACAAGCAGAAATTACAGTGCCCCACTACACATCCCTTTAATGATCAGTTTTACTGTCTGTGCTCGCTCCAGACTCAGCCACTAGGTGTCTTCACTACTCAGAATTACAACGTGCAGTCCCAGTATTTTGTCTTCAGCGGAAGTTTAGTGTATGGGTGGATAGTTACGCTCCAGCAGTTTTTTCTTCTTAACTGTTTTCCAGTTATGCTGGTTTACAGTATTTGTAAGGCTATATCCTTACAAACATCTATATGATACTCCCAATCATATGGACTGTGCTAGGCTCTTCTAACAGAGAAGTTTTTGAAAGCCGTTCCATTATTTTCTCAAAAATATCACTTAGATTTTTGTTAAAGCTTAATATACCCCTCTACTCTGCCCCCGTGAAACCCCATCTGGAGTACTGTGTCCAGTTCTGGGACCCCCAACACAAGAAAGACACAGAGCTGTTGGAATGGGTCCAGAGGAGGGCTACAAGGATAATCAGAGGGCTGGAGCACCTCCTCTATAAGGACAGGCTAGAGCTGGGGCTCTATAGCCCAGAGAAAAGACAGCTCCAAGGAGACCTTATAGCAGCCTTCCAGTACCTGAAGGGGCCCTATAGGAAAGCTGGGGAGAGAGGTTTTTTTGTTTGTTTGTTTGTTTTTTAAGGGTATGTAGCAGCAGGACAAGGGGAAATGACTTTAAGCTAGAAGAGGATAGATTTTGACTAGACATTAGGAAGAAATTCTTTACTGTGAGGGTGGTGAGACACTGGAAGATGTTACTCAGCGGGGCTGTGAATGCTCTCGCCCTGAAGGCATTTATGACAGGTTGGATGGGGCTTTGAGCAACCTGGTCTAGTGACAGATATACACATGTTTTAAGATATAGAATTTCGTAACTGCATTTTTTCCCAACCCAAACCTATGGGTTTGGTATACACATAACTCTATGTGTATCATAGAGTTATGATACACACGTTTTAAGATAGAATTTCGTAACTGCATTTTTTTTCTTTCCTGGTTACTATTTGTAGCTGTTGTATTTGCATTATAAGCAAAAGTGATAGCTGCTCTGCACAAAATTCTTGTTTAACTGTAGTTTGCTTCCAATTTTATGAAGAATCTCTCCATTTGTTAGAATTTTTGAGGAGCAGATATTTTAGAAACATTCAGAGAGCAAAAAAAAAAGTAATATGTACTTTGAAAGAGCAGCCCAAATCCAAACCTAGATTGCTTGTCTGTATGTCACAAGAAGGCTAAGACTTGGAAATTGTGCAGACTATTGTAAATGAATGAAAATTGAGACAGATCTTTCTGATATCTAACAGCCTGCAAACAGCTGATTTGTTTGGCTTCCTCATTTTGATCTTCTATGTAACTAAAGTTGAATTATAATAATACATAAGGACTAAACAATTTTAAAATACTGTCTTGCATTCCTTTCTTGGCATACTAAAAACTTACTAAAAACAACATGCAGCTCTGATGCAGAGTAAGCAAAGCCAGAGAATTGTGAAAAATGTTTTTACCCTGAACTACAGAGCAGTTCCGATGTGTTGTGAAACGACCGGGGAGTTCACATTTCAGCTACACTAATGCTATGGCATAACCTACCAGATTTTTGCATTCTATTTTGCTTCCCTGCCCCTTTTCTCAGCATTTTGTTAACAGAAGAACTAGAAAAGGAAATCAGTTTAGATACGTACCCCGGGTGAACCTAACAGGATGCAAGAGGCCATCTGAGCTGCACTTTTCAAACCCACAGGAACCCCTCCTCTCCCATGTCCTGAGAACAAAGCCTCCTCCAGTCATGTTGATAAGATGGATCTTGTTGTACAGCCTTCTAGTAAGGCTGGCTCAGAGCAACAATCAAGATTCTGGTAAGTGGCAGTTTTATTATTTATTGTATATATGGTTGAACACTGAAAGGAAAAAAAAAAAAAATAGAAACCAATTCCTAGTGTACCTTGTAGATTACTTATGACTTATTTTATTACTATATCTGAGACTCCTAAAGTAATTAAAGAGGATGATTCTTGCAACAATTGAGAAATATTAGGTATCTAGTCTAGCACCTGAGGACCAGACGCATCTTTCTTTGTGGGCTCTGCCCTCGAGTGGGATGACAGTATTCAAAGCCTCTGCTTGAAATCTAGGATTTCTACCAGCTCCAATCTGGTTTGCACTCAGATTGTCCTTACTGCACAAATAAATGCATCTTCCATCATTTAACTTATTTCAGTATTGATTTTCATCCTGCTTTCAGCTTAGAACCCCCATAGTTTTTAAACAGAGAAGCCCTCCTAGTTCAAAGTGGTGTGAGCACCACACTGTGCTCAGTTCACCCCTACTACTAATTTTACTGCAGACATTATTTTGGTTCTAGATCTTCCATGCTGTTCTCATCCAGGAGACGTAAATGTTGGTATTGAAAGGAAGGTAGTCTTATGTTAAGGGTAATAGCTATGGGAGTGGATGTTCTCATCTGCTCTTAGTATATTTCAGGTGTTTCAAACAACACATTTATCCAAATAACACTTGTTAGAAGGCATTGCTAAAATATCAAATTCAGTATGGGCTATGTGTAGTTGACGTGAATGACAAATTCTGTAGATCTGTAGCATCAGATAGTGTTTTTATGAACAAAAAGCATCAAAAATAATTACAGGAAAGGTTAAGTGATCATTCAGAGTATCTGAGAAGGAAAACTCAAATACTTGGCTTAGAATACATGAATCACCAGGTCAATTAGATGCAGCTGTTTCTTAATTGGAACGTGAGCTGAGCTCAGCCAGGCTACTAAATTGCTTTAGTCATTTGAAAATCAAACATAAACATGTTTCAGAAGGCGATGTATCCAGCAATAACCTTCTTCTTATTCAGCAAAAGTCTTCTTATCTTGTAAGAGATAACTATTACTTCTGCTCACTTCATTATGACTGCCTGAGCTATCAGGTCCTCACAGACACCTTCCTCCATTGTTCAGCTCTTTAATATATGTGTGAACCCCAAGACTCATCTGCCAGGTTCCTAGATAATGTCTTCAAAACTGAATACTAATTTTATTGCACTTCTTACTGTACAAATCCTGTTTACATAGAATCTGTTTCACCAGGTTTTATTCTTCAATCTACACCAAAATTACCTGGGGATCTCCAAGAGCAATACTGCTTCCTTCTACAGTCTTTCATTACTATAAGTATCAGAATCATGTTTATGAAAGCATTACAGACAGAAAAGTCTTTGAAAGCCAGCCTCTACAGAATCTTGATGTATTTTTTTGAATGTATTTACACTTTAGACATGTTTTCCAAGCTTGTTCAACTTTTTTTTTTTAAAGTAAGATGAAAGTTGAAGGCAAGTTATTTAAGCTTTGCTTGCTGCCAATCTATCTAAACTTTCCTAAATTCCTAACATAAACAGTTGATGCTGACAGATTTTGTATACCAAGTTAATGACAAACAAATCTTTTCTAAACTAGAGAAGAGGTAAACACAAGTTTTTTGATGAATTTACATATAGACCTTCCATTCTCTACAGCCCCAATAATTTCAGCTCAGTCAAACCCTGCCTCCTTTGAAACATGACAACATTGGCTATTCCCATCCATTTGCACTGACGGTGGTTGCTGATGTCTGGAATATATAAAGTTGATGCAGTATTTAATACTGATGAAAATAAAACCTAGCAAGGCTTCCACCACCCTGAGAAGCCCAGCCAGTCTCTACACACTTGCCCACTGGTCCTACAAGCATCATCTTTGCCGTTAGCCCTCCATGCAGGACAGCTGGCACATTCTAAAATTCAGCTATACTGAAATTTGCCGTCTTCAAGTTTCAGTCATCAAAACATAAAGGCATGCTCTTTGCTCTTACAGCACATTACAGCTTTCACCAAGGAATTGTTCTGAATAAATACATAAAAATGCAGTTCTGACAGCTGCCTCAGCACACAGGTCAGCTTCGCAAATGTTATCACTGCTAAGAAGATGAAACATCCACAAAATTGAGAAGCTCTTTATTGTTTGCAAAGCAAATATAAAAAGTACATGGCTGTATTTAAAACATGGGGAAAAATAAGCGAAAAGGGCCAAAACTAAGTTTCAGTTAGCTAAGTGACAAATTAATTCATTTTAAATATAACAATTTTATGTTGTTGTTGTTACTGTTAAATTCTACATATGACATACTACTTCATCTCTTGGTCCTCTGTAAAAGGTGAAGAAGAAAACAAGACTTCAATTAATAACTCTTAATTTACTGGAATTCTTTCAAGTACTTAGATGAGGTGTGAATGGCATCCTTTAGAAATGAAAGATTAGAAAGTTCATTTCTTAGGTATTATTTTTCTCTGATGAGTCGAGTCAGATAAATAGAAAGGTGTCTCCAGTATCCATGTTCTCTTCGCTTAATAAATAACACCACGTGCTGCATCTGATGCACGGACTCAGATGTGAATGATCCAAATCGTTTATTACAAGTTCTCACATCACTTTTATACCTTCACAAGTTTTCTTTTCCTAGCTTTCCCATTCGCCCCTACATGTCAACAGAACTTTCCACAAACACTCTTCAACCGTTCATGCAGGCGCTTATCCAATCAGAGCCACAAGCTGTTCCTTCTTCTTCTAGAGGTGTCCTTGGTTCTCATGCTGTTTATCTTGTTCCACAGCTGCTGCTCTGCATGGTCCTTCCTGTATTCCCACAACCATGACTGCTATGTCATTCCCTTGATTAAAAAAAAAAGTATTTTTGATAGAATTACAGTATTGTCAAGAGCCTTTCATTATTGTATAAGTTTAGAGTGCACTTTCGCTTGAAAACCCTATCCTGGCAGTTCACTACACAGAAAGTTTTCCTTACCTGTAAAATTAGTTCTAGGTGCAGATGAGCTTGGCTTGCCACAGCCTATCCAGGAGCATAGTCAAGTGATCTAGAAGAGAATTTGCTTTTATTCAATCTGAATCTTTCTGAGTTCTGTAAGTTTGAAAATGATCTATAGAGCTTTCACATTACAGATTCTTTTACCCTCTTGAAAACTGCCCATTCAAATATTCATCACAAACACGTATATAAACACTGAAAATTTCAGACATGATGTCAAACCTTGTAGTTGGTTTCAGCTCATAACAGCATTCCAGAAAGAACAACTCAATTTATTTTGGAAATCACATAGTCTTTAATGGGCAGATAACGACCCTGAGATTGACTTCTCATATGCCATAGCAAGATAGAAAAAAAATTACCTTGTCGGGGGAAAAGTATTCAGAGCCACGTTCATTCTCATTTACTGAAGTTTATTGAGTGTTTCTTTCTAATAGCAACCAATAAATAGAAAAGGTTACCTGCTAATTAAATGTTGATTCCCTCTACTCCCCCACTGCCTGTTAAAGACATCCCTTACTGTTTAAGAAATGTTTTTATATTGTTATTTAAATCCCAGATCTCCACTGAGACCAATTCCTTTTCAGTGGTCCGTAGAGCTATATCTAGGAAAGATGTTTTAAAGCTTGCATTAAATACCTTATTCTGTATAGAAAGTCCCAAGAATTTTGGTTTTAGACAATTTTTTTTTTTCCATTGCTTTTTAATCTACTTGAAGGGGTGTTGTTTTTTAAAAACTACATATGGGATGACTTGTGAGAGAGGAAGCTAATTAGAGATTCTACAGCATGTTCATTATGAATTCCCACACTTAGTTGTTGAAGACGGCGGATTACATAAAAATGCTTTCACTATCCCAATTTTTATTGAGTTTCAAAACAATTCCAACAAAGAATTTTCTAAAGGCTGAACAAATGTCCTTTTTTTTTTTTTTTAAGGACTTTTTTTCTAGAAGGTCATCAAAGTTATGACTTATAATATATGTAAAGTACTAGGTTTGTTTCTAGCAAATGATTACAAACAAAACCAAGAAGTTCAACTATCAATCATTAACAAGTAACAGAAGTACAAAAAAAAAAACAAACCAACTGCAGTTATTTTTTATACTCCAATCATTGCTTTGTAACTGAAAGGAAAAAAAAAAAAAAAAAAAAAAAAAGACTTAAAAGCAATCTAAAGCCCAATCATCTTACACTTCTAAGAGGAGCCCTTTTGTAGGGCAGTCTACCAACGCTTCTATGCACCAAAAAGCAACTAGTAACCTGGTTAACAAGTTCAAAATATTCCTCTTTGACTGACAGAAAGAAAAAAAATAAAGCACTCCATGAAGTAATAGCGTTTACCTACTATCCGCAGGCTGCTTCACAAGGGATTCACAAACATTAACTATGACAACTATATCAATTTACAGTACGCTAAGCCTCTTTTCCCAAGAATATAACTACACTACTCAGTCCACTCTCTTTCTACCTCTCTATCCACTTTGTTTTTTGTCCCTCTAAGGAGAAGGGAGGACGAGGCTTTATTTGCTAGGGCTAATCGGCAGCAGGTTGCCAAACCCTTTCATCCGCAGCAGCAAGTGAAAATGAAAACTAAAAAATGTTTTACACAGATGACTTTGTGAAAAAAAGACAGAAAATTGGATTCAGGCCCAGTAGTGGCTGGGAATTTTCTTCTGGAAATATAATTTTAACAAACCTGATAATGTTGTAATTACAGTAGTGTTATGAATGCTCACCATCGGATGATGAAGGAACACAATTTTGGCATGTGTTGGCATAGGTATTTGAGAAAAAAAAGAGGAAATGTTCATCAGGCTACCCAGCTGAGAAACTGACTAGCATATGTCATTTGGACTCTCTTGAAAACATACTATATCAGCAGAAGTGATATGAAGTAAGGTCAGTTGCAGTGGAAGATTTTTTTTAAGTCAAATTGTCATCAAGGAAATCCTTTGACAGCAGTGGAATTAGCTCCTTATATCTTAACTGGTGGCAGTGCAAGAAATCATGAGGAGGGAAATTTCTTGTGATATCAATGCAAGTACATGCATAAGTGATTCCAGTCCCAATTTAAGGCCAGAAGGTAACCTCAGCCTTTCTGCGCAGACAGTAGAACCCTGTTCTCTCTGAGAGGGTCTGCTGCTGAATGTTACACTAGGTTACAATGACCAGTGCAAGACAATCATTTTTTTTAGAACAAGAAGTAGAACTGATCAGACATTTTCCCTTCCAACAACCTATACAACTAATCTTCATCTGATGTCAATGGGATTAAGTACAACACTATTGTTCTTATTCAGTCATTGCATTACCAATCACTTTGCTATGAAACTCTAGTATTTAGCACTTTTCTTCTTGAACTATCACCTTTCAACAAAACACCTAATTTATCAAGATCATACAGAAGCCAAAACCTGTCCTTTAGTGCCTATATAATTTCTTCCAGCTTTCTAATGTCTGTAAATCTAACAGATATTTTCTTTTTCTTCAACTGAGACATTACTTAAAAAAAAAAAAAATCAAAACCGGTTCAAAACTCAGAACAATTCAATATATAGCCTCCAATGGCATATCCTTTCATTTTTACTTCGTTCTGGTCTAATTATTTAGAATTTTGCAACTACTGTATGTTCAACTATAGCATGTTATCAAAAAGTATCTAGGTAACAGTTGCCGAAGGCAGCCTCAAAAATACCAAAGAAGTCAAGATATACCACAGATAGATAGATAAGGCTGCTTGACTCTTCACGATGTCTGTTACTTGGTCACCGAGGGAAATCAGACAAGTTTGCTGTCATTTGTTGCTGATGCATTCATTCAGTTCTCTTTATCTTCCCGAGGCTGACAGGCAGTTTGGTTATTTCTTTTTTCAACACCCATCAACAGACATACTTAGGATTTCTTTCTCTGGACTTGCAAGCAATCACACTTCATTACATAATCACTGTACTATAAGAGAGAGTAGGGAAGTAGGAAGCTCTTGAGTGTCACATACTTTTTATTACTTAGCCAAAGAAATCAAGCGCCGTAGGAAACAAGAATCTTTATTAAAAGGTCAGGACATTCAATGATAAGACCCAAAGTAAAAGTGATATATTAGAACTCGAACACTGAGTTTAACAGAATGTTACAAAAATGAAGAAACAGAGATAAGATATATATAATTATTTTCATTATTATGACAAATCACTACCAAACAAAAGCCTTTACTTCTGTATATTATTAATGACTGTGAAGTAAACAATAATCTGAAATAAATCTAAAAGTAACAGAAAATGTCTGTGAGAAGGATGACACAGAAAATCTATGCATATTTTATATATTTTCTCTCCAAACTACAATTCCAGATTTGATTGAGATATAAACTGATATTCATATCAGAGGGAGAAAGTCAATTTTAACAAAACTCCTAAAAATGAAGATGTAGTCTTGATTTATCTTCTATCAGTGTCCAAATAGAGATAAGACCTGAAAGTAGACAAAGAAAGCCCAGCAAAAATGAGAGAGAAAAGAAACTGTGATTAGTGGCTTTATGAATATATAACCAATCCCCACACATCATGATTTTTCTCATGTTTTTCTTCTCTTCTTGGATTTGGGGCCAGTGATAGTCTAGTTGAAACTAAAGTTCAAAGAAACTCTGAGAATAAAATCTGTATTGGTAACTACTTGGTTATACACTGTCATTACTGTGTTCATTACTGTGAGGAAAGGCCAGTCACACAGGTGTTCAAGACAGAGGTGGAAGGATGAATGCTGCTGAATGACAGCAAAGCATAACCAGAGTCCAACATTTTCACTCCGGAGCTTTTTCTCATTACCAGAATGACGGTGGGACCAGTTGGACTCTAAAAGTTGGGGTTCATTAAAATGTGTGGACAACAGATTGAGGGAGGTAGTCCTCCCCATCTACTTGTCCCAGTGGGGCCACATCTGGAGTACTACATCCAGTTCTGGGCTCCTCATTCAAGAAAGACAGGGATCTTCTTGAGAGAGTCCAGTGGAAGGCCATAAAGAGTATTAGGGGCCTGCAGCACCTCCCTTATGAAGAAAGGCTGAGAGACTGTTCAGCCTGGAGAAGACTGAGAAGGATCTCATCACTGTTGATAAATATGTAAAGGGCAGAAGTCAAGTGGATGTGGCCAGTCTCTTTCAGCAGTGGCCAGTGACAGGACAAGGGCAATAGACACAAACTGGAACACAGGAAGTTCCATGCGCACATGAGGAAGAACTTCTTTACTGTGAGGGTGACAGAGCACTGGTACAGGGTGGCCATAGATGTTGTGGAGTCTCTTTTCCTGGAGACATTCAAAATCAACCTGGACACTTTCCTGTGTGACCTGCTGTAGGGAACTGCTTTAACAGAATCACAGAATTGTAGGGGTTGGAAGGGACCTCCAGAGATCATCGAGTCCAACCCCCCTGCCAAAGCAGGTTCCCTACAGCAGGTCGCACAGGTAGGTGTCCAGGCGGGTCTTGAATATCTCCAGAGAAGGAGACTCCACAACCCCCCTGGGCAGCCTGTTCCAGTGCTCCGTCACCCTCACCGTAAAGAAGTTCTTGCGCACATTCGTGCAGAACTTCCTATGCCCTAGCTTCATCCCATTTCTCCTTGTCCTGTCCCCACGCACTACTGAAAAGAGTCTGGCCTCACCACTATGGCCCCCACACCTCAGGTACTTATAAACCTGGATCAAATCCCCTCTCAGCCTTCTTTTCTCAAGGCTAAACAGACCCAGTTCACTTAGTCGTTCCTCATAGGGGAGATGCTCCAAGCCCTTCACCATCTTTGTGGCCCTCCGCTGGACTCTTTCCAAGAGATCCCTGTCTTTTTTATACTGGGGATCCCAGAACTGGACACAGTACTCCAGATGAGGCCTTACCAGAGCAGAGTAGAGGGGGAGGATCACCTCCCCTGACCTGCTGGCAACGCTCTTTTTTATACACCCCAGTATGCCATTGGCCTTTTTGGCCACGAGGGCACACTGCTGGCTCATGGCCAACCTGTCATCCACCAGGACGCCCAGGTCCCTCTCTGCGGAGCTCCTCTCCAGGAGGTTGGACTCTCCGGAGGTCCTTTCCATCTCCTACAACTCTGTGATTTTGTGATTCTGTTATTGTTTAAAGTGAGTTCCATTGAGTCTCAAAAAGAGCCCTATTAAACAAGTGGATTCCATATACAGGAAAACTCATTCACAGTGAATGATAGCTTCTCCCAGCATGTTTTTCTGGTAGCATAGTGACAGCCCAAAATCAACTGTGTGGGTAATTACCACCTTCATGCTTCTGTCCTGTCTCCTGGTGCTGGGGAAAAAGAGAAAAATAAAAGGAGGGTATGCAATAGAAAAGCAAAGCACCACTTCAGTGAATTATTCAATAATTTAAAATTATCAGCTGGAACGAAGAAAGACTATGAGAGGACAACCTTGTTATATGCTATATGACTAGACAGAATGCCAACAGGCATGTATTCATAGTTGATGAGGCAGCACAGCAGTAAAGAGAACAAAGCAATTCAAGCCTCTTGTTGAGAATGATCTTGTATTAAAGTGTCATAGAATGGCCTTGGCTTGGAAGGGACCTTAATAATGATCTAGTTTCACCCCTCCCCCCGCACCCCGCTGTGAGTTGCCACCTGCTAGAGCAGAGAAAGTATAATTTTGTACCCAAGAAGTTCAAGAACAAAAAAGATCACTGAGCTTTAAATACCCTCAAGGAGTAACGGACAAGTGATACTTTCATACTAACTTAGCCAGTTGTGAAGTCCAGGTTATGGTGAACCACATCTGCCCTCCTCAGCATTGCTCTGCTGCTAGAAGGCAGTCTACACAACTGTAATGTTCAACTAAGACTGTGTAGTTATAAAACTGTTCTGTTGCCATTTCTACTCCTGATAAGTTAATGGACTTGTAACCAGTGTTACTTTTTGCCACAGGAAAACTTGCAGCAGAAATAGCAACACCAGAATTTATGGCTATAATCTGCTATCAGGCACAGTATTTTCCCAGCTTCCATGATCCAGATTTCATTTGAAGCAAGAAAAGCAGAGATTTTTGAGTATCAGAATGGTATATTCACAAATACACCATGAATAAATGGTGAAATAGATCTCAGTGTATGTGCTCTATTCATGTATTTATATGAGTACCAAGGAGGTCTGAAACACAGAACCACTTTGTCAGCAGTGGAAGACCAACACTTCATTTCCCCCTCCCACAAATCACTGCAGCTTTTGTTTGTTGTATTTTGATCCCTCTTCCATCGCCAGGTTGAAGTTGAGGTTTGTTGACACTTCAGTGTGTGGAGCAGAGAACACAACTGCAGTGCAAAATGTCAGGTTGCAGTTTCATTTCCCCATCTTATTTTTCTCTTTCAGAAAAGTCTGCAAACATCACCACATCTTCACCAAAAAGTAAGTTCTGATTTCTTATTTCCTCTTTAAGAGAAACGAAGCAACCAGTACTGCTATGAGTTTCAGTCTTAAAGTTAGACCCCTAAAGTGATTATCTTCTTAATGATGCCATGAGCATAAGCTATAACAACATTCATTTCTAGGCTTGTCCGTTACATACAAATCAATCAGAAAGCTTTTTAGTTGTTTTTGTCTACTGTGCAAATAGTACAGAAAAAGAAGAGGGAGAAAGACCTTAATCTTAGAATGCATTGGAAGTTTAGAGCTATGCTTTAATTCTGACCCTTTGTTTCAGCCTTGTGCTATATATCGTTCCTCAGCAACACTTTTCCACACAGTTTTCATTCCAGTATCTTCATACTTACTAGTATGTCCCTGGAGATGGTTATCTCATGACATGCTGTACCAAACTAAAGAATGTCTGAATTACATTAAGAAGCCAGTTGCGAAAGAAAGAACAAATGCTAAAATCTCCAGTCAAATATTACCCTATATTAATGCATATTAATGCAGTTTTAGATGCCTCTACTAAGTCAAAAGAACATGGAAAAAACAAGACATTGCACATTATTTATGCTTCAGTACCTGTGGGTCTATGTTGTCCATTCATCTTCATATGCGTGTTTTGGAGTCTAAGGAGGTACTATGGTGAGCAGCTTTATAATATTCTCTTACTGTGTATCTGATTCCATAGTTTAAAGTTTCATTCAAGGCTTTATGAAAATCTGCTAGTAATTATCCCAATTAATTGTCCTTGTCAAGTGAGCTGGTTAAAATAATGAATCTTCAAAAAGTTTGACTTATTCCATATTTTGTTCCCTTCCAGAGAGACAAGTGTGCAAGTAAAGAACAAATAAAATATACAGATTTTATAATAGTTGGAATTTTTTCTCCTGTTTTTCATTTGTTTGTTTGTTTTGAACAATCAAGTTACAAATGAGTAAGACTGTTAGCCACGTAAATGCTGCCAAACTCTACTCAGTTGCATTTTATATTCCCACTTTTCCCTCTGAGCTATCAAATAGTTACAGTATTAATCTCTCCTGTTTTATAGGAATTCTTACACAGCTGCCATGCTCTAAGTCAAGAGGGGATCCTGGAGCCCCCCGTGTCTTATTAAGTGAAGCAATCAATTACTTGTTATCTCATAGGATGGATAAAGGATTTTTCCATACCTTTCTTGCCATTTCACTGCATAGAAAGACAACTAGCTGCAAGTACAGCAGGAATTTATCTGCTCCTATTCAGAGAAGCTCTGAGGAACATGGAAGAACATCATTTTATGCTGATTCTCTTTTGTCAGTAAAACAATTCCCAAATCCAGTTTGGAGATAGATAGATTTTTATTCTTTGAGGGGCACTCAATAAGGCAAGGGCTGCTTTGGTAATCTATACGCCTCTGTGAGCAGAAAGGCATCTTCTCAATGCTGATTGATTGAAACATCGTTTTTTTTTCTTCTTCCTAGGAAAGCATAAGAGAAGTCCATCAATGCCACAGAGACAAGAGAGCGGGGTAAGCTTAAATTCTGCCGCCACTGAAACCTGATAATGTCCAGTATAACCACATACCGAAAATAAATGTTTGCATAGTGTAAAATGTGGAATAGGACTGGAGACAGATTTAGTTGTGGTGCCTGGAAAGAACAGCTTCCCTGCCATGAGATATCATCTTGTCTGAGCTGAAGGGAAAGAACTCAGCATTTTTGCCACAAAGGTACTTTAAGCATCTAAACTCCTTTTAAAATGCATTAATTTGTAAACCATTCCAGTAGGAGTTTAGGCACCTAAAGCACCTCTGTTGACCTGGTTCTGACTGCACAAGACAAAATGTCACCCACAGGGTCAGTAAAATGATTGAAAAGAAGGGCTTTGCTATGTGGCTAGCATGAATTCACACAATACTTGCAATTGGTTCCAAATAAATTAAATGAGCAGAAGGCAGAATGCAAAAGATGCGACAGGAGCTGGCAGATGTCACTCACAAGAAAGGCTGTGGTAGGGATCAAAGGGCACCAAATGGACTGCAGTACTCTCGAAAGTCAAGGTGGGGGAAAGAAAACTGAAAGCAGTATGTTCTAAGTGGCTGGAAAAAATGTATGCCAAAGGAGGATTTCTTTAGAGAGAGATGGATTTATAGAGGAACTTGCAGATTTGGGAGGAGAAGAGAGATTTATTTGGAGAATAATTTAAAAAAAAAAAAAAGGAAATAAAAGGTAATAGGTCAGAGATCTGAAAATAGGAGAATAAGGGCAATCAGAAAGATGCTTTGGGGTTTGGAGATGAAAGTGAGGATTTAATAGGCTCAGAAAGAAGAGCCTATTAAAGAGCCTGGATGAGTGGCATAGAAGATCTCTCATGAGGATAAATCAGTTTTGCCTTAAGTTGAAATCATGCAAGAAAAGACATGACTGAGTTTTGGAAGGGAAGTGGAGGAAGACTGGAGACACAAGTATGATTTCTAGCTTATTTCAAACATCAAAAGAAAATCCAGTGATCAGATGAGTCCAATGCACCCGTCTTCAAAAGCAGTTGTAAAAGGATACAGCAAGACCAACAGAGTCCTACCCACTTCTTATCTAGCAAGTGCACAGGCAATAGCCAGACATGCACAGAGCTGTACCCTGTTCTGTCTTTTGCAGGTCAGAAGTCCATCAGCTCTTCCATCCCATGCTCCTGGGACAACCCCAGCTACAGATGAAAGCTCCTTACTTTACTGCTCCATGTCTAGCCCACCTCAGCTCTTGCCTGTCAACAAGATTGATGGCAATGTTCCTCACTGTAATGCTCAGGAGACAGCATCTAACTCACCTTCTAATGATCCTTCCATCCCAGCTTCACTTGAAAGCCAAGACATCCTCATATATGCCTCGCTAAACCATTCTGCTTCTACAAATAAATACCAGAGAAGGAAACTCTCTATAGAAAATGAATGTATAGAATATGCCTCTATTAAGGTAAATAAATAAATATGGCAGGCTTCACCAAACAGCCATTTTGCATGCAGTCTCAGGTTTATTTTCCATCCAGAGTACCCTTCCTTTCTCTCCCTGGAAAACTTTCCTTTTGTTTAGAAGAACCTGTGGATGCTCCCCCACTACAGACAGGAATTCAAAACACAGCCTGTGTCATACAGATGGGTGTGTAACCACACTGGGTATTTGTCTCTTAAATGGAGGAATAAAAGGAAACACAGCCAGCTTTCCTGCTCCTCCTCTGCTCAGGATTCTGCTTCCAGTCTGACCTTTTGTTGTGGTTTGAACAGAGGCAAAGGGGAGGAGAAGGGAGGGCATTCTCAGGTCATAAGCATGTAAAAGGAATCCATGAGGAAGATGGTACTGAGCCAAATTAATTCCTCCAAAGTAAATACTAAAAATGCGCGGGGGAGAAGTTTTCTCTGAGGTTCTAAGAACACCTTTACAAGGATTCTGTTTCTCATTCCAGTTTATCTCCTTGCAAAGTTCCTTGAACAACACGAATGCATAATCCTCTTATTAACTAAAATCATGTAAATACTTAACTTGTTTGCTTCTTGTGGAAAACAAGCAAGAAAATGGAAAAGGTTGTTTTCCTTTTATTAAGAAGTCACACAAATAATGTGTGAAAATACATAGAATGTTCTCTTTTTTCCTCCTGGTGTGATAACTGGTTAGCTAAGCTAATGCACTTTGCTTTTGTCCATAATGAGTCCGTGGAAGTAACAAATGCTGAGCAGTGACTGATCACAGTCAAAATAAAAACAATCTGTTCATGAGTAGCTGCGCACAACTGCGCCAGGCCAAGCTTTCCTCCCAACACTGGCACAAGAACACAATTATGCTGCACGCTCAGGTTTGTGGGAAAGAAGATAAGAAAGGAATTAAGGACCAAAGTGCCTTTTGAACTCTGAGGGGAATGCCCATGCCCTCCTTTTGCAGCACTTACTTAATTTGGATTAAATAAGTTTGGATATCATGCATCTGCTCCTGCAGCTCAATACTCTGAAAAATTACATTTAGCAACATCTGCTCCAAAAGGTTTGCAGAAGCAGAGAGTCTTCAACATGGTTAAAAATCCAGACTATGGTGGAAGGGTGTACCAGTTCTCAGTGAGCACATAACGCATCAGATGATTTGCAGTTAATGGAAGGAAGTCAAGCTTCTTCATCTCTTACCCTGGCATAGTTCCAGTTAACACCAAAGTTTTTATCAGATACGCATTAACCCTGCTATGTTGATAATGTAGGTCATGTATTATGCTCGCTTGTCTTCCACCCATCATGCACTCTACTCTGCCCCAGAATGATGCCCATGTGATTGAGAGCTAAAAGAGACTGAGCACAACTGTGAGAAGAACTGCACAGCCACCAGCTGCAATGCTAGAGAAATCTGAACATGCTGTGTTCCACTCTCAGATCAAGGCCGAACCATGGCTTAAGAGGTCCCCAGAGATCAAGGTTTGTTTTGGAAGATGAGATTTTTGTAGATAAACAGGAAGCACCTTGCTACCTTACCATCAGATGTGCCTGCACAGAAAAGCAAAGCACTGGAGCTTACAGTTGGCTCTTTTTTTTTTTTTTTCTTTAAATCAAAACCACTGAAAGTCTATGTTTTTTGAAAGAGGGAAACAAAAGGTGCTGACTGAAACTGCCATTTAAGGTGCAACATCTGCCACTTCAGGTACAAATAATCCAATCAGGTCAAGTGCAGCACCAGTTTTCTTAGTCTTCTGAAAGAAACAGAAGAGCTAGTTCTTATTTCTGCCAATGCAGTTAAACTGCTCAGTGGATAGAAGTTCTGTGTAACTACAGCTAGTGGGCATGGTGGTGATGGGTTGACGGTTGGACAAGATGATCTTAGTGGTCTTTTCCAACCTCAATGATTCTATGATTCAGTAATTTCAATCAAGGACTTGCGTGTTCATCCCGATCACCCAGTGCCCCTCTCAGTGATGTTACACATGAGACATCATACCTAACAGCAGTTGTGTTAAGGCCCGGTGGATGGCCTTTGCACGCAGCAGAAAACAAATAGCTGTGACCTGCTTTGTGGGGGATGTACAACACCTGTGCACCCTCTGTAAGACATGGTCTGATGACTTCCAGCTTCTACCAGGTGATCTGTTACTTCTTGATTCTCTTTTGCTATTTTTGTACTGAATACGTTACATGGGTACAGTCATACAGGAAGCCCAAAGAATACAAAGCTGGGTGGCTGTCGGTTAGATGCACACACCCACAGGGGAGGAAAAGAGTGAAGTCTGTGGAGCTGAAGGTCTGTTAAGGCACATTACCATGCGGCATCACAATCCAGCAGCATTCGTTTTGTATGGAAGGCAGATGCAGCTGTGCTACCCAGTTCCTCCCTCCCAAAGCAACCTGTGCAGCACATAAGCCTCTTACAAGATGGGCTCTTAGGCCATAAATACATCAACTCTCACTTTCTCTGTTTATACCCTCCATCTCTGAATCTTGCTTGCTTATAACGCAAAAATAAAGGTAATCATGTGAGGCTTATTCATTTGCCAGCTCTTGGTGCCTAAAGTCTATCAGATGAGACTGCTCTTGGCAAATCACACGCTTTGCCATATTGCCAGATCAAGCAACAGCTTGCCAAGCCTTGCTTCTCCAATTATCTGTTTTTGCAGTATTTTCACTTGCATCACCACAAATATCCTGAGGTACATTTTGCATCATAAGGTGAGCAGGCAGTGAGATGAGTGCAGAAAGAAAAGTTACAGCTATAATTATGTGAGAACTGAAGTTTGCACCTCTGTGAAAAAGGTACCACCTTGCATTACTTGTTTTCTTGCTGTTTCCCCCCTAAAAGAGTGTGCAGGCTGGTTGTGGCTCTGGGCAGCCTGGTCTAGTGGTTGGTGACCTTGCCTGTTGCAGGGAGGTTGAAACTAGATGATCATTATGGTCTTTTTCAACCCAGGCCATTCCATGATTCTATGAAATGGTAAAAGTCTACCCAAAACCCAAAGAAATATGGTGTACGTAGTGCTTGTTCCTTGGTTCTCCTGAGTCACTCCCCTTAGGGCTCACTGTGACTGCATTGTAGGCACCACTAAGGCAGTGCCCTCTGGAAGAAGAGGAATTGCACAGACTGATAGCAACATGGGATGTTTTGAGATACAGCACCAAGCTCCACACCATGACATCGCCGTTAGCTAGGACCTTCCCACCTTCCAGACAAGTGCTAATGTTTCCTGGGTCTCCCTCTATCCCACATCCTTGTAAGGAACAGGGAACACAGACCTAGAGCTGAGCCTATTTCCTCAAGAAATTCATGAAGCCTCTGTCACAGTAGGAGAGCGAGAAGAAACACTCAACTTATGAAGACTGTGGTTACAGCAGCACTATCAGCGCCCCAGCTGGGGATGACACTGTTGCCTACCATGGTTGGTTATCTTTCTCAGAGGCTGAAAACCCTGGTGATCCACTGAGTTTCCTTTTCTCTGTAGTCTGGCAGCAAACTCTACTAAAACACTGGTCTCAGGTTATAAGTATGTGATGGGAAGTAATGCGTGCTTTGATTGTAGACACCCACTTTTCTCGATGAAACAAAGCCTGAACAGAAACAGCATTCGGTGCCTGTGCAATGCTCTCATCTTCCAGTTTGGTTTCTCTTCTCTCTTGGAAAGACTTCAGAGCTGTAAGCCTGTGAAACAGAAACAAACGACAAAACAGTCAAGAAAAACTGCGAAAGTACTCTGGCTGACCTCACATTAAGGAAGAGGGTGCCAGGAAGCAAACTCAGAACAGAAATGAACAAAAGTAGAGGAAAAATTCCTCCCTGAAGTTCTGTGGAACTCATGTTTCTTTGCAACTGTTGCCTAGTGATACAGCCCTTGCTGAAGCGCAGAGTTCCACATTTATAAGCAAGCTGATGAATGCACTGGGAGAGATTTTAACTGTGTCAGATGGAGGTGCAAATCTTCCTTTTCTGCTATTCTGAGAAGTTTTGCAGCATCTCTCTGTTTGTAAAGAGAATACTTGGTATCAGAATTACAGCTGCATCTTTCACCAGCACAGAAAGCCCTGGGAACTTTTTCCCTAGTAAAAAAGAGAAGAAACGTAGCTCATTCTTGAAGTAACTGTTGTAACACATAGCCCAACATGTACGAAAATGCACTCATTTCATATATAGGAAAGATGAGCGTGAACTGCTTGGAAATTAGACAATTTCTACTATCAGTTCCAATAATGAAACAAAACTGCCTTCCTGAAAGCCATACGCACACATTCATGGCTCCTACACTAGGTATGATACATCTATTCTTGAGAAAGTCACTGAGGCCTATGCTTAGGATCTCACATCTCAGTGGCAAGGGGCCCTCTGGCCAGCACTTCAGCAAGAGTCAGCTTTAGAAGCACATGAGGATGCTCAGGGCTGGGTGCTTTTTAACAGTCCATCTTTACATCTCCACCTGTAAAATTAAGGAAATCACTTATTTTATAGAGAAAAAGAAAAAAGTGTAGGAAAGAACACGTGACCCAAATCTGAAGACACTGCAAGTAAAGCTTTTTCTAACTTGCTTTTCACGACCTTTGGTGATGGACATTCCTTTGTCACTCAAGCTCACCTATTCAGCACCTTATCATGACAACAAGTAGAGACTTTTCCTACCATTTAGCCAAGAACTTAAAGCCATTACCTCTCACTGTACTTCAAGCTGGCACAGAGAACATTTACTGCTATCCTCTCTACAGGTGTGCATTTGAAGACATTACATCTCACACTAGACTAAATGACTCCAGATCTATCAGCCCATCCTCAGACCCACCAACAACCTTGTTTCTGTTCTCTGTGCTCTCAGATTGTTTGATGACATTCTTCAGGCACAATGCCTGAAAACCCAAAGTTGCTACCTTGTAAGATCCTGCTTCTCTGGATCTGCAAACATCTCCCAAATAATTCATTATTTATTTTATCCATGCTAGATAAAAGACTGAGTTCACAGATTTGAAAACAGCATTCTTGCTCCAGAAAACAGGTATTATGTTAGTAAGCTTTGACTGTAGTATAAAAAAAACAATTTTAGTGGACATATGGGTTGTGAAAATCCTTTACACAGAGAAATGCCTATTTTCAAAGAAAACGCATTTATTTTGGCAGGAGTTGTGACAATCCTGAGCTGCTATGGGCAAGAGGTCCTTGTTCTGGCCATGACAGTCCATGTCCTCTCCACCTCCTGGCAGGTGCAGTAAACACCTGTGCCTTGAACACCTGCATGCTGACTCTTCACAGGCAGATGTCCTATCCCCAGGGAGGTGCCAGATGCTACCTTGAAGTGAGCAAGGGAAGCCACCTGCCTTTCCATGCCTCTGCTGCTAGATGTGCTGATTTTGCTGGGAGTGCAGAGCTGGGGGAGCAGAAGACAATACAAATTAACAAGACACGTCAATCTCCTGTGTTTGCTTTATGTCATTACTATGAAGGGTAAGGTGGAAAGTACCTGGCTTGTAAAGAACGCTATTGCCTTTCATTTTCTGCATGAGTGGAAATTTTGGATGAGTGTGTCGAAGCACTTTATTTCCTCTGGGAACCCTTCTTACAGCATTAAAAACCCTGATAATCTGAAATGGCTTGCAAAAACAACGCCCTGGAGACTGAAACTGGGCTGGATTGCTTTCTGTATACAGTGAATAGGCAGCACTGAGCGTCAATAGCTGAATGCAGATCAAAGTCCTTCCAGGAAAACAAAAAATAATACACTTGAAACCCATTCAGTGTACCACAAGTGTAGACAAAGAACAACTTACTCAGTTCCAGTGAATGGGTAATAGGAGACCGAAGGGTTAGGCCAACCCACTCATCTGCATTTGTGAGTCAGATTTCTTCATATAATATGCAACAGCATCCAAGTTCGCTATCCAAGACTAACAGTTATCCCCAGACAGTGGGGTGAGGGTAAAGCCTCACTAAAAAGGGCAGGGGAGCGCTGGGGTCGCTTGGCTAGGAGGGGGCAGAGTGCTTGTAGTGTTTCACCCATTTTTCCCCCAGAGCACACAGCGTCCTGCCTCTCTTCTGACCATCTTTTCTAATGCCACGAACTGTCGGGTAGAAGACTGGCTGGCAGAAGACTAACCACTAGGTGGCAGGAAGCGGCAGGGATTGAGCACCAGCTGCGTCCGGCTGGATTCCCATCTCTCCCAGCCCTGAGCCTGCTGCCAGCCAAGCAGTCCTCATCCGTCTTCCTAAATTCAGTGGGTGCAACTCCTGCCCAAAGCACAGGAGCAACTCCCACTACACTCAGCAACCCTCAAAATTAATTTCCCGTTTCTCTCGCTCTTTTTTTTTTCTCTTTTTTTCTTTTACTTTTTTTTTCTCTTTTTTTTTTTCTCTCTCTCTTTTTTTTTTTTTTTTTTGGTGGGTGGGAAGATATTTTGGGTGTTTCTTTAGTCTGGCTTTGTGTTCTCATACTGTTCAAAAAAGTCATGACGCTTATTTTGAGGTGGCACTGAAGTGTGGCATGGCAGCCATGCATGGACAGAGCCCGATCTTTTGGGGAAGAGTGGGTGCTTTTCTGCAGTTCTTTGGAAGACAGAATGACGTGCCACCACCAAAAGTGGTTTTCATTGATCAAGAACAAAACAGAACCCATGTTCCTTAAATTACATCCTCAGTTGCTCACTCTTTTGTGCCACCTTCTCCTTCAGGACTGTATGTCCAAAGAGAAAAGCCCCAAAAACTGTTAAAGTTTCTGGGCTAGACAAGTTTACTCAGATCAGTTTTTAGTACTATATGCTGGAGTATCATTTATATTTGAATTTTTGACACAGACAGTGGAGACCAACCCATTTTACAGTATAGATTGAGTTTCAAATCTTTTCTCAAAGTCTATGCTCTTTAATTACTCTGGTGTTAGTGGAAGACCATGTCAACTATAAATTTATATTCAAAACAGAAAAAGAACGAGATTCTTCTTATCTGTATCCCTGTTAACTTCTGTCTGTCTTGACTCAGAGGATCCCCACACAAGGAAGAAAGTTGCCCCCTGTACCATCACTATCACTATCCCTGCTTGGGCCTGGGCACAGGAAGGCAAGACAGTGAGCTGCACATCTTTCATTTTGGTGACTCGTTTGATGCCATAAGTCCCAACTCCTATCCTATCCATGGGCTGCCTTCCCAGCAAGAAATGCTTCTGCTCAGCTGTCTCAAACTTCCTGCTAACAGAACAGACTTTCTTTCGGTTTTCTTAGAAGGAAAAACTGAGTACAGTTCTGTCCAGGGCTTTCCCTGCTCCCATTCAGATCAATCTCTGACAAATACAGGACTTCAAAATGTGTTCATTTTTACTCAGCTTCCTTCTCCTTAAAAAAGCAATGAATAACAATAATATATATATTTAAATCTTCATCTGCCACACAGGATATAATTAAACACTCCTCAAGAGAGTTTGTACCCTTCCCACTCGATACAAACCATTGCAGACACTGGAAGTAGAACACTACATGAGCTAATCAACAACAGGCTTCCTTAAGACCCAGGAAAGAAATGAATAACTTCCTGTTACGTGGACACTGGATGGATCACACCATAGAACATAATTCACCCTTTGAATGTGACGAAAACCTCTCACACACACAACAGGAACTCAGTGACTTTGCTACAAGTTCCACCAGGGAAAATTTTAC
Source organism: Alectoris magna (assembly GCA_030625065.1). Taxonomy (NCBI): domain Eukaryota; kingdom Metazoa; phylum Chordata; class Aves; order Galliformes; family Phasianidae; genus Alectoris; species Alectoris magna. The sequence continues at coordinate 107,778,946 of CM060560.1, forward strand.
TTCCTCTGGTCTGCTGCTATATGCTGATTTTCTATTGTTCACAAGCCTCCCTTCCAACAGCAGCTAAGTACATCTACTTGGATAAACCAAAGCAGGTCTAAGAAGGATATCTGCTTACCTGATCAATATGCTGGCTATGAGTCTGATCCATTGAGCCTAGATCCAGGACTGAAGATCCTCAACTGACATTAATTTGTGGACATCCTTCTACAGCAGTGAATAAAAAATGAGATAAAAAATGAGAGTACAGTTACCATAAGCCACTGCACAAAGTATCTGTTTCAGCCTCTCAGACACAAGGGAGTGAAACTATGCTGCAGTGTGGTCCCCAGGTGTTCAGAGGCAGCAGTGAGTACAATGGATGAGAGGAAGGAGCCAGTGTGAAAAGTGGAGGAACCCCCTCTGCGATGTAAAGCAGAGTCACCTTCTTCCCGCTGAGCATGACGGTGCCAGTAAAGGGAAACCAAAGATTTGTACGACTACAAAGCTTCAATCTAGCCCTCAGGCTTCAGTTCCTATGATCCCTGTAGTATCTGCAGCACGATTGCAGGCTTTCAGACAAACAGGGAAAAGGAGGATGTGTCTGACATAACAGTTTTCATTGCCGATAAAGTGAGTACAGAGGTTAGTGGTGGTGAGAGACTGGATCCCAGCTTTCTCTTTTGTCACACAGAAAAACAGTTCAATTACAGTTTGTCCCCAGCATATTTCAGGATAAACTCTTCCTGAGAAGAACTTCTGGTGGATAAATCAAAATACCAAGAGTATTTTTATGGTATTGTATTTGTCCAAACAAAGAACACTCCAGGGTAGTGGAAGCAAGTGGAACAGACATACCACACAGGCCATTGCAACTGCTATTAACCCCTTTCCATCAAGGAAAAGGACAGTTCCTTTATGATATGTGTGGGCAGGAAGGTTACATTCCCAGGCCTGATTTACTGTTAGAGCAGCTCTGTTAAAGTCACTGAAAGAGAACCATGACAAACACACAAGTATCAGTGCAGATTGTAAAGGAAAACCGTACCAAAGCTTGAACTATGACTTCTCTCCTTCCTTAGCCATAGACAGAACTCCTGCCATAGCCATCAGAGCAACATCCACGAAGTCAGATCACTCAGCACAAGCCCCTTTTTTTTTTTACAAATTACTGAAAGAAAGATGAACAGTGAGGAAAAAAGCAGATGAAGAGAATTATTTACTCAAGATACATCAAGCAGATCAGTGCGAGCACAGGAAAGAGGGGCCAAGCCTTTGCTTTGTAGTGGGCATTTCAGATTAGTAGAAGAGCTGAGAAGGACTGCAACATGAAAGATCCCACCCTGCAGTTATTATTTTGATTCTCATAAAATGCCTTACCCAGAGGACTGCTACTACAAGATGCGTGAAGTACAACGTTCCATAAGCAGAAAATATACTTTTGGCATTTAACTATCACTTTTCTTCTGTAGAACAGAAAAATAAACATACCCTATGACAGGGCCTCGGAGAGCTGCAATTTGACCAAATACAAAAGAAGAAGGCTTATAAATTTAAGCCTGGATATTTTAACAAGACGTCTAAAATTAATCTTCCTAACATTCTCATAATTCTTTTTCCATAAATAGACATCATGCTAGCTATTATTCCTCCAGAACGAGAGCCGTATTACCAGTTTATGTGCTCTTGATTAACAGCTGCATGAGATTAGATTATCCTTAAATTTTGGCTCTTTCTTTCCCTATTTTGTCATTCCAAAATCATAAACATGCTCTCTAGTGGGTTAGTTTCTAACTTAAATGCAGAAAAAAATGATTGGAAGATTGTATATTATCACAAGCAGTGTTTTAACAAAGCTCCTGGTTTTTTAATTAGGACTTGATTTCTTACTGGATACCCCACCACTGCTTGAATGTCATTACTGCAGCAAATCTTCCATTATAGGAGCCATTTGATACCTCAGAGCAAATTGCACATGCAGAGAAGCTGCTGTGACCCCATGCAAGATTTGGGCTCTGCTGACTGAGGCCTGCTGCCCACCAGGAAGCCAAGGCAGCCAAGATTGACATGGCCACCTCTAGCAGCACCTCTGTGGACAATGGCATGCAGAGCTCACTGGAAGATTCAAGAACTCTCTTTGGATTAATCAACCCAGCACACAGCTTTGGTGCCACTCTGGACTTCCTTCAGGTTTGCTAGAGGATCATGAAACCTACAGCAACAACCACTGCTGTTAAGAGTACAGTGGAAAGGGTATCAGAGCAGGGAACGGGGTCATGGGATCACTGGGCCCCATGTCTGGACTTCCAAGACAAACAAATACTCCTTGGAATGGTTACTGCCATATGAACTTCCCCAGAGAGGAAGAATTAGGATAAGGAGAAATAAACATCATTAGTGCCTTCTGAGACTGTCCAGAACTTGCAAAGAACACCACAGCTTTTGAAGTGCCAAATAGAGGCTTTAACATTCATTGTTTCCAAAAAAAAAACGTTTTTATTCTACCATTTCATCTACAGTTTCCCTGAATTTGTTGTAAATGCATATTTATTTCCAACAGGAAAGGTGCACGTGTGGTAGATGAAAGGGCTGCATTCAGGGTGCGATGTGCACACAGCAATGCCTTGTAATCATCACAGCATCGGGGACAGCGTGTCACCTCACACAGTAATTGCTTTACTTCTTTGAAACCACAGGCTTGGGCCCTGCCAGCAGGCACAGGCAGAGAATGAAGATGCAAAAGGACAGCTGGCACTGTTACTTGCATGAGACGGTTGGGGCACAGGAAAGTGTCACCATATACCTGGGGCCTGAGATTGAATGATGCACCTCAGTCTGATATTGGCCTGCTAAACTGGGCTCAGCTTCTCAGTGTGGGGGAGCTTGAAAAACCTCCAGCAGCACCAAGATGATAGCATTTCTGTCCACACAAACACAAAAGGCATTTGCAAACCTGTCTTGAAAATTTCATGCTCTGGAGTAGTCCATTGGAGAAGGGATGCTTAGGTCAGTGGCATCTACCTACAACATTTAATGCAATCATCACAGAAGGACCTGGGTTGAAAAGGACCACAAAGATCACAAAGACATTTAGTTTCAATCCCCCTGCTATGTGCAGAGTTGTCAGCCACTAGACCAGTATAAAGTATATATTTAAAAATACACCTTTTATACTTTAAGTATAAAAATATTTCTGAAAGATTGCAGGAATTCATTTTGCCTCTATCTTGATAGATACTTTACTAATTCATTTGAAAAAGTTATTTTTTTTTTAAACTCACATACAGGTTTCTTTTTTGCCTATCAGCACTCAGGTAGCCTGTGAAATCAGCTAGCTGTTATTTTAGGAGCGATCGCCTTAGTTAAGGAACAAACGAGAACTTGAGGAAAAGGATCGGGCACATTGGGCTGTGTTTGGTGAGCAAGGAATACCATTTCTGCATCATCATAAAATCTCTGACTTGCTCCATGACCGCTCGTGCTCCTTTAAGAAGGAGAAGACAAAGGTAGGAAGCCCTCTCAATGTGATTGCTTGTTACTCGTTTCCTCAGGCCCTTCAGTAATTTGCAGTAGCACAGCAAACACCCATCTGTGTTTGTCCTTGACAAGAAGTGGAAGGAGGAGGAGGAAGGAAGGAAAGGAGGAACGTGACCGGAGGGCATGGGCTTTAGAAGCATTTGGAGCAGTGGAAATTAGTAAAAAACCACATCTTGAGCAAACAAAAGTAGGAGTGCTATCTACGTCTAGTCTCTGAATGAGGGAGAGTCCCATGGGGAAAAATGCAGACTGAGACTTACTCATTCACATACTCAAGGAAGCCAGAGATAGATAACGCTTATAACTGAGTCTATCATTTTTTTCCTAACCTCTGCTTATATAAAGGTATAAAGCTAATTTTCCTATTATTCATCCTGTTATCTGGGCAGCCTCCTTCTCTTTGGACCTCCTTTCCGCTTTTTAATACCAAGGGCAGATGCCAGTGGTGATGCCTCAGCCCTTTCCTTCCTCTGTGCAATTAGTTCAAACCCTCCGTTTGCAGTGGGACTTTGCACACCCTTTTCCCATGCATTGCTCACTGACCTCCCCCTTGCCAGGGCATTCCATACTGCCCGTTCCTATTAATCTCTCCTAGAAGGGAACCCAAATCGCTGCTAAACTATTCAGCAAAGGCATCATCTTCATGGGACAAACACCCATGCAAATAGCTTCCCCACAGCCCTTCTCAGGGCAGCAGGCCTTCCCTTCAGCTCCCCAGACTGTATTTTGGGCCTCACTGAATATTTTGTGGTGCCACCAGACTAATTGTGATCTAAGCAAGGCCCGGGAAACTAAGTAGCACCAAACAAATGCAGTTACTTGCTATCTGGCACCTGAGTTTGGACATTTTGAACACAGCTTTCAGGAAGCCCCCATTCCAAAGTCATCTAACTACGCTTCTAAGAATACTAATTTTTGTCTTTAAACAGGGTACAGAAGAGAGGATGTCCTTGCTGACTCCACTTGAGTTCAGACTGGGAAATGCCATCTGTGCAGTGTGGGATTTTTTTGGCCTAAAAATGATGCCAAGTGACAAATTACTAGCAAGGGGGAACTAGAAGAGGTTTTGCTAAATATTAAGCGTATGAGAAATGAACAGTTTTTCCTGGACAGTAATATGTCATCAAATAAAAGTTCATAAATGCTTGCAGGACAGTTTAGAAAGTACTAATGCATGAGTTTAATTTGGTTTTAATGAGGTTTTTCTGTCTTAATGAAGAGCGTTGCAACTCAGCTCTTGCACTCTCAGTCATTGTTACCACAGACGCAACATCTGTGGGTCAGAGAGACTCTTACCACGTAAACATGCTGTGTTTTGCATGAGGTAGCTTAAGTATGCATTTCCATACAAAAAAAAAAGTCATTCTTTGGGGTTCCTTGAGGCTGAACATATTAACACTTACCTGAGCATTTCATGAATAATATTTTAACACTGTAAATGTCCCAGGTGAAGACAGTTCCAGCCAACAAGCAAGAAAATTCTTCTCTTTGGCAGCTGAGTTAAAGCAGGTGTGAAGAAATAGGTCTTGCTTCCTTGCACCTTCCCATTCAAGCAAAGAAAGAGCTTCTGCTCCATCTGTGTAATCACACACATGCACAACTTTCCCAAGAGTTTTTTTAAACAAAATTCCTAAGGATTTCTATACTGTTTGTCAAAAAGTTGCATAATTGCTGTAAAAGTCCTGTGCTCCTTGGGGTCCATAGCTTGAGCAGATGTTTGAATTTAGATCCTTTTTAAATAAAAGCTCACCCTGCATATCAATCTCAGGAGTTAAAAAGTATTATCTTTTAAAATTATTTTTATTTTTACCTCCCTTCCATTAGATCAGTTTTCACAAATTTCCATTTTGGCAGTATGGCAGTAGCACAGTAAGCAAACTCCATACAAGCATTTTTGCATAAGTAACAAATGGGCAGAAGACATAACCAAGAACTGATGCTCAGCCTGCCTGAGCTTTGTATTTTTGAGTTTTAGCCTCCAAGTGGAAGACCTACTATAGTGGTTGCTGCAAGCAGGTCCATGTTATCAATTTGCTTATTAGGCACTAGATGTCCAGTAAGTGTTCCTGCAAGCAGACACAGTCAAAGTCTTCAAAAATCATTTATCTCAGGCAAATTCAAGAGCATAGTCTCATAGGATCAGCTGAGTACCTCTGAAACCCAGTCTAAACCATACTGCATTACAATAGTCCCTCCACCAATGCCTGTCCTCATCTTTGTACGAGCTGAAATATAGATCCAGGTAACATAATACCACAAAATGAAAAATACGTGGTTGTTTTATGCCAGGAATTAACACTTACTTTACAGACAAAAACTTAGCCTTGCCCCCACATTTAAAAAAAAAACAAAAACACAAAAAAACCCAGAAATCTCATTGAACTAAAAATGTCAGTTTAAAACCCAGCAACCACAAGCTCTACACAAAATGAAACATCAGGAAGGCAAAAGCTTGAATCGTCACCGCAGGCCTTTATCCCCAGAGCTGAGAGACTACTTGATGATACATATTTATACATGTTCCCACTAGCATGGGATCTACAGATGTAGCAAATATGGAGATCCTGTTCCTCTCCTGCCATCTAATATTTCGTTTAATTACACTGCCACTGACGGATCTCCTTCCAACCACTGTTCCTCTTTACTCACCATCAGGCAGACTCTATGAAGGATATGAGGCACTCCCAACATAAGCCAGTCCCACCGTCAGGCGGTCAGTATTCCTGGAAGAAGGCAGCTGCTGATTTTCTGAGTAATATGAGGTGAGTTTACATCTTATCTAAATCAATATCTGATGACAACAAACAGTAACAGTAAAGCGGCTACCACTTCTAGCTACAGTTGTACATGTCTGTAACTTTGGCAAAACACAGGGACTCATGCATCTGTCATCTCCTTAAGATCCAGTAAAATGCTAGCTCTCTCTGCAGTTTTCTATAATCCATCAGTTTGACATTCTTCCCTGAAACATCACTTTGATAATATCAGCCTAATATTTCTGGAGGCACAACTCCCGGATTAGATGTTGACCACCTTTAAGAACAACTTGTTGAATAACTTTCCAGACAAAACTGAAAAAACTGGCTTGGATCGGTGCTATCATCAACTAGTATGAACTAAGAACTTCCTCCAGGCTGGCAGGGCAGAACACCCTGTACAGAACACCCACATAATGCAAAACAGATGGCACCACTGAGGTGAGTGACCACTCAGCCTTGGCTGACAGCAGAGGGTTACTGCAATATAGACACCAAGTAACCCATCCTCTCCATTTTGCAGCTCTCCCTCCTCATGGATGATAATGATGTCAGTAGTCAGGAAACTTTTGGAAAACCTAATACCTCTGCCTACCTCAACGTAGGAGCTTCCTATGAGAATAGGGAAGGGAATAGCTGCAGTGCATACACCACATCACTGCTGCTCCAGGTCTTCAGCACAGCTGCACTCACGTAATCGAAAGAAGAATGTGATACCATTGCAGATCTCTGAACGCACTTCAATCTTTCTGAAAATCAATTTTCTATAATTATTTTTTAGAATGAACCTCAGTGAGTACTGGTGCAAAATTTTCCCTTGTTTCTTCAAAGCCTTTGAACTGCTCTCAGTACAAAACCAAGATGACGAAACACATATATCAGATAAAAGAAAAAAAAGAAAAAAAACACTGGAAAAAATAACAGGGAGAGTCTCAGCTTATCACATTAATCTCAGAACTGAATGTAGAATACTTTAAGATATTGACAGTGGAATGAATAAGCAATGCCACGCTTTTTAATTTGAGTCACTCAGATAAAACTGCCTGTACAGACTGCAGTTATTTCCTTTATAATTGTCCTGTTTACTGTAATAGGCACTGGGAAAATGGGACTGCCTTGATTTTGGGGGGTTTTTAATAGTAAAAATATTTCCTGACCGACTTCCTTTTTTTTCTCCCAAGTCCTCATTTAAAAAGTGAGCTGATAAGTTAACAAAACGTTTACAGGACACACCTTAACAGCCTGTTCGTCCATTGACAAAACACAGCGTGAGGCCTTCCTTTGACACTCTACACCCCTCTTCAGTTCAAAGCACTGCTTTCCACTCAGTCACAGCTGTATGAAATCTGCCCATAAAAATCCATAGGCATCCCAGCAGTACTGCCAAAACACATTTAATTTGGAGCCAGAATGTGCTGCTCTTTCCATTGCACTGTATCTATACTTTGAGCATGACAGTACAAAGGCAGTAGACAGTGAACAGCCAAAAGGGCAAAGAAAAAGAAAAAAGATATGGAAAGGAAAAAAAAAAAAAAGAAGAAAAAAAAGAATGAGTATGTGGGTAGTGAGAAAAGTTAAGAACAGAGGAAATACAAGATACACAGAAGATGGAGAAAACCTGTGAGTGTATGTCTGTGAACCTGCTCTGTTAATGCTGCTGTATCCCACCTACACCAACAGCACGCTATGGCTGTCCTTCCCCTTCTGTCCTAATTGTTTCTTGCAGGCTAAAACTCGAGGCTGTACATTTTGCTCTGATCTTCAGATACTCAAGCAGCGAAGGTTACAAATTAAGAGAAATAACTTAGTGACCAACTCACCCCCATGTGTACCACCTCTCATCTTCCCTTCTGCAGCGTTCTCCTGCAGGAAATTAGGGGCAGCTACCATAAACCCTTAGGAAAAACAAAGGACAGGTTTTGCTACAAAAAAAACCCAACAATTCAGCCTTTATCCTCCCTGTCTGAGCTGGGTCGTTACATCAACAGCATTGCTCACAAGGAGCAAGGCAAACTGTGGTTGTGTGGGTCTCACCTCTTCCTGCATGACCGCTTGGAAAAAGACATGGTGTGAAGAAAGTGGTTTGAACTTTCTCAGGATGTGGAGCTAAAGGCTCAAGGATTGCTGCCAGCTTCCTCTGTGGAGACTATGAAGCAGAAAGAAAACATAGGCTCAAAATTAAGATTCAGTGGGAAGTTTTAATTTCTATTCACATGGGACAAATGAGTTGTTTATTTTTGGAGTCAAGGAAGAGAGACATGAGTCTTAGGGTGTTTTTTTTAGTTTTCCTGCCCTACACTACTTCAATCATACATAAGCAGTTCTTTCAGAGCACCCTATTTGTTTCCACAGAAATTACATCAGATACAAAAAGCAAAATAACACAGTTATAGAGCAAATCTTCCGCTACAAAACACCATTTTTCAACAGTCACCACCATTAGCTGTGTGTTTTCACCATCTATACGCAAAAGCCTGCATGCTATGTTCATAAAAATCTGCATAAGTGGAGGTGACCACTGTTGCAGTCACCACTGCTGAAACATACCACTCACCGCCTCACTGTGCTCATATCCACTGTTTAATCTCCAGAAATGTCCAGCAAGCGTCGATGAATATCATGGGTGCAATGGGAGCACAATTTCTTCTGGTGTGCCTTTTAGGGTTTTCTGTTTTCATTTAGGTAGCACGTGTCTTTAGAAAAGGAGCGATTAGTTAGCACTTGGGAAGGAGGAGAGAAATCTTTTACTTCTTGGAAGTAACTAAATCTGTTCCAGAGATGAAAGCTGCAGCCTAGAAGCTACTATGTGGAAAGGGTCCCAACTAAGAGCACTAAAAGAAGCTGAGAGCAGATGAGAAGTGGGAGGACAAATTTACATGCGCTAGAAGGTACCGTGCCATCTTTTCTGCAGTGCAGAAAAACACCAACTTGTCTGGAATCAATACTAGAAGCAAAAGCTAGTGTACAGGGACACTGAGAGGCAGCAACAGTTAACAGTTCTGCTATGTCAGAGTTCTCTGAAAGTCCATCAGCAAAAACATCAGCATCAGACAGAACCATAGAATTATCAAGGTTGGAAAAGACCACTTAGATCAAGCAGTACAACCATCAACCCATCACCACCATGCCCACTATGTCCTGCAGTGCCACATCAACATGGCTCTTGAGCACCTCCAGGGACGGTGACTCCACCAGCCTGTTCCAGTACCTTACAACTCTTTTCAGAGAAAAAGTTTTTCATAATATCCAACCTGAAACTCCCCTGACACAACTTAAGGCCATTACCTCTTGTCCCATCACCGTTACCTAAAAGAAGAGGCCAACCCCCAGCTTACCACAACCTCCTTACAGGTTAACTGTAGAGGGTGATGAAATCTCCCCTGAGCCTCCTCTTCTCCAGACTGAACAATTCCAGTTCCCTCGGTTGCTCCCTGTAAGACTTGTGCTCCAGACACTCCACTAGCTTCACTGCCCTTCTCTGGACGTGCTCTAGAGCCTTAATCCCATTGCTAAACCATGCCCCTTGGTGCCACATCAGCACATCTCTTAAATACCTCCAAGGATGGGGAGACCACTACTTCTTTGGGCAGCCTGTCACAATGTTAGACCACCCGTTCCACCAATGTCTGATTTCAGCTCTTCTGGAAACAGTTGAATTCATACATGCAACAAAACCCAACGAGGCTTCATGCCAAATCTGTGCAAGTGTGGGCTCTTTGTGGACAGAGGCTCTCCTACAGTGCCTTGAATTGCGGCTGGCCTCTGACCTGCACTCCTGTCAAATCACACAAAGAATCAGCCCCTTAAGCTTCTCTTGACAAAGTTAAACACCTCCCTGTAATCCTATAATCCTTCATTAATCCTGTAATCATGCTTGCTACTCCCTGTAATCTCTGGCAATAGCCCAGTGCTTCTTGGCACCTCAGTCACACAGGGCAGGCTTAAAAACCTCCATTAAGCCTGAGGGAACTACCACCCATTGCCCAGTGCTCTGAAGTTAAGGATGAAAAGTAGATATCGTTTTCTGCTCTGCTTGTCTTTTGAGATCATTTTTCTTCCTAACATCTAAGAGAAACTGCAGCAACTCCATTTCTAAATAGTTGCTGGTTTGGAAATACCAATGGAAAAAGAAATTCATATAAAATCCAACATCTACCTGAAATCACAGCACAATTTATTTGGTTTGTTGGACATTTTAATCACTGTAATTGCTTTCCTTCAAATCAAGGCAGCCAAGTGCTAATGTAAAATTCTGACTCTTAGTGTTGTTTGCAAACTATCCTTTAACACAAAGCATTTTCATAGACCTATCAAACCTTGAAATACGTCCCACAAAATATTTGTTAATAGCACTGAAGGTTCCCTTCACCATTTCAGTGGGAAAGGCAAAAGTTGCAATTTTTTGCTTTTACCCTATTTTTGGAAGCAAACTTCTGGCAGCAAAGATGATGAAGTACTGTTTTCTTTTTGACTTGTTATTTATACTGTAAGAAGATGACTATAAATGCCTTGTTTTGAAAATAAATACACTGATACATACCACATATGTGCATGCCAGAATAGAAGAATGATTTCTAAACATCTCAATCACACAACGTCTCAGCGAAGACGGACAGTGTTTTGGGACAACGGTTGCATCAACAACCCCACTTCTCGTGAGTGCCTGTTCAGAGGCATTTCTTCTGTGAGAAAGAACTCCAACCTAAATATTTCCTCAAAAGAGTACAAATGCCTGTCAATTCCAAACATAGCTGAAAACTACCTCCCAAAGGTTTCAGGAGGAATGATTAACAATTATATATCAGCACCACATATGAAAGCTGTACCTGCCCATATCTATTCTGTAATAGACTGGATTACACATACACCATTAAAACAGCCTTTCTATAGATAATAGACACAAATGAAGCAAGGGCATGGAGCTAAATCTCCTTTCACTATCCCAGGAGTGGTGTAAATCCACTCAGCAGAGTACTTGTCAAAGTTGCTGTTGAAGAAATCGCAACATCCACATGAAACAAATTAAGACAATAGCAAATATTTCATGCCTATTATTTACCACTTATCCCCCTAAAAGATAAGGAGGGGAAGGAAAGGGGCAACTGTGCAGTTTCTAGGAGATTCTCCTTTCTTCTATTAAAATACTGATATTTCAGCTAATACAGGAAAGACTGAGGAAGACAGACCTCAGAAACTTAACTTCAAAGACAATAAGAAATACCCTGAGGAGTGCTCCCAGGAAACCAGAACTCTGCCCTAAACAGTGAAGTTAGTTGCTTGTACCATTTGAGATTTCCACACCTGATCTTCTCAAATGACCCTCTTTCCCCTGCACTCAGCATAACAATTTTCTAGATACTGGGGTGTGCTTGTTGCTTTCTATGGCTACTTGTGCCCCTCCACTGTTTACACTGAATAGATTGACAAGTACCACTGTGTTGGAAAGGGCAGAGTAAAATACATTTTTGTCTGGCAGAAATGTAGGTCCCATCCCTGTGGGAACATAGGGATTTTTCCGTAGATGGGAGGCCTTTCTGCACACAGTTGCTTACATGACAAAAATAACTACTTAACAACATATCCATGTTGACTTTTAAGCACCAAGCTTAGCAATGAGTTTTATCCTGCCCAAATCCAACATTAGGTTGAAGTTTCTTACACAGATTCATCCTGCACAGCACAGTCTGAAGACTCTGAGAGCACAAACTTAACAAGGAACAGAGCGGCTAAGGCCAGTGGTTCTCCCTCACTTGGCACTCACTTCCTTTCCTTGAAAGCTTGATGTGGGAGGGGTCAGGTTCTGCTACCTTAGCTTTGTGCTAAACTGAGTTTTTGGGTAAGAATACACAGGAATCACCTCACCTTCTGCAAAACCACAGTGTGCTACAGCCACTTGTAGGCAAAAGGTGAGTAACCCATCCTGCTGGGCTGCTCAGGGTGGCCATGAAAGTATGCCAAGTTTCTCTCACATCCAGGCATTTCTCACTGCTATATCTTCCGAGATGTCTGAGAAAATACACTACAATGCGTCCATCAAAGCTTGGTGCATTTTCCTGGCATTGCCTGCAGGGCACAAAGAGCACTGTCTCCCTGTTGGTGAGTGCAGCAAGGAAACAAACGATACAAAGAGGATTTTGTACTTACTTTTTAATCTTCTGTGCTGCCAGTAAGGAAGGCAGAACTGTGCCAGTATATGTCACCCTAAGTAAAAATCAGTTAGCAGAAATCCCCAGCTGCTTGATATAAATCAAGCTTAACGTCAGAGCAATAGCTGAGAATGCGTGCTTCCCTTTTCCTCCTCAGTGGAGCACAGGTCACAGTGCTCCATGAGGCCCACAGTTGCACATCTTCTTTTCTGTTGAGTCCTGACAGGATGCTCAAGCAGCCCAGTGTGGGGACAGTCACCTCCACTTCCACCCAGCCTGCCTGCAACCTGCCTGGCAGATGCTTCACACAGTAAGAAGTGATCTGTGCTGCTTAACTCCCCTTGTAAGTCAGCAGAGGAAAATCCCCACTTCCTTTTTTTTAATCAGACTACCACATTGAAATACACTGTTTTCCAGAAATGATTTACTTAACTGCAATTAGCAAGGAAATCCAACTCCTCCATTTCCTTAAGGAAACCCTCATTGGCAGTTTGGGCTGCTGTCCTGCTCTTTACCTCTTGGTTCTGCATGTTCAGAGGGTCATGCTTCCTTCTCGCAGGCAGAGTTACTGGGCGCCAAGAGGCATGGACATCACACAAGAGAGGGTTCAAATGTGCTGGAAAACCAGCAAAGTGACTTTCTTCCAACACACCAGTGAGTCATTATGTGGTTGCCTATACAGAAAGATGTGCAGAAGACTGATGTTTTTCAGCTGAACTGCATGAGATTAGAGCCTTGGAAATAGCAATGTCTCACTCAGAACAAAAAATGGCACAAGGTCCCTAGGAGGGGACAGCCATGGCTTGTCTGCACATGTGCAGAAAGTGAACACTGCTCTCTACACATAATGTTAGAAATTCACATTAATGTTCTTTCAGCTCAACAGCCCTTTTGAGCATTAAACACTGCTCATCAATATGCACATTCTTGCCCACTGCCAATTTTCCTGCTAACTTCAGCCTATCTTAAGAAAAAGAAATCCAGACACACACACAAAAACCCAACCATACATCCTCTTAGCTTCTAAAATTATCCTGCACTTCCTCCTGTTCAGCGTAACATCTTGTTATGTTGAAGAATGAGAAGGACAGCTACTAGCACACTTACAAAACAAATGGCACCAATTAATCAGCACATGGGATGACGGCACAGGGAAGAAGCGGCATTTAGAATGTGTATTTTTCAGACTTGGAAAATGGAACTATGCTAGGCAGAAGTGAAATTCATGGATCAGTGAAAGATGACATTAGGGTACAGGCAAAATGAAGGTGTACAATCACCCTTCAGAGGCAGCCGGAGCAGCTGGCCTGACATCAAGCTGGTGGGCAGTGCAGAAGAAGAATAAAAGCCCAGTACTATCAACAGAAGTGAGACTTTCTTTTCACAGACTTTTCTAGAAGCCAAGCTCTGCCCACTAAGGTTTTACTGTTTCCATCACAGCAGTCACACGTGGACATTATCTCTAGCACAGCTCACTCCTTCCTGTCCTTTCAGTTAGCACAATTGAAGACTTAGAATAGTAGCATCGTTAAGCATGCCAGGGACAAAAGGACACAAAGAGAGGACGCAGCTGTAGGAATGAAATTCATTGTGGCTTCAGAATAAAAGCAAATGTCTTGACAGGTTCTGAGAAATGGGCTTACAGCCATAAAAAGCAACTTCATACACAACCTTGGGGTTTACCTCAGGAAGGCTGATGTTCTGCATTTGTTGGCTTTTGTGAAGTGAAGGGTGGCCAGCCTAGTTTCCCTGAAGTCATTTAACCCTGCAGCCCCAGTTGCCTAGTTCCTGCTCTGCAACACAAGCACAGCTCAGCCCAACTGGCAAGCCAAGCAACACCTGAGCAGATCTGGCAGCAGCTCCCAGGCTGTAGTGTGCAGCCCTTCTGCAGATCTGCATGGGAAACTCTGCTCCTTCCAGGAAACAGGCCGTGACCTGCCTGGCTTCAGGGACGGATTACCAAAAGGAGAAACATTACCCAACAGTGTGCCCGGGTTGCCAAGAAGGCCAACAGCATCCTGGCTTGCATCAAAAAAGGAGCTGGCTGGAAGGCCGGGCCCAGAGAGTGGTGGTAAATGGAGTCAAATCCAGTTGGAGGCCAGTCATGAGTGATGTTCCCCAGGGGTCAGTGCTGGGGCCAGCTCCTTACCCAGCCAAGAGTGTACCCATCCAAGCCACGGGCTGCCAGCTTTTACAGGAGAATAGTATGGGAGACAGTGTTGAAGGCTTTGCTGAAGTCTAAGTAGACCACATCAACCGCCTTTCCTTCATCCATCAGACGGGTCACAGGATCATAGAAGGAGATCAGATTGGTCAAGCAGGACCTGCCCTTCACGAACCTATGCTGGCTAGGTCCGATCTCCTGGTCATCCCACACCTGCCGCGTGATCTCCCTCAAGACAATCCGTTCCATTACCTTCCCTGGCACCGAGGTCAGGCTAACAGGCCTGTAGTTCCCCGGATCCTCCTTACAACCTTTCTTGTAAATGGGAGTCACGTTGGCAAGCCTCCAGTCTTCTGGCACCTCACCCGTTAACAAGGAGCGCTGAAAGATCAGCGCTGTCATCACTGCACATGAGGTATGTCAGCAGTGAGACCAGCAGTTCTGGACAGGTAGCTTTTCTGAAGCTCTTCTGAAGCCACCAGGAGCAAAAGAACAGCAGAAGTGAGAATTTATGTCGCATTCCCAAATCTCTGGAGATCAGTGCCTCTTCCATTCCACCAACTTGCAGAGCTCAAGCAGGCAATAAGTTGCTGCTCCTCACTTTTATGGCAAGACCTAGGATTAGCCTCACAACTCTGAATTCATTTAGGGAGACAGGAGCAAAAATTTTTCCCTACCACATCTTCAAGAAAAACGTAACCTCATGCCATGTCAATAAAAAACATGCAAAACAAATGCACAATTCACCCCAAAAGCCATAGGTCTTTCACAACACAACAGGCCACAACTGCCTTTTCCAAAGGAATTATACACATAGTTACAGTTCACTCATGGTGCTTCTCTCACCCTGAGCACTACTCTGGCTCCATTTACAAAGGCCCACACACACTGTGGGTACTACTTACAAATAAGAATCATGTGGCCCTACTTTCAAAATTTCTTTATTTCGCTTCTCTTTGGTAAAGGCAAATAAACAAAGCAGGACAGTCAGTACATCAGTAAATAAAGCAATTTTGCATAGATAACAATTAAGTAATAAACATAAGACATATAACACCACTAAAAATATGTATTAAAAAAAAACAGTTGATAGCCCAAAGTTATCAGCCACGGGTTGGCAATCAGAGGGGAAAAGGAAAAGAAAACTGGAGAGGCTCCAGTTCTACCTGTGGCAGAAACAGTCAGGTCTCGGTTTCTAAGAGGAACACAGCACTTTCCTCTGCCATCAAAACCATGGCAAAGTAGCAAATTCAGCTTCTGTAAAACTTTCCGTTGATCCCATTAAATCCACAGTGCCGTAGTGTGGTTAGCTTGGGGTGTAACATCTCATATGACAATGTCTAGGCATGGAATAATTGCCTCTGGCCAACAGAACAATCTGTCTTTGCTTAAATACAAGCAACAAGAATAGATGGAGACAAGGGATGGAGCAGCGTATCAGATGACCATGAGGATGATAAAGAAGGCCAGTCCATGCTTTTTGACAACTAAGCAAGGAACAGGCTGGGGTATTAACAGCACTGCATCAGAAGGGAGAGAGAGAACAACAGGAAAGCAGACAGAAAGGAGGGTATGACAGTAGTTCCACTACTTTCAATCTTCTCCTCATTTACATATTAAATAATCAACTAACTAACAAACAAACCAAAACAGGATTTGAAAGAAAGCCATATAAAATAAATTACTGAAAACACTTCTTTCCCAACTATGGCTGCTACTACCTCTAATCTGTCACCTGACTGGGACCCTACTGACCTTTTACCAATAATTTCAGCAGATTTGGTGTGGTTTGAGACCTCCAGCAGCAGATCTCTCTAGAGGTAGCTCAGAAATACAGCTGTTGACACTTTCAGTGAGGAGAAGGAGTTGCATTAGCTAAATAAGAAAGAAGAAAAGGAGATGACAGGAAGAAAATGATGAGTCAGTAAGTCGCAAAACATAACACTGCAGAAAGCTATTAGTAAAATAATCCCCCCAGCTCTTTACGGAGAGCAGTTACGCACTGGAAGAGGACCCCCAGATTGCTCACAGCTTCCATGGGAAGAAGGCAAATACATCTGCAGACTAGCAGTATCAGGAATGGCATGAGCAGAGCAGACATTGTCTGGCAGCAGAAGAGAGGACTGAGCATTCCCTCTGGTCCTCTTCCTTGTGATGTAGCGTTTAGATTAGAAATCAAACACTGTGCTAGACTTCCAGCAATGAAGACGCTGTCTAGAGAGCTCAGCACTCTAATCTTGACATATTTCCCTTTTACTGCTGCTACTTTCCAGTCGTGCAAGTCTCTGCTTTTAGTGTTGACTTTGGGATGCTAGGCTGTAATGATCCAGGAGATGAATGGAAATCCTCTGCAATCCTAGAAAACAAAGAAAGAAGCTGAAAAAGGATGAACCAGAGAGGTTCAGAATAAGTATGGCTTGAGATTCATTTGCTTGCATCACCCTGAAAGTAAATGGGGAACCGCCACACCCCTTTTTGGATGGACTACCTGAGCGCAAGCAATATTGCATGTTTAAACAGAAGACCATAAATAAGAAGGCATCTCCAAACAAGACACAGGGAGTACAGCATGACAGATGTCCAGGACTAGTATTAATCTATATGCATATTACAGGAATGATTTACTGGAAGAAAAAAAAAAATTAGTATTTCCTATTTCCTACAAATACAGTGCTAAAGGAATAGGTGAAGTTATTACATTTTTCTTCCTTATCATTTAACTAAGATTATAAACACCCATTCGAACGGTATTTCAGATTTTGCAAAATGCTGATCTGAAGTACATACTATGACTGTTAATCAGGAAACAGCTCCATTAAACACATCAATATAACAATGCTTGGAAAAATCACAATGGAAAAGACTTTCAAAGTTACTTAGTTTTTAATGCACTGGGTTTACTGCTCGCCTACCATCTGCTCTCATTTCAGTGACAAGTAATTTATCCAAAAGGTAAGACAACATAGCAACCCACGTAGAAAATGACAGCTAACAAATTTAGTAGAGACGTGAAATATAAAACCCCTGCCATCCTTGCTTTTTGCGTAGAGGAGCAAGAAAGGTTTCCACCTCCTTGTCCAATAACACTGCCTACGACTAAAGTATTTTTTAAAAGGAAAAACATTTCAGAATTTAGAATTGATTCCGCAAGAGCAAGAAGTTGAAGCAGCCAGATGACATTTCACAGGAATGCTATTTATCAGCCTTTTCAAATGCTGGCCATTCTCTGGTTATGCTCAACACGTGACTGTTTGCATGAAAGGAGAAGGGACATTATTTCATGAGGAAATAAAAGCAGATATGGCGCATGGAATAGATACTGATAATCACACCTACTAAAGGCCTCTGCAGACAGAGGGCCATTTTTAGCAGCACCTGACTAAGCACCTCTCCTCCAGTGAGGCAGGACAATTTTGAAAGGTCTCCTTGCTCACTTCTCTCCATGATGGAAGGCAGGATGACGAATGTGCTCCTCCAGCAAAAGGAACACACTGCAGGAAAGTATGATGGGAAACAAAGAGACATCAGCTCTCCTGCCCATAGCGATGAAAGCAGGGAGTATTAAAAGATGGGATGCTCTGAAAGAGCACCCATACCCTGCTCTCTGTATGGAGCAGACTGGAAGGTACAGCTGGGTGTGCTTTCGTAAACAGAACAATTTTAAAATGACTTATTATAGAACAGGAGCTATGTCATGAAACTCAGAAGGCATCCTTTGCTTCACTTCTGTTGTAAGATATTTGTGTATGGGGGAAACCTTCTGGGCAGCTGCACATGATGGCCCACAAATTACCATTTTGCTGATGAGTGTTTGTATAGGGCCTTTTTGTTTTTCTCTTAAGGCTATTTAAGTCTTCTTGGTTACAATGTATTTTGGTTGTAATTTTTAAGCTGTGGCTTTGTGGGTTTGTTTTTGTTTTATTTGTACTTCGTTTTGTTTTGTTTTGTGTTAAGAAGTGAAAAGGAATGAGGCTGCAAATAGAATCCTTTCCTTACAGCGAAGCCACAAGAGAGGGAACCAAAGTGACTTTGGAGTAACATCCTCCACGGAAAGCCACAGCAGCCAGAGACCATTCCCCTGGGCATTGCTGGCTACGCATCCTCTGAAAGGATAATATTCAGCTTTCACTTCAGGAAAACTCTTCAGAGAAGTCTCCTAAGACTGACCTGTTCCTGTGTTGTTTCTAACTATCAGGTTTGCCACTCTTACAAAAAAAAAAAAAAAAAAAAAAATAGAGCTGTGAGTCAAAGCACACTGAACAAACAAGAAGTCATACCAATCAAATGAGAAATTGCGTAACCTTAAAGCCAAAACACAGCCTTCCAAAAATGAATAAGTACTCGAGAATACTCCAAAAATAATTCTCTTTATTGTAAATAGTAACACGGCAAAAAAAAAATAGCAAGTTCGTACATGTGCTTGTTGCTGTAAGGTTTCCTGAATAACTGGAATCTACTGCACAACACTTCCATATTTCCCAGCCTTCTGGGACACCTTCAGCCCCTCAAATTTGATTTTTTATTAACTATGTATTATAGCTGAACAACAAAGATATTAGTTGCAGCATAGCAGTGCTGAATCTGTATCATTTTCAGCAACTCTGGAAATTCAAAAAAATAATAATCAAGGAACCTTTAATCCCTATTTAGGGTAGTAAGTAATTTCTAATTGGTGCTTCAGAGATATTTTCACTGTGTTTTATAGCACTCACTTAACATTCCAAGAGTATCAAGCCTAAGTATCTCTTCGAAGTCTGTTAGCTGTATTCTGACAAATGTTTGTCACAGAATCAATTACCAAGGTTGGTACCAACCACTAACCCACCACGCCCCCTAACCATGTCCCTTCTGTGCTGCATCCACAGTTCCTGAATATCTCCAGAGACGGTGACTCCACCAACTCCCTGGGCAGCCTGTGCCAATGCTTCACCACTCTTCCTGAAAAGAAATGTTTCCTAATATCCAGCTTCAACCTCCCTTGGCACAACTCAAGGCCATTGCCTCTTGTCCCATTATTGGTACCCGGGAGAAGAGGTCAACTCCCACCTCACCACAACCTCCTTTCAGGCAGTTGTAGCAGCCAATGAGGTCTCCCCTGAGCCTCCTCTTCTCCAGACTGAACAATCCCAGCTCCCTCTGCTAATCCCCACCAGATGATAGCAGATCCCTCATCAGCTTCGCTGCCCTTGTCTGGACACACTCTAGGACCTCAATGTCTTTTTTTGTAGTGAGGGGACCAGTACTACTTTTAAAATGAGGATTTTAATACTTAATAAAGTAGATAATTGTATAAAACATAAGTTACATAAAATTTTCACACAAAGGAAAACTTCAGTGTTTCAATTTCTAAACCAGAGAAACTCACTGCCATGCGAAAGTTTTCTACGGAACAAGTTTTTGAATCAGATCTAGCCTCTTCTTCTATGACCCTTCATGTTTTAATTCTTCCAGGCCCTCCTAACCTGCTCAGCCTCTTAGGTAACATCATACCTTTCAATAGCAAACTACAAGAACTCTTGTCCTGTTATTATAGCTTTTTAAACACAAATATACTATTTGACCATTTCTAAAACTCCGTATGCGGCAAAACATGCATTTGTCACCCAACGGAGCTCAAATTTTCCTACATGGATACCACTGCTAAAAGAAAAAACAACAATGCTGGTATCTATGTGCGTATGTGAAACAGACCTTCCCCAGAAAGCCACAAATCTCCAGAGAACCCTTTGTATGGAATTTTATACCCCTAGAGACTGCTGGCTCCTGAGAACTGACTGTAAAGCTTCAGCTGGCCAGGCTGAAATGTGAGCATCCTGCAGGTCTTGGAAAAACAAGTGGATGCTGAGGAAAGCATACAGGTCGACACATGTATGAGGTAGGTGAGCCACAGGAATTTACTGAGTCTAAGAGCCTTTATTTTGCTTCAGTCCAGTGAGCTGGTTTGTTAACTGCACTGCATTACAGTTAACTCTACAGTAAGCTGAATCAATTAGGAAAAGGTGCAGTTTTGGGGTGGGGTTTTTTTTGTTTGTTTTTGTTTTTTTTACAGAGGTGCAGCAATGACAAATCACTAGTGTGAGCAAAATTCCATCTGCAGAAACGTGATTGACCACATCCTGCTCTTTGCCCTTCATGGAGTAACAGCACATCTAGTTTGCCTCTGCGCTTAGACAACCAAGGGTGAAGACGCAAGCTATTCAATGCTCTGGCATCAATTCTTACCACAAAGCTGCTCACTGTCTGTCAAAAAGTCATTTATTTGGAAACACAAAAGGCTTTGTGAAGAGGTTTCACTTGTGTGTTTTGGTTCTCTGCAGAAACATCCATGTACTTTGTAACTGGTACCTAAGGCGAGTGTCTGAAGGATGGGACATCATCTTTGAGCTTCAACTCTTCGCTCTATTCTCAAGTGTCTGCCATGGGGAGAAGGAAGGAAAAAAAAGCAAAGCAAAAAAAACTCTGAGCAGCAGAAAGAGAAAGGAGAAACTTTGATGGAGTCCCCAGCCACACAGACAAGTCAGTGTTCTAGTGAAAAGAAAAAAAGCATCTTGATAAAACTGGAAAGGCTTTGTTTTTTAGCTAGTACAGAATGAAAAGAAGTATTGAAGCCCCAGAGAACAGCCTCAGATGCTGGCATCCTCCAGACAGTGCTACTTTAGCTTTCTGCTAGGCTGTTATTAGAAGTTCAGAAGTATGTGTGTAGGTCCTATTCCTCATTCCAACACGATCTCAGGATAACAGAGGATAAAACTTACTACCCGTAAGATGCTACTCTCTTTCATACAAATCTTTGTGGTTTAAGGAACATGCACAGACTTCACAGTCCAACAGAGAAAAAAAAATAAGCCTGTGCAAAAACAGACCAGGGTCTGAATTGAGAGCTGAGGTAAGGATACCAAATGTATTTCCTCATCACAACCTGGTAGCTGTGAGTGGTAACACTCTAAACAAAGCACAGGACATTAGAAGAACAGAATGTAAGACTTCCAGCTCCACTGTATAAGTCACATCCTGGCACTAGAGTTAACTAAACCCATCATAAATGAGAAAGAACACCAACAGATGTAGATCCCAAATCTTGCTGCAGCTGATAAACTCTAATACCAGCTTGCATCCATTGCTAAATGCTGCTGAAGTAAGTTTCCCCTCTGATGCGCAGCAGACGGTATAGGGCATTGGGAACCTGTGGTGAAGCTAACCATGCTGCCTGCTGTAGTGGTCCCCTTATACGTCACCACTGGAACCACAAAGGGAACTACTAATATCCAGGCACCAAAATCACACTAGGAGTTAAGTTAGCAACTTCAGCTTCATCTAAACACAACCAAACTGGTCCAAGTAAGGTATGTTTCACTGACACACTCTTGCTTCAACCACAGCATAAGGGTACATGTATGTAACAAGGCGGCCTTATACAGCACACTGGTCCCTGTGCCCCGTCACTCCCTGAACCATTCCAGAGGGTGACCACAGACCTCTGTCAGGTCACCCTGCCTCTGGGTGTCTCCTCCTAGGTCTGCTTGATACAAGCTCACTGGTGCTTGGAAGGGGTGTTCTAGAACAGAGATACACCTTTCCTACAACCATCCCATCTTTTCTTTCTAATGCCTTAAAAACAGAACCAAAATACAGAACCAACTCTTTGTCCTTTCATTCCAAGGTTGGTCAAAGAATTTCCTCTTTTGAATTGTTTATAGGAATAACACAGAGCTCAAACACCATGTACAGCTAGGAAGTCATACAATGGGTCTACAAAGCATTCATTTCTCTTTTTTCCTCAAAGAAGTTTTGTGTCCCTGGCGGTAGGGGATCTACTAGGGTATCCCCTCCTCACTATAAGCACCATAGGTTCAGGTTCACAATATACAGGTCTGATATTCCTGGAAACACCTCTTTAACTTATATCATAATATCATCACGAAGCATGTGTCTAAACATTCCAGAATGAACAGAGTTAATGTCTGCTGGCTTCTGAAAGCATTTCTAAACATACTCATAGAATTTAAAGCCAAGCACAGCATTCTGATCCTATGATGCAAAAGCAAAATTAGCAATGACCATCAAGATCATGTGATTTCTGAAGTCTTTTCTCCCCTTTCTGTTACTTCTCCTTGCTATCCTATTACTAGTAGTGATGCCTAGAGTGATGTCCATTGTTGGGTCATCACACCTACAGGCATAGCAGTATCTCCTTTGTTCAGCATTAGGAATCAGATTCACACACCAAGTTTGAGCATCATTCCACACTGTGTCTTAAAATGCATCAAGGTGCTGTGACTAGAAAATGGCCATGCCTTGAGAGCACAAAACTCTTCATGAGCTGGTTTCTCATCAGTGTCCTTCCAAAAGTTCTCTGAGCAGACAAGCACTCAATTCTTTGTTGTCCCTCTATGACAACGAAGAAAACCGTTGAACAGCATTTGAAAAGACTTCCATTAGAAAGCAAAACACAGACAGTGTGTCTTGCTTTGCCGATATCCTCCCCTCCTAACTTGTAGTTTTGTATTGTTCCTCAGTGGAAACAGTGCAAAACAGCTCTTGAAATTACATGCAACTGAGGCAAATGTGATTCAACTGTAAACACGTTGTAAAGTCAGGCAATATGACTGCCCATTCTCCATAACAATAGCTCAGCAAAGCTTCAGTCTTCCCTGCTGACAGCAAGACCTTATTATAGCTCTATGAAAAACGTTGGTTTCCACACCACAGTAGCTCACCATTTCAGCTCCTCTTACATATCTTCTTCCTCCAACGCAGTGCAATGAGAACCAGGACCGAGATGACAAGTGATAGAGTCACAGCAATAGCCAGCCCCAAGAACCTGAATCCCTCCTCTGCAAACAACAACAAAATAAAATAAAGGAAAAATGAAAAAAAAATTAAAAAAGCAGAAAACAAACAAGAAACAATGCTAATTTATCCAAGAAAATGAGGAAAAGAAAAAGCCAAGAGAAATGCCTGTTTAATGACAACAGTTCTTTATCAAGATTTTTCAAAGGCTGTGGCCAAGCTATATTCAAGCAGCAATTGCTCAGAAGAGAGTATGTTTATTTTCAAAGATGAATATACTTGCCCATAGCTTTCCAGAAAACATCAGTGCGATAGTTGGAATACATACACAAGTAGAATTTCATGCCCTAATGCTTTCTAAAGAGTTCTTTTGTTCATCCAGAATCCGAGGTTTTGTTAGTAAAAGAAAAGATATTTCTTTCACTATTAAACATATAACACTGCTGCAAAGGATCAATTAACTTTCAGAAAAGAAGGCAGATGTGTTCTAATGCCTGTGAGAATTTCTAAACAACATTCTAGGGTAAACACCCCTCTCTGGTTAGGTGTCAGCCACATGATCTGATTGTCATTAATCAAAATAATAACACATAGCCCAAATTCAGTTCTCGGTGATAACGGTGAGAAAACTTACTGAACTAAAAGTTATTCAAATCAAGTGAAAAACATCAAATCTTT
Source organism: Alectoris magna (assembly GCA_030625065.1). Taxonomy (NCBI): domain Eukaryota; kingdom Metazoa; phylum Chordata; class Aves; order Galliformes; family Phasianidae; genus Alectoris; species Alectoris magna. The sequence goes on from CM060560.1 coordinate 107,802,996, forward strand.
TAAAAAAGGTAGGTTGAGCTATTCTTTTGAATATCTCCTCTAAACAGTGAAAGACTGCTAAACCAACAAGCTATTGCTGGGCTTTCTGCTCTCCTAGTGAGAAATAGCAGCAATATGTTTCCTGCTTTCAGAGGTTCACATTTTTAAAAGGCCAAAAGAAAATAACTGCATTCAAGACACAACGCAGAATTTATTACTGTTTTGCAATTAGCCTCACTCAGAACTATTTCCTTTTGAAATTTCAGAGAGAAGATTTTAAAAGTCCTATGTTATTCCTCACTATTTTCCATATAACAGTCTTATCTCAAGCATGTTATATGGGAACTAAGCCACAGACCTAGTCTGCCCTTCCTGTTTTTCCAATTTCCAAAGTAGAAAAGTGACCTTCCCTTTGAGGTTCTGGATTTGGGCAGACGTGGACTTAAACCACCCATGTTAGCGCTCCTTTGTGAAATGAGGCTGGCACTTCAGCTTTTCATGTTCCTGTTTCTCACCCATAGAGCTGGAGCTGAAATCCTTCCAGCAGAACAGAACGTTGGAAGAAAATTAAACCAGTGCCACCAAGCATTCAGAAGTTGCATTACTGCATTTAACATTTCCCTATAACATCACTATAAGCACCTTCAACTGATTACCTTCCTACCTGCCTGGGAATACCATTCCTCCTTGATCATTATTGCAATACACACGTCTCTTAGCAAAAATGTCAGAGAAGCTAAAATATAACGCACAGGTTAACCGGATGCAGTATCAACAAAACCTGTAATAAGTTTAACTGAAACATCTGGTTAATCGTCACTAATAGTGAATTTGTTATTAATTTCAGAACTTCAACGTTTATTAAGCCACCCACAGAGCAGAGTAGGGCTCCCTTCCTCCTCCTCTGGCACACAGTCATTTCACTCTCTTTCCCAGCAGACTCATATCCAATCACACAAAATGCAGAGGCCGAGGGAACGCTAACAAAAGCCTTATCTCAGTCACCTACTTTTTTTCATACTTATGGGCAACTCCATTTCTTCATTCTCATTGCTTACTCTGCAGATCAAGTCCTCTTTGCTGATGTCCTGAGAGTCATAGACCTTCAGTTGACTGGTGATGGACACGACCCCATTATCGTATGTGAACTTCTCCTGTGTATAATTGAATGCACTGTTCCAGGTGATGGTGGGTTCTGGGAGGCCAACAGCACTACACGTGGCTATCAGATGACCTTCTGAAATGCTGTAGTGGATAGATGCGTTAAGACCTTCCAAGACACAAACAAGACAATTTGTCACCACACAGAGCACCTGGCCAGCAGCAGTAATAGCAGATGAACCATTATCAATCAGAGCAAAGCTCACAGGATTCTCACACTGCCCCACGGCACAGTAACACTGTTGGGCCACCATCCCCAAGACTCAATGCTCCCCCTCTTACACTGAAGTGATATACCCCAATGGTTTCATCTTACCTGAAAGTTCAGGTTTGGAAATGATCTGTTAAGAACAATTTTGCCCTTTCTTTTCTCTTGTCTGCTAATGCCCTGGGGCAGCTCCCAGTGCTGGGGGTGTAACCAACACACAAAGGAAGCTGCAGTAGTGTTGGCCTACTCACATTCCAGATGGGACTGCTTAGGGTTTACGAAGATTCCATTCCTCATTTTTTAAGCTGCTGCTCACAGAATGGCAAGCGAAGACAGCCCAGCACGAAAGCCACCACAACAGGCCTGAATACAACACCAGAAAGCCTTCTCACAGCAACAAAGCTCTACTTCTAAACCATTCCCCACCAAGGGATACTCCTACCACTGAGGTTTCTAAGTGCTCTCAAGGAATTGCTGTGGATGAGAAAACCCCTTTCCTCCTACTGGAGACATATCCTTGCAGAGAATCTCACCATAGACTCCAAGGCAAGAACGTCCTGAAAAGGAGCCAAAGGGGAAGGTGTTGAACAAGCACAAGTAGCACCCTGTGTCATTTATTCTCGTGCTCCAGAAAGTGATGCTTGTGTTGTTGAGCATCAGGCTGGTGAAATTCATCCGGTCTTGATAGGGCTTCTGAATCTTTAATCCTGCTGACTTGCTGTACGTAGCTATGTTACTTTGCGATTTTACATTGTCTTTCTGCCATGTCACTTGCACGATGTCCTTGGGCTCTGTCAGGGCACAACTGAGAGTCACGGTGTCGCCCACCTTCACTGCTCTTTGCTCAGTCTGCGTAACCACTGCAGCAACATGAAATAGTGAAATGAGCAAATACTACAAGCATGCAGAAGCCTGACACTATTCTAAGCCCGGGATCACCCACAGACTTAACAATGCCATCAGCTAAAGCATTATTTTTATGTGGGCTTCCTCTGCCCAGAATTCCTCCTCCTGCATCATCCCAGAGATCAAGTTACACTGATTTACACAAGATGAAGATCTGGCTCCTTCCAAACTACACAGAAGATGTATCTATTTTTGTACCCATCCCTGTACCCTCCCACCCACACCAACTCATCCCTCCCCAGTCTCAGTGGAGTCATGAACAACTTCTACTTCCTAAAATCCAGGGGAAGATTAAATGTACAAAGGAAGCACATACAAATCCATTCTTATAGAACCGAAGGGTAAGTCTAGCTAAAGGCAATTTCTAGACTACATAGCTTCAGAGTTTGTGGTGTATGTGAGAGAGACTGAAAGAAATAAATTTGTAATTTGCTCCAGGGGAGAGGATCCAGTATGGGAAGCTCTGAACTCTAGTGAACAAAGGTTCCCAAACAGTGCCATAGATACACGATGCTGCATGTCCCAGTCTCCAAATGCTAATCCAGAAGACCTTGTGTCACACTTGCCAGATCCAAGCCCATGCTTCAGCTGTCTAATGTGTGTCAAATGGCACCAATGATCTATATTTTATGTCTTTTTGCTCTTTACTCAGACCAGTGAAGGCTTAGGAGTCAGAAATCAACTCTTCAAACATCTGTAGGCAGATTTAAGGAAATTCAACTTACCTTTTGCCTTTCCAAGCACAACACAAACCAGACTCAAAACCAGTGCCTGGAAAGTCATTTTGGAAGAAAGCATCTTCTTCACCTGAAGAAAGATAACGAGAGATGTATGACTTAATAATAGATCAGCTTCTGGTGTGAATAGTAACCGTTGCTTTGTCATTTACGGAAAACAAACTTACTGGGGTGGATGACAAGTTTTCCATGTGCTGTCACGCAGCAGAGATAGAGCTGAAGTCGAGGTGCAAAAAAATGCCGGGTGAAAGCTATAAAGGTGTTAACTTTCTGGACTGCTCCTTGAAGGTCCACATTTACAGACAGAACTGAAAAGAGCAGTTTATTCTCTCATTTAGCATTTGCTCATGGATGAATTGGCACATGTAAAACAAAGCATTAAAAATTGACATGCTTCTAAAAGCCTGGTGCTTGCAGCTCAGGGATTGACATGAGCAGCTAAAAGATTCACTGCATCTAATTGTGTAGAAAGGTCTGTTAAAAAAAGAAAATCACTCATGGCAGAAAATAACCAGAAAAAGAAATTTGGTATCTCCCTTCAGACCTTCCCAGGCAATGATTTTGTTTTGCAACTATGCACATAGCCACGTTCTATTCATTAGCATGTTATCCATCCAAGCATGCTGTAGCACTGCGCTGAGAGGAGAGCTTGTGCAGCATGCCCAGCGGTTTGACTAACACGTCAAACATGTCAGTTGTCCTGGACAGCTCATGAGATCAAAGCATACAATAACCCCTTCAATTACATGAACTGGGGAACCCACGTGGCATACAGCACCTCCTATGTACAAACATATTTCTAAGGAGGGAGAGGGGCAAAACCAAGGTTGCACTGCTGCTTTTCTTAGCAGACAGCTTTTGACTTGTTCGTACTACTTCCATCAGGTAATACTGTCACAATACAACTGAACTGTGGATCTTCCTGGAACCACAGCTGGTATCATACAAACATTATTTCACAAACTAGCTGATACTTCATGGAAGTGCCTTCTATCAAGAACACAAACCAGTTGCAACTTCTGTCAGATTTTTGTAACATTCAAGAAAAACAGAAAACAGAAACTGTAAAGCACTTTCTATGTTATCACAAACATACTTGCTCTGTGCAAGCCCACCTTGCATTTCAAACTCACTGTGTTAACAAACCAAGTTTTGGTCTATAAGAATGTCTGAATGGTGGTATCAAGTTGTGAAAAATCAAGAAACCAGAAACAAGACAACTGCAACAGCAGCAAGCTCAATGAACAACGCATCTGCCATGTGATAGAGCACAGTGAGATACTTCAGCACCTCCCCTAAGATGTTCAAATATACCTAAAAGCATGCAAAAAAAAGCAAAACAGAGAAAACTTATAGAATCACAGTCTCTAACACAATCCTGAGTTAGAAGAGATTCATATCAATCAATTTGTTGCAGGACAGTTGGAATAGGTGGCTTTTAAAAGTCTCTTCCAACTCTAAGGGTTCTGTTATCAGTGAATCCAGCTCCCAGCTCACATAGGAGCCACCCAAAATCAGATCATATGTCTGAGAGCAGTATCCAAACACTCCTTGAACTCCAGCAGCCCGGGGCCGCCTGCTCCATGCCCATCGCCCTCCGGTGCAGACCCTGTTTCTAAAGCCCCAGCTGCCCCTCCCCTGACACGGCTCCATGCCGTTCCCTCAGGTCCTGTCGATGCAAGTTACAGAAACCTTTATAAGCACAAAAAGAAGTGCTGCGCCTGCAGGAAAGCACCATTTCAGTAACAGTCACCTCTCTTTGCTTTGATACCTCGTAAAGTCATTAGCATGGCATTGCTCCTATCCAGCATGACCACAGGATGCACGAGCAGCATACTGCACTGCTCTTCTGGGTCACAAAAAGTCCCTTTCGGTCACATGCCCATCCTAGCATGGAAGCGCGTGAGACAGAGCGAGCAGAAAGCAAATCTTTCTTTAAGCTGTACTCACCCCACTTGCACCTGCTTCCCCACAGCCACGTTACTAACAGTTGCTCTGTCAAAGCCGTACTGCTGTCGGCCCCCCCCCACCCCCCGCATTTTTAATATCCCTTTCCCAACCAACTTTAACAACTATTCAGCGTTCAGCCCACGAGCTGCGCAACTGGCGTATCACTATTCCCACGCTCTTGGCAACACCCGGAGCGCCACATCGGTCCTCAGAAGAGCAAGTGGGAGCACACGCATCTCTCAGCTCCACGTCCACGCACGCACTCACCTTCCACACCACCCGCACCTCCCCGAACCCCGCGCCGCACCCCGCTGCGAAGCACCCCGGCACCCCCAGCCGCCCTCGTTCCTCGCACACAGCCGTAGGAGATCGGCGGGTACTCACGGCGAGCTCCCGCGGGCTAGGAGCCCGCTTGCCCCGCTGCACGGCACGGCGCAGCGGGCGGTGGGAAGCAGCCAGCAGGACGGCAACTGCCGCCGCCCCCGGCCGTGCTGTGTCCGGCTGCGCTGCAGAGCCTCTTCCTCCTCCGGATTGTAAGGATCGTATGTCAGTGCAAATCGCTTCTTGCTCAGAGCCTGCTCCCTACGGATTTCAAGTGTGATTTCAAGTTGATTTTGATACCCAGAGTCTTCTGGGTTCTTCCTTGTCGGCGATTATAAGCTCACACATCTGGATGTGTCTCTGTATCATTGTGTCATAAATTAGACCACATCAATTTCGGGTCATAAACGGTTTATTAATTTGAGTAAGCAAAACACAAGCAAAAACAGCACCGGGCGGCCGAGGAGACGCAGCTCCGCACACGGCGCGCGCTCTCCACCAGCTGGTCCCCTGCTTTTATAGTCCTTAGTTCCTCTGAATGGCTGGAGTGTCAGACCCCTGCGACTGCGCTCCCTGTTTCCGGGTGCCACCGCAGCCTTCCTAGTCCTGAGCCCGCCCATCTGGGGTGGGGGGGGCGAAGCGGAGGAAACAGGGCGTTCAGGTACACTCTCGTTCCCGCAAAGGTGTTCACAAAACCAGAAAGCCCGCACAACCCTGCCCCCCGTACAGCCCCTTTAGCGATACCTCCCTCCCCAGTGCAATGAACAAACACAAACTTTATTACAATCCTCCTTTTTCTTTAAACTCACTTATTTTGTCCATTGAATGTTTGGAGTGCTTGCCAGCTTACCGCATATATCTCCTCATCTTCATCATCCTGTTCTGTGGTCTCGTATTTAACGCGTGTTAACATTAAATGAGCTGCTTCTAATTGATTCTTTACAATTGCGACCACCCGATTAAAAATACATGGTCCAAAAGTTAATGCTATAATTAGTAACAACAGAGGTCCAGCTATAGTCGATAATAATGTGGTAAGCCAAGGTGAATAATTAAACCAGGATTTGTACCAACTCTGGTGAGCCTCATTTTGTTTCTTGCGTTTTTCTAATCCTTCCCACAATTTCATCATTGTGTCCCTTACCACCCCAGTGTGATCTGCATACATGCAACGTTCCTCCCAGAGGGCCGCACAAAGTCCTCCTTGTTGCAGGAAAACTAAATCCAATCCCCTCCGATTTTGGAGAACTACTTCTGAAAGGGATCTTACTGATTTTTCCAGAGCTGAAATGGATTGTTCAATTTTAGCCAAGCCCTCATCCACAGCAATGCGCAGAGCTGTGAATTCTTGGCTCTGCCTAACTAACGAAGCTATTCCTGTACCAGCCCCTGCAGTTCCTAGGATCATTAGAGTTGCTAAGGCGATGGCTGTAATAGGTTTCCTTTTTGCCAAACGGTACTCAGCCACTGTCTGGTGAGTATACATGTAATCCTCAGTGTGTTACAGAATCCCGGGCATAATTATTACCTGTACACAAAAATCATGTGATACATTAAAAAGTTCTAAAGATAAACAATGAGTAACACCTAGCGATGAACACACCCATCTGGTATTGTTAGCGGGGATTAACCATTTGTGTGAATATAAGTCCTTTTCTGTGGCATTGCATAAATCACTTTTCCCTTTTGGAACAATCCCCACACATCTACCCCTCCCGGATACCTGGGTTCATGTTATTCCTATCTCTTGTCCACGATTACATTGAGGAGGATTACTTTTGTTTGAATACATCGGGCTTTCCAGATCTCCTATTGCCTTATAATAAGGGGGTTTTGTGCTTACACATAACCTGCAGTGTTCGGTTACATTGGGGTTAGTCCGGTTCAGTACCTGGAAACTGGAACTTATGACTTTCCAGGCATCACTTTCAAGCACTGTCTCGCTATTTTCTGTAGTATTCATGGGGGACAGCTTTGTCGTCCCGCTGAGAGCTAATATTTCCTTGGTTACTGTGGGCTGGACCGTCCCGGGTACCCCTGGGGTTCGGATTCCCGAATTTTCTTCTAATATCACTTTGTTGGGCCTGACTGCCTGAGGAATTTCAGGTATTTCTTTCTTTATTAGGATAAGCCCTCCCCTGTCGGTCCCAGGCTCCCAGTATTTTACGCCCCGTATTTTTCCTAATAACCACACTGGATTGTCTGGATTTGTTACATTTACCTACAGTTGCTGGCAGGTATCTCTCTCTCTATCTTCAATTCCCACTTAACCCGTCTTCCCAACTGTGGGTCTCGAACAGGAGGTGTGTGTTGGAAAAGACCGCGGGAGATGAGTCTCAAGCTATCATTATCAACAAGTCCCGTTTATTGTGTTCAATTTCATCATAGTTATACAGGCAGTAATCAGCTCATACATATTGCAAAAGCGGAGCTCATCATTGGTTCCCAACCATATGTCAAACCCCACCTATCTTTGTACTTTTGCGGTTGCCGCTGTTCTCCCAAAACCAGGGCAAACTTCCTTATCTCTCCTCCTGCTGTTCCCGTTGGCCTTGCACATGACACGGCTGCTTAACCAGCTGGAATGTGTCTACGTGCCCTTTCTCAGTTAGCCAGTCATCAATAAAACTCTCCACAGGTGTGCACCACAGAATCACAGAATTATCAAGGTTGGAAAAGACCTAGAAGATCATCTAGTCCAACCATTACCAATACTTCCCAGCTAAATCATACCCCTCAACGCAACATCCAAACGTTTCTTGAACACTCCCATGGTCGGTGACTCCACCACCTCCCTGGGCAGTGCATTCCAATGCCTGACTACCCTTTCCGAGTAGTAATACTTCCTAATGTCCAGCCTGAACCTCCCCTGGCGCAGCTTGAAACCATTCCCTCTAGTTCTATCACTGATTACACGAGAGAAGAGGCCGATCTGAGGCAATAGTTTCTCATCCCCAATAGGCGCAGTAGTATGAATCTGGGTAGTTGCAATATCCTCTCCCTGGGTTTGAACTTGGGCAAAAATAATATCCTTTTTGATTTAAACACGGCTGTATCGGTACCATGTCACACAGGGAAGTAAGAAAGCTTGGTGCACCAGCCGTAGTAATAGTCTCAAGAGTTTTTTGGTCCTCAAGCCTAATTAGACTCCACCAGAAAGGTTGATGCGGGTGGTGTTGCACCGCTATACAAAATGTGGTCACTACGGGAATCCCCAAGTACCATTGGATATCCCTAAGGCCCATCTTGCCCCACTATTCACTCCTCTGTCTCACTCGTCAACTGGGTTGCAACCAGCTACGAGGGTTTTTGGTTCTTCCCGACAGCAGTAGTGTTCTTCGGAGGGGGGCTTTTTTTCTGGAATACTTATCGGGCTTGTCGCAGTGTGAGTTTCAGGTCGTCGCTCCCAGGAGTTACCTCCCACCTCTTGTCGTCGATGGGTCCCTTAACACAGCTGGCATGAGTCCATCCTCTCTGCGGTTCGGATAGCTGTTTCTGTGGTAAGTAAAGCAACATAGGTGCCTTCCCACTGCGGTGTTAATGTGGCTTCTTTCCAAGTTTTTATTAGGACCTTATCTCCTGGCTGTATCTTATGGATTGCTATTTCCAATGGGGATCGCTGCACAATCAGACCCTTCTTTTGTAATTCCTTGTGCCTATTCATTAATTGTATAAGGTAAGGTTTTAACTGATCATTTTGTAAATGGGCGTGGTCAGGAGGTATCTCAAGATTGTAGGTCATACCGTACAACATTTTGAAGGGCGAGATTCCCAGATCAGTCCTGGGCTTCACACGTATACTTAACAGAGCTAACGGCAGGCATTTTATCCAAGAGGTCTTGGTTTCTATCATTAATTTGGTAAGTTGTTTTTTAATTTCCCCATTCATTCGTTCTACTTTACCAGAGCTCTGAGGGTACCAAGGAGTGTGATATTCCCATTTAATCCCCAGAATTCTCATTGTGTCGCGTGTAACCTTTGACACAAAATGTGGTCACCTGTCAGAATCTACTGCTTCTATAATTTCATACAGGGGAATTATGCTTTCTAATAGTACCTTTACTACAGTTTGAACTGTAGCCCTTGCCGTAGGGAATGCCTCAACATAGTTTGTAAGATGGTCTACAGTCACTAATAAATATTTTTATATTGCCGGGGTATATTTATATAAATATTTTTATGTTGCTGGGTGCCACCGCAGCCTTCCCTGTCCTGAGCCCACCTATCTGGGGTTGGGGGGGCGAAGCAGAGACAACAGGACGTTCAGGTACACTCGCGTTCCCGCAAAGGTGTTCACAAAACCAGAAAGCCTGCACAACCCTGCCCCCCGTACAGCCCCTTTAGCAACACCTCCCTCCCCAGTGCAATGAACAAACACAAACTTCATTACAATTGGAAACGGGCTTTTGTCATTGCTGTTACCACCCTGTTGGTTAACAGGAGCGGCACAAACGCAACAATCAAAAAGATCAACACGATGGAATAGCGATACAGGAGGTGTAATGAGAAAGGGACTAACATAATGAAAAGGTATTATGAAGGGAAAGGTAAAGCGTTCTCCCACCTCCGAAGAGCTAGGCTCACAGGGAAAACTCTAAAGGAGAGATCTCTAACCAGAGGTACTTCCCCCCTGGCAGTCAACCCTCAAATAAAGTCTAAGAGAGGTGCAGCCAGGCTCCACCCCTTCCAGTCACACGACTGAATTGCCTTCACCTGTGCTCCCAGGGCTGGCCGGTCCTTTCCCCAGGTGCTCAATCAGTGGTTCAGGCTGTGACTCAACAGATTCCATACACACAAATAACACCACACTCTTGCTGGTGGCCTCCTGCTGTTAGACTGGAGGATTTTCCCCCAGCAAAGCTCTGTCCCAGCCTTGTCCGAAATAACTAATTTCTCAATTTGATCAGTTAGAAACAGCGTCCCTTGTCACCACCTGTGTCTGCTGTTTGCTGCTGCTTCTGTTGCTTTCACACCTCGCCAAGTTCACACCTCTTTTGACAGGTCATTCATACCAATTTACATATTTCTGTTAGAAGAATCTAGAAGGCTTCCTGTTTTAAAACATCATTGTTCATGGGAAAAACACTGATCGTGACACACTTTCACCTCTCTGCCAAAATGCCTTTGTGAAGCTGTCCTCATAAGACTGTCAGAGTGGTCGTGAGCCCACCTAAAACTGAACCCCCTCCTTTTTTAAGACATAGATAAACGTGATCAGACAGTGGTTCCTCCAGCAGGATGCAACTATTAAAATAGCTCCACCACCATGCTGGATTTACTGGAGTCCATGCTTTTCCATTAACAGACCAAAGCCCAGGCTCTGACACCAGCTTTCTTCAACGTTTTCTTCCATCTCCAATGGGAAGGGCTTGAATCACTCGGATTTCCTTCCATCATAGAATCGCCAAGGTAGGGAAAGATCTCTGAGATCATCTAGTCCAAACATCCACCTACCACCACCATTTCCCCACTAACCCACGTCCCTTAGTACCACATCCACACAGTTCTTGAACACCTCTAGGGACGATGACTCCACCACCTCCCTGTGCAGCCTGTGCCGGCCTGACCACTCTTTTGGAGAAGAAATTTTTCCTAACATCCAACCTGAACCTCCTGTGGCATGACTTGAGGCCATTCTCTGTCAGTCTTCCCCTTATTGTTTTGTTTTGGGTGGTGAGTGAGTGACCTCCAACACAATTTTGAGCTCCAGCAACTATCCTGCTGCCTGTTGCTTGAACCTGATATCCCTGTACTATTCAGATAGATTTTTCTTATGAGAAAACCATGTTTGTGGATCTTCTGTATTTACTACCTTCACAACTGAAGGGATTTCAGAAGGGACTCCAGAGAACTGTGGACTGTACAGCTTAAAACAAGTTTATCCAGAAGTGCTTTGTGTCAACGAAGCAACAGAAGTAGGGAAGTCCCGAGGACATCCTTCCGCCCTTCATGAAGATAAAGGGGACATTCAAAGGACTTAAATATTTTTCATTAGATCATCCAATTAGATCATCCATCAACTCATATCTTCTGTGATGGAACAATTTTCTATTTGTCTACATTTTCCTGTTCCCTCAGTGGGCTGGCGTAACTAAGAGAAGAAAGAAGAGAAGGATGAAAGGATCTGGAAAGAAGGAGAGCTGCTTCTTTGAAAGAGAGGGCAAAGCCCAGAGCTGAGCAAGGAGAGGGTAGTTCTGAAGTAGTAGGTAAAAAGCAAAGGTAACCTGAGGGCAGACAGAGGCAGATAAAAATTACTCCAGGCAGTCCAGCAACTTCAGAAAATAGAAACTTTTCATATTCATCACGGAACAAAAAGACACAGAAGTCTCTTTCAGCCCTGTTCTGTGCTGTCATTTCAACTGTTTCTTTTTGCATGCTCCCAGCTCAGTTTAGCAATCTCGGTTGCCTTTCCCAAAGCAGGTGGTATCTGAGCCGACACCAACGCTTCAATGTGATAAAGCCTTAGAAGTTAACGAGAAAAAAAGTGGTGAAGCTTCTTCTCCTAAAATCTGGAGAGCTATTTGTGCTCCTGTTTTTATTTTTTTTCATCTGTGTTGCTACCTGTATGCTGGTGAAAGAGATCTGAAATCTCTCCTGTCATGAATGAGTTCTAGTCTTTAGTCTTTCCTTTGCCTTCTCAATGGACGCTCTCTACTCTGAATGCCTTTCTTGGTTCTTCTCTTGATTTCTAGACTAACAACCTCCTCTTAGAGGAATGATTTGTGCCAATAAACAGTGAAACTTACACAGGTTTGAGGGAAGAAAGATATGGTACATCTGATTCATGCTGCTGTCATTTGACAGGAAGAGAAAATAAAGGGTTAGACTGAGGCTAGTGGTAATGATAGAGATTCAGTTATGAGAAAAGCACTGAATTTTGCAGATTATATCAGCTGCTGGAGGTCACATCAAAAATACTGGGCTGCTGATTAGCATTCCTCTGGCTCTGCTTATGTGAATTCACATATCTCTCTTCAACATCAAATTTGGTAGTAACACTACCAAAACTCACAAATACTTGGATACCTTTATATGGAGGTCCAGCCTGTTTCAGAGCACCTGTTGCCTATTATCACAGAATGGTAAAGGTTGGAAAAGACCAGTAACATCATCCAGTCCAACCACCAAACCATTGCCACTATGCCCACTAACCGTGTCCCTCAGCACCTCATCCACACAGTTCTTGAACACCTCCAGGGACGGTGACTCCACCACCTCCCTGGGCAGCCTGTGCCAATGCCTCACCACTCTTTTGGAGAAGTATTTTGTAATATCCAACCTGAACCTCCCCCCGTGCAACTTGAGGCCATTACCTCTTGTCCTATTGTCGTTACATGGAAGAAGAGGCTGGCATGCACCTCACCACAACCTCCTTTCATGTTAACTGTAGAAAGTGATGAGGTCTTCCCCGAGCCTCTTCTTCTCCACACTGAACTTACTTCTCCTGTAAAATTGGTGCTCCAGACCCTTCACCAGCTTATTTGCCTTTCATTGGACACACTCCAGGTTTCAATTCCCTTCTCATAGTGCAAAATGGAAGACATGTTTAATCTTCGCTGTGAAAGGATGTTTTGTGTTAGATGGACTTTATAGAAGTGGGAGCCATTGCACACCATTCATCTTTGATACATCTAAGATACCAGTATCTAATCACACATTCTCTTCCCATCTCTCATTTCCCAGTGAAACACTCTGGTCTTTCTGCTTCAATGATTTCACAGAATTATCACAGAATTATCAAGGTTGGAAAAGACCTAGAAGATCATCTAGTCCAACCATTGCCAATACTTCCCAGCTGAATCATACCCCTCAATGCAACATCCAAACGTTTCTTGAACACTCCCATGGTCGGTGACTCCACCACCTCCCTGGGCAGTGCATTCCAATGCCTGACTACCCTTTCCGAGTAGTAATACTTCCTAATGTCCAGCCTGAACCTCCCCTGGCGCAGCTTGAAACCATTCCCTCTAGTTCTATCACTGATTACACGAGAGAAGAGGCCCACCCCCACTCTCACATCTCTCTTGCAATCTTCATATAGGGGCTTTTTCTCTAACCGGCAGCCAGGGCTGTGGACACAACTTGCTGCACAGACCTGTTCAGAAGCGGACTGCATATTACAGAGACAAACAAATGTTCCTGCACCCAGATGGTGTGAACTCCAGCTTCCTAGGGACAGGTAGCTGGGAGAAGATCAGGGTAGTCATTGGGGAGAAGGATATCTCAAAAGAAAGGTGAGACCACCACTACACATTTTTAAGATTTATTTCTGCCCTCCCGTAGAACCTCCTTCAACTCCTGAGAAGGTTACACTAAAAGTAAGGATAACTTGAGCATTTTATCTGGGTCTTGTTAGCGGGGCTGGCTTTGGTCTCAGCTTCTTGGCAGTGTTTTTCCTCCTGAAGGGGCTTCCCTTTGCGATTACGAAGACCAAAAGGAACAATTAATGCTATTTCAGCAGAAAGAATCAAAAGAATGCTTTTAAACTTCTACCTGATCACTAGTGGGGAAAAAAAAAAAAAACCCACCAAAAAACAACAACAAAAAAAAACCCCAACATGTTAATCTGACTTGCAGATGTCTAGTACTGGAGTGTTTTAAAAAAAACCCTGTATGTGAGACTTCCTGGAAAATCTGAGACTACTTCTGTCCACCTGTTTTCTGAGTCCTTGTTGTGCAGTTCATCATATTTTCAATTTTTCCTTCTCGATCACCAGAGCTAACTTTTTACTCTTAGGAAAATTACGCTTCTGCACTGAGGATAAATCCTGTAGTACCTTCCAGCAGTGAATAGGGATAACCTTACAGGTCCAGCAGGCTCTGAACCGACCGGACACTGTCAGTGGTTTATGGGCCAGTTGGCTACACAAGTCAGAGCTACAACTACAGATCATGCGTGTCCAAGATTACCACATTAATTTATCTGCTTGGTCAGAGTTCTGGTTTGGATAAGTAAATAAAAAGAGTAAGCATTAAACTCTCCATCAGGAAAAGCCAAGCTGAAGCCTCAACTTGTAACCCACGTGACAAGCAGTTTCAAGGCAAACAGGAGCAGCGTGTGGCTTTCAGAAGGCAGGAAATAGCTGCCCTTTAAATGCAAAGTTATATGTGTTTGAAACATGACTTGAAATTTTGCTAAAGCTCCCTGAATTGAAAAGCCCAGCTGCAGAAAATCCAGCTCCCTCACAAGTTCATCCATGGCTGACAACCCCCACAACAGAATTTGTCAGGTTTTTGGCACCCTAGATGCCTTCCCAGGTCCCATCAGACATCCAGCGACCACGCTTCTCTTTGTGATTCCACTCTTGCCTTAGCAAACCTTCTTTCAGTCATCACAATTTCAGAACAGACTTGGGAGCATATCCCCATTCCTTCCTGGGTACACACTCACCTTGCAAGATTCTTTGCAAGTTTTCCAGGGCTTCATGGCAGGACTGAAACCAAGTTCCCTATTGGTTACTTTGCCTATCAGTGACCACAGTCAGTGTTCTCTGCTGGACAGCCTCTGTTCATTTCATTGTGTGATACTGTGGCTGCATTTCCTTACTTTACTATATTCCATGACCCTGAGGGAGGTTATCCGTTGCTGGAGAGAGTACTGCAGATATCTAACCAGCCACTCCTGCTGTTTACATATGCATAGCAGGCTGCTGTGGAAAGTCCTTTTCTGATCCCAGAAGAAGCGCAAGGCCAAACGCGGGAACGCAGGCCCAAAGCAGGAACCTGGAAGGCAGCAATGCAGCATGTAGGTTTGTGTCTGTGGCCCTGGATATCACTTGTCTGGGGGAGGAATAACTATCTTCTTTGTATTTTGGATGTTCAAGATAGCCAAGCTTTCACTTTCAAGTTGGATATCAGGAAAAAGTTCTTCACCGAAAGGGCAGTAAGCCCTGGAACAGTCTCCTTAGGGCAGTGGTCATGGCACCTAACTTGACAAACTTCAAGAAACATTTGGACAAGACTCTCAGACACATGGTCTGATTTTTGGGTGGTCCTCCGTGGAGCCAGGGTTGGAATCGATGATCTTTACGGGTCTCTTATAACATGGGAGATTCTACGATTCTATTTGCAAGTCAGAACAGAAAATAAAAACAAGCACCTCGAGTTACGAAGGCACTCACTGGTGGCCTTTGAACCTGCGTTCCATTCCACCTCCAATTCCTGATCTCTTCCACTAGAGGGTACTCTGCCACTGGAGAAAAATGCACTCTGCCCTGAAGCTGCACAAGCTGTCAGAAGTCTTCCCAGAGACGCTGGTAAAGTTTCAAGTAATAAAATAGAGAACGGAGGAAGCTTCCCATCCTAAGCTCTTAAACTTGTAACTCTTTTCCAAATATCTGTCTCGGTACGGTCCCACAGGCCTTGGTGCTTCTGCAGCACAGATCCTCCTGCCTGATCATTTGTGGAACACCAAAGGAGAACCTGCAGTGATATGTTGGTCAATATGGTAAATTCACAGTCTTCCACAACCATGACTTCTCCTCTCACAGCCTTGCTAGAAAGTGAGAAGAGAGTGAAGAGTTCAAATAGAGAGGAAATACCCATAGTGCCAGAAATGGCATCACAGGGTATCTCAGTCTAAAGGAAATCTGGGATGTCACCTGGTACAGAACCATGCACAAAGCAGGAGTAGGGAGATCAGTTTGCTCCAGGCCCTGTCCAGGTGAATTTTGGCTGTGTGAGGAGGATGGGGCCTCCTCAGCCTTGCTGGGCTCTTGTTCCAATGTCTGTCCTACCTCTCAGTAAGAAAAAAACATTCATCACACTGAATGGGAACTTCTTGTTCCCATTGCTCCTACCCTGACTGCCAGGTGCCTCTCACAGGAGGACAGTGCCATCTTCTCCACAGCTGTAGGATTCAGCTAGCCCACCCTTAACTCCCAAGCCACATGTCATCTACTCACAAGCTGGTCCACCTCTGTGCTTGCTGGCTCTCACACCCGTGCACACCCCAGACACCACACACAGATGCTGACCCTGGTCAATCTGGTGGATGGTTTGGCTTAGGTGGGTGTCTCTAGTCTCCAGCACCATGGTCTCAGCCCAGCTGCTGGCACTAGACCCCCACACACACAAACACATCAAATAGAGAGTTATGCTACTAGAAAATGGAAAGTTATTTAATAAGAAAACATACATTGTCTCCTGCTGCATCCCATCCCATTTCCCACACCCTCATAAAACAGAGACCCCTACGTTTAAAAGATGCTCCAGGGTGGCTTATCTTGATGGTGTACACACTTGACCTCTGGGACTAAAGGACTGCTGAGACTGCATCAGGAGGGCCTATATAGGCTGTCTCTTCCTCTGAGCCCTTAGCTTGGATTCCCCACCTGTGTGAAGCCCTCAGTGCTCCTCTGGACTTGTAGCAACAGAGCTTTGGTGGGCTGATTGCTCTCCTGTACTGGGCCAAGGAGTAGCCATGGCAGGGCATAATTCAGACTCCCCACATGCCTCTGTCTCATTGTCGTTCTTCATGAGTGTGCAGCCCAGCTCATCACTGCTCAACTCAGTGAGCTCCCTCTGGGGTATGTTGTGGCTGGCACTGTCTTGGCTGCCAGCTTCCTCTGAAAACACGAGCCTCTTGTTTCTCTTCCAGGTTTCTCTTCCTTCGTTCTCTTCCAGATTTCTCCTCGGGTTTAGTAGCCTTTTGTGAAGTGAAGATCCTGGTGTCTGCCTCTGTAAAAGAGTCAGCACAGTAATTTACCATGACCATGATCATAAAGACAAGAAAACAGAAGGGCTCCTGTTCGCAGCACTGGTGTGGTGGTGCCACCCCTAAGCCACTCTGTGATCTCAGCATAAGCCACTGGCACAATTTTGATTTTGCTCAAGCATAGTGTGTTGAGATGCTCAGGCACCCCCTGAACGTACCTGGAACTGCTGCTCCTTGAATTGTAGCCTGATCTGAGAGGTACCAAACTGTACAACCTGGGAGCACTGGAACTGCACAACCAGGAGAAAACTCCAGGATTGCCTCATCTGAATTGTGGTTAGAATGGAAAGTTTTCTGACTAAAGTCGGTTATCTCAAGGTCCTACTGTTAAGGGTTTCCTAAGCAAAGAGCCCCTTGCGTTCTCGAGGACCACAGCTTGCTGCGATCTTTTATCTCCCCCAGAGTTGGGACACCTCTCAGGACAGACTATTTTTGAGATTCAACACTGAGGAAGTGGAGTCCCTTTTGGAACAGATCTAATTATTCACTGGGAGATTATGAAAGGGATGCTAAGTAATTCACTCAGATGAGTTTAGAAACCTCCTCTCAGAATACTCTGCCTGTAAATTTCAGATGAACCTTGTCTAAACCAAACCTTTAACTAAGTCACTGTATTTGACTGTAGTAAGCTCCATTGAATCATTGTTAAATTGGCTTATGATTAAGTGATGCTAACCCTGTGATTTGTCATGGAAGTATTAATAAATGCTAAATTATTGCTAAAACCAGAGCTGTATCACAATCAGTCTGTGACAAGGACTAGCAAGAGCTTGAAAGAAGAGGAAACCCATAGGAGGTCAAAAAGAAGTGACTAATGGGACCAAAAAGCAGCCACAGTTGTGCACCAGTTGTGTTTGTGGATGCCACCAGCCCTCCAGTAGACCTTGATGCCTGTGTGAACCAGCAGGGCAGGACAAACATTTCTGGGAAAATATCTGTAAAAGACTGCCACAGAGCCTGAGCTCTGCAGTGTTGCATCACCTTTGTCCAGAAGGGACATCCCATCCACATGGCTGGGCATTTCCAGTACCTCATCTGCCTTTCCACTTAACTGCAGGCCAGCTTTCCTCCTTCAAGCTCCCAGCACTCCCTAGCATTGCTAGAGCACAGCTGGGGCATGTATGCTGTTATCTACCCTGCAGCTATCTGGAGCAGTGGAGATTTGACAGTGAGGGCTCATCCTGGCTTTCACACCCAAATAGCTAGCATGACAGCCCCACAACGAGTCCTGCACAAGTGGACCCCAGCAGACCAAGTCCAAGACCTCCTCATGAGACTGAATGTGTACAAGTTTATGAGGCCAGATGACATGCATCCCAGGTTCCTAAGGGAGCTGACTGATATTGTTGCCAAGCCACCCTCCATCATATTTGAAAAGTCGTAGCTGTCAGGTGAAGTTCCCGGTGACTGGAAAAAGAGAAACATCACTCCCATATTCAAGAAAGGTAGAAAGGAAGGCCCAGCAACTACGGGCTGGTAAGCCTCATGTCTGTGACTGGGAAGATCATGAAACAGATCCTCCTGGAAAAGATGTTAAGGTGCATGTGAGACATGGACCTGATCTGAGACATTGCAGCTTCACCAAGGGCAGATCATGCCCGACCAATCAGGTAGCCTTCTATGATGGAGTGACAGCATTGATGGACAAAGGATGTTGCCGGCCTGGACTTGTGCAAGGCCTTTGACATGGTTCTGTAACACATCCTTATCTCTAAATAGGAGAGAGATGAATTTGAAGGGTAAATTAGGGGTCCTGGAAAATTAAAGACTTAACATGAGCCAGCAGTGTGTGCTTGCATCCCTGAAGTCCAACAATACGTTGGGCTGTATCAAAAGAGGGGTAGTCAGCAGGAAGACAAAAGTAATTATCCCCATCTACTCTGCCCTCGTGAAGCCCCAGCTGGAGTACTGTGGGCCCCCAACACAGGTAAGAGTTGAGCTTTTGGAAAGGATCCATATGAGGGCCACAAAGGTTTAACAGTGTTAAAGGAGCTGGGCTTGTTCAGTCTGGAGAAGAGAAGGCTCCAGTGATACCTCACTGAGACCTTCCAGCTTAAATGGAGATTATAAACAGGAGGGAAATAAACTTTTTACATGTATAGATACTGATAGGACAAGAAGGAATGGTTTTAAACTAAAAGAGAGATTTAGATTAGATGTTAGGGGTAAATTTTTCACTGTGAAGGTGGAGAGACACTGGAACAGGTTGCCCAGAGAAGTTGTGGATCTCCCATCCCTGGAATCATTTAAGGCTGGGTTGGATGAGATGCTGGGCAGCTTGGTCTAGTGGGTAGTGACCCTGCCCATCACAGGATGGTGGAACTGGGTGGTCTTTAAGAACATTTCCAACCCAAGCCATTCTGTGATTCTATCTCAACAGAAGAGTTTTGTCATGTTCCTCACAATAATTGTCCAAGACTTCTGAAAGATTTGGAGAATTGCTGGAAGTGCTGGGCATTAGCATTACCTCATTTTGATAAGCACTGTCTTGGACCTTCAGCGTGCTCAGGCATTTGGATTGCTCACTTACATCCTGCTGTAAGCCTTCCTCCTTTTCAGGTGTGCTATGTGCTCTGTGTTTCTGCAGTCTGAAAAAAAAAAACAAACACCAACTCATCACACAATACTTAGAAATCTAGCATTTGGAGTGAAACTTCTTGCTTTAAAACTAGTGTTTCCACCTGGGTGAGTTTCCAGTGCAAGTATATAAAAACACAAACAGGAAAGAGAAAGGCAAATTGCAATGTTAACACAGGTAAGCCACGTCATTCGCAAGAAAATGAAAATCACTCTTACTTTCTCCTTTTTCTGTTGATTAGCCCCATTATGAGAAGTATTAAGGCTGCTAAGACAGCACCTATGAAGACCACCACAAGGCCTGTTCTCTTCAGAATACCTACAAAGAGACACAAAGCATGGAGGAGTGTCAGTATATTCCTCCTGCCCTCTTCCAGAGGTTGTGACTAAACAGAAACATTAATCATTTTATTTTTAAATAAATACCAAAAATACCTCTTGTATTGGGGGAACCCATATCCAACATTTTGACTTCTGGTTTGTTTCCGTTTCCACTTTCTGTAAAAGGAAGTTTTATAATTAGGGAAGTTTTTCATCATTCCTGAGAGATATCCTATAAGACCCTCTATGAGAAAGACTGCTCCCCAGTATTCAATAGCGAGGGCCTACTCTGCTAGTACACTCCAGCTGGGGATGTTGCTGGAGAACATCATCCCTAAATAAGTGATTATGTATAAATAGAAACATATAGAGATGCGTGTATGTATGTTCACCTGTGCAACCTGATTTAGGGAGCCTGCTTAGGCAGGTGGGTTGGACTCAATGATCTCTGGAGGTCTCTTCCAACCCCTACAATCCTGTGATCCTGTGATTCCTACGGAACTAATATAAACATACATACACACACATCATACAGCCACAGAAGTACTATAAGAAGGAGCCTTCTGTATGTTTTCAAATCAAGAAATCTTCATTCCACATAAGGTCTGCACTCTCAGAAAAGATCTCTAATGAGACCAGACTCTTTTTAAGACAAGTTTCACTACTATAACTGCACACGTCAGTGCCAATCTGGACAGTAGCCAAACAATGGGGAGTCACACATAACATGGTTATATTTTTGTTTCCCGGGAGCTGGCTAGCAGTGTCACTACTGACACTGATTTCTAAAGCACTCCCTGCTTCAAGCTGCACTTCTCTATGCAAACTCAGCCTTGACTTTTTACTGTGAGCTGAAATGACTTCATTTTCCTTCACTGTGGGTGGTCAAGGAAACAAGCCAAGGTGTAGAGGTAGCTAGCAGAGAAGGTGCATCTGTTTGCCATTGTCAGTGTTCCATTTGGGTTTTGTATGTGATGTATCTTGGGGGGCTTGTCCAGGCCTTCATCAACCAACCAGGTGATGTCAAGGGAGGCTTTCCTGTTGCTGAGCAGACAGCAGTAAGGAAACCTTTGGTAGCCAAACGGGACTCTAATTCCTCTGTTAGCTCAGAAATTGATGAGAGAAGACGTTTATTACACTAGGTGGTAAGTTAGTGGTCAAAGCTGGACAGGTCAGCTTTCTGTATTAGCGTTCTTATCCAAATGCATCCCTGGCTTATTTACCTTCACTACCACTATGGACAGGTGTGGTGATTCTGGAGAATATCCACTGAGCAGATGCTGCTGTGTGGCAAATTGCCATGGATGTAGGGGATAACATTTCACCTGCCCTCTGACTCCATCAGACCTGTGCTACATGCCAGAAAGTGAGAAACTGCTAGTGGGAAACTTACTGTGGATTTTGAGGCATAGATCTTGGCTGCAGAAAGAGCCGCGAGGGAACACATTGAAGATGCATCTGTAACAGGACGCATCCTCAAATGTGAGATTTTGCAGAGTGATGGCTGAAGTGTTCAGGGCTGCTCTAATGAAACGTGCCTTCCCCTGAAATGATCCTATCAGTCGCAGCCCACGGGTTTGGCTGTAAGTGGCTATGTTCTGGAAGGAAGATCCATTTATCTTCTGCCAAGTGACTTGAAAGACATCCAGTGGGAGCAAGAAGTTGCAAGAGAAATTTGCCTCTTCACCAAGGGTTGCTTCAATAATGCTTTCACACTTCACTTCTTTCTCCAAATCTAGAAACAAACCAGAAGACAAAATCAGAGGGAGAGAAAAAACACAATTTACCTATGAAAAGTTGTAGTCCCATGAAGCATCCTGTCTTGTAGAGTGCTGAAACTCCAATGAGAGTCCACAGAGGCTGCTCGGAGATTCCTGGACACCTTTGTTTGCAGGTGGCCATCGTGTGATTAGTCTATGGTGTGCATTTCCTAGCCATGAAGCAGTGCTTTGGTGAGGAGAAAGAGATAAGGGAATCAACTGATGGGAAGATGCACCAATGAAGGCCTTCAGCATGAGTCCTGCCATGCTGAAGGACATTTGGGGTTCAGCAGCAAATTAACATGAGTGAACAGCATGCTCTGGCAGCCAGGAAGGCCAACTGTACCCTGGAGTGCATCAGGCTCAGAACAGCCAGCTGGGCAGGGGAAGGGGCTGCCTTGCTCTTCTCTGTGCTGTGTAGCCTCACCTAGAGCACTGCATACAACTGTGACTGCCACAGTGTAGGAAGGACATAGAACTATTAGACAATGTCCAAAGGAAGGCTAAAAAGATGGTGAAGGGTCAGGAGGGCAAGACATATGGGGAGTGGGTGAGGTCCCTTGCTTGGTTCAGCCCAGAAGGCTGCAGGGATGGTTCATGGTGGCTGCAGCCCCTTAAGAAGGGAGTGGAGGGCAGCGCTGAGCTCTGCTCTCTGGGGCAGGGACAGGGCCCAAGGGAACAGCATGGAGCTGTGTCAGGGAAGGGGCAGCTGGGGGTTAGGGACAGGTCTGCACCAGAAGGTGGTGGGTGTGGAACGGCTGTCCAGGGCAGCAGGCACAGCCTCAAGCTGCCGGAGTTCATGAAGCATCTGGACACTGCGCTCAGACATCGGGTTTGGACTAAGGGTGGTCCTGTGTGGAGCCAAATGTTGAACTCACTGATCCTTATGGGTCCCTTCCAACTCACGATATTCTACGATTCAATGCATTTGAGCTTCCCCATTCATGCAGTTTGGGCAAGGCGTATTAGAAAAAAACCAAGAAGTTGAGACTTGGATCATCTACCCACTCCCTGTGTGTGGTCCCTATATGCGGCCCCAGACACTTAGGGCCACCACCCACCCTGAAGCTGGGTGTGAGACCAAAGCGCTCACACCCAGATCCCTCCTGCCTCAGCCACCTCCCACTACCCACATCCCACTGCTGCCAAAATTTTGCCCCAAACAGCTCTGGGGTGTCCTGTAAAGCCACAGTAAAATGGCTCTTTTTCCAGAGAACATCCCTGTCCCCCCCATGTCGGCATCTATGAAGGTGCAGGGTGCCCCCAGCCTGTCCCAACAGAAACATGCATTGCTCAGAGATGTGAACTGGAAATGCAAAGCTGTGGTGCTAAGGAGCTCAGCTTAGCCCCTGAGCCGCTCCATGTGCCCAGGAAGACTGCTCATGCTCCAGAAAGCCTCTATGGGGAAAGAGCATTCCTACTCACCCCTGGCAGCCTCCAGCCAGCAGCTTTGGCAGAGCAGCAGCAGGCAGAGCTGAGCCCAGCAGGCCTGAAGCAGAAACATTGTGAGGCCAAGTGCGTACCCCAAAACCTGCCACTTCTCCCACCTCCGTTGCAATGAGGCTGGCCCGCGGGTTTTGCGCCTTTTTTTTCAAAAGTCTCCCAGGAGACCAATCAGCAAGCACTTCCTTTCATTTCCTCCTGCCTGGTCAATCATTAATCCCACCCTTGCCGCTCATAGCATGTTACTGTCACAGCTATGCAGACTTGTTCCTCAGGCTGCAAGGGCTCTCAGGCTTAGAAATAACCAACAACCCCTAAAAATAGAGCAGGAATGCGCGGAGTTCCTCACAGGCCTGTCAGAGCCACCCTAGTAAGTTCAGCTCTGAGTGCCATCACAAGAGCCCATGCCTTGCCAGGTGTAACTGTTCTGAGTAATGCAGGTGGCCGGTAGCCAGAGGGAGAAGAAAAGAAGGTACCAGCAGCTCCCAGTTTTTCTCTGCTTTGGGAAGAAGTGAAGAGAGGCACTACACAAGGGTCACTGCCCAGCAGCTCACTGAGCACCATGCTGGGTGCCAACCTCACGGTCCCCAGAGAGTTTACCTTAGGGCCACTCATCCAGCAGCAAGGACTCACCAGCAAGAAAAGGAGTTGGATGCTCTTCCACCACGGAGACAGCATAGAGATATCCAGAAACTCCACTGCTTCCCTCCAACCTGCAAACCAAAGCCAAGAACACAAGCTGCATTATGAAAGGAGTCGGTAGAGGGCAGGTTTGGCTGAAGATTCCACTCCCCAAGTCTGTGTCCAATGCAATATTACAGACCTAAAGCCAGCAGTGTGATGGGGTCTTGTGCTCAGGGATGAGTGCCCAAGGATTTCACTGTCCAGCCACACAGCTCTTAGCCACACAGTAATCCAGCAGTGAGACCAAACACCCTGCTAGTTTCTGGTTGTATTTGCAGAATAGTGCCCTCTGTGCTTGATGAATTTGTTCTGGATTTGTCTTTATGAAAGGGAAAAGCCTATCTCACATGAATATCTTTATGCAAAGCAGTTTCTATACAATTTCTGTGTTCATCTCTGCTATTTAGGAATTCAATGCTTCCCTCCATCAGGAAGGTCAGCATCATGTCCCACCAACAGCTGAGCACTTGCATGGGGTTTTGCTTAATCCATACTTTCATGGTGAGTCTCCCAGAACCTGTTGGTGGTGACATAAGCAGGGTCTGGGGGAGGTACATCTTCATTTTATTTCCTGTGTGAGAGGGGCACTTGGCACAATTGTCTTCAATCCCGCCCCCATTTCTCCCCTTCTATCTCATTTTCCAGGGAAATCTTACTTTAGCAACAATTTCATCCCTGAACATCACTGTTGTTTTTCCCCAACATTGTTTTTGAGATCCCTTCCTCTCCTACTTTTATTTTACATAGTTAATGAACTATGCACATACAAAGAAAGAGGCTAGCTTTCCCTTCCCAAGCATTTAACAAAGGCCCTGGGTGATACAGCTCTATATTTTAAAGCAACCACCATGAAGGACTACTTTTAGGCAAACCTTGCAGCTTTCAAGTTTTAGCTAAAGCAGTACGTTTGGACTGTTAAGAAACGCAGAGCCTGACCTTAATTAATTCTTCTTTAAAAAAAAAATACAAAGAAAAAAGAAAAAAGAAAAAAGAAAAAAAAAAAAGAAAAGAGGAAGAAAGTCTACAGAACTGCCTTGAAATTAAATTGAAAGGAACACTTGCTGGGGGTCTGTCTCATTTTCACGCTTTAGTCTTTCTCTTTCCACTTATGCCACAAAGGAGAATGACTAGCAAAGAGAAAGGCAGATGATCAACAGGTTGTTTTTTTTTTTTTTTTTAAAAACATTTTCTTACCATCCCTGTTGGTTCACGTTTCTGCCCAGAGGTGCTATGCATCTGGTCCCAGCCTGGAGAAGAGGCCAGGTACCATCACCTTGGGGCCATCAGCATTTCATAAGTTCCCTGGTTGCCACAGTTGTCCTGCAGATGGATTGCTAACACCTGGCACAGTATTGGGGCATGGATGGGGGCTGTCTCCTTGTGTCCTGGGGTGCTGACACAGGAACACAGCATTAGAGCTTTTCCCAGCTCAGCCAGCTCCTGGTAGGTAGTAGGGAAAGGGGTCCCTAGTAAAAAAAAAAGGTACTGGAGACAAGAAAGCAACATCTTCAAAGGTCAGACAAGTTGGGTTGCATCAGGGAGAGGAATCAGCCATGAACAGACTTGGGAAGACCAGCTAGAAGTTAGAGGATCCCCAGACCTTCTCGTTCACCTTTCAGAAGAACAGTCACTGCTGGTGACTGATGTTGTTTTCTGGTGAATTCTGGTTTCAGTTTTTTCCCCTAAGGTGGCCCCCAAATCCATCTCTGTCAGATCCACAGTTGGGTGATACAGTCATGAACCCAAGACTGAAGAGTTATCACTACACAATCAGCAAATGTGCCTTTTGCTGTTCCAGATCCCACCAGAAAAACACAGCTTCACTCCTCCTTCAGGCCGGGACATTGTTACCTATGATCCAGGCTCAGTCCCCCTCATTCTGCATCTTACTTGCAAGGCTTCTACTCTGGAGGAGCCTGCAGAGAACTCAGCACTTTCTGCTGATGCTATGGTCAGGTCTTGGCTTACCCCTGCAGCCCAAGTGAAGACCTGAGAATTCCTTTCCAATGGTCTTGACATGGCCAGAAATCTTTACAGTAAAGGTATCTGTTTCTTAGGAAGAACTGCTGAAGATACATGAAGAAATACTGAACCTGAGAGTTGAGAGTGGCCACATTGATTCTAATTGACAAATTCTTTCCAGAAAGGACACAACCCATGTTTTATATCCTCAAAATGAAATAGTTCTGAATTTGATATGCAAAGATCTTAAAACATTATTGGATTTTCCCTTCTCTCATCTTTGTGTATGGGTTATGATATTTAGAAATAAACCTGCAGCAAACAAATGTCTTAATTTTCCCTTGGCCAATGGAAAGGTGAAAAAAAAACTCATTTATGAAAATAGCTGCATTTCTGTAGAACTGTAGCTTTATTTCTGTAGATTGCTCCTTGACACCTCTGAGGCAAATGTTAGTTTCTTTAAGCTTAAAATATAACACTGGGTATTTACAGAATTTTCAGCACCCCGTCATCTGTTTGAAGGATAATATCAAATAAAATATTCAAATTAAAAGGTTTTTTTTTTTTTTTTAACTTTTAGTCTAAAAGTGGTTTGGTTGGTTTTTTTCCCCCTCTAGTTTTTCCTCACATCTTAATCTTTTGGATGTGATCTCTGGTACACTTTTACTACACAAGCCACTTTTTCTTCCCCTTTCTTTAGGATGATTCATCCTAAAAATTACAGTTCGGGAAGTCGTAATGATGTTTGTGCTGTAGAGGGGTCTTAGACTGAGGATTCTCTCAGGCTTCCCAGAAATTTCACATTGATCTTTTACCCAAAGCTGAACAGACCACAGCAAAGTCTGTCTGCTTGGATAAGAGTTGAGTGCCTCTTTCACGCACAGCTTTATGTAAGCAAAGATGAAAGCTGTGAAGATATGAGAAAGTCTTTTGTATGGCTTCCAAAGTTGGAGTGATTTCTGGTATCCCAAGAGTGAAAACAAAAGTACGCCTGACTTTTATCTGTCTGGTTTGATAGCCTCTTCATGAAAGAGAAAATGCACTCAATCAAGGCAATTCTCTCATTTCAGCTGGTTTACTGCTGCCCAGTGCTGAAAAAGGAGTGAACAAGAATAGGCTATATTTTTTTCCAAGTATGAATTCATAAGAAAATTCCCTGATGCAGTATTTAGTTGATGAATAATTCCTCAGGGTCACAGAACAATGAAATGATGAATGGTGCTTTCAGAATTCAGTTGCCAAAACAAAGTTCCCTTTCACTGCATGGATTTAGTTCATGTCTCTGCCAGTAGTGGTTCTGATTGATAGAATAATATTCTTCTTGCTTCAGCCATGACTTGCCAGATGTGTGAGGGCAGCACTTCAGCTACATTTCAAAGTCACATCCTCAGTCCTTATGTGTTGCTGCCCTGGTGGAGTCAGGAACCAGCACCCAGAGAGAAAAAACATCAGTGCAGGCAGATCCTTGCAGCAACCCACCATGCCAAAGCAATGCACATGGGCAAGATGCATAACCTTAGAATTCTCTTCTATATACTGATACAAATAAGTTCAAAAAGCATAGCTTGGCATCTTATTCAAGGACTGTATATAGACATAAGTGTATATTATGCTATGGTGATATGCAGAGTGGAACATGTCGTGCTCTCATTCATAATGCTTTGCACTATGTCACCAAACTCTTGTCAGGGCTCTTGTAGTTTAAAAGTTGAACAATGATTGTTTTCCCTTTCTCCCCACCCCAGATATGATGAGACGTTGGCACAGGCTGCCCAGGGAGGTAGGGGGTCACCGCCCCTAGAGGCGTTCAAGAACGGTGTAGATGTGGCATTGAGAGACACAGTTACTGGGCATATGGTGGTGATGGGCCAATGGTTGCACTAGACGGTCTTAGTGGTCTTTTCCAACCTTAATGATTCTATGATTTTTATATTCCAATGAACTACCAGTACACCAATATGCCACAGGCTTTTCTCTAGTTTGACTTGACTGTTTTCCATGTGAATAAAAAATCATATTTCACCCTTCCCTAAAAATACAAGTCCCAGAGGAAAAGTCAACCCTATTCACATGGCCCAATTCACAAAAAGCAAAGGAAAACAAAACAAAATAGAAACACACACACAAAAAAAAACCCATCCAAACCTTTGTGGGAGATGTAATGCAAGACTAAGTTCCACAGGGAGTATGTGCTTCAGGCTCAGTTACAGCCTATGTTATCAGCAAAGCAATGTTAGAATTGTCCTTATATTCATTTCCCCCATCTCCTCTGTAACCAAACCCACCGTGAGGCCCTGCAGCAAGGGGGAATTTTGGTCAATGTATGGATGTAGGCTGTAACCATACTATT
Organism: Alectoris magna; assembly: GCA_030625065.1. Lineage (NCBI taxonomy): Eukaryota > Metazoa > Chordata > Aves > Galliformes > Phasianidae > Alectoris > Alectoris magna. The sequence goes on from CM060560.1 coordinate 107,831,071, forward strand.
ACCTAGGCTTTGGGGGATTTTGGTGGTGGTAAAACTAACATGGGACATTCCTGTACACTATGTTTCTACTTACTTACAGAGCTAATCTGCTTCACACTGCTTGCATGAACAGCAAAGGAGTTCATTCTGCTTGAAGAGCTTTATTTTTGTTTCTCCAGACCTACTGAAATTTGCAGCATTTCATACTCTACATGATGTTTGTTAAAACAAATACTAAACATATGAATAAACCCGTCTGAAGCACTGGAGTTTTACTACAAAATTGTTCACAGAGATAACTTGACAAACAAGATAAGCACAAAATAATCATAAAGAAACCTCAGAACAACAGTTAGGATATTATTCACCCACAGTAAAACCCTCATCCCCCTCAGTCACATGCTTGTTTGTTCTCTCAAAGGTGGTTTCTATCTATTTTATACTCTTTTCCACATCTGACAGCCACTTAATTGTATGTAGCCTGGATGCCTGCATTCAGTCCTTTGCTAGATGAAGCCAAACACAATAGCAGCAGCATACAGTATTTTATGGTGCTGTATTTCAGCTGATGGATTTGTGTATGAAGGCAAATATGTGCACTGGTTTTAAATGTTCTACCTTTGAACACCATTTTGCTGTTCTCATTCCAATGTTGTAAAAGACAAGTAGATGAATAGCATGCTTCTTTTTGCACAGTATCTTGTTTGAACGTCCTCCCTTTTCATTCAGCCTGTAGTTCTGTTTCACCAGTAAGCAGAAACATACAAAAGCCCTTCACAATTCAACATTCAGCTGAAGAGTAGAAGTCAGAAACACACATAAGCAGGCATTTTCTTTACTTCAAACTGTTTTTCCCCACTCCAGATCAACTCGTAAAAAATAAAAACATATTTCTACAATCTCCATATGCTTAATAAGGGTTTTTTTGTTAGCTTTGTGCCTTTTCATCATCCTTCTGAAAATTCTTTTCATTCCCATGTCCAGACTCCCCATTTCTGCAACAGACCTTTCTATTTTTTCCCTTCATTTTAAAAAGAAAAAAAGAAAAAAGAAAAAAAAAAAGAAAAAAAAAGTTAAAAAAAAAGCCCATTAGTCCAAATATTTGTAGTACCCTCTCTTGAAAACAACCTTAACAATTCTTAGAAAAAAATCAACTCAACACCTGAAGGCCAAGTGCAGACCCTGTCGAGCAGAGAGATCTGACACAACACAGCCCAGGAACCCTGGAGCAGCGCTCCTTTGCTTGCATCCTATTGGATACAAAATACTCCTGGGAAAAGTCTGCTTCCCTCCCTTGCCCTCTCCCATACAGGTGTGGAGGAAACATAAATTGCAGTTGTGGGCAAGATTGGAAAAAATCAAATTTCTTCCTTTGACAGTTATGGGGCTCAAGAGAAAATTCCCAATTGCAAGAGCTGCTGGTCTGTAGTTGGTTCCCCTTTCCTTGCAATCATCAGATCAGCTATTACTAAGCATTAGGGATTCTATAAAATCTTTTTATGACAAGAAGTGGGTTTATTCATTCTCAGCTCACCCACTCTCTTTCATTTCACTTGACTCAGCTTTTCGGCCTCCACACAGCCAGCTTCATCCGGGAAGTACACATGAAGTGGATACGCAAGGGAAAACCAGATAGCGTACACTTGCTGCATGGAACCAAGAGGACAGGAGCAGAGAGAGAACTGCTCTGCCTGACACCCTTCCAAACACTCCTTAAATTCCCCTGCTTCTCCCCCAGGCAGGTGTGATATGTGGAAACGGGAGGCAGCTGTATTAGATTAGGGAAATGAAAAATTGGCTGTGGAAACCACAGAAGGAGAAGGAAACTTCCCTTTGCCTGTAAATAACTTTCTAGGAAAGGGTGGTAACTTCCTGGTGTCTGATGGCTTGGAGCCTGCCGCCAGGGTTACAAGTCTGATCCAGCTGCAGACATGCTCCATCTCCCATGCCCGCTGGGGAGAAGGTTCCCGGCAGCTCTCAGTAATGCCAGCAGAGTCCCACACACCTGCTGCTTTCCTCCACCTGGAGCAGTACCTCTTAAATCACTGCCCCACGAAATACCACACTGCCTCAGGCTGCCCTCACTCCACTTGGAGCGTGGGATGTTGAAATGCGGGAAAAGAATAAGTGCAGCATAGAAAATGCCAACCACAAGTTGCATTACAGACCCACACAGCCAACAGTCTTAGAGTCTCGAATAAATAATTCACAGCTTTTCTTCTACAAAATGGAATGCAGTTGTCTAGAAAAATAAATATGTATTATAAAATGCTCTTTTTTTTGCCCCCTTGTAATTCCTTTGGTGTGATGTCACAGCAGGTCTACATGACAGTCCAAGATATCCATGTGCAGGGCATGCAGGAGCTCACGTGTTGGGCACTGCAGCGGTAGCCCGCTTGCCAGTAAGCATGGACCATCCACATGCTCTCTCTTTGGCACACACAGCAAGGACCTAGCAGAAGAGATGTTTTATTTCACTTTTTGAAAAATATATGGATGTTTTAAGTGCAGGGGTTCAGACTTGGGCTGCCTGCATTATCAAATGGGGCTTTGTGTCTGTCAGTACTCAAGCATGGTAGACAGAGCCTTTCCTCTCACAACCCCCTTAGGAGACCTCAGCTTGAACTTAGAAAAATAGCATCAGTGGAAGAAATGCATTGTACTTCCTGCCACTGCCTTATTTTTTCTCCACAACATTAATTAAAGGCAAAGGTGCATGCCTCAGGCACATTCTGCAGAGAAACTGAGGTGCCTTCAGCACAAAACAGGACTTAGTCATGTGGCAGCATCCAACTGGGTCTGCTCCTGTTTTGAACTTGCATCCTTCTCAGAACCCAGTAGGCTCACATGTGGCTGCATTTCCCATCCTAAGCAATGCACTGTGGCATGCTCCTCTTCAAGATCCCCGGTTCTGTTCAAGACACATCCTTGAAGGCATGGACTAGCCATGCAGAGTGATATAAGGGTATGGTTCCCATCTGAACTTTGCTGTTCCTCGGTGAGGGAACACAGACCTACCCAGCAAGGCCAGGCTGGGTTTCCCTCTGGGTCACGAAGGTGTCTCAGGCAGCAGCAAAGGAGCAATGCAAGGAGGAACATCAGAGGGACCAGCACCCCCACAACAATGGCCACGGTTGGTGCCACGATACTGTCCTGACCTGTGAGAAAAGTAGCAGGTGTTCAGGCAGGCTTGTGTGTAAAGAAAAAACACCCAAACCCATTTCGGGCATCCTTTGGCTGATCTCCTGGGTAAGAGGAGGTAAAGAGGCACATGCAAGCATACATACAAGCAGTACAACTAACAGACCCGTGTTTGGGGTCTGATGACCCAGAGACACATCACAGTGTCCCACATGGATGTCAAATATCTGCATCATTGCCCAGGATGTCTGGCTGTTCCCTAGCACCTTCTCCTGTCCCTCCCCATCCCAGCTGCTCTTCATGGTGCCTTTCCCACCTGTCCTCCAGCCCTTAGAGGCTGATATAGCCCAGGAGGTATTTCCATGTCTTCTATTCCAGGGAAGGAGTAGGGTTGCATACTGACCTTGTGTCAGATTGTCCATGGGCAGGGACAAGGTCACATTTAGAGACGGGTGCTGAATCACACAGGCAATGGGGTACTCCTTGAGGATTTTGGAGTGGGCATGGGTGAAGTTGCTGATGACAGTGATGGTCTGGTTGCTGAGCTTGATGTGGTACTCCTTTGGTTTCTGTAGCAGGGTGCTGGGAAGGTGCCAGGTGATTTTTGGAGCTGGCTTCCCTGTTGCTGAGCAGCTCATCCCCACCACTTCCTCAGAGACTTCAGCTTTGTCAGGACTGGGTATAAGCTTGGCTTCCACTTTGGGGTCTGAGATGGCTGTGAAACACAAAGTAGAAAAATCTGTTACTTACTGCTTACATTTGAACTAAGAACACTTGTATTTACTGTTATTTTAGAATCACAGAATACCCCAAGCTGAAAGGGACTTGCAGCTCCATGCCCTTCCCTTGGGCCCTGTCGCTGCCACAGAGAACAGAGCTCAGCACTGCCCCTCTGCTCCCCTCATGAGGGGCTGCAGCTGCCATGAGGCCTCCCCTCAGCTCCTCTGCTCTGGGCTGAACAAACCCAGGGACCTCAGCCACTCCTCATATTCAGTGCCCTCTAGACTCTTCACCATCTTTACAGCTCTCCTAAGGGTCCTCTCTAATAGTTTTATGTCATATTTTATATTGTGGTGCCCAAAACTGCACGCTTCTTTATGAAAATGAAGAACTTGGCAAAAACAGAGGACAAGAGGGTAGAAACGCACAATTTTCAAATTCACTACTAAAAGCAGCCCCGCAGCATCTCAGAGTGGTAATGATGAACAAGTGAAAACAACAGATAGTGAAACTGTGAAACCATGTCCTCCTCTCCTCAAAAGGGCTGAACTGCTTCAGTGACTCAAAGCACTTGCTCTTGTTCCTTAAGCTCATCTGCAGGATTTGTATTATTGCTTTTTAAGACATGCAGACTTGAGCTCTTAGGGATTAAGTGCATCTGCTTATGCAACTGAATGTGTATGAGGTGACACCACAGCTTGATTTCAGCTGTGAAGGCTTTGTGTTTATACATCTTTTCTTTCCCGTAATGTCAAATGTAGGGGTGTCATGGTAACCTCCAAAAGTCTTGTTAAAGATCATTTTTCCAAATTCCTCCTCATGCTACAAGATTTGCAGCTGCAGTCTTATTTAGTCTTAACAGATGCAAAGAACCTCAGATACCACTCACACATATTCACACGAAACCTGCTTGTTGATTCCTATTTATATTTGCAGTTTTTTCAGGAAATAAAGAAGGGGGAGAAGTGCAAGAAACTTTCTTCAACCTGGATAGAACTCCAGGGAAGATCTGAACCCCTGAGGACACATGTCCCTAGACAAGATAAGCTGTTTCCAAGAAAGCAGAAGAAAACACAGAGATGATGAGCTCTTCTCCATTGTATGAAGTAGGAAAACCAAGGTGTTTGGTCCTGCAGAGAAATCTTTTGGAGTTTGACATTTGAAACTCATTAGCAGGCAACAGGATGATTGTCAGCGTACCCAAACCTTGCATTGTTTGGAATGACCAAACATGAGAACTGAATATCTGCTATTCACTGCTACCACCAATGGACGTGTTTTGTACCTGTGAAAATCAATCAAATCATAAAATCATAGAATAATCTGGGTTGCAAAGGACCTCTGAAAGTCACCTAGTCCAAGCTCCTCCTCAAACCAGTCTATTCAACTCAGACTGTCATGCCAAGACTTATAAAGGCATATAACTCCATTTGGGAGTGAGATCTCCCAGTACACAAGTTCCAGATAACAGTTCATCAGCCTGGCCTCTACATCAGTGCATGTGCTGGTAGTACAGCAGTCCAAATCATATTCTACTTCCGGGTGTCTGCTTCTGATAATGTTGCCTTTTAAAATCCTTTAAGTGCAATGGCATTTCTGGTTTCATTCGAGTTAATATGAATGTCTTCTGATTTAAAAAGTGTCTATTAATTGGTGAGAAATAGTACTATTTAATAGTGCTATATGCATATATTGCTATTTTACATAGCAAAAATAACCAGTCAGAACACTATTTATGCTGAAATTGATTTTTGCCAAAACATTAGCAAACAAGTAACTATTTTTTAGTAATCCTGGGTTTAAACAGAAAATTTTGTTTAGTCTTCCTAAGAAAAATGATTTTATGTTTCATTTTGGGCAGTAAAAGAAGGTTTCTGTATGAATAACATATAGAGAACACCAAGTCATCCTGCTAAAGGGGGGAAACAGCACGTGCCAATTGCATAGCAGCACCTATGCCCCTGGTAAAATCCTATATGCACCTCATGAAACTGTCTGGATCTCCCAGGCCATAACAGACACTAAGACATCCTACATCATCATTTTTGCTTTCCTATAGCTTCGCCTCACTATTTACTATGGTTATGCTGCCTAGAAGAATAAAGCAGATATTTCTCAATGTTTGCATCACCCACGGATAGAAACTCAGACCCTGGAAACAGAGCTGATGAAACCATATTTGTGTTGCTCTGAAAGCTAAAATAAAAAATAAAATTAAAAAAAAAAAAGGCTTAGGGGGATTTCAGTTGGAACTTCTCAAAATCTCCCATCTTTGAAATGACAAGTGTCATAAACACTTTATGTTTTGATTAATAAATGATTTCTGAACTTCCTCTTTCACTCACGGGATGTATAAAAATAGCACATCCACCCACAGTGCTAACTTCAAACATTAGGTTACGATGTCCTAAAGCAGTAAATGAAAACTGCCGCGGACTTTTCCCTTGAGTTTTCACAGAGAGCCTGTTTTAAAAAGCACAGAAGACAGATTGGTACTATTGCTCCAGTCTGGCAATCTCAAATCTTAACCAATTACAAAAGATTAAGGTGAATCTTGACTTACAAAGGCACACAGAGGAGGAGAGAAAAATTGCTCAGCATCACGTCTTGGCAGACATACACATGTGCCAAATCTATTCTCCTCACTAGGCAGTCCTCTGCCTTCCCACACTGGAATCCAGGGAATTATTTGTAGGTAAGAAAAACACTGGACAGTTGCTCTTTGCCTTACTATATGCCTGTAGTAGATACACAGTCAAAATATGTAATCATTTTCTCTTATGCATGCTGTTTGTCAGCATGTGCACTGAGTTGGTGTTTGATGCACATGTTTAGAGTAACTGCTGCTTTTCTATCTTTCCTCAAAATATTTATTTCTAGTGAAAAACTACTTACAAGACGTGTTGTACCTGCCTTCATAGGCCTTTCAGAGCAGCAATGCAAACTGTCCCACATTTGAGCTGTGAAAGGTGCTCCTAAGTATTGGAAAAGGTGGCATTCTAGTGAAGTGTGTGTCAGCTCTGACTGCAAAGGGGCTTCTGTTATTAAAGGGCAACTGCTAGATCATGATGTGCTTTTTATGTTTCAAAGCTGAACTTTGGTCTCAGATTAACTGCTGAACATTTTTAGGAATTAGTTTGTCTCATGTGTCTTTTCCAGCCATGTGGATGCTTGTCAGCAACACAGCCTCAGCTTCCTGATCTAAGACAACAGTGTCATGGCATTTCTCCACGGTGCTGGAGATTTCCATGTGGACGGGGCCATCTACCTGCAGGCATAAGGTGTCTGTAGGTCTTTGACCCAGCAAAATCTTGCCTAGACTCAAGTGACACATGCCCCTCTCTCCATACTCCAAACTCTATCTCTTTCTGGGTTTCATTCTCATCCTCTTTTGAAACAAAGTTCAGCAAAACATTTCTAGTGGAAAACAGAGGTGAAAGAACAGGCGCTAAAGAAACCTGCAAAGCAGGTTAAAAATACTGTGCCAAGAAATCATTTGTTATGGGGTAGAAGACTGCTGCTGCTGCTTCACATTGTTATTTTCAGCTAAATAGGTCTAAGATTTCTGTCTCCCATACCTATTTCATTTTTCCCAGCATCATATCTTGTTCTTACCAAGTTTTCACTTCCCCACACTATGCAACACTGTGTTGATTCTGGAAGAGCCTCTTCTGATGAACGCTGTTGCAACTAGGCAATAACCAGCCTGTAAACTCCCTGCCTGTCCCTGTCAGACGGCAGACACATGCCAGCAGCTCATTTGCCGCAGGTGCTGCCATTAGGCAGCTTGCTTGCTTGCCTGGCATCCCTTTGCCCCTGATTATTTCTGCCATCTTCTCCATTCCAGCCTGCAGAAAGGCTTGGCTGGGAAATCAAGGAAATTAAGAGCATCTCAAATGTGTTATTGCAGTTATGCTAAAATGAACCCTTTCTGCAAGCACTTAATTGGTGATGTGCTCACTCTACAACTGGGGCAGCAGGCTGCCTGCTGCCAGGGAAGTGAAACCCCCAGCTGACATGCCTTTGAGAGGAGCAGGTAGAGCAGTTGACAAGAGTACACCTAGCAGGAAAAGAAAACAAAACAAAACAAAAACAAACAAACAAAAAACTCAGCTTTTGTTGCTTTTGTTTTCATGCCTTGAGCTCTGCTAAGAGGTGGATCATAGCCACAAAACTGGTAATTTTGGGAAACATTTCCCACACTTGGATAAAAAACAGAATAAATCAAAGCCAATTTAACTCCGTGTTTAGATTCACACAGTAAGCAAGAATGAAATCTCTCTGCTAGGCTCTTCCATATATTCCTGTAATGTATGACTCAGTATTTACCCTCTGCGTGACTCAGCATCAAGTGATCAGCTCTAGGAGCTTTATCAGAAGAGAGGAAAGAAAGACCTCTGCTTCAGATCTGTTTTTCCCCCATGTTTCCCCTTCTCTTTCCCCTGTTGCTTATGTCATCATTCCTCATAAGCCAATGTTGCCTGTTTCTTCCCCCAGCACAGCACTCCTTGCATGTGAAGATGCTTGTGGATGTGTGCTTTGGCTCTGTCCTTGAAACAAGCTGATGCTGACCTGTACAAGAAACAGGTCAGCAAGTCAGGGGGACACGTGGGGACAGCTGCCAAACCAGTGTTGGGCCAGAGGAACTCTAGGGAAGCAGTAGGGCACCCGTCAGCTGCTGCTGACTTAAAAGGGAAGAAAATTGAAGAAGTGTTCAACAGTGCCTTCCCATCAGAAGTAAAAATGACAAGGAAGGCAAAGCCAGGGAGGAAACAGAGACACCTTTCCCACAGAGATTTAGCAATGAGCACTGACCAGGGAAGGTTTTTCCCCAGAGGGAATGGCTTGGTCCTCAGAAAGATGTCATACCCTTTCCGCAATTACAGTGTCTTACCGTAAACCTTGAGGCACATCCTGCCAGTGACAGCTCCTGAGGGAAAGGTGTTGAAGATGCACTTGTAGCATCCTTCATCTTGCAGGGTGACTCGGTGAAGGGAGATGGCTGAGGCTTGCAGCTCGCTGTGGGCAAAGCTCACATGGCCATCGTAGCCCTTTGCTATCTTTTGGCCGTTCATTGTACTGTAAGTTGCTATGTTGTCTTCAGCCCCATCCATCTCCTTCTGCCAGGTCACTTGTATTATGTCTTCGTTTGTGACTGACTGGCATGAGAAAGTAATATTTCCGCCTGCCTGGACCGACTGCACCTTTTTGTGCATCACCTGCACAGAGCCTGGTGAAGAAGCAGGGACCACATTTAGCATCTTCCACTATCCCACTGCAGCCCACCCCAGCACATGCTTTGCACCCCAGCCATCACCCCTGGAGGGCTTCCCTGTCCCTCCTTCCAGGGGAAAACTAAAAACACAACTTAAATGAGTTTCCATGGGAGTTTGGCTGAAGGTGGACCTCTCACACCACTTCCTGTGAAACACTTCAGTGGCTCAGTACCTGTGCTGCGATTAGGCATCTCTAGGGTGAAGGGAAAAAATAATCACTCCTCTTCCAATTCACTGCCACATAGGGAAAAAAATACAAAGAGACAGGCAAGTGGCTGAATGCTCTCAGGTTTAACAGCCCAGCCCCAAAGTTCTTTGGTTCATTGGATGATAGCTCTTAAAATTTATCTGCACACATCTCTCTGTGGTGCATGGGAAGGGAGATAGCATCAGAAATGGTTACAGCACTGAAAATGTATTCAGTTTGCAGGAACCTGAAGTATTGTTTTTAAAGAGGAGTGAGGCTGCAGTGTCTTGAGGCTCACTGGTCCACCTTGAGCACTTCTAAACCCCCTGTCATGTCTTATCTAGGCAGAGATGTGCAGAATACCCAGTAGCCAGCTATGAAGCCAGCAGGTATTTTGCAGTTCAGACCTCATCAGAGCAGAAAGGGGAGAATACACACCATGGCCATGGAAGCTGTTTGGGGACAAATTCAGGCTTTGTTAAATATGAAAACAAATGTAACATGCCCACAGTTCTAATGGTCTGAATTTGTAGTTGTTTAAAAGACAATTCCATGTCCATCCTTAAAATAAATCATGTCCATCCTTACAGATAATTCTGTTCTGGCTAAAGAAAATCAGTGCCACACCCTGGCTCAAGTCTCATCTAAATCAGGAGTTGAAATCCAGTTTTAGTCCTGTGGGTCACTGGTTTATGATACGGAAACTGTAAATAAAGCCATACATTTGCCTGCAGCTTCCAAACTCGCTGCCAACAAATCAAGGAACAGATGCTGCCTTTGTCCCCTGAAGCCTTCTGCACAGTGACAAAGAAGAGAAAAGAGAGAGGGAGATTACCTGAGGTGAGGGCCCAGAGGCCAGAGAGGAGCAGGCAAGTGGCCATCATCCCAGCTGCGTCCCCAGGACCAGCAAGCAAGCAACTGATTCATCACGCCACGGCTTCCCCTTTTTTATATGCCTTGCTCTCTCTCTGGGGACATTCCGCTGTCTGCACATACGGTAAAAGGTGCCTCATAAACTCTTCCTGCCCCACATGCATTCAGCTGAATACCAAAAATTCTTACAAGTGTCAGAGCTGGAAACCTAGGTTTCCCAGTCAGGCCACCAGAGAGACAGGGTTTACAAGGCTGGGTTTTTCAGAAGCACCTTTCTTGTGAGGTTTTGTCAAGGGCTTAAACTATAGCCCAGGTCTCTACCCTGGCTATGTCTCTGGGTGACAGCTGGGTGGTCCTGGAGCCAGCACCAGGTACAGAGTAGGAGGAATGGCTACTCTGGGAGGAATGGCCACTTCAGGAGGAATGGCCACCACAGCCCAGGGTCTGCACGCACACTGTAGCACCAGGAGCTGCTGCTTCCTCAAGACTTCAGCCAGAACAGGAGCCCAGGGAGAGACAGGCACAGGTTGAGGTGGCTCACTGGGCTGCTCTGAGTCACTGTGTTTGTGTCATTTTTGCTTTGTCATGTCTACTTCTGTGCTTCTCTTTTTCTGACAGCTGGGATCATGTTGCCGAAACCAATACAAATCTTGTCCCGTGGGTCACATCTTTACCCTTCGTCAAGTCAGTCAGCAAGACCTCATTTGCTAATCAAACTGTTACTGGCACGCTCAGCCTCATGTTTCTGTTTTCTGATTAGGCGGCTTATGTTTTTGCAAATGATGACGACACTGACAACTGTGACTGCATTAGAAATGTTTTTGTTTATCATTTATCTGAATTGCCGCACAGGCTAACTTTTGATCATGTGGGTGGCTTGGGGAAAACCAACAGACCCAAGCCACAACACAACAAAAACTTCTTAGGCATGCTCACACTCATAGCTCCTCCTTTCAGCCTTCAAGTGGTAATTAATTACCTTAAAAAAATATATAAATTGCTGGAGTTTTGGTATTCCTATTACCCTTTAGAAACATTTTGGACACACTTTTGAGTAGGCACAGTGATTCACTCATTTCACTCTGCAAACTGGGACTGCCTCACACTATAGTCTTCCCCCTTTGAGGTGTATCACTGTGTTTTCCTTTCCTAGAGTTGTTATTTCCATAGTCTTATTCTCCCTCAGTACTTCTGGAAGGGCATTCTGACCTATCAAAAGAAGCAAGGACATGAAATCTGTGAAATATGTTTCCTGTGAGGTTTTCCAAACCATTCTACAGCTACTGTATAGGAAATAGCTCCAGCAAGATACGAAGCAAGACCTTGGACCATGTCAGAGGGGTCTGAGAGCTTTAAAATGGACACCTCCGATTGACAAGCAAATACTTAATTTCTGATTTTCACCCTCAGAACCTTCAAAACTGAAAAACATTGAAGATTTACTGGAACTATATCCTTTTGCATCAAAGCCTCCTGGCAGGGTGAGAGTGATCTCTATAGGGATGTGGAGATGCTCTCCAGGCTTTGCTGGTGTACGTGTGTTAGCTCTATTATGATTTTGAAACAAGACATTGACAGAACTTCATGAATCTTGCAGATCTTTATGATGAAATCTTCATGGCTGAACCTCACCACTTAGTGATCACAAAAGGAACTGCACTTTGCATGAAAGAACGGCATGCCCGATTTACATAACTTTCTATTCACAGGAATAGATCCACACTCCATTTTATTTCTCGTCAAAAACATTCTACTCCTCCTAAAGTCTTTCCAAACCACCTTGAAGTCTTGCATGCTGCTTGAGTAAACACCTTCCTACAAAGAGCAAGCCTACGCTCTTACCAACATCCTGAGAGAAAACAGAGATGGCCATCACAGGTGGCAAAATGGGTGGACTTGAAACTATTCACAGCACCCCCTCCCTGGTGACAAAGAGCTGCATGCCTTGGCTGCTCCTTCCAGCCTCTCCCTGGGCTCCTGGTCACAAGGACCCCATTCCAGCTCACACAATGCACACCTGACTGCTACAGCATCTCTGGCTGACTGCCTTCCTGCAGGGACTAGCAAACATCAATCTTTGATCCACGATTTGAAATGTAGGGCAGGCAGAAACATGAGATCCCACTCTAACTCCACCACTTACATCAGTTTATATTTCTAAGAGCACTTATTTTGACATCTCACACTCACGGAGTCATAGGGGTTGAAGGGACGGACCTCTGGAGATCATCTAGTTCGACCTCCCACTAAAGCAGTTCCCTGCAGCAGGTAGCACAGGAAAGTGTCCAGATGGGTTTTTAATATTTCCAGAGAAGGAGACTCCACAACTTCTCTGGGCACCCTGTGCCAGGGCTCTGTCACCCTCACAGTAAAGAACTTCTTTCTCGTGTTCTGATGGAACTTCTTGTGTTCCAGTTTGTGGCTGTTGCCCCTTGCCCAGCCTTTGGGCACCACTGGAAGAGCCAGGCCCCATCCACTTGATTCCCACACTTTAGTCATTTATAAGCCTTCATAAGATCCCCTCTCAGCCTTCTCCAGGCTGAACAGTCCCAGGTCTGTCAGCCTTTCCTCATACAAGAGATACTCGAGACCCCCAATAATCTTTGTGTCCCTCCTCCAGATCCCCAGTCTATTCTTTGCACAAACTTTGTGTAGATCCCCCATCCCCTCCTTTCTCACCTGCTTATCTGCTTTCCAGTCAAATCCCACGCCCTCCCACTTCAGCGGCATAGCAGCTTTGTTTCTCAGAACAGCATGTGACACCTGGACTTAAGGCATTTGCCAAAACATGGTGAAAATTTGGAAATGGTTATGTTTCTGCAACCCTTGCTTGAAAAAGAGTGTGATTCATATTAGTCCCTTCCCTTCTGCTGCTCTAGAACAGTCTATTCAGTTCACAGGAAACCAAAAAAAAAAGCATGTGCAGGAATTATTCACACATTGTCACTAAGTGACAGCATTTCTGCACAGTTCAAGTGACTAATCACATTCATAAACCAGAGATTTGAACTTCCGTAAGACACTGCTGACCAGAGTTCCTTGTGCACAGTGGTAGATTTTGTTCTCTCAATCAGCCTAAAACATTGTAAGAAAGTCCAGAGGAGGACCATGAAGATGATCAGAGGGCTGGAGCACCTCCCCTGCAAAGACAGGCTGAGGGAGCTGGGCTTGTTCAGCCTGGAGAAGACTTCACTGCAGCCTTCCAATATTTAAAAGAGGATTATAAAAAGGACAACATGATCCAGTGGGAGGTGTCTCTGCTCATGGCAAGGAGGGTATAAGTAGATGGCATTTAAGGTATCTTCCAACTTAAACTACTCTCTGATTCTATGACCACAAATAAACATTTCTTAAACAAATTACCTTATACCTAAGTAATAATTTCTGCAGTTATGTCTGAAACATGTGCATACTGTTTGCACAGCAAAGTCAATCTTGTATTTTCCAAAACTCATTTATGACAAGTTCTATATTAATCAATACAAAGTGAACAGTTAAAGCATGCAATTTTTACTGTTTTCCCACAGGAGTAAAGAGTGAAAAGAAGAAAGGGAGGGAAGGATATGTATCAAGACTGGAATAATAAAGATATCCTTGACTGGAGTTAGTAATGTGCAAGTAAATATTCTTCATCCTCAACAGTTTGTAGTGCTTCTTCTCAGTGTTTAGCAGGTAGGGAAGAAAGCTAGAATTGGTGAACATGGATGTAATGCTAGTGTTGCAATTAGAATTTATTATGCAACACCTTTCCCTTCCCCCAAGAGAAGGGGAGGAAATAGGGGGAAAAACCCAACTTGTTTCAGGTAAGAGAGCTAATTTATTAAAAATAATGTGAGATAATACAGAATAATTAGAAATAGTAAATCAAACAAAACTCCTATGAAGAAAGGTTGAGGGAACTGGGTTTGTTTAGCCTGGAAAAGAGAAGGCTCTGGGGAGACCTCATTGTGGCCTTCCAGTACTTGAAGGGAGCATGTAAACAGGAAGGGGAATGGCTGTTTACAAGGGTAGACAGTGATAGGACAAGAGGGAATGGTTTTAAACTGAGACAAAGGAGGTTTAGGTAAGATATTAGGAGGAAGTTTTTCACCCAGAGGGTGGTGACGCACTGGAACAGGTTGCCCAAGGAGGTTGCGGATGCCCCATCCCTGCAGGCATTCAAGGCCAGGCTGGATGGGGCTCTGGGCAGCCTGGTCAGGTTGCTGGTGACCCTGCACATAGCAGGGGGGTTGAAACCAGATGATCTTTGTGGTCCTTTTCAACCCAGGCCATTCTATGATTCTATAATTCTATGATATTAAAGTTCTGAGAATTACTTTTGTACAGCCTGGTTAATTAATAAATGAACTCAGAGGTAAATGTTTGTCTAATAGTTAATTCCTTGATTACTTATTTTGCTTGTAACGGTTGTATGAATCTCCGAGTGACTTCTCAATAATGATTTTTTCGTGCTTCTTAATTATTTGTCAGAAGTAGACATACTGATCACATTGTGGATAGGGACCCCACTATATGGCTGAGCATATGAAGAGCTTTGATAGGTGCATAAAACTGTTATGGAAAGAATGAGAAGATAAGACTTCTAAAAACATATGTCCATTATTTGTTGTTACTAATGGCGTTGCCGATATCTGTTGCAGACCAGATTTCAATCACAAGTCAACCAAAAGACCATAAGGCAGAAAGCACCACAGACAATTTTTCATCTTGTTTCCTCTTCTGTTTTTTTCTTTGTAGATCACCCCTGATTATGTTGTTGTTATGACAGTTTTTAATGTCAGGAATAAGTAAAGAAAAGTTTTAAAAGATCAGGTTTCTCTTCTTAGAAATGTAGCTTGCTATGGAAGCATACATATTTCAAGCAACTCATGCTGGGTGGTTTATCTATTGTCAAATAGCTAGAAGTTATCTATCCAGGTCAGTGTTGGTGATCTTGTGACTTCTATAAGGTCTGTAGAGAAAAACAGGCACCATCAGGCAGCAGTTCCTCAGACTTGTCCTTGGTGTCTAGGATGGCTCGGATCATAGGGATCTGACAACGAGATGAGCTTCTCTCTTGAGGGGCCTCTTCTCCCTCTTTCCCTGTGAAAAGCAACCATAGAAACTATCTCATGCTAATTTTTGATGCTTGCCTTAGGGCAGATGACCCCAGTAACCCAGCTGGAGCTACAGATAGAATTTCCACAGCAGCCTAGTGCTGGGGAGGCCAAAGGGTTTACCCCAAAGCTAAGGAGTTTGTAACACCACTGGAAGGTTATTTTGTGCATCAGCTGTTTGGAAAACATGTGTCCCTGTGGGCCTAGCTAAAAATCCCACCAATTTCTTGCAGTTAGGAACACCTCATGTTTGAACTGATGCCTTCAAATGAAAACATAAAGTAGTGGTAGTGCTTTGGAAGTGATATCATCTTCAGCAGTCACAAAAATCCTGCTAGTTACCCACCAGAACTGCTTATATTTTTCTTTAAGTGCTGACAAATATATTTTCTAACTGAGATCAAAACACTATTATTTTCCCTTGAGTGTGCTAATATTTTAGTTACACATATTTATTTTTTTAAAACCCCTCTGATATTTCAGGGGTTTATAAGTTTTGCTTTGGACTTGTTTCCTTCTTAGCAAAGGTTTACTGTAATCAAATGTGAGTATTAACTATTTATTAGCTGTGGTAAAAAAAAAAAACACAAAAAAACAACCAAAAAAACACCTTTTAGATCTGCAGAGCAAACACATTGTTAAGCTCCCACACTTTAAACCTGGATTCTGCAAACATTCAAATACGAGGAAGCTCACTTAAGTGAGAGAAGGCATGGGCCTGGGAGGGCTTGGGGCACCACTCGTTCAGCTCCATTCCCAGACATCTCCAAATCTGGATCTGTGCGTAGGTGAGAGCTGCCCAACAGTTTGCAGACCAGAAGCCAAGAAAAGCAAATGTACAAAGAGCCCATGGCAGCAGCACTGTTACCAGCGCTGGTAGCAGAGCTGGGATTTTGTGGCAGACCATGCATGTGGACCAGGGGGCTCTGCCTCAAGTGTTTCTGGTGCTGCCCCACCACCCCAGCTTATATACCAAATCTATGCCCTCACTTACCCCCATGGCTCCCAACAGCTTGTATAAAAAAAAATGGGCAACCTGACACCGGTTGTCCCCTGTCCCAGTCGCATTACCAGTCGCTTCCAACCCTAGCTTCTGCCCCTCCATTCTGCCCTATACGGACAGGATCTGATTTTGAGAAAGTGCTAGTAGCACACTTACAGAGCATTTCAAATAATAGAACATTCAAACACGGGAGCAAATAAAGTCTTTGGGTTTGGAAAGGCTTGGCTTTAGTGTTTGAATATGGATGTTTTCAGTTCTCGGATCTATTGAAACACCTGAAAAAAGTATGACTATCGATGGATCCAGAGGCCTTCTGTGGGCTCAAATGTTTCCTCAGTTTATTTTTAAAACATGTTGGAATTTTTCTTGTCCTAACTTTTAAAAGCTTCTTTACAGAGCTTAGAGAAACCAGTTCTGAAACGTTTAGTTGTAGTTTCCTCTTAAATGGGCATAACTGTTCAACAGAATAGTGTTCATGGTTACCAACAGCAATACAGGCAAGGACAGCAAAGTATCATTCTCCATAACTGAATGATGACTTGAAAAACAAACTTTCAGTGATCCAGACCATAAAAGTACAAGACAAGAGACTGCCACTGAAAAAAAGTGGTCTGTTAAATTAAGATGCTACTAGGTGTCATTGTGACTCTGTGGGTAGCATATCTGCCTTACAGCCAACTACTTGAGGGTTCAAGTCTCATACTGGGACCTTGGCTCCCATTCAGAGTATTGCAGAAATAAGCAGCATGTGGCACTTTCAGAGGTGTCTTCCTTCAGAGGAAATGTTAAATATACTGTCCTTCTGCCAGCTCTCCAGTTGGAAATTAAAGGTCCCCCGAGTACCCTTTTGGTAGAGTGAGTGATAATTTCTGGGTCCTGACCAAGATTCCATCTCCCAATAAAAAGAATTTGCAATGGTTGGGACATATTTCACAAAACAGCAAAGGTCACATAAACCAATGGAAAAGACTTATTAAAAATGTTGTTCCTCCTTTATGTATTTTTAACACAGAAAGTCACTTATTTAATTAAGTTCCAACAATGTTTTTAAGCAGCTACCATAAATGGCCCAAACAGGGATATTCAAAAATACAAAAGATATCTTCCATTATATATTGTTAGGAAACAGCAAATTCCCATGGACATCTTTGAGAAATTCAGCCTTGGTTTATGAAAGGTCCATGAAAAATGTCTAACAGCAGAGCACCACAGCAACATTTGCGGATTATTAAGTATGAAGATGCTGATGAGTGTGCTGCTGCACTCTCAACATACCAAGAAACGATACCTTTCCAAATGTACTTCTGCACTGGAGACCGTTAACCTGTCTAGTTGGCATTCGTATGCCTTTACATCTCCCCCCGAGACATCTTCCACGCAGTAGGAATCGCAGTGAAGTTATTTAATGGCATTGTGTGAATATTCTGCCAGTGCTGTATATAAGTGTATGAAGAGATATTTAGCATCCCTTGTGTGGGTTGACTGAAGCAGGACAGGATCTGAACTAAATGTCCCCTTCAGCCCCAGAAAGATAACCTGACACACAGCAGTTCAATGCGCCAATAGCCTGTAAACCGTTTGGGGACAGCTAGAAGAACACAACAGGTTGCAATGGTGAGCCGGACTCGCCTCTGTGGACTTTATCAAGAATACATTCTATTGTTTTTTTCTTTAGAAACACAGAATATAGAGTGAGGCCCTGAATGCCTGTGTACATTATGGAGAAACTGTTGATTGCCTAGAGTATCAGTCATCTGATTTTGTTGTAGTTTTTTGTGGCACCTTTTCTTTGAGCAAGCACTTTCCCAGTGGTGTCTAGACTTAGCAGCAGTCCCAGATAGTGCTGGGCAGGTGTGTGCCAGAGGTTTCCCAACACTGGACACTCTTTCTCATGAATATTTTTTGTTGCAGCTCTACAGGAAGGGTTGTTATTTCTGGCCCTTGTGTTTCCTCTCTCTCTCTCTCTTTGCTCAGTAACCTCTCATGAATATGAATGGTAGGAGCAGAAAATGTCTTCTCTCTCCCTTATACCTTTTTCATTTTGGTTCTGACATTTATTTATCATACTTCCAGTCTCAAGTACTCTTCTGAACTCCTTACTTTTGTGACCTCCTTTCTCAATTTAATCCGGACAAAACACTAAGTTGATTTTAAGTCATAAAGCTTGATTTGCTGTGTGCTCTTGGCAAATGTGAATAAGCTCCCCAGCTCCTTTTAATCAGCTATTATAATCTTTTTTTTTTTTTCACTGCAGCAATTAGGTCATCAAAGCAAGTAGTCTCTTACGTTCTACTGAGTACAAATCTGTCCTCCTCTGACTTACTTCATAATTTAATTATTAAAGCTTGATATAGGTTGATAGGCAACCTCATAAGAACAATGATATTATTTCAAAGGCAAAGTTGCTACTGCTAGAACAAGTACTCAGAAGGTCTGGTACCGTGCTGTATATGGTAGTAACATGACTTCTTGCCACACTGATTGGAACATTTATCTGCCCACTGAGCCAACTCCAGCATTCTGCTGGCATCCTCCCTGCAGTCTGCACAGAGGATGTGGTATCAATTAGTTAATTATTTATCAATGGTTTGAAGATGTAAAGCAATTGCTAAAAGCTAGGTCTTATAATGATGTTAACTACTTATTTTTGTATTTTACCTTTGCATCTTTTTGGTTTGTTTTGTTTCAGAAAACAACATTGCATTATTAAAGGCACCTCTTTGTCTTGACATTTAAATGTCTGAAATGTTTCAGTGCAGTTACACTGTTTTGTATCATCTGCATGAAACCTGGCATGCCTAAATTTTGTTTGGGCTGATTTTCACTTCCAAATGGTGATTCTCCTGGTTCCTTCTCAGTTCCCCTCACCACCCCAGGGATACCTGATACTTCCAAGTCCCATGTTTTGAGGATCTGATTGGCACTCAGATGGGGCTGCTAGGCACAGTTAGAAATCCCCTATTTCAAGAGAGATGTAGCAAGCACATGTTCCAATAACCCTCAATAAAGAAACCTAATATGATCTGTCTCATTACCTTCACAGACCTGTATATGTCAGAATTCCTCTAGTTTTATAAATCATTAGATACCTTCAAGCCTGTCAGAAACAAACAATTTGTGTAACAACACTTTGTCTCCTTCTGGAACAACTAATTACATGTCCCTTTTATATGTACTTGCCTTGTCCTGCCAGTAGCTATTATGACTCATCACAGCACTTTCAGTCAGTGCAAGGGCACTGAAGCTGCCTTCCTGGAATTCCATCAGAATAAAAATGAAGTTATTCTTAACGTGTGACACATCATTCAGCATGACTTGTTACAGACACTCTGGAAGAGGAAAATAATGCATACATTGTCACCTGGGGCTGTGCTGTGTAATATGGAACTATTTTAGAGCTCAGTGCTTTTGATGGGGAACTACAGCTAATCCCATTCTCAGGTACCAACACTGAAAGAGTGTGACTAGTGTGAAAATCGTACACAAAACCTATGAATCAGCTTGTGCAGAAAATGACGATGTTCACAAGCCTCTGCTATGGGCAGTGGAAGGTGTTCTGCTCTGCTGTGTCTGAAGGCTGGCTGCACCACACAAGAGGTTCTAACTCTTCTACCAGGAAGCATGGGCTTGGCCCTGAGCTCTAATCCTGGCAAAGGCAGTGTTTGTGCCTGGCAGTGTGGCAGAGCAAAACATGCTCTCCAGGAACATCAGGGTGATCTTTTTGGGAATTGTTGCTCTGCCCCAGCAAGCAGGCAGCAGCACTCAGCAATGCTCTTTAGCTAGCAGTTAGTAAGAATCCAGCGGTAGAGCTGATGTCTCAAATGAGTCTTCAGCCTAACAAGCAACAGTATAACAGCCATGAAAGTATAGGGCTAGCAAAAGAAAAGAGGCAGAGATGCTCAAGTTCCTTACATTGTTAATAAGAAACTAGGTAATAGCTAGGTTTACACATGCCAAAGTTGTAAATTAGCAAACATAACACCAGAATCATGGATTTGTCCTGTAGCAAATAGTATCATGCATTTATTAGCATCTTGTTCACGTGCCTGTTCCAGTATTCCCTTCGGGACTTTCTCTTTCCTAAGGCTCCTTTCAGCTGCAAAGGGCTCTGTACACCCTTCATAGGTCCTTCCCAGCCAGTATCACATCACTTATACAGGCCAGGATGCTGTTGGCCTTCTTGGCCACATGGGCATGTCACAGAACCAGGCCAAACACATTAGTCACAGAACCAGGCCAAACTGGCCCATAAACCATTAACCCCTCCCCCACCCTCCCCTTTTTCTGGGCCGGTGGGCCTGTGGGCCTGCTATCCCCTGTCACAGACAGATCTAAACATCACTCCATGACATGTTCACAGGATGGTACTGGGAAACAGGACTGTTCTGTTACAGGACAAGCAAAGTCTGTTGCCTTTACAGAGCATCTGTACCAGCTGATTACCTTGTAGGCGCTGGCGGCTTTTAAGGTACGCAGCCTTGCAGATTTAAAGGCATCAGCTCGGAAGAGGGCATGGGGGTAATGCTATTTCAGTAAGCAGTGTGTGAGCCTAATGAGGAGATGTTCTTAGAGCCTGCTGAGAAGTTGAAAGCTCTAGATTTTCAGCTCTGAAGTCTAAGTCGCAATTTTTGAAATGAAATCCACAATGAATAGAAGTAAAGCAGCTGAAATACTTGGTGTACAAACTGGAAAAAGTCTGGCTAAGCAGACTCCAAGTAAATGTTGGTGGGGTTTCTTTGAGTTAATTCAGTTATCCGTAGGATAGCAGCAGACCTCAGAAGTATTACTTTCCATCCTATATCAATCACACCATATTGTTACTATAGAGTTAGTCTTGGCCCGCTGTCTTGCAATGGAAGGCAGCCTTTGGTTGTTTTTTTACTATGTGCAAACCAGATTCTCTACTGGAATCTATGACTACAGACCGAGTAGATAAATCTGCAATGAGCTGAGAGCCCATATTGGTCCCCATATTTAAAAGGGGATTATAAAAAGGAGTGGAATCAATTTTTTTCAAGGGTAGCCGGTGATAGGACAAGGGGGAATGGTTCTAAGCTCAAGGAGGGAAGGTTTAGATTGGATGTCAGGGGGAAATTCTTCACAGAGAGAGTGGCAAGGTGCTGGAACAGGCTGCCCGCAGAGGCTGTGGATGCCTCATCACTGGAGGTGTTCAAGACCGGGTTGGATGAGGCCCTAGCAACCTGATCTAGTACCAGATCTGGAGGTTGGTGGCCCTACCTGTAGCAGGGGGGGTAGGAACTTGATCCATGGAGTCCATTCCAACCCAAGCTATCCTATACTTGCTGTTTTATTTATAAACAAGAAAGCCTAGGTTAACAAATGGGCCACCTACCTCATCAGCAGATTCAATGCCTCTGCTCAAGGTGCTGCCTGTGAGTGGAGCAAAACAGAGGGAAACAGCTTCACCCACTGCTGAATTTCAGTGGTTTTGAAGGTCAGAACACCAGTACGCTATAAATTGCACCTGCTGCTACTATTGGGAAGCAGCTTCCCAAAGGCAATCACACAGGTCTAATGCTTCATAGCCCACTTATGAATAAAGTATACATAAAGCAAACCCTTCTAGGTCCCAGCAGTGTGCTGGGGTGGAGGCAACAACCAATCACTGATTTACAATCAAGCCAGTGCTGCTGCAAGGACCAACAGTCAGCAGCTGAGGGATGCAACAGTACCAGGTGCTGGCCATTTGGTTAGGCATGCATGCAATGTGTCACCATTGGGCACAAATTTGAGATCAGATGGCACAAGGATGGCTTGAATTCAGCTGTGTTTGACTTGGACATATTTGGGCTGTGGTATCTTCCTAAAGCAGACTAGGTCCTGCCACTACTGGAGTGCCAAAAGGTGCATCACAGGATTGTCCATAACAGACAGTGATGCTGAGACCTGGTGTGGGACCACCTGGGAGAGAAGCACCAGAGTGAGGTTGCTTGGCTGAGTTCTGATGCATGGTGAAGCATGCTGGTCTACACAACTATATGTTACTGAGGGACAGCAGACATTGTGAAACTGTCTGGTTAACCACCCCCCCCCCCCCCCCCACTATGTATGTCTGCGCTTCAGACAAAATTGTTGCAGGCACCTCATGTTTTAGAGGCTTTTTCTTCACATAGTATATTACAACTACAGTGAATGAATTATAAGATTATTAAATTATCAGCCTGGCAAACTGTACTTCTGGCTTTTTTATTTTTCCTCTCCTTGTATCTCAGGAGGAAGAAAAAAGGATAAAAAAAAATAAGTTATGTTTTGTTTTTTGAGGGGGCTGATGACCTTGTTTTTTACCTTTTGGTTTGTCATATCATTTCTCAGAAGAGCAAGATGGCCAGGCACTTGGGTTTCCTCTTGAGAGCACTCCCTGTTGCTGTTTCAGACAAGGGATCCTAGAGGGAGTCCACACTGCAGCTCATCAGCCTCCTTGGGGAGGCCGCCAGTGCAGCACGCTCCAACCTTGGTGCCTCAGGAAGTCACGTCACTCATTCATTCTCCCCTCCTACTTTCCCCACCTCCACACATTAAGTAGTTGTGGTTGAGTGGTTTATTTGGTATACAGTATGTGAGTGGAAGAGGTAAGGAGCCTCTCTGATCAGTGAGATTCATTTGGGAACACATACAGTACAGCAAATTTGGAAAGCAGGGAAACCACGCTGAAAATCAGCTACCCAAGGGTGCAGAGATCCAGTGGAAGGATGGGAAACTGTCAACCAAAAATAAGGTAGGTTCAATATCATTTTATGCTTCATTAGAATAGATATAAAAGAGTGATTTCACTGGAATTTGAGAAAACTATACCTGCAATGAATCAACTTTTAAGGACTAGGTAGGGCACAACAAGGAGTTTCTTGAATAAACAAGGATGATTCGGCAAGCAAACTAAGATGGACAATATGGTTTTGAGTATTGCCTTGGACTGTTCTTTACAGAGGTGACATCCCTAGGTTTACAGCACTCAGAGCCTACTGAGGCAGGGAAGGATGTTACAAGCAAAAAACACAAGGAGTAGAGCATCCTTTTCAGCTGCCCTGGCCTTCCAGACAGGAAAACTGCATTTACAGGTTGACCTTGGCATCTCTTATCTGTTGAACTGCATCTCATAAGGTGACCTTCTACATACACTGTGATGATACTTACACTATATATAAATATACTGTATTTATATGCAGCAGTAGCTTTCACTAACGCGAACAGATTTGCTCTGGGAAAGTGGTGGCTCGTACACTATCCTAGAATTTCCAAGGATACCTTACCTCACATGCATAGATGTAGGAAGGGGTACCTGGGACAGGTAGCACCACTTGGAGGACTCTCTGACCCAATAGCCCAGCCCATCTTGCCATTACTTTGTCAAGTATTTGTGTGTCAGCCTTGCTGCTGTTAAATTCTCCCCTCATTCTTAGTCTGTGCCTTTGCACTTCCAAAGGATGGTCATCAGAGCTCACTGGTAACACCATTTTCTGTAAACACAACTGGAAAACCGCTATACTATGGCAGCTTGCTTTGCCTTAAGGAGCTCAGATGAGGCTTGCTGTTGCCAAAAGTAAATGTTCTGTTCATTTCCAAAGAGAGGGCATCCCTCACCTCCACGTTGACAGAGGTACAGGGAGCAACTATTTTATGTGGTCTTCATGAGAAATTGCTAAAGTTCACAAAACTTGAAGTCCTGCTCTTTCTAGCAGTTTCAGTCAAGGCCAGGAAAATCAGTGTGAAGATGGTGGTCCTAACCTATGCCTGTAGGGTGCTGACACCCAAGCCTACTGAATCCCCATGATTTTAAATGCCTGCAACACTTGCATGGACAGGACTCAAACTGCTTTTTAACATTCCTGACTCCTTTCCAGAAACAAGTTACTACCAGGAGAGGTAGGTAGTACAACACTAATACTTATGGGCTGCTCTCTCAGGACAGGAAATATCAGCAGCCCACATTGTGCTTGACCGGGTCAGCCAGCAGCACCATCCCGCCCTCAGCTCTATGTGGCATGTCACTCCTTGGCCACAATAGCCTGATTGCTGATAAATCCGTGTCTTTCTGAGAAATAACAGACCTTGTAGAAATCAGAGGGATGAAAAAACAGTGAGATTTTTTTTTTATTCAGAAAACTCTTCTTCCCATGCAGTGACTCTACATCACGGTACAGCTCCATTGTGCTGTGTAGATCCAGCCATGCCAACTACAAAAATGTCAGCGTTTGGTGGACCCAAACCCACAGCATTGCATGAATGCCCCTCCAAGTACCTGGTTTTCTTGTGCAAGGTTTTAGGCATGTAACTTGGCATCAAAAATCCTCCTCAAAGACTTTAGTTCCTTGGTTATAGCTTATCAGCTCAAGTTCTTAAGGAATGAGGTTTGTGCACCCCCATCTCACACAGCTGACTGCATCTCCACTGAGTAGTTTTAACCAGGTCTGGAAAAGAAATAAACCAGATGAGTGCAAGTGGTTGATATTTGTTTTTCTGGGGGTCTGGTAGTTTTATGCCAGAGGTGGTTAATATAAGGAACCAGGCAGGAGCAAAACTATTTCCAGGCCATAACCTCTTGTTGAAGGAGGGCAGATTAGACGGAGGAAGGAGCCGTAGCAGCTCCCCAGTGAAGTCCTCTCTCTTGAAGTCTCATGCAGTAATGCTCCATGACATCAGAGGACCAGAGGAGCATCGTATTTGTGGAAGAACATGAGACTGGCTGTCCTTCCTTATAAATGTGTACGTAACCTTGCTGGCAGCATACATATTCCCAAGTTCACCAGTTCATCCCATTTGTTTGGAGAGCTCAGTTTTTAGTGTCACTGCTATTTTTGTCCTAACCGCTTCCCCTGTGTGACAGCCCTGAAGCCTGTAGAAGAGCTCAAACAGCTTTTCTGCACGGAGCAAAGCAAAACTACAAAGCTGAAGGCAACCAGTTTTGGTTTTGTTTCTATTTTAATTGCATTCCTTCTGTTTTGAAACTGCTAGCCAGATCTATTTCCCAGATTTTTTGTTGTTAAAGGTATACGTATAATTACCTAAAGAAACAAGCTAACTAAAAAACCCAAGAAGCAACACCCCCTCCCCAAACCCCTCCAACCACAGACAAGTCCAGTTCCAGTCCTCCAACTGGACACCTCCTGCTGTGGAGCCTGCATGTCTGTTGTGTGAGCACAGACGTTGAGAAACTTCTTAAATTCTCAGATCACAGCATATTTTCCCAGAGGAGTCCACATTATTGACTAAAGAAGACGACTTTATCTTGGAGTTGTGCAGCAGTACAAAGCTCTAGTTTGCTACAGAAATGTGGTATTTTTCTTTCAGTCATCCAGGAAAAGAACTATCCAAGCCTTATCCAAACCTTATCCAAGAAAAAGAACTATCCAAGTGGGCATGGTAGTGTTGGGTCGGTGGTTGGACTAGATGATCTTAGTGGTCCTTTCCAGCCTTAATAATTCTATGATTTTACGATTCTGATGGCCTGTATCACTTCTCATTCTGAATGAGTAACTGAAAAATCATAAGCCAAATTAATATAAATAAGACACAGATGAATGAACAGATGAGAAGGCAAAAGTACTGGTATCAAATTTGTGATGTCTTGCATTACAATATAGTCAATATGAATTATGTATATTATGAATACGCATAACATACATATACATTTTTATTTAAAGTGTCCCTTATAGAACTTCTAGGAGGAAGTTATGAGAAGCACTCGCGCTGGTGTCTCCAGCTAAACTAGAGGAGTTCATGCTCAGTGCATTTAATAAAACATGTAAAGAAAACGAGGTAGGACATCTGAAGTAAGGCAAGATCAATTTTATCTTTATTCTCAACTGCAACAAGAGAAGTAAATTCTCCTCTTGAATGGGAAGTTGGGAACTGATATTCACTAACATTTGGAAACTTTCTGCTGCTCTGGTAAGAATGCCATAGATGTGCAAAAAGAAATCATTTCATGTTAGTTGCCAAAATTAGGTGGCATGGGAAACAAGTAAGACCTAGGAACATATGTTTAGTAAGGAAGCATCTGTAGCAGCAATAATGGTGGCAACACCTATTTACCTCAGGTCCTGGGAAAGGAAAATACGGTGCAAATATGTAATTAGAAAGAGACTCATTATTCGGATGAACAAGCAAGCTGTTTGCTCAAGAGCGTTTCCTGTCTCAAATTGATTTGGCAGCTTTATATTCCCTGAGAGCGCTTTTAGAATATATGCAAACATACAACTTAGGTACCAATGCAATGTTGTAAAATGCTCATGAGTTACCCTATAGGAATTTTACAAGCATCGAGTTGTAAAATATAAGCAGCAGTACCACTCCGTTGAACCTAGTGGTTACTACCAAAAAAAAAAAAAAAAAAAGCCTCAGCAACAGCAGTACAGGTGTAATTTGAAGGGCTAAATATGCCTGATAATTTCAGTACTTAAAACTGCATCGCTTTTTGCTTGAACGACAAACAGTTCCTCAATGGCCAGAGCTTGGGTCTATCAGGAGCAGGCCTGCCTGCCCTTACCATCACCCCTGTGCCTGTAGCTGTGCTGCACAGTTGTCTCCTTCCCGTTCCTCCTGATTGTCACTGAAACACACCAAAGGGAAGATTGATATGAATAATGGACAAGGACACAGGGCTGGGTCTCCCATTTCTCTTCCCTGTATTTCCTGCTCACTCACCCGTAGCAGAGTTGTTTAACGCAAACAAACCCAGAAAGACTTCTTGACCCTGCAGTGCCCAGTGCCCACTGCATGCTGCCTCCCAGTAAGGACTGGGGAAAGGCTGAGCAAGCCAAAATGCCATGTAGAGGGACAAATCTCAAAGCGGGAGGGAGCTGCCCAGGTAATCACAGGCCCCTGCGGGTTGGCAGTGAAGTCTGAGGTCTAACCAGCACCCAAGCTGACCCTCTGCCATTGTCTCTGCATTCCAGGTGGAAGATGAGCATTCCTGTGTGGAGGAAGAGATACTCCGACAAGGGAAGTAAGTAAAGGTGCTCCTCCAATGCTCTGGGGGGAGGGGAGCATGGGGTGCCCTCGACCACCCTGAAGCACCACAGCCCCAGCCATGGGGGGCTCCAGTGTAACTGTGCTACCCATCTTAGGATTTTTCCTAAAAACATAGGCACAAATACAGCCTCCCCAGGGAAGCAGTCATGGCACTGAGCTTGCCAGAGCTCAGGAAATGCCTGGACAATACTCTCAGACATAAGGTTTGGATTTTGGCTGGTCCTGTGTGGAGCCAGGAGGTCTTGTCCAACTTGGGATATTCCGTGATTCTATAGTTCTAAATAGATGTTTTTCTGTTTGGGCAAAAGGTGTCTTCAGGCTTTACATCTAAACATGTATCTAGCAGAACACCTTCATGCACTTTAGTATTTAATGGATTAAAAATGAAGAGCAACCCTATGGACTCTATCAGGTGTTCTGCTAATAAAATAGTTTGGGCATGTTAAATATGTAAATAGGGAAGACTCATGTGGTTGGAATCACATGCATTCACATAAACCAGAAGATCTTGGTTTCAGTTCAGACTGTTATCTTTTCTGTCAGTGGGTAAAGCAGTTCATGCAGTGATGGTATAATATGTAGCACTGCTTTCAGGAGTTCAGTACTTGCTCAATAAGAGCAGCTTCTTGTTTGTGTCTGTTTGTGTATGTTGGCAATCTCATGGCAGCCCTGAGGCAGCACTGTGGTATTTGAAACCTCTGCCAGGTCTCTGGATGGCAGCCTTAATGCAATTCTGAGGGGCTGATGCCTTCCCTTCAGTCAGCTTGCAAAGCAGGCATGCTTCAAGCTCTGCTATGTTAAGCAGAAGTGAAAGTTCAGCTCTGAAATGTTGTAGGAGCAACCAACAGCTCAACCAACTTCTTAGCAAGAAACCAGTAGGCAGCTAAAAATAAAGCTGAGCTGAGAGAAAGGATGAAGCAAAGAGCTCCATGTCGTTTAGATGGTCATAGGACACAGAGATAAACTGCTTGATAAGTCCAGACTTCTGAACCAATGAGGTTATTTGTCTGGGTTTCATTGTGGTCAATGAGTAACATGACAAGGTATGTTCATGTTAAGGTGTGCTAAACCAAAGAAAAAATTATTAATCTTTACCATCCACCAGATTTCTCTAGCTCTCAGAGGGAACCCTGGGGGTTGTCCCTTCCCACAACCCATGTCCCGGTGGTTCATGATTGTGCCTTATGGCTGTACAAGAACTGGCAGTCACTTCTTTGCTTCCTCTCTTCCCAGCGCAGACTGAGAGTCACCTGCCGAGCCCTGCCCAGGTAATGATTCAAGCATGTGCTTTCACTGCTCACCTAAGGCATCCTACCGTCTGAAAAAAAAGAGATGTCCATCACCTTCCCTTGTTAGCTTCTAAGGAGTATCGCCGTCTCCTCCCCAGTGTAGCCTGTTTCCCTCGTCTGCCTGCTAGCCAGTGTAACCTCTCCTGCCTGTAGCTTCATCAAAATTGGTGTGCTTTCTGCAAAAAAAAAAAAAGTTTCAGTTTCAGCATGGCATCTTTTAATAAAAAGCCATTCATCTGGATTGTTGCCAACTCACCTTAGCAATAGAAGAAGTCTCCAGTTGAAAGAAAAAAAAAGAGATTTAACACTTGGGAAGTTAAAAGGCTTTGGTTAATCTTCCCAGTGTAAAAAAACATACTGATGAATGGCTAAATCTCTTCTGGAACAGAATAAGGTTTCTGATGCCAATTCCTTTCTGCCTCTAGCTGGAGGAAGAAAAACCTCAAAGCATGCACTGTCAAGTTAAACATTTGGATTCTTACTAAACACAAGAGATCAAATGTCTGTGCTGCGTGACAGGGCACGCAGGAGGATGGTGTGATGTCACATTGCCCAGTCCATATTTCTTCCCTGTTCTGGGGTCAGATCCAGGAGCTCTGGTAAGGCACCCTGAGGTAGCTGAAGAGGTACCACCCATTGGTGTGTGCCTGCTTATCTGCCCACGCTCATCTCCCCAAAGGGAAGGGGAGGGAGAGCAGACCCTTTCTGCTCAAGGCATCCAACTGGTGCATTGTTTTCACTCGCTGAGATTATTTTTGGTGAGGCAGGGAGCAGGTTACCCAGAGAGGTGGTGGATGCCCAGTCACTGGAGATATTCAAGGTCAGGCTGAACAGGACACCGAGAAACCGGATCAAGCTGTAGGTGTCCCTGTTCATTTCAGGGTATTTGGACTAGATGGCCCTTAAGGGTCCCTTACAACCCAGAGGATTCTATGATTCGATTGGAACACAGCAGCTGAGTACCTGTGGTCTGCTACCTCTGCTTTGAAAAGTTAATTTAACAGAGGGAAGGGAAGCTGTCTTTTAAATAACCAAGCATAAACAATCACCAGAATCCCCGTGGAGAGCAGAAAAAGGTGCTGCCGTTTAGCAGCCCGCTCTATTTTCTTTTTCTTTCACTTTATTTTTTTTTAAGACAGCAGCAAAACAAAAGTTGCCTGTAGATAAGTGGGTGTTTAACAGCAAATTTTAAGAAGGTGGGCAAGATGACAGAAAAGGGTGTGATTAAATGAGCTCATTGTTTGTGTGAGCGTGGGGTGAGATGAGGGGGAAGAAATGAGGAGAGGGTGGAACTCTAATGGGGAACCTGCCAAGTAGCTGTCTGGTTTGAGACTTTTTGGTCCCAAGTATGATCCACAGAGCAAGGTTTGAAGATAGTCTTGGGTGAGTCTTTACTACAATACAAGGATCGACCTTTCCAAGTATTAAACTCAGTCTGTGGCTAATGAAAGACTCAACCAAAGGGTCAGGAGTGTTCGTACACACTCCTGTGCTGTGAATGTGTGGGACAAATCACCCCACCTCCACACTTCATTCTCCCCACTGATAAGAGAAAGTCAATGACAACAGCTTTGCAAAACTTGTAGGTGGCAAGCACTCTGGAATGTGCAGTTACAATTAAGTTTTGGATTGACCTGTGTGTTGGAAGGAACAAGAACGGTTCCAGACTTCACTTGGTGGATTTAGAGCCAGTTAGTTGTGAACATAAACTGCCTAACTGTTCTTATTTTCAGGTACATTAAGAGAAATGCTGCTGCCCTTCCAGTTCTTTATAACAGTGGCTAGGGAAAGGGATAGCCTGGCCTTTGCAGAAAGATAAGGAATTCCTTTTCTTAAGCATGTTCTCCCTGATCGCACCACTCTTTAAAACTTCTGTAATCTCCAAGTCTCAAAAAATTGTGCAAAGCCTCAATTCCAAACTCAGGAATTATTTTCAAAGTGCTGTTTCCCCCACATCATGAGATCTTCCACACCAAGCAGAACCCAAATAGACAAGATGATTGGTACAACTGAGAATATCTGACAGATTCCTCAGGAATTATGTTCTAATATATGCATATATATACATATAATATATATATACAAGGAGCGAGTGAGGGAACTGAGGCTGTTTAGTCTGGAGAAGAGGAGGCTGAGGGGAGACCTTATTGCTCTCTTCCAGTGTCTGAAAGGTGCTTACAGCGAGAGCAGGGTTGGTCTCTTCTCACTGGTGACAGGTGACAGGACGAGGGGAAATGGCCTCAAGTTGTGCCAGGGGAGGTTTAGGTTGGGTATCAGGAAAAACTTCTTTACAGAAAGGGTTGTTAAGCACTGGAATAGGCTCCCCAGGGAGGTGGTTGAGTCACCATCCCTGGATGTGTTTAAAAACCATTTGGTTGTGGTGTACAGGGACATGATTTAGCAGAGGGTTGTTAGAGTAGTATGGTTAGGTTGTGGTTGGACTCAATGGTGTTTAAGGTCTTTTCCAACCTGAGCAATTCTATGTTTCTATGTTTGCAACGACAATTTCTCATGCCTAGATTTGAAAAGCAAACCCCTTGGGTTTAATAACTCATGCAACAGAGACCTTTGTTACACTTACAGAACACAAAAGGTAGCTCTGCTACAAATGTTAGCATGGTCTCAGCAAAATCCATTTAAACATATAGTTACTGCACCAGACAGTAGCGAATGTCACCAGATAAAGCTGTATTTACTCACTAGCTTTATTACTCTGTGAATTCCAATGAAACATCAGCGCAAGTTAATTTTTAACTTCTGGCTCCAGTTCACAGCATCCTTTTAGATTAATGAGTCATCCTTCTGCCTACCTAGATGAGCAGTCACGCAAAACACATTAGCAGACATGCTCAGGAGGTAAAAGGATGGGCAAGTTTCGACAGGTTTGGGAAGGCAACTACTCGTGCAATCTTACCTTCTCATTCATTAATGAATGGTTCTTCCTTCTCTCTCTGGCTCCAAGGAACATGCTAGATGAGGGCCACCAGGCAGAAGGCAGCTGCCCTTGCATCCCACGGCAACACCTGGCACCTTTCCAGGAGCCACACACACACATTAACTCTAGGTGCTGTCCCTGAGCCCAGCTCATGTTGGTGGCTGGCACTGGGCTCTCTCCAGGCGCAGGCAGACAAGCACACTGGCCAGCTAATCAATAGTTCCAGTCCCTGGGTACAGCCAAGGCAAAGGATGATTCGAACTCCCCTATAATCGCTGCTGTGTTCCCATGTGCGTGGTGTGATGAAGGTTTTGTCACGTAAACCACCAGCAGGCAGTATCAACCTCAGAACACGTCAGGCCATCACCATCCAGCTTCCCAGCAGTTACGTGTTGCTGGGTGCTCCTGGTGTGCAGCTGTGGTCCACAAAAAAGGGAAATGGCTGAAGGTTTGCAAACCCTTCTCAGTACTACATACGTGGGTTAACACCACTGCAGGAGCACTGCAAGGTTCTTCAGCAAGAGGGTATTACCATGCTGAAGCTGATTCATCTCTCTTTCCCTCTACCTCTCTGTGCTCTCAGGAACACTGTGACAAAGAAGGCTCTATGAATACCAGTGGAATATGGTATTCAACCGTCAGCCACAATGTCAGACCTGAATCCCATGCAACTAACATCGAAACTCAGACGGAATACGCAATTGTCAACATGCCTAAGAGCAAGCAATATACCACCTACTCTGAAGACCAGAATGCATACGATTATGTCCTGATACATTAGAAAGGGAGCCCTTCTGCTCTGATGGCATTCCTGGGAACTACTTGAACATTTAAGCCAGCAGCAGGCAGCCTTCTTAATCATCCTATCTGTTGTGCTGACTCTTCAGACGAGCTGGAGAGCATCTCTCTTATGTTATAAAAGCTTATGTCTGCCAGTCAGTCCCAGTGAGACAAATCTGAAAAGGCGATCACAGAAAGAAGCATAGAGAGGATACAGGACTTAACAATTAAAACAAGAGGAATCAGCAGTTGCTACCATTGCAAAGCAATGTTTCTCTATAGAAAACTGAGGGGGTTTTTTTGCTAGAAGCAATTGAGTCTTCACGATTTTGCCAGATTTTCAGGATTTTTACAGTGCCTTCTTTTCTTTTCTCTTCTTTTCTTTTCTTTTCTTTTTTTTCTTTTCTTTTCTTTTCTTTTCTTTTCTTTTCTTTTCTTTTCTTTTCTTTTCTTTCCTTTCCTTTCCTTTCCTTTCCTTTCCTTTCCTTTCCTTTCCTTTCCTTTCCTTTCCTTTCCTTTCCTTTCCTTTCCTTTTTAAGGGATATAGTAGAATCAATGATAGAAATGTCAAAAATTCAATAATAATAATATTACCCTCCTTTTTTAAAAAAATAAAAATAAAAATCATAAACTTTGTGCTAGGTGATCTTGATCTTTCAGAGTTTCTCTGGCCTGCTTGATATATACCACTATACACACAAAGATACAACCTGGATAAAAACATCATTTCTCAAGTTGTCCGCCTCGCCACCCCTTAGTGCAATAATACTTGCCACAGAGTGAAGTCTTAACAAAATTGGATAGAATGAAGAACACAGCAAACTGCACACAGTCAATAAAGAAATAAATAAATCCAGGCACTTCAAGCCACTGCCACCTAGAAGACCATGAAACCACTGAAGATCCCAAAGTTGCACAGGCAGCAACTGCATGCATCTCAGCAGGGGATTGCCAGGTGCTGCCTTTTGCACATAACACTTCCAACCCTCTCCTACTGGACTCTTAAGTTTGGCTCCCTGCAGTGGCAGAGCACAACCTCCCCACAGCCCATCGACCTGCTGCAAGAAGCACTGCTGATCACACATGTCCAGACTGAAACTGGTTATTCATCTGTTCACCAGAGCTCATAAAGTGATTATGTGCTAATGTTCTTGATTACTCATGTGGTTTTTTTCCCTCTGTTTTTGTATTAAAACATTTTGAAAAAAAAAGTGTTGTGAAGCTTTCCTGATAAAAAATCTTTCTTTGTACCCAAATTACCTAACTTGATGAAATGTTTTCACACTATTCTGATCCTAATGGATAGGGTATTTATTATGTCACCTGGTTATTTTCTTTTGTATTATCAATTTACCTCTAAGAGGTAGACCAGATATGACTATCTATCTGCCTTTTTTTTTTTTTGGCATTTCCTTCAACTAGAGTTCAGAGCACACCTGGAGACATGCTGTAAATTTGGATATTTTCTGTTGAATCATAGGATCATAGAATGGCCTGGGTTGAAAAGGACCAAAGTGATCATCCCGTTTCAACCCCCCTGCTATGTGCAGGGATGCCAACCACCAGACCAGGCTGCCCAGAGCCACATCCAGCCTGGCCTTGAATGCCTCCAGGGATGGGGCATCCACAACCTCCTTGGGCAACCTGTTCCAGTGCATCACCACCCTCTGGGTGAAAAACTTCCTCCTCATATCTAACCTAAACCTCCCTTCTCAGTTTAAAACCATTCCCCCTTGTCCTATCACTATCTATCCTCATAAGCAGCTGTTCCCCATCCTGTTTACATGCTCTCTTCAAGTACTGGAAGGCCACAATGAGGTCTCCCCGAAGCCTTCTCTTTTCCCAGCTAAACAAGCCCAATTCCCTCAAGCTTTCTTCGTAGGAGAGGTGCTCCAGCCCTCTGATCATCTTAGTGGCCCTACATCTTGCTACAACTTTGCTGCTTTCTTCCCTTTGAATTGTACTGGAGCAGAGGAGGACAGCAGGGAAAAAATGAATGCTTTGCAGCTTCTTGTTTCTCGTCATTAATTCTTAATGCACATGAAGGTGTCTTCATAAAGAAGTTTTATATATATATTATATATATATATATTTTTGTTCTTGGAAACAGAATCAAGATAAAGAAGTGTTGGCACATTCAGACACCTGAAGCAGTAAGAGCAATAAAATCAAGCAGCATCCCAAAGGCAAACTATTTTCTTGCTGCTGTCATTTCCGTAGGCTGCTGCTTTGGGGATAAAATATGCAAACTATGAATTTTATCGTTCCCCAGAATAAGAGTGTCTCATTTAATTGTATGCTGCGTAGGATATTAATGTACAACATTTGTATATCTGTAGATCTGTTTTTGTTGTTGCTGTTCTTTTTTAGATACATGTATAAAAATAATAGCTGTAAATATACAAACATACTATTTCATCAAATGAGGCAAGAAAAGAGAAATTATGGTATTTATAGCCACTGCTACATTTTACAAATCAAGATGCGGTCAAAATCAATCACAGATGTGAGCTTAGTGACATCCTAATTTGCTCTAGACCATCCCCCATCCCCAAGCTCAGACAAAATTAGAACAACAACAGTCGTTTGAGTTCATGGCTGTGTCAGACAGACCCTTATTAGTGCTCTCAGCATTCAGAATTCCCATTGCTATTTCTCAACTCAAAATGCTGAAAGAATGCCAAAGAATGAAAATGATCACTTTTAGAGTAAAAATAAATAATTTAATGCATAGTATAGTTTTCAGTTTACTCTTTAAATAAACCAGTAACAATAGAAAAACAGAAAGACTATCTTCCGTAAGGTATTTTTCACAATACAAAATGTTCCTTAAAATAAATTTATCTGTGCAACAATACTAACATTTATACTGGCTAAAAATGTTTGTAAGTGACAAAAAGATATACTTCACTAACATGGTAGTGAATCTATCACATTCTTCATGAAGTTAAAGCTTAACTTATAGTTTTCATGTTATAGCCAATTACTGGCTGTAACTCTCACGCTATGCTGGCCTGCATCACCTGCCTCAGCATCTTCCTCTTGTCACTTTCTGTCCCATATGATCTCTTGTTATCAAGAACAACTGTCAGTGCCTTGTTAAGATAAGTATTTTGCATCTGTTTACTTGTGGTTTTTCTTTTCTTTGTTGTTTTGGGTTTTTTTTCCTCATCACTGCTGTAGCAGGAGGTAAAAGTAGAGGAGAGACTCATTTTCCTTTGAATTCAGAGATGTGAATCCAGTGGATGTCTTTTCACAAGAACCAGTAGCTAATTACTGAAGTACACAGCTAATTTGACCCTTGAAAGATTGCTGCAGCATTCAGATGCATTAGAGTCTTCCCAATGCTTCTTCCTTCTTCATTTTTATTTCACATTACAGAAGAGAAAAACAGAGCAGACGCTTCCTTCCTTGGGAAGACTATAGGATGAACAAGGGGATGATGTGAGTACTAACTCACCTAAGAAGGAAGTACAAAAGTTTTGCATGTAATTAAAGAAAATAGAAAGTATATTTAAGTTTTAGATTGTTTTGAGAGGAAAGAGCACTGGGGAGATATGGCAGATGAAGCTGGCAGAGAAGAAAAGGAAAAGACATGAGCATGGGTGAATATCAGCATTAAGGATGAGGTTGTGCAGATAATTTTGAATAAGCCAAGAGCAGAAGAAAGGAGTCATTTGCCTTAAAAAATCATTCAAGGAATCCATATTCATTAAAAACAAAATTAAAAGAAGAAAAAGGAAAATTTAGAGGTTTGGTAGCCAACAGAGCCCTATCCAAGCAAAATGTTACTTTCACAAGATTGAAGATTTACCATTAATTCCACACAAAAATAAAGGAGGTAGCAATGTTCTAGGAGTACAACACTTTCATAACAATACCACATTTTCATTTAAAGAATAACATCTTTAGAAGTGTTTCCACTTGTTGAATGACTCCCTAATCTGAGATCACTACTAGACAGTAAAAGACTGCCTCTTCTAGGAGGTAAGGAAGATGAGGAGTCTGTCCATTATTTTCCTGAAAGTGAAAACAACACATTATTAATACTAAATTTTAGTTAGATATTTCAGGGTATTCATTCCTACCCCTTACTGTATTGTTACAGTAGATTTTTTTGTATGCTTTTTTTTTTTTTCCTTTAAATATTACCAACATATAAGGAATAAAATAATATTGAGGATTAGAATGACTTGTTAATTTCTTGTCCCTTAGTGAGATTACTGAGGAATGAGTTAAGCACAAATTTTATTTATATATAATGTATTGTGATGTGTTAGTCCAGGTTCACAGAATATTCCAAGCTGGGAGGGAACCACAAGGATCACTGAATCCAACTCCTGTTCCCCTCCCCTCCGTCCCCCTCTCCCCCTAAGACTACCTTACAATTAGACTTCATGTCAGAGAACATTGCCCAAACATTTCGTGAACTCTAGGAGGCCTTGTGCTATAATCACTTCATAGATTATTCTGAAGGCACTTAGGTATGTCTCAATAAATTAAGGGAAAAAACAACACAACAGCTCCCTGAATTGTTTTCAGTGAAACTTCAAGGCTCATATGACTTTTATGTTGATATTTCAATAAAGACAAACCTAAATACACTGGAATCCCTGCCTCTTCACTAGAAAACCTGGAAATGGGAACATTTGGTTCATTTAAGAGATATCTTTGTGTATAAGGAAATTTCCCAAAAAAATTCTTTCCCTTTTTCATGGTTGACAGTTAATTCATCAGAAGTTCACTCCCAGATTGCTAATCCTTTTCACTTGGATTTAAATTTGTTTTATAAAGATTTAAATACAAATTCAAAATGAGGAAAACCAATTTGAGTTATTTTGCCCTCTGTTATGGTACAGACATACATGAGATTTTCTTTTTAACTGCGTGCATTAAATGCTAGAGGGGATCAGAAGAATTTGGTTAGATTCTGTAGCTAAGCATCCTCATCACTACTCAATTTCTCATTACAGGACCAAATAAAGAATTCCGGTTTACAAGCTGAGTATAACAAGACTTTCTTGTAAATGGAGTATTCTACAAAGTTGTGCAAAACATGAGCTAATAAATCTCAACATCTTTCCAGAAAGATGTCCTTCCTTTCAAGTAAATAATTATGCTCTTTGTAAACACTTCCTCTAAAGTACAGTACTTACATGTTGATGTGAGAGAAGCTGGGTCAAGCTTTAACCTGGTACATTCAGATGCCCCAGGATTAGAAGTATCTTCTTCATCATAAATATTTTGAAGTAGAACATTCCTAATAAAGTCTGGGTTCATTACATTCTCCATAAACCCCTCTGTTGACGGCGGTACAAGGAACTCTAGTTGGTAAAATACAGTGGAGCTTTCATTACTGAAAAATAGAAAGCCAAGAATGAATGCCTGTGAGTCACCAATGAATCCTTTCTTCCTCGAAGAGGCTGACTTCTCACAAAGCTGGCACAGATTTCTTCTTTAAACTTTTTTCTACAGAAAAGCATCTTAAAAAAATAGAAATAAAACCTGACACCAAAGCATCCTGTTTCTTTTTTCCCCTCTGTTCTCCAAGCAGTTCTTGATATTAACAGAAACTGGGCACATATCTGATGCATGTTTTCCAGTGCACAAAGGGCAATTAGACATGTGAGGATGAGACTTTCAGCATTTGTGCCTAACAAATACATAATGATAAGGGAAGAGTTGCTGCAACATCTGACACACAACTTAGCTAAAGACCTGTAGAAAAACTTGCTCTCCTGACAGCAGAGTCTGGCACAACCCAGCTGTGCTTGTAGACTGAGCTCTGGAACAGATGAAGTTAACCGCAGTCCTTCTCTGGAGATTTAATGATTTGTGATCTACCAAATCCACTAAATACAAATAGACAGCTCCATTTTATTCAAACAGAATTTAGAATACCAAAAAAGAAATTGCACAGGGAAAAAGAGGCAGAGACACACAGATTGGCTAGCCAGTACGTACACAGTACTACAGATTTGCACTTGATCTATAACATTATTTATGCCCGAAAGGCCAAGAAGCTAAAGCTCACTCACTGAACAGTGTGCCCATGGCTGGTGGTGCATGAGAACACATTCCCCAAAGTGCCCTCAGGTCTGCTCCTTGGCCCAGCTCAACGATCCAGGGCTCTTGCTAACCTTCTGCCCATGATTTTCTCCAGTTTTCCTCATCCACTTTGCAACACTGCATTTTCAGAAGTCCTCTGGGTTCAATTGCAATTGCCGCACTGCTACTTCTCCATGAGAGGACCACACTACCGCTGAGCTTTCCAGCCTCATTTTTCCTGCAACTTCTTAGTTTCACTCCTGTGGAATCTTTATAGCTTAAAACATGAGTGTCTAAAACACAACAAACTCCTCAGCCTTCCTTCAGTGTCAGTTTCTGCTGAGGGTAAGATCTGTTCTCTATTCCAGCTTGAAGCTTTCTTCTGCCTCTGCAAGTCAAGCCTGGGTTTTTTTCCCTGCTTCCCACCACTGCTATTCCTCTGGGCCCATGAGCCTCCAGTGGCTGAGCTTCTCTGTCATGTATAACACACGACCATAGGCACTAACCCAGCTTCCTTCATGCCGCCTGCCCTGCCTCTCGCTCCTGCTCCTCCAGACTCCAACTTGCTGCTGCTCTAAATTTGCTCCCAGCACTCAAAGTAAACTGGGGAAAAAATGGTCCCAACAAAGCATCAACAGGCTACTACTGTTTTGGCTTTCACTGATTATATGTTCCTGCTGCATTTAGTTTTGGGTTTTTTTGACAACAAAGAAGAACAAAGAATGCTTCCCATTGAGCTTGTATTTATTTAAGGCTATTTAATCCATTTTGCTCTCAGGTGGTTCCAGTAGCTCATT
Source organism: Alectoris magna (assembly GCA_030625065.1). Classification (NCBI taxonomy): domain Eukaryota; kingdom Metazoa; phylum Chordata; class Aves; order Galliformes; family Phasianidae; genus Alectoris; species Alectoris magna. The sequence goes on from CM060560.1 coordinate 107,870,184, forward strand.
TTCTTCTTAATAAGAAAAAGCTTATTATGGCCTGCACTTGGGATCAAAGATAGCAGAGAAGATACTCATCAGCAACAAAATGCTACTGTCATTATATATTACTTGTAGCACTGTACACCAGAGGCTCCTTTATCAAGTTTTCACTACCTATATTTATCACTCTCTCCAAAGTGTTCTGTTTTCACAGATTCAAATATTATGCATATTTACATAGGTACACATCTCATCAAAAGTTTGTGAATTTCTGATAATTTTCGTAATAGAAATCGCTTACCTGAAATAATCCACTTTAGCAGACCTAAAGTAGCGTCCTAGAGCTGGAGATGAGCTGTAGACATCTGTTATCTTAAAGTGAAAAAAGAAAATAATTAAATTTAAAAATAAGGTGTTTCTTCCCCCCAATTTTTCTCTTCCCCATAAAAGACAGTACAATGAATCATTCTTATAAAGGTGTTTTAAGGGGCATAAACACAGGTGCTGAAGGTCAAATATCTGCAAATATCTGCCCTGGAAATTGTACACATTCCATTTAAGCTTGACAGACAAGTTAATCTGTGTGTTTGAGTGATTATTGTATTACCTTAGCACAAAGGAAGGCATTCAGGGTGAACTAAAAGTATGTGCTCACGTTGCCAGGAGCAATTTATGTTGTTTGGCTTGGGTTCTTATTAGTGGCAAAAAGCCCTTCTATTCTAACTTGGCAGAGGGAAAGGTGTCCCAACTGATACTCCCATTCCACAGTACATCTAAACTGGTATTGCCATGCCTCGCTTCAGCCACAACTCAGTCAGCAATGGGTCAGTGTAAATGGCAGATATAAACCCAGACTGACATTATGCACTTACAGGAGAATGCAATGCAAATCTGGCACTGGGCTAGAAAACCTCTACAGGCCTCTCCTTATCTAACTATTCAATGGTTCAATGAAAAAAAGTGAAGATTATGTCTCAATTATTACTCAAATATGAAGTAAAAAGAAATTTGTAAAAGACAGGCTTTATTTTTTTTTTCTTTTTTTCCCCTCCCCTGGCAAATGCAACAAATGCTTATGTGATTAAAAGCAGCCAGTTTTTCTTTACAAAAAGACAATTCCAAATTTAACAAATTATGTAGACTTATAAATGGCTGAGTTGCTACACAGAGAAACAGGAAACTCTTAAAAACGCTGAGCCTACATAAGGAGAATTTGCTTTGCCAAGAAGCACGTCAACACGTACCCTCTTAGTAATGTCTTCAGAGAAAAGATGTGGAAGACCACACAGTAAGTTGAACTTTCCAGAAAAATTGTGATAATTCTGTAGCAGTGCATCCGTATACCAATAATCATCTTCATCTGTGTAAACATCTAATATCCAAAAGGAGATAGAAAGGGTAGGAAAAGTTCCAGTTAGCTGAATTACTGGGGAAAAAGCAACAACCTCCTGGCTTTCTCCAAGGTGGCTTTCACACAAACTTGCTAGGTAATGACTAGGTTGGAGTGACAGAAAGAAAGCGTGAGTCACCTGAAGAAAAGTGACAGCACCCAGAGGACAGTGACCCACCCCATCAATGACAGCCATCTGCTCTGGGAGCCTGACAGACATCACATGAGGTGAGGTGAATGATCCATTGCCCTTGCTGCAGTGCTACAAGCATCATTTCTACCCTAGCTCTCACTCTGCTCTAGTAATGCTATCTCACTTAGCTATAAGAGCTGCCATCCCAACAGGTTGCAAGTTACTGGTTGGCTGCTCAATTAAAACCCTTCACTTGTTCTACTCAAAACACGACCTTCTGCAGTTGGCACCCACGTCTCTGATGCAGTTTTCAGTAGGAGTATAAAGGATGCTGCTGTTCAATTAATATTTTTATTGGATTGTACATATTGCTCATTTTTATTAGAGAACAAGCCAAGAGTAGGGTACTTACTAGAATACAGAGCTAGACTGATGAGAATGACAAGGAACAAACCAACAAAAATTGTAGTTAAAACCATCCATAGTTTACACTTCCAGAAAATGATCTTCCTGCATGATTTCCACTGATCTCTCTCCTAATTACAAAAGGAAAGGGAATTTTGATTAATGAAATAAGGTGGGAAGAATATTTAAGCATGTCTCTACAGTCACATATAGAAACACACACACACACAGGAAACAAGAACATAAATGAGAGTCTTCGTGTAAGTAATTCACTATATCAAGTGTTCTCATCCTTAAGTACTGGTGCAAAAGGGAAGGCAGACCTGCAGGCTACTACCTGAGAGATGTAGTATTCCCCATTTGTTCAGTTTCCAACTCTTGAAATGCTCAGAAAGCTGAGGTGCTACAAAGGTTCTTTCACTTCTTCCAGTTTTTGTCAACTACATCATTTTGATGTGCATGTCCCACAGGCTGTCCTTTTAAAGTGTGCCATGTCTCCCAGCTAAAAACATGTCTGGAGGAACTTCCAAAATAATTCACCATTGTGATGTTGATGCTATTAGCCTGCATAGCTCCTGGATGTCCGCACTCAAAGCAAGTGAGATGCTATTCATTAGATATTATTGCATTAAAAACCACTAGAGTAATTAAGACTTTTAAAGCTAATACCCTTCTCTTTAGAAGATTAAATACTGGGAGGCTATTGAGTAGACTTAAAGATTATTACAAATCTCACTTGTTCTGGATGACAAGGAAATTACCTTCATACAAATTGTGTATGCATGCATGTTCATGTAGGAGCGAAAGGACAATACCTACATTTCATTTACATTTACTAAGATTTAAGAGCAAGGTTATTAGCTAACCCAGCTGTACTAACATTAAAAAACAAGTTTAGGTGACATAATAAAACAAACAAATGCCAACTAATTTGTTCCACAGACAGAAAATTGAATGAAGAGCATGAATGCATAAGAAAACCATACGTTCCTTTTAATTTATCCTCCTCCTCATTTACTGTAAATCTATGAACTCTATGTCTTTTTGTCTTTGGCACCAAATGAGGCAAAGCATGTGTTATGGGTTGCCTGAGATACACATAGATAGATTGGCAGGAGCTAGCTGCTAGCTGGTGGCATTAATCTAGTTTCCTTTCCTTCACCTTTTGAACTTTCTAAGAACCTAGCATGATGGAATACTTTTTAATGAATTGAACTGACATTCACCAGCTGGCTTAAAACTTCACTGGAACAGCAGTTGCACAGGGAGAGAGAGGAAAGATCCCCAGAAAGAGTTTACCTGAGCTCTCCAGGAGCTGGGGTAGACAAACAGAAACTGTCCTCTACAGACACCTCCCCATGGGGAACTTCACTTTTGTGGGGAATGAAGAGCAACTGGCCTAATATAGTTTCTCTTACAGCACACATTCAAGTGGTTATGTATACACATAGGAATTCTTTTTCATTTTTTTTAAAAAGCATTAGAAGAGCCAACCTTCAGTTTAATACCTGACACTAGTATATAATTTTTTTTATAAAAAAAAAAAAACAAATTGGTAACTATTATCTACACTGATGAAACCAGCTTCATATCATCAGTCAAGACAGTTACCAAACTCCCACCTAGAATACAAGCCACATATTCAGGCCATCACAAAAGATTAATTGCTAATCAAGCACTGTAAACTGTACTGATGTCAAGAGGACATTCAGCTCTGCAACGGTGTCTCATCAGCTGGGCCAGCACCCTCTTGGACATTGCCCATAAACGTCACAAGACCTCCAGGAAGAAGCAACAGAAAAAAGTCTCTCCCAGATGGGCAGGGCCATTGTGATTAATCTGCTGCCTGAGCAGGAAGCAGAGTATAATACTTTTCCAGTATTTCCCATGGGATAGGAAATCAAATCCCAGAATCAGCATAAAGAGCCCAGATAAAAACACATTTCTGGGAAGGGGAAGGCTGAACAGAAACTCAAGGCAGTTTCTCAAGGCAGCTTATCCTCTCTCATCCACCTTTTCTCCTATTCCTCTTTGAACCTTCGCAGAAGTTGCCTGATCCTGTAGCGGGCTGGTTCAGCTCAGCCAACCAGAGGAGAAGGATCTGGCCCCCTATATGGTATAGGAAATTGGGCTGTTTATTTAATGGCAGAGATCAACACTGAAACGATGAGTGGGGCTCACAAAACGAAAGCTGGCCAGGAGCAGGAAGGGAGAGACAACGTGACTAATGCTGCCGAGATCTCAGGTGGGCTCAGCCATTCCAAAAGATCTGCCCACGCAGAAATGTGGAATTTCTGCCACAGATTTTCCCTCTGCACTTAAGTAAGTAATGAAAATTTTGTACCACAGCCACTCATGAGTAAATACTGCTTGTCTGCCAGCTTTAGTCTGTCTCATAGCTTGAAGCTAAATGCTGGGCACTGGCTACCCCAGGAGTCACGCACTACTCTTAACTGAGGCTTTGGGGCACTCTTGTATAAATTCCCAAATGTTAGCAACCACAGATTGCTCAAAGATCAAAGAGGGAGAATCCAGCATGGTTTACAAACTTTACTGCGGGGCATCTTATTCTTACTTTGGCAGCACCGTTTTCAGATCAATTTGTTCCTTCAGAATGCCTGTTTTTAATGTGTTTCAGCATTTCTCCCTTCTAGTTTCGAGCCCAATCCCACTGGCAGTGCATGAAAACAGAAAGCAAAACTTGGAATACCAAGTACAACTACAACTTTTATTTCCTAAGACAAAGTTCACAGGCAGACAGCACCAAAAAATAATAATGCTCAATATCTGACTCCAACAATAGAATGTTCAATTGAGCAAAATAAAATAAATACACTTTACACGCTTTCAGTCTTTGTTTTCAAGCACGAAACCTTTCTCCACCCCTCAAACAAATTAAACATCCCCTACACGATGTTTCTATGAAATGCCACTTCTCTCACTGTGTGGTATTTCCCCAGCAACTCCACAAGCATCAGATGAGCAACTGAAATTCCTACCTTGCTCGTTGCAGGTACTTGAGAATTTAGAGGCTTCTTATGATCAGCTGTACTTTCCTCCCCATTAACTTCTTGCAGTTCAATAACCTCATGCTCCCCACCAGAGCTTTGCCTTTTCATAGCTTCTGTTTCTGTGTGAGGACCTCTGTTTCTGTAGCAAGCACGGAGCCAGCTCATTTCCTTCTGGTTTCAGCTGCAATTATGCCAGTAGCAGTTCTGGTATGAAGCTGGAGACTGTAACAGTGAGAGAGCTGGGACAGTTTTTACAGGAGCAATCTCAAAACGTCAATAAGCAAGGGGAAATCCTTGGAAAGACAAATAGCAGCATCTGCACAAGCCAAGTAGGAAAGGGAGGGAGAGGAAGTATCGATTCGCCTCGTCTCCACAACTCCACTGTGCAAGACTAGGCTTTCCAGTTTGTCTGCCTTACTGTACCAGCCCTTGACAAGCACAAGCAGGTGACTAACCCTCGGCAAGTGCTGCCATTTGCTGAAGTGATTTTGAAAGCAACTGGATTGCTTTCCTTGCTGCTTTCAGCTGAAGCAGTGAAATACAGACAAACAGATGTGGTTTTCGACAGCATAAACCAAGGAAAGCATCACATCGCTTGTGGTTCTGCTGGACTACGAAGAGAGATTACATCTTCCATTAATGCTTCCAGTTTTAGTCTATAGCCTATTTGGAACTTTGTGCTGGGAATTGTCCTCTCTAGCTGTTCTGAAGCCTGAAATCATGTCAGGTGCCAAAGAGTTTATGTCTATTCACATACTGTGGAGCGTAAACTTGAGAAGTTGAGAATTCAATTCCACGTACAAAAGAACAAATCTGAAGAGAGAAGGGGGGTGGCCTTCTATTTTATCTTGTGCCCTTGAGGGCTTTACAAAGCATATCATTGTGTGAATTGTGATTTGTTCTGCACTAGATTGCCACAAGAAATAAAACACTTACTGTAGCCAGGGGCTTATTTTCCCCTATCCCTCCCTCCCACCCTTCCAGTATTCTTCATCCTACCTCCTCTTATTTCTTCTGTTCTAACTCCTTCCTTGGGTTTCTTCTTCCTTGCCACAGAGCACTCCTCTTACTTTTGATCAAACGGATGCTCACACTCCTGCCTTGGAAGAGAGGACAGTGCATTAAAGAGGGAACAAAGTCTCTTTCCCCAACTTCTTTTTCTGCTGGATGAACATCCACTCACAGCACCGCTCCTTCTTTTCCCTGCCAAATGCTGAGGATGGGTTTTTCTCCCTCAGATTTTCTCATTGTGCAACTCTTCTGGCTGCTAAGCTTAGAGTATTCCCAAGGAGGTTTGGATTGCTGAAGTCATAGGGCAGTCATCCAGGCAAAGGCACTCTGTGAAGCTGAGCATAAGGCTTGCTTTAAATCAGCGAACAAAAATAAACACAAGTTCCATGGCCCATCTTCTGGTTTTGGAGAATCTTTAAAAGACTGGAGTACTGAGGATGAAGCTGATCAGCCATCAAGACCAACACTGGTATCTGAATCCACAGGAGTTCACTTGTGATCTTCACTAGAAAAGTATTTACATGCTGGTTCTCAGTATTCCTGCTGAAAAAATGGGTTCGCTTACTTCATTTCCACTCATATATTAAGACCTTCCTGGCAAACTGCCTGTAACCGCAACTTTTTTTCTAAGTCAAATGAGTTAATGATTATGGATCTCAGTCTGTAAATGCCAAAGTCCATTTATTCCACCCTTCTGAAGGAACTCTGTATGAACTCCTGAATTTCTGTTGTCTGGGTGACCTAGCTTTCACACTTAATGTCTTCTTTTTATTTTTTGCCAGTGAAGCAACTGACCCTTCTGACACATGGAACTGCAATATTCTTAAATAAAACGGGAAGTTAAGAACTGATCTGAACCTTCTGGCCTAGGCTCTTATCTCAAACTGAACAGCAGGAAAGCTATTTTATTCTGAAGTGAAGACAACTGTTGTTTCTAAATAAGGAGAAGAAACAAATGCCCTTAAATACATGCTTTTGTAATGCAGGCAGGTTTGGCTTAGCTTTACAAAAAATGTAAACTCCAAAGCACTAATGCCGTTTTGACCGTATCTGGGGCTTAGAGTTTCAGAGGCACAACCAAATGAAGGAAATATAGACACTTACATTTTTATCACGTGTTTATTGAAAAAGAAGAAGTGAATGACTTATGCCTTTATAGTTACCTAAAGCCCAAAACCCCTACAGAACAAAATTTGGGTATAGTTTAGGTAGGAAGCTTGACACAAGAATTGCTGCAGGGGCAGCAGCAAGGGGAATGCCCAAAACCACAGCAAGAAAGGATGGAGAAGCAGCATCCCTGTTAGACACAGGAAACACACTGTGTGAAAATTACACTACTAACTCATTCTCACATTTTCCCAAAGATTGGTGACTAAACAAGAACCACATATTTATGTACTTCAGAAAAAAAGCATGCTGTGACCTGAAAGGACTGATATTCAAGCTGCCAGCTTCATCTTTTTCACCTCTTTTAAAAGCTAAACATTTGCAAATACGCAACACAATTCTAAGACCTTCTAGAAAACACAGACAGATCCTTTATTGAACTGAATGCCAGAATTATTAAATATCAGAAACAGCGTTGGAATCTTCAAATCAGCTAGATTTGGCTTACAGGCTCATCAACAGAATATCATTTTCAAAGCTAGACACTGCTAAGATTGAAACAGTGATCTTGTGACAGAAGTGTAGCTGTCATTTCCTCTACTTTTGTTGAGACCAAGGACCTCTTAATTTTTTTTTTTTTTCATCTCTTTCAGAGCAGTGTGGTCATACGGGCACAACTCTTTCTTCTGGCCAGGAAAAGAGACAAAAGAGAGAACACGACCTTGGAACTAGATTCACTGCAGACCAAGGACATCAAGGAAAGCAGCACAAACCCACCAGAAACATGCCAAAATACACAGAGCATGCTGGAGCCAGAGATGAGAAAATCTACTTGTTACACATTGCAGACATTAGACCCTACAAGTATTTTCTCAGTGTAAAGAAAAGGTAAGAAAGCAATAAAGACTGAGGAAGATGTCCAGGTTCATCAGGAGAGTCTCAGAGTGCAAGATTTTGCTTGTTTTTACTAGAAGACTGGATTCAATAAGAAAGACTTCCTGGCAAAGCAGTAGTCCTGAAACAGATTGCTTGCAAGATGCTCCCAGAAAAATGCCACTGTGCATTTTGGCCAGTCTTGCTCATGTGTTACCTTCTCACCTCAGACAGCCCTAGCCTTTCATTTTAGGCAGGTGAATATGCAGTCTCTGGCACCCACTGAAGCCACTGAGGCATTGGCCTTCTATGACCCAGGGACCAGTGTCATGCTGGTTTAAAGGCTGATACAACACAACACAGTTCCACTACAGTTGCCACCTACCACCTTCTGCATGGCCGCTAAATGAGCTCTTGGCTGCTTGGAGGTGGAGAAAAAAAGAAGAAAAGACAGTCAGACCTTGGATACAAACCAACTTACACTCCAGTGTGTGCTACAATTGATATCTGATTGCCAGTTCCTTTATAAAGGAAATCATTCTGGTTTCAGTGATTTCATCACAGCCTAATATCAAATAAGGAAATTAATAAATAGCCTTGGTATTAACAGTCATTAAAGAAGGCAAATATACAGTTTTATCTTAATCAGTTACATGCACAAATATGTACTTACAGCCTTTAGTGAAAGAAATGGGACAGTATTCTAAATTCCTGACATTTTGCTGATGAACCAATAGCTTCTGAGGTCTTTCTTAGGAACTTTAAAAAAGCATAATTCACTACGCATTTTTATGTGCAGTTTTCTTTAGTTTAATTAAATAAAATACATTATTTCCTCTTATTTACTATTCCAAGAACCTAATGATGCTCTTCCATTTTTTTTTTTTTAACTTGTTTTTTTTTAATCATAACATTTATGATCTAAGTATTTGGTGATTTTAGGAAAAGCACAGGAGAAGACAGCCGAGAAGGTACAGCCCAGAAAAGAACAGCCATGAAGTGGCAGGAAAACTGAAGCACAAGTTCATCTCAAATTTGTATACTATACCAATTGTATTATTTGTAGTTTGAAAAAAAAAAACAACCAAAGGAATTGTTCACATTTAGAATCCTGTAATATCAGTAAGGGAATATATGTGAGTATATATGGGACGTGAGCATGAAATGTATGCCCATGCAAAGGTAGATAGCAAGAGATGCACATACATCTCAGAGGTGGATGGAGGGAAGAAGATCTACCAAAACAATTTGGCATAAATAAAATTTTTTTATTTTTTTCCAGATTCAAATTTAATTTGTAAGGGAACTCTGTTTCTGGTGGTAGGGAATAAGACATATGAACCCATAAGGAACCTGAAGTTATTTGAAGTTGGTCCGAATCCAAACAGTTGCCACTAGGTGAATGACAAATGATCATTTCTGCATTAAAACAGTGCTTTCATTCATAGTGAAACAGCCAGCAGCATTCTCATGTACATGAAAACGTAGGAAACAGCTTTTGTAATGGAGATGACCTGCATTTTCTCCTTGGCACATCAGTTTGTATTCTGACGAATCCAGTCATATAGTGCTGTCACCTTAGTGTATACACCAGGACGATTGCGTCGGGCACATCCTTCACCCCAGCTCACAATGCCAGCAAGGTACCATCTATTTCCCTTTCCTGTGCAGGCCAAGGGACCTCCAGAATCTCCCTGAAACAAAGGGATTTTACCCATTAGCATGTGCACACAGATCACTGTAAAATGTTGAATTTATTCGATTTGTTTTAACTTACAGAATTAGCACACTAAGCAACACGATGCAAAGTCAAGAGGAAGGTGAAAAATTACTTCCTGCGGGTGTCCTGTTACAGTATTCATAAAGCAACTCGTCATAAGCTGAATGGGGAGAAGAAAATACAGGGGTGGAAAGAGGGAACTCTACTACCGTTCACCATAATCTGTTCTCAGATTGGAAGCAAAACTCTTTATGATGTTAAACAGGAACAGAAGGATACCAAGGAAAGGTGTGTTTAGGTATTAGCTTCATTTTCAAGTCTGCAGCCACATTCATAGAGTGAGGGAAAGGAACAGAGACTCTACGGGACGTGCAAATAAGAGCTGGCTTCTCAAAGGGAACATTCTGGTTTGTACAACATAGAAAATTAAAGATTCCAGTTTAGTTTAGTGCACAAAATCAAAACACGCTTGGGCTCAAAAACGCTTTGTGACCTTCACTGCATGCCTTCAGTGAACAGATAGTTCACAGAACTCTGAACAGTTTATAAATGCAGCTTACATCTTCAGATACTCCTGATGTATACAAGGCAGTTAACAGCCTCCAAATTGAGCCTGGGGTTTTTCTACTGCCTCCAGTTGGAGCTAAAACATGCAAGAGGCCAGAAGAAAGCCACATACCAGAAAGGAACAATGATAGACAGGCAACCAACCAAAATTATCTACTGATAAAGAAGAAGTCAGAACAGTTAATCCTCTCTCTCAGGGTGCTGTCATACAGGCAATTTGGATTATCAAAGAGTCTGATCTAGAGGCAACTTGAGAAAGGAGTCTATATATTCTGGCCAGTTATACAGCTGCTTGTGAAAGACAGAAGGAGCTGTGTGAAGGTAGAAAGAGGAAGGATCCTGGAAAGAGGAACCATGTAAAACCAGAGAACACCCAAGAGTGATAAGATAACTAAGCCAGAAAGAATATACTCTATTTCTCACTGTAACTGTGACATCAGCTAAAGACAAAAGCTTTTCGAAAAATTCACATGAACTGTGAATGTACTACACAGGTTATATGACCATGAAGAAATAAAACAAATCAGGATGCCTGCGAGGTTTGAATTGTAATACAAGGGTTTTCAGGGTGCTGTGGGAATTTCCTGAACTTCAACGTCATTCATCTCAAGCACTGCACAGGAAATATGCTGGAGACAGAAGAAAAAGAAATAATAAATCTGCTACAGACGAAAATGTTAAAGACCCAGAGAGCCAGCTTACTGGGACACAACATAGCATACTGTATCGCAAACTGGATTAAACTGTATGGTCTACAGCAAATTCAGTTAAAATATCCATCTAAAAATCTAAGGGCACGTTTTATGCAACACATATTTTGAAGGAACTTCAAGCCTTAGGTGTATTACAACATGTTTAAACAAAACAATTCTAAGGTTTAAGATTATATATAAATGGAACATTAAGTCAACAAAAATAATACTTCACTGAATAAGAACCTAAAGACTGCAAGAGGATCCTACAAACAGTCCAACGTGTATAAATAAGTTTGACCCATTAAGAGTTATATACTGTAAAAAATTACCTATCACATTAAAACAGTAAACTTTATATATTATACAAAAGTTATATCAAATTACTACTGTCTAAATTCAGTAACATGTTTTTCTCCCTTTACACAGTATCTGGAAAAATGACTGTGTTTGTAATTCAGAAAGTGAGTATTCGTCTTAGTAAAATTAAATACTGATAAATAGCACAAGTAGTCTAACAACTAGGAAGGAAAAAGTAAAGACAGTTAAGTATGTCCAAGGGACAGTTTCTGATTGTGTGCACAGATAAACTAGGTCATATAACTCATGATACCATGATGTAATCAAAACTCATTGTATGCATGAATAAACACATGAAACAAAGAGGCAGCACTTCAATTGCATTTACCAAATTTATCTTTTGCATTACGTATTTGTTTGCAACTGTAAGAGTACATTTCTCATCAGACTGCTATAATCCCAAGACCCAGATATCAAAAAAGGAAAAAAAAAAATCAACATAAATAGCAAAAAGTGCAGGTAGTCTTAGCTTCATTCCCTTTATCCTTACACCACTGCTACTATATAAGAAAATTAATTGTTGGAGAGGTAAAAGAATTGTTTTCAACACATTTTACTCCTTGTCTTGTGAAGTAGTATTTCTCGAGGTTTCAGATATTATTTATGCTACCTTTCCTTTCTTATTTTGAAGATCTTTAATTGCCATATTAAATTAATCGTGCATTCAGGACACCTCACTCTCCTACTACTAAGGAGGGGGGGAAAGCAACAAAAATAGTACCATAAACTCTGAAGTTTTCCAATGAAAGTAAACATTTATTTTCAGTTTCTTAACAAGCCCCAGATTACCTGGCATGCATCAGTGCCACCATTAAGGTTCCCAGCACAGAGCATGCGTGATGTGATGAGATCATTATACAGCTTGCTGCAAATGCTTTGATTGATTATTCTCACTCTAGCTTCCTGCAGTGTTCTGGCAAGATGACCTAGGAAAAAAAAAAAATGTTGCAAACATGACGGTAGTACAGATTTCTACAATGGAAATCACACACCAAAACAAAGGAGAATTGCTCCAAACTCAAACTCTACCCAACTGATATTTGGAGAGTAATTCCTCTCTCTTTAATTGTTTCCTGCCCTCAGCTTTTGAACACTGCTCTCTACATAGACGTCTTTAGACAAAGAAGTCCATATGCACCGCCAGTATTCCCTTTCCACTTCCTCAGTCTTCCTTCTTACGAACTTTTTCTGCCAGAAAGTAGTAAAAAGTCATGAAATTATAAAAATAATACAACATACCACTGAATGTAACTAATTTTGAATGCCATTTTAAATTGTGCCCAAAGCTTTTTGTTGTTATTTACACTATGGTTGTCTCTAAACGTTGTGTATGGCCTAGCCAAGAAAAGTCCTTCATTGTTTCCCATCCTTTCACTTATGGATAAGGAGTTAAGGAATAAAACCGGAAGCAAAAGGAGACTGAAACTCAAGCATGTAAGTCACAAGTTGTTGATGCTATACTAAAGCACTGGCATAAGGTGTTGCTGTGAACTACATATCCTCAGTCATGCTTTGGCCCAATAGTGAGCCACTATGTGAAAAGTGAACCTTTTCAATATTTGGATGAGTGGAAGTTTGTTTACTCATTAGGCTCTTTGGGTGAGTTGGGAATGAAATAGGCAAGACAGAAAAATATGTTTTTTCCACATACCTCTAGATTAATTTTAAATATTACCTAAATTATTTTGATAAAAGATATTATAAGAAGGCATCATCTAAAAAAAAACAAAAACAACAACAATAACAACAAAAACCACATTTGCAACTTATTAGGCTATTAAATGGTTATCTTAGGTTCATTTATTTATTTATTTATTTATTATTTTTTGCATATTAGGAAAGCCAACACTACAACAGCAGATGGCTTCTGATCAGACGTGAGGGATTTGATCTCAGTGCAACAGTGGAGACTAATGCAATGCTGAGGAGCTGTCTACACTCAAGTCTCAAAGCTGGCGCCAGTGCGATGGGGCCAAGATCCTACAGGATCCTCTGTGGCTCTCTCTAATTCTGCTTGCTTTTTTTCCTGCCTCCTCCCTGCAGCATGCTGCTCTGATCTGCAGAGTCAGCACTCCTCCTGGGATAAACATGAATTTACCTTTTGTTAAGAGAAAGACAAAACCAAAAACCACCATATTCTTGCAGTTATTTCAGGGGCTCCATATTTTTAACCACAGCCTTAGAGACAAAGACTTTCTACTCTGTAGTTCCAAGTTCCTGTTTTCTTGACTTGAAGGTAGATTACAACCTATTCACTGGATAAATGGAACTGTGAAGATGGAAAGGGGCTTGTTTTTTGTAAATGTAACACATTTGTTTTTCAGTGATCTGTGATATCATCCCTGGCCCCCATACAGAGTATGTGTATTGATACTTACTGCTCACTACAAATATATTCAGAATTTATAGCTTAGCAATTTGGACATTTTCAAGTTTTTAATAGAACTATTATGTATACCAGAAGTATTTTCTCTTAGGACTATAAATATTTCATTGTTAATGTTTAAAATTAAGTCAAACTTGCAAGAAGTATATCCAGGAAATGAACATACTATTTTCTTTCATGGCTCCCCAGCCAGTTACATAGCAGACAGTTCCATAAAGAAATACTCTAGAGCTGCTTGGTAAACAAATGGGCTGTACCAGCTCGCTGAAGAATACAGGTGTCTCCATTTCTAACAGGGCTATGTCATAATCTGAGATAGATTGGTCATACTGTGGGTGGACAATAATCCTTTTGATCGATCTCATAGCTACATGATTGCTCTTTTCATTAACAGTGCGTAAGCCCATGTATGCTCTCCACCTTGATGGAGCAGAGTATCTGTAAAGAGAATGTTTTTAGAACAACCCATTACAAAGCAATGCAGTGTCAGTTCACTCCATTTTAGGAACAGTATGGTATTTGATGAGATTCTTCAAAACAAAATGAATGGAGTAGAATACCACTTATGAAGATAGATGTTTTATAGTTTCTGCCTCCTAAAACATTAAGTAATGGTTTAAATTACCTTTTTGAAAGTAATAATGTCCTAGAGCTATAAGATCAGTTCCTGGAAAAGCACATTTTTCAGCCATCTTTACAGTAAGCAAAGCAAAGTATTCTGCAATACTTTTATTCAGGTATAGCTGACTTTTATTCAGGTATGGTGAAAACAGAATGACATATGCTATGCTGTGGTAAATCATGCAGTTTTGCTCGGTAATGCAGTTGGCTGTATGGTTTTCTTTTGGTACAGAGATCAACTCCAACCGACTCACCAGAAATCTTCTGCATAAATAGCCTTAGAACAAATCTCAGGTAGAAAAAGAGGGGCACAGATGGACAGGTAGATCATTGGTCCTGATGCTGCCCACTGGCAATGACCAAAACAGAACCAGACTGAGCTATTAGCAATGGGTTTCTCAGAGCTCTGTTATCAGCACGTTTATACTTTCAACAACACTGGTCTTGGGTAAAAGTCAGGACTGCTATTGACATTCCTGGGCCAGGAAACAGGCCAAAGTCAACTGTTCTGACATGCAAGCCTCAAAAGCACATATTCTTCTCACACTAGCAATGGTTCTTCGGCATCTTGGTCAAAATTCTGTTAAATAACACATCTGTTTTAATTACAAAAGTACTTTGTGCAGATTGGATAATTAAATTTGAAAGTGGCTACTTGGCTACAGAAATAACCTATTACTGCATGTCACCACAGTTTTCAAATGTTTACTGTCCAAAGCACATGCATCAAAACTCTAATCAACACACAAATGGATAGCTATTCAGAGAATTCTCTGACTGTAATTACATCATTTGATAATGAAGTAAACTGTTAGGCCTCAGATACTAGAATTCAGGTCAAATCAAGTTGCACCAGAGCATACAGAACTGGAAAAATCCCCATATGCATTCACGTTTCTGTGTATGAAAAGAGAGGTCATCTACTCAATTAAGGATAACTGGGATATATATAGAGCTCAGGGAAATTCTCTGAACAAACTTCCCTGTGCTGAATAAAAGCTAGATTACATCTCAGATACAAGCAGTGCACTGCTCTATCTGTCTCTGCAGTATTTACAGCCTTTATTCAGCGTGGTCTCTTTCCTGAGGGCATTAATGCATTTTCCACAATTGCATGCCACACTGTAGGTGTTGGTGGGTTAGTAAAATGGTTAGCATGAAGGCAATTGTTTTGCCTTGAATGTAAAACACAGGAATACAAAATGTCTGTCACCAACTCAAAAACTAATATGCAGTCATATTACTGGAACTCATGCACGCATTGCATCAAGAGAACTGCAATGTGCTTGACAAGCAAAAATATTATCTCCGTCTTGTCTGAACGTGTGGCATATGTTGCACAAGTATCAGATTATCTTACAAAAATGCTATAAAATCCTTACTGTAAATTATGTCTAGTGTATTGTCAAGCAGACAATCTCAGTCTCAGCGACTGAATACTTTCAATCGCTGAAATTAGAGTGCATGGCTTTCTGTCTTTCAAAACGTAACCATGGAGCTTTGGAAGTCACGAAGTGTGTTACTAACCCCTCCTCCTTGTCACACATCGGAAGCATGTCTTTTCAATTTGTACTATCTAAACTGAACACTGGTGAGCATTTATCAGAAATAAAGCAGTGTGTATTATTATGCAGGATTCACTGGAGGCAGAGGCAGAAAAATAACTTCGGATATTTGGAACTTTCATGGAGTGCATAGTACACCAAGGGTTCATGTACTTATAACATCACAGTTATACCTGATTCAATTTATCAAGACATGGAATACCTACTACAGACATTTGAAAGCAATACTGCAAAATTATCAAATTCAAATTGCAGAACTCTATGACTGCATAATTTTTCCATACCTTATGGAATCAGAATCCAGAAAGCAATGGGCAGCAGATACAAGCCACCTCCTGGAAATAACAGATGCACCACAGACATGGCCATGTGCTCCAATTTGTAAACTTGCTTGCCAAGGCCACTTTCCAGATTGTGCATCTTCACCTCCAACAATCCTGTTTTTCTTAAACTGGTTTCTTCCACAAGCTAATAGAAATAAAAGAAAAAAATAGAAAAGGAAAACACAAAGTCATTTTGCCTTGTTGTGCTTCATACATAAACTAACATTTACTTATAGACCAGAAGGCCATTGGGGAGGGAAAAAAAAAGAAAAAAGAAAAAAAAAAGAAAAAAAGAAAAAAAAAGTTTTTTTCTTACAGTTGGAAAAATGGCAAGGGTACTTGCCCATTTTCACTCGATGGGTGGGTAAGGAATAAACCACACACTGCCTATCCTCCATTACAGATTCCCTAAGAGGTTAGTAACCCAAAAAAACATTTATACACAATCCTAAATTGGGCTGTTTTCAACAATTTACTGGATTAAGATCTTATTCTTTCCCTACTAACATACACTGCTCCATGAGCCTCTGCATTTCATTCAGATCAAACAAACAAGACCTACCAGTTTAACAACATGGAAACATGCATTGCTTGAAAGAAATAATCACAGACAGAATAGATCAGTAAGTTTAAAATGAGAAGGTACAAAATTGAAGATGTCCATTTTCATGCAAATGTTACCAGGAATATTTTTAAAACTCACATCTGATTTTATCAACTTTTAATATAGTAATACTTGTCAATAGAACCAATTCCTAACTCCGTTTGCTATGTCTTTAACTAATTTTCAAATAACTGTTACCACACCACAGTTCATTTCATCAGATCCATCCGTGCAGTCTCTTTTCCCATCACACTCAGGATTTGGTTTCAACAAGCATTTTCCATTCAGACATTTGTAAGTATAAGAAAAGCAACTTTTGTAGGCTGAAATGAGAGAGAAAACAGTGTCACATGTTAAAAGCCATAGCTTCAAATGATTAACCTCTTATTTTCCAAGAGTTGTTCAAAGCCAAACATTCCAATGTGCCTGAAGTCATAGCCTGTGCTAGTGTAAACAGTTCCCTCTGTGGAAAAGGATTAATAATCACACTAATTTAAATCTCAGTCATCCCTGAAGAAAGACAGCACAGACTTCAGCTGCATTCATTCTGATTTTAACTCTAAAGTGAGTAAAATAGGCTTGTCAGATCTATTGTTTTACATCTACTAGCACTATTCTCATTACAAATCACACATTTACAGAGTAGATATTATTCAGAAGTTCGCATGTTGTTTTTAAGAGAAAGTAGAGCAATCTCCAATATTTTTTTTGTTAATAATTATCATAGTTTGCTATATAGGAATTCTGAACTATCCACTGCTATCATGCCCTGCCTGTGGCAGGGGGTTGGAGCTTGATGGTACTTGAAGTCCCTTCCAACCCCAGCCATTCTGTGATTCTATGATTCTATGGTTCTTATTATCAGTTGATTACAGTGACATAGCAGTCACTGTAAATAGCAGTAGGGATTTTTCCTGCAACTAAGGATGTTCCGCTGGCTACATCAAGGACTTAAGATTCAAAGCAAGGCAAACATTATAGTGGTAAAATGCAAGGAGACAGCAGTAGTACCAGCAATGCCCATTATGGATATAATTTATCCATATCCACTATAATAAATATAGTGTTGTAAAGACATGTATGTGGTAAAAGGACAAAAGTCCCAAAACTATAACTTCTCTATCCCTTATGTTATTTGGTACCAGCAGCAGTTGAGGAGAATTTGCTGTTTTAACAAAAACACACAGCAAGCCACAGTTAGATCTTCCAATTAAATCACTGTTATCCTGGATTTTGCTTCATTAATTTCTGCTCTAGACTCTCCCATAAACTAGTTACACTATGCATGTTATGATTTTACTACTACAAAACTTGTACTTGGTGCTGAGAAAGAGTACAAAGAAATACTAAATTCAGTACATAATTCAGAAGCATTTCCATTCACTTTATATGAATAGGTGATATGAAGCAGGATGACTACCAAAATAGGTCCACATCACAAGGGAATTCAATTTAAAGTTCTTTTGCAAATTAGATTGTATTAAGCAGATTTCTCATGTAACAGTACTGTCGTTACTTTTAGTGACTGAGATTATAGGCCAGAGGACATCTCTTAAGATTCATTTATAATCCCAGTAAATACTCGTGATTGTGCCTTATGTTGTACTTGCACAGGAATCAGTAGGAGAAGAAAGATTAAAATACAACAGGTCCTTATTGGGAGACTGAGCATATCATTTATCTTAAACAGTGATAACCAGTTGTGAAAGCAACATGAATCATTCCTGCTGCAAAACAGCAGGGAATACTTAACAGCTAAGCTATGGCACAAAGTAGCTAAAGATGCATTCATTTGTTAAGCTCAGAAAGTAGCATCTTGATTTTATGTACTTAATTGGATTACCAATAGGCATTTGGAGATAACATTAACCTTCTTTGCTCTTCACCAACCCTCTCTTTATGGATAGGCAAATCTAAAGACTTCATGTAAACGTACACAATATGCTTAGTCAATCAAGCTGAACTCACAGAAAAAATGGTGGAAAAAGGAACCCTGTAAGAAGTCTGAGTTTTTTTCATGTGAGGAGGGAGATGGTGTGTGCCTACCACTACAAATAGAAATGGCTGCTTAAAGCCATTTTCAGGAAGTTAATGGACATTGTCTACAAAAGTACTCATTGAAGAGGAAAAACAAAGCCTTGGTTTGGATTCTTACATGTAGAAAATTCAACTGTATTTCTAATCTGCATGTCTACTGGAAGATTCACAAATTGAATGACAGAGTTTTCCATTAAAAATTAAACTGAACACATCTCTGCTTCTGCTTTCCACCATCTCTTGGAAAACAGCAAAAAAACCCAAACATACTTACAACAGTTGTTTTCATCGCTGTCCTCCCCGCAGCTATCACCACCTTCACAGGTCTTATATTGATGCTTACATTTTCCATCACCACAGTTCAACTGCTCTGGAGTACAACCTGAAGAAGAAAGGTCTGTAAATGCTTTATAATCCAAATATCTAGTTAGTGGCCATGTGTTATCTTCACCTGCTACAGGTCAGCTTGATGTTACTTACCATTTCTATCAGACTATCTTCTTGTTAGCTTCTAGTGAGGGAAAGATTTGCTGCATTATTTAACTTGTGCTCTGCTCTCTGAACCTGGTTTACCTTCTGGTCGCTCTTTCCGCCATCTCTTTATTGTTTCCCATCTTCTTTTACATGCACTGTCCTACTCCAGCCGAGGCCTTCACACAGGCAGTTGTGAAAAACCCTTCAAACATTTGTCTTACATCCTATTATGATTTTTTTCTTGTTGTTTGCTATTCTTGTTTTGCTTGTTGCTGTTGTTGTTAACAGTCAAAACATACACAACTGTAGAACTCTGTGACTATTATGTCAGATTATCAGTCACTATCACAACCCTGCCCCCAGACACTTTTCAGCAGAAAAGTGATGTAAGCAATCAATCTGTGTATCTGATTGCAGAAGTCCAGATTTTATCTTTTCTGAATGGAATATCATTTTCTTTATATAAGTTCTCCAGATCACCTGGTCTCTTCATAAATCCATCACTCTTCCTGTTTTTGGCACTTTTCTTATTTCATAAGCATCTTCTCTAGTCCATCATTTAAATCTCTAACAGAAATTATGTAATGACCGGTAACATATATTAACAGAAGAACAATATAAATATCTCTACATTTTGGCTGTGAGACGCTGGCAATCACTTTCTGGAAACAGTTTCCTATACTTTATTTTCTTAAACTTACTTTTAACCATTCTTCCAGTATTTACAAATAGTTTAGCTTGACTACACATTGTTGTATTTTTTAGAATCTTAACTTGTAAATCCTTGCCCTACCACTATCTTATTCATCACTACCATCCAAACAGCCTTTCCAGTAATCAGACAGACTACTTGATGGAATGTACGCTGTATCTGTGCATCTAAACTGTCAAGGACAAGCTAGAGAAATCATAGAGTCATGTAGCAGGTTGGGTTGGAAGGGACCTATAGACTATCCAGTTCCACCACCTTGCCACGTGAGTACATTCCAGCAGATTAGGCTGGCCAGGGCCCCATCCAACCTGGCCTTGATCCCCTCTAGGAATGGGACATCTACAGTGTCTGTAGGCAGCGTGTGCTAGGGCCTCACCACTCTGGGTGAAAACTTTCCCCTAACATCTAATCTCCTCTTTTTTTACCCATGTAAAAATTTGGTTTTATTCCTGCTTTTAAAGCCCCTTCAAGCACTGCAATTAGGTCCTCCTGGAACCTTTTTTTCTACAGACTGAACAAGTTCAGCTCCATCAACCTTTCTTCATAAGAGAGGTGACTCTAAACGTCTGATCATCTTTGTGGTCCTCCTCTGGACCTACTCCAACAGCTGTACATCTTTCTTGTGTAATATTCCAGGTGAGTCTCAGAAGGGCAGAGTAGAAGGGAGCAATTGCATCCCTCTCTTTGCTGGCCAGCTCTCTCTCTTTTGATGCAGTCCAGGATACTGTTTGCGTTTTGGGCTGCAAGAACACATCATTTCTCCTCTGATCAGGTCAACTTGAATTTTTGCTCCTCCAGCACTGGAGGCAAATTAACAGCTAAACAAGGCTGAAGAACCGAACTAATTTGTCCCACATTTATTTAGTCAATTCCAATTTGGAGTCGTTTTCTTCTCTTTACTGCCTTGGAAGGAGGAAGAGACACTACTCAGCCGGTACTAGTAGCTCAAAGATAGGATTCCTCTATAAGAGTCTGAGAGGCAAGAAAAAGAATCTATTTATCATCTCAGATACATAAATACTTCTAAGTCACCAATTAAAAGAACTACACTCACTCAAGCAAGCTGAGGATTTGAGGTTTCACAGTGTGATCTTTTGAAGCCATGGAGAGCTTCCACTCCCTAGAATTTCATTAGCAAAAGGAAGTTAGTCTGTTTAGAAACAAAAAGAATATTTCTGGAAACAAGTAAATAACAAGTAAATAAGTGTTTCTGGAAATAAGTAGAAAGCAAGTACTTAGAAAGAATATACAGACACATTATCTTGTCTAAGAAAAGTCAGAAACAAACGTATCCATGCTCTAAAAAAAATCCCTTTTCACCCTCTGGATGTCTCAAAAATATCCCAAATACTGATTCAGAAGCACAGAGACTGAGGAGTCAAGGAAGCGCTGTAAGAAACCCAGCCATCCTCATGGAACATGCCAGCAAGAGGTCTTCACTGACTTTCAGTCAGAGCTTACATTCTGAAGCTGGAAGTTGATTCAGAGCATGTGGAGTTGTGAACTTCAAGGTCATGGTTAACTTCTGGTGGCAAAACAGTTGCACTTTTTGCAACTCTGTCATGCAGTTTGCTTGCTGCATCTTGGCTACTGTAAGGTGTTGGCAAAAAGGCAAATAATCGGATCTACAGAAAGTGGGAGATCATATTTTTGTGGAAATCTTGTGTAAAATTAGAAAATAAGTACTAGCTTCTAAAAGCAACATTCACCTAGTATCTCAGATTTATTTGTCCAGTTAAATGCACAATAACATTTTAAATATTCCTCTCAAAAATAAGCAAAAAGGCAAGTTGATTTGTACATACTTTGTCTGTCAAAAACGGTTTCTGTTAGCTCGTTTTAAAGTGCATGTGTATTCACTTACGGTCCGTGTGACTGAAGGCTCTGTATTCAATATAAAATCCTCTATGGGTGACTAGTTCATCGGAATGGAAGTTGATAGCAACAGAATAGCCATATTCTCTGTTTCTGCCACTTTCTGAAATATCTTTACAGTACCTGGCAAGGGAAAATTGAAAGGAGTTGATTTCCAACCAAACTGACCATTACCACCTAGCTGCCTTTCCTATTATTGAAGGGTACAAATGCCAAAAAGCTTTAAAGCAATGCAATAAAGATATAAGCTATTTATCTATTTATTTATTTATTTTTAAGTGTTAAAAGTTTCGCAGCCCAACAGAAGTATTAGAAAGTGTATTAACAAATACCTTCCATTCCACCCCACCATATCCACAACTTTTCTGGGAGAGCAACATAATCACTGCCAGAGTCTGCTTTATAAATACCAACCACTTCTCAGCATGCTTAACTTCAGAATTCCCATTTGAGTCTGCAAACTCAAGAGGCTACGTATCTAGCAAGGAAATCATATAACCAAAACCAACAGCTATTACCATATCAGTTCAATTCTTCCAAGAGACAAATCAGTCTGATTTTTATTTTTTTTTCCTGAATAAACATTTTTATTTGCATTATTTGCTGAAAACGGTTACAACCATTAAAGAGTAACTGGCATAGGAAGTGAAATTTCAAATTATGCAAGCTTTTCACCCATGTTGAGATCATAGCCACGAATACTCAGATCCACCGCAGCTGCATAAAATCCTGCAGTTTTCATCATTGCTCTCAAGAGAATTTATAAAGTAAATATTTATCACTGTAGAAAAAGTTGTATGCTTTAATTATCATAATGACAAATGTTTAGTCCTAGAGAAAGAGTAAATATTATTCTGCTGAAATTCAGTGGAAGCAAACCTGGCGAGACCTTCTTCCTTAGTATGATGTGTAGAACAATAAAGTGCAAAATAACATGTCAGAAAATAGTATATTGACTTACCTAACTCCTTCGATTTCTAACCAGTCTTTATCACATTTACTGGACCCTGGAGACTTCTCTTGAATTTGTATTGCAAGGATTTTTAGTGAGAGTTTGTAGGCAGGTAAGGGTGCCTAAAAATCAAAGGATAAGTGAAGTATCACAACACAAAATAAATAAGCCTGCTGCTGAGATAGTATGTAAATCATGTTTTACTTATCAACGGATTGAAAATATGATATTCTTTATGATTCACAGCAGGACCTTTGGATAAACAAAATTTTTCTACTTTGAACATCTATAGAAACATTTTTAGCCCCACCTTTGGCCAGACTGTGCTAGATAAGAAATGTAAGCCTTTCTGCAGCAAGCAGAAAACACTATATCTGATGTTCACAATATGTTTGCATTACCGCATATTCTTAGAAGGTCAAATAAAAAATTCAAGAAGGTTCTTGCTGCACAGCTCAAGGAAATAGTGTACAGTGTACTGTTTGAGACATGGATTTACATGAACTTTTTTCCTCTTTCTGATATAGAAATAAAGCCCAGAATATGAGTAGTTCGCTCCAGCTGCTAGGAATTGTCATCTTGTCCACCATTTTCTTTCAGTCATGTGCAACACTCAATCTTTTGGAAGCTGGAAATCCTTCTCTTCTACAGCTGGTACTTGTACATAAGAAGAAAACAAGGTGCCTGAGAAATCAGGTGCAGTGGTCTTATTATGTTTTCCCTTCATTTCACCAACATCAAAAGACATCTGTCCCAGTCTTATGGCTATGTCACATAAATCAAAGTCACCACAACTCAGTATACTTCCCGGAACTTACTCGGATGATCCAGCTGCAGTCAATGTTTGGTGGGTAGTAACTTGGGTAGTAAGGAGAACTCAGACTTCCATTCCAGGAAATATAATGACCACCACACACTGGAGGAGAATTATAACAGTAAGGAACAGTTATCTCAGCTGGGTTAAAGTGGAGAGCCTACTTCTCCTGGTAGGATCCTTCTCTATGCACAGTGTTAGAATAATGGGTTGTGGACTGATAAAATTCAGTTTTAGCATGGATTAACAGAGAATCACAGTTAAGTTCTCTCTCTCTCTCTCTCTTTTTTTTTTTAAATCACATTGCAATTGAGACTAAATACAGAATATCTCTGATGGTTTTTTGTGTTTGTTTTTTTTTTGTCAAAAGTTCTTTGACATTAAATGGAAGAAACAAACATGGACAGCAGGGAATACTCCTCCTACTACTTATAATTTACCTCTGACCTTCCTATGAATGTTTTCAGAAGTTAAAAAGCATTCAGTCCTCTGAAATGATACCTGTGACTAATTTCACGTAAACCAAAAAGTTTGAATGTATTGGTTCTGAGGCTGAAAATGTACATCACTTTTGAACTGCATCTATGAGCTTTTAGTTTCCCTCCTAGATGCCCATTCCCTATAGTTATTGTCTTTCTTTAGGTGAATAATAATAATAATAATAAACTAAGACAAATTTGAAATTAGCATAATCCTGGAAAAGGGAAGTGGGGTTCTGGGTGATGGAAAGTTGAAGGCAAGGCAGCAGCATGCCCGGGCAGCCCAAACCACCAACCATACCCTGGGGTGCATCAGGCCCAGTGCTGCCAGTGGGCCAGGGGAGGGCTTGTCCTGCTCTGCTCTGCACTGTGTGGCCTCATCTCCTGCACTGGGTGCAGCTTTGGCTGTCACAATGTAAGCAGGGTATAAAATTATTAAAGAGTATTCAAAGGAGGGTTAGAAAGATGGTGGAGGATCTTGAAGGCAATGCACATGAGGAGCAATATGAGGAGCAGCTGAGATACCATAGATTGGCCCAGAGCAGAGGAGGCTGAAGGGACATCTCATGGTGGCTGCAGCTCCTCACAGGGAGCAGAGGAACAGCGCTGAGCTCTGCTCTCTGTGACAGTGACAGGGCCTGAGGGAACAGCATGGAGCTGTGTCAGGGGAGGAGCAGTTGGGGGTTAGGGACAGGGTCTGCACCAGAGGGCGGTGGGGCCCTGGAACAGGCTGCCCAAGACAGTGGGCATGACCCCAAGGTGATGGAGTTCAAAGAGCGTTTGGACACCATTTGGGTGGTGCTGTGTGTAGCCAGGAGTTGGACTTCATGATCTTTGTGGCCCCTTCCAACTCAGGATATTCCATGATTCAATTCTTTGTTCAATTCTCAGATATTTGTTTTAAATGGATCAGAATGACAATTCATTGACTTACGTGTCAACATTCCCCCCCCCAAATACATTCAAGAAGTATCACTGTTTTTAGAGGTAACGAGCAGTAAATGTGCTTATATTGCACATTTGCTTATGTTAGTCACTTACTGATTTTAGGGATTGCTTGAAAGTGAGCTTTTAGTATATTCCTTTCTTCCCTGTGGTCCAGTATATTCCTTTCTTCCCTGTGGTCCAGTGAGAAGGTAAGTAACATGACATTACTCGATGAAGTTAAACGTATAACTGGAGGAGTCCAGGCTCCAGAGCCACACCACCTGAAATATTGGAAAGATTGCATAGAAAAAGCTTCCCACATGCCAGTCACCTTTTTTGAGTAACTGGGCAGAAATGACACTGATCCAATCATCTGTTTCAGGAGTATTTCCATGGCTACCATTTTCCCTTAATTGTTCCACCTCACTGATACTACGTGAGATGCTAATTTCCCTGCATCATTGCTAAGCAACTTAGAATAAGCATCACAGATATTCTTGCCTAACAGGTGTGCTGGACTTTTGAGACCCATAGAAATACCAGAAAGGCTGTGCCAGATTAGGTTATTTCAGTAGCAGTTGTAGTACTAAGAAGTAATGGGTAGCGATGAAAAAGCCAGAAAGTGCTCAGATCAGCAGTGTTGCACAGCATCTATGCAACAGGTAACGAGCCCAAGGTATCTTCAGCCTTTTAGCATTCAATTTGATTTCACATCCCAAGAGTTTTTGCAAAAGGCGTAGAGCTCTATCTGTGGCAATTATTTCCTTTTATTCTTCTTTAATTTAAATAATCAAGATTTCATTTATAACCTGAAGCCTGAATACGTACTGTTCCTTGTAACATGAGATGATATTTAATGCATCTCTAAATTAACTATTTTATTTATTGTACTTTTAAATCTACAGTGTATTTAGTGTTTCATTTCATTAATTTACAATTCTATTTGTGTGGAAAAATTTCAAAACTAACAGGCATAAGAAGAAAGGAACATTTGCTAGTTTGGTAATAGAAGTAATCAAGAAAATTGGTTTGTTTGTAGATATCATAAGAGCGTTCAACACCATTTCAATCACAACATTCTTTTCTCTGCTGCTCAAATTAAATTCTTTGATAAATGTATGGGAAGCTGTTGATCACAGCCTGAACCTCTGACTCTGACCCGAGACAAACAATGAGTCAGCTGCAGGAATCTCTTGCATTTTGGAGGCCCGATCAAGATCAGTTTCATACTCAGCAGTTTCAGAGAGCTTCTCTACAGCTCACAAACCTCTTTGCCCCATACTGACATACCTTGTAATAATCTTGTTCTGCAGAGGAAGAAGGAAATCATATGCAGACAAATGGTGTGATGCACAGCTCTCTGAAGTGACAACATGCAAAGAGGTAACTACCAGTCTCACCACGCAGTTAGAAGGAACTCGCAACCTCCACTGATAAAAAGACTTCTTGGGATTCATCAGAGTTAGAGTTCTGTTGTTACCTGGCTTTGCATACAGGTCAAAGAATACTGTTATATAAAAGAACCTATATTAGTTTCTGAAAAACTGAAGTTGAAAAAGAAATAATTGGTGAAAATTTCAGAAGTGGTGGTGATAAACACCTACCTGCATTTATGGATTATTTTAATCTCTTATTTTCACAAAACTACCCCTTTCCCTTCCAGGCTGCATTACCTCCTTCTGCTCTGGGCAACAAAGCACAGAGCTTCACCATCACCACTGGCTCATTGCACAACCAGCAAGCAGGAGGGGACTTGTCTGCAACAGCTACAATCTTTGCCAGAAACCTGCCTCTTTCTTTACCATTTCTTGGCCTACCCTCATGCAATGAGAACTTAGCCAATCTTGAGACATGCATGGTATCCAAATACCAGGAAGAGTCAACTGAAGTTCTACAGTGTTTGAATGATCACTAACTATGAATACACTAGTCACAAGGAAAACAAAACTCTGTTTAGCTATATGTAGTGGCTTTTTTTTTTTTTTTTAAGATGCCAAGGACGCACAGCTCAATTCGGTTTAGTGCAGAGTATTTAATTTCAGCTATGCTACTCAGAACATCGTAATAAAACCAGTAAGCTATTTTCAAGCCAGGGAAGATCTCTAGTTTGGTTTGATTTGTAAGCCTCACAGATATAACTGCCATTTTCCCAGTACACATTGTTTTTCTGTAGTTTCTTCTTTTTCCCAAAAGTAATATGAGCAATATGGGACTGAAGAATAATTACCTGATTTTAGCATTGCATCATATTCTGTAGAATCTGAAACTGAAATTTAGTAACTATCAATTACACGATCCAAAGACCAAAACGAGAGAAAGAAAAACTGACAGAATAGATATTAAATGACAGGTACATTGTTACCAAAAAGCTCCAATGTAACAAGATCAAAATCTCCTTCCCCAGAATTACTGGACACATGAGACATTTGTTTACTACTCATTTCTTTTCGCTCCAACGGGATTAACTTTTTAAGAGAATCAGTAGTATCCTGTGGTGCCCAGAATGTATTCCAGTAGTAAGCTCGAAGTCCATACTCTCCTTCACTGTATATGGGAAAAAGCATCAGTGTCATAAGTACATTCTAGGTAGGATTTTGAACATGATTTCCATTGTATTTCGGGCTTGCATTAGTTTGACAGTCAGTTGAACACCATGCAAAGAATTACAGCTGAACATGATGGCAAAAAGCTCTCTCATTCAACAGCTGATTTATATATACGTCTGTATGCACGCACATTAGAAAAACTAAGAAAAAGCTGTTTAAACATTAATACTCAGACAAAAATCTACTCCTCACAGAAAATCCTCCAAATAATTATATGGAATTGGATGTTTTCATCCCTGCTGTATATACTGTACACTTTAAAGATTGTATTCCAGTTCTAGATACATTTGCCTTGTTATATTTTAACTGAGGTTTCATACCACATAACAATATAATTTTATGCCCGTGCTTTGATGCATTGCACACAATTCTTGTTGATATAAATGATATGTATAGATACATAAACAAAGCATTTTTTCAGTGGTTCAAAGAGACGGCCCATCACAACTGTCCTTTCAAAACTGCTGATGGACTGACATTCCAGTTTTCAGAAACCTGGGACAGTAACAGCCATCTGCTCAAAGCATTTACATTTCTTAGCAGGAGCTTAAACAGAGCGCCTTGCCCAACATTATGCTTTAAAATTTTTTTTTTGAAAGGTTAAAAAAAAGATTCATTTGAATAGAGAAAACCAAAATAAGCAATGCATGAGAAAAACCATGCTGGACTATGATGCTAATAATCAGAAGTAGATGAACAGATTACAGAGCAGAGGCACCCTTAGTCAGGTTTCATTTCCCTAACTAATCTGAGATCGCACTATTATCTTAGTGCTTAGTTCACATTTTTGTCTTGTCTTCCATTTCCTGTCATGAAGCATATTATCCTGGTATCATAGCATATTATCCCAAAGTAACAAATTTAAAATCTGCCATGAGGATGAGACTAACACAATTAAAGATCTCATATTTAAACCACATGCTGGAAAAGTACCCACCTGAAAGCAGCCACTATGGACCTCAAATAATACTTTCCCAAGATGGACCCCTCATAGGATTCTGTGAGCTGACAAGTAAAAAAAAAATGTGAAAGTAACTCTGAAGTGTTATATTTTAGTGTCAATAACATGTCTTACATTGGGAAGTATTTGTCCTATTTCT
Organism: Alectoris magna; assembly: GCA_030625065.1. Lineage (NCBI taxonomy): Eukaryota > Metazoa > Chordata > Aves > Galliformes > Phasianidae > Alectoris > Alectoris magna. Next base: position 107,898,901 of record CM060560.1, read on the forward strand.
TCCCTTCCAAAACCCCCTACACATGACAGACATAATCAAACAATTTCAACAAACGTCTCAAACAGGGATCATAAAGGCGCACACATTCCCATTAAAGGTGATCACCTTTATAAGAACATTGAGAAAGTTCTTGGTATTCAACCATGGAAAATAATCTTTTATCAAGCCAGCTCATATTTTGCTATAAGACTTCACATATTTTAGTTACCTAGAAGTTGTGGCAAGTTTCTGTCATGTAATCTGGATGTAAGCAAAGTGTATTGGCTATGCACAAAGCAGCTCAGAGATGCTCAATTAGCCCTTTGGGGAAATATGGGCTAACAGAGAACTACTTTGTGTTTAAAGCTTCTGTTTGCAAGTAGTGAAGAAACTACTGATCTCACAAACACGAACCCACATCAGCAGCACAAGAAAGCAGGCACTGTTTATGGAAGAAAAGAAGAACAAACCAAAATGGCTATGCATTAAATGTGAGCTAGAAAAAACAAAACAAAAAAAAAAACACAGCTCAAAGAGAAAATGTGTAGCAAGGAAGAATTTCCAAGTATGTAGAAGCAAAACAAAAGAACAGACTCCCTCAAAAATAGTAATTTCTCCATAATCATAAAGTCCTCAGAAATGCTGTCTTTCTTTATGGTAAGAGAGAAAGACACAGCTGTGTAGCTGCATTCTTAAAGCCGTACACCTCCACAGTACATGTTTTAAATTCATTATTTTGGAAAAAAAAAAAATTAAAAAAAAAAATTGTGACTCAAACTGGAGTCTTCTTCTCAATCTTAATTTGATTCTGCAATAAATATTATTAAGTAAATTGTCGCTATACCTATGTGGGGACTTACTTACATAATTTTGGATTGCCTCTGCTTGCAGGAGGAATTTCTGGGAGCTGGGATCATTGAGATCATTTGTGTAAGTCAGATTAGGAATTTCTACACTTCCACCAATATATATTAAAGAGAAAGCTGGAGCTGAGGAAAAAAAAAAAAAAAAAAGACATCATACATAAAAAATCAGCACATCTAATAACATTACAGAAAAGGTTCCAGAACAAGACATTTGCAGAAGCATGTATTTGTCTTTGGCATCAGAAAGCATTAGTTCTGAAGAGAAATGTACACTAACAGCCAGAGTTCTGAGTCCCACTGCTAGACCAACAGAAAGGAGAGGTCTGAGGTACAGGTTCAGATAAGCATTTCTATTAGTAATGCTGTAATTGTCAAACTTCCTCCTTTTTTGCAGGGCTCTCCTCCTGAAGAGAGATGATTTTCATGGCTATGAGTTGAGGTCTGTGAAAAAGTATACAAAAACCAGGAACTCATTCTGTTTTGAAAAAGTGACTGGAAGGCGGGCTGTTAATTCATCAAGGCTATTGGGAAAGATAACGGTTAAATAATGATAATATTCATAAGCAGAGACAAAAATTAAGAATAAAATACATGCCCTCTTGCGCAACTATCAACACTGCTGATTTTTGTGCATTTTGTTGTTTAGCAAAGATGTTAAGGAGAAATGAAATTCAATGACCACACATACATTAAGTGCTTAGCGCAGAGCTTTTGAAACTAACCATTCACGCAGTTCAAAACCACCATCCCATCCAGACAGTGCTGGGGAATAACACTTACAGAACGAATAGTGCAGGACCAGCACAATTACTGTAACTGATAAAGAAACTAGAGATAATATTCCTAGAAGCCATCTTCTCCAGAAACACAGTCTCATCCATTTGAAGAAATAGTACTTCTGACACAAGCCCTTTTGGTAGGATGTGCAGTAGTGAATATGCGGATTTTCCTAAAGAAAGACATAGGGTGGCATCAGTTGGTAAGACAACGCAAAGAGATCCACTGTATCATTTTTCAGTATATTTGCTCTTTTAGTTTTTATCAGATACAAATTAATAGATTAAGACAATGTGTTTCATATTATGTCACACAAAACCCATGCATTTCACTTTCTTGCGTTTCAAATGATACAATGTCAGGGTGGGGGGAGAGGAAAGAACTTCTGTCACTTTAGTTGGAAGAAATTGCATATAAAGAGCAGAGATCAATACACACCAACAGAGGTCTATACACATCAGGAGATGCCAGAGAGATTGCTTACTGTGCCCCTGCTGAAAAGCACAACTGTTGTCTCTTACCTGCCCATCAGCCTGCTCAGGGTGGTATGGAGCTGGTATGCTGTACACAGAAACCCGTCTGGAGGGGAAAACCCGTGTCATGATACCTTGTCAAATACTTTCTGAGAAACGTAATAACAAAATCCTAGATGAACCTCATTCCTTAAACATAAACCAGTAATAGAGTACTGCTCACCGGCTCGCACACCAGGCTTCTCTCATTTCACCTTTACCATACTGCTGAAAGCTGGAACCAGCTGACCTGCAAAGAAGGTGGGGAGGAAAAGTCACCATCACTGTAACTCTTTGTTTTCCTAACTGCTAGAGTAAGATATGAATCCCATTATTTGAAAACAGAATAGCTACCCTCTTCTTTCAGAAGTGCAAGGGTAAGATCATTTATGCCACAGTGCAAAGGACACACAAGCAATTTACAACTGAAAAAATTCCCAGATCTAGAATAAACTGTGCAATTTCTAAAGAACACCTGGTGGAATCCACAGAAATATTTATAAAACAGACAAAACACACAATTCCAAAGATCACCTGAATTTTCCAGTTTTAAATGTGATAGACTTAAACCTGCACAGCAGAACAAATGTTAACTGCAAAGCAACTAGCGTTATTTCCTGTTCAGACTTAAAAAGGGTATCAAGTCAACAAGCCAACAAGTCCAGAGAGTTCTGCACATAGAAGAAATGAAGAGAATTGAGGATTTGTGTGGGGAAATTATTTATTACATATGATACCTTCATGTGTATATAAAAAAGAACAAAGCTGGGTAGAGGGAACAAAATAAAAACAACACAGAAGAGGTCCAAGGAAACTCTGTTCCAGAAAACAAAAATGGAACAACTGAAGTCAAACACAGGTCACATGGTGACTACAGAAGGGATTAGCTGGAAAGCAATACTTAGAGGTCAGGAATGCAAAACGCAACTGTAGACAGACTGCTTTGTTCACATCCTCCTCTTCTTTTCCTACAAGTCTATCTCCACTACATGCACGAACTGCTGACTGACACTTTGCCCTCTCCTTCAGGGAAAAGAAACCCCTAGGAAGATGTCAGAGTGAATAAAGTGTCTTTTTCATCATCACCAAAAGTGAAATAAGTATCTATTATTTTGTTTATAATATATACATTCAGAGAACCCGAATCTGTGGTGATTCAAGAAACCTCTCAGAGGGTAGAAGCATCAGTTTCATGTGGACAAGGGCAAGACCAATGCAGTAACAAACATCATCATATTTACTCATCTTGTCAAGGTAGCGTGAAGATAATTCAAATTCTCAGGTGGATGGTGTATGAAAAATCTTGACTAGAGGGAAAATAATGCAGGAAATAAAAGAGTTGTTAGTTTCAAAGTATGCAGACAATTAAAACAGAAGCTGGAAAAGGTATATTGCTAATGCTTTGTACCATGCTTATCTGCAGAACTTCTGACCTCCTAAAATGAGTGCCCTTCAATTTGAGAGGATTAAGCTCACTTGCTGCAATCCCTTCTCTCTTTCTCTCTGTTGGAGGAGGCAGGAAAACTAAGATTAGCAAAAGTACTAGCGTCTGACTGCTATGTTACTCTGAATTACTCTACGCACAGCTGAGAGGAAAAACATGAGTGAGACTTAAGCTGTCACCAGATAGTCAGCTGTATCTTTAGTTTCCTGATAGATCATTGTACATACACATAACTTGTGCCATGTAAAAAGAGCAAAAAGGTCCAGGCGCTTATTTCCACATCTCCTCCTGTGTCCCCAGATATCTGTATAGAATAATCTCAAGATCAGCCTCTTTCTCTGATTCTCCTTTCCCCAAGGTATGAACAAAGGGTGCTTGTTACTGCCGTATATGGACTCCCAAATCAAATATTGTGACAGCAGGGAGACATGCAAAGAAATTCCCACACTGAACAGTTTTTAGCCAAACATGCTTTTTAATGAAGATATCCAGCATATGTTTTACTCCAGCGAAATAGCTTTCAAGTTACATGACTGAAGGCACGTGTCTGTAAATCCATGGTGCAAGATTTGACACTCTTGTGTAGACACCGGGAAAATTTGGTCTTCCACATCCATAACCCCAGCTAACAATGCCAGTCAAAAACCATTTTCCATCTTCATTGTTTTGACAGGACAATGGTCCACCAGAATCACCCTGAAAAAATATACAAGTTGTATGCGTTTAAAATCTGGAAAAATTAAAACTGGGTCAAAGTTCAACAGGAGATATATTTCCTGAATAATTCCAACATTGATTATATTTTCCCATCTGTATACTTCTGACTTTATGTTAGAAGTTATGTCAGTAACTTTATGCTTTGTTTCACTCTTCTTGAAGCAGATGGGATTGCACAGTTCTATCAAAGTTTACTCTTTCAGAGGAGAGAGAGATAGCTGGCACTCTTTAAAGGTATTAGGATACTACTTTTTATGATCTATACTTCAAATTCACGATTAACTTCTCAGTCACAAACTTAAAGCTACACCCCAAATCTGCTACGGAATATGTATGTCCGTTTAGAGGTTACACACCCCAGGGCACTAAATACAAAGCCTTTTGTTTTTTAAATAAAACTGTGATTATTGTGTTTAATATGCAATAGCACTTCTTTCAAATTAAAAGCAAATGAAACAGATTGAATATATCAATAATTCCTTTTTCTTCACAAAAGAAGGCCCACAAAAAAACCCACCAACAACAAAACCCACAACTAACTATTGTCCTATAGTAGACGTGAGTAGATAATATTTGGAGGTACACAATGCCTAAAAATATGGACAGTAGCTCAAGCAAAAGATGTGCCACGGTTTGGGGAAAGTCTTTTGAATCCACTTTATACTTTCCTGAAAAACTCTGCTGTAGACATAACTTCTCTGAAACAGATGCTAGCAAATTGAGCTTTACCAAATCATTGCATGTAAAAGAGGATTTCCAAAAGCAAAACCTGAGTTGGTAAGATTTAAATGTTTGCAAGGGGATGCTTTCTTTCCATACACATTTTTTTTGTTAGAATCAGTGAACTCTTTTGCTTTAACTTTTAAAGGACCACAGGACATTCAGGTTGGAAGGCATACCAGTAGATGACCTAGTAAAGCCACCTGCTACCCAAAGAGCAATCATCTTGAATTGTCTCACAAAATTATTATATATTTAACTTTGAAGATCCATTTTTCATCTTTGATCATTAACATTTTGAATTTAGAGAGACAAACCTTAAAGCTTCTCTTTAATTACTGGGACAAAAAGAAACTGGAACAGCAGTAATTTTCATTAAACAGAAATCCTACAATTCTATCAGCTCTAAAAACTGCCCAACACATTGAGACATCATTTTCCCTTTTAGAAATACAGCCCCAGGACTTCTGAATTATGCCTTTCACCAGTTCTGTCTTGAGTGGCCAAAAAGGTAAGTGAAGAAACAAATTCTCCAGTTAATGAAAATGAGGTTTGATGCCAGTGGTCTCACAACCTGGTAGCAAACAGCTGGTACAGGATATTCCACAGAAAACCCTCAGACACTGCTTGCCATGAGAGCCACTGTGGTCTGTCATACTTCCATATAGTGAAATCTATAAAATCTTGAAGATACTAAATCACCATCATAAAAAAATAGCTATTTTACCCAGTAAAACAAATGAAAATTCAGAACTTCACTTATTATTTTACAGCACTGCCAGAAATATCATGCATTTGAAAGTTTATATCTAGATGTCTGCATCTTATCTGACAACCCTGTAGTCATACACCAGAGGAAAGGGTCCTCAAAAAAAGTCAAGGTAGGTTCTCAGTTTCTTTTCCAGCTGAGAGACCCTCTTACCAGAAATAGCCTACCTTCACCACACTACTGTGTGCAAATTCTCTGGACCTAGGCTTGCAACTGAAATGTCATGATCCTATTCACGCCCATAAAGCAGCAAATCTCTGAGAATACCCAAACTGCAGACTGGTTGATAGCTCTTTTACATAGCTGTGTTTCAGAAAAACAAGGTAACTTGCCAGTCAGTTCTTATGCCTCACCATGCAACAATGAGACAAAATAAACTGTTTGAGGTGTGTTGAAGTACATACTTTGCACCCATCTCTTCTTCCAGACATTAATCCTGCACAAAACATTCTAGCTGTGATAATTCCATACGTGGAATGACACAATGTTTGGTCCATAATTTCTACCTCTGCTTTCTGAAGAATTGCAGCACCTTCATCATCTGGAAAACAAATTGAAAGGAAGATGATTCAACAGAGCTTAACATATTAATCATCTATTGAAAGCAAAGCCAGGAAATCCAGAAAACAAACATGCATATGTTTGAAACCCAGGCTATTCCAGATTCCAAATAGCCAACTATCAAAGTAAGAAAAGCCACTTCTAAGCATCATCTATATAATCTTGGCCTTTTGACAACACCAGATACAATAGCCTAACCATTAAGGTTGACCAAAAAGCCTTTGGCAATATCTTTTGCAAAATGCCTCAAGATGTCCTGCTTTGTTACTTCTTTTACTTTGGAAAAAAAAAAAAAAAAATAGGACTTCATAAAGGTATTTGGACTATAATAAGATAGATTTGCAATCAGAGTTGTCACCACCATGGAGCTTAATCAATGGTACACACAGCCACTGTACCATCCCCCCATCCTTTCCCTTGGCTCTTCTCTCTGATACTGGATGTCCACAAAGAGGGACAAAGGATACCAGCATTTTTGTCAAGGTAGAACCAGCTTGAGACAAGGTGGTGAGAGGACCAGGCCTTCCCCTGACACGGAGCAGCTCACCGTTATGTGGGGCATCCACTTTGTCAGTGGTGTGTCCATTTTGTCACACCACACCCTGAGGATGAGCTGGTGCCTCACAGGCAGGTCAACACCTCAGGACTGTTCAGCCTGCAGAGGCTGAAGGCAGGAGGCCTTAGTTTAACTCCCCTGCAGCGGGCAGGGAAAAGTCAATTTAAGCAGGTTAATGCACCTCCAAGAGTAACAAAGTGGAAAAAAATGATGCTGTATGACTCAGAGAAAGTGCAGCTTCCTTTAAGTTTTAGCTAGCAGGAGCACACAGGTCTTCCAGATCCACAGGGGTGGTAGCCAATTTTCCTGAGCAACTGAAGGTATGTACATACCAGAACCTGCTTCCAGAGGGGAGCAAATTGAAAACGTTAGAATTTTGTGCATGCTTCAGAAGCAGAAGCAGGTGTCCGGCACACAAACCTTCAGCTGAGGGTATTAAACTCACCCACTTCCTGCTTTTGGCCCCAACCGGTTATCCAGCACTTGTCACCACTGCGGACTTTGTGCGAGAAAGGAGGCACACAGATTGGCTGAATGACATGGCTCATTGTATCAGGCCATGGCTTGCTCAGCTGCAGCAACGCAATGTCGTAGTCATAATTCCTGCTGTTGTAGTACTCATGGACGATGATCCGCCTCACCGCAGATACAAACTTCGCACGGCCTTGTATTCGCATCCCCAAGTGAGCACGCCACGCTCTGGGGTCAGCCAGCCTGGTTGGAAACAGTAACAAATGCCAAATCTTCAAAAAAAAAAAAATGCTCCAAAATGCACACCCCACCAGTGGGACATGAAAAGGAGGGCACACCATCTTTCAGCCCAGTTCAAACTGGAAGCTAAACTGGAAGTGTTTCAGGACACTAGCAATGTCTGGGACAGAGTTAGGAGGGAAGACTGCTTACTTGCTCCCTTGAAAGCAGTGAGCTGCAGATACAAGCCATTCTTTTGATATCACTGATGCCCCACAGTACGCAGCTCCCACAAAATGGAGGCTGACCTGCCAGGGCCATTCGCCTTCCTTAGTGTTTGTACCGCCCACAATCCGAGAGATGAGATTGCCACTCTTGCTGCTGCCACAACCTGCAAGGGGTATTTCAGGTTATTATCTCTATCCCATGTGCTTTCCTTTAATAAGAATGCTTCCTATATAGGGTACGAAATAATCACAGAATCACAGAATTGCAAAGGTTGGAAGAGACCTCAGGAGATCATCAACTCCAACTCCTCTGCTAAAGCAGGTACTCTACAAAACATATTGAAGTACAACATTATTTGAAGTTCATTTCCTTATCCTGCTTTAATCAGAAAACTACTATATTCAATACTCTGCTCCTGAAACGAGAGGTGGCACCATGAGAAAGGTACAAGCGTGGGTAAGGTAAATTTCTTTTCTAGCTCTGCCACAGAAGTTGGCTCCAGACTTTCTTGTGTTAGAAATATCAGAGGATCCATTGATCCATCGACAAGCAGTACATATAATATGCTGAAACAGACAACCCTTCGTCTCTTTCTCCTACTGTTAGTCCTGACCTGAAAGGAGTCCTTCTGGCGGGAAGTAAGTTCAGTAGCACCTACACACTTATTTCCAGCAAAACCAGTGGGAATGGTGTGTTTACAGTAATAGCTACGTATGTGTAGTTCAGTCATCTAATACCTCAGAAACCAAGTGGTCCAATAATTACTTTGCTTGGAGACAACTGAAAGTCTGAAATATTACTAAGTCAGAAGTGAGTAAGTCATGCCTCAGCACAAAAAGCTTCACACTAATTCAAAGAGCAATGGAGAAATATCCCCCTTTAGGACCTTGTGCTTCTACTCTTGTGTGCACAGAAAGCCTCTGTTCAGCAGTTTTAGTTCCATGCTCCCACAGGCTGATATCAGCACTTCCCAGCATCCAACCAAAGAATCAAAAGCAGCATTAGTGTTTCCAAAAAAAAGAGGAAAAAAAAAACGGAGGCACATGGTTTGTTAAGATGTCATACTGCATCCAAGGCAGGTGCTGGCAGGTTTGACATACAGATACTGTGTCAGGAACAGCTGAAGGCCAGACAAAATACTGTAGGACATTCACTTAAAGCAAGTGAATCCTATCCCATTTTTATTCCTACAGCAGTAAGAATCACCTGTCTGTTTTATAACAAAATGAGCAAAAACCTTGTACAGCGATTTCTTTAGAAAGGTTTGAGACTAGAATCTAGACTGATGCTATGAAATATTGAGGTCTTCTTCACCACGAGACAGAGGAGTTAAACATTTTTGTTTCTCACTGCACCTGTGTCACTCCTGCAGTCTCAGTACACTCCAACTCCAGCAGAAACACTTGACTCTGCTGCAGCAGTAAGAATACTGCTTACCAGCTGGCCAAGTTCATTCTGCAGTTACCTCAGCTTCTCTGCTCCTTAACCTAGCTATAATCAGCATTACAGCTGAAACTTCCAATACCCGTAAACCGCACCTACAAAAACACTGCAACCAGACCTGACGTAAACTGATAGCTGACCGCTATCCCACTATCACCAAGTAGATACAGTAAAAACCTCACTGCATGCTGCATGAGTAATACATACTCTAAAAGAGGAAAAAATAAAGGGCTTTAAAATGGAAAAGTTTCAAAGTATGAGACAGCAGGAAGGACTTACTACAACTGCTTTCATCACTTCCGTCAGTACAATCCACAGTCCCATCACATTTTGCATTTTGTTTCTTAATGCATATGTTATTCCTGCACTTAAATGTGTGGTTCGTGCAATGAATACCTGAAATAGTTGTGTGGAAAAAGAAAGATGAATATTGCAATGGCTTTACATGTAAACACACATCTGCACAGACAGATTTAATGCATGTAGAGATACGTAGACAGGAGAGAACATAGCAAAAAGCACTTTGCCTAGAATAGCTTAGTCCAATCTTTAAATTGAAGAAGTTATTCAAGTAGAGCTGCATCTGAACTAGTGCCTGTACTAAGCTGGAGGTGCCTTCATACACAGACTCTCACTCACCTGTTCCCAGAGGACTGGTGAACATAAATTTACTAGCAAAAACACGCCAATAGAGTAAGCTCTAGGCAAAGAAAGGAAGAATATCCAGTACTCTGGAGTGGAACTTCCTCTATATCTCAGTATTACATATAAAACAAACAAAAAAACTGCAGTGGATGCAATCTACTAATTGTATCCAATAATACTGCATTCCCCAGTTTTTTTCTCCATGCCTCACGACAAGGGATGCCACTCCAAGGAATCTATTTTTCTTCTCAATAGACAGAAATATATCATGACCATTTACACAGACTGTCAAAGTTCAGCAGCTCATAAACATCACACCTCTTTTAAAATGTTACTTGCAGCTCTTGCTAGTGGGGCTCCCTTTCACATGCCAATTTGTCCATTTATTCTGAGAAGTTCAAGAAATGGCTGACTCAAAGCTTTCATGTTTTGCCAAACACAAAACTTCCATAGCATTTTAAAAGCATTGGCCTTATAACTGACAACAATTCCAGAGAAACAATCCTTTTTCTTGATATTTTACTTATGGTAAAAGAAGTCCAGGAAATAATTTGCCAAAGATTTTACTTTAAGGAGATAAAATCTGGGAATTAAATTCCTAGATCCACGTCCCACACCCACAGTAGTTAATTCTCATGTCATGTCTCATTTCACTGAAACAGATGTTCATGAGTTCACAAAAACTCCACAACAATTTAGATCAATAACTACTTGTTTACAAGCATAACAGAAAATTGAACAGAATTATAAAGCCTGTGTTAGATTTGCCTCTTAACTCTACAAATACTGCATCTAGTATTCAAATCAGGATGGAGTGAATAATAGAAGAGCATCAAAAAAAGAACCAAGAGAGAAGCCTTACTGTCAGTGCAGTTCCGCTCATCTTCTCCATTCTCACAATCACTTAGTCCATTGCAGACAAGCAAGTTATCCTGCATCGCAAAGCTGGAGTTACAGTTCCACTCAGGGACAACTTTAAAACATGAATCAAGTCAGTTACAAAAGCATTGTCACAATGCCAACACTACGCTTCTGACCATGTCCAGGCATCACTGTCATAGCTTCACTGCTCTCTACCAGGATGATTTTAAGTGCCACATTACACATGGTGAAAATAAAATGCAAAAGACATCAGTAACCTATACTAGTTCACACAGTGCCCCAAGTGGAATGGCTCGTGCTCTTTCAGCCATAGACATTTATTATCACTCTCACCTACTGTGTCCAACACAATTTGCCATTCCCACATGAAAATAAAATAATTACTCTTGAAATAGAGCAGAATTTCTTGTTTACCAGCATTTATCACTGGAGGAAAACATAAAATACAGTCTCTTCCAACCATTTTTCCATATTATTTTTTTTCCTCTTGCTTATCAATAACATACCTTTTTCATTCCTAGTTCTTTCATTAAATTCTCAAGAGACCAAATGATGGCCTGAACCTGAACATACAAAGTTGGAAACATCTTTCTTTCTTTCTTTCTTTCTTTCTTTCTCCTAAAAGAAGTTTCAACTTTTTTCATCTGCCTCGTAAGACCAGAGAATACGTTCAGTGGGTTTTGTAGTCCAGATCTCTGGTAAGTGAATACAAACCACAGAAGAGTTCATCACTTTCGTCGAAGCAGTTGTTTACCCCATCACAGCGCTGCATCTGCTGGATGCATAAGCCAGTAGAACACTTGAAATATCCGGGTGGACATGCTGGAGGTTAAAAACAACAACAACAAAAAGACTGCAAAAATTTCTACTTGCACACCAATGAGAACAAGCATTTGGTTATTCAGCGTACTGTGTTCATTACCTAGTGTTCTTTGTAGTAACAGGAAGATTGCAAACAGAACTTTGGCAATGAAAAATTGAAGCAGACTTCAGTTGACTGACATTCATCACCCAATGAACTAAAGTGGATGATCTCACATTGTTTCAGGTTTTATTAAATAGGAAGGAAATATAGCAAGCAGAGCTACTGGTGCAGGTAGAATGAAATGTGAGACTTCAGGAGTTTGCCAAGCTTACTGCATATGCATGCTCTGGCCATGCAGGAAGCTTTATGGACTGTGCAGAAGAGAACACACTGTATGTGTACAGGAAACCAAAGCACGCTGCACACACTCACAAACCTTAGCCACATAGCCTTGACAAGCTAGAAAAGGCCCTTGGTTTGCTGGTTACTTAGCTTAGTAAGATTAGCAGTGAAAAATTGATATCAACACCGTTTCCAGCATAGACATAATTAAGTCTAGCCAAACATGATAAGTTCTACTTCATAGGGCTAAAATGCAAAGATGGGTTGAAAGAGATAAAAATTGGTCTTACGCTGGCTGATGTTATAGCTGCCATACTCCACCAGAAGGGGCTTCTCTGACACCTTTGAACTGCACTGAAGCTCAACATTAACAGCAGAGCTTGCAACATGGAAGACTGTTTGGTGATCAACATAGAAACCGCAGTACCTAAAAGGGATCAGTAGATTTCTAGAGCCACCTTCACATCAAAATTGCCTTGCATACAGTTTAAACATCAGCATCACTGAAATTCAACAATACATATTAGCATACTTTAATTAAGAACCAAAATCTGGAACAGCATCCAAATTCCCCAAAATGTTAGTGATCCTTCATTCCTCAGTACAATAACCCCTACACATGCAAGCAGAATGTTTTACCAGACAGTCGAGAGCACTGGAAATGTAGTGAAGAAATTTATTGTCAAACACAGTACTTTCATCACCACTGCTGCTAACTCCTCAAAAGATCTGACTTTTTGGGAAGACACAAGTAGTTTGGTGTGAAGAGAAATGTCAGCACAGTGGAGAGCCAAGTTTAGATGCTCTCATTTTAAGGAATGCCACTAAAGAAGAGTGCAGAGTTTCATCGGGACAAAGTTGGTCTTACAATTTTGGGGGTAGAGTGAAAAAGATGTAGAGAAATTGAAAATATTTCTACTTATCCGCTCATCTTTCATTCATCATTAAAACTGCAGAATTTAACTTTTGAAAATCATATCGTCAAATACCTAGTCTAGATGAAGAAGTCCATTGGATACACATCTAAATTTTAGCTATCATTTGGCAAATTTCCTTGGCCTTCTGCTTAGATATCCCTTAACTCAGAGAAACCTAAAAGCTCACAGATCCCAAGAAACATTTAATCCATGCACTGCCACTTTCATCAAAGATGCCAAAGATGTTGCAACAGGCATTTAGACAGTACTCTAAATGCTGAGGAGGACATAATAATAATAAAAAATAATCATAATAATTTAAAAAAAAAAAAAAAAGCAACCACCCTCTTTAAAAGGAAGATGTTGCTGGATGAGGATTTGAAAGCTGGATACAATTTTACATGTGGTAAAACTTTGACGATTGACTGTTTAGGCTGTGCTACAAGTAGAGCTAAGCTCCTTTTCCTCTGTCTGAACAACAACAACAAAAAACACCAAATACATCACTTATAAGAAAACCATGTGGCTTCAAGTCTCCTGTCAAGAGAAGTACGAAGATAGAAAAACAAAAGCACATGTAATAATTCTTAGCACGTTTAGCATATACATTTGCTTGACAGCAGTGAGAAGTCACATAGTATGTTTAAAGTGAACTTGAATGCAGAATGAGTCATCTTATTGTTAAATTGGCTGATGCAGTATTATCCAGAGGTAATTTTTTTTCTACTGTTTATGTTTGCAACACTGAAGGGATAGCTGAGAATGAAGGGAAACCATTGCATTTCTTCAGAGCAGCACTTCATGTCAATGAATGCAGGCAATCTCTCTGTCAATAAGAATTTTAGCTAAAGCAGTTTATTAGCTGCAACTCCTCCAACTAGGCAAAGCAACTTATTTTGTATACCCTCTGGAAGAACAATAAGGACTGAATGTAGCCACACAGTTCTTGTTTCTGGTTACATGAAGCTGACTCTAGAGGTCAGAAGAATCTTCATCCGCACCGTTCAAGGCCAGGCTGGATGTGGTTCTGGGCAGCCTGGTCAAGTGGTTGGTGACCCTGCCTGTGGCAGGGAGGTTAAAACTAGATGATCATTATGGTCCTTTTCAACCCAGCCCATTCTAAGATTCTATGATCTTCATAAATCCACTCTTTATTTATGTTTTAAGCTGCCATTTCAGGGAGCTGAAGAGTTGGTGTTCTGTTTTTTGTTTGCTCACGAAAAAATGGGAGCATGCACTGTTTTGTAGTTCTTCAAAACTAACCCCTGAGTACATTTCAGAGGGTCATACTGTGACATTTGATTCTGTGGAATGTTTAATGAATAGGCTTATTTTAAAGTGGGTCTTTCATAGAGAAAATTCTTGTAATATGAACTCATCATCAGATTTTGCCTTTATTTAATCCATCTCCCAGCAATCTCTAAAACTTCAGTTTCTTCCACTTATGTCATAAAGAAGACCAAGAAAAACCTACAAACACACCCCATGTTGTCTGCTTTTACCAGCTTTTCTTATGCCTGTGTCATTGGGCCACCAATTCCCATTAAGATACAATGTTAGTAGCTTCAGGCAAACTGAATCATCTCTATAGAAGTACAACGTGGTATCAAAGAATAGGGAAATGTTTCTTCCTCTACTTGTAGTTTTAGTAATGAGTTCAGAAATTCACTTTCAAGTCTGATCTTACCGATGTTTCCATTTGAACAAAATTTAAAAAAAAAAATTAGAATTCAACCTCCCAAATTTAGCCTTGCCTCATCATTCGTTGACCTAAAGGTGATTTTAAAAATTGCAGAAGAAATGGGTGCAAAATAGCAATATTTATGTAAATAAAAAGCATTTTAAAATGGCATACCCTGGCAGCCCACCTCTGCAGTTTCTCTTTCAAAAGCCAGTGACTGGAACATGGGAGGAGTTTGTTTCCAATAAGCTCATTGTAGTACCTTTCACCAATAAGCCAACTAAGTTTGGTACGCTCGCGAGCAATCATGGAGTTTAGTTACACTTACTTGAAAGGCTTTTCACACACTTTATTCAGTCACCCTATACTTATGTCAGGGTCTATTGGACATCTATTTTCACCCACACTTCTCATTTCTTTCTCTCCAGTGAAAACCAAGGGCCTTTATTTTCAGCTACCTGGAGTTTTTCATTAGATTCTTTTTTGTTTTTTTAACACGCTATTTATGAAAGTTCAGTTACACCATCAATCATAGTGAATAAAGAATTCTAAGAGACACAAGTGTTTCTGTCTTTGTGTAAACTCTCGAAGTGAACCATGGTAGTGATAAGAAAGTTTATTTTGGTAGTGTTCATTTAATAATGCATGCAGAAGTACTTACATGTGTTCATTAATTTTCCACCATCCTCGCTCACAGCCTTTAATATTCTTCTCACTGATGGTATAGTTATGAAACTTCAGAGCTATACCAAGGTTCTTCTGTGGAGTCTGTTGTGAGTAAGAGGGATAGTGCAAGCCAGCTTCCGTTTCTTTTTGTGAACATAGTTCATGATAGCCTTTAGACTGATCTCAGCAATTACAGTGCTTGGCAGTGCCAAGCTCTGGGAGCTGTGCTGACTTCCCTGACTCAACAGCCAGCACCTGAGACACCTGACAGCTATTAGTCCTCAGTCAAAGCAAAAGCTGGCAAAGGGCCACCACAGCTGCAGGCTTTCTTCCCCTCCGGCCAGCAGCCCTTTCATCTTCAAAAAGCCACTGTCCATAGATAGAAGGCAGCTTTTGTGTTGAGATCAAAGCATTCAAATGCATCCAAATTTACTTGCATAGGGACAGACAGCCACAGTGGATTGTTAGCAAAGACACTGCACCTGTGCCACCTTTGAAATGCTAGGAGTTATTTTGACAATAACACGGTAACCTTCTCTAGCAGCTGTTCAGCCAAGGACTTGCTAATATTATAGAAAATATTTCAAGCCTAGCAGTATCATAAGAGCTAATTGTAACTTCCTTTATTAAAAGAAACAGAACTTTTTAAGAAACACTGCTGCCTCTTGCAAAAGCAAGGGCTGAGTCACAGCAAGAATCAAGAAATGAAGATTTTTCCTCCTTTCTTACAGAAAATATATGATGTGGAAAATTTCAACATTAAACTACAGGGAAATTAAACTGTTTTGAGAAAAAAATACAGACAGCTCCCAAGACTTACATTGGCAAAATTTACTATAGAAGTCCAGGCTGAAGTTTAGCAAAAACATCATCATCATAATTTTCTAAAGGAGGGAAAAGCAGCAGATCTTGGCTAGCTAGACATCATTCAAACTGATACAATTTCACATGGGTAACTAGCAGCTGAAGTAGGAAGATGGGCAGAGTAGAACACATTTTATACATTGTCCTGTTCTTTACAGAAGAAAAACCTGTGATTCCAAACAGATACCAGAAAATTTCCCCAAAATATTGATCTTGCAGTCTGTTTTATTTTCCCAATTTGGACAGCTAATCTTGCTACAAAAGAGGATGTACCAATACATTTTATTCATAACCTGAGAAACACCACTCCTCACAGAGAAGGAGGGCAATGCTTAAAGAAAGAACAAGTCACCAAAGCCATCCAGAAATCCAAAAAGAGCTAAGCCAGAACAAAAGTTTATGCATTTGAAGGTCAACAAAGGAGAAACATTAAAATGAACAGTGATTTTTGGAATCTGAACTACTAAAAATGACTAAAGTTTGCCATAGTCAATCACAGAATGATTGTAATACACTAACATGACTTGACTGTGAAGGGCAAAGCGTAAACCAAAGATCACCTCACAGCAGAAAATTTACTATCGAATTTTCTGGGATAATTGGAAAGACTAATGTCATCAGAAAACGCGTAATAAAATTATCTTAAACAAAGTAAACTTCAAATGATTCGTGTTCAGGAAAGTGCTGAAAAGATTAAGTAGAAGGATACTAAGAAAAAGCAGTCCATGGGATTGCATTGTTTGGACAGATCATCTTAGAAGAGAACAATTCAATTTATTATGCATAATGAAAATCGAAGCAGCAGTACTAGTGAGGTTAGAGGAAAAAGGTTCCTTTTTGTCTTCATCATTTTTCCTCCAATTTGAGAAGCTTGAAAGAGGAGAAGAAGAAACTTGTAATTCCTACTGTATGGGAAACTGTTAATCACAGCCTGAACCTCTGATTAACCATCTGAGGCAAGTGATGGGTTAGCTGTGGGAGCACAGGTGAAGGTAATTGAGCTGTGCTCCCGAAGGGGTGGAGCTTGATTCCACCTCTCCTAGATCCCATTTAAGGACTGACCACCACTAAGGCAGCATCTCTTGTTGGAGATTGCTCCTGTATGGAGTTCCTTGTAGTGAGCCTCAATGTTGGTGAGTGTCCATCTTAACTGTGAGCCTCAGTATTGGTGAGTTATTCCTATATAACCCCTGGCTATTAACCCCTGGCTATCCATCTATTACGCCTAGTATAATTACAACTATACACCTACATTCTCTGCAGTGAAGCAATTCCACAAGCTGAAAAATTTATTTTTTCTCAGCTCTTTACCTTTGTAATAAACAGGGCAACTTAGGAAGTGTGTTTTCTACATTGAGAATACACGCACTGAAAATGAAACAAAATGAAGTGAGCATGGACAGCTATTCAGCTGTGCCATTTCTATAAACTGCCACATCTATGAGGTTGAGGATTACTCTCTTCTCAATTGTTTCTGCTATATTTTCAGGCATTGTGTGCTCAAAACAAGTAACAGCACTTAGAAATAAAAATGTGTTACCTGGAAATTCCACGCACAAAGACATTTTGGAGGGTAATAGCTTGGATAATAAGGACTTGTGATTCTCCCTTCATAGCCAGTTTTCTCTTTTGTCACTATGGCTTTTCCACACCCTGGGGGGGGTGGGGGGGGGAAAGAGGAGGCAAAAGATGGTGAACCATCTACATCCAGCAAAGCTATTTAGTCAGCTACACATTCAAGTCTTACCAATATTTCACTATAAAACTAGACAGCTTAGGAATTATGTTTACCTGGTTTCAGGTTGTCATAAATTACCCTTTCCAGTGTTGCAGACAGATAAGGGTTGTAAACTGTATGAATGCTTGGTGAGAGGCACATGCAACAGAGGAAGCACATATCGCTTGTTGGATACTCTAAGGCTGTCAGAAATGACTGCAAACTTTAGCTTTATCTCAGAGGTTTGGGAATGACAAAATGTTTTTTCCTTCTTTAAAGAGAGCCCTTTACTGGGATGTTGACTTCTGTCTTAGCTCTGTGGGACCAGGAGAAAACGCTGTGAAGCATTATAGGCCTCCTGGAAGCCAAAATGTATTTTTATAACATGTCAATGCATTTAGACAGTTTAAAAGCAAACAAAACCAAACAAAACCAAACAAGTAACAATGTACCCTGAACATAAAGTTACTTATGATGCAAAATTAATCATGTGCCTTTATGATGGTATTTCAGCGCTTAATCACTCTCACCACTGACAGTAAGCAGTGTCTTTTTGAGCAGCTTAATTGCAGCTTCATTTCCTCTTTTGGATTGCATTACACTTTTGTCTTTATGCTTACAAGGGCGAGGTTCCTTATACTATTTATGATTGTGACCGATTTCTTCAAGCTTAAGTCAATAAAAGGCAGAAAAGAGTCTCGATGAACCAACACAACTGACTCCCTTGTGTTACTGAGGAAGCAGAGACCAACAATCAAATGCAGTCAGAGCTACTGAAGCTTTTCTCTCTCAAACTAATTCTCAGTGCTGAGGTCCTTCCCCCTTTAACATTATCACTGAGCTCCAAAACAGGAGAAAGGCCTGAGCACTGCCACATCTGGAATAACAACTCCACCTACTGGTACACTGCAGCTCTGACCTAATTAAGTTCAGTCAGTGCTGGTTCAGCTTTCTACATTAGTATTTCGCATAGACTGTTAATCTGAGCAGCTGATAGCCACTTACAGCTTTCAGGCAGAAAGAATACAATAAATGCATTTCCAAACACATAACAAACTCACTTTCTTGCGTAATGACCTCAAAATAGCCGTGGAATCCCTTCTGTTCCTTTATGTGTGCTGCCTTAAATATTACCAGCATGAGATTATTCGTGGACACAAGCGACACCAAGGAATCAGCTGGTTCGCAAGCTCTAAGTGGGGAAGAAAGGAGTGATTCATATCAACAACATGTTGTTTCCATTTTGTGTTTTTCCCTGCCTGCAGTGCTCATGTACTCTGAAGCCTAGTTAAAAGAAAAATTTAGAAATCCATGCATTTAAACTCAGAAGTGCCTCTAATTAGACCAGTAAAGCCTGTCCTTGAATGCCTTCAGGGATGGGGCATCCACAAACTCTCTGGGCAGGCTATGCCAGTGCCTTACCACCCTTAGAGTAAAAAGTTCCTAACATCAAACCTAAATGCTCTCTTTTAGTTTAAAGCCATTCCCTCTTGTCCTATCACTATCACACCGTGTAAAAACTTGGTCCCCCTCCTGCTTGTAAGCTCCCTTCAAATATTGGAAGGCCCCAGTGAAGTCTCTCCGGAGCCTTCTCTTCTCCAAGCTAAATAAACCCAACTTGTGTGGAAGACAAGTTCTCTTATAGGAGGAAATTATGAAATTTTCTTCCAGTTAACATCTGTTTCCCACTGATAAAAAGAAAATTCCATCCAATAATGCACGAACTTTTCATATTTCATTATGCATGTGAGGATGCACTCTATTTTAAAAAAAATATAAAGAAGAATCCGAAGAATATATAACAGTTTCTTCAACTTTTCCACTTCTTTACAGGGATTTAAAAAAAAAAAAAAAAAAAAGTATTTTTGGTATTGTGTGCATAGAGATCAGAGTATTTTAAACAAAGCAAAAAATAATAATAATCATATGACAAAACTTCGGAAAAGATTCTCAACGAATTCTCAATGAGAATGTATACTCACCGATATAGTATCATATGTTTGATTGGCATCAAAGAGTCATAAATAGTTAGTGAGTCAGTGATGCAGTTATCTGCTTCAATCTGAAGGGATACTACTGAAAGACGAATAAGATGACCCACTAATGCTATCAGTTTAAGATAGCAGATTGTTCCCCCAGACGTAGCATGGATATCCAGAGGAAAATGCTCGTGTAGACGATCAGCATGCAGATCATACATACAATTTGTTCCTGTGGAAACATCACATTTTCAATGCTTGGAACCTGCTCAAAAACAACTCTTAAATCCATGCAGAGTACAAGAAAAAAAAAAAAAAAGCCTAAATATAATTTTGCACTAAAGCAATGTAAGAATGTTTGCATATCCAACAAGGAAACGAAGTAGTCTATGCCACTTACTGTTCTTATTCTACTTACAAGTCCGCGATCAAGGAGAAGTCTATTCATAAAGCTAAAAAGCATGGCAAAGAGTACTGTAAATAAATAGCTGTAAGGGTACTGGTACAAAAGCTCTGCTATTTTGTGCAGCACATGTTCACAGTTAACAAAGATCTGTGGACTCCAAAGGATAAATAACAAACAGTTATTTCCTAGGAAATGTTCAGATTCACCTATTGATACAGGTTGGAAGTGATTCTAGAAACTTTCTTGCTTAACCTCCTGCACAAAGTAGAGCCAAAATGACCAGGATTTTGTAATGTCAAGTCTTGAAAATATTTGTAGTATTAGAAGTCACTGTTAGAAAATAAATGCTGTAAAAAATAGACAATACAACTTAGCCTACATGACCTATTTTTATTAAAAAAAATAAATAAATAAACAACAAAAGCATGTATCATATATTTGACAAATCACCAAAAAGCTACCCTACTTACATACAATTTTCAAACTAAGCTGAACAAAGCTTTCAAGTCAAATATATTGAGGTCTTTGTTTCAATTAAATATGGCAGTTCCCATTCAGCAAAACATTTCGGGATATTTTTGTTTGGTCATACTTAGAACTCTTAATGTAACACTTTGAAAGGTGAGAAGGAGCAAACAAGCAAATTAGGGAAAATAAAACTCAGCAAATATTTGCATGAATCTCTACCTTCTAAGGAGGCAAGAGTCTGAAATAGTTACAGTAGTAGAACTTCAATTAGAGCACTGTGAAAATTTGCCCTCACTCATCAAACTCAGATTGAATGTTGGTGTCTTAATCACTAGTTGTTCAAGATAGGAAGAGGCAGGCTTTGCCCGACTTTCACTTCTAAGTCACAATCTTGAAACTAATGCAATAACTGCTTGCGAACATTTTGTCAGTCACATGCCATTTGAGTTCAATTACGGTTATAACTATTTTAAGCTTTGGTTGAACTACTGGTTTTCCTTCTTTAATCTCTTTCCAGTAACTTTTTTTTTTTTTTTTTAATAGTAGCTCTTCCTGCATCTTTTCTCACCCCTAACACAGCCAGTTTTAAATCAACAGAAATTCCTTAGAATTCTATTCCTATCATTATTGCTACGAAGTGAATTACAGTGTGACTAGTTCACTGCTGGTAAGGAGCATGATGCATAGAATTCAGAGCATGCCCTGGGAGCTAGAAGTAATCATTGAGTCATTGAACCATAGAATGGCTTGTGTTGGAAGGCACCTTAAAGACCATTCAGTTCCACCACCCTGCCATGGGTAAGGCTTCCATGCACTGGATCAGGTTGCCCAGGGCCACGTCCAACCTGGCTTTGAATGCCTCCAGGGATGGAGTAACCACAGCTTCTCTGTGTAGCCTGTGCCTCACTAACCTCTATACAAAAAAATGTCCACTTAACATTTAAACTAGATCTCCCATTTTCAGTCTAAAAACATTCTTCCTTGTCCTACCACTATCTTCCCTTGTAAAAAGTTGATATTCCTCCGATGCTCCCTTCAAGCACTGGAAGGCCCCAGAGAGGTCTCCCCAGACCTTCTCTTCTACAGACTGAACAATCCCAGCTACATTTCTTCATAGGAGAGATTCTCTTGCTCTCTGATCATCTTTGTGGCCTCCTCTGGACCCGCTCCAACTGCTCTATGCCTTTCTTGTGCTAAGAGTCCCAGACCTGGATGCAGTATTCCAACTAGGGCCTCAGAAGCATAGTACAGAGGAGAAAAATCCCCTTCCTCTCCCTGCTGGCCACCCCTCTTTTGATGCAGCCTAGGATACAGACGGCCTTTCAGGCTGCAGGCACACGCTGTCGGCTTGCCTCAGGCTTCTCATCCACCAGGACGCCCATGTCGTTCTCCACAGGGCTGCTCCAGTGAGTTCTCCCAAACCGTACACATACTTGCGATTGCCTTGGCCCAAGTGCAACACTTTGCACTTGGCCTTGTTGAGCCCCATTAGGTTCACATAGGTCTACTTCTCAAGGTCCTTCTGGATGGCATCCCTCCCTTCTGTTGCATCAACAGCACTACTCAGTCTGATGTCATTAGCAAACTTTCTGAGGATGCACTTAATCCCACTCCCATCTCTTCACCATATTCTACAGACTTAACAGACATAATCAAGGGAACCTAACAAATGAAACTGCATCAATACATGATTTTCTGAACTGTTGTAGTAATTCATGTTGTTGTTCTCCTGCAACTTTACTGATATGAGCATTACTCACAGATAACAGTCAACAGCTGTGACTGACGGCACTGTAAGTCTTTGAAAGATGTTTAGAACATGGCAGGCCGCCCTTACCCCTTTTGTGAAAGGTTAAACCTAAAATAAATAAATAAATAAATAAATGAACTTTTAAAAACTATTCCTCTACCCTGGAACACTGAACTGGAAAATGAAATTGCTATGCAAGTGAGTACCAATATCTTTAATTGTTATGCAATTAAAATGCCCATAAAGAGATATGTCAAGGAAATATTACAATAAATTGTGAGCTTTTGAATTTGAACTACTAAAAAAAAAATTATGTTTGTCATAGTTAGTTGCAGGATTGACTGTAATGCACTAACATGTCTTGACTGTGAAGGGCAAAATAAACCAGAGATCATCAGATGCTACATTTCTCATAGCAGGAAATCTACTCCCAGACTTTTTTCTGGGATTACTGGGAAGACTAATGTCATCAGACAAGGTATAATGAAACTATCTATCTTAAACAAATGTAAACTTCCAACTATTTGTGTTCAGGAAAGCATCTGGAAGTATTAAGAAAAAGGATACTAAGAAAAAATATTCTGTGGGATTGTGTTGTTTGGACAGACCATCTTAGAAGTCAACAATATAATTTAAGTAGGTTGCTCTGAAAGTAATATTACCTATTTATTTCCCTGGAAACTACAACAGATACAAAGAGCGCAATGACACTATTTGATAGAACAAATTCTCAGCTACAAAACACTGTTTTTCAACATAGTCACCACCATTACTTATGCATTTTTATCAGTGATGAACAAGAGCCTGCATGCTGAACTTGTACACATCTGCATCTGCAGAGGTGACCCACTGTCACCAAATGTATCACCTACTTCCTGACTGTGCTCACATCCACTGTTTGGTCTCCATAAACATTCAGCTAGCATTGATGAATGTCATTGGGTGCCATTTTTTTCAAATGGAGGAATTCAATGACATACCTTTGTTTCATACTCACTTCCTCGTCTAGTATTAGATATGGAGGTTGGTGATCTTGCTTGCAGCAGGGGGGTTGGAGCTTGATGATCCTTGAGGTCCCTTCCAACCCAAGCCATTCTATGATTCTATGATTCCATGCCAGATTCCATTTTGTCAGATGCCCCTCTGCTACCATCTGTCACATGGCAACAAAATGTAAGAGAATACTGACAAGAAGGTTCAGCGTCTATTGCCATGCCACCAACATCTCCCTCTGACATCGTGGGCCAGTATAATAAAATAGGAAGCTTTACTTTCAGAGCAGCCCTTATATAAGTTAACATTTCAAAAAACAAAAAACATAGATATGGAGGGGAATTAAGACCTTAAAAATCGAAAGCGTGTCATTTAACAAGAAGAAGAATAAGCCTGTGTCAAGGAGCAAGAAAGAGATACCAGCAAGCCCCTGTCTGATTGACAGACCCTACACCAAAGACTTAAGAGGTAGCTTATCAAAGTTGGTTAGTGTCTTAATGCTTAGCCTAGCAGTGTTTTTTTTCTAGGTATCTACTCCACCTGCTAATGAACAGAGCTGTGATGTACTTTTGAACTGTGCTTGTCTGCTTGTAAAGTCTGTGCAAACCAGCAAAGAATCTCACAGGGAGGTTTAAAACACTAAATCAGACAGGAATATAAACAGCGTCTCCCATTACCCTGGCTAAATTGAACTGCTTGGACTAACTTCTGCTGGGGAATTCATCTAAAAGAAAAATGCATCATTAAGCTTGGAGAAAAGGGAGTAAGAAGGATAAAAGATAGATAGATAGACAAAAACTTTGTTATTGTTCAGGGTAAAAGCCAATAAACAGATTTAAATTCAGTACAGCCCAGATTAGAACGGGTTTACATTCTTTTCAGCATAGAGTGGATGGAAAATGACTGCTAAATTTATTCCCCACCATGCCACTGATACAATCAAAGTTTAACAGTCAAAATGAAGGCAGATAGATAGATAGTTTCTGTATTTGTCACATGCAAAACTCTTGGTCACTCAACAGCAAGTAAGCATAGAAATGCCAAGGCTGAATTTGACCCTTTTAAATTAATACAGAGCAGTAACTTTGAGTCTTAAGGCATGAATTAGAACTCATTCTCTACCTCTGCCAGGAAGCTGCCAAAATGGTGAATTACCTGTTCCCGTTGTTGACCAGTAATCTGACCGAAGACCCGCTGCACAGAAGAAAGGTCATGTGAGTCTTCTCATTTGCACAAAAACCAGAATTTCTAATCCTAGCACTAAGCACATTAGAATGAAACAGCTGTCTCAATGAGGGAAACTGCCCAAGCCCACTCCATCTCTGTAAATCCTGCAAGCTGCTTCGGAAGTATCAGTCCTGTCTGCAGACAGAACCTCAGTGCCTGAGGAATGAAGGGACCACATCTCAATTAAGCAATCCAATTCAATTGAAGGCCTGAGGCATAGGTACTTAGGAAGTGATTTCCTTACCCTTGGTCTCAAATTATTTTTCAGCTTTCAACTGGGGAGGTTTATTCACATAAAGTTTGATCTGTCCTTTGTTCACAGAGCTAAAAATCTTAACGTGTTTTACATTAAACAGAGTCTTGAAGCCTTCCCTGCTAATTTCTTCCCTAAACAGGAATGGCATAGTGTATAGAAGTTGTTTAATGAATAGGCAGCTTTACAATATATATGTATACTGTTTATTTATTTAACTCTAATAAAGGTGTGAAAAGAATCTCCTTTTCAGTGGAGTGAATTGAAGTCTGATCCTTGCATAAAAAGAGACCCATCACCTTTTGACACCTTCAAGTCACAGCCTAAGCTAAATCTAAGTTGGCTGCAAGGTGTCAGGCTTAGCTCCAGAATAAGAACATAAGCACTCCAAGTACAGGAAGGGTTGCTTCAGAGACCAAGCTATTTTGTACCTTAATTTGACTTCCAATCTTTTCTTTTCTACACCACCAGCCCCTTTCCCCGCCATGAGAAGCACAGAATAGAGATGTTAGTATGTTTATAGAATCTGCGACTCCGAGGGGAAAAACTTACTTATTTATTAAGAAACTGTTCCCTTCAAGGACAGGGTCACATGCTGATACTAACCACTTAGTACGATGGAGTCCATGTCAACTGCAAGGCCCTGAAGAGTTCCCACTGAGGTCCGGTTAACAATGCTTGTCTGAATAGAATCCTTTAAAATGGCAGCCACACAGTCCTCACACAGTGCTTGGCCTTTCGCCTGTGGTACCACAAATACGATCCAGAAGTGAATAAGAAGGCCTCCATTATTGTTGTTACTGAAATAAGAAGGTCCTACAGATTACTATCACATTGAAAGTTTTCTGAAGACCAGACTCTTAACACGAGTTTATTTTGAATATGGCTCATTTACAAATTGTCATGTTGGTTTGAAACAATAAATGTATTTTCTTTCCTGAAGAAAGGAGCCCCAAAATGCATGCCTTATGCCTAGTTGAGGATCTTCACTAGGATCATTTCCTGGCTTTCGTGGTTTGCCATCAAAGGTCATAACTACTTGAGTTTGAGCTGGATTACCTCCTAAAAATCATAACAGAAATGGTACACTTGCCATTTCCAGAAATGCAGAACTCTGCATCTCAGTGCATCTCTCGCTGTACTGAGTACTGTAGTGTGCAAGAACCATTTTCTAGACCGCTTAGGTAATACTTTAGATGCTGAATATGGTCACATCAATCTTCGCTCATCAGATGAGAAGACAATTCCTTAAACCAAACATAAGCCAGAAACTCCTGTTCCAAAACTGTGCTTACTTCACAAGGATTGAGATACTTAATCTTTTCACATCAGTTGCACATTTAATATTAAACATACTTTATCACAGCACAGAGGTTTTTCCTTTCTCCCATGCAAAGACATCTGACTGTACAAAATAATTGAATATCAATAACATCTATAAAATGCATTAAACTTTGTAAATAATATAGAGTTTTGTTGTAACAGCATGTTAGAGTGGCTAAACATCAGGGTATTGATGACCTATCAGCCAAAGTATCACCGTACTTCTTCAGGGACATTATTTCTGTGTAACTTAAATTAACCTTAAATTTCCATTTACCCTGCAGAAAACAAACTGTTGAAATGACCTTAGTTTGCCCTTACCTGCATGAAAGGAATTGGTGCAGGTTATACATGTATTTTGCTATCAGTACAAGTGATTACCAGAATGATTAATTCACAGCGACCAAAAACAGGCTTCTCTCGTGGGCTCATTATATCACATATTATCCAGCAAAAATATGAATGCATTAACCACAGTTTTACCTGACTTCTGTAACAGTGGACTGCTTATAAAATTTGGAGAAAGAGGAGGTAGTGTAAACCAAGTTCACCTGAAAGAGAAAGTATTAAGCTGATAAAGATATAGCATTTCAAATATTCAGATGTACCTAGAGATGTTCTAGGCCTAGATTTTCCCAGGAATATCCTCTTTTTCACCAACAATAAAAAAAATCAGCACACATGTCCAGACATACAGCAACAGACACGGACAGATTGGCTCTGCAATGCACTGATACCGAGTCCAGTATTAACAGGAACAGCATATCTTCTGTACAAGGCCAGATGATATGCACAGTAAACACTTTTCCCAAATAAATGAGCTTTGAAAAGGGTGCACATTCTTTGCTCTGAAAATTCCAAACACAAAGTCCTACTCTCTCCAAATGCAAAACCTTTAGTGCCAATCTTCAGGAAAAGAGCAGGCTCCCATGCACATTGGCCACTAAGATGCAGTGAACAGCATAAAATAGAGATTTTTTTTTACAGAATTATAAGAAGATTGAGGTTGGAAGGGGCCTCTGAAAATAATCCAGTCCAACCCACCTGCTCAAAGCAGCACCAACAACAGCTGAGGGCCACAAGCAGTTGGTTTTATATCCCCAAGAATGGAGACTCCAAAGTCTCTCTGGACCACCTGAACACCTTCACCAGAAAACAGTGTTTTTTGTTTGGTTGTTCTGTTCCTCATCCCAATATTAATGGGGAATTTCTTGCATTCTCATTCAGTTTGTGCCTATATTTTCTCTATTAGCAGCTTAGCATTAACATATTTCTTTCCAGTGTACAGTACAATATACATGGAGAATGAAAAACTGCCATTTCATGCTGTGGGACTGCCACTGGGGAAAACATGCTCCCAGTTCCACCAGTTCTTTAGCTAAGAGTGTGATGATGCCATCTTACTTCATTCCTCTAGTTGAAGGAGGCAACTGCTAACACCACCAGGTGGCATGTACCTCAAGCTGTTCAGACCCTGTCCTGCAGTTTAATCATTAATACCCAAAGGACTGTAATATGGATTCTTTTGAGGCAAAGCCTGTGAAGGTCACATTAACATTATTTCCTGACTTTTGGTGTTTGACACAAGAAGACTGAACAATTCTTTTAAGGGCTTAAATAAAATAGGTGGAGCTCAGACTTTCTCCAGATTAGGCTATAAGGGATTTTATACACTACTGTTACTATCAAAGGGGAAACTATTCTATCTTGAGAGGTCCTTCAGCTGCTGTTCTGGGGATCTCAGAGCCATGAATCATGAACAAAGGAGTTTCAATGACAAAAAGCAAACACAAACCTCACAAACTCAAATCCCCTGCATCCCTACCAGCCTTTTTAGCCAATAGTCAGGTAATAATATGCACTGAATCAGCAATGCAAAATTCTATTGGTGAGTTCAAGCAAAGTTTAGAGACAATAAATAATTTCCGAGTTATGTTCAAGTAGAAGGTGGTGACACTGCCAGTTCACCCTCTTATCTGTCACACCCCTCTGCTGAAATAGGAGCACGATAATCCAGGACAAGAGCAAGGCATAGAGCCCACAGTAGGTTGGAGCTGCTCCCTTGTGGGTGGGGAAAGGCAATACCCGCAGTGCCCCATCTCTGGCCAGAAAGCACTTCAAGAGACATTGACATGCAGGACAAGAAAACTAGCTTCCTTTCAAGTGTTTCATGACAGCTTCTAGGGGGAAAAACGTCATCCTTCTTATCAAAGACAGAGCAGGAAAACATGACCATGAGTTCATATTATAAGATGACAAAAACTTAGCAATTACTCAGGTATCTCTTGTTTGCACTGATGTTTTTGTTTACTTGTTTTAGCTTTAAATTAAGTGCTTTAATCCTTTCATGGACAGCTCTGCATTACTAGACTGTAATGTTTTTTTTTTCCTGCCCACACTACATGCCTTCACAGGGAAATTTGCTTGTAATTGAGATTCACACCTCTCCTTTCCAGCTGTAAAGCAGTCCTAGCTGTATGCCTAAAACACTGAACACTCCTGCTGTGACTGATGCAAGGCATTTGGGAAGAATAATGGTCTTTAGAATATCTGGTATCAGAAGGAAATGTAAATGTAAATGTGTATGAGAGTTCTAGTGTAATTGTAGATGCTCTAAGGCAGAAGACTGGCAGCAGATACCAATTTAAATGCAAAAGACCTCATCAGTGTCTTGAAAGTGGCAATTAAGTTTTGAAGGGTTTGTGTAGAGTTCTGTTCATAGACTCAGATTTGTGGGGGACAATATGTAAAATTTTTAGTAAATGTAAATGTCAAACAGACCTCTCCAAAGTTTAGTTTGACAATAACAAGCTAAAAGCAGCCAATTTCTTCCTGCCTCCAGACAGCCACCTTTGCAGTCTTCTGAGGGAGGGAAAAAAAGAAAAGAAAAAAAAGAAAAAGAAAGAAGCAGAATACCACAGCAGACTCAACGGCACCTGAAATTTACACCTCCTGTTTACAGATCTAGTCCCTGCTACTTGTTGCTAGCCGAGCAGCCCACTCATCTTACCACACGCTGGACATTCTGTGCCACAGAGAGAAATTCTTTTGACTCCTTCTGCCTGTATTCAGGGAGAAACTCTATGTTGGCAACACGGAACAACCCAACAAAGTACAACGCATCTTTGTTTTCTGCCTGAACTGCAAGAAACAAAGAAAACAAACTTGTTATTTTTTAAATAACACATAAATGCTAAACCAAGTTTATCCATTCATCCTTTCAGTGGAGAGAACTACCAAATCAACTCTAAATTTTCATGGCCAGTTGATTTAGATGAGTACTATGATATGAAGGTTAATTATAAACCTGTTTTGTGCACACAATATAAGATACAATGGTATGAATGAACAAGCATAATGAAGGCAATGTGAACTTCCATACCCTGGAGTGTCCCTATGGAACCTTAGGCAGTACTAGTGCCAAGGCTTTCACTGTCCACATCAAGCAAGAAGGCAACGCTCCACAGGAGCCATCATTTCTTTTCTTGTCCTGTCTAGTGTTTTTACAGATCATGAAAAAAGTATTTGCTTTCTATGTTTCCCTCCTTCTTTAAATCTATTCTGCATAAGGAACAAAAGATTTACCTGGCCTCCAGCAGGCCAAGAAACACAGTGAAAGTCACAATTCATGAGGAATCAAGTTATCAGAACTATATGCACAATTAGCTAAGCACACGTAACAGTTAGCTAGCATACAAGAAATGTGTAATCCTTGATAAAAGACTAAGCACAATATTTAAACCAATAGCTGTGAATTTACAAAAATAACAGCAGGCAATCATATGACGTTCTAACAAAGATATTCAAAGTTTTTCCATGTCCCATTTAAATAAGATTCGTGAGGGTTTGTTTGTTTGTTCTGTTCTTTAAGAAAGAGCCTTCAAGACAAGGGAGATCCTACAAACAACTGAAAGTATTACTAGCAACTTGAAAGAGGCCTGAGCTTTCAGCAACTCACCAATGAAGAGCCACAGTAAAGTCCAGGTTACAACTCCTAAAACAAATAGAATGAGGGTAAAAAGAATTATCTGGTTTTGAAAATTCCACAGCATCTTTTCTTTTTTCTTCAGCTTGCCATGTTTTTTCCTCGCCAGAATCCTCTTTACCAACTTGTCTTCTGCAGACACCATTTGGACTGAGATGTTGGCTACCTGAAATAAGGTGAGAGACAACAAGCAAATGTAAAAGCATTTGACTGATAAAAAGCTAGAACAGAAACCCACACACAATCATCTGTTACTGCACATACAAAACCATTATTAATGCAGCAGCAGTTTAAATTGCAGTCAGAAAGCAAGGTACTTTTTTTTTGCAGGCAATTGCAGAGGGCATGTAAAAACACAATGGGCCCAAGGATAACAGCTTAATGTGCAGTAGTAATCCAGAATTAACCATCTGAACAAATGCTTATATCTTGTCCATCTCTTATTAGCTCTTTTTTCTAAAGAGCTGGCAAACTTGAATTACCTTTCATTGGTTTAAACTGCGGTGTATACACAGACAAGTACCACATAACAGCAGCTTTTCACTGGCAACTTGCTGACATAACTTAGCAAGCGGTCTCACTACCCAAACATTCACTAGGATGATGCAAATTTGGTGCAAAATCAGGCACATATTTAGTCATTCGTTCCTCCCTTTGCATGAAATAGAAGGGAAGTATTAGTGAGGTGCTCAGATAGTCTGTCCTTTTCCCAGTACTATGCTCATCATTTCCCTACTAAGGAACCAGGAGACAGGTGCATGCACACTATCCTTGCTTCCTCCCAAACCTGTGGTCAAAGCATCACTGCTCTTCCAAAATTAAAGCACACTTTCTTCTCAGACCATGGCTACTCCAGTAGTAGTGTACTCAGCCTCCTTTCAGGATGAAGAATCACGGGTTTGGGCAGCCTCTTCCTGCATATCCATCTCCCTTTAAGAAATTCTCCCCGGTGGACAGGAAGAAACAACAGAATTCTTGTTGGGATAGAACCTAGACAAGGTTATTATCTGGATTTGCAGCCCCTTAAAAGATTATTTTGAACTACAGTCCCAGTTGCCCTAAACTATTCAGAATATCTCCTGACTGTCTTAACTTGGTTTGAAAGACCAGTATGTGACCATATCTGCATTTACAGGAGCAGTTTCTACTCCCTACATTATTTATTCATCATTTTGTCTGTTCTTCAGATGAAAATGCCTGAGGGAGTGCCTGGTACAAACAGATTCTCCATGCAAAAAATCAATGCATGTTAGCATACAAATACTGTCTATCCGTTGGTACATGCACAGCAAGATCTGCCTGGGAAAATCTGTGGGATTTCATAAAGTTCCTGACTGGAGAGCTCCTGTGATAGTCAAATATTTCCTAACAACACCAGGTGAAGGTTCAGCTGTCTATCTTTTCATGTTGACTCATTCTCTCATCCACACAGAGATTAGTTGGCAAGTTCCTGGGCCATTCAAGGCTTTAATAACTGAGTGCACTGGGTATGAAGATAGACAAGGCCATGATACCTAGCTATATCTAAAATTATAACTACAGAAAAACTTACATTTGCTTCTCATATCAAAACTATAAGTTACATAATATTGCCACATAATAGCGAAGATTCAAGAAACATCTCAAAAATATGTTGGTGCTTGTGAGAGGGAGGCACTCACGAGGATGCCTTGGAAAGCTGTGGGATCTCCTTGAGAGAGGTGTTAACAAACTCCTGTCAAAAGTCAGTAGCAACAGCTTTTTGTGGGAAGACTTGTATGAAGTGCATAACAGATTTTGGGTCAAAAAGACCTGGTTCAGGATTTCATGAATACAAAGATGAACTTCACCACTCCAAATTTAAGGAAAAAGCTCATTTTGGATTTGGTCTTTTGGAACAGCTTAATTTTCATGACCGTTTCATAGTGCATTTCCCCCACTCTTCAGCCAATTTTATGCTGTGTGTGGGCTGGGACATACTCAGAGTTGCATCATCTCCCAGCTATTCAAATCAGGAATCTCTTGACACGACCCAATGACAGCCATCACACTGTTTGCTCAGGTGCAGATAGATAGGCTACCTCTGCTGAGGTACAGACTACTCAAGTAGTCTGTAGTAGTACATAGGAGATCTCACAGCCACTCCAGAACAGGTACACATATATCAGGACAGGCCTTGTCTTGTGGAAATCGAGCTGTTCCCTGTGCTGAATAGGCCTCCGTAGGCCTGCAGGGCTATCAGGAGTAGGCAGTGAGGAGACTGACTGCAACAAGCTTCCAGACTACTTGCCATCATTTAATTTTCAGAGGCCTCTTGAAAGATAGAATATGTGGCGTATTGTAGAATAAAAGATGTAGGCACAAGGCTCATTCTTCAACATTACCAATTGTATTTCACTGGAGGAGGGACCTACCCAAGAACTGCACTCCAAATTTTTAACACGAGTTGCTACGTTAATTTAGTGATTACAAAAACGGTATGCCTTTGGAGCTTGACATCCAGGAAGTGCTAGGCATAAATACTAGCCATTTGCAAAAGCCATTTGTGATATAATCCGAAATAAGTCTTTGTTTCCTTCTGCCTAATGCTATCAGAGCCACATCCGAAGTACTGTTCCCATCAGTACAACAGAGATGTTGATAAGCTGGAACAACTCCAGAGAATGGCCACTAATAGGTGAGAGCTAGAGCGTGTATTTTACCGTGAAAATCTGAAAGCTGCAAGTAAAATCAGTGTGAGTAATGCTAGTCATATGTTTCCCTGTCTAAAGTGGGTTATGGAGAACAGAGACAGCTGCAGCAGTCACCTGTGGAAGCAAGGGAAATTCCATTTGAACACACAACAAATAAAGAATTTTGCCCCGAAGGCTGCACACCTGAGCCATCCCTAGAGTTCTTCAAAACTCAGAGGGACTAGGCCCCAGGAAATCTGTTCTGCTTTGCTCTGTTTGAAAATAGCGCTTGGTAGGTCACCTTCAGAAGTTCTCACCATCCTGCATTTGTCTGATTCTCTGATATTATGCCCTAGCAATGCTTTAGACGAGAGACCTCTGTATATCCAAACAGACAGAAGCGAAGGCCCATCATGACAAATGTCCTGCCAGGCCCACAGTTAAACACAACAGCTAGCCACCTTTGATTGCAGAGTTGAGAATGTACGGAAGTGAGTTAAAGAAATTAATGTGTTTAATACTAGAATAATTAGACCCAGTAGTATGCTTTACAATTTGCTCAAACAAAATGTGAAAAAACTTACTTAACTGAAAGAGACCTGACCTATATCTTCTGTGTAGGATAATACCAGTACTTATTTTCCATGTTCTCAAAAAGAACAAAATTTTCCTGTTGTATTTGTAAGGCCTTATTGAGCACTATTTAAGCTTTGTTCTGTCCTGTAAAGTTCACTTATACTCTCAGATGTTCACTAGGATAACTTAAGACAGCTCAACAATGCTTAAGATCTGAAATTTGGGTCATTTTATAGATCAATGGATACACTTGCTGCTTTTATTTTTTCCCCCAAGAAAAATTATATTCAAATCTTGGCACTTCATTCTTGTTCATATCTGTAGACCTAACCAGGCAGATTTATTTCTAAAAAACAGAAACAGAGATCCCTGTCAAGGATCAATAGAAATTACACGGGGTTGATGTCACTGGAATATGAGTATATACTGGGAACAGTTTGTCTTCATTGCAGCATCTACTGCAATGGTAATCTTATTTTTTAAAAAGATGCACTTCATGTATCATGGCGCGTTCTGTTTCAGAATTCAGAGCAGTACTGAATGCTGTGCTCTACATTTTAAATATTTCCCTAGGTTAAATTAGTTTATCACAAACAGTTTGTAGTAAGGAAGACAGAAGAAAAGTTAAGCTGTTACCTTCCCTGAATAGAGATCACAGTTATTAATTCATCTCTCTGCTGCTGCAGCTTACTTTCTGTATTCTAGAAGTGTTTTCCAGCTAAAATTGCAATTTGACTATCACTAAATTATTTATTCACTTCTTTGTCGTGAGATAACGTTCATGCAGTAATCCTCTTCTGTATCACCTCAGGGGGGAAAAAAAACAAAAACAAAAACAAAACCCACGAACACTTCACCTACTCCAATGTTGACTTTCTTGTCTAGAAGTAGATTTGTTTTTGGAAAAACATGCTGCCATGTTACTAATATAAGCTTTTCACATCATTGTTACTTTAACAGTCCCATTATTTCAGTTGTCTAAAAATATATGTTATTAACAATTGGAAGATACACAAACATACATGGACTTTTACAGATTACACTATAAAATGTAAAGGTATAAGAAATCTTGGAATGTCAAGGTTAGTATTTGAGAATTAGATCATAACAGATCTAATATTGCCAAGAAGTATTTGAAATAAAGAATGCTTAAGTCAGCCTACTTACACTTAGGTCATCTTCAGGCTTAGCTACTGGGTGATCAATTCTTTCATCCATTCCAGCAAAATTAATTTTATTGCTTGTCTCAGCTAAGAAAGCCTTGCACTTTTTCCCCAGGCGCTGCTCCTCCTTCTGAAGCTGAAGACAGCTAACAGCAATGACCAGAACCAAAAGTGGCATCAATTTACTTTGATGAGTTTCCAGTTGTAATCTCATCTGCCCTGTTGCTCATTTGTGAGTATTAGAAGGATGCTATCAAGTAACTTTAGTCATCAAAGTCAGTCTGAATATAACAGGCTTTTCATAGTCTTTTTTTTTTTTAAGCTGAATTAGACTCCAGCTTGTTAACACATCAAATCAGAGTGCTGAAATGTACGCATCATTAAAATCTAGCAAAATCAGTTACCATGAACAAGAAAAAAATATACCAAGTAAAATGCAAATGAAAGAAAAATTATGCAAGAACAAAGAAGGAAAAAAAAGAAATGTAAGCACCTTGAGTAAAGAGCGCTTCAAGTAGCAAATGACCGTTGCAAACAAAAATAGCATTCTGACACACACAATTTCATAAGGTACCTTTTGAAGACTCAAATTTAGCTACTTTATTGTAACCTATAAATAAGCATATTTTATATTGTTAAAATAGATAAAGTTTCAAACTGAGCCTCCTTTTTGTAATGAAAGGCAGGAAGTCACTTGTACCATAATAGTAGCATCCTATTTTCTATCCTATTTTCTTTGGTAATTAAATATTTATAGAGGATGTAAAACAGTACTTTCTTCAATGGATACTAACTATAGAGCTGTCTGCACTTTTAAGTGATTAACAGTTTTAATATCTTCCTTGGGTCAAGTTTGGAAATGGCACTGGAAAAAGGGCAACTTTATTTTTAAAAAGTACATATTCTCTGAATTTATCATTGAATATATCAAGCCTACACTAAAAATCATAAAAACATTAGCAACATCATAATGGAGAGATATAGGATAGATAGAACAGATGCAGCTAGACCTCATAACACAAGCTCCAAGCAAAATCTACACTCCATAGCTGTAACTAGCAATAGAAGTCTTCAAATATGGGTCTATGGGTCAAGAAATCCTACAGTTACATGAAGTGTTTGTAAATTAAGATATTTTGTCTATAGGTTATTCTTGGCTTATGTCTTGAAGCACAGTGTCATCGTCTTTGGTATCTACTTTTGGTTATTTCTGCTAGAACTGCAATGTATTTTATCCACATAATGTCACACTACAAGCTCCAGGCCTTATTAACACTTTAGTAACATAGCTAAATATATATATATATATGCGTATATGTATATGTGCACATACACATACATATATACACATTACTATGTATAATTGCTTGCTTCCATCTCCCACTTTTTTTTTTTTATTATTATTTAAATTACACTTAATTTTGACAGAACTAAAGTAGAATATGCAGATACTTAAGATATACTTAAGGATATGTAGATACTTAAGATGGAAAGGACATTCAAAGACCATTGAGTCCAACTTTCTGACCACATCAAAGCTAACCAAAACTTAAAGCACCTTAAAGAGTGCATCATCCAAACGTCTCTTGAGCACTGACAGGCATGAGGCACCAGGCATTTTAGGAAGTCTGTTCCAGTGTTTGGTAACCTTCAAGGTAAAGAAATGTTTCCCAGCTGACCTTCCCCTGGATCAGTTCTGTGTCATTCCCACCCTGCCATCAGTTCCCAGGAGCAGAGCCTGGCACCTCCCTGTGTGTCCCTCCTCAGGGCATTGCAGAGAGCAGTGAGGCTGCCTCTCGGCCTCCTCCTCTCCAGATGGAACAACCAGAATGCCCTCAGCCTCTCCTCGAAGGATATGTCTTCCAGTCAATCCTGTTACCAGCTTGGTTGTCCTTTTCTGGATTTTTTCAAAGACCTTAGTGTCCTTCTTAAATTATGGAAACCAGAAGAGCATACAGTATTCAAGGTGAGGCTGTGCCAACACTAAATATAATGGGAGAATCACTTCTTTTATCTGCTGGCTGTGCTGTGTTTAATGCATACTAAAATGCTATTTGTCCTCTTGGCTACCAGGGCACACTGCTGACTCGTGTTGAGTGCTGTCCACAGCACTCCCAGACCCCTTTCTGCTGAGCTGCTCTCCCACCACTCATCTTCCAGTCTGTGCCTGCATCCAGCATTGCTCTGTTCCAGGTGCAGCACCTGGCATTTACCCTGGATGAACTTCATGCTGTTGCTAATTGCCCAGTGCTCCAATTTATCGAGATCCCTTTGCAAAGCCTCTTGTCCCTCCAAGGAGTTAACAGCACCTCTTAGTTTAGTATCATCAGCCAGCATTCTGAGGACGCGCTCCAATCCTGCACCCAGATCACTGATGAAGACATTGAACAGAATAGGCCCAAGAATTAAAGTCTGGGGAACACTGCTAGTGAGTGGCCACCAACCAGAGGTAACCCCATTTACTACAACCCTTTGAGCTTTACGATCCAGTCAGTTAATCACACTGCCTAAAGTGAACCTTTTGATCTCACAGTTGGACAGTTTGTCCATGAAAAGTGTCACAAAGGACTGTATCAAAGACCTTGGTGATATCCAGCAAGATTTCATCAGCTGCCTTCTCTTCATTTATCACAAGGTCACTAGCTTCTTGGTTGGAGATCAAATTACTAAAGCAAGACTTTCCATTCATGAACTCATGTTAGCTATGCCCGATAATAGCTTTGTTCTTTAAATATCCCTTTCAGCATCCCCCAGGACAATCTTTTCCATAATTTTTCCAGGGACTGATGTTAAACTAGTAAGTCTGTAGTTTTGTAGGTCTTCTCTCATGATCTTTTTTTGTAGATGGATACAATATTAGCTAGATTCCAGCTAGCAGGAGCTTCCCGAGATTCCCATGAATTTAGTTAAATCACTGACTGGAGTCCAGCTGTAACATCTGCTAACTCCTTCAGTTCCCTGAGATGAATCATGTCTGGCCCTGTGGACTTAGGAACGTTGAGCTGATATAACTCTGGGGTCAGGGTAGCCCAGTATCTGTCACCATTGTTAAAAAATGAGGTAAAAAGGCATGAAGTGCGTCTGCCCTTTCCTCCTCCTTACTTATTAAGTGACCATCTACCCCAAATATCATTCTAATATTTTCCTTTGATCTTTTCTTGCTGTTGATATTACTTGAAAAAGTCATTTTTGTTGTCTGACATCACAGTGGTCATTGTCAACTCAAGCTGGGCTTTGACTTTTCCCATTTTCTTCCTGAGGATACAAACTGCAGCTCTGCATTGTCCCTGCGAAGCAATATCCCGTGATCATTGCTCCCAGAGGTTGTATATTTTCTTTTTCTGCCCTTGTTCCAGGCAGAGTTTCCTACTGAGCCAAGACAGTCTCCTGCCCTGCTTGCTTGACTTGGGGAATAGTTGCACAGTATGAAGTTCCCCGTGGTTTGAATTGGCTGTGCGATTGGCTGGCTCTGTCCAACATTTGCCAGTCCCACTTGTGACACCAGTCACCAGTACCTCCATGCACCCAGTGTGAGAGTATCAGGGCTCTGAAAGCTCCTCAGACGCTCCCGTCACCTCCCCAGCTTCTCACTTGTCTGAGCACATGGCTGTGGTGTTTCAAACTGTGTAAATCAGAAAAGGCTTCCACCAAACTGATCACAGCACAGATTTATAGAGTACATAAAAATCTGTTACCTTTGTCAGTATCAAAATATTTTGCACTTTTGTTCAGTAAGTTCTTTTTACTCTGGAGAAGCACAAATTTCACCTCCAGACCTCACTTTTCCCTCAGCAGTTTACTTCAAATATTTTTCCTTGAGAAGACAAAAATAACAACTGTTTGCTATTAAGACAATAATAACAGTCAATCAGAAGCTGTAGTGCTAGATGTATGCTTTAAACCTGGGAAGAAAATTGATGCCATTTTCTCCAGATTACTAAGGCAAGCTGAGACAGAAGTTATTTCCATTCCCTTCAGTGAGGTAAATAACATTATAATGCATCTTTCTCATACCTAGGCTATATCTGAGCCACTCGCATGAAATAAATGAAGCAGAAAATAGAATTTATCCCAAACAGCATCTAATTGAGTGTATTGGCTGTAGGAGGCAAAGCATTGGCAGCAGGGAGATGCAGCTGTGTGAAAAGAGGCTGAGGGTTACCCTGTGCTGAATGTAGCCTGTGCCGCTCATCTCCAGTATGCCCACAGCAGGGCACAGCTGAGCACATCAGCCAGCCTGGTGACAGTGCTGGAAAAATGTATTTCAGGAAGAGAAAAAATGCCTGATGGGGAGAAGATAAGGAAATAAAATTAACAAGAAGCAGATGGAAAACCAAGGCCAGAGCAGGAGAAAAGGGAGCTCCTGCTGTAGGAGCAGATACCCATGTCACAGCCCATAGAGGAG
Organism: Alectoris magna; assembly: GCA_030625065.1. NCBI lineage: Eukaryota > Metazoa > Chordata > Aves > Galliformes > Phasianidae > Alectoris > Alectoris magna. The sequence continues at coordinate 107,937,861 of CM060560.1, forward strand.
ACCATGCCAGAGCGCATGGGTTTTCCTAAAGGACTGCATCCTGTGGAGAAGGCAGGAGTGGCAGAGAGAAGCCACTGTATGCTGACCATAGCTCTCACCACACTGCGCGGTTACTTCCCCACAAGTAACCAAGCAGACAAGACAGGAGCAAAGATGAACCTGGGAAAGCAGAGGAGGAAAGGTATTATTTCAGTGTTTGCCTTCTTGTTTCCCACCACCCAAACTAGCAGTTGCATTTTTATTTTAGTTGGCAACAAGTTTTCCCCAATTAGAGTCAGCTTTTACTAGAGTCAGCAATTACTGTTGCAGGCAAAACAACCTCCCTGCCTTTATCTCAGCCCACAAGCCTTTTCCTCTTCCCTGTTTTTCCTGTTCACTCCACATGTCCAGCTTTGGAGAGGAGTGAGCAAGCAGGAATCTGACTGCTAGCCAAGACCCAAAACATTGGTATGGTACCTATTATTTCCTTTTCCCACCTCTACTTTTAAATAGAGAAATTACAGTTTGGTGGTTTCTTTCCCTGTTTCCAAGTAACACAGGTTAGCAAACTGAAATGAGACAGAAAACACGTAAGAAATAAAATCACATTATTAAACTGAATATTGCTGTTTCTATAGCCATTAATTACATGTTTCCTGTATAAGAAAGCCTGGAGGTTAAAGAAAAATACCATCTCCTCACAATGATAGGCTCACTTTTAGGTTCCCCGATGGACAATGCTGATTCCAGGCCAGCTTGAAAGGTTAATATGAGCCAACTACTCAATTTATGAGAAATGTGCTTTCACATACATCCACCAGAAATGGACATTGGCTTTTAGCCATTACTTTGCTCGCATGAACTGATAATTAAGCAGCTTCATTTCAGCTTCTGTAATTAATGCATATCAAAATATGCCTGTTACCCCTTTCTGACCTGAGTCAACATGATACTCATGTCAATTAGTTTCAGAAGCCTCCTGTTTTCTTGCTTTTGCCATGGCTTCCAGACCAGTTCCACCTCCTTATTCTTCCCCACTACTACAGAAACCACTGTTAGAAATCACAGACTTCTCTGTTTATTCATGCTCTGACCATGACACTTGGTTTTACCCACATCATTCTCTCTTAGGGCTGTGACTTCCTATTGCACATTTTTTTGACAACCTAACTTGGTTTCCCTTCTCTCCAAGACTCTGACATAACCAGGGGCAGCTTGGTATAATCTGTGACATCCCTTCCTACCCCTCCACCTCAGCCCACTGTGTCCTCAATTAAGGAAAAGGCTGCAGAGAGTCTGTGCAACAGCCTCAAGCCACAGCTGAGACGCCTGACTCTATTGTACAGTTTTCACAGGGGAAGCTGGTATATCAGTGGTTCAGCTCTCTAGGAGAAAGATCTCATCTTGCACTACACTCACCTACTGCTAGGAGAGGAGAGAGACAGGGATCAGCTTAGCTACCACCGCCTGCCTGTAAATTACATATATAAATCTGATTTTGTTTTCTAGACAGACTATAGTCAGTTGTGAAAGAGACACATTCAAGACAGAAGATGAATCACACTTTTGCCATTGAATACAAATAGCAAAGACACAATTATCTCAGACTTGAACAATCTTATCATCTACAGAGTCCTCTCTTTGTAACAGAAATTGTCCCATTTTGACCAAAGTTGCCACAGTCAGTTCAGAAGCAGTCTTTCTTCCTTCTTTAAGCAATAGAAGCCTATAGAACTCTCTTGCAAGCACCAACCCACTAAATTATCAGGGTGCTCTAGAGAGCTACAAGCCTCAGCTACAAGCCTCATTTTTTATTTTTTTCTTTTCAAACTGGACTTCAAAACGAAGTTTTCTCCCTTTTCAGGGTCTCCCTTTGCTAAGTAGCAATGACATGCAAACTGAAAAAAAAAAAAAAAACAAGAAAAAAAAACAAACAAGCCCCCCCCCCCCCCCCCAAAAAAAAAAAACAAAAAAAAAAACCAAGGAAGGAAAAAGAGTCCATGAATAAAGCAAAGTTAGTTCAACTAAAACCTGGTTTTGGTACTTACAAGAATTCTCTCGCATGTTGCTTGTAGCTATTTTTCTTTAATCAAAACAGAGGTCTTAATATGCCTGTGAAGGCTGAGCAAGGGTTTAAATGATGATTTCTGATAACACTTGAGAAGGCATTCATAAAGCTTCTTGAGTCTAATACTGTATGATACAATCTAATACCGTACTACGGCACATTTTGCCCTTTGCATAATTTCTTCAAATTACAGCCAACATTACCTCCAGAGGAAGAAAACCTTTTGGCTGTCCTTTTCAGTACATGAAGATGAATTACGAATTCAGCTAGGTTTGAACCTGGAAAGGTCAAATACCTATATTTAAAAAAAAAACAAACTTGTACAGATAGTAAGTAACCAGTCTACAAAGACCTGCATACATACATTTATATTTTGGATACACCTCTTCCCTCACAGGAGAGCAAGTACGCACAGAATTGATGTTTCTTTGATTTGTTTTTGGAAGTTTTTATTGCAAGTTGAAATGAGACTTTACGAAAGTATGGAAGTGGGTGACAATTGATTACTAAACATTAAGCGATCAATAGTTGACTTGTAACGTATGTTTTAGTATCAATTTTAACCTCCTCCACTGAATGAATACCACGCTTCTTACTTGTTAGACCTCTCAGGTCTAGAAAAGCAGCTTGAAATCATAGCATTCATACATGCTTTTCTTCTCATTAAACTCTTCCTTAATTTCCCGTTCTTGACAGTGTTCATGTATGCACACTTGAGGCCTCTGATGCAACAAACGGTTACCAACAGATGAAATCGTTTTGGAAGCCACAGGTCTCTTCAAAGCTTCAGACACAGCCTATAACTGCCATTGACAGAGCGTATCATCTGAAGGGAAGCAGCCAACTGCCTAGCATAGCAAGCTTCCCTGAGCACTAATTCAACTATTTTGCCTCGCCTATGCAGACTGAGTACAGCTTAATTATTTGTGTCTTCACTGATCTTAATTAAAGAAAAAAGGCTATATGAGCACATCTTTCAGCCACTGCTCGCATTTGTCAGTCTGTGGCATTTTAAGGACAGACAAGCCCTAGCTACTCAATCAGTTAATGGCCGAGCACCACTCACCTCTTACTGGGGCCACTAGCAAATGTTACTCTCAATTTCTCCCTTGTTTACTAGACAGCTGTGTATGGCAGTGAGAAAGACAAGGACTGTTAAAAAACAGAAAACAAAGATCATTCTACTAGATTAAATATGGCTTGTTAGGAGAATCACAGCACTAGGATATCTGCTGTACTTCTAAAAAATAAAGGTTTTCTACAGTATTGAGGTTGACCTGGTTCACTTGGTGCTAAAGCCAGTGATATCACCCTTTACAGAAGTCAAGTTGTGGCAGCATTGCAGCCAAGTGAAAGCTGTGTTTGTAGCTTTTCAGGTGATGGAAAATCCAGTTGTTCAAGATCCCATTCATCAGAGTGCTCAGTCATCTGTTCTTGAGATAGGCCAGGCATGAGTAGAATTTACCATGCAAAGACAAAGCACTTGATCACCAGTGCATACGTCTGTGCTCTCCCTCACAAATCACACTTTAGTTTGTGCCCTACTGAAAGAGAAAAAAATGAATATTTCTAAGTTCCTTACAGCTTCAGTTCCTAAGCAGAGCTTTCCAAAAGCATTGGTCCTTGAGACTAAGATCTCCAGAAACAGTTATGATTTGCAGGTACCTTATTCTCCATCATCAAACCCTAAGTGTCACATGGAAGGCAAATGTCACTCTTCCCACACTTCCATAGCAGTCAGTTGCTGTAATGTCTGCCCAACTGACAAGAGAACAGTGTCTAATGTTAGTAAACCAAAGATGCAGCCCTTGTGTAGGAGTGCAGCCTCTCTCCCAGTGAACACTATATCCAGCACGCCCACAATCCTCCTGCCAACTTATCTCTCCATGAGCCACAAATAAAGCTCTCTATAAAACAGTAACATAACGCACTGTCATGCCTTTCCACAGTTGTGTTTTCCTTGCAGTTACAACTTCAAGCTGTAGGAGCAAAAGGAGCAGAACAAAATTATTATTATTTCCTTCATTTGTTTTTAAAGCAATGACGTGAATTAACGTACTATCAAGCAGATTATTTCACTTCCACTTTCAAACAAGATGTTTCGCTCAGTCTGGTGAATATGGGGATTCAATTCCTTCTTTCATGAATTATGGGGCAGCTCAACATACCACCCCCAAGAAGTGACACAGGGCCATTGACACTGCTGTTGTCCTCTTTCATCACTGGAGGTTTTGGTTAGTAACAGAGCTCTCAAAAGGCCAGCAGAAGCTAAGTATGTTCTTCAGTCCTTTAACTAACAGGGAGGGACACCAAGGAGCTAGCATTACCAATTTGACTAGGAAAGTTTAAACAGAAATAGTTTTATTGTTTGAATTACACCTGGCCAAGAACTGCACTGACTTATTCACCAAATCCCACAGTTGCCAGTTCATACTTTGTATTTTTCCCCAAAGATGCACCTGTTGTTCTACTTAGGTGAGTGCAATCCCCTTTGACCTTGGCATCTTTGAGTACTTACAAGCAGCTGCTCTGCCTGATCTGCAGGGGCAGAAATCTTCCTTAAGAGCTCTTAAACCTCACCAGTTTGAATGCCTGCCCATGCCCTTGGGCTCAGTGCTGTGTGAGAACAGGCAGAAGAAGGTCTGGACTGATGGAAACAAACAAACAAACAAAAAGCAAGTTTACATATCGAACTCATTAACTGTGATCCACATAAGCTGTATTTGTTTCTCCTTTCTGCTTCTAGGTTCTGTGTTGCAGAGATTGCTGTTTGTGTGTTGCTTGCAGTGGCAGGTCTTTAAAAGACCAGGACTGGTCATGATCTACACACTGAGTGTATTTATGCACTCACTGGTGCATGACAAAATTGCAAGAACTAAAGAACTGTTAAACAGAGAGCTAGTCATGTATATTGCAGCTATTGGCTGTATATGACTTGTCTCACATGTTCCTGACTAAAAATTGTTACCATAGCTTAACTACAGCTATGGGCTTTTTTGATTTGTTCTTGCTTCTTGTGCCTGCTTTGTGGAACCTCAGAAGACAGAAGCATCCTTCCAGCCCTTGGGTCTCCATACAGCCTAAACTCAGGGTAGCTGTGGGCCTTCCTCCAGTACTGCTATGTTATACATCTCCATCAATCAACATCTTTTAGCAACACCTCTTGAGCCAGCTCTTTGGACAAAATGCCTACCTGAAACTTAAACACTTCATTTTTCATTTTCAGAAGCAGCCCTTCTCTATGTTCTTTCAGATAAACAGTCTGCTTGTATGAGTTGCAACCCAATCAGTGTTAGAGCTGATGCATCATGAAATGTAAAATGGAGCTATTCAAGACCATTCAGTAAATCAATCTGATCAGCAGCTTGCCAAACTCAGGAAGTCAGCTGAGATTTGTTGAAGGATCAGCATGTGAGGATCAAAACATCCATGACCACTTAACAATCCAAACAAGTCAAAAAGCACCTGTGTTTTCACATGGACAGCCTAGACCCATCCCTTCTTAGCTCAGGATCTTCCACAGCCTAATAGGATCTTGGTTCTTCATCTCACTAACATTAACATGCAGGGCTGTAATATTCTGCCTCCAAAACCACTACCAGGAGGCAGCGGTAAGGGCCTCACTATATTCACACGCTTATGCTGAACTGATCACCTTGTTGGCTTCCTGTTCAAGAGACCAAATTTCTGAACTTGTCTGAGGCCAATCATTTTTCAAACGTTTCTCCATAGCCACAAAAGCTGGAAGCATTTCTGTAAGAACAGAATATTTAGGCTCCAATTTACATATGTTTCCTGGGGGAGGTTAGTAGGAATATATATAACAATTCCTACAGTTTAACATGTTAGAGAAATGGACTTTTTTTCAAGAATTATCCATAATACATTTCATTTTTTCTTCCTAAGGATTTTAAAGGACTCCAAGGCAGCACAATAAGTCTAAGAAGTACTTTGCATTCTTAAAGAGTCCCAAGGGAGGAAACATGATTCATTCTGCAGAATACCAAGCAAATAGCAGTAGCCATAACCTTTATCTCAAAGGACAAAATGTAGCTACCAGCACCCAGCCCATAAGTAATGTTCTGTGAAGAGCTATTTTTGGAGTTAATTTTCCTCACTCCAAGGAGCAAAACAGTTTCAGAAGAAAAAGAATAATAACAAACCTGTTCTTTTAGAGATCTTGGTTTCATTTTGATTGATAGATATTTGTTAATGGATAAATTTCAGAACAAAAAGACTTCAGTGAGAACAGTGCCCTCCTTTTTTCAGATCAGTAGCTCCCACCAGACATGGGACAGCTCACCCAGTGAAGCAGCTTTGCCTGCACAGAGGTGAGCTTCTGGAAAAAGCACTTTCATCCTGCTGTATTTCAGTCTTATTTTTAGACAGCCAAGCAAACAAACAAGTGTCAGTTCTCTTCAAGCAAGGTACATTATCAGTCTCTGCTATGAACTGCTTCCCACTAATGCACATAAAGGTCCACCCTCCCTTGTTCCCAGCCGAGGTGGCAGACTTTTCACCTTCACTTGTTATTCATAGGTTTAAATCATCAATATTATCTGAAAATATACGAGCACCAACCAAAGGGACAATTAAAATTCAAGACCTTTGGTGACCTGTGATGACAGCAGGAGTGATGCCGATGACATTAAGTCTGACTGATTCATGTTTCTGTCTGAAGAGGTCATTCATCCCCTCCTCACAAAGATGAGGGATGCTCCTTTTTGTAATGCAGCTGCTGATTCCCCCCTTCTTCCACTCTGGCTCTATTTCCCTTGAAACATCTTTTCCTCTGCCCATCTTCCCCTGTATTTCATAGGCTATTTCAAGCCTTCTCACTGGGGAGAAAACTTCAAGAAGTCCATCTGTTCTTCTAATTCCTTTACTTTCTAATTTGCATTTTTTTTTCCTAATGATCCACTGCACCCATAAAACAGGCATTCCAGTAACAGGTATAAAATATTTGCTTTTAGGTTTTTGTTTCCTATTAAACCGTATTCTTGCTCACCTTTTTCAGGCCTGAAACAAGGAGTCCAGAAATCAAAAATACCTTGGTTTTCTTTGCTTGTTTTGGGGCAATGCATGCATCATCCCCCATTTATGAGAATCACAATCCCTGCAGTTCTATCCAGGCTTTGCTATCCACACAGTACGTAGTTTGGAGTGCACCACTCACCTCAGCATCGCAAGCAAGCAAAAGAAATCCAGCTGCACCCGTCCTCCATTTTCAGATTCTGATACTCTAAGAATAGCACTGCAAGAAAAGGTGTTGAAGGTTAAGGCATTCTCACCACTCTCAGTTGGCCTTAATCATGCATTTTATACCCCGGGGACAGATTAAATGAACAATTCAATTTTGAGAAGACTGCCTGGAAACACAAGGTTAAATTGCTCCTTTTATTTCAAAATTGCTATGAAGTGGTTAACATTTGCTGAAACAAATTTTCTTAAAAACTGAAGAGTCATTCTAGATGAACCTTCAGGTTTATGATTCATCCCATTAGAGGTAGAACACAGCATCTTAAAGAAAGCAGACAACATTCAGAACTGAAACTTCCTTCCATACCTTGCACTTTTATAGGAGACAGTATTTGTACTCAGCTGAAGGACGTGAATATCATCCCTCCTCCAATTAAGTGCTCCCTGGGCCCATTTATCTCCATCTCATAATCCAATTTGCCTGGATGTATTTGATGCTGGTGGGAGTGCAATTCACAGACCGACTGCAAGAGGTAGTTCTTCAGGGACTCATCAGATTACACAGAGGCAGAGATTTTAAATACAGAACATATTCTGCCAAAGTGAAGTTCACATACACAGCTTGCTCCAGTGACACTGCAGTTGTGTGGCTTGCTTTTATTTTACAATCCTGCTTCAAAAAAGCAAACAACAGAAAAACACTTTAATTATTCATGGGGTCCTTTTATAAAACAGATTCATGCGAGTCTTGTGGTAAACATTAATTTTGGCTTTAGTGCTCATCCTACAGCAAGTATATCAAATGAAAATGACAGAGAGAAGTAATTTAAAAAGGAAAATAATCAATTACTACAAATGTACTACAGTTTTTTCTCTACTTAATTTGAGTCAACTGTTAACAGGAGTTTGTATCCAGAAAACACAGAAATATACCACAACAATGACCTTCACATAATAATTCCCTTCATTCAGAGACAATTGCAATGTATGGCAAAACATTGACTTATTAATGAAAAATGCCATGCGTGTTCCATTCTTTGTACTTGGCACCTCACAAAACAGCTCAGACTGTGGTAACACTTCCGAGGGAAGGATGAACACAACATTTCACAGCAGAAAAATAAACTTTCGTTTATAAGCAAGGCTTCCAAGGCTGCATAATGCAGTTCCAAAAAAACCACGCTGATTTAAGCAGGTCTCTTTTGGAGACCCAAGACCTTTTTGGACCCAAGCAGAAAAACTTTCTAATTATGCTAAAAAAAATCCTGAAGAGTACATCCCTATGATATGAGAGATAGAGCATGCAGAGAGAGACAAAGAATGTATAGAGGCACGAAAAATATTCTCTGGGATTTAGGAGCCTCAGATCCACCCCTAAGGCTTCCTGCCATGGCCTTGGTGGAAGCAGGCAACACAGGCTGGTCATGAACCTTCCCCAGGGCCCAGCTGTCCCCAGCAGCTCCCGCATGGACTGGCCATGCTCAGGGGACAGATGCCTTCACACAGCCTCACTCCCACATGCTCCATTTTCAGCAACAGCCACGCTGCTCCTGGCTAGTGTCTACTCCATCACCATCGAGCAATAAGATGCATTTACTAGTGAGCAGTCAAGGAGAATTAATAGCTGCTTATCTGCATTCCCAGCAGCTTCTGCCCATGCTGAGCTGCTGAAGGGATGTTTGCCTCAGAGCAAAGCCTTCCACAATAAGACAGTAGAGTGTTCCCCAGGTGATGCGCACCAGCCTGAATTTTACTTTTCTTTCCTAAGGCAATGACTAAACCTTTCACTGCAGCTCCTTCATGTAATCTTGCAACCAAATCCACCTGGCTAAAGCTCAGTCTCCGCCTTGTCACCAGTAAAGCTTTCTCCAGCTGGTTGCTTGTGCAACCAGCCACAACCCGTCTTCTCAAACACTCATCTGAGGAAGGGGAATTCAAGAAAAGCATATTTGCTATAATAATCCCACCACAATGGTGCCATACTGTTTGATTCATCTGAGCGGCTATGGCAGATGAGGGTAAAAAGTCCCTTCAGCGGATATCAGGAGGTGACGATCACTCTCAGCACAAATTCCTTCGATATCCCACGTAAGCCTTCCAAACCTCTTCCTGAAGTATTGATTTTTATCCTTGCATCAAAAGCTTTTCTGTTCAGCTAGAAAAAACAAACGTTGCTGTGACATTCAAGCACTCTACAGCCAGACATGTATTGTCATGGCCCTTTTCACAGAATTACAGAATGTCTCAGGTTGGAAGGGACCTCAAGGATCATGAAATCTTCAACCCCCCCCCCTCCCCCCCCACTGGCAGGGCCACCATCTTCCACATTTAATACTAGACCAGGCTGCCCAGGGCCCTATCCTCCTATCCAACCTGTCCTTGAACACCTCCAGGGATGGGGCATCCACAACCTCTCTGGGCAGCCTGTTCCAGCATCTCACCACTCTCATAGAAAAGAATTTCCCCCTGACATCCAACCTAAATCTTCCCTCCTTCAACTTAAAACCATTTCCCCTTGTCCTGCTATTATCTACCCTTTCAATGAGTTGACTCCCCTCCTGTTTATAGGCTCCCTTTAGGTACTGAAAGTACCTGCATGCTGGGGAAGTACTACTGCCCCCATCTACCAACGGCCAAACCTGCAAAGACCAGTCAGGTGCACAGCAGCCCTGTGGTGTTAGGATATGTCGGTGGCTGAGGCATTCAAATATCTTTAATAGCTGGGTTGAAACAACATCTATCAGAAGGAACTGGAAGCGGCAGAGTTACCCTTTACTTACGCTATGCTATGCGTGGGAGCTGATCCAAAGACACTGAGCATGCAATGTTGACTCATCACAACGCTTCTGTAAAAACAACTCCTGAAAACAATCTCTGCGCATTTTTTCCCTTCTTTCTGTGCCTTAAAAATAAAAAAAATGAGATGATAAACAAGATGTTTAGCTGATTGTGCACACACAAAAGCTCTCATCCATCTTCCATTTTTATTGACAAGTCGACAGAGTGCTCCCTTTCTTACAGCGGGGTTTGGAGATGCCCAGCAGCCTGTATCTGATGGCCTGCAGCCAGCCATACCCTCCTCTCTTCGGATGCTGTGTCCCCTCACTGTGTGAGCCAGCCCCAAGACCAGGGCAGAGCAGGGATTGCTCTGTGATGCTGAGCAGCACTCCTCAACCTGGTGTGAGGCTTTACCCTGCCTTTCAGGCTGCAGGGCAGTGCAGGACTTACTCCACCAAGTAACACTTCTACTGAAGTGAGCCGTTTAACAGAAATTTCATTAGGGAGAAAGGTCACCACAGTAATTTCTTTAATAAATCCAATAAAACGACAGATGTGTTTGTTTCTGTATTTGAGGAATAGAGCTATATCTTCACTCGAATGTCACAACATCACACGCTTTGCTGTCACATGAACACAGCAGGATGAAAACTGCCTTCTATCCGAGGCTGTGATTTTCCCCCACTGTAACAGTTAATATCTTTCTTTTCTCCTGTTTTACCTCATGAATTTCTATAGCTTGGGCTTAGTCACTGAATGGTAGTGTTTTTATTTGGGAATTCAGGTGGGCAGAACAACCTCTGTGAAGTTTAAGCAATTAAACAGCCTAAATAGCAGGAGATGTGGCTGCTGTGCACACTTCTCCAGTAGAAGCTTGTGCTTTCCCTGTGTCCATGGCCTCCCCTGCAGAGCAGCAAGCCCCCCTGACAGGCACAACACAGGCTCCCTCTCAAAAGCACACTGAGTACCAGAGACACATGTCTACATAACTGTTGGTTCATCTCCCTGTGCATTTGGAGACCTGCTGTGCTCACCTTAGGCCCTTGCTCCCTGCCTTGGGAAACAGCAAGGTTGCCACAGGGCAGGCTCAGGGTGGGTGGGTGCATTTTGTCACCAAGGGTGCTTGCTGGCCTTCTCAGCACACGGAAAGCTCATTTCTATTGGGATATATTGCCATTTGACCAATCCATGAATCATAGAATCATTAAAGTTGAAAAAGACCTAAGAACATCTAGTCCAACCATCAGCCCATCCCCACCATACCCACTAACCATGTTCCTCAGTGCCACATCCACAGAGTTCTTAAACACCTTAAGGGACAATGACTCCACCACCTCCCCGGGAAGCCCGTGCCACTGCTTCACCACTCCTTCTGAGAAGGAATTTTTCCTAATATCCAACCTGAATGTCACCTGGTTTGATCTCCTGTCATCCTATCACTGTTATATGGGAGCAGAGGTGAACCCCCACCTCAACACAACCTCCTTTCAGGCAGTTGAGGAGAGTGATGAGGTCTCCCCTGAATCTCCTCCTCTCGAGACTGAACAATCCCAGTTCTCTCAGCTGCTCTCCTTAAGACTCGTGCTCCAGACCCTTCACAGCTTTGTTGCCCTTCTCTGGACATGCTCCAGGGTACTGATGTCTTTCTTGTAGCAACAGACCAATAACTGAACGCAGGTACTTGAGATGCAGCCTCACCAGAGCTGAGTACAGGGGAACGATCACCTCTCTGCTCCTGCTGGCTGCACTATTTCTGACACAAGCCAGCATGACGTTGGCCTTCTTGGCCAACTGAGTGGCCTGCTTGTGCCTATCCTTATTGTTAGCCTTGCTGTCACACAAGACAGACACAGGCAACAACTTCAGACAACACGGGCAGAACCAAATACGATCAATTACAAAAACAGAAACAAAACCCTGGTGCACTGAACCATTATCCTTCCTTCCTTCCTTCCTCATAGTTTTGTCATGGCCTCAGCAGCCAGGGAAACAGATCATCTTCAGCAGAGGCATGCTGCAAAGCGATGCCACAAGCAGATTTACTGAAGAGTGAGGTCTCCTCAAGACGTGCACCCTCGTTCCTTTTAATTTAAAATGTGTCATGTTATGTTAGCCTAACAGTCATCAAGCTTTGGCTTAATTGAGCTGACTGAACCTAATATTGACTTTATTTACTTTCTTCCTGGTCTCACTATAAATGGGGATGAACTCAGATTCCACGCTCAGGTACATGGATGCCTATAGAACGTCCCTTCGTAAGGTCATAAGATATCACCTTACCATTAGAAAGGAATGATTAAGTAGTTGTCTGTAATGAGCTCATGGTCATAATGCCTTCATGAAGGCAAATAAATACCATTCATATTTCTACAGCTGCAGCAAACTGAAGCGCAGGGTGGCAATGTTAACAGCGTTTCCGGCCTAGCCTGCTGTTGGGCATTGATATGCACTTGCTTACAGAAATATTTTGTGTTGCTTTTAAGGTAGGATCATTGTTCAAGCTATGGCTGTGCTTCAAGAAGGGCCATTAGCAATGTGGGAGAGGGCTTCTCTTAGCTCATACTTGCCATTAAACTGAGCCCACCCCTGAAGCAAGATGCAGTTCAGCCCCATAGCAGAACATAAACACAGACCCACATGGTGGGCACACCATCACACAGCACTATATCTGCCCAAGGTTCACGCGCTTCCTCCCTTTGTGAAACCAAATTCACATTTTGCTCACATTTCATCCCCCCTGCTCTATACCATGCCACGTCAGAACTTCTCATTCTCTTTAACTCATGAATCATTGAACACAAGCATAATTATATCCAGTGCACGTGCAGTGTTTGACATTTGTTGAGTACATCTCTACCACTGACAGCACAAACACATTTCTAATATATATTCAGCCTTTTAGCAGGAACAATACATAAGGTTGTCATGGAGATTAATGAGGCTTGTGGGAGACCCGCCTAAGTGCTTTTAATGCAACAGAAGCAAGCTTACAGTAGTTTATTGTTAGTATAAGAAAAGCCATATTTCCCTCCTGTCATATTTGTTATTCAACCAACCTTGTACTGTACTAATTTACTTCTTAGATTAAGATGTTTGTAAACTTGTTGAGAAGCACGTTTTAATGGAAGGATGTAAATAAGTCAGAACATGTTAATATTTAAATAATAATAATACTTGCATTTTGGCATCATCATATGGGAACACAAAAGGATAAAGTCAACCTTTGGAGCGTCTCCTGCCAGATATTAACAGATTGGTTAGTTTGATGGTTTTAGAATCATAGAATCATTAACATTGGAGAAGACCTTGAAGATCAACTAGTCCAAGCATCAACCCATCACCACCATGCCCACTAACCCATGCTGTTCAGTGCTGCATCAACCCTTTTCTTGAACACCCCCAGAGACAGTGACCCCTTAGGCAATCTGTTCCAATGCCTCATCACTCTTTCCAAGAACAAATTTTTCCCAATATCCAAACTAAATCTCCCCTGGTACAACTTAAGGGGAATACTTTAGGGCCATTCTGGTGATGAATGAGGGTTCCGTGAGCTGAAGAAGGCCTTCCAAGGATGTCATTCCAGCTATGGCTTTCCAGTGCTGTTGCCACCTTATGCATACACCACAGGATACAGATTTTCTTTTCTGGAACACAAGCTGTTGTTGCCTATAAAAGGCATGTTAAACATACCATGTTTCTGTTACACAAGTATACAGTGTTTTCTGTAACCTCAGTGAGGCCATTAGAACGCCAAACCTAATGAGAGCATATTTAATGAGGGAACGTAGGTTTGGTGAAAGAACATTTCACAGAAGCAGGGTCTTTCTTACACTGGAACTTACCTTTCTGCAACAACTGCAGATGCAGGTGGAGAATAGAGCACAGGGATCAGAGAAATCATCCAGGCTCCTGTGCTCTCTCGGATGGAGAGACCCAGGTCACTCAGCTCAGAGCTGGCTTCTGCAGGCTGTGTACCTTCAGGGATGGTGTGGGGCAGGCTAAGAGACTCTCTTGCCTACATGGCAGGTTCTTCCAGCTCCTCCCACCTATCTGATAACAATTCATGCTGTTTTGTCCGTTCTAACTGTAATTTCCTAGTCTCTGTTAGGGGAAGGTGGCTGCTTTTCATAGTTGTGTTCTCCAAGATGAGGTTGCCTTATCAGAAGGAGGTAAGGGATTTACTTTTTTCTTAATCAGTTTATTTGCTATTCTATTCATAATATGCCCAGTGTGGTATATATGACCAAGTTAGGTTATATGTTATAAATTGCACCAAGCTAAACTTCTACCACAGCTGCAGGTTGAGCACTTGCCCCAAATACACCATTTCAGACAGACACCTACTCTGAGCTATTTCACCTCAGTAATAGGAAGATAGCCCTAAGCAGGTAGCAAACAAACACCAAAGGAAAGTGCTTGACGAGGGCAGAGTGAAAGAACCAGGATGCCCTGGTATGTTGAAGAGGAGCTACAAATGGGGGCAGGACCTTTTTAGCAGCAGCTACCATAGATCAGCTCAGCCCTAAGCTCATGTGGTGACCTTTACATCATTTCTCATTTCTTGTGCTTTGCAGTGCTTTATCAAGCTTCAACAAAGCATGAATTAAGTGGGTAGGTATTATTCCCAAGATCCTAACAGGTAGGCTGGAGCTTAATCGGGGCTGGGAGAATCACCCTCCCAGTTTACACACCAGTAGAAATTTTTTCAAGCAGTGTCAGTGTGTGTGCAACTGGCTCCAGGGCTAGTTAGTGGGCTAGCTAGCTGCCACTGGGGGCCACTAGGTTCAGACCCAGGGCAGCATGAGACCAATAGAAGTCACCGCTGCCTCTTTGTAGGCACTCAGATGGCCATCAGAACAGATTGTTACCTTTCCAGATACTATGTCTTCAGGCCTTCTTAGTATTCTGTTATGAATTAAAAAAGCTCACAAAGTTTGATTATCTCATGTCCCTTCCCACTTGCTTAGAGGAAAGAAATGATTGGGATTTGCAAGTTAATTCTTAATAGGAAGGAAACTTGCTGAGAAAATGGTGTGCCCCCTGAGTGTATGTGTGTAGTTCAATCTGCATTAAGGGTCAGGGGAACTGCTCTGGTGAGCTCCCGTGGCCTGGTGACTGCACCAGCAAGCAGTGCCTCTATTGGATCTCCAGCAAACTGTCTCATAATCAACTATTAGTCCAATTTGCAGCCTGTCAAAGGTGACAATAACAAAATCCTTGAATTCAAACAAATGAGATTAATGTCTGGAGCCTTCTGGAACATCTCTTCTGTTTCTTCTATGTGCTTAAAACACACCTTAGTTTGCAGTGTTTTGTTTGATGTAACACCAATTATCACAAAGTAAAAGCTGTTCTCACCTCTGTTTGACATATTCTCCTTTCAAAGTGAAGAACTCTCTGAGGATTGCATTGCTCTCATGAAGACTCACTTTTGGCTCTACCAGCTCTGGCTGGGATGGAGTTAGAGGCAAGGGAGGCTGAGCCATCAAAACATGTCACTCCTCAGCATTGTACCATGCTGTAAGAGGTTCAAATTGCTTTTATTTCCTTCAAAAAATGAGGCTAAGATGTGTTTTAACGTCTTTATTCTTAGATCAAACAATGTCATCACCGAATCGAAGAACGAGGTTACTGGTTGAGATACAAGAGAAGTGTGAGACAAATATGGAAGATAACACTTCGCAAATAAATTAATACAGAATAATTGTCTTTGCATAGTTCAGAAGTGAAAAGTAGGAGGCAGCAGTGCGCACGTGCTGTGAACTGACACACAACACCACGAAAACCCAAGTTCCTAAATGAACTCTTGTAGCTGCAAATAAAACAAACCAAACCAAAAATACCCCACACCTCAGAGCACTAACTATTAAAACCAGGCAGAAAGAGAACTAATGAGCTTTTTTTTTTTGCTTTTTTTTTTTTTTTTTCTTTTTTTTCCTGTTGTTGCTGTTGAACAGACCATGCTGCAGGAGTGTTTTCTCTACAGACAGAGGTGCTTTTAGATAATCTGCCTTGGCATCCCATAGCCCGTCATACCCGACTGTGAGGCTCCTTTGTTGCTGCCCATCTGAAGGCCTATTACGTTCTGTCCCTGACGAAGCTGCTCTTCTGAAAATCCTCGTCGATTCTGCTGTGCTTTCCTGCACAGGTGCATACAAAAAAAAACAACACAGACACACAGTCATTCTGCATATGTCCAGATGATTGGGAAAAGCAATCTGAAACTGGCTCATGTTAACAGCTCCTCCCCTTGTACTGCAGTATTTCATTTGCACCATCTCACTGGGTGGACAATACTGGCTGGGCTAATTGCTTTCCTGAAGTTAGAAGAAGTGCTCTCTTCAAACCCACACCACTTCAGTCTTTCGCTGTACCGCCTACTCACAACCTTCAGTATCACAGCTTCCCCAGCAACTTTGATAGGTAAAATATTTGTGTAGTGCTGCGTATACCACTTGTGATAGAGTTAGTATTTTGTCCTGTAGCTCTTAGAAGCTGTAGTCTATGGGATCTGATCACTGAGATACTTATCTGTGCTGTAGTACAAATTGATATCCGTCTAGAGCAATGGTACACATTCAACTCAGTGGAGTAAATGTGAGCGCAGTGTATCCAGAGAAACAAAGGGACAGCAAAGTGGCTTGCTCGTTTTCGCAAGTGTGGATGATGGTTGCCTCCAGGACAGAACAATTGCCCTGTTGACATTTCCACATCTCTCTCCTCTAAAGCAATAGACTTTGGCCTTTGCACCTGTGTCTTAACTGTATGACAGTCCTTTATCTTCTGCCAAAACATGTTGACCACTTTTGCTTGGCGTTAGTAGTCTCAAAAGCCATCTAGATCAACGAATCTTTGTTGGACCTTAAAAAGAGCCTCTTTTCCCTGGAGATAGCACTGGGGAAAAAAATGAAGCACAAAAGTTTGTACTTGATTAATCTTTCATTTACACAAGCTGGGGAAAACAAGTCACTTAGAAGGGGAAGGATCAGTCTGTTGCTGCCAAATAAATGGCAAGAACCTGCAGTCTTAAAGGAAGGGAGGCTTTCAGCCAGCTCCCATCCAGGTACAATCATCTCGATCTACCTTTTTTCCCCCTGGACTTTTCAGCTGTGCTGTGGAGTAAATCCAGAGAAAGTTGATATGTAAGTACGACTGGGAAAAAAAAAAAAGAAAAAAGACTGCAAAGAAAAATTAAAAAAGAGGCCAAGGATATGCTAATAAAAGTTGATTACTTGTATAGTTTGGATCACGTGGTGTTATTTTTACAATTATTAATGCTGCCCTTATTATATGATAGTCTTATAGATAACAGGAGGTACTTGTGATTTGCTTTCAGGCTGGTGGAAATGGTCTTAACCAAGGGTGTAGAAAAGGAGGTGAGAGCATCTCACAGTGCTGCAAGTTGTGTTTGACCTGTTTGCCATCACCCAGCAGCACTCTCTCCACCTCCTGTGCAGACAAAGCCACCATGCGGACTTGTTAACTTTTCATGCCAACTTTGCACCAGAGCCAGAGGCTGCCAACTCACAGATAACAAACAGCAGTGGATCCATGAGCCTCACCAGGACGCACAGGGAATGAGCAGCCAGTCCCAATGGAAGTGGGCATGCAAGACACAGGCGATGGAAAGTTAAACAGCTTTGCCCAAATGTGGGGATGTATTGATCACTGCTGATCCCTGCATGGATATCTCTCATTCCATTTAATCTTGGAATCTTTCAGTTTAACTTAAAGTGATTAAGAATCGGACTGAATGCCCTGACTCATGACTAATGCTGGGTGGCGGGGAGGGGGCTTGATCTGCCTGAAGGGATGATTAAGCTACTCAGAAAGCAGCTCCCAATCTGCCATATGTTATTTCCTTGTAGAAATAACAACAGTTTTCCCAAAGGCAGCAGCTACAAAACAGTGTTTCAGGGACTGCAGTAGATGCAGGTTGGCTGTCCGTGCAGCCCAGACAGTCAGGGAAGGAGGGAGATGATCTTCAATTATGCCAATGAAAACTATCATCTCATCCACAATTAAGAGCAGAGATGAAAATTAATGTTTCCTTGCAGGACTTTGTTATGGTTACATAAAACAAATAAGCTTGTCTGGGTCATGGTGAATTCACATCTGGTTTAAATTAAAGCATGTAACTGGATTTGAATTTTAAAGCCGGTTATATTCGATAAGTAAAAATGTCTTTGTGGACTGTATAAAGTAAATTTAAATGAATGTCATGTGAAGAATGTATAGGAGTTGACACTTGCTCACCTAAACTTCAAGTCTCCTTTAGCCTCTGTTAAACCAGCTCAAGCTTTAAGACAAAAAGGTTAGCTTTGTTTTTGCTGATCCTCAACTAATCATTAGAAAATTCAGGGAAACAAATGACCAGCAGGCAGCACTCTTTTTGTTAACATGCCTCAGCTGTTTCAGCATATGAAATACTCTTGGATAGGGGAACCTCATTTCAACACTATGTCTGTGGGGCAAGAGGGGTAACTGTAGGAGGATATCCTTTTCTTTCTGCCCTTCTTCTCAGCCTCCCTAACAAAAACAAATGGAGCTTTAGAACAAAGAAACATATTTTCGAAGATAGAGAATTCTCTGCAGATAAGTGGTACTCCACAAGAGAAAAAATGGCTAAGAAAGAAATCCAGTAGGATCCCCACATGCATGTACAGATGTCCACACCAAGACAGCTCAGTATAAAGGTGTGCCTGCAGGTGGAACTCAGAGCTGCAGCCATGGGTGAGGTACTGCTTAGTCCTGGTACCAATAGTGCTTTCCCAGCTCCAGGGCAGGAGAGACATGAGGTGAGCTGAAGAGGACTACTTGAGAAAAGACAGCAGCATGGCAGCACTGCATCCCACCCACAGGGCTCCTCCTCAGCAGCCCCAGTTTAACTTCAGGCTGATGTAGTTAGGCAGAGGCCAAATGATTCTGATAAGTTGGGAACTAGTGAAGGGCAGAAAGTGCTGCTGCCTGGTTGAATATTTGATCCCCTTGTCTAGACTCCGAAGAGGATATCTCTCCACTACAAGGAAATTTTGTAAAGGTTCTTCCTTTCCTTCCCCAGTAAATTTCTTCAAAGGCCAAGAACAGACAATAATACCAGCTTCCCACGAAAGCCAGCTCTGGGAAACTGTGCTTTGGGCATTACCTGTGAAACCAGGATGGATCCCCTTTATAGCATCCATCATCCTTGGTGACTGCCAAACTGCCTAGAGCCATTAAGGTTCTCTGCACTGCTGCCATGTCCTTCCCTGGAAAGGCAAACAGCAAAACCGACTTAAGAAATGCTTGCATAACAAATAGCTTGGCACACTGAACAGCACTTTCATCCAATGCATTAACTGCTTCCCTTGGCTACTCCGAAAAAGTACATTAGAAGCATTATAAATGCTATTTTAGAGTTGCTCAAATTGAAGTGCTGACATGCAAGAGATTGTTAAAAAGATTATCAAAGGAATGGTGTTAAAGCAAAATTTAACTGTTTGGGAATTTTCAAGTTTCAAAGCTATTTTACTGCCTTCCCCCCTGCTATTTTAGGCCCTTCTAGATAATCCACCCCATTCTGTGCTAAGAAGAGAATGCTCTGGTATAAAAAGAATGATACTGTGCTCTGTAAAACGTGGCTGAAGGAGGACAATGTGACAAATAACTGTGCTGCACCTCTGCTGCTTCATCTGTAAACTGATCCCATCATATAATCACTGGCAGTTGCAGCTCTGTCAGGCTGACAGAGTCCCTGGCAGTCCTGGAAAGGACCCATGCAGATAAGTTGCACCAGCCTTTCCCGAATTACCTACCAAATCACTTCTCAGCGAAGGTTTCCCTTCACTGGCTGTCAGAAGTCGACATCTTCAGTTGCTGTCATCCAGTCCTGACTTACATTATTCTTCCACAGTCTCCCTCCTTACCTTATCACACTTGATTCCTCAATTCAAAATGCCAGAGCTCATCTCCCCTTTAGCCAAGTAAAATTTCCATACCCGGTCTTCACCAGTTGTTAATATTCTTCCATAAACAACAGAGAGAGAAAAAGCTTCTCAGGGGATAATTTCCCATCTATATTAAGAGCTGATGGACTTGTCTATTACTTGCCTAGATGTGTGCTTTCCACCTGCTTGAGAATTCACCAAGTTTCCAAGATGGCACCTTGAATTATAAGGCTCACTTCCAAAAGTTGTTGCTATTCCTGCTGTCAGTATTTGCTTTTATTTAAAAAATAGTACCCACTCCTCTGGTCTCTCCTTCCAAAATGAAGGTAGCAAGTACATTCTCCTTTTGTATCAACATCTTTTGTTTATTTCTCCACTTAATTAAAAAAAAAAAAAAAAAAACAAGTGGGGTTTTGTGTGTGTGTGTGTGGTTTTGTTTTGTTTTTGAAAAAATGAAGGTTACTCCTTTTTTTTTTTTTGTTCTTCCCCTGTGTTTTGCTACTTGGTGCGAAAAGAGCAGAGAACATTAGGCAAGCAAATAGAAATAAGCAGATTCTATCTGATTATCCAACTCAAACACAACGACATTTTAAAAACTCTCTAGCAAGAACTCAGCTTCACTAGGAGCTGCCATATACCTTTCCAATGGTGTGAGGTGATTAAGTTTTTGGGAATTTTGTTTCATATACCTTTTTTTTCTTCTGAAATGAAAATGGAAATAGGTGTTCAAGGCAAGGCTGGACAGGGCTCTGGGCAATCTGATCTAGGCATTGGCAACCCTGCCACAGCGGGGGGTCAGAACTAGATGATCTTTGAGGTCCCCTCCAACCCAAGCCATCCTATGATATGGAAATCTTCCCCAAACTTTCCTTCTGTTCCAGTTCTTCATTTTTCCTGAAATTGCCTTTCTAGTTAAAGGAACTAATTTTGAGCGCAATTTTGTTCATACGGGGGAATAAGTTACTCACAAAATCATGTGATGCTCAAGACATGACTATGATATCAGACTCCAGAAATGCCTCCCATGGAACAGTGTTAATGAAAAACACTGTAGACCAGCAGGAGTGCACAGGAAAGGAGCTTAGCACACGATGTATAAGCATCCTGCTTACAGGTAGATGAAGCTCAGGGCTCTGGTTCACACAGACCTCACTGCATAAAGCACTGTCTGAGGTGAAGGGGACACCCTAAAGCTGAAAATGACTTAGTGGCTTCCAGCTGTGGCTGTCACATAGCCCATTACAGTTTACAGGAATCTTCTCTGCAGGGGACCATTTGTACAGAAAACAAATCATCAGCCATCCAGGATCCTCCTGTGCTTGTGTTTGTTAATCAGACTGTGTCAGATGGCTCCTGCTTGAGGGAGGGCAGCTGAGGGTTGGCCTCTCGCACGGGCACGTACACAGGGAGCAGCGTGGGGAGGGACGCTTGGAGCTCCAAACAGCAGCAGACGTACCATATGCCTTAACAGATGCCACAAATAACGTCCTTGGGATGCCCATTGTGGTAAGGGACGGGAACAGGGAGAGACGTGGAGAAAGGATTTGAAAGTGAATGAGCTGAATAACGACAGCAAGCGCATACACACATATAGAAAAAGAAAAAAAAAATAATTAAAAAAAGAAACAAAAAAGAGCAAAAGGGTAGCAAAATATCCCACTGGGCCCAGTGCAACCATCTGGCAGCCTCCCTCCCCCGTTCTCTGCGCTCAGCTCTGCTTCCCTTCTCAGCAGTGAGGGGAGAGGCTGCAGGGCAACTGTGAGTCAGGCCCAGAGCTCCCGCACATACACTGGCCACTGTGAGTCAGGGAAGACCCCAGAACTGCTTCATCCTGTGGCATCTACCCTCTTGTCCTTTCCAATAGGCCCTGTAAAGAGTCTTGGCATGGCCCATTAGAGGAGGGGGCCTCAGTCACCTCTCCCTTTTTCTCTGGGGAAGTATGGCCAGAAGGCCTTCTTCTCCAGGGCCAGAAAGGAAGGGCTCAGACCCACAGAGGGAGAACTGCTGTGAACCATATTCCCAAGACACTTCTTTGTGCGGGCTGGGCTGTAACCAGAGTTACATCTGCCTCTTATCTCTCTGGAAACATAACAGGGAGCTATCTGTAAAACAGCAAATATGCTCTCTTGGGCATGGACTAGGGAAAGTTGCTCAGCTTCTCCCTTCCTTTAAGAAGGACCAAGGGAGAGGTGACGCTGTTGAGAAATGCACCAGATGGACTGAGTGAGTTTGAAACAGCCAACAGCAGATTGCGTACTAAAACATTTTCATTAATCATTACTAAGAATCTCAAAGCAAAAAAAAAGCTCTTGGAAAATAATCAGTGAAAGAGAAACTGTTTTATCAGCCACACGTAATTTCCTTTCCATGTAAACATACGTCGATGCTTGCTGTCTGTCTAAACATTGTGGCCTGGAAGTATTTTCTGAAGTGTAGGAGTTATGTAATTATGAAACAGTGGGAAAGATTCTGTCCTTTCTGTCTAGCCAATGCATCAAAGTTCTGATGGCTTGGGCTCAAAACAGTACTGATGCTGGAGGTCAGAGCTATGGTTAGGCACAAGAAGCTCTCACATGATCACTCCTGTACATGCTGCTTTACCTCAGCACTCTAATGAGCACTATGACGGATGGAAAGAGAATGTGGAAGTGAGAAGACAAAGATCAGTTTTGGGAAGTCCTAAAATAACAGAGGAGAAAAGTCCTGTACATCTCTCCCCAGGGTTGCAAGTTGTGTTTTGACTTTCTGTCATCTGGAAGTTACCAGCTTTTCCCCTTATATCTGCGAGGAATGGAGATGAGTGAAAGAAAGAAAATGAAGAGATCGCCACTACCATTAGGCACTCTCCCTTTAAAAGCAAATCCTTTTCATCATAAGGATTGACATACTGTTCTTTCGTTTGCATTATGCAAAACTATTATGAAATGCAGAAGCCTGCAATCAAAAGCACCTGAAATGAGCTAATATCATCCCTTCTAGTATAGATGGAGCTTCCCTTTCAACAGCCTGCTAGGCTGGGAAGGAGGGTGTTACTCCAGGGAAGTAAAAACCCCTTCATTTAAAATAATTAAAGGTAGATTGGAAAAAAGTACCAAAAAAAAAAGACCTAGAAAAAACAATCCAGCTCTTGCATCCAAAGGTGAGATCTGTCCAGTAAACCCAGTACCTGAGAGCCTAGTAATGCAGTCTGTCAGCAGATCCTCCTATTCTAACCTATCTATCTGCAAAGTGCTCCCTTTTGTTTTATGCCTCAAGCTGTCCTTGAGAGAAGTGATCTCTTCCAACAGATTCTCTCCCAACAGCCTGTGAAAACAGATCTCAGTGTTTTCACTCCACCTGTGTTCCTACACAAACGATACTGATTGGCTTTCTCAGTACATTGCTCTCCTTTCACCGTTTCATTCTCACAACAGGTTTTTGACCCTTCCAGTTCTCTGCACACCTGCCTTTCGCTACCCTGGCACTGTCTTTGCTTTGAGCCCCTGCATTTTGTCCTGAGAGATGCAGGATACAAGCTGCATTTCACAAGAGCACCAGAAAGGGTGCATCACCGCAGACGTGGCAAAAGCAGCCATGCAAACACTCAAATGACTCAGCTCTTTAGCAGCTACAAACACACAATGTCCACTTCATGCCCGGGATGAAGAGTATTCACCTCCAGCTGAATATACAGGACACTCAGATTTTTGTTGTTGCCATAGTGACTCTTCTGGCAAGACTGTATTGTTGCAGAGAGATGCTCAGCTAACACATTAGCAGCGAGCTCTGCTCTCTCTAGTCATAAAAGAGTCCTCATCTGCTCTACAGAGGCATGTATGCTCCTGGGAATGTGCTTTATGGCTCTAATTTAAGCTTTGCTTATAATTTGAAAACTGTAATAAAAGCTCGTCATCACAAAATAAGGGTTTCCCTTATTTGCTCTTGGAAGCTATTTACTCGCAAATAATTAGCATAGAGAGCAATTGTTTTATTAGGTCTGTGGATTTATGTCAAAATGATGGGCTTTTGGATAACACATGAGCTTGGAAAAGCTCCATTATGCCCTCAGGGTAATATAAATCCCTCAGAGGAGATAATGCACCACCGGAAGAACATGGTAATGAGATAAGGCAAACAGAAACAAAAGATAATTACATTAGAGAATATGCCTTAGACAAAATGCACTATTACAACACATCAAAGCAGAGTAAAATAAAGACTGCAAGCTGACTTCCAGTTTATTATTTTTACCTTCCCATAAATCCACTGTCTGGAAAATATCTGTTGTTCTTACTCCGTAGATTTCAGCAGCTTTTAAGAACTGAGAAATTTGTTCCATCTGCTTGAAAGCCATTTTTGATTCAGAGATCTTTGCAATTGGTTCATTTCCCTTTGGATGTAAACTGTTTATTAACTTGCATAACAGCTGGGAGAGAAACACAGAAACAAAATGAGAAAGCAGTCACCAAACTAGAAGGCAATTTCTGCATGTGAAATGATGCTGTAAAGTTCTTTCAATCTATCTAGACAGTTTCTGTCAGAGATGTAATTCCTTCTATCAGGAACGAATAAGAGATTGATAATAGTCAAAGTATGTTAGAAAGGTATTAGCGCTTTCATTAACCGATAGCAATAGACTGACTGAATAAATCCTCATCTGCTAGAAGCAACAAAGCAATCACTGGTAGGTTATGTAACAACTGAGTGAAGAAACCACATGCTCGAGCCAAAAAAATAAGCAACGTCAATTGAAATATTGTTGAAGTCACTTTGGCACAGAGTCAATGATTAGCGTATTCCTACAGCCCTCTGCAAACAGCAGCATCTGCTTGTTGTTCAATAAACCAAAAGGATACAACGCTATAGCTACAAAATGAATCACAAGAAGAAAAGAGTTTTTCAACACCTGTCCTCCTTTTCTTTTTCTGTAAACACTGATTATTTCTTAGAGAGAAAATTATACATCTAATTTTAAAAGCAGATCTCATTTAACCGCATGAGGAAAGGCACCGAAGGAATGAGTCATACCCATATATAATGTGCATGACTCATAAGAATCATAAGCACTGTACTAATTCCAGTGCTCCAGCAGAATAATTATTTTCTGAGATTAGGATTCACAGGCAAAAGGAAATCAGTCAGATGCTAGGACACCTCTTTCTGCACTGGCCATGAGCTCTGACCAATTTCGCCGGATGGAGACAGAAAACAAGGACGTGTAGTAATATATACTGATTCACTGCATGCGTAAAGATACCCAAGTACAGAGTTAAACAGATAGCTCACCGTTCCATCCATCAGCCAGGTCTGGAAATGCTGCCTTCCAGGAGGAGGGGGTTCAATCTGTTCCTCACACTGCACGATAATCCAGTTCGCCAGCCTGGACTCTAATTCCGGGTCATATTTCTGTTCAATCTTTTCCTGAACTTCTCGGCTTAAGCCATAGCTTGGTCCTCTGTTAGCCATCTCTGGAACCAAAGCAGAACTTGGTTAGCGGGGAAGGTCTTGGTGCGCAGCTGTCAGGTAGGCACCGGAAAATTAGAGAATAAAGGAGAGAGCAGCCTGCCCTATACATTAGGCAGTTGAACAGATGTTCATCAACACTGAAAGTCACTGTATGGCACTGCTTGTAGCTGTTCTGCAGAGCAGGGGAGGGATCAATGGGGGAATATCATTTTCCAAAAGCATACATCAGCCACAACATTTCTTGCTTTTAAAAAAAAGAAGGAAAACAGAAATACCCTCCCCTAGCCCAATGACAAAAACAGAAGGTGAAAACAAGGATTTAAAGCAGAGTAGGTTTCAGAGAAAAGCTTCTGCTGTGATTACAGAGAATATAATAGAGTTCTCGGGTCGATGTTACAAGCTGCCTGTGAATCCAGAAGCGCTTTAAAATTGCCTACCTAATGCTTGCCAGTAAGAAGAAGGTTATACATGGGAGAGCTCCGGGAATCCTTCTGAGATGCAGTCCGGATCTTCTTCAGCAGAGATGCAGGGATGGATATCCAGATCAGCAACCTGAAAAGCATCAATGGATTTAAGAGACAGAGGCTGCCACAATGCCCTGCTGCCGCTGCAGCATCGTGGTTTGAAGAACAGTGTATTGATTTGATTTTCCTCACATATGAGGAGGGT
Organism: Alectoris magna; assembly: GCA_030625065.1. Classification (NCBI taxonomy): domain Eukaryota; kingdom Metazoa; phylum Chordata; class Aves; order Galliformes; family Phasianidae; genus Alectoris; species Alectoris magna. The sequence goes on from CM060560.1 coordinate 107,963,925, forward strand.
CAGAGCAGGGGCGTTGCTAAGAGCCATTAAAGAGGCCTGCCTCCTCTGTTTCAGCCGGGGGATCTGTTTATCTCGCTCATCTGCAGGCTGCTCTCAGGCGTGTTTTCTCAGCCCTGTGCTGTTCACCCCACAGATTCAGCTTTACTCCACCTAGTCTGCATCACCCCAAACTACAGCAAGCATACCAGCTCCCGATAGTTAGCAATGCAAACAGAGGGGCTTCATCGTATGCCCCGTTACACAAAGGTAACACAAATTACCACACATCTCATTTATTTTTAATTGTGAAGCAGAAGAAAACCCTTTTTTCTCCCTCTTCTGCAGCATGATGCTAACAGGCTTACAGCATGAAAAATAATTTCTCCTTCAGCCTACCCAAGTGCTCAAAAAAGTTTCAGCACGGGGAAAATAAGATAGAAAGCCAAGGAACAGAAAGCAGGCAGCAGAGTGTTACCATCACCCGATAGGGTGATATATTAGTGCTGTATATTAGGCTACCAGATATCATCCCAAGAAAATAACTTGAGCCACTAAAAACAAGGGGGAATCACTGAAAATCAGTAACTATACTGTAAAGCAGAGACTGTGCTTTCTATGGGTGTGAGTCAGCATACCTCCAGCAATAGCAAGGGAGTTACGCCCATGCACGGAGGTTTAATTCTGATTGTACCACTGCAGTGGTGGGAGGAAATGGGAAGACAGGAAAGAGAAGAGACTCTTCATCAGATGTCATTTGCACAGGTTTATTCTTTGTTAAACAACGTCATTTCAGTCCAGTCTGAGTTGCATCAGCCCTGCTACGAAACAGCTCCCATTTGGCAAACGAATTGCAATCAGCTGGATATGAAAGGAGGCTGATAAACCCAAGATGGATTCACAGTCAGCATTACCAGCAAAACTCCTCCTACAGCCTTGACAAGGAAAGGGGTACAGCTGCTTGTATATCTGTGTCATAATGGTCTTCTCATCCATTATTTCCTCATTTTAAGAAGACCACAAATTCTCAGATTTATACTGCTCAGGGTGCTCCTGGGCATGAAAGAACTCAAGAGATGAAAAATTTAATAGATGACCTGATTTACCGTTGTCTTCCATGGGCATTTCATTTAGTGCTTTCTCTTCTGTGCACTGGTAGTTTTAAAACCCCATGAAATATTGGATTACATAACTCAGAGCCTGTTACGTGACAAGGCCATTACTTGAATGCTTTCCATTCCAGAGAACACGCTGTTGGATGCAAAGCAAATGTGCAGGACCAAGAGTGCAAACCAAGCCTGAAGACTGGAGTAGGAGCAAAATGCAGCTGCAACAGTAAAATGCAGCACAAGTCAGTTAAGGGCCTTACATTCTTTGGCCAGTCCCACAAAAAATAAGAAACTACGTTTTGTACTATCAATCAGATCTTTTTGTATTCTTCTGTTTAAAATAGAGCTCCCAAGACTGCTCATCTGTTTCTGGTCACATCAGGGTGCTGCATGCTTACTAGCAGTGGGATTTCACTAAAGCCATATCTCCTTGCACAAGCCTCTGACCTTCTTTCTGACTAGCGGGCAGAAGCAGGTAATTTAACCCTCCTGAGCTGCAGAGCAAAGGTCTCTCCCTTCACAGATGTTGGCTCTGCAACGTGTTCTCGAGGGATCGTTCCATGCCAAGAAAGATGAAAAGCCATCCCGTCCTTCAATATCAATTTTTAATAAGGCTTTGAAACCCAGGAAAGCTGCAGAAGATTGGAAAAACACCAGACTCATACCAATATTTTCAAAGCACGAGTAATCAAATTGTAAGCCTGCTATTGTGTCATCGAGCCACAGAAAAACAATGGAACGAGTTTGGCTTGAAAAGAGATGGTAAAGATGATACAATTTACTAAGAGCTCTGCAATACAGCGTACTTAGTTACTGCACACTATTGATCAGGGAGCTAAACTGATTCTGAAGCAACACGACACAGTAAAGAAATTAAATCTGACTGTAATGAATGTATTTGAGAAATTAATAATCAGGTACGTTTTCATCCAGTTTGTACAGGAACGTGTTTCCAGGCCTGAGCTATTTAATGTATTATCAGCAAACACAAAAGAAGCCCAAACTCTTAGTAACATAAGCTTCACAAGCTTTAATGACTAAACAACAAAAATAAAGAAAACTCCTTGAAAACAGTCTACCTAGAAGTGGGTAAAATGGTGTCTCAACATAGCCATAGTCAGAGCCAGGAAAGCGCTTTATAGACTGCAGCACTGTTCTGCGGAGCAGAAGATGCTGAATTGCAGAGGGTGATGGAAGATCACCAGGTGGGCACAAGCTCTGGGTAAGACACTGTGAGCAAAGAAAAGATGACTTTCAGCAGCAAAGGTATTACCATTAGAACATTCCACTTACAGTTCCAAATAGATTTTGTCTCATCTATTTTTCCTTGGTAACCCAAGACTGGAACTTACAACTGAAATAATAGAATTCTATTTAATGAATGGAGATGGAGCTTGAAGACTTGAAGTTAAGATTTAATGCCTGTAAACTCTGTGGCTCATCTTATGCTTCAAATAATACAGATAATCACAATATTACAAGTTTCAAAATCTTCGTAAATCTGTGAAGAGCTGCCAGCAACAGTAAAGCCAACATTAATGTCCCCACTACCCATGTTTATACTCATAGCTTTCAATGCCTTCTAACTGGAACAAAAAGAGAAAAGTACACCTTGCTCTCCCACAAAGCAACCCTCGACCTTTGTTAGATTTGCTGTTTGTCAATTCATTCCATAGAAAGAGTCTGGTTATTTCAGCCATCCCCAAACGCTGTCTGTCAAAAGTATGATGGATCAACTCCCATCAGATAAAGCAACCCAGCAATTAGAATAACTGGCAAGCCCAGACTCCATTCCCCCAGTCACCACTATGCAACAGCAAGCGTTTCACGACTAGGTTACAAAATAAAAATAAAAATAAAACAAAATAAAACTGGAAAGTTTCCAAAGCTGCAGAACAACTTTGAGCACATCCTTTCACAAAGAAACTCTTCTGGAGGGCTGCTGAAAGATGGTCCCTATGTATACAGCTATGTGCTGACGTTGCAGTTTCTAGAGATGCACAGATGATGTTAAGAATAAATATGAACTCCATGCAAGCCCAGGGCTTTTGCAGAGAAATGCAAGGACAGAGAAGTACTCTGCAGACCTGGTCCATTCATGGCCTTTCTTTGTCATAGGATACTTGGTATGTTCGACATATGAAAACAAACAAAAAGCTAATAGAGCATTGCCATCTTTTAACTGCACAAACTGGGTGGCAGAGGTATCAGAACTGGGAGACAACATGCCATTCACCACCTTCCAGGCCACCTGTCTTAATTCTCAGGATCTTCTAAATCTCGTACTGGATTTACAAAGTCCATGGAAGAAAATCAATACGTATATTTCATCAGGTAATCTGTCCCCAGCAAAACCAATACCTTCTGAGAACTACCACGGCTTGAAAATCACATTGTCATATGCATTCACCAAAAAAATAATAGAGAAGTAAGATCCTTAACACCGGTCAAAATTGAGAGCAAGACATATCCAAAAATGAAAATAATAAAATTTAAAAAAATCCCTCAAAAAGACACATTCTCTTCTTACTATTAGAGATTTCACTTTGCTGTTAGGGAATTAAGAATTAGCATCTGAGGAGGAGCACACCCTGGCACTTGTTCTGCCCTGCAAATCCTGCTCAGTACAGAAGCAATGCAAAGGATCCTCCTAAGGCCCAATCTGCCCCATGACAGTCCACGTCCCCCAAGGACTGCTTTCTCAGGAAGAAGGCCTGGGCAGCTCATTAACATCCCTTTAGCCCCCAGGCATGCTGCTCTCAGCATACCTTTGACCAGAGGCAGCACCTGCTCCCAGCCAACAGGCAGCACTGACCTTCTCACATTGCCACGTGGGAGGCAAGTGGACCGCTTGGTGCAGGTCAGAAGGCCCAAGAACACAACCTCTGAAGTGCCAATCTAAAACCATTTTAAATCTGTATTTTTGTTTCAGAACCAAACGACTGGGAAGTTTTAGCAGCTGTCATTTGCTTTTTGTTTCAGACATAAATGCAGAGCTAGCCAGAACTCCTTGCCAAACAGAAAGTAAGGCACTGCAGCAGGCTGGGAACATGCCTTTTCCTCACAAGCAGATCACAAGTCACAGCTACCAACCATACAGAGGATAACCACTTCTCTTTAATAAGGTAGAAGCACTGGACCGTGTAACATAGAAATGCAGGGCTTGAAAGAGAAATACAAGGGCAGGTCTGCAACAAGACTGCAATAGGTCCGGTAATTCAGATTTATGTCTAACACGTCCAAGGCTAACATTTTTTTTTGTTCTGGGCAAATGTACTGGGCATGATGGACAGTCAGCTGAATATGAGCCAGCAGTGTGCCCAGGTGGACAAGAAGGCCAATGGCATCCCGGCTTGTATCAGGAATGGGGTGGTGAGCAGGACTAGGGAAGTCATCCTGCCACTGTACTTGGCACTGACGAGGCCTCACCTCGAGTACTGTGTTCGGTTTTGTGCACCTCAGTACAGAAAGGACATTGAGGTGCTGGAGCAGGTCCAAAGAAGGGCAACAAGGCTGGGGAAGGACTTGGAGAATATGCCCTATGAGGAGAGACTGAAGGAGGTGGGGCTGTTTAGTCTGGGGAAAAGGAGGCTGAGGGGAGACCTTATTGCTCTCTTCCAGTACCTGAAAGGTGCTTACAGCGAGAGCAGGGTTGGTCTCTTCTCACTGGTGACAGGAAGCGGGGAAATGGCCTCAAGTTGCACCAGGGTAAGCTTAAGTTGGATATCAGGAAAAACTTCTTAACAGAAAGGGTTGTTAAGCACCGGAATAGGCTCCCCAGGGAGGCGGTTGAGTCACCATCCCTGGATGTGTTTAAAAACCGTTTGGATGCAGTGCTCAGGGACATGATTTAGCAGAGGGTTGTTCGAGTTAGGGTACTATGGTTAGGTTGTGGTTGGACTTGGTGATCTCTAAGCTCTTTTCCAGCGTGGGCAATTCTACGATTCTATGAATACACACCGAAGAGAGATCAGATCCTGCAGCAACAAAGTCAATCTAAACTGGGTGAACTGACCTAGGAGGTCATAAAGCTTTAATATAATTGTTTACTTCTTTTTTTTTTTTAATAAATAATTCTGAAGTGGAAGGCAGACCTCTTTCTAACAGCACAACTGAGTAATACTTAACAATCAAGTTAATATCTTAGTATTCCCCAAGGCATTTTTCCTTCCGCTCTTGCACTCGTTCAGAAAATGCTTTAGCCATGTATTGCAGTACAACTAGAGCACTAAAAACATGAGAGCAGCTGTGAACATCACTAGTTGAAAGTTTCTCTATAGCATATTTTTACTTGATATGAAAAGCAGTGTACCATAAATCTCTTTGTTCCATTGAGTAAGCATGTCCAAGGGAAAGCATGTAATCAAAATTAACATAAGAAAGAAGCAGCAGGAGGCAGTTCCTCTCAGGCCTGTCCAGCTAGGATGTTTTTGTACTCAGTGTTTGTGCAAGAGAAAATAAACTGCCTACACTGAAGCTATATGGTGCACTTCATACCATGGAACTCAACCAAAAAAGAAAAAAAAGGCTGCTGCATGTACTACAGAAGGCACAGAACAAGCGGAATACAAGACAAGATAAAAATTGATGTATAAGAAGTTACATTAGCACAGGTCAATAAACAGAGGCTAAGAGCACTTGCCTGATAGGAAACCAGTTTAATATGCTTTATGGACTTTTTTTCGGTACATAATGGTCTATTGCAGAGCTTAATCACACACACACGCAAACGAATCCACCATTTCCCTCCCTTCAGAAAACAGAATAATCTGTGTTTCACAATTCAAGTAGTTCCACAGATTTTTTTGCAGCAAATTGGAAACAAAAACATCTTTAAGGACCAGGGACAACTGAAATCAGGTGGTTAATGTTTCTGTTTCTTCTGATGACATCTATCGCTTGCTTCTTTGGTATTATATGGTAATCAAGCTTCTGTGACTTGCTATAATTCTTTTTGTTACTTACTAATGAAACTTGATTCCTTGGCGGGAGTTAATGATCTGTATGTTAAGCTTTACATAGAAGAAAAATACCCCAGGTGCTTACTCAATGAGTACTGTTTGATCAAAATCAACAAGAGAAGATGCTGAGCAGCTTTCTTTGTGTCCAGAGCTTCCATGTACTGTGGCAGCTGTATCACTCCTAACGTCTGCATACGCTCAGTGACAGATGAGCCCAGAAGCCATTTTCAGACCTGCCAAAAGTGAAGGATAATGAAGACGCTAACAACTTAAGCTACGGGTACTAGAAAAAATAATTAAGGACAGATTAAGGTACTCAGAGAAAACCAGTCCTCCAAGAGCCACAAGGCAGAACTGCTTACATTGGTAAATCTGAAAGCATAAAAGACTCTATTTAAATGTGCATAATACATATTCATAAAATACACTTTGTACTTGGCAGCAAATTAGACGTATGTAAAAAATAAAGAGGCTAACGATTCATTACAAAGGATTCTAATAATTTGTACCTCTTCCCAAAAGTGTGATATCCTGGTTTAATAGAGTATTTCCACAGAAGTTTATTTATACTTATTTTTTACTTATTATACCTCTTTTTAAGCATGACTAACATCGAAAACAATTCACTACCCAGACATCGACTGGCAAAGATGAAGGAGATGCCACATGCAGTAATTCTGGGGACTAATATAGTACAGAAAAAAAAAATGACAACACTCTAACATAGAAATATTGCATTACTCAAGATTGTCAAGACTTCCTGAGAGGTCAAGAGCTGGCCATGAGTAAGATGTAAATCTCTGGTTTCAGGAATGCAATAGCATTTGGAAAGCTGTGCTGTAATGTTGTTTTCCTTCAGACTTTCTGTCATTGTAATTAGCAGCACAGCTTTGACTACATCAGCATGGCAACAGAGAACGTGTTGGAGCCTATTGGTTATCATCTATCCCTTCTTCCTGGCATCTGAACATACGCTGGCAGTGATCGAAATGCTGGCAGTTTCCAGCATGAACACAAGGATAAATGGTGCGCCTGCAATGAGAACAGAACTATGTCGGTAACTTTAGAGGAAAAAACATCTGTCTACAAAGTCCGCCTCTTCATTTGTAAGGGAATACATACTGAATTAATAAAGTGGTAAGGGAGCACAGAGAGGGGCACTAGCGTTCACTGAATCTCAACACACTGTCTGGAATACTGTCTTTATTAAGGAAATACAACCCGTCTTTGCACTTACAACGTACATAACAAGTTAGGGTTGTAACTGTAATGTATTGTCACTAACCACCATTTAGCCAGGAGAGAAGTAAGGAAAACAGGCAGATCAGTCAAACGACTAGCACAAAAATACCCCTATCATTACCCTTTGGTAATGCTGACATTAAGGCAACTGATGCTGCAGTTTTGTATCCTCAACAATTATGCTCACCTGCCTTCTCTCATCTGATAGCTGTTATAACAGAACAGTGGGGAGACAAAAACACACTCTCCAAACCACTCGAACAACTGCTCCCTTCACATCTGTTTTCCACTATCTTGCTCAAAGGCACTGCAAGAAGACGACCTTACCCAAGAAATACAAATAATTAAATAAATGCTACGGTGAAGCTCCACAAGAATACAGTGCGATTCTTTCAAGAGAATTACACAGCTCCAAATTATTCACACATATAAAGACATTTCCCTGTCTGAACTACTACAGTTGAACTGAATGTTTATAGGCATAAGCCTCAATTCTAAACCAATCAACCAAACAAAAGAAACCTAAAAGACACCCATCATAACTGCTAATTTTAGGCCTTAATTGACATTAACTACTCCCGGATTCCTGCACTGCACCTTTTTCAACTTTTTCTTCTCTTAAGAGACAAAGCCGTCTAACAGATGTGACGGAAACACATTTAAAAAAATAATAATGGGTAATCTACAAGCAGAAGGTTTTGAATTAACTTAATTCTGATTTCCCTATGTCTTTACAACTCACAAAACTTTTCAGGTTTTATTGTGTGCAACAGTCCCACGACTACACACGGATGACAAGTGCTCAGCAATACATAAAAACACACTGAGCCTTCAGGATGGAATAGGCTGAGCAATTTGCATATGTCGTCTTTGCTCATTTTCCTCAAAAGTATGTCTTCAAGAAGTTGTAAAGCTTCAAAACTTAAGGACGACGTGAAATTGCTGACTTTACACCAAGATCATCTATTATTCCCTTAATAGTACTCCCATAAGTTATTTCTTAAGAAAGGCGTGAAGAGATAAGTACTTCTGATAAGCATACATAAAAGAGTTCTACCTGTACTTTGAGGCTGTGTGTCCTTAAGCTCTTAAAACCTCTGCAACAGGAGCGGGGGCATTCACCTTTGTTACGCTTAGTCTTAATCTACTATAAGGAAATCCCAAATAAATGTACTCCTTATGCATCACCCGAAGCACACTATCAGGCTGCGCCTTTCAATTACAATTTAAACACTGCTTAAGAACACTACCATCAGTCATGAGGAAGCTGTTCACTTCATATTGTTTGCTATTTCTAATATAAGTAACTTCAGTAAACACTTAAATTGTGCATTGCCTTGCACAGATGGATGAAATACAACAACATTATAGCAAAACGACTGTATTGAAACAGCATCAAAAACACGGGAAATTGAAGCTGTACAGTACAAGGTCAACAGTAAAAAACTGAATGAACATTTCAGTACAAAAGGGTAGGAAGCTCATGAAGAAAAAAAAACATTTAAGAGGTAAAGCAGAGGTTCTGCACCCAGCAGCAGCACTTCCTTACATTTTGGTCTATCTGTACAAATGCAGCATTAAAAAAATACCTGTATTTACAAAACAGAGGTAAGGAAACAGAAAATAGAGCCCCGTTCCTACTGTGATAGTCACACCACTAGAATAATCTCATTAAGAACGGGGCTTCTGCTACTGAAGGAAAAGAGTCAGGTGTAGGCTTCATCTATTTATGCCGCTCTGCAGATTATGTTAGCGTTGCCAACTTGTCAATTAAATCATCGACAGTATTCACAAGAAGTTTTGTGTCTTCCTTCTCACTCATTCGATGTTGGCCAGCTTTGCGGAGAATAACATCCACATCTTTGCTCAGAACGCGGTCAGCAACTTGCATAGAGATCTGCCAAGGGACGTCATCATCCTTCATGCCGTGAATAAGACGGATGGGACACATTATAGGGATAGGGCTATTTAGCAGACAGTGATTTTCTGCTTCTCTAATGAAGTCATAGGTCAAGGAGTAATATCCTTCCTCGTTATGCTTTGTTGGAAACTTCCATTCACCTTTCTCTTCTATTTCTTTTTGCGCCTATAAAAAGTGCAAAGTATACAAGACAGAAGTTACAGTGGGTTTTTTAGAATATTTCAATTTATTCCTGCTCTAAACACACTAAAACTTTGCCCCTTGAAAGCGCAATCCTATTCAACTTATATATAGTAAACTGAATAGGATTCAACCCAATTTTAATGCAAATGTAAGATATTTTAACACAGAAATCTAATAGATCGTTGAACTACAGGGATCTGAGTTCACATCCTATATGCCACAGTAGCATAAACACACTGTAGGTTCACACCAGCATCATAGTAGAAGCACAGTATTTTGCAGACACTTTGATTACTATACATTTTCTGCTTACCTCCACCACAAACACAGAAAGAAATATTGGAAGACCTGAAGGGAAAGTACAGCTTGAACAACAGAATTTTTTTCAAGCGTTTAGCTTGCCAGATGTTTTGATTGCACAACAGACAACCATCAACTTTACCTCAATGGAAAGCCTCTTAAAGGCTGTTACAAGATGGTCTGCTGCTACAGCTACTCCAACTAGAGCAGCTACTTTATCTGGGCGTGCTATCGCAGCATGAAGCATCAGCCATCCTCCTAAGCTGGAGCCCACCAGAATCTTAAAAGAGAAGAAATCAGATGTTATTTTATAGGAAACAGCTTTTATTTTCTTTTTACAAAATGTCAGCTTTCATCTCATTTAACTACTTAAACCTTGGACATAATCCTGCTGTCCTTACCCAGGCAGAACTGTTGTCACCTCCAGTGGAAATTTTGCCTGAGTAAGCACTGCAGAATCTGGAATGTTATTATTCTTTTTGTTTGACATGGCTGGCTATTGCTCTCTGAGACTGAAACACTGTAAACAAAATGAGAGTTGAAACAATTCAGTATTGCATGCATACTTTTTTCTCTTCTTAAAATAAAGGCACGTCACAAAGGCTCTGTGCAGCAACAGAGGTCAACAAAAGCAACTCAGAACATAAAATGTTTTTCAAATACAATACCAGATTTTTCTGGGATGCAGACTGACTTTCTCACACTCATTTCAAAAGTAAACGTAGAAGCCAAACATTGTTTCCGCTCACTTTTGTTAAGCTATTTTATTATATACAGCATCATAACTTCCAACATTCCTGCAAATCCTTCAATTAATGCATCAGCAGTGGGACAAAGCCTCACTCTTCCATGAGGAGAGCTGTGCAGCACTGAACAGCTCCTTGTCCCTAATTAGGTGGAACCTCCTCCACAAGCCTTTCCCAAACCTCTTGGGACTGGGCCAGGGCTGATGTAACCCAGTGCCAGTGCCAGCTCTTCTCTATTGAACCATCTCCTGCCAACCCACACCTTCACAAAGTTGTGATCTACTTGTTTGCAAAAGAAGCCCTACAAATAATGTCATTTCAAATAGGTCTGCTTAACAGCTACCAGGTGCAAGCTGTTGAACAGAAGCTACTCTAGACAGGACCTACTGCAGTATATTTTTGATTACACAATATTTTATCTTCAGAAAAAAACATGTTTCATATTTAAGAATGAAATACAACCTGTGGTCCATCTGTAAGTTCATCCAGTATAGACAGAACATCTTTTCTCCACTTCCCAATCGTACACTCCTCAAAGTTCCCCTGTGAACTTCCACATCCTGTATAATCAAATCTGAAAAAGCAATCATCAAAAGTTGTGATACTACCTACAACAACACAGAAACTAAAACTAAGCAGTACTGCTTAACACAAATTAAACAGAGAACAATATACTGCACTGAATATTTTCTTTCTTGGTCCCACACATCACTAACAACGTTAAGTCACATAGAAAGCAGTTTATACACATTAACAACTATTCAATCATTTCATGTAGCCATGTCCAAATTTATCTGGGTGTTTCCCAAACAAGGAATTTGACAAATGCTATTACAACTAAAAACAACATACTTCAATATGAAAGGTACTTTAGAAGTGTGAAAGCTCTTCTAAATGCTATACGCCATCAAGAAAACTTATAAAGCTCAGCATTCAGCCTGAATAATCAAAACATATTACCAAGCACGTGCATGTTTCTCCACAACAGAAGGCATGGGACAGCTCAGTACAATTCAGCAGTTAAAAACCATGCTTACAGTCATAATTTAGAATAAGAATAGTATTCCACATGCTAAAACTAACATTTCTAAATGTTTTCTTTCTTTTTCTTTGTTGTGCTCTTAGCTTTAACACGTAACACTGGCTAGAAATTTAGATAGATTTCTTTCAAGATACATTGTCCCGATCTACCTCAGCCCAACAGATAGAAATTCTATGTCTGAAATGCAAGAGAGACACTCATTAGCTTGCGTACAGAACAGCATGCACTTCAAATTAAACACCCAACTCTACGTATGATACCTATTTCATATTCTCAAGAACAATGCTTCTATGTACCTGATGAAGGCATGGCCTAGACAGCTGCAGAAATCTTCAAGGGCAGTTGCTTTCCGACCATCCATATTTGACCGCAAGCCTGGAAGGAAAATAACCCCTGGATTCCTGCCTTTCAGCTTACGGTAGGCTAGATTTGGTTGATCTGGTCGAGCAAGAAAGCTGACTGATGACTTCCACCTGCAAACTAATAAAGAGAGCTATGAAGTACCACCATCAAGACAGTTCTGGCAGAAATAACAACATTTTATAAAATAAGAATTCAGGAAATATATGTATGTTATGTGAAATTATGATACTTAGGCTCAGGAGAAAAGAAAATCAGAAGTGTCTTCTACACTCTTCAATACTGTAATGCAATGATTTGAAGGTGCTCAACAGTAACATCAGTCACATAAGGAGTCCACTCAGCAATGAGCAAAGTGGCTGACAGAAACCAAGCACTAAGATATGCTATGCTTCATTTGTCCTCATGTTGTATATCATATGGAATATCTACTTATCTCTCATAAAATGACAGCTTCTTCATCAGCTTAGCTTTTTTTTTGAAAAGTGAATGTCAAATAATTTCTATGCTGAACCTAAAGCACTGCGTGTGATATGTAACACAGAGCCTCTCTCACCATACCACTCACAGCTATTGCTGCTCGAAGACTATTTCCAGTAACACTGAAAATTAGCAGGGTGATAAACTCTGAGTCAAGTTCCTCAGAACGGTTTCATCCTAACAGTGCTCTCTTCCTTAGACACAAAACACAAAAGGTTAAAAAATAAAGCCGTGTTTTCTGTAAATACAGAAAAAACGTATTAAACACAACTCATATGGAGAAAGAGTTGACTGTTGTAGACCTATAAATTTCTCATGCATCTCCTAAAGAGGCAAAGATCTCACATCACATGGCCTTGTGCATTCTTCCTGGAGAGGATAAATTCTACCTGCACTCAAAAGGCTCTGTCTTTATCCACAAGAAGCTAAATATTTTGCAAGCACTTAAAAAAATGCAAGATCATTTAGTGCAACTTCTTTCAAAGTGACCTGCAATGTACCTGAGCAGCTTTCCCATCAGTATACTGAGAACTTAATTTTTTCATTTTTGTTAAGGTTGAAGACAACAACCCAGATGCATTTGGAAAGGAGACACTGTCTGGGCTGTTACTCACATTAACAACCATCCACAGAGCTGGTTTCAAACAAGGAACAAAGATTGATAAGGGAAATGCTACCAAATGAGGACTATGCTGAATTTCAACAGCTGCTACTGTATTTAATCTGAACTCAGTAGTCAGTTGTACCTCTACTGTGGATGAAGATAAGTGGTTTGTAGAGAAGTGTTACAAGGAATTAATCCACTCTATTATCCCTCTCAGCAAGATAATGTGTTAAACTGAAAGCTTGGGCAGGACTTCTGATAAGACTCTAACACTCTTAATCTTTAGATTAGAGGAGGACTGGTTCTTGAATACCATTAACCAATAGTGGAGCACAAAAACTACACAACCCCCCAAAAACACATCAGTACACCTTGGTGGCATAACCACTGGTCAACATACAGCAAAAACCAGCCTTGAGGGTGCCACAACACTTAGCTATTCTGCTGCTTCCTCTCACAAAGAAAGATATTATATTCAAGTTTTTTATTTCAATTTGCATGTGCACGAGTAAAAGTGCCATTTTATCTCTCATGAAAAGATGGGACAGTTCTTCATCCCACTGATGTACGAAGGGTGCGTCATAGAATAGATACCACACTACAAGTTTTTTTTAGTTACATTCACACTATGCACTGTCTCTATCAGTAAGGCAATCATTTATTTGTCTGTCAGTAAGAGATGCATCAATAACTGCTAAACTCCATAAAAAGAAGTGAGAAGTATGTTTCTCCCATACGTACTCATAACCATCCTCCAGGCCATTACATTTCCATCCTGCAGCACTCCGGAACTGACCTCAGGCTGCCTGAGGCAAGCCAGTTTAAACTGAGCCACAAGAGAACGAAACAACTCCATGAAACAACTCCATGAATGAGCAAACTGAGCAATTTGCAAGTTACTTCACATGCACCAGCAGCAATCTGAACTCCAATAATCCAAAAGTCTATAGAAACCACCTCAGCCAGCCAACTACAATGCATACTTCCCTGGAGTCACATGCTAGGACTTCCCTTTCAGCAGCTGAGAACATAATTATCTGCACAGCTACCCAGTACTTTCTTCTCCTTATTTCACAGAATCATCACTGTTGAATCACTAAAGACCACTAAGACTATCTAGTTCAACCATCAGCTCCCCACCATGCCCACTAACCATGTTCCTCAGTGCCACATCTACAGAGCCCTTAAACACCTCAAGGGATGGTGACTCCACCAACCTCCCTGGGCAGCCTGTGCCAATGCTTCACTGCTCTTCCTGAAATGTTTCCTAATATCCAATCTGAACCTCCCCTGCTGCAACTTAAGGCCATTCCCTCTCATCCTATCACTGTTACATGGGAGAAGATGTGAACCCCCACCTCAACACAACCTCTTTCAGGCAGTTGTAGAGAGTAATAAGGTCTCTCCTGAAGTCTCCTTGAGACTGAACAATCCCAGTTCTCTCAGCTGCTCTCCTTAAGACTCGTGCTCCAGACCCTTCACAGCTTTGTTGCCCTTCTCTGGACACACTCCAGGGTTTTGATGTCTTTCTTGTAGCGACAGACCCAAAACTGAACACAGGTACTTGAGATGCAGCCTCACCAGAGCTGAGTACAGGGGAATGATCACCTCTCTGCTCCTGCTGGCTGTACTATTTCTAATACAAGCCAGCATAACGTTGGCCTTGGCCACCTGGGCACTCTGCCGGCGCACATTCAGCTATCAGGTAACACCCCCAGGCCCTTTCCCCCTACTCAGCTTTCCAGCCACTCTGCCCCTAGCCTGTAGCAACGCACGCGGCTGCCGTGCCCAAAGCGCAGGACCCCGCACTCGCTAGAAGCGCCACCCCACGCGAACACATCCGCCCCCTCCTCCTCGCGCTTCCTCAGGAAGCGGAGCTGCTCCATTCCCACCCCAGGGACCGGCGACTAGATGTCCCTATCTCGCCCGGGCTGGCGGCAAAGGAGCGCCAGCAGGGCAGCCCCGGGGCCCCTCCTTACCCGGGAGCCCCAGGGCCGCGCTCAGCAGCGGCAACCCCAACAGCGGGACTGAGGCGCGGCCACCGCTCCGCCGCAGCCCCAGCGACGCCGCCATGTCTGCCTCCACGCGCATGCGCCTCCGAGGGCGGACGCCTGAGGAGGGGTGTCCGACGCGCCGTGGGCTGCTGTGGTGAGCGGGTGCTTCCTGCCGGCCCGGTCATAGGCAAGTCAAATGTTAGCCAAACTGGGAGGCCCGTGGTGTTGTGAAACGAAAAAGAAATCAGCACCCCAGGGTGATGGTGATTTTTTTTTTTTTTTTTTCAGATGGGGTGGGTCATAAAAATGAGAAAATTACTGTGTATATGCAGTGAGCGTATTACACTCTTAGAATCACAGGATATCCTGACTTGGAAGGCACCCACAAGGATCACTGAGTCAACTCCTGGCTCCGCATAGGGTATGGTTGGCCCTTTGGGCTGCCAGGGCATGCTGCTGGTTCACACTCAACTCGCCAACAGCCAGAATCCTAGATCCCTTTCCTCTGGGCTGCCCAGCCTCTCCCTCCCCAGTCAGTACATACATCCAGGGCTGCCCCATGCCAGGTGCAGGATCCGACACTTGCACTTGTTCAGCTTCATGCCACAGGTGATTGTCCATTTTGTCAAGACCTCTCTGCAAGACCTCTCCACCTCTGAAGGAACAAACAGCTCCTGTCACTTTAGTTCTGTCCTCAAGCTTAGCATACACCCCAGTCCTGCATCCAAACACCATCTCTACATCGAACTTTTCCCTTACAGATAAAGCACTTAATCCTTTAGAAAGGGGCGTGATTCAAATGGCTTCAGGAACATCAGTGGTTCTGTTGGATTGCTTTCGAGATTTCTAAAATATCAAATGAAAGCATTGGAACCAAACCAAAGAAAAGCGGGGTTGCACATGTCCTGTTTCTGCCATCAGCAAAACATACTTGGTGTCTGTTCTAGTTGGACCTCCAGAGCAGTCTGGGAGGCTGCTGACATGACAGAGCATGGCCTGTGCACACAGCTACTGCCCTGCAGAAGCTGTGCTATTGAAATCAAAGAGCGTCTGCAAAAAATGGCAGCAAACTGGAAAGAGGTC
Source organism: Alectoris magna (assembly GCA_030625065.1). Classification (NCBI taxonomy): domain Eukaryota; kingdom Metazoa; phylum Chordata; class Aves; order Galliformes; family Phasianidae; genus Alectoris; species Alectoris magna. Next base: position 107,979,926 of record CM060560.1, read on the forward strand.
GCTATTTTCTTTTGTTAGCCTATCTTGGCAAACTGATTCCCACTGCCATCTGGAGAACCAGAAGGACATCCAGGAGGCCAGAAGGGAGCTACTCAGGGGACCACACAGGGAAGGGCAAGGAAGATGTGGGTGAGGAGTGATCAGCTTTAAGTGCAGTTTTATTTACTCTTTGACTGAAGTTAATATACCTGTTGCTCTGTGCAGGATCAGCAATAAGTGCAGGTCAGCAACACCTGCTCAGGCTGCTGCATCCAGCCAGGCCCTGGGCTCCACACGGTGATGTCATTGTGGTGACTCGTGGGTGCTGTGGTGACACTTGAGCATCTCCCAGGGGAACCCTCAGACAGTTCCATTGGATTTTGCTTGCTGACCAGCAGGGCGGAGACTGTCTCACTGCAGAAATGTCTGCAAGTGCAAACTTTGGGCAAATGGAGACAAGAGAAAGTGAACCATGTGCAGAAACTTCTGCTTCTGATGCAGAGAACCTGGCTGAGTCCTCAGGCTACCCTTCTGCTGATCATCCTGGACCAGGTCAAGGAACATCTGGTGATGCTGCCTTAGCATTGATAATGGATGGAAAGCAGTCAGAAACATTTACTGACGAAGACAAAGCCAAATATTATTATTATTATTATTTTTCTGAAGAAAGTGCTGGCAAAGCCAGCATCTTCTCTGCCTTCAGCTTTCCAGAGAAAATTTGGGTGTTGGCTAAAAGTTACCAGTTTGAGAGCATTTGGTGGTGTCACGGTGGAAAATGTGTTGTAATCGATGAAGTAATATTTCAGGTGGAAGTACTGGAAAGGAGAGGACCTTGGAAAGTTTTTGAGACTGAAAGGATGAAGACTAAAAGTTTTGTTCAACAACATAATCTGTATGGATTCACCAAAACACCACCTGACTTCAGAAGACCTCCCTCACTTCCCACATTTCTGGCAGAGGAAGAGGCATTTCCTGCCCATAGGAAGGTACGTCCATTGCTTCACACATGAACCAACTCTCTCCATATTCTGGACAAAAATACAAGCCTTGGTAATAGAAGAGATGGGGAGAAATGAAAACGTTCTGATCTTCATTGTTTTTTTGGCTGTTGGCAGCTTTTTAGAGGTAGTATTGCTGAGTTGAAGAAATGTGAATCAAATATATTTGGGTTAAATCTGAGTATGAATGCATGGAATGGAAAGATGTATAAATGAGGATACGATGAATATTTATTTCAGTATATTTGCAGCACATCTTGTTGTAGTCGGCCTGAACTGTGGGATTGAACTGACCAATGGAGATTTTTAATGCTCATGTTAGTTTTCAGCAATTGAAAGTCTTAGCTCCTCTATCTTGTTGTCTTTCAGTCCTGAAATGATAGCAACTAGCTTTTCTCCTTTGCATTTTTCAGTTATTCTTTTTTAACATATTTTTCAAGAGAGATCACCCAGAACTGCTTAAACTTTGCAAGAGGAGAGTTGCCCAGAAGAGAAGAGATGTGGCCATTCCTTCCCTGCAGGAAGACCTGAATGAGGGCCAACCCGAGGAGCAGCCCAGGTGCCCAGTCTGTGCAGGGAGCGGCTGCTGGGCCAGAAAGGAGCCTACTGGCAGTGGATCCAGAAGCTGGCACACAGACAGTGGCACCCATGGGGCTGCTGCTGCTCAAGCACCCCAAGAAAGCCACCACCCGAGCCCAGGGCAGTGCTTCTCCAAGCCTGCCAGACCCTGCTGCTGCAGCAGCAGGGAGGGAATGGTGCCATCCTCTGGCCCTGTCCCTGCTGTCTTCACGTAGCAGCCAGACCTTGGGTGCCACTTCTGCTCCTCCACTTTACTACGCTCTGCCCTTCGAGGCACCCGGTTTTACACCTGGCCCACCATGACAGGGGCTTCCCTGGCACCCAGAAGCACCAGAGCTGCAGGCTCCTCAGGCCTCCCTGTCATACCACAGCCCATCCTTTGCAGTGACCATGATGGCAGCAGCCATGCTGACACCACCCAACTGGTGGCCCTGGGCAGCCCTGCACTGCCTGATGTGCAGCTGCAGCTCTCACAGGGCAGGTGCAGCTGATGAGCTGGCACCTCAGTGCAGGACTCTCTGCAGACAGCAGGGACAGCAGCACCCGGCTACAGGTTCATCAGTTGGTAGTTCATAGACTGATAGCTCTGGAAATAAGATGTCTGAATAATAAACCTTTTCAGTTGTCATGTCCTTTTAGTCGTTCCCTCATTAATTCATTCATTTAATGGTGAAATCTCAGATTGAATTTGAATTTTATCTCTCAGAAGGGAGTTGAAACAACGGTTCTAACATCAATGTAATGGCTTTCTATTTCAGTCAGGCTCTAGATAATTAGCCAAAGAGAGTAAAAGACTGGATGTTGTTCTATGAATGTGGAACACTCTGTAATTAAGCAAACCAAGCAGATAGAGCCTCTTTGGTATGGAGGGCAATGGCTGAAATAGAAACATGGAGGGTGTGGTAGGAAGATGATATCACACCCCCACAAAGTCGCCATGTGCTTACCGTGGTGGAAGCAACCACCAGATGGCTGGAAATGTATCCCATACTCCATGCAACCACCGAAAATCCTATCCTGGGCCTTGAAAAGCAAGTCTTGTGGTGACAAGGCACCCCAGAAAAAGCTGAGTCACGCAGTGGGACGCATTTCCAAAATAACCTCCTGGACACTTTAAGCCAAGGAGCGTGGCACTGAGTGGGTATATCACATGTGCTATCATGCAGCGGCCTCTGGGAAGGTCAGACAATACAATGGACTGTCAGGGACTACACTGAGAGCAATGGGTGCTGGGACATTCAAACACTGTGACACGCGTTCAGCAAACGCCACCTGGTTAGTCAGCATGTGGGGATCTGGCCCTGCCGGATCAAGCCCCTTACGTACTGCCCAGAGAGTCCTGGGGGTGCGTATAAGGAACATGCTGGGCCAGACAGTTATTCCTGCCTTGGGCAAAGGCAAGGCCTTCCGTGGGATTGCTTCTGCTCAAGGACCTGGGTGCACGCGGCGGTAATGCGGAAAGATGGGGATGTCTGGTGTGTACCTCAGGGTGGTTTGATGCTGGGTGAGAACAGACGATATTTTAAGTTGCTTGATGTTAATTGCTACATAATGCTGCATGTCATCATTACTATGGTTGTTATATGCCTTATCAACAGTATTGCAGTAAGAACCACCCAGATTAAAGAATAATGAATTCTAATGGAACCAGAACTATCTCCCAGCATGCAATAATCCAACACCATCCATCATCCCTCCCTCCCTGAGAGACTCTTATGGCAGAAGGAACCCGAAGTCATGGACTAGTGAACTCCACAGACATTGTACAGGGATGGCCTACAGACCACAAGAATGCTAGGTGTGTCTATACATCAAAAAGCAAGACAGGTAACGGCAATTAGTTGGGATGTATCAGAAACTGTGGGCCTTGAGAGTCATGTAAATGGTGTGGAATAAGGGGTGGATACTATCTTAGCTTCAGCTGAGCCAGCTTAGTTTCAAGCCCCTCCACATATGTCTTCCCTTCTAGACCCTTCACTTGTAACTTCATTTGAGAAATTATTTTCCATAGCTCTTTTATGGGGAAACTCATGGAATGGTTACATTTTTATTGATTAACACAACATTGCTTGCACAAGTGTATAAAATAACTAAAAGACAAGCAGATATGCATTAAGAATCAAGTGAACATTTAAAACAAGTGTATTTTTAAAAACATTTATTGAAATGCCTTCATTGCATCATGCAGGATACAAAAATCATGATTAGAAAACCCTTATAACTATGCTAAGAAGTAAAATCAAGATACGTCAGGGAAAAAGAATAATTACATATACCAAAGCAATTTATTCTGATAGTGTTTTTAAATTGTTGGATTATAAGCTGTGATCTGCACAGATGGTAACAGTTATCTTGTGATAACTGTCCCTCCTTTCATTGACTCAAGTCAAAACTGACGAATGTCATGCTAGAGCAACCGTATCACCTGTGTGTACCACACAAGGAAGAATGCATCCCCTTCTTAACAGATGCAGGGTTGAAACAGTACAACAAAACTATTTTGCCAGCAAACTTGTTTTGCTTTCAGTTTTTCATTTGCTTCATCAAAAGCCATTAGCTTTTCATCGTGAAAAATGTCTAATGTGCTTTCTCTTATTACACAAACAAATTACATAGCACAAGTATTGACTACTGAGATAGAACCTCGTTAAAGTCAAAGAATAAGAGACTTTCCTGAAGTTCAATTCACTTAAGTTTTGCAATATTTCTCAAGGATTTGGAATTTGTAAGTGATTTTTAAATAGGAGATCAATGTATCCTCCTTATTTTTGTTGTTTTAGGAATCTCAACCCCTGATACTGAAAATTTTCATGCTTTTTATCCATACACTGTTCAGTGTAAACCCTCAGAGCCTGCATTTCTATTTTTATTCTGATGATAGCATTATTCTGAGTAGATACACTTTTTAAAAGTCTCCTTGGCTAAAAACATTGCTTCAAAGAATTTAGGCAGGTAGATACTTCAATGCTTGCTTCATGGAGACTAACATTTGAGGCTTCAGCAAAGTGTTCATTTGGCACAGAGAAAGATCAGAACCACATCAGTTGGGACCTGACCACATAAAATCACTGCAGGGTCCAGAATCAGCTCAGTCCAGATACAGTCCAGTACAGAAGTCCTCCTAATGACAAAGTTAATCCCTGTTTCCATTTTGTATCCTTGTGGATAAATCCATCTTTATAAAAAGCCGTCCTTTTCTTGTTGAGCTTCATAGATACAGACTTTAAACTTACAGTCAGTATCGCTGGGTGGTTTAAGATAGTTTGGTAAAAATTTAATTGCTTTACAAGTCATGAAGAGTTTTGGCACTGTCCCCTTACACGAAGTTAAATACAGCTACCAATGTGAAATATTACAATAAGGGAGTCATGTAACTCTTTGGCTCTGTTGTAATACTTAACTACTAAGGCAAGAACTGTGTGTACCTTAGGGCAGCTTTTTTTTTAATTCATAGTTTTATAAAATACTTGACTAAAAGTTTTTAAAAGTCACCTAATCGTCTATAAACGTCAAATGCTGCATATTAAAATATATGCTATTACACCTTTTTGTTCCGTTACTAGAATTTTTGCATACTGATGAGAGCACACGCATTCGTAAACCGCTGATGAAGACTTTCTCTGTTTAAGAGACATGGTACAAAATTAGCGTTGAATCAAGATGTTGTCACGTAAGCGGCCAGTTGGTTTGTTTTGGAGCACTATGACTTTCTCAACAGCTTTAGCTCTTTCGTCTCTACAAAGATCAACTAAAATAAGTAGCAAGTCCCCCTTTTCAATGCATTTAGAAAACCCTTCCGTTCCGAGGCTTTGGCTGCACATCATGAGGAGGATATATCAGAGTGTTCACTGGTATTTTATGTGGCTTTTCAGATTTTACTACATATGGCTAACTTCATACGTTAATGTTATTGCAGTTTGCCCTATTGCCCCATTTTGTTATAACATGAAGTGGGTGTAGCCTTCTGCGCCTGTAACAATAACATCCATCCATATCCTCATGGCTTCCGGTGTAGGAGCGACCATGTAGTATATTCGGTCATGTGTCTTAACACTGAAAGTGAGTAGTGGGTTGGGACTCTAAAAGAAGAAAGAAGCAGAAAGAGGGATATCAAAACAATGAAAAATCAAAGCGATTTATTGGCAACAGAAATAAAATTACTTACAGGGAGATTTAGGGCAGGGTTAGGGGGGAAAAAAGCACTGCATCCTACACTGCAGCACTGGGAACAAAGATGTGTTTATAGCGTATGCATCCAGTATAAATGTTTTAATATTTCCGTTAGACTATCACATAGCAGTACAGGCATCCGAACTGCTGCTCCATGCCCAAACAAGTCCCCTTGAGCAGGGATTATGTCCAACGGTCAAAACCACTTTGGCTTTCACAAATCCACGCATTAAAGATGTTCAGATTGTTCATATTCAGACTGACATCGCAATTACAGATGTGACCAGCAGGTAGCAGGTACCTCCCTCCCTACGATAGCTGCATGCAGCCAACTTAGTTTGCCAGAGCTACTGATTTTAGTGGTCTTGGCAGCAGACTATGGAACTCCTCACAGCAGATGCCACTGTGGGTCTATCATGTGGCTGGAAGGCTCTCTCTTATTTCTGCTTCATCAGTATAAACGAACAATGCTTGTCACTGCTCTGGCCTCGCCTTCCTTTGCCTCCACTTTGTTTTATTTTTCTGTTTGTTTGTTGTTTTTATAATGTCAACTCCCTTTGATTTTACTGCAGTTACCGTACTTAGAGTACTGCCGTATGATTGATACTCAGTCAAAATAACAAAGCTTACCTTATATGCATTCTTTAGATGATCATAATAGACTTCTTCAATAGCTTGAAAATAAATTACACCTTTTAATTTAGTTTCGTGTTTGTCTGAAATGGAAAAGAGAGACCAACTCTTTGAAATCTGGCTTTACATACAAATGGTGTCCTCGTGCATGACAGAGAACAGTCTGTGGCACATGTGCCAGCAGACCACATGGTGCTTGCCTTCTGACTCAGCATTAGCTAGTGATTCACTGGAAGCATTCCTGAAAGTATTCAAGGCCAGGCTGGATGTGGCTTTGAGCAACCTGGTCTAGTGGGAGGTGTCCCTGCCTGTAGCAGGGGGATGGAACTAGATGATCTTAAAGATCCCTTCCAACCCAAACCATTCTATGATCTCAAGTATCTTCTGTTTTACTGCATCGTTAAGTATTCCCGGAGGGTGTCAAGGAGCATCAGAACTGCATGCAATACTGAAGGGCAAACTTCCTCCCACGCCCAGTACTCTTGTACTTGGGGACTGTAATGCCTTGTGATGCCATGTTAGTATCACCTTAGCACTGACCAATCAAACAGAACATCTTAATCAGTCACGAGAGATTCTGCTGTCACTTTGAATGCTCGTGGCCTCAGCTTACATCCTATCAGTAGCTGCCGTCAGTTTCCAAAGCTTTAGATGATAGCAAAAAGAAATCCCAGAGACCAAGTGACGCTATGCTGGGAATCCCCCTGACAGCCCCCAAGAGGCCGGTGGAAGTACTGAGGTATAAGACTGCGACATTATAGCACGTGCTATGAAAAGCTAAATACAATACTATACAGCAAAATATATTATGTATGCAGCATAAGCAACTGCACTAGATTTTCAGATTTTAGGGCAAGTTCTTGGTTTAGTAGACTTGCGGAACTAAAACAACCTACCAGTACTTAGAATACAATTACTCCGAATTAACAGCACCAAAATTTATATTGGAAGTCTACTGTATACAAGCAGCTGCATTTTTCACAGAATCACAGAATTACCAAGGTTGGAAAAGACCTAGAAGATCATCTAGTCCAACCATTACCAATACTTCCCAGCTAAATCACATCCCTTTTTTTGCTCAGCTGGTACAGAATTCTCACAAAACTGTTTGTTGGGCTGCAGTCCTTGAGACTTAGGAGAAGTTTTCTTTGGTAGCTGAAGTTCCATTATGTGCAGCTGTACTGCACTCAAAACCAAAACTATTAACTATTTAAGAAAAAAAAATCAGTTCCTGATGGGGATGCTACTGTATGTTATAGGCCTTGCTAACCAATAAACCAGATGTTAAGAACAAAGTAAAATAGAATGTTTGCTCATCACATTCTTCCAAGTATTACTGCAAATTTGTAAGGAATCATCACTGGATATGTAATTAATTTTAACAATGTATTTTTAAGATGACAAGCAATGCATAACTCTGCCATCAATTTTAAGTTCCTCACGACTTGCTGGAAAGCAATAAAGTCATAAAAAGAAATGGAATCGCTTAGGTTTTTTTTTTTTTGTACCAGATGTTTTCTTGTGATGCTTAGAAATCACCATGCCCCTGTCTGGTGTCTCTTAACAGCAAAAATTCAAAGTGTAAAATCATTTTTCCACCTTCCTCCAAAGCTTAGAAATTAAACTATATATGGATTTGCACAACAATCTGTGAGACGTCTAAGTGCCTAAATTCCAAATCTGGTTTTGACCTAAGGTAACAATGCAACGTTTATACAGTGGCTCCAGATACCATAACACATTTTAGTCAACAGAAAAGTCAATTCTTACAAGTTGTTCATTTTGAAATTCCTTAGACTCTCAAAATGTGGCAAAAGCCAAGTCTACCCTTGTGTATTAAATACCTTGAAACACTTCTTAGCACATCAAACGAGGGGACTGCAGAAACATTCAGTTTAATTTTAATGGTAAATATCACAGATGTTACTCTTTTACAAAGGGTACAATAAATTGTTCTGTCACTAGGGGAAGTATATAACATTTAAAACTAAATTACGTGGAGCCACTATGCTGTGTACTAGAAATCTAGTGATCTTTTTTTCCTCCTCTTGCCTATCCACATCTCCTTCTGACTGCTAGGCAGTACTGCATCGTTTGGCCATTAGGTTTAAACTCAATAGGAAAGCAATTGCACCAGCCCCAAGGATGTAAGTAGACTACTCAATAAAATGGAATTATAAGTTTTACTTGGGACTCCCCACATGTTCATATCACAACTGAGTTGAGAGGAAAATAGAGAGACAGATGTAGCCTAACATCGATCCTGCAACCTACCTGCATAATACGTAAAAGTTCTCTTGTTTCTGTCAAAAACAAACCATCGTTTTTTCCATGTTTTAATTTTCCCTCCCATCTTAATCAGAAAGCCTCGGCAGGTCTTCTCTGTGAGGGAGACGTGGTAACAGGTCTCTATGTTGTGACCAGCTGTTTCAATATGACTTCGTAGATCAAAGTCTTCCTTTCTAATGGGCAAATAGCGAGTCAGTGGACGAGCCTGCAAAAAAGAAAAGAAAATCTTATTATTTTAATGGAAGTCTTCACTTCTCTTTCACCCTTTCTGCTACAAGGACATACATGTCATCTACCCGTGCATTCTTACAATGAAGATAACAGAAATAAACAAGTATAGCTGCAGCCTGTTTTCTCTAAATGAAAGATCCTTAAAAAATTACTTTTAAGAAGTATATGCAACTTTATAGAAGTGAATTTAGAGCATGGAGATTTCTTGAAATCATCAGTTGATAAGCTGGCAAAACGGAATGGCTTGTTTAGAACTAAAACATGAATTAAATGTGAATGGAGTGTTACTGCTTTGGATGGAGTGTGAGAACTTCACTGGCATGAGGTAAAGCAAAACCATCACCCGCCTGGGCTATATATATCTTCATTTAAGCGTTACGGTATCTACATGTAAAATATAAAGAACATACTATTACAGGAAGATTAGGAAGAAAGAGTGAACTGTAATCTAACAAATACCGCTGTAAACAAAACAGAATTACTTATGAACTAGTTAAACATGGTATCTGGTTTGCAGTCAGCAATACAGTATGGATAACTGAAGTGTATCCCTCTTCAAGAGACAGCAAAGCAGCACAGGAAATGGTGCCTCAATCTTGGTCACACTGCAGGACCACGTCTGCATTAAAGGCAGATAGGATAAGTTGCGAAAACAAATTGGAGCGACTTGGGACCTCTGCTAGCTAAAGACAGCATGCCTGTTTTCTGTACCTAGAGGGTCTAGGCACAGAAATTCATTTTAAATGCAGAAGACCACTCGTCTCCCAAGGCTTGTGCTGCAGTCAGGGCAGACAGGCTACAACATAGGGCTATTCAGAACAGAAGCTTAGGTTAGCTGCCCCAAATGACCCGTGGAAGCAATTTCTCACTCGACAATGACTTCACAGAACACGGATAACATAATCTGCCCCTGCTCCGTGCCTAAAGTTAGCATTTTAAATACCACTGTGAGTCACAAATCTAAGGGACTTTCTCTCACTGCATTCTCAAGAAATCTCTTTGAGCAATGGGAGATGTGTTGCCTGCGAGAACTCTTAACACCCTTCTAAAATTATGCAGTCCTGTACGATACAAGCTGGAACTAGCTTTGGCAAGTGTGAAGATGGAGTTCCTTCCCCTAGTTGACATTTCTAAGCATCAGGAAGTATGGGAGGGAAAAAGTCTGGAAATTGGGTCTCACTGTATAAAAGAAAGAAAAAAAACAAAGAAAATGATCACTCTTTCTGACAGGTAGGTTTTTTCTTCCTGCCAATCCAGTCTTCAGTCTTGCTACTAAGTCTCCCAGTTAGCAGCACCCAATAGGGCATTTTATTACAACACATGGCACGCTCCAACTTCAGATACGGATATAAGCATGAGATCGTTGATTATGTCATTCTTGAGTTATCATTAAACTCTCAGAGATATAGAGAAGAAATTATACATACCATTTAATATTCTTCTATTATATTTTATTATGAAAACAAAAGAATAAGCTGCTTCAGGTTAAGAATCTTTAAAGTTCCCCTGGGGTTGCTCTGGTGTTATCAATTAAATTTAGATTTAAAAACAAAACAAAACAAAAAAAGAACCAGTAACTCATAAAACAAAGATTCTGCAAAAGCAGCACCAGTGAAAGCAGAAATGTATTCAAATATGATTTGAAATCTTCTGTACTCACATAATTAAGATGGAGACATTGTCTTGCTATACTAACAATAAAATGACTGCCTAGTCTATTTGCTGTACCATGAAGATCCCCTTAGTTGTAGCGGAATAAAGAAACAGGTAAGAAAGAAAGCTCAAATGTGTCTAAATCCTAACCCAAAACAAAGAAGATGTCAGAGATAATAGCGATGTTACTAAATAATGTTTCCCACATTGTACAGTCCCAAGAACATTAAAGAAAATACTGCTTCTTCTCTAGAGAAGACATGGAGCTGAAAAAGTGTCTTTATCTCTTTTCTTCTTTTTCCAGTCAAATATTTGGGAAGTAACAATTCTTTAGATATAAGATGCTGAATAGATCTAAGCCAATATTTAGATTTATATAAATACCCAGACATCTAAGACTCTAATAGCTCAAACATACCTCTAGTGACACAGATGTACCTCAGAAATACTAAATCCATTTCTTTAAATGGAATTAACTCTGTTTACCATTTGCAGAAGTACACTCACTTCCTCTATACAAGGAGTCTCGCACCAAAAAAATGTCACGTCAATGTATCTCACCTGTGCTCTTTGTTTCTCTCGTATCTTCACTTCCTTTTCAATTAGTTTTTGCCTCTGGCTAGTTTCTTCTTCCAGTCTTTTTTCCAGTTGCTCTCTGCGGCGTTTCTCTTCTTCCAGAGCTCGCTTTTTAGCTTCCATCTCCCGTTCCTAAGTAACAGAGCACATGCAGGACGATTATATGTGAAACTGCACCTCATGTGTCATTTCTAGCTAGGATTAAACTCCTTTTTGCCTCTTTGGTTGGCAGGAATATACATCCAGCAAAGTGGACTAAGAATTGGAATTAGAAATGCAAATATAACCACTCTAGAAATGACGGTTTTTCATAAGCAACTCTCTTAGCAGGTACGGGAGCAATTCTGATTAGCTTCTGATGGGATTTTGCCCTGAACTCACAGAATCACAGAATTGCAGGGTTTGGATCAGAACTCAAGAAATCATCGAGTCCAATCCTGCAAGTAAAGCAGTTCCCTACAGTAGGTCACACAGGTAGGCATCCAGATGGGTCTTGAATATCTCCACAGACTAAGACTCTACAACCTCTCCGGGCAGCCTGTGCTGCTACTAAGTTACCCTTACCATCAAGAAGGTCTTCTGCATATTTGTGTGGAACTTAGAGTGTTCCAGTTTTGGGCCATTTGCTCCTTGTCATATCAATACAGACCACTGAAATGAGCCCAGCCCCATCCACTTGACTCATGCGCTTTAGATATCTATAAACATTGATCAGATCCCCTCTCAGTCTTCCCTTTTCTAGGCTGAACAGTCCCAGGTCTCTCACACTTTCCTCACACAGGAGATGCTCCAGGCCCTTAATCATCTTCGCTGCCCTCCACTGGACTCCTTCGAGGAGTTACCTGTCTTTTTTGATCTGAGGAGCCCAGTACTGGACACAGTATTCTAAATGTGACCTCACCAGGGCAGAGTAGAGGGGGAGGATCACCACCCTCGACCTGCTGGCCATGTTCTTTTTAATACATCCTAGGATACCATTGGCCTTCTTGGCCACAAGGATACACTGCTGGCTCATGGCCACCTTGTTGTCCACCAGGGTCCCCAGGTCCTTCTCTGCAGAGCTCTTCTCCAACATGTCATCCTCTAACCTGCACTGATGCATGTAGTTATTTCTCCCCCAGGCTTGCTTTTGTAGAACCTCATCAGGTTCCTCTCTGCTCAACTGTGCAGTCTGTCCAGGTCTCGCTGAATGGCAGCACAGCCTTCTGGTGCGTCAGTCACTCCTCCCAGCTTTTTATCATTAGCAAACTTGGTGAAGGTGGACTCCATCCCTTAAGCCAGGTCGCTGATGAAGATATTGAACAAGACCAGGCCCAGCACTAAATTCTGGGGAACACAGCTGGTTCCAGGCCTCCAACTAGACTCTATGCCACCAATCATAACTCTCTGAGCTCAACCACTGAAATAGCAGTTAATGCATATGGGCTCAAAGATGCAGCATGAGAACAAAACCAGACCAAACTAAAGGATGAGAGGCAATTCTTTTAAGCCTCAATTAGGGGTAAGCTATTTAGGGTCCAATCTTTAGGAGGATACTACCTAACAAAAATATCCATTCCTATTTTTACTCATAAAATTAAATTTTACCCTGGACTCCAGCAGCCTAGTCTTTTCAGCATGTGCTTGTTTCAGAAGTCTCTCCATCTCTTCTATTCTTGCAACATTTGATGTGCTAGCACTGTATGAAAAACAGAAAAACACAACAACACAGCAGTTATTTAAAGGAGTACTTGATATTTAAAACTGCACGAACCATTTATGAATTGATACTGTTCTATCTAATTCAGTGCAGTATTCACTAACAAAAATGACTTATAAAGTGTATGATACACACTCTCCACACAGAGCTGTGAAAAACACAGCCTCAAGTACTTAAAATGGGTCCTGACATTCCACTGTGATCCATCATCTTCTCTCAGATAACAGGATATGGATGGAGGCATTTATCATGTCCTAACAGAACGCATTACTGACTGTCAGAGGTTGGATGAGTAGCCATCTAAATATATGATCCAAAACTTTCTGGCTATGGACTGTCCATTTTGTCTCACTAAGCTCATCATCAGAAAATACTTGATACAGATAAGGTAGACTACTAAGTATCTCTAAAAGCTATTCAGTGACGGAGCAGTGTCAGATAGTGTCTGGTAGTTAAAATAACCGGCAAGCCCAGGAAACAAAGGTGATCCCAAGAGTGCTAGACCCTGGTCCACTGCAACATAGCTATCACCTTTGCCATTTTGGCTCTATCTTGCAATAAAAGGGTGCTTGGATGACACTTTCAGCTTGCTGTCAAAGGTGGTGCCATTTCTGCATCCTGGATCCAAAAGCTCTGCAGTGATAAGTATCTCAAATCAGAGCAAAGGGATCCTAATGTGCAGATGATAAACATATTTACAGTGCACACTGCAGTCGCTGCTGAATCACCACACAGGATCGGCACACGGACCCTCTACATTTCTGGCCTCATTTGATGGGAGTTTTCTCATTAAATCTCATTTTACAGATTTACCATGCTCACTGCTGCAGAATGTTCCAGCTTAATGCAATGACTAATTGTTCCTTTAAATAATTATAAATGCCTTAAAATGTCACAGATACATGATGTGGATAATATCTTTTATGCCCTTTGATTCATAGTGATGTTTTGCTTCTAGTACAGGCACCTTAGCCTTTCAGGATTTGACAACACTTTTGTAATTAATAATTCAGACAAGCCCATCAAAAAGGAGTGATTTTCTATTTCATATGATCTGTCAGAATTTTAATCTGCTGAGTAAACTCCAGTGTGGCTCAGCAGATACTCATTTGATAATACAGAGGTTGTTTTGTACTCCTTGAGAAGGTGCTTCCATCTCACTCTTCGTTTCCACAACAAGATATGTATTTAGGAGTGGAAGTATTCACTTCAGATACTCTGCTAACATTCTGAAAAACTCTGCCAAGATGCATTCCCTTCTTTGCAAAGGGCACTATCTCGTGCCTTTAGGCAGCTAAAAAGCAATACTATGCATCTTTCTTCCAATACAAATTCTGGCACTTCATCTCAATTTAACAACTGTGGCATTTTTATGACATGCTCTCTACTTTATTTTTCATTTTATGCTGTTCAGGAAAAACAGTTTATGTTAAATATTAGCTGTATTGCCATTGCCAAAGTCAAGAGACAATACAAGGAAACTGAATGGGTTCAAATGTTCAGGGCACAGAGAAACTTGACCTGGGGTTATTCTGGAAATGCTAACTGATCACTCAAGCAGCAGTGGGTGCCAAGTGGCATGTTTATTTGTGCTACTCAGTAGCACACAAACTATGAAGGACTGAAGTCGAATGGGAATAGTCCAAATACATGCAGACCACAAAAGCAACAGGGCCATAAATAAAAATTCATTTTAATTAATTTTAACAAGCAACCTGGAATTTGATTAATTGAAGTAGGTTTTCCCATAGAAAAAATGGGAAAATACTTCAGCTTAGTTAAATTCTTCCATCTTTGATGCACTTATCACTGCAGAGATAATTCCCAGCCTGTGTGCAGCTATCAGAAACTATCTACATATCTATTTGAAACAAAAATCCTCAGAACCTGAGTCCTAGTGTGATTTTGCAAACAAACAAAATCTCAGCCAGCAGAATCAATGCCACAGGTGTTTTTCTAAGCTCTTAACATTGCAGTGATAAAGACTACAAGAGGAAATTTGTGGGTTGATCCCCTGTTACAGGAAACAGATGCTGAATAAAACAACAAGGTAGCCCAAAAAGCCGTCCTTGTGTTCACCAGAGATTCTGAGTCCTATGAGGACTTTTTATTTAATTATCAGCCTCCACTGATGCTTGTGAACCTCCTGGGGCAGAACCGTGCGCAGAAATGAAAGCACATCCATTAAAACCAAACTGTGAGAAGAAAACTGTTGGCACACGATTTTGACTTGGTTTCATTGTTTTGCTTTTTGCTTGTTGTTTTTTCAAATCCAAGTTCATAACGTTCCTTCCAACTGTAGCATCTGAGCTGACAGTCTCTGAGGATAAGAAAAGTAGTGGAAGGCTCTACGCCTTTCAGTATCAGCTCTTCATTTCTACTGATCCAGAAAAGTGAAGGGAAAGGGCAAAAAGGATTGCCAGAGGATTCCTTAGCATTTCAGTGTAAGCATCCAGCAAGTTAACATGCTGGATATACAGAACAAATGTACTTCAGCCCTGGCAGATATCTTAAAAGAAATTTCCTCTCACAGGAAGCTCACGAATTACCCCACTCTGAAAAGTGTCAGTGATTTCAGCGTTGAAGCTCAGGACAGACACTGATTTCTGTGTGGCCTTCCTCACTTTGAAGTCTCTCCAATTTTTTATTTTCCATCTTTAAATATGTTTAAATACTGTTTGTCTGTTGACAAGATGATCGTTATATCTCACGATGAAGGCCTACACAAATATTATGCCTATCTAACAATCTTATATTTTCTTGACCGGTTAGCAGCATTTACATTACCACGGCATCAACATTTACATGCTCTCTTGTTTAATTATAACCTTATGACCACCACGCAACAACAGAAGTGAAGATTATTTACCTGGAAATGTTATCTGGTGAGCATGCTGATATGCTTGTTTCCATACTGTCAGAACTGTCTAAGCTTAACGTATCAAAGGCATGGTCCTTGTAGCTACGATCTGGGTAATGGAAACTATTCAAATATACGTTGGATTCAGATGCTGTTCTGCTGTAGAATTCAGGAGATTTCTGCCTTTGGTTTTCACATATACGTTGATGGTTATACCCTATAGAGTACAGAGGAAACATCTATATTACACAGAAATTCTGTGACTTGAACATAGCGTGTTAAAAGCACAAGCATTTTGAATACCAGCTCAGACTTAATTGTTATGTGATCAAGATACTATCATGACTGAAGTAAGACCCACAAGTATATGCAGATTAGTACAGCTGACTTTTCAAGATATATTGTTGCATGTGTATTACAAAAGTGTAACACACATAAACTAGATGTAATCCTGAAAGGAAAGTGGCTGCAATATTTAAGTTCTTTGCTCTTTTATTTTTATTGTGAAGTCATCCCTTTTAAAAACCCACCCTTCTTGAGCACAGAGAATTTCTTTTTTTTCCACTATGTCTCCTTTATAAACATTTCTTCCAAATTATTTTTTATCAAATTTGTCCATTGCCCTTGGTGAATAAAGCAGCGGTACTTATAGACTTACAGAAAGGTTTCTGAGCTTGAATGAAGAGCAGAGTAGAAAGACAATTGTTGTCTTAAGGTTTGATTTGTATGATTATGAATGCAACTTCACTGTCCATGTTATCTTTGAATCCATGCAAGAACAGCACTTTCTCACAGTTTTGATGCTAAGAGTTTATAATATTCTCTGCACAATTCTGAAATGTGCAAAATGTGAGCTTGTGGCCGATCTGGAGACTAATGACTGTTAGACTAAAGGAAAACCTCCCATTCAGCCAGGAAAACAGAGATTTAAGGTAATACACAAACATGGAAGAAATATGGACAAGCATTCAAATGCAGCAATGTTCACATACAAATTTTTACTGGACACCATCAAGATGCTGCTTTTAGGCAAACACGCTTGAAGTGGAAATGCTCTCCTGCCTCATTCTCTACTTGAGTTTACACAGTAACTGCCTGCTATGGGACATATCAGCAGGGAGAATTTCATTTCAGGGGCCGAAGAAACACAGCTCTACCTTAGAAAGGTTGTAATATTCTCGAAAGAGAAATGTCATAAAAGCATGACTAAAGCTGTATAATTAAAGCATATTATTAAGGAAAATGAGGCCTACAAGATCAGTTGTTTCCTCTTTCTTCCAATTCACTTCCCTCCGTGCAGTGCAAAGACTTCTTGTAGACAATTTAGGCTGGTTTCCAATGAACTAATAGAACTGTACTTGCCATTTGAGAGAACAATAGATTTCAATAGAAGTTCAATTGCTCTGATTAGTAAAAAAGATGAAAAGGATACAAATACACTTCAGCATTTATAGATAATAGCATCACACAAAACAGATGTTACTGATTTACATGTGCAGTTTGCTTTCCTCCCATTATTATGCTAAATGCTGCTTTTATTGCAGATACACAATTACCTTTCACACTTGAACCTTTGGAATGACTAATAGCTCCTGTGAAATGGTTTTCAATTATTCATGATGGAAAAAGAGAAAAAATAAATTACTGAAAGAAACTGCATTCAAATGAATGTTTTCTATCAAGCCTTTTGCAAATGTTAGTTTCATAATTTATATTACACTGAAAAACAGGCCCATCTTAAAGGTACAGAGCAACATACTGGTTTTACGCTTTCCCTACAGGAAAGTCAACTTTCTAGGAAGACAAAAATCCCATTTTTTAAATAAAATATTAGTCAGTTAAATTTATGCAGTCGTGCAAATGTAACTAAATACTGCAAGGCATGTCTCTATCTAGCCCAGGGGTTTGGTTGCAAAATGGCATGCATTTCCAGAAATGATGCAGAATGCAATACTCTCACTCGCTCCTCATGCCCTAGGGAACGGGTAGCTCACGGCTTGGGACGAGCTGTGTACTGACCCCCAGATGCCTCTCAGTCTCATTTCCAGCCTCACTCACACATCACACATGCAAAATCAACTTGTTAGAGAATTAACTGCTTCAGTGTCCATTCACAGAACATGCAATTAAAAAACTCCCTTTAAGAGCCACTAAAAGTTACCCACATGCCAACACTGCAAGTCTAAGCTAATACAGGTACTAAAAAAATGTTTCCTGTTGCATAAGTTTTCATTCCCTACAGTAGAATAGTAAGCTTAACACTGTTAACAGCCATGCTGTTCAGCAAAATATTACAAGTACCCATAAAGCCGTATCATCAAAAATTTCCTTAGCATTTGTCATATAATTCCAAAAATAACCCAAATATACTGCTACAAAAAAATCAGAGAGAGTCAGAACTACAGGCAAAAGCTGTTATTAACAGCGGCACTGTCAAGTACATTAAAAACAGCACTTCATAAAATAAAGGTCCGGGCATAACATTTTATTTCCATTCTGTCTCCTTTTTTTTTAAGCACAGACATTAACATGTCAAAATATATATTTTTTTGTATGGAAGCATGCCAAAGTAGGAAACTCAAGTCTTCCCCCCCATTGTCACCTACAGATCTGCAAAGAATTTCAGATTTTCTGCTCTACTTGTTTGGCTATGAGCAAAGAAGCAAAAAAATTAGGCCTGCGCCAAGTTGCAGCTCCGCAGATATTAGCATTACTCAGAAGTTTTGTTGTGACAGTCTGGGTGACATTAAAAAAGAAAGAATTTTTGAAGAACCATCATTATTTAACAATTATTTGAAAGATTTCCAAGATGTCAGAAACTACTTGACAGTGTGGATGCGATCAGTACTTTTGCCAAAGACAGTAGTTGCAGCCAGGGAAAGGGAGGCTTTCATACCTTTTCTAGCTTTTCCTGAGAAAAGAGTAAAAAGAAAAAGAAAACTGCTTTGAAAAGCTCATAGTTTGTCTTTAAATATAGACATTGCCTTCCGTCTACTCTTTTTTGGTAGAGCCTAAGAAGCATATGAATAACCATTTCTCTGGTACCCAACATCTGTCTCAGCTGTTACTCCCAGCACTGTGTGCAGTTTTTTGTTTCAGCTCGCCACTTGCCATCCTCCCCATCCATGGGACAGCTTTCCAATGGGCTCCCACTCCTGCTGTCCTCACACAGGCTCCTGGTGTCCAAAACCCACGGGTATCTTTTGGGCCCCCATTTCTACCTGTGCAGTGACTGGTCTCTAGATCATGCCAAATAACCTGGCTGTTAAGAAACAGACATTCCCATGAATGATTTATGTCAAAACATAGATATATATCTTCAATACAAGTTGTTCTTAACTCTGGGAATGATTACTGACAGTCACGATTGGTTGTTGGAGCAGGTCCAGAGAAGGACCACAAAGATGATCAGAAGGGTACAGCACATCCCCTATGAGAATGGGCTGAGAGAGCTGGGGCTCTTCAGGCTGCAGAAGAGAAGGCTCCAAGAAGACCTGCCAGCAGCCTTCCAGCACCTGAAGGAGGCCTACAGGAAAGTTAAAGGGTAGATTTAGACTAGAAATTAGGAAGAAATTCTTTACTGTGAGAGTGGTGAGACACTGAAACAAGTTGCCCAAGGAGGTTGTGGATGCCCCCTCCCTGGAGGCATTCAAGGCCAGGCTGGATGGGGCTTTGAGCAATCTGGTCTAGTGGGAGGCATCCCTGCCTACAGCATGGGGGTTGGAACTAGATGATCTTAAAGGTCCCTTCCAACCCAAAACATTCCATGATTCTATTTATTAAAATATTTTTTAATATTATTTATTAAAATCACTGAGTTTCCATGGGTTCTGGTCTTCAACTTATTCACAGGCATTACTTGCTCCTGCACAAAGAAAACCATGTTCAAACTTGAGTGGCTCTTCTTCATTTCCTGACTACATTTTTAACTTTGAATTATTAGTCACAAACCTTTATATTAACTTCTTGGACAGAATTAAGAAAAACTGGAGAAAGCCAGTCAGAGAGAATTCATACCATTATTAATTTGGTACCTCTCCCATAACACCTGTGACTAGCTGAGCTGCCCACTTCCTCCGGGAAATGCTGAATACGCTTATATTTGGAAGAATTTCTTCAGGGAGAGGGAATGGGCTGCCCAGGGAAGTGATGGAGCCCTCGTATCTGGAGGTATTTAAGACATGTATTTGTGGCACTGAGAGACACGGATTAGTGGTATTGGACTCGGGGTCAGGTGGATGATTAGACTTGATGATCTTGAAGATATCTCCACTCTAGATGATTCTATGGCTGCATTACAGCCCATGGACTAGGCCAGGACCAGCTACCTGTCTGGGTTTTGCACTATAACAGGATACCTAGAAACCTGGAGAATGAGCAGGGCAGAAACTTCCGTGATACGCTGCTGAGGCAAAGCAGCTTTCTGCAATCCAGAACCACTGTGCTTTAAGGACTAGAGAATGCAAATACGCTCTTCAAGTTCCTCTGACACAAGTAAATTCAGGGAGTTCTGTTGTTGAGTGCAAAGACAATAGAATTGCAGAACGGCTTGGTTTGGAAAGGACCCCAAGGATTAAGTACCAACCCCCCTGCCACAGGCATGGTTGTCAGCTGCCAGATCAAGCACAAGATCAGATTGCCTAGGGCCACATCTAACCTGGCCTTAGATAACTCCAGGGATGGGGCATCCACAGCCTCTCTGGACATCCTGTTCCAGTACCTCATCACTCTCTCAGTAAAAAACGTCCCCATGAATAAGTCCTTGTATTCCTGTATTCTTTGTGTTTCGATGGTCTCTCTTACTGTGCAAATCTGAGAGTTGAAAAAAAAGCACTTGACAGCAACATCATTTCCCTCTCACAAAGCCCATGTGTCAGAATAAGCTGTTAAGAACCATCCTCTTTCCCAGTATGAATCTATCACCAAAGGCTCTCTTTATAATTCAACATTTCCATTCAAACTGTTGAATCATTTGAAGAATAACGATCATCTTCCAGTATGGAGGGCAGTGCAGCACACACACTGGTCCTGGCATATGACAAGTATTGTGGCAACTGCCTTAACCAATACATCTCACTCTATCCTGCTTCACTTTTTTGTCAATCCATAATTCATAATTTGGTTTGGGGAGTTTCTTTCTTTTCCACTCTTAAGATAAAAAATCTGCCTATGCTCTTAGACCAATTTTTTAACTGTCTGTTGACAAAAATGGAACAGAAAAGTATAATAACCATTTTAAAAACTTTTATTAGGTTTTGTCATAGTGCTTTAGGCCACACATCATCTTTTGCAGTCATTTTCTAGAAACAGTTCCAATATAACACACAATCTTTTGCTATCAGAATTTAGTCAAGCAGTCCCTACTTATTTTCAAAATGAAATAAAGCATTTTCAGAACAAGAGCATAATGATGAGCCTCAATGTACTTTCAGGCTATTCCACCCAGGCAAATGCATTGTATCACAAAAGCTTTCCAAGCTGGGTATGAAGCTCCTTTTGTATTGCATCTGAAATATATCAAGCTACATTAGCCACCACAGTAGGTTTGTGGAGGGCCCGTTGCACAAATAAAGACCAAAAAGAACAAATCCCAGCTGGAGCAGATCTATGAAGCGAACGTATTAAGTCATGATCTCTTCTCAGCAAGTTTGTTCCTTACATGCACTTAGAACCCCAGTGAGTATAGCTGACTTCAGTTGTGCCTTTTTACTTTTACCACCCGCTAGCTCTGACAGCACCTATAAAGACAGGATGGATGCTGTCTCAGCTCAATCTTAGTCAGCAGTTAGGTAAGGCTTTCTTACGCTAATTTTGTAATGATGCAGAAACCACAAAGGAAAGAAACTAACAGATGGAACTGAGGAGCAATTTCTTTGGAAGATGGGATAATTACTAACCATACATTTTGTTAAAACAAAAAATTAAGTGCATCAGTTCAAGTAGGCAAACAGCAGACAGAATTTCACCGTTTAAGAGATCACGTCTCAAAGATTACGTACTTTTTGCACCCAGAACTGTCATGTTCCTATTACAACAAGTTCCTATGCAACTATCTACGCAAGGTAAACACCTTTCCTACATTGTAGCCCAAGTATCTAAGGGAAGTTACAATACTGCAGCTACACATGCTCCAAGTCAGGATGTTGAATGACTGCCTGACTTTATCCAGGAAAAGAATACATGCCAGTGAAAAAATCTTTTTCTGAAACTGCAAAATGAAAAGACTTAAACTAAATAGATAAGACGACGTGTAATATTTTTAATAAACTGTTCCCAAATGAGTCAAGCTATCCAGTTAACTCAATGTGTATTCTTTTATTTTCTGCCGAGTAGATTTGATGATCATATCCTTCAAATCTGTATACGTGACTATGCCATAACCTTAACATCTTATTTTGTCTAAATCTGTAAATGACATTGAGAGCTTATGTTTTTCAACAAGGAGCAATTTTTGATTTTACAGCCCCACTGATTATAGTAATATCAATCTCACATTTATTTTCTGAAGAAAAAAAGTAAAATAAAATAAAAAAAAAATCCAAATACTGGCTTTAGCAGAAACTAATGGAAGTCTTACCTTTGTGCATCCTTCTCGATTCTGACTCTTTGGTCATCGTTGCCAGGCAGTGAGGAAGTACACTGCCACAGCTGTTGCTCTGTCCTAATGGTAAATGTCCCTGCAGGAAATTTATAAATATGTGCTTAAAACTTTTGTTGAATTAGCAACTAATGTTAAAATAAGTTGCCTTGTCCTTAATATCGTTGTCATCTCAGATGAGTCAGCTATTAATATTTTAGTTTTGAACAGTCTCTATAATTAAACAAAAATGTCTTTTTATTATTATCCCCCCCTTGCTTTTGTTTTTGTTTTTTTTACCATGTCACAATTTAGGAGTATTCTCACTTTGCACATAATCATAAGATTACTGGCTAGAGGTTGAAAGGGAAGCAGCCTGCTGAGTCTCTACAATCAATTTAAAGTAACCTGCAAGTAAAGTTCTTGAAATACATTGACTGTAAATATGCGATGACTATTCTATCACCACATTTCCAGATGTGAATATAAAGGCTGGAAGCATGGAAGGTTTCACGCTTTTTCCCCACATTAACAAACCCAAATTTCTTTCACAGCCAACGTCAGACATGAATTTGAGGGATTACACGATGCTACAGTGCTATTCAACCTTACCTCTAACATAGTATGCTTTTTATATAAAATTGAAAGGCTATTAATAGCATGCAACTACGTACTTTAGATGTAATGCTTCGTCCAAGAGTAGAACTATTGAAGTGTGGTGACACAGTTGGAGTTGTTTTCTTGCGAGGCAAAGTATCACTCATGTACATGCATTCCCTGTGCTGTTTCTTTCGCTCTTCCAGATTTCTGAAATGCTTCAAATGTAATTTGTTGAACAGTTTTGACATAAGGAATTGACCTACTTGCTCAGTTATGCTCTATATGGAATATAGTGAAGGCGATAGTCTGAGATTTCACCGGAAAGAATGAAATACCTCCCACTTCACAGCGTTACTTAGGATTTATATAAATGCCACAATAAAAAAGCATGCTGATTAAGAAAACATACTAAATTCATGTGCACTTTTTGTACGCATGTCTGTGTCTAATTTTTTTTTTTTTAGTTTTTTTTTTTTTTTTAAACTCAAGTCCGGTGTAAAGTAGAATCCAAATAAAAGAGGAAAAACATTTATTTGCAGGTTTTTCTAATGAAGCGGCAGCTTAAAAACAATACAGCTTTTGAAAGGCTGTATTTAAATTGTTTAAATATATAACAAAAATTAATTTTAGGATTTCAAATGAAGCCAGTGGTATATTATTGTTGCACGTCTTCTGACAATTACAATGGCTCCTAAACATTAATATTTGCCTCTGGATGATTCATATAAAGGAGGACTTTTAATCATTCCCATTCTATAACCCATTGTATTTATTTTTACACGAGCAGTGCTTTAACATTCAGAAAGCATCACAAACTTATGATCTACCACGTCACTTAAAAAACTTTCCACGTAGATCAACTTCATGGCCACCATAACAATAACAAAAAAAATCCCAAGTTATCAGCTTTGAGTCTGTTACCTGTTGTTGCCTGCGGTGTTTCTTAGCTGGCAGAGGAGGAGGTGTATCAGATAAAGGAATAGGATCTACATGAGTAGCCATGACCTCAGGCCAATGGACTGATGGAAGTTGAGCAATAGAGCGAGGAGAAAGAGAGTGAGGAAACACAAATCCAGAACAGAGAGGTGATCTTAGCTTTATAGAAAAAAGAGAAATTACAC
This sequence comes from Alectoris magna, assembly GCA_030625065.1. Lineage (NCBI taxonomy): Eukaryota > Metazoa > Chordata > Aves > Galliformes > Phasianidae > Alectoris > Alectoris magna. The sequence continues at coordinate 108,003,891 of CM060560.1, forward strand.
ACAGAGTTTTCTTTTTGGAATTGCTCAAAAGATACGGCACATATCAAGCTGCAGTTTTAGCACTGTGTTTGTGGATCATTTAGCAGGAAAGATTTGTTGCGTTGGAAATCTTAAGGCATAGCTATCTTTCAGAAGCAGCACAGAAACACCAAATTTTTAAACCAGCTGCTGCCTCCTCACCACACAAAGGTAGGTGTGTTTACAAGTCATAAGATGAATTCATTCTATAAAAAGTGGATTTATTAAAAATGCTGTAATCATTACAAAGGTAAAAAGGACACAAAGAAAGAGAAAAAGGAAGAGTAAACTACTGACACAGACTGTGGAATAGCTAACATAAGTAGAAGTTACCCATCTCTCCCAAATATCCAAGATATACTTTCTTCTGTTACAGGAAGATAAACATATGAAAGGAACACCTAAGCACCACTGAATGAGTAATAACTGAATGCGTTCACAGACCATATCTCAACAGGTGCATTACGTTATAGTGTTTGACAGGCAAAGACTGTCACTTATTGCTCCTCGGGTCATAATCATTTAGGTTTTTTGGCCTTTGAAGTACCACCTACAACATCAACTGGACCATCCCTCCAGCTTTGCTTTTAAGCCATTATCTGATTTGATAACTGGCAGAGGAGAGTTTGCCTCAGGGTCAGTTTGTTACATGTTAAATTAAAAAAAAAAAAAGAAAAAAAAAAACAAGAAGAAAAATAAAAAAGGCAGCAATGAAAGAACAATGCAAACAAAGGGAAATGTCTCTCAAACAAACCTCTTTATTTTGTGGCTGGCTCGTCAGCACAGCCGTGGAAGGCTCAGTGGTACCTGCGTCAGCATCTGTGGGGGGCTGAGTGGAAGGGGATATATTCGTGGAACTGCCATACAGCTCACTAATTTCACTTACACTGATATAGCCCTAAAAGGAGGAATTCAGAAGTTAAAAGGAGCAAAAGCAAAAAGACGTGCAAGGGTATTAATGTATCCAGTACGATGAAAGTTAGTTCAGAGTGATACAGCCAAATATTTGTTACCATGGAAATATTTCATCATAAATAAAACAAAATCATCATCGGGCTTCTCAAATGTCGAATACTTGGATTCTGAAAATTGTTCTCCATTTAATTCCAAATACATTTATGTGATCAAAAGGCAAATATACATTAAGTGAACAGAAGCCTTCAGTAAAATGTAAACACCCTTCATGTAGCTCTCTGTTGGGATAACAAATGCAGAGTTTGTTTGGTTTGTTTCTTAACTAATTGGCTAGTTTAAGTGAACCAAATGACTAACAGACCTAGGAAAACTTAGACAAAGATACGCCATTGTTGCTCCATACATTACTCTGACAAAACACCTTTCCTTTGCACTGTCTGGAAGTCACTTCTAACTTAAAGATGTTACCAGGAAACTGATACTGGATGTGTAGACACTGTTAGCTACACAGTCTTCAAATTGTCTCTCAAATAGCAATCGCACAGGAGGTAACAGATTGAGAAAAGACACGGACATTGGAGCATGCTTCTGCCCGAAGAAAACATTCATGCAGGCAGATTTGAGATACAATGGCAGAACACAATTACTGCAGGTGTTCTGGTGTTAGCTGAATAAATCTTGTCTAACAAATACAGTATGGCTTCTAATCTGTGGCGTATATGATACCAGCTTGCCAAAAATGAAATGCCCTAATTCCTAATAATAAGAATGGTCAAAAGAACATAGAGTCACTCTTGAACCAATATCACAAAAATATGATGGAAGTATGCTTACGTTTAAACCAGGATGGTATGCTGCTTTTAAACTGAGAAAGTATCCAAGGCTCTTTGTTCCTATGATTGTACCACCATATTGACATGTCAGTACATTTGTATGCTTTGGCAAGTGAATAAGATAAGCCAAAGATTGCTATAGTATTTCTTCTTAAAAATGCATGAATTTAGCAATGATCACAGAAGGCAGACTGAAAAAAATGAGAGCTCTCTTACCTATCAGCATAATTTTAAATGTATTGTATCAGTTATTTTCAAGCAGATATACAATTCTGGAAAATAAACATACTCTGAACACAACACTCAAGAAATAGGAGTTAAATATCAATTCACATACCATCAAATACTAAATGAGGAGACTGGGTACTACTGAAATTTTCCTCTCAAAACATGTGGCCATATTACAGTAAAAAGAGAATCCAGTATGAATAAATATGAACCCTGTTTAACCATACTGTAGCAGCAGTATATTAATCACCAAAACCTGGCAAGTCTATGAATGTAATAATATGTTCATTTTTATAGACAATAAAAGCACTTCCATTGTTATATGCTAAAAAAATATTCATTTCACACTCACAACACCAGTGGAGATTCTCCATGGGGCTAAGTGAATGAAAAAAAAAGAAGCAAACAAATGATTTCATGGTGTGTTAGCTCAGGCCTTACTACTTTAGGTTACAGAAATGGCTTCAAGTCAGACTAGAGATCCAACTCATTTTGCCAATAGTTAACTTTCAAACAGCATTGATTTTTTCCTCACTTAAGTACTGGGATAAGCGCTCTGCCTTTTTATGCAGCAGTGTTACTCTCTACTGCTACACACGCAGGGAGGAATCTTCAGGATGGATGGGAGAGAGTTACAAATGCATGCTTTGTTGAGGAGGGCATGGGAAATGTAAGTTCTCAGCTGATGTATGAGCAACTGTATGGTGAAATTAACTCCTGGGTACAGAGAATCTGTTTAAGCCCGTGTCCCATTTGGTGCTTTATTTTTAAATAAACAAACAGTCAGCTGGAACAGTCAGAAAAATGTTGAGTTGAAGTGAGACAAAATGTCACGTCTGGGAAGGAAAGACATTTCTTAGAGAAGAGAAAGCCTGTGGGGACACTGAGCATATTACAGATCATTTGCACTGTTCCTTTTCTCATTTACCTTACGGTGAGTCCTAATTGATTTCACTGCAGGGAACAGAATCACTCTGCTTAATTATCCATTTCAACAAAAGGTGCATCAGGTTCACTTAATGTAGTTGCATTTTGAAACATCTGTGATTAAATAAATCATCACATGGATATGAAGATAAAATCAGCGATAGCACCCGCTTTCTAATGATAAATGAATGGAACCATCACAAAAGAACAAAAAGGAAGCCTGGAGTTGCCAGATGTCCTGGTGAGAGGCGAGATGTCCAGATCAGAGTGCTACCCAGGACACTAAGTCCAAGCATCAGCAACACAGCTTGCAGGGAGGAAGAATGCTTAACCCCACTGGCACGTTCTGCAGTCCGTCCTGGTTCACCAGGAGCTCTGAGGCCAATTAAGCAAAATCACATTTCCCAAACTTCAAGAGCCCAACTTTCCCACAGTGACACCTACATCATTAGATGAGCAGACTGTGTTCAGGAGTCATCCAGCAAGTCCAGTCAGACCTCTTAATCAGAAGTCAATGAAGCAGCCACAGATACCTATCAATGTATTTTAAATGCTATTTCTTCTGCTTTCTCATTTATAACTTCATATTTATGTGCAATTTTCAGATCCATTAAGTCAAGCCAAGAGGATAAACATGGGTGCTTAAAGATGATACTGTACATCCTGACCAAATCTTTGTAATGGGATGTGGCTTACCTTACACTGACCTTATTCACAGTTCTCAAGAAGGTCAATGTGGTATCCTCAAACCTACGAAGTCTTGACAGGTGCAGGTAAGCTCTGAGACTCACCCAAACTAACTCAAATTTTCAGCAAAAATATTTGACACCTTTTCTCTAACTATTCACCATGTTTAAATTAATAGCTTAATAAATACATTAAGACCACAATAGCTTGAAGTCTTTAATTCACTGTTGGTTTTTTTTTTTTTAAAGATCAAAACATGCACTTACCATGCATTTTTGAAGAGCCTTAAAATAGAAGTGAATGTGGTGGGAAAACCTCTGATAAAATTGACAGTGTAAAAACAAAGACTATAATATATTGGTACTTGAACGGTTATCCCTGGACCTCATTTTTCATCACTTCAGTGAGGTTTAATTGTCCATTCTGAGAAAATTAGACACTTCACATACACACAGAAATGTTCATTTTTCCAGGATAAGAGTTTAAAGTGAGACCAGACAAATCTGGGAAAATGTCAGAGCAGTCATTTTTGTTCTGCTCTGCATTTGGACTTCCATGAATAGCTTTTCAAATGATTTCACCATCTCCAGCAAAATTGTATAAATAGGACTTCACTAAATACTTTTTCAGAAAGAGCTATTAAAAGCTACTCGTGGTAAAGTAATAGACAGTGAAACTATTTACCTCTTTTAGACTATTGGGACTGACAGGAAATCCTTTTCCTCCAGAGAGTGTGGAATACTTCTTTTCCAGATTACAGAGATTCTCTTTTTCCTGTTAATAATAGAAATAAAGTTGTATTAAATACCAATGACAATGAAATGAAAATAAATGCTAGTCATTTTCTTCAAAGTATAAAGAAACAGGATAGAAACTTCAAAGCGGAGCTTTGAAGCGGGCAGACCCTTTGCCCTCCAGAGAGGGCGAGGCACATCAGGAGCAGCTGAGGTCCCCTGGTTTGTTCAGTGCAGAGCAGAGGAGCTGAAGGGAGGCCTCATGGCGGCTGCAGCCCCTCACAGGGAGCGGAGGGGCAGCGCTGAGCTCTGCTCTCTGTGACAGCGACAGGGCCCGAGGGAGCGGCATGGAGCTGTGTCAGGGGAGGGAGGGTTTTCTCATATTCTGTGTTCTTTTATTATATGAAATGCTCTTTCACAATGAATTAAAAATATCTGAAAGACAATACTTACCCTCTGCAGCATCATTATTAGGTTATTTTTCTCTTTTACAAAATGATCTTGTTCTCTTTGTGCTTGCTGGACAATATGATTAGCTTGTTTTTTGAGAGCAGAAATCTTTTCCTAATAGGAAAACAGTATATATGTATCATCATTTATATGTTTCATTTTCAAAGCACATATAAGACACGGACATTGGAGAAGAACAACAGCGTATGTTCTTAGATAACATGGTGACTGATGTCTGTATACTGAAAAGTAAATGGCTTGGAAACGCAACTTCCCATCTATGAAAAAATCATATTTAACTAGTTCAAATAGGATCTTTACAATTGATTTTAAGAATTACAATTTATTCTTAATTCGGTGCCCTATTATTATTAAATAATTTTTAATCCTCCTGTATCATTTAATATCAATCATCAACCAAAAATAACTGCAGTTTTGTCCATAGAAAATGAATCACCTTGCTTAATAATGAGAGAACAATACTTTAGTACCTTCTGTGAAAAAAATTAAGGGGCTCATTTTCATATTTTCATGCAAATATGCAAAGAAGGCAATGAATGTTATCAATTTATTTCCTTTCAGAGGAGCACCTGATTGGGTATGTGTTACATCAGCGGGACGTCAGTTTTGCTCTGTTGCATTTTCTCAAAGACAAAAATTTTGTATCATTTCTTGTCACTACAGCTTGACCATCTGTATTTCATCTCCTTTATGCGCAGTAACAAAGAACAAACGGACTGAGTATTAGTGCTCTTACCTTTCTACTGACAATGCTACGCTGATACTCAGCTACCTCACGCAGGAGCTGTTGTGTCAGATTTTCCTTCTCTTCGTCTAATCTGCTTTCATGTTCGAGCTGTTGAAATTCCAGATCTTCAAAGTGTTTGCTTTCTATGTCCAGTAGATCAGCATCCTTAAGCCAAAAAAAAAAAAAACCAACAAAAAACCCCGACATTTCATTCATTGTCAACAGAACAAACAGACTTACAAATAGGGAAAATATTACAGAAATACTGTTTTAGACTGTATCTCACGCAACAGGCTCAGAGGCTCAATGCTTTTAATTACCTACTGTCGTAAGAGAACAAATAGGGCTAAGCACTATTTTAATGAAGCTTTCTCCATTACTCCCGGTGTCCTCCCACTGAAAAATGACAGCTGTATTGTAAAGGAGTTGTCTTTCAATGTTTAGAGCAGAACGGAGCCTCTGCAGCACTCCAGCCTAGCTGCCATGCAACCCAAGTGCAAATCAATTCACTGAGGTTGCCACATGCCAAACTGATCCCAGCATCTGCTCATCAACCAAAAAAACCCCAGGAAGTATCATCCCAGTTGATGAACTTGAGAACCCCATGCTGAACTAACTAATCACGGCAATACACATTCAAATGAAGGAGCCTGGACAGCACTTAGAATTTTCTCAAGTCTAGCCCAAGCCCTGCTACTGTTATTTAGTAACAGACATACAAATAAATGGAAAGACAAAGTATAGCTGTATTCTATGTACACTGCCATCCCATGAGCAGTACTGTCCAGCTATGCTGGTTGTGCAGCCAGTGGCCACAGGGGGACCACTGAATTGGGGCAGACAATCCCTCCCTATACAAACACACAAATAAGAGCCGTCCTCATACAGACACTAGTCAGTAGGTGTATTGCTTCACAAATGGCATCAAACCAATTTTATGCATTCTGCTGGATGAATGCCAGACTTCTTCAAGAGGCTGAAAGCTGCACAAGAGACCCAAGAGATAAAAACAAATCTGCCCTCCACTTACAGAGGATGAGACAAAACTTAGAGTGCTTTTTCAGCACAAGAACTGAGTAACAACCTTTCTCACGAAATATCCGTGTATTCATAACATAAATCCCTACTTCCAGATTTCTGAAGAAAAAAGAATTTTCAATAATCACAGTATTATTAATTGTTAAAGCTCTCTAAAATAAACACATTGTACATTATTTGATACAGGTTTTCGTACATAACCTGTAACAGTTTTTTTATTGTGGAGAACTGCAAACTTAGTCCTTTTCTCATTTCAACCTAAGGCAAATAGCAAGTGACTGATGATGTCCACAGAAGTCTTCACAAAGGCTTTTAAAAAACAGCTTTCAATGTATCAGGGAAGATGCAAAAGTTCATGAATTCAAAAAACTATATAAAATATCAACACATTCTCATTATTTTCCAAAGACCTGCTTTTCACTTGAAGTAGATAGCAAAGAGATCCAAAGTAAAGACATGGGCTAGAAATGACAAGAAAGCAGTTACTTCCAGTACAGAATCACCTCATTCACACTTGCCACCCGCCTTCAGTTTTCAAAATAAATGGGAGGGCCTTGATGAGGCACGAAAATCAGGAAGTTCAGGCTACTTGGTATCAAATAAATTGTTACTTGGGCAGAAGACCAGACAGATTCCAGAGAAGGCAACTGACAGTTGCGTAGGATTTGTAGAACAATTATACTCATTGTAGGTAATGAGTTCCTGAGCAAAGAGGACAGTACTTCCACTCTCGCCCCTTTTACTAAAACAAATTTACGTTAAAATACTATAACTTAAAAAACTCTTAAGAAATCACAGACATGATGTTTCTATATTGAACTTTGAAATCACAGGCTTCTCCAGCATTACTACTACTTGTCATGGTACTGGACAAAATTCAGTGGCAGAGTACCAAGTCCTTCCATCCATAGTCCCACAAAATCTGTAAAAATTAGATTTTTTTCTGAATAGTTAAGTATTTCTTAGCAACTGACACTGCCTCTTCAGATCTTTGCAGGAATCTAGGCATCTAGTCTCATCCTCCATTTATGTATAATAAATACATACAGATGCATAAATGCATTATGGAAATAAGCTTTACATAAGGCATCAGAAAGATTACTACTTTTCCTGAGTGCCTTCTAGAAGTCTTCAGGTTTCATCAGGCTTTAATGAAGTGTTCTCCCTGCCCAGCAGGAAAGGTGGTTGTCTGTGACGGACACTGGGAAGCAACCCACCAGTCAATAGCTTAAACAGACGTTGCCAACTGCCTGCTTCCTGTCTCAGCCCAAATTCCAGACCCACACCACAGTCAGATGCTACAGGAAAATACACTGCTCTCACCCTGGGCACAAATAACAGAGTTACTAAAAGTCTAAGAGTTAAAACAAAACTTCACCACCCACATCTACTACTCTGGCAATAAAATAACACAACGTAAGGTCTCTCAAGATTAAGTATTTAATTCTACACTCCCTGTTCTTGGGGAAGAAGAGATTTTTTTTTTCTATTTTGGATAGAATGCTTACAAAAAAACCATAACTTTTCTCACCCTTGATATCATAATTCTGTGCACAATTTTAGCAAAAACTTCTACTATTCCAAGCACAGCAGCCTCAGCTAACTCCCATTACAACTGGCATAGAATAATATGCAACGGAAGCAAATTTACATCAAGCTGAACCCCACATTTCAAGTTTGGTCCCACTTTCAAATCCAAAATTGATATTAAGCCAGCCTGAATGAAAAAAAATATATCTAAGAATCATGGAATATCCTGAGTTGGAAGGGAACCATAAGGATCAAGTCCAACTCCTGATATTCAATGAAACAGATTTTTAGAAGCCTCTTGGTAGTCAACAGTGGAAAAGGATTTACTACCATCCCATAGCAATAAGATTGTAATTTCTCATGAATTAGCACCTTCAAGTAAGTCACTCTGAAAGTAACGCCTTTCCATAGAAACTACAACTGATACAATGAGTACAAGAACACTATTGGATAGAGCAAATTCTTGGCTGCAAAACACTATATTTCAACACAATCATCCCCATTAACTGTGCATTTTTGCTAGCGATCTATATGAGCCTGAACATCATGCTAGAAAAAGTATGCACTAGCAGAGGTGACCCATTGTTTCACAGCCACTGTGATGGTGACATTCCTAGGAAAACATTGCCCGTGTTCCATCTTTCACTGGCCCGAACAGATGGAAGTCAGAAGGCAGCAAATTCAGACTACATGGTGGGTGTGGTAGGACAGTCCAACCAAGACTGGCAATGCGCTCCACAGTCTTCCAGTTGGGGCCTGATGTTATCATGTTGCAAGAGAAAGGCTGTCTTCTCGGCCTGAGTCTGCAAGTTTAAGCCTTCAGCTTAGTCAGCACTGCAATGTAACTGTCAAAGTTGATGGTTTGCCCAGGTTCCAGGAAATCCACAAGGATCCAGAAGACTGAAAAGCTGCGCGGAGTAAAAGTATCTGGGGGTATTAGTCAACAGATGGCAGAACATTAATGTGTCCAGGTGGCCAAGAAGGCCAGTGGCATCTTGGCTTGTATCAGAACTAGTGTTGCCAGCAGGAGCAGGGAGGCCACCTTGGTTTACTTGTACTGGTGAGGCCACCTCGAATACTATGTTCAGTTTTGGGCCCCTCACTACAGGACACTGAGGCCCTGGAGCATGTCCAGAGAAAGGCAGCAAAGCTGGTAAAGGGTCTGGAGTGCAAGTCTTATAGGGATTAGCTGAGGGAACTGGAATTGTTTGGTCTGGAGAAGAGGAGGCTCAAGGGAAAGAGACTTTATTGCTCTTTAGAACTTCCTGATAGGAGGTTGTGGTGAAGCAGCAGCTGATCTCTTCTCCCGTCCCAGGCAACAGCCATAGGACAAGACAGAATGGCTTTGAGTTGTGGCATTGGAGGGTTAGGTTGGATATCAGGAAAAAAACTCATCTCAGAAAGAATGGCGAGGCATTGGAACAGGCTGCCCAGGGAGTCACTGTCCCTCAAGGTTTTCAAGAAAAGGGTAGATGTGGCACTTAGGGACATGGTTTATTGGGCATGATGGTGACTAGATGTTGGACTAGATGATCTTTGCGGTCTTTTCCAACCTTAATGATTCCATGATTCCTATCACAAAAAGACATTGCACATCATTTTACCCACTGAGGGCTGGAACTTGAACTTTTTCACGTCACCACTCCACCGGCTACCAACCTGACTCCTACTCATAGTGATAAGACCAGATCTCATCATCTCATTGCCAGTAATGATGTAGTCAGGAAACTGTCACATTCAGCCTTGTGTTCATTCAATAGGTCCTGACAAGCTCATGTACAGCACTCTTTCTGCTCCCGTGTGAGCATTCAAGGTTATTTCCAATATTCCAATGTTGCTACCAATGTTTCCAACACTTCGAAGCCCACATTCAGTTCTATACACAGTTCCCTGGTTGTAATCTTCCAATTCAAAGAGATGAACTGATAAAGATGCTGTTTGTTTTGTGTTGCCACTGCTGAAACACATCACCCACTGCCTCCCTATGCTATGCCCACTGTTTGGTCTCCAGAAATATTCAGCAAGTGCTGATGAACATCCATGGGCACAAACTTTTCCACACTGAGGAATTCAATGACACACTTTTCTTCACTCACATTTCCCTGTCAGATGCTGTTTTGTCAGGCTGCCCCACTGCTGCCATCTGTCTGTTGCACAGCAACAACATGTAAGGGAGTATTTAGGGGAAGGTTCAACCTCTGCTATACCACTAACATCTGTGACTGGGCCAACATAATAAAGAGGAAGCATTACTTTCTGAGCAGCCCTCATAAATGACTGCACAGGAAAGGATTTCTTTTAAAACTTAGGAGTTATTGTCTATGGTTTCTTTTTCATCTGCCTGTTTTTGTGTGTGTTTTTTTTTTTTTTAACGTAACTTACAAAAAAATCCTTATATGTCTCAAAGGCAGCAAACAAACATCTTAGTTACTACAGAAGAATTTAAACTTGTGTTTTCTGAAGTCGGACTTCTTTACTTCAGGCTCCTTGAAAAACAAAATAGAATTCTACAAATAAAAAAATGTAATTATTATACATTTTTTAGAAAGCGTTGAGAATATTTTCTATAAAACAGAAGACTTTTTATGGTCACTGCTATTAAAAATCTTCTTACTGATATAAAAATACTCCACTTGGGAAAGAAAAATAAAAAACTCAAGTTTCACTTTCAGATGTTATCTTGAACTCACAATATTGAAGCTTTGTAAGTGATCTATTATAGCCAACTATGTATGCTGCATAACCTATTTAATATTAATTGATGCTAAAATCTTCCGCAGAAAATAAATGTACCTTAATTGACAATACTGTAGCTTTTTCTGTTACAAATTATACATAATAAAATCAAGTTGCAAGTAGACTTCATGCAAAGATTTAAAAAAAAAACCCAACAATTAATGTGGAACTGATGAAAATGTGGGAAAAATAAAGCCATTAAAAGAAGTGATATAATCTTCACAATGAAAAATTCAAAGCACAATTCGGCCTAACAGCTAAGTTGTGTATGGAAGAAAGGATGTTATCCATGGTGTGAGACAGCAATGTGTGAGACAATGTGAGAGCAATGCAAAGGAAGAGCACATAAAACAAACTTAAACAATATTGCTAGTACAGTGTTAAAATGGTTCATTTCACTAGCCAAAGTTCAATATTATCTGTGTGAGCAGAATAAAAGAGCAATCCTCTACTATCCATCTAAACATCACCATTCCAAGACTCTCCATGCAATCCAGCAGGCCTTAGGTGCTAATTACAGGTAAGTAGCCCAAAGCTTTAGAAACATTCAACACAAAATGCTTTCTAATCCACCCATTTGCACTCTACTTGGTTGCCACTATGCAAAATATTTATTGCAAGCATTCTACGAAAAGGAAACTCTCGTGCAAATATCTTCAGGCACCTCATAGGATACCTGAAGCAGAATATGTTAGACTTAACTCTAAAATCAACAACAGAAAAGTTAATCTTGAAACTCGCTACTGACCCTCTTCAGCTGCTGCTGTAATTGTTCCCTCATGGACTCAGGGCAATTATCAAGCTGCGTCTTCTGCTCGGAGTAAAGCTCCTGAAGCCTCTCTAGTTTTTCCCTCTCAGCATCAAGTTTTAATTTTTCCTGAAGCATGAACCAGAAAATAAACAGAATTACCTTCAAACTGAAGCAGTTGTTAGTGATTATGACAGTGTGTGGCAAAAACTTAACGAACAGTTGAAGCGTGTAGGTCAATGACAGAAATTGCTTGTTAGTTGAAATACAATCATGGGATGCAAAATGATAGAAACAAAACATTAATAATTTTAGTAGGGTAATTAATTCTCTCCCTCATCACTGTACTTTGTTCCCACATCTGGATGATGCCTCTAATGCCCGCTGTTCAAATGCTTGTCTCACCTAATAAAAAAAAAAATGGAAATGATATCCATGTTAGTCAGGTAACATATGAAGGAGAGAGAAAACAACAGCTTTTAGAAAGCAAAATGGATGGAAAATGACTGTACTCCAGCAGTGAGCAGAAAATGGATTTTCCCAAGAAAATGAATTGCATGTTTACATGCTTCTGGACATATAAGTACCTTTAGCAAGCAGTGAAAACATAGAATGAGACAGAGTTTTATAAAGAAATAACTCTGGGACCGGAAATCTTGTTGCAACAGAAACACCAAATGATTTCACAAATAAATTCATTTGCTTCATGATACAGGAACTGTAACCACTCCCTGGAATCAAAGGCGATGCTCTGTCTTTCTGGTCTCTTGTAACTAGCTCAGCTTTCTTCTTGTTCCGCTAGAGCAGCAGCATACTGCTTATTACCATCAAAAGCCTCTACCCTTTCAACCTTCAATCAAAGGCTACTTGTTTTGTGTGCAGCACTACTCTCAAGACTGGCTGCAAAACTTCAAGTCACCTTGTAGATTATTTGTCTATGGACTCAGATTCAGGAACCAATAAATCAGAGTTTAGAGAATTCTTTCAGTGCCTTTTACTTGCATGTACCCTGGCCAGCACAGCAGATACATTTTCTTCAAGAGTGTAATTAATAACGTGAAAAAACAAATTGCCTGATATGCCATAAAAACTGAAGGTATCAGTAAGTCTCTGGAGACCACTCTCTAGTTCCTCCTAGAGTCACACCGGTACAGCTCCTTTTATCTACTTTTTGTTCTGTAGCTATGCATCTCTTCTCAGATGTTTTTTTAACTCTCTCCAATAATTTTTCTAACTCTCTCTACAGCTCAGTATCAGCCCAAACATTCCAGCTGCTTCCTCTGGATGCTCCAAGAACAGTTCCATTTTGCCACAGCATCCACTCACTTGTCTCTTTCAGTCCCAACCATTATTAAAGTCAAACACGTGGCTCAGCAGGTGCAACATACTCAGCTTTGCAGCACCCCTACAACACACGCCACAGAAAATTACTTTCGTACGTAGAACTTGCCACTTTAAACTGTGAAATGGGCCTTCCCCAAAATCTTCTCTTTCTTGACAAAGTTGTCAAACTCTCCCACACAGTGGAAGCACAACAACAAATCCACAATAGCTCCCTGTTTTCTTTACAGTCGTATCTCTGAGTGGGATCATTGGCTGGGATTACTTTTCCCTAGAATTTAAAAATAACAGGAGGAAACATTCTTATTCAATCTCAATGTGAATCAAATTGCCAGCTCTGCTGTTTCCATTTGCATGTGCAGCTTCTCAGCACATATAATTAAATGAACAAAGTGCTGAACACAACAGTTGGTTGGTATTTGTTCTTAAGCTTGTAAAAGTGAGCAACTGGGCCAGCATATTCAATTACCTGCACTTCCTTTACTAGTTTCTGTCTTGCAGCAGCATGAACAGGGCTCAGAAACACTGAGGATGAAATGTGCAAGGGGCAAAATGAGGGAAAAGCATGCAGCTCTTGAGATGCCACCTCCAGACCTCTGTCCCTAAGGAACCCCCACTTGCTAAACCATCCTTACGTCAGTGCAGAAGGAATCTTGAATAAATCGGTAGTCCCCCTCTTCACAAACCTTGCCGTTCAACCTGTAGTTGAACATTTCTAGGCAAGTATAAAGAGGAAGATGGAAGCAAATCTAAAGCTGCAATGACTTCTGTGACCTTACATACAGTACTGTTCCTCTGAGGCTATTAATAGGCTGCGACAAGCACACTCACTTGTTAACAACCAAATCGAACTTTGTGTGTGAAGAGACATCATCAGCAAGAATAAAACTCACTGAGAATCATGCCAGAGATACTATTACTTCCTCGAGAAATTAGGAATGTATTCCTTTGAGATTGAAAGTGATCCTCATTTGTCCTATATATAGCATAGGAAGTGCTCACATCCCACCAAACTGTCTCCCTCCAAATTGTGCAGTCTTACAGGAAATATCAGTTTCAGCAGTGAGAGGCTCTACACGTTTTGCAGCTGTGGAATTCAGTTCATCAACATCTCTAATTTTGCATTGGTAAAGATAATTTAATTCACAAAAATAGTTTAATAAATAAATGAACAATCGGATTTATTTATCTTTTTCATCCAGACTCTTTTATAAATGGATCCAGGTGAGCTCCTTTAGAGGGAAAAAGATCAAGGACTGTAAGCTGTGTCCCTGTAAGCAGGACACAGCTGAGGCAGACCACTGGGTACTGTGTGCTCAAGACCAGCCAGGACACAGCTGTGAATAGGAGCCCACATGCTCAAGCTGCACATCCTCACCTTAGCCAGAGAGACTTGTGCTCGTTTAACATTTTTCTGCAGACAACTGCCTCTCATCCCCAGTGCCCACCTTAGAGCCACGCTATCCACAGTCTGAATTGTTACCAGTCTTTTTCTACAGAGGAGAAATAGAGCTCAGTAAAACACAGCACTTGGTCTTAGCTGGCTAACCAGCCCGTGCTATGTGCTGCCACCCGTTACAGGTTATGTGAACTTGGGATCAGCCAAGACAGACAATAGGACTGACTGGTGTTTTGATGATGCTGGGGCACAGCTTGGATCAGTTTTGAAGGGTATCTGAATACCATGAAGGACAGCAGCAGAAAGAATTGAGTTGTAATGTTGTCATCTCCTAAAAGCAAGACAGGATGGTAGCAAAGCACCCATGCTATGAACATAGAGATTACAAAGGTCACAAAAGGAATTCTGGTCTGGTAGAACTGATTTTATGGGCAAAATGGAGAGAACAAAGAACATCTATTCAGTACACATAAAACATTTCACAGATGGCCATAGAATCACAGAACCATTAAGGCTGGAAAGGACCACTAAGATCATCTAGTCCAACTGCCAACCTATCGCCACCATGCACACTAACCCATGGTCCTCAGTGCCAGATCTACACAGTTCTTGAGCACCCCCAGTGATGGTGACTCCACCACCTCCCTGGGCAGCCTGTTCCAGTGCCTCACCACTCCTTCAGAGAAGAAATCTTTTTGTAATATCCAACCTGAACCTCCCTTGGTGCAACTTAAGGTCACTACCTCTAGTTACCTGGGAAAAGAGGTGAGATTAAAGACAATCATAGCTTCTGTAAGAATGGGAACAAAAGAAGGAAAAGAGACATTAATTGCTTATGTGTTATCAACTGCAGTTAAAAATGCCCTATGTCTAATCAACACTGCTACTAGCTCACCGCAAAATGGACAGTATGGCTCGGTGTATAGGGGTCATTCTACAACCTGAAAGAAAGATAAACTGCAAAGAAATCCCCTTCCATTCAGCAGGCTCTCCTAATCAAAATTCTCCCTCTAGAGCATTCCGGGACCATCTTCATTCAAACCCACCTGCAACTCATCATGTTGTAAGGTAGCAAGGTCTTATTACCCACACCAATCCACACATGCATGCTCTGCCTCTTAGTATGGAGCAGGCTAGTCTCGCAGCTCTCACAGGTTTCTCAGAGTAAGGAGAAACATATGCAGCTGTTTGTTCCGAACAGCATCTCCATTTCATCTCCATGTTCTCACCCCTAGTCAAATTTCCTTCTTTTACACTCCAAAAGAACATTCCACCCTACTTCCCCCAAGACTACAGAAAACAGAAGGACTGCATATGCTAGAAGTGGAGGAGGAAAACAGACTACAGAAATAATTCCTTTACGATTGGATGTAGTGTCAAATTACAAAGTTTTTCAATTCAGTGAAACATTTTTGGGAAGAAGCAAGAAAATTTAACATTATCAACTCACTGACAAAACTGGCCTAAACCCTGCTGTGAATTAAGAAAATAGTCTACTCCCTAACAAGAAGCAGGCTAGGAAACATTATATGTGCTGAAAGAAGCAAATGTTGCAGGAAGTGTTAAATCTGTACCCCTGCAAACTGAAAGCATTTCTAGCAGAATGGCTGGATTAAAAAAAAATAAAGAAATCAGACCACACATCTCTCATTAAAAAAAATACTGTTGAAATTAAGCAGATTCTCCTGTAAATATGCACACACTCCTCTTTATTTTCAGACAACTCTTTACTGCATTCTTCGACCTCTTTCAGGAGAGAAAGAAAAAGCTTGTTATGATTTGGTCTCTAAATCTCTATGCGTTTCATGAAAGAAACCATTAAAGGACCAAAAAAAAAAAAGTATGCAGGCCTACGAAAAGGAGCATAATGTGATGGAAGAAGGTATTTCACAATAGTTATTTTTACTGTACAAAAAGTAACTAATACAAGAAGGACATGGAGCTCTTGGAGTGGGTCCAGAGGAGGGCCACTAAGATGATCTCCTCTGAGGAAAGGTTGAAGGAACTGGGCTTGTTTAGCTTGGAAAAGAGAAGGCTCCAGGGAGACCTCACTGTGGCCATCCAGTACTTGAAGGGAGCTTATAAGCAGGAGGGGGAATGGCTGTTTACGAGGGTGGATAGTGATAGAACAAGGGGGAATGGTTTTAAACTTAGACCAGGGAGAATTAGGTAAGTTTTTCAGTCAGAAGGTGGTGACACACTGGAACAGGTTGCCCAAGGAGGTTGTGGATGCCCCATCCCTGAAGGCATTCAAGGCCAGGCTGGATGTGGCTCTGGGAGCCTGGCCTGGTGGTTGGCGACCCTGCACACAGCAAGGGGGGTGAAACTTGATGATCATTGTGGTCCTTTTCAACCCAGGCCATTCTATGATTCTTTGGTATGATCATAACAGACAGTGATGGAGTCTGTATGAGATCTCAATTGTTTCATTTCACATGCAAACATAAAGCTGATTTAAAAACATTTTGCATCAGAGTAAGCCATACCCATGCTATAAGTAATCATAATAGTTACACACATTAATTTGATCCCAACATAACTCAACATTTTTCTGAACTTCTATGCTCATCCTCTGAGCACTGCAATGTGTTGTCTTATTGAAGGGATGAAGAGGCAAAAGAAAACCCCCGTTACTAATGCACTGTTCCTTCATGAGCATAGATGAGGAGAAAACAATCATCCAAATCAGAAGGGGGAAGGAAAAAAAAAAAAAAAAAAGTGAGATAACTGAAATTCTGCAACACACAGGTGACAACAAGAGGATCTGGGCAGCCTGGTCTATTGGTTGGTGACCCTGCACATAATGGGGGGGGGTTGAAACTAGTTGACCATTATGGCCCTTTTCAACCCAGGCCATTCTATGATTCTATGACTCTCTCAGAACTGTTTTAGAGAGAGCATGGGAGTTCAGATTTTTCTCCTTGATTCTTGTAATCATCTTTTTCCTTATTAGTGTCTTCTCTACACGGTATCTTTATTTTGATATCCAGAGGATGCAAGTATTCCTCAGAATACTTTATTGTATATCTTGACTTAAGGAGGTTAATAATCATAGAATCATAGAATGGCCTGGGTTGAAAAGGACCAATATGAGCATCTAGTTTTAACCAATGTTGTAGAGAAGATAACTCAACTGTTTAGAAACACTGCTTACATCTGTAACTTCTGACCAGGAAGGTTCTAAAATGCTATGCTATGGTGTCCACATATGTCAAAGTCATAATGATAAAAAACAATAGGAGGAATTTTGAATTCAAAAGAAAAAGGAATCATATGAGACGACTAGCATCTCTGATTGCTGTAGTCTCCTTTCACATGAATTATCAGAGACATTCTTTCCTTGGCTCCACTCATCTTTACAGCATTAGTTCAGCAAAGAGGCTGAGCTTCAAATGCTTTGGCATATCTGGGATATTCTGCCAATCACTAAAAAACATTTCCACAAAAGCAGGCAGACAAAATCTCATGTATTCCAAAAGATGAGTTACCCATTCTCAGCTTCTCCTGATTTCTGCTCTTGAAAAGGAAAAGGAAACCCCGGCTGATAAAGGAGTTCCAGGGTATGTACTTCCACCATGATATAAGGCAAAGGTCCTCTGGAAGCAAAGGAATAACCTCCCTCTTGTAAAATGCAGTCCAAACCTAGATAATTGTTTTGAAACTTGCTGCCAAAAGTTCCATTTAACTATGATTACCTCCCACAGCACTTCTGCTGAATTCAGTAATCATTTTCACTTATCCTTGTTCATTCATTAATCTATTCCTTCTTCCGACAGCTACCCTGTTATTTTCATGCTCTTACTTTGAGATAAAAGGCATGGCAAATCATTAAGTAATCTTCTCCACATATGCTAGACTGCACGTTCAAAATGTAATTTGGACTAAGGAAGCACTGTATGGGGGGGAAAAAAAAAAGTACTTTGTAATCTGGATAACATCGTATCGAGCAAATAAAATTTTCTCCAACTTCCAACTTCCTTGTAAACAAATATGAATTTGGAAGAAAGTCTCATGAGCCAAAGAGACAGCACGAGGAAGTCGTGACTGGGAATAGCACCACATTTCCACCCTGCTATTGAACTGGGAACAGCGTCATTAATGTACACCTACAGCACAGCAATATGACATTACAAAGGGCTGGGGTTTGATGGAAGGGACAAAAGGAGACTGGCTGACAGGCCTATCTGTTTCTGAGGTCTGTCCATTTCCGTTCTCTTCAAAGCAGGCAGGGTTCAAAAACACTGTCAATACCTGTAGCAAAGCTCTTTCCCAGAGAGCTTCAAGCTGTGCGTGTCAAATTGTGTTACTAGTGACTTATCATGATTGTTCTGTGTAACTAGAGCCTGTAACTAATAGCCTAGATGCTACTATTCAAATACGTAGTTGGTCATCGTCTTCAGTGGAAGAAAGAAGTCAGGTATGCTCAGGAAGTATGGCCACAGAGGTAAAGCCGAATCTCCATCCATACGCTACCAACGATTTCTAGCACAGCTGAGAGCCCAGACAGCAGAAGGCATAGGCCATGCCCAATCCTCAGCACTGAAAGCAACTATCCCTGCCGGGAGAAGTGAGTACTCTCAGCACTTGCATCGTGCACAGTCACACCACTACCAAAGCAATGCTAACTCCTGTAGCGGCGTTGAAAGGTTCTTTTTCTTTGCAAAATGGAGCTGCTCATAGCTTTTCTTTCTAAAACCTAACTAAACTGACACAAATTGCTTTGTTCCTCAGAACACGTGTAATAGCATACTCGCAAGAGCAATGCTTTGAACTCACCACAGAACATTCACTATATCATCTTCCTCGCTGACTCATTCATTCTTTTCCACTGTTAATCCTGCCACGTGTTCAGGTAGAGCTGAACACATGGCCTTCAATAACACGAAAATGCAACATACCATGGTAAACATAAATACAATTGCAAAGATGCAGGGACACAAAGACACTGTACCACAGCAAAGAGCTCACCAGCACAGCCAGGAACTGAACTAACAAGTCTTTGCCTTCTGTCTTTAAGTATGTTTTCCAACTGATGCACCTGCAAAGCAAGCACTTCTCTGTTTTCACAGGGGCTACAAATTTCCTTTTAAACTGTGGCTTTAAGACTGTGCAAAGGTTGATAAAACTCTGTGCTCTCATCTATCTGAACTATGCAAAAGCCATGAAAACAGTCACAGACTCAAGTAGAAAGTAATACAAAAACTTCCACCCATTCTATTTCAAGAACATAACACAGCCCAATAATTAGGCTGTAGATCATGATCTCTCTTTTTAAGAATTTCACAAGATTTTCAAACAGGTGCATCAGTAAGGATGAAATGCAATCAGGCAGGGGTTTCCTGTCAAACAGGTGCTGAGATCAGTGACAAATTCCAGGAGATACTCAAGTCATTCCAGAAACAAGTGCCATCATGCCCAGCGCTAATGCCCCAGCATCGTTTCAAGAATGAAATCAACTATCTATTTCACCTCAAAAAGGCACCCCACAGCAAATTCAGGTGTCAGTCCCCTGCCCTAACAAAAATGTAACCACTGTCTGAATGAATGGACCCAACAACTTCTTGCTAGGATACACCACCAACACCAAGCCACCTGTATTATTACAAGTAAAACATAAGGGCAACTGCAAAAAACTATGACCACTGTACAGATACTAGAGCACTTGCTCTTCCAACAAACAGTGCAGAAGTAACATCAGAAGACTGGCAATTATCAGCCAGAAGCTGAACCTTCATTCTGTTAAGGAGGTCATTAGTTTCCAATTATTTAAACAAAACGTAGCACCTAGCACTTCCACCTGAGCACCACTTTCCTGGCGGAGTCTGGTCCTGTACTACTAAAAAGCCAAGATTTTTCCTACCGTGGACAAGATCTGAAGGGGCTACAACCTTACACACAAATCAAGATTTAAAAAATACTGTTCTCTAAAGCCAGCCAGAACTGCCGTTAATTGACATGGTGAGTGCCGGCTGTTTTGCTGGTTGACACTGATTTTTCCAGAACATTTTTTCCAGAACGCTTACAGGCATTTTGCTTAAGATTTTTTTTTTTACACTTTCACTTCTATTTCTTCAAAAGTACTTCCAGTATTAACTGAGCCATGGCTCTCAACCTACTACAACCACTCATACCTGCTTTGCTTTGTTTGTATTTTTTAAACAGCACATGAAAAAGGATTATAATTATTATAATATAAAATAAAGTAACTAACTTCACCAGTATGCTGAGGAAAAATATATATAAATATATTTGGAATGAATTTGCCTTCTCTAGGCTGCTTTCCATGTTTCAATTTGACTGACATTTTAAGTTAGACGTAGTACTGTAATTTTCTGCTTATAACACACTAATGCAAAGATGTTATCTGTTATACATTTGATTGCATGGAAATGTAAACAACGTACAGGATATAAAATAATTTCCATGAATTCTGTTGAACTTTGAGTCTGCCAGAGAACAAATACAAAAGGCAAAAGATCTGTTGAACTTCTGTTATTTGTTACCAACGAAACCAAACTCGGTCTGCAAAAGGATATTGCTATACCTGCTTGCATCACCCCACCTGCTTTTACCAACTTTAAATTCCTCTTCATAGTAAAAAAAAAAACCACCAACAACTACGAAACATGTTCCACAGACAGCTTAAAATGTGACCAGAGACATTGCTGAAAGCTGAAGAATCACTGAGAACTATTTGAGAACAAGGCAGGAAAGCTCATGAAAATTTAAGCTTGAATAGGACATGTGCTGTCACTTTACAGAGTAAAGAGGTGGGAGCACTATCCTCAAACATAGGTTTACTGAGAGCAGATGCAAAATAATGTTCAGGCTCATGACAGCGTCAACAGACACTGAAGACAACAAACTCAAAATAAAACAATGCATGCTGTAAGGCTCGAATTAAATAGGAAGTGCAAGAAAGCTAAAAATGCATGGCTTGTCTAAACAAGAGCAAACAATGCAGAAGACTTTCAGATATTTCTGGAAAGCTGAAAGGAGGGGAGAGACTAGCTGGAGTACTTTCACAGTGACAGGCTTAAATTATGAGGCAGAGGATGAAATTTAAAAAGGAACCATTACTGGCTGAAAGCCCTGGAAAAACTTCCTGACCTTGAGATATTATTGGCTGTGGCACATCCCCTGTGGAGAACGGAACTGCTGGCCTGGATTGCCTGCAGAGAGCTTGCTGGAGGAGATGAACTCCCTCTGGTTGGGAGGGACAGGTTCATCTCATGAGTTTTTTCCCTTTCTGTTCTTAAATCATAGTGCTACCCTTTTTGCTAACAGTTATGTATTTGAGAGCAATTAAGAATCTGACTCTAGAGGAGAACCAAGTAATTCTTTTGACTTAATGTCAGGTAGAATTACTCCACAGTACTAAAACTGTTAGTCAACAAACAAAATGAACCAATATAATTACTTTTTAAAAAAATAACTATGTATTTTACAGATGTTTCATGAATCAAACTGTATACTACTATATATGTATATATAACCATCTTCTAAAACCCTTTTCATACCACTCCTTTGCTGAGAAAGGATTCATTAAAAAAAAACCCCTCAAAATTTATAACATACAACAGAAGGCTGAAGAACAGTTCAATTAATGCCGTTCTTTTAAACATCAGGCAACTCCAAGCCCTCTATGGATTCTTTATTAATCAAAAATATCTTCAGAGTAGGTCAGGTCTCCTTACTTAGGCATACTTTGTTCTGCCTGTCAAGTATATTTTGGGAAACAAGACTGTTAGAAGGAGATATTGGTCACAATTATTTTTTCTTCCACATTTATCAAATAAATTTACTTAATGCAACTACTTCAGAAAATAACTTCAACCAATATGTTAATCATGTAAATGCATTCTGAAGATTAATAGGAACTGAGCACACAGCTAGCTAAGTTAACTTGATTACCTTTGCCTTTTCACCAATAACATTCCTCTCCAGCTCAGCTATTTTTCTGTTTAGATGATCCAGTATTTCCTTCTCTTTCAGCAGCTCTGTTGTTTCAGATTTCTGTTCCCCATCCAAAAGGGCACATTCCATATCCAGCTAGGAACACAAAACATTTTTCAGAAGCAGTCCATATTAAGAAGAAATCTTGATACACATTATTTTCTGGGGGAAGGGGAGTGAGTTGTTGATAATTCACAACAGATAAACATTTTTAAAAGGAAAAAAGAAAAAGTCAATGTTACGTCCACGAAGTTAAAAAGGGATCACAAAATTGAGAAAAAGTAAAACTGAAACATAAAATACTGCAAAATGAAGTCCAAACCAACTTTAGTCTGAAGATTTTTTTTTTCTTTTCTAACTCTTCTTTGTGCTTCCTCCTGTTGCGACACTATACCAAGTATCCGTGCCCAGGCTCCGTAGGAAACCCATTTGGAACAGCTGTTTCTTTCCTGTTGCTGATAACTGGAGTGAGCACAGCCCAAATGCCTGATCAGCTAAGTCTGCAACTGTGAGATTCCAGAAGCCGAGAGATGGCCATATAACTTTGCCACCATAAAGACAAGGATGTTTAATAGGAAGTTACCTAACTTCCTTTCTCTTTCAAGGGTCACATGAGACACACTATAAAACACTCAAGTGACACAAGGTATTTAGATCAATCTGAGTGACCATTCAGCAAGAAGATTGTTCTAATTCCACTTATGAGTATAATGGTTACAGTTGGAAAAGGCTAATCTGAGCATCACAACCATCCCTCTGTTTGGAAATAAATAACTTTCAGAGTAGGAGACTACCAGGTTCATGATTCTGTGCCTAATTCTAGTGAAAAAGCACAGAATACGTGCATGAGCTCCCTGTGTACTTGCTGAACCTATCTATGCTATGTAGACATACAAAACAGGCAAGACATTTAAAACCAAAATGTATGCCATACCTCTCTTGAGGATTCATCCATCTGGTCATTTAAATCTTTGATCTTCTGTTCAAGCTCTTCCAAGTTATTTAATATTACTATGCGCTCCTCTTCTAGTCGGGTGAGCTCCTGTCCTCTTTGATCATCACTTGTGCATTCTGGCATCTGCAGTTGCACATTACAAGAGGTTTATCAGAAAGAGGTTAAATACTGTCTTTCCTTTCCCTTTAATATTGTGACCATTTTAAATAAATACTACACACTGGTTTTGAACTTGGTACATATTTCATCCCTA
Source organism: Alectoris magna (assembly GCA_030625065.1). NCBI lineage: Eukaryota > Metazoa > Chordata > Aves > Galliformes > Phasianidae > Alectoris > Alectoris magna. The sequence continues at coordinate 108,027,387 of CM060560.1, forward strand.
CTATATTACTACCTCTATATTTAGAAAGCATACAAGAGAAACAAACACGATACTTTACTTCCAAGCGCTAGAATTAAATACTATACTGAACAGTAAATACTATTCATACCATACAATTATTAACATCTGACCCTTGAGAATACTTTACCCGCTGTGCTATTTAGCCTGTAAAAATCCCATTTTTCCTTTAAAATTAATAAAGCAAATAGATGATGATGGTTTTTATGCAGAGATCAACTGTTCATGTAATAAAATCCAGGATGTAGAATAGTACATTTCTGCAAGTAGCCAGTAAGATGGATAGCTTCTGTAAAATGGGATAAAGCTCAGCCCTGCCTCTCCAGTTGGCCATCAGGAGGCATTACCTTTAACGTGGCTTTTTTTGTTGCCATTTAATTACCAGACAACTATGTCAAGAATCAAAAAGCATTATTAAAAAAATACTTGTGATCTCATTAGAGCAGCAAAGGTTAGATCAAAGAGTGTTGAGTTTCAAACATATTCATGTTCACCTGATCCCAGGGGCCCACGATCAAATTACTTTTGTAAGACTGCTCACTCACTGTCTCCAACCCAAATGAGAAGTGGGCTGCACACAGAGTTTTGCATTAACCACTGGACTACACAGCCATGCTCTAAAGAGGCTCAGGTCAGCTCCTGAATGGCTGTTCTGAAAGCAAGCATGGACAAATCATCATGGACAGATCTGATCTCGATATTTTGAAACAATGAGCTGTGCTTCATTAATGCAGTTGCTCATTTATTGCTTTTCTCAGGGCTTAGCGGAGCACCCTTTACAATGAATGAAAGGTATTCCTTGATTAGCTTTAGTAATCCTAGCAGGAAAGCCTCTTTTTGTTTGGCATCCTGCTTGGGTAATGCTGATGTAATGTCTTCAATTTCAACTTCCTAAAAAGGATCTAAAATAGGATTTCTGACCTGCAGGAAGAAACAAATGGGGAAGAAAGGCAAGACCAGAGTAACTTGTAAATTAAATGTCTCACTACCTCTTGTACATGAAAAGACCTAGTAAGACCAAGTAAAACCTTAATGTCAAGTCTACATTTAACACTAAGATCTTTGCTCTAATTACTGGATATACCTATTTAGGATATTAACACACCATCTCTCCCCAGAACCAGTTGCACTGCTCATCCGGCACAGCAGAGCCCAGGCACTGATCCAAAAGGGAGAAGAGGCCATTCCCCACCCCGGACTAGACTGCCTTCTAGCTGAAGGAAATTATTAGGAACACTGTTAGTTCATTTTTTAACGGACAACTCCCCTTCAGTAACAGAACAGCAGGATGAAGCAGACGAGAAAGAAGCTCCATCTCAGCAAGCGTAGGAGATGCATTTGAGCGCCAGGAGGCAGGCTGCCACCGCACGCCTCATGAGAGGCAGCAGCTGATGTGACAAGTGGCTCAGGTCCAGCCCAGGCACAGCCGACAGGCCAGCAAACAGCCCACACAATTCTTCCTCACCTCCTCTGCAACTGGTTTACCAATGAGAAAATACCCTCCTCTTTCAGGAAATGGAAGCCTCAGTCTAGGAGAGCTTGGTAGCACTTCCCTTCTCTCTCTTCCATCTCAGCACAGCTCTAAGTAGGATTCCTGAAACCTTGCTTATTTAAGTAGCTTTAACTTGTTCAGACAAATCATTCTCCCCTAGAAATTCCTGACAGTCTTCCCAAACCCTGCATCCTCCAGAAAAGAAACTTCCAGCACCAACAGTTTTCACAGAAAATGAAATGATCTGCTGCTGGGTGCTAAGTTATACGAGCTCTGAGATAAATTCTTGTATCTAAACCATCCCAGCTGGGACCTCTGCTGTGAAATCTGACTTCCGCAGGAGGACTTCATGCCATCGAGCAGACTGTTCTATGTCCTCCTACCCGGCATTACCTTTGGCGTGATGCTTAGATATGAAGACTCGGTGGAATCCTTCAGGAAGCCAGGGGTAGCTAAAGGTGGAGACTTCATGTTTTCGGTGAAGTGCTCATCGGCTCTCAGCCCCCGGGAGGAAAGGAAAGAAGCAGTGCTGCGACTGTGGTTACTTGGCTCTGAGAAATCCGAATCACTCGCAGACGATTTCAAGTGGTTTCTAAACCTCGTTTCTATATTCATCTGCGAGTCTTCAAACACTGAGTCCTCGTCTGATAGCTGAAGCTTTTCAAGTTCTTTGTTAATTTTCTGAACATCAGCAACTGTTGTGGTTGCAGCAGGGTCACTGTCAGACTTGGAGTATTCTGCACACAGATTGAGGATTGTCTCCAGCCGCTGTCGTTCCTAGTTTAGGAAAAGACAGCAGCACTAAGCTTCACACGTGAACCAAAGTAAAGATGAAGTCAGAAAAATACGCTGCTTGTTTTTAGAGCAACTGATTTCAAGTCACCCAATTTCAAGTACGCTTTTGACTCTCAGAGACAGTGAACAGATCTACATAAATAAATTGCTGTGTAGGACACAGAATCAAAGTTAATAGAGGAGAAAACCAAATCAACCCAACATGGGATAAAACTCTAAAATACATTTCAGAGAAATTAATACTTACTTCAGTTAGGGCATCCTTACACCTGCTTCTCATTCCAATGAAGAAAATTAATATTGCTTATTCAGATTGCTGTAACCACACCCGATTTGTACATATACACGTCAAGCAAGCTCACTGTATAAAGCACCAATTATTCTGTTTTTCACTTAAGCTACACGCCTACCAAGCTGCAAAATATGCACAGATTTTCCATGAACTCATTAATTCCTGACTTTTTTGGATTGTCTGTTAACTCTGATTCTCTTCTTTGAGGGAGAATTAGTCCACATTTCAAAGCACACAGTTCAGAGAGCATCACATCTAAAACAGAACATACGTCAAACATACAGAAATGGGGTAGATTTTTATTTACCAGTTAACTCAAACTCTATATGGGTTTATAGTAACTAGTTTGACCTGACATGCTTCAAGATGCTTTGGATATTTAATTCCTGGAAGTCTTCTAGATATCTATAATACTTCATAAAAGCATCAGAAAGTTGCATTATTTTACTATATGCATAGCCTCCAGTAACTTCTATTTCACTGTAAGTGTTTGACCTTCTCATTTTTAATAGGCGATGCTTTTATGTTATTTCACATTCCCACTGCTAGAAGAAAATAATGTAAACAAAAAATTGCTTACCATAGATCTACTGATAATTCTGCTGGGAAAAAAAAAAGAAACGAACAAACAAATAAAAAACACTTCTGTGAAAGCTTCATTTTTGGCATTAACACCTGCACTAATGATCCCATTTCCTACTTCTAGGAAATCCTTTTTCCTTTTTTAATATTATTTAGAAAGAAAGCCAAAACACCAAACCCCTCAGCCTCCATCCCCAAAAAGCACTGCAGATATATTCAGTTTCCAAACTCCACCAGGCATTACATTTGCAAAGCAGCTATTCCTCGTGGTCGTAGCATTCTACGTGCAGTAGCAAGTGAGAGAACGTGAGCTAAGCAGAGCACTGAGGGCACTGCATTGCTTCCACTCTCCCTGAAGCAAGTCACTGGAATTTTATGACAATTTAATTCCGGTTTACAAGCACCCCACTTTTCATATAGTCACCATGTTAGGCAGTTAAAGGCACTACGCGCTTATATCCCCCCACACTGCTCATATTAACTGCAGAGCTGCATTTCCACCCTTCATAAAGAAGCCCAAGCCCATTCAAAGCCCTACCCAACCCAGAGCCTTTGGGCAGCCTGCTCCCAGGCCTCCTCAGCAGGTTTCTTGCCCCTTCCAGTGTGGCAGCAGGGCTGAGCTGTCCAACACGCCGAGCCCCAGGCAGTGACCACAGGCTCGGATTTTCCACCAAATGGGTTCAGCAGCTTCTGCAGTTGTCCTTCAAGCCCAAACATCCAAAATAATTATGACTCCACTAAGCCCCACTCCCTCCACATGACTACTGCCAGCCCCTCCGTCCGCTCCCTCACCCCACCAAAGCCGTTACCCTCCCTCTCAGCAAGACTTTTGGCCACGCAACCCAATTCCTAAAGCACTGTGCAAGTGCTGGCTGGGACCTCTGGTCTCGATGATCCTTATGGGTCCCTTCCAACGCGGGATATTCTACGATTCTAGGATGCTGCTCTCGCTGGTGTGACAGCACAGGGCCTGGCCCCTCAATACAATCACCCCGATGGTTATAGACAGGAAATGCGGCATGAGGACACAAAGTCCCATCCTTCCCTGCTACGAAAGGATATATATATCAAGTTACCCCAGGCCAGCCTCACAGCAATCACAGCAAACAGTACGCTTACCAAGTACAGCTGCTGCTCATCCCAACCCAGGCACAAAGGTAAGGAGCTCCTAATGCAAACCTGTCCTTTTGTCAGCAGGCCAGTGGAGGGATTCTTTTTTCCCCAAGTCTCACGTGGTCAGGAAAACTCAAAAATCACAGGAAAAGCTCTGCCAGGCTTCAAAAACTTTTGGACACATTACAGAAATGCCGCTATCTCTCACTTCTATTTTGACATGCACTGACAGGCTTACAGACAGGAAGCCGAGCGGTTATTTTATACACTCTATTCTCATCACTTCATTTCGGCCAGCTTGCTCCAGCTCCAGCACACCTGCACTCAGCTGTTCCAGAACATGCTTCCAAGACAAGCAGCTAGCTAGCAAACCACCCCTGCAATGAAAAACACAGGAGCAGGAACCCATGAAAATCCAAGCAATGATTTTGCAAGGAATACTTGACAACTTAATTGTGACACTGAATACAGCAGATAAAAAAGGTATGTCCAACCATGTTAATTTGGCTTAAAACTGGGAGGGAGGGATGTTTAATCGAGCCTGATGAGTCTTCTTTCAGCCTGTTTTCTGTAAAAATGCCCTTTCTAACAGACTAAAAACATCCTTGTATATTTTCAGTGGATTTTTTTCAGGCCTGGGGTAGAGTAGCTGGAAAGCTAAATGGAAGAAAAGGATCTGAGGGTGTTAGTTGACAGCCATCTGAACATGAGCCAGCAGAGCGCCCAGGTGGCCAAGAAGGCCAGTGGCATGCTGGCTCGTATCAGAAATAGTGCAGCCAGCAGGAGCAGAGAGGTGATCATTCCCCTGTACTCAGCTCTGGTGAGGCTGCATCTCAAATACTGCGTTCAGTTTTGGGTCTGTCACTACAGGAAAGACATCAATACCCTGGAGCGTGTCCAGAGAAGGGCAACAAAGCTGTGAAGGGTCTGGAGCACGAGTCTTAAGGAGAGCAGCTGGGGGAACTGGGATTGTTCAGTCTCAAGGAGACTCAAGGGAGACCTCATCACCTTCCACAACTGCCTGAAAAGAGGCTGTGGTGAGGTGGGGTCAGCCTCTTCTCCCATGTAACAGTGATAGGATGAGAGGGAATGGCCTTAACCTGAATCTTCCACACTTCAACTTGAACATGAGGAGAACTTTCTTCTCATAAGAAGTGGTGCGGCAGTGGCACAGGCTGCCCGGGTAGGTGGTGGAGTCACCATCCCTGAAGGTGTTTGAAAGCCATGTAGATGTGGCACTGGGAAAGATGTTTCAGTGGGCATGGTGGGGATGGGCTGATGGTTGGACTAGATGATCTTAGAGGTCTTTTCCAACCTTAAGGATTCTATGATTCTACCACCTTCCCTGCTGTGATAAGGGATATACAGGCCTTGTGCTTTTGCTGCTTTAGCAGTTTCACCACTACCAGCTTTGATAAATCCACACACACATCGGAGTGGCTGGAAATTTAGGTGCTAAAGGAAGATGAGACAAAGGGGCAACAACCCTACTCTGTTACTGCAGAACAATGACATTAGGAGACAATTCTAGCATCTCATTAAGAAAAATAGTGTGAAATAACAGAGACAAGTAACTCCCCATCTTTCAAAGGCAACCATGTCAGCGATCCCGGGGTTTGTTCATCTGCTGCACAACACCTACATGGATTTGACAAATGCGTAGAGGCTGGGTGGTATCTAGGTATCCTGGCAAGACTTTGTTAATCAGCTATGACAAGCAGGAAGCTTTTAAGATAAGTGCTATTAGCAACTATACAACCCAAGATTTCATTAAAAATACATGTGCAGTCTGTCCTCTGCAACTGAAACTAATGAGATTTGCAGCTAATCAGTGCAGCCACAACTCCCTTTGTCTGCGGAGGAAGCTGCTCCTCTTTCCTGCCTCCACTGCTCTTTAAAACCCCCATGGGCAGGCAAAACCACAGCTCTGCAGCTAAAGGGCTAAACAGCAGCAAGTCAAAAAGCAAGAGGAAAAACAGGCAGAGGGAACATGGAGGAGAGCAGTCAAGTCCCGAGGCCTCCTCTCTTGAAGTAAGGTTCCAAGCCAGACTGCCAACTGAGGCTGAGAGCAACTCTCTTGCTATTGTTCCTCTTCCCTCTAATTTGCAGAACGCTCTCACTCCAGCCTCATTTATTCTACCCTTTTCAGTCCTTGTTTTGCTATGTTCAGTCTTGAGGTCACCAGGCTATCAGCACCAGCACCAGATTCACAGAAAACGCTCGTGTTTCACATAGGCTTGTCCTGGCAGATTCCCAGGGAGCCTTGCACAGCAGGGCACCATAAGCAGGAGAACTGCAGGAAGGCAGCAAAGGAGCAAAGCAAAAAAACAAGGGGCAAAGGGCTCAGGAGTACTCTGAAGATTTTTTTTGTTTGTTTTTATTATGTGGTACTTTTTAATCTCCTAACCCAAATTGTTATTAAACAGCTACTCTGTAACACCACCAAGACTGCCCAATGCCCAATGGGAAAAGTCATCCTCATCCAGCCTTTAATCTACTTGCCTGGGGTTCCTGTAAGAGGCAAGTCACTAACATTTTTATATAGGGCTTGGACACTTCGTTTTTAAAGGATCTGTAAAAAGACACAGCGCCAAAATAAATTTATAAAACACATATAGGAGATTTTTCCAATCTAAATGGATACTTACATAAGCTCCTTAACTGCAATTTTAAAACGGTACCACCTTGACGGTTCCAAAATATTTCCATTTAATATCCCCTCACATTAACTCATCTTGCTAAACTGTAATGAATCAATGCAAAGTGCTTGACAGACTCAGAGTAACTCCACGTTATTTCCTTCTTGCCGAATAAACGTAATGAAATACAGTGCTCCTCAGTCTGCATGGGCTGTGGAATAAGCTCTCCTAATTCTATTGCTGCTTGTTAGGTCACTGGCCATATAAACTGAAATCCCTCCCAGCATGACTCTCGAATTCAGTAAAACTTAATTTACAGCCATATGCTTTGCTTTAGATCCAGACCTACAGCTGGCCTATGGACGGATCGGGCCGACACTTCACCACTCATTTTTGGGTATCTACCACCACCTAGAGGAAGAGCACTGCACTGCCCCAAAACATCAGCACAAAGCCGAGGCTGCTGCTATTCAAATAAAGAGTGTCAAACACAACAGATGGCCTTACTATCTCTAGCCCTGTTGCCCGTGCCAGTGCACCGCCAGCTCCTCACAGACCGAGGAGAATGGCAGCCTTTCAGTTCCAGCAGCCACTACAATTTGCCTTTTATCTCAGACAGGGGAAAAAAAAAAAAAAGAGATTTCCTCTTAAAAAAAAAAAAAAATCAATAGCTGAATCTCACTGACTATTCTTGGATCCCAGTGCTAAGTTTTTCCCTTGTTTATGAGGTGGATCAACCATCTCCAGCAACAGCTCACTCTGCCATGTACTCATGCAAAGTTTGTATGCAAACCCAGGTGACAAGATGGGTCGAGCTGCATCTGGATAAGAGGAGGTTCACGGGAAGGTCTTACTGCTCTTTACAACTTCCTGAAAGGAGGTTGCAATGTGATGGAGATCTGCCTTTTCTCCTGGATAACAGCAACAGGATGAGAAAGAATGGCCTCAAGTTGACCCAGGAGAGGCTCAGGTTGGATATTAGGAAACATTTCTTCTCAGAAAAGAGCAGTGAGGCAGTGGCACAGGCTGCCCAGGGAGGCGGTGGAGTCACCATCCCTGGAGGTGTTCAAGAACCATGTAGTTGTGACAGACACTTCAGGACATGGTTAGTGGGTGTGGTGGGGATGGGCTGGTGGTTGGAGTAGGTGACCCGAGAGGCCTTTTTCAACCTTAATGATTCTATGAGAGGGGACAACACCAAATGCAACACAAGTACATACAAGTCTTCTGTCTTTGGTGTATGGGAACACACTAAAATCTTCTGTTTTCATCATTCAAAATATATATATGTTGTCCTGTGAATTTTCACTATTTGTATTTTTTTGTTTGTTTGTTTTAATTCTGTGTATATTTATTTCTCTGGGTGATGAGAGGAGATCATTTGGTTTCACACACAAACAGCAGCAGCAGCTAAAAATGTGAATGTCCCAAGTGGCTTCTGTCACTTAAAAAGCAAACTAAACACAAGTAAGATTCACAGAGTAATTCGTATGGAAAAAAAAAAAAAAAAAAAAAAACACAACAACAACAACAAAGAAAGAACAAAAGGAGTGAAAATAAAGGGAAGAGACAAAGGGCAGACACCAGGTTAAACTACAGTGTCTGCAGAGGCTTTACTGAAAAGTTCAGAGGAGAACTACAGAATCATAAGGGTTGGAAAGGACCTCTGAAGATAATCTAGTCCAATCCCCCTGATAAAGCAGGTTTCCAACACCAGGCTACACAGGAAAGTGTCCAGGTGGGTTTTGAATATCTCCAGAGAAGGAGACTCCACAGCCTCTCTGGGCAACTTGTCACCCTCGGAGTAAAGAACGTTTTCCTCATGTTCACATGGAACTTCCTGTGTTCCAGTTTGTGCTTGTGCCCACTGCCTCTTGTCCTGTCACTGAAAAAAGCCCAGCCCCATCCACTTGACTCCCTCCATTAGATATCTATAAGCATCAGTAAGATCTTCCCTCAGCCTTCTCTTCTCCAGGATCAACAGTCCCAGGGCTCTCAGCCTTTCCTTGTACTGGAAATACTCCAGGCCCCCTCACCATCTTTGTGGTCCTCCATGGGACTCTTTCCAGTAGTTCCCTGTCCTTCTTGAACTAGGAACCAAGAATTGGAGAGTACTCCAGATGTAGCCTCACCAGGGCAGAGAAGAGGGGAAGGATCACCTCCCTCGACCTGCTGGCCACGCTGTTTTGAATGCACCTCAAAGAACATGAGCTGGCAAGAGCAACACTCACATCAGCTCCATGCCAGCAGGACAGCTACGGAGTGCAAGCCAGGATGCTCGCCACTCCCTATCTGCATTGTAGCATGGTCTGATCCTCTGCAAGGAGGCTCGTGTTTCTGAAGAAGTCTCCAACTAGTCCTTCAAACTTTGCTTCGGAGGCACAGTACATAAAAGTTGAATTGTAATGCTTAAAAAGACTGGGCTTCCCTTGCCATTTACCTAGCAGGTACTCAGTCTGGACTTTCACCCACCTCTGAGAATTCAAAACATACAGATTTGCTACCCAAAGGCACTTATCTGGTGGCTGTGTTATGTCCAATTATTATTCCTTTGCTTCCTCCCCAGAATAGGCTTGAGCAGACCTGGATCCATATCACCTTCCACAAAATTAGATCAAGCTGTGCTTTGGAAGCTCAGACTAGATACTTGAGGACTCTTGAGGACAGACTCGTGTTTCCATCCTCCCAGAAGGACAAAAATAAAACAGCAGAGTTTGTGGATAAGCGCTACGCGACTGGATTTAAAGAAAATAAAAAAATAAATAAAATAAAATACATTCCTTCCTTTCAGAGCTCTGAAAAATTATCTGGGGGCTACTCAAGCCAGGAAGGAGGCGCTCTCCTGACATGCAGCTCTTCAGCCTGCTAACTCAAAAAAAAAAAAAAAAGGGGGGGGGGGGGGGGAAATATCAAGCAGAATCCTGAGCAGAAGATAAACTCAAGCAGAGGGGATTTCTCTTGTGTTCAAATTATATGATACGCACAAAATACTATCGCTTTTTCATGAACTTCGACACGCTTGGAAAAGCGTGAGGCAAATTCTCTTTTTAAAGAGTCAGAACTTGAAGGGACTATTTTCCTGTGAGTAAAGAAACAGTGGAAGGAAAATTAAGCAGCCATCACATCCAGACATGAAACCATAATAATTTTCAGCATTACTGAATACAGAAACAACCCCGTATCTTCAGTTCCTCACCACAAAAAAAAAAAAAAAAAAAAAAAAAAACCACCAAAAACCCAAACTCTTCTCTTTGAAATACAAATATACCCCATTGTAGTGTCTTTCAGGACTGATTACTGCTCGAGTTTTATATCAGCACTGTCTGGAACACTCTCTGATAACAAGTCAACACCACTTTGGACACATCAAGCACCACGACTGGGAATAGAGGGAAGATTTCTAAAAGGAGTGGAACAACAGCAGGGGGAGGGAGGGAGACAACCCCCAGGCAGTTCTCCTGCGTGCAGAAACCTCCTTTCTCTCAGGGCCTGATCTGGCAGCTGGGCCTACCCACTTTTCACAGCACGTCCCAAGACACCAGAATGAAGCCAGCAGTGAGCAGCGCTTGTCCCAGGAAGGAGAGGACCACTCTGACCACTTGGCTGTGTCTGAGCACACGAAGCTGAGCATCTTCACAATGCCTTACAAAGGAGCACATAGACAACAGCTCTGTAGGCCAACTAGACAGGCGCAACAACATCTCATGGCCTTTCTGCTCAAACCTACCAACATTTGAATTAAAGCACACATATGAAGTTAACATCTAAAATTTAAGACTCAATAACACAAATTGGCTCACATAATGATCTCAGTTTCCCTGTGGATGGTAAAATCAGCACACTATGTGTGCATGCAAATAGGGCCAGACGGCCTCTGTAGTCACTGCAAGAACTTTCAAGAATTACTAAGCATTCTCTTACGGAGATTCAATATTGACACCTTCTTTGACTATTCTGAAGACTGTTACTTATTTATTTTTAACCTAGAAGTTGTTTCAATAACACACAGAAGTCACACCTCACTACCACTGTACTTCAGGGCTGAGGCTATATGTGGTTTCAGTTGACCACAGATTTCTGTAGAGAGAGAAGCTCTGTTCCATTTTGCTCCTCGCTGCTCAGAGCAGAAGAAAAGCAAGAACGGCTGCATTTTAATAAGAATACTCAGACAGTAAAACCACAGGCAGGGTAAGCTCATGACAGATATGGAACCAACACCAACATATACGTGACTTCATAGCACAGCACACACGACTCTGAGCTGCTTATAGGAGATGGGTTCACCCTACCCACTCACCACAAAGCTGTGCCATCAACTAAAACCAAAGTGCTGGATCCCTACAGAGTAACTTGTGGGTTTTAACAGAGCCCACGGGATAAATGAACACAATTTATGCATATCCCAACTTATTTTTTTTTTTTAAGATGGTTGAACAGTATCATCCATCTGAGCTAACAGAGTAGCATGCCATTTAATCATTAGCTTCATGGACCACAAAGATAAAAAAAATAAAAAAATGCATCTGACATCGACAAAATTTACATTTCAAAAGACAACTGCTTATGCTTTGCTACACTCTCACAATGGATAGAACTGGAAATACCAACCGCCATGAAAAACTGAAAGGAAAAGACGAAATTACCAAGCGTTCCATCTCCTGCTCCCGAAGCCTCTCTTCCCTCTGCCTCCTGTGATAGTCCATGAGGTCTTCTCTCCCCGAAATGGAGCTGATGCTGTTCTTACGCTCTCTCATAGAAGTCTGCAGTGAGTTTGGCGTCTGTCTGTAACTTTCCAAGTCTGTATCATCAAACTCCATGGAACTGGTGGAGAGGTTTCTCCTGACAGAGAACGATCTGTCAAAATCCACAGGGGAAAATGAACTACTGGGACTCGTTCCTGAGAGTCCAAGTCTATCAAAATCATCAGGAATATATGAGGAAGAAGATGCTAAAAGCATTTTTTTAGCAATTCGAGGGCTTGCAGGAACGCTAAGAGTTGAACTAACATAGGGATTATTCCCAGAGAACGAATTTGCATGTGGTAAAACCCCTGAGCTGCACGAAGAAAAATTCAGGTAATTATCAGCATCTAAAGCATTCTGAGGTAGATCCTTTTCTCCAAGTTTTTTCCTTTTAGTATTACCCAAAGAGTTTCTTGGGGGCAAACTTAATGGCATCAACTGGCTTTCTGTTGATTTATGAAGCCTGGGTAGGGAACGGCTGTACATTCCCATATGACTTAGAGATCCACCAGAATATTTCCTAGGGCGTGAGGATAGAGTCTCCATCATCACATCCTTGTGTTTAACTGGCTTTGCATGAAGGGCCAGACCATCTTCAATATTCATCCTCCGACCTTGCTTTGGACTAGAAGGCATGCTGGCTGCCCCTGAATTGCTAACAGGGGAAAGCATCAGTTCGCTCCCTGAGCTGCCATTCCACATCGTAAGAAGAGAGCCTGAGATCTTCTTTGCTTCCAGCATTCCTGGCAAGTAGACATTGTCATACGATTTGTTTTTCTGGCTATACTTAGAGTAGTAAAACTTATCTGCATGTCCAAGAGCTTTTTCATTTTCTCTGTTGGCATGAATATCAAAGTCTGTCCTTCCTAAATTGTACCCACTGAGGGATGGAGATGTGCCCGACAGGGAACTCAGATGCTTTACAGAGAAGCTTTTATCTGGAAGATACGGACTTTCACAAGGGAAGAGCTTGCCTCCTTGAATTTTGGTAACAGAGTGTATATTTTTAACACTAGTGGAAGGACTGGGTTTAGCCATCATGGGTTGTGAAAGGGTTAAGTAAGAACCAGCACAGTCCCCGTTTGCTTTAAATTTGAGACTTGATGAATATTTCTTCGTGTTGAGGTTTTCCATAATATCCTGGAGACCGTTTTCAAGGGAATTCACCACAGAACCCTTTCCCAAACTAGCATTTTGTAATTCCATCTGGTTTTGAGTGTGGCTATATTCTGCCATAATCTTACTGGAATCTGTAAGGAAGAGAAAACAGGAAGAAAAAGTTCTTAGCAAATAAGTAACCCCTCGTAGACATATGTCTGCACATTAACTTGAAAAAAATGCTTTTCCTAAACATTATCATGCCTGTAATAAATGTCTCAGATCATTAGAGAAAGCAAGGTGTAAGCAATCTTCTAATATCTGTTTTAGTAAAAATTGTAGCGTAACAGAATAAAAAAAAGAGATGGAGTCATTACCAAATTCACATCACAGACCAGCAATAGAGCTGGGAAGAGATCAGATTCTTCCTTTGTTGTCTTATCCATTGCAGGACTTTCAGTCTTTGTAAGCCTAAGCCTCATAAGATGTTACTTTTCTGGGAACTGCGGTACACAGAGAAGATGCAAAGCTGGCAGCAAAGAAAAGAACTGAATGCAATTCTTTCAAGATACAGGTACTGTTCTGGGTGACTTTTTCTTTTAACTTGTGCAGCTAATGCATTTGAGCCCTCAATAAAGCTCAGTTCAAAGCGCACAAAGCATTGGTAACATTTCTGCTTACTCTGAGGTCTGCCATGCAAAGCTTCATGGAAAATCAACACCTGCTTTTAAAGGTGTTTCAGCTCAGCACTCTAATGTTCTTAAAATAAAAAGCTGTGTAACTACATCTGCAGAGAACATTTGAAAGGATTGTCCTAAGCAAGTATAACGTTAGGATCCATGAACAATAACAATCATATGAACATTAGAAAACAAACAAACATGGACAGGGGTTTCAACATGCAAGTCCACTACCTAAGCTCAGAATTGGGGTTGGACACAGACAAAAAAGGATTTTGTTGTGCTGGATGTTATTGTTCAGTAACACGTCAAGCTCCAGCCTACAGTTACAAGTCCCACTCTGCAGACAGCAGATAAAAGAATTCAGCTCCTGACGGCATCAGTCACTGCAGGAGATAAACGGGCCCTTGATGTAAAAATGGCACCATAAACATTTCCAGCAGCTCCATGGATGTGCCAGGCTGTGCTTTGAGCTAGTAAGGAAACCACTCTTCAGTGTCAGTTCCTACAGCGTCCCTGAGCACAGGTTCTGGAAACGTGGGTCAGCTCTGGGATTTTCTCTTGGCTTAGTCACATGCCACCAGTGACATCAAACCATCTCAGGAGAAACCTAATCTCAGAATGTCACCCTTCAAGAAAACCTAACGTTCTAACCTGTAAAGTGCTTTTAAAACCCTCTGAGGCGATCCGTTAATCCTCTTCTGAGTATCACTTCAAACAATTATACAAACCCAGACACAGAATTTGGGTTTCTGCTCCCCACTGGAACTGCAGAGCAGAACTGAGATGATCCAGTTTCACTGCAGTTCAAACTTCAGGTGGAAGGTGGCAATGCATTCTTCGAGTAAGTCCATGTTTCTGGGACCTTTGTTGCTAACAATCTCCTGGATTACTGTCCTGGGCATCATTCAATGTCTACCTGTTCAACAGGCTCCTGGAAATGAGTTCTCACTCTACACCATCTATGGTGAGTCTAAATGCATAAAAAACGTTCTCCTCAATTCCTAAGGAGCAAATCTGTACATTTAAGAACAAAGGTAGCCATTACCAATAATATATTTCAACAGGCAGAAAAATGGTCAACAATATGAACACAAAGTCTTCTTGTGCATGACATATCTGGCTAACGATGTGTTAACCACAAGTCCTACTACTGGCAGAAAACATTATCTTGCAGCTTCTGGTCCAAACCTCAGATTTATCACTGCACAGAGTTCAGTATTTTTCTTACACTGACTGATTTTATTTGCTGTAATTTTAACGCATTCATTTTGATGATACAATTAAGTTGCCTTTGAACCAGTAAGTTCACAGAACTCTGTCAGATCGTCACTGCTGTGAGTCAGCTTTTTATAATGTGACATTTTACTTGGCATTTTTAACTACTTTCTTAAGTTTTGATGAACAGCAGCAATGAAGTGCAAATGAACAAAAGGAGGGATGTGATCGTGTTCAAGACAAAACAAAGCATCTGAAAAAGATCAAACACTCATTGTATTAGTGATGTTATAAGGAAGAAGATATAAGAGCTGTCGGAGAGAACAAAGCACACTGTATATGACTTGTATGCTTATCCTTCCATTGTAAAACATAACCTAACTTCCATCCTCCCCCTCTCCTCTTCCCTTTTCCAGATCTCTCTTAAAATTAACTGAGAGTTAATCTCACATCAAGAACGTACTGTCCAAACTGTAACTTGAACACAGCTGAAGTTCAACTGGCTTTGCATAAATTCCACTGACTCCTATATAAATAGCTTAGCAGACACATTAATGGGACATTATAATTGTTTATTACTCCCTTGCAACACCAGTGGGGCACATCTCATTCTGCAAAGACTAACTGCATTTGCCAAAAAACAAGTTAGCTCATGGAAACTTTCAGGCTCACTCACTACAGAAATGAAGGGTTCGTTGTACTTTAAATCCAAAGGCGTATAATAAAAAAAGGTCACAATACCTTCATGTAGTCATGTGGATTCAACTTTTCTCTACAATACCTAATGCAAATTCTGCCACGTTTTCAGTTCCAATATGAGTGCCCACAGTCTTAAGGTTAAATCCCAACTGGACTGCAGCACATGTTTAACTGAATCTTAACTTCTTCCCACAAGCCAGATCCTGTTTTGTTTTGTTAATTTTAAGGTAATGCCTGGGAAGAGGCTTTATGAATAAGCCATGATTTGTTACATGTTCTATCTGATGCTGCCTTCACAGCAACTGGGGCAGGGAGCTCCAGCCCATGAACTGTACAGGATCTGTCCTGCCCCAAGGTCAGCCCAAGCTCAAGCTTGGTAACCTTCAACGCACAGTTCAAGGTTTCTCTGCTCAGCAAAGCACTCACAGCCAGGGGCTATACAGAAGGAAATTCTTCCCCCCCCCCTTCTCTTCTTTTTCCCCCTCATTCCTTTCCCTTTCTGTCATTCCCAAGTTCTTTAGCTGGGGGTCACTGATTTATATTCCAGCCAGACATTAAACAGATGGGGGAGGGCTGGCTGGCTGTAGTGTATCCAGCTGTGGCCCTGTTTTGGCTGGTGAAATGAGTTAGAGACAGAAGAACAGAGCACTGATCTTATCTATGTGTAAGCGGAAAGAGAGGACCAAAATCAATAATAAATCCTGAAACACCTCAGTAAATTTACAAAAAAAAACAACAACACCCTTCATTTCTATTAATTGATTACCTGACCCAACATTCTGAAAGGACGAGGCGTTACTTCTGTTTGGCATCATATTTGTCTTCTATGTGACAGTTAAAAGAAACTTAATTTTGACCTGCAAATAAAATAAAGAAGAAAAAAAAAACGTTGTTTTAAGAAAGGCATTCTGAAAACGTGTTTTAAGTGCACAGTACAGACCGAAACTGACTTTTCTTCATGTAAAATTTCCACATGCAACTCAAAAAGAAACAAGTTAAAAGATGTTAAGAAAGTGCATTCCATGTTTAATGTGGAGGCTATGGAAAAAAGCAACTGGAGCTCTTTTATCAGTTTAGAAGTCCATAAAATTTCATTTGATAATCTGCCGTTATCTACGATCCCTGACTCCGTGCATGCAGTTACTAGTCACAGCTCCTGAGCTCTGTTTGCATTCCTGTGGTTTCCTTTAGAAATTGTTAGGAAGGTCGGACTCTTCTGCAGAAGATTTTATTTTTGAGAGCCGTAAGCCCAAATTCAGCGCACACAATGCCAGCATCCTGCAATCGTAACAAAACCTACATTGAAACAGGTATGCAACCCAAAACACAGAAAATATTTTGGCAAGACATGATTTCTGAGGCTCCAAGGGAGCTGGACACAGAATGCAAAGATGTTCTTTAAAGTTTATTAGAAATAAATAAATAAATTGATGCGGCTGCAATATAAACTTGGCTTAGCAGAAATGCCTAAACTGTATCCCAGCCACTAAAGACTAAAATTAAATTTAAATCCAAATAGAACATCTGAAGAGGGTTACTCTGTTTATGGAAGGTTGAAAAACGGGCTTTAAAGGAATTGCACCCAGTGACAAAATTAATGGTGACCGTTTGTAGGTCCTCTGTGTTTTAATTCTGGGTGAGCAAACAGAAACGCGGCAGAAGAACAAGTGAGGAACGGAGACAGATGATTGATGCTGCCTACAGATGAGCCACCTATTTGTCCTCGGTGGTCACAGCCTCAGCATTTCAGGTTTCCACTGCACAGAATCTTCTTGCCATGCTTTGTCACTGGAGAACAGCCTTAGAGCTGCCTGCTAAACCCCTCTAGAGAGAAGCTTCCTCGCAGTAACCTCTGGCTTTTCTCCCACCCTGCTGCTCCCCTCCCCTACTGTGCTAGGCAGGCCCTGTCCCTCCCCTCTTACTTCATGAATCACATCTGGGCTGATCTCACTTCACAGCACTTTCTCTCTCTACAGAGGTCATTCCCCACTCCTTCTAAGGAGAGTGTTTCCACTCCGTCAGGCATCTCTCCTCACAGCGAGAGGCTGCCTTCACCCTGACAGCCCTCTCCAGGAACAGGAGACATGGGCACTGTGAATGCAGTTCTGCTCTCAGAAGGCCTCCACTTGGGCCTTTGGCACCACAGGCTTTGCGTGCTCCAGGGCAGACGGTGGGAAATGGCCTGGAAAGTAGACAGTTTTCCAGCCGCAAGTGTCACATTCAGTGGGCAATTTTGTTGACATTGAATGTCTACCATCCCTGGAACCCAGACCTTGAACATCTATCATCCCCAAGACCCAGTAGGGTCTCCCACCCCATGGAGAGATCCCTTCCTGCTCACCTTGCCTCCTCTTATGAGTGGCTGGTAATCATGAACTCTCCCAGCCCAAAGTTCTGAAGCCTTAGAGGCTTCCACACCAGGAAGGACCAGCTGGTACTCTGTCTTTTGCCTGCTGGCAAAATGTTAAGCAACAGGACAGAAATGCCATTAAAGTGGCTGCGACCTTCCCATCTTTGCACAGCATGTGCACGCCAGGCACCGTTAAAAGGCATTTTCAGACTGTTGCTCCTCAAAAAGGAGATGGACCTTAATCTTCACAGCACATGTACAACTTCACATAGAAAACTAGTGGCTTGCAACCTTTCACACTATTCTGTAACAGAGAGTGTAACTGTATCATTGATCAGAAATCTAAACTATGGACAACTTGGAATGAAAAGACAAGAGGAAAGGGCTGCTTTGAAAGAAATAGCTCTAACACCTTTCTGCGTCTCTAGCATTACTGCTTTATGATTAAGATGACTGGTAAGATCGCTAAAAAATAATTTAAAAGCCCATCCCTTCTACCCTGTGAGACGATAGCTACCACTTAATCAATACACAGCTGAGAGGAAAGGATTTCTATGTAATTGAAAATTCTATCTTCCGTTTGGTGAACTCATTTTGCCAACAGTCAAAAGGACGACTGTATTTTTTAAGGTTAAATATTTATACAGCTTCGGTTCCAGTTTGAGAATTCAATACATAACTCTCTCCTCAGAGAATGAGAGATCAGAGAGGTGATCACTTAACAGTAATTGGATCTGGGGAGAGAAAAACCATCTAAATTTTTCTACTGTGAACATAAGCAACAAACTTCAAATGAACTTGGGAGTTAAGCTAACAGCTCAAACTCAATAGTTCTTCTGCTCACATGAAATCATACTCTTTCAGGTCAGGATTAAGCAGGGCCTCATCCGGGAACCAGCAAGGCTGATCCTCACAACAGAGCACAAACTGCACTCAGCCTTGTCTGGAATGAACTCAAGTGACTTCATCTGGGATTTATGGTCATCTGAAGTGAATGTCGACAGCATTACCAATCACGTTTCATCCCTGCAGTGCCCAGGCCAAATTAAGTTTTGTTTTACTAACGACCAGAAGACACAGTGATTCATGGCTCAAACAGGCAGCGAGACAAACAAAGGATTCCACTCCTAAGGTATTATAACACAGGGTTGCTTTATAACAAACGTCCGTCCACTCAGCTGAGCAGAAGAGATCTACAGCTCCACATAACACAGGTACAGCTTTGCACAGTGTTTATTCCAGACATTTAGGGTGGTCTTTCCTCACTGCGTGGGCTCTGTCCCCTTCCTTCAGTTCAGCCCTAGCTGACAGCCTCCTCCCCTCAGGACAAGCTGTTGCAGCACGTTGGTCACTTTTGTGTTACCAACAAGCCCCTCGCGGTGCCTCAGGAATAGCTACTGCGTTCCTCTGACTGAAAATAAACAGCCATTTTTAAACAAAGTTCTTAAAATTGACCATCTGCTCTCTCAGGCTTCTCTGCACTTCATTGTTTCTTCATTCCTGGTTTCCCAAACAACACCAGAAGTAGCTCCCGGCAGCTCCAGTCCCCTCTCATGTCCCTGACATTTCTCTTCAGGAGCTTGCACTGCAGCAGCATGCAGTCACCCATGGAAAACAGATGAAACGCCACTGCGCTCTGGAAACAAGAAATTTTTCTGCTAAGTTTTCCCAACCCAAACAGAATTTGGTGAATGACTACTCATGGCTTCAGTGCCTGGAGTTGCAACTTTCCCGTGGAATAGAACACCTGTACCCAAAAATGGGCTGCTCCGATCCCACGTCCATTGACCTTTTTCCTGCAGAATTTTAGGACAATGCACTTGTTCCTGATTAAGGCAAGACTGTTACTTTTTCCCCCCCCTCTCTTATTCTTTACTTATGAAAAGTCCTGATAGGCTCACTCACATGGATAGGAAAGTGAACTTTATGGAGCTCCGTAGTTTACCTCCAAAAACACTGAAGTGTAAATCAGCCTTTCCCCAGACCCTTAAAGCCTACTGTCAAACAAAAGCAATACATTCACAGCAAGTCTCTTGCATAACTCAGCTGAAGCTGATGTTATACCCAAGACCTAGGGAATGAGCTCATCCTTAAGAGGGACCATGGCCACCTCAGCTAAAAGCTCAGGAACTCATCAAGGCTGCTATCTTAAAATCCACTTAAACATCTCAATTTCCTCCTCCTCCACAACCTAGTACACCAGACCTTAAGCTACAGCTAATTTCCTGCCAGCACAGCCCTGAAAATCTTCCAGTCCCTCACTTTCCACAATATAGAATAGATGTAGCCTACAGCACGCCAGAGTGAGTGACCGCAAGGTCTGGTTATGGAGCTTTCATTCCCAACGCTCACTCTCTGGTACATTCACTAGACTAAATACATTAAAAGGCAAATATCTGTGAGTCTGATTTGACAAAGTCCCTCCCTTGTAACCCTGCAGGTTTCCGATGTGGAAAAAGGAGTGGCAGAGGAAGTCACTCTTACAGCTTCTCTCTTCCCCTAAGAAATTATTGTGCTGGATACTGGAGAAGGAGCAGAAAAGGGGAAATGCAGCAACAGAAAAAAAAATCCTACAGTTTCATCCTCATAATAAGCCACATCTATTTTTCTGGTATAGCTACACAAATGATTCCAAAAACTGCACCAGGTTGCACAACTGCTCAAGACTTTTTCAATTGTTCTGCCCTACTGCATAAGCATGAGTCTCTCCTTTATTAGGGCTGATGTAAATCATTTACTCTTTCCAGTAAACTGAAACCGCACGTGCATTTTTATCAGGTTGGGAAAACAGACAATTTTAAATACCCATCAAAACCAAAAACATTTATTACCATATAAGTACCACAGTTTGATTGTAAACAGAAGACCTTATTAGAATGTCCACATGAAAAATTCAGTGCAAATGGTGAAGTGTCATAACAGAAGCTGCACTGTAACATCTACTCTTACCTGGAATTGAAATCGTTGAAGTTCACATCTCAAGGAACCTTATCTTACTTCTACACACAGGTAGGACAAGAGATTAAACCACTTACTCAAACAACATTATTTCAGCAGACATCCTTACCCTTCCCTTACTTCTCAGTCACACAAACCACTGTTTCATCTGGATTTGCTCACTGAGCTAAGCAGAGGTTAAGATTGCTATTTTAAAGGGAGAATTCATTGTTTTCTGCCCAAACAAAATCCACCAAGAGGCAGAAATGTTTTAGAAGAAATTCCTGTTAAAACAATGAACTCCTTTCTTCATGCTGAAAAACAGGGCTGGCAAAGGACAAGCCAGCCTCAGATCAGCTTGGTATCTCACCGGTAGTAAAGCTTAGAAATCAGCTACCCAGCCCACACCAGCTTACCACCATGCACCAATATCAAGGAGCTCCCAGGCCTTTGTCAAGCACTGTTTCATCAACTCTTTTTCTGCTTAAAAAAAAAAAAAAATAGAGCGTGCTAAATCAGGATGTAAAAATTCACACGGACTTGGCAAACAGAGAGCTCTGCTGGTGGCTAATGGCCTATGACTGCTTGTATCTAATTGCACAGACTAACAAAAAACAAACAACATCTGGTGTAGCAGGAAAAGTACACAAATACGTTCACTTTCTATATCTAAAACCCAGGAAATGCAGACTTTCTCAATCTAAAATTTGAGAAAGGAGGTTGGGTGAAAAAAAATTATGAACCCAAACGCATACACTGTAGAGGAGTATAAAGACTTTAAAGGGAATATCCTTCCTTCCTAACCTGACAGGATACATTTGCTGTTAGGATGCCCCTAATACATTCAATAAGAACTTGCCATACACAGCAGGTGAGTGAGTCCCAGAAAATCTAAGAGGCTAGAGAAACTACTCAGAACAACTCCTAAGATTTATTTTTTTCCTCTGAGGTTGGGGTGGATGCCAGGGTTGCTTCTTGGGCATCCTTACCATTTTTCCCCTATCTTCCCATTGCATTTTCCCACTCTCTCAGCCAACCTTTGCCCATGATCTGCTTCCCCCTGTGCTGACTTCTTTCACTGCCACTTTGTGCCTGTCAGTTCCTTTGTTAATCAGCAGCCTTCGCTGCCCACTTACTCTGACAGTTTCTCTTATTCCGTTTGTCCCTTTCTCCTCAATTTGCCTCCTTCCTGAGATGCCTGCCCTGTATTTCCAAACATCCCCTCCAGCTCTTCAGCACGCCTTCATTTTCCAGCACTCTCAATGCAGCAGAGATGCCCCCAAACTAAACGCATCACATCACAATAGCTCGGCAAACCACATCATGACAGTAGCAGCTTGAGAAGCTTCAATTTGTCGGGATGTGCCCACTGCGGGCAGCAGTGCTACCAAACCACAGGCCTGCCTACACGACACACCACAGCACTTATCAGCAGGATTTTGTTCCCTTGAGTGAGGAATATACAGGTGCTATACCTGTAGTTATAGCACTTAATATAATGAAGGCAGTGAGCTAAATAGTTCACTGAAAATCTGATCCCACTTGCATGAGACTTGAGGAGGAGAAAAACAAGCCTCACATTTACAGATTTCCCTCCTACGCTGAGGTGTGTGGAGGACCTTCTGCAGGGAAGAACTCCCAGATTTCCTCATTTGTGCCCCACTGCTCCGAAACAAAAGCCGAGTGACAAGCATCTGCTCCGAACAAGCTAAGCAGGGCATCACCTTACAGCTGGTTGGCTAATGCACTGGGATGCACTGCTTGCGGTGCTGGCTGTTCTACACACCAGCATTATCTGTTTGCTTTAACAAATGAAGATGGAGAGAATGCACTATACGCGCAGTGAACACAGCATTAACTCTTTCACCAGCAATCAGCACTTTTCCCCCCACTTTCATTATTACAGCTGTCCTCAGGGTCCTGAAGCAGAAAAGGCAGACCAGACCTCCCCATCCAAAAATCCCCTGGTCCTTCTGATCCAGAACTCAATTCTTCTGGTCCCAGACAATCTCAAGGCAGACCCGCAATCTTCATCCCACCCACCCCCCTGCCTCCCACCCTAACAAAAAATACTCCGGGTCTGGACTTTGTTCCTTCCCTGAAATGGTCAACTTCACACACTTTCAAGAAACCAGTTGCTGATGGTATCCGGCAAGCCCTGATAAGAATTAATTTGGAAAAAAAAAAATGACTGCTTTTCCTGTCCTGGTTGCTGTCAAAGATTTCCATTCCTTCAGTGAGAGCATGGACACACAAAAGAGCTGATTTAGCATCTGACAAGACGGAAAGACATTTCTGGAGCAGAAAAGAAACCGCTTAAAGCGACCATGGGAAAGGTATCAGTGGCTCCGGCAACAGTAAAGTGTTGTTATCTGAAGCCTCTAAAAGCTAACACTCCCTCAGTTCCCTCTGACAGCATAGGTGAGCACTCTCCTGTGCTCTGCTCTGCTAACTTCTTTTTCTCCTACATCCCTTCCTTCTGCTAGAGCAATGCAAGCCCACCTCCGTGCCAGCAAGCCCACTTGGCTTTACCACGCCTTTCCTCACCCTGCATCTCTTCCTTCTCCCTTATTTATCAGAACCATGAGGGCTTCGGGAAAAAAAAAAAAAAAAGAGAGAGAGAGAGAGAGAAATTCACCAAATCTAAGAACAGGCAACATTCCCTATCTTCCTCTTTCCCCCAAAGAGAGGTGCACACACCCCACAGTTCAGTCATTGCCCTGTTCCTACGGGCAATGCACCCACCAGCCGCCGTGGAGATGGCATGCGTGGCATCGAGGTGCGCAGCCACGGTGACAAGACGAGCATTTGGTGGAAAGGAACTGGCGACAAAAGCAATGTGCTTAAGCTCACGGAGGCAGAACCCCATCTCTCCAGCCTTTATGTAAGCACCACTAGCCCGTTCCCACTTCTCCACGCAGGGAAACGTCTCGGGCAGTTCGGAGGTGGGAAGGAAAACGCAGGGGATCGCCGGCTTGCACCGTGCTCCGGGAGGGATGTGACCCGTCAGCTGCCTTCCACGAGGGGCCGGCTGGGCTGTTCGGCTCCCGCAGGGCGCTCAGGTGCGAGGCTGCACCCGGCGGTGCCGGCTCCCGGCAGAGCCCCGCAACCACCAGGCGAACAAAGAGGCACGGACAAAGAGCGCCGCCCCCGCGCCAGGTACGAGAGCGGAGGAAAACGCCAGGCACCGAAACAAAACTACTCTGTCCTCACTCGCACCCACCCGGCCCCACGGGACGCCGGCCCCGGCCCGCACTCACCGCCGCCGCGCATCCCGCCGCCGCTGCCGCCCCGTCCCGGCCCCGCGCCGCCGCCGCCGTCGGGAGCCGCCCCCCGCACCGCGCAACACAACCCAGCAGCCGGCACCGCCCCCGGCGGGGCTCGGCCGCGGGGTACCCCCGCGGGCGGAATGGTTCGCTCCCCGCAGGCTGGGGTCGCGGGAGCGGGGCAGGCGAAGAGGAGCCGGAATAGGGGGGTGGGGCTGGGAGGAGGCGATCGGGAGAAAAGAGCGGAAAGAGCGATAGGGTGAGGGCTAGCGGCGGCCGGCTGGGTCCTGCCCCGCCGCGCCCCCGCAGCCGGGGGTAAGCGGCGCGGCGTGAGGGGCAGCGCCGGGGCCGCCCGCGAGAGCAGTCGGGCCCCCGGGGACCGCCGCGGGCGTTTTGCGAAGCATAAATATTAATCATGAGGCAATTTCCTGCCCGTGAGATTAGCTGAGCAAATAGGGCGGCTGCCGGGAAGGCGCGGGCTTGCTTTTCTTCGCCTGGGGCCGGGTGTGCTTTTACCTGCGCCCTCCTAGGAGCCCTGAGGGCAAGGGTGCGCCCTGCGCCCCAGGAGGGAAAGGGGCTGCCCTGGGGCTGAGCCTGGCGGCCATCTGCGGGGTCTTTGAACAGTTTGTCCCCACCTGGAAAAACACCAAAACCAAGCACCGCGTGTGCATGCACATGTTTCTGGCCTCCTGGGGAGGCCCACGTTTCCACGAAGGCTGTGTGGCTGCTTTGCCCTGCTAGCTGGCTGAGGGCAGGGAGCCCAGCTGACCCAGCAGGCTAGGCACAGGGCCTCTGCCAGCAGCCCATGGACCTGCACACCAGGCAGGGTGCGTTCACTGAAATGGTGTGCCCAGCTCATGACATGTTTGTCCAAGAAGGCTGGGGACGCTGGCCCAGGCACCTCCAGAGGACTGGGAGGCTGCTAAGCAATAGGCAGCAGGGCTGCTGCTGTCACCAGGGCAAACCAAGGAGCCTCCAGGGTCTGCTTAGGAGACCTGCAAAAGCCAGGCACGCAGCCAGCATTGTTCCTTCAGCATGTATGCACCCTCAGCTTCACTAAGAAAACCCCAGCAATCAGAGAACTAACCCCATCCCATGACACGGGGGCAGCAGGCCAGGGCATCCTGGATGACAGTCTTGCTCGGTGCAGCGTGGCCTCGATGCCCTGACGTTTCCTGTTTGTGTCTCAATAAGCAAGAGAGGACTGTGCATGCACTTACTGCACAGGGGCCTGGGTAGCACCCCGCAGACTTGACACACTACAGAAACTCTGCACTGGTCCTGGCTGCAGCGTTAGTTACGTCTTACATTTTCCAGGGGATATTTTACTTGGCTAAAACAATCACTTTACCATCGTATAAACTCAGTAATCGCTCTTTAAAATCTCAGATCTGTGTTATAACACCCTCAGTCCCCAAGAACACTAAAGAAGTAATGGCTGTCCTGGTGTCTACTGCAATTTACATAGAAAATAATGAGCTTTTAAGACAAGTTATTCCAAGAGGCCAGAACCTAGCTGAGCTCTTCCCCTGTGGTATCTGGGGGCTTTGTCTACTGCTGGTGTTGAACCTGGCTCTTCTGCTCTGCTCACCAGACAAACAGTAAGTCCAAGCGGTTAAACAAATAAAGCCACATACACTTCAGGAATGCAAAGTTAGGGACGTGCTCACAGCTGGAAGAAGTGAGAATGGCTTTTAACAGTGCCTGTAGTCAGAGCCAAAAGCAGCCAGCCTTCTCTTCATCTCAGGGTGTTTTCTTTTGTTATTTTGAGTGGGAAAACTGTAATAGTAGTCTGCAAAAACCTGCCTAGGGAAAATGAAGCCTAATAATATGGAAAGGAGTAACTTACAAAGGTACAAACCTTTCCTCTGAAAGAGTTTAGAAATGGCTGTTGAATTGTTCCTGTGATTAGCTCCTACACAGTAGGTGGGACGTCAGCAAAGCTGGATGAGGCTGAGCATGTTTCCCCTCATAGATGTAGGTAGTTCACTCCAAAAGTGATGCCTCCTCTTTATTTCTGCAGAAACTACAACATATACAAAGTGCATTTGTATTTGATAGGGTACATTCTCTGCTACTAATCACTGTTTTTCAATATAGTCACCACCACTAGCTATGCATTTTCTCCGACAATGAACAAGAGTCTGTATGCCGTACTTGTAAAAATCTACATGGCTGTCCAGAACATGGCTCGTCTTTCACATTGCTGTTACCACCACTGAAACACACCGCATCACTGTTTGATCTCCATCAACATTCAGCAGGCATTGATGAATGCCTGTGGGTGTAATTTTTTCTACATTAAGGAATTCAGTGACACACCTTTGCTTCATAAGCACTTCCACATCCGATGTTGTTTTGTCAGACTGCCCCTCTGCTACCATCTGTCACACAGCAACTGAATGTATTGTAATATTGATGGGAAGGTTCAGCCTCTCCTACTGTACCACCAACATCCGTCTCTGATTTCGTGGGCTGAAATAGGAGGCATTACTTTCAGGACAGTCCTTGTATGTATGTGAAAACATTACCCAAATCAGTGTCAAATGTTTCTTGGCAGGAAAAGAATATAGAAGAAGGAAGGAATAGATCTTGTTTCCAAAATAACAAGAGATACACAAAGCCAGCCATGGCTACAGCCATGAAATAAGTTGATAGGCTGGAATATCTAACAAGCAAGACTCTAGCAACTTGTAACGAAAACTACACATCTGAATCTTTTATGATTGAGAAATACTCAAAAATGAGCAAAGAAGCAAAACTCTAAAAACTGAAGAGGTGCAACCTGCCTGCTCTTGTTGTAACAAAAGCAACAAAACCCTTCTTACTAAAGAAAGTCAGGAAAAATGATATGGAAATTTGTGCATGAGCTAGGAGTTTCAAATGCGTTCACTTGTCCACCTAGCTAGCTTGAGCTGTCTTCATGGCGGTGTCATTGCTACATCAACTGTATTGCACATCATGGAGGCCTTTAAAGCTCTCCACCCTTGAGTATGCAGCATGCTCAATAAAGGTTTAGTGGTTTCCATGGTAATTCATATAAGTAAAAATCAACTGTTGGAAGGCTTGCAGGAAGTATATTTTAATCAGGAGCATTGAAAACAGTAATAAAAATATCTCATTAGCATGCTTCTGCAACAGGGAAGGAGAAATCTCTTCAGCTGGTTCTAAACTGAAGTCACCTCTCAGCAGGCGCTCATAATCACCGTCTCTCCCTTAACCAGTCCCTTTGCATTACAGATTTTATCCACATCAGGTGTGGGCATGACTGCATTTCTGTACAATGAGCCAGAGCCCACAGCTGAGAGCTGGTTCTGGCTTTGTGCTACCTGCGGGAGGAGGGACAACACCGACCTGACAAAGTCAGTCAAGATAAAGCTATCTGTTGATGATTCTGGGCATAGTTACACCCAGTTTTTCCTTTGGTGGCAAAACTGGTCCAGTTTCTTCCCTTTCCTGCCTTAAGTATTCATTTAGGTTCCCAATCTATAGTCTGTGGCTTTCTTTGGTGGGCTGATGCAGTTACTGGTGAGAAGCAGGTCAAGAAAATGATCCAGGTGAATACTTCTTTTCCTGCCCTCTTCTTCTGAAAAAGGTCCACTATGTCCTTGTGCTAGAGTGACTGATGAGAAGAGGAACCATGGTGCAGCACACATCTGAGATGCTGTGCTGGAGACCAAGCTACAATCTTGAAATAGCATCACCAATACACCAAAGAATTTTTCAATTGCACCCTTCTTGTGCAGTGCATGGCAACAAATGGGGTTGTACTGACTCAGTGCTTTGCAGCATGTGACCAGAGCATTTGGAACCACTGCCTCAGTAAGGAAACCCAGCTGTTGTTTGCCACTGCAGAATAATACTAGCACAATTGCTTATAGCTCAAAAATAATAACAATTTTCACTACCAGAGCTTCTGAAAGCAAGTGGTAATTCTGCTGTAACGTCATCAGAGACAATTTGAGGCAGTGTAGTAGGCTGGGTCTGGTTCTGAAGGAATCTTGGTTTTTAAGGCTCACTGGGAATCTCTACTAAACAAAAAGGCAACCTGGAGCATGACTGCATTCATTAGTACCATTCTGATGAAAAAAGAATAATCATTCCTGATAGTTGTGCTTGTCATCTGAGCTACAATCTGGAAAGCTGTTAATCCAGCGTGCAGAATGGAGGTATATCAAACAAAAAGAAAATCAGGATGATGTTCAGCCAGTGAGGAGTTTCTGTGAGTTGCCCTAAAACTTTGTTGAATTGTCACACAAGAGCTATCAACAACAGACCGCCTTAGGAAAATAAGTTACATGAGTAATCAAATCTCATGCTCCAGGGCACAAGTCAATTGCTGGAAGGGTCAGGAAAGGAATTTCCTCACTCTCTTCCTTTGCGCAGTTGTACACAATTAACTAGGTTGTAATTGCAAGGCAAGAAAGTGGTTAGGCTTTGCATTCCTCTGAATCATCAAGTGCTGCCTGCTTTTGCAGCTGAGTTCTGAGCTTAAAGGACCAGGCTGGCAAAGTTTGTTCTTAGTTACTCTTCCGTGAGGCTTTGCTGATGTTTGCATTGCAGTTGCAGGGTCTGCTCTTTTCATGCTTGTGCAGTATGGCTGTGTTTCGGAACACCATGAAAGTGAGGACTTAGTTTTCTGTTAATGAGTTGTCACCTTAAAATGTCTTTATCGGTAAATTGCATAAGTGTTAATTACTCACATAAGTAGTAGCAGTGTTGTAGCCATAATGACCTGGACATATAAACAAGACAAGAGCTGTTGGAAAGGCAACCATTTTTGTTAAAGCAAGCATACCATTTAGTGTAATAAAGGTCTTGCTAGTTCCTATGTAAGTAATTCATTTTAGTAGTCAAAAAGATTTTTACTAACACAGGCCAGACACGACTCTTCGTATCACAAGAGCACTACACTATTAGTTGGAGCATGGCTGTCTTTGTAGCTGATTAATTGCTTCCCTTTACCAGAAGCAGCATGCGTTTGTGAATGAGAGAGGTTTATGATTTAATTATTCAACCCTTGGTACCGTACCTAAACTCAGAGCAGTGCTATTGAAGTTTTTTCTACGCACAAGTACGTGTTTGGTACATGATAGCCAATTCTGTGAACAAACAAGCTGATAACCCCAAGCACAGGGTCTACAGGCAGCACCTTGTTCAGCGTTCCTTACGGATGTTAAGGCAAATGATGGGCAAAGAAGACATGGTGTGAATACAATAGCTACAGTGTTTCACGACTACAGTCACAGATGAGGGCAGCAATTCATTCTGTAGTTGGTGGTTGGATACAAGGGCTAGCTCTATGTCCTGCGGTTGCTCCTTCTAGACTTTTTTTCCCAGCAAGAAATAAGTTAATAGATTCCCATACATGCCTTAATTTGTCTCTGATGCCAAGCCAGGAAAATGCGCTGTTCCCATTTGGTCTCTATCTGTCATTATCAAATCTGGATGCACAAATGTTTTTATATCTCTGTCTATAACAATGCAGTGGGTTGTCTGAGCAAGGTAGTGCTTTAGTAGGGAAATTGAAGAAATCTAAAAATGCTTAAGCCACATGACCAAGGTTACACACAAAATCTCAGCTAGAGCAAAACATTGAAAAACCCCCAATACTTCTTTGATTTTAAAGTTAATTCATGTAAAGCTTGATCTCAGTGTTGAAATAAATACTTATTTGGGTCCTTCCTCCTGCAAAAACTTTCTTCCTCTTCGGATGAAATGCAGTTAACTAGTAGAGTCAAAAGAGGTAAAACAGTGCCTTCCTACCAAGAGGGAAAATGGTTGCCAAAATGTTCTTCCTTCTCTTCAGAGTGATTTGGGCTACAATTGAGTTAGTGGCTTTCTTAAGCGTGAAAGCTCATCGTAATGAAGGTTACATAAAATACATCTTCACAACGGCTTCATGGAGCTGCCTTTGCTAACAAATTTTTATGTCTGCATTGAAGAGAGTTGTAGAGGATTTTCTTAGCAGATGGCCCTCAAATGTGAAATTAACTCTCATTAGCAATGCAAAGGATGACACAATATCACTACTGCTTTCCTCCACTAGCAGGGGCAGAATAAGATGCAGACAAACTTCAGCCGTAGTTTTTTGTGTGTGTGTTTGTTGTTGTTGGTTTTTTTCCTCCAAACAGGGACAGGATTAAAGCAACAAAAAATAAATACAAATTACCATTTTCTCCCTATCTGTCCTTTACTCAAAGCTGCTTATGTGCTTAGATAAACAAAATATGCAAAACCCAAAGACAAACATCCTGGAGGGTCACTAATGCCTAATGCAAACTCAGCCTAACCAGAACAGCAGTCCAAGCACCTAACTCCCCAACTGCCGCCATTGCAACTCCTTCACCAAAATCCTGAAAACGGAGCAGGGTAGGGGAGAAGGTTGCAGAATGGAGCGCATTCCGTCCTGTCAGACAGCATGGGCCAAAAAGGGAGATGGACCAATGCCTCCCTGCATTTTTAAACTGGTCACTACTGTAGAAAGCCAGCTCCTACAGCCAAGACAACTTCAATACCAAGCTGCTCACTTCAGAGCATCCGTGCCTGTCCTACATCACTGCATGCCAGCAGCTCAGGCTGCCTGTTTACAGAGCAGTCCCATGCATGCTTTTCCATCTGGGTCTGCCCTGCTGCAACCACGATCCCATGTGCTCCCAATGAAACTCACACCGACTGATGTAGAATTAGGCCAACAGGAAGCAATAAAATACTCTTGCTGATCCCAGAGCATCACAGGAAATTAACATATGACATTTTTTAACACATTGTTTTAATAAATTATAATTTTGCACTGTAGTTTAAAGAGGACTGTGAAATGTGAG
Organism: Alectoris magna; assembly: GCA_030625065.1. Lineage (NCBI taxonomy): Eukaryota > Metazoa > Chordata > Aves > Galliformes > Phasianidae > Alectoris > Alectoris magna. Next base: position 108,058,132 of record CM060560.1, read on the forward strand.
ATAGGACGCTGGGGGTGGTCTCTCTTCAGTTTCATAATGCCTTGTTTGCACGTTGCATTTTTTTTTCCCCCCTTCTTAGTGCTACCAAAACATTGTAACAGTCACAGAAGCATCCCAGCATTTCATGAACAACACCATTCATCTTGATTCCATGCTCCCATGAGTCTGTCCTGTAACCTTATCTGAGAAACCCTTCGCAACCAAGAAGAGAAATACACCATCTTAGCTAACAGCACGTGAACTAGGTAGCAATATGAAAAGGGGACACAAAAGCAGCCAGCCAGTGAATGCACAAAGAGGAAAAGGATGATGTTGGATCCTTGTTAGACTCCTAAGTAGTTTGTCATTAGCTTGCTTGTAAAACCTCAGAGGCTTTATAGGAGAAAAATATTTCTTCATGCAGAATGCCCAAGATCTCTTCTTTTGCGAGTGGAAGTTTCAGGTTCCCCCTCCCCCTTCATTTCTGGAGAGGCTGCCAAGTTTTCCAAGAGCTAAAAGCAACAGCTTTCTGTTCAGCGTTACTTCATGCTTCTGGTATTAATCTAATAGAAGGCTAGGAGGGGAGGAGGGGAAAGAAGCAATGAAAGCTGATTTCCTCCCATGCAGCAGGAAATCCATAGAAAATTCAGATCTAACGCTAATTTTAACAGCTGGATGACTGCTTTGGCTTTTACTTGCAATAGGGACATACAACAATGTATTTTCTTACTATAAAAAGAAAACAGGCATCAAGCAAAAGGAAAAATAAAAACAAGGCATAGTTGTAAATATTCCTATTAATCCATCCTCTTCAACCAGCCAGGCTAGAAGCATTAACACCTTTTGCAAATTGCCCCTTATTTTCATTAATATTGCTAATAACAACATTCATGAAAACAAAATATAGAACAAGATCATCTTGCTAAGAAGCACATCAACAAATATTTGCTTGGGAAGTGCTCCGGTAGCCACTTTGAAAAGTCTTAGCAAATCACACAGCTGAGATGCTGAACTAAAACTCCATGATGAAGGTGAAAAATTCTTAGCAAGAACAGATCACAAATAAGCAACACATAAGTCAAACACATCAGCCCTGAAGCAATCCACAACTACATATAGCATAGGCCAAATAATTGTTAGTAACACCTTTCTAAAGAATGCTGCATGCTGGTAGATAATTTCTTGTATTCAGCCTACAATCATGGGTAATTTCTTCACTGGGAAAGGCTTGCTTATTTATTCTTGTAATTATTGCTGGGAGGGTGATGGTCACAAGTGTAGTCCTTTATCTTGATTACGTGATTCATGTTTTTCTTCCTTTCATGCTTTTCACTCAGGCTTTGCTCCACCTGTTTCTCATGCACCATATGGCTCAAATCATGTCATACTGCAGAACTCAAGATTTTTATTTTTTTTTTTTTATGTTGATGCAGAGAAAGCTTAATAGAGTACACATGCTGAAATGGAACCCTGCTTTGTAGATGAAACAGGGCTATTGCATGTTCATGCGTGCTTCATGTACTAGGAAGGATCCATTCTACAGTCTGATTTCTCCATTTTAGCAAATGATGGTGATGAGAATGCTTTACCTGCCCACTGATGCATGAGATCAACCGAGTGAACATGACAGCTGGTTTTAATGTCACTAGCTGCAGCCAGCTGTTACACTGAAAGCGTTAATAACCATTTTCATCAGTCATGGGCTTGGATTAAACAGAGTGCAAGACTCAAGGATTCTCAAGGGTTAGTGATGGCAGAAAAAAAACCCAGAAGCGAATACCCAAAACACCAAGTAAGAGCCACACAATGTGAGCGGGGAGGCTCCTCTCGGGGCAGATAAGCACAGGGCTGGAACTCTTCATAGCTATAGCTTGAAGTACTGATGGGCTGCACAGACAGAAAATAAAGCCTTGAAAAGAAATGGGGGAATGAGAAAGGTTGTGGTGAATATTAGACTAGAAAGAAGTTTAAAAAGATGGAGCTTCCTAGGCGTTAGTACTGCTGACAAGGCAGAGATAATTAAGAAGAAAACTTTTCACTTTCTTTATTCCACATTCATAAAACCCAGGCTTTTGTGCATGTTTTTTAAGTCAACAGGACCATTGCAGTCACTCCCTCTGTACTGCAAAAATTCCAGCTGGTATCACGTTTTCCTTGTAATGGAAACAAGCTGGCAGAACTTCAAAAACTTGATAACAGCTTATATAGAGAAAGGACAACAATGGTTATACTTTGCTATTAAAATGTTGTTCTGACTCCCTTTAAAAATATATATATAGTGGGAATAAAAAAATAAAAGAAAAGAAAAAGAGAATAAGTTGGGTAGAATTTGACAGTGCTTACAGTGATGGCATTTGTATCCAGTAGCAGATCAGAAAGAGAATGCAAAGATGTGGCAATTTTGGAATTTGTTCAAGGAATGATATCTAACAGCTCAACTTTCGTCAAACATGCCATGGTCAGGGGGTGTGAGCCCCGTGAAATTCCTGAGTTACATCAGACATTTTCAATGACTGAGAAACTGAAAGGGAAGTTTTGAAAATGACAGATATGTGAGCAGCTTTTTTTATTTCATTATTTGAAGGCACAAAAATCAGTCATCCCCTGATAACATTGTCTTAAGAGCTCAAATGCTCCAAAGAGCCTAGGAAACTGGGTGAAAAAAGCATTGAGTAAGTGGAAATAACCTCTGATGGACAAATCCAGTCCAAGCCTTTCCCTCTCAGGCATGTTTCCTTTTCTTTTTTTTCCTTTTCCTTCCACAGTACAATTGTAGGTTCAGTTTCAAGAGTATCCTAACTTTCCTTGGCTTCTGTTCCCTGTTAAAGCCGTGTGATCTGTGCCACTTCTCACAGATTTAAGAATTATGCAGGGGTTCACAATAACCAGAAGCTGAGTGTCTATATAAATAAGACGTTTATACTTCCCTGAAAAGAAAGAAGAAAAAAAAGTTTCTCTTTTAAAAGTATCACAGTCCCTCCTTTTTCTCCTCTCCTCCTTCTTTCCTGCCCATATGCAACCAAAGAAATGGCCTTTGTTAGTTATTCTGAGCTGGCAAGAAGCCCAAAGATCCAGCTGACAAAAACTTCAAGTCAGCAAATGCAGTGGGAGGAATGTCCTTTTCAGAGACCCGTTTCACAGCCTTGCTGTCACTGAACATCACAGTAGCTCTGTGCAGAAGCACCTCGCCTCGCCCTTCGTTACAAGGTGAATCGCCCTTACTCTGTTCTCTGTGCTGAAGTAATTAACTCTTGTTACCCACCACCAGCACAGCTGCCCAGCCTGTGGGTGCTGGGCTCTGGGGGAAGCTGATATCACAGCAGCAGTCCAAACTGAAGCTGCCATCAGTGGATTTGTGGAGAAATAACAAAGCTTGGTTGGGTGTCTCTACCACACCACATTACTCCTGTAATGTAGCATCCCATAGAGTGAAACAGCTTGAGAGGGCAGAGTTAGCCTCGACGATGTATATCCAGCAGAAGGTCCACATGTCAAACACTTGTGTGCTGCTGTTAGTGCTGGCCCACTGTGGGATCACTGAGTGGACCAGAGTGCTCAACACAAGGCCAAGGGCTTCACAGAAGCTACTGGTTCCCAGTGGTCAGTAGTCAGAAAAATAGGTGCAGGGAACAAATGTAAGGGTCTCTCTCATACATTAGCTGGATATGATTTTTTTATGCAATTTTCTTCCTCAAAAAAGTAAATAAAGGAGAAAATAAAGACACAGTAGTCGAAGGATTCACCAGGAGGCATAACAGTTTGCATACTCCACAGCAGAGAAGTGGTTCGTTCTGCAATAAGAGCTCTTCAGATAATCTAGAAATAAACACTTTTTCTCACGCAATTTTCTTTCCTTAGCCTGTGGAACAAGTGAACACTGTTCTTTCTGATCCTCCCCTTCCCTCAGCGGTCCTTTGGTATTTTCCTCTTCTTATTTTGAATTTCCTGTCTGCACTCTAGGGAAAGGATTTTCCTGTGAGAAACAAATGTCACACTGCTGATTTGTTTGGATGCCAACAGACTAAGTCTGTCCTTCTTGTGGAGCAAGTTCTCATCTACCTGTTACCAGAAGAGCGCTGACCTAAGATTCTTCTTTCCTTAATTTTGTTTGGAGGTATCCCTAGAGAATTAGCTTTCTGCTCCCTAGCAGAGTTGATATTTCTGTGTATGATAAGCTAAGAATGATGCAACTGTTTCGGGTAAATGAAGACCTAAACCGGACTAAAACCCCAAATTAAAACCAAACATTAAACATTTTGAAAACATGCCTAAGTTCTGTAGGATCCTCTGCAGTGCATGTCCTTTAGGTTACCATATTTGATGTTTTGTTTTGAGAGAGGAAGAAAAAGAAGTGTGCCCCATCTGTGCACACGTACAGGGAACAGGATACAGCAGCTCAGCCAGAAACATGCAGATATGATGATACTAAACATATGCAGATGTTTCTGAAGCTACAGAAGGTGCATTTTCAGGAGAGGCAATCTTCCTGGCAATTCACACCTAATTATTCATGGAAATGAAGACTGACAGTGGAACATGGGAGGAAGAAAGCTCATAGATATAAGGATTTCAGACTTGCATCTGAGCAGTGCAGTTCTTAGGAGATGCGTCTGCTCAGATGGTTGTGACCCCAAATTTGCATCCCTTCAAGCATGGATGAGAAGATCGTAGGAGAACATGTTTACATGTGTGCATGCTCAAGTGCAAAGTGTGTGTGCTGTATGGAAACTTTCTCTTTGAACCTACGTAATAGCAACGGAGTGCAAAAGTCTAGCTGAAGGATGTGGTAGGATATATTGCTTACTGCATTTTGTTTGAGAATCCTTCAACGTGTCTGGTACTTAGGACACTGAAAATGCCTTATTTGTCTTGCTAGCTTCCTACGGTACATTAAAGGAGATGCTAGATGCTGGTCCCCATGATTGCAGCAGCACAATTGTGCTACTCACCAGTTTGTGGCTTGGAATGGGATGCATAATATGTCTTCAAGCTGTTACAGAGCATTGGGGAGTGTTCTGTGGCTTGTGGTATATGCAGAATTCATGATTTGTAGAACTTTTGGGTCTAACCATCTATTACCCTTGTGCTTGTGAGGCACTGCATTGGATGACCCAAGTGGTTTATTTCATGCATCTTTGTGGTATCTCGCACTATTCATTATTTTGTGTGAAATAAAGAATTGCCTTCATTATATTATCACTTTGAAAGCTTACTAAGAACTTCTTTATTATACATGAACTAATTTTGGATGACAAAAGTCTAGAAGTTTAACTCTGGGTAATACAAGCTGGAAAGGATAAGATGGGGGAATGGTTTTAAGCTCAATGGGGGAAGGTTTAGATTGGATGTCAGGGGAAAGCTTTTTACAGAAAGTGTGGAGAGGTGCTGGAACAGGCTGCCCAGAGAGGTTGCGGATGCCCCGTCCCTGGAGGTGTTCAAGGCCAGGTTGGATGGAGCCCTGGGCAACCTAGTATAGTACCAGATCTGGAGGTTGGTGACCCCGTCTGTGGTAGAGGGGTTGAAACGTGATGATCCTTGGGGTCCCTTCCAACCCAAAGCCATTCTATGACTCTATGAAAGCTCTGAAAAGACAGGACTCTGTGGCTGGTGCTTCATCAGACAGCTAGCTGAGGTTCTGAAGGATGCAACAGAATGATGTACAGCATGGATTCAGCTTTGTCTTAAGCCCATTTCCTTTGCATTTTTTGCAGTATAAGTTTAAGAAGTATCTAAATCAGCACTTGGCCATCATTCATGGAAATAATGCAAGTCAGATTGGGACGGTGCTTTAATAAAAGTCAGGCTTGGTTGTACAGGAAATTAGATGGAGCCTGCTGACGCTTTAAAGACCAAGAAACTATCTATGGCAGGTGCTGCTTCAGTATTCTTGAACTTTGTCTCAGTTTTAACCCAAATTTGTAATATTAGAAATCTTTTAAATTCAAGCCTAAGGGATTTTTTAAACAAAGACATATGATAACCTTTCTGTCAAAGGCAGAAAAGGCATTCACATGACAAATCTAGTCAACAAAGCTAACATTGTGCCTAAAATCTGAATCACCTAAAAGAAGGTGGCAAGATAGGTGAATAGTGAATAAGTAAAGCTCATACAAGAGAAAGCACATGCGACACTGCAGTAATCAGAAAGATGTGTAAAGGTGAACGACGGTCAAGCTGACCGTGTGATCAAGAGAAAATGCAAACCTCTGAACCTAAATGCATGTCTTGTTTTGCTAAATTCAGCTCTGTATCCAGTAAGTAATGCTACATGGAAAGCACCAGTAGGCTAGGTGGGCCAGGTTTGTATTTCATTTTGACTTAGCTTTTCCCTTGACATTGATTTCCATTTATATTTTCTGCCATGAAATCTGAAGTTGCATTCCCTATAACAGATTCACTTATCTACAGCTGGAAGCAGAGATCCCTTCTTCTTTAACTCTGCAGTAATGGAGATCTATCTGAGTGTTTCCATATGCTGAGCTGAGCCCGATATTTCTGCATCATTTCTCCCAGGCAGATGGACAGATGGTGGAACACGGTCCCGTTATTTTTATTTATTTATTTATTTTTAAAACAAAACCTTTTGATTTCAGTGCAACTCCATAAACATCCATTTCCTTCTATTAGTGAGATCACTGGAGAAGGTAGCACCTCGTTTGCTTGCCTTGAGCTCCAGGTTGCTGTATTCCTGGACACTCTCTTGGCTTTTATTCAGTTACACAGCAAGTATTTTTATTTTGCTGGGACTTTCTTGATGTCTTCCTTATGCATCTGCTTTGATGTCTTTCTGGTTTCTCTCCCACATGAACTATGTTCAGCCACCTGCACCTTAATTCAACATGTTATCAAACCCTCCACCCACACAGCACGGGTTTTTGAACAGCTTTGCATGTACCCATAGTTTTGGGGTGGTGGCTCCTATTGTTTCAGCTATCTATTCCATAAAACCTAATTGCACTTTGCAAATAAAAGGAAGGGTGGTTGTTACACCCACTACCTTCAGCAAGTCTTCACACAGCTGCCAGCATCACAATACACGCATTTTCTGTACCCAGACAAGCCATTGCAATTACAGTCCTCAGAAGCGCTCAACAGGACACTAACCACTGACAACAACTCAAGTTTTCTCAGACACACTAATATGCTCCCATGATACTCCTGAAACTGCAGAGCTTTTTCTTCCATGATCTTGTAGTAAGGAAGTCCCGTATTTATGTGCACCATCTCCTTTACTTTGATAGTGCCTAAATCCTACAGGAAAACCATCCCTTCCACTCTTCCTCTTACTCTTTAAATCACTCTCCCCAGATACTTCTCCAGTTTAGTCTACCAGTGGGCTTTTCTTTTTGCTGCAAAAGCAGAACTTTCCCTATCCATAAGTGCATAACTTTGTGAAACACAGTTCAAAAGTAACTGGCATTGTCAGCTAGCGTCAGTGTGGCCAGCTGGCAACATAGCCAGAACACTTTTGGCAAAGAATGGAAGCGTTTTACATATCTGGTGAGCTCTCAGCCATGGGACACCCATGTTCAAGTTCCTGCTCTGTCCATCTGGGAGGGTCTGGAGTTGAAACCTCTAAGGTGTACAGAACTACCACTGTAAAGTGGGATGCCTCCTGCATCAAGGCAGTGTTTGATAGCACAAAATACCTTTTCACGAATTTAAACATTCTGTTAAGAGTCCAAAAGAGGACATTAAGGCAAGAAAAATATATACGTAAAAATCAATAACATTTCAAAGGGTTCTCCTTTCACTCCAGCATAGAATAAACAAATTTAAAAGCCTCTGGATCTGCTAAGGAACAAGCATCGTACTCCGGCAGCAATAGAACTGCAGCCTGAATAGCAACAGGATGCCAGAGAAAGCATCCTGGCCTAGAACAGAGATGTCCTTTATCTGACACAGGAAATTTATCAACTTTGGAGCTTTTCCACATAAAATAGAGACTTGCATGAGCGCTGCTTGCCAAGACCTGCTGCATGCAGCACACAAAAGAACAGCATGTCATGGAAATAAACGACCCACTTCCTTGCACAAGTGCTGTATTCTTCAGCCCCGGCGGTCATGCCCTGGCAGGAACCTCACCTGGCACCTATTTTTGTCAGCCAACCGGTCAAAACCCTGAGGCAACATGTTGCTCAGGAGAGATTCAAATAAACGATTCACAGTAACAAAGGGAATTCCATGCACAGGCAGGCTTTGGAAATCCCATGGAAGGTTTCTCTGGTGAGTGATAAGCGGATTGCAAAAATGCTTAAGTACATCTGGGAAGTACCAGAACCCACACCTGGTCCACCCCAGGAAATTGCCTCATCATCAAGCAAAACAGTCGTGCTCCCTCTTGCTTTATCTCCCTGTGGCTTGATGAGTCTTCCTTCGCTGACTGGATCATGACTCCACATCAATAGGTGAGGTGGGGAGTGTCTCTGTGCCAGATCACACCCTAGGTAAGCAAATTACCTTGCACATGCAGCCTAAATTTGAACTGCCTGAGGCAGGGATGTGGTCCTCCACGCTGTACTGATTCTGATATCCCTCGCACCCTGGATGAGAATTAGGTGTTGCCGCAGCTCAGACAAGAACAACACACTTCCCATATACAGAGATACCATAGATGCCTGAGCTCAAGCCATGAATCCTGATTTCAAATCATTCCTGATTTCAAAGTCATGAGCATGCACTTGACCCAAGAGAACACAGGAACTTCTGACACATTTGTGTTAACACTCTTTCCTTGGCCATTTGCGCTCCCCGGTAGGCTATGAACCCCCTCTTTGGTTACCTGGATCAGGACTGTGAAATCCAGTACAAACACTGGCTATTGAAAAGTTAAACATTTAGCAACTCCATGCACCCCCGTCCGTGATGCTGTTGTCTGTAATGGCATGTGCTGTAATGCAGCTCTGCAAAGGGTGTGTGCAGGTGACTGCTAGCTGGGAATTTTCTAACTTTCAAGTGCTCAGTTCTTTTTCAACAAGGCTTTGAAATACACCTTGATGTGTTTCTAAGAGGAAGTTCAAAAAAGTAGGGAAATGATATCACATGGAAATTTCAGAATTTAGCACAGAACTCTAGAGCTATGGATCCCTGGTAAAATACACTTGTGAGCCAATTTCACCTCTCTGCTTTAAGTAAAAAGTACTAATGCTTCCCTCTGAAAAGGCTCAAAGATTTTTTTACCACAAATACATGCATTTCCCGCTCTATGTTCAGTAGCCCTTGGTGAAATATTTAGTGAATTCAGCTTGTGGCAAGTGTCCCGTTTACTGAAATGTTCATCCTTGGTTTGTGAAGTTTATCAAATACAAAACAATTACATGAAAAGCTAATGCAGCCTCAGAAGGTTAGGAGATTGATAGCAGTGTGATGGAGCTGAGCCAGTGTGAAACCATCACAGTGTTGGTACCTGATCTTTCAATAACAACATAGTGCTCCTCAAAGAATGACTGAATGCATGGATCCTTACAGTGCTTTAAAAATAGGCAGAATAGAGAGAGCTTTTGCCTTATGATCACATATGAACTGGCAGAAGAGAGGAGGCAACAGAACTGGCTGTTCTACCTTGGCAACACATGGTCCCCCCGAATTATCCCTGCCCTCTGCAATCTCTTATTACGCTGGCCGACCTGAGAAACAACAGCCTCTCCTCCAAGACAGAGATAGTAGAGAGAGTCCTCATCAACAAGAGGTTTGAGCTCACCTTCACAGCCCCACGGTGATCGTTCACACAAGGGATCTGCACCACTCCAGTCCCACCATCACATTCAGAAAGCTGGGGCTAGGATTCGGGACTTCATAGATGAAGACGTAGAATAAGTTCTCCGGCTCAGAACACTCACTGAAGCTGCTGGAAGGCAGAATAATCATAGAGAGGGAGCCAAGTCATACTGATATTGTATGGAGCCTATTTGGAGGCTTGGCCTCAATTAGCATATAAATGAAGCAGTACACGCAGTCGCAGCTTGCCAGAAAATGAGACAGAATAATCTCCCGAATTTGGCAGCTCTCTGGAGCATTTAGTTTGTGAATGAGGAGCCAGGCACTCTTTGAAGCCAAGCTGGGTCCACTGCTTACAGCCAATTGACTTTACATGGTGAAAACGGGTCTTGGAAAGCAGTGAAGCAGACCAGCACTTCTTCTGCTCTTGAACCAAGTTTCTATTATAGGAAAGTGACTTTAAAGTTATTCATCACAGTTCCACCTGATAGCATTTCACCTACTGCCTGTGCAGGCCCAGATGAGATGTGGTACGGACTTCCTGCTGAAGAGTCCTGGCCATTAACAGAGTGCTTGATTTTATTCCAAGTAAAGGAGAAGGAACTGAAAGTTCACAGGAAAAATGATATGAAGAAGATGTGACCACAGAGCTGCTGAGCTTAGACAGAAATTGTACTTACTTACAGATCTTTATTTGGATAACGAGTAAGGAGACAAAAATAGAAATGAAGACTTTCAAAAACTGGCGTACATAGAGGGAATGAGTGGTTGCATTTACTGGTATAGCCTATGCAGTCCTTTTAAGGTATTTTTATTAAGACAGAAGGAAGACGGCTTGTATTTTTGTGCATACGCCTTTCACATTCATTAGGGTTTAGTTTTCCTTCTTTAAATATTTTCAATTGTCAGGAGCTCGGCTCAGACGCAAAAGCAAGGAAATCTAAGCACAATGGCATGCAGATTTTTCCAAGAGCAGTGCGGTCTTGCTCCTATAGCTACACAGTCTACGCTTTGGGGGAGATCAGATTTCTAGGAGAGAAAGGAAAACAGATTTAAACATAGGTAAAACATATGAGGAAAATCAGTACCAGGCAAAGATAGTCTTTTTTTTTTTTTTTTTTCCCCTTCCAACATTTCAAATATACTCTGATTTAAGAAAGCTGACTTGAAAAGAAATATCCATTCTCCATTTGCATTAGCAAGCACAGTCAAGCCTAGATGTAACTGTACCTTCTGTTTTTCATCCCGGAAGAAACGTTTCTCTTCATTAGAATCTTGGAGTTACAGGAAAATCTTACAGGTCTCAAGGAGGCTGTTGAATTAAAAACCTCATTACATCCCTTAGCTAGCTCGTGGCTCCCTCGTGCACCAACTTAGTCCCTTCTCATGTTTGAGCTCCAATTTAGTGCTTTGTTATGATGCTGTAGCAGCTGCAGCCTGGAATTGCGCAGATGGCTGGTTCTTTGCAGATGTTCTGGGCTGGCTTCGCAGCACCTGTGAGTGAGGCACTCTGCTCAGAGTCCCCCTTGCCCGTTTTGTTAATGCTACCACCCCCTGGGCAATCTGCTTTCCTGGTAAGGCATTTCTGGCAGAGCTGGTATGTCAAGGGTGGTTTCTGAGCCGAGTTTCTGGAAAATATCCCATTCAAGTTTCAACAAGGGAGAAATATTTCATTGAGGAATTACTGTTTAACCCTCCCTCACAAAACAAGGAGCAAAGTGGTTCATCAAAAAAGAATACAGCAGAATGAAATAATCCCATGACTCAGTGTTGAACCAGAGTTATGATGTAAATCTGCTAGTGATTCCAACATGCATCTGTTTAAATTAAAGGGCAAAACCTCTCTAATCTTGTTAGGTCTTGCATATTCTGACAACAAAACCTGAACTGGAATGGCAACATAATTTTCTACTTCTCTCCACACTTTGCTTTCTTGTGGTCAAAATCTAAGAGTAGCTCTGGCAAAAAAAAAAGAGAGGGTTGCTTCCCAAAATTTCCCCTTCATAAATACATTTCTGATCATTTCTGATTAGTGCTTCTAGGCACGTAACATCACCTCCAAAAATCATGAACATCTTATGACCATGACCTATTACTTGGAAATTACAGCTTATTATGAAGATACTAGCTCTGTCCTAAATACACCCACAAAACATCCTGCAAAAATCTTGTCTCTTCCTTTTACTTTTCCCTCTCCCTTCTTCACCTCAAAAAAAAGCAGAAAGCAGAGCAATATTGCTTAGTAGGCATGAGTATTAGCCATTACATGGAGTGCACAAGGTGCCTAGAGAAGCAGAGAAGCTGTGGATGCTCCATCACTGGAGGTGTTTGAGGCCAGGAGTGTTGAGGCCCTGGGCAGCCTGACCTGGTGGGCAGCAGCCCTGCCCACAACTGAGGGCTGGAACTAGATGATCTTTGAGGCCCCTTCCAACCCGAGCCATCCTATGGTTCTATGATTTGGTTTATATCATCTCAGCCCTTCAAGACCCCAGCTCCATCTACAGTCCAGGAGTGTTCCAGGGACTGTCCCCGTTTTGCCAAACCTTTTCCTTTGTCTGTAGTGAAATAAGATCAAGCAACACAAACATCACTTTATAAGCTTAAGCTATTTGTTTCAATTGGGGCAAGTAATAAGCCACAAAGGAAGTCTAGCACTGAGCTATCCATACTCCTTATGGATGCAATTACCAAGCATATTACTAATGACCTTCTCTGCATGAGATGCAGCCTGGGAACAAGTGCAGTGAGTGCTGTTACACTGTGGACAAGTGCCACACAGGTCTCTCCTGTCCAACGTGATTTCCAGCCTCTGGCTCATCCCAGTTTCGATTTCTTCCTTTGCTCTGCAAGGTCAGGAAAGAAGCAGAGGCTTCTAACAGGACACATGCGATCACTGCCAAGCTGCGTCCAGCCCTTCTGGTGTGGTGGCTGCTCGGGTGAACACGTGTCTGAGCAGCTTGCAAACCCACAACCTACTCCAGCTATTTTAATGAGCTTCACCATACCTACTGCTTGCAGAAATGCCTACTGAGAGATGTCAGAAATAAGGCTGAATTTTTATTCTAGAAGAACTAATGTGCTAAAAATTAAGATATCAGATAAGCTAACAACCTTCTGTGAGGTTTAGCATATGATGCAGAGACCATCTGCAAAATAACAATTGGATTTCTGCTATAAACAGACTGAGCTTTACAGTGGGGTTATATATCTATTTTGGTGAAGTTATTTATTCAACAGGAAAAATGCTATTTGTAAATCACTTTGTGGGGGGAGGAAAGAGGGAAAGGAAGTCCTGCTTGTGTTATTAGAAGCTTCACTTCTACACTGGGACAGAGACTCTAAAATTAACATTTCACAAAGCCGCAGATTTGGAGAGTGTCCAAGAAAAGCATGTTGGGTTGTTTGGGGGGTTTTTTTGTTTGTTTGTTTGTTTAAATAAAAGATCTTACAGCCATCAAGATACTTAAAGCTACTTTCCTGCCTGTTTTTTTGCACACCCTGTTTTTCTCCTTCCTGGCTGGGAGCTGGGGAAAAAAAAAAAAAGAAAAAGCCATAAGCTGCTGCTCAAGGTTATTAAGAATAGCATGCGTTATAGGGTCTGCATGAGACAGTGAGGCAAATGGAGTGAAAAGTATACTGAATTTAAAGAGAGGAAACAGAAAGCCCAGGTGGAAGATTCTGAGAAGATCCAGATTAAAAGCTGTTAAGAAAGAAAAATCTGCAAGAAGCTGTAACTTTTGTGCAGCCTGAATGTAAACTGCATACTTTAAGTGAGTGAATGTCACACCTTAAATTGCTGCATATGGGTGAAGTACACACTGAGACAAGGGCGGTTCTAATGAAAGGAGTCTTCCAAATGAAATCAAGTAATATCTGACATCTTTATCTACTGTAAACAAACAAATGCTAAAAACATGCTATTTCTTCTTGCTATCCTATTTGATCTCTCAAAAAAGTCCAGCTGACTCTTTTGGTTTCTGTAAAAACACTTCAAGTGGAAAACAAAAGATGAGGTTTTTTATTCTCAGATTTCTCCAAAACATGAACATGGACAAAATGGGCTGGAAACCTAACCACGAATTGCAGGCACCCAAACAGCACCAAAACAGAAAACATTTCCAGAAGTTCTCAAGCCCATAGGGTCCAGGGAGACAAACACAGCTTCACTGAAAGACTGGCTGCCATAGGTTGTAAGTCTAAGATTATGTTAAACGTTGACTTGTCAATTATTTGGTTTCCTCTCCCACAAAGACCTGTTCTAGATTCGTCTACTTTTTTTAATGTTTTTAGTCAGACTCAGCAGTAACACATATTACTGAGGCAGTAATAATGAAAAAGTAGAGCATCTTTTGCTCAACGTGTCCTAAAAAAGTTGTTGTCATTTGAGTCATTCAAAAAAGCCAGCCATCTGTCCACAAGGCAGGATACACATTCAAGTAAATGTGCATTTCCTCCTCTGAAAGCCATTGTGAATCACTACATTATAAACATATTATTATATGTTGTTCCCAGGCAAAATTATACCAAAATTAAAACCACCAGCATGTCTTAGACTTCACCCTACAAGATACCAGGTGTTCTGTTCTTGCTGCAAATAGTTATCTAGACCTCAATAAGGAAGACCAAAATATATTTCTTCCTCATGCCTCAGAGTTTTGCATGGTAATTGTACTTAATTCACAGTGTGAGTATACTCAAGTTTAAGTAGGATATTTTGGCTTTATGACAACCAGTGACCAGCGTGAGTCCTGTAAGTGTTTGCTTCCAGATCCCAGCTTTATCAAATGCCCAACTTTACCAAATTCCTTTCGTTCTTTTTGCTGTAGCAAACCGCAAGCAGAAGAGCCTCTCTGCCAAATGCAAGAATGCTCATAGGAACTCAAGCTCACACGAGTTCTCCTCTGGGCACATTCCCAAACTTGGCACCACAAGAAGGGGCCGAAACACAAAATCACAGAAGTGCCGTGACTTTGAAACAAAGCTGTGAGGACCTTTATTGTCCAATAAAAACTTTTCCCTACCTTTTTTTCTTTACTCGGTACTGTCATTTCTTCTGCACAAGCAGACATTTTTTTTTTTAGGTGTTAGTCTATGATGTGTTTTCCACCTTAGAAGTTCCCATACAAAGGCAGACATATAGCTCTATCGCTTGAGAAATATAGCTGGGAGACTCCTTGCAAGGTAGTGTTTCAATGTTAATATCTGTCCCCTTGATTTTCTGGGAAGTTATTTAGGAGACGGGATTTGCAATTAAAGAATTCAGTATTTCTTTAACATTCACTTAAGCTAATATTTAAAATCTAATCTCGTGTCTTTTTTCCTTCTAGTTCTTGATTTCATTCTCTCCTGTATTAGTCACGACTGTAATAAATATATTTTATGCACTTATTAAACAATAAATACCATACATCAATTTCTTCATCTTCCTATTTCTGTCACTTGTATTTTGCACTATAGTTAGTACTTCAACCCTGGAGTATGGGTTAAGTTCGAAACTCAGACCTTATCATCAGTGTAATGGAAGGGGGTCAGAATAATCTCTCTTCACAAAATGTTTTCTTATTCAGTTCAGTTTTTGGCAGTTAACAACATTTATTTTAATTTGTCCTAAATGTCTTTAACATCTTGGCATAAAGCTAAAAATCTTCACTTTGAACAACTGTTGCTCAACTGTCACACCTGCAAAAGCTAGTACTTGAAAGTCTTGGTACACATCACTTAGCTTTTGATCTGTATTATGTAAAGAACAAGACAGAAAAAGATTGCACCATTTACCCAAATTTCTATCTAATTTTGATACACAAAACAAAAGCAAAGGCTAGACTTTTTGCTCAATACAGCTGGAGAAAAGAAGGCTTTCAAAAAGGATGAGATTTTCTGTGTATTGTAAGAGTTGAAGGCATCATAATGCACATTGCTTTGGCACCCACAGTGACAGTAGTGAAGCTCAAAGACCAACAACTTCTGTGTAAGTGGTGATGTCACCGGAATTATTCTCAGAAATTAAAAGATGAATAATTCAATTTGAAATATTCCAGTCAACATGTTCTAAAGTAATGGTGGGTTTGGATCTCTGATTCTACGTATTTAACACAGAGCACCTCAGAAGGCTTTCAGGCTGCATGGACCCTCTGACAACCCAGCCCCTGCATGGTGAGTCACTCATGATCCACATGCAGGTTAAGGTGACAAAGCCCTAAATTTTGAGCAGCTGTTCTAATTGCCAAAGGAAGGACTGATTTGTTGCACTTACTGGGGGGTCTACTACAGCAGGTTACTTTGGGGTGCCTTTGTCCTGATGTGGCCCCCTACCTTTCACATCATGGATATATGAGCAAACTGTGATCCCAATAAAACTTTGGAGGAGGGACAAAATAGCTTCTGGGAACTGTGTCATGATAATCCCTCTTGCTTCCTGCCTGAACTGTTACATACACATACAACCAGCCCACACTACAGGAGTACAGGGCAAATTTAGTCCAAAATGACTTCATTTCCAGGGGGAAATGAAAGAATGAGGTGGCTCCAGGACTCATCCGCTGCCTGCTTGTGGTATAGACTGCCAGAGCCAGCAACGGCCTGAACACCTACATATGAGCCCCATGGGATTGATGGGTGCTAGGAGACCATAACCATCACTGTAGTGACTGTGTGACAGAGGTGTTACCTATTCCTTCTGACATAAAGGAAATGGATGAGTCCTTCTCTGAAGCAATATTCCTGCTCTGAACTTCCTTCTCAAGAGAAGGCTCTTCCTTCCTTCCCTTTCTAACTACTTGGTAGGAAGAGCACCCTAGGTGTTTAGATGAACTAAGAGTCCTGTACATGTCCAGTGCAAGCCCTGGCTTTTCTGGCCAGCTGACATTTGCATTCAGGCATCTCATCACCAACTTTCATAGCATCCAATGTGCATAGAGTTTTACCAGGCCTCTCAGCCTCTTACCACCCCACATCTGCTCTACTTTCCTGGCCAGATACATTGAAAAAATCAGGAGTACCTTTCGGAGTGTTAAGACCTGGATGAAGAAGATGTGTCAGAAATATAAATTATTAAAGATAACTGAAATGAGGAATGAGTTCTAAAACTAGAACCAGATATTGTGTAAGCTAAGAACTGTTCCTACACAAAGCTTATCTGTCAGCAGAAACAGCCTCAGGAATGTTTCTATTGATTAAAATCCTAAATTGGCTGCAGGCTTTGTGCCGGTGCATCTTATGTTTTTGTAAAGCTGAAAAGACTGCTTTTCTGTTTGACTCTTTAGTGGTCACATACATATATCATAGAGTCATAGAACGGTTTGGGTTGGAAGGGACCTGTAAGATCATCTAGTTCAATATATTTACATGCATAATATATATATTAATCAACATAGAAGCAGACGGTCCTAGAGGCTGGGAGGTATCAGGCAAAGTTCCTGGCTTGTAAACACCAGGAATCTAAATTTTTAATTGGCACCAGAGAATCCTAAGCTAGACATCATGAGCAGACAATTCCTATCAGTATCAGGCCAAATTCAGGCATTTCAGAGTCCATCCTCTCTCTTTTCTTAATCTTTCTTTATTAAAAGATGACAAATACAATGTTCTCTTGCTGTCTACTTACTCTGGTTCACAAACCAAATCATCTCAGAAAACATCCTCAGATTCTATCTATCAACATAAAATCATCATGTACCTATGCCAAATGAGTCAGCAAATAACCCTTTCCAAGCAGATGCAGTGGCTTGCCAAAAACATACGCTGTCTTTTAGGTAAACTTTAGTGCTTATTACAGACAAGTACACACACAATTACCAAAACTGATGACACTGGAAAAATTGAGACAGTGATGTAATAACTTCTGAGTACCAGTTACTCTGCGAGGGTTGCAAGATTACTTTTTTCCCCATATGCCAGTACTTTCTCCACAACCATATCATATGCCATCATGGAAAGATGGATATTATCAATATATTCCTTTTCCCAATTTACCACCCATGGCTGCAGTAATATTCCAGCTCTAAAGACTGGCACTTCAGCTCACGTGTCCAATGGATCATCATAATTTGTTTGCAAAACTATCCATTAAAACAAAGCATCACTTTACAAGAAGAAGAATCACATGCTTAATAGCCTTCCCTGAAACAAGCTGAGGTAATTGCTAAGTACCTTCTATTGGTGACTTCTCTATACACAGGCCTGAAAGGAGAAATGAATCTGAGATGTATTCAAGACGGAAATGCAGAGAGCAGTGGCAGTGTAATCAGAGCTGTTTTTCTTATAGAAAGAAAGATTACTCAGCGAGTGCTGACTGTTTAAGAAGCATTTGAAAAGTACATCCAGAAGCAAATAAGTAATACATTCAGCTGCACACTGTTGCACTTCAGTAGTGGAGAATGAAGTTGCTACACCTAATTGCCTAATTAAACATTTGCCCCTCAAGCATAGCAAGCCATTTGCATGGACCCTTCTGGGATGGAGCCATTTCTCTACAGCTGAAACCCAATGGGAGATTTACTGCGCTCTTGTACATCAGACACTTCCAAAACATCATGCAAAGCTGTATATAGATGAAAAGAGGTCTCAGCTAGGGTAAAGTATCATTTTATTGCCTGATATTGTAAAGCTGTATTTTCCTCCTTGGGTTAGTAGACCTAACATAAATGTCACTTCCAATTTCCAAAGGCTACTGAAGGACTTACAGTTCTATATCCTCTTCAGCTCACATTTCAAATAAGTAACCCAGAACTTCAAAAGCCACACAAATGTATGAAACAAAAATCCCAAGAGGCTACACAGTGAAAATTCTTGCAGAGGTTTGAGCCTGTGCCTCTTTGGTGTCTATTCCACTCTTAAAATCTCCTTTGCTGTTGATTATACAAGCCACTTCTTACATGCCAGGAAGGGATGTGCAAGACAGATGTCACTTGTTTCTTAATGTTTTTTTTTTTTCCAGGGCTCAAGAAAAGCAGGGAATATTTGAGTTCTGGCATCATGAGCAAGTGCTTACAGCTGAGGCTCTAGGGCTAGGTCCGACATCTCTTCAACTCCAGCCACAGAAGAGCAATGCTGTTGAACAGTCTTAATTATGGTTTCCCAGACAAGTTGCATGCATCAGATGTTGCCAAAACACTGCCTGAGCAGGCAAGCATCGCTTTCTGCTTTTGCAGAAAGCGCAGAGCCCAGAGCTGATGCTACCAATGGCAGTATTGAAACAAATTGAGTTTGGGAACCCTGCATGTGTAAAAGTGTAAAGATCTAATATGTCAGTGACAAACAGTTCAGAGATGAGGAGTGCAGATGGAGGTCCAGCGGGAAGGTACAGGGTAGCTGTGGGATGGTGGTGCTTGCTGATGGCAGGTGTCAGAGCTGCCTGGAAGCACCTGTGCTTTACCCACGGGTCAACAGATCCATAAGGGCAACTGCCAGTGCCATTACAGTGCACAGCAAAGCAGCAAAAGAGCTCCCTGCCCAGGAACCCAAAGGCTTGTAACTTCCTGTGTAAAATGATAGCACATGACAACACAAATGCCATTGGCTAACTGCAGTTTCATCAAATAGAGCAGGATGAGAACTGAGAAGAAAGCTAAAAATAAAGTGCAACATATTTTTATTTTTTTTTAAAAAGGAATTTAAACCCCATATCTTAGTTTGTGTTCATTTATCAAATCAGAATGTTAATTATTTGCAAATATTTGGAGACTGCCAACTTTTCATGAGAGCATTTGTGGCTCCTAAAACACTGACTAATATTAACAGGAATATTAAATTTGGAATGTCCCGTTTCTTTTCTTGCCCTAACGTTCTCTCCCGAGTGTTTCAGTCATGTAGTGGGGAAAAGAATAAAGAATAGTAAATAATAAAAGAATAATGTTGAGTAAACTAAGTATACCAGATAAAAATGACTAATGCCACATACGTCTGAAGGAAATTAGAGCTAATTTGAAATAATGAACTAATTAAGCAGGGCCAACTTCATAGTTGGAATTATCTGTGGTGACCAGCATCGGTAGCATCAAAAGATACGTCCATATTTGTATGCTCGATTTTTCAGCTGTCACTGCAGCCTTGCATAATTAATTCTGTCACATCCTTGCTCATCCAGACACGTTGCCTAATATGTAAATATGAACTGCTGCATTTCTTCTCAGCTTTTCCCCATCCAAACCACAGATATCTCTTGTATGCAGCATATAATTTAAAATTCTATGAAGGCAAAAGTTAACAACTAGTCTCTCCATAGGAAGACATTTTATGCCACAAAGAGATTTATTATCTGAAGTCAGACAGTCTGCAAAGTTGCCTGATGAGAAGCAAGCCCTCTGCCATATTCAACTGTTTTGACAACTGTTAAAGGTGATGACACACTTGAAATACCTAGTCTGAAATAAGATAAGATGGATACTTCACATTAAAAGTTTTCTTGTACTCATGTCTGGCTTCTTGCATGTATTAGTGTCAATAGCAGAACAGCATTTGGTATAGAGGAAAGTTGAATTGGAGTTTTAACCTTTAACTTGAGTCAGGAGAGATTCGTAGGTCAAACTATGTAATTCCTCTCTTATTCTTTGCTTATTTTATAATAACAAATAATTATTAAATTGATAATTATAAGTTATTATAAAATGATTTTTTTAAAAAAATAGATAATGGACCCTTAAATAATGCCTAACCAGTGTGGAAATCCCTGCACTCAGCTACAAGACTCGTCCAAGGTGACCGCAGCTCTCCAGCATCCCTCCAGAAGTTCCTCAAGGACATGGCATGCTGGAAAGAAGCCCTGAAACACCTCAGTGCACGGACTCATTATACAACATGTAAAAATATATTAATGCCCCAGTAATGGGATAGGAAAGGGCAGTATGCAACCAGAATGGAATCTCTTTGTAGGTAGCTTGCCAATACCCTACACGATAGTGCATGCAAAGTGAACAGTGAAAAGAAAAAACTAGGTTTGTTTGTAAAGGCCAGGGGCAAGTCTCAGGGAATGAATAATAGTAATGACAGGTATCAACTTTACTGTATTTGTTGTATAGCATTTTATGTGGGTGGAGAACACCATTATGTCCTCAGACAAAGCAATGGCTATTAAGCAGTCCACCAGACCAAAGCTAAGGGTTTGTTGTTGTTCTTTGTCTTGTATTGTTTTTAATTGTATGGATTTCTTTAAGTTTCCAGGCTTAGCTAGCCAAATAGGCTTATTTTCTTTATACAGACCATCAAGATCTCCTGAGTATTCTTAGATGTTCAAGCCCAAGCAACTACAGACAAAGCCAAGTGCTTGAAAGTAGCCAGTTACAGCAAACAGAACTATGAATGTGTTTGTGGGATTAGTCTCTCTAAAGACAATGGTACAGTGTCAGTACACTAAGATTAAAACATATTGTTAAAACCAAAACATTTCACTCAGCAACTTCCAGAGCCAGAAAGTGATTCTTTTCAGTCTAGAGAGCCCCCATAACTGGTCAGATAACCAGGAAAAAGTCTAGAAAGCAAATGCGAGTGAAGAAGCAACAGTAAGTTTCCACTTTGTACTTCAGTGACAATGACAATTAGTTGTAAGCTCTTATTACATACACATTTTACCTTGAAACGCTCAAAACTCACAGTGGATACCATGGCTTCTCTGTAAAGCTAGCAGTTCAAATGGCAGCACAGACTCAAAAGAATCGCTACCCAGCTCCAAAGTGTCATGAAAAATACCAGCGTTAGAGCAACAGCAAAGCACGTCAGATTTTCTACAAATTGTCACTGTAAACCTTTGCAAGTTTGAGAACAGTGTAGGAGAAGGTGTTCCAAGGGAACATTCTGCAAGCTGAAGCCACTGCCGATACTATCTTCTGTAGTCTTGTAGGCTTGCCTGCAGTGGATTCACTTAGACGTATGAAATATAGAAGCACTAGGATCTGGTAAACCACTTCTGTTTTGGGCAAAGTTGATACCTACTTATCAGTTCAGAACAACACCATAAGGTATCCTCAACTCCGTTCTAGGGCAGACAGAAAGGGAGGGATTCCTTCCTCATTGCTGCTGCTACAGCAGTCAGAGCAGCACTAAAGAAGACGCAACAGACCGCAGCATCGAAGTCTCATCAGCTCGCCTCACAGCATAACCCACTGGCCTCACCACAGATGGATGGCTATGGTTAGAGGAGCAGGCAGATATAAAAAAAGTAATATAAAAATTAAAAAAATAAAAAATTAATCTGTAATGGCACAGAAGTGACAGCACATTAACGTGCCTGCTCCACAGAGATGTGCAGAAGCAGCTTGCAGTGCCCATT
This sequence comes from Alectoris magna, assembly GCA_030625065.1. Taxonomy (NCBI): domain Eukaryota; kingdom Metazoa; phylum Chordata; class Aves; order Galliformes; family Phasianidae; genus Alectoris; species Alectoris magna. Next base: position 108,080,090 of record CM060560.1, read on the forward strand.
TTCCCCTCCCTCACGCAAACCAAAGACCTGAGCCTTTCTTTACAGCCCCCTAACTCAGACACAGGACAAGAGTAATCACATTTCATGCTTCATGCTTTAAACTGATCACCGCATGGATTAGGAAAGAAACTTTGTCTCTCATTTCATATAGAGCTATCACATGCTCTCAGAGCTCACTTTCGGGGGATTCTTTGCTACAGTCTCAAGAATCGGGTGGCTGCCGCTGGGGAAGATGCAGGTGCTGGACGTGCACATCTTCTCTCCTTTATTCCATGCATTCGCTAGTGCAGTGCACAGATCACAAAGGCAGCTTTGTTGCTCTGAGCTGAGCATACTTTGTAGATATTTAGCATGTTGCACTTTCACATAATAATAGTAGGTTGGCAGGAAATTCCCTTGCTGTGCTAGTTAGAATGTGCTGGAAGAGTGGCTTTGATCATCTTCAGAGGTTTTCTGCATTTAGCCTTTGAGGCTGTGTTACCATTTCAGAATAAGATTCAACACAGTCCCCCCCCATATTTTGTTTTGCTTTCATTTTGCTCTTTTTTCTTTTAACAAACAAACAAACAAACAAACAAACAAACTCGCATCTTAAATTAAAAAGGTATTCTTAGGGAAATCCAAAACTCTGTTTTAAGAAAACTTCTTCCCTGGGCCCCCTGCAGTTGACCGCCCAGGTGGCCATCCTCAACAGCACTGAGACAGAACAGATTAAACAGCTGGGGACCTCCTCTGTAACTCTCACCGTGCTAGAGGGGAACGTAACAATGGATTGCAAGGCCTGGATCACCCTCCATGAGATGCTGCACCCTCAGCTGCTGCCAGGCTGCAGCAATAGCAACAGCAAAGCACTTGGAAATGTGGCAGATGGAATGAATAATTAGGCACAACTTCTCCTCACCAGCCCAGAAAGGAAGATTTTGGCAGACTACTTCCTCAGAGACATGTAGCTGTGTATTCTCCAGTGCTTTGCCTATCTGGTGCTCAAGCAGCAGAGCATGGGTCAGAATTGCTTCTCTTCATCCCCTGCATCTTGTTTGCTCTGCCATCATTATTGTACTTTTCTGCTCACGGCACCAACTCCAGCATAGCCTCCCCTTCTTGCAAGTTGGCTCCTTCAGCCCCCCCTTTCACATGGATGGAGTTTTCTTCCCTTTAGGAGGACTGCACATCTATTTTACACAATAGGCATAAGCTCCAGGACACCGCACGCAGTCTGCACAAGAAAGAGCTGTGAGTTTGCCACATAACTCCTTCCATGTAATCGATTTTCATGCCAACATTTCTGGGCCACAGCAAGCCCTCATGTTCTGGGGAGCCTTTCATAACCAAATGACTTCAGATCGCTCTGAGCTGAATAATCTACTCTGACAATAGGTATTGCTTATGCTTGAAGCTCCAGTCAAGACTGGAGCCCTGCTGATGCTAGATAAACAGGCAGGTAAACACAGCCCCTGCTTGAAAGAACTTGCTGTATAATTTATGGCAACAAGTAGGTAGAGCAAAGAGAAGGTGTTCCTGTTCAGGGATTGGAACACTGGGTTGAAGAAAGGCTGAAGAAAGCACTGGCCAAAATGTTGCATCACCAAGGTTAAGGCTTTTCCCCCAACTACCACCTCTGGATCGCAGAATCACAAGACGGAGTGGGACCTCATAAATTCACACCACATAACTGTTCCTGCAGGCAGAATTGGTTACGCCTATGTATGTCCTGATGGAAGTGATCTGTGTGGATGGAATAAAGATTCTGAAAGTTTACTGCTCTAGGTCCTCTTCCTCACAGAAAAAAATAAAATAAAATAAAATCTTAATTTCTATCAGAGAACAGATTGTTGTTTGTCTTTGCAAACAATTCATCTATTTCAAAGCTTACACTTTTCTCAGTCTTCCCAAAATTACAAACCCCATTTGGGTTTCATGGTTCTAGGGTTCTAGGGCTCTGCTCTTTCTCCTTAATTACTGGGAGATCCCCCAGTTGGTCTTGCCAAGGAGTTGCCACTATCGTCTCCACATGGAGCAGGATCACACTGTATGCCCTGTCACCTCCACCTGTGTAACCCTGTGGAATAACTGACTTTTTGACCATAATTCGTTGCCTCAGCCAGTGTCATTCTCAGATCTCTACAGCATAGCCATGTGTTTCCTGCCTTATAGACCTGTTGCTTGTTGCAATGCAAGAATTCATATTTCTCTTCTTGGGACCACGTTCTATTTTCAAATCACTCTTTCCAGTCTGTCAAAGCCTTTCTGAATCAGAGTTTTGCTACCCTAAGTTCCTGATCCCCATCCTCCACCCAAGTTTCCCACTACTGAATACATTTCACCAGAGCTTGCTATTCCACCATCCAAGCAGTTGGAGGAAATAATGACTAGTCTCATGCTGATCCGGTTCATTATGTTTGGATGTTGTTTGAATGACTACTTTAAGAGCACTTTTCTGGTCTGCAGTTATATTATACTGTATGTCCCTAGACTTATCAAGCAAGGTAATACAAACATCTGGTTGAGTTTTGCTTAAGAAAGGACAAATGTTTATATTGGTTTTATCATGTTCTAAAGGCTGATGTAAAGGCATTTTCAGCAAGCATGGGTTTACCAAGTAGAGGGGTAGTGACAAGTGTCTCCTATTGTCTCTGTCAAGATGCAGCCCTCCCTTCCAAAATGTGATCCCCTGATCTGATCCAAGTGCTCTCTGAAGCAAATCAGGTTATCCACTGCTCAGCCTGTCTTTTCCCGTGCAAAGAAAAGGCCCCATGATGTCCTTCAAGAGGACATCATGTCCTTCAAGGTTTGATTTGCTGCAACATCAACCAAAAGCTCTTTTCCTCAGCCCAAGTGCTGCTGGGTGACAACCAAGCCCACTCCAACCAGGAACTGAGGCCAGGTCTATGGAGCCAGCCCGGGACTAACCTGCCACACGGGCAGTGTCACCATGCTGGGTCCCACTATGCTTCACAATGCTAGGCCAGGATTGAGGCCTGAGCTAGATGGATCACAAACATTACTTCTCTTGCTGTGCACTGCAGAAGGAAGGGAAGAAAAAAAGAACTGCACCCAAAAATGCAAAGGCATAGGGTTCAATGAGTTTCAGCAAAGCCACAATCCAAACAAAAATTAGGAAAGGAACAGTGACAGAAATACCATGTAGCTTAATTTGAAAAACATTAGCTCATACAACGCATCAACATGGCCCGCACATGTTCAGTTTTATTTCCCATTTATTTCTGAGGAGGGGCAACAGCACGATGAAACCAGAGATAGTCTGAACCTGACATGAATATTCCGCACACATAGAAAATCCATCACCTCACTCTCAGAGAAACTTGAAGCCTAGGTTTCTAAAACTGCTAAATTAAATCCTTTTGCAGTAAAGCTCTGTTTTACTGCTCACAGTTGCATCATTTTCTTCTACAGTCAAATATGGCGTTGGAGAAACTATTCATTCTCAAGCCTAATAGGATTATTTCTCATTAATACTCATTAGCGGATCTTTCTCTTTGAAGACCAAAGTGAGCATGGTCATTTGATTTGTGTGAAAAGCAATGATCTCTGCCTTCAAAGACATTCAGAGCTAGGAGTCCAGAGAGGCACCTCACCACAATGAAAACCTACAGAACACCCCAGTCACTTTCAAATAGATGTAAAATCTGTCTAATATAATTCCCTGTCATTTTTCTTTTTTCCATTATAAAGCTCCGTGTTTCATAAATCTTTCTGTTCTGCTAAAGCCAAAAATTTAACACTGTTATGAATTACTCCATAAAATAATATGGCTAGCACACCATTTCCACAATATAGGAAATGAACCGTAAAGTGGTAACGTGGTCTTTATGGGAATCTTTTAAAAGAACACAGCTTTTCCACAATGAAAATTGTCAGCAGCAAAACTTGCATTAACATCATACTGCTGCTTTAGTAGGATTTTCTGCCACAGCACATTATTCCTATTTTGGCCATCATCAGGCACATGCAAGCTCTGCTTGCTTAAGAAGAGGCCTCACGCCATTTCATAACTCATCCACCATGACGTGGGATGCTAATTTCCCTCTTGCTGAGCAGTGTCACATCCCAGCACTGCCACATCCCAGCCTCATACAGGGTAGGACACTTTGGAGCAAGCTTCTTCCCTGCTTGGGAATGGTCAGAATTAGATCAGCCATGAGGAAGAGGAAGTATCAGAACCAGCTTCATCATCCAACACTGAACCCCTACCATACAAACCACTACAAGCATTAATTTCTACCTCTCCTAAAGACTTACCCTCCCACTGAAAATCTGCAGATACACATAGCACCTGAAGGCAAACACAGCTGACCCTCATGGCAAATTGAAATGTCTGCTCTGGGACTGAGTGCTACAGTGAGGTATTTGAGAGCCTGCACCTCTCCTGTACTGGCCCAGCAAACCTCTACACCATCTTAACACTGGGAAGGCTGTATTAGGAGAAGCATGCAGAAGTGTTTGTATTCATATCTGTCAAACACAGCACTGTGCATTCCCCCTTTTTTCCTCCTTCTCATTTTCTATACATTTACAGAATTTTTACAGACAGAGGTAGTCTTAAACTCAACCTATTCTCTACAGCATGGGCCACAGAATGACTATTAATAATATTTATTTAACAATGTATTTATAAAAAGCAACTGATCTTACCTTTGGGTAGGACTTACTTAGGGTATGTAATACTCCTGGGCTTGTATGGAGATCCAATATGGCAATGCTTATCACCATTGCTGCAGCACTGCATGCCCTCGCACCTCTGCTCTCACACAAACCAGGGCTCTGCTCTGTACATTGCCATGTGAGCAACCCACCAGCTGCAACCTCCCTCTCTAAATAATTTCTGCAAATACACTCAGAGAGAAGGGCACACCTCCAGGATAAAGGAGGAAGCAACTGTTTTTGTGCTGTTCCTGACAAGATAGGGAACTGTGTGGAGCAACAGCCACGGACACAAGGGAGGCAGGGATAGCAATCAACTCTGATTGCACACAGAGCTATCTGAGTTAGAATTGTTTCTTTTTATTAACTTTTCACTGCTTCTTTTCATTCTTTTCCACTCAATTTCTTCTTTCTGTTTACTTTACAAAGCCCCATGGCATCTCTACAACTTTTCACATACAGCCTGTGCTCCATTCTCACTACACAGGGACTTCTCCATTAATCTGGGAGTGTTTCCCAAGGTGGTGGGGCTCACAAAGGCAGCAAGAGGGACAGCAGGCTCCGGAAGCAGCTTTCCTGCAGCAGCAGCAGCAGCAGCAGCGTGCACAAGGCTTCTCCCTGCCTGGATTCTCTGGCGCCTATGAAGATTGCAATCGCCTCTAAGCACTCTCTGGGGGACAGCAATGACTTTTCCACCCTGCTGCTGGCTCTCTGCTCTCACAAACCTCATCAGAACTTAATTTTGTTGAGTACCTTTCTCCATCTATCGTGCTTAACTGACGTTGGACAGCAGATGCTAAAAGTTTTCAGGCAGAAAAGACACAATAGCAGGCCTGATCAAACAGCCTGCTTCCTTAGGAAATCACGTTATTTTACACTTATGTTAACCCTCTTCGTGCTGCTAGCTTACCTTTTAATTTCATTGTTATTGGAGTTTCCTTTTTCTAGGTACAATGTAGGAATCCATGCTTGATTTGCAGCACTTCGCAGTGCCAAAACACGTTTAAAAATAACCACTAAAACATTTCCTTTTATATTAAGGCTTATAATCCGCCCTTCCCATTTGAAAGTTAAAGCTAAATTTTAGATCTAACCGCTCTAGGTCATGTTTACAAAAGGCTGGTACATGTGAAATATGCAACATCGGCTGCAACTGGCTGCAGACTGGTGCCAATTTAGAATTTTTATGCAAGACAAGAATAGACAGAGGGAAATATTTCTCAAGACCCAGTGTAGAATATGCCCTTTCCCAGGCCCTGTGTTATGCTTAACAGTCCGCTTGTAACCATTTTGCAGTCAGGTAGAGGCCCCTGGCCCATCTGCTGGGGAGGAGCTGCTGCTGACTCCTTCTGAAGCAAGTACAAGAGGCAGGAATTTCTCATTTCTACTCCCTGCTTTCTTGCTCACTCATTTCCCATCAAAAACATATTTTTGAGTCTTTTCATCTTGTTTTTCCACCCAACCCTGGAATCCTCCAAGATGACTACGGCATAAACAGAGCAGCCTCCTTGTTATCCTACTTCAGAAGAGAATGGGCATGTCTAGTACACAAAGCGGTGTCCATTAAAATGATAACATGTAAGTATGTTCCCTGATGTTTCAGGAAGTTACTCAGCAAAGTTCTGTTTGTAACCTTCCCTCTTCCTCAGCAACACCTCTAGCAAATGCTTACATTGTTCCCCTGAGGTTCAGCTCTCTGTCCAGTATGCTTCCTCTGATTTCAAAGGCGCAGTGTGCACAAAGCCTGAAACAACAGCTGTGTCTGGTCTGTACACAGATGCCATGAAGTAATAATGATAATTTAGCTATCAACCCAGTCTACACATCATCATTCAGAGAAGAGCAGAAAAGGAGGTCACAGACCCACAGGGCCTCCTGTGGGTGGCATTTCCATGAGGCAGCCCTGACAGCCACCTCCTTCCTTCATCCCCTCTTTAGTTCCTACCCTGTCGATCAGGCCTAAGAGACGTGAGCCGCTGGATGCACGAGCTATCTGTAGCAGACAAGGGTAAGTACAGCCACATTGCACTGACAAACAGCTATCTGTGTCCACTTCTTTTGGTTATCAGCATGGCGGGGGGTATGGAGCCCACACACCTTGCTCACATTACCCCATTTCTCCTTGCTGGGAATTCAAGCTCGAGTTTAGAGGCTAGTCCAAATGAAAACCAAAAGACTAGAGTCCTGAAGGATCCAGCAGTTAGGTCAATATTTGGATTAAATACTTTAATATAGATAAGTCAGCCAAGAACCCGTTTCTGTTCCTGGAAAACATGATGATGTTTAAAAATAATTCAGTCTTCACAAGAATGTAAGGCTGAAAAGCTTTTTTATGTTAAGGGCAACAAAGCATCTTCTTTAGAAGCATATTGCTGATCTCAATAAAGGGAAATATTGTCTCAAAAACTTTCTTCACCTTCAAAAGTGTCTTGAAATATCAAATGCAGTTTGGTTTAAATATACTCTCCAAGAAATCAAATGAAAGAACACCCTCCCATAACACGGGTGATTTGGAAAGGTGTTTTATTTCAAACTGAGATATTCTTCCTTTTTTTTTTTTTTTGGCTAAAACCAAATAGAGGAAATTAATGACTACAATTTATCATTCCCCAGACTCATGATTTAACAGCAAGTGTTTTAAATTAGGTAGATTTTCATCAAAACTTTCTCAATTGTCTGTAGCAGTAACACCAGAGAAATCTTTTGGGGAGGGGGTCATACCCACGGCCACCAGCTCTTCCTGGCTGACTGTTTACATGGGTGGATAGTTATAGGACAAGGAGGAATGGTTTTAAACTAAGACAAAGGGCTTATGTTAGATATGAGGAGGAAGTTTTTCACACAGAGGGTGGTGATGCACTGGAACAGCTTGCTCAAGGAGGTTGTGGATGCCCCATCCCTGGAGGCATTCAAGGCCAGGCTGGATGTGGCTCTGGGCAGCCTGGTCTGGTGGTTGGCGACCCTGCACATAGCAGGGGGGTTGAAACAAGATGATCTTTGTGGTCCTTTTCAGCCCAGGCCATTCTGTGATTCTATGATTCCTTGGACAGGGGTGTGGGGGCTTGCTGGGAGCACTGGGATTTCGATCTTAAGCTGTCAGCATGCTCTGGCAGATGGCTATTGTGCCTTCATCAGCGCAACCACTATCTGACAGCCCAAATCCCACATTATTGTTTCCAAAGGAAAACCATGCTTCCCCTCTTTCTTCTCATTTCCTGAAAAAAAAATAATTCCTTAATTCAAGACTCTTTTATTCAGGAGGCTGTTTCACAGTAACTATTCTGCTTGGAATTCACGTTCTACTTCACCACAGAATAACCAAATTTGTTGTTGTCATTGTTTTTAAAATGCTGGACAAGCCCCCATTCCCTCAGCCTCCTTCTCCTCTTGCAGGACTTCCCACGTGACTGCCTGCTCCTTCCCATCCTACTCTGGAGCATCTGAAGAGCAGGAACTTGGCCCACACTCGGATATTCCCCTCCAGTGCCACGCTTTGGCTCATGTGGCCATCCATCAGCGCCAAGACATGCTGTCTCCGGTTACCTCAGGGAGATGGAGCCATGCCCATCTTTCCAATAGGAAGCCGGAAGGGTAACAGAGGTTATAAACAATGACTACCTTGTAATTAGCAGCAGTGCAATTACTCACACAAAACGCTGGCTTTGAGGGGGCTATGTGGCTGCCTGATGAACCTATGTGCCCAGTTTCAGCACGCTGTGCTAATTAATGTCTTAAAACAGGCAGGAGAGCAGTTTCAGTGTTGCGAAGGAGCATCATTCAACCTCAGATACTGCACAAACACTTAATGCCATCCACCCACAAAAACAACGTGCCACAGACAGCTCCTTAGCACAGGTCAGAGGCTCGATGGGAGGCAGCATTCCACCCTACAGACATGCAGGTCACCCTTAATTAACTTATCAAAGACTGTGAGGGCCCTTGGGGCCTCCTCTAGGCAGACAGGCGGTGGGAGTGGGTTTGTTGGCATGCGCCAAGCACGCCAGGCATGAATCCCAGCCCTGTCCCAGCTTCCCCCAGCATGTGGGCACAGCCAGCCGGCAGGGAGGAGAAGGCCTCGCAGAATGCGTGGGTGCTGCTTGGAGAAAAAAAAAGGTAGTGTGCACAGCGATAACATTAGTATTGCAAAAATCTGCTAACTGTGTTGACTGAAGCTCACTAAAAAGCCCTCAGGGGCTGTAGAAGCATCTCCATTTCTGTGGCACGCTGTGCCCAAGCTAGAGCATGGACCAAGTCCTGCCAAGGTCTTTGCCCTGTGAAGTACCATTAGGCTGCTCCTTCCCCATCTCTGCACAGGTATATAATTTTTGACAGTCTCAGATCACATGAGAAGGTACAGCTAAATAAAATCTTACAGCTTGACTTTAGGCATGGTGCAAAAGAAGTAGTCACAGTCACTGGTCTTGGGTATTGGCCACAGGGAGCAAAACAAACCACTTCTTTCGTAGGATCGTTTGAGTTGGAAGGGACCCTTAAAGCCATCTAGTCCAATTACCCTGCAGTGTACAGGGACACCTACAGCTAGATCAGGTTGCTCAGAGCCTCATGCAGCCTGGCCTTGAGAGTCTCCAGGAATGGGGCATTCACCACCTCTCTGGGCAACCTGTTCCAGTGCCTCACCACCCCTTATTGTAAAATACTTCTTCCTTATATCCAACCTGAATCTTTTCTCTTTTAGCTTTGAAACCAGTTTCCCTTGTCCCATCACAACAGACTCTGCTAAAGTGTCTGCCTCTTTCCTTCTTACAGACCCCTTTTAGATACCGAAAGGCTGCTCTCAGGTCTCCCCAGAGCCTTCTCCTCTCCAAGCTGAACAGCCCCAGTTCTCTCAGCCCGTCCTCATAGGGGAGGTGTTCCATCCTTTGGATCATTTTTGTGGCCCTTCTCTGGACATGTTCCGACAGGTCCATGTCTCTCCTGTTCTGAGGACTCCATCATCTGGACACAGTATGAGGACACTGATAATACTGAGTTCTCAGCCTTTTTCACTCAACCCTTGAGTTGAGTCAGCTCACTCCAGCCACCTCCAGACCTCAGTCCTGAGCAAGGTCCAGAACAAATCACACATTTCATGTTATAACCATCACACAGTCATTTAACAAAGTCTTTAATTCTGGAGTGGAGCCTGAGAAGCCTTGAACAGAACCTGAGACAGATCTAAACCCTCTGCAACTCCATCACTCCTATCAACACCACTACTATTTGAGTACAAAGCTGGGCAATGAAAAGCAGTAAAAATGTGCGCTACCTTTGGACACTTAAGTACATTACAGTAAGAGTGATAGCATTTGGCTTTTTTTTTTTTTTTTTTGAGATCTTTGCCCTCTGTCTTTCAAAACATTGATGAAAAGGCTGAGAATGTCATTCACATCAAAAATAAACACAGAGGTTTTGTAATAGTCCACATGTTCAAAGCACTGTCAAGACTTTAATCCACACAATGCTCCTGGGAACCAACATCCTTCTCCTTCATCCCACCACAAAGTACGAGTGTTCACAGGAAGTGTGAGGGCATATCTCATTAAATTTAGGAATATTTATCCTCTTTTCATGGAAAACATTTTGTAAAGAGAACAAGAAAACTCCAAAATATCTGTCCAGGAAGAGTTTTCCATTTTCATGTGAAAGTTATTTTTCATTAGGATCCTTTTCTGTGAGACTCTTCTCACAAAATAATAATAATAATAATAATTCAGCCACCACTGCTTGAAAATGGATACAATCCAGCAAATAAGACATAAACATTTCAGGAGACTGGTAAGTTTAAAATGACTATCCCAAGAGTAGATATCAGGTCAGGGCTGTAGCCATTGTGCAATTGATCCCCATCTGCTTCTACTCATGATGCAGCTGCATCTACATGCACCGTGTCATCACCACGCCTTCAAGCTCATGGGGCTGCCTTAAGTTTTCAGCATATCTGAACAGCATTTTTGACTATTCATCTTTTCATCAGCTGCATAGTAAGCTTGTGAAGCAACCAAGCTGGAGATGTAATGTGTTCCTAACCAACATCTCATTGGGACCTGCTGTCTCAGCCTTTTCTTGATGAGTCACCCGAAGTCACGCTCAATAGAAGAGTTTAAGCCAGCATTTTGCCATTTTTTCCTGAATTTCTGTGAGAGGAGAGCCTGAGGCAGACATCTATAGGGATTTGGGTCTGTAACTATCTCTGAGAAGCTAACTCTCTGTTAACTAGAATGGGCATCCAGCTTATGCTGTCACATCAGCAGGTCCCACCAGTTCAAGCTGATTCACTGCCCACAACTTCTTGCTAACTCTAGCAGAGCTCACAGCAAAGCTTGTTGCCAATTCCTGAGTGCAACTCAGGCCACTGCTGAAGGATGCTTTTGCCACTGGTTACAAACAAGGTCTCAAGCTCGATCCATCAAAACAATGATGGATCCACCACCATGCCTTTATCAATTAGAACAATGGAGCATTTTAAAGAGGCTCAGATGTTGCTGTTAGATTAAAACTCTGCTTATACAGTTAATATTTTATATAACACATGCTTCCATAAGTTTATGCTTCTTTATTACTGTCCCCTTTATGCTCTCCTGCTCAGTTGTGGTAAATGTCAACAATGCCCATCAATGATCTCAGCTTGAGAACTATTTCAGTCACAGCTCTTGTGAATGTGAAATTAAAAGGTGAGCTGGAAGAGGTTTTGTAATCTGACCCTTCTCCTTTACAAAGACACTCAATTGTAACGCTTAACCAATGCCAGATCCTAAGCCAATATTTATTCCCTAAAGCTGTGCACATTATTTGGCTACCTTACGTTTTGCCTGCTTGTATTTTTCAGGTGGAGGGTAGCTGTTCCCTGGAAAAACACCCCAAAACAAGGAAACAAACAAAAAAAAAATACAAAGTCAACACATTGTCTCGGTTCACAAAAATATTCAACTGTAATTCTCTGGCCTGCTTAGATTAATTTTAAGTCTTTGTTTCCTATAAGCCTTTCTGCACAGAAATGTCTCCATGAAATCAAAGCACGTTTCGCCAACGTCAGCATCAGCGTATCTCCTCACTACCCCTGGCTTTCAAGGCAGTTGCTGTCAAAGGTGCAGAGCTTGATGCTGAAGGGCTGCTGTGAATTTGCCTTCTTAACTTGAGGGACGCTGGGGAGCTGAACCTCTGCCAGAAAGCAGCCTTGTTTGTTATTAACACAGCCCATATTTAGCAATGTGTCTCCGAAGGAAAAAAGCACATACTTTCATCTGAACAAAGCCCCATCGCCGTACAGCCAGGTCCCCGGGGACCTCTGGATCCCATTTTGCATGGCCAAATAAGGTAAAGCAAGAATTTTAAAAATGCAAACCTGGCCTGAAATTGCCCACAGCTTTGAGGAGAGATTTTTTAGGACTTTTTAACCTTTTGTTAAACATCAGACGATGCCGCAAGGCCTTCTTTTTATTACTTCTCCCTGAATACCTAACTTCCCACAGATACGTCAGAATACAAGTGAGCTCTAAGGAGATGAAGAGGTTTGGAGACCAAGGCTGGAAGAAGCAATGGGAAGTGATACTAAAGAAAAGAGTCTCAAAGCTTCACCTGAAATTAAAGTGGTGTGATTTGCCAACAGGTACTGAAAGGGCATTCTCTAGATTAGAAGCAAGCGCTGCTCTAAAATGCACACGAGAGGGAAACCATCAGGCTGTGCACTATGAATTTCCTTGAGGCTTTTAATTCGAGTCCATTGCTGTTGAGCTGCACAACTTTTCTGTGAATGAGTAGCCAGAGAAAACAGCCTCTCTAATGAGCTAAACTGTTAGCCACTTATGGGAGGAAGGGCAGGATGAATATTCCGATTGCACTGAAACACCTCTTTTACAAAGATTTCCTAAGGAGGAACTCTGACTTGATTTTCCTCTATGCCTCTTTAACCACAAGCACATTACCTCTTGTCCTCCAGCACTCTCCATACCTCATGGCTTCCTATGTCCAAGAAGTCTGTTTCATGGGAACCCAGAGATCAAAATCTACCTTATGAATGTGCATTAAAACCACAAGAATCTGGGACATGGGAAAAGCAAGCAGCTACATACCATTCTAATAGAATTACACATACACCAGAGTTACTCCGCTTCATAAACAATAAGTGCAAGAAAAATCACCGAGGAGACAGTGAACACATGATCAAACCATCATTTAAGAGGGTGGAAGAAGCACAGATTTCTCAACAAGCTGAAGGCGACACACGAAGAGAACAAAACAAAAACAAAAAAAGAAGTGGATTTTTGTTATTTTTTCTAACTTACTGAGGGATTAGGAGATGTGATTAGGCACTGTGGGCATCCTGTGACTGAGAAGCTTCTCTTGGTTTCCGGGGAAGTGAAAACATGGTCAAAAAACTAAGACGTTCTAGCATTACCATCATTGATGGAGACTCTTGTAAGATCACCTTAATACAACTGTTTCTCAGCTGCCTGCTGATTTTTGTAAAAGTGCCATACCATTGGAGTTATCTTGGTACACTGCTCGCTGGGCTCATGCAGATATCAAGGAAATACTGGGTATCCATATAGCTGAGGGCAGTTAAGGAAAAGAAGCAGTTTTTCACATCCAAAAATACATGTTCTACAGCAGATTAGCAATAGAAGCTGTTAACGTGCTCACTGACCCATTCCAGCATTGTCATATGAGCAGCTTTCAGTTAGCTTTGCCCAAATTAAAGGTGAAAGGACAGCTTTAAAGGGTCTCTTCGCCTCTCTTGTGAAATAATTAAAATGAAAATTTAGCAAAGAGTAAAATTAAGAAGCTGAAAAGTGAGGAGAACATACCTTTTGCCACACTGCACGCAAGAGAACAGGGGCATAGGTCAGGTTTTTCCTGTGTCACAGGGTTCAGACTTCAAAACTGCAGTCTTCATCATACAGTGCTGTTCCTGAAGTCAAGACTGGTGCCACGAGCTGCTACATTGACACAGCAGGACCATCCAGACTCCAAATGATTAAAAGGCAGAAGAGAAAACTCTTGTCCAAACTCACGAATTTTGCATAAGTCAGTGCAAGAATTAGGAAGAATCTTCCTCTACGTGCAAATTGCCACATGGTCCCACATGCTTGACTTCTGTCAGTTGTGCTGATGAAAGAGCTTTGGGTTGGACTAAAAACTTGGTATATAAAAATCTTGGCATAAGAAGCATAAGGATCTAGGGCTTTTTCATAGTCAGAAGCATGAAAACAGTGAAAGGCCTCTATCTATCTGAACGCTCCTTGAATTTTGATGTCTTACTCAGACAAAACACAGCCCTCAGTTCAAACACTGCTACAATGATTTTCATGCAGATGTGAGCCTGAGCGTCCTTCTGGAAACCAGAGGGCTCAGGGCTAACTTTGCAGCACACTTCAATGCTGCTCCATTCAGCACAAGGTTAGGGAGGCAGAGACATAAAAATCCTCCCATCCAATCAACGCAATCTTTTAAAAATCCAACTAAGCTCTTAGAGCTGACGCAGGCTACAGTGCTCCCAGGATCAGTCCTTCCAAACTGACTTTGGTATGGCAAGACAGGTCCCAACAGCAGGACCAGCTGCCTGGAGACCTTCTCCCTGCTTGTGGGAGATTTCCCTTGGGCTGGTGCATCCTTACCTAACAGCCCATGAGAGCCACAGGATGCCACTCCGCCCAGACCTGTGGGAAGTATGAGCTCTCAAAAAAAAACCACAGCACCTACGGGTTATTTGCCTGTAGCCAGGCTTAACAAGAGACCTGCAAAGAGAGGCCTGACAGCTACATCCCTGTCATCTGTCTTGCATCCAGGCAGCTGTCTCCCTGAACCAAAGCAAGAAGATGCTACAGAGTTTCTAGCCACAGCTTGAAACTAAATTTAAAACTATAGAAACTTCCTCCTGCTTTTTTTCACGAAGTACTGAAACTGAACAAGGTCCTCTAAGAGAGTCCTGAAGCTCTTCAAATCTGCTGGGTAAAATTTTAACCTTTGCCTCTGACATAGAGGAACCTGCGTGGAACAAAATTTAGCTGATAATTTTGATAAATTTGAAGTTTACATTCCTTGCAAATGAAACCTAAGATACCTCTCATGTATTAAGGCTCCCAAAAGCATTAGAAAGCTTTAGCCACAGCCTTTTCATGTTTTGGAAGTGTTTGTTTTTAAAATCAAGTCAAGCTGAGGAAGATAGCCATACCATAAATAGGGCCTCCTGTTAATAATCAACAGCTGTTTCCCTGCTTAGTCTAATTGAAGATTTTTGGGGGGGGAAAAATAAAAAAACAGCCACGTGGAAACAAATTCTATATATATACTTCTGTTTCGGAGCCAATGAGAGGAAAAGTGGACTGTACATCTCTGTATATCATGTCATGATCCAGGGCCCAAGCACAGCAGTGGCCAAGGGTTCCAGCAGAACCAGGCTCCACCAGGTGCAATCATAAGCTGCTGTACTGGAGGCAATATCTTCCTATAGTCAGCCGCACCTGGAACCTTGCCAGGTATGTGCCACCAGCAGTCCCACTGGATGTCCGCAGGAAACCACCAAGCTCAGTTCTTCCACTTGCATTTCTCACCCTACCACATCACATACAGCCCCCCCCCCCAAGGAAAACCACATCAGAACTGAACAAGAAAAACAAAGCACCAATACTTGTCCTACTTTTGCTAGCTGGAGCAAATGAAATTAAATAGATCTTTGTGTACATTTCATGTCTGTGTGCTTGGATACCACAGTGCAGTGAAGAACAAAAGGAAATTTTATGCCTAAAAACATGTCCTATAAACTGTTCTCTACGTCAGGATGAAGGAGAATGAGGATACATTTTTATATGCCATGTGGGACTAGGACTACGCACAAGCTTAATGTTAGGGGTGCGTTTATGTGACAGAGACTTGGGTCACAGCTGGACAAGCTGCGAGGACTTCTTCCTCACATTCAGGCAGTGTGCTTGGCAAGAGCCTAAACTGCAGTGTCCAAGTGCACGTCTTAAGTTACCCAGTCAGAGCAAGCAGATCTGGGCTTTGGCTGAACGCAGAGTCCAGGCTGAATTTCAGCTGGCATTGCTCTAGGCCCATCTCTGCTTGCTATTGCGCTTGAGTTCAGCTCTCAACCTTGGTCACAGGACTGTGCTTTTCTCCTTAATCTCCACATCTGCAAACATTTGCACACACATTTTCAGTGGGTGCCCCAGGTAGCCTTCCTTCCTGTGCAGTTCGTCACAGTAAAATTCTCCAGAAACAAAAATGCTTGGAGAAAAAAATATATATATCCCCGCGCAGTCTTCTATCTGTCCTTCACAAAGAAGCAACATGGAGAAAGGAATCAATCCAGAGAAAGGAAGAAAACTAGCCAGAAGTCATCAAGTATAGGAAAGAAAGAAAACCAGAGAAACGGGGAGAGAAAAAGAGAGGAAAAAAAAACCCCACATCTGAAGGCAGATTTATTTAATTTCTGAAAGCACATTTCTGGAAATGAGATCTTTGTTTTGGACTTGGAGTAAATAATCACTAACTCCCTAAG
This sequence comes from Alectoris magna, assembly GCA_030625065.1. NCBI lineage: Eukaryota > Metazoa > Chordata > Aves > Galliformes > Phasianidae > Alectoris > Alectoris magna. The sequence goes on from CM060560.1 coordinate 108,096,249, forward strand.
TTCCTACCCAAAGGATACACTGGGTCAGTTCTCACAGCCAGGGGGATACAAAGAGCTAGTGGACATGGAAGAGGGCCTGGAGAACACATCCCAGTTGTGGGGTTGGGAATTCACAGCTCAATGACAAGGGGTAGCTTCAGGAAAAGCTGAAGACTGGAGAGGTTTGACAGTCCAAGGAGCTCGGGAAGCAGGACTTGGGCTTGCAGCAGTGCTCTTTTTGAGCATCAGACAAGCATGCTTTAATTTGCGGAGCTTCCCAGATGAATTGCAGTTATGTACACGCCAGTTTATAGGCAGAGGAAATCCTCCTTTTATGGTTTCCAGCCCCCACTCGTTTCTCCTCCCCAGTTTTCATCCTCTCAGCTGTGCCAAGCATCAAATGAGCTGCATGTGTAGTTACGCACCAAGAGAGCTGGAGCCCTGGGGAAGCAGATGTGAGTGGGGAATCTGTGATCATCACCTTTTCTTTCTCTTAAGACTCCTGTGGAAGGCTATTCTAACATGTCAAATTAACAGCTACTTGCAATTCACAGCAGTTTTAAAGTGAAGAAGGTGTTAAAATCAAAACAAGCGCTTTCACATTCAACTGCAAAGATTAAAGAGAGTTGTTCTTTGCTGGTCACCTGAATCTGTTTTATGAAGACATCTGAAAAGCGTTTTTATCAACCGCTGAGCAGTATATACTCACGAAGCTGTTCTAATTGCTTTGGAATGTGCACCCTGGCTGCTGGAACAGCTCAGTCCTGCTGATACACTGAGCAAAGTAATGCTGGCTCATAGGGCATGCCGCTTTTATATCCCTCATTCTGAAGGTAAGCAGCATGAAATTTCAGAGAATGGTAATAAAGCAAAGACTGCGCAAACGTTAACCTTCACAAAGCTGCCTTACGTGTTTAGGAGAGCAAACTCATCAAGAAAGAAAAAACAAACAAAAAAAACCCAAACCTACCACAACTGAAACACAGATCAGTAATTTCATACTAGATCTATTTTGCAGATGGAAATTGCACAGATGAAAATGTATTCCTGGTCCCCGCTCAGTCAGTCTCTGGGATGCGAGGAGCCACAATCCCTGCCCACAGGTGACCCATGCTGTTAGCCTGCTGCCATGCCCTCCCCTCTGAGAAACAGCTGAGGTATCATAGTGGGAGATCAGAGATGATCCACTCAGTCTTGCCTTAATCTCCTAGACCCAAAGCAGAACTCTGGTCTGTATTCTACACGCCCAGGCTCACTAACAGTCTACCCTCACAAAACTGGAAATAGCTCTGTCTATCCCCTGGTGATCTCTGCTCTGTGTGGGCACTGTGGGCAGCTCTCCCTGCATCTCCTCACATGGCACCAGACCTACAGGTGGTCCTCATCCTCCTTGCAGCTGCTGCCTCCCACATGGCTGCTGCACCCTTCCCCTCACACTGCCAGCCAGCAAGTTTGCCTCTCCTGCAACACTTTTTATTTCTATTTTTCTTGTTTCTTCCCGTTTTCTCCTGCTGTGAAGGGACCTGATCTACAGGAGAAAGCTTGGAGGCTGCAGAAGGGATCTTCCCCATATGACCTTTTTAATCCTTGGCCTCCTCTGCTTCAGTCAACACCGCAAGTGCCTTCTGCTACAACAATCCCCATTTGTTGCTTAGGAATTAAACATTGACTAAACACATCATTCTGCATAGGCCATTGAGCTGGAAGAATGTTTGGTGAGCTCAGCAGCTAGAGCTTTATTAACCATCTCTAGTGACCTTCTCCTTCAGTGAGGCAAATGCAACGCAGTGGTTTGGTTTCAGACCCTTTCCACATTCTTCCTCTGTAACCCACAACACTCCCAAAGTTCTAATGCCCTCAGGTAGTCCCTTACTTACCTATCCCACCAGAGTATAAAGCTTACATGGCTGCACGCTTCACCATTCCCTGCTCTCTCCAGACTGGTTTAGACCTTCTCAAAAGCACCACCATCACCTGCATCTGCTGCTCCTGTTGCCAGACTGGTAAGTGGAAGTGCTGCAACCCCATTCCAAAGGGAGATGGTATGGTTTAGTATGCCTGCAATGCTTAACAACACTCCAGAGAGCAGGTCAGCTGAAGGTATGTTGACACAAAACAGCCAAGAGATAAGACAACAAATGGAGCTTTACAAACATCAGCAAGTCCATCATCCAGCAGGATGATAACAGAAGTCCAGAAATCCCCCCTAGGGGTGAATACTCCCTGCCCAAATAGCAAAATAACCATGAAACGCATTCTGGAGTAATCACATTCTGAATACAGGTCTGGAAAGGCTGCTTTTGCACTGCTCAGTGTTAGGCATTTAACAACAGGAAGAAGAAGATGTGAGAATTCTTTGCATTTTCTGAATTTTCCTTTAGTTCACAACCACCCTTCCATGTTGAATTTAGTGCCATCAAAAGAGAAGAACACAGGGAAGAGCTCACATTTCCCTCAAATGCAGTGCCAGTATTTCCTGCTGCCAGCTGATCAGGAGGGAAAAACTTTGAATTTTAAGTGGCCTTCTGTGGTTGCCAATCAAGACAACAAAAAACTTCAACAAACTAAGAACACCTCTATCACCTCACCGGACCTAGACTGCATTCCATTTGGTGGCATTTTACCAGTGCTAATAATTGAGGATAATGGTTAAGTGCTTTTGAATTTCAAAGGCAGCTTTCAACACAGCCTAGACTAATCAGCTCTGGAAAAAGAAAAAATAATAAAAAAGAATCAGTCTGAACACTGTCTCAACCTGGAGCCAGAAAGCCATACCTAATCTAATTAAATTCTCTTACAGAATACAGCTATATGCGCCAGATATTTCTGAGCTAGGAAAACAACAGCACCAGCATTAGTAATGAGACTCACTAGGCAGGGTAGGCATACCCTGACCAACTGGAATCCAGCAAGACAGGAACAAAAGGGAAATGTGATAATAGATTTGAGGTTCCTAACATGAGACACTATCTATTTGTTGTTCTCCTGCCCTATCACACATAGGATTCTTTAAGAAGAGGAGGAGAATGTGCGGTGCACTGAAATGTTAGAGATGGTATCTCGGCATATATACTGGAGCCTAACTGTGACCCGGGGGTCAGCATTCCCCAGGGAGGTGTGTCTCACATATTCAGTAGGAGCAAGGTAGCACATATACCCACCACGCTTTGCAGAAGTCACTTTTGCGTTTGTATGAGGGAGTTCAGTTTCAGTCTGCTCAACACAGAGTGTATGCAGATCTATATATTTGCAGCCCTTGCTTCCTTAGTAGGAGCATTCTTGAGCTTTAATGAATGTGGTGCAACACCATTGTGATCTGGGCAGGTATAAAAATCACCACTGTAATTTTCAGCATATTGGAAGGTATTCACATTTTTTTTTTTTCCTAAGGATGAAAATCCAATTTATTTGCTTACCACTATCAATTTTTTTTCATGATTTTAGCAAGGTCTGAAGACATCCATGAAATAAGTCCCCACCTGTTGGTTCCACAGGCATCTTAGGTCTACAAATACCATTAGAATGATATGGACCCAAGAAAAGCAAGGCCCTAGGAACAGGGCAGGGCAACTGACTCTCTAATAACAAGAGGGCAGGCGGTAGAGACCTGGCACACCTCTGCATCTCCTGGCCAGCACTCCTTGCGAATTGAGGAATGGAAGTATACACATCTACTCAGCACTACATTTCTGTGAGCATGAGAATGGTAAAAAAGCATTTTCAATCTCAGATTTTCCAAAGTGCTCTAACCAAGCGCTCACATCCAGCATGGCAGGATAATGATAACTTCAAGTTGGCTGCTTGCTTGCCATCTACAAAGCATATGGTTTTAGTGGAAGCTCTGGTGTCCTCTGGAGGCTGGTTTCTCATTCTCTGCTAAAGTCATCGCTGCAACAACTTCTATAGCCTTTTCTGCTCTGAAATCTGCAGTATAGTGATATAGCAGAGAACAAGTTCACTGTGCAATCTCATTTCACTCCTGGGTAAGCAGAATTTCACTACAATCATAATCTTGAGGTCTCTGGTGCTTATTGTTAACACTGCCTGCATTATTCGTCAGCCTTGGAAAGGGAACAACCTAGCCCCAAGACAGGAGGAAGGGACTAAATGCAGAAGGGAAATTAAACTACTCAGAAGCCCTTGTTCTTTGCAGTACAGGCAAAAAGGAAAGAGCCTAACTATCTAGCTTATTGCCATAAATAAGCATACTTTTAGTAGTCTAATTTTCAGCATTTTTTTTTTTTTCCAAGAGATAGCAGTCGAACAACTGTCTGAGAACACAGTCCTCCTTGTGAAAAAAATCCAGATGGCATCACCGAATCTCTATCCAGATATAGTACTATGAAAATAAATGATTGCCTGTTAGGAGACACCAAGGTCCTCAAAGTTACAGTACTATTTGCACATGTGACCTATTGTCGCAGCAGCCGCATTCGCCTTTTGTGAAGTTCTCAATTCAACAACCCTACCCTGAGTTTTGGATTTGGCTTGAAACTTACAGCCTGGAAAGGTTTGTCTGTTTTCGGGCACGACTGTCAACACTGTGCGTGGCTACATACTGAACATATCCAGCATGCAAGGGAAAAAACAGTCTTGAGAAACACCAGCTCATCATTCTACAAACACGTCCGTGGTGTGCAACAAAAGTGGCAACATGGTGAGACAGCTTGCATCATTTATCTTCAGACAACCCTGTTACCAACGGGTACTTTTCAAGACAGATTTATGGAGGGCCAGAAGAGGATTATCTTTGCGATGCACATGTTTTTTTGGTTTTAGATTTGGCAATGACCAAAGCATGTTTTTTGAGCAATAACTGCTATCTCACGGGATGAGACGGCTGTTTCTAACGCTGCAAAGTTCAAATCATGACTCCTCTACAAAAAAGCAAAACTATAGGAAAAGCTCTGCCATGAGATACGTAGGCTGGAATACTAGCAATTGTTATTTCCCTCTGAAGAAATGCATGGCATGTTCTATTTGATTTGCTGCCAGTGTAGTCAAGTTCAGCACTTTTGTAATCATGACACTGTATTTAACTTATCAGATGAACTTTGCGCTGGATGTGATTCAAAGGACGAACTTCGTGTAATAATTTGTTCTGAAGAAAGCCCCAAACCAAAAAAAAAAATGAAAACAACTTCATTTTTTGTTTCAAAGGAAAAACTGCAACACAATTTTTACTACGTACCTTTCAGTATTTGTTTCCTCCTTCCTTCCCCCTGCTCCAGTCTTTCCCAAGGATGCTTTTTCTCTCCTTCACTTGTGATTTCAGGCTAATTTCAAGCTGGAAGACAATGCAAGAATACTGAAACCCAACCCTTTGCTCTGTTGCTGTGACTGAAAAGTGAACACGCAGTAGCAGAAAGATCAAGGAAAATATCTTCCTTATCTTTAATTCTCATTTACACAGACCTCACCAAACAAACAAGGTATGTTTTTCTCCACCCAGGCTGCCAGACAATGACTTTGATGCAGGGAAGAACATCCCCTCGGGTAGTCTTTTATTTTCCTTTTCTTAAAGCATATTTGCAAGAAGCAACACGTTAAAAAAACAAACAAACAAACAAGTCAGTTATCAGTTTCTTCTGCAGTACAGACACCCACATTTTTGACCCAAGATGACTGGGTTTTAGATTTGCAAAGAGATGTCAAAGGCCAAGGCACCGCCTGCAACAGGGAGCTGGGGGCAGGAACATGTCTCAGTCTGCTGCTAGCCATTCCGCTCGCCATTCTGCTCAGCTGCCATGGGCACATCTCCACAAACAGGATCAAAATATCATTGTGATTACACACAATATACAGATACATAGATGAAAATGCCAAGAACACATACAACAGTCAGCATTAGATTAAACACAAATTACCCTTTGGAGGCCAAGCAAGAGATGCCATCTACGCTTTGCATTTGCTGGTCAAGATTTTAAGCCATTTCAGTAAAATTTACAAGCATTTCCATGAAGAGTCATTTGTTCAGCATCTCTTGAGTCACCAGAACTTTTCCAGAGGTTCATCCTGAAGCAAAGATATCTGCCACTACTGCAGTGTGCAACAACACCATGTCCCATACTTTCCTCTGAGTCCAACTACTGCTTTGCTAACTCAATGCACCAGTGCCTGAGGGTGTTCATGTGCTGGCTTCCCTTCTGACAGCACAGAATCATTGAATGGCCTGGGTTGAAAAGGACCATAACGATCATTTACTTTCAACCCACCTGCTGTGTGTAGGGTTGCCAACCACTAGAACAGGGAACCAGACTATGGGAGTGATCCTCCACTGCTAAAATCTGCCTTTAAGTTCAGCAGCATCTCATAAAAGGCAAATATTCAGCCACATGCAACTCAGGAATGATTCTGATTAGAGAGCCACTCAGAGGTTTATGGCAACAGCAAAACACTGCACATAAGGAATGCATAAATTTGTCACAGAACACGTGACTAGTTTCTGTAGTCTCATTACGTACTCTGTGAAGGATGTCTGCCTTCTACATGTGCCCATGCGTCTTTGTGCAGCACTTCTGGTAGGCATTTGACTGCAGTATGGGCACCAAGAGCTATAAAATCCAGTAGGGAAGCAGGGTGATGAAACTGTACTCTATCTCACACTCATGTGTAATTTCTAACATGGGAAAACAATATTTGGAGTTTAAAAAAAGCCACAAAGCACGCTAGTTAGCCAGTCCTTAATTTATCTAAAAACAAATTACCAATATTCCTTAGAAACCAAGTAGGACACCTTGTTCCTATACCACATTTCAGACTGGCTATTAAACTGGAGTCTCTGCTAATCTTGTCTAGCACATAACAACATACTGCAAGGCGTAAGACCACAGGCAGGAACAACAATGATTAGGCCCTGTACTCTGATGTCTACCTCTAGGACTCCAGGATCCACAAACATAGTACTTACCGGCTACCAGTCAAGTATCCAAAGAAAAGGGAACTGGTGTCACCCACACCCTCCCCTCCTTCCTCCATTCTTGAAAAGAGCAAGCTGAAAGTAACCATAAAGAAGAGTCCCATCGATCCCACTGGGTTACCAGTATCCAACATTCACCTGGGCTTTGGGAATCGTTATCAATATTTCACTTTCCAATAGAATGTTACCATGGAGCTTCATCACCTGTATAATGGCAATAGATGCTGCACAAAGACATCTACTTGCCTTTCATAATAAAATAAAAAGGAAGAAATTCTTTACTGTTAGGATGGTGAGACACTGGAACAGGCTGCCCACTGAGGTTGTGTATGCCCCCCTCCCTGGAAGCATTCAAGGCCAGGCTGGATGTGGCTTTGAGCAACCTGGTCTAGAGGGAGGTGTTCCTGCCTATAGCAGGGGGCTGGAACTAGGTGATCTTGAATGGCCCTTCTAACACAAACTACTCTATGATTCCCTCAGTGACACCACTCTGAATTAGAAAAAAAGAAAACAAGCCCAATCAATGCAAGTGACTCAATGCAATTTTTATTTACTAGTCAGCAGCACAGAAGACACAGTGGGATTATTTCACACGATACTTTTATTTTCAGGATTAAAAACCCCAATGATACAGATGCAAAATAAAACAAACAAACAGATGTCAATACCAAGTTTGTCTGCAGTTTAAGTGAGGCATCCTGGTATCACAAAACTGAATTGCACAGACTCACAAAGCATGAATGGCCAAAAGAAAGAAGAGAAATTGCACAAAATATGAATTGCAAGTAATTAATTCTTCTTCATCTGGCTTCCTTTACCCCTCCCATTGAGGGTATAAACAAAAAATTCAATTACAAAATACATTTGACATTGAGCAAAACTGAAGAGTCAAAATTACTTTGATATAGAATGTACTTTTTTTTTCTTCCAAGAATTAAGAATACATTACAGCTGAATTTGAGAGATACAGACGGTAAATTATCACAGGTCTACAAAGCGTAACAGCAGCACTGTATCACTGAACAACACAATATGTAAATATTTATAATATAAATAATATAAAATATAATTTGATTCAGCAAACAACTAAGCTGACAGTGCTATTCCAGGCAATACAATTAAGAGCTAAAGCGTGTTTACAAGATTAAAGACTTGTAGAAAAAGAAAATGTTTACACGTACATACTTCTTCAGTGACACTGACATTCAGTGGGCCTGACTTTTTTTAGGTGTAAAATAGAGACTGGTTTAACAATCTAACCTAGTAAGATCATCATATATCTACTTACCACTAAGTAGAATGCTACATTCTTACCCACATTAGCCCAACATACACACTGTTAGCGTAAAACCTACTCACTCTCCAGTATACGCTTGGGTTCTTCTACCAGAAGTCAAAACAGATCTACTGCACTTACACCTCCCAGTGACAGCAAGTGCAGCATTTCACTACTGCAGAACAGCTTTTCAAACCTGCATTCAAATAAAACTAACTTGAGTTTGAAAACATTTCAACTGAGCAATACTCGTGTTCCGACAAAACGCACGGATGCGTGTTTCTCTTGGTCCAACCACAGACTTCTTAAAAGCCAAGAGCAGTTATTTGTAAACTAACTAACAAATGGAGGCCAGTTCAAATACAGCAAACTCCTACTATAGCGCCTCCTGTCAACAAATTGAATTGGGGCTCTTAGAAACATCAGCACCTAGCAGGTTTCCACTACTTTGTTAGTATACGCTCTGGCTACCAGACAGTGGAAGAACTTCCATCATACACCTAGAAGAGCAAGAAGTCTTCTCTTTCTCTGCTAAAAGGACTACATCTTGATATGGTACAAAATTTGAATACAGTTTTGGATTAGTTCTGGTGTTCACACTGAAGAAGCCTGCATTCAAAGCAGCCACCACAAATTCAGCCTACGTTTCATCCCAAGAAACAGTCTTCAAGTTTTAAGGATGGGTAACAATATACTCAAGTCTACCTGAAAGTCTTAATGAAAGTGCATATGGACTCTAACAAATATTTCATATTCAAGTAATCATCAAGTCTCATGTGCTCTGTCAACTGACTTTCATGTTTAATCTACTAACAATCAGAATCAACCATCCCCCGTATTTATTTGAAAACAACTCTAACACGAGAATTGCTAATTATACAGTGAACCCTGTATATACGAACTCTGACATCTGAGACGGGTACACAGGGAAAATGTTTCCAAGGCTTAACCCGATCAGAACAATAGATAAGTACCTTGGCAGACACCCTACTTTGAACCGAAGTCCCTGCTCTGAAAACTCCATCGTTACAGCATGAGTGCCTCCTGAACATCAGCATATCTCAGCACCAACACAGTACAGAACAGGTGTCAGAAGCAGATAACTGCATTTTTCTCAGTTGTTCCTTTCTTCCCTAAAATGTCAGTTTAGTAGAAACACTGATTGTGAAGAGGCTGCTATCCTGCTCTGAACATCCTCAATCTGACATGCGTCACTGACCGCCACACCCCTAAAACATCCCTCATCACCACTTTCTCCAGCAGTGATTTTCACCATCACAGCAAAGCACCTGCAAGTTACTTGGATAATGGGAATTTGCCTTTTGTTCTCAAATAAAAGAAACAACAACAGCAAACAACAACAACAACAAAAAAAAAACAAACAAAAAAGAACCAAACAACTCTCAGCTCAGCTTCCCCTCACTAAATAAAAACAGAAGCTAAGCGACTGATAGCCTGAAAATCAAGTTAGTTACAATTCTTAGCTTTCACTTACAAGCATATGGTAAGACACTACAACTTTCATGTTCCTGATACTGTTCTCTCTGCTGCTCCCCGCCAGGATGCACACAGAGGTCTGTGAGCCCCAGGTGTGCCTGAGGGCTGCACATGGCAGCACTCAGTGCCAGGAGCATGGGCACACCAACAGTGTGCTCAGCATTCAGCATCCACACACATGGAAGAGAAGTGGCAGCCATGAAACAGCAAACAAACATTCTATGATAACATACCATATAAATAATTACTCAAGAACACACGTTTCAAATATTCTGCCTCAAGCAGCTATTAGTATATGGGCTTTTTCTCTCCCAGCATCTACAAAATGACCAAGTACTCAATTACCCGCAGAGTTTTCAACTTAAACTGTTGAAAAGCGAATCCTATTGCTTTGAGAAGATGCAAGTAAAGCTATGACCATGCTCAACAGCTGCAGGTCTGTATCAACCACACAGATCCTTTAACCTTCTCCTGCACTAATGCTAATCTTCATTTCCTTTAAGGCCACACATGGCCTTACTGCCTGCTTGCTTTTCCACACCTGGCCCAGCTGCAGCCCACTCAGAGCAAGATTCAGTTGAGTCTCTCAGTATGAGCAGTGCCCACCACCAGCACTCACTAGACCTACTCCCCACTGCTGCCACAGACCTGACTAAGCACTGCCACACCTCACATGTGGGATGCAGATGCAGCCTACTGCCTTACTCCTCTCACCCTCATCTCCTGCCCAGGTCACCTCTTCCTTGTCATTTCTATGCTGCTGGAAAAATAAGAGTCCACAGCTCAAAGGCCAAGTTTGAGAGAAGCTATTTTCACAGTGTGTGAGGGTGTCTGGATATGCTGTGGGGCTGAGAGAAATAAGCCTGCTACATGAGCAGCTTTGTTATGGGATACGATATGCAACAGGAGAAAGGCAGTTCTTACTGCTCAGGACAGTTTGGAATTACCCTAAAAATCAGTTCTAAACATCAGTACTGTCCAGGAGATGTCCTGTAGCAGGCAATTGTATCTGCCAGTCACCAGCTTCCTACCGAAGAAGTCAGGCTCCTCACAGAGGCAGAACACCAAGCACTGCTTTGAAACAACATGAGTTTCTTTCAGAGGGGCTAGATTTACAGGAGAGTTTCTCCTCCTACTTCATAATTAATCCCACAGCTATTTTCCATTTCTTATCCCTCTGCTAACAATGCTCTTAACACCTCACACTTTTGTCCCATTTCAAGGGGTTAGAGCCAACAGCAAATAAGTAAAAAAAAAAAACTCAAGTCCGTACTCGAGAATACTTAACCAAAACCCTGAGTTGCAATCATCACATCTCTATTCAAATAAATAAAACAAAAAGACTAACAACACAGCCATTACTCTGTACACACAATATAAATATTAGATAAACCTGAATAAATCTCTTTTGAGGTAGATATATACAGTACAAAACATACAAAGGGTCAAATGCAAACATACTTACTTCACCTTCTCATCTTGTCTTCTAGCTCCGTAGAGAACACTGCAAATGCATTTTATTTCTGCCTCATCAGCACCTAATGTAAGTTTTTCTGCTCTAAGATAATTTGTAGCTAGAAGACCACTGATACAGAACCTGTACATTTAATACTATTACGGAGTTCTGGATTTGGCCATGCCAAAAACACATCAACAAAACTCAGCTGAAGATAAAATGTATTTTAAATAACTCTGCAAACAAAACAGCACTGATCAGAACAAGTCCTAAGAGTTTAACCAACAAGAAAACAGCAATAAAAATCTGCTGCTGGAGCTGTCAAACAGTTTTAAACTAGAAAGTTGAGCTTCATTTCCCCAGGAGTGCTTTATTTACTTGGCCCTAAAGCTCAACAGGAGAAGAAAAAGACAAAGACAGAACCTCCCCAACCCCCCCAAAAAAAAGATTCAGCTTAATTCAGTTTAAAAGAAACACAAAGAACTCAAACAAAAACCATGCAACAAGTAGATAAGATAAATCAGATCACAGCCTGCTCAGAACTCGGCCAAGGTTCACATGGAAGGCTTGCAAACCTTTATCTAAAGTCCTGAGTTCAGAGTTGTGACCAACAAACAAAATGGTTTGGGATCTTTCTGTGATGTCACATCACAGCAGCAAAGAATAAGATAAATAATAAATCCAGAGATTCATTTTTCTTTTGAATAAAATACCCATAAAGGTGATCCATTCTCTTATGAATAGATTAACACAAGTTAATAGTCACTGAGTAATTAATGCACCAACAGCTGGTTTAGGAAGACAACCATGAAGTATCTGCTCACCAGTCACTTGTGTTGTTTTTTAACCCAAGATAAACAGATCACAGGGCCACTGTCAGCTCAATTACGTGCTCAGAAGTATCAACGTGATGTCTTTGGCTCACACACACAGTCACATTTGTTGTGCATCAACAAAAATGACTCTGACTACACTCAGCACTGATGCCTGCTAGCCCTTGTGAGTACAGTTTACTTTGTCACAAGTGGGTAAAGGCTGTGGAAATTCCTTCCACATAACTGTAGGAGTTTTGACTGCAAGCATAGCATTTGAGTCCAGTTTTGGAATTCACTGTCACACTGTAAAACTCAGATCCAGTATCTCACTCAGTTTGGAGCAGTCCCTATCAGTACTGTTTTGAATACCATGCAAATTCCCACTTTGCCTGCCTCCTTCCATAGGTCCTTCTATCTGGGTGAGAGACTTCCCCACAAAACTTGATGGATAAAAAAAAGAAAGTGACCAGCAAATCAAAGAAAGGTTGCTGTTTTCTGTTTTGTTTAATCGTCTCACAACAAAAACTCAGAACTGAGAGTCACAATACTGTAATTTAAGGACTGGAATATTCTCCAAGTTCATGTCAAAAGAAAGACATTAAAACATGGCCACAGTAAAGAACTGAAGTAAAATATGCACTTCAGTTTGGAGTTTAGAAGGAGAGTTTGGACACCAGAGGCAGTATGTGCCATGTCTTCATGTCTGGAGTCCAAAGGATACTTAAGATATTAAGAGTGTAGCAACTGCTTCTTCCTGAAGAACAGGGGTATCAGTTGTTTTATTTTTCCCCTCCCCAGTTAAATCAGAGGTAGCATCAAAAACAGTGCAATGAATACAAGAGCAGCATCCAGCTGATATCAGCTATGCCTGATGCAGCCAAAAAAAGAAAGTCTAGTCCGCAATGGTAAAACTGCTACAAAGGGATCAGCAATGATCCTTGATTTGAGTCCTTGAGTTGAAAAAAGCAGGATGTACAGAGACACGGTGAGCCTAGTCACCAAGGAGATACGTACAGTAACTGGGTACATCTGTTTCAGAGGCCAGCCTCTTGTTGGCAGGCAGACAACACTGTGCTGCAGCAGATGTGTGCATAACTTAGTCAAACATGCAGCCACAAAGACATGCAGCAGCACTCAGCCGGTACTCCATGTTCCACTCAGATCCACAGAGCCCTAGGAGAAAAGAACCTCCTGTATACAATTTTTAAAGCGCATTTCCTCTAGAAAACTTTGTTTTAAATTAACTGATTACAGTAGGTTTCACTTCAAAGTTTAGCATAGTTGAAAGATCTTCACTGATAAGTACAAGTGGGACACAACACTCAGGATTTACTTGAAGAGTCATCCTCTTCCAGAAGGAGGTCATTTAATGCAATAACTGTAGCAGCAAAATCAACCAGCTCCACAAAGTCAGAGGTAATGATGTTAACACCCATAACACCCGGTTTCTGTGCTTTCACCCAATTCAAAATCATGGGCAGGTTTCTAGACAAAAGAGAAAGAAAGAAAATTAAACATTTAAGATATTCCCCTCTATAGGTACTCTGCTTATTTCAGAGACAGCAGGCTGCTTGCAAATTATGTTCTCATCTGTGATCAGGTCCCAGCAGCCACCCAAAAACACTACCAGAGTTAAAAGAAAACTGCTTAACATAATAAGCAGTTGTGAGCTGTCAAACAGAAACACTGGTCAGTCAAACCCAACTAACAGGTATACAAAATGAAATCTGTAAAAAAGAAATCAATTTTCACCTAGAAGATTGTGCTTCAGGATGAAATACTGCATTACAATGGTTTTCATCCTGACTCACTTTCAAACAAGCACATGTTGAACTAAAAGCTTCACATCTCAGATTGGCACACAATGTCCCTGAGCCCACCTCCCCCTTAGGGCAGGCAGGAAAGAAGCAGTTGTGGACAGCACGCATAGCACTTCTACCAAACACCTTACAGCCACCCAGAGCAATGGGTAGAGGAAAACCCAAGCTGGATCCAGTTGTCAGCATCCCACCATACATTGCTGTAACTAGAGAATGGCAAGGTGTGCCAGGAATTGTTTCAGCTCTCAGTGGGGAGAAGTTTCAGTCATTTCTTGGACAGACAGCAAGCCGGGAGTCTGGACAAGTTCTTTCAAACTTTAGTATGCAAGTCTCAGTTTTCAGCACAGAGAAAAAAATGACTAAACGCATTAGAATTAATTAGTGCCATAGTATGCATATATTCTATGAGAAGATAGCAGACACACAGATTGGCTAACAGGTTAGGGAAGAAAAAACCCCACAAAGATCTTCCACAGCTCTTGCTCCAGAAAAAGAAACTTGTCAAGAAAAAGAGGGAGAAGTAGAGGAATAGGTGCTGTTCATGCCAAAGGGAGACACAGACTTCAGTCAGCTGAGTGTGAACACTGCACATTTCTCCTCTAACAAGAGCTCCAGAATGCTTAAATATTCATGCTCAGGGCAGAATTTCCATATGAGAAAGCAGACATAACTGCAGAGACAGTTTTATGCATACAGATCAGCTAGCATGTAACGTATAAACGCACAGGAGCAATCACGGTTTGGCCTCTATTTCAGGTTTTCACAGTTCCAACAGGTAAACATTAATGATGGGATGGGGCAGAAGGAAGCTGAGCAGGGTTTCCAACCTCTTAGTGGCTAAAAATCCAGGTCTGTACCAGAAATAACTTGAAACAAAACTGCTTGTTTATTTCATTTTTTTATTATTAGTCTTTACTAGTTTGAAAACAGAAATTCAGTGTCATCTTGCTAATTTTAACCCCAGGACAAGAGTACATAAAGAATACACTATAGAGGTATAAGTTAGATCTGTGCTTTCTGTTAAGTACCCCTACCAACCATACATATTTAGATTAATGCAACTTGTGGCAGTAAGCACCAGTCCTAAAGCACCTGAGCACCATCTAGTGTTTGATGTTGATCACACACCAGGAAAAGCAAAGAGCAAGCCCAAAGAGGACACCTGACTACATTCTCAAACACGTTTTGCATTTAATGATCTCTTACTTAATGTCCCTAAACATAAACTTACGCAACTTACACTTCACCTGGAATTTCCACATTTCTATAGGCAACTTCTGTGATTGCTGAACTACAGTACTTGCTCTTTTTAGAAAGGCTTTTAAAGAAAATAAGTTACATTCACTTTTGATTCAAAATTATACTCTTATTACTATAAGATGACTAATGAGTCTCCCAAGATGTAAACACAAACCCGCTGCTATAGATGTACGCATGCTCATCACACTGCTTAATATTAAGAACAGTTGTGGAGATCATCACAGCAAGAGTCAGAGCCAATTAAGGCAGCTGTGCCTAACTACACAAGTCAATTTAGAACTTAATAACATTATAGCCAGACAATCTGTTAGTGACATCAGACAGACAATAAGCCAGGAGACCAGGCTTCACCAGGACTGTTAGAATTTTGGTGATTTTTGGCAAACAAGCCCATGTTTTGTGGGATCACACTCCAAGAGTTCCAATTACCACAAAACATACTTCTGCTTACACCCCATTACTTCTCTATTTTCAGTAATCACTGTTTTCTAATGACTGCAAATATCTCAACCCAGCAACAGTAATGAAGTAGGACTGCATGCTTCCTAAAAGGTTAGTCAGCAAGTCTTACTTCTGGGCAAACAGTTTCCTGCTTACTCAGTGCCATTTCAACATGAAACACCAAATAAAGAACTGAAAAAAAAAAAAATCAAGACAGGTCCTTACCTATGAACAAGCGTGTTCTTTAGACCACGGACCAGATGCCGTGCGATAGTTTTCACTCGAGGAGTGAGAATTGCTTGAGAAACATGAAAAGTTCCGTAACGACTTCGTTCCTCAAGAGTGGTCTCCAGGAACTGGAAGAGTTTGTGCACGTTGGTCGTATTAGCCCATGGTGCTGGCATTTTATTCCCTGGCCATAGAAAGGGAAATTCTCGATACAAGGGGTAGTGGTAGAAAATAAGAACCTAACAGAAACAAGAAAAAGGAGAAGATAGTTATTAGCTATTCTGTTTAGAAACAGGATGGAGGCTTATGCTTTACTCCTGGAGCCAGCACAGCAGTGAGAAAGTAAAGAAATTACTCCTGAGTCATGACTGTCAATAAATTTGCTAACAAAGGACAGAGATAATGTTTGTCAGATGTTAGGACAGGATTGCTTCATGCTTTAAGGGTCATCAGTTTAAAATAGGAAAGAATGGCCAGGAGCATAATTAAATATCAATTCTAAGCACTCTGCTTAAACATTTCAGAGCACTGTCAGAGAACATAACGAGTGAAGTTAAGGATTCTAGCTTTCTTGACATCTCCTACGTAACTTCTGTTTAATGGCTAAAGCACACCGGGCTACCCAGCATTTTAATAACATTCACTGAGGAGAGCAAAATGCTGTTTAAGTCGGTCTTACTTTCAACAAAACTTTCTCTATTTCAGAAATTAGCATTTCATGCCTTGTAAGGCAGCTCTCTGTAAGAGGGTAGTACAAAGATGCATGACTGTTATAAACAGATCTTACAAATGATTCTTTTTTGGACCCTACCAGACTTGTAAGGTGAAGCACCAATAGTGCCAGCTCAGAGGAAATCCTCAAAAATCTCACTTAACGTGTAGTTTAAGAATTACATACAATCACTGAAATCCTGTTCTCTCAGTCTGCTGACAAGAGGCATTTAGTCCTGCCACTGTAGATGTGGATGGCTGTAAAGGAGCTAGAAGTTCCATAGCTTCCCTTAGTCACGATGGACCATAAATACTTTAAATACACCAAAATAATGACATTTTATCATATCCTCAGTAGAAGTCAGTAATAACATGCTCTCTCAGAAGAGAAGAACATTGGTAAGGAACACCTAATTATTTCGTGAGTCCCCAGCAAGCTTATATTAGCCATCAGCAGTGTCCCTGGGCCAATACCTCAGAGTGAATCCTACCCAGCTTATCTATTTAAATCTGAATCTTTTGAGCGTGAAAGAAAAAAATTATAGATCATCCTTCCTCTACCTGATGCTTCTTTTCCCACATGTACTGTAACGTCACATATTCTACACACTCAACGCAACAAAGTTTGGATCCAAATGCCGAGCGAATCCTGTTGATCAAGAAGAAGTGATGGCTGTCATCCATGGCATAGAAGTGATTGAAATCCAAGAAGATGACTTCTTTGGGGTGTTGCTCAAGAAAGGTGTTAATCTCCATTAGTCCATCCCATACTTTGATGCCAAACAATCCATGTATGAAGTAAATCTCCTGTCCTATCTCCCCGGGCTTGGAAGATACACGGAGATCAAAATAGCGGATCCCACCTTCCAATTGCTCTTTGAAAGTCAGATTTTGAGTTACTGACCATTTCTTCATTATCTTTTTAACCAAAGAAATTCTGGCCAAGCGTTTGATGGCAGTGGCTTGGTCTGGTCCCACAGGAGATTTCTCATCAACCCAGTAGCTGAAAGAATCATGTGATCCTAGAAAATAAAGGCAGGAATAGTTAGCTTTTGAAGAACTTGGACTCTCTTCAGCACACATAACCTTGTAAAGTTAAAAAAAAAAAAGGCCATACATGCATAGCAGGGCCAGAAAAGAGCTGCAATCAGCTCTCTTTCAGACAATTTTTATTGTCTTTATTTTCCCTTTTTCCTCAACTGTACAGAAACAAAGACATAAGGAAAATCTTCTTCTCTCAGAGAGTGGTCAGGCACTGGAATGGCCTGCCCAGGGAGGTGGTGGAGTTGCCGTCCCTGGCAATGTTCAAGAGGCATCTGGATGAGAAGCTATGAGATCCAGTTTAGTGGCTTGTGGCTAAACAATCCCAGCTCCCTGGCCGCTCCTCATAAGACTTGTGCTCCAGACCCCTCACTAGTTTTGTTTCCTTTCTTTGGGCACGTCCCAGGGCCTCAATGTCTTTCTTGTAGTGAGGAGCCCAAAACTGAACACAATACTCGAGATGCAGCTTCATCAGTGCTGAGTACAGGGGGATGATTACCTCTCTGCTCCTGCTGGCCACACTATTTCTAATACAGGCCAGGATGCCATTGGCCCTCTTGGCCACTTGGGCACACTGTCTGCTCATTTTCAGCCAACCATCGAGCAACACCCCCAGGTCCCTTTCCTCTTCACAGTCATCCAGCCACTCAGCCCCAAGCCCATAGTGCTGCATGGGGTTACTGTGGCCTAAGTGTAGGACCTGGCACTTGGCCTTGTTGAACCACATCCCATTCACCTCAGCCCAGTGATCCAGCCTATCCAGACCCCTCTGAAGGGCCTCCCTACCCTCAGGCAGATCAACACTACCTCCCAACTTGGTGTCATCTGCAAACTTACTGAGGGTACACTCAATCCCCTCATCTAGGTCATCAATGAAGATATTAAACAAGATGGGCCCTAGTACCAACCCCTGCGGGACACCACCTGTAACACGCCACCAGCTAGACTTAACTCCATTAACCACTACCCGTTGGGCACAGCCCTCTAGCCAGTTCCCTACCCAAAGGAGGGTATACCTGTTCAGGTCACAGGCAGCCAGTTTCCCCAGGAGAATACTGCGAAAGACCGTGTCAAACGCTTTGCTGAAGTCTAGGTAGACTACATCAAGCCTTCCTCTCATCTACCTGTCTGGTCATCCAGTCGTAAAAGGAAGTGAGGTTGGTCAAGCACGACCCACCTTTCATGAACCCATGCTGGCTGAGCCTGATCCCCTGGACACCACACATGTACCATGTGATCTCACCCAAGACGATTTGTTCCATAACCTTCCCTGGTACTGAGGTCAGGCTGACAGGCCTGTAGTGGAGCGCTGGTAGATGGTGAAGAGCAGCTTGGCAATCACCCCTGTCAACTCCCTCAGCACCCGAGGGTGGAGCCTGTCCAGTCCCACAGACCTGTGGCAGTCCAGATGGAGGAGGAGCTCTTGAACTGTCTCCACCTGAATCACTGGGGGTGTATTTTGCATTCCATCCCAGACTTCCAGATCAGGGCATAAAGTGCCCTGAGGATAACTGATCTGCCCATTAAAGGCAGATGTAAAGAAGGCATTGAGGACCTCAGCCTTCTCCTTATCCTCAGTGGTCAAATTCCCCGCTGCATCAAGTAAAGAGTGGATATTTTCCTTGGTTCTTCTCTTACCACTGATATATTTGTAAAAGGATTTCTTATTCTCTTTTACTGTAGTGGCCAATCTAAATTCAAGCCAGGCTTTTGCCTTCCTAACTTCCTATCAAAGCACTTCAAAAAATTATAACAAGGCAAATACCAGTGGGAAAGAAAAATCTTCACCCAAACTCCTTTCTCCATCTATAAGCTGTGAAGCTACCTCCAAAGCTTTCCTAGAGCCTGATGGATCTCTGGTTTAAGATGGGACTCCAATTTCACTGAAAGAAAATCAGATATTTAATTTTCATTCTACTTGGTAAACCCAATCATTAACTATTTCAAAGTTTCTGAAACAGATATCTTCATTCATGTGATAGACAGAGGGATGTTAACATGCCTGTGCTTCACTCGAATGCTTCACTTTAGCCCCAGAATGGTAAACAAATGATCAGTAGTTTGGAGAGTGGCTGAAGACTGGCTGAACTCCGAGGTGAAACAATTGAGTTCAAGGTAACACCCATTAAGCCTGAGATTCTCTTTCAATCAAGTTGGAGTCTCATATTAAACTGGTGTTAGACACTGCTGAACAAGCTCATCTATTTCTCCTCAATCTAGCTGTGACTTCCAATAGCCTCAGATACAACAAATACAAAATTCATCAGAAGGAAGACACACAATCAAAACTATCAGCATGTGCTCCTTGAATGTAACATGCACCTTGGAAAGAAATTGCAGCTGCAATAGGAATTTCTTGCTTACTAGAGAAAAACTGTAATCCAATACACAATTAAAAAAAACCTCAGAAGTAATAAGCCCCTCCAAAATAAGAGGTCGCAAGACAAAAGAAATATCCCTAGCTGAGTTAAGTCAGTGAAGAGCTATCACTGAGCAGTAAAAATCTGTTCCTTCGGTACTGGGACAGTCAAAGCTAAGGATTGGTAGATCAGCATCTGCACCAGACTGAGGATTTCTGGGCATTTCCAACTATTTACATCAGTCACCTGCATTCTGGCCAATAAGCTGCAATTTCTCTGTGAAACTCCATCTAGAAAAATTTACAGAAGCTCTAAACACTTCTGCTTTCCTGTTTATCTTCAGGACAGCAGCTTTTCTACAGAGACAAACCGCACCTGCATCCCGCAAGCCCAGAGCTGAAGTACAGGAAAGGCATCTTCACTCCCTGCTCACCACAAGCTCTTCCTCCAGCTGTCCAAGGGCTTCAGTCACAGCACACCTCACTACCTGCATCTGCCTCTTCCATTCCCGCATGGCCCAGTTTCACCTTCTCCTCACTCCTATGGCTTTATTTTTCCAAAATTTTCTGCTCTACCTCACCTTTAAAGAAATCCTAATGTGAGTTGTAGATTAAGACAACAGTTGAGTCCACAGCCTCCCTTTATCCAAGCCCTTTGTGTACAAGCCTGAAGCGCTCACCTGAAGGCTCACACATTTCTTGCCATGCAAGGTCAGAGATGTAAATAAGATTATGATTTCAACTGGATTACCTTGTCAGGGATTCTTAAACCCAGACAGAAGGAAAGGCCAAGCACCAGTTCACAACAAGTTTAAATGTACTCTTCTTCGCAGGAACTTCAACTAGTTTGAAAGTTCTGAAAAGGAACTGTAAAGTTTTGTTTCCAGGGTCTCTGAAAGAATACTCAAATGTCTGTCCCTCCTGGTCTTTGCAAAAGCACGCCTCTTATGTGGCTTTCCCTTCAGTCATGGGGAAAAACAAGTGACAAGTAACAAAAAGCTGTTTTTAAAAGCCGTCACAATAAACCACATCAAGAAGCAGCTGTCAGTTCAGGAGTGCTTCTTCCACCCCCAAATATGTAAACCAGAACAAATACTGCACCGCTAATACAGGATCAAACATCTAATGAAGACGTTCCAAAAGGTGCCTTACAAAGCCTTGCTCATAAAGGAAGCTCCTATTCACGGGCACTGAAGTTTCACACACCTCCCCGTAAAGCACAAATGAGCCTTTCAGTCCTCCTCAATATCCGCAAAGCAGACTTCATTTGCAAGGGGATTGTCTTCTGCCTCTTAGGAAGTCACTTGGTAATTTCTTTTTTTAACTTCTCAATTCATTTCAATTTCTTCCTTTAAGTCTCTGTTAGAATAAAGCCATAAGAAATATTTTCTTTTGATAATAGCCAAGACAGTGCAAAGAACTCTGTCTAGAGAAGCGACTTGCTGCTATGGCTTCTCACACAGTGACACTGATACATGGCTTAGAAATGAACAGAATAACAACTTTATCTGGCATCAAATATACTGTTGTCAACTTTTAAGGATTTGTCTACACAAATCCAAGCCAAGAAACAGTTTGTTTTCTTAAATCTGATACTGTATTTCACAGCTACAGAAGCTTCTTTCCATTGCAGATGGCCATATTTAAGGCACATGGAGAGGTACAAAAAGCAAATTTCTCCTTGCAGTACTGCAAAACAATCCTATTTAGAGCTGTAGAAAACAACACAAAAAGCTAAATGCATAGTGCAGCTTTTTCAACACACACTTTAAGAACTGGACTCCTCCACAGGGCAGCTATTTAAGGAACTTGAACTGTGTGACACGCTTCTAGCTAGAGAAGACTTAAAAATCCTGCTCTGCATCAACTGAAGAATCTCAGAAGCGAGACTTGTCATTTACAATGACGTTAACACATAAACATACATAGAATCAAGTAGAATCTGCACTAGAGCATCTGAAAAACAAGCTCTGTTTCAGCAGAGGACTACCTCCCTTACAGTGCAGGGTATCATCATCTGTACTGAGGACAGTAAGACACAGCAGGAGTGCAGCCAGATTCCTCAGTGCCATTTACAGAAGGCCAGCCACCAACTGTGAGAAGTATCCAGGCCATGTCTGAATGCTTTTACTTCAATAAGAAAAAAAGAGAGCCAAAAACCTCAAGCAACATTACTGGAATGCTGGGATGAGAGCTAAGAGATAGTTGAGGATTCACATCATCCATCAAGCCCGTCTCTGATTTAAGATCACTGGGTTATGTTCCCAGCTCAGCCACTGACTTTTAATATAGCTTAGCAGTGATGTTAAACTACATGCTAATCTGATTGCATCATGATGTCAAATTAATCCCTTGCTCTCCTCTCTACACCTGAGCCCCACTGAAGACCCAGCCATTCTGTAGCCAAGGCACAATGTACAAAACCAATCCTGCATAGTTTCAAAGGCAAAGGCAAGAGCCTACACCAGATACAAGGAGCACACCAGCAGCATTTTCTTGGGAGCTCAGCATGAGAGCTGCTAGCTACATTCTCAACTATGACCTAACACAAGTACATGTGAAGATACAAAGACACTAATGTCATACAGTATCAGCAAAGGGGATGACGGTCACTGACCAGAACAAGAAAAAAAATTAAACTCTCATTGTGGCATGCAGAGAGCTGTGCACGAGAAAGTCTCTGCAGACCAACCAAGCAGCATGCATCTCTTCAAGTTACACTGAAAGCTCAAGTCACATCAGCAAAACATTTCAGATGATACTCAAAATCTTAAATATAAATTACACCCTGTTGCTGACTCAATAAATACATTCCCTGTACCTGCTGATTGTGAACAAAGCAATCGCGGTCTTAAATTGAGAAGTCAGAAGGCAAAGCAGAGCCAAGAAGCTTGTCCACAGTTGTCCTTTAGGGGAAGAGAGGCTAGATCCCCTACTCCAAATTACCTCAAGGGCACATTCTCGCACATGCTGCACACTGACATGACTCAAGAGAAATCACTGCATGTGACAATGGATTAACGTTCAGAATGCAGCACCTCAGGAAGGGTTGCAGTGATACAGTACCAATGCTGTGCTCACACCTTCCAGAAACCAAAGGCATACCATACAGAAACAAGCTTAAGTAGGAAAGAGCCTGTATATTCAAAAGAAAAAAAAAAAGTGGGGGAATAAAACTGCTGGCAGCTCTTACAACAGATTAAGAGATGATGGCTGCTCTGCTTTAGTTTCATTTCTTTCATCTCACAAAGATGGGAAGGTTCAAGTATTAAGAGGTATCTTAATACAGACACCAAATTGCTAACATGATAGCCCTCTTAATTTTATCCTAGCAAGTGCAACTACAGATTAACTTTCATTCATATCTTTAAACCCCTTTTTATTCTCATTACACTAATTTCCCAAGTTAATTGTATGTTAAATAGATTGCTACTCAATTCAATTTGTATGTTAAATAGATTGTATTTCAGTGTTCAGGATGGCTTTTTTTTTTGCTGAAGTGTTTGTGCTAATTGCTAGAAAGCAGCCTTTTATCAGCACATCTGCAGCAAAGTCTTAACTTTCCAGTGTCTCCATTTGTCATGCTACTTGGTCACAGATAGCACTCAAACGATGACATTAATCAACTCAAAGTTATTAAGCCTTGATTTCAACAATTACTGGTTGTATCTCTGCATGATCTTCTTTTATTTCCACAGCGCTGTGCCTCCATGCACAGATGTAGTGCAGGGAAAGGAATCAGCATCACCTTATAAACCCATGGCTTGGAAATATACCTTCAAGGGATGTTCTAAGTATGAATGTAGCACACAAAACACAGATCTTCCACCAAAGATCACACTACATGCATGCTGCCAATTACTTGAAAGCAACACAAAATTATTTTTTAAATACAAGCATTCTTACAGTTCAATCAGTAGTTCCCCTTTGGTTGCAAGGATGGGGAATAGCTAGATGCAGCAGGTAAAGACGCCTGCAAAAAGCTGGCTAGCCAAGAAACAATAATGAAAGCAAAAGCACAGGAGAACACATAGTTATTGAGTTTAACTGAACCAGAGTAATTCATTTTGGTGTCCACATTAAATAATATTAACATGATGGAAAAAATGCTAGAAAACCCCTTGTGTAATGTTAAAGATTCCTAAGAGGCAAGGTCAGCATACTTGTACCAATCCATTAAAGACATTAAAGGGTCATTTATGGGCAAAGAATCGCCCTAGCCATAGTTGACACCAAGACTTCTTAAAGCAAGCTTTCCTCCCTATACAAAGTACATTCCCCACACATTACAAAGCACCACAGATGACAGAGTAGCAAACATTATATAGCCAAGACACTTAAGACTGCAACCAAGCTCCAAAAACACAGGATGCAAACGCTAGCAAATTAAGGCCCACAAGTGTTCTTCTAAACCAGATGTCCCACATGTGCCAGAATTGAGGGAAAACGGGATAAACAAGTGCCTTGTGGAGCTTAGAAGTCCTCAGGATTTAGGTCATTAACAATCCAGATTTTCTAATCAAAAGATTAACTTCTTAACAGCTCTTCACTAATGAAAAACAAATTGAATAGTTCATTTTCATTTGCCAAGCCAAAGGACAAGAGGCAGGAATAACAAGCATCCTATCGAAAATTACTAACCTAAAACTGTTTAGATAAACACATTAATATTTCAATAGAATTCTAAAAGAATTCCTGAGGTATTACTAACACAGTTTCATTAGAGAGGAGAGAGCCTAGTAGAGATCAAATCCTCTTAGGAAAACTTCCTCTCCCCGTCAGAGGATTACTGTGACTTCCCCCCAGCCCTTTTGGGGTGGAAGGCAGGCTTAGGGAGGAACAAATAATGCAAGAGAAGTCTGTGTGAAACTGTCTCAAACTTAATATCATATTAGTCTGCTTTTCCTTCAAGCAGGAAAAAATCCATTTGGATTGGATTATCCATTTAGATGGAGTTCTCTCCATTAATTTTTGTGCAATTCAACCATGACTTCCCATTTATTTTATTATTTCCCTGTAGAGGGAAAGCAGAAAGTACCTGTCCAACATTTCAAAGCCTGAATGCATAGTCTTGCTCTGAAAAGAAAAGTTCAATTTAGGTTCCCATATGCCTTTTCTGTGACTAGTCAAACATGCAGATCAGGAGCTTTCATTCTCCTTGTGAATTTTTCACATTTTCATTAGGCAGCCCTTTCAAAATCTTCTCAGGACAGCAAGAAACAACTTCCCCATAGTACTGAAGGGGAGAAACAAATATTAATATTGAAACAGAAACTGTTTTTCTCTGTTAGGAGAGAAACTGCCCTCAAATAACAGTTACAATTAGCTGCTACACAAGATGGAAGACTAAGTCAATAAAGTCACTTGTTATTTCTGAACAGGTTAATCCTGAAAAGCATGCATTTACAAATCATATCCAACACTGTATTTATGCAGATGTGTTCCGCTAATGGTTATGCCCTCATTGACGGGTAGAAGCCAATTAAATTGGAAAGGAAAATAAAGCCTGGTGAATCAATCTTTAACCTTACATTTTCTTCTCTTTGAAGCTTTTACCCAACAGATGGCCATTTTAGCCGATTCAACGTCTTTAATTAGGACTCCAAAGGAGTACTACTTGGAAAAAAAAGCAGACCCAAAAGCCATTGCTTCTCCTCACAGGGGGCATGTCCACATGACACACAAGCCTGAGAACATAGCAACAAGATGACTGTTGTATTAGCAAGTTCAACCACTTGCCTCAGGGTCAAGACATCAAAGATGAAAAAACATCGCATCACGTAAGAAGCTAATGGCCAGTTTTCAGATGGACAGGGCTGCTGCTTCATCTTCTGTAAACACCTGAGTTTCAGCTTGGCCTGCTAAATACAGGGTGCCCACAGGACTTTCGCTAACCACTCAGAACAGTGTGAGTGGCTGGAGCCCATAGCCGAATAGATGTCAGCAGCCATGTGAGACCCCACCAGCTCAGGTACTCTCCATATCTGTCTGAAGATCTGTTTTCCAGGGTTGGTCATTTTGTACAACTTCAGTCAGTCAGTTCAAAACCATTAGGCTCCTCTATCAGGGTTTCAGGAGCCCTTTCAATCAGGAGGTGCAAACAGGGACACCTAGTAACAAAAGCTTCAGCCACAGTCGTACCGACGTTCCCATGAACAAACTATGGAAATTAATTCAATTAAAAGTTACAAAGATAATTATTTCAGAAACTGCATGTGGTAGGGAGAATTAAGCAACTTCACTTGAGCAGTAACTTGCAGTAGCGGACAAACCTTTCCCATTTTAGAAGGCCAAAGACACACCTCTCCCCAGATACCAGTGAAAACAGGCAGAGACACCTCAACAACTAATTCAGCTTTCCAATATAGTCCTATTTTAACCACATTTGAGCCAAGGTTATTTTCATGTTAACAAAATGCTTCTGAACATTTGAAATTCAGCTCTAGCTACCTACAGACCAGCATCCTACAGGCAATTCTCTACCAGTCACTCAACCTGGTGCAGACAGGAACTGAGCCACATCTTAATTGCTCTGCATTGCTTCAAGATGACACCCTGGCTACGCTATCACATACACTCACAGGAAGTGCTAATATACCAGCTGGGATCCCTGAGCAATGACAAAAAGGCTCTGTGCCTTGTCAGAAGCAATTACTACAGAGCTGCCCTATTTCTCTCCTGAGAGGCAGCCTGCTCACAAACCAACTCCAGCAGCACACCCTGCCTAGCATTACCTACAGCTCTGTATGTACTCATATCTGAATAATTTAAATTGTTAGTGTTTCAAATCAGTCTTAAACACATGAAGTTAATCCAACAGCACAGCTTTCCTGTCAATACTGAAAGAGAAATCTTACAATCTAGGACAAATATTACTGTGAACTGACTTTAATACCACAATTCAAAGTAAAAAAAAAAAAAAAAAAACCACTTGTTTTGTAAGCCCTCTTCTCCGAACACTTCAACTAAAATCAGTTGGGATTGAAGTTTATCCTCAACCTAAGCTTAATTTTTCCCCAATACCAGCTGCTCCTTAGATACAGCCATTTGATCTGCTCTTTCCTGCCTGAGTCAGCAGCACCATGACAGACCATGTTATCCTTCTCATCCCCTCAGGACAGTGCATGCTCCAGCACTTACCCTGAGGTCTGTCTGCCTACATGAACAGTGGTCTAGAGAAGCATTTCTGGCAGGAACCAGTTCTCCAAAAAAAAAAAAAAGTTTCCCACAAACTATCACCAGAGAAATTTTCCATCAAGTTGGCTTGCTGGAGGCACTCATTCACCCTTGGATGAGCGGGTACAGGCCAAAATTTGTCCTTTATTTATTCTAAGAAGATGAGAAATAGAAGGAATGGAGGAACTAAAGCAGCAGACAAGAAGCATTTGGCTGGCTTAGCTGGATTTAAAAGTAGAACCTACAATTATTCTTGATGCTCCTGCAAGAAAGGGCTTTCCTACTTTCCCATGTACCAGTAAATCCCTAGCTACTCAATCGTAAGCTTCCTCAATGAGGCAAAGAAAAACAGAGTTTAGGGGGAAAAAACTTCTCAGCTAACCATCCTAAATGGGGAACCAATCCAGAGACACAGTGTGATGAAAAACTGCAAGTATGCCTACCTCATGTATCACAGCTCTTGATTATTCAAAGACTGAATAAGCCACTCATGATTAAGTAAATGCATTATTAGCAAAAAGCCAAGGGAAAACAGATTTGTCACTTTTTGGCTCATCACATTCACACCCAGAATGCCTCCAAGGATAGGGCTTCCACCACATCCCTGGGCAACCTGTTCCAGTGCCTCACCACCCTTACTTTAAAAAAAAACTTTTTCCACATGAGCAATCTAAACCTCCCCTCTTTTTGTTTGAAACCATTCTCCCTTGTCCTATCACAGACCATGCTGAAGAGTCTGTCCCCTTCTTTCTTAAGTCTACCCCTTCCCCCCTGCTTCTGAAGATGTATAGGTCAAGAGATGGGTAAGGAAAATATCAAGAGTCAGAGTTATGCAGTTCCATAAAATTGCTTAAAGCAAAATAGCTTGAGATTAAACTAAATGTTATACATACACAACACTATGCATTACCCTGCTAAGGGTCACATTCACAATCCATGTTCAAGGGCTCATTTTAAACTCGCATTCAAAGAGCATTAGTCCAGAGCATAATTAGGAAAAAACTCTCAAGAGCTTCACATAATGTCATAACTTGTTAAAGACAGTCTTTTTGATAAAATTAACTATATGCAAACAATCCGATGACATTTCAGTTACGTGACATCTTTCAATTTCTCACTGCAAGACTTCTACCCTCATCGCACCATGCATTAAAAACTCACCTATTTTCCTTAGATGGCACTGTGCTGGTTTAGAACGTAGTCCCCAGTGTTTCCAGAAAAGCCCAAATATTAGAACTGATTGTACCCAAGCTTTTAAAGATGACTCCTTTTTTTTTCTTCTTCAAAGTTTCCCTCTATTTTGAGCACAGAATTAAACCAGCACGTAAGCACTGAATGGGTACACCCAATAGAATACCCATCTTAAGCACTACTTGTTATCGGTTGCTTCTTAGGATTGGGCAAATAAAGAATAATGACTTCGTGTCTCCTCAGGCAGCACATTTTACAAAACATTCAGGGAAATTGAATAGTTTTGGTTCAAAAGGAATCCCAGAGGTCAAAGCTACCTTTAAAGTCAGTGAAAACATGCAGCTCCAAAAGCAGAATGGTTTGCACCAGATAAAGAACCCTACGCAGACACCCTTGCTTCATGCAAGAGGGTTACTTAAATCAGTCTGCCACATTGCAGATGATACCATTTAAATATAAGTGGGATTTTCTTTTTTGGTGTATATTAGCAATTATTTAATTTTGAATAGTCCCATCCTGCAATCTCTTAAGAATGCATATATTTTATCTTTAAATGCTGAGAGTCCAAAACCAATCATTTCAGGGTTTTGAATACTGGCTTTATTTAGAGCTAAAACAAGTTCTTTAACTGCTCCAGTGGCACCAATAGCATTGCATCCCCAGTCCTGCATACAACAAGAAATTGGGGGAAAGGAGGAGGAAAAAAAACCACCAAAAACCAGTTGATTCCATCAGTCCAGTGGTGAAAGCAAACACCAGAAGAGACGGACAAAAGCAAGCCACATCTGTCATATATGCATACAGCTATTACACACAGATCAAAATGTTTCTCATTTGAGCTGATGCCCACCTTTCAGATTTCTTGAAGATACCACAGGCTGTCATAAAAATTCAGCATCTGTAAACAGATATTCCAACAGCAAACTGTTTTGTATAACCCTTTCCTTGCACACTGCTAGTAACATCACCTCGGATCCCATAAAGGTTGCTTTGTCAACCAAAAGTTCACCTCAGCAGAAGAATTGCTGGAGTATAATTAAAATTAAGAAAATATCATCCTAAAGCATCTACCCATTACACCTTCTTTTTTATTCTTCTCACTCTATTCACCAGTGCTGGGACCAGTGGTATTTAGCATCTTCGTAAGTGATGTGGACAGTGGGATCAAGTGCACCCTCAGCAAGTTTGCAGATGACAGCAAGGTGAATGGTGCAGTTGACATGCTAGAGGGAAGGGATGCCCATCCAGAGGGACCTAAACAGGCTTGAGAGCTGGGCCCATGACAGCCTCATGAAGTTCAACATGGCCAAGTGCAAGGTTCTGCATCTGGGTCAGGGCAATCCCAGACAGAGATACAGGCTGGGCAGAGAATGGCTTGAGAGCAACCCCGAGGAGAAGAATTTGGGAGTGTCGGTTGATGAAAGACTCAACAGGAGCTGGCACTGTATGCTTGCAGCCCAGAAGGCCAACCATATACTGGGCTGCATCAAGAGAAGTTTGACCAGCAGGTCAAGGGAGGAGATTCTGCCCCTCTACTCTACTCATGTGAGACTCACTGGGAATACGGTGTCCAGTTCTGGGGCCAGCAACACAAAGAAGGATATGGAGCAGTTGGAATGAGTCCAGAGGAAGGCCACAAAGATGATCAGAGGGCTGGAGCGCCTATCCTGTGAGGACAGGCTGAGAGAGCTGGAGCTCTTCAGCCTGGAGAAGAGAAGGCTCTGAGGCAACCTTATAGTGGCATTCCAGCACCTGAAGGGGCGCTACATGAAAGCTGGGAGGGACTTCTAACAAGGGCATGTAGTGACAGGATGAGGGGGAAGTGGTTTTAAACTGGAAAAGTGAAGATTTAGACTAGATATTGGAAATTCTTTACCATGAGGGTAGTGAGACACTGAAACAGGTTGCCCAGTGAAGTTGTGGATGCCCTCCCCGTCCCGAGACTCTCAAGAGCAGGCTTTGAGCAACACGATCTAGAGGGAGGTGTCGCTGCCTATAGCAGGGGGGTTGGAACTAGATGATCTTAAGGTGCCTCCCAACCCAAACCATTCTATGGTTCTATTCATTGGTTACTTTAAGTATATGCAGGAAAGAGATGGGAAGATGCAAAGTCAAAGTTCAGGCAGGTATTTTTAAAATACAAAACAAAACCACCACCACCAAAAACCACTACTCATTCTAAAAGCAGCATGTCATGACCGAAACAAGAATTCATTATCTTAGCCCCTCCACTACAAACCTGATGCACTGCCACTGCCCATCACTTAACCTTTCAAAACCAAAGTTCTACATCCACAAAGACACTGTGATGCTCACTAAAACTGAAAATGATTTCCTTGCTAGAAGCTGCAAAATCCGCAGCCAATCAGAACAGCACGTGAACACTGAAACAGTGCAATTTCTTTCTGACCCCTCCTCATTGTTGAAATTAGCAGAGTTACAAAAAGAAAAAAACAACCATGCATTTGCTACTGTTAAGTGGGGGAAAAAAAGTGCCACAGTCTATTAAAACCGCATTTTGAATTGTTCCAATCTTCTACTCCAGGAAATACAGCAGTGGGTGTTGCAGTACTCCACAGGAAGTGTACTTCCCCTTCTCTACATACTTTAAATGCCATTTGATCATCTCTGCTAGAGCAAAGAAAGTCCCTCTGTTTGTAGGGAAGAATCTCACCACACCTTCTACATGACATGCACCTAAAGGTTTTCGACAAGTTAATGCACCATAGTGAAAATCAAGCTACTATCAGCAAGCCTACCACTAGTAACCAGATGCCAGCATCAGAACCATCTGCTTACAGTAGTTACCCCTAAGATCTTCCCTTCTGGGATTTAAGAGCAATAGTAGACATTTCTTTTAGTCATTTAGATTCAAATTCAGCTGTGCTTATAAATAAATTCTGAGGCATCTGTTGTGTCACTCATTTGTCAGTTTATCTATCTACAGCAAAAGCAATGATGCTTGACAATTTCTTAAGCTTGGAGTCATGAGGAGCAACTAGGAGTTAGCTGTCATTAAACTCATCTGACAAAGAGGGAAGACCTTTCAAGTGGTGTCTTCAGCAGCCTTTCTTCCATTCCTGCAATGGACAGAGTTCATACAAGCATTTACTCACAAGTCCTTAGACACCAAACAAAACTTGAACAGCATCTTTAAGAATTCCATCTTCCAGAATTTAAGCTTAAATGAGAGTCCCAGCTTGAAACAAGGTTTCCCAGCATGCTACTCCTAGTTAGCTTCTGAGGAGCAAAAGCAACAAGTCACAGTTCAGGGATTAACTGAAGGAAGGGCTATTTAGAGCTATCAGCAGCATTAATACATTTAATCCTAAAACCAGACATTCCATTCCAAACTGAAATTGCCTTGCAGAGAAACAAGGCTGTAATTACCTGAACGGAGGTTGTTGTGAGTTGGTGGTCGGCCTCTTCTCTCATGTAACTAGTGATAGGACTAGAGGGAATGGCCTCAAGTTGTGCCAGGGGAGATTCAGGGTGGACATTAGGAAATACTGCTTCTCCAAGAGTGGTCAGGTGCTGGAATAGGCTGCCCAGGGAGGTGGAGGAGACACCGACCCTGGGAGGTGCTAAAGGAATGTTTAGATGTTGCATTCAGGGACATGGTTTATAGAGAACTATAGGTGATAGAAAGATGGTTAGACTGGATGACCTTGTAGGTCTTTCCCACCCTTTTTTGACTCTATGATTCTCAAGACAGGCCTGCTTGTTATAGGTCAGGTTAATAAGTAGAATCCTAAACACCAAAATCCTAACAGGAGAACACACAGTACAACACCAGAAAGATTTGGTCCAAATACCTGAAATCCCAGCTATTAACTATTTAGGAACAAGAGACTGCTTTAAATTGACAAACATTCAAGACACCAATAACCTTACCCAACAGGGGAAGCAATGAATGGAGGAAAAATGAAAACATTTCTATGCATCCTACAACTGTACAAGGCTGAATAGCTCCAAGCCAAACGCAGGAAGACAATCCAGTGGGCCAGAAGGCCGACACCTACGGGCACACCCTGACCACTCTTTCCACGGCCCCGGCCGCCTGGGAGGGAAGGTCAGCCCCGCTGCGGGCTCAGGCTGCCCGCGACCCAAGCCTTCATTTCAGGCCCTACCTCTACCGGCCTGCACGACCTCGGGGGCGCCTCACGGGCCCCGTTGGCTCCGAAAAAAGCAACCAGCCTCCCGTCTCTTCTCCGCCCCGTCTCACCTGGGATGGCCAGGTTGGAAAGCGGGTAGCTACGCAACGCCGCCGGCAAGGAGCCCATCCAGTCCGCGTTGCCGTCCGCCATGGCTCCCGCCGCCCGGCGCCGCCTCCGGCCTCCCTCCTTAACGCCCGGCGGGCTCATCCCCGTCTGGCGCCGCTGCCACCTCGCAGCCTAACAGCGCCGCCCGGCAGCCCCCAGCCCGGCCGGGCCGCAACGGCGAGGGGCGGCCGGGGACGGGGCTCACAGCGGCCGCCCGCCGCCTTATGTAACAGGTGCGGCCCGGCCGGCACGGCTCGCCACGGCACGGCCCACCGCCGTCACAGCCGGCCCGCGACCATTGGCCGCCCCGCTGGCTGCCCCGCCCCTGTCTACGGTGTGGCCGAGAGGGCAGGGGCCTCGCCTCGAAACTGCGAGCGTTGGGGATTTGGCCGCTGTGTCTGGGCCAGGGCGTACGTGGGGCTGTCATGGGAAGTCACAGGCGAAGCACGAACGCTGCCGTTCCAGCGGTTCTTCTGCGCTCTCGCAGCACGACAGGGCACACGTGTCGTGATACGTGCAGGTGTCTCCCTGCGTGCCTTGCTCTCACTGCCTTGCCTGTCTGTGAGGGAAAAGTTAAATGTCTCCCTATGACCCAGCCCCAGGAAATGTGCCCACAACGGACCCACAGCACACAATTTCCCAACCTGGAAGAGACCCGCAAGGATTACCAAGGAGTCCAACTCCCAGCTCCACACAGCACCACCCAAAATCCAAACCCCATGTCTGAGAGCAGTGTCCAAACGCTCCTTGAACTCCAGCAGCTTGAGGCTGTGCCCACTGCCCTGGGCAGCCCATTCCATGCCCACCGCCCTCTGGTGCAGACCCTGTCCCTAACCCCCAGCTGCCCCTCCCCTGACAGCTCCATGCCGTTCCCTCGGGCCCTGTCGCTGTCACACAGAGCAGAGCTCAGCGCTGCCCCTCCTCTCCCTTCTTGAAGGACTGCGGCCGCCATCAGGCCTCCCCTCAGCTCCTCTGCTCTGCGCTGAACAAGACCTGTGAAATTACCAAAATCACTGCTTTTCTTCTCTTTCTGTGCCGCCGTGCCAATGAAAGCAGCACGGAGCCTGCCTGTGTCAGAGAACAGGGGACATTAACGGCGCAATCTGGAACTGGAGATTGTGTCACGTCAACTGAGGTCTGAATGTCATCACACTGCAGGTGGTACCGCATGGGGGTTCCATGTTGGCAGCCACATGAAATGTCACCTCTTTGTGCCAGCTGGCTCGCCTGTCCTTGCTGATGGCACCAGCTGTGTATTCCTGCAGGCACAGGAGGCCTTCTGTCGCCACACTGTGAGGGAATGTGCTGCTGTGCGCCTGCTCAGTGTGTGCCTGTGCACACATACAATGGCCCTGTGTGCACCTGCAGAAGGCTGTGAGTCTGTGTTCAGCACTGCTGTGCTGTGTGGCTCAGATGCTGTGTGTGCATCTTTCCCACTCAGGTGTTGTGGGCAGTGCTTCACAGTGGTTAGGAAAGTCATAAAAACTGAAGTTGTAGTCTAAAGCCGGAAGGATGAGGGCTGACTGCTGATATGGCACCCTTGGTGTACTTAACAGAACTATCTTGCATTTCCTACTCCTCAAATGACATGGAGAGGATGGGGTGCGTATGACAGAATAAAAAACCTCACCATGCTTTTTAAGAAGAAATGCTTCATAATATCCATCCTGAACCTCCCCTGGTGCAACTTGAGGCCATTCCCTTTCATCCTAGAGAGTGCTGCAGGGAGTGCTTTGGTGTGGGAAAAGAAGTCTCATTGCACTGCCGTGTGTCGTAACCTCTCTTACAAGAGAAGGTCTTAGGGGCCCTCAGCCATCACATCAGCTGGAGGAGGGCTAAAGCCTCTGATCTGTTCCCTTCACAGCCTCCTAGAAGTCCCTTTGCCACCAAGGGAACATGTGACAGCATCAGGTACTTCAGCGCTGCCACAGCCCAGTGACCTCATTTGTTCACAGCCAGTTGCAGCATGCCCACACTGCAGCATCATGCGTCCTGGCTTCTGTGGCTAGGATTGTTTCTAAGCACCCCAACAGCAAAGGGCATTTGGACTGCAGGATGCCAGCAGCTCACAGCCAGCCTAACAAGGAAAGGGGATGCATCGGCTCTGCAGGGTGAGACTTCAGTTGTGAGCATCTGCTGTAATGTGCAGATACTTGCTGGCAGGAACTGCTGGAAAAATTTTCTTACAGTCCAAAAAACCTCCTTGTGCCTTTTTAAAGATGAGAAGCATTACATTGCCTATTCCTTTCCCCAAAACCTCAACCTCTCCATCTCCACAGAACTCCATGATTTTGTTCTGGAACCAGTACCAAACCCTGCAACGATATACATTAATAATACAGGGAGGGAACTGCAGTGTATCAATGGTTGCATGGGAAACTGTTAATCACAGCCTGAACCTCTGATTAACCATCTGAGGCAAGTGACGGATCAGCTGCGGGAGCACAGGTGAAGGTAATTGAGCTGTGCTCCCAGAAGGGGTGGAGCTTGACTCCACCTCTCCTAAATCCCATTTAAGGACTGACCACCACTAGGGCAGCATCTCTTTTGGAGATTGCTCCTGTGTGGAGTTCCCTGTAGTGAGTCTCAGTGTTGGTGAGCATCCATCTTAGCTGTGAGCCTCAGTGTTGGTGAGTTATTCCTATATAAACTCTGGCTATCCATCTTTTACAGCCTTGTATAATTACAACTATACAGTGGTACTTTTTTTTTTTTCCCCCAAACTGAGCCCACGAATTACCTGTGGCCTCACCACTTCAGTCTGTCCAAAAGCTCCATGGCCAAGTATGCGGCTGCAGAGATGAATGCCAAAGCAGGCAGGAAAAATACTGTTCTCCATTCCCTCACTCATTATACAGCTTTACACCTTATATAGATTTACTAAAAGAGCTCAGCTGTTCCCTCATGCTTCATCTCAGAGCACAGTCCAATGTCACAGACAGCAGTCAAGCAGCTTGAATCACCCCGCCCATGCCCTAACCCTCCCAGTGAAAAGATCCAATGTGCTGATAGGGCTGGTGCCACTGAAGCGCTAATACTTGTATGTTTTTCGCTGTTAGTTGATTCCAAATGTACTTTCATTTAATCATGAGGCTCTTGGGTTGGCTGCCATATGCAGAAATCAAAGACAGAACAGGGAATTTTCAAGGTGCTTTAAAGCAAATGGAAGCAAGATGATAAAATCAAGTGCTGTGCTAAACCTTAGCCTCATTCTCCTTCCCACAATGAATATCCAAATATCATGTCCCCAAACTCAACAAGATGCACTGTTGCTATTACAAAGCTTTCAGTTAAAGCTTTTCAAAATCTTACATTTCAGTCCAAAATCTACCGTGCCATGTGAATCCCAAATCCTTACATGCAGTTTATCAGCAGACAATAGATCAAAATAGCTATTGAAACAGCTTCTGTGTCATCTGCGTGTTTTAAAGGTCACTTTGCTACTGATGAGAACTGCAGGACTCACTCACACAGAGAGAAGCTAATTGCTCAACATTTCATGTCAGTACGCTCAGACTCTTCCAAGCTGTTCATTACCATTTCTACCCTGACTCTAATGGAATTATTTAACATTTAAAACCATCGGACGCACTCAATCACACAGCTCTGCAGACATCGCTGCACTGAAAATGCCTCTTCTTCAAGTGCGGTGGACCAAATAAAGGTGTTCATTTCCCATTTTATATCAAGTCAGAAAAGTGCTGCGACTGCCATAGCACTTTTCGTATTTCCTCAGGCCACTGCAAAGAATTACATGTCTATCACATAATGCTTATTTTCTAACATGGTCTTCCCCCACTTATCTGTCTGCCATTGGCGCTCACTCTGGGTGTCAGTCGGTACAGATGCAGTATCTGCCTCTCTCTCTCATCTCCCTGCCCTGGCATCTGTGAGTCATCTGTTTGACAACAGTGAGCTATTGACTGCTTTGTGTACACCACACGAGTGGTGTTTCAAACTGTGTCAAATGCCAGAGTTAATTTGGAAGTCCTCCTGCTTGGAATGGAACCAACAGGCAAACAGTAACGTTCTTCCCATTGATGAAAATCGTACTGGGGCAACCCGGTAGTTTTCAAAGCATGGGATGAAACATCACACACCAGAAAACAGATGGGAGAGGCGTTTCTAAGGCATAATCCAATGTTCCCTGAAATCAAATAATATTTGCGGTGACATCCCCGAGCTTTGTCTTGTCCTTGAGGAATCATTTTAAATACAATGTGATTTTGTAATATTTCCATTAAAATCTGCTTAGATGGGATTAACTAATCATTATTCCCCCACAGAGCTTTTTAGAAGCTTTCCTTGGCTTATTGCTGGAAGTTAATTGCAGAGTCAGGAAGCATTACCTGCTAACACAAACAATAAATAAAATTAAACTTCTCCTTCGTACGCTGCTTCTTCTGGTGCTTGTGTACACACATCTTTCTGATGTTTGCTTGCTCTGATAAGCGATGGCTTAAAATCCAACAAAGACCACGGAATGTAATTAATACCCTGTTCTAGTTAGCAAGTGTAATTCCTGTAAACAGCTTTTTAAAACAAACACATAAATTAAAATGAAGCTGGAGCACTTGACAAGGCTTTCTGCACAGCTAGAACAAGGGAAAACATGTTGGGTCTGTATGAAGGTGGGCTGCTTCTCCAGGAAATCCCGGGTGGCAATGATCAGCAATGAAGAGCTAACGATGGGCTGCCTGCCCCATACGCACAGTGGCACCAGGCCAGCAGCCTACCCCCCGCCCCAGCTGCTGGAGGCCCAGTGGTGAGCTTTTAGAATCATAGGATAACAGAGGATTTCCAGTTGGAAGAGACCTACGAGAATCATAGGATCATAGAATAGCCTGTGTTGAAAAGGACCACAAAGATCATCTGGTTTCAACCCCCTGCTATGTGCAGGGTCGCCAACCACCAGGCCAGGCTGCCCAGAGCCACATCCAGCCTGGCCTTGAATGCCTCCAGGGATGGGGCATCCACAACCTTCTTGGGCAACCTGTTCCAGTGCATCACCACCCTCTGTGTGAAAAACTTCCTCCTAATATCTAACCTAAACCTCCCCTGTCTCAGTTTAAAACCATTCCCCCTTGTCCCATCACTGTCCACCCTCGTAAACAGCCGTTCCCCCTCCTGGGATGGAGTTCAACTCCTGGCTTCACACAGGGCCACCCAAAGTCCAAACGCTATGTCTGAGAGCAGTGTCTAAATGCTTCTTGAACTTTGGCAGCTCAGGGCGGTGCCCATCACCCCGAGCAGCCTATTCCATGCCCACTGCCCTCTGGTGAAGAACCCATCCCTAACCCCAACCTGAACACCTCGCTTTAACACCTAACTTTCACAGAAAAGCTTTTATCTCATGCTCCCATGGCCATCTGCAACCATCTGATAACTTAAAAGGCGATGGTGGGCTGTTAGCAGGCCCCCGGGGCTAACGGAACTCACATCCCAGCTGAGCAGTTTCAGCTCCCATATTGGGGCAGCTGGTGACAAAACATAATGGCCTTAAAAGTGTGGGTTTTGTTTTGTTTTGTTTTCCTTGAAAAGGATGAATTGGGAACACAGTCACAACCCTTGTGCAACTGTATACATACATGCTTATCCTGGTAAGGAAAATATGAAGTCAAAGAGAGGTAAAAACTGCTCTACGTTCATTGCAGGGACAGAAAGAACAGAAGGAATGGGGCCCGGGAACCCATCGGGGCCGTGCTCGCCTCCGGCTGCGGTGCTGGGGCGCCACCTGCTGGTCGCCGGGAGCGCAGCACCGCACGGCTGGGTGCGGCCGCGGCTGGCTGGGGGCTTTGGGGCCGTTCTTTCCTCCCCGTGTGTGGGGGGCTGGCAACGGGGTTGGGCTGACTCATCCTTTGCAGTGATGTGCTGGCAGCAGACGCGTGCAGGCAGCAGCCTCCCTTGATGGTGGATTCGTCGGGCTCTTCGACCTGGCCATGGTACCTGTGGAGATGATCACGGTAACCACGAGCCCGAACACTCCTCAGGGCACCCTGCAAACCCTTGTACCAGAGGGACAGCGCTGCCATCAGGCAATTAGGATTACTAAAATATCCGTAATAATAAAATAAGGTCTCTCTGATAGGTGTTCTACAGGCAACTCATCTCAACAAATGACAGGAAGAAAGTCTAGACATCCCTCAGAATATGGCTATCCATCTTTTTCTCACATATGTATTTTTTAATGAACAAAAAGCGTCCTTCTTTTGCAGTGACAGTCTAACAACAGTTAAACTGCTTTGCTTCTACAAACGCATACAGACAAGAAATACTCAAATTAGTACTCCAGTACTCAATTCCATGCATGCAAATTGTGTATAATTTGCAGGAAATAAAGTGTTTTCTATTGAGCACAGATATTACCTTAACAATGAACTTAAAACTCCTTGTACCATAAGGTAAATAACTCTCCAGAACACTAATTGTCTGACAGATTGTTCTTTCCAGTTAAGTCATTTCACTCATGTAAAGTCACCAGACATTCCGTGCCCTGAGCCCTATTACTCAGTGCCTAGTGCTTAGCAGTAAATAATGCAAATCCCATTCCTTGATCAGAGTACCTGTTTTAAATTTGACATGATTTAATTTTAGTTTATTTATTTGCCTTAATTGTAGAAAGACCACTGTGGTAACAATAATTTTTCAAACCAGCTTGTGAGGACAGTTTCTTGGCTTGCTGAAGTCATTGTGATAACATACTGCTGCCAAAAGCTGTGCTCCTGCTGTATCTCTTGCACCCTGCATTGATTATCACACAACCACTGACCCAGCTGAGATTATTCAGTGTGCTGATCTGACCCAAACCACGGAGCAGTCATCTGATCTTTAGTGCCAATGCAAGGAATGGAGTCAGTCTTGTCTGTCCCCTCCACAAAGGTTAGCTACCTGGGAAACTTCCCCCAGGATCTTGAAAAAGCTAAAGGTAGCAAATGACAAAATATAATGAAGAACAAAGAAAAGTAAAATGATTATATTCCTTTCCTATTTGATGTGTACCCTAAATGTAGCACTCTGTAAAGCAGACTCAAGAGAAATTATTGTTTCAAAGGCACAGCTCTTTCAAAGAGACTGGCACATAAAGTTATCCTCCCTGTCCTTGTTTGTTTCAGTCCTTAAGTCTCTGGTCCACCAATGACTTGTAAATGAGCCCAAAGGTGACTGTTGTGATCTCACCAAGGGCATCTCAGTCTTCTTTCTGAACACATTCAGTGGGCCTGCCTGGCGTTGTTAGGGCTCACCTGCTTCTCCCAGCCATCCTGTGCTGCAACCCCCCCAGTGACAGGTATTTCCTTTTGGTGTAAGCTACTGATTTGTGCTTTGGTGTCTTCTTTAATTTGTTGTTGTTGTTGTTGTTGTTC
Source organism: Alectoris magna (assembly GCA_030625065.1). Lineage (NCBI taxonomy): Eukaryota > Metazoa > Chordata > Aves > Galliformes > Phasianidae > Alectoris > Alectoris magna. Next base: position 108,136,041 of record CM060560.1, read on the forward strand.
GGTTGGTTTCACAGTGATAGGAAACTGTTCATTCATATTAGTCAATATTGGCAGAGGAAAAAAATTAATTGGGAGATCTGCTCATGTAGGTATCAAAAAGCTTGTGTTAAGCCAAGGTTTCCCATGTAATCACGGTGTCCATACGGCAAAGCTGTCATCTCTATACACTTAGTAAAACAGAAAGCTTCAGCACTCTTTAGGCAGGCTTATGGAATGATGTGTTAATCTACTCCCATTAACAAGACAGCAAATTCCCAGTTGATTACCCAATTCAAATTAAGCACATGTAATCTCCCTGTGACACTCACAATGGTGTTAGTGTAATGCATAGAGAGAGGGGGGGGGATGAAGTCAGTGTGCTCAGGAGTGCTCAGCTTCCAACATTAATGTCATTTAGGCGCTCTGAATTTTAATTTGGGTCATTAACACCCAGCTCTTGTAATCACTGCTTTAAAGACAGCGCTCCTTATTTGTCACTCTCCTACACACTACACAAGGAGCCCTGGCCATGTTACAGGTTTTCCAGTTTGTGGCAGGATGGAGGAGTCCCATCAGATTCTACCGTGGACGTGTACTTTACAGGCTGTGCTAGCAGCTTGAAAGATGAAGGTCTGTTCAGACTGAAATGTGAGAGACAAAACATGGTATAACACAAAGGCCATGTGGAAGGTTGTTGTAAAATGTCCACAGGAGGACAGAGAATACAGTAAGCAGACAGCATGGCGTAACAGCACCTGACATTAGCTCTCACGCATTGTAACTCCCCCGTTTCTGTTTTACAACCCCAGTGCACCTCTTGATGTCCATTTGGCTTGCCCAGTTCCCTCCTCACAGCTGTACTTCATCCCTGCTTTAAAAAATATCATTGTCCTGGTGAACATCTCAAAGCCCTCACAGCGGTCTTCTGCTCCCACTGCTCTTTGAAGGCATATTTAAAAACTCGTAACTTTTTTCTTTTGCCAGTTTATAGGCCAAGATAAAAATAAAGAAGATAAAGTAAGAACCTGTCCCAAATCAGTGAAAAAAAAAAAATATTCATTTTTTACCTTTGATATTTAGGGTTTGATGTTCTGTTTCTAAAGGATTTTCTGGGACAGAAAATTGTTTGTGATCTCCATGATTTTTCAAGCTCTTCAGTAGTGGTATTGAGATTAAAAATAATTGGCTCTTAGGTACTGCTTTTATCAGTAGATCTCTGAATGCTTTACTGGGGAATTAAACTTCGGTAATAATTACAAACTCAGTGCTTCTCTGACTGGGATTAAGAATCAGGTAGCCCATTTTCACATATATTATCCATAACTCAAATAGTCTGTTACCCTAGATGTTCAGTTTCATTAAAATATGTTTTCCAGTAACCACACAAAGTTAGAGAGAAGTGGAGTTAGAGAGAAAGTTAGAAGAGAGGCTCTGGAGAAAAAATTACTTGCATTCTTCCCTCATACCCTATAGCATGCATTGAAGCTGCACCGCAGCTCTTTTATTTGAGGTTTATTTTAGAGACAATCCACAGAAGGGATGAAATGTCTGAGACCAATCTACACCTCAAGCCTCCGCATGATAAAATGGAAGTAGTGATCAGTGTACTTAAAGGCCTTGCGTACTATGGATAGTCTCAGATTGCAGAGTCACAGAATCACAGAATTGCAGGGCTTGGAAGGGACCTCTGGAGATCAGCAAGTCCAACACCCTGCTAAAGCATGTACCCTACAGTAGGTCACACAGGTAGATGTCCAGATGGGTCTTGAGTATCTCCACAGAATAGACTCCACAGCCTGTGGAGCCTGTGCCAGTGCTCTGTTACCCTTACCATAAAGTTCTTCCTCGTGTTAGTACAGAACTATGTTCAAGTTTTAGGCCATTACTCCTTGTCCTATGGCTATGAACCACTGAGAAGAGCCTGGCCTTATCCCTTTGCCTCCTGTCTCCCTTTAGATACTTAGAAACATTTATCAGTTTTGCTCTCAGTCTTCTTTTCCTCAGGCTGAACAGACTCATGTTAGTCAGCCTTACCTCATATAGGAGATGCTCCAGGCACTTTATCATCTTTGTTGCCCTCTCCTGGACTCCTGCCAGGAGATCTCTGTCTTTATTGAACTGAGGAGCCCAGAACCAGACACAGTATTCTAAACGTGACCTCACCAGGGCAGAGTAGAGGAGGAGGATCACCTCCCTTGACCTACTGGCCATGTTCTTTTCAATGCACCCCAGGTTATCATTGGCATTCTTGGACAGAAGACATGCTGCTGGCTCAAGGCCAATCTGTTGCCCACCAGAACACCCAGGTCCTTCTCTGCAGACCTCCTCTCCAGCAGGTCATCCCCTAACCTGTACTGATGCATGTGGTTACTCCTTCCCATGTGCAAGACTCTACACTTGCTCTTGTTGAACCCTGTCAGGCTCCTCACTGCCCAACTCTCCAGTCTGTCCAGGTATTGTTGAATGGTAGCACAGCTTTCCAGTGTGTCTGAAAATACTTAAGTACAAACACCTGGACTGGAGTTTGTGCTGTACTACACTTTCCACTCTGTTTGTTCCCCAAGTTGATACTTACATCTCTTTTTGGTACTGACACTGTTTCCTTATGCCTGTCAGACTGTGATTCTCTGTGAATATCAGAAAGCTGAAGAAAAGGAGAAGGACCACCATTGGTGAAGGGAAGTGGCTGCCTTTTGTATTCCTCACACTGCCTGCAAAGGACACAGGAAAAAGTGATGAGCCAAACCTGGTCAGAGGTGAAGTTGTTTGGGCCTCCTTCTTTTGGCTTGCTGATCCCCTCCAGTCCCATGGACAAAGCAGCCCCAGCCCCATACAGGAAGGCCGGGTTTTGTGACTCACCACAATAAATGCTGAACATCACTGCCCCAATTCATGGGCTTGTGTTCTGATTGGGTTTGTGGGCTGAGTTCAGCCCACAAACTACTACTACTACTACTACTTCTACTACTACCCAACAGTAGCAGAAAGCGATTTAGCCACATCCTGACAAGTGGTTTGTCAGAAAACCAGCCATGTTCTCTTTTCCCCTGTGAGTTTCTCCACAGTTCGGCAGTGTCTCAGCACACAGCCCCAACCCTCATTCCCACCGCTTAGGATTTGTCTCAGCGGTACTATTGACCAATGGGCTGGTGGTAAAGAAATTTTTCCGTATGGTAGCTGAAACAGACTGGTCTGTGATGTTGAAGGACACATTACATGCAAAGATATGGACACAGAGAATTTTTAGTAGCTTACTTAATTTTTTTTTTCTTTTTATTTTTTTTTTTCACTTTTGTAAACAAATAATATTTCCAAGCCATTCTATGATTTTATATTTAGAAGCCACCATCGCTCACTTTGCTGAGGACTGGAAATCATATTGCAGGGACTGTATGTCAGAGTGCAGTTAGTGGGACACTTGCATTTTTGGCCTACAACTGACTGCTAGGCAAAGAAATACGTTTTTATCAAATTAGAGAACATTAGAAGAAAGAAAGGATATTAGGAAATATCTATTAAGATGTTCCAGCAAACCAATCTGCGCAGCGGTCTGGGATAGCGATAAGCTTTTTGCCTCTTTGATGCTAATGAAAAAGCTGACGATACTAAGTGGCTTAGCAGCAGCCCAGTCTGCTTCTGCCATGACTGAGTGAGGCCTCAGTCTTCTGTATCAAGAACTATCATCTCTGTTCCACAAAAATCATCTTTAATCTCTTTATAGACAGACTCTTTTCCCTTACCTAATACAGCTAAGCTGCCTGCAATTAAGATCAATGCCGTCAAAGGATGGGTTTCTGCTTTCCCAAGCTACCCCTGTGTTCATGTCCTCCAAAACAATAGCTTCAGTATGTGGCTGCATGACTACATGGTATTTGCAGAACTGCCACAGCACTTACAGTGCTCAGGGGTTGTACCCTCAGAGGTGTGTGTTGTGCTGTTGAGGCTCTGCAGGAATTCAGTGGTAGAGTCATTCAAATCTGTATGAAAGGAGAAACATCATTAAATTATTGTAACAGCCTCTATGCGGCTGCTTCATTAGGCTTAAGTGGGGCTGTTTTATGTCATTCACTTTTTCCTGATGCAAACAACAAATGCGGTAACTGAGATACCTGAAAGCCTTTAGTATAATTGCTGGTTTATAGATCAAAGAAAAAAAATCCCACTGTTTAAATGATGTGAAACAGTAGCTAGACAGAGCCAGGAAAATCTCTAGCTCATGAGGTGCTGGCTCTGACTGAGATTAAGCACTCATACATACATACATATGTATAGTAGGTTATTTTTTAATACACGTGTATGTGTGCATATATACACATAACTATATCTATATATATTTTCATACATAGGCATTATAAATCCCTACCTACCTGCTATATATATGTATGTATGCACTCAAGCATGTATGAATGCTCAATTACAATCTGAAAAACAAAAAAATCAATTCACTTTTAGGGCACTCTAAAAATTCACTGAGAGTTTTTTATGTTAATTCAATTTAAATTTCCTTTTTGCCTTGCTTATCAGGTATTAAATTCTACAGGGATAAGCACGGCAGACCTGTCATTTAGGAAAGGAAAAAAAAAAAAGAAAAAGGACGTGGAAATCTCATAACACAGTGCTCTGTACAGCATGCCAACGAATGCTACGTATGATTATTTACATAATGGTTTGTGTTACAGCCTCAGAGGATTTAACTAATAGCAGTAATCCCTGCTATAGGAGCCTGGTGGCCCCGGGGGGACATGCTGAAACTCATTGCTGTGCCTCAGCAGGTGCTCCAGTGCCTTCTGTGCCCTGAAACTGTTCTCAGTTGTAGCTCCCTTGCTGAGGACCTTCCAGGTCTGCGGCTCTGCTGCCTGCCAGGCAGATGTGGCTGTGGGGAAGAGGGCGAATGGAGCAGCAAATGGAACCTCCCTCTTTTAATGAAACTGCAATGAACAAGCTGTGAAAGAGCAGGATCATGAAGCATGAGGTGCTGTCACAAGGTTTTGGCTGAAATGCACGGTTGTGGGTTATACGCTGGTAAAGAAGCACCAGTGTGCTGCCAACAGTATATTCCAGGAAAAGGAAAGCGGCTGTTTTATTTGCGCTTCAGCCAGAAGAGGTCTGCCATACAATTCCAATGGCACACAGACAGGTTCTGCCTGTCCCGGAAGCACAAACCAAGATGTTAAGAAAGAAGTTAATTTCTGGCATTCTGCTGCTAAACAGAGGTTTTCTGAAGAGAAAGATCTGTGAAAAAATGTCCACCCCCACCTTTTTTTTCATTCATTAGTCTTTAATGAGGCTGTTTTCCAGTGCTCTATTAGCCAGCCTTTATAGCCCCACATTAGCTCATGATTTCATTGCTGCTCCATGATTTTATTTAGCCTCTCCAGTAATTTATTTCATCCATAAACTACCCTCAATACTCACTGCATTTGCCTAGCAACTCTCCTTATTTTAATATTATTAAATTAAATACATTTAATAAAAACAGTATACTCAAATGTTTTTCGTTTCTCTCTCACTGCTGCAAATCCTCAATGGATTGGAAGACTCAAGTCTTCGTTTTCTAACTCAGTGCAGTTCAGCAGGGGAACGCTTCTGTAGAGCATTAAAATGCTAGTACAGATTATACCACCCATTGTTTGGTCTCTGCTTGGACACAACTTTGCCATGTTTAGTAATTATTTTTGGATGGCTATGTGATGACTACCAGGCAGCAACTGAACAGAAGCACAGCAGATGTCATGTGCTTAGCAAAAGCATTACAAGCTGAGGGCCACATGAAGTTGTGTACCTGCTACTGTATCTTTTGCAAGAGACTCCTGATTAACACGGATATGCAAACCAACACTAAGTTTGTACCACCCTTGCACTTTGCAGCACCTGTAATTATCTTCATAACTCCTCTGCTATAGTCCAATCAGGCAAAGAAGATGATGCATCATCTACTCAAGTGCTGTTGTGTTGTTCTCTCTGAACACTGTGGTGCTGATACAGCTTTTTTTCTCTAGGGTAGAAATCATAGAATCATAGAATGGCCTGGGTTGAAAAGGACCACAATGATCATCAAGTTTCACCCCCCTTGCTGTGTGCAGGGTCGCCAACCACCAGACCAGGCTGCCCAGAGCCACATCCAGCCTGGCCTTGAATGCCTCCAGGGATGGGGCATCCACAACCTCCTTGGGCAACCTGTTCCAGTGCATCACCACCCTCTGAGTGAAAAAATTCCTCCTAATATCTAACCTAAACCTCCCCTGTCTCAGTTTAAAACCATTCCCCCTTGTCCTATCACTGTCCGCCCTCATAAACAATCGTTCCCCTTCCTGTTTATACACTCCTTTCAAAATTAGAAGGCCACAATGAGGTCTGCCCTGATCTTTCTCTTTTCTAAGCTAAACAAGCCCAGTTCCCTCAGCCTTTCCTCAGAGGAGAGGTGCTCCAGCCCTCTGATCATCTTAGTGGTCCTCCTCTGGACTCGTTCCAAGAGCTCTGCATCTTTCTTGTGCTGGGGGCTCCAGGTCTGGACGCAGTACTCCAGATGGAGCCTCACGAGAGCTGAGTACAGGGAACAACCACCACCCTCTCCCTGCTGGTCACTCCTCTTTTATTGTAGCTCAAAACATAATCTCTCCTGTTGAAAAACACACATGCTTGCAATCACTGTTGAGGATCCCATTGCTTGCTCTTTATTTTTTCTTCTTTCTTCCCTAGAGATGTCAAATCCTTAGTAAACCACTACCTGAAATTTTGTCTTCCCTCAGGCACCACCACAGAAAGCTGTGTCTGGTTTTAAAGGTCTGTCACATGTTGAAATGCAAGAAGTGCATAGTGAAATGGATGAATTAACTTCAGGGCGTTAAGCCTGCATTTTTGGGTTTCAGCTGAAACAAAAAACTATGAGCATTTTGGCTCTTGTCAACATGGTATCAACAGACTGCAATAAACAAACATACTTAATTTAGACAGGGTTTTACCTGCTCTAATGGGATGAAACTGTTTTCCCAACTAACAAAGAGAAGTTTTGAGGAAGTTGGCACAGAGGATTGACACCTGTGATGTCTGGTGATATCAACTTATTTAACATTTTTCTTTAATCTTCGTTTGAAGCAGTAAGTATTCTAGAGCTGAATATTTATCTGATAATCAAACACAGACAGATGGTGGTTAGCAAGTAGACTTCTATTTGCCCATGAGGATTATTTCACATTTACTAAAAAAAGACCATCTTTCCTAACACCTGTCTCGTTTTTGGAAAGTACCATTTCTCTATCTGAACAAACCTGAGAAAGTGAAATACAGCTTTATCTTAGCCTGGGCATCTCTGGACTCAGAGACAAAGCTGTGAATTTAAGAGCCTTAGTTTTGTCTCCCCTTCTCCTCCCACCTATCTATCTCTGTGCATTGTTCCCTTGTATTAATTCCCAGCTGTCTCTTGGTTTTCATTTAAAATCTTGCAAAATAACAAGAGCTGAAACAACATCCTTCCTTACAGGCTTGGACTTGGCAAGCTCAGCTGCAGCCAAAGGGGCTGACCAAGAGGGCCATAGTGGCACTGGTGTGGGAACCATGAGTGAGCCAAAGACATGCAGCACTAACCCATGGTCAGCAAAGTGCTTCTGCCACGTGTCTAGGGTGCTGGTTAGAAGGCAGCTGTCCCCGAGGCTATTTATAGCAGAGAAATAGCTCAGCTCTGCCTTGCACTATGACTTTGACATTGTATCTCCTCAGACAGTGATGATATACAACCCACGGAGAGAGAGCCTCTCTGTTTGCATTGTATATTTATAGTCTTAGGCAATTTATAGGCAAAATTATTCTCCCTTAGTGACCCACTGGCAGCCAGGTCTCTGCTTTAGGAAGGCAGACCAAGAAGAACCAGTATTTAATTTCAGAGCCACTGCAATCAGTGTTCATGTCATGATATGTGTATATACACACACACACACATATATATATGCACACAAATATAACCTCTTAATTCCTCAGGGCTTTATAAGAAGGGATTCAGCTCCCAAACGGCACTCTGCTGGGTCAGAATCAAGTCTTTTGCTCAGTTTCTTCTGCCAATACTACGACACATTACCAATTGCATTGCTCACCAATGTCTGGGTAAATATCGCTGTAGCATAATAGATATTTCTTTAAGTGAATTTTACAGGGCGGAATCACATGGCTGAAGGAGAACACTCAATACCTCACAGGCTCATGAAAGTCAGCCTGTTGCAATCCATTTTGTTTGGAGAATAAGGCTGCTGCAGATACTGCAGGCTATATTCATTCTTGGCATGGCCACTGTGCTGCTATGGAGGGGAAGGCAACATTCAGCACTGTCATACTGCATTGCCTCTTCCTTGTGCTGCCCATGCTGCCATTTTGCATGTGCTGTTTGTCTCCAGAATGAGAGAGTCTCATCTTTTTATTCACAGTGAAGCGACAGGGAAATCATTTTAGCCTAATTCATTACCCTGTGTCGTGGAAGAGGGAGCCAAGCTTGCTGAACTGGTAGAATTTAGAGAGCTGGAAGGTGTAGCCTGGTCCTCTAAAGAAACAAATACTAAAAAGTGTCCCTTTTAGTTGATAGAGTGTTTCAAAAATATTATGAATAAATCATAAAAAAGCCTCAAATGGGTATAGATCAAAGGGCTTGCAGCAGGCACTGGGTAAACAAGGACTTTGTGGCAGGAGCCTACTGTTAGGGTTGCAGGTTAAATGCTCAAAACACATCCCATAAATTCAGCGGGCGATCAGTGACAGTTAAGGTTATTAATGCAGACCCTTTCACATGAGTTGACTGTGCATTACTGATTTCTGCATTTAAGCATAGAGTTCAGTTTAGCAGCTGTGAAGTGGATTATGTACGTGCTGGTGGTGCTCCTAAGCCTAGTCAGAGCCTTTCCAAAAGTGGGCCTGGGAACACATCACAGCTGTGTAGGTCTCAGACTCTAGTCTGGGTGCTCTCAGACTCTTGTGGCTTTTCCTCTCAACTACAGAAAATAGTTTAATGCCATTATCCGTATGTTTCCTCTAGTAAAGCAGCGGCACTTACCCCATAATTAATGAATGGGGACGATTTGCTACTGTCAGGTCAAAGGAAAAAAAATGGGGGGGGATTTAAAATTCTTTTCTGTCACAGGCACTTCATCATAATAGGATAAATTTATATGTAGATTTATAGGGTTTCTATCCCATTTTATAAAAAGTATAAGAATAACATTTGATATTCAGCAAGCCATTTTACATGCTGTCCTAGTGTGACAGAGCTTTAGCAAGATTTGTGTTAGCTCTCTTGCTAAATGATTTCACAGCTCACAATATCCCATCCTAAAGCACTACAGGTACCTCCAGTGCAGGGCATGGTGACCTCTCACTGGTATGCCTCTGGCTCTGTGTACATGGCATTTAAGTACAGGTCAAGCAGAGATCGTACCTCTACTGAATGAGTAATAAGGAAGGCTTTTAAAATTTTTCCTCACCTGAGGTAGTCATGACAGCTGATGGAAGTACTGAATTTCCAAGGTCTATAACAAATCAAAGCAAACACCTTTACTAAGAGTGAAAAGTGTATTTATTCTTCTGTTTAAAAAAGAGGATCATTCAAGGGCTTAAAGGTGAGAGAGAGTGCATCATGCTTAATTTCCAAGCAATCTTCCAAGGCACAACCCAGCCAGGTGGTCTGACAAGAAACAAGAAGCAGCTGAAGTAACAGGGCTATGCAATCCCTTGGGAAGATTTTGGGGCTAAAGGGTCTGAAGCCCCAGGAACCTCCAGTATGTACCTCACCTAAAGAGAAGCAGTGAGCTACCTGGTTTCAACCCATACAATGAAATGTGTCTAATCAGCATTGATTAGATTAGGTTGAAATAGCATATATGACCTGGTGGTGAGACCCCTTCATGGGTCCATCCATGAGGCATCCTGCAGGCTGCAACTCTAGTAAGAAATGTAAAGACGCTGCATTGAAAAGTGATTACTGAGTCCTCAAAGAAGTGCAGAGAAATAGTTTGGTTCCTTACAATCCAAGGGCTGTTCACCAGCCAGCCAAACACAGCAGAGACATTGTCCTTCCCAAGCAGCATTTACATCCTAAGTAAGAGGAGGCTTATGTAGAAAAATACACTTCTTTCCTTGCCATTTATCCACAGCATTTCTCTGACATGTTCACGTGACCCACCACTGAAACACAGCTGTATCATGGACAGTACAAAGCCAGCTACCCAAGGAAAGCTGTCTCTGAAGGACATCCCCTGAGGTGTAGGGAAAACAGTTCACTTATCTGCAATAAGCTGAAAATAAGATGAACTTGTGGAGACAGAACATAGATTTGCCGAATTTACACAAATTAAGAAACATTCAATCAGTTCCTAAATTAGGTAGAAGCGTTGAGGATGTTGGTTGTTTCCTTAAGCAGAATGTTGAACCATTAGTAAGGATGTTGTTTTTAATTACCAGCTCAGTGCTGAAAGAGCTATATTCAAATGACAGCTAAAGTGTCAGGAATAACAAAGTGCTCCTCAAGGCTAAGGTTTAGTTATGTTTGGGTTTAGCTATGATGGATTACATCACCAGACTATCTCTTCATTGTATTTGCTCTGATGTCATAGCAGCAGAAAAGGATAGCTTACTGTGCAAACAGAGGGATACCTTACTATTGCAAGATCATTTCCCTAATAGCTTTAAAAATTATAGATGCACCCTTAATATAAGGCTATTTTGTTTTCTAATTTTCTTCTGAAGCCTTTGTGGTAAAAACTTGGGATAAGGCTTCATCAGGTGTTTTTTTTTTTGAGGGGATGGGTGGAAGAAGATGAAAGTAGTTCTCAAAAGAAGTGAGACTGTTTAAAAGAAAAAAAACAAAAACAAAAACCAAAAAGGCTGAAAGTTTAGTTTGGGGTTTGTGTCATGATGTGCATTAGTATGGCACCTTCACAGAACGCAGCCAAGAATTAATGTAATTTCCCTCCTTTCTATCACATCTAAAGACATTAACATTTTTATACAGAGTGGAGCTATCTTAGTACAGCCCACAGGCAAGAATGTAGGCTTCTTTAATTGATAGCTCTCATTTGAGTACATTTCTACTAAACTGCAAACTGTGTGAAATGAGTCATTTTGGAGAAAAATGATCATTTATCTTCCATCCCTCTGAAGCCATATTTCAAGGGGACTGAGCTTTGGTTTTCAATACAGCCTTTGCTGAAAAAACACACCAATAGGTGTATCCACAGCCAAAAGTGAATACAGGTGCAAGTAGCTACCAGTTTACCTGGTGTACCAAAAAAGTCTTCTCAGGGTCCAGCAGTTCAATTATACTGTTAATGTGCAAAGAGCATATACATTAGAAGAAAAGAAAGAGAGGTTTAACTGTGCATCTACACCTGAATATGAGGCGTGCACAAGAGGGTGCTAAAGGAAGTCAGTCTGTGCTTCTTGCGAGCCACACTGCAGGATTACTCACTGGGAAATGCATAGTTAGAACAGCTCACCAATGCTGTCTAGCTAAGTGTGGGTACTTTTGGATATGGGAATTGCAGCAAGATACTGCCTAACACTAGCAAGCATCTTTTGTTTGTGTAGAAGTTTCTTCTTAATGAGTTTACTCGAGTGTTTTTGGCAGCTTTCTTGTCTCATTTAGAGACTTGAGCTAAGAAATCTGCCAGAAAGAAAGTTCAAGCTGTGTGATGTGCACAGTACTTCCACACAGTTACCATTTATTCTGTATTTTAAATAACAAAGTATACATGTGTTTAGTGTTCTTGACACTTCAGATGTGTCTTACCTATGGAAAACTCACCAAAGGAAACAAATATTTCTTCTGATGAAATACTCTGTATTTCATTCCCAAGGAAGGAAAACAGACATACACACGACAACGTGATATGTACTTGGTGGGTCCCTTCTAACACCAAGCACAGATCTGATGATAGAAACCTTCACTGTCTTGTGAGTCTTTTCGTTCAACAGACATTTCTGGAGAAGAAAAAACAAACAAAACACAAAGCAAAGCTGCAAATCCCTTTCATCGCACTTTAAACTATAAATCAGAATTGTGCTAAATGCTGTTACTGAAAAGCAAGTTCATATGGCTGAAAATTTCTTAGCTGAAATGCTGTCCAAAATGGTAACCCAGATGGACACCTACATGCTGCCATTGGCAGGAGTGGTTTAGCAACCAGGGCGTTTGCTGTTAATCATTTCTATGGTTATGTCATTGACCTACTCATGAGTTTTATCACCTCCAGGCTGCTCTGTCAGGTTTTTCTTGGTCCATGTACCACACAGTGCTTGGCTTGGGAAACACCTTTCTCACTATGCAGCTCATGTTAGGCTGGAGGGCAGTAAAAGCCAATTGTTAGCCTCTAGTATTTCTCACTCGTCTGCCACTGCTGACTTCCAACATCCACAATAGACAAAGCCTCTCCTACAAACTTAGTTACTTACCATCATGCTTGTCAAGGAAGTACTCCCTTCCTCTTTATTGTATTTCTTCTCCTGCCATATTTCTGATTGGAGGCATAATTGAAGGAAAGTCAAAGGACACCCTCATCACTACCTGGGGCCAGGCTGAATAGTGAGCTTCCACATCCTTCAGTTCAATACCTCAGGGACAAACACTCGTATGGAGAATCATTAGCAGTAGTAATGGACACAGTGCAGGGTCAAGAATGAGATACTTCCTGATTACCATGCAACTCCTACCTTTGTTAGTTGGACAACAAGGCAAATTCCATGAAAAAGGCTGCCTAGCACACTGATAAAACTGAATACACAAAATCAGATGCCTTTCCAGAGAGCATCATATATAAAAGATTTCTGGAAGTCACAAGAAATTACGTGCTTTAGATGCAATAGTTCTGGTTGAATGCCAATTGCTCCAAAAATCTGCATTTGTACTCACCTTACTTTCTCCTTGAACAATAAAAGGGAAGGACTGGAGAGATTCAAAATCAAGGTTGGATGAAGAGATGCATACTAGAAGGGTGGGAGATCTTATCTTCATGCTGCCTGGATGTTCCCAATTACATTTACTTAACAGCTTATGATGCTAAGAGAAATTGCTTTTTACCTCTAAACAAAGACATTCGTACTATTACTCATGCAGCACAAAGACCTTTGCACTCACAATCGAAGAAAGTGATATACACTTTTAGCTGAAAGCAAGTTTGATATATTGCAGGCATCACAAGTCAATCATTCAGTATGGAGACTGGAAATATCCAACTGAAACTCTGTATTGGTAAATAGTCACTGAACTCATAATGTAATTGCTTTCCCCTCTTTTCATTAATCTCTTGTTGTTCAACTATTTTTAGTTCTTAATATTTTTATAGATGTTCACTTTGAAGAAATAGAAGTCTGCTATCCAAAATAGATTTAAACCTGACAATAAAGCATAGAAAACAGAAGGAAAAGAGTGAATGTTTGTTTGGAGATGAAGAATGGACAAACACTCTTGAAAGACTTCCTATCGTCATTTGGCCCCATGATAGCAACACCCCTTTGCTTTGCTCAGCAGGGCAGTGCAAACAAGTGCTTGCAGTGTCCAACACCACAAGTGAAAATAAGTCACCAGGAAAATTACAGTGGTTTTGCAGAACTGCTTGAGCATGCCTTGTCTGAAAAGGCATGGATACAGACAATACAAGGCTCTGCCTGTCCACAGACACTCTTTCTGAGGAGAAATTTCTTGGATCTAGTCACTCTATTGACATTTGGTTACTCCAGCTGTGTTGTGCTTGTAGCACGATACGTTATGCCTGGCTGGACCATCACTTTCTCATTGACACTGTAGGTAACTTGGGAACAACCCAAAGTTCCAGCCGTGAGTCAGAGTAGCATTGCAGCCACTTGAGCTACATGGCAAGAACTCAGAGGAACTGTTGCCCAAAATGAATGTTGCAGGGGATCTCTCAGTCAGTCCTCATTTCTATGATGCTGAAGCTCACCTCAGCGTCAGAGATGAAACACTGCCAAGTTTTACTAGAAAATGCAGTTGGTAGTGACAACCAAAACACAGCTCCTTGCCCAAAGGCAGGATTGGTGATATTCATGTTATTCATGTTATGTGGAAGATGACCTGCTCAATCTCTCCTGGAGCTTTCAGGCGCTCACTAGGAAGGAGGGTTTCCCAATGTCTAACCTAAATCTTTCTTGCACAGTCTGTCTTGTGCTTCAGGAGTCTATACGTATGCATCAAAAAGGCTATTCCATTCACCTTTTGCTGCAACCTTTCACAGGGATGAAGAATCATAAAGAGGAAGTCTGAGAAGTCCAAAGGAGATCAGTTTTAATTCTTTCCCCAGCAGATTTTGTTTAGACCCCTCTTTTTTTCATGGTCAGCAAGAATGGTTAATGTGGTCCAAGGTGTTCACTATCAACTTTTCTGAGCTTGCCAGTTTCTTCACACTGTCTGCAATCCAAAATGGCAATGAGAATATTTCCTTGGAAACTTTCTACAGTTGGAACATAGACATTAAAATGCTGAAAGTTTCTACTTGAAACTTAAAATAAAACATAAGTTTTGTGACCTGGTAGTTTCCGTGTCCTACCGTGAGAGATATTATTGCAAAAGAGGAATGGTTGCCTTTTAGGAAAAAAAACAGTGGCATTTTCTGACTAGCTGGCTGTAAACCATATTTAATTCAAGCCCAAGGAAAGAACCACCCACAAATGATTTGTATTTTCTGTCTTGCTTATTCCTCAGAAGCTGACTAGCTACATTGTCCCCGGTTCCTTACCTTTCCTTCCCTATGCAATATTTTTCCCTTGGATAAATATCATTATTTCCATTGTTTCATTTTTGTTTCAAAAAAGTCACATATACCTTGAGTAAATAGCTAGTTCCTAACCTAAAAATAAGTAACTGAACACAATGCTAAAGCTCTAAAATTTCCATCATGTCTCTTGAGAGACCTGCAGCCCCCTGCATGAGCACTGACCACTTACAGCCTCTCCATCCTGTCCTGGAGCCTTCCCTGGGGCTAATGCAAGGTCAGACATTACCACCCATGGAGAATCCCTCAGGTAGCTCCCATTTGTGCTCACAGAAGCAGCATACTGCTATAGGAACAGGAATTGCTCAGAAGCGGGGATGTGAGTCACAGACAGCAGCTAAGTGACTTGCAGCTGCTGCACGAGCTCACCGTTTGCAAGGTGCCAGCCGAGCCCTCCTATAGGCCAGTAGAAATTGCAGGGTAGGCTGGAAAGCAAACAAAAATGTATTAATGAAATGGGTACTGAAGGTCACAGTAACAACTTCTAATGAGACTTAATGGCCTTGTTTTGTTAAAAGAGTGCAAATTAAATCCTATACACACCACATACCTGGCAAGATAAAAGCTTACATGCTCCAATTTGAGGTCAAATAAGGGGTTTGGAAGCATATATCAGCAGCTACTACCACAAGATCTGTGATGCATTTCCCTGCCTTTCAAATTATGCCTGGGTAGCTTTATTAAAGCTAGCTAAAACCATCCTGCTATCATAGATGATAGCAGGTCATCGGTTCCACCTGTTGGTTCCTCCAGGTGTTTGCCTATCAAAACCATCTGCCAAAGCTTTAGCCATTGCTTGCTGTCCCCCAAAATGTCTGTTGATGGTGCCTAACCAACTTCTCATGTAATATTATCTAGGCTGTTGTATGGCAGTGTCACACCACAGACACTTCCTGCTTGGCCAAGAAGCCCAAACTTCACCTTCATGTCAAAGCAGCACATTTCTGATGACCACAAGGAGTGGAAAATTTGTTTTATTATTTTGTTTTGTTTGCACAATATTTCTGTTCCAGGCAGAGCTGACTGTATAGATACAAGCTGATTTATCCATTGGTTTGCAGATATGTTGAATGTTAAGTAAGAACTGCTGAAACTGGTAAGAACGTGTCTCAAAAGCCTTGAATAAATCATGTTTCTGGCCCCTTCTGAGCCTTAAAACTGGACTGGAAACAAGTGAAGACCCTGGATTAATGAACAGATCTGCAATTCTTTCTCTTTCCAACATAAATCTCATATAATTCTCCAGCATTAATATAATTTGCTTTTCTTCTTTTTTTCTAACCCTGCTAACCCACACAGGGTTACCTTAGTTCTTTACTTTCCTCCCTGAGGTAATGAGTTCAAGTTTCACTGACATTTTTTACAGTTAATCCACCTAGGACTCTTTCTCCCCCTTCTTCTAATTTCCACTTTTATACCTAGTGTTACTGACTGGTTGTACCTGGATTGACTTATTGGTGTGGTTTAACCCAGCAGGCAGCTAAACACCATGCAGCCTATTGATCACTCCCTCTCCTCCCAGCAGAATGGGGGAGAGAATCGGGGAAAAAAAAAAAAAGAAGTAGAACTTGTGAGTTGAGATAGAAACTCTTTACTAAGACAGAAAAGGGAGAGAGAAATAATAGTAATGATAACTATATATATATACACATATATTTACAAAACAAATGATGTACAATGTAGAAGCTCACCACCTACTGACTAGCCAGTCTCTAAGCAATGGCTGCCCTCCCTGGCCAACTCCCCTCAGTTTTATAGTTTTTTTCCACACGATTCGTATGGTATGAAATATCCCTTTGTCCAGTTTAGATCAGCTTTCCTGGTTTTGTCCTCTCTAAGCTCCCTGTGCCCCCCAGACCCCCTAACAGGCAAGACAGCATAAAGACCTGAAAAACTAGAACATCCTTGGTTTTGCACAGCACTGCTCAGCAACAACTAAAGCATTGGTGTGTTATCAACGCTGTTTTTCTCCTAAAGCCAAAACTTAGCATCACATCAGATGCTGTAAATAATATCAACTCTGTCCCAGCCAAAACCAGGACACCTATATTTAATAATCATGGCCTTGTGTTTTTCTGAACTTAGGGTACATTTTGAGTGGAATTTCCTTTTTTTAATTTTTTTCCTTTCCTTCCTGTTTTCGTTTGAAGGATTCTCCTTATCAGAAAATGAATGTCTTAAGGCATTCACAGTACAGATTGTAGTGGGGCTGTCAAAGGACAGGTATTTTCAGATGTAAGAAAACATATGGTAAAAGTGGGTTTTCTAACATGAGCTGAAGGTTGGCTAGTAGACCAAATAATATTGAATCTGGTGATTGTTCTGATGAGAATAGGTATATATCTCCACTTCTGTGTTGGGTGCTGGCCTTTGCTTTTTCAGATATGTTTTCTGGATAACTATTCTGGAAGACAGCTCTCAAGCACAGCTCTGAATTACCAAGTAGATGTTTTTCATTTAGCAGCTCAGCCTCTGTTAACTGTTTGACATTCATTTGTCTTTACCAGTGGTTTGGGTCTAGCAGAAATTCAATATTTAGTATAGCAGTTTCAGTTGCTGAGCCTTTACCAAAAGGAGAAATCAATATTTGGCAAAGTTAGATGTGAGAAGACCACGCATTTTCTCAGAAATTTGAGCCTAAAAGAGCTCCATTCTAGGAAAGACATTTCAGTCCAAAAGTACCCTCTTCAGAAGAGCTCTCTTGATTGAAAACCATCTTCTACTCAACCTATCAAGAGTCTCAACTCCACTGAGAGACTCTCACTTGCACTCCCTATCCTTCTACTGCTCTCTCAGTCATACCCAGGCTGTCTGTGAGCAAGTGTCACTGCTGTCCCGCAAATCTGTGTTGTCTCTGCTGTGTTCCTGCTGCCCAGCCTGTGGGATCCCTGCACTTGTTCTTCCCCAGCTCCTGCCTTACCAATGAATGGGCTGAGATTCAATGAAGGGGCTCAGTGCATACAACTACATTACCTCCAGGATCTGTGCTCTGTCAGTCCAAGGTCTGAGAAGACCACCTCAGCACCCATCTCTCTCAGCACCCATCTCTCTCAGAGAGCTGCTCCAGCAAACCCTATGCTCAGAACACTGCTAGATGCTAATAGCCCAGCACCACCATTAGAGGCCAGCCAGCAGTTTCCAGGAACATCACAGGATGCCCAAAGAAACCCAACCGCAAAGGCTGTGGTTTCTTTCTCTTGTTTGTGTCTCTGCCTTTTGTACTAAGAAGCTGACGGGGGTGCACGCACAGACAGTCACACGTGACACAGCAATTCAGAGAATAAGCCAAATAAAGCAACTGCTTTGGTTGAGTGATGCTCAAACCAAGGCAAAGAGCATCAGCAGGGGCAGAGGACAGGGAGAGTTCAAATATCTTAGAATACTTGAATGATTACCAGGTAACATTGTAGCTGCTTGACAAATGTTGATTTTTTTATTAGTAGGATTTATGTTTGAATCATGCGTACGCAAGAGGAAATCTCAGATCATTAACTTCTATTTTTATTTCTCTTGCATCAATGACTGATAGCCCCAAGACAGAGGTTTACTTTTTCTTTTTTTCTACTTTTCCCTGTTGAATCTTCCTTTGCATCCTGAGCAGCAACCTTGCATTAATGGGCCATCTCTGAGCCATGGGCTTCCTCAAATAAGCAGCTATAGTCAAAGTATGGTTGACAGTCCCACTGTTTGACAACCATTCACTTTAGGAGGGTTGGACATTTGTTTTTCAGACCCGTGGGTATATAAACAGAAATTACAGCCTTGGTGAGAAAACTTCTTGCCATCATCAATGATTTTGGTGGCAAAAATCTTTAGAGTGTTACTCAGACCCAAGTAGACTCTCCACCCATACTGTGCACTGCAATTCCCATACACCTCAGGGTAACTGCTTGGTTAGAAGTTCCTCTTTCTTTCATTTTACTCCTGTGAATAAAACATCTCACAGGAGACGTGAAGACCAAACACTCCCCTCCTGTTTTTGCGGACCAACACTATTCCCACCATGAAAATAGTGAGGAATAACACATTGTAACATAATAACATTGTAACATAATAACAATGTACTTAAACATTTCCAACACCTATTTTTCCCAAATACATTGTCTTTTTATGATGAAATCACTCAGAACTTCAAAACTTATAGTGTTCATCATCTTACCAATAAACTATGGATTAAATAGCTGCATCTTGTAAGTCCTGGCCCTTGATACAGAGAGCTTTCTTACTGCAGCATCCCAAAAGTCATGCTGAATATCTCCTACTCATGAAACATAGCAGAAATACCAAGACAATCCTCGCTTTGGTACTTGTAAGTAGTGATAATAGCCAGAAGTCACATCCTCTAACTGCCTGTGTACCAGTCACCTTGAGATAGGGATCTGTTGCACATCATGGACAGCTGTGCCTTGGTACATATTTGCAAGCTGTCCTCTGGATGACTTGTGGTGACCCACATGCTTTATTGTGCTGACCTTTCGTGTTGTTGTTTGTTTGCTTTTTTCCTTACCCTGCCGCTTGATTTTGTAGAGTGACCTTGTTGCACTAAATCATGTTAAGGGCAAACACATTCCCTATGAAAATGTTAAAGAGCTTTAAAATCCAGAATTCACTGCAAAGAGATCTGAATAGGTAATGACCTAAGATAGAAGGCTGAGAAACCTATTGTGCCTGAAAGTCACTTTAAAGAAAAACCCCAACAATTACAACTCATCAGTGACAACACACAGAAACTTAAGGGAAAAGCTCAAGCACTCTGCTTGCTGGTATGTATACTGAAGTTAATGCTAGAAGGTTAAGACTTACAGTAAAGTGCTCATAGTTTTTATGTTAGTGGTTAAATATGAGGGCTGCTCTGAAAGTAATGTCTCCTATATTATTATGTTGGCCCACAACATCAGAGGAGGATGTTGGTGGTATGGCAGCAGAGGTTGAATCTTCTCGTCAATATTCTGTTACACGTTCTTGCTGTGTGACAGATGGCAGCAGAGGGGCAGTTTGACAGAACGGCATCTGACATGGAAGTGCGTATGAAATAAAGGTGTGTCTCTGAATTTCTCCATGCAGAAAAAATTACACCCATTGACATTCCTGGATGCTTGCCGAACTTTTATGGAGACCAAACAGTGCATGTGAGCACAGTGAGGCAGTGGGTGGTGTTTCAGCAGTGGCAACATTGACATGAAAGGCAAGCCACGTTCTGGATGGCCATGCAGAATTTTACAAGCACAACACACAGGCTCTTGTTCACAGCTAGCAAAAATACATAGCTAATGGTGGTGCCTATGTTGAAAAACAGTGTTTTGTAGCTGAGAATTTGCTCTATCAATTACAGTGTTGTTGTGGTCTTTGCACCTGTTGTAGTCTCCGTGGAAATAAATAGGAGGCATTACTTTCAGAGCAACCTAGGTAGATAACTGGGTTTGTAAATCTTCAGTGTGAGCCTGTGACATGGAAGTCAACAAAGCACAAAAACTCTTCAGCTTTTTCTTTTTTTAATTAAAAAAAAAAAAAAGGCTAATATCTCACTAACCTATGCAGTAACTGTATTTTTCAGAGATATTAGAACTTCACTACAGCAAAAATCCCCGAGAAACCCCATGCAGAGAATATTTTAGTTGTTATATTTGCTAAATTCTTTGGCACTTTCCACAGACCTGCTCTACATGCGCTCATGAAAAAATTAAAAGCAATTAAGAAAGGATTTTCCCTCTTTGTATTTTTTTTAACAGCTATTGTTTGTGTTATCTATGTTGCAAAACCACATCTATACCTTTTCCTTTATAATCATGGTCTAACACAATTGATAGCTTTTGTTTAACAGATTCTGCAGGACACAGTAAGATCTAACGTTTTTTATTTCTCTCTGCAAAAATACCCTGTATTTTCTTCTGTAATCTGTACCTGAGATGAAATAATACTTATACTTAACACTGTCTATTTCAAAGCATAATTGGTCTAGTTTCTTGAGGTCATGTTCTTGAAGCATGGAACTTCTGAAGTCTGGTTTAACTGCACTTTCTTCATGTAATGCTGCTCTTCTTTCTTTTCATCATGGCAACAACAGTAACAACAACAACTGAAAAGCCCAAGAAGGAAAATAAGAAACACGGTGTTCATTATGATTCAGGAACTAACGCTGACTGGTCTTCTGATGAAGGAACAGGATTTTTTTTTTTTTAATTAGAAGAGTAGTTTTTCACCACTATTCATAGACACATTTGTTAATGAAAGCCCTGCATCCATTTCCAGATGCAATTTCATTACTCTAATTCACGACCTTACCAAAATTCACAAAAACCTTTGCTTAACTGCTGGACCAAGGCATTTCCTTTTGAAGCTGATCTTAAATTTTTCTCATACGATTTTTTCCACTGCAATAAATCTCCACATCAATCTCATGCCCCTCTATTTTCTTTCCTCTGCAAACTTTCTTTGCATCAGGTAAGGTGTTCAGCGTGTCAGATGGGTTAAGATCAACTCCGTTTTTCAGTGTAAGTGGTCCTTTTTTATTCTCAAACCTGCCTTCCCCCAGGAGCAGAGCCTCTCACTCTTTCCTGTGTTGTCTATTTTTAAGAGTATCTCAGCACCTCCTACCCTTCCTATTCCTTCAGGGCTCAAAACCACCTGTGGGAGGTCAGAAATGATGCATCGAACAGAGCGCATCTGTGATCCAGAAGTCAGATCTGTCTGCACCCTCGCATCTTAGCAGGAAGAGCAGTGGTACAGTCATGCAATGGTGTGAGTGCCTGGGCAGATGTTAAGATCTCCGGCCAGCCCCTGTGCTGCAGCCTGCATGGACCCTCCTGAACTTTGCTCTCCTGGTAGTTCTGGCTTGTGGACTGAGACAGAACAGATAAAGTGCTGGATTCACTTTGCTCTGATGCAGCTGGGAGCTGTACTTTACTGATAATGACTGCCCATCTCCATTCCACTCACAGGCTGCATTAAAGTCTTTTGCCTTCTTTTGAGTGGACAAGGTTCATTGCAAAAGCCCAGATTACTTTAAAATGAAAAGCTTCAAGAGGTGCATTGCAAACTGATTTTTTCAGCTGTCTCCAGCAAATGTTATCAGTAACACATAATGCAGTGGCTGAAAAATCCACAGTGATGCAGATATGAACAGCAGCTGCACATATTTAACAAATGTAGACCACATTTACAGCATCAAACATGCCAGTATCAAACAAGGGTGAGGGAAGATGATCAGTGCTTGATTATCACTATTGCTATATTAGGGAAGAGATGGAGAAAAATTGCAAGAAGGACAGAACTCCACCCATGGGCACTTCTTCCCTCTGCTACCTCTAACATTCCCTGCACTTGCCCTGCTCTCAGCCCTTGAATGTATACTGGGTGCAGCCCCGTGCAGCAGCAGGTGAGCATGCTAGGTTTGCAACTCTGAACCGAAACCTTGCCAAGTGTGTTGCATCAATTTAATCCTACTCAGCCTGCTAACAGAAACCTGGGCCTGACAGAAGTTTCTGGGGTCATCAAATCCAGCCCCTCTTGAGCACAGACACAGGTTTGCCCAGTTCAGCCAACATCTCTGCCCAGCTCCATCTTATCAATTCAGACACTTTGCCCTCACTGCTGGCCAGCGGACAAAACTATTGTTTAATTTGTAGCCAAATCCACTCATGTCCTACTTAAAACCGTTTGCACCTTTACAAGCATGTTTAAATATCACCCCTGTTCACATTCTTCCCTAGGGCTTACTTAGTGCTGCTTTACAGCTTCCTTTTGTCTGACAAAAGAAGCCAAGTTTCTGGCCCTGAGGTGTCGTAAATGATGCTTTGCTTCCCAAAGTCCAGTTCTCAATCTCAACCAGATAATGGCGTTTTCTCTTCCTAGTTCTCAGTGCAGCATATGCCTAGAAGAGGCACTACGTTGTTTGGAAAGCTGATGGCTTTGATCCCACTATACCTCAGACCACTTGCCCAGTCTTCTCCCCATCATGCTTCTCCAAAATGAAAATGTACACACCGTCCATCTGACCACTGTGCATTCCAATCTTACTTCATATTCCTCCAAAAAAATAAGATTTCCTAATTATGAGCTGGTTAACAGCTAACGAGAGCCTGAGACAGCTTTCAGTGGCACCCTTGCAAACCTCAAAAAAGCCACTGACAGTGACCAACAAAATTTTGTCTAAACCAGTTCTCCTTCCTCTTTCCCCTTCTGTGAAAAAGAAACACATTTTTTGTGACCACTTACCGTCTGCCTCCATGACAAGTTGAATTTTTGCAGCCCTTGTCCCATATGGGTAAGTAGCAAAACTGCACTCATACTGCCTACTAAGGAAGGTAGTAATATTTTACAAGTGCAGAGCCCACTGGTTGCATTCAGATGAGGAGTCTGGGCCAGGGGAACACAAGGACTCTTTCATGTCCCTATTGCAGCACTTCCTGCAAGGACACAGAACAGCTGTAATGAGTCTGAAGAAATTCAAAGTAATGGATGCCAAAATTGGAGTGATGGACAGATATTCTGGACAGCTCGTTGCTATTGGTCTTGGACCACTGTGCCTGTACTTTGTAGATGTACTGTGGTTTGGGGAAGGTGCACTGCAGGGTCACATCTGCACCTGGAAAAGTGTGGACAATTTCTGTACGTATAATGATGTCTCTGAGTTGGCCTTAAAAACAAATGGAAGAGTTTTCAGCACAATAAAAGTTTAAGCAAATCTTTCTCCTAAACTGCCTTTGACATGATTTGGTGCCTTAGACCCAGATAACTCTGAAGGTGCTGTGCTTATGCCTACAACCACAGCAACCCCCTTTCAGTGAGAAGATTTAGAGATGAGAGATACTGCAGATCCCTGCTCCTGTGTTGGTTCAGCAGAAAGCTGTTTTTTCACCTCTGTGTTGTTAAATACCTCCTTCACGGCCTGAAGCAGTGCCCATTTCAGTGTCAGCATGAGCAGCCCCAGTATGAACGGCTTCTTCTTGAATTAATTTCACAGAACATGTTGGCAGTCCTCAGTGTCCCATGTAAAGGAGTAACGGGTCAGTGAAATGAAGGGACTTTCAACTTGAGCCTCCACTACCTGTTTGCTGATGCCCTGATATGTTCCCATACTGCTCCAGCTTGGCTGGGAGCCACTTGGGGCACGCACAGCTCACCTTTGGCAGGGAAACAAGTAAGAACATGTCCCGGTAGAGCTGGATGAGGTTTGGGACATGGCTGCTGAAGTGTGACATACACACAAAGGGAACAGGTGTGTGGAAAACTAAGCTACTCAATGGACAGGACAAACTTTCATCTCCTTTTTATCTCTGTTCATGAGCTGTTCATCTTTTAATTCGCTTCCAAGAAGTGGGAAGGGGTAGAAAGGTAAAGACAAATGAGTCTGAGTGAATAAGTGCTGTGAGAAAGACTACATAGAACTGGCTTCACTGGACTAAGGAACTTATTATAACAAACGCTAACTGGTTTCACTGAAAGTTTTGCATTAGCAAATCCCAATTAGCAATGTTTGGATTAGACTAGAAGGCAAGAGATACCCAGCATGTTACCTGTCACATTCACACTGATGCAGTACAAGGTCAAAGGACCGCATAAACAAGGCTCTCAAGAATTACTTTAATATTTTGTATTAAAATGAAAAAAATCCATATGAGGAATCAATATTTTATTTTGTATTACTAGTAGCCTAATACTTTAAGTTATTCAAAGTAGAACTCTCTCATGCAGAAAGGCTTCTAACTCAATATTTGCAAGTCAAAGCAAATAGTCTGTGTTATATAGTTATGTTAACTTCAGTTTGCCAACTCAAGTACTGTCCATTAGCTGATATTTGAGCTCCATGTGAAATTACTAAATTTCATTCTCCATCTATTCCCTACTAAGGGGATGATGGTGGTCACTTTCACTATGAAAATAGTATGAATGACTTCAGCAAGGGTTTCGTCCTCAGGAAAAAAAACGAACAGTCCTACTTCTCTCTGAACGGTATTGAGTTTTCTTCCATTCGTATGTCATGAGAATTTTATTTGGTTTGCATCTGGAACTTTTTATTTCCTATGAATATACATATGAAATATTTTTCCTGAGTTTAAATGTAGTCTGTCTCACTGACTTTGAAGATAGTAACAACATATTCTAGATACCAAGATTCATTTTATCCTATCAGTCAAATGCAGGAACCTTCGCTTTGTCCTTTCCTAATTGATAAAGGCTCATCCCGCAAAATTCTGTTTCCGAGATAGCAGTAAGTACTCCTGCAAGCAGGATTGTCAGCTCATTGGGGTGGAAAGGCTAGCAAGTTTTCCCTTTTTCCTCAGATAGCTTTTTGGTTTAAACTCCTTCTAACAGTGATGCAGTTCTCCTTACTCTCATTTGCTGAAAATTTTACTTGCAATGACAAACTTGTATCTCAAGCCTTTAGAATGGCCCATAGGGCTGAGTGGGGAAGAGGAAGAGTCTGCTAGAGGGGTTACAGCTGTGCAACTTATCCTTGCTATGAAGTATTTCATCCCTTCCTCCCTCCTGCACACAAAGGTATGTGTGTGAGAATGAGAGTTTTCTTTGCTCTTTGAAAGCACAGTTTGACTTTTCCAATGGGAGATGAGTACATGTTGTCCTAAACACAAGTGAGATCAATTCAGTGATTATTCTGGTGAAAAAAAGGCTAGATGTTTTGAATAAACCAATGTAATCTGCTCATCAGCACAAACCATTCGCTCCTTATCACCTGCATGAGATAACCAAGGTTATTAGAAAGTTGTCACAGAACAGAAGATCACTACCAGTAGTTAGGATTTGCTCTAGAAATACACACTAGCAAGGTTCTCTGCTTCAGTCCAAAAATACCACCCTTCCCCAGTTCCTGCTCTGTGGGCTGAGTACAGGCGTCCCACTGCCATTCTAACCTGCGGTATGGGGTGCGGACAGCAAGCAAGAGATGGGGAAGAGCCACAGTTCCATCTTCTCTTTCTGAAGCTAGGTTAAATACCTCAGGTTCTATTGGGCTGTTCTCAGTATTTTCTCAGAAAATGAAGTCAGAATGGCCTGCCCTGTGCACACAGGCAGATGCGCAGCACAGTCATGCTCATCACTTTAGCTAAACTTCAAAGAAATTCTTCACTGAATGTGGAAGCCTCAGTTTTCCGTTGCAGCGACAGAATCAGCGTGTGTTGTGAAACCTTAATACCGTAGCAGTACATATACTGTAAACCTGTGTTCAAGACTATCTTTTTCCTCTGTCTTTTCAGATGAAATCAGTGTAAACAGTTTACTGGGTTAAGTTCTCCCTTGAAAACCTGGTAAGGGTTTAGGGTTGAATGTAAGGTACGTAGCATAAAAACATTGCTTTTTCTTTCCGTTGCCTCATTTCCTTTGTGTTATTTCAAAATAGCTCACCTATGCAATTTAAAAACTCAATTCCCACTGCCTTTGAAAAAAATTAAACCTAAATGAACTGAGAGTTTTCCATGACCATATTTTCCAGTGGAGCAGGAGAGCACTAATTAATTTCTGCAGGATGGAGGATCTCAATTGGTTGAATGTACCTCGCCCAGTTTGGCTGGTGGTTTGGGGTACCTAGTAGCTAGGTCCTGATATTTCTTTCCTGAAAGCATTTCTTGGGGATGAGGACCTTTGTCAGCCCTTTTTCTTTATGGCACCCCTTCCTGGTACTCAAGCAATGCCTCTGAAAGCTGCCAGCCATCACATGTAATATTCTTCCCAACAGTTTTCTGCTTCCTTCCTAAATATTGACTTGTGCTGGACATATGGATCCCTCTCTCCGTAGTTCCAGCAGGCAGGACAAAGAACTCAGGCAAAAATAAATAAATAAATAAATAAATAAATAAAACCAAGTACACTCACTGATCATTTCCCTATTTCACACACCATTGGATGCTGACAACATTTATACCACTTCCCTAATTTTTGCATATGCGATACTTTGGTAGTGTGTTTAATCAAGCTAATGTGCTACAGCTGGACCAGCTGCTACTGCTGGCCAGGTACCGAGAGGCCTCCAGGCAGGTGTCTGGCTGTCATGCTGCTGCACTTTTCGTTTTCTGTTTGCTTTACTCAGCTACCTAAGGATCTGCACTAAAAGCAGTCATGGATGCCTGGATTGCTGCAAAGGGAATGTGACCAGGTGATAAAATCTCCACTTGTCATACAGAAACTTGACTTAGAAACACGTGTTCCTGAGAACCGGGAAGTCCCAAAGCTGAAGATGAGTAGAATATCCGAGCCATTGTATTTGGAAGCAACAAAAATAAGTAAAAATGTTAAAGGTATATGCTCTGATTTCTGGTTCACACTGGAAATCACAACCCAAATATTATTTTCAGAGACTAGAGTCCAAGAAAATTGGACTTGAATCTGGAGTTTGGACTTTCAGTCTTGGGTGGAGTTACCTGAACTTCTCCTGCTGATCAACTCATGCTGATTTGTACCATTTAGTGTTACATTCTGGACAAAGAAATCTCAGATGAGCCTTTTTATTGATCTGAGATAAGCATCACAATTTGACAAGATAGCCCAAGAGCTATGGAATGTATTCAATTGCCAAAGAAATCCCTGAGCAGCTTCTTTATGTTACTAGGTTGCTACGTCTTCCCCTTAGAATATGTTCCCTCCTGCCTAAATGATATCCTAAAAACACACTGCTGCTGTGCCACATTGAGCTGGCTGAATCCAGCTACCCAACATCATTGCTGACCTTAGTGATGAAAGAAAAGAAAAAAAAGGCACCTCCAGTCTTGATGGATTTTTTCCTCAATTGGTCCCAGTGTTCCGTTCACAGCAACACAAGTTATGGTGAGAGAAGCCCTTTCTTTTGAGCTGGACTTGGCTGCTCCTCATGGGAACCAGCATCCCAGGCAGATGCTGAGGAACTGTCAGCCTGGGGGAATCGTTGGGCTCTGAGCACCCCTGGGTACAGCACAGAGCTGGCCTGCCTGCTGCTAACAGATGCTTCTGCTGCCTCATATGGCACTAATTTTTCCCTTCGGGTGGCAAGAGGGTGGCAGCGGGAGGTCCTCTAATTATTTTCTGCAGATCCATTCACTGCTGGAGGAGGCATTTGGAACACTATAAATGTCTCTTTTCATGGCAATCACCTCAATTATGAGTCACGTTCACAAAAACCTCAGCCCTGATACCTTTCTCCTACCTCAATTAAAGTAAGCTGCACGTAAGGAAGAAGCAGAGCTGCAGTTAGTCCCACAGAAAAAGAAATCTTGTGCTCCAGAGACAAATTCAATTATTCACAAAGAGAGCCTTCTCGGAAATGCGAGTGCACGAGCTCTTCCTGCCAGAGGCGAGGATGATTACCCTTGCAGACTAGTGTCCTCTAAACATCGCTTAAAGAAAGTGCTGCTCCCCTGTGAAAAAGAAGCAGAGACTTTGAAGCAGAATTTCATTAAAGAGCAAGCTAACCTTCCAGGCCCATCTGATGTTTAGTCCAAAAACTCCCTCTTTGTCACCGCGTTTTGCTTTTGCATCTAGCAGGCATTCTCCATGTGGCACCAAGAGGAGCTGGTGGAGAGGGGGTTTCTCACTTTGTTTCCTCTTCTTCCTCTCCTCCTCCTCTCTCCTAGCTACGCACACACGTCTGCACATTGTGTTTGACATAACACAGCCCTGGATTCATTTGGGTTGTTTAAACAGTGTGACAAAGACACACACACCTCCTTCTCAGTAGTGATTTTTCTGGCCAAAAGATGTTTGAAGACTTGATCAGACTGTTCATCCTTTCTCCCTGCCTGACAGCTCAGAGGAAGGAAGGCAAACAAGGAGATCCCAGCCCTGGCCACCTGCCTGCTCCAGCACGGTCTGCTCTGGCTCCAGGGATGCTCCTTCCAGCAGAACTGCAGGCATGAAATGAACATTTCATTTGCTGTGACATCCTACAGGCATTTTGGGCAAATCCAACCAGGCAATAGCTCTTTAATTATGCCTTTTGCTCATTCTGCTGGTAACTATTTCTTTCTTCTGTGCCAGCTGGGAACTTGCTTTTGAATGGCCTTGCCCAAGGCTGTGAGTTAAAACGAACGGGTAGGCAAGTAATAGAGCCTGCAAACCCTCACTTCTTGCTGTCTGTGGGAAAATACCTTTGTGACTGTTTGGTGTTTAACTGAGCCTTTCAGATAAGGCAATAGGGTGTCCTTTGTGAAAGTAAGAGGATCACAGAGAAGTCTTAGGCTGAGTTCCTGTGGGTGCTCATCTCCGGCTCTCTATTTCTGTGACAATTGCCTGGATATAAGAAAGAGACTGCAAAAATTGGCATTAATGTTTTTAACTAGGAGGCCTAACTTACAGTTCATGTTTCAGAGAAAGTGAGCATAAGTTTGCGGATAAATTGAAGAAAACAAGCTCCATCACCTCCTCTGCCATTCGAGCCACAGCTCCCTGCGGTCCTCGACCTTTAATGTCATTGCTGATCAATGATGGTCAGCTGCTGTAAACTGTTAAAAATTGCACTGTGCAAAGCACAAGTTACTGGCAAAAATGTACACAAAAAACCCACAACCATCCAATAAAACAAATACAAATCACATTGTCTGAAAAACTACACACCAGCTAGACGTGTCCAAAAACTTGAAGACCGTATAAAGTCATTATTCTCAGAATAATATGGAAGGCACATATGAGACCAGCCCTGTTTTTCTTTTTTCCTCAGTTGCTTTCTCTTTTTCAGCTACAGGACAAATCCAACCTTCCCCCAGTTTTGCACAACATCACCTAAGGCTTTTCGCTTGTACATCTCATGCTCCAAATTTTGTAATAAAATTAAGCTAACTAGGTAAATAGTTGTGTAGCAAAATGCAACGGCACTCACAGCTTTAGAAAGGTGTTTGTTAGAAAATAGTAGGCAATGTCAGTGCTTGGGCAATATCTGCTCATTTTAGACTAGAGGGATAGTCATCTCCTGGTCACTCCAGTAGAATCTTCAGAGATGATATCTGGAGAAGCTTTTGTGAATCACGCCAACAAGAGAGGGCAAGACTCTGCTTGAGAAAGGGCTTTTCACAAACACTGCTGTGGAGCCTTACCTTGAGAGCCACGTGAAAGAGGGAGTTTAGACAAACAACAGACCACTCATTCAGAAACCAGAAGCGCTGTGAGTTTAGATGAGTTGTACAGCTCATTATCCTGTGCAGACTGCTTCTGCTGGGTTTTGTTCCCAGATTAATTTAAATTCCTCTGTGCTGTTGTATGCAAATATCATCTCCCAGACACACAGCCGTCTGGCCAGAGCTAAACACAGCAGCCTGGATAGAATTCACTGCTGAAGAAATATATCAAATAGAAAAGATTAAAGGTGTGAAAGTGAACTTCAGATAAAGTAGTAGTCACAGTTTGAGGGCAGAAGCAGCCTTTTTGTGATATATGTATAAAAAAATCAAATAATTTACAGCAATAAAAGGCCAAGTTACAGTGACATTGAGAAACATAACCTGGATCTTTTTTGATAGAATGCTATGAAAACCTGAGACGTTAATGCATTTGTTTGCACACAGTATCTCCGTAGCCCTATAAACAACTCTCAAACTATCAGTGTGTCAGAAGCAATCACAGGGAAGTGACATCTCTTGCCCATTACATCCATCATCAATTAAGTTGCCAACAACATCCTAATTCCTTGTCCCTTCAGAAATGGTACAAATGAGAAAAGCAAAACAGAGATTATTTTTCATATTGATTCTGCATCTGCAGAGAAGAGACTGTACCTCAGTGAAGCCTGACCTTAGGGGTCTGGGGTGCTTGGAGCCTCAGAAAACAAGAGGCCTCAGCTCAAAACCCAGAAAAGGGAAAGAAGGTAATTCAGAGGTGAGCACAGCTCACACGGGCAGTGTGGGGCGGATGTACTCCTCACTTTGAGCATCTCAACAGGATTAACAGCTGTTGGATAGGATAAATCCAGCACACAGATAGCTAGATGCTGAAAAGGAGAATAGGAAACTTCTTGGATGTTTTTGCATAATGATGTTTTTCAGACAGTAATCAAAGCAACGTTCAGCTCTTTCAGACATGGATCCTTTTTGATCACTCCGTGTTCAAAGGTGCAATACGAACCAGCTCTAGGGAGCCTATAAGGACTTGTCAGTGCAGCAAAGTGCACTGCATGCCAGCCTCCTCTGAGAGCACTCCTTGGCCAAATAGATAATGAAAAGATGAGAAAAATATCATAGTTTTTAACAGATAGCGCTTGTCTCAATGTAAGATCCTGAAGTTTTTACCACCAGTGAATTAACAGCGACTTCTAGTTTCAGTTTAGTTGGTTAATTTGTAAGGGTGCAATGCTATAATGGGATAATAATAGCAGAGTGGCAAAGACTTTGATTACAGCAGCTGAGAATGAGCCAAAATGCATCAGCCACAATTGCAGAAATGAAGAAAAAGAGTTACTTGCCTTTAAAAGGCATCAGGTAGTCAGGGATCTCCAGCAAGGCACCCTCACTTCCCTCTGCCAATTTTTAAATGAGATCTGGGAAGGGGTGGATCCTGGCTCCACCCTTCCCAGTCACTCAGGTGCACTGCTTGCACCTGAGCTCTGCTGGGTTGGTCTTGCCTTCCCACCAGATGCTCAAACATTCTTCAGTCCATGACTTAACATTTCCACTACAAAGGGTATTGGCCTGTGTAAAATAAATAATCAGTTTCCAGCTGAATTTGTCACCTCCAGATACAATACTAGGAGGGGTCTGTACTGCTTCCCCTGGTTCTAGTAAAACGCTATATCCCATATAATAAAGCACTTTCATTGTCTAAAGTTGGAGAGAAGATGAGAGAATCACATCATGAAAATAATTCCCAGGTGTCACTTGGTCTGGAGCTGTGGTTATAAACCTCAAGCAGGTTGATGATCTTCTGCTCTACCCTGCCTGTCACTTGGACCCCCAACCTAGGTGACATTTCCACTTCAATTTGCGAGGTGCCTTCTCCCTGTACTGAGCTGCTGATCCACTGCTGGGCCTGAGCACCCGTCCACCCTCTGACAGCAGGCCGGGCCTTGCTGCTGCACTGACTATTAGGCTGAACAACAATGCCAGTGGGCACAAAATCATCTGAGACCTCTACTAGAGCAGTTGAACTCTATCCTGCATGATTGCCTCCATTTCTTAAATGAGTATGTGGTGGCTCAGATGGCTGAAGGACACTGCCCAAGACAACAGGTAGCACCTGGACTCTTCTACAGTATTCATCCCAAAAACAGAGCCACCATGAAGGCAAGAGAAGCTGCCTGTGTTCTCCAAATCCTGTCTTCCAAATGGCTGAAGACACCTTCTGCCCCTTGGAAAATAAATCGTACAATAATTTAATTTCAGTTTGCTGCTGTAATTGAATTATAAAAATCAGCATCATGCTTGACTCTCCTTCAAGTCAGTAAGCTAGAGAGTTGTGATGTGACAAATCAAATACCTCCAACGGTATTTGACATTTTAATTGCAAATAAGGAAAAACTCTCTTATTACAGAACTGAACAAGTTGGCTTGTGAATCAGACTCTCCAGAGGACACTTCCCTGCCCCCCGCTCAGCTGCACAGCAGCCGGAGCAGCAAGCATCATGTAAACGAAGCCAGCCACAGCCATTACCAGTCATCTTCTCTCCCTTCAAAATTGCACTGACTCATGCGGTATATTTCTCTAACAGATGTTGTGCTATGGCAAAGAGCTTGACAAAGAGGAAAAAAAGCCCGCCACAAAGTTATACCAAAAAAGAAAACCAACATGAAAACTCCCATAGATTTTAGACATGCCATAGATTTGTGTACAAGTGTTGCCTCAAGATCATTTTGGGTTCATTTAAATGATTTCGCTGAATACTCCAGAGAGGCATTTGGCTTGCAGTGTTTCCGGAAAGCCTTGGCTGTTGTCTTTCAGGATGCAAGAAAAAGTACTGGGGCTGGGGAGTAGTGCAGCTGGCCAGCTGCTCAGAGCACAGGTACAATTTTAGAAGTCTGATTTAATATCTTGTTCTACTAGTGATGCTTGTGGCTAAATGGGAAATAAAACTAATCTATCCTTATTAGATTTGGGCTGTAATCTCATATCACCCTCAGATATTGGACTTCCCTGGCAGCTTTCCTGCTTTGCACTGACTGTAATTCCCAGGAAGCAGAAGAGGCTAAGGTGCATGATAAAAGAAATGTAAGTTCAAAGAAAATTCATATATAGTTCAGTGGTTTGAACAGCAGAGAGACTTAACAATCTTTATGTGAAACCAAAAGGGAAAGAAAGACTGTGGATATGATGAGTTTAACCTGAATAAATGTTTAGCGATACCAGCTATGATTGCTACATGTATTTGAAAACGGGGTGCAACAAATGTGTTTCATTGCCAATTTTTTCCTGATTAGAAAAGTAAGTACCTACATCATATACCCCAGGAAATGAGTAGTGTTTTTTAGGGAAGTAATTGGTTCTTTCAAAATAAACTGTGGGTAGTGCTGAACAGAACAAGTACATTAGCTGTTTCACACTTCAAATCATTATCTAAAATAACATTCACCAACAAATAGCTTAAGTGTACTTGATCTTGCTTTGGCACAAACTGGGAGATTAGACCTCTTGAAAATGTCTCCAGACTTTTTTCCTGCAATTCCCCAGGAAATTTCTCCATATAGGGGTGGATTTTCCTTCTTGCACCTGAATTTGGTTATGCCACCCTGACCAGCTCCTCGAACAGTTTCTCATGTAGCTGGGTGGGTCCTCTGGCAAGGAGATCCCCAGCACACCTATGAATCTGACATCTATTGGTTTGCATTTTCCAGAAACAGGGTGTAGCAACCCACATTTGAACACCACTAAAGAGACTGTATTTTTTTCCTGGTTCCACATGCCATGTAGTTAATCTTTGGGAAAATGCCAATGTCTGTCTCAGGAGGTTGTTATTTTGCTCCAAGAGACCAAAATCAATCAATCAATCTCTGGCTTGGCAGTGCTAGAACATAAGATTAGGGCTCTCAAAGCAGATTAAAAACACAATCCCCTCAATTAACTTCTCCAGGATGGGATAAGGTGGTTAGGGCCTCATTAAGTCAATTATTAACAGAGATGGTCAATGTGTTGCCTTTTTTTTTTTTTTTTAAATGACAAATCTCATTATCTTCATGTACAACGCTGTAAACCCAGAGATAGGTAAAGGAGTGTGGCCACTGCCCTGCTTGCTGGGCTCCAGGGACAAGTTGCAACCATGTGAACATGTTAGATACATGTTCATAGGTCCTAGTTTTCATGTCCCCACTAATGCATATCCCCACTAATGTTCCTGCTTTGGAGTAGGAAAAAATGTAGGGTATGGCATCCCTCATACTGTTTTTCACAAACTCTGTCTCTCAGACAAGGAAGTTCCACAAGCACTCACAACCCCTGCCCTTTGCATGAAGAACTGGTCAAAGGAAACATTTTGTGCCTGAATGCTTTCAGTCACAACCACGTAACTCTCAGCTAGTTTTATGTGCACAGCTTTCTGGTCCTGAAAAAAGCTTTCAGGTACACATGTATTTTTTACAGCTGGAATGCAGGCACCAAATACTTGCACTGAAATTGCTTTGATAGTTTTTCCTGCCAATATGCTCATCATCCTCAGAATGCCTTTCCATAAAACCCCATTGCATTTTTAACAGCTGAACTTTCCCTGCTGCCTTCCAGAGTTTTTCAAGATTTAAACTTAAAATGGTAGCAGCTATGTGTAGGGGAAATATATTTCATTTTAGTGCAGAAACTGGCTACTTGTCAAGAGGATGGAAACTAAGTAAGTATGCAAGTCATGATTTTTGGGTCACAGACCCAGCACATAAAGGCCGGTTTCTCCTGCCATTATGTGTCATGCCCATAAGGCAGCTAACTCATCTGAGTTATGGGATCAGCCTCTCTATTTGAAAAATGAAGGTATTCAGGGCTCCCCCAAAGGGGGAAAAAAAACCTTAACATTGTACATAGACTGAATTCCCTTACAAGAGTTCAAAGGAAGGAAGCTGAGATATGACCCAGAAAGACTGAAAATAGCTGTAAAACCCTCCATTCTATGGCACAGTATTATAGCCATGTTCCCTGCTTGATGATAATTTATTAAAACTTCCTCCTGCCTGAACAACATTGAAGCACAGCCAAATGAGCAGTAGCCTTGGCAGGCACCACTCTGCACTGTACCTGTGAGTAATTAAAATGATGCCAGGCAAGGGTCTTACTTAACCTTTTGTCGGGCTCCTGTAGTGCCCATGGAGCTCCACATCATATGAGGTACCACATGATTGCTGGCCTCCAGAAAAAGAGCTCCAAGTTGCTTGCCATGTGAACGGTCAGAAGATGGACCAGCTCCGGTGGTGATGAGCTTGGTTCAGCCTGACAAATGATGGAAGTGGCTGGAGATACCTCAGTGTTCTCTCTAGGCACAGAAGATGGCTTGTCAGCAAGACCCTGAAGTGTGATACGTGTCTGGTCAGGAGTAGGGTCAGCTGAAGGCCAAAAGTGATCCTTGTGTTCATTCATCTGGTTAAGTATTTGTTGCAGTTATGGATGCCCACCAGTGGAAATATCCAACTAAAACATCTCTAGTTCATAGCACCTCAATGCATTCAAATCAGGCTTCCTTTTTCCAGGGGTTAAATAACATTTAGAAGTCTTGAATCTTACTCTAACTTCAGGTATTATTGCAGGTGAAAATCAGAATATTTGTACTTTGGCAGCCTGTTCTGCATACATTGCCATATGATTAAGATTCATACGTGCATCTCTAAACGCAAATCAAGCTCATCTTCTCAATGAAAATATAATTGCTACAGATTGGCAATGGAAAGATACAATAAGCATTTTTTTGTGAAAAGGTAATTTACCTCACCTCATTCATCTTTTCACCCTCTGTTAGCATCTTTTTTTTTTTTTTCTTTTTTGTTTGCTCATCATCCCAGCTTTACAAGATTTAGAATCTGATGCATATGACTGGAGTGCCCACCTTACATGGGTGACTGCTACCAGAGGTGACAGTTTCTTCCATACAGCTCTTTCTTCTACTTTCTTTATATAAGCTAAGGTAGCACTATCCAGACCAGAAAAGCAGAAACTAATTATTGGAGCTGTGCAACTGAAATGATGGAGTTTCTTACGACTACAATTGAGATAAGAAACTGCCTAATAAACTAAAAGGCAGGATGCCTGTAGTCTGTCAGAGGAGTAATTGAAGACTGAAAAAGACACTTGGGGTACTTGAAGACAGGCTGTGCAGACCCGGAGAAGCCCAATTACAGCATCTCAATTTATACAGAATAAATTGAAGACAGGGCTAATGGTGAAGAGAATGAAAGCTGAGTACTTGGCAGAAGGCAGTGATTGACAAGGAAATGCATAGTTCCCTCTGTAAAGAACTTATTTAAATTATATAAAAGGAGAGCCTGACTCCAGTCTTCAGATACTGATTTCCACAGTGCTGGACCCTACCAGGTGCAGAGTTGTGTTTGCTGCTTTTCAGCCATTCTGCTTGAATGAAGGGAGTTGGGAATTGACAAATACAGTACAGAATCAGATTTGTGCTTAAAGACAGCTTATTTCTTACTGGAGAATGGGAGGAGGTGGGAAGAGCAAGGACAGCCTGCTGAGCACTCATTATCACAAAGCTGGTGATTGAGTCCTGCCAAGGCTGGCCACTGTCATCAAACCACCACCATGCTGTAGTGACCAGTGGGAGAGGCAGCTCCTGGGAAGAAAGCAGCAGCCATGGGTGCATATCAGTGCTTGGAAAGTCCAGCTTCCTAATAACATCTGAAACATTCACAAGTAGCTAGGTGCCACAGATGGGAGCATTTTATCCATGATATTTTCTACCATAGCTCTTTCCAGAACATATAGTCAACACTATCCACATTTTTTCATATTATAAGAAATTATCTAGAAATAATTGTTGTTTCTGTAGGTCTACATCTTTTATCACAAGAGCTTTGATGGTGCAGGAAAAGAGAGAGCAGATCTTGAACTAATATCAAAATACCTTCTCCAGCTCCCCATGCTCTATGTTACACTTACAGGGCTGCTCCTGAAACAGCAGCATAGCATCATGCACATCAAACTCCCAGGGTGCCTGCTGTGACAGTGGGGGAAATAACATAACCCCAAGAATCATGCCCTGTGAAAGACCATGACCAACTTCCATTCTAGCTCTTAATATACTCACAAATTACTCCCCAGCTTTTTCTTCAAAGCCAGGTTTTAACTTTTCTCCTGTCAGCTAAGCTAAAGGCTGCCCATAACATCATGTTACCATGCTGTAGACCTCCAGGAACTCAAAGAAACAAACTCTCTGAAAGGCCCTACAACCCTCCCAAGGTCAGGTGATTCTGCACAACCCTTGACATCCCTCCAGTTCTCCTCCTGCTGATTATCACCTAAACAGTTGCCAATGAACAAGTAAAGCATTTCTAAGGGTTTAACTTTTTGCAGCTGGTGATGCCATTCCTCCACAATTAAAGTCAAATGTCTCAGAGGTACTTAAATCCTTGTTTGCTGCCAAGGTAACTGTGCTCTTGGAATGGTAGGTTAAAATCCTTCAGCAGAACTCATTTTGCTGTTCCTCCTTCATTTAAGGTCTTACCAGAGATTTAGAAGTCACTGTATTTCAGGTGAAACAATGCAAAACAAACAAAACATCATAAATCAGAAATGTTATGCTTCAAGATGGGTAGAATCATTAATAATAACAACACTGTGATACATGCTATTTAGATTTTTAGGGAAAGACACTAATGCTGTTCTGCTGACAAAGAAGTTAACACTGAAGTCTTAGTTGTTTATACAGAGGCTTGGCTTAGAGGTGTTTGAACTGTCAGTGGCTTGTCCATTTGTCTTAGCAGGGTCATAAGCTGGCTCTGCCATTTCTGTGTGTTGGTGGTATATTCCAAGCTCTGCCAACACTCTCTAACCTTGTGTCTGCCTACACTCGAACCCAACACTAGAACCCCATGCTCTTCAATCCCACCAGTACCTGCTCGCAGGCTCTGCTTGGCAGTAGGAGGGACTACACTTTAAAAAACTAAAAAACACTGGTAAGTAATCCCCAGTTGCTTTTGCAGCTGTGTTGTCCCCCTGCTGCAGGCAGCAGCACTGCAGTGAGGGCAATGGGAGAGGGCAGCACCGGGGATGGGACAGCAGAAAGAGCACCTCACCAACCCACAGCCCTTAGGGGAGGCACACTGCTACAGCAGGCTGCTGGTACTCTGAAGCAGGGAGATGGTGTAAAAACTAAACCCAAACCACCCACAGATATCCTCTTTGAAAGCAGGCCAGCAGTTTCTCCACAGATGCAAAAAAATCGAAATGTCTTACAGGAAAGCCTTCCCCATCCCTCCCTGAAGGCTGCACTTCTGGCCAAGTGCAGTCTGACTGTAAGCATACAGCTAGTTCCCTGACGCCTGTGGTTTTTCAGCCACAGGTTTTTCACACTATCAGCCTTTGTCTGGGGCTTCGTACAGAGCAGATATTTGTGCCTGTCCTGCGGCAGAAGAAGTTGTTCTTCTCCTTTATGGTTTATCTGGTTACTGGCAGGCTCCATCTCCCAGCCCGTCAGTTAATTATTTTCTTCCTGCCTGTCATTTAGCAGCCACCTCTGCCAGCTGTACAGACCGAGCAACAGCACATTTTAGAAAGGCTTAAAATCCAAATTGATTCAAATTATCCCCAGGTGATTTGCCCATAAGCCCTCACGGGGATGTCCAGATGTCACCAAAGCCAAGAAACAACACTGCCCTGATCACACAGGAGCAAGATCCTTGGTACTCACCTCTGGCACTACTTTTGGTCCAGCAATTCACCTTTAAGCAGGCACAGAGCAGAACGTCATCCGTGTCAACGTTTGCTAATGCATTTCACAATATATTTGATTTTAATATCTGGATATTACATTTTGCAATACTAAGAGATAATAGGCAGAACACGAGCATTTCCATGGGACATGGGTGTATTTTGTGTCTTTATATTTTCTCTGTGCTTTGCTTTGGTGGTACAATATGCTTATATGCCATTACCATAAATTCAATTGTTTGCAGATTCTCTCTCAATTTTCCACCCTCTGGCAATAAAACTACATTTAGAAAGGGCTGTCTTTAGCAATTGCTTGCCATCCTTTTATTGATGGATCCTCCGAACATC
Organism: Alectoris magna; assembly: GCA_030625065.1. Taxonomy (NCBI): domain Eukaryota; kingdom Metazoa; phylum Chordata; class Aves; order Galliformes; family Phasianidae; genus Alectoris; species Alectoris magna. The sequence goes on from CM060560.1 coordinate 108,174,881, forward strand.
TCATTGCACTTTTATTCTATTATCCTTTTAATGGTTTTTCATTTCCTTCACGCAGACAGCCACAGTTTTTTCCCAAGCAACATTTTACCACAATAGGTGCCTCTTCTTTCCATGTGAGACCAGGGGAAGAGGGAGGAGTGTTTTTCTCTTCATGGATTACTTTATAAGATTAAATCTACTTTTATGGACAAAATATTTGGTACCTTAAAGAATCTTTTCCCTTATTTCTCCTCCCTGATATACAGGGACTATGCTCTGAAAATGACTTTTAAAATCCTTTTTGCACTAAACCATAAGTAAGTGTTTGTCTGTTTAAACACACAATTTGTTTAGCAAAGCTCAAACCAAATAATTCATACTGACAATTATTTCAATCTGAATTAATTTACTAATTTTACCCAAATACATTTTTATTACTGGTGTAATCAGATGCGTCACCGAGTTATCTAGATCAGTCTATGTCCGTGACAGGGGACAGTAGGCCCATGGGCCCCCTGACCCCAAAACTGGAAAGGGAAAAGGGAAAGGGGTAGGGAGATGGGAGCTGGGATCAAGGAAACAAACAGAGCAGCGGCAACGATCTAAGGAGGAAAACTTATTTTACTAACTATGATATCGGAATGCAAGATAACACAATATAATACAGTCTAATTGAAAATTGAGGCTAATAAATCAAGTAAATAAGAGAGAGAGAGGTTTCTGAAGACTGAGAAGCCTACTTCAAAATTGAAGGCGCATGGCTTGGAAGCACACCCACACCTGCTGCTAGGCAGTGAGAGAGAGGGCGAGCATCGCTTCCATGATGTATTTTCCTCTTTGACTGCGAGGTCCTCTGGGACGTGTAGTTCTTCTCTGTGCTCCACATGATGTTATAATGTGGAATACCAATAGCAAAAATTACAAAACCATGATGAGGTGATACTGGAGAATCATTACTAATTATATTTTATTTCAACATCTCTCATTTCATGTGGTTGCCCAAATAAGATGTGCAACCATTCCTTAGGAAGAAGGGGGTCTGTACGTCTCCACAAAAAGGGTATGTCTTTCACAAGACAGCAAGAGCCAGACACACAGTTGGGTACCAAAGACTTCTGGTACAGAGCATAAGAAGCTATGAACATTCAGTACAAGAAACTTCTATAAACATAATTACAGCTGACAAACCTAAGTTCCCTTATTCTCAGCTTATATGCTCTATTTTGCCAAATTCTTCTGTTGTTTAATAGATGCAGTCTAATAATTTCTGGAGAAGTGGTATCTACTCTCTCTATCATTTCAACAGAACCTCACACTGAAGCCGTTTAACACTCATCTTCCTGAATATCAACAAGGTCAACCTTTTCAAGAAAGCACAGATGTCAGGGGTTTTGCACAGAGATGGCTTTGGAACATTCAGTGAAAGTGTATCTATTCTCCATTCACATACGCAGGTCACACTGAAAGTAATGCCTCCTATTTATTTCCATGGAAACAACAACAGATACAAAGAGAGCAATAACACTATTTCACAGAGCAAATTCTCAGCTATAGAACACTGTTTTTCAATATAATCACCACCATTAGCTATGCATTTTCGCCAGCGATGTACAAGAGCACTGAAGGCACACACACTGGATATCTTCTTCAGACATTTTCATAAAAAATAATCATTCAGCTGGAGCCTGAGTGATTCTTCCCAGCATTGTGGTTAGAAAACAAAACAAAAAAAACAGCAAAAAAAAAAACAAAACAAAAAACCAAAACTCTAACCAACCTCAAAAAACACTTCTGCAACAAGGAGAAATAAAACTGAATTAGGAAAACAACAAACAAACAAACAAAACCCTTGGAAATTTCAAACAAGCAGCAAAGCACAACAGAACAAAGATGCCACCACTTACTGCTCTTTCTAACTCACAAGGAAATGGCTTCACATTTCATGTGTTCCAAGAGGCTGTTTACATGCTTGAGAGAGACACGCCTGGTGCCACTGATGGCTCAGAACAGTCACTGAGTGAACTGAAGTTATTGCTAAAAAAACAAATATGCTCTTATTAGCAAATAGGAAGACAGTGGTAAAACTTCACCTTTGAAATTGACTTGATGTTTGAAATTGACCTGGGCAATCCCAAGCACAGCTAGAGGTTGGGCAGAGAATGGCTTGAGAGCAGCACTGAGGAGAAGGATCTGGGGATGTCACTTGATGAAAGATTCAGCATGATCCAGTGAAGTGTGCCTGCAGCCCAGAAGGACAACTGTATCCTGTGTTGCACCAAGAGAATTGTGACCAGCAAGTTGATGATGGTGATTCTGCCCCTCTGCTCTTGTGAGACCCCAGCTGGAGTACTGTGTCAAGTTCTGGGGCCCCCAACACGAGAAGAACATGGAGCTGTTGGAGAGGGTTCAGAGGAGGGCAGCAAAGATGATCAGAGGGCTGGAGCATCTCCCATATGAGGACAGGCTGAGAGAGCTGGGGCTCTTCAGCCTGGAAGAGAAGGCTCTGAGGAGACCTTATAGCAGCTTTCCAGTACCTGAAGGGAAGCTACAGGAAAGTTGGGGAGGGAGTTTTTGTAAGGGCGTGTAGTGACAGGATGGGGGAAAATGGTTTTAAACTACAAGAGGATAGCTTTAGACTAGATATCAGGAAGGTGAGGATGGTGAGACACTGGAACAGGTTGCCCAGAGAGGCTGTGGATGCAACTTCCCTGGAAGCATTAAAGGCCAGGCTGGATGGGACTTTGAGCAACCTGGTCTAGAGGGAGGTGTCCCTGCCTATAGCAGGGGGATTGGAACTAGATGATCTTAAAGGTCCCTCCCAACCCTAACCATTCTGTGATTCTATGAGTGCTTATCCTATCTGGACTAACCTGGGCTTTATTAGTAGTCATGGGTATTTTGGAGCCATTTAGAAGATGTGTTATTTTACAGAACAATCTTGCAGGACACGGACTGTTTCATCCCACCTCAGCCTCAAACTGCACAGAAAATGGCTGAACCCAAAGAAACTGAATGTCTCTGCAAAGAGATAATAATTCTTCAAAGACTGGGCTCCAGCGGGATCAGTAGTTTCTGTTTGACCACAAAGAAAAGTCTTTATATACTCTTCAGTGTTCTGCAGCTGAGAAAATCATCGTCTTGTCATGAATTTAGAGATCGTTTCATTCATGCAACAAAAGAAAAAAACCTGAGAAGCACGATCTCTTTGTTTGAACTCAATCATTTATTCTGCTCAATACTACCGCAGTCTGAAATTAAATATATTCCTCTTCTCTACCTAAATAAAATGTGATCCAATGTATTATGCAGTTCTAATCTATTTTGGCCAGCTACATTTTTATGCTGATAAGGGAAAATTAATTTAACCATATATGCACAAGAATACCATCACATTGTGCATGGAAGATAAAATCACACAAGGCATTTGACTTGCGAATGCAGCTTCCAAGAGAATGTTCATTTCCAATTGCATTTTCCCCCCAATAGATTCTTAATTTGCCTTGTTCTATATGGTTTTGAGTTATCATTTTGTATGGCAATAAAAATCAGTGAGGCAGCAAAAGCTTACAGGCCTGTGCCTCGGTTTGATTTATATAATGGATGGCATGATATTACAGGTCTGCATAATTGAAATTCATTCAGCTCCCGCTGTTCATAATATAATTTTAAAGTACTTTGTGTATTTATTGATAAACAATCATTTTATATGCAATGGTACTGGAAAAGAAAAGGTGTGGCCTTCATTTTCTTACTCTGTATTTGCTCTATATATACGAAAGTTAAATTGTAGAGATGTGTAAAACTTGCTTGCTACTATCAGCTTCCGCTTCAAAGCCTCAAAGTAGAATCATAGCTCTTTATAAAGTTAATAAAAGCAGGCTGTGGCAAAAAGTCAGAATTTTAAGACTTGAAATAGTACTCATCTATATGCAAAAAAATCTCAGTAATGAGTAAATTCAGTTGCTGACCTGAACACGTCCCAGATAGCCTGGGTTCTCCCACAGCAGGAAAGCTGCAGCTCCAATTGCTTTTCTGAAGATCAATTTTCTCCTAATCATGGAAAAAAAAAAAAAAACCAACAATCAAAATGTCACTTTCTGAGTCATTTCCCGTAAGGATTTTTTCTGAAGTTTGTTTAAACAAAACACTGAGGTCTCTCTTGCACAAATTTAATCAGGTGTCTTAATCCTACTGTCAGGAAAAATCACATACTTTTTTTGCATTTCCCCTCTACTTCATAAATGCTACGTGCTATATTTATGTCTGTGAAGGCATCATTTTAAAATCCCATTTTGCCTTTTATTTTCCCCTTTTCTTTGTGGCACTATTTAACAAAATCTTATTTTCCATCAGAACAGCATTCATTCTAGTGAGGGTTGTTAGACTGACAGCTTTGAAGTCAAGAATTTTTCATTTACCCCACAAGAAAGCACAGTATAAACAACAGAAAAGCAATAATATGCTTTTACCTTATCCCTCAATGAACGACTCCTGCATATTGGTCAGAGTAAATATGGTCTCGAGGGCCCTCTCAGTTCATGACGTTTCTCTCAGAGTGCTCACAAGGATCAATAGTATTTCCTGTACAATGAGAATTCAATGACTTGCCTCTTTCTATAAGAGGTGCATCTATCTCCAAAAAAACTTATTTCGTACTGGCCAAATGTAAGTCATCTAAAGGTGATCACTTTAATTCATCTCTGAATCAGAATAAGAGCTGTTTTCAGAAGTCTACCATTCTTCTGCACTAAAACCTGGATTTACATGGTGAAGATTTCAGTTTTTACTACACGGTGGAAAAGCCAACTGATTTATTGCATTTTGTTGCATGGCTTCAAGTGGTGCTCTTTTTGGAAATGTTTCAATCCAGCTTCTAGACCTGACAGTCTCCTGCACAGTGTCCTCACCTTGGGATTTGCAACCACAGCTTCCAATGCATTCTGCTTCTCACCAAATGACAAAGATGAATTACATGGGGGTTAACACCTTTGGTGCCAAGAAACAGTACTGGCACTCACTGCAAGAATGGGGTGGTGAAAGTCACGTTCTTTGCTGTTTATTCACATATCTTGGGTGGAGCAGAGGTGGCGGTGAGGGGAGAACTAACTTCCCACTCTATTGAAATTAAACTCACTTGAAAGCATTGACTATAGCATTGAAAACCAACATATGTCTTTAGCAGCACTAGCTGCAAGATCTCTCTTTTACTGTTTCCTGGAGACCAAAAAGAGTTCTTTAAGATCCCTTCTTCACCACAAAAACCTAGTTAATGACTCCACTGTCTTGATATTTCTCTGGAAATGTTCTACCCAAGCATGCAGGGTGGGTAACTTTATGAGTTATTGCAGCTTCATATCCTTTGACCAAACCTCCTCTCCTTTTAGCAAGGATTGATTTACGGTGTTCAAAAGCTATTCCTGACAGATACAGAGTCACTGGTATTGGCACATAGTGCTATTTCAAATGGACCTAACTATTTTTACTCTTTTAAACATATTTGGCTATTGGATTTATGGTCCCCTGCAAAGTGGTTTCAACTGCTAAGCTCACGAGTGTACACAGACTGCGTTCCTTGCTTATTTATCTTTGATTTCTTGCTATTGAGAGAAAGATTCAGGTGGTACATGGGGGACTGATTGATGTAGGTCAGCACTGTTTTCAGGTACTGAGTCCCTTTCTTAGCTTGTCTCTCCTGATGAGGTGGTTTCTATCGGTTTTTTCATCGCTTGACTTCAGGAAGCTGGCCCAGGGTCTTCTCTCCGCATGATCCTTGGATGCATTGATTCCCTGAGGACAGTGAAAACCCCCAGGCATCTGAGAGATGGATGCAAAGAAGAGAAAGTCCCGAGTCAAGAAAATCTCAAGAATAAGTTGCTTTGAGAGAAGTACTGCTCCAGCACTGGCAAGGAACCACCACCTCAAATGCCTTGATCAAGGTGTGCATTTGTGACTCAGCAAGCAGCACAGGTAGTGAGAAGAGAAAACAAAAAATATGTTGGAAAGAAGTATTTCGGGAGCATAGTCGTGCCCTGGCGGTTTTCCTCACAGTAGCAAGGCGTAACCAGCCCAAGCAAGAGGTATGTATTTGCTCTGCTATGACTGGATTCATACTCCAGATGGATTTGGTCTCCTAGGAAAGTCCACTTTTTCCTAGCTAGCAAGGGCTGGAAAATAAAAATCCCCCTGTTCACCCACTTCACTAACAAACAGGGAGGAAAACAATACTGTCGGTTCTCATTAAGAAAACTCTACATCTAGAGTGGTCTTAAAATTAGGAGAAGCTGGAGCTTAAAGAAGTGAATGGTCATTTTCCTTTTCATAATGTATTATTACATTTCAGTGATACTAGTACCAATATTTTCCTTTTCCAGATTAAAACAAAAGCTGAATTTCTCACTTACTTTTGTCATCTTCAAATTACTTGGACTATTCAAACACTTGAAACTGCGGTGTCTCTTTCTAACTTCTAACGACAAAAAATAGTTTTTCTCCTTTTGCTTCCCAAATATGGAAATTTCTTTCCCTTTCCCATACTTGATTTAATTTTCTCTTTTGAATCCTTTCTCGCTCCTGTCCAAACCACTTATAAATGTACTGTGATTTTTGTCTCAAGGAAAATAATGACTCATCACATTTAGCGCACTGTAATATCAAGCACAACAATTTTTAGGTGGAGCAGTGGGGACTAAACAAGCTGGAAGGAGCTTATTTTAACATTTACAGATTAAAAAAAACCCTGAGGTTGAAGACTTCTTTCTGACACAAGTTTTTTTCTACTCTTGGCAAAAATTGGTTTTCTGGGGGGTTGTAATTCACATTTATAGAAGATGATAGATTTATTAGTGCTTACCTTCCTTTCCCCTGCTTAATTACCAGATTTTGTTGCTTATATTACAAAACAATTCTCAAAAGGCTTACTGAATTCTAAAAAAGTGTTGAGAGAAATGGAGAATTTTCTTTCTTAACTGCCAAAGAATTTTAAATAAATTTAATTCCTTTATATAACCTTAGTGAGAATAACATGAAAACTCATCTGGGCAGTCAAGTACATTGCAGATCCATGTAATTTAGCATACAGTTCTCAAGACAAACTAGAATCATAGAATCATAGGATGGCTTGGGTTGGAAGGGACCCCAAGGATCAAATGTATTTTAAAAATTCTGCATTCTATAGTACATCAAAGTAAATGAGCATTTTCAATTTAAGAGAGTCATGCTGTAGAAAGAGATTGGTAATGCTTAATGGTGAAAGATTTTACACCCTTCAAAAATCTTTTACTAGGAAAGCTAATCCAAAATAAAATAAAATTAATTACGCAAAAGAGTTAGTAAGAATTAAAACCCAGAGAGTGAGCTCTGTTTCAAGTAACTACTGTATCAGGTACTTTGCTTACAAGTTGCAACGCTATATGAAACAATGATCTTGCCCTTGTAGCCCACTTGTTTAGAAATTAAGATGGAAGAGCTGAATATGTTTAAGCCTTTTATTGGCACCATGACCGAAAGTATGAATCTTCCCCCTGTTCCCCATCTAACGTGCCAACTGTCTGAATGCCTTATCCACACATGAAATGGTCACAAACTAATTGTATCTCATCAAAGATGATGAATGTCATGAGAAACCAGGTCTGTGAATGATTCATCATTTATAGGCTGACTGTATATCAGTTGAACAGGATAACCATTAAACTTGATTGATGTGAAAGACTGTCCATATTTTTACAGTTAAGTTCTTGTGATTTTTTCCTTACCACAAGGAACTTGTGCTCCTAGGCTGGTGACCTGAGGAAAACCTTGGCCTGCCTAAACTCAGTGACTAAATTGAGCAGCCATAGCAGAGAATGGTTATATGAAACCAAATTTACACTTGCTAGAAACAGTTGTTTGTCTTTCAGCTTACCAAAGCTGATTAACAGGTGTGCTGGAAAGCACTATGACTGTAAAACTTCTTGCGTTCAGTTCTCTTTGTGGATTCACATCACCAAATGTGCTAAGATGCATGAATAGAGATGCATGTCCAGATATGGTGTGAGACTAGAAAGTGACAAGTTCAAGCTGCAAGCTGAGTAGCACATAGGATGAAAATAAGTTGTATGACATCTGCGTGCATGATTAACTACTGACTAAGAACAATTGGAGGAAAAAATAGAATTTTAAAAGCTTCACTTGTGATTCCACAGAGGGACATTTTAATTCTCTCATCTCAACGTTACATCTGGACTCTGAAGATGACCTGGTGAGTTTCATATCCCAGCCTCTTCTGACTGAGTTACAGCGTCTCTTGAATTCTGAATGCAAAAAGGAGACAAATCCACAATAAGAACTGCTTGCTATGAATAATTCAGCAATCTCCAGTCACGAAACCCACAACAAGCACTGCAAGGAAGATGAAGTATTTTTGCTGCCCATCATTATGTATGTTCATGCCACAGGGATTTTTCAATTATTGAACAGTGTAGAGTTGCCTTTGTTTGTAGAAAATGTCAATTTGAATTGTGTGGCTTCTACACATTCATTTATGTTTGCCAAAGGCTGCCTTAACCTTAGTTTGGCTTTTTATTCCTCTGCCTCATGAAGTTGTAGATCAAAAATACGGGCTGATTATTAGTGTTTTAAGAAGCATCTTCAGTTTGGATGCTTTAGCTGTCAAGACAGGTTCAGTAGTTTCTTCCTTTTTTTTTTTTTATAAATAAATCCTAATGAAACAGAAGTATGTTATATGCCTGACAAGTAATAGAAAATGAAAGGTAAAGCAGTTAATGTTAAGTTTACAAGCTAATATCTTGGAAAGTATTGCTGCTTTTATTTAGTATCTATTGAAATTCAACCCACAGTTTGAGAAGGAAACTCCTGGATCATTTACAGAGAGTACAGGAATAGTACTTTGAGTGAGCAACATTTTCTGGGTGGATAAACTGAGCTTCAGTTTGGTGATGTAAATAGCTTAATTTTGCTAATGATGGCAGAAATAAAGGAGTGTCTGATGTGTAAGTTTAGAGGCAAGAAAATTCATCACTGACATTGAACCAGCTGCTAAATGTTAGGCATCAGATCTTCATAATCAGCTTCTTGTTTATATACCCACAGAATAGCTCCTTTCAAAGGCAGTCCATCCTTTCCTATTTGCTTAATAACTGATATGGAACAAAACCATCATGCCTGTATAGCTAAACATAGTTACCTTTTTTAACCCCAAAGTGAACTTCAAAATTCCTAAAATGATTTTGTTGACGTGGAGACAAAGTAAATAATTATCAGTGCTATATCTTTTGATGAGAACTATGAGAAATGACTCATTGATTATGATTAACCGGGCAAGATAAAATATAAAACACGAATGCAATAAAGCTATTTGGCAATTATGGTTAAATAGTTCAATAATTTTTTTCTGAAAAAAGAATTTCTAAAATACAGATTTTTTTTTTTTTTTTTTTTGTTTGCTATCCATATGCATCGTGATTTTTTAATTTACTCAATGCTTCTGAGTATTCCTCACTGTTAAATGATTGGGAAAAAGCCAATGAAGTAAAATTCAGAACAAAATAATCTTACATCTTAGAATTTCCAAAGGCTTACAAAGGTTCAATAAATTACCTCACTACAAAAGCAAAGGTGCAACAAATTTGCTCATTAACCACCACCTACCTTGTCTATTTCTGTGTTTAATCATCATGTATTTTTCCTCAGTCCAGTATCCCATGTCAGTGCCATAAACACTAGAAATGCATCGTTACTCTGAGATACTTGTCTGATAACCCTATAGCATTGCATATCTGTGGTAGACATTATGGGCATCCAAAGCTAATGCACTAGCTTGCTGGATGCATTTCCAAGTTACAAATGTGTGTAATCGACATGATCTTTTTTGACTCCTATTCCTTTTTTTTTTTGTGTGAATTGTAGTCAGAATCTATTCTCTTTACCTTCAAACTGTATCTTTCTTAAAGGGAAAACCTGAGGGAACATCATTATTCCTTTATAAAATGAGCCCTTATGGTCATCACTTTTACCATGTTCAGGAGAACAAACCCAAATGTGCAGCCCATCAATTGAGGCAGTACAATCATCAGCATAGGCTTTCCTGAGAGACAGATTGTGATCTCAAAACATCAGCCTGAGAAAACTAACCCAAAAATCAAGTAAAGAACATTCACAACATTCACACACTGGAGCCACTGGTGGCCACTTAGCCCCTTGCTTTCTCTTGCCCTCTGGTGCTGCATTTGTGCCCTATTTTGGGGTCAGATCTCAGCTTTGCTGTGGCAGTCCTTGCACACTGCTCTGATCCTTTCAATGTAAGAATGCCTCCTGGCAGTTCTTGCCATCAATAGTAATCTACAGCAGGCTGAAAAACAATTATTTGATTATTTGACATGACAATTACTCACTGACCTCGTTTCTCCTCTGAGAAGTGAATCTGAATATACATCACATCCTAAACTGTAGCACCACTGCACAGGGAGGAATTACCATTGGTGCTACTCACCTTGGGTAGCATTAAATGTAACTCATGGTTTGTTCCTTTCGGATCTATTTCCAGCTCTCTGCTTTTCCATGTTTTTTTTATAAAGGCACATCAGGACTAATGCAAAGGGATTAGGAAAGATGTTCATGATGAATGTGGGGTTGAGAGCAATCCTTGTGTCTTGCTCCCAACCTTTTTTTATAATGTGTCACTTCAGAAGGCAGAGATATTTATGATACTCCCGTTATCTAAGATCATTTTTCCATTTCTAATTTGCATGATACAGATTGACACTTATGCATCCATCCTCTCTGTGGACATTATGACAGTACATCTAACAATGTTAAATTAAGGAACTAACAAATAGCAAGCTTAAGTTAACCTGCAAATCATGATCTTATGTTCAAACACAGATACTTTAGATTTGAGAACAAACAAACTGAAAAAACAACAGTAGTTCAAAACTGTTGTCTGGCTTTAGTGGAAGTGGGAATTAACAATAATGTCAACATCATTTTGGGGCTGGTATGAACACTACCTGTGAAACTGGTAGATGAGGAATAGAGAAGAGGCAGTAAAAAGAAATTTTAGAACAGAAGGATATTTTGGCCAGGCCTATCATCCAGCTGATCTCTTTTTGAGCTGTGAAACAGGCATTCACCTGCAAGTAGGTGCAAATGGGAATGATGAGGTACGTTACTAACAGAAACAGACTGCTAACTTGGAGAGGATTTAAGGAAGTGATCTGTCATGGCTTTGGCTTGCTTTTCACCAAGTTTATGCATTTGGGAATATGTACAACAACAGTAACACTGTTTTTCTGTTATTGATCAACTTCTGTGAAAGTCTTTTTATTAAATACTTGGTGGCTCTACCATACAATCTCACGCTTCTCTGGCTGCTACCTCAACCTTAACTGGCCGAGCCTCAAGGACATTATAGCTGGGCTAAGACAACAACTTTCCTTCAAAGATCCGTTAGAAAGCTCATGCATTTTACTAGGAGCTTCTTGCATCGTAATATTTCCTCATTGTTGTGGATGATAAGATGTAAGATGATAAAGGGCCTGGAGCATCTCCTGTGTGAGGAAAAGCTGAGTAAACTGGGTCTGTTCAGCCTGGGGAAAAGAAGGCAGAAGTGGGATCTGATTCATGTTAATAAAGATCTAAAAGGAGGTGGGAAGCAAATGGATGAGGCCAGGATCTTCTCAGTAATGCGTATCAATAGGACAAGGAGTAATGGTCTAAAACTTGAATGAGGGAAATACCATAGAAACATTCAAAAGAAAGTTTTTACAGTAAGGATGACACAGCACTGCCCAGTACAGGCTGCCCAGAGTTGTGGAGTTTCCTTCTATGGAGATATTCAAGACCTGTTTGGACACATACCTGTGCAACCTGTTGTAGGGAACTGCTTTAGCAGGGGGATTGGACTCTATGATCTCTTGAGGTCCCTTCCAACCCCTGCAATTCTTTGATTCTGTAATCTGAAATTTCATATCTATACCAGTGACTCCCAAATCTGTTTCAGTGATGGAAAGTCCATGAGCTTTTTTAAGTTTCTCATTTGCTGGTAGGTCAAATAAATGCTGACTCAGTCCAGGTTTTTATTATCAAATGTGTACCGGAGACACTTTCAAATGAGTCCTGACTGTTCTTAGCCTCACTCCATGACCACTGCTGACATTTCTGATACTTCAAAAGAACTTCTTGAAGGAAATGTGGGGAAAGATCATGCCTGCAGGGAGAAAGCTCATTCAGAACTGATTTTCAATTAGTTTCTTAATTAGGTGGACCACGGGAAAGATGAAGCTATCATTCAGAATACTGTATTTTTTTTGGTCAGGTGAGTTGGCAACTTCTATAAAATCAAGTCACACACTTCTCATTTGGACACAATTGGAGCAATATTCATTGTGCACAAAAGCTCCATATAAAATATTCTCTTTTTCTCATCAACATCTTCACAGTATGGCTGACAAAGAGCATTGGCATGGAAGATGGTTCAACTGTTATCATAGCAAAGTTACTTGCAATAGATTTGAGAATGCTAAAGGATGAAAGATTAATTTCAAGGTTATGGTGATGATGTGCAAATAGTGTCACAACTCTGAATCTATTTGCAGTTTCATATCTGGGTGTAATTTGCCTATGTTATTAATGATCTAGCAAACCTCTCCTCCTGGGCCTTGGTACCCACGTGTCTTAATGACTACAACCGGCAAGATTTATGTCTTGTACATAAAGAGGTCCCTTAGGAATTTTTCCTCTGTGAGTGAGCTCTGTTTTATTTTTGATTCCCAAATTGTCTCTAACTTTCTATTCATTACATTTTCCCTTTTAGAAAGTCTGTGTTTGAAATGACCTGTTGGGTTACTTAGGGACAACTTGTACTTGCGACAAGTGGATGTCATGCACTGAGATAACCAGACAGTTTGGAAAGACTGCAGGCTGTGAGATATCAAATAGATTAACAGCACTGAAAGGAAAGGAAATCTAAAAAAACCCACATAGCAATTACATAAATGTCTCAGATTTTGAACTTATTTCTTGCTTTTGCATTGATACAGATGACTGTAAAGGCAAATGTCCACACGTTGGTCAGATAAAGCTGTGGAAACAGAAAATTTATGCTAGGCAGTTTGCATCAAAGTTACAAGAAGGACAGGGAAAGTGCAGGCCTCTGAATAGGGCTGAAGACACAAGCTGAACTTCAGGGAAGTGCCACTTTCTAACTAGTAAGTTTGAGTCCAGTGACGATATGCCTATGCGCTTGAAAAAGATGTAGTCCTTAATAATAAAGGAATCAGATCTCAGATGTTGTTGTTGTCAGCTCTCTGCATAATTCTGAGGCCAGAACTCTAGTGCTGTGAAAAAGGATTTCTATTATAGAGAAATCAAATATTGCCAGTACTGGCCAACAAGGCTAACAAGCTTGGAACTATAAAAAAGAAGTCATATTTTTAAACCTATTTCTCAGCTGAACATAATAATGAGTCTTACAAAGAAGACGTTTTCTTTCTCCATCAAAGACACTAAGTGGGTATAGGAGAGTCCTTACCATTGTGCTTATTCTGAATTACACATCGATTTTGAGTCATAGGTCAGGAATGCAAAGAGCTCAGATTGCTCCTAATGCTACCACAAGCATTTTGCAATGAGGCAGCAAAAATCCTGTTTATTAGTAATTCTGGTTTTAATCTATGGAGTATAAGATGGAATAACGTGTTTTACAAAGATTAGGATAATTAGTGCAGAAAAAAATAAACAAGAAGATCAACATCTCAGCTGTGCATGTGCAAACTACTGTCTCAGGCCTTCAGAGGTTATATTTCAGAGCTTGCTTCATACAATCTAAGCTTGCTTAATACAGTCTAATATTGTATTAGGAGCAGTGATTTATTTCATTCAGGTCAACCAAGTCTTTCTGTCTTTGCTTGAAAAGTGGGAATCACATGGAAAGCTTCTTTAGTCCAAACAGAGAAAAGACACTTCACAGAATTTTTTTTTTTAATACATCAAAAGCTGATTCCTCAAGCCTCCATCTTTGCTTTCTTCACAACCAAAATTCACTGCACGTTTGAGTTGTTATTGTGTTTGAAATCCTGAGATTATAAATAGCCAGCACTCTTTTCCTATGAGTCCTTAAATGAGTTTTTTCTGTTTTCCAGTGTCCTTACTTTTTAGCAAATTACCATGCTTAAGCAAGTTATTTTGACATGCTGTTAGAAGGTTTTGCATCAGCTACAAGAACAGGTTTATAAGAAGTATGATAACAATTATCATCAATCTCAGCATGCTTGAAGAAGGAAAAAATATAAGGCGTGTTATCAGTGTCACCGTTCCTCACGTAGGTTCCTGTGTGGTAGCAGATGGTGAAACTGTTTTAGGGTTACACTGCCAATACCATGCAGCTTGACATTGAGGTTGAGAGGGAAAGGGAGATCCACAGGGCCAGAGATGCTTGGCCATTTCAGAAACGAGCATGCAAGTTTCAGCTTTCAAACAAAAGAAAACACAAAACCAAACAGCTAGTGCATTCAGACTTGGTTACTAGGATACGAGGAAAAGCTCAGACCTTCTTTGCTCAGGAACCTACGGCAGCTTCAGAAAAAGGTGGGCCTCATTGACTAGAGGCATCCACTAACTAGAAAATAAATGTGCTGTTCATACTTTTTGGTCAAGTCTAGGCCTTATACTCCAGTCTCAAACTTTGCCTGATATTTTGTGCCCTGGCCCCTGCGGTGACACAATAAAAGGCTCATTCTACCTGTAGTAGGCCTCTTTCAGGAGCAGGCAAAATCATCAGTTCCTGGATACATCCCAACAAATCGCTCATAAATAAATGTCTGTCTTTTACTCAGCACAGGAACCAAAGGAAACATCACAGGAGAGAGAAAAGACACAAGAGAAACCAAGATAATTGTCAAAAATTAAAACTAGGTTCAAGAAGTCATGCCAGAATTTGTAACTCGTGTGCAGACTCTTTAGATATAGACAGTGTCATGAACATGCTGGGGTCATTTTGCACCCTGATTCTGTGGCTAAGATGAATCAGCTACATCACTTACAACTGCCCATAACTGCTATAGAACATTTCTCCTGGTCCAGATCAGGCATTGTGAGTTAAATTATTTAATTGCTGTAATCTTCAGAGTGTAAAGAGGATTCAATAGCAGAAGGATGTAGTTGACCGTGGGACTCTAATAACGTTTAGTTTAGGGCAAGCCAAAAGGCAGAGAGTATGCTATTTTACCAGTTTTTTGGCACCATCTCCAAAGATGTTTGCTGCCTTTAAAAAAATATGTAATCTCTGCGTACATTTTGCTTAGCAAAAAGAGAAGCAAAAGTCCTGCATCTTTCTGTGCTAGGGTTAAGCAATACTAGCTTCAAGGGTTTTGTTTATTTTCTAAAAGAAGGTTATTATATCTCTTCTACATTTCAGCTTTCCCTGTGGAATTTATACCACAAACAGGCCTTTACAAATTAACTCCAGTCCCAGCTGTTTAAAGAGTTTTTATTTATTTATTTATTTATTTTAAGAGAGCACCATCTAATGTATTTAAAAGCCTTTCTCCCTTCCCCCCCCCCCCCCCCAAGCATCTGTTACAACCTGAGGTCAATCTGAGAATGTCCAGAAAAAGCCAGAAAGGCAATGGGACCTAAAGCTGAATGGGAGCAGTACTCACTAATCCTTCACCATTCTTAAGGATTCACATCAATCAAGAAGCACAAATTTCAGGCAATACCAAGCACCCAAGGCTCTGCTGCAGTGTGGGGATGCTTGACAATATGTCTGTCTGTGTGAATAGAGATGGGCAAGGAGAAAAAACAGATTCCTTATCATCAACTTTGCAGAACAACAATGTGCAAAGCAGACGATCTGAGGTACAAGGACAGGTACTTCTTCAATTTCAATTCAGCTGGTCCTTGTTATGCCCAAATGGCCACAGTGTTTGCACAATCAAAGCTGAGAAGAGCCTCCTTACATCTGCTGTAATAAGAATGGAAGGTTATGATTTTTTGGTGTTTTTTTTTATTTTGTTCTATTTCGTTTGTTTTAAATTCAAGACATCTTATACATCTTGAGTGGAAAGCATAAATTACTCTATTTGAGGATGTCCAATTGATTCTACAGGAGCATGAATTAAAGAACTTGATGTCATTTTAACCAAATCTATTGCCAACAACAGCTGCATGTGCATATGAAATTATGGAGATGCTTAAAGGCTGAGAGGTCTTCAGTTTACAGCACATCAATAGCCCACTATTGGCAGTCCTTGAGTGGGGTTGCTTATGCTTAGGTTTGGTGACAGAAAAAACAGTAGCTTTAATGCTGTTACTTTTATCTGGGGGTGAAGCTACTGTCAGAAGCTGTTTCTGACAAAAGATGTTATTCCTGTCAAAACAGAGACTATATGGTTACATAGGCATTTGGAAAAGCATCTATTTACTTTTTTTAATTTAATTTTATTTATTTTATTTTAATTTTTATTTATTTATTTTTTTTCTGTGGCACTTCATTTCATGTTCAGTTTCTTGGAACTGAAATCTTTCTGCTTTTCTCAGAAAAAAAAAAAAATTAATTACACTTAAACAAATTACAGCTTAAAATCTGAAAAAGCAAGCTGTCCTATTGAAATGTCTCCAGTGAGCTCCTTCAGCTCCTGTTTTTCTGAAGCTCTCAGTGCCCTGCCAGAGATGTGGCATGAATACACAAAGTATGCCTTACCCACAGCACAGTGGATAACGCTGTGCACGGACAGCACAGCATGTCGTGCTGCTCTGTAGCTGTATGCATAGCATGAAAAGAGAAAAACAAGGCTCCGAACAAAGGTATCAGCTGCACCGCTTCCACAGTACAGTCCTCCCAGTATGTTACCATTTATCTCTGGAACAGAAACAAAATCAGGAGACAAAAACAAGAAGTTCAGCCCTGTTCATATTACTGAAGCTTTTGTCAGTTAGCAGATGAAAGGCCCTGTGCAAACAAATTCTCCTTTATTTGATGTGTAACTGGCAGAAGAGAGGCTATCCTGACGCCATCTTTCTTCCATCCATGAGAGCAGATTACCTGACCCCTTCTGGAAAGTCAAGAAGGGCATCCAAAAGCACATTCCCAGCTTCTTTCCCTCTCACACATTTGTGAGGGCACACATTTGTGCCCTCAGCTTACCACCAGCTTGCTCTCAGACTTCAAATCAATGGTCACTAACAGGAACACCTGTATAAAGGATGTAGGGTTGCAGAGAAAGGATAGAGGGGAACAGACTCATGTCTCAAAGAAACTGCATCAGGAGGGGACAAAAGAGTTTACTCCACGACAGGAAAGCAGCTCACATGTCAAGGACCAGGAGAAGTGACGAAAATCTCTCCCATCTGAATGCTGTCACCTAACCAGGGGCTACTCATACTTCTCATTGTTCAGGACTGAGAACGCCCCTCACACCAAGGCATTTCCATTCATACTAAGGCAATGTGCAGTGCAAGAGTACCAAGAGTGAGCTGAACAAGAAGAAAGAATAAAGCAGTCCCTCACACATTCAGATCATCTTGATTCACTTGCCCGTTTAGCTGCTGAATACAGACTGACAGCTTGGTAGGGCATAAGGGCTTCAGGTGAAGAAACCAAGGCTGATAATTCTGCCTCAAAAACCACCACAGCTACAGAGATGGGACATCCATGCAAAGCATTATGCATATTTTCAATTTATTTCCCAATCAAGATGAGTGTTTCTAATCCTTTGTTCCAGTACTGGTGGGCTGTCAGTCTACGGGCAGTAGTAGCCTACATATGCATTGCTCTGCATAGTTTAAGGCTCCATTACATGAAAGCCAATCTGTCTTTCTAGACCTGGTGCCATGGCCCTTTCTGCAGCTCCAAGAGATTTCTTTGTTACACTGTTTGTCATTCAGAATTTCTACACTGCTTTGTGCTGTGAACGATATTCAGAAGAGAAAGCTGTCCTTGTCTTTTGTCAGTTTATGGTGTATTTCATCTCCCACTATCTCATAAAGTGACAGCTTGATTATAATGTAATTACTTTTTTTAGTTAACTGAGTGCACAATTTTATTTCCAGATGGGTTTATGTTCATTATATTTAAGCTTAAGAAGAAGAAAGCTGCACTAGGAAAATACAAAGAAAGGTGGTTGCTATTTATTTATTTATTTATTTTAAGCTGAATATTATCTAGGGCTTATTGAGGGAAGGACAAATGCCAGCATCCCACCAGAGAAAAGAGCACTCTCAAACACAAGAGCGCAGATGAGTAGGAGAGTCCTTTAAGACATTTGTACGGAAATTGAAAATATAAATGTTTAATTTTCATTGCATGTAATTTGGTAAAAAAAAATAAAAATAAAATAAAAAAAAAACAGGCTGAATAGCTGCACTATCCAAGAAAAAAAGAGCCTGAGAAGCAAAGAGCACAGAGTGGCTGCAGATGACTACGGCAGGGACAATGCCAGCTCACAAATTGATGAAATGGAAGTCTTTCTTATTCAGTCAAATCTTCAAGCCTCCTGTGGCTGGGTACTTGCCAAGGAACTCGTTTGCAAGTCAAGTATTATTTGTTGATACTAAGGAGCACAAGCTGATACATTTTGCCAAAACATGTGTCAAGAAAATCCATGTAAATCAACAGCGCTTTGCAGCAGAAACTGTGGTTCCTTTCTGAAAACTGTCTTAGTAAAATGGCACCCTGGGGTTTCCTGTTTATTGCATCCCAGTGACTTCCAAATCAAACATGATCAGCTCAGACACAAGTGATAATGATTTTTTTTTTTTTTTTTAAACTGCTGCTTCTATGAAAATAGAAATAAAATTGTTCAGCCAAGATGTGCTTTCTGGCTCATGCATGAGCAGTATAGGACATACAACTGGTATTTAGTCAATAATGCTATTTACAACTTACATTCCAGTTTCCTTTCTAACACCCAGTTTGCAGTCTACTGGCTTTAAAAATACATCCAAGAAGCAAAAATAATAATAATAATAATAATAATCCAGAAGAGAACACCCTAACTTATCCCTAAAGTGAAATTGGATCTTTCTTGGAGTCCATTACTTTAGCAGTGTTTTTACATTTGGTTGAGCATTTGCTAACACAACTCCTCTCTTGTCCAAATAGGAGGTGCAGTGCAGTATACAATGTGGACTACGCCGATTTCCTGAAAGGAGAAATTACTTAAATAACCAATGGAAGAAAGTATTTTCAATTCTCATTGCCATTTCATCACTCATAACCCTCCAGATGTGGCTGGAGAATGGTGGCTTTTGGAACCTGTGTCTTGTACGACATGATTTAGTGGCACAACCTGCCAGGCTCTTACCTGAGATTAAGCTGAAAATATCTCACACTTTGCTCCTTGAAATGCACTGATACTCCTCCTCTTTGACCAGTCATTATTTCAAAATGTACGCCCTGCAAATAAGCAGTATTTTGGTTTAGAAAAACGTGCATATTCACTTAATTTCAAACATTTCCGGTCTTATTTTCCCATATTTGGGCTACTGAGAAGTAAGCTAATCTGCTGTAATGAGAACACTGCTCACTTTCCATGCAGTATCTATCCCACAGCTCTCCTGGGACACTTTAAACTAGCATGTAAAATTTTGATATTCCAGGCACGTATTCCACCTCATTCTATTACTTTGCCACAGACCTCGGTACACAAACTTAATTGTTCATTTGTCTGGGCCTGTCAGCTTTTCTATTTCCACACTCCCACCTCGGTACCAGCGTTCGGCTAGGTAGTGGGAAAACTCAAAGATTATCGTATACCACCACATCATTTGTATACTTTATCAAACAGAAACTACTGACTGATCAAACTGATTCACTAGAAAATCTGTGAAATAATTTTATCAAGAAATAGTTTCTATGTAAGAATTGGACCCTAGAAATTCAGATAAAAGATGCGAAACACCATTGTTTCAATGTTACCTTTCCAAGTGAAAAAAAAAAATCAACAAAAGCTAGACACCTGCAGTAAAGAGAAGGTGAAATCACGTGAGGGAAAAAACAGAGATAAAAGAGAAAAACAGCTCATATTAAAGCTTAGCAGTCCTGGGGGTATTGCGAAGGCTTCTGAATGGATGAAGCATTTCCAGTGATTACGATAAATTGAACAAACACTGTTAACCTCAGGCTTGCTGCAAGACTATCTTGAAAAAGGGACAATTGTTGTTTTTTTAAATATATATACTTTTTTTTTTTTTTTTCCTCTGAAACCGAGTTATTGTTTCACTTAAGTGAATAGGATCTGCCTACTAGAAAAGGTTTTTACATGGAATTTTCAACACTTAGAAAATCATCTTGGGCTTGTTATTATTATTATTACTTTATTTCTTTTTTCACAAAGCAATCTATTGCCTTACTTGTCAATCCACTCAGATGAGCAGTTCTTTTCAGATGAGCTACAGAGCATTCAGAACCCAATGTCACTAATCAAAAAATATTCTCTAAAAGCAAATCTACTGGAGAAGGTCAGTCAGAGTTCAAGAGCCCATAATTCCTGAGCAGGTTCAGATTTCCCTTTAAGGCTCCTATTAAGACTCAACACATCCTCCCTGCAGTGATCTTCAGACTCCACATCTTTGATTCTTTTCCTACATATTTTGGCAATTAATTGAAGAGGCATCAGACTTCTTCCTGCTGCCTTCAGTATAGGTCACTGAGCAGCGTAGGGATGAGAAGGCCTACAGGAGCCTGTAGTTGTTGGGGTCCCAAATCCAGAACAGAAAGAGTTTTGCAGAGTAAAGAAGGGACCAGAGAAGACATTAATAGAGTTGGGACTCTTCTCCTCATCCAAAACCTGGGAACAGTTCTTGGCTTGCCTTACTTCTCACTCACATCCAGAAATGATAGGTAACAGCTGAAGATATCTCCTCTGTGTACTTAGCTGCTCCCTTGTTTGGCTTTGCTCTTGTCTGAAAGATAGAACCAGATAAAGAATGCTAAATCATTTGAAATTTGAAAGCAACGCTTTAAACTTCTATTTCAAAACCATAAAGAATATGTCTTGAAATCAAGGCCACTTATGTCCTTCAGGGCATAATTCAAAGCAGTCCTCAGCTTCTTCACAGTGATGTAATACAAGAAACATATTCATAAATGGCACAGGACTAGTTAAGTTTGCAGTTGTTTTTCTTCAATCAATAAAGTGGCACAGAGGTCAAAGCTTTATATGACTGAGAAGCTATCAAGCTGGTGACAGCACTAAAAAACAAAATGCTGAAGTGCCTGTTAAAAACTGAGTCCATCAAAAGAGAAAAAAAAAATCCCGTCAAGAGTCTTACTATACGACTCCATTAAGAAGATTTTGTAATCAATACATGGTATGCTGTCCACGTAATTCAATTTCAGAAAATTTTAACTAGATTATATCTTGGCAAGAAGACCTTATGGGTCACTTTAAACTCAATTTTTATCTGTCCAAATAATGAACTCTAGAAGGTTAAGAGATTAGCACATCAGAGTATGTTTTAGTGCAATCAAAGCTTTCCTAAGAGGAGGCTACTGCACTGAAATTGTTCAAATCTTGCCTGGATTATCATACAGGCAAGACAAAACCCAAGAATTAATGTCTGCAAGCTTCCTTTGGCAAGATAAACTAAGGCGTTGCAAAGTGCTATAAGAAATGCAGACAGTTGCTTCCATCAGTGTAAAAGCTTACCCCCAGATGACTGAAGGAATTCTAAAATAATAGGAAACACTGTCCGAACATATAATCACAAAGTTGATACTAGTCCAGAAGATTTTATTTAAAAATATGTATATCCTTTCCCACTTCTAATCCTTGTCTCTTCATTCTTTCAGTTATAATTCTTTGCTACTCTCATTAGGATTTCCTTCTTTTCATGTCCTTCAAATACTGCTCTGCATTTTTGTTTTCAGCTTCTGGGGGGACCAGTGCATGCAAATCACAGCATTTCTGTTCCCTCTGGCTTGCAGTTCCACACACAGAGAGAGCCAGCCAGGAAATAGAATTAAGAGGCAGGCTGACCCACTGCCTTGCCAGGAGGGAGGCTCCATTATATCTATGTCATTTTTGACAGACTTGTCTCTCTCTCCCTCTGCAGTGACTGCCAGCAGCTGAAATGCCACCAGATCCCCAGGCCATCTGTTCCCAGGCTTCCCTATCTTTTAGCACTGAGAAATTTTTTACTTGTAACATTGGGGAATTCCATTACGTTTTGTCCTCTCTCTCAAGGACAGATCACTTGCTCACTGCCTCAACCCCATACCTACTGATGGACTGTCACACCTCTAGTTTCAGATATCTGCTGTGAACTACTCATTTCTCCCAGTGCTTCTCAATGCTCTCCAGGCTCTGATTCTCTTGCAGACGCTGTAAAAGCTAACCAATACCTCTGGCTACAGCAGGTGCTTTGGTGAGGAGTACCTCCTTTGGCAGGATGAGCAGAGCCTTGTCCTGGTGGGAGACATGGCTGCCTGGCTTAGTGCTCTTCTCATGCTGGGCATTGCTGCACCTCGCAGCTTGGACTGCAGAGCATACCGCTGTCCATCACTGCTGCAAAATGCCATAAATCAGCATCCCTACCCTTCTGGGATGGCCAGAGTCTGATGGACACATCAGCACTGGGACAAGGCCTGGCAGGACTCCTCAGGGAGTATAAATCCTCTGTGTCGTGGAAACCACTACAGCCTGCATTTACTATGAATGCTAGGTCAGGCTCTTTTGCTTATGCTGATAAAACTTGCTTCATGTGTCCTCTATGGCTATCAATCTCAATAACATGTCTGAAGTTCTGATTTCCTACTGCTTGTTATTGTTGCACATGACTTGATTACATTTTATGTATGATGAATGAGTAACTGTGGCTATCCTGAAGAAGGCCAATTAAAAAAGCAATGTGAGGCAACTAGACAGAGATAAGTGAGTATTAAAGTACCTGACCTGGCCAGGTGCTTAAAGATATTGCCAAAAAAGGTCTTCAAGTTAAAAAGAGAGGAAAAAAAAAAAAAAAAAAAAAAGCAAAAGGCCACCTTGACAGATTATTAAATGCTTAAACCTTCTGGCAGTAAGAGCTACTAATAAAGAAACACTGTAAACCAGAAGACAACAGTAGCAACAGTAATTATGCAGCAGAATGATTAAACAGCTCACAGCCTTAATGACTCTAATCTATTTTATGAGAGGAAGTCAAAGCTTCAGCATTCCAAATAATAATAATAATAATAATAAAATAAAATAAAAAAATCAATTAGGGAGCAAGGGAGATGGAAAAAAAAATCTATTTAGGCTGCATTCCTACAATCAAGTGATAAATCAGTCATGATTAATTGCAGAAATCAGAGCAGTTCACCATGTTTTGATAACCCTGCTACTCCACCAGAGATGGGAGTCCCATTCAGTTTCTAAGCATCCAAAGAGACTCGACAGACTAATCTGAGAGAAAATGTCATGTCCCACAAGTTGTGCTGTCTGGCCAGAAGAATATCCAGCACTACCAGCATTAAGAAGCTTGCTTTGAAGAATTTTGCTTATTTTTATTGTGACAAAACTGATTTCGGTTCAGTTCAGAGCTACCTAACAGGCTCAATAACTCAACAACTTGCATATTTTTTCCTCTTCCTTTACTTTTTTTCCTATTACAGATTAAAAGAACTTTAGATATCATCCTCCCACAATGGCACTAGCCATGAAAGTGTCGTTCTTGGAAGTCTGCTATATCCCCCCTTACTGCAGAAAACAAAGTTCAAGGATAGAACACTAGAAACATGTGTGGGAAAAGCGGAAGTGGTTGCTGGTCCCTTCTGTCATAAAGTCCTATTCGTTATGTCAGGATGGTCATGATCACCCATGCTCTGAAAATCAGCCCTGAAGAAAGATTTTGTTTTCACTGCACTCTCACCTGATTCTTGACATAGTGGACAGGAAACTCAGGGGAAAGAAAGGCCATGACTGGCTTTGAGTCAGATTGAGCGTGTGAGTGGGAGAAAAGAATAGACAGGTTGGTATTATTCCAAAGGTAATAATAATACAAGAGTGAGATCCCCTCTTTGCCTCTTCCTTGCTCATTCTTGTGAGATTATTTTAGGTATCAAAACTGAAGTGTTTCTAAAGCTTTTGTATTTAAACTTGTCACTCTCTCCTCCAGTATCCCATTTGCAAACACAAGTTGAAATACAGAATTTCTCATTTGCTGCATTTCTATGTAGTTTTCCATGTAGTTCATATTTAAATATATATATATTTATTATATATATATTTAACATATATATAATAATTATATAATAATTTATATATATATACATTATATATATATATATATATTTCTTTTTTAATATCATGTTTGTACACTTCTATTTTCTGTAGTTAAAAAAAGAAATAGTCATTTGCAGAAGATATGGGAGATAAAGAAACTCCATAAAGACTTACACGCACCAAAGTTGCTGTGCCTCTCAGTGTTTCCCTGGAAATTATTATCACTGGTCATTACCACTGTAACATCCATCCCCATTTGCTCACTGTTTACTTTTCAGGGTAGGATGCAATTAATTAACAAGGGTTTACATTTGTTATGTTTTTAGACCTAGAAGTTATTGACAGCCACTTGACATTAATAATTTGTACTATTGACATCTTTGCGCTGTGGAAAGCTCTCTGAAGAGGGGCTCGGGGATACACCAAAGGTGGTGAGGAACATTGCTGAAGGCAGGTAGGGGGATGATATTACACACATGCAGACTAGGAAAGCAGGGGGGATTTAATTCCTGCTACTTTTTTTCATCAGAAAGGCTGAAACTGGAATTGTTTTAAGTCAGAGCACTGTGGTCAGAGACAGCAGCCTGAGCAGTGCAATGTCAGTGACAAAAGTTGGAATGGGCACCAGCCTGAGTGTAGGCATCAGGGATGCTACCCAGGTAACAGCAGTTGAGAAGAGAGAGGGTCAGTGGAAGACCTGCAGCTGTCTGAGTTGGCAGAGCTGGAAGGAGGTTATCAATGGTGAAGCTTCTTTAAGTGGACCATCAAATGGATTACACAGGGATCAAAGGACTCCCAAGAGACATACGAGAACAGGAATCAATTTGAAAAGACATAAAGTGCAAAAATTTGTAACTGTTGAAGTGGGAGAGTGGTAACAGGTGGTCAGTCCATTCCAATGAGAAACTCAGAAATTCATAGGCGTATGTTAGGGTTTTGTTAAAGTCTAATATTGTCATGTACATTATGGGTATTGATCTTGAGTGGATTTCATGGATTGTATTTTTATTACTTTTTATTATATAATATTACATATTATTTTATATATATATATATTACAGAATCAATAAGCTATATTGATCCTTATTTGATCACAGAATGACTTGAGTTGGAAGGGACATCAAAGCCCACTCAGTTACAACCCCCTGCCATGGGCAGGGCTGCCACCCACCAGCTCAGGGCCCAGGGCCCATCCAACCCGGCCCTGAATGCCTCCAGGGATGGGGCATTCACAGCTTCTCTGGGCAGTGTGCCAGCACCTCACTGCCCTCTGAGTGGAGAATTTCTTCCTAACATCTAACCTAAATTTAGATTAGAATTAACTAAATTCTTTTAGTTTAAAGCCATTCCCCCTTGTTTTATCCCTAATGGATCTCCTGCTTGTAAGCTCTCTTCAAGTACTGGAAGAGTTGATATAACCACTTAAATTGTGCAGCTTTTTTTCTGACACAGTAGGCAAGTCAGGTGGCACACAGTACATAGTGAGGAATTGAAGCCTGAGAAAAACTATATCCTCATCATCTTTAGGTGCTGAATCTGAGGTTGAGCACCCACCTGATGTTCATGTGCTGCTAAGAGTTGGTAAGCCAAGAGGAGTGAGGATGACTGTATGTTTTTCCTTTTGCTTAGCAGAGGCAATAGGCCAGTGAGGATTCAAATAAGAAAGGATTAAAACATGTCTACTCAGATATAAATGATCCCCTTAATCAGATGAAAAATAATCAAGAATTTAGCTCTTACCGCTACACGTGATATTTTGAGCAGTGTTCTTCAGGAAAGTACAGACAGAAAACATCATACCAGTAAGACACGCTGATTTTTAGCCAACAGTTCATTCCCAGAGGTCATAAGCAGTCCATGCAGGCATTTCTGCCCTTCAGAGGAAGACAGAATCACAGAATCACAGAATTATCGAGGTTGGAAAAGACCTAGAAGATCATCCAGTCCAACCATTACCAATACTTCCCAGCTAAATCATACCCCTCAACGCAAAATCCAAACGTTTCTTGAACACTCCCATGGTCGGTGACTCCACCACCTCCCCGGGCAGTGCATTCCAATGCCTGACTACCCTTTCCGAGTAGTAATACTTCCTAATGTCCAGCCTGAACCTCCCCTGGCGCAGCTTGAAACCATTCCCTCTAGTTCTATCATTGATTACATGAGAGAAGAGGCCGACCCCCAGCTCACCACAACCTCCCTTCAGGAAGTTATAGAGAGCTATAAGGTCTCCCCTGAGCCTCCTCTTCTCCAGGCTGAACAATCCCAGCTCCCTCAACTGCTCCTCATAAGGCCTGTGCTCCAGACCCCTCACCAGCTTCGTAGCCCTCCTCTGAACACGTTCCAGGGCCTCAATGTCTTTCTTGCAGTGAGGGGCCCAAAACTGAACACAGTACTCGAGGTGCGGCCGCACCAATGCCGAGTACAGGGGGACAATCACCTCCCTGTTCCTGCTAGTAACACTGTTTTTGATGCAAGCCAGGATGCCGTTGGCCTTCTTGGCCACCCGGGCACACTGTCGGCTCATGTTCAGCCGAGCATCAATCAGTACCCCCAGGTCTGTTTCCTCAATACAGTCCTCCAGCCACTCTGACCCAAGCCTATAGCGCTGCCTGGGGTTGTTGTGGCCAAAGTGCAGGACCTGGCATTTGGTCCTGTTGAACCTCATCCCATTGGCTTCGACCCAGCTCACCAGTCTATCCAGATCCCTCTGCAGGGCCTCGCTACCCTCAGGCAGATCGACACTCCCTGTCAATTTGGTGTCATCCGCGAACTTACTGAGGGTGCACTCAATGCCCTCATCCAAGTCATCAATAAAGATGTTGAAGAGGACAAGCCCCAGCACCGACCCCTGGGGAACACCACTCATGACTGGTCTCCAACTGGATTTGACTCCATTTACCACCACTCTCTGGGCCCGGCCTTCCAGCCAGCTCCTTACCCAGCCGAGAGTGTACCCATCCAAGCCACGGGCTGCCAGCTTTTGCAGGAGAATAGCATGGGAGACAGTGTCAAAGGCTTTGCTGAAGTCTAAGTAGACCACATCAACCGCCTTTCCTTCATCCATCAGACGGGTCACAGGATCATAGAAGGAGATCAGATTGGTCAAGCAGGACCTGCCCTTCACGAACCCATGCTGGCTAGGTCCGATCTCCTGGTCATCCCACACCTGCCGCGTGATCTCCCTCAAGACAATCCGTTCCATTACCTTCCCTGGCACCGAGGTCAGGCTAACAGGCCTGTAGTTCCCCGGATCCTCCTTACAACCTTTCTTGTAAATGGGAGTCACGTTGGCAAGCCTCCAGTCTTCTGGGACCTCACCCGTTAACAAGGAGCGCTGAAAGATAACGGAAAGCTGCTCAGCGATCACCTCCGCCAGTTCCTTCAGCACTCTCGGGTGAATCTCATCCGGACCCATGGACTTGTGGCAGTCCAGTTGGAGTAGTAATTCCCTGACCACTTCTTCAAGAATCACAGGGGGTTCAGTCTGCTCCCCAGCCGAGACTACCAAGCCAGAGCGTAGGGAGCCCTGGGAATAACCGAGATGACTTTTAAAGGCAGACGTAAAGAAGGCATTCAGAACCTCTGCCTTTTCCTTATCATCTGTGATCACATTCCCAGCCTCGTCCAGTAAAGACTGGAGATTCCCCTTTCCCCTCCTCTTACAGTTGATGTATTTATAAAAGAGTTTCTTGTTTGTTTTTACCCCAGCGGCCAGCTTAGATTCAAGCTGGGCTTTTGCCTCTCTGATTTTACTTCTACACGTCTTAACAGCCTCTTTGTAGTCATTCTGAGTTGCTCTTCCCTCCTTCCACAGGTTCTGTGGAAGGAGGGAAGACACCCAGGTCCACAACTGTTGCTTTGTTGAGTCTTTTCCTTGTCCTGTTTGGATCCCTCCCTCATCCTCCTCTTGTTTTGCTTAAACACAACACAGCTCCCAGAGATCTATACCCCAACCCTGACCTCAATAGGTCTGTCTCAGATTGAAATGCAAGATCTTCTCTGGTGGCCTTGCCCCATTTTGCTGCCTGCTTCAATTATGGAGCAGCCAACTGGGGCAGCAAGTCACAGAAGGATGTTGTTCCCATAGTAACTCATTTCCTCTACCCACTCATTAGATTAACACATTTCACATCAAAGGTAGACATCCAACTATCTCAGAAACAACAGCCCAAGACATCACTTAAATATAAACTAAACCCACCAGCCTGTGTCAAATGGCACTATTTGATATCAAAACAAACATCTATAGCTGCTATCATTATACTGTCCTGCCTGAAAATCAGCAAAAGCACCTCAGCTAGTTCACATTGTTACTAGTTTGCTGACCACTGCTGAAGTACTGAAACCATCAGGAATTCCCCTATATCAGACCTGAGCTGCAACAAAGCAGAGAGGTTCACTATCTCTGTGATCAACACTTTCAGTGTACTTAACATTTGATAACATTTGCAACACTGCTTTGGAAAAGGTCTAATTCACGCTCTAAGTAGCAGCAAATCTCCCATAATTTTCACCTCCCCCAGTTTCAATTTTGCTATGTTCTAGTATATCAATGTGAGTTGGCTTAATGGTGGTTTGAGCCTGAGGAACAGAACTGTGCACCAACTCTGCACTCCCAGACAATATGAAAAGGCTGCCTTGGTTGCAACATCATGCTGAAACTCTGCTGTGCCTTAAAGAAATCCTGAAAACTGTGCAAACTTTGCCACTGAAAGTTTCCAACAACATCTTTTGGTAAAACAGCTGACAAAGAGGCAATGGCAACAGACAAGGTATGTTCCTAGTTTCTATCATGCTTACTCTGGACTTTTATGGAGTGTTTGATACTCCATCCCTGGAGGCATTCAAGGCCAGGCTGGATGGTAGAAACTGTGCCCATGGCAGAGGGTGGAAAATAGATAATCTTTAAGGTCCCTTCCAACCTAAGGCATTCTAGGATTCTATGTTTCACTTTTCTCAGTCTCAGCTCCCCAAACAGAAAATGAGCCATTTCTTTTTATTTCTTTTCTCATCATTCATCTCTCCAAACTGATTCTCAGAGAGGTCTTGTCAAATATCTACATTCATATATACATACTTATATACAAGTGTACACATGCATACACAACACCTGCTACGTATACTGCTTGCGAAATCTTTAGTTTCAATAATGGGTCCTTGACATGGCTTTCAATGCCACCGTAATGCAAGCTTGCTAAAAACCCTGTTCCCAGCACTTTGCCAAGACTCAAGCAAAGCCTATTTATGCCTAACAATTTAATTCAGAAACTGACTCTCATTGGTATTTTCATGTCAGTGTTCTCTGTTCCCTGTACGTTTGTATTTGAGAAGCAGCATTTTCCTGATGACAGCTGCAGTTTCACCAGCCTGTTCAAATCACCAGGAACTGAACTTCGTTCTTTTTTATTTTTCCTTTACACCTCTCCTTGTCAGAAATCACTTTTGTCAGCTGTGCAGTCTCGACATGCCAGCTCTCCCCATCAGCATCTTGCCTAACTTCTCCTAAATACAATATCTCACAAAAGTACAATTTGCAGGTGGAGAATATAATTCTCATCTCAGAAAATCACCCCAGAGTTGTGGCAAAATTCATAAAAAAGGTGTGATGTGTATTAAGAACTTAGAAATATTGATGCTGTTCGTCATCTCTGATCGCAACATCAGTGCAGCCATCTGTCTGCTGAGGTGGGAGAAAAATGCTATGGTTATGTTGCCTCATACTGAATTATCCTTACAGTCACTTCTAATAGCTTTTCAGTATTGCCTCATTTCATGGAATCA
This sequence comes from Alectoris magna, assembly GCA_030625065.1. Classification (NCBI taxonomy): domain Eukaryota; kingdom Metazoa; phylum Chordata; class Aves; order Galliformes; family Phasianidae; genus Alectoris; species Alectoris magna. Next base: position 108,204,844 of record CM060560.1, read on the forward strand.
CAGGATCGTTAAGGTTGGAAAAGGCCACTAAGGTCATTTAGTCCAACCACCAGCCCATCATCACCAGTACTACCCACTAACCATGTTCCTCAGTGCCACATCCACACGGTTCTTGAATACCACCAGGGACAGGGACTCCACCACATCCCTGGGCAGCCTGTGCCAGTGCCTCACTGCTCTTTCTGAGAATGTTTTCCTCATATCCAATCTGAAGGGTGACTTGAGGCATTCCTTCTTGTTTTGTTGCTGTTACATGGGAGAAGAGACCAACTCTGGCCTTGCTACAATCCCCTTCCAGGGAGCTGTAGAGAGGGATAAAGTTGTTTCTTCATTTTCTGTTGTCTTGTTGGCTCTCTGACAGTACTGCCCTTATTTGGTTTACTCCTGCAAAGAGTGGGGAAAGCTAGATTGTTGCAGAACAACTCACATATTTACTCTGCAGTACAGGACGGTGCATGGCTGGATCTTTGCTTTTGTACCAAAGAGTACATTTCACCCAGGGAGAAGAGGTAATTCTGTCCTTGTTTCCAAGTAAACTACAGAAGAAAGAGACATTTCCTGCTTTGTTGTGCTATAAGCTTTGGCAAGTGCTTTAAAATATATATGATTTTGGTCCTCAAAAAACTGTAGCCTTTTCCTGTCATTTATGTTCTCTATACTTTGTGCCTCATTAGAAACCTGAGAGGAATACAGGCACTCAAACATGATGGAAATGACAGCCAGCAGCCAGTACATTCTGAACATTAAAATGGGAATGGTAAAATAGTAAATGAATGTAAAGAACAAACAGTTTTTTTCTTAGCTTCCATTATTTTCTGAATTTAAAATATAGTAGTCAGAACAAAATCGCAGACTTTAAAGTCAAGGAAAGAAATTGAATGGTAAAGTTGGACATTATTTCTGTAAATTACCACTACTTAATAGCTGCAGCCCACTGTGGTTCTCCAGAAGAAAATATATGTCACCCATGTCACTACCCAGGGAATAATCAGAGACACATCTTAGTTCTTTATCGGAAGAGGAAAACCAGCTAAGCTGCCTGCTTTCTACTGGCGAAAGCTTACTCGCAGATTCCACAAAGGCAGGCACAGACCCATGGCATGATTGGGGTTGGAAGGGACCTCTGGGCCATCTGGTGCACCCCCTGCTCACGCAGGGCCATGAGAGCAGGGTGCCCAGGGGCAGGCCCCGCTCTGTGCAAGGTGATGAGCAAAGGGGCCTTCCCAGTTCTGAGCTCAGTGCTGTTCATAGAAAACACTTGCTGCCCTTCTCAGGGCACCAAGGAGGGGGAGCATACCTTTCATCATCAGATACCAAGGTGACATTGACTGGTTTTCCTTTCTCTCAGCTCTGATGTGGTACTTTGCTCCTTTTAAATATCTGAAAGAGAGAGAGGAAAGAAGAACTTTTCCCCAGAAGAGAAATCTGCAAGCACTCGCATTTGCATGAACTGATTCTCTTACCTCTTTTCACAAAAGGAGCTGGCCAGCAATTAGAAGGCAGGCAGCACTTTGGGAATAACTTCTGCAGTTTTCTGTTTTCTTACCCATGGCAGATGAATACTCTTTCAAGTCTGCCTCTGGACCAGACTCAGCATCGTTCACATTTGTAAGTAAGTGGTACTTTCTATTTTGCAGGTAGAAAGTCACCTATCACAACCACTGTCAATGTGGACAGAACAGTATTGGGATCCCTGGTTTCACCATGGGAAGGCTAGTACTCAACGCTATGTGGCTTGCTACAGGATAACCTTCACTGTTGTTTCTGGGTTGGTCATTTTTCAACCCTATAGCTTTACTTCAAAGCGCTCTCAGTTCTGCCATAGGCTACTCAATTGTATCCTACATTTAGTTACGTATAGCTGCTAAAGCAATAATCACCTTACGGTTTTTGGCTTCATCTGGTACAATTGTCTTTTCCCAAGCAGGCATTACCCAGCTGCTCCCAGCTGCTAAACCTGTTGCTGACTAAAAAGTCAGGCTCTGGAACTCGGTGTTGGCGTTCATCCCCCGGGGCCTATTCACAGTCCCAATCAATACACCGCACAGAACATGGATTACAAGAGGTGCTGCCTAGCCACCTCAGTGGAAGCAGTCACTCTCTCCCTGGCAGCTTTCCCAGTATCCCTGCAGGCAGCAGACACAGCACAACCCAGAGCAAAAGCAGTTTACTGGCAAAGATGTGCACTGTCACACAAATAGCAGACAGCTGCCCTAACTCATCATGACAAGGGAGCTCAGATTGCACTTGACACCTACTTGGTACACAGCTCTCAACATGCACACACGTCCTATGGGAATCCATCAGATCGAGCCTTCATGAGTGGCAGGGGTTAACTTGCCTGGAGTTTGCCAGCACCACTGCTCCCTTGTTAATAGAAACAGCAGCAATTTGCTTTAAAGATGAAGGCACAAAGTGACCTTCATTGCTGCCTGGCAGTCTTAAATCCAACAAGCACAGCACAATACCTCGCAGGTCTCAGAACGATTTTTAATAAGTCCTGGACTGTAATAGTCACCTCTCCCACAGTATCTCATTTCAGCCTATGACTTGGGCTAGTATATTTTTCTTGCTGAACCTTCTATGGCAATGCTAAATACTCAAGGTCTTTGTCAGCTGCACAGTACATACTCCAGAGGCCCATGCACGGTAGGAAATAACTCTACACAAAAGGGCACACAGCTGTGCTACCTGAACACACATCTGTCTGCTCCCCAGTCTCCCTCGTCAGCTTCCCTAATGCTACCAAGAGCTGCTTAGCCAAATGGCTCAGCAGACTGTTACACTTCTAAGAGAGGAGCCAAGTCTGATGTGAAGGAGTTATCCTACAGATGAAGATTCTGATGGCTCCAGAAAGGCAAGGATCGCAGCAGAGCAGGTGGCACATGTAGGAGTATGTCTGGCTGCTCCTGTCTACCAGCACCACTACCAGCAAAGGAGTGAAGCAATCACAGAAGACTAAATTTCCAGCAAACCTGCGGACAGTGACTCAATTTGCAATCAAAAGGATTTACAGAGGAAGTGCTGGAATTTTAGATGCTACTTATTAAAAAGAGCACGAGGAAGGGAGCATGGACTTAAAGGTGTTCAAGTCCTTTCCATTTTGCTTGCCTCTTCTCTCGCTTCTAAGCTACCATCTCAGTTTCCTAGCACTCCTGATGTAAGACAACATTCACAAATCATGATTGTTCTTCTCCAAAGAACCAGCTGCTGACCCATCCTTGTCCCTCTGCAACCTTTTAGGATGAGAATAGGCTTCTCAGAGTAGCACAAATCAGCCCTGTCAGCTGAAGTCAGCCTTCCCCCCAAGCAGTAGGTTAAGATATTTTGTATTACGCAGTGAAACATAGAATCATTAAGTTTGGAAAAGATCACTAAGATTATCTAGTTCAACTATCAACCTATCCCCAACATGCCCACTAACCATGTTCCTCAGTGCTGCATCCACACAGTTCTTGAACACCTCCAGGGATGATGACTAGACCACCTCCCTAGGCAGCCTGTGCCAATGCTTCACCACCCCTCCCGAGAAGAAAATTTCCTTAATATTCAACCTGAACCTCCCCTAGTGCAACTTGAAGCCATTCCCTCTCATTGAATCGCTGTTACATGGGAGGAGAGGCTGACCCCACCTCACCACAACCTCCTTTCAGGCAATTGTAGAGACCAATGAGATTTCCCCTGAACCTCCTGTTCTCCACACTAAACAATCCCAGTTCCCTCAGCTACTCCCCATAAGACTTGTGCTCCAGATCTCTCACAGCTCTGTTGCCCTTCTCTAGACACATTCCAGAGCTTTGATGTCTTTCTTGGAGCTAGAGCAATCAATAACACATGACATGATAGTTTTAGATATTGTAATAACACTGTAATACTTCTCCCCATGTGCTTTTCCAAACTGATCTCCCATCTCACAGGCTGAGTTGGCTGGTGACAAGTGCATGTTAGAGACTGCAACCACTGCAGCAGGTTGCCAGACTCTCAGTGATGACTCCGCTCTGCTCATATCAGCTAGGTGAAACCTGGCCTGATGTCCTTCACAGCAAAATACAGCACTCACCCTGTGGCCCAGCTTCCTACAATGAACTGCCTTAACAACACATTCCAGTACAGTTTGACAGCTGGTAACACATGCTGACACACTTAGCATTTATGTTTCACTTTGCACCATGAAAAAACCTGAGGTTTGGTACAGATTACAAACACTGCCAGCAGAAGCAATAGTTGGACAGTGTTTTGTTCCAACACATAGTACCCTATAAAAGTCTTAGATTTATGTCTAAATACTTGGTACGGGAAAACATTTCAGCCAAGTATCTGATTGAATTCTTGTTTAGTATAGCTTTCTTTTTAGAAAGAATGGAGGGAAGGAGAGGGCAGACGGGCACACATAAAAAAAGCATCAGGAAACTAGTGTGAGAGAAATAGTTATCCACTTCCTTTGGGTACCATTTATATGCTCTAAGTGCAAATTAAAATCTTACATTGAGAAGTAATGTGGCAAACCAAGATCTGCTGTGCATAGTTGTCTATTTTTATTCGTCTACTGCTGCTGTATGTGACAGCATCCTTATTAAGTGACAGCCACTTAATAAGGATGATCTCTGGGATCTCTGTGAACAAGTTCACTAAATGTACAATTATGCATAATTTTATTTTCAGTCCCACCCCACTCAAAGCATTGTTTTCAAACCTTCTTTTTATAATGGGACCAAGAATCTTCAGGCATTTTCTAAGGTTAACACCGACTCTGTCCTAAATAAATCATGCAAAGGAAAGTAGTTTTTGAGTCACATTCCATGTTAACAATCAGTCCAGTTCAGAGCAGGAAATTCCATTATCTAAAACATAACTCAAAGTAAAGCTCTGGTTGAAAAAAATATAAATGATTTTGGCCTTGTTCTACTGTACATTTTGAAATAAAAGGCAAGCGACTTCTCAGTCTTTACAATTTTATTTATTTTTTAAAATCAATCACCAGAAAGAATAAATACATGATCCAAAAAGCACTTCTTCAGCCCTAACCCTGTAGTTTGCCATAATCAAGCTTTTTTAAAGCATCCTGAAGAATTCATGCGGGAAATTTGGGATACATGTTTTGAAAATAAAAGAAATTCCCTTTAACCTTATTAAATGTTTTAAAAACCCATTTCCTCTGAGTAAACTAAAACGAGATTTTACTCAATTGAATAAGTTTAAATTGGCTTCCAAAGACTTACTTGCTTAGACTAGTTTCATGAATCCTCTATACCAGGTACTGTATAAATTTGCAAGTTGTAGCAATGAAGGTTTTGAAAGCACAACTGAAAGAACACAGTGCTGCACTGGAGGGAATTTTTTGTCAAGGCAGGTTAGAAGTGTATGAGTTCTCTGCTATTTTATGAACTATCCAGACAAACCACTGTGGAGAGTCAGGATTATTATTATTATTATTACTATTTCTCAACTAAATCCACTAAATATCCTTTAAACATCCTTCTGCCCCCCAAAAAAGAAACACTGATTTTGCCCTTTTGGAAGTGGAGGAGAACTCAGTAACATTCCACACCACAATGAAGGCCATCCATCTCCATTCCACTGCTGTCTTTACCCCAGCCTTTTTGGCCGACCTCAGGCACACCCCTCTCATTCAAGTTTTTCAAAGCAGAGTAGAAGTTAATGTCCCTTGCCAGAGAAGTGATATTTGTTTAGCTCTCAAAGGAGTCTGTGTTTCAGGGTGTATGAAATAGAGTTCATGACACTGCCTGGCTGACAAGCCCTGCCAGACTGAACTCTTTGAATGTCCTGAGATGCTAGCTGCAGTAACGGCTGCTGTGTGACATTAAGACAGAAGAATCCTCCTTCCATCAGGAAGTGCCTCTTCAGGGCCAACTTACAGTGCTGGAGAAGCCTAGCTGCCAGCTACCACTGTCCATGCACAGTGTGAGTCCATGCTCTTGTGAGGCCTGGACTTGCCTTCTGCTAGGGATTACTCGGGGAAGTTGCAATTTCAGGCTTGCACCAAAATATTATGGAGTTGTCACTGCTCCAAATCAAATCTTGCCCCATCTGCTTCCCTAGCATCTGTTCCCGGAGCATTTCCTGACTTCCCCCAGTGAAGGAAATTGATCTGCTGCATGTTGCTGTTTCTGAAAGGATGAGAAAAGAAGAGAGAAAGCAAAATTGGAGCTACATTAAGCATATAAATTTTGCTTAGGCCCCATTGATCAAGTCTGCTTTGCACAGTGAGCAAATCACTGACAATGATAACATTTTTCCCTTTCTCCAAGATCTCTGTGAAAGTGCCAAGCATGATTCTTACTTGTCTGGTTCCTGTGCAGAGTACCAACAATACACGATTAAGCTGTGAGAAAGTCATTTATTATCATTTGAGAATAGATTTATATGTGTTTCACTAAAGAGCTTGAGACATTTTGATAAGATCTAATGACATAACTGCCTTAGCAGATGTCATAAGTATGTCTGTAGGGAAAAAGTGTGAAAATTCAGAGATGTATATGAACAGTGATAAAGGACAGAGTGGAAAATGTGGAAAGAAGCAAATAATTTTTTTAGGAACAAAAATGAAGGAAATAGAGATGAACCTGAAATAATAAACTAAACATAGTAATTGTAGCCAGGAGCCAGAACATGTTTTTCATCACTAGATGAACTTGTAAATGCAGACATGATTTAATAATGTCAAGAGTGCATGGTGAGAATGATAAGTAAGCACAGAACAAAAACAAGGTCCCACACTTTCCTTACAACCCCTCCCCCACACCACCCCAAGCAAACACAATTCCTGCCCCCCATTAAAAGTGGTGAATGCAATCCTAGTGACACCCTGGTAAAGCCAGGTCCAAGACAAGATTGACCAAGATAATCACAAAAGAAGGTAGCCGCAGAGTCTGATGTAGATCTGGACCTGGAGACATTATATAATTTAGTTTTCCCTTGCAATTCTGAACCAGGAGTCCAGGCACAACATTTAATTAGTAACTCAATTATCATTTAAATGTTTGCTCATAAAGTTCAATAAAGATCAAGCAGCTGAATTTTGACACAAGTGGCCGTGTCATCAAAGATTTCCCAAGGGGTGGCTTATTTGAAGGTTAGCAATTCAGGCAGAGGGTTCTAAAAGAAATAACAATACCCAAATTAATCAGTATATACCTTTGGCTGCAGACATTGCCCCTATCATTTGATTTTAATAGACTAGGATGTATTTCACACCTCATAGCAACAGATTGGTCCTAAGCTGCTGTCAGAGATGTCACATCCATCTAAACAGCACTTTCTAACAAGCAAATCACAATTGTACTGCAGAAAATTAGCAGGAGAATCACTAAAATAACTACACCAGCTGCTGAAGAAAAAAGTGAGAAAGGTGTGCAGGTCCAGCTGCTAGAAATACGCTTCTGAGAGGAAACTGTCTTAGATTTGCCTGGTTTTGTCTAAATTGTCATCCGTCTATTTTATCAAATATCTGATCTTGGATGTCATAAGCTAGATACATAGGAAATTTCTCAGGAAGAAGATACATTAATCATAAACCAAACAAAATAATGCCAAATCATTCCTTTCTAGTAGTGAAGTTGCCTAGAATTGGAATCTCTGTTATTTGCCCTTTATATCCTCCAATGGGTACCTACATAATGGCAATAATTTGATGACCAAACATAGCTAAACTTCCCAGAATGTTTTTCCATGTAAGGAGACAAAGAGAGGATGAAAATCTTAGTAAGTCCTTAAGACTGAATTGGTGGAGCTCCCAGTTTTGCAAAGACAGGACATAGCATAGGACAAACAACAACAGAAAGCTAAACAGATCTGATACGAATGTCTGATCCCAATGCAGGACCCACACCACGCTGCAGAAGATATAACCTCAAAGGTCATTGTTAGGGTGTCCTAGCAGAAGTCACCTGCATAGCTTTACTGTGGGGCTGACAGAGCACAGGCACAGGCTGCCCAGAGAGGTTGTGGAGCCACCTTTTCTGGAGATATTCCAAACCTACTTTCCTGTGCCACCTACTCTAGGGAACTTTCTTTATCAGGGGTTTGGACTTGATTGCCAGAGGTCCCTTCCAACACCTATAATTCTGTAAATATGTGAATCCAATTTATTACAAGCTTCTCTCATAGTCTTTTTCCTAAGGAATTTGCTAATTACAGAAAAGACTCAAAATCAGCAATCAAATTCAATATTATCAGGGCTAAAGATTGCACCTGGCGCTAATGAAATTAAACTAAAACAGCTTGGCACCAACAGCAGTGGCAATATGAAATAAGGATATAGAAATGATTTTTCACCTTCATTGTATACTTAAATAATTTTTGTCTAACTAGACTGATTATTATTTTGTCTCTCTGTAAAAAAAATGAAGACAAACAAGTTAGTTCTGTTTGCAAATAAAGTGCTCTGTTTCCATGCTGATGATTGTAACTCAAAACAATGCAATAAAAAGAATGTGAGTATTGTTCACCAAAGAAAGGAAAGAAGAAACCGATGGATGATGTCCTTTTTCCCTGCTCTAGGCAGGTTTTAAAGGACTGGATGGGAAACATGTGAGACCTTTTGCTGCATGCTGGAGAGGATACAAACTGAAGACTCCCTTTGGCAAGACAGCAGTGGCTTGAGCTCTCTCTAAATAGCTGCAAATGATTACAACATGTCTCTGAAACAGGAAGGGACTATTTGTCCACCCCAAGTGGTTCACTGCATTGCCTGCTCTTAATTCTAAGAAACTCGGTTAGGAACCACTAACCTGTGAATCAGATGAAGGTCTCGGAGGTGGCAGGCTGTGGTACACCTCCAGCTCAGGCAGTTACCTATTATGCCAGCTCAGGCTGGCATGTGTGTGCACAGGGGAAGAGGTTTTGCTTTTCCAAGGAGAAAAGCAGCACATCAAGGCTTTCAGCAACTTCTCACAGCACAGCCTGGATGTCTAACTTTGCTTGTTTTTTTGTCCTGTAATTTAAGAGTCATAGATCCATGATTCAATTCCCAAAATGCTCAGACACTACAGGTCAAGATGATGGTTGAGTCACAGTCATTGCAGAATGCCTCTAACTTTTTTTTCACAGCATTTTTCTTTCCTACTGCTGTATGTATTGTTGCCTAAATGTTGCAAGCAAGCCTTACAATACAGAAATGGTTTATCTTTCTCACCCTCCAATGCACAAAAATAATTCACTCTCCCCTCATCCACTTTTAGTGCATTAACGTACAGCTCAGTCAAAGTTTGACAGTTCCCCATTCTTAGCCACAAAGCAAGGTGGAGCTGGTGGAAATGTACAGTGCTGTAGTTAGGAGGAAAGGAATAGAGGCAGTAGGAGCTAAACCCAGCTAGACAAATACTTTGGCATCATAGTTGTTAATGCTGTTTTAGCACTTGAAAACAAAATAAAATAACTGGAGGAAGAAAACTGGGAGAAATGTACTTCCTATCTTCCCCATGCCATACCTTGCCTGCCTCAATCTACTTCCTGGAAACATCCTTACCTAACCAGAAATACTACAGAATCTACAAGTAGCTAAAAATCATTTGGAACCTGTTGCAGGGTGGAATGTTCTGTCTGGGTGCAGCCTGCTTTTGCATTTTATCAAATTGTCTCTAGGTGAAGTCCTTGGAAATGGGCTCTGAGTCACTAAGCTCTACCCATCAGCAACCACAAGACCAGCCCAGAGATGCCCTGGTCCCAGAACTGGACAGGGGCACTTCTACCCACTCACACCATAGCTTCTGCAAGGCAGGAGCCTGTGGGCTGCGGACATTGCTTTTTTGGTCACCATCTGAGTCCCTTTCCCAGGCTCCCCCCAGTCTCATCTAACAGAAACAGTCCACGTCTGAAAAAAAACAAATATTAGTCTTTGGAAGTAATAATTTTTAAAGGGTAGACAGAACAGATGTCTGTGTGTTACAATTCTAATATGAATATCAAGCCCATTCCTCGTGTTGCCAGGCATTTGGACTGTGACTTCAGCTTTCTCACAAAGGGAATGCATAAGAAAAGCACAGATGGGAAAATGGTAGTTAAGCCACCAAAAAAAGTTACTGATGCTTTTTTGCTTTTTTTGGTGTTTTTGTTTTTGTTTTTTTTCTGGAAAAAAACATGAACATTGCTCCACACTAACAGATTAGTATCTTTTAAAATTCTAATAGCTGAAATTTGTAATTAAGATAATTTAGAGGATGCAAAGTCAAGAAAGCAATCATTACAGCTTTTGCTTTTTTTTTTTTTTTCCCAATCTATATATGCTTTTATATTATTGAGGTGGTTTCCAGAATGAGGGCTGAACCTACTCCACCTTTATAGAAATATTTAGCACTTTGCAGAATCACTGATGAAATCTAAGCAGCAATTTTTCTTAAAATTCTATTTCATGAGAGGAATGGTTTTCCAAGAGCTTTCAAGAAGATAAGTAGGATTTTCTATGTACTTTTTAAAACTGCGGGCTTGATTGTTTTTTCTTTTGTTTGCTTGTTTTTAAATGAGATAAGTTCCCTGGAGTGGTCAGGCTTCAAAGTTATCTATGAACTACTAAAAGTTTTCTCAAAATATTCATCAGAAATTGTTTATTAGAAATTAGAACAGTTCAGTGGAAGGGATTGAGTCCAACTGCTTGACCACCTCAGGGCTAACCAAAAGTTAAAGCACTTTAATAAGTATATCATCCAAGTGCCTCTTGAGCACTGACAGGCACGAGGCACCAACCACTTCTCTAGGAAACCTGTTCCAGTGTTTGACCATCCTCATGATAAAGAGACATTTCCCAACGTCCATCTGACCCTCCTCTGGCGCAACTCTGTGCTATTCCCACCCTGCCAACAGTTCCCAGGAGCAGAGCCTGGTACCTCTCTCTGCATCCCCTCCTCAGGGCCCTGCAGAGAGCAGTGAGGTCGTCCTTGGCCTCCTCCAGTCTGAGCTGCCCCATGTCCTCAGCCTGTTCTCACAGGATTTGCCTTCTAGCCCTGTTACCAGCTTTGGGGGCCTACTCAAAAAATTCTCAAGGACTTTTACACCCTTTTATATTGTGTAGCTCTGAACTGCACACAATATTCAAGGTGAGGCTGAACCAATGCTGAATTGCAGTGGGAGATTCACCTCTTTTACCAGCTTGCCATGCTGTGTTTAGTGCATACTAAAATGCATTTTGCCCCTTGGCTGCCAGGACATGCTGTTAGCTTGTGTTGAGCCTGCAGTCACCAGCATCTCCAGATTCCTTTCTGCTGAGCTGCTCCCCAGTCACTCACCTCCAAGCCTGTGCCTGTGTCTGGCACTGCCCCGTCCCAGGTGCAGTACCTGATATTTACCCTTGTTGAAGTTCATACCACTGATTGCTCAATGCTCCAATCTTTCTTGATTCCTCTACACGGCCTCTCCACCCTTGAGAGAGTCAACAGTACCTGTCAGTTTTGTATTGTCACGAAACTTGCTAATGACACACTGAACTCTTGCATCCAGATCATTGATAAAAGTGTTGAGCAGAACTGAGCTCTGAGGATCACTGCTTGTGATTGCCTGCCAGCCAGATGAAGCCCCTTTAATACTACCCTTTTAACTCTACCATCAAGCCAGCTTACCATCCACTATATTGTGAACCTCTTCATCTCACAGTTGGACAACTTGTCAGGAAAGATGCTGTGAGAGACCACGTAAAAGGTTTTACTAAAATCCAGAAATAATACATCCACTGCTTTCCCTTCATCTACTAAGTGGGTGAACTTGTTGGAGAAGGATGTCAAATTAGAAAGTCAAAACTATCTATCTATCTCTTGATGAACCCATACTGACTATGTCTGAAAAAACTTTGTCCTTTAAATGCTTTTCAGTAGCACCCAGAATAATCTCCATAACCTTTCCAGGGACTGTAGTTAGACTAAGAGACTTGCAGTTTCTCAAGTCTTCTTCTATGTCCTTCTTATAGTTTAGCACAACTTCTGGCAAGTTCTTATAGTTTAGCACAAATCTGGCAAAGGTGATAAAGGATAATAAAAAAGGCTTTTTAAAAGTATATTAACAGTAAAAGGAAGACTAGGGAGAATGTGGGCCCCCTACTAAGTGAGGGGTGTGTTCTGGTAACGGGGGATGTTGAGAAGGCTGATACTGAATGCCTTCTTTGTTTCTGTCTTCAGTGGAAAAGCTCTCCCTCGGGAATCCCAGACCCTGGAGGTTAGTGAGAGCATCTGGGGAATGGAAGACTTCCCTTCAGTCAAGGAAGAGGTGGTCTGTGAGCAACTAGGCAACACCAATGTTCATAAATCCATGGGACCCGATGGGGTGCATCCACGGGTGCTGAGGGAGCTGGCGGAGGTGATTGCTGAGCCACTCTCTATCATCTCTGAGAGGTTTTGGAGAATGGGGGAGGTACCTGAAGACTGGAGGATAGCCAATGTCACTCCGGTCTTCAAAAAGGGCAAGAAGGAAGATCCGGGTAATTACAGGCCAGTCAGCCTCACCTCTGTCCCTGGAAAGGTGATAGAACAGCTTGTGCTGGATGCTATCTCCAGGCAATTGGAAGAAAAGGAGGTTATCAGTAGTCAGCATGGGTTCACCAAGGGGAGGTCATGCTTGACCAACCTGGTGGCCTTCTATGACGTTGTCACTGGTTGGGTGGATGGGGGGAGAGCGGTGGATGTAGTCTACCTTGATTTCAGCAAGGCATTTGATACTGTTTCCCACGACATCTTTATAACAAAGCTGAGGAAGTGTGGGATAGATGAGTGGACAGTGAGGTGGGTTGAGAACTGGCTGATTGGCAGAGCACAGAGGATCGTCGTTGCTGGTGCAGAGTCCGGTTGGAGACCTGTAACTAGAGGTGTTCCCCAGGGGTCGGTGCTGGGTCCGGTCTTGTTCAACATCTTCATCAGTGACCTTGATGAGGGGATAGTGGCCACCCTCAGCAGGTTTGCTGATGATACAAAGTTGGGAGGATTGGCTGATATGCCTGAAGGCTGTGCTGCCATCCGGTGAGACCTGGACAGGCTGGAGAACTGGGCAGTAAGAAACAGGATGAGGTTTAACAAAAGCAAGTGTAGAGTCTTGCACCTAGGGAGGAATAATTGCATGCATGGGTACAGGTTGGGGGATGACCTGCTGGAGAGGAGCTCTGCAGAGAGGGACCTGGGTGTCCTGGTGGACGACAGGTTGGCCATGAGCCAGCAGTGTGCCCTCGTAGCCAAAAAGGCCAATGGCATTCTGGGATGCATTAAAAAGAGAGTAGCCAGCAGGTCAAGGGAGGTGATCCTCCCCCTCTACTCTGCCCTGGTAAGGCCTCATCTGGAGTATTGTGTCCAGTTCTGGGCTCCCCAGTATAAAAAAGACAGGGATCTCTTGGAAAGAGTCCAGCGGAGGGCCACAAAGATGGTGAAGGGCCTGGAGCATCTCCCCTATGAGGAACGACTAAGTGAACTGGGTCTGTTTAGCCTTGAGAAAAGAAGGCTGAGAGGGGATTTGATCCAGGTTTATAAATACCTGAGGTGTGGGGGCCATAGTGGTGAGGCCGGACTCTTTTCAGTAGTGCATGGGGACAGGACAAGGAGAAATGGGATGAAGCTAGGGCATAGGAAGTTCCGCACGAATGTGCGCAAGAACTTCTTTACGGTGAGGGTGACGGAGCACTGGAACAGGCTGCCCAGGGGGGTTGTGGAGTCTCCTTCTCTGGAGATATTCAAGACCTGCCTGGACGCTTACCTGTGCAACCTGGTGTAGGGAACCTGATTTGGCAGGGGGGTTGGACTTGATGATCTCTGGAGGTCCCTTCCAACCCCTACGATTCTGTGATTCTGTAAACTTTGGCTAACTTTCATCAGCGAGGATCTCCCCAGACTCCTTCAACCTTTGAAAAATTTTGAGAGGAATCTGCTAACTCCTTCAGTACTACAGAATGAATTCCATCAGGCTCCATGGACTTGTGAACATTTAGTTGATGAAACTGGTCCATTACAGTTTTTATGACTTCAAATGGAAAAGTCATTGCTCCGCCAGTCATAGTTCTTACCAAGTAACCAAAGATCCATTATTAATATTAAGAACTGAGCCCAAAAGAGCAACAAAGGCCTTCACTTTTGCCTCATCCCTAGTTGGTAGATGACCATTTTCAAGTATCAGTTCAAGATTTTCCTAAATGTCCTCTTAGATTTCCTTAGATGTAGACTTACTTCAAAAAGAGCCTTTTTTTTTTTTTTTTTTTTTGTCTTTGTTGTTGCCTAACACCACACTGGATAGTACGGCCACATACAGAAAATGTAAATGTGCATCCCACAAAGCTGATTAGTCTCTTCTAGTCCAAATGCAAAAATGGATGAGCATACACAAAGGTCAAACCATATGGTACATAGAGGAATAAACACTAAAAAAAAAAAAAAGAGTAAAAAGTTGGGGCAAGTAGTAAAATGTTGGCAAAGAAGCAACTTTGACAAGTTTAACAAAGATGCCATTTCTTACATACCACCAACTTGTTTGTAAGACATCAATACCTGCTGCTCATACATGGTAAAAAGTCTTACAAATTCTCTTAGTTTTCCACACAGGGCAGAAAATTCCAAATAAACAGAGGAGATTCATGTTGCAAAATGTATAGCCCCAAAGAACAAGTAGAATCAGAAACCAAGGAAGAGTTTAGGAGTGTAAGTAGCAATAATCAGTGTTGTGTTTTTTTTTTTTTTCTTCATTAAAAATTAACATCTTTCAAGTCAGCCTCAACATATGCATCAGAACTAAAGAAGCTTTTCAAGATTTGTGAACAAGATATAACGATTGCAAACTGAAATAAAGGAAGTTACATTTAAATAGAAGTCAAACTTGTTTTACTCTGAGGATGATCAAACTTCAGAGCATGTTGCCCAGAGAAGTTGTGCAGAGTCCATCTTTGGAAATGCTGAAAATCTGACTGAACACCATCCTGGTGGACAATCTGCAGTAGCTGACTAAATGATAACCAGAAATGCCTTCCAGCCTCAACGATTTTCTTTATGATTCTTCATAAGAGGCAAAATCATAAGCACAGGGCAACATTTGTGCAGACTGCCCAACTGAGTCCAGAGAGTGTGGTCCAAACAACAGAAATATGTGTATTTTGAAGCTCATATGAGCTGCAGTCATTCCCACCTGGTTCCCTGAAAAGCAGCACACACGCACACAAACACCCAAGATTTTCCTCTCAAATTGTCTAGTAATGTCTGACACCAATGTCCAGAAAATTCAGGTTATTATCAAAGTGAATAAAACAGATCTGTAATTCTACCCCTTCTCAAGTCTGGGGCAATAACTTGTCAAGTCGTCAATGTGACAATTTGCTTCAGTCACTGAAAAGTCTTTGGCTACTCTGTGAGGTTTCTAATAAGCAGATTTATTATCATAAAACATGCTGATACAAAAAACTTTTCACATCTTTCCTTAAAAGCAGCTGAGACTAACGCATATCCCAAAGTCAAGCAGTAAATACTGTCTTTCTGCTGACTTGAGTCCGTTTTGGATCACTAACTCCCTCGACAAGTTTTCCTTTCACAAGAACTTAAAAGAAAAAGGAGTGTATATAGATCCTGTAAGCTCTGTATATTAGAATGAAAAGATCAGCCATTGGCAGTACATTTAATACACAGATTTCTTTCAAAAATTGCCTTCTATCTGAATACATCCCCGATAACCTACAGAAACCAACTGATAAGATTGTCTGTGCCAATGGGTAAAAATTAATAAAAACAAAACGTGCCTCCTCTAAAGATTAAAAATAGCCAAGTCTAGAAACACATAGAAGGTCTCTCTTGTCAAATGTTCAGAACAGAAAAGCTTACTTCCTTGAAATCTTGCATCTGAGGAATGATTAGAGAAGTGTGATTTCAAAATACATAAAAGTGCTTAGTGCTCCCATTGCAAGTTTATTTCTCAGAGTTTGAATCATCAGGAGAAAGGCACCCCAAGAAGTTTCAAGGATAGGAGCCAACTTGCTGTGTATGCTTGCAAATGGGAGCAGCAGAAATCAAAGCCTTTGCTTTCTGCTTCATGGCTTGATTGACTTTGCAGCAGATTAAAGCAATGGGCTGTGCAATTGTCAACTTTCTCCCACAGCACAGTCTTACTCTTTGAGGAGTTATGCTCCTGATCAGATTTTTATTTCAGTAAATACCTCTTTTCATCAAGAAATGCTTGTCATGTAGTAAAGTGAGGTAGAAGAGGGGAAATAGAAATTATGTATAAGCAAATTACACATTTCCATCAGTAAATTGGTACTATTTGTTCAGGTGGAAGAAAATAATGCCAAGTACACTAAGTGTTTCATAGGATATGTGCATGTTCATTAAAGAATGACTCATTACAAAATTTTATTCAAAGATTGCATCCTTTTTGTAACAGAAGGAATCACTTCCCATTGTTCACAAACAACAGCTAGATGAAAGCATGAGTGGCCATTAGTTTGGATTTAAAAGCCAGTGAACCATTTCCACTAACTTGCTCTGTACATATTCCAGAAAAAAATTTCCTTCAGCTCCTTTTAAGCTACTACTTTTATATGCACATTGGAAGTCCAATATTCAGATGATTGTGCTACAAATGAAGACATACACATAGCAGCTCATCTATTGAAAAGGAACTTACAAATATACTTTTATTCCATTCATTTCAGTAAGAAAAAGAGATTCCTGAAATTCTCCAGAAAGATTTTGCTACTCATATGCTCTAGCACTCTGCAACTGTCTGCAAAGCAACACATATTTATTGATTACTCCAACTCAACTCCTTCACAGTCAGTAGTAGGGTGAAAGGATGAGTTTCTTAACAAGAAATGAAACAATGGCAGCACAAGGAATAGATCACTTATCTTCATTTATGGCTCATGCTGAAACATTTAGACACCAAGACAATATCTATGTCATGCTCCTACATGCTTTAACAGCTTAGTAAATCATACAATCATAGAACGGCTTGGGTTGGAAGGGACCTTAAAGACCACCTTGTTACAACCCCACTGCCATGGACAGGGCTGCCATCCACCAGAGCAGAGGCCAAAACCCCATCCAACCTGGCCTTGAACACCTACAGGGATGGGGTATCCACAGCTCCTCTGGGCAATGTCTAATATGTGGAGCTCATTTTTTTTTTCATCCTCGTAGAGTGATTAAGGAAGGTTTTTAATTGATATTAATGGGATGAAAACCCTCATGTAGAAGAAAAGACTTCAAATTCTGCTTTTAGAATTAGAAAAAATTAGATGATTCCTGACGTTTTTTTTTCTCCGATTCCACCAAATAAAAAGACGCTTCTCAGTTCTGATTAAGACATAAAGATTACTTTGAGAAGATCAACGGCTAGGACAGGGATTTCTGTGCCTAGATCGATCACTGGCTTTAGAAGTTTGGAGATAAATTTTAGACGCCAGAGGAAGAGCCCCGGGAAATGCTGCACGTGTCAATAAAGCCGAGGAATGAGGGTGCTGTCCGAGGTGCTGCACCGTTTTCCTCAGCTGCAAGATCGAATCTTAATTGTACCTACAGGACTGGCTGACATACAGTCCTAAAATTAAGTAAACTGCCTTCCCCACCTCATTCCCACCTCTGAAGCACGATCTTGCTGAACAAGAGCATTCCTCTGCCAGCCTGCCAAGACTACCTTCTATTCACCAACCCACAAAATACAAGTACTTACTGTGCCGGTTCTTAGAACCAAATTAGTCCTGTAATGCATTCTTATAGACTTCTTTTCCATATTCAGTCTGCTTGGTTAGTCATCACGCAAAATAAACAGGAAGGGCAGATGGGGAAAATCATCTTGATCCTTCTTTTGAAAAGTAAACAAGGAAAAAAACAACAAAAACAACAACAACAAAAAAAGGGTCAGACTAGAAACTGTCTGATTACTCAAACGCTGTTACAGTTGATTCATGCCTGAGAAAGCTGAAAAGCAGTGAAGAAATAAGTATGAGTAAGTAACTACTGACAGCGCAATGGTCCAGTGACTCACTAACCTACAGCACCACCATCAATTACTCATTTATGTTCATGACAAGCTGCAGAGAAGTCAGCTATCATAGGGCAGAAGTTACTTGGAATGGTAGCATTCATCTCTGGCCCACAGCTACTCCATGTACTTTTTCACCCGTAGCCATATTCTGAAGTTGTCTTCTCAAAGTCGTTTTCAATTGAGGCAGCATTACAGGAAAAGCAGAAGGAGAAAGAGGTACACAGTAAAGGAAGACAACATCCTAGGTCTCTATGGGTCACTTTTTCAGGCATAAGACTCTTACACTTCATAATGCAAAGTAGGGCCAAGGAGTATTGAAAAGCTTTAGTTTCTTTGATCTGCCTCACTTCCAACTCCTTTAAGGCTCAAGGACACCATTTTGATTTGGTCAGAACTCCAGCCCTGCCTGAAGTGGTACCTTGCATGTGCTTGTGCCTGGCCACACTGCCTTGACCATCACCTTGGGGCCACGGAAAGACTCTACAACTGCCCCCACCTCAGGTTAGCCCTCACATCATGGCAACTTTGCTCCTGCTGCTCTCTGGGCCCTCCATCAAGTAGGTAAACCAGAATCAGACCATCAACAGAGAAGGAGCCAGGAAGCCCATTTTGCCATCTGGAGCATCATACTCTCACAGACAATTTATTCATCCAGCTGTAATGGCAGCCTATCTATGGATAGATTTAATTTTTTTTTTCTCTGTTGTCACATCAGCCAACATTGATGCCATTCTCAGCACACAGCTTTCATCTTCTTCCGAACACTTGTCATTTCACTCTCTTCTGCCTTCATCTTGCTCATACTCCTTACAATTTCCTTTTTCCTGACAGCCAAATGGCTGTCCCATTACACAGAACCCAACAGAAAACCCCCAAGACATCTGCCATGACCTGGTTTCTTGTATTAGTCTTCCCCACCCACACTCCTATGATATCCTCTGGATCACAACACCTTCAGAAAAGATCTATTTTACTACCATTTTCTCCCAGAGCATGCCCTAGGACAACTATGTCGTTATAATAACAAATTCAAAAAGAATTATTTTGCAACTAAATTAAATACCTGAAGTATGAACAAGTTCAAATGAAGAATGCCTAAGAGCTGTCATATTTGGTACTCTATTCAGAGCTAATGGAAAAGCCTGAGAAGCAGCACTGAGTTCCAGACTTCTTTATTTTTGCTGGGAATTTGAAGGAGGAAGCCTCACTCAAGAATGATTGACACCAACAATTGTGTGTGCATTAATTACCCAAAACTTTTTTGTTTTTGTTTTTGTTTTGTTGTTTCAGATTTATTCACCACATTAGAAAGCAACAGGCAGCTTTTAGTACCATTTCAGTTGATCTGTTGAAAAACTCAAAGTAACAAAAACCACATGGTTTTGCTGAAACTAAATCTACTTGCTTTCTCTCCCATTTTCTGTTCCCTTCCCTATACTTAAAGAAAGAATAAAAGGTTTTCAGCTAAGGCTTCAACACATGTGCCCAATCAAGAATGGCAAACACCTATTTCATCAACAATGTAATGATCAATAAACACAACTATTATTATATTCCTTCTGCCAAGGTGGACTTAAGGTAGCGTTTTCATCAAGCTCTGAACTGTATGGCAAGTTGGATCAAAACTAGAAGCAGACAGAAGTCTCAATTTTTCAGTGAATAGTTAATTCCTAATAACAAGATCTTTATTCAAAACCATATATATTTTTTTTGTTTAGAGGACTTGGAAAAATGCAGTTCAGAAATTAGTTATTACTGAAGGTGCAGCAAGATATGTAAATTAAGAAAAAAAAAGCTGCGCTGGAAATTTTGTCCCTGTTTGGCAGTATTTACTCCCATTTCACAATCAAGGCTGCGGAGCTGCCAGAGGGGATGGAAGCTTCCCCCTTAGGACTGGAGA
Source organism: Alectoris magna (assembly GCA_030625065.1). NCBI lineage: Eukaryota > Metazoa > Chordata > Aves > Galliformes > Phasianidae > Alectoris > Alectoris magna. The sequence continues at coordinate 108,224,690 of CM060560.1, forward strand.
CATTTGTCCATCAGATGCTTTTGTCACTGTGGAGGATCTGTGATCAATGAAGATACTCTGAGCAACTGAGTCTAGCTGCAGTTTGTCTCAAGGCCAGACCCTGTTTGTCCACACTGTACCCAAGTGCTGTTTCAGCAGCATACTGGGGCTTGCAAATTAGGCAAATACTTCCTGTTAAAGGTGAAAGCACATTTAAGAAGAGAGGCTAGTAGCCTAGTCTTTAAGTATCATCTTTATTATTGACCTTTATAGAAGGTGATTCCAAATCGATCAGCTGATACATGCATTGGCATACAAAGTGTTAAGCACTGTCCAGGTAGAGTTGTGAATTCCATGTGCCAGAAAGCAGCAAAACAAGTGCACTTAACTAAAACAATTTTAAAAGCATAACTTTTATAATCAAGGTGATGTAAAGAAAACTCAAATCCTTCAGAGACAAAAATACCTAAAACTTCAGTATTGTTTTTGTCTGCCAGTGAACTCTCATTAGCCAGATTTAAAGGCTAAGGCTCCATACAAATTGATTGTTCTTCTAAAAGAAATGGTTACATCAGTAATTTTTGCTGCATCCTCAGCTTTGACAGGTTGGACAACGATGTCCCCTGCAGAGCCAAACCATGTGTAAGCACAGAGCCCATATGGCTGAGCTGCAGAGCTCCTTCTCACTACTACAAACAATACCTCCTTCCTCTTATCTTTCTCAATAAAAAAATTGAGCTCAGAAATTCTCTAAGCTTTTCAGCTATAGTCTGTCACTACGCAGAAAAAAAACCTGTAAAACCTGTTATCTCCAGCCTTACTAGAAGTTTCTTCTGCTCAAACAGCAAACTGATAACAAGACTCAAAAGATATCTTTCAGGTCACATCTTTTTAAGGAAAATGTGGCCTTCTACAGAAAAAAAATCATATTCTCTCACATGCCTTTCACCTGTCTATTTCAGACTGCAGGCTTATTAGCATGAGTACTTCCTATGGGCTTTCATGACTTGCTAAAGCTCGCAGTATGCATTAAGGCCTTCACTTTTTAGAGCTACATAATATTACTAACAGAATATGGAAGGGTAATTTACAGATAAATTACTGTAATTGAACACTATCTACCAACCACGTTCTAACAGAAGAATACTTTCTATATAATAGAGAAATACTGTATCAGATTTTAAGTAAGGAGTGAAGGCAGCAAGCCAGAGTTAACAACATCTATTAATTACAGATAGTCTGGACAGAATTTTGCCTGGCTTGTTTTCAACTTTTATTAAGTTAGACACCAAAAGCTGTGTCACTGCATGCCATTTTCACCAGGACTATTGCATCTTTATCATTACCAAGGTTTACTCAAACCTGCTCCAAATCTCCTCTTTTGCAGTATCACGTCCCCAGCTATTCACTAAGGGCATGAGGGAATATGAAGGAATATACAAGGGCTATTCCAAAAGTAATGCCTCCTATTTTATTATGTTGGCCCAGATAAGTGATGTAGGAGATGGATGTTGGTGGTATGGCAGTTGAGGATGAACCTTCCCACCAATGTTCTGTTATATATTGTTGCTGTATGACAGATGGCAGCAGAGGGGCAGCTTGACAGAATGGTGTCTGACATGGAAGTATGAATGAAGTAAAAGGGTGTGACTGAATTTCTCCATTCAGAAAAAAATGGCACCCTTTGACATACACTGATGCTTGCCAAACGTTTAATGGAGATCAAGCAGTGGATGTGAGCACAGTGAAAGCTGGACCACATGCACAACATTTTCCCAGCAATGACACTGTTACAGCAGCTGTGGGACTGTGGATCACCTCTGTTCCTACTGGTAGTCACATTATTGGGAAGGAGTTATAAAATGTGTGTCTGATTTATAAATATTCTGTTCAGCACCTATTTTAAAAGGAAATCTGTGACAAACATCTGACATGTTTCGATAGGCCTCAAAGAATCACAGCTGCTGCTAATGTGGTATTTTTATCTTCAGAAGATTAAGTGGGGAAGATGAGTAGCTTCAGCATTTCAAGCAAAGCAGACTGCATTAGAACACTGCAGTGATAGCAGGAGGAACAGAACCAGAAGGAATGACAAAGAACAGAACAAACACCTCACATAACATAATTTCTCAGAAAGAGACCAAGAGATTTTAAAATATCAAAGTTATTACAGTAAAGAATGGAGGCATTTCTATTGATATATGCCCATCTCTTAGTCAGAGATTCCTTTGGCTTCTTACAGAATTTGCTACTGAACTGAGGTAAGATTGCCTCATGGTGACTGTACAGTGTGCCAGACTCTCAGTGTCCACTCAACAATATGCCCAGTAACTGTCATCTACTGGAATTTAAAGCCAAGGGTCAGCCCTGTATTGGAAAACACTTCGTCTCATCTTCCAAAACATCATCAGAACATAAACAAATGATAAATCAATGGTATCTCCAGGCTGAAGACAATATGGTCTGTCTCCCTGTAAAGTAGACTTCTTCCAAGAAATTACCTGCTGAGGGGATAGATATTTAAGTCACTGCAGCCTCCAAGTACTAGTGAACATCAAATACATTTATTCCTGCTATATTTTTCAGTATATTTTTCATAAGCATTACTTCATCATGTCACCCCCTCCCTTCCCACTTGCTCAAATTTACTAGACATACTAAAATGAGCCAAAGCTTTAAGAACTCCAAAATCATTATGAGAATATGTACTGATTTTTCACTTTGGAGCAGAGATAAGGGGTGTTGGTTTTTTTTGTTGTTGTTTAGTGTTTTAATGTTTCAGTCATCCATCTCATCTGGATACAGAACTGTTCAATGCCTACCTATTAATTCTAACAAATCTGTGAATAATTCATACAGTGGAGGAGATCAAATTACCACCTACCTTCACCTGTGGATGCCAAAAGATTAATTACAATTTAGAGTCCTTTTTCTCATATTTTGCATTCCCATAGCACCAAATAACACAATCAATGTGGCTCTCAACACCGAAAAGTGAAACAGAGGCATCACTGGAAGGCAGAATTCTTATACAGATTAAAGAAAACTCGTGAGGAGGCCACTCTGTAGATCACTTCACCCCAGGCTGAGGTTGGCATCTCATTTCATAGCAGAAGAGCACTCACTCACCTCAGAGTTTGGGCCCAGAAGTCCATCTCCGCTTTGGGGGAGGGGGGTGAGGGGGAGTACATGACAAACAAACACCTACTATGTCATGGGGCTGAATATAAGGTAGAAGCAAATCAGTGCTTTCTGTGTTGTTTTTTTTAACTGTAGGTTAAGTGGATCTGTCTGGCCCTGCTAAAACTGAACAGATTCCACTGTGCAGAGCAAAGAAGTACCATCTACTGCTGCCAAATCAGACCAAATCCTTTGTGCCTGCTTTGTAAGCAAAGACAAGAATCTATATTCTAGTGGCCCTTCTGTTCCAAGTATGGAGCCTCAATCCATGGAATACAACCCAAAGTGCAAGGATCTTCTCTGGATTTCTCTACTTTGCCCTATTTGCTTATGCTCCTGGGGCACCACATTTAGATCTTAGCCATTCCTTTTAGCAGGCTCAGCACTCGGAAGTTCAAACTGCTCCTGGGGGATGATTGTTTCCCTCATACCAGAGGACAGCAATGCTCCTAGGGGGTCTCCATGCCTGGCCCCAAGCTCAGAGGCTGCTACCATGACCAGAAGGGACCCTCAGTACTACTCCTAACAGCTCTCCAAAACACCAGACCCAGCTGAGCACTTGGTGCTGTTGCACCAGTCCCTCTTCCCATATCTTGTCTTTCCCCTAAGCTAAGGGCTGCTGGGACAAGATAATACCATGTGATAAACCCAGGGATACTGGGCAGCATGGCATGGGATTAATCTCACCTCAGCTTGCCACACACCCCTGAAACTAAGCTGCCTTCCAACACAGGACAGCCAAGTTCTCCCCTCCAGACCACCCCAAGCTGTGTACACTGCTTTTCCAGAATGAGCAGTCAGACCTTTTGCTAACCCAAAGTCTACCACAGTCAAAGTAGAACAAGGCATCAGCTATGCAGGCCGAGAAGAGACAGCCACCACCTTAGAATTATACAATATCTGAACTATGAGCACCCCAAAAGCCAACACCAAGGCAAGGTCTGAAGCGATGCTCATGAAGAACACAATCTAAACCTGTTCCTTCCATACCAGTGTTCTGAAAGAGTCATGGGAGATTTTTTTTGTACTATTTCCAACCTCATTTCTCTTCCTGCTTGGCAGCTACATGATGACTTACTGTTATGCCTCTAGTGCTCCTAGCCTTCACTGAAACTCAAAAGCCGTGAGAACTATTGAACTACGGAGTGGTTTCCATCACTGGTAAAATGAACAGTATTTTCCTGGGGGCGAAGAGAAAATTGACTTGAACAAATTAAGTCATTTTAGATTTTTTTCTTTTCCTAAAATTCGTTTCGGAAGAAACTGAAGCCTCTTTCACAGATATCCGAAACAACAAAAGCTTTCTTCCCTAACGTTACCATGAAAAAATTAATTATTTACGATTTTAGTGAACTAATATGAAATTTATTTAACTGTAAGCACCAAGAAAATATCCCCATGTATGTAAGTCAGTCCCAGGCTGAGCTGTTTGCTTATCAGTAAGCACATTCCCATTTGTCTTCAGGTTTACTTGTTCATTTTTTTGAGTTTTCATGATATTGTTTTGTTTACATACATATTTACGCCTTATGGAATAAACATTCCCCAAATCCAAGATTAGATATTAAGAATACAAAGGCTGGTTTCCAAATACTTGCAAGGTAAACAAGCAAAGTTTCACTCCCCACGGCCTTATGTCACACTCATCAGTTTTAGACTAATGTTTCAGTGAAAGCCAAAAAAACAGTACAAAATTCAGCTTCTGTGTGAAGCTTAAAGCATTTTATTACATCCAAGTAACACAACAGGCTTTCATTACTGCTCAGGAATTGTCAAAAATTGTTGGGTACAACTGATTGATTACACAGCAATTTCTGGTGCCAGGACCAGGTATGTGTGATTTAAATTGTCCCAAAACATTGCGGCTATTATAAGTTGTGTGATCATACTTCCACGAGAAAGATACGGCCTGGAATCTCAGCAATTATCAAGAAGGTCAGATTCTGTATGGAGGGTGTTGGATTGAATTTCCTTCATATCTCCCCACAGTCTTATTACATTATGGCACTGAACCTGTCAGATGGTGCTGATTAGGTTTGTGGCTGGCACTATTTGATGCCAGCTTCAAAGCAACTTCCCAACTCCATCATGTTGCTGAAACTACCCAGCTGGAAAAAAGTTACCAAGAATATACAGGGAACATTAAAGAATCAGGTCTTTAGTGCTTCCTCTCCTGCAAATGGTACGAAGCAAATCAACTGTGAACAAAACTAGCAGCAGAAATTGGAATGAATTATGCAAGCTATCTCAACTGAACATTTTTTCCCCCTCATCATATCCCTGCTTTACCTAATGCAGGAAAATTCTTTTAGACAGCTGTTATTTCTTTTGGCTTCTTTCATACATCACCAGGAATACCTCCCACTGGGTTTCTTGGGAGATTGCTAAAATAACATAAGTAATACAGCGAAAGCATTCTATCATTAGTCACCTCAGATGAAGATCATTTCTGGCTTTGTCTATTGCTCTCCATGATTTCTTTCAGTGCATCAGCACAGTGCTTTGTTTTTCTGTGAACACGCTCATCGTTCCTCAATTCCTGTAGCACCTTTGTGACAAGTTATTGCACTCAAAATCTTATTATGGGCAAAAGGGGAAATGCTTCATTTAGAAAGCCAAGCACTTACGGTTACACTAATTAAAATCTTAACAGCCTAACTAAAATACAATAAATTATTAGATTTCAGTTATAATGATGCCAACACTCACATTACAAATTATCTAAATAATTCAATGCTCATCTCGGTAACACAGTAAAGGCTTCCTATACAAAAGCATTATCTGGTACTATGTTCTCCCTTATCCTGCTTCTTCAGCTCTTTAGTGTGACAGTAAGTCATATTGAAGAATAAGCTGTAGGGACTGCAACAAATTTACTAGCATCCTGACTCCTTTGCTAGGAGGAGCAGGACGCTCATAATGTTTTGGATTTGTTTGTTCGGGTTTTCTCTGCCTTTTGCTGAGCATTATGTTGGTGGTGGTTTCTTCTCTCTCTCTCTCTCTGTATAAGCCTATATTTAAGAATATTTCTACATTTTCTAACACAGTGTTACTCCTTAACCTTTCATTGTTGATTTTGAACTTAATATTATAAGCAGACTCCAGTATATACAGATATAAAATATCTTGGATACCTGCCCCTTTTCTTTGTCACCACTAGGACTGGTTTTGTCAAGCTATGCAGTTATTTAACCAAGTATAGTTAAGTTGCTGATAGCTCTAAGGGCTCCAGACTCATCCTCTGACACTTTCGTCTCCCTATGCCTCTGTATCCACACCACTTCCAGTGCCATTTCTGGTGGCACCTCCTAACACGAAATGACTACATTCCTCCATGCTACATTATGCTACAGACAAGTATTTCACTTTAATAACTACTTGCTAAAATTACCATAATTCCACGTGCTTATAGAAAACTAAGCAAGAGCAAATTATGCAATAGCCTTCTTATCGTTAAAAAAGATCTTGCAAACGGAAATAAAGTTCTATGCTGGCAAAGACAAACTCAAGTAAAGCCTGATGAAGATTAGTCTTGAGGTCTTGTAAAGCGAGCAGTCCTATAAAGCAAGTGGATTACATGGCTGTAATGACCAGGTGACGCCAGTCTTTCCAAAGCATAAAGACTCAAGCCTCAGTCTTACCAAGTTTTGTGCACAACTGCAGACACTGAAATGTAATGTGCACTTCTGTGTGGCTTCCAATCCCACAAGGCCAATTACATCACTACATAAGCAAATATTTGGGAGATAATTAAAAGATGATTTAGAAAAAATACAAATCCAGCTGTTAATGGATGTGAATGCAGAGTTCTATGATTAGAAACGTTTGTTCCAGAGAATCATTGTTTTTGCTTTTTCTACAAGCATACATGAGATTGAAAGTGATGGAGATCTGAAGTTTAGCAGCTGGAAATGGGAGAATTGTGCAGCTCTTTAGAATTGTTCTAGAAACAGCAAGCACAAGTTGATCAGATGTACGCTGCTCCTGACTGTACTGCAATTACCATTACTACTCAGCCAGTTGCACATTTTCTCTGCTGATGGGTGGATACAGAGTGTTGGAATTTGTTGAGGCATTTATTATTCATATTCGTTATAACAGAGTTTCATCTGTGTAGGTTTTATCATCTTGCTGAGGTCTCACTTTACACAACATTGTAGCCAAATTTCAGTCAAAGCTGTCACTGTATTGAAACGTACCATGGAAGACTGAATTGCAGCCTTAGTAGAGCTCTATTTAAGCATTCCCTCAATGTCCATCTCCAAGTATGAGTGGGAGTGGAAGCAGCTGGGCTGTTTTGCTCTGCTGAATACCCTGGTTCTTCCTGGACAATATCTGAAATCTGTGAATTACTTGCACATTTTTCTTTTTTTTTTTCTTTTTTTCTTTTTTTTTTTGCCTAGACTAACCAGCTTTCACAGCAAACATAGTGGATCCCAGTCTACTACGTTGTGAAAAAGTCTGTCAAGTCCTGAAAGCCTAAGCCAAATGAAATACGTATTTTTTTCCTCCCCAGACTATAACGTAGTTTAGAGAATCAGATGTTAACACCTCTTAGCACAGAAAAAAAAATGCACATTCTGGCAAAACAGACCCATTATACATATCAAGAAAGCTGCATAGTAGAATACTTGGTGCAATCTATGGAAGTCTAACTTGTGAAAACATATAATTGTCTACAGCTTTCTCGTGAGATCTCCAAGGAAATAGTCATTGGAGAACACACTCTTCTAACATACGGCCTCCCAGCAGGGGCCGCAGTAGAACATCCTTATGTCAGGTACCACAGAGTACTGCTTGTAAAATAATGAAGATTGTAATAAAACCCTCTACTGTTTTATATATTCACAAAACAAGGCCAGTTGTTCTGCTTTAAGCTAAGCCTATCACCTTTGTCAGCATCTTTTTCAGTACTGAATAGAGGGGAAGGTTCATTTCCCTCAAACAGTCGCACTCTTCCCAACAGAGTTCAGGATGCTGTTGGCCTTCTCTACCATGACGGTGCATTGCTGTTCTGTGCTTAGTTATCCATCCAGACTCAAGTCTTTCTTTACAAGCTGCTTTTCAGTACGATCTTATTGGAGTCTACATATGAACACAGGAATGCCCTCATTTCTGTGAGCACTTTCACAGTGACCATGCACACTGAGAAGATGTAGTATCATATCTGGCCAATGACACACCACAGCTGGATCAGCAAATACACAGTGTTATAACTGACATGTGTTGATTGTCATTCAGACATTCTGTATAATTACTTTTCCTCCAAAGACTGGTAGGGAGCAGCTGGAAACTGCTTTCAGCAAGTCTGAAAACACTCACATGTCCTCATGTCTGGCTTATGTACAGTAATACATTGAAATAACATAGCTAGGAGGGCTCTTCCAAGATCATCTAGTCCAACTGCCTGACTTCAGCGCTAACCAAAACCACAGAATCACTGAAGTTGGAAAAGAGCTCTAAGATAATCTAGCCCAACCATCGAAGTTGAATAATATTCGAGAGGGCATTGTTGATGAAAGCATCACCCAAATGCCTCACTAGGAAGGTGACTGAGAGCTGACTGACTTACAGAGCCCAGAGGGTCGGGTGGAGAGAACTTGCTGAGGTTCAACAAGGGCAAGTCAGAGTCCTACACCTGAGGAGGAATAGCCACATGCATCAGTACAGGCTAGGGGCTGACCTGCCCTGGTGGACAGTAAGTTGGACAATGGTAACCTGGGGTGCGGCCTCAACCTCACCAGCAGGTCGAGGGAGGTGATCATGCTCATATCCTCTGCCAGTAATGGGACAAGAGACAATGGGCACAAACTGGAACACAGGAAATTCCATCTGAACATGACAGAAAGCTTCTTTACTTTGAGGGTGACAGAGTACTGGAACAAGCTGCCCAGAGATGTTGTGGAGTCTCCTCTGGTGATAGTGAAAATCTCCCCAGATATTGTCCTGTGGGACCTATTTTAGGGAACCTGCTTTAGCAAAGGGTTGGACCAGACGATGAAGCTGCACCAATGCTAAATGTAGTGGAGCATCTTGATGTAGAATATCAGTTGTAACCTCTAGAACCAGAAAAAGAGAGCACGCCTTGAAAATTCCGTGCCACCTTCAACCTCAATCTGGGAACACGGAGGGCTTTCATTTCAGCCAATAACTACTCCTGTTGGTATGACTTTATATCTGCACTGTGCTTAGCTCTGGTGCTCCAGGATCAAACACAACAGGCTGACAAAAGCAGGATAATTCATTTGAACGTGCACTTCCATCCCTCCTTTGCTGTGCGAGACTCCAAATACTTGCCAAGTAAATTCTCTTTTTATTTCTATGAAAGTCTTTGCTGATTCACAAGGGTGGAGTAGGAAAGTAATAGGGGAAACACACATGTTGCAATAATATGAGAGTTCATAGTGTAAATTGCTCAGCTGGAAAAACCAAACAACAGCAACCCTGTGAGACAGTCAAGCTGCGTGGACCCTCCTACACACAGACAACACTCATCTTCCAGGACTGCTTTCCAACTAGGCTGCAATCCATCACATGCTATGTGGTCCTGATCCCATGGTATGATCCAGATGCAGAAAGCTCACAGTAGTCCTACTTCTGCAGTTTGAGAGGAAAAAATTATGCTTTTCCTGCATATTGGTTGTGCTGAGCTACACATAAGCAAACTGGAACATTTCAGAGAATTTTCCTGCTAATGAGTTAACATTTCCAAAGTGGGCCCAGACAGATGCAGCTATAAAAGTACTGTAATTCAATTCATTGACCTCTGGTGGAAATGAAGCAATGAACGAGACATTTGCTTAACAGTGACCCAAGACAGTTAAGAATAGCATTTATCTTATTGCCTTAACATCATCTTTTTTTCTCTTTACACAAGGCAGTATGTGCTGAAAGTAACATTCAGAGGAAGTGTTTTAGTACATATTTTTCTTCCCCTTTTCTACAATGCTGAATATTAAGTATATAAAACAAATATGTCTCTGTGTTACTAAGGCATGTGGCTGTCCAAGGAGTACATTTTGTCTCCCTTCAGTGGAGTGCTGTCAAAATTATCACACCACCCACAAGTCCTTTGATACTTTAACTTCTTATGACACTCACAGAAGTTCCTCCATGATGTAAAAGTTTGGCAAGGATAATCATTCCTCCTCTCCCTCTTTCAACCCACTGGTGTGAACAACGTTGCATGAAATAGCTACAACAAATCATTGACACATTGGAATGCAATCAGCGGGCTGCTCAAGGAAATCTCCCTATTGCTTTAGCATCTATGGAGCTGCTTCATCTGCTGTTTACAGACACATGTAGCACTTCTTCAGTGCATCAGCCATCATCTATTTTGGGACTACCAGTTTTTCAGCAAATCTGCTCCAGCTTTGGTGAGCGCAATCTCTGAGCACCAGCCCACTGTGGTACACTGTCACGCAGAGAGCATGCCCATGCTGATGTAGCTAAATCATATTCCTATTCAGGAGGCATTGCACAGAGAACTCCTCCTGAGTTCACTTAAAGTTTCTGATTCATCTGGGATCCTTCCCAAATTCTTCAGATGCTATATCTCAGGGAAGAAAGACTTGGAAATGCCACTCTCAAGCAAAAGAAACGGAGGCACAAGTTCTGGAAAGTCCTATTGTCTAACTGAAGCTTTGAGGGATTTCTCTCTTTCAGCACTTAAAGAACCACTGAACTGTTCTGCCAAACACTTATCTTGGGATATCTTCTTGAGGCAAGGGAGCTGCTCTGAGCCACCCCTGGGCTAAGCTGAACATACCTTGCACTTGTGCTAGATAACCTGAGCTAACATGCTCACAGAAAAGTTTTTCCTACTGCTGTATATTTCTTCTTATAGCAATTTAAGCAGGACTTAAGGTACTGTTTGGTAATATTTTTACTTGTCAAGACTGTTTCAGATGTACTCTCTCACTGAAGAGTATTATATTTTGTACTGAAGTCTCAAATGTTTTCTCACTTGCACTTGTCATATTTTTTAAAGTTCTGAATGTACATGGAAACTAACCTTCTGAATTACTTTCTCCTTTACAAAACTGTTGCATATATTCACCCCTTTAAGAACTTAAAACAGAAGTATTGACATGGCTGTATGTCTTCTGAATACCAATCTAAGTGTAATGCACTCAGGGCATGTTGTCCTTTTCTTGCTTTTCCTCTCTTCCCCAGTACTGGGGTGTAATGCTCTAGTTTGAGTGTGCAAGCATATGATACACACCCTGAGTGTGTTCAGTGCAGAGCAGCTGAGAGGAAGCCTCATGGTGGCTACAGCTCCTCACAGGGAGCAGAAGGGCAGTGCCGAGCTCTGCTCTCTGTGACTGTGACAGGGCACAAGGGAACGGCATGGAGCTGTCTACTGTCATACCAGCTGGGGATTAGGGACAGGGTCTGCACCACAGAGCAGCGTGCATGGAATAAGCTGTCCAGGGCTGTGGACAGGGCCCCAGGTGCCAGAGTTCAAGGGGCATTTAAACACTGCTCTCAGACATATGATCGGATTTTGGGTAGTACTGTGTAGAGCCAGGAGTTGGATTCAATGTTCCTCATAGGTTCCCTCCAGCTTAAGATATTCTATGATTCTATTTTTCTATGATATACCCAGTTCATTTTCTTTTCTCCCCTTTATAACACGCACCTATCAGTAGAGTAGCTTGCACAAGGAGTAAATGAGGGAATCTAAGAACTGCAGGCATGACTGGAACATCCTATAAGCTGCCTTATATACAAAAGATATAAGGATTTCAAAGAGACTGCTAACACATTAACTCAACAAGATACAAGAACTGGTAAAATGCACAAATTCAGGATAGCGCTGTAAAGGATGCTTTACAATTGGAGCTGATTTGTTTTTGGTTTTTGTTTTTTTTTAATTATTAAGCAGGAGTACAAAAAACAAACCAAGAAAAAACACAGTTTGTGAATCAAACAAATTAGTAGCAGATCTCTTAAGAAATAACTCCCTAAAACGAGGCTTCTGCTTGCTATTTATACAGCACCTAGCAAGCCATCTCTATTGCAATGATGCCAAAGGTTGACAGGCAGTAACAACATCCAAAGCAACTGTGCAATTAACTTTAAAAGCCATTTACTCCCTCAGTTTCAGGAGAATGGTTTCAATATCAGGTCCTTGGCTTTTCCTCATGATATTAAAGAATCAGAAGTGTCATCTGGATTCACACAACCTCTTTACTTAGAATACTAGTAGGAGTAAAGCACACTGAATAGATATTTCATTTTTAAATGTATTGATTTCTGTAATGTTTAGCCAGGTTAGCAAATACGCATTTGTCAGAGTAAACTCTGCATTTCTCATGCTCTAGCCTCTTGCTCCTTATTGCTTGCACAGGAATACTCTTGCATCTGCAAGTACATGGGACAAATCAATTTACCATTCCAGCCTCCCCCCTCTACTTACCAGCTGGCCCAGCAGCTCAGCTGCTCCTACCCTTAACCAGCTTTCATTTGGATTTTGTTTCTTCCAGAATTTCTGCTTTAGTTTTAGTATTTAGCACTTCTTTCTTGCTCTTTTGCTGGAGGCCATCAGGTTTTGTGTGACTGATCATTAGTGGCAGCAGTTATCTGTGACCTACAACAGCTGATTAAGACCTACAGCTAGACCTTGTCACTGACAGTAGAGAACTGCTCTCTAGATTCAGTACCCCTTCTGTATGTCTAAGCCATACGAAAGCCAGCAACAACTCCCTCCCATGTATTGCCTTCACTCACAGCTGTACCCTGGGACATGTTCCGAGGCTGGGAAGTCTCAGAAAGGTGTCTTCATGCGTCTCTCCTACTAATGGTAAAAAATGAAATAGAGAAGGACTTTCCACAGGAAAAAAAAAAAAAAAAGGAACATGTCTACAGCAAGTGGACAAACCCTGGCAATAGTATAGATTGCACAGGTAAAATGTGCTTAGCATGAAGTCAGAGTTATTTGCCAGATTAATCACTGTAAGAAACAGCAGGATTCTACTGACATTGTCATACTGTAAACAAATTTTATTATAGTCCCCCATTTGTTCCAACAGCTGTGTTAGCATGGCCTGAGTAGTAGACTTCAGATTCTTCAATTTCTTTGTATCTTTTATATTTAAATTTGTTGCTTAAACCTCTTGATCTGACTGTTGGCATGACTCAATTATCATCCGCATATTATAACTGATCAGCATCTTCCAATTAGAGATAGTAGCTTATGAGTAAGTTAGTTGACTGGAATCCTTTTGAGCCCGTCAGCAAAAGCCACTAGGAGAAAAAAAAAAGCTTTACGATGTCTAATTTGGTGTTATTGATCTGTAAATGCAAGAGATGAAACACTGCTGGAAAACTTCCACAAGATTATGTCAATACGCAGTGGGAGCATTAAAACAATCATTTTTAAAGAAGCCAGACACAATGATTCACCCTCTTCAAGATGTGCCTGGACTTTGGAATGACTTATGATTTCCATATTATTTACTTCAACTAAAAAGCTTTCCTTTCTTCAAAATAAGTTAGTTTTAAGGTTTAAGAGCAAGATTCATCCTGGCCACAGCAACAGTTCACTGAGTAGTTTAAGCGTCCAGCTCTATTTGACTTCATAATCACACAGGGAACCACAAGCATGAACACTAAGATCTGCATTTTTGGCAACTTGCTCCATGCTGCAATTTGTTCCAGATATAGCTTCAGAATAGAGATCAGTCACAGCAGCCTCCGGGCTCTGCCGCCACCAGCACATGTGGCCAACAGACTGTGACAAGATTGGAGTGACACTGCAGCAGTGGAAGCTGTGGCATGCAGGGAGAGGCAGCCGCCTCCAGCTCTCAGCCCAGGGTCAGAGGGCACACATCATTGGTCACTTGCTGAGTCGCATTTTGCCCCTCCGATCTTCCAGCTTCCTGTGTTGCTCACAGGCACGCTTCACCTACAACTATCTGACAAAAAAAAAAGCCACTAACTTCAGGTAGAAATTATTACAAGATGCTTTTATGGCACTATAATTTTCCCCCATATGGAGTTCTACCAGGGTATCATTTTCTCATCTAAGCTAAAATATATATATATATCACCTTGCTAACTATTTAGATTATTTAAATGGGAGCTCAATCAATTATATAAAGAACCCTCTACCCTCTATAAGCCCAGCATACAAACAGGTACCTCGAGAGCGCTAGTGAAATTTAGCTGACAGCATCACCTTTCCCAACAGGGCAAGGAATCTTCAGAAAAGCAGCAGGAAATCTGAACTTTTGATAGTATGCTTTTGATGCTGTTGATTATTAAAGCCTTTATTTCAACTCCTACTCATGCAACAGAATATTCTGCTAGCCAGCTTACTGGCTGTAACCTCATCTACAGGCATGCCAGGCAGCCCAATACCACAGCCTGGGGGATATCTCAACCCCTACACCAGGGCAGGCTGTCAGTCCAGGCCAGCTGGCCTCCCTCAGTCCCACATCCTAAGCCCACCGGGGCTGTAAACATGCCCAACCATTAGTCACGCTCAATCAGTGGCTCAGGAACAAGGAAAGCATCGAGCCTGCTGCTTTTCTCCATTTTCCTGCCCAATGACATTAAAGCTAGTCTTGTCTTTGGTGGCAGAAGTTTGCAGCAGGGTAATGAAAGAAGATACAGCCCACTCTTAGGCCAAGGAAATAGAAAAAGAACTGACACTGCAGACTCACAGGGACAACGCATTATGTTAATGATAGGAAATAGATCCTGGAACAGGTACTTAAGCTATTACAATAATGTTTAAAGGCACATTGAGAAAAGCAAGGAAAACAGTAAGTGCACCTGTTTCCAGTCATAAACAAGCAGAAAACTAGAAAGCAGGTTCCAAATTTTGATCAAAAACCATTAGGGCAACCTCGTGGCAATTAAACACCAGACAGCAGGATTCACAATAGTAACATCAGTTTTAACTTAAGGCTTTCCTGTTACCCATTTACCATAGAATAAGCTGCACAAGGGTGAGTTTCTGAATACCTGGCTTGATTCTTCATAGCTATCCCTTCTCCGACACTTCTACGCTACCATCACGATCGCTCCACAAGAAGATTGATGCACAAGAATTCACCAGGGCCTCAACCTCTGGCATGATCCAACACTTCCATTCTGACTTCAAGTCCATTACTCTTCTGTGCCATGTTTTCTACTCAGTTTCCAAACTGAATTCAAAGGCCCAAGATGTGGGACAGAGGAATGCACTCTTCCAAAACATCCTCCCTCCAAGGAAGAGCACACTGTTAGACACTGAAAGTCTGAGCAGTTGCTCAAACTGAACAAAAGACAGACTCCTATGACTACACGACAGCATAGGACTTCAAATGAGCATGTAAATGCTGGAAGCAAATAAATAATTCAGGAGGAGAGGTGGCAAATGTACAATTCAGCTAAGATTTATTTAAATTAAAAAGTCATAAGGCTCCCTGGGGACTATGGGGAAACTTCTTTCGAGGACATCTGTGCTACCTGCACCCTTTTAACATATTGCACTGTTGCCACAGGTATCATCCATGGGGTCTACCATATCTTATACAGAGCAATCACACACTTGGGTCTCTTGAGTTCTTAGCAGACCATTCCACTAAGCTGTAGGAGAGATTACTGTAACAGGTTCAAGGCCTACATAAATCAAACAGATTCAATTCTTTTGTAGGAAAATTTTAAATCAAATTCAGAGGTATTCAAATCCAACATCTATGCAGACAATGCATTACCTGTTGTCACTTTTGTCCTCTAAAGTGCTTTTCTGTAATTACCAGTGAGTTTTAACAGCTTCTTCATGGAGAATAAACCTGACCTGTCAACATGTGCTTAGCTTTTCCACCACTCACTCTGAGATCAAAGGAGACAGAATTGCCAGAAATTCAGAAATTTTTCAGAAAAGGAGTTCAGGGCTACCCACAGAAACTTCCTTTTTCTCCCCCTATATCATGGTCTTGTTTCCACCTCACTTCGAATTGCACTGAGTACAACCCCCAGCATTTCCTGGCTAGATTTGCTTGCGTACGACCAGATCAATGACGTTTGTTTACTTTGAGAAGCAGAACAGCTTTTAGTTGTTTAAAACTTACAAATATAGGGAGCATTTTCAAGTTCTAACAAAGATATAGATTCATTCCTGACACCTTAACTAGCTGAATTTAACTCTGTAGACATTTATTGCTGAAGCCCATGCTCCATTTCTTTCTGCCAGTAATTACTTGTCTCCCTGGAAGAACGATTTTGAAGACTAGACATTCCAGTGACAGCATCTGCTCTTTGAGAAGTAGCAGTGAACTTTCTACATTTATCTTATTGAGATTTTATACTGCTTAATTCTTGAGTGAATACAAATACAAGGCCTAACTTTCAACAGCTTAGTATTTCAGATTGAACATGTTTAATACAGCCAAACAGGAGGATGCTGCCAGACAAGTGATCCATCTCACTCACAACACCCACTCTTACCTAAATACTCTCGCTACTTCCCATTAACTGGATTCCACAGCCAAGTGGCTGCAGTGCAGGCCTTTATCCCAGCTGAAAGGTAACAGCCCCCCTACAGTCACAGTGAGCATAATTAGTTTGGGGTTGATTCATCTTCAGATTCCTGACAGCAAGATCAACAGTTGGATTTCTTGCACTGCAGATGAAAGTCACCAGGAAACTGGACCAGCCTCTGAACAGCTGAGTTAAAACTACAGCTTCTTATGCCAGGTAACCAAATTGAGAGGACGGGGAAGAAACTGACAGTTTGTAGTAGCAAGGAAGAGAGAAGAGTTTTAATTTGGGTCTGAACACCTGACAAGAAGTAAAAGCACAGGAGAACAGACTTAAATTCTGAGTAGTCCCACAGAGTTAATCATGATCATGCTTGACAAAGACATGTGTGCAGTGACAGCACTCTCACTTTGCATTATATTACTACATGCAGCTGTAGGACTTCTTTTGGGTGAGGTAGCGTTTAGCATTGCCAGTACTATTCTCTATAAGTAGCTCATCCAAAGGAACTAATTCTCCACTGAACTCAGACTGATGCTGGCAGCACCTCTAGGTACAAACCTCCCAACGCTTCCACCTTGGTTGGAAACCTCTGATCTATTTCACAGTCAGAAACATTCAACACTTCGTATCCACAGATCAGCAAAGGCACAACTTCAGCTTTCTTATATCTAGTTATTTTCATTCCTTGCTGATTTGACTTGTAACTGCTCTTTAACCACAAGCAGCCACCCCTTGCAGATTGACTCCTCTGTTATTTAGTCATCTGCATTCAAGTGTAGTGGCCATGGCTGAACTAAGTCAGAAGTGTTTCAATGACTCCAATAGCCTTTCACTAAGACACAAGCATCACCCTTTGTGTCGTACCAGAAAAGGTTACGCCAGTATTTGAGCTCACTGCTACAGACAATAAGAAACAGTGACCCTGTGCAAATGAGCTCCCTTGGCAGGGTTCCCTTCGGCACTGCTTCAACAACTGGGCAAGTAAACAGACAACTAGTAGAAAGAAGCATCTGCTGCTCTCTCTCTCTGTGTCAAAGCAATTTATTAGAAGTAAGATAACCTACAAATAGGAAGGTCGGCTGCTGCGCAAATGCCAGCTCTCCTCACGCGCCCCCGCAGCTGTACTTCACTACAAATGCACTCATTTCTCAAGCACTAGTACAACGAACATCCTTGAGAGAGCAGCTTTTTCCTCCCTAGTTCAAGCTGCAGGTCAATCCAGTCCAGTAACCTCACAGCCAGGTTTCCCCACTGCAAAGGGGGACAGGAGCACAACAGGTTTGTTTAGGCCAGTCAGCCCACACGCACACAACACTGAGCTCCCAGCTGCAGCTTACCAGCACCAAACACAGCAGCCTGTGCTTCCTATTAGACACTTTCCTCACAGTCATAGTCTAAAGGCACCTGCTCAAGACGCTCACCAGGAAGATACCCTCCTCCAAGGCCCAAGTGCTGTCCATACCAGCCTTCTCTGCAGGTCCAAGGTAGACAACATCTCACTGTACACACAGCTTCCCTTCCCTACTACCTGCCCAAGGAGAGCAGGAACACTGTCACACCCCTCAAATAGGGACCTGGTTTTTCTCCTCAGCACCATCAGAAAGCTGAGGCAGGTCAACTCCGTAGCAACACAGCTGGAGGCCAGGCAGATCTCATTATGCTTTTACAAATTCACTTCTGAAATTGGAAATCAAGCTTAAGCAGCTGCAGAAATGCATCTTTGGCAAATCTGGATAAACTCTCAATTTGCCCAGCACTTGAAAGAATGTTACTAGTGTCATCCTTGACACCGTGAAGGACTTCTTAGATGCCTGATTAGTGGGAATACTCTATTATTCAAAAATGAGCCCGGATGCTTGTTTTCCAGATTCTTCCAGGCTACAAATCCTGGCCCAAGTAACTATAGAATAATTGATGCACCTCTCACTGAGGGGTGCAGTCACAGGGCATTTGAGCAGACCCGGGAAAGCAGAGCACGTGCCTATTGAGGCTTATATCCAGTAAGGACACATCCCTGTGCTCTTTTAAGAGGCATTTCTGAATATGATGTAAGAAATGCTCTCTGCCCTTTTTGGTGCTGACTGATGGGCTTATGCATTCTGAGCTGCAGAGTACACCAAAAGGGCATCCCAAGTCCCTTCTGACACACTACTGATGTGCTGTTTGCAGCATTGCCCATTTTCCTCTTCCCACAGCTACTACCACACAAGGCAAGATGCCTCTCATGCTTAATTGCTCTCCTTAACAGCTACAGCTAGGTTTTCAAAGCCAAAACAACTTCATCTCCCCTGTCTCTAGGCTTTTGAGATTTCTGCTGCGCTCTCAGCACGATGCTTATCAGTGACTTCATGTTAGCAAGACATAATATCTTTAGAATTCATGCTTCGCATGCAGTCTCCCAGATTAACTTCTTTATGAATTTTGGAAACTGTTTACAATCATTGCTATTAAAGGAGTGCCCCTATTTAAACATGTTAAAGGTTGCTACTTAATACTACCACACTTCCTCAAGTGGCTTGGAGCTGGAAGACAGCACTAAGGACTCTCATAGCCAAAGTGAATAGGGTAAGCATGAAAGAGGGACATCTCATCGCCCTGTGACTTTCTGTGTAAGTTACTTTCATTGAGGTACCATATTCAGACTAATAAAAGTATCAAACAAGTAACATTTCTTACATATCTTCAGCTAAATGGCTTGTGAACCAAACACACGCATGTTTCTGGGCATAACCGAACCTCCCCCCCACTTTCCTGTTCCCACATCTGTACAAGAGGCAGCAGAAATCCAGTGTGGCTGGTCATTCACATCTAGCTGGGCATGCACATTCTTGGTTACATCCATTGTTACCTTCACTTCCACTTGTCACAGCTGACTGGACAGTACTACGTTTTATTCAAGGAAATACTGGCTCCCTAAAAACACCTATTTGAATTTAATGGTAACTTTCACATCCCAGGAGTATTATCAGTGTTGCAGTTGGATTTCTACAATTAATTAGTTCATCGTCTGCCCTTCATGATTACATGGCACTTCTCCATGGCAACATTGATTTATGTAGCTTAGTTCCACAAAGAGAAGAAACCCACAAACCATCAGATTTCAAATTATCTGGCAACAGCAGCAATGAGAGCACTCAAGCTGCAAATTTTAAGAGACATTAGCTGTTTGCCTAACTTCTGTCGTGCTTCACCAATTGCTGGAATTTGCATTGACCAGTGCTTAGCTGGCCCTTGTGCAGGGGGCTTGTAGCTGATTAGTCATCTGTTGGCTCATTTCAAACATACCAGTAAAACAGCTGAAATGAACAGCATGGGCTTTATAACAACCTAGGGTCCATCCTCATTTAATCAGATCCAGGCTACTATGAAGGCACCATTTATTCCTCACCATGTTAAAACAGGATTTGTTTGTTTTTAAGCTTCCCCGTTGCCTGGTTTAATCATGCCTCTGACACCTCCTACTCTCCATAATAATAAGAAATAGCAGCATCTATGCCTTAGATTGTTTTCTAATATTGGAAGATCCCAAGACATTCTGTACATTTTGTGAAATGCATTCAAGATATCTAATAACTTAGCCAGCAATGAAATGCTGACACCTTTGAGCTGCGAAAGTCAAGCTTAGCAGCAGATGCTAAAACAGCCACAAAACATTAAGCGACACAGCAAAATCAGGCAGAACTACCACTACCAAACCTGAGCTGGAAAGAGTTCTTAATGCTTCAAGTTTTAAGTTGCTGGTACTTTCTCATTCTTCAAAGAATTAAGGACGCATTGCACATGTTGCTATATCCTACGATGACAAAAACAGGACAGTCAGCAAATCAAATAAGAATACTTAACACCAAAAACAATCCTAAATCAAGCTCCTATTTCACCTCTATTGTACACGGATGTTTCAACATGGGAATTCGTAGCACTTGCTCAGTCTGTTTTAGGAGCAGCGACAGAAACCTTGCTTTCTCCCCAACAAGATAATAAGGACAGTGAATTCTCTCATTTAGTGAGCACCTGATCAGGTGCTCTCTGATCTCTGATAAATTTCCATTATCAATCCTACAAGTCTCTTATAGTAGAAGCAGAAATCTGGACAGGCTTGAGGTGGGCCTGTGGCAACCTCATCAAGTTCAACAAGGCCAAGTGCAAGGTCCTGCACTTGGGTCAGGGCAATCCCAAGCATGCACAGAGGTTGGGTGGATAGTGGCTTGAGAACAAGCCTGAGGAGAAGGATTTGGGAGTATCAGTTGATGAAAGATTCAACCTGAGCAAGCAACATACGCTTGCAGCCCAGGACAACCGTACCCTGTGTTGCATCAAGAGAAGTGTGACCAGCAGGTCACGGGAGGTGATTCTGCCCCGCTACTCTGCTCTCATGAGACTCCATCTGGAGTACTGTGTCCAGTTCTGAAGCCCAAAACACAAGAAGGACAAGGAGTTGTTGGAGTACATCCAGAGGAGGACCACAAGGATGTTCAGAGGGCTTGATCACATCCCCTATGAAGACAGACAAGAGAGTAGGGGCTCTTCAGCCTGAAGAAGAGAAGGCACCAGGGGGACATTATAGCAGCCTTCTAGTACCTGAAGGGGGCCTACAGGAAAGCTGGGGAGGGACTTCTAATAAGGGCATGTAGCAACAGGGTGAGGAGAAATGGTTTTAAACTGAAAGAGGGTAGATTTAGACTAGGTATTAGGAAGAAATTCTTTACTGTGGGGGTGGTGAGACACTGGAACAGGTTGCTCAGAGGGCTTACAGATGCCTCCCCAATAGAAGGCATTCAAGGCCAGGCTGCATGGAGCTTCAAGCATCCTGTCTAGTGGGAGGTACCCCTGACTATATTAGAGGGTTGGAACCAGAAGGTCTTAAGGATCCCTTCCAACCCAAACCATTTTTATCATTCAGAAGACATGAGCAGAACCTGGTGGCCCTGCAGCAGTGGGAAGAGTCAGAGTCCAACAAATTCAGGGCAAACTCAGATCACAGCAGTGCTCTGACAGCATCTATACACAACTCCCCCATCTCCAAAACCCACGGGTCTGCACAGTGCTGGATAATCACTGCTATTCACTCTTCCTATAACATACAGAATGCCAGCATGAGTAAAAGGGAAAACTCATTTTAGCTCCATATTTAACAGTGTACAAAGTGACCTAGTGACTTACAGTACAATAGGGTTCTGGTTTGTTGCATTCTATTTTGCTCTCATCCAAAGCCTATTGGAATTACTAGTTTCACATCCTTGTTGTTGGTAAAGCACAAAGCATTTATTTCAGGCAAAAAAAAAAAAATAATAAAAAAAATCAGGCTTTTAAGAACAGCACAAGTCACTAAAACACACCACAAAGCTGTCAGGTAGGAAAATACAGGCAATTACATCTCCAGCAACACCTGACTTAAATTTGAGGTGTTCAGTTTAACTAGCAGATTTCAAGGTACTACTAATTGGTAGGATTTCAAGTGCAACCGATTACTTCTCTGCAGGATTTTTTGGTCACTCCGATGGTATTAATTACTTCCTGAAGTCAAAGTGTTGATACTATGCAACCTCCTCCAGGAAATACAGAATTTCAAGTAGTTAAAGCCAGGTTAATTATTCTGTCAGCCACTAGAAGCATGTATAATGCCACCATGCACAACAAAAGAACCACGTGCAGCAAAGGAACCATTGTTTCCTACACATCTGAATGGACTGAAGAAGCAACTCTTTACATTTTTAATAAGCAACACTACTAGTTTAAGTATAGATGTTGGGTGTGAGATTGGATGGGGGTATTCAGTAAGAGATTTGAAATCCCTAAGAAACACTCAGGACAAAGGAGAGGAAGGGTCAGGAGCTATGCATCTCTTAAGGTGGTTTCATACATAAGTAAGACATCAAAGAGCTCAACTTTAATCCAGCACAGTGAAGGGCAAGGAAGAAAACAGATGTTGCAGATGCAGTGAAAGAATAACAGTGATTCCAGGAAAGCTTCACACATAAAAATTCATCATAAAATTAAGTAATATGGATTTACCAGATACACCTGTATACTGGAAATCAGATCCCTAGCCAGCCGAACTTTCAAGTGTTGAATCTTTCATTTAGAGCACTGAGGAGCACTAAACTACAGCTTCACAGATGAAGCAATGTCAGCTTGTTAAGGTGAATATAAGAGCAATGAGATGTGACAGCAGGGTAACTTATTCTCATAGCCTGAAATATACTTCCAGTCTAATATTGAAATTCTCCAGCACTCCATACATCCCAGCAGATTTCAGTGTGACATTTTACACATACCCACCTAAGATTCAGAATTCAAGCACTGTTAAAACATGGAAACAGCCCTCCAGGCTTTTCAGCAGTCTATTACCTAAAATAGAATATGAAAGCATTTGAACTCTCTGGCATAGGTGTAGGTAAGTAGTGACCATACACTTTCTACAGTTAAAATAACATAGGAGCAGACAGCATTCCAAAAGTTGCAAGTAAGTACCTCGTAAGACTTGAGGCAGACATAATGCAATAAGCGCTCAGTAAGACTTGAAGCAGACATAGTACAGCATTCAACAAATCTAATGCAAAAAAGTTATCTGTCCTCCGATTTCACTTACAGCTTAGGTCATTCAGCAGCTTTAATTTACTGCTGTCAAGTCAGACAGCATTCTTCATCAGGTTCATAAATGTTACATAAGTTGAGTTTCTAGTAGAAATAAGTCTGTTGGACATTAGGATATTTAATTGCTGATATATAACTAATTGTCATCTTTCACCATCCACTACATTTACAAGCTTGTTTGGACTGCCAATTTTAGGCAGCCCTAGTAAACCCTGGCAACTGCTGTTTTCCACAATTAGCATCACAAATGTGGTGGAAGCTTCTATATCAGATTGTACTGAGCTGCTAACTCCTAGAAGCAAATGGCACTTAAGAAGTTTGTCTTTCCTTGTAGGTCATGACTGCAGAACGAAGCCTTGTATTTTCAGGAACTGCAGAACAGATCAACAGCTAACAGAAAAACAGTTCAAAATTACACTGTTCTGAATTACACGCTCTCCCCCTCCTTTAATTCTTTCTGAAGCCAACAACTCAGTATTTGTTAGCAAATCCCATCATGCTACCATCTGGGGTTGTTTTCCTTGAGAGAAAGGTGAGAAGAAAGTGAGGTGGAATGTGTGTAGAACACAGTTTCAAATTGTCTTGCTTTTTTTTTTTTTTTTAATTAGACTTGCCATACATGGAAAAACTGGTCTACATCCTGACAAATAGTAAGCAGTATCTTCTTTTCAGTCATAATATTCAACCCTCAATATGACTTCCTTTTCCCACAAGCCCTAAATCTGAGTGCTCCATTGATTCAGAGGGCAAAATTCCATCCATGCTTTAATCCAATACAGATGACATCAAATTCCTCCAACAGAGAAGGACAATTGCAGGACACCAGATAGAATTCATTATGACAGACTGCTGTATCTTAACAACACCCTTCCCTTCTAGCTCCAAACACAAATCAGCCAGATACTACGACTGAATTGCACACATCTACTTAGGAACACCTAACTGAAAACTGAAGATGTCAGTCCTCTAAGAAGTGTTAGTTACAGATTCACTACCCAATACAAGCCACAGATAAAAGCAAATGACCAGTTAGATTCTTAAGTCAGTATCATGTCTAAAAGTTCATTACAGAATATATGATAACTCACCAAACTGATTCCATCCTTACGTGGAATTTATGGAGAAACATGATCAAGTTTTCCACTTAATATGAGAGACTTTTAAAAATCAAGGTCAAAGTTTAGTGATGACTACCTATCTTAACTATGCGCAGAGCACAGATGTATTAAACTGAGTACACAGTAGGATTCTATTCCTCAGCTATGGAAACTTAACTTGAGCAGTATCTTCACAAAATATAGGAACTAAGATGAAGTTAGCCTCTACAGAAAAGGATGTGGGAATGCTGATGAGTAACAACCTGAGCATGAGCCAGCAGCATGCCCTTGCAGCAGTGAAGACTAACTGCCCGCTGGGCAGCATTAGGAAGACTGTAGCCAGCAGGTCAAAGGAAATTATTGCTTCCCTCTTTGAAATCTGTGAAGCCTCACTGCATGCCTTAGCGGTGCCAGTACAAAAGGGAGGTGGCCCAACAGGAGCAATTCCCAGGGAGAGCCACAGAGGTCAGGGGCTGGAGCACAGGATGCACAGGGAACAGCTGAGGGCCCCAAGCTACCTTGGGGGTGGGTTATAGCAATGACAGATTAAATCTCTACATAGGTGGTTTTGCATTGTACGAGAAGCAACAGAAGCTACAAGTGAAATCCTCAATACATTTAAGAAGGAACTTTTTTCTGCTACGACAGCAGTCAAACACCACAACAGGTTGTACAGAGCCTGTAAAACTGCCATCCTTGCAATTGCTCCAAGTTCTACTGAACAAAGCTCTGAACAACCTGATGCAACTCTGATGCCTGCCCTGACTCAAAAGGATAGTTAGACTAGATTATCACCTGTTATTCCTCCCATTTTAAGTTACTCACATAATCTAAAAGCCTGTGAACTTGGTCATTAGGAGAGCTTCTTCCTACATTTGAATTCTTTCTAAAAATGCCTTTATGACAACCAGTGCTATTACAGTATAAAGGATTAAACCAATTTCTCCTCACCTGCTCATTTCACTTCTTTTTAAAGCTGGAACTTTTCACACAACCATTATCTTCCAGCAACGCTGTACAGTAAGAAAAGAATCTTTGAAGCTTCCATTGCATATAGTTAGAGGTCCAGGAAACTAGATCTGTAGACTAATTGCCACTTTTCAATATTTTCAGCTGCTGAAGGTACCCCCACTCTGATGCAAAAGAAAGACACTTTTTCCTAAGTTCACCCTCACATCCTAAGGTGCATGTCACAACAGCAAACAGAGAGAAGTAGAACTATCAACAGACATTAAGGAGACATCTATTCTCTATCTAGACTATTACTATCATTTATTACTAAAAATCCAGTGAAACAAAGTTCAGAATAATGTCCAGCTTATTACAAAAAAAAAAATCACAGCTGAATTACATTTGAGCCAACTATTAAAGGAAAAAAAAACAGGTAACAACACTTACAAAGAACAAATTTGAAACAGGACAGAAATAAAACAAATTTGTTCCCCTTCCAGGATATTTTTTTCTTGTTACTTGATATGCAGGATTTGAACAGGAGCTTGACTGAGATGAAACAATGCTTCACTTAACAATTAAACAAGCATGCATCTTCAGACTTCACAAAGGCTAAAAGGAAGCCTAGGTTCCTTTAGAACAATGTCAGACTGCTTCCAGGCACATTACAATTTCATTTATCTTTCTTCAAAGGGTCACAGCTCAGGAAATGGAGTGTTTCCATTTCTTCTGTCCCAACCAATAACAATACACACAGTGTTCTCTCAAGTAACAAATAACCAAAAAGCAGGGAGAAGTTATTCTTAAGGACATGAAAAATCACTTGAAAAGACACAGCCGTCAAGACATCACAACAGTCATAAGATTTCTTTTTTATTACTCAGTGTATCCTGTAACAAACTGTACAAATTGAACATCACTCAACAGTTATATCAGAATTACAGACCTAATGAAGGTATTAATAGTGACCACTTACCTGTCAGTAACCTTCAGCTTTCTCTAATTGTTCAGTCCTACTAGAAAGGCATTGTCTTAATATTTATTGATTCAACTGAAGACTGTACAATCAACAAATACACAACTAGCAGAGTGGCATGGTTAGGCTGGTATTTTACATAACTAGAAAGATTATCTCAGTGTAAAGAGATAATCAAAATAAATGATATGCTCACCTGTGTCCTGGGCTCACAGAAAAACCCAAAGGGCACAATCTCCAACAGGAGATCCATCCCCAGTGGCAGTCAGCCCTTTAAATTGGGTCTAGGAGAGGTGCAGCCAGGCTCCACCCCTTCCAGTCACACAGCTGAATTGCCTTCACCTGTGCTCCCAGGGATGACTCAGTGCTTGCCTTAGGTGATCCATCAGAGGTTCAGGCCATGATTCAACAGTTCCCATACAAAGATGAAATAATATATTGCTAATTAGCCGTATGTGTTTGCTTCACATCTGATGAACAAAAAAAGCATTTTAATAACAGCAGAACAAATCAGGCAAAAACAAAAAGGTATTTCTGGTAAATCTGATACAGACATGAAGTTAAGATTGGGGACTAGCTAGAAGATAAACATCATCACTGCTAGGGTACCAAGTATGCAGAGTTAAACAGTGTACTAAATTGTAATAAACAACGTATTAAGCTGAATTCCATCTCTTATCACTTGACAAGCTCTCTTCATATACTAACTTATTGCAATTCCAACCTTACAGAAAGGCTGGTCTTTTTCTGTGTGTCTGTATAAATATCCATAAGTTTTCACTCACCTGCACTTAAACAAGTGTGTACTTATTCTGATATTAGAAGCCAGCATATAGGAAGAAAGAACAGAAGGCATGCTCTGTTACCTTATGGGAACACTTGGTAATTAAAACAATTATTTGAAAGGTTTCAATAATACCTCTAATGAAGAGAGTCTGTTCATATTTTAATTATTTACTTATGTGAATCAGAGCAACAAACAAGCTCTTTAATAGAACTAAAACAACCCTGAGAGAGCAAGCACTACCCAGATGCACAATTACTCAACAATTAGTACTCTCCAGCCTCACTCCATTCCTCCAATAAGGAGTAACAGCACCTCAGGTGATAGCCTCAGACTGCTTTTGACACTTGTGCAGAAGCTCCTATCAGCTTCCCACTTGGTCAGCTGCGTGTGTTTTTTCCTCCCACATTCTTTCACAGTGATGCAAAATATTATGGTATCTTCAGAAAATATCAGATATGCAATTAAGTCCAAATCAACTGTCATCCCAAAGTCAGTGGTTATCGTGCACTCAACCAAGAATCATTAATTTACATGCTCGCACATTATCACACTTGGACACATGCAACAAATACAATCATTAAATGCACATACGTATAGAAAATACAAAGCTCTCTAAATAGACTCGAGGATCAAAGTTGAGTTTACATGAGTGCTCCTGTTAAATAAAACAAATGTTGACCGAGCATTCCACTTCAGCATCCATCATCACTGATATTCACAAGTGGTACAGTTAGGAAAAAAGCCATAAGATTCAACTACGCAAACAAAGATAAAAAACATAACGCCAAGAAACTGGCTGCATTTTTAACATCTTAATTTTAGATCCAAACAATAGAAGCTTTTATTTTGTATATTTTTTATTTAAGCCATAATCCAAAATACAAACATTTGATATGTACAAAAATAAGATATTTTCTAGACCATAAAAAGGCAGAAACTTACTTCTAAGTGTGCAACTTCTGTGCAAAATCCTACCTATTATATACTCTCATATTTAGAGAACTCTATGCAAAATTTCCACCTCACAACATCTAGCCACACACAAGACTGTAGGCAACATCTCAAAATTCATTCTAAACATCCCTGAATAGCTTACAAAAAGAAGTCCTTACATATAATAACCACAGTAATGTATTTTCCTGACTACTTTAGGGAAAAGTACATACTAACAGGCAGCTTGCAAGACTGTCTATAGGTTCCCCCCACGTAACTTGAGCAACACAGGTAGACTACATCTTCCTCAAGGATACTCTCACATCCTCAGTACTCTTTTCAGATAAAATTAACAATTTTATTGATAACATTGTCCCCCTCACCCCACTGTTTCAAACTCTTCATAACAAAATACTTGCAAAGAAGAAATAAAGTGTAAGTTCTGAATCCCGGTCTGTCAACATAATAGGAAGTTACCAGCTACTGAGACACATATTGAGCTAACAAATTTAGTGTAAGCATTACTATAAGTTTTGAACCACCTGTAATGCATATTCAAAATATTTTCATACAAAATTTTACTCAGTGATATTTGTCTAATTATCAGAAGCAAATAGACACTGGAAAAGTTTGTGGATGCACAAGACCTTATTCAAGTCTCAAACATGGAAGGTTTCAAGTTGAGAATTATTGTTCAGAATTCAAACACGCTCATTAGTCCATAAGAACAAGTTTTCAGTGGTTCAAAAAAGCTCCCAAACAGGATCTTTACCAATATGCTGCTCTGCCACTCCTTTAGCTATCAACTTAAACTACACCAATATGTGAAGGCTGCACCAAAATAATGCCTCCTATTTTATTATGTTGACCCATGACATCAGAGGCAGATGGTGGTATGGCAGCAGAGGGCAGTATGACAAAATTACATATGACATGGAAGTTCGTATAAAGTAGAGGTCTCTCACTGAATTCCTCCATGCTGAAAAAATGGCACCCACTGACATTCAGATGCTTGCTGAACTTTTAATGGAGACCAAATGGAGGATGCGAGCACAGTGAGGTGGTGGGTGGTACATTCCTGCAGTGGCAACAACATGAAAGACAAGCCACATTCCAGACAGACATGCACAGCTGTCATACCATGAAATGAAGAGTGCCTCCATTAGCTCATCCATTAGCTCATCCGTGCTAATTAGCTAATGGTGATGACTGCTGACAAGTGTTCTGTAGCTGAGAATTTGCTTTATCAAATAGTGTTGGTTCTGCTCTTTTTATCTGTCTCAGTTTCCACAGAAATAAATAGGAAACATTACTTTTGGAGCAACTTATGCAAAAGCAAGCTGCTTAATAAGAAAAGAATGAACATCCAGTTCTAGAACATGAACATCTAAGCCATCAGCTTCTAGCTGCTACCTGTAACAGACCAGATGTATTTACCTAACCCTATTGTAATTAGTGATGTTATTAACATCTCCATTATAGTGAAGAACACAAGTTTCATAAAAGCATTCTGCCTGCAGCACATTTAACTATACCTATCAACTTTCATATCTATTGCTTCTACAATGGTGACTCTTTTCTGTCCTAAAAATTTCAAACACCTTTAAGAAAAAACACCAATATTACAGAAGCAATGTTTAATCTGTTACAACAGTTAGTTCAGAGACATACCTAATGGTCTGTCTTAAGGTAATCTGACTGAAAATCATTTTTCTGTACTTATGTGCAAGTTTCACCAAGAAATCCCAGTCAGCATTGTGAAGTACTTTAAGACAGCAAGAATTAAGAAGTCCCATGAGCTCATTTTGGCATTATTACAAATGTACACTTTTTTTTTTTTTTTAACTTGCAGAATATTTATTTTACTCTGAAAGTTTTTTGTTTGTTTGTTTCTTTAAGAAGATCCTGAGCAAGTTTTATCAACCATTACCCACCCTGAAAAAAACGTATCTGGAATGATGTTAGCACTGGAAGCATCAGGACATTCAGCAGTTATTTCATAGTACTGGCTAAGACTATAAAACGGTACTGAAAACTTAAGACTACTAAAGCTTTCTTTATCTTGCTAAGATGTGAGAATGCCTCATGGCAGTAGTTTTACCACAAAGAGCGTAAAATGTATTCATTGCCAAGCAAGAAGAAACTCTGCAACACTTCACTGAGGAAAAAGGCTAAACAGTAATTTGTATTCAAGATGCACTTAAATGCAAGACACTTTCAGATAGTTTTATCTGTCTACTAATCCTCATTCAGCAAATAAATTTCATATAGACCTACCTGAAACTATAATGAAGTACATCAATTCACAGCCAAGATCCAAATATAAAAAGGGGAAAAGCTTCTGATGTAAGGAAATTACATCTATTTTTACAAGGTGAGAAGACACCTAACATGTTATAAAATAGTAATTTAGTACTTGAGAGGTAGTTTAGTTGCTCATTTGACTTAGAGAGGTAGAGGCAGTGGAGAAACCAGTTGCTAAGGCTAGTCAAAATTGTAATTATCTCAAGTTTCCTAAAATGCAAAGGAATTGGTTCACAGCCTGAGACTACTCATGTCACCAGGGATCCAATTCCCTTGCCAGTATTTACCTTACTTATGTAAAAGTTAGTAATTTCCAAAACATCCATTTAGAGGGAAAATATTCCCTACGGAATCATACATAGCAAGGGCAGCACATTTTGTTGTCTGTCAACTAACTGAACTGTAAATTATACTTCTTAGGCCTATAAAGGATAAATAATAAAGCCAGATGGCTCTCTCTTTTGGCAGGTTGACATTATGCTACAAGTACAAAAATACATACGAAATACTAGAAACAAATTTCAGTCACAAATTTCATAGGGTTTACTTATACAGAACTGCCATGCAATTTCTTCCCACAGGAAAAAAAAAAAGGAAGCCAACAAGACTTATTAGTCCTAAGGTCAGTAAGTATGCAAAACCTCACATCTTAAAGTTAGTATCAGTATACATAATCATACATAGTGCTCCCTTGGATTGATGTAGACTCTTCCACGTCCAGAGTCTTGAGGGTGTCTGCTGCTCCAATTTTTGTAGCATGTCTGCTGATAAACAGGGTACATATGCTGAAGACACTGTTGTTCCTGTAGCTCTTCAGCCTCGCAGATAAGTTGCCTTTCATTCACAGCTTTCTAAGCACACATAAGAACTAATCAGTCTTATAGTTCATGTATAGAACCCACAGTACCTAATACTGTTAGTTTTAATGAAAATGAACAGTATGGTCTTCAAAATAATCCTAAAAATCCAGAAGCATGAACTTAGGAACTCCAACCACTAAGACTGTTAGATGACAAAAATGTTAATAACTACTTAGTTGATGACAAAATGTGTTTCAAAGGACACTATAAACTCTAACTCTAATCCAAAATGCAGAATTATGAAAGCATCTGTCAAGCATTCCTGTATTTTATGTTTTTTCCCCTCAAACAAGAACTTGGAAGTTTTAGTATTTATGCATTTGAATTAGGCAGCAAAACTAGGACATACAGGATATTAAACTGATACTGACCCATTCCACTGGGTTGAATAGCAGATCCACATACCCAATAATTACTGACTAGGATGGCCAAATATTTTGTTTTTTCTACTAGGAAATATCTTCATACCCTTATTTTAAGGAACATGATGAAATCAAGGCTTTGATTAAGAATTCAAACGATCTGAATATTTACCATGTGTTGCAAGTTTCCAGTATCTTTCTCTCCATACTGACTTTGCAAAGCAAGATGTTCTTTCTGAAAAAAGAAAAACAAAAAACCCACCAAACAAAATAACAAAAAAAAAAAGCAAACCAACAACAACAGAAAAAACAAGTTATAGTGGAAACAAGTCAAAACTCAACACTAAAACAGATTCATTTTACACAAAAACACTACTCATCACAAAATGCATTCTGCATTGCAAAGTGTCTTAACTGACCACCTTTTAAAATACTTCTTACCAACTTGTATCTATTGGGAAGCAAAATGCTATTGTCAGTTTAGAAGTGTTATTTTCATGTATTTTATTTTTACTTTCAATACAAGCATGTTGAAGTGATTAAAAAGCTTTAATTCACCACATTGATTTTAAACAAGATAGGTTAAAGTAAAACTCAAATATGGTAAAAGTTTCCACAGCTATACGGATAAATACTGAGTTTGACAATACGCAGAAGTATTTAACAGAAAAGCAATTCAACTGTATACTACTGAAAGCTAAAGGAGACAACAACAATATTTGTTTCTCAACTCAATGAAACTAAGTAGAGCCTTCTTTTCAGACAAATACAAATTTCTAGTGGCAGGATCCCAATCAAATCAAAGCGTTTTTTGCCTTGTTGATTAAAGCAGCATACATATATTTGTAGCTCACTCATCTACGTAAGTCTGTTTTGCTGATTAGTTTTCCTATTGGCAGTCCATGCTGCCTATATCTTTTTCTATGATCTTGTTCTGCAAAGCCTAAACTCGTCCCTTAAAAAGTCTGTTTTCAAATTATTATGTGCTTGGGATTGCCACAACCCAGGTGCAGGACCTTGTACTTGGCCTTGCTTAACTTCATGAAGGTGGCACAGGCTCACATCTCAAGCCTGTCCAGGTTCCTCTGGATAGCATTCCTTCTCTCTAGCCATATGCAGCAGTAAGAACTTCTCTAACTCAAGTGCCCTCTGTTTAATTAAACTCACCAGTCCTTTGGAACATTGATAATGCTGGAACACAAGAATACCCACAACTTGTCCACCTGACTGGGTCTGATTTGATCACTCATTCTACTTTCAAAACTAGCATAAATCATTCTGGAGTTCTGCCCTTCATTAGTTGAAGAACAGCATCATGACCAAGATTAATACAGTGTTTACAGACAGCTTAACACTGAAGTTCCCAAAGTCATTAGCACCACATAGGTATTACAGTAATAGAACAGTCTTAAAGCTTACATCAATCTACTTATCAAAGACTGGGACAATTACTATACTATCCAATGTTCTTCTCCAACATAATCAGTGAAAATAGAGATTCCCTCATAGCAAACAGTTATTGCTCCCTGCCCTACCTATATATACCTCATATTTCTTAACATAACTCTTCCTGCATGTACTAGGGGCTTTGCGCCACTTTTGTTTTGATACTTTCAGATGCAACATACATAGAAAGCTAATGTTACCGATAGAGTAAGCAAACCTCATTGTGATTTAAAGTGCAACTGCTAGCAGCCAGAGAACAAAAGTATCAATAAAGTCACACAAGCACAAAAAATGCTAAAACAAATG
This sequence comes from Alectoris magna, assembly GCA_030625065.1. Lineage (NCBI taxonomy): Eukaryota > Metazoa > Chordata > Aves > Galliformes > Phasianidae > Alectoris > Alectoris magna. The sequence continues at coordinate 108,257,944 of CM060560.1, forward strand.
TTTTACACTTGTCCATTAGAATATTCAGTAAGGGATAAATAACAGTATCTTGAAGAGTGAAGATGTAACAATCATAGAAAATACCATTTTACTAAGTTCCTATATGGGGTCGTACTGCTTTTGAAACAGATGGTGATTATTACTACTGCTGATACTGTAAGTAGGATATAATTGTGGTTTATATAGTGTACGTATTACATACTAATGGCAACTAAAACCATAATGAAGCACATAAGTACTCCATAACAAGCTATGCTTAAAGTCATCTACACATCTAAAGAAAAAGCTAAATGTAGCTAGCTCATTATCTATAGTTAACAGCATATGGTTAACACGTGCATATAGAGCAAGTGAAAATTATTGGTATCATCTATTGTTAGAAAACCAGCACTACAGGCAGTGATATAGCATGCTCTTGAAAACAAGCTAGAAAATTATGAAAGAACTGAACTTCCAGAGCTCCTCCAGACATTTGGTTAAAGTACAATCACCTATATCTTGCATGAACAGCTAGTGGAGATGCTATTCAAAACCTGCTTGGATTACAATCAATTTTCCTACAGTGGGAAATTCGTAACCTTTAATACTTAAACACATTTCTGCAGATACATATTTTTTGTCTTAACCAACAGGCAGAGAACAGGTTTTTCCATTCCATGTAATGCTTCATCACTTTGTAAACGAAAAACCCTGCCCTTCTATATTTCCTCTCAGAATGGTCAACCACTTTCTTCAGTCATTACTCATTTTGCTTCAAGCACCAATCATTCTATACAATGCTCAAGTGCCTTGCACAACTTTTGATGTGCCCAGTGTTTAGAGGGGAAATTTGCTCACATCTCAGAAATGAGACTACTGTTAGATTCAGCAGATATGAATGAACTTATCTGAACAACACAGCACAGATACAGCAAGAAACAAGAGGCATCTACATTTTCTTGATGTCTCACCCAAGCTAAGTCCTGTAACTTCTACCATTTGACTCATGATCCAGTAGCAGCACTTCTCAAAGAAATTGTTCCACCCCAACTCCAAAATTTAAACCTTACTCTGCAAAGCTCAAGATGGACATTCATTCTACTCTTGCAGTCATTGTCTTTCTAAAGAGTCAACCCTCTATCAACCTCCGAGGTTGTTTTGGAAAAGGTAATGTCTTCCAGCAGTCTTACTATGTGGTGTAAAGACAAGTAAAGGGAGATTTCTTTGTAGTAACACAACTAATTTGTCACTGAAAGCTACATAAACTCGTCAAATTTATTCAGAAAATGGACATCTCTGCACCTTATGACTAGTTGCTTTAAAGTCTGTCACTAGTCCATTTCACGGCTTCACCATTGCCTGGCCATCAGCAACCAAGTAGGCAAACAGCTGAAAAACATTACTGGAACTTGGGATAGGCTATGAGGTCAAAGGCAACTAAACTGTAGCTTGAGGTTATGTAGTCAGTGGCCTGAGAGAGAGAGGTCTCGAAAAGTGAAACTTTGTGGACAACCAGAGTACAATCTTAGTAATTATAGGATTAAATGACAAAAAGAAAGTAACAACTGACAAAGATATGGTGCCTGTAATTATTTCCACAGGGCAATGGCAACTGCATTGCATTGGGAGCAACAGAATCATTGAAAATAATCAAGGCTAATGAATAGCCATCACATTATATACAGCTAATTTCTATAAAGGGGTTCATTTCAAAACAAAATACAAAAAGGCTATAACTGCGTACTGTTAATAAAAAACTACTTAGTTGGATACAGCTTCCTCTTCACAACTTCAAGTCAAACAGTTCACTGTTCTTAGCACCTGTCTATAAGAGCTGCTCTGAAAGTGATGTCTCCTATGTTATCACGTCGGCCCACTGCATCAGAGATGGGTGTTCACCACATGGCAGTAGACAATGAACCTTCCTGCCAATATTCTGTTATATGTTGTTGCAGTGTGACAGATTCCAGCAGAGGGGCAGTCTGACCAAATGGCATTTGACATGGAAGTGACAATGAAGGAAAAGTGTATTCACTGAATTCCTCCATGTGGAAAAAAACAGCACTCGGTGACATTCACTGACACTTACTGAACGTTGATGGAGTCCAAACAGTGGATGTGAGCACAGTGAGGTGGAGGGTGGTGTGTTTCCACAGTGGCAACTGCGGGTCACCTCTGCTAGTGAGTATTTTGACAGGAGGGGTACACAGGCTCTTGTTCATTGCCAGCAAAAATGCATAGCTAACGGTGCTGCCTATGTTGAAAGAACAGTATTTTGTAGTGAAGAATTTGCTCTATTAAGCAGTTACTGTGCTCTGTTGCAGTTTCCACGGCAATAAATAGGAGGCACTGTGTTTATAGCAGGCTATGTACATACACAAGTCAAAAAGTATTCCCATGCAGTAACTAGTTACAGCTCTGTGATAATATCTGTGAGTTCTACTCCTTTAGTAACAAATGCTTACTTGTCCTTTTTCCGTGCTTCACCAAACACATTGCACACCTTACATAGAACACATTTGCCCATACATTTAAGTCCAACGGAACCCCATTCTTTAAGGTCTATAGATTTAAAATATTACAAGTGGTAGAGAGTATCTAAATGTTATTCCATTTTCTCTTTTGCCTCTTAACCTCAGGTTTAGAGAAATAAAACCTTCAGTATCCTTCTAAGCAAGCAATTCAATACTCTATTATTTTCATGTTTAGCATAAATTATAGTATCATCAATCCTTATTAAGTTATTTTGAGCTACTTAATTTATAACCTAATCTGCAAATGCACGGTGAAGTAAATTGAAAAAAATATCTGATGCTTTTTTCCCCTATTCCTTAGCTATCCTTTTCCACTGTCCACAGATCTATTTTTTCCCAAACTTTTGTCAAGTTTCCTACTTCGTATTTCCCATTAACTCTTCCCCTCCCACCACTACAAAGTCATACTTCTTTTAACTTAAATTCCCAGATTACAATGCATAGATCAATTCTAACTATGATTTATTGCTCACTAGGAAATGCAGTGCTCTTTCATATCAGTACTAACAACATGAATTCACCACATAAAGAGGTTCTAGGAGGAGAAAAAGCCTACCTGCCCTAGAATTTCTACTAACAGTGGATTTAGACATGATTAAGGCAAACTTCAGGAAGCCAGAACAGGAAGTTCCACTGGGATCATATATTCATTTAAAACCACTGACAGAGGAAATACTCTCCAAGGGCATGAAAACACAGCACTCCTGCTACAAGAGACAGGAATTCCAAACATTACTGCCAGGGAGCAAGTGACAATTCAGAATCATACTCTGTCGAAGGAAACTAGTGCTGATCTACCCAACAGTGCTTACATACACAAGTACACTACACATCTGGTGCTTTAAGCTCTTCTATGTACATGAGCTTCCATTTGCTTATCTTCCTGTATTTCAGTGTTTCATATAAGCACTGAATTTTACTCTAATTGTGCTTTTTCAAACAGTCCTTTAAGGAGCTAAACCACTTATGTCACTAACATTTCCATCTTGCATCCCCACCCATCCTTCCTGATTTAGATTATTAAGATGTCCTATCTAATCCCAACAACATTTAGCAATTCTTACTTACGGGAATCCATCCCATACAGCATAAATTGTCTTCACACACTTGAAGTCCATTAATAGAAGCCTTAGCGCTTCATTCTATTCCCGATCAGTTTAATATTTTTCTCTCATTTTAAGATCCTTCATCAATATAGATGACTACCTATTTACACTTCCTGTTTTCTTCTATTCCATCTTGTCTGCCTGAACAGTCCTTTCTGTCTAAAGTAATGCTTGCTTTTCCATCAAGAAAGACAAATTCCCACCTATATTAAGACTATTAGGAAAAAACTAGAATGCAAGAGAGTCAATCCATAAATGAATAAAGACTATGCTATTTAATTAAGAATACTGAGAATCCTTTCTTGTTTTTAAATTAGATCCAAAAATATTATCACTCATTCAAGGCCATTACACAGCTTTATGCTTTTAACTGTGTTATTAAAAGCTCAGTCATTTCCCGTTTCAAAAACGAATACTTCTATTGCCATTAAAGAGCTTTAGCATTTGATTGGATAGCTTAGTGTCTTAGTTTTAGAGACAAAACTATTTTCTTCATAAAGCCTGGCATGATGCTATGTTTTGGTTCTAGGAGAAAAACAACGCTGATAACACACTGACATTTATAACTGCTAAGCAGTGTGGGTTTAGAGCCAAGGCCATTCTCAATGAAGGGCCCAAGGATCTGGGAAGGCACAGAATTAAGACAGCTGACAAACTGGCCAAAGAGATACTCCAAACCAAATGACATCATTCAGAAAGAGCTTTGAAGAATCTTGGAAGTTCACCTCTCCCTCTTACGTCGCTTGGGGGGCACAGGCTTAACATTAGCCCGTGGAAGGTGAGCAATTGCTTTTGCAACACTTGCTGCATAGATTTATTTATATATAATTTGTCATAATTATCCTTTCCTTTATCTTAGTTAACCTTTTTCTTCAACCCACAAGTTCTACTTGGTTGTTTCCTTCCCCCATACCACTGAGATGGGGAGTGGGAGTGAAAGTGAGTGAACAACTGTGTGGTGCTGAGACGCCTGCCAGGCTAAACCACAATACTAAGCTAAGGATACTAGGTATTCTTAGATGTTTCAAGTCTCAAGCCAGTCTCCTCAGGTACAGAATTATCTACTGAATTATGCTTCTTTACTTCTGTTGCTACAAAAAGCCCAAATAATTTCTTGGTGTATCAAGATCTGAATATTCACGCATTGTATTATAAAATATACTTAATTTGTGATTTTTGCATCTCTGCTTTGGAAAGGTGTGTCAAGCCAGACATAACTACTGTTTTCACAATGAAAAAGAGTTCTTGCCTCAGGTATGTTTTCTAAACTTTGGTTCTTAGCAATATACTCAAGTAAAAATAAATTACACAGTCATTCCTATCTTTGTTCCATCTAATATCCCTTTGGTTTGGACTTCTCTCTCCCTCACTGTTTTAGGGTCAAGCATATTTCCTTAATTCTTATAGAAATCATAGGAATATATAAATTGGTATCCACAAACATCAGTATAGAAAAAAAAGTTTTCAGCTACTCCCACATGCATGTAGGTTGCTTAATGTGAGTACATAAACAACTATACAAAGCTACAAAGTCTGAAAATTTAACTGTGAAAACACTGTTTTCCAGTATTACCAAACACAGTGTTCCTCCCCATTCTAATGGCATCCGCTCCAGTATAGGTAAAATATAATTCAAAGAACTACTATTGACACACTAACAGGGTAGCTTAAGCTTATTCAGTTACATCTGAAATATTTTATGTGACCCAAAATACTACTGAGCTTGACTTAAACAATAACTGTAGAGATAGGTTACAAAGCTGCATGTTATATCAGTTAGCTTAAATTGAAACAATGCTCAGCTACTGAAGTATGCAGAAGACACCATTTCAATTAATTATTCTTCTATATTACTTGCACTTTTGTGTGGTCTATGATTTCTGCCCAGATTTCATGTGTTCCATTGCTGCACCGATGACAGCAACACTTAATCTGCTGATCCTTTTGGTGTAACCGGAAGCTTTCACCTGAATATATTTTATGTAGAGGCTCACCAGCATACTTCTCACTTCTGTCCAGATACTGCAGATCAGAAAGCACTTGGAACCAATGGCATGGCTAGTACAGGTAATTCGTCAAAAAAGACAAGACACAGTAACAGACTAACTCTTTTTCCTCTCTTGACAGCTATTCTGGCAAAGCAATACAACCAATCACTTCTTGACTACACGTAGTATTTTGACACGTCTGTTAGATTAAGCAGAGGCACTTGCCTCAAGCATAACAGACAGTACATGATTATGAGTAGAATCATTAACAGCTAGGAAGACAGCCTCCAGCTCCAGTTGTTTTCAGTTTTACAGAATTCCAGAAAAGAGAAACAAGTATGCTAACAATGTTATGCTAACATCTTTTGTTTTTAAATAAAGCACAGTCAACATCTAGCTTCAAAGGGAACTAGCTCTCCCCACTTTCCCAGAACAACTTACAAATGTATCCAGTTTGAGGAAAATGAGCTTCTTCTCTTTCATAAAATGTATTTCAATAAAACATTTTCTTCTTTGAACAAAAATTACAGTCAACCGCAGTTTTTCTTAGTTCTGAAATACTAACAGAATCCACAGCAAGCATCACCAGAGAGAATTCAAAGACAGCAGACAGTTCATAAAAGGTAAGGAGCATAAGCTAAACCCTAGGAGTATCCCTGTAGAGGATAAAGGACTGCATTTCTTTGTTATCACTCTGCTGTCTGGCAGCGCTACAGATGTGCCAGTAACTCAAAATAGTCTACATCTTTGATTAAGTACACAAAATAATCTTTTAGCATAATTCAAGTATAGGACTGTGTTAACACAAGCATGACCCATCAGTATTGCATTCATTAAGATAATGTCAGAAGAGTTACACAATTGTAAGCACAAGAAGGTACCCAACCTGAACAGCAAAAAGCATTGTTTTTGTTTTACCTTCTGTTTTATGCCACCATTAAGACCAAAAGATGAAAATTCACTATATTTCTTGCCAATTAAACTTTTCGGATCTTCACATCAATATAATCATAGTTGTACTAAAAAACAGTAGGTTTCAGATTCCCACCTCATTCAGCAACAACACTAGCAACTGTTACTCAGCATATTATCTATAACGCACAATGTTTTTTTTATGCATTACTTGCAATAGAGGAAAGATTTTATTGGCAATTCATCTTTGGAAGGTTTAGCAGCTAGCAATCACTTGTAGATTTTCTTCAACAGAATTTCCAGTGCTAATAAGAACATCAATAACTGAGACTTCCATGTCAGACTACAGCCATGGAATATTCAGATGTTTTTTAAAAAACACAGGCCAATACCATTTGTATAGTGCCACTAAAGATTCATGTACTTGTCATGAAGTTAACGTAGAATCTTTTGTTGTGATTTATATATTCAAGAAAAAAAGGAAGAAACTAGGTAACTGCAGACACTTAAGTGATTTTGTGAGAATAAAAAAAAAAAAAAAAAGCATACTCTGAGTTAATGACAGCAAAGCCAAAATACCAAAATATTCCAACCACTCAAATCATAGTAGCCTATGAAAAAGGCAACTGTTACCAGCAAAAAAAGATCATGGTGCTCAAGTCTTTTGTTAAGTCCACTATATGTTTCTACTCCTCGTACAACAGGTTTTTTTGTTTGTTTTTTAAATCAAGCTATGTGTATTTCCTTAAACTTCTACTTCAATAGTAACAAAGTCTATCAAACACTATTAGAGATAAAGAAAGGATCTATCTACCAGCTCCCAAATCTTTGAAGACTCCATTAACAGCAAGAACATAAACATTCAGATATCACATCTGTAGAGAAATCTTTCAATTATGAACAACCAGTCTCTGTACATTATCAGCAAAGCAAATCCAAACTAAAGTAATGCAGCAAAGTTACCACTATCTCTATTTATGCATAATCCCTTACCTGAATCATAGTTTCTTTCTGCGGTAGAGAGAATGCTCTCTCCTCGTGTGAAGATGGTTTGTGAGTGGGAGGAAGATCAATCCTGTATTAAAGAAAAGATCAAAGTATGACAGGATGACAAGCCACATTGGTAAAGCCCTGCTGAATGGTCCGAAAAGGCTTGGAAACAAAGTCTTGCATATAATTCATTATGAGTTTTCTCAGCAAAAACAAAAGGCTATTAACTTAAATGCCTACGACTTCAAGTAAATATTCTTTAACTACAAAATCTAACAGACACCAAACAATTATTACTAATCACTTTAGAAGTTTCTCATCTGTAGGATAACACCTGACTTATCTTCCTAGATCAAGAGATTCATGCACATTATTCTTCCTCACTAAGTATACAAAGATAAGGGACACTCACTTCCCATTTAATTTAAGCGTTAACTGTATACAGCATATGTGAAAAAACCACAACTTATTTACAGATATTCACCACCACTGCCACTTTTTAATGCATGCTCCAAACCAGGTCTACATGTAAGCTGTGTGGACTAAATCCCTCCAGAATTTGTTTGCTTAGTTTTGCTCGTCCATATCACCTACCCAGACACTTCCTTGTGCTACCTACTGTAGGGAATCTTGCTTTAGGAGAGGGTTTGGACTAGATCTCCAGAGATTCCTTCCAACCCCCACAATTTTCTGATACCCAGTGCTTAACATAGTAAACCATGTGCCTGTATCAGAAACTTAACAACTTACGTGCCAGGAAGCACATTAAGTCAGTTGTTATTGAGCATACACACCTATAGGTGCTTGTTTCATTTCACATACACAGCAAGATAAATCTTAATGGACCTTTATTTCTACAAAGCAACAGTTTACTTTCATATTTGACCTATGGTTATGATAAACAAGTAGTCTTATGTCTGTGACAAATCACAGAATCGTAGGGGTTGGAAGGGACCTCTGGAGATCATCAAGTCCAACCCCAAATCAAGATGGATCTCTCTCCACCCTCTAGCTTAAAACTCCAAACAATTAGAAAAACATAAGAGAAAACAGAACTAAGATGAAGAATATGTAAATGAATATTTACTACCTTTGAAACAAATCCTTAGCTTCTTCATTAAAAAAAATGCAAGTGATTTTCACATGCGATTACCTTGAAAATACAGCTCTAAATTCATGACCACTTACACACCATAAAGAAGCTCAGTCATTTGAATTACAATATGAACTGTTTTTTACACATTTAATTAAAAAAAATTCAGTACATACTTACACTTTGTCAAGATAGGATGGCCTCTTCTTCCTTGGGGTCAGCAGCACTGTCACAAAGATGGTAATGATAAAAAGAGCAAGGACTGCTCCAATCACAGCCCCTGCTACAGCAACAGAAGATGTCTGCTTAAATGGCATATCTGCAATGTGATAGCATAGATTACACTCTTATGAAGTTCACATACTTCCAATGCTCAAACAAGCTATTTCAGTGTTGCTCTGAGGAACGTCTCTTCTCTCCATCACCAAACAGAAAGCCTCTTCCTCTACTAGTACTCTTGTGATCCTTACTCCAGCCGCCCATTTCAAAAATTGGTAAAATTAAGCAATCTCTTAAGTCATGAATATCAATTCAAGCATTTCATTGACTACTTTTAAAAAAAATACTAGCTACATGCTCCAATTTGAAATTTCAAGGCAAGATGAAGATGAGTTTGCATTTACATGGGCAAATGAAGTATTAATTAAAAAAGCTAGAAAAACTATAACATTATTGGTGATCTCTCTTCAAATTCACTGAGCCTACAGAAAGGAAAAAGTGAAACACAATCAAGAAAAGATACGCTATGAAGAACAATGCAAACTCTCTTATGCTTGGCACACACTTAATCAAAGCAACTCCTAGGACTACCTACGTTTCTCTACTACCTACAGTTAAGTGAAACAGCCATTTATGCTAGTAAACTTAATAAGGGGGCTGAATGAAGGACAGCAACTTTTTTTCTTTAAAAAAGAGCATTTTTCATTCGACCACAGCAGTGGTGCACCTTATGCTTAACAAACTGTCATACTGAATTAGCACACATCAATCATTAAAGATCACTCATTTCACTACGCCAGGTATTCACTAAGTTGTGAAAGACTTCTAAAAGTAAGCGTGAAACCTGTTAGCAAGCTCTGCTTCGACATTAGATTCAACATTCCCATCTTCCAGCAATGTATCAGAAAGTTGTGCAACAGGAATAATTCACATCAGCTTTGTTAAAATCACTACTTGTAAAATACTAGTGGCACACAGAAACAGCTGTTCTATCTAGATCTGTATAGATCACAGAATCAGAAAGATAGCAGCAAAGGAATCTGAAGTTAACACAACTCTACAGTTACATTTCTAATGCAAGGCACTCCATTTATTTCCCTTCAGAAACGCTCATACACCCTTCCTCCAAACACCAAACAATCCTCCTTGATTCCTTCCTAGCTGAGGAAACTCTAGGAGTTTCAGCAGCCTAAATGTCCAGGAACAAATCAACTACATAAGCTGTTTTTATCAATTACTCTTTAGCAGTTCGAATGACATTTTACACTGGACTACGGCATCCCTTTTCTCATTCCTCAGTTTAAAAGAAAAAACAGCATTCAAAAGACCCGGCAACAATAAAAATTTAAGTGGTTCCAGGGGATTAAGTAGCATGAAAAAACTGTATTAAACAGAACTAAGTTGGTGGTCTTTGCTGCTGGTTTTTTTTTTGTTTTGTTTTGTTTTTTAATTTGTGAATTTATTACTTTATCCCTTAACTTCAACAATCGCATTACAGAAAAATCAGTGTAACGTATCGCTTTAGGTGACCACTGTTTTTACCATACAGCTTTTCTAACACGAGCCTTATTTGCTGGTCAGATACCAGTGTACATACAAAGAATCATATATATGAGATCCTTAATTCCCCTCTTATAAGGAAAAAAAAAAAGGGCACATCAGACAGTAGAAAGCTCAACTGTTGCATTTTAAATAGCTTAAATTTAGATTACGCTCAGTGCCATCTTATTTAAGGAAGAGTTGCCAGAAGTTAATACATAGCACTAGGTTCAGTAAAAGCTTAGACAAAGAAATCTGTTTTGGGTGTGAGAAAAGGAGCCACCCATTCACTTCCATCCAGGAAACAAAGCAATATCCAAGCAAATGTCTCAGTACACAAAAAATGAAGTGCAATTATTGCAGTGCTCACTTTTTTTTTTTTTTACTGTTTTGGCCAGATAACAGATTTTCAGTCTAACAAGATGAACAATAATAAACCCAGACTACTTTGCCAAGATAACGAGTCAGAGAGCACTTAAGATGTACAGCACCAGCTACATCATTCTTTGATCGCCAAGAGCTGTTAGTAGATGGGAATGAAGTTACAACATGTAGTTATAGCAGAACTACAGCAGCTGAGTAAAGAAGATGCCTTTTTTTGTTGTTGTGGTTCTTTTTCGAATTCTATGAATCCTAGACAGTGCATCTACAATGCCTGAAGTGCAGCTGTACGGAAAACAACTATCCCTTATTACTAAGGTTCGTAGTCTTTAAGTAAAGCAACTCATTTTGAAAGCTTAGGATCTCCAAGAGGAGATGCTAGAAAGCTGTTTTAACAGTCTAACTAGAACAGTTTCTTCTACCCAGCCTTTGGTTTTATGCTTTTTCACCTTGGCTTTTAAGTATGCCTGTCAAACTTTTTAAACACTACCTATATTCAAGAACGTAACAAAAAGTTTATTCACACAACAGCCATTTATACTTACAATCAATTTTTTTTCTTTTTTTTTTCTTTAAACAGCAGACATAACAATATACAAAAACATTGCAACACTTGTAAGCCCTATACCTAGTATCAGCTTCAACACCAAAACACTTCAACTTCTTAACCACTGGGAATTAAATATACTTTTTTTCTTTAAAAAGCAAAAACACCAACAAAAAACTCCATAGAGAAAAGATAACCCATGTGGAGAAAACGTTTATGGTTATATTTTTATGTAACACCATCTTTTAAAGATGACATATCAAGTACTGTTATTTGAAGAGAGGTACGGTCTCTTTATTCCAGAAATAATTTGCTTCAGAACCCTCAGCTAGAAACAAACTCCAAGTTTGCTTTCTAGCTACTGATACACAATGTAATTTTCTAGTTCTCAAGACTTTGGTTAATCACGTATCAGCACTCCATTAATCCAAATGTGAACTTGAGTTGTTTAGTGAAGTTTTTCCATCTGAATTTCAAATAAAGCTGTTTTAGTTTTGTGGGTTTTTTTGAAGACATGCAGTCATATGCAATCACAGTGTATTGTCTACAACACTCAAAACAGCTATTTCTGTAAAGCTCTAAATGCTTTAAACTGCCAAAGATCATGAGGATAGCAAAGTAATTCCAGCAAGAAACTCCACTCATGAAGTAGCTGCAAGCATGTGACCCACTTCCTTTCAAATTTAAGGTTTTGTGTTTTTTTTTTTTTTTTGCTTTTTCATGTTTCAAATCCTAACAGACTTCTCAGCTTCATTTTCTTCCATACTAGACATTTTTAAATGGCATTTCCACACCATTCCTTCTCATTCTTGAATTCATTTTTCTATAATACAAGCACACTTAAAACACTAAATTGTTTGCAGCGAAAACAAATCCACCGTGGTACAGAGACTGCATACTTTCATCTCAATTCCTATATCTTATAGATTCTGTAGCTGCATCACTGCATTGCATGTTTTCACTACATGAAGCAGCAGCGCAAGTGTTCACTTCCCTAATAATAGCCTGAAGTTCTAGGTACTCTCAATAAAGGAAGCATTCTAACTTGCACATAAGTAAAGTAAAATCATTGTTTCAGCTTCTGGTCATATAAACTCCAGCAAACATTTTGACACCTCTTAGCACACAATCTTTATTGGCATCCCAGAAAATATTCAAGTATTCTTTCACCTCCAGCTTCGAAATTCATTGGAGTTTTCTTACTAGCTGTGTCCAGTTTAAATTTGAGATTCCCGTCTCAGAAAGGGTTCATTAAAATTGTACTCTGTACTTGCAAAAAGAGCCTGATGTTCAATAAAGGATTCTGACATCCTGACAAGTACAGGCTTAACAAAATACCATGTCGTATGTATATATACACATAAGCTTAAGATTTATAAATCAATGACTATACAAAAATAATTTTCTTATTCAAACAAGCCTCTTACTAGTTTACAGTTACTCCTCAAAACCTTGTTCATAGATAAGTTACTTTCAGTGCAATGACTTCTTTAAGTACATAGTTACAAGAAGGCTCATTAAAATGCTAAGAGGTATTCATTTTTGTGCAGAAAAAAAAAACACCCTAAAAATAAAGCTTTGATTTCACTGTAACTCATTGTAACCAGTAAATTATTTGTTATATAGAAGCATTAAGATTACCACAGATGGCAGCTAGATTTGAGTAATTCACTTACTACATCTGCAAAATATGTAATGCCCCACAAAATTTGATTTGATCACTCCTGAACTTTTTTCTCTTTTTTTCTTTCTTTCTTTCTTTTTTTTTTTTAAAAAGATCAGAGACCCAAGACAGCCACTTTATCATCTTTAACAAATTTGACTGGTAACTTCAATTTAGCTTTTTCTTTTTTAAACCTCTGACATAAACCAGTATTATAAGCATTCCGCTTTCAAATTCAAATCTTAAACAGTAGTACAACATAGGGAAAAAAAGCAGCTCAAATACACTTCCCCCAAATTCAATATTCGCAGTTGTCAAGTCACAATATAAAAACCTTCCAAAAAAAAAAAATCAGTTTCAAAAAGTTTATTCCTCTCCATATGTAAGTATAAACAATCTGAAAGTGATCAGCCAATGAAACGAATTGTGAATACAAGTTTTGTTTTCAGTGGCTACTACACATACCACTCCCTCCGGGATATTACCGAACCATCTATGTGAGAAACAAAGTCTTCTTCATTGTCATCGTAACAATCACCACCCATATACTTCATCCCCAATGTTCCACCTTCATAGTAATCCATCGGTCTTTCATAACGTTCCTGGTACCTGTTAATATTGTCTATATTGTTCCACTCTGGTTTTTCAGGGTCTTCTAAATAATCTTTAGATATTAAGCTGTTCATTGGATGCTTTATTTCTTTTTTTATACTGTCAGGGTAAGAATCCACATCATCTGACTGAAGAACATCTATTTGAGACTCTTTCTGCATATCTGATGGTGGAATGTAGTTCTTAGCAAAGTAGTCACCACGGAACGTCCGTCTTCTCCTATAGCAGATAATTCCAACCAGAACACTGACCAGTATGAGGAAGAGGGCCCCACCCACAGCACTACCGATGACAGTACCCCAAGTGTCTTCCTGCATTGCTGGCAAAGTTGATGATGGGAAATCTATTATTCTAGGTTCTGTTGCTAAACCTGTGATGCCATCAGTCGAAGGATGCCAGGGAACCGTGGGCAGTCGAGTGGTAGTAGTAGGAGGATCTAATGAAAAGAGCAAAGAAGTAGACAAGACACAGAAAAGGCACAGAATGTCAATGCAAGCTAAATCAGTTAAGGGTTTATAAGAAAGCAAAGTTGATGGATATGTTCTACAAGAATAGTTTTTCATTCTCAAGTTCATGTTACTATGAAGTCTTATACTTTCTACAAGCTTTGAACTACTTCAGTATGTTTTAGTTTGATCTGTGCTGCAGGATAGGAAATTGCCTTCAAGTGTGCCAAGAAAAATGATATTTAAGTAGCTGTCTTGCACCTTTTCTGCTCGGATGTTCACCATTCATGGTTCAGCATTAAACCCCCACGTGGAAGAATGCTGTAAAACTATATAAAACCCCCATCTCCTACCTTTCCAGACAGCAGTTAGGAATACTTAAATTGTTTATGCCATAGAATAAATTACTCCAGAAACTCCCCCATCAGATATTGTTCAGGGTACTAAGTATTACAAGAATGAAAAACTATGAGTTGTGAACTCAGTCAGCAGCACATGAACTACTGATTTCAAGCTATTCTCTCTAAAATTATCTGTTGCATTAATATATCTTACTCAGCTTCACCTTAGGGTTAGCAAAGGAAGCATAATTAAATATTGCATGTATTAATCTCAATAACACTACCGTTGAGCAAGGAGCTCTCAGAACTTCAAAATAAAAACCAGGAGATTTGCAGTGAAAAAATGCTAGCTCTCCTAAAAGCAATTTGACTTCTCAAAACAATTCTACATTCATTCAATAATAAAAAAATAAATTGTTTTTGTCAGCCTATGCGAGGAAACAAGAGATTGCTAGACATTAAGTGCTTGTCCAGCACTAACTTTTTCCTTTGCTCTTTAAGTCTACTGGAGGAGATGTATGCAGCTGTATTGAAGACAAGGTTTCAAGTCTTGGGCTGTTGACACAAAGATGCTTCCTGAAATTATCCCAGACAACTTCAAGGTGACATGCAATACCAGTTTCTACTTCAGCAGTGAAGTAAATAAAAATAACTTTCTGCCTTGTCCAATGTAAAGTAAAGTAACGAATTCTAACTATATTATAGGTTAAGTCTTTTAGAGAGAATATTACACTAACAGTCAGGTAGCCATGTTATTTATATGCCCATGAGCAAGATTCATTAAACTACCAAATATTACAGAGGCAAGCTAAATTTACCACTGCAGAAAGTAAAATTGCTAGAACTGGAGATTTGTTAAGCATCCAGTTACCTGATGAAACATAAGATTAAGAATGCATGATTTGCAATCTTAACTATTCAGAGGCTGTCACACAACTCTCTCACATTAGACAGAATTGCCATATTTGTCATCATCATTGAATATTGTATTTCAGACTGCTTCTCACTTTAAGATTGACAAAGTTTTACACAGATTTTCAAAGTAGATAATTATATTACCTGATTATGTAAAAGTGGTGATTTGTTAGGGAGGCATACGTAAATGAAATTAATTTGACAGAAGACAGGAAATTGAACAAAGGAAGATGCGCTACCAAAATGAACAAGAGGAGTTCAGGTTGTGATTTTAGTAAAAATGGATTTAAAGTGAGTTTCGTAATTTAACAAAGAAGTAGAGATTAAGTAATCCAAATTTTTACCAGGGTTCCCATGTCCTACAATTCCACAGATCAAGAAGTTAAATTCAAACCTCCCCTTCTTGAAAAATGTACTTTAGATACAAGACTTGTTAGCTTAGTATACAACTTCAGACAGAACCACAATACTTACTTCCAGCATATATGTACACAGAAACATAAACTAACTTAGTAATTCTTCATCTGTTTCCCTCTGATAATGAGGTCTTAAGTCTCATCCTGCACATTCACAAGTACATGCATCCTGGAAAGTTTAATTACCACATATAACTGTCACTGCTGTTCCATAATATTATTAATATAAAAGACTTTTGTACATCTGTTAGATCTTATTCACTAGTTATCAAGTTGTTCAACTGCATTATCTACAAACCCTAGTTAGCACCTTGATCTTCAGATCACTACAGTTGTAGTAGCAATTCAGCATTTGTTTATATGCAATCCTGGAGTATACAATCATTGCAATTTTTATTGTCCATCTGTGTCAGTATCTTCTACTGTAGGAGAAGATATTTGTAAGATTAATTACAATCAAGAACATGCAGAGTTACCTTCTTATTTTACCCAGAGCTTTCTGAAAACACATCCAGATAATTTATCCCTACTTTCTGCTTTCCAAGCATATTTCACAACATTAAAACAAGAATACTGGAGTTCCTTACCTCCACTCCATAAAATTTCATTTGTATAACATGTCTGAAACAATCTAAATTAAGACAATTCACCCCTGAATATTTGACTACAACAACCTAGAAAAACTAGATGCTTACATGCTAACTAGCTGTCTTCGTTACCATAATATTTCACACCATCAGCAACTTGTTTCTTTGCATTCTGTATGCTTTCCACAACACACTGAATTACATCATGTTAACCCTACATTAATTATTTATATGGTAATTTAAAGACTATTTCCTACTGATATTTTTCTTAACCTCCTAACTTACGACAATGTTTTATCTTATCTCCTTGTCTCTTACAGTGTTAGGGGCCCTTGTTCAAATCCTTAAGACGTACATGCTGAAGTAGTAAGGACAAGTGAAGAAGTGCAGAAATATCGTTCTGTTATATATAGCTACTATCCTCATTAAAATAGGAACCATAACTGATTAAACCAGGAGAAATCAAAAGCCTACATTCTACCACTGCTGAAAAAATTCACTCACTCCCTTCAAGCATAGAACAGCATACTGTATCTTCCTTTACTTAAGTCTTAGTTCATTTTCTATTATGAAAGGTGAGATGAACTCTCTACATCAATCATAGCTCTAGTACCTTCTCAAAATGCACCACAGTCCTTGTACAGTATAGTTTGTTTCTTCTCCACTACTTGTCTCCAAATACTTCCTGCGAATATCAGTAACGTCTTTTAGCAGTGGTTTTGTTCTATTTTGGTCATGTAATTGTTATTTTTCCCTTAAACAAGGTTCTTAATACAGTTTTCCTGCCTCTTCTAATACAAGTACCTTACCTTAGACAGGTAAGTTTCTATAATTAAGTTCAGTAAAGGTATCTAACTACATGATTTACCTCATGCCCAAAACATTGCATCTGCCTCTCTCAACCTCCTTGCAGTATATCCCCATTCAAATGCTCTGGACTTATCTTCAAAGTCAAAAGAAGGTAAGTCCTAAAGACATGTAAATAAAGAGATTAGAATCAGACAGATCATTACCCTCAAAAAGTAGTGTTTTTGTACCAACCAGTGTATCACTATAAAAACCAACTGCAGAGCACAATATTTTTCAACTATAAAAGATTTTGTATTTAGGCCCATCTAAAATCCTTTAGGGTTAAGAATATCAACTCTGTAATAAAAGAAAAAGGAAGAAATCAACACTGGCAGACTTCCTTCAGCTACAAGTTATCACTTACGCATCACAGAAATAATATACTGGAAGGGAACATAGTTTGGCCTAGTAGTTGTGTATTAACACTGACAGTTGAAGGCTGTCTAGTTTCAAATAGCATGAGGAAGTCCATTTCTCCCTAGACTCCACACAATTCAAGACCCACGCTTTGACTCCTACAACCCTTTTGTAGTCTTCCACTAGAGACAGAACTGTTCTCAGTTATAATCCAGAAGTGCGTTGGCCATGCACTAATAAGACCAAATACCTTGCAGTTCTAACTTGAGAGAGAATACACGCCTATATGTGCATTACATATATTTCTATTTGCACAGAAATACCCCTATTTGCTTCTTGACTTGCTGCTACTGTGTAATTCCAATTTGATACTAAGAACCTAAACATTAGAGTACTTGCCATTACCATGCACAAGGGTTGCTCTGAAATTAATGACTCCTGTTTTATTATATTAGTCCACGGCATCAGAGGAAGATGATGGTAGTAGTAGTAGTAAAGGTTGAACCTTCCCGTTAACATTCTGTTGCTTTGCAACAGATGGCAGCAGAGAGGCTGCCCAACAAAGCGGCATCTGATGAAGTGTATATGAAGCAAAGGGTTATAATTAAATTCCTCCATGCAGAAAAATGGCACCCACTGACATTGTTTGCAAAGATCAAAAACAGTGGATGAGAGTATGACAAGGCAGATGGTGGGTGGTACTTTCAGCAGTAGCAACAGCAACATGAAAGACAAGCCATGCTCTGGATGGCCACACAGCTGTCACAGTGAAATGAAGAACATCTTGATCAGCTCATCTGTGCAAATCAGCTAATGGTGGTGACCATACTGAAAGATATTACGTTTGGCAGATGACAACTTGCTCTGTAAGTGTTATTGTGCTCTTTGCATCCACTGTAGCCCTCATGAAAATAAATAGGGAGCCATTACTTTTGGAGTATCTTACATAACTGAGCATTATAGAAATAGCTCTAACTGCTAAAAAGCTTACCTTTAAACTCCCCTAGTACAGCTAGGGAAGTAGCCTTTCTATAAAAGAAGGCACTCTGAATGTCTGAGACTCTTTTCTTCAAATCATTGTTGCTTGCCCAGCCATTCCCTCTCTAAAAATCAGGTACTAGGTAATGACACCATAACCCTCACCCCCTGAGTCTTTCATACACAGGTTCTACACTGGATTTAAAAATAAACATTTTCCTTGGGATTTTCCAATCTTTGTGATTCTATGATTCTATCTAAAGTTTGTTCCTCTTTTCTACTTCAGCAGAATGATAGATTCGAAGATTTGAGATTGGTCAGAAACAACTGACAATTTTAGATCAGAGTCAATCACTTATTTCAGAAGTTCAGTATACTTCAACAACACAACCTCAAGCTTGCAAGATGTATTCAGAAAGGAAGTTTAAAGATAGCATTTAGCATATCCTGAAACCTTTTTCTATACAGCATGAAAAAGCTTACCAGTATATCTTACTGGTAAACTTTTTTATTCTATTAAATTATAAAAACACAGACTAAAAGTGCCAACTCACAGGGCTTCCTTCATAAAGACATGTAGATAAAGAACATAAAAAGCTAAAATAATGAACAAGGTCTTTTTTCCTCAATCCTTACAAAACCCACCCTACAAGAAGGTGGCTCTATATTTACAAACTGCATCTTCCTAGAACTGCTAGGTAAAGCCAGGCTTTACTTTTAACAAAAACAATCTCATTCAAAGGAGATTTGAAGGAGGTGACAAAGGAAGCAAGTATGTGCTTATTTAAACATAAGTCTTACCAGTCACTTCTTAAATGCAAATGAATTAGGCCACAACAATGTAAGCAAGGGAACAAATTGCCAGGAAAATAAGAATCCTGTTTTACACAAAGAACTGTGAGTCAATATTTTTTACTAGATCAGGTGGTTGACACATTAAGCTGCAAACTAGTTTTGGAAGTCTTGTTGTTGTAGTGCTAGATCAGGAACTTTCACAATATGCAATCACCTCCAAATCCCATAAGAAGCATGGCCTCCTTTGAATAGTTGTTTAGCAAAGGAAAGTATCTTAATTTCCTAATAGTTTGTTCAGTGACGTGAAGACATCTGTACCACTAAGTTAAAGAAATCCCTCTGGCTTCAAATACCATTTTGCTATTGCCTCAATCCATCAAGACAGATTATTTACTGTAGCTACAATCTAGTGAATCTATCATTTAATCCTTGTCAGCTACTCTTATAGTCTCCTGACTTCAAAAGTATTAAGCTAAAGGTCAAAGCAAAACAATGCCTATAGACAAACTATTTTAAAATACTAATGCATATTAAGGACAAAAATATTTTTGCTCAGGTTACATTTCAAATCAATAGCTATTTATTTTCTAAAGGAGTTAAAGAGCTTTACAATTACCAGTATCATTACTGTTCAGAAACATTAACTCCACAAATCACCTTTGACAGGTTCATAATTAAAATTTGAAAGATAATATGATAACAGCTTTGTCCACTAGCTTCCAAGATTCAATTAACATTCTTGCCAGGTCTTATACAGTGGAAAAAGATTAAGATGGAGAAATAAACAATTAAACAATGACTCTACATTCTTACATGTGGGGAGAGGGACATTCACAGGTGTTACTCATAGGAGTGCCATGCTCATCATGACTAGATAGTACATGATCTGTTAAGTACAGAATTAAGAGAGTAAACAGCTTGCTTTAAATTTTACTACTTCAGTCTCATTTTAAGCTTATCAGTTTGTCCCCTCCACAAAGTAGCCAAAATGGTTATTATGTAACATAACATTTATTTCACAGTTTACCCACCCTACCTAAGTTCAAGCACATTTCAGTTGTTTAATAATCCAGTTAACACGCAGAAAAGCTACTCTTATAGTCACGGTTAAATGAGATTGATATTAATTTCTGAAAGCAATACAATTTTTGGACTTGATGAATGCCTCACTGCTTCTTTAATCGACTCTTCCATGAGTTGCTACACATTGCTTTTAATTATTTTATTGTTCTAAGTAGTTTAGAAGGGATTACAAATTGCTAGATACTTAGTGTTAATTAATGTGTACGACTTATGTGAGCACTATTTGCACTGGTGTAGCACCAGATTCTCATGTGCCTGAAAAGTCACCTGTACTTTCTTGGATGTTCATGATCCTGTATGCCCCAAGATTATAATGATTATGCTTTTAAGAAGTGAGATTTAATTCACCTCAACTAAAACATCATGTTACTGGTTCACATAACTAGTAGAACCATAGTGTTGAACGATCTCTGGATAGGAAGCTCCAAAACTGAATCTTACAAAAAATTTAAGATTTGCACTGTAGTTGCTGCAAAAAAGAAGAGGTACTGAGTAAAACTGAGAAAGAGGCACACAAAAAACATTAGAGCAGCTTAACTATCTTTGCTGTAAACTAGTTCTAGTTTTGTGTTTATCTTGGGCTAGAAGAAATCTTAAACTACAGCTCAACTGGCATGCATTTCTACTTCATTTTTTCAAAAACTTAGTATGAGAACTCATACTTGCCCTTCCGGTATGTTAGTAACCACTATCATTCAAATTATATTTGCAGTCTTACATTTGTATGTGTGACAGTCGTGGGAAAAAAGTTCTACTGACAGCATACAGCATTCACAGAATTGACAACTCCAACAGTTACAAACTTGGATCAAGTTCCCCCCCCTTTAACATTAGCACAGGGCTCACAAGAGAGCTACATTCCAGGAGCACGTTTCACCAAATCAAATGACATTCTGCTAGCTTTAATGATTTAATTCTTACAATAGAAAAATATTTTCAGACTGTTACATAGCCATGAATCAAGTTTCATGTAATATTTAATATTCTGCTTTATATAATTCCACTGTTTGCAAGTACTTTGACATGTCCAATTAACTAGCTCATTGAATACTTATTTAGAACTGCTGTCCACAAAGGCCCTCCATGGAGGGAAGACTGACATGCAGCGTGATTACGTCAGTATGATTAACCAAATCACCGTCCCTTCTAAAAATGCTGCTATCTACTCAAAATGAATTTACAGACATGGCTTCAGGCATTCCCTTATCTTCCGTTTTTATCTGAAGCTTTCATTCTCATCTCAACCTTTTGAGTGTTCATGTTTAGTTTTATGTTCTTAGGAAATCACTTATGTTTCCTTTCATGTAGCTTGTAACCTGTCAGAACACATTTGAATGCTACTTCATATTGTAAAATAACTACCGCTGTGAACTTATTGAAAAATGACAACACACAAGAAGTGAAATACTAGTTTTTCCCGTCTTATTTCCTTAAGTGATAACTAATATTAGCACTTATTGATCTGGCCAGTTATACTAATTTAACCAATCCACTGTTGAGTTTGGGAGAGCTCTTTCACACTTTACAATGCTATTCAAATACACCTTGTTAAGACAAGGTGCTCTTTCAGAGAAGTCACAGTATTTTGTTATATAGATACAAGTATTTTTCCCAACAGAACAAGTGCTAAAAAAAAAAAAAAGGCACCAGTTTCCTATACTATGCCACGCAGTTGAGCAAATAAGAGTTCTGCATGAAATACTTTACGGTTACTATTATCATAATACTGAGAAAAGCAGACAGTTAAGGGCAATGCACATGCACTGAATATTACCTCAACTTCCCTAATACAGAGCATCTTTTACTTCTCTGAAGACAGCTGTTCCCTTTCTATTAAGATCTGTTTCAATTCATTATGGACCAGGTATTGTTTATGGTAGTCAAAGTCTTACTAAAACACAAAGTAAAATTGGAAAAACCAAGTTAATCTACCAAGAAGTAAATCTCAGAAGTGCTATGGCAACAAACTCAACCATAAGAACAACTGCTCTTTGTTGCTGTTATGAAGAGTCAGTTCAATCCCAAGTTTCACTGTAGCTCTGAACTCCATACTTACCTTCTGTACAATGAAAAGACTCATACTGAAAAGCCACTTGATGCCTGAAATTTGCTATTTCAATTACTGATAATAGTTAGAGTTAACATATTGTTGTTGCTAAGAAGTAAGACTTACCTAATATGTAGATGGTCTTCTGATCACTTCTCTGACCAAGAGAATTAGTCACCTTACAGATATAAGTCCCAGTGTAGTTGTAAGTCAATGGGCTGCTGAACTGCAGAGTATTGTTGACAGACAGCAGTCCTTCAGGCCACTGTCCATCCAGCCTAAAACAAAAACAGTTGGCTATACTTCAGCTGTAAATCTTCAAGACTGAAGTCCTAAAGCAATTAGGTTAAAATACAGCTTGCACTAGGCTAGTAAGACACTAGCAAGATACCTACAGATTAATACTATGACTAAGGAAGCCATCTCAAAACAAACAAAATAACAGAGGAAGAAACTAAATCAAGCTGTAAAAATTAATAGTCAAACTAGGACGAATTTATATTGCTGTCAGGATAATATGCCTGTTTCTCTTCAGCCATTTCAGCTATCATACTAAAGAATTTTTCTGGCAGTGCAAGCTTCACTTACAGGGTAAAAATCACTAGCATTTCTCAGTAGGAACTGAAACAGTTTATTCTCTCTCAACCTGCCTTCCCTTATCCCCAGTATCTGTCTCTTCTACAGAAGAAAACAGCATCTTAACTCAACGTGATGCTTTGTGATCCATTTCAGGAATCAACTGGTTAAAAAGCACTCAAAAAAAAACCAAAACCAACCAACTTCTCCAAAACTACTATTTTCCCAAAGTATCCTGAACATAATTGCAGTAACAACTGTGAGAGAACAACAAAAGAGAAAAGACACAGACACTGGAACTATTTTAACATAGCTGTCAAGTGCCTATTGAAACATGCCTAATCTAACGCCTAAAACCAATCCTGTTGCATCTCACCTTGCTTTCATTTATTTAACCATTAGAAGTTAACTAGAACTAACTAAATAATCAAGCGTGATCACCAGGCCTGCATACCATACAAGCATTTAGCAAATAAGATTTAATAAATAGCATCAAAACAAAAGCCACCTCAACACCATACTAGGTTTGCTATTAACCTTTGAAGTCTTCCTTTCTTTCCTGAAGACTATTGCTTAGAATTTCTTCAGCTGTATGAAGTTGAAACAAATGATTAGCAATATATTTTAAGTTACTCATTTTGAAAAACATTATAAAATAGTCAATCTGTTACAGATGTAAACATTAGAATAGAGCTTCCAATATACACAGCATTTTAAAATATTCCTTACAACTTTAAGATACAAAGACAACATTGTACTCTCAGCAACTAAAGCTTCTAGGGTACCACGCCAAAAAAGTTATGACACTACAATAGCACACACTTTCAATACACCCAGTTTGTTTCCTTAAACAACTCAAGTTTTCCTTACACATGATTTTTCGCTCTTTAAAAGTTCAACATTCATCAGTACTACAGCTACTCAGGTCAGTTTCATCTTCGCTAAAGCAAAAAAGCACACTCCTTTTACTCCAGTAAATTAAGCCTTACATGTGTAAGTTAGTTCACTGCTTGCCTTAGTGACTTAGTGACCTCTAAAGCTTAAAGTGTTAAAAGCTATGCATGCTTTTTCTGTAATTAACAATAATTGTATTGGTTAGTTCTTAAACTCATCTCAAGTTGAAATCAAAGTAGCAAGTGCCTGGTTCATCTGAAGAAACAGGCAGTAGTGCTTTCAAGATCCTGGCATACTACTTAAAACACAATTTTTTGTGTGTTGAAATCTCTCATACTAAATTTAAGTTAAGCATATAGATAAAACATCTGAGTGTAACCACACCATTCTGAAATACTGACTCAATATGTCTACGCCTAAGTTTAGGATCAAGTCTGTTATATGATAGTAATGCTTGGTTTTCCTATCAAACCACTCGGTTATTCTCAAGTTATCAATTCCACTTTTTCCTCAACCCCATAATGATTATCATTTTTATAAGCCAAACTATAGCTGCTAGTGGGAATGCAGGGAAACGGATTACAACTGAAGAACAGTAAATATTCCAATGATTTTACCAACAGAAGCACTGTAACACAGCTGCATATGAATTCATATTGCCCTCACAGAAGTTATTTCTTTGGTTTCTACAAGCACCATATCAATTTCAAGTAGCTTTATTTCATTCATCCACCTCCATCCAGTGCCAATTTTACTTCTATCATCATCTGTTTCTTGCCTGATGGACAACCATGGCTGCAAAAGCTACACAGCAAATTTCAGAGTAGGGCCATCCAATCCTCTTATTCATTAAATGAAGCTACTATTTTGGAACACACATCTACATTACCTATTTTAACTAGAGATATACATTCAAAGCTTATCTTCCATTATTAAGCTGAATACTGCATTTATCAATCTTGGCAATTACTTAAGCACTCTTGAAAAACATGACAAGTTCCACAATTCAGTAAGAAGTAGTTGCCTTCTCAACTGTAGTTTACAGATTTTGAAATGCAGGTATTGATAAGTCTTTTCAAGTGTCTACAATCTATTTCATGTAATATTAAAACTGAGCTAATCAAGTAGTTGGTTCCCTACTAGATGTATCAAACTGCCCAATATAATGCAACATACAGGCTATGCTAATTTAACTATCAAAGATCTTATTGTAATGGCAACAATAAACTGTCCAGACTTGTGAACTTCGAAAATATATACCCATCCATATTCAC
Organism: Alectoris magna; assembly: GCA_030625065.1. Classification (NCBI taxonomy): domain Eukaryota; kingdom Metazoa; phylum Chordata; class Aves; order Galliformes; family Phasianidae; genus Alectoris; species Alectoris magna. The sequence goes on from CM060560.1 coordinate 108,283,065, forward strand.
AGAATGATAAAATAGCCAGGGTCAGAAGGGACCTCAAGGATCAAGAAGCTCCAACCCCCACTTCCCACCCCCTGCCACAGGCAGGGCCCCCAACCTCCACATTTAATACAAGACCAGGCTGCCCAGGGCCCCATCCAACCTGGCTTTGAACACCTCCAGGGACAGGGCATCCACAACCTCTCTGGGCAGCCTGTGCCAGCACCTCACCACTCTCCTGGTAAAAAGCTTCCCCCTGACATCAAACCTAAACCTTCCCTCCTCCAAATTAAAACCATTTCTCCTTGTCCTTCTATTATCCACCCTTTGAAAGAGCTGACTCCCCTCCTGTTTATAGGCTCCCTTCAGGTATTGACAGGCTTGCAACTAGGTCGCCCTGCAGCCTTCTCTTCTCCAGGCTGAAGAAGTCCAGCTCCCTCAGCCTGTCTTCATAGGGGAGGTGCTCCAGCCCTCTGATCACCTTTGTGACCCTCCTCTGAACCTTCTCTAACACACAAATCCTGTACCCTATTTTTAGACATGGTTAACACCATTACATCCCATCCAACACAAGTCACATAGTCTGTCTAGTTTACAATACCACTTCAGATTACAGCACCACAATCATGTCACAAACCCTTTTTTTCTAATAAATATTTACCTAGTCCACATGAATTCCATAGGTAATGGATTTGCATCAGCGTTACATCTGAGCTGAACATTTTCTCTTCCAATGAACCAGTTTCCATCATATCCAGTTACTGAAACTTCTGGGGCATCTGCCAAAAAATAGTTTACTTATCAGTAACCACAATATTTTCTTTCAACACAAACTGAGAGTAATGATCAACTTGCTGCAAAAGGCAGAGGGTTTTCGTTTTTGCTGTTCTAGTTTTGATTTTTAAGAGCCACAACCACTAGAAAAAAAATAACACAGTCCTAAACCATAAGCACAATACACAACAGTGGATGAGAAAGGGCATAATACAGTTGTTTTAACTGGTGCAGCTGTTTTGTGTTTTTTTTTTTTTTAAAACAGCACTTCAGCAGAGTGGGAGAAATTCAAAAGGAAAGAATCAATTTTGCTTTCCTTTCATGTTTCTTGGTAATTCAAAGCTACTTCTCACAAGTGAGATACAGTAAATGATCAGAAGCAGTGTTTTGAAAAAGCAATGTAATTAGGAAATCAAGAACTTCACACCTGCCAGTTGAAAAGGTTAACCATTATCCACTGCCATTGTAACGTGCAACTATGATGTTTTGCAACTAAAAAGTGAGAGAGACCTTGCGGAATTATTAAAAATAACAGTAAAAAAAGAACCATTGTTATGCCTTTATAACAGCTCCTACAGCAAAGGCAAAGCAATATTTCCAAAAGCTGCAAGTGGAAGGGAAGAAAAGACTACAACACACAGTCTCTGATACTCTTTTGCTCTTGAGCTGCTCAATATACAGTGGCATTACAGGTTCTGAAATACATGCTAGCAGTAACTTTCAGATATTAAGGTCTACCTGCCTCACTTAAATACAGAGCTTCAATTTCATTCACTGCTGGGGCAAGTAGTCTTTGCTTCTGTTTTTTGGTGTCACTTAAATCTGAGACACCATTTCAACAATAATAATAAAACAGTGATTATAACTGATCTGTATGTCCAAATGAGCAATTGCTCTTTTATGCTAAGAAAGAGCAGATATTTGTGCATGCAAGACAATAAACAAACATTCATCCTTTACAAGTTCAAAGTCTTCATCTACCAAGCGTTAAACTATCCATGCAAGAAAGTTGTCTCAAGTCCTGAACAGTAACATTAATTCCAGAAAGAGGGGAATGAGGTGCAGCAGCAAGGGCTGCCTCTGTTCAAGGCAGTTTCCTTTCATGAACTGAACAAAGCTTTGCCAAACAGAACAAATGCATAAGAGACTTTAGTCACGCACCGATGTAACTAAGTTCATGTTTTCCAGTCATGACATTACTTTCTACTAAACTGTCAGCCTTCAGCTGTATGCTGTTTTGAAGTCCTTAAATCATGATATCACAGAAAGAATTAAGAACAGCTTATTTTGCTGTTTAACAAAATTGCTTAACAAAAAACAGATCACACACCTAAGGCTTATTTTTTTTAGCAGTCTTAATCTAAGCAGAACTGTAAACCAATTTGCTTCATATTCATATCTTCTAAAGACAATTTAAAACAAATTTGTTAAACAAGCCCAGTACATGAACAATTTAACGTTGAGTTACAAGTACTGGTACTGAATATATTAAGATCTTGTTTTCTTATGCAAATAAGGAAAAAGCTTTATGTACAATTTTAAACTAACTTACTGAACACTCTCCTCCCTTAGTCATACTTTAAACTCACCGTTACAACCATGAACCTTCATTAGATTTCTTTAATACTGCTGAAATCTAAGGGTACTGTGAAAAGTTTATAGACCAAACTTTGTAATTTTTTCGTTACTGAATATCACTATGAATAATACATTCACCCAAGAGCCAGTATCTCAAACAAACTTAATGCTATTTTAGCTTTGTTATTAAACTTTTTTCTTTTTAATTACAACAAAAACCCTAGACTTTTACTCATGGCTGATGCCTTATCACATGCTTCTCTAAATATTTTTATTTTCTCTTCTCCTGAAAAATTACATGTTCAACACTTCTTTATCAAACCTAAACACAAATAAAGACAGTAGTTACAGTAAATTCATCAAGTAGTAACGGCTACTGAAGAATACTTACACTGTATGTCCAGCACATGAGAGAATCTCATCTCCTTTTCCAAAGCTGGGTGCCTCACAATACAAGTTATTCGTCTTCCTCTTGCAAATCGTGTAGGGATGATAGTATACTGACTTATGACTGTCACTGTTTCATTTGGAAACAAAGTGGAGCTGGATTCCATTTCACCTAGACCTCCTTCCCAGTCAATCTCTGCAGCAGGTTTTCCAGTGGCTGCTGTACAAATGGCTGCTATTGTTTGATTTGCACCATCAATTAGAGGGTTTGGTCCTTTTGTTAAGCTCACAACAGGTTCAACTATGGGGGAGAAAAAAGGTAAATTTAAGCCAGAAAGAGTTCAGAACATTCACCTAACTCTCTTGCATGCAACAATGATCTAACTCATTTTACAGAGCTCATGCTGATCAGACACTATATAAATAAGATCAAATCATTATCAAGGATGAAGACTCTGCAGTGCTTTGGCCCACTAATATTGCATTTGCCCACAACTTAAAGTTTAATGCTGCTCATTCCTTACACTTAATGCTCTGGCAGAGAACTCCAGAGTTGTTAGGCTCAAAACACAAATTACAGTGCTTCATTTCCAGTGTCTGACAACAAATAGATATGTTTGTTACGTATTAGATTGAAAACATACGCCTACATTAAAGAAAGCCTGGATCGTACTGCAAAGTACAGTACTATATTTAAAGTATTAATATACAATGACAGTTTGGGTCATTTCAAAACAACTACTTAATTCAGTGTTCTAACACCAGACATTAAGAGTTTAAGTTTCTCTCAGTTCTTAAGTGCAACAATCCAAATGAACTCCAGGCTAAAAACAAGAGCAATCAAGAATTGCCTTTTTAAAGAAGATTTAAAATATAGACATGTACACAGTACAAATTTGCATTAAATTGTTCGTGTGTATAATTTACAGAATTTTTGTATATAAAATTGAAAACGTATATACAGACGCTATCAGCTATGGAGGTTAAAAACCTGACCTCAATACTTTGTCCAAGACTCAAGAAGCTCAACTAAAAGAACCTGACTTCCTTGTAAATCCATCGCTCGGACACATGTTTAGAGACTTAGAGAGCAAACTTCTTTCTAGAAAGGAAGCTATGTTACTGATCTACAGGTCTGCCACAGTCTGTAAAGCCTTTAAGAAGTACTCCTTCCTGTTTCAGTAGTCTAGCTTAAGTAGCTTAACAAGAATTATACATCAGTTACAACTTAAGTCCGCAGACAGTCTTCTGCTTCTGACAGGTACTAAGGTTTTGTGTTTTAGGATGGTTCATTTTCCTTTCTAATACTGGAACATCTGGGCTTCTCAGTAGTGCAGTACCCTATTACAAAATCTTTATGCATTGATTCAGTTAAGATGAGCTTTCCAAAGTGAAGTCATCACTACACTTCACAAACCACCTCAGTGGATCAGTCCTCAATTACAAAAGCAATGGCAATTCTTTCCACTTGCATACTTTTCAATACCCCATAAGAAAAGGTTTAGTTCACAGCATTTCTTCCAAAAAACCTGAAGCTAGTGCACATTAAAATGCAATAAAGCACACTTCACAAGAGCTGGCATGATATTCTCAAGATAACAATACCATGAAAGAGATAACAGAGTAACAAGTTAGTTTTGTGAGAGTGAATTCACTTTTAGAATGTTTGACTGCTTTCTGGTCAGTCTATACCACTTCTCCATCACTGATGAAGTTTGATTATTTGTCGAGTTACACTTAAATGAAAGATCACAACTAAATGGATAACCTTATTAAAAAAAACAACACAAACCTGTTCTCTTTTCTGTGCTTAGGGTATAACAAGTGCTTGAAGAATATACCTCAAACTAAAGGCTGTCTGTTGTTTCGGGAGGAACATCAAGAATGAATTGCTTTCTGCATCATTTGTCTGACTGCCTTTCCTGCTGTGCTACGTAAATGACCCTAGTGTAAATAAACTAACAGCAAAAGTTCTTCCACCAAATTCTACATTCACTGTTCTAGATATGCAACATTTGTAATAGAGCTCCTCTTTCAGTTTGATATCCTACTCTCCAACGCTACTGAGAACTGAAGCTTTCTGTAACAAGCTTGGAAATTTGCACTGGTGTACATAAGAAGTGTTCTACTGTCTGGAAAAGCATTTAAAACCTAGCATGGAGAACTTAATTTACAGTTTTACCATGTGGCATGTGATTTCATTTCCCTTATTTAGCATCAGCATCATCCCCTTGCTTTCCCCAAATCACTAGTAACAATAACCTCTTAAACAGCTTTTGTAGAAGGTTTACCTTTTGTTATTTAAACACAGAAGTAAACACCCAAAGTTACATTTTGTGCCTCGTAGGCATAATGATAATCACCTGTAATGTACTATCTTCCAAGCCCCTCTTTGTCTCCCTATCACAAGGTCCCCATCACAGCAAAATCAAAAAGCTTTGCCATTAGTATTAGGTTTCTCCGAAAACTTTCCATCTGGAAGTTCTGGGAGATGGAATGAAAAATCTTCATCTATTTTACCTCTTTGAACTTTTCTTAAAGATAAAACTCCATAATTTTTCCCACTGTTTATGAAGGAATAGTTATTAGTTCACATCTCTAACATTGTATCTCTAAACCCAGAACAGATTACTCAGTATGACGCTTCACTTACTAAGCTCATTAAAATAAACTGTCTTTGAATACTCAGTGCCAGAGAACAGGATACAGGATTTTAAAAGCTCAGTTCCTCCTAATATTAACTTTCCTTCAAATGGCAAGCTTCCTTTCTCAGGTGACACCTGATATAAGATTGAACAGCTACAGCTGATAGAGTAATTCTTAGTCCTTAGTCCAGAAAGATAAAATTAAAGTGATAAGCTACTTGATAAAATATAGCTCTTTCTAGTCCAAAGTGCTTTGGTGCTTTATTGTTGCATACTTTTAAAGTGTTTAGTCACATCTTCCATAAATCATGGCTTTTGAACTACATACCAACTAGAAGAGATAAGAACGAGTTAGCTGCCCATTTGGTTATCTTTCACAGTCACTCTACTCGAGCAACTACAGCCAATTAACAGTAGAAACCCAGCTACTCATTCTGTAGCCTTTCAGGTTGTTTTACTTACAGCTTAAGAAAATTATCTTCTGAATGAATCCTTAATTACAAGGGCCTACTGCCATCTCCCAGTCATGCTTTTCACATTGGGAAACTCAGAAAAAAAGATGACCAAAAGCAGATGAGGCATGGAAGAAGCTGAGAGAATATTAGAGAAGCTACTTCCACCATTAGTAGAAATATTATGCCCCATTATACTTGATTCTATGATCATGCTCTGCTTAAGTGAAATAGAAAACATGGTGGAGGCAATATTTATCTGAGGAAGAAAACAAAAATCATTTCTACAAAGATTCAGAAGCAGAAGGGACTTGTTTCCGTAGTGTAAGAGTGAAAAGGAAGTGGCAGCTTCCCCCAGACCAGTTAAATAATCAAGGAGGTTAGAGACACTGATTGATAGAGGTCATCAAAAGGTCAGTGAGCATAGTTTACGCTGTTTGTGTTGAAGAGTAGTCACGCATATCAGAAGCCATTGCACAGTCTTGATTACATTTCAGTTATAATAAGCCATTCTCAAACTAAACTTGCACCTGTTGAGTATTCCTAATTTGCACATTCATGTTAGTCCTTTTCTGTTTCACAATTGCTACCTAATTTAAGCCTACCTACTCTAGCTTTAAGTTACACACACGAGCCATCAGATACCACTAACAAAGCTCTCACACTTTACAAGAAGACAATATAACGAAGCGTCTAGAGAGAAAATGTACAAGGTTTCTAGGATTTACAAGAAAGTTGGATTCTTAATTTGAAAAAAATATTTCTACCACTGTATGTGAGAGGTCTGGATGTAACCGGCATGAATACAATGCAAACAACATTAATTCCATTGACAATCGTCAATTAAACTCACTAATAATTAGTGACAGCATGACACTGGGAACTGTCAACCCTTTTTTCATCATAACCTATATGTACCTAGTAACTTTTCCAAAAGAGTATTCCTAGTATTACTTCCTCTCCACCTCAGCACCAGCTAGCTTCATACAGACACACACCTTTCTTTAAATTTTCATCATAAGTCGTATATCAGTGTCTGTGGATCTATCCAAGGTGGCAGATGTAAACTCACTTTCAATACTCTGTGCTGTGCAGCTCATTTGATTCACAGGTTTTAAATCCTGCCTGTCATTCTTAAGAGTAAGTTTCTAGAGGAACAAGAAGTACTTCATCATCCTTCAAACTTAGAATCATAGAATGGTTTGGGTTAGAAGGGCCATTCAAAGGTCATCTAGTCCAACATCCCAACCTCTCTGCTATAAGCAGGGGCACATCCTGCCACACCAGGCTGCTCCACCCAACCTGGCCCCAAATGCCTCCTGGTAGGGGGTATCAACAACCTTGCTGGGCAACCTGTTCCAGCATCTCACCACCCTCACAGTAAAGAATTTCTAATATCTAGTCTAAACCTCTCTTTCAGTTTAAAGTCACTTCCCTTTGTCGCTACATGCCCTTATAAAATAAGTCCCTTCCCAGCTTTCCTGTAGGCCCCCTTTCTGGTACTGGAAGGTTACTATACGGTCCCCCTGGCACCTTCCCTTATCTAGGCTGAAGAGCACCTACTCTCTCAGCCTGCCATTATAGAGGATGTGACCCAACCCTCTGAACACCCTCATGGCCCTCCTCTGGTCCCATCCCAACAACTCCACACCCTTCTTGTATTGGAGGCCCCAGAACTGGATGCAGTACTCCAGGTGGAAGTCTCATGAAAGCAGAGTAGAGAGGGAGGATCACCTCCCATGATCTGCTGGTCACACTTCTTTTGATGCAACCCAAGGTACAGTTGGCTTTCTGGGCTGGGAGCACACATAGCTGGCTCCTGTTGAGCCTTTCATCAACCAACACCCCCCAAATTCTTCCCAGGGCTGCTCTCAAGCCATTCTCTACCCAATCATTATTTGTGCTTGGGATTGTTACATCTCAGGTGCAGGACCTTGCACCTGGCCTTGTGGAAATTCATGACTTCACCTCTCAAGCCTGTCCAGGTCCCTCTGGATGGCATCCCTTCCCCCAGCATATCAACTGCATCGTTTAGCTTGGACTAATCTACAAGCCTGCTGACAGTGCACTTGATCCCACTGTCCACATTGCCTACAAAGGTGTTATTTAACACCAGTCCCAACACAGATCCCTGAGAAATGCCATTCGTCACTGGCCTCCATTTGGATACTGATCCATTGACCACAGCTTTGAGTGTGACCATCCAGCCCATTCCTTATCCAGGATGTCATGCAGGACAGTGCAAATGCTTTAAAAAAGTGCAAGTAGATTGTGTCAGTTGATCTTCCTTGACAACTTCATCCACCACTTCCTTAGAACCAACAAATGGATCCCATGGACTGTGTACCTTCAGCTTGTTTAGATGGTCTCAAACCTGAACTTCACTTACAGAAGGCAGATCTTCCTTCTTTCAGTTCTTACCTTTGCTTTTTGCAATTCTGAAGTCTAGCTTGGCAAGACAATGGGATAAAAAAAACAAACCAATTATTTAAATCATCATATACAGTATTCGATTAGCTAGCAACAGAAGTACCTCTGCAAGCCACCCTGCTATACACCATCTCTTATTTCTTCAAAGACTATTTTGGCCAGTTCAGTCACTATCTTGAGAAATGGAAGGCACAGAACATAGTCTGACATACAAATTTCTTTTTCGCTCTAACTAATAGAAGCTTGAAGAACTATAGTTTTAGACAGATTAATCAGCCTCTGTGACCCAAAATGCATTTACATTTCTTCATCTTACCTCTCCTTTTACAGTGCATTTCCTTAAAGCAACAAAATACTAAGCTAAGCAAAGTCACTGCATATACATCTGTTAAACTTAAGAACATAAGATAGAGGTTCTAAATACCAACTCAAGTGATCAATATATTGTGGCAAAATATGACATTACTTTGTAGTTATTTTTTCCTCAGTCCCTCTCTTTTACATTTTAATAGCACCTACTACTAGATTAAATTAATGAGCCTACTATACGCAGTAAGCAAATCAATTCCTCACTAAGTAGGAACCAGGAGGTAAAAAGGTGATGTTCCTAATGGAAACAACCAGTTTCAGCCTCATCTGTACTTTCATTACTCTTGGGATGAATTTCTAGAACAGAAGGAAAACAGTCAAAATAAAGCTGATTAAATCACATCAGGATTTTAAGATCCGATCGGAGCTATTCTATGCCTTAAAACAGATCTGAGCTTCTGGTAGTTGAACTCAAGCTACTGAAACCCCAATGATCACTCTGAACCATCACTCTCCTACTGCTTTTACTACTTAACTCTAGACATCACTGTAGCAAAACACTGTCAGAAGAACAGAAAACGCTGAGGCAGAGTAAACCCCAACTCACCCAGCTCTATGTGCAAGCTAAGCACCTGCTAACCAGGATGGAAAAGCAAGCAGTTAAGACTGCAAATTAAAGGAAGAAAAATAATATTTAGACTCACTTCCATCAGGAGAGGCTTGACATATATATTTTTATCCTCCTAATACCCCATCCCACTTCCACAACAACTAGCCTTCTGCTAACCATTTACTACTCAAATATATTTGTTTGTTACTAACTTCTATCAGTATGACATCCATCTTGGCAAAGAATTGGTTGAGGTTTCGAAGATCAGAGGTTGACACTATGCCACTGACAGGCTTACAACTATCAGTAGCTGTCTACACCATTAAGAAAAAAGCCATGACAAAGACCACTATACCTGACATATTATACTTCATTTATCCTAACAAACATTGTTATATACAACTTATCAAGCACACTGCAGTCCTATGTTTTCAGATGCAGAACAATGAGCACACAAACCATACATTTGCTTTCCAAGTTGCAGGGACTCTTTGTGCTTCAAAAAGCGCAAGATCCAAAGGAGCAAAAATAGACAGCTATTAGTGAGGTATGAAAAAGAAAATCAACAAAGGAAGACTAAGCAGAAGAGATGAGGGATAACAATAAGAACCTCCCAGTGTTTAGTGATAGAAATGAGCCCTAAAGCTGAGAGACTGCTTTAGTAACCATGGACATAACTGCTCATAACAGACCAAATCATAACAGGTGAAACAGAGGCAGGAAAGAATCAGAAGTCTACATGTTTTGTATCAAACAAAGCTTCCTTAAAGAAGTTAATGGTATTAAATTGGATTAAGTCACTTGCTTTGATGCATCTGTTTTGCCCCACCTCGTGGTGGAAGTCAGTTTACATACTATGTTACATCTGTCTGATTTATTTCAGAAGGTGTACTACTATTTTGGAAGACATCAGAAACCAAGAATATCCTAAAAATCAAAATTTATGTACAGAAAGAGTCACTGACAGTCAGCTCTTATGAACAAAACAGTACTTGACTACTTATGATGGATATATAAATAACTTGATTGGTAGAAGGTAAGTCTTGCAACAGTCTAATTTACTTCATATTACACAGCTATTTAAGTATGGTATTCAGTGATGGTCCTTCCAACAGAACACACAAACAACGATACAGAACTCTCAACGAGGTAGACAAAATTACTTTTTAAGTTGAAGTTTTATATAAGCTTCACATTAGATAACTACATAACTACACAAGGGCTTGAATTCCCAGAAATAGTCAGGAAATACTTTACACTTGCAAGGCGTAGACAACAATTTATGTTACAAATCCAACCAATGTCATTAACTTACCATATTAGCAGCAAACTTAGAAGGGAGTGAAGACTAACACTGTCTTCAATAGCTTCTCAGCAAGCACACACACAGGTCCCTACAATCAGTATTGCCTCCAGGTCTAAATACTAAAAAGCACAGCCCAAATGTCTGGATTAGCAAGATACCTATAAAGGACCTAGGTATCACGGCAATGAAAATATAAATTCTTGAAGAAGGAAGGCCCATAAGACACATCCTCAACGAAGACAGTAAGAACATCAAAATACTTGCTTCAAAAGATGAGTGAACACATTTTTGCATAGCAATTAGGTTAACAGTAAAATGCAATATATTAAGTTAGAAGAATTTCACTAACAAGTTGGTACTACTGATTTCAATTCCTTTCCTTAAGTTTACTTACCTAATACTGTTACAGTTATTGATGACTGTGAATTTCCAAGAGGGAATGTAACTGCCTTACAGATATATTCTCCTGCATCAGAAAAGCTTACATTTTTTAGGATGATTGTTGCATCAGTAAGTGAGTAGTTTTTAAATGACACTCTTCCTTGGTATTTTTCTTGAATAGAAATTCCATATTCAGGATGATGAACAGCAATAGTCTCTGAAATTTTACCATAGATCTTCTCCCAAGAAACTTGTGTTATTGTTTCATTTACATCAATTATGCATTTCAGTGCAACCTTCTTCCCCCAAACTGCCGTCACATGTGGATCAACAACTGGTCCAGCTAAGGCACCTAAAAAAAACCCACACAAGTATTAGTTGGTACATAAAAAGGTCTTCACATTAGCCCTTCATCATTTAGCTTGCCTTTTACAAAGAGAAGTCCCACCTTCCTCTGAGAAACCATATTCTTTTACCTGATCCACAGCCATGTGGAAACACAGCTTACAGAAGTTTGCCTCAGGAGAAACCAAGCTAGATACAGATCAGTCATACTTCTGAGAACTGAGAACACAAATGTCAAAATGCAGCACTCTATAAAAGTCACCTGAAGATCACGTAACTAGTATACCAATCTTCTAGGAAATTAACTAGTTATAAGCATCGTATATGTTCATGTTCACTGAAAAACATTCCAGCACAGTACTTTTGCAGTTTGATTATTGATCTAGAGCATCAGGTAAAAATTTAAATACTTCAGTTATTTCTGCTTTCTTAAGATAATGTTAATGAAGACCACCTAACAAGAAAGGCATAATTTAAGCCTTTTACCACTTACGATACCTACAGATCCTAGATCCCAATAAAGATAAGCATCATCATACAAATGCAATTTTTCTGTTTAAGACATACAGTACTTTCAAAAGTAGCAACAGCATTTCGAGCTCAGCATCACACACCACCTCCTTTCAAGAAAGAAACCCAGCAGACAATGCAATTTTTAACCACACAAAGTTCATTAAACCACAGGTTCAACTTCTTTTGCTAAAGACGCTCCAACTTCAGTCATCCATTCTTCAAGTAAACGAATAAAAAAAAAATCAAGCTGCAAAGTCTTAGTCCACACTGAATTTATTTGTACTGTACTCAAGTTTAAAGGTACTATTATATATATATTTTTAAACTATTCTGCATTTTCCAATTTTTCTTCAGTTGTCAAATCAGTACTTGGACTATATCTTGATTGACTTTCTCAGTAGCAGTTCAAATTTTAATAGCCCAGTTTTCACATGCAAAGAAGTCATTCAAATGGATACAATAACCACCATCTTGATCAACAAGTCTCTATAAAATAGAAATACTGTTTCCAGAAAAAAAAAACGCCTATACATCTTCATGTGAATCCATCCTTGGAAGGTTTCTATTTCCCAACAATTTTTCAGTGCTCAAATCATAGCTAAGTCAATGAAGTAATTTAAGCAAGTGATTAAAAGATTCAGATAAAGACCTCTTCCAGTATACTACTGACATTAGTCAGGAATTCTACAAAAACATCAAGTAGCACAAAGAACTAGAAACCAAGACAGCCAATAGGCCAGTCACTGGGAAAGGATGGTAAGGGGAAAAGTAGTCAGAAATTTCAAAACAGCAATAAAACAACTTTCAAGTAGAGAATATTTAATACTCTTGATCTACAAGTAATGAAAGAATGTTCTCTCTACCTTTTCCACACCTCTGTAACTAATATGCATCACTGAGAATGCTGCCCTCTCTGAAGTGTCTATGTGAACACTTTTCCTCAAATCTTTCTCAGCTTGTCATTACTACATTTAAGCATAAAGTGAAATACTTTAAAGTGAAAGATAATTCTGAAAGATAACTATTTCATGGTATATAGAAGGCTCACACTTTTTTTTAATGAATCTCAAAATATAAACTGATGTATTTCAGAATATACTCTGTACTGCCATTAACATAAGAAAATATTTTTATTCAGAAATCACCCATTCACAATGTTCCTGTTTGCACTGAATCTTACTCTGTACTGAATAGAATGATCAGCAGTATTAACTGCAACAAACCTACTAGGTCAGAAAAGCACTTGAAGGAAAGTTACACGAAAGCTGCTTAGACTTCCAGCAACGTTAAAAAAGACTCATTCTACTTGGTAGTAGACAAATTGTTTTGTCTCCATTTGAACTGAGTTAAGACTTTTTGTTACTTTGTCAGGATTATTATTTTTTTTTTCCGTTAAATCTACGTCTAATAATCAGAGACATCAGCTACATAAAGATGACCATGGCACATTATGAAAATACATATTACACACTGGTACTCAACTAACCATTACTTCTTCTTTGGAGTTGTGAAAAATATTTTATTTATTTATTTATTTATTTATTTTACTACCAATACTTCTAACAGCTCATTTGTGCACTGAGAACATTGTGTAATTTCTTATATTGATCTCATGGATATTTTCAGCAGTCAAGTTTTGTTGTTGCTACTCTCAAGATTTACAGGCTTTCAGGAAAAGACTTTAAATAGACCTCCAGCCACAGAACATTCATCAGTTATATTTTGTTCTTCATTTACCTGTTCCAGTAAGAGCCAACAGAACATTACCCTTAATTTTACATGTTTATTTTGTCTTTTGACACATTCTAATTCCAAATACAAAACCATCTCACCTATACTAATCCAGTTTCTCTATTAAGATTGTTCTAGAGATTTCACATAGAAGACTATTTTTCTTCTTTTCCAGACTCTGTAATACACTGCTCAAGTGCAATCCAGCACAAAACTTCTCTTCGTACTTCCACTTGCATTATCAAACACAATATTCTACTTTCGCTGTAGATTGTCACTCACTTCCATTGCAAACCCCCATCTTACAGTAAGATACTACGTGCGTTTACTTTGGACACACTCCATGTTTTCATGGCTGAGAATACTGAGTACCAGGGAAGCCAGCAGGCTCTCTTCAATTACAGCACAAGGTTCATCATTATAAACAAGTCACCCAAAACCTAACAATAAAACAGATTTTAGGAATATATCTAGTAACCTTATATGGAACAAAGCATGCAGTTGTACTGGAAGTTTTGAGTCTATCTTTTATTGAAAGGATGTTAAAACACGAAAAACTAAGTGTTTCTCATTTAAGTAGACCCGTTAGTGTTCGAATGTTGGGTCTGAGCAGAACATGAAAGCTACAACCACATTAGACTGCTCCCAACAAAGTAACAACTCACGTAGGAAAACCAGACTTCAGTTACTTCATCATGCGGAAGATATTACATATAGTCAGTTCCATATTTCAAGCAATTGTAACTTTCATTAATTGCCAAAAACTCAAATTCTGACAGAAGCTTTTAGATACCACTGAAGTTTGGAAACACTGTAGTGCCATGCAAAACATTTCCAGACATAACTACAGATAAAGAAAGAGGTCTTTGTCATATGGACTTAAAAGCTAGGTCATTTCTTATATGGCTCCCTAAAGCAGTAATAATCCACTGATGATCACATGCCCACCAGTTTAATTCTTAGTACTGAAAGACAAATGAGAGTAGACAAGAATCACACAGATTCTATTCTTGTATTTCAGAACCTCAAGTTTCTGGCCCGCTTCTACTAGTCACTAAATGTTTCCATGACCGTTCAGGATCTTAAGTTCTTTGCCAATAGTATTTCCCTTCCTATTATTTTAAGGTTGTGTTCTGATGCATGATATATCTAGCTCCCCTTAGCTGAACAGAAAAATTAAATGAAATTAGCACTTCCCAGTCAAATGAATCAAAGCAACTAAGAAAGTCATGAATTTTGTTTGATGAAGAGGTTCTACTGCCTATTGACAGGCAATTTGCATTAACCACAGCAACTCAGACTTGACACTACCTCAAGCATTTCCATGCAAGAAATCTCAACTCTTAGTGAAGCCACCTGTTTTAAAATAATTTAAAGGAAGACAAGCAAACGTCCAAGTTACTGTCAAAGAACACTTAAAGATATGAAGAGCACTTATTGTTCACCTTTGCTGTTTACAGAACAGATTAAAATAGAGTACACATACCAAAGACAGTTTATTAAAGTCATCTGAAAAGATTCTGAAGTATGGCATCCTAGTCTTATACGTATCACTTGATGTTTTGATGTTAGGCTTAGGATGGCTATAAAATTTGTTAAATAAACCAGCAGGCTGCCTCCCAAACAGACTATATAGAGGTAATGCAAGCAATTACTCATTAAAGTTTATTAGAATTGACAAGCATTCTTTGTTCCAGTTCCTCCTAGGCCAAGAAATCACTTTTTTTTTAAAAATATTTCATAGTTCTCAGAATCATCCTCTTTTATACCTGTAAGCCTACTTTGTCCTTCCCAAACCCAAGTGAAAACAACCACATCATCTATTTGCATTCATATCTCTGGTTATCATTATTTAACTTCTTTTGGTTGCTGAACAATCAAGGTAAGAGTTTAAACTAGCAAGTTAATTACTATGTTGATATTCAGGGCTCACCATGACTCCAAAGTTCTTTATTAAAGGTTGCTATTTCCTTTTGACACAAATACTTCCATTCAAGAATTTGTTTTGCTCAAAGACTGTAGCTAAATGGCAAGCAAGTCACATGTCTACTCCAAAACACAGTTTTAGAAGCTTATAATGCACAAGTCACATTAAGGCCACTTTTTTTTTTTTTATCTCCTTAATTAATCCAAGACACCCACACACAAGACACAGTGTTTTAAGAAAGCTTAGCTGTTCTCCTTTCAAAACTTAAGACTGAAATACAACCTTCTTTGCTTGCACACTTAAAATGCTGGAGTTCTTGTTCACCGTCATTCTCAACATCCCTGAGGAAAAAACAGTACTCAAACTGAGATCTTGATTTACAAACTCTCAGCTCAAATCCAAGTATTACTGTATTTGTTCTTTATGTTCAAAGCTGCTGCAGATAAGTTTTCTTTTCACTCAGAAGTTATTTTCCTATCTCCCTCCTGATCTCCTCAATCAATATACATATATACACTGACAAGGTGCACATTCCAGGATGTCTTTTGAGCACAGAATGTTTCCACATAACCCACCTAATTGAAGACACAACCAGATAACTTCTACTGGTGGGTTACAAAAAATTACTGCGGTATCTTGTTGCAAGATGGCATCCATTGCCATTACAGCAAAAGTTCTCAACATGATTGCATCATTCAGCCTGTACGAGTGTTGGAAAACCCTTGTTTGCATCAGTCAAACAGGCTCTTACTAGCTAGACCGTTGCCTCCATGTTCATCCTTTAATGAGCATTCATAATACTATTTAGATTGCACAGGCAACAGAGCAGGGGCTTACCTTGCTTTGATCAGTTATGGATTGTCCATACAGTTTTTCCATTACTGACCCATGCTGATCAGATTACCTCTTGTCTCGCACAAAACTACCCTGCCCCTAAAACCAACAGAATTTAGGCAGCTGAGTCTCAGTCATAACTGATCTACAACTTGAAGTACCTGCTTCCTCATTCTACTTGTAAGCATGCTGGTAAGGCTCTCAATCTACTTCACAGATAACTCTTAAGATGCACGCAGGGACTGGCAACCAATTGAGCTTTTCAAACTACTACAGACCCTCTTATTTCCAGTTTTACAAGCTTTGAAGACTTACAAATTAGTATTCCCTTACTACTCATGGTTCTATATTTAGTAATACTTCAGGACCGTTCTACCTCAGACTGAAGTCTCAAGAAGCATAGTATCAAAATTAAAGCTACAGACTTAGCTCCTTTGTGGAAGCAGGGATGGAAAGCATAAACTCCTTGTTAAAACACCTTCTGGAAGAGCACTTTGGCCCTTTGAGTTCTGATAACTGCTCCCTTCCCAAATGAGCTGCAGTACTTTTCTTCGTTTTTCCCATCATATTTTGCATTACATTTAAATTGAGGCCAGATTTCAAGGCACGGTACTGCAAGTATATCAGACCAAGTTGCATAAGTTAGTTGCAGCTGTATGTTTAAACCAAGATAAAAAGAAAACCATGAATGAATTTTAAAACTTAGATTTCTGTTGGGTTCAACAACTCTCCAGTCCTAGGCTGCTCAAAGAATCCACAACCTGCTTTTAGTTCTAAAAGCCACAGAACTTGAGGCTACCAAATATTGACCGTAACAATCGAAGCTGTTCACTGATAATTCTTAAAACTTCCTATTAGTTGAACAAAATACAATAAGGTCATGAAAACATAGCAGCCTTAATACACTAAAGTGCTCATGCCATTAAACTAGAGATTAGTCTCCACATTTCCAGCTTTGTTATTCATAAACAGAGTAGAGATGTTTCTATACAGAATGGTCATACACATTTAATTACAGAAATGCTCCATTTTTGTTATCCGTTATAGAACTGAGGCCTACTACTTAACAGTCTGACACTATTAAGTAAGATAGACAATCTTGCCATTTCCTAGCCACTTATTTTGAACTAGCTCTCAACTAGCTCCACAAGACAGTAGACCCAAACACCACAAGACCAGAAAACCTACAGCTTTTCCCCACATCAGCAAGTTATACAGAAAGTTAAGGATGTACCCTGCTTTAGCACTCACTAACACATGGAACAGCTAAACAAGAACTGAAATCAAGAGTAGAGCAAAACAATAAAGACATCCCACTTCAGTGACAGCAAGTTGCTAGGTCAGCAGAACTTACCACAGAACAGTTTCTAAGTCAGACTAAACATCATGAGGTCAGCCTAATTTTAGCTAACATGAGACAGGCTAGTTTCATTCTTCTAGTCCTTTCCCTACTGCATCAGTGTTATCAGTGTTTAACTACCTAAGAAAGCTCACTCTAGAAAATAATGAAAAAGTCACTTGCTTTTTCCTGAGCCGGCCTTCTACACTGGGTTGTCCCTTGTTCAGTCAATCACAAGTAGCAATACAACAGTGGCAACAATAGCACAGCCACACATTCTGATGGCATTTTAAGATTTGTTTAGCTAGAGATTCAAAGCACTTAAGGACTCTACAGAAAGTAAGCCCGAAATCACCACTTGAGGCTTTATAAAATTATATGTTTAAACTGCTGAGAAGTCGTCTGTGCACATCTTCAGCAGCAGAAAACACAAAGTACAGTGTCAAAAAAAGATCAGAACTAAGGCAGCAGAAAATTTTTCTATGTCAGCTTGTGTTTCAAATTGTTAACCAAGTCCTCAGGAAAAAAAAAAACAACCTGAATGTATACCAATGATCTAGTATTTTAACATAACCTTATTCCTCTTTCAGCATCATTTGCTTTGTCACAACCCTTGCTTGAAGCAGGAAGCTACTTCATAAGTAAAGTTCCCTTGCAAGGAGGTAGGAAAGGAGCACAAATGAAGAATGAGGTAGGCTTCTATGACCATTATGTTTACTACCCCAGTTCACCTTCCTCTTTTTAAAGATTTTCCCCCCCAAAAAAGAAAATACAGATATGTTATTTCTGTCTTTGAAGAAGAATTCTTAAACCTTGCTCAGTGTTGATCACAACAGTGCAATATGCATTGAAATGCCTACCAGAAGACAAAGACTTGGAAATTTGGCATAGCAGAGGAAAAGTATTGAGTTAAGGCAAAAGAAACTCACTCTGCCCTTATCTATCTTCCCTCACTATCATTTTACCCCCCTTCATTTTAATAGGGCTCAAAGGACCCCAAACTTTTGAAAATAGAAGTCAACTTCATTGAATTTCAAAAGGAAACTATGAACACTACATGAACAGTTGTGTGATGGCATATTCCTAAATCTCTCCTACAGCACTGATGTGGCTGTCTGCATTCTTCACTTTCAAATGTGTTGATTAAGTTCCAAATATTCATTTGTTTTATCTATAATTGCACCCCAAATTTTCCTCATGTCAACAAGTTACACAGTTGTACTCTTTAGCACTCTCTTTTGTTCATTAGATGGACATTTTCCATCATGGGAAGCAAAGTAACCTGTTCCTAAGCACTGTTTTATTCCAATGAAGTACTAAGTCATTTTAAGCTCTGTTTAACACAGCACATCTCAACTTACACAGCCATAGTTAGAGGTCCGCATCTAAGCCACCATTGTTATTTCACAATGTTTTTCTTCACATGAAGCTAAAGCAGAAGCACAAGTTACACTAACTCCTCATACAGCCCTTTGCACTGCTTTCCACCACACTCTGAAGACCTTTCGTATCAGGCAGTAGAAAATTAAATGCAATCTAAGATACTAGCTAAGTTCTTAAAGGTTAAGCTCATGATTCAAATTGAGTTGTCAAGGACAGTCTCAGTAAGCCAATTTTATAAGGTTAAAGCTTTAAATCCAACTACTCATAAATAATGTTTACAGAGCCTCGGCAACTTGAAAACTTCCTCTGGAATTTCCACTTAAACTATGTTAAGCTTCACTGTCTGCTTAACACACTCCTGAACTATTACCTTCTGCATATGTTAGCATACTGTAAATTAAGACACTTGTGTTTACCCTGATAATAAGCATTTAGATGTTTACAAAACTAATGACTGAGGCAATCTACAAGGCAACTATATGTTCTTCCACAATAAACATTCCAACCTCAGTTTAAAACAGACAAAACTTCCAATTCCACTACTTTTAAAGGAGAGCAGGCAAGACAAAACACCCTTTTTCCAGGAACTGGGTCAGGCTCAAAAGCAGGACTAGAAGAAAAGATCTCATCCTTCATTCTGCTCCCTCAAATACACTAATAAGAGTATTGTAGTTACATATTCCAGTTCCAACCCAAGAACTAAATACTTTGTAAACCCATTTTAAATGGATTTAATCTCAGTTGTAGCATTCAGGTATAAACATGAAATAAAAAGCAAGGGAAATTACAAGGGAAGTTCTTCACATTACTACTCAAATCTTTGATGGGAATATTTGTTAAATACTTCTACATCTTCACAACCTTTTAAGACAGCACATGAGTTAACAGTCCTGACAAACCAACCAGAAGGTAAGGACTGAGGTTCTCCTATGTGGCATCCAGATTAAACAACTGAAATGCTAACAAACACAGAAGAAGGTCAGAAGTAATGTTGTGCCTCTGTTCTGTATCTTTGTGGGGCTGCCAGGAAACCGTGTTAGAGACAAAAACACACATTAAGTTGCGCATAACAAGTCTTAGTCAGCCTAAAGAAATAAGATAGGACTCCAAATTCTAACAGGGCCAAATTAAAACAGTAGTCAGCAGGAACAAATATAAGTAGCAGGGGAGTGCTGGAAATTACAGCAAGCTTACACATACGGTAATTGTATTTCAAGCATTGCAAGTGCCACTCTAGAACATGCTGACACGAAAATAAACTCAGCTCTGGGTAACATCAGTCAGGACTGATTTGAAATTCAGCTCAAACATCTTACTACAGGTATTAGCCCCTTAGTGAGTCTCAAAGCAAACAAAGCATGCTCAAACACCTCAAGTATTATCTACAAGAAAGGACTACAAGAACTCACTTTTGTCCTCAGAGAAGGTAACCTGAGAGAGGTCCTGAATTATGTACCCTGCCAAATAAGAATACTTACACTACGAAGCATTTCCATAGAGGTTAAAAATTTAACCACTGATTCCATCTCCATAGCCTCATCTTCCAATAATCATCATTGGAAATGCTACAAAAAGGGAAGATCATTTGATAAAGAAGGCAGACCTGTACTGCAATTCCTTCCATTCACTCCATGTGTACTTCCCTCAAGACTAGCTTAGTTTGTCATAATAGAGAACCCGCACTTATGCTCACATGCAGGAAAAACTAGCAAGAACAGACACATGTAGAAACATAGGAAGCAAAAGTCACTCATTTCATCAATACCACAATACATCTCCCTCTCCTCTCTCTTCTCCCAAACAGTTTGGATGCCATAATGTAAGCAAGCCTACTCCCACCCTCCATGAAGGCAGCCACAGCTGCTTCACTGAAAATTCACCTACACTAGCCAGCTTGTTTCAATAATCAAATGCTGTTTCTTAAGGTCCTCCATAATTCCGTACAATCCACCTTTACTCAAATGTAAGTACTTGTTGCCCATATCAAGTCTTTAAGGGCATCTCCAACTCTTTAAAAAAAAAAAGCCATAAATGAAATCCTACTGCCCACCAGCACCACCCAGAACTACAGCTTCTACCATGTGAATCACTCCAGGAAAACAAAACAAAACAGCAGCAACTGCTAACTGAAGGTTTAGCCAGATAAATGCCCTCTCAACATTTCCTTCAAGATCCTAAACATCTCCACTCCTTAATCAGAAAAGGTATTTAATGCTATTACAAATGCCTTTATTTTTGAAGCTTACCAAAAACAAATGAGAACTCTTAGATGCAGGTTTCTTCATAATACACTGCTCATCAGAGAAGTCAGACAACCTCTAATATCAATTTTAAGTAACTGAGGGCTCCTTCCCCTGTTCCAGACAGACCAAGCACAGCTCTCACAGCCTCCCCTCTTGTACCAAAACCAGCATGGTGACCCACCACAGGGCTCACTCCAGTACCTCATAAAACCTCACCATAGTCAAGAGTCCCAAATTAAACACAGCACTCCAGCATCAAGCTGAGGTGAAGGATTACTTCCCTTCACATGCTGTCACACTCAAGAGCCCAGGACTGTTCAGTCATCTTTCTCTGCTGCAAGGGCAAACTGCTGGTACAAGCTCAGCTTATTGCTACACCCAAGACCACATGCCTTGCCTGCAAGGCCACCTCCTTTAAGCACAGCCTGGATCACTGCTTATACTACTGCACAGGATCATTCCAGTCCAGATGTGAAACTTGGCACTTGCCATTGCTGAGGTCTATGATGCTCCCAACAGCCTGTTTCTCCATCACACTGAGGTCCCTCAAGTCTCATTTCTGTCTTCTCACATAACAGCATCATTCAGCATCACCTACAACTCGGTAGAGAGAATACTCTATCATGACTTCAAAGAGAGATGGGAGGGATATTTGTTTTCCTCCCCATCATCACGAAGTCACTATGACTTCTCAAAGGAATCAGTGACATAAACCAACTCTCAGCACTCTAAGAAGTATCCTTTTTCTGGCTTGTGGTCTTGAATATGTTGTTCAAGAGTAGTTAAGCCATTAAACAGCATCTTTCTCTACAGTAGGTAATGATCTCCATCATTGAGTCTGCCAGTGGACTCAGGTAACATTGAGGCTGAAGGGTAGAACTTACCAGTGAAAACCAATGCAAACAGTACTATCGTAATGCTGTAACACGATGGGAAATGCAATGCCCCAGACTGCAACAAGGAAGGGTATGCACCAATGCGGCAGCCATGGACACAGAAACAAAGGAAAAAAATCTGCTTACCCTTGGAAGGTCTCAGGTAGGCAGGAATCCCCAGTGAAACATCCTTGCCTCCACCGCCAGCCCTTAAATGAGGTCTGGGAAGAGTTGGATGCTGGCTTTATCTCTTCTGGTCACTCAGGTGCACTGCTTGCATCTGAGCTCCCTTGGGTTGGCCTTGCCTTCCCACCAGGTGCTCAATCACTGCTCCAAGCCATGACTCACACTTCCAATACAACTGTATACCTCCATTTTCCCCACGTTCTACCTACCCCTAGGTCTCTCACTCCACTGACCAGTGGGTACACAAGCCTTTCAGTTTTTCTTCTGCTGCCAGCATAGTTATAGTAGCCCTTCCTGTCAGCCATTAAAATCTTTTACCCACTCCAGCTGCAGTGAGCTTGAGCTTTCCCAGCTCTATACCCATACCTGCAGATACGGTCTCTAAGCTCCTCCTGCTTCAACTCTTTGAAAAGCATGAAAGAAGTCTGCAATCTCAGTGATGAACTCCCTGCTCTTCCAACAAGGCTGACAGATGGCCAATAGGAATTTCCTGTACATTGCAGTGGACGCTTTGTGTAGTTGAAGGATTTTTTTTTTTCTTGAAAGCCAGACAGCTGTCTTCAGCACATTTGCCCACCAGCACAGCTTGCCCATTACAAGGCAGATTGCTGAATAATATGAAATCTTCTCTTCTACAGCCCAGGATTATCAGTCCCTTCCACTTTTCTCAATATTTTAAACTTCAGTCTTAAAAAAAATCACTGCAGTCTGCCACTCACTTAGAATCAGCTCTTTGTTGGTACAAAGTAGAGTACAGCAATCTTCCCTATTCAGCCTACAATAACACACACCAACAAATTGTCTTTAGCATATCCCAAACATCTCCTGGATGGTTTTTGGCCAGCCGTACCGTTCTTTTGGCAGAGACTTGCAATTCATTCTGTTTGCTTTCCACAGTGGATGCACTTGCACCGAGGCAGAAGGGATGGGGTCGTCATTTGTGCTGACCCAAGTGTGAATAAAAAAAAAAAAGCAGTCTCACACATCACATCCCTCTTCAATTATTTCCTTTCCATCCCTCATGTTTGCACTTCAGATTACAACAACATCATGCCCTTCACGCTCTGGGTCCAGAGGACAACCACAAAGATGATCAGAGCGCTGGAGCATCTCTCCTATGAAGAAAGGTTGAGGGAGCTGGGCTTGTTCAGACTGCAAAAGAGAAGGTTCCAGGGAGACCTCAGTGCAGTCTTTCAGTACTTACACTTAGTTTATAAATGGGAACAGATTCAACTTTTTACACATTCTGATAGTAAAAGGACAAGGGGGAATGGTCTTAAACTAAAAGAGGAGAAAACTTAGTTTACGTGTCAGGTAAAAATTCTTTACTAAGCAGGTGATGATGCTACAGCACAAGCTGCCCAGAGAAGCTGCGGATGCCCCATCTCTGGAGGCATTCAAAGCCAGGTTTGATGGGGCAGCCAGGTCTGGTGGGTGGCAACCCTGGCCACAGGAAAGGGAGTTGGAACTAAAAGATCCTTAAGGACCCTTCCAAACTAAGTCATTCTATGACTGAGGGTCATTCTACGCTTACGGTGCATACCTTGAAATAATCACTAGTGACCACGGGGATATCTGCAGTGAATGGTAATCAAGAGACCAGATATTCTCTCCACAACATCCTGGATCCAAAGGTGATGTCTCCAAAGGCTTCAGACCAAGTCAAGTCAGCAGATGCCTTAAAAACCTACAAGAACCTGATATCTATCATATTCCTTCCAGTGACACTAGGCTCTTTACACAAAATGTGAAGGTATTATGATGCACAGAACAAAGTTCAAGCATAAAACAAAATCACAAACTAATTTTAATGTCTTTCACAGGATGACTAGAAGTGCTATGATCGCAGTTTAAGGTATATCCCTATCAAAACTAATCCCAGCTAGCAGCCAGCAAGTTAATAAGCTTCCTTAAGCAAGTAAACAAAAGCTATCCCAATGCCTTTCAGTTGACATTTTTTGTAAAGGACAGTTGAGTCACCACTATGCTGGCAGGCTTGTCCAATACTAATGGAGTTAGGCACGTGGAATACTCAGAATGCCAGCAGAATTCGGTGTTGAGGAAGCACACAGTACTTCCAGAAAGTTTAAAGATAATCTAGTAGAGAAACCTGTACAAACAGGAATTCTGAATTTCTTAAAATAATCAGCTGAGTTCCAGCAATCCCACAGCAACAGTTCTAAGCACTCAGCATTCTAAGTATTCAGCATTTCCTGTTCCTACAACTCTGCCTTCCACACAGATTAGAAAAATCATTTAAAAATGTGAGGAATACAGTGTGAAATGGCTTTCTAGATGAAGGAACAAGACTTGCAATCCTCAGGAAAGCCTCAATTCCCTTAAAAAGGAAGCTATTCATCCAGTCCTTCCCTTTCTATACACAGTCTTGTCAGTTTGTGGGCACGTAACACCTATTCTAGGAAGAACAGAGGTCTAGGGAAAGAGAAATTAAGTTGTATTTTGTACTATATTAAGTAGCTAAATCACAAGTTCATGAAGACAGCTAAGTATCGACTCTGCATTTCTACCTACTTAGAAAGCTGCAGTGTTATCTGCCAACAGTTAACAACTGCAATCATATTATAAAACACAAAGTGAACACACTCAGCAGCAGCAAATCATAAAACATAATGCCTAGACCTCCTCTGTTCATGACAAGATCTGATGAATTACCAGTTACATTACAGAGCTATGAAAATGCATGCTGCCCCCTACATTGCTGACTTTGAGCTCTTAAGGCCACCCTCCACTACAAATTAGTCCTGAAGTTAACCCTTTTTATACAGAATATGCATCACGACAGTATGCTAGAGTTACTGATAGCCAAGTAAATTAATGCCTTATAGCTGCTGCTGCCAAAGCACATATTCAGTATTTGTCACACTGCCAGCACTACTCTCAGCTGCGCTGTCTTACTGGCTACTTTCTGAACTAACATAAGGGTTTTTTAACCACTTGATTGCATTTCTTCTAAGTTGTTACTTATTTTAGGGGTTAACAACCAGAACTAACCATCAAGTAAGCTTTTAGCAATTCTTAACCTACAAGTGAAAAAGCTTTAGAAGAAAATCTTGTTTCAGACTTGCATTTGGACATCTCAAGCTTAATAGAAAGAGACTTCTAAGCACTTCCACATTTCTTCAAGGGCTAGCAACTACACTACACCAGCTCCTGCCTACTCACGCACAAAATACAAAGCTCTTTTAGAAGGCAAGGGACTTCTGGAGGTTATCCAGCCCTATCCCCAACTCAAAGCAGGGCCAACTTTGAAGTCAGATCATGTTGCTCTGTGTCATACCATAGTCAGGTTCTCAATATGCTCAAGGACAGAGATTCCACGACATGTTTCAGTGTTTCTTTGTGCTGCAGGAAAAAAAGCATCGCTAATACACTATTAGAATTTCTCTCGTCGTAGATTGTCTGTTGCCTCTTACTGTTCCCCTAGGCACCTCTAAGAAAGCCTTCTTCCCTGTCACTCCTGCTACGCCACCGCAGCCAGCAGTTATTTCCTCCCACAACATACTTTAAGACTTTCTTGAAGGTTGGAAAAAACCCTCACTTTCAGCCTCCTTTCATACACAACACACTGCAGTCTCCTTATCTCAGTGGACCTTCACAGAGGCATCAGCACCTGCCTTGTACATTGGCATGCAAAAGTGAATACAGTATTCCAAGTACAGAAGCTTTGAATAGTAGGGAATAATCACTTTTTTTCAACTGACTGGCTATGTCCAGTATGCTCTTCACCTTTTACACCACACACACACAGCGCTGACCTACGAGGACCCCAAGGCACTTTCCCAGAAAGCTGTTTTTCTGCCAGTTGACACTACACTTCAGTTGCTGCATCAACTCATCCTCCCTTTGAGAATTCCACATTTGTCTTTGCTGAATTTCATGATGTTTCTGCCAGTAACCTCCAGAATACCTACCGTCCCTCCCAGTTCATTATCATCCACAAGTTTGATGGAAGCATATTCCTGGTTTGAACGAATGGCTGGTATTCAGGAAACTGTCCTAGTACAAACCCCTGAAGAAAGCCACCAGCTTTCTTTATACATGATCAGAACTTTCCCAGACCAGTTGTACAATCAGATTTCTTTTAGGCAAGTAAACTATAAAATGCATCAAGTATTCAACAGTTTGGTTACAAGGACATTTTCAGAAGTCGCATTGAAAGCCCTCCTACTATAGCAGTAAATAATAGTTATTCCTTGGCCCATAGCTGCATCCCATATACCTGCAGCAGTCAGGTTAGGACCTCTTCACAGTCCAGTCTCAAATCATGGTGCCTCCATAACTCCTTTTCTTCACTTCTCTTAGTTTTTACCTAATTTACAGCTAAACTGGTTTAGCACACCTACGCTAAGCATAGCACACCTGCCTCTTAAATCTTTGGAAACACAGTTGCAAAATGGCTCTTGAAATTTATCAACAAAGGGAATTCCCACTGCATTTTCACTGGGTTCTACAGTCCTTGCTTCTTTCTGAGACACACAACACTCAGAATTTTCACATAGTCCCATATGAAGCTTACACAAAACAAGTTCTTCCACAAGACTAACTTATTTGCCAGAAGCCAACATAAGCTATTAGATGTTTGTGAAAACATTGACATACCAACTGACAGTCAAGACACTTCACAAGAGTCAAAAACCTATTTCATATTCATTGAACTTAACAGTTGTCTTAAACATAAGCTAGGCGCGCACGTTTAAACTACACCTCTGATACCATAAACTGCTGAAACAGCAGAATGCTACCTACCCTTAGTCAGCTTCTTCCTACATACGATATCCTGAACAAGTTGTTACATTGCGTGTGCTGGCTACAGAGGAGACTGTTCCCTGCTATCTCAGCTACTGACACACTGGAACTTTCAATAGCGTGTTCAAAAACCTCATAAGAAACAATCAGTAGTCCATCCACAGCCAGACTCTCATGTTTATTATCTCTAGCTCTACTGATAAATGCACAAGTACCTTAATGAAGAAATATTGTTTTCGTTTCAAGAGAATATATCTTAAGAAATCAGAAATGCATCAAAATTTTTAATGCACATAAGTAGTACTACTTAAATCATCTGTCTGGTGCATTTGTACAGTACAAATATTATCACCAACATCCATTCATCCAATAGGGTGTTCATATCTGTGCTTGTCCCACCAATAATTAGTTTTCAGCTTAATCACATGCAACATGGGTGGAACTGCAAGTACAGCAGCAACAGAAGTAGGTAAAGAACACCCATAAGAGACAGGACTAAGAAAAAAAATTAAGCTTAACATTAATTTGTAGTACTCTGACTCAAAGGCCAATGAAGACAACAGATCAGAATGTAGCTAAGATGTTCATCAAGATAGCTCAGTTCAACTCCCTCCATCATCTGCATACACAACCAATGTTTGAGTAGCCTTTATTCACCTTTCAGAAAGTACTTTCTTGGCAAGAAATTCCTACTCTGATAACCCCAAATTCTGCATATGCTAGTGCATGAGCACACTTCAAAAAAAAAAAACCGTTAGTTCAGACTAACTGCAGGAAGATGCTGAAGACAAGTTTGAAGTGTCACTTTAATAATAACTTTGGCACAAAAAAAAGGGGGAAAATCATCATCTGCATCTTAGACAAAAATCTGATACAGCAAGAACAGTAAATAAGAAGCAAGAGCCATCTACTGCTCTAAGTAATTCTAGTACTCCAGTCAACTCTAGATAAACTCCATTTGACTGGCTTTAGTGCTGAGAAGGTAAAGACATGATATTTTATCGTATTACAACATTAAAAATTATTTTACTTCCATACACTACTTGAGAAAACTGAAAAGAGAAAATAAACTTAAGAACGCAGTAGCAATTAGAGAGGACAGCCTGAAAGCTTGTTATATCCAGTACTGAAACCAACAGTGACCTTCTTGCTAATGTCCAGATGTAAAAACTTGACTGGATTGGTTTCCCACACTTGAGAAAACACTGGGAGCTGGATAGAAGACAGCAGCAGTTAAGAATTGCTTTATTGTTCCTCCTATGTTTTTATTCTACTAGTAACTCAAACTTGACAAACTTACTGGTAAACATTTGAAATGGCCTAAAGTCTAAAAGCCAATTAACAAAAAAGAAAGAGACAGAGGAAAAATAATGAAGGATTCATCTATTTGATAGCTTCAGGAAGTTGTTTGTTTTAACTTGACTTGGAAGTTGTTGGGCTGTGCCTTCAAGTAAGACTATGCATTAAGTCATGCAGAAGCAATTATGGGCCTAGCTTTTCCAAACTCAAGGTAGCTACTAGCCATGAGTTCCCTAGGAGCCTGACTTATCCATGCCTGCAGCACATGGTCATCTGCTGTTCCACACCTGCACTTCTTGCCCACCACACTCAGGGGATGAAGACAAGCTCTTAACTAAGAACTTTTTCATCTTTTCCTCCTTTATAGACTGGAGACAACTGTTTTCCCTGATGTTGCCTATCACTGCATGATTTGCTGTTTAACTTCTTCCCATTTAATTCCCTCTATTTTGTCTACACTGAGCTATTCCTACCCTTCCCTTAACTCCTCTTGGATTTTTTGCACCAGACTTAAATAATACTCTCTCCAACTCAATCCTTCTGCTTCCTATCCAGGAAACAGGAAGAGTGTTTACAGCCTCTTTACCTCAAATAGAAGTTTGATCATCCTCCCTCGTGCCTAATCCATTAATTCACCATCCTCTGAACAAAATATATTCCTGGTTATGGTCTCTGAGGCACTGAATGCCACTGTTCTTTGAACAAGCACCTTTAAAAAAAAACTGATTTTAGATAGTTTACTCAGACAAATAGCCCCACACATCCCCCTTTTCACACAAGAACAAAACCTTGTAACAAGGGACATAACAAAATAAGAGTAACTAATGAATTGCACATACAGCTGTTCTTCTAGTGTAACTGAGAAAATGCAGCCAGTGAGCACCATTTATAAAGTCCTAAGGAAATTCCTTATGAGAAATACTATATCAGTATCTATATACCACAAAGTTAAGTGGTCATCAGGAAAAAAGCATTTCAACAGCCTTTAACACAACATAGCCATTCAAAGCTGGAAACCCAAAATCAGATTACAAATAGTACTAGCAAGAAGCAGACTTAACACAGAGCTCCTCTTTTAAGATGAAATAAACCAGGACTACATCACAAGCATACAACATGATCACTCACAGAATGGCTTGGGTTGAAAAGGACCCCAAGGATCACCAAGTTCCAACCCCCCAGCTACAGGTAGGGCCACCAACCTCCAGATCTGGTACTAGACCCAGGTTGTCCAGGGCCCCATCCAACCCGGTCTTGAACGCCTCCAGTGATGAGGCATCCACAGGCTCTGCGGGCAGCCTCTTCCAGCACCTTGCCACTCTCTCTGTGAACAACTTCCCCAACATCCAATCTAAACCTTCCCTCCTTGGGTTTAAAACCATTCCCCCTTGTCCTATCACCGGCTACCCTTGAAAAACGTTGATTCCCCTCCTTTTTATAATCCCCTTTTAAATATGAGGACCAATATGGGCTCTCAGCTCTTTGCAGATTTATCTACTCAGTCTGTAGTCATAGATTCCAGTAGAGAATCTGGTTTGCATGCAGAAAAAAAAAAAAAACCACAAAGGTTGCCTTCTTTTGCAAGACAGCGGGCCAAGACTAACACTATAGAGACAATATGGTGATATAGGATGGAAAGTAATACTTCTGAGGTCTACTGCTATCCTACAGATAACTGAATTAACTCAAAGAAACCCCACCAACATTTACTTGGAGCACTGCAAGTAGTCGCTGCTTAGCCAGACTAACTTTTTCCGGTTTGTACACCAAGTATTTCAGCTGCTTTACTTCTATTCACTGTGGATTTCGTTTCAAAAATTGCAACTTAGACTTCAGAACTGAAAATCTAGAGCTTTCAACTTCTCAGCAGGCTCTAAGAACATCTCCTCATTAGGCTCACACACTGCTTACTGAAATAGCATACCCCCATGCCCTCTTCCAAGCAGATGCATTTAAATCTGCAAGGCTGCGTACCTTAAAAGCCACCAGCACCTACACAGTAATCAGCTGGTACAGATGCTCTGTAAAGGCAACAGACTTTGCTTCTCCTGTAACAGAACAGCCCTGTTTCCCAGTACCATCCCGTGAGCAATACTGCATAAAGGGGTGGGAAAGAACAACCTAAACCTGACTATTTCTGAAAAGGTTGCTTAGTTGTACAAGAAAGACGTCCTGCTAGAATCCTCTTTTGCTCAACATCATCTTCATATTCCACAACATAAGATTAAGTTATTTAAGGAGGCAATAAAGAAGAACACACTGAATCAAAAAATGAGTCAATCTCTAATGGGTAAACAACCATCATGATACTTTTATAGTACTCAGTGTTCAGACCTTAACACCTCAAAATAACATTAAATTGCACTTCAATATGCTTAGGAGTGTTCTCGCACACCAGAAGCCAAAATGATAGTTGGTACCTTTGTTCATTCATCTTAAAATCGGTGATTACTCTGATACCGATAGATATAAAGCCCACCACTTGCATCCACCCTGTCCATACAAATTTTATAATCACTCCTTTCAGGTAGAACAACTCAGACACGACTTCATGCAATGTTACAAATACAAAATCTTTCAAAATTTAAATAGCACTCAAGTCAACATGATATATTCTATTAAGATGTTAGCACCTACATTTCGTTATTTTGCATTCCTTTCTACATGAGTTTAATTACCACACTGTAATAACGCTCATCAATAAAAAACAAAACAGAGCTCAGAACCATTCCAAAACTGCACACTGCATATTAAATAGAGTTCTCTGCAGGTAGGAGCTGGACAAACCTCTGGTTCCACTTTGGCTGATTCTCAAACAAACCAGACTTAACTCTCCCTCTACTTGAGGTAAGTTACTTCCCCCAGTGCAGTTGTTGCTCTGTTTCCTCATGCAGGAGTTTCACACCTCTGTGCCTACCACATAATTGACCAATATTTCATCCTCCGCAACCATTCCAATCCCTTGTATGCTATCCCTCCTCCTCTTAGCATTGTCTTATTGGTTCTACTAAAACACATCTCTCCCCACCATCTTAAAAAAAAAAAAAAGCACATTCCAACATGAATTTCTAAACCACTACATCGTACTTCTCCCTTGATGTACATAAAAAGTATTTCTCTGTTTTCTTGAACTCACCTCAACACCTTACTGAAAAAAGTAGTATTTACTAATGCAGCTCTATCTGTAATCAAAAATCCAGAAGTCGTTTCAGATTTCACTGGCATTCTCTCCTTTCCTTCTTATTTGATTATTTGGGAGGGGGGTAATATTTCTCTAAGGAATTACAGATCAAATCATCACTTCTGACTGTCAGTCAAATGATTTCATAAAAACTTGGTTTTATACTGGAGCTTTTCTGCTAGGGCTTTTTTGGTGGTGCTCTTTCCAATTCTGCCTTTTGCAGGTACTGACAGCACTGACCAATGAGAAGGAAGAACAGTGAGCAAATGTAATCAGCAGCTTCGGGTTCTGTCAACACCTCATCACACTTGAAGTGTACTCACACGAGATGACATTAGCATCCTCAAAAGCCACATTCACTGAGTAGACTTCTCCCTTCATACTTGCCTGTGACAGTTAGGGAGATAACGAGAACTACTGGGGGAAATTTCAGGGGCAGGACGAAAAGTTACCTAAGCAGTAAGATAGTGACCAAAATCTGTCTTCCCCTGCTCCTGACCTCACAGTCCACGAGTCACCTGTACTTAAAGATTTCCCCTTCTGTCCACAGATCACACATCAAAACCCTCTGCTTCAAGAGCATTATTTTAAGACAACATTCCAACTTTTGACAGATGTTCTGAAGTGTTATCGGTCAAGTTCACATATGCCAAAAGCAATCTGGGAGGACTGACATCTCATTTACACTCATTAAGACTAAAATAGTAGGCTGCCACATGACACAGCTCTCAACGTCATTATTACAGCTATCTTCACATTTTTACACGGACAGTTAGTTTGGCAAGGTTATGTCAAGCCAGCAGCTACAGCTTCCTCACCTCCAAGGAGTACAAGCCACCCCAACACCTGGTGGTGATTAGTTGTTGCTTGGATTAGATAATCTTGGTGGTCTTCCTCAACCTTAACAAGTTCATGAAAGGGAGAGAGCGATGTACTAGTGCAAGACGTTTGCCAACTCTATGAAAGCTAAGTCTTCAAATCTGAGAGTTGAGATGCGGCACATAGGAGTCAATTTGCAACAAATACAGGCAAATACTAATAAAGGTGACTATTGATCAAGTGCTCTGAAGTCTTATCTATGGAGCATTTAACTGCTGAAGGCACTTCAAAGCAGAAGCAGGTTGGTCTATAGCACCTCTTACAGCGTTCAGCCAAGTAGCTCCAGAAAACACTGTGTAAGGCAGCACATCTTATTCCAGTTACTTTGAAGCAGCGTGGTACAACAGCTCATGAACCATTAAAAAAAATAAGACAGACATTGATACAGACACTTAACTCGACAGCCAGACATATTCACTGCATGCAACACAAGAGAAATTTCCGCATAAGCGCTTCAACTTTTAGATTACTTTTCTAACAAGCATTTCATCTTCTCTATGAAGGCAGCACCCCAGTGATCTCTGCCTGAGCAGTCTCCTAGCCATGCAGAACTCCTGTGCCGTGATGAAGCACTGCAGTTGTTATTCAGCCCAACAGAAATGCATGCAAGCACATTAAGTCTCAACAAACTGTAACAGCCACAGGCTCACCATCAAAGCAAGAAGTGCTGGCAAACTGCTTTTCTTCCTCGGTACACTGAGACCCACCCTTCTGCCCTTCCCACAGCCGCCTTTCTTTAGGGACACAGAGAACACATACAATTTCTACACTGTTTCTTCAGAAAACACATGTTTTTAAGCTTAAATTAGTAATAATCATCTATTTCAGAAAGCTACACCATTGCCAGAGGGGGGAGACTATTCCATGCAAGAGCACCATCTCGCAACAGCACTGCCCCAACTCCCTCCCTGCAAAAGCATTTCTCAGCTCCTCCACAGCTGCTTTATGGTGGCACGGCTTGCAGGCTGCTCGCAGTATTTTTATCACACCAACCTCCAGAGGCTTCTTCCTAACTTGTTCCTCTTTCCTTCAAGAGGAGAAGGACGCGGCACATCCTATAATAAAACATCCTTGCCAACTCCTCATTGCCGCGTTGGGAATACAACGGCAGAACGACGGTTCTCAATGTGCTTTTGAAGGAGAAGAAAAAAAAGCGGCCCCGCCGCTCCCACTGCCATAAAACCACACCGCGCACACGGGCTCCCATGCAATAAAAGAATAACCGCGCCGTGATTTAGCTCCCAACTTCCTCAGCGCCCGCAGATCGAGAGGGCATGGGGGGCTCTGCACAGGGCCCCGCCGCACCTGCCCGGAGGGGCTGAGCCGGACGCACACGGGATATCCGGAGCTGAGGGGATCGCCGACTCCAACTCCGGGCTGCACGCGCTTAGGGAGGCCAGAAGCCACCTTACAGCACAACTAGAACAGGCTTCACCCCCGTTCGAGGGAGAGCGATGCAGACCGGCAGCACGGGGAGACGAAAGGGCACCCCACGGACACCGGCGCCCCCGCCCTGCCCGCAGGATGACCGCCACAGCCCGCAGGCAGCGGGTAACGCACCGGAGCGGGAAGCGTCGATCAGAGCGGCGGCGCACAAACTTCCCCGCCGCGCCCGGGGCAGCGCCGCCGCGGAGCCGACCGCGCCGCAGGGAGGCTACGGGCAGCCGGGAGGGGGCCGCAGCCCGCGCGAGTAACGGTCCCCACACCGCCGGCGGGGCCCAGCAGCCGCCCCGCTTCGCTCCTGCCGGGCTCCCGCACGAAGTTTCCCCCAACTCTCCCGCAGCCCCCGACCCCGGCGCGGCTCGGGTTTCCCCGCTCCTCCTCCTTCTCCGCCCGCCCCCCCACCGCCTCGGGGAGGAAAAAGTTGCACTTACTGCAGCAGAAGCGAGAGAACACCAGTCCCAGCAGCCCCAGCCCTGGGGGCAACGCCGAGCCCGCCCGGCGCCGCCGCTGCTGCCACCACCACCATCGCAGGGAGGCACCGGCTACTGGAAAAAGTTCCCGACGACCGAGAGGAGCCGGCGAGACGCGAGAAGCGGCTCCGATTGCGGCCATGCTCCGGGCTCGGCTGGCACAGCCACTCCAGGTCCGGCCGCCGCCTCCCCGCGCCGGGCGCGTTTAGCGGCGAGCAGCAAGCGCTGCGCCGCCCCCCGCCCTCCAGAGCGGGCCACACCACCCCGCCGCGGGGACGGGGGAACCGCCGGGCCCCTACCTCCTCCCCCGCCTCCCTCCTCCTTCCTCCCCGCCCCGGGGCGAATCGCCTCGCCCCGCACCTCCCGCCCCGTTCGGGGACACCGCGAACCGCGCCCGCCTCACGGGGTGTTCCCGTTAGCAACGCGGCCGGTGCGGGGAGCCGGTGGGAGGGGGTGGGGGCGGCCTCCCCCGGGGGGTGTTGGTACGGCCCGCCCCGCCCCCTCCCCCGCCCTACCCGCCCACCCGCCACCGCCCCGAGCCGGGCCGGGGGCGCCGCGCTCCTCAGTGGGAGGGGCGGTCCCGCTCGGCTGTTGCCCGCCTTCTCCATCCCGCCCGGCCCGCGGGGAAGGGAGGACGCTGTGCCGCGCCGCGCCGCGCGAGCTGTCGGCCGCAGTCCGGGAGCCGCGCCTGAGGGCTGTGGTGCAGGCCGGCCATGTGGGAAGGGAAGGGAAAGGCGCTTCCTTCCTTCCTTCCTTCCTTCCTTCATGGGTCGCCGGGGCGGGATCTCGCCTCAGCCTTCGCGGCCGCCCTCAGGTCCTCAGCGTGTGCCCACAGGCTTTGGTTCCCTCGACACGAACTTCTCCCGGAGCATCGAGGGGGTCCTGAGGGGACACACAGGCTGGAGCCTGGCAGAACGAGGAGGCCCGGAGCGGAGGCCGAAGCCCCCCGGGGTTGGGCGGGAGATGGCACCGAGGAACGCCAAATATGGCCCTGCGCAGCCCTCGGGCCCCGCGGGGAGTTTCTGTCACACAAGCGGCAGGGATCCTGGGCTGTGGCACGGTGCCCGGATGTCCCCAGGGTCAGGCTGGTGACGCCGCGAAGGGGGAAGGGGCCTCCTGCCCCTGCCTGAGGTCCCCGGGGCCCGTCCCATGGCTGGCTGCCACCGGGTCGGATGGCTGGAGGTGGCTCTTGCAGGCAGCGCAGCTTTGCTGCTGCATCCCCGCACTGAACTGAATGGGCGCAGTGTTGCTGGGTGCACCCCCAAATCGGGCTTTGGGTAGCCACGTGCAGAAGCTTGGAAGAACCAGGCTGAGACTGGTGTCTTTACAATCTGGATATGCTTTTTCATCTCAGATGCACTATCATTGCAAGAGTGCAAGAAAAGTACAGAATGGCCAATTATTCCTTACCTGGTGCTAAGATATCCGCTGGCAGTGGGTTCACTATAAGCCCACAGTTCACACAATCACAGAATCATAGGGGTTGGAAGGGACCTCAAGATGATCAAGTCCAACACACCTGCTAATGCAGGTTCCCTACAGGAAATCGTCTATATTGGTCTTGAATTCACCTTCAGAGAAGGAGACCACCATACAGTGTAGTATTAGTGTAATATTATTCCTTCAGTGGTGGGCGCAAACTGCAGTTTCTCCCTGAGCCACGCATGGCTAAGCTTATCAGATGCTCACAATGGAATGTTCATCCAGTCCTCAGCTATGCGGAACGTTTGCCAGTTAACTGCCCTCATTAATTTGTAGCTGTGAAACAAAACCAAATTCAGGCAAAGAGTTACTGAGGCAAACTGTTAGCAGTGATGGATGTTGTACATTCATCACCATTTTGGAGGGCAAACAAACATAACTGAGAGTACTCTTCAGAGCTTTGTCGAATCAGTTTGATTCCCCATGTCCGGAGCTCAGCTCATATGAAATTCTTCTCAAACCAATTTCACCTGGGACTGGGATTCCAAACCGTGCAGGTGGTGCATAGGATCTTGTCCAAAACTGTGTCGACAAGTTTTGGGGACAGCTTGCTTAGAGGAAGAAGGAGTATGCAGTGGAGTGGTCTTCCCACTGCTGATGCTTCAAAGTCTGATCGTTTCATCTGTTGCTGGAATCTTTGCCGTTTTGATTCCATGGAAACCAGTATATCCCCTCCACGCCAATAAATCTGGATAAATATAATACTGAATTAATCATTAGAGTCTAATTTGTTTTTATACTTAGAGCCTTTTTACATGGGAAAATTGATGAGCATAGCTATAGCAGAATAATTTACGTTAATACAGCTTTGCTGATATAACGTTCCAGGTAGATGTATTAATTGTGCATAATTATTCCATTTCCCTGCATAGACGAGTCCCATATAGATAAATCCTTAAATCCCCCTTTATACTTAACAATCGAATCAAATTACATCTCATAATTACATTTACACCAAGTTCAAGGCACTCTTAAGCCGGGCAGGAAATATAATGGGGCCATAACGTAACTGAGAGCGCAACCCTTAAAATCCTATTTGTGGCAGCTATAATCAAATTGTCATCTGCTATATTATTTTCATTTCTTCTCATTCCAAAGTAAGAAAAGGCATTAATTCCATTAAAGCGAAATGTTTTGAAGGGCCAGCACCAAAATATGTGCATCTATTCACGGTGGCTAAGGAAGCAAATGCAGTTTGTCATATTTCAGCAAAACTGTGCCCAGTCTGTAGGTAACTGCTGCTAGTGCCAGGTTCAGCGCTGTTGTAATCAGGCATCCTGGGGACTTTGTGATAGGAAAGGAAATTTGACTTCATGACATCAAAGCTAAATTTGGCTCTGCGATGCTTAGAACACTCCTGAAGGTATGATGCTCCAAACAATGAATCCTGCGTAATATTGAATAAATGCATATAGGACACAGTGGCTCACTTTTTGTAATTCCATTGTTACTGGCATATTTTCCCACAAGGAGATGTTTTTTTTTTTTTCCAAAGCTGGCAGCGGTCCTGTTCAAAAGCATCTTTGTGCTGCAGAGACACAAAGGACCAGACTCTCTTTCCAGCCCGCTTTCCCCCTTCCCATTTCCCTACCCCCCACCATTGTCCACCCACCTGCCCTTCCCCCCGTGAAGAAAAGCCCTTCCCCTTTACTCAGGCCGTGTTTTTGGCAAGGCTTCTCCTCTCAGTTCTTAACCCTTGTGGTCGTTTGAAAACAAAGTTCTGAAGCAGTGTGAAATTAACTTATATGCATAACATTTGAAGTGACGGCACAAATTCCCGCTGGAATGAAGGGCCATTCACTTCAGTGGGAATTTGTAAATAGGTTTGTAACAGAACCAATGCGCTTTTCTGAAAACTCTCGCTGCCATTCTCATGGATGGGACGAGGCCTCCCTAGCAATGTTTCTGCACCACCACCCATTATGGGCTTTTAAAATAAATATACAATGAAGCAGCCCCGCAGAAAACCTGCCCTTTTCCCCACACCATCCACTAGATGAGACGTTTTGTCTTTTGCTGGGTAGAGCTTCTGTGAGTTGCTAGCAGTTTCTTGCATTTCCACAGAGACTGAGACCATCACTGTATCTATACTGAAGTTGGAGTCATCGTGTCTCCGTCCACGCAAAACTTCAGACGGGGTTAACAGTCCTGTATGGAGACAGATGTCTGTCCAATTCCTGCTCCGGGAAGCCACGGAAATGCATCTCTGCAGGCATGATTGATGCCAGTTCCAGAAGGGTCAAGGATGCAGAGAACGTGGGCTGCATATTTAAATGCATGCATCTCCCATCTCTGCTGTGGGCTCAGTGCTCTGGTCGTCCATGAACATGTTTGGGAAGGGCTTGGAAGGGCTCCTCACAATGCACAAAGTTTTGTTTATTGCTTTTGAAATATGCTCTTAATAGTGCTGGGTACGCTCAGGAATCTTTAGGTAAGGGATGCTCGGTAACCACGCTTCTTACTAAGAGGTTACTAAAACTAGAAATAAATTCTAAAGCTGGATTATTCTTACTTTTTTTTTTTTCCTGCTTTCTGCATACAGTGTGATGCAGAATGGTTTGTTATGTCCTCCCATAGAAAATTCAATCACAATATTTTGATTTAAATCATAAGCAAGCTTAGCCAAGAACAACATACATGCAGTTGTATCGTATATGATGCTTAAAAAATCCATTTGCCAAAGATTTTATTAATTGAAGATGGCATTTAAATCTTGTCCCCTTAGGGAGAAGTCTGAGTGACTGACTCCCTCTGTACTGCAGAGTGCGATTAAGAAAACTTTGGTTCTCCTGCGCACAGAGCAGCCCTGCTCTCATCTGTTTGTGCAAGGCCTTTTCTGTGTCTCAGCAAAGTCTGAGAGCTCATGCTTCATTTCACAACATAGTAAAGTAGGTCCTGACAGTAATTATCCCTAACCTTACGTTTCATATCCGTGGTCAGATGTACACATCATCCCCTCTTCAATTAAATGGAGAGCTCCGTTTCCTCAGCCAAGAGGTTTTAGACTCCCAGCCAAACAAGCAAATTCCTTATCCATTTCTGACAGGCAAAAAAAAAGTAGGCGAGGAAATGGTCCGGTTTGCAGTTACATCTCTCTGATTACCACTTACATCCCTGAGAAAGAGGACAGAAAACATAAGGATTCCTTTTGGAAGGACGCTTGCAAGCCAGACAATGCTTCCTCTGTTTTCTTTCTGCTCTGCTTCCCTTTACTGTAATCTCTCGCTCTCTTTCTGCGAGCCTGTTTTCTGTGCTTTCTCTCTCTTCATCTTTAACTATTTAGGTGTACTTCTCAGATAAGTACATATGATGTTATACACTAATAAGTACAGAAATACCCCTTGATTCATGTGTAGCTGTGTAGACAAATGCGCAGCTTGTGTATATCATTTTGAAATGATCACATTTCCTTCCAAGGCATGAGCAGTAGATATTTAAGATGATCAAAAAGAGAACATGGGAAGTTTGTCATCCAAGGTAGTCCCGACGCTATGTGAGAGGATGCTTGCCGTCCCTCTCGATGTTTTGCTCATGGCTCAAGGAATCTGCTTTCTTGCTGGGTCAAAAAGAGCAAAGATTAGTTCCTGGAAAAAAAATAAATAAATAATGTTTATCCCAGTGAGGTCACAATTTCATAGTGCATGCCGACCTTTCACTGTGATCTTCTCATTGTTTCTATTCACTGACATGGTGCCGGCTCCAGCGAGAGCTTAGCTCTTGATTCAAGGAAAAAGCAGTTTTAGCATTCATTTTAATGGGATCTTTTATTCATTTTTAGTATCATTACTGTTACACCAGCTTTACTTAATTATGAGAGAAGAAGCAGGCTTACAATTCCCCAGAGAAATTTTCTGGTTTTCTTTTTTTTTTTTTTCTTAGATTTAGTCTCTTTGACTTCTCAGCTTCTCCTCCCTTAGTCTTTTAATTTTCCTTGAGTGTTCTTATTCTTAGCCTTAGAAATAAGCACATTTCATGAGATTTTAACTGCTGTAAGAGGTGTAATCTTATTTTTTTTCTTTCCCATCATCTTTTGCTCTGTGTTCTGATTGCTAAATGCAACAGGTATTCCTCGGGAGCGGGGTAAATGAACCCAAAGGTTGTGCCTGCATGTATCCTAGGAACACAGTTTGCATACATAATATAAGAAAAATGAATCAGGGTAAGGTCACAAGGCAACTGCAGTAATATATATATTCCTGCTGTTTATATCCTCGTTTTGTGCTTGTAACCATATTAACTTTTGCAAATTCTAAGACCTGCAGAAGATTGAAATATGCCATGATTCACTAAGAAAATTTCACCTTAACCATACCTGTAGATTTCTGCTATATTAAGCATTAAGCCAGCATACCTTGCAGGTTCTGTGATGACATTTTTGAATGTCTGTCAGAATTAGTGTTGGCCTGAAACTAAATGAAGATTTCCGAATGATTTTTGAGTATATTTTCAATCCTTTACAGATCAGGTCTTTTAAAACTCTGAGTGGGAAAGAGAAGTGTGTATTAATTTTAGACAGCTATTTTTACACTTGTGAATTCAGAATTTGCCCTTCTGCCTTCAACCTGAAAAGAGTAGCCTAGAAGGTGCCAATGTGCCTTTGATCCTTTGAAAATGATTTGTAAACTGAAGAAACCTCATTAAACTTTAAAAACTAGTCTCTGTGTGCTGAGTGCTTCATTTCTATATAGCTTTGTAATAGATGCCCTTATACGTATACACAGTTCTTAATATGATATGATACGATACAATATGGTATGATAACCTCAACTTTAACATGAGCAATTGTTGGTCTGTCTCAAGGTGTGCCTTTGAACCAGGGGATGAACACTGGTCCACACAGAAAACATTACTGAGGTTGAAGTCTTCATCAACATCGTATCTTCTACCACTTAAATTATTCCCATGTAGAAAAGAAAGATGCATTTACACAGGTATGAATAGCCTTTTTTTTTTTTTTTTTTTTTCCTGTTAGGAAAAGTGCTTTTATTGATAATAACTGCATCTAAATTGCATTTATGTAATGCTTTTACCTCATGATCAAACCTGTTATGTAACAACCAAAAATCTGTGTAGATTAAGGGCTCGTGAGCAGAGGATTTTTTCTTTGGTGGTCCAGCCAAAACGTGGGAAGAAAAGGAAAAAACAACAAACTTAATCTGTGCCAAAAAAGAATATGGCTTTTTTTTAATAAATGTTTCTGCCCCCTTCAAATTAGGTCAGTTTCTGGACAAAAGCACTTTTTAAATGTGAAGTGTCAGAGTTTCGGTTTGGAAATATTTACAGTCTCATTGTTTCAGTTCTCCAGAGCTGGACACTTCTGCCATTTGCTGGAAGCTGTCCCAAATTCATGTTTTCTGATTCTGTAAAAATTAGGTTTGCCTGTAGCAGCAGGGTTGGAAGTAGACGGTGTTAAAGGTCCCTTCCAACCCAAGCCATTCTATGATGCTATGATTATTTTGTTCGAAGCATGGCAGGAGGCAAGGATACATCTATACCTTACAGAAGGGTTCACAAAGCCTGAGAATTTTTTTCTCTGAATTTACTGTAATCTGCTCAAAAAGGATTAAGTAACCCAAAACAGGATATGCTGCAATGAAAATACAAAAGTCTATTTTAAGCTGACACTGAACAATCATTTTGAAGGAATATTTTATTCTAGGTGTACAATCCTGAGAGACCCAATTTGCTTATAATTCTTCCTTTAATAGACACGATCAAGGAAGAATACAGACTAAACTGGTAGAAAGCATGTGTGTAGGTTTAGGTAGGAGAACTGAGTCGCAAGAAAGAAAACTTGCTCTAAGTTGTATGTCCATGTAAATACCTTGCTAAACAAGGACTGTAAAATGTATTTTTCCTGACCACAAACTCACACCTGCTAATACACCTTGTAAAATTAGTTGCATCCTCAATAATACCCTTCAGCAACAAGTTCCAAGGTCTAATTATATGTTTAATTATATATTTTCTGTCAGCTCATTTACATCCAACTACAATCAACAGCATGTCAGCTGGGATCAATTCTTTGACAGTGATTTTATTATAGTTTCTGTGTAATCGTACTTTGGTATATCCACCCTGTTCCCACCCCTGAGCATATGGTATCTTCTTTTATGCATCTGAATTAGAGACAAGCACTAGCATTAAATATGAATCTCTTGGCTTTTGACGGTTGCCAGTCCTCGAGTTGTTTGCAAATGTTTTTGATATCAATTTCACTTCTGTACCACAAGTGCTTTGTTAACATCTGCCCTGCAGCAGATGATCATTTTTATTTACTGATTTATTCATATATCTATATTGTGGTGTGAAAACATATTTGTAACTCTTGGGCTTTAATCTGTGGAAGGAATATAACATAATGAAACACAGCCTTGCTTTGCACTTGAAAGGAAAAATGCATTATTTCTTTGTTTTTCAAGGTAATCCCAGATATAATAGGTAGTATAGCCATAATAAATTCAGTTCTTTGTTGAAATTCTCCTTCCCTCAGCCAAAGAGCCATGCTTTCTCACACATCTATAGTCTATCAAATGTTCTTGGAGGATCTTTTTGCACCAGATGCTATCTTGTTTCTCTTTGTGCTTCAGATTACCTCCCTAAACATTTTGACGCACACAAAGAATTATGCCAACTAGTAACTGACATATCCTGTTTTTCAGACTTTTTCTTCCAGAGTTGCCCAGTCGTGCAGCACCACGACAGTGGCTGAGTTCACTTTGTCATCAGTGAGAGCATAAAGTCCCATTATC
Source organism: Alectoris magna (assembly GCA_030625065.1). NCBI lineage: Eukaryota > Metazoa > Chordata > Aves > Galliformes > Phasianidae > Alectoris > Alectoris magna. The sequence continues at coordinate 108,325,562 of CM060560.1, forward strand.
TTATGCTTCTGCAGCATATGTGTGTGCATGAAATTGCATGACTTTGTGTTAAATCTCTTCATATGTTAGCTCTTTATACCTAGATAAATGACAAAAGTTTGTGAGTATTTACATCTTGGTTATGTAAATGATTGCATGTGGTCGAGGGAGGGCAGCATCCAGCCCTGAAGTTGTGTTTTCCAAGAAGTCTCCATGTTCCTACCAAAGATGATGTCATTTGCCTTTAGCTTTGAGTGGGCTGGAATTTTCACTTAATTGTTTCAAGCTGAGATGGCCATTTTATGTTAGTTTTAGTGACACTGTTTTTGTCTTTTTTAAATCAGAAAATGTGTGTGTGTTCAAATCAAAACTTCCCATTAAAACACATGTACCAGTTTCAGAAAGACTGAAATTGCCAGTGAGAGAGTCCTCTAAGAGTAAACATTGGCTTTGCAGGACGGCTGTGCAAACCCCTGAGCCTTTTTGCTGAAATACACTTGTTAGATGAGACATCTTATGTAGACAGACAAACATGAACTGGTAAGGGGAGAAGTCACTGAAGTGTTCACGTGAGGATTCACATGCGGATGTGTTACTTGAGGCCCATGTGCAGCTTCTGTCTTGGGCAAGAAAGGAGCTTGAAGCTGAGTGGTGAAGAAAATGGGAAATGAGGCAGGAAGGTTGGCTTTCAGAGGCATCATTGTTAAGTGCAGATATTCAGTAGGCAGACTGAAAAAAGCCTACTAGGTAACTTCCATTAAAGAGAAATACTGTTTCTTATTCAGCAGTTATGACTGTGTGTATTGTTCCTGCTCCATTTTAGCGTGAATATTTTTACATCTTCTATTGTTATAACAGCAAAGATTTTATTTTATTTTTTTCAATTACTGGGGAAGTTACCGAAAGTGTAGTTGTAAAGTGACCAAAATTGTTCACACCAGTGAGTGTAACTTGGCAAATAATTATGACTGAAAAAATATGGAAGCAATATAAAAAGATCTGAAATGTTTCATTTCAGAGACACCAACTGCTTATTTTGACATTTTTTAATGAATCATTTTGGCTTTTCCTTTCTCTTTCAAACAACATTTTTCATTGGTAAGTTGTCTATGTTTTTTAAAGAAGAAAGAATTAGAGGTACATTTGCTGAGAGCAAAATGGAGCATTTCAATGAAAAACACATAAAACATTCGTTTTTTATTTCAGTGGAGCAGACAATTTTATCCTTAGTTTTCTATGTAACAAAAAAATCATCATTTTCTCTGCTGCATTATTAATGAATGTAGATGTCAATAGCCCAATGTATGCATCTCAGTTTAGACCTAGTTCCTTCCTTTTGGAAGGAAGAAATAAAACAACAGATCTGTGTGTCAATGCCATTGTATAGTTTCATAATGCTACCATGCCACACAAAGAAATAAAGGTGGCTATGTCATGTGTGAATGCATGACTGTCCAGACAAGGTCCTGAGAGCCGATGCATATTAGCAGAAGAGCTCTGAAGAGGCCTGGTTCTGCCATATGTGGCAGCTTTTCAGGAACAGCCATCATAGCAAGGGCCTCATCAAAAGCCCAGAGCTCATTGCAAGACTGGCTTCAGGCCATACAATATAGAGAGTTATAAGGGAAGAAGTGGGCTTTATTTATTTCCTTCAGTCTTGGAGATGTGCTGAAGAAGCAGAACAGGAAAGCTACAGGAGCAGAAAGCCTGATGTGCTCAAGAGTGAATTTCTAGAAGATGTGTTTGAAATACACCAGAGCCATGCTTTAGAGCTTTGGCATGGAACATGCAGATCTCATAAACTGGGCAAAGAAGAGTTAAGATGCATGGCACAATTCCAGGGTACACAAGTGTTAAGTATTAAAGAAGCTGTGCTGATGCAGAAGAAAAAAGGGGGTTGGACCATGTTCTTTCAGTTATTTTTTCTTTATGAATTGTTGTAAAGCTGATCCAGTGATGCTCCACCAAGCATCTGTTGGCTCCTTGTACAGCACAGAAACCCCCAGTGCAGAATTTTCATGAAATGGCGAGGACCTTGTGATAGGCCCTTGTGCAGAATGTCTGTGTTCCCCTATTCTACTGAGAGTCTCCATACTGTAATCTTCCAACTCTTCCTCCTGTATTACAGCAAAAAAACAGCTATTTTGTAACTGCTTATGCAAGCTCCTTTGTAAGTTGAAACGGCTCTATATCCCCCTGGGTTATCAGTAGTAAATTGAAGTTTGCATGTGCCAACTCTTTCACATCTGCGTGTAAAGAAAACTGAGGGGATTAGTCTTAATACCTTAGAGCTAGATAAATATTTACTGAGTTTGATTCTGTCATCCTTTCATGGCCAACACTAAGTACAAGGTGACAGCAGGACTACTGAAAATATACAAACAGTATTAATTATGTTTTTTCTCCATTTTCAAACCACAGAATCCGCTTTCATGGCATACTTTGATTTTACATTTATCCCTTCCCAGGTGAAATGATCACTTCTTGTCACTTGTGACACTGTCATGTCTTGTATGTGCTTCTGAGAGATAATGCTTGGTTTTCCTATTTAGATATGCCTTTATGGAGATCTACAGCAGAAATTTACTACCGCAGCAGCCACAGCCAATCGTCTTCTGCAAAATCCTTCCCATTCTAGAACTCCAAACTAACCGTAGGTCACTTCAAACAAAAATCTGAACATTCGAAATCTGCTTTCCTGTTAGCACGAAGAATTTCTTTTCAGCTTCCCATGTAAGGTTCAGCTGACAGTCAGAATCATTCAGAATAGATACTAGTGGTATTTGAACACCCAAATCCACATAAAAGTGTAACTTTCTGATACATGAGTAAAAATCACAAACTTACTGAAGAAACAGAGAACAGTGGCTTTTGCATTGTTCACTTCCATGCATGATTACTATAATTCACTGAACCTGCAGCTTCATGTGAGGATGACAAGTAAAATTACTATGTTGTAAATCTAGCACCTTATGCTGATTAGCATCAGACTTTTGCAAGTAGAAGAGATTCTTGCCTCTTTCCTTCCTTTGACTTCAGACCATCTCCAAAGTCAGCTGAAGGCCTCAGACATAATCCTCAGAGTAATTAGTGGATCAAGTCTCAACTACACAACAGATCTGGTTTCAGTCTTTGAATGACAGCTACTTCCTGGGGGGTTAAGCAGAGCACTGTACTAGAGAAGCAGCTTTCTGCTTCTCTATATATGTATATAGACTGTATATGGACTATATACCCATGGCATATCCAGCTGCCATTGGGAAGTCTTGCAAAGGTGCTTGGCAATGTCAACGTAGTTTATGGCTACCCTCCTCTTGGAAAGGAATGACAACCACCCTTGGATGACATGGTTTCATGACAGTCATGTAACAGATGGTAACTTCCAAAAAAAACAACAAACAAACAAACAACAACAACAAAAAAAACACCAAAAAAACTCCTTTTTTTTTTAAATAAAAAGTGCTCCCTCCCCTCTTCTTCTCTCAGCATCACTCTCCAGGAAACGAAAAATCACAGCAGGCCTTGAAAACCAAACTAAGGCCACTAGATTATCACATGGATTCTACAGAAGACCCTAAGGGTATTGCAGTATAGAAACATAGAATCATTAAGGTTGGAAGAGACCTTCAAGATCATCTAGTCCAACAGTCTACCTACCACCATGATCACCGCTAGGATAACACCATGGACACCTAGAGGAAGAGTCTTGTATTATATATTAGGTATTTTCAGACTTAAAAAGCATAAGAGGATTAATCTAATGAAAAGTAAATGTATTTTCACCAGGCTGGATCTTTTCCATAGATGCTGGAGAGGAAAAGTTATTTTGGTGGTGTTCACCTCATCCTGAAGTAGGGTATATAGGCTCACCCTTAAAAGTGTCTGCTTCTTACTTTGAACAATTAGAAAGGCTGAGCTAACTAGCTCAGTCGTGGCATTTGCATTATAGGCATATGAATCAGGGAAGAGGAGGTCCACTTCTTGTGAATATATTTTGGACTAAGACTCATCATAATTTATGCATAATATCTTTTTTTTAAGAACCACATATGCATTGAGAAGACTTTGTGTGACTGGAGGCAGATTGGTGTCCTCCATACTGGTGTGAAAAGGAGACTGAAAAGTGCTCAAATACACGTCAACTTAAAACTGGCACAATGACTTACAGGACAAAAGGAAGAGACCTTGCACAGTCACTGACTAAACTCTGTTACAACCACATTTGTTCACAGGTACATACATGCATTGCTGACTGTATCACAAGGCCAGCTGTAGGTACCACGAGTGTTAACCAACCTGAGCACAGAACAGCTTCAGAAAGGAGAGTCCAGAATTTTATTTGATGTTGTTCCCAGCACTGCCCTGTAGCAGAGAACTAACTCCACTAACTCTGCCAAAAGTGACTTCTGTTTTCTCAGCTGTAAAAGAAATGTGGTAGGACTACCTCTTGTAAGTTCTGAATTTTCTTACCTATTTCCACTTAACTAAAGTTCTTCTGCCAGATTTTGCTTTCTTTGCTGTCACCTAGAGCATATCACCAGTACTAAGGGAAGCTGTTGAGGCTGGCAACATCACGGACTGCACAAGACGTGACTAACAGCCTGATGTTGAAACCTCAGAGGCTTCAATAGCAATCAGTCTTTTTGTGTTGAGGTTTCCTCTGACATGAATCCCAAACATAGCTGTGCATAGGCAGTGTTTGTATATGCACCTTCTAAAATGAGAAACACTCAGGGGAGCTGGGTTTTAAAGCATGCACAAGCTTGTTTGGGTGTTGGTGTAATTAATGATGTCTGCTGGTACTGTATTATGCATGTGTGTGAGAACATAAGCATAAAAGTTAATGTCTGAAATCATTCCTTCCTAAGATTTGCCTATAACTGATTACAAAAACGGAACTACAAACCCACTTTCCACTCCAAGAATTTCCCCTTCAGAGGCTTCCATCTCAAATTTGAAATCTCATGGCTTTTTTCTTGCTCTATGGTACCCTACTAGGGAAGTAACTTGCAAAACATACCCCCACATCTTCAATTAATATGACAAACACTTTAGTTTCACTGAAGGATGAAGTTCAGGAGAGATTAACATTTTGAAACCTACACACACTGACATACAATCACAGTAATTTTTACTGACCTGCTGTTAATTTCTTTTCCAGCTTAGTGCCATACGAAAAGACTTCCAGCAAGACACTGAGCTACAGGTCCTGAACCCAAGCCATGTAATTCTTGTCAGGTTATTCTAAAAACTTCATAACTCTATCAAAGAGTAGCTATTCAGTGTCGACTGACTTCACTGATTTCATATCTTTTCTGAATTTTCTGAAAGGAAGTATTTTATCCATTTTACCACAAATAAGGTCTATGATGAGAGGAGCAGTGGAATGTCTTGACATTTTGATAGAGTGCAACCACTTGAAGAAGAAAAAGGAGCTACCAGAGAAACTAACAGAGTAATAAAATTTCACCAAACTACAATCTAATCTGTTGATGTTTTGCAGATGTCCGACTCCTCAGCAATCAACTCTGCAGAGTTAAGGCCAGGGTATTTGGAAAGGGTGGGCATGGTTGATATATTTTAAAAGAGGAAGTAAAAATGAAAGCCCAATGGAGAATTCTAAAGGACTTCTTTGAGGATGATGGAGCACTGGCATAGACTGTCCAGAGAGGTTGTGGAGTCTCCTTCTGTGGTGATATTCAAGACCCATCTGGATGGCTAGCTGTGTGGCCTGCTGTAGGGAACTGCTTTAGCAGAGTGTTGGACTCAATGATCTCCAGAGATCCTTTCCAACCCCCACGTTTCTGTGATTCTGATTCTGTGAAATGTATCTTTCTGAAATACTATTTGACCTGAATATTGAGATCTATACTCGCAATTAATTTATTAGGTGTTTTTGTAGTCGTCATTGACCAGAAGCTTGAGTTCTTTGAATAAGCTGCTCTGGGAAGTGTGGTAATTTAAACAGAAAAGATCTTCTGTTGCCATGATTAATAATTAATTAAATATTGACTCTGAAAGATGTCTTAGTTGAATTTCTTATAGCTACTTAAGTACGCTCTAAAATCTTTTATCTTGTTACTATATCTGGTCACTGCTTACTCGGGAATCTTTAAGCTGGATATAGACCGAAAAAAATATATATATACATATTGATATTCAAGTAGATAATATTTTTCATTCAGAACTCATGCAAAAACATGCAAAATTCTGATGTAATAAATTAAAACCATTCTGTTACGTGCATCACCCAAGATCTTACTTATGTTATGGCAGTTTGGGTCATCATGTCTCAAGCATAACAGCTAAAGCTTTATTAAGTAATATCCTTTTTCAAAACCATTTTTTAATGATTTCTTACTGTTCAAAGTACTGACTGTGCACAATTACAACTTCCCACATAGTGGTGGTAAGCAAAAATAAGGGAGTGTTTTAATTATAAATATTTAGCTGAATAACTGTGTGAAAAACTGTCTAATTTATGTTCCTTGTAATGAAGTAGTATGTGACCAAATTCCAGAATTATGAGTTTGAAAAAGTAATTCAGTGTCTAGTGCAGCTTAATGGCCATATGTCTGAGAGAGAGGAGTGCTGTCCAAGAGCTTGGTTTATGTTCCCTTCAGAATCTTTGTACTAAAAAGCCAGGCCTAAAAAGCAGTTGCAGTTTTTAGAGTATCAGTATTTATCATACTTCTGAAACTGCACTGATGTGATTTCAAATCCACATCAATAATAAGGGTAATTTTTATCTCAGATATTTTTTATACCCAGACTAATTTACATCGCCATCATCATCAATTACACCACAGTTCTGTCTGAGACTTTGGTATAAGTTCAGGAAATGTATGTGCACACTCATGTACCCTATAGAGAAATGCTTTAGTATCTTGTCATTCACTGAGACCCAGGAAATGTACAAAGCAGCTTATGTAGTGTGCACCTGCCATCATGTTTGCAATATTTCCTGTGTCATGGAAGCGTGGAAGCTGGTGGCAGGTCCCATCATGCAGTGGTGCTGGTGAAGAGGAGAGGATGGCCAACAACCAAGTGCTGGAAGAGAGGCAAAGCTCAAAACTCCAGAATTTGAATTCCCTATGAGCTGCAATTTTGGGGAACCAAGGAAAGCAGAGAGATGCAGGTCCTCAGTCCTACAATGAACCATGTTTCTGAAGTGCTCCTACAGCTTACTATGGCCACAGGAAGGACTGTCTGTCCCCTCACCGCTACCAGTTATCATTCCAGTAATATATGTCGCAGAAGTGGTATCTGCTGAAAGCAAACTTCTTCAGTAAATGCTTTGTGGGATGAAAATCAGCTCTGTTTTTGTCATTCAGTTTAGTGAGATTAGCTTTTCATGAGAAAGTTTTCTTTTCCACCTCTCTTTGGAAACTGGAATGCGGCACAAGGTGACCCAATATGAGAAAAAACAGAAGTAAAAACTATAAGAAAAACATAATGTGTAAATTTATCTCTGCTTGGGATCAGGGGAGGAGGCTGCATGTGATGCACATACACTCATGTACCCATTTATTTGCCAAGAGAAATTCATATTTCTTTTTCACCTAGTAGCATTTGTATATAATTCTCACTATTTTTACATACATGTCATTGTAAAGCCACAGTATTTTTTACTTGATCTCTGTATTATGAATCTTCTTTGTTTCACCTGATGGAAAAAAAAAACTGAGCCATGTTTTCATTTCCATGACTGAAATTACTTTGAAATATGCATGCAGACTTCTCATCGTCTTTGTTTTTTGTTTGTTTGTTTGTTTTGTTTTGTTATGGTTTGGTTTTTTTGCATCCTCAAGCTCCTAGTAAGGCAGACTTCTGTAAGATGCCCATTGTTTCCCCTGTGCCATTCAACACTGAAACAATATTCCTCAAGGTTTACGGACATCTTTAGTGAAGGCACACGCACAGACCCACCAGGAATCTCTGATCTTTGTCTTCTGTTGCAATTTGAGCCTGCACAAGTTTGTCTGCCTTGTGAACTGTGCAAAATCTTTTCTGAGCTCTCGTTTTGTCCATGGGAATGCATGGCATTTTATTACTTCAAATGTGAAGGTGTTTGTTATAACAAGGACTGAACAGCAGGAGCTAAAATCTTGTTGAAGGAATGTTAGTTAAGTTAACTAAGTAGCGGAGACTCAGATCGCCTTCATTTATACCAGTCTTGAGCGTAAGCCATAAAGTAAGAAAAATGACTTTATTCGTACCGCAGAAACATTAAAATAATAAAAACTATCATTTCAGATAAACGTTAACGTTTGCTCTATTTTACTGGCACCACCATTATTCATTCCAGTAAAGTCCGTCTTTTTGTCTGAAGTGATTTTATAAATTATTGATTACACTTTCTTCATAGCTGGACAAATCCAGATGTGTTTAGAAAGTGTGGTATATAGCTCTAACTGACTTCTCCTTAGATCACCTTGTTGCCAGTGATTAAGGTGACACACTCTATCATATGGTGCTGTAAGTAAGTGAAACCAAGAAGCTGATGTGAAGAGCTGTGAAGTAACATGCGAGACTGTATCCAGACTATTGCACAGTATAGAAGAGGATTTCTGAGAATTATTCTTACTTTTGAGTTCAGCAATTAATTTTAATGCTTTATTAGTTATATGTCATTAATCTTTCAGGAAAGCTATTGGACATTCTGACATATCTTGAATATTCATACAAAGACAAAGCTGTCTGAATACCTATAGTTAAGATTTTATTAAGGAAATATCTTGTTTTGATGCAAAGCAATCATATAATTTGGAAATAGGCATTTGTTACTTGTCTTTATCTGCATTACTGAAGCAGATTACTCAATCATTTCAACATTAAAGCAAAGGACCTGATTCTGTTAACTGTAGACCATTTCCACTGAGGAACGGAGCATTGTGCTTTCCTTTGTCAGTCGACCAATCTTGAGGGTTGCTCAAGTGTTTGCAGAGTCTGGACCCAAGGGAAGAAGATCACAGCATTTTCCCGTTCACTTCATGTTTACCGTTACATTAGCAGGAAACTGTTCCAAAGAACATTTACTGGAATATCTACAGATGAGTTATGTGATTGCTGATCACTTTCAGTAAACACTGCTGTTGTGTGATGGAAATCCTGTAAAGCAAGGATAAAAGCTTTGGAGATAAGAATTATCGCATAAATGTCATTATTTGGAGAGGAAGAATTAATATGCTACCTGGAATATCTTTACCTACATTATTTTACCTACATGCATATAAAAGGAGCAAGCACCAGAATCAGTGGATACTTGTTTTTTTGAAATTTTAGGTATTGATTTGGGTGATAAATACAGGCTTAGATTTGCAGTTATATCAATTCAACTAAGATTTCGCTCCAGTGTTTTACAGTGCAGTTTTGCAAGTGCCTTCTTCCCTCCCTCTTCTACTTCATTCTCCTCTACTCAAATCATTTTCTGGGTGGCTCTTTTTAGAAATGTGTTCCGTATGAAATATGAGTATCAAGAGTAATAGACTTTAGATGATACTGTAATTCTCAAATATGAAGAAGTTAACTTCATCCTAATAAATCATAGCTCCAGTAGAATAATGATGAGATTGAATTTGAGTTTTCTTCCAATCTTGCTGTGAACCGAAAGGTTCAATATGCTCTCAATTAAAAGCAGCCAAATGGAAGTTCAGATCATGCTCACAATTCTTCCTTTTTTTTTTTTTTTTTCCAAATTGAAGGAGATAACAGGTGTGCTAAAACTGAAATTTCATCTTAAAAGTACAGACAAAGTCAGAAACCATATTTCAGCTTGCAGCTCAGATTTCAGTCACCACCAGTATCAAGGAGGGCAGGCCAGTATGAGTTATCACCTTTGGCTTTGATAGGAAAAAATTATTGGAAAAAAAACCAACAAAGCAACATTCTAATGCAGAAAAGAATGATAAAATTAAGGGTAGGAAAACATCTCCACATCTTCACCTTTTCACATCCAAGATAGGTCAAATGACAGATTGTTCATAAATGCAGTAATGTAAATATTGTAAATATTCAATAAAAACTATTCCTCTAGAAATGGTCACGTATGCCATTTCTTAGATCTGTAACTAGGGTACTTAAGAAGTTTTTTTAACACAATTAATGTGCATGAGTACTGATAAATTATTAGTGTACTGGGCCAATCACATAGGACCATGTCCTGTTGGATTATAAAACCAGAGCAAAACAGTGTTTCGAGGGGTGTCTCTTAACCTTGTTGAAGGTGCTTCTCCAAAGACCCTTGCAATAAATACCCCAGTTGCCGTTGGAGAGTGACCCACTGTCCTACTTGGGAGCTTTGGTTCCACATCTGCACGCCACCCTGCCAATATCCCAATACTTTCTTTTTCCTTTTCATTTTAAAAAGCACTTTGTCCAGTGCCCTGTCTCATGTTCTGTCTGTGCTTTAGTCATGAATTGGAACTGGGCTGTTTCCCTTCTCTTTCCTTTCTCAGTGCTGTGTCCCATTTCTGGAGACACTGGAATTTCAATAAACAAGTTCTGTGGTTTCTCTACCCAGCTGCCGAGGTGACTTTAGAACCAACTGTAAAGAAATGTGATTATACAGGATCCTATGGCTTGTAAATATAGGATTCAGGCCTCTGAACAACTTCCCTATCTTAACATTTTCTTAGCTACTCTGATCTCTGAGGGCTTGGGATCCATTCGCCTAAGCAGTTAAGTTGTCCAAAGATGTATGTCTATTTGTAATGAAATCCATTTTCAGTCTTCAAACAGAAGACATACATCTGCTATTTAAGGTAACACAATGCAGAGCTTTTCCTTTAAAGAAAAAAAAAAAAAAGAAGAAGAAGAAAAAGGAACAAAAGTTGAGAAGCTTAGGCAGTGAATGCAGAAAAGTGATCAGTGTGCTGCTATCAGATAACTTCAGTCTTTTCGCAACGAATACACCAGTCCAAGTTCTAACACCTGTGTCCCTTATCCACTTCTCTCAGGAGCCTTGCTACTACAATTGCAGGCATTTGTACCGAAACACTGTATGTGCTCTTTCACAACTAGGGGCAGAGTAGGCCTCCTGTGTAGATGGTGATTACAGGTTATACATAACTGCATTTGTCAAGTACTTTAGGCCCATATGAAGTGCTATAAACTCCTATTTGAGGGTCATACTTTCCTTTCAGAGCACTCTCTAAGACACAGAAATATCAAATAGCCTAAGTCAATAACAGAGATTGTTCTTTGCGGAAACAGCAACTTCACAGAGATTAGCTCAGTTTGGCCTCTTTTTTTTTGTGGAGATCATAATACTGCAGTATATTACAGTGATGAAAAGGTGATTGAAATTGAGAAGATTAATATATCAGCATCTGGGCTGAGAAATACCAAACACCTAAAGATCCCAGGTCCTCCCTGTAAAACAGTGAACATCCAGAACCAAAGTGGGTTGTCCTGGGCTTCAGCATATTGGTTTGTAGTGGAGAGATGAGTCAAGAGAAGGCTTGAAGGTCTGCTCTCCTCTCTGTTGGAAGCTACTGGCTTGTCACTGTTGAAGACAGGGAAGTATGAGCACTTAAAGTAAGAGAAAGTAGAGCAATCATAAGGAACTGTGTAACTAGGTCACAGGAGGGACTCAAAGGAGACACGAGAAAGACATGAAGACAAAGCAGTAGTGCTTCCTCTCAGCCAGCTTTAGATACTAACACGATCTGCACTGGTGGCATAATAAAGTAATTGCCGTTATCTTCCAGAAGTCAGTGAAATGAAAAGGAACAAGGGAGTAAAATAGAGTCAGGGTTCAAAAATAATAATGATAATAATAATAATAATCAGCTAAAGGAAAAATCAGCGGACCTGATTTTGTCACATCCAGACTACTCCTCAGCAGTGTAAAATGTCCTCAGAGTAAACAGGAGTTCAGTGTAACAGTGCACGCATCACGGCTCCTGTGAAATGCCTGAGAGCTGGTCTTATGGTCTTCTTTGTCCAATTTAATAAATAGTGAACTGCAGAATTCCTGGCACGCAAAGGAGCACCATCTGTTCACAAAGCATGGATCCTTGTCGCAGAGAAGGGAGTTGCTGTTATTTTTCATGGAGAGGTAGTGGCCTCACTGTAGGTGAGACTAATGGTGAGTTCTCACAGTATCAAGTACAGTAACTGTTTTATTATTCTCTATGCTGTTCCTCGTCTGATAAGCCCCGGACGTTGTTTACAGTTCAAATCATTCCAAGGTCACTGGTTATTGCAGTAGGAGAACACATAGTCAGGCAATGAAGATTACGTGGCTTGGAAGAACTTTACTACAAGTAAATAGAAATTTTTCCAGGTTGCTCTCCTGTGATGGCCAGGTTCATTATAGTGAAGGCTGGACCAAAATTCCTATGGGGCAAGGAGTCATGAACTGAATTCAGTACTGGTGTAAATAAAGTAGTATGTGTTCTTGAAGGGGATCTGCACTTACTTCATTTCATCTTGTGAAAAAAAGTTTTCCTACCACAACTAATACCTTTCTTGGGTACCAGAGTAATCACATGTTGTATAAACAGTCCTTGACTGCATTCACTCCCAACCAGCTCCTCACTTGTTTAATCACTGTTAATTCTTCCTCTAACATCTCTTGTGTTGCAGTCTGTGCTGGGAAAATGTCAGAGAGAAATTTTGGATCCCAAATGTCTCCTGAGCCTAGGGGATCTGTGTGCTTCCTCTTGTCCCCATGGATGGATACTGACCTGTCTCCACAGACACCATCGGTTCTTGCAGATCTCCTCCTCTCCCCTCAGTCACATCAGATCCGACTTCAGCATCTCCTGTTTCTAACCTCAGGAGGGTCATGTTCCTGGAACATATGTCATCTGTATCAGTGGTGTAAAACAGGATGCTTAATTTTTAGCTCCATTTCCTACAGAAACAAGATAATATAATTCAGCCACATTTTTTCCTCCACTGAGTAGATTTGAAATAGTAAGGCAATTTCAATGATCTTTGATAAAGATATACAAGTTTAAAAAGATAGTTCAGTTCCTACAAATTTAAGTGTTCACAGAGCTGAAAAAGACCCTTTTTTGTACATTTTTATGGCAAATTCTACCATTAAAATTCCCATCTTACAACGTATCTGAGAACGCACGCATCAGAGTGTGATAAATTCCCACCTTTGGCAGAAATTTCACTTTGAGCTCAAAACAAAAAAGCCGAAAATAGACAATAATGAGACAATTCTTCACAGAAAAATAAGCTTTCTTAGGCTGGTACTTGTGGGATGTCCCATGTGATGATTCTTACTGGGGGCCCTCTCCTACCACAGTGAGTTGCATCTTATGTCCCATCTGTACATAACAGTGAACAAATAAATGGAAAGATTGCAAGACAGTCAGCTCTACAAAACTACCAATAACAAGAAAATAATAATTAGTGCTGAAAAGTATTGATTCTCAGGCAATTTTATTTAACCTGTTGCCAAGGCACAGGCAGAGTCCTGTTAATACAGCTCAGTGCTGCAGTAGTATTAATGCAACATAAGTGAGTGGGTCTTGTTTTGCCACCTCGAGGGGCTGCACACAGTAATTTTTAAAGTGTTCAGGAATGCACCAATTGCTGTGGTATCAGTTGCACTGGAAGATTATCAAGAGCCTTCTGTCCTGAAGTTTTTAGCAAAATAATTAAAGATTTGAACCCCTCATGAGTCCAAAAATGCTTTATTGTTTAATACCATAATCTTCTTTGTTATAAATAAGGGGTCTAGTCATACAAAATAATCCAAAGCCTTTGGCAACGCATAATCCAGTGAAAAGACTCTAGTTTTATTTCAGTAAGCGATTTGTAGCAGGTAGAGACAATAGCAGGATTTTATAGCAGTCAGCGGTTTGAGAGATCCTCTGATAGAAATCTGTGAAGGAAAGCCGTAGTTCACTGTCTGGGGAAGACTTTGTGAAAAGCAAGTTGTTCCCATTTGTTTATTCAACAAGAAGCATCTCTGGAATGAGATTTTTTTCAGGCTCCAGGTCAGGAAATGCGGCTTTGTGTCCAATTTGCGTCTGCTTTTACCAAAGTTTAAATACAAATAAAATCCCAAATCATTGTAACAGCAGCAGCTGATGATGAAGCACAGATAAACCAAGGAAGGGAAGACAATTGTTATTAGTATCCACTTACTTAGGTTGCCAAATCACCACTTTTAAAATGAGGGTGAAATGTCAAATGGAGATTTTTAATTGGGAAAATAACTTCACTGCTGCCCTGTGCAGCTGAAAGGAAATGCAAAGGTTTTCCAGACATTAATCTCTTAATTAATCCAAAGGAAATCCTTGGATGATGAGAAATAGTTTTAAAGTGGACCTCAGGAATTACCACATGTAAATTGCAGGTCTATCCCAGAGATTCCTCTGTGGGTATCACGTCCTGGCTATTAGCTACTCAAATACATCATGTATCTCAGTACACTGATGGATGCTCAGAGTCTCTTAATGCACTTGTGTGGATAATGTCTCTATCAAAATCCTCCACCAGCTATTTACATGACAGTCATATCTCTCTTCAGGCCTCTTTGTTCTGAGTGCTCGGCATTTTCTTCAGCCCTCTCACCAAGAGATTTTCAATTGATGATATGCAAAAGCAGTATGTTAATCTGGACCTTTAAAGGCTTGGGGAAGATGTGCTTGGATGCAGTGACACCAGTGTGAGCTGTAGGATGAAGGCTGCCAGGTTTTCAGTGATCAATCCATCAAGAGCAACAAGGCAGCTCTGCAGCTGACTTCTAACTCATGTGAGTTCTTTGTAGTACTGTTAGGAATCTGTAATTAAGGTACCTTGTAATTTGCCACAGAACTACATTATGCAGACTGCTTGCTGGCTACCAAGGACCAAATTCTGATTTTTTTGTGTGTGTGTAGATCCCCAGCGTGACTGCTGTTGACTTCAAATGGCTCAATATTCTTGGGTGATTTTCAGACTGATTAAAAAATCTTCACTTGGGCAGTGCTCTCAGATGAACCATAGGAGTACCCATAAAAAAGCTCCACAAACTTTTCTGCAACTTGGGTTTTGTGCTGATTATGTGAAAAACCATGAGTCAACAAGGAGTTACAACTCATTTTTCTCTCAAATGCATGCATCCTAGGTTTTTTAAAAGTTGAAGTTCAATGAATAGAATAAATTAATGGCAGTTGTCTCAGAAGAATTAAATGGTGTATCCTCTGCATGTTTTTAATCTTTTCACTTAATTTGCCGATGATTCAGTGTCGTAAAATATTTCTCCCTTCTGATTAGAAGGGAAACTTACAAGACAGTTAATATTCCAAAGAGTAGTACAAATAAAACAAAATTCAGAAAATAAAATGACCATTTAATGTACACTCTGTTGGTACCTTGCTTGTGTTTAGACAAATAAAAATGTGCATATAGAGAAGATAGTCCTAGAATGTGTCACACGCTGTGCTCCCAAGGGTCACACACTCGGAGCAGGTGAAAACAACAAATGGAATGCTGTTGAACTTGGTTTACCTCCAAGGCTTTTTTCTACTTTGGGCACCCTGACTGCAACAGCAGATTTTATGGCCAAACTTTTCATACTATGTCTGGGCTCTTAAATCCATATTTTGGCAGCTGACTGGAAACTGATGGAGCACCAATAAACCTCACTGAAGTATTTGTTTTGAAAACCGGGCTTTCTTCATTTCAGTGATGAAATGAATGTAAGACCCGTCATCTAAGCACCTAAGTTTGGAAATATTATCAGAAGGTTTTACATTAACCATAGATTAAACAGAACTGCAGACAGCAACTGAAATGAAAAAATGAAAGCCATTCCCTTCCCTGACCAATGTGTCTCTTTCTTGCTTACAAAAGACTCAGTTCCTTGTTTTGCCTGTGCCCCCTGAGCAGTTTGTGTGTTTTCAGAGCCTGGGTTTGTTTTCCTCCTGCACTTTTCACAGCGGTGTTGAAGCTGTGCTGTCAAGGGATCAGTGAGGGCTTATGAACTCAGTGGCAAAGGCAGGCAAGTAGAACACTGTGATTTTATTCTTTTTTTTTCATCCTCCTGCCTTGACATCACTGCATCAGCTTTTCTCAGATCCATATTTGCCTGCATTCCCATGGAAAGCATACCACGAGTAGAAGATACTTTCATTCTTTCTTTAACTCAGTCCAAACAAACTCAGCCTAGCTATTCATTTATTCTCTCTAACCATTATTAACATATAATATTCTCCTCAATTCTTTGCTTCACTTAGCCTTTCCTTTGAGTTATACCCCCAAAACATGAATTTCTAACCTACATTTCGCTTTAATTCTATTAAACTTTTTGGCAGATGTTCCTAATTCAGTACCCTTATTTTTCGTACTTCCTAACTTTCCTGTGCAACTATTTAGGTGTTATTCATCACTTTCTAAGTCGTTTTTATTTCCCCTTTCCTACTCTCTTTTTCCCTATTAAGAGAAAAACATACAAAGAAAAGATAAGAAATGAATGTCATTTATTATCTAGTAAGTCTTCTTCTGAAGTGGTCAATAGAAAAACATCTCTTTTAAGTGATGGCAGCATAATGCATTCATGCAATAGAAGTGCCATGTTCGCCTTGCAGGTGTCTAATTTTAACCTTTGTTTTAGGCAAGGAGGATAAATAGAAATCTGGGTGTGAAAATGAGAATGAAAATGATCTTTTCTTTAAGTCTCATCTTGCCAGGAATGCTGAATACCACCTCTCTTCTGAAAGTAAGCTTGGAACAGGCAGACAGCCATTTGAGAACTACACACCTTGTGGCAGCAGCAAAACTAGGAAAGTTCCCTGCAGCTTTAAACAATATAACAAAATCCTCTATCTATCTGTGTATGTTTACACAGAAGTGATGCTGAGAACAGCCTGCACCACCTTTAGCTTGCAGGGCAGCATGCCTTTTCCACTCCCCACAGAAAACAATACAAGGAATGAAGCAGCATCACCAGAGTGCAAATAAAAATAACACTAAAGCATGAGGAAATGACTGAGTGGAATTCTCAGAAGTGCCAAGAATTGTTTCAGCAGAGAAATGCACTTTGAGTATAGCGACATATGAAGGGACTGGCTAAAGACCAAGCTGGTGCCTGTTTTTCCTATTTTCTCCTGAGAGCTGCAGGGTGCAAACATCTTTCCAGTGGCAGAAATACTTACCCTGAGGGCAGCAATAAATTAGACCTCCAGCACAGAGACTGCTGCAGGACATCCCCAAGGCAAAAAACTGCCACAAAGCGTCTCTCGGAAGTTCCTCTAACTGCTAATGAGAAATTACCCCTTTTCTCCCCGTCGTCCCCATGATGCTCTGACAGGAAGATGCGACCTGGCATAGGCTCTCCAGCAGTGGGAGGGACAGGGCAAGGCGTTTCCTTTTGGAAGTAGCTGCCTGCAAAATGGTCTCCAAATTGAATGGCACGATGATACTGAACCACACTTCCCCTCATAGTTATTTTTTAGAGTCAAGTGGATTCATCAGCTTCACGTTGGAAAGCCTCTCAATACTCTCTGGAGGTGGTACAGTGCTGATATGCCTCCATGCCAAATATACTGAAAGAATTCCTACTGTGAAAAAAATGAGCTAAGGCGCACACATATGTATTCCTAATAAAAATATAAACTCCACAAGTCTGTGGGTTGATATGTTTGAATCACATCGATTCGACAAGTTCCTGCTGCCAGTAACAATGAGGGAGCAGTCAGTGAAGTGGCATGTGCGTGCGCTTACAAACAATTTTTAACCCCGTCAAATTGCCTCGGGCTTTTGTTCTAAGGATGTCTATTTTTTTTTAGACCAAAACAAGTCCAAAATCTTTAGCAGAGAGGAATAACTTAACAGCTTCACAACTTGCAACTGTGCTTAACAGTTTTTGAACATATTGGGCAATTTTAGTCAGGGACAGGAGGTCCTCAGCCTCCTATCTCAGTGGGTCACTTGACCTGTAGAGTCTTAGAGCTCCTGTTCCTAGGATTCGTTTGGGTGTTCATGTTTGTATTTATTTTCCTCTGCTGAACTGAGTGTTTTTAACTCAATTTCTTAACAAAACTCATAGCCTTGATCCAAAGCTCAGCTATGTGAATCATTACTGAACCATTTACCTGAATCATGACATACAATTATTTCATTTTAAAGCCACTGAAGTCTAAATTTATGCTAAAACAACAACAACAACAACAATGTGGCTTTCTGATCAGTTTAATCTGCCGTAAATGAGCCTTTCAGCTGACAGAAACAATCCCATTGCGCTCCCAGCCATGGTGGCATTTTGGCCTATACAGTCAACATTCATAGCTCTGCTATTTGTGGCAAAGAGTCCAAGTCTGAATCCTGATCAGGATGAAGCCTTGCGTGCGGCGATTCTGAGACCTTACAAAATCTCAGACAGGAGAGTAGATGTGGATGAGGACGGGATGAAACCTCTCAGATTTGGATTCTGTTCAGAATCCACTTCAGATGAAAAATGATACGAGACTTCATTTATAACTCCAATCTCAAATCTCCATGAAACTGAAGTGCACAGTGATATTCCTTTGTGGGTATTTATATTCATTTATCCTTTCAAAAGATTTGTTATATTCCCCACTGTTGTAATTCGTGTTCAAAATCCTCTGTGATATTGACACAACCAAAAGGAATTTCCCATACCTGGGTTCAAAGCTCAAGAATAAATCTCCTCTCCAACTTCAGAAGTGAGAGGTAAAGTCATGCAAAATTTAGAGAATGCTGTCATGGGTGGTTTTGTTAACTTTCATCTAAGCATCTCAATGAAGCCATCGGGAACCTTGGCTCCTGAGCAGTGCCTGTGATTGTAAGGATAGGAATACTTCCCAAGCCTAAAGAAGAAAAGGTGAGGAGTGCCATTTTTCTGATGTCTTTGCAAAAGCCTCACTAGCCTTACCACCGACAGAGGCTTTGTCAATACACTGGTTTAATAGACATGGAAGATTTTGCGTGCGTTTGGCTTTTGTTAAGCTGGATTTTAGATCTCCTTTGGGCTTCCTATTATAGAGCTAGCAAGCTGAACAACAGGAGCAGCAAGTGTTAAACAGCTAAGCACTATTTGCTCTGATAAACAAGCTTTATGTAAAGAAATGGTAACATATACACTTCCTAGAGCTCATGTAACAGGATGCGCTTTTGGATGCCAAACAAGTCATTGGAAATGACAAGTAGGCATTAATTACTCGTTAGCATACTGAGAACAGCTAATACCTTTATAACACAATATAAACACGAGATTTAAATAACACTAGATGAGATCCGATAATCCATTACATTTATATAACTTTTCTTCTACTGAAACGTTACATTAGATATTTATAGGTCAAATATTAACTGCTTTACAACTCTCTATGTACAATATCCCCTCAGCACATATCTCTTCACTGCTGAATTCCCAGGTGACCCAGAGCCACCACTCAGCTTCAAAACTGTTCTTCTGTCACTGGACTAGTGGGAACTTCTTAACAGGATGTCACCAGTAAGAGCTGATTCACTCCTCTCAGTTGTGAGTGCCTGATATTAGCAGCACAGGAGCCATTCCAATGGACTAGGGTCAAGGTCAGCTTCTGGATAGGGTAGATCACAAAACAGGTTCAAACTGTTTTCTGCTTCCTATCATTCTATCTTCAGTACTTTGTATCTCCTATGGAGAAGTTTTCTGTTGAATTTCTTTCTTGTCTCCCCATACTAATAAGTGCAGTTCATTTTTACTATGGGCATTATTACTATTCACTTAAAAGGGTGCTGAATTGTAAATTAAAATATGTACCTGAAATGGACAGTCCATGCATACTTCTAGACTGGCCCACTGGATAATCCTCCTTCAGACATCTGGCAACAGCTGCCTTGAAAGCTAGACCTTATCTGACAGTTGTTGCTAATTGATCAGTCAGTTAGTGGGGGCTATTAGATCAAAGTCTATGAGAGAGAAGCAACGAATAAACACTGAGCAACAGGCTGGCCAGGCCCACTGTGCAAGAAGTATTTTTTCCAAGAGGATTAAGATAAAATAATATAGTTAAGACCTTGTAATACTTGAATTTTCCCGAAAAAGAAACCAATTGCAAGATGTTGCTTTGCAGCTAATAAGGCTTATGAGCCCTACAGATAACTCTGATAAAAGGCCACCAGAGAAAATGAAGTAAGCCCTTGTGGATGGGTTCCTGGTATTACTTTATTATTGGGTAAAGGACACCTCCTTTCTACTGCCAAATTAAGTTCTTAATTCAATACTGCCTCAGGGAAATGTGACACCTGCTGAAGCAAAAGACTATATAACGTGCATTCATAAAGATCTCCCATCCAAGCTTGAATTGTGCCCTAGGCTGCCAGACTTTGAGATCATAGCCCATCTCACTATGGGGGACAGAAAAAGCTGTTGCAAAGCTTAATGCTTCTGCACACAGCAAATGAATCACACACTTTGGTCATTTGAGTGGGCTGAAAAAGGTTTGTTACATCGAGATATGGATCTTATTCTTCCGAACAAAGCAAAACATTTAATGAAAAACTGACGTTTTCTTAATATAAATGAGTAAGCACAGTAATTTGCACTTATATAACTCCTTTCATCTCCTCCAAGGCTCAGAGCTTCTTAACAGTGAAAGGTTATTTTTTTTTCTTTTGTTATATTTTAAAGGAATAATTGAAGCACTTGTAAGTGACTTGCACAAAGAGTTGAGTCAGAACTCAGGTCAGTCTCCTGTTCTCATTGTTGCACTTTGCTCCATCCTCCCTACCAGTTCAATAGTTTATTGTTTGCTTTTGTTGTTTTCATATAGTTTTCATAATTTAAAGCAGTTGCAGAATGATTAGTTACTTCATTGTCTGGATTCATCCTGTGAGCTTCAGAATGTAAAAATAATTCCTGTGCTATTTAGTACAGTTAATTTTTAAATACTCTGGACCAGCTTTATCAGAACCGGTACAGGATAAAGCAGGAACATGGTTACACATATTTTTCTTTTGGTGTCAGCACTAGTGTACATAGCTCTCACACTGTCCTCTCCTTCAGTACTTTCATGGCTCTATATTTTTTAATGTTGTGCACTGCCCAGTTGTTTTACACACAATGGAGGGAGTGGGGAGGAGAGAGGGAGTGTCAGTGGACCAACAGCAACTGCCCTGACCAGCTCTGCTACTGAAAAGGAAATCCATGAATATATCAGTGAATGTTTTGTGTCCTAGTCAGAGTAAATATAAAACAGCCATGCATTTAAATGCTGAACCTGGCTATCTATCTCAAAGGTTCACTAAGAGCATACAAGGTCTTTAGGTCACTAGTTCAAATCACAGGATCTGAGGTCCATTTCTTAGTGGAAGAGTGCAAATAGCACTGATTTTCACTCTCCTCAATGCACTTACTAAAGAGGCAGCAGCACAGGGAATGCATTATCCCCTGTGCCCTGGAGGAGGGTCAAGACAGAGCACATTGGCAGGTCTGTGTGTACGATGTTGCTCCCTTTGTCTCCGGTGAACAACTAGAAAATTAATCCCTTCAGTAGTGAACGGGACACCTTCCAACACCACTGTTTCACAGAGGCAGATGGAGAGAAAGAATGCAAAGTGCTTGTGCATAGATTCACACTGTGTACATCAGGCACGTCCAAACTGCGGTCTGGCACAGCAGGCAGTACGGCCCAGCACTCACCCCATGCCACCTGCCCCCACTGCCTCTGCAGCTTTGCCAGGCTCCGGCAGTCACATTGGGGTGCTATTAGCACTGGCTGAGATGCAACCAGAGCACATGGATTCGAGGATGAAATAAGTAAAGGAGGAGTAAAATTTCATCAAAAATCTCTGATAAACACCTTGAGAGCTCACGGAGAGTGGCACCCTCTGCCATCAAATCAGACTGATGCGTTTAGTTTCAAAAAATCAGTGTCACTTATCCCACTAGTTCTGTGTTTTTGTTACTCTCTTTTTACGTTTTAATAAAAAATACTGAAGATTAGAATGAGTTTTGTTACTTACATATGTTATACATTATATAAATTAGCTTCTCACCAGAATTCCCTTACATGTTGTTGCCTTGTGACAGATGGCAGCAGAGGGGCATTGTGACCAAATGGAGTTTGACATGGAAGTGCATATGAAGCAAAGATGTGTCGCTAAGTTCCTCCATGCAGAAAAAATGGCACTCATTAAAATTCGTTGATGCTTATGAATGCTTTTTGAGGCCAAACAGTGGATGTGAGCACAGTGAGGTAGTGGGTGGTGCATTTCAGCAGTGTCCACAGTGAATCACCTCTGCTACTGCCTGTTTCAGTGAGCGTGGCATGCAGCCTCTTGTACATTGCTGGTGAAAATTTATAGCAAATAGTGGTGACTATGTTGAAAAATAGCGTTTTGTAGCTGAGATTTTGCTCTATCTAATAGTGTTATGATGCTCTTTGTATCTGTTGTAGTTTCCATGGAAATAAACAGGAGGCATTACTTTTGGAGTGATCTTGTATATGCTGCCCAAGTAAACTTAAAAGTTGGACACCCATGGAATAGATCAAAAGCTACTCAGAAGCAGTTTAAATCAGACGGACATAAAACTGATGCAGCCTAGAGTCACACCAGATTCTAACTGATTGAAAAGAGTGTTTAGTAAAGCCATTGCAACTGTACAACTTTTAATTGCCTCATAAAGCTTTATGAAACTGGATCATCACATAAACAGTAATAGCACGCAAAAAACTGCAAAAAGCTCACTAACAATAGCTTAATAGCAATTCTGACAGACCATATTTCATGTGAACCTGTTTACTACTGATACCCTTCATAAACTTATATTGGAAATAAAGCCTATTAAATTGCAGTCAACCCATGACATTATTACAACAAACATTCATTATTTTATGGAGCAGACTATTGGCATTCCTTAGCCTGAAGAAAGAATTATGAACTCTTGTTACACTAGTACACCATAGCTAGGATTTAGATTATAAATTCATCACAGCATTCATAAGCTCTTGTCAGTGTTTCATTGCTTATGTGGAAAATTTGTGTGTATTTACCAATCTTGCTAAAATCACCACTGGATATAAGCGATTATGCTAAAATGCCAGGGCTTGACATGTGCAGAAATTGAGCTGTAGTTCTGTAGAAGATGAATTACAGGACTGCATAAAGCCGGGAATACTTTTCTCACTGCTAACCAACTTGCTGTACAATACTGTAGTCCTAGGAGGGATAAGTACATCTATAGTCTTGTGGATCATATTCATGGGTCACCTGTGAGTTCAGGCATCCCTTGGGGCTGAGAATAGTAAGTAAAACATGTATTTGATATATTTTCTATAGTTGTTCATGTATTGAGGTTGCTCTGAAAGTAATGCCTTCTATTTATTTCCATGGAAGCTGCAACAGATACAAAGAGAACAATAATGCTATTTGATAGAGCAAATTCTCAGCTACAAAGCACGCATTTTCAACATAGGCACCACCATTAGCTATGTATTTTCCCCAGTGATGAACAAGAGACTGCATGCCACGCTTGTAAAATCTGCGTGGCCATCCGAAACATGGCTTGTTGCTCATGTCACTGTTGCCACTTATGAAATGCACCACTCACTGCTCACATCCACTGTTTGGTCTACATAAACATTCAGGAAGCATCAATGAATGTCAGTGGGTGTCATTTATTCTGCATGGAGGGCTTCAGTGACACACCTTTGCTTCGTACGCACTTCACTGTCAGATGCCATTTTGTCAGATACTGACAACATAAATGACACTAAATCTTTTTTTTTATTTATGTTCTGTATTTGGCCTATTGTGAGTCTTGTAAATTTGGGAAGTTTTGCTCATGCTAATTTCAGAAATTCATTCATATAATGTTTGTTTTTTGGGTTGTTAATCTAGGACATTAAAACGTGGTTGTTAATCTGCCTGAGAGATCTCTACATAGAGTGTATTTGGATGAGGAACATGATATGATCAGTGTGTGAATAAAAATCGCAGCTTCTTTCAGAGTGGAGAAAAAATAATATTCCTCCTCTCCAGCACAGTTTGCAGTAGTCTGAAGGGAAGGGACTGCAAACTCTTCTGGCTGGCTCTTGGCCCCAGAGCAAACCAGTCATGTGTCAGTGCTGTACCTGTCTTTCCTACCACCTCTGCCTGCCTGTCCCACTGCTGTGTAAATCCTCCTTCCCAGAGATTGTTCCGAAGCCCCACAAGAATATTGCTGTGCATAATGATGTGGAAATTAGCACCACAAATGACAGCCTGAGAGGGACATCAGTTGCTGAGCCCAAAGTGAAAGGGTGTTTTCACCTGGATAAGCTGGAAATGCTTTGGGGTTCTGTTGACAGCCAACAGAAATTTGTAAATAACATACAAAATCTTTCACACAGGGATTTTAAGAGAAGACTAAGTGATATAAGTATATGAGAGAAATGCAATTTTGGATCACATGGGTGAAAACCAGCATGAAAGCAAAGGAAAATTGTCAATGCTTTGGTAAAGAAAGCTTTTTAGATGTGTTGAATAATTCAGTGTAGAGTCAAAATTATACCACAGACATAACATAGCAGATGTTGATACATCTATAGAGTATCTGTGAATATTTCCACACAGAATGATGCTTGCAGATTCAACCTCATAATCTGAGCAGCCAGGTGTGATCACTCTCCTAATCTCTCCATTGGTCTGAACTAAAACCCACTAAAAGGCAGCACATGACTGGATTCAGTAGTGCAATGTGGATGGATGCCTCACCGTCTCACTGCTCAGGCAAGCAAACTTGTGTGCACTTTGCATAACAGCAGGACAAGGACTGTCCAGACAGCAAAACACAACACTGTTTTGTTCCCAGATGTTACAAAGGAATTCCTAAATGCTTTTCTTGCTTAAGAATAATGCTCAGCCTGCCAGGTTTTGTTATAGATGCAGAAGATTTGCCCACTGTTCTGAATTTGGTTTTAAACAGACCCTTAGTTTCACTCTACAAGAAAAAGTATCCATTTTGTTTGAAGAAGGTGTCCTCCTCTCATTTTGGTTTATTTTGTGGTGAAATATTCCTCTTTCATTTTTTTTCATAATATCTTTTCTGCTCTCTGATCAATGAATGTAGTTTTTGTGCTACTTGAAAGGATCTGTGCCTCTCTCTTTGTATCTCTACTCAAGGACATATTGCCTATTATACTTGTGTCCAGATGACTTTTTTCTCTAGCTGCACATGTAAGTCCAGCAAAATTAAGGAGGCTACGTATTTGACAGGTAAAATATTATGATAGCCAATATTTGGCAATATTAATATTTTGAGGGGTAATTGTATGTTTCTTTCCACAGTGTAGAATCCATACTACTACTTGCTTACTACAGCAAATGGAAATCCTGTGTTTTTAATGTAGAATTTTATCATTGGTAAGAGGAGGTTAAGAAAGTTTTCTTCTTCTGGGAATCCCTTTCTGCTACTTGTGCAAAATACAATACATGTTAGGAAAATACAATTGTGATGTTACCTATTAGTTTTTTCAATACATTTCTATAACACATTTCAGTTAAGGTTTGTGTCATAATTTCAGTTTTGCAAGTAAAGGTAAAATTCAAAATATCAGGAGCACAAGATACTTCTGTAAGATGGGGAGCCCTGGAGCCTGGGCAGCTGACAGTGCCAGCAGAAGTGTCAAGTACACCCTTGCCATGGCCAGGATGCTCCCTGGGGTGCTGCAGCAGCAGTCCTGCAAAGGGCACCCAGCACATAAAAGACTAGCATGTCTGATCTGGTTGATGGAGACAGCAGACTGGAAATCATTGCTTACCCTAGGAAACCAGTCAGCTAAAATGATTGACAGAGAAATTAAGTGATGCTACATTTGCGGAATTATTCTCACTTGCTTCATTAATCAGCAATGGAACTCAGTTTTCCCATTTCACTTATTAGTTATACAGTTGTGGTGGAGGTGAATTATTAGGCTCCATAGTTTGTCTTCTAAGATGTAAATATTTTGAAATCTTGTGGTGAGAATCTATGCTCAAGTTTGTTTGGGAGGTATGTGCTAGTTTGGGAAATATATCCTTTAAACAGATAGAAACTTCACCAGAATCAGAAACATATGTAGTTTGTTTGTTTTTTTTTGCCCCAAGCTAACCATCTGTCCGGGGGGAGATGTGTGTGTATTTCATAAATTTTCACTGGATATTATAATTGATTTCCTTCTAATATGTTTAAAACATTTTCTTATTCTTCGTAAACATGCCTGTAACAACAAAGCTTCTGGTGAGATGGCTGTTTGCTCAAAACTAGAAGTACTTACTTACTTAAAAAAAAACTATCCTCCACTGGAATCTGAAAGCAAAAGCATATGTGTATACTTCATCCTGAAAGTATTGTGCTGTGTTCATTAGAAGTTGACTGCCATTAGAATTAAAAAGTGGATCCCAACCTGTGCTTGGGGAAGATGTACCTGTACCACCAAGAAACAGACACAAAAAGAGCATCCATCTTTTTAGTAAGGACAGAAAGTAGAACTACTACAAAGACTTCCTGCTCTTTTTCTTAAAACTAATAAAAATATATAGACACTTTTTTTTTTTTTTTTTTTGTCTGGAAGTTTCAAAGCCTCAGTGTTGAAAGAAAAGTTGTGCTGAAGAGCTTTGGGATAGGATTAATTTATTCCTGGCAGGGTTTACAACTTTTATTTCTTTTGCTAAAAAGCGATGTTTAAGACTGTTCATTTGCTTTTGCTGCCGTTCTTCCTCCGGTAAGACGTGATAGAATCATAGAATCATAGAATTGCCCAGGTTGGAAAAGACCGTAAAGATCACCAAGTCCAACCACAATCTAACCATACTACCCGAACTCCAACAACCTTCTGCTAAATCATGTTCCTGAGCACCAACTCCAAACATTTTATAGAATCATAGAATTATCAGGTTGGAGAAGACCTTAAAGATCATCATCATAATAAAGCGATACATGAGCCTTGGCAACTTAATCACCAAAATCTTACTTCTATTTTTTGTTAAGTTTCAGATCACATTGGCATTAGAGATTTCATCTCTAATGAAAAGGTTCTGGTTTTTTTTGCCTCTTGTGGCATATGCTTTTCTCTCATTTTTTTTCTTTTTCTGGAATAACACACAAGTGAAAGTTTCCATTCACATACTAGCTAATAATGTATTACAAAGAAATTGGGAGGAGCTGTTGACTCCCTTGAGGTCAGAGAGGACTCAGGAATTAGTGGACTGGGCAGCCACTACCTTGAGGAGCTAGAGGACTGGGCAGTGATCAATTACACGAAGATTAACAAGATTGAGTGCTGGATCCCGTGCCAGTGGGACAGAGCAGGGGTGGGTATTTGTATATACCAGTGTACAAGAGGCTGGAGAGCAGCCCTGAGAAACGAGTCCGGGGATCTGACCTATGGCAAGTTGAATGTGATCCAGCAGCATGCCCTGCCAGTCCACAGGGCCAACTGTACCCCGGGGTGCATCAGTCCCAGCACTGCCACGAGGTGGGGGAATGGGTTGTCCTTCTCTGCTCTGTTCTGTGTGGCCTCACCTCCAGCACTGGGTGCAGCTTTGGGTGCCACAGTATAAGAAGGAAATAAAACTGTTGAAGAGTGTTCAAAGGAGAGCCACAAGGATGTGGAAGGGTCTGGAGGGCAAAGTGTGTGAGGATCAGCTGGGGTCCCCTGTTTCGTTCAGCCCAAGACAGAGGAGGCTGAGGGGACATCTCATGGTGGCTAGCAGCCCCTCACGAGGGGAGTCGTGGGGCAGCACTGAGCTCAGCTCTCTGGTGACCTGCCTGGACACCTACCTTTGTGACCCATTGTAGGGAACCTGCTATAGCATAGGAGTTGGACTCGATGATCTCTTGAGGTCCCTTCCAACTGCTGTGATTCTGTGATCTGATTATTTAAATATGCTGACACTGGCAGGTGCACTGTTAGTAATGTGACTTCATTGGGCTAAATGGACAATGACACCCATTTTCACTTTAAAACTCAACTTTGTGTATTGTGCTTAACAGCTGGCTTCAGATCCAAACAACACACTAAAAGACTGAGGAGGTACAGTGACAGGCTGACAGAGTTAGCTGTACCTTTTCTGCGTTGGAAAGGAGGTAAGGACAATGGGCTTCCAAGAGAAACAGGAAGAAAAAGAAAAAGATAGGCATGTTTGTTGTTGTTTTCTTGTTTTGTTTGTTGCTTTTTTCTTATTCCCCCCCCCCCCCCCCCCCCCCCACTAACTTTAACAGGGGGTCATCTATTGCCATTTAATTGCTAGAGGTTTTAAAAGTGGTGTTGAAACACTTTGAACTTTAACATTATGTCATGGTATCACTGGAAAAAGATATTGCAATCCTGGTCTTGATAAAATGATAATTTTATTTGGAAGTTGGCTTCCTTACTTGGTGTAATGAATGGCAGTTAACTTAATACTAGCTATGTTGACTTTAAGCTCCCAAATTTTCTTAGGCCTCCTACAAGTAATACATATATAAACTTATTATATTATATAAATATTCAACAATGTATAGTGCTTCCTTGGTTGTAGATGAAAAAAAATGTGAGCTAGATCTCATAACTATACTAATACTTCTGTGAATTGTTGGGTTAACAAATCTTAAAGGAAAAAAATATTTTCAGTAGATCTCATCTCCCCCCTTCTGGTAACACTAGCTCTTTGAAGTTCACTAGTCTGTACCACAGTGCTTCACAGTGCCATATATTAAATACAAGGCTCCTACAAACTCAGGTATTTTTCCAGTCCGTGATTATCTCAGTAACTTTGAAACTGAATATCCACTGAACTTTGAAACTCTCTTCTTGAGTAAAAAAAAGTAGTTTTGTGCAAATCATGAGAGTTAAATACATTCAAGCTCTTGCTAATACATATTATGACCATGAATAAGCCCCAAAAGAGCTTAAAAAAGGAGATAATATTGTCAGGCAGCTACTCAGCAGTATGATATGCCAATCTGCACTGTTCATCTGGAAGGTTATTGAATATCATTGCCTGTGTTAAGAAATGCTTCCCTTTGATGCAACTGCTGGATAACATATGACAGCATTGCTGATAGACTATTGAAATGAGTGAAAAATCATCTTTAGAGAGAAAGTAAATACACCAAACTTTTTCTGAACCAGCATGAGTAACTTTTGTTTTTTTTTAACATGCTGAGGTCTTCAGCAAGATGTTAGGAAGACAAAGCAAAATCTTATGTCTATTTAAGAAGGATGAGGAATACTAGTAATCTTGTTTTGATGGCTGAAGAGAGGATGCCTTCCTCAGAACCTCTTTAAAGTTCCCATTTCTTCTTTTGGAGCATGTGTGAGCGTGTGAGAAGATATTTCTTAGCCATGAATTATTAGAATTAGAATTATTAGAATTATTAAAATTATTAGAATTATCATAACTAGCACTCTTTTTTCAGGACTGGTAATCTGTTACAAGCATAACTTCAACCAGCCCAATTATATTTGACTTAAAGATAATAAATTTAAATAGATGTCTTCAGTGGACACTTTCAGCTTACATTGTTGATCCGAAGCCTATCTAATATCAATAGTAGATAAGTTTAATTAGAGGAGTGGCTAGCAGAATTAGATAGATATTAGTCAAGAGTAATAGTGATTAAGCTGATCTGAACCTGTAGAGCTGTTCATGGTGCCGCTGTTTTTATAAAGGGAACAGCCCCAAACATGAGGGAAACAGAGAGACCTTTGTCTTCAAATTTAGGGAAACTTGAACTTCAACATCTACATTTACTTCTGTGAAGATAAAAAATTGTAAAAAAAAAAGACTCATCAAGAGAAGCTTTATCATTTCAGTTGAGGATAACTTTGTTGCTGGTGATAAGGGGAGGGAAAGATGGGTTGAAGAGTAAAGCAGTTAAGATTAAAATTTGATTATACCCAGTTAACATTGGGAACATGAAGACTAGCGCTGTAGTACTGATTGATTCTTTTCAGTGTGATGAAAGTGAGTCGCACATAATTGACCATTGATGTGACAGTAGAATGATGGACTGTTGTCATACAGACATACCTGATTGCATCAGCTCTATGGCAGCTTCACTGTGTTTACAACACTGAAAAGTAGTTGCCAGAGGCTGTTCCCAGAGCTGGTTTCCCAGATCCTCTATGAGTTTTAAGCCTGGTTTACCACATCTATGGATGTTGTGCAAGATGTACGTAGCTTTCCTGCAATCATATTTGGTTTGATTTTACTGTGTAATTCCAGCTGAGGAGGGATTCCATTCAGCAGGAAAAACATGACTCAGTCTTTCTCCCAGAATGGGGACTCTTTCTTCCACAGTTGAGAACTGTGGCTCAATTGTTTGAAAGAGATGAAAAGCAGTTGGTTTCTTATCGTTTCTCAAATGTAAGAGTAAATTGTAGTGAGTTGAAATTTCAGTTATATAAAACTTTAACAAAAAATTTTACTTTTTTGTTAATTACTAATGGCATGCACTTGGAAAATGGAGACCTGACTGCCAATTTAAATCTCTGCTGTAGCCAAAGAGCTTTAATAGACAATACCCATCCTTGTCCATGCAGAAAGGGTACCCTGAAGCTATTAATGGAAATGAGCCATGAGACAAATTATTATAAAATATAAGGGAGGGATTGTTGGCTGAAGTTAGTCTGTGACTTAGGAGTGCAGTGTACCTCTTACAAACTGGCCAGGTGTAATGGATAATAACCCAGCACTGCCTGTTCTAGGACTAGTAGGGCAATACAGCTCCTGCTTTTGTTACTTGTTTTCTTAGAAATCAGTATGACAGATTATCTTTATTATCAGAAACATGTAATACATTATAAAATGGCTACTACAGCAAAAAAAAAGATACTAGAAATTTAAATTAACTTCAACTGCAGTCAAAAGCACAGTAATATGATGATATATGACAGGAATGACCAGGATAAAATATTCTTTGCAGGTGTAGTTTTGATGTAAATAGTAAAGAAAAACAGAAGTTACCAGTGCTGTAACAGAGCACATAGAACTAGATATAAAATCATGGTTATTTCATTTTATCTGAGGTTATCTGTGGCCAGAGAAGGTCATTGTAATTAAGAAGAAATATAGTAATGGACGAATTACATGGAAATTATGTTGAATGTAACCATTTGCTGTTATAAATGTGTTCAGTCATGGTTCAGAATCTCTTATAGCTCAACGCCCATGGTAATGAGCCATGGTAGTTGCTTTAGTGTAGAAAGATAATGTTAAGTTTTCTGATTCCAGATCTGATTATAGGGAGACAACAACAACAACAGCAACAAACCCTCCAGTTTCTTCTACTGCCAGAGCTACACTAAGGCTGCCACCAGTGTAATTCAGTGATGGTAAAAGAAGATGATTTGTCATAAATGAAGCCATGGTTGACTCAAGTATTTGAACTATAGTATAAATAAGGCAATATTTTAAAGGCAACACAGCTATTAAAGAGTAATGAAGAACTGAAAAGCAACTCTGGATAATCATCATTTGGCTAAATGATGATTTCACAGATGGAAGAGCAGATGAAATTCAGCCAAATGATTTTAGGGGCAAATGAATAGGCAATAATGTACTTAGGAAGCATTAACCTCTCTTCATTCTCAGAGACAGTGACCCATTGTTCACAATTAACAAACACTGAGGCACAAAAGGGACAGAGACAGTGTCTGCCCAAGTTCTGTTCAGATCCACACAATAAAACAAGCGCAGAAAACTGTACATTACACTGTATCTTGACATAAAACAGAACCTTCGATTACTTTCATACATTCAGATTAAAATGCAAGCCCTGCTAAATCACAATGAGTTACAATTCTCCTTCTGGATCTGATGAAAGTCACTTTTGCTATAAGTTAAAGGATCATTGGTTAGGTAGCAGTTTAGCTATCCTCTGCTCATAGCCTTTCTCGAGCACAAAGCATACAGCAGAGACCAGCCCTTAAATGCCAGATTGTCCTTGAGATCTGAAAGCTCAGAAATAATGCATTGTTATCTGTTTGCAGCAAAACAAATTTAAAAATGAGGAACGTAACTTGTGGCAAGAACCTGAGCCAGTAAAAATCCTGACTGAAAGCTTCAAAAATGAGTTACTCCTTTCATGTCGATAACTAACACAGAAGAAACTTTGAAAAAAGAAAAATGTCTGCCTATAAATAGATAGATAATACCACTGCAAGGGAAAGCAAATTCTAACAACTGTTAGATGAACAGTAGTTCATCGTCATAAATGGGTGAGTTTAGAAACAACTGTTAAGACTTTTTTTTTTTTTCCCTTGCAAGCCCAGAATAAATTATATCTCTATTATGATTATTATTTTGTCACCCAGCAGTGTAATTAATACTTTAATCTTGGAAAAATAGAGAATTACATGCTCCTTTATTTGAGAATATTTCACCCTCTAATATGTGTCAAAAGTTGATTTTAATACTGAGGCTGTCACATTAGTGTTCTAAAACCTACAGTGCAATAAAAGGACAAGTAAATGCTTTGCAGTAATGGTACTGCGGAAAAAAATGGTTTGCAGGTGACTACCATTCTGATATTTTACATTTTTTGTGAAATATGATACTTTAGGAAAAAAAACAAAGTAACTTTAGAACTGCTATGATCTTTTAGCACATCTGGGTTTGACAAGCAGGATTTTTTTCTGTAGTTTCCCAGTAGCTTTTACTGTCCTCTCTGCGAAAGTTCAGACCTGTAAAATCACTGATATCATGGAGAAAAAGAAGATGGGATTGCTACTTATTTATTTGTCAAATACTAGAACAACAAGTCCAGACAATTAAATTGGATAGTTGGATAATTAAATTATCAGGAAGAATGTCTAAAAGCAATCCAAAGGATATAATTTGGAGATGAAGAGCTTGCACAGCTAAATATTGGGAAACCATGGTTGATTGCATTTTACTGGTTAAGGATGAAATGTAGGAGGCTATAACCAGAAGAACTACTGCGCTATACTTGGCTTTCTTTCCTTTGATATTTTCTACTGGACAAGCAGTGTACTGCAAGATGGGTTTTTAATCCTGTGTTAGGTCAAGTTGTGCCTCGTCTGCCATTTTGCTGATGACTTTGTACAGTCACTACATGCATGACACTGATGTCTATTTTCTGTGAGAGTTTGGCTACGTCCTCTTCTGCTTAGAGGAAAGGAGAACGCAAATCTCTGTGTTCTTCTCGTACTGTAAGTCTGAAAAGCAGGCATGAGAAAAAATTGGTCCCATCCTCTTAGGCACTGAAGAAACCTTGGGGCACAAGAGAAAAGCCAAAAATTAGCATTCTGCATATACTAGTCCTTAAGGAGCCACATGGCTTCCTCTTCCTTTCCAGACATGAAAAAATCAGTACAAGTAAAAAAAGCAGTTTGTGGGATGAGTAAGAGATGTGTGTGAACAAGCAGTATAAGAAGATGATTCTTCTATCATAATATAAGAGAATATAATAGAAGAGAAGAGAAACAAGCAAGTCAATGTAATTGCACCAGTTCGACTTGACTTTTCTTTCAGGAAAACAAAGTGTAGATATACTGACTTGCAGAACAAACTCTATAACCAAAAGGTAGTTGTAGAGCAGTTACGTTTTATTCGGCCGGCCAGGTACAGGGGGAAGACTCCTCCCTAGCCTGCATACCAAAAGAAGGTAAACCTATTTCTAGAGGGAATACATACGCATATTCATGGCACAAGGAGTGGTTATTACAATTAATTCTAGAAATTCATTACAGTATTCCACTCCTATTCTACGTCCCAAACTCCACCCATAACTAATGACCCCATATTGTTCCCATTGTTCGTGCTCAACTACTCTTACAATTTTAACAATATAACAGATTAGCCCTTTATTCAATACTAAGACCTGAAATGCAATCTAGAGTTGCAGAAAGCTCATGTAAGTGTTTTAAGATATGGTGAAAATGAATGTGGCAAACCTGTGATGAAGAAGGCTTCAGAATTCCTATTATAATGTTTTTAAGGAGAAGTATGGTGAAACTGTTGTTTCAGTGCTGGAAGTTTTCTGGAAGAGATAAAGGATTGGAAGAATTTTGGTGGAGAAAGGAGGGAGGTATTGGGCAATAATTACTTAACAAAACTTGACTCTAAAGCTAATTAGCTATATTTTGCATACACCAAGAAGATTTCTGAAACAGTATCCTTTTTTGTTGTTGTTTTGTTGGTGTGTTGGTGTGTTTTCTGAGTTGGTGGTTTTTTTTTTTTTACATTGTCATAGTAACAGATACAATGGGTTATTGTGTGGGTACTGAAGACGAAACAATACTGAGCATTGAAATACCAAATATAAGTTTGCCAGTTTTGAGTGATTTTCATTAAAAAAACAAAAAACAAAAGGAAATGATGTAAGAAAAAAAAAAGTTATCAATATTTCTGGCGTATATATCAAGAGTTGTCATTTTTGTTGTACTTAGAAATAGTACATAAGTAGCAGCAATATGGCATGGAAATAAAAAAAATATGATCTATTTTTTTCAGATATAAAACCTGTGAAATGAATACATGTTATGCACACTGTAGTCTAGTTAACACAGCACTATATTAAAGATTAACAAAATGTGTCAGTATGTATTTATTTTTTAATTAAAAATGCTGGTTCTTTGACAAATAATGAGTACCCAAATAGCAGGCGTTTCATAAATAAAGCTTGTGGTTCCTGTTTTGATAATACTAGCGTACTTCATGTTTTCTTTGTTAACTTCTCCAATCACTGTATATCTGAGCAATTTAAAACCTGAATTTGTTGCATTCATTATGATTTTCACACCTAGAGTTGAGGATTTTTGCAGCTTAATGTTTCCTGTATACTTTTAGAGAACATCCCAATTACAACTCAAAATTTCACCACAAGCTACATTTCAGACAAATTAGTCTTTCCCTCCCACACATGACGTGAAAAAAGAGCAAACAATTTTTTTCCCCATACTCTTTATGCATCATTAGAAGTAATAGAAGAGCCATATGGTTTGACGCTCCTTATACTTAACAACAGTAAAATAATGACTACTAGTGTTGCAGTGAGGGTAAAAATTTGTATGCCTGAATACCCAGCAAAGCAAAATGTCTTGAAAATTTTCTCATAATGATGCAAAAGAGGTTAAACTAAAAGATTAACATATGCCTGCCCTCCCATGACACAAAGTGCTGATTCTTAAATGTGCCACTTTTTTTTGTGCCACATTTTTTATTTTGTAGACTAGTTCTGGGAAAGGTTAAAAATAGAGCTTTCTGCATGTAAGTAACAAAAAAACCCAAACTGACCCTACTTACAGAGTAGCACGGAGCAGGAGAAGGCAGGCATTTTAAACTTCAGGTAATAAAAAAGAAATTTTTTTCAGATTTATATTGCCAGATTTTAAGTCTTGAAAATGACATGCCTGGAACAATGCATACTTAAACGCTGCTAAATCTGACAACCCTAAAAGCTCTACAGGAACATACATTTATATTTCTAGACTTTATGTCATTAAGCTAAACTAAAATTAAATCCTTTGGTAAAAACTTGGCTGCATATGAATAGGAAATTTTTTACATTGCTAAGGGAGTGATAAAAAACCCACAGTGGAAGAGAACTAATGAGGGCTGACTATTGATGGAGATCTGACCATCTTTGAAAGCACTGTCGTCTAGAAACATTGGAATGGAAGAGAGAATTTAAATTCTTGGTCCCCCCAGGTAAGAAATAGACCAGACTTCTGAGCTGGGAAGACATGACTAACAGGATCCGGAGGCAAAAAGATCTCAGCAAGCATATAACATCACCTGTGTTGCTGCTTCCAAAATGAAGTGAGCACATTTATGCAATGCCAACATCATGAGTTGAGCTGCAGCCTTCAGTGTCACTTGTTGGCCACTCAGGCAGAACCTTTGTGCTACATGGATCCAAATCCATCAAAGCCTGCTCGTACAGGCTTGGATATGGCTTGACTAGAACCCTACTTGGAAAAAGTTAAAAGCTCTCTGTGGACAGGAGGACAGGAGTCAGATTGCCTGTAGAATGATCCTTCCTTATTCTGGTTGTTACAATATGGCAATTACTGTCATAATATGCTCCAGGTACACTGCTTGGCAAGAAAGCCACCGGCAATGCAGAAGAAAAAGTTAGTTTTGTTCAAAGGTGATACACTAAGATTTCCACTGAAAACCAGACACCAATGTTCTGCAGACTGATACAGCTATTTATTTTAGATGGAATACTAAATTAATTTCTCTGGGAAGGCTTTATACAGATTACAGAGCTTGATCAAAAAAGAGGTCACAGTCAGGCATCAGGCCAACAAACAGTGCATATTCTACCATTAGCGCATTCATTAGTGCAATTAATCCTATTGCAAAATTTAGTGTGCAAGTAGAAATAGTCCTGCTGGAAAAAAGACTTCATCCTGGCTTGGTTGCAGAAAAGTTAATCAGTCAACGAAAATGAAAAACTAGTTAAACTGGTTTTCCAGGGCACATTGCAAACCAAGAAAAGTGAGAATGAATAGAAGGGCTATCCTCAGAGTGGGAAGGACAAAGGAGTCTGAAATGCAAACCTCCGATGTTTTATCACACCAAAGACTGCATGGTATTCAGTAAGATATTTAAACTATAGACTCTAGTATTTGTACACAAGGTATTTAAATCATCCTGCCAAGCAGGATGGAGGAAACATCCTGGCAGAGGGCTCTGCCGGTGCTTTCTTAATGTGATTAGGGGAAAGGAGCTCCACCTGCAAATTATTCCAGAAAGTGCACCCTTTAATACTGGGCATTTGTCAAAGTCTCTTAGGGAGCTGGCATCAGAGCCCATTTCTGGTGATCAGAAAAAAAAAAAAAATAAT
Organism: Alectoris magna; assembly: GCA_030625065.1. Lineage (NCBI taxonomy): Eukaryota > Metazoa > Chordata > Aves > Galliformes > Phasianidae > Alectoris > Alectoris magna. The sequence goes on from CM060560.1 coordinate 108,362,265, forward strand.
AATTGTTCATCAATTAGGGTCCTGAGATAGCCGTCATCCTTGAGTGAAGGAGCTGAAGCCTACAGAAAGTAGGATCAGTAGTACCAGATGTAAGCCACTTGGTACATTGTTTGTACATGCTTTGAATAGTTTTGAATTGAAATTGAAACTTGAATAGTTGCTACCAACAGGGATAATGACTTGTTTTGATTCATGTTCATTTCTTGCTTAAAGGCAGGCTACTTTCCATCAGTCTTTGAGACCACAGTGAGAAAGTTTGGGAGAGAGTGAAAAAGAGGTTACAGTCCACTGGGCATGAGTTTCTAAAATGGCATCTGAATTTGTGTAACCTTGATGGACTTAGTCTTTTAGGGAAGAATTTTATCTTTTTCCTTTAATTGTAATGACAATGTGACAATTCTTTGTCAGAGGAAATCTCACCTTTGATCTCTGACTGACATTTCAAGAATTATTTTTTTTTCAGAGTATTGTGGGTGCAATACAGTTGTATGAGGGATACGTAGAACTGATTTTATATACAAGCCTTTAAATCAGTGGACATTGGCAAATTAACTCATGCTGCAGTTTAGGGCACTCAGATAAGGGAAATATTCTTGATAATACTAACTCTTTGATACCAGACAAGCAACTGATATCAGCCCTTCAAGAAAATGCAGAATTAAAACTATAACATATACACTTAGGTTGAACAAGCATCACTTCCTTTTGACAGGGTGTGAAGTGTTATGGATTGATGGAATCAACTGTTCTTTAAAAAGCAGAAGCTTCATAATACAAACTAGTTTCATAGCTTAAAATAAAAATTTGCATGTGAGTGTTTAATTAAGGACAGAGAGGAAGGAAAACAGAAGGAGAGCCTGGCAGTAACCTTCATACAGCCTTGGACTATGGAAAGCATTAAAGATCAGACAATAAGACATGTGACAACATCATACAGGAATACAAAGACAGTTTCTCCTCTAGATACTCTTCTTTAAAGCCTGAAACAGTAATCCACATCAGAAGTTTTAAATTGACCTATCAAGTTCTTATTAAGTATACACAAGATACAAAACAGTTTCTTGCTCTGTTTAAAAAGGAATGATTGGATGCTCATTATTTCTCTTGGGAAACATGTAGCTCACTTAGAGGATTTGCATTTTTACAACACCTTGATGTTGCTGAGTTGCATAGAGATTTTATTTCAGAGGCATCAAAAACCACTTATGAAGGATTTCTTTGCTGAACCCTTTTATGAAAGGAATATAACATATCATATTATTTTTGAGGAAGTACATCTACCACAAATTTGAGTTTTGTCTTTGAGAAAAAAATCTGCAATTATTTCTAAATAAACAATAAAGGTTAAACATGATCTGACCAATTAACCCATTGTAAAGCTGCAAGCAGTATTTCCAAATGGAGTAGGAAACTAAGCTACAAAGCTGGATATTTGGCAAAAATTCTTTTTCTGGCCATTTTTTTTTTGCTGTGCTAAGAAGGGAATGAACATGGATTATGTTAGCATAAGCCAGTTGTCTTTGTGCAAGAAGCAAACCAATGAAATCAAAAAGGTGCAGGGCAGACAAAGATAGAGATTAGTAGAAAAATGTGAAATGTAATCCTGGAATGGAAGATGGTAAAATTGTCATGGGTTAATTAGTTAAATTCTGTAAAGATCAGTCATGGGAACTCTAGTAAATATGAGAATGGAAAAAATCTGATGAAACAACTAGTAGCATGGAGATGAAATGCACTAAAAGAAACTTTGGAGGCATTCTTAGTAGAAGCAGAAGTAGGATATTTTTCACAGAATCAATATAGCAAGAATAGAATAAAATTAACAGCACAGAGGGCAAGGCCTTTTACTTGCATGATAGACAATATTGTAAGCTAATAGATCTTCAGTCTGCTATGGCATAAAAGAGAAATGCCTGCCTGTGACAATGCATTTCAGGTTATAACAAACAGCGTTTTAATTTGCCGAAGTTGTTCCCTGTAGAGAGTAAAGTAATAATGGCACTATATGTTGCATTTAGGAGAGTTCTTCAACCTAATTTAAAGAAACTAAGGCACTGAAATGTATGTTGCTTCAAAAGGGTGCTCATTTACACAGGAATAGGGATGGGCAGCATAATAACTGGAGAGTTTATTTCATAAACAAATGGAAACTTGCAGAAATAATAAGGATTGTATGTCTCTAATGTGTAGGTACATTCTTCTTTTAAAATTACACCGCAAGAATAACTGTAGAAGGATGTATAAAGGAACATATTTTGTTTTCTGTCTTGGGTTTTCTGTCTTGTGATAGCAGAAGCTGAAATAGATGCCTGTAAATATACTACAGAAAGTAACTTTCCCATAATTTACAAGATTTAAGTTGATAATAATAATAATGACTAGTGCACCTCGCTAGCTATTAATGCAGCTAGGACTATGAAGCTCGTATGATCTGTCACTAAGAAGAACTGGTAGGTTCTTCCTGATGCTAGGCATTCAGAAGCTTGAAATGCTTTCAGTGTGTGATACATAACTTAAAGAAATATAATTTAGCTAAAATACATGCTAACTCATGATTGCCTTGGGATTAAGAGTCCAAATGCATCATTTGGGCCAGTTGTTAATCTCATCAGCACAACTCAAAATTGTTATAAGAAGTCTGCATTTCTGCCTTTTAACCTTTTCATCTGTAGTATCATACTGACAGTTTAACATTTAGCATCTTACTTCAACAAGTGAGAGTTAGAGATTATAAATATTAGACATTGCTTTTTGCATTACGCTTTTCTAAAACCAGCGTTCCAGTGCGGCAAGAAATAATTGCCAACTTGTTATCCTGAAAAAACAACCCATCTCTAGGCATCTTTCTCCTGCTTAAATATAACAGTTTAGGCCAGACAAAGCAGTGGATAAAGCCTGGGGCTGCTCAGGGGCCTGAAAAGTCTCTGTTCATCAAGCAGGCTGCTTGGAGGAGACCTTGGTGATGAGTTACCTACAGCTAGACATCTGGAGCAGTCCAAAGGGGAGGAAAGGGCTTTAAATGTTAATTGCTCAGTTCAGACAATCAGCAGGAGTAGTCTGTAAAGATCAGATGATAATGTTAAGCCTAAGAAAACAGTTTTCTGCTGCAGTTGGTTGCATTTATGTGCAAATTTACAGCTCATGAGAATAATCTAATAATAAACTTTAAAGTAAATGAATGTGACTAGTTGAATGTAGGGGATTAAGTAGCACCTTTTAAAGCTTTATAGACACATTACATTTAGTAACACATTAACAACTGAATGCCATCTTAAAGAGCAAATGAGGCCAAACCATCCACTTGAGCAGACTTTTGATAAGCAATTTACCTTGGTTACACATAATCCAATGGAGTTGTTGTCAACTGGCTTAAATCTCATAAACCTTAAGTTCAAGGTTCTAAGTAGCCATAATGGTCTTTCAAGCTAAAAAGCAGAGTGAAAAGTAGAAAAACAGAATATCCTGGAAGGGACCCACAATGATCATCAAGTTCAACCACTGGTATTCTTCGTTCTCATTCTGGTGTAACAACATGAGTTGATGTATCTTTTTGACAGATCATGTAGTACATGCCACTCTGAACAGTAAATGTGTATGATTACTAGAGAAATTTTGCCTTTTAGCAAAGTCAAGCTTCTGCTTGGTTCTGAATGTTGTGTGACAGTTCCACCTAAATGAAATGCTTCCACCTTGTAACAGTCAACTTCATCTTCTTCAGTAGTAAATGCAATCAAATATATTTTCAACTTTCTAAAGTAGATGTTGAAAAGAGATTTTGTAAAGATTTTGAAAAGATTCAAAAGAGATCTACTTTCAAAAGTCACACGCACGAACATAACACATAATAACACTGAAGAAAAATTCTGAAGGTTTAAATTAGATTTCAATTAGGATGTGATTAAGGCTAAAATGTAGAGAATAAATTAAGACAGGGTCTCATTTTTCAAACAGCTGTTTGTTCTTTAGAATCCACACTGCATATTTCAAGCAATATGAACTCTAAGTTGATTGATTGATGTGTTCATTAGATAAAATATGATGCAAAGTGAAATTTACAGGCATAAGAAGCATTTGGACACCTTTAACTATGAAGTGAGAATTAAGATAAACCTATTAGAGAAAAACAGGTGAAGCACAAACAGGCCAAAAGTAATTGGTATTTGTTGAGAGGGAATAATTACAGTTGAGTAGCCGGAGTGGACATGCCATAAAAGGTAGGATTGAAAGGTAGGATTTCATTGAAGATGAAATAAGAATCAAAAAACAATTGTTTCTTTAAGGAGGGATTTTCTTTGGCAGATGTTTGACACTGGCCATTTATGTATTGAATATCCTACCGAATTATTAACTCTCTACCGGAGACTTCCAAACTGAGAACAAAACAGAAAATGCAGAAAAAAAAGGACGATAAATTCCCAAAGGGAAGGGCATTTTTAGAAAGGTTAAAATACTCCTCAAACAAATCTGTTGTACTGACATGGCTCAAAGGTAGAAGGTTTGATTTTTCTTATTACCATGTTCTTGCTGACTCCTGTGGTGGTTGCAGTTATGTTAACGTAGCAGCTTTAATGAACAAGGAGAAGAAGGGGATAAACATCAGGGAAAACTCTGCTGGTGTGCTGAGATACTAATTACATCTATGGGGTCTGTGATCCAGAATGGTAAAATTCTAAACTAGATAATGCCCGATTGTCAGAAAAGATGCATATACCGAAGTTGTGGAAAGGCATACAGTCATATCTGTCTGGGGCATGAAAACTGTGAATCACAGTTAGAAATAAAAGAACAGTATTTAAGGAACAGATAAAGAGACAAAATAGGAAGTTACTTGAAATGCAGCCCATTAAAAGTTAAAGATTTTATGGTTAGTTAAATTACTCCGAATTACTGAAAGATTAAGAACCATGCTTAAGCTGAGTAGTTGTCTTTCACGTAAATACATTAACTATAGCCAATTAAATTTGCCTAATCAAGCTTAACAAAGCTACATGCTGTTTCTCATTAGAAAGTCAGTATTTTTAAAAAAATTGACTATTTGAAATGTAATGGTAAAGAGATTCTGTACAGATCTCCAAGGGTGCAGCCATCTGACACTCCAGCTAAAAGTAAGTTGATGTCGCTGTTTACCATGTGTCTAATGCAAAAGAAATTGTGCTGATTTTTTCTTTTTCTTTTTTTTCTTTTTTCCCCTTCCTGCAACTAAAAATGTAAGGAAAAGAACATCTGCTTTTTGTAATACCTTGGAAGCGATACAAGTTCTATCACATCTTGGGTTATACTACAGCACTTTCACTTAAGTTCAGTGGAACTAGAGCTGCAATTCAAGCTTTCTTGTGTCAGGTTACTATTGAGCCTTGGAAAAAACGTGAGCTTGAGACTTTAGTATCATAGTATTACCCACAGAACACCCTAAGTTGGAAGGGACTCACAAGAACTATTGAGTCAATTCCTGGCTCCACACAGGACCACCCAAAATCCAAACCCTATGTCTGAGAGTGGTGTTCAAATGCCTCTTGAACTCCAGCATCTCAGGGCCGTGCCTGCTGCACTTGGGAGCCTGTTCCATGCCCACCCCCCTCTGGTGCAGAACCTGTCCCTCCCCTGGCACAGCTCCATGCCGTTGCCTCAGGCCCTGTCGCTGTCACAGAGAGCAGAGCTCAGCGCTGCCCCTCAGGAGGGGCTACAGGCCACCATAAGATGTCCCCTCAGCATCCTCTGCTCAGTGCTGGACACACCTGCTGACCTCAGCTGCTCCTCACTCACCTTGCCCACCAGATTCTTCCTCATCTTCATAACACTCCTTTGAACACTGTGTAATTGTCTTACATCCTTCTTACATTGTGGCATCCAAAGCTACACCCAGTGCAGGAGGTGAGGCCACACAGCACAGAGCAGACTGGGACAAGCCCTTCCTTTGCCTGGTGGCAGCACGGGGCCTGAGGAGCCCCAGGGTATGGTTGGCCCTTTGGGCTACCAGGGCACACTCCTGGCTCACGTTCAACTTGCCATCAGCCAAAAACCCAGTGAAATCCACAGGAGTTACTGAAGATGATAGAGAAGTTACAGCTCTTTTTAAAGGCATAAGAAACATTATGTTCTTTATTTCAAAGTGACCCCACTGCAAATACTTATGGATTAATACTGCAGGATGCTTGGTAAAGGCTTCAGGCATGACTCTGCTTCCTAAAAGCATGTGGAATTGAGGAAAGATTTATGCTTATTTTTGAAATATAACTTGCTAGAATAATAGGTGACATCTCAGATCTTCTTTAGAAGATTTAATGTAAGCGTATAATGAACACTGATGAAATCAGTAAAAATTTTGTTATTGTCTCCACATTAGGAATGCATCCATGTTACTTCCCATCTCCACTGCATGAAATTGCTGCAAGGACCTCCTTGTATTGTTTCTGTGAGGCAGACTGGTGAAGAACAGAAGCAGACCTGTCAGGAGCAGCTCACAGCTGCTTGGTTTTATTATATCTATTCAGAGTGGGGAGGAAGAGAAACACCTTTGGATTTTGCTTTAGCGGAGTTTAACTGGAGACTTCTTGGCATAAGATTGAAATTCGATCAATTTAGTGTGGAAGACAAGGAAGTGCTTTAGGGACCTAGGAAGGCTGGTCCCTGAACTTCTCCAGGGATCATATTATGGTGCATGACCACAGAAGCTGGGTCATGGGGAGAAAGGCAAGTCAAGGGACACAGAAGATCCTGCTAGCAGGTGTATGAGTAGACCCTGCCTATCCTAGGTGATCCCAATGGGTGACTGGATTTAAGGAGGAAGTTTCTATGGTTTGATGTAAGAAGGATACACAAGAAGGACATTCCTAACCATGGATATGAACAAAAAGGAAAGAAAAGTAAATTTGCACCTCGGTTCCTTAAAATTTTAACAGTCAGTCCTAGCATTCATTTTCTTTTATTTGAACATCAGGTGCCTCTTTCTGATAAAGAACAATAACAAAAAAAGAGTCTAAATCTAATCCTTCTTCATCTTTACCCTCCTGAGCACAGCCCAAAATAATGAATCACAGAAACACAGAATCACAGAACTGTAGGGGCTGGGAGGGACCTCTAGAGATCATCAAGCCCAGACCCTCTGCAAAGCAGGCCCCCTACAGCAGGCTACACGGTTAGGTGTCCAGGTGGGGAAGCTGTATCTTAATATAAACTCTACAGAGAAAACAAGTCTGTAGCCCAAGAGAAACTTGCTAATACCTAGAAAGATCATCTCTTGTTGTCCCACTAGATTCCACATTCTGTTACACTGATAGAAGTTCTTAGAGCTGATCCGCTTGGACTAAGAAGGCTTATTAGAATAGGCCTGAAAGAAAGTGTGTTCCCAGATATACCTTCTGACATTGTAAGGTAGAACAACCAAACATGTAATACGTGAATGCTGTTCAGTTCTAAGACCTCCTCAACACTTCTGCTTCTCTGTGCCTACTTTCTGGAAGAAAACTGTGCCTGCAGCCATGCTTACAGTCCTCACCAATTCTATATATTCTACTCATTCAATGGGAATCTCACCCTTCAAGTGAGGAACCAACTGAAAAACAGTCATATCTGGTGGGAGAACAGGAGTCACATGACTGACAAGTAAGATTTGAAAAGTCAAAGTTGGAATCCAAATCCTAAAATACAGCTTTCCTGAATGTATTTTGAGCACCAGGTTGTGTTAGATGAAGTGCACAAATGTGGTCTTGATATCTAAGAAGAGAAATACCATACTGTTGTTCACCATGCTCTTGTTTACACAGCTCGCAGGCTCGCTGCTCACAGAAATAGACAGTCCTTTATGGAGTACCTAAAAGAACTACAGAAATGAAATAAAAATATTTTAATAATTAATATTTTAATAATGTTTTGAAAGTTAATAAAAGAGCTGGATGTGTATCTCCTGAAGAAATAGTAGTGCTTACGATCTGAGAGCTTGTCCGAGTGACAAGTAGTTTATTTGGAGATCAGAATTATTCATGAGCTTATATTTCAAAACGTCTCTTGTTCCTTTTTGGAGAGACAGACCAATCTTTGAGAGTCTCTAATTTGTTCTGAGGTGTCAATCCTTGAGGGTTTGAATTTTATAGTTTTGGGAAAACAAGGAGTGCTTATTGCCTGTCAGTTTTGTTTTATTATGTTTCATACATTTACACAAGCTTACTGAGAAAATCACACATTTTATTCTAGCAAAGATAAAAAACTAGATTCCTGATTACACAAATTATAAAATATTGTCCTGTTATTTTGAGAAAAATCATTATTTGAGGTTTGCCTTTGGGTCTAGTGAGAAAATTAATAATTTTCTGGTCTTCTCCCTGCTTGATGGCCTGATGGACAATGGTATTTTTCCATGGCTGTTTTTCCTCAATACGAAATTTACACAAAACTTTTGTCCAATCTTCAGTGATGTCACCAAGCTTCTATGGTAGCCTTCTGCAGTAAATAGAAAGATGACTGTTCAGCTGCCTATTAATGTAAATTCCATTTCTCAACCTGTTCACCTATTCAGACCTCAGCAACCCCATTACCTTTGGATAATTATACCAGTGTACTTCTCCAAATACACTGCTTATAAAACCCTTAAGTTATTTCCCTGAAGCCACTGTATCAAAAATGACCCTGTTGACAGCAGTTGTGAATCAGTGGTCATCTTAAATGAATTTTAGAAATAAAGTCTGCTAATGCAGTAAAAAGTCAAATGAACCAAGAGTTGTTTACTGGCAACTGAAAGCATAAAAGCTTAAACTAGTCCTGTAATCTGCACTTTTCATGGAAAACACAGTAGGTCATACAAAAAGAAGCACTTGTTTAACAACTTGAGGATAGCAAATAGAATCGAATCCCAGAAAGCCATGCTTTCACACTGGACGCATGGATGCTTGACGACTTGTTCCTTTAGCTTAGGCAGCTTTTCATAGCAGTTCATAGCCTCCTCTCTGTTCACTTTGGCAACTGAAAGCAATCCAGATATTGGATATGTTTGAAATATTACTTAATGTGTATGTTGTTCAGTAAAGATAAATAGCTAACCTCTTGTTAAGTACAGAAGCTTTAAATTCATCTTATTGTACAAGTCAAGTCAGTTGGACAAGATCTGGAACAACCTGAATAGTCTTCATACAGGAAAGCCAAAGGCAAGTTCAAGTTCAGTTGTGTTAGTAGAACAAACAGCGCCTACTGCTAGAAACATCCTGCACTAAAAAATGCCTGTGTAGAAGAAGAGCAGCAGCAGAACACAGAATTTCCTATTGATCATGATCACCCTCAGAAGCCTGTGAAAATATCAACTGCACCCATATTATGCTCAACAGATAAAATGAGAACACTTACTTACATGAGACATATTGATAGCATTCATTTAAAAACCTTTAACTATTAAACATACCGATAAAATGTTAAAGTACTGGAAGTGTGCAAATAAAGTTAACAAAGAATTGAAAAAGTTTCAGTCTGTAAATTATAACATACAAATAACTCTGGACCAACTGAACAAACACAGTACTGGAACTAAGAAAGAACTGACAGCAGCTCTGTTTATCCTTTTCAAGGACTTTACAGTCCTTGAAAAGCTTGACTCAACTTAAATTTTTAATGGAGATCTCCTTAAAATCAGTTTCTATTTTTGCTCACCAATTTTTACTGCTACTTATAATTTTTCTTAACTTCAATCTCTCCCTTCATCCAGCATCCCCAGACCACAAGAGTGAAGGAAAAGGAGGAAGTGTAACTTTGAGAGAAGCAACCAATATGTCATCTCACAGTTCATTCAATTTTTAAAATTGTCTTAATAGTGGAATTTTATGAAACCCCATAAATAAAACACAATGTTAAGTAAAGCCACAAAATCTACATGCAGAGCCATGTGTGCAGGAATGGCTGTCTTGTATACGCTTTTTAATGACAAATTGTTTCGAAACTGAGCTGTATTGCTACCCTTTTCTGCTGTAGTGATGATGAAACTAAAGGTCACTTGTAGTTTAAAGGATTTTTTTCTTCAACAGTGTTATGATAATCTGACCCAGGTGGAGTAAAAACAAAATTTGACTGTTCAACCCTGTTGGAATAAGCAACAAGGAGAACAAAGTAGACGGTAATCTTTGTAGAATGCAAGTGAATCAAAGAATATCTTGGATCAAAATAGTTTCCGTGATCTTCACTATTAATTTATAATTTCTTTGGAAAACAAAAAACAAAACAAACAAACAAACAACAACAAAGAAAGTGTTGGAGTAATAAAAAGAAACATATCAAAAGTACAGGCAAGAATCTAGCTATGGAGAAATGCACATTTGAACTTTTGACTTCTCTGATGCCTTTTGTCTGCTAATCCATGTGTCAGAATGATGGCCAGAATTTTTGACCAGAGCCTTTTATGGATTGATTCACACCTGACTGAATTTTGGTCACTGTGATCACGACAAGTCTATATCTCAGCTGTTTTATTTAGTATCCATTTCACTATGTGCAGTGATCTTGGAACAGAAGTCTGCTGACTTGGTGTTGGCTTAGACATTTCTGACAGTTCTTTTATAATGGAGCACAGTGCACTGCAGCATACCTGCACTGATTTACTTAGTCATCTTTATACCCACAGTACTTGGTATCCATTTCCATAACATGCGCTTTATTTTAATGGTGGTGGGCTGCTAAAAATGCCCACTGTGTATAATGAACTGATAACATCAATAACCAAGAACATAACAACTTGTTATCCACCAGAGCTCCCTGTGATGTGCACACCAGGATGCTTTTCTGTGGAGAAACTGAAGAGTGGTCACTCACAGAAGTGTTGAGTGTGGAGGAGATTCCCTTTTCAAGGTCACTTTCTAAACTGTTCTTTTACTCCTAATATTCCAATGATTGCATCAGAACTTTTATCAACATCCTAATAATAGTCGGTTCTGTGATAAACTGGAAATCTGTAAATGCTAGCGTAAACTGGAAGACAAGTAACAGTACAAATGAATGCTTGCTTTTCTCTACAATGGTTAATCTGCAGTGTAGCTGCAGTGCTCTAGTCCCAGAAGCCAGAAGTGAAGAGCTATATGCTGCAGTGCAGTACAACTAACAGCAGCCTTGCTGTAGTTTGTTTGATGCTACCCATGATGAGCCTGCATAAAGTCAACAATTCCTTCCCATCTGCTACATCCTGTATGATGCACGTAGCACCTGTATCAAAACTGTTAAGCCACATAGCTTTGTTTGTAACTCTGACTCATCCATAACTCATTCTAAACAGCATGAGAGCTCTTTCCCTTTCTTCTTCTGACACTATACAGGAGACTGTCATTAAAAATGGCACCAACTGTGAAAACTGTGTAAGACTTTAAAAGCAGTCAACTTGACACTTACCCACTGTCTGATGCGTTTTTTCCCACACATGTAAAAGCTCAGACGCATATCACCAGCTATACAGAATCTATCCTTGGCTGGCCTGTTACCTTCCTAAAGTGAATCTTTCATGTCTAGAATGCTTTTGTACAAATTCAGAGAAGAAACAGTGGGAACCAATAACTGCTTCTTTTCGGCTGTCTGAGCAGTCCTCTAAATTCAAGTGCTTTTCTGAAGCTCTGCTAATCTACAGCACAGTTGTGAAAAAGATTTGAGACATATTTTCTAGTTAAACTCTGAAACAAGCCAGTTCACTCTGACTTATTTACATTTCATTGCATTGTTATTCTGAAACAAAACACTAGGAGGTATTTCTGGGCATCACCTGACAGCACAGTGCATTCCTTCAGCTCCACATACCCAGTCTTTAGTACACTGTGACTGCAAAGTCAGTGGTACAAGAAATAGCTTTCCTGAGGCTCAGCAAGCCTTAGAGTAACTTTTTCATGCTCAAATTTTATTCTACAATTGACACACAATTAGGAGTAGACAGATAAGTAATTAATTAGGATCTTTGCTTCTTGATGTAGTGAGAGAAACAACTCAGATTTTGAATCTCTGCTGACATTCATTCATGGTTTTGATACTTAGGAGATTTCATTTAAGGAGACAGTGTAGCTATTAGTTCCTCAGTCCTGTGGAGACATTTAAAAAGCAAACTTTTATGAGCCTGTTCCATTGATAGCTATAAGCCCCTAGTATAATTTTCCAACCTGAGATGTTTCCACTCTCAGGAAACATCTGAGATGGGGTTTCCTGGGGTCCTACTGAACAGTTATCTGATATTCAGTGTGTCAGTTGAAATAACATCACACGACAAAGAGAAAATAGAGCTAATTAGTTATGTGACCACTGACTCAGCTCTGTTGCCCAAATTAGAAGTGTTTTAGTTCCATTAAATAAACAGTCACTCTGGCCAGCTTTCCTGAGCCCTCCCCGTAGCTGTGAACATATGTAAGAGGAAAGGAGTGAGGAGATAAAGCATAGTTTACTTTCTAAGGCTATATGCATAACTTTAGGCTGCATGAAAAAAACACATATAGTGTTGAAATGACAAAAGATATTTGTCATTTCCAAATTGTAAATGAACTGACAGGCAAAGCCTTTCTAGGGAAAAGGCTGAAAGCTCCTCCCGTGGAAAATACATTTTCCATAGAAAGGAAGTTCTAAATTGGACTATCACATTAGAGTAATCCTATCCTAGCGTGTCTTTTGCTGCTTTTGTATGTGTGTGCGCGCACTTTTTTTTTTATTTTAAATTCGTTATCAGTACATCCCCTCCATTCCCACATCTAAATCATTAACAGGGAAGAATTTGAATGATCTCACTTTGCTGACAGTTTTGACAGACCTAGTAAACTCCAATTATTTCTAGGGTTTGCTTCCTATCCCACATGCAAAAGATTTACCCTAAAAAAAAACAAACAGTTTTCATTCAAACATTTCCAAGAAAAGTGTATGCTCTCTGAATTAATTTCATTTCTATACTCTGGTTTCCCTGTATATTACTCCTGATTTTCATAACATCCTCTTTTTCTCCTTAAAGGTACAATTTAATACAAGTTTTTCATATCCAAAACTATTTAAAACTGCATATTTCTAGTAAGTACTCACTTCAAGTTTTGTGATGGCAGAACCGAATAGGTTTCACTATGGTTCCCAAGATGGGAGAGAAAGAAGTGTCTTATGTATCTCCAGTTGTAATTACTTGTGAATGAGGAACCTGACACACAACTTCCACTCCTATTTTGTCTTTTACATTAACACACAAATATAGTCCCTTGAACTATACTTATGTCTTTCATCTTCCATTATGGTTTAGTTGTTGTTGTTTGTTTTTTTTGTTTGTTTTGCCACTTTTTTTCATGATCTGTTGTTTAGACACTGGAGACAGGATATTTTGATCCAGTTAGCAAAATTTAATAGATTTATTTAATATATTATTATTTCCTTTCCTTCTCTGCGTCTGTTAGGAAATCAACTGTTTGATCTCAAAAAGCAGTATTACCACCTCTTACATGTATTCAGAACTTTGTTATTTGACTCAAAAATGCACAGAAGGAAATGATGGCCACTAGTTTTCCACTGCAGTTTTGAGTCATTTAAGGACATCATGTAAGTGTTTTATCCCATTTTAAAATAAGATGTTGAACATTCCACTCCTGCATAATTTGATCTGGAGGACAGATGCCAAGTGAAGGCACTGAAATCAACTTAAGAATGCAGCAGAAAGGATATCTTAAAAAGTTGTAAGCAAAGTTCCATTTCTGGTGTTCTCTCTCTCCTTTAATTGCAATCACCAGTCAAGATCCTAATCAATGTACATAAATTGTCACAAGAATACAGGGGCTGAATTTCTGAATTTGCTGCTTAGGGATTACGCGTGCTTTATGAAGAATTAGCCCTTATGGTTACTATCTTTCTTTCTGAACTTTTCCATTAGCATTCTACCTCGAGACCACCCAATACATTCATCTTACTAAAATATTGAAACATTAGACTGATAAAATCAGACAACCTGTCTTCATATTCATAAACTTATATTGCTTTTATAGCTCCTTCCCAAAGGATCTTTATGTGAACTCACTAACCATGTCTGTTTGTTTCATGATTAAGCCAACTCTACTTTTCAGAAAGTGTTCATTATCTGCCAACCTAATCTTACTCCACTTCCTTTCCATGTTCCTTTAACTTTTGGCATGTTTTCAGAGTAAAAACTGTTTACCCAGCTTTACTCAAGTGGATGTCCCTTTAGGTTGATTCAGCTTGCCAAATCTTTACTCTATTAATTTCTCATTTCCAAATTGAACTCTCAGTGTTATGCACGTACAAGTAATTATCTTTCCTTATTTTATTGCCAGCATCTATCAATAGATGCATGATTATTTGCAGCTTGAAGATAGAAAGGTTTTGCTATTGCTCCTGTTTTACTCCTACTTCAAGGAAACAACTCTAATCTCTGGAGACCTGGAATTTCATTGGATTATTCTTCTTGAATCTTTCCTTCTCAATACCATGTTCTTTTTGCATTAATATTCGTTATGTTCTCCATGACCATTCATTCTTTCAGGAAAGTAGAAATTATAGGTATGTCGATCGCAGTACAAATAAGTAGATCTTTCTAAGTGTATCTATCTTGTATTCCCCATATTAAGGTAAGTGCATTGCCTCTATGAGTCTTCAGGAAGCGAGGATAAAATCTATTTGAATTTCATATTTGTGCTTCCTCAAAACTAACTTAATTACGTTAACATCTGAAGGTAGTACCCACTTCTAAAACTAGTTAATCAAATACTCATGTTTGAACTCCTAGACAATAAGCAACAAAGAGTACTCCTCAGAGCCCCAGGTACAAAATTTTCACTTAAGTATCTTTTATCATCCCATTTCTGAATAAAAGCCTTCCTTTAGTTCAGTGAATCTAGTCTAACCAGACCACTTTAAAAGACCATTCTGTACTTTTTCCCCTACAGTATTACCTTCATATTATAGCCTTTATGTTCTGTGTTTTTCATGCTTCAGAGAGCTGTGGAATGACTTTAAGAAGGTGACCTTTTAGAAAACTAGTAAACTTTCAGAAAAGCCTTGTATGCTTTTTTAACTTTTTTACAGGAGGTGCTATAAACAAGGATATAAATAAAAAATCTTGTTTTTATGGTGTTGCTTCTAATTATTCATTTTGTTTCTTTACAGTATTGATTCTCTACCCTTTCCTTCCTCCTCTCACAATACAAACATATGTACACACATTTATCTGCTAGCTGTTCAAGACTTTCTTTAAAAAAAACTGTAGGTTGTGGTATGAAGGATGGATGATGAGAATTAGTCACCAACGATCAACAGCCCTTATCTATGCTACATAAGAACACTATGTTTCCTGAAGACTGGTATGAGGTACCTGGCCTTCATTTCATTCACTGTTTGACCGTGTAACCTGCCAGATGTGTTTTTTGTGCTCACAAGGGTCCCTCATGTTGGTGAACACTTGTGCTCTTGGTACAGGAAAATCTGTCAAGGGCTGAACCAACTGAAAAGCATACCTACCCAACATAATCTGAAGTCATTTTGAAATTTCTTTGTAGTTATGTCAAGAAGTT
Organism: Alectoris magna; assembly: GCA_030625065.1. Taxonomy (NCBI): domain Eukaryota; kingdom Metazoa; phylum Chordata; class Aves; order Galliformes; family Phasianidae; genus Alectoris; species Alectoris magna. The sequence continues at coordinate 108,377,756 of CM060560.1, forward strand.
GAGAAAGAGGTAGAACATATTCTAGTATAGCTGTAAGGGTACCTTCATGGCTATTTTCCATTCAAGTTTTTGTGTGTGTGTACTTTAAGATTTTTTGAGATAAGCTTGCTAAATTAAAAGCTGTGAAGACCTTAGTTTGTTAGTATCCATTATTAATATATTATTTTATTTGTACAACTACACAGTGAAACCCAGTAGCTTGAAGCTGATTGGTAGTTAGTACCATACACTGTATCTACCTATCCATGTTTAAGATTGTAAAATCAGATCGGTGAACTGAATGTCTGAAAAGATTACCTCTGAATAAATGTAACCTTCCATACCCGAGGAACACAGGAAAATCATGCAGTGCAGATGATGGTTGGAAGCCTGCCCAGGAATAGATAGAAAATCTATTTGGTACCACTTAAAGGTTTCAGACAGTGAAAGTCACCTGCAAGTTAATGTCTTTTTTAAACTATGCCTAGCTTCTAATTTAGTTTAAGATCTTTAATAGTACTAGGTAATACAAAAGGACTTCATTATTAATCCAAATGCCTTATATCTGTTTGGCTATTTGTCTAGTATCTCACACAAGCTGCTATTTTTCAGTGAAATGGATTTATTAAATTTTTACTTGCTAGCTTAAAAGTATAACTGGTTGGCTTGATGCTAAATATTACAGGAGTAGCAGCATTATCAATGTCATTTATTAATATATTTAAATCACCTCAAATATGGTGCCTATAAATAAGAGTTCTGTAATAGATATAGCCAACTGAAAGAAGAGGGAAGCAATCCCAAGCATACTATTGATAATAAATCACAACTTCTATTTTATTGAAAAGGAAAACCCCTCATAATTATTGATAAAAAGATCTAAACAGAACTAGGGCAACTTAACACATTCCAATTACCCACCATAAAAAATTTTCAATCAAAGCCTCCCCTTTGATATGATTAAATTGATTTATAACCAGATAAGAAATGAAGAAATTTCAAGGTAGGTCAGGTTATGCTGTGGACATAAAAAAACCCCACTTGCAAAACAGGTTAAGCACACCACCTTTGGCCCCTTTTGCCTCAGTCACAGGAAAATTAAACAAGTTCTCTGAGCTCTGAGTTTCTCTGGATGAAAAATAAATTAAGGTGGCAAGATTTCAGAAAGATAATATATTATTAGGTTTTCAGACAACTGCAACTTAGAAGTGAATAAAAAAATTACAAAGGCTGTAAGAATATGGCTAAGAAGTAGAATTTTAACCAAAATCGAGAGGAACAAAAGCCAGAAAAGGAAATAAAAAACCAAGATGAGGTCTATGACAAAATAATCTCTAAAATTAAGTGTTATTTATTCATCATTACACTTCCGTGTTTGGTTTCTCTGAAAGTTAGTAGGCAAGAGAATATGATCAGTTTCATGGTGAGAAATGCATCACTCCATTTGCAGATTGTTAATTATAACAGCAATCTTGCAGTGTCAGTTGTCTTACTAAAAGGAGGTACAAGTGGGAAGAAGTAGCAGCATGCTAAGCAACGCTCTGTACATGAGAGGGAAATCAGTTTCTGACAAACTTTAAGAGTATTTCATTAGCATACTTGCAAATGCCAGGAAGTATGTAAAGATTTGTTTGCTTCCATAGCAATGAAAACTTATGCCCCCAGGCAAATGGGATCTATAAAACCAAAGTAGTGGTCCTGCCTAAAAGTAGCCCTCCGTAGATTGGCTGTAGTTGACTTACTTGTTTATTTCCATGCCCAACGGTTGTCTCACATAGAAAATATGTCTGGAGTTAGAGATCAATATCAGCCACATATTTAAGTTTCCTCTAAGAGAAAACATGATTTGAGGTGCTTTTTTAATATTTCCAAGTTTTGACCAAGAGCTCGGTCCTCTGGTTCCAAGAATAAATGTAGCACTGAGACTGTCTTCAGAATAGCTGGAGTAACCTGTCAGGCTGGGTACATATCATTTATGTTAGTTGTCTCTTGAGAAACAGGAGTTTTGAAGAAAACCTCTTTGCTTGTTTTCCAAGAAAATAAGAGAATGACAGGGCAAAGTTTTCAAACCAAACCATGAGACTGAGTACATTGAATGCCAGGATACAGAGCAATATGTTTCCAGTTGAATGCTGTATCGTGCTTTTTGATAAAGACAAGGGAAGTCCACAAGTGAAGGAAATCTCATTCTGTAATGATTTTAAGGATTTTTGCTTGAGGAATTTATAATAACAGTGTTCCATGACTGAAATGCAATGGTTTAATTAACTCTTCAGAATTTCTTGATGTAGTTATAAGGAGGAAAGCATTATCAGAAATTTATATTACAGTAGGATAATATCTGTACAATGAACATGAAGAAATTACCCAAATATATATCTGTTGTCCATACTTCTGAGAAACACCATTCATGTGAAGCATTTAAACAGCTGCCTTTGCCAATTTATAGGCTAGGTTACAAATTTGTCAGTGCATCTCACAAGCAGGTTAGCAACTGTTATGCTATTTTGCTACAGCTGAGCATTAATGTTGGATGTTAGATCTGTGTCTTGATTTACTCTGACAATTTTAATAGCAACATAGATTTTATCTCATCGTACCTCTTGGTGGAAATATAATACTGGCTTGCAGAAAGTAATCTGAAGGAAAGTGGCTAATGATATAAGAACAGCACCAATTAATGTCTTCATATTTTTGTCCTGTTATACTACTGAGCTTGTTGTGTATGCGTTAATGAGATGCCGACTGACAGAAAATTCCAGCCTAAAAATGTTACTTGGTTAAACAAGCAAACTCTTTCCTAATTGGCAAACACAAAGGTCTTATGAGCAAAAGACACCACTTCACAACTACAGGAAAGAACAGTTTTTAGATAAAAGAAATGGGAAATCATACAGAGTTTAATATACAACAAGTGCAGCCTGAGGAATAATTCATGCATGTTCACCTCTCTATTTCTGAAAGTTCTAGGTGGTTACATTCAAGTCAGCTTTGCAATCTATAATCACAAACTCTTTTGTAATGTAGCAACTACTGATTTTCCTCTCTGCAGACCTTTCTGTGAATAGTTTCTGAACTCAAGCTAGTGTGCAGATTTATTTATTTTTTTTAATTTTGATTATGAATGAGAAAGTACTAGAATTTTAAGGAAGCCCTGAGACTATTGCAGCTATTGTTTTCAAGTTGCAATGACATTTTTACTGGAGAAAGTGCATTAAAATGCATCTTATATTGCTCTAACAAAGATTACGTTTAGAATAAACCAGAGAATATAAAAGCACGTTGTCATGAACAAGCATTATAATAAAAGGCTAAAATAGACCATATAGTACAACGCATAATTTTTCATTGCATTGTGTCTCAATCAGCTGTCTCTATTTAATCTCCTATACAAGGGCATGGGGAAAAAAAGAGAGGGAACACAATGATCCTTTAAATCAAAGAGTGGTTATCCAGTGGTAAAAACAAGTCTTTGGCATTTGCAGCATAATATATTAGAAAATGAGCTGAAGATTTTGGAAGTGATTTTTTTTTTTTTTTTTTTTTTTTAATACTTCAATCAGGAACTCTTGGGAGAAGAATCACATCCATGGAGGGAAAATCCAACCTGATTTTTTTTAATTATTATTTTTTGAAGTTTGTTAAATGCTCAGAGTTGCTATGTTTTGCACTCACTCATTGAACAAGAAAAGAATGCAATATTCAGGTAAAGCTAAGTATTACATCCAGGTTTAAAGAGTGTAATGCAAGTAAGAGCGGTATACTAAAAGGCTGCTACTGTCAGCATCATGTAGGAGCAGATGATGTTACTCAGCACAAAATGAGGAAAAGAGGTCTCATTAACAATGTGTCTGCCCAACAGATAAAGTAACTTAATAATGAGGAAAGAGGTTCAGTTTGGTGAAGATTCAGCAGGAGAAGCAAAGTATCCACCTCCTGTAGCGCAATCGCTTGTCCCAGACTTTATGTCCCATAATTCACAATAAAATGAGTGTAGCAGATAAAAATATATAGTGCATACATTTAGTATCTCTACAAGGAAATAAAGGACTACTTAGAAGTTATTGAAACGTCCATGGCAAGGAAGTCGTTGAAGTGCTTTCCTTCTCATTGTTGCTCACTGATAAGCAAGTAAATGAAAAACAGTTACAACCTTTGTTCTCACCTTGTATTTTTTACTGGTTTCTTTTGTGTGTGTTATGACTGCTGTTAGAAAATGGATCCTAGCTTATATGGATCCTTCATCTGAATTACCATTGCCATGACTGTGTTCTTATATCCTCTTCACTTATCTGTGTTGACTCAGCTCTGGTGGATTCTGTAGAGACTTTACACACATCTTTATGAAAAGATAAAGCTGTAGAAGAAGCTGTATACTTCTTCAGAAACGGGTTCACCTATGTTATTGGAATGATTAAAGACCATATCTTCAATGTTTTAGACTCGAGTATATATGTAAAATTTATGTAGGGATTCACAAATCACTGTTTATCCCACACCATGTCCTTGAGTAGCATTGTTTAGATTTGGATTTCTGTATGATTACTATTTTTATTCTTGTCTGAAGAAACAGATCTGCTGAATAGAGATTTTCTGTGAGACATGGAGACCACAGTAAGTTTTCTGCGGTACGTGATTTTTCTCAGGCACACTCCTAAGTGTGACCTGTGTGGCATTTAGCTGTATGTAAAATCTGAGAGGTGAGCCCCTAAATTTGTCTTCAGTTTTGTTTTTCTACTATGAAGGTTTTTGAACAAGCTGACTTTGCATCAAGTGGAAGAATTTCTGGATTGGTGGGCGAGTGGGTAGCAATGTGTCAACTAATGGTGACCAGGTGTGTTTTATCTTCATTTTCAGAAACACTGGCTATATGAAGTGTCTCTACTGGAAGGAACCATCAAGAAATATATATGCAGGCAAGGTGGGTTGTTTTTTTCCCCATGCAAGACTGTTGCTGGCAGGTTCTTGAAGCAAAAATCAAGAATTAGAAAGAGTAATGGAAAATTTAATCTGTGAGTTTTATACTGAAGATTGTTTGTTGAAACTTGAAGAGGTGGATCCTTGACATAACGCATCACATTTTTTTTCTAAGCAGTAGAACAAACAGGAAAAAATAATCAGCTCTGCAGTCACATGATATGAGTCTTTTGATAAAAGATGTTCTAAGCTGGCTGCTCAGACTTGTCCCCAAATGACAAGACCACAGATCAAAAATATTATGCAGAAAATGAATTAGGAAGCCCTTAGGACCAGAGTAAATACTGTCTCACTAGAAAGTGAGTACTGATAGGTCCCTATCAGCTTTAATTACTTTGAGTTTAACACTATTACCCATATAAAAAGCTTCCCTGGCATTTCTTAGGAACAGGTATATTTAATAAATATGTCAGAATAACAGATATGAAAATGTACATATTGAAATCATACATGTACCAAAAGAGAGGCAAAAGACAAGGTAAAGAAATATTAGTTTGTATTAATTATTTGGTAAACTCCATAAATGAAATAATTCAAAAACTCACCTGCTATCACACAACTTTCTGCATTGAATGTTGGATAGTAAAAATGAAGTATTTTTTCTGATTTCCACATCTTCTTAATCATTGTTCTGGTCTGAGTTTTTGTAAATGCAATTGCAATCTCTATTGAAGATGGCACATTGAGGGAATGCTTCTGTTGGATGTAAAAGCAGTAAAGTCTTCAATATTTTGATTTTATTTATTTACTTAAATTCTCTGTCTCCTCAAAAATGCTGTACCAACAAAAACTTAAGACAGGCAGGACTTTAGTGCTAAAATATATTTGAAGTGCTGTCACTAGGTACCAAAAGTGATTTTATTTGTAATGAAATATTGTCTACACTAGTAAAAACTCTCAACAAATTATACGCCATATTGTAAACACAAAGTTAAGTATTTGAGCTGATCAAAAGTGCCTTAAGTAAACTGTTGAGACAATCTGGTGCTATGCATCATTTGAACCAATTACATGTGTTTTGTCTCAAACCTCCAAGTAAATAAAGTCTCACCTTTTGGTTTGATAACCTTTCTCTTTCTCGAAAAAAGGTCATTTAAGGTTGCCTCTTTCCTCCAGTTTGGTCCCACTTGGAAGCAGAACAGACTTCAACTCTCATTTTTGGAGGTTATCTAAGACTGATGCAGGAAAGGGATGAAAAGGTTAGAATGACCTTTTCATCCCTCTGCATTGCCTTGAAGAGTGATATTTTGTCACTGTGCTATGCAATTAGGACCTCCCTCACTTTGCTAGTTCTGAGGCACCCCGTTGGGATAGCAACAAACTGAACTATGTTTCCAGTGAAAGCTTTCTCTCTGGTGGGTAATGTCTTAATTAAAGATGAAGTCATTCTGGATCTTAAAACTTGGACACTCTTGATTTTGAATACAAAGAAGGATTCAAAAATAATTCCTTTCTCCTGTAGGAAAAATCCCCAGAGACATTGGGCAAGTGTACTAATATGTCTCTTTGGAGAGAGGCCCTTGAACGCTGAAAGATCTAGTTCATTTAAGAACTACTATACAACTTCTACAGGTATTGTAGCAACTCTGAAAAATGGAGAAAAGTAGTGCTCTGCTTCTACAATTGCATTTTTTGAAACTACTAATTACAATATACTAGAGAGCAAAGGGGGCAGTCGGCTTTAATCAAGGTGCTTTGTGTCAGATATGGCCCTTTCTGGGTCACTGAAGAATGATTTTGCAAGAGAAATGGGAATAACTGTTTCCTGTTCTTTACCAAAGCCCATGTCAGAGTAAACTATTCATGAACATTACTACTAATCAGTGCTTGAAGCCATTTATTTTTCTGGTTATGTGGTCAACAAAACCTTGTGCCGTAAAACCTGAACATGTTCTTTGGGAGTTCTGTAAGCAAAGATGGTAGTATTGTTTGCTTCACCCTTCAGGATGGAATATATCCTTCAGTACACATTATGCCAAGGATACTCAGAAGGAAAGCAGATACAATAGCTACAGTCAGCTAGAGACTTACAGAAGCTTAACCTTATATGCTTATTTTTTAGCGTAGTCTGAGTACTATGCATGTAAAATAATATTCAGTAGAAAAGCATAATACAAATAGAAGAAAATATCCAGTTAGGGGAATACCTTGCCATAGCATCATACTCCAATCTCCAAAAAGGTTGGCATGTTCTACACAGAGTGAAGTAAAATTTTATATACTGTGTTTCTTAACCTATGTTTGTTACTTGAAATAATACCATAATGTACATCAAATAGTTATGTACAGGTGTCCCAAAATGCATACTGTATTAATTTACAAGTCTGTGCTAAAGTACATAAAAGCATCTGTTTAGATCCTGGTCTACTTTTAGACAGTACTCAATGTAGAAGGACCTGCTGACATGCTCATTTTTAGTGGTGGATATTTACAGCTTGTGACCTTGGCACGTGTTCACAGTTTGTGCTCTTCATGAGTAGCAAGTATGCTGTGCTAGGCATTGGGCCTACTCTACAGGTTTTGATCCTACCAGCACCTGCAAATTTGCAACGGTGAGCTCAAAATTACTGATACATCATGTGGGACAGTGGAAGCAAGAGTAATTATCTAAATTAATTGCGGCAAGAATAGAGCAAAAATAATAATAATAAAAAAATAGTCTGAAGCAAACACCTGCAGTTTGGGAAACTACTACTGATTGGAGAAAAGGTCATGGAGATGCAACAATACTGTTGCAACCCAAGTTTAGCTTGCCCCTGAAGTTAAATATGATTTTTCAGCTGCGGAAATATAGTGTTCACAGCTCTATAAATTGTTTCTGGGTTGACCTAAATGAGAATGATGTTTGGATGAAGATTTCTTTCTTTTCCTAACAGTTCATCATCATTCAGCAGCCACATTTTAGAACTTATTCTCTCATGATTTAATAGTATTGTGTTATTTTTCAAGGCAATGTATTCTTTCTAAACAGGTAAGAGAAGGTAGAGGAGATTAAGGCATGTCAATTGCAGTCATCTGAATAAGTGCGTCAGTTGAAATGGTTTAAGCTCCTCTGACACAATACACGCCAAAGGACTGAAATTTGGTGCCATCAATAGGATAGAATTCAAGTCTTGAAATACATTTCTACATTCTTGGTAAAAATATCAGGAACAGAATTGTTTAGTAAGATTTATCATGTGTCTTTGTGACCAGGAGGTTTTAAGTACTAGTACTGATTCACTTTCTGATTACGACAAGAATTAAATTATTTTCCATCATTTTTCTCATTACAGATGAACAAGATACATGCATGTACCATATGTATAAAATTAATTGCATCCCAGCAAAATACTTGTGAGAATATCAGTACCAACATAATTGACTTGGTTAGTCCTCATGTTTAATGCATTATTTCCCAGCTGAACACAAGAAGAGGAAGGTAAAGTAAAACAAGCAAAACTTGGGAAAGGATGGAAACAAGTTTAGAAAGGCAGATTATAGAATTAACTTTTGTCTCTACTGGTTGTGCGCATGGAGGCTGCTTCAGGATCTCCTGAAATAATTTTAAAAATTAGATATAATCAGAGATTGCAAGGGATCATATATCAGGAAAGTGTTTGAATTTACCCAATTACAGTTATCACAGCTCTGTTTAAAACATAATGGATCCTCTTTAGGTCTCCCTGAATGTGTTAAAATGTATGAATTAGGCTACTGTGATATTAGGCAGTAGTTGCGCTGATAACTGAGCTACTCATTATGGTTCTATTTTTTGGTTGAACTTTTTGTAAGCAGCCAATTTTCTTTTTCACAGACAGATGTATCAATCACACAAAGGCTCTTCGTAAGAGAGAAGGAAAGAAGATGGACAGATGTGGGCACTGAGGAGCTCTTAAAACATTTAACTGGGAGAATGAAGGATCTCAAAATCAAAGTGACGTAAAAGAAAAACTAATTATGTACTTTATTTTACCACTGGTTTACCTGAAATTGTAGTCTGCTGAAATCAAGCGTAAATGGAATGACTAATTCACTAGCTGGCAGAGGGTTATATAGTTTCTGCTGTGGGTTGTAAATGACTCAGGCAGTTGGTCCTATTGCTGAGGTTCAAAGGCTGTGAACCCAAGAGCTTATATATCTTATGTGAAAATACTGGAGGAGAAAAGCTCCCTTTAGTCACAATAGTGAGGAAGAGTGACAGGTGCTTGTTCCTCCAAATCCTTCCTGTGATGAATGCCTGCTTCAGTTTCCTGCCAATGGGATTTTCAGAAGGGGAGCTTGGAGTCTCCAACAAAGCCCCAGCACTAAGATAACAAAATACAGTCCTCAGATGTGTTAAAATTGTTGCAAATACTAAACATGGAAGTCAGCTTTCCCGGTTTAAAAACCATCCATATGAGACATACCAACCCCTAGGCTTTCAAAATCCTTTTGAATTCAGTAAAAGAAACTCTCACTGCCTCCAGAAATTGACTCTCAGCTGAAGATTTCCAAATTTCCAAAGCAGAATCAGAGTTAGTATTTAATGAGGGTCCCACCAAATTTGTTTAATGAGGACCCACCAAACTGACTGCACAAGCAAACTCTACATTTGTATGCTTTTTACTTAGGCACTCTAGAGAAGAGGCTGCACTTGACCGATAAATGATAAATAGCTGCAGAAGCTAGTTCAGTCCAGGGAAGCTGAAGTATATCCTAGCTGGGACAGTCGTGACATCTACTATAAAGATGTGCTACTTAACTACTTCTGAGCATCTGGCTTTTCCCACAGTACAATTTATTTGGGAATGTGATCTCTACAAACAGTTTCTTATTTCATGGCTGAAGAGCAGTAACTGAACATGTTCAGACAAATTTACCATGAAAGTATTGTATTCCTTTTATCTTTGGACAGAAGAAATTCTTCAGGCAAAGTTTCTTTTGATCAGTAAATACCAACCTAGCAGTGAGCTGCTGGCAGTGATGAAGCTGTAGGTATCTGTCTGTTCTGAGTTGACAGAATGGCCTGAAACAAAAAAATGCATTAAATTCATTCTCCAAATTCCTTGACAATGCCAGCCAGGGAGCAAATGATGGTGACAGTGAAACTAATTGTAGCAATAGGGTCCTCCTCCTACACTTTGGGAAAGGTGGAGGAGTGTTCATAGCATACAGGCTGTGGGATAGTCAAGGAACTGTAGAAAAAATCCTGTTAACAAGAGGAAGAAAACTCTCTGCCACAGGGTACGGCTTGCTTGCTTTTATCAGTTTTCTGAAACAGCCTGCAGAGTAACAGCACTTCTGTCACCCAGCTAAGACTGTTGCTGTCAGAATAAAAGTATCATAAAGCATAGGTAAAGGTCTAAATGTAAATGTTCATTCACCTTTTTTGTATGGCAGTAACGGGAATATGGAATTCATGGTCTTGGTTCAAGAAAACATAGTTCCTTTTCTCCAAGCTCCACTCCAAGGAGTGAGTCTATTTGTGGCAAACACCTTATCTTTTATGTATGATTATCCAAGGTAAATGACTTAATCTGGCTGTACAAGTTCTTTATTTTTTCTATACTTACTCTAAGAGAAAGGTATTAACAAGGTGGGATAACATACTGATGGGTAGAGAAAATACTACATTAGTATATCTGGGTAATTTATACGCTAAAACAGACTGGTTACCATTTTCTCTGGTACCAAGGCATTGCCAATACTGCTCAGGAAATCTTACTAAGAGTTTTATCCCCTAAGTCTTCAAAAACAGAACTGAGTCACAGTTCTGCGTTTACAGTCTCTGTAAATGTAAAATGTTTAAAAATGCAAGGAAGAGGAGAAAAGCAAGATGTATAGACATCATGCACTATTAAATCATAGAATCACAGAATGGCCTGGGTTGAAAAGGACCACAAAGATCATCCAGTTTCAACCCCCCTGCTATGTGCAGGGTCGCCAGCCACCAGATCAGGCTGTCCAGAGCCACATCCAGCCTGGCCTTGAATGCCTCCAGGGATGGGGCATCCACAACCTCCTTGGGCAACCTGTTCCAGCAGTGTGTCTGTAGCAAAAGCTGAAGTGAAAGATGAAAATCATAGACATAAGAGATGACAAGAATCAGTTGTACAACAAACTTATTTTGCAGATAAAAATTTGAGTTCTGAGCAGATGGTGTAATGTCCTGTCATCCAAATTCACGTTGGCTGTCAGAAATGTATCAAAATCTGGTACCCAAAAAAATGGAATAAGCAGTGGGCATACCGCCAGTCAACTGCTAAGAGATGGCATGGATATTAATTATACTGCAGAAAAAGCAGACCACTTAATAGTAAAAAGAAACAAGCTCTTTTTAGGGTGAGCCATAGAAGCACCTCAGAGATGGTCTGATTTAGAATAACGTGTGAAATACTGTTCTTCTGTCCTGGAGCTAGTGAAAACATTCTTTGCAGCATGCAATGGAAAGGTCTCTGTTCCTCCAGTGGATGCACTTGAAACTTGCAGCAGAATTGAGTGCTGGACAACATGGTGCACTTGACCATTATCTCACACTGGCTGGGCATTTTATAATGTGGTTTGTGCTGCTGGTTTTTCTTTTTTTTTTCTTTCTTTCTTTTTTTTTTTTTCTTTTTTTTTTTCTTTTTTCTTTTTTTTTTTGGCTCAGTTATCCTTCATTTTTATTTCTGTACCATATAATATCTGATAAATGTTTTAGTTTGATCAGTGGAACACCACATGCACATTATTTTAGGATTTAAACAGCAGCTGAGATAGGAAATCACACTCAGATAACAGATTTCTCACAGTTCAGATGCCTTTGCAAAACTAGAGAAAGTTGCCTCCTTTGGTTAAGGTCCTGTGTGCTATAAATATAAAACCTGAAAAACTGAATTTATACTGACTGTGAACAGAGACTAATAAAGAGCTTTATATTTATCTGGACTTCTCTTTCAGGTTGTAAGAGCCAATGTGGCCTATTTTCACGGACCTTGGCAAAGCCTGCTTTTTTGTTGCTGAGGTATCTATATCTGCAGACAAATACTACATGGTGCTTTCATCTGTGATTCTATTTCCATTTCAAAATCACATGGAGAGCACTTGATCACTACTTTCATGATTTTCTTGTACTGTCATAGACTGAAATCATACTTAATGTCTACATTTAATGCTAGATATTACACATTCCTCTTATCACATGAAGATGCCCTATATACGCATGACAGACCCTCTCTTACCTCAACTAGCTAAATATATCTTCTTTAATAGCAGAAAAACAGAGGGTGACACATCCTGTGTTCGCTAGATGGCTCTTGAATATTGATGATGAAAACACAGGTGGGAACTAAAGTTTCATGAAGTTATAGTAGGCATAAGACAGATACGATTTTTCATAGTAACATACTTGAAAGTTCTTTCTGAAACCTGTGATAAAAAGTCACTCAATTTAGTAATTTCCAGCAGCCAAGAATGCAAAACTGGAGAGATGCACACTGGTTCACAGATTTCTAAAAAGGAATTTCAGCTCAAGCTCAAAAGTTTAAAGAATGAGCCCTTGTGAGCTTAAATTCATGAAAATGTACTTGTCTGCAGTAGGACTATAGGTTTTGAATTTTGTGATGTTAAATATTATACTTCAATGTGGAAGGAACACTGAATGAAGCACCCAGGCAATAACTTCACTCTGAGAGTTTCCAATAGCATCATGAAGCTGTGTCCCATGTGTAGTGTGGCGCAGAGAATAGATTAAGGATTTCAAAGTAGATATTTATTGTAAATTGCTTACAGCAAAGGTGTTTGTGAAGGCTCAGATTAGATAGAATAAAGCAGTGTACTGAGTTTACTTGCTGTACAATCACTTTGTTGGAATTTAATGCCATAGCTTTTGATCAAACAGATCAGTTAAAATAATCAATTTGATCATTGAATTATGGATAATTTCTTTTAGAACAGTGAAATAAACATCATCATTCCTTAAGCATCAGCTTGGAGGCTGAGAGGCAGAACTGAAATGAGCAGCCTGAATTTACATTACTTTAATGCTACCATAGGGAAAATGTCTTCACATAATATGCATCCTTGGCAAAAGAGTAGAAACAATTTTCTACATTTAAGAAATCACAACATGAATTTAAGAAGAGTCATTGCACCTTGAAATAAGGATAAGAGCTGATTAACCTAAACAAAACTGAAGGAGAGTTTTTAAAATGTAATTTCAGAAAGAGGTTTCTGTGATTGAATACCCATCTACAAACCTGATGAAGCAAAATATATTTCAGCCAAGAAAGAAAAAGGAGGCAAGTGCTGTGTCTTCATCTACACCTTTTGTGTTTATGCTCCAAGTCCTGTGACTGCCTGGATTGTGCCAAATTTTGAATGATTTCTGTCTGAGGACTATGCATTACAAAAGGTTGGACTACTACAAGAATATAGATTTCTCCTGGTATTGCCAAACACAGGACACAAAAGGAAAAGAACACATTAACTATAGTGCAGTTGGAATGTGCTAAATGGGAATGGAGCTGTGCATAACTGTTCTGTCAGGAGGAACCTCCTTGTGATTACACGATAACTTTGAGGCTAACCTCACACATTGCGTTGTCAAGTCTGAAGGAAAAGACATAAGAACACATTTTTCTATTTGATGGGCCATGGTGGGAATGAGGAATGAAAATGAAGAGTGAAATTAGATTCAATCAGCAGTACTTTGGAAATAATGAAGTAAATATTGAAAGGGTGGTAGCACTCCTTTGAAAAGAGATGTGTTCAGTAATTCAGACCATCATTTGTATTACATGAAGTATCTCCACTTATGTGATTCTACGTTTTTCTCTGACATGCTCATTCATGCTTATAGTACTTTGAGATGCAAACTCTCTTTGTAGTTTATATGTCCTTGCAAACATAACAGCAGCAAAATAATAAAGTAGCAATTCAAACAACAGATAATATACAGAAGAAACAAGTCTCCTTTTTGAGAAATGATAAGATATGATTACGGATATGTAATGGCAAATTGGAATAGCATCAATATGTGACTTCAAACAAATATTCTGAGCAGCTGCTCAGTGAAATCTTTTTTTGTTTGTTTGTGGTTTTGTTGTTCTTGTGTTCCTTTATTTTTTTTTCAGTCATTAGAAAGTTTGCTGTAAATATCAGTCTGAAATGAAAATAATCTACATTCCTGTGCAGTTTAATTGAAGATGATCTCTTCACCATTGTCTAAGCCTATATGAAGCATTTCTAAATCTATATGAAACATTTGCTTTACTGTATTTGCATTGTTGCACTGAGGATCTTTCCTTCAGATAAGGCCCTCTCTTAGCACTGACATGGCACCAAGAAAAAAAAAGAATATTTATGAGAATTAGGATGTCTATGAATTCTTTTATTTTGCATATTGTCTGCAGTTTTGTGCTTGTACTTGGAAGGTTAGATAACGGACAGCTGCTGGAAACTGGTTGAGACTTGGAAGGATAACTGAGGAGTACTTTGTTTTCTGTAGATCAGTTCAGTTGTTTGTTGTTCGAAGCTGAGAAATAGCAAGTGGTAACCTGTTTTTCTGCATTTACTCTGCTTTGTCAGTAGAAGTTGCTTCTGTAAAAGACTGAGCAAATCACAACCATCTTGTTGGACAGCATTCCAAAATACATGTGTATCCATCCTCCCGCAGGTCTTGCACGGTTTAAGTGATAACTTCAGCTGATCTATTTCAGTAGATGACCTATTTAAATGAATATATAGCTGAGAGTGGGAAAAGGAAAATATTAACTGATTGTGTTAACCCTAAGTGTGTACATCTGAAGATTGGGTTCTTCCAAACTTTGTCACAACCCAGGGCTTACCTTGTGTTCCAGTGGTTTCCTATTCGTATCTGCTAGACTTCCTGACTGCTTCTCATCAACTGCAAAAACAATCAAAAGGAAATAACTGAGCTTTGACAACAACCAACTTGAATTTGGAAGCTAAACAAGGAGAGACTGAACTAACAGCAGAAACCAAGCAAGAAGTTTACTTTATTCTGGACAATAAAATGGTCTATTAGCTGTGTCCATTTCCTAACTGGTGAATATGCAACGTGGCTATTTAGGCTTGTATGGTTGTTATTATACAAGGTGGTAACAAATGAATATCCAGAGGTTATAGGGAACAACTCACCCACTCTGAGGCTTCACGGCAAGGATGGATGCTCGCCACAGGAAACTCCACACAGGAGCAATCTCAAAAGAGATTCTGCCTTGGTGGTAGTCAGCCCTTAAATGGGATCTAGGAGAGGTGGAGTCAAGCTCCACCCCTTCCGGGAGCACAGTTGAATTACCTTCACCTGTGCTCCCGCAGCTGAGCCATCACCTGCCTCAGAGGGTTAATCAGAGGTTCAGGCTGTGATTAACAGTTTCCATACACTCCACCCCTTCACAGCATGAACCAATGATTAGGTGAGTTTTTCCTTATTACAGGGATCCAACACAACGCTTATACAATTTCCCATCGCAAAATATATTGACATAATTCGAGCGATGATTGATGCAAGTTCACGGTCTTCCATGGGCCAGTGCTCGATTGATGTTGTTGGAGGCAAGCAATCATGAGGTGCACATCCATCTGTTTCATCAGTCCCATTCCTTCCGATGATTCTGGAAGCTCAAAGACTCAGGGGGAGTAATACAGATGTTTCAAAGGTACCAGGAGGGGAAGATCTGCCCTCCAGGGTAGGATACAGGCCGTATTTCTGTCCTGGGTCAATACTTCAGCTTGTACCGGAGCATGCCCCGGTCGCCTATACCACACCCTTTGGCCAGTTATTTGTGGTTGTATAACTATATCTGGCACCAAAGGGGGTGTCTTGATCTGCCACAGGGACATGATGGGCGTCCCTTTAGCAATAAAGATTGGAGTATTGACCACAATATCCGTAGGCCATGTACCTATCACCGAGGGGGCTACTGAGCCTCCTACCTCCAATAATCTCCCCCAAGGTGCCAGTAAACCACACCACTTGGGTTCTACTTGCACCTTCCAGGGCCACTTTACCTTATGGATTCCTGGTTCTAAATTCTCAGGGGCAGGGAGCAGAAGATTATTTTCATTACCAATCTGGGGTCTTACCTGATTATCAGTGCCCATAACTTGGATCCTAAGCGGGGAGGCCCATATTGTTTGTAGCATTTTTAGGGCACTAGGCCTGCCATCCCGAGGTCTTTCATTCAAGTCCCGCAGAGTTTCATAGAGTCTCTTTGTCCACCCCTGCAGGGACTGAGAGTCTGTCTTCAGGGCAGCCTTGAGAATACCATTATAACGTTCAATGAGGCCTGCCCCAGTTGGATTATATGGCAGGTGGAATCGCCATTCAATGTTGTTCTCTTCTGCCCAATGCTGTATTGTTGCACCAGTAAAATGAGTCCCCTGGTCGCTCTCGATCACTTGAGGCGTCCCATAGGCAGACATCAGTTTCATGAGTGCCTTAATTGTATATGCCTGATTTGCCTTTGGTACTGGATAGGCCTGCAGTAGCCCACTTACTGTATCGACGCAGGTCAGGGCATACCTCGCCCCCTCAGACCGAGGGAGGGGCCCGATGTAATCAACCTGCCATCGCTGCAGAGGACTGTATCCTCTAGCAATATGGGCTGTTGTTTCGGGCAACGATCTCGGTCTCATCTTCGAGCAAGCGTCGCAATCTCGACATGCCTGGGTGATGTCAGATAGTTGTACGGGCAGTCCCCATGCTTTAGCAGCTGCCCACATTATCTTCTGTCCAGCATGTCGCAGTTTCTGGTGTAACCAACGGGCAATGTTCTCGGACTGCGAACTCTCAATCCATCGAATTCGGGCCAGTGTGTCGGCTTCATCATTTCCCGGTGACTGTAGGGGTTGGTGACCAGAGACATGGTAGACACATACAGTCCTATGTTTAACTGCATTCCATATGTCTAACCACATGTCTTTACCCCAGATTGGTCGGGCGTGAATAGTCCATTCCTGGGTAGCCCACCGTGCAATCCAAAGAGTAAGCCCCCGATATACAGCCCAACTATCTGTACAGATGTTCAGAGTACCATCACCGGGTTCCTTGGTTATAACCATCCACACGGCTCGCAATTCTGCCCATTGGCTGCTCTGACCGTCCCCCTCATCAAACCAGATTGTCTCAGTAGAGGGATGATATGCTATTGCTCTCCACTTGCTTGGGTTGCCCTTGCTGGATCCATCCGTGTACCACGCATCTTCAGGAATAGGATATTTTCCTTCCTGGACGGGACTCTTCTCTGGTGGAGAGACCAATGTTTCTCTTGGTGCATCACTATGATATGTCACTGGGCCTAGGATTTTCTGTAGTTCTTCTTTCAGCGGTGACGAAGACAGACTACTTCTTTGGCTGAGATAGGCGACCCATCGTGCCACCATTTGTGCTTGGGCCACCCCCGTCTTAGGAAGGTGGGTCAGATCTCTTACCCACCCCTGGATTGGCAGAGTGGTTTTGACTAAGATCTCTGCTGTTTGAGTTATTGGTTCTACTGCCTGTAATGCTGAATAGGCAGCCAATAACTGTTTTTCGATCATACTATATCTTTCTTCTGCTCCGTGCCAAACCTGAGACCAGAATCCAATAGGGGTCCGAATAGAACTCTGGCGTTGCCACAGGCCCCAGCCAAAACCATCCTGAGTAACATGAACATCTAATTCAGCTGGGAGGGTAGGATCAAATATACCCAATGCCTGGGCTTGTTTAACTGCCAGTTTTGCCTGTTGGAAAGCGTCTTGTTCTATTTTCCCCCAATCCCATAATTGCCCCTTTTTCGTGAGTCTATACAATGGTCTTAGCAGCTGCGCTAAATGAGGTATAAAGGAGCGCCAGTACCCCAATATACCCAAAAATTCCTGCAGCTGCTTTGGTGTCGTAGGGACTGGAAACGCCTGAACCTTATCTATTACAGCACTGGGTAGTACTTTGGTTTTCCCAGACCAAACTACCCCCAGGAATTTCACAGAGAGGCCCGGGCCTTGCACCTTCTGAGGATTTATAGCCCATCCTCTTCCCTTTAGATAGGTGGTTAACAAATCTGCTGCTTGCCCCACTGTTTCTAATGAGTCGGATGTTAACAGGAGATCGTCAATATAATGATATAAATTGACATTATCTGGTTTTTCCCATTTAGCCAGGTCACGCGCCACTAGGTTATGACAGTATGTTGGCGAATGCACGTACCCTTGAGGCAGGACCTGAAAGGTCCACTGCCTGCCTTCCCACGTGAATGCAAACTGATCTTGCGATTCTTCAGCAATCGGAATACTGAAGAATGCATTTGCCAAATCCAAGACACAATGATATGTTTTGATTTCTCTACTCAGTGTGTCCATTAGGGAGGCAATATTGGGTACGGCTGCATGAATAGGCGGCGTGACCTTGTTCAGTTCTCTGTAATCAACTGTCATTCTCCATGTTCCATCCGACTTCCGCACTGGCCATATGGGGGAATTATATGGGCTATGTGCAGGTCTTATGATACCCACTTTCTCCAATTCCTGCACTGTTCTCGATATTTCCTCTTGCCCACCCGGGAGTCTGTACTGCTTTACATTAGTAATCCGGCGCGGTTTTGGCAGACAAATAGGCTCATGCTTTGCATGGCCTCTTAGTATTGCCTGTACCGCCCGGACACTAATACACCTTTGTCGGAGCCTGAACTCTCCCACAGTCGTGTGGAGAGCCAGACCCCATAGGATATCTATGCCCAGAATATATTCCTGGACTGGGGCAATAGATACCTTATATTCCCGAGGTGGGAGACGCCCAACCCCCAATTTTAACCAGGTTTGGGTGACTGGAATAGTCTGTCCCCCAAAACCTCCAATCATCGCTCTACTGCCATGAAATTTGGCTGGATCCCCATAAATTATTGATGTTTCTGCCCCTGTATCGACTAGGGCCATAACTCTTTGAATATTTTTTCGGGACCAGAATATCGTTAATTCTACATAGGGCCTCCGGTCCCGTCTGGAGGCCCTAGGGGGACTGACGTCCCTCGTCATGCTATATACTGAGCCAGGTTCAAGTCTTTTACCTCTGGTGGTTCGGGCATTGTGGCTCGAGACACCTGAGGTGGCTTCTTTCTTTTACTAGGAACAATAAAGTCTGCTAAATTCCATGTTATTGATGGTTTTCTTTCTATAATTCTTACCCTTGATTTGCTAGGGTAATTTTGAAATTTTTGATCATCCTTCAACTGTTTCCACAATTGAAGGAGGATGTGGTTGGGCTGCCGATCAATTTTCGCAAATTGAACGCCAGCCCTAATAAGATCATTGAACATTTGCTTTCGGGATACCCTTATGGGTCCCGACTGAGAAGCTCGTGGAGCCGGCCCCTTAGTTTTAACCACCGGCATAACTTCAGCTTCTTCTAACACTCGAATATTACGTTTAGTTCGCAGGCGCTCTGTTTCTCCTAGATCTGCTACTAGCTGAGCCGCCTGTTGAACTGCAGCCTCCGATGCTACTAAAGGGTTCAGTATAGACACTAAAGTGCCATACATATGAGAAGGGGCCTGTTGCAAGATTAGATCCCTCATTCCTCCTGAGAATCTAACCATATCAGGGCTATCAAAAGTATCTTCATAAATGGCCTCTCTCATTCCTAGCTCCCTGATATAATTCTGAAGGTCCTCCATAGAGGACCATAATCCTGCATTTAACGGTATATCTGACTTATTTGGCCAGACCATACGGCATGCAGCCATCAACCAATCCAGAATAGAATGGTTTTCTTCTGGGAACTGGGTTCCGCCATATAATCTTTGCCTAAGGGCAGGGTGGACAGTTACAGTGGCCAATTTCGATAATTCAGGCCCACTGACCGTAACGCTCTCCGCCCCTGAATCCCATAGGCGTAGCAACCAAGTTGGCACACTTTCTCTGGGTTTTTGTCGAAACCGCTGCACCAAGTCCATTAATTCCGTGGCCGTGTATGGTCGGGCCGTGACATGAAAATGAGTTTCAGCAGGGGGCCATTGATCAGGAGGCACCCCTGCTGGTCTATCTTGGACCTTTTTTGTTTTTTGTGTTATAATAGGACGGAGTTGTAATGCGTCCGTCATAACAGGTTCTTCCAAGTCAGTTTTAGTATTTTCATCCCCTTGTTTAGCCTGGTCCATTGTGTCAGATACAGAATCATTATTTATCAAAATATTACGGACCTGAGAGACTGGGGAGTGTAATAGGGGTCTTTTTCCCGTCAGTATACTAAGCTCTTGCTCCAATTTTCCAATACGGTCTTTTAATAATTGATTCTCACTTTCCAATACATTTGATCTAATTTCTGCTTGATTTAAAGCAGTTAATAGTGGCCATGCCACTGTAGAAGCAGCTAATCGCCGTTCTTTCGTAATCAAGATGTCGTTACTTAGCCCTTCAAAGTATTCCGTCATGCGGAATGGAGAAAAATTCCCTATAACCCTCAAGGGACCCCATTTTTCAATTATAGTAGCCATTTGATAATAGGGAGAACCCATAAACCCTAGGATCTGCCCCGGAATCATCTTGTCTAAGGGGGTGATGTTCTCCCCCTTGACCCATTTATACATTCTCCACAGAAAAGACATTCTCTCTCTCCTGCCTGGCTCGCCAAATGTATGGTTGTTATTATACAAGGTGGTAACAAATGAATATCCAGAGGTTATAGGGAACAACTCACCCACTCTGAGGCTTCACGGCAAGGATGGATGCTCGCCACAGGAAACTCCACACAGGAGCAATCTCAAAAGAGATTCTGCCTTGGTGGTAGTCAGCCCTTAAATGGGATCTAGGAGAGGTGGAGTCAAGCTCCACCCCTTCCGGGAGCACAGTTGAATTACCTTCACCTGTGCTCCCGCAGCTGAGCCATCACCTGCCTCAGAGGGTTAATCAGAGGTTCAGGCTGTGATTAACAGTTTCCATACAAGGCTTTACCCTGGCTCTTGGAGGAAGGATTAGGAATTAAAACAGAATTCACTTCAGTGTTAGTAGTAGCTGGAACAGAGCTTCAGTGGAAAGTATTCGGTACTCCCAGTTCTGTTTACACAAATTTTATTTTCACATGAGAAGTTAAAGATAATCAAGTACCTCCACTTTTAAGCTTGCATAGGTATGATGCTACTCTTAGTTAAAGTCTCCAAATTCATTGAGATATTCAGATTATAATGAAAGCAAGTAGCTCAGCTTCTGGCAAGAAACTCAATAGTGTGTACCAAAACTGGATGATAAAGTAGTAAAAGCCTTTTGCATTTTAGGATAATAATGCTCATGTGAAACGCAATGTTAAATGAAATTTATCTTTCATTTCTAAAACACTAGACTCTAACAAATTTGTTTTGCATTAAATATATACATGTATATATATATTTCAAGGTTCTGCCATTATATCTGCCATTAGTATCTACTTCTGACTTATTGCCTTATAATGGTATTCATGAGACTACCAAAGTCTAACCTTTTCTATATAGTGCTGTGTCTATCAAGAAATTCATGAAGTTATGAAATTCTATTTCACTGCATAGTACCATACTTACAGCTAGTAGTAGCCAATAGCGAAAAGGGGGGATTTACTGTGCAGTCGTACTTATCTAGTACTCCCTGTACTATCTAGGTTCTGTAACAGAGGAAAATATGTTATTTGTATCTCAGAAATTTATTCTTCCTGAGTGATTTTTGCAAAAGCCTTGACTACCACCAAGCTCTCTAAAAATGGGAGCAGATAAAAAACATTACAGGAACAAATATTATTATTATTTATGTGAAGCAATGGTAAATTCATTTTTAGTGATTTTTTTTTCTTTTTTTTCTTTTTTTCTTTTTTTTTTAATGGTAGACTACATTTAAATAAGAAAGTGAAAAGCTGTAACAAGTAATTTTTAAGATCTCAGTTATGAGTGTTACAGAAAACTGCTGTAGAAGCAGAGATATTTAAATCAAGGCTCAGTTACTTTGAAGAATGTAGTAATTGAAGAACACCACTTAAGACAACCTACAAAAATATTTGTTCTTCGGGTGTTTTGTTGTTGTTATTGTTGTTGTTGTTTGGGGTTTTTTTGTTTGTTTGTTTATTTGTTTAGCTTTTTTTGTGGCTTTTGGGCCCTGAGTCAGTTACAGGCGACCTGTGATGAAAAGAATAATGTCAGTCCTTTGTCATATTTGCATAAATCTCTATATAAATTAAAAAAAAAAAAAAATCCTAGATGGAAATACAAAGGCATTACTATGTTGCCAGTGTAGACAACAGTATTGCAAGCTTCCCCCTTGCAGTTGCAAAAGTTCACTCTTTATAACTGGGATGTTTGTAAAACAGCACACCTAGTCAGTCCTCCACTCCTTCATGCTGGAGGGAACGCAAGGATAATAGTTATTCAAGAACACTTCTTAGTTTATATTAATCCACAGAGATGTAGTTTGGCTAGTTTCACTTACTTTGAGCATGGGCTATGAGCAGATGAAAATGTTTGTAATGTTTTCCTTTTCAACCTGAGGTATGTTGTCTGAAGAAGCCCTTGTTGCCTGCTCTGGAATCAGAAAGCAAATCTACCTGGAAAGCAAATGGAAAGAAAAATAGCTAATTTTCAGGATTGCTGCAAATCATGAGGTGAGAGCCTAAGAGAGCAAAAAGCTACAGTACTAGTGAAACAAGTTATATCATACAGGGGGAACCTCAGTCTTCTTCCCAGGCCAGTTTAGGTCACGTAGCCAAGTCATCTCCCTTCAACCTCTGATCAACTTTAAACAAGGAAGGAGTCTATTTACATCATTAAGGATGATCTCTCTCAGTTGCAACTAGGAATGTATTAATGGCCCTTCAGCCTAGGACTGGTCAGGAAGGTGGATGCAGTTTTAGTGAGATGGTTTCTGTATGTATAAGCCATGATTGCATAAATAAGTCAGTGGACAAGGGAAGAGCCATTGATGTCATCTTTATGGACTTCAGTAGTCTTTGACACCGTCAGACTCAATATCCTTCTCACCAAATTGGAAAGGTAGGAATTTGATGGCTTCACCATTTGAGGAACAGACTGCAAGATTCTACCCAGCTACTAGTGGTCAAAGACTCAATGCCTAGATGGAGATCAGTGACGAGTTGTGTCCCTCAGGGATCTGTACCAGTGCTGATTCTCTTCAACATCTTCATCGATGACATCAACAGGGGGATGAAGTGCACCCTCAGCAAGACTGTGGATGACACCAAGCTATGTGGTGCAGTTGACATGCCTGAGGGTTCAGAGTGCCAGACAGACAGACCTAGACAGGTTCAAGAAGTGTGTCCAGGAGAACCTCAGTGAGGTTCAACAAAGCCAAATGCAAGATCTTGCACCTGAGTCACAGGTTAATACAAGCTGGGGCAGGAGAGGGATATGCACAGTCCTGCCAAAAGGACCTGGAAGTACTGGTAAATGTCAAACAGGGCATGAGTAAGCAGTGTGCCCTCACAGCCCAGAAACTCAACCGTATCCTGGGCTGCATCAAAAGCAGTGTGGCCAGCAGGTCAAGGGAAGTGATTCTTCTCCTCTACTCTTCCCTGGTGAGGCCTCATCTGGAGTTCTGTGTCCAGATGTGGAGTCCTTGGTACAGAAGAGGCATAGATCTGTTGGTGTGTATCTGTAGGAGGGCCAAAAAAAAGTGATCCAAGGGATTGAACACTTCCCCTATGAGGACAGGCTGAGAGAGTTGGGGCTGTTCAGCTGCTAGAGCGTTCTAGGGAAACCTGACAGTGAAATTTAAATATCTAAAGGGAGGCTATAAGACAGAAGGGGAGTACTCTTTAGCAGAGTCTGCTGAGATAGGAAAAGGGGAAATGGATTCAAACTGAAAGATAGAAAATTTAGATTGGATAGAAGAAAAAAAGTTTTTTTTCACAATAAAGGTGTTGAAGCACTGGAAGACACTGCCCAGAGAGGTGATAGATGCTCCATTCCTGGAGACATTTCAGGTCAGGCTGAAACAGGCTCTCAGCAACCTGATCTGTCTGTAGATGTCCCTACTCACTGCAGAGGAGTTGGACTAGATGGTCCCTTCCAACTCAAATGAATCCATGATTCTAAGTCCCTTGCATAGGCATAAGAAAGTAGGCACTCCATACCAATGTAAATGATAAAATAAGTAAATTTCCATTCTTGTGAGATAATAACATAATGAACAAACAAATAGGAATAAAAAATGCAAGCTAGGGCAGAAAAGAAAATGATCTTACTTTGGATTGCTGTGTTTTTTCTTTTACTCATAGAAAAGCAGTAACTTTTGTAGAAGGAAAAAACTTAAGCTGCTGCTGACATTTCAAAGTTATTTGTCAGTACGAATGTACTTGGAGGCTGATCTTTAACTACTTTGTAAGTAGCAAGTAATTTCCATTTGTAATATTTCATCTTACTGAATGTGCATTGATCTCATTTTTTATGACATGATACAAAATGATTAACCACTACCTCACAGATACAAATCTATGTTGATACATAAAATGCTTAAAGGCAGCACAGTTAAGGTGACAAGTTCTAGAAATCTTAAACTGTGGTCTTTCTGGTAGCTAAGAATGCCTACTATTCAACACATACCTTTTGCCTCACTAATACAATAAACTTAAAATTTCTTAAACATATAACTCCCTTATGGAAAATTATGGATGATAAACATTCACCACAAACACTATGCTGACTGAGCAAACACAATGATTACAATAAACGTATCGCAATAAAAAGGTAACTAAATATTTCTTAACAAAATCTTCTATAAGCCAGGTACCATAAATTTCTCCAGAAGGCTTATCAAGGGACAGTTAATTAACAGGTGAACTTGGCAAGTGTAAACAACAGGGATTACAGCCTGTGGGGCTGAACTTCTGTGGTGAGGTTGCTACTAGTAGATATGATTGATCTGCTGTACTTTGAAAAATATATATATGGTCTCCCTATTTTGCAGTAAAACAAAACATGTTTACATTGGGTGAAATAGTTTAATCCTGCTCTTTTCCAAACAAAACACTGTTTTCTAATGAAAGGGAAGCAGAATGATGAGCTCAATCATGTTATCTTATTAATCTATATGCATGCATGCATGAATAGGTATAAAAAATTACTTATTAAATGAACAATTTGTATCTTTAAGTAAAAGTTTCAGACTACAGAATAATAAAGCTTTTTTTCAGCCATTTGCTCTGCCATGCTGTGTTTGAACTACACTGAAGAAATGACTCATATGTTTTGACATGATTCAGTCTGATATTTTATTTTCAAATTTTTTGTTTAAAAATTAGATCAGTTTAATTCTGCTAAAATATTAATGGCTTTGTGAGACCTGGATAATCTCTGCTCACAATATAGTTGAGGAATGAATGACTAGATAAACCTTGACATCTGAAAACCTTAAAATCTCAAGTAACATTCAGAGGAGGAAAACAGTAATTTCACTGAATGAGCAGAAACATCAGAGGTAGTTTCATCAATAATTTTAGAGCTAATCCTTAAGAAACTTTGTTCATTTATTGCATGTAAAGAGATAGATAGACTGTACTTATGTAACTGCGTTCTTTGAACTGAGTCAATTTCTTACCTTGATCGAATTTCTGCACTTTTTAATTCATAAATTAGAAAAAGAAACCCACTACTGGTATCAAAACGAATTATTGAGAAACACTTCAAACTTCTTTATTCTTAAAAAATACTCTAACACTGATACTTACAGCTACTATCATGTTTAAACTGTTGTGCAAAGTGTCCTATTATCCACATTTGATAGCTCATATTGCAGTAGGTAGACCGTACTGCTTAAAAAAAGCATTTATAGCTTATGATTTGAGATCTTTTAGATATCATGCATGACATTTAGTCTACATTTTGTCATTGAAACTTCATAGCCATGGACAGCTGCACACAGTTTAAAGAGACAGAATGAATGGAAGAGGAAAAAATCTGGGCCCAAGCAGAAGACAGTCCACAGATGAAGTGTGAAAGATGTTTATTTTTGGTAGGAACTGTGTGGTGAAATTTTACCATATTGTGCACTTAGTATTCTGTAAAGTAATTAAATTGCAGCAAAAAACCTATCTGCTGTACATAGCAATTGCTGATAAAAGGCATTTACTTCATGAGTTTCTGTTGGCATTGGTACACATGGTGGTATGAGGCCACCAGTGTCTATGCCTGTAGCATTCTGATAAAGCTCCTAGTAAACAATTATCACCTGGGAGACTAAATGAAAGGTCAGTGAAGACTGCAGGTACAAGTCTGGACTACCATGGCAGAGACAGCTTTTAAAGACTTGCTTCTTACTGATACTATTGATTTGTCTGGTAGAAGCATCACTTTCTCTCCCATTTTGAGGGCACTGAGGAGTTTTGGCAACAAGGAGTGAAAACCAGAGACCAGGTGGGAGCACACTAGTACTGGGTGTGGGGTTACATCCACAAACTCAGTGACTACAGAGGTAGTTAGATTTGTTCTGTCCCTAGTCATGACCTCTAACATCACCTCACACCTTCCTCTCATTGTGGCTTACAGGACTTATTTCTGGATATCATAAATTACAGTCAGTAAATTGTAATCAGTACTATTTCTGTAGCTTGAAAATCTATAAATGAAAATGAATTTTAGGCTAATCTATTACAAGATTTTGTCCTTTTGATTTCCACTATTTTTACAAGATTTTTCTCTAGATATAGTAAGAGTGAAAGAAAGAAGGAAAGCCAGGATTAATATGTATAGAAACAATGATCATTTACTTCTGAGAAAAACCAGGTAGGAAAAAAAATCTGCATCCTTACATTGCACCATAGTAGGTGAGATGCTAAGAACGTGTGTTTGAACTGCGGGATGTTCCTGTTCTCCCAGTGTTTTACTAACTCCTCAGTACTATTTAAACTGTGAATTCTTTAATAGCTGTATCAAGTACACTGATAGACTTAATTGCCCTGACAAGCCTCATTTGGGATCACCATTCCACTCCACTGGCCCAGGAGCACCACTTCAGCTCTGGCTTAGTAATCAGATGGTGGTTTGAGGTGGGCTGCTAGTGCTTTGGCACAGTGCAGAGGTAAGCCTCTTTCCTTGGTGGAAATACCTGTGCTGCTGATGGCCTGTTGTGCCATGTCTCTGGGCTCACCTGGAGAGAAGAGGCGTGCAGCTGTGCTCACTGTTACACACTGGCAGTCTGTGTCTGGCTGATATCTTGTGAGTTAAGCCATGGGAAAGAACAAAATACTATATTCTCTTGAGACAAAGCAAGTCTTATCATTTGAGACAAAGCAAGACTATCTGGTCTTCCTGGACTGGAAGCTTAGCCTTGCTATTTCCTTGGCCTGCTGTGTTTGCATGCGTTGCTGTCTCTGTTGGAAAAGAGAATTCAGAAATTTCAGATTTCTTTCTGAAATACCTCCACAAGCAGCTTTAAAAATACATTCACCTTCAAGTTGTTCCTTCTGTAGTTGAATCATGATGTAACAACCTTGAAACACAATCTTCACCTCCCCCAGAAGGCAGATCTGCTTGCCAAAGTGTCCTCCTCCTAGAATTGCTAGGCCATGGCCTGAACCAATGGTTGAATAACTGGTGAGAAAGTATGGGTAACTCAGGGATCTCAGGTGCAACAAATGTACCTAAGTGACCGAAAGGGTCAGAGCCCTGATCCACCTCTCCCCACCCTCACTTAAGAGTTGGCAGCCAGGTTGGCATAGGAGTGATATCTGTCTGAATGGAGATTGTACCCCTCTTGAAGTGTCACTGAATGCTGTAAAGGGTGAGCTAATTTTTCTTCCTTGTTACCTACTGTTGCTCTGTGGTGCTTGTGGCCTGTTAGGAGGTGCTGTTATCAACTTCTTTCAGTCTTGCTTGTGAGGAAGTGATTGTGAAACATTTGTTTCTCAGCCATTTGAAGGGTCACTGAAGGGGAATGAGTGTTTACACCTTAGTCTCACTGTTTTTGTCCTGTGGCCCCTTCTAGGAAAGCCTCCTGTTGGCTGGATTTTTATTAATGGTCTTAAGGAAGATTTCAGCCCAATTCTTTATTCCTTTCTGAGGAAGTCACTGGGAAGAGTACTACTATTTGATTTCCCTTCTAGAAACCTTTATTCTAAACTCTAAGAGATCTCTTCTGTTGTCTGATGGTTTTTTTTTTTTTCTTATAGGTTGTTATGAAGCTGTGCTGCAAATGCAGAAATGAAATACTTTGTGTGAGTACAGCATGTTTTAATACTTAGAGCCTCAGTCACAAAATCAGATCCACAGAGTTCTTTCAGGTATGTGATTTAGTTAGAGCACTGACAGAAGTTCAGCTGCTTTTAGATCTGTAGGGAGCTTTTGTGAACATACGGCTTCTTCAGGCTGAATATGCTGCCTAATCATGTGTTGCATAACAGCATTGATCTGCAAAGATTTGAAATGAGCTTTTACTTACTTGTGTGATGGATTGGGGGGGTGGGGAGGGAAGTTGGGTGGCCCTTATAAGGGGATATTTAAAGCAATTCCAAAGGCCCTTTAGAAGAAAGGATGGCTCATAAACATTCTGCTGATTGAAATCAACCTGAAAACTTATTTATCTAAATATAGGTGATTAATATGAATTGTAATATAAAGAACAAGTTGTGAGAGCCAGTGCCCATAAGATGAGAAATCTTTTCCTTACATAAACACAGGGCATTACTTCTCAAGCTATTCTTTGCCCTTGAAATTATATAACTTCTACTCAATTAACGTATGAATCCAACTTCTGAAAAAAGGTTGTGATGCCTGCATGCTGATTTGAGCACCTGATTAAAACCAAAAATTATAAGTATGCTGAAACCTGTAAGATCTTCTAATTAACTTTTAAGTGATGTTCCTGTATTTCCGTGTTATAGGAAGAAACATTAGGAGAATGTTTAAGGAAATGGAAAGACAATGCACTTAATTTTGTATCTGAATAAGTTAAATATCTGGGAGAGCTACATAAATCAGTTAATGAAAGTTATATTGTGTATGTATTTTGCAGTTCTTTACATAGGACATTGAACTTTTAGGTCTTAGAAGCTTTAAGTGCATGAGATCACAGAGGGCTGTTGAAAATCCTGTTCTACTCTGAATACTGTAGGCATGCACAAGTGTTTAAAATAGCTGCTTCAAGCCTGTAGGAAAGTATATGCTATTTAAGAAACGTTTCACTTGCATATGACACTGAAAATAACTTTTTTAGCTTATCTTCAGTCATGAGTATTCTTATTAATTTAAAATATTAATTATTGATTAGGTATTGTTTCTGGGCAGCGGGTTTATATAGAAATCTTTGTTTCTTGTGCAACAGAGAAAGGCAATCAATTCATAGCGATCTTATCATCCCGTGACATTCTCTGTTTACTGCCTTGATATATAACAGTCATGATTCTATTTATAGACTAAAGTTTTTATATTAGACAGAAAATAGTGATAAGATAATTTCAAACTGTTCTTTTCAATTTGTTAAGCTGAAAAAAACTTTCTATTTAATGCTTGCCTAGGTCTATGTATGTTCCAAGCCTTTACACCATAGCACTTACTGATATCTTCAAAATCACAGGAATATCAATGCAAATGATGAGATGAACATCTAGAGTCAGTGTGGTTGTTGTAAAATATGGCTACTTTCTGCGAGTAAAAGCAGCCACGTGGGAAAATTTTCTAGGGTTAATAACATGGAACAGTTCCCTGTTTCTAAAGCTTTGTTTTAGAAACTTCAAATGCTTCCCAATTGCAGTCAGATACATTTATTTTCCAGTGTTGCAGATAATTGCTAAATAACTTTTCTAGGACGTATGGCAGCTTCACCTCTAGGTCCATTTATGACTTCCTAGGCAGCACTCTAATGAGTAAGTGATGTCATTTCAATTCTGCCAATCCTAAAATATTTTCTCTCAACCAAATTACTCATTAAGACAAATATATCTTCTCACAGTCCTTGTCTGTGCCCTTCCCTCCCAGTTCCACCCACCCTAGGTTTCTGTATACCAGCACTTTCCCCTTCTACTATAAGAGAAATTCTAAATGCTGTAGAGCTAGTACTAGTAGTTATTTTTACAGGTTCCCTGTAAGCAGTGACTGTGAAGAATAAGGTCTTTAATGTGCAACTAGCTGCACAATTGTTAATGATTGCAGGCTGCAAAATTACTTGCCTGTAATTTTCTTAAGTGTTCTCTAAGAATGTTAGAAAAGAAGTGCATTTTCTAAGTCTGAATTTGATCAGTTATACTATGACAACAGAAATACAGTCTATGAGAACTGATGTTAATGGGGAAAATTAGAATGCAGCTGAAGGATTTTACTAGTGTGGTACTGACCTGTAAATACTGAGAGAGGCATTTGAGTGTGCTGTGAAAGGAACAAACAAATAGAATTTTTTCTTTGAAATGGCAGTGGAGTGTGTCTCCACTCCAAGTGAACCTGTTTCTCCATACTCTTTTGCTTCTTGGAACTTAAATTTTCCTCTTGCTTTTGGAAATATAATATATTATTATATTTTATATATATATAAATTATATATATATTATATAATATATATAATATATATTATATTATAATATATAATAATATATAATATATATAATATATATTATATTATTAATAATTATATCAAAATTTCAAACAAAAAAATACTTACTGCTAAAGCATACAGATAGTTACAACCACCTAGTGCCAAGTGACAAAACAAGGATAATCGTGCAACAGAGATGTCTAACAGATTCAATTCTAAGCGTTTACATGAAGATAGTTGTAGGAATATTAGACTTTTCCCTACCATTTTGTACTGATAGCCAGCATGGTGTCTGAGGTTGTCAGCAAGTTCGGTTAATGGATTTGGTAGCAGGTGGGATAAGGATTTTTGAGGGCTGAGGCAGCTTGAATCGTCTGTGGTGTTCTCCCAGAGAATCCATTATTAGCGGTGCGGAGTGCACAACAAATTTATAATACTTTTTTAATCAAAATTCTCAACCAGTTGGCTTTCAGATGCTCTCTCAGATTGCAGACGAACTTTGTTTCCATGGCAGTAGAAGGTCTTAAGGGGTTGCTGCATCCACTGGTCATAGTAGAAGGATATGCCCAAAGACTGGTTGTTCCAACAGGCTCAGTTTATGATTAGAGGAGATGTCTGGAGCCTTCTAGCGTAGACCAACTTTCCTAGTGTATAATTTTTTACTTGGCTTCAGTGGCACTGAATTTCACTGTGAGGGTTTTTCTTTATGTCCAGTGAATGTGTGCCACTAATCTACTAGCAGTCTTTATATCACAAAAGAGAAGAAAAAGTGGTATTATCAAGCTTTCAGTATTTGAAAATAATCTGCTCTGTCTCAGAATCTTGCTGCAATTTTATGTTAAGATATCAATGTGAACTTCAATAAATGTGCAAGTGATGACATAAGTACATTGCATAGGCACCTTACCTCTTAAGTAATCACTAATGCTGACTAATAGTTTTACCTAGTGGTGATCCTTAAATAAGTCTGCATCCTATCAAGAGTAGTTGTTATGGACCAAATTCAGTAGATCCCAAATTAGTTGAGCAGTGTAAGAAGCAGGAGGTTGAATTCAGATGTGCAAGTACAAAGGTGATGATGTGTTGGGTCCTTTTGTTTTGTGGTTCTGCTTTGCACATTAAATATTTACCAAATGGCGAAGCTTTGAGTTACCATCCATTATTTCAATTTTTTGTTACTTAATTACTTGTTATACATCCTAAACACATACTCGTGGCCCAGAATTTACTACTATTGTAGGAATTCAATGCACTGAAGGCTACTTGGATAATTCCCAGCTTGCATGTTCATGCCATGCGGCACTGTACTGAAAAGAACAGACAACATGTGATGTGTGTAGAATGAATGTAGTTTTTCGGAAGCAGAACTGAAACCTTGATTAAAAAGTCTTGCTATTTTCAAACCCTCTATCCTTCTAGGCAAACTGCTAAAGGTACTAGTTTCCTATATTTCTCCAGTATAGTGTTTGTATTTGAGTTAGATCCTATAAACAAAGCGGGAAGGCACTGTAACAATGTGTTAGACCTACATGGTGCTGTTGCAGTTCACTGGGGTGAACTTCGTACCTCTAATAGAAAGAACTGGCTCAGTCTGCCCAGAGTCGTAGGGAATAAGAGGGATTTGAATGTTTTCATGATAACCAGATAAATAGCATGGTGTTCTGAAATCCTATCCTGGGCTAGATGTTGGGACCGAACTAACTGTTGTCTGACAGAATTGTTGTAACAAACAGAAAACTGAAAGCCAGAAATCCATCTACCTATCAAGGGCTAAGTCTGCAGTTGCTGTCTTGTTTGATGTTTTACACGAACGCAAAGTTTTACCAATTCAGTAAATATTTTTTAAATAGATTTGGTTTAATAGCTTTTGACATTGTTTCCTTACCCCCCCCCCCCTCGCCCCCCCCCCCCCCTCACATAACCAATTAAAATAATTGTACACTCATTCATTTGATTTTTGTCAAGATGTTGATAATAGGATTAGTGTGTGTTACTGCTGGGTATTAGTGAACTACCATAATTTTCTTCAGTTCAGTGTAGCCTGTAGTTTACCCATCTAGCAACTAATTAGAGCAGTAGATTCAGTTTCCTGTTTGGGGTATGAAGCTGAACATGCTAACCCTTGACCAGTTATAGAAGAAATTCTAGATTGTAATATAATGCTGGAAAATAAACTTGTACTATACTTCATGCTAGTTGCTGTTAATATGAATGAGTCCTTTCTTCTTTCCTGAGTTCTTGAAACACAATTAACTTATTATGATATAGTTTCTTTAGGACAGAGTAACCTGGAACAGCTTGGGGGGGGAGTGGGACAGAATAGATTGGTCTGCTGGCTGATGTTATGAAGTGGACAAGACCAGATGGTACCATAATATGACACTTAAATCTGTATAGTAGGTAATAGCATGCATAAGCATTTTTTATTCCGGAGAAAACAGGGATTATGAAGGAACAACACAGTTTTCTGAACATATTCCAGATCAAAATAACTATGGAATTGAGGCTGAAGTGTGGATGGGACTAAGAATGAAAGAATGAAGAAAATGAGTAGATGTGGATGTACGCAATGGAGGGAAGTTCTTTAAAGAAAGCTCATCCTCAGTTAGAGGGATTCTCTGAGGAACTTGCAATATGTATTACCATATCATGACTGATCAAACATAATGGAGGGGTTCAAGGTCAGCCAGAGAGTGCTCTGAAAAGAAAGGAGATATGTCAAAGGAAGCAGTTGGAATTAAATATCCAAAAATGGGTTCGTTTCTGTTTTGAGAAGTCTTGATTGCTACTATGTGTTCTCCAAGAATGTCAATATGTTGTTAGTAAGAAACAGAGTATTAGAGTTGATAGTAAGTGGATAAAGATGTTTACTACTAAAGCTGCTGAGCATGTTATTTGTCTATGTCTTAAAAACGATGTGATTTGAGCCTCCACTCTTCCCTCTCTCTCCAAATAATATAGATCTTGAAAAGGTACAAAGAAAGGTGAATATCACACTATGCAGTGGAAGCCAAAAATATAGTCAATTTAAAATACTGCTTACTGTCTTCATGGTATTTATATACATAGATGCAGGCAGATGCTTTAGATATACCTTTACCCAGGCTTGGAAGTACAAGTGGTTACACCAGAGATCCTTCTATGTACCTGTGTATTTTTTTTTTGTGTACATACACTCTATAATGTTTGGGGCTTATTATTTTGTTTAATAGCTTGTTGATAGTTGCTGTAGATGAGATACTTAATTTGTTTCAATACAGAAGTTGCTAGGGCTTACAATGAGCAAGTGAGCTGCAACTCATTTACTTGATTTAGATGACTAAACAGTGCTTGAATTTTCACAAAAGATATTTTTATTCTCTGTGCCAGCTGTCTGATAGCAATGTGGAAACTCTTCAGATACTAACTTCTTGTTAATCTGGGCTTGACTAATGAGAAGGAAGCAGAGCAATATTCACATTACTCTAATTTGAATGAGTCACTGTAGTTGATTTGCTTGGTGCAGCCTAGACACAGGAGTCTTGCACTGGAAATGCAGATGTTGATGTTAAACTCTTTGCTCTTGGATGCTTTCACATTCAGATAATGCGGAATCTTTCCTAGTTTGACAGTTAAATTGCTGTTTGTTTGGTTTGTTTTTTTTACCCATATATTCGTGGCAGTAAAATTTGTAGCTAGCCAAGTCTATCACAAATTGCTGGAAACTAAAAGGTATCAGGGACTCTGATTTTTAGATGAAGACCTTAAAAACACATTTTGTAGATATTTGTGTGTTGGGACAGTTAAATTTTCCTTTTCTTCCCTTTTACTAAATTTCAAAACTGATATATGGAAATGCATTTATTTTACGGAATGTTGGCTCATAATGCTGGAATTCTAAATATTGTGTGCATGGTAGCTAGTATAATTGACACAGGGCATGGGAGTTCTGTACTGTGATCCACTGTCGGAATTTATTCAGTGAACAAATTGGAACTATAGTATTTGAAAAGAGTTTCTAGCTGGTAAGAGTTACAGGAATTGTGAAATGGAAAATTGAGCCCACTCCTGTTCCAGACGATTACAACCACTTGGAAGTTAACCTAGCCTTGTACTCATGCATGTCCCTTTATGGTTTTTTGAAATATGAAATGGTTCCATGTAGTAGGGGTATGACTGGGATGATATTCGTGAGCTAATAATGCACAGCCTGGTATTTGTCTTGAAATGTTGTCGTGTTTTGTTGCTATGTGAGAGAAAGTAACAACTTGCTAATTTAAGTCTAATATTCAGATACCATTCTTCTTTTGTTCTTAACATAGGTCCTTGACTAATCAGGCACAGTCAGATCATTTGACTAGGCTGAAATTTCCTTTAATTTACTTGCTGCTTATTATAGTTCTGTAAAAGTATATATTACCAACACTTGTCTTACAAATGTCTAGTCAATTATAATATTTCATAATTAATAATTGATGAAAATATGCAAAATCTTTTCAGACTTTCCACTGAAGGGAATGTAAGAAGCAAAAACACACCCAGGTGGTGAAAAAAGATGTTATGTTCAAGGTTGTTGTTTTTCTTGCTGTTGGAGCTATGTAGCACCTGTGGAAACTGCTAGACCAAAATGGTCAGTGGTGTCCATACTGAGCCAAAACTTTGAAAGTGACTTTCTAATAGTAACTGGTCTGTTTCTGTATTCAGCTCATTTGACTGTATGTTGCTGTTCAAATTGAGTGTGGTATAACATAAAATAACATGGATATGTTCATTCCTGTTGTCTAGGTTCCTGCCTGTGCCCATTCATGATGAGTGAGGAAATAACCACCAGATATCTGATGGCCAGATGATTTCTTGTTTGGAGGACCTCACAACTCAGTTGGCTATAATTAAGTAACTCAAGTTTGTTTATGAAACTAAACATCATGTCTTAATTTGATCACCTCTAGATTAGTCCATATCTGAAGGAACACCTTAGTAGTAATTTGGATGGCAATTAGAATAAAACAGTTAACTGTACAATTCTAATTTCTCATCTGGACCAAGCTGTATGAAGTCCTGTTTGTACCTTGAGAAAATTATAATTAAATAATAATAAACAGATACTTTTCTGGTGGAAGTTGTTAGAAGATAAAGCATACAAGTGAATTATCTTGTATACATTTACCTACTCACCTCACAAAGGCAACTATTTTAATTATTGAAATGGGGAAGAGAATTTGCATAGAATTTGTAAAGGAGGAGTGAGAAGTTTTCGGTGCTGCTGCAGGTAACTAGGAGCCAAGCCACAAATAAGTAATTTTTGAGTTTGTATGGACAATGCAGCCCTATTTCTTCTTACGATTGATGTAAGTATGTATGCGTTCTCCTGAATTGTGAACAGCTGAATTAAATGAGTAACAAATTAAAGTGATAGAATTAGGTTCTGAACTTGTTCCCTTTTATTCATATTTTCAGTATTTCTCCCCTCAGTTGGGCCGTAATTTATATAATATTCAGTAGACATCTAGGTATTTAAAAGCTAATATATCCTTAAGAGCGGTCAGGAATTTTAATCCTATCCTCTTTTTAAATAGGAGAATAATGTAACAGCACTTAAAGCTTGCAGGAACAGACTCCCTCCCTTGTCCCATTCCCTGCCAGTTACTAGACCTCAGCCTATTGTTCTTTGGTCAGGAAGATCAACATGGTAAATAGAGAAATAATCTGGGTTGGTCTTGTGTCTTTTGGGTTGTTTTTTTTGTTGTTTTTTTTTTTTTCTTGTGACCATGTTCACAGGGAAGTTGTAATTCTACATGAATTCCTTTTGAAGTGCAATTTACTGCAGTGTTGTGAAGTCAGCTGCATTAATACAGGGGAAGCAGCAATGGTATGGGGATTAGTGACTGGGGACAGAAAGGAAAGAGCCCCTACAGAAAGTCACTTTCATTTATGACCCTAAATGCTTGTATTGCCCACACAGTGTTTAGCTTTGCTTCCGTGTTCTATGACATTACTGGTTAGTTTCATGATGTCTCACCTTTACTTCATTCTATCAATCAACAATGATTTGGAAAGAGTATTTCATATTCTATGATCAGATGATTCTGATGTAGGTTGACAACTGCTTCTCTTCCTGCAGACCTTTCAACTAGGATACAACTGTGTATGCTTTACATAGATGTCAGTCTGAGGCTGTCACTATGGTTATGTTACTGCTAGTTAAAGAGTTGCAGTGAAGTACCAGTGCACATGAAGTGACAGGATATATGTGCAAATAAGTGTGTAATAATGTGTGTATGCTATCTGTTAAGAATCATGTTTACAACAGACAAATAGGTGCTTTAATGACAGAAATGGTACAAACTATCTTGAAACCAGATAGGGAGACTAAAACAGCTGTCAAGCTATTTCTTAAAACGCAGTCTTACCACTATGGAAGAAATGCAAGACACATGGTGGGACTGCAGCCACTATTTATACACAGCCTCTCAGTCCCAGTCCCAAGAGAAATTTCCTTCATTTATGAATATTGAAGCTTTAAAAATAAGCCAACATATTTTACAAGTTACATCTTTGTATTCTGTTGTAAATGCATACTATCATTTTGTGGTAGATGTTAATCCTAGATTTTGAAAGTTGATTTCCTTCTCAGGATGAAAACATATGATTCACATCTGGAGATTACTAGAAAGGGGCATTAATAGTTGTTTGGCAACTTGTAAACATTATTATTTAAGTACTGGAAGTGTGTGCCCTTTTCTTCTACAAGAGTCTCATTAGAAGTACAGAACATGAGTCTTGGTGGAAATATCTTTCAAATCTTGCTTTGGTGCAAAAACTTGCAAAAAGTATGAATAGTATAGTTGATGTTGTTTCTAATCATGTAAAGTACTATAAAATTGCTCTGCACTGGAAAAAAATGACCCTTTAACTTCTTCAAGTTAAGACCAAGTGGTCAGAGAAGATTAGTTAGACACATTTTCCTGAAGTAATAGACTGTTTTAGGTATGCGTGTTAAATATTGTCTCCTTAAAAGATGGAGGTATCTCAGATGTAGCAAGACCATTCAGAATCCTGATTAAAAAGATGAATATGGATATGCTCAAGAGCGAAGAATGGAGATTCTGGTGATAGTTTGGATCATCCAATAGCACAGGACTCATGTTCAGGACATTTCTATCTGGAAGGACAACACAGTTTATGCCCTGGAATAAATTGTTCTCTTCCAAATCTGTTAATTTCTATTGTAAAACTATTGGAACTATGTTAAAACACATCTGTTATTCTAGACTGTTTCTCCAAGTGCATCAAAGTGAACTTGTGTTTTCTAGACTTCCATTCTGATACTTACATCAATTTTTCAGGTGAGCCAGATGGACTTCTTAAAATGTTGCCATAGTATTTTATTGGCATAGACTGTTATAATGACATAAATAGTTCTTTATTTTCTCACTGTTAGCATTACAGTCTAACGCTTAAAAACTGATCTCCTTGGTAATATTACTGTAGACAAATTGAGGACTCTGCATTCTGCTTACAAACAAGAGAAAACTCTCTGTGAAGTGTATTTTGTGCTGTAAATAAATCATTCCCCAAATAAGAGCAATAATTTAAGTGCTCTTAGGTATTTTTGGCCATGGTTTTAAAGGACATTTTTTTGTCTTTTTTTTTTTTTCCTCCACAGGAATATAGTTGATCATGAAAGCTTAGGAAAGCAGATGCACATCTGCTAGTTTAAAATAAGCTTTGAATAGCTTCATGTAAACCTCCAAGTAAACCTTGTAGCTTTGTCAAGTTTCTGTGTTTGTTGTGTCCACTGTGGTCTCTGAAGAGAGAAGGCTACAGGGTCACACCTGTTCCTTGAAATAAAACATATGATTTATGCTCAAGGGTCTTTGGGGTCACACTACAGAGATGCAAAATTCCCAAAGGAGAAAATAGATTCTTTCATCTGCAGGATCTAAACAGGTGTT
Organism: Alectoris magna; assembly: GCA_030625065.1. Taxonomy (NCBI): domain Eukaryota; kingdom Metazoa; phylum Chordata; class Aves; order Galliformes; family Phasianidae; genus Alectoris; species Alectoris magna. The sequence goes on from CM060560.1 coordinate 108,416,074, forward strand.
GCCACCTTTTATGCCAGCTGCCAGATCTTGGCAGAAAGTAGTGCTGATGAACAGCAAGGGGAAAAAAAAATACTGAAATCTGGCTTTTACTTCTTGTCTTCTATTCTATAAATTATTCTAGTCCTTGTGTAAGTGTAAAAATCAGGAAGGAATTATTCTTTTGCAATACACAATTCTGATACTTATTTGCTCTGAGCTAGTTAACTTCCTCTAAATTGAAGGAAGGTGGGCTGAAAACCTTGTGCTTTTTTTTTTTTTTTAAATATAATGCCTAAATTAGATCTGGGAAATGTTGTTTCACGTGGAATTGAGCTGCAAGACTCTACTTGTCTTGTGTGTTTGTTTGGTTGTTTTGACTGTTTTTTAAATCCAAATGTACGTTTAAATTGGGGAGTCTGGCAGAGAGCTTAGAATTATATGAAGTGGAGGGTTCTGAATAGTCTTCTTGTAAGAAGACATTCTTTACTCCAGAGAAAGCATTCCTTAAATGAGTTATTTGTCAGGAGATCTAAAGGAATGCGTGTAGCAAAATGTCTTGCTTTGAGAAACCAAAGACTCTTCATTATTGATCACCGAGACAGCACCAGCAGTTCAACTCCTGAGAAATAAGCAGAAACAGTATTTAATTTATATCTTGTCCCCAGTATTTTTGAAGGAATGAAGGGAGAAATAACTTACTCATTGTCATCTGAAAGGGATCTTTCAAACTTAACTTTATAGCTGTTTTTTTAGAAGCCAGCACTTGAAATGGATGTATGAACTCTTCAAATAGGATTAGAGAAACAAGTAATTCTTATGCTACTATTAGATCACCTAAAACAGGTTTCTTAAGAAATACAGCAGAAAGAAACTATTTTTACTGTTATAAGTAACTGAGATGGGAGGATATCTGTCTGTAGTCCAGGGTGGATAAGTTCAAGGACAACATGAAGTTGGGAGTGTTGACCTGCTGGGGAGTAGTATGGCACTACATAGAGACCTGGATAGACTGGATCGATAGGCCAAGGTAAACTGTGTGACTTCCAATAAGGCCAAGTGTCAGGTCCTGCATTTTGGTCATAACAACCCCAGGCAACCCTACAGGCTTGGGGAAGAGTGGATGAAAAGCTGCCTGACAGAAAGGGACCTTAGTGTGCTGATGGACAGTGAGCTGAATATGAGCCAGCAGTGTGCCAAGGTGGCCAAGAAAGCCAGTGGCATCCTGGCTTGTATTGGAAATAGTGTGGTGAGCAGGACTAGGGAAGTAATCCTATCCCTGTACTCACCCCACCTTGAGTACTGTGTTCAGTTTTGGACTCCTCAGTGCAGAAAGGACACTGATGTGCTGGAGCAGGTCAAAAGAAGGGCAATAAGGCTTGTGAAGGTCTTGGAGAATATGCCCAGTGAGGAGCAACTGAAGGAACTGAGGCTGTTCACTCTGGGGAAGAGGAGGCTGAGGGGGGACCTTATTGCTCTCTTCAAATAATTGAAAGTCAATTGCAGTGAGAGTGGGGTTGGTCTCTTCTCACTGGTGACAGGATGAGAGGAAATGGCCTCAAGTTGTGCCAGGTTAAGTTTAGGTTGGATATCAGGAAGAACTTTTTTACAGAAAGGGTTGTTAAGCACTGGAATAGGCTCCCCAGGAAGGTGGTTGGGTCACCATCCCTGAATGTGTTTAAAATCTGTTTTGATGGGACATAATTTATTGGAGGGTTGTTAATTAGGGTAGTGTGTTGAGATTACAGTTGAGATAACAGTTGAAGGTCTTTTCCAACCTGAGCAATTCTATGATTATGGTTCCTTGTGGACTGGGACAGAATGACAGCTGTAGCCAAACCCTTAAAGAGAGTAGGTATGAGGCAGTCCAGAAATGGACTGACCAAGGCTGATGTCTGTATCAAGCTGCTTGGGGAATGGACTAAATGTCAGGTTGATTATTGGAGGGGAATGTGTCTACCTTGATGTGTGATGCAATGATGTGCTCTGAGCATTTGAATGTTTCTCCTAGGCTTGTGAATATGGTTGCCCTTTCCTCTCTAAACCAAGAGAAAGAAAACAGTGACACGTGTAAGAAGCACAGGCTTAAATGATCACTTGGGTCAGTTAATTTGTCAGGTAATGTCAGTGTATGATGATAACGTGTCCATGTTTTGCCTTATCACCACCACTGTATAATTTCCCCATGGCAAGCCCACTGGAAACACAGATTCACAGAATCTTCAAGGTTGGATATGACCTCCAAAATCATCCAGTCCAACCATCCACCTATCACCAGTATTTTCCTTCTAAACCACATCCCTTTGTACCACAACTAAATATTCTTTGAACACCTCCAGGGATCGTGTCTCAGCCATTTCCCTGGGCAGCCTGTTCCTGTGTCTGACCACTCTTTCAGACAAGAAATATCTCCTAACATCCAACCTAAATCTCTTCCACGTGTGACTTGAGGCCATTCCCACTAGTCCTATTGCTAGGTATGTGTGAGAAGAGGCCAAAACCCCACCTCGCCACAACCTCCTTTCATGCAGCTGTAGGGAGCTATAAGGTCTCCCCTGAGCCTCCTCTTCTCCAGGCTGAACAACCTCAGGCCTCTCACCTGCTCCTCATAAGACTTGTGCACCAGACCCAAAACTGAAGGGTCCAAAACTGGATACAGTACTGAAGGCGCAGTCTCACCAGTGCTGAGTATGTAGTAAGGATGAGCAGAGTGTTGAATTGAAGTGAAGGGAGTGAAATTACCACTTTGTTCCTTGAGAAACTAGATGTCATGCATGATTTCCTAATTGTAATGAAGACAACTTTGATTCTGTGAAACATAATGTGCATTTTTGAGGATTGTGGCAAAATTGTATGCAAGAAGGGGTAAATACTTTGAGCTAACAACACAGGGAAACTGTCCTGCATGACACAAGAAACAAACATGTGGCTTTCCAAGGACTGAGGTTTGCCCTTTTGCATAATATTTTCTGCATGAGCAGACTAACTAAATTTATAGGTCTGTATCTGAAGGCAGTGCTAAAACACTATTAGATTCCGTATCAGTGGCGAAGTAAGGTGTTGCTGGGTACTGATTTTGTGACTTCAGTCAAGATGAAGTACTTAAGTATGTATTTAAGGATAATTTAAGTACAAAAAAAAAAAAAACAAACAACCCCAAAAACCAAACTTACTGGTGACAACATAATAAGCCTGGGTGAGACGAGGAAAAAGATTTATGCGTGTGTTTTAGTTTGATCTACCTCTAATGTAGACTCAAAACTTTATTCTTTGTCTATAACTAGTTACCCTACTAAAGTGTCGAAAACACATCTGCAGAGGCGTTTAACCTTCTATTCAGAACTTGCAGACAGAACTCTTCTGCCTTCTCCTTTTTTCTATTTTTTTTTTTCCAGAAATGGTTCTAAGGAATATGGCTTTAACACTACACGAGGTCCTTCTGCAACGGTTCTTGTAAATTCTATTATAAGCTGGCAAAACAACCTTTGAAATACTATAGTTATGCAAGTTTAAACTTTCGGTGACATATACAACACTTCAACTTGTTGATGTTGCCACTTGAAGTATAATCAAAAAAGGCAGAACTCGTAGCTATGCTGGTTAGTTGTGAAACTGGTTTTGAAAATTGTCCATGAAGTCTCTCCAAAATGTAATTTTTTTCTCCTTGAAAAAATCCACTTCTACTAATTTCCTTCTTCTCCGTCCACCAGAATATGTACATATATGTAAATTACTATTGTTTGCCATAGAACTGTTCCAGAATGAAAGACTCAACTTTTATTGCAGTTGAGTTGGAAGAGATTATCACATGATACTGGGACGCTTCAGAGGTTTAACTTAAGTATGATCTGTTAACCCAAGCTACAATTGCACTGGAAACAGTGCACTGGTCTACTGGTCTTTGAGGTTCATGCTGGGGGGGGGGGGGGGGGGGAGGAATTTTATGGTCGTCTTATGGAGAAAATAAGCTTTAATCAATCAAAAAATTATTTTTGAGGAAGTGTTGAATCTGAGCACTAAATCTGGAGACAATTAAAACTTGGTGCTGTATGATTAGTTCCCAAACTTGTTAAACTTTAATACTAGCTCTTCCAAATCTTGACACTAGACAAAAGGGTTTTTTTTAAATGTCATATCACTGTCTCAGTACATGGAGTTCAATTTATTACTAATGCATGTGAAGAGCTGTTATTTCAATCTTTAAGCCTTCCCAAGTAGAGGAAATATGAACTGCAGCTTTATACCAGCAGACTTTTATATGCATAATTTTTGGTTGAAAAACAGTGCAAAATCACAAGGGTTTACTTCAGTAAATTTATATGATATTAAAAATCTTATTTCAATCATAGTACTGACCAGGATTGGGCCAATTTTGCCCTTTGTTTTTAAAAAATTGGTAATATAACACCTACTTTCAAGATGATGCTTCACTTTTAGGTACAGAGTTGTGACCTGAAAAACTCAATTTGTCCTGAAAAGTTTGATGCTACAAAAGAGAGGTAAGAGTTGCATGTTAATGAGTAACTTTCAGACAAACACCTCTTACTGCCAGCCTGACTACTTTTCAGACACTTTTCAAAGAATGAGAACTAGAAACTGCTTGTATCAGTCTAACACCGCAACATGCTGGTCACTTAACAAGCTTTAAACAAGCTTTTTAAAAGAAAAAGAAATTGAAATATTACAATGCATATATACACACAAGTGCGTGCATGCATTTTTAAAGTAAGCAAGTCTCCTCTTACTCTGTGTAATTGAATGCTTTTCCTCCTGCCTGTTTCTCCAGGAAATCCCAGAGGGTCATGTTTGTTGAGTTGGGTAAGAATTCAGATTTCAAAAGCATTGTCTTTAATCTTAGAAATTAATTGGATTCACATTCTTTCTCTAGTCGCTCCCAGCTCTTTAGATTAGTAACTATTTAATTTTCCTGAATGGTCTGACTGAAAATTCATTCAAATATTTTTCAGTGTGAATTAAATATTAGAAGCTTGAATGCAGGCGTCAGCTAAATAATTTTTCACCTAAAGTTCTTTATCAAGTTCTTTATCATTTTGTTAGATTTGCATTAGAATTGAAACTGACCAAGGATTTAAAATCTAAATAAGAAAAAAAAATCCCCTAATGTTCATCATCTTGTGATGAGAATTGCATAACATGACCTGGATATCACTCTTCTCTGAAAAATGTCAGACTCCTAACCGTGTCCTAACTGCATTGAGGTGGGATAGAATCAATTGCTGAGGAATCAGACGAAAACGCTGTCTGATTATTACTTTACAGTAAAATGTTATTGTGGAAGTGCGTATGCTAAAATGAGGGCTTGTTATGTTTAAATTAAGAGAAATCTATTTTCCCCATGTGCTTCATCAATGAGCCTTTACAGATTTTTCTATTGCTTGTAAGAGGTCAGGAAGAATTTTTGGTGTCTTGAGTCTTTGAATTTTCTAGATATTTGTTCTACCCAGGTTCATAGTTTGCATTACACAAAAAATTTTAATGCTTTATAGAACAAGGTTTGACCAATATGTTTCTAGATAAAGTTTTAGGAAAAAAAACTGCAAACAAACAGGGAAGGGGCTTTGAACTGTTACTTCGCTTAATATTTTTTGAATGATAATAAGAAATTATGGTTGGTTCTGGAAAAAAACCTAATATGCAAAATTACATAAACCAAAACATGATTTTGCTTCTGACATAGAGTTCTTCTCCAACTTAGGAAACAAATTTTTTTAACTAATTCCTCATTTAAAAGTGGCTGGTAATAATGAAGGTGAAATTTTATGCTGTTTTCAATGTCCCTTAAGTACCATGTGATAGACAAGACTGTTAGACTTCGAATTTATAAGCAGGATTGAGAAATGTTAAACAATGGAAACTACTGCCTGAATATGAATTTATATATATTTTTAAGATGCTTTAAATATTAGTATGGCAGCGTGGTACCTTATACTGATAACAGGATAGGAGTTTGGTGCTTCTTATCTAAGTAATTATTGTGGAGTTCAGGAAATGAGTGTTCGCTTCAATGAGAACTATTTCTAGCTCTTCAGAGAGTTCAGAGGCTGTGGAGAGTAATAGTTACAGGTGCCACTGTTATCCCTTATCAGCTGTACTCCTTGTTCAATTGTGTGAGTGAGGAGAGGTTTTTGAGAACAGAAGTGTGGAGGAAACTCGTATTAAGAGGAAATAAAGCACTGTAGAACAAGATTCAAAGGTCTCTTGTGTAGCTGCCTGTACCTGTCATAATGTATCATACGATGCTTAAGCTGTTAGGGACAAAAATCTCCCTGACAGTGTTATGGGGTCCCTCATGTCTTTAGTTCTAAAGGCAAAGGGGCAGTTTTATAGCTAGAACCACCAACAAGCACATGAAAGGTACAGAATTATTCTTTTGACAAGAGCTAACACTGCCATAGTGAGGCCAACAAATTACTCACAAAAGATAAACCTATCAGATTTCAGTTTATCAGGCAGGCATGTTGTCCTTTTTTTTTTTTTTTTTGAACAAAATGTATATCAAACCTTTTTTCTGCATAAGTATCTGAGCATCTGTGTACATCCTTTCCATCTCTGAAAGCAGATGGATTACTGTTTTCGGTGACTTTTGGACAAGAAGCTCTGTAACTGATCTTGGATTTCTCGGATCTCAGTTTTTTACATAGTGGTGGAAAGAATTTATAGAAACGTAAACAATTGGAAGTCTCTTAATCATAAACGTTTAGCTTTTGAAGTCTCAAGTGATGTAAATTATTATCATGTGTAGGAATAACTGCTACGTTTTATCCTGTAAGTGAGAAATTACGTACCAACTGATGCTTTTCTGTTTTGAAGTGGGCAGATGGTATGTTAAAACATCTTACTGGAACTGGGGTGTGGAGATTGTTTTTCTTGTTTTTTCTTCAGTGCGAAGGTAATGCTTTCTCTTCCTTGCTATTGCTTTTCTTGAAGCTAGAGGGGGGGAGTGTTGGTGTTAGACTTTCTTTATATCATTTTCAGCCACTGCTTGTATGCTTTTGTCTGTATAGCTGTAAAGGTGTATAAAGGCTTGCTTTAACAGAATGAAACCAATGCTACCTCAAAGGAAAATTTTTCCACATGGGGATATTTTACATTAATTATTAGTTTATTTTTTCTAAAATGCTTAGAGACTGAAAATTATACATGGTTCCTCTAAAACCATGACTTGCTGTGTTTATCATAAAGCTTCTTATTGGCTGGCTTTTAAGAGCATCTTCTCTATGATATTTCAGAAGACCACTGAGCAGTATGTCAGTAGGTGCTAGGAACCTACTGAATAGAAGAAAGTAATGTATCAACTTCAATTTTATTTTCTTCCTTGTTTGTTAGTGACTTTGAAAGTGTGCAAAGATGAATAGCGTCGAGGAAAGAATTGAAAGAGAGTACTTCCTAAAATATGTTAGTGAAGATCCAAAACAGATCAGTGGTCTGAGGCTTTCAAAATTAATTGGAGGATATCTTTAGTGGTAATGTCTTAAGCACGTAAATGCTACGATCTTGAGACAGTTCTTTTGACATGTAGCAGGGAATTTATTTTTGCTGTAAAATGGGAGAATAATATGTCCAGTGGGACAGCTTGAAACTGCCTTGGTTCTGAGTTAATCAACCAGATGGAGCTTAAGGAACATTAAGGAGTTTAGTCCCCCACTATTGCTGGAGTTTGTTTGTTTTGTTTTTATCAATATACTTCATCTGTCATTCCCCTTGATTCAGCTTACTTATCTTCATAAACTTGTGCTCTACATAGTCACCTCTTTTTTTAGAAGATATCAAGATTATTTTTAACTTTCCTTGCAAGACTTTAGAGCTGTCAAATAAAGTGTTCCGTAACAGTCAACCTAATATATTTCCAAAGGCTGTGAAGACACTTCATAGATCTTACAACATCTGCCCCTCTGTAGGGGAACAACTTATAGGAGATAGATGGGATGCAACAACAGAAAGGATATTAACAAGGCTCAGTTACAGAACCAGGTGATCTCTGCTGGTTTACAGAAACAATTAAAATCAGTTTTAATTTCTGAAGAGACAGTGCTCTTTGTTTACACTTTCTACAGTGCAATCTGGAAAAATAACTAGTACTACTAGCTACTACTGTTAATTCTTGACCATTTGTCAAATAAGTAACAATATGCAGTGCTCAAATAGTTCTGCCTAGTCTTAATTACACAGTTGTGGAAAGTTAATTGACTACATAAATAGCATCCCAGTATTTTATCCCTTGCTTATTGTTAAGCATAATTCTTTTAAAAGTAATAATAATTAATCAAAGATGAATCACTGATCAACCAGGGAACAATATAAAATATGGAGTAACTTCTATACAGGGAAGCCACTTTATTTCTCTAAGATAACAGGTGTGTAATAGACTAGGAAAATCTGGATGCAATGTACAGATTGGATATGAATTTCTGACCCAAGAAATATGGGTACTGTCAAATGGTTGTACTATCAAAACTTGTTGAAAATTAATCTGGAGTCTCAAGATTGGAAGACTACAGGTGATTGCCTTAAAAATGAATGGTTTTAGTCTCAGTGAAATTGAAAAGTAAAAATGGAGTGAAAAAGAGCAACTTGTACAGGTCTTAGGACTCTTGAAAGGCTCAACTGTCTGTTTATAAGTAACGAACGACTTCATTTAAAGTTGTGAATGATTTAGTTGAAACTCCTTGTTCACACCAGAAAACCTCACCTGATGTACTCTTCATGGAGTGGGAAGGCACTGCCATTCATGTCTGAACAGATCTTAGGTGTAGTTAAAGGCTGACCTCAGCTTCTTTACAGAACTCTAATCTCCAAGAAGCAAGTATGGTTCAACTCTGGACAGAAACAGACTTATGCTGCAAGATTCAATGAGCTGCAGTGCAGGGCGGCTGACAGAGGAGGTGTAATGCCCACAGGCACCAGAAACAGTGCAGTTTGGGTACCGGTCCTGCTTTTTTATCTATTTCAAGTATGGGCTACTAGTTCTTGTCTGTCTTGTGTTGTGTATTTAATAGAGTAAGAAATATGAAATAACAGAAGCCAACAGCATATGAAAATAAGGAAATTGGAGTAACTGTGGTGTCTAAGAAGCTCTGACTTTAAGATATTCAAGATAATTTCTGTTAAAGTGCCTCAAAAAAAAACACAAAAAAAAACCCCTTAGCTTTTAAAAATCTAGCATTGTATTACCCATGACTAACACTTCCCAGCAAGTAGCATTCACTTGTTTATCAAGATGTGGGAAAAATGTAGTCCTCTGGCAGATCTATGATATGTAGAGCAAATGAAAATAACTGCAATATTTTAGCCTTAAAATAGATTTGATAGTTCAATTATCAGACAGAGGTAATTATGTTGTTACTTAATTTAAAAACTGAAGGTGTCAGTTTCAAAGGCATCTACTGGAAAGAACTGCTCGGGGGCAGGGCTTTCTAGAATTTAATGTAAAACATGATAGTAAGCTGAAATTGACTTAAATACATACCTGTGTTACTATTACATTGTTAAAATCTTGTTGAAATCCATACGGTCATTAACAGTTCTTTTTGGTTAAGTGTGTACTACACAAATTATAAGTTGTTAGGAAGCTAGATTTTGCTGTAGCTCAGGTGCATAGAATGCTTCCTATGAATCACTCAGCAGCAAGAAGCACAGGAACATATAGCACCTTACACATACTGTCTGACCTAGATGGAGCAAGTATGATGACATTGGTGATAGCAAATCGTACAGGAGGCTTTTTGGTTTAATTGTCAAAACTTCAGTGATGATCAGCATAATATGATATGCATTTTGTTCAAGGTTACCACTTGCTCAAAGGGAGAAAAATACCGTCGATTAAAATCTTCAATGCCGCTTGTTTCTTTCGTAATGTTCAATTGTTTCTTGTAGTGTGGTTCAAGTAGAATATGAATAAGAAGTCAGCATAACGGGAAAATGCTGGGAAAATATCTAGACTTTGTGCAAAAGAAACATTGATTTGAATTGTAACACGAGCTGTAAGGCACTCTGGTTTGAGGAAGTTTACAAAGATAAGGGAGAAAGGAGATTACTCTTCTGTAGATACAAGAGTGGGAAAGGTACAATAAAGGAAGACTTAAGCCGTAATTCTAGAACTCCATGTATGAGGCATGAAGGGAGGGGTAGCCCCAAACTGATGACACTGAGCCTAGCTATTTATCATAAAAAAATCTTGATGTCAACTTCTCAAAAATTACAATTATCCTTTTGATTCTTAGTTAACAATTATAAAAAGCAGACTCAACTTACCTCTTTTTCAGTCAGGAATATTAGTTAACTTATAACTCAAACATGCTACTTTTACTTCACGAGTCACCTCATTATGTTCAGTGTTTGTGCTTCATTCTCAATCCAGTATTACAAAGAAGGCCTCTCGTCAGCAAAATTTTGCCTTGTCTGTCCTTAGTCCCACTCCAAAATGATGTCTTTACTGATGTAACTAGGAAATGTTTTAAGACTGCTGTCTGCTCATCAAATTAAGAAAATATTTAGGTCTTCAGAGGGTAAGATCTCCCTAGATGAGACAAGTGAAACAATTTCTCCTACTGGAGGTAAAACAATCTGAAATGAACTTCTTCAGAATGAACAAAACTATTAAGAAAGAAAACCTGATATTTGAAAATACTTACTTTATCCAAGACTGGGACAACTACAGAATGTTTATCCACGCCTAGTGCTGTAATCTGTCAAATAAGAGCATAAATTAGTCATTTTCTTATGTGGAAGGTAAAGGGATAGGAGTGAGTAGTAGGAATATTAAAATATAAGCATTGAGATTTCTGTTGCTTATTACATGGAAGATTCTAGAAAACACAATTTCCTGCATTTATTTCTTCATTATTTGTTCAACACTCAGAAGTGTAAAATAGCTTTGACATGTTTTACAATTATGATTAGTTTTTTGGGAATACTTATAAAAATTTTTCTAATTATTTTTAATTCCACCCATTAAGTCCATCTGGATAGTAAAGTGAAATAGAAAGGCACCTGGGTCACTTGAACGACTGGCACTTTGCAACAAAAATAGTTCCAAAAAACCCCCCAATACTACAGGTAGTTAATATTCAAGTGGTTATTTACAGGCTGTTCAATAGTCAGCCAATGCAACCTAAGTCTAATTAAAATAAATAAAACTTAAAACCCCCATTAAAAAATCCTAATATCACTGACCTTTTAAAATATGGGGGGGGGGGAAAAAATCCCACAAAAAAATAGCCGTTACATAAACAATGATCTTCGGTTGGTATGATTACACATAGATCATGTCATGATTTATGACATTGCCAGCACTTCATTGACAAGTTAGGGAGCTGGTGAATGTTGCAACCATGCTTATACAGATACATTTGACTATTGTCAAACTTTGGCTCAATTGTTCTTTAGAAAACTGAAAATGCTGTGTCAATACTCTTCAAGCTTCAGTTTTAACTCAGGAATCTGAGTGAGAGTATACAACACCAAAATGCTTTTGGCTTTATTGGCTAATGCAGACTGGACTGAATGTACAGTTTCAAGTTTTTCTGAAAATGCATTATTGGTTTCAATTAACAAAATATCATCAGATCATCTTACAAATGATCCTGGAGCATGGAATGACCTTGATAATAATTCAAACACAGACATTTAATTAAGGAATATGAAAAACTGGCTCACAGAATTAAGCCTCTACTGGAGAGAAGTTGTTTCAAAAATGCTTCTGATATATGTTAATTGTATCCTGATTTTGAAGACTGAGCTTCTTGTAAGCAGCATTGAATGGCATATAGGTATCCCTGTTCTTAAAGGGAGACCTATGAGAATAAGAACTAATGGCAAATAGAATGTTGTACAGGCCACGGAATCTTACAGAACATTTTATCATAGTGTTTTATCCTTAAAGAGTATATTCAAATTTACTGGAGGGGATGTAGTAGAGTAGTATGTATGTGAATACACTCCAACCCTGAAACTTTCAGCTTTTTTCCCCCTCCTGTTCTCTGCGTGATGGTAAAGGTAGTACTAGTAAAAATATATATATATATATTATATATATATATAAAAATAAATTAATATAAGCATATATTAATATAAATAAAATAATATATATTATAAATTTTATATATATATACTCCTTGAAACACTGTGAGAGGTTTAGATGTCTGGTCTTACTTGGGATATGTAAGTTAAAATGCACTTTGAATTTAGGATTCTGTCAGATTACAAAACAAAGGCAAATTTGAGAGTCTGATGTGGTTAAAAGGCAATTCGTCATGTATCTTTCACTGAGGTCATAAAACAAGAGTTTAGTATTAGCAAGTGGTATACTTAACCTATCTGTTTTCCTCCAAACTAAATTATGTTGGTTTATAGCCTTTACTTATCTAACTTATAGAAGAAAACTTTAGGAAAATGTTGCAGAAAACAGTGGGATGGGGACAGAAATGCGCAAAATTCATAGCTAGGTAATTATGAAACAAGGGAGAAATGGCAGATACTCTCAATGTGTTAGGTCCAAAAGGAAGATGAAATAAAAATTCAGCCACTTGATTTTTGAATAGTACGTTTGATTACCTGTAAAATATCTTTCACATCTCAGGAGCCTGAAATAAAACTTACTAATACTGGTGCTACAGCCCAACGTAATTATGTATTCCTACTTCCACATGAAATATTTTAAGTGACTTCGTTGTTTTGCAATTGCTCATCTGCAATAAAACTGCTTTTCAGAGTTTGAAGTCAACTATATGCTATGAGATTTATAAAAGTTTTCAACTTATTCTCTCCTGCAAAGAAAAAGCCTTGAACAAACTGAATTATACATCCCCCTAACCGTATTTCTTTGCTGAACTTGATGATTATTAAGTTGCAGATAGCCTATTTTCTGTCCCATTAGAACTTAGCAGGATACGTTTGTTGCTCCAAAAGTAATGCATTCCGGTATTTTCCATGGAAACTACAACAGATATAAAGAACAAAAATAACACCATTTGATAGAGTAAATTCTCAGCCACAGAGGGCTGTTTTTCAGCAGTCACCAACATTAGCCTATTTGTGTGGGTGACTGAGATGCTTCTTATTTCACGGTGTGGCAGCTGCAAATGGCTATCCTTAGCGTAGCTTGTCTTGCACCTAGCTGTCACCACTGCTGAAACACACCACCCACTGCCTCACTGCGCTCACAACCACTGTTTGGTCTCAATAGATGTTCAGCAAGCACTGATAGATGTCAAGGGATGCAACTTTCTACACATGGAGTAATTCAGTGACGTATCTTTGCTTCATACAAACTTAATTATTGTATACTGTTTTGTCAGACTGGCCCTATGCTACCATCTGTCACACAGTAACAGAATACTGGCAGGAAGGTTCAACTTCTACTACTGTACCACCTCTACTGCCATACCACTGACATCATGGCCAACATAATAAGATAGGAGGCACTTGTTCTGGAGCAGCCCTTTTACAAAATCTGAAACCAGGTATAGACTGGTATTTGAAGGATTTCCATTTCTTCACTCAAAATAGTAGTACCGGGTACTGAAAGAATACAGTATCCAATTGCTTATACATGAGCTTGAGAAAACATGAATGGATGAAGTAAGGACTGTGTTTCAGGCTGTGAATGTTTTATTGATTTTGATGAGCGTAGATCATAGTCTTTGTGATGTCTTGTATTATTAACTTGCAATTATAAAAATAATGAATGAAAAAATTTCTGTACAAAGAGATAGATACACACTTCTGAAAGTGTGGGAGCATAGGACTGCTGATCCAGTACATCTGCAGATTAAACTTACAGTAAGCCTATAAATGTAACCCAGTTTTCCTTTTTGTGGGAGTAAACTTTCTTAGCAACTCTGAGTGTTTTTTGGGCATGGTTGCATGGGGTGTTCAAGGGACTACTGTCTTGTGCACTTAGTCACTTGGAGTGGCTGCTTGATTTAAATTGAATGTCCCATTTGGAGAATCTGCTATTGTAGGTTCAGCATGTTAGTGTCTCTAGACCTCAAAATATTTAGTATAGTTTGTGTATTTCCTGCAGCAAAAGTATTAGCACAGCTGATTTGCTTCCTTATTTGTAAAGAATTTAAATTTAAGTGCTGCAAAATGATGTAGAAATAAGTTAGTAACTTGGATAAGAGCATTCTCTTTTCTTGATTTGTCTAGTGGAAATTAAAGAAATTAATTTCTCTGAAATTAATTTCACTGAAAGTAGGTGTGCAACTACTAAACCACTAGCAGTATTGGACAGGAAGAAGAAATTCATTCCAGGCTTTGCTCTGCAATCTTAATATATTGTAACTGGCATTCCTAGGATGTGTTCACTTGTGTGCATCATTTGTTCAAACATTCCTACAGTTTACTCCTTGGCCTACAACTTTTAAAAACTACACAGTAAGAGGAAATCAAGACATTGTCATAAAAAAAAAAGGGTAGAACTTCTGTTTATAGCAGGTAAACTTCAGATGCAGCTATGAGAGATGTTTGCAACAGTTTGCTAAAAACTGATGGAGGCATTGTGCGGCAAATAACTGAAGAAACTATTGTACATCTGTGCTGCAAAAGATATATTTTCACACCAACAATGAAGCATTTATGGTGACCAGAAATTATTTAGTTGCCATTCCTAAACATGAGAAATAAAGCTAGATGACAATTATTAGTAACTAAATAAAGATAACGAGTTTTCTTTTATTAAGAAAATTGTAAACAGCTGATTCAGTGTTGCTGCCTATCTTCTTAACTTTAACACTATTTCCACACTTCATCTGTGCTGATGACCGTTAAAATAGAGGACAATATCTTCAAGATAAAGTATGGAGAGGTAACGCGCTTTTCAGTTGTGATGGGACCTAAATCTTAGATACCATTATTCCTTTGATACAGTTTGAAGTAGCATGTCTCAGTAAGCTTTGTTTATCCTGCACAGGATCCCTAAGTTTTATTTTGAAATGCACTGGGCCTTTCCGACAAATGCTTAATGTGTTTGTAATGGGAAAGAAGAGAGGAAGCAATTTAGCCATTTTAGCCTTCCAGAAAAAGATAAATGCTGCAAGAAATTAGGAATGAAGGCTAATCTAAAGTGTAAGAAGGAGTCTGAGCCCTTATCAGAAGGCTAAAAGAGTAAGATGAAGTATCCTATCTATCAAATGTATGTCTTTAAGATGGTTGAGAGTCTTGGCTCTTATTTTAACCCTAACAAAGAAGGTTTGTACAGCTAAGTAGTAATGAAGATCTTGCAGACATATATTACATATTGATGAATACTAGATGAAGATAAAATGGGAGCACTTGAAGATATGCAAATTAATTTCAGCTTGTGGTGTTGAAATTATATCATGGACTCAATTAAGGTCAGCACGCATTTAGTCCATGGCATCAAAATTAAAAATAAACAAGTGAAGTTGGCAAAAGTGTAGCCATACGCAGTACTTGAAATATCAGCAGTTTAAAAGGAACAGCATTAAATAGCCTTGTAAACATCCCAGGATATATTGTGATTTAAAGCCTGAGTATACTTGCAACAAAGATGACTGTCCTTGCTATTGCCCTAGTTAGCTACTAAGAGACAAGTGAGAACTGTGATAAATAAAAGCTTTTTAATGTAGTTAACTTAGTTAACTTGTATTTTTCTGGCACTAGTTTTGGATGTTTAATAGAAGTGCCTACAAATTTTACAAAATAGAGCATGAAACCTTCCATAGTGAGGACAGCTGTAGTAAAAAAAAAAAAAAAAAAAAGTTTTTAACTATGAAACACTTGAAAATTATTTGGATGGATTTATTTGTGATTTCTACAAATGTTAAATTTTATTATATTTCTAAGCTTAAATTGAATTTAACTTGAGTGAAGTGATACTCTTGGCAAGTGAGAGTACAAAATTATGTATAGTACACTTCTAAGTTCTGCTAGTCAGAACTTAGCTATTTATTTACTTCTGAGGAAAAAGTACATGGAGAAAACATGTCATTTTCCAACTAGCAGAAGTTTCTTACCTCCATAAACACATAACAAACTCAGTGATAGAGGAGATATCTATAAATAATTGGAACAAGTTATTGTGTGCTTTTAGGTGGAATCTTAGACTTGGGTAAATTGTAGTGAGAAACAGCTATCCACTGTGCAAAGTATCTTCACTAGCTAAATGATATTCTTACAAGTGAGTCACTCCATTACTGTAAAAGATGCATGCTGAAAACTCTTTTTTTTTTTTTTTTTTTTTTGACTTGTAATATTAACACATTTGAAAACCAATGCCAAATTCAGCATGTATTCAACAGGTATTCAGCTGTAAGTATTGTACTGGAGGTAGAGTTTCAAGATGAGGGTGTGGCTATCCTTGATTGATTGGACAGCTACTAAAACCCTAGCAGCAAAATCACAGAATGTTACAGAGGTCCAAGACAATAGAATCAGTACATAAAATGGAAAGAAAAAAAGCAGTTTAATCCATTTGTGTTTACTAGACTGCTGTAAGGTATTAATAATTGCATAGCTTGAAGGTTTATGGTTAGGGACAGGAGCTGAATACTGTGTTTGTGGCCACCTGAAACTAACAAAAATGTAATGCTATATTGATGCTGAGCTGGCTGAAATAAGTCTGATGGAAAGTACCCATGAGAAATGAATGGCAGCCTGATCAGTAATTCTAACTCTAGTGTGCAGTATGCTTTCAAAAGTAAGGCTAAAAGAGAAAGTAAGAAAAGCAACAATTACATTATATTGTTTACCATATAATGTTATTAGTTCCAGTAAAAATTTTTACTCAAGAGAATACAAGTGACATCAAGATGAATATTCTGTTAAGTGCTTCCTTTTGTCTAAGAATTCTGCTGTGTACATAACACTCCCTCCTATGTTATGCCAAAGTGTCTTGTTGTATACCAAGCTGCAAATATGGGGGGGAGGGGGAAAGACTAACCTCATTTTGGAGGCTCTTAACTCTCAACCAGTTCAATATGGCCTAATAGAAGAGTGCATACTGTCACTTAAGTCATTTAGTAAAAAATGCTGAGTAAAAAGGGGGTTTGTGGAGATACTGCAAATACACCCATTCTAATGACATTAGTCTATTTGTTTATTTAATTAAAGAGAAGTGGAAGCCCTGCTAGTGCCAGTGAGTTGACAACCTCTTGCAGGGCTGATGTGGGTCCTGGTCCTTGTCAGCCCATCTCTTAGGTAGCCACTGGGCCCCCTGCTGCCGTCACCTGCTCCTCTAGGTTAAGAGTTGCAGTGTTCGCAAATGGTGAGGGCCTTAGTGTGAGGATCACTCAAAGAGAGGCTGCAAGGACACAGGCACTCCTCCTGCCTGACAGGTGCCCTTGTCCCTCCCTTTGTCACATACAAAATACCAGCTTAGCTCACCTAAATGCAGTTTCCAAAGTTTCAGAAAACATTAGAGATTTCCTTTCTCTTTATATGTGTATGTATATATATACACATACATATATATGTATATATGAGTGCGATTGCTATATGTATATGTATGTATGTACATACACACTTACACTTGCATTTTAAATGTGCCAGGAAGATGATGTTCTGCTTCATCTTCACAGTGTTTCAGATAATGCCTCCTTTTCTATCCTTTATTTGTTATACCTTTCCTTTACTTCCCACCCTCCTTTTACAGGATTATTCATTTGACATTAATGCACATAATTTTTACCTGATTAAGTTAACTCTAATTGATCTTGAGATTGTTTCAAACTAGAAATGTTTCATTAATGCATTGTACTGAAATTGTTCACTGTTATCTAAGTTTTTGTCTTGTTTCAGGAATACTTGGTCAAGACTGGGGGGGGGGAGGGGGGGGGGGGTAACTCTTCCATTATTAGTTTGGCAATATCTTTCTTCCTAGAATGAATGGTTTTCCCACGTTCCTCAAGAGGGGCAGGAGCTGGAACTAGGTGATCTTTAAAGGTCCTTTCCAATCAAACCATTCTGTGATTGATTAAATGTCAGAGACACACTGTGTACTGAAATGTTTACCCTTGCTGCATTAAAGAACAGAGAAAAGCAAGTGAGCTGGTTAATTGTAGCAGATCATTATCAATACTGTTGAAATGGTGCATAATTTGAGATACTTAATAGCGGTAGTAGCTGCATGTAGGCATGCAATTGTAACAATTACTGTAACTTGTACTTGCAATACTTTTGAAGGGGATGAAGGAGGGAGGGAATAGAAGTCCACAAGAAAGATAACAAAAAAAAAAAAAAAAGGTATTAGCTAAAAGCATGGGCTAGGATAGTTCTCTACTTGCATGCATCTTGTAAATCCATAAGCTTTCCTGCTCTATTAATGGAGCATGAAATGAACTGTGACTTCACATTCTAAGCAGGATGTATTAAGATACCTAGCAGCAGAATAAAGGTGGAATTCAGATCCTTTTGAGCAGAATGATGATGATCTCGTCAGTTACCACTGTGTAGCTTCACAGTGATAAAATACTGAATGGATCAGAATCCAAAAGCAGTGACCAATGTACAGTTCTAACAACGTGTGACAACGGAAATAAGACACTAGTAACTGAACTTTTGGAAGTTGGAGAAAATTCAGAAGATCAAAGCATCTTTCTACTGTAATGTTCAAACTGAATTAATGACTTGAGAGCAGGTTAGAGCCAGATATGGAAGCCTCAACAGAAAACTCCTCCAATATCATTTGCCAGTGTAAGATCTCAACATTTAACCTTTAAGCCAAGGTTTAGAATCTGAATGGCCAAATAGGAAAAAGATGTGTATTTTGTAAGAACAGCACTGTGGAATGACAGATCTTTTAATGTGTCTTAGAATATTAGAATGTTAATGACAAATATATTTACTAGATAATGTCTCCACTGCATCTGTGCAAACACATTTTCAGACCAAACAGTGACAAGGTGGTAGTCCTTATGTTTCTACACATGGACCTTGTAGAACATGATTAATCCTTAAGAAAAGTAGAAAAGTGAGGAGGCAAAAGTGCAACGTTGTTAACTGAAATTATGTAATTTGTCTTAACTACAAAAAAAAAAAAAAAAAAAAAAAAGCCAGGTGAAGCAAATCAGGACAACACAACAACAAGTTTTTCTGTTGCTTTTTGCGTAGCGATGGTATCGCTTCAAATGTGAAACTATCAGTAAGAATAATTATATCTGAAGTCAACAGGAAAAAATATATAATTGCTATAGAAAATTGAAGTGGTTAGGATTTCTAGTCTTCTCAAAATTAACCACCTGAGAGACCTGTAAGAACTTAAGCTTAATCTATTGATTGATTACTATTAAGGAATTTCCATCCTTGGCAATATTCAGTAGGTTATTCAGACACAGTACTGGTTAACTAGTTCTAGGTGGCTCATCTTTGAGAAGAGGAAGACCGGACTAGATCACTTCTAGATGTACCTTCCAACATCTAGAACAACTTCCAGATCAACCATTCTGTAGTGGGGTGAGTATACTTAAACAATCAAGCAGTTAAGCAAATATTTGTCCTCCTGAATGTTTCTAACTGAAAGTTCTCTCTGCTTATCTTACTGCTTCTTGTAATCTGTTGATTTTATCACTTACGTTACAAAGGTTGCAAGATACATACTAGAGTACAGTCATTACAGAAGTGAGATGAACCAAATACTGCAAGACTATTGTCCTTCTAAAAACAAGAAGCAACAGATCTTGACTATCTTTTATGTGTCACCTCACTTGCTATGAAAAACATTCTATGAATCTGATTTAAAACATTCACAATTAGCCTTAGATGGTTACCTAGCAGTATAGACATGAAAAGTGGGAAGAGGCAGCATGATGAAAATATCATCTGATTATATGAAACAAATTTGCATGGTGTACAGCAAAAGAAGGCAATGAAAGTGTCTTCTAATGGGACACAAGCACCACAGAGCAACAGCAGGTAACAAAGAAGGAAAATTGGCTCACTTCTTCCAGTGAGGTCTCAAGGGGAGCATGATTGCTATCAGGAAAGAAACTGCTCCCTTGGCTCCTAATTCTTAAATGAAGGTGAGGAGGGGTGGAATTAGGCTCTGCCCCATCCAGTCACTCAGCTGCATTGCTTGCACCTGAGCTCCCTGGGTTAGCCACGCCTTCTCACCTAAGTGCTCAACCACTGGTTAAGGCTGTAACCTGTCAATTCTGCTGCACACGGCTGTAACATCAAAATCAGAATGGTAGAATGCTGCAAATGTATTCAAACAAAGGCTATGCTTTGTATACTGAAAGTGCTCACTGACATAAGCTTACCAGTTACCTGGGATACTGTGTGTGTGTTTGGGAGGATGGTGGTGAGTAGTTCAGTGGACAGCAAGTGAATAATACTGATGTTTTTCTAAAAATGCAGAGGGGAATTACCTGAACGTTGCAGCACTGTTTCTCTGCTTTGGTTGACTGTGCTTGTGCTTAAGTGATGTGAAGTTATCCTTCTAGTGTTATTTTCATTATGATTTCTGATGTTTTGTGAAGATGGAACCACTCTATGTTGGTTACCAAAGCACCTCACTGGGGAACGCTTCAAGCAGGAAAAAAATCCAAGCCAAACAAACAAACAAACAAAACACAAAAAACAACAAGCCAGATTATTTTAGAAGGTACTGAACAATGCTGCTTAGAGTAAAGCCACTGATTTAATTTCCAAGAAGGTACACTGTTAGAATTATGAAGCTCCTTTGGCAACCCTTTCCAAACAAAAACAAGACATAAGCAATAATGGTGTGTCCCTCTTCTTCCTGGGAGGAAGGTGGCCTTCTGTGATGGTGTAGTTGCACCAATGGACAAGGTGACAATGAAGCCCTGATGTCATCAATCTGGACTTCAGAAAAGCTTTTGACACCATCAAACACAACATACTTCTCTCCAAATTTGAAAGATATGGACTTGATGAGTGGGTTGTTAGATGGATGACTAACTGGTTTTAAGATTGTACACAGAGAGTAACAGTCAATGACTCAATGTCTGATAAAGATCAGTTGTGAGCAATGTCCTTTAGGGGTCTGTACTGGCTCTGATGCTCTTCAACATTTTCATCAATGACATAGAGTGAGTCTGAATGCATCCTCGCCAAGTTTGTGTACGACATCAAGACATGTGGTGCAGTAAAAGCATATGAAGGACAAGATGCCATCTACGTGAAAGATTTTGCACCTGACTTGTGGCAACACCTGATATTGTTACAAGCTAGGGAAGGAAAGGAATGTGCACAGCCCTGCCAAAAAAATACTGGAGAGTACTGATGAATGGCAAACTGGACACGAGCCAGAAATTCGTCCTTGTAACCCAGAAAGTCAACTATATTCTGGGCTGTGTGTGGACAGCAGGTAAAGGGAGGTGATCCTAACCTTCAACTCTGCAATGGTAAGGCCTCACCTGGAGTACTGCCTCCAGACATGGAGCCCTCAGTAAAGTGGAGACATAGACCTGTTGGAGAACGTCCAGAGGAGGGCCACAAAAAATGATCCAAGGGATGGAAATCCTCCCCTGTGAGGACTGGCTGAAAGAGCTGAGGCTCTTCAGCCTGGGGAAGAAATGGCACTAGGGAGACCTGATAGCAGCCTTTCAATATCTAAAGACAGAAGGGGACAGATAGATAGTTTAGAAGGGTCTGTTGTGACAGGACATGGAGGAAGGGTTTCAAACAGAAAGAGGGGAGATTTAGATTGGATATAAGAAAACAAAATATTTTAAGACTGGTGAAGCACTGGAACAGGTTGCTCAGAGGTGATGGAGGCCCCGTCCCTGAAGACGTTCAAGGTTTGACTGGATGGGACTCAGAGTAACCTGATCTAGATGTTAGGTGTCCCTGTTCATTGCAGGGGAGTTGGACTAGATGACCTTTGATGGTTCCTTCCAACTCAGACTATTCTATGAAAATAGAAGTGCAAAGTGATAGTTGCAAAATAGATTTGGTTGCTTGTGTACAGTGCAACAGATGAGAAACAAACAACTGGGGCCTCAGGGAAGTATCAAAAAAAAATTTAGAAGTATTTCCTAGACACCAAGAAAAAGTGTTTTGTCAGTAAAATGGCTATTACCCTTTGTACAAGATTTTGTCGGTTATTGCTGAAAGCTAAGTTCTTTTCTTTTACATCTTTCTGTTTTCATTTTAACTTCTGGTTATACTGAAGCAGAAATACTTGACAAATCTCTTACGTGTTTGCTTAATGGTGAATTTTGAAGGTATCCAACTTTCTGCACTTTGAGGTCTTCAGTGAAGATCAATAGTTGATGTTCTGTGTTATTCTTATGCAACGCGAGAATTTATTTTTTTAAAGTCTAAGTGTAATATGTAAGAACTAGAAGTAATCTACCACTGTTTTTTGATTCATTTATAGTGAGAGAGAATGAAGTGAGGGGAATTCAGTGAAAACGGAGGGTGATAACAGACTGTAAGAGAAAGCAAAATTCAAGGTGTGTTATTTCTTTATTATTCCAAGGCACATTAAGGTCTCTACCAGTCCCCTTTCTCTGTAAGTGCAGTGCTACTTAATACAGAATGAATGGAAAGATAAAAAAATGTTCCTTTAAATAACCCTTCATTCTGGCAGTCTAAACTCTTAATGAAACTTGATGGGTAAATGGCTTATTGCCCATCTGTTTAAATTCCTCCAATTACCAAAATGATGTCCCATATACTTTCCTATTTCATTTTATACTAAAAATTCTTCTTACTCTAAGATTACTCTACAGCTTCATATTGGATTGAAAAGTAAACCATAGATTTATGACTTGTAATAGGTAAGACTTTATTTGTCTGACAGGTTTCTGTCATAAACCGTGATAGTAAAAATCATTGTACCTGAAGAGGAAGGAGAAGGGGCAGGGAGGAATGGTCTTTGATGAAAACAGAAATGTGTCTCCTGATGGACAACTTAAATTGAATTGTTTGCTGTTTGTTACTTGCAGAACTTACATGCGTATGTATGCATATAAAAATATATATTGATGTGATACTAGTTTGATTCTATCTTCATTAGAATGAATAAAAATATTATTTTAGATAAGTGAGCGATGGGCTAGCAA
The DNA here is from genome assembly GCA_030625065.1 of Alectoris magna. Lineage (NCBI taxonomy): Eukaryota > Metazoa > Chordata > Aves > Galliformes > Phasianidae > Alectoris > Alectoris magna. The sequence continues at coordinate 108,439,062 of CM060560.1, forward strand.
TTATACTCCTGCATCTCTAAATCTGAGTGTAGTTCAAGTTTACATAAAGTTGGAAGTGGGAATTAAAAGGGTTTCTCAGATCTCATTGTGATTGCTCAGTATTATCACTCATCTGTGATGGATGAGAAATAAAAGGAGTTTGGTGTATGTACCCATATCTTTGGGCAGATTTTGTGTAACAGGGATTAAATCCTGGCTTGTAAGTAACAGGAATCCACACTCTTCCTCGTTTAGTAACTGCAAATTCTCCCTTTTCCTGTGATAAATGTGACAACATATCAACTAAACGATAAAGTCCACTGGAAAAGTAGAATTGCATTTATCCATAAATACACTGGAATTAATTAAATGATTAATTCAATGTTGGTACTATCAGCTACTGTTCTCTCATTGGGATTCTTCACTGCAGTTATCTTTTTAGTTTTATCTGACCCCATGAGCTTTTATTTTCAGTCAGCAGTAAACTGGTGGCTACAGCTTTCCTCTGTAGTAGATAAAAAGATTTTTGAATTTTTGAATTTTTTTCTAAGCTCTCTGACCTTCAGATATCTATGGAAATAGGTATAGCATGTTGTAAAATGGAGTAATCAAAGTGTATTATCATTTGAATTTTTTTTGGTTTTTTGGTTGTTTTTTTTTTTGTTTCCTTTACACTCTTTAAAAATGTTTAAGTGGAGGTAGATGTAAAATGAAGGGGTTAAAAACAACAACAAAAAACTAATGCTGGTATGTGGCTGAACACGAAAAAGGTAAATTTTTATGTTCAGATTGTGCGCATCTGAAATGTGATAGATACTATGAAAGTACCAGTGCAACATTAACTTCAAAGCTTACAGTGAGAATTACTAAAACATTTCTTTTAGCAATTTACTGACACAATGTAATTATCCAAATTAGATGACTGTTAAAAGAGTAAATTTATCAAAAGGATCAATTTGCAAGCAGTTGTCTTGCAGGTGACCAAGTAACCTGGCAAGCTACCTTATATCACACTATACAATAAAGGCAGAAGCTAGAAATGATATTATTTTTAGCTGAAGTGTGAATGCCTGATCAAAGTCCCATTTTGCTAGTAGCTAGCAATTCTCTTAAGAAAACTTGGCATTGGCTTTCCCTCATGAATGCCTCTAATTTAGTAGTGAAACACACCGAGTAAGACATCTTCATGTAATTTAATGGAATTAGGAGTGATTTGTAATAAGGAGGCATTTATCAGTCTCTATTCTTTCACGGCAAAGTGTTCTCTGTGCATGTAGACTAAATTCAGCAAGATCAGCACTGCCTTTTTGAATAGTATTGAATGATAAGGACTCCAGAAAAACTGCCTCAAAACTTCATTTTCAAATGACAGTGTTTCTGACTGGATCTGTTTTCTTATTTTTGTGATGGATAGCTCACTATCTTAGACAAGAGAAGCCTTGCTTGAGTAAAGAACCAAACTAAATCAGATACTACGTTAGAGGGTTTGTCCATAATGAAATCTTTATGGACATCTTTAAGATTCTTAATACCAGTGCCAGTCCAGATTCACACCTACTTAAAATCCTATGATGAAATCTACTTTAAAGAACGCAGAACCACTTCTGTAAATATTTTCAAGGCCAAAAATGGTTTACCACTATTAGTTTTTGCATTAAAGTAATATACAATGAAAACATTCAATACTTTAAATTTAAGGGTTTAGATTAGGTAACTAAATTTTTTTGTACTGCATTCATTCAAAAAAGGATGATAAGTTTCACAGTACACTGTACCTCTCTAAAAACGTCATATTTTTGTTACCTCCCTCTCCTTCTCCTTTACTGTGCCCTTCCTCCCAGCCCCCACCAAGTAGGACTTTAAGAATGAAAGAATAAGTGAGATGTTTATACATTCTTCATAATATCTTAAGAATGGGTTTCCTATTATGTCTCAGGAAATGAGATGTGTTAACTTATACTTTATTATTACTTTTATTTTAGGAGGAAATACAGTATTAAGTTTCACTTTTTCTCATAGAGTTACTGTTTCCCCTGGAACAGGGGTGACAATACTAATATCTTCTAAGAACAGATAAATTTATGCTTTCAAATTAGATTAACTACCTGTTATCATGTTTCATAGTTTAACATGAAACCAAGGCTCTACCACCAATTGTAAAGGCTGAAGTTGAAGGTTTTTTATTGCTTTATTATTATTTCTAGTTGACCTGACCTGTAAATTATGCCATGCACAATGCAATACACTCTTTTAATTTAATGGTTGTAGTTTATAAGTGTTCATTAAATGATGAATGGGTGCCTCTGACAATCTAATACCTTAATAGTTTTGTTTGAAGATAGTTTACTTCAGAACAAACATTTCAAGACTTAAGGCAATTCTTGAGTTGACTACATTAGGTTGTTTGATGTATTGGCTCTTTCTTTTCCTTTCTATCTTAAATGGAAAATATTTAACAAATATTTAACTACATCAACATAATTGCTCTTTGTAATGCCTTTGCCAGCTGCAAAGTTTTCTTCAGTTGTTGGCAGGTTGAGTCAGAGAAGCACATGGCAGTAATTGCCACAGATTTATTTTGCCACATTTGGTCTTCTCTTCTTGTTTAAGGCAATTTAATCTATCACAGAAAGGCTGGGACTTCTGGCATATCTTTTGACTCTATCTTTAGAAAACAGAAGGGCTTTTTTAATAGTTTTTTTTGTTTGTTTGTTTGTTTGTTCGTTTTGTTTTGTTTTGCTCGATTTCCTTTGGGGTGCATATATGTTTGTTGTTGTTATTGTTGTTGTTTTTTTGTTTTTAAATTAACTGGCAGAAGCCGATTTGATTTGATTCAGTTTCCAAGCACACAACCTGAAGACACTCCAACTCTAGCTGCTCTTCTATAGAAGTATTTTTCAATTAGTGAGAGGCTTCACTTGCTTTTTCATATTCTTTGCAAGTCTGTAACACTGGAGGAGAAAAAAAAAGTTATTCCTTGTTTTAAGACTTTTTACTATTAATATTTACTTGTCTTAATTTTGTGTGTGTGTGTGTGTGTGTGTCTTACACTAAGCAACAGATTTCTATCTGCTGCTGTGACAAGATAAAGATAAGAAGTTGATGTACAGAGAAATGATAAAGGGTATAACCGAGTCTGGAAAGTAAGAAAGTTCCAAGTAATAAGTGCTGGCAGTAGTTAAAGATGTAAATATATAAATAAATGTTGTCTTCGCATAAGAAAATTAATAGGTCTATGGGTGATGTACCATGTTAACCAAATGATAGCATCCATGCAGCTTGTAGATGTATGTGCAATAAACAAAAATATGGTCCCATCCAATTTTTTTTTTCCAATTTAATAACTGCTAGAAGACTTGGGATTTTAAAGAAGGTGAGCAATTAAGAAAGAAGAGTAATTTACACCCACTGCAGAATTATTTATACAGTTACTGGCATTTTTGCTAACTTTTTCCGTAAATATCCTTAAATTTCAAAAGCACTAATCTTAAATACTCAAAAAGACTAAATAAGATATTTAAGAATCCAGTGATTTACCTGACACAAAAAATGCTGCACAGAAGAAAGAGCTACAAAGTCACATGACTCTTCTGTGATGCTTTTTCTTGGTGTTCAAGGTCTGTATGTTTCACATAGCAATTGAAAAACTCATACTGATGGCTTAATGCTGTAAAGTATTTTAAAAAACTAAGACATTTTAGAGGAAATTGCAACAGTAAAGAAAACCTCAGAAAGTGGCAAAACAAATTTCAAATGCAGAAATGAGATTTTTGTTGCTGTTGTTTCTTCCATTTAACAGTCTCTTGAATATTAATATGGAAACTTTTTATTTCAGCTATTCCAGAAGTCCTTGCTGAGAAGAGAAATTGAGGTAAAACATGCAGCTGCTTAGCCTGAATTACCAAGGTTTGCTCTCTGCACATTGTTTGTTGCTTGAAAGTTAGGACAATCATCTTGCCACAGAGTGTGCTGTACTTAGGAGTAACAGGCACATTTACTTGAGATGAAGACCAGTATATATGTTAAAACACTGATGCAAAAGAAGTCTTATGTTACTTGTCACCTTTTGAAGTCATCCTGGAAATTAGACAATAAAGGATATGGAATCTGGTTATAAGGAAGAAAGACAAAGACAGTTTTGTAATGATGTCTGAACATACTGTACTTCACTTTTTTCCAACTCCTTAATTTCCATATAGACAATATATTGTAGTTTCATTTGTGCAGGCATCCCACTGAAAGACAGGAAGAGCAGTTACCATTAAGTTCAGTAATCCAATCAGGTCATTTCTGAAAGAGAAATCTCACACTCCCATCTCTGCTTTTGTTGTGTTGTGTAAGCTGGAAGTTGCCAGTTCAGCAAGACCTGAAATTGCATTTAATCCCTGCAAGCAATAGTATGACCTGAAGCAAAAATAGTAATGAATGAGGAATAAGAGGGAGGCAAATTTCCTGACCACTGTGAATTAAGGTACATAATAAGGGAAGAAGTTAGTTTTATTTTAGATGCTATGACTGACAAGATTCAAACTTTCTCATTGTGGAGACATTACTCCATGACAGCTTCTTGTTGATTTGAGGGAACTTAGCGTCTGCTCAAAAATGCTGACAGATTCATAACAGTTTTACTAAAGATTATAATGCTTCCATCTCTTATGGAAGAACCCGCGTTAATTTCTAGAGTAACAGCAGTAATGCACAATTTAACAGAGACCTCACAAGAAGCCAAAATATGTGCTTTCCACTTAAGCTGATGACTGCATTCTGACTTTCAGTATAGGAGCTCTTAATTAGAAATTGGACAGTAGACAGTACAACATTTGAACAGAAGAAACAAATCATATAGCTTTGTTAAGTGAAATAAAACGTTGTAAAGTTTGTCATTAAACAATCTGAAAAGTGGGCTTTTTCTAACGAGCCAAGATATTAAATGTAAGTGTAACAAATGTCTTGTGAATATACAGCCCCCAAACTCAATTCCAATCTGTACAAGGCAGGCAGTCCTGCCACCAGACCTTCTCTCATTAAATGTAGTAGGCTGATAAAGCTGTCCTGTCTCACAATCACAAACAACCTGTGTGGTCCAGGCAAGGTGTTCCTGTTTCTGACTAAGTATCCTGTTTAAAAATGTGTATTTACAGGGTAAGTACATAAACTGTAGTGTTGACACGGAGAAAGAGCTTGAAAGTTCCTAAAAACATTTGTAGTTCTAATTGGTTGGAAGGAGAAAGCCAGCAGAATATGTTGCCTTAAGTGTTTACTAAAAATATATATTCTCGGTAACTTAGATGTCATACAAGAAAATATGTATTGATAATGCAGGACAGCGTGGAATCTGGACATGATCAGAAACCTACTGTGGATACTGCTTCCTCAGCTGACGGGAGACCTTATTACTCTCTTCCAGTACCTGAAAGGTGCTTACAGAGAGAGCGGGGCTGGTCTCTTCTCAGTGGTGACAGGTGACAAGACGAGGGGAAATGGCCTCAAGTTGCGCCAAAGTAGGTTTAGGTTGGACATTAGGAAACACTTCTTTACAAAAAGGGTGTTAAACATTGGAATAAAGCTCCCCAGGTAGGTGGTTGAGTCACCGTCCCTGGATGTGTTTAAGAGCCGTTTGGATGTCGTGCTTGGAGATATAATTTAGCAGAGGGTTGTTAGAGTTAGGGTACTATAGTTAGGCTGCAGTTGGACTTGATGATTTTTGAGGTCCCTTCCAACCCAAGTGATCCTATGATTCTATGATTCCTTTAAACTTGTACTGAAATTTTTTAGTATGTGCACAGGTGAAGTAAGAAAAATATACCTATTTTTGGAATGCAGAATGACCACTGAGGACAAGGAGGGAAAGACATGATCATTAATCCTGAGGGGTAGTATTTATTTATTTCACTCTGAAGATTTTCACAATAGCTCATGACATCTGAACTGCCTTTCTGAGATTATGAATAATTTAGCAAGGAAGGAAGCCTTCCTACAGAATATTTCACATTGTTCAATTCTTTTCTGTAAGTTATGCTTAAGAGCAGAACAAGTCAAGAAACAGAAAATCTTAACTCCAATTCCTTCAAAATATTTAATTCTGCTGTTTTTTAGTGACTGAATACTGTGACAAACTCAAACAGGTTTTCACTAATTTAGATTAAGATCATATAAAGTCAAAGCTGTTACTGAGGATACAAGCTTGCCAACAAGCTAGTGGAAGGTCAGTCTGAGTAGTGAAGTGCTATGCCGTGAAGAAATCCACAGAAACTTTGATTGAAACCAGAAGCAGGCTATGTACAATAACTTACATTCTGTGGGGAGCAACACTGAAAATCCTTAATTTGTGGTGTTAACTCATGTTTATCTACTGTCAATTTTCTGCATAACAGTAATCCTTACTACGGTGTAAGTATACAGACATTGTTTAAGAGCTTCTCTTTCAGGAAGGGGCAGAATATTTTTTCTATTTTATAATACTGTAGTGGTGTTTTCTATGTATATTGTTCCAAAATTGCACACTAATGCAAGTACACAATATCTTGCCGCTTTTAAAGAAGTGGGCAATATTGCATTTTACAAGACATGTGTAGGACCTCAATTTGACCTTCCGTTCTGATTCCCAGAACTTCAAGAAGTGTGCTCCAGTCACTGTCCAGATAGCAGTTATGAGGAAATGCTGCAAAAACTAGGAAAAGACTGAGGAGAGGTGTAAGACTTCAAATAAATATAATATGTTGCTGAGAGAGATCAAAGCAGTGACCTCTTCCATGCTTTTAAGACAAGAAGTAATGTACTAGAAATACAGTAAAGGAGATCTGGGTTAGAATCCTGCTAAACTTCCCAGTGGTAACAATAATTAAAAAAAAAATGTGATTCTACAGAGGCCTTCTACAGAGCAGGTTCAATTTTCAGTAACATCAGTGAGGAAACAAGTCATGCTCCCCTCTGTGGAAATAATTTGGATAGCTACATCAGTTGGTAGCTACGAGGAACTACAGGCCAGTGAGCCTCAGCTCTGTGCCTGGGAAGATTATGTAGCAGATCCTCCTAGAAGCTATTTTAAGGCACATACAAGACAAAGAGGTGATTTGAGACAGCCAGCGTGGCTTCACCAATGGCAGATCTTGCCTGACCAATCTGGTGGCCTTCTGTGATGCTCCATCAATGCCCATTGATGCCATCAATCCATCTGTGATGATGGCATCAATGGACAGGGGAAAGGCAATGGATGTCATCTACCTGGACATCTGCAAAGCCTTTGACATGGTCCCTCACCACATCCTTCTCTCTAAATTGGGGAGGTATGGATTTGAAGGATGGACTGTTCGGTGGATTAAGAATTGGTTGGCTGTTTGCAGCCAAAGGGTTGTGATCAATGGTTCTGTGTCAGGGTGGAGGCTGGTCACAGTGTCCCTCAGGGGTCAGCCTTGGGACTGGTGCTCTTCAACATCTTTATCAATGACATAGATGATGGCATTGAGTGCACCCTCAGCAAGTTTGCAGATGACACCAAGCTGAGCAGTGTAGTCAATGCATTGAAAGGAAGGAAAGCCATCCAGAGGGACCTGAACAGCCTGGAGAAGTGAGCTCATGTGAACCTAATGAGGTTCGTCAAGGCCAAGTGCAAGGTGTTGCACTTGGGCCAGGGCAAACCCAGGTGTTTGTACAGACTGGGTGAAGAACACCTTGAGAGCAGCCCTACGGAAAAGGACTTGGGGATCCTGGTAGATGAGAGGTTGGACATGGGCCAGCAGTTTGCACTTGCAGCCCGGAAGGCCAACTATATTCTGGGCTGCATTAAAAAAGGGGTGGCCAGCAGGGAGGGGGGAGGTGATTGTCCCCCTCTGCTTGACTCTCATGAGGCCGCATCTGGAGTACTGCGTCCAGGCCTGGGCCCCAGCACAAGAAAGATGCAGAGCTCTTGGAATAGGCCCAGAGGAGGGCCACTAAGAGGATCAGAGGGCTGAAGCACCTCTCTTATGAAGAAAAGTTGAGGAAACTGGGCTTATTTAGCTTGGGAAAGAGAAGGATCCAAGGAGACCTCATAGTGGCCTTCCAATATTTGAAGGGAGCATATTAAACTGGAGGGGCAAAGGCTGTTTACAAGGGCGGATAGTGATAGGACAAGGGGGAATGGTTTTAAACTGAGGCAGGGGAGGTTTATGTTAGATATTAGGGGGAAGTTTTCATGGTGATGCACTGGAACAGGTTGCCCAAGGAGGTTGTGGATGCCCCATCCCTGGAGGCATTCAATGCCAGGCTGGATGTGGCTCTGGGCAGCCTGGTCTGGTGGTTGATGACCTTGCCCACAGCAGGGAGGATGAAACTAGAGGATGATTCTTGTCCTATTCAACCCAGGTCACTTGATGATTGTATGATTTTATAGTTGTGACAAGGTGCTTCAAGACCTAGTCAGAGCTACAATCTCAATTAAATGAACTGGTGCTTAAAATTTCAATGGCACAGAGCAAGGCCGTTCAGCCTGCATCATGATGTATTTGGGAGTTCAGTAGTTTTTCTAAATTCAATGTATTAGAATTGGAAAAGCAGTTCCACTCAAGGGTCCAAAGAAAGAAGATATGAGTGTGCTTTGTCGGAAGCAAATGTCTACCAGGACATGAACATCAGTTTCTGCAGTTTGCAAAGGTTTCGTGGCTTCAGGACAGAACTGGCTCTGCATTGTACTGGTCCAAAACCTGGTCATAAAATTGAGGTTCTCGAGAAATTTAGCCAGAAATGTCATATGAAAACCTTGCTCCAATCTTAGGCTAAAACTGGTATACTTTTCCCTATGTTTTTAGGAATTTGAGGCATAAAAATTGGACAAAAATCTTAAGTTTTATAAAAATGTAAGAATTTTTATTTGGTGAAGGCAAAATGCAGGAGGCCACTAAGGTAGAATCTGTGGATTTTTATATTCTATGAACATTCCCCTTAGCTGTATTGGTAAGTTATTTTCCTGTATTGGTTTTGGTCATGTATGAAATTGGATGTTTGTGGCTGCAAGCCAAACAAAGAAAATCTGCTTTTCAGAAACAGAGGAGAAAGTTTGTAGCATTGTTTTATGTAATAATATCCTTCAATCTTTCAGAATTATTTTTGATGCAACTTTACTCCAAATTCAAACAAACTTTCCAGGGATATCTGAATTGTACTAAACGGTTAAATACAGGAATCCAGCAGAATAAAACAGAAAAAGAAAAAGCAACTTTGAGTTTAATTCTTGAATATCTCTGCACCGCTATTTGAGTCACTTGAAATTCCTGAATACTGCGTATTGATAATGACTATTTCTAGGAAAGAAATTATTTCTAGATTCCCTCTTCCCCCATCAACAAAGTAACTCTTATATTGATTTAACAGTTTAAGAAAAATGTCTGGGTCTTATTTTTATTGGTTCAATTTGCTGAATATGGCTGTTGATTGCTTTATATATTTACTCATATGCAAGCTATACAAGTTCAGATTACAAACATTGATTTGACAACACATATCAGGCAAAGTTTCAGTAATATAGCAATGTTGTTTTTAATAGTAGCATGAACAAGAACATTACTGTTAACAAGTCCAAGGAAATAAGGAGAAAACATATGGTTCTGATTCTGTTTGCTTGAGGCAAGTGAGACCATTAGATACAATTAAGACCTGTGAGATTTTCTGGAGGACAAAAATGTATGAACTATGTTGGAACTAAACAGTAGCACAGCATACTTCTCAGAATAGCTATAGGGAATTCAGAACCCATAAGACACAAAGCATTATGCTCACCTTGAGTGAATACACGGATGTTGCTAAGCAAAATTTTCTGCTACTTTTTCCAGCAGCCAGATTAAGGAAAAAAGGATTGAGCTTTGTCTTCTCTTACAGATAAACCATTTAGAACTCTTCTGCAATTAGAAACATTCGTTTACAGTTTTGTTTCATAGATGGGACATTATTGTAAATTGAGTTTATTTACAGAAGCTTTTACATGTTCAGCAATTACAAATGCTTGAAGTTTTACATCATAGATAGGGCTACATTATAGTGAATGTTTGTTGAAGCTTTTCCATCACAAAGAATGACTGAATGACAGAGATGCTATTTTCAGTCTCACAAAGGGAAACATTTAGGAGGAGAAAGGTATATTCTGGGTGGATGGGGGGGAGTGAAGAGAGGGGCAGAAATTGAAATGCATTCCTTTCCTGTCACTCACTTAATTTTTTCATTATGTTACATCCTGGATAATTTTATCCTGATCTAATGCAATAGATTGTGGAGTTCACTGATAGTCTTTAAATGGGAGAGACTACTTACAGAAGACTTGGTGGAATCTAAGCGACTATGAAGTGTTCAGCAGGTTGAGGGGGGTGATCCTATCCCTCTATTCCACACTGATGAGACCTCACCTGGAGTACTGTATCCAGATTTGGAGTCCTCAGTACTGCATCCAGATGTGGACCTGTTAGAGTGCATCCAGAGAAGGGCTAATAAAAATGATCCAAGAGATAGAACACCTCCCCTGTGAGAACAAGGTGGGAGAGCTGGGGCTGTTCAGTCTGGAGAAGAGAAGGCTCCGGAGAGATCTGATAGTGGCCTTCCAGTGCCTGCAGTAGGGCTGTAAGACAGAAGGGGACAGACTCTTTAGTGGGGTCTGTTGTGATAGGACAATGGAAAATGGTTTAAACAGAAGGAGGGGAGATTTTGAATGGATGTAAGGAAGAAGTTTTTTTTTTTATGATAAGAGTGAGGAAGCACTGGAGTAAGTAGCCCAGATAGGTGGTGGAGGCCCCATCCTGGAGATGCTCAAGGTCAGACTGGACAGGGCCTTGAAAAATCTGATCTAACTGTAGATGTCCCTGTTCATTGCAGTGAAGTCGGATTAGCTGACCCTTAAGGGTCCCTTCCAACTCTAATGATCCTATGATTCTATAAAACCAGTACATCTATTTTGTGCAGCATTTGAAAATGAAAAATAGATAAAATTAAACTCTTCCATGATTTGTGACTTTCATAATCTGAACTGTTAGAACGAAATACTTAATTACTGACGTAACTGGAAAATACGATAATAGAAATTAGAGACTTGGATAAGTTTATAGTTTGAGTACAGTGGGAAAAAAAGTTCATGTTTTGTCACTACCATCCTTTAAGATATAGAATTTCTTCACACATGTAATTGGTTAATTCCTCAGGTATAATGTTTGAAAAGTTATATTCTACTAACTCTTCCAAACCTATGCAAAACCAGCCTTTCCTAAGTGTTACAAATCTGGTAAATTTATGATGTAAATGATGAGGCTTTCCTGTAAAATGGTAGAGGTCAGTAGAAGCATACTATGTGAACTCTTTGTATAATAGCTTTTCAATTTATTGCCAACCATTACAGTAGGAACAAATAAGCAAGTGGAGTTAAGAAAATGATTGTTTTTGGGCTCTAGTTTGGTAATTATCACTGACCAATATCTTTTATTTCTAGGAACTGTTCTAAGTTGTTATAAATACATCAAAGAAATTCAGTGTCAATGATGACTGAAGAACATGTAGAATTACTTCCTTTAGACATTAATGAGATGAGTATTCTATATGCTTCATGGTTTTGAAAGATGGATGTTTTTTCCTAAACAAAACCATTAAGAAGCTGGTGGTAAGTGTGTCAGAAAGTTACTATTGTTAGTAAATTAATATGCCTTTTATGTGGAGTCGGGAGTCGAAGTTAAAACTTGAAAATACATTTTCCCTTTTTTAAAAAAAAAAAAAACAACTAAAAAACAACAAGAGAAGAGATGGGTTAAGGATTTTTTATTAAACTTCTTCTTTTTTTTTTTTCTCTTTTTTTTGAGACCGCACTATCTGTCACTGGAATTCCTCAAAAGCAATTCTACTTTTTTGGATCAGCAGAAAATACTAATTTAACAGAGTAGAACAAGCTGTTGATTTCATTCCACAGTATATACTTCTACTCTGTGTTTTTAAGGTCTATTTTAGAATAATACTTCCTATAGCAATAGTACATAGTGTATGTAAAGATAGAATACAATAGGATTCAAATAAAGCATGAGGTATGTAAACTAGATTAGATGTTTGGAAACCATTCAAGCTCAAGAACGCAAAGTAGGTCAAAATCAGCTCATAAATTTAGTTCCTTCTCCTTCATCAGAGGCTTGCAGTGGAACCTTAATACGAAAGGTAAAATGAAAGACAATTTTTTTTTGTATGAATAAATGTCAGGAAGAAAGAATATGCTGCCTTCAATGCTAACTCAACCAGTGTTCAGAAATCAAGCATTCTGTAAATCTGATTCTGACATAAAGTGTAGTTCTAGGTTGGCATGGTGTAAGAGCAGCTTTTGTATGCCCCTGTGATGTTTCCCTAGTTGCTTACCAGCAAGGGAATTGATTTTTTATGAACTTCATAGAAGTATGTATTTTTAGGTTATTTAACTTTTACTTAATATAATCCAGTGGTTTGGAGGCCCCGTTCTCTTTTTAATGGGAAGCATGCCACCAGAAGTCTAGTTAAAATCAACATTTAGATAGAGCTCTTATTATTTGTGTGTATGGATATAATTTAATTCACTGTTTTTAGTTATTTGTAAATATTGAGAATGGTGACAAATCTAATCCCAGGGAACTTATTCACAGTTTATATCATAAAATATCTACGAATGTAACAAAATATTAAGAAGAACCAAATGATTTTCAAAGGAGGATTCCATGAGATTTTTTTTCTTCTAAAAGCAGATAATAATATTAGGAATTGATACTGGAATAGCTGCACTTCAAAAACAAAAAACAACAACCAAACAAACAAACAAAAACAACTGAAAATAAACATGTTATGCAATAGAAAGCACAACAATGACACCAGAGTAGAGAGATCCCAGGCTGCAGAGAGTGAGGATTTGCTCAAACACAACAGCCAGGAGCACAGAAAAATATACTTTAATTTGAGACCCATTTTTGAAAATTACTTTTTACAAGAAAACTAGGGTTAATTTCAATATTCTTTGAAGAGTCTGGGGATCTCCTGTACTATGGGTAAGCCTTTAAAAAAAAAAAAAATTAATAAAAATAGAATTCTAACCCTTTTTTTTTCCCCCACAGTCAGGCTGTTGCTAATAAGCCACACTTAAGGAGTTTTGCATGAATACAGTGGTAAATGCATTGAATTTTAATTTATGAAAGGGCTTGTCAGTTGATTTATTTCTTGTAAGTACAGGACAAAATTCTGTAGCATAAAATTAGTGAAAGCAACGCTAAAGAACAAATTGAGAATGAAAAGGAATTGATAAGCATAAAATTAGTCTTAAAGTAAATCATCAAGTTCACTGTGGTCTAAGTTCACGATGTCTTAATTATTCACTGGAATCTATCTAAATTAACACCTATCTTTATGAGGACAGAATCTGACAAACAGGCCTTAACTTTAAATCACATGTAATGTGGTATATTTGGCTTCCTGGAAACTGATACGGCAAAAAACATACATGAGAAGCTGTCATCAGCTCAGAATTATTTCAGATTTATTTATTCACTTCTCATCTTAGAAATGATGAACATCAAGGGGTGTATATGAGATTATGTTTTGGAAATATAAAACTTCAGTTATTCCCATGAAACAACCTTCTTAATGTTGCAGACTGTAGAAGCCATTTGAGGACATTGACCCATCATAGCTTTAGACTTCTGGATTTGTCACAAGTGTTCAGGGCTCTGTTGAATTTTAATTACTGTCAGGAGGGAGAGACCTACATGCACGCTACCCTTGTATGAGCATGGTAGCAATAGGTAGTGATCAGCTGATTTCACAGATTGAGCAGCAATCTTGTAGGGTAGTCTTAGTGCTGTTGAAGTACAATGAAGCTGAAGGAGCTGCAGAAATACTCTTATGTTTGATATGTTGCTACTTGAAGATTAAACTCCTCTAGTCTCTCCAAAATAAATGAGAAGGATGAAAGCCAGCCAGCCATGCTTTTGTCATCTTGAATAAAGAATACTCAAGATTAACAGGTTTTACTACATTTATGTCTTACATGACTTTTCCACTGAATTCATCTGCCTCCTTGAGAAATTCAAACCATTCCCTGAAAGGACGTAGTAAATTGTGGAAGACTCATCTGGAATCCAAACAATATGTATCCTGGGAAGGTGACAGAGAATGTATGGATGTTTTTGATGAGAAGCGAGACAAAACTATCCAAAGCTTTCATCCAAGTCAGGTTTTAAATATCAATGCTTTCCATGAATGCTTTCCACTTTGAAGCATTCATATAGTATGTAAAACTCTCCAGTGCCCTAGTAGCCCAAGTATTCTTAGTTTCTGGAAAAGCCCTTTTCAAGGCTATTGTATCATGTTACTGAAGGGGGGTAGGGGGGCAGAAGGGGGAGGGGGAGGGACATGGATCATAAGCTGCTTTCCTACACTAAGAGCAAAAATGTTTGCTATATTTTAACTTACTGTTTTAAGAATCTGTATGCATGGCAATTAGAAAAATAAAGTTCAATATTAATTTTACTACTATAAAATTCTGCTTGCTGATGAAATCTTCTAAATGATTATTATTCCTTTGATATTGGTGTGAATTTGGCATGGTCTTTCAGACTAAGTTTCTTAGGCTACTGGAGAGTAGTTACAGTTCATTTATCACGTAAGACTTTTTAATGTTACTGTTCAGAGAATCACTTCTGTTACTGATGACCAGAACTATAGCATTATTTACATATTTTCTAGTAACCTCTTAAAACTGACATACTGCATATTTTTTATTCAGGTGCACCTCCATGATAATGTCAGCACAAGTAGCTTTATATGAAAATGAGAAGGATTTGAGATGTAAAAAGCATAATCTCAAATTTCCCAGAAACTGAAGTTTTAATGAAAAAAAAAATAAATAGTAACTCAGCTATATGTAACCTCATAACCTCAGTTCAGGTTTTAAGACATGAAAATAAGAAATTATAATGCTTTTGAAACTGCCTTTCTAGACTAAGCTGAACCGAAACATTTTTTAAAAGTATGATGATGTACAAAGAAGGTGGCCTGGGTCCAGTCTTGCTTGGATAATTCTTATGAAGTAGAATCTTTTCTAAATCAGATGGGTGCCCTTCAAGAAATGTTGATCTGAGATACTATACTTTTAACTGTAGAAGTTAGTGTAGAAGTCTTTGAACATGTGATAATTCAGCATTAGTATATGCTTGAGCTAGAAGAATGTACTGTTAAGTAAATAGACAGATGAGATGATGATGCTTCAGTCTAAGATGTTTCCCTATGTTACTGCTTCTTCTATTCATTTTCCTGGATATTTTCTCCTTCACTTTTTTTTTTTTTATTATTTATTTACTAAGGTTTAAAAGGATACCAGTTAACTTCAAGTGGGTTGAACTTTTCAATTAACTTGGTGAAACCGGAAGACTACATTAAAAAGGGTACTGAAAAAAAAGTACTTGCAGAGATTTTTCATTTCAATATTACAATTTCTATAAAAAAAATTCTGTTCTAAGTAACATTAGCCATAGCCACAACTCATGCTGAATTTGGTAAATGATCTAATAGTGATTTTTGTTTTTTTTTTCTGATTTTTAGTGAGAATACAACAATTCACAGAAGAGAAAATCTCAGTATTTTCTGCTTTGTTATTTTTTGTTTATTTATTTTCTTAATGCATGTTGAGTCTGGAATAATAATTTAAGATTTCTGAGCTTGTAAGTATTGAGATTCATGCAGTTAGGTGAGTAAATGATGAAGTGTGTGCACAGTTGGATTAAAAACTTAATGCCTGAGTTATTATGCCCATTATGAGAATGTCTACAGTCACGTAACATAAAGACTTGAAGGGCACCCTGGCTTCATGTTTGGAAGACTGTTTTTCTTTTTTCCTTTTCCTTTTCCTTTTTTTTAAGTTCAGGTATATTTTCAGGCTTTACTAAGTTATAGAAAGCATATAATGCTAAAGAATGTGATCATAAGTAGCGTGCATCTAAATAAAGTCTTGCATACAATGTTGATGGATGTGCCAAATGTACAGGCAGGGAGCTAGAAGATTAAGTTACATAAATTTTCATTTCAAGGTCTGATTGCTTTGTTTTTGTATTATTCTCAAGTATTTTGAGTAATACATCTCCTAAGCCAAAGCAATTGGAATGAATTTTCAGCAGCTTAAATCCTTGCTGAATGAAGTACAACATCAAGCCTCATTAGAGAAGGGCTTCGCAAGACCAGTGCAAAAGCTGGGAGTCAGGGAAGTGGGGATAATAAATAAGGAAATGAGCAAGTTCACAAAAAAGTCCTTTGTCCTTACAGATAGTTTTCTACTTGCTAATCAGCCACTAGTAACTTCTATACTGAAACATCGTGTGGGACTTAGTTACAGACAGAATGGTTAAAAATTTGGGGGTTAACTTACAAGTCAAAACAAACAAGAACCACAATCTTTCTTGACATGACTTTAATAGAATGTGATTGTGCCACCTCAGTAATGATGACAGAAAGGTAGAAGCTGCAAGGAGAGGACTTAAGTGGTGCAAAACTTGGGAGGTGTGTCACTGTGATTTTGAACAAGCTGGAAGACAGTTTTAACAAATCCTCCTTGGAGTGGCTTGGAAACAGTGAGGTTAAAGAAAAATTTACAATAACAATAAAAAAATGACTGTGATGGGGTCAGAGGACTTGCTCATGAAAACCAGGAAAGGTCAGCTTATAATGTTTCACATGCGTATGTGGTACAGTTTCTAGGAAACAAGGTGACATGAGAATACTGAGCTAGCTGGAAACACAAAGGGAGTGACCACAACAGCTATTTTGAGAGTTGTCATTTTGATAAAGACAATTTCATTCCTGAACTTTATCAAGTTTGGGCAGTTACAGAGTTCAGCCCATCTGTCATTCTACTCAGAAACAGTCCCTGATGTCAGCAAGCTCTTCAAAAATCTAAACTCTATCCACTGTAGTAAAAACCATGCAAATATACCTTTTGATATATCTTTCATTTCTGACTGCTGTTTGACTGTTATGGAATTAAAAAAAAAAAAAAAGAAAATCACAAGGGAAGAAATGAAATATATTGGGTTTTTAATATGCCCAAAGAAAATCTAAACTTAAATAACAGGCTGTGTCAACAGTTTGGTCCAGATTCAGAAATCTTGCCTTATCTCAACTGCTACTTTTTAAATAGTACTAGTACATAATTTTATGCAGCTGCTTGTTTGTTGCTGTTTTGAAAGTAGTGCAAATAAATATACCAAAAATATCTCAAAAGTATATTGGGTAAAGATCTAGAAGAAAGCTGGTCCATCCACTCAGGATCTTCTCAATACTAACTAGCGATAATTATCTGTACTAGAAAAAATACTTACAAGCTTCCTTGGGAAAAAACAATATGATCGGTGTTGTAAAATATTATCAAAGACAGCAAACGTTTTTGCTCCATTTTAAAAAGGCATAATAAATGAAAACACAGTAAGCTTTTCTCCTTTTGAAATAACTTTCTTTCTTCTTTAAAACATTATCTATTAAACTTACGTAGCCTATAGTCAGCTATTGTTCTCAGTATAGTGTTCTGAACAATATCATGTAATTTCTTTATATAAGCTGAAAGAGTTTAACTGTCAGATCTTTAAACATCTAAGAAATATCCTTAAAGAGCTGCAGCACAACCTCTTATTTTATTTTCTACTACACAGATACTTATCCTTGGATACTCTCCTATTTCCTTTCAAAATTTTTAGATGCAGCATGCAAGTACTCCTTTGGTTCACTACTGAATTAATATTGTTTTATGTGTCAATTTCAAGCTTGTTCTGGTGGCTGGATGCTTTTCATCACTGAACTGATACACTGTGACTCCACTTCTTTACTGCATAATAGTTTTATGCTTTCCAAGCATCAGAATGAGTAAGTTATCATATAAAGTTGGAAATCACATAGCAATAGATGCCAGCAGAAGACAAAACAATATTAGTTACCTGACAAAACCATTGCAGAAATGGCTACAAAACAGAAACTATTAAATACACTGTATGACAGCGAGAGACTTAATGTGTTTGGGGTTAATACACTCTTTTGTGCAGTGATAGCTGGGGGAAAGAGATAGTACCCTAAATATACCCAGCTGGTTGATCTGGTTGGTATGTAAAGAAAAATGTAACCATTTATATAAACTGCAATAAAATGCCTCTGCCACTTACAAAGTACAAAGAAATCCTTGAGGAATTGTGAAAATGTTTAAAACGTCCAGTCCCACACTGGCTATACAGAAAGTAAAGTCTCTTGCCCAGGTGAAGGATTATAAAGATGAGTGTTGTGACTCTGGTAGGATGTTTGAATCCTTTGAAAAAAGTTTGAAAAGTTTTTGTTAAAGGTAGTCTGAGTCAGATTTGCATATACTGAAGAAGTGAGCACAGACTTCTTTTGAAGTGTGTATTTAGCAAACTTTTTAATCCTAGGGGAAATTTCTGTGACATGGAGAACATAAGAATATCACTTATTTATTTGCAGCATTAGCAAGACATTCAATAGGAAAAGATATAAAAAATCTGAGTAGTTTACTTTAAAGAAAGAGTACAATTCCTATCAGCATACTTCAGGAAAAGCACATTGGTTGCTCTGAAAGTAATGCCTTCTATTTATTTCCATGGAGACTACAACAGATAGAAAGAGTGCAATAATATAAATTGATAGAGAAACTTCTCAGCTACAAAACACTATTTTTCAACATAGTCACCAACATTAGCTATGATTTTTTTCCAGCAACAAACAAGAGAGTGTATGTTGAACTCAAAAATCTGCAAGGCCCTCAAGAACATGGCTCATTGTTCATTTTGCTATTGCCACAGCTGAAACGTACCACCCACTGTGCTCACATTCACTGTTTGCTCTCCAAAAAATATTCAGCAAGCGCTGATGATTTGGTTTGTTTTAACGTTTTTACATGAAATTAAAAACGGGACAGTAACTGAAAGTGGCACCACTCAGATTTGCGTGAGGTGTCTTAAACCACTGGAGTCAAGTTCCAGTGAAAGGACTCTTATTCAATCTGAAAGGGTCTGTTGTGACAGTTGTACAGGTGCAATGCCAGGAGCCTTGGAAAGGAAGGAAAAAACCTGCAGGGTATTAAAAAACAAAGAACTGCTTTTTACTGAGCTTAACATCTACCTGAACGGATTATCAGAAGACCTTGTCCTAATCTAAATATTTTTCAGGGAGTTTTCTGTCAGTATACTGCTTTTTAATATAGTAGAAAATGTTGAGATTTTGCTGTAGAAAGACAAACATAGACAAATTTAGTCTAGAAATTAGAAATGTATGAAATGATGAAAGGAGTTGACTATTGAAGAGTCTTAGCCATGCGTATGCTTTCTTAAACCTCATTTGACCTTTGAAATATTGTTCATCTTGAACTTCAATTTGAGATGTACAGATAATTTACAGACTTCAAATAGAAATATTGGCTTGAGTCAGTTGATTTGTTGAACCAAAAAGGTCAGACTTGTATTTTTGCAATGTTATGGCTTTTAGAATATAGTAACTTGAGTATGGTTAGATTGCTTGACCCAGCTCACAGCTTGTATGCAATGGCAATTATTTTCTTTTGTATTCATTGCTGAAAGGTGAGGAACTGACTTCTATTGCTGCTCACCTCTCAAGTATATGGTAAGTTTATTTTGAGTTAAGTGTTCAAGGCTTTTGATTATTCTGCAGGGAACTGCAAAAGATGTTAGGTTACTCAAATGAAAGAGTTTGAAGACGTATTGCAACTTGTGTCATTATGTAATAAAATACATGGAACAATAAATGAGTCTGCTAAATGTTTTTTAAAGCTATTTAGGTAAACCAAAATTCAATTATGACTGAAGATGCTTCCTAGGTTAGTATTTAAACAACCTCATAGAGCAAGAAGTGCTGGAAACAGGCTTATCAGTCACACTTTCATACTGTCATATTTTCTTGATGACATGAATGAAAAATAGTAGATTGAGGAGTTGTGCATCAAAATATTACTGATGATACAGTAGATCTTAAACCTTCTTAAATCCTCTCATATAATTTATTATTAATCTATTACAGTCCTTTATGCCTATACATTTCACAACACTTTCATTCCACTGGGCTTGCATGTTCTATAGAACATTTTACAGAAATGTGAACATCATGAGTTATTTTTTCTTTTTTTCTTTAAGAGTATATTTAGTGATGTTAGACTTTTCTTTGAGATTGTGTGTAATTTTGTCAATAATTACATCTGTATTTAAAATGAAAATACAAAAATATCATTTTCAATTACTGCGTCCTCCCTTTTACTGTCAGCTGGCAAGATTTAAGACATCTTTAACTCTTCTTTAAGAGGCTGTAAGGAGACTGGTCCTCAATACCAACCCCACTGCCACATACTCAATCATCCTTTTTAAATGTATAGCTTTGCTGTATTTGGACAGAAGGTTTTTGTAGAAGTCAGCTGAATTCCATAACTGAATAACACACTTTCATAGCTTAAATATGCTTTTTAAGTAAGTAGGCTAAGAAGAAAATTTCACTCTTACTTCAGTGCAAGACTGTATTTCCATTATATAGCTCTTCCAAGGACAGCATCAACTTTGGATCATTCGAGATTTTTTTGCATATAGTGTGGAGTGCAGCTCTTAAACTTTGTAAGATAATCTGTTATATTCTGTGGTGGACTGAGTTGTGTATCACTCGCTAAGAGTATTTTCCTTTAGTTTAGAGGTGAAATATAGCCTAAAATAGTAGGAAACACTTTAAACTCTCTTGTCACCTCCCTTTCACTTGCCTAGCTTAATTTCACTTCTCTTCAATTGTTTGCTTTTCTGCACGTATTTACGAAAATACTTGAATTCTTCCATGTCAAAATTGACCAAGCAGAATCAGAGCTGTAATCCAGATTTATTGTACTTCAGCACAGATAGCTTTTCTGGCACTTCACCATTACAGGATGAGATTTTTGGTGAGCTGTCAGTCTAGCTGTCTCCACCTAGAGAGTTTTGGCCAACTGTTACAGGCAAGGTGGGATGAATACTAGGAGGAACAGAAGCATAAAAAGAACTGCATGATCAGATGCAGCTGAGGAGGCAGGTCTTAAAAGCAAAGGCATGGAATGAAATATTCTTGAGAGTTGTTAGAAATTACTGTTGGTATATGTAGAAGTATTTTAAGTATTGCGAAAATTAGTATGTCTTCTCTGTCTAATCTGCATTTGGCTGTTCTGTGTATGATGAACCGTTTGTTTTTGAACTGATTGGTAAATATTTATAAGTGCTGAAATGTAATTTTTAGGTGCTTTTTGATGGAATGTGCAAATATCTGAGGTCTAAATAGCCTGAATGGCCAACGAAAATGTGGTTGGACTGTTTCAGAATATTTTTCCTATTTAGTTATTATCTGTGCATGGGTAGAAACTGTTAGCCAGTGCCCACCTTTTAAGAAACAGTATCAAACAGCAAATAGTGAACAACACAGCTAAAGGCATCCTTACCAGGAATGCAAATAGCAACAGCCTTTGTTATTTCAAGGAGAAAGGAAAAATTGTGTAAAAGTTGCATCTTTTTCTTTTCTTTTCTTTTT
Organism: Alectoris magna; assembly: GCA_030625065.1. NCBI lineage: Eukaryota > Metazoa > Chordata > Aves > Galliformes > Phasianidae > Alectoris > Alectoris magna. Next base: position 108,460,584 of record CM060560.1, read on the forward strand.
TTTTAATGAATGTTTTTGAGATGGAAAACAATATTGAGTAAGACTGTTCTAGTTATGTGCTTTGAAGAACATCATAGATATTTTTTCTTGTGGCTGGAAAAGCTATTTTTCTGTGTCAAATTTATTGTTAGTCCTATCTTCTTTCTTTCTCTCCATCTCTCCATCTCTCTTTCTTTCTTTCTTTCTTTCTTTCTTCCTTTCTTTCTTTCTTTCTTTCTTTCTTTCTTTCTCTCTCTCTCTCTCTCTCTCTCTCTCTTTCTTTCCTTCTCTCTTTCTCTCTTTCTTTCTCTCTTTCTTTTTCTCTTTCTCTCTTTCTTTTTTCTTTTTTTTTTTTTGTTTGTTTGTTTGTTTGTAATATAGAAACATGACCACAAGTTTTCTTTGACTTTTATTCAGAGAAATGAAAAATGCCAGTATAGCAGTCTGGATTTCTGTTAACAATGTGCCTGCTTTGTTTTGTTTTGTTTTGTTGTTGTTTGTTTGTTTATTTTATCTATTAGTTGATAAATCACTTTTCTAAGCTGCCTGGAAATACTACAGCTAACACAGTCATTCCTAATTCCCTATATAGCAGTTCTCTCATTGTGTCCTTGCTCATTCTCAAATTTAGAAGGAATTGGATGTTTCCCCCCTTCCTCCTCTCTCTCTTTCCCCTTTCCTACTTTCTCCTTTTCCTTTTCCTTGAATGTTGACTGAAAACCTTTAAGTTGTTAGTGCTTCAATGTGGGTATAAGTGTATTCTTGATTGTCAGAGTGGTAGTAGAAATTTGGTTCATAATCTAGAACCTTTCTTAAGGAAGAACTTGGATAGTTTGTTTTGAAGGCAAAATTCTCTGTCTCTTTTATTTTCAAACTGTGGAAAGTAAATTCAAAAATTGATTGCATATTATTCTATCATGTCTATACAGAAGCTGGGGTCATAACATCTGGGAAGTAGGCAGCATGAAGAACATATAAAAATAGTGATGACATGAGGCCTGTTGCATTTCTAGGGTAGAGGTGAGCTCTGAGAAGACAATATTGTAGGGAGGCACTGCAGGAACTTCACTCATGATCTAGGTTGGAAGAAATGGTGGTGTGGATACACAGACACGGGCACCAGCACATCCCTGGCAAGGTGGTCATCTCCCAGGGTTCTAGTCCTAGGCAGGATTCAAAATCCAAGGCTGGCCTTGGGTTGTTGGACATAGAAAGAATCTTCATAGAAATATTTTTTTTAATGATTTAAACATAAGTAATGAATCTTTCAAATAGTAAAGGTGGCAACAATGTGTACAATAAAAGCTTTATTTTTATTTTATGCTACTCCTCTTGTCAAAGCAGAATGACCATTAGGAAAATACATTGTATACAGTATTCACTTACAAAGCCTGTGTCAAATTCTAGCTCTGTTTTCACTACACATTTCAAGAAAAAATGAGTTACTGAATTTAACATGCTGCTAGATTCTTCTTGGTAGAAGTGGATATTTTCTTTTAGGTGAAAATCCTGTGATAGGATGATGTATGTTCTTGTTGGGAATAATGAGATTTGGGTGGTGAAAAAAAAATCATTTTTTTTTCTACTTTGGATTAAAAGCTTGTTGGAGATGTGAGGGATTTTTTTCTTGTCTTTTTAGGTAGGAATACTGAAGTATAGAAGAGAAGAGTCTAAAAGTATAAATAATAAATATTCTGGATCCCCAACTGAAAGCAACTGACAACACAAACTTAGTTATATGAGACCTCTCTTCACCTTTCAAGCTGCTTGTAGTTTTCCACCGAAACACGTTCTGCTTGTGAAATCCTTTCAGACCCAGACCTATCCAATACATTTCCTACCTTATTCTTTTTTCCTTAATGATCTCAACACAGACTATGTTGAATGATCACAACACAGACCATGTTGAATCACTTCAGTTGGCAAGTGTGGCAACGCCATAGCGCTTAGAAATGGAATAAAATAACAAAAGCATCTCAAGTCATTACTGGCTTTTATCAGCTGTGATACAGAACAAAATGTCATTGGTTTCAACTGTGTTTGCACTCAGTCTGATATCACTTCCCACAGGACATCTGCTGGAAGATTTAATTTTGTCACACTGGTAATTGTTTTTACCAGGGGAATCAGTTGAACGCATGTAGTTAATGATAGGACATGTCTGCTGTTGTGCTGTCATAAACATCTTCTATCTAGATATAAATATTTTGTATAAGCTTAGATAATAAAGAATTACTAGGTTTCCACAGTTTGTACATATGCCAGCACAGCAAAGGGTAAAAACATTAGTCAAGTTTCTCTGAATAGATTGAGTACATGAAAATTTAGAATATCTCTCTAGTTAGACTGTAAGCACATTTCTATTGGCTCATCATTATCACATATGGCTCATCGTATCACACATTTGATAAGAAAGACGTGATCTCTACAAGAGGAAATGGATATAAGAATGAAGTGAGTTGAGGTTAACAAAAAAAAAATGAGAAGTAAATTTGAATCTCCAACCAGTGAACAAGTCACATTCTGTAATTGAACATGCCTATCAGAATAAAAATAATGGGGAAGTAAGGAAAAGTATATATCAACCAAGGCAAAAGAATAGAAGAAACATTGGAAAAAACATTGATGGTAACACATTATTTCAATAAAGGAATAACTGAAAAATCCACCAAGGAACAGTCTATGTTCTTAATTGACTTTTCACTGTTATTCTAGAAACTTGCTAATCAAAATACTGTCATTGGTTGTTAACCGTGTATTGTTTTTTCTTCTGTAGTCTTCTAAATTTTGGACATTTGGCTCATTTGAACACTCCTAAAAGCTTGAAAAACAAAATGATTGAAGTAGGCAAAAAAAAAGGTGATTTATCCATTTTTGTCTTTCAATTTAAATCAGTTTTTTTCCCTTGACAATTAAGTTGTTCAAAGAAAAATTCAGAAATATTGCTGCTAAAATATGAATTTCAGAGTTATGTACATGTCTTAGCCACTAGCAATTTGTCACTCTATTTAAGGGTGTCTGGGTCACTAAAATTTGAATTCAAAGTCAATGATTTACTTGGACAATTAAAAGTTACAAGAGTTATTTTTAGGCAAATCTTATGTCAGCAGGCTAAGAGGAGACAGTCACCATGCACTTCAGCAGACTCATTTCTTGGGTGCAAAGATAGTAAATCTTATGATAACCTCATCACATCTCAGGGGAACACATCCTTGAAGACGTGTTTGATTAGGAGGTTCTATCATCTCTTCCAGCTAATAGCTGAACATTGTTAAGAAGTCTTGTCTTCACATTCAAGTATTGTCACTTCCAAACTGCATTTATTTTTTTTGTGAACTCTTGAAAGTGTTTTCACTCAAAATTTGCTGTTTTGTCTTCAAATAGTGAGGTTATGGAAGGTTGTGAAAGCAAGAAATTTGAAAATAGTAAGTATTCATGTTTTTATTTCTTTCAAGTATGAAGAAGGTAGCAAATAATAGAATTATTTCACTAAGTTCTCTAGACTGGCAAGGATCTGACCTGAAGTTATTTTTGTCTTAATTTCCTTTATTAAGCTAAAATTAACAACTGCATTAAAGAAAGTTTGACATGCTGTCACTCTTTTCAGCTAATTCAGCAATTCACTGTAAATAACGGTTTTAAATATTGTTATCATTATAATAATTCAGAATACTCTGTTAGTGTGGTGCCTTGCATTGTTTTAAGATCTTCTTTGAAATAAAGTCTGTTTTTTTTTCCTTTCCTAACAGCTGAAAAGATAAATGTATACTGTCTCTTGTAGAGGCAGCACTGATGGTACTGAAAAGGGTATGTTTTTCATTTTATCTTTGTTTCTTTTGTTTAAATTAATCTAGATTTTTGGCACATGCTTTTCATTTCTGAACATCAAAAATATTTGTTCTTGGTTTTGTCCTTTCCCTACCCGCTATTTCCCTCTAATTTTAAGATACCTTCCTGTTACCTTATGATATTACATTAGTAACTGGTATTTTCAGCTTACTTAGCAATTGTTTCCGATGAATTCTAGTTAAAAGATTTCACATCTGTTGATAATTTCACACATCTCTGAAAGGGAAGCATAGTCATCCTTGTTCTAAACCCCAAGTTATACTTTTTTTTTTATTTTTTTAATGCTTTTTAATGCAGGAATCAGATGAATTAATGCTTATACAACTGATGTGACAGGAATGGTCATTATTTCTGTATCTGTTCTCTGGAGAGTTGACTAACTCTGTTGTTAAGGCTGCAATGTTTTCAGGCTCAATATTCTATTCTCTTGACAGATGCTTCCTCTATTTTTCCCTTTTTTTTTTTTTTTTTAGTTTTAGTTTTTGTGCGTGTCTTCATGTCTTCTATGACTCCTGAAAGAAAGTCCATCTTGTTAGCAATAATTTTACATTTTGCAACATCTGAATGTGTACTATTTTGCCTGCAGCATCTACGAATCTTATGTCTATTGAAAACAGAGATTTTTTTTTATAGCTTTGAAAAGGTACAAACTCACTTTCACAACAATTTAAGATTCCTGTTTAAATTACTAACCAATTGCAGAGTGATATTTCCACAGGTAACAGGAACATGTTTTTCTGTAGTTGAAGGCCAAGGATTCATATAAAAACATATCTCACTTTTTCATTGTTTTTTATTATTATTTACTTAGAAAAGTATTTGCCTGTCACAAAACTGGTTCCAATTGATTTTTTAAGTAGAACCAATATTCTACTGCTTCATTTTTTTATTCTGCACCTATATGTGTGTTCCGTTTCATTTACTGGAAGACGCAGAGCTGAAATACTGTGGTTTTCAGGGACTTCCAGCATCAGCATGTGTACTGTCTGGGGGAAGCTAAAATGTTTTTGCTACATGCCATGACTATATTTATGCAAGCATGGACAGCTAATTATCATAAACTACTTTTGTGTTAACAGTAAAACAAATATGTCTTTATGCATCTTTTTTGATGGTAGAGATTTGAAATCTACTTCTTGGCTTTACACAATCTTGCTAACACGAAGAAATACTTTTCTTTAAATAAAATCTTTGTCTGACATCAGATGAGTCACAGATGAATTTTGATGTTTTGCATTTTTGCAAAGCGTAAGTTTGATAGGCTGTTCTTTCTTCATTAACAACTTTTATTGTGCAACATCTGTTAAGAGATTAAATACACCTGGTAACAACTATTTCAGATGCATAAATCAAATTAATAATATACTCCCTTCTCAATCAAAAATAAATAAATATAAAAATCCACCACACTCATAAATCCAAACACCACCTTTAACCATTAAAGATATTACTACAACTTGTTTTGTAATTAATTATGAATTGTTGGACTTCACTGTCATGTAATGCTGTCATGAATTAAAATACAATATCATTTCCTAAGATGACTTTTACCACTGGAATTCCAAACTATTTCTTAAGCTGTGTTGTATTCATGACTTGACTTAGACATACAGAGTCAATCTGAATAACTTCACATTCTTACTTTTTGCTTGTTCTACTGAAGAGTGGCTATATAAATATTTGTAGATATCATTTGGAATAGGCTGTAACATTATTATGAATGAAATAATTATGCTTATAAAACAAGTTACAGTCCCTGGATAGAGTAAGATTTCTATGCTGGCATCTCTGTTTAGTCATGCCATGAAGCTCCAAGGAAGGACGTATTTAGTTTTAAGGTAGAACTAGCATGCCATCCAAAAACTTGCGATTTTGAAGTCTCATCTGCCTATCTACCATTAGCACTTAAGGTGGAATTGACATTTAAATTCCCTCTGAAAGGAAATTGCTGAATACTGTTTTGTCACAGCTGTTGAAATGTGATTGTATCATAAAGTGATTGAGAAGGTTTGATAACACTGGCCATGATGCTATTACTGGTTGCCTGGCTTGATAGAGTAACTGGATACATAGGCAGTTCAAGGTGTTCTCATTTTCTGTGACAGCTGAAAGGTTTCTCTTCTTTACAAGTTCACTGACAGGATTTCATGACAGTTAAAACCTCTCTCATGGTAGTATAGGATGATATGTTCTTGATCCTTGCACTATCTTGAATTGAGAAGGCTAAATTTCATTTATTCTGGGAGCAGCCCTTCAACAAGAGAAGTCACAACAGGGCACAGTTTCTAAGGTCACATCTACTTCATGTTAAGCCAGAACATTTATGCATTGTAACCTTCATATCAGCATTATTAATGTGCCCATGTGCTTGGAATGCTGCCCCTAGCTTTCTCTCAAAGCACTCACCAGGCCAAACTGCTATGAACAGTGAGGACAAGGAAGTAGGGCCCACTTCCTGAAGCTGTACTGGAGAAGTCACTGTTACACAACTAAGATGAGGCACCCAGAAGTTTGAGTTCTCTTGATATTGGCACTTGGAGGTGGCATATACAAAATAAATCTAGAACAAAATTCATCTACATGAAGTGTTGCTAGATGGCACACTTTTTTTTTGGCTGTAGGTGGTAGAATGTCATTCAGGACGTCAAACTGACTGTGAATGATGACTACCTCTCTGTGGGACAGGGCTCCAGAGGTGGCCTGCAACCATGTTATTGACTACTGCATGAGGACATGCCAATCCTTTTAAATCGTGATACAAAGTTGTGATCTTAGAATATTCCCATAGAGTTGGCCTGGAATATTCAAATGTGACATCATCTGGATTGAACAAAATATCAGTTCTAAAGTTCTTTCTTTTCACAATTTTAGTTGAACCATCAGCAATTTATCTTGAGCATATTAATACAGGTATGACTTTCTGCTGGCAAGTCTTGTAATAACAAACTGATACATCTGCTCTTCCCTGCCCCAAAATGTTACTGTGCTTTATCTGCAGTTCTAGTTAAATTCACTAGATAACAGGCATCACTATTCTGTTTACTGCTTCTCTGAGGTGTGTGCTGTCAGCTGAGATCTGTACCCCACTGGAAAAATTGGTAATGGTTAGGTTGAATAACCAGGATAGGCTACACATCCTTATCTGTAGCCTTCCTGATTCACTGAACATCAGTGCTTCAGATGTCACCTGCGATCTAATTGCTACATAATAAAAGTGGAAAGATAAAAGTTTGTAAGGTGATCTGAAACTCATTTTCTATCAGTCTACAGCTAGGTGAAAAGTTTAACACTTCATAATCTGAAATAATATGCTTCTGTGCGATACCATCAGTATATTTGGGAACAGAAAAATGATGGGAGTTTGGGCATTTGGATGTATAGTAAGTTGGCTGGACATTGGAATTAGAATTAAGTTCTAACTGACTCAGGGTGTAATTGTCCACCTGAAAAATTAGCATTCTGTGCCCTATCTATCTGAGCACACATCTCATGCATCTGCCCTCTGAGTATTCATGTAGCACAGTGTAATCTTCATAACATAGTGATGTTCTTGAAGTGTTGCCCTAGAGCCAAGTCACTGTGTTGTAAGCTCCTGGATGAAGCTGGGCTGAGAAGTGAAATGCAACTGATACAGACTGGAGCTCATCTTGTATAGGATATGTAGCCTGTATAGTGAGCCAAGGTAGTGAGTCGTCTTCTTCCACTTCTGGTATGTTCACCTTTTTTCCTTCAGTACTGCACTGACCCTACTAGTCTTATGCAGTTTCAGATAGGTCGGTAGGTCGGTAAGGAGTACTGCATAGCCTAAAACCCAGAAACATCTTTATAATTAATAATAAAACTTAAAGTGCTTTAGTCCTAATTAAATGGTAACCTTTGGTCATTTCAAACACAGGTCTTGTGTGGTGACTGAAAATGCTCTGATCCAGGGAACACAAATCTATTCATGCCTTGCTGGACTGTGCATGCTGCTGGGTGGTTTCATTCTGCTTGAGCCTTCCTTGTTTGCTGCTCAACCAGTGCCTACAAAAGTGTTAAGCAGACTTCTCTCTATAATGCAGTAAACTGATACTCATTGCCTGCACTAGGAAACTGGCAGATCATTCTCTGTCATGACTTTGGCACGCAACATCTAGCCCTGTCTTGGAGAAACTTGCTGTCACAGCTCAGAAATGAGTATGGGCAAGGCCAGTTTCAACAGACATTTAGTATGACTTGGAGCCAAGGAGAAATTTTGAGCATAACTATAGGCTCATTCCAGATGGCACGTTTAATTCAATGTACCTGGGTGTGTTTGATTTACTAATATAGCCAGAGACACTTCTTCTTGTTAAGTTTCCAAACGTTCCCTACTAAGAATAGAGACTTAAAGGTCAAAGTATTTTCAGACTACCTGAGATTCCTCTGAGAGTTTAAGCTTCTCTTTTTGACAAGTTGGATGATGGGTACGTAAAACTTTCCTGTCAATTGTGACAGGAAAAATCTTGGCCCGAATACTGCATAATCACTGTAGGGTCATATTTTCTCTAGTCTTCTGAGCAGGTAGCATACATACTCTTTCACTACATCAAAGTGGGGGAAATATCTGGTATTTGAGGAAACCTGTAATGGCACAATTGGAAATAGGAAATAATAGTGAATATTTATTTCAGATTATATTTGTATGTGCTAAAGATTCACTATGAATGTGAAATCTTGTGAAAATAAGCTTATTTACTTTTTTTTTTTTTTTAATTTAGAGAGCAAAACTATTGGTTGGAAAGCATGTAGTGGTTACTTGGAAGGTCGTACATGAGAAGGGCAACAAAGCTGGTGAGGGGTCTGGAGCACAAGTCTTATGAGGAGAGGCTGAGGGAGCTGGGATTGTTTAGTCCAGATATAAGAAGGCTCAGGGTGTGACCTTATCACTCTCTATAACTACCTGAAGGAAGATTGTGGTGAAGTGGGTGTTGGTCTCCTCTATGTAACTAGCAACAGGACTAGAGGGTATGGCCTCAAGTTGCATCAGGGAGATTCAGGTTGGATGTTTGGAAATACTTCTTCTCCAAGGCAGTGGTCAGGTACTGGAACAGGCTGACCAGGGAAGTGGTGGAGTCACCAACCCTGGAGGTGCTCAAGAAAAATTTAGATGTTGTACTGAGGGACATGGTTTTGTGGATGGTTAGGCTGGATAATCTTAGAGATCTTTTCCAACGTTGGTGATTATATGATGATTTGTTTTGCATGTTGTGTGCTGCCTCAGCTTCTCTGCTCTGCCAGGTGTTGGAGATAAAGTGTTTTCCCACTTGAGTGGTGGTATGGTGAGGGATCAGAATCCTTCCCACCTTCACCTCATCTTATCACTGGCGTGCTGGAAAGATGATGGTTTTGTATCTTGGATTTAAACATCTAGTTATGTTGTACCGAAGTAAAAACCATTAGCTTGTGAATTTGAACCTGTAAAAAATCAGGAAAATTACTTAGAAAAGACATTTGCTTAATTCAGTGCATTACTGAATGCACAGAGAGGGGGAGAAAGACACTACCCAGGAAGAACTGCAGAAAACTAAGTATTCCCCAGGTGTTTCTTCAAGAGATATTTATAAAAAAAATGATGTGCTTTCTATTAAATTCAACAAAGTGGTTACACTTGATTTTGTATCATCTGTAGAGAAGACTCATAGGTGTGCTGTTCCAAATCTATCCTGTATACTGACAGATAAATTAAGCTTCTTGTTAATCTTGAGGCTTTCACGTGTTGTATTAACATCTACACTTCTTTCCTACTCTTACAAAATACTGTATTCGTTCTCTGTAGAACTACATTTTTCCGGTCACTGTTTCTGCTGACTTCAACCAAGGTCTATACACATGTTCAGAAACTGGATGGAGACCATCTTTATAAATGAGTAAACATGAACTGGCCTTGGGGAAAAAAAATAAATCTCCCAAATCCATTTCTGCCGGTTGGTATAAAATACCTTGCTTTGTCCCTGCTAAGAATCTTAAATTCTGTGTATAATACACTCTGATTCTCTGATGTGCCTCCATTTAGATTTCAGGATCTCACAGAATCACAGAATCACAGAATCGTAGGGGTTGGAAGGGACCTCCAGAGATCATCGAGTCCAACCCCCCTGCCAAATCAGGTTCCCTATACCAGGTCGCACAGGTAGGCATCCAGGAGGGTCTTGAATATCTCCAGAGAAGGAGACTCCACAACCCCCCTGGGCAGCCTGTTCCAGTGCTCCGTCACCCTCACCGTAAAGAAGTTCTTGCGCACATTCGTGCGGAACTTCCTATACTCCAGTTTCTGGCCGTTTCCCCTTGTCCTGTCTCCACACACTGCTGAAAAGAGTCTGGCCTTGCCACTTCGCCCCCACACCTTAGATATTTACAGGCCTGGATCAGGTCCCCTCTCAGTCTTCTTTTCTCAAGACAAAACAGACCCAAACACTTAGCCTTTCTTCATAGGGGAGATGCTCCAGGCCCTTCACCTTTGTGGCCCTCCCCTAGACTCTTTCCAAGAGATCCCTGTCTTTATCTCAATCTATAATTTCCTGGATTTCATCCATTTGAAGTGAAAACTTAATATCTCATTGAGCTTTCTGTATGTTACAGTACAGATTATTATCTTTAGCATTCTAAGAATGTCCAGATGTTCAGATTTTATGATCACCAGTGATGAGCTGCACCTTCTTTGGAATACTTTTTATAAGAATATTGCTGTTGGTACAAATATGAAATCAGTAATCAAACTTAAAATATTTAATTCCAGTTGAGCAAACTATTCATAAACCTTACAAGTACTTGGATATAGTCATGTATATTTCAAACTTGTGAGCAAAGGTTAGTAAATATATGTATTATTAGGGTTTCTGTTTAGATGAATACATATTGTTAAGATTTCTGTTTAGATGATTAAGAAATTCTTTTCCAGGACTTGATAGGATTTTTTTCATGTTAGTATTTTTGATGAAATCTGGTGAAATTAAAAAATGGCAGCTTTTCAAACAACAAGCCTGAGGGTCTTAATACAAACATAAACGAAACAGTCAAAACTTTGTGTATTTATATTGGATATATTTATATTGGCATTGGAATGCCCTACGTGCTACTTAAGTATGTTGTGATTGTAATTATTTACATTAGTCTAAATATTTATATAATGCACAACTGTGTAAGTACAAGGTGCTAAGTAATGAATGAATGTTTTCTTTACAAGAGAGGTGCACATTTCTTTGAGCAAATGAGGCCTGCATATTTTTAGGAGAACAATTTTCACGTTTTCAGGTTTTTTTTTAAGAAAGCGTACATAACACAATATCCCAAGGAAACATTTGTTCCCTCTCTTTTAATTCATTTATATAGTACCTGTCAGCTGGTCTTAAAAGTAGTACCAAAAGTAGCATTTGTAATTCCTATGTTAATTTCTTTCTGCAAATTGGAGTGAGCTTTCTCATCTTTGGAGTAGTCCCAGACACCAGTCTGAAAGAGTATTAATAATAATCAGTATTGCTAATTATTTAGATGGTGAACAAATGAAGACTGGTGAGCACATCTTCTTAGTTCTGATTTTACCTGAGTTGCTCCATAACCTGTTACAGCAATCCTTACTTTGTCAGTGTGAAGAACTGGCAAAAATTGTTACCTCCTGCTGGGAGGGGAGGAAGAGATCTGCAGGCAAAATGATTTTCTAGAGATAGAAAGGGACTTACTTGAGCCTAAGATGGCCTCATCCATGGCTCTGGCAGGCATGTCAGCCTCCCCATGTTGCAGGGCACAAGTCAGAGGCAGCAGGAAATTCTCATGTGAAGTGCTAAATTCATTCTTGATTTGAATGTAGTTGTAGTGCAGGGTTATGTTCTACACTGCAGTGCCTTAAAGTCAGAATAACCAATAAATTTATTTAAAACAAAACAAAGACATTGTTCCGTGCATTAGAGTTTTTTAAATTTTAAATTACTTTTCTTCTTCTGCTGCCGTGACCCCTAGTTAATTTGTCTAGGCAATTAATTATGCAAATGAGTTCATATACTGGCTAATAAACATATACATATATATGTATATCAATTAGAAATGAATAGAAAGCATACTGACCAGAGAGCATGAGGTCCTATTGATAACTCTTGCCTAGGGCAGACAGCCTTCCCCTCCAATACATCTTTGCCTACTAGCACTCTTCTTTTTTCTCTGCATTCCCAGATACACAACTGAATCTTGAAAGGTGGTCTTAATATCACTAAATTATAACATGCCTTTGAAAATGCAACAACAAAGCAGCAAGATACATCAATAATTTTGTCAGAAAACTAGGAATTATGTGACACTTGACTTACAGAGATTGCCATGTTACCCTGTGGTTTTTGTTTCCAAGTATTCATGAACAGACATGAGTGACAGGCTTTGCATTTAGGAAGTAAGTAAAATGTCAGCTGAGTGCTTCTGAGTTTTTAATGCAGTTTTTATGGATAGCCAAAGCTCATAGCCTGAGCTGTTTTTCCTTTGGGGTTCCTGGGAGAGGAACTGATTTCTACCTGTTATGTGGGTAGGTGATGTTTACTGTGAGTGCTAATTGATTTGATGTGCCTATCCTGAAAAACAGGAGATTTGTGACAGTGTTTTCTTTCAAAATAGATGGCAAGGAATGTTCTTTTGTGAGAACTTTGCATATTGGTAGACACTGTTAGATTCAGTGAAGTTGATTGGGAATTCAGAACAAGACTTGAGGAGGCTCAGAATAAACTAGATTAAAATCTAAGACAATGTTTGTGTGATACCCTGTGAGGAAAATCTGTAAACTTCCATCCAGTTCTCCTTGCTGACCGAGGTCCTGTTCTCATGTTAATGTTGCCAATAGTGAAGAATTGTGGGAACAAAAGTACAGAGTGTATGTGTTATACATGCAGAATTGTGCTGAAACAGTCTGAATAATGGCATTCTGTATGGGATGCCAGCCAGACCTTTAGTGCTTGCTGCTACTGCAAAATTGCTGGCTAATCCTGCATCAGCAATTGTTTTTCTAAATCAGGTTGGAACTTTGATTTCATTGTAATAGGGCAAGGCTAGGGCGGTTTAGATTTGAGGCTTGGGACAGATGGTTTGTCTCGTTGGAAGAAGAATGCTTTGTAATGGTGCATCACACTGGAATTGCAGCTGACAACACCTCGTGCAAAGGCCAGTACTTTGAAAGAGACACGCTGGTGTCCAGCGCTCTGTACTCTGTTCTTACCCAATAAGCTGGCTGTTACTGGCTCAGATACTGATGGCATTAGGGACTCCTTTGTCTTTACTACTGGAAGATTTTCTTGAAAGCTTTTTTAATCCCAACGTAAAAAGGTGACTTGTGTCAAAAGTTGTAAGGGAGAAAAAAGGAAAGGGTAGTTAGTTTGGCCATTAGTGCCTCGAATTTCAAAATTTGACATGCAACCTTTCCTGTCAAAGAGGTAGCATCAGAAAGCCAAGTCTTAAATACCATGGATTCAAATAGACCAGTTTTCAAAGTATTTAGATGGTAAGGAGATATGTTCAGAATAGCTTCATTGTTCCCTAAAATCCACCCTGAACTACATTACATTTTGCTGTTCAATAGGTAAATACTGTGAGTGCAAGACAGCTACAAAAAGTGAGGATTGGTTTGTGATGCTTGCGTTGACGTTTCAGAGCAGGGATTTCACAAGGACAGCAAAGAAAAGCTTGCATCTGCTTCTGGTAAAGATTATATTTGTTAGGAGACTGGAGAAAATTCAAACATAAATAAAGAAAGATGAACCATTGCTAAAGACAGCTGAAGAGTTTTGTAATGGTGCAAACAAATGTGGAAGTACTTAGCTCTGTGGATAACTGGCATAGGAAATCATCTTTTGACTTAAGTGGAAAACAGAGCACCTTCCTGGCAAGTTACTCAGGTAAAGGTATCCTGCATCAGAATCCTTCTCTCATACCTCTTACGTTCTTTTTGTTGCTTTTTAACCCCAGCTTTAATGGAAGGTAACTTCTTAACTCCTAGAGCAGCTGGGAGCAAAACCTTAACTAAATAAAACAATGGTGAAAGAGAAATGGTTTTGAATCATTTTGAGTGTCAGTAAGTTTTTAATAAAAATATAAGCCCACCTGAAAAATCCTTCCTAGTGATTAGTTTTTGAGGTAAATGTTACTGGAAATATAATCATGGGCTTAAAAATGCTATTTTAACTCAAAGTTACATAACTTAAACCTTTTAGTTTATAATAATATTCTGCTTTTCTTTTTCATTACTGTGATTTTCTTACTACTTAACATTTATTATATAGACTCATAGAACAGTTTGGGTTGGAAGGGACCTTTAAAATCATCCAGTTACAACCACTTTACTACAGGCAGGGATACCTCCCTCTAGACCAGGCTGCTCAAAGCCCCATCCAGCCTGGCTTTGAATGCTTCCAGGAAGAGGGTATCCATAATCTCTCTGGGCAACCTGTTCCAGTGTCTCACCACCCTCACAGTGAAGAATTTCTTCTTAATATTTAGTTTAAATCTACCCTCTTCCAGTTTAAAACTATTTCTCCTAGTCATGTCTCTACAGGAGCTAGTAAAAAGTCCCTCCCCAGCTTTCCTGTAGGCCCCCTTCATGTACTGGAAAGCCACTATAAAGTCCTATCCAAGCCTTCTCTACTCTAGGCTGAAGAATCTCAACTCTCTCATCCTATCCTAATAGGGGACGTGCTCCAGCCCTCTGTTCATCTTCATGGCACTCCTCTAGACCCACTCCAACAGCTTGATGTCCTTCTTGTATTGAGGGCCACAGAACTGGATAAAATACTCCAGGTGGTGTCTCATGAGAGCAAAGTAGAGGAGCAGAATCAACTCCCTCAACCTGCTCGTGGTGCGTCTCTTGATGCAACTCAGGATACAGTTGGCCATCTGGGCTGTAAGCATACAATGCTGGCTCATGTTGAGTCCTTCATCAGCAAACACCCCCAAAACTTTCTCCTCAGGGCTGCTCTCAAACCATCCTCTGACCAGCCTGTATCTGTGCTTGGGATTGCCCCAACCCATTTGCAGGACCTTGCACTTGGCCTTGTTGAACTTCATGAGGCTGGCATGGGCCCACCTCTCAAGCCTGTCCAGGTCCCTCTGAATGGCATCCCCTCTCTTGAGCGTGTCAACTGCACCACTCAGCTTGGTGTCATCTGCAAACTTGCTGAGGGTTCATTTGATCTTACTGTCTACGTTATCTACAAAGATATTAAGTAACACAGGTCCCAGCACTGATCTCTGAGGAATGCCACTCTTCACCAGTCTCCACTTGGACACTGAGCCATTGACCACAACTCTCTAAGTGGTCACTGGTCACCACCCAGACAATTCCTCAGCCAACATGGTGTCCATCAATCAAGTCCATTTTTCTTCCATTTGGTTATCAGGATGGCATGTGGGACGGTGTCAAAAGCTTTGCATGTGTCCAGATAGATGGTGCCGGTTGCTCTTCCTTTGGCCACTGTGACTGTAACTTCATCATAAAAGGTCACCAAGTTTGTCAGGTGTGACTTACTTACCATTGGTGAAGCCATGTTGATTACCACCAATCACATCTTTATTTTCCATGTACTTTAGTAGGGCCTTCAGGAGGATCTGCTCCATGATCTTGCCAGGCACAGAGGTGAGACTGGCTGGCCTGTAGTTCCTTGGATCTCTTTTTTCCCCTTCTTGAAAATGGGGGTTATGTTTCCACTTTTTCAGTTAGTGGGAACTTCACCAGACACCCATGACCTTTCAGGTATGATGGATAGCAGCTTTCCCAACTTGATCCCTGACTGCTCAAACAACTTTGTAGTCCTCCCAGGTAACCCATTCCTGCTTCTACTTCCTATAGACTTTCTTTTTGCACTTACTTAAGTCCAGGAGCTCCTTACCGATCCGTAGAGGCCTCCTGGCATTCTTACCTGCCTTCCTTTTTCTCAGGATGCATGGCTTTTGGGCTTGAAGGAGATGGTTCTTGAATACTGACCAGCTTCCTTGGGCCCTTCTCCCCTCCGGGGCTTTATCCCATGTCATACTGCCAAGCAGTCCCCTGAGGAATTTGAAGTCTGCCCTCGTGAATTCCAGAGTAGAAAGCTTGCTGTGCACCCTTATCGATGTGCTAAGGATCTTGAGCTCCACCATTCTGTGGTTACTGCAGCCAAAGCTGCCCCTGAGCTTCACATTACCCACCAGCCCCTCCTCACTGGTGAGGAAAAGGTCAAGCATAGCACATCTTCTTGTGGGTTTCTGTACCACTTGCAAGAAGTTATTATTAATACATTCTAGGAACCTCCTCAATTTCTGGTGCCCTGCTGTACCTCCAAAAGATATTGGGGTGATTGAAGTCCCCCATAAGATCCATGTTTTTTGATTGTGAAACTGCTCCTGTCTGTTTATAGAGGGTCTCATCCACTTGGTTTTCCTGGTTAAGCAGCCTGTAGCAGACTCCCACTATCATGTCTCCTTCCCCTCCCTACCCTTTAACCCTAGCCCATAAACTCCTTGTCAGCTCCTCATCTACCCCCAGGTGGAGTTCCGTAGACTCCAGCTGGCGGTTGATACAGAGAGCAACACCTTTTCTCCTTCACCTCCACTTGTCTTTCCTAAAGAGTTTGTACCTGTCTATTTCTACATTCCAGTCATCCTGTCTATTTCTACATTCCAGTCATGATAGCCGTCCCACCACATCTCAGTGGTGCCAATGTCAGTAGGCATGCACATGCCTGCAGCTCTTCTTGCTTGCTCCCTGTGCTCCGTGCATTAGTGTGCAGGCATTTAAGCTGGGCTCCCACTGAGGCTGATTTTCCAATTGGAGTTCCCTTATCCTGCACCTTTGGTGCTGTCTCTCTGGACTGTGATACAACTGCAGGCCCAGGGCATCCATTACCATCATCAACCTCAAAGTGGGATGGTTTGAGGATCCCCTCCCACAGAAACTCTAGTTTAAAGCCCTCCTGATTAAATTGGAAAGCTTGTTACCAAAGATGCTCTTCCCCTTCTCTGAGAGAAGAAGGAATTACTAAAAGTAACTAATGTCAGAGTATCTGCAAGTACTTAAATACTACATACAGACTTCAAAATGATAAAATTACAGGGTTGCTAACTGAGGAAAGAGCGAACAGTGAGGGAAATTTTAACACCTTATCAATGATACTATATATTCAACGGCACCACACAAAATTGAAACTATAACCCAAACACAGATAAGTCATGAATTAAAAAAAAATAAAAAATGCCCACACTATTTTTCTTGACAATCTCTTGTCATAATTTTTTGTTTATCTCTATTTATAGGTCATTTCTTAGTCTTCTACTAAATTTTAACTAATTAAATCCTTGGATATACTTTTATCTTACTTAGACATCTTTATCTTGTACTCAGGCATAGAAATGTACAGATAATAAAATTTAATGAATAATGAAATTGCTTTTAATTAAAAGTCACTAAAAAATCAACGCTGAAGGGTCTGTCTGTTAAGATTACACGTAAGTTAATAAACATTCAGTTGTATTGCTCATCAAGAGAATGTAATGTTACTGCTCAGCCTTCTTTATAGTCTGTCTCAAGCCTACAGAACTTCTTCATAAATCAAGCTAAAAAAATAAAATTTCTTATGAAGCTAAACGACCTTATATATCAATGTTTCCAGATAACATCCAGCACAAGCTTCTCTAAAGATAGGGAGCATCAATCTTAGGTGATTCATTTCCTCAGCTACTCCCAGTACAATTTAGTGAATACATAGTCTCTGCAATAAAGATTTTTCCCAAAAGGCTGAATATTTGTACTAAGATGTACTTACTAAGTACAAAAATTGCATCATCTCTTGCATAAAAGCTATGTAATTGCATTTGAAAAATGAAATAAACATCTTAATAACACTGTATTCTTTTTTTTTTTTTTTTCTTTTTTAATGAACCATGTCTCCCACAAACACCTTTTCAATTTTGTCTCAATAAAGAAATCACAGGGGAACTTTCTTATTATGGCATCGACCAGTACATATTTTACTGCCCTTCAGTTTTCTGAGAAATCCTTACTGTCAAATTCACAGCATGCACATTCACATTTAAGAATCCTGACTTCTACTTGCCCTAGCCTCGGGACAAGGAACCGAAGTTTGCTCAAAGGAACTGAAAGCTGTGCATTCACTGTTTTGTTTCTGGCATCAATTGCTTATGTTTCCTGAGTGAATGTTGATGAAAATAGTTATACACCAGGAAATATTTTTAGGAATTTGAATGTGAAGTACTTCAGTAACCTGAAGTTAAAGGATGAAACTGTAAAATCCCATGTGGCCATTTTTTCTCAGTTTACAAAAGAGACAGATAGCCAGAGATCTGAAGATTCGAAAACACTCATTTCAGAGTTTCTGTCACTTACTGTATTGTAAAACTAGAACAAAATCTTTTTTTTTTCTTTTTTTAAATGGAGTGTATATGTTATCTAGAGGAGTGTACATGGGTGGAGCACCTCTCAGGCAGAGACTGGAGATGGGACTTCAGGGGTAGAGAGCCATCCTGGAAGCAGCGAGTGTGCACCTTGAGTAGGACAGGTAGGTTTGGTCAGTGGCAAAGAGGGCAGCAGGAGGAAGGTGAGATTTAATTTTACTTTTATTTCGTGTCAAGAAGTGTAAGCAGCCAGAAGTATTCTTGGGGTAGTGATCAAGGGATGGATGACAATATCGTACTCAACAATTAGAGACAATAAAAAAGTTGCAGAAAAAGAGAAATGCAGTTTTTAAAGCCAGTATGTCTGAGCATATGCAGTCACTTGCTATTATGGCAACCAAATTTAAAGTATCAGTTGATGCTTACAAAACAGAGAGATTGCTTTGCTTATTAGCTACTTTAGGAATCATGAGCAAAAGCCAAATCTCAGCCAAAAGGCAGGTTTTCAAGACATTAGCTACTCAATCGCAACAAGTTGATTGACTAGAAATGCTGGTATACATTCAAAGACATACAATGCATTAATGTCTGATTATGACTTGGCTCCTTCTTACCACATTATGTCTTTCACAACAGCCCAATTCAGAAGTGACAACTAAGTGTCAATTAAGACATAAGCAGTACCATGGCAGACAACTGACTGAGTTAGGAGCCTACAGTACAAACTGAAAGGATTACCAGCCACTTCATTGTACAACAAAAAATTTTCCTTGATATCTTATGTTGCTCAGTAAAAAATTCAAGAGGACTGTTGCCTTCATTTGCCTTGTTAAAAACCTTCTCATACAACAGATATATGGACCTCTTCTATGTAGAACAAACTGAAAAACCTTCTAAAGATATGTTTTACATGTGCAATTTACTAAATCTTCATTAAATTATTGGAAAATATAATCTAGTGTCTACATTACTTAATACTTGATAGCATTCTTGGGATTACTTTCACAATGTGGCATATTTGTTGTTCTCCATTAGCTTAGTACTCAGATATCAAACAGTAAATAACATACCTAGAAATAATACTTTGCAGCGTATGCCAACATATATCTTTTAGCTGATGTAGAGCTGGCTTAAGATCAGAAAAAGAATTTTTTATTTATTTTTTGCTTAAATTATAGTGGCTGGTGCTCAGCTCCTCCGTGAAAGTTTTCCTACTCGATAACATGTGCTCCAAAAGAATGCATTGCATACACCATAATCACACGTTTTGTTTTGGGAGGTTCATTTATATTTAGGATCCTAAAATTAGCTCAGTTCTGCATGTTCTACTCTCAGACCACCTCCAAAACAGTAGGTGAAGAAGATGTCTGGTTTTTTGTTTTTGTTTTTCTAATCTGGCTGGATTTGTATCTAAAAATACACTAGGGAATAGCACGACTAAATAAAACAGGATGGGAAGACCTATATTGTCCAGCCAGTGCTGACTGAATTGGTGAATTGGCAGCAATTAAGAAGGAAAAGGTCCTTTGACTTAGGAAGCAGAGCTTGCTAGTTCATGGCAAGGCATCTACTGAGGAGAGAAGACAGACTGCTCCTTGAGCAGGTTAACTGATCAACCTGGGTTTACTTTTGGTTTGAATTTCTCATCCCTATGCCTGTCTCTTCAGATTTTTTTTTATTTCTTTCTCAGTTTCCTCACAGGGACTTGATAGCCCTCCACTGCAACTCTTCCAGCCCATTCCATGTTCCTTTGTACAGCTGGACAGAGAACAGCCCAGAATTTGCCTGCTTTGGTCCCGTATGTGTGTTGGCTGTCTGGCTGCTGTCTCTGGCAATGCTCAGGAAGAAAAAAATAACTGAAAAATTGCTGAGGCTTGTGTCTTTTCATCTCTTCAGACATTTGTTTGAATCTCGTTTTCAGTTCTGCTCATTTCCACAAAATGCAGGCATCTTCATGCCTTGGAAATTGCTCCACATATTCCATGTTAGGTAGAAGCATCTCAGTAAATGCCACACTTCCAGCAGCACACTGTACCTTTGTTTTCTTGGGTAACCAGAATAAGAATAGATATTTTTTCTTTCTGGGATTTTATGAGTAAATTGAGTGCGTAGCAGTGAACGCTTTCTGTTAAACAAAAATGATTTAGCTAAAATTGCTAACTGCTTTTATTTTTTGAAGCCTTCTTTCTTAGTTTCATCCTGGAATCCAGGTAGAATCCTTTCTCACATTTTTCTTTTTTCCTTTTTCTCTCCCTGAGTACCTTGAATCTCCTTAACATAAAAACAAAAACAAACAAAACAAACAAACAAAAAAAACCCCACCTTATTTATTTGTTTATTTTGTAGTGCTATTGTTAGTTTATTTATGGCCAGGATAAAAATAGCTAATATTCAGTAGTCATAATTACTGTGAAGAGACAGTGACTGATAATACCTTGTAAAGCTCTCTGCTAATATGCCTGCTGCCAGTACTCCATGCATCTACTTTCTCAGAATAACATCTAGCTGTCCAGAGGGAAAAAGTAACTGTTAGCAGAATTAATTTCCAAGGACATAATGGTTAAGAGGAAGTGAGTGTCGGTTTGTCCTAACATTTTCCAATGCATGCTATTTCATTCAATGTTATCTACTTCTCAGGCAAATTAATCCTCCAAAGTACAGCTTTTTTGCACTGAACATAGCTGTTTTAATGACTACTTCCTATGAAGATGATCGTGTACTGGAATGCTGATAAACATACAACTTAAGACTTTTAGTGCAGAAACAGCTGCTTAGTATCTAGCAGTTTTGTGTGCTTAGACAGTAGGGATTTATTTCTGCCCTGTATGAACCATTTTGGCATTCCAGGATATGCTTGGTCTTAATAGCTGCCCAATATTTAAGCAAGGAGAGCAGCTTGGATTTCAGGCCCTGAAAGCTCTGACATTCCTTTCTTGTGTAGTCTGTCTTGGAGTTCCATGTGGTGCCTTTAATTGTGAACAAGTAAACATTAGTCCAGTGGCTTGAGCAATTCAGTAGATGAAATGAGACAGAAGCTGTCTCTGCAGGTGGGTTAACAGCTGCTGCCAAGTGCCTCTCTATCTTACTATCTCAGAACAAGCCTTAGAGATGAAGCTGAATAATTTCCAGTGTCATATGAAGACTGGAAGCAGCAGGAGAGATTTGTTCTGATCCTTATGAAAAAGATTGATGCAGTGTTTTCTTCTGAAAACTTGAAATTGAGAGAGAAAAACACTTCATTTGGTTCTTTTTCCAAGTAATTGTATTTCAAATCTTAAGGTAAGTATGCAAATCCTGGCCTTTGTAAGTGTAGTTGCAAGTAGTAAGCAATTAACTCTCTAAATGCAACTACCTATAATTTAGCTATCAATTAATTTCATCTCAGTGCCTCAAATACTGACACTTGCAAGTAATAGGACAATCAGTCTGGAACAAATAGCTCCTGAGCATAATTCCCTATCTTATTTGCAGATACTCATTCTTGACAGAAGCTTAAAGGAGGGGAGAGAAGGCTGCCGTGTGGAAATAGCTTTGGCAAAATAAATGAATAAAAGCTCCCCTTCTCCCAGTGAGATACTTTTCCATCGCTTCCCTCCCCTTCTTTCTGCATACTGGCCAAGCTACTACTACTGCTATATCCTAGACATGAGATTCCCATAATTAGCAAAGGGTCAGCAAAATAAATAAATTAAAAAAAATCAAGATATTTAAAATAGGAAATAAAGGAGACTTCTTTGGAAAACAAAACAAAATCCTTTTTTTTTTTTCTTTTTTTCTTTTTTTTTTTTCTTTTTTTCTTTTTTTTTTTTTTTCCTGAGCTGTTTTTATGTGTAAAACTGTTTCATGGTAAGCTGACTTTTCCAATTCATTTTTGCTCATCTCAGTAATTGAAAGAGGGACATGTTTTCCCATCAGCTGTGCATAGGAGGCCAGTGCATCAGCAGGCCATTTCTGTTAGTGCATATCTTTGACAGGAAAAAGGTTGCTTTCTAAAAATCCATAGAAAGCAGATGAAATGTCTCATCTATGCAACTGAATCTCAAGCTATGATCTAGCTGCCTTTTATGAGCTAATGAGGGTCACAGTGGGTCAGGATTAGAATGGTTACTTCCAGGAAAAATAGAAGTGCAGTAGGAAGTACTCTTTAGTGCATCAATAAGTGGCACTTGCCCTTTGACTCAGTGATACAATATGGCATGAGAGACACTATAATGGTTTATGCAGTTTTCTAGGTTGGTGTCCAAACAGATCAGTCATATTTAGAGAACAGAGCAACATAAAGGTTCAGTCTGGAAGGTCTGGCATAATGCAATTATATGACTTCCAGATAACTGGTATTTCTGATGGACAACAAAAGAAATGGGGAAATTTTTTTTCAAATCTGACCTCTTTAAAAGTAGGTTGCTGAAAAGACTGTTTCCTTTCATAGTGTAAAATTGGTGGGTATATATATAGAACACATAAGTAAATAGTAGAACATACACAACCTTCAGTTAATGCAACAGCTAGTTTGCCAGAACCTCAAAAATACACCAGAAGGACCACTCTGGGCATGCCTTCATTCTTCATTCTTGTGCTCTTTTTCTTCAGTACCAGTCCTGCATCGCTTCCTGAGATGAGATAATAAATTTAAGGGATATTTTCATAACCCCTTGAAACCATTCTTTTAGCAGTGTGGTTCTTTATAAAAAGATTTTTATTAAGCAGAAATAACTTTTTTCTTTTTTTTTAATAGCTTAAGGAAATGAGCATGGTTAAACACAAAGAATTTGGAAGCTGTCACTAGAACATGGTTCATAAAGAAAATGGGGTAAACCTTGAGTGTAATCGGGAAGGCTTTAAGGTTGCTCTAATATGGTAGTTTGTAATCACAAATCCATTGATACCATGAAAAACTATACTCAGCTAATTTTGTCATAGAACTGGTGGATTTCCTTGACGCTTCAGTGCTTTTCAGATCGCATTGCTAAAAATGTTCAATAATCCCGTATTATATTCATGATATGTTGTAAGTGCATTTGATTATCAGATGACAAGGAGCCGGACCAAGAATTGGATCTCACCCTATAAATGGTATTAAAACAAATACTGCTGCCATACAATATCCCAAAAGACCTCTGTTTTGAAATGATATATTTCAAAAACGTTAATCTGTGTTTTTCATCTTTGCATTCTAGACTTAAACTTTCTCTTGACAGATACATTTTCAAAGTAGGGCAACTTAATTGCAGCCTTTTGGTACCTGAAGGGAGCCTATAAACAGGAGGGGAGTAAACTCTTTGGAAGGGTGGATAACAGCAGGACAAGGGGAAATGATTTTAAGTTGAAGGAGGGAAGATTTAGGTTGGATGCTAGGGGGAAGTTCTTTACTAGGATAGTGGTGAAGTGCCAGAACAGGCTGCCCAGGGAGGTTGTGGATGCCCCGTCCCTGGAGGTGGTCAAGGCCAGGCTGGATGGGGCCTTGGGCAGCCTGGTCTAGTAAATGAGGAGGTTGGTGGCCCTGCCTGGCAGCGAGGTTAGAGATTCATGATCCTTGAGGTCCCTTCCAACCCAGGCCATTCTGTGATTCTGTGAAAGTTTTGATTTCAAAATGTCTTCCAGTTTTCTTAGCAATCATATGGAAAGTGCACAGAAATTGACAACTGAGTATGGAGAAGGGAGAAACTCTGAAATAATATCTTTGAGATCGGGCTTGTCCGAGAAATTGAGTATGTATGCAGTTATGTTCTAAAAGATGCATTATCAAAAGCAGCAGAAGGTCTTAATCCTATCTCCTTGCAGTACTTCAAAACAGTTTTCTAAGCTTGGGTCACGGTAAAGATTGCTTTTCGAAGTAAAATTTTTAGGACTTCTCACCACCATCTTCAGTATGTTAATGATTTCATGAAGCAGCTTTTCTGTTTTCATATGAAATGCATCAGAATCCTTCTGCTAGCCCTGTATTTCATCCACGGCAATCTCTTCTACCTCATCTCTTTCACCTCCTTATGGGTGCTAGCATTAATAGTTGCACAAAAGTCATTACTAAAATGTCAACACAGATAACTTGTGAATTAGCAAAGAGCTTTTGGTCTCAGAAGTAGAATTACTTTTCCCTAGGCAGTATCAAGGCTGTACATAGAACAGGACAAACATTGATCAGGTATTTATGGAGTTCTAAGTGCAGAGTGAAGCTTTACAGAAGATCAACACAAGCACTTTCCATGCAGTCAGCCTAAGCTATTGTGGATACAAAATTATATAGTTTTCCTCCAGAGCAGCCTGAGAAAAGATGAGGCTTGAATGAAGCCATCTATATTCCTCATCTGGAGGAAGATCCTTGGTGGCAATGTGTGGAAAGTAGTGGGGTTTACTCACCTGTTCAGTGTCAACACAGAGGTTAAGGATACAGGCAGACAGACAGCTGTTTCTGAATAATTTTAGAGGCACGTGCTGGGAAGCAATGTTATCTTCAAGGAAAAATCTTCTAGGGACTTAATATCTGGAAGAAGACTTTTTGACTGGTGAAAGAGTTTGATGCTCAATTCTTGTTGCAATTTCAAAAGATATATCTGATAAATCCAGACATTCAATCATGATGATATGTTGATGCTCTGTGAGGCTACCAAGTGGGGGAGTTCAGTACCTACTGAAGAGGGGTTAAAAACAAGCCTTCTGTTTAAGACAGGCTTTGTGTTAAATGATGTATAAAAAGTGAGTTAAAGAAACTCTCACAAGCAGGCAAGTTTCACTTAGCATAGATTTCTCAACACTTAAATGTTCTATGACATGGGGGAGGGAGTGTAGAAGTGGTGTAGATGTAAATCTACAGCTACTCTACGGAGTTTGTGTATATTAAATCAAATGTTTGCACGAGTGTTGACTGTATCAGTGGGTGAGATGTCATGCTACACAGACAGACAGCCTAGACCTGCCAGTCTAAATTTTCAGACCTTCTGTTTGGCTTTGATTTTCCTTCCCTCCCCCCCCCCCCCCCCCATCTCTTCCTTTAGCTACATAATGCTGAGATAAAAAATGTTTGGTTTTTTTTATTTGTTGTTTTTTTATTGCTTGGATTTTTTTTTTTAATTTTTTTTTTTTGTGTGTGTGTGTGTTTGGTTGGCTTTATTAGAGTATGGTGGACAAGGTATTAGAAGAGGCATGAGGAAAATTCTGATCCTTTTTAATATCAGCCATTAAGTTGTTGAATACATGGCACTTCACAGAGGAGCAGGCAGTCAAGTTAAACTTCAGTGGTAAAACCACATTGTTCTGTTACACCTTGCCTTTCATCAGCAATGTGATGACAGAAGAGGTGGTCAGCTTGTTGGAAAGACAATTGAAATAGGAAATGACACACTGATAGCCTTTTTTGGCTATA
Source organism: Alectoris magna (assembly GCA_030625065.1). Classification (NCBI taxonomy): domain Eukaryota; kingdom Metazoa; phylum Chordata; class Aves; order Galliformes; family Phasianidae; genus Alectoris; species Alectoris magna. Next base: position 108,486,145 of record CM060560.1, read on the forward strand.
GAATACATTCAGATATCTACATTTTAATGGCAGAAGTGCAGGTGTTTGATAAGGGTATAAATACTTGCACAGTTTGTGTGTCCTTTTTGATGAAATGTACGGCTTGAGACAAGCAAACTGTATTATTAAATATTGTGTGGGGACAGGGCAAGTATATTTAATTAAGCTTAATGAATTTGATTTTCTAACACACATGTATTTTTGCCTGTAGATGTACATGCTGTCTCAGAGGCAATGGAAAATAATGAAGTTAATTCACTGCAGACACCTAAGACAGTTGTGCTCACGGTTAATCTGATTATATTTCTTTTTCACATGTATTTCTTTTTTAGTGCAGAGTCAGGATCTCTCTATGGCACATACAGTACTCATTTCTGTGGAGATGAGTGCTGAAGTCCTAAAAAAGAAGAGGATTTTAACAGAAAAGTTGCCAAAGCAGAGCTAGCAGGAGCAGCTAAGAAATGACACATTTAAGATGTTAATTTTCTCAGCAGCAGTCAGATGATAGGAGGCCTGTAATGGTATCTGTGAAGTGGAGTTAACAGCTGCTGTCTGCTCTTGGTGGACGACTGTATTAGAGCTGATTCCTCAGGCACAGTTTATTAGTGTACGTAGAAGAATGAGGTGGAGAGAATAGTGGCATTTGTCATTCTTGATCTACAGCAGGCATTTAAACCACAGTTCAGTAGTGGAATACCCAGAATGAGTCTATGTGTCTGCTTATGTCATGTTGTAAGCTATCAAAACCACAGTCTGAACTAGATGTTTATCACAGCTTCTACGGTCTGAAAAACAAGAATCTCAGTTAGTTTGCTGTTACAGAAATAGCAAGTCACACAGAAATATCCTGGAGAACAGTCCTAATGTTTGTGAATACTTGAAAAACTTGTGTATGCTAAGGAGACTACTTATGTCCTCTGCTAAATCTACACATTACTGGTATCATAAACAATTACAACTGCAGCATGCATGCTAGATTGTGTATATTACAGTTCATTAACCAGCCCTCGGGCTGACTAATTGTGCCAGATGGTATAATTTTTGTGTATACTTGACTTTTCATGAGTGTTACTATCTTGATTCTGATATTTATCTGCACTAAGCTGAGAGGGGGGCAGGGTTCCTAATTTACAGGTGCCTTCGCTGAAAAGACCAATTGCAGATGGAAACAATTTAATGAGTTGTGATTCTAGATATATCAACAGGAATGTGAACAGTCAGCATTTGCCAAGGCAGAGACTGAATAAAACAACGTCACTCCAAAAGCTTCTGGTCAGCCTTTGAGCATGCTAGCTTAGATTTGTGACTGATAATCATATATTGATGTTTTGCAGTGGGGTAAATTGATATTTATGTGTGAGCTCATTTTTATTATAAATCTCCAAAATAATCATCTTTTATTGTGCTCAAACAAAGGTGGTACACTTCACCCTAGTTTGCTTTCTTCCTAGACAAACACTGACACTTGGGAAATTTGCCTCCTCATAACTCTCTACCCCTGAGCTGGGCCATGTGTATGAATTTAATGAGGATGAATGTTAGACTGTTTTTTTTAGGGATTCTGGAGAACATCCTGTGTTCCCTGCTGACTCTTGCATGAGAAGTGTTTTGTTTGTCTAAGTAATTTTGTCATAACAGGTAAGCAAATCAAATCAATTCCATCAAAATTTTGCAGAGCAGTGAGTGGATCCACTTCATCCAGCTTGAATTTAGCTGAAGAGGTGACTTGTAAAACCTGGTGGTGCACTTCTGTTGGAATTATCCCTTCAGTGATCTTCACACAGTTTGGAGGTTGTGATTTCAAAAGAAAAGAATGATTACCCAAAGGGTTTCTTCTGTAAGTACATCTTGTTCAGAAAAAAAATAGCTGTAGCCAGGAAAAAACCCTTCAGTGAAGAGGAGGTAATAACAGTGTTACAATCCTCTTATTCTGCACGCCTCCTTAATGTCCATTTGGCCTACAGAACTTTAGATCATTTTATGAAAAGGCTATATTCACGTGATGCGATACTGCAATATGCTTGGCTATGTGAAACTGTAGAAGTCCAACACTGCACTCTGAGCATTCCTCTTCAGGCTGCTTCTTCAAGTACGAGCCATAGAGATAAAATATCAGTATGCAAGTTTTTAAAATTGAAGAGGTAGGTAAATAATTTCAGAATAAAAGTTAATATCCTTCTAAAGATGCTGTAGACAGTTGAGATATGCACTGAATTATCATGTCGATAAGCACATGAAAATGGAAGCTAAAAATCTTGTGCTGGAGAGGGATTAATTTTTAACAGGCACAAATAATCTTTGCTTGTGGTACTAACATAAACCAATAAGCAGCAGTGCTACCACAGGTTTTGGGTGTGTTTTTTTTTCCAGACAGAAGGGAATCTGGGTTACAAGACAAAACCAGGTTAAAACTATTATTTTGCTACCTATTGCTTAATGCAACTACTTACTCAGTATCTTAGTTCTCAGTAGCCCTGAGAACAGTTATTACAAGAGACATATCACAAGAAATCTTACTGCCAACTACTTAATTTTGCCGTGAAGCAGCTCTTATCTTTTTAATTTTAGTAGTAATTAAATCTCTTCTGAATCTTGCATCTGAGCAAAAATGGTATAATCTTAACAGCTTCTTGAGAATACCAGTATACCTTTTGGAAAGGAGGGGGATGGAAGAGGCGAGGCTGAGTAATTTAATTTATTTTAAAAATGTCGTTCAGAGTTGTATACTTGAGAGGCTCATGTGCCTGTTGCTAGGTTTGCCTTTCACTGCTATGGCAACAGTCTTGTGGTAGGGCTCAGTGGGAGACGGCCATGTGATTTATTGCTGAGGGCTCACTGTCCTTAGGGTGAACAGGCCAAGGTTGTCAGTTTTACACCACAGGGCTGGAGCAGAGGCGAGTGCTTTTAGAATCGTGCAGCTTCAAATCCACCTGTCAGTCTCTTTCCATAGGGACTGAAACTGGTAACAGAGGCTGAATGCAGGGTCTTCCCCTTTCAGTGGGAAGAGAGAATGCATGGAGAAGATGCAAATCTGAGCAAGTTTTTAGATCCATCAGGACCACACGTAATCTCACTCATCATTAACTTGTGATTTGTCTAGAAATGTGAATTGTCTAGAAATGAAAGCAGTTAATGGTACTTGCATGAGATGCTTTGATCACTTCCAATATTTATTCCAAACATTGCTTATTTGAGTTCTGTCTGGTTGAGGTGTTCACTTGTCTGTGAAGTCTCTTCCCATGCATAGCTGTTCTCACAATTCCCGGCTCATGAAATAGAGTGAACAGGAGTGACAATGTCCCAGAGCATACAAGGGGATGTGTGTGCAGCTCAGGCTGCATCTCAGGGATACACCCACAGGGCAGGGAAATGGCCATGCTGCCTCTCTTTCTCAGGGCATACATGTTCGACCTGGACACATTTGTTTTATGCACTCTGTTCCCTTCACCGTATTTTGAGACTGCGTCTTGCCTCCTCCTGATGGTAGAAGTTTGTGTGCATACCGTTCCCAAAGGAAGAATGTTTTTTCCCCCTTATTGTAAAAACCTGGTTGCTGGGTGGTTGTGCTTATATTTTCACAGCATCCTAATCCTGAAGTACTATTCCCCACCCTTCATCGGAGGCTTGAAAACAGATCTTTCTCTGATGACTTTCACAAAAATGCAGCAACTTCAGAAGACTAGCCTGCCTGGGCTGGGCATGCTGCTGCTAGAAGTCACTGCAGGGAAGGGATTGCAAGAGGAGCAGGGTGTTAAACAAGGAACAGCTTCACAGCCCTCCTGAGAAGATTTCTAACTTAGATAGATACATTAGATCTTGGCTGAACAATTTCATAGTTGTGTGAAGAATGAACTTTCTCTTCTCATTTTTTTTTCCTTTTGGATGTAACTTTGGAGGGTGAGGAGAAAAAGACGTGTATTTATACGTATAAACAGAACAAAACTGTCTTTTTCAAAAGGTCAGATATTGCAAGCATTGGCTTCTGTGACTTTTGTGAAAGAGGTTTCTAATAGCTGCCTAGGCCACCTGATTTTTGGAGATTTCTAGTTTTCTTCAGAGAACTGTTAAACAAAAATAAATTAATTTGAGCAGCTACAAGTAAGTTATTGAATTTGTGTTTTGAAATTTACTTCTAGATATTACTACTATAGTTTTGTGCTCAGAAACTCTCATGAGTGTGTTGGAAACATTTTTGGGCCTCAAACTGGAGAGCATCCCCTAAATAACAGGCGGAGTTTCTATTTTATTAACAGGATTTTTCTAGAAGTGATTGGATGTATGACCTAAATACATTCAACAGATAACTTCCAAGGGATGAGGAGAACAGCCCTATGTAACTATCATTTTTAGTTCAAATACATATAATTAGTTTTGCAATTGACCATCCATTCATTTTGGCACAGGTTTTAGGCTGATCAGCTGCCTGGTGTCACAGTCATTATTTCCATTTCCTTTCTTCATTGTCATTCTTGGTTTTCAGGGCTATTCACTCATCATGATACAGTCATGGCAGAGACAGTGGGCACCCCCTCAAGGGTACCCATTGCTCAGGGACATGATTTAGAGGAGGTTTTTTAGAGTTAGGGTAGTATGGTTAAGTTGTGGTTGGACTTGATGGTCTTTAAGGTCTTTTCCAACCTGGGCAATTCTATGATTCTATGAGTACTTGCTTCTCTTCTTGAAGCCCCAGCCTGTACGGAGAGCCTTCAGACCTCCAGCTGAGTGGGCTCAGTGCTGCTCGTCACTTCCAGTTTTGTGTCTCCATCATTGGGGCGTTTCAGTAGAAGTAAAACACTGGTAATTGGGACTTCACAGCTCCAAGCAAATGAACACGTCTGAGTTAACACTGGAGTAAACAAATGTCCTCACCTCAGCACATTTCATTTGCTTGCAAAATTTTCTGTATGGTGGTAAGCTTGTTTCTCTCTTCCAGGTGAAAGATAAAATTAGACATTAGGATATTTACACATTAATGTATATTATATTTTGTTAGTTTTTCCATCTGTGTATATTTGTGAAGCATGGAAGCCACTTTCATATTCCTAATGCTTGCAAAGTTATGATTGGAAATGAAATACCTGGAGAGAGAATATCCTGTTTTGAAGTTTCATAGTTTTCAACATATTCATTCTTTTCTTACCCTCTGCCACAGTTTAAAAGAATAAAATCTGTTAACAACAGGCATATGTGATCAACAGCTCCTCCTACTTCAAATCTGTCTTTAAGCTTCACTTTTTGGGAGTCCTTCCTACATTAACCTTCTGTTAGGGTTTATATCAGACCAAAAATGCAGTAACTATGGTGCTGTGCAAATGTGTGCGTGTTAAATTGCAAACTTGTTTGCTAGTCTGTTGATGGGATGCGATTGAAATCTGCTGGCAAAAGTACAGTTGTGCGTTCTCTGAAAATTGGATGAACGGTTACTTAAAGAGATGCACAAATAATTGAATTTTTATCTATTCAAGAAATGTACCATCTTGATTTAGCCGATGCTTTTGAATAAAGTAGGATCTCCAGATTCTGTGGGTTCAATCAGTTCACAAAATAGGGCAAATAAAAAGATGGTGCTAAATGAATCAGCGTCTTAAGCAAACAACTGTCATTTAATTCAGTTTTTCTACAAATACATTGGTTAAATTCACCCTTCTTTTCATTAGGATAGTGTTATTGGGAAAGTTTTGCTCACCTCATTAAGAAAAGGTTAACATAGCTTTATATGTTGTTTTCTTTTAGAATTGGCTCTGATACAAAGGTTTGGGGCTCTGGTGTTGTTGATTTCAGGCCGCTTTACTTCATGCCAGTCCTGTTCCAAAGTCTGTGCCTCTGTCATGTATGTCAAATGTCTGTCTGTCTGGAGAGATTGCCATCAGACTCTAAGGTGTTTATTGTTTTTAAGCAGAATATCTGAAAGAGAAAAGGACACAAAGCAAAGAAAGAAAAGACTCAAAAGGAAGCAGCAGATCCACAGGCCACTTCTGACTGCTAGCAATTGATGTGGCTGGGCTCTTTTCAGAGTGAATGGCCAAAGGAAGATTCCCTGTTTGATACTCTCCCCTGTGTCACATCTGCACTGCACAAAAAATCTCAGCCTCCCTCCTCTGTTCAAATAAATTGTATTTCTAGGTCAGCCACACCTCCCAATGAACAGGGGGAGGCTTGGCAGGAAGAAAAGGAAGGTTCGCTGCTCTTCTAATTTTACGTACAGGCATGATAAGGCTAATGGATTGGGATCTGTTAACTACACTCAGGCATGAAAACTAATGATAACTCTTTTCTTCTTAAAGTAAATGCTACTACTCCTTCTCTGGCAGTAATTTCAGAAGTGATTGAATATTCATGAGTTGTTCTTGATAATGAGATAAAGGCCTCTCTTATCTCGTTGTGTTCTTACACATTATTCAGGAGAACAAAGAGGGCATCTTATAGGTTACTGAACACTCAAACTTATTTTCTGCAGAAGGAGAAAAAATGTTTTGTTTGAGCTGAGAATAGAAGAGAAACCTTGAATATTTAACTGGCAAACAAGTGGGCATGGATAAGGAGTTCAGTCCTGACAGCTGAAGAGTATACAGTCAGTGTAAATCACAGAAGCCAAATCTCTTCTTTTAAAAAAGATAGAAATAATAGTCATTGTACTGTTAAAGTTATGATTTATTCATTTATTTATTTATTTTAAACTAGGCCCACATATGAAAGCAAGTGGTGAATTCTCCATCAAACTAAGTGAATGTTCTCCTAGAATAAAGGGTTGTGGATAACACCCAAGCTGTAAAGATGACTGTGAGCCTCACTCCTTCTGTTTTCTTCCTATTTTCTCTGTGCTGCTTCTCCCTTTCTCACCTCCAGTACAGCCTGGTGAGGCACAGGTCTGTACAACAAGCAGCCCTGTAACATTTACCTCCCATCCCCTTCTGCCAGGGTTGCAATTGCTCTAACATCTAACATTTCTAGCCACAGTTTTTTTGTTATTTTTAAATGGATAAAAGAACTATGCCCAGAGCAGGGAAGATTAATTCATTTTAAAAATAAATCATATTTGCTTAATAGCTGTTGCAAAAAAAAAAAGAAAAGAAAAGAAAAGAAAAAAGATGGTGTATTTCTCTGGTTCAGTACAGAAAGCAGATAAGAGTCTTGATTTTTTTACCAGAGGCAGCGTGAGTAACATTTTCCAGAAAATAGAATAATATAGGGAGAATTGGAGTCGTAAAGAGGAGAGGAAACATTAGTTTGGTAAATTTCTGTATGTCTGATTTGGAGTCACTGTTGCACACAACTAATGCTCTAGGATTTAAACCTGCCAGAACACATCTTTCAGATTTGGTAACAACAACAAAGCAGTTGTGTTAATTCATCAGATGATGAGGCTTTGCTTCAAAGGATGCTTTTATTCCTTGATCAAGAGAGGTTTTTCTTACAACAATTTTATGTAGATTACTGCAGTTAACAAAAGACAACAGTTGGGCATCATTTGCCTGAAAAACAGAGATGACTGCATTTTAAAAAGATAAACGTATATTTTATGAAATTTATACAGAAAGGCTTTTCTGCAAAAGGTCAAATACAGCAATTACACTCTGTGAGAGTAAAGCATTTTAAATGCATATAGTCTGAAACAAGTTTTTTAAAGCGGATGGGGTGTAGTTTAGGTTTATTTAACAGAAAGGATTCAGAACCCTATCATGGACCTGCTTAATGTTGCACTAATGTGAATTACAGACCACTGTTCAAAGTACTTCTCCCCTCAACCCCATCTATAACTTTGCTGAATGTTGGGAGCAGTTACAACTCAGGAAACTCTGTACCCTCCAGTATGGAGTTGTCTTGACTTCTGTGTCTCAAGACAGATACAGAGAAGCTGATTGCTGCTCTTCTACCTTGTCAAAATGACCAAGGGAATGGGGTATCTGCCCTGTAAGGGACACTGAAAAGACTGTTGCTCTTCCGTTTGGATCAGAGACCTCTGAGGTGAGTTATGACCAAGGATCATAGTATTTAGTAAGACAAGAGATGATGAATCAACATCATCTCTAAATCTCACTATAGAAGACCTAAGAACTGGGAAGTAGGTTTAAAAGAATTTGAAACAGACTGGGTACATTTAATGTGGACTTATGGAACTTGTTTCTAAAGGAAACTGTAGAGGTAGACAAGAGTATAAGCAAATGCAAATGCAAAAAAAAGAAAAAAAAGAAAAAAAAAAGGGCAAATTGTGATGGATGACTGGTCCATAAGCAGGCAGAGAATTCTCAGGAATATGACTTTTAGCATTCATAATCCAATTCTTTTAGATGTGTGCTAGAGCAGCACAAGAGTAGTAAGTTGTAGGTAGTGTTAGGGGTCACAGAACCATAGAATGGCTTGTGTTTGAAGGGATCATCAAGTTTCACCCACCTGCTACTAGACCAAGTGCTAGATTAGGTTGCCCAGGGCCCCATCCAACCTGGCCTTGGACACCTCCAGGGATGGTGCATCCACAGCCTCTCTGAGCAGCCTGTGTAAGCACCTCACCACCGTCTCAGCAAAAAGGGTGAGATGTTCTGTTCCCACTGAAAAAGGGGCACCACGAATTTGTCCCAGTAAGGCACTTCTCATATTCTTAACATTAGTGAAAACTTCTATTTAATGGTCATTTCCTTTTTTATCCACTAACAGTGGGGAAACAAAAATAAATTGAACACTAAACTTGGGGCCAAGTTTGCATTCCTTAGCTGTCATTACACCCCTGGTCTGAAACCATGAGTTGGTTGTGCTTTGAAAACCCATGCAAGACACAGACCTACCTATTTTAATGTGTAGTGAGGACAAAATTGTTGAGATAAGGGGCTGCTTGCCCTTACAACTCTTGAAATAGTTAATGTTAACTGCATAAGTTCTTTCTCTCCTGCACTTCTACTGGGGAGGAAAGGAAAACTTTACCTTCTTTCTGCTGAGAGCAGGGCTGCCCAGCTTGCCAAGGAAGAGGAGTAAAGTTCTCAGAGTCAGCTAAGAGGCAGATGAGATTTTTATCATCTCCCAGACAAGGCTTTGCCTATGAGAGCACTGCTTGAATCTGCTCTTCTGTTGCTTTTAGTCATATCACAGAGAGAATACAGCATGATGACAGAGGAGATGTTGGGCAAACACCTGCCTCTGATGACCATAAAATGCACAAGTAACTGGAAATCTCTGTTGAGACCAGTGTATGCTTGTCTTCATGGTTTACTGACATGCTAAATGTTATTGCAGTTAGTGGTCTCAGTGGAGAAGTAGTGGTTGCTAAGAGAGGTTGTGTCTCAACAGACCCAGCCTTGTCATGTGTCCTGGTTTGGAGAGAGAAAGGGCAAAACAACCAGACTACCCAAGCAAAATAATGTGTCTACTTAGCTAATAAATGTTTGAGGTCTCATATCTCAAAATAATGCATTATATATTGGTTTTAAGAAGCCTTGATTTTTTTTCTTTCTTTTCTGGAAGACTGGGTGCCCTGTGTGAAGTATCTGGTGTGGGACTTAGCTGCCTACAGTGTGTTTCCCAATATTAGATAGAAGAATTCCACCTTCATCAATGGTCTTTAGAAGGTTTGCAGCAGCATGAATGTAATATTTGTTAAATTTCAAGAGACTAAGGTGTTGATAAAGAAGCATTTGAAAGGTCAGGTAGACTGTTTTTACCATCTGCTGTAACTTCATCGACCTGAATAACGTCTTCAAATGAGCTGCAAAAATGATCACTATGCAGAATGTACCATGTAGATTAATTCAGTGGCAGAACTGTGTGTTCAGAAACTAAAACACTGGAAGCTAATATCGATGTAATAAAATATACTCTGTTAAAATTTGTTAGCTGAAAATCTTACTGTGAAATCATATAATTAATGTATGCTAACCTGACACCCAGTGTTGCTAGGTGTCAAGTGAGGACTTTGTAAAGTAAAATCAGAAAATGATTGATACGGCTGGAGAATATGAAGAATACAAAACTAGGATAGTAAATTATAAAAAAATAGATACAAATTCATACACACACAAGAACTCATATTTTGGAAGAAAAGTTTTTGCTGATGGGTCTTCTATTATTTACTTCTCTGCAATCTGAGTGAAAATTTTGTAATAAGACAACAGTGTAAGCCGGATATATACATATATATAAAATACATATATATATTTTGTTCAATTCTATTTCCTTATTTCCGTATGCTTACAGAATATGCTTTTCAAGATACTAGGAAGCTCCATCCACAGGAATATATGCTTTCTGGAAATTCAGGCATTTTTTGCATTCTTTCAGTGCCACAGGAGACAGCAGGCCACTTCTCACCAAGGTCTGCCTTAGAAAAGCAACACAGATATTTGCAGGCATTTGTAGTTATAGTTGACTAGTCCTGATTTTTGGCTGGATGTTATATGGAAAGCCTTGATAGAGCAGTTTTGATGGTACTGTGTCCACGCTTTATAAATTAAAGTAGCTGCTATTCATTTGAGATCTAGTCTAACACGTTTTGGAGATGCAGATGATATAATCACACAGCAAACATGTTTTCCTTTGGTTTCTGTGTTCCAAGAATAAAAAAAAAAATTACAAGACTTACACAAAATTTTGTGTATTTTTTCTGCTTATAGTTTTAATATTTATAGTGCAATGATAATAGGAATACAGAGGAAGGCAGGGGTACTGATTGGTTTTTGACTATCTGAAAAGTCCAAAACTATTTCTTGTCCTCCAGCTATTGTTTTTTATTCCAAACCAACTGTATTCAGACTAACCATATGTTCCAGTGACTCCTCTTTCTTTCTCTTCTAACAGAGAACTGAAGCTTTTGCTCGTAGCTCTCATGTCCATTTGCCTGATGACAAGAGTTCAGACTCATAAAAGCTTAATTCTTTATTTTCTTCATTTTTCATCTCTCAAAAAACTGTAAATTTTAAGCCACAATTTTTGAGATTTTTTTTTTTTTTTTTAAACATGGTTAAGAAAATGATTTTCATTGTAAATTCATGAAAACGTTTTTGGAGATCACCCACTATTCTGTAGATCACCCACTAGAAGTACTGTACTCATTTCAAAGATGGATATTTATGTGCCCTGTTTGCCAAACACTGGTATTATCACAGCTTGAAATATTTCAAATGCAAAGGATGTACTGCTCTGCCATAAATAAATTTTTTGTATTATTGCTGGTTTAGGAAATCTTGAAGAGGGTAAAAGTATATTCCAGTTATGATAGGATGCATGCTACCCAAGATCTGTCAAAAACCTGTTTACCAGTAAGTTAGCAACATGTATTTCCAAAAAATCCTGCTTAACATGAAAGCTACTACATGAAAGAATGGAAAAACTCTGAGGTCTATCCACTGTGACCTTAGATGCAGCAAGATTCCTAAAATAACTTCACTACCTACGTTAGACTAGTTGTCAGGCTGTGTTCAACTTCACTGCCTGCTGCGTTTCAACATGACTTGAATAAGCTTTTAGATCATGACTTTAATCCTAGAGATTCTGAAGCAACACCATAGTGTCTTTTAAAATACATGGGTATGAAGCAGCTGTTGAAAATGGAATACCATGGATGAATGGGCTCCTCTGTTACACAGATTGGACTTGCTGTCATTTTTCCTTGAAAACCGTATTCTGAAAAACATGTGCACAAGGTATTAGTTTTCCATAATCTCAAGTACATCATATCACCTGCTTTTAAGTGTGGGGTTTTTGTTTCTGACTATGGGCTGTATGTACACTCAAAGCACCAAAAAAAAAAAAAAAAGGGATTTGGGGCAACTAGTTCAGATGGTGCCTACATACTAGTCGGCAGTCATTGCCATCCATTCACTGATGATTACTGAATATCTATTGAGAACGAAGAGTGGATGTGAGCACAGTGAGGGGGTGGAGTGGTGTGTTTCAACAGTGGAGAAGGCAACATGAAAGACAAGCCACATTCTGGAAGGCCACACTCAGCTGCCACATCGCAAAATAAGGAGTGTCTTGATCAGCTCATCCACATGAACAGGGAGATTGCTACCAGGCAACTGTCTATGGAGCTAGATAGTGGGTTCATTGATCTCCTAGAGACGGCGGCAACATTGTAATACTGTAAGTTTGCATTAGTTATGTCCCATGAATACACACATGGGAACAGAAAGAACAGCATGTGCAAGTTTGTCAGCACCTACTGAACCATTATAAAGGCTGAAGGTGACATTTTCCTGGATCTCACCATTCCTAGATCCCATCATTATCAGTGACAAGACAAGAGGTTACAACTACAAGCTGGAGTCAAAACAGCAGTCCATGGAGTGGAGACATGTGAATTCCATATTAAAGGAAAAGTCCAAAATTGGGATTTGGTGCTTTTTGACTTCCATCTGTTTGGGCTGCTGAAAGATGCATGAGCAACATTTTCCTAGTAACAACATCATCACAGCAGCTACAAAACAGTGGGTCACTTCTTCTGGGCAAGTGTCCCAAGCAAGCAGTTGTTCATCACTAGCAAAAATGCATAGCTAATAGTGGTGCCTATATTGAAAAACAGTATTTTGAAGCTGAGAATTTACTCTGCCAAATGCTATTATTGTGCTCTTTGTATCAGTTTTAGTTTCCATGGAGATAAATAAGAGGCATTACTTTCAGAGTGACCTACATATTTTGGACCTCTGAGGTTGAACCTGCAAGCATGCAGGCTAAGGCCCAAACTCCCAGTGAGGTACACACAAAGATGATGATATTATTAAATTTGGAGTCTTGCTTGACAGAAAATAATACATAGTAGGATTCAGAAAGCTATTTCCTTGGTAATTCCACCCAGAACAATTTCATCAAGAATTAAGAGCTCTTCTAAACTCTAAGTACTGGGAGTTGACCACAGAAGGAAATTGCATGATCCTGCTCAGAAGAATTGCATGGTCATGTGTTCCCATCCCATTCCCATCCATGGGTATTTTGATTCCCGAACTGGCACTGGCAAGTGCCCAATTCATTCAAAGCCCTTAAGGATTGTTGATCAAGCCTGTTTACTCTTATTTATTAATAGCAGTCCCTACTGACACACCCTTAGACAGATAGGCAAACCTTACTGGTTAACACTTGCAACTTCAGGTCAGATCTTCCTCTTCAGCCAACATGGCTGTGAGGTGGTGGATTGCTTGTGTACAAGCTGGGATCACTGTGTCAAGAAGCACTGAAGATCCTAAACAGACTGTATGCTTTCTTATCTACCCTTTATCCCCTCCAACATTCCTGTGTGTGAGTGCTCTCATCTCCCTTTCTACTGCCACAGAGGATGAACAAGAAGTAGCTCATACTAGAGCTGTGTCAAAGTTATATGGATGTGCTAGCTGATCAATGGAATCAAATAAATAGACCTGAAAACAGAACTCAGAACTGTAGTTTTGCCCTTGCTACAGGCAATGACTTGCAATTTGTCCTCTGTACAGCAGCAGGTTTTCTTAGGATTTGTAGGAGGTTACCTGTAGTCATCAAATGTAATTGAAAATTCTCAAGGAGTTAAAAATTCTAGGAGAGATCAGATTATGGCAAGGCGGGGAGGAGAACTGATCTGTAATTCAATCTTTTATGTAATCTTTCCTTAGGACTTTGTCTCTAAATAACCTTTAATATCTTAGCACTCAGTTCTGTTTCTCAAATTCAGAAGTTGGGGTGAGGTTGAAGAGAGGAGGGAGACTTTGCAGTCTTGTGAAGCCACACAGTGGCCTTGGACTTGATTTCTAAACACAGAATATAAAAATCTAAAGCACTCAAACCAAGCTTATTTTAACCTAATCTCTTAGATCTAGCCCAGTATTTAAATTCTAAATTCACTATAATCATTAATATTCATATTCTCTCTCTGTAACACCTTCCTCTATTGCCCAAGATCATGAGTTTAACAGTTCAAGTCAGCAGTGTAAAAGTTTCAAGTAAATGGCTCCCCTTTATTTAGGTAAGAGTTTGCTGATGTATTTTGCCTTCCAACTGAACAGACGTAAAACTTCATCTATTTTAGAACAACTTGTTGTTTAGCTTTGTCATTTCAGCAGTAGTATTTTAATATCCTTGTACAATTACATCACCTACTTAATGGATGAAAAGAAGGCAGTAGATGTAGTCTTTCTGAATTCAGTAAGGCCTTCAGAGTATCCTTCTGGACGAATTGTATAACTGAGTTGAATGGATCCATGCTATACTGGCTGATGTGAACTGCAGAGCTCAGATGATTGTAGTAAATGGAGTTTCATCAGACTGGAGACCAGCCACAAGTGGCTGGAGGTGGCAAATAGTGGAAAAAATATTTCTTGTCTTGCAAAATGAAATCAAGACATTTATGGAATCAAAGGAAAATTTGTGCCAGAACATGAAGATGATAAATAGCCCATAGACTTTGCATATTTGGAGGGTTTGACTGATCCATTAAATGAGTTAAACGTGTTTAAAGGTGGCAATCAATTTATCTGTGCTGTGTTTCAAACCATACAGCATTCAAAAATGAAACCAACTATGGCAGGCTCAAGCTATGGCAAATGATTTTATACATTTTGATATGTTGTCTAAATGTAGCCCTGTGAACAATGGAAAATATGTAGCCTCACTTTCCATTCTAATAAATGAATAAGTTTCAAGATTTCTGAAAAAAATCCTCAAGGTTTTGGTATATTTGTGACTCTATTTCTGATTGATGTAAATACATTACATGCAAATTTTCAAATGGAATTTATAGAGTTTCAATCAGACATTCAACTGAAAGAAAATTTGATCACATTTCTTTACTAGACTTTTATAATACCTGTCTTACCAGAGGAAAATATCCCTCGCTTCACAATCTCACCTTATTGTTATTTTTTGGCAGTACATATGTTGGTGAATTACTATTTTCAGAGATGAAGCACGGTAAGAGTAAAATTAGATAAAAAAATCTCTGAACACTTTGAGAGCTCACTAAAAACAGTAACCACTTTCATTAAATGACATATTTATGCATTAGTTTCACAAGAACAAGGTAAAATATCCCATTAGTTTTGGTTTTGTTACCAACTTTATATGTTTTAATAAAAATAAAAAGTATTGTTATTTATGTGTTAAATATGCTACACATTTTATATGTGGCCCTAAACAGTTCTTCATTCAATGCAGCCCAGGGAAGTCAAAACACTAGATGCTCACTGTTTGGAAGACTGCATTACAATGATAGGATTCTTGGGATTCTTAGCTGCACCACAGGAGGATCAGACAAAATTTTAGATAAAAATTCATTGATGTTACGGTTGTCAAGCTCTAGAACAGATTTCTAGTGCTGTGGTTGGTGCCCTGCTCCTGTCAGTGTTCAAGAGACTTTTGTATAATGCACTAAACAAAATGCTTTAATTTTTGGTTAGCCCTGAAGAGGTAAGGCAGTTGGACTCAATCTTTGCAGTTCTCTTCCAACTAAACATTTTTATCTTATTCCAAATCAGAACTTTACTGATATCTACTCAGTTACGCTGTAATCTTTGTGATTGCCACTTATGTACTGTCTGGTATGAATCAGGAATTTTGCAACCAGAATTGAAGATGTATATGGAGACCTACAATATAAATGGCAACATATGAAATAGTTTTGCATTAAAATCATTTTATGCTTGTCTAGTCTGTAGGAGAACTTAAGATGCGCAGGGGAACAGACCTGCTAAAACTGAGATAATGTTGTTATAGGAGGGTTTTTAATGTGAGGCAGATTATACAGGAAGAACTTCAATTGAAACAACTGTTGGAAAAAGCAGACAAAACTTTGAGCCAAGCCTTTATTTTGGATCTTCAGCCATAGGTCTGGGCTGCTTTTCTGGATGCTGAATGAAGAAAGTTCAACACAAAAACACAAATTTTGTAACACAAAATTTGCAAGCAAACAAGGAATTGCAGAACAGCAGTAACAACTACTGACATTTTTGTGTATCCATATTAATTGTTCTTGGTGGTTAATACTGATACGTTAATAGTTTGCAGAGTAAGATCTGCTGTCCTCATCAGTGAAATAGATAAAACCTAAGTAGCCTTCTCTGCTCTGAAGTGTTCGTGCAAATACATATTTGTGACTATTATTTCATACCTTATGTGTTCACAGCATGCATTTTTTTTGTGGTATAAAAGTGCTTCATTATAAAAATGACAAATATTGTCAGATGTGTATGAATGGTTATGTTTAGTTGATGTTTTCATCTTCTTATCTCAATCTGAACTGCAGATGCCCTGGTGAGGTGGATCAGAATAACTATAGCACATTAGCTTGAAACAGTAAAGTGGGAAGTGACAACTGAGTGGAACCCACAGAAGGAATATATTTATGAAGTGTGGGATTTTTCTATAATTAAGTTGATATTTGAACACTATCCAGAGCGACCATGGGACGTTTGGTCAGAAGAGCTGCAGAGAAGAGCTGTGAAAAATACCTAGATGGCAGTATGCAGCACTGTACCTTAGAACAGCATTAGAGAAGTTTGCTGGAGATAGATAGATCAGATGTTGGAGGGGAAGAACGTTTTTGCAAAGTTTAGTGTCTTATGTGGAGAAGGATTAATAGCTACATTACAGTTAGATAAAGCAACATGCACTTCTGTAATTCCTGAGAGAAAAATCCAGAACTAGTACAGTACCATCACTTCCCCTCATCTCAGCATGGCAAGATTTTCAGGACAGTGAACTATAGGTCTTAATATTTCTTAGGAGAAAGATGAGATCACTGGTTGAACACTGTCTCCTCAGGTAAATGAGGATACATTGATAAAAACTGAACATTATAAGACAGTTTAGGTGGCCTATTTTAAAAATAAGATTATGAAAGTTTGTTTAACAAGCAGAGAAATCTTGCATATTAGTTCCACTTAAGTTCTGAAACAGTGACATTCTGGAATGGAGAAAAGTTAAGTCTCAGTGGCAATCATTTTCCATAACAAAAGATTGAATACTATTTGCAGTTACCCTTGGATTGTAAAAGAGTAAAATTAAAAACTTTTTAATGTCTATTTATCTGACTTTTTTTGTTTGTTTGTTTGAAATAAATTCCAGCTTTCTGAAATCCAAGAATTACCAGAGTAAGTATGTTGTATATTAGCTACTTGCTAATAAAAAATGTGAAACCTGTGTTCAAATGAAATACATACATTGGCAGTGAAAGCTTCCTAATTTTGTCAGGGGCTTCCTGTCCTCCATTGTAACACAGGCTTTGAATCAGTTTTGAGTTTATTGTAACTCCTGAGCAAAGAACTTACGTTCCTTTATAAAAATATTTAGATCTAAATCCAATGTATCTAATTTGTATGGTGAAGAACTGAGTAAAGAGCCGCAGTTAATCCCATTAAAGTTTTTATGTCACTCCATTTAGGTTTTACCACTATCTTACAGGTGGTGAATACAAGAACAAAAATATTCTCTTTTATTCAGGGTAAGAAGAAGTAGCATCGAAGGCCTTAAGAGGGAGAAAGATTAAGCTGTATTAAGGAAAATGGCAGTTGTGTACTAGAGGACAGGAAGAAATGAGGAAAAAGTCTTAAGCATGTTAATCTGAAATGCATAAGCTGACTCAGTACCTCACAGTATTATATATCAAAAGGTTTAATGGAGCTGACTGGACTGAAACATGACTTTATAAAAAACTAAGCTTTCTTTAAGTTTGGTGATAAGGATGAACAAGATAATGTAAAGATTTTAGTGAGAGCAACTCTAAAATACATTTTGATGATAAAATGATGGAACTGAATGGTAGTATTCAAAGTCGTAAAAGTACTCTTCTACGTTTTACTTCCTCTTTAATTTCATTTTTTTAAAAAACTTTGCTGCTGTATCTCAGTGAAATTATAATGTGTTTCTGTCAAGTCTGGGTAAATGTTTCGTTCAGAATATAGCTGACTTTGCATGTTATCTAAACTGGATGGCCAGTTGCCGGATGAGAAGTATGCTTACAGTCCTGTGGAGTGGTTGAGGTTAGAAGAGACCCTGGAGGTCATATTGTCCAATCAACATGCTGAAGCGGGACCACCTGGAGCCCATCGTATAGACTTTAATAATAGTAGTATGAATTTGATTATATTAGACAACTGATAGTTAATTTCAGAATTTAACACAAGTTAATGCTAATGAGCTTACTTATCACTTTTTTTTTCTTCAAGAAAATAACCTTTCTCTGACTCCAGACTTCAAGAATTAAAATAGGCTATATTTTGTCTCTGTTTCTGTCTTCCCCGCACAAATGCAGTTGCCTTAAATGTCATATAAAAATGTTTGCATTGGTTAAAAAAAAAAAAAAAAAGCTTAAGAAAAAAATATTTCTAGATATTGAGGACTATAAATTATAATTTAATGAAGCTGAAAAGAGTATTAATATTGAGATATATTGGTAGTCTGTTTTGTAGTGTAAAGTTTCTACTGTACACTGAGGTACAAGAAATTAAAACTTAAGCCTTGAAAATGTAAAGTACTCTGATTTGAGGTAATTAATATGCATCTAGTTTGGAGAAGAATTTGTTTGGAAGAAGCATGAGCATACAGCAACTCTTCAATTTCTGACATCAACTGTAAATAAAGCAGACAAAAATACTTAATTTGGAGGGAACTGTTTAATTTGTCTTGGGCTCCTCTCTTTGTCGTCTCTTATGTTATACTTGCATTGAAAACACACAGAAGACATGTAAATTGCAATTATGCTGCAATGAGCTGTGAGCAGTGACAAGAGATTTTTGGTTCTGCTGAAGTATAAGGAAAGAAATGAGTGGTCAGAAAAATGAACTTTTGCAGGTGATGGAAGAACAAATAGAGAATGAGTAAGGTAACCACAAAATTGTGTAAGGATGTTCTTTGCCATAAAGTTTCCAAGTCCAGACTGCTTCTCTAGCAAGACCGTAAACCCTTTTTTTTTTTTTCTTTTGTATCTCTTTAGCATCTAGCTCAAAGTAATAAAACAAGGAGATTATTAATTATTAGATACTCAGCTGCCTATTCTATAATACTTACTGTTTTTGAAACCTCCATTTCTTGTAAAGACATTTCAATTTAGATCTGGAGAACACTCAGCTTTTGTAAACATTAGCAAGTATTTAAAATTATTTTTAATTTTTTTTTTTTTTTTTTTTTTTTTTAAATAAGGGGTGTATGATCTTTTTGGCATGTCTTTGTGTTTCAGTAGTAGGAAACTGGAGTACTTTTTGTGGTACACACATGGAAATGCATTCTTTGTATGTCTAATTTGAACAGTGTTGGACCAAAACTTAGCTTTCTCAGAATAGCTGATGATGTCTGTTCTCTTCTGGAAATACTTCTCTGAAGTTCCATTTGCTAAAATAGTGAAACATGAAATTGAAATATCATTCACATTATCATTTTTTAAGAAACAGAACTGTAATTTGTTGAAACAAAAATGCCTTTTCTACTTTTAAAATGGCTGTAATTTATATGACATCCTAAAGTTTTTTTTCAATAAACTTTCTACTGATTGCTTGAAGAGGATATGGAACGTAAGTGATGCTTATAATTTTCCAGCTTTTTTCATCAAATCTGTAGGACAGAGAACTTGAAACCTTGTCTAAGATGGAAACATCAACTTAAGTGATCAGTGCTCTGCTCTTCTTATCCTTTCCTCAGGGTTCCCTCATGCTATCTAGAGAAAATAAAATTAAAAACAAATAATAATAAGTGACCCACATTAATTTACCTTGATCCTGAGAGACATTGGACATGATGTTTTATAGTTTCATAAACCTGAATGATTCAATCTTAATGTTTCTGATAATTTTACAGCAGTAATATTTGCAATAGTTGTACATACGACTACTTCAGAAAAAAACAAAGCTCAACTGATTTTTTCCACTTAGAGTATGACTCAAACATAAGTACGGCACTAGAAAAGGAAAGTGTTGTTTCTTACTGAATATATATTTTTTATTTTATTTCAATCATGCGTAAACCACAATTAAGCTGTATTTTAAAGAATACATATATTCAGGTTAATGGTAGAACTTCTGAGAATACAGAATTCCTGAATCTCTAGTGCTGTACTGAAATTTCTTTAATCTTTTAGATTTCTTACATATAATTGGAGATTAGATAACAACTATAGTGGGTAGCTTGAAGTTGCATAGGAGGAACAGAATTAAATGTGTCAGACTTTACTTCTTATTTCTGTGTAGGTAATTAGAGTTAGGTTTCATTTGTCAAATTAATAGGTGAAAGTTGGACTTTCCATTCATAGTGGTTGAACTCTCTTTCCTGATTCTAGACTTTCATGGGAACCCAAGTACTTCCTCATTAACTTGTTTTGTGAAGAAATGAATTCCCGGATTTGGGTTTAAACAAAGTCAGCCTATTCCCTCTTTACATGTGACAGCTGTGATTTCTCCTTTACCTATACTGATATTATGCTTTGCAGTTGTTTCGCTCTGTATGTACTGACAGGCTATTTGTACAACCACCACACATTTCAAGCATCTAACTGAAATCAGTTTCTAACTGATTTGCAGTCTACTTCCTTAAAGTCTGTAAGGAACAAAAGTTCATCCAGACCCTGATTAACTGAATACACCTACAAAGTCAGAATGACTAATGTCACTACTTTAAGTTTGAATTTCTTTATACTATCTTGCTAAAAAACAGCCTGGATTCACAACCTTCTAATTGTATTATGGTAGCATAAATTTGTATGGCAGCAATTTGGGATCACTTTAACTGCTGACCATGTTGCAAGGGAGCCACATAAATTTATAGCACTTAAACAGTTCGTCATTTTTGCGAAGCTTAAACATTTAAAGCTATGGAGATTCTCAGAGTCTAATGTAAATCTTAACATAAATAAACTGTTTCTTGTTATTCATGGGGCAAAAAAATTATTTTAATAACACAGAAATTGTATGGTGTTAATTACACGTTAAAAAGTATAACATCTGCTTTTTAAAATCTGAAGGTTATCAGTTTTACCACAGCTTCACTATACCTAAATCCATATCTGTATTTTAACTGTTCACATCTTCTAAAACATGATGGTGAATGTTTGACACTATTAATGTATGTCTTGAGCTAAGGTTCAGCAGGTTTCTTATGCAGAACTGGAAAAGATTTCACTAATAATAAAGCTCTTAATTCTAGCTGTATAAGGGCAGTTAACTTCTGGGAGGTTCCACACAATTTTCTGTTGAATGTAATCTTTTTGAAGCCCATCTAAGAGTCCCTTGTGCCTGCATTTGGCAATTTTTATTAGTTCAGGTAAAGAAGCGGTAATGCATAGATTCTCCAATAAGTTTCAGTGAAGCAGATTTATATTTTGAAGATCCCAAATGCATGGTGAACTGCTTTCATAGTATGCAGTGCCACAGACAGGCTGAATGAGCAAGCTTTCTATCTCTGTCATGCATGCGATAGGATGATTGGCCACTTAGAGGTCCTTGAATTATGTAGAAAATGCTAAAGGAAAGGAAAGCCTTATGCACAGCACTGATATGTAAATGTGAAATTCCTTTGGGTGTTTATCATTCAGACAATCAGAATTGGTTAGGAGTCCACAAACTGAGGGATGAAAACATCTGCTATCATGTCCTAGAGCTCCATCCAGCCATAAAGCCATGTTGCACCTCCTGCCCTTCTTTCAAGGTATGAGGTGGAGTTATAGGGAGGCAGCCTCCAGCTGTGCGAGACAGGGAGACGCGACTCCTTGGTGCATGATATTGAGATCAAGGTCTAGATTATGCATCCTGTGGAATCTCACTGATGAGATAGATGGGTGGGAGAGGATTGGCAGGAAAACAAATGTATATTAGAAAAATATTTTGGATGCAGTTGCATACATTAAATCTTAACAGCAAGGTTGTTAGTCACAGCTGGATCTTGACTCCTTTCCAGGTTTTCTGAACCAGTTTGCCAGAGAAAGGCTCTGCAGATACAACTGTTGCATTAACACTGGGGCACTTCCAAATTTCAATAGGATAAACTGTTCACTAGGTAACTAATTTAACAATTGCTAGAACTGGCTGTAAGACACTATTGGCTGATAGGCCATGGCTGAAATTCACGGATTAGCTCTCCTCAGTACCATCCTATCAATGTCAGTCAGATTCATAGGTTATGAGGAAGGTTTTCATCTTTGATTTCTAGTGCCAGAAAATAAAAATAAGCCTCCGCGCAAATCTATTTCATACATTTTTATTTATAATCATTCTTCCCTGTATCTTACTATTTGCATTGTCTTGTAAAGGTAATTATGGTTCATAAATCCTTTCAGCAACTGAAAGTTAAGTACCCATAAAAGCATACATTTGTCACTGTGCTTATCGCGCTTGTAAAGTGGAAAATAATGACAGTGGGGGGTTGAAAAAAAGGAATTT
The DNA here is from genome assembly GCA_030625065.1 of Alectoris magna. NCBI lineage: Eukaryota > Metazoa > Chordata > Aves > Galliformes > Phasianidae > Alectoris > Alectoris magna. The sequence continues at coordinate 108,508,452 of CM060560.1, forward strand.
AGAATTTATGTGACAGTGGTGGTTTTATAGAGGCCAGCATTATTTTTCCTGTCTCAGAGGCTTCAGAGAAAAATTCTTCCACATAAATTAACTAAGACAGTACTTTATTTTGCCTGTAAGTATGTTCTTTCTCTGTGGAATTGTTCCTAATGTCAAATAGCTGTAATACAGAATGCAGTGATAAGGGTTTAACATTTGCCTGATTGCCATTACAAATGTAGTTAGCACAGTGTTCTGGCCTTATGAAGTTTGCTTACGTATAGTTTCATACTGTTATGCTTCTGGAAGCATGTATAAGTGTAAATGATCTCATTTGAAACAAGGAACGATAGTAGTGAGAACAAATCTCCAAAAGGTACTCAGCTATTCACAAAGAAATTGTGGGACACTTTTCCAGCGCAACAATGCTGTAGCTGTTCTCAGCTCTCAAAATTATCACCTCTTAAAATACAGGAGAATCTGTTGCAATATTACAATAGTAAATGGTAAATGTGCCTGGAATTGTACTCCTTTTTCATCATATGTAGGGATCAGTCTGGCATGCATCATAGTCATAATACAGGAGAAACGCTTTTTTTAGGATAAGAGAAGCATCCAGATCTATAAAACTGTAAACACTCTATATTGCTTCTTAAAATTTCTGTTCTAGCACACATGAGGTTCAATGGAGACAGTTTTGATCTCCTGGAGACAAAATTCTTTTTTTTTTCCCCCAGTATCATCTTCTTTTTCCCAGCACATTTAAACAATTTTATTATTTCAGTTCTTTCCACAAACAATAAGAAACATGTGGACAGGTATGTTTGGGAGGGGTTTTTTCTCAGTGCTAATGTTTTAGAAGTTATTTGTACAAGCACTTGCTGCTAATGCGTAGCAAAAGAGAATGGGGACATATCCACAAATGCACTTCCCAGCTGGATTTTGCTAGTTGATTTCCTCTGTGTAGGAAGAATAATTATAGCTTCCTGGTGTGCAGAACCCAGCAACAGTGGCTTTCAGATTTTTGTATGCTGAAAGTAAAGTACTTGTGAGGTTACTCATAAAAGAGGCAGCAGGGATAATCTGTCTGTAGTCAAAGAAATTAGGAACAGGAGATCTGTGATTTTGTTATTATTATTATTATTATTTTTATTTTTTTTTTGTATATGCCTTTGAAAAGAACAGATTGAAGAAGTATCTTTGTATGAAGCAAATGATACATTGAATAACTTGGGATATTTTTGCTAAAGACTTTAATACCACCTTAATTGTAGAAGTATGTGCACCCATTGTTGCATTGTGCTTATGTTTTGTGGGATATTATCTTGCTTTTAAAACTGTGTTGTCTGCCTGGCGTTTGTTATACAATGTGTTGTCAATCATAATACAGGTTTTAGACAGGCCAAGTAGATATACGCTGTGCATTTTAAAAAACGAATTGAGGTTAAAATAAGCATCTTTATCTTTTTATCCTTTAATGTAAATCAGCTTGTAAAAAGAAGCTTGTAAGTCAGCTTCTAATTAGACATTTATTCTGGTATTAAGTTTGCTTTTATCAAAAACATTTTCAGCTAGCAGCTTTCTTAGGCAATTTAGATTTTTTAAAATACGTTGAATTTAATTATAAACCACTTTATATGATTAAACATAAAATATCATGTGGCTGGTAAAGTGATAGCTGCAGATAACTCTAATAGTTTGCAAATGCAGATTGTGCACAGAAAGCCTGGGATAAAGACAAATGGAGACCTGGCCTTTTAAAAGAGAAAATGTGGAGTTGCATAATTATTACTCAGTCACACTCCTACTTTGATTCCTAGAGTGAATATGGTAGGAAATAATAGAACAGCGTATTTGTAAGCATGTGGACATTGGAAAGAACCATTATGTACTAGCCAGGAAATATTGTTTAAGCACTGTCATCTATTCATGGGACTGCCAAAGGATCTTCTACACAAAGAAGAAACAGTCAATGTCACTGAATACAACAGTTTTCCACGTTTCATATAATGTTTTACAAGTGAGCTTGGGATACAAGGAATGAACAATGGTAGTTATACAGGGTTGGATGCAACTTTTCAAATAGTTGGCCTTCTTGGGATAGTTTCTCACTGGTTGTTATCAAAAGGTTCATATTTAGAGAGGGTTTCAGCAAGGGTTTTGGTAATGTTTTGGTAATGTTTCATTAATGATCTAAGCAACAGAGGAGATCTCATGTATTAAATATTCATATGATACCACTCAAAGAAGGAATGGTGATGTAGAAGTCAGTAGTTAGACCCAAAATAACCCCTTTGGAAAACTGGAGAAAAAGTCTAACATGACTTTTTTTGTCAATAGAACACTTCCTCTTTATGAAACTTTTGATTCCTCCAGTTTTCCTGCCTTGAAATGTTGCTAGCAGCAAGTTTCTTGAAGTGTTTCTTTCACCTGCTTTTGTTTTTGTTGTTCTGTGGTTTTTCCTTTGCTTCAAATTGCTGCTTTGGCTGAGTTTTACACCACTGCCATGACAACAAGCCATCTTTTATTTATCATTTATTTACTAATTGTTTTCTTTTTTTTTTCCAGTGGGGAGGGTGGGGGGAGGGTAGGGGGGGGTGAGGGTTTGGGGGGGGGGGGGGGGGGGGGGGAGAGGAACAAATCACAATACAATCTTTTCCACAGTGTTCATTGCAAAAAATCCTTGGCAGAATTGATGGGACTGACTGATAGAGGTGCCTGAATATTGACTCTTCTCAGCTTGTTTTGTGTGTAAGATTGACACAGCCAGCTCTTCTGTCAAGACTTACAGCAGACAACTTCTATGTAGGGAGTGTCTAAGTTGCTTGCTTCACTACCCTGCTATATAAGAAACTATTAGTGGCTGAATGAAGCTATTACTACAAAATATTTTTCTTGTATTTTAAGATGATACATAAAATTTGTTACAAAATTTCTTAAATTTGTGGGTGTTTCTTTTTGTATTTTGTTTTAAGCTTGGGTCATTTCACAGGAAGATGCTTCGAGCAAGCTGATGTTACTCATATTTTCTTTCTCATATCTCTTTACAGCTGCCAGCTTCTCTAGTTTTTTACCAGTATCAGGCAGAATAACATTTTACCCAGCTGATGATCTGATTAATCTGAATTAATGATCTGGTTGCAGTGATGTAGCCCTTACAACACATTAGCTTAAAGCCTGCCAAAAGAACCTGATAAATACTCTAACATTCAAAGTGAAATATGGGGAGTGGGAAATGAGGCAGTCCCCTTTTCACCCATCTATGCCCAACTCTGGATCAGACCACAGATTTTATCAATGTTTGGTCCCTTCCATTTTAATTGTAATCTTGCTGTTTTCAGTCTTGCTTTTCCCCCTAAACTAGTAAATCAGATGTGAAAGCTAGAGTTACAACTTCATTTACACTCAAATGTTTTCCTGGCTATCTTCTTTTGCTCACTGATTCAAGTCTGTTTGTGGTAGACAAGATAACAGACGTTTACTGTCTGATACTGTTTGTCCACATTAATCACTATTTATGTAAAGAGCAGGGAATGAGATTTGACTGCTCATCAGGAGACCTATGTTAGGAGCATCTTTTTAATTTCACCAGTGCTACTACATGTGTTTGCAACTAAAACCAATGGAGTAAGAGTTACCTACTCCTTGGTAATGACTCAGTAATATCTTGAGCCTGTCCATGGCAAGAGGTTCATCAGAAATTAGTGACTGCTTCCATTCACTATAGGTGCTGTGGTGTGCATCTCAAAAAAATCTCCTGAATGTCTGAGTTCTTCAGATTTGAGATGGCAGCAGAGAACTAACAGTTTCTTACTGTAAAGATCATTTCTGTCAGCCTGATAGTCATGATTAGGAAGGCATCTGTATCTGGAACTTGTTCCGTATTAGTAAGTTGGTGGCAGCATCTTTGACTGACGCATAGGGCTCCCAGAACTGTTCAATCAAAGATGTCTTGATGCTTGCCTGTCTGATTTGGAAGTTGACCAGCACATGAAGAGTTCACTCTCTTTCCAGGAGTTCTTTGAACCTGAGGTACTGACTGTATGTATACAGGGAGGAGATCGGAGAATGAAGCATAGATCTTTTCTGCAATTTTATTTAAAGAATGAGAGTATATTGGATAAGCTTTAATACTTTAAGGTTCATCTCAAGTGAAAAAATGAAATTATTTAGTTCGTCGTATCCTCAGCTACCTACAGATCATCTTCCTTAAATGGAAAGTTTTGTTCTCCAACTGAATTTTTACATTGTAGAGTGTAAGTTTGTATATAACTGACACACATCCAGGAAAAGGGAATGTGACTAATATATCTGAGGTTTGCTCAGCAAGTCTGTGATGCATCTATTTGATCTAAAATCGGTCAGGAGTCTTAATCATGGCTAGTGTTCCAAGAAGAATTTTTTCTACATGTAACACTTTCCTATTTTTCTACCCCTTGAAATTATTTTCTGAAAGGAATTAACTAAGTAAAATATTCTGTTTCAGGTATTGGCTAAACAGAGTGCCTTGAATAGAAAAAAAAAAAATATGCAGCTGTGCTCTCCGTTTTGATAAAGGAATTTGAGAACAAACATCAAGATTTCTGAAAAAAAAAACACCAACCCAATTTCTTTAATATATATGCAACTCCATTTTCAGTTGCCATAAATACATGACCTGTGAATATTCAAATGGAATTTACATAGTTGTGGTCAGACATTTAATGCAAAGAAAAATCTGATCATGACTCTCTACCAGGCTTCTAGAAGATCTATCTTATCAGAGGGAAATAGCCCTTGTTTCACAATTACACCTTATTCGCATCATTGCTTCTTGGCACTACATACATAAGTGATCAGCTGAAGTACAGGATGAGTAAAATTAGATCAAAAATCTAACCAGTACCTAAAGAACTCACTGAAACTGCAACCATTTCTGTTGAACCAAACTGATGTGTTTGGTAACATGCTTTAACAGGCTTGAGCCAGAGCGCTGACCTCCATGATCCCCTCCAACCTTAACTATTCTGTGATCTGAAGACAACAATGACAGGCCAGTTTTTAGCTAGGCAAATACATACAGACGTTAAATAACAAATGTCAAGAAATTTAACCAGTAACACTTGAACACTGCGTAGAACCTAAGCATAGTAATAATGGGGACATAAATTTTGAGTCATGATATATTGAAATTTAATCTAATTTAATCTAGGAAAGCTTGCGGGACTATTAAATTAAATTAATTTTTTAAATTTAACAGATCGATCTTGTAAAGGAAGACAAATAATTTTAAAACTGTATTTAATATGCTATTTAAACAGAATTTGCATCACAAAAGGGAATAGGACATTTAGGTTTTTAAAGTGGTAAGTACTTGATGTATAAAAATAAGAAACCCTACAAATCTGAAGATGCTAAGATGCTAACGAGGAACTTGGCAAGCATGATCAGCAATAGCAAGGATTTGAAATTCTCAAAAGACATTAACTGCCTTTAAAGAGTATCAGAGGTCATTGCCTCAAAGCTTCAGAAAGACTGCTTTTTGTTATTACTCTAAAAATAAAATGCTTCAGCTAGTAATTTTGGTCATGTTCCCTTTCCTGCTTGATATCAAGGATTCTTTAACTACTCTGGATACCATGCTAATTCCTCTCAATTATTGGATAAATGTTCATAATCGACAAATACATTTTTTCACCAAGGATTTCTCACTCCAAGGTAACACAGCTAAAAACGGAGGAGGTTAAGAACAAGACTTGTTTCCTTATGAGGCTATATCAGTTTCCAGTGTCTGTGAGACTATTGTATGAAGAATTTTTCATTCCTCTTAGGAAAAATTTTCTGAAACAATGTGGGGAGAGGGCAATTGATCTTAAACATATATTGACTCTCTTCATTCCCTAAGTGTCTCCATCTTTACTCTTCTAAAGTAAATGCAGTATTGTACAATGGGCAGTATGTTCAAGCTGTTCTCAGAAGTTTAGCATGAACTTTTTGAATTGCCACAGGGTAAAACTGAAATAGCTTTTACAGATCTGATGTTTAGAAAAAGCAGAGGCACAGAATGGAGAAATAATACTTAACATTGATTCCACAGCCAAGTGGAAAGACCAACAATATGAAATCGCCAGTGTCCCATGTGGTGACCATGTTATTTAGTGAAGGGGACCCACATACAAATGTCTTCTCATAGCTTTCTTGTAACAGAGAACTAGAAAAAAGACAGCACTTAACATAGGATTAGCATATTCACATGTTCCTAGCAGAGAGTAAGATATTGTCTCAAATGGGTGATTTTTAGCATATTTTTGGTTATCCTTCTAAGCACCTAGTGGGTACTGATGAAGCTGATTTTAAGTCTATTTCCTTCAAGTGATTAACACCAATACATTATGTTTGTAATTAAGCAATTCTAGCACTTCACTTTTTAAAAGTATTCTTCTGTCTAAGTACTGAAGAACCTGGTCTACTTGAATGCAGTGTTGAGGGCCACTTAATTATTAATTCATGAGGAGTGGTATCAGTTTTATAATTATGCTGAGAAGAACAATACATACCTGGTAAGCTTAGACTGATAAGTTGAATGTCGTTTTCTACAAATCTTGCACAGAATATTAACTTTCTGGTGACCCAAAATAAAAATCAGATGAATATGAATAAATGTTTTTCTTTAAGTTACAGTGGGCTTAATGAAAGAAATTGCCATTAATTTTGGTCCTAATTTTCAACTTCTACTGTTGTGGTATCCTATTTTCATTGGATTTTACATGAATTGTATGCACACTCTATTTTTTTATCCTTTATTTTTTTGTGGTTACATTGTTGCAAAATATTTTTAAGCTTTTCATGGACAATATTCAGGTTTTCATGTGTTTGTTAGCTGTACTATCTTAACATGCAGTATGACAACTGAAGCTTTCCAGAAAGGTTCCTGATCTTTGTTCCAGTAATCACACTGGAGATTGTATAAGCATTCAAATAATCTTCTGATTAATAACTCTTGCTCTTGACCTATGGCTTCCCACTTAGGGTGCACTAGCATCATTCTGAAGGTTTTCTTTAGTAGAGGCAGCTTGTCCAAATCTTACCAGACCAATTAATAGAAAAATTCAGGAAGAAATAATATGGTACTAATCTACTTCAAATTACTGCTCTTCATCTGCTTTCACTGTAAGCTTGCTTAAGAGGCTCTAGCTGTCCCTGTCTTTCCTGATAAGGTAGTTTGGAGGGAGGGAATACAGAGTAAAGTGTATCAGAGCTCAATATGATCAGTAGATTACTTGCTGTAATTCATTTTATCTGTGAAGAAATATATGAAAAAGCTACAGGGGAAAAAAAAACAAAACAAAACAACAACAACAAAAAAAACAACAAGAAAAACAAACAAACAAAAAACCCCTGCAGTGTATGTGCTAGAAAAGGCTTTGTCTGAGGAAGGGCAAATGTCTGAGAATGAGTAAGTCTTTTCAGCTGTGATTGCAGCTGTCTTAAGTTTCAAGGTAGGCAGTTCCAAAGGCTTAGGAAAATAGATAAACGTTAATAGACCTAATAGACCCTGGAATGGTCTATAGCCTTTAATAGCTAATAGACCCTGGAATGGTCTAGAAGAAGAAAGTGAACAGTGACAGTATCCATAAAGTTCCAACATTTTTCTTAGTTTCAAATATTGGAACTTATTTTTTTTGTGACAAATCTGTAGTGTGTTTTATAGCATTCCATGTTGTCAGTCGTACTTAAGGTCATAACTGGAAAACTGTACTCTACATTTATGAGACTGAAACGTGATGGGGATGTCTTTCTTGTAGCACAATAATGAACAATTAAGTGAAAAGTGTAATGAACTTCATTTTCTGTTTTATTCCAAAACTCTGTGAAAAGCTTCTAAAAACATAAAACATGGACTAGACTAGCAACATTTTTAGTTTTAGTATTGTAAAACACAGTTAACAGAGCAATGTAAAGAAGTATGTAGAGAGGCATGCAAAGAAATAACAAAATTCTTCTTTTTAGGCTGTGATGAAGATATGAAAATAAGCAGCTGGAAAAAAAACAAAACAAAACAAAACAAAAAACAGAAAAAGTAACTAACTTCTCAAAGAAGCTGCATCTTTCAGACCTGTTTCTCATCTTCAGGGTAGCAGCTTTGTCATTCATCTGTGTCTAGATCCGTTTCCTTTGGGGAACCTTTAAAACTTGACTTGTCAGTCTCCTTTGAAATGGTGTGGTGTTGAATATCAAAGGGGATAACCTTTTGCTGAGTTGGTCTCTGATCTACCCTACTATCTCATTCCCAATCTTTCCCCAGTTCTCTGCCCATTTGAGGTGGATGGAATTCTGTATTTTATGGTTTGCGGGGTTTCTTGTTACATGTGTAGCACACAACAATGCATTAATTTTGTAACAAAAACTTGCTAGGATTTAAGTAAAAGCGTGCACGTGTCTGATGAAGTAGTCTTCTGTAAAACCTGAACCACGTGGCACTTGGTTTTCAAACATTCATGAATGACAATGACATCAACATACACAGCTGTTTAATTCTAACAGAATACCATTGTCATTTCTTAGGAAGAGAATTACTCACTGCAGTAAACATTTTCTCAAACTCCAGATTCATACTTCAGGCTTACATTTGCGGACTTTTTTAGATTTTCCATGTTCAAGTTGTCTAAATACTTGTGGGTCCTATTGCAAGAATCCATGCCATTTGTTACTCTGGGCAAAGGAATGCCGATCTAAGGGGGGGGGGGGGGGGGGGGTAGAGAGAAACTGTCTTCAGACTATCTGTAGGACTTGCATCTTTTCTTGGCCGAAGTGAGTCTGCATACAGAATACTTGAATGACTACATAAACCTAAAAATTGAAAGATTAATCTTAAAGCTGGCATGGGGAGATTTGGAGGTCAAAAGTGAACACCATATGATTTAACTCAGCATTATATGGTGCAAAATGTGGGTAATAGATTGAATTGTGTGCATGTTATTGTAACTGATGGTTTTGTTTCTTCTGAAGAAGAAATTGGCTTTATTTTATATATGTTATGGAACACTGTTTTCTAAACTATAGTTTTCAGTTTCTTGGCATATCTATAATCTTTCAGTAAGAAGGGCATTTTTCACTTACATTTTGTGTCCTATTACCTAAGCACCCATAAGTGGCACAGGACGGCAAGTGTTATTGTTGCATTTACTTGGCTTCACTCTTTTTGAGGATTTGAAAGGCCACATTGTTTTCCTTCAGTCTTGTAGCTCCTTCTGGAAAATCAATGCTTCATCTATAAACCTAAAACAGCATATAATGACAATGTCAAGTGTATAAATGGTAGGTCTGGCTTTTTCATGACCAGTAATCTTCTGTAATAACTACTATAACTGACCAGTTTTGAAAACTCGATGTTTTGGACTTTGAAGCCAGTTTGCTTTGTATGTCCTCTTTAGATATTAAAGCCTGGAAATACTGTTAGAAAACTGAGTAAGTACATGCTGTCTGGCTCCATTCTACAATACATTGTATATTCTACAGTATATGTGAATAGTGATACTTTATCAGAAGGTCTTTTTGGTAGGAATGTTGGCCTGAGAACAGTGGGAGCGTAGAGCCCCATCACAGCTATATGGCATGGCCATAGATTCACTATGGTTGGAAAAGATCTCTTTGAATAAGCTAGTTCAGCTGTCAACCCATCCCCACTGTGCTCCCTAACCATGTCCCTCAGTGCCACATCTACCCTGTTCTCGAGTCAGCTCCAAGGATGGTGACTCCACCACCTCTTTAGGCTGTGCCTCACCACTCTTTCTGAAAAAATCTTACTACTCATATTCAACCTCATTGAATTGGCCTCAGCCTATCAATACAACATATCTCAATCCCTTGGGCAGATCAACACTTCCTCTTAATTTGGTGTCATCTGCAAACCTACTGAGGGCGCACTCAATCCCCTCATGCAGATTATCAGTAAGATTAAATGGGATGGGCCTCAATACTGACCCCTTGGGAACACTACTTGTGACTGGTCACCAGCTGATTTCAACTCCATTCACCACCACTCTCTCGGCCCAGTCATTTAATCAGTTCTTTACGCAGAGAAGAGTACACCTATCCAAGCTATGGGCTGCTAGCTTCTTCAGGAGTATGCTGTGGGAGACAGAGTTAAAGGCTGAAGTCTAGGTAGACTATATCCACAGCCTTTCCCTCATTCACAAGGTGGGTCACTTGGTCACAGAAAGAGAACAGATTGGTCAAGTAGGACTTGACTTTCATGAATCCATACTGGCTAGGCCTGGTCTCTTGCTTGTACTGCACATGCTGTATGATTGCACTGAAGATAATCTGCTTCATAACCTTTCCCAGATACCAAAGTCAGGTCTACAGACCTATAGTTTCTTGGATCCTCTTTCCAAAGTTTGCTGTAGATGGGCATCATGTCGGCAAATTTCCAACAATCCAGGGCCTCCCTGGCTGACCAGAGCTTCTGGTCATCATGTAATGATGGAAAGCAGCTTGACAATCATTTTCATCCACTCCCTCACCGGAGTCTATGTTGTGAAGTCTGTCTTCATGGGGGTGGGCACCCTGGATTTGCTAGCACAATTGCAACAAGTGGCATAGTTAGTTTTAATAAACTAATGAGAATAATATGTTGGGGTTTTGTTTGTTTGTTTGTTTGTTTGCTTGTTTTGGGGGGGGGGGGGGCAGAATTGTAAAGCTTTCACTGATGTGATTTTTCTTTAATAACAATAATCCACTGGGAACTGAGCTAAAACATCTAAATGACTGCCTACGTTATTAAGCTGGTAAAATTCAGATAAAAATCAGTGACTCAGTGGTAATAGAATTTCATATCTCACAAAGTCAGACAATGATCTGTCGAAAGGCATACACAAGTTTCTTTCTATACTGTTGCTGTTGCCTTCGCTGTCATTCTGCCAAGGATTACAAGGGCTGACAAAATATCTTAATTTGAGTTAAATTTATTTTTCTGGTATTTTTTAGGTCTGGTGACATTCCATAGGAGTTTGTAATTTTAATTTTTTTAATTATTTTTTTTATTTTTTTTCTTCTGTGAAGATGAGAGCTGAAGTTTTATAAATGTTCCACTGGCAAAATATCAGCTTTAAAACAGGAGTATTTCTCAAATATGAAATTCAGGATTACTTATTCTAGGTAGTACTAGAAAGTTTTAAAATAACCTCTGATAAGATTATGTTATTGCAGATGAAACATTTTTAAAAGCAAGACAAGAAAATAAATAAAAAACTTACTGATATTTTTGTGAACAAAAATTTGAGAAGATCACTGCCAGTGTTCACAAACAGCTTTTCTATTTCTTTCCGGAATATTATGTTGAATTTATGTGGGCAAGGAATAGCAGACAGTTTTTCCACTGCTATGTACGCAAAACTACAGGTTAACAATAGAACAGCTCTGAAAATACTATTGAAGCAGATGTAGCTAACTAATTCCCCGATATTTAATTACAACTGTTTCCCTTTCTTATTCTCTTTTAGTATGAAAAACAATGCAGAGATTAGTTTAAGCAACTGAAAGAGGATATAGTGCTGCTTACAGCTGTACTTCTTTGCTTGCCAGGTCCCTGTCCCTTGCTGCAATTTTAGCTTCCAATTCCAGCAAACAGTTAGACTCTGTGTAACCTCTCAATGGCATTTCTTTTCATGCTCATTTCCTACAGTAAAACAGATTTGATTCCATCCTTTTATTCAGTCTGACAGGTGGGTAACATCTTCAGTAGCGCAGGAGAGTGGCTGAAACATCTTTTTTGCTGGAAGCCTTACAATCCAGGTGATTTTATTTAGTTATTTTAGTGTAACAAACATCTAATCCATAGTCAGACTTTGCCTAAAGGTACTTTTTATTTACAGTGTTCAGAGACATCTTAACTCAGATAGAACCTTGCAAGTCTTGAAAACGATTGTGAGCCAGAAATAATTGTGAATCCAATATTGCAAGAGATCCTTGCTTTTTTGAAAATACTGCTGCTAATCTTGGCTCCTTTTTTTGAATGTCAAATATATGTAAACCTTGTTCGTAAGGTTTTCAAGCTGACCATCAAAAAAAAAAAAAAAAAAAAATCAAAAGAAAGAAATGATAGGAGATCAAGGGGAATAGGTGAGTTGAAAGTCTTTCTAATCACATGTCAACTACTGGCAATTTAGGAAATGTTGCCATTGACATACCAGTGTCCTTACAATGGTAAACAGTATAGAATTACTTAGCTTTTTGAGAGCTGGTTAACATCTGACCCCCAGTTTACCTGTCTCTTACATGATGACTTACTCAGATTCATGAGGAAAGATCACAGAAGTGTTGCCTACTTAGCTGATAAAACTCAAATTCTACCCCCTTACTAGGATTCTTCAGTCAGTGTTTGAATGTTAGCAACGTATCTTAGTCTGTTTGAAGTCAAGATCTGGGACCTGATCTACTGAGACTCAGAAATTAAGGTTTGCCAGCTTGAATTATCTTTTATCTACTCTGTTGATAAGATAGTCTGGTTGTTGGCTGTCAAGTGGTTGAATATTGGACCACATGGATCTCTGCCTGGTTGTTAACTGTTCTCCAAACCACAACAGATTAGAGCAGCTGCTGCTCTGGAATGCTTCCTCCTTTTTGATGCTGGAAAGATGGACACCTAGGCCTACTTCAGTCCAATTTCTTCAGAATGTTGTCTCCATCTTACTGTAGCGGGCAGTTAATCCAGAATATGACATCCATCTCCTCTTAACACCTGGAGCTTGCTGGTGAGCGAGTTTCAGGAAGCAATTGGGTTGTATACTGATAGGTTGAGTAGCACAAACCTGCCTCCTCACAGAATCATCATTTTAGCCAAGTTTCCAGGTAGAAAAAGGAAAAGTAAGGGCTCCACAGCAAAGTCCTTTTGCGTCTCTTACCTGGGAGAGCAAAATTCCCCACCTGACCAGCAGGTGGGGGAATTGCTAAGATATTGATTAATTAATCAAAGCGTATTATATTAGTCAGTCACTTTCATCTAAAATTCACCCCCTTTGCATTTTACTCTATGTTTTCAAAAGCGTAGCAGATGCTATAATAGGTAATGCCTAATTCTTCACTGTTATGTTATAAAATTAAATATTTTTAACAAAAAATTGCAAGAGCTTCGTAAGAATTCAAAGATAACAGCAAATACATTTTTTTAAACATACTTTTATTGAGCTATCTTGATGTTGCTTCTTGGTTTTGCATTCTAATTCCAGATGGACACAAAAACTGCTTTTCAACTTTATTATTAGTTTATCAGACCCTACTTTGAAAAGCATTACAATGCATTTTGCATTTGATAGCTACCATTTTTAGGTGATAGTTGCTATGTTTCATGAAGTAAAAGTGTTTGATTCTCTTTTGAATTTGTTTTTAATCCTTTAAGGCAACTGAACTACTAGAAAATCTATGTAAATTTATTTCCATTGTTATACAAAATTGTTTCCATTGTAAAGTTGATACAAATCCATTGTTTGGGTTGTTTTTTTTTTTTTTTTGTGGTTTTTTTTTGTTTGTTTGTTTTTGCTACTTATAAACTTGAAAAAATTATGTTAGAATCATAAAATTCATGGTGTCTCGTTGATGTAAATATACATACTGCATTACAAGATTGAAAATTTCAAAACAGAACTTTAAAGACATAAATTATGGATTCCTACATTCAGTGGATGATTCCTAAAGGAGATTTATGAAGAAGTTATGAAGTTTTTAGGCTGACATTAATTCTTACCATGTCTATAATCTTTATCATGAGAGATAAGGGAGAAAATGTCCTGTGGTTTGCCAATTTGATAAAGCAAACAGATCTGATGAAAAAATAGCAGAAAAAGAGGAGATAAGATCTGTTTTATACGTGTCTTTGCAGCACTTCAATGAAGTAGAAAGTGCATTGGAAAATTCCTTTGTAATTGCTGCTTTTAGTTTAATTTTTTTTTTCTTCAAAAGCATCAAATTCCCTTTTCTGCACTTCTTCAGGCGAAACCTGAGATTACCGTAGCAGAAATATTACCTGGATCTTAGGTGGATATGAAATTCTTACAGGTGACCTACCCATCTTAGTGCTGTTCAAAAGAGATAAGAGTCGTTATTCTTATTTTGAAGATGAGAAATCTGGAACAAAGGTGGATTTGTTTGCTTCAAACAAATCAGTTCATTTTCAAAGGCTAGGGATAGCTCTTTTATACTTTGTTTACTAAGCTACATTCCTCATTATTGTGAAAAAGTGCAATAAAACCTCGTAAAAATCATGTTTTTATTGGGAGTTGGGTGTGGGATAGAATACAAGGCATCTTTTCTACATTGGGACCCATGGCTTTTATTAAAAAAATCTTTCATTTCTTCAAAAACAAGTATGAAATTGAATGCATATGTGGTTCTTCCAATGAAACTAAAAAAATTTACCTTTTACCCTGAGTACCTCTGTTCAGAACGTAGGAATTCACTGCTTTATTTTTCAATGCCTTTCTCAAGCAATTTGTCTTTTACTTTTTAATTTCCATTGTCCTTTACATTTTAGCTAATTTCCCTTTTTAGTTAAAGACCCAATCATGGATGGTTGTGTGCGTATGTGTAAAGAAAATAAACAGAAATAGACAGAATAAATGTCCTGTATATATTTTATGAAGATAACTGAATTGCTATTTGTATAGCTAATTCTGTTGCCATAATATATATATATATTTGTAGTTATATTGCACAGAAAATTTTGGTTTATCCTTTGGCCTAGATAAGATATTAATATATATGAATTTATGAAGCACCTTGTGAGGTTTTTAAAAGTTTAAGTCCTTGAAAATATTTGCCCAGTAAACTTTCTGTACCTCATGGTACATTTTAAGCAACTCGGTAAGGGACATTAAGCAAGGAGATATGCAGAGAAATAATGGGAGTTGTTATGCTGAACTCTGTATCACAAAGTTATTATGGTGAAAATTTGTATTTGTTCAAAGTTCCACTCATCTAGCTTATTTCTGTATTACTTTTCTATCTTTTTCACTTGATCTTACAGGAGATAAAATCCTTAATGGATAAGACAGGTTGAGGATATAATCTGCGACCAATTCCCATAATCCTTGTATTTTCCATTATGAGACCCTCAGGTAACATGAAAGCAGTAGAGGGGGATGGGGTCAAACCTAAGCAGTATATCAGATAATTAAGAAAGAAACAGAAGTATAGGCAATCATATTTTTAAGTTCAGAACATTAGGAAATTTGAGAGCTACTGTTGTTTCAGGGCTAGTCTCACTCAGATGCAGGTGATTTTAGGTTTTTCCTGAAGTCTACAAAATCCAAATCTCAAATCTCTACATCATGGAGCTTCTTTGTTTCCTGAACTGTAGTTTTCTGCAACTCAGTTTTAAATAGTTCTGGAGTTTGCAGATGTCAGAGGTAAATCTAGCACAGGTTCCTATAGGAGGGATTACAGTGTGCTCCCAAGCATTTTTTAGTTCAGGCTGACAATGAGATCCAATTGTACAAAATGCATATACAGAATGGATAGAAAAGTAGGCTCCTCAAAATCTTGAAACAAAAAATTCAGTCCTTTTTAAGGCTTTGAGCTTTATGGTATATGCTTGAATATCTATCCACACACATCAGTAATCAAGCGACAGGTAACTCTTAAATTATGCTTACTCTCTCAGAATGTGTGAACCATTATTTCATTGACAAAAGAGAAAATGCCATGTGCAACTTAGCAGTGTCTGTGACTTCATCTCACGAAGAGCAGGTTTACAGATATTTGTAGGTAATGTTTTCCCTTCTTTCTGGAGGTCCTTCATTGCTGTTATTTTAAAAGAAAACTTATTCTTTACCTACATTTTTCTAGATATCCTTCCTCTGACACTCTCATTCTAATTGTATTTTTCTGCACTTCTGCAAAGTTCAATGTAGAATATCAGCCTGTGCAGCAGAAATTATTGTTAAAAGCCTTATTCTAAGAGCAGTGTAATCTGATTTCCTGTGCAATTCTGTCCAGGGGATAGATTTTCTGTTGCCTGAGAAGGCACTTTCTCTGACCAAAGAATTTTCTTTTGACTTTAAAGAGATACTTACGGTGCCATAGAAAACCTGGACTATAGTCAATGCTATCACTTTCTACTGCTTAGATGTTTTGCAAAAAGTTGTAGGAATATAATGGTCCATTGCTCTTAAGACATTGAACCAATTTTAACAAAATTTAGCAGTGAAATTGGAAACATCTTGGGAGGGAAACACAGGTACTCTGATGGCCTAGGCATTAGCTTGTAGTGGGTCAGGTTAAAAAGCTTTGCCTCTTCTTAACTCCGTTGCAACTGGCTCCAGCTTTGCACTGTCTGACTCAATAACAGAGAAGACATTTTGCTCTTTCTCACTCCATACTCCCATAACCTCTGTGTTCTGGGCAGCTTCTGAAGTCTCTTTCTTTTCTTGGAAAGGCCTCACAGGGTTTTAAGCAGGCTGTTATAATGATCTCAACAACAAAGCTGCAGGACTATTGAATAAACAAGCCCTGAGATAGATCTTGAACACCCGCTTGCAAATCACCTAAATGAAGCTGCAATAGTTGATAACTCCACAGGAACACATTTAATTAACATACAAATTAAACTCAGATGAAGTTCAAATTAAACTCAAAGAAGGTAGGAGTTTAGGCATCCAGGAGAGAGGCAGCACCCAGCTACATGAGTCATTTAGAAGTTATGGACAGTGCACAGGAAACATGCATAGCAAGAGCACGTGCTGTTTGTTCCCCTGTCACTGGCAATCAGGCATTGACTGCAGGCAAAACTTGCATCCTGAGTGCAGCAAAACTTTTCCTGGTCAGAGTGTGTTACAAAAGGAAGAAAAGTGTAATGAAAAGGTAAATGGACATAGAATTATGGGGAAAAAAATAACTCGGTTTTTTTTTTTCATTTGTGATAAAGTTTCATTAAAAGAAGTACTTCTAAAATTCCTCATTTTATAAATATTTAGCTGAGAATATGCCTGAGTTATATTTTGATTCCAGGGAGAGATTCCTTCAGTGTTGTTACTAGATCCATGGGTCTAACACTAAAACTTCGAGAGAAAAAGAAACAGGAAAAATCTTAACTTTTTTTCTCCTGCGGATATTTCAAATTCCCAGAATAAATATTTATGACATATGCAACCTTTCCTAAAGGCAAAGGCTCATTAAAGCTGCAGACATGATCCAGTAATTTAGTAGTTAATTGTAAGCTTATTTTTAATATTCACTCTATGTTGATGTCCACAAACTTACAGGGTTAAGGTCCCTACATCAGCAGTATTGTAAAGAGGTAAAGTATCCTTCCTTCCTACAACGAGTTGTACTATTAAACATGCATTGACTGTTTAAGATTTTTTTTCACCACCGAAAGTAAAGGATCTCCTGACACTGTAATATGCTGTTTTCACTTTTCACGTCTGTACTCTTCTCTGTCTGGAAAAGCTTTGCTCTTCCCTTTCTGTTGCTATGAGAAAAAACCCAGTTGCCAGGGAACGAGAACAAGAATCCAGCACATACTGAGGTGTCCTCTGTCAGATGTCAAAAGAAACTCTCCTAAATGCTTTCAAGTGCATACAGAGAGTAAGGCTTACACATGAGAGAAAGGAATAGTGGAATTGGCTGGCTGCACTTGGTGATGTTCAAAAGCACCCCAAAATCATTACTTTTTAGCCAGCAGTCCCAATACCAGGACTACACTGCTTTATGTTTTCAAATAGCTGAGACACAAGATAAAACACCAGGCTTAAAACTTCCCTTAAATTTCTGATTTGCTCATTGAGAACTTAAGCTTGATCTTCTATTTTAAAAATCAGATTGATGATAGTGTTTTGTGGTCTGGATATGCCAAAAACCTTAAGGAAAAATTAGCAGTGGCTGAGCTGAAGCTGTGGTTTGATTCTTGTAGCTCTGTTCCTGGGATGGCACAAGTCTTGCTAATTGTTCCTTCAGGCCTCTGTGCCCAAAGCAGCAGGTAGTAGTTCAGTACATAGTTAAGCCATCATTAGCTGTGTATATGTGTTTTAGCCATAAAATAAAGCTAAATCTTCTAATTCAGAACTCAAGGCTCTTTTTGGAGCTGTATGTCTTGCTTACATCATTATGTGACAACGTCCTGAGGGAACTAAGAGCTGTCTTTGGATATGGGCTGTCTCTGTCACAGGCATGTCATTGGCATGTGGAAAGAGCATCTCTGGAGTGCAGAATACTTCTCTTGTTCATTGTCTTCTTGTTGTTAGACACACTGTATTAATGATCCTGCAGGACAGATTTTTCTACATTGCACTGAGAGGTACTTGCACCTTTCACCAGCATTTGAGGTCAGGTTTAAGGAAAGCTTTTGACATTCCAGTTGGTGTTTTCCAGAGTAATTCACCCTGAAATTGTTTGTGACTGGAAATAACTTGTTTTGGAAATAAAATTGAGCCAGATGAAATTTGGTTCATGAAGTCTGTGAATGTTGAAGTTGTAAGAAACTGAGTCTGAAAGGAAATATATAAATGTTAGAACAGCAGTATTGTTTATAACAGTAGAATGGAAGTGTACATTTGGTACACTTTAATATATTGGGACCTTGCCCCATTGTAAATGGGTGATTCACCCAAATTAACATTTAGATTGCCTTAGAACAAAACAGAAGTGAAAATAATATATTTGGAAATAATGATTTATGGTTGTGTTAGCATGCTCTGCACAGAATCTCTGGATTGGGTCCTTACATGGGGCAGATTCATCCAGTGAGTGCCATTATAAGGAACGCTTCAGCTTCTCTGGTCATACACAGATCATGACCAGAAGAGGAGAAAGTGATGGTGTTTCTCCCCAGCTAATCAGCAGCCAGCCTAATCCTAGCACTGGTCGGGAAACAAAGGACGTGTGACTTCCTTTTCTTGTGTTTCTGTTTGCTGATTCAAAAAATGAGCAGCTTTTCTTTAACATTTTTTCCCTGAACCGCTTTTGAGTTGATCTTCCTTGGATTTTTCTCTTGATTTGATTTTGAGCAGCAAACATTAACTTTTTTTCTTATACTTCTCAGAGCTGTGCAATACAGCAGCATGCTAGAGCTCACACTCTATAGTCCTGCTATATTGCTGCTTTTTGCTGCTTTTTTTTTTTTTGACTCCACACAGGAGTGCTGTATTGAAGCTTGCTCAGGCCCACAGCCAGCAGTGGCATGTTCACAGAGGGAAGCAGCCAGATACCCTGCGGTGTTGCTGATCATCACTGTGCTTTTATCAGCACTAGTGCTAGGACCTCAGCTCTGCAGTCACAGCCCTGCTTTAACTCAATTTGTAAAACTACTTCTGCTTGGAGAAATAAGAATGGTAAAACGTAAAGGCACTTCTAGAGATACAAAATGCTAATTAAAAAAAAACAACAAAACTTGCAAGAAGTTCTACTTGCATCTTGTTTTGTGTCAAGCTCTATTTCTACTGGGAAATTGTCATAAATCATTAAAGTCACTCTCCTAGCTTTGAGTCTTACAGAATTCAGCTGTGTTGGTCTCATCTCACTTAAGGACTAACTATTGCAATAGGATGTTTTCATTGATTTAGAAAAAGAGTACAGTTGGCAGAAAAATATATTCTTTATCTTGTCCTGATGGAGCTGTTTACAAACAGTTCACCGTATCCTCATCTGCTTGAGTTTACTCCCTAAATAATCCTGAGAAAGAATTCCCAGATATGTTATTTAAGTTCTAAACAATTGCCTGTTTGTGTTAAACTTGGGTGAGATATTTTACTGTGCCTGCCTCCTACAATGAGAACAGGTTGTCTAAAAGTCTCCTACAGGGGTGACTTACATACTCTTTCAGAAAAATGATAGCTTCCCCAGCAGCTCACACACAGCTGAAATCTGTTTTCATGAACCATCTTTTGCAGCACACTTGACATGCTTTACATCTATACAGTGTAAACAAAGGCAACATAGAGAAGAAAATAAAATAATTTACAACTCAGAATGAATATTCATGATGAACTATTTATGTTATTCACCCCACGGCAGCATTTAATACAGAATCATAAATTTGCAGTTCAGGTAATTCTGATCACTGATGAACAAGGATTTGTTTCATACCTGTGTTTCAGATTTGCTTGTTAAACATTTTACTTGCACTGTGAGGTTGTTTCACGGAGTTATTTCGCTTGAGTTATATCACAGTCATCAAAGGATTAGTTGAAACTTGTGCTTTGCTTCAGCAAAAAAAAAATCTTTTTTAAAGTTTTTCAGAGCTGCTCTTTCCTTCTCTACTACCATTGAAATAGCGTTACACCCACAAAGACCTTAAGGTGACTGAAATTGGTAGTAATGCAGTGGGAAGAAAAGATGGCTTTTAAGCTGGCATTTGCCTTAGTGATGTGGATACAGTTCAGCCCAGTGTCATATGCAGTACTTTGCTCATGCAAGTAAGCTTTCCTATATCAGGGACAGGTGAACAATATCTGAGGAATTTTTTTGCTAATTGTTGGAGAAGATACAGAAAACTCAAGTAGAATTTTTCTAATATAGAAGCTTAGACTGATTTGATTGAAATTGTTTCAACGCTTTTTATTCCACACTGTAATCAGTAATGATAAATGCATGGATCACCTGCTGAATTAACATTTTTACAGTGAAGGTTTTGGCTGAGTCTTCTACCAGCACAGAAGGGTATATTATTTTTTATGAGCAGAAGGTGATTTTCTTGCTCTGTGAACATAGCAGAGATGGTGTAAAGTCTCAGTGTTAATAGTGAAAATTGTCAAGAAAATTTGCTAATGTTCTCCTATAAAATATTAACATCTTCTATGAAGAATACAGGGTAACATTCTTTTACAGATGCATGTCCCCATCAATTGAATCTAAGACACATCTGCATTTCTAGTACAGGCTACTGCTTCATAAATTTCCAAGTTAATATTTCCAAATATTCACTCTTCTTACTCCTGAAGTTCAATACTGTTTAGTGGTTATTTGGTATTTTGCTTCTACTCCTAACATTGCTAATTATTGAGCAAAATTTTTGGTTCATTAGAGGTGTTTACTTAACATATATCTTCTTGCGTAGATTTTAAGATTTTTAAGTTGCAACTTTGAGGAGATTAAAGTAGGAGTGAAATTAAATAAGACCTATTAAATAAATTATTTTCTTTACAGGATCTTGGGATTTCTTTATATTTATACTTCTTAATTTGCCAATATTCTTTTTAGTTTGAAACAAATCTGGGTGTATCTGAGTTGATATATTCTAATGCTTTTTTTTTTTTTTTTAGCCAATCTTCAAGAAAAGCAGCTTGATTTGTTGACTTCATTGAAATTTAATTATCACTAGTAGATTATTGAAGGAACACTCAATAAAATAATAAATCATGGCAGTCCGTAATGCTTTTTAGCTCTATGTGAAAAACTGCTTCGTGATGAAGGTAGTGTATCTCTGAAATATTCTGGAAGAGACACTATTCACCCCAGTGCAGTATGGCTCCTTCTCTTTGCTTAGTGCAGTTTCTAGTGACCTGCTGTGATATATGGTTATTAGCAAACAGATTATACAATGATTGACTAGTGAAGTCTGCAGGCATTTGGGCATATAGTAGTAAAGCTACAGGAAGATGCTTCAGTTGCTGTAATTGCAGCAGTTGTTCTTTCAGCCTGATTTTGAACCTAAGGTTTGCTGACCACAGGGGTCAGTTCCAGGCAGAATGTATCTCTGTTGCATGGACTTTTAGGAGAGGCCAGAATTTCCCCTTTGTAACGGGAAAGTAGGAAGGGACACTGAAGGGAATTAAAAAAAAAAAAAAAAGAAAGTAAGAAGAAAAGTTGATTCTTCAACAATTTTTCAAAGTACAGGGTCTGTTTTCCCTAATTCTAACATTTGAACAGTTGATCCGTCTTTCTTTCATTTTTCTGCTAAAATGAGTCAATAACAGACTTACTTAGGAAAATACTCAAAATATGAATATCCTGCTGCTAATCGTCTGTGTTGGGTTTCCTTTTAAAATTCAGACTTGTGATCTCAAAATTCTCTTGCATTAACTAGATATGTCACTGTACAGGCAGTTCCAAGTGTTGACAGTGCTTCCTACATTTGATGTACCTGCTTTTAAAGGTTTACTGTAAGCTGGTGGCTGTGTAACCCTCTGGGAGTGGGAGGAAGGAATGAAGGGAGAAATGGAGTAACACAAGTAGGAGGTGAAGGATAATTTGTCACACAATTTCTCATGCTAACTTGTTTGTCTGTTTAAAAACACAAATGCCAGTAAATAGTGCTTTCTGTTTGAACTGAGATCTGAATTTGGTACAAGGATAATAGTAGTGACTAAGAATATGTAGTCTTGATTCAGAATAAAGCACATGTATTTGAATGCCTGCTCCAGGGTACATCAATATCATATTTTGTGCATGTGCTTGTATTTGTATTGTCTAGTAATGACTTTTTTTTTTTTTTGCCTACTTTCCTGCTTGTATCCTTCTAGCCCATACAATCAGAGAGAGATAGCCCATACAGTGGAGAGAGATAGGAGTAGAGGTACAGTTACCTCTACTGAAGAGTAGAGGTAAAATTATTGTGATTTCAAAGATAAAGGCAGGCAGATCTACAGGCACAGACGGAGTTAGGTAAGAAAATACAATACTAAACCCTTTTTTGCGTATTTTGTGACTTTAAAATAAGCTGGGACAAGCATGCCCATCAATAAAGCATTACAAATAAAACCCACCCAAGCTGTTCCATGTTCTATTCGAAGTGGTTCCAAAAATTTTGCATCTAGTCAAATTTCTCTCTATCTATCTCCCTGCAGTAGGTTTTTGTACTGTAAAATTGTAACTAAGTTTTTTGTCTTAAAACATACAAACAATAACCAAAAAAAAAAAAAAAAAAAAAGTCCAACATGTTTTTAAGGTTTTGCCTCCCAGGATTGTCCTCTTTATTCCTGAAGAGTATCTGGAATACATAATAGAATAGCTATGTAAGTAAAAAGAAATTTACGAAATGAAACCAAAATCATTTTGGTGGTATATATAAATTGCTCATTGGCGTTACTAGTCACTTTTCAATATTTCTTCTTTGAATTAGTGTGTATTCCTGCATTTATGCTCTTAATATGTTTCACTTAAGGAAAAATACTCTAAACATTTAGTAAGGAATAGAAAACAGAGTTTATTACAAAAGTTTTGATTTTTATTTGCATTTAAACCACTGCATGCAGGAACAGCTAGTAAATTGTTGCAGCAAAAAACAAGTCATAGAGTTCATATATGGCTTATAAATCTTCACAAGATGTGCATACTCTAGAACAGAACCATAAATTTGGCTACTAAGATGAAAAGCTTAAATTTGAATCTGTACTGTACAATGTCACATGAAAGAAAAAAAAAAGTCAAACAAAATGTACTAATTTATAAAAGTATGAGAATGTTTTGAACAATGTGAAGCCAGCAAGTTTTGTATGGCATTTTTTGTGGTTCTTTAGATAGATTTGTATTTCTGCTGCTTTCTCTAATCTAGATATAACCCACAGTATAATAAATACTTGTAGTTTTATTTACTGTCTGACAGGTGCAAAAGGTATTTTTTTTAAAGTAAGTTTTCTTGAAGCACTCTAAACCAAGAGATAATTTCAGATATGGTGAGTAGAAGAATTAATGTGTCAGAGTGGGTGGTGGCTCTCAGACATCAAAAGCTAAGTATCTACTTAAAGCCATGTCATACTATAGACCAGAAAAAAGCCAAAATTTGAAATCATATGCAAAGAAATTGAAAAGCTTTGAATAATTTACAAAGGTGTAAAATGTGTGAACACTCCCAATTTTCTTTCGTTACATACTATCTCGATTTTTTTGGAGATAGCACATTTGAATAATGTCATTCGTACCATGGTTACCCTACCGTTCTCTTTGATTATTCCCACACTTGCATAGATACATGGCATAACATGACTCTTAAACTGTTTCCCAAGTTACCATCTGCCAGCTGACACTGTAACTGCGTGCATTCCCATAGCCCAGCACATTTACAAACTGAATTACATTATCAATCTCAGTGCAAAAGTCAGCAGCAAAAATAATAACATAAAAACTACACTATTATATCTCGACAATTTTATTAAGTACAGTTAATTTATGTGTGAAAGTATATGTATAAGCAGGTATGATGGCCAAGCTGGTGATTAGTGACTGTCAAAATCAGTGGAAAGTTACTGTCAGAATGTTGTTGCCTAAATTACTGTTTGATATATTCATGGCAAGCATCCCAGGACTAATTCTTATGTTTGAGTGTGACGATAAGTGATCTGACATACTTGTGTAGCATTAAGAATGTAAAGCCTCATACTGGATAAAATATCTGTATTTATTTTATATTTAATATATATTTAATATCTGTATTTATTTTATATATTCTAAAATATTTATATTTACTTAATTGTTCATGTTTTTACTTTCATCGTGATGTGAAGCCCCCTTAAAAATATTCGTTTAACAACAGGGAACTTCTTAGCTGACACAGGACACAATTGCTTCTATACATCACAACATAGAGCTAGTAGTGCCTATAACAAGATCTCTGTGCCTGATATTTCTTGGGCACAAGTTTTTGTTTTGTTTTGTTTTGATTTGTGATGAGTTCACAATGTAGAAGGGGGTTTAAAATTACCCAGTCCCTTTCTAATCCACATTCAAGCCCCCACTGGAAGTTCCAACGCACAAAGGCAGAATAGAGCAAGGAAATTCACCAAGACTGAAAAAAGTGCAAAGGTACAACTGTGCATCTTCAGATTTCAAATGTCAAGTCAGATACCAGAGATTCAGCCATCAGACTTTGCAGGACTGTCACCTTTCAGTGCTTTACAGTTCAAAATCTCAAAATGTATTTAACAACAACAACAACAAAAAGAATTAATGGCGAGGATTCAAATTTAAACGTAGATTTACAATTCATGCACATATGTGTATATATACACACACACAAATTTCTTGGTCTACCAGCCTGTTTTAATTGTAGAAATCTACTAAAAACAATGAACCTGTTTTTCCCTCTTTCCTTTACTTGGAGAGTCTTCTGTGTCTTATATTTTCTTTCATAAGGACTTGTAAAAGATTTCACTAACGGGGCTGCCAATGAAACTCGGATTTTACCTTAATTTTAATCGGGGCTTTCTAGTTGATGCTGTTTTGTTTGTTTCTGGTACTAATTTGTGATTTTTCTCCTTCACTCAGGCCATTAAAACATTGCTCTAGGTATTGTCTGAAAACTATTCATTCGTACATTACTCTGTTGTGTACTGCACATCACCCTGTGCAATTATTCAATTAAAACATAATTACAGGATACCAACCTACTAAAACAAATGAGTGGGTGAGAATTGTACTTGAAAATAAAAAACATTTGGATTCGTCTGCATCAAAGAAAGGACTCATTGACTGTAAAAAGAACCAGCTTTTGAGAATAATACTTGTGTGCATCAATACCGTAAGTGCATTTTAGTCTGAAAAACTCCCCAGAGGGTTCATGAGGCTTATTTGTTTGCTTTTTATTATAGATTTGTTTGGGCTAAAAGCTTCCCATTAAGGCAGTGTTATGAATCCACCCTTCTAGTGGAATAATTTAAAAAGCTTTTCAGGTAACGTTACAAATGAAATTAAAGTCAAATTATTAGTTATTTACCTAGCCAGACACTGGCAGAGATTGAACCTATACATATTACTTTGTTCTCTTCTCTATTAATACTTCAAGTATTATTTTGTGATTGTACACTCGTTTTGAAAATAATTTTTTTATAAATCTGGTAACCCTGACAGGGTCTGTGAAGCAGTGGCAGTGGCATCTGGGAGGTGAAGGATAACATTTTCTTCTGATTCTTTCTCTAAACTATGTAGCCGAGGCCTTTGGCCTGAAGGTGTTCAAATGCAGCATCTGAGGCACAGATCCAGATGTGAATGATCCAAATCCTTTATTACATGTTCTAACATTGCTTATATACATTCACAAGTTTTCACTTTTAACTTTCCCACTCGCCTTTACAAGTCAACAAAATATTCCACAAACACTCCTTAACCATGCATACAGGTACTTATTTGATCAGAGCCATGAGTGGTTCCTAGCCATGTGCTCTGCCTCCAATCAGGGTCATCATCAGGTGGCCATCATGCAGCTTACTT
This sequence comes from Alectoris magna, assembly GCA_030625065.1. NCBI lineage: Eukaryota > Metazoa > Chordata > Aves > Galliformes > Phasianidae > Alectoris > Alectoris magna. The sequence goes on from CM060560.1 coordinate 108,534,546, forward strand.
GACTTTGTTTTTCTCTTCTTCTGGAGGTGTCCTTGGTTCTCAGGCTTACTTTCTAGTGCCATTTATCCTGCTCCACAGCTTCTGCTCTGAATCGTCTTACTTGTATTTCAACATCCAAACTTTGATTGTAGGGTGCTGGAATACAAGCGTAGGAGTTAATAAAATAAATAAATGAATAAATACAAACGTAATGTGAACTAGTGCTCAGTTTTGATGTTTATGTACCAACTTGCTCAAAATACACCTCACGGAAATAAAAATGACATCTGAGATGTCTGTATTTGATAAGGAGGCGTCATTTTCATTTGGGAAGCCAAATTTACAGAATGAATGTGGTATTCAGATGAAAATGCTTGCCCCACAGAAAACTGTTATTCATGTGGTAGAACTGCAAAAGCAAAAATAAACCAGAACTGAAGGAAATTGTTGGATTTAATTCAAGGCCTTTACAAATGTATTGGAAAAAAAAAAAGAATATGTAATAAGAATTAAGCAAGGATTATGAAAATGTAGTATAGGCAACTAGTAGGATAATTTACTAAATTTCTACTCTAATGAAAGTGTGGAATGCTCTCTTTCACCACTTTTATTAACATGACTAATATTTAGTCATTCATACAATGCTGTTTCTTTTTCTGTTAATTAAATAACTACTGTGGCGCTGACATTGATAGTATTTGTTAGCCTGTGAGCAAGAACCGGAAGCCTAATACAAAACCATAGAAAGCAAGTACTAAACCCAACATAACCATTCATCTCCTGAAAATATGCAAAAGAACAAAGCAAGATCAAATCCATCTGCTCTTGCAATGAGACATTTCTGCTGTGCAGATGTAGCCTTGTTGTCTGAAGAAGCAACTCTTCCTGTATAGAGATGGGGCAAGATTTGACATTTAGAGGGGCAGATGGGCACAGCTTAACAGCAGTAACTGGCAGTGGACAGCAAGTTTAGTGCAATCTGAAAACTCAGACTAATGAATGGGGCAGCCTATGCCAAGTTCTTGAGAAACGATTCAAATAAGGAAATTTTTCAACACACTTAAAAACAAGTGTGAAATTAAATATTTTTTATTGAGGTGAGTTAGATGAATACGAGCAATTATATCTGTAATTTAGTGCTTTCTGTCTGCTTTAGTATGAAAATAGGCCTGCCTTGGCAGTGTTTCTAGCTCTGAACTTCTAAAAGAGCCTTAGGCTGTCTTGTGCGTGCATCTCATGTCTCGGTGCCTGAGGACAGTGCTTGAGCTCTGGCATTTGGGGCATGTCAAGTGCAGTCCCAGGGCTCCTCAGAGCACTGTTCAAGCACACAGACAGGGCTGAAAACTGAGAAGGGACATCCCCTGTTTGTTTCCTGCTCAAGTAAGTTAGACTTATAGATGTGGCTTTCATGTGTCCCAAGAGCAGAGAGCTGATCCGCTTCTGAACAGCTCTCTGGTGTTCCCGTGGACTGGTGCAGCCAACCAGTGAAATAGCTTACAGACTGTACAGTTTCACAGTGGCTGAGTTCATGGTCTGCATCAGTGTAACTGGCACTAATATTTTTCAGAGAACATGTTTTAAAAGAGCTTTGTATGTATTTGATCCCCCTGTTTTTTGGAAGATTGTTGAGACAAATGGCCAGTCCCTCTAGAGACAGGGAGGACAGGAAGACAAAGGGTATGCATTGTGCACAAGTTTATTTCTTGAAAAATGTTTTGGGATCCCAAATTTCAGTCTCATACGATGCAGCTGCTGACTGTATCTGCCCATGGTTGTAGTTGCTGCACTAGTACCTTTCCGACAAGTTTTGAGGACTCATCAAAAGGTAGAAGTATTGAAATTGAACAGCATTACTCTTAAGTTATAAATAGTACATATATTATATGTGGTGAACTCGCTTTAGCAGGGAGTTGGATTTGATGATCTCCCGAGGTCCCTTCCAACCCCTACAGTTCTGTGTGGTTCTTTACTGACATAATGCTTCCAAAAATGTTCCTATAGTTCAATGTTCAAGTAATATGTAACTGTTCTACCAAAATTTATTAGAAACTAAATGCACAAAAAGATGAGGAAAATCAATTAAACTGGACTTCTTCACGTCACTTAATTATTGCGTTCTTTGTTTTTAAGTGCTTTACTTGTGCATCTCAATATTAGCCCAAGTCAGTGAGCAGAGCAGGCATGGAAGTGTAATTTTATCTCCTGAAAGTATTTTTTCCAGGAATGCTTTAAATTCAGGGCGATCTAGAGAGCCAATGTGTAGGAATTCCCTGGGAACAAGGTTCCAGAAGACATGTGTGAAAACTATCCAGCAAGTAACATAGAATTTGGCTGTTTTCACTGTGTCTTGGCCTCATCAAGAAGAGTTTGGGGTTCCTTGCTTGGCCAGCACAGGTCTCTGGCAGCTGGAAGAGCACAATTCATAGAGAAATGCATGCAACTAAGTAAATAAAGTTAACCTGTATCTTAAAATGATTAATGAGGTCAACAGCTTAGAAATATCTGTGTTTGTATGCTTCTTGATGGAATATAAAAATAAGTTAAAAAATCCACAGGATTGTTAATGTAACACAGTGCAGCTTTGAGGAGCAGAAGCTGCTATCTTCTGACAAAGTTGGGGTGAGTTACTGAAATTTTGACATTTGGTGGCGTTGCTCTTTGTAAGTACCAAAATTTAGTGATGGTCTCTATCTTCAAAATGAACTGACATATAAAAGCAATATGAAAAGGGATGGTAGAGGGACGTCTGATAATGACAGATGGAAAGGTGACAGTATGAAGGAAAAAGTAAACAGAAAAACAGTGATACGCAGTAAAGCTTGTGTACACCTTTTATATATATATAAAAGTTACTGTGCTAGTCATGTATTACCAACAGTAACCATAGTGCTGCTTTTGGAGCAAATAAAATTATATAGAGAAGGTTGGAGCAAACAAAATAAACATGATTACTGCTTGAAGTCCTCTTCAGAGGTATTTTATTTGGCAATAGTTTAAGCATAATATAAAGTGATTTTCCTGTGGATAATGTAATATTTCTAACGCAATAGTAAGCAATGTAACTATTACCAGTTGTCCAGAACATAGTCTTAACAGAGGTATTAGATTATTGAAGTATTGTTCTGGGAGGTTTTCCTCCTTATAGTGCACTTGAATGTAATGTTTTATAGTGGTATCTTTTATTTAGACTGTCCTAACAGTCCTCTAGAGCTGCCTTAAAAAAATAATAATAATAAAGGAAGGAGGAAATTGAGGTGTCCTTTAGATGGCAAAAGGAAACAAATGGAGGGAACTATCACAGTGACGGCATAGTTTAAACACAAATGAAGGAGCCGTGCAGTACATTGTGTTGCACTGAGCTAACTGATGCCCATGAACAGATGTTGGCAGTGAGGAATCCAGAGATCTGAGGAGCTTCAGGGGGTTCTGTCATTTTATCCTGGGACTTCTACCTCTAATTTTATTCACAGTGCTTTAAGAGAAACAAAACTACAAATAAAATGAAACTACTTAGGTGTTGTTACTGTAGTTAGGCTAAAATAGTGATAGAGGTAGATTATTTTGAAAATAACCACAGGGTCATTTCAGGAAAAAAAAAAAGAAAAAAAGAAAAAAAAAGTCAGGGAGAATCAGGTAGACCTTAAATTTACAAAGCTACATAAGAAGTATTTTGTATCCAAAACGTTCCAATTTTGTCTCTCAGCCGAGAAATTTTTAGGAAGTTGAAGGAATTTTATCAGTGCTATCAAAATTGAAATAAACAACTTCTTTTTTTTTTTTTTTTTTTTTGGTAATACAAAAACTGAATTTCTTATATGAGTAGCGTTTATGGGTGTTTGAACACAGGGTTAAAATGTGTAAATTGTCTACAAAAATCACTTAGGGCACTTGCTCAGCTATGGCCATACATTGAATTGGATCTGAATGCAACTTTAGGGATGTAACAGAACATAGCAAGAGAATGATTCCACTAGCGCTGGTGGACAAAGGGAAGGCGACCATTGTCATCCACCTACACTTGTGCAAGGCCTTTGACATGGTCCCCAACCACATTCTTATCTCCAAATTGGAGAGATGTGGATTTGATGGGTAGACTGCCTGGTGAATAAGGAATTGGTTGAAAGGCCACAGACAGAGGGTGGTAATTAATGGTTCTATGTCCAGGTGGAGGCCAGTAACTAGTGGTGTCCCCCAAGGGTCTGTCTTGGGACCGGTGCTCTTTAACATCTTTATTAATGACATCAGTGGTGGAATTTAGTGCACCCTCAGCAAGTTTGCTGATGACACCACGCTGAATGGTGCAATTGACATAATGGAAGGAAGGGATGCCATTCAGAGGGACCTCAACAGACTTGAAAGGTGGGCCTGGGTGAATCTAATGAAGTTCAAGACAGCAAAGTGCAAGGTTTTGCATTTGGGTCAGAGGAACCTCAGGCATATACACAGACTAGAAGGAGCAGTCCTTGAGCGTAGCCTGGAATAGAAAGACCTGGGTGTCCTAGTGGACGAAAAACTTAACATGAGCCAGCAGTGTGCTCTTGCAGCTCAAAAAGTAAATGGTATCCTGGGCTCCATCAAAAGAAGGATGGCCAGCAGGAACAGGGAGGTTATTGCCCCTCTCTACTCTACCCTAGTGAGGACTCATCTGGAGTACCTTGTCCAGGTCTAGAGCCCCCAGCACAAGAAAGACAGAGAGCAGTCTTGGAGCTGGAGAGGGTCCAGAGGAGGGCCACAAAGATGATCAGAGGGCTGGAGTACCTCCCCTACAAAGACAGGCTGAGGGAGCTGGGCTTGTTCAGTCTGGAGAAGAGAAGGCTGCTGGGTGACCTCATTGCAGCCTTTCAGTGCCTCAAGGGAGCCTACAGTCAGGAGGGGAGTCAACTCTTTACAAGGGTAGAACAAGGGGAAATGATTTTAAGTTGAAGGAGGGAAGATTTGGGTTGGAAATCAGGGGGAAGTTCTTTACCAAGAAAGTGGTGAGATGCTGGAACAGGTTGCCCAGATAGGTTGTGGATGCCCCATCCCTGGAGGTGTTCAAGGCCAGGTTGGATGGGACCCTGGGCAGCCTGGTCCAGTATTAGAAATGGAGGTTGGTGGCTCTGCCTGCGTCAAGGAGGTTGGAGCTTGATGATCCTTGAGGTCCCTTCCAACTCAAACCATTCTATGATTCTCTGATTCTATGATTCTATGATTCTATGATGTGCTTTCACTCATTCTTTTCATCTATTATTATTCTTTCCTGGCTGTGATTTACGTCCAAACTGAGTTTTATCCAGTAACTTCCAGGGATACCTCTTCTTTTGCCAGAAATATATCTTAGAGTAATACAGCTCTGGTGTCTTTGCCAGAGCCATGGAAGCTGCTCTGTCATGCGTTGGAATTAGTATGTTAACAGGACAAGAGCCAAGGAAATATATCTTGACAGCTTTAACACTGTGTACTGGAAAATAACACATGATAAGGAAAATTAATGGTAGTTGCACATCAGCTAGTATAAATGTGACTGGCAGTTTTTGTTTGTAGATGCTTTCTGGTTTTGAGCCATGGAAATTCTGCAGAGGGCAAAGAAAAGTGACAACCTGAACAGCTGCTTATTGGAACTCTATACTTGAAATTATGAAATTTGAAGATTGGTTTCATCTTGTGATTTTACTGTTCATCATTGTGACATCTGCTAACAGCTCTCATGGTAGATATTTCTAAAACGTATATCAAAAAGCACTAATGATTCACTGTCTGGTCCTGTTTTCAGGGTGTTTTTTTTGTCCCATGTGTGTGGTGATTCCATGGGCTCATTACCAAAATCCTGAGGCCAAACTGGTCTCTGGTGTATCCTCTCCAGAGTCAGCTGAGGGTAGAGTATTGATGCTAGTGTGTTGTTAACATTAGGAGCGATTATTTTCTGGAGTCATATCGAGTTAAGTCCAAAAAGAACTACTGGATATTAATGCGTTTGGAGTACTAAGTTTAGAAACTCAGGTAACTTTCTGTCTATCTGGCACTCACTGGAGACTGTATTCATGCAGGCTTCATGCTGGACTATTTTATATACATTTTGGATTTTCTGCAGATTTGTTTGATCCCTCTTCATTTATTTTTCAATATCAACATTTTAAATCCCAGCAGAACTTTTTTCTTGTCAGTCTTACTGTGCTGTTTACTAGCACTGTTTGAATTTCTCTGAATCCTGAATTTGTGCCTGATTGGCCTGAAAAATACGTAGTCACAGAGGATGAGTAGGTTTCAATGGATCAGGTGTATTTTTTTTTTCCCTAGCTTACTGTCTTTCTGGTCTGCATGCTTATTTGTTTGTTCAGAGTCAAGTGCTTGGAAATCCAGTTATTTAAACTGGGTGCTTGCAGAAGAATCTTAACTGACTTGAGGATGAAGAACAAGCTGTTTGTAACTGTGAAAGATGTTTACATACTCCAGGTACATAAGGAATTAAGTAAAAATATAATATTCTGGTGGTGTAAAAAATGGCATGCATAATAACAAAGTCAGGAGAAGTCCTGCAAAAAGGATTAGAAAAATTATGCTGTTCAGAAATCACATTTTTATGATTTGTACATTCTAGAGTCTTACTGGTGTAAGATAAGGTGCTTCCCTGTTGTAAGGAATTTGAGCTTGTTTTCTCGACTGTAGCATTTAATAAAGAAATCTAGAACTCCAATTTGTGTGTCACTTGATGTACAGCAGTGGTGACATTCTCATATTGCCACTATGCAAACAACTGTGTATTATCATATTAAAAAACATGACTTGTCTTAGCGGAGTGGGAAATCCCATAAATACATTATGTTAGTGATTAGCTTCTTGAAGGTTTGTCCTATTTTGTCCTATTTTTGATCCAGGACAGCTGTATATCTAGCTCTTCTTTCTTGCCCGTTGCTCTCAGCATAGTTGCATAAATCTTGCTCTTTTCTCTCCAGTTTAGTCTGTGATGATTGTTCTTCATGAAGTTGTGTGTCTCTGTATTACTTTCCTATCAGTGGAAAACTGATGCTTACGTTATATTACAGCTCTTCATGTTTATATACCACAGATGTTATAGAAAGCTGAAATCATAGAATCACAGAATCGTAGGAGCTAGAAGGGACCTCTGGGGATCATCAAGTCCAACCACCCCGTTAAATCAGCTCCCTACAGCAAGTTGCATTGGTAAGAGACTGTGTGGGTCTTGAATATCTCTAGAGAAGGAGACTCCACAACCTCTCTGGGGAGCCTGTGCTTGTGCTCCATCACCCTCAGAGAATAGGAGTTTTCCTTCTTAATACAGTAGGCTAATATTACCAAGAAATATATACTTCCACACAGCTCACTGATGCCTTGACTATGTGTGTGAGCAGACTTCTCATTTTTCTTATTGTTTTGTGACATCACATATCACAAGCATCAAAATGTCTGGAATATCAGAAAGACCATCAGATTTGTCCATTTAAACTCAAACTGCCTTTGTTTAAAATGTGATGTAATTGAAACCAGAATCCTCAATTGACTCTGCTTCTGAATCACTGCTTCACAATTGTATATTACTGTAAGCATAAATAAACTTTGCCCTTCTCTGATGTTCTGGGACAATTTTTGCAGGATTTAAGAATGAGTGGTGTTTTCCTTTGATTTCAAATATGAGATTCTTTCAGACAGTTCTTTGCATATCTTCATAAATACTAATTAACTTGTTTCATACATTGCCTTAAAATGTTGTTTCCTACTTGCATCATGATGGTTCCCTATTCTTCTGAGGCTCTTGAATTTAAGATCAGGTCCTGCAGAGCTTTTAACTCCTTATCTTCTATTCAAGTGTGGGCACAACTGTGCCTCCCTCATCCTTTCTGAAGGACAGCCATTTGGTATTGAAGATAAGTGTGTCTGAAACAGGTGTTAGTATATATTTTGTGAGAAAATGAGAATTGGATTCAAGAGAAAAGAGAACTTTACAGTAAAGGGAATTCAAAAAAATAAGGTCAAGTCCTCAACAATGGGAACTTTTGAAACTCATACAATTGACAGAAGAATAAGCACACAGAATAAGAGGTCCTGAAAATTGATGTTTTGGAAATTTATTGATTTGGAATTTTGATCCAAGTATTTTGTTGTTTGTTAATCAAGCTTAGCATGTCTTCCTGCTACAATGATGTAGTAAAGCTCAAACGATTAAAAACACACCCTTTTTATTTCTCAAGATGACTACATGGATAGCAGAGCAGTTTGCAACAGTAAGTAAAAATCCATCTGAATTTAACTAGTGCAAGAGGATATATTGTGACTCTTGTGGTGATAACAACATATCCTTACATCTAACTTGCTGAATTTACTCTGAAGTTGATTTCAGCCAACTTGTCCTCAATTCTTATTACCAATCAAAAGGAAAATGTAGTATAAGATGGAAAAATTGGGCAATCCGAGTCTAAGTAATGAGTCAGCTGTCCTTGATGTTCAATGAATAAAATGGGTCTGGCTGCTGGCAGACTTCGTATTGTGTGTTTGGATCTGATGCCTTAGAGCTGACTGTTCAAGGGGAGGTACAGACTAGGGTGGTTTTGTCATTTGCTCAAGTGCAAACTTCATTCTTGAGGCTGAATAAGGTCAGATTTGATGGGACTCATTTGGCAAACAGGACTTGAGAGTCTCTCCCAAAGTGCATGAGATGATCTAACAGACAGTAAGGATATGGTGTTTTTTTTACTTTCAGGCCACTCTAGTACTGGTTTGGTTTTTTTGTTTGTTTGTTTGTTTTTTTGAGGACAGGACAGCTCTTGCATTGAGAAAGCAATATTTCACTTCACTTTTTTTCATTTTTCCCCTTCCTTTTTCTTTCCCTTCTCAGTGGTAATGAGTTTAATTTCTTTGTAACAAAACTGAAGGCTGTAAGGAACTCGTGTCATTCTTGCTCCAATGAAAGTTTAAACAGCAGTTGAACAATGCTATTTATAGATGTGCTTCCTCCATACAAATATTTGAATGAAATTCAGCAGCAAGGATCATGGCTCAGCAGCCAATAAAATCTGTGCACATGTAAAGGAATATTGAACCAAGGAAAATGGAGAAATCTTAATGGATTTCCATGGCATTTGGCTTGTGCTTCCCTTCCCCCCCCCCCCCCCCCCCCACACACACACACACAGAGTTGCATATTAAAATTTTGGGCATTTACCTCTCCCTGCTCCTATTTATTCACCAAGTTTTCTTCATTGCTTAATTGGGACTACTACTTACTAGAATAGTTTTATTACATTTTTTTTTAGCAGCTTGTTTTATTTATTTCCAATAAAAATAAATGAGTTCTCACTGATTGGATGAACAGATTAACCCCGCAAAACATGCTGGCAGGTGCATGATGAATTTCGTTGCTGAAGCCTGAAGAATATAATTTTATTGGTACTGATGTATAGCAGTTCTTGCTTTTGTATTATTAATAGAATTTATTTATGTATCATGAAGTAATAATTGTGTTACATAAGTAGGATCACCAGGAATGTAAGTTTTAACTTGCAGAGCAGGGGGTAATACTTCAGAAATTGTGCTAGGAATCTCTGCATTCTCACCCTTCTAGAAAGAAGTGTTTATTTTATTGTTTTTTGCCATTTAACCAAACTTACTTATCTTTGAATGAAATGTACCTTTTTTTTTCTGTTTTCATTGCTTTCCCAAGTCCCTTGAATCCTTACCTTGAGTGATGAATATATAAACTGAAGCTTATTAAAAATCTACTTTATCTACAGAGGTACTTCTATTCTGTGGCACACAGTGCAAAGCTCATGTCTGCTTGGAATTTGACATTTGTATTCTCTAATTCTGGAATGGTTGAATCAGACTGCTGGAGTTAAATGACCAACAAGACCTTCAGTGTGGATAGGAAATAATAAAACAGTTTATTGTTCACTTTTCTGAAACATGTTCTCAAATGGGATTTATTTGGAAGCAGAAAAAAACTGTGTAGTTGTCTTGCATGAAGTCATGTCATCCCTGCAGAATTTCCTTCATAGCTGAATATCTGTCTTTTAATTTTCTATGCTAATTGTGGAGTGGTATTTCACATCCTGATGGAGACTGGGGCAAGTCCTCTTGAAGTTCTTATTTCTAACCCGGGATTGCTCTGGAACATTTATCTCAATTGTTTGACAAGGATGTAAGTTCTGGAGACATATGTAGAATATTGGCTTGGTTTCCCTTACCAGGCAGTGGTAGCAAGGAAGCAATATTCAATTTAAAGAAATGATTATTTCCAGAAATAGAATTAAAATTATTCATGGCAAGGCAAAGGGAGAGAGCTACTTTGTTTACAGTGAGCAAGTAAAATGAATTATGATCTAGCACCATAGTGTTTTGTATATGTGTTAATGCAATCATTAATATAGTATTTGTGTGACTAATAAGATTAGATAAATCCATCGCCTGTGTGAGGCATTTGACTGCTTCACTGGTTTTCTTGTTTGTTTTCCTGTATGCTATTATTTCACAAAAGAGTAATGTAGCTTTGTATTCTCATCCTCAGTAAACTGCTTAATAGTGGTGCCATGAGCTTGCTCTGTTTATGACCACAAGAGGACAGAACATCCATTACTGCAGATAAAATGAGTTTTAACTACACTTGTCAACAAAAATCACTACGTTGTTCATAACCTTGATGATATTTTTCAGTAATAATAGTGCCTGTGTTGGAGGGTTGTAGTCTAGTGGCATTCATCATTCCTCTTGGAACACTGGGAAAGCAAACTAAATGTTAACAAGCAAGTAACATTCAGAAGTATCTTGTTGAGCAACATGTTGGTGCTGACCTTAAGAAAATTATTATTTCTTTGTAGTACCTAGCTATAAAATAGCATAGAAGTAAGTATCACAAATGCGAAAAAAATTCCTTTCAAAGCAAGTTTGAGAATTCCGGTGATGAGAACTCTTGTAATTATGTCTGAGCACCCTTATATGATTCTTTCCTGAATTAGAAACTTGGATTTTCATTGGGCTTTCACTTCTGTGCTTTCTCTTACTTGGTTAGTAGAGTAAGATGAAATGGATGAATTCTCTTTTAAAACAAATAGAATGAATCTAGGCAAGAATGAGCAAGCTTTCTATTTTATTATTTTATTTAATTTTATTTTAAATGCATGAAGGCACCTAAAGCAATACTGACTGTCCTGTTTGTTCAGAATCATAGAATCATGGAGCGTTTTGGATTGGAAGGGACCTTTAAGATCATCTAGTTCCATCCCCCTGCTATAGGCAAGGATACCTCCCACTAGACCAGGTTGCTCAAAGCCCAGTCCAGCCTGGTCTTAAATACCTCCAGGGAGGGGACATTTACAGCCACTCTGGGAATGAAGGAAGCCTTTGCTCTCTGCAGTGATCCAAAGTGAAGACTCTGGCCAATATTTACAATCCTGTTATTTCACAGATTTTAGCAGACCAGTACAAAGTATGCTCTGCTTTACCTTCTGGCATTTCTTACTAGTTTCTCTACATTGTTGTCATCTATCTTACAACATTTCTGTTTATTCATTTGTACTCACTGTCTAGACCTCATGGAAAACCCACTGGATCATTATGTTCATGGAGTTTATACACAGAACAATAAAGAATATTTTTCTGTTTAGTTCTGTTCATTTTTAACAATCAAAGTACATTTCTGAAAATCTCATTCACTTAACATACAGTATTTTATTTATACTTCAAAATTTCAATATTGCATTTTAACCTCGGTACATGTTGTTATAAGAATTCAACATATCATGGTTCCATGGAGAAAAAAAAAAAAAAAAAAAAAAAAGTTTGGGAAGAAGAGTAGATTCAAAAAGAACAACACTTAAGGTTTAAAATCTACTATCCTGGATAATGAGTGGACACTATGTGTGAGACAGATGCAAGTAGAAAACTACTGATTTGTTTGCTAACTCTGATAAAGCTGGAAAAATCTCTCAAAATGTAATTCTTTGTTGAAAATTGATCAAAACAAGCCATCTTAGCTTGTTTATATAATTAACCCTTACATTCTTCACATGTACAGTACATTGATATTCCCAGGGCTTTTATAAAACCACCAAACCAAGAGTAATTGCCAGTTGGGGTCTGGAGGTCAGGCAGGGGGAATACATGACCATTATATTTGAGGTACTGTGTAAAGCACTATGTAAGTGGATATAATTGAGAGAGAATTATTTTCTGCAGATAGAGGAAACAAAACTCTGATCCCTCCATAAAGGTTTGTTGGCTGGGGACTGATAGTAGAAAGCAAACTTTATGTTTGATCTTACTATGATACATGGCATAGATAAACAGAAATCCTGAGTTAAACCTAGTGGTGAATAGGTATGAGAGTTTCATCTGCTTTTCTTCCCCAGTGTCTATAGAAATTACTTTGGGCTGTTATAATTTTCCTGCTCAGGCTCATGCTTAATTGTGAGGATTAAGATGTCAGAATTGTATAAAGTTGTGCTGACCTTGTAGCTGCAGTTAAATCCCTTCCCTCCTTTGTTTTCTGGCTCATTCACTCCAATAGAATGTATGTCAAATTTATGAGGAGCAAGAAGTAGCTCAAAACTTATGTCGAAGAATCTTAAGAGGAGAATTACAAAATTGTGATTTTACTTATCTTCAGGTGGGTAACTCTACTGAAAGAAAGTAAAAATATTCTGAATTATAGAATGGCTTGGGTTGGAAGGGACCTCAAGGATCATCAATCTCCAACCCCCCTGCTGCATGCATGGCCACCAACTCCCATATCTAATACCAGACCAGGCTGCCCAGGGCCTCATCCAACATGGCCTTGAACACTTGAACACCTCCAGGGATGGGATGGGGCACCCACAACTTCTCTAGGCATGGGGAAAAATAAAATAAAATAAAATAAAATAAAATACATAATAAAATAAAAAAAAATCATTATTCTGAACAAATAAACACTTGCTTCTACAAGGGCCTTATTCAGCACTCCTAGATAACATTCAGATCCTCTTGGTTTGACCGAAGCAAGGAATGGGGGACAGGTGGAGTTAGAGGAAGGCAGACCAGATCAAGTGTTGGTAATCTGCTTGGCAAAATGGTGGCTGCAGAGGAGGATTCCCCAATTTAGGTTCTTCCACCTGTGTTAAGTACCTGGCTGTTCTGGGACTCATAAATGATAAGGACTTTTTCAGTTTCCAAATACAATGATCTGCTGCTACAAATATTAAAATTTCTCTTGGTATTAAGTACATCTGGCAAGTCCTCAAGGAGCTATGTCAAACTTCTGTAGTGAAAATGATGAGTCATGGCTTGAAGCAGTGATTGAGCACCTGGTAGGAAGGCAGAGCAAACCAGGGGAGCTCAGGTGCATGCAATCCACCTGAGTGACCAGAAAGAGTGGAGCCAGGATCCACCCCTTCCCAGCCTTCATTTAATGGTTGGCAGTTGATGTAAGGGCATCTCACCTGGAAATCCCTGCATAGCTGAGAACCTTTCAAGGGTAAGCAGTTTCTTTTCCTTATTTCTGCACCCACTGTTGTATCTGAAAGGATCCTTGCTCACAGTGGCCTGAGGACTTGCTGCTCTGCTGTTTTCTTGTGCTTTCCATCACATTCATGAACGGGAATGGAAATTTAGATGCTTTGCATTACCACTTCCCTCTGCCTGAGAAGAGGAGACCACAACAAAGTCTCTTTTAAAGGCAGGAAACAGCTCAATATCAGCAGTGAGATGTTGCCCTTTCAGTAGGATTAAAATATACATAGACAGGCACAGGCTGCCCAGAGAGGCTGTGGATTCTCCCACAGAGATACTCAAGACCTGTCAGGACGCTTTCCTGTTCAACCTGTTGTAGAGAATTTATTTAGTAGGGAGTTGGACTGGATGATCCCCAGAGGTTCCTTCCAACCCCTAGGTTTCAGCAATTTTATTTATTTATGTTTATTTTTTCAGAGACAGTTTTGACTGGGTGGTGGTGGTTGTGCAGTTACAATTGTACAGTTATACAGTTGATAGGTAAACAGAGGTTATGTAGATGTTTTGTATGAAAGATTATTGTAATAGAAAGAAAATCAATGATGAATGCTCACCAATGTTGAAGGCTCACTGTAAACTCCACGCAGGAGTGATCTCCAGAAAGAGATCCTGCCTTAGTGGTAGTCAGTCCTTAAATGAGATCTGGGAGAAGTGGAGCCAAGCTCCACCCCTTTCAGGAGCACAGCTGAATTACCTTCACCTGTGCTCCCACAGATGACTCATTGCCTGCCTCAGGTGGTTAATCAGAGGTTTAGACTGTGATCAACAGTTTCCCATACAGTGGTACATTTATTTATTTATGCCTATTAACTGATTACAGGCTTCTATCAAGATTACTAGCTTGTTTATACATATCCATGTATCTCATGACAAGCAAATTTCTCTTTTTTTGTTGTTGTCTTAAACTGTAATTGTTTGTTACTAGAACCTTCATAAGGATAAAGCTGTTTGGAAGGGCTTATGTATTATTTAGTAAAAGCGTTTCTGATGTCTCTTAGATAGCAAACAAAGTACTTTGGAATTGCCAAGCTAGCTTGTTGAGAGGGATTGGATTGCAACCCTTCACTCTTGTCTGAAAGCCAGTTAATATATGGCTGTCTGTCTTTTTCTCTTAGTCTAGGCATACTGGATGTCATATTGCTACTGTGCAAGCCAAATATCACTAACTCCATCAACCCAGTCTGAGTGATTAATGGTCATCAATAGCAACTAACTTCAGATGCTTTAAAGTGAATGCTATAGGTAAATGTACAACAGTAAGTTATTTTCAGATTCCAGAGGGCATCAGGATGCATGGGGTCAGACTAGATTCTAAGCATATTGATGCTGTGGATTTTTAAATTGCAGTAACTATACTCATCTATGCATTGCAATAAATGGTTCTAAATAGATGCCCCTTATGTGATTTGTGCATGGAGGTTTTGTAAGACTAAGGTTTTTTTGTTTTGTTTTTTTTTTTTGGAAGTCAGGGTTTTCTCCATTACACTGCAGTATTGGTGTGCTGACACTTTTTGAGAGTGATTTCTAAATAATCACTGGTAAGCTAATGGGTGTAGCATACAGAGTAATTCTGTTTTCAATTCTGTGCTGATAAGTATGCTCTTCTGCTTATTTGCATTGACTTTCTTTAATGTGTGCTACAACTTACCACATGGAATTGAGACCTTGTGTGAGAGCTGATCCATTATAGTAACAGAAGTTCTGTCCCCAGATCACTAGGAATTTCAGCTGTTTATTGAGATGAGTTGTCCTTGTAACGTATTTTTGATTATAATTTAGTCATACCTAAATCAGGGTAAGGAAGTAAATTTTCTTTATGATGTTTTGACTGAGGAAGTCATACAATGAAATTTTATAATAATAAATAACTAATGCTAGGGATTTGTTTTGCAAAAAGTCCATTAAAATAAAATGAAAAATTCATTGTACTTTGAATTTCAGATCGGTACTCTGATGAATCTCAAATTCCATACAAAATCTATATATTAAAAAATGATCTTAACTACAATAACGAGCTTTAAAATACAGTATTATATAAAATAGTGCTATGAGTGATTAAGAAATGGATTTAGCCATTTTTTTGCAGAAAAGAAAATTGATGTATGTTAAGGCACTAGCCAAATTTGTGATATTTTACCTGGAGAATGATCATATGGTTGTTTTATAGCATTTGCATGCTTTGTTGTGATGTAGTGGAATGTGCTTGGACTATAGCGAAGCTGCACTAGAATGAGTGGTAAGAACAACAAATAAAATGAGAAAAAGGAGGGCCATATGGAAAGGGGAGTCAAACATGAAACATTTATGCTTTTAGTATAGAAAGAAATGTTGAAGCTCATAAGGAATTAGTTAAGTTAATGCACAGTTTTCTAGTTTGTTGTTTTGCTGAGGGTACTGTTTGGTGAATACATATTCTTGATTTACCTTTTTTTTTTTTTTTTTTTTTTTTTTTATCTGCCACTGATCTCCCCAGTGCCTCTGTTTTAAAGTAACTTTTTTTCCTCATCTATTTCTGCCTTCCTTTGTCTTGACATCCCTCCAGCAGACTATCTCAATGCAGAATACAGTTGTTTAGCGTATTGTTTTCCAATTTGTTAAAATAACAGAGCATATGGGGACTCCAGTATATGCAGAGTACGAGTTTTAATGTGATATGTTTTTATGAAAACTGTTATTTTTTTTTTTTTCTCAGAGTTGAAAGATGGAAATATTTGTAAGCCAAAATCAGTCTAGGAAAACTTGTTCCTGGCTCAGGATTTACAGAAAACTGTGAATGAGGAGGAAAATGATTGTTATGTTGTATTTCTCTAATACTGGAACTATAAAGATGAAATTTTAGAAAGTGTTATACATATATTTATATATATTTAAACTTGTATATACAAATGTATAAAAGATCATAATATCTAGTTATATTTCTTTGTGCAAAACCATCTTAGATGACCCAAATAAGATACCGAGCAGCATTGAACCACACAGCCGAAGGAAGAGGAAATTTGTAAAAATGTTTGGCACCAGTATGACTCATTGTTGAGAGACACCATCTTACCAAATTCAATGAAACTGAAGGTTCAGTGGAGTCTTCACTGGAAGCTCTTCTCATGAATATCCTGGCTCATCTGTAAAGTACCTGTTGAAATAGTGATGTGGCAGATAAGCAGCTTTTATGCCACTACCAACAAATAGTTGCTAAGCACACAGTAAAGATTTCACTGTAAATTTGCTGCAACCCTATGTAGAATTCCCAAACTAGCAGAAACCAAAAAGGAAGAGATGACTGAATTGACTGGGGATCATTCAAGAAGTTAGTCTTGGCAAACAGCTCAAGCAATGTATCTGGATGTGTGCAAAAACGGTACAGTGTATGTAAAATGGTCCACATGAAAAATAAAAAAGGACAAGTCTTCCAACAGTGATAATTTATTTGCTTCATTTTGTATAGAGTTGTTAAAAAAAACTTTACGTTACTGTTGACAGGTACTTATTTTTGTTCTCCTAACAAGCAAAGAGTACAGTAGAGCTGTAGAGGCTTAAAAGACTTTCTGAAGCCTGGATGTCTTACTAACTACTGAATATCACTAGACCATAAAGTTCCCAAAGGGCTTTCTGAACCTAGCTCATTAAATCCTTGTAACACCAGCAGAAGTAACAGCATATAGATCGATCAATAGGTTGTCTTTATACATTTAAAAAAAAGTAAATGGGTCATCTGTGTCAATGAATTATTAACTTAAGAATAAAGTGATATATTTGATCTACACTGTACTTGAGTATCTTCTTGCTAACAGGTATTGTTATAGGTGAGGGTGACATGGCACTGGAACAGGCTGCCCAGAGAGGTTGTAGCATTTTCTTCTCTGGAGATGGTCAAGTTATTCAGAACCTGCCTAGATAATTTTCTGTGTATCCTGCTGTAAGAAGCCTGCATTAGCAGGACTACAGGATCTCCTATGACTCTGTAACCTAGTAGTAGTATTCTCTTAAATAAAACACTTGAATTTAAACTGTGCCCTGATAAACCCTAAGTTAAGAATTTGGGTTTTGTTATTTGCTTTCTTTTGTTGGCTTTTGTGTGTTTGCTTGGGTTTTTTTGTTTTTTTTTAAACGTGCTTAAATATCTGTGCTCTAGACTTAGTTCTTGACTCAAGAGCTTGGGTCTGGAAAGGGACATTCCCAGGAGAGAAATCATTATGTGCTTGTTGTAGTTCTGAAGCATTCCCTTAAAACAGTTGCCCTGCGTTTCCTCCAGTCTGAGGTTTCTCTGGGGACAGGCAAAAAGTAAATGCCTTGTCAACGTGTTCCTGCTCATAAGGTCCACTTCCTGAATGCTGTGTAGTGATGAAGATGTACATCAATTTGAACAGAGCCAACAAGCCAAATTTACATCCCTATAATCCTTACAGAAAGAAATCGGTTAAAGCTACTGATGAAAGTTTCACCTTTTATCCATTAGGCAACCTACAGCAACAGTCAATATTTGAAGTAGTTTAGAGCAGTATCCAGTAGTTCCAAGCTCTAGAAGAGAAAACATTTTTTGCTTTATTGTCTTCAAACACTTTTCCAAGTTGCGGGAATGGCTGAAGAATGATCATGAATGCCACTTGTGACCCTCTTTTCCAACTATGATAAACAGAAGTTACAAACTAGCTGAATTTCTGTGCTTAAAGTGAACTTCATTTTTCTAGTTTAATGCCCTTGATTACTCTTCTAGTTTTCTTGATGCTTTTATAAATTTAGACTAGAAATAACAGGAAGAATAAATCAGAAAGAAAAGCAGCTTGAAAGGAGTGAATACACTCTCTTCTGCTGACTTCTGAGGCTCAGAGTAAAAAGCATTCAGGTCCTAGCTAGCTATGTTCAAGGTTGACTGAAAATTAATTTCAAAAGAGCTCAACTTTACTTGTCAGTGCACACAGGTGACTTGCATACTCTCAGATATTTTAAGACAATGACTTTTAATTCAAAGCTGTAAAGAAAAATCAGCTACAACGATGTCTTTGTCAGAAAAGGATATGACAGTCTGCAAAGTTTGCAGCAGCATGGGGTTGTTAGTGTAATCTCAGCACAGGTATGAACAGTACTTGTGTTTCCTTGCTGCCTGGAAGGGTTTCTCTGTGGCTGCTGAGTTCCCTGTAGCTGAGCACAATCTACAGCTGTTTCAAGAATTAGTCTCTCGAAAGCTGAGCTGAGAATACCTATGCCACGTTGGAGTTGTAAGCAAGTACTCAGAATAGTGGTGCTATCTATCTATGTACATAGCTGAATTTCTTAGGGACTTAAAGATGCTACATAAAGTAAATGCAGTCAAAGGTGTACGGAGTACAGCAGGCTCTGGGAAAGAAGTATACCTATATGTGCCTGGAGTTGGACACAGTTTCTGTAGCTGTGGTATATCTGGTTTCACATCTGCCACATCTTTACCCTGTCACCATTTTCTTTCTTATTAAACATTTCCTTTCAGCTTCTTTGCAATAGTCACCAAGTACTGGTTTTAAAAGTAATGAGGGAATGTTGAAGCAGTGCAAACACTGAAATTTAGGAAGAAAATGTGATGTGTTTTTTTTTTTTTTTTACTATTTAATTTCTTTACACTCAGGGGTGTTTTTGCTGTTTTGTGAGGGTAAGAGTTGCAAGTGCGCTTATTGTTTTTTCCCTTTTTGCTTAAATGTTTGAATCCTTCACTTTGGAAAAACATTTTAGATATGTCTTGTGGCAAAAACCGGCCTGCTTGCATGCAAGAGATCCAAGTAGGTGACAGCTGGAAGAATATCAATGAGCAGTACAATGTGCCATTGTAATGTTAAAGATGGAGTGAAGTGGAGGGAGTGCATTCACAATCTGTTTACAAATGGAACATACCACGTTTTTGAAGCTTGTCTTTTCTTTTGGGAGGCTTTTTTCCCCCCCACTATTTTTCTATTCCAGAGATTAGTTCCATGATAAAGCAATGAGAAAATTCAACTAAGTTTAAATCTTTTCACTTCAAGCTGGGACTTAAATGCCCAAGTAAAACATGGAAGCTAGTAAAGGAGGGAGATGAGTTTCTCTGCAGTATGAAATATCACTAAAAAAATAATGATCTAATTTAACTTCATTGCTAAATGTGGCCTAGTGTTATTCAGTAGGGTATCTTTCTTTTAATCAGATGGATTATAACTGTACCAGTAAAGCAGTAGCAGAAAGAAATTATAGAATCCTTAGAACTGGAAGGGATGTCTGAATGCCGTCTAGTCCAACTCACCTGCAATGAACAGGGACATGCACAGCTAGATCAGGTTGTCCAGGGCCTGATCCAGTCTCACCTGGAAAGTCTACAGGGACTGGGCATCAAACACATCACTAAGCAATCTATTCCAGTGCCTCACCACCCTCACTGTAAAATACTTTTTTTCCTTACATCTAACCTAAATATACCCTCTTTGACCTCAAAGCCATTTCTTCTTCTATCACTACAGACCCTGATAAAGAGTCTGTGCCCTTCGTTCCTTTAGCTCCCCTTTAGATATTAAAAGTCTGCTATCGGGTCTCCCCAGAGCCTTCTCTTCTCCAGACTGAACAGTTTCATCTCCCTCAGCCAGTCCTATGAGGAGAAGTAAACAGAAATAGCACACTTCTTTAGAGCTGTGCATATATCAAGTATGTATGAAGATGAAATTAATATTTTACCTATATATTCCTATGTTGATAGTGCACTTTGGTGAGGGAAGAGTATTTTGCTTTTTTTTTGTGGAAATTGATTGCTTACTGTCCATACTGGACATGTGTTAACAAAATTTTAATTCCAGCGATTTCCTTAAGGTCTTCACTTCCTTTCTTGGGTACCTGTGTAACAAGCGCAAAGTGGTAAAGACTCTTCGTAGGTGAGTAGTGTCTTATTCTGAGAATCACCAAGATCAGATAGTACAAATCTTGTATTTCATCGAATTGTATTTTATCACTGACAATGAATTGTTTAGGTACTTTGTAAGACAGTCTTATTGATTCCTTCAACATGGTACACAAAACTCTCAAAAGCAATGGGGAAAAAAACCAACAAAATTCCCAATCTAACTGTTACATAATCATGGCCTAAAGATGTTTAGTCTCAGAACCCTTGAATGATTATACTATGTCTATGTATCTTGCACTGATGTGTACTTAGGTACCATTAGTCCACAGAAATGGGGAAAACAAGCTATATTTAATTAATCTGGTAACCAAACATTCATGGTAAGCTGAGCACTGCAACTCTCACATGAGGGTCGACTGCATGCCTCAGGTGCTGCATATCAGTTGTCTTCTTACAGGGATACTGTCCAACAGTGGAGACCTTTACGCCCTCAGCAGCTTAGTCAAAACAAGCCTCAGAAAAAGCTACATCAAAAACAGTGTCCTTCAAATGCTCTTAGCTGAAATGGAAGCAGGTAATCTCTTCCATTTAATGTGCCTTGTGCCTTCAATTAGAGCAACGTATAAACAGTACCTGTGACCTTGGTTGATATAACTGCAAGAACCAACTGCAAGAGAAGAAAGAATAAAGCCAAGGGCAATCTAAACAGCTTTCCACTAGACAGTGCTGACAAGAAAAAAAAATAACAACAAAAAAAATCTCTCCTGGACAAAATCGATGATCTTGAAAATTATCATAGAAGATCTAATCTAGAGTCCTCCTGATATAGTTGCAATTGAGACATTGCTGACGCATTGGAGTTCCTGGGCAGAATTCTTTACTCTGCAAACTGATTATTCACTCTATTCTCAAATACAAGAAGGAAAAACCCCAAAACTTCATATTTTCCCACCCTGATTTCTTAAATGAAAGAATGAAAAAGCAAATTACCTACAGTCAGGCTAATTTTTTTTTTTTGTTCCTCTCCTGCACTATCCTGCTGTGCAGGAATGTGTCCAAGTTAACTTGGAGAAGGATGAAAATTTGCTAGAAGGCAAAAAGTCCCCCAAATTCTCCAGTTACTTAGAAAGATAACAAACATCCTTTGCTTGCATAGTAGTTTTGACTGAATAGATTTAAGGAACAAAGTTACATTTTTATATACTGTATTACTGAGGATGAATCAAATTATTATTTCTTCCATTAAAAACAGGTGTAAAATATAAAGGAAGAGAATTAACAGCCTTATGAATCAATTTCTGAAGAATGTAAATAGTTTTAATAATTTACCTGTTTATGAGAGTTTTTTATTTGCTTTTAATTTTCTCTCATGTCTTCCAGTAAGCTTAACCAGGAATCTTTGTTTTAAGAAGTAATCTTAAATAAGAACTTGTTTCTCTTTCTGTATTCTTGATAAAGAGTTTCTTATAACTTCTTGTATAGTTGTAATTATACAAGGCATAATAGATGGATAGCCAGAGGTTTTATAGGAATAACTCACCAACGCTGAGGCTCACAGTTAAGATGGATTCTCACCAACATTGAGACTCACTACAAGAAACTCAACTCAACACAGGGGCAATCTCCAAAAGAGATGCTACCTTAGTGGTGGTCAGTCCTTAAATGGGATCTAGGAGAGGTGGAGTCAAGCTCCACCCCTTCCGGGAGCACAGCTGAATTACCTTTACCTGTGCTCTCGCAGCTGACCTGTCACTTGCCTCAGATGGTTAATCAGAGGTTCAGGCTGTGATTAACAGTTTCCCATACACTTCTGTAATATGACTATGAAAGACCTATATTTAATCACCTCCACTGATGCTTTTGTTCTATTGAAGTAGAAGAATAATTGTCAGTCCTTTGATATTAGATTTTCTCTAATGGAGAATTTGTAGAATTTTTCAAGATCTTACTAGCAGTTGTCAGTATGGAACTGTTGCTGCCTGAAAAGCTCAGGACCATTCACAGAAGTAATGGCAGCATAGGCAGCTCTTTCAGCATGTTTTTCTTGTGCCAAGATTACAACTGAATTAGCTGGAAAGGCATTGAGATTTTTTTAACTGTAAGCAATTGTTTTAATAATATCTCAAACTGTGAAAAGATGCCATTGAAGTTAATCAAAGGCTCTTACAGAAGTAAGAACTAAAGGATTTGACTTGAGAGTAATTTATGGTTTCAATCTGTCTATGCAAGATGACCTTGTATTTTTCTAAAGGTTGCCTTTATAATCTAAAAGTGCTGCTACATCTTAAAAAAGCAGAAATAGTGCAGATTGCAGAAAGATATTTGGGTTATCATAGAAACAGGTTCATAAGACAGGTTCATTTTGTTTCAATAGAAAAGTAAATACTGAGCAGGGTAGAAATTCAGCATATATCTGAAGCCAGTTAGTCATTATATAGTTGTAATGACTTCATCTTGGGGCAAGTATAATTCTCTATTAAGTTGGAGGCATATTTCCAAAGTGAAGGTTCTTTTCCTTTAGTTGAAAGGGAAGCTAATCTATGTAATACTTTTGAAATCCATGTTCACATCATATAGTGATGTGAGCAGATAGCTAAACTTTTCAGTTATGAATTGTGGGATAGTAGTTCAAATGTGATGCAGATGCTTTTCAGTTTTGCAAAGAAATTTCTAAATGTTGACAGTGATTTTGTTTATGGACAAATTGACTTGTTTACACAAAAAGCATCACCTGTGGTCCTGAAATGCTTTTTGACATTTAGTGATGCTAGAAGTCATTGAAAGACTTACTATGTCAGACTATTAAACCATCTGTTTCAACATCATTTTGACTGACTGGACCTTACTGACTGACAGAATGTGGTGATATTTAAATGTGGGCCTATTTCATGTGGAAACATTCCTTATTTGATTTTGTGGAGTAACGAATATCGGATTTTTTTAAAAGTATTTTTATGGGTGTGATTCTGAGGTAAAAAAAAAAATATTGCTCAAATGGTTATTTACAGACTTGTCACAAAGTTTTCAGCAATATAAATTAGGAAGCTTCTGTAGTTCAGTGAATAAGAAATAATGGTATGAAATGGTGTGGTGGTGAAGGGGAGTTGGAAAAGTATCAAGCAGTGTAGTTGTGTTCTGATGTTCATGAACATGTTTAAAGGTATAAAGGCATGGCATGTGCAACCTCTACAAACTTATTTATGAAAGATATCCTTACAATTGGGTACTGGTCCTGAATTTTCTTGCCTCCAAATTCAAAGTCTGTGCTGTTGTTGTAGCTGATTACTTAACATGGTAAGGAAGAACAATAATACAGCTTCCAGCCTGATTGTGAACTTCAAGTCTTGGAAGTGAGAATTTGTGGTCTGCTTTTGTTGTTAGAGAACAGCAAACAAATCAAATGAACAAAGCACTAAAAAAAAAAAAAAAAAAAAAAAAAAAAAGCTTAATTCTTATCTAATGTATGATGAACCAGTTTGATATTTGAAGATGAGAAAAATTACTTGAAGGGATTTTTTGCACTAAACATCCATCTTCAGCTCTACCATATGTGTGGACTATAGCTTTGAGTGATGATTTGAGTCTAAACAGTAAATAGCATCAATGGCATAAGGAAAACTGAAGAAACCGAAAGTTGCGTGTTTTCTACAGGTAAGTTAATACATGTTTAAACAGTATTACTGCAACTGCCTGGAAGTTGATATCAAAGTATTACTAGCGTCCAGATTTGAGAAATGATGTTCTTCATCACTGAGCACAAAAAGCTGATGTGAGTAGAGAGGTAAGAAGGAAAAAGGGAAATCTTCTGTTCCTCAAAAACTGTAGTGTGTGTAAAACTGTCAAATCTATGAAGAACCAAATTACCTTTTGCCTTCCTTTCAGTTCTTGCTGCCTAAGGGCCGGTAGGCTAAATATGTCCCTAAACTGTCGCCAGTGGATTTTATTTACATATAAACACAGGTCTGTTTTCTTTTCAATTCTTTTAATTATTTCAACTGAATCTAGAGGTGTTAAAGACTCATAGAATATAACAAAGGGTATTTAATGTTAGGGAAAGGAATGAGTTGGTATAAAGGAATAAGTTGGTCAAATGGCCTTTACCTTCAGCAATATTGACTGAACAGGACAGAACTGATGATCAACAGCTGCCATTGTCAGCCAAGTGTTGAAACTGATTCCTTTTTGAAGGAATATGAAAAGAACACGGATGACCTTATTTAATGAACCATCTGTTTCAAATACATTATCCCAATAAGAGCTGAAAACTGGTCAACCATTGTGTATGCAGTTGTGCAATGTGTAGTGACTGAGACTTGTTATTTCAGTCCAGTTGCTGATTAACAGTTGTCTACATGACAAAAAGCACTGATGTTCAGAGATTTGTGTCTCTAAAATGTAAGAAATGCACATAAAAGTGAAATCTCCTGGTTTTGCTTCTTAGAATGGCAGGAAGACTTGGGGCTAGTTGCTACGGTATGAGGGAAGCTTATTTTGTCTCTTCTGAAGCAAAGCTGCTTCTGTGAAGAAATATTACTTCAACTGATGAGCATGGAACTCCACATCTTATCTGAAGTTTTCAGAGATTCATGGTTAAATTCAACAGTAAACTTTCACATTATAAGCGCTCTCCCTGTGTAACTTCAGTGGGTTTTAGAACATTATTTCCAGCGTATTATATTTCAGTTATTTGGTTGTTTTTGGTTTTTTTTTTTTTTAATCTTGCTGCCATGTGGAAGAACTTGATTATCAGACAGGCAAAAAAAAAATCTTTTCCCTGAACTCACAATACTGAAAGTCTCATTAGGGACAATACACAAATTCTTGCAAGACTCACAGCATGGCAGTACACTGACCTAGCCAACAACCTGCACTTGAAAGGATAATCCTATTCACTTTACAGTGTTTGTCTCAGTGGAAGTAGTAACTAAGTATTTTATGGAAACATGTACATTAGGACTAACGTGTACCTTAAACTTTAAAGGAAGTCAGAGTTTGACACTCATTAAAAAA
Organism: Alectoris magna; assembly: GCA_030625065.1. Lineage (NCBI taxonomy): Eukaryota > Metazoa > Chordata > Aves > Galliformes > Phasianidae > Alectoris > Alectoris magna. The sequence goes on from CM060560.1 coordinate 108,559,840, forward strand.
GAAAGTTAGGACAGAACTTAAGCACTGAGTTTCTGCATTAGCTTCTGCTCCAAAAGATTATAAACACAGCGATTAGACATTTTTCATATGATTAAAGCTTTTTATTGCCAGGGATTAATTGCTTTCCATTAGTCTCCACAGACAAAAGATCTTGCTTGGGACCATAATTTGAAATATAATGACTGCTTTCATGTAACTCATTATACACAGAAACAAAACCAAGAGATGTCCCTGTAAAGGAGCTATCACTGTAAACCTGCTGTCATATAAAAGAGACAGCAATGTGTAGCAACCGTATAAAAAGTTCTGAACTTTGGCATCTTTCTCTGATGTTGTGGAGTTCCACTCCCTTTATTGCTTGCTGTATAACTCCAGTTACAATTGAGATCACTACCCTGCTGCTGTAAGGTATTTTTATCCAGTTGTTCCTTTGTTTTTTGCTTACTTTCCAATGATTAAAATGACAAGTTACTTGTTGTTATATACCTGAAATCACCTGACATAGGTAAATATCACTTGGTTGTTTCAGTCATTGACAGGAAAAAACTAATAAGGAAAAAAAAACATAGCAGAGGAAACCAAACACAAGTTGCAATGAACCCCCATCAAAGAGGGTTAATAAAGACTGTTGTGATTTTTCTTTTCTACCTTCTGCTTTTTTTTTTGGAAATACCTTACATCTGACTTGAAAATATACTGCATCAACTGAACTTGAGTCTCTGCTGATGAGACTATCCTTGTGACACATAAGCCAGAATTTTTTACACTTACTTAGAAATTATTCTTTCGTTCGAAAGGAACTCAGGACTTTCACATTTCAGCCATGATTATAAGCACATGAATTATTGTATGGCAGAAACAAGAATTAAGCTTGGCAGCAGAGGATATGTAGTCTGAGATGTCCCTATTTGCACACACACTTAGTCTGTGAGCAAGAATGCCGGTTTTCATCTACGTAGCTTTTTTTTTCTGATACTTTGACTTTGTATAAACTTACTCTATTATTTCATATTGACAATTATCATGTGACTGAGACCATACTCTGATGCTCTATTTCTCTTTTCTTCAAATTTTGACTTTTCTGTTGACCTTGCAAAAAAAAAAAAAACTAGCTTATCCGTTTGCTCCAGTTCTGCGGTGTGAGTGGTTAAGACAAGAAATGAACACATGAATGAGAGAGATGGAATGAAAACTAGAGCTATCCATCTATTAAAAGGGTAAAAAATAGTATTTTACATTCCTCATTTGAAGGGTTCAGTTACAGATATCTTCCCTGCCAATTACTCTGTTGCAGGTTTTATGTTTCCCTAGCAGTGCTATGATATTCAGTTCGTGAAGAGTGCGTAAAAGTACCTCCTCTTGTAATGTAAAAAGTAGAAACATAGCTTTGTTTGTTTGTGATAATTTCCGTGGTCTGGCTTATATAGAAGGTGCCCTTTAGATCATCTCTGCTCAGCTCTTCAGAGGAAGCCATAAAATACAGATACATACTGTATCTGCAAACTACAGCAACTAAAAACAAAACTTCCTTCTAATTTCCACCCAGTTTGAGAATGGTGGTATAGACTTCGTATCGCCTTTAAGTTTTTCAATATTTCTTCCCCATCTCATCAGGCAGCTCTGGGAAAAAGCGTGAGCATAGACAAGGGTAGCTTAACAGCTGATCCCAATTCAACCAAGCTGTTCCTTTCAGCCTTGAAACGTTCTCACAGACTGCTAAACTAGGTTTCCAACTTTGTAAGTTAGAATAGAATCCTAATTTAAAAGTCACGTGTTGGATATTGCCTAAACCCAGTGTCCACAAAGGACTATTATTGAATGAAAAGTCAGAGAGAAACTTTTTAAAGAACGTGTTCTAAATCAAAGTTTACCTTTGGAGGAAATAGCATTTTGTTATGCAAATAGCATCAAGATTATCCTGATCTGTATGCCCAAAGAACCTGCAAAGGCTCATTTTATCCACGTTGGCAAAAGATTTGCAGTAATAGCTATTCTGTCTTTAAAAAGCTGATCCTAAGCAAATAGGCATTTTCATATTAATATGGATTGTACTTTGTGTGGATGATGAAAGATAATATTTTTAAAGTTCATCATGTTGTACCTTATGCCAGTGAAATATAGCTTTGTTATTGTTGGCAACAAATGATACTACTTAAGGAAATTAGGAAATATTTCTTATTTGTGTTTTGTTAACTTGTTTTCTTTTTATTTAGTTTGACTAAATACAAGTCTTCTATTTAAAGTCTGTTGCATTCATGGTCACCACAAAATCTGCTTTAAAAACAAAAACAACACAAATATATGTGGCCAGACCGCCAATTTCTTTAAAGTGCCCTTTTCTAAGCCCAATACCCTTTGTCATGGACAATTAACCTAACATATTAACACTTGCTAATATATTAGTTGATATTTCAGTGTAGTGTTTAGCTGCTGTATATCTGATCTTTTTTGGTTCCTCTAGTGCTTTGCGGTGTTTCTTTAAGTTCTCAGCCAGCATTGATGCAACAGCCGTCTAAATAAACTGTTTTGTAACTGCACCAAAAGTATTGCAGTTAGTGCTTAATACTTTATGCCCAAGACTTGCTGTTGAGTATTTGGTTACTGCAGAGCATTTAGTCAAAGGTTTGTGTTTTTTATTTCTTTTGGTGTTTTTTTTTTGTTGTTGTTGTTTTTTTTATCTTCTTTCTTTAAAGAAATCAGCAAATCTGTATTTTCTATTGTAATACCTAATTCACCTTTTAAGGACTTGATTGTACTTTTACTACCTGTCATGGAAAGTATATAGTTTTAATAGTTTTGTTGGAAAGAGATCCGCCATGTTAATGACGACCTGAGCTGGGACATTCATATTGTCTTTGGGCTGCTCCTGCTGACTTGCACAAACTGTCAGAGTTCTACTTAGAAGACATAAAAGCTTTCTAATAAAGACTTTGAAACTTTTTTCAATACAGAATCACAAAACTGCTTCATATCAAAAACCACGATTATCTCATTAATTCAGTTAGAGGCTCAGGCTGGGTGTTAGGAAAAAGTTTGTCACCAGTGGGTAGTGGGACCCTGGAACAGGCTGCCCAGGGCTGTGGGCATGGCCCTGAGCTATTGGAGTTCAAGGGGTGTTTGGACGCTGCTCTGCCATGGGGTTTGGATTTGGGGTGACTTTGTGTGGAGCAGGGAGTCAGACTTGGTGATCCAGATGGATTCTTTCCAAATCAGGATATTTAGTGATTCTAAATTAATAAAGCTGTAAGTCAGCAGCACATCACTTTTTAAATTAAACTTTGTTTCTAATGAAACCAAATTTCCTATATTTTACAAAATACAGACTTAGTTATTTCATGAGCATTCATGTAATAAGAAGCCCACTGAAAATGAAAAAGCTATTATGTCTGTGTTACCTATTAAGACTGGAGTGGAAGCAAATAAACCTTTTCAGAATTTATTTTCTTCAACAGAACAGACCTCATTGAAAGAATTAAACCAAATGTCTTAAAATAAAGAATACCCTGTGTTCGTTAGTTAGCCACATTGCTGTGACACAGCTAGCAAAGTTTTGTGAGAGGTTTAAGTCAAATCACTGCTATCCTATTGAAACAAAGCAGCAATGTGGACTGAATTCCTTAAACTGGCCATTAGTGAAAAATAGTTCTAGCTTCCATAGTTTTGTGTAAACTGATCGAAGTATTTCATTGTTAAACACAGAGTATATTTGGAAGCAATTATCCTACAGATCGCAGTAGACTGTCTTGTTTTCTAGGGTACTAGTGTTTTTATACTGTTTTCAGGTAGCCAAATGGGTCTTTGCCCTGAGTCGGTAAATGAAAGAGTTGCATCTGCTTGAGATTCAAAACCAGGAGCTGGAGGGCTGGATGTGCCCTTGCTGATTTTTCTGAAGGCTCTGAAAAGTCCTGATTTGTACCAGACAATGAGTGTCAATAATGTTTTAGCCTCAATTAACTGCTGCTGATGCTACAAAAAGGCAAATAAAAGGAAGCCTCTGCTTCAAACTGACAATAAGCTGTCAGCCAGAGGCAACTCTGGCAAGAGATCTCGGTGCCATCTGTCAGCAGCTCTTAGCAACATGGTAAAGCAGGAGCCCCACATGCATGCAGGACACAAGTGACAGCACCTGTTGTGCTCCCTCTTTTTCCCATCCCACTACAGAGCCTGTGCGTGTACCGTATCTGAGTCTTGTGAGGGCAACTTACTCCAGAGTAGGTAAAATGAAATTATCAGAGGCCATGGATGAAACCTACAGAGCTGTTTTGCAGATATAAAATAAGATGTAATTCAACTGTCAGCTCAACACATTGTGGAGAAATAAAATCACTGGGTTTTTTCCGTTTTTTTTTTTTTTTTTTTAATGATAAGAATGTTGTCTGATCTTTGCACTCAGACAAAAACCACTGGGTAGGCCAGGTGTAATCCTGTGATACTCCAAGACTTTCCACACCAGAGGCCCAAACATTAAGGAAAGACTGATGTGTTACAGCTGTGCTAAGGTGCCAGTGATGAAAGTTGTGTTTCAAGGCTGCACCTGGGTGATCTCAAAGGTGGGCTGCTTAGTGTACTGGCAATGCATACAAGAGAGATAGGCTAGAGGTTGTAGACTCTGGAGGAGGTGGGGTGGAGTAAAGTATTTCTGGTAACAATGAGTTGTTAAAGATATAATGCAGAACCTCATTATGAAATGCTTTTCTATCATGTATGCTCATGGTCATAATTTCTATCATGAAATTGATAGGGATGCTGTTGTAATTTCCACATGAAGCATGTGCAGATACCATTTTTCTGTCTAGGATGCATGAAATAGTAATAGAATCACAGAATGTCTTGAAGGTTGGAAGGAACCTTAAAGAACACTGAGCTCTACCCCTCCTGCTCTGGGCCAGATTAAGCTGTTTAGGGCCCCATCCAACCTGATTTTGAACACTTCCAGAGATAGATCATCCACAATTTCTCTGGACAGGCTGTTTTAGTGCTTTACTACCCTCTGAGCAAAGAATTTCTTCCCAAAATCTAACCTAAATCTTCCCTCTTTTTGTTTAAAGACATTCCCTCTTGTTCTATCACTATCAGACCATGTAAAATGTTGGTTTCCCTCCTGATCATAAGCTCCTTCTAAGTATTGGAAGGCCACAGTTAGGTCTCCCTGAAGCCTTCTCTTTTCCAAGCTCAACAAGCCTAACTCCCTTAACCTTTCCTCTTAAGGAGACGTGCTCCAGCCTTCCTGGCCCTCCTATGGACTGTGTCCAACAGCTCCACTCCCTTCTTGTGTTTGCATTGTCTTTACAATGCAAGTTGTAGGATCTGAGACTAGTGATGTCCATACCACCGAAATCTCAGGGGTTGGAACTTGGTGATACTTGAGGTCACCTCTAGCCCAAGCCATTCTATGATTCTACAATTCTACTCTGTTCAGGATTTCCACTGCCTGAAAGAGGGTACTCTTGTGAGCAGTCAGTAGTGTTCTATTTATTTCACATTCCTTCCTTCCCTCAAGAATTAAACGCTCACAATTTCTCGTTTATTGATAAATTCTTCATCAAGCCATTATGAAAAATCATAGAAATAGTTTCAAGATTTTCTAGTTATTCTTAAACGATCTGTACTTTATTCAAGGGTATGCAAACTACGTAACATTTTTCAAGTATCATCTGTTTACAAATGGTTGGATGCATCTTAAAAAGAACAAAACAAAAAACACAGCTTAAAAATCAGTTTGATGATGATATATATGAGAAGTCCATCTGAGATTTACTGTGTGTTCCAGTCCATAAAAACAGACTTGGAAAGAGTGATTCATCCTTTTAAGGCACTGCGTAACTAGCGAAGTAATATTTTGTTGGCATTCTAGCCTTAGGGAAATGCTGTAGTCAGTCCATACTAATAACCTGCTGAAGTTAAAGTGACTCCAAAGATTTAGATGGATGAGTGAAATAGGAACATTAAACTTAAGCAGATGCTTATGTAAAGAGAGTGACCTATTTAGTAATGCTTGTTACTGTTCCGTTCTGAAGCAAACTGTTTTCAGTTTTGCCATGTTTGAGTATGTGGGCAAATCTAGATCATATGTAGTTAAGCAAGTTGTTAGCGCTTTGCCAAATCTAGGCTTAAATGTAAAAAAAAAACGTGTACTTGAAAACCCTAGGAAAAACTTGGGATGTCAATAGAAGAAAAAGATATTTCAGTATGTTCCCTTATAAATATCTGAATAAATCCCCCTGTATGATTTGCTTTATTAAAAAACAAACAAACAAACAAAAACTTAAAAAAAACTCCTTAAGTTATTATTTATTTTGTTTACTTATTATCTCTGTTTCTATTCTGTCAAGAATAGAATCAGTTCTTAAACCTCAGTTTAATTTATTATGCAATCTATAGAAAGTCTTCTCATAGCCCTCTGTCTAATATTTGATTGCAGTCACTGCTTAACATTGGAATAAAAGGTATGCTGTTTCTGTTCACTTCTCAGTTGCGTGATTTTCCTCTCCTGATCAGGAGGATAAAAGGAATGATTCCTGAAATACGAATTTAAAATTAGATTCCTTTACACTGGGTATTTGTGAGTGTATGCTGTTTTTTGGTTCACTACACTGTGTAGTCTTCCCCATAACTGAGAAATTCTTTGGTCTCCAAAGGGCAAAGAATCCTCTTCTTGTGACTTCAGTGCTGAAGTACTTGATATTTTCTCTTAGAAAGAAAGTTTCTTAACAACTAAGAGAACTTTCACTGCTTGTTGTGAACATGGACTTCATTGTATATGCTATGATTCCAGGAAGAATTAAATGGAAGGGTAGGTCCTTAATGTGATAGTTTTTAATTATTTACAAAGCTGAGTGTTTTTTAATGGGGCTGATGTACCTCTGTTCCAGACCATTTCCCCTGCCTCTTTCTTTCAAAATCCACCAATAATGAGTGTATAGCCTCGTTCAGCAGTAAAACTCCTTTTGTCAGATATCAAACCTTGGTACCGTTTACTGGATGATGTGATTGGCGTTCAGCCTTTACACCATCCAGTTTCTTGTATTTTCTGATGGACAGTTTTGCTGACTGATTGAAGAGCTGAGACTTTTTTACCCAGTTCTCAACATTAACAGGAATGAAAAGTAAAAACCTACTTGATTACCTAGTAATGATGCATAACTTGGAAACTGAAGAACACATCTGTTGTATATTTTACTTTGGCTTCAGTCAAATATACAATTCCAGCTGAAGTGTCAAACTTAATTTGCAAAGGGCGGTGCTCTGCATTTCAAGACTTTATAGTCAAAGAGAAATGTTATTCTACTTCATACAGATCCCTCTCACATGGATATTTTTTTATTTTGGGGAGAACCAAATTAAAGCGCTGTATACAGAAGAACAACCTCTTAAATTTGAGGAAACAGAGGTACAGTGCATGGAAGCAACCAACAACAAATAGCAGGCAACATAAACAGCTGCTAGGAGAACCAAGACCAGAGAAGAGCATAGATAGGACTAAGAGAACACTGGCTTATCCTTAGAACCCTACTGAAGGAAATAATTTTGGATCGGAACATTTGAGAAGCAGCTTTGAAAGGTGCATTTCAAGACACTATCTGGATAAAAAAGTTTGCTCCTTGTGCAAATGTTGGTGTCTGCATGCCCAAGTTCAATGTCTGACTGAGAAGTAGTTGTGCTTCGAAATGGTATAATTCTCCAGCATATTTACTTTATGTTAATTTAGTATTGATATAAAGGATCTGTGAGCAGTGCAAAACATTTTAAGTAGGTGGAAGCTCATCACTTCTCAATGTCTGTGTAGTACTTCCAAGCACATGCTAAGATATCTTTTGGGAGATGAAAGCCTAGTCTACCTAGAATTTCATTTCTTTTGATATCTTTTGCTAAAGAAGGGTGGAAGGGTGAGGGAGGAAGACCGAGCTATTAAGTAAAAAGAGTAATTGAAAGAAGAGGACTTTCCTTAAAGTGAAGAGGTCCTGCAATTATCCAAATGATTATGGACAAACTTAATTAACTAATTCCCATAATTTGGGCATGTATTCATGCAAATTGTAAAAGGAAGGTAAAGGAATCCTTTTGCAGTGAATTCACCAGTGAAGGAAAGCTCTCAGTGGCAGTTTTGGAAAATTAGAAGTCAGATTTGGCTATAGTCTTTAATGAAAATATAATCAACAATATATCTTCATGAAATGTGCAATGCCATCACATAATGCCTACTTGGAGGTGATGTAAGGGCTAGAGGCAGTAGTCCAAAATCATTAACATGCCCCAGGTGGATATAGTATCATGATAAATGCTCACTTGGAAAGGATTCATTTTGGTTTTCAAATGGCTTTGAAAGTAAAACAGAAAGTTGATCATTTATATCAGTTCAGTCAGCTCCATACTTCAGTATTGAAAGTATTCACATCTGATCGTACACCACTGATGTATTTGCAACACCTGAGCTAGGTGGTGCTGTTACTTGTTAACCCAATTCCAAAGCGGAAGGACAGGAGTCTTTTCAGATGTTTATCTGAATCTGCCCAGTAAAACCAAAGGTGTTGATCTTCTATAGCTCAATACCAACCAATTGAGTTTATTTGCTGGAAAGAATAAAAAGGAGCCCTTTCTGGCTGGAAATTTGGATGAATAGACTAGTTTGGTAGTTTCCTTTCTCTTTAATTCTGGCAGGAATGATATGGGCAAGAACAGATAAAAAAACAAGAGTTTGTTCGGGATATTTTAAAACATTTTAGAGAAAGAAAAACTGGCTTAGTTATTTTGGCTTCTGTATGAGGACTCAGTGCTTGAACAACTCATTTTTCAATTACAAAAAAATTATGCAATACCTTTGTAGATTGTATGGACTTCGGGAAGTGTTTGTGCTCTAACTTATTTTTTGATACAATTACTGGCACCTTACTAATGAGCATAGAACAGGCATTTGATTTCTTGACAGTTAGATTTGTCAAGTGTCTTTAAACTCAAAGGATTGTTTTCTAGGACACCGACTACATAGGTCATAATGCAGTGAAGAATATTATGTCATCTGATTTTTAAACTTTCATCTTTTTTTTAAGGCTTTTTTCTTGTTTTAAGAGATATAAAAGAAGATGAAGTACTTTTTTGCTTCATCTGAATATGTATAAGAAAATGTTATTGCTTTGAGAGGGAGCTGAAAATGCAAATTCCCCCATGGAAATATTCTTTGAAACTCACATGAGCTATCTTGCTAATAAATCAGAGTCCAGTAGCAATATTGTACATAACTAAATGAATGGATTTTTTCTCCTCTGCTTAATTAAAAAAATGATGCTATAAATGGAGCCAAATGGGAAACATACATATCCATGTGTGCATCTCTTCATAAACAACTTCGGCAATTTCACCCTTGTCCTAGTGTTGACATTTCATTGTTGTTGTTTTTGTGGGTTTTGTTTGATTGTTTTCAAAGAGGTTACATTTGCTGGGCAAATACGTCATGTGCACTGTGCAATGCCTCAACACACTTGCACCCATATGAGAACAGGGACCTTTAGAATCTTTTGTTAATGACACAGGAGCAAAAAACTAGCTTGGTGTTCTTACTTCTGATTCATACCAAAATAGAAAAGTTTTGTGAAGAGGTACATAGGGAAGGTGGCACCTGTACTGTTTGTCTGTCTGTAGCTAACTTATGCTGAAGGCAACAAGAACAGTCATATTGTTTGTGCATAACTTTATGTATCTAAGTAGTACTTAAAATAGCATCATCTTATAAAAGGCTCAGCTGAGGCACAACTGTTTCTGCAAACTCAAATTCTTTTAGTGATTTTCTCATGCATCTGGCAAATATTCAGCTGCTTAGAAGATATTTGGGGAAGATTTAGCCTCTGTTTAGGCATAGTATGAACTAGAACTCTTAGAAAAACAGTAATTAAATGCTTTTGTATTCAGAGAAGATGTTAAGTGTCTGTCAAACATTGACTCCTACTGTTCATGATCACAATATTGGAGAGAAACGGTAATGACAGGCTAGGCTGAAATCAATTAAGTAAATTAAATTTAGTGACTTGCTATACACATGCATAAGGGTCTATGTAAATGGATACATGCTGTATAGTTGAGCATCAGTATTAACTGGGTGTGTATAAATTGTTCATGTAGCCAAATGTTTTGCAGACTGCTAGAGCTTGAGCAACACTGCATGATCTGGGAAGGATGGTTGAATTGGAGTCAGTGTGTCAGGCAGGCGTGAAAAATCTGTGACTGATACATGCAAGAAAGAGCACGTGGTGCCTCATTTCTGGGACCAATGAACACGGAGTCAAACTCTACCTGGAGGGCAGCTATTCCGGAAAATAGTCGACTTCAGTTCAGCTGTGGTGCATAAATAGGCTATTTGTGGGATCTGAGTGCTGACCCCCAACTAACAGGTCGATGAATAATCTGAGTCATTGGTAAATCCAGGTGTATTTAGGATTCTTTTTGTTTGTTTTTGTGATTGCACTTTTCTTCTCTGGCACTTAGGTAGGGAGTTTGCTCGCTTTTCTTAACTCCTCACTGCCTGAGTTTTCAGAGGTTTGAGAAAATCTAAGTGAAGAGTAATAAATGTATTTATTCCTTCATGAGGATGTAGTCTTTTGTGTTATATATTTCTCTTCAAAAGGCTTTTCTGGGAAACCATACATTGCTGAGTTTATGGATACTCAACTGGCACACATTTGAAAGTATTTACTTAGGCCTGGGAAACCCGCCACCAGTATATGACACCTTTTAGTATTGCTGTGCCAGTTTCTGGAAGGAGAGCTGAAGTAAATAGCTGCCTTTGAAATGCTGGTGGTATCTGACAGACTGACAGTGCTAAATTACTCCAGACAGGTTACCTACAATGGATGCTTTTTTTTCTGTTCAGTGATACAATGAATGTATTATCCTTGGCTGGGAAAAGTGTCAGACATGTGGGAGAAGCAGACTGAAATGCCTACGGACAACCTGCCTTTAATTAAAGGAGCTGAGAAAGGAATCAGCTTTCCCTTCAGGAATTCTGTATCATCACTTCCTATTAAGCTTATGAGAGAGAATTCAGAGACAATACCTTTTGGGAAGCCTCTAATTCATTTGGGTACCAATCAGACGTAGGGGTAATGGAACACAAATAATCACTTTCTTTTCCAGAATGGTGGATGAATTAAAGTGCACTATTAAGCTTGCCTTTGACTCTGTGAAGGACCAAACTAACTTCATTCTGCCCATCAGTCCCCATATTGGGATATACAGAGTTGTAACAAAGATTCTAGATTTTTTTTTTGCCTGTGTGGTAATACTATTAAATTGATCACCCAAGGAACACAGAAAGGATGTGATGTGTACTCATTTGACAGGAGAATATATTTTAGGGGAACCCAGAAAGTACAGGAGTGCCTGATGCTATTAATTTCTTTTGCAAGTGATTTAAAGCATTAGAAACCTGAGAAGCATTTTTGATGCTGTGCTCTGCAGTTATAGAAAATCTTTCAAAGTCTCCTGTATTAAAAGAAATAAATTCCAAAAAAGAGATGGATTCTTATATCTCAATAACTTAAAGAATGCTCGATAATTGTGTGCAAATTTTCTTATAATGGCATTTTGTACCTTTGTGAAACTGGAGATGAGAGCTGGGAGATCTGTATTGAGAATCAGGCTAGAGAAAATTAGGCAAATGAGACATGAAGTTTAAACTCCTTAAGCAGGTTTCAGGGCTAGTAATGCTTGTTAATTCAGATACTGGCATGGTAAAACAAGAGAATCTTCTCTTCAAACCAGAGCCACTCCTGTCTGCACCTCTGCAGTTTGATGGGCTTGAGAGGAAAGCAGAATTACAAAAATTTACCCGGAGGCTAAATTTTTTTTTGTGTTTTACACTGCAGTGGAAATGAGTTTTCTAACTATTCTGGTTTTAATGGTGACATTTATAAGAGCTTAACTTCACAATCTAATTCATTCAGTGGAAGGACATGGGAGCAATACTGATCCTCTGGACTGATGAAACATGTCATCGGAAGAATGGTTATTGTGATCATAAGGTTTGAACCAGGCAAGACAGGTACTGCTGTATGCTTTTCCTGTAGAGTTTAGGATGGACTTGCATTTTCCCAAATTTAGACCTCCAGCAGCTATAATTAGAGACCCTTCCTTTCCTCCTCACTTGTGTTCCCTCATTTTTTGAGCAAAGTTCGAAATTTAGGAGATTGAAGGATGTATATAATTTTTAAAATATGTCTCACATATTTTAAATGTTATTAATGCTACTTTCAACACCAAGTATACTTTCAAAGCTTATGTTTTCTAATGCAGTGATGAATTATCATTCAGTGTAAGAAAGACCTTAGCTGACTTCCATACATATATTGCTGTCAGTTTTTCAGTATTGGGTATGAATTGAGGATGTGTCTTAGCCAAACTTTCTGTTTTATATAATAGACTAAAATCTCATTCTTAAAATGAGAAGCTATGGAAAGCGTGTCTTGGATTACCAGAAAAGTACTCACCTCACACTTAATGCATTCTTCAGACTTTTGCAACTTACCCAGAAACATGGGATGAGGACTAAAATGGAAAGATGGCAATTCAAAATTTTGTTTTTCTGAGTTCCTTATGAGCTGTACAAACTATAAGTCAGGGCAAACTTTGTTGATTCAAGAGTAGTGCCACATCCCTCTCCTCTTGTTGCATGTTTTTTTCTCTGAGGATTCTCTGCCTTTTGGTTTCTGTAAGTGGGACTCATTTCTTACTAAACTGGGGATAAAAGGCAAAGATTAAAAGACATATGGTATTTAATGTTAAGGACCGAACTTGAAAGTGATAATACAGTTGAACATGAAAACATAGGAAGCTAGCTCCTATTTCACTGACTAAAGAGTATCGTCAGCAAGTTAATGATGAAAATACTCTTAACTAGAAGAATGAGGCCTTAAAACAACTAAATTTTCGCATTCCTGGTCTAACAGACTTTGGGTGTAAGCCCGGTGTTCCACACAAAATATGGGTTTCAGCATTGGCCAAATTTGTTCTTCTTAAGCAGCTGGATGCAGCCTACCAGGAAATGACGACATGGCATGAGTGTGGGCCTAGCATGATAATCCAGAAGAAATGAGTCCATCAAACTCTTTTCTCAAAGGGCAGTCACTTAAAAACATGCTAATTTTCCCATCATGCAGCCTAAAAGATTGAAGCAGTGTAATCAAAATATTATCTTAATTATACTAATTACCAATCCCTACAATGAGAGAAATCTTAGGGTGTTTCTAATGTGAGCAGCTAATTAAGGTCTAGTAGAATAATGATGATGTAATTTCTTATATTTGTGGAAGTGTCATTTTAGAAATAAACACACATAACCTGTAATGGAATGGTGGAAGTAATCCTACTCCTAACTGCACTTAACATAATTGTTTGTTTTTTTAAAAATGTTTTTGTCTTCAGCCAGAAAGTGAAGCATCTTTAATTCATAGCCTCTTATTAAGAACTTCATTTGATATACTGTCATTCTGGACTGACGCTGTATCACCATTACCTACTTTGTAAAATAAGCCATGAAGAATTAGCGATTGAAGTTAATTTTGCATCTAGGAAAATGCTGCTTACTGGTTACTTTCAAAGCTGCTCTACAGTTAAAGTAGACAAAGTTTTGGATCAAGTTTTGGCCTATTTTGAAATCTGGGGCTACCGTCGGTAAAGATAGGCTGCTGCTCACTGAAATTGTCCATGGCCCTTATTAGTCACAGTGATGATTGAAACCTGCAGCTGCACAAATGGTGACTGGAAACCTGCAGTGAACACAGGAGGCACCCACAGGCCTTGCTTTCCAAGACTGACCTCCCCTGGTAGGTCTCCAAGGGTGCCATTTTGTCTTAGTGGGTGTCCCTAACCTGCACTGAACTATCAGCCATGAAACTGAAGAACAACTCAGCAGCTTGGGCTGGTAGCCAGGTGAGAGTCTTCTGAGCTGAGTAGGAGGCTGTCTGGGGAGGAAGCCTCTCAGTCTCCTGGGGTAGTGAGCCTGAGAAAGCTGTGGCTGGGTGGGCATGGTGTTGTGAACTGCACTTGTAGCAAGGCAGGCAGGAGAATGAGGAAAACTGGGAAAATGCCATCAGGCTTGCCAAGGTTGCTTCTCTGCTCCTAACTCAGCATATGGAGGACTGAGAGAAGCTCCTCGCATCTTGGAGAGGAAGGCAGAGTTTAGCATTAAGTGACATGGAGAGGGTAATGTAAGAAAGAGACCAGAGAGCAAGCTGTCTTATGGGAACAGGGCTTCTGTGAGGAGAGTGGCACAGAGACTTTTCCTTTTTCCCAGCTACAAACCTCTGTGTCTCATGTCGCTCAGGAACAGTATTTTAAATTTCCAAACACACTTGTTAACATTGTATAAAATATATTTCAATTACACATTTGTAGGCTTGTGTAACTATGTAGAAACTGAAGTAACACAAGGTACCAGTATAAAGAGCTTTAAAAAAAAAAAAAGAAAAAAAAGACAACTTTCCAATTCCATCTTTTCTCTGTCTCAACCCACTTCTCCTTTCACTGCTTTTAGTGAGGTCTAACCTTTCCAAACAGATTTCTGAAACTGTGCTCAACCTTTATGTCATTGGTCTGTTTGTTACGTGAATGGCTTCTTGTAATCTTATTTTTCAGTTACACTATTGATTTGCCAATCTCCAGTTGCTTCCTTTTCAGCCATTTCAGAAACACTCCTTAATCCTTCCCATTTTTAGTAGTGGATTCACTTCCAGTATTTCCCTTTTGCTGTGATATATCTCGGCACTGCTTGTGCATATACTTGAGTAATACATGTGGGTCTGTTCTCCACAAATAAGAAAACCCTTCACCTCTGATGGTCTTTAATTTAATGAAATAATAGAATATGTTTGTGAAGGGACTATATTTAGTAAAAAACATGATTCTCATATGCTATCAGGAGCTCACCTAAAAGAACATGCAGGTTCGTGTTGAACCTAAATAAATAAATAAATAAATAAATAAATGTAAGAGGTGTACTAACATTTTTTTCCTAAATTTATGGGTATTTGAGTCTACCAAAGAACTGGTAGAGATGCATCTCTGGGGAGATCATGATTCTAGGGGAACATTTCCCTAGGAAAGGGACTCACGTTGCTATTTTGTGTGATTACAAGTAGAATTCTCATTTGTCTTCCTTTATGCCCATTTGGTCAAATGTGTTAAGACCTGCAGCTACAAGCTGCTCTTGTAATGTATTGTTTTCAAATATGAAAGTAAGCTGCAAAACTCTTTTGTAATATTAAAAGTTCCAGACCACACACAAACTCTATCAGTACATGGTCCTTGTGATATTTACTGCTTGAGTTTTAAGTCTCATAAACCGGCACAACTAATTTTCTTATCGATACCCAACACTGTTGTAGAAGTATTGTAAAAGGTTAATGACAATACTGATGAGTCTCTTGTTGACTTTGTATGGGTTCAAAGCACTGCTCCTGGTGATGTCAAAGGCAACTGTTAGTAAGTGGCCATAATGCAATTTGCAAGGGCAAAGTATGAAGATTTTTGCCAGGAACCTGAGTAACTTTTAGTTTGGCAGCCATCACTAAAAGCTGCTGTTTTTGTCCATTTCCCACCCTCTGCTATTCCTTGGTTTGAAACTTCTATATGAAATGAAGAAGGGAAAACACATATGAAACAGAAGACATTATCTGTTGCAACTGAGGCAGGGTTAGTATGGGAACAAACAAGAGTGTTAATGTTCATATGCATATAAATGAATTCACAGGGACAAGGAGGTTGCATGTAGGTCAGTTTTAGACTTGAAAGTAATGTTTTCTGTTTCTTGACATCTTAAAAATATGTAGTAATAGAATAGATTTAATTTCCTAGGAAATGCTTTCCTAATAAACGTAATCATAGAATCAGAGAATGGCCTGGGTTGGAAAAGACCTCAAGGCTCACC
This sequence comes from Alectoris magna, assembly GCA_030625065.1. Taxonomy (NCBI): domain Eukaryota; kingdom Metazoa; phylum Chordata; class Aves; order Galliformes; family Phasianidae; genus Alectoris; species Alectoris magna. The sequence goes on from CM060560.1 coordinate 108,575,753, forward strand.
AGTCTCCAACCCCCCTGTCACAGGCAGGGCCACCAGCCTCCACATTCAACACTAGACCAGGCTGCCCAGGTCCCCATCCAACCTGGCCTTGAACATATCCAGGGACGGGGAATCCACAACCTCTCTGGGCAGCCTGTTCCAGCACCTCACCACTCTCTTGGTAAAGAACTTTCCCCTGATATCCAGCCTAAATCTTTCCTCCTTCAACTTAAAACTGTTTCCCCTTGTCCTGCTATTATCTACTGTTTCAAAGAGTTGGCTCCCCTCCTGTTTCTAGGCTTTCTTTAGGTATTTGAAGGAAGCCAGCTGCTGTCATTCAATAAAATTTGTAAGTAAGTGAACAGTAGAATTGGGACTTTGTATTCTCATGCTGGACTTTATTCTCCCCACCTCCTCCCCTAATCCTCCCATCAATTTCCCTCTCCTATGAGTTTTATTGTTATTCTGACTCACAACACAGTCCCAGTCTCTCTGATTGTTTTCCAGTCAAACTGCATTCTTATGCCCGCTCTTCTTCTGATTATAATTTTCTTCCTCTGGGGAAAAAAAGCTGGTTGGTGGTTGTTTTGTTTTGCTTTTCTTTTTTTGCCATCTCTATTTTGGTGCCAAAGAGAAAGTTCTGAGAACATAAGAAAGCCTAATAGAATTCCTTTCTCCCCTATTGTTTGGCACACACGAATGCATCCTCTTGCAGACATGCATGGGCATCTATTACATGACAAGCACACAGACAGTCTTTTATAACCTTTGACTGAAAGTAGACGCCCACCTCTTATAAGTTTTCAGAAGGTAGGGATAGCCTTCTGGTCATCTAGAGGTTAAAATAGCAGCTGTTCTTTGGAAGACCATATCTGCCTCAGAGCTCAGCTTTGATTAGAAACATTTTAAGTGAATACATAAGTGTATAATTTCCAAATGTTAGTAAAAGCTTTCCTAAAATTATCAAACATGGAAAGTATTTTTTTCTTCCAGAGCCTTCTAATGAAGTCTCCCTCTTGAATCACGTCTCCATCTTGTTCCAAGATATGGGAGATGTTGAACTGAATGACTAATGTAAAGCACTGAAAGTGACAGAAAACTTAAGAAAGGATATGTGAACAACGAAATAGTGAAGTACTAACATAAGTCATAAATTGTAGTATTTTTTCTGTTAACGTACTAAGAGGACAAAATCATAGAATTAAGAAACCTAAATAACCAGTTATATACTGTATTGAAATTGAGCTGGTTCTGAATACAAATAAATAAATAAATAAATAAAGCACATAATGGTCTATAATGAGATAAATATCACAAATTTAAATTATTTGTGGGAAGAAATATCTATAATTTCTTAATTAGTAATTAAATAAAATGCAGCACTTCCTCCTCTCCCCCCCCCTTTCCCCCTCCCCTCCCCCCAAAAAAGCGTAACAGTCTCCTGTGAAATAATCAGTTTTCTGTAAGGTTTAATAAGACAGTGCCAAAACCTTCTATCACAGACTGCAAGAATACTACCTATACTGCTTTGCTTTGGTTTTTCTTTGGAGGAAGATTCTGCCAATTTTTGTGATGAAGCCATTTAGCAAAATCACTTTGATCACTGCAAACAGATACTTAGCTTTATATTGTCTCATCTGTGCAGTTCCCACAAATTGGTGCAAACTTTCAATAGCATCTGGTTGCTGTAGATGTAGAAGAAAATCAGATAATGAAATGAAGTATCAATCTCTAGACTTCTGAGCATTGGTCAGAGTGACAGTGTTGGCCTTCCAAGGAGTGTGATCCTGAAATTATAGATGTATAAATAATTATTGGTATTCCACTTGTGTAGGGATGGAACCAGGAAATTTTTTTTATTTTTTTATTGTATTTCAGAGAATTCCATTTTGTACATGTACTTCATGCTGTATTGCAGATGTTGATCTACGAGGCTTACTTTACAGAATGGATCCAAGTGAAATATATGAGCTCTGCTGTTGTATGTTGTACGGAGTTGTATGCATGTTCTTATGTTTTGTAAACAAATGAACCCTTATTCATCATTCTGAGAGACTACTTTCCATTCATAATTTACTAATTTTGTAGACATCACATATTTTGGAATAAACATTTATTTGCAAAGCCTTGTTAAGTCTTATAGGCTAGCAGTGGTTAATGATGGTTAATTCAGCTTCTGTTTGATGATTCAGGCTAAGCATCAAGCTTGGCTCTGTCAAACATGGGAAAGGGAGGGTCATTGTAAGGAGCACTGGCCAGTGAACATTGCTATAATCAACTGCAACTGTTGTAGTAGGCGACAGCGAGGATTCGGGATGTGACGTGGTAGGACTCTCCCCTTGCTTGGTGTCAAAAGATTAATGTATGCATAAGGGGCGTAGATGAAGTAGGATAGGTATACAGGTAAATCGCACGATGCAATAAACGCCATTTTTCTGCTCACCATGTTGGTATTCACGTGCAGTTCTTTGGCCCGGGTAGGTTTTACCCGATAGTCCAGCACAGGTGCAGAGCTAAAAGAACATGGGTTACCAGGTGCACGGCAACATGCAACCGTCCTTTTGAGGAAAGCTGTTTGAGAGCATGTTTCCAGGCTCAACATTGCCTCTTACACACAGGCTTATTGAAGTCAAATATTCCACAATTCAATACCAAGTACTTAATTTCACCGTAATCCTTCAGTTTTCTTTACTGCCATATTTGCCTCGTGTGATGTATCTCCCATCTTCATACAGCATTCTCCATTGCTGTCCAAGATCAAGAATGTCGTAAGGGAGAACTGTAGATATTTTTCTTTGATTTCTTAGGTTAACTGGCAATAAAACACTAGCTGTGTGCTGGATACTTTCAGGCTCGATTAGGCTTAAAACATGAGATTTTTTTTTAAGATAGTAGCTTCAGGAAACAATAGAAACTGAAAAGGTAAAGGAACAAACTGTTCCGATAAGATGCTTCAAGGTAGAGTGAGAGCGCCTATGAATGTAAATGTAAACAAAGCCCTGCAGCCTTCTTTTGCAATGTCTACGTTAAGTCAGTATTTTGAGATTGCATCTTTCAGCTGTAGTCAGTCTCCCCGTTTAGATACAAATCATTCAAAACTCGTCTTGCCAAGTACAGAGCTTTCCTCAACATAGTCGGATTTTTATTTTAGAATGCCAGTATACTTAGAGGAAATTTTTTGTCCTCATTCATTCTTCTAGATGAGAAAACAGAAGTCTAAAAATATCAGTGAAGAGGACCCTAGCAGTTGAGGGATCTCAAATGGACTTGGATAGTGGGATTTTAAGTCCAAACTCTAATTGCATGATGCATGTTGTCTTGGTAGTGTGATGCTTCCATTGAGACTGTATCTTTGACTATAAGTAGCACATTCAATTTCCACTCACATACTCAGCTTTTTGTGCTATAAATTTGGTGCTGACCTCCCCATTTTAATGAGTTTACATTTATCCTATGATTGAAATGATCATAGGGAATGTGAAGTGCAAAGTTATGAAGTGACAATATTTACACAATCTGATAACTTGACTGGCCATGTACATACATTGCTCTATTCTGGCTCAGCACATCCTTGTGATGCCAGATGGTGTCTGTATTTCGGTTTGTTGATTACGGTTCCCGGGGAATATGTCTGCAGGAAGCAGTTTTCCAGGGAGGTTCATACAAACACAACATTGCTACTGTTCACAACTGACGGACTACCGAAGAGAGATGTGAGTTGCTTTTCATATTGGATCTAAAACATGAGTGTGCACCTTGTCGAACAAATGGGGAATTTCTTCAGAGAACCACATAAGAAATCATGGTGGCCAAATGGGTTTCTGCTTAGAATCTATTGGCCACATTCTGAGGAATTTCTAATGAAGCAAAATAGATGTGGACGCTTACAAATGGCATTGTAGATAGTCTAAGATCAGTAAAAATTTGAATAGTGCCCATTGTATAAAGGTAACTAGGATATTGCTGTATTTGCACCAATTATATGGAGACTTTTTCAGATTTCAATGAGTAGCTCAGCTCTATTAACAATGTGTTTTAATACTATGTCTTTTTTTGTTACTCTAATTTTACAGTTATGACAACTGAAATTATTTATCCAATTTATTTTGGTCTCTTTTAAGATGCTGGAGATTTATTGTTTGGTTGCCCTCATGCATGTCCAATTTGAAAGTTACAAATAAATGAATATTTCTGTTTATGGTTTCTGTAGCTGAGTGATGTTATGTCTCACACTCTGCAAAATTTTAATAGAACAATTTAGGACAAAGCTTGCAATTAAATGTGGAACAGATCTCACTTTTACTATCATTCTATTATGATACTTTTACCATGAGTGTAGAATTCAACAACACTGAACAGAACATGGGGAAATTACTAAAAATCAGCTTGAAATCACGGAGATTGAAATCATGATGTCAAGCCAATCTACTTTTCTTTTCAATTTGTCTCTAAGGTAAAAGACCTAGGAGTTAGAGAAGAGACAGTAGGTGTCACATACACTGACTTTGTGAAGGCTTTTTACACCGTCCTCTATGACAGTCTTCTAAGCAGAGTAGGGAAACATAATGTGCAGAAAATGAATAAGGAGGGTGCAAAGCTCTTTTGAAATTTGTATTTAGAGCATTATCAGTGATCAATTCTCAGAATGAAAGAACTGCCTGAGATTCTGCATGGACTTGTCTAGCCTCTAATACATTTCAACATTTTTATTAATGACCTGGATGATGGAATAGCATGTGTGCTTATTGGACCTGAAGCTGGAATGGACTGCAAGAATGTCAGAAAACAAGGTTAGAATTGAAAATGATGTCTACAAAATTGAGAAATGGGCTATAACAAATAAGATGCTACTCAGAAGAAAGGAATTTCATTTAAGGAAAAGAAATGATTAACTGTACTGCATGGTCTGGGGATGGTCACAAGCTGAAAGGCAATGTATAGTATAGTATTATGTTGATGTGGATAAGGTGAATAGTTCCAAAGGCCATACAGTTCACTAGTACACACTGAGAGATTTGTGCACTCTGTTTAGCAGTAGTAGAGTCCTAAAGTATAACAAGATTTTGGTTGTATATTTGGAAGAAAACTTTTCCCATGTAGATATTATGCACTCAAACAGATTGTACAAGTTATAGATGTCAGCAAGAAAATGTCTGAGAATGAGCCAGAAGGGGGTTAAGTGGCGGTGTTACGGTCAACAGGGTTTGGGAGGATGGACCATATCAGAAGTGGCTTTCTTACAGTTGTTTTCTTTCTGATCTCTTGCCCATTTCTTGCATCTTTAAGGAAAACACAAAAACAAATCAATGAGCAGGATAAGGAGCAAGGCTCATCACACAGCATATTAATTACTAGCTATGAGAAACTTATGCCACAGTTGCCCAGCTCTATATTATACCACAGCTTGCTGGCCACAGTGCTTCCTGAGACTGAAGTCAAAATGATCATCCAAACTTATATAGGAAATACTGCGCACAAACAGCTCCTGCATTTCATGATGACTATGGGCCAGTCTGAAAATGACTGTAGAAAGTCCCTGAAGTGCATTAAGCAATGTTTGAGCTCGTTTATTAATGCAGTGAAGATATAATTGGAGATTTGAGCTATAAAAAAATGAATGAATTTGTGACAAATTATGAATGAGTTCTGTAGTAGGCAGATTCAATCCCAGATGGAACAGGGATTTTCTCTCCCTAATTATAAATTAAATATTAATGTAACTGGAATGTTTAATATCTTTAAATGATGTACAGGGCTAATATCTTACACTATGAAATTTCTTTCCTTACTGGAAATCTTCTTCACTTAATATTTTTACATCAACTTTTTATTGTAAGATTAGAACAGGGCAGACCACCTGTATTTTACATCAACTTAATTTCAATTACATTCTTCTGCTCTCTGATTTCTACTATTTGCTCTCCAACTTGCCTTTGGTTATAGAGCTATATAAGCTGGTGTCATCATGGTGGAATACAGTATGCCCAACACTCCCTCAATTCAAAGGGTAAGACTAAAGAAATGTTCCCTTCTTAAACACAGAATATCTCCAAGCTTATCATGTGAGACACCACATCAGCTGGGTCCACCCGAGATGGTGAAATTGGATTATTTTTGATTCTAGAGTGCAAACAACTCAACTCTACAGCAGACACAGCAGAATCGGGAACATTTTAATGAAAGGGTAAGTACCAAAAGCAGAAAGAAAGACAGTGATCTTGACAAGAGGAAGGTGTAGAACATGAGAATGATGTGATGTTCACTATTTTTTCTTTTGATAATGTGCATTTAAGTTAGGGATAAAATAATTTTTGTGTAAACTAAAAACAGATTTGAAAAGTTGAGAAAATCAGAAAGAGAGCAAACTGGGAGAACTTTTTTGGATTTATTTATTTATCAAGCAATTTAAGTAAATAAATGATTGAAACCTATAATTATAAACTACAGCAAAATCTGCTAATACAACATACAAAGACTTACAAAAACATGAAACTCTTTTAATGACTGTGAGTAATTACCTCACTTTCTAGTATGTTGTGGGCATAGATTTAAGAGCAACACATGTAACATTGTGACTGAAGCAATGACAAACTTGGAATACCACAGAAAACCAAAACATTTTTATCACTTAATTTCTTCACTTTTCCTTGGTTAGGATACTGGTACCTTCACGGATGTTGTAAGGAATTCAGCCTATTGTTCAGCACACATCATTTTGTTTCCTGTTGGAAGAGGAAGTGGTAGACAGTGATGAATTTTGTCAGGGCACTAGAAATGTCATTATTGACAAAGGATTTATAGAGAGCTGGAGACATTGGTCTGACAAATCTGTAACATCAATATAGCCCTGTTATCCTTTAAAATTCTGTAACTCATAATGGATGAAAATAAATATCAGTTCTAAGAAATGAAACTGTTTCCTCTGAAGGGTATTGTTTCTTTACTTCTAGTCCTACATCTTATTAAACACATTTTTATAATGACTCATGAGTGTTGTGGTTTTGTGATTTTTGTTGTCAGTATTCCACATCAGAACATCATGCAGAGCAGTGGCAGTTAAAGACTTCATGTTCTGGTTCTGTGTTACTGCCTTTTGGGGCGTTTTACATTCCCAAAGGGGAGGGGAGGGGCGGCAACCCTGAGGGACTTGGAGCAAAGAGGAAGCGAGGTGGGACTCCGGACCGGACCCCAGCCACTCTCTGCCTCTGGCCATCTCAGCTTGCCCCAGAGAAAAGCACGTGCTTCCCTCGCGCTGTCGTGGTTTGACTCCTACTTTGGGTACTCTTGTCTCTCTCATTTGGTTTGATTTGGTTACATTTAGTAAATTACCATTCCTCCTCAGATCGTTGCCATTGTGTTTTCTCTCTGTTAAAACTATCTATCAATCATCTGCTCTCTTTCTGCCCTTTCCCCTCTCCCAGAGCACATGGCCCAGGGCTGGCTGGGTGGCGTAGCAAACATTCCTTTTTTTTTCCTTCTTTCCTTTTGTGTTTGACCGATATGAGGGGTAGAAGACATGTTGTTTCAAACCTGTTAGCAATCAAGTTTGACTAACAAAGCACTAAGATAAACTACTGCCTAATACTGCACAGATTTCTCCAAAAGTAATGCCTCTTATTTATTTCTGTGGAAACGGCACAAAGTACACAATAATACTACTTGATAGAGCAAGTTCTCAGCTACAAAATACTACTTTTCAACATGGTAACCATCTTTAGGCATGTATTTTCATCAGTGATAAACAAGAGCCTGCATGCTGTGTTCATAAAAATCTGCATGGATGTCAGGAACATGGCTTGTCTTTCATATTGCTGTTGCTACTGCTGAAACACACCACAACCTCGCTGTGCTCACATCCACTCTTTGGTCTCCAGAAACATTCCTCAAGCATTGATGAATGACACTGCCAATGAGCTCCATTTTTTCCACACAGAGGAATTCAATGACACAGTTGGCTTCATCCACACTTCCATGTCAGACACTGTTTTGTCAGACTCCCCCTCTGCTGCCATCTGTCACAAAGCAACAAAATGTTAATGGAATAATGGTGGGTAGGTCCAGCCTCTACCACCATACCACCAACATCAGCCTTTGATATTATGGGCCAACATAATAACATAGAAGGCATTACATTCAGAGCAGCCCTCACAGAAAAAGATAACATTTGATTGTAAACTGAAATATAACTTTCTGCACAGCTATGGTTTACTTATTTTTGTTTATATCCCTGAGTATTTGGAGGAGAGAGTATTTACTTAAATTTACCTGAACTCCAAAATCAAAAACTATTTTTGTTTCAAATTTGGAGTCTGTATGTTGGGAGGAGATATTTAATCTACTTAAGTGCTTCAGAGCAAAGCTGTATAACAGATTACATGTTATTGTGCTTTCAAGAAAGATGAAGAGATCTTTTATCATGTAGGTCTGAAGGATGTTAAAATTAAGATATATCTTTTCATATTGGAAATGACAGGAGGGAGCATGTTAAGTTCATGCTAAGTTATAGGTGAAAACATACCCTGTTGACCGGTCTTCCAGGTGCTTCATATGCCTTATTTAAGAAGGTCCAAAGTGCTAGCCTAGATATGCTCTGTATAGGTTGTGTTAACTTCAGCCAGCCTGGGCAAAACCAATAAATTCCAGAAATATGTGAAGTAATTCATTATCATCTACCATTTGTGATTATTTTTTCCAGGTGAAGAAAAAGAAGGGCTTGAATCATGATTTGAGTGGTTGTGGTGGTAGTTGCTGTGGCTTTCTAGAAATTTTTAGATGTTGCTGAATGGGTGTTTGCTTCATATTTGCACCTCTTCCTGACAGTTCCTTCAGGAGGTGTGTCACACAGGATAAAAAGCAGCCTGTTTTCAGAAGAGATGGTTTGATCTCATTACTAGGACAGACAGGTGTATTATTTAATCAAAGCCTTAAAGCCTCAGGAAACCCTGGACTTTTTCCAAGATCAGTTGGGATTAGCCTAACCCTTTGATGTTAGTGTAGACGTCCCACGGAGCCACCAGTTGAAGAGAGCCAGTGAATGCTGACTAGCTATGGTACTGGCTTTCTTAGGCAAGACATCTGTGAGACCAATTTTTGTGGGAGAAATTGGACCAAGAAAGAAAACTATTTCATGCTAATTGCAGTTTCCAATTGTAAAGCAGGAGGTGAACCGCCACTGACAGGATCTTGAACTAATTAACCAAACAGTCCAGTACCCCATGCTGTGTAATGTTACACAACTATGCATAAACAACTCTGCTGAAGATTTATCCCGACCCCAAACTTTGAACAGGCACTGCTGAAGTCAAACACACTGTTTGAAGTGTCAGGATGATCTGCAGTCCTCCTGTCTGATTCACTATATTCTTGACTCTAATTAACGATAATCAAATAAGGAAAGCCCTAATCAGTATTCAACAGCTATTATGCTCAGTTTAGCAGAGAGAAAACATAATTTCAGAAGAGAATAAACATGTGGTGCTATATGGAACTGCAATAAATCCTTTTAAGTGGCTATGTGATTTTTTTTATTATTATTATTGCGGCATGCCAGTAAATTGTGATGCAAGGCCTCAGGGGATAAAAAGAAGGGGCTAGGGAGGAAAGAAATCTTTTATTATGCCTAAAATTGCCTCCATTGAGTTGTTTTGTTGGAGTGCAGCTGACTGCATTTTTCAACTCTCTTCACTTTGGACATTTACAGCATCAGTTTTCCTCCTTCCTTACCAAACACAGTCAATCTCTTCTTTTCTGAACTGTATTTTATAGAGTAGCACATTTTCTTAAAATGCCATAGTATGTGGTTTACTCTGGCACATGAGTACTCATTATTTTGTGAATTGGGGCTCAGCAGGAGGGCTCCCATGAATTTCAGTAACCAACACACCACAATTTGATTCATATGCTCCACTTCTCACCTTCAGATCATGTTCATCACTGGATGTGACTTCTGAGCCTTGAGTCCTTTTATGTTTGTGCTACAATGCTTCTTCATGAATCAAGAGTGCCCAGAAAAGAGGAAGTTACTTAGGTGAGGCTCATGTTCATCTCCATTACCTGGAAACTTCCTATGATCTGAAAGGTAAAGATGCCCTCAGAAGATATTTTTCTTCTTTGAATGACCATAACAGATGAGTTTCCTGACCTACTTATGCAGCAAAAGGCGATGTCCTTTGTCAGTGAGTTGTTCATCCCTTGCATACAGTTCTGTACTTTTTTTTACTATATCTGAACAGCTGTTTTGCACAAAGTCCTCTGAATCCACTCTCAAATAGACATGTTTAGCTTTAAGTTCTTTCCCTTTTCTTTGTGTTCCCAAGGACACAAATGGGTATTCTGTGACTGAAGGCCTTATTTTCTTTTAAGTACCACAGGTTTGTGAATAACTGTTGCAATTTCTCTTCTGACTATGTAGTTTCCCTTGGTGATGTTTAAAGGAACATTTATAAATTCTATTTTTAAACTGTTAGAAATAGCTCTCCAGAGTGTCTACTCTTGAATGCTAATAACTCTGTATATTAGCATAAAAGGATAGTTTTGTTGAAGATCGTGGTTTTGGGGGAAAATGGTAGCATTTGCATTTTAACAGTCATAGGGAAACTGTTAATATGTTTATGGAGGTCTTTCTCCTTTCCTTCAGCTTCCATAGTTTTGTTAATACTAAATTAAATTAAAAGTGCTAAAGGAGCTGCTGTGAATGTTTGCTAATATGCATGCTAGCTTTATCAGAGAGCATTACAGAACACCAGTTCTTCCCCAGATGCGTGTAATTTTAACACCTGCTCTCCCCAAAATTCAATTGCTTGTTCCTAGGTCTATTTATAACTGAAGATGTTGTTGGTGGCTTTGGTATTTTTACACTGGGCCATATGGCTGAAAGAAAATGCAGAGAGGTACATAATGGAGCAGAGGGCAAAATAATTGTCTGGAAAACCCAGACTGCTGTTCAATATGTCTGGAAATAGTGTAGTAGCATGCAGAATTCAATTTACATCATCCTGCTTTTGTGTAAGAAAAGGATTTGCAGCCAGTGACCATAGCCTACTGAGTACATATTTACGCTTGGTTCTGGTGGTGAGACCTGTAGCAGCCACATTCTGCACCAAACTGCTGTAAATCTCCAGCTAAATCAAAGGTTTTGGATGAATAGGGAGAATATCAATATGATACTGTTCAATGCAGGTGTTGTCTTCAGGATAAACTGTTAGACCATACTGGGAAACATCTATGCTTTTTCCATTGGTTACTGTTTGAGCATTTATTTTGGAAAAATATTTTCTACAGTAGGCTACAGAAGTCAGAGAAGGGAGTTGATGCCACTAATATGCTTGGAATTTATGAAGAAAATTAATTTTTTTATGTTTGGTTTGTTTCCTCCTCCTCCCTTTCTGCCCCATATATTATAGATCAGGTGTTAGCAAACTCAGTATTGTCATGAATCTGTAGGACTCAAACACATTCATTTTCGTTCCTTCTCCTTTATAGCCATCCATATTTGGAGGTTCTAAAAAAGTGAAATGTGGATGGTGGATGCAGCAATAATTTTGGCATATTCAGTCTCTTTTTCTCCAATCCAAGTACGGGATGTCATGGATGGACATCTGAACATTCCTGTTCCAGACCACAACATTTCATTGTTATTTATTATCTGAATCTAATCTGTGATGTTACAAGAAGTTAAGAGATTTTTCTGCCTGCTGTCTCTCCAGCATGGGTGGAGTCATTGCCTAGCAGTAGAATAGAGGATTATCTCCTTTTGTGCTGAGCTTGGATGGTTGAAATAGATGGCATTTGAAGGTAATAGCACCTAGATGTGATATAATTTGACACAGCATGGTGTCCGCTCTCTATGATCCTGCCTCAGCCAGTAGTGCTGTGTTGGGATGAGAATGGGGCAGACAGCTGGACACAGCAACTTCTCGTGCTGTCACTGACAAGCTGTCAAAAATTATGAGCTAGTGCACTGTTTTTTCTTCTGTTAACCCTTGGACATGAATACAAAGTATGCACTTGTACATCTAATCACAGTTTTTATGATGCAGTGTGAAATACTATGCTGGAGAGAGATCAAGAGCCAAAAATGCTGCATCAGATCTCTTACCCAGCTGTCTTTCTCCCTCTCCCCTTCCCTCCACTTAGAGTGATACATTTTCTCAGTGAAGATCTACACAACAAATGTTTGTGTAGACCATTTAAAGTTCAAATCTATATGTAAATAGTACGTATTACTGTTGTGTCTACTCATGACTAAGATTTGTATTTTTAGTCAAACTTTATAATTTTAATTTTAATAAATGCTATTTTAAGTGCTTTGTTCTGGAAAGCACACAAACAACATTGCTTCTAGCAGGCAATATGGTGCAATATTACCCCTCTGGTAATATTTTCACAAATTAAATTGAAGAAAAGCTAAGACTTGTTTCTTCCTCTAAAGCCTTAACTTTCTTTACTTTTTCATTAAGTACTTCATTTAATGGCTTCTTTTAAGTATAAGTCAGTACTTTTGATAGACTACAAAACATTTTGTTGTCACTGAGAACTGTGAAAATATGGAAATGTCCATTTCCCTTTAGAAAAAAATATTTTTATTGTTCATGCTTATGTTTCTGCAGCTTTTAGTCAATAATAATTGTACCTTCATTGCTCTTTATGACTCTTTGGTGTGGTCAGTGATTATATTAATTACTTCCCCTGCTGGTATTTTAGTGTGACTTCATGAAGCATTCAAGTTGTGATAAGTTCCATAGCTGCCACTATAATTTCATTTTCTTACAGAGTTGAGCTGAACAAATTCTGTCTTAACTAAATCCTGATCATGCTGTCTGCAGTTCATGTTATCACAGGTTTAGAATCATTTTCACTAGTCTTTATCCTCTAGTAATGCAGATAGAGAAAAAAAGTCTTCAGAGAATACATCAACCTTTCCTATGTCAAGAACTATCTCTCAGAAGTGCCTATCTCATTGGCTGAAATACTAAGCCTGAAATATCTGCATTTGAGAACCTCAGATGCTTAGAGTTGGTCCAGCCCACAAAGATGTATCATGTCTTCCCTAATTTTTTTGTGGGAGTATGTCCTGTGGTACCTTGTACTTCTTCTACTGGAATCAGTGAGTGTTCATTTTAATCAGTATTTTATATAGCTCTCCGTCACAGATGTTTTGTTTATGTGGATTGATCAGAGACTCTTTTCCTAGTAGCTGTAGTGTTTTGGAGCAGAATTCCATACACTAAGTGTAATAAAGACCAGGCTAAGGTAAATCTGCTATGCATTTCACTTCTTCCCCAAAGAATTCCACACTGATGTTCTTTCTGGGAGACAGCTGGTGAAAGGTCCCTTGCCAGCTTGTACAGAAAACAAGATGTTCCATTGTGATAGGGTTATTGTGCAGTAAGTTTAAACTTCTGCATTTTTTCTTCTGCATTTTTTATATTTGGGAGAGACCACCTCTGAGAATAAGGATGTTGTTTCAGTCTCTGTTTTCTGTGAAGACTTGTCATAAAGGTATCGGTGCTGTGTATCACGGACTGTCTCCTGTTCCATAGAGAATAGGGGTAAACTTACTCATGTATTTCATACACAACATCAAAGTGTTCTAAAATGAGGTTGAAATATTGACTTTAAAAGGTTCTATTTCAACACATATAAACCAGTTCTTTTGCATTTACCTGATACACATTCCAGACTTCCAAACAAAATAGATTTGGTTATGATAAACTAACTTCTGATTGCTCTTAATAACACTTTTGTTTAATCTGATATAAACATGTTGTAGCTGGATAAATTCTTTGAATGCTTCTATGATCTCTTCTTGGAAAAAAAATAATGTTTAGATTCCTTGATTATTTTACTGATTTTATTTCACATTCAAGATCCTTTATCCACAGTAACATCTGATCTCTTAAGAACTTGACAGGAAAATTCTCAGTGGAGGATAAATTCCTACCTTCAGCATCGTAGGGGAGATTAATTTATTTTTGTTATTAGCAGTGCTGAAAGATGTCATAATGCCTGCACTTCAGAATAAAGGTCTCTATTTTATCAAGTAGTGAATGTGCAATAGTGCTTTCAGATTTCTGAAATGTCATTGTAATTTTATTATCAATTACCATGGGCATTGACAGACTTCGTCTCCAGGGTTAGATACTGAGATACTAGGTGGGAGATTGAGTGTCTTAATGAGATAATGTAATATTAAGATGGAAGTAGTTCCAGGGTAAATGGAGAAGACTCCAAGTAGTTCAGTTCAAACCAGGACTCTCTTGAACTGTGATTACTTTAACATGAGGCTATGTATTTTTTTTTCCACTTATTTAAAGATATGTGGAACTGTGCTTCCTAAAAATAAGCTTTCATGGTTGTTGCAGAATGAAAAGCAGTCTGCATAGGTAAGGTGAGACTGTTGTCACACAGTTACAATTATGTCATCTGGAAGCTCTTGAGTGATTTAGTAGTTGTGTATATTGTCTTATTTCCAACCTGAGTAATGGAATAATGTACTCAAAATGCTGTACAAACGTCCTCAGCTGTTATGTTTTCAGAACCATAAAAGGAGTAAACTAAATAAATGGACCAACCACTCTGTAGTGTGATCTCTTGTTCTGTTTTCACACAATCATCACAGAATTGTAGAATGGCTTGTGTTGAAAGGGATCTTAAAGATTATCTAGTTCCAACTCCCCTTGTGTGGGCACGGCCCCATCCAACCTGGCCTTGAGTGCCTCCAAGGCTGGGGCACCCACAGCTTCTCTGGGCAGCTGTGCCACAGCTTCACCATTCTCTGAGTGGATAATTTCTTGCTAACATCTCACCTAATCTCTTTTTTAGTTTAAAACCTCTCCCCCTTGCTCTGTCACTATTAAACTGTGTAATATGTTGGTCTCCTTCTTGAGCTCCCCTCAAGTACTGAAAGGCCACAATGAGATCTCCCTGGAATCTTATGAATTTGTCTGCTCAGTAGTATAATTGCAGCTTTTACCAGAGCTCTGTTTATATTCTGTAGGATATACATTCTGTACAGGTCAGCTCACTTTTCAATAAATTCCTTTTAACGATCTATGGAGGTTTACATTTTAGTTCTATGTGACAGATTTTAGCATTACAGTGGTCTTATATACTTATTTTTCTAGTATAAATGTTTTTTTTTTTTCAAAAGGCTGCTTGGATAGTATCCAACATCTTGATCTGTAAAATGGATTCTGTGAGATTGAGACAGGACTGGTTAAATCAAATTAGCACTCCTCTGATTAATTTAGAAAATCTGATTGTTTTCTGGGCTTGTGGCGTATCTTGTCTCCAGGAACATGCTTCTGAGAATACATCTATCTGCTAAGACTAGCAAAGTAAAATGAAGACATAATTTGATGGTTTGTTCACCAGCCTTTTAAAAATGTATATGTATCAGGGATGGTGCTCTGAGCTGACGAAGTTACGATAGGGAAAAATATTGAGTAGGTACTCAAAACAGAAATTCCTTTTTCTCTATATAAGATGAGCTTCCATAGATTCTGCACAGAAGACAGTTGATAGCATTCCTGCATTTAAATCTGTAGAAATTTAGGAGCATCTAGTGCACTTGGAGTTGATTGCAGCTAGTAGCCCTCTGGGTAATAAGTTCCCCAAAGCACTGAAAAAAAACCAACATCCTTCACAAAACATACTGACTGCTAAAGGCAGCTTAAGCTACCCCTTGATAGCAGTTCTGAATGTAAAGCTATTTTTGTAGGATTATTTGTATAATCATAGTCACAATTGTACCTCTAATAGACAAGGTTCCCACAATGTTGAGTTTGTGTTTCCCGGAGTATGAGTACTGTTTCCATTTCAGATGACCTTCAGGTAAGAGAGCAAAGGTGAAAAGGCCTCTTTCCAAGCCTAACACGTCCTCTGTGCTCTGGGAAGTGGGGATTCTGTCAAAGAAACTCTCTGTCAGAGCATTCTGTTGATACCCTGGAAATCTGAGAGAGAAGAAGTCTCCAACTGAAAATCTGCCATTTGTTAATTGCTAAATAGGTAAGGAGGTGGGTAATATTTAAGCAAGTGACAAATTTCTTAGACTTGTAAATGGTTCCAAGATTTCAGAGTCCCATGTCAGCCAGTTTCAAAATCACTGAATCCAAAAGATCATTCCACAAAAAGAACCAATAACAGCACTGGTAAAGTGGGTGGCTAAGCTTACCTGCCACTCTTCATGATTAAATCTTATTTTCTTTTCTCACTGGACTCTGGTTGAAGTTTTACATCATCTTCTTACCTCCATCAACTTAAATACAGTTCTTCTAGCCCAAGTTGTTTTTCCTGCAACAGAGCTTACTTCTGCCTTTGTATCAAGTTTTTTTCAAAACTCATAGTAGTTGATTCTTCCTGTTCCAGAAATCACTTATTTAAGTGCTAGGCAGTACATATCAATGTATGTGCTTCCCACAGCCAGACTAAGCTCTACAGGAAACAACAAGAATCCTTAAAATATTCTTCTTGTCTGCACACACAGAATGAGAGGCATCATACTTGTGTCACTTAGTTCTGCTGATTGGTTGATAACTACCACTTCTTTGACACTTACTTATAATTGTTATTTTTCTGGCCTTTGGGATTTTTGCTTTAGGGGTAAGTCAATGGATTGAATGCAGGAGGCTGAATTCGTTTAGTTACAACTGACATAGATGGGCAGGAAATTCAGTCAACTTCTTTTTTAGGCTTTGCAGCTGCTCTGAGCTCCCCTTCCCTAGGCAGTGGAACAGGTGGCCGAGCACAGCCAAGCTCTTTGGGAGAGCTGTGTTTTGCCCTGCTGCGATACTGCATCCTCTAAGAACCCTGCAGCACGCTGCAGGCCTAGTGAACCTGGAGTTTGCTCTCAAGGAGCGTATGCACATCATTATCTGAGATTTTTATAAGCAGGAAACTCTGTGACAACTTTTAACATCTGCCTATATATATATATATATGGTTGGGGAAAGGATAATCATGGGATGATAGGCCTGGGATTACTACAGACCAATTTAACTTTTCCTGCTACATGAAGTATACTGCTGCTTTCCTTGTGTGTTCTCAACATTAGATTCACTTCTATTCAAGCTGCTGCTTCTGACTGTTCTTTGTAAGTTTTCTTATGCAGTGTACACATTTTTTTGTCAGCTCATTTCAAGTACTGCAGCAGCTTGGGGTGGAGGGGAGCTTTGTGGGGGTTTTTTTGTTTGTTTGTTTTGGTTTGGGTTTTTTGCTGTTTTCTTTTTAAAACAAGTCACATGCACACACTATGTCAGCCTTAGGTTCTGGAATTAATTCCATGTGCTGATAAGAGCCTTTAAAACTTTCAACTCTTTTTTTTTACTTTTTTTTTAACTTTTTTCCTACCTCATAAAACGTAAGAGGGATTATAGGAGTCTGACACATAGAAGTAGCTGGAAAAATTTAAGTGCTGGTTTTGGAACCAACTGCAAAGCCTAACACAAAATGCTTATAGTCAGCAGGATTTTCCATATTTGCAAGCTATAGAATTACCAGAATGAAAAAAAATCTAATGGCTGTATGAAACTAATTGCACATATGTTACAAACTGTTTTCAGAGTGACTTTAAAGGAATTAGGAGTATATAAAATGGAAAAATTCTTCAAGGCAAAGATACGCACCAGATGACTGGTGCCATATTGCCATTAGTTGTTCCGGTGTCATTGAAGAATCACTTCATTCCTTGCACAGCAAGATGGTTAACTACTGTATGACAGCTGTCAAAATGTAAAAAGCACACATTCTCAAAAGTTGTCAAATCTCCTCTTGCTTTTCAAATAGACTACTCATTAGTCTTTAAGGGATTGCTTAGTCTTGTAGCAACCAGGGCGCTTAGCACTAAAGACGCCACACGCAGTAACAGCAGTAACAAAGATGCCATTATTCACCTTATCTCATGCTAGGTTTGCGCAGTATGCCTGTGCAACTAGTAAGATTGTGAAAGCAGTCTAACTTTTCATCAGCTTTTGTGTCTCCTGTCCCTAAGTCAAGTTATATGTTCAGAGACGTACCTTGTAGTCCTGTATCCCTGTGAACACTGCCGCATAACTTAGAAATGCTAGCATGTGCGATGTACAACACTGTATATTTTTGTAATGGTTTGATTTTAATAAAGTCAGATAGACTTCTAACATTCTGAAAGCAAATGAGTAACGGAGACAGTAGAATATCAGGGATGCTTAATGTGAGTAGTGCTTGCATACAAGCCTACTGAATCTTTAATAAATCCCTCTGCTGTTTCTTTCAAAAATCTTGATAGTAACTATCAGTATTCTGTACTACTGATGAATAAGAGATTTTGTTCTATCTACATGTTCAGTACCATAGTTTAAAAAAAAAAAAAAAAAAAAAAAAGTGATCTTGTATCCTGCATTGCGCTGCCTAGTTTGCAGTGAAAGATCTGTTGTAGTCATGATCATATAAATAAATGACAAACATACTCTGCTTTGGAAACAACATACAAGCTATCAGGCATATTAGCCATTCTTCAAATTTGAAAAGGTTGTAGCAAAGTTCAAAACCAAGTACATGCTTGAAAAATCTTTATGTCTTCAGCTAGGTATGGAGTGAGATGGTTTGAAAGACATTAGTAATTGATATCTGCAGAGCAGAAAGAAAATGGTTATCTGTAAGGAAAGGACAGAGCCAGTAGAATTATGATTTATCACTCAAAAATGAAAGACCAGAAAAAGGAGTGATTGTGTTGAGTTTTCTCACTGACAAGTGGACCTTTTTGTCTGTCCGACTTTCTTCCGTTTTGAAATGGTTGTTCAGGATAATCCATGTAGCTATTACAAAGCCACCTGGGAAAACCAGTGAAATGTTCCATTCCCAGAAACAGAGAGGTAGCGTCCAGGGATGCTGACTACTCTGCTACAGCTCGCTCCAAAAGTAATGCCTCCTATTTATTTCCATGGAAAACACAGCAAAGATCACAATAACACAATTTCATAGAGTAAATTCTAAGTTGCAAAATGGTATTTTTTAAAGTAGTCACCACCATTGGCTCTGCATTTTCACCACTGGTGGACAAGAGCCTACATGCTGCTCTAGTCAGAATGTGCACCAGCAAAGGTCACTGTCTCCACTGCTGAAACACACCACCTACCACCTCCCTGTGCTTACATCCACTGTTTGATGTCCATAAACATTCAGCAAGCATCAGTGAATGCCAGTGGGTGCAACTTTTTCTGTGTGGAAGATTTCAGTGCCATATCTTTGCTTCATAAGCACTCCCATGCCAGACACAATTCCATCAGATTGCCCCTCTGCTGCCACCTGTCACAGGGCAGCAAATTTAACAGAATATTGGTGGGAAGGTTCAACCTCTGCTGCCATATCAACAACATCACCCTGATGCATTGGGCCAACATAATAACATAGGAGGCATTACTTTCTGAGCAGCCCCCATACAAGTTTCACACTTTTCACTCTGGCTTGCTCTAGATTCATTTAATGTATTTGGACTTCCAGCATCAGAGTAGGCTCATCTCTTTATGTTGCAGAAATAGGAGGGAGGCAGCTGAAGACTTGAGTGCTTGGTTCTACAGGTCTTATTTAAAGTAAAAACAACAAACATGCTGCAATTAGTTGCAATTTTTTTTTATGGGCATTAGCTCTGAATGGCATAGAGAAAACATGGCGATGAGACCAGAGGCTTTAAGTTCATCCACTGTTTGAGTACTTATTTCAAAGCTTGACTTACTTCCTCAGATGGATATCCTGTTGTGTAACCACCCTCTTGGTTGGTTGCAGGAGTAGGTACGTTCTCAGAGCAGATGTCACTATCTGAGAACTCAGTTGTGTAAAACAGACTTCTTTTGGCATATTTCAGATAGTTACTGTCTTTAACAAGGGTAGATGATATATACTTTTAACAAGAGTAGATATACTGGGGTTTGCACTGTTTTAACACGTATTGTTGCTTCTAAGCTACCGTTATGGTGGCTTCTCTTGGTACATGAGAAATTGAGGGAGTATTCTAAATCTTCAGAGTTTTGAAATTTGTGAGAGAAACCAGTGATAGAAGCCAGGCTTCTTGTAACAATAATCAGAACATCATCCAAGCACGTTAATTGTAATTTTTTTGCATGGAAGCACAAAAGTTGTTCTCCACAGCAGACCTTAAAAACATTGCTAAATTTTAGGGCTTTTAAGGCACTTACTGTTGTTTTACTACATCTAGCTTGAGATTCTTCATAACATGTGCCAGAGAAACGTGTGATTGGAGCGGTCCTCTCTGGGGAGATGATGCAGTAATTTTGATAAGTAATTTACTTTCCTTTTGAGAAAATGTCTATGCACCAGTTTGCATTCAGATTGACAGCAATGGTAGATGACAGAGATTAGCAAATACTACAAGCTGTTATTAGTTTCTTTTTCTTTTCTTTTCTTTTTTTTTTTTGGTCTTATGCCTTTCTGATAAAAGTGTATACTCATATCATCATAGTTAAGATGATCATAGCATTTAGTGTAATAGCTCAAAAGCCTGTATCAGCTTGTTCATATGCAGTTGAAAAACTCATGCTTAAAAGTACCTCAAAAACGCATTTCAAAATCTAAAAATTGCTTTTTTTTTCCATCTGTCTTAAAATAAATATTATATATCCATTAAAAGTAGTCATACAATGAAAAATGGTTACTCAAACAAGAAGACAATCAGATCAACATTCAATTCCATTCATCTTTAGTTATAAGCAGCAAGAAAAATAAATTTTATGTAGGGAAGAAAAAGTACATAGACAGAGATAAAGCCAAGTATAATCACAGTTAATGCTAAAAAAGCTCTGTTTGACTTATTCACAAAATGTCACATGTGAAAAACATCCTCAGCTTGGATTTCTGGCTCCTCTGACATTTGATTAAAGCTGGAATTAAACATCCCTCATTAGAGCTTCAGGAGAATGAATTATGGTTAATAAATGTATAGCATATGTACCTGATATGAATGCCAGCACCGTACACCTTACTACTAACATCCAATTATGTTGATGAATAGCAACTTAAACTATAATTTCTTAGAGCTATAAAATTTTAGTTGTAGTATACTGCAGCTTGTATGTTTACTGTGGCAGAACACCAAGGCAGTAATGCGACAGCCATAGCTTAGAACCAAGTCTCTGAAATATCAAAAAGGCAGCAGTGACTCTGTGACTCAATAAGAAGGGAGAGATGATGGAAGAGGAAATAAAAAACATCAAGGCAACCTGTTTTAGAGTTTTCTGTGGATTAAGTACGCAGTAAAACTATTTGTGGTGTGGTGAGCGTTCAGGATGGATAAATTCTGGCAAAATTTTCGTATGGCTTGAACGACATATCTGGCATTGAGATGGTTTTTTTGTGCTTGCCAGTGAGCATTGACTTAGAATTTGTCTTCATCATGCATTTTTATTCAGGGTCTCAGATAAAAACAAGGGGAAAGTAAAATTACATTGAATCTAGTTGACTCCTGCTCATCTCTACCTTGAATGACACAACAAACTCTCAAAAAAAATCAAGTGAACGTATTAAGACGCTCACAATCCTTTCAGGTTTCTGTAGGGTTTTCATGTTTTCATCAGAAGCATGCCATACTTACTTAGTTATCATGTTCAGATCTGTTGACAAGAAGACAGAGGCTTCCAACTGAAGCTGTCAATGTAGAATTTCCCCTACAGCTGTAGGAGGAAAAACAATGCTTGAGAATGGACAGTGGCTCAGTCTTGGTAACTAGGCGTCATCCTCTAAGCAAAGAGGAGACCCCAATGGGGGAGAGGTAGAGAAGCTGGCTGATTTTTTTTTTCATATTCCTTCCCTATCTTCCCCTGGTAAAAGTGGGCACTGGAAATTAAAACTCAGCTATAGAGAACATGATGGTGAACAGCTCCTCTATTTTGTGAACCTAATTTAGGACTTGAGATAGGGTTTCTTTCTTTGTTTATCTGTTAATTGAAGCAAAGTTATTTGGTGGCCTTCAGAATAAACACCTGCTGGCTGAAACAATGTGTTCCACTAAGCATGCTGAACTACTCACTGACAGACGTTACCCCGTCCTATGTGTGACACTTACTGGAAGCTTACAGAATGTGCATTAACTGGAGTGTGATTTGTCTGCATATCATCTTCTTCTATAACCAGGAAGTCTTCAGTTGAAAATCTCGGCAGGTGAGAAGGAAAGGTGTTGTCCCTTGATAGCTGGTAAATCAATGTTACCACTTGTTTTAATGGAGGGATCACAAGCCCAGTAACCAAGCCCAGTAACCCACTGATTTACGGCTAAAAATAAAAACTGTAGAAACACAGCATAATAAAATTATTTAAGAATCATTACAGTATTTCCAAAGGAGATCAAACAATTCTTATTCTATAACAGTTTTCATAACAAAAGGTAGATTATTGTAATGGAATTCACTAACATTAATTAAAAAAACACTTTTGTAGTGGATTTATTCCCTTTTAATGGGGCTCTATAAAACTTTGTGAACAATGCAGAGAAAACAAAACCATTTCTGAGTGGAAAATTTATCCCCTTTGTTAATTGCTCAGCTCTAGAGGTGAAATGTTTCACAGGATACTTTGGATCACAGGAGCTAATAAAGGTCTTCCTGCTAAATTGAGAGGAACAGCCTTACTAACTTTACATTAACTCCTTGTTTTCTGTCTAAAAATGTAGGGAAGTCAATTTCATGCTGCCCTCCTAGAGTTCTGCTTAATGTTAAAGGATATCTCCTCTAGAGGTTTATGCCAAAAGTATTATGAAATATCTTGTAGTTATGTTTTAAAGGAAACTGTTATCATAAAAAGATAAGTACTCTTATTTTTTTATTTTTTTATTTATTTTTTTATAATAAATGTGAAGCACAACACAAGGCTATCATAAAGCCTCAGATTAAGTCAGCAACTACAACTCAGAGGACTTTGGGTTCTCTTGGATTGTCACGTAATTCTGCTGGGTGTCACAAATACCTTATTTGAATATTGATACAAGTGTTGCCAGTGAATCACTACCACTTTATATCATTAATCTGAATATTTAGGTCTTGTTTTAGTGTGCTTGGGTTTCTGTAGAAAATAAGATTCTAGATCTGATGGCTGCAAATGCACCTTAGGGGCTTCAAATATGAAGCTATGTGCAAGAGGAATCAAGAAGCTAAACAGGAAATAAGTAATTTCTATTTTATTTATTTATTTTTTTTCCATCAAGACAATTTTGGAGACCACTTGCTGCTATTACAAAAGTTCTCAGTGTTAATTCTTTTTCACTTTATTTCACGAGCATATAAAATTGGAGCATTTTGTCATCTTGGGTCAATAACAGCTGGCAACCTACTCCAAAAAATGTTAAAATAAAGCATCAGAGCTGTGCAAGATTCCACGACACAACTGCTGAAACAAACAATTGTGAATCTGAAATTCCAAATAATTTGGTAGGATTATTGTGGTTTATTGCATTCTAGCAACATAAGAATTGCCTTTTTATTATTCTCCTGTTCCCAGATGAAGTAGTTCCTCTTCTGCTCTGTTTAACTACCTGCTGTAGCAGCTGGTGAGGATAGTATGAGTGCTGGTCTGTGACAGGTCAGACTTTCACCACTGGAGATGCCTCTCACCAATCGTAATTGTAGCTTCAAAGTGTTTGCTGTGTTCTTCAGAGCTGCTTCCTTTCTCATTCATTGGGAACTTGTGTTTCCTCTCCATAACTGGCACAGTGACTTTGTTTGGTTACCCTGCAAGGTGCAGCTATAGGAGTCATTTCAGGTGTGCAAATAGCAACAGTTGCTTCTAATGTAATACTTTACTGGAGTAAGCAGGTCCCCCCACACTGATTTTGAATGAAGAATAAATGTGTGAGAAAGTGGAAATACAGAGGAGATATGGTTGCAGGAATAAAGCAGCAACAGTGATGTCTCTATTAAATGAGGAAAAGGGGATTGCAGAGAGGTGGTCTTGGGTTTCAGAGTTCTTGCATAATTAGGACCTTTCCAGGAGAACTGCCTTCGTGCAGTTTGATAAAGTTTTCTGTATGTGAAAACGCTTCCCAAGGAGGCTGACAAGATGCTGCGCATGGTCTTTACTAGTCAGAAACTCTTCTCCTTTTCTCTCCCAGAGGTGAAGTCTTAGAGTTACATGGCAGATTAGGGCTTTTGTTTTGAGGCCTTGTGATTCATCTGAAACTAAAAAGCCCTTTGTTGCAAATTAAAAAGACAAGTAAGGTCTCTACAAAAGCATTGCAAAGGTACAATTATATTCCCATCACTTTACAAAGGATGTATTTATGAATGCTTTGTGGCTTGAGTGAGTGAGTTGCTATGCTTACCTCTTTTAAGAACAGTTATATTTTAGTACAGCTTTAAGTGTGGTCCCTGTCTTTTTTTTTTTTTTTTTTTTTTTAACTGAAACAGCAAGCTTTTGTTTCTGTAATTGTCTGGGCCTGTGAGCTGTTGCAACTAATGTCATGGTCTTTGGCTAAAAGGTCTACAACCTTCTGTTCTATTAAATCCCCAAAATATTTGTTGTTATCAACATGATTCTCCAATTAGCTTTTAATTAACTGTATCTTTGCTCTTCACATTTCTGTGTGTGAGGCAGCACTGAGATCTGCTTCTGTTCTTGAAAATCCATCTGTTGTCCTTTGAGATTGCTCATCCTATCTCAGACTCATCTCTGGCAGCCAATGTTTGCCGTATGCAATTAAGCTACCACTTTACCCCGTTTGGATGTTCTGCATGCACTGTCTTTCTCTGCTGAATATTTATTACAGCTAGCATGATGAAATGGAAGCTGAAAGCCCTTGGCTAAAACATGTCCACTATTTCTTCCACTGTTTTTGTGCATCTCCAAGTAACTCTTGGATATACTTCTGACCTTATAGCATTAAGTTATAGGAACATATTTTTTGAAGTGTTATTTCTAAGCATTTTCTCTGATTACTGAACAATAACATGGTCCTGATCTGCCAGCAGTGGGTCCTGTATTTGTAGAAAAATAGCTCTCTTGGACTGAGTACAAGATTTTCACTTGCAAAGCTTTGAAGCCCTTAGAAACAAATTGTGTATATTAAGCTTGCTACCAGATATGGCATAGTCAGCAGGGAATTACTCAGTGGTTAAAAGATTGATAGTAAGAAAGAGTCATAGAAGTGAAACGTGCTTTTTATAATAGATATCTCATAGGGAAAAAAAAAAAAAAAAAAGCAAAGAAACCATGTATTTTTGTTCATAAGTGTCTTGGCTTGAGTTCAAGGGAAACATGAGCAAAGTGTTGTGGTAACTTCTCTGTCACACTGATTCTTAAAGTTCCATACGTATTTAGAGTAGGAATACTGAGGAAAAACAACTACCTACCTACCACAAGTCAAAAGTTAAGCTCTTGTGTTTCATTTTTCTTCTATTAGTGATAAGTGCAGAAATGTTAATGGTAGCAGCGTATAATGGAAGGTAGAAAAAATTAATACTGTGTTCAGACTTTATGCAGTATTAGTTGAAGCTGTTAGACAAAATATTTTTTTACAGTGATATCATGGAATCATGGAATGGCTTGGGTTTGAAGGGACCTTAAAGTTTATTTAGTTCCCACTCCCCTGTCATAAACAAGGCTGCCACCCAGCAGATCACACTGCCCAGGGCTCTGTCCCAGCTAACCTGGGACATCTACAGATCCAGGGGCATCCTGTGCCAAGGCCTAACCACCCTCTGAGTAAAGAATTTCTGCCTAACATCTAACCTAAATCTCCACTTTTTTAGTTTAAAGCCATTTCCCCTTACCCTGTCACCATCAGTCAGTCTCTGTCTTTTAAATAAGCCCTGCTCGGGCTCTGGAATGCTGCAACCAGATTCCTTCTGTTACATCAAGGGCACCACTCACTTTAATATTGTCTGCAATTTTGCTGAGGACACACTTGATCCTGTCACCATCAGGGTGACAAGAAAGCTTTTGTCTGTATGTTCAGATGAGAAAGATGACACAATAATTTTGTGTATGTAAATGGAAATTTCAAAGTATGTATTTTGTAATTTGGATCTGAATTCAAACCCTATTGCTTAAAGAATGTTAAACGTGGTAGTGGCTTTTGCAAAGATCATCAAGAGTTTTTCTCAGTACTTAGTAGAAGACTTTATAATGCTTAAAAACTTGTGAGCATTTCTAGTTTGGGTCTTCTCCTCTGACAATGTGCCTGAATGTATCTTTAGTTATGTCTTTGGGCTAGTTAGTCATGGGCTTCCACGGGTCTGATAGTGTTACAGCTCATTCTGAAGGAATTGCACTGCACCTCTGCTGCAGATAAAGCCATTGACCAAATTACACGTTTTCTGTTCAGATTAGAATTCTTAATAGATACTTCCTATGATTTGGAAAAAAAAAGCCAAAAAACAACAAAACACATATAAATTTATCCAGTTGTCTGAATATTTTTGTAAAAGTGGTTCAAAGGAGTTGTGTATTAACTGTAAATCCAGGAGCTGCAAATTCTAACTTTCTTGCTACCATTAAAAGAAAACACTGTGATGTGTGATGCAGCTCTTCAAAACTGGTTAGGAGAGATATAATCTGAAGAGCAATGATTTAGAAGAAATTGTGTGACTGAGCAGTAAATTGAGTATGATACTGTGGTTGCTAATAGGTAGAGAGATTTCAGCTGTGTGTTGTGTTTCTTATTGTTTTAATAGGTTTTCCTTGGTGAAGGTAGTATTCAGAGCAGCCATCAAAGGTCATTGGAAGCTGTTGTATACTAGCCAGGAAAAATATCTCCCAGCAGCCATTGTCTCTGATCTGTTACCTTTCAAATTCCGTGGGCCAAAGTATTACAGGTGCAGAAAGGGGCTCTCCAGTCTCCGTTCAAAATATAGTCTTTCTGACAGGACTGACAATTGAGAAAATTAGGTGCTCTAAGTGAGTTGGGGCCACAAGTTCTTCCCGTTTTATCACTAAGCTGTT
The DNA here is from genome assembly GCA_030625065.1 of Alectoris magna. Classification (NCBI taxonomy): domain Eukaryota; kingdom Metazoa; phylum Chordata; class Aves; order Galliformes; family Phasianidae; genus Alectoris; species Alectoris magna. The sequence continues at coordinate 108,602,648 of CM060560.1, forward strand.
GCCAGAAGTTAAAGACTTTTAATCACTACATATCTGAGCTTATTTTGTAATGAGGAAGTTGTGACAAGATACCTATCTCATTAATCTAAGAGCTATAAAAACCATTATTATTACTATTATTTTTTTAAAAAAATTCTTAGTTACCTCCAGCAACCTGATCCTAGAAGGCTGAAGGATGTTTGGTAAACAGACCGCTGTTGAGCATGGTTATTTCTGTGCTATTAGCTGTGCCATTTAGCATAGATACAGGTTACATGAGCAATTTGGATGAATGATTACATGACTTCTCAGACCTTAGTTTTAGAAAGAAAGCTAAAATACTTATCAGTGGAAACTGCATACAAAGGGATGGTGGTACCAGTAACTGCTCCTCATATTCAGGTGTGATCCTGTGAAGTATAACTTTGAAGAGCTCCAACATTTTCTTGCCTGATCAGTCAAACTCACAGGAAATGGGGCCTGAAGTGATCTTAGCTTGCTTGTTGCAAGGTGACATATGCATTTTTTTGGCAGTCCATCTGGAAAAGAAATCCCAAATGATTCCAGACATCATTTGGGATAAAGAGCTATAAAGGGTTTTGCTGTGGGTCACAGATATGTCTTAAAAAGCAGCAGGTTTATGAATGCGCACATCACAGACAGAAAAGCATGTAACTGGGTACAGAGATTCAGCCACAGTGAAGCCAAAAGCCAAAATATTTCTTGCAAAGACAGGAGCTTGTTTCATCTGCTTTCTGTTGGTGGTTCTAGTGTCACTCTTACTCCTTTCCCATCCTATCTTTGTTTTCATTTTGGATGTTATAGGGATGTTTTCCTTCTGATGTAGGAAGGACTGATCCAAGCCACTCGTTTATTCTCAGAAGTTCCACAGCTCACTTTCCTGTTAAGCCTGTGGGAAGGCAGTGGGAGATGGACAAAGACACTATACCCTTTCATGTCAGCTCATCTGTGCTCATGTGTAAGAGCTCTCAGAAGCACTCCTCCTGCTTTACAAGAGTCTCACCTCAAATATGAGGTGATTAGCTGGCACGTTTCAGGGCAGTAGTTTTATTCTATGTATAAATGTACGGCGTTGTTTAACTAACACATACTTGCAAGCTTTGTTTTGCAAAGAAGGCCAAGAAACAGTTACATACTATGCAACTGTGTCAACAAGAAGCGAAACCCATAGCCTGTATCAATTACAGAACTTTACCTCCTTGCCCCTCCTGGGTTCTACAAGTCTCTCTTTTCTTAATTGCTTTCTCATCCAACTAATTGATACTGCTTTTAAACATAGCGTTAGTAGTTGAACTTCGCTGCTCCCAAGCTTGTGCTTGACTTTTGTAATAAGTGGGTCAAAACAGAGTTCACTGGAGACAGGAGTCCTACATCTATCATTAACAGCTGGCATCACTGAGCATTTTAGACAATCCTTGTAGACCTATCTCTCATAGGCTCTATTACCATGTACTTACTGCTTTTGCAAAACATGTTTTGGAAAAGTGAGAAACAACTTGTTGTAGGCTTTGTCTCATATTACAGGCTTTGTCCCATATTATAAAATGTAAATGCGTATTTAAAAAAAAAAAAAAAATCCATAATTACTGTCCTGGAATACTTTTTATTTCTTGCAAGTTTTATGAACTGAAGCTCAATGTGCATTATGCATGTGATTTGTGGCTATAAGCAGTCTTATTTGTTTTTCATGAGTTTCAGCTGTCTGACATACAGAAGATTACAGATCTACTTTTTGAAAGTTGTTTTGTGTATTTTTTTTTTTTTAGGTTATTCAACTTATTTTCTTTATATTTATAAGAAAAACAGTTTTCTCTGGTTGTTCTTACTCTCTCACCATTTATTTTCCCCTCCAGTAAACAAAATGAAAGGAAATCAAATGCTGAGGATTTTTCTCTTATCCATTTGTCAGAAATCTTTCACTTTCAGAATCAGACAATTTTATTCAATTTTTTTTCCCAAAAAAACAAACAGCTAGAATTCATTCCTGTAGTCAAATGACTTTTTTTCCATATCATTCAGATGTTTGCTTCCGCACACTGCTACTGAGACAGGTAGACAAAGCATATCAAACTGTTTTGACCTTCCCTACTAATTTAGTGTCTATTAACATGGAAGTGCTGCCCTAACTGTATGCTATACCATTTCATAGCCTATTTCCTTCCAGTGACACTTGTCTTATGGTGCCAGAACATGACTGATGCCAGAAGAGTTGCCCTTACCCCTTCTAATCCTTTGAAAAATCACCTTATTATTTTTCTGGTACACATGGATAGGTTTAGAAGAAATACAAGAAAATACTATATATGTTCTGGGGAAGAAAGTGCTTTGGCATTTATGTTTATTTACTTTTTTTTTTTTTTTTTCCTGAATTATAGCAGTCAGATGTTGCTAGTTTATGTGTTGCATGTCTGCGCTGACTTACTTAGTAGGATTATTTTACTGAACGGTAACTTCTGGTTCTAAGAAGGATCTGAAGCTATATTTATAGATCTATTCATATTTATATTTATTTTTAATTAATTATTGCCGTCCTTTTCTACTCTGGTAAACACTAATGAATCTCTTTAAAACGTTATGAGTTGTTCCACAGTAGATTTCTGACTAAAATGGAGTTTATACTCTTGCCAGACCTAAAGAAAGAACATAATAAATGCATTATTTTCTATATAGTTTCTTTATTTCTTCAAGCAAGGAGATATTTTTGTAAATTATTTGATTGAAGACAAAGTAATTTTTTCCAGCCACTAAATGAGGCTAGCATGCATTTTTTTTTTTTTTTCTCCTAAAAGCAAGGAGAAACCTCACCTCATCAATAAAATGATTTTTTGAATTATAATGTATACATATTACAAAAAGGGGAATTTCCTACTGTCATCTGGGGGAAATACAAATATTTGAGAGTAATTTTGAATTTCATTTTTCTGTGGTTGTCAGTCATTGCATATTTTTACCTTTTCAATCTAAATTGACTGTGGAACCTCCTTGCTCCTTAGACAGCTGAAAATCACATTCCTCCCAGCCTCTGGCAACAACTTGATTTTCATTGCCAGCTGATTGGGCTGTTTCTGAAGTAGCTCTTTGGTAGAAAGCTGGAGGCTAGAAGGGTTGTGAGTCTGCTTCCTAAACCACATATCTGCTTGTGTTTCTGTTTGGCTTTTATTTTCAGTATAATTTTACTCTAAGCAAATGTAGAATTTACCTGTAATGACACAGAGTGTATTTAAGATATTACAAATATCAGTGAACAACCTTTAATAGGACATAACAATTCTCAGTATGTGTTGGCAAAGGTTTCCCAGAAGAGACTATATTTCATCTAGAAAAGGGCAAACCTGCCAACGTATCTTGAGATTAGAAGCACAATCAGTAGGACTGTTCCGCCAAATGCACAAAAAGATATCGAAGATAATGCTTCATCTTCAGATGAAACATTGCCCTTTCTCCAAAGTAATATCTAATTATTAATGCTTGCCCAAGAATAGCTGTACTGCTTTCATGCTTCTCACCTTTTTAATACTTGTATCTTTAAATGTGGAGTTTAGGAAAGGGAACATCTAGCATAACCTTTAGAGTTTAATTATTGATATAAATTAAGTAAAGAAAAATGGTTCATCAATGATAAAGCTAACAGGCCACCCTTGGCAGTGATTAATAATCTTCAAAAGATAACTTCATGCTGAAAAAACAATTGCTGAAACACTAGTGATATGAAATCAGAAAGCTGTTAGCACATGTTATCACTGTGGAAATAATAGAATTACCATGCCTTTGTTGGGGAAAAAAAAGACCCAGGATTTTAGGGAAGGTACATGCCCAATGTTTGTCTTTCCCTTTGTGGATGGGGAGTGTGAATGGAATGATCATGAATTATCAAGGGTGAGAAATGATGCATGAGTCCATCATCGTAAATGGGCTTTAGAAGGGTTTTGTATTTGCTTGGTACTGACACAATGCTCTGGTAACTTAAGCCATGCACTGGGATTAAGATGACCAAAGTGCTGAAATTTGCAGCAGCTTCATACAAAATGAGAGGTGAACAAGGTGAGCTAATTTCTGTGATCTTGCAAATTTATATGCCTCAGCAACCAGAAACAGGTGGTGCTCTCAAACGTGAAACATTCCCCTCCCTCTGTAAGCTTACCATTCAGAAAGACCTGATTTCTGCGAAATTGCATCCACTTTATTGAGGAGAGAAGTGCAGTGAGTTTTCTTCAGTTGTGTATTGACTCTATACTTTCTCAGTATGTTTTGTATTCTCCTACAGAATGGAGCAGTGGGATTGACCAGATCACTATAAGCAGTCATCATTATGTTTAGGTTGTCTGCTCCTAACTTCATGTAACATGCAATGGGGATTAGGAATTTGACAGTCCTAGAAACAGGATTTATTAGAACCTGATTTTTTTGGACTTCATGACCTGCAAATGCCATCAAAAATACACAAAGTTATGAAGTGTGGATTAGAGAAGTGGACTCAAAATGGACTGAAATGTAGATGAACTTGATGGGCTCAGAAGATTGCCTTAGTGTCATCAAGTCCCACTGGAGGCCAGTCACTAGGGTTGTACCCAGGGGATGGTACTGAAGCGGACATTGACACCTAGATGATGGGTGCAGAGTGCACACTCAGTAAGCATGCAGAACATTCAAAACTAGGAGGAATGACTGATACATGAGATGGCTGTGCTGCCACTCAAAGGAACTTTGGCAGGCTGGAGAAACACGCCGATGAGAATCTCATGAAGTTCAACAAAGGGATGTGCAAGGTCCTGTGCTTTATTAAGAATAATCCCATGCACTGGTGTAGGTTGGGGACTGACGATAGAGAAGTAGCTTTGCATCAAAGGCCTTGGGGGGACCTAGAGCAAAAAGCAATTGAACATGAGCCAGCAGTACACCCATGTTTCAAATTGTATTGCGTTTGGAAGAACACTGCCAGCAAATTGAGAGATTCTGCACTTCCCTGGTGAGAGTACATCAAGTGCACCGTGTCCAGATCTGACCTCCCCAGTATAAGAGTCACGAGCATGTTGGAGTGAGCTCAACAAAGGTTCACTAAGCTGATTAAGGGAGAACATGTGGAGACACATACTGGTCCAGTGTTAAATGGAAACCCCATTGCAGCCTTTTGACAGAGCACGACACTAGCGGTTATTTGACCTGAATCAAAAGCAGACATGTTTTGCTTGTGACTAAACCGATCCAAACAAATAGGAATAGAACTGTAGTTTTATTGTGCCAGACCTGTTCTCTAGCTGCTTCCACAATATCGACTCACTTAAATGAGGATAGAAATTAAGTTTCAAGCGGTGAACATATCCAATTAAGAGAGATTGTTGAATAACTCCTTTGCAAGATTCCTAATCTGCACTTTTCTAATCAATAGCTTCTTCTGATCAATATAACCCCAAGGTGACTGTATTCCGTCATTTGAGAGTGAGATGTGGAGCTGCTGAAAACCTGAAATGATTCATGTCTTCTGGAAAAAATTGACTTTTCATTACACACCAGAGTAGCAAGAAATTAAGCACTCCTTGTTCTCTCCACATTTTGATACACCCATCTCTTAGCTGCCAAAGTTTCCTGAAATGCACTTTTCTCCTTTTCAGGGCACAAATCGGAGGTCATTCCATGAAAGAGGAGAAAGACATGATATCTGCTGGTAGATAAAAATTTCTATGCCCTGCATGTGTACACTGCTGCAGTTATTAACTCAGGCCATGCCAGGAAGCGACGTGTCATGAGAGCTTTCAGAAGAGCCATGTGTGAATTGTAACATGCTGGCAAAATTCAACTATATATGTTATGATGCATTTATACTGGACTAGGTTTTAGCCTGCACTTCACGAAACAAGGAGACTCCTTGAACTTATCTGAGATGTTTAGTGGTTTAATGAATGAATATTCATACATAGAAAACGGCATCTGCTGTGATGGACATTAGAGTAACTGTAATTGGTTTCAGTACTGATGGATGTTTATGCTGTAGTTTACCCCAGGCAGTGCATACTGGAAACATTAGCATCCTATTTTCCTTGTCAGAGCCCATAAAATGAGTGGAAACAATTTAATTTTTCTCTGTGCAAATTGAGTAAGTAAGTGACAGTTGTTAATTTCATACAACTTTTCTGCCAAGTCTCTCTCTAGGTGGCACAGAAAACTGCTGCATGTGGTGAAGATCTTACTTAAGTCTAGAGATAAGAGTCAGTGGTTTGAGTGATGCTACTGACTAGCATGGAATTGCTTTCATTTGACTTCACAACTCTGTCAAAAAGCAGCTGGTTCTCCCCTGTGACTTTAACAAAAGAGACATACCTGTGCTCAATAAGTGTCACTGAGCCAGTGGGGCAATAAAGGTTATTCAGCATTTTGTCCCAAAAGGAGTTGCAATTGCATTAGGTCCCCTGAAATCTCTGTGCCTGTAGGATGCACAAGCTGATAATAATCAAACAGAGGAGTAACTATTAAGAAAACAGCAAAATGCACAGATGCTAAGGAAAAGATATGGATAAATATCAGGCTTCCACACGGCTCTACTATTAGAAGGAATATCTTTCTTTCCTTACTCTTAGAACACTCTGTTTAAATGGATTAGGTGGGAAAGGAATGAACCTTCAGATGACAAAAATGTATTGCAAACCATAAGAGAGGGATGCAGTGGAAATTTACTTTTCAAGGCATTATGAGCTTTTGTATTCCCAAACTGTAATGCTATAGATTAAGCTTGTTTATTTGCAATAATTTTTTCCCCAAATGCACTGCTATTTCAGGAGCATATACTAAAACCAGATGGATTTACAGATGGTACAAGAAGGTTATGTATTTTCTACAGTTGTTCTGTTGTTTGAGAGAAAGTAGGAAAAATTGCACAGTTAAGCAGCAACTGTAAGTGAAATTGCCAATTAATATCTAAGCACTTACACTGTCATATATGGCAAATGTTTTGAAAAGGCAATCACTTTATTTTTTCCACAGGAATTCTAGAGAGAAAAAGCGGTAGTAAATGACCAAATAAATGAATAATCTGTCAATCCATCCATGCAACAGGGGTAACCAGAAAAACCTGGGAGGTCTGAATAAGTGTGTCCGTTAGTCAGCTTACTCTAAAATATAGTGGGATCTCACTGAAAATTTTTTCCTATTGATCAAATTCACGTTGAAAGATGAATAAGGTTTTTGTGTTCAGTAGAGTAATAGTTCTCTGTATCTGGTGTTTGCTCCATGCCTTGAAAACATCATTTCAGCAGTTCTTGCAAGATAACAAAGCTGTATCATAAGGTACTGTTTCCAAAGGGACGAAAAATTACTCAACAAAAGCATGTTATGCAAGGTTACATGAAAAACAGTCTTTCTGATTCAGTTTACTTCTCTGAAGTCTGTGGCTGAAATGCTTTCATGCAAATTGTGGATGTCAAGACTCTGTTATTGTTTGTGAAATATACTGAGAATCTTTGATAAAATGCAGCAGAACTCCTATTTTCTGTGTGCACTTCTGTGTGTCTAGAACTCTTATTTTAGAAAAAGTTTTTTTCGTGGCTAGTGAGATTTATGAAGTTGGCAGGCAATTCAAGTTATAATTGTTAGTGACTAGATGTTAACCTAAATAACTTGGTTCCTTTGCACACATGAAATAAGCTATAGGAGAAAAAGTAAGAGTGCAAAACCAGCTTGTGTGGTTATATCAACAAATTAAGTGACTAATGCCGCCCATCAAGTTTCTTACTGCAATAGGGACTTCCTTTTCCTGGTGAACTGCTGGTGCCAAGATTATTACATGTTGTCCCTACTCTCAAATCAGCTTTCTATACTAATTAAAACTGTTGGAGCACTCTAGTGCCGATTGGCTGTAGACATAGGCATAAATATGTGATTGTGTCAGTGTAAAGTCTCAGTACTATTTATTTTGATACCTAGACTGTGAAAGAATGGGGCTTAATATTTTCAGTTTGTTTCTGCTACTTTAATTAAAATCAATATCTGTCACCAGAATAACAGATGGTTTTCCAAGACAAGAGATATTGACTTGTTCTGAGAGAAAAGAAAGTGAAGGGAAAGGGATTGTAGGATCAGGAATTATCTTACTTGATGGATATGTCAGGATCTTTCAAAATACATATTTATATTTTTAATATTTATACTTACACATTTTTTGCTGAAAGAAAGAGGGAAAGGATAGATAGAGTGAATGGTATTTAAAACTGTGAAGCTGTCTGTTTTTAATATTATCTCAGACCTGAATGTATGTGTCCCAATCTGAACACTAACCCTGATTTCTGCAGATGCTATATTTTCATACTGAAAGAAATTTCTAAATTAAATGGAAATTCTGCAGAGAACTCTATCACTTTATATTCTCATTTTCCACAAGAAGTCATCAGTTTGTACACTGCCAATATTACCTTCTGTATTCACCCAGAAATTGATCAAAGTTTGAAAATATGCATTATCAATAGAATCATAGAATGGCTTGAATCATAGAGCCATTGACCACAACCTTCTGGCTGGGACCTTCCAACCAATTCTTAATCCACCAAATAGTTCATTCTTCAAACCCATATATCTCTGATTTAGAGACAAGGATGTGGTGTGGGACCACAAGGCCTGTTTGAATTAATAATCTCAGTTGAGAATACATTGAATGAATGCCTAATTTATCGTTTATACTGTTGCGCTATGCCTGACAAATGCAGAGTCATACTGCCCGATGTAATCATTGAATGGGCAGAAGACACCACTTCTATAATGTATGTAACAACTGATTATTACAAACATATTCTATGCATAAAGGATGTTATTCTGGTAGGCTGTGCTTTCCAGAAAGATAAAATGCAGTTGGACGATGTCAGAAACTAATTCCTTTTCTTAAATTACTCTTTTCTTAGGGAGGCTAATCTTTACCCTATTTGCAAGTTTTCCATAAAACTCATCACAAAACAACTTTTGTCTAGTTTCTTACAGACAGAACACCTTTCATGAGTGAAGGTTACTTGCTTTAAGATTTGAGGATAAGTCATGAGGGAACAGACTAAAACCACAAAGTGTTAAGTTGATTTCAGAAGTGTACTAGTTTACATTTATGGAACATCTAAAGGTTTCTATGATACTGTAAAAACAACACTCACATTCCTGCTAAAGCAGCCACAATGCAACATGGAGTTAGCTGAAAAAAAAAGGATGTAGAAGCCAGAAAGCATAGTTTAGATGCCAGTTATGAAAATACAGTTAGCTTTGTCTAAAGTGAATTTCAACTGTATATTAATGACAGAAAGGAGGTTACTGATGAATCAAAACATTAGTTATCAAGCAGACCTTGTGCAGGGGGATCCATTTCTTTCTTACTTCCCCTACGTTCTATCGTTTTCTACTCCTACTAAGCCATTTGGACTACTCAGAGTAAGTGCTCATTTGTTCATGGTGCCATGTCTGTCTTAATATTTTTCTTGATAGGCATAGAAACTTCTGAGGTTTGTAGTACCGACGGAGAGTGAAAATAGAGCAACTGGAAACTAGAGTTTTCTGACTACATAGCATAAGACATCAAATCAAAACAATACTATTACTACTAATAACAATAATAAAACAAACTAACAAAAAAAGAAAATCTCTAAAACCCTCCTTGGCTCCTTGATCCACTGGTATATTGGATCAATGATTGAGGATAGGTCACCATAATCAAAATAGCATGTGCTAATTCTGCCCAGACTTTCCTCTGTACTACCTGAAATTAAACTGCATGAATTACTTTCTTTTTATTGCTTGAACAGCAGTGCTAGAAGTAATATTCACAGAATCACAGGATGTTTGAGACTGGAAGGGACCTCAGGAGGTCACTTAGTCAAACCTCATCTCAACCAGAACAGGTTGCCCAGGCCCATGTCCAAGCATTATAGCTGGTGACACCAGCTATAAGAGAAGAAGTGGGAATTCTCTATCTCTGGAAATGCAAAGAGAAATAAGAATCTTGAAAGGTCAGAAGGTGCACTGGGAATAGCTCTTGGACAGATATTTGATTAGGTTTCTTTTAGTGTCTCTTGTAATTAACTGTTGCCTAACAAGTGAAGGAAGTGAGTGTACTTAAAAACTGAGAAAAATGAAGATCCTGGGGTTACTTTAATGCTTCTATTTTCAAAATAAATTATTGTTTCAAAACACGTATTAAAAACAAAACAAAACAAAACTGGTTTTGAAAAAAGATTGCTTTATCTTATTTTAATGTATGTAGTACAAAATTGTCTAGGTAGCCAATGGATCACTTCACATATCTGATTTTTGCAGGTGGAGATACTTGGATATACTTGGGAAATATATCTTGCTATTTTATTTCAAACCTTGATATAAACTTCTTCTGTTCATTCTAAACTTTAGTCCCTGTCACTTCAGTTAAGTTCTAGTTGTGAGTTAGGTGCTTTTTTGACTTTTTGTTCTGTGTCACATTGTGATCTGATGTCATAAATCAGATTAAAATTGTGATTATTAACTTAGACCTTTCAAGGTATTCTTGAGATTCAAGTTTCTGATCACTCGTGTAGCAGATTGCATTGTCTTTCTCATGTTTGAAATTACTATCTATCTCCTCTTACTCTACAAAAACTAAGCTTGAATTTTTATAGTAGCCTTCAACCCAAGCATCTGAGACCTCTCTTCATAGTATTTGCAGGGTATTTGTGAGGTCAGTACAAAAACATATAAAAGGAAACTGAGATTAAGGGAATTAGGTTTGTGCTGTTAGCAAGCAGGGAAACTGCAGAGTGGGTTGGCTTTTTTTCTGATTCATCTAGCACTTAAATTTTATTAAATTATACTTACAATTTTCATCAAGTGCTGTTTTAAGAAGCTCCCTTCAAACTGGTAGGGAGCAGGAGGAGCCATTGGATAGACACTAGAACTGCAGGCCGTGTAGAACTTTTTCCTGTCTACTGTGATGACAGATACATTTTATCTATACAGTATGTTAGTTATGAATGATCTATACTGTTGCTAGTAGAATCTGAAGAGTAATGGTGATGATTTCATGCAACGGAGTATCCATACACCCAATGAATTCCCAGGAGAGAGGAAATCTGGGGAGCATGAGAATTCTGGGGCAGAAATTCTAGAGGGTAGGTAGGTGTTACTTTATGGATAGAATTAAGAAAAAAAATCCAAAGAACAGAGAGTGAAATATCCCTTTGGTTATACTTAGAGGGGGAATTTTGTCCTTCCTTTTCACTGAGCCTTGCTGCTTGCTGACCTGGTCAAAATTACGTAGAACATATTTTCTGAAATTATTGTAGGTAATGGGTTTTGTATGATGCCTGAATGACATTTGTCCTCCTCTGAACTCAGGTTTTGCTGGGCGTCTCCTTATTTCACTCATGTAAATGGGATGACTGTTTTTTCATAGCTGGTTGAAAAAGGAAGGTATGTTAATTGCTTGACAGATCAGCGATGGATGTTTGATTTTTTTAATCTAATTTCATTATTACAGAACATTCTTTTATAACGCTACAAAAAATGACGTACATTGATCTCTGTTAAAAAAAGAAAAAAAATGTAAATGTGGGAAAAAAGAAAATGTAGAGAAATGTTAATATGTTTCAAGGGCTGTCTGGAGAAGCTTCTTTTCAGTTTGTAAGTTTGCTAAGTTTTCCTGAATAAATCTGTGCTATGTAGATTTTCACCAACTCAAGCCTGTCTGTCATTTTCTATTTAGTGCTATTGTGAACAAAGACACAAGTGTTGATGAGGGATGGACTAAAGAGTTCACCCCACCTGGAAGTGATATGCTAGATAGTTTTGAGGGTTTTTTGCAAGGTATAGAGGAAAAAATAGAGCTGTTTCCAATAAAGAGAGTTGAATTTGATTTAATGGTTGCACATGATTAAATCAGGAGCTATTTTTGTGGGCCTAATACTAGCATGTCACCTATTTTGGAAAAAACAGCAAAGAGAACTCTATACCCAGTGATTCCTAAATACTTCTAGCTAAAAAAATTTAACCTTGAACTAATAATTCTCGTGATCTTTAAGGTCTTTTCCAACCTGAGTGAATCTATGATTCTATGGCTTTTTCTCTGATCAACAATAACTGTAAAGCTTTCCCAGGACTTTTCTGAGTTTCAATTACAGAAACTCAACATAGATGCCTTTGACAACTGTTTCTGAAGCACTGTGACTGCTTTCTGAATGAACACCTTTAGCATCTCACATCTGTTTTTCCTAGTCATCGGTTGTTCTGTAAGCCAGTTGATAGCATATTGGGTTCCGAGAAGACAATTAAATAAGCCTTTTATTTTCCTCCTCCCATCTCTAAACCTGTCTCAGTTTCATGTAAATGTAAACATATTTTTTAGGGTTACGTATTGTCTGCCACCCAGTGCATTAGCAGTGCCCTGAAATCTGAGGCAGACAAGTTATATATCAGTAATTTAATAAGTCATACAGAAAACAAAAGAGCAGAGATTTATTCTGTTTTAAAATTGAGTAGGGTCGGCTGTGTGAGCAATGTGTCTGCCAACTATTGTCATTGCTGTGTCTGAGCAAACTCATTTATCTTGGTTAGTAAACAACTTAAAAGGTAAAGAAGGTAGATGGCCTAAAGGAGTATTGCTAGTACACAGGATCTTTGATGTCTGATGTCTTGCCAGGACAAATCAGTTATTAGAAAACTACCACCAGTAGGAAGTTTGTTAGAGGATGCAGTTAAATATATGACTGTTATTAGACAGGTAACAGTGGAACAGGCAGTTTTCGCAGCTGGATAGTCTGCACAGTTAAATCAATCAAATTCAAGATGTCTACAGAGAAAACAATAAGGGTGTGTGTTTGTAACGTTTGATAATCATCAGCATTTGAGGTGCCTGAATTCAGTTGTTGAATCTTGAAATTGAAGATCCAGGGGCTGGTAACATTTTGTAGCTGATAATCCCATTTCTCCCCCCCCCTTTTTAATCACAGATTTTCTGGCACTGGAATGCTTTGTATTGTCTGGTGTGTGTATGGAAACTGTTAATCACAGCCTGAACCTCTGATTAACCCTCTGAGGCAGGTGATGGCTCAGCTGCGGGAGCACAGGTGAAGGTAATTCAACTGTGCTCCCGGAAGGGGTGGAGCTTGACTCCACCTCTCCTAGATCCCATTTAAGGGCTGACTACCACCAAGGCAGCATCTCTTTTGAGATTGCTCCTGTGTGGAGTTTCCTGTGGCGAGCATCCATCCTTGCCGTGAAGCCTCAGAGTGGGTGAGTTGTTTCCTATAACCTCTGGATATTCATTTGTTACCACCTTGTATAATAACAACCATACATTTGGCGAGCCAGGCAGGAGAGAGAGAATGTCTTTTCTGTGGAGAATGTATAAATGGGTCAAGGGGGAGAACATCACCCCCTTAGACAAGATGATTCCGGGGCAGATCCCAGGGTTTATGGGTTCTCCCTATTATCAAATGGCTACTATAATTGAAAAATGGGGTCCCTTGAGGGTTATAGGGAATTTTTCTCCATTCCGCATGACGGAATACTTTGAAGGGCTAAGTAACGACATCTTGATTACGAAAGAACGGCGATTAGCTGCTTCTACAGTGGCATGGCCACTATTAACTGCTTTAAATCAAGCAGAAATTAGATCAAATGTATTGGAAAGTGAGAATCAATTATTAAAAGACCGTATTGGAAAATTGGAGCAAGAGCTCAGTATACTGACGGGAAAAAGACCCCTATTACACTCCCCAGTCTCTCAGGTCCGTAATATTTTGATAAATAATGATTCTGTATCTGACACAATGGACCAGGCTAAACAAGGGGATGAAAATACTAAAACTGACTTGGAAGAACCTGTTATGACGGACGCATTACAACTCCGTCCTATTATAACACAAAAAACAAAAAAGGTCCAAGATAGACCAGCAGGGGTGCCTCCTGATCAATGGCCCCCTGCTGAAACTCATTTTCATGTCACGGCCCGACCATACACGGCCACGGAATTAATGGACTTGGTGCAGCGGTTTCGACAAAAACCCAGAGAAAGTGTGCCAACTTGGTTGCTACGCCTATGGGATTCAGGGGCGGAGAGCGTTACGGTCAGTGGGCCTGAATTATCGAAATTGGCCACTGTAACTGTCCACCCTGCCCTTAGGCAAAGATTATATGGCGGAACCCAGTTCCCAGAAGAAAACCATTCTATTCTGGATTGGTTGATGGCTGCATGCCGTATGGTCTGGCCAAATAAGTCAGATATACCGTTAAATGCAGGATTATGGTCCTCTATGGAGGACCTTCAGAATTATATCAGGGAGCTAGGAATGAGAGAGGCCATTTATGAAGATACTTTTGATAGCCCTGATATGGTTAGATTCTCAGGAGGAATGAGGGATCTAATCTTGCAACAGGCCCCTTCTCATATGTATGGCACTTTAGTGTCTATACTGAACCCTTTAGTAGCATCGGAGGCTGCAGTTCAACAGGCGGCTCAGCTAGTAGCAGATCTAGGAGAAACAGAGCGCCTGCGAACTAAACGTAATATTCGAGTGTTAGAAGAAGCTGAAGTTATGCCGGTGGTTAAAACTAAGGGGCCGGCTCCACGAGCTTCTCAGTCGGGACCCATAAGGGTATCCCGAAAGCAAATGTTCAATGATCTTATTAGGGCTGGCGTTCAATTTGCGAAAATTGATCGGCAGCCCAACCACATCCTCCTTCAATTGTGGAAACAGTTGAAGGATGATCAAAAATTTCAAAATTACCCTAGCAAATCAAGGGTAAGAATTATAGAAAGAAAACCATCAATAACATGGAATTTAGCAGACTTTATTGTTCCTAGTAAAAGAAAGAAGCCACCTCAGGTGTCTCGAGCCACAATGCCCGAACCACCAGAGGTAAAAGACTTGAACCTGGCTCAGTATATAGCATGACGAGGGACGTCAGTCCCCCTAGGGCCTCCAGACGGGACCGGAGGCCCTATGTAGAATTAACGATATTCTGGTCCCGAAAAAATATTCAAAGAGTTATGGCCCTAGTCGATACAGGGGCAGAAACATCAATAATTTATGGGGATCCAGCCAAATTTCATGGCAGTAGAGCGATGATTGGAGGTTTTGGGGGACAGACTATTCCAGTCACCCAAACCTGGTTAAAATTGGGGGTTGGGCGTCTCCCACCTCGGGAATATAAGGTATCTATTGCCCCAGTCCAGGAATATATTCTGGGCATAGATATCCTATGGGGTCTGGCTCTCCACACGACTGTGGGAGAGTTCAGGCTCCGACAAAGGTGTATTAGTGTCCGGGCGGTACAGGCAATACTAAGAGGCCATGCAAAGCATGAGCCTATTTGTCTGCCAAAACCGCGCCGGATTACTAATGTAAAGCAGTACAGACTCCCGGGTGGGCAAGAGGAAATATCGAGAACAGTGCAGGAATTGGAGAAAGTGGGTATCATAAGACCTGCACATAGCCCATATAATTCCCCCATATGGCCAGTGCGGAAGTCGGATGGAACATGGAGAATGACAGTTGATTACAGAGAACTGAACAAGGTCACGCCGCCTATTCATGCAGCCGTACCCAATATTGCCTCCCTAATGGACACACTGAGTAGAGAAATCAAAACATATCATTGTGTCTTGGATTTGGCAAATGCATTCTTCAGTATTCCGATTGCTGAAGAATCGCAAGATCAGTTTGCATTCACGTGGGAAGGCAGGCAGTGGACCTTTCAGGTCCTGCCTCAAGGGTACGTGCATTCGCCAACATACTGTCATAACCTAGTGGCGCGTGACCTGGCTAAATGGGAAAAACCAGATAATGTCAATTTATATCATTATATTGACGATCTCCTGTTAACATCCGACTCATTAGAAACAGTGGAGCAAGCAGCAGATTTGTTAACCACCTATCTAAAGGGAAGAGGATGGGCTATAAATCCTCAGAAGGTGCAAGGCCCGGGCCTCTCTGTGAAATTCCTGGGGGTAGTTTGGTCTGGGAAAACCAAAGTACTACCCAGTGCTGTAATAGATAAGGTTCAGGCGTTTCCAGTCCCTACGACACCAAAGCAGCTGCAGGAATTTTTGGGTATATTGGGGTACTGGCGCTCCTTTATACCTCATTTAGCGCAGCTGCTAAGACCATTGTATAGACTCACGAAAAAGGGGCAATTATGGGATTGGGGGAAAATAGAACAAGACGCTTTCCAACAGGCAAAACTGGCAGTTAAACAAGCCCAGGCATTGGGTATATTTGATCCTACCCTCCCAGCTGAATTAGATGTTCATGTTACTCAGGATGGTTTTGGCTGGGGCCTGTGGCAACGCCAGAGTTCTATTCGGACCCCTATTGGATTCTGGTCTCAGGTTTGGCACGGAGCAGAAGAAAGATATAGTATGATCGAAAAACAGTTATTGGCTGCCTATTCAGCATTACAGGCAGTAGAACCAATAACTCAAACAGCAGAGATCTTAGTCAAAACCACTCTGCCAATCCAGGGGTGGGTAAGAGATCTGACCCACCTTCCTAAGACGGGGGTGGCCCAAGCACAAACGGTGGCACGATGGGTCGCCTATCTCAGCCAAAGAAGTAGTCTGTCTTCGTCACCGCTGAAAGAAGAACTACAGAAAATCCTAGGCCCAGTGACATATCATAGTGATGCACCAAGAGAAACATTGGTCGCTCCACCAGAGAAGAGTCCCGTCCAGGAAGGAAAATATCCTATTCCTGAAGATGCGTGGTACACGGATGGATCCAGCAAGGGCAACCCAAGCAAGTGGAGAGCAATAGCATATCATCCCTCTACTGAGACAATCTGGTTTGATGAGGGGGACGGTCAGAGCAGCCAATGGGCAGAATTGCGAGCCGTGTGGATGGTTATAACCAAGGAACCCGGTGATGGTACTCTGAACATCTGTACAGATAGTTGGGCTGTATATCGGGGGCTTACTCTTTGGATTGCACAGTGGGCTACCCAGGAATGGACTATTCACGCCCGACCAATCTGGGGTAAAGACATGTGGTTAGACATATGGAATGCAGTTAAACATAGGACTGTATGTGTCTACCATGTCTCTGGTCACCAACCCCTACAGTCACCGGGAAATGATGAAGCCGACACACTGGCCCGAATTCGATGGATTGAGAGTTCGCAGTCCGAGAACATTGCCCGTTGGTTACACCAGAAACTGCGACATGCTGGACAGAAGATAATGTGGGCAGCTGCTAAAGCATGGGGACTGCCCGTACAACTATCTGACATCACCCAGGCATGTCGAGATTGCGACGCTTGCTCGAAGATGAGACCGAGATCGTTGCCCGAAACAACAGCCCATATTGCTAGAGGATACAGTCCTCTGCAGCGATGGCAGGTTGATTACATCGGGCCCCTCCCTCGGTCTGAGGGGGCGAGGTATGCCCTGACCTGCGTCGATACAGTAAGTGGGCTACTGCAGGCCTATCCAGTACCAAAGGCAAATCAGGCATATACAATTAAGGCACTCATGAAACTGATGTCTGCCTATGGGACACCTCAAGTGATCGAGAGCGACCAGGGGACTCATTTTACTGGTGCAACAATACAGCATTGGGCAGAAGAGAACAACATTGAATGGCGATTCCACCTGCCATATAATCCAACTGGGGCAGGCCTCATTGAACGTTATAATGGTATTCTCAAGGCTGCCCTGAAGACAGACTCTCAGTCCCTGCAGGGGTGGACAAAGAGACTCTATGAAACTCTGCGGGACTTGAATGAAAGACCTCGGGATGGCAGGCCTAGTGCCCTAAAAATGCTACAAACAATATGGGCCTCCCCGCTTAGGATCCAAGTTACGGGCACTGATAATCAGGTAAGACCCCAGATTGGTAATGAAAATAATCTTCTGCTCCCTGCCCCTGAGAATTTAGAACCAGGAATCCATAAGGTAAAGTGGCCCTGGAAGGTGCAAGTAGAACCCAAGTGGTGTGGTTTACTGGCACCTTGGGGGAGATTATTGGAGGTAGGAGGCTCAGTAGCCCCCTCGGTGATAGGTACATGGCCTACGGATATTGTGGTCAATACTCCAATCTTTATTGCTAAAGGGACGCCCATCATGTCCCTGTGGCAGATCAAGACACCCCCTTTGGTGCCAGATATAGTTATACAACCACAAATAACTGGCCAAAGGGTGTGGTATAGGCGACCGGGGCATGCTCCGGTACAAGCTGAAGTATTGACCCAGGATAGAAATACGGCCTGTATCCTACCCTGGAGGGCAGATCTTCCCCTCCTGGTACCTTTGAAACATCTGTATTACTCCCCCTGAGTCTTTGAGCTTCCAGAATCATCGGAAGGAATGGGACTGATGAAACAGATGGATGTGCACCTCATGATTGCTTGCCTCCAACAACATCAATCGAGCACTGGCCCATGGAAGACCGTGAACTTGCATCAATCATCGCTCGAATTATGTCAATATATTTTGCGACGGGAAATTGTATAAGCGTCGTGTTGGATCCCTGTAATAAGGAAAAACTCACCTAATCATTGGTTCATGCTGTGAAGGGGTGGAGTGTATGGAAACTGTTAATCACAGCCTGAACCTCTGATTAACCCTCTGAGGCAGGTGATGGCTCAGCTGCGGGAGCACAGGTGAAGGTAATTCAACTGTGCTCCCGGAAGGGGTGGAGCTTGACTCCACCTCTCCTAGATCCCATTTAAGGGCTGACTACCACCAAGGCAGCATCTCTTTTGAGATTGCTCCTGTGTGGAGTTTCCTGTGGCGAGCATCCATCCTTGCCGTGAAGCCTCAGAGTGGGTGAGTTGTTTCCTATAACCTCTGGATATTCATTTGTTACCACCTTGTATAATAACAACCATACAGGTGTGAAACTCCGTGATATCCAGATATGTGAAGCAGCAGAAATAAACTGCGCACTTAAAAGGTAAGGAAGATCATTTAGTTTTCCAGCCACTTAATTTCTTGCACTATATCAGTTCAGCAGTTCTATGAGAACAAATAGAACAATGATTTGGAAATGAAGCAGTTTAAGCATCGGCTATACAAACATGCTGGATGATGGGGTAGGGTGCTCTGTGTTCAAAATCCACAATAAAACCACGGCAAATTTAAACATATCGTTTGTCTGTATAAAAACCAGCAAGAGCTGGCCATTAAAAATGGCCAAATTTCCCAGTAGAACTCATTACTATAAGAGTACATCAGCGGACTCCAAGGACCCCAGTTATATTTGAGAAGTATCTCAGGGGTAGCTGTTTGCTCTCTCTCTGAAAGGGAGTATTGCTTTGCTCTTTTTCTAAAGGCAACACACACTTAAAAGGATATGTTTGAGGGAGTAAAAAATATTTTAGAATGTGACAATTGGTATACCAACATCTGCAAAGCTGTTTGTTGCATCAGGTGTAGCCCGCGATGCTGAGATCTTGGATGATTCTATTGTGAAGTTTGAAACACTGAATCATGGGAATTGGTAATGGAATATCTGTCTCTATTAGGTCATGCAGGCTACTCAGTATTCAGAGTGTAATAAATCTCTGCAGTCTTGTTGTTCTTTTTTTTCATTCAGGTAGTATATTTCCTTTGACAGTGTATTTATGTTCTTCTAGAAGACTTGCTTCACAATGAACTATATGCTGCTGTTAACCTCATTTCTGGTGGTCTTTACTTTCTTGTGTAAATAAGCAGTAAGATTATGCTTGGTCATTGTTTTATTATTACTATTTTTGATTTTCCCACTGTGAAATATACAATGATGGGAATCGGTGTTTTTTTGGATTAAATTCAGCACTTATTATCATTACATTTCTAATCAGTTCTGTATTAACGATCTTCTGCATTACAAATAAAAATGCAGTGGGCTATAATGCTTCTGTTTCCTTGCTATTCATTCTCTCCAACATGGAAGCAAATATAAGGTAGGAACTTCATGAAAAAGAGGTCAATAAAGAAGTCTAGCAATCCAGTTAGTCAGGAGTTTTCATAGGATACTATCAGAATTAAGTGTGGACTTAAATAGTATCTTCTAGTTTTCTTACCAAAGCTGCAGATTCTCAAGAGAGGCAAATTAATTTTTCTCCATGTGCAAGTTGTTGGAGTGAAAGAGTGCTTGTTTGGGGTAATGCTGTGCATATGTGAATGTATGAAAGCTATTAGAAAACACCAGGAAAAAGTTCGATATGTACTAATCAGATACTTCGAAGTGCAAAAGTAGATGAACAGCTATTTTTGCTCAATGAAAACGACAGCAGAGACCTTCTCTTAAGTTTCCAGAGATTCTCTTTCTCATGGTTTAGAAAAGAATGAGAAAGGTCAGCTTAGTCATCCAGTTCATTTTACTGGTGGGGTCAATTTTTTAAAAAAGATAAGCACGCTCCATTGATCTTCTTCAGAGCTGTGCTGTTACTTGATCTATCACAAGATATCCAAGATTAGATATTGGATGATACAGTGGCAGCAGACCATGGACTAAGGCTGATTGATTTTTATCATAAGAACATACACTGATTGCAGTTGTATTTCAGCCTGAGCAGAATGTAAGCCATCTAAGTATTAGCAAAAGAGAAAGAGGAAAACCACTTGCCTTGTAGAAAAGTCACAATGTCATTGTCATACCCACAGATAAGTAACAGTGGAAAATGTTGTTGACCCCTCATATCCTCCATCACAACATTGGACATCTCCTTTGCTAGGCAGCATCCCTGGATTGGCTAGCAAGAGCTACCCCAAGCTTGAACTGGGTAGCTACTCTTACAGGGTTTCAACTTTCATCTTACCAGCTGGCTGATGCAAGCGTGAGTACATTTCTAGAATGTTTGCTGTTCTGTGAACAGAGGATATTATGTCAGACATATCTGTAGTTTGACCTCCTATCGTGAGGTGTATGAGGCAAAGTGTCAAAATTTACTAGCTGTAAGTGATGTTTCTCTGCTGGTGGTTGTTTTTTTTTTGTTGTTGTTTGTTTGTTTGTTTAATTCCGAAAGACAGTTGACAGGAAGCGCTAGTCAAGAGTTACAGGTTGTATGTGACTTCTGCTCTCTAAGTCTGTAAACTTAAACTGTAGACCAAAAGAAGTGTGACAGGAAATGTGATTAGTTCTTAATAAAATACTGCAAGAAATAGAGAAAAACAGGAAAAGAAAAAAAAAAGAAAAAGAAAAAATTGTGCTGCTATAGATAATTTTATCTTTTACTACCTAAATATAATGAGCATTGCTGTCAAAACAACCTATTGTTCTTAATCTTGTTTTGAAAGTGTAATTCTGTAATCTGTGTACATTCTGAGAGAAACTAGCAAGGTGCCATCCTCTTCAAAACATTCTGCAGACGAGACTAACAACCAGAGCTAGAGTTAATTAATATTTTGGTGGTAAAAAAAAAGACAACTTCAGAGCCAACTGTAGAGCTTATATCTTTAAGTTCTGTTCCCATGAGGTGAGGTTTCTCAGCTCTAAATAGTCCTATTATAATACAAGAACTAATAGGTCCTGATGAGCAGGCACCAGGCAATTTGTTTACTATGAAGGTTCAGATTTTTCAGTAGTTCTACACACAAAATATGTTTTAATGAGAAGTACTGTGACAGTGATTATGGCTTTATAACTGGAAACTCTTTTGGTAGTTTTGCATTATGGAGAAGCAAGTTTGAACACCATAACAAAGCAAAGGGGCTTCTTAATGACTCAGGACAGCACATAGGTCTGGTGTTTTGGAAAAATAACACTGCACTGCCTTCTCACTAAAGGACGTTAAGAGTGGTCCAGTTGAAAAAAGCTTGTAAAGGTTAACAGCATGCTGGAAATAGAGACGCTACCAGAAGAAATCTGATTCCTGAGGGCTTTCTTGATCCAAAAGAATACAGAAAGAATAAAGAAAAAGAGGACCCAAAGCAGCAAAAAATGTGTTCAAAAGAATGCCCTGTTCTTTTAGCTTACCTTCAATTAGCCAGCTTGAGACAGTGGCTAACCACAGTAATTGTAGGTTCGTTTTTTTTTCATGACCTGGAGTACAGTGAATTAAAAAAAAAAAAAAGAAAAACAAGATCTGATCACCCTCAAATTAAAGAGGAATTAGACAAAAAAGGAATGGATAATTTTCTTTTACCAAGTTATCAAACTAGACTATGCTTTTTCTCGGATACTTGTAGACATTCATGTGAGAGTCAAGGGTTGCGCAGGTATACCTCTGTGGGTGTGATTCTAAGGAGGCAAGTCAGAGGCTGAAGCAATTTATGAGGAAGTTATGACTCTTTCTGGAAAAGTAAGCCCTGAATAGAAGGTAGATGTTACTCTTTCTTCAGGTGTCGATCCAGAAGTGTAGAAAGGTGTATCTGCTCTCAAACCTTGAAATCTTAGGGCAAGGCAATTTTTTTCTACTTCATTCCTTGGAAAGTGTCAGATCGGCAGGGGTTGGTTAACTCACTTATAGCTGAATTGCATTGTCACTGCTACTGGTGAGTTAGAAAATATCCTGCTTGGAGTGACAGTTCTTTAAATAGTAGCATTCTGCATACCATACACATTGACATCTCTGCGAATTCTTTATTATTCCCAGAGAAAAAAAATAAAAAAGCAACCTTGTGTACAGAAGCCAACAGTAGAACAAATTAGCGTGGTCTTGAGAGGTATGAATATCCTGAAATAATGTTCCATAATATATGTATATGTAGGGGTGATCTAAGAGTTAATAATTGCTAGCTTTCTCCCCCAGGTTCTAATCAGTCAATATTAATTTATCAGGAAAATGGAAACAGTTTGAGTTGTTGAGATCCATGTGATCCCATCACACAGATCACTTCCTAGATTTGAGGAACTATATCACTCATTGTTACAGTTTTGGTTTTCAATGAAATTTTTTTTTTTTAAATTACCAGCTAAGAAGACAGTTCAGCACAGTTGTAATAAATATGAACCAAGTTCTGTTGTGTTCTAGCTGGAGTAAAACTAGTAGCTGAATAAGTCACCTTGTACCTAGATATACTTAGCACCAGGCTCAGCAGACTTTTGCAACTTTCAGCACCACAGTTCTATTTGCATAAATCAAATAAGGTGAGGAGTAGAACACATGGGAGATCTCTTTCTAAGAAAACTGTTTAAGGTATCTTCCTGATTGAATTTTGTAATTGAAATCATGGCTTTTTGCTATGTTTGCTGTAGCACTCCTTGAGTCACCCCTCTGAAGGCATCCATTTTTCATAGACAGAATCACATGCATACCATATGGTACAGAAAACAATTATCCGATATTGATGCACACAGCAGTAAGCTGGGACTAACATGCTATAGTGCTGAGATTATATATTCATTATCTCTGATACTTTCACACGATGAATCTGTGTGGCCCAACAGTTTCCACTCAGATGTGGAGAGTAAAACTTCGTAGTTTCTTGAAATGGAATAAACTACAGTTTTACTGAGCTACCATTTCCTCCTTTCTCACTTTTCTCTCAGTTTTTGTGTTTTATCACACTGCTGCTTTTTTCTGAATTTCTGATCTTGATACCTACTTGGAAACATTACCAAAGTTTCAGCTTGCCCGTTTTATTTCTGTGGTCCTTCTTTACTTACATTTTCTTCTCTTCTGTGTTTGGTAGTCTGTTACGTGTTTGGCCTTTGGACTAAAGTGAGTGCACAGCCATGGTTTTATCATTGAGTTATGTCCTTGAAATAACATTGTCATATATTTCGCCCTGCTCCTATTGCATATTTAAGCGGAAAGCATGAGATACTTGCACTCATTTTAGATATATAAACACTGCTTGAAAATAAAACTTCTGATTTGCAAAACTAAGTTTAGCACCTCTGATATCAATGAGCTTTTGATTATCATTTTTACATTGTGACTAAAACTTCTGTTAAAATTTAGCACCATTAGGCTGGGCAGACCTAATAGATAGATTCACCTTTTCTTTTCATCAGACTAAATAGATTTCTTATTTGAAAACTACCTTGATTTAGCACGGAGCTGTATCACAGAAGCACACTTACAGTAGCTTAAAAATATGAAATACATTGGTTCAATATCCTTGAATTCTGATTTTTTTATATATATTTTTTTAAGCTTTGCCAGGAAAAAGAAAAACTTCATCTCATGATTAGTGTTGCTTCTGCCAAAGGTTAATCTTTTTAATGGAAGAAAAAAATTCCCCAAACTTTAGAAAATGTGACACCTTTGTGTGAGATTTTTGATTGCCTGTTAAGTTAATATTGAAAAGCAAAAAGTTGTTATGCGGATCCCAGAACACTGAGCTCAATTTAAAGAAGGAACAGCTAATTTCAACAGTGTCTTTTCAGGCCATAAATTTCACAGATTGAGTGTGAATAGCTGGAAGCAATGTTCTCTTTTCTTGGTTTTAAATTCCACTGCTGTTCTTTTCACTGTGTCATTTTTGCTCTTATGAAAGGAGGAAAAAAAAAAAAAAAAGGATGACTGTCACTGGAAAACTTTGTAAAGCCTCACAAAGCAAACCTACCTACTTCTCTCGTTCTTAGGATAAATAATTTGTGGGCTAGACCTGTTTTTTGCATGCTGTTCTCTTCCGTCTAGTTATGCTTTTATGAGTACCTTTGTGCCTTTCTTCTTTAAGATGTGATTTTTCTAATGCTGGAATAAAAGCCTTTCAAAATGAAGCACAAACCCATTTGACTACTGGCTATCCGTTTGCTGTCTAGTTCATTGCTCACAGCATGAGAAAGAGGATGCTGACACGGACCACCTTACTTAGCAGTGTTGTGGGAGGAAGTCTGTTTTCTCTGAATGCTGTGCACAAGGAAACAGAAGAAAATTTCAGTGTTAATTCCTGTAATTTTTTTTGGTACTGTTTCATTCTTTAGACTCTATCTTCTCCTGAATTTCATTTTAAGGATTTCTAAATGAAACCTCTTGCCTTAAAAATATTTTTGTTTTCTTTGGATGGTCTGTTTTTATCTTTGTCCATTATGCTCATATTTTTCTTCAGTTTGAAAGTCTCATAAATGTTAATTTGGCAGCATTGTGGGGTTTTCTAAGCTATTCATTATCAGAGAGGTGTTCTTTTATTTTTGTCTAAACAAATTTTATCAAAAGCTATTCATCAGAAAAATTTCTAAAAATGCTCTTTCTTTTCTTGCTTATCTGCATATAAAATAATTGTTATGAAGTGCTGATCCCACTGTTACTCACCTTTGTCAGCTTTGAGCTCTTTATTTGCTTAACTTAGCCCCTAAGACTGCTGTAATGTTTGAATCACCTTAACCTACACAATAATTTCTTACAATGAAGCATTTAAATAGACAAAGTTGTTAGCCCACGCTGGCTCAGCTCCCCAGCAGTCTGAACAGAAAACATGCCAATGTGACCAGATCAGATTCCGTTTCTCTTTGTTTTATGCTATAGAACTTCTGTCAGTTTCCATGGCAAGTCTTTCATATTCTTACTGTATTATCTGGACTTCATGATGAGAAATGGGTGCTATGTTGCAGGCTTTATATATTGAAATATTTGTGGTCTAGTGCTTTGTCTTCATTTGCTGTTTCATTCCTTTTTTCCTTCAGAGCAGAAACACGAATAAATACTTTTCTAATCTAGCAGTTTACTATGCTTGAGTTTCTCAGCTTGTTTCTTATCTTCTGCATGTAGAAAGATGAATCTTTGCGAACTCCTGGCTCCCTGCTAAGAGTTGTTTACAACTAATGTCTTCCCTACTCATCTTTTTCTTTTGATGTCTTTTGGAGGGGACTCTATTTTTAAGACCACTTTACTTTCCTCTACGATTTCTCTAAGGATTATTTCTCTTTCTTTTTCACCCTCTTCTCAATGTCACTGTTTTAAATACTTCTTTCATGACAGTTCTTTGCCTAAGCTTTCTTCAAAATATAAGAACATTATTTTTAAGTACTCTCCAAATTCCTATTCAAAACCGGAAAAATGTAGCGTGTTTCCTTTTATTTTCTTTTTTAAAAATTATTATTATTTTCTGCTTCTTTTTCCTCTTTTTATTCTTTTATATGAAGCCATCTGTACTGCCTGTTAAATTGAAAAATAGTGCATTTTTTCTGCTCAGCTGCCATTTTTGTTTCTTGACCTCAGAAAGACTCAGATACCTTCTGTGGAAATGAAGACTTGATCCAGTCTAAGTCTTTGAGTTCTAGGTTTTAAACCATTATGTGATGGCTATTATCGTGTACAGGCTTATGGAAGAAACGTGCCAAAGATATAGCTCAGGATAATGTTTGTATTCTTTATCTAGGCACGAATTATCCATGATTCTTTATCACTGATGATCACTTCACACCATGATTGTAGAAACCCCACTTCTTTTATTTCACCTGTGTATATTTCTTGAGACTTGTCTTTCCATCTTGTTCAGTGGACATCGCAGTCTAAACAGCAGGGTATACTAAACAGTCTATCAGTGTAAGGGGTTGGATCTATTACATTTGCCTTTACTTTACTTGTAGTCTTATAAAACATAAACAACTGATTCCTTTCTCTTGCTTTCCTTTTCTCTCTTTCCAGGTAACTTGAAATGGTTTCAGAACTGGATTCTATGGTAACTTGAGATAAGCAGGGCAAAAATTAACGGCTTTAGTTCATTAACTACAATGAAAACTTTAGAAAACTGCATGCAATGAAGGGAGGATTCGTTGTTTCATTGTTCTCTTCTGAAGTAGCATTAAAAAAAAAAAGAAACAGATTCCATAACAAGCCCCCATTTGCCTAGACATCTTTAATATCTACAAACAACACATTTAATGACCTAAAATTATTATTGTTACTGATGGCCCTTGTAAGAGGTTATTTGTGCCATTCAGCTTAAAGGTGTTAGATAAGCTGTTATACCAGGTGAGATTCAGAAGAGAGCAATGAAGAACCTGAATATAATTTTGATTCCTTTAGAAATCTGTTGCCAGAGAGCTGTAGGACTGATTCCTGTGTTTCTGATAATAAAAGAAAGTCAGGGAAATTAGCTTTATATTTTGGATGCCTTTATTGGATATCTAAAGCTAAGGGAATACTCCCCATTTTGTCCCTTCTTCTTCGTTTTCTCCTCATTCTTATTCCCCATAATTATTTCCTTAATTCACAGTGTGTCAAATTTGTGGATTGTATATAGTGGCTTGTTAATTCAGGCATAGCTGGAAGCTTTCAGTGGTTATTTTGGGCCATCTGGAACATGAACTTTAATCTTCACTGTATTTTAAACGGGCTGATGGACTCGTTCTCCAAA
The DNA here is from genome assembly GCA_030625065.1 of Alectoris magna. Taxonomy (NCBI): domain Eukaryota; kingdom Metazoa; phylum Chordata; class Aves; order Galliformes; family Phasianidae; genus Alectoris; species Alectoris magna. The sequence continues at coordinate 108,629,805 of CM060560.1, forward strand.
GTTTAATTTAACAGAAGAGTGATTTTATCTGTTATATCAATTAAATCTGGATCTATTTGTTATCACTCAACAATATTGTTTATGCTAGGTACTATAACTGTTAAACGCATTATGTTGCACATAAGGTGGCTATTCTGTCATTGTCTCTTTGCTCAAATACACATGGGTTTTTTTTATTGAAGAATCTTTTGATTTTGCTCGGAGAATGCTAATGAGGACTATAACTCTGAAACATAACGAAGAGCTCAGCACACAAAATTCTAATTGATGTGGATATGTAATATAACAGAAGAACAGAAAACAAAATAGGGTGACGCTTTCCCACCTGAACTGCTAAACACTTTATTCTATTAAATTTGACAAGAGGAATTGCTTTTCTTCCTATTTTAAAACAATAAAAATATCTTGCCCAGTACATGCTTACTTGTTACTGTTGTTCAGAGGGCAAGCACGCTGTTTTGTGTCATTCTGCTCCTCAGATTGTAATTTGCAAGAGATCTAAATGGGTTGTTCTTTAATCTATTTTTTTTCATAGGGGAATACGGTTTTTTAAGGTACATTTACATTTTGGTAGTTATAAGCTTTCCACAAACATAATTCAAAGGATTATTTTGCTGTCAGTATTAGAGAAATTCTAAAGTATGAACTTGAATTGAATTCCCAGATACTACAAGGTGAGTAAAAAGAAGTGTTGGGAACAGTGATCTACCCTTTCTCAGATTTTTTCCTGAGCCTTAGCAATGACTAATTACAGCAGCAGATATGAACAGCCCATAGGTGATCCAGCACATAAATTTTATAATCCTGATAGTGTCCTAAAATTGAATGCCTGTTTCACTTTAAAGAATTCTTAGTTAATGCTCAGTGCTCTTAGTTAAGAGCATTGCTGCAGATTAATTATTCTGAGTTTTGGAATACAGACAGTTAAGGTGGAAGATAAATATTACTTAACCAGTCCAACAGCATGTGACACTCTCCAAAGCATGGGAAGTTTTTGTGAATGCTTGTGTATATATTTATTACATATTTGTATTTAGGGACATGGTTTAGCTGTGGACTTGTAGTGCTAAGTGGAAGGTTCTTAAAGGTCTTTTCCAATCTAGTTGATACCAAGGGAGTTATAGACCATATTTTGACTATATTTATTTTGTTCCCCTTTATTTCCTCTGTATAATTTTTCCCTTACTGTTTTGTTCTTCAGGTTACTTTGTTATTGCAGCAGCTGAAAAAAATAATTCCTTCAGGTATTTCACACTCTAACTTTACAGTCTTATGGTTGTACCTATCACAAAACTTTAATTTGCTTTTTCACATTTCTGAAAAATAAACATGAGCTCAAGGGACACACGTGAAAAGGAGCAGATTGATTTTTAATATTTTGCTCCAATTCTTCTGTTTCTATTGTCTGCTTTCAGGAAAATGTATGAATAACTGAAGCAAAAGTAGAATTGGAAGTACTTGGCCTTCCAAAGGAATATGGGTAGAGTGGAGGTTCTCATGGACATCTCACCCTTCTAATTTAACTCCTGTGTTTTTCCAAAGATCAGCAACAGAGAACTTGCATAGGGCTCCAGTGTGGCCAAACATGGTAATCTGTAATCAGTGTTGAAGCTTTTTCAGATAAGATTCTTGTAAGTGTCTCAAAGTAGATTGTTTGTTACTTTTGCTCAAAAGGTCTAAATTCTTACTGGAGTAAATTCTGACAAATACAGATGAAATAGCAAATGTGATGCTATATTGATAGCAATTTACAAACATTTTTTGTTCAGGAAAACTACATAAAAATACTTAGAGAAAATGAAGGCTGCATCATGCTAAAACTTGCACCAGTCTGTTCCTGAATCTCCCCTTGGAAAGTAGAGACTCCCCTTTTCAGGCAGTCTTCTTGGCCTTGATTCTCAAAGTTGTTCAGGCAATGAGGAACTTATATACACAGCATCCACTGGAATAGGGCACCTGATAGCTCTGCTATAGCTCACATAATCGGTGTGAATACTCTTTGAAATAGCTCTGCCAGTCTGCCTTACACATGAGCTCTCCACTGTTTTTGGCAATATTTCAGAGATAAATAGACCGGCTTTTGCTAATGCCAGGGCATTTGTACCATCTGCAGCCCAAGATTTTGTTAAGCAGAATGAGAATGGACACTTGGATAATTTATGATAGTCTTTTATTAGGAGCAGGAATAATTACTGAGGCAGAAAATTGTGAAAATGAGGATTTGGACAGAGACAGAAGCAGTCACAACAGGTGCTGTATCCTGAGCCTTAGAAGCACTATTTTTCTTAAAACACACATAAAAATTGAATTTATAGGTAATTCCTATAGAATAATGACCATATCTGCTTAGGCACTGTGAGTGTCAGTGCAAGAGGACCAGCCACACTGAGACAAGAAACAAATATCTGAAACACAGTACATGCTGTGCTGTCTTATCTCAGCTACTTGGTGTTGAAAGGAATGGCTCACCTTTACAACTTTACAGGCTGAAAGATGTAATTTATGTGCATCTTTATAAAAATTAGTCACACACCTACTCCATCTTAGAGTGCTCAATTTCGAATCTTGACAAATGCAGTCCCTAGGACTGAGTACGTCGGTAGTTAAACAACTAATGGCAATGTTTGTCATTATGGCACAATAACAAATAGTTTGGTCTGGCAGCATCATTTTCCTAAACCTTTTTTTTTTTTCAGTAAGTGTGAAATTCTGTGCAGTCAAAGAGAAGGAATTGGTAGTTGTATCACTGTAGCCTGACTTTATCCTCTAACCCTCTAATTCATAAGGTAAAACGTTGCTTACATACCCAGATGTGGTCAAGGTAATGAAAAGAAGCTTCATCTAGCCCATCGTATGACTCAAAACACTTCAGCAATGACACAGGGAATTGACACTACAAATTCAAGTAAGTCCAAAAAATCTAGCCTGCCTCCTAGGAAGGAGCCACAACACTATACAGTGCTAGTACATTTCTTCCACAGGTAGTACACTCACATTCCACAGTTGGCCTAGTGCTGTAAAATTTGATAATTTCATGCACTGTGCACTGCATGGATTAAGTGTAAACTGAATTTGGGTACAACCCACCCAAGGTGTGTGTGCTGCATTACAATCACTGAGCTCTGATGCTCAGTGTGAAGCAGTGAGCATTATCGGTGGGTTTTGTACTGGTCATAAGTTATCTACGGAAACTGAATAGAATTTTTTTATAAATTTATAAATTTAAATTTATATAATTTCTACACATATATCTACTCTCAACAACAACAACAAAAAAATTAAAAATGACTAATACTTTCTTGTATGATCAGAGCACTACATTACTACCTATCTTCTGCCTGGAGAGCACCTTTTATATGATATTAAAAAAAAAAAAAAAAAAAGCATCACTAAAGGATCCAGATGGATAGAACTTTTTTTTTCCTAGCAAGATGTTTTTGCATTTCTCCAGAAATGAGCAAATTAAGTCTGCATGAAGCCTGCCAGAGTTCTGAACCTCAGTTGCATAAGGGTAGAGGAGCAGACTGATCTGGAATCTACGCTGACAACAGAAAGGTGAGATCTCAGGGCTTGGCCATACATCTCAGAGTTCTGCAAATGGATGTCCATTAACATGAATAGGAGCAGGCTAATGTCATGATTGTGTTGTCCTAGCAACAGAAAGCAAAATATATACAATTGTGCAATGCTTTATCAACATATTCATCGTGCACTTCACCTGAATTCGGGTCAGAAGTGCAAATATGTGTATACATATTTATGTTTGTAGATTTGTACATAAATACAAATTTGTATTCAGTTATACATATATTCAAACACACTCATATACATATATATATATATATATACAGAAGTGTATGTGTGTATATATATATATATATATATGTATATGCATGCTTGCATCTCCAGAATGTATAAATATCTCAAATCATGATCAGAATTGATTTTTTCAAATTTCTATCTGTGGTGTTTTGGAGAAAAGAAATACATTTAAACATAGAAACAGGTGAAGGGTCCCTTATCAGTTGTGATCTTGATATCCTGGCAGTTTGATGCATTATAAAGTCGGTCTAAGGATCTCTATAAAATATCTTTTTACAAAATGAGGTAAGAATACATTAACGTGTTTTAAGTATCCTCTAATGAATTCTAAATCTTTCTGTACTGAGATTCAAGTGCATTTACAGATGGCTTTACCATATTATATGTTATTCTAAAGAAGAAAAATAGATGAAATTCAGTTGGCTGGCATCTCACTAATTTTCTAATCTGTCTATAATTTTTAGCATTCAGTTTGTGGGAGAGATTGGATAATGAAAGCATTCCATTAGCTCAACAGTTTAAGCATTGCTACCTCCACAGTTGCATTAAAGAAAAGTTTTCTTGATTTTTGACTTCTGGAGGAGCACCTGCTTTTTCAGATAAATATTTCTGAAGGAATAATAGAAAAAGAATATGCACATTTAAATATGCACAAAAACTGGTATTTACCCAGTGAACTTTTTTTTAATTGTTCCATCACTTTGCCATGTCTTTACTTACACCTGCTTCCTAACTTACGTGACTTGGTTTAAAATGGAAGTTAATAATCCTCTCTTGCAACCACTGTGGCACATTCTAGTTCTCCAGAGAAACGTGATAAAATTATTTCCTGAAAGGAGTACAGGGCAGGGATTTTCATGACTACTTTAGGAAAGATAAGGAGTTGAGAAAATGAGAGAGAGCATTTTGGTTTTGTTTGTAGAACCTACATTTTATTTTACCTCTTTCTCATGCATCTCTAATCAGTGTTGGAAAGGTGTCTCATGTGATTTTTGGTAGGAATTTCAATGGTTCCTTCAATGGATATTTCTTAAAAGGCTGACTGGAAAGTCTTTACCCCTTATTTCCTAATACTGATCAGTTACTTGTGAGTCTGTGGCAATAGTTGGCTATATCTATTGTTTCCACTTTAGAGGATTGTGTAGTTCATGGTTAGCACCACACTACAGAGGTTTTTGGAAGAAGGTAAAATAAATTTGTTCTGGAACATTTCTCCTTTCTTTGCATAAAAATGCTTATCCTTATTATTAATTAACACTCTGTGAAAGTGTTAGCCGTGTTGTAAGCCATGTATGAAAGTTACACCAGACTGTCTAACAGCTTGGTGGTTGAATTACACAGAATTTGGGAGATAGAGTGCAGTCAGACACTGGGGCTAATGTCATCTCAGGTGAGTACCTTCATAATGGATAATGAGTATCTTCCTCCTCATGTCCAGGCCTTCCATCCCAGAACTGAGCAATTTTTTTCTAGAAAACCTTCTTCTGGAAAGCTGCTGTTTTCCCATATGTGTTTATGAACAGAGCACTAAAGAGGTGAAAAATTCAGTGCTAAGGCACTGGATACATCTTTACTGTGCAAAGGGCAAGAAGCAGATACAACATTCACTCTGGTGCTGTCCTCAGGCAGATCAGAAGAGCTGACCACCATATCATGTTTACGGCACTGATCTGGAGGCTCCTGCATTATGTAGTTTCTCACAGTGTATCTCTAACAAATATCCCACTGTGTTGCTTGTTAGAGAAAGGCCTGTAATTGGAGGCTGTGTTAGTGAAAGCTCAGGTTTGGACATTATTCAGTCATGAGGACAGAACTGAGAAAAACTGAAGTCCTTGCAGATTTCCTGATTCTCACAAATCTTTCCTGGATGGGAATTACTTCTTCCACTACTGAAATATTCAAAGCAGGTAAATGTGAGTATTTATAGCACCGCAAAAAGTGCAGCTAACACTTTTTCACCTTGTCTCAAAATTTATGGTAACTTATTTTTCTAACTGCAGCAATTTAAAAGGATTTTGAATATAAAACACATTATGGAGAGGAATAAATCAATCTCTGATGATTACGAAGTATTATGGTCACTATATTAAACTGTACATTTGTATGTGACACTTAAATTGGAAATGTGCAAGTGTGCAGCAGATTATGCAGGGAGAGGAAATGTCTGAAATCAAATGACAGAGCAGGTCGGTGGAGTTTCACCTTTCAGATACTTAGTCTAAAAAAAGACTTTGTATTTCTTCAGGTAGTTGCTATTTACCAGCACATGGTAACCATGATTACCATTGTGTTTGCCAGAAAAGAAATCCTAAAGCAAATTCCTACCCAGTACATCAGGGAAAAGCATTGCTTTACGTCTTCCCTTGCAAAGTAACAGCTGGTTCTGTTTTCACTGCTGCCTTTGATATGCTCCTCATCTCAGCCCAACCTCTGTTTCGTCTTGTAGCTGGCAGGGAAGAAGTGCTCAAGCTCATTTGGACATGGATGTGTATGTTTAGCTCATTGCTTTTCTGAACATGTCTTGATTGCCTCTGAACTTGTGGTGGCCTTTCAGGAGCAGTCTGAGGTCTCACTGTGTGTCATTGACATATGTCACTTACTGTGGCTGTTACTATTTGCCTGGTGGCTTGGAGGAGTCACAATGGTGTCATCAATCTCCATGACCCCTTCAGCTTGCCTTTATCTGTCAATAGATCTGACTTTTTCCCTTGCTGTAGGTTACAAGGACATCTTGGTGTTGTTCTTACCTCCTTAAACAGATGTAGATCAATTTCTCTTGCACAACATCACGGCCATTTTCACCTTTCACAGTGATTTAATTCTCTGGAAGAGCAATCAAATAAAATGCAGTGTAGAAACTATATCATATATAATAATCAAGGAGGGTAGTGAAAATATAAAGGTAATGACAGCAAGTCAGGTAAACTTAAATATCATCTCTCTGGTGCTGTGATGTAGATATTTTCCTTGCTTCTCCTCAAAATTCCCTTTACCACTGATGTATCATGATTTGACATTTAATCTTTTGTACTATTTTACTTTTGTCTGGGAGGAGTTAGCAAGCTGAGTGATGCTCTACTCAAAAAGTGAAATTAGGCTTCAGAGAGGGGTGCATGCATATGTACACACACAGAAGTATTTTTACATCCTTGCTATTTCAACAGGAAAACTACATCAGTTTCTCTGAAAGTAATGCCTCCTATTTATTTCCACGGTATCTGCAGTAGCTAAAGATCACAATAATACTATTTGATAGAGCAAATTCTCAGCTACAAAACACTACTTTTCAACATAGACACCACCATTAGCTACGCATTTTCACCAGCAGTGAACAAGAGCCTGCATGCCGCCCTCATAAACATCCACACCAGCAAAGGTGACCCAGTATTCCACTGCTGCTATTATGGCATTATTCCAAGGAAAGTGTTGCCCATGCAGTCATTCTTTCATAGGCCTGAACAGATGGAAGTCAGAGAGTGCCAAATCTGGACTATGCAGTCGATGTGGTAGGGCAGTCCTGCCAAGAGGGGCAGTGTACTCCACAGTCTCTCAACTGGTCTGGGGCCTGGAGTTACTGTGTTGGAAGAGAAAGGCTGTCTTCTTCTCTGGCCTGGCTCTGGAAGTTTGAGCCTTCAGATTAGTCATCATCATGATGTAAAGGTCAGAGTTGATGGATTGTCTGGGTTCCAGGAAACCCAGCTGAATCACTCCATTCCTATCCCAAAGACAGTGCACACCACTTTACCCACTGATGACTGCCTCTTGAACATTTGCTTTGAAGGGGAATTCACATGTTTCCACTCCATGGACAGCTATTTTGACTCCAGCTCATACTGGTGATGCCACATTTCACCACCTGTAATGATGCAATCCAGGAGACTCACCTTCAGTCTTGTATTGGTTCAATACATCCTAACAAAATCTTCCTTCTGTTCCTTTGAGAGTATTAGTGGAGCCCACCTGGTGCAATCTTTTTGATATTCCAACATTGCCACCATCGTCTCCAACGCCTTGAAGCTGATATGCAGCTCTGTACACAGTTCCCTGTTTGTAATCCACTGATTTGCATGGATGAGCTGTTGGAGACACTGGTGTGACAGATGTTCATGTCTGTCTGGAATGTGACTTGTCTTTCACATCACTGTTTCCACTACTGAAATGTACTACCTACTTCCACCCACTATTTGGTCTCAGTAAACATTCAGCAAGTATTGATGTATGTCAATAGGTGCCATTTTTTCTGCATGGAGGAATTCAATGATACACCTTTGTTTTCTACACACTTCCTTGTCAGATGCCGTTTTGTCAGATTGCCACTCTGCTGCCATCTGTTACATGGCAACAAAATGTACTGGACTATGGATGGGAAGGTTGGTTCTCTCTACCATACCACCAACATCTGCCTCTGACACTGTGGGCCAACATAATAAAGTAGGAGGCATTACTTTTGGAGCATATTTGTTTTTAATTATAATCCACTTCTATATCTAAAAAAAAAATAGAGTGGCTCAAATAAAGAGGCACTCAAATACTGCAGATAGTAATTATGTAATGGTGAGAACTGCTTGCTCTGGAAAACATGGTTTCTTATAAATATTTCTGTGTTTATCTATGAATGCCCTCAATAAGAGGTGTTTTAGAAAGGTGTTTGCTGTAAGTTAATAGGTTTTGCTGCGGACTTGGCTAGGCAGCATCCTATTAGAACCTACTGAAGCAGATGTTAAGCAGAGAGAAGAGACTGACATGTCTGCAGTGGTTCCATATCTGTCTGAATTATTGTTAAAACCCCTCCGCTGACACATCTCTAATTTAATACACATTTCAGCAATGATTGTGATGATAAAATCTGAAATGCCTCATTCTTCTTTCATTAAAGTGAGAAGGAGATGAAAAAAGAGATCTGTACCAATATGAACACAGAGGTGCTTCTGACCAGCATGAAAGTATCCCTTAATCTTACAAAGAAAAAAAAAATCTTGTTGTTTTAAGATATTATCCATTGAGTTGTATTCCTTTTAAGCAAATGTGATGCTGTAACATAATCTGTCGTGCACTCAAATAGTTAATTGCAAAGCAACCTTCCAAAACAATGATGTGCCTCATTTCCAATGTGTACATCTGAACTCAAGAGAGAGACAAAGGCTGAAGTACCTTGGATCTCAAATTTTAGAAAATTAATAAAATCAGGATGAAAAGCATGAGTTCCATGAAACCTATCTGTGTGTCAAAGACACATAGGGCTATCCTGTGCTGTCATAAACCATGATAGTCATCAGAGCTGTTAGGGGGATGCTCAGGGAACGCTAGCTCTCTCAAAAAGAGCTCAGAATTAGGGCTGGTCCATGGCATTTGGGCACAACTGCTTGGGATATAGATTCCAGCATGGATTCTGCCTCGGGAAAAGGCCAGGGCTGGTCAAGATCTTGGCCTTTGAGTGTGTTTCCTATTGGAAAAATAAAAATAGCTTGTGCCATTTCGTACCCTTTCTTAACAGATATATGAGAGCGTTTCAGCTACATGAGAAACAAATTATTTTATTTACATTATGGATAACTCCTGACATGAGGCCCCTGCTTTTCACAACAGCAGAAGACAACAGAAGACAAGCTTGAAATCAGCAGGAGCTAGGAGTGCTATGTAAGTGTTCAGAAGCTAGAATTATCTTCAGAGCTGTGCTATGAAAGCATTCTTCTAATCCTAGTAGCTGAAAAAGTGGAGAATACTCAACTGTCCGTATAGAAGAACATTTCCATAGATGGTCAAACATCTACTTGATAAAGTAGCCCATCACTGAAAGTGTTTAATTAACCTGAATGTGAAGATGCATTAATTCTATCAATGTTCTTGAGTGGAATCTTTCACTTGTCTTAACACTTATGTGCCAGTAAAATAATGTAGGAAGAATTGATAAGACAGTAGGGTTGAAATTTTTTTTTTTTTTTTTTGCTGAGGACATATACATTTGTGAATTTGTTTCTGTAACATTTGGTTTTAGGGTTTGCTTAGTTTGGGATTGTTCTGCAGGATAAGAAGTCAGAACTTAGTCTTGCCCTATTTACACATACATAGAATGGTGATACTTATCTATTTATAAATCCTATAAATTTAAACTTGGGAGTAATTAAATTCTCATCCACTGTGGTGAATTATCTTAGTTATTCTGTATATAGAAAGTAATCTCAGTTTATCTGCTTTTCATTGAAAAGCAGTATTGAAAAAGCACAATATAATCTCCTAATGAGACTTTTTTCATTGTCAATAAAAATAACTCATTGAAATTTTTTTTAAAAGTGATTTACTGTAGCAGGATTGTGAGAATAATTCAGAATTACAGGTTATCACAACTGACCAAGCAAAAAGTGATAGCAGTGTTTAAGAAGCATTACTCTTTAATATAACTCTCTATATGAAGGATATACAATATACTCTCTATATTCTACATTATACTCTCTATATACAATATATTAACCAGATGAGGTTTAACAAAAGCAAGTGTAGAGTCTTGCACCTAGGGAGGAATAATTGCATGCACCAGTACAGGTTGGGGGACGACCTGCTGGAGAGGAGCTCTGCAGAGAGGGACCTGGGTGTCCTGGTAGATGACAGGTTGGCCATGAGCCAGCAGCGTGCCCTCATGGCCAAAAAGGCCAGTGGCATTCTGGGGTGCATTAAAAAGAGTGTGGCCAGCAGGTCAAGGGAGGTGATCCTCCCACTCTACTCTGCCCTGGTAAGGCCTCATCTGGAGTACTGTGTCCAGTTCTGGGCTCCCCAGTATAAAAAAAGACAGGGATCTCTTGGAAAGAGTCCAGTGGAGGGCCACAAAGATGGTGAAGGGCCTGGAGCATCTCCCCTATGAAGAAAGGCTAAGTGAACTGGGTCTGTTTAGTCTTGAGAAAAGAAGACTGAGAGGGGACCTGATCCAGGTCTATAAATATCTAAGGTGTGGGGGGCAAAGTGGTGAGGCCAGACTCTTTTCAGCAGTGTGTGGAGACAGGACAAGGGGAAACGGCCAGAAACTGGAGCATAGGAAGTTCCGCACGAATGTGCGCAAGAACTTCTTTACGGTGAGGGTGACGGAGCACTGGAACAGGCTGCCCAGGGGGGTTGTGGAGTCTCCTTCTCTGGAGATATTCAAGACCCTGGACGCCTACCTGTGCGACCTGGTGTAGGGAACCTGCTTTGGCAGGGGGGTTGGACTCAATGATCTCTGGAGGTCCCTTCCAACCCCTACAATTCTGTGATTCTGTGATACTCTAACTATAAAGGAAACACTTTGTTTCCTTTGTTTTTGTGTTTTTGGAAAAACACTTGTTTTTCCAAAGAAACATACTGCCTTGAAAACACACTTTTGTAATGCCTTTTAAAAGTCCTAAGTAAGCTTGCCATTTTAGAGACTCAAATCAGTTAAAAGCGATGTCTTTTTATTATTTATTTATTTATTTTTTTTTTTAAGGGAAGTTTGAAGCATGCATTTTGTCAGAGAATGTTTTGTCCTGTTAAAGTTTTCAAATCAGGAAACAAACAAACAAAAATACACTGATGAAACTTGCTTGCTGGATCATTGTACAAATGTTCTCCTTCTGCTGTTGAAGATTTTTTAAACACTTTTTTCCTCTAATGAAAACAATAGATATAGAATAAACATTACATATTGGAAAGACACAATTGACGGTGTTCCTTTTGTCTTGGCATTCCAGTACAGATCTCTTGTCTTCAGGGACCTGAGGTTCTTGTGAGTCCAGGGGCCAGCAGAGGAAGTTCCCTCTCAATTCTTGAAATTTAGGTGGTGCATAAGTCATTTTCAGTGTCTTTAGGGGAAAGGCAGTTAACTTCTTTGAAAACCCTTCATCCTGTGTTGTACTAAAGCTGTCAACATTTTAAGTGTATGTGGGCTTTTTCTACACATGGAACAGTGCCTTTTAGATAAATCTGGCTTTTTCATGTCTTTGAATTGCAAAAGCAAATCTGGCACAAATAACAAACACATGGTAGGACAAAAATAAAAAACATTGCTAGGAAAACAAAATTCTTTCTTGGTAGAAAGGGAAAAAATCAGAATACTGTAGTAACATTTGTTTTGTGATAATATTTTTTGTTACAAGATGAATTTAGTTGGAGACATTTGACCAGAAAAGGCCTAAATGGCTTTTATTTTAAATTTATATTTCTGCAGTCTTTTTTATTATTATTTATTTACTATTATTCATTTATTTTTTTATTGGCACTTTGCTCTAGTATCTGAGAATATTCTAATGTCAAAGAATCAATTTTTATGATAGGGAAATGATATCATTTTGACTGAAAAAGGGCAACCTGCAAATGGAAATATTTAAAAGCCTAAAAGCCTCATCAAGCTTAATATTGTTCTTAATTATGAGGGATTGCTGATCAAAATACAAATGTTTATAGACTGTGTAAAACTCTGGTGTCTGCTTGGATATGGAAGAACTTTTTCATGAGTTTTTATCCATGTAGATAGAATACAGGTATGGGAATTGGAAGGAGCAGTGGTCAGGTGAAGAGAATTATGTTTAGTTATGCATGATTTCATGTGAGATAGTTTTCACTGGGAAATCACTTAGACTTATTAGCTTTTTGATATGGTTTTACTTACTGGCATTAATGTAGCAATGTGTTAATATTTTGAAATAGTGTGAAACTTGGGACTGGCTATCACATCTACAGCAAAAAAACACAGTTGTTTCCTTGTTCCTAAGTTAATGTGTTTGTGTAATAGCATTCTTACTGACTTGCTTGGTGTCTATGAGCAAATCATGTCCTATGAAAATGTAACATTTTTCACTTAAAATTTTCAGTGTAATATCCATATAAAGATGGCAAGCAATGAGTATTCTCAGAGATGAACTCCAGCCTGCGTCACAAACTCCCTTAGGACTGAGCTCATCCAAAACCTTCCCTTCATCTGATTTCCTCATAAAAATGCAGTAGTAACTTAACTTTTTTAAAACAAATCCTTGTGTCTCCTCTCCAAAATAAAAACTTCATGAAAGTTACAAATGCAGTTCTTCCTCTGGAATGAGACGAAAAATTTGACAAGGTATGTATGATAGATGATCTTCTAGCACATTGCTGATAGGTAGCACAAAGCCTTGTAAAGAACTGGATTTTCTTCCAAAAAATCCCCAAACTGGCACCACTCTATTAACCTTGATGATAAAGTGGTATTTAAGCCTTTCCTTTCCCCGTCATCCCATCTATCAAAGTATCTTCTTTTAAAGTTCAAGGTCCTAGTTTTACAGTACAGTATTAAAAGAATTTTCATCTTACAGTTGTATGTGTGTGGCTAAAAATGTTTGCCTATTCTTTTGTTAGAATTCAGAACTGAAGCAGGTAAATAAAGATCCGTGTTAAAGGAGACTGTTATTTACTTTTCTTTTAGCTCTTATTCATGTTTCACCTGCAGGTACTCTAGCAAATCCGCTTGAGTAATTAGAATAACATTATGCCAGTAATCACAGGGAAAGAACCATCTTTTTCCTTTGATCGATACAGTGCCTAGCTTTGTGTTTGGTACAGGTTGAAAATGAGCAGTTTTAGAGATTCTCATTTTGTCTTTTGCTGTTTCACGATAAAGCTGTTTCATGATAAAGTTGGATAGGAAGCCACAATGAAAAGGGCTGCTGAACTGGTGAACATATTTAAGCTTTCAAAAGTGTCCTCATGCTAAATCTGAATTCAGAACTTGGATACTGTCACCTGATCCATACATCAGTGCTTTCACTACTGGCCATTGGCCACCTAATGATAGCATGCACTGCCTCATTAATTCCTAACTGTTCTCTTGCTTTGTTGTAATGAAAAATTCCAACTAGAAATATCATACATTCTTTTAGAATAAAGTTTAATTTAAAAGCATCCAAGTTCCCATCAAATTATGCGTATTTTCTGAAAAAGATGGTATTAGTTCAAGTTTCTTCTCCCACAGAATCTGACCAAGCTTTGTTTTCAGCCTGAGCAGTTAGAAACTAGTGTGTGGCTTTTGGCTTTTTGTGTTTAACTTGGTGCAGTTCTTAATGTGCCCAAGATCATAGTCTTGAACTGGTTACAGAATGATTTGCTCATACAGAGGTGTCCATGGAGGCTAACTAGTCTGCCTGTGACCAGATATAGTAGCATGTTATATCAGTGATAGACTGCTGACCAGGGAATTTTCCTTCTACACTGAATAATTAATTAAGCAAGAGGATGGAGACAGGCTAATCTTTTAATAATAGCCCTCTCAGGTTGTGTTACAGACAAATTCTGTTAAGAGAGAGATGCTTCTGATAAGCATGAGCATAATCTAATCAGAAACTGAAGTTGCTCGCCTGTATGGATCCTTGGATGACCCTTAACTACCACGCAGCAAGGAGTTACACATCTCCAAGATGTGCTGGGGGTGGTCATGAGAATGTGATGTTGAAACAGTGACTGCATTTTCTAAATGGTATATTTCCTTATGATTATAGACTCACTAATTCTGTCTTATTTTACTGTGTTTCTCTCACTTTATACTTTCACCACTCTTTCAGATCAGATCCCCAGCTCAACTGAGTTGGGTATAGCTTCACTTAAACCAGGCGAAGTATGTTAATATATATTAAATAAAGATACCGTCTTATATAATATATGCCTTGCATGGTAATGTCAGGTACCAATGTGAGACAGAATTTTAAATCGATGACTACTTTTCTTGCTTGAACCACAGTTTAATTAGTGCTACTGGCAGTACCAATAGTTTACTAGGTCTTGGTCTGGAGTTCTAAGGAGAAAGATGTAAAATTCTCACCTTTTCAAAGTAAGAAATGTCTTTGGAATTCACAGAAGTCCTCTTTTCATCCATGTTTTTCTCAGTGATTTTCTTCTCTAAATTATGGCACTGGAAAATCATTTCCATATTTGTTGCATGTTCACAAAGTCTTGCATGCTTCCAGTTGCTGCTTAGAGAGTGTTTGAAATATGCCTATTCACAAACCCCAGACAACTCAGCTACAACACAGCATTGGCATCCAGCTGGCATCCAGCTGAATGTCCTGGCCCACCTATTGCTCTGAAGAAGGTCTCCAGGAGCGTGGCAGAGCAAATGAACTCTTCTGCCCTGTGCACTACCAGCACAAGCGGGAGCAGCAGAGGACACAGACAAACAGGCAGCTCAGTGCCAGCAAGAGGCAATTCTGAGAGAAAAGCGGCAGGAGAGCTGCCAGGAGCACCGACTTGAAAGCAGAATACAGATATGTTTCTTCATGCCTTGCCTACTTCTGTCTCCTTCCTTCCCTTTCACTGTCCTCCCATGCTGAAATTACGGTAACCCATTTTCAGGGCAGACATTCTCTAACTGGCTAGACATTCCAGAAGAGCTGTGTTGTACGAATATTATGCAAAAGTGTTCGGAACTCTTCCTTTTTTTACCAGTGTCCCCTCCTCCAACCTCCCAACTCCTATTCTAAAGCTTGGCATTCTGTTAAGCCCTAAAATTATAACACCTTTTCCCCAGCCATGTCATGCTCCCTTTCTTAAATCTCTCATTTCTTCTATGGTGTTACACTCAGCATGCAAATAAGTAGTTTTTCTGAAAGCTTTTTCTTTTAAGAGACTACATTATCTCCACTAGTTTATTAGGTCATCACTTCTATAACAGCAGCTTTCATGATTCACAGAAGTTCAGTTCTAAGAAGGAAAGATACTGATAGTATAAAGCAATTACTGTTTTCAAATCTTTATTTATGGCAAGCAGTGTAAGATCTTGTGCATTATGTGCGTCTACCTGCTTATGGATGCAAATCTCTACTCTAGTTACTTCCCTGGTTGTCTGTATTTCAGAAGCCTTAGCACTGTCCCAGGATCTCAGTATAGTATGTGTACTGAGAGCACAAAGGTGTCACTTGGAGGAAATAAACACAAGCATAGTAGAATTCTGAAAGCTTTATACTTTTGAATATTTTCCTTTTCCTAATGTGGACTAAAGAAGAGAATGTCAACCACCGGAAGCAATTATTAGAGTGTTTTGTCTCTCAAGACTTCTAATCTAATCTTTTTTTAATTCTAATGTTGATGGAATGTGCTTCTTCAGATTATGCACACTGGAACACTCTTTTTCCTTGACTGGAAATTTGCTGATATTGCCCCTGGTGTACAGCAGTCTGCAGCAAAATGCACGCAGAAATTTGCAATACATCAATTACTGCAATTACTCTTTCAGTTCAAGCACTGCAGTACAAAAGTACTGCTGAAAAGGCATCTTATTCTCATAATTTTAAAAATTCTGTGCATATAAATATAAACATATATATGTATACACATTTAGTACATATTTATAAATGTATGTGTAAAAATAGTCTAAAAACAAGTCACTGGAATTTTCTTAGTGTACTTAGACTAAGACTCAACATATAATTCAACTTGATCTTATGGGTGGCATCTAAAGCAGTCTACCAGATTCAGTAGACGAGGATTAAGAGTGCAGTAAACTGTAAATGGTCTTGAGAAATTTTAAGGAAATCAAACATAACAGGTCCAGAGAAGGGCAACAAGGCTAGTGAAGGGCTTGGAAAATCAGCCCTATGAGGAGAGGCTGAGGGAGCTACAGCTGTTTAGTCTGGGGAAGAGGCGGCTGAGGGGAGACCTTATTACTCTCTTACAGTACCTGAAAGGTGCTTACAGAGAGAGTGGGGCTGGTCTCTTCTCAGTGGTGACAGGTGACAAGACGAGGGGGAATGGCCTCAAGTTGCGCCAAGGTAGGTTTAGGTTGGACGTTAGGAAACACTTCTTTACAGAAAGGGTGGATAAACATTGGAATAGGCTCCCCAGGGAGGTGGTTGAATCACCATCCCTGGATGTGTTTAAGAGTCGTTTGGATGTGGTGCTTGGAGATGTAATTTAGCAGAGGGTTGTTAGAGTTAGGGTACTATGGTTAGGCTGCAGTTGGACTTGATGATCTTTGAGGTCCCTTCCAACCTGAGTGATTCTATGATTCTATGATAACTGCCCTGAAATGTAGAAAACTTTTTCCTTGGAGGGAAAGCATGACTCTTAGGGCAGTGCCAACAGCTTTATAACATACTAAAAAGGAGATATCTCCATGGCACAACATCACATCTAGATGAGAACAATATCTTTGCTCCTCACCAGAATAAATCAATGAGAAATAAATAATAGGAAGGGGGGGGGGGGGGGGAGGGGGGGGGGAAGGGAAAAAAATAAAAAAAGGACAGGAACTTTGCCTCCTGTTATGCAAATGCATCTTTTTCACAGTACAAGGGAATTGTTGGGACAAGAAAAATAAGTGGAACATCCTATTGCCAAGCACATGCCTTTAATATTTGTTGCATACAATTTTAAATCATGCATAGAGATGTTTGTGTTGTAGGACCAGAATATTGGAAGGAATATCTAAGATGGAGTGCTTTCTCTCTCCAGATGCATACCTAAGAGGGATTTTTATGAATTATATGAGTTTGTTTTTGGGTTTTTTTTTCACTCTAATCTAAAGAAGCTATATTACCTTATTGGAAGGGGACTAAGGTTTACCCTCAAGGCCAAAACAAAGCAGAAGCAAGCCAAATCAAGCAAAATAACCACATTTTCAGAAAAATGCAGAGTTAACTTAAGGACTTCATTCACTATTTGCTAGAAGATAAGCTGAAGAAAACATCAGGTACTCAGTATTTAATCAAAACTGTTTTAGAAGCAAGACCTTAAATTGGCACAGCTGTTTGGGAATTACACTATACACAGTCATCTATCTTTTTGTTTATCCTTTGTTGATTTCTAGGCATCTCCATCTGAATTTCTAATCAGACTCTTGTAGACAATGAATATGTAACAGTCGGATGTCTTGTAGAAGTGATAATGGCCTGAAGATGTGACAGTAGCTACTACACTCTCTGGGAAAACAAACAAACAAACCACACACATATATATATACACTAAACCACCAGTTTGGGGGCTGATCAGATCACAGAAAAGCAGTAAAATTAAAACTGGTGAAGAGCACCTGTGCCTCACCTCTGTTTTGCTGGAAATTTATGCTTGCCAGATCTGCTGGATAATTTTTGAGCCTTAACACATGCCTGTTTCTTCTATCTCGTCCCATAGATGCTTGCTATCTCTAGCTTACAAGTCTGCCTCTCCTGCTATAAATATTTAAAGGGCAAAGGCATTTTCTCTGACATTTTATTAATAATCACATAACACTTATATATTGTCTTCAACACACTAGAAAAAACATGAATCCTCTTAGCCGTCAGCAGTGGTTGCATTTAAAGGGGGAAAATGCAGACAGAAAGGAAAAGGCGCACTATCATTGGCTTAACGAATTGAATATCATTGATTCTTGGTTCATGCCTGTCCTTGGTTTATTGCACACAGCTCAACTCAGTGACGGTGAAGAACTCATTTTCTAAAGATAACCGGGTAGCCCAAAATATCAACACACAAAATGTGTTTGGGCTGCATCCTTGCAGAGTGTAAAAGAGTTTGTTCTATTTATAGCATGAGATCTTGATCCTCTTCCAATTCCGTGTACGGGAAGTTCAGATTCCTAATAAAAGCGGTTCTCCACAAGCTTACGTTATAGTAAGCAACCCTCAAATCAGAAATGGTAAACCTAAATCAGAAGAAAAGTAAAATCTAATATCTGTATTTAGTTCATTAAATTGCTTTTCTGACACCATTTTTTCAATTTTTCATATCTTTCTCATTTTAATGGAATTCTGAAGGTTGCAAAGGATGTTAACAGTTCTCTAGTCTGTCTTGTCTCTTTACTGACTATTGTTTTTTACTAGAAAAATATCTATTACTTTCTCAGCCTATCATCAAATGTTTGTAGAGCAAACATTTATTATTATAACATTATATATAACATTGTACTTAAAATGTTTCCTGATTTCTTAAGAAGAGAAAATTTCTTGTTTAATACAAAACTGAGGTATATATTACCCGAGCTTTTACCTTCTCCCTTGATGACCCTACAAGGTCTTTGAATGTCTTTTTTTTTTTTTTTTTTTCCTTCTCAGAACAATACTTGTCCTACAACATGAAAAGTTATATTTATTTGATTATGTTCAATTTGGCACAGCAGATATCAGGGTATTTGTTTATGGCCCTTAATTGTATTTTTTTAAATCCTCCTCTTTATCAACCTCAGTAATGGCTTGTTTGCTCAGCATAAAAATAACACTTACTTAACTAACAATTTTTTGTGACACCTAGTCTGAATGTAGGGCTGAATAATACCGCCCTGTAACTGGTACTTTTAATTAATGTTTTTCTTGGCACCTGATTCTGTTGTAGTGAAAAGCATTGAAAGACAGTGAGTATCTTTCAGCTATCAGTGCATATGAATGTCCAAGCAGCATGGGATTTAGCCTGCCTCCTCATCTGCTTTCTCATCAAGGGCTGTGGAGTCTGGAAAGAAGAAACTGAACCAAGCTGCTTGAGTAGGTTGACCTGACTGAAAGCACATTCAGAGAGACAACATTCTGAGGAAGTCGGTACTATTTTTCCTGCAGTGAAAGTTCCTGTTTAATCTGCCAGAAGCAACTGGGCTCACTGTACTTTCATTTTGCATGAGGATGAGTCACCGAGACGCTGTTTTTGTTTTTAGTAGCTACTTGTGCTTGGCTGTTCTTCATACACCACCTGATACCTGGATATGTGTTCATTTTTATTAAAAAGCGTGTATTTAAATACAAATATAACTGGAGCCGATATGGGACTTAATATTGGTTCTGAGCCAAGAGAACCCTAGTAGAAGAGCTTCACAACTACCAGGCAGCATTCAGTGAATATGGTAGAGGTGTGATGTCACTGAAAGGTGTTTCTCATTTGAGACACAGCTGTGGAGTAAGACGTTTTTCTCTTGGATGGCAAACAGTACAGCTCAGTAGAAAATTCTTTATGGCCTTGATCACCAAATAGCCAAAACCCTGGAAACACATCTTTCCTTGGACATCACTGTATAATAGCACTCTTGTCAGACAGCATATGCTGTGTAAAAATAGGAAAGGAAATAAGCCTACAGAGAAGTTGTGAATACTTCTTAAATATATTTCATTGCTCAGTCGTCTGAAACAGGTGACAATGAAAAAATGAACAGTCTCACTAACACAGAAAGTTGCTCTGGATCCAATAACCTGGACACAGCACAGATGTAAGGTGGGCGCTCTGTAATTTATAACAGAGCACTTCCCAAACATTTTGTTAAACTTGGAGATAGCTAAGCTGTAACCACAGTTTTTGACCATCTTCATGTGAATTATGCATCAATGTGGCTATTTTCTATTTCTAACAAATGTGCACTCAGTAAAGTTATATGGCCATTTTTTTCATCCTTTCTGTCTTCATAGAAATGATATTGGTTAAGAAAAGCTAGATAACAGCAGATCTGCAGTTTCTCTGTCATTTTTTCTGATCAAGTCTGATGAAGTAGGAAAACGTTCAGAATGAGGTTGAAGAAAATGATGCTACCTACTGCAAGACATGAAAATCCTCTTGGAATGGAATAATTATTTTCCTAAAACATACAATGTTTCTCTCTTCATGCAGAAAAATTTGCATTGCCAAGATGTGTAAATAATTGAAATAGCACTTCTTGTTTGTTACGGAAAAGAACCCACAAATAATAATGTCAAGTGCCACAATTGCCATGCTACTGAATAGTTTTAATATCTCAGATAGCAGTGCAACTTCTATATACTATGCTTTTGGTTGCACAAATACATTGCTTTTCACAAAATCTTCCTTTCTCCTAAATTCCCTGAATTCAGCCTCTTACCACCATTACTTCAAAATATTCATTTATTCAAATCCTTTCCTGTCTTCCTCAAAACAAAAAATAGCACAAAAAACCCATACTGTAGCAACTATGTTCTTTTTATGAGAAGCCCTCTTGCCAAAAGCTGATGATGAGAAATCATGTAAGCACTTTCTTTTGTAATGATGTATATGTATGATTAATAGTCCTTCTTAGTTCTGTCCAGATATCTTAAATTTCACATTGTGAAACAGATTCAAAAGTCTTATTTTTGCTGTTGGTGCATGAAGTTTTGTTTGTTTGTTTGTTTGTTTGTTTTTTAGTTGGGATTTTACATATTAGATATAACAATACTTTAGTTCCAATATATTCTTTCTTACGTTAATATGTGTTTAATGCTTCTGAGAAACACAATAAATCTGCAGTGCTTTTGAGAGACTTAGAAATACTTTGAGGGAACAGGCTATAGTCTGCAACCATTATTGAGCTTCCGAAAACATCAGTTTTGATGGCTTTTGCTTTTGTAGGAGTAACATGTATTAACGTTGCTCAAGGTAGTCGGGCACCTTATGAATCCAGAATACATTGGACTAAAGTGCCAAATGTAAACTGACCTTTAGTGGATGCAGGTAAATCCTTTGTGTTTCAAATGCTCACTGACTAGGAACTGGGTCTTTGCCAGCGTACAAACTTGCAGTTAATTTGTGCAGATCCATAATATGTGGTAGATCCATATGTGGTAGCAGGTAGATCCAAAAAGTGCTTCCAAATGCTGCAGATCCATAATATGTTTCTTTTTGGTTTTTCAAAGAATTGCATAGACTTGTTTTGTTTTGTGAAGACTTTTCTAACAAAATTAATCTGTACTGTACTGAAAAAACTGCCACCACTGATAGGGGTACGCATGGATTAAGGGCTAAGAGAGTATCATGTGACTCTTGTGGAGAATATTAACCCATCAAACTTATAACTTCAATCAGACATTTCTTGATTTTAGAGAGATTTGAATCTCGGAGTTTGATATGCAGTAATGTTGACAGATACTATAATTACTTGCAATTTATTTTTGAGTAGTAATATATTACAAATAATATTCATTCTGGAATGACCAGGCCAAAGGGCACCATTGTTACAGCAAAATCCGGAAGTAAATCATTATTATTATTATTATTATTATTTTTGCTACCTATTGTGGTCTAATTACATTTTCCATATAAAAAGCTAAATAAATATGATAAAATCTTAGTCTAGTAGCTTTTAGGTTACAGTACTCCAGTGGAGAAGAGTTAAGAAAGAAATGCAACCAGTACCTTTGTTGTGACAGTTCAATTAATAGGTGGTTTCAACTCTAGGGCTGATAACCTAAAGATGTTTTAAAAATGAAGTTATATAAGTTCCTTTACTTTAGATTGGCATTGTTTTTGTGTGACACTGTTACTTCAAATCAGTGAAAGGT
The DNA here is from genome assembly GCA_030625065.1 of Alectoris magna. Lineage (NCBI taxonomy): Eukaryota > Metazoa > Chordata > Aves > Galliformes > Phasianidae > Alectoris > Alectoris magna. The sequence goes on from CM060560.1 coordinate 108,651,836, forward strand.
TCAGTGATAATGCTCATACTCTGTACTGAAAACTAGCACCAGTCTTAGTATTGATTTTCATTATATGTGTAGCTGGGTGGTAAGTTTGCAATATGCTTTTGGAGAGATTTAAAATGCTCTAACCATATCGCCAGCAACATGAACAAAACTCCCAGAGATATTTGACCTCAGATAAAAATTTACAGTGTGTATTCATAGCTTGCAACAGAGTTAAATGGGCTTTAAAAATGGATTCATGTAGTCACGATAGCCTGCTTCTGAGGTTATCAGTGCTGCAGGTGAATTTGGTTGCTTATTCCTGGATGTGAGCAGTAGTTAGGAGCTTGTTAACTACAGAGCCAATCCACTCCTGCTCATAAACCAGGATGCTGAGGCTCAGGACACTCAGCAGATATCAGGTTCTCTCTTGCACTTCATTATACCAAGCAGATGTGTTTCTTAAGAGTCATACATGAAAATGAGGATCAGAAAATCAGAGCTTCTTGATATGTTTTCCAATTATTGACACAGACTGTCTTTTAGAGATAAAGTAAAATTACTGCTTGTGTGGTGTAATGCTGTCATGGTTTTGTAATTTTTGCTATTGGTATTCCACATCATAACATCATGTGGAACACAGAGAAGAAGTACTACACATCCCAGGGGACCTCGCAGTCAGAGAGGAAAATACGTCACGGAAGCGACGCTCGCTCTCTCTCTCTTACTGCCTGGCAGCGAGTGTGGGTGTGCTTCCAAGCCGCGGCGCCTTCAACTTCAAAGTAGGCTTCTCAGTCTTCGGAAACCTCTCTTTCTCTCTCTCTTATTTTCACTTGATTTATTAGCCTCAATTTCAATTAGATTGTATTATAGTAAAATAAGTTTTACTCCTTAGATCGTTGCCGCTGCTCTGTTTGTTTCCTTGAGCCCAGCTCCCATCTCCCTACCCCTTTCCCTTTTTCCCTTCCCCTTTGTCAGGGGCCCATGGGCCTACTGCCCCCCCCCGTCACGGACACAGATTGATTTAGATAACTCCGTGACAGATTTTGGTGGAGAAGGCGGGCACAATTTTAAAGCTTTTAACATTAGTTAAAAGTTAGTTAGTAGGGAAGAAGCAAAAAACACCAGGATTTCCTCTTGAGCTGGAAAGCGTTTGCGTTTAATAGCTGAAATTTTTGATGATACAGGTGAGGAGGAGGGTTCGTCACCTTTAATTAACTGGATCTGAGTTTTCATTAGTTTGATCAGCTCCTTCATTAGACTCCCTTGATGATCCTGATCTTCATCAATCGTTTCTGATACTACTACAGGATCATCACGATTAACCAATAGAGACATTTGCTCTTCCATTTCATTCAGTCTATCCGTTACTTCTGAGATGGCTGAAATGGAGACGTGAGTTGGAGGTAACTGTTGTTCAAAGTTTTGAAGAGTAAGAACCAATTCAAAAACTAGGGGTCTTCTCTGTTGTTCCTCGTACCTTTGAAATGTTGCTGCTAGTGTAACGGCGTACCTCTCTGGTGCTGTCTTGGTGAGTTTCTGCCATATATCAGGCGTTGTCCTCACTCTCTCAGGATCATGGTCTTGGCGAGGATCGACAGGATCAAAATTAGGGTTATACAACATTTCCACCACAGCTATTTCCCTCAAATACTGGATACCTTTTTCAATTGTATCCCACTTTTTCATCACGGGCTTTAGACCGTCCTTGAAGGGAAGCTTTTCCCTCACAGCTACTAACATTCGCTCCCAGAGGGTGGCAGCCCCATCCAAGCATCTACTGATCCCTCTATCAATAGTTGGGTCTCTGGCAATGCCTTCCAATTGGCGAGCTTCATTCTCATCTAGAGACAAGCTGCTGGCCCCGCTGTCCCAACAGCGAAGCAACCAGGTAACAAGAGACACAGAACAAGATTCATTCTGGCGCCGTGTAAACTCCTTTCTTGAGCCTTGGATTTCAGACATCTTCAGAGGTCGACGAACAGTAATAGAGACTTCCTCCTCATCACTCTCCTCCTCACGCCTCTTAGTTTTTCCTTTTGCCATTTTCGGTACTGAGAGAGGCACCTCGCTTGGACCTTCCGCTGCCTCCTCCTCCGCTTCTTCTTTTTTCCGTTCTAGACATGAGGACACCCGTTTCCATTTCTTGCCTTCCACAGGGGCAACTGACATTTTTACTGGTGCCTCCTGTGACTGATCAGATTTGACTTGAGGATTTCCCCCTTTGGCTTGAACCTCAGCTCGGAAACTCTCTCTTTCCAGAATAGTATTATATAGAGCACGGTAAGCACAAGCCAAGCCCCAAATAAGTCGTACCTCCTTAGATCTATCTAAGCTGCACCATCCCTGACTCAAATACTGGCTTAGTTTCTCGGGATCCCACAGGTGTTCAAGAGTGAAATCCCATGACATTGCCGGCCCCCACGCTTCTAAGATTTTTCCTAAACCTCTCCATATTCCCTGCCAGTCAGCATTCTCTGGTTTTGGAGGAGACTTCTGCATAGAACAAATGTATAGGAGTACATTCAGGGAGATTGATAACATGCACATGGATATGAGCATGAGTATGAGTACTAACTCGGCTTTCGAAAAGCATGTGGCAAACCGAAAAGACAGCCCAGAAACCGGATTGAACATCGTGTTGTTTGTAAAATTGGCTATTCCGTCTGGGATGTAGTTGTTTGTAAAATTAGCTATTCCATCTGGGATGTAAGTGTCAAAATCCAAATTATACCACATTGAATAAAAGTACCAGGCAGGTGTCTCCATCAGTGCCCTTATTTGGTTATATACGAACACAATTCCACAACAAGAAAGCATGACATTAATAATCGGCCAATACGTTGAGAGGATCATAATTGTTTTCAATCCCTTAAACAGAGCAGCTATAATGAAGAGTGGATTCATAGCTGGTAGCTGCTAAGAAAGGAAAAAAAAAACAAAAACAACCAAAGAACCAAAAAACTGCTGAAATATTTTTTTCCTTAGGTATACAATATGACTGGATTCAAGCTGAAGAAAAGATTTCAAGCTGAAAATGAAATTGTTTTTTGCTATTTCAGCTTCAGACCCAGAGCTTGAATCTATCTCATCTGAAGTAGATCTGCTGAGGGTGCATTCTGCCTTCCTGTGCTTCCTGCCAGTTACCCTGAGTAAGCCAACAAACCTATGGTGTCATTCCACTGCCTAATTCTTCTACATTGTTTACCCAGCCTAGGAACTCAAACACTTCTCTTTCCCAACTGAAGATCTCAGGAAGACAGCGTACCCCAACATACAGACAGATTTCTTTCACAATCCTCCTAATTAACTTGATGGTTGTTCTTCCCCATTTGTTTAATCAAATCCATAAAACCCGTAACACATCTCTTGGTTATTTATTTCTCCTTATCATTGACCACATGCTTCCATCATGGAGTATGTGATGCAAGAACGAATATAAAGCCCCCATCAAAAAAAAAGAGTTCTGGATGAGAACACACGAGGAAAAACAATGCTGATTAGAGATGACTGCAGTGAAATGCTGACACAAGATACATTGATATTACAAGCCCTGGCATGTCCATTGTGCTTTGCAAACTGTGATATGCTGACCTAAGGGTCATTCAGACAAAAAGCTAAACTGCTCATTTCAATCAAAGTAATGGAAATAGGCAAGCTACCGAAACATGGATACTGTCAAGCTGTCTTTCTGTCAATAGAACAGGTTTACTTCCCACGGAATAGAAGTACAACCTTCAGAATGTTATTACTATGTATATTTTGCAAATAATTCTTCATAGTATCAGGAATTGTTTGAACTTGTCAGAAGATGAGAATTACATTTGTGCTTGCTGAGATTTGTTTACCTGACTGCACTCTGTAATGGAATAGAATAGTTAATTCTTGACTTCTTTTTCCTACAAAAAAAAAAAGTGTAAAGACAGCCTAGAAGTGGGAATTGTTGCACGGTTAAGACTTTCTTCTTGGAGGTATGAGAAAAAGACTCATACTTATGAATTATGCAAATAAGTACCTGGAGGTGGGGAAACTGATTGAACTGACTCCCCTAGTTATCAGCTCTTCATTTCAGCCCCTCTCATCTTTCTCTTCCTCTCTGGCCATCCAAATGTAACTGCAATCTCTGAAGTCATAACAGTCTGATTGAAACTGATAGGTCATGACTGAAAGTTTGGGAAAAGAGGGTTCTTTTCCTTCTCTCTTTATCTGAAATAAATCCTGGCCATGTCTACCAATTGCATATGCATATGAAAGCTGATCCTTTTCTTCTGCATCCCTAAAAAGATACAGGACTTGCAATACGAAAATAGAATAAAACATGTTAAATCAACCACAGTCCAGATTTGTGGCCATCATTTTAAATGGTGACAGGAAAATATGCCTTGTTTTGTCTACTATCTTTCAGTACATGAGGGAAATGTTAGTAAGCAACAAAATCTAAATTCATAGATTACTAAGCTTGCTGCTACATATCATCATAGAAGTGTTCTGTGCTTCTGACGTGCTGGAGGGCTTTGTGATGCTATGAGATATTTGACACAAGCATATCTACAGAAGGTACTCATCATTTTTAAGAAAAAGCTTAGGTTTATTAGTCAGCAATTGCAATTAAATTGTGTTCTTTGTTAATGCCTTAATGTAATATTGAATAATTCATTTACAGAGAGAAAAAATAGAAGCTTTTGTTATAGGTACTTATTTAATGATTTGAACCACTTCTACCAAAGATTACGCTATTGCACAAAATATTTCATTTATAAAATAACATCTATTTTTTGGAGCATTGTTGGTGTGTTTGGCTGCTTTGATGACTGAATTGATATATAGTTTATCTTGAACACGTGAAAGAATGGCATCTCACAAGAGGAGCACTATTGACAGGGACCAGATTCTTCTTTTTTAGCAGAGAAGTGCTCAAATTTTTAATATACCGGTTTGAAATTGGGAAAATATAATGCATATGTACTCCGTTGCCTGACACATCTTGTCTTTGATGACTCTTATTTGGGCCTTCTATATATTAATTATATGTACATTGCCAGCAAAGCATAAAAAAATACTTCATCTGTGCTGTGAAGGAGGAATCTGTGAGGGAATCTGATAACAGCAGTAATTTAAGAAACCAGATTGCTGCTCAAATTAGCAAACTAGATACATGAATCAGTTATAACAATATTGGGTTGAGGATTTTCTCTGCTGCCCAGCAGATAATTCAAATTCTAAGGTCGTCCTCTTGTTTATGAAAGTCTTTCTACTCTCTGATTATAATGAAATATAAATTACAAATTATTATGCGTGTATGGAAATCTACCATGAAATATTTTCCAATAATTGGAGTTGACATTACCCCCTTTCTCATCTCCTTTCCTGTCCTAGCTAGCATTTCTAGGCAAACTAAGCCACACTAGGTGGGAAGCTACAGATATTCAATGTACTCTTTCTGAGTTCTGTGAGACATTTCTATGGGTAAAGACTTTAGGGATCAGGAATTTCCTAAATGGGTATGATTGGACTGAATCAGTGCTACATCTGATCCAGACTCAGAGTGGAATACAAGACTTTCAGTTGTTATTAATTCAGCCTCAGCAGGCCTCTGGATCAGACACAGTGTTTAATGTATGTTTTATAGCACCACTTCTGTTAAGCTATTAATTGAACTATTTGTAGAATCTATGCAGAATAAAACTTGGGACTGATGATGAATGGTCTCATTGTAATAGGTTATTATGATCCTAAGTAATTTTGTTGGTTAGTACTTTTCATTTTATACCTGAAATCAAATAAAAGTGATGAATTGCAGAGAAATGAAAAAAGTATAATTGGCACAATAGGTTATTACACTCCATGATTGGAGATAATGAATTGCAGCACGAATTAAAGACAAATGTATACCAGTTAAACTAAATTTAATCTGCCTAAGAAGTGAAATAGATACTTCTGTTGGTCCTTAATGTTCTCAGGTTATCCAAAGGTAGCACCAAATCTACAACCCATGCATCTTTTAGCCAACAACAGACAAGTGGCTTGATCCCATGGATTTGATTCATAGCAAGTAAGTTGTCATCAGTGTGGGAAAGAGAAAAATCAAACCCAAACCAAAATCTGCCAAACCTACTACAAGCAACCTTTTGTAAACCAGCATTTATATATTGCCTACCTCCAAATACTCCTCAGACATAATATGTCTTTTTTCAGAATGCAAAAATGTCCTGAAGACCAACACCTAGCATCTTTTAGTACACTCAGAGCTTTGAAAATAGGAGTTAATAAGCTAGCAGATATATGACATGGACATCACTCAGCCTAAACTGGATGTCGCGGTAAAAGAGATGGGTGTCCCCTTCCTGCCCTTTGCCTCCTCTTTTTGTCAGCAATGCACTGAGGTTTAAACTCATGTTTTGGAAAATTATTGATAAAACTCATATATAGATGGAATAGGAACATCCACAGAATCACAGAGTTGCAGGGGTTGGAAGGGACCTCAAGAGATCTTTGAGTCCAACCCCCTTGCTAAAGCAGTTCCCTATAGTATGTTTCACAGACAGGTGTTTAGACAGGTCTTGAACATCTCTGGAGAAAGACTCCAGAAACACTCTGCTCAAGCTGTTACAGTGCTCTATCATCAGTGATGCAACAGTATTTGAAAAGATTGCGCTGTGTCTTTGCAGTGTTTTATCACATTCTTGTCAGCAGCCAGTTGTAAGGCAAAAAAGCAAAGGAATTCTAGAAGCAGATTTAATTATTTAAATAATTAGTTTTAAAAAAAATTGATTTTCATTTTATGCCAAGGGGGTTAATTGTGCTTCATGAAGTAATACTTGACACTTTTTAAATGGAAAATTTCCTTTCCTAAGCATTTAGGATGCTTCATTAATACTGACCACCAACACTGTTCCCTGCAATCCGAAAAAGAAGAGTGGTTTTGTATGTTGAAAATTCATGTTTTCTTATTCCCTAAGCAGGCTTTGGAAACAGTGCCATGTAATTGTTACTGAGGAGCCTGTTAGCTAGCTTTTGTTTAGACTGTTAGCCCTTTACTTTGCAATTTCTTTTAACTATTAAAAATGGATTAAAAAGAAAACAAGCAAACAAACTCATACTGAATAAAATCATTCTAGGAGCTGTAAAAGTTTGAATTCACCATACGAAAGGGAATGTTCCTCATGCAGAGATTGCTGAATGCTAATAAGCTTGGCACGTCAGCTTGCTGTAGCTCTTTACAAGCCCAGTAATTCAGAAAGTTCACCTTGAAGTTTGCATATAATTTTGCCATTCATTGTGTATACTCCTTCTCTTTTTAATGCTGGCATTCTTTTAAAGACCAGGAATGAGACTATCAAGTTTGAGTAGTAGCCTCATCAATACATGAACTCTTGTTGGCAATAATTTTTTTGGCCTTAGGTTACCTTTGGGCCTAAATTCCGTTACCAGATAAAATCACATTTTCTTTTCTTTCTCCCACAACTCCCACTATTGCCAACAGGCATTTCTTTTCCAGTAAACATGCTACCCTCTATGCTTAGTGTATTTCAGCCTAGTTTGGGACTCATCTTCTTTCCTTCACAGCTTTTACAATACTACAGACATACTGTTTCTTTTTTAATCTATTTCAACATGCAGACTGCTTTGTGCTTCAATTTTCTCTCTCAGCTGATCTTCTATGCACCTTGCCTGTTTTTCATGTGTTTTCTTGTCCTAACCTGGTGCCTATATTTCTAACTAACCATTACCTCATTTCTTGTGCTAGCATCCTGAAAGGTTTAGATCAATTACTGTGAAGTTGAAACAAATGTTTATGTAATCTCTGGGATTTTCTGTTGAGAGTAAACAGTGAATGAAAGGAAAACACACAGTGTAAAGGACTGGTCACTCCTTCCTTCCCCTTATGGGCAGGATGTGACACACAGAAAATGCAGCAAAGGGCTACACAGAAACAGTAAAATGGTTTTGTGCCTCTTTCATTATTTTTCTCTACTGTGTGAGGAGTATGTATAGTATTTGGGAAAACAACTGGAAAATCGCAAAAGTAAGGGTCTCCTTATGAATATAAATTGAACTCTTGTAGGTGGTATTTCTAGGGGCCCCAAATGAATAGCTTTTAAATTTCTTTCACCCCTTCTCATGCATTTTAATTCTGTGTATGAAGAGGCATAAAATACAAAATACTAGCAAACAACTAAATCAAATGTTCAGACAATTAAATATTAATTTAATTGGTACTTAAAAACATCTCATGAGACTAAAATGTGTATATCTTAGTCTCAGGCTGGGATATAAGTGCACATCTAAATAAGGTGTAATATGTATGAAATAGTGTTTCAAGAGTGCTGAAAGAAAAGACTGGAAAGTCAATACATGAAGTTTAGCTTCCATGAAAGCAATTTTATCTCGTGCTGATATACCTAAACTCTTCTCTCCTCTTCCTCCTTGTCCATATCAGTCTGCCTTGCATGTAAATAGAAAAATTTTCACATGACACTTCTATAACAGCCTTAAATTTTGAAAAATGTGTATATCTTTCTTCAAACCTGGTCTGAGATATAAGCATATAAAAAGAATTTGAAGCAGATTAGTTCACCTAGCTAACTTCTGTCTTGAAAGTGTTTCATCTCTATTTGCTCCTATCCAGAAGGCAGCTGGGTGCGGGAGTGAAGATAAACACCCTTGTCTTTACTTCTCAGCAAAACGCCTCAACCATGTCCAAGAGGGATTGCCTATGGGAATGAAAGATATGGCACAAAACGTCTATTCCATCTTTGTCTCTCCTACAATCGCCACTTAGTGCAAATTTATAGTATGAAGATGGCTTTTCAGGTGAGAGTTGGATTGAAATCAATTTGCTTTATATAGCAAAGTTGGACAGGCATCTGTCTAATGGTAACAATATTAGGTTTCTGTTTTGAACTTGTATTGATGTTGAACAGTATAATCTTAACATTTTGTAACTCTACACCCACAGCCATGAAATTTAAGAACTTCAATGTGGTAAAGCCATACTGTGTTACAAATTACTATCTGAATGCATATTCTTAACCAGCATCGGCCCAAGACCTATCAGAGGCTATTTAGCAGCAGCTACCTGCAGTAGTTCCTCAGCTTTGGATATTGAATTGGTATAGACTTTGTCATCTCATCAGAACTAAGTCTTGTATCCTGACAGCTATAGAACATGCAGAAAGCAGTTAGAGTTAAGCTGTGGCCACAGAAATATCGTGTGCATCAAGCAAAGTACTTCCAGAAGCTTGTGGAAGCATTAATACCATTCTGTATGGCTGTGAAGAAGACCATATTTGAGAAGGTCTTCTGCAATCATAAATGAGCTGTAAAATGAAAGAGAAGAAAATAAAAGATGAATTGGAAGGAATATTTCTCTTTCAAAGGAGGCTTAAATTACTCTGTTATATCACTTGATTTAGAAGGAAAAGGGGGGAGGGAATGAAGGAGAAGAGTGAAACCAGAGAGGTAGGTGAAAAGACTGTGCAACAAGATGGATTTTTTAATAGCTCTGAAAAATTTTGGACTAGAGAGCAAAGTATGATGTAAGGTTTGCATGCATTTTCAATGGCTACCAGGAATTCAAAAAGATTAAAATCCATTTAAAATGAAATGTGATAAATTTAGGAGCAGGATTATATGACATCCTTGTTTACAGTAGCAGGAGACCAGATTTACTGACCTGGAAGCCTTATATCAGTGTCACGTTTCTAAACTAAACATCATTAATACAGTCATCAAAAATAGAAGCCACATTTAACTACTTCCATCAAAACTGCTTGGAAAAAAAAATATATGGACATACTATTTTGGTAGTGTGCCCAGAAACACATGTAGTATGAGAGTGTATTTGATCACAGAGTATTAGGGCATTATGCTACAATAGCACTGAGCAGCCAGAAGAGCAGCTCACTTGCCACGGTGGTGTATCTGATGCTACTCAGATATAAATGCCTTGATTGCCACCGGAATAAAGGCTTTCAAGAAGGCAGATGTGCATTCTTGTTTCCCAGAAGACAGAGGAAAACAATGTTCACGTATTTGACATAATGGGAACAACAAACCTGTCTGAAATATTCACAGCAAGGCAGTGCCCTAGGAGCTTAGTAAAAATGAGGTAAAATAAACAAATCTGTTTTTCTGTTGTTGTTGTTTTCATAACTGCACATTTCTAGATCTGAAGCAACTGGAAGGAAACCAGAGGAAAAAGTATGGTGTGATGCAGGTGCCAGAGAGGAGAACTCGATCCTGGGAGAAAGCTTCTTAGCTCAGGCTGTCTGCAATAAGCTCAGAGTTCCTAAAGCCCAATTCCTAAGCTAATACTTATTTTTGAAGAGTTACTTTCAGTAGCTTTGTGGGATGGATGGTGGAGTTTTGGTCTGTTGTTGTTCAACTCTTTACAAGATAATGGCAGGACAAGGGGAAATGGTTTTAAGTTGAGGGAGGGAAGATTTAGGCTGGATATCAGAGGGAAGTTCTTTACTAAGAGAGTGGTAAAGTGCTGGAACAGGCTGCCCAGAGAGGTTGTGGATGCCCCGTCCCTGGAGGTGTGCAAGGCCAGGATGGGTGGGGCCCTGGGCAGCCTGATCTAATATTAAATGTGGAGGTTGGTGATCCTGCCTGCAGCAGGGTGGCTGGAGCTTCATGGTCCTTGAGGTCCCTTCCAACCCAAGCCATTCTACGATTCTATGTTGTCTGGTGATGATATTCCTAACTACTGTTGGATTGCATTACTTGGTCTGCTGACCACATCTGTAATTCATCACCACCTTGGCTATGTAAAGATTTTAAGAAGAGCACCATGTTAAATATATAGATATACATATTTATTTATTTATTGCATATTGCATTGGGGTACTTTTTTGCCCCTTTCAGATTCTATAGTATATAAAAAAAGTGACATGATCAAATTCTGCTGACAATATGTTTGTGTTAACAGAGTGATACACAGTGTGGTTTTAGACGTATAATCTGATGGAGTATAACAATATGAAATCATAAGAAAGACAGAAAGGGATTTGTATTTTAACTGCTGAAAATCATAAATACTGATTTGTTTCTCAGATAAATATACCATTTATTCTTTTTAAATAGGAAGAAGAAACTCAGTGTCACATCACCTGATGAAATTAAGCTTTTTATTCCCTGCCTAAATCTTCTGTCTCGTAGCATAGTAAGTATATTATCATAATAAATATATTCTTCTACAAGGTCTCTGACATCGCTCCATAGGAACTCTGTCAGATAAAGTTCAAATTTTGATAATTTAGCTAAGTAAATCTTTCAGGCAGGATAAAAAGGCACAATATCATTCTTTATTACACAAATAATACTTAACTATTTCTTCAGTTATTTTGAGGCTTTCAGTATTTCAAAGTATGGCTTGGATTGGTTTTCATAAGGCTGATTGGACCACATTGTAATCATGGAATCACAGAATCATAGTCTAGGGATTGGAAGGGACCTCTGAAGATCATTAAGCCCAACCTACTGCTACAAGCAGGTTCCCTGCTGTAGGTTGAGCAGGAAAGCCTCCAGGAAGGTCTTGAATATTTCCAGATCAGTAGCATTAAGTGGCACTGAAAGCTGGTCACTACTTGTATCACTCAGGATATCTGGACTCTGTGAATAGCCACAAGCTTTGATTTACTCAGTAAGAACCTCTGGGCCCTCCGCCTTCAATACTACTTTGCACCTGGCCTACAGCACCCTTTCAGCTGAGTAAATCACCCAATTCATGACTTCATGGTGGTGTGTGGTCCCGTACATCTGCGCTGCTTAAGTCCTTCCACCTTAACTTGATCACTACACTTCCCAAATTGACCCTCACCTGGACTCAGTACTTTGCCAATACCTTGCCTTGTCCAATGTTTACTAGGCTAACAAAGTACCCTGTCACTGCCAACAGACAGATCCTAGTCAGAGATGGTGGTGCTGTGCCCTGCCCACTTTGTGAACACTGCTTTGTGGCTCCTTGCTCATTTTCCCTTTCCCGCCTTTCTGTGATAATCGTTCATTCTGAGATGGAGACAGTTTTTCATGTTTTCAAATGGATAAACTGAGTCTGCCCTAGACAAAAAGCTATTTAGTAGCATTGAATTTCAATGCTTGCTTACTTTAATCTTTGCTTGATCTTTTGAAATGTGTGTTCATATATCTCCAAAGAACCTGCGTTGGTCTTAACTTACTGTAACAACATTGTTTTAGCAGACTACTGATCTTCCCAATCTGTTTCACTCAGCTGTTTTACAAATTACTAAGCAATTGGACATCTACAGCTACTTACATTATCTTTAGACTTTTTTTTTTTTTTAATTAAGAAAAACAACCATTGCATATTTTCAGTTATCTCAATGAACAGATGACCATGCCAGGAAGGCATGAAATCTTTATTTTGAACTTTAATGTCTAAGGTGAACAATTGTCATTAAGAAGGCAAAAGAATGACACATAAGTATGTATTCATTGATCTCACCTAGTTTTTATAAAAAGCTAAAAAAAAAAAAAAAAAAAAAGAGGAAAGTTAAACTGGCCATGCATATAGACACATATATATCTGTGCATATTCACACACCAGAATGAATTGTTTAAAAAATGCTCCAATATGTGGAAGCAGGATAACAGAAAGTTCATAATGTTACTGGAGGAATTTGTATTTGATGTTCAGCTAGGCTGTGTGCTGGTATGTGTTAGTCAGCTTTTGAGAGTCTGGTGCTACAGTATGTTTTGTAAGTGCTATTTACCTTCTGTTGCCTAACAACTGTATGGAGATCTTTTGCACACAGTTCAATAAAACAAGAGGTCTGAGCTCTCATGTTCACATTTAAAGGCTTTCTAAAGCCCTTAGTAAGTATAATTGATAGGCATATTACCTGAATGTAAACTGATATCCGTGTCCTTCAGGGACTTTAAGTTTTGGTTTACTCCATACCTAACACAGAAGTGGCAAATACTTCAGAGTTTAAAAGTTGTAGCTGTATGTTTTCAAGACCTGCAATTCCTGAAGTCTGTTAAGCTCATAGATAGGGGCTTTACGTATGAACATAGATGAGATTTGATTCTTCCCTCTTCTGTCTATGATGCAAAAACTATGACTCAGATGAAAGATACAAATTTAGTTCATCTACTAGAAAGAAGATCATGTTATTTAGGACTTTAAAATCTTACTTCACAATACAAGTGTCTTTTGCAAAGTTATTGTTTATAGCACAATAATAATAAATAATAATTCTCATTTATCTGTTGTGCTGCAGTTTGTGTGTCTGTTCTTCTCGTCACGTTGTGATTACTGAAGAATATTTTCTCTTTATTTTTGAGAGTTCTACAGGGCTGGCATTTATCAGAGGAAGACATAACACAAATAATGGTACTGGACCAAGTACAGCTGAGGTGTTTTCCAGCACAACTCCATTGAAGTCAAAGGGACTGCATCATGACTGAGTTTGGCCACTGACTCAGGTTATGTAGGATGATATTTTGCAATAATGCATCAGTTGTTTAAGGTAGTCAAGTCCAGTTTTCTTTTTTTTTTTTTTTGGCTGAATATGAGATGAACTTCTGCTCAATAGAGTGTATGGGTTTTTTATTAGTGGACTACTTTTGCACTTTCTGTTTACTAAACTTGCTGCGAGTGCTAAATAACTTAGTTTCATGAAATGGTAAGTCAATAGCACCGAGGCCCGGTGAATTGCTGTGAAGAAGTACTGTGTTGAATATTCTATAGGCTTTGTGATCTGATCTTGTCTTTAATATATTGCATTTTAAGGGATAAGATTGTGCCTGTTGCCTGCATTCAAACATTCTTTTGTACTATCATTAGAAATCTACAAATAGTACAGCTTTTTTCATTGTGCCTCCTTTGGTTCATCTCATTGTTTGTCGTATGGATTTACTTGTAATATTCAGCCTCTTAAATAAAGAACAAATGAGTAAACAACTCACATAGTGCAAGGGATGAATAAACTCTTAAGAGTTTAGTATTATGTTTCTAACTGGCTCGATTTGCATACTAGAAAGCGAAATTTATTGGAAGCAGTTAAATGAGATTTGGATGTTAAATAAGGAATATGAAAAAAATAAGGAATATGAAAGAATGGTACTCTGATCCAGAACTGAGATTCTTATTGTGAAATACTTCTGAAATTCATTAGAATGTCAAGGGAAGTGTAATTCAGCCCTGGTTTTAATTGATCATTGCAAGCTTATGATTTTATCTCATGTTTTTCAATAGTAGTTATGTTAGGTAGCAGATTCACCTAGAGGGATGAGAAACTCTGGCATATGTTTAAAGCAAGTTGCCATACAGATATGTCTCTGGATTTGATAAAGTAATTGCCCACAAAAACTGAAAACTAGTGAGCAAATGAGAAAGATCCCAGTGGTGGGTTTTCTTTAAAATAATCCAATTTTATACCAGCATTTACAAAGATTATTGGGAGAAGTGGAACAGCAGACAGTACTTATTTATGAAGCAGAGTTATGGTAGTCCAGCTTACCTGATTTCAGTCTCAAGTCATTTGGGAGCAATGGATAGCTCTAAAAGATGTGGTCCTGATTATACCATTAGAGAATTTGAGGGGAAAGTTTGAAGAAAAATATTTACCTCCTTCACATAAACAACAACAAAAAAATCCATAAATATGCTTTTTAAGAGCTGTCTTTAAATAAGAAATACTTGTTTTATTCATTCTTTTAATAGTATAACTCACTCAAACCTGTTCGACAAATACGATGGATATAGATTTTGGGGGAAGAAAAACAAAAACAACAGCAAACAAACCAACAATATAGCACATTGGGTTTTTTATTTTAACTAAAGAGGAGTAGAAAAGTCATAAAATAAATATGTCATCCCAAGCAGAGGCATAAGGCAAGCATTAAAGATTAGTCCTGGAAAAATTGTGTTGTACCTTTTCGTGAATCGAGTAGCCTTTGTGCCATATATTTCCATGTTAAGAAAATATCCATGTATCAGCCCCCAGTGATATTCTGGGTTATAGACTGTATATCATACTAACATAAGTTCATAAAGTCTACTACTGGTACCTGTCAATATTCTTTTTTTATTACTATTAATATTGTAACCTATAGGCCTGGAGCTACATGCAATTAATTTCATTAACTACTGTTAGCCAAACAAATCTGATTGTTGGAGAAATGCAAATACATATTTAATTATGTCCTCCTTAGTGCATGTTTCTCTGCAATCAGTCAGTGTGTAATATGTTCTTTATACTTGGCCACCAGATCCTTAAAGATTATGTCCTAGTGATAGTAGAGACACCTTTTAACCATGACAGTCATAGCCTTGATGCTCTCAGGGGTGGAAAACAGTACTAGACAGATGACTCAGTAGTATGTTCTGCAGTGACAATTTTTTATTAAGCTTACCAAGTTAATTTCTAAGTAATATAAACATTTAAATGGAAAATTACTCTGCCTTTTTAAGGGCAAGTTGAAGAAAATGAAATTATATCAATTGTATATAGACTAAATTATATAGTTTAGTGGAGTAAGTTTTCCAAACAGGATATATATCCCAGAGAGACTAGGTGGTCTTTTTTTTTTTTTTTTTTTTTTTTTAGCTAAAGCTGCTATTGCCAGTCTACAAAGCTAAATACACATTTTGCAGCCTACTGCCTCTTGAATACATTCAACTGAATTCTTGCGTGCCAAGTGTTTACTCAGACTACAGTGAACACATCTAGGTTTTCTGCCAAAATGGGCTCTGTCAAGCCTCCCTCCTGCATTTAGCTGGCTACAAAACTGTTTCTTTCTACTGAACTCTTGTACCATCAGTATTTTCTTTGACTTATTATAGTAAGAGCACTTCCTTCTTTGCCTTGTAATATGAATGCTCAGTTCAACTGTTTTCCGGGGGAACAAGTAGGCTATCACTGCTTTTGGTAAACAGAAGACATGGAGAAGATGCACGGACTAATATTTTACTTGCCTTCTGTTGCCTCTGTTCACATCAAATGATTCATTAAAACATGTCCTTAAAATCTTCCCAGAGAAGAGGGAAGACTCATTCTGTTCTTGTTGCATGTGCTACCTTAGAGCAGCTTCCCTCTTGGGCTAGCCAGCACCTGTCTGTCTGTCATCTCCCTGGACAGTGTGGAATTATACTTGCAAATGGAATTCTCTTCTTTTGTAAAGATTTGAACACAGTGACATGCATGCTAATTCTCTTGTTGCTTCTCAGCCTTAGGCAAGACTAATTTTCCTTGAATTATTTGAAAGAAACATTCCATACAGAGCATAACGTTGTATTTGGTCACTCAGGGTGAAAACACTGAACACCTTTATAAATAGTTTGCTAGAGTGAGATTAAAATGTGCAACAGAAAGCACATTTGGAGTGTTCTAGTATAAATGAAAAGATAATGTAACACAGATAAGTGCTGGAAAACGAAGTCCTCAACTAAATCAGAGTCCTACAACATTGTTTTATTGCAAATGTGGGTCAAGCATATATTTTGGAAGCATGGAGAAATCTGAAGTCCTATGGTCATCCTTGCCAAAGCTGTATTTGTAAGGTCCCTTCTTAATTATACATTCCCAATATCTGCAGTGTGGTGACTATTTGCAAGAAATCTCAAGAGTTTCTGTTCCCTCAGCTCTGAGCATTTCAGTTTCATTTTTCCCGTGGAATGGTGGAACATGGGGCCAAGACTTTTCCCCAGCACATAGTTCCATTGCAGAAGCAGTCAGGCAACAGAGGCTTCGTTCTGTGATGTGGAATTTTCACCTAGGAAAATGAAAACAGCTACCCTGGACGTAGAGTTACTGTGCTTGGGAAGGCTGCTGAATGCAAAAGAAGTGTCAGCTCTGGAAGGCCCAAGAGGAATCTGACCATGCATTTTTACAATGTCACTGAGTTCAGGCGGCCTTCTGAAGAGACAATCTCAGTCTTACTTCTACCAGTCACTCCCATTTCTTCCACGTGCTGGCGATAATGGTGGTCGAGCCCTTCAGAAGATAGTTCAAGGAGTTAAAGTAGTAGAAAATTCACCGTACTAGAAATAAATGAAATTGTCTTATGCTTAGAGTGGAGGAATCTGTGTGGTCAAAGTAAGACAACCTGTCTCAGGCAGAGGCTGTAATTAAATCTCCTAAGCTGTATCATAAAATCTGGCTGTTAAGTAATTTGAGGTACACTTTTTATGGAGGTAGTAGCTACCATGTTCAGGTGTATTGGGTTCTCATTTAATAATCATTTTAAAGAATCCATTAAGAGAGTTATGCTATGCATTTCTGTGGCTACTAGCAGTCAGTCTGGGTATGGCAAGCAAGATAAAATTTTCTCAGCAATGTATAGATGGCTGGCTATAGATGACTGGTTGTCACTTCTCTGCATCTTCCTCTCTCCTTATTCCTATTTCCTGTCATTTCCTTAGCTTTTGCCCTTTGTCCTTGTGGGAAAGGCATGTTGTCACACTTGAATTACAGTATTTGGAGTACCTTTTCAATAGTAAGATTCTGATAGAAAAACCCTGAAAAACTCCCCATGATACTTCCAAGCAAGAAACCTACATCTTGATGGATTAGTCTTTCTGTTATAGGTTAGGCATTGTTTAATGGGAAAGCAATAATGAATGAGATTACAGATTGTTGATGTGCCTATGATCATGTGGAGGAATGGAATGCATTAGTTTCTGATGTTTAAAAGCAGAGTAATATGTTAAGAATATCAAGATCCAAGTTTGTCTGGTTTCCCCCACTGTATCAGTTGGACTAATAGGATTTTTACATATCCAACTAGACTCTCCACAGTTTTGCACGCAGCTGCATCATAACTTTTTCAAGAGCTGCTAAACAGAGACCTTGTTTATTGGGAGGCAGACAAATTTATGGATATGTGTATTTAGAAATATATTGTTCTGCTTCAAAGAACTCCTTTAATCTTTGTAACTGGAATCAAGAAAACACTTCACAAATAAACAATCCAATACTTGATTTCACAGTAATTCCAATTTAACCTATTCTGGGAAAATACAGCCAGAGACATTCAATTAAAATGAGGAAGGAAATATTACGCACTCACATATCTAGCTTTGTTTATACAGTAGGTGGGAGTCATCTCTGGCAGCTGAACTGTCTGGACGGCTGCAGCCTTCTGTGAAAATCAGAACTGATTTCTACCCTGAAACAGAAGAGAAGTTAATCAGTTTTTTGGTTTTTTTTTAATTGCTTTTTCTTTTTAAATAAAACATTCCAAAAGGGTGGGTTTTGTTTTGTTTTGTTTTAATCCTTTAGAAAAAGCTCAATAAGTTAATTAGAGAACACCAGAAAGGAAAACCATGTGCAAGACGCTTACTGCTGTTTGTCTGAAACAGTGAAATCTCTTAAGCCACTGAAAGCCTAATCAGAGAATTACAAAGACCTTAAGGCCTTTCCCATGGTGGGAATATGGCTGTAGTATCTCAGCCTGTGGCAGAACAATACAGTCACTGGCTCAGCTCCACTGGCTGCCCCAACCACCACATATGGAGACTTTGGCTGAGCTGTTTTGCAGATGCAGTTGAAACACCGACACCATTTTCAGCCACAGGTTTGTGAGCCTTGTGTCACACCAGTGGTATCAACAGCAAATTAGTTTCCTTGTCTGTAACAATTTTTATCCCCTGTAAATTTTCCTCTGGTCTCTGTACTCTGCAAGACAGACCATCTTTCCATTCATACATGAAATCAATACTGTGGGAGAGTTTTTTCCACTTCAATTTTATGCTTATTTGGTGTATTCACATATAAATGCATGCATCTAGTGACATATACGGAGAAGACACATACAAAAGTTGCTAGCAGGTACGAAAGGCTGATTTCTATTTTTTTTTTTCCAACATATAACTGTAAGTTACATGGGAAATTACATCACTGTAGTATTTATTGCCAGAACACTTTACATCAGCTTTTGCTTGGAAACTGTTGTCCCATAATATTTTTGTTTGGAAATAGTAGTCCTGTAATATTTTTTGTTTTACTTTACAATTCCATCTCCCACAGTCAAATGGTTCCAAGAGATTCCAATTCTGCAATTCCACATTATTTAAGAACAGATATCCACATTTTCAACAGCATTTGCATCACCTTTAGTTTTCAGAACATGCTAGTAACTCATTAAAATGCTTGTAAATTAATACGGATGTACTCACATTGCCATGTCTTGTCTCTTACATCTGATTTCTTTTCTCAGGTGTTTCTTTATGCCCTGTGTTGCCACCTCCCTTCAAGAGTACAAATGTATGTGTGTGTGTCAAAGAGTGGAGAAGTAAGAACCCATTGTTCTTGCATATCTTGTATGCTCTTTCTCTGACAAGTTATCATATTCTTTTGGTGCCGTTACTTGTTCCTCACAGTGAGAAGTCCACTGGCTGCTTAATGAGGTTTTGAATGGAAGCTTTCCTTCCAGAAGTAATGGCTATAAGTATTTGCACTATTTGAATCGATACTAAGTAGATCAGGAAATAACTTGGGCAGTGGGAATAGTCTCTGCACCTCTGTCCACCTCCTGTCCCCCCAAACACACACACAGTCCCATTTTATCTGGGGACATCATAGAACAGGTAACGGAGGCTGCCTTGTTGTGACTTTGCCTGTGTAAGTCAGTCAGGGGTGACCTTTGAACATGGGAAATACTGTTCTGGGTTTTACTCTGGGAGCTAGTTACAGGTAATAGAAAAAAATAAAATCAGTATTTTACTGTTAGCTTGAGCTTTAATAAGCTTGTGCCAAAAATTAAGTTTATTTTTTTCCCTTCCTGCTTCTATGTTTCATTTCTTTTCATCTTCCCCAATGAATTTGTTCAAGATGAGGAATAGAACCTTAACAATGGATTTCACATCAGTTACTGAATGTAGGCCAGTGTTGATGCCTTGCTTTGTGTCTTGCTTGTAACAGTTTTCAGTGTTAAAACTGGAAACAGGTTTCTATGGACTATATTAACTCCATAACCCCAGAAGCATCAAAAGAATGGGAGCAAATAGGAAACCCAACCATCACATTCACACAGAGATTCCCAGTTCACAGTCAGGTATTGTAAACTTGCTTGAAACCCAAATATTTTACCACAGCTCCTAGTTCAGCCACTGACCAACATTCCATATTTCTTGTCAGAGGTGAGGGGAGCAGATAACATATTGTCATATGCTGACCAATTGCTTTTTTTATCTAGCCCAAGGAAGTGATTTCTCCAGTGTGCTTATTCCTGAGCTCTGTGGCTAGAACACAGAGAAGGGTCGCCCAGGTCAGTGTTTTCTTGGGGAAAAAGCTGATATTCACTAAAAGCTCAGATAATGACCTGCAGCACTAGATGGTTATGATAGGTCTCCAGGGAAACATTCTTCCCAGTGGATTGTAACCAGGGCAGACAGAAATCAGTGCTGTGTGGTTACTTTGACTTATCAACTGTGGTCTGGGTTTTCAGAAAATTTTAAGACTGATGTGAAGCATTTAAATGATATTTTTGTATTGTATGGGGGATAAAGACTTTAATTACAAGAAAATTGAATAGGAGCAAAAAAGGAAATAGCATGACTACACATTCAACCTGAGCAAGGGGTACTTAATAAGTTAACAAGTAGAAATAGGTAAAGAGCATCCTTCTTTCCCAGACCATACTAGTTGGTCTGGAGACTTTTTGCTCTTTTTGCTGGTCTTGTGAGGACTGCCTAGTGCAGTATAGATGTAAACCTTTAGCTGCTGACTTGGAAAACAAATTTATGAGAGTCAGGGGAGAGTGAAAGAAGACACTTCCTTATGCTTGGAAGACAGTTGATTTACCAGTGGATGAGCATATTACCCTTCTGAATGAATACTGTGTTTTTTTTCCTGAAAATGAGGACAGTGTGGAACTGAAGAAAATAAACCTTTTGTGTACTTCCCAGGATCAAACACCCCTCTGCATGAATGCCTACATATGCTTTGAAACAGTGTTTTTGTTTGATGGGGTGTAAATGCACTCAGCTGAGTTGTGAATGTGACATTGCTTTATAAAGTATTTTAAGTGCTTCTCAGTATGAGCATGTTTTGTATCTGTATTTATACCTACAAGTATCAAAATCCAGTTCTCCTGCTGTTGCAGTCAGGATCAGGTGGAGTTTTGTCATCTGCTTCAAAGGAGGAGAGGGCAAATTATTATATGCTATGGGTTAGTGCTTCTTCATGTGAGGTAAGATTCTATACAACAGTAGGCACTCCTATGAAGGAAGATGTGTTCCTAAATCACTCATAATTAAAGGAAATTGAAAGAAACATGCTTTCCATGGTTATGGTCTTTTATACCCACAGCGAATCTTGATATTTTTGTTTTTGCTCTAATAACATATTACAAAGGGACACATAGGAGATGATAGCAGGTCAAATTGGAAGAAATTTGCTGTGTAAATCTGAAAAGAGCCTTCAGCTATAACGGGGTTAACCCTTCAGGATATAAGATGGAATATTTTTATAACATAGAATAGGTTTTATTATTTCTCTATAATAGAAACCAGAATGAGACCAAGAACAAAATATGCAAGGGGGGAGGAAAAGGGGGAGAAGTCGAATAAGTATGAGGAGAAAAAAAAAAGAAGCATCAGGGAAGCAACAGTGAATGTAGAGGAAAAGTAATGTTTTGTATTGAAAAAAAAAATAAATAAAATTCAGTAATAAATGCATTATGAGTGCCCTTAAAGAGAATAAAAATCAGCTCACCTTTAAGGAAAATGGCTGATGTATATGTTAAATCATAATGGAATGTTCAAAGAAGATCCAAGGACTCAAAAGGTTAATGCACGTTCTTAAGATTTTTATTCTTTTTCTTCGTGGCATGGCATTGTCAGAATTTTGATCTGAATAGGCTTATTTTCCCTATTATCTGTCTGCTTCATCTGAAAGAGTTGTATCACGGCTAGAAGGTTTCTGTAGTTTTTTGTTTTTTTTTTTTTAGTACCGACCTGATATCATTATACTTGTAATGCCATTAAGAGCATCTCTGGTTTTTGGGAGCATCATACGACTCTCTGTGGAACAGTGCAGTGCAGGCTACAGGAAATTTAATACCAAGCAGTGCAATCAATGGGAGCGAAGGAAATAGTCCTGTGGGCTTTAATCCCTGCTGTAGGCCCACCAGAGCCAGGCAGACAAGCTTGAGGGTTTCTTTGACCCTTTTCTGTGCCTCACTTTTTGTTAGACGTTTCCCTTAGAACTAAAATTTCTTCTAAATCCTTAGGTGGCAATGTAAGGTATTCACATGCTAAATGTAACTGAAGGCCACAGTCAGCACTAGCATGGAAAACACCTCTTGACGAGAATTTGAAAAAAACCATAGCCTTTGCCTCTAGATTCACTCCA
Source organism: Alectoris magna (assembly GCA_030625065.1). Classification (NCBI taxonomy): domain Eukaryota; kingdom Metazoa; phylum Chordata; class Aves; order Galliformes; family Phasianidae; genus Alectoris; species Alectoris magna. Next base: position 108,674,137 of record CM060560.1, read on the forward strand.
GGAAGGAGCTGTCAGAACGGTGTTTTCCGGCAGTCTGTCCAATCTGTTAACAGCCAGAGGCTGAGTGGTTCCTGAAAGATGCTTCCTGTAGTCACTTAATAGTGATATTAGGGGTAAGGTACTCAAAAATGTGTAGTAGATGGCTCGTAGAAGTGAAGTCAAGGAATCTATCTTCAAAGTGACAACTTTTTTATTTCTGTTCTTTTGCTGGTGATTTTTGTCATACTGAGCAAGACAGCAAGAGCTAGGGCAGAATGAAATATGTCTTTCCCATTAACATTTCAAAATGCACTTGAAAAGTTTTTTGTTTTGAAAATGAATTATTCAGGTTTATATTGTAAAAGGGAGGGGGATTTCTTCATTTGGATAAGACATGGGAAGCATTAATCTTATTTTTTTGTTTTTCAATGCTGACTTGTTTTGGTTACTTGAAATAAAAGGAACCGGGAAGCAGTTGTGGCATTCCTAGAACATGCTGAATTATAGTATAACATACATATGCACACTTGTATAAATGCATCTACCTATAAGAAAAAAGGGGTGTGAATATATGTAGAGGTAGGAATTTGTTTGAAAAAAAAAACTGTGGTCTTCCTCAAGTCGCACTTCTCTTGTTTGGGAGATTCTGAAGACTTAGAGAGATCCAGAATTTACCAGGTGTGATTATCTTGCCTTACTGTGTATAAGTTCTGCTTGTGTCTGTGTCTCCTGTGACCTTTGATTAAAATGTTACTGATGTTCAGATGGGAATAAAAGATGTGAAAAGTCAAGTGGATAAATTGGAGTGGGCTCCTGCACACCATAGCACATTAATACTGTCTCACTCAAATATCAAAAGTCAGTAACTATAAAAGCAGAACTGTGCAAACAGCCTTTCTGGTGGTACGATTCTAGTTCAGCTTAAAATTTCAGCTGAGAGTAACAGTTTTTTGTTCAGAGCTCTCTGGTGACAAAGAACAATTGCTCTGTGTGGAGACTGAACTTTCCACCTCACCTTGAAAGCTGTTGGTTCTTTAATGGATTGTGTCAAAAATTTCTGTCTTTCTAACAGACTTCTTGTAGAGTCCAGAGTGCAAATAACTTTACTGTTTGTACAATTTTATGACTGATTATTAAAATTAAGAAAACAGTTTTGTGCTTTCTCTGCTTTGTTAGTTTCCATATGAATGCCCAAGTGATCCCTTCACTCTTTCTCCTGAAACTGAAGCCACAGTTCCCTCCCTGTGGATGCAGTTTTAAATATCAGTCCTTGAGGTATCTAGAAAATGGACTACATCAAATAAAATGGCTGGTGTTGAAAAGCTGTGTTTTTCTACCACTACAGTGAAACTCGTGTTAGCGGAGCTGTGCTGTTGCAACACAATAGGGTAAGCCATGATGCTGGCCCTTATGTTGCCTTGGAACATATTCAAACTGCAGTAGTATTCAGGGGTGCTGTCCTATTCTTGATGTAGTGCTGTATGGAGATATCTGAAACTGATTCACCCATTTGTTGACATCTGCATCTTCCTAAATCAGAAAAAAACTGAATAAAATTTGGCTAACTAGGAAATTCCATGGAGGATTCTGAAAAATAAAAGGCAAAGAAGAGGTAAATGCCATTTTACAACAAGTTACTAAACGGCAATATATGACTTCACAGAAACAGAAAACCCAAACAAGCCTTAAACAAGAAGACAAAAACATTAAGTACAAGGCAGTACAAGTAAAATCCATATGGAATTAACATTGTTCTTTTATATTATTGCCAAAATGATTAAAACAAATGGGAATTTCACCACTCAAAGGAATTTGAAAACTGATCTCTGAGTGGAAAAAAACAAGCAAGCAAAAAAACTCCTAGATTTTTTTTAGCAAAAAAAAATACCATACAAGAACATCAGAAAGTTGTGCATCCTTCAAATGCACGGTCAGCATAATAAAGGTAAATGGGTTAAGGGTGGCAAATGGATTTAAAAAGTGAAAGGCAAGCCAGATTTCAAACAGCCATGAACAGCTTTTGCACTACTGTCACAATCGGCTCATCCATATGAATTGGCACACTACGACCAGGAAACTGTGTACAGAGCTTAATATTGGCTTCAATGCATTTCAAACAGTGGTGGTAACACTGAAATATTACAAATTTTGCACCAAGGGAATCCCAAAAATGTTCACAAAGGAACAGAAAGAACACCGTATGCAAGTTTGTCCACATCTATTGCACCAATACAAGACTGAAGCTGGTAGTTTCTTGGGTAGTATCATTGACTGTGATAATATGTGGCACTGCCACTATGAGCCAAAGTCAAAATAGCAGCCCCCAAAGCGATGATGTCAATTCCCCATCAAAGGAGAAGTTCAAGACAGTCCTTAGTGGGTAAAGTGATGTACACTGTCTTTTGTGTTAGGAAGGGGTGATCCTTCTGGATTTCCTGGAACCCAGACAAACCATCAACTCTGACTGCTACATCGCAGTGCTAACCAAGCTGAAGGCTCGAACTTCTAGTCTCAGGCCAGAGAAGAAGACAGTCTTTCTCTTGCAACATGAGAACACCAGGCTCCAGATCGGTTGGAAGACCATGGAGCACATTGCCTCTCTTGGCTGGACTATCCTGCCGTTCTCATCCTATAGTCTGGATTTGGCATCTTCTGACTTCCATCTGTTCAGGCCAATGAAAGATGGACTGTGTGGGCAACATTTTCCCAGTAATTATGCTGTTATTGTAGCTCTAAAACAGAGTGTGAACAGCCAGCAGGGAGAGCTAGGAAGGAGTGGAATGGCTGGAGGGCAGCTCACCCACAGGGCCAGGAGCTGTGCTTTGCTGCCTCTCAAATCTTGCCATAGTCACCAGGGAGGAGGGCAGAATGCTGCCACTTTGGGAGAAGACAAGAAACTTCCCTCTACCTCAGCACTGGCTTAATTGGGAACAAAAGGGCCATGAAATTGTTTTAAGAATTAGGTGCTACTACTTGCTTATATGCATTGCTTGAATCTTACTGATTTGAAAAATTCCCAGTTCTTACATAACATTAATTGACACCTGAATAGGGGAGGAGAAATCTGATTAAGCAGCACATCTGCTAAGTGAGAATTTCACCTGCTTCCAAATGAGGCTAGGGCTGGTGCTCTATACGGTGCATTTCTATTTATATTTAGCCCTTGATTCGGTAGTGAATTTCTGGCAGAATAGCTTCACCGGAGTCCTAAAAATACTTGGCAAGTTTAAGCTGATATAGCAAGCTAACAGGAGTGCTGGCCCCTGTGGCTCTGTACTATCACACTTACTTGAGTTACTTAGAAATTTAACAGGTTATAGTTGAAATATCTCATTGAGCCTTTGCCACAGACTCTGCAGACTTCCTGCGGTGACCCTCACTGAGTGGATAAGGATTGGAACTTGTATCATTTCTTAGTTTAAACTGCTTTTTAGTTTTCTTTTGGCAATCATATTTGTCCTGCTGGGTAAACTGAGGCATAAATCTCAGAAAACCTTTTATGGAAGAGGTGATTTTCTCCCTGTTAGAAAAGATTAGTTGAGAGTATGTGATGTTCTCCCAGCAAGTGTTATCAAAGAATGATGTCCGTACTTCACAGGAAGTGAAAAACACCATTTTAGTCCACAGCTACCTGAATGCTTAAGCTAAGTAAAGGGAAAATTATCACAAAGCACCTTTTTAGATGTTGCATTGGCACTTGCTGCAAAGTAAAGAGCAGCCCTGTCTTGAAGAGATGACGTTTTAGAGGAATATCTTTTTGTATGTGTATTCTGTTTTTGGATATTTGTTTGGTTATTTGTTTAATTTTTTCATTAATTTTTAATGGTCAGAAAATATAATTTTCTGCCCTGGTGTTGGGTTTTCTGCCCACCAACACCCAGGGCATCCACCATATGCCTTGCCTGGCTGTTTCATGTAGAAAGTTCATATTTTCAAAAATGTTTGGATATCTAGCTCGAAGTATCTTTCCAAGTGGCCTACAGTTTAGGGCACTCTTGGAAACACAGACCTTTTCAGACTGGTACACCCCCTTTGACTACAGGATGCCAGTGCCACCTGAGGTGGAATTGTTTACTACCTCTGCTACCATGCCTGTCACCCTAGACACTGGCACCATTTTCAGTTTTAGAGGGCCATCCTATTTCTGTGTTGCACCAAGTAAGGTAGTGAATTGAAGCATTCTGTAGTACTGGTTGAATAAAAGTTGTAGAATCATCTAGGTTCTCCAACCACTGACCTTGATCTGTCAAGTCCCATCACTAAACCATGCCCTTTAGCACTACATCTTGTACATCTGCATGTCTATACTGTCAGCGATGGGGACTGACCACTTCCCTGGGCAATCTCTTTCAGTGCTTGGCCACTTCTTGAAGAAATTCTTCCTTATGTCCAATCTAAACCACCCCTTGTGCAATCTGAAAGTGTTAAGTGAAATCCTGTTTTGCTTCAAAAGTAAGAGTAGCTTGAGAGCAAAAATAACTTTGGAAACAAAGAAAAAGGTAAGGCCACAGCAGATGTGTCCTATCTGCCCCTGTGGTCAATGCTGCCGTTACCTCCACTTCCCTGTCTTATCTTCTGCCTGCCATTAATGCCTGCTCTGCAAAAAGACATAAGAAAATGTGTGAAGTTAATGAGAATTTTTTTTTTTTTTTTTTTTTTTTTTTGCTAACCCAACAACAAACAAAGGTACTGAATTCACTACCATTTGTTAGCTGGCACTGAGTGGGTTTGGACTTGTGGCCCTACATCTTTGTCTGCACACTTGAAAGCATGTTTCAGAAGCAACTGGCATTGAAAGCAAAAGAGAGAGGCTGCAGAACAAACAGCAAGGTAAGTTTAATTAGCTCACATAGTACTTCTGCAGTGTTAATATGTTCATGTGTAGCATTTATATCTTGATTTCAGCAGTAGCTGAATATGCAAGCTTTGCTCCTTTCATTTATTCTGTTTTTGTATTTCTATTATATTTGCTTTTTATTCATTGTTTCACAATAAGAAATACTGCAATGATTATGGGACTGTATATTTAATAAATAAGCACCATAAACATTAAACAAAAAAATACAGTCTCCTATGTGGTTTTATTATTTGTTCTTTATTAGTAATGCTAGTTGAAGTAGAGTCGTACATGTACTTGGGTTGCTCTGAAAGTAATGCCTCCTATTTATTTCCACAGAAACTACTACAGATACAAAGAGCACAATAACATTATTTGACAGAGCAAATTCTCAGCAACAAAACGTTATTTTTCAACATAGTCTCCACCATTGTCTATGCATTTATGCCAGCAATGAACAGGAGCCTGAATGCTGTGCTCGTAGAAACCTACATCATGGAAGGTGACCCACTGTCACTGTCGCACTGCTCAAACACACCACCCAGCACTTCACCATGCTCACAGCCACTGTTTGGTCTTCAGAAACATTCAGAAAGTACTGGTGAATGTCACTGGGTGCCATTTTTTTCCATGTGGAGGAATTCGCTGTCACGCTTTTGCTTCATAAGTACTTCCGTGTCAGTTGCCATTCTGTCAGACTGCCCCTCTGCTGCCATCTATTACATGATAGCAAAATGTAGTGGGATATTTGTGGGAAGGTTCAGCCTCTACTGCCATACCACCAATACCCTCTTCTGACATTGTGGGCCGACATGATAAAACTGGAGGCATTACTTTTGAAGCAGCCCTTGTACCTAACACATATGTTGAGCAGGAAGTAGGTGTTCTGACAGAACTCTGGAAAGTTTGGTATTTGACTAATTGCTTGCATTTCTGTGGATGGAAAAGATTTTACTTTCATGACAGATTTTAGCTGCTGCTAGGTGCTATTTTAATCATTTAATAGAGAATTGAACCAATTTTGCTATGGCTGTTCCCAAACGAATCAAAATGGCTTGCCTTCAGGACCTTTCCAGTCCCTGATCTACTTGCTGAGAGCACCGATTTCTGCCAGAACGATGCATGACTGACTGTTCATTTGAAACTGCTTTGAATGCACACATGTATTGATAGACACTTCATTACTTTAAAGAGCCTTACTCATGTAAGTGTCGTACTGTACATAAACACAAAGAGCTCTTATTCTGAAGAGCTCCCAGGCTGAGCAGATGCGATAGTAGCAAATGGAGATGACAAAGTGAAATGCTGGAGTTATGTGACAAAGGAGAGAAGTGGGGTGGCAGTGATTTACGAAGACAACCAATAAAAATGTACACCTGTCAAATTACTCTTTATGTATCATGAAAAAACCTACGGTTGCATACCTGATTGATGTCCCTTGTGGACTGTTTTTTCAGGAGATTAATGGAGAAGGAGTTGTGTCAGTAAGGAACAACTGAGGGGGGAGGGATAAGGAAAGGTAAATGCAGGGTTGTTTGCAGGACAGATAAGTTGAGCACCATCAAGTGAAGGAAGAAAAATCAGTGGGCAGTGCATCAAAGCAAGAAAAGAAACAGTCACACAGAACTCCTGGATGAAAGGAATAATGCTGTAATACCTGTTGCACTGAATATGGTCAGAATGATTGTTACTCAGTTATCTTTTTATGCAGCCTTCTCTTAAGATATTTCATAGAATTATTGGATCAGAATCACAATATGTCTTGGATTGGAAGGGACCTCAAGGATCTTCAAGCTTTAGCTCCCCTGCAGATCAGACTGCCCAGGGCCACATCCAACTGGCATTGAATGCCTCCTGGAATGGGGCATCCACATCTTCTCTGGGTAGCCTGCGCCAGAGCCTCACAGTCCTCTGAGTAAAGAATTTCTTCCTAATATCTGACCTAAATCTCCCCTCTTTTAGTTTAAAGTCATTCCACCTTGTCTTGTCACTGTCAGACCACATAAAAAGTCAGCCCCCCTCCTGCTCATAAGCTCCCCTCACGTAACAGGAGGTCTTCAGGCTGAACAAGTCCAACTCCCTCAACCTTTCTTCATAGGAGAGATGTTCCAGCTCTCTGATTATATTTGCAGCCTCCTCTGGACCCACTTCAACATCACCGTGTCCTTCCTGTGCTGGGGACCCCAGGCCTGGACACAGTATTCCAGATGGGGATTCACAGGGTCAGAGAAAGGGGGGATGTTACCCTCTCTCTCCCTGTTGGCCATCCCTCTTTTGATGCACCCATGGTACTGTTGCCCTTCTGGGCTTCAAGCATGCACTTCTGGATCACGTCCAGCTTTTCATCCACCAAGATCCCCAAGTCCTTCTCTGCAAAGCTGCTCTCAATGAGTTGTTTTCCCAGTTTGTATACATACTTGGGATTGCCCTGACCCAAACTTGGCTCTGTTGAATCTCATTAGGTTCTCATGTGTTGCCGCCAGCGACGACAATGAGGGTGAATGGACGAGGAGATAGCTCCCAAAGCATCTACAACTAGGTGGACAAAATAATGGACTGACATTAATATAGTGATATCCGTCTTTCCAGCTTTATTACGTGGAACAAAAGAAGAACAGAAAAAAACCCAACCATCCTGCAAAGCGAATATTCTTATAGTGCTAAACAAACACCGCTGAGCCCCGATTGGTTCCCCTCGGCATTGTGCCCAGTTTGGATTTGTTGTTGCCAGACTTCCTCATTAACTTCCGTCAGGGTCAGCTCAAGTAGTCTCTTGGTACACTGGGTTGCTCATCTCCAGCTGCAGCAGATCATGCCCCGGCTTCATCAGAAACATCTCCACACTCATGGGCTCACTTTGTGAGTCTGTCCAGATCCCTCTGGATGGCATCCCTGTCTTCTGTTGTGTCAACTGCATCATTCAGATTGGTCTCATCGGCAAACATGCTAAGGGTACACTCAAGCCAACAGTTTACACTTTTAATAAAGATGTTGAAGAGCACTGGCTCCAAGATGGACCCCTTGATGGGAAATAATTTCTGACCAGCTTCCACTCGGACATAGAAGCTGATTTCACTTTTCTAGTAGCATAAAATTTATTCTTGGGTGTTGTAGTAGGCGACAGCGAGGATTCAGGTTATACGATTCTCCAAAGTGGCTGTGGTTGTCACTGGATGGATAATGCATTTGAAATTGTGAAAATGTTCCTAAAAAGTTCTGCTTGTGATTGTTTTTGCTGCAGAAAACGAGCACTTCCTGAAATTCCTTTGCTAGTGTCTAGGTAAAGACGTGATCCAGTGTCATCTGACAGCCCTTTGCTCTCTCTGTGATTACGTTACTGATACAACCGAGACATTTTTACTAAATGATGCCCCATCCAAGCGCAGTGACTAAGGAGCCAAACATGAGCAGGCACCCATCAAACTGGAAGTTTCTACCTCAGGCCTTAGGAAATGATGAATTAGGACATGAAAATGTGCTGCACGGCTCATGGCTCCCAGACCTTGCCTGGATATTAAGAACTAGTCATTTAGAGAGTTTCAGATTTGCCTGCTCTTTGTTTTGCTGATACAATCTTTTCTGCTAGAGTACCTTTACATTTCTTGCTTTAACTTGCATATTCCCAGGACACCTTCCTTAAGCAAAAAAAATGACTTGTTACCATTAGACAAATGGGAAATTAAGGCATAAAAAGACCTCAGCAGTTTGCCCAGACTCACACAGGATATCTGCACCTGAGTATTACACTGAAAATGCATCTCTGTAAGTGCAGTGACCTGATGCGGAATGCAGTTTAATTTAAAGAATTCTGTATAGAGTATCTTCTTGGAATCCAATCTGCAAATTGCTACTGGAGTCTTCACAAGTGCTGTAAAGCTGTTTTTTTGGACTTAGGCAGGCCAGAATAGTAGAAGTAACAAATCTGTGCATTCAGGTTAGCTTAGACAATAGTTTCAGTTCATCTTTGCTTTTACTACACATCACTATGCTGATGGCCATGGGAAATAAGATTCAAAGCTTTTAATGCATTCCTGGCAAGCACTGTATGCAACATTCTACCTAAAAATGCTGCTTTCACATCGCAATTTCTAAGTGAAGTCTCCAGTCACTTATTAAAAGCTTGCACTGTAGAATCAGATAAATGATTACAGTTTTCTGGTCTTACGTTCGTTGATCTGACAACTACAAATGTTTAACTTGAAAAAAAAGTCTCCAAACAGAATTTTAAGGAGGGAAAATTCAGAGCTTCTGACTAACATCCTTGCAAACTTTATTTTTAACCTTCTGTTTGATTATTCCTTTAGTTGGTTTTTTTGATCATTTTCTAGATCATTGCCATAAAACTTTCTCAAAAATATCATTATGTAAACAGGCATTTTTGTAAATGTTTCATTTGACTCTAAGAGCTATCATTCTACTTTGAGGAGGTTTTTTTCTACCTTCTTTGTAGTTCTAATCCATATCTATTGCAGTGTTTTAAACACTGGTCATGACTGACATGGTGGTGCAAGCGATAGATAACTAATGGTGCAGTCCCCAGGTGTAACACTGAAGCTGTTATTTTTATCCTTAGTGCTCTTCTTCAAAACAAAAGCTCATCTGTTTCATTAAATAAACGTATGAAGGCATAGAGCCTCCTGCAGTGGATGTATATTCACCCTCACTTGATGGGTGAGGGAAACAGAGAACTTAGAAACTGTTCTTAAAATGTCCATATGTTTTTATGTATGCTGAAGGGAGAAAAGAGTTTGGTATGATTAACTAAAACTTATATTTCAATCATTTTTAATCTCTTAACTTCAGTTTCTACAGCTTATACTTTCTCTTTTGTATTGGCAATGTCTAAACTTTAGAAATGGAATAAGATATATATGATTCTAAGGGAAAAAAAATACACAAGCGACAACAACAACAACAAAACTGTAGTTATTAGAAATATGCTCCCTTTACTGTGCAAGTTTCATTTTGATGAAATCTATATATCAAAAACTTCCTGATCAGCTCTACTTCCTCTTCCTTCCAATATACATTTTGTGAGACCCAAACTCATTTCTCAGACCAGAAATTTTCCTTGCTACTTCTTTTAATTTAATGCAGTATTTCAGCAAAATAAACACCCACATAAGGGAAAAAACTGTTGAGTGAGATGATTGGAAATTCTCATAGTTGATCAGATGAGATATTAGCGTATCACTCTGACTCGGGGAGAGCATTTTGTGGAAGTGACTTTGAATATGTTAGTTTTTTTCTGAATTGAATAAAACACTTATTACATTTTGCATTACACACTGCAAAAACAGTCGCGATACTACCAGACTAATCATCCTGAATCTGAAAGAAGAGACTGAGGTAGACTAGAGTGTACAGCAGCCAACATCCAGATTCACTGAAAGTAGAAACATCTCCCATCACTGCAGCACTAGTCCTTGGGAAGAGCCATTACTCTACTGAAAACCCATCAATATTGCGTAAAATCACTCTGAAAAAAAAAAAAAAAATCAGAACAAAACCTGCTATTACAAATTAAATTTTAATAGGGCCTTCAATTTTTTAAGCAAACCAGACCAAGCTTTTGCCCTTTTATTATAGCAGCAGCTCCAATTATCAGCACTGTAATTAAAGGCATTTCAGAGGCCCAAACTGTGCTCACACAGTAGATTATCTAAACCCTTTACTAATGGACTTGGAGCAAAATGAATTCCTAGGGTACTTCTCTCTCCCAACATGAATGGACTCTGCTCTCTATCAAAGTGGTATTTACAGTGTTTATTAATGGTTTATTATCATGTACGCCCACATATGTTGGAGTTACAAGGTTAATATCCATTTTCAGGTGAGGAGAGGGAAAAAAGTTATGTACCTATGCCTTTTTTAACAGCTCATGTTGTGTCTTCATTAATTGAGTTTCAGATTATGGAAAAGTTTGTTACAGTGAAAGTTGCTCACTAAGACGCATCTCATTAGAGAGACAGAGACCCTTGTAACTGCCTGGAGAGGTTTGTTCTTGGTACTGCAACTGGAGAAAAACTGGCATAGGGTAGAAGGATTGGATTATTTCACTGCTGGACAAAGAGTTGCACACAGTGGAGGAAAAGCTTCCATTTCCCACTCGCATTTGTAGACTTCTTGTGGATATTTTTGAAATAAAAACCTTGACTCATTACTTTGGATTCTTCTACTCTGTGTCACTATTATCTTCGATCAAAAAAAGTGGTTCTAGCAAACAACAAGATTTCCTATTGTATTCTTTTCCCACAAATGTCATATTTAAATACTTCCATATGATTATTCAGATCATATTTTTGGGAATAACAAATTGTGTTGTGTCATCTTCTGCTTTCTTATCCAGTTCTCTCCCAAAATCCAACTGTCATCTCACGTGTTCTCTTCTTATAAAAAGCTGTCATGCTTCTGGAGGGGTATTACCAGGAAAGTGTCTCAGCACACAATGCTGCCAATGCAGTTGGTGATGGATTTGATAGAAATATTTCTGGATTACCAAATCTGAAAGAAATTTTTGAGTGTTTAAGCAGCAGTCAGAGAATTTCAGGAAAAGCTTGAGTAACAGTTTAAAATTCACTTCTGTATTGATATAGGAGGTTGTTTTATTTTCCTTGTACTGGCAGTCAAAGTGAAATCTTTACCACAGAAAAAAAACACTCATCTGTCAGGTCTAGAGTATGCAACACTGGAAGAGGAAGACCTAGAATCCCTCTGATAAAGATGTCTCACAGATGCGCGTGTCAGTGTAGTTCGCTTGACAGGCTCACTTGGCAGCCAGTACTCTTTAAAGACGAATCTTTATCTGATACAAAGCAATGTCTGAAAGCATTAAGAAGCGTCTTCCAGCTAGTTAGTAGAATGGCTATAGTACAGTTAATGGGAAAAATGTTTGGCATTTTAAGAACATACAAAAACTGAAGAGAGAAATGGATTTAATTCTTCCCAAGTCATATTGATTCTTACATCATGTTTTGTTTGGATTGATCTGTTTGGAATGAAGGTTTGGCACTAAAAACAATTTATAATGTCAAAGAGTTGCTGAAAAGAAAAAAAAAGAGAGAGAAAATGCACACAGAGAAAACTGTCACTGGTATTGAAAAACATTGTATTTCGTTTTTATATTCACTAGGGATTGTTTGCTTCCTTTTGTTTTTATAGATTGGTTATCTATATCTGTTTGGAAAAGCATGTTGCAATTGCCTGCTGGAAGTGCTGAGCAGCAATGGGGAAAGATGCCCAGTTACCATCACAAGTGAGGATTTTGCGGCAGCTGCTGAAAGATCACTTTAATCCAGATGCAGAGAAAGTGACTTATTCCTTTTATTAGAGAAATAAACCCTCCATATGTTTCACTCATGACCTACAGCAATCTGACAGGGCTGGTATGGTGAACTCTGCTACAGAGAGCTACAGTGGTTTCTTCTGAAAGGTTGTCTCTTTGGCAACACTGGATTTATACTACCAAGTTACTGGGGTTTGAAGGCTGTGGTGGTTGCCTTGATATTTCTCTCTGATCCACCAGGGCAAAGAGATTAGATTTAGTCCTTTGCAAAGGATTTTCTTCTCTCTCTTTCTTTCTCAACACACAAACCCTTGCAATGTGTGATGCTTTTTTTATGTGTCTACGTAAATAGAGCTCATTGCTGTTAACCTGACATTTCTGAAATGGCCATTAAACCTTTGTGTATATCTGCTTGCAAGTGTGACTAAGCATGGCCTTGGCCTTTCTCCTGAGACCTGTCTTCTGACTTTGAATTGAACAACACACCACAGAAGGATTAGGAGAGAAATTCCTTCATGCAGCTGTGCCTGAAGAACTGTGCAAGTGAAACAGATAGCAAAAGTAAATGACCTGTCAGGAATGCAGAGCAACAGGAGAATCAAGGGCAGAAACTGGACGTTTCTTAGAAGGACGCTTGCAGCCTTGTTGCACAATTATTAGAACAGCAATAATCTGTGGCTCACTGAATTAGCTGTTCCACAGTTCAGCTGTTTCTTCCCTTGACTTCAATCTGAGTGTGCAGCAGACCTTTCCAGAAGAGCTGCTGCTGCCCAGACCCTGGTGACTGTATTTAATCACTTCGCTATGCCATTGTTTGCACCAGAATCTGTCTGCAACACCAGATTAGGAAAATAAACTGATGGAAGGTGGGAAAAATAAACAAATCTTCATTTCACAGGCTGTCAAGATCCCCTGGTTTCTTTTTATTGCTCAGACCATATGGTAACTAGATTATTTTATTATCCCAGGGCAACCATTGAAAATGGTAAGGAGTGAAAAACTTTGTTGTTTTTTTTTTAAAGGAGGTGAGATTTATTCATTAATATGTTCATGTTTTTATTAGTATTGTATGCTTCCCATCAGAATGATCAGACTTGCTAGTAAAACCAACTTTCTTAAAAGGAAACCTTCCCCAGAAAATGGCAATGGTCTATTCATTAGGATTTATTATTCTCATTTAGCTTTCAGCAGTTGGAGAGAGTTGAAAATCTGTCAATCTCCTTCAGCAGAGTGCAGAGATAGCGATCGAAGGCAGCGGTGTGTGTGCTCCCTCTAGTGAGCTCTGCCCAAGGAGATGCACTTTTGCTTTGGCTGCTGTCCTTGGGGAGCTCCCAGTGCTTCACTCATAGTGCTCTCTTTCCACAGGTTAAATTCAGACACTTCTCTGCCCTGCAGAGTGGGGAGTTGGGCACACGCTGACCTCTCAGCGATGATTCTATGGATTGAGTTACTACTGAGATAGGGAACGGCGAAGGTGTCAGATTCTCTTCTAGTTCTGCCACTTTTTGCTGTGCAGATCGGTTGGGCTCTAACTTTGTATACAATTTCTGAAAATCCCTTTCAATTTACTTGTGCAGCTCTTTCAACCTTCCTTCAACAAAGAACGAGTTTAAAATGAGGAGGAGCAGCACAACATTCAATCTAATGTGCCGTGAAGTACACAACGATGCTCAGGCAGATGGATCTCTAGGTGGAAAACAATGTCCTGCATGAAACCAAATGCTGGTGGAGCTCACTGCACTATCAGCACAGCCATGAACTGCGATGGCAGATTGCTCACATATAACCTGTGGCTCTCTTTGATTGTTTGGATCATACTGACTCTACAGTAATATTTGCTTTACATATTAATTAATACTGATGGGAGAGGAAAAGGAGAATAGTGTATAAAATAAAACTTTTACTGTGCATTTCCTTTTTCTAGGTAAAATGAGTAACATATAGCAAAATTAACATATAGGCAATGATTAACATATCCTCTCATGGAGAGCCTTACGTATACAGTATAAGAGTCCAGATGAAAGCAATAAAGCCAGCATGGCACTCTCTCATCATGATGAGTGGGAAGAGTGAAAAATGAGAAGGAAAAACACACATTAGTTTTGTCCTAGCTTATTCTCCAGCCTTAAAAACGTAAGAAACAAAAGTAGAGGTTCAGACTATTTAGGAGCGATGTGCAATTATCTGCAGTGCTAACAGTGACAAGGTTTGCACTTGCAATGGAAGTGTAAGGATTCTGCAGAAATTATTTCTCAGGCTAGACAAAAAGATGCCTTCTGGTTGTTCTCATAGCAAATATCACTCTTGTATAGGGTAACATGAGAAATGCAGGCATAAGAGGAAAAGGAGTGAAATGTTTGTTTGGAATGTTTTATGAGAGCCTCTGGGGAAATCTGGATTTGGATAATTACATTATGAGTTAAGTCAGGGAACAAGAACACAACTTTTATTTAAAACATATCAGTGATGAAGCTGTTCCATAATGCACACAAGTCATTAAACCCTTAACGCATCTTGAGCTCTGAGCTGGAGGCAAACCAATAGATTGCACTGCCTTCCCTTTTGGCTTCCGCATAGGGCAAAAAACATGTCGCCTGCAGGGGAGAAAAATAGTCTTGCCAGCTCAGCATCAGCCTACTCAGCTTCTCTTCCAACTGTGGGGAATGGAAAAGATGTTGACCTCTAGGCACAAATTACCCATTCACCATGGCACAATAGCAATATGCAAAGATGTGCTAATATGCCATTTTTAGCTATTTGGGGAAAAAATAAATAAATATGCAGAACTATGTTTTTAACATGGAAGTTTTCAACTAGATTCCTCTAAATATATATCATAGGCTTTACAAAGCCTATTTACAGTCCTTTTTAGAACTTATTGAGCAGTTATGGGTATACTTTCATACTTTTTTTGCTGGAGACCAGACAGAACCTTTAATCGTTACTGAGATCTCACACATTATTTGATGTTAAGAGAAAAATATATGTCAAGTTCTACTAGTAAACAACACTCTCTGTTTCTTTACATAAATTCTGCTGCTATATATGGCTTAATATAAAATCAACCATTTCATAAACCTTCAAGTCTTCTGTGCTGTTATCTTAATCACAAATCATTTTCAAATAAGTAGAATGTAAAAATAAACTAAAACTCAGCAGGCAAGACTTTTTCTGATTTCAGTAGACATTTCATTTATTTATTATATAATTGACTCTAAGAAAAGGATTTTTTTTCCATATTCACTGCCACGAAGTTTCACAAAACAAAGTTGAAACTCACTAAGTGTTCCTCTTCCAGGAATCTTTACTAAAAGGCAAAATATATATGTGAATGGAATTCAAGTAGAGTATAAAGTCTTCATGATTCATCCGGCTGACAGTACTGCGGCAGAAAAATACCAGGCTTATCCATGGATACCAAATGTTCTCCAGAAGAACTCCCTCCTTCCCCACCCCCTTTTGGCCATACAAGAACTAATTGTGGTGTCAGCTGCCACAGGAATGCAAGGCATGTATCTGGTCTATCAAAAGAATAGTAACTTCTGTCAGCAGCATTCCTGCTCTCCAGCCACAACTGATGGCACAGTGAGCAGTTTAGACAATGTTTCTTCTCATTACAACAGGGGGAAGAAGCTATTTAATTTTTTTTCTGAAATATATACACAGCAGGTAAATTTACTTCTTGGAAGAAATACAGTATTAGTGTTTGCCCACTGCTGGTCACATTCTCTAGGCATCATAGAAACCAAAGATAATTTGAGTCGCAACTCCACTATTTCATTTTTACTAACGGTAGCTAGAATTTTCTTCTGAGAAATGGAAATTCTGACCCACTAAGTGGAAGATGAATACTGGGTTTGGAGTAGCTGTACTTTCTCTGCTCCCCTGTAATGCCCCTCTGGGAAGTGTAGTAAGCCAAGCATTGCTAACATATTATATCTCAATTCTCGTATCAACACTTGCATTAACTTGTAAGAGATATGTGTGCAAGGAGGGCTACCAAAACTGGGCCCTAAAGCTTCAATTGAGCTGCAAACCATGAGAGTGGTATGAATTCACTTCTGGAGTTCAGGTGCTCTATTTAGAATGAAAGAGAATGTTTGCCATTGTGGAATAGAGTTCCTACTTCTGTCTCTCCATTTCATACAAGTTGACAATGTCTGTACTAATGGAAATAAGACAGCTATAACACAAAGTCTGTTAGGCATGAAGAAATGAGTCCGTGCTATTCTGTGTGGTTATTCTTGACATGCTATGATTTAAAAATAAAATGAAATATGTAATTCTTCTTGTTCAGGAGGGTCACAGAGCTGAATTGTAGTGTCTTGTGCAGTTGGCTTAAAATGCAAGAGCATCCTTATTACCTTCTCAGCTTGCTAAATCTGGTTCAAGAAGACAGCAGAGGTAACCAAAAATTTAATTTTTATGAAGGACAGCGGATACATTTTTTTTTAACTGTCAGGTCTTATTTAACTATAGTGTACTCAAGCCTATAGATGAGACAACTGAGTGCAAATATAACTCCTCACAGAATAGTTTGTAAGAACATATCTTTTTATTTTTCTTTCCCTTTCACTGACTTAGACCACTAAAGGTATCTATTTCTGTATGTAACTCAAGAGCTCCAGAAATGTTTCATTTAGTTGAATTACCAAGAATTTAAATTTTAGAAAATAGTTTAGGCTTTCACTTTGCTTGTATAATTTAAAAATGTGATAGAGTTCATTCTGTGAACATAGTTCAGAGGCAGACAAGACTACAGGAATCCTTTCTTACCTCTGCTAGAGCTTCTTTTGTTCAGTCTGCCTACATTTCTTTGTTTCAGGGAGAAAAAGATTTGGGTGGTGACGAGGTAATCATTTTTACTCAAATGTATTTTGGCAACAAATATTCATAAAACACTGAGGTCATGGACAAAATTTACTTGGCTAATTTTAAAATGGGAGCCCTGAGATTAAGCATCTTGAATTTCAAAGAGTGACTATTAAGTTGCATAGGAATGGAACTGATGTTCACATAAATTGGTGTATATGTCTTCTACCCAATTACTTTTTCGGTATTTGCTCTAATCTCACAGTGATACAAACTTGGTGGAATATCATTCTTTCTGATCTACATTTTCATAAATTACTTTCTGAAGATACACACATGTACAGGTATATCATATGAAGTAGCAGTCTTACTGTAAAAAAGAAAGAGGAAATAAGAAGGAAAATGAAGAAGGAAAAAAAAAAAAAGAAGAAGAAGAAGAAGAAACCAAGCCATAGTATAAAACAACAACAAAACAACAAAACCATCAACTCTGTTCTATTGAAAATATTCTGTATCTTCATTGCTTAGATGACAGGTGCAGGTTACACTCATAGCAGTCAAGAAACAAAGCTGGTAAATAAACATATTCTGGCTGTTAAGCATTATGTAGCTGTTGGCACCATCCTGGGGACGTTTAACAAAATTTAAAGTAGTAACAGTTGACTCATTTTATCACTTTAATGAGAAAAAGCATCAGCAGACAGGGTTTAGTGAAAATCTTGAGCATAAAATCAGGTACATTTTAAGGATTGCTTGTATTCCACATCAATTATGGTCTTATTAGCACAAGTTTCACTTTATGGAAAACAGACAGTCTTTATAGCATAACCATTTCCCTGAACAGGAATTTTAGATAGGGTTAATTGAGACTGAAAAGAATTATATTTCCTTGCATATTATATTATTTAAGGTATGTTGTATGAATTGTTTTATTCCACAAGAACATTATTTGTAGAGAGATTTTCATTGTTCTTCATTTCAGACCATGCTGCTTCATAATGCAGTGAGGTAAAACATTCTTGTGTCTTGATTTTCCAAGGTTTGTGTCAAGATATAAAGCATTAGCTCAAAATATAATATTGTCTTTTAAAAATTTCTTTGTGTGGATAAAGAGAGTTCAAATTAAAAGTAAGTTAACTTCAGAAATGGATGTCACCGTCCTGGGCAACTGTGAGATAATGTCTGAAATACTGAGTGCAATCCAAGCCCAGGGATGCTGAACTCTGAGTAGAAGAGGAGAGACTTTCTGAAAATGTTCAGAGGAAACTTCTTCTTCCCTTTGAAAGGAAAAATTGAAAAGTTAGACTTGTTCATTTAGCAAAATGGTGGCTGCAAGAAGATAAGATATTGCTGGGAATAATTGGAGGTGAGAGGAAGAGGAACTATCTAGCCCAAAAGACAGTGTTGCTATGAGGATAAATTGGAATAAATTGTCCATGAATATATTTGGGATAAAATTAAGCAAATTTCTAACAAGTTGCAGAGCAGTGGTGTCACAAGTCTTTGACCTTGACTTGATCAGTGCAGCAGGGGATTTTCATGAGGCTACATAAAATTGCAAGGGCTGGGGATTGCTTTACTCCTATGCTCCTGTAAACAAGATTAAGACCATCTGTGAATTTATTTCAAATTCAAGAATTTTTAATTTGATTTGCATTTGCTGCTTTAAATTGGGTTAAGATCTGAAAGAAATTCAGTAAGGAGGACTGATAGAGCAGTGAAGATAAGCTACATCATGCTTAATGGTTCTGTTGCTGGCATGACTGACTTATCTCACATCAGCAGAGCTAGGTGCTGCATACTGGGACTGGTGAGGATCTCTTGTCTCACCCAGGCTGTTGCCCCAGTACTGGTGTCATGATGACATCCCATTATAATAATTCTTTCTCTTTGGTTGTTGTTATTGTTGTTGAGAATACCTTAAGCTTAATCTCAAATTAAATTACCTGGACTTTAATTTTATTTATTTATTTATTTATTTTGTCATTTATTTGAATGCACATAGCCTGTTCTATGGCATGCTATCTCTGACTGAGCATTCAGTTGCTTCAACAGAGGTATATGAATGGTTGTTCTCTTGGTATGTGTCTCCCAGTGCAAAGCTACAAGTGTGAGTGCTTGATAAAGGCAGTAATGTCTATTCAAGTATTCTCTGCCCTGTTCTTTTTTTATACTTGGAAGAGCTTTTTCAAATTTCTGTTTCTATCCCTCCTAGCCTTGCTACCTCCTTTTCTTTAGTGGAGACGAAGAGACTGTGATGGAAAAGGCTCTTCTGTTTTGTTTTTTACCCTGGTAACTTAAGCAGTCGTGCTGATGGTGCAGCAGATCAGACAGTCTGGCTGGTACAGTGAAGAAGAGCTAAAACTGGAACTGGGCAAAGCAAGGGGGATCTTCTCAATACAGATTTCTTCTAGAGAACCGTTTGTGTAACTATATTAGAATGCGGTGTTTATGCCCATGTTATATGAGACTTCTTATGTACCTGACAGAAAAACGTGCTGCCTAAAAGGTTAGAAATTGTGCTTGTTTCCCAAATTCAGAGATAGAGCTGTGATATAAGCTGGTTTAGCAAAAGGGATCAGTATATTAGTTTAAGGGCCAATATATTAGTTTAGCAAAAGGAATCAATGAGTGCTAGTTCTAAAACTTTCCAGTTTAGCTTTGCTTGGTGTGTGAACAGCCCTGTTTTTCTCAACAATGCTTTTCTCAACAAAGCTCCTGCTTTGCAGGAGCACTGGAGTCACAATAGACTACTTTTATCTTTGCATCCACCAGGGGCAAAGCCTTTTCCTTCAATTTCCCATATATTGTTTTGGGATATAGTACACTAAGATAGAAAGTTGCTCATTATGGCATTACAAGCAATGGAAATTTGCCAAACTGTTGGAAAACAGCTGAACTTCAGCCAAAAGTCACTGTGGTGAAGCTGATGATGGAAAAATGAGGAGAAAGTACGTGATCTAAGACCATCATAGGCTCCTACCATGCATACCCAGAAGGATATTAACATATATTAATGAGATTTTGGAAAAAGAATGAATGTGAATGCCAATGTATTGCATGTGTATGTCTTAACTGCTTAAGTGCAGAACTTGAACTCTGAAAGCGCTTGCTTGACTTATCAAGTCACCCAGGACATTTCATGAGGAATAAAGAAATGCCACTTCATAACACCACAGTGGATTTAGAGGGATTCTGGATTTCATATGACAGCTGTACCAGGAACTTGCTAAAAACATCTAATGAGAATATACATTTATTAAAAACCAGCTATAGGTTTTGTTCTTGGTTTATGTGAGTTTTGGTTTATTCCTGTAGCGCATCCCTAGGTGGAGCTTTGCGACATGCAGGATTGATAAGTGGGTGTGACCGTAACTCCATTTGTCTGCACTGTCATTAGCAGCCTCTGGGGTACAGAGCAGGAGACTTCTGGCATGCAAGGCATTTTCTCTCAGACCTGGTGTTTCCTATGTGTTAGGAATGGGCTGCATGGGGTCGCACAGATTTCCCTCTGAAAACTAAGGAAAGTCTTTCAACTTGTTTGTGTTGATGTCATTGGAAGATTCCAGAAGCAGACCTGATCCCCATTTGAGACAACAATTTTCCTATATATGAAGTTGCAATTGATCAGATTTATTTTCACTGTTTTTCAGCTGTGATTAAGCAGCACTTCTAGGTGGCTGGACAGTAGGCTTTGAGCACAGTGTCTGTAGAAACCAGATATTTGGGCAGTTTCACTTGTGCCATATGTTTACCTCCTGTACAAGGACAGGGTAAGAGAGCTGGGGCTGTTCAGAGTGAAGAGAAGGCTCCCAGGAGACCTGATAGTGGCCTTTCAGTATCTAAAAGGGGCTGTAAGAAAGAAGGGAATGAATTCTTTAGCTGGTCTGCTGTGATAGGGCAAGGAAAAATGATTTCAAACTAAAGGGGGAGAATTTAGCTTGGACATAAAAGTTTTGTGCAATGAAGGTGGTGAGGTACTGGAACAGGTTGCCCAAAGATGTGTTGGATGCCCTGTAGCTGGAGACATTCAAGGTCAGGCTGGATGGGGCTCTTGAGTAACCTAGCTGAGATGTGGATGTCCCTGTTCATTGCAGGGCAGTTGGAATAGACAACCTTTAAAGGTCCCTTCCAACTCAAAAGATTCTATGATTCTATGATGCTGTGATTCAATGTGATTTGTATCCTCATCGCCCCGCTTTGTGAGCTTTGCCACAGTGCTGGCTGAGGTAGAGCCAGAGTCTTAGTTTCAGCAAGGGCAAAATTGTTTTCTTCAGAGTCTCTGGTATGATGCTATGTTCTGGAGAAAAACAATGTTGATAGCACACCGAGTCTGGTTTGATTTGGTGTTTGTCTGCTAGTCTGAAGCTCTGTCCACTTCTTAGGTCTAAAAAAGGTAAACATATTCCATTAGTTTCATTCTGCTTCTGTGGAGTTTTACGGCAAGTAAAGCAACTTCTCAGTCCCAGAAATATGTAACTCATGACTTCATTTTACCAAATACAGTTGTGGTAAGTAGCTGTGTTGCCCTTACAGCCACCACTCCTGGGCATGCACTTGTCAAGGAAATAGCCCTCTGAAGCCAAGCCATGGGCAATATTCTTGACAAAGAGCTCTACTCCTTTGTTTGAGTATGTTGCATTCAGGCCATAAGCAGATAAGGAAGATCTCAGAGGCCACCACCAGTTTCAGAAAATATTTTAGGGGCATTTGTACAAATTGATATCCTCAGTCTGCTCCCAGCCAAAACTACTGCCTTGGTCTCCCTGTCCAAAGAACAGGGGCACAGCTCTGGTTCAGTGAGGCCTACTCTAAGCAGTGTCATGGCTCTGCCCTCAGCTTAGGAGCCTTTAGAGACAGCAAGGGCTCTGTCCATAATGGTGTTTTCCTCTGCTTGTATGCTGCTTTTTGTGCTACCACCCCAGGCAGGGCAGCCTGCACGCTGCACAGGGTCTTAATTTGGAGCCTGCACAATCATTCCAGATGATTTTAGCCTATTAACTATTTTTTCCCCCCATTAACCTTCTGATGTAGGTAGGTGTTCCTGCTTGTCATGATATCTTATGAATTTTCTTTGCCTGCTTGGTGACTGCCTTGCTGTATTGTGTAACTTGCACTTCTGGAACTGTGTCAGGTGTCATGGGGAATTTGATAGCCAGCCACACCTGCACAGCTTAAGCTGCTGAAGATGATGCTAGTCTCCAGACCCTGGCACCAGCCCTAGATGTGATGGAGCATGGCCAGTCCTAAGCAAGTTCATCCTCAGCCTAGTACTGTGTCTCCTCCAGCGGCAAAAGAGAG
This sequence comes from Alectoris magna, assembly GCA_030625065.1. NCBI lineage: Eukaryota > Metazoa > Chordata > Aves > Galliformes > Phasianidae > Alectoris > Alectoris magna. Next base: position 108,696,351 of record CM060560.1, read on the forward strand.
CAAGAATTTCTAAAAGCCCTTCCTGGAATTTAAAATAAAGTTTAAAATTAAAATAATAGTAGTTTTTTAAAAAACACACTCAGACCTCCTTACTTTTGCTTGATGCATCTTGAAGGTTGAGGAGAGCTAGATACATCGAGAGACATTCCCAAGTGATCTCTGAAGTCTGAAAAAATGGTTTACATCTGTTTGTTACAATCACTCCTGAATGCATTTAGCTGTGGTGTTTGGATTTGTTTTGGTTTGGTTTAGTTTTGGTTTTGCCTGTAAAATACCATCCTGCTACTTCTTCCTTTCTTCATCAAAGATTACACATATTCTATTGTTTACACATTCTGTTGTTAAAACACATATTCTATATACAATTTCAAATTGAAATGACACTAGGAAAGTGTTGCATGTTTTCTTTCATGCTATGCATAGTTTGAGCTATTCATACAGGATTGTCTTGACTGCCTTTTTTTAAAGCTGCTCAAGATGCAGTGCATGTTTCCCTTTGGCTTTTGTAATCAAATTTTAATAAATCTGTAAGTGTGTAGTGTGTGGTAAGTTTGTGTTCCAGCTGCTGTAAAGGTTAAATAATAATCAGACCCCTGTTTTGGTATGAAGTTAATCAAGGAGACAGTTTACCAGCCTACAAGAGGCACATCATTTTAGGATAAACCTTGTCTGGATCTTTCTGAACTGTAGTGACTCTGTTTATCTCAGAAGACAGGTAGGAGGGGAAGCAGGGAGGACAAGGTTGTGCATGCTGCTGCACGACAGACACAGGTGGAAGACAGAGGCCACAGTGCCACAACTCCAGCTCCCATGGTGCTATGGTGCTTCTGATCTTGTAAAAAGCAAAATACATTTACATGTAATTCTCTGTATTCTTCCCTCTAAATGGTTAAGTTAGATGAGGCACATTGAGTGCTGCTGTTTAGAACAAACTCCTGCAACCTTCTTGGACTCTTGCGAGGATTAATTAGTTAATGGTTGTAAAAAGAAAAGAAAAAGAAAAAAGAAAGTTTTGAGGATGAAAAGGACAAAGAGTATTGTTTATGAAAAGAGCTTAACAGAGCTCCTGCTGGTTGAATTAAGAGGGGGAAGGAGAGAAGAGAAGGAAAAGTGTTTGGGCGATGTAGAGGTTTAGCTGTGCAGGGACTATGGGGCTCCATGCTGGCAGGAGTGGGGTGCTGCACTGTGACAGGACCCTGGCTGTCAGACCAAGCCTACTCCAGCTCACATGAGGACAGCAGGCACAAGGCAGCCTGAGCTTGTTTAAAATAAAATCCTGTGGCAGGAGGGCAGGCAGTGGGTATGGCTAACACACACAGCAGACATTCATTCTCTGAAGACTTAGGAAGGGGCAAATTTGTGCTCATGGTCCATGAATAGTTTCTGTACCCAAAGTCTCTATGTCTATGTTTTCTTCCGCTTAAAGAAACACTGAAGTTATTGACAATTACGATGAGTACCTGGGAGTGCATACCTAAGTGACAAGTGAGAAGATAACAGAAACATTTCATGAAGAGCCTGCATAAGATGTCTGAGAAATTAATAGTTTGATTAAAACAGGATGAGGACCAGTGATCAGGATCTAATTATGTTCAGTCTGGGAGAAGAAAAAAGATGCTAACAGCACTACAAATTCTCAGTGCTACCAAGGCAATCCTGCATGCACCACAGGAAAAAAATGTGAACAGAAATCATGTAAAGGAAGATATCAGAAAGAAATCATAAATAAAGATAGAACTTATTTTAGAGGAAGGGTCCAAAAATTGCAAGTATTCTACCTTCAAGAAATAAAGCAGCTTTGCTGAAAACCTTGCCTTGCTTTGGTAATATAATGGAGGTAGGAATTAAGAATTTAAGAACAGTACATAAAAATACAGAAAAGGAAATAAGTAGCAATAAGTAGTTATTGATCTGAAGTTATGAAACAAAGAAGTCCTTTTTGCAAGGCTGAGGTAAGTAAGACTTTTTTTGTTTTGTTGGATATTTAAATACATTAGGAATCATAGTAGTTGTATGTGTCTATCCCAGGGAGAGGGAAATAATAAAAATAATTGTGCTGAAAAAGCAGATGGATTTAATAAATATTTCTATTCTCTGATAGACTTGTATTGCCTAAGGGTAAAAGTGTATTTTCTAAGTCATTAGTAACTTAGAATACTACTTAATACTCTGCAGGCTCTCAGAGTTTGCTGCCAGGTATCCTAAAGGCATTTGCTGAGAAGCTCTCGCCCCTTTTGGATCTAATTTATGTTAAAAATTTCGATTATTGAGATCTCCAGAGGGTTGTTATAAAGCTCTTAAAGTTTTCAGAAAGAGTTAGAAACAATAGTCCTGAGAGGGTGTAACACAGTCAATAAAAGCCAGAGCAGTTATGTCTGACAGCCAGTATGGCCTTATTGTCTTCTCAGATATCTCCACTTTTTCACTCTTAAGCCATAAAAAGACAGTAAATAAATAGATAGAATTAAGCACCATTTAGAGGAACCTACCTTAAACAAAAGATAAAGGACTGATTGAGGCCACTCAGACCATGGAGCTTTGCCTCCATAATTGGAGGCAGATGATATTCTCATGCTTGGTGAGATGTCACAAGCCTATGCTAGAGCATGTGAGGCAAGAGATGTAAGCCTTAGCCATATCTCACTTCAGCTCATCATGAGAAATTTCATTAGGTGAAAATGCCTAGATGTTTCCTAGTAAATGCACCATACACTTCTCAACAGAGAAAGGCAAAAGCTATTCTAGAACTGTATGTGTCAGCCTCACAGCTGGAGCAGAAGTAGTCCTTTGTATTTTCAGTGGAGAGGAGGCCATGTTAAATAAGTAAATGTTTGACAACTTTTGAAACATATAGTATAGTGAGGATTAATCAGTGAAGGAAGATACCCTTAAGGGGAGACTATGCAAAAGTCAACACTGAATTCATTACTATTTAATATTTTCAGCAATGAATGTTAAATTCCTGCTCAAATTTACAGGCATAGTTGAGACATGTTCTGCCAAAGACTGAAGAAGAGGCAGTCCTTCAGAGACAAGGAATACTAAGCAGCAGAGTCCATTTAAATGAAAGGCAATTTAATGTGAGAAGAAAACAAATTATTTTTCTAGAAACATATAATAATATAAACAAAATGGGGGGAAAGGAAAATAATGACTCTGAAGAAGAGAATAGAGGGGGCATTTGATCAGTGTGAAGGCCCGTATAATGGAAGAAAGGTTAGCCTGCATCCTGGACATATAGGAGAGAAGAATGTATGGAAGCAAAAAGGTAATTTTCTGTGTAAGTGCAGCACAGTCAGAATTTGAAAATTGTATTCATTTAATATTTATTTTTGAAAGGGTATTTAAAACTGTAAAGTCTGAGAAAGAAAGCAATGCTAATTACTCAAGGGGAAGAGAAAAATCTGTATAATGAAACAATTGCAGATCAAGTACTGCTTTATACTACAGCAGTCTGAGAAGAGACTTGATTACTGTATAAATATTCTATGATAAGAAAAAAGAATGGATAAAAAAGAGCTTCTTACTTCAGAGGAGAAAGACTCAACAAGTACTAATAGCTGGATACTCAATGAGATAAGCTCAAAATAAACATTAGGGAGGCATTTATCATTTTTATATTTATTTAGCTGTTACTAACCACTGGGAAAGGGAATACACATCATCACAGGCAAGGATGGCACTTCTTAGTGTTGAAGTTCTTAAAGTTGAGAGCTGCTGTATATTAGGTTGAAAGTCTCGGGGGGGGGGGGGGTTAAGTGGAATTTTTTTTCTGTATCAAATGAGAAAATAAATCCAGACTCATTCCTCAGGATCTGAGAGGTAAAATTACAAGTACTCTAGAGTTGCTCATGAGCTGCCTAGCTTTTCTGTTTCTAAAAAACAACCTAAACATCAATACTTCTATGTGAAAGTCTTAGGGGACTGCAGAGTTGATTATTACAGTGTAACTCTCCAACTTTTGTGCTCAAAGGCAAAATTATCTGGTAGTGGATAGGAGGAGTTGCATCCAGTCTTAGAACTGCCCCTGTGCTTGCTTTTTGCTCTCCTTTGGTTCTAGCTGTGGTTCAGATACTTCCTATCTGCAGTGGTTAAACATCTGTGACTTGTCTTCAGCTGTCACATTTCAGATCCTTCCAAAAGACACACATCATGTGCTACTTATAACTTTTGTTTAGCTTGTTAGTTGTTTAAATGTAGCTTAATGGTTTGCCAGATGCTCTTCACTCAAGAGAAATGCTTTGCTTGCACTCCTCCATCTGTGTCTCTCCTTTTGAATCTGCTTTCTACAGCAGACTTCCTTAGGCAGATCAAATTGTTTTGTGGTCCTGATGTGACCTTCTTTGTCCACTTTACACAGTTTAATTGCTGTTACAACATGTTGCAGGGTGAGGAATGTGATCCCTAGTGGAGTGACCTCAGCACTGATTGCTGCATGGGTATCCTTGGAGGCTCTTAGAAGCTTTGGGAATGTGGATGAAATATAACCACAATGTACCCTTTGAAGGAGGAGTCTTTTAGCTTTCAAGTATGTGGACAGTATCAGCTGTCAGAGGTATTGATTTCATTGAACTTTTCTCTCCTTGTGACGGTATTGCCATTGTGATATGCTAAGTATGCTGTTTGCAAAGCATTTTTTTTCCTTCAGCCTTTAACTATTTTAATTTTTTTCTCCACACTCTTTCTCAACCAGAGAGAAAAATCTTGTCTTCATGGATTGTTCTCCATAAGGAAAAGCAGTGCTGCCTCTTGCTTATTAAGATTCAGATCTCTTCTAGATTGCCAGCTTAAGCTCTGCGTGAATTTCTTGGGGAGTGAATGAGGATAAGGAATGGAAGACAGAAAGGATGTTTTAGGCAGCTGTTCAGCAACCTATGAAATAATCTGAGGTCTTAGCCCCACAGGTGTTCATGTCAGGAACTATCCATCACTATTTGTAACCTTTTTGGCTTTACAAGCGAAGAGAACAGGAGGTGACAGTACAGAGAGAGGAAGCCATCTATTATCCTTTGTTTGGTTTCTCCAGTTCATGCCCAAACATATTGGGAAAGAATACTGTGAAAGCTGTGTACAGGGGAGGTAGGAAAAGGACTTTCAGATCAGTAACAGCAGAGCCTTTCATAAGAGATATAGATTTCATTTCTGAAAATTCTCCATTTCAAAATCTTTCATAGGAACTGTTTCATCATAGATGACAATAAAGTGAATATAGAAGGAGCTCATATGTTGGATTTTGCATTAAAATTTAAAGCTAACTCAATGCTAGTCTATGCATGAAAATAATTTCATTAATTTTACTTGGTAGATGATTTTATCAGGTACAGCTTTTATATCTGCACCAAGATTAGTGAACCGTAAACTTAAGTAGTAAATTGGCAAAGTAGTATTTGGTAAATTATAAAAAGAAAAAAAAATCAAATGTCAGTTGTAATATCCAGTACAAGTCTGCTTACTGTGGGCAGGTGAGTATGGCAGTCATTTCCCACCAACTGACTCTTCAGGCTGAACAGTTGGTTGTGTTTTGTTCACATGGAAACTTGATCCACTTTTCAAAGCTTTGCCAATGTGTTCAGCTACTTAAAGAAATGTATTGCTGTCAGAAAACATTACCACCTATGTGACTGGAATCAGGAAGTGTGTATATATATATATTTATATCAGTACTCAGGGTATGTGGTTTTATGAGAGCTGTTTTCTGTGTATACTGGCTATAGTTCTGACACCATGAGTTTGCTGCCCAGTCTTGCTGCAGGTCCTGTTAGGGACTTTCATTCTTCATGTTCTGTTTCAAAAGAAGGATGTTATGCCTGAAGACAACATGGACCTCAGTAAGTCCAGACTCACTGGATCTTTGAAAGGTGGAAGAGGTTGGCTTGTCAGGGTATAAACACGGAGGATGCTACTCCCGGAGGACAAATATGGGTTAAGTTCTGGAAGGAGCCTGGGTAAGTTCTGAGTGGCACTGTGCCAGGTCTCATTGGCAGCAGTCCTAATCCAAGGCTGTTGTGTTTTATGATAAAGAAGAAAGCTCAGAAAGGAAGGTAGGATTAAAATGCAATAATCTCTAATAAAATTACGTTAAGCCCTTCACTCATTCCATTCTCAGATGGAAGTATGAGCATCAAGGAGAACTGATAGTGAGTTTTGAATGATTTTACATTAAATTTTACTTTCCTGTTTCTCACCACTAACTCCTAGTTACTTAAATTTTCTACAGAAAAATACACTACAGGAGCCAGTCATATCAGTTAAATTCAACAGTTTGCAACTCAAGTCTTAGGTAAAAATGGTACTTGCTCCAAATTGACTCATGAAAAAAAAGACTAGGTAATTTTCCATGTAAGAAAGTCATCCTGTTAATGAGAAGTGAAATTCTTTTATTTTGTTCTCGGAAGGTGACTAAATCTTGCTTGGAGAAAAATTGGCTGTCCCCTAGTGATTGAGAGTGCCGCTGTAATCTTTCATGACGGTCACTTCATTTGTGGTTCTTGCCCAGCCCACAGCACTACAGGTTGCCTTGATGTTATTCTAACAGGCATTTTACTGGGCTGGCTAAAGGCTATGGAGCTTGGGGGGAAGAGAAGGGATGGGTCTGTTCTGTTTCTCAGAAGGTGAAATTAGGACAACCTCCTTCCTTTTTATGTCCTTCAAGTATGGGTGCTGGTTCTCCACTGCAGCAGCTGTTCAGTGCCAGCGCAAACTCAGCATGCTTTACTGGTAGGTGCTTTGATAAAGAGGCAGAAAGGAAAAGCGAGAGGAACTCAGTGTATCTCTAGCACCCAGCATCTTGAAATACAAGATCTATGCAGTGGAGTTTTTTCATTAAAAAATTGTTTTTTTCCCCTCAATTTGTCTTCCATTCTTTTCTTTGGTTAAGAGGAGTCAAGACTGGATAGGAATTAGAAAGTTTCTGGTCACCGCATGGCTGCAGGTAAGTGAAAGTTGAGTCTTATGAAAAGGCCAATCTGTGAAAATAATCAATTGCTTTTCCACGGTTAATATGATTTCCTATGGCCTTGCAAAATCAAGGATTTACTTCTGAACATAATTTCTGACCTGATAGACCTTTCATTTTATGCATCAGTGTGCAATGATCATTTGGTCATGACAATTAAGATGGGGATCATCTCCATCAATCTTCGTAATAATCTTCTATTATATTTCAACAAATTAAATGAGAAATAGAACAGGTTTAGTCTTGAACTAGAACTGGGCAAGTGCCCTTTTAGAATTCTAAATTTCACAGTGTGTTCTAATAACTGTTAACTGCCTATAAATACATGTTAAAATGAGTATTTAAAAACAGAATGCACTTGTTTCAGCTAGAAAAGAAAAAAAAGAAAAAAAAGAAAAAAAAGAACGAACTAGGGAGGGAAAAAGTCCATGTAACAGTACCAAGAAAAAAATGTTAAAGGGTTAACAGTTTTTCTATGAAAGAATTAGAAAAGAGAATTTAATTTAATACTTTGTAGGGGTGTTTCTTAGTCTTTACCTACCCTGTTATAAATTTTATCAGGAGTGTGAGGAATGGTGACAACCGAGGCAATACAGTTATAGCACAAACATGAAGAGATAGTCTTCCTCTGAAGATTGATAATATTACAGCTACAATTATGTTTTCTATAACTTCAGTCAAACTGCCTCAAGACTATATGGAATCAATAAAACATCCCTATCTTAAGCAAAAGTCTCATCTATATTACTTAACAAAATTAACCAAAACTGAACTTCCATGATCTACTGTTCTTAATGAGTGTTCTTTGTCTATTAGGAATTTCTTGGATAGCTTGTGATGTTCACTGTGGAATGACTGACAGATTTTAAATGTGCTGATAAGAGATTTTCTCCTAGTATTATCAAGGATCATTAGAACTTTGTAGGCCCTGAAATATGAAACCTACTGATGCTCCCATGAACTTGGATATCCTATCTTTAGCAGTGGAGTAATTATACTCAAAATGCCACATCAGACATTGAAGCTATTAAAATTCAGAATGGTGTTTTTGGTATAAACATACATTCCTAGGTAACAAATTGCCTTTTGAAAATAAATGCCCATAAAACTCAGGAAAGTCATTCATTAGTCTGGGTTCTTCAAGAAAGCATTTGATAAATATTTTCAGCTTCACTTCCCATTGCACCACTTAAGGTACTTACACTTGGTTGCTCACCATTAAGTTTTGTAGGAGTGTGACATTTGATTAGGCTATTGCATTGCTCACATGGTTACAAGGAGGTAGCAAACACTGAGGCTCATGGAGGGTTAAACTGTCTGCTTGTCACTTTTAATTTCTCATATTTTGTGTCAAGAAGTCGGTATGTTTGCCCCATGTAATGCAACAGTGGAGATAAGAACCAACTAAAATTGATTCCTTTTCACACTGAACAAGTAACTTGGCTCTATTTGGGGCAGTAACTTTTGAGAGGTTTAACTTTTAGAGAGGTTTAAGGCCTGTGGGTTTCTAAGTTGGAATCAAAGCTAAGTTGGAACCTTCCTTCCCCCTTCCCTATTAAATCTTGTATGGAAATTCCATGGAGATTATATTCAGGTGGGTAACTAGAGCTCTTATTACCTTTGGCATCAAACTCGGGCTTTTGGGAAGACATGGTGCAGACCATAGCTCTTGGACTATGGCTTCCAGAGCACATTGTGAGTGAGGGTTTTGTGTCTCTCTGGTTTTGGTGATGTCTGACAACAGGAAAATACAGAAAAATGAAGTAATCTAGGTAGAATGACTGTGGGATACTGGTGGTGACTGTACTGGGTGGTACACATTTCCCTAGTGGTCCTTCATCCCAGCTTGGGTCAGCCTCATCACTGGACCAAAAGCAGAGTAAAGAAAGGTCTAAGATCCCAGACAGTCTATTGTACTGGATTTAGCTCCAAACTATGTGTCTCTCTACCCCAAGACATAATTACACCAGACTGATGAGGCAGGAACAGGCTTAGTTATTAATGCATCCGACTCCAGAAGGATTCATTTGGAGAAGACTTGAGTGTTAATTCATGGTCAGTGTAGCAGCATTTTAGTAACAAGACAATAAAAATGTTTCTTAATAGTTTTCCTGTTTCATTTCCTGAAAGAATTCTTTACTAATCCACATGCATGTACTTTCAAAAGATTTTCTCCATTTAAAAACATTCTACTTCATGCAAAGATTTATAGCAACAAAAATATTAATTGCAAATTTACGGCCTTTTGCTATAAATTTGGTGGGAAGAGTAACTTCTCATAAACATTATCTCTAGATGAAATGCCATGTTCAAGGTTTGAACATGGATTTGAACACAGATTTGAAGCTGTGCTTTTAATTAGTTTCCACATTTTCCATTTGTTCTGAGAGAGATCACAAGAATCTGCAAACATTCATTTAATCTCCATGGACCAAATTCCATTTTCATTCTCTTGGTGACTCCACAGTTATATTTTGCTTGCATCATGACAGCATCTATTTGCCCACCAGTGCAATAGGCTTTTAAAAATACTAGGGAAAATTTTCACCCATCACCTTAAGCCATGGTCTTGACTGCAGATTTCCAGGCTAAGGAGCTGAGAGGAAGTTCGAAAAGAGGGAATATGTAATAAAAAGAGATAGCCATCTAGGAAATATCATGATAAGAGTGTCCGTCAGCCTGTACAATTTGCTATTCCAATACTTATCTTAGAAATTTCTCCAGAATAAAAATCTGCCTAGCAGCAGAACATATTTGCAGAGTGAGCAATATTTTTTGAGTTGATCTGCAACAAACTGAGATGAGTTTTTGAAGCTGCACACTGCAAAGTTTTCTTTTCCAGCCCTAGGAATTTTCTTTTTCTTGGAAGTACTTCCATGTGTTGGAATTGTTCTAGTTTTCCATGATTACAACAATAATATATAAGGAAAAAAAAAACAACAACAAAAAAAACAACCCTATAAAAGCTAAATAATTGAAGAAACCTTCAACTAATTCTGGACTTTCCGGGTGTGAGGATAGTTTTGCCAGACTAGTTGATTATTTATGCCCACCTTTAATCTTGGTGGATGTGGGTTTTTCAAACTTCTTTCCCAATGTTTTCTATTATATAGAAGAAATTCTCTTTTGATTTGATAGTTCTCATAAAATGTAATTATTTACCAAATATTTCACACTTTTCTCCAGTATTATTTATGATTTTTTCTTTATCATGAAATGCATTTAATCCATGATCAGGCACCTCTTGCTGTTATCAAAATTACACCTTATTGTTCTTAATAACTTTTCCTGTTGTGAGTCCACTGAGTTTTTAAATTGTTGTACATGTTTCTCCTACCTTTTAATTTCTTTTAATTTCTTCCTCAGTGTTTTCTTTCTTTAAATATTAATTTTCTCTGTATCTCTCTAACTAAGTCTCCTCTTTGGTAGGATGCTTTTTACTGCCAACACATTTTTTTTCTTCTATATACAATGGTGGTTTTGGAGATACTTGGTAATACATGAATATTTCCAAGTTCACAGCTCTTGAAGTTTTTCAGTAGTTCTGCTTTCTATCTAAGTTAAGATATAAGTGGCTTTCTAATGTTTTCCCTAAGATATATATTATATTTGATTGTGTATTCTGAGGGCAGAGTGTAGGTATATGATCACTGTGATTTTTTTTCGTGAGTGAAGACCAATTTTAGTTAATGATTGTACCTTTTTTGTCCATTAAGATGAAATTCAATTTTAACTCATCTTACATTAAACCAAGTACAAATTTATGTTCCTTTTGTTCTTTCTCTGTTTTTAAACTCTAAAATTGAGTTCTAGCTTTGTGGGATGTATCGCCAAAATCCTGTTTCTGAAAGCTGCAATTGGAAGTTCAAGGAATCATTTTCTTAGTTCCCTAGTGAAATATTTGTACCTGGACTAAAACTCTCTCATCTCTTAATTTTATTTTAATCAGTTACAAATTTAATCCTTGAGCATTTAAAATGTATTAATCTGGTTCAAATTAAACTGGTAACTGTTAAATATTGTACATCCCAGCAGGCAGAGTTCTATTGAAAAAATGGAGATACCATATGCCAACTTGGTAATATGTATTGTTAGTTTGTTTTTAAGTGTGTGGTCTCTGTGGAAACACATCATCTTAATGATAATCATTTCTCTGCCTGGTGTATAAATTTTAAGCAAGTTATCAAAAATGCGACAATGAAAGTCGTGGTGCCAGGTACATATCTTGCCAGGCAAATTCCAAGTCAATTCTCTCTCTACTGTAGCATGAGAAGTCAGAATGCCAAGCCTTTGTGTAGCACCTAGGAGAGCCTGAAAAATGCTGTTGTTTTTTTTTCTAAATTTTAACAAAAGAGACTCTTCACAACTTTTATTATGTTCAACTGAGGTTAAATAGCAGAGAAAAAAGTAGAGACAACATGCTTGAAAATTAATTTATGTGTGTTGATATTTTTTGCACTTGGGGATATCTGGAGAAAGGTTCCCTTCACTCTCAAGCCCATCTGATGAGTAGGTGTATATCTCATAGATGGGTCTGTGACCTCAGCTTTCAGCATGATACAGAACTCTTTAAAAAACAACAACAACAACAACAACAACAACAATCATGTATTTCCAGCTCAACTCCTTTGCTGTGTTAAGATTAATTTGCTTTGCATTTCTGAGCATCTCAGAGTGAAGCCTAACAGGAACAAGGGCCCCCTATTTTCTTCAAAACAATAGATTCAAGTAAATTAGAGCTGCAAACAAACACAACAGGGTGTCGGCAATCCCAGATGATTATGGGCATCCCAGAGACTGGAATCTATTTCCTTGACATGTTTCAGCGACCAGTGGAAGGCTCATAGGGTGACATGTGTGCAGAGGGAATGTTCTGTAGTAGGAGGGCTACTCTGAAAGTGGTGTCTCCTATTTTGCTATGTTGGCTCATAACATCAGAAGCTGTGGTGGTGGTATGGTAGTAGAGACTGAACCTTCCCATCAGTATTCCGTTACATGTTGTTGCTGTGTGACTGGTGGCAGCAGAGAGGCAGTCTGACAGAATGGTGGCTGACAAGGAAGTGTGTATGAAGCGAAAGTGTGCCACTGACTTCCTCCATGTGGAAAAAATTGCACTCATTGACTTTCATCAATGTTAGCTGAATGTTTCCAGAGTCCAAACAGTGGATATGAGCACAGTGAAGCTGTGGGTGGTGCATTTCACCAGCAGCGACAGTGATGGGAATGACAGCCACATTCCAGATGGCCACACAGATTTTTATGGGCATGGCATGCAGGCTTTTGTTCATCACTGGCAAAAATGCCTAGCTAATGGTGGTGCCTATGTTGAAAACAATGTTTTGTAGCTGAGAATTTGCTCTATCTAACAGTTCTCTTCAGGATATTGTTCTTTGTATCTGTTCTGATTTCCATGGAAATAAATAAGAGACATTACTTTCAGAGTGACCTTCATATATGTGGATATATATGCATATATACGTAAACACGTACACTACAAAGGCATGTTTCTTTGTGTTTAAAGTTACCGCATATACTATGTTATGGCTGTAACATACGTTTTTTGTGGCTGGACTGCTTTTTTCCTGTTTTCACTTTTTCCTTGCCTGGATGAAGGTTGTTTCCAGGGCTAGAAAGCCCTCTGCCCTTTATATTCCCCAAACTAGACAAGGCTCCATATCAATTTCACCCTCGACTTTCTTATGTCGGTCGTCCCTAGGTATTAGATGAATGCTTTGAAACAGTTCTTCTTGGTTTCTTCTCTTTGCAGTCAGATCCTCACATCCTCCTGAGGTGGCTGGGTGCATGAAAAGTCACTTTTCACTACAAAATGCCAGCTAAATTAAGATATTTTCATTTGTGTTTTAATGAAGGGCACCAGCATATATCCAAGTTTTTAACACAATTTTCCAGTCAAAGATGAGGTTGAAATAAAAGCACAGTGTGGATTTGGCATGGTTGTTCTTGCAGTATTGGCAAAGGTCTCGGAGAGTGAAAGCAGCTTTAAAGGAGAACACAAGGATGTTTGCCTTTGAAACACATAATGGCCAGTGTCTGAAAGCTTTCTGCCCCTAGATGATGCACACAACCCTTTGTATTCTTGTTGGATGGAAACGTTTAAAAGTCTACAGAATAAGCTGAGAAAGAACATGAAATTAACTTAATGAAGAAGGAAATTTTTGTTTGCTGACTCAGCATCCAGAAAGAAGTTGAAAAAAAAAAGATTTTGTTTATCACTGTTGTTTTGCTCTGCTCTTTTTTTTTCGTTCTATAAACCACATCCCCTCTCTTCTGTTGCTGTAGATCAGAGCTCCTGCCTGCCTTGACCTTGAGACTTTGTACTTTCTTGTTTGAAGCAGTGTTTTTGTCATTTTTTGATGCCTGGATTGCTCTGTAGAAGAGCCATATAGCAAACCATTTCTGTTGTGTCTTAACCCGTTAGGCAGCTCAGCACCAGATAGCCATTCTCTCAAATCTATGGGATGGGGGAGAGAATCAGAACAAACAAAAACAAAACTCATAATTTGAGATAAACACTACTTAGTAAGATAGAAGAGGAAGGAAAAAATAACAATAATAATGACAATAGAACATACGAAAACAAGCAATGCAAAACAACACAACTACTCAGCACACACTGACGAATGCCTAGCCATTCCCTGAGCAGCAGACACTCAGCCCTAGCCAACTCCTCCAGTTATACTGTTCAACATGACATCATATGGTATGGGACATCCCTTTGGTCAGGTTGGGTCAGCTGCCTTGGCTCTGTCCTTTCCCGGCTCCTTGTGTCCCCCCAGCTCCACACTGGCAGGGCAGCACCAGAAGTAGAAAAGGGTTTGGTGTGTTATCATTATTCTTAACCTAAATCCAAAATGCAGCACTGTACCAGTTACTAGGAAGAAAATTAACTCTATTCCAGCTGAAACCAGGACAGTTCCTTACCTCAGCTATCCGAAGAACCCTGTTGTCTGACAGGGTTCACAGAACTGAGCTCTTTTACTAAAGCTGGTGACTTGCGAGTGTACTTGGGAAAAAGCTCATAGAATTGTAAACCCTAGCTGATGGATCCAGACCTTCAAACCATTGTTCACATGTTAAATATCAAGGTGTGATCATGACTGTGAAAAAAGTGTAGATTTCTGTTCCTGGAGGCTTCATGCCCAGGTAAACTAGCAGAGGGTAGGGAGAAAAAGAGGATCAAAGATGTTAGGGGTAAAAGACCTCAAGGATTTTCCACATGCAGTCTTACAGAGTTGGTAGGAGATTGCATCCTGAGAATTGTTTCAGGTTCTGTACTGCTTCCTTTTTTGAAGGGAGCAGTTCTTCAGTTGAAGATGCGTGTTATTCAACAGGGTTTTCTGAAGAGGCAAGTAGTGGCTGCTGATGTTAACTGAATCACTCTCTACCCTTTAGAACAGCGAAGTGGTGAGGTGGGTTAGTGGTGGCATCTTGTCATTGAAGCTTAGCTGTTTTAACACTTGCATAATCACTTTCCCATGGAATGGTTTGATGCAGACAAAGCCCAGGTAGCTGTCTATCACTGTCTATCCACACTAGGGAGTCAGCAAATATCAGCAAGGGGCAAGGCAAAATGATGGACAGTGATGTCTGCTCAGCCACTGCATCTGCCGAGCCCCACGCATTGGAGCTGCTGGTCTGGGAACAGGGCAGTGCTTCTCAGGACTGTTTGTCTTTGTTGTGGTGCACATGCTGTCTGTGGTCTCCACCAGGCAAGGAGATGGGGAAGAGGATTTTCCTGTGAGATAGTGCTGTTGATTGTACAGTGTAATGCAATACACTCAGCCGAGTAGGCCCACTAACTACTGAGGGAGTATTTTTTAGAGCTGCTAGCAGGAAGCCTGTTTACAGGTAGTAAGCGCATAATCTCAACTATTCAATATTTTTGGTGGAGTTATGCCAAAATTGTGCATCTCAGATTATGTGGGCTTGACCAACCTTTCCATCCCTGCTATTTTGTGATTTTGAGTCTTGCTTTGCTTTAAAATTTGTGTCCATTTCTGGCCCTCATGTGCAAGAAAGATATGCATCAGTGCCTATCATTAAAGGCTTAGAAGTTGAATTGCTTGTTTGTTAGCAGTTATTTTCTGTTTCTCAATACTGTGAGAGAAAAGTCAGATCAATTATGTATCTCACTCCCACACAACTAATGGATGGACAAGGGTTTTTTCAGCTGACATCCACTATGCTAAATAAGTCAAGATGAAGTGATGATTTTCTTGTTTTCTTTCTTCATGCAACGAATGGTAAGTAGGTCAATCAATAAGGTAATATGTGACAGATAACAAATAAGTTACAGCTTAGTAATTTTGAGTAGATGTCCTGATATGTGGGAACCCTTGTAAGCATATGATCCTGCACAGAATTTGTCAAATCTGATTCCATCTTGACATTTAAGTTGCACTGTTAACTGGTTTCCCTGGTGTTCTGTGGCATCTTCTCGGGGCCCCAAACCCTTACAAATGGCTTCTTACTGAGCGTTAATACTAAATCTAGCATGTTTGTTTAATCTTGTCAAGAAATATGTTAGTAGGAATTCTAGTACTTATAGTTAACTTCTAAACTGCCAAGCACTGTCTTGGCTTTCCAGCTTCTTAGGTGTCACAGAAGACAGAAAAGCATCATGCAAACAGGCCTCAAAGTCACTATGACTGTAATACCGAGGCAGCATCAGAGGAGAGTCTTTGCCTCATTGCAGATTAATGTGAGTGCAACAGCCAGGTCTGATGCTTGAGCTGCTGGCCCTTAGTAATGTTTCTCCCAGGTGGAAATAATCTAGCTATTATCAGATAAGCTGACATGACAAATAGTCTCACTCACATATAGCATGATGTCTCCCAGTCCCTTAATCCTGGTCTTTTACTTACACCACAAGTGATGGGAAAGAAAATAAGGATCTTTGTTTGGTGTAGTTTGTGAACCCATGTCATTTCTGATATGAATTCATAGCCAAAGATTAGATAATTCATTTTCACGTGTTTGTTTTTAAATGGTATCTTCCGAAAGCAAAAACTGAGTTATTCTGAGGGATAAGTTTTTGGGTTTTTTTGTTCTCTAAATTTTTCTTTCATAGTATGGTTCAACAACCCCTCCTCTGACTCTTTACAGGGATATATAAAATAATAATAAAAATCATAGTAATCATAAAAAATATTATTACATTACTTATAGTGTCTTTTTAATTAACCTGAAAAACTATTCAATAATAGCTTGTAGCCAAAGGATGTTATTTTTCACGTGTTTATTGTTTGAAAATGAATCTAACATATATTTTTTGAGAGTAAGTGGCAGTGTTCATCAGTTTTAAAACTAATATTTGGTAGCAAAACACAGTGCTAAAGATTGCAGTTTCTAGTTTGCCTGTATTTGCCAGACAACACTAAAACACACTTCTTGTATGCATAAGATTTAATTTGCTTCTGGTGTTCACTTTTTGTGAATCATTCCTGAAGGAAAAAAAATCATGACACAGCAAAAGTAGTACTTGAAGCAAAAGATGCATTTAGATCAGCTAGCAAATTTAAAGGAACACATGTCTCCCACTGTTAGATCTAGTGCTTTGAATTCTGGAAATATAATTATGATTGGCTCTTTGTCAGTGATGAAGATTTGCTTTATCACGACTATGTGTCAATGTGTTATTAGATATCTGTGTTATTTTTCATATTGTGAATTTGAAACGTCCCATGTGTGAAAATATACTGCAGATCAAAATAAAGTCTATGGAATTATTCTCTTATCTGCTGTTTTTCTTTTATTCATAAATGTTCACTGATTCTGAAGGAGTAAAAATATTGTAAAATGTCAAGAGAGGTGTGACAGCTGAAACTACTAAAATTATTAGCAAAGTTATGTGGAGCAATTTTTATGATTGGTTACAATATTATAAAAAGTAAGAACCAACATTCCGAAACAAATATGTGGACTTTACAAGAAGTCTGGCTATTTTTACACTGAATTCGTTCTGCATTTTTTATCTGTTTTCATCATTCTTTCTCCTATACAGTCAGTAAAGAGGGGGAATTCCTGGCCTAACAAACTAGTCCTACTTACTGACAATGTACTTGAGAGTACAGATCCTATATTCCACCCAGAGCTGACTTCAGCACCTGAATGGGGTGATATTCTCAGTTTGTGGCCTGTAAATATACTTTACATCTTGGGCACCTTGTTCTCAGCTAGCACTGACTTAGGGTATTTCAGACAGATATTGGCCTTTTGGCTGAGTCTAGCCAAGGAGGAGCCTGAATGAATTCTTCTTCACCCCTGGTTTCCTAGATAAGATTCAATTTTATCAACAACAACTGCCACTTAGACTGCCTGAAGATATCTAAGAAAAGAGCAACGCATTTGCTGATGTGATGCAGAACTTAAAGAAGACCCATGTTCATATGAATAAGCAGCTGGAGCTTCCGTAATGTATGCTATGTCTAGACAATAGCTCAGCTTTTAGTCTAAGGGCAATCTGTTGGAGAGTGCTCTCTAGTATGACAAAGCTATCATTCTTTTACTCTAATATGAAGCTGCGCAGGGACAACAAATTGTTATTACACTTTTCTTATGCCTTTATGGATAAAGAGAGTGATGTTCAGATGCAAACAAGGTAAGCATTTTTCATATTGATTCCTTATTTAGGACTTCACTTCCACATGTAGATCCACTTTGCTATTCAGTTTAACAGGGTCTCATTATGCCTCATACTTTATTTAATTTTGTATGCTTTATTTATTGTGTTTTCTTAGCCTACAAACTTCAGAAATGTTTAAAAAACAGACATGGTTGTGTTGATTTAGCTACAGTCATCTAAAGATAAGGCAAGAACAGATGTGTACATTGAGATATCATCTTTTACTTAATTGGATAGTATAACTGGAAACAGTAGCCAAATTTTCAGGTCTGAAACAGAATTAGAAGACTTCAGAGTTAAACACAGAATGAAAGCAATAAAGCAATTATTCAGATGTGTACCAGCAAAAACTATCTCTGAAATAAAAGGTAGCTAGAATGTGCGGAATAAAGAAAGGTGATAAGGCAGTTATATCTCAAGGGGACAGAAAGAAAAAAGAAATAGCCTCTGGAACATGCAAAGGTCAGTGAAGGAAAAAAGAAAATTACATTGTTCCATGAAATCAATACCTCTGTTGACTAACCTGTTTTTTAGTGATCAGCAGAGTTTAAAATGTTCGCTCCGATCTCATTTTTGGAAGGGATTTTGGAGATCTTTAAAGATCAGAGGAGGCATGATCTGATACAAAGTATGCTTTGTATAAGATGGGAATTCTGTGTTTGTGTCAAGAATCTATATAAGAAATTAATCTCCTGATGGGCATGATTCAGAGTTTCTAGTCCTCTGGGGTTCCTTGCTGAGTGAACTTTTGAGATTGGACAGGATTGGTCAGATGTATGTTTGTGTCAGTCTGTGCTACAGTACATAGTGTAATGTATCTTGTTGAACAGGATTTACGCTTGCTATGTTTATTGACAGCTCCCTTTCATCTGTGAGAAAGCTGTACCTCAGCGCTACTGCTAGTGTGTTGAAATCCTGAAGTCTATGCTTAGCTTTTATTGGCTCTTCTCTGAAATTCCCACGTGTTCTTCTGAAAAAACTGAGATGATCTACTATATTGTGGCAGTATATTACAAGTGGGCAGGAGTGCCCCTGAGCACATACGGCTGCTCCACACAAAAAACGTTGGCATGCTTTCCCTGCTCTGGAAGTAACCTTTCAGTAAGAATAGGAGCTACCTGACCTCCTGATATCATCTCATGGCTGCAACTGTATGCAACAAACCTCGTGGTTTTTCGCTCTTCTAGGTTTCCTGCTCACCTTGTGTCCATTTTCATTTCCCCACAGTAATCTTGACTCTTTGAGACCAGAGAAATTTCTAATAACTGATACCCTCTTGCTGCTTAGGTGCATCCTGGGATCCTCTTCCTTCTAGAAGCCCCATTGCTATGGTGGCAGCCCTGTTGCCAGACCACTTTTTCTGGCTCCGTAAATGAAATGATCAATGGGAGAAACAGAGACACAGCACCGATTCCTCTGACATCAGATAAATGACCTCAAGCTAACGATATTGTGTTTGGATGCTGACCAGTGGAAGATCTGGATACCTTTTCTTCACCAGCACTCATTTAGGAATGAGATGTCATGAAAGTGCGATGGCAACTCCCTTATATTTTCTTTTCCTTCTTCTTAGGAATCTTCTTGGCCTGTAAGTGTATTGAGGAAGAAGTGCTCACCCTAAATTAGTATCCTTCCTTGAACAACATCCAACACCGGCTGTTTCAAAGAGTTGTTTAAAACACTGAGGGTCAGAATTTCATTGTGATTCAGCAGCTGCTGTGCAGGACAGGTGTTACACAGAGACAACAGTCAAGGAGCAGTGGTAGGGTATTTCCCCAAGCACTGGTGAAATGAGGCTACTTAACTAATTAAAAAGCTGTTTTACTACTTTAGCAACCTCTATAGCATCCATTGCAATTTTCACATCAAATAAGGTACGGTCAGGCCTGACATTTTATCCTTCCTTTAAAGATCCTACCTGAGCTGGTGGCAGGGAACAAATTAATCTCTGCTGGAGACAGTTTTATTAAACCATCTCAAAAGTGTTACACTGCTTTAGATGTTTTGATTTTATTCTAATGTTTATCTATCACAAATTAATACTATTCTTGGTCTGTCTTGCACCACAAATAGAATTATTTAGTCAACTTATATTCCTAAGTAAAAGAATGTGATATTTTAATTTAACACTATTACTGTGTATAGTCAGTCATAACCGAGGCTGTTACAGATATACTATAACATTACAAACATTTTCAATCAGGCTCTTACAGTTCTGTTCTTTGGGAAACTGACCTTACATCACAATGCAATACATGGAGCATTTCTTGTTCTTTGAGGTTGGATTTTTGTGACCATACCCGATTATTCTTCCATTACTGCATAACCACTATTATTAACTATTTTTAATAAGTTAGATTGAAAGCACAAAATTATTTTTGAAATATTTTCTATGATTTTGAAACTATGGAGACGTTAGTAATGAGCTAATCACTTTGGCACACTTATGCAGGTTAATAATTCAACAGTGCATTAGTTATGCCCACATTAATAGAATTCCTTTTCTTTCATGAAACAGGAAATGCATACTCTGGCCAACTTCATACCATTATATTCATTCTTGTCTTTCTATTTGTGTGTTTACTCTTCCAGTGACTTGAAATCATATCTTTGTGCTACTTTAATAAAACTCAAGCACTTCTTTTTCTATTTTGTAAATTAAGAAACAAAAAATCAGTCAGTTCCTGAACATGGGTTCATACCAGATCTACTGATGAACATCTGTGGGTTTGGGCCATTTTTGTTGCTACAGGACAAATAAGTTGAAAAGGCTTTTTGTTTTAATTTATCTATGTGCTGATGTCCTTCTCACCAAGTCTATGGAGTAAATTATTATATGCTGTTCAAGGTAATGGCAGAAGCTCACCTACTCTGAAGTAATTCTTCCCTTTACAGGTTACATAATGTTCGGGAGTTCTTTCTGCACCTCAGTTTTGGAGAAAACACCTATGAGCAGTCTCCTTAATTCTTTTTGCAGGATTTTCCCAGGAACTGTTGAAAGTCAGCAGTTTCCTCTGTCTTTCCTCACTCGGAACTACAGAGGAACAGTGATTTTAAGCGCGTTCCAGTCTGTTTTGGTTTGGTTTTCTTAAGTCACTGAATTTCACAACTAAATTTGTTTTGCAAGCACAGAATAAAAAGTGTGGCTGAACTATTAAAACAAGTCCAAACTTCATGTTCAACCAGAAGCAAAACCTTTCATTCTGCATTAAGGTTTTAAGATTTGTATTTATGTTGTTTTCAAAATATATATACATTTGGCCTGAACAAAAAAATTGAAAAATATTATTTCTAAATACAAAGTTATAAACCATAGCACTTCATTCAAAGTATCAGCATTTTATTATTTTTTTCCCCACAGTTACAATTTCCAGAAGATGTGCTTTAGACTTTAGTTATAGTCATGAAATGTTCTAATCTGCTCCAAACTGCATAATTTGAAGTAAATTATTTACCTAAACTGCTTTCCTCAGTTCAAACGACACGAGCCTGGAGTAGCTTTTTCTTTTGCCCAGTCTGAACCCATAAAGTGAATTCCTTTGCTTCTTTTTGTGCCAGCGATGAAAAAATGTAATGGCCATAATGTATACCTCTATATTGGAAGGAAAATGGCCAGTTTCTACAGGCATGTAGAAATGTCACAGTAACTTCCTAAATCCAGATGCTGCTTTCAACTTATTTATTTTATTCTGGCCTTGAATTTTTTTTTTTCTTCAGAAATTGACAGGTTCTCAGGGTAAGTATTTAAGGAAGAGACTGTAGCTTGGACTTAAATTTTCTGTGCTTTCCTAACTCTGTCCTCCATCCTGATTTTCTCCTTCAAAGATAAGCCACTTTCACAATTCTTTCATAAAGCATTCTGTCCATCCCTTATTCTCCAGCATTTTTAGGAATTTGTGTTCTTTTCTTAACTGACTTGCCATTTACATAACTTTTAGGTGAACACTTGGTAGCAATTAAAAATCCTGGAGAACAAAGCAAAAAAAATTCAAATCTGCAATATTTTTGAGACAGTGAAATGTCTGCAGGCAAGATACCTTGCTATTATTCAGACTGATTACTAAGCTGTCCTCACTCGCCAAACATAGATAGGGAACTGAACTAAAAAATAATTATTTAGGCATTTCATGCGTAAATTTAATTTGGTCAGCTCAGTGTCTACCATCATTGCTAGAGCTAAATTAATCTTTTCACATACATAGGCAGCTACAGTTTGAGATAAATTGAAATCGTATTAGACAGGGGCGAGATCATAATGTCCTGGTCTACCTCATTGCTTAATTGGTTTTATAAATATTTATTTTTATAAAATGAAGACAATGTCATCAGAGATCTTAGTACTTTTTTTGCTCTGATGAAGTAGTAATCCAAGCTTATTTCTCAGGAGAACAACTCTCTCTTTTGTCTGCCTTCCTTCTCATGCACCCTTACTTCTTCAACTCAAGGCTCTCAAGTGGATCGTTATAAATGAGCATGGACTTTTTAAAAGAAAAGATGTATGTGGGTGTAATTGTTTCTCAGAAGCTGAGAGCATGCTGGTTAGTAACAACATTTGTGTCATTTCTACTTGGTACACATCTACATCTGTGACAAATTTTCTGCCAAGCTTTTGTTATTTTTATCTTAATGTTGCACATATCATCCATCATTTCAGTATTCCTTGCCTGTCCAAAGTTTTCAGTAGTAGAACTGAAAGAGTTAACCTGTTAGGTTTCAGGCCAAATGAACTTCTTACTAAAGGCAAAAGTGGGTGAAGGATTAAAATCATTTCCCTGACATTCCTTCTTATAGTCATTGCACGAGATCTGTTGATTATAATCTTTGGTAGAGCACTACTAGAATACTTATTGTTTGTCCTTCTCTCCATTCACAGTCAGACAATGGTCAGATGTGTGTATGTGGATATAAACAAATGAATTTATGAAGGGGAAAATCATTCCTGACAAAACTGACAGCCATATATGGTAGGTGAGTAAGGGAACTACTGGATATCATTTGGATTTTAATGGACATTGTTGAATCTTGACTTTAGCAAGGCTTTTCATACTGCCTCCTGTAATATCCTGATAAACAAGCTGATAAAGTGCAGACTAGATTAATGGTCAGTGAGGTGGACCAAAAACTGCCTGAATTGCTGAGCTGAAAGGTCTGAAGGGATCAGTAGCACAAAGTCTGACTGGAGGCCAATCACTACTGGTGTATCACAGGATCAACAGTGGATCCAATATTGTTTAGTATCTTTGTTAATAACCTGAATGATGAAACAGAGTTTAAACTCTTAGCAAATCTGTAGATGAACAGTATACCAGGAGAAGCAGCTGATACACCAAGTGACTGTATTGCCATTCAAAAGATCATGAACGGACTGGAGAAACTCGTTGAGAGGAATCTCCTGAAGTTTGGTAAGGGGAATTGCAATGTCTTGCACCTGAGAAATGAATTCAAGTGCCAGAACATGCTGAGGGATTACTGACTGGAAAGCAGCTTTGCAGAAAAGGTGTTGGATTCTGGTGGGCACCAAGCTATCCATGACTGAGAATGTGCCCATATGGCAAAGAAGGTCAACAGCATCCTGGGCTTCATGAGACAGAGCAGCACCAGCAGATTAAGTGATGTGATCGTTTACCTCACTCAGTCCTGTTTACGCTGCATGTGGAGTGCTATGTCCAGTACCGGCTTTCCCAGATTAAGAAAGACATGGGCACACAAGAGCTTGTCCAGCAAAGGGGAACAAAAATTGTTAATGGATCAGAGCATCTATTATATGAAGACAGGCTGAGAGAGCTGAGACTGTTCAGGCGGGAAAAGAAAAAGCTCAGAAGATCGTATCAATGTGTATAAACTCTTGATAGTAGGAAGACAACTTTTTAAAGCCAGATTCTTCTAATAGATATTCAATGAATTGGTAAGATGCAACAAAAACTAAAAGGAAAAAAAAAAAAAAGCTCTTTAACCATACAAAAAAAAATTCTCTAGGGGTAATACTGGAGCATATTGCTTGGGGAAATTGTTCCCAGGTTGTGTCTTTACTTTTAAAATTCAACTAGACGCAACTGAGAGCCACCTGCTGTTGCTGACCCTACTTCGACTGGGATATTAGGACAAGATCTACCAAGATCCTCTCCAACTTCAGCCTTTCTGTTTTTCTGTGATATAAAACACTGGGCTTTTAAATGTGTTGAGATGTAGTGAGATATATCTTGCTATCATTTCACCTCCCAGTGAGCAGTGTCAGAACAGAGGTATTATACCATTAAACACATGCCTTCCATTACTGGTTGCTGATTTAGAACAGATAGTCTGCTAATCGACCATCTTGTAATGACAGTGGGTTTCAGGCAGACAAATTTACAGTTAAAAACCATAACAGAGGATTTCATGTAGAATAAGCAGTAATACCAAAAAACAACTATTGAGGTGATCTTAAATTTCTTTGTATCCCCTTAATTAACACAATGGTCAACAGAAAAAAATAGAGCATCACAACCTTGTTAGGTTTACACAGGTGTAGGGAATACGAATGCAATGTCATGTTCAGCAGCTAAGGCAGAAATGCCTGCAACGTCAAGGCCATCTTCAAGTCACAAAAGTGGAATCATGGTGATTTACCAAAAAAACAAAAATAGTTCTAGGAAAGCATGCTCTTGAACTCAACAAAACAAAACACCAGACTCATCTTTATACTAAACTCAGAAAGATTTCAAGGCTCACCTCTCTGTGAATTGAAATCTCAGTGTAGCTGACTCTCTGCTTGTGCCTGTTTTGTAGAAAAATGCCTCTAGCAGAAGACAATTTTCCTGTACTCCTAAATCAAAACAAACTATGAAACACATTGCTGCTTGTGTCAGTGTCTAACAAAACACGAGTGAGTGCATGACATTATTTTGCATGCTGGTAGTTGCAGTCAATCAGACGACAGAACAATCACCTTTGTGATAAAACTGTGTTTTTTTCTTTCTCTTACAGTATCTTCAGTTTTAATGAAGATTAAGTGTGACAAAGCTACATGGAGTAATGGAAGTACCAGAAAGAAATTGCTTTTTGAAAATGAAAAGCTTTTTAAAAAGTCACAATAGGACTGAGAGAGCCATGAACGCATTTTCTACCCTAACATTTTGGCATTACTCTATGGAGCCTTCTGCTATCAGCAGGGAAAGAAAAATTGCAGTTGACATCTACACCTGGCATTTGTCTCCATTAATGCTTAGTGCAGGGACTGTGTTCACTTGGCTTCGTCTCCACCTGTCAGATACTTTGCTCTCTAGAAGGAAAGAGAACAGGGAGAAACCAAGTAGATTTCAGATTTCCTAGTGTGAATCAGTTTTCTTATGAAAGCTGTAGGCAAGGGTCAAAGCTGCATCCCTAGGGAAAAAACCACAACATTATGGCCTCATTTGTCATATCTTGTTCAGGTCTGCTCTTCTATCCACTCATCTGTCTCTGGCACAAAATTCTTCTGCCTGGCCTTTTATTTCAGGAGCTAGGAAACAATTTTCAAATTTGGTGGATCTTTCAAGGATTAAAGAGAACATGGAAATCCTGTTGCATAGACGTACTTTGAAATGGAGAACATATCCCCATGTCACTGGTGCAGAAAGTAAAACTGGCTGAAAGCCACAGAGTAATTCTATTAGTTATCAGAAAAACCGCTCCTTGGGGGAGACATAATGAAGCCGTAAAGCTGAAAGGTGGCCCATTTTGAGTGTTGTTTCACACTCACAGAAACAGTCCTGTGGACTGCTGGCAGTGAGCCTCTTGTCGACACAGTAGGTTGGAGACTCTACATTTCCTTCCAACCCAGACCTGCTTGATCACATCCTTAGGGACCATCCATGGCTTGATTATGCTCAGGAGCTTTGTTCTGAAATCTGGTCTTTTTTATTTCACTGAAATAGGTGTAACTCAAGAATGCAAAGCAAGGGTATTACCCCAGCTAGCTTTTAAACACGTTCACGTGAGAGGTTATTCGTATCATTCTCTTGGCATGTTAAGTGCACAGACTGTATGTCTATTTACTGTATTTCCCAGGAGTACTTCTCAGCTTCTCTGTTTAGATGCACACTACTGCAGAAACCCACCCCAGTAGTTTTGGGGCAATCATCCCCACCATCATCTGTCAGAAACCTGGACCCAGTCCTTCCAAGGGCATGATCTGGTACCCATCTGTGGCTGAAACACGATTGTCCAATGAAAGATGATAGTTTACTTTCACAGCAGGGTCAGCTAAAATGTCTTTGAAATAAAAGACAGAATGCAGTAAAAGAAATAATAAGTCTGTCCCAACACTGTTACTAAGTAGGAAGGCAAGGAGTTGTTATAGCAACAGATGGAGGTATTTTATAACAAGTGCAAGCACCTGAACCTTGGAAAGCTAATGTAACTGTGTGAGAAGGACTAAATGGTACCTTTCAGGCTTTTGTCTGCCTGCTGTGCTTACATTTCAAGCTGACCAAAGATGAGTGCTGTATTACTACAGTCATGGTCCCAACTTTGTTGAGGAGCCAAGCGTCTATCAGCCCAGCCCAGGACTGCTTTAATCAGGCCACATGGCTCTTGGAGTTTTTCACGCAACGTTTGGATCACACGTTGACCAAGCCTGCATCTGCCCACAAAGCACTGTGCAGGCGTACTGTGACTGAGTTTTCTTTTGGGAAATAGTTCCCTGAAGTCTTTCTGTCAGTAGCACAGCTCTAAAGATCAGACTGATCTGAAGCAGAGTGGCAGCTGTTATTTGTCTCCATGCCATCTCTCTCCCCCGGCTCAGAGCAAGCCTAACCCACTTGTTGATAACTAAATATTAGCCCCCTGAGCCCTGATTTGTGCTAGCTTTCCTTCGCCTAGCACCACTAAAATAGTAGTTATACAAGGGTAAGAGTTTTTCTAGCACACACAAAGCCAGGGGAAAGGATTAGAATCAGTCACAAGTAAGGCTTAGATGGAATACATGTACCGCTAGAAGCCAATCAGTTTTTTTACCTCAGGTTCGTATTTCTGTAAACATGTATCTTGGCAACGCATCATTCAGTTTTTCAATACGGTGCAATGCAAGCCCTTTCTCATTTATCTCAGCTGTCTTGTTGTGTTATGTTACAAATGATTGCTGGTAATTCTGTGTTTAATTGCGCTTAGCATAATTTATTTGCCATCCAGTGATTTTAACTGTTGGACATAACAAAATACGGTTCTTTTCTCTTCTGCTTCCTTCTGCTTCTCATCTGTGGATGCTAAAAGCAGCTGGACCTGTTCCACGTGAATGGAAATAATTATGGGCATGTACAACAAATTCATTAATCTCAAGAAGGCATCTTGTGTAGAGCTCTTCCCGGAGTATTCTTCATGAATTGTCTTCTTCTCTCCTGCCCCTTGAAAACTGCTTCTTTCTAATTTTATCTCACAAACTTGCTTTCTGTAAGCCTACCACCTTCCTCTTATTCATAGGAATTGGAAGCAGAATGCATTTCAACTAAAATTGGCAATAATGACACATTCTTGAAACCAAAGTGCCTGTCCCAGATGTTCTGGAGGAAAGATTCAAGTCCTTCAGGCACAATGGGAGCACTGGGACTTCTTACCAGAATGGGATCCTAAAAGAACAATTTGTCTGTCCTTTAAACAGCCTATCTGTAAGGGCAAACAGACACTTGCCCTTAGAGTCACTGTCTCCCGAGAGAATGTCATAGATTCATAGAATCATAGAATTGTTCAGGTTGGAAAAGACCTTAAAGATCATCAAGTCCAACCACAACCTAACCATACTACCCTAACTAACAACCCTCCACTAAATCATGTCCCTGAGCACCACATCCAAACAGTTTTTAAACACATTCAGGGATGGCGACTCAACCACCTTCCTGGGGAGCCTATTCCAGTGCTTAACAACCCTTTCTGTAAATAAGTTTTTCCTGATACCCAGCCTAAACTTACCCTGGCACAAATTGATGCCATTTCCCCTTGTCCTGTCACCTGTCACCAGTGAGAAGAGACCAGCCCCGCTCTCACTGTAAACATTTTTCAGATATTGGAAGAGAGCAATAAGGTCTCCCCTCAGCCTCCTTTTCCCCAGACTAAACAGCCCCAGTTCCTTCAGTCGCTCCTCATAGGGAGCCAAGCCCTTCACAAGCCTTGCTGTCCTTCTTTGGACCTGTGTCTGTTTAGACCTGAATCTCCAAAGCTCCTGAATTCCTTCATTATGAGCCTATACATAAAGCTGATCACAGAATAGCATGCTGGAAAAAGGCCGTGACTGTGAAGGGTGCCATGCTGCTTTCAAAGAGGACAGCAGCTATGCAGCTAGAATGGCAACAGATCTCTCCTTGTACATATTTCAGCGGGCTGGTGCTCCACTCTTTCAAGTCTGAGCACAGGGACTTGTGTGCATAACCCTGTGATATGATTAATAAACTTCCCAAGCTGCACAGATAAAAATTGTTCCTCCATCTCAAAATCAAAGCCAGTAAGGCCTGTACCATTTTCTTTTAAACACGGCTTAGTTTCATCATATCCAAGATTATTTCTGGCTTATCCATATTCAATATGTGTTACTTCTATTTCTTATTTATCACAAATACACTATTCTATGTGAGAAATGAGGCCAGCATTTGATCAGCGTTAATGGAAGCCTTTGAAGATCTTTCAGCTATTGTTCATCATTACCCACTAGAAGAATAATGATGTAGTAAAAAGTGCATGCATTGTATCTAATGTGATTAGTCTCTTAATGCTGGGGATGCAGGAAGAATGAAGCAGTTAAAATAAAGCTGTGGGTAAATACATGAGAAGTGCAAGTCTAGACTGAAATACAAAGAAACAAAAACAAAAACAAAAAACATATATATACAAAATCAGCAGTTTCTCAGTTGTAGTTTGGAGTTTTATGTATATATGGTACTAATTTTCCTCAGTGAAAAATGTAGCAACATTGCATAGTGGAGATGAAGTGTTGGGAAAAGGAATACAAGATAGTTTGGTATTGTAAGTTAGTTACTATTGAATTACTGGGGAAAAAATTAACTCCATCCCATCTAGACCCAATATAATACATCAATTATGTTATGTAAAGGAATACTTCATGCAGTAATCAGAATTAGGAGCTAAAGGGTGGTAGAAAGTCAAGAATGTGTTTATTTCATCATGTACCATACGCCCATCTGCATCACCAAAAAATGCAGCCAAGTAAAAAGAAGTCAGCTAAGACCTGAGTTATATCTGATACTCAGCATCTAAGTGAGATTTCTTGCTTAATCTGAATTCTGAGTTCTTGCCATTTTTCTGTGAAAGGTTTGATGGAAGAATGTAGAGCCTTCTGTTCACTGCTGTGAATGGGCTTCAGAGCTACCAGCTGAACCTCATTAGGTTGTCAGTGCTTTCATATGTGCTCCCAGGAACAGGATTTCATGATCCAGGAGGTTTATTTTGGGTCCTTATCAATCAGAAAAAGACTTTGATCTACTACCTGCATATGCAGATTCACATCTTCTGTTTCACCAAGGAGAATTCTTGTATTTGCAAATCATCACTCTAACAGGGGCTGATAGGAAAATTCTCAAATACTTTTAGTCATTATAAATTGCTGTTAAGAGTTGTTTACTGAATCTTGTTGATTTTATTTTCCTGGAATTGTTCCAGTATTAGTGCTCTTGATAAAGAATTATCAATCCATAAAAGAACATTCAACTGAAAAAGAGCTAGCCACAGTAGCACACATAGCCTGGGAAATCAGGAGGCTTTAGGTTCGGTAGGCAGGGACTTCTCTCTCTGTTCCACATACTGCTGAAGATTGACCCAGATGTCTGAATACAGTCTATTCTGAGGTGCAGATACACATAATGCTCAACCCTGTTACACCACCCATCAAACTGAAAAGCTGTGTATAGTTATAAACTCTCTACAACTCAAAAAATATTTGAGAATGAAAATTCAGCTGCTCTTTGCTGATCTAAACTCGTACCACTGGTTGCAGCTTGTTACTGCAATATTCTTTTAATTTGAAAAACTTCTTTATGAATTGAGCAGTTTTAGAAAGTCATGGGCCTCACTATACACCATGGGACCAGCTTACACTCCACCTTCAAGAAAAAAAAAAAAAACCAACATGCACAGAATTTAGGAGTTTTGTTCTCAATATTACATCATATTCTGGTATCTCTAATGATTATGATTAGAACTCATTGCAAAACCATAAATAACTTTCATAGTAACACTGGAGTTCTTCATTCACTGTTCCGTATTTTCACAGTAATCTGAAGAGTAGGTCTGAGTCATGAAGGAAGAGTTGTGTTGGCATTAGTTTCTAAATCACACCTGAGAGTGGTAAATTGTATGTGCTCACAGGTCCACACCAGGAATTTGGGCAATGGTCTGTCTTTCCAATTACACCTGGAAAATGTCATTTCCTTGTAAAATATCCTTTCTCCCTTTAACTGTGATGTCTCTGGTTATAAAGTAATTGACAAAAAAAAAAAAAATAATAAAATCAGCTATTGAAGGAAAAAGACACATTAATTTAATTGCTGTTCGTACAGATTTCCATATCAACAAAGAGTAATCTGTATTATTTTTATAGTGTTGTAATTTTTTTCCAATATCCTTTCTGGTTCACTACATTTTTCCAAGGTGAAAATGTCAGCAGTTTTCTGTTATAGTCCCCCACCTAGGAGGAAGATTTAAGATCAAATGCATCGGCAATTTGTTCTTGCTGTCATTGAGATTATTTTTTCTTCCCCCTTCCTGTGTATCTTAATGCCTCTTTCTGTTCCCTACCACAACTCTGTTCATGAACCAGCCTAATAAAATTAAAGCTTCCAGGCTTTCTAGCAACAGGAGTCTCCTAAACAAGGAAGACTGTGCTTCAAACTGGTCCTGTATTATCAGCAAAAATAGTCCCATATGATAAGAGAGACCTTTGCACAATTAGGGTTACAGCAGAATTTTGCACTAAATCCAAAGCAGAATGGTGAAGACATTTTGCATGTTAACAAAGGTAAGTAACTGTCCATGTGAAGATAACATATTTCACATTGGTTCTTCAGTGACTTTAGACTTCGCAGCTTGATAGTATAGAACTTTTTACCATCCTAATTAAGATTCTAAGGGGAAAACATGTAGATCTTTATTTTGTATTCTGCAGAAATGGTAAGTCCTAAAAGGTATCAGCTAGATGCATGAACCTCTCTAGGGAAGAAGGAGAGCTAAGGAAGCATGATGATAAATTAATGTGTACAAACGCTGGACTAGAATAGTTAAATCTAATGAAAGTGTTGTTGATATGATAGACACTGTTTTAATTTGGCTCCAGTTGCAGATGATATTTCCAGTATTTGAGCACTTTGTGGTTGTCTTCTGTGGAGTTTTAAATGTATAATTAATGTAGCATAGAAATATGCACTAGCCATATTATTAAAATTTATCATGGCATTAACTTTTGAAAATGAATAACAAGTTGAAGCTAAAGCTGTAAAATTGAGTTTTCTTTGAGGAGATGCACCATATAAAGCATTGAAATTTATCTTGATATTATTTTACTAGAGCTTTTTAATTACTATGGCAGATAAGTAGAACTGGACATTATCTTAAGAAAACATTTGTATTGGTAATGTCATACAATTTGCAAAGATATAGCTCTAGAATATTCTGTTCCTAATAAGAGCTTAGTTTAAGCTTATACGCAAAACCCAGTCTTCCATATTGCAGAAGGTTCCCTATTCTCTTCCAGTGGGCTCCCAAGTCATTTTTCTCAACTGAACTGTAGTCTTTTCCTTAGAAATATGGCCAAAGGAAACGTATCAAATCCCTACAAATACACCAGTAATAACAAGTTCTGAATGCTTGCATGATAGCTGCAAAATTCACCATCTTTTTTCCTTTAATATAATCTTGCTGTTTACAGAATGAAAGACAAAATCATTTTGTAATCCAAAACTTTGCTTTCAATTATTAATTAGATTTTTATTTTGGTCTAGATACATGATGTGAAAGCCAGCAATTTATTTTGAAGTGAAACGCTGGTAGTTTGCTCCTTAGTAGGATATTTGTGGCTATAACAAGGAGTGAAAAAGGCAGAAAGAAATCACACACTATACATTCTAGCTTACCCGTCATCTTCAACAAACTAGAATGTCAAGCACTAACACTGGATTTTAATTAAAAGTAGCGACAAGGTTCTTGCAATGCTACAGAACTCACTGGAGCCCTACATGTACTGTTCCTGGTTTGGAGTAAAATGAAGACTTCAAATTTCAGGCAGGAGTGATTTTTCAGTGAATAAACTGGCCAGATAATTGTATTTTTTAATATCTTGTATCCTGTAAACTTCTGCAGTTTATCTGCAGGATACCCGTCTCTGTATTCAGAACACACATAAAAAAAAGACAATGAAGAAATTCAGGGATTGTAGCAACATCACAGAAATAGCCCATTCAGCTTGTAATGAGATTTTTAAAGAACTGCTGAGAAGATTTCAAATATCTATATTGGCCACAAACAAGTTTTTGTCCTTGAATTATCTTGACTTCATTCAATTCAGGGCAGTTCAATGTTTGCATTATAACCTCACAGCATTCAGAATCAGAAATAGAAAGGGATCTTTAAGATCTATTGCAGTCCCTCTTCTTTGCTGGTTAAGGCAGTATTGTTCCTGAAATTATATTTTGCTATTGTTTGCCTGGCACAGCGCTATCCAGCTGATGTCAAAAAAGGGACAGCTACAGGAAGTGAACCACACACAAGAGAAGAAGGATGCTCAAGATATTGGAAGCTGATACTCATACCAAAATACAACAGAGGAGTCTTAAGGTACATAAGGGTGACTCCAACCATTAAGTGCAGCATTGTTAGTAAGGATGAGCAATTGTGCCTTCCATGCATAAAAATGTTGGCACCTGATGAGACAGCCATGTTTCTGACTTCAAGACACTGCAGTTGGATGGTGTGAGGAATAAATGGTTCTTTTCTTGATGCCAATACAAAAGTGAAAGGATTTAGAGAGATCTTTTTTTTTTTTTTTTTTCTCTTTCTTTTGGATCTGGAGCTGTTAGCGTGAGACTCTGTCCAGACAGGATATGGTTTTTAAATGGAAACTTTTAAATTTTTCTTTTCATGTTCTGAATAAAGAGTAGTGCTTTATCAGAAAGAGAAGAATCATATCACCAGCAACAGAACAACAGGAAGAAAAAAATGGATTTATGCAACTGAAGATGCCATTATTTACTATTGTGATGCAATTATTAACAGTTAAATATACGTCGGGATAATTTTGCACGTTTTAGAGAAAACTAACAAGATATGTGGATTTTTCAAATATTATTTATTTTAAAAAGCCATCTGTACAGCTCTTTCCAGTTTTCCTTGTTGGTTCTGTATAAGTGTGGTGGGCACAGAAACGATGTGAATACCAGTGTGGAAACAGAACAGTTAAGGGGGAAATAATTATTTTTTTTTTAAATGGAAGATTTTTTTTCCATGAGGTATGACTGAAACAGGTTGGTTAGTTTCTGGTAACAATGTCTTTACCTGAAAGTCACTTTTGTCAGTTTGTTTTTAATATTATTAATCTATAGTAGTTGGTTTTGAAGTATTAGAAGCACCCCCCAGATTGTTCTCCAAACTTTTAAAATCACAACTCCTTCAGTGGAACATTGAGTATTGGCATCACCCTCAAGCAAGCATGCTTCTTTACAGTACTAACCTGTCTTTAAAGTCTTTCTCTCCTTGATTTATACATCCTTTATTACCCTTTCTGCTGTTAATCAAGTGCCACTGTAAATCTTTTAGTCCTTCAATAAGCCCTAGAAGAGGGAAAAGCCTTGAAACACTATCTAAAGCATCACTGAGGACATGTGATGCACTGCCCCTTGAAATGAGCAGGTCTGTCAATGGTTGAGAGCTACTGATTCTCATTAAAGCCTTAGCAAAAGCTCTCCTGAGCTGAAAGCCTTGTTTGCAACCAGAGCCATTACTGACTGCAAACTGCATGAAGCGGTTTATCGTGCTTCAAGTTGCTCTGTGCCAATCCTGCTGAAGTAATTGCCCTTGTGCTTACGCACAGCATATGTGAGGCACTGCCACTTCTTTTGAGCTTTTATTATCTGGAGACTCTTGGGTGCACGTTTGCTGAGTTTCTTTGTTTTGCTTTTCTTGACAGAGAGCAAATAGGAGAGGATTCATATCAGCCTGTTCACTCTCTGTTCCACTCTACATGGCTGAATTCCTCACTGTTTATGAAAAGTTGCCACAGATGAGCTGGTGCTGTCATCCGTCTCCTCTAGTATGTCATGGAGAAGAGAAGCCTTTGCACAGACAGGACAGCCATGGCATACACCTCCGTGACGTTCTCCTTCTGGATGGGGTAGTTGCAAGTTGTGTGCCTACACCCCAGAAAAATGACCACGACAAAGAAGTGTTGCAACAGACCTGACACACAGTACTATATGGGCCGCTATAAAGACGCCAACATACCCTGCATGTTGACCAACGATGTTTCATTAATGTGGAACAGAAATAAATAGCCTATTCTCCTGCCAGAACACCAAGCTCTTCTGCAGCCAGCCTTACAAAATTCACTGGGAGATTCTCAAGCCAAGCTGGTGGATTTCTCTGCTGTGTGCGGCTGGATGTTTTCTGCAAGCCAAATTCTGCCCTAATTGATGCCTCCTGTACAAACACACATGGCAGTGGGATTTGGGTGGGACTGATTTCCTCCTCATGTTTCCTTAGGGCAATGGGTGGGCAAGAAGCAACAGTCCCCTTCCCACTGCAATGTGGCCTCAGTTAACTGACAATCTGGAAAAAAAAGTAAGGGAGGGATTTCTCGTCATGGCAGTTTGCTACCATGATGGTTAACAGGGAGCAGATCTGCATAGTAAAAATAACAAACTTAAAGCAGCTCTTCAGTAATTGGAATCCTTTTTTTTTTTTTTTTTTTTTTTCTTCTCTGCATCTTACGCCAAAGAATGCCTCATGGGGGAAAGCGTAAGACTACTAAGCATATGTAAATTTTTGGGCTGGAATTCTCTGGTTGCAGTTAAATGTATAAGCCAAACCTGAAAAGAAGCCATTTAAAAAATAAATCCTGTAGGAAAAACTAAACAAATGTAGAGTGGCTTTTGTCAAAGCAATAGTTTAGATGTTATTCATATCCTCAAACACCTGATGCTTCCTGTGATTTTCTGGGTTTCAGTCAAGCCTATTCTCCAGCAAATTTTAGTGTAAGGGACCAAAACAATGAGCTACCTATAATGAGCACCCCCGGCTTTGCACGGAAGCATGCTTCATGGTCTGTCTCCTCCAGCATCTGAAAAGTGGTACAGACTAGTTAGCATTCTGGAGCTCTTCTTTCAGTATTAATTACTACATTTTTTCACATGTTCCAATGTATTCTTTGCAGGGGACTGCAAATCAAGCTCAGGTGATGGTTCATCCCTGTTTCCCTTTTTCTGCTTTTGAATAACATAATCTGCAGTTATTCAGCTGTGTCAAAACATCTTCCTAACATATTCAAAGCCAGGAGTACCTTGCACCAAGTATGGCTTCACTTTCTTTACCTGTAGCTTCATTACACAGGTGTGCCTAAAGGCATGTTGCTGAAGCCCTATCCCTTCAAGTCATGGTTCAGGAAAACGCATCTTTCTGCCTGTGGTGGGTTTGCAGCTGTTCCAGCAAAGAGCTCCAAGAGCTGGGGAGCTGAACTTAGGACTGTATGGGAGCTTGGAAGTGCAGTGACCTTCCAGGAGAAACAAGGCACAGTGAAGTTAAGTCTGGAATGACCTGACTGAATTGAGCAAGTAATCTGAGTTCTCTGTGTCTTCTTCCACTGTTGTTTGGGGCTACTGTTCTGTGAAGCGTTATGGGGAGGACTTGCTGTTTCTCTGGCATATAAATGGGATATGTTGGAGGAATTATGTATCAAAAGTTTCTACTTGTGGTGGCAGTGTAGTGGGGGGAAAGGGAGTTTGTGGGATTTCTTTCTTTGATTGATTGAGCCCTTCAGAACATAGCATGGGCTGATTTATTTCTCTGAGCAGATATCACTGGTATTCTATTTATCTGCAGAAAAACTGCGGCTGAAGCTACCGTACATATAAGAAAAGCTTTTCTATTTTAAGCACCTGCCCATCAAGTGTCTTATCATAAACTCATTTAATGTAGGGAGATCACTAAATGACACCTCTTCATCACTACCAAATGGGATTTGGACAAAGGATGTTGACATAAGGCTCATTGTCTCTGCCTTCATCCCTAAATTGTAGATATTGCCTCTTTCTACACACGAGTTAAGGAAATACAGTCTTGCCCTCAAATATAAAATGGTTTCTAGAAGGAATACCTTAAAGCTTAGATAACAGCCACTTTTTCTTTTGTATGCCAGAAATTTGCATATCAACAGAAGGAAGCAGTTAAAACGACTCTTTCCAAATAGAGATATGGGTCTATGTTGCTTTTTTTTCCCTTTAAAACAAACAAACAAACAAACAAACAAACAAAAGGGTTGGTTAGACCAATTAGGTTAACAACTAAGCATATTGTAAAGAATGCCTTCTCCACCTGAGGCATTTGCTTTTGACAATCTGATGTTAGGGCTGTATACAAATAGCACTCTAATTGTAGAAGAAATATTATTTTCTAAACAGGGTGTGGGGAATGTAAACTGCAGTCTTAGGTAGCGAGCCAATGCTTGTTAATTAAATTTTACCTGTGCATGATATATTCAAACTGTTTTGTGCATATGTTAAGTAAAAGACGAGATGTGGGTGAGTTGCTGAGAATTAAAGTAAGAAACAGAACAAATACAGTGTTGCTC
The DNA here is from genome assembly GCA_030625065.1 of Alectoris magna. Classification (NCBI taxonomy): domain Eukaryota; kingdom Metazoa; phylum Chordata; class Aves; order Galliformes; family Phasianidae; genus Alectoris; species Alectoris magna. The sequence continues at coordinate 108,732,744 of CM060560.1, forward strand.
TCTTCTTCAAACTCAATTGAGAGCAGCTACCATCCTTTAGAAACTTTTCAAAGGCAGAGAATGGCAAGATTTCAGTTTGCATGTTCTTACACATTTCCTTCTCTTGGCTTGCAAATGAGTTGCCAGTCATCATAGAATATGCTTTGGCAGCACCCTTCTGACACTTCTGTGTGGGAGGTGTAAAAAGAAACGAGTAGTTTGCTCTCTGCCATAGCCATTCTCTCAAGAAGAGATTTTGAGGAGGAGCTGCTTTCTGTGAACTAAGAGCTGGGTTTGTCAGATTTCTAAAGGAGGATATTGTTAAAGTCATCAAACAGTACATCCCTGGAGTAGCAGCGGAGCCTTAGGCTGGCTTCTCCCTCTCCTCTCCTGGCAGGTTGCAGGGCACACGGGGAGGCTGTAGATGCTCTGCCTCTACTTTAGAAAACAAACACCTTGACTTGATCTGCCCACGACTGCACAATGTCCATTCCCATTCCATTCTGGGCTAGCAAGAAATTAAAAACTCATAGTCCTGCCTGAGTTCCATCAGCAGACAAAGCCTCAGTGAAGGATGACGCCACTTTCTCTTTGCTTCCTTCCTACCAGGAAAGCAGCACCCATGGCCAAGTGCATGACCCCCAGAGCACAACCTTTTTGGATAAAGCCAGAAGTCTCCTCTGTGATGTCTTTTCAGCTGACTTCCTTCCTTCCATTAATCCCACTGAGGGTAGAGAGTAGCACAGTGATGTTCTGTAATCATTGCTGGTGTAATGGTAAGTACACTGCCAGGTGACTGAATTGCTTAGCTTTTCCTGTGCTCACCTTGAGTGCGAAAAAAAAGAAAAAACAAACCACAAAATTGACCTAAAATAAAAATCCACAAACACAAAAACCCCAAAACACTAATGTGAGTCATAAGAGGCAGGAGGAAAGAAGGCTTTCAGAGGGGCAGTGTGAAAACCAATTACCAGTTTCCTGGAAAACAGTGCTCTGCATGTGAGAACTTTAAACTGTGAAGGCTTTAAAGGGCATGGGCACAGCCCTGCTGTCAAAGAGCTGTTGAACTGTGGCGGACTGCAGCCAGGCTGCAGTCAAAAGAAACTCCGAGTCTTGCTCTGAGCTGGTGTGAAATTAAAAGCCAAAGGCCACGGCTGTTTCACTAGCTTAAAAAAGAATGAGTGAAGGGGAATTCAAATGCAAGAGGGCTTGATATTGATGTCCCTGTCAGGATAAAAAAGGTGTTACTCCAAAATCTAGCCATTTTAGAAGAGGCAGATTTTTCCAAGCCTTTTAATGTGGTTCTTTCTTTTTTCTTTTTCTTTCCTTTTTTTTTTTTTTTTTTCCCAGTTTTGTCATAGTCAAATAGACTTACTAACAGATTACCGGCACAACAATAGACATATTACTTAAGGCAGTTTTTTGGAGCATTTTGAATGTGTGGTATTTTTTGTTTTTATTTTTACTTTGGAAGCCACGCAAGCTAGCCATTACTTTAAGGAAATTGAAGCAAATTTAACTTGGATCTGTCTTCCATTTTACTGTGGAATCAAAAGTGAAGGTTCGAAGAACAACATGTGTCTTCAGGCTCCTGAGCTTCAACTGAATCAACAACTAGGAAAGGGCTTGCCTTTGGCAACCTGCCACCTTCCTGCAGTGGTAAAGTGATAGGTGTTTGTTTCATTTATTCTGTAGTGCTATCCCAGATGGTCACACATAAAGAATAAGATGTTTTCCTGCTTTGCTGATACCATAACACCTGAAACTCATTCTTCTCATAGCTCAACAACAACTGCTGTTTATCTAGTTTTATTGAGATGAAATTTTGGTCAAGGAAAAACAAGCAAGTGTATGTAGTAACACGGAAGACAAGGAAGCTAGAATTAGTTCATTCTTCTCAGCCTTGAGCCCATATGCTAGAGAAGTTATCAAACTTTTACTCTGCTGGTAGGTGAGACTCCTTTTACAGCATTACTTCTACCTGAACAGCACCTTCAGTGACCACCTGAGCTTTCTAGCTTTAACATCTCAGAGCCATTCTTTTGCCTTAGACAGCTATCATTTTTTTTAAGACTCTTCTTTACTAGGCCAAGTGCCGGGTCCTGCACTGTGGCCATAGTAACCCCATGCAGCACTATAGGCTTGGGGTTGAGTGGCTGGATGACTGTGAAGAGGAAAGGGACCTGGAGGTGTTGGTCAATGCTCGGCTGAACATGAGCTGACAGTGTGCCCAGGTGGCCAAGAGGGCCAATGGCATCCTGGCCTGTATGAGAAATAGTGTGGCCAGCAGGAGCAGAGAGGTAATCGTCCCACTGTACTCAGCACTGGTGAGGCTGCATCTCCAGTATTGTGTTCAGTTTTGGACCCCTCACGACAAGAAAGACATTGAGGCCCTGTAACGTGTCCAGAGAAGGGCAACGAAACTGGTGAGGGGTCTGGAGCACAAGCCTTATGAGGAGCGGCTCAGGGAGCTGGGATTGTTTAGCCTGGAAAAGAGGAGGCTCAGGGGAGACCTCATTGCATTCTACAGCTTCCTGAAGGGAGGTTGTGATGAGGAGGGGCTTGGCCTCTTCTGCCAGGCAACAAACAGGACCTGAGGAAATGGCCACAAGTTGTACCAGAAGAGGTTTAGACTAGACATAAGAAAGAACCTTTTCTCCCAGAGAGTGGTCAGGCACTGGAATGGCCACCCAGGAAGGTGGTGGAGTCGCCGTCCCCCGCAGTGTTCAAGAGGCGTCTGGATGAGAAGCTACGAGGTATTGTTTAGTGGCTTGTGGTAGCAACGATAATGGGAGGACAGTTGAACTAGATGATCTTGTTGGTCCTTTCCAACCTCATGATTCTATGACTCTGTGATTCTCATCTGACCCTTTGGTCACCTCCCTCTTTGCTCTCAAGTGGCTTCTGAACTTCCCCTAGCTGTGGGTAGTCCTTCCTCTCCAGAGATGCCTGCCTTGAGGCAAGATCTTCCCCAGACTACAGGGTCCTATTTTCTTCCTTCCAATTCCCAGAAGGAAGGAATTTCCTGTGATGCAGGCCCTCTTCCACCTCCCCCCTTGCACCCCACCCTTTCCCTGGGCTCCTCCCCACCTTTGCATTTCTCTTTCAGTGAGAAATGTCTTGGATCTCACCCACTAGCTAGCAATAATTTTCCATGCATACAAAACCAAAGTGACCTCTAAATGAAAGGACTTGCTAACAACATCCAAAATAGTAAACACAAGGACAGATGTTTATAAAAATACAGTTCTGAGAAAGGGAAACTGTTACAAATCTACTGAGAGTTCCTTGAGTTACCAAAAAGTAATGCCTCCAACTCAGGAGAGCTGTCTTCCCAGACACATCAGCATTAATCTTTCAATATGAAATGTCACTATATGCTGATTTTTCTGCTGATTATTTGTTCAATAAGTCACAAGGACACTTGTCCAGACCTCTGAACTGAAAAAGGTACATGCAGCTTATTAAAAACTCTTGAGACTGGACACCATGGTAATTTAGGCTTCTGGGGGGGTGATCCTGGGCTGTACAAAAGGTATTAGAATTGAGACTGAGGTTTTAGTGGATGAAAAGCAGTTGAATGTCTTTCCAAACTGATGTTGTCTAATAAGAAATAACTCCTGAGTCTTCCTGTATAGTTTTTAAAACTCAGGGCTCCTTTGGGTAGGAACCCTGTATCTCTCAGTTATACGCTACACAGAGTAAGAAGTCAGTTGTGTAGTTAATACAAATGAGCTGGAGCTTTACAGACAACAAAACAAAACTGTCCAGAAGCTACTGTAGGCTTGAGAACCACTGGTGGAAGCAGGCTATTTTACAAGGACATTTTACTGAGCCATTTTGCAAATTTAATTTAAGGTTGTTTTGCTGGAACCAGATGTTCATCAAAAAGAATAGAGCGTTGTTTAGATATTTGTAGAGACTTAATCTGTACAGAGCTGGGCTCGCTGCGTACACTGGTGTTTGCTGGAATAGTCTCTGTGGGAAGATAGTGCTGTGGCCCTGCTCTCATGTGTGCAGAACTTGCCCCCCACACTTCCTACCTGCTCTTTAAATTTAGATAAGAGATACAGGGGCTCTAGAAATTATGTCAGTTTCAAACCACTCTCTTGGTCTTTGGTATGATCATGTTGCACTATTAATACAACTTCATAGCCTTTTGGGTAATGTTATGTGCTTTGAAAAGTGCTCAAAGAAAGTATGTCCATGTAAGTTGGCTAAGGGAGGTTGCAGTGGACTTCTGCTAAAAAGTGGCTCTACTGGAACATTGCGGGGAATTCAAGTATTTTAAGTGGTCATATATGCATGTATAAGTATAAATTCAAGTAGTCTGCCTTCACTCTCACTTTCAGTGAACTTTTAGTTCAAAAGGCACGAGTATGCAAGCATGAATACTTGTGGACTACAAATTTTAATTGTTTTTTAGCTGCTTGATGCAGTGAATAGGAGTTGTGCTCAGCTGGAGTTGTGTTCATTCCGCTTAGAAGTAAAGACAATGCTAAATGATAGGCAGTAAAGTTCACAGCAAGATACTCAACAGTAAAACTTTGTTCCATATTTTCTAAAAGTTTATATAATAAGTGTGTGTGTGTATACATATGTAAACAACATTAAAATTATGTTAAATTTGGTTTCTCTGAAGTTTTTCAAACCTTGTTCATTGACATTGGGCCCGGGACAGAGACGAAAGTGAGAAGCTGAGTTTCTCAGGCTGTGAGTACACTGCTAGTCTATTAATTTATCCTTCTATAATAATAATATTTTTGTTCTGTTTGTGCAGTCTTTGCAAGGTTTAATCTCTCTGTTTCTTCTACTGATGAAGTATCCATGCAACTGCTGCTAATGTCTTCTGGAGGCACAGATTAGGGCTGCATATCACTTTAGCCCAAACATACAGCATAATACTTGGATCTCATTGTTACCTTGTAGTTCCATGACAATTTCCAACATATTTCTGGAAAATCATGTGAACTATTATGCTGTCTTAACAAGAAACCTTCTTGCTGTTGAGAAACTTCTGTAAGGTGTATTCACTATTGGTTAGTAATCACTGATTGATCACTTCCATCTAATCTAACATGCTTCCTATGTGATTTTAAGCAACAAAAAGGAAAAGGAATTGTATGTGTGTGTGTATATGTGTTATATGTGTGTGTCATACACACACACACACACACATATACATATGTGAGGCTGAAATTCTGAAAGTAATGCCTCCAGTTTTATTATTTTGGCCCATGACTTTAAAGGTGCATGTTGACACTGTGGCAGTAGTCAGAACCTTCTTGACAGCATTCCCTTATGTTTTGTTACTGTGCAACAGGTGGCAGCAGAGGGGCAGTCTGACAGAATGCCATCTGACATGGAAGTGTGTATGAAGCAAAGATGTGTCAGCGAATTCTTCCATGCAGAAAACATAGCATCCATAGATATTCGTCAATGTCTGCTGAGCATTTCTGAAGATCAAACAGTGGATGTGAGCACAGTAAGATAGTGGATGATGCATTTCAGCAGCAGTGACAGTGGGTCATCTCCAGTGGCACAGATTTTGATGTTCACCACAGGCAAAAATACATGGCTAAGGGTGGCACCTATGTTGAAAAGCAGTGTTTTGTAGCTGTATTAAAGAGTATTATTGTGCTCTTTGTATCAGATGTATTTTCCATGGAAATAAATAGGAGGCATTACTTTTGGAGCACATTATGTTTTGTATAGCCTGTCCTCAAGGATTCTTTCAACAGCAGTGCTGTGCAGTCACAAGTTAATAACAGTTCTGTCACAAGATAATGAGACAGGAACAGTTATAATCGGCTATTTTCATTGGACATAATGATTGGTAGTGTTACACAGAGTATGATCTTGCACTAGAAATATATGGAATTTGTGTCTGTACTCTTCAGTGCCATCCTGGTGCTGCAAATCTTGCAAAAGATGACATATCACTCGTATCAGGGTCAAATTCAAAGGACAGGTTTAATCCTTTGCCAGACAACTTATTGGCATAGATGAGCTGCTTTCAGTCACTTCTCAGAACCAAAACTGACAATTTCAAAGTGTTTCTCTAAGAGATCCCCTTCCAGGCTAATAGTGGCAGCAGCTTTGAGCTGGCAGATTTCAGAGTAGATTAGTTCAACTTGAAAAAGACTCAGATAAAACTTGGCTGGTCCAAACTATCCCAATGAGCTTCAGAGACAAATGTAGTTATCTGTTCCTGGTTCTCTTGGGAGTCATCATTTCTTCTAATCAACCAGCTACAAGGAGCTGCCCTTTTGAGTTTTAATCTCTGCTTACTCATTAGGTCTTATTCAAGAAGCTGATCTTAAAAGGGTGTGCTGGCTTCTTCATGATGCATACTGGATGACCCTTCACTTCTAGGCATGCAATGTTAAGTGTGAATTTAGACCTGGAATGTAAGGCTATGCCCATCTCAAATTATTTCATCCTCCTTCCTGCACTGTGTTGCTGTTGCTCCCATCAGCAGTGCAGATTTGAATCATTCACTGTAGGAAAGAGGGATAAGGCAGACTAGGGATACTCTGAACATCTTTCAACTTCCTTTCCTTGTTTCAAAGCAGCATATCCTAATGACGAAGTCCCTTCTTTCAAGGAAGGACTTTTTCATTATTTTCTTAGTAACTGATGCTGTATATGCAGTTCTTGACACAGCTGACCTTGACAGATCGAAGCAGCCTGAACATTTTAGTGAAGCACAGAGTAACCTGTGGTTGCTAAAAACAGTACCTGTGGATGTACCTTGGGGAGATCTAATCCTGTGGCAATTACTGAGTGAATGAGAATAGACCTTAGCCTGGGGCAGAGGGGATGAGAAAGAGTAAGGAACTGTGTAACTGTGAGTAATGAAAAGAGAGATTATTATCTTACTTGTAGAAAAGAGATTTCCTTAGTCCACAAAGCCTAGTGGTTCTGGTTGAATTGTCTCTATACTTTAAAAAAGGTAATGATCCCAAGTGACATGTGGGTAAAAGTATGCTTCTTTTTTTTTATTTTTCCCTTTAGTTTAATGGTGATACATGCTTACAAATACTTTTTCTCCTTTCTGTAATCACTATTAAAAGTCAAAACCACAAGTCAGTATGTACAGCTTTGGTATAATGCAATGGTAGCTATTTTCTGTGGCAAAAACTATGCTGCATTCTTTCTGTGGAGTAACACGGGTGGTATCAGGCCCAGACCATCAGAAAACTTGTGGTAGAACTTCCTGTCTGAACTCCACACCAAAGGTAATGCTACAAAATACTGGAGCAAAGGCAGTAAGAATTAGTGGCACTTCATAGTGTTCTGTGCAAGGTTCATCCAACTCATGTTTGATATTGTTGTCTGAAAGGCAGATTTGCTGTGCAGTGTGCAGTAAGCCCATCTCGCACTCAAAATATTGACTTATGGCAAAGTTCAGGTTCTACTACATAGTCTTCCACAAAGCTAGCATACCCCTGGATTTTCATGGTACTGTTTTATACATATTTTTCTCACTTGACCACTACCCCAACGCAGCCACCAGCCTCCAGCTGGTCAGTTAAAGATAGGGCTCATCCCCCTACCTGCAGGCTAGCTAGACACACTAATCAACTGCATGTTTTCTAAAGATACTACTTTCTTCCAAAGCAAGTTAAGTTGTTGCACTGTGATTAGAAATTCTTCTACTTAATCACATTAGCAGTTTCAATGATGATCACCCTGATCTAGATAAAAGTACATATATACTATATCTACGGATACACATACAAAAGCTTGTACTAAGGTTAGTTCTTATCTGACAACAATTTCACAGGGAAAATTTATTTAAAATTCATTCTTCTAATAACTGCCTCATCACTTATTTTGCAGTGGTGAGCAGCCACCACCAAGCACCACAGTTTGTTTGTTTTGTTTTGTTTTTAAGCTTATGGATATAGTGTTTTTTTTGTCCTTGAACAACTCTACCTGCATTTTGAGGATACTGGGCAGCCTGCTTTCTCGTGGCACCTTGCACAGTCAGGATTTGGATTTATGGTAATAGTATTGGCAGCAATTGTAAGGGTGTTTTTTAAGCCTTCCCTGAACTAGCTTCCTGCTGCACAGCAGCTTTCAGTCACAACCAAGACATAGTTGAATTACTCTGACAGGATCTCACATGCTTACTCAGTCCTATAAGGAGACAGTGACTGGCATGAAATCACTTCAGCAGTGGTTGTGTAGCTGGGAGAAAGCAGCTGAACAAGAAGTGTTACTCCAAGCTGACTAGCCAATAATGCCAGGTAGGTCAGGAAGGCTGAAGTGCTGACTCTTGTCCCTCCTGCCTTCCTGTGCCTGGACTTACAATGACATTAGGAAAGCTTGCTCCACGTGGCAGATAGGGGTAACTTCACACTGCTGTAGTCAATGAGTGCTTGTTTCATCCCTAAAATAGCCAGCTGCAGCATTGAGTCTCCCTGTTGCTGTTGTGGAGCAGGGAAAGTAGGCTCCACAGGTATAATAACCATATGGTGTGTCTGAACAGCTGTAAGGACAGAAAGGTAATTGCTGATGCTTGTGGCTTTCTTAAGGTGATAATCACAGGCAGAGAATGCTTACCTCTTTTCCTGACTGAACTTATCAATGGTTGATAATTTTCAATCTTTATGTTCTAGCTACTCATCTCATTGCTTCCTACAAATGACTTAAAACACTAATAACTTATTTTCCACTCTATATGGAGTGGTTATGTACCTGCCTCGGGTGGGTGGTTTGTATATTCAGTCAGCCAACATAAAATCACTTTGAACGCCACTTGCTTTTGCTGGCGCTGAAAATTACAGCAGCAGGTATAGATTAGGTAAATACTTTGCCTCAGCTGTTTTGGTTTAAATTAAGATGACAGAAGATCAAGTGCAAAGCAAGTACATAAAAGCAGTGTGATACAAGCTCAAAAGTCCTTTGCATTAAAATTGTTTGAGGCCAAGTTCAATTATAAGAATTACCATAGCAATGAAGTAGCACGTAGAACATCCATTGAAAACCAGACCCCGCTTGTTCGGTTTGTAGAAACCATTTCAGCTCCTAAAACCAACAATTTTCTCATTACCTCTATATAGTGTTACTTGTTTGTTCTGCTGAGCTTAAAGAAAACAATGTTTCTTTGTATTTATCTCTCCTTCAGCATTTGTAAGGTAGGTTACGCACAGGTTGCTTGGGTTGTGCAACTTCTCCTGTTTGCTTTGTTTAAAATGGTTTTCTGGTTGAAATGTCTTATATCTTTTAAAGAAAGGCCAGATAGTATTAATCTTTTATTACTATTGTTATTATTGGAGAGAATTTCCCTGTCACATCAGACAACTCTTGAATCTTCCATCTGGTTCTCCAAAGAAGCAAGGCTCCTACAATCATGCTGTCTTGTTATTGCATGTTTTTATCTCCTACATCTAGCCACAGTGACTTTTTTAACCTGTGTGCTCCTTCTAGTTCATTTTCACAGACTGGCAGAGATAACAATGGTAGTTTGTTAACAGCTAAGGTAGGTAGAATTAGGGTTCCGAGTAGCTGAGGGAGCAGGCATATACTCTGACTGAGAAAGGGGCTGCAGCATAACTCAGACCTAACTTGGCCCTTGAGTACCCCTATAGGATAGATACCCATAAGCTCCACAGCTGGGGAAAATCTTCTGCTGGAGGTAGTATTCAAGCATGAGGCACCCAGTCATCCTGATTTCTGTACTTCTACTGATCATAGGAAGACATCATGCTGGTATCCCTCAGAAAAGAATTGGCAGCTCAAGACCACCTGGCAGAAATTATCCTGCATCCATCCAACTAAGCACTGTACAGAGACAGGTCTGAATGCAGCTTTCTCACCACCCGCTCGTCCTTTCCCCCAGGACCTCAATAAACTGGAGTATTCAGAAATTAGCCAGAGCTTCTGCAGCTCTTGCAGATCAGCAGCTCACCTGCTCAGACACAAAGCTTCAGGGTACTGAAAGCAATTGCTCTCCTGTGCACCAGTTGCATGGATCCTGTGCCCTAAGGCTTTTATTTCCACCCCCATAATCAGCAGAGCTGCACTTGAAATTCTCTTTCTTTTAGGTACGTCCTTTGGATTTGCCGTCAATAAGAAACTGTATGTGTATCTGTGCTGTGTGGAAGTAGCAAAGAGAGAAAAACTGTAGGTGGCAACATGAAGACGTGGAGAAGAGGTAGTTTAAGAAGGCTTCAGATTTGCTTATGCTGAAAGGCTGAAAGACTGTGTGTAGCTAAAAGAAAGGAGGTAAACTCAGACAATATATTTTTTTTCCTAATTCTTAATAAAAAGCAGAAGAAGGATTTTCATATCCAGTGCCTATGAAAACCATTTGCTCGTTGTCATGAGTGGCATGTATTTTGATAACACAAAATAAGCACCTCATATTCCACTGCTACTCATGCGTGCACAATTCTTCCCATTTAATTCAGCAAGACTAATTATCTGAATTAGTGACATTAGCTTGAAGCTACAGCTTTGCAGATTGCAGCTCTGGCTTTCAGAACAACTTCTTTAAAGGAATTAGTCATGTCTAAGTACAACAGAACCGTCAAATTGCATCCCCTGGCTTTGTTTGACATTTCAGTCACAAAACCAGCCTTATGCAAGACTGTCCTCGTGGCACTAGACTTAAGGCAGTGGATAGTCTAATTTTATTGCTCTGACAACCATAAAATGGCTCATAAAGATCGGGCAGTTAACTCACCATCTGACAGTGAATGAGGTAAGATGCACTGTGTTTTACCTTCCATCTCACTGGCGGACTTTGTTGCCCACACTGTGGGAATGTCTGTTGTCCATTTCCAAATCGCCTCCTGAGCTAACCCTGATTTTGGTTTAACTTACCATGTAGGCATGAAAACAATTCTCAAGCAGATCCCAAACCCCTGCCTTGGCAGCAACAACACTGATTAGAAAGGCAGGGCTGCAAACAACAACCCTTCAAAGTGCTGCACAAGAGGCTTGAAGTGATGCACAGTGGCTGCCTGTGAGACCAGCAAAGTGTGCAGCCAGAGGGGGCAGATCTTCAGTTGGTTGGCTGGTTTTTACTGCTTTTTATTATTATTATTATTATTATTATTTAAACCTTGTATTTTTGCTACAGACTGAAAAGCTTCAGACACTCACAAAAATGCTGAACAATGGGAGGTTGAGGATCCTCAAGACTCACCCAAGAAGCAGAAGGGCATGGCTATGGCTCTGCATATAACTAGTGAAGTCTCCCAGTCTATGCATCATTTGTTGCCCCTTATCTTCAAATGAACACTTCATAATTAAGTGGCACAACCGAAGATGTGAAATTCTACATGGCACATACTGAACTTGCCCGCTCATTTATCTCTTTCAAGTGTTTAATGAATTTTCCATTTCAGCTAATGAATAATGGCAATTTCAGGCCCATTGTCCTATGCAGCGAAATTAATAATGGCCTAAGGATAATTTTGTACCTAGTAATGTGATAGAGATTGCTGGAAAGTCAGAATACATGTTCCTTTTTAGAATATCCAACACTATCTTCACTTTCATTCTGATCAGCATATAGTCATTCCAGCAAAGAACCTCAGATCCACAATACACAGAACCTGGTCTTTATGGGGAAAATTGCCTGCCTTCCCACTCTGCCCTTCAGGTTGCTGTACATCCCCAGAAGTTCGTCTCTTTCTGTGTGCAGAAATTTTGACCACAGTTTAAAGGTTTTGATTGCTAGAAATGTGTTAAGAACATCAAAAGAAATGCAGCTGCTCAATCCTTTCTCCAAACATGTCCTGAAAGAAGTTGGCTTAATGGATAAGAATAGGGAAACTTACGCACTCCAGAACTTACCATAAAAACACTTTTTTGGCATCACTCTTTTTATTAGGAAAATTGCTGTGAATAAACATTTTCACCAGATACTACTCCCACAAGGCAAGGAAAAGCAGCTTATGCTGGCAGGTTTAGTTTCAGTCATTTTTGGCATTCAAGTACAGAACTTTAAGTGCAGGAAGAAAAATATACACAACACAGATGCATACTAAAACTCCTTTTTGACCACAGTACTTGAAGAACTGGAAATACTCTTGAATTGTAGGAAGTATATCCTTTCTATTAGCCAAACCTGGAGTAAATATAATCAACTTCCTATCCAGCCTCAGTGACTGATTTCCATTTTTTAAATTTCCTTTCAGAAATGCAGTTTAAGTGAAATATTCAGAAATGAAGATGTGGTTTTCTATTTAAAAAAAAAAAAAAAAAAGCAATTTTTTTACTTAAAAGAAAAAAAATTTACATAAAAACAAACAGATTCGTTTTTTTTTTCTTGTTGTTTTTGTTTGTTTTAACCTAATTGGTGAAAGTTAATGGCTGCTAAGTCTTCATCTCTTTATTCAATTTACTGTGACTTACATCCCACTTCTACTACTTCTCCACACAAAATATGTGGCATTGAGAAAGACTGTGTGTGTGAATTGTAGTGTTAAGACCATGGTATGAGAGAAAGTAATTTGTGGCAAATAGATAACACTCCAAGTCCTAATATCCCCAGGCATGAGACATGTAGAATTCAATTGTTCATCCTACTCTGTTGTTGGAGGTGCGTCCCAGACTGCTGTAGCATGTCCATGTAAGATCTGATGTTGTCACTAGAAAAGATGGAAAAAGTTGGTTTTAGTAAATAAGTCTGCAAAATTATTTCAAGATCCTGTCAGCAGCTCTGGTCTTCAGATTTGCAACATTTGGTTTTGGAAGTGTGGCCCCTGAAGCAGATTTCTGCATATGGTTTATAATCTTGCTTTTCTTGGTTACCTCAGAAATGTAAATAATCGTGAGCAATGAGGTCAAAAATCATTGTTTTGCTATCCAAAAATATTTTTCGAAACTTCTTGCTATGTTTTTTTCTTTCTACAATATGCCTTCATAAACGTTCCGGATGTTAATTTCTGCCACGCTAGCACTGTGAACTTGATTTCAGTCCAGGACTTATCCAATCTCCCTCTGAAATCATAAATGTGCTTCAGTAGGAGTTGCCTACAAATGTGTTTCTGTAAACTAGTTATAATCCTGTCATATGGCAATCATGAGGATTATCATTCTGGAGGAATAATTCATCTTGCAGCATGCCTGACAGCTGTCAGGATCACAGCCCTCAGACACATGGATTGGGCAACTTATAATTAGAGGTAGTTAGATATTTTCTGTCTGAATAATTTTTCCTGATGGAAAAGACAAGTTTGGGCATTTTTGTTTTGTTTTGTTTTGTTTTCCCAAGAAAACTAAGTAAAGCGACTTTGGGCAATTCCACACATCATGAGACAAATGCACTTCTATCCCAGCACATTGCTACCCATATCATTTCTGGAAGCTGTGAGAGAATATCCTGATGCTTCCTCTCGTTTGCCCAAGGATGTCAGCTGAATGCTTGTCAAGGAAAGTGTGACTTGTAGCTATTTTTTCCACTTTGCTTCTTCTCCAGCTTTCAGGTGGAACAGTCTTATAAAGGTCAATCTGAGACTCTCCAAGTTTTGTCTTATAAAAAGTGCTTTTAGGAAAAACCCTTATTTTAAAATGAACGCTTTCACCCATTTTCAAAATGAAAACTAATTTTAAAACAAAGCACATTCAATTCAAAGTACATGAAGTTTACCTGTTTTCCTATTGGTGGGTACAGTTAGACTAACTAAATTGCTATTTTTTATCTACTATTTTAAGCACTGAAACTTGAAGTTGCATGAGATTACTTCTATTCACTCCTCTCCTTTCCTGAGGAATGAAGTGTCTTGGTATGAAAAATTTTTAATGGGAATAATCTGTGTGCTCTGCAATGTGATTATCAAATGTAGTCATCTAATATTTATCCCCTAAATTGGACAAAATGATGTCCCAAAAAACGTGTATGTTCTAGCACAGTCATAAATAATTCCTCAATAATTATCTAAGACACTTTATTTCACGTAGTTGTGAGCTGATGTATAAATGCTGCTTTTGCCAACTGCTATGTCTGATTCTTTGTTTAGTTCAGCCAAGCTTTTATTTTGCACTGAATACAGTTTTGTTACTAAAATAAATGCATTGTTGTTGGTTTTTTAGCCCTTTTTCTTTTCAGGAATTGCTTTCCATCTGTGTTGTAAATCAACTATGAAGGCTATATTGCTGCAATTTAGATTTTGTGGACTTTTAAAAAGACACATTTTCTTCACGATTTTACTAAATTCCCTCAAAACATTCCTGAGAAGGAGCTTAGCACAATAAAATGACTTCATTTAAATAACCATAAAACTGAGACAGTTAAAACAAATCTTTAATTTTCCAGGATGCCTCTTATAAGCATGAACAAATGGCATTATAACTGTGCCACTGAGATACAATTGCTAGTATTCTTACATCTGACAGTTTTACTTACTCAGGTACACATATGCATTGTGAGTCTGTGAAATACCCTGTTGAGAAGCCCCATCATACCTGGCAATTGAAGGATCAAAGGAATAAGATCCCAAATCCATGTAGTACTGTGCTGTGTCTCTCAGAGCTGTCCATGATTCACTAATCTGAAGTAGATCAAAACAGAAAAAGAGCATTCAGAGCTTTGATACTGAATGAATACCACATGTGGCTATGGAGAAACCTCGCTTGCTCTGATAACGAGATACGTTTCCTCTCTTGCCCCCAAAGGATTCCTGTTATTTGCCAATCCCGGACCTGCACTTTAGGATTTGCTTGCTTTTTTTTTTTTTTTTTTTTTTCTTTTCTTTTTCAGTAGGTGCTGCACGATGATGGAAGAAATACCTGCTCAGCCACCATGTATCCCCACGCATTCTGGCTGCTGCTTGGGTCCCAGTAGCTGTGAGAATACGGTATTTGTCGTTTAAGTCGTATAAACTGATTTGCCGATTCTTCTGTCAGAAAAGGTATTCCAAGGGCACCTGAAATGGTAACTGAGCAATATGTGTAACATTAGAAAAATATTTTTAGAATGTACACTTTAAAAAAAGAAATAAAAAAGACCCCCCAAACAACCATATTTTATACTCAATAAAAATCTCTTTGGAATGGTGATTCATTTAAAAGAAGCCCAAGACAGTCTCACTATAGAGCTTCAGAAAGTTTTCTTTAGTTTTGTATATTTTTAAGCCTGAAATTAATACAACAACTCCTAGAAATTATTATCTTCTGTTGAATCCAATTGGATACATTTGCAATGAAACTATAGTGCTACTTTATCTTTAATGAAAGACTTTTTGGCAGGAAAAAAATTAAGATTGGTGTTGCATAAGTGTACTGAGAAATCTAGACTTCAAGAAAATGAACCAAAGCTTACCTATGAATTTAACCACTTTCCTGGTTCATATGTATTTATTCTTGTTTGTAGTGGTATATTGTATGTGTGGAAATTATTTTGTAAGGAAAGGATATTGTACGTCTTCTTGCCATAATGCTTTAGACTGCTTTTAACGTCACCCCAGATGCATAATTTCTTGTAGATCTTCTTGAAGTGACAATATTGCCCAAGGAAAAAGTCTGAAATCCTCATTAATTTCATACGAAAGGCCTCGGTGCAGGAAATTACTTTTCTGTTAGTCTCCAGTTTTTGAGACTGAAATTCATTTGGGGTTAAACTGCTCTGAAATAGCACTTCAGTCTGAAACATATAATTTTTAATGAGCTGCTAATTAAGTTTAAACGCTGATAAGTCAGCTGAACTGAGGCTGGGATCTGTAAACAACTGAGCTGCAACTTGGCCGAATGGGTTTAAGTGGACCCCTGAGGATGACCTGCACACACTGTACAGATGGGCCAAGAACTTTAACTCATGTATGTAGCATGTATGTATGTACAGTAGGAGTTCTGCAGGGCAAACTGCTGCCTCACCGACTACTCTCCAGTGTCCTTATTCGTGATTTCCTGGGAGGAAATCTGAGAAAATCAAACATTTGCTTTCATTCACAATGCTCAGTAGAATCAGATCCCTTGCTATTATTGCCAGCTTTGCTGACCACCAACAAATATGGTCACTCCTCAGCTTTTCAAATAGAAAAATGTATGCCAAATCCTTATAGGAAACAGCATTGTGAGACAGGATGTTTGCTGTTTCTCTTCATAGCCAAAAACATGCTTGTTCAAAAAAAAAGAAAAAAGCTTGGCCTGGGAAGGAAAAATTATTTTTCTTTCATTTGTCCACTAAGCTTCTACAGTGCTGTTCCAGAGCTGTGCAAGATAAAACTCATCTCATGCCAGATTTCTTTAGATCTTTGGCAACTTACTGTTATCCAGTAGAAAATCTATGAGCTGTTAACTTTACTTTAGTGAATTTGGGAGTTCTTTTGGTATTAAATATTCTGTAAAGTCATGATTATGTTTCTGGACTGAGATAACTGAACTGGGATTGGCAATTGGCTCTGTAGCAGGCTGCACTTTTGTTTAAATATATACATATATATATATATAGTTAGTAAGGGCCATTAAACATTAAATTTTATCACCAATCTGAGCTTCAGCGTCATGGCTTCATGGTGAGCTACAAAAAATGATCATTCAGCAGCTCAGGGTTTTTGTGTTTCCTTTCCCCACTGCCAGCATCTTCACGGAGTGAGCTTGTAGCTGCACTGGTGGGAGAGTGAGGTATCGCCTTGGCTCCTCTGGTGCAGTGCTGTGTTTTAAGGTATTAACTTTCCATTCTTGGCACGCAGTCTCCTCTGACTGCACCTGTGTCCAATGAGGAATGTTTGTTTTCTGGCAGAGCTGTGAGAAAGCAAGGTCTGAAAGATCACATGGACAGGGACATCTGCTCTGATGCCGCCAGATCTACAAGTAGCTCCTCTGAATGAAGTATATAGACTTCAGCAAATAACATCTGCCATGCCTCAGTTTAAGTTTCTCAAACTGGATATAATTTTTCGCCACTTTTTGAATGCCTTACTAAGTGTTTGTGCATGAGTTTGGTGTTTGAGTTTTATTATTAAGAGAATATTCCTGAGGGACATTGGGTTGCATGTGTAGCAACCCATCTTGCAGAAGAGTAGCTCGGAAATCAGGTGAACATTGCTGCAGAGCACCTAGGTATGAGGCTAGAGGGAGTTAGGAGCAGGTGGGTAGATAAGAGTTAATGAAATTGCTCACATAGTATAAATTTGAGCTGAAAAACAGGAAAAATTTCAAACTGTAGTGAGACAAAGTTAACCTACTGTTAAGAATTGTATGACACATTGTACATTAATGTTTTCATTCAGTACTCTTATCCGTCCTTTCTCTTAGAAAAATGTTATTTGAAAAGCATTTTTAAGGATTAATGGTCCAAAGGGAAAACAGAAGGAATGCATGCAGAAGTGAACTGTTGCAAGTACTGTATCAGCTGTTACCAGCTAGAGTGGCTCCTTTCATCATCTCTGGAGATTCACTCAACATTCTTGTATGAAAAGCAAATAATAATAGGAAAAAAAAGGCTGTTTTTTTGCAAGCAGATGCTTAACTCGTGTAATTACTGCCTTCAGCAGATAGTTTTGTCTGTCTCTACACCTCAAAAGATTGTCCAGTGGGAACAACTAGTAGCAACCATTACTGCTGTGATGTTTCCTGAGTATCTCTGTTTGGATTAGGGTGAACTGGTATAATGCCAAACCTGAGAGAGCAGAAATAGTGGTAAACTTTTGTCGTGCCTGTCAAAACAGCAAACACATATTTAATAGCACTGAATGTCAAAAGCACTGATTATGGAAAAGGCATATCAAATAGCTATGATTGCCAAGATAATAATAATGAAAAGTGTTACAGTATAGATGGAAAATTTTATGTAAAATATGAAATCAATCTGCATACATCATAAATTATTCTGAATTAAAGTCTCTTAACACTAGGCTTAAGCAGAAGTTGAACTCTACAGTGCAAGAATAAACTTTTAAAAAGGAAGAAACTCAGCTGGGTGCAACTGCAAAATCTTCCTAGAAAAATGTTGTCTTTGACCAGCTGAATGCATCATCATTTACCACACAGAGAAAATGTGAGGATGGGATTAGATTTTGGCACCTTTGCCTATTTAGGAACCGATTAAATTGATTTTTTTTTCCTCTTTTTGAAAGCTGAGAAGTAGGAGCCATTGCGTGCCTAGCAGTCTTCGGGGAGAGAAGACAAGCCATTATTTGCATGTCTGATGGTAGAGCTGAATGATAAAATGACAAATCTGTATACTTATTTTAGGATAGGATATTCCTCCCCTTACCCAGGCACTCTGTAATCAAATCAGCAGTGCTGTGTAAGTGGTGAGGAGTGATGCCATGGTTTGAGACCACAATCTATTACTGCTGTACATCTACCACAGGGAAAAGTGGTCTATGTCTGATTTGCTGTGATATTTACAAATAAATAAATAAATAAATAAATTCCTTAGCAACACTTCAATCATTCTCTGCAGACATTTTCATATAAACTGGAGTTATTTGTTTCTCTTTGATTTCTGAAGAGTATTTAAAGTTTCTGACAACTTAAAAACTTGTTGCTGAAGTTATTTATATCAATGGAACTTAAATGTCGAACGTCAGTAATTGCTCTGACTCCCTTACATTTAGATTAATAATTCTTATTATCAGTTTTGGTGATTGGCTGGTCAAAATGTCAGCTCATGGGATAAGGCTGATGGTGTTATCAGCACTTACAGCCAGCACCTGAGCAGAACCAAGCATCAGCCTTGGATACTTCAACCTTGCTGATGCTGACGTGTTGGGAATTTTGAAAAGGTAAATCTGACAGTACTGCACAGGTGCATGTCTTGAAGTTAGGAATGGGCCAGAATGGACCCCTGTGCTTCAGCTGACTATATTCAGAAATGACTCACAAAGTCATACCCCAAGACTTGGCCTTGGGCTGTTGTGTTTCATTTCAGCTTTTTGGTCTTTCTTATATAACTTTCCAATCATATGTAAAGTATCTTTACAAACTGTAAAATATCTGGGAAATACTAAATAAGAATCTTATGGTTTTGGTTTTGATCAATTTATTCTGCAACAGCTAAGTACTCAGTGTACCACAGCACAACAGTATAAGCACTAAAAGTAAAGCATGGAAGTGTCTGGTTTGTTTCCACAGAAGTACTTCTTTAGGTTGTGTGATGCTGCGGAAATTGAAGTGTTGTTGTCTGTCAGTACTTCATATACTTGAATGAATGGCTGCAGGAGTAGATTTTTGGATTCTGCAGGCCACCTTTGTTGCCTTTTCCAGTCAAAAAGCACAGCTAAGCTCAAATCAAATGTTTGTATGTTGCTTTTGCAAATGGTGAAAAAGAAATGTGTGCATGCACATGGGCTATGTATCCTGAAAAATCTGGAAGGTAGTAGGCCTTTAAATTAGATTTTCTAATACTTCTTGACTACACAGTTTAAAGTCAATGACTGTTAAATGCTTCAACGTTGCGCATATCCTTGTAGGCTGTAAAATTTTGGCCCTATTATTTTTAAAGTACTGTAGTGTTTATTCTTCGACAATTCTTAATTTTACAGCACAGAACTTGAACTGAAAGGGAGAGCTCAGTCATGAGGAATCTTTAAAGATATCTCATTCCTTCATCAGCAAAGGCAGTCAAGATAAGACAAAATGCAGAATTATGTGTTGAACATGCTGTTGGTGTAATACCAACAGGTTTACACTGGGATCAGGAATGTTGTCAGGTATGGTAAAATAGCAGGTGAATTTGGCAAAATTACTGGATAATTCTAGGGAAGGAATTATTTCCCCTGCAACAAAGGGTTAAAAAATAGAGGCCTTGCTCAGTGGATCTTGGTGAAATGTCCTTCCTAAATCCACATGTGGCTATCAATTTAACTTTGAGTTAATGAACAGGACATACCAGTCAGGCATTCGAGACCATTCAGCAATGATCCCGGTGCCAGCACATCATTTCTTGTGCTCCATCCATAGCTGCTGCACTATTCAGAGATCAGAGAAAGATTGCCAGCAAACAGCCCTGGAAACCTGTTCCCGGAGGTGTGGAGGTGGTCTAATATTGAGGAGTGATTTATAGTGGCTGAACTGAGGGTGTGATGAAGTGTCAGTTTCTCATTAGTGAGCCTTGCAGACACCGTTTTAATTCACCATCACCTTCTCCATTGCTGAAAGGATTCACATTTAATGAAAAGCTGAACTGTTTGTTGCCAGTGATCAATAAAAACTTTTAAGAGCTTGTTAGAAATCAGCAGTAAGTAGTTCTTACTTTTTAAAAAAGGAATGCAAGAAGGAGAGCAAGCAAGGCTGTTGTGAAAGATGGGCACAAAAGGGAGAAGGAGCAAAGAGAAGAGTTTTCCACATGAGGGGCAGCACGGTGCTGTCCTCCCTATTTAATTCCAAGTGGAACTTCCATGGAAAGGAGGTCAGGTTCAAGAAGACAGACAAGTATGCAGGAGTAGTCCAAGCTCAGATGCACAGCAGATTAGGAAGTGAAGATAAGAGAGAGGAAGATATCTAATTTGCCCTCTAATATGTGGTAGAAGGACGGAGGCTCTTTCTGTCTCCCTTCCCTTCCTGCAGAGCCTCTCTGCAGCCTAATCTTAGAGAAAGAGGAGAGTTTGACTCCAATTCACAAAACATACTGATATTAATTTGTGATTAAATATTTGTCAATACTATGCCATTTTTGCCTTAGTTTTTAAGGTTCTTCAAACACTCAGATCTGAGAAATGCTTTTAATGCATGCATGGATGGAGCACCTTTCCATGATGCAGGCAATCGCCCATGAAGTCTACAGTCACTTAATGCCTCCCTACTTTGTTCTAATTTAGTGAGGAATAAGTAAGTGGTCATGGACGTGTAGCAGCGCGTGCTTGTTTGAGAAAAGCGTTCTTTCAGCCTTGCTGGTGCTGCAGCCCTGCTCCATCCATTTTCATAGCGTTCGAAATTTTATAGAGTGATTCTTGATTTTAGGTGTTGTAAAGGTCCAATAATCAGAAAACACGAGAGCTTAAAATAAATAAATAGAAGGCAGGTCCCCTTACGCAATTTTGAATCAGATATCCCAAGATATCATGAAATCATTATGAAACAGATGTGTGTTAATTGTTTGTGTTTTCTTATAAACAATAAATGATAACGATGAGAGCAGAACAATGTTTAGGAAAGGTTCCAGGAGAGAAAGGGGGAAAATAAAAGAAAAAGAACTAAGCTATCTTAAGAATTTTAGCAGATCAGAAAACATCCTTTAAGATTCTCGTTCAGCTGGGAAAGTGTCCTCAACTCCTAACACCTGAAAGGCTCAGTGGCAAGATTCTGAAGTAATCATAAGAAGCAGAATCAAGACTGCATTTTACAGATTTGCTATGCAGTCTTGTGATCACCCACTCTCCCATATGTCCCTGCTGCAGTGATTTCCCATTAATTATCTCCCATCAGGACTGTACTGGTGGTATCGTGGGTTTTTTTCTGCCAGCTGCCTATTTAACAAACCAGAAGGGACTGATATGACACAGGGTGCCATGCACTTACCTGTAAGCAGCAGAGTAGACACCAAAGTTTGAAACATTTTCAGAGACATCGCAGATCACCCAGAAAGTGCTTGCTTCATAAAGCAGGGGTAGTTTTACAGTTTTATACTTTGTTATCTTTGAGTTTATAAATCATTTACCAGATACCTGTGAACTGCTGGTGCAGGCAGAGGGCAGGGTACAGTGCTTAGTTCAGATTTGTCTTATGTCTGTTTGTACACTTTGGACTTTGCAAACTGAGCCTCTAATGAGACATAATGACTCATTATTGTGTGGATACATTAACTTCTGCATAGGCGTTAGAATGCAAAATAGCACATCGGGATTGTTCTGTGCAGTGAACACAGCAGGTGTCTAAGAGTCAGTCTTCTGCATGATTGTTTTCCCCTTACTTCAGTAATGGACATGAGCATTTTTTGTCTGATGTGAATATGAATGGTGGGAAATGGTATTTGGATCAATCTGTTCTGAGAGCGCTGCCTAAGTATGCAGTATATTTAAGCTATGTAATATTTGCATCGAAAATAAAAACATATGAGAAAAATGGTTGAGAAAGCACAAAGATGAGGAGAGAGGGACCTACTGCCCTGAACTAGACATGAATCATATGGTCTCCTATTGTCCTCTTCTAGTGTTGGGAAACTATAGAGTGTGGAACACTGAGTTCATGCTGTCTCACCTTTCCCACCACTCCAGTTAAATTTTGCTGTTTTCATTGCAGACCACTTTATCTTAATGAGTTCACCTATGCCAATGACAACAGACAAGAGAAAAGCTGAGCTCTGTTGCATATTAGGATGTGATGATCTGCAGTTCACCAGTGCAGACGTGAAGACCTTTGTGCACATCAGGGAGTTGGACTTTGCTGACGTTACAGGTCGGGGACCAGATTCCACAGTGATGGACAGCAGTATTTTGTCCTTACACTTGCAGTAAAGCCATTCATTTCAGACTGTGAATGGAGCAAAAGTTTGCCGGGAAGCAAAATGTAATTTGGATATGCACAGAGGTCACCCTGAAAGTAATGCCTTCTCCTTACTTCCGTGGAAACTGCAACAGATACAAAGAGTACAGTAATACTCCTTAATTGTGCAAGTTCTCAGCTACAAAGAAGTGTTTTTCAACACTGGCACCACCATTAGTTAATTTGCACAGATGAGCTGTGGAGATGTTCTT
The DNA here is from genome assembly GCA_030625065.1 of Alectoris magna. Taxonomy (NCBI): domain Eukaryota; kingdom Metazoa; phylum Chordata; class Aves; order Galliformes; family Phasianidae; genus Alectoris; species Alectoris magna. The sequence goes on from CM060560.1 coordinate 108,755,324, forward strand.
CATTTCATGTTGTGTGACAACAGTGCATGGCCATTTGGAACGTGGATGTATTTCACAGTGCTGTTGTCACTGCTGAAACATGCCACCCCTCACTTCACTGTGCTCACATCCACTGTTTGGTCTCCAGAAATGTTCAGTAAGTGTCAAAGAATGTCAATGGATGCCATTTTTCCCCATGGAGGAACTCAGTGACACACATTTAGTCCATCTGTACTTCCATGTCAGATGCTATTTCGTCAGACTGCCCCTCTGCTGCCATCTGTTGCATTGCAGCAATATGTAAGGACATATTGTTGGAATATTTGACATCCATACTGCCACCACCTGCCTCTGATGTCATGGACCAAAATAATAAAATAGGAGGCATTACTTTCAGAGCAGCCCTCATATTTACAGAGTCTCATTGGTTTTGTCATTACACAAGGATGGGTTGAATGAACGGCTGGCTACTGAACAGCAAGCCTAACAGTGGAAATATTAACTTGGCACTAAACCAATCCACAGGTATAGTGAAGCTGTTCTTAAAAAAAAATAAAAAAATAAAAAAAAATAGAGTCAATTTTGCATAAAGGCAGGTATTCTGCACCCTGGAGTCATGTTAACAAAAACAAACATTCATTATCCAAATTTATGACGGATCAGCCTTCCGCACCTTCCTCTTGCTTGAACTACTAAACTAAGTGCTAGATGAGATTTTCTTTCTTTTTCTCCTTTTTCTTTCTGTCTCTTACTTCCTTCTTCTGCATGTCTTTTTCCTTCTTACTTTTGTGTCCTTTCTCTATTTATTGTGGTCTATCATTAGAGGTGGAAGGAATTAGACATTTGTCAATGGTTGACATGGGTGTCTCTGACAGAGAGACTCTCGGCAACAATAGATCCACAAGAAATATGATTCAAAGAAGCTTGCTATAGCTATGATTTTAACTTGCACCATCTTTTCCAAACTGTTCCATGACACTGTCTTACACAGACCTGCATTTCTTTTACAGTTTGCCTCCCACAGATGTTTTTTTTTTCCCCTTCATTATACATATTCTAATATAATGTATGAAAGAAAACGTTGGTCTGTAATTTCACATTCATTGCTGTTCCTTGTTCTTTAATGTGCAATCTTCTACTAGAGGGGACAAATGCCAGTGATACGGCCTAGATCCAAAGAGATGACAGCAACCGCGAAGTCTTCGTGCTACATGAGAACAGCTGAGAGAGAGATATGGACTGGCCACATAGACACAATGTATCTTCTGCTCTAATTATTTTAGGAAGCATGAGATGAGAGGCGGTTTGCTTGTTTTCTAAGAGCAGGAGGAATTTATTTTTTAAAAAATGATACAGGAGACAGAGACCGTGGATCACAAATGATCCCAAATGTTCTAAGTCCAGGCTTGCAATTTCCACCAAAAAATTTGTAACGTGTGCTGGAGAATCCTAATTGCCCGTATCTTTTATGGATAAAGCTCTGACTCTTACAGGGAAAGACTTCCTGAGAGGCACGGGAAGTCCTCCAGCAAGATCATGAAACGTGTTGGGGGTACTGCCACACCAAAACGCAGTGCTTATGCTGCTACAGACCAGGCCAGTTGTCAGCTATTCTAGGAGATGATACAAGATTTGGGAAGCAGCGAGTTGTCTCAGTTGTATAAATCCATGACACAAAATACCCTTTCTACTTTTCCTTGTTTCATCCCCAATCCTTCTACCCTCTCTTCCATGACTGATTTTGGGCTTGCTCTTGTCCTGCACTTTTTTCCAGCCTGCCTAGCTCTACCTTCTTTCCTTAGGATTGGTCTTCTCTCATGCTGCTTGCTCTGCAGTTTTGTATCAAATGATACTATGTCCATAAAATTTCACTTCTTTAGATTGAAGAATCTATAAGCATTTCACATGAGTGGTTTCCCAGTTTTATTTTACTTTTTCCCCCCCTTATGTATCCTCCTTCCTGAATCCATGAGGTGTGAAGCTGTCAGAATCCCCACATCCCAGTCTCTTCCTACAGTCCTGCTGTTGTCCAGTCTCACCAGCTCTCGGAATAGCCAGTGTTCCTCACAAAATGCTGTAATACCAAACAAACAAACAAAAAGTCTACATACTGTATTTTGCCTGAGGGTTAGGGGCTGCGTATGCCCAGCTGGCTTGCATTCAAAAACTTTTAGGAGACAGATGTTCTTTGAGGACATTAAATAGGCAATCTGGTTATCACTTAAGGGGGAAAAAAAAAAAAAAAAAAAAGAAGAAGAATGTGTTCATTGAATGTAGAATTTTAGCTGTTAATCACTAACAGATATGCAGGCTGTAATTTTTTTGAAGATTTATAACTTGGCCCAGTGGCTCAAATCTTCATATGGAAGAATGAATCATCGTACCATTTTCATATGATGCCCTCCCTCTCTTGTCAAATTTCTGCTCCCTACTTAAAAGCATGAAGAGCTTTAAAGGAGCTGTCATCTGAATATTCAGTGCAAGTTTAACTTTCCCCCACACATCCTTGTCTTATTTGCAGAAATAGCTAGATATTGGTTGAAATGCTTCCAAAAAATTCAGCCTGAGACAGACACCTGACATGTTTAAAGTAAGATCAAACCAAATGATAAAAGCTTAATCAGGTTACAGGGAATTGAAAGTAGGATTATGTAAACTGACATGTTAGGCTATCAAAATTGAACCAGCCTTATCAATAAGTTGTAAGGTAGGCTTCAAACAGCAGAACTCAAAGTTAGGAAAAGATCAGAATGTTCTTCCTTTTACACTGTATAATCTTACACAGTAAGTTACCATTTCAGGAGAAGAATGTGCCATGATTTTATTTTTTTCTTTCAATGAAAAGTTTGGTTTTTTGTTTTTGTTTTTGTTTTGTGTGTGTGTTTTTTTGTTGTTGTTGTTGTTTGTTTGTTTGTTTGTTTGAAAAAAAGATAACTGAAGCATAGATTGCTTTATGTGGACAGTATCGGGGGAAAAAAGGAAAAATATGCTGAGTCTGTTTCAAAAACTAAGTAGACAAGATTGTTGGCTGCTGGCCGTATAGTGTTGCATGTATGTTCTTAGACCAATAGAAGAGTTGTAAAATGACTAACTTTCTAGAATACAGAAACAGAAACATAAAGGTGTAGAGGAGCTGAATATCTTAAAACAAATTAGAAGAAAGCAGGTAGGAAGCCAGTCTATAAAGATTGGTTTGGGGAATGAAAAGAAAGAGATAGCTGAACAATTTGAGCTGGAAAATCATGCATACTTTTATGGCATTCGCTTCACGTTTGTACTTTTGTCTTAGAACAAGTAGCTTAATTCTTCTGGCCTAATTTTGCCATCTAAATATAATGCTTATCTCTCAGACTTTGCAAACTGCTGTAATTGCTGAAAAAATTTGTCACCTTCTAGTGGATTTAATGCTGAATTCCTTATTTGTTTCAGTTCATCGAACATTTATCAGTTCAGTTGGTACATCTCTAAGACATACTTGACTGAAGTGGATCTGCCTACACCAGTGTTGAGCACTGTTTTTGAAAACATCTGTTGTGTTGCGTGGTATCTTCTTGGATTTGAGATGAGAAAAGTGTGAGGTAATTTTTAAAAGAACATAAAACATACGAAAGTCTTATCTTGAAACAGAGTAGTGAAAACGTGCACAAAAATTTCTATGTCATTCTGGGATGCTCTACTTTAAGCACTGGAAGCAAGATGTGTATTAGCAGTATAAAGAGCCTGAAAGCCTCTTTTACCTTGATTTGTTGTATTTGGTTTTCTCCACCTCATTTGGACAGGTAGAGCAAGGATGCTGTGCAAAGGTAAATTAAGGGAAGGAGTTATCTTCCAGAGTGTGTGCATTAGGAGCACAGCATAACACCCATCATGTTGTGTTAAATTGGAATTACTGTTTCCACCTTATACATGCTGTGTGACCAGCAACTTGTCCTTAATGATTTGAAGCCAGAGGTAATAGTTTGTGTTTAATGTTTCTTGATAGATTCTCAATACCTTAGTTTTGTAACTGGTTTTAAAATTCACTGTGGAACTAGGGGATGTATTGAACTCTGCACCTGACAATTATTTGAGAAAAATTTCTTCTGTTGTGATTGCCTCACAGCCACATAACTCTGCTCACTGTTTTTTGCTTGTTAGATGGGTAGGAATGCTGAAGATGGGACTGTTTGCAGTGTAGGTGCTGCTATCAGCTCAACACAGAAACAGTCACTGAAAGGAGTTTTGGGAAAGGACTGAGGCTTTTCAGTGTTTTTGATCAGTTGCTGATTTCTTGCTGCATTATTTCAGTTTCTGTTCTCTACATTCTGCCCCGTTACCTCTGAATAGCACAACTCTTGGAAGACATCTGACATCAGCATGGCATTTGGATTGTTCGCACTCATGAGCCAGGGGCAGCACTCTGGTTCTGACTGCTGCAGGCAGTGCAATGAGGATCCCCTCCAAAATCACCATCAGCATGCTAGAATTGCTAAGTGCATCCTCTTGACTACCGTGCCTCCACAAAACTGTCCTCTTGACATGAATTCATTATCCCCAGCTTTTCCAAGGTGACAGTGCAAAGGCAATTTATATAAATCTGTGTGCAGTGGAATTGAACTAAGAGCTACAGGGAGGTCTAATTTTAGCAAGTTAACAGGTCTTTTATTAGCTACTACTTCAAATGCCTGGAGTGTTTTGAAGTAAACCTGCTGGCATATGGAGAGGTATTTAGCACAGCAAGACTGTGTGTTTTACACCTTTTTGGCTTGGAGATGTGCTTCAGTTTCAGTTTTTATTCCAACCATATCTCTTGATGTGCCCCTGCTCACCCATGTAGAACGGCACCACCAGTCCAGTCCTGCTGTGCTTGTGCTTGAGCATTTTTGGTCATTTCATATTTATGACTGTGAAGTGCAGGAGCATTGCCCTCTTCACAGAAGGAGGAACAAAGACTTTACATTGCCATATTTTCCTATAACAGCACTATGTAAAACTCTTCTTCCTTGATACTTACTCATCTTGCTGGTTCCAGGAGCAGTTCTGAATCCTGACTGGATCCTGAGCTCATCCTCAGCACCCCAAGGCTGGTGTCTGCAGAGGGGTGTGTTCCAGGGAAATTCTAGTTGGGCAGGAAGACTAGGTGGGAGCAGGAGCAGGACTCATCTGTTGAAGTTTCTCCATTGTGAGTGACCACGGAACAGAATTTGAGAGCATCTGGTGGTGTCCATCACCTTTTGGTGTCTGGACCACCTCGCCAAATACCATCAGAATTTAGATGCGTTCTGGGAATGCCACTTGTTAGGGTAGTTGTCTGTGCTTTGGTGTTTGGGCAGCACAGCCATGTTTGGAGCAGGTAGAAGTCACTGCACTGGTTTGCCCTCCCTTTGGTTGGGTTCTGGGGCATACTCTGCTGTCAGAAGGCTTGTTCCCTCCAAGACCTAATCATTCTTATCAAGTCCTCCTATTGTGTCTCAGTCCCACAGGCCCAAGTCCTAGTTCTAGTCTTCTTAACGCATGGTAAGTGGCCAGCAAAACCAGAGACTGCAGTTTTCTTTCTTTTATCAGTGACAAGTTTAAGAAGGGATGCCAAAATTCAGGAGAGTGGCCTGGAAAGTTATATAATCACTGCTTTGAGTGGTAACCTCAGTTGCAAAAGGACCTCGACCTTCACAGAGCTGTAATGTCTAAGAAATGCACCTCTTGTTGCTAAGATTGTGATAACTGAACTTCTGATTGTCCTTAGAGTGTTTACAGTATTTTTCTATGTTTTCAACAACTTTATGCCTTATATTATGTCTGCTTCTGTACCCGGTGGGTGTCCTGTTTTCATGGAATAATGAGTGTCTTCAATGCAGTGAAGTTAGAGGTGCTACAAGCATCTGGATGGATGGTCTAAGTTATTGTTATACTTGTAACCACTGAATTCAAATGCAGATCCAAGGGTGTAACTGAGTAGCTAGCTTAGCTCCTCTGATAACTCTGGCATTGGTTTCCTCTCTTCACCCAAATGTGGCATAAAATACGAAATACGTAAGGGAAAATACGTTGGCATAAAGTGCACAGGAAGCTAGAGCAACGTGAAAAATTTCTAAGAGACTGTCAGTACTTTATTTTCCTGAAACCTTGCCTCCTGTTGTGTGAAAGGTTTTGCTATCTTGTTGTTTTTTGGGTTTTTTTTGGTTGTTGTTTTAAAACATCAAATTTCTACTTTGAAGTCCCCTATGGTAGTATAACCTGCAGGTCTCGTGGCGGCTGCCAGAAATTGTCACAGCATTCCAGAGAGGTTGCTGCTCTCTGATCTTGCAGCGATGTAGATATTAGCTGACAGCTCTTGGGGTTGCTCTAATCTATCACTCTTGATGTGTGAGAGAGCAATAGTGGCTTGCAGAGGGAAAAAAATAAATAAAATTTTCCTCTTGATGTAATATAAGGCCACATCCAGAATCTTCCATATGTTTTTCTTGCCTTTTTGCCAGAGGCAATGTGGCAAATTTGGTGGATGCAACTTGGGCAACTTAAAGCAATTTGAAATGCAGAATCCTTTAAGTTCTCTTTCTTCCAGAAATTAATCTATGTTGTTGCCAACCCTCCATGGATTTAAAGCAGTGCTTATGAAGCCAGGCTGATCTAGTCAGAGCAGGACCTGGTGACTCTGTTTCCTCTAACATGAGCCATGGAAGGAGGGTGTGTATGTACCATTTCTCAACTAAACCAGTAAAGCTGTTGGTAGCATCTTGTGCTGTCATCCCCTTCCTACTTATGTAGCTCAGCAATTTCTAACGTCTATAAACAAACACGTTTTAACTTGTGGTAAAGTCAATTTTTATTACCTCTTCTTAAAAGCTGAATAACATGCATCCAAAAGAATTGAACTTGACATACAGGACTGAGCTTCTAACTGTAGCCTGATATCTCATAGTCGTGCCATAAAACCAGGAAACTTAGTGTCCGGATGAGAAATATGCTCCAGTTGTAGAATTTTTCAATCTGTGGAACATTTTTAGTGCCCTGACAGACTGCAGTGGGAATTAACTGTTATTGCTGTGACTTATGCCACAGGTGTATTTAACACAGTCAAGTTCAATCCTTGTTCTGTGAAGTCCGTCTGTTCATCTGGCTTCGATCCTTTTGTCACCTGCTGTTGCTAAATATGGGATGAACTGATCCTTATGTGCACTTGGAAGATAAGGTCTCGTTTTAAATCTCATTACAGTGGTGAGACAGGGATAGAGGCATGAGTAAGGGAGTTGCACAGGTATAAAACCAGGCTTGATCTCACTAATTACAAAAATACATCTGCTTAGCTCCAGCTTATCGTTAATGTTTCCATTGTAGTATCACCGCTTAATTTATTGTTATTATTATTATTATTTTGTACTAGATTTAAAATTTTTTAAATATACAATAGCCTTATCAACTTGGTGGCAAACAGCCCTGATAACTACACTGTCATTTAAAATGTTGGAAATAAATGTACTGAATACATATGAAGAAAAGATTAAAATGTAATGAAGAAAGGGGTTTAGATGTCTTGATCAGCATTTTGCTGCTTAGAAGTCCTTAACAGAACCCTTCATAATTATGTATGTGTTACAGTTGAATCATCAGACAACACTGCTTTCATCTGATCCCATATGCCTGAATCTGAGGTACTGCTCATGTTCATTAGCACTGCACATTTATTTGATTTACTACTGCTGTATGCTTCTATTTCTTAGGAAGTCCCATTTGTTTCAGCTCTACTCATGGCTTCAGAGCAAGCGCTGAGATGTTTGATAATGCTTGGTAAATATTAAGCTTTTAAGAAAAAAGTTTTTCTTTTCTGTGGAATCATCAGTGACTGAGTGAGCAAGCTGTTCTTTCCCAGCTAGCTGGTAAAAGCTTTGACAAACTTCAGCCACTTTCTTTAAAAGTGGAAATGGTTTATCTAGCACAATTTGAATCAAGTAGAACAATGAGAACACTTTGTTTTGTGTTTTTTTTTTCTAATTTTTATTATTGTTTGCTTATGAGAAAAAGTGTTCTGTTGAGCCAAACTTACATAATTGGGTTCCTTTCCCTACTGCAACAATGACTGATGTCTAGAAAATGCTGGAAACATTCACTGTATCTCAAAGCTTAGAAAAGTAAATGCCAAACTGTTACAGTGATTTGTCTGATTGCTTGGTAGAAATAAAGCACTTAACAGCACTAAGACTGGTAAGCTATCTAAACATGAGTTGGCACGATGAAGACATAAGTTGAAGTCTCTGAGCCTCATGTCTTGATTTCTATGTTCCTCTTTATTGTAGGATTCTTTCTCATGTTAATCAGTGAACCATAGCCTAGACCTAATGCTTCTAAATGTAAAAACTTGTATCGGAACTGGCATGTTACTTTTGAAAAAAAATAAAAATAAACAGCATTTTCCCTTTAGAGTAATCTGTCCAAAATAATTGTTCTTTGAAAAAAAAAAAAAAAAAAAAGATAATAATAATCCATCAGCCATTTCAACTAGTGTGCAGAAGTACCCAGCTTTTAGCAGCCAGTTGATGTTGATTTAACTTGTCCTTTTAGCCCAGCTACACAAAGAAGCAGTCATGGTTGACAGTGCATTTACCCTCTCCAGTGAACAAAGAGTATACGCCCGTGAAACTTTCATTCTGCATGTAGATTTCTTGTATTGAACTTTGGTTTTTTTAGTATGCTACTAACTAACTTTAAAAAAACTATCAAGAATAGAAGAGGAATCATACTGTGGATGACTTGTTAGCTAAAATTACTTCACAGTGTAAAGCCATGCTAGTTCAGTAGTTGTACACAGCAAAATAATTTTTTAATATAATTACTTTTAAGTAAAAGAAAAAAAAATAGCAGAAAGTAGTTCCTAGTTTAATTCTAGACTTTTTTTTTTTTTTTTTTAATCAAAGAGCAAGTTACCATTTCTAAGGCAAAAAGAAATGAGGGCTAGAAAGTTATTCTTTATAATTCAAGAGTTATTAAAATACACCTGGATGCAAGACTGGAACAGCAGGTCAAGATAAAAAGAAAAGGTATTTTTGTTTTACCTTTTGTAGTGCAATATCTTTACTTAAACAGGATGCTGGGAAGAAATTTCTTGCAAAATTTCCAGAAAGTCATTAAGTAAAATGTACCATAAAAACACAGCATAACAGGAATTATATGTTGACAACGCATTAATTCATCGATGCGCTTTGTGGGCTCAGAGACATGAAGATATAAAATTTATCATCATGTCTGGTAAAGCCTCCCTGGTAGGCTGGAGATGGGAGGGAAGGAAGGGCAATTTCAGTTGTACTTGTAAGTTAAAGGGTAATGTAATACTTAAGTTCTTCTCTGCTTTGCAAGACTGTAATGTTCCTTGAATTGCCCACTGGCAAGCTATGTCTTGACATTTATAGGTGAGATTATTGAAGTGCAGCATGAAGTAATTAAAGAGAGATTCCTGCTGTGCCTTGCCTCTTGTCATTGAGAAGGCTACAGAAAACACCTGGGCTTATCTCTGCCTGGTCTATTTGCTGCCAAATATTTGTAATGCCCTGTAAAATTCTTCCACTGTCCCTTTTCCCCTCAGTCTTCCTGGTCTTGATGGTGGTATCCACTTAACCATTTCATTAGAGAATCAAATAGAAAGGGGTAACTGTGATGAGGAGTCAATCTTTGTGAAATCAAACTCTAAATTCTCTTACCAAACGCTCATAGTTGACGGTGTGGAACTTCATCCACATCAGGCATTAATAAAAACAAGTAATTAAATGACAAAGCATCAGCCTCAGAGGCTCAAATGTCAGTTCATTCCTGGGTTTTGATGCTGTAGACACCTCCCAACAAATTCCCTTAGCAAGTGCTGCATGTCACTGTTGCACTCTCAGTGAAATGCTCATGTTGATATAAAAACAGATTGTAAAAACTGCATATCAACATCTGGAATGCCTAATGGCTACTTTATTATTTCTTAACCGTCCCTGAGGCATTTAAGCTTTCTGACCTTCTCCTTGCATCAGTAGCACTCTCAGCTTCATTTCTTGTGAAATATTCAGTAGCTTGCATTCCAAAGCTTTCCACCTCTTAATCCTCTTATTGTCTCTCTTGATATCAACCTTAGCTGCTGACATGACAGCTTTTTCCAATATGTATGTGAACTAAATGGTTTGGATAAAAGCCAAGGAACGTTGTGCCTCTTGGTGAATTGTAGTAAACAGATATTGCATTTAGACCTTGCTATCCAGAGGGAGGGGAAAGAAAAAAAAAAAAAGAAAAAAGAAAAGAAAAAAAAAATAGTATAGCAAGCTATTGCCTGAAAGACAACTTAATTCTACAAAGCTTGTGAAGGACACACAGGGCTCGCTGCTCTTGGTCAGTCCCGTTAGCTGTGGGGCAGAAAGCATTGCTGAGCTTGCCACAGATGGGTACAAATGACTTTGAAGTTTTCCATAGTATGGCCTTACTCCACTCCTGTAGGTGGCTTTTTAAAGTGAAAACCAAAGCCTTTCTGGTTTGCTTTTGACTTTCCTTTTAATCTGTCTACCTGATTGCCCTCCAAGCAGCCTCATGGGGTTTTTGAGTATTCCAAGCACTGCGGATGGGGAAAGCTATGTTCCCAGCAACCTGGTGACTTGGGGCATGGCAGCATTGGGTTGGTGTTTCCACAGTTCTTGAGGTAGCCCCTATGGCACCTGTGCAGATGGTCACGGGAAGGAGAGAGGTTCTGCTCCTGCAGCAGCGCAGCACACCAGGAAAGGCTGAGAGAGAAAAACTAGACTAATGCAGCCCCAAAACAGGCTTCGGATAGGTTTAATGTTGCATAAGTTTTCTTCAATTGCAATTTTTATTTATTTATTTATTTATTTATTTATTGATTGATTGATTGATTTATTTATTGATTGATTGAGATTGTGTGACTAAGAAGGATTCATTTTTCAACCTAAAGGTCCTGTCAGTGACATTGTGATGGCTATCTTCAGAGGCTCATAAGGAACCAAACTCGACACATTCACTGATTAGAATAGTGAGCCCTGTGTTAGAGGAAGCGACACTAATTGCCCTCCATGAAACACATGGGGAGTGTATGGGGCTGTGACCGATTCTTCTGTTTAACACTCCTGCCTGTTCACTGTCTCGGGATTTGAAAGCTCAGCTTTGGAAATGTCAGGTGATGACATTTTCATTTCCCTTTGAAAACTATCCCATAATCAAATGAATCTCACCTTTCAGGAGGCTTTTTTTTTTTTTTCTTTTCCCTTCCCTGAACTGTCTTTATGCTTCAAATAGAAGGCATGCAAAACTGTGTTTTGCATTTAGGTGGATAAATCTATTGCTAGGCATCGTCAACACCATCCTAATATACTCTCTGTTCAGCTTACTTTCTGAAGAGGATTTTCATTTTTTCAAGTAAGTTGCTTTCAGCTGACTTTTCTATTTTCTGCCATTGATAGGAGTATCTGATGCATGAGCTACTCCTTCTCAAACTTTTCCTGCCATTGATCTTGCAAGGATCTGGAGTTGAGTAAGTCTAATTCCCCTACCACTAACAGTTTCTGACAATAAAAATCCAGCATTATTTTTAATTCTTTTTATTCTTATATATTCTGGATTTCATAATTATTTATTAACAAGACAGAATAGTTCAGTTGGCAGGAACCAACAAAGATCATATAGTCCAACTGCCTGACTACTTCAGGGCTAACCAAATGTTAAAGTGTGTGACTGAGGGCATCATCCAAATGCCTCTGACAGACATGGGATTGCGTAGATGTTTTAACATAAATCTTTTCCTAATACTGTGATGTTTCAGAAGTATTCGCTTCTGCTCCCCCCTACTTCCTCCATGTGTGCTATTTGCTGTGCTTGCTGCCAGGAGCATCAGATGCAGCTTTGAATGAAGGCCAGTATTTGCACAGCTCTCATCAGGTTTGAAAGGAGGGGTGCCATGACGAGTTTCCTCTCTGTGCAGCTTGGAACAAAATGAAATATGTCCATATGCAGAACACAGCTGCAAAAAACAGCTAAAAGCTGAAGTTAGAATTACACATCAGAACATTTTTTATAGTTCTGTTCAGTGGAGGTGAAGAAAAACTTTTAACCAAAATACTGAACTCAATATTATTATTTTGTTTTGTTTTTTTAATCCTAGTGGGTAGCTGTCAGCTACAAAGAAAATTTCTACTTCTCTTCTGGGACAACGGATGTGGTGACCTCTGCAAAGTAGCTGCATAAGTGCTGAATTGTATGGTTAAAGGAAATTTTCTTGAAATTAATGTAATGCTGTACATATAGAGCCATTGATTATAAAACACAATCAATAAACAGCACTTGTACATTATGAGAAGAAAAAAATTAACATCAGATTGGGGAAGGTTGTTTTTTTTTGTTTCAAAGATGACTCTGCATTTTTTATAAGACCAAAAAAAGAAACTAATCTTTAGAAAAGCCTCTCTGGCTTGCTTTAAGCAGTAGCACCACCACATGTCTGGAAGCAGCCAGAGGTCCAAAGCACAGTAGTAACTCTTAATTCTGTGATTAGAAAAAAAAAAAACAACAAAAAAACAACAGAGTAAAAACAGTTTCAAGGAAAAATTGTGATAGTTTAAGGCCACAGCTCTCCCTGACTGCTATACTGCTTTCCCTCTGGAGTTTTGTTACCATGTGCTGCACATCTTGCTGCATAGTCCCTTACGTTTATCCCCGCATGTTGGGATCTTATGGCAGAAGGTAAAAATCTAGTCTCCAGAATTACCATCTTGATGATATACTGGAAACTGATTTCCCCTTTAAATACCACACATGTAAGAATCAAGTCTGGGACTCTCTCACTCTCTTCGACAGTCACTCAAGACAAGCTTTCACTGAAGTCACAGGCATTGAGAAATCAATAGAGCAGTAGGGATTGCGTGCTGCTCTGAATTCTAAAACTCCTTTGGCAATGCAGTTACTACCATGGAATACTGACCTGCAGCAATCCAGAGTCAAAAATAATATTGGCAAACCTGAGTGACCTTTTGTTTTGAAAATGATGAGGGAAGAGACCTGTGAGGAATGCAAATTCATTTTCCTAAAATATCTAAAGCATTAATTAAAACATAATTTAAGCATAAGTTAGTGTGCGCTCTTTATTGTTTAAGTGTGGCTGGCACCTAAATTTCTAGTATTGCAGTTAATCCAGGCAAAGGATAACCCTTGAAGGTCAGTTGCCAGGGAATGTCCATTTATCTTCTAAATCAAATATTTTAATAAAATTTATATCAATACTATTTACTCATGAGAAATGTGTCAACGTACAATCACATTGCTACATGTTGTATTTTTCTACATGTTTCCACGTAGACAGTTTCCTAAAAACTCTTTCTTACAAATGACAGTCAGGGTGGTAATTTTCATTGGTGTGAAAACAGTGTGGTAAAAAAATTTTGCATAACTGAAGCATTGTGTTTTGCAACTTGACATACAGATAGTATTAAAGTTTACTGCTATGACAATGCTCGACTTCGTTGCCCACTCCTCTCAGGCAAAGAAACTACATGCTGTTGTAGTGGGGAGTCATTAGCCATCTTGGTTGTCATCTTGTCTTCTTACATTCTCTTACTATTTTCTTTTTATTCACTTCTTTTTTTTTTTTTTTTAATTTAAAGACATTTAAATATTTGTCATTTGATGTCTTGGCTGTTTCACATGGCTGCGAAGAGGAGAATGTCTGTGTTCTGGTATCTTTAAGCATCTTCCTAAAGAGATATGTCAGGTACTCTTGCAAGCCAGCTCTTCATACTTAAGTCTTTGAAAGACAACGAGCATGAGGATTTTCCTTAGAAAAAGAGCTCTTTACCTACAGAAACTACCAGCACCTGACAGGTCTGCTGGCTTTGTAGTAGAAAACAGCATCCATGGGGCATGCAACAGTAGCATTTTGTGATGGGGCAGAGAAGCAGAGTCTGATTTCAGATATGGTGGTCCCAGTGAATGAAAAATGTAACTTGAGCCAGCAGTGTGCTCTTGCAATTTGGAAAGCAAATGGTATCCTGAGCTCCATCAGAAGAGGGGTGGCCAGCAAGAACAGGGAGGTGATTGTTCCTCTCTACTCTGCCTTTGTGAAGCCCCATCTGGAGTACTGCATCCAGGTCTGGGGCCCCCAGTACAAGAAAGACATGGAGCTGTTAGAGAGGTTCCAGAGGAGAGCCACAAAGATGATCAGAGGGCTGGAGCACATCCCCTACAAAGAAAGGCTGAGGGAGCTGGGCTTGTTTAGCCTGGAGGAGAGAAGGCTGAGGGGTGACATCACTACAGCCTTTCAGTACCTAAAGGGAGCCTACAAAAAGGAGAGAGGCAACTCCCTCTTTATGTACCCTTTACAAGGGTACATAATGGCAGGACAAGAGGAAACGGTTTTAAGTTGAAAGAGAGAAGATTTAGGTTGGATGTCAGGGGGAAGTTCTTTATGAAGAGAGAGGTGAGGTGCTGGATCAGGCTGCCCAGAGAGGTGTGCAGGTTCAGATTGGATGGGGCCCTGGGCAGCCTGGTCTAGTATTAGATATGGAGATTGGTGGCCCTGCATGTGTCAGGGGGTTTGGAGCCTGATGATCCTTGAGATCCCTTCCAACCCAAGCCATTCTATGATTCTATGGCTAGTCAGCTATTGCACTTATACAAGCCACTTTCCTTTATTGCCTTTCTCCTTATGTTGGAAAAAGGAAAACGGGACTTAAATCCTCTGAATACTGAAGATCAATATACTCACGCTCCTGAAATATCCAGAACATTATAGAATCATAGAATTGCTCAGGTTGGAAAAGACCTCAAAGATCAAGTCCAACCGCTTCCTAACCATACTACCCTAACTCTAACAGCCCTCCACTAAATCATGTCCCTGAGCACCACATCCAAACGATTTTTAAACACCTTCAGGGATGGTGACTCAACCATCTCCCTGGGGAGCCTATTCCAGTGCTTAACAACCCTTTCTGTAAAGACGTTTTTTCCTATTATTCCAAATATGACTCAAATACTAATTTGTATATGAAGATTAACATTTATTATTTGTTATGGGTAGAGAGCGAGTCGGGCCATTGAGATTTGGCCATTTGTCTTCTCAGTCCACCTCTGGCTTCTGGCAGTGGTTAGAGACAGTATGGGGGCAGGGAGAGGTGTGTGTGAGAGCTGGACCAGGTGTGGTAAACTGGGGAAGATGCTTCAAGTTCTTGAACTATCAAGAATAACAGGAGTACAAAGAAAAATAGTGTACGTTTTTGAAACGACGTATTCTGCAATTACAATGTTATCTAATGAATGCCTTACAGGTACAGCTCAGTAAATGAACATCCTATTTGTTTTTCAGGGAGACAAATGATTTTGTTTATTCCAGGAGGTTTTCTAAATGGATATGAGACTCAAGGTGCTTAGATGTTGATGACAGACAGACAGATGACAGTCCAAGAGTTTGCTTTGAAATCATAAGGTCATAACCATTTCATTTAATAACAAGTTCCAAAATCTAGATGGAGTAAAGTTATATAACTGTGAGTACTGGGAAGGTAATGGGTTATCCAACTCACTGTCTAAACTACAGTTGTTTTTAATATTTCAGATGAACCTCCTAAATTCTTTCTTTCTGTTTATCACTAAGAAATATTCCAGATATATTTATTTTTTAATCATTCTGTTTGCTGTTGTCTCAGAGGTTTTCAGAAAAATGTTGGTAGTTTTCATTCATATTTGTGCTTCATATGAATATGGAATCATAGAATTGCCAAGGTCAGAAAAGCCATCCATGATCATTTAGTCGAACTGTTCACCTTCCACCACTATTTCCCACTAAACTATGTTCCTTAGTATAACATCAAAACGTTTTCTGAATACCTCCAGGGATGGTGACTTAATTGCTATCCGATTTAGTTGCAAAAAATAGACAAATTCTTCAGTGTGTAAATGCTGCATGACAACACTGGGTCAAAAACAATTGTTCCTTTCTCTGCAAACTTTGCTTATCCTCAAATTGTCATGAGTTTAACAGCACTAGTACTGCAAATTTAACCTGAACATGTTAAAATAGGGGCATCGGATATGCTTTTGTCTTTTTAAAGTAAACACCTTGACAACAAGCTATTTGACAGTAATCAGCTCTTTCATTATCTTATTACTTTCAAATTGGAAAAGATTTCATATTATTCACTAAGATGATACAGTGACATAAGCACTTCTTTTAAATGTTTTGTGACAATGGAAGTCCTGATGATGTAGTTTGTTTTTCTTTAATTGTCACACAAGCAGATTGGATAAAGCTTTGACTTAAGCATCTCTTCAATCTACTGAAATTTAAAATTTGTGGATGTATAATTGAGTGATATTTCTAAATCAGCTACTTATGTTGTTCTTAATAATAAATGTATAAAAGCATAATTGAGAAAACTGCAAACTGTCTCCTACTCTTTAGAAAATATGGCTGTGAAGTGTATTCTTCATTCAGAAACCACCACCTGTGCTTTCAAAGCTTGCTCTTTTAAAGGAGCGTGAGTTTGTTATGTGGAGGGACTGGCTAACATCTGAACGGTAAGGAGATACCCAATTGGCAGCCATTTCCTATGGGGCCTGGTGCCCCATGATGAAATACAGATCTTACCAGAGCCTTCCATATTTTCCATTCCCCTCTAAACAGACTGAGGGGTGCTGAGGAGAAGCCACGCGTAGTTCTCCTCTCTGGAGTGAACACAGCAGCTCCACAGAGCAGGGGTTGAATAACAGACTTCTTGTGCAAGCTAAAACAACTTTTCTAGAGAAATGACTCATTGTTTTTACTCATTAGGGGGTAGAAAGCTGATTCACTAAAGCAAGCCTTGTACAGTTGGCAGGGTAAGCAACAACTCGGGATGAAAAATATGGAAAAATAGTGGAGCAGAAAGAATTAGTATCAAAAGGAGAGGAAAGAGGGAGCAGAACAATAAGAACTGTTGTAATAAAGCATCTAATTCATAAGCCTTCACTTGAGTCCCTGAACAACTAGTAAAGCAGCAAGTAATAAACAGAATGGCCAGAAAGAGAACAAGTTTTCACACTGGTGCATTTAAAGGGCTCTTTATAAATAGTGGCCACCAACAACTGATGCATTGTTTCTCATCCCTGGGCTTTTGGTAAGAAACCCAAGAAATGTTCAGTATGTGCTCTCTCTCTGCTCTAAACGTGGCTTTGTATCTGCTGAGGAGAAATGTGATCCCATCATGACAACGAAAAAGGGCAAGAATCTTCATGCCGGAAGTATATATACACTATATATATATATATATATATTTATATATTTATATATTTTATATATATATATAATAAAAAAACCTTTCCAGGTGCGTTGAGGGATAAAAAACACAACTGAGAATACTCAAAACAAATGTCATACCTCTGCAGGACAGCAACAAGGGATGGGAAGCTGTGACTGCAGAGGAACTGCTTCTCTTTAAATGTTTCTGTTTCTGCTCTGCTGCATTCCCCATGGAACTTCATGGGCATCAGTTTCCCATATGCTTTTTATGAATTTCTGTATTGCCTGTGCTATCTCTGCCCCTCCAGATGAGGACAGTAGACAGCAGCAAGTCTGATCTAGTGTGCCCTGTGAGATTGTTTTTAGTGTTTTTAGTAGCAGTTCATGATGGCAGTGTTGAGTATGAGACAAAGCTAAGAAATATACGAGTTCTGTTTGTAAGTGATCTTCTTCTAAATGTATGCTATCATTCTCTTATCATAAAATAGAACATCACGAGTAGGAAGGGATCCACAAGGACCACCAAGTCTAACCCCTGGCTCCATGCAGGATGACCCAAAATTCAAACCTTATGTCTGACAGCAGTGTCCAAATGCTCCTTGAACTCTGGCACTTGGGGCCAATGCCCACTGCCTTGGGAAGCCTGTCCCAGGGCCCCACCACCCACTGGTAAAGAACCTTTTCTAACTCCCAACCTGAATTTAGAATCATATGTGTTACTTTTTATAGAAAATTAAATTATCTATCTTTCTCAGTTGTTTAGTGATTTCTCCTTGAGCTTGTGAAGCAGTGCAGCTCTCCCAGGTATGCCAGATCTCCTTATCTTACATAATTACCAGTCTATTTTGAGAATTTGGCAGTGAAGGCAAAATAGCATTTGAGTACGTCATAAATTCTAGTAGAACCTTTCAAAACAGCAACCCTGGGAGCAGCTCAGTACTATCAGCTGATATTTAGTCATGCACTTCATTTCTTCCTGATAGTCATTCAATAACTAAGTTGCAGAGAACAGATTTAAATCTCATTTTTAAAGCTGAAGGATTACATAACAAAATAAATAGGACATTCCACTATGGGTTTATAGCTGACTTCCACAGTTTGTTAGCTGAGCGTTCAGCAACTTTTGCTACATTTTTCAGTAGCGAAATTGTGGTTACAACATACATTTTAGAACTATTGATCCCAGGTCTTATAAATAAAATGAAAACTAGCTGTTATCAGATTATTTCTAGAATTTTAATTTCCCTAACAAAAACTCATTACAGTTATCACTTTTCTCATCCTTTACTTTGTAAGGCTAATTACCTTGAGGGTTATTACTTCATTTAGGATTTCTCAAAGAAAGTGAAAATCAAGGGGTAAGAATATTGGATAAGAACAATGCAGGGAATACCTTTCATTATTTCAGATAGTTGTCCTAATGTGTTTGCGGTGACCAAGCACAAGAGAACCTGTCATAGGTTATAAAGTTTCTATGTGTTCTGGAGGTATCAGTCACTTTGAAATACCTTTGAGATAGTTAAGCTAAATTGATGCAACTATTTGGTGCCATCTATGGTGTACCGAGCTTTAATGGTGATAGTTTTATAATGACCTTACCACGTCATTTTGAGTATCCATGCTAATTGGCACTAACAGTGAAGTACCATTTGGGATAAAAAATCATAACAAATCGCTATTATGGGCTATTACAGAAGAAATCAGCCAGATCTGTTACATGTTGAGAAGAGTATGTGTAGACACTTTCATTTCCCTCACCATTGCAGTGAGTTTTTTTAGTTACTGTTTAACACATGATCCAGGAACTCTCTTTTTTAGCTTGTCTTAAACAACAGATGTGATTTTCCATTTTCTTCACTATTCTAATTTTACGAATACTTTGAATTTATGAGCTTTATTTCCATGTATTTGTTTGAGGTGATACCGCAGAAAAGAATAGCCCTCTTTGTGTTTGAAAAAATATACATCTTTTCTCTAGAAACTTTTATTTTGATTTACTACTTGAAACATAAGAGCCTCGATATACATGGGGATGTATGAAACAGATGTTTGAATGCTGGGTTGCTGAACAGTGCATTGCACTACTATGTAGCAGACATGGGAGGAGAAGGGTGTGTTCTGGAATGTTAATAATGTCTTTGGATGTGAAAAATAGCACAAAAATGACATTTGAGTACTTTTGTTATTCTGTTTTGAAAAGGTGTATAGAAGGGTAATAAGAAAATTAAATGTGATAGTATTATGGCACTGCTCTTACTTTTCTGTGAGGTTGGATGAACAGTGCAGTGTTTAAAAAAATAAAACAGACTTCTACCTGTGTTAGTTACGTATTTTTGACAAGAATTTTTGAAAGGGAAAAAAAACAACAAGTTAACTTCTTAAGAAGGAATAAACCCCTTTGGATAGGATAAACCTGTTGGCGATGCTTTATTTAGAGAATGATCTCTGGGTTTTGTTCAGGGTTTTTTGTTTGGTGTTTTGTTTTGTTTGTTTTGTTGTTGTTACTTTTTTGATTCAACATTTTTTTGTATGTATGTGTCTTCATTATAGACCTACAAGAACTGTGTTTTCAGTCGTTTTTTTGGAAAGCATCATTAATTCACTGCAACTCATATCATGCAATGATGCTTTAGAAGAAAGTTTAAGCATGCTTCTTTTTTGTTCATGTTTTGGTTGGGTTGGGGTTTGTTTTTTGGGTGGTTTTTTTTTGCTGGTTTGAGGAGGGGAGTGTCTTTTTCTTGACATTTAGCCAGAGAGTGCCAGAGATGTCTGTAAATCCTACTACTGAATTTTTAGAAGGGATGCTTTAGAAATCTTCATCCTACAGGGAACAAACAGGAATGGTGTAAATAGAAGAGAGTTTTCTGGTAGCTGAGGAAAGTGTAGAGGAAAAAAAAAAAAAAAAAAAAAAAAAAGAATAAAGGTTATGAACAAGAAATCCTAAAGAAAAACTGACAGTCAGTGTTCCCTATAGAGCACTCTCTACTTCTCATTTCTTACACTTTTGTACAGAATTCAGCAGCAAGTCCTGGTGAGCACAAAGCACTGGTCCTGGAGCCGACTTTCAGCAAATGGGGGAAGGAAGTATAGTCTGCAAAGCTACACTCGGCTCACCCTGTTTTGAGGTTACCACAGATAGGACTGTTCTTTTAGTCTTTTTCTTTTTCTTTCTGTTCTTTTAGGACTGGATAGAATGTTCTTTTGTTTGGCATTCGGGAGCATTTCCAAAATATTTTTTCTTTAATCTATTTTAGGTAATGGTCCAACTTCAGTAATGCTATACGTTGCACTAGTGAGGCCATAGGAGAAGAGTCTTCTTCCTTACCCCAGCTAAATTTCTTCTCCCTACTCTGAGATCCCCACAATTTCTCTCTTCTTTGGGCTAAGCAAGAGATTTGGCAGGAAACATGACAAGACTATTTGTGAAGATGCTTCTTCAGTTCTCTGTCTGTAGGCAGTGGGAGAGAAACGTGACACCCATTGTCCTCTATGGTGCGAGTCTTCCAAAGGCTTAGACCAAAATTTCTGAGAAGGAAAAAAAAAAAAGAAAAAAAAAGACCTAATACAGCAACATTAGTAAGGCAGAGAATTATGATGACCTCCATCTGTCTCAGCATCTCAAGCTCAGTTCCCCTTGCTTTTAGCCATGACTCCTGTTCTGCAGGAAGGTGGCTCCTGTTCTTGGGTTGGTAAGTCTGCCAGGTGTCCAGGCCTTGGGCCTGCACCCACACCTCACTAAACACAAGTGCCTGGTGAATTTTCATCCTGCATGCCCACAGTATTTGTTCAAGTATTGTGAAAATGCTCAAGTTGAAGCTTATTTGCAAGAATCTAACAAGCTTACCCCAAAGAAAATTTTCACTCTGATTTTCCACAAAGCATGCAGAGGGCATCCAGGACGCTTTAGTTTTATAGCTCTGGATGGTTGCGTATTCTTTGTTCATAATGCATTTAATATTTGCCATTCAAAAGAGTTTGTAATTTGTGGCCTAAAATAAACCTATTAACATGCAAAATATTTCAGTCTTCCAGAATGACAGTCACTGAAAAACTGTGCAGCCATTATTGCATTTTGACCCACTGATGAGAATGTTCTTTCAAGCTGAGAAGGCAGAGGCAAACCTTGTGCCTTTTTTTTTCTTTTCTGAACTCAGGTGAACAGATCTGCATTATTGTTACACCCTTATATGTTTTAATTTTCAAACCACTGCACTTGAAAGCTCAAATGACCTTTTTGTGATGGTAAGAAATTGACTGAGATGGCAGAATGACATAATTTAAGCAAAGTTCAAACCATGTTGGCAGGCAAGTCTACTTAAATGTAATCATCTGTGACAAAAAGAAAACAACAAAACAACTTGGCAGTTGTTTTGGCAACCTAAGGCAGCAAACTTGGTACAGAATATAATCAGGTACTTCCTTTTTTCTTGAGTATCCCCAAAGTGTATTTTAAGTCACAATGTAGGATCATAAGTCATTTATGCAGTTCTTTTTTTTATGATTCCTAAATCTTTTAACATATAGTTTACACAGAATTGCTTCTAAAGTAAATCTTTCCGTGCCTGATTAGTGCACAAATTCCCATTCATGTTGGAACCTGATCCAGCTCTCTCAAATATCGGCAGAGAGACTCCTACCAAGTGTACAAGCTGAAGCTATCAATTATTCAGCAACTAAGCTGTAAACACAGTGCCTTTATGGAAGGATTGATCATTAGCTCTGTTAGTCTCTAACGCAGGTGCCAACACATAAATGGATTCTGAGTCTTATTGTAGGGCTCTGGTAAAACACCAGCTCAATAAAATACAGGAATTCCAAAATCCACACAACCGATGTTTTGGGCTTGCTGGACATTCAGTCTGTGCCAGATAGGTCCAGCAAACAGAGAAAGTTATCTGTAGCTCCCAGCAGGTAGATGTTGGTGACGCAACTTCTGTTAGGGTAAGAATTTTAAGCAAGTCCTTCGCAAGACTTAGTTCCAGTCCTCTTAAGCTCTTGGCATTGAAGAATTACATCTTTTGTCACGCTGTTCCCTGCTTGATGCTTCTTGCATGACAACACTTAATTGTTATTTTAATTTGGTCCATCTTTCGGTGGTTTTATCAGATTTAAGCTCACTGCTGTTTAGTTTTCTCATCTTGTATCCTTTGTGGCTGTGGAATTCAAAAGCAGATTTTTTTCAGAAGTGCTTAACCTTGACCATATTTCTGTCCTCTCCAATTTTAACAGTGATTGGCATCACCGTGCTCTTGAAAATCTTTCCAAGCTTGTTGTTTAAAATCTGCTTATTCATTGCAGGATGAGATGCAGATTGGACCTGTCATGTACACAGCGGAATGTCATCAATGACTCACACCCAGTTTGAAACAAGTGTGATTTTTAGAAAAGTCTTTGTAGTAATTTCTTTATGAACTCAGCAAAACATCAAGTCTGAGGAAAGGACTGAGGCTCTACTGTATGTCTTGGGTGATAACCTCACCTTTCCTTAAAACAAAATTGTAATCAAAAACAGCTGTGACTGTTCAGACTTCTGAAATCATGGATCACAAACTCGTGGCTTTCCTATTTTTGTCTTAGGTTTGCTCCCTGGCTGCCTTATCCTGCCACAAGTAATTCTTGCTCCATGCCTTTCTATTCACAAAATGCTGGGACTGACTGAGAGTTCTCCTAAGGAATGCACATTTTCTTTAGATATCTATGTTAAGATGTTTGGGTTCAAACAATTATTTTCTTCCCAGCACTATTATCATTTCTTCCACTTCTTTTTCTAATTGTGGTAACTGCTCATTTGTGATAAACTGTTCAATGATAATAATGTAGCTGCTCCCGCTAGGCAAATTTTCCAATCTGAGCTATAAACAATTTGTTCAATCACTACAGGTGTTTGAGCAAATTCATTAACTCTCTACCTATTTGAATTTTGCAAACACTTAAGCTGAAATAGATACATGAAGTCAGCTGCTGAGCCCAGTAGTAGCATAACAAGAACTTGAAAGGTACGCTCGGTAGGGGGAGAGATGTCAACACCTGGGAGATATCTTGCAAAATGCTGAGCATGAGGTGTAAGGAGATGCTAATGAGTACTGGTTTGAGGAAAGAAAATGTTGATGAGTTGTGATATTAGCATAGGGAAATCTTTAGCTTCCATCCTGAGGAGTTGCTTTTTGTTGTTTTAAGTCTCAGGGTGTCTGCCTGTTAAGCAACATCAAGAAAAGAGTCACTGCATGTTTGCTGTTACAAATTGGAAAGTACTTTCAATCAGAAAGGGTTGCAGGAATGTGAACTTCTGTTTTTCCAATAAAAAGCACGTGTTAACTGGTACCTTTTAAATGACCTCTGAAAGCCTCTTGTCAATCTTCAGTGTTCAAACCAGAGAACCTGCAGGGCATAGTTCTGCTGCCGTGCAATTGTGACAGATGCTGCTTTGTGATCAGCAGTGCCATCCAATGCCTCCCACGCTTCAGGTGCTAGGTAAATGCTGAAGTCATTTCTGAGGGACCGAACCACTTAATTCCTTCTTTGGAAGAGAAACTGTCTATTCTGTTGTTCTAAACATGTGTTTCAGTGACAATATTCCCTTACTCCATCACTTTCAGTGTCTCATCCCTAGAATAATATTCATTCATTTGCATGTCCCTTCTTTATTTGATGACTTTTAAATATGAAGCCCATTATCCTTGCTCATAGCCATATTTAATGGACTTTTCTGTGATTTGTTCTATTTTAGTACCAAATGCCTGTTCTGTTTTTGAACTTGTATCTATTCTTGCTCTATTTTTCCTGTGAAATCAGAATCTCTTCAGATTCCACAATGTGCTCCCACATTCATATGTTCATTACAACTTCAGAAAGTGAGCCTAGAATGAAATGAAGTCTAGCTGACTCCACATAATGCCTCTCTCACCTGAGCAACAAGAGCTTAGTTCAGTTGTGTTTGTTGGCTCCTTTTTGTTCTCTCCACTGATGCATGCTATTTTAAATGCTTTTTATTTATCCGGGGAAAATGTCCGTAAGGCAAAGAAAGATCAGCTGGATAGATTTTTGATAGCACTGCCTTTAATTCATAACTTGTCTCTGAAACTTTTTTAGTAGTGGAAATGGAACAAAGAATTCATGTAGTTACACCTTTTTGTGGTGGGGAATTTCACGCTCTTGAAATCAGGAAGGAAAGAAGTCATTTGTCTTGCTCTTCTGCCATGAATCGGTTGTAGATTTATAACCTCTCTCTTCTGCACACCATGCAGATGGGGCTACTGCTGATGTTTGGGATGAGTAGAATTAGAACATTCATAATCTGACACTCTGAGGCCCCAGAGATCCTAGGGAAATCTGTGCTGCTTCTCAGCTCCTGTCAATCTTCTTTCCCCAGATGTCGGCTGCCTCCCTCAGATAGCCTCCTGCATGGAAAAGTATTTTCTGGATTGTTATTACATCTCTTTTCTTCTTCATTCACCATGCTCATAACAATCAAATATGAAAATGGATTATTTATGCTATAAATCTTCAATTTACATTTCTTGTCCCTTTGTGTTCATGGAAACTCTCATCTTCATCCACTGTTGTTTATTTCAGGATTGGCTCCTTATCAGCTACCTTCCTTCACTGCCTGCTGATTTGGGATTCAAGTCTCCACTTCAGTCTGTGTTTGTCAAGAAAAATCCTTTATACAGAACAGCAGCAAGCAAAATGCACTACATGCAGGACCAAGATACACACAACTGAGTCTGCCCTTCAAGGAGTCTGACTCCAAATTCCCTACTCGCTGATTTAAATGTTTTCTTTTTAGCCATCATCTTTCCAGCCCTTAAGTTGGTGAATTGCAGCCTGGAAACATTAGGCGTGTATTCAAGTTCCAGTTATTATCAGTGTCATTTCTTGTTTGGTTTATCCTCTATGCAGCTTCTTTATTTCATTTCTTTTTACTTTTGTTTTGACATTTTGGGTTCTGTGTGTTTGCCAATGCTCTGTGGCTGTTTGGGCTCTGGTAATACTCCTGACTAAAAGTCTCATCATTCGTCTGTTATGCCTGTCATATTGTTGAATGCTCCATTCCTTCAGGTGTAATATTTAGTTTTACTGGCTCTCGAATCACATTGCACTGTCTCTGCTCATTGCAAAAATCTTTCAGGTGTCTTGAAAGATTAATGCATTTCTCCTATCCTGCAGTGTTGCCACATTCTTTTGCACTTTTCTTCGTAAGTTATTGACTAAGTTTTCCTTCGGCATCTGTCAGTTATTTCTCCTCTGTTTCCACGATCCAAATGTGTAGGAAGTACTTGGCGGATCTGGTGTTGTCTTAAAGGTTTCTGCAACAGCCAGAATTTCTGGCTGTCAGCCACTTTTTGTACCAAAAGGCATGCATACGTGAGTAGCATTCTTCAAAATAGTGTATTTGATTCACACTTACTGCCAATGGATTAAGGCAGAGAGTCTGTTTACTGAAAGTACGTGTTTATATTTTTTTACAAGATGTTGTTTTTTTCACATTGATCAACTTCTTATCTAGTTTATATCATACAGAATAAAAAAGGCACAAATGGTTTACAAAATCCCTCTTTGCTTCATGGTCTTAGAACACACACAGCATCTGCAGCAAGCTCCTTCAGAAGTGAAGGCTACACACAAACCTGGCTTCTGTGCTAGCCAAAGAGTAAGTAAGCATAGAAATGAGACCATTACAACTTATGTGAGTTTCCAAACCAGGCTGCTGCTTCTAATGGGGCCAGTTGACAGCCTCCCACTTCTTTAGGGTGCCTTAAGGTATCTGACAGTATGTGATCTTGAGCAAGAGTGCAAGGGCAGATCAGATGGCTGTGTCAAAATGTAATAAAACAAACAAAAAAAATCTGTTTCAGGGTCTGCATAGATCCTCAGTTGCTCCAATTTGTTACAGTGGCTAATTACACCCCTTCTGAGCCCTTCTTCTTGGTTCAGTAGGTGGAGCTGTAACGTCTGTTTAATTTATCCCTTGTTCAAAATGTGCCATTGCGGGTGCGCTGAGTAGTAAAACATGGGTTTCCCAGCACTGCACGTATCTATCCAGTTTATAGAAGTTGGCATTTTGCGTCAGTTTGAAATTGCACATGAAAAGGAACCTCGAGATCTGTGCTCAATCTGCTAGTTGGGAAAAGCAGTCGATAGCTCTGTTTCTAATAGGAAATCTTCAATTCTTGGATGGCTGTTTCCTAAAATTCAAATATGTTTAGGCTTAATGTTTTGAATTTGTGACTTTGGGGAAAATATATAATCTCCGGTATATTTTTCATATTTTACCAGTTTCCATTTTGAAACAGAATCTTGAGAGCTATCAAAAATTC
This sequence comes from Alectoris magna, assembly GCA_030625065.1. Lineage (NCBI taxonomy): Eukaryota > Metazoa > Chordata > Aves > Galliformes > Phasianidae > Alectoris > Alectoris magna. The sequence goes on from CM060560.1 coordinate 108,781,835, forward strand.
ATGAAATCAACTCATTAATCATTTCCAGTTTTGGAATTGCTACAAATCCACTGACAATTGTAAGTTTTCATGTTCACAGGTTGCTTGCACTTCATACGTCAATGTAAGCTTTCTAAGTAAATGAACACTATTACATAAATGGACATTTCTGATAACATTTGTGAAATGGCTCTTAAAATTCAGCACTAGTGGAAACAAAAAGGAAAAAAAAAAAAAAGAAAAAGCATAGTAATGAGACTAATTCACTCTTCAAAAGTTACAGTATCATTTGAGCATTGTCCCATCATCTTAAATCATTCTTAACTCTAAGAATTCTCTCACATTTCAATTTTCTCTGAAAAGCTCTCTGTGTAAGCAATGAGAGTATCCAAATTAACTTTAAAGATCACAAAACTGCTATTCCTTTTTAGAGGAAGAGCTGTCTTGTAGTGATCTCTTGTATGCAAAATTATCTTAATGGTGTCTTCTTTCATCTGAGTATTCTCTCTTGAGTAGTTTGAGTGCTTTCTGATTCTCTCTGGTTGCAGCTAAACATTGAAATCTGGTGTCAGAAACATCACAGATTTAGGCTTTGTCTCTTTTTAGCTCCAAGACCTCCTTTGATAGGGAGCCAGTGACAACAATTTCACAACACAGGATGTAAACCAGCAGTTCCCAACCTTTTTCTTTACTTTTTATTTTTTGAGAGTAGTGTTTGACGACCATGATTTTGTCCTTTTCTGCTGCTTCTCTGTTGCTGCCCATGGACATCCCCTGATGCACGACTGGGCTGCTGCAGGGCGTATCTCTAGCCTCTGCTCCTCCATCTCTGCCTGCTCCACTGGCATTTGGTACTTCCCAGGGACAGGGGAATGTTTGATAGAGCAGGTCAGAGGAATGGAAAGAAGAGGGTTCTTCCAGCATTCATGCCTCCCTTTGTTAACCTCTGTTGTCAAGTCAACTTTAATATGCCTAGCAGCGCTAAGCAGCTTGTGTTCTGCTCAGCACTTTACCTTGTAGATTGGATGTGTCTCTTGGCTAACCTGTGTATTTGCTAGAAACAACCTATATAAGCAAGGATGAGAAAAGAGACAGTCATTTATAAAATACCTGCTTTTTCTTATTAGTTGCTGCACAAGTCTTTCCATGACCTCTAAAAACCTGCAGTTGTATATTCATTTTTAGCATGAAATACAGCTGTCTCATTCAGAAAATGTTATTACCAACACTAGTGTTATCCAAGAGATTTTATTTGTCTAATCAGCTGAGATGTCAGGTTCAGTTAAGAAACCCATTTGTATGAATCAAAGAGCAGCCTGTGTTGGTGGTACATTTGTTCACTATGATTGTTAGGTACGCACAATGGGTAGCTTGGATCCAGGCTATGCAGATTACGATTCCCTTCTTTTTAGTCTCATGAACAGTACTTTTGAAAATGGTACCGCAGTGTCAAGAAGAATCTTTTGGTTTCTATATTGGCTTCAGATGGCAGATCATGTTTTCAGAACTGTGTTTAGCAGTGTAGCTAGCTAGTGCTGAGCACTGCTCAGGCAGTGCTCTGTCAGAAGGTAAATGAATGAAAACTGTAGCAATGCATTATATGACCCTTAATGTATTAAGAAATGCTGTCTGCTTCTAACTGTTTCAAGGGATGTGTAAAATTCACCCTCCAAAAAACAGTTTATAGTGATTTGTTTTATTCCTTCATAGCACATATCCCTTCATCTTGATCGTCAGTAGAAAAGGTGAGAGTATACGAAGTTAAACAGCAAAAATATAGCTAAAGTTTGGTGTGCATCGTTTGCACTGTTTTGCTGTAGTGTGCTTGTCTACATTGCTTTTTAGCTCACACTCATGGTTTACAAAGTGCTTAGGCTTGTTTGCCAATAAAAGTCAGGTGGTATTGTTATTGTATGAATTTATACTTTGCTCACAGGTTTCCCGTATGTTTGCAGACTCAGGACTTTTTAAAAACAGCATTAATTGTGACCGCTATGAGTGATAGCATTTGAACCAACTGATTTTTCCATGACAATGGACCTCAGTTTCAATAGAAGTAATGAAAAATTTCTTTACATGGAGGAAAACTTCCTTTCTGTGAAAGAACGTTTATTTCCTTCTCTTTTTTTCCCACAGCTTTCCTCATCCCTTAAAAAAAGTAACCGCCCCCTATCCCAGATACAATGTACTAATGGCAAATGCTATATACCATAAAATTATAGCCAAGAAGTGAAATTTCTAAGTTTCCTAGAAGAGAGAACTGTGAAACTCTCATTCTGAGACAAAATAAATTACATTTTACTAATTCCCTGGCCATCAATCATCTTGTCATCTGTATAACTCCCAAGTCTGCCATCCCATCCCATGCACTTCCCATTTGGTTTTGTCAAAAAGTTTCAGCAGTCAGCACACTGCTGTGAAGTTTGAGTTTATTTAACATGTATTTTCTGACTGCCGTAGGTTGCATTATTCTCTATTCTTCCTATGTGTCTACATCTGCAATCAAATTGTATTTTCTCATTGAAAGGGACTTATCGTGAGCCATCTTGTAGTGTGAGTGGGGAATACACTGCTCAGCCCAATGAATTTCTAAACAATTTTTGCTGTTGTTGTGTGTGTGACCATGACTCTGAGCCTGAGCCCTCTCGGAGCTGATGCTCCAAGCTCCTCCAGCCCTGAGATGCCCGGAGGTGGAAAAGCACTCAGCATCTCACAGATACCAAACTAATGATTTTTAAATCTAATGTTGCTGAGTTGTCATGGCAATTATCAAATGAATATTCGTATTTCCTGTAAGGCTGTGTTTTATAATGCTCTAAGCTACACTTTGCCCAGGCTGTCTAGGCAAACAAGCTGTAAAAGAAGCTAAGTGCCAATTAAAGTGCTGGCAAGAATGCCACTTGCATGAACTCCATGAGGTGCTGTAGCATGCATAATCTCGCTTAAAAAAAATCTGAAATATTGCCTTTCACTTCCAATATGATATAGCAACACCTGGTTTATAGGACCCAGGGTATTCCTATGGAAGATCAACAATGGCATACTTTTGGATAACTACCCAGTTTCTTTTCCATGTAATTGTTACAAACCGCGTTAAAAAACAAACTGCATGAAAGGCTTTTGAAATGCATCCTGCAAGTAGTATTAGACAATAGAGAAAATCAACTGAACAGTTTGCTCTTAATTACATATTTGCTGTTAGGAAGTACTTAGCAGCTTCGGTATCGAATTCTATTAGTCCTCCAAGATCAGGTTGTAAGCAGAGTATATGATTATATTTCCCTAAGTTTACATACACTGCATTTTTTTTGTATTTCCTTATGTTTAAATCAGTTGTGCTGTGGGAGAGAACAAATAAATGTTTTTTCTTCTTTACTTCTTTGCGCAGTCTTCTTTCTCTCTCCATGAACACAGACACGAATTCTCTCTAGTTTCTCCAGGGGGTGATAACAGCAAGGCTCCTTCCCTCTGGAAACATATACAATTTTGCTGGAGTAATAAAAACACCAAAGAGGAGAACCAGCAGCAGACGCAGGTAAGTAAATTGCTAGCCATTGAACCTAAATTACTTTCTAAATTATTATTTTGACATTGTGCACATTTTGTAGTGTTGGAAGGAACCTGTCGTTTTTAAATATGTTCCACTGTTTGTATTATTTCTACTTGTCAAATCCAGTGATTTTGTTTCTTTGTTTTTTTTTTTCTCATCCCACAGGACTGGCTTTGATTTTATTTTCTTACCTCTGTGGAAAGTGAAGCAGTAAAATCTTTCAAGAGGCCTGCGTCTGGGTATCCTGCTGTTGCCTTCAGCCCCATCTCCTGAGCAGTAGGAGTGGTGGCTTTGCAGCCTTTACAAGTTGTTCAGAATCAGTTTCCAGTGTGCAAATGCTATCTAGAAACATGAAAACAGCTCTGAGAAAAGAATCAGTTTTGCATCAATATAAGACACAGCTCATATTCTCTTTTACGTGAGGATTTAACTAGCTCTGTTTTACCTGATGTAAATGTAGATTGATTTTCCTCCTCGTTCCCATGATGAATTATCTTCCTCATGCTGTGTTACTGAATAGTCAGAGAACACAGAAAGAATGTGCCAGAATCTTGAAGAAAAAGCAAAAGTAAGATGCAAAATATGAAAAGAATGGTTCCCCTATTTAGTGGACGGGAAAAAAAAAGAAAAAGAAGTGCTGTACAATGGATGGATGCAATGCATATCTGTAATCAGTTTCTAAAACACCGAGTCTCTTTACTGGAAATATTAGGGGAAAATAACCCCTGTTCCTGGGAAATCAAAAACATGAGCAAACTCATGTTAAAGCAGGCATTCTGAAGCATATAGTTGAGCCACTTAGGACAGCAAGGGTGTAGCACAGGAGGCTGCCATCAGTCTGTAAGTGGTGTGTTTCTCTAGAGGAATATTCTGCTGTTCCAAGCCAGCTAATATTTTCCTGTGCTGGTTTCTGGATGTAGCATTCTTTTGTTTCATTTCAGCTTTCTGTTAAAAAGAGCCGGGCTTATAATCCTTCCTCTTGGGAATGTTGTTATCCACTTGGTGTATTCCTTTGGAAAGTGGGAAGGAAATGCAGAATTTGGGTTGTTATCCTTGGCCACATTGCCTTCAGAGCTGATTTGGGATATCACTGGGAATATTTCCAGAGGAAACCAGTATTCTGCTGTATTCCATAGCTACTCCCTATAGTTTTATCTCCTCAGCACAGTGTGGCTTTGTGATCTCTGGAACAATACTGGAAATTAAAGCTACCTCAGTTGTCTATTTTAAAACGTCTTCTCTTCAAGCAGAGTGGCTTGTCCATCTTCACGATTGCAGTAGGAAACACTTCCACAGCTCACATTCACCACAACAGCTGCCAGTGTTCAACAATCCCTGACTTTTTGATGTCAGAAAGGAGGAGTTTATAAATGGAATGTGCTGTTATTTTGTCTTTCACATTTACAGCAGTTCAATGACAATGATTGAACTCTATCCAAACACAGTCTGACAATCGCTATGAGACTGGAAGTATGATAAATATAAAAAATATAAAGAAAAGTAACAGTATGTTCACTTTTGAACCAATAAACAAATAAATACAACCAAAGAAACTCTCTGAAATGTCTGGAAGAAATAAAGAGAACAGAAATCGGGATGGATTTTTTATTTATAGCAATGGCCACATGAACAGAACATGTGGAAAAATCAGAACCCAAGAAGGAGAAAAGGAGCCATGATGATAAAAGTTATTCTTTTTTTCATCACCCTAAACCTGGAGTTGGTACTCTTGCTTTGTGTTATTTCACATTGCAGCTTTTGCCCCTGCTAGCACAGGGCTGGGCTAACAGATCTGTTACTCTCCTGGACTCTGAAGGTTTTTCCTTTCTCTTGCCAGTAGCGTTTTTCAGGTTCTTGCCTTGCTCATTGCTTTGAGTTCCATCTGGTTTTGCTCCAGTTTCTCTGGCACAGCGGGTGTGATGGGTGTGCCTTTAGAGGTAATGAGGCCAGCTTGTGAGAAGCAGGCTTGAGTTGGAAATTTGCTTGTATCCACACAGTGTATTCTGGTCCAGCGTTGGAATAATACAGCAGTATACAAGCCTTTACTTCTTGGCATAACTGAACAGGGCTTGTTTAGTGCTTGTTTTTTACAATTTGTTTTCTTTTCTCCTCTCTGGATGTCATTGCTAATCCATCAGCAAAGTAGAAGGGTAGCACAGGGAGAGGGCACAGGTCATAAGCAGCACCAGTTGACAATTTGTGGAGTTTTTTTTCATGCTGAGAATAAATAGTAACCAGATAGTTGAGGCTCTTGCTGTGCAGCTGTCCCTTTGTCTGGGAATGGATGTGTGAACAAAGATCAGTAAATGCCCCGACACCGCTTAAGAAGCATATTTTGTGTAGATGGATATTAGCAATTCAAAAGCTAAATTGGGATCTAAACAAGGTCGTTTGCTTGTCAGACTATTTTTGACATAGGCAGTGTTTAATTCAAGAAGCAGAAGGGCTGGGATAAACATGTGCAATCCTAAATGGGCATTTGGCTGCAGAGTGGTATTGAAGCAGATTCATCCCAAAGGGCAGCCTGCTTGCACCCTCACCCAGAACAGAAAGGCAAAGGCCAGCCCTTTCCATGACGTTTTAGTGGTGGGGAACTCAAGTCATCTCTGTTCCACTAGCAAGGAAAGAAAAAAGGCAAAGCAAATACAAGAGATGTTAATTTAAAATACAGTATGCCTATATATATATATGCAAATTAGATGAGACCCTTGGTGTATCCAAGTTAAAGCAATGTTTTAAAGACTCTAATCTGCTTTTTGTAGAATTCCTTAATTCCAGTGTGTATTACAAAATATATGCAGCGTGAATAAAACCTGAGCTTCCTTATAATTCAGTAGTGAAAGTAATAAACAATCTTAGGATGAGTTTCTTATAAATAAAACATGATAGCCTGTTTTGTTTAGGGTCTTTAAGTCCTCAGTTCTGTGCTGGTGGCTGGAATAATTAGGTTTTGAAAGTAGAGACTTTTTTCAGTATAAACATGAATTTGTCACTTTGAAAGAGGAACTGTCCTCCATTTTGGAGATTTTTTCTCATTGTTGGAACCTCTGGCATGATCCAGTACTGCTTCTTTCCCAGTCTAGATTCCTCATCCTACACTAACCCTCAACAGTGCACTTTTGGGGAGGAGTTTTTTTCTGCCTCTGGAGAGCTGCCGTTTTTTGTAATTTATTTTGGGCTTGCTTGATAGCACTCCCTTTTCTACCTTGGGTAGGGGTGGTGTTTCAATACTTTAAAGAAGCATCAAATAGATCAGGTCTGAACTGATCTCCCCTATCTCTCTGTAAAACTCCCCTATCCCTCTGTAAAAAGCTTTTTGGCCAATTCCCTCCTGAAATATCATGGAAGCGGTGTTTGACAGATTTGTGTAGCTATAAAAGCTCTCAATTGCTATTATTACACAGATCCCTGGAAATATATTGATAGGCTTAAGTCTCCATATTTCTGATTCCACCTGCTAAACACAGCCTCAGTCTATCTCTGTCTAACTACCTTTCTCTTTGTTGCCTGATTCATCCGTTAATTTGACTTTGGAAGGTAAAATAAATAAATAAATAAAAATAATATTGCTTTTTCCTCAGCACTAGCTGGCAAGGAAGAGTAGAAGGAATAAAATAATTCCAGTGTACAGTGCACGAATACTACTCTTAAGAGCTCACGTGGGGTATGTGCCCTCTTCTTTATTTATTTTTCAAAATGGGGAGTCATCCAAGCATGAGCTGAAGTAGTATCCTGGATAACAGGAGCCATAGGTTTGATTTTGGATAGTATTTTACACAACTTTCTCCCTTTCTCTCTTTCTCTGTGTTTCTTATTGCTAAAGTATTAAACTTAGAAGCAATTAGCTATGAATGGACTGCTTGCTCAAATTTGGGAACTTTGGGACTTTGAACTTTGCCTCTGGGGACAAGAATGAATCCACATTCAAGGAATCTGGGTGACTTCTTCACAGCTCTGAACACTGTTGAAGAGATGAGATGTCTGGGCCAAGCACGTGTTGTAATGTCAGCAGCAGTAACATGAGGTGGTGGAGAACAAGGTGCTGCTCACCCTCTTAGTATACCAGCGCCTGTAGATGTGACGATACTGGTTTATTTGTTTGGTGCTTAGTCATTCAGAAAACTAGTGATAGCTGCTGACTAGCACGGATTGTGCACAAGGCTCTGGCAAAGCATGAAATTGAGAAGTCCATGATTGTAAGTATTCTTAGAGGCACATAGCTCTCCTGGTCAGATGTGAGGCTGCACATGAGGATGTTTCAAGAGAAGAAGGACTGGATCAGGGCATGGATCTATTCATACTTTTGCTGTCACGAGAGTGATGATGCCAAAGGAGAGAATCCTTGCTTTCCCACAAGCATATGGACCCCTTGGAGCCCTAACACTGAAGGTTTTGGGGATAAGAGGGAATCATACAGCTTGAATTTTTAGTCAGAAGGAATGTAATATTGTTGATTTTTCTTTTCTCAGCTTAGGAGCCTCTTGAAGTAATACTTTCACATTTGCTAACATGCTTTACACCTGAATTTCCTGTACGCAGTGAATTCTATGGAAGCTGGATGCTTTCTTTTTGTTCTCTTTGTACCTTTAACTGTGGTTTTGCCCAACTGAGTCTGCATTTCTTCAACTGACCATGGGCAAGCTGTTATAGCACTGGGGCCTCCAGGCTGTGCTCCATCTCATTGTCCCATATGTGCACTTCTCCAGACCACATCCTGTGTCTGTACTTTTTAAGGCCTCTTGTACCATACCATACCTTTTATGGAGAAGCTGTCTATAAAACTGTGTTTATATCATACAAACATAAGAAAAATAATAAATAAATAAATATTAGGCATAAGCAACAGTCATAAGAAAAAATGTTATTATAGCTAAGTTGGGAATTTGCAGGCGTTTCAAGAGAAACTGAGACAGAGTGAGCTTGACAAACTGTGGTCCTGAATCCCTGGAAACTCAGCAGGAGGCCTCTGGCCTGTACTAGCAATGTCGAGACAGTGTTTACTGGGCTGCAGCACTACACTGTACCAGCTATGAAGTGGTATATGTTGTCTTCCTTTGTGAAGTGATTCCAGTTAGCAGCATCCCACTTGGAAACATTTTGGAACTACTTCATGCAGTTTTTCATATGTCATGTCATTTCTATGGCACCATATTTTCTTTCCTAGTAGGATTTGTGGTCCCAGTTCCTGACGTTTTAATGAGAAGGCTGCCAGCAGGAGTCAGTCATCCCTGCTGTGGATGGGCAATCATCTCTTACACTTCATGCCATGGCCCTTCGTCTGTCCTGACTCTTATCTATTCTGGGACCAGGCAGTACCTTGGGGAATATGATAAAAAGCAGGCTCGTTTGTGATGGGCTATGCTGAAGGTTTGCTTAGGTTTTCAAAGGCAGCCATTTGCCTGAAGTCCTCTTACTATGTTAAATTAATACACATCAAGGAAAAATGCAGTTAGGCACAGAATGCAGAAGAAATAAAGAAATATGGCACAAAGTTAATCATCAGGTCCCACGCCTACCATAATGTTGTAATCACTTTGGTTTGCCTTCTCTGGCTTCACTCCTTGCTCTATGATTTACGTGGAGAGTTCAAACATATTCCTCCAGTGTAAAAACCAAATTGTCTAGGGAAATTTGGTCTTGTGCAAAAAATCCCTGTGCCTGGGAGAACAGAAACCTTCCAATTAATCATTTGAATCTTTTTGATGTAGCAAAAGATTCAGCACTGAATTAACACCTTCAGTGCTGCTACAGTAATCAATCACACTCGGTAAAAGTACATATAGAAAGCAAAGGTTGAATGATTCTATGTATGTTTGCGAGTTGCTCTATTACTGTGCAGTTACGTTATTATAAATGCATAGGTGTAGCTGTAGAGAGTAAAATACTTAGCATCTTTTTGTGAACCACAGCTGGCAGCTACTTCCCTAGTATATTTCATTATCTCAGTCTCACGGCAGTGGATGTTTCTACTCACCTCTGGCAAGCTCACACCAAACACTGATGGTATACTTCTACTGGACCCAGGCTAATAGTGAAAATAGCTTTTGAGTAACCATGCTTTTCCTAACAAGTTCATGGTTTCAATTTCAGCCAGATTGTTGAGATAGCAAGTGGATATGTGACTGAGAGCCTGGCAGCAAGTGGTTCTCAACAAAATACTGGTTCTGTGTGCGAAATATCGGAGAAATCCATGGATGGACATTTGGATGCAAAACTGTGTTTGGGAACCATATGCCGGTACCATTCTACTCCAAAAAGTAACTTTGTGAAAGAAATTTCAAAACAGCACTCTGTTTCCAATTGATCCACATACCTGACAGGGAAAAGCTGTCGTCTCCAGGTAGACAGCTGTGCTCAGGCAGACTTGTTGCATTAGTGCTTTTCTGTGGCTGTATGATTTTAGCACAGTCTTTATGAAAGCGTTCTTTAACCTGCCCTTAGTGCAATTAACAACTGGCCTTTTTTGCAGATCTGGTAAGCATTGCTAGCATACATCCAGGGCCCTTCTCTGAGTGCTTCATGCTTCCTAGAGCTATCAGCTAAAGTTAGTAATACCTATTTTGTCATTCAGTGTTAACAGAAATGATACTGAGTACATTCAGAGAAGGATCTATTGTATAAGATAATGCCTCTCTTATAGTTGCTCTGGAGAATGAGAACATATGAGAACTGTTCCTTATTTTAAATTGTTAAATATAGCTTCTTGCTAGGGAATGCAAGATACACATTATATTCCTCTCTTGCTGCTTCTTTCTCTTGTACTGATTGGTCCTATACTGTAGGTATGATAGACCATTGGACTCATCCTACATTCCTCTGGGTGCTTTGAAGAAATGACTACATTTGTCAAATGACAATAAAGAATCACCCTAGACAGTCAACTGAGACACATCAAAAGGAACTTGAAAACCTGCAGTCCCAGGTCAGCTGTTACTTGAAGACTATCCAGCTTCCCTTTGAGTCATTTCTGGTTTGTCTTTGTACAAAGTTCTGTTGTGATAAGTCTGCATTTGAGAATGAATCATGGGGGTTTCTGTAGTGTGTTTTTTTGTTTGTTTGTTTTGGTTTGGTTTTGGTTTTTTTTTGGAGAGGGGCTCCTTTCCTTCCTTATCTGCTGGGAAGAATGGGAAAAAATAAAATAAAATGATTAAAGGGATTGGGTACTTGTTCCACGGCAGCTATGGGGCTCGCCTTGACTAATTAGAGATTCTTTGCTTGAAATTCCTTTATAAGCAATCACAAAATTAAAACAACCGAGGTCTCCGAATTGGTCTGGTTTTGAAATAAAATATTTTATTTGACTGTAATAGCATTAAAAGTATGTGTTTAAAGCATGAGAGTTTGTGAGCTTGTCTCAACTCACGCTTTTCCAGGTAGGTATTAGGATTCTGGAATTGACTTCTGTACCCTCATATCCAAACATAAGGTGAGAGGTAATAATGTTTTATATATATATACATATATATATATGCATTGACTTCTCTAAAATGAAACAGTGATCTGTTTGAAAAATGCAGACCTTCCAACTCCTATACCTGGAATATAGAAACCATTGTTTGCTTTGAAGTTGTAATGAGTTTTGGAATTGTAGATTGTTAAGAAAAGGATATATCAACTCCTTACAGGCAAGTTGTTTGGTAAATGCTCTTAAAATCTATATACCTTCATCCACCAAAATAGTTATCAGAAGGAGTGCAAGGGTAAGTCAGTCTTTCAGAATCTTGAGTCTAAACCCAAAATATGGTTTCCAAGGAGAAATCCTGCAACAACAATTATTGTATTAGATCAAGGGGCGGGGGCTAAGGAATTATCTGCTGGTAAGAAAAATCTGCATTACAAAACTGTATAGAATAGTACTTCTTTGGATGACAAAATGTTTTTGTGGGTTTGGGTTTTTTTTTTGTGGTTTTTTTTTGTCAGAATCGAGCTTCCAATAGTGTGAACAAGGACATCTGCTTGTTTCTGCCAAATTTTTGGAACAGAAAACTACTATTTGGTCAAGTTATCACTTAATGATATGTAATATTCTTTTCATCCTGATTTCCAATTCTGTCTTGTCCTAAGTGAAAAAGAAATCATAAGACCTTCCATAAATATATTTAATGTCTAATTTCCATCCTAACAATTGTAATTTTCCTTATTAAGTAGTTTTGCAGTAGTAGTAGTTCTAAAAATGGCTTGGCATGTTCATTTTAGGTCATCTAATCCCATCTTTCTTTCACATCACGCTCTTCTTCAAATTATTCTACTGTTTTCCAAGAAAGGGCTTGATAGAGTTGTTATTAATGATCAGAAATTAAGACACAATGCCTCACATGTTGTAATTTCTGTCCTTTGCTCTGTAGTCGTAAAAGACTGGAAATGGTTTCATGATTTATTTGTTCTTTTGTCTTCACAGATATGTTAAACTATTTTCTGTAATTCTCATAAGACCAATTTCCTACATCATAGTTTGCCTAAAATGCAATGGACATGATTTGCAGTTGCGTAGTTTACTCTCAGGCTGCGCAGTGTGGCAGCCCACATACACTTCTACCCCATCCCCAGCCCAGGCTGCCACCCCAAGGGAAACACTGGGGCACAGGACCACTGTCTGTAGGAATCTCCTTCTGAAAGGAGGACCCTTTCTACCTGAGGGTACTCAGAGTGGCAAGCGCATCCTTTTCAAGAACCATATTCCATTGCTCAGGTGCCTTCCTGCTTTATCACTTTGGGCATGTTTACTGGTTGAAGACAATGGACTTTTCATGGGATTTCTAAAACATTTGCTTTCTTTCCAGCTCTGTGATGAAGTGGGAATTAAGAAGCATGCCATCCTGCCACCACTCCCTCGCCACTGACAGGCGTTTCTCATGGTAGGGCTTGATGTTCTCAGTCATTTTCTTTTTCTTCTCCATTTCCTCTGTTAAATGTCGCTTCAGAAGATAAGCCTTCTCTTCTAAATCACAGTATCCTCTCTGTCTTACTGTTAAATGCAGCTTAGGCTGATCCTGGTTCTCCCTTTTTGTCTGTCTACAGCTTCACAGTCAGTATGTTTTATAGCTCTGGAATGGCAGCTGTTTGTCATAGAATCATAGAATGTCTTGGGTTGGAAGAGATCTCCAGGATCATCAAGCTCCAACCTCCCTGCCACAGGCAGGGCCACTAACCTCTGTATCTAATACTCGACCAGGCTGCCCAACACCCCATCCAATCTGGCCTTTATCTGTTGCTTCACTGAATTTTCTATTTAAGTCACTACATTTTGGGGGATCTGGTTTGGCCTGGGGTTTCACCAGTGTGTTCTGGGCAATATCTTTTTAGTTCATTGAGGATTTCTGCCACAGTTTCTGCAGGAATCAGATGCTTGGACACGTATCAAATCTTGCAAAACCCACCAGCCAGAAATATGATTGCACAAGAACTGTCAGCAGTTATGTAGTTTTTTTTTCAAATATGTTTTTAAAAGCGAAACTGAAATAACTTTAACTGGAGAGAAGCGAATCACATGCACCTCTTCTGATGTCCTTTGTAAGCTCTGTAATGATCTTCTCCCCTTCATCTCATCTAGTAATTTTGATGCCTTTTTGTTTCTTCTCTGGATGTTTACAAACAAGTTCCTTAACATGAAACATCGAAGGTTTACATTTCTCTCTTTTCTAGAATAAATGTTCTCCCTACACAGCAGAAAATTGACCAGAAGTTACCACCAAATTAACTTACAAATTAAGTTATTTGTGATTCAGCACTTCGCATTTAATGTGACATACATAATTTCTCTTCTTAATATGATTTCCTTAGTATTTCTTTTAGGAACGTTGTTCCTCAGCAAGTTAAAAAATAGGATTGCTCATGTCTTCATCTAGATCTCTTTGGTTATTCCAGCATTATTTATCCTTGTTTATCTTCTTTATATCTTCTTAGTCTTAGTAATTAATTGCCTGAAAGCATAAATTATGTTCTATTTAGCCCAATATTTGCAGTTCTTACTTAAACCTGGTCCATTTATCCTAAGCTGTTATTTTTCCCAAAAGGAATACTAGACAAAGGTTTGCAAAAATCTAGAGTTTAAAACATAGAGAATATATGAATTAGCTTACCGTTCATAAATGCACCAAAAAAAATAAAAAAATAAAAATAAATTAGTGACCATGCAATAGCTATCACAGAAATGCTGAAATTTTACTTTGAAATTGAATTGAATACCCTTGTGTGGCTGAACGACTAGCTTTCTCTTCTTGTAAAATCTCTCATTTATCTAAACTATTGACTTTTCATCTGTGAGCGATCTCCACGAAGCTCCAAAACTGCCCCTGTAGAAAGACCACAAGCATTAGGAGTCATTTCTGCCCAACTGAAAAGCTTCCAGCTATGAGGCTTTTCCTTTTGTTCTTCACACACCTTTTTTTATCCTCTATTCTATTGTACCTTCTGTTTCTTTGATTGAAATCCCTTGCCAAATGCTTTTGAAAATCTAAATATAACTATGTCTTCTGAATTTTCCTTTTATCTTGGTAGCAATACATTCAAAGGACACTTGCAGGTAAGATGAATGTCCAAACAAGTATGCAATAACACTTCAGTGGAATTTAGAAAAATGTACACATTACTGTGGCAGCATTACAGTATCCATTTGTACTATTTATACTGCTGTCTTTTCAAATGAAGTGTAGAATCATTGAATGGCTTAGGTTGGAAGGGACATTAAAGCTCTTACAGCTCCAATCCACCTGCCATGCACAGGTCTGCCCCCCCAACCAGCTCAGGCTGCCCAGGGCTCCATCCAACCTGGCCTTGAGCACCTTCAGGGATGGGGCACCACAGCTTCTATGGGTGACCTGTGGCCTCACCACTCTCTGAGTAAATAATTTCTTCTGAATATCTAACCTAAATCTCCCCTCTTTTAATTTAAAACCATGTCAAACAGTGTAAAAAGTTGGTTTCCTTCCTGCTTATAAGTTCCGTTTAAGTCTTGGAAGGCCACGAAGATATCTTCCTGGAGGATTCTCCCCTACAGGCTGATCATTACTGTCACTGGAGTCAGTTCAAAACTGTCTCTCAAACTCTATAGAATCTTTCAAGGATTTTGGATAATTTTTGCACATAAGTCACCTAGCAAAAAATAATGAATTCCTAAAATTTTGTGACAGTGCAATGCAGTAAATGGATGCATAATATGTACTGTTCAAAGTGAAGAACAAACTTTTTTTTTTTTTAAAAAAAAAAAGAGAGAAAGAGAGATAGTATAGCACATCATTGAACTGATACTAACTTTTTTTACAGGTTGAGAAAGAATGAGCATTTTCATATTTTTGAGAATTTGCATTTGTTTTCATGCATAAGCTTACCTATTTATAGAGCTTATGAAAATTTCATATAGAAAAAATTCAGCTGAAAGTAGCTGAAAGCTGTTATGGAATTATTACATATGGCTTGTCCTATTCCTTTTCTCCCCTCAGCACTTCCTTCTGAGCACAGAATACAAGTCAAGATAGACTTGATAGACGCTTGGGCTGAACCACTTTATGAGCTTAGCTGCAGTGATTCAGTCTCATTTATGAAATTAATACAGCTGTTTATTCCATCAGGAAGGTCCCAACAAAATTCTATGGTGAATGACGACCTTTATAAAATCTATAATTCCTCGTGCAAATAATATTTTGCATTATAATTTGTTCACAAAACATACTTCATACATGTTGGAAATGTATGTTAAGTAGCTTTTAAAGAAATACAAGGTGAGCTGTAATTTGGATCATGAAATAGTGTCTCCTATAAAAATTGATTATGCAGACTGCTCATATTATTGCCATATTTTGGATTTTATTTTTTTTTAAGAAATATAAATTTGCATTCTGCTCATCATACGGTCTTCTGGAGAGTCTGGTTAATACCAAACCTCAGGATCTTTGAAAATTAAAAAATTAAGGGTTCCTTCAAGATCCCCGAGTTTCTTAAAACCAGAAAATACAGATACATGAATGCAGCCTGTATAGTTGTCCCTAAGAGTATGCTGGGGGGTCTCTTATGACGTGACACAAATATGCCCAGGATTCATCATCTTAGAAACAGAATAAATGTCCATAGGTGAGGTGACCTTTTTCTCTACAGGCTCATAAGGGTAGTCTGAAGTCATTTAGGAAGGGGCTTTGCAGCTTATTTCTGTTGTTTCTTTGTGTCCCTGCATCAGGGGGCATACTGAATCTGAACATGAACTTAAAATGTCAGGTGCTAGCCTTTTGAACAGTCATCCAGTGAGCCTTTACCATTTAATGACAGGCATGTCTAATTAAGTGCCTAAATTTCAAATATATTTTTCACAGAGGCCTTTTTTGTTAGGACCATGGGAGGCTCTTTGTTCTGGAGGCAGGAGTGCCCATGGAACAAATGTGAGTATTCTATTACTCACTTTCCTGCTTTCTGACAAACACAGACAAGACTGTGATAGAGTAACAAATAGTCTGCGCACACAGTTGACTTTTGACTTTACATCATACAAAATAGAAGTTTGCCCCAGAAATAAAGTCACGTTTTATCTTACAGAGGAAGTCTACCAGCTTGGAAGCCCATTTTCAGTTAGTGAGGAACTAGGAAAGGTCAAACTTCACACTTCTTGAGTTACACAGTAAAGAATCAAACACAGGTGATTCTTAAATGGATGAACCAAAGCAGGAGAAGTGCTGGTGGCAGTAGCACTGGAAGCTACCTTTCCTTAAGCAAAAAGAATGAACACAAAAGAATGCAAGAAAACTGCTTTTGATTCACAAGTTCTGCCACTTCTGTGCCTAGATATCTGTAGGAAAATTAAAAGAGCTGTATTCAAGAAGCAGGGTTTAAAAGGATGTATTTCAGCAGAGACCTCCATCTCAGAAGAAAACTAGATCACATAAATTACAAACAAAGTCTCTCATCTTTTTGGACCCCATGGAGCCTTCCAATTTCCCTCCCTGCCATTTCCCTCCTTAAGTTAGCTCTGCATTTGCGTTTATTTTATACAGCAACATTTGCTCAAGAAAACGTTTGTTACATAGCAGAGGCTGATGTGAGGGGATACCACGTAATGAATCTTAAGATCACTGAATCATTAAGCTTGGAAAAGACCTCCCAGATCATTCAGTCCAACTGTTCACCAGCCAATATTGCCCACATCTTGCTTCCTTTAGACACATTACAGAATAGGTTTCTCAAGACAGGTGTTGTTATCAGTATTTTTAAAAGGGTCCTTGTCCTACAAAACTTGGCCAAAATGCAGCTACAATGTACATCTTAAATTATTTTGTGTTTTCCTTTCTGACTGGTAATTAATACATGGGAAACTGTATTTCAGGTTCTGAAACAGTCTTTAAATAAGTAAAGAATCAAAGACTTTTTGCCAAGAGCTTTATAACAAAGCTGAGGAAGTATGGGATAAATGAGTGGACAGAGAAGTGGGTCATGAACTGGCTGACTGACAGAGTGCAGAGGGTCGTCGTTGGCGGTGCAGTGTCTGGCTGGAGGCCTGTAACTAGTGGCATCCCCCAGGGGTCTGTGCTGGGTCCAGTCTTGTTCAACATCTTCATCAATGACCTTGATGAGAGGATAGTGGCCACCCTCAGCAAGTTTGCTGATGATACGAAGTTGGGTGGATTGGCTGACATGTTTGAAGGCTGTGCTGCCATTCAGCAAGACTTGGACAGGCTGGAGAGCTGGGCAGTAAGAAACCAGATGAGGTTTAACAAAAGCAAGTGTAGAGCCTTGCACCTAGGGAGGAATAATTGCATGCACCAGTACAGGCTGGGGGATGACCTGCTGGAGAGGAACTCTGCAGAGAGGGACCTGGGTGTCTGGTGGATGACAGGTTGGCCATGAGCCAGCAGTGTGCCCTCGTGGCCAAAAGGGCCAATGGCATACTGGGGTGTATAAAAAAGAGCGTGGCCAGCAGGTCAAGGGAGGTGATCCTCCCCCTCTACTCTGCCCTGGTAAGGCCTCATCTGGAGTACTGTGTCCAGTTCTGGGCTCCCCGGTATAAAAAAAGACAGGGATCTCTTGGAAAGAGTCAAGCGGAGGGCCCCAAAGATGGTGAAGGGCCTGGAGCATCTCCCCTGTGAGGAACGACTAAGTGAACTGGGTCTGTTTAGCCTTGAGAAAAGAAGGCTGAGAGGGGATTTGATCCAGGTATATAAATACCTGAAGTGTGGGGGCCATAGTGGTGAGGCTGGACTCTTTTCAGTAGTGTGTGGAGACAGGACAAGGGGAAAGGGGATGAAGCTAGGGCATAGGAAGTTCCGCACGAATGTGCGCAAGAGCTTCTTTACGGTGAGGGTGACGGAGCACTGGAACAGGCTGCCCAGGGGGGTTGTGGAGTCTCCTTCTCTGGAGATATTCAAGACCCGCCTGGACGCCTACCTGTGCGACCTGGTGTAGGGAACCTGCTTTGGCAGGGGGGTTGGACTCGATGATCTCTGGAGGTCCCTTCCAACCCCTACAATTCTGCAATTCTTTGATTCTGTGAAGAGATCTGCATTTGTGTGCACACGGAAACGCAAGCTTTGCCTTTGTCATTTGTCAGCCAGAGGCACGGAATAGGTAATGTAGTGAAAAAAATCTGTTAAATACTACGCAGGAAAGGCTCAAAAATGAGAATAAGAGCAGCCTAAGGCATGGCGAGACAGATACAAAAATGTGTGTGCACCATAAATGGCATTTGATTGTACAGGAAGGATCAACACATATAACATTAAGCTGATTTGGCTAGGTTTTAATGAACAAACAAAGGCATTGCTTAGCATTACAATGGGTGCCAACTTCCCTGGAACAATCTTCCAGTCTGTCAGCAGTAAGTATATATGCTTTCCACTGTTGATACACGCCTATTTTCATGTAGCTCTCTCTTTATTTGATTCATGTTTACTAGATGCCAAAATGCAAATGCATGTTTGCTGGTGGCTTGGGAAACCTCTACCATCTTTCTTTCAGGCATGCAGAACTTGGTGTGTTTATTAAAAGTCACACTCATACGACTTTTACCCAGCTTTTTTGCTTTTCTTTTCTTTTTTTTTTTTTTTAATTGTAAATATTCTGAACAAATTTTACTGCATCTCACTTAACAGTGAGATACAGTTCCTTGTGGATATGGATGCTAACTGTAGATTTTAATATCTTCACTTTGAAAATGGTGCAACAGTTCAGAGAAAGATGATGGTCTGTTTGACTGCCTTTGATGCTGACTGTGTGAAATACCAGGTTCAGGAGCATATGTTTGATATACAAACTGCAGTTAGCAAGCTCTTTGGAAAGGACATTTATAAGATGAACCATGAGTGTTTCCAGTCATCTTATAGCTTATGAATGACAATGAAGCTCACCTTCCCTGTTGGTAATTTCATTACAGTGATCACATCAACTCAGAATTGATGCTTCTTGGATTTGACAATTGCATCGTACACTATGATACTGCAGGTCATTCATTTGACAAGAGGCCTAATCGCATTGTTCCTGTGAAGGTTTGTTCATATCTATGGGTTTTTTTTTTCATTGGAATAGCTCCTAAGCCATTTTTCAGACAGTTAGCTCACAATACTTTGCTACAGGTTATTATTCTAAACAAAAAAAGCAGCCTCTCTTGAATTACATTGTTCTCTCATTCCCTCAAGCATCAAAAAGACAGAACCATTTTTATTTCAGATGGCTGAAAATTCCACCCCCACATAGATCTTCAAACATTAAAGAAAATATTGAACTAAATAAGTGGCTTTGCTTTGGACTGAGATCAGGCCTCTAGCACTTCAGATATTATTTCCAAAAGAAAGAGATCAAAATGATAATGTATGTACAATTGGGAAAATAATACCGTAGTGTTATAGCTCACATAATTCAACCTGCCCGACGTTTCTGTGCTGTGCTAGAAGAAAAAGAATGTCAGAAAGCAGTAAATAAAACCTCATGCTAATAGAAATCTAAATTGTAAATAACGACATGAGTAATACAAGCAGTTAAACTGACTGGGATAAAAACTTATTGGTATTGTCAGTCTTCGTGCTCCAGGATGTATAGTGATCATTCAAAAAGGTCAGAAAAAAAACATCCCCTCGCAGCCCATTCTTTCTCCTTTCACTTCAAGTTTGTTGAATATGAGCGTATTGATTGCTTGCATCTCGGTTTATTTGCTTTCTCTCATTGTTGAATCCTGCTAGAGATTAAATGAAATATTGGCTTAACTTGATAAAATAATTCCTGGTCATATTTGCAGCAAGCAGTAGTGAGTAATTCTGTGGCTACCTGCGAGCTGATTAGAATTGTGTTTGTTTTCTGAATTCCAGAAAAAAAAGAGGTATGTTAGATCTCAGTCTTTGGAAAATTAACCTGTCTTTAAGCTAAGTGCTACCATCAGGACAAAGCGTTGTCAGCCAATAAACTGATAACTGAAAACCTATTTTTTTCCATGGCAGACAGAAAGAGAAAGATAAAAGCAGCCAGTTTCACCCTGAGTTTTTTACAAAACTGCAAGCAGAAAGTTGCAAAAGCAAATGGTGCCTTGAAGATAGAGACCACTTTCTGAAAGTTAGAATCAGAAACCAGGATGCTTGAACATCGAGCTATGTTCCCCAGAAATGCCATGTGACAATGCACCTTGTAATTGCTATATGAATTGCTATACTGACCGGCTTCAGGACAGGTAAGACTGCACTGGGTAAGGGACCTACAGCAAAAAGGCTGACCAAAAAGCTCTTTTTTGGGCTTTTTTTGAAGCCAGCAAAAGCACTATGCTGGTTCAGGGGGCTGGCAGCTTGTGGGCAGGCAGCTGGCATTGCCCACTCTTATCTCTTGAGCTGACCTTGACCCCTTTCTGCGAGGCATAAAAGCAGCCCTCAGGAGGATGGAAGTTGGCTTCTGCCCATGTAACATACCAGGTGAGAAAAGGGTGTTACTGTCCACTGATAACAGAGAGGGAAGTCTGAGTGTGAGCACAGCCCACACTGCCCATGCATTACTGTAGGTGTAGGAAGTGGGTCTTGTGGCAGTGCTGTTATCTTTGCTCAGAAAACAGCTCTACTGACAGACCCTGAGGCCACAGCTTCAAATGTGGTCTCTACCAGATGATGGGCTTGCCTCAAGAAGACTGTGGTGACCCAGACGGAGGGCCCACCCAGAAACGTAGCTGTTCAGGTCTCTGGCTGCAGGGAGGGCCAGAGCCTGCTGCTGCTAGGGGAGGATGGGAAGGATGCCACTTGTGTGAGGTGTAAGCAGGTGGATGAGCTGCTTGGTCTGGTGGTGGAGCTTAGGGAGGAAGTAGAGAGATTCTCAACCATCTGAGAGTGCGAGCATGAGATTGACTGGTGGTGTAACTCTCTGCAAGAAAGATGCAGAGACTGCACCCCCCAGACTGTGATGGACTCTCTCCCTTGCCATAGTGAGTCCAAGAGAGCCAACTTGAGAGGAGAGGAGGAATGGCAGCAGGTCCCAGCTCGGTGATGAGGGCAACCCCCATCCTGACCTACCTCAGTTCCCCAGGTGCCTCTATGTAATAGGCTTGAAGCCCTGAAACTGGAGAGTGAGGTGGCTGAGGATGAGGTGGGAGGACTGCCTCTGCCAAGCTTTTCTAAGAGGCAGTCCGCTCCACACTTAAAGACTGCCTCTTCCAGTAAAGAAAGGAGGGTGATAGTCATAGGTGACTCCCTTCTGAGGGGAACTGAGGGCCCAATATGTTGGCCTGCCCCTACCCGTAGGGAGGTGTGCTGCCTCCCTGGGGCCAGGGTCAGGGATATTTCTAGAAAACGTCCTAGTCTGATCTGCTCCTCTGATTATTATCCTCTTTTGATAGTTCAGGCTGGTAGTGACAAAGTTGCTGAGAAAAACCTGAGGACTATCAAGAAAGACTTCAGGGGAGGAACTGAGGCAGGTAGTTGAACGAACAGGTGTGCAGGTGGTTTTTTCTTCTTTACCTTCAGTGGTAGGGAGGGATACTGAGAGGATCCAAAAAACCCACCTCATAAATAAATGGCTTAGAAGTTGGTGCAAACGCAGGAAATTGTAGGGTTTTTTTTGACCACAGGGCAATTTACTTGGCACCTGGCATGATGGCTGCAGATGGAAGTAGCCTCTCTCCAAGGGGTAAGAGGATCCTAGCCAAGGAACTGGCGGGACTTACTGAAAGGTCTTTAAACTAGGTACGAAGGGGAAAGGGGACAAATTGAGGGCCACTGGGGTTGAGTGGGTAGTTGGAGGCTCAAAACAGAGCTTGATGGGTGAAGAGGGTGGAGTTCAAAGGGGTGGAGAGGGGCAGGGGAATGCTGTTCCCCTAAAGTGTCTGCACACTAATGTGCACATCATGGGAAATAAACAGGAAGAGTTGGAGATCTGCATGCGGTCACAAGGCCATGATCTCATTGCGATCACAGAGACGTGGTGGGACAGCTCACATGACTGGAATGTTGTCATGGAGGGCTATGTGCTTTTTAGGAAAGATCGGCTGGCAAGGTAGGGTGGTGGAGTTGCTCTTTATGTGAGAGAGCAGCTAGAATGTATCAAACTCCACCTGAGGGAGAGTGATGTAGCTGTGGAGAGCTTGTGGCTGAGAATCAAGGAGCAGGCTGGTAAGGGTGACACTGTTGTGGGTGTGTACTACTGGCCCCCCCATCAGGAGGAAGTTGATGAGGCCTTCCATAAGCAACTGGAAGTAGCGTCACGATCCCAGGCACTGGTGCTTATGGGGGACTGCAATTATCCAGGTATTTGCTGGATGAGCAACATGGCCAGGCACACACGGTCCAGACGGTTCTTGCAATGCGTTGAAGACAACTTTCTGATGGAGGTGGTGGAGGAACCAACGAGGGGAGGGATGTTACTGGACCTTATTCTCACTAACAAGGAAGGACTTGTAAGTAAAGGCCAGGGGCAGCTTGGGTTGTAGTGACCATGAGATGGAGGAGTTCAAGATCTTGAGTGGAAGAAGCAAAGCAAAAAGTAGGATCGCTACCCTGGACTTCAGGAGAGCCAACTTTGATCTCTTCAGGGACCTACTTGGAGGTATCTCATGGGCCAGGGTGTTAGAAGGTAATGGGGCCTGTGAGAGCTGGTCAGCATTTAAATGGCTCTTCCAAGCTCGGGGTCAGTATGTCCTTGTGAGCAAGAAATCGGGAAAGGGCGGCAGGAGACCTGTGTGGATGAGCAAGGAGCTCATGCACAAACTCAAAGGGAAGAAGAAGGTCCATGAAATGTGAAAAAAGGGTCTGACCACTTGGGAAGAATATAGAAATGTTGTCAGGACCTGCAGGGATGCGACGAGGAAAGCTAAAGCCCACCTGGAATTGAATCTGGCAAAAGTGATAAAGGATAATAAAAAAGGCTTTTTTAAGTATGTTAACAGTAAAAGGAAGACTAGGGAGAATGTGGGCCCCCTACTAAGTGAGGGGGGTGTTCTGGTAATGGGGGATGCTGAGAAGGCAGAGATACTGAATGCCTTCTTTGTTTATGTCTTCAGTGAAGAAGCTGTCCCTCAGGAATCCCAGACCCTGGAGGTTAGTGAGAGGTTGGGGGATGACCTGCTGGAGAGGAGCTCTGCAGAGAGGGACCTGGGTGTCTGGTGGATGACAGGTTGGCCATGAGCCAGCAGTGTGCCCTCGTGGCCAAAAGGGCCAATGGCATACTGGGGTGTATAAAAAAGAGCGTGGCCAGCAGGTCAAGGGAGGTGATCCTCCCCCTCTACTCTGCCCTGGTAAGGCCTCATCTGGAGTACTGTGTCCAGTTCTGGGCTCCCCGGTATAAAAAAAGACAGGGATCTCTTGGAAAGAGTCAAGCGGAGGGCCCCAAAGATGGTGAAGGGCCTGGAGCATCTCCCCTATGAAGAAAGGCTAAGTGAACTCGATCTGCTTAGCCTTGAGAAGAGAAGACTGAGAGGGGACCTGATCCAGGTCTATAAATATCTAAGGTGTGGGGGGCAAAGTGGCAAGGCCAGACTCTTTTCAGCAGTGTGTGGAGACAGAACAAAGGGAAACGGCCAGAAACCGGAGCATAGGAAGTTCTGCACGAATGTGCGCAAGAACTTCTTTACGGTGAGGGTGACGGAGCACTGGAACAGGCTGCCCAGGGGGGTTGTGGAGTCTCCTTCTCTGGAGATATTCAAGACCCGCCTGGACGCCTATCTGTGTAACCTGGTGTAGGGAACCTGCTTTGGCAGGGGGGTTGGACTTGATGGTCTCTGGAGGTCCCTTCCAACCCCTATGATTCTGTGATTCTGTGAAAGCAGTAATTCATAGGAAAATTTAATGGTGTCTTTGTGCTGTTGAATGGGCAGCAATCCCTCTCTACAGTCGTACAAATCTGTGGTGCAAGCACAGTCCAGAAAGGTACACAGAACATCTCTTCCAAGCCCCAAATGCATACTGTATGATGTACACTCACATCTGAAACACTGCATAAAAAACGCAGGACCTTTTGGAGAAGGAACATAATCTGCAGCATGACACAGAATAGAACATCCCAGGGAATTGTTTCAGACTAAGAAGAGATTCAACATGTTGTTGAGCTGAGAATGTCTCCAAGCTATCTGTTTTCTATAGAATTTTGCAGGTATCTCTTTCCAGTCTAGAGGAAAGTGCTGCTCTGTGAACTATACATATTGTTACAAGTGGAGAGAAAGACAGCAGCCCAGAAATTCTCTGTGTGAGGAATTTCTTTAAATCGCCAAAACTTATATGGGAACAAATCATCTCAAAACCAATCACAGGGGTAATCCTAAATCTTCTGCTACTTAAACACCACTTTTAAAGCTGGTAGTTTGCAATACTGTGCTACCATTGAGGATTGAAAGCAGTTGTGCATAAATAGCACAACAGGATCAGAGGGAATGGCTTCAAGTAGAGCCAGGGGGAGGTTCAGGTTGGATATTCAGACAAAGAGTTGTCAGGCACTGGAACAGGTTGCACAGTGAGGTGGTGGAGTCACTGGAGGTGTTCAAAAAATGTGTAGATATGGCAGTGAGGGACATGGTTTTGCAGGCAATATTGGTGGTGGCTGAACAGTTGGACTGCATGATCTTGAGGTGTTTTCTGACCTTTATGATCTTTTGATTCTAAATATGAACTTAAGTTTCTTTTAAATTATGATATAAGACCTTGATGTTGGATAAGTACTATGAATGGTCTTTAGTATGGCTGGCTTTAAATGCCTTGAAGACAGTAATACTCTTAACAGGGTGACTGAGCACTCTAAATCTCTGGCTTAGGATATCATTTGCCTTAATTACTTGTGGATCAGTAGTCTTAAAGCCCTGGCTTTTCTTGAAAACATCACGTTAGTGATGATAGTGAAAGTCAACCTATAAACCTGCCAGATAACTTCAATTAATGCCTTGTTTCAGTCAATTATATTAACACAATCAACTTACAATAACATTAAAATCTCTAAATAGCAGCTTTATCTTTTCTTCCCTCTCTTTCTTTCCATCTTTGGAAGGAAATTTAAAAAAAAAAAAAAGAAAAGAAAAGAAAAATCCCACTCATATAATATATATAGGAGGTGAAGGCATCTATTATGTATTTGCTTTTATAAACGAAAATTTGATAGCCAAAGGTTAATTTTCAAAATTATAAAGAAATACAGGAAAAGTCATTTCCTGAAAATAGTGTGAACATTCTAGAATCAAGAAGATTAAATCATAAAAGGAAGACTAAAAAAAAAAAAAAAGGCTTAGAAGGTATTAGATTATTTAATATGAATTTGTTGCAGTGTTTCACTGCAGCCAAGAATGAGCCTTTTAGAATACAAAGGGTATATATGAATATTAAAAAATCTTAATGCTATACATAATTGAAGAAAAGAAATCTCCACCAATCTATGGCATATGTGGGGGAGAAAAAGGAGTTTCAAATTAAGGAGCAGCTTCTAGAATTGCAGTATGGATAGACAGCAGACTTGCATTAAGAATTAGCAGTTAATTTAGGAGAATTTTTGTGAAGAATGGACTGAGAGTAAAATAATTTCTTTCCATTAAATTAAGTGTCGGTAAAGTTTTGAGTGTTTATAACTCACAACTGTTTTTCATAAGGGACAGAAATCTGATGCCAAGTTCCTAAAGTGTGTGTCATTAATCAGACCTTGAAAATAATCCATTTTGGGGTCTCCTTACAGGAAGCCATTTAGGCAGCAGCTCTTATCACGATGAACTGTAACTGTGTTGCTTTTACTTACATTGTGTTTCATGTTTTCCTTCAAATAAGGTCCTGGATGTATGCAAATAATGTCATTTTTGGGAGGCAGAACGTGTGGCAGAATTGTTATATAAGTTCATGTCTTCTGGCCTGAGTTTACAGATCTTACCAAGTCACGTTGCAAATGAAATTGACTTAGTGCTGTCTTTTCTTTGTAACAGAGGGTCTGTGCTGCTGAAGTGTTCACAAAAGCTGAGTCCATACACACTACTTCTCGCTGCTAAGCCGCTTTCATTTTGTGAGAACCTATTCTCATGTTACACTGAAACATTTATTTTACTAAGAATTAACCATAATGCAAGTTCTCCTCTTCCATATCATTTGATCCTAATTTGTCTTTGATTGCTGCCTACATAACATTCTGACTGTCCTATAAATGATGAATGGCTATGAACTCCCTACAAGTGATAATGCTTTTTTTTTTTTTTTTTTTCCTAAGTTACTATGATACTCATTTTGAAACATTACTGTATGGGAACTGTTGAGTCACGGCCTGAACCTCTGATGGATCACCTTTGGCAAGCACTGAGTCAGCCCTGGGAGCACGGGTGAAGGCAGTGCAGCTGTGTGACTGGAAGTGGTGGAGCCTGGCTGCACCTCTCCTAGACCCCATTTAAGGGCTGACTGCCACTAAGGAAGGATGTATTTCTGGAGTTTTTCTGCGAGCCCAGGACATGGGTGAGCATTTTCATTTATTTTTGATTATCCTTTTCTACTGTGATAATCTGTCTAGCTATACGATCTGTAAATACCAGCTTAACTACACCTCTCTGTATATTTGTTGATTATACAATTACCTTTTCAAAATTGCTGTATAATTATCTCTAGATATGCTACTTGCTATAATGGTTATTTTCTTCTGTTTCCTTGTACTTTTTTTTTTGTTTGTTTGTTTGCCTTCACTGACAAAGTTCAAGTTAACTGCCTGATCACTCCAGGGCTAACCAAATGTTAAAGGACATTATTGAGGGCGTAGTCTAAAAGTCTCTAGAACATTGGCATGCAAGGTGGAGACATCAGCCATCTCGCTAGGAAGCCTGAAAGGTGACAGCTTCTTTCAGTGCCACCATCCTCAGTGTCACCTTTTGTTCTTTTGTAGGTGCAATGGCAGCATTGGACATTCCTTCCTTGCATGCTGGAGGAGAGGGCAAAGCAGTATTTGAGGAGTCTAGCAGCTTGTCTGGAGCTGTGTTTCACTGTCTGCAAGAATACAGAATCCTTTCAGTGACCTCCCCTGTTCTAAAACAGCAGCAGTGCTGTATCCCACACTGTTACCTCTGCCTTTCCTCCACCACAGACAGTGACAAGAAGGCAGCACTCCCATGGAGCCAGCTGCATTTTCAACAATTATATGCTCCCCCTGGCAGAAATGCCCTTGGGGCTTCCCCAGGCTGTGCTGAAGGGAGCAAATCCCTCCTCAGCAATCTTGGCTGGGTGACAGGCTGGTCTTTGCAGTAATTCAAGAAACACTCTTATTGGAAAGCATAGGTTTCAAAGATTCATTTCTCCAAAGCAGCTGGAATCCAAGAAAATGTGTCAAATCTCCACTGAAGGGAGAAACTGCTGTGCCAACACTAAGCTGTTCTTATTTTAAACAGCACAGTGATTGGCCATGACAATGTCATTATTTCTCTTCTCCTTGAAGTCACTGTTTTTCCTAGGATGTGCTGCAGGGCGGTCTGTGAGCAAGCTGTCGTGTCCTGCACCGTTTGATGACAGCAGTCAGGAAATCCCTGTGGGCTACTGCTGGGGTGCTGTGGGAACAGGTGAGCTGAGCATGAGGTAGTGTGGGAACCTCCTAGTGCTGAATTTTGCACTTCCACACATGCACAAAAAGCACTTATGCTTTTTCCTGGACCTAGTCATACCCCTCTGTGCCTCTACCTTAAACACTGTATTAGTTGTCCTGTTTGGGCTTTGTTATGCCAGAACTATTAACCTCACAGAAATAAAGCAAACTCATTGTGGGTTCCCAGCCATCTCAGTAGTCAAATTCCAGTACTTGAACTACCCTCACCCTTTATGAAGTTCAGTCCTAGGATGGTGCTTTTTTACCGGCAGAATTAGTGCAAGGTTTGTTCTGTGATACCCTGATGTTACTGCAAACATCCAGCTCCAGAGAGTCAGGTTGTGCAACACAAGGAGGTCAGCGTGAAGGGATGTGATGCTCCCAGCTGAGCTCAACCAGGGGTAGGTGAAAGCTAAGCTATGCGTGTGTTGATGAGGAAGAGGAGCATCTGCCCCTTGATGTGATGTCCTGCTTTGGATGTCTGGCTCAAAGTTCTGGATTTTTAGCATTTGTCTTTTTGTGGTATATATTGAGAAAAGCTCTTTCTGCAGAAAAGCTGTTCTGTGAAAACAGAATTGGGAGGATGTGTCTGGGGAGACAGCAATCCCTTTTGTAGACAGAAGAAGCTGCCAAGCTGCCACCATACAGCTTTTTCTCTAGAACAGTGTAGTTTGTTTTTTTTCAGCCATAGCTGTAGAAACTTACTTTGAAGATTGATGTGGATACGTGAATACATGCAGAGGTACCAGGCACCTACGGATCTGATAAGGCATATATAGTTTAAATGCTAACTAATTCTTTTTGGCAGAGCTAGGGAAGGGAGAGAGTTTTATAAGTTGCGAGAGACAGAGCAAGTATGTATTCTCCTGAAGTCTCCTATCCTAAGCACCACATTCCTTCTCACATGCAGTCTGGAGCCAGTCAGGACAGAAAAGCAATCACAGTGCACTTGCTCAGTTGCTGCAGTTGTTATGAGGCAGACTGAAAAGCTGCTTGATGGTCTGCAGCAGAAAAAGTCCAAGTCCTCAACCTCTGAAATTCTTCATTGAACTACTACTACTTCTGCTGGAGGAAGAGTTATTTGCTGTTTGAAATATTTGACTTGGAGACCAAAGCAAGTTTGGAGAGGAAGGATAGAACTGACACTGCAATTAACCTGACTTTTTTCCAGCTCTCCATGTTTCCAACATGGATGTGCTAATCAAGTTCTAAATACCTGTACATCTCAGATATTTGAGGTTTGTCTTTCAGTGTTTCTCATTGGATCCTCTGAAAAGTCTGTAGGTACATAGGCAGTTTGATATAAGTTTGATATAAGGAGTGCTTAAAGGAAATAAGGGCCTGGTCTAAAGGCTGTTCTGATCAACGTTGGTGTGCAGGAAAATGTTTTCCAGGTGGTTACCATGATTAAGCTGAAGCAATAATGTTCTTGCAAATCATTTAAATGTGCTTACAACTTCAATAAGGGTATCCTAGTTTGTTGCCTTATTGCTCACTGTATTGAACTGCTCCTGTGTAAGGGTCCAGTCCAGACACTACTGAAGAACAAAGGGATCCTGTGTTTAGATTTGCCTGAGTTTTGTAGAAACAAGATCCTTTGGACCCTGCTGTAACATTTCCCTATGGAACAGAATTTTTCAGAGGCTGAAGCTGGATCTCAAGGGAGTGGAGCAACCCACATCAGAAACAGTGAACTCTGAGGTCCGAATAAATATACATACTGCAGCCCAGGTCCAAAGCTTATACTGTGCCTGTGCACAAAAGATAGCTTTTTCTGTCCTATGGCCCATTTGTGGAAATTCAGTCCTACCTCAGACTTGATGTAACTCTTTTGGATTTCAGCAAAATTTTCAATAATGTCCTTCACAGTATTCTTCTGGACAAAGTGTCCAACATCCATCTAGATAGAAACATAATGTGATGAGTGAACAACTGTCTGATGGGTTGGGCTCAAAGCATTACAGTGTTACATCAGGCTGGCAGCCAGTCACTAGTGGGGTTCCCAAGGGCTCTATCTTAGGGCTAATTCTCTTTTAATATTTGCATCAATGACTTGGATAAAAAAACTTGAAGATATGCTAAGTAAATTTGCATATGAGACTAAACTGAGTGGAGATGCTGACTCCTCCAAGGGCAGAGAGGCCTTGCAGAGAGATGTTGACAAATTTGAAGGCTGGGAGATCACCAACTGCATTAAGTTCAACAACTGCAAGAGCTGGATTGTGTATCAGGGACAGCTCAACCCTGGCTATAAGTACAGACTGGGGGATGAGAGGCTGGAGAGTAGCCCTGTGGAATGGGATCTACATATGCTATAGTTCAGCTATTTACTCTGTCAAATGGAGTAATGTAGGATAGGCTTGATGGATGGTTCACAGAATAGATGTTATTCAAGTTTCAGGGCTAGCTGAAATGTCTGATAACTCTGCTTTACACCATGCTCACTTCTATGTGTTCAGGCAGATAGTTCATTATTTTTAACACTTCTCGTTACGTCTGAATGGTGACAACAGTTGCTACAGTATTGCTTTCTCTTTGTGGGATTGTGATACTAAGAACTGGAGTAGGTTACATCTGTCTTGATCAATACTTTCCTTGGAGTGTGTGATGTCACTTCCTTTTCTCATCTCTTCAGTCACCCGTTGGGCCTTGTTGTCGTTAACTCTGTCAACATACTTCAGGGAAAAGGCATAGCTAAGGTTCATCTAAACAATTGTGAGAACTCACTATAGCCACACGTCAAACAAGATTACTTAATGCTTGCTGATGCATCTGCTGTTCCATTTTTTCCTTTAATGCTAAGGACACCAACATCAATCTGGACTTCAGGGACTCACTGTTTTGTTCTCTTCTACATTTTTGTTTGTTTTGGTGTCTGCTTTAACCTAGAAGCTTGTCTGTCTCCTTCTGTGTGTTAATCTTTCCTGAATTTCCATA
The DNA here is from genome assembly GCA_030625065.1 of Alectoris magna. Lineage (NCBI taxonomy): Eukaryota > Metazoa > Chordata > Aves > Galliformes > Phasianidae > Alectoris > Alectoris magna. Next base: position 108,812,256 of record CM060560.1, read on the forward strand.
CCTTGCTTCTGTACTTCTAAACCTGAGATTAATTTTTTGTGGCTGGTCTGATTTGATCGTAAGTGACAATTAGCCTGCTCTTATTGCAAAGTACATTGCAGTAATGTATATGGACTCATCATAAAAACGTCTTTCCAGGGTATCCATACTGGTAAGTGACAGAGCACACGGATGGAAGAAAATCAATCCCCACCAGTCTGTGAAAAAGCCTCCACTATTTTCAGATGGCAATTCTTATCTCCTCGATAATAAAAAGACCTGTGGCTGGCTCTGTTACAAATTCCACTTCTTATGAAATATATGACAGTTCTCAAAGCATACTCTAAGATTAAGCTCAGTATGATAAACCTAATGTCCAAGAGGTAGTGTGAAATTACCTACTCACTTTTCAGTAGGCAATAAAACAGGGCAGTTGAAGCATTTATGGGCTACACATAAATGACAGGAAATTGTAGGATAGTGTGAACCTATACCTCTAGTCAAACAGTGAATTCAGTTTCTGTCTTCAACCTAGAGCATGCATCTAACTGTTTTCTCTGCAAGACCTGTCTTGCTCCTGCTTCTTCCTGTTGGACCTTCCACGTCGAAGGGCAGAGAGATTGATCAGCTGCTGCTGTGGGCTGTCAGATGGGAGGTTTGGATCCTTTTGCTCTTTAAGCTCTACCAGCCAATCTTAAGAGGATTATTCAGCTAGTATCAGCTCAAGCGCTTCTTTTAAGCACCTACATATGTGCATACAAAGTTACTTAATCATTATCAGGAAATAAACATATTTAAGATAAGATAAACACCTCTCAATAAGTTTACTATTTTTCACCAATTTCAGTTAAATGCCTTATGTGCATGCATATATCTGTTTTCTATATTGTGGTGGGTTAACTCTGCTAAGTCACTGAGTATCCACTAGCCAATCACTCACACACCCACGTTCACTTCCCATGAGATGGAAAAGAGAATTGGAAGAGCTAAAGAGAAAAATGTGTGGGTCAGGACAAAGACTGTTTCATAATCTGTTTCATAATAATGATGAGCTAGTGCCTGAAACTGTTTTGGACTGAAGGTGGCAAACAACTAGCAAGGTAATATTTGTAGCTTAGCTGTGCCCTCATGGACCCATTAAAATCTGTGGAATTATTTCTGATGAAAATAAAAGAAAAGATAAAGTAGGATCCAAACCGAACTTGTTGAATAAACATCATTTAAGTGTTCTTAGTTATATCCATGTGTATATGAGAAGTGAAGTAGTTTAAGACATAGAAAACTTTTTTCTATGTGACGTTTTATAAATTTCAGATTTGGATGCTGTAAGTTAAGACTAAAGACTTTGGTGTTAGGAAAGTTAAGAGATGGCTTTTCTTGATAACAGGGAGAAAATTGCTCTTCTGAGCTTCAATCTGCATTCATGAGATTTCATTGCTTTTGAGTGAGTTTTTTGACAAAACTATTTGCATAGCAGGACTCAAACCTTCTTTTGCTAGTATTTCATGTGGAACAGCAATGAACCAATCAATTTCATCTTTCTATTAGAAGGGGTTTTTTTTGCCTGAAAGAAATATCATGCTGAAGAACCTTTTGTTCTGCTTGCACTGTATGGAGAGCAAAATGACAGTCCTGTGTAGTTGCTAATATTTTTTTTTAAATTATGACTACTGTTACTGAAGGCAGGCATGTTTAAAATTTATTTATATATAACATTTTCAAATAACTCAGCTGATATTCTTGGTCAAGTCTTACAGCCTCATGATTATGATGCATAAATATGTATTTGATGGGTATGATGCTGCAGATGAAACAAGAAGCAACTTGCCAGACATTTTGGTTCTTGGAATGCCTGCAGCTATTGGCACAAAACCTAACCTGTTTTGCATAGTGTGGACTGTGCTGTATATAAGAGAGAGACAGAATTAGGGGTAATGATACCCTCAGGTTTCAGTGATGTCATTTTGCTGGAGAATGATGTCTGATGTCTTGTATTTATACTCCATTTTTTGTGACTTCATAACTACCAAATGTATTAAATTGATCTTATATACAGACTAGATGGGAAAAAAATGAACTGATTTCCAGAACTGTTTAAGACTAGAGACTTACTTACTTCTGTCACCAGGCACGCTGGTAAATTGGGAGCATCTTCGGTATGACATTTAATTTACGAAACATAAAATTAGAGTGTTAGTATTATCTGAAGACTACATGATCAGAAATATCCTGCTGAGAAATAATTTCCCACCTCCTCAGCCCACAATCATCTATGTCATTCCCTTCTATTCATAAGTCAATCAAGATCCATCTTTTAGTGCTGCAGATAATCAGCAGCCTCTCCTTTAACCAAGAGAAATAGAAATATTTGCTTCTAGCAACCTTTTCCTCAATTTGAGTGTGAACTTAACAGAGTCTTATTTGTGAAACTTTGCTTTTCATACCCATTTAAACTATTCTTTTAAATATTCAAGTCATAATTCTACTTGATTTTTGTTGTGGCTTAACCCAGCCAGTGTCTCAACACCACACAGTTGTTTGCACACTCCTCCCCTTCCCAATGGGATGGGGAAGAGAATCAGGGGGAAAAAAATAGAATTAATAGGTTTGACATAAAACTGTTTATTAAGGTAGAGAAAAGGAAAATGATCATAGTTATATATGAATATATATTTGTATGTGTATATATATATATATTCATATATATATTCATATATATATTCATATATATATATATGAATGTATATAACAAATGATGCACAAGCGATTTTTGGCCAGCTGCTGACCAATGCCCAGCTAGTGCCCCCCAAAAAGTGGAAGAGAGTGAGATGAATTCCTCCTCTTTAAAATTCCTTCCTTGTGATGTCCTATGCTATGGAATATCCCTATGGCCAGTTTAAGTCAGCTGTCCTAATCCTGTTCCATCCCAACTCCTTGGGCCCTACACTGACAGCGGCCTCGGTTCTGTACAACACTGCTTAGCAGAAACTATAAACATCAGTGTGTTATCTACAATGGTTTTTCTCAAAGCACAGCATTATACAAAACACTCTGAAGAAAACAATTCCATCCTAGCTGAAATTAAGACAGTTTTGAAAAACTGCTGGTAAATGCTTTTTCGTGCATGGGTTTTGGTTTTGGGATTTTTTTCTGGAAATGAGTGGCTTATTTACATTCATCTTTATTTTCTGTTATTATATTCATAAATATATGGATAATACAGTAAGTCTGACATTCTTGTTGAAAACAGAGTTTCAATTATTTTGAAAAATAAAACTTTAAAACTAGTGATTAATTACTTATTCCCTGAACAGCTATCATTTTTTCTTTCAAGACCCCCTGCTGCAAACAGTTCTCCCAATATAATAAAGGTAAGGACTTGCTCGAGATTCAGATCCCTTAAAAATGTTAGCTTAGCTTCAATTGTACATTTTAGCATGTAGTTGGACCAATATAATTCTTACTTTATGTTGCCGTAGGAAAACATATTAAGTACGGAAGCTGTTTAACTCCAGCATGCCAAACACAACATCTAGCCTTGCAAGGCATGGAGCCACATCTGCTCTTATACGTTTGTTGTCGTCAGACTCTCTAGGATAGAGCTGTTGGATGCCTAACCCTGGGCTTGTCAGGATGGTTGCATGCAGTGTAACGTTCAGCCAACTGTCTTGGTTTTGTTGGATGAATGAGTTAAAAACTTGTAGGTACCTGCCATACAGAGGTACAGTAAATGGAAAAGACACATCAGTAAGATCAACGTGGGTATCAAAATATTGCTATATCAGAATAGGGTGGTATCTGGACAAATGTATTTTCTGCAGTAGTTCAATCATTTATCTTTATATACTATCGTGGATTGTTGCTGAGTGGTGTATTAATTTCTGCAGTTTACATTTACATTTGCATTTATGTTGAAAATGTGGGAATTGTTGCTTTTGTCATGTTCTCCTCATAAAAACTCAGTGAAGGGAAGCCCACTGAATAAAGCTTTGCTTTTAGTAAAATTCTCAAAGTCATTTAATTTTTGTGGAGTTGAGTAAAAAAAAAAAATTGGCTTTTCAGTACCCAGATATTAGATATCTTACTGTAAAATATCCAACATTTAAAAAAAAAAATTGCAGAAACATCATACAGGCTGGTTATTAAATGATTTGCTTCTTTCTTATTTCTTTGCAAAGGTACCTATTCATCTATTGCTTGTTTGATTTTGGGCTTGTAAAGTTAATTAAGTTCTAGGGTTTCAATCCACCAAGCAATTCTTACTTGCTCCTAAATAAAATTTAGAACACTCATTCATTTGTCTTCCTAGTATAAAATTACCTGTCTCTTGATGGATGCAGGAATGTTTTCTGTTCAGCCCTGTCTGATATTATTGAACTCCAACTGACAAACAGCTAATTTAATCAATATTTTCCCGGCTTACACTAAGCATATCACCCTATGACCTACACAGCCAGCCTGTCAGGGAGACTGTGCTTTCCGAAGCAGCCTACATTCTTGATCCCACATCAAAAGATGTGAGCACCCAAGGTGCTTTCCCTTCACTTCTTTCAGTTTCTTCCAGTCCTTTTGGAGGATGTGCAACACCTCTCCCCATGAGGCATTAGTACTGTCATAATTTGGCAGGGCCAAATTACAACTGGCATGCAAAAATAAGGACAGTATGATCTCCCTGATTTCAAGTTTTATTTGATGTTTACAGTGACAACTTTAAGATGTTAACTGTATGAAGACAATGAGAAGTTATTTCCAACTTTCTCTAAGTTTATTTTGTGCTCTGTTTATTTGTAGCACCAATTTGAGCACGGGCTCAAATAGATGGGATGCAGTGACAAAATGCAACATTCATAGGACCTTGCCTGTGCATGTGGAGGAGGATGCTGGAAACAACCTCTCATTTAAGGTAAGCTTTTCTATGGTGAACATCTGAGCAATTGTGTTGTACTTATCTTGTGTGCTACTGGGTTTGGATCTTGAATTCCTTGAGACATGCCCTGATTTCAGTCACTGGTTCAAATCTTCCATAGAAATACAAACAAAGCTTAAGCACTGTGCAGAATATTCAGAACATTATGAACATCTGATGAAGTTTTCACCTGTGTAGGAGATGTCCTACAGTTTGATTCTTAAGCAGAAATTCTCAGACGTGTAGTTAACCTAGAGTGTGTTCTTCCAAGGCTAGGCTTGAGCAAGAGTTACAGCTTTGAGGACTTGGTTCCTTTCTGTTTGTTCTCATTGGGGAAATGCTATTCAGCTGCATAAGCAGCCATTTTAATAAGGAGGGGAATTGAGAGATTTCTTCTTTCACAAGTTCAGTTCCCACTTTATGACATTATATAACTAATCCTGGTTTCAGCACTTCAGCAGGATGAAACTGGCAGGTATTTGTCTCCTTTCCTGTCACAGCACTGTAGTGTAATGCTGGATTTAGCAGGGTAAAGCAAGGATTTTCATCTCTTACTACTGCTTCCATCTCTCTCTAAAGCCATTCATAGCTGCGTCCTGTGGGTGTTCAGGACTGCTTTTCAAAAGAGAGCTCCTTCTTCTGGACAGTGAATTGAATTAAGAGCAAAGCTGCATGTACCTTGGATGAGGGATGAAATCTTTGGTTTAGCACTGAACATGGCAGTCAGGAAACTGCATAAACTGAGTACCTAAAGTTTTTGGCAGATGCTAATTTGAAGGAGGAATGGGAGTTTGGAAGCATCCCTGCACCTTTACACTTTGATTTAAAACTAGATGCACTGTAGCTGTAGTTCTGTGCAAACTCTCTTGGCAAGTGCTTTTTCACCTTTTACTGCATTTTAAATTTGGCTGTGTTCTACACAGAGCGTAAAACTGAGTTACTTGTGGATTGGCTTCTGAGGCTGTAGTAAAGGGCACAGTCGTATGCCAAATTCTGAAGATATCTTTCAAACCAATTGTCTCCTGAAGCAAAAACTAATAATAATAATAATAATAAATTTACTAAGCAAGTGAGAGAATTAGAGGCGTATTTCCATACTCCTTTTACTTGGATCATTGAAACTGGGATGCATTTGGTCAGACTTAAAATGGACGTAGTCCCAGAGTAAGTTTCTGTTCTTCAAGAACAGCTACCTGATAAAGCATAGGATTAGACAGGCAAAACTTAATCAGGTTTCTTATTCAAAAACAATCAACTTGTGAAGTGAAGATGTGGAGCCATGAAGAAGCTATTTGTTAGCAGAAAGGTGATATTTCTTTTTGAGTGAATAGAGGTGCTGTCTATTTCTGAGAGAAGAATAATTCTGAAATCAGAAGAAATCTTGAAATCACTCAAAAAGCTTTTAATAACTTGAGCAGAGGAAAAACTTACTATGTGCTTCTCTGTTATTATTTGGTTCAGCAGATACAGTTTGGAAAAGTTTATGAAGGTGCTGCAACTGAACTGCCAGGTTTTAGTTCATGCATTAAACAGTTTCTTCAAACGTGTTAAAAAATGACACCACAGCTTTAACATTATCATGTTTCTAAAACTGGGTAATTGTCCAATAAAATTGCCAGCAGTACCAGTTGTTTCTTAAGGTGACTTTTCTGCCATCGTGGAGAAACGCATTAAACTCAGCCTTTCAACAGTTTACCTGGGAAAGCATGTCTGTCTTGATATCAGAACAGGCATCTGAAATGCCATCAGCATCAGCCTTTACAGTCAGAATTTTTGCAAATTAAGTTTCTAAGAAGCTAGCTTCCCTTATTCTGTGAGTTAAGTTACACAATAACTAAATATGCAAGCACACAAGCTTGTAGTGCAGTTGCCAGATGTTATAAGCATCTGTCTGTGATCTGGGTGCACTTCATTTATTGAATAGTATCCATAATTCAACTTGCATTTATCCTAGGGCATCCAATAATACAAGGACAGTTATTAAGCAGTGTAAGCTAGGCAGTGCGGATATTCTCTCTGAAAGATTCACTTCTTCCCTTCTTTACTGTTTCTCTCTTCAAATCTTTACTCTGTTCTTCTTCCTCTATGTAAATCTTCCGCTCTACATAGTGAGCTCCCAACCACCATGCATGCAGCTAGTTATATGAGTATATATGCTGTACATTGCCTAGGGGAAGCTCTTTCTTCTACACCTCTTCCAAAGACAGAGTGAACAGACTGGGAGGGAACTGAAATATTAAGTGACTAAATCACTGTTTCTGATCTCGGCATATTTTCACTGCAGCTCCTGGGCTTCTTAATTGACAGACAAGGAAGCATTTTTGTAAAATGTGGCCTTCTTCCACCGGGGATGTGAATTTAAAATTTTTTTTAAAAAGGCTTCTGTCTTGTTGGCACTGTGTGGAAGACACATTGGTGGCACTAGATAGCACAGACACATAGTGAAGACACACTGAATAGCACTGAAAGAGTTGGCCTTTGGTCCAGTTTTTTTTATTTTAAACACAGAAAATTATACACGATTGCTGCCAGATGGTTTAGTGTCATCTTATACAGCTGGCTGAAAAACAGAAATAATTCTCATAAAATTGAGACATTTTCTGCTACTTAACATTGTACTAAATTGGAAACTGCCCACTAAGTAAATTTTCTGCTAGCTTTTGGAATGGAATAGCATGCACTGAAGTCTTTCAAGTGCAGTTTGTATGCAGGATTTCAGTCTTCACAAGGTGTTTGTTTTTTTTTCTTACTGAGCTAAAAGAAGTTAAAGCTTTCCCCCACCACAGGGCATGGCTAGGTCATGCAGACCTCATGGTCAGCCTGAGGAAGGGAGTGCAGACAGAAGTAACAATGAGGGGAGAAGCGAGAGGAACTGTCCTGTGAACACCAAGGTCGAAGAAGTTGGAGGGTGAAGTGGTGCCCCAGGTGACAGAGACGTTCCACTGCAGCCTATGGAGGACAGCATAGCATAGCAGGTGTTTCCCTGCAGCCCATGGAGACATGCAGATATTCTCTCCTTTTTCACTACATGGCTCACGTTTGAGAAGGTGGACATGCCCTAAAGGAGCAGCAGCCCATGGAGAAGCCATGCTGGTGCAGGTTTCTCTTGAGGGTCCACAGCCCACTGAGAGGACCTACAGTGGGGCGGGGGAAAGTGTGAGGAGGAAGCAGCTGCATGGAGGAGTCATTGAGGGAACGGAGGAATCAGCCTCTTCTTTCAAGTAACTAGCAATAGGATGAGAGGGAATGGCCTCAAGGTGCCCCAGGCAAGGTTCAAGTTGGATATTAGGAAAGCTTTCTTCTCAGAGTGGTGCGGCAGTGGCACAGGCTGCCCAGGGAAGTGGTGGAGTCACCATCCCTGGAGGAGTTCAAGAGCCATGTGGTAGTGGCACTGAGGGATGTGGTTAGTGGGTGTGGTGGCAAGGGGTTGGTGGTTGGACTGAGTGATCCTAGAAGTCTTTTCCAACCTTAATGATTCTATGATTCTATGCCTGCAACCCTTGTCCTGTGCTTTGTGGAGCAGGAGGTGGAGGAGTGGGGAATGAATGAAGGACTGAAGCTGAACCTGGGAATATGACTGATGGGGAAGACATTTTCCTTTAGGTCTGTCTTTGTTTCTCACCATCCTATTCCATTCTAGTTGGCAGTAAATTATATTAATTTTCTCCAAGTGAACTTTGTTTTGCTTATGACAATAACTGGTAAGTTATCTCCCTGTCTTTGTCTAGACTCATGAGCTGTTTCATCTTATTTTCTCCCCATCCTGTTGAGGACAGGCAGTGAGAGAGCAGCTGGCTGCCAGCCAAGATCAACCCCTCCACCAGTAAATATATGCCTTTGGAGTAGCTCTTGGTAATACTAGTTTGCAGGTATGTACTCTGCTTGACTAGTTTTACTAATTCAGGTTACATGTGCTTTGTGCCCAGTTGCTGTGTTTTCCTGTGGACAAATATTTACCCACTTTCTAAAACTTCACAGATCTGTAAACTCAGAAGACACCGCTGCAGGACCGTTCAGGGAAGCTGCAGTTCAGTATGCCTGTTTGTAAGCTGCTTTTCTCTGGCTTCTAAATATTGCTAATTCAATTTAGAGAGGGAACAGCTTCCAAGTAGCTTTAAGGTGAAAGTTAATGATCAGATATCTTCATTCAAAGTTTAAACTGCTTGCCCATCTAGGTGCAGAGATTTGTTTTGTGGGACCTTTTTATGTTTTGCACTATTCTGTCTTGCAGCACTGGGGAAGTTTACTAATACTATCTGAGGGCGGGTTTATGAGTTGTCCTGGCATTTTTTTCTCCAGTACTACAGGATAGTTATTTTTAAATACTCCAGTATCCCCTTTAAGGCATGGGAGGATAACTCAGCTGTGAAAATGCAGTTATTCTCCAGCTGATTGTAAAGAATTAGTTTGCTCTTCTAGGCTTCTGTATCCTCCTGAATTAATTGGTGTTTGATAATACTGCCTTCTCCTTTTCTGTATTTCCTTTCTCTGTTTCCGTTTGTATGGCTATTATTTCTTTTACAAGTTTCTCTTGACTCTTTTTGTGCACATAAAGTACTTTTCTCCTGAATGTCATCCTTTTTCTCTTATTTATATGAATAACCATTGTTTATTTATTATTTCCCCGTAGCCATTAAATAAGTCAGAATTACGCTATATACAGGTAAAATAAAAATATGATATGCAATTCATCGTCTATATTCCAAGATGATGTGGTATTGTATAGGTATAATTTTTTTTTGTGGATACTACTTGGGAAGGAATAGAGCATTCTTTGATTCATATTCTTGAGTTTAATAACATAAGTACATATAATACTCCAGAGTATTCTTAAATTATGTGGAGGAGAAAAAGGGTTATGCCTAATACAGAAAACCTGATGAGTTCAGCTTTAACTTTTGGTTATTGCCATAACTGTGGCAATCAAGCCTATCAAAAGCATTAATACAGATAGAATTTAATTCACCTAGAGGGATTTTTAGTGAATATTCATATATGTGTGTGTTTGAACACATTCATTTCTTTGAGGACAGACTGGAAAGTTTGGTCTCCAAATTATTAGAGCACAGTGTGCAAAACCTGGGTGGCTATCTTTGAGTAAAGCTTAAGCTTCGGGAGCTGTACCTTCTGTCTTAGATGAACTAGGTCAGCATGGTGATTTTTATGAACTGTTAAAGAATAAAGGTTATTCCATTAAAATTTGGTTTTCCAGGCTCATGCAAGTAGCACTTTCTGTCAAAAATATTCTGTGTGTTTCACTGTGATCTGGTTCACATGGATGAGATGTGATTTAATAAGCAAATGTACTTAGAAGACACAGAAACTTTCTGTCTTGTATTTGTGTGGAAAATGGTTTGGTAACATTTTCACACTTGCTGTTATGTCTTGAGCATATGATTTGTAACACAGGAGAATCTTTTAGTGTCATCCTGTATCCTCCTGTAGGTTTGTAGCACTTCAGTAGATATCGGTATTCTCTAAGAAAATGGAAGTTCAGAATTAGTGAGGGAATTTCTAAAAATGACGTCTTTTGGGTTGAAAATCATCTGAGGTCTTTATTTCCACCTATATACATGGCTTAGAGGAACCTACTCGATTTCACAGGCTTAAAATGTGACCTCCACTGAAGCACTTTTCATGAAATTAAATCCATGTTTCCCTTATTTCTTTTCGAATTTGTACTGCAAGCCTGAATCCAGTTTTTCAGAGATCAGAGTGCAAGTGGTTTTCTCTTAACAGTCAACACTAATATACTGACATATTACATGATGATGAAAATAGTTTAAAAATGAAAAGAAGAAATCTGTAATGCATCAGCAGTTTGTCTGGAAACATTAATCTTTACTTTCTGAACTCTACCAGATTTCCTGTGTCTTTATTTTAATTGCATGCATTGATTGTGCACTTACATTCCTTTTCTAAAAGCACCGAAGTTGTGCTTTCCCACTCATAGTGTGCAACTTCCTAGTGAAACGTAGATGTATTTCCATAGTTTTTCAGAGTGAAACACAGAGGAGTTCTCTTTGTCAATACTCAGTGGGGAAAAAAAAAAAAAACAAAAAACCACTTGAATAAATGTGGTACTTACTGGTACTTTTTCATATCTTAAAATTTGTTGAGAATTGCAACGGTTGGGAACTAACTTTGAGATTGTGATGATGTGAGACAACTTTGTAGTACTTTTATTGCTGCATAGCTCAGTGGTGATGAAATTTCTCTAGAGAAATATAAAATATAAAATGCCAAAATATTTTCTCGTGTCTTTCCTTTAAATTAAATTTCACGCTGTTTTGACTTTTCTGAATTGACTCTTGGGGTGTAATGCCAAATGCTGATCATAAGATAAAATTGTATCAATTTCTTCTTTATTTTCTTTGTCCTATCCTATTAAGAGGTCTTATTTTCAACTATCTGGGGTCCTTCAGACAAAAAATCAGGGACAAGAAAACAAAACTTCCCAGCCTTTCCAGTCTGACCTCAATAATAAAAAAGCTCACATTTGACTGGCACAAATTCAGAGAAAACTTTTTTGATAGGTTATAAAGTTAGTTCTTGTAATCACCTGAGTGCATTCTGCTGTTGACCGTACATGAAACATGGATGTACCTTACTAGATGTTCTTTCCTTGTCCTTTGTTATGGGTTATTAGCCATGATGACTTGCTAGTTCGCAATTCTCCGCACTTTAATGTATATTTTAAGTAGTTCTCAGTAGGAATTTAATTTAGAATAGAATGGAGTAGTTCAGTTGAAAGGAATCTACAAAGATAATTGAGTCCACCTGCCTGACCTCTTCAAGGATAACCAAAAGTTAAAGCACATTAATGAGGGCATCATCCAAATGCATCTTGAAAACTGACAAACACGAGACAACAATCACCTCTCTAGGGCACTCAGTGCCCATCTGACCTCCCCTAGCTAAGCTCTGTGCTGTTCCCAGAGAGCAGAGCCCAGCACCTCCCTCTGCATCCCCTCCTCAGGGCTGTGCAGAGAGCAGTGAGGTCACCTCTCAGCTTCCTCCAGATGGAGCAACCTAAGTGCCCACAGAACATGCCTTCCAGCCCTAGTACAAGCTTTGTTGCACTACTCTGGACAAATTCAAGGATCCTGACAGCTTTATATATATACATATAAAATAAATATATATTTATATTTAATATTATATATATATTATGGAGCCTGGAAATGAACACAATATTGAAGGTGAGTGTGCACCAACACTAAATACAGTGGGACAATTGTCTCTTTTGACTAACTGTTTTTAATGCATCTCAAAAGACGGTTTGCCCACTTGGCTCCCAGGGCACACTGGTGGATATTATTGAGCCTGCTGTCACCCCAGGTCCCTTTTTGCTAAGCTGTTCCACAGCCATTCATCTCCTAGTCTGTACTTGTGTAGAGCACTTCCCAACCCCAGGTGCAACTGTATTTACCCTTGCTGAACTTCATACTATTGATGATTGCTGCAGTGCACCGATCTACTTAAATCCCTCTAGAAGGCCTCTCTACCCTTAAGCACATGCCGATTTTGTATTATTGAGAAACTTGCTAAGGTTGCATTGAAGTCCTGCATCCAGGTAAAGCGTACAGGTTTTCTTTCAGCCAAGATATAAAACAAAACAGTGTCTTTGAAATATTCAGTTTAAAAAAAAAAAAAAAAAAAAAGTGAAAATAATTTTGTCCTTTACTTGCAGCATCTGCAAAGCAGAGTATGTTCATAAATCACAGCAAAGCTGTGGATTGCAAACACAGCTGTTTCAGAAATACTTAGTAGCCTGAGGGAAAAGATGGCAGAATTACTCAAATACCTTCACAGAGTAAATGGCATTCAATTTCAAATATTTCCAGTTATTAAGCAAAAGAAAAAAAAGAAAATGTGGTGTGTCCCGGGCTTCTAAAGTTGGTTCAATGTCTGTGTACAAGTAGACATGGATCATTTGTAGCCTGAGGGACTTTGGCATGGTATCCTGGAGCTGCATTGCTCCGGTTTCCCACTGAGTGTTTCAGTGCCCAAGCATTCAGAAGGAGCACGATGTTTTGCATGCTGTGAATCCCTGCTCACAGAGCACTAATCTCAACATTTAGATAATCCTGGACTCTGCCCCAGCAAAGAGTGACAGATTAAAGGCAATTAGTGCTGTCAAGTCAAGTCATGATTTATTTGTTAAATGCAAGATTTCTTCTCAAGGTCAGTGGTACTGAACATATTATGTATGCTCAGTTTTCATTTGTGCAATCATTTTTTAAATATTAATTAAAGGCATTAATTAAACAATAATTAGTGTGTTTTTAAAGGAGTGATAACATTTATCGTTTGTTCTGGCTCTTTTTTTTTCCCCATGAAGTGATGGGGATGGGATGGGTTTAGTTGTTTTCTGCATTGTTGTGTTTTGTTTGGGTTTTTGTGTCGATGTTGCATAAGAGTTCCAGAAAAACGATGATGTCACCTCAGTTCTTTACGTAAAGGGCTTTAGTAGAATTAGAATATTAGTCGAGTAATCTCACAAACAATTTAGAGACAGTTTACAAAAGTAATTTCAAGAGGTATCTATTAATGTTTACAAGAAACACTGATAACTAACTAATAAAACAGTTACGTGTAAGTAAAAGAATTATAGGTTAGCTGCCACCTAGTCATCTCTTTGGTCTATACTGTCACAACTCTTCTGATTTTGTTCTATTTCTAGCTGGTATCAGTGGTATTCAATTTTGTCTCTGTATGCATAATGTCTTTGATAACAGTCAAATTCCTACACGTGTTTTGCTTTGGCCATTTAGAGAACAGGCATAGGACTTAACACGGTAATAAGTCAGAAATTTACAAGCTTATTACTGTAAATTCAGAATTGGGTGATTTCACATAGGAGCACAATGAGAAGCTTACAGGCAAACTTAAATAGAAAGTGTCCTAATAAGGAAGTGTTAAGCCTGTGTTAAAAAGTGATAGGAAAATAAAAATGAAAACTATGAAGAAAAAATAACTGACATCAATGCTTTTATGATAAACGTGCAAATTAGAAATAAGCTGGGATTGCCTATCTTGCAGCCAGACATCCATCTAGGATAGAACCTTCTTCAGAAACACGTTATTTTTTTTCTGCAATCACTGGTCTTCATTCCTTCAGCCTGAACACCAACTGGATAAAGGTAAGGCAATTAAATGTTCTCTCATCCATGTCTGGAATATAAAAATAGCTGTACTCGCTAGTCAGCTCAGAAGTACTTCTGGCAATGGCCAGGAGGATATTCCTGATGAACAGATTCTCCTCAGTCACCCTGTTTCTTGCAGCCCGTGGCTGCTCAGTCCTGTCACAAAGCCAATAAATGGGTTTCATGGACTTTTCTTTCATGTAGTTGTCTAATTGCCATTTGAACCCATAGCATTTTGTGGCACAGGGAAATTGTTATACTTTGTTCTACCATAGAATTGTGCAAACATTTGGGTTTTTTAGGAGTGATCCTTTGCCACTTTTTTTTTTTTTTTTTTTCCCAAGATTTTTCAAATAATTCCAGATAGGCTGCTTTAAGGTTAAAGGAAAACAAGATTTTTCAGTTCAGTGACCTGCAGGTTTTTTTGGTTACAGGTAACTTTGTTGTCATTGTAGCAATGGTATCAGATAAAAATTCTAAATGATGCTGTTTTTCCTTCATCCTTCAAGTGTAAGTTTCTTGTTCCTGTGAATTGCAGAAATTGAGGGTGCTAATATATAACACTTTGAGAGATTTACTGAAAATTTTCTATGAGGATTGTGATGGGGTTAGAGTTTACTTCCTTGAAGCTTCACCATAAAAGATCTCATGATGTCTGTCATGATGTCATGTGTTTCACTCTCTGCAATTTTAGTTTTCAAAGTTGCTTCATTATATTTTCCCCTATATTTCATTGTATCACGCATCAAAAACTCAAGATTAACTAGACACTTTATCAGAGATGCAGGGTAATAATAATAAATGGTGTTAGTAATCTTGAATCTTTCCAATACGTCACAAAGGTCTGAGTGCATGGTGTACTCTGCCAGAGTGCTGAGAGGTTATAGTTGACCTGTTTTGGATTTTTTTTAATTTTTTTTTCTCCAGCTGCGTTCAGGGAAAGCTAAGCATGTGGGACATATATGATACAAGTGCTACTCCAGCAATAGCTTTCAGTGCACAACTGTTGATGTTGAGGTCTTTCAAATGAAGAGACCTTTGGAATTAAATTCTGATTTTCAACCTGATGTGTGTCAGCTTTTTCTTTCCAGGCTGCGTACTTCTTTTATGGCATCCAGTTCACTTTTTTCCATCCTTTCTTATAAGGTTATACATTCTCAAAGTCCTGTCAGTGACTTTGCTCTGTGTTTCCTTTCTTCTTCTGACTGCTTTTCTCTCTATTACATGCACCTATAGGTCTACAGGGACCTACCTCAGAATTCTGTATCATTCTACTTCTGGGCTTTGCTTGTTGGGTCATACATATGAGGAAGTACTATAACCTGGATGTGTGCAGGTAGAATGTGTCTGAGAAAATTGTGCTTTAACTAGAGAAGTTACTTTTCCTCAGGGTAGAAGCAAGGATAGTATTACATTGCTAAAAAACAAACAAACAAAAAAAAAAAAACACTGCCAACATAACCCTTCTATTCTGTATGTACATAATCACTATAAATCACCAGCAAAGCTATTCCAAGATGAACATGGCCTACAAGAATTCCTTTGAAAGCATCTTCTCCTGCTTGCATTCAGTTCTTATTCCATGCTTCCTTTTTATTCTAGACTATTGCACTCTAGTTTTCTGACCGTTTTGTTTTATTCCTTTTTAAAATTGTCTTTTGTTTTGTTAAATATTGAAGTTTAGTATTTAATTATTTTTCTTATTCCTCTAATGCCTTATTTAGCAGAGCTTGATGATTATTCTGAAGAGTTACTTAAAATGTGAATTTCCTGTCATTTTAACTTTCGTTCTGTAAGAACAAACACAAAAGGTTTAGGAGATTCTTCCATGCCATGTGAAACAAATGCACACGTTTTCAAGGAATTAGTTGGTTCAATACTTACATTTATGCTGTCAGTTTTTAGAAGTGTGTTTGGAAATGAGAATGTATAAGAATGATTGTTGAGTCTCTTATTCAAGTCTTATATCAGGAAAAAAAGAAACAAACACGTATTGCTTCTGGAAGTTGAAACCTTTGTATTTTTACTTTGAATGCTACAGTTATTTTTGCAGAAATGGAAGTCTGAGTTATATTTGAGTTCTAAAATGCTGCTTCTTTTTGCTGAATAAGAAATTTAGGAGGTATGCACTTGAAAAATCCTGCACTGGAATTTTCAGTTTGTTGAAATCATAGATTTGATGAACAAGAGATAAAGGTGATGAGATGAACAGAGATGAACAGTGATGAGAGAAAACAGAGATGAAGGTTGCTACTTCAAGCTGCCTTTTCTTTGCCTGCTCTTACTTCGAACTACAAATGTAGCATTCTAGTCTCTGAGTCTTTCCTGTTAATGATGTTGGGAAGTAAAATATTTCTAAAGGCTAATTTGTACATTTAAGATTCATTCATTTATTTTCTGGTAAGTATTTTAGTTAAGTAGTTCCTGCTGCTTCTCAGAATTGAAAACCTTGATTCTCTAAGTGACAATATGTTAGCTGACAGCTATTGTTGCTCTACGGAGACTGTTAAAAAAGGTGCAAGGAAAGGGCAGAGATATTAGAAAAATCACTTTTTAGTGATAGCTACAGAGTATGTTGGTATTGAAGTCCTCCAGGCATCCAGGCATGCTTTCTTCCCCTACTCTCCATCCTCAGAAGCATTGCACCTGACTGACTGAAGAATCTGGGTTATGCAACATGGTTATAAAAGTGTGCAGAGAACCTGTTCCAGTCACATCCCAGCTTGTTCCAGCAATTTACAGTAAATACTTGCACATATTTGTGAGAAATATTTTGCCATTTTATCTTATGTTAGTGTATCTCAAATCTTTGTTTGCATAAAGAATTAAACAGAGCTCAGTATACCAGGATAACCAAGTGAACATGTATGAAGGCATGCAGACTGCCCTTAACTTTGTGTTCCTCAAAACATACAGAGGCAACTTGGCCCAGGTTCAGTCATGCCACCCAACCAGTATGCCACAGCTTGTCCTTTGTGTTGCCTGAAGACTGGGTTTGACTGCATGACCAAGAGTAGCATTTAATTTCTTAGCAGTTTTGAGATCAAATTTGTAAAAGATTTGCCTCTAGTGGCTGTTGTGTTGGCTATTCACTATACCAGCCTGACTCTTTTCCCAATGAAAATTGAGCTCATGCAGCCGCACACAGCTTCATGGGTAGCTGGGTTGTGTTCTCCTGCAAACATTTCATTTCCCTATGCAAAAAAAAGCAGCCTTGCACTCCCTCTACTGCAGGTCACCCTCCTCCATCTCTATTCCATCAGTCTCTTTTCTTATACAAACCAGTGTTTATGAGACCAGGCAATGCGAAGTTTAAATAATGTCATCTCAGTTAACTTTATTTATTAGTATTCAATTTTATGGCAAGTGTTTTTCTGGAGCAGTGGCAGTGGGGGAGACGTTTTTAGGACAACAGTGGCTTAGGCAAGATTCTCAGTTTGTATAACTGCTTTCTGAAGAAGATGGCATGATTTTTCTGCTTAGTGTACAAGAACTTCCAGTTTCTTCAGGTTATCAAAATCAAATAATCTTACAGTTTTACAGTTTTAATCCTACAGTTTTGTAATAATTTATATTTGGACTGAGGAGGTATATACAGTAGTATTGAAAATGAAAAGTCAATTGCTATAAGACAGCTGTCCAAAAAGTACCCAAAATATTATCCAAATATTATAATAAGGATAGAAGAACTGTCTGGGGAGGCTTTACTTAAGGGTAGTATTTGAAAATCACTAAGGCGTAATTTATGTGCTTTCTACTGTGTAAAGACCTTTCAGCTCTTACAGATGCATGATCAGATCTCAATGCAGGACTTGGTCAACGCTTCTGTCCTCTAATATACTCA
The DNA here is from genome assembly GCA_030625065.1 of Alectoris magna. Classification (NCBI taxonomy): domain Eukaryota; kingdom Metazoa; phylum Chordata; class Aves; order Galliformes; family Phasianidae; genus Alectoris; species Alectoris magna. The sequence continues at coordinate 108,830,134 of CM060560.1, forward strand.
GTATATTGTCCTTTGTGCTCTTATTCCAGGAAAGAAAGGATGAGAAGAGAAATTGACTGCAACCCATGCAATATTCAGGTTACTAAGATGCTGTAGTTTCTATCAGGACTCCACAAGTTACTGTAGAGAATTCCTTATCTTTGTAAATATAATCCCCAGAGCAGTGAAAGGACATTTGGGCTGAGCATTTAGTTAAAACCTTGGAAATTATTAAAACAAAGGTTTAGAAACTACTCTCAAAATCCCTCTGTGTTGCTTACTTGATATTATCCACTTCACATAGCTTAAGCACTACAGTTTCCAACAGCATAATGTGTCCTCATGTCCTCCTGAGGCTCTGCGGACTGACTGTGCACAAAGACTGTGATCGGCTAATAAAACCATGGTGCACTGAAACTGGGCGCTGGTAATCTTGCTAGGGTGCTATATTTACTTAGTCTATATTGGTAGCCGTCTGTAAGAGGTTTAAAGTAGCTCTCAGATTCAGAGCTGGTGTTTGAATGATTGTTGCTGGGAAGCAAGAGTGAACGTTTGGATGAATAAATACTGAAAAAGGTTACTTGGTATGTTTGACGCTATGGGTGCTTCTGGATCAGCCGATGACATTAATGCCATGGAAATTCACCACTGGTATACAAAATTTATGAAGGAGTGCCCATCTGGGCAACTTTGTTTGCATGAATTTAAACACGTCTTGGATCTGCATGGACTTACTCCAGAAGCTAACAGCTATGTTGAACAAGTGTTTCATACCTTCGACATGAATAAGGTAAGAATTCATTTTTAACTTCGTGATTTTATTATGGCTGTACCTCTTGATGCATTCAGCAATGTGTCTCACAGTGCTGGTTGTGCTGGCTATTCAGAGGTAATGGAAATGAATCAGAAGTGATTCAACAGAAAACTACTGGCAAATAAATGTGAATGTCTGGCAGACAGTTTTGAATGCTTTGTTCCAAGTATATTTTGGAAATAGTATACGTTCTAATATGTGCTGAATAATTTCTCACTGTTGAAAGATGGATTTTTATTATTGCTTTATGTGTATTTCTGTAATTGGAAGTTTAGTTACATTATTTTACTTGAGAAATATTTTTAGAGCACTAAGTTTTAAACTGGGTCGCTCAGTGTTATTGCTTTATGTGCAACGGAGATGCAATGGGATTTCTTCTATCACCAGATAAAATGCTTCTGTATTCTTTCTGAGCACCTTGTATGGCTTAGGCTGGTATAAGTCAATCTCCCTTTTCCAAAGACACATTTGTCTATTTTGAATCCCTCTTCACAATTTTAACATCCCAAGTGAACCCAAAGGATTCCAACAGCTGTTGGCTGTGTTGTCATAATTTGTTCTTCCAACTCAGAGTTCATCAGATTCCTTCTAGCCTTGAGACCCATCCAGAAGATTGTGACTTTTTATCCCTTTTTGAGCCAAAGTATCACTTTATTAAATACTACAAAAGAAGTGGAGTCACCTGTAACCCCTACAGAAGTGTTTGTCCTTGACTTAAATTACGTTTAAGCTGAATTGTCAATAGTAAAACAACAATCAGTCAACTTCCAGCTGAAAGAAAGGATGGGCCCATTATATAGCGTTAAAACTGATTACTACATAAATAAGTAAAAGCATTATTATATCAGAAAATTGAGCCCCAACCTTCAGTTACTTTCCAGAAAATCAGAACGTGAAATAAACACTTCTTCATATCAGGTTTCTGTGAAGAAGGTAACATACCAGTGTAAGACAAACTAGCGGCATCAGGAAACTGGGCTCTTGGTATGGAATAACTGAGTGAGAGATGGTGAGAAGAGGAAAGCACCTTTTGGAATAGTTTTGCTCTGACAGATATGTCCATGAGAACTTGTCACTATGGTTGACATTGGTCCTTATCTTTGAAAATACCCATTCTACTCAATAAATGGTGAAACCAGTACAAGCAGCAAGTAAGTTAGGTCACAAAACTTCAAGGTACAGTTGCTCTTTACCACCTCATCCCACTCAGTTTTCTCTAATATTTGTAGCCCTTATAATACTAAATATGTTTGAAACTGTAAAAGTTTTCTTCACCTGTTTATAATACTCATAGTATTGAGAATGTAGTTATAGAGGATGATGGTTGTTTTTTACATACTTCAAGTATTAAAATCCAACAAGTTACAGTTCTGGAGAATAACTTTCCATGTCTAGGCTATTTCCGTAAGAAAAAAATTATTTTGCCAAAGCAGCTAGCCACTCACTATAAGGACAAGCCATTTCCAGAGGAAGGCCAGAAAAATGATCCAAGGGATGGAAAACCTCCCCTTTAACAACGGGCTGAGAGAACTGGGGCTGTTCAGCCTGGAGAAGAAGGCTTTGGGTAGACCTAGTTGCAGACTTTTTGGCATCCACGGGGGGTTATAAGAAAGAAGGGGACAGACTCCAATCTATAAAGGGGAACAGCTTTTTAAAAATAGGGATATCTTTTAACCAATTGGTTGTTTTCTGCAATTATGGATCACAGAACTTCCTTTCCCATTCAAGTAGGTTAGCACCCAAGAAGTAGCTTGCTCAGGTTAACTAATGAATGTTAAGTTCCTTAAAATTGCCACGTTATACACACATCAAAGTTTTATTGTTACATGGTCCCATCTAGAAGTCTCTAATCTCCACTTGGTGTATTTCAACAAAATTTCAAGGAGCAGAAATTTCAACTAATTCAATCCTAAAGTTGTTTAAAAATTGTCAGCTGGGTAGCAGGGACAACCCAGAACGACTGCCCCACTCATACAGAATTCCGCTTTTATTCATTGTTCAAGGCAGCAGCTGGCAGGAAAAATAATCAGGCAGTTATTTTCTTTTGCCTGGTGAAAATACAGAGCTGGAGATGGTGTACCAGGGTAAGGAGATATAGCAGGGAGTAGACAGAGTCTACATAGATGTAGGCTTTTGTTTTGCTGTTCCCAGAAGAGCTTGTTTAATTAATGTTCTATGTTAGACAGGAAAAGATGTTTCAATATTTTATCTATTTGGAAGTCTTCTCCCCTTTTTGATGAAATTAAACAACAAGTTGGCCTTTAGAGCTTCATAAAATCCACTATAAAACTGCATATGCTAAGCTCTTAACTTCATTAACAATGAGCTCCAGCTAAAGATCTGATCTTCATTTCCAGTTCTGCAAGATGTTTTAACACTCTGCCATTAGCTACTGTAATCTGAGGCATAAATTTTATTGTATATTTTCTTAATTGAGCTGCTGCAGCAGAAAGCCAAGGAAAGGTTTCTTAGAAGGCAGGGTTGTCAGCACACATTTAGAATAACCATATACCTGAGATTGTGCCATCTGTATCTTTTTGCAGTGGGGAATATTACTAAAAATGTGACAGCTACTCCCAGGTAAAAGGCTGTCAAGTTTTTCTCCTTAAGCAATCCATTTATGTAATGTAGTAGCTTAAGGAAATGTGTTAACTGAACTGTTAACGCAGTTAACAGTCCCTAAACTAATCCCCCTGAACCCCTGGGATGCATCAGGCCCAGGACTACCAACTGGGCAGGGGAAAGCGTTGTCCTGCTCTGTTCTGCGCTGTACTGCCTTGCTTCCAGCACTTGGGTGCAGCATTGGGTGCCACAATGTGAGAAAGACATAAAACTTTGATAGAAAGTCCAAAGGAGGGCTGCAGATGTGGAGAAGGGTCTGGAGGATGAGGTATGTGAGGAGGGGCTGAGGTCCCATGGTTTGTTCAGCCCAGAGCAGAGGAGATGAGGGGAGGCCTCGTGGCAGCTGCAGCCCCTCACAAGGGGAGTGGAGGGGCAGCGCTGAGCTCTGCTCTGTGTGACAACGACAGGGCCCGAGGGAACGGCATGGAGCTGTGTCAGGCAGCTGGGGGTTAGGGACAGGGTCTGCACCAGAGGGCGGTGGGCATGGCCCTAAGTGCCAGAGTTCAAGGAATGTTTGGATACTCCTCTCAGGGTTTTGATTTTGGGTGGTGACGTGTGGAGCCAGGAATTGAACTGGGTGATCTTGGTGAGGCCCTTCCAGCTTGGGTGATTCTATGAGGACCAGGACCTTTCAATCCATGTGCCAGCATTTCATAAGCTCCTCCTTTGGAATTCACACTGGATCTGTTTAGTTTGATGTGATATCTGTTGTAACGAATGTTTCCTGTGAAGTCATTCTACAAACTTCAGCCAATTTATATAAAACGGTGACGTGTTGGCATACCAGCCATGTGAGAGTAATTCATAAGGGATTTTTATGGTTTGTAGTGAGCCTTCTCAGAAATGGTATCTTCGTACTGTTTTTGATCATTCTGATCATATTGACACTTTTCTAACAGGAGTATGACTTATGTGCTATACAATCAAAATGCATTTGTCTTCTGGATTCTGGTCGTAATGCAAAAATCCAGCTTAAGACTCCTTTCCATGCTGTGCCAAAGGATCTTATTGCAAAATGACTCAGCTCTTTGCACATAAGGAGAACCAAGTCTCTCTGCCCTCCACTCCAGTGGAAAACCAGCCTACCTGATTTGATCAGCAGAAATTGTTTACTTCTTAGTAGAATAAAGAGGTACATACTTCATCAGTTCATGAAAGAAATTTCATTAAATCAAAGTTCTCATGTGTCATGCATTTAGAAATGCCAAAAAGTTATTATTGTTCAGACCATCTAGCCCACTGCAATGCAGTTATACTTCAAAGTTGCAAACTGCAGGGATGGTTTGTTTGTTTATTCTAAAATCTACATGTTATTTTTCTTCTGCTAGAGGACCAGATTTTGCCTATTGCCATGATGGCAAAAATCACTTGTCAGATCTCTGACCTTATCTAATGCAGAAACAAATTTGGAATCTAATATATTGCAGGATGTGTTTGGCATTTAGGAACTGAGATTCCAAGCAAATAATGGTCATCAGCATACTGCAAACTTCTCTCTGAGCCTGAAATTGCTGGAGTTAGTTTTATCAGCTTCCAGTTTCTATGATTCATGCTTTAAATACTCTTAATTTATTATCACTGCGTTATCTGAGATTGTGTGAACAAAACACAATTGTTAAATGGATTATGCAAACAAAGCAATATAATTACCATTCCATTTATTTCTGCTGTTTCAGGATTACATATATAAGGGTATATTCCTAGTTCTTTTTACCTCAAGATTATGTGAGAAGTATTTAACTCATTCTTGGCTTAGATAGGATCTAAATCAAATTCAAAGCATGTACTTTAACTGGAGAGTCATGAAGAGTCTGCTTTCAATTAAAATGTTCCCCTCCTAAATTTCACTGGCACTGATTTATGTACTTTCATTCTCATGTGTGAATTTCACCAGTTTTCTTATTTAAATGACCTGCTGTCTCCTGTAAGAGATTTTTAGAACGTTTCCAATGCCAGTGCAATCTTCCAGTATGTTCTGTATGGTCTTTCAGTTGGATAAACATGTTCTAGCACACTAGAGTCCCAATATATAGTATTAGTATTTTGCAGGATTTGTTTTTCTCCTTGTTTTCCAAAGGGCTCAAAGTAAAGCCATTCAAACAAAGCATGCAGCAGCACCGTTTAGCTGCTTGTGAACCATTCAAAGTTGTCAGAGCCAGAGCATTTTTAGTGCAAAGTATTTAAAGTTTTCCAAGAGTACCAAGGCTGGAAACCTGAAGCAGGCTTGTACACAACACAAGCAAAAATCTCATGTTCTGTCTTCAAGACAGCCCTTGCAGATGCAGGATGAGCCTTGGCAACTCACTAAGGTGTCAAGGTAGCTCTGGCCAGAGAGAAGTATATGCTTATTGACAAACCTGTCTGGCTCAGACGGATCACAGAGGATGATCCTATGGAGTTTCTATTTTTACCTAATCTAGATCTGCAGGGATCTTTGAGAGGTTTATGGTAGTTTTACAGCTCCTAGATTGTGGGTCAGTTCTAGCTGGCAGCAAGATGCCAAAGAATCAGCTGATGATTTTGCAGCAACAGAAAACAGTCCGTGGTTCAAGAGCTATATGAACCACTGCCCTTCTGAATAACTTACTCTCCATGAATTTAAGACAACACATGGTTTCTGTGATACAAACCTTCAGAAAAACAGATATTTTGAGCAAGTGTTTCACATTTTTTTTACATGAACCAGGTAAGAAACTTTCTTGGACTATTTTCATCGTGAAATGTATATGTTAGCATGCACAGTAGATGACTTTGGCCTAGTGATATCAAATAAAAAGGGACAGATAACCAGGATTTTATTTTTTTTTCTCATTAATTTCCAGTAGCTCTGAAGCACTGCTTAAATTGAGAAAACTTGATTTGTTGGATTCTTTCTAATGTCACTGAGGTTATTTAAGAGAGGAGCTCTTCAAAAATCTGCCAAATAATGTTTGATTCCTTGCAGGTAGGGTTGGCCAAGAGTCTGGAAATCATCAAGTTCCTCCCCTTCACTGTTGAAATGTTGCATGAATATTTCTGTTGTCATTCTTCTTTTAAAAAATTATTTTCCCCACTGTTTCCAAAGTGAAACCTCTTCAGGTTTACTGAGCTGCATATTTGGATCATTACAGTGAATCTAATTTTTTTCTTTATGTTATTACCTATTATTATGTTTTTATTCTCATTTGGAAAGTTTGTGGAACAATAGTATAGCATATTTATTTCCCTGATTACCTCTTCAGGGAAAAAAACAAACAAAATCAAGAAGGAACATTCAAGTCTGAGCAAGGGAGGAAGATAAATTTGAATAATTCCATGAATCAGAATTTCCAAGGTGATGTTATTTCTTCTAGAAGAGACATTGAAAGAATCAAGATGTGTGATGAAATAAAGTAGAATAAAAAATAGGATTAGACAAGAAAAAGATAAGTTGACACCAGTCTTCCAGGAGGGGAAATAAGAAAATAGTTAAATATATATATATTTAATATGTATATCAAAGGAACAAAAACAAGGTACGTGTATAAAGAAAGAGAAATAACTGTTCAAAGAGTGGAAAGAATAAATAATGTCTAATTTAACTGCTGCATTGCTTACTCAAGCCGCTAGGAGATGCAAGCTGCTCGGTGTCTGGTAGGCTTGGGTAAGGCTTAAGAAACCAAGGAGGACATCTCTAATCAAAGCAACAGCACCTAATTAGAGAAGGCAACCTCTCCTTTTAATTAAATGTTTACTGATGTCTCACTCTATTGGCTATATTTTCCCTCTTCTAAAATGCTTAACTCAGTGGATTTTTTTTGATTTTTTTTTTTTTTTGCTGGTGGGGGAAAAAAATTAAGGATGCTTTAATAGATGAAGTTCTTCCAAATAGTTGTGCTGCTTAGGCAGATAAAAAGAAGCAGCAAGGATTTAGAGTTGTTTAAAGAGCTATATGTAACATTATTAACCGGAAAAAAAATCAATTTGTCTAAGCCAAAATCCTTTATGAAAACAGCCCGTGGCATCAAAATATAATTGGGGTTGGAGTTAATTCAGAAATATAACACTTAATACAAAGATTTTTGGAACTCTTGAAAGAATAATTTATTAAGTTGAACTTGGGGTTTTTTTTCATAAACTAATGGCAGTTCCAGGCAATTGAAAACTGAGTATCTAATATATATTTTTTTTCAAAATCAAGTGTTTGATTGGTTTTCCTCAGATTATCAGCATGTGACTGTTGAGGAATTTGTGGGATTTTTTGTTTCTTCCATTTGGATTCAGGACAATTCATTGACCTCTTAGATTTTCTCTTGCTGAGAGGACAGTTTCCTCTCTTTCAGTTCCACTAAGATAGCTTGAACGTAATCATTTAACAGTCATGACACTGCTTTTCTGTCCTCAGACAGAAGTTGCCAGTCCTACTAGCAGTTCCCTGGTGCCTTTGCAACAAGGCACAGCCCAAGCTCTCACCAGTTCAGGAAAATCAGTGAATATGAAGTACACTCGATATGTTCCTGAACCTGTATGCAGATCCGCCTTAGGATACCTCTGTAGGCATCTAGAAACTTTGATGAAAATAAACAGCTTCATAAGGGGCCCCTTATCGTGTTAAGTCCAAATGCGAAGTCTACATAAAGTGTCAGATTAGAATCATAGAATATCCCAAGGTGGAAGGAGCCCACAAGAATAGTTGAGTCCAACTCCTGGCCCCACACAGGACCACCCAAAATCCTTTGTCCAAGTCACTGATGAAAACTTTAAAGACAACTGGCCTGAAAAATGGAGCCCTTGGGATCCCTACTAGTGACTGGCCAGTAGCCTGATATAACCTCTTATCTTTCAATTGAAAACAACTGCACTACAGATGGTTCTGCACTAAGTATAAGACGTTACATCATTATGCATAGTCTGCTGATTATTTATAGACCTTGGTGTGCTGTAGTGTGTAGCTAACCAGATCAGCAGAATTGTATCTCTAAGTGCTTAATTTAATGACAAAAAAAAAGCCTGGGCTAGACTACACACAAAGTAAGCACAATTGCTTATCTCATCAGCAGCACATGTATCACTGTGCTATTCTTATAATCTCCATGTCAGGAATAACAGTAGTTATTGTAATAGTAGTACACAAAGGAATCAAACATAAAAGGCTTCTGTGGATATACTTCGAAATGGTCACTGCCTTCTGTTTCTGTTTTAAATTTACAGACAATCCCATGGAATTCATTGTGTGTAGGCATAAAATAGAAGGCATAGAATGAACTTTGTTAACTGACAAAGTTGTGCCACTGCTTGATCAGCTTTTTTGATGCGTGTACATGGTATGAAGCCATAGGAAACAGTGAAAACCCTTCTTTTCCTGCTCCTGATGCCAGATTTAGCAGAAATTTAGTGAGTCCTCTCCTCCCTGGAAGAGAGGTTGGAGGTTGTGTCCTTCTAGAAACTTGCTTCGCCAGCAGAAAAGCTTTCTTGTTTATGAAGGAGGAGGTCAGCAAGAGATGAGTAGCTGTATGCATGTGCAGAGCTGGCAGTGATGGAGGAAGGTGACAGGATGGAGAAAGGGAAATACACTCATAACTCAGACAGCTAGACTGAGTTATGAGAATTTTTGCAGTGTGGCTTTCTGTGGTTCTTTGTTGGTAGCTCCCCTTTGCAACTGAAACAAGCAGTGACAGATGCCTTGTGATGGTAAACAGCAGCTGCAGGTGTCTGTAGGCACTCAGCAACAGTACAACATCGTCTGATAGCAGCGAAGCACAAGGAGGAAAAGGAATGCAAGAAGAAAAGGGGCAAAGTCCAGCAGCAAAGACAAATGGTGTAGGAGACAGAAATGGCACTTTTCAGAACAAATGGCAGGTAGGAATTGTTGAGGAAGGAAAAGCATTGGGGTCGATAAGAGCCTGAATGGATTCAAAAATCAAGAAGAAAAGACAAAAGGTGAATAGGTGAAGGTGACACAACTTTTAGATAGGAATCTGATTTTTATTCAAAGGGCATTTAGTGCTTGACATTTGCTTCTTCAAGCACCAACAGCTGTCATTTTTTTGTCTTACACTTCATATAGGTAGCATTCAGTTGGCTATATCACAGTCTAAAGATGTGTGACCTTGTTCCACAACGCAGGGATTTAGTATCTGCTCCTTACAACTGAGTCACTACCACTTTCATAATACCCAAGTGAAAAAGAATGTCTTTATTATTTTTCTGCCATTTTTCTTATCAAGGTTGTTCCTGATCACCCTGTTGTGAAGAGAAAAACGGGAGCAATCACTATTTTTAACCTATGTCAAATGAACCACTTTTTTTTTTTTTTTTTTTTTAATTAGTAAAGAAATTCAAATAGCATCATTCCTTCCAAAACTGATGGGGTTTAATACCATTTTCAGAGCAGGGTCCATGAATCTATTTTTGTTTAGTTCTATTATGTTTGCCTACAGAGACAAGTTTGCTTTACCTACAGTGCACTTTGTGTGTGCCTCATGTTCTTTCAGTTTTGCAGCAGTACGTTTTGGAACCAGTAATCTTTATTGTAGGACTGTCATTTTCATTACAATCACATGGTCTCCCTGTTACTGGTATGTACTTCTTTCTTAATTCCCAAAACATGGTACAAGCTCCAGAAAGCTTCTTGCCATCTCCAGCCTAGATTTTAATAGACATTGAAATTTTATTTTTTGTCATTTAGCATCAGTTCATTTTGACATAGATTGCTATTTGAAATTGCTTCACTGGGCTTCCTGTATACATATATATATATATATATACACATATACACATGGTGGTCTCTATACCCATTGTTTAAGTGCTTTTGAGATGGCTTTGCTGTATTCGTTTCTTCAGTTCAATTCCACATTGTTATGACATTTTTTTTCTTTTTTTTTTTTTCCTTTGTCGTTTATAAAAGTAGAAATGTTCCATTGCCATTGGCTTCAGGAATAGGCAATTTCCGTAGATTTTCTACCATCTCAGCGCACGCTTTGTCTGTGAGTTTATTAACTGCTGTCAAACTATGCAGTAGGCTATAAATTTTAGCCTTTTTGTACTCCATAAAACTCACTTTCTTTCTTTTGTCAGGTGTAATATTAGCTATTATATACTGCTCCAGTCCCTCACTAGGGGTGAAGGATGCTGTGAGAGTGAACTATAAATCAGATCTCTTTTACTTCAGGCATTTTTGTTGTCTTTTACAAATATTTTATTTATTGTTATTAAATGAAAGCAGGTAATCCTGAAAGCAAGTATTAAAGTAAACTTGGAATGATTTTAAAGTAATGTTTCGTTTTATGAGAAAGTGCAAAATCTGACAAAAGTCTGACTGCTAAGGCCCCATTTTTAAGTCAGTGCAAAAGTCTTTCTCATGTGCCTCAGGCATCACAGATATGCTTTCCTTAGACTTGCTTTCTTTACTTGAAAGAAAGTAGCAGAGGGAGTGTTTGGATTTTGGTGTGGAAGGGTGAGAAATATGGGACGGAGTGGAGAGTGATCAACTGATGTGGGCAGCTCCCAAATTCTGTTTGCCTAAGCGGGATCCAAGATTTGCAGGAGGTGAAGAGATTCAAGAAAGTTGCCACTGAACGAGAGAAGAGATGTAAGGGGAAGGACAATCTTTTACTAATCCAATCTTGTGAAGTTAGCAGCCTAAATGAGATCCCTGGTGCTCTTTCTGTGGAGTTTGACACAGCGGTTGTCTACTGCTTTAAGTGCAGGTTATGATGACTGAGGAAGAAAAAATGAAATTTTTGTTACTGTGCATAACCAAAAGGTTTGTCTGCTTTTTCTCCCTTCACCTTTCTTGTCCTTGCTTCCTTCTTCTTCCCCACCACTGCCCCAGCTTACACTCACCTGCAGACAGGCAGTGAATATAAGCTATGATGGTAAGCTAGGATGCTCTTCTTTCTGCAGAGAAGAGCTTTTTTGTGGCATGGATGGGTTGGCATTATGTCCCCCTCTTTTTTTGCCTCAGATCAGAGACTCCTTCAGCTCCAATAAATGGTCTAAAGCCTGTACTGGCTCTCCTGCTCTCCCTTAGAACTGTTCATTCAGCCTGGGGACCTTCCCTGCACTCACCGGCCCCACAAACTCAGGAGACCCAGGACATGCTTCCCTGGATGTGGCCCCATTCTCCCTCTGTCACTGGCATCATGAAGAAGCTCTAGGAATCAGAGATGGTCTCTGGTGAAAGGACTGAGCTACCAACACCTAGTTTGGTGTATACACACTGCCTGCTGAATCAACTTTGGCTGAAGTCATGACAGTGTTTGTCTTCCTGCTCAATCTTCATAAGTTCATTGGTATTTTTGAGGAGTGTGCAGCTTTTTTTACACATATACCTCACTATAGTATATGATATTGAACTTCATAGTGTTTCTGCAGAGAGTGCTCTTGCAAAACCCACTAAGATCATATGGAATCTCCTTAAAAATACGCCCAGTCCCATGAAATATTGCTGTCTGACCTCTGTTGGTTGGAAGGGGGTTGCTGTTTTTCACAAGACACTCAACACCTAACAGGACTGTGCTCTTTAACTTCATCATGTGATTACAAATGAAAAGGATGAGTGGGAGTGCCTTGTTCCTAAGCCTCTAACGTCCTATAGTTTTACACTAGTATTTATAGCTCTAGTAATGCCCCCAAGCTGCTCATCTCCCTGTATAGAAGCTAATCAGCAGAGAAGTATTATTGATACCCAACCCCTTCCCTGATCTTACAGGGGAAGAAATAATTCAGTTCCTGAAAGCTGTAGAACAAAAAGCAGGACTACAGCACGGACCTACAACAAAGGACCTTTTATTTAATCAACAGATTGAGCTGATTCTTGTTGACGAAATTCATGTAAAATATTCCTCTTTTGCTCAAGATCTGTCACTATGCTGATGACCAGAAAGTCTTTTTACTTGGGGATCATGCTTTGATGGAGCAAATATGGTGCAGTTGTGCACAGGTGCAAGAGATCACTAGCATATCCATGATAAGAAGTGCTTCAAGGAGGAGTCCAATAGGCTGTGTTTAGAAAAGCTTAATCCTCCTACAGTGGAGATGTAACAGTGAGCTGCCCGCTTGAAGTCTCAACTTTTCATCCTTATTTATGACATAAAGTATAACTACTTCTTCCAGCCAGTCCAGGATTAGACTTTTATGTCTTGCTAACTGTTCATAGTCAACCGCTTTGAGAATCTCCCAATTTTTCTAATATGTATGTTTGTAGTTAGTGGGAGTTTGGATTTTTACAAACCATTATTTGAGTCTGGGCATCTAAACTTCTACTTTAACCACATTATGAAATCCCATCTTGTTTAGGACCAGGCATTAAAGGTAATCTCGCATGGGTTCAAAGAGTCACTAAATAAAAAGAGAAGCTTAGCCGTAAGAGGTTTACTGTGGCCCTTTAAATGCAGTACTTGCTTGAGTTCTGGTCATGTGCAAGACTCTGAACCTGGGAGAGATACTTGTGAATAGAATAAAAGAGACATCTGCATAATAATATGGGTGCCAATGAATCTTTACCAGGCGACGGCCCTATCCCAGATATGCACCATTATTACAGCAAATTTATGAGAGAGTGCCCATCTGGGCAACTTAGCCTGCACGAATTCAAGAAACTCCTTGGTCTACAAGGGCTGGATCCACAGGGAGATCTATACATTAAACGAGTGTTTGATATCTTTGATCTGAACCAGGTAAAACTTCCTTTCTTCTTTAATCGTACAGTATTGCTTGTGAGTTGTAGCCTTCAGGCTTTTCTTTGTGCTCTGTTCAAAAAACTGCTGCTGTGGACAGGTTTGCTGGTGTGGAGCACCGGAGGCCAAGAGGTGGGACTGTCCTGTGAGGGCTTTGGGTAGAACTCTTGCTAGCACTTTTCCAGGGATGCTTTAAAAACGTCAAGAAGCAATTCTAAAAATGAGATGTAATTGGCAGTTCACTGTTTATTCATCTATCCTCTGCTTGTCCAATGCTTGTATGTGAGCATATAAAAATATTTATATGATCAAATACCAAGTTAACGAACTCCTTTTTCACAACAATATTAGACAAAGGGGAAAATATGATCTCCACTTAACCAGTGAAGCGCATCACAGCAAAACAAGTTTGCCCAAAGTACTATATTGAGTGTATGGCAGAGAGGAAAATGTAATTAAGATAAGGAGATAATGCACAGCATGTATTTACAAAACTAGATAGACTGAATGAAGAGGTAAAGCAAATTCTCTTGGCTATAATTCCAATTTACCCTCCCAGCTACTGCAGTAAGTGCTTGTGATTTGCACTCCCTAATGTAGTTGCCTGTTAGGGAACAGGCAATGTCAAAACTCTGTCCATCTAGTATCTGTGTGTAGCACCTTTTATTAGGTGTAGGTGACCTTAGACTATGTGGTTGTGAATGAAGAAGGTAAAAGATATCTTACCAGATGGGCAGACAAGTGTGGGGTATTTTCTAGGACTGTCTTGAAAACTGCCTTATGTCCTCACTGCAATGCTGCAGCATATCTACCAGCACATGATCTGCACATTTTTGAGACCTTAAGATTCTGGATTGATGTAGAAGTGTGGAGAGTGGAATAAATGTGGGTTTCAGAGAGAGAATTTGCTCACATTTAGTTACCAGGGTAGTGGCCAGACAAACAAAATGGCAACATCCCGCTAATGGTCACTTCTCTGTATGGTGTTTCAAAGTTTTGTTACCCTGCTCTGCAGACACTCATTGCTCATATATGAAGCAGTAAGGTTGCCAGACAGTGAAGTATCTTTTCCCATAAGAATTAGTGAGCAGGTGCCAACAGGCACTTAATAAATGTGTTTAAAACATAAAAGGACAGTACATATCACATGGCAGAAGGAGGCATGAGGAACCATGCTGGGGCTGTTAGCTGCAGGACATGCTGTCTTTTTAACATAGCTTTCTGGATCTCTATCCTGAAAGATCTCAACTGCTTCAACTGTGTGACTGAATTTGCCTCTTTTACTGGGAACATTCTAGTTACTTCTTTCTGAACTTTACCTATCATCGTCTTTATCCTCATCTTCCTTAGCTGAAACAAGATTGGTCATGGGGAAAGGATGGAAAAATGGGATAACGACCAGTATCTCAGTAAAATTCAGTATCTCAGAAAAATTGCTTTGTTACCCATCATATTACTAACCTTTGCACTTTTGAGGAATATATCCTTGTGAGACAGCAGAGTATGGCTGTATAGCCAATACAAGAGAGTATTTTCTACTACCTTTTTTTTTTTCCTCTGTGTCTCTGTTCTGTAATGCTAGGAGTCAGAGATGTAAGAATTATAACCTGAGCCCACGCCAGCAGATTCGTTGTATTTTTATCCCTATGCAGTATAATGATTGCCTTTCTGTCACGGCCTGATTATTATTATTATTATTATTATTTTTTCTAATGTTGTTAACAGTAATCTGTTTTTTTCAAGACTGATAACCACTATTCTTAAGGCATAGTTTTAGACATAACAAATATCAATCAAATACTTTTCAAATATGTGTCCATGATGCTTTTTATGTGGTGAAGCTGGAAATAAAGCAGCTTCTCAGAGCAGGAGAAAGGAAGCACTGCTGTTATCGATAAAGTAAAATAAGAGGATCTCCTCATTCCACATATTCACTTTTTGTCCTTTACCTTTTATACGGCTTTTTTTTTCTCCGCAGGGGATTCTGGTGGAAAAATAAGCTTTCATCCTGAAAAGTGCTTTTAGTTAAGTACAGATATGTGAAGAGCGAGTGATCAATGGAAAGCTTACTGGGAGTCTCACACTGGGGTCTCTCGAATAGCTACTACTATTCTACAAATAAGGGATCGTTATCTTTCTACAACATTATGTAGAACATTTAGACACTGCATAATATTAAACAGATGATAATTTTTCATCTGCAAACCACCAAAGTTAATGCACGTGAGTGGTTGCATGTACAATACACATGGATTCAGAAATAATTTGGTCATTTGGGCTTTTGCCCACATTCAGTTTCTCTCAGAACTACAGAAATTTCTCAACTTTGAAGGTCAAAATTGGATTTCCTGTGCTTTTCACTCTTGTCTGGTTGTTGCTTTCTAATAAAGGGGTTGTTATCACAGTGAGCACTGGAGTATATAAAATTTCTTGATGTAAATGTTTTCCCTTTTCTTTCCTTTTATATAGCAGATGTGTTTAGCTAGACAGCTAGCAAACTTGAACTTTCTCTCATATTTTGCCTAGCCAACATTTATAGATACATGACCTGTTTTTTTTTCCCTTTTCTAACTTTTTGTGGCCAGACAATATGGTTTGCAAGCGGAGCTTTTATGATTTAAAACAGTCATGACTTCTATTGCTGAAGCTATGGTATAAAAACATATAATCTGTGGACTGCTTTAAAGAAACTCATTTTGGAAAACTTAAGTCATTTAATCAAGTCCTACATTGTCAGAATAAAATATTTATTTCTTACATAGGCTCCTGTTTTCTTACAAATAGGAATCTCCTCAGAAAGCTGTGTTAATGTGTTGGGCCTGAGGTTAATCTACAGTTCCAATTATAGCAGCATAATGCTTCTTGAGATAAGTTGGGGTCATCCATGCTTAGGGGTATTCCATTGTGAATATGATGGTCAAATGCTCTTAAAACGTCCATAGGCTTTCTCATCTGTTTCCTGTATGCCCAGTTTAAAACGTCTAGCAAGCAAAGTGTGGAATATTAGTCTCATAGGAAGCCAGTGAGATTTGTGTGGAAAATAATAAAGTTTGCATTTTTGCATTGTGTTTCACCTCCTTGCTAGCCTTGGTCCTTGTAGTTTTGGTCTGTTACAGACATCTTTCTCCTTTTTAGGATTTTTGTTTTAAAAAGTTGCCAGTAAACAAGGAAAAAAATATTGTGGTAGCACTGTAGTTGTTTTTTTCATGACTTATATGTTAATACTTGTAAGCATTATTTCTATCACAGCATTGGCAGTATAATAAATGGTCTTTTGTCACAGCTTACCAATGGAAGTCTTCAAAAATAATGTTTTCTTTAAAATGCAAGTGCAAAAAAAAAGTTCATTTTTAAATGACATATTTAATTATGCCATTTAAGGGGAAAAAAAATGATTGCAGTCTTCATTCTTAAGCTATTTGTAATAAAAATTGAAAAATCACCAACCAAAGACAAATAGCAAATAAAAGTAAGATAAAATGCTTATTTTATTCTCTCTGCATCTCAGTTCAGGCATAACTGTCATGCAGCCCTGGTTTATGTAGCCTAGTGATGAATTTTAGAGAGGAAAGAGTTATGCTTATTTAAAGTACTTAAGTAGTTGCCAAATGTATTGATGTATACTTGGTTTTCTGTGAGAATATATAACAGATTTCAGAGATTTTTGTATAATTCAAAACGATGTTACACCAGTGTTAAAGAAGAAAATATGCCTAGAAAAGAATTGTCTGCTATATTGATATTTCAGTGGAAGTGTTATTTTCTCTTAAACAGAATTATGGGGTAAAATCTGTAGTCATCACTGGTACTACTTAACACCTATGCTGAAAAGCCGTCTCACTTTAAATAAAAAACCCAGAGTACTGTCATCCACTTCTAATAACTTGCAGAAAGGTTTGCAACTAATAAATTTAATGATCAAATATTGGAAGAATTGATTGATCGGGTTCTTGTGACCTGTGAAGGACAACATTTATATAGCCATTTGTTATGTGAAACAATATACAGAAGATGGGATGCTGCTGTGTTAGTTCTCTTATTGCTTATTTTGGCACAAATTGTCTTACTGCTTTGCAAAAAAATAAAAATAAAAATCATAGAATCATTAAATATCCTGGGTGGAAAGGGACCCATAAGGATCATCGAGTCCAGCTCCTGGCTCCACACAGGACCTGAGAGCATTGTCCAACCACTTTCTGAATCCAAGCAGTCTTGGTGCCAAAATACAATATGAAAAGTAAAGATTAATAAGGTTTTGATTTGTAGCACCAGAGAAAAAGTATGCAAGTTCAAGGATTTTCTTTTAACATTTCTTAAAGTGTTGTTTAGTTCTCAACTGAGAGTTGTAGTTGCATTTTTCCTAAATTTATTGCGCAGACATATACTCCACACTAAAGGGTTTACAAAATCTTCAGCTAAGCAGTCAACAAATGATATCAATCTAGTTTGTGCTTTTTCATTTAAGATTTAAAGTAGTCCTGTGATAAACTAGACCTCACCTGACATCATTATGCAGATCAGAACCTAGAAAAAAAAATAAAAGGAATCCATTTTAAATTCTGAAGAAGTTAAAGCAGATTATTTGATGTAGAACAGATAATAAGAAATGCAAAAGTGTATTACTTCAGTAGAATTTAGTTGTCAAATGATGTATGTAGCAATTAAAACCATATATAAAACCTTTTTTTTCCCCCGAAAGAACAAGAGTTTCTTTTCACCCCTCCTACTTTGCACAATACTGACAAGTGTTGGGAGGCAGATTGCTATTTCTCGTTTTCTCATCCTAGCCCCTTCCCTACTGTACTTCTGTGCCTTTATTATTTTGATTTTCAGTGATTTTCAGGTAGACTTTTCATCATCTGATTTTGTAGACTAACTATAAATAGATGTTATCTTCTCTGGTTACTTTGGCATGAATTGGATTAGGCAAGTATCTATTCTCGGATATCGTAGCAGAAGGAAATGCACATAATTTGAACATGAAATTCTCTTATGGATAAGAGGTTGCAGCTCTACACAACAGCTGCCTTCCATGTTCCCGTGAAAGCATGAAAAACTCTTAAACAATTGCTGGTGAGCAATACTTTAAACATACCTGAAACCTAAATGTTAACTGTTCCCATCTCCTACAAATTCAATTAGAATTACTCGGTATTTTTGCCAACTCTCCCTTGCTTGAAACTTTGTTTTCCAGTTAAGCATTATTTCCAGGACCACCTTCACATGAGTGTCCCTAGGGTAACTAAGGATTTGCCTACACTGTTGTATCCTCATCTCAGGAGACATTACCAGAGTTGATTCACGGTAGATCTGACAGCTAATGTTTGGCAGAGGATGATAAGCATAGAAATATTTTCTCAGACTTTTTTGAACAACTCCAGCTTAACCAAAGGTGTAAGGCTGCAGCATCAACGTATGCATTACACACTACAGTAAGGGGTCAAGAGCCATATAGGCTGGTACTGTGCTTGACAAGACACACTACATTTCATTCTATTTATTTTCTCTACTTATGATTCTTGTGTTGCCCTTGCACACATGGACAGTGCTATAACTTTGCCTAGAGTAATATAATTCTTGCTTTTTCTGATTTTGAACCCTTTTTCATTCTCATAATTACCTCTAATTAAGTCTACACAACAGGAAATATTTAAAAAAAAACACTTCCCATGGCAATCATAGCTGTCACGTTGTAGAGTCACCAACAAAACCTGTGTGACAATCAGTTAATTAACTTCTAAACAAAGGGCTAGATTAAAATAAGAACAGAGATGTATCTTAGCCAGAAATAGCTTTTCTGTCAGAAGTAGCAAGTCTGCAGCTCTTACTTCTTGAAATATTTTGGCTTTTGGAGTTGACATGTACATGTAGAAATCCTTTTCACATTAGTTTTGGACACAATGCAATGAAAGCAACAAAACCAATAAAGCCAGACAGTCTGCTATGCCTTAATCTGGAGTAATGTTGCATAAGTTTATTTCAAACATAAAGTAACTAGTCTGATTACTGTAAATAAGTATGAGATTAAATTATAGTTTGCTGTGTTCAAAGTAGTGCCGTTGTATTATTTTTGTCACTATGCTTAAGTGCCATTTATAGGTACTATACCCTTATTAAAAATTCATAGAATAGAAACAATGTTCTATAACTATTTAATCTGGTTCCATTAAACACTACTTATTTATAGTCTGTCCTAAAGAATGTCTTTGTTCTGCTTCTTAACTCCCTGTAGATTTTTTTTTTTTAAATCTGGTTTTATATTGATTCTAAAAAAGATGTGCTATTCTTTTACTTTCTAAGGACTTTCAGACAATCATTGGTGCAATTTCACAATCCTGATTTTATTTTCTAGTGGTTTCTCACAGGACTTACTGCTGTAATAGTACTAACTTATGCTGTAATAGCATGACATTACCAGCTAAAAGACTATTGTATCACTATTAGTAAAACCATCCCTTGCTTAATATCATTATCTTTGAATTCTTAAATGAAGATTTTTTGGTATGAGTTCTGGTCTAAAAGCTTTAGTTCAAAGTAATTCCCCAGTAATTGCACTGCACCATCAACCATGGAAAAGCTGATTCTTTAAGTGGAATCTTAAAGTGAGGTCTGTGTCTTGTTCCCATTAGAGAACCTGAGATTCCTGGGTTAAGTCAGTCCAGCCTGTAGGTCCTTTACAAAAGGAAATTATAAGGAAAGGTTTAGAACTGTCTTCTCCGCAGCTACTCAGTGACCAACATTATGCACAAAACTGAAGCAGTTACACTTCTGTAACAATGTACGTAGGGCTTCTCTGAAATTTGCATTTAAGTATAAACAAATTAGAATGCACTCTACAGTCCTTACTGAGCATATTACTACCATTACCAGCTAACACCGTAATTTTGTCACATTATATGAACAGGTAATGAAGATTAACTTTGCACAGTTAATCATAATTACTTTTAAACATTGTTTGTTAAATTATTATATAGATAAAGAGAACAGTAATTTTAATCGGAAAGAGTTCATTGATCTGTATGGTTGGGTTTTTTTAAAAGAAATTTTAAGTATTTTTCAAAAGGGCAGCCATCCTTTATTTCTATTTATTGCCTTATTATTTATGAATAGAGAAAATGAAGGCTACTCCTAGTTTACATTTTGTTCTTTTTCCCCTTTATCACTTCAGCATTGCTTAAGCCCAATGTGCAGTTGTGATTAATGTATCTGTTGTTGAAAACAATGTCAGTGAGCTGAGCTTTGGGAATAAAAATTGCAGAAAAAGTACAACAGAAATCAGATTATCTCTTTTAACCAACCTGGTTACAAACTCAATTAGTGACACTAAATGTACAGCTTTCTTGTGACAAAACGCGATATATAATACCTCACTTTTTGATAGAAATTAAAAAAAAAAAAAAAAAAGCCTATGAGATAAAGAAAGTAGAGCATTAAAATTTTTCCTTCCTTGAGGGCCTTTATGCGATAATATGGAGTAGTTTAGATAATAATAGGAAATGTGTTTAACTTTTGGGAGCCTTCTTGCATACAACCTTTGAGACTTTAATTCCTAAAATCTGATGCAGGAACACCTTTTTTTAGTGGCATCCTTGCCAATAAAAAAGAGTGTCCTTGCCCCTAGAAGGCATCTGCGTCCTCGAAGTTCTTTTTCTATAGGTTTGTCTTGCTAGGATTTGTCAAAAAAGAAAAGTTTGCTTGAACTGTCAGCAAGAAATTAGATGAAAAATAGAAAGCTTTGTGGTTATGGTTGTGTTTTACTCTGTCTTGCCTGCTGCTTTGTCATATATCGAGGAAGATGATCCTAAAAGCATGAGCAAAGGCTCAACATTAGGGTTGGAGAAAGCTGAATCATCCAAGCGATGACAGCAGAAGGTTATATCATTTGAGCACAAGATTTTCTTCTGCACAGCCCTCCTGGACACTGTTCTGACATGCTGTAAGCCTCAGCCCCATGCCTTGGTGATATCCCTGTCTCCCTCCTTGTCCAGTAACCTTGAAAGAAAATAGTAAGTGATGGCAAGGGGTTGGGGAGAAAAAGGGAGGAGGGGAGATTTAAAAAATAAATAATTGTTGGTCATCTTAGAATTTTGGATTTCCGAAAGTTTTGCCAGCAAACCTGAAAGCCTGGTATTTTCTAAGCCACCAAGCAAAGAAGGTCGTCTTCATCTGGACAAGGCAGAACTTTGTGTAACAGTTTGGTCAACATAGCCTGGCCTCTTTATGTAAAGATTGTAATAGATTGTATGCACCTGTCGTAAAACCATGTAATGATTTGCCACTCCTAATTTCCTGCTTCTTCCTTCATCCTTACCTAACAGCCTTTGTATGTCAAGAGTTTCCCCTCTGTCACTGTGACATAAGTCAGATTTGATTTCTTAGGAAACTGGTGATTCTAGCCACAGCCTGATGGAGGTCTGGAGTCCTCTCCAAGCCCCAGACTCCAACATCAGACCTCAGGGACTTGTTGAAACTGGGGAAGATGAAATGGAGCAAATTGAATCCACTTTTAGTTTTCTGAGCATGGGGAAACCAGTACTATGAAATGGAGGAGCACACAGGTTTGGCTATAAATTTCACACAAGTTATTCTGAGCTGTTGTAATCCGCTCTTTGACCTGTGCCAATATATACATAAGTGCTTCTCTCTGCATTATCTGGCTTAAGTAATAGTCTAAGAGATGGGGTGGGGAGGGTAGGTGGCTTAACATTCTAAGCTCTGGGCTTGAAATACCTGAACAGTCTATATTTGTGCACTTACTAATCCAGATGCAGTCTGTTGAGCTATTCTCCTGATATTGGGTTGAGTTCTCTATAATTTAGGGGCAAAATTGAAAACTACACCATTTATTTTGTTTGCTATTATTATTACGTGAGTCCTCAGTATTCTTAAGTAAGATGAGGAGTTCGCAATTAGTAGGGTTTTACAGGAATAGAAACCATCCTTTTCCATATGCATAACTATGGTGTGCCACAGGAGATGGCTGGCTAACCCAGCAGCTATCTCAGTAGAGCTGCATCAACACTACCAGAAATCCTCGTTTGGCTACACAGCCGAAATGCCCAGGTCTGGCTGTTCTAGCCCACCTCTGAGTGACTGCATCGTTTTGCATTGGCTGTGTATTCACAGCTTCCAAGTCAATTATTTTTAATCTGCATTCAAATAATTTGAAGCTGTGAGAGTTTTTTTAAGGACATGTGAAGATTAGCAATGCTATTCTAGGAATCAAAGCATAATGGCCTTTTCAGGCTTCCAGGGCTTGAGTACTAATTCTTGTTGCATAAGGCTGCCATTCTTTTTTTTGCTTTTCCTTTGCAGGCTGTCCTGACTGAATAAAAGTCGGCAGCCTCAACTGTACATAAGCCGACATTCTGAAGAAAAAAAACCTCTCATAAAAAGCTAATATTAAATTACTCTATTCTCAGGAGACCCCATAACTAATGAACAACGCCATTTTTATACATCATTTTGCCCTTGTCTAGCTGTAGGTAAATCTTAATGTTTTTGGCAGAAAGGAAGATGTTATCTGTCATTTGCTACTTTCTAGCGAGGTTTTCAAAACAGTTATTCTCAAACATGTAGAGATGCTTCAAATAAATGAAAAAAAAACAACCCAGTTTTTGGATGGTAAATCCTCAGACCTTACCACAATCCTTTGAGTATGTAGGCTGTATCACTGTGATTAGCCTGGCCTAGACTAAAGCGAACTACTAACTTCTGTTTAAATTTAGTTGTAAGTTCTTCACCTGAATATTTTTCTCCAGACTTTCTCAGCTCCAGCTCACATCTCCTGTAACCTCTCCTGTATTGAGGAACTGAGCTTAGACTCTCAAGCCTTTTCTTGGTTGGTTTTTATCTTCTTTCTCCGATACTAACATCTCTGAACAGCTTTTGGTTGATCAGGAGTTGGGCAGTGCCAGAAACTTCTGCTAGCAGAATCAAAGCACTCAAGACAGTCATTTTTGCCTGCATGGAAGCTTGCTCTGAAATTAGTCTCATGCCTACGTGTCACAGGTGTTCTAAAATGAAAGGGACAAATTCTGCTGTGTATAATCACTGAAACATGGTGGGATGATTCATACAACTGGTACACCATCATACAGGGCTTTAAGCTTTTAAAAGGGACAGGTGAGGTTGGAGAGGTGGGGGAGTTACCCTTTATGTGAGTGGATAGACTGTGAGGAGCTCCCTCTGAGAAACAGTCAGGAGCAGGTAGGCAGTATGTGGGTTAAAATTAGGGATGAGACCAATAAAGGACATCTGGTGTTTGGGCTCTACTACAGGCCACCTGATCAAGATGAACCAGTTGATGAGGCCTTTCTGCATCAGCTACAAGAGATTTCATGCTCACAGACTCTCATCCTGATTAGGGATTTCAACCACCCATGTAGCCACTGGCAAGACAAGATGGCAAGCTGTAAGCAATCCAGGAGACTCCAGGAGTTCATTGATGATAACTTTCTAGTTCAAGTACTGGACGGTCTGACCAGAGGTGAACTATTGCTAGACTTGCTCATCAATGCAGAGAAGATTGTTAAATATATTAAGATTGGAGGCAGCTTGGGCAGCAGTGACCACACCCTTGTTGAGTTTGTGATCTTGAAGAACGTGGGCAAAAAGCAAACTTCCAGCTGTTTAAGGAATTGTTGGATGCAATCTCCTGGGATGTTTTTCTTTTAGACAGAGGGGTGGAACAAAGCTGACTATGTTTTAAGGATGCCTTTCTGAGAGTACGAGAGTTCTCCATCCCTCAGAACAAGAAAGCAGGCAGGGGGGAAGGAAACTGGCATGGATAGGCAAGGATCTGCTGGTCAAACTGAGGGAAAAGAAAGGCAAGTACAGGCAATAGGAGCGAGGGCATGTCACCTGGGAAGAATACAGGAATGCTGTCCAGACTTGCAGAGATAGGATTAGGAAAGCCAAAGCAGACATAGAACTAAACTTGGTGAAGGATGTTGAAAACCAGAAGGGGTTCTATAGGTGCATAGCTTTTGGAGAAGATCCAGAGGAGGGTCATGAAGATGATCCAAAGGCTGGAGCACCTCTCCTATGGAGGAGGAACTGGGCCTTTTCAGCCTGGAAAAGAGAAGGCTGCGAGGAGATCTCACTGAGGCCTTCCAAAATTTAAAGGGAGTTTATCAACAGGAGGGAAATCAACTTTTTACACGAGTAGGTAACAGTAGGACAAGGAGTAATGATATTAAACTAAAGGAAGGGAAATTTAGATTAGATGTCATGGGGAAGTTTTTTACGAGAGAGTGGTGAGGTGCTGGAACAGGCTGCCCAGAGAGGCTGTGGATGCCCCATCCCTGGAGGTGTTTAAGGCTAGGTTGGATGGGACGCTGAGCAGTCTGATCTAGTACTTGATCTAGCAGCTGGCAGCCTTGCCTGTGCAAGGGGCATTGGAACTTGATGGTCCTTGAGATCCCTTCCAACCCAAACCATTCTACAATTCATTATGTGATTCTATGATAATTAGTGAGATCTCCACCATACTGAAGGACTTGTTTCACAAATGCCTGCTTGACACGGACTGATGGCTGTAATTAACTTAGCAAATCCAAAGGCTTGGTGTCCAAGACATGTTCTTCAGATGTGAGGATCATCTTGGAAGCAAGGGCTTGTACAGAGGGTGCAGTGTTGTCTAGGTCTTGGAAACTGTTCGAGAAGGGAGAGAGAGCTCATCCCTGATGAGCTGAGGGTGAATGTGCCAGGGTCCTGCTAGCCCAGATTGTTCTCCTTGACAGGGCAGGGAAAGCCCAGGATGGCCATTTTGCAGGCAGGGCCTGCACTGCTCCATGGTGCCTGGGGGCAATGAGCTGGGAGGGCAGGGCCCTGAGGATTAGCATCATGTAATCAAAAAATACTCCTTCCAATTTAGGAGTCTGCTTTTGGGCTTGTTTTGTGAATCAAACCTTGTTACAAGGGACTTCAAAAACACCTGTCAATGAAATCTAAGTAACTTAAACACAGCATCCAAAGGAACTGCTATGCACGGCAGTCACATGGTCTCATTGTCTGATCTGACCTTAACCTTCTAGTTCATTTAATCAAGCTGTTAAAGACTAAAAACTTAGTTAGTTATTTTTGTTAAGTCTACTATGCCAAGGAGTTGGTCTGGAGGTCTTATTCAGGGGCATATAAAAGAAGTTTAGGGGGCATTTTTGGTGGTTCTCCAGACAGTTTCTCAGAACTGCTTTTGGGTGGTTTTCTCCTATTTTGGAAAGGAGAATTTCCTCCTTTACCACTGTGTCCTGAGAGTGTATCTTGTGAGCGTAACCCAGCAGTCTTCATGTGTGCAGGAGGGGAAGTGAGTATGAGTCACCATTACTCCAGACGCTTGTGGTGTTGAGGGTAACACCCTACCACCAAAGTAGGAAGAGGCAATCAACTCACACACACCTCCATTAGTCCTTTGGTGTTCTAAAATGTCAAAACAGCAGGCTTCACCAGCACTAACTCTTTTAAATAAAAATATTATGAATTAGCCCTTTGGAATAGCACAGTAAAACACAAGAAGTAAAAAATTTCTATCTATCTTCTTCCACTAGCAAACAGCTCTGTTTGTTCTGTTATTTTAAACTTTTTATTATTGTTTATTTTATTATTTTTATGATAGCCCTTTTCTTGAGATTGAGTGACTTCCTAATAAGCAACAGATACATTAGCATGTGTGCTGCACAGCATGAGGCTTTACAGAGCCCAGAGACACGTGAGGACATACCACATGTGTATTGTGAATCGTTACAGAGCAGCAGATGGGTAAATCAGCACTGCAGTATTCTTTTAATAACATCATAATACATTTATTGTACTATTTATTGTACTCGTAGAGCTACACGATGATCTTCATGGGTTACCGTTATGATTTTTCCATTATTTAAAGCATTATTCTGAGGCTCCTGTATGCTACTATAAAAAGCATAATATTTCTTTTTATCTGAGAAAACTCTGGATGTCTAACAAGATTTCTACAGCTTTCACATCATGCAAGTATTTTCTACCGACAACATAACGTTTTTTGTGGATAAAAGAGAAACGGCACATTTCTTATCAGTGCCTCTATAGAGTGCTTCTGGTTCCATACTGTGCAGATAAACATTGGGCTTCTTAGTATCTCTATTCCTGGTGTTTTTGAGGTTACCGCGCTGTTCACAGTCTTTGTATGTTCACAACTCCATGTGACTGAGTCTTCTGTAAAAACCACATTGTTTCAGATGTATTTATTTCAGAAGTATTTTGGTTTGTTTATTTGTTGGGTTTGTTTTTTTTGTTTGTTTGTATTTTTAACCTTTGTCTTTCGTCCCTTCCTGCTTGGGGCAGGACAAATGACCACTAGGCAAAAGGTTATGCCCACCATATTAACCTCATTGTTACATTTCCCAAACTTCTGGTATTCTGTTGCTCGTCAGACCGACAGAATTGAAAGACATAGAAAGAAAACAAACAAAATACTGTTTTCCAAAACCCAAAATGAAATGTAAGGGGGGAAAAAAAAGAAAATGAACCTGGGCATGAATATCTACAAGCCTAAAATTAATCTGTAGTTTAACTGAATTGTATGAAATTCTATAAAGGGACAGCAATGTGAAATACACCTAATCACATTCTTAGTAGATCTATGAAATCCAAGGTTGGAAACATAATCAGTAAAGTAAAAGGAGCCCTCAGTAATCTACCTGATGAAGTATTTCTTGAAATAGTATTCCCAAAATTGAAATCCAAATCGGTGTTCCAGAAAGAAGCATAAAGTTTGTGGTACATGATGTCTTTTTTGTTTGTTTTGGGGGGTTTTGTTTGTTTGTTTGTTTTTGGTTTTGTTTGTAAAGTATGTCCTTTTCACGTTGGGCCTAATCTTGCTTGAAAACTACATGCAGTTATTGTTAAATTTCATTTCAACCCAAACTGTGGTTGAGAAATACCTTTGCCTTTAGTGAACTTGCTGTAATTAAAATTAAAGTAAATCCAGCAATGATGGCAGAACCTGCACAGAGAGTCTGTGAAGCAATGTTCAGCCTGCAAAAGTTATGCATGTGCAATATCTATCTACATATATATTGAATCTGGTGTATTTGAAACTTGGCTACTACAGTGCCAAACCACCTTGAACAGAAATCAAAACAAGCACTACAAGTATGGCAATGGGTCACAACATACCTTTACAAGTCTTCTTTTCCTTTACTTTAGTACAGTCTGGAGGACAGACTAATGCCTGCTGATTGCAAAACCTCAGAAGGCAAGATGTGTGTTGATGTAAGGCAATAAAAATAAGTAACATGTTAAACCTACTGGATATTCATCCAATCTTCTCAGCCACAAGCCATCTAAAGCTGATGACAGTCTTTCCAAGGTTTTCCAAGTGGTTGGATTCTGACCAATGTAAAGATCACAAGATTAAATTTACCGGCTGCTAATTCTTTTTATATGCACATGGGAAACAGTTGGAGCTAGTAGTCTCCAAATTCAACAACTGTTTCTTCCACCCTCACCAGATTTTTACAGAAACAGAGGAATTGTCACGGTAGCTTAGGCCACTTGACCATGGAGTCCTGTCCTTGAGATGTTTCCTTCAGTAACATCACAGAAGGAAGCAAAACATATGGAATTAAATCAATCTGAAACGGTCCTTCCCTATGATTACCCCCAATCCTCACTGTTCTGAAACTAGTTTATGACTTGAAGGCTTTATATCCCATGTGAAATTTATTGGTCAGAGAGACCTGATGCTTATATGAATAAACTACAGTATCTATCACTCATGCTGAGTTATTATTTACCGTATACAATATTTATTGCATGATCTCTCAGATTAATAACATCTGGAGCAGCTCTGTTGCACTGGAAAACATCCACATTTCTGCAGTACCCATGCGAATATAAGCAGCTCCACAGCAGACATCTCTACAGTATGAAGTTGGATATCCAAGACTCCCCTTTTTCTTACGTGGAAGTCTAACCACAAACCTGTTTTTTCTTCTCCTAAAACAATGTCAAAAACAATTGCTGTGAACAAAATTGTTTCCTCCACAGCTTTCCAGGGAGAACAAAACTGCCTGTGCTAACACTGCTTCCTGTAGTGCTTCCAGTTAAGCTCATCCTTTCTAAATGCCAGGGGAAATTTCTATGCTAAGGTGCTTTATAAATCAGCTTGTATTACAGTGAATTCGATAGCCTGTTTCTGTGAAATTGCCAGAATGAGCAAAAAGCCAGCATTGTTAAACAGTTTTGTTTGTTTGTTTGTTTGTTTGTCTCTCTCTCTCCTAGGATGGATTTATAGACTTCTTGGAGTTCATAGCAGCAATAAATCTGGTTATACGAGGCAAAATTGACCAAAAATTGAAATGGTATTTTAAACTATATGATGCTGATGGAAATGGATGCATTGACAAAAAAGAACTATTGAGCATATTCGCGGTAAGCAAATTATGACCTACAGCAATTGCATCTGGCATAGCATGTTGAAACTGTGGTTCCACATGTGTTGTATTTTACTAGTTGTAAAGCCAAAATTGTTCTGGCTAATGACACTCTGGTTACTAGCTTCTTGCTTACTGAAGTAAACAGTGGTGTTTTACTTTAAACCAGAGCTCTACAGCTATATGCTGCTTTAGTGAAAGGGAAAAACTGTAGAAACAGTAGAAACATTGTTCTGATAAACTGTATCATAAGGCAGGGTAGAACTGAAGTAGCATAACGAATAAAACAGATGGTTACAAGGGTTTGTGCCAGTTTATTGTGGAAAAATGGCTTCTCCAACTGAACTTGAAGCTGGAAACAATATAGGTGTCATCAAAACATTCCAATGTTTTAATTCTTTTTGAAAGGCTTTTAGATTTGTTTACTGTAAATGTCATTACTCTTTTTTTTTAATTAAATTGGAAAAAAATAATTTTGTCATTAAATCATAAAGAGTCATTTCAATACAAATATTGTAGAATCTTTTGCAGAAGAATGGGTCAATTTCAAACCTATGAAAACAAAGCAGGGTAATTTTTTTTCTGTAAAATGTTTTCCATATTTTTCAACTCGCTCTAGTGAATGAATCTTTTGCACTTCAGTAGCTGCTTTCATCCGAAAAGTATTATAGGGTTTCTTGCAAATATGAAGATCAAGGTTCTGCTGCAGGGGACATGAAATCAAACTAGTTATTTAAAGTGATAATAAACAAGGAACTTACTTTTCCCAAATTCTGTCTTACTGCTGGGTTCCTGACTAGACACTTTCAAAAGCTACTGACCCAAATAAAAGGAGCCAGAGCCAGATTAGCCATGTGTTCAAACAAATAAAATTGATGCATCCCTTTACAAAGAACACTGTTCTGAAGGCAGGAGGAGAGTCTGCACAGCCCAGATTTCGCCTCTTTTAAGACTAATGTCATCTTTCTATTGTAGATATTCTCAATCATTTTTCACTTGAAGGCATTGATGCAACTGCCTTTGTCTTGCGCTTTATCTGAAAAGAGAATTAAAATCATTTTAATGTAAAGACGTATTTTTTTGCTTAACTTGTTTTAAAACCGTTCAAACTTCCAGGTGTTTGCTTCTCTTAAAAGAGTAAAAGAGCTTAAACCTGCACGAGTCATTTTACTTAGGCTAGATTAAAATAGTTGGGCACTAAACAAAAATAAAAATACAGGCTTACAGCCATTAAGAGCTCTGCTTACACCAAGCATGAGTAAGCAAAGGCTTATCAAAAAGGATACATCAGATCTGAGACTCTAATTTAGACCAAAGAAGTCCAGTTAAAACTTCATTGGTCCCTACAGCTGTACGAACTCTGGACCAGCAGATCATTATAAGCCATCAAAATTCTGCCCAGATCACCTTGCACCCTGTCAGTGCCCTTTTAATAGCCTAGTTAATTTATTTTATTATTTAGAGGGGTGCTATGGTAGTCAGTGATTCAAGTACATCAGGAACAACTGCTTTACTCTTAGTGCAACAAAATTAACCATGACAGATGTACAGCCTTATGAAGGCTGGGGTCAGACTTATAAAATACTGAAGGGTATCTGAAGTATGAATGAGTAATACAAACAAGGTTATCTACCTATTTTTTGTAAAATTCTTGCCATTTTTTGGGGACTCTGTGGAAAGTATGGTAGACTGTGGTGGTCAGAAATTCCGTTATCAGTGCTGAACTCATTTAACATATGTTTTAATTAAACACAGTGATTTCTCAGATAATATCCGGAATACCAAAAGAAATGACTGGTGTATTTGTTCCCTACAATACAGTTCATCTCAAGATGATTAAATAAAAAAAACACCTGTATATAGTTTGTCCATTATAGAACATACATGTGTTTACATATATATTTTTATCTATTTTCCCAGTCACTTAATAAATAATTATGTTATTGATTTTGAGTTCAGCTCTGTTAGTATGTGCTTGTTGCATCTGGACTGCCGTTTATTAACATATAGGCTTCTATTTTATTGACCAGAATGATCAACATTATGCAAATGATTGCTTTAGTGAACGGGACAGACTTTTGCAGAAGTATTCATTTATACCTTTATTCTTGGACACCTTTGCCATAGCAAAAGTAGAGGGGAGACTTCTTTTTTAGATTTCTTCAGAGGACAAATGGATTCTGTCAACTTCCAGGACTGCCACTCTAATTTTATTAGTGATTAGTAAGTTAAACATGTTTTAATAAAAGATAAACTTAGGCTTTCTCATCATGTGCTTTCAGCTGTGAAAAATAATACTATATTTAAGTCACACAGATCATAGGGCGCTCCCTAAACACAGAGATCTCTCTAGGGTGAAAAAAAAAGTGCTGGTGTGGATTGAACAAGTGCATTGAACAACAGAGGTGCCACGTGGTTTCAGAAGACCTTCAGAGATATGTAAATGCGGTCTCTAATCTTCAGGCTGTGTGATGTTAATTAAATTTCCAATCCTCATTACTGAAGATTTACTTGAAATAGCAATTTATTTAGTGTTTTTGAAGGGCTGTTGAACTAAAGAGCTGCATTCCAATTACTGAGGTTGCCAGTGTATTGTTTTCATAACTTGAAGGAAAAAAGTCTGAAAGAACTTTCTGCATTTCTGTCTCCAGGCTATCCAGGCTATTAATGGACAGACCAACATGACTGCCGAAGAATTCACTAACATGATATTTCAGAAGATAGATGTGAACAATGATGGTAAGAATCTAGGTTTTCTTGGTATTGGCAGTATTTACACCCCCTCCCCCCTCCCCCATGGGGGATTGTGGGATCATAAAGGGAGTTGAGCATACAACTGAAGAACTGAAAACCTGAATCTGTATTCTCTCAAATTTACAGTGAAATGGAAATCAACTGCCTCTATTAACTTAGCACAGGAATTGTATGTAGTAGTGGCTAAAACATGAACTGCATGATCTTGCATTGCTCATCCAAAATGCCAGTCCTCTGGCTGCTCAGCAAAATCAACGTGATCAAAAATGTGCCTAAACATGTGTCTTAACTTGCCTAAACTGAGTAAGAAAACCAAAATGCGAGGTTGCACGTGCCATGTTCGAAAAGATTGGACAGCATACTCGGTGTCTCTTCAGAATTTGAACGTTAACATATGCTAAGACACATGCTATTGTTTCTTCTCAAGAGAGCTAGACTAAGCCAATTGGACTTGCAGTTAGAAACTAAAGCTTTAACTCACTGCTTTGGAGTTGTTTTTAACATAAGATGTGTCACGTGAATATGTTCCCTCCTATTTCCAACCATGAAAATCCTCCTTCCACTGACATCTACTGAAATCATTAACAAACTAGGAACATAAGGAAAGCATTGCTAAGCAAGATCATATGGAGGTGGGGTTTTAGGCTTTTATGTTATTTTTCATTATTTGGGGGTCTTACTTTGTGTATTAAGGTTACTTTTAAGAAAACTGTTTGCAATATATAATCAGAACAGAAATAATGCTCTTGTGATGCATATGAATGATTGGTAGAGAATTTTTGCCTACCTACTGGAACCTTTGTTTGGGTAAAGGCAAATAATGGACTTCACACAACATAGTCATATTCTAGAATCTAACCTCAATACTATGATTATTTTTACTTTGGCCCCTGTGTTGATATTTGTTCACTGCAAGTCATAGTTGTATCTGAGCTAGATAATTAGCTGAAAAAGTAATTTGTATGTCTTACATTTTAGCAATGGGATGTGAGAACATGAATTATTCAGAATCCTCTCCATAATGCCCCTATTTCAAGCTGCTTTCCATAGCTAGTTATTTTTAAATGGCTGCAAAGCAGCAGGATTAAACCAACCTGAGGAATAAGACAAAAATTTCCAAGTTTATCTTAAACTATGCTATCATCTTGTAGCTACCTATTAAATATACATCTATATAAAATAAAAATAAAATGTAAATAGACAAATAAGTTGTGATCTCCTTCATCACATTAAAATGCAAGAAATAATCTCATGGCTGTGGGGAACAGTTCCTAAAACAAATCTCCTGATGGCTTTCCAAATTATTTTCATTATTAGAAGGAAATCTGAAGTTTGTGACAGTCCCAGTGAGCCTGGACATGCCAGTGTAATCTTCTCACTGGTAACTGTAGTGTTCTTTGTATGATTGCATTCTGGTATTGTTGCTTTGAAATACCAGATACTCCTCTCGCTGCAGCCTAAATGCCAGGACTTGCATCAGAAGGGGGCCTTTCACTGCAATAGTGTGCATATGAACCTGCTTACAGTGCAGACAGTACCACATAACTGAACAGGCGCAAAGTCATCCAGCTATTTTTAATTCTCCTGGCCTCTTGTAATTTATTACTCCAGTAAGAAGTCATTCATTATTATGATTTTAATAAAAACTTTAAACCATTCCAAGAGAAAAAAATCACTGTTCCTTTTAAACCAAGCTCGGTTTCCCCTCTCAGAGAGAAACAGCATCACTGGAATAACTTCTAAACGGAGAACTGTATACACTGCAGTATACCTTGCCAGCAGACATGTGCCTTGGACTGACCTTTGCCTTCACTGCTAGACAAGGGAACAGGGAAAGAGAAAAATTGCTAAAGTGTTCCTGCTTCACAATAAATAAATAAATAAATAAATAAAGTGTTCTTTTAGCTGTCTTGAAACTTCCAAAGTACTACCTGATTCTGGCATGAACCTCAAAAAAAAACCAAAACACTTTCTAAAAGAAATCTAAAAAAACACGAGACCATTTTAGTTGCTTATCTCTAAGCAAACCACTTAATAGATTTTTTACTACATCTTATCCTGGCTCTAGATAATCCTAATAGTTAACACAGGGGCCATGCCTTGTAATCCTCAGCAAATCATGCCCTAGTCTCTGGTAAAGCCACCTATAAGATAAACTCCAGTTACCTTGGTTAGAATAGGTCTGTGTAGCTAAATTCAGTCTGAGCACTGGAGTTGGCTTAGACTTCTGAGGCAGCAAATCTTTGTTTTAGCAGAAAAAGGTGAGTCTGAATGCTAGAATTTGGTGCAAAATAGGAATATATTAGAAAATATTCTTCCTGTATTTGCATATCAGCAGTGAAGAATAGAGAGTATTCTTGAGGGATGCAACTTGGCTTGAATGGCCTTGTGTTGTGTTGAGAATGATTGCTACATTCCTTGGTTCCTAAGGAGTATCTGATTTCCTTTTAGGGGAACTGACTTTAGAAGAGTTTATCACTGGTGTGGAAAGAGACGAAGATCTAATGGAATTGATTACGAAAAGTTTTGACCTTTCCAACGTAATCAAAGTCATACAGAATGGCAGGCGGCACAGCATCTGAAGGATTCAGTGACAGATGTTGCATCTGTGTTGTCGACTCACGGAAGATAATATTTCCTACATTCAGAGAGTTTGATGTCAAAACCAGCCCAGACGGTACTGACCCACCAGCTCTAAGAAAAATTATCCTTTGGAATATTCACTCTTGATTCCACATCTCTCCATTTCTTTATTCTGTCTCTCACTAATGACCTTGGCAGCTACAGAACACAAACTTTTGCCCATTTGTAATGGAAAAGATATTTGATGCAGTACAAATAATTTGTTTGGTTGGTTTCTGTGAACACCTCAGGGTAATCAATAAAACAGTGACAATATTGCAAAATGCAACCTTTCTAGAAGACATGGGGTTAATACATTTATTATTCCAAGTGTAGGTTCATTAACCTACTACTTTAGTGTGGCGATAGGTAGGACTGGCTTCTATCTGGGTCCATGAAAAACAAAGCCTAGTTTGCATTAATTTAAGATTTGCTCTAATCAGCGCTCAAAATAAAAGCAGATTCTTGGGGAAACACCTCAGCCAGCTCAGTATTCCAGAGATGTGCATCCTCTTTAACAAGCCATCTAGCACTCTTCATTTTATTACATCTGCAAATTAAAATAATGCGATGCTTTAATGCTTTTGGCAGGGTTCAGCTACTGTTCTTTCAAATTAGCCTTTAGAGAAGCACTGGAATGAAATTTTGTTTACTTTGTAGAGTAAAATTAGAATTTCAAAGAACGGTTAAAACAAATGATTTTGTAGGCACTGGAATAAACATCATCTGGTTTCCCCGAGATTTGTGTCCTTTCAGTTATATATCCTTCTTTGCAAAACAATTCATTTTCACTGGGCTCTTTGCCATGGCTGCATGAGACAAAAGGTAAGAAGTATCATGACAAGTTCATGCTGGTGGGACTGCTGGCTTCTGCCAAACAGACTGTTTAACAGCTGCATTCTTCCTGCCTTTCCTTGACAGGGAGTACAAATTATGGTATGTCTGTCCTGCCCAGATACTTGGGCGAAAGCTTTTAGCAATTTAGTCTCTTTGAGACTTCTACCTTCTTTCAAACTGGGTTGCAATCATCTCTGAATGTGGTAGTTGTTAGGAGTGTAGAGAGGAGATTTGTAGATGGCATGATCACAGATGCCTCATTTTCTTAGTAAACCAAGTTAAAAACAACTCAACCTACCTTTCTTTTTACTAGACAAGAGTAATTCTGTGTTCTGAAATGTAATTGTATGGGTTGTCTAAAAAGTGAAAATTTCTAGTTCTGTCTGGTTCTGTTGGGATAGATTCTTAAGTTTGCAACAAGATGTATCAAATCACTACAATTATATCATAAGTACTCCTTGGCTGGCAGTGCCACGACACTAATACTAAATGCTCTCAGAAGCATCAACTTAAGACAAAATAATTAGTGCATGGATTGATGTAGGTTGAAATAAACAGTTACCAAAACTTCCATATGAAAAAGCTTTTCATCTAAATTCACTACAAATCCATGTCCCTTTGCACAAGAAATATGCTCCATTATCTGCAATTATCTCAGGTTCTAGTTTGATCAATAAAATATACTAAAAGTATGCAACAAGCATCACTTGACATTATAAACAGTTCTGACATTATAATTCTGACATTTGAATCTCGTATATCTTTTTCAGGAAAAAAAAAAATGATCTATGAGATTTCTGGTGGGTTTGAACTTTAAGTTCTTGTATTTATTCATTGTTGACATGTTAATATCTCACTGTCATTGTCAGTTTTCTCACACCTAGGCTTTAAAAAAATCACTTTTCTTAATATCCTTCTTTTACATTTAGATTCTATGAAAGTGGTGTTCTTCAAAACAGGCTTTAAAGTATTTTAAATACAGTTGTCCAGTCTAAGCTATTTGGGTGTATGGTTAACAGCTGTGTTTTGGATTCTTGCTTTTAAACTAATGACCTGTGATTTTGAAACTGACTACTGTCTATGTATGCTGGATCTTTTTTAATAAATAAATAATTAAATAAATGGATTTTTAAAAGAATATTTGAATTTACCCATTTTTTTCTGTGTAAATGTAATTACATGAAGTGAATAACCTATTCAAGAAGAGTTTTGTTTTGTATTAAAAATATCATTTGTAAGGAAATTCTTATTTTTTTGTTGTTGTTAATCTAAATTTTAAAGGGGAATGTTGCATTCTCACCTTCCATACTTCAACATAAAATAATTTAGCAGAAACCTGTATTTAATTATAATAACAATTAAGAAAAAGTATATTTTGTTTAGCACAGGATATCATATTTCAAAAATATTCACGTACAGTGACTCCACATGCATTTGAGGGTCCTTGTAAGATTCCATCTAAATTTTTATTAGTTAATTAACATGAAGTTCAACTAGCTACTTTAGTATTACTGGATACATAGGTGCTGAAGATAAATCACAGAATCATTAAGGTTGGAAGGAACCTCTAGAGATTACCTAGTCCAGCACTCCATGTTAAAGCAGTTCCCCTTAGCAAGTCACACAGGAAGGCATCCAGGCTGGTTTTGAATATCTCCAGAGAAGCAGGCTCCACAGCCTCTCTGGGCAGCCTGTGTCAGTGCTCTGTCACCCTCACAGTAAATAATTTTTTCCTCATGTACATATGGAACTTCTCAACTTCTTTTCCAGTTTGTGCCCGTTGACCCTTGTTCTGTCACTGGGCACTGCTGAAAAGAGCTTGGTCCCATCCACTTGACTGTCATCTTCTAGATATTTATAAGCATTGATAAGATACCTCTCAGTCTTCTGTTCTCCAGGCTGAACAGTCTCAGGTCTCTCAGCATTTACTCATCATAGAGGTGTTCCAGGACCCTCATCATCTTTGTTGCCTTCTGCTGGACTCTCTCCAGCAGTTCCCTGACTTTTTTGAACTGAGGAGCCCAGAACTGGACACAGACGTGGGCTCACCAGGGCAGAGTAGAGGGGGAGGATCATCTCTGTCAACCTGCTGGCCATGCTCTTTTTAATCATCCCAGTATACCACTGGCCTTCTTGGCCACAAGGACACACTACTGGCTCACGGCCAATCTGTTATTCACCAAAACACCGAGGCCCTTCTCCGCAGAGCTCCTCTCCAGCAGGTCAGCTCCTAACCTGTACTGATGCATGCAATTATACTTCCCCAGACGTATGACCGCACACTCGCTTTTCTTGAGCCTTATCAAGTTCTTCTCTGACTAACTGCATCCTGTCCAGGTCTCGCTGAATGGCAGCATAGCCTTCTGTTTTGTCAGTCATTTTTCCTAGCTTTGTATCATCAGCAAACTTGCGGAGGGTGGTCTTTATTCTTTCATCCAAGTCACTGATGAAGATATTAAACATGACCAGACCCAGCACCGACCCCTGGGGAAAACTGCTAGCTACAGGCTTCCACCTAGACTCTGCGCTCCTGATCACGACCC
This sequence comes from Alectoris magna, assembly GCA_030625065.1. Classification (NCBI taxonomy): domain Eukaryota; kingdom Metazoa; phylum Chordata; class Aves; order Galliformes; family Phasianidae; genus Alectoris; species Alectoris magna. Next base: position 108,867,356 of record CM060560.1, read on the forward strand.
TCTGAATTGCATTGTGGCCACAATTTTCTACTTGTCACAGTCAGTCTTCTAAACTTGTTAGATGTTCGCTGAGTGTATCAGTGAAAGTAGGTGGCACATGCAAAAACTGTCAAATGGAACTCTCCAGAAGACTTTATCTGAATCAACCTGAAGCTGCAGCTCATCACGGTAGAGGTGCTTTGTAGTAACAAAGGGAAATTGTAAGCTGATCAGACTATTGGCATGCTTATAGCTGGCTTAATAGACAGCAAAAAAAAAAGAAAAAGCAAGCCAAATGTTAGCTCACATTATATTTACCCCATAGCAAACGTGTAAGTGGTTAAGGGGCATTGCTGAGCCACTGATCTTAAGGGCTGCCAGAACCCTGAGGAACATTTTTCCCTCAAAGCCCTTCATGGAAGAAACAAAAAAAGATGTAGCATATGCTCTCAAAGAAGTGTCTTTGTCAACAAGACTGATGCAGATGCCAGCTGTGAGAGTCTGGAGAAGCTGGGCTGCCTCTATCATCATCACAGGGGGGTAGGTGTTAGTTAGGATAGATGGGCACTGAGAATGACTAACTGTTTTGTCACCACACTCACTTTGGAAAGAATTACAGGTTTCAAATTCACTCTGTGCAGCTGGGTGAGTTTAGGCAATCAACAGGGTTACTGGTAGTTTCTCTTCTATTATAATCTCTTTTACTGTTACGAAATCCTTTTGACTTTATGCTCTTTTAGTTGCAACCAAACAGTGGAAGGTAATTAGCAAGACAGCCCCCTCTTTCAAACAACTCATAATTGTCCTAACATTATCTCCTTTTTTCTTCTGGTAGCTCAGTATGCTAGGAAAGAAAATAAGCACTTTTTCTTCCAAGAACCTGGGAATTCAAAGCCACGAGAAAATTGCCTTTTCTTGTAGATATGAAACTGTTTAAGTATTAGCAGGCATGATAAAACCTTAGGCCATAGTTGAGCATCCCTGACAAAGTGGGAGGAAAGCTTGTTGTGTTGTGGGAAAGATGTCATAGCTGCATTTACTGTTTTGACCTTATGTAAGATTAGCCATTAACATACAGAGCATAACAGCTAAATATTCAGCAAAATGTTCAAACCTCAGGTTCCCTCTGTGCTAGGACATATATTGACTTACTTGATGAAACTGGCTTAAGATGTACGGCATGGAATGATTTCTAAAAGTCTCACAGTGTAACAGAAACTGTTGAAGAAGTTAAGGAGGAATTTTTAAATTTGATTTTTAAAGTTTCTGCTAAAACAGTGAAACATGACCCCCCCCCCCCCAAAAAAAAAAAAAAAGGAAACATAGCCTTACACTTTACTTTTTCACATGCTTTTGCTAGAAAGCTGTGGGAGAAAATACTTCAAGTGCATGGTTTTAAGCATGTCAAAATGTAGCTGACTTGAGTTTGGCTGGAAGACACACTTTTTTCCAATCCCTGCCCATGCTATTTCCATCACTGGCATTTCTACACTAATAATGAGGCTTTGGTGAACACTTGCTTTGTTCTCTGGTGACCTGACAACTTCTTCCGTCATAAAGATTAGGAAAAGAGCCACTTTTCAGCTGGTACGTGCAGCAAGCAAGAGTCCCTTTACTCCTACAGTCTGACTGGGTCAGACATAGAATCATAGAATGGCCTGGGTTGAAAAGGACCTCAAAGATCACCTAGTTTCAACTCCCCTGCTGCGGGCAGGAAGACAAAGAATTTAAGACTGCTATGCACAGAGTTGTTGCACTGTAATGAAATACTAGCTTTTGAGTTGTTAAATCATGAAGTTCTACTGCTTTTCATAAGGCCCGAACTCTTTGTCATTTAAAGCAGTACACTCCACAAAACTGTAGAGGGAGCCACCATTACATCCCACATAGACTAGTGGAGAGGCAGGGAGAACAGAAAGGAGTGAGGCACAGAACACCCAAAAAGACCAGGGTGAAAAACAAGCAGAGGAGGAAAGCTGAAGAAGGAGAGAAGGTGGAGGATATGAAAGAGATGTCAGCTGTCATAACCTCTGTCCCATAAGGAACATGCTCTAGAGCAGGCATGTCCAATCATAGAATCATAGAATCACAAGGTTGGAAAGGGCCCACAAGATCATCTAGTCCAACCGTCCTCCCATTACCACTGCTACCACAAGCCACCAAACTGTATCTCATAGCTCCTCATCCAGACGCCAATCTGTGGCCTATGGACAACATGCAGCTTGGGACAACTAATAATGCAGCATCACTAGATCATAAACTTTTACCATCATGTGACGTTTAGTAATACTTTTCCTGATTCAATGCTACATAGTTCTAGTGCAAACTACAGAGGAAACAGAACGCTGTGGAGGGGAAGACACAGTACAATACTGGCTCCACCTCTCACACCTGCCATGTTCAATCTCATTGTAACCCGCAAGTGAGACACATTTCATGCACTTGTGCAACCTAGTGAATAAAATGCAGTGATTGCCAATGATAACACTTCATTTTTTGAATCAAAAGGAAAATTTGTGCCAGAACTTGAAGATGAAAAATGGCTCACAGATTTAGCATTTTCAGTGGATTTGACCATTCATTTAAATGAGTTAAACAAGCATCTTCTAGGTGAAAATCAACTTGTCTGTGCTGTATTTCAACTTACCTGAGCACTGGCTTCACAAAACAAGCTCAAATATCCCACCAGTTTTATGTTTTTGTCGCCCTCTCCTTTTTTTTATGTTTTAATAAGAAGCATATTTTTTAAAAGTTTTGTTACTTACATATATAAGCTACTTCATATGTTTTATATACAAGCCAAGACAATTCCTCTTCATTCACATGGCCCAGGCAAGGCAAAGGGTTGGACACCCATGCTATAGAGAAAAAGGCAACTGTCAAAATATGAAAAAGGAAAAAAGATGAAGGCTGTGAAACTATGCTCACTGCAACCTTAAACAGACAGTCCATGGCATTTCATCTGAGATCCTTTCTGAGATTTGGCATACCTTGCTGCTCTAATAGAATTTTTCCATCAATGCACCACTGAAAGAAGAGCCTAAAATAGGTCATACATGCTGTCCCATACATACCAATCTCCTGCTCAAAAGGGCAAACCAAAATTACCTTTTGAGATTGCCTAGCATTCAGAAAGAATCAGAATGGTAATGTCCCAAACATGGAACTGAAACAGTAATGATTTGCACAGTTTTTTCTACCTAAGCTCTAATTAGGTACTAATTACACTTAATTTCTCAAATACCATGGGAATTAACCACTCAAGATGTCTTTTGCTTCTTCAAAGAGGGGGCCCAGAAGTCCAGCCAAACAAATTTACCTTCTTTCCTCTCCAAATCATTTTAATTAGTTGGCTAAGTTATCAGTGTGCCAACAGGTGTGCTTGTTTAACACAGTGCAGAATTCTGCATGTTGTGAGAAACTGTTTATTTAGGAAACATTAATTCCTTTTCTCTGGTCACTGAACACCCTCTGAATGGCAACAACATGTAAACATTACTTTTCACAGCTGAGACTGAGCAACAGATCTAAGGACAAAATGTTTGGTATTCCATTCTCCTATACCATGTTATCTAGTTTTCTGGCTTTTTAAATATGTGTAGTAATTACAGATCACTTAACCTTTACCATTCTTGGAATACTCTAAGCACACGTGAATGATAAATGAATGTGAACTTATGGACCCTCTGCAGTCCCATGTAAGTCGACAATCCCATTGATTGCTGTATGGGAACTGCTGAGTCACAGACTGAATCACTGATTGAGCACCTGGAGAAAGGACCAGCCAGCCCTGGGAGCACAGGCAAAGGCAATTCAGCTGTGTGACCGGAAGGGGTGGAGCCTGGCTGCACCTCTCCTAGACCCCATTTAAGGGCTGTCCGACACTAGTGCAGGGTTGCTTTCTAGAGATTGTCCTTTGTGGAGCTTTTCATTGTGAGCAAAAATCTTTGGATACAGGTGAGCATTCCTTCTCTGTTTGTTCCTTTGCTATCTCACTATGATACGCTTTCCACCTGTACTTTGTTGACTGTACAATTGCAAATATGAACAGAATGTTTTCATGCTAACACCTAAAGAATATATTCAACTCTTGATTTATTCAGAATCTTATCAGTCTTTTATGCAGCACGGTATTTCCGTTAGCTACCGCAGCAGATGAGTGTAGGGAAGGAATGAGATAAATACTCTGAGATCAATTAAAAAGAAAAAATAATGCCATGATCATCTTCCTGTTTAAAATAAAAACAACAAAATAGTCGTGGAAAGGACTCGCATAGTTTTGAGTGTATCAAAAGAAACTAAACTGCCATTCAGCTTCAGGCATGACTTTTTGGTCTTAGCATTTGTCCACTTGTTCTTTTTTTACTTCTGTCCCCAAGTCAAATCAATGAAAAACATGTCTGGGGGCTTTTTTTGTGTGCCCGTGTGTGCATTGGCAGTGTACCTCTGGCACACAGCTGTAATGGTTTGAGACTATATGGAAAGAGCTGGTGAACTTCCTCTTTATTTAAATCACAAATTTCTGACAATCTACTTCGATCCCGCAGGATTTCAAAACCCCACAAATTTAAAGCACATTCACTTTAAAGAGCTGCTAGTGTTTAGTGAAAAAGAAGTTAAACATTTGTAACTAAATAAATGTTTTCTTATTGTTCTTGCTTTGCTTCTTCACTATAGTAAAGGTGCTTATACCAAAAGAGGGTCTTGACCTAGTTTTTCATTAGGCCAGTGTTCCCTCTGTCCTGTCTACCGGCTCAGCCTCTAATGGCAATGCCAGACAGTAATCAGCTTCTGGTGACAATCATAATAATTCAGTGATCTTCCAATTAATAACTTCTGACAGTACACACCAAACAGCCCCCAAGACACAAATTGTAGCTTATGGCCAGAACCACCTACCTACTATTCTAAGTGGAGTTGTTCTTCAGTTTACCAAGGAAGTTTGAGCTTTTCTTTAGAACTCCAAAGTGAACAGGGGAAACATATCCTGTAATAAAAACCAAGGTTTTCAATGATCAGGTTTTGTTTGTTTTTTTTCCAAAGTATCCAATCTAGTGAGAGCTCCAAGCTTTGAGCTGACTTTCCCAAGATGTCCAGTGGAAAGAGGAAGCACTTCTAGAAGTGCAGTGGAATTACTATCAAATGAAGTTGATAGGAATAAATGGACAAAATAAGGGTGTAATGCTCCACACGCACACTAAAAAACCTAAAAAATTAATTACTGATCTTCTGGGATTAGTAAATGCCTCTGGAGAACACAATTACAAACTTGGTATTCTCTGGTGGTTTTTGACTGTTTTAGAAAACAGGTTTGTGCCCATTCATCTGCTCTGCCTCCTGTCCTGAAAAGTGCCATACCCAGGTAGATATGATAGAAATGACTTTCCAGCATCTGGGGATTAGCACTGTGCTAGAAGAAACTATTTCCTCATAGATCTGCTACTCCTGCTGCTTATCTTGATATCTGTTTCGCATTGACATTCAAGGCGCCCTAAGGTAAAGAACTTTCCTGTTTACCACTGGAAGTTAATAAAGGATCTTTTCATACATATCTAAAACAGACACGTCTGAAAGTGAGAGCCACAATGCAAGGAAGCCTTGTGACAGTATTCCTGTGGCAGGGCTCTGCTTATCCAATTGAATGCAGTCCTTCACATGTTGGAATAATCTGCAGTAAAAATTGCCACAGATGGTGTTAGTTAGTATTTGTGGAGTTTATGAGATTAGTATTTGGCTACAGATCTATCTCCACATGTTTCTGTGAAACTGAAAAGAGCACAAAGTTAGAGAAGATTGAGCGAACTTAAACATTTCTTAAAGGACCCTGTTACAGTCAGAAATATTAGTTCAGTGGAAAGGCAAAACAGAAGGGGACAGGAGGTACCTGTACCATATCCTTTGGCCAGGTGCCTGCGGCTGCATAATCATATCAGGCACCAAAGGGTGTGTCCTGATCTGCCATAGGGACATCGTGGGGGTCCCTTTAGCAATAAGGATTGGAGTCTTGACCGCAATATCCGTAGGCCACGTACCTATCACCAGAGGGACTACTGAGCCTCCCACCTCCAATAATCTCACCCAAGGTCACACCACTTAGATCCTACCCGCATCTTCCAAGGACATTTTATTCTATGGGTACCCGGTTCTAGATTCTCAGGGGCGGGGAGCAGAAGGTTATTTTCATTGCCAATTTGGGGTCTGACCCGATTATCAGTGCCCATAATTTGGATCCTAAGTGGGGAGGCCCATGTTGTCTGTAGCATTTTCAGGGCACTGGGTCTGCCATCTCTAGGTCTTTCATTCAGGTCCCGCAGGGTTTCATAGAGTCTCTTTGTCCACCCCTGCAGGGACTGAGAGTCTGTCTTCAGGGCACCCTTAGGAATACTGCTATAATGTTCAATAAGACCTGCCCCTGTTGGATTATATGGCAGGTGGAATTGCCATTCAATGTTGTTTTCCTCTGCCCAGTGCTGTATCATCGCACCAGTAAAATGAGTCCCTTGGTCGCTCTCGATGACTTGAGGTGTCACGTAGGCAGACCAGCTTGGTAAGTGCCCTGATGGTATATGCCTGGTTCACTCTCAGCTGTGTGTGGGGGGGGGGCTGGGCTGTACAGATCTTTCATTTTGTTGTGTGAGTCAACATGGATTAATTATTCTTTAAGGAACAAGGTGATACCTCTAGATCAGTCACTCTTGTCTTTATAGGTGACTTCAACTTGCCAGACATTATCTGGGAATACCACACAGCTAATAAAAATGGATCCAGGAGATTCCTAAAGGACCTTGATGATAACTTCCTGATACAGGTAGTAAGGGAGCCAACCAGTAAAGATGTCCTCCTAGATTTGTCAGTTGTAAACAGAGAGGGTCAGACTGACCCTCTCCATTAGGGGTTGGCTGACAGGTCAGACAAAAAGTAAGTGGGTGGCCATCAAGATGGTGGCCGGTCACTAGTAGGGTTCCCCAGGGCTCCATTTTAGGGCCAATTCTCTTTAATGTTTGCATCAATGGCTTGGATGCAGGACTTAAAGGTGTACTAAGTAAGTTTATGGATATAATTAAACTGGGAGGGGAGCAGCCCCACGGAATGTGATCTGGGGGTTCCGACTGATGGCAAGTTGAGTCTGAGTCAGCAGTGTGCCCTAGCAGCAAAGGGGCCAATGAACACTGGAGTGCATCAGGCCCAGCACTGCCAGCCAGATGACAGAAGGTACCTAGCTTAGCTACTGCATCAAAACCCTTGACAATACAGCAGTATGCTCAAGGGCTCCAAGATCTATAAAGGGAGTTTCAGTGCCCTGTGCATCACTACCTTCCTGAGCTACTGCTGCCTCTGCTATGCTCACATCTCCCTTTGCATGATAGACCTAGCAAGAGCATATTTCCGTAATGTTTGTCACAGCCATAAGAGAAGCAGAGGGTTGCAAAAGGAGGAGGGGAAATGATTACTGACGCATAGCTCTATTTTCTTTTCTTCACAGCAAAGAAAGATGTGAATCTTTGTAACTGCACCTCATCCTGTTTCTTCTTGCTAAGTACTTACTTTTTCTGTGCTTTTAAACCACATAATGCCTCTATATCCAGGCACTGCAATGGCACTTGCCATCCTAAAGACAACATTACACTCTGCATACTGTAATTCTCTCAGGTTGCTGCAAATGTTTATGAGCAATTTTCTAAGAAGGACACAGATACTTCCTTTTAGTGAAACTAATCTTTTCTAGCTGAGGAATAGCAGTAATTTCATCTGGTAAGTGATCAGGCATATGTTGTTGAATCATGCAGACCAAATATTTATTTTGGCCAGTCCAGAAATACCTTGCTGGCTCACACTGGGTTGCCCAGCTCTTTGTTGAATGACTGCAAATGAGAAACAAATTCAAAAAAATCACAGCTTGTTTATGCATAATTTGTATGCTCACAGTAGAAAGGGCTATGTATCTCAGCTAAATCATTTGCAGTGAATAATTCTACTGTTTGATACAGATGCAGAGCAATGAAACTTACAGAACATTATGGAAATACATCTTCCATCCTCGGGAGATGTGAGAATTTTAATTCTTGGCACTGAAGACAGGCTTGAATGAGAATATGATTAAACTTTTATAACTGCTTGGTGTTTTCTTGGCTCAATCAATATTCTTTTCAATAAGCCCTTGGCCTGTTTTTGAATCACTGCCAATATTTGGTTTTCAGCAAACGTGGCTTTATTTTTCATTCCTGCTGATGTGATCAACACAGTGACATTGATGACAATGAGTACTGTGTTCAAACATTTTCAAACAATTCAGTCTGCTTATGCAGGACAGAGGGTAGGTAGCCATGCTGGTTGTATTTTACTGACCTCTGCCACAGATGAGTATGTTCTGATATCACCTTCAATGCATCTGAGCGTGATCATTCATCTCTGCAAGCCAGTTCTGATTGGGTCATGCAAAGTTATCATTTCCTTTCCTTCAAGGGAAGATCTAAAGGGATGTGACAGATAGTCATGCATTCTTCAGGAGGGCTGGCATAGTGGAGACAAACCCAAAGACTTCTATCCTGACAAGTGTGGAAGAACTCATGGGAATTACCTACAAGTATTTTGATGTTAATACTGTCAAGCAGTAGGATGCTAGACTAGAACAGGATGTGTCTGCAGCCTGCTGACTGATCTGCCAGCATCACATGCACAACCATCGGCAAATCAGTTAGCTCTTTGACTCAGGCTTTCTGTCTATTAAGCAAGGATAATAATTCTTACTATATATTGTGAAATAACTTGAAATCCATGCAGTAGAGGCATAATGTGACTGCTGAGTGGTGGCATTGAGCACATTGGTGACACTCAGTTCTTTGCCAATCCAGGCAGGAGCTACTTCTACAAATTGCTGGATAGTAAAGAGTTTGGAGAAAAGTCATTCCAGACAGTTTTAGCTGATACTGAGAAATAGAGTAAAGTAGTGAAAGGGGCAGGAAGCACTTGTTCCTTTTAAAGGACATTCTCATTTTTTTATTTTATTGTACAATTTTATTAGCTCTGATTCCTGAGCTTTGTGCCCTGATAAAAAGTGACTTCTGTTCTCATTTCTCCATTTCCATGTTTGATGAAAAGAAGACTGACCATTTCAAGGTAATCACTGGCCTCATAATTGCTTGTTGTTCTATTCTTAGACGTAGTGGTTGAACTTCAGACCTGCCTTCATAAATGAGTTTACAGACACAAGTATTTCAGCCATGAGAAGGCTTTAGAAGTAACCGAGTAGTGTGGGTTGAATCCTGCCAGCAGCCAAGCACCTTCAGGGCCACTTATTCAGAGGAACAGGGGAGAAAATAGGAAGGGAAAATGCAAGAAACATGGAGTCAAGATAAAGAAAATTGAGCAGGTGAAGGAAAGGTTGGGGCAGAGACTGGGCACTCAAAACAAGCAAAACAAGAGACAAGTGATGCAAAGATGATGCATCACTTCCTCCCACAAGCAAAGACATACCCCAATAGTCTCAAACCAATGGCTACTCTGGAAGAGAAGAGCCCTCACCTTCTTCCCCTACCCCAGTTTTTACTGCTGAACATCATGTTATATGGCATAGAATATCCCTTTGGACAATTTGGGTCACCTGTCCCTCTGTGTTCCCTCCCAGCCTCTTGCCCACCCCCAGCCTACTCATGTTTGTGAGAGGGCCAAAGTGGGGAAAAAAGAGAAAGCCTTGACGCAGTGCAAGTACTGTTAAACCATAGCCAAACTATTAATGTCTTGCCAACACTCTTTTAGTCACAAATCCAGAATCCAGCACTGTAGAGGCTGCTATGAGGAAGGTGAACTCCATCCCAGACAGACCCAGCACATCAGAAAGAGATGAAAATAGCCAGAAGCCACTACAGCCAGAAGCCCCAGAGTGATTAGGCTGAAGCCAAATAAATTACTCCCCCACAAAAATAAACATATTCTCAAAAAACAGAAGGCAGCATACAGCCTTCAGAGAATGATCAAAACAGTGAGGGCAGGCACAGATCCTCAATTCCCATCCAGCAAGCCTGCATGCATTTTGGAGAAGCCTCCACCCAGTACTGTGGGAACCCAGCGAAGTGTTTTTTGTTTCAATGGGCAAGATTTTTGATGGCTTTCTGACAGTCAACTGCCACGGTTTATTCTGGGTAGAGTTGTGAGTAAGGAGGAGTGAAATACCATGTTTGTCTTACTTCTGAGAGAGCAGGGAAGGCATGGCTCCTCACAGGGCACTGTACCTGCCTTCTGCAGACAGAGGTACCCTGTGCTTTCCTGGGATGCTCAGGCTGCCTCTCAAGATGGCAGACAGCTCTTTTCCATGCCTACGGCTATTCCTGGCTCCACCACTCTGTGGTTTTCCACAGCCTCTGAATGCCTGATTATATTCACTGACTTCACACAAGCTGAGCTCTGCAAGGGTTTCTGGAAAAGAGCAGTTATTTTATGTCTTCATACTTCCCTGTACAAAGAGAGCAGCATGTTATCCTAAAGAAATATATTGAAGAGAGACGAGTTTGCCCTTTAAATAGTCAATGTGTTGTTTTGGCTGTATCTGAAGATCAACACTTACAGAGAATAGATGTATAAATCGCTTTTACTATAGTTCTTCAGAGGTTGCTTTCAGAAAATGATTTACTACTCCAGATGCCTAAATAGTGAAAGATATTGACTGACTGGAGAGAGTTCAGAGCAGAATAGCAAAAATGATCACTTAGCACAGATGTTTTGATTTATTAAAAAAGAAAAAAAGAGAGAGAGAGAGAGATTAAAAGGATAAAATACAGCTTGAAGCTGAGCTAACTGATGAGCTAGTGAGAACACAGCTCTCTTTTGAAATAGATATCAGTGATGTAAACACCACGAATAAAACAATTACATATGGCAGCACACCGCAGGGTAAGCAATGGCACATTTGAACCAGTCCTACAAATTATTCTTCTATAATCCAAACTAATTAAAGGGGAGTTGAGGTTAAATCATCTGTCAACCATTTCTGTGAAGACCTACCCAACAGAATTGCAGAAAAGGTTAAGTTTGCGCACAAAACGGGACAAGCTTCTAGCACTACACAGAGAACAAAGATATTTTTTCATGAAAGGCTTTGCATTCTCAACATATTAAACAGCAATATTCTCTTTTATAGCAAGAAAAATAAAAAGGACAGCAATGTTTATTTAATCATAAGATTAAATGGATACTGGCAGTCTTCACACTGTATGAAATTTCCTGCTGATATCAGCATGGCTTTAACCTGTAGCAGAGAAAGAGTGAGAACCTATTTATAATAGCAAAGCCTCAGAAGTCTGGGTGCATACTGTGACTGCAGGACAGGACATTTTCATGTCTCTGCCAGTAACATTCAAGATCCATGCCTCCTCATGGCACACTGCACAATTAAAACTTTACGGTCCAGTCTCCCCCATTCAAATGTAGACTGCAAGCCACTTCCCAATATTCATGATTTTATAATGATTTGTTCAGTATCCTTACTGGAATAGAACTTAAGACAAGGACATTGTTATATTAAGTGCTGTGTAAATGAAAGACAAATGGGTAGTCCCTATTAATTTACAATCTCAGTAATTAAGCAAGGCATGGCAAGCAGCAGACATATAAGAAAATACAGAGGAACACTAAGAAAAGATTTTCCATTTCCTGGATAGCTGCTCTATTACTTATAGAAGTCTTAACAAACAAAGTTTTAGCATTATTGCTTTTCCTTTGGTCCTTTCTTTTGCTTGTTTACAGTTTAATACAGTACCTTGCTTTGCAGCCTGTATAAATGCCTCCTTCGGGCAAAAGCATTACCTAGCATTTGTCAGTTTTGATTCTTAAGGTCATTTGTGGCTACATCTTATCAAATAAACCAGTTATAACTTTTTTGCACTCAACTGCTGAATGCCAGCTCACATTTTCTGACCAGAATGGTAAAAAAAAGTTCTTTGCCATTGAGTGTTCCTGTCATTCTTGTGGTGTCACAGGGATTCAAAGAGCCAAAATTAACCTCTGGATAGACTGGCTGAATGACTAATCTTCTATAGGCAGCTGAAATAAAAAGAACATACCCTTATTTTCTTAGATTAGGGATTACCTCAATAAATTGGAGCTATTTTTATTATTTTCAGTGTAAAATTACATAGTAATAAATTACAAGACATGAGAAATTTAAAATGAGTGGCTCCTCAGAAAATTTCAGAAGAAACAAATCAATCTCATCCTGTGTGTGTACTGTATTTCAACCTTTAATTATCAAAGCATGGCAATGGCAGCACAAAACCCCACAACGAATGCCATGACAACCCTGGACTCTGAAGTGAAGAACCAATGACTTTAAGATATGCTTTATTTTTCCACATGGATAATAACGAGCTGAATCAAACTGGGAGGAACTGCCAATCTGTCTGAGAGTAGGAAGGCCCTGCAGTGGAATCTGGACAAGCTGGATCACTGGACTGAGGCAAATGGGATAAAGTTCAATAAGACCAAGTGCCAAGTACTGCACTTTGGTCAGAACAACATGACCGGGCACAGGGGCAGTGTGCCTGAGTTTGCAGAGGAAAGGGACCTGGGGTTGTTGGATGAACATGAGCCACCAGAGTGGCCAAGGGAGACTTGAGGTCTTATTTACTACATGCCGTATAAAGCTTGTGCTGAGTACATATCTATATATACTTAGAGACTTACCTGTCTACTTACAAACTTCCTAGTAATATTCTGACTTATCCAAATATATGACTATGCTGGAAATGTTATAGAATTTACTTTTCCAGTATCCAGGATAGTAAAAGTAATAATATTACTCCTCTTTTACCCAGGGGGAAGGAAAGATTAGAAGGACTTGGGACAAACCATTGAGTGTCCCATGGTTTTGACAACTTAATTTGAGATGCATAGATTTGGGTTTATTCCAAGTAGGTACTTAAAGAAAAAAAAAAAAAATCTTACAATGTTTATATAAGCTTATACACAGTCAAAGGGTACAGCAACAAATCCACCCCGAGGTAGACATGTGGCAAACAAAGAATACAGTTAGGTGATCTTCAGAATGATTCTGGGTGATAGTGGTAAGTGTTGGAGCGCAATCTAGCTTGTTAGCTTCAAATCACCGTGCTTGTCCTTTTTCTTCATGCTGTCCCCAATCAGTAGTTCACCACTCTTGCGACTGGATTACTCACCACGTAGATGGTTTAACCACTGAGCACAGAGGTTCGCACAGTGGGGACAGAAAAATTGAGTCTTGCTGATTCCAGAAAAAAGGGTAAAGCTTTACTGCAGAACTTGTGAGCTGTGGAAACTTCTCCACCACAAAACAGTAATGATGCAGAAAATTGATGTTTCTTTAGTTCTGGCATACCAAAAATAAATTTATTGCAACAGAGCTCATAAATAGTAAGTAGATAAATATAAATCAACTGTAGATTATAAGCCATTATGAAAAATGCAACTATGTCTTCACGTTGGCAAAATGGTAAACAATTTTTTTAAAGGACAGTTCCAGGGCACTTGATGTGCTGAGAGCACATTTTTATTTTTAATCTTTATTTATAGAAAATAAATGGCTGCTTGAAGAGTACTGGACAGGAATGGGATGGCATCCAACAACTCCATAATGGTGGGAAGTTGATGGTTTCAGTGATGCCAATGACAAGCCTCTCCTCTGTGGCTTTCTCTGCAGCCACTACTTGCCCTGTTCCCTCAAAACAAGGCACTGCTACCCTGGGGAGCCCTGAAAAAAAAAAAAAAGCTGGCTGAACAAAAAAAGCTTATTTTACAAGAAACAGCACTTAACATGTTTAAATATGAGGAACACCTGAGGTCCATAAGTTAGTTCAGCCCAGAGCAGAGAAGCTGAGGGGAGACCTCATGGCAGCTGCAGCTCTTCAGCGCAGGGGCAGCGCTGAGCTCTGCTCTCTGTGACAGCGACCGGGCCCGAGGGAACGGCACGGAGCTGTGTCAGGGGAGGGCCAGTCTGGGGTTATGGACAGGGTCTGCACCAGAGGGTGGCTAGACATAGCCAGGCTCCCAGGGTAGTGGGCATGGCTGCTGGAGTTCACAGGGCGTTCACCAAGCTAAGTGGTGTCATTGGTACAATAAAGGAAGGGAAGTCATCCAAAGGGGATTGGATGAGCTAAAATGTGGGCCCATTTGAACCTTATAAGGTTCAACAGATCCAAGCATGCAGGGTGCTGCACCTTCCTCAGGGCAGTGTACAGATTTGGAGAAGAACTCATTGAGAGCAGCCCTGCGGAGGGGGCTTGGGTGTTCTGGTTGACAAAAAAGCTGGACATGGGCCAGCAGCATATGCTTGCGGCCCAGAGGTCCAACTGCATTAAAAGAGGGGTGGCAAGTAGGGTGAGGGAAGAGATTGTCCCTCTCTGCTCAGCACTTGTGAGTCCCCATCCGCAGTACTGTGTCCAGATCTGGGACCCTGTTGTGGTTTTGTGATATTGTCGGTATTCCACATGAGAACATCATGCAGAGCAGTGGCAGTGAAAGAGTTCAAGTTCTGGTTCCGTGTTGCCGCCTTTTGGGGCATTTTGGGTTCCCGGAGTGGAGGGGCAGAAACCCTGGAAGACTTGGAGCAAAGAGAAAGTGGGGTGCATGCTGGACCCCAGCTGTTCTCTGCCTCTGGACATCTCAGCTCACAGCAGAGAAAAGCATGTGCTTCCCTGCACTGCCGTGGTTTGACTGCCCTGCCCAGGGCACAAAGGTTGAAACCTGGTTCCAACCATCCAAGCCATTGCATGTCTCTATGATTCTGTGATCCTTGTGAGTCCCTTACAACTCAGGATGTTCTATGGCTCTTAAAAATGGTCTCTTCACCACATCACACTGTGATTTGGCCTAGCTTGGAAGTTACTGGCTACACTTGCTAGTGTGAGCAGGTGCACTGACAGGAATACATATCAACAAGCTTAGGGAAGTCACTCCTGCTCCTGTTCCAAGGCTGAACACCATAATTGCATCTCCACTGTTAGGGGGACAAGATTTAACCGTGGACACAAGAAGATAGTGAATTCTACCCGTCCACAAACAAGCGGTGCACGGAACGACACACCAATACTTGCCCCCGTGGCCAGTGGGAAGCTCGCGGTACGGGACCGCTGCTACGTAGAGCACCGTTTTCTCACAGCACTCAGCCGCCGGCCGGGCGCGAGCCCTGTGTCCAATGGGAGGGTTTTGAGGCGGACTGACTGCCTGAATAACCAATCAGAGAGAAAAGTGCCGTGCACAGCACACTGCGAATGGCTGCAGCCTCTGGACTGACGTGAGCGGCACCCAATGGAAGGTTGAAAGCGGGGAGGGACGCGCGCAGTTTGAATCGGTGTGGGAGGGGCGGAGGCCGTTGGCGGTGGCAGCGGGGTGTGAGGGGCTGCGCTGCTCCCTGTCGTCTGGGGACGCTTGAGGCCCTGCGTCATGGCATTGGATCTGGACGGATGGTTGCGGCGGAGCAAAGCCCGCTTCCAGACGTCCATCCTCGGCATCTTGGAACGGGTGAGGACCGCGCTGGGCGGCGTATACGTTCTGGCCGGCCTGCCAGGCCGCGTTGCGGCGGGGGTGGGTGAGGCCCCACGGGCCGCGCTGCTGGCGGGGGCGGCGACGGGTTCCTCACGGGCGTCGCTGCGCTGTCACGAGCTCTGACAGCTTCCTCCAGCAGGCTTCACCTCACAGCCGTTTTGTGATAAAGAAGCGGGAACTGTAAGCTTGGGTGCAGGCATGCGTGTGTTTATGCCGAGCGATCAGCGGTCACCCAGCTGATCTGGGTCACGTTCTGGGGATAGTGCTGCGTCTTTGCCTTAAAGTCGAGGCAACTTCTGCCC
Organism: Alectoris magna; assembly: GCA_030625065.1. Taxonomy (NCBI): domain Eukaryota; kingdom Metazoa; phylum Chordata; class Aves; order Galliformes; family Phasianidae; genus Alectoris; species Alectoris magna. Next base: position 108,883,147 of record CM060560.1, read on the forward strand.
CACTGTCTTCGTCCGGCCTCATGCTGGGTGTTGTCATACATCGTGAGCTGCACGTCTGTGGCTGGTGGCTAATTCCAGACGACGTTCAGGAGAATCCTTGTAGCGTTTACCACTTTAAGAACTCTTTGAATTCCTACTTTCTTGGTTTCTGGCTTATATTTTGAAATTAAATGGCTCATGTGCATGCTTAAAATACATGGGTTTTTTTCCTTGGAATAGTATTTCCAAATGCTGGCTTATAACTTCCACCAATAAAACAACACACTGACAATTTCAGTCTAAGCAAAATTATGTAAACTATGTTTAAAATTCCAACTAAAATTGTTTTTAATCATTTGTATTTAATCAGACTGGGAGAAGAAATCATTGAGAGCAGTTCTGCAGTGAAAGACTTGGGGGTCCCGATGGGTGAAAAGCTGGTCATGAGCCAGCAGTGTGCTCTTGTAGCCCAGAAGGCCAACTGTATCCTGGGATGCATCAGGAGAGCAGTGGCCAGCAGGGAGAGGGAGGGGGTTGTCCCCCCCTACTTTGCCCCTCTGAGGCACCATCTGAGTACTGCGTCCAGGCCTGGGGCCCCCAGCACAAAAAAAGGTCTGGAGGTGTTGTAGACAGTCTAGAGCACTAAGCTGATCAGGGGGCTGGAGCACCTCTGCTATGAAGAAATGCTGAGGGAACTGGAGTTCTTTAGCTTAGAGAAGAGAAGGCTCTGGGGAAATCTCATGAGGCCTTCCAGTATTTAGAGGTAGATTATAAACAGGAGAGAAGTCAACTTTTTACATGGGTAGATAGTGGTAGGTAAAAAGGAAGTGGTTTTAAACGAAAGGAAGGGAGATTCAGGTTAGATGTCAGGGGGAAGTGTTCCACTCTGAGAGTGGTGAGGTGCTGGAACAAATTGCCCAGAGAGGCTAAGTATCCCTTTAGGTGTTCAAGGCCAGGTTGGATGGCGCCCTGGGCAGCCTGATCTGATGGTTGATCTAGTGGTTAGCAACCCTGCCTGCAGCAGTGGGGTTGGAGCTAGATGATTTTTGATGTCCCTTCCAACTCAAGTCACTTTATGATTCTGTGTTCTATTCTAATATTTAATTATGTTTTTATTTAGTATAATTATCCTTTTGAAGATGACTTCCTTATTTCCATAGAAACCCTCACTTACGACACACCTGATGGTAAGAACATCTTTCAGTTTCAATATTTTATTTACATGCTGTGCGTTTAGACTGCTGGCTGGCAGTTACATAATGGAAGAGTTTTCAACAAATTCTGGCTTTTGTCTACTCAGGAACTGCATTTGGTCTGTGAACTTTGCTGTGAGCTTAGTAGTACTGGGAGGAGTTTACATGCACTTTTTCTATCCCTTGCATGCTCTGTTTTAGACAACAGGAAAGCAGCAGTTAATATTTGAATGACTTGTAATGCTGGAATCAAAATGCTGAAGACTAAAACAAAGTAGTAGAGGCAGTAGCAGGAAGCTGATAGGCATGACTGGGTTCTGTTGTTTCAGCTCTGCTTAGTATTCTTAAGGCTGCTGTAAGTTATGTATTTCTAGTATGTCAAATGTCAGGGTAGAGCAGATAAGTACTGCCTTTAATTTTTTCACTGAATGTTCAAGTACTTAGTATAAATTTATATCATATTATGCCATGTCGTATGCTTCATTATAATTGTTAATCTGTTATAGAGTGGCAAACACTTATGGAGAGGGGAAAGACTTGTAATTTAGTAGCTTGGTTACTGAGAGGTGAAATACTCTGCAGGACTTTATCCATACTGAATTATGGATTATAGTGTATAATTGATGTGTCAGTTCTTGTAGAGAACGACGTAGGCATGAAGTGCTACCACAGCTTCAAGCTCACTGTAATGGATGCACTGAGTGCTCACCAAAGGCTGGGGGCACGATCAAGACTCCATATACATACAGCTCTGTAATATACAGTCTTCGATTTGGAAAGGCTTGGTTACAGTTTTAATTCAGTAGCTTCTATGCACATGGTTTGCGATTATGCATTTCAGTCCATAAAGCCTTTAGTATGGCTTTAAGCATCCTCAAAAACCATGTAGTCTTCATGAACTGAATAAAACTTACTGAAACAAACTAATGTGCTTTTTCTTTGTACGTTTCATAGTAGATGGTTTGTTAATGCTCTTTGGTTTTAACTTAGTGTTGTTAGACTAGAGGGATGGGTTGTTCGTTTTTTTTCTTAAACCAACTTCTCAATTTTAACTTGAAATTACATTGTTCTCTTGTTTTGTTTTCCTATGAAATTCTGTTTCAACCACTGTGTTGAAGATTGTTCAGATTTGATCGTCTTGTTACTACCACTCAATACGGATGAATAGTTTTCTAAGAAATGCTGTGTTTGTATTAATGTTTCTTGTGATTTCTAGGACCAAAACAATGGGGAGACCTATCAGCCAAGGAGCTCAGAAAACTATTTAAGGTACCTAATAATATAGTCCTACTATGTAGTCAATATTTCTCTTTCCTATATATCTATAGGAATAGATTCTAATTAATACATGCACAAGGCATCAATCAGTGACATCAATAACTACTTTAAAATAGGTTTTTAGGATGGATTGGTTAAGAATATCACACAAGGTGGATGGAAGTAGGTGATTATATACTATTAGTAAAGCTGGAAAACTGTTTTCTATTTATAGTGTTGTGGGCATGTTTTCTGTATATTTTTATTCTAAGTAGTGATGTTATACAGACAGTCACTTCTTACTCTGTTTCCTGAACTCCTTCATAAGAACATAAAAGAGCTTTGTCAAAAGCTCGGTGTTTCTCACTGTCACGGAGTTATCTAGATCAATCTGTGTCTGTGACGGGGGGCAGTAGGCCCGTGGGCCCCTGACCCCCCAAAAAATGGGAAGGGAAAAGGGAAAGGGGTAGGGAGGTGGGATCTGGGCTCAAGGAAACAAACAGAGCAGCGGCAACGATCTAAGAAGGAAAACTTGTTTTACTAACTATGATATCGGAATGCAAGATAACACAGTATAATACAATCTAATTGAAAATTGAGGCTATTAAATCAAGTAAAATAAGACAGAGAGGGAGGTTTCCGAAGGCTGAGAAGCCTACTTTGAAATTGAAGGTGCACGGCTTGGAAGCACACCCATGCCTGCTGCCAGGAAGTGAGAGAGAGAGAGCAAGCATCACTTCTGTAACATATTTTCCTCTTTGACCGTGAGGTCCTCTGGGACGTGTAGTTCTTCTCTGTGCTCCACACGATGTTATGATGTGGAATACCGACAGCAAAAATTGCAAAACCATGACACTCACTAAATGTAAAAAGCTACCTTGCTGCTATGCTTCCTGTGTTACCTGTTTAAAAAACAAACAAAAAAAAAAAAACCAATCAAAGCTGTGTAGTGTGCCTTATTACCTAACACAGAAGCTGTTCTGAACCCCATGGTGCAAGGAGATAAGGATGAAATTCAGTCTTGGGGCTTAAGAGTAGATTTAATGGAGAGAGAACTGTGCCTGTATTTCCTGGTGTATCACCTTCTAAACATTGAGACAAGGGAGTGGCTGCACAACTTTTCAGACATAATTCATTAAGAGCTGTAAGAAGAATTCTATTTTAGCTCCTCATGTGTGCCAAGGTAACTGTAGAATATGTTCTTATACTGATTTGAACAGGAATAGTATCAAAGATCAGACATCTTTTACTGTGTATTCGTGGCTTTGCTGTAAAGGCCTTGCAGAAGCTGAAGTAAGCTGAATGGTTATTTAGGAAGTGCCTACTCGTAAGATATACAAAAGAAAATAAAAGCTTCAGTTGAAGCAACTTCACTATTCTAAGATTCTTCTGACATTTCTTTTTCCTGTTTCTAATTACAGCATCATGTAAGAAGTCAAAGGACTGCAGGTAAAGTGCTTAAAATGCCAACATTGTTGATTAAGTTCTACAAAGTCAAGACTATTTTGGATAAGTTGGCCTGTTGACCAAAAACCCATACTCATGCTTATGTTCGTAAAGATTCCGAAACCTAGATAAAACATTTAAAATGAGTAAATAAATTATGATTGACATTGCTGTCATCACAACTTGATTAAAGTAATGTCCCCTTATCAGTTATATAGACATGCTTTTGTTGTATTGTTTAGCCTTCGTCAGATGTTCATTGAATCTACAAATCCTACCCTGAGTTAGTCAGGCGTCCATGTGGAGGAATCTGGAATTTGCTAGCTTTTTGAAAGGAATGATACAAGTAGACATAGTCAGAAATATGTTACAAGAATCTCACCAAGTTGCATGATGAGTGATCTAAAATTTAGCAGATTATTCTGTGAGCTGACTGAATTAGGCTGCCTGCTGAAAATGTAGGTATTTATTGATCAAGTACCATGAGGGAGTTTAAATCAAGATTGAGCATGTTCTGTTGCTACTTAATCTGCTTGCTGGTGTTATACTTCTCCCTTTACATTTGTTCTTAAAAGGAGACGTATGTTCCAATAAAGTAAAAGGTTTTTTTTTTACAGGGGTAAATAACAGGGGGATGTTATGCTGTATATAGTACAGAAACCTCTATGCTGGATATGTGAGGAGAAAACAAAACTCAATGTCTCTCACTCTCTCTCTATCCTCATAATTCTACCAAAAATGTGTCTGTACAAAGTTCAGGTTTATACCTTGAATCATTCTACAAAATTAAAATGTTGATCTGGGAAGCAAGGTTAATTATTATACAATAATTTGAATACTTCGAAGTATTTACAGGAGTCAGTAATGTCTGTGTGCTTGAGTTATGCATGAGATGTAATAAAATATAAATCCCTTGTGATATTTGACATCAGTTTATCTGGAAACAAATACAGAAAAAGCAAGAGCAGTAAATTCTGCACCAAGCAGAAGGTTCTTTAATCTCCATCTGGAGTAGGGTAAGCAAATTTGCTAAGTGCATATATGTGCTGTGTACAAACATCATTGTAGCTTGTGGATACTTTTTTAACTCTTAACAAGGTGACAAGAGAATTAACTTTTTCTTTTACAGCTATGTCAAAGCAGTTTTCAATAATATTATTAACAACGATGTCTGGCTTAGGGGCTAATTATGAAATAAGCTTATGCAGAAGATTTCTGTGAAGATAACTGCTTCCCTCTGTGTGGGTCTAATGCTATGGATTTTATTTAAATTGGTCAGTTCAAGTGCTAGTGCTCAAGTAGTTAACGCAGAATAATACAGAAATTGAAATGTGAAAAGAGGAAATCCCGCTCCATGAGTTTTACTGAAATATGGAACATCTTACACTCTATATTTTTTTTCTACTCCTTATGAAATAAGTAGAGTATCCAAAAAACTGAGTTGGAAAATTTGTACTTGTTTCTTAATATTCTCAAGTCTCACTTGGCAATTCTAAGGCTGTCTTGATAGGAAGAAGGGAGAAAAGCATGCCACAAGGAAGTGGCAATATTTGTTTCCTTACTGTCTTTGCTGGGATAATTAGGAATGTAGCAGGAAGGAAGTTTATGAATACTCTTGCAGAGCAATGCTTTGAAAATATTTTACCTTCTGAAATTGCTAGCGTAAGTCTTGACTGCATACTGGCTGCAGACAAGTTATCTTCACTCTTCTCTGTTTCCTCACAAGTTATTTATAAGTGTATAAATCATGTTTTTCAATTGAACTTGAAATGGAAATGTAATACATGTGTAAAGCTTTATTGTAGGAAACAATTTTCTGCAATGAAACCTCTTTAGTCAGTGTTACACAGTATTTGTTTAAAACATTTCCATGCAACTTGTTTTTTGATTTTGAGCAAAACTGAGTTTCATTTACTGTTTAAGATCAAACTGCAGGTGAAGAAAGTGATGCTGAGATAGTGAGAAGATTTGAAGACATTCACTTCCAGGTAAAAATTCCTGGTGTCTAATGTAATAGAATAATTTTGTGTTTAATAGAAATATTTGAATGACTTGTTTTTGCCTGAAGAGTTAATGCACTATCAGCAGATGACTCCGCATTATGCGTCTTAATGCATGCTTATAGTCAGTAGAGCAAATTAGAAGTTTGTATTCTCCATGACATTATTTATTGAAATAATTATGATGTCTGAGTATTAATACACCAGAGGAAACCATATGCTGTACAGAACAGGCAACTCTTATAAAAGCTGTTGCGGGTATGCGAAAAGAATAACCAGACGAATCACAAAGTAAAAACACCTTTTAAATATGGTTGTTCTTTTCAGACAGTCTGATATAAAGAGGGAATGTGATTTTAAAAAGTAAGCCTGCAATAATAATGACTGGTATAACAAAAGCGGAACAGAATCTTCTGCTGTTTTTTGCCAAAGCTGTGCTACGGGTGCCAGAACTACCCAAACTAGTTATGAAGAAAAGTGCAAGGTGAATCTCATGTGCGAAGCCATTCAAATCCTGTGTTCTGCTTGCTCAGATACAGTTGCCAGAAAATTATTTACTTTTCTAATTGTTTAGCCAAAGTTCTAGACATTGACATGTATTTTCGCTAATTAAAAAACACCTGCCATTTATCACCAAATCGCTCCGTAACTTACCGCTGGAACTGTTTTGCTGGTTTTTATGGGGCTTTTAGGGAATTGGTTGGTTGGTTTTTCATTGTTTTTTTGTTGTTGTTTTGTTGTTGGGTGGGGCTTTTTTTTTTTTCAGTTAGTAGATTCCTTGGATCAATACATTAGTTACTTATCTCTGTTTTGACATACAGTTACTTCTTGAGACTTTTTTCTTTAACATAAAAGGTACATTAAAAAAATAAGTTTCATGCTCATTGGAAATCCTCATCTGAATAACACCAGTTGGAAATAAAACTAAGCAATGAATTTGTGCTTTTCTGTGTCAATAACTTCTTTGTGTTTTAATCTTTTTTTTTTTTTTTTTTTTCCCCTTAAGAATCTGGATGTAGATGATGTGAAAGTGCAAGAGAAAGTACAGGTTCAAGTAGATGTGATAGTACAAGATGATGAAAGAAGAATTCCCAAATGGATTACGGTAACATATTTCTCCTGTTCTATTAAAAGTTATTTGCTAATTAGAAAAGCACAGTGATTCTGTAGCTATGTGTAGCACAATGTATCTTAATATAACTTTACTGCAGCTTGCTGCCTGTGTAAATCACAGTATCTCAAATCTTTGATGGCAGTGGTTACAAGAAACTTAGCAGACAATATCCAAATACTTCTTTTGAATTTTATACTTGGTTCTTTTTACCCTGCTGTGTGAATTGGTTTTCACTTCAGTAGATCTTCTGAAAAGCCTCAGTTTGAGGTATTTAGGGGAAAAAAACTAAGATTTTAAATTTATTTACAGTACATGCTACAACATCCATTTCTTACCAGATATGCCAGAGATACATAGATTATCCATATAAATTTATATAACTTAAGAATTTATATATGGACAAGTGTGTGTGTGTTAACATATGGATATATATATATCCACATATAAATTTTCGAATCTGGGAAAAAGATTGAAATGTACTATGTAACATAGAGGCTTCAAAGATTATAATAACTTCTCAGGACTTTAGAAATCTTGGTGAAGTCTAAAACTAGCCTTTATCCTCCTTTTATAGTTTGACCGTATAGGACCTAGTACATTAAGGGGAGGGCAGGAGGAGTCATAAATAAAATGCTGGTGTTCCATTTAATATGCAAAAAATCCAGGATTAATTTAGGATTCTTTTGTCTTTTTTACTTTGTTCATTTTTCAGGTAACGCCTTCATCAAGTCCTTTCACTTCACCAGGGCGAGAACTGATAGGTACAGCTGTATCTTCTGGGTGTGGGTCAAATATGTTGGTTATTAAATATTACAAACTTCAACAGAAGTATGTTCAATTTAATCAAAGCATGGCTATTTTGTTACTGCTTATATTTGATTCAAGGATTGGCTTTGGCTGTGCTGGTAGTCAAAGCAGCATTTCTCTACTAACATTTCCCGACTTGATCCTGGAAACTTTAGATAGAATTTTGATGTAAATATTTCAAGCCTGAAGACTATAAAGAGCATGATTCTTATGCTTAAGCTACACTGGTACTAGTTAAACACAAAGATCTCAAGAAATACAAAAATATGTTAAAATCTGTAGGATGAGGCTGTGCCTTCTGGTCAGAAATTAGAGAGCAAAGCAGTCTGCCTCTACAATAAACGTACTTTCTGTCTATATATTAAGCTACTTTAAAATTGTGTGGTGTTTTTTTGTTGTTGTTGTTTTTTTTTTTTCTTTTCCCAATACATCTCATTTCTGTCTTCTATAAACTGTTAATTCAGTGCAATTAAGAAATATTTTTTTAAATTTCTCCTAACCAATGGTATGTTAATAATCCATTTAGCCTGGCAAAAAAGCTCAATAATATAAGAGAATATCTGTGCCACATGCAGTATTTTCAGTCATGTTACTGAAATGTCTTAATTGTTGTTTTTTTCTGTTTTGAATAGGCAACAAAAGCAGTGTTTGCAGAAAGAAAGCAGAGTTGGCAAATGAATGTTCTTCTTCCAGCCCCCACCAGTTACAGTATTCTGATGTTCCTATGTTACCAGATATAATAACACTACCCAGGCATCGATCTTTTCAAGAAATGAATGAAACTTGCTATAATAGTACATTGGAAGAATATCAGTCTGCAGATGAAGGTTGTTCGTGGAGTAATGTAACGCTTGCAGACTTGTATCCTAAAATGGTAGAGGTGCTGACAAAGCTTATTACAAGGGAAACTCGGAAAAAAACATTTAAATACATGTTTGGACTCCATAGGCACAAAAGAGGGCATGCTAGAAGACCAAAGCTCAGTATCACTGTAGAAAAAATAAAAAAATTCAGACCACTCAAATTGAAGAAAGCATTGCCCAGCATATGCAGCAGTAGTAAAGACATCCAGAATCAAACTTTTGGAAGTAATGTCAACGAGAACAGCAGGCCTTGTGATGATCAGTGTTTTATTAATAACTCATCTGGTCTGGTACCATTTTCACCTAGTGACACAAGCGAAATGGAAATGGACTGCTCTGATTCAAGTTTAGATTATCATTTGGTATTTGGAAAGGACCAAAAACTTTCTGAACTGATTGCTGTTCCTAATGCTTTGGCTAGAATGGGAGAGACTTTTCTAGCAGAAGATCAATTACAGACTGCTGTCTCATTGGACAGTTCAAAATATAACAAAAGTGGAAACTTGACTTACAAACATTCTTTGGAACCACCTTTTAGAACATCTGCCAGTTCAGGGTCACTGGCACTTCATCTGGTAAAAGAAGGTAAAACTCAAAAGAATGACTTTCCTTCTAACAATACATCATGTTTTTGCTCATCTATTTGTAGTATTGTTAGCGGTAGTAACACTTTTACACCTATCAAAGACTATTATTTTGCATCAGGTACATTGCACATGAATCCTGAAATAAAAATTTCTGAGAGGCAGAATTCTTTCCAACGCGGACACTCATTTTCCTCATTGTCTAAGAAGCAGAGTCCTTCCAAGACACCCCAGAAACACGAAGATGCGTTTGAGAAACTCTACTACAAACTGCATTCCAGAGGAAGCCAAAAGCCTTTGACTTTGACAAAACTGCTTTCAAACTCTCACAAACTTGAAGAGAAAGGAGGAATAATGAAGAATACTTCCAGTGATTCTTTGAGGTCCAATATACAGTATGACATTGCATTTGAGAAGATTTATCAGCAGTTGTCTAGTGAGGTGGTTCCAAAAATTCCTGGTTTCCAAAGAGCTTCAAATTTAAGGAAATATGAAGGAATACAGGTGTCAGAAACTGTAAATGCTCTTGTTAACTCACCTGTTCGATCTTTATATGCAATTCCCCGAGTTAAGAGACTAGGAAATTTTCAAAATGATCTTCTTTCTTCACCAGTAAAGCGACTGAAAAATATGCCTGAATGTTTTTTTTCAACCAGATGTCAGCACATGTCTCACAAGAAATATGGTGATCTTCAGACAGTTGGCATGGATTTTGTTAGCCTACACAATGGCAGTAACACCAGATTTTTTAACGGTCACAACTGTTATCATCAGGTATTTAAAGACCTTGTGAAAATGATTGTTTTGCTGATACTTGGAGAAACACTTAAAAAATAGACCGGTGCTGAAAGGTCTTCAGGCTAGCAACAGCTTACTTCCAGTACTATTTGGCTGGTTCATTTATTCTGTGAACTTGAGGTGATTTGTTTGGTAAACAAGTCTTAGTAAGTTGTGTCAGGCCTCCTGTGAAGAACTTCACTAAAAGATTTTCTTATGTTTTTAGTATACTGTGCCACTGGTTAAGATCATTTCAGACAGTGACCTTGCTAATTAACATATTGTCCTTCTGAAATGATTGTATTTTATTTACTGCATACATGGATAAAATGAAGTTAAGTTTTATTGGGCTCTACTGGAACTACCAAGCTTGTTTTAAATCAAGACCTTATTGCCAAGCTCCTTGTTGTTTCTTCTAAGGCAAATAGTGAAAAAATAACTTGAGTTTTTTTCCACTGATGTAGTAGGTTGATGCTTTATTTTCAGGACTCTGGGTTTCACGCTTCTTCAGATAAAACTTTTCTTGTTATTCCCGACACTTCGCTGAAAGGTTAGTTTCAGAGGCTATATGAATTACTGCTTTAGCAATCACTTCTTTAAAGAGCATATCTGTGGATTTCCTCTATAAACACATATTTCTAGCTGACAGCTCTTCTTTCTCAGTAATAATTGGATGTGTTTAAGTTTTACTTCAGTAAGCAAGGAATCTAAGTGGAAAAGGGTTTCCTGATTTGCATGTTAATAGCAGTTTAAGAAGCTTTTCCGTAGGGGTTTTCCTACTAAAGTATTGCTTATTATTTAGTGGTGTTCTCTTTTTCTATATTGGTGGTTGTTTTTACTTTCTACGTGTAAATGTTCAGCAGAAAATCGATAGTTTATTAATAACCACTCGAATAACCAAATGCTTCTGTTTGGATTCTTCAGCTGTGCAAAAAGCCACACTTGCATTGTTGCATGGCTGTTGTTACTTGTGCAGGTGAATTTAATTACTGATATGAAAAAGGCAATGGTGATTCAGAACAACAGAATTTTATTCAAACTCCAGAGTGAAAAGCTGTATTGAAGATTCTAGATACTGATTTTATAGTTTTCTTCTAATAATCTGATTTTGGTTAAAGTGTGTATGTAACATAACCTGAATATTTTTCCTAGCTTAGTAAAAATCACCAATATTTATTTTCTATACTTTGTTTAAAAGTATAAAAGTCAAAGTGTAAGGGAAAATGCTGTGGAAGATTTGATGAAATATTGTCAACTACTAAACAAAGAGAAAATGGTAAAAGAAGTGCATTCGTTCGCATCGGATTTTGGGGTTGTTTTTGTTTTTTGCCTTGTTGCATTTTCATTACTGATACATAATTCTGACAAGGATTTTGATTATTCCTATCTGTCTCATTTTACTGTCCTCGAATTCTAACTCACACTTTATCTATTCCTTTTTTTTTTTCTTTTTTCCCCTGGTATCATCTTTTTTCTGCTTTTATTTCTAATGGTCTTGATAAACAAGTTTTTCAAAATGCTTATTCTTGAATGTATTTGAGACTTACAAGTATGGGATACAGCATGATTTTGAAACTGAATTTTGCTACAACCTTTTTCATTAGAATACTTCCATAAGGAAATTTGCTGATTGAAGTATATATATATATTACTATCGGACTAGTATTTTAACCATGTACTGCAGTGTTTGTGTTACCCTGCATAGTTCTTATCCTTTTCATAATATTATTTTTCGTCACCAGAATCAGAGTGTACAGATGTCCACTCAAGTTGGCCTAGGACAGTGCCAAATTACAGCAGCCCTCAAAATGCACTGAAACGCCCCCAAAAGTAAGTTCCTTTGGAGAAAAGAAACATCAGAAATTCTTGCTGTTCTACTTTTGTGTTGATGGTATGGAGGTTGTTGCTTAAATTAGTACTTCTAAAATGAAAATGGGCATGGATGCTTGAGAGAGCCCAAACGAATCAAACCTGTAGATTTGAACACAGGGAGGCAAGTATCTGTGGACAAAACTAGCCAGAAGGTGACATAGATGGTTAATGAAAACAAGATTGCCTAATTGAACAGCTACCCTAGTAGCTCATTTTGTGTTCATTATAGGGGTACGTATTATTTCAGCCATGATGTAACTACTAGCATTGTTTTGACTCAGGCTATGAGCTTGTGCTTACAAGTCTTCTCAGATCCTTAACTTCTGGAGTGTGCAGTGTATTACCATTCAAACAGACTATCACTATTAGCGATAACCGTTTTCTCTGGAACAAGAAAACTTCTTCCTGCACCTTGGTTACTGGCCTATGACATCTGCTTTCCATAGAAAATATGACTTTCAAAGGTTTCTCAGGTTTCTGATCTGACGGGTTTTTAATTACAAGCCAATTTAATAGGCAGCAGAATTAAAACGTGTTAGAAGTTCTCTAATAGTTTTGTTTTATAAAATGATTTTTAAATCTTTTGCCAGAAGGTCCCATTCAGCACCGCAAAATTTGCTACCTTCCTGGACTCAAAGCCAATAAATACTTTGACTATGCTTGAGATGATCCAACAGCTGATGTAAAATTTTTCTGACAGTATGCAAATTAAAATTTCAAAAGAAGCCTGAATGTACTTTTAAGCTATTTGTATGGAGAACATAATCAGAAAGACAGTTCATTATTTAGCAATTAGTAATTGTTCAGAAGAAGGAAAAGGTTTTTCTTTTGTTACTGCATGCAAATAGAGAAGTTTCAGAAAGCATAGGAAATGAGAATGTCAGAGTGCTTTGAAGCCATCTGCATTAGAATCTATTTTTTCATTCATTAATTGCACAACTGCACATCTGCTGATTTGTAGCTAAACGGCCTGTAAAGTGGCAAGATTCCTTAGGCCTGTGGTGTGAGATTCTTAGCCTTCTGTGGTTGTAACAAACATCCCAGGAGTGAAGCTCTTTAATGGCTTTGTAGCCCTCAGAATTTTTATACCTAAACAGGTGGCAAAATGTTGCGATGAATGGTTGTGGAAAGGAAAGGAATATTCACTTCCAATTTAGAATTTGGCTGCCTTTATCTAGAAACTGATTATGAAAAAGACATTTCTGAAAAGAAAATATGTGAACACTTTCCTATAACTACACTGCTACGCTTATTCATCAGTGTAAACCAAATTCATTTAAAACAGATGTTAAAAAGTTTCCCCTTCAGCTGAACACTCATAGGAAGGCTGCAAGGAGTCCCGCTGCTGCTCACAGTCAAGGCATTCAGATATCTTGCTTTAGTGATTTGTTTGTTTCATTTTGTTCATTAAATAGTCAGCAATTACAGTATTTTTGTGTAACTTTCTTTGTTCTAAACAATTCTTTTATATAGGGTATCCAGAAAGCTAAGCTACAACGATGGGAAGGACCAAAATCCTAGCAATCCCTTAGACAACGTCCCGATCAAAACTCACCAAGGAACCTTCATGGCATACAGAGAAAATGGCATTGTTTTCTAGTTTTTGTTTGTGGTTTGCTTGTTTTCTCAAAAATTACAGAAGTATTAATACAACTTAAGTATTTTAAGGAAGAAATCTTTAGTAGATAGGAACATTACTGTAATACACAATGCAGATTTATTCTTCCCTGTAGCATAAATCTTAAGGAACTAATTCCAGCCTTCTTCTTAGTCTGCCCTTCATAATTCTCAGGCTTCACCAGGTGTTGCAAGGAATCAGGTTCCCTTTCTATAAATTTGTTTGAATTGTATGTTTAGCAGTATTTATAATATTAGAACGTTATCTTTTAATCTGCTGATAAACTTTTATGATTCAATTTTGATTTTAGTCTTGATTCTTAATCTACTAGTACTAAGACCTTAACAAACTCAGCATCTGCTGAATTCTGCCTCTTTCTTGTTGTGCAGACATGTTAATATGAAATGCCTGAAATAAACTTAAGCTAGGTAGTTATATTCCTCTATGTCCTGTCAAAATTCTACCTGACATACTATATATTCTCAATAAATACATGTCCTGAAGAAATACCTGCTTGTAGTGGAAGTGCTGAGTTGTGGCTTGAAGCAGTGATGGAGTACCTGGAAGGAAGGCAGGGCAAAGCCAGGGGAGCTCAGGTGCATGCAGTGCACCTGAGTAACCAGAAGGGGTGGAACCTGGATCCACCCCTTCCCAGACCTCTTTTGGGGGTTGGCAGTGGAGGCAAGGTTATCTTATCTGGAGATCTCTGTACCTGAGGCCTTATGAAGGTAAGCAGCTTCTTTCCTTTACTTCTGTGCCCACGGCTGTTGCATTTGAGCAAGCCCTCCCTTGCTGCAGCCTGGGACCTTACTACTCTGCTGTCATTGCTGTGTTTTCTGTTGCATTGGAATAAATTCTAAGGAAAGGTTTATACATTTACAACAAATACATGAGAAAGATTTGGCAGGGTCCCAAGGGTTTTTCTTTTAGTGTGTTCTTTCTTAGCAAAGAGACTGTCTTAGTGGTGTCAGATCAGTTATGCTGTTTTAAGTGCATTGCCCCATGTTAATTTTCCAAACTTCAGAAAAGGAGAAGTTTATTTGACTGAATTTCATTTTGGGGCACGTGCTCTTTGGTTCGGTTTTGATGTTGAGGTTTTTTTTGTTTGTTTCTGCTTTTACACTGTTGCAGCACTTATAATCAAGACTTTGGTGATTTTAAGTGCTGTTGAATGGAATAAGGAAACAGCTTCAGTAAGGCCTATACTAGGGTAAGATGACAGTCTTCAGTGGGTGGTTTCTGCACACACAATCTATCTTACCTCTTTCCTGTGTTATGTTTTCTTCAATAATTTAAGACTGTCTTTTAGAAATGCGTTAGTAGCTCACTTTTCTTCTGGCTCCAGATGTAGATGAACGGCAGGGAATATACTTTATGAACCACATTCTTCTTGGATTTGTTGAGGTGATTATTTCCCTTTATTTCTTGAGAAAGTACTTAGAGAGTATGAAATTCCATGTCATCTGTTGTTAATGTAAACTGTAATTGGTTTTTGGATGTATCTGGATATGTCTTCTAAACAGCAACAGAATACAAGCTTATCCAGGTAGGAAAGCAGATTTATTTAAAGAACAGAAATAGTTAACTCATGTATGGAAATTACTTGGAGTCATAAGGTTGCTCTTGAAAAACTTTAGGTGTTGGAAGATAAGCTTATCTCAGTTCCATTATTTTTTGTGTGTCAGCATTCGCAAGGAATAGCAGAATGTTACATAATTTGGAGTTTGATCCACCAACATCCTCTTTCATCTGCGTTCTAAAAAGTATGATATCACCAAGAGCCTGTCATGATTGCTGGAGGATATCTGGCATAGACCTATGAAAGTGCAATGGTGCTACTTAATACTCTGTTTTTATCTCTGTTCTTCCCTTCAAAGTCTTCTACTTCTGCCACCATATAATATACTTCTCCAATGTACTTTCTTTGCCTGCTGTGTTGAATTGTTATTTAGGTTAAGTGCTAAGCTTTCTTTTAGGAAGGCATTTTCACATTGCTTCCCTCTGCATCAAAATATGTATAATGCTATAAGAACAGGTTTTGTTATTGAGACTACACCTAGCATCTCCTCTACTTATTTTGTTATAATCATGAAGGTAGCACTGAAAGTAATACTTCCTGTTTTAATATGTCAGAGGCAGATGGTGGTGGTATGGCAGTGGAGGTATCCTGACAATATTCTCTTACATTTTGTTGTCACGTGAGAGATAGCAGCAGAGGGGGCATCTGACAAAATGCCATCTGGCATGGAAATGCATCTGAAGTAAAGGTGCATAATTTAATTCCTCCAGTGTGCTCCCACTGACGTTCTTCAACTCTTACTGAATGTTTCTGGAACCAAACAGGGCAGGGGATGAGAACACAGTGAGGCTGTGGATGGTGTGTTTCAGCAGTGGTGACAGCAGCAGTCGATCACCTCCACCGGTGCAGATTTTTACAAGGGCAGCATGCAGGCTCTTGTTCATTGCTGGTGAAAATACATGGCTGATGGTGGTGACTATACCAAAAAAACAGCTAAGAATTTGCTCTATCAAATAGCATTATTGTGTTCTTTCTGTCTATTGTCCTCTGGCAGAGGCTGATTATTACAAATTATTTGCCAGTGTTGTTACTTATCCTTGAATACAAATGAGTACAGTGTTATGTTAGTAGAGGAGCGAAGATTTGAGAATATGCCGATATTGCTCACGAAAGGAAAGTGAGGATATATATAACAGGCTGCATGAAGCCCAAGTCAGCTAGTAATTAGCCTCACTCTCCACCCCATGCCATCATGGCAGTGGCTCTTCCCAACCTAGCATTCCACACCAGTCCTGAGTGCACCCCATTATTCAGCAACAACCAAAATGTTGGCCCAAGACAATTTCTTCTCACTCAGTGAGATGCTGTATACTGTTCACCGTAGGAATCCCAGAATTACAGAATGGCCTGGCTTGGAAGGGGCCTCAGGGATCATGAATCTCCAACCCCTCCCCTGCCACATGCAGGGCCAACAACCTCCACATTTTATACTAGACCAGGCTGCCCAGGGCCCCATCCAAGCTGGCCTTGAACACCTCCAGGGACGGGGCATCAGCAACCTCTCTTGGCAGCCTGTTCCAGCACCTTACCGCTCGTAATAAAGAACTTTCCCCTGACATCCAACCCAAATCTTCCCTCCTTCAACTTAAAACCATTTCCCCTTGTCCTGCTATTATCTACCCTTTCAAAAAGTTGACTGGGGTGTATAAAAAAGAGCATTGCCAGCAGGTCAAGGGAGGTGATGCTCCCCCTCTACTCTGCCCTGGTAAGGCCTCATCTGGAGTACTGTGTCCAGTTCTGGGCTCCCCGGTATAAAAAAGACAGGGATCTCTTGGAAAGAGTCCAGCGGAGGAGTCCACCCACAAAGATGGTGAAGGGCCTGGAGCATCTTCCCTGTGAGGAATGACTCAGTGAACCGGGTCTGTTTAGCCTTGAGAAAAGAAGGCTGAGAGGGGATTTGATCCAGGTTTACCTGAGGTGTGGGGGCCACAGTGGTGAGGCCGGACTCTTTTCAGTAGTGCGTGGGGACAGGACAAGGGGAAAGGGGATGAAGCTAGGGCATAGGAAGTTCCGCACGAATGTGCACAAGAACTTCTTTACGGTGAGGGTGACGGAGCACTGGAACAGGCTGCCCAGGGGGGTTGTGGAGTCTCCTTCTCTGGAGATATTCAAGACCCACCTGGATGCCTACCTGTGCAACATGGTGTAGGGAACCTGCTTTGGCAGGGGGGTTGGACTCGATGATCTCTGGAGGTCCCTTCCAACCCCTACAATTCTGTGATTCTGTGACTCCCCTCCCCCCCTGTTTATAGGATCCCTTTAGGTACTGAAAGGCTGCAACGAGATCACCCAGCAGCCTTCTCCAGGCTGAACAAGCCCAGCTCCCTCAGCCTGTCTTTGTAGGGGAGGTGCTCCAGCCCTCTGATCTTCTTTGCGGCCCTCCTCTGGACCCTCTCCAACAGCTCCCTGTCTTTCTTGCATTCTCCAGACCTGGATGAAGTACTCCAGATAGGGCCTCACAAGGGCAGAGTTGAGAAGGACAATCAACTCCCTGTCCCTGCTGGCCACCCCTCTTCTGATGGAGCCCAGGATACCATTTGCTTTCCGAGCTGCAGGAGCACACTGCTGGCACACATTAAGTTTTTCATCCACCGGGACCCCCAGGTCCTTCTCTGCAGGGCTACTCAAGGATTGTTCCTTCCAATCTATATATGCCTCGGTTTCCTCTGGCCCAGGTGCAAAACCTTGCACTTTGCTGTGTTGAAATTCATTAGATTCACCCAGGCCCACCTTTCAAGTCTGTTGAGTCTGAATGGCATCCCTTCCTTCCACTGCGTCAACCACACCACTCAGCTTGGTGTCATCAGCAAACGTGCTGAGGGCGCAGTCTTGACTGCAGACCAATTTTTTTTTAATTGGAAAAAGCATCTGAACCCTTAAGTGTGCATGTGTGAAACACTGTTTCTTCCCAAAAGTACTGTTAAAACCAATGTAGAAGAGTAGTCCTACTCTACAAAAGTTCTACAGGCAACTTAGTGGGTCTTCTGGGACTGTATGAAGGTTGATGGTTGTTTTTAAACAAAGGATTAATTTTTACTTTACCACATAGAAACTGATATCTGTGTTCACAGCTCCCTTTCAAAATGTATTCAGAAGGAAAGGTCCTTTAAAAGGGCAGCATGAACCCGCAGCTATTTTTTTGCTTAATCCATAGATGTGCTTAGGAGATGATTTGGAATATTTTACTTAGCTGCTTCACACCATTGCTTGTTATTTACGTTTGCCAGGGTATTATCTCTAGTCATTCACTGTTCCTCCAAAATGAATAAAGCTGATCTCACTTTGATTTCATATTTGGTTCATGAAGCCACTTCAAACGTTCTCTCCATTTGTCCTGTGAATCAAACCCATTAATCTTATGGGATCGTCATGAATGGCTTCTATGTTTGCTGTATTTTCAGCAGCCAGTTGCTCACTGTTAAGGTAAATGCAAACTTTGGAAGCCATAATGGTGGATTGAGATAATTTTTCTTCTTCATCCTGTAATGGAGGGTCTTTCTTCCTCCTTGGTTTCCTGCGTTTTCCCTTGCTGCTGTGATCAAGTGAGGCGTAACACATCTGATCAACTGATTCCACCTGGAAGGAAGTTTACTTTATGATTAGCATTCAGTAGTTGTGTTTGCTTTAAAATTATGTCTAAGGCTTTGAACATGTCTACATGGTAATCATAGTAGGGGCTGAGGTTTACCCAAACTAGCGGTAAATTACATCGTTAAAAGTACAAATGATTAAGTTATGGCAACACAGAAAACAGACTAATGTAACTTAATGATAACTGACTCATAATTGCGGCAGAGAGGAAACCCTCTTCCAGGTATCATTTCAAGGATTCTCTGTGGGAAATAAGAACAGTTTATGTAATCATTCCAAGTTCTTTGAGATGCAAGGCATTGTTTGATCTGTTTTTCTTCACTCAGGTTGATTTATTAGAATCCCATTATTAGCAACACCGCTTTTCACAGACTTTGTGCAGAAAAAAAGTAGTAACGGATGACTCTTTTCTGCATATGTTATCTGATTTCCAGTGTAAAATGCATGTTTTGTGTTTCCACTGCTTCTCTCTGTTTTTCCAGCCAAATTGTTGGGCACTTTTGGCTCTGGAATTTTCATAGATGATTCTGTTTCTGCGAAGTTTATGAAAACAAATCTTTAAATAAGAGAAGAGAGACTGGGGATCATTCCTCATGAAATACCTGGAAAGCAACTCCAAAATTGATGTTAGGAATGCTTCAATTATAGGCAGATTTCAATTGAAACTTGTATGCTTTTAGGTCTCTAAGTAACAACAAAATACAAATCAGTAGAAAATTGGGTGTTTTTAACAAGTTAAGGAATATAGATTTTTATACTGGGCGGGAGAGAATCAGTCAAATTTGTGGTCATCATATGATGCATGTCTAATTGAGCCTGATTTGCATGCTTGTGACTGAGCATTGTTGTGCCACATGGATGGAAATGAGCTGTCTGTAATCTTTCTCCGCCCTTACTAATGACCCAGCTTGAATAAAAACTCAAATAT
Source organism: Alectoris magna (assembly GCA_030625065.1). Lineage (NCBI taxonomy): Eukaryota > Metazoa > Chordata > Aves > Galliformes > Phasianidae > Alectoris > Alectoris magna. The sequence goes on from CM060560.1 coordinate 108,902,755, forward strand.
GCTTAAATTCCCTGATTAACTGAGACACTGAAGTACGGTAATTTTTGTGATGTGCAGCAGGAGGATTTTTGTTACTTGTGTGATGTGACAGACCACATCACTCTGATTCAGAAATCCAAAATTAAAAGTAAAGATACCTGTAGTTTGTTAGCTGGCCTTTGAGGCTGGGACTTCATCTGCTCGTAACAACATTCCTCTGTAATTTACCAAAGCAGAAAAGTATTTCCATTACTAAGACATGCTACTCAGAATTAAAAGATCCAATTAACAGATCCTCTGTTACAGAAGGATACACCCTCATCCCCACCAGTTTACTATGTTAGACGTTTCACTTGTTTTGTAATGACACCGATATTGCTTCCGTCTTCCTCTGCTTATAGAGAGGCAGTTAGCTAAGAAATTCTGACACAGATACTCTGAAGCAAAAAAATGTTCTGCCCATGCAGGTGGATGGGAAGTTTCTCATTCAGTAACTGGACATTATTTGGAGCTGCTAGAACATCTTCAGTTACTCTTAACTTGTCGTACCTCCATATTTGTCAGTACAAGCAACTTTTCAGCTACAGAGCTATGCGGAGACTAGTGGGCTTTGAGTGACATACCATTGACATGCCTATATCCAGCTGCAGTTATATGATTTTACTGCCTCTAATATGGTATGGCTTGCTGCTGCCGGCGATTCTTCGCTTTAGCCCAGTGAAGCAGTCTGCCCACTGTCCAGCTACCATGGGCTGTGCTTCAGCATTTCTGTTAACATCTTTCATTTGTGAATGGCCGGCGCAGAGAGCAGGTAGGTGCTACTTTCTGCTAGCTTGTCTGGGGGCACTGACTTTGGGCAGATGGCAGTTTGAGTCTTAGATTGCTTGGAAGCGTGTGTGCTAAGTGTGTTATTTAAATGGGTGCAGCTTTACACATAGAAAAGCTGTTGGTTTTGAAGTATTTGAACAGTACTGCTTGGATTGTTTGGGGTTTTTTTGTTGTTTTTTTTTTTTTTTTAAAGTCTAATTCTATACATGACCTCATTTTACAAATAGTGCAGTACAGTAATTTGATATAGGCCCTAAGTAGGTATGAGTAAGGCATTTTCTAAAAGGGAAAGATTCTCAAGGCTGCTGAGAAACACAGAATGTGTTGGCCAGTCTGCTTTTAATTCTGCATTTCTTATAGACACTGAATAGACACACGTTCTTAAAGTGCAACTTACCTAAAATGTCTTGACTGAGATTGCCATAAACTGGGTCATCTCCTGTGTAACAGTCATCACAGCTAGAAGAGGAATAGAAAGAGAAATTTTAAATTGTTTCATAAACTTTATTTAGGATCCCGCTATTCTACTCTTGCCATTTTGCATACGCATAGCATAAGACTGTATGTGACCTAAAAACCAAGACGAGGGGATAGTAACACTAGCTTCACAGAAGGAGAAGAAAGGACACTTCCCATATTCTAAACTAAAACTGATCTGAAATTGAACGACAGTTCTTATGTCGGTGCACCTAGACAAGATTGAAGCAAAATTCAGCTTTGGATATTTAATGGCATTCTGTGTTTTGCTACCTGGTGTTGTTTGAAAATGTTTTCAAACATGTTTGTAAAAATGAGGATTGTTAGAGAAGTTCACCGTCTGATCCTACTGCATCCCTACCCTGTGCCTCGTCGAGGATAAAGTAATGAAATATACCACATTATTTCAGTGGTAATTGTCAGCTGAACAGGCAGTAACAAATAAAGCAGAGGGACTTCCCAATTTCCAGGGAATATGTTAATGAGGATTGATTTTGGAGGGCAGACAGCAGCTTTTGTGGTTTTGATTCAAGGGCCTGATATATTTGAGTCGAGATGAAATTCCTTCTGTCTCTGTTTTCCACAGTAACGTTAATATGGAATAAATTCAACAAACTTGATGACCGATGGGGAGCTGTCCAGCATCTGGAATTAACGCAAACAAACTGCTTTGTTGCTTTGGAATGTAATGTGTAAAAAGAAATGTAAATACAAATTATCGTTCTACGAGAATGAAATAACAGATCATAATTCCTCATTGTTTTCTCAGTGTTCTCTTTACTATAGATTCATTGATTTCAAGCAGTAAATAGTGCCTTCACGTAATATATCATGCTTCCTTCAGTATGTAAGGTTACCATATTGGCATGCAGTTTTTTATTCTTGATGAAATGTCTGGAGGGCATCTCTTACATGAAAATTTTTCTCCTGCCTTCTTAGTTTGTTTGTTTTTTAACCACCATTCTGCTCTCCCATATCTCCAGGCAGGCCACATAAGATATTGGAGGGATGGCACAGAGGAAAATTCAAAGACATCTATCATCATTTATTGCTTATTTTACTCTTCTCAGGAAAGGGTTATTTATACAGCTTACCTTTGAGTGTTGTCTTCATTATCTTTATACGTTTTAGCTGGAAAAAGGAAAAAAAAAAAATTAAAAAAGTGAAAAGAAAATGGAATGTGCTCCTTAAGAACAATTCAGATAATTGTCTTAACTGACATGCTTTTGACTTCGCTGTAGAGAGTGAAATTGAAAGCTATGGCATCTAAGCACTTTCAGTTGTCCCCTGCTTCACTCAATTACTTTTGAATAGTAATTTTAAAAGCTGCTTGCATTATGTTTCTGTGCTGTGCTACAGACTCTGTATTAGTTTACAAGAAGGTATTCAATCTCTGCTTTGTTAAGCAACATCAAATACAGTCCCTTCTCCCAGTTGTGTACTATAAGGCATGGGATTAATTTCTTGTTTCCTCCTCTTTCTGCTTCCAGCTCGTTTTTTTTTCTCTGCGTAGGGAGGCACATCATGTGTTTATGATAGAAGATGAAAGGTTCATTTGTTTTACTGGCTTAGTTTCTCCTGTCTGAAAGAGAGAGATCTACAGATGAGGAAACTGAGGCAGTGAGATTTATTGCTAGAGCTTGATTAATAACTCAGGAATGCATGACTTTCGATCTTGTTCTCCAGAATTCCACAATTTGCCATGGTAAAACTCTGATACCATGAGTATTGCAGCATCAGCCAATCTGACTGCAACCTTGCTCAAGGTTAGCTTTGTAAATGACTGTGATTTTTCATCACACAAGTATCTGCCTAGTAACACTAAAAAGCAAAAGAAAACAAAAAGGCAACACTCTCCTCCCTCTCCCAGAACACTCCAGCATCTCTTTTAATAGCCTGTCATACCAGTTCTCTTATTCATCGTGAATTCTGCTTATAGGCATAAGCCTCTTACTTACCTAGATTATCTATGCATGTGAATACGTTTAAAGTGGTTCAGTCTACCAGGGTTTGCCTGCCCATCCATATGCATGCAGCGCAAGGTGCAGATTTCCCAGTGTAAAGGCACTTTTTCCCGAGTGGGAGTGGTGAGGATTGTACAGCTGATTGGTAGTGCTGCCTTAGTCAGTTATGTGAAAAATCTTAGTTAATTTTAACATAAAACAGAGCATGACTGTAGTCATCCTCTAACATAAATAAAACAAATTAGTTCCGTAAGTTAAACAAATTACTATTGCTATTGACAAATTGGATTAAGAGCTAGAATCCCATGATGAAAAGCAATTCGAGGTTTTTTCCAAATAAATTGAGCACAAAATTTTTATGATATCTGAAATTCAAATAAGCTTTCAGGAATTTGAAGAGGATACAATTTTCTTAAGTGTATTTTGTATTACTACAACTACTCAAAATCATTTTTAAATTAAGGTACATATGTTAAATCAGTTGTGTAAAAAATATTCTATGAAAGGGGAGCTATTGACCTTAAAAATACACTTTAAAAATAAAACATTAGCCAGAAATAATTTCTTCACCCTATATACATTGCTGTTGATTTATCTTCAGAGGATGAATTTGGGTAGCTCTTTTTAGTAGTGGGTTAGGCAGTTAGTGATCATCCTGTGATGTGATCTGACTCTCCTAAAAATTTTAACAGTTTCATCCTCACAACTAGAATCATTCTAATCAAAAGATAACTGTAAGATTCAGAAAAGTAGTTTGTTGGTTTGACATCTGTCAAAATCGATAGCATTCTCTGCAGATATTTTTAAGCTCTCAAATTCCATCCCTTTCAGAGACAATGTTGCTTACCTTCTTGCTTCTTTTTCATATAGTGTGAAATATTCAGTATCAGTGAAAAAATCAGAGCCAAACTTAGAAAGGCCAAAACTCCCCAGACAGAATAATGGCAGTCCATTCCTGTAACTGGAAAAAAATTGTTTTATCATACGTGTCATCTAAAAATCACACTGTATTTTTTGTGGCTGGTTGATTTTTTTTTTTTCCTTCCTTTAATTCAAGCTTCTATATTTTTTTTTTTCACACTGTAAGAGCTATAGCTGTAAGAACTAAATAATTTATACCCAAGCCAGCTGCTAAATAATACGAAAACATCTGTAAATTGTAACGGAGATGCTGTTTCACAGCAAATCAAAGTGTGGGATATTGGTTTGCCTGTAAAAACACAGTAAAAATCAGAAATTAACCAGGAAAAGAAAAGTTCATTTTAACGAACAGCTTTGATTTTTTTTTTTTTCTGATTTTCAGTAAATTTTTGCTGAATGTTAGAGTTTATGAATAAATTTCAGAAAATGAATTCAGACAGAACTTCCTTGGAAGTTTCTCTGTGCAACAGATTTCGAAGATTGGTTGTGAGTTTTCTTGCATCTCCTACTAAAGCCACTTATCTTTACTCAAATCGTTGCTCTCCTTCTTGAGAAAGCAAATGATGTAATAGCAAAGGATGAGCAGAAACTGGGAGTTGGACAACTGCAGAGAAAACCCTGAACAGCTCCTGAAATACCTATACCAGGTGGGTTTGTTTCATTGAACAAAGCTTCTCTTTGGCCTAAAACCACTTCTTGCTGAAGTTCTTGTTAGAAACACAAGAAGGAATCTATACTCAATATATCTTGTAATTTAGCTAATTCGTCAATTGACATAGCTCATGTGAATTTTCCATCACAAACCTTTATGATGACTGTAGACTAATTGTCACAGACTGAAGGCCAAAATGATCGGGATTGCTGCAAATGGCCTGTGAAGTCTTTCCCTGACAGCGAACGCACTAAGCCAAGTGAAGTGGTGAAATGAGCATGATTCTAAATTCTTCATATTTCCTAGAGGCATGTTTCATGTTCTTCTAGATTTGGAGCACTTGGAATAAATTCTGGACTTAGTAAGTAATGAACTCCACTAACAGTACACAAAAAAAAGTGCAGCAGAAGCAGAGCAGTCAACAGTAGAGGTTAGATGATACTATCAGAGCTAGATTCAAGCATGTCTGTAATATTCCTATTTGTTTTTTATATAGCTGGATTCCATCAGGAGCTTAATATTTTATTCTTAAAGGAAAGCTGATGTGAAGGAATAGAGAACTATGCATTCACGTGTTGTAGGTGAGGGCAATGTATTGGTCCTGCTGAACATAGAGGGGATTGTTCTTTGGCTAACAGGTTCCGGCTCACCTTAAGAAGTTCCCCCTCTGGTTTTTGTTCCCGAATTATGCTGGTGTTGCAAAAGATCTTTTAGTTTTGTTTTATTCCAATCCACTAGTGTTCTTATGACAATGAAACAAGGTAAACAATCCTAGGTGGTGAAAAATCATGAGTCACGTGAGCTAAGGTGCAGCTTTTCTTCCTGGTCAGAACGCTTCTTTAAAAAAAAAAAAAAAAAAAAAAAACAGAACAAATAAGCTGTACCTTTCTGACAGATTTGTACCTTTTCTTCACGTGATCCTTCCAGTGGCCACTTAAAGTGAATGTTCAATTTTCCCTCGTTTCTTTTCTCCTACTATGGTTATCCCAAAGGAACTTGAGGGCTTTCCATGACTGCAGTAATACTTTGCAAGGAACTGTTTCACGGCATGAAGTGAGATACAGACATTTAAGACAAGAGACAGCACCCCAATGAAGCAGCTATGTATTCCCATTTTCCAGGGCAAGAATTAAAAAGAGATGTCTCACCTTGAGAAGATGTTATTACCTCAAAAACAACCAGTGCTTGGAACCTATTTACAATAGATCTACAAAATTTGCATCTTATGCAACCTCCTCAAAACCGCCAGTAGTCTATGTCAATGCCAGAACCTTTATGGCCAGTGCAGTGCCTAAATTAAGTCATGTTCCCTCCTTCTTCCCTTCTGTCTTTTGTGACGTGATTGTCTCATTTTTTTTATGTTCATTTCTTACTGCTTTTCCTAAAAATCATTGTTCAATGACCGCAAGCCATATTGTGGCCTGAGAGATTTCCTTCTCATGTACCTGTGATGAAAACTACCACCCTGTAATTCATTAGAATAAAAAGAGGAAATAGATTCCTAACATAGAGCTTGAACCTGAGTTTGTAACTTCTTGATGATGGGTTGAAGGTTGGACTAGATTACTTTAGTGATCTTTTCCAATATTTACAGATTCTGTGATCCTCGATATTGAAGGCTGTACTTTATTTTTCTGTTTCAGGAATTCTGTTTTTCCCTGGTGTTTCCAGAGTAGGAGGAGAATTCTTAATTGACATGAAGAAGGGAATCAAATTTTTGAGGGCAAGCAGGGTATTTGTCACAGTTTAGCTTCTGAGTTATATTGGAATTACTGACTGGAAAAAAAAAAAAATAAAGGTTGGCAAGATGTTATTTCTCTAGGACTTCCAAACTATTAAAGCAAAACAAAAGGCCTAAAATCTGAATATCTAATAAAAAATAGCCTTTTTTTTTTTTTTTTTTTTTTTTTAAATTTACAAACTATAGCTCTTTCTAATACATTGTTTAGAAAAATATGTGGGTTTGGGGAGGGAAAGAAACAGCAGTATAATTTATTCCTAGCTGAACATCACTTAGATTATTTTAAATTTAATTTCCCAGAATTCTGATTCCATCTCGTTGTATTTCAGTACAGTGGATACAAACATGTATGTGACTTAAGTGTCTTCTCTTTGAATCTTTTTCTATCTTGCAATATGAGTGAATATGCAAAAGTATATGCAAAAATATACTTTTTTTGCCAGACAACACGACTTCAGAAACAAAGTCTGTTTTCAGTTACCCATGAAAGCATACTAAAGGCCTTGATCTCTCACATAAGAGTGCACCTCTGTGTGGTCAATGTCAGTTTCAAGTTAATACTACTTTCTAAATAATAAATACAAGGGATTTTTCTTTTATATTTTAGCTTTATGGATATACAACTCCCAGCTCTTGTCCAACTGCTCTTTTACTACCTTTATATTTGTTACTAGTATACTGGCTATTAACAATTGCATTATTTAAATATTTTGACAATAGGAGCAATAGAAGGAAAACTTGTGTGAAGAACAGTTTGTGTCCTCAGATAACTGTGCTGCTGTCTCTGTGTGTTACGGTAGTGGATGCAATCTGTGGCAGCAACTCATGCTAAAGAAAAAAAGACTACACAAGCATGGAAGGAGAACAAGATATAAAGAGAAGTCTAATTGTAGCTTAGAGTATTCTGAAATAGTTTTATTCCATTGTCTAATTTTAATTTAAATTCATCTCTTGTCAAATACAACAAAACCAGATGTATTGTTTTTAAATTACACATTTATTCTGAAGAACCCTTAGAACAGTGTTCAGGAATTTTTCACTCAAATGGAATTGTACAAAAAAAAAAAATAATTTTGTATCTTTGAGGGAAAAAATCCTGACAATTGAACTTACAGAAGAGCACACCATTATTCTAATAGGGATAAGTTCAATTTCCATGAGAGTTTCCTATCTCAGACAGACTAAGAGCAATAGTCTTTTTTTTTTTTTTTTTTCAGAAGAAATTATACTGAAACTGTTCTTAAAGGAACGTGCTCCACCTGGGAAGATAAGAGTGCGCTGGATAGCCAAATAGAGTGGGGATAAAAGGCAAAAAAGAAAAAGTTTACCCTCAGCAAGCTATCTGGTGACACCAAGCTGAGCTGTGCAATTGACCCAAGAGAAGGAAGAGATGCTATCCAGAGGGACCTGAACAGGCTTGAAAAGTGGGCCCATGAGAATCTAATGAGATTCAACAAGGCCAAGTGTAAGGTGTTGCAGCTGAGCTCAGGCAATCCCAGGCAGACTGGGAGAAGAACTTGGGAGTCCTGGTGCATGAAAACTGGACTTGAGCCAGCAGCGTGCACTTTAAGCCTGGAAGGCCAACTATATCCTGGGCTGTATCAAAACAGGGGTGGCCAGCAGAGTGAGGGAGCTAATTGTGCCCCTCTACTCTCTCCTCATGAGGCCTCAGCTAGAGTACTATGTCCAGGTCTGGGTTTCCCAGTACAGGAGGGATGTGGAGCTGTTGCAGCAGGTTCAGAGTAGGGCTGTGCAGATGATCAGAGGGCTGGAGCACCTCTCCTAAGAAAAGAGGCTGAGCAAGCTCAGCTTGTTTGGCTTGGAGAAAAGAAGGCTCTTGGGGGGGGGGGGGTCTCATGGCAGCCTTCTGGTACTTAAGAAGAGAGCTTGTAAACAAGATGAAGATTGACTTTTTGCCTGGGTAGATACTGATAGGACAAATGGGAATCATTTTAAACTAAGAGGAGATTTAGATTAGATAGTAGGAGGAAATTTTTTAGTTATAGTATAGTGAGGCACTGAAAGGCTGCCCAGAGAAACTGAATGCCCCATCCCTGGAGGTGCTCAAGGCCAGGTTGGATGGGACCCTGGGCAGCCTGGGCTGGTGTGGGGTGAGCCCTGCCCATGGCAGTGGGTTGGAACTAGAGGAGCTTTAAGGTCCTTTCCAACCCAAGCCATTCTATAAGTCTATGACAAAAGCCAAAAACAAAGCACTCCAATCTTTCTAGGATTAATTTCTGCAGTTCTGCAATCACTGCAACTTGAAGGAATGAGCATGATCATCCTTTCCTAATCATGTACATACATTTTGGTAAAAGGAACCAGATTCTACAATCTGGGGCTAGAAATAAGTATTTATTCTCCTAACAGGATATGAATACTAACCGCTGTTCTGTCATTTTCTAATGTATTTTAATTTAGGGAATGCCTCAGAAAGGGTAACAGGAACATACCATTTTTTCACTACGCTTTCCTACTGAAGAGAAACAAGAGATAGGGTATATAGATAACTGTCTAGCAAGAGTTGCTTAACAACATGCCATCTATAGTATCAAGTCATAAACCTGCTTGTGTGAATGACTACTTGATCGCTACGAAGTTTTAGAAGACAAACAGGAGCACAAAATGGTTTGTTTCTCCTTGTTTCTTACCGAAAATTTTTCAACAATGAGACAAAATTAATTTTTCTCCTCTCCAATTAAATGATGAGATAAATAATATTCTGTACTAATGGCCTCTTCTAAAAAGAAACCTGTTAAGAGCCTGATGAATGTTAAATTAACATTAATAATGCTTCCATCTGTGTGCGCTTTTAAGACAGGATTAATTCACCGGAAAGGATTCCTTAAGCTGCAATTAATTAGTGCACAACTAATTGCTTCATAAGATATCAACTTCATACTTCAGAAGGGAAGAAGCATACCATAAAATAAGAAATCCTCAGTTTATTTAATGTTTTAGGCACAAAAATGATGCCAATGCTTAGTCTTCATCAACAAGACTTTGTGCTTTCGCCCACTTTGCAGATTAATGAATGTTTAAGTTGATGACGACTCGTCCTCACCGTTATTATTAATAATTTGACTTCAGAACACTGGACTGGTAGTCAACCTAAGTTCATTTCTACTGTTCCGTTGTTTCCAAATGTATAATACTAAAAGTACAAGGCTTACCTGGTTATGTTGCTTGTAGGAATGCCCTGCACCTCTTTATCCAGCAGGAAATAAATTTATGTTATGTTGGTAGACCGTGGATACTCTTTTATATCAGAGTTGGCAGCACAAATCTATCTCTGGAGTTGCCGTCAATCTGAAAGGGCTCTAGTCTTCTCTTCACCTGCTTTCTTACAAACAGGAAATGTAGCTCTGGCTTTTACAACTTCGCTAGCAAACTGACAGTCTCCTTGATCATACGATTCTGAGAGGGAATAAAATATTTTATGTATACTTGCATGAAATATCCACCCATCTTGCCACAGAAGAGTATGTACAGGACTATTTGTTCAATTCATATGATACAAACCTACTTTTTTAGGACACATACTGTCAGGCATCTTGTCTTGCTCTTATGTTGAATTGCACAAAAGTATTTGGGTGCCTATTAAACTAAATTACAGAAACATTTTCCATAGGAATGCTATTTGACTCTTTCTGTCTTGAGGTTTCTAAGCCAAGTCTGGAAAGTCTTTTTCTGAGGGAGCCTACGGTTATGCAAACAATAAAAAGATGCAGTGGCGCAATGTAGAAATCATACCATTGACAGCTTTTCTCCCACTGTTCTTTCAAGTCTATGAATCTGGGGCTTATGATCAAAAGCAAGTTGTGGATAGAGAGAGTAAATCATCATGTGGCTTACCATGAACGTTTGGTTTTAAATTTAACAAAACGTGCCTGTGTTTGGCTAGAGAAGTTATTTTATTCTCAGAATTGCAGTTGCTTCTTCCAGAGGAAGCCAGCTTGTACAAAACTGTTGAAGAGACTTTTCTTTTAAATTCTGAGAGTTTGTGTGATTTTGGTTTTTGCTAATTTTTTTTTTTTTTAGGATTAGTTGATTTGATTTCCAATTACGCGTAATGTAGAAGTGGGAAAGTTTGCTTAAGAAAAAAAGTGAATCACTTGTCTGTGTTTATCTTTTTGGAATACATGCATTTAAACTGTCCTTAATATAATCTAAGGAACAATGCAAGACCATTCTTTTCGAGCAAGGCTCTTATTGGAGAAAATGTCCTTGGCAGTGTATGTTTATTTGGGATGCTATTACTTTTAAATATTATCTTTATATTAACTGCCTTGGATTAATGCTTAAGAAATAATTTACTGGTTTAGCATTCTATGCAGGTGCAGGTTAGGCTTAATATGATATACTATTTCATCTGAGTCCAAAGGCAAGAACAGCTCTTAACTACTCAGAGCTTTATCAGAATGAAGCACGCTGATAATGAGAAATTATTCGAGAAATAATGAGCATTATTTTTTAGGTTGTAATTATCTTGATGAAAAATTGCATGAAAAATGACATTTTAAAATGGTCTTAGCGTTGGTGTTTGCTAGTTACTAAATTTAGACACCCTACTCAAATATGGGTAGCATCAAAATTAAAGATAGGTATTATCACAGTATTAAATGAAAAAGCATATGTACATCACATTTCATTGAAAAATGGGATTTAGAACGAGAGCTCCTCTCAATAAGTGATGCATGCTATGATTTGTGGTCTAAACTGAAGTCTTTAACACAGAAAAGATCCAGTTCTGTGAGATGCTAATTGCAGCTGATATGTTTGAATATAAGAGGTTTGTCATGAGCTTAGGCAAAGAGAAGGACTCAACCACTTACGACAGCGGGATTTAACAGTTCCATGTTGTAGGCTCAGTTAAACAGAAGAGTCCTGAAGCCACATGATGAAAGTATGCAACTCAAAAAGATGCCTTTAGCGAAGGAAAAGAAAGATCTTGAATTGAGCGAGAAGATGGAGAATAGGTAGTGGGGAAATACATATGGTGTAAATTGAGACAGCTACTTAGTTTCTCAGCTAAGAGTGTGAGGAGTAAATCTGAGATCTGCAGAGGATTCAGAATGAATTGCTTATCAGCCTGAACAAGAAGCTTACAAGGAATAAACTCCTTTGGAGATAATTATGGACATAACGGATAGGTAAATAGTGAGAATGCAGCAGAGGATTTCTGGGCCTGTAGGCCTGGGGTAGCATGTTAAAAAAAAAAAAAAAAAAAAAAAAAAAAAAATCTGTTCTCCAAGAGCAAATCATTGCTTCTGCAGCCAAAGATGCTGCTGAACAACAAAGTCTGTTGGATTAGGCATGAGTTTGATAAGCTCTTCTGGGCAGCCTGCAGCACACTGCAAGTTCTCGTAGATAGCAAGAAACGTTTCACTGCATACTCTGAAATCTGTAGTGAATACATCTTCTTAATTCTTTTTCCTGTCTTTTATAGCTATGTTAAGTTAAAAACCAGCAATCTCCTTAAAATGCTGTTATTCAGGACAGTAAAGGCAAGGACAAATTGTGCCTAATTTTAGAAAGGCGTAACAAAGCAGTGCTGCTCTATCCGCATGTACAGTGTACAAAGCAGTTTCCTCTGGTTTTGAAGTCCCTGAGCTGAGCTGCTGGGTGCATATTCTGGAGAGGTATATATTTTACTGCTGAACTACTTATGTGATCATAGGCAAACACAAGCTGCTGGTGTCTCCAAGATATGAATAGTGTCAAGTGGGCTTCTGATTCAGTTGGGAGTGGTTCTTGCTACATAAGTTCTCCAAAAGGGTAAACAGTACTATTAAATTTCTATGTGCACAGGCATATATGAAGGAGTAAGTCTGTGCTCAGTTGGAGTCAGATTAACAGTACAGTTTGGCAGAAAACTTGGACGGTCACGTGAAGCTGACTGAGAGATCACTTGACAAAATAAAGAAGAGCTGATGAAGTAGTACTTTCTTGGCTCTTTTAGGGAAAGGAAGCAGAAGAATCCGAAAGCAAGTATGAAAGGCAACATGGTGTTTAGAAGAGAGAAGATGGGTCTTGAATTGATTTTTAGCTGAGTCTTTCTAAGCTTGATATTAGCGGTATTGATACTGATGTTAGGAACAAAAGAGTAAGTAGTATGTCACAGACCTGTGTGTGTATGTATATATATATTTCTTTTTTCTTGAAAGTCTGTTGTGCTATCTGCAGAATGGAATAGTTACTGGTTCTGGTAGCTCCTTTCTGTTAAGTACTCATGTTCTAGGCAATGGTAGCTTGCACTTACCATGAAGTTTATTAAACTTGTATAATAGACATCTGTGGCACGTATGGAATTGGAAGGTTTCCGCACATTTTTGAGGAGGGAGATAAGTGGCAGCAGCTAAGCATGCGGTAAATATCTGTGATGGCTTCTCTGAAAGCAATGGCTCCTATGTCATTATCTTGGCCCACAAAATCTGAGACAGGTGTTGGTGGTGTGGCAGTAGAGGTTAAACTTTCCCACAAATAATCCCTTAAATGTTGTTGCCGTGTGACAGATGGCAGCAGAGGGGCAGTCTGACAGAATGGCATCTGACATGGAAGTGCGTATGAAGCAAAGGTGTGTCACTGAATTCTTCCATGTGGAAAAAACAGCACCTATGGACATTCATCAATGAATGAATGTTTCTGGAGACCAAACAATGGATGTAAGAACAGTGAGGCGGTGGGTGATGTGTTTCAGCAGGGACAACAGTGATGTGAAAGACATGTTCTAGACAGCCATGCACAGCTGTCACACCACAAAATGAAGAACCTTGTCTATCAGCTTGTTGGCACAGATTGGCCAATGGTGACTATGCTGAAAAATATGCTTTTGTAGCTGAGAATTTGCTCTATCAAATAGTGTTATTGTGCTCTTTGTACCTGTTGTATTTTCCATGGAAATAAATAGAAGGTATTACTTTCAGAGTGACCTACACATATCCACTTTCTGTGATGAGCTATCTGGCCACTGCTACAGAACATGGAGCTGAGACAGTGACTGATTAAGGAAAAATTGCTAAGACCCAGAGGAGGTCAGCTGTCTTGCAGAAACAAGGCTATTACTGGAACTTAAATGTTTAAATTGTTTTGCTGGTTCTGGATGTCCTCTAGCAGGATGGAACTTTTACTGTGGCCGCAATCCATGATCGTTTCCAGCACTCTGCCAAGCCTGGAATTTTCTGTGTGTGACTGAAAATCTCTAGGGAAAAATGTTTCCAGCCTTATTGACCTGAAAGTTTTTTAAGAGTTTGTACTTCCCTTTTCCTTTTTTTCAAGAAATCAAAAAACCCTCCTTATTTTCAAGTGAGAAACTCTTTGCTATCCCCAATTCTGTGGATTGCCCTATTTGTTTCATAGAAAAATGAGTATTAAAACAGAATATAACGCTTTTCAAATGTAGTTGGAGAGGCAGTTGGCACAAGGTTCCAATACGTTTGACCTCATATAATCACCTCTCTTATTTACTTAAGAAATTGTTTAGTTTAGTAGTTTTTGGTGACATATTCACCAAAAATATGTTTCTGACAACATATGTTGTCAGAAAGTGGTACTTTTTGAAGGCCTCAGAATGTACATTTATTATAACTTTCTGAAAGTGAAATAATTGCACAACTGACAATAGAATCAGTCTTCAAAGGCTTACTTTCTCTATCACTACTCAAATTACAGCCTTTCTTTTAAAAACGTGTTGTGGTTTAACCCAGCAGGTAGCTCAGCACCACACAGTCATTAGCTCACCCCCTCCCAGTGGCATGAACTCATGGGTTGAGATAAAAACTGTTTAATAATGCAGAAAAGGAAGAGGGAAAAAAAGATAATAGTAATGATTATAATACATATATATATATGTATATATAGTATGTATGTATATATACACAACATGTATACATTACAAAATAGGTGATGCAGAAGTGATTGCTCACCGTCAACTGAATGATGCCCAGCCGTTCCCAAGCGGCAGCCATCTACCTGGCCAGCTCCCTGCTGTTTTTCAAGTTTTTCCACACGATGTCATGTAGTATGGATTATCCCTTTGGCCAGTTTAGGTCAGCTTTCCTGGTTCTGTCCCATCCCAGCTCCCTGTGTCCCCTAGGCTCCTTGCTGCCAGGACAGTATGAAGAGCAGAGGAACTGGAAAGTCCTTGGCTCTGTGCAGCACTGCTCAGCAACAACTAAAACATTGGTGTGTTATTAACAGTGTTTTTTGTATAGACAAAACATATCATCATACCAGACACCATGAAGGGAAAAAAAAAAAACTGTCCTGAGACAAAGCTGGGAAAAAATGATTTCATTTTGTGATGATAAGTGGTGTAGTGGAAAACCCCTTTGCAATGAGTGAAATATACTGGTTGGAACAGGCTGCCCAGAGAGGTTGTGGGTGCCCCATCCCTGGAAGTATTCAAGGCCAGGCTGGATGGGGCTCTGGGCAGGCTGGTCTAGTATTAAATGGGGAGGTTGGTGGCCCCACCTGGGGCGGGAGGGTTGGAGACTCATGAGGTCCCTTCCAACCCTGGCCATTCTGTGATTCTGTGAGGGGGGCTCATGCTACAGTGTCTTCCTTGTTGTCTCTAATCTCATGAACACATCAAGGAAGTAGAACCGTTCTTTAAACCTTAGCGTGTAGCTCTTTGCTTAGATTACAGGTGCAGACTTGGTGTGCCACCAGTTGTAACCAGAAATGAGCAGCAACACTGGCATAAAGCTGCTGCCAGAAGAGAGAGACCTTTCAAGCCAACCTCAAATGCTGCAAAGAGTGATTCTGACTAATACAGTGAATCTTTGCACTTACGATAAAATTAATTGGTGTCTTTTTTGCATTGTAGACAACATTGTGAATTTTGCTGTTTTATCTTAAACCACTGCTAAGCACAATGCTATCTCATTAACTGCCCTGAAATTATGGCTCCTATGACAAGCAGTATCATGGGTTTCCTGTGGGGAAACCACAGGTTATTTTTGCCCGAATGCTACAAAACCTTATTATCAAAGATGCTAAAGAGGGCTGGCAAGAGAAAACTTCTTATCTTGGTAATTCTGCACTGTCAAAATTTCCACTGAAAGTTAACACTGCACACTTGTGCAGCTTTGGGTGGGGTTTTTTGTGTTGCATGATGTGAAATTGCTGAGCAGTCTCTGCAGAGGGCAAATCGAACAGACTGTTCATGTCCCTTCATCCCAAACCTGCAGAAGTGCGGCTTTTTCACTGAACTCAGTGGATTTTATTTTCTGCTCAGAAAGCTGCTGTATTCTGAGACAGATGTAATGTCTGATCGTATTTCTTTCAAAAGCCATGAGAAAAATGAATTTCCTAGTAAAGTTGATATAATCCACTGACTTGGATTTTTGTAATTCCCATTTGACACACAACCTGCGTTATCAAGGAAGGTTTTGTGTTGACTTTTACCTGGGCTTTGGCCTAATCCCTCTTCTGGACACAGAAAAACTTCTGAGCTTTTCAGGAGCTGCTGGAGACCCAGGTCAGGCTGCCCTTTTGGGGTATTGTTAGCAATCAGACACCCCTGACTGTATGTCTGCTCCCAACTCCCTTTGTTTCAGAATCACTAAGGTTGGAAAAGACCTCTAAGATCATCCAGTCCAACTATCCACCTAACACCAATACTTCCCCTTAAACCACATCCCTCAGTACAACATCTAAAGCAATTGAGTCCATTCCCCCTGCTTTATATCCTTGAGGGACTCAGCTCCCCCACTGTGACACGCTTGCTGAAAGGTAATGGGAGTACCACAGCACTAGGAGTCAATAGACGTGTTCATGCATGTGAGCCTGCCAAGTCAGAGACAGTAAGGAGGAAACAAACGAACAAACAAAAAATTCATGTGCCTGCTTCAGTCTACTCTGTGTGGTTGCATGCACTTGCTGATAAGCTCAGGCATCTCTGCAGTGCAGCTGAATACCAGTGAGATCTCAATAGATTTGACCTGTGTGCACATGCACTGAGATAAAGACTTGGAGTGGTGACTGTGTAGACAGCTATTGAAAAGCAGTCAGTGGTGCATTACAGTGGTGAATTTGACCCGAATCGCTCAACTACTAAACCTTTCGGATTAATAGTGTTGTGGTTCCTTCCCTCTATTCAAATAAATATCTGGTAAGCAGATAAAAGCACTTGTCTCACCCTATACACAGCTGTTAAAAAAAAAAAAAAAATTGTTTTCTTACTACTTCCTGCTCAGCAGTGAGTTTGGGTACAGGAAGGAAAGCATGTTCTAGTTTCCTTGTAGTAAAAGCTGTCAGCAATTAGCATTTGTGAGTGCGGGTGCACAGAAAATGGCTGCCTTGTCCTGCAGTGTGTTGCAAGGCTATGGAGTGATTCTCCTCTACCGACACACACGTTTTGATATTTCTCAGAGGACAGAAAAAGTATTATATATGTTTAAGGAGTTGGTTGTGGGGTTTTTTTTGTTGTTGTTGTTGGTTGGTTTTTTTTTTTGGAGTTTTGGGTTAAAGTCTCTGAACGCAGTAGCCAGGGCATGGACTTGAATGTCTGTCCTTATGTGTTGGCTAAAAAATGAGGTTATGGGCTCATCACGGAGGCCTTATTTTGTCACAAGCAAAGGTTGTGTCTTCGGGGGAGCAAGCTGTCCCAACAAGTGCCACACATTTCACTGAGCTCCCTGACCAAGGAGATAACATCCTCCCAGAAGTACGGCACTACTGGGATACTGATCGGCTCTAGGTGAGCTCTGCTCTGGCCACTTCAGGTTTGTAACCTGGCAGAGTGATCCTTTGATTTCGGTTTTGGTTTTGTTTCTAATCTAGGGTACTACATCTTTCTTTTTACATCTGGTGCTTAATGACTTTATTTTGAGTCTGTTTAACTACTTAAGTGCTTTACTCTTTTTTGAAGGATCTCAGTGTCTTTTTCCCATTTCTATAGTAGATACTTGGGAAAAATTTACTCTATGGGTGATTACTGATGTCAGAAATTTTCGCCATGTGGCTTAGGCGGTGCTTTATTTGTAGTACTGTCCAGAGATGCAGAACATATTTGCATGAATGGCTCATCTCCTGTAATCTGAAAGCTAAAATAGCAAAGTGTTTAAAGTGGAAACTGTACAATTTGATTGCTATTTAGATACTTCTGTTCAAATGCTGATCTAACTGATAAATAAAAGCCACACATCCTTCTACATCACCGCTGATGTAAGTGTTTGGGTTCAGCTCTCTATCTGTATGACCAGGCGGAGTACAGGCATTTTGAATGGGTGGGGAGCAAATTATGCCAAAGCAGCCAGCAGTGCCATCCCTCTTTGTGAGTGCTGCAGGAACAGATGGCACTTCGATCTTTAACACTACTTGAAGTTGTAGCAGAAAGTTTTCTGCAACCAAGTAGTTTGTGGAACAAGCCTTTAGGTCATTTTCTGCAGCTGCTGGAAAGGAAAGCTTTCCTTAATCACAGAATCGCAGAAACGTAGGGGTTGGAAGGGACCTCCAGAGATCATCGAGTCCAACCCCCCTGCCAAAGCAGGTTCCCTACACCAGGTCGCACAGGTAGGTGTCCAGGCGGGTCTTGAATATCTCCAGAGAAGGAGACTCCACAACCCCCCTGGGCAGCCTGTTCCAGTGCTCCGTCACTCTCACCGTAAAGAAGTTCTTGCGCACATTCCTGCGGAACTTCCTATGCTCCACTTTCTGGCCATTTCCCCTTGTCCTGTCTCCACACACTGCTGAAAAGAGTCTGGCCTCACCACTTTGCCCCCCACACCTTAGATATTTATAGACTTGGATCAGGTCCCCTCTCAGTCTTCTCTTCTCGAGGCTAAACAGATCCAGTTCACTTAGCCTTTCTTCATAGGGGAGATGCTCCAGGCCCTTCACCATCTTTGTGGCCCTCCGCTGGACTCTTTCCAAGAGATCCCTGTCTTTTCTGTACTGGGGAGCCCAGAACTGGACACAGTACTCCAGATGAGGCCTTACCGGGGCAGAGTAGAGGGGGAGGATCACCTCCCTCGACCTGCTGGCCACGCTCCTTTTAATGCACCCCAGAATGCCATTGGCCTTTTTGGCCATGAGGGCACACTGCTGGCTCATGGCCAACCTGTCGTCCACCAGGACACCCAGGTCCCTCTCTGCGGAGCTCCTCTCCAGCAGGTCATCCCCCAACCTGTACTGGTGCATGCAATTATTCCTCCCTAGGTGCAAGACTCTACACTTTCTTTTGTTAAACCTCATCTGGTTTCTTACTGCCCAGCTCTCCAGCCTGTCCAGGTCTCGCTGAATGGCAGCACAGCCTTCAGGTGTGTCAGCCAATCCTCCCAACTTTGTATCATCAGCAAACTTGCTGAGGGTGGCCACTATCCCCTCATCAAGGTCATTGATGAAGATGTTGAACAAGACCGGACCCAGCACCGACCCCTGGGGAACACTGCTAGTTACAGGTCTCCAACCGGACTCTGCACCGCCTACAACGTCCCTCTGTGCTGTGCCAGTCAGCCAGTTCTCAACCCACGTCACTGTCCACTCATCTATCCCACACTTCCTCAGCTTTGTTATAAGGATGTCGTGGGAGACAGTATCAAATGCCTTGCTGAAATCAAGGTAGACTACATCCACTGCTCTCCCCCCATCCACCCAGCCAGTGACAACTTCATAGAAGGCTACCAGGCTGGTCAAGCATGACCTCCCCTTGGTGAACCTACGCTGACTACTCCTGTTAACCTCCTTTTCTTCCAATTGCCTGGAGATGGCATCCAGCACAAGCTGTTCCATAACCTTTCCAGGGACAGAGGTGAGGCTGACTGGCCTGTAATTACCCAGATCTTCCTTCTTGCCCTTTTTGAAGACCGGAGTGACACTGGCTATCCTCCAGACTTCAGGCACCTCCCCCATTCTCCAAGACCTCTCAAAGATGATAGAGAGCGGTTCAGCTACCACCTCCGCCAGCTCCCTCAGCACCTGTAGATGCACCCCATTGGGTCCCATGGATTTATGAACATTGGTGTTGCCTAGTTGCTCACAGACCACCTCTTCCTTGACTGAAGGGAAGTCTTCCATTCCCCAGATGCTCTCACTAACCTCCAGGGTCTGGGATTCCTGAGGGACAGCTTTTCCACTGAAGACAGAAACAAAGAAGGCATTCAGTATCTCCGCCTTCTCAGCATCCCCCGTTACCAGAACACCCCCCTCACTTAGCAGGGGGCTCACATTCTCCCTAGTCTTCCTTTTACTGTTAACATATTTAAGAAAGCCTTTTTTATTATCCTTTATCACTTTTGCCAGATTCAATTCCAGGTGGGCTTTAGCTTTCCTCGTCGCATCCCTGCAGGTCCTGACAACATTTCTATACTCTTCCCAAGTGGTCAGACCCTTTTTCCACATTTCATGGACCTTCTTCTTCCCTTTGAGTTTGCGCATGAGCTCCTTGCTCATCCACGCAGGTCTCCTGCCACCCTTTCCTGATTTCTTGCTCACAGAGATGCACCGATTCTGAGCTTGGAAGAAGAGCCGTTTAAATGCTGACCAGCTCTCACAGGCCCCCTTACCTTCTAACACCCTAGCCCATGGGAGAGCTCCAAATAGGTCCCGGAAGAGATCAAAGTTGGCTCTCCTAAAGTCCAGGGTAGCAACCCTACTTTTTGCTTTGCTTCTTCCGCTCAGGATCTTGAACTCCACCATCTCTTGGTCACTACAACCCAAGCTGCTCCTGACCTTTACTTCCTTAACACGTCCTTCCTTATTGGTGAGAATGGGAGTTCAGGGAGCTGGACAGCATTCCCTGGGAGGTGAGGAGACAGGTAAAGAGAGCTAGCCAGCCATTTTCCGGCCTCACCTGAACCTCCCTCATGCAGTGCTGACATATTGTTAGGTACTACAAAGGCTGGAGAAGTATGCTGAGGCTGATTACATGCTGCTCCCGCACTTCAGTGGAAAACCAAAACATAGTAATATCACTGAAGCTTAAAAATGAAGTAAGTAAGTCGCTCAAGGGAAGGGTGTTACTATTTGATCTCTGAGACTTCTCTTCAGTACAAGACTAAGTGCATGCTTTAAACTGTTCATTGTTGTTGTGAGCCATAGCATCCTGGATAAAGCATCAGTTTTATACATCGCTCTACCCTTTAATCAAAGTGAAGCCCTATTTTAGGAGTGTGAAATGAGGCTAAAATGGAGAGGAGGGCATATATAATCTTCTATGATCCTTGGAAGCAATGGTCTGTTGTAGCTGGACAGTCACACTGTGGGTGTTACAGCTACTTAGAATAGTTGTGGTGAATGCTGATCATTCTGGTTTGCAGCTTTCTTGTATGTTCTCAGATGTGTATGTCACAGCTTGACACCACAGGACAGCCACCAAGGGTCACTGTGTAAGGCAGAGATGGCAGTTCTAACTCCCCTTGCAAGCAGCTTTCCTGGTAACAAGGCCAAGGAGGGCAAAGAAAAGATCAAATTATTTTTCTTTTAAAAACTTTTCTTTTAAAAACTGCTAACTTTCAGAATACACAGGAGTTTGCCCAGATGACTCTTCTGGATAAACACACTGATGAACATGTGAACATCAGAATGTCCTTCCATTCAGCTGCCTGCTAAAGAAATTGTTTTAAAGACACTGTTTATAGTTTCTTTTCTCTCAATTAAATAAAAAAAACAAACAACTTTGAGGCCATTTGTCTCCTGCAGAAGTTTTCTGTCTCACCAGTTCAGCGTGTATAATTGCATGCGTGATTCACACACTTAACACTGTGACTCAATGCTAACTTTTTTCTGCCATCATATAATGGAATCTTGTGTTTTAATGTGCCCATTCATTCAGATTAAGCAATGCTGAATTCCAGAGGGAAGCTATACAGAAATGAGTCTGTGCTAAAACGCTTCTTAAGGCGTCATAGAAAAGGCATCGTACAGGACCGTATATCCTTGAAGCACACCAAAATGCTTCATAAAATTAAGTCAATAAATGCTGGGTATCATAAGCAATGTGATCATACATCCAACATTGAACTGCAGTCAGTTCTGATTTAGAACACATCTCTAAGGCTGCAGCAGCCCTGTGAGACTGTTTAAGGCCAAGATGGAAAGATGCCATCAGATGAGAAGCACAGGCTGGATTCCCCTGATGGAGTGCAACAGCACACAATTTCCTCCATACACTGGAGTAATTTTTTCTCCTTCTGCAAACCAATGGCACCTCTGAAGTTGTGCATGCAGCCTAATTCTTGGCTCTGTATTTCTCCCGAGCTTCACTACATTTGCAAGTTGAGACCTCAAATGACTTGCTGAGAGAGCTAATTCACATCTAATTTAAGCACAGGAGAAAGCTGGTGATTGAATGCAGTTACAGCTAAATGTGTCCAGGTTTCCAGGAAGGGGCACTGTACCAGTATTTCTAACTTTCTTGAGCAAGGTTCTTCCTGCCCTACCTAGAAAGCTTGTGTTTTATAACACATGTAGTGCAGCAGCTCAGCAACACTACTCCATGTTTGTGGGAGCCCGATAACACATGAAATACTGCCTTTGATGTCAGTGTTTTTGTAGTAGTATTGATGAGTTGAATGCTTCAATTTTAAGCTTGGAGCAGCAAGGGAGAGGAACAGAGAACTATCAGAATGAAGTTAACTGGTGTGTGCCATGCAGTGCTTCCAGTACTGTCGCTTTATGTCTGCTTTCCTGACCTGACATCCTGGATCAGAGGTGAGCAAGGGACTCCTGACCTGGGTTGCACAGGCAGCAGCAGGAGGAACAGAGGCTTTTCAGAACACCCGAGCCCCGAGCAGCATGGCACCAATGTCACCTTTTAGGATATGAAGGGGAGGACATGTAAATCATTAAACATCCTGAAACACTGGTCAAGTACTGAGATGATGGGTTGATGGTTGAACTAGGTGATCTTAGTGGTCTTTCCTGCCTTAATGATTCTATGATCCTATGTCACCAAGGCGCTTCACCCTTACTTAGAGCACACAGGTCTCCCAGTGGTCAGAGAGGCCCTGTGATACTCTATGGCCATGCTCAGAGCTATGTTTGCAGAACAGCCACATTCCCTCCCCCCACAAACACACCATGGCTGCCGTTAATTGGCAGCTGCCTTGCTGCAGCCCCGAGATGGAGATGTTTGCTCTCCCGGAGGGGGATCAATAACTGCTGCCTGCCTTCTAGTGTCTGAGTTCTGCTAAACAGAAGGACTTTTCTGCTATCTTAACCCAAACTACAATTTAATTAGAGGATTTTAAAGCAGTCGATGCATCCATCTGTCCTGCATGAACACTTTCTTGTGATGATAAGCTCAGCCGCCAGAATTTCAGATCCTTTCAGCAGACACCTGTGTTAATTTAGAGAGCTCTTCAAGTACTGCTTCCCTTTTGCAACAGCTCAGTTTTGTTTTGCTCTCATCTCTGTGCTGTCAGCACTGAACAAGCTCGGTGCAGTCAGCAGGAGGTGGGAGTCTTTTCACAGCACTAGTGAATTTTTCTTATCCCCTTTTGTCTCCCTTTTTTCCTCCCACCCGTGTTCAAAGAGGGGCTTATCTTGAGAGAGCAGAGCATGGAGTAAAAACAAGCCCGTAGAGATGTACAGGAAATGTCGAGATATGTAGTTCAGTTTACCACAGCAGTGAAGCATTTTTTTAGGCAGCCCCAAAAATCCTTTTTCTATACCTTAAAACACCTATCAGAAACAAGGATTCAGCCAGCAGAAAAGTGCTGGGGTTTGCGTTTCTTCATTAGGATGACAGGCAAAAAATCAGAGCAGACTGGATGCCAAAGCTGTATCTACACACCATATTCGGTGCTATCTTGAGGTGAATATTCTCACTCAAAAAGAAATTGTGAAAGTACAGACAGAGGGGGTGAGTTCCAGAGTCTCTGTGCATGCTTTCCAGCAACACGTTTTGAAGATGAATATTCTTTTGTTCTCAACAAGTTCTCCATGTTGTCGGTGCTTGAGGTTAACAACAAGCCTGTTATATCGAGGGTTGAGTGGGAGCTTGGTCCTTGTTGGAAAGGGCAACGGGGAGTACTGCAGGGAAAAGAGGGAAGATTTAAGATGAAGAAGTGTTAAGAAATAGAGACAGGAATACAGGAGATACAGGACATAAGGTAGAAATGGAGAAAGGGATATAGGAGATATAGATATAGGACATAAGGTAGAACTGAAATCATTTTGATAAAGGACAGATAACAAAAATTCCTGTGATGTGTGCCACATATTCAGCCTTGGATAGTGAGGCTAATGAGTCCTTCGCAAAACACCTGTGGGGCCTGCTGAGAGACCAGTACTGTGTCCTGGCAGGGGAATTGTGCCTGTAGGTCCAGGGCACTGGAAGCAGGCAATGGCAGGGTAAGACTTATCCATTTATCTGGAAAAAGCTGTGAAAGGTTTGAAGCATAAGAAAGAGCCCCATGTCCAGCTACTTGCTTCTCTCCCTCGCCTGCTCTAGGGAAATATCACACCTCCTGGTGAGGCGCACAAGAGCAAAAAGATAACAACCAATGCAGAAACACAGGCGCATTTCTGGGTTTAAAAATGTTTTTTAAAAAGCTGTAGAGGAACCAATTCTTCTTCTTTCCTCATTGTGAGTTACCTCCCCTGACAGGGATGAAGGAACTCAGCCTCAGGCCTCTGGAGAATAACACCCCTACCAAATTTCCTATGGAATTAAGAAGGCATTAAATGTAAAACAAATCTCCTTGTTGTCTCTGTTTTCTGGCAGCAAAGCTAACTTGAAAAGCACCGCCATTGTATTTTTTTTTCTGCCTCCTCAGTGCTGCCAGCCTCGGTGCTTGTGGTTTGTGGGCTTGCTGTTATTATCGTGGGCCGGATGCGTTCAGTGCAAGGAGTTCATTCCTTTTCATAAATCCAGGTCATTTCATCAAACACACTGACTGCAGAGAAACGTTTAGTGCCTGACACAGTAAAAAGACATGAAAAAATGAGTGTCTGTTGTAGAAATCTATAGACTTAAAAGGCAGCTAGGAAAGGACAAAGAGTCCTGCACTGCACTGCATCATTTATAGCACTTCTATGTAAGTGTGCCAACTTACTTCATTTATATGTATCTGTATACTTGGACTTATTTTCCTTCTATTATCCCAGAACTTGCTTCTGTATTGTCATGCCCCTGATGCTATTTAAAAACTGTGTGATATTCTCTCACCTTCCTGAGTTACTCTGGAACAAACAAATGTCCAATGCTCCCTTTCCAGAGGACAAGGGCATGTCTGCTGAGCCATGGCGGTTAGGACAGCTGGTTTTGCTGCTGGCTGCACCATGAATTCCTCTGGGGAATCTTGTTCTGGGGATCAGAAAAGAGAATCACAGAATCATAGGGGCTGGAAAGGACCTCGGGGGATCACCTAGTCTGACTCTGTGCTAAAGAAATTCCCTACAGCAGGATGCACAGGGAAGCGTCCAGATGTGTCCTGAATGCCTCCAGAGGAGACTCCGCAGCTCCTCTGGGCAGCCTGTGCCAGTGCTCTGTCGCCATCAGGCTGGTATTCCTCTGGGGTTCCCAGGACATATTTTCACTCAGAACTTCTATCTGACTGTGGCTGTTTGGGATGTATGGGATTCTGGTAGCCTAATCGAGAAAGTAAGAAAGTAATGATACAGGATGACTTCGGGTGGTTTTGCTGTGCCTGTGAACTGTCAAACTTACACGCTGACCCTAAACATGGTTTGCACCAACATGTACTGTGTTTGGGCTCTGCCAGATCCAATGTCATTGCTGCTCAGCCCATTCCTTCCAAAGCAACTGTGGGCAGGAGTATGGTGAGATGCCTTCTGTGTCACTTCGAAGGAAGGGTAATGTTAGTATTTACTGAGTGATAGCCTTCCAGAGGGATACAGAAATCCTGCACGTTCTCTGGCTTTCGTGTGAGAGATTGATCTAACGTTCCTGGTTGAACCCATTGGGAGCTAATACAGTTATTGCCCATCCATTTTTGGGGGGAAGAAGGTCTGACAGTTTAAGGAAATGAACAGGGACCTGCGGAAAAAAAAGCACTTAACAGAGTTCTCCCCAGGGCATGCATACACTGTTTCTCAGAAGCAGCTTGCAATATCTCATATAAAGAGCACCACCTACTGATGCAGAAGAAAATGGTCTATCATCTGCATACAAAGTACTTTATTTTTTTCCTTTTCCTTCCCCTTAGTCAAACTGCTGCCAGTTTTCTGAAGGCAGGCTCTAATCTGGATTTTAGTTGTCAGATGCAATATGCTTTCACTATTGACTGCCCTTGCTAATGGTGCGACAGATATGGTGTGTTTTACCAGTATGTGGTCTGTTCTGCTCTTCAGCAATCCCAGCAAAGAAGGGGCATAGGTAGCGCCCTTGATGTGTATGGATGTACCTGCTGAATATATCAGCTGCCTGCCTAATCCTTATTGTCATGGCAGTTTGTTTCTATATCAGCTTAGAAAAGCCTGTCAAGCTTCCACAAACTGCCAGGGACCCTTTGCAGTGCCAGCTCCACTCAGCCTGCTGGCTGAAAGCAGAGTGGGCTGCAACCTTACCCAACAGTTCTGTGTACTCTGTGCGGGAAACACCCTATAGACCGTGCTGACATAGTTTGTTGTGTGAGGGAGCAGATCGTGAGGGTTATATCAGCTCCCAGACAGACCATGCTGTGGTCACCTTAGAATTTACATTGCATAAAAATGAGTAAAGTGTTTCTGGAGTACTCCTCACCTCTCTGGCTGTAGGTCAGCCCCACTGTTATGGAGGGGTGTCAGAATTTTTTTTGTTGGGTCTCTATCTCTGACTGATTCTCTACCATATGGGCCTCTTGCTCAGTGCCAGAATGGGCATGAAATTGAATCATTCCAAATCTACAATTACTGAATTAAAAGCATTCTTATGAATGCTCTTTCTTAGGGGAAAAGTGTGAGTACATCACCTTCAATCTTAGAAACAAACTTACAAACAAACAAACAAAAAAAAAAAAAACCAACCTATATTTTAAAGATGTTAGATGCTTCCTTAATCTTTCTGATTTAGGAGCTTGCTTCAAGGGAGCACTGAGAGGAACAATAAGACCTTCCCAGGTACCCGTGTCTCCTACATTGTGATCTCTCTGTCCTCTTGTTGCCAGACAATGTGCGAACAAGGAGCACTGCTTTGCTTCCTAAGGCACAGAAATACACAGCTGCCTCTTTTGCTGTACACCAGCACCACTTAGTGCTGAGATGTGCCAGAGGTCATTAATGGAAAAATAAGTTTCTACATCATGGTATTGAGCTTCTAAGTAAAGCCCAAGATTTGTAAAGTGTTGAGTCATACATTAGGTTATAGGATCTTTAACCTATTTTTTCTTCCATTTTTGCTTTCTCTTCTTTTCCCCTTAGCTTATACAGTTTGCAGCAGAAATTCCTAATGTAGCAGTACAGCTGTGAAGTTTTTTGCACAGGTTTTGCACTGGAAATTATGACAAGGATCATTTCTTGGCCATCTCTTACCACCCATCATCCAATAACTTCCAAAGTTATAGATTTGGCAAATATTGAAGTTGCAAAAACCCCAAATTCTAGATGTTCTCTAAGTTTCTGTGAATTCTAATTGATGCGCACAGCCTGAATAAAGTCAGGAGATAAGCAGGGAAGAGAAAAAAAAATCCTCTAGAAGTTAACTTTTAGGTAGCTAAATGCTACATGCTTGTGGTTTTTCCCCTTTGGTGATTTAGTCATGGGGATTTTCTTCTTTCAAACCCTGTTTTCCAGAAAAAGAACTATCTTTGGGATTCAATTTAATGTGCGTGATTAGAGAGAGTTTGTGCTTACTTCTTGTCACAATCCAATCAGATCAGGGCTGCTGAGGATTTGAAACTCCCTCAGGTTAAATTAAGGTGAAATGACCAAACAATCAGCTGAATGTTTATTTGTATCCCACTACGACGCTTAGTGCAAGACTTGGTGTATATATGGATTTACGTATCTATAACTTACTGGCAATAAGCTAGGATTATATGACTTGCACTGCATTCTTATATAACTTGAAAAGACAGAGAAAGTGAGAGAGAAAGAGAAAAAAAAAAAGACGTGAGGGGACAGGAAAAGAGCAATTGGGGGAAAAAAAAAAAAAAATTGGATTGACAGGGAAGGAAAATCCAGATCACCCATCTTGGTTCCAGTGTAGTCTCTGATTCAGTAATGTTTGGGCAGTAGGTGCAGACTTGACCATTGAGTCACAGTACTTTCTATTTATTACAAAGGAGGATGTTTTGCGTATGTATCTGTTGTTTGCTTCCAAGGTGGGAGCAGGTGGGAGTCAGCATTTGTACATGCAGGGAATGGGTATGTGTAGCATTGACCCTTTCCTCCAACTGAGCCAGGGGTCGTAGAAACCCTCTTGCTTATCACATTGGTCACGTAGGCACCTCTTGCAACTGAGAACTTAAAAGGGCTCCAATCATTCTGCATCCTCTTTGGCAAGCACTTTTGGTTCCCTAAGTCCAGCTTCAAACTAAGTACACAATTTCCATTCCTTCTTCAACATTAAGCAATGCACCAATGGTTGAGAATGAAGCATTTTTGGAGGTTTTCCACAGGATGTTAGGAAAAACTTCTTCTCTGAGAGAGTGGTCAGGCACTGAAATGCACTGCCCAGGGAGGTGGTGGGGTCACCATCCCTGGAGGTGTTCAAGAAACATTTAGATGTTGTACTGAGGGACATGGTTTAGTGAGAAATATTGGTGATAGGTGGGCAGTTGGACTGGATGACCTTAGAGGTCTTTTCCAACCTTGGTGATTCTACAATTCTGTGACTTAATAACGAAGTAAAAAGGAAGAGTTTGGAAACAGGAAAAAAAAAAAAATCCTCTTTTTGTTTCTCTTTCCTTTTTAAAATTTGTGATGTTGTCAAATCTAATTTTCTTAAACTGGGAGCAGGTCCACTCTCCGGCACTGTGATTGTCGGAACAGCCCCTGAGAGGATACCTTTGTGACCAAGGCACTGGGAGGAAACTCAGAACAATTAGTGTTTAGCATCAGACTCTGCTGCAGGATTGCCCAGCATCATGCAGCAATTTTTTCCTCTCAGTTTGGCATTTACACAGTGCTGTTATGAAAGGCAATATACACCTTCTTCTGTTTGAGTAAACTGCCTAGGAAGCTCACAATTACAGATGGAAACAACGTTGGCTTCAAGAGTTTTCCACTGAAAGTTCACTTGAAATAAAATCTAAACTTTTCATTTAAAATGGTTGGTTTTTTTTTCAATCAAATAATTCTTGAAAATTGTTTCAGCATCATTTTGCAATGTTTCTTCCCTTAGCAGTTGTACATAAACAGTTCTTTGCAGAATTTCATTTTAACTGGTTGACTTTTTTCCCCTTTGAGATTGGTGCTTTTTGAAAACTTGAGCTTCTTCAAAGGACAGCATGTATTGTAAGTACGACTGGTCAGACTATTATGCCTTTAGAGTGCTTAGCACAATAGAAACCTTCATTTCAGTGGCACCCTCTGGCTGCTACTGCTGCAGTTGCGTAAGCAAAGGGACGGGCAGAAAGGAAATCAAATGCTTTTCTGAGTTTATTTTCAAAACAAGTATTTATTACTTGGAGTGGGAGTACAGAGGAAAATGAGAAAGTTGAGCCGAACAAGGACTGAACAGACAGGAGGCTATGAAATGAAAATAGCACATAAATATAAGGAAAGTAGGAAAGTATGTGTCAAGGAGCAGTAATTTAGGGCAACAAAAGACATGTAGCCAAAGAATGAATAGCATCAAAGTTACTGGATGAAAGAGGACAATTCTATTGAAAAACAACAGAATCTAAAGAGAGGGGGGATTATATCACTGTTGAAATGAGATGTGAAGAGATACAGGGAAAGAGAAGTATAGTGAACAGAATAGGGAGTGGGGTCAGGTGGAGGAAGCAAAGGAAAATTGTTGGTGCTCTCAGCAGGTTTAGGTGAGTTCTCCAGGAGCTGGACCATATCCTTTCCTCATCTCTAGCAAGTAGCTAGCATATGTGGTAGAAATAGCTGGCTAGCCCGTGCTGAGACATTAAGGGACTTGCTGAAGACTTCAGTGAGCTGGGATCAGTTACATCCACCCTGGTCAAAATGCTTTCTGGCTCTGCCTGGTCATATTTCCCAACGAGCCTCAGAATGCACTGGTAGAAGACACTTTTATCAGGGCATAAAATAATGGAACTGGTAGCCAGCTTCCCAAGATGTGTTCTGGGGCTCTCAGTGAATGAGAACAGTATCTCAGAAGTCAGAAAGGGATTTGTGAGGCTGGATCTTGTGCAACCTATTGAACACAGCTTGGCAATATAGAGGATTTAGATAATGGTTAAGCAGATAAATGCCAAAGGTACAAGGAAAGGCCATTGGCCTTTCAAGATATCCAACCCTTGTTTGCAGTGCTACTGCACAGTGAATAATCTAGGATTTTGATGCTGGCTGCCTGATAAGCCCATTTAAATCATCGTAATTCTAGCTGATACGATTCACCTTATGGTCTTCAAATCTTCATTCAATCCTGTACTTCTATTCCCTATTTCAGGTCTATTAGACACAAATGAGGCTAAAGGAGACTATTTAAGTTTCCTGCACAAATTAAAGGCCAGCTAACTGTGCTGTGCAGAGTGCTTGTAATGCTAACTGAGCTGTCCTTTTGATACTGAAAGCAGTAGCAGCTGGAGATGTAGCATCCTGAAAAATTAATTTCCTTCTGACAGAATGGTGCCTGTGGGGTCAGGCCTCACATTATGACCTCTTAGCCACTCACTTGCACCTTAGTCTTTCTCCTTGTAATTACTAAGAGTAATTTAGGCCAGGGAGGAGAGGAAGCAGTCAGCTCTCTTCTGAGGGTCAGAACAAAACAACTATGAGGGCTCCAAGTAAAGCAAGCTCGGACTCATTACTCAGGAGCTGCATAAATTTAGGAAATTGCCTACTGGGTACATAAAATAATGGTTGGAGGAGATACTGGCAATATCCATGCAGAGAAGGGTTACCATGGTAATTCTAGGCTGAAAAAAGGACCCAATTCAAAAGACTTTCACTTAGGGAGGCTATGAGAAAAGTAAGCGTGTCCCGCTCTCTCCATAACCACCAGTGTCATTTTAAATGACGCTTGGTGATGAAGAACTAAACTCACTTGTGGTGAAGGGAGCAGGCTTCAGGACAACTGGTTAGAGGACACCAATAGCCCTTTACCTCTGCGGTTTGTATAGGGCATAGCTGAGCACATGATTGTGTCCTTCAGTGGGCTGTTTGCACCTGGAAATGACAGGATGTAATCCGCTAAAATACCATACGTTTCAGAATTAGAGAATGACCGGGGTTGGAAGGGACCTCTGCAGATTATTTAGTCCAACCAACCCCCTGCAAAAGCAGGTTCCCTAGAATATGTTGCACAGGAAGGCATCCAAGCAGGTTTTGAATACCTCCAGAGAAGAAGACTCCACAGTCTCTCTGGGCAGCCTGTGCCCATGCTGTCACCTTAACAGCAAAGTTCTTTCTTTTGTTCATATGGAACTTCTGTGTTCCAGTTTGTGCCCACTGTCCCTTGTCCTGTTGCTGGCACCACTGGAAAGAGTCCGGCCCCATCCACTTCGCTCCTGCCTTTCATATATTTATAAGCACTGATAAGATCCCATCTCAGCCTTCTCCAGGTGCCAGGTCTCTCAGCCTTTCCTCATATGGGAGATGCTCCAAGCCCCTAGTCATCTTTGCGGCCCTCTGCAGGACTCTCTCCAGAATATCCCTGTCTTGGATTAGGGCAGTTACTATGTTTTCATTTGAACTCAGTCATAAAGAGCACTCTTCATTTGGCCAGTGCTTACAGCTGTGCTCTTCCTGGCTCTAGGTCTTGCTTCATTGCTGTGCAACTGTAAGAGAGAGCATGAAAAGCAAATTTTTGCTTTTCCCATCAGGAGATATTGATAGGAAACTGACTTGCATTTGGATAATTTTGCAGGGGTACTTGGTTATATTTCTAGGGTTTGCCTGAATCTTAAACATCCATGGAAAAGAATGAAGGGAAGGGGGAAGATGGACACTTACACGTCATATGAATACTAAAAGCTGGTGTTCAAATGACAGCAGTGGATGAATTTTGGGCTTTGTGCAGTCCATTACCCAAAGTCTGACAAAGTCTGGAAATTCTCTGGCTGAAGAAAGTAGCTGGTTAACCTCATCTACTTCCTTTTTGCTTTGTAAGAAAAATACATGAGGCCCACTCTCTCCATAACCCCTCATCTACTTCTTTTTTGCTTTTGCTTTGTCTGTCTTCTGGTTTCAGCAAGTGATACAATCCATTTCTTCACATTTCCTTCTATTCCTTCTCATGCAAAGATATTCACAGAGGAAGTTAGAAAAGGAAGTGAGAAAAAACTGATTTCGGATGACTATCTATCTTTAAAATGCTTTTTGAAAAATCAGATTGTAACACTCTGAAGTATTAAACTTCTGTGCATACTCGTGGCAATATGCAGCACTGCCCGCAGCATAGAACATAGAAAGCAGCTCCACCTAGTCCAGGTAAGTAAATGTGCCAGTTCCTGATGACCTTTATGAATACTGGCTAATGGGAAACTAATGGGAGTTACAGGAGGTGGTTGTTATTAGCAACACATTCCATTAACACGTGGGGAAGGAGAAAGCAATGATTTGTGGTGTTCAGTGACTGTTACATATTAGTGGGTTGTCCTGAGAGGAGCTATGAGGTTGTCCGTAGCTGTTCAGTATTTCTCCTGCTTTTTTCAGCTGTCTCTAAGAGCAGTGGTAATTCCAAAGAGATACTGCGTATGGTTTGCATTTAAATGGAAAATAATAGCGTATCTAACAAAGAAGTGTTAAGAAATGGAAGCATACTGCAGACACCCAGCCACTAACAGACCTGGATGTTAGGCCAAAATATGTATGTATCTATATATGCTGCACTGAAAATTACTCCTGAATCATTATGTGTGGTCAGTGCAGCACGCAGGCAACAGGTGCACCCATATTGTTTGTGGAGTTCAGCTTGGGATTTCATTATTTTCATTGGGAATAAAAGGAAAAGGAGAAGGAAAAGGAAAAACTGTTGATGGCTTATCAAGGGCACTGAAAAAGAAAGCAACTATTTTCTCGAAGCCAAGGAACAAAACGCAGCTTGACATCGACATAATATCTTAAAGAGGTCAACGTTTGCCATTAAACAACTGCTCCCTTCTTATCTGTAAGAAGTGAGCACCACCTTAATTGCAAGAAACTGAAGTTTGTTCTTGGCTCTGTGCCTGCCTTGCAAGTTGCTATGCAAAATTAAATTATAATACTATCAAGAAAAATACAAGTGATACTTCTGGTACTTGTATGCAATGCTAAATCAGTAGATTATTTCAATATAAAACGCAGTACATCCATAACTTTCCAGGCAAGAGGCAAGAAGAGTAAGAGATCATGACTTCTATAGTTCAGTGTTATTCATCTTTCCTTCTTGGTACTCAGCCTTGCAAAATCAGTGTCGCCATATATCAGGGAATTTCTTCATGGCTGTGAATGTGATTGAGCAGATGGAGATTTTACTTGAAGCCCCAATGAACTTAAAAAATTAGAGTGCTTAAGGTGTTACATTGCACTTGCAGTGGAAAGGATATATATTAAAAGGACTGGAGTTAGAGTTTATTGTAACTAAGTTACTGCATCTAAAATCTAGGCAAAGAAGCTGAAGTTCCTGGGATGCCAGAAATAGGAGTGATGTTTTAAAAACTAGATGCTGTACAGAGTCAACCATCAATATTACATTATTTATATGTGTTTACACATTACATATATGCATATATACATACCTATGTATGTATTCACACACATTTCTTTGCAGCCTAATCCTCCCAAAATAACTCAGTTGTTTACATGCACAACTTCTGTACTATTTAAGTAAAATCTTGTCATTGTTACAACTTACTGCTTTTTCTGCTCAGCAGTCTCCTTTCTCTGAAGGTAGCATCTTGGAGGAGGGACTATGTTTATCTGTGATTGCAAAATGCCAGACACATGGTAGGTAGAGCTCAAAATAAACTGAAAATAGATCATTTGTTTGGGGCTCATGGAGATCATAGACAACATCAAAAGGCTATTTTCAAGTATTCTTCTTTTGGGAAAGCATTAAGCCCAGGTACCTTTAGTCTTCCTAGCAGAACATCTACCTAACCTATAAACTATACCTTCTTTTCTCCTCTCCTTGTGTTTAGGCTTTAATGAAAATACTAATGTCCAAAGTTGTTCATTTAAGGTGTGGTGGCTCTCTTTTCCTTTCCTTTCTCTTTCCATCACTTAAAATACAAATGCTTTGGAATAGAGTTGGTTTAGAAAGTGTGAAAGGGATTGTAACAGACAGAGAGGGGAGCATGCTGAGTTTTGTAGGTGCTGTCAGTGAGATACTTCGTGCTTCAGTGATGGGACAGGAAGGCTGATTTGAAGCCATTCTGAGTAGTTTTGCATCAAAAGGGAATCTTTTCCTTGATTTTCACCATTACCAGTCAATAAGAAGCATTCCCACTTAGATATTTTTGGATTTGAGATGGAGTCAGAGCTTTTCAACTATTTTCCTAAAAATAAAGCCTTAAAAAGCTGTTTCCTGTTTTGATGCCACACTGGAATAACAGTGCTAAAAAGAGAAAACTGAGTCAGGGAGACACTAGAGGCAATGTGAGGCAGAAGAGTTTCAAGTAGAGTGGCTTATAGTGATGTAAGATCTGAAGTATGTTCATTTCCCTATTGGCAAGATCAGAGTGGCATTGCAAAAAGTTCACGTTATCAGGACTTTGGCAAAGCAATAGGACAAGGATGGGAAAAAAAAAAATCATATGAAAAGAGGGGACCTGCAGTGAGAATTGGACTAATAAATAATTTGGGTTAATTCATCAAATCCCGCTTTGTTTACAACTGGACTCCATGCATTTAACTGAATTTTCCTTATTTTTTCACCTACTGGAGAGATGTATATAAAAGACATTTAAACAAATTTTAGATTTAAATAATATATATTTTTTAAAACCTCCTTAGTAATGTGTGACTTGTTTTCTTTAGCTGAAAATGCTGTTTTTTCAGGTGTACCGGAAGGGCTTAGAAATACTTGGTGAAGACTCCTTGCTTCATGTCTTTCTTTTCCCAGAATGTTTTGGGCCAAGTAAGGAGCTTGTATTTCATCATGGCCCAGAAGAGCTGTTGCAGGTGCTGTGCCTCAGAATTTGTGGAGTCTTATGTTGACTATGACATGAGGAAGGAACTCTGTAGGAAATTAAGCTCAGTGTGTCCATTTGCAAAAAGCAAATTGCCAAAATTTATTTGGACAAGATTATAAACCAAAAATGCCTTCATTAGCATCATGCAATTTTCAGGATACTCTTAAGGATTAGGACTTTAGGGAACATACAGACCAAAACTGTCAGCGGAAACCAACAGCAGTTCTCACTTCAAGGAAACTTTGACTCATGATGCAGGTTTTATAAATGACTTTGTCAATCTCAGAGATGCTGAATTTCAGATTATGAAGCCCCTGTGAGTACAGACCCATTACTCTGAATGGAGAGGCCATAAAAGCATCAGTACCTCTGACATAAAACTGATGTATTATGTAATAATGTTTCAAGTAGAACTTGGAACTTCATTTATCAGCAATGTCCTTAGTTGGCTATTGCACAGGTTACAAATGAAACCCTGAATGTTTCACTCACATGACACATACTAATAAAATGTGGTAATGGGGAGGCTGAGGGAGATGGATAAAGGGATAATGACTCTTTCAAGCCAACTGATCCCAAAGACTGGGGGAGGAGGATGGATGAGAATGTCTTCAATGATCCTGAACATCTTCCTACAGATAGCAAATTAAGCTGTTTGCTGTGGGAGCTGCCAAAGTAAGTAGGCAGGTTTTTTACCAAACACTCAGCTTGCATAATTCAGCTCATTCTAGCAGCTTGGGCATTCCACTAGCTGCTGTTCTTGATCTTTACATTTCCCTGCACGTAAATCAAAATTACAGCTGGGAAAGCGAGAAGAAAAAACCTAACAAATGCACCTGTGGAAAGAGGATTAAGATGGTTCAGAAAATTCTAAGGAGGGTAAATTCAAAGCTAAAATTAAAACCAGCCAATAGATGTGAAAGCTGCTCTTTCTCTGTCATGGTAATCCATGTGCATATTAATAGACCCAGTGAACTAGTAAGCGAAGAGTCAAACCTTCTCAACCAAAGCCTAGAGCCAAAAGTCCTCTGGCCAAGCATTTGCAGTTTGGTTTCACCACAATAAATGCTCTTGGATTGCTATCTGCAGCACAGGATTAATGCTGCCTCCTGATAGCACTGACTTGTGTCATGTGTGGTTTACAAGTGTAGCATGCCAGGCTCTTGTCCATGGCTGGCAAAAATGCACAGCTAATGTTGGTGATTATGTTGAAAAAATGCTGTTTTGTAGCTGAGAATTTGCTCTAAAAAATAGTGTTATGGTGCTTTTTGTATCTGTTGTATTTTCCATGGAAATAAACAGCAGCCATTGCTTTTGGAGTGACCTATGTAGTTCATTAACTAAGTCTAAAGGTAACTCTTGCTTTTGTAGTTAAGACTGGTGTATTCCCTTAAAGGGAAACAAGGTTTATTTCTTACTCCTCTTTAAACAGTACAGTTCTTCAAGAAATTGGTATAAAAATATTAATCTGAAAGATTTAAGGAATAACAGATGTAAACTTTTATTATATAAAAATTAATTACAGATGCCATGCTTCCCTCTTCTCTTTCTATTTATTTATAATAAATACAAAGTGGCCATTAGTGGCCTTTACTTCATTTTTCAATCAACTGCTTCAATTTCCATGCTCCCTTTGTCTGCAAGTTTGTTGTGGATGACTGGGGAAGAGTATTGCAGGAGGTTCTGCTTGCCTTTCTTTCTGAAAAACAAGCTGGTGGAATGGAACTGAACTTTCATCATAGATTAAAACTACCTTGCACATGGAATTCGGAAGGCAGCTTGTAACTATAACTCCAGCTGTTAAAACAGAACTGAATTAATTCCCTAAAAATAATGTACTTGGTAAGTATTTAAAGTGTACAGAAATAGCCTTCCTTCCAGGGAGTGGATTGTAGTATAGAGACATTTGATGTAGTCCAAGAATTCTGCTCTTGGAGCCTTGTGATCAGGTTAGAATGTGTTTTATTCTCAGTATTACAGGAGGTGAGGGGTAGTAAATTAACTTTTTATGAGATTTTAAATAAGGTATGGCCTGTCATAGGAGTAAGGACATACATAGTATACAATTCTACTGGAGAACTTACTTCCTTGCGATGGCTCATTAGCTTTCGAACTGCTAAGATTTTAATTACTGAAGTGCTGTCTGAAGTTGCTAATATTTGATGTTCCATGAGCTTATAAACATTTGTTGTGAATTCTAATTCTGATCTGCCACTTCTAAAGTAGTGTTTATCCCTACCCAACAAAACCAATGGCCAGTAACTCTTCTATACACACTACTTTTGGCTCTAGAGGCTAAATGCTTGGCTCATCTAGCCTGTTTTGCTGACTGTTGCTTGAGCCAATGTTAGTGTAGGATGCAAAAACTAAACACTACTGACTCAATTTGAACAAATCCTGAATAACCATGGTTACTTCAGTCTTACTAACTATATCAGACAACTTCAGTGATCAGCACTGAAGGCCTTTTGTATTATATAGTCTGCACTGGATCATTCCATCGATATGGAGAGGGTAGTAAAGGGAAATTCTTACCTACCTAGTTGTCTGCATTCTCAGAAAGAAAAACTTACTTTCTACATCAGATGGTAGAAATTCTTTTTGTGAACTTTTTTTTATTTAGTTAACTAGGACAAATGCTTTAATGTATCATCTTGTTGATTATCTTCTAGAAGAAGAAGAATTTTTAGAAGTTCACTTCTTGTCTAGCATGCTTTTCTTCTGTGGAAGAAAACATGCCTTGAACCAAGCACCTCTTGCATCTCACCACTTCGTTGCATCTTAATTCCTGTTTTCCCCCCACCAACCCAAAGATACTTCAGATTACTTTACCAAATGCCCTTTGGCTTCTTTTCACCAGCAAATCATTCTTATGCCCAGGAAAATATGACAAAGGAAATTGGCAACTGAAGTGATGAGTCATGTGAAAGTAAAATAACTAAATTTACTGAAACTATACTCACATTTCAGGGAAAAGGTTTGAGTGTTCCCATGGTAAGTTATCAGTTTCAGTTCTCTCTTTCCAAAATCTCTGGACTGAAGGAAAAAGGGCAAATGGAAAAATAAGAGATGAAGGGCACTGGTGGATGGAGTTGTTAAGTAAGTGTTGCTTTTGCTAAGGTCATCTTTTTTCCCAGCCTGCTTTGCTGAAACACAAAGCAGGAAACACAAAGTGGTCTTTGCAGCCTTTCTCCAGTGTATGTACTTCTCTGCCTGGGACTCCTGCTGGCCACCTCAGCCATCACAGGAGCCAGCCTCTGAGCTGAATCTCAGAATCCCTTGTTAATGATATAGGTCAGTCAATCCATCTCTGGCTGGAAGGAAAGTGTATGAATAGGATAGGCTGGGATATGTGGATTTTTGGGGGGTATCATCTCTGCAAAATTTGCAGAGTATCTTTATACTTTCCAGCTTTAAATTCTATCATCTAGTCTCTTCTACTACAGCTAATGACTTTCTACACTCCCACTAAAGCCCAGAAGAGAAGAGGAAAAGGTGGTGTGGTAGCAATAGAGTCCCTCAGGGCGTGGGAGGAGATGGCAAGGGTAAAACTGTAGGACAGCTTGAACTAGATGATTCTCTTCTATTTCCTAGTCTAACTGCAAAGTTTTTGGACTGACATCACCCTGCAGCTGCATACAAAAGAAATTTTGGCTCTCACTGAGACTCAGAAGACCATGGGCAGTATTTGTGTCCATAAAAATGGTTCTTCATGTAATTGCACATATGGACATGCTTCATACCACTGAGATGCTTGTAATTATGATTTTTGCCTTATGATTTAAGCCATGACAAGTACATAAACAGTGTTCTAGGCTGTAGCTGTGGAGGTCATTTTGATATGTATCGAATCTCCCAGATCTAGTGGCAGGCTGTTCATGGGCAATGGTCTCTGTCCAGCAGGAGAAAAACAGATGCTTGTGCCTGGCCACTTCAAGGTCTTCTTTCTTTTGGCCCTGCATCCTTTCTGTGAGAGAATTCTGAAATCTGGTTGTTTTTCTTTTCTTAGTTGCCTCCTGTTTCTGTTGGTACTTCACTGGAAAAGTCTCCAACAGGCTGGACATGTTTCTACCCATCATGGCATTCTTCACCATTTTAAAGCTGTGAGTAACAGAAAGCGAAAGGGGTGTTTGTGTATATGTGTGTTTAAATCAATATGTACGTTTAAATCAATGAATTTTGCTTGTTAAGTAAGTTCACATAGATCTAACACTTCTTTATAAATGCTATTGAACCTGGAAGCTCTTGTAAAACAAATGGCTGAAACTTGTTTTGTCAAGTAGATTATTTCTCTCTATTTTAGTTTGTTAGAGATTAGAAAGAGGATGAAAAAAAGCAAAGGTTCAAGTTAGAAACAATAGCATCAAGTTATGTGTAAAAGCAAAATTTTGTTGTAAAATGTTAAATTCCACTCTCTCTAAACACAAGTTCATTATACAAGGATTGCTCTGAAACAGATGCCTCCTATTTTATGTTGGTCCACTATGTCAGAGGCACGTGTCAGCAGTAGAGGTGGAACCTTCCCACCAGTATTGCCTTATGTGTTGTTGCTGTGCAACAGATGGTAGCAGAGGGGCAGTCTGACAAAATAGAATCTGACGTGGAAGTGTGGATGAAGCAAAGGTGTGCCACTGAATTCCTCCATACAGGAAACTATTATACCCCTTGACATTCAGTGATGTTTGCTGAATGTTTCTGGAGACCAAACAGTGGATATGAGTACAGTGAAGAGGTGGGTGGTGTGTTTCATCAGTGGTAACAGTGAGCCACTTCCACTGGCACAGGAATTTATGAGTGCATCATGCAGGCATTTATTCATCTCTGACAAAAATGTACAGCTAATGGCGGTGATTGCATGGAAAAAGGCTGTTTTGTTGCTGAGGATTTTCTCTGTGAAATAGTGTTATTGTGCTCTTTGTATCTGTTTTATTTTCCATGGAAATAAATAGGAGGCATGACTTTCAGAGCAACCTTTATATGTTCCCTAGTGACAAAACATGCAACATCATAGAGTCTGAAATTTAAAATTGGTTAACTTCCCAGAATAAAGTGTTACACTTTACAGCCTGTAAATGCTCTAAGCGGAAATAAATCCTTTGCGATGTGATACGATCTTGCAGCATATGTGCATTCTAGTCTCAGTTCAGCAAGGCACTTAGTTTTGCAGATGTTTTGTCTTGCATACATACTGTCAACTCAGCAGGGGTATTTTCCTAGTTAAATGTAAGGATGTGTTTGAGTGCTCTACTAGATGAGATTTGGAGCAGTCCTCCCCTATCAAGATCCTGCTTACTGTGAATAACGCAGCAGGCTCCACAAGGCAGAGACAACCTGGTCAAACTGGAAAGCACTGGCTTACTCACCAGAAGCACTAAAGTTACAACAACAGCTCAGTTATGAGTGTTCCTACCAGGCTATAAATATGTACCTAACAGATAGAAGAGCAGATCTGTGCAGAACAGTGCAGTCTACCTGATTCCTTAATTCTGTCTCAAAGGTTAATAGGATAAAGATTTCAAAAGACAGACTTCTAGCTATTGACAGTCCCTGGTTTCTTGCAAGCTGGACTAACGAGTCGCTGTTGCACAAATGCAGATGCTCCCAGCACCACTAAATGTCAGTAGATTGTCTTGCCACCAATTGTGTTTCTCCTAAAGAAATCATTCCATCTTTTGTTTAGGAATCAGTGAAGTTCATCTACACATCTTCTACTCTTGACTTGCCAGTTATTACTCTTCATTGCGAATTCTTTCCTTCATCCTAAAATGTAATTTTCTTCTTGAAAAAAAAAAAGAAAGATGAAATGGTTTTCAGAGAAAAGATTATCTGAGCTTTTTTAATCAACTGCTATATTCTTTCTTTGATTTTTAGGATGTTTAGTTTTGATATCTTTTCTGTTATTGAATCTGTGAAAAACCAACAAGTCTTTTCAGACAGCCTATTATTATTTAAGTTCAAATATATACTACAACACATAGTAGATGAGGGGACTGTAATGGACAACAGCAGAGTAATGGAATAAGCCCATGGATATAACTTGTCTGTAGGTAAATAATTTTCAGCCAACCTCTAGCCTTAGGGAAATTGTGTTTCATTTAGACGTTGAATGAGCTTGCTGCATCAGCAAAGCCATCTGTCAGATACTGCAATTTATTCCTGTCTGAAGCTGAACTCCATTATGGGCTGCAGGCAATGAAAATTGCTGATCAAAATTTGTGTTTTTAAAATGTTTTGCACTGGTGTGATAAACAGCAGTGAGCTATAGCTGATGCTTATTGGTGTGAGGAAAGATACACGTGATATAATGGTGTTGGTTCTTGTTATTTGTGAACGTTTCTGTCTCAGTTGCAATGCACTAAACAATTCTGCCCTTCCTGTCGAAAAAAGATCACGTGATCCAGTATATAACCAAATACAATTCTCCGAGGGTTTGCTTGTTTTGTTCTTTTCTTTCTTCAAAAGCTCAGCCAACAGGGGCATCTCTCATTTCTTTCCAGGTTTTAGAAATCCAGAAGAGTCACCTGTCTATAAGCAGTGCCCATGTGGTGTGACTATTGCCATGACTGCCGTAAGAATACTGTATATTCCTAAAAAAAAATTAAACCACTTGGAAACCCTTTGACCTCTTGTCCTCCTTGGAAAAGAAATTTTGGAATCTGAGTTGTAAATACGTTGTCTCGTGAGCAGTGTTGAGGGATATTTTAACTATGCAGCCCATCTCTGAGCTGCAATTATGAGAATTCTGAGGGACTCTTTGGTTTGCTTCTCTATACTTTGGAAATAATTTTTTTTTTTTTTGTCAGAATAAGTCCTAAAGCAGGGAATAAAAGGTCCAAATGGTCCTGTGTTATTGAAGATACTTACTTAAAAGCTGGACTTCTCTATGCTGAACTGAGCTCAAGCTATTACCTTGGCGTTTAAGCTCTTTCAGCCCTATCTAGGGGTCTAAAGTGAAATATGTAGCACAACAAGGTGCTGAGTTTCACAAGAGAACCCTTTTCTTATATGAACAGCTACACACTACTTTCCGTGACACTGAGTTCTTATTTCAACAAATGTGTATGCACGAAACAAGAACAGAAGTTTAATTCTGCTTCTGACTTGTGCTGGGAGCCCAGTGGTTTAGGCCTTCTATTCCAAAAGCAAAAATATGGACCACTCTAAGACAAACCTTCTTGTCCTTTTTAGCTCATGTCCCAGTCTTGGCCTGCATTATTTTTTTTTTGTTATGTACTTGAACTGTCTTTATCCTTTAAAGAGCAAGGAAAAGATGTGGAAAGACATTAAGAGCCTTTAATGTATGATGGTACAAATTATTTTCTGCACTACTGTTCTATCCTTTGTTCTATCTGAAGTGGTTTTTCTTTCTGAGTCAATGTTTATTTATACAGATACACAGCTAGAAATGGAGAGCCTTGTAGGGTATATAAAGAGTAA
Source organism: Alectoris magna (assembly GCA_030625065.1). Lineage (NCBI taxonomy): Eukaryota > Metazoa > Chordata > Aves > Galliformes > Phasianidae > Alectoris > Alectoris magna. Next base: position 108,944,890 of record CM060560.1, read on the forward strand.
ACGGTGCACATCAGATCATGACGTGCTAGCTCTTCTCTACAAATCCAGGCAACCTATGAAGCCATTCTGGGCAACAGTGGAAAGGTTAGGGGTATATGGGGAATATATTTTTTTTCAAGCTGGCAGATCAGGATTGCATATAAAACGTTTCCCTAATATACTGACGTAAAGAAGTCGTCTTTTAAATGTAGTCATAGTCTTTGTACCTTGAGCATGCCTGAGAAATTTCCATGACATAGCTGTGTCTGCTTTTCAAATTACTATTATTTTGTATGTACAGTGGATGGTCTTGTGTAACACCTGAAAGGGATGCATTTATCAGCTGACTTAGAACCACTAAGCTTTTGTGGTTTGTTATTTTTACTTAAGGCTTTTCTTTTGTCTCAAAGCACATGGTAGTAATACCAGTACTGTGCTCAAGACTCCGAGTTATTCTGACCTTAGTGATATAACTGAAGTTATGCATGGAAGTACAAGTGCAAAGAATATACTTAAAAGGCTGGGTGGGTTCACTGTTGCCAAAGACCTTATAAAAGGTCTCTCGTCCATGTCTCAGAGACACCTTCAAATGTGAAATAATGCTCATCTTGAGGAACAGAGGAAGAGCCCCAAACAATTTCAGCTCCTTATTTTCAACCGTGTGCTGTTGAATTCTGTACTTACAAAATGAGCACTAAAACCATTTTGAGCAAAATATTAAGTGTAACTATGCAGACTTTTAGCCAGCATCCTTGATTTGATGTATTTGCAGTTCTTTAAGAAAATGTTGTGATTGCTACATAGTGGGCCTTCTAATTCATTACAAAGCAGGACTTCATTTGATATTTGAGACAGAAGTTCTCTCTGCACACAAAGAAGTAATTTTGCCTATGAGCTATACAACCTCACTAGAACACACTCAGATATGCTGCAAAAAGAACATCCCTTATAAATGGAGCCCTTTGTCTTCATCCTCACTGCAGAGAAAAAGAATGCTGTTACCTAGTACTCAAACTTTAATTCCATAGGAAATACTCTCCAGAAATCAAGACCTACAAGTACTATTCTATAAAACGTATGAGGTTGACTACCATAAGCATGGCACTCAATTGTAGACGTATATATGAAGCATGAAAGTATAGAAGATGTTAATTGTAAAATAGTAATTACCTTATTGTTATAGGGAATTACAAAGAACAAATGTTTCAGAACCCAAGACCCTTCATTTATAACAGTTCTGCACTGTTATTTTATCCCTCAGATTCCCTCCTGACTCACAGCAGAATAAAAGGAAAATTTAATCCTTCTCTCCATATAGCAATGACTCGCATTATGACTAAATTTCTGTATTGGCAGAGATCTAATGCCTAAGTTACAGACTGCCAACTTGAGCAATCACAAAACCTTTTCCCTTTATGCTGCTATAATTAAAGTTAATATTTCCTCTGCAAGCAGCTGCACTAATGGAACAGAAAGCAGGCTAGTCCTGGTTGCTGCCTAAGCTGCATCGTACAGTCAGAAAAAAATTTGTCCTGACTCCTTATGAGCAGGATAGAGTGTTTGATCAGATAGATAGATAGGATTTCCCTTTTTCCCCTAAGATCTCTGAGCCTCAGGAAGACATACCTGTAAGAATGGTTTCTGACAGGTTCTTTTTGCTAGCCTGAGGGAAAGACCATATCACTTCAGGGACTGCTGCTTCCCTGGAAACTGGTTACCCATGCAAGTCCTCTTTTAGTTGGACCTCTACCATGATAAAACAGACTGTAGTCTATTCCCTCTTGAAGGTGAAGAGATTATTTTTAAATCCTACCTAGGGCTCGCACATGGGATGTGATTACTGCCTGGATCAAGAAGTAGGCGGGACACTTGAAACCAGTTAGGAACACACCAACCCAGAAACAAGAACCGCACTGGTTTTTGGTAAGCCACAAGTGTGAGGCCTGGATGTGGCCTGAAAACCAAGGTTCATGCTTGTAATAGCAGAGAGCAAATGCCAGCATTTGATCTGCTGACATCAAATGCAGACACCTGCTTTATGGCAAGTCTAAGAAGTACATGTAGCTTAGGTGTCATGAAAAAATCTTTGTTCAGAGGGTGATGATGCACTGGCATAGGCTGTCTAGAGAAGCTGTGGATGCCCCACCTTTGAAGGCATATAAGGCCAACCTGGTTGGGGCCCTGATCATCCTGAGCTGGCAGGGTAGAACTAGGTGATTGTTAATGTCCCTTACAACATAAGCTATTATATAATTCTGAGGAACAAAATGGTAGATAGCTCTGAGACAGCTAACAGCAGTCAGCTAAAGAAAATATGTTAGTACTACTTGAAATTGTTGTGATAGAGAGCAGAGCGTCAGTTCAGAAGAGCTGGATTTGCACAAACAAATTCTGATCCCTTTTTTTTTAAGCCATGATGTGAGAAACAGTACTGTGCTAATGGCCAGGGTGATTTTTGTGTGTGGTTCCTCTTGCTTTTTAAATGAGTAAGTCCAAAAGCTATCTATCTCTAAATGGTAAACAATGTGCAAATCACATTTCTTGCTGCAGGAGACAGAAAAGATAGCTGTAAAAATAGAGCAGAAGATATGAAATAGATCAGAAGCACATGGACAATACCAAGATAGCAAAAGTAACTACTAGAGGAGGAGGAGTAAAAGATATGACCCACTACTATTATCAGCTTGTAAATTTGCACAAATATGGTGGTTCTAATGTGTAAGTAAGGAGAACTATGGGCAGAAGAAGAACCAAGCACAAGCTAGTCTCCAAAAAACAATGTTGCCTTTCAGTAACTACTTGCACTCAACTAACCTCATCACTGCACAAGGAAATAAACGAAAATTTAAATTCAAGTAAAAGGCAGGAGAGCCTCAGGGAAAGTTCTGGGTTAAAGTGCTGGAAGTTTGTAATGAGTCCTCTGATTATTATTATTAGAAGTTCTGTACAGCTCCAGCAAAGTTCAGGACTCTGAAGAGAGTACTGACAAAATAGATTAAAAATGTCTCCCAATTATTATCATCAGTAAGTTGAATTAATTTACAGCAAATACTAATTTATAAGAAAACTCTGTAACTTGAATTAGGATTATCAGAAAAGATAACAAACATATAACAAACATTAGCAGCCAGGCAAGGCTGCTGTGTTGCAGTGTCGCTGGTAGCAAGTGGCAGGATGGGCTGTTCTCTATGCAAACCCCCAAGCTCCTACTCTGTGTGCAGGAAGCAGACTTGCTACATGTGTAACAGTTCTGGGGCAGGCAAAGCACAAATAGGCATAATGATACCTGAGAAACTTTCCTAACAGAATGTTTGACCGTTTCCCCATCCCTACACCTTGGGTGTGGGATGCAGCAGGTGCTCTGAGGGCAGAGCAAAACCATTCATCATGCTTCGTTTAAGATTGCAGCACACAGACAATCCTGCTGGTATAACCCAAAGGAACTCTGCTTAGCAGCATGCTCACCAAAAGTTACAGGAAGACCACTGTTAAAGCATTTGATCCTTAATTAATCCTGAGGATCCTGGGGGAAGCTTAGCACACGCTCAAAATCACCTCTCTGATGCAAGATCCCATTAGTTAAAACTTACTTCGCTTATTTTCTCAGGAAAATTACAGCTTAATCATAACTAATGACTATTTTTATGCTGGAGTTTTTGGTATTATCATCTATTTAACTGAAGAATCCTTGCATCAGTTTCTCTTTACTTAACCAGAGAATGTTTTTAAATAATAGCTTAATAGCAATCCTGAGCAAAGATTGCTCAACCAAGCAGAAGAGAACCCTGGTGCAAAATCTGGGTGCTTATGAAAAGGAATTCATTTCCCTGTGAAGAAGGGAGACAGTTAAATGCTACCACTTCTCAAAGCGAAGCTCTGAAAACATTTCAAAGCACAAATCTTGAAACAATCTTCTTATGTGTTTGAACTGAAACAAAATACTTTTTGTTTGTTTCTTTTTTTTTCATCTAGATTCCTGGAAGAGGAAGAAAACCTGGAGTACTTAAATAAATGGTTTTGGTTTGAAATCTGGACCCCTTTACATGGGTAAGTTCAGGTGAAAAATCTCAACTTCACAGCACAGATACCTGGGAAATAAGGCATTGTTCCTCCTTCTCTCCCAATCTTTCTCAGTACATCTCTTACCCTTTGTAAAGATCTTTCACACTTTCCACAGAGCTGCAAGCCTGTGGATTGTCCTTGGGTGTTACTTTAGTTCTAAAATATAATTCCCATCTTGGTAGAAAACAAACTTTTGTTGCCAGCAGCTATTGTAGCTGTTGCTACTGTTGTAGAAAGGTTGCTACATAACAGAAAATGTACAAGTACTCAAAGGAGAATTTATGTCCTGGAACTACATTTCTAAGTGTACAGCTCTAATTGTACAGCTATAGGTAAAGGTAAACAGAGGTTATGCAGATGCTTTGTATGAAAGATTATTGTGATAGAAAGATAATCAATGATACATGGGAAATGCTCACCAATGTCAAAGGCTCACAGTAAACTCCACAGAGGAGCAATCTCCAGAGAAAGAGATCCTGCCTTAGTGGTAGTCAGCCCTTAAATGAGATCTGGGAGAGGTGGAGCCAAGCTCCACCACTTCCAGTAGCACAGCTGAATTACCTTCACCTGTGCTCCCGCAGCTGACTCATTGCCTACCTCAGGTGGTCAATCAGAGGTTCAGGCTGTGACCAACAGCTTCCCATACACTAAGTAAATGTCATTTAAGAACAAGAAGAAAGTAGACCTCATTACTAAGTCATTTGTCATAGCTTATTGGTATAATACATCTCGTTAAAACCAATTAATCTGTGGATTTCCAAGGAATCACAGTGTAAGCTAACAAATGAAAAGCAGAGTTATTGAAGTTTCTTTTTTGTTTTTAGTGTACGTGTGCAACCTCAGTTTATTCTTGTCTATGGACAAAGCAGTGGGAAAGGGGAGCTGGGTCTAAAATGCTTCAGCTACTGCTCAATAAATAAGTGGCTTCACATCTGTTTTCATTCTGGATGTGAACGATAAATAGATGCGATTCATCTAGTAAAATAACTAGATTACTTTAGACTGGCTTCTCACTTAATTTGAACTTCTATTGAGGAACAGGACAGAACACATCCTCATCAAAACACAAGTAAGTACCAGCTATAAACTGATTTATTGTTGTAACAGTCCACTCTTGTCTACCTGCTTCTGTGAATCATATGGCAACAAAATGGCAGGTGATTCTTAGTTGTTGGGGAGAGCTCGTAAGTCATTCATGTGCAATTGGGAATTTCACCATTCTAGTGCTTGCAGAGCAGCAAGTTTGAACAACACTGTCAGTACTGACTTACTTAAACTATTCCTCCACTGCAAATCAAACCTACTTCTGAGGACCAGGCACAGACTGGGTTTGCTCAGTATGGAGACACCTGCTAAAGCACCTCCTTGCAGTGGCAACTGTCACTGTAAGAGTCCAAAACAGGTCAATCATGGAGGATGCTCCTCCAGAAATATTAGGATTAAATGCGGCACTTGAAAACCATCTTTGCTGGTCTATTGCTTCTGGAGCTCTGTGCGACCGTGTGCCCGCGAGCACACAAAAAACAAAACCATTAATTCTGACCTTTCTGCACAAAAGGGGTGAGAACAGGACTCTGGGTAATATCCTCTTGCTTTTGCAGCAGGTGGTGCGCATATGCAGGTGTGACATAAAGCATCCAGGGTCTTGCTTTTTAAAATAATGTTGTTACTGTATATGGGGGTGAGGGGAAATCTTTAAGTTTTCTCTCTGAATCTAGCTGAGAATTTATTAATTATATCTTATAAATGATGAGTTCCTGTTTCCCACTGAAATCTAAAACATGTAATTATGAATTGGCAATATTTACTTAGAATGTTTTATGAATTATCCTTATACTGAAAGAGTTTCTGGTCCCTGTTGAGTATGGTAAGTAAGTTAGCAACATGGAGAGATTTGTCTGGGCTTCAGTGAAGTATATTTGTGATAATTATTTCTCACAGTCCTCTTGCTATCTTGGTTGATGAGTGTGCCAAGAAATCACAAAAACAAGTTTGAACGCGAACTGTATCCATCTTCTGGAGGACAGAAACAGAATCAATCTGTTGCCTCCAGTGTAGCACCATGTGACTTAGGCTTCCCCAGTTTTGCTGCAGTGAAATCATCTTTGCAGCCCAGCAGTGGAAGAGCTGGCAATAAAACCTAGGGACTCTTTGGTATGCGAGGTCAGACAGCAAAGAATTTTAGTACTTTAAGTTTATTCTTCCTCTGAGTGCTCATTTTAACATTTGCCTTGTTGACATAGTGTGCTACATAAGCCTACATAATGACAATGCATACCACTTCTTAGAAGTACTTGTCACAAATGAGAGGATAATATGAATAACATAATGCACAGGTCTTCCAGAAGGACTGGAACAGACGAAACTTGTGCGTGAGAGAAAGTGTGTTCTTTCATTCTAATTCTGTACCATTCTCAGAGCAGTTATCCAACTGCACCCAAACACACAGAATAATTACACAAAATGCTAAGCCTCAATGTTCATCATAACAGCTGCTGTTCTGCTTTCCACCAAGGAAATACTGTTACTGTTTTTTAATCAGTGTTAATCAGCAGGTGCCTAAATACCAGTCTCCCCAGTGATGCGGGAGACCTCCCTACCCCGCAACCAATGAACTTGAACTTGGTTTTGGTCTGCGTAACACCACCTATACAGGTGTTTCTGCAAGTAGTGATTTGAACAGTAACATAGAATGGAAAGCTGGTTTTTCTTTTAACATTTAACTAAGAATCTGAGGAGAAAAAATAATTTTCTACAGCTTAAGATATGGGATAATACATCCCTCCATGCCTCTGTTGAGATGATGGCTAGCAGCGGACTCGCTAGCACTGACAGATCACACAGATCTCCAGCAGCTGTGAACAGCCAATTACCCCTCGTTAAGTGTTTCTAGCATGCAACAACCTAGCAATCCTTACCACACGTGGGACTGCGGGAACGGAATGGCAGTTAGGTGAGTCCCCAATTAGCTAATGCGCTTTACTTAGGAAAGAACATGCAACAGTTGCCATCTGGCTGTATTTGCAGTATGAGCTGTGAACAAACTCTAGAGGCTATCTTGTGAAGCTTGTGTTGTGACCCAAGTAGTAATTAAGCACTATAAATAAAGCAATTATTGCACGTCTGATAGATAAAGATCTGGAAGGTAGTCGCTTGGCAGCTGTGAAGTCTTGCCCAATTGGCAATGCAAAAAAACTTTTTTTAAGAGTGCTGTTCATTTTAGATTAACTTTTATTTAGAGTCACAGTGCCATCTAGAGACCGCACAGGGCCTTTGATCAGCTTTCAGACCTGGTTAAAGCTCAGATGGGAAGTACTTTGTTTTTCTGACCTTCCGGGCACAAGTAGTGCTGAGAGGTGCGACTGCTTGGCGTTGGCCAACACACTGCCTTCAATCTAAATGTTTGTGGAGCATTATGTCTGCCCTGTGCTGTAACCTGCCAGGAACAAACGGTTGGCAAGAGCCATTTAGCAGAAGGATTGAGGTAAACAGTCTGGGATAAGCAATGGTGATAAGTAATGTGTGTTAATTTTTAATTAAACTCAAGTGATTTAATTACCATCCAAGAACCCAGTCTGAATTTTCCTGAGATGTGAAGAGTGAGCAAAGAGCTGCCCATGTAAACATCCACCTGCAGCTATGATAGGCAGCTTGGGATGCAGGTGCCTGTTGCAAAGAGGCAGCCACAGGGCCCTATAAGTTTGCTATTGCCGTGGTTTGTTTAGTTCAGTTGGGCATCCAAAAATCACTGTTACATGCTCTTGTTTCTATTGGAGAATATACATGCTTTTCACTTACTCTCCAAAAGGGCAGTCAGGGTGTGCAGAGCTGCTGCCACTTGTGCTTAAGCTTCATATCCTTGGTGCTTTGAAGAAGGGAAAGGAAGACTTAGAGTCTCGGGGTGCTTTATAAATTATTTAAGGACACCCAACATCTATGCTGTACTGGCAATTCTGTTCTCTCAGCCCTTCTCAGTCTCTGTAAAGCTATTTCAAAATGGAGATGACCATACCCCCCAGTTTCTTAATCCTAGGTGCTTGAAAATGCATGTGTCTTCCTTGGATACCATGCAAGTACAAAATCTTTTTGTTTTTTTTTTTTTAGAAATGTAAATGGAGACTGGATATCTCAATAATGATAAATACTGGGTGTGTGTTGCAGAAGAATTGCTGGCAGGCACTGGTCTATTCTGGATGCCCATGTCTCCCACAGATACCACATGATCCGCATGCAAAGTAAGTCTTGATGTTTCCTGAGTCAGCTGGCAGTGTCTATATTTGCCGTTGTAAGGAAAAAGAGATGGACCAACCCATGTCTTACATTGATGGTTCCTTCTTAGTTTTTATATATAATTCAGTCCTAATTTAAAACAAAGAACTGGAGGAATTCAGTAACATTATCCAGAAATCTGGTTTCATTCCTGCTATGAAGGGAACTTCTTGTATGTTTTGAGAGTTTAAAGTCTTTAATGTTTGAGGACCTTTCTCAAGTATTCAAGCAGTCAAAATCTACCACCTGTTTGCCCAGTATTAAATGTAAAAATAGCAATTCTTTCTGTAACAAGCCAAGTGAGCTGTTATTTCACAAGATCTTCAGGAAACCTTCAGGGCTCCTTTAAGTTTGACAGGATGATTTGTTGAATCACTTTGACATGACAAACCAGTGTGACGGATCTTCCTTATTTTTCAACAGTCGAGAAGTAACCCTAAGCTAACACACAAGACCCAGTATGTAGTAAAGCGTGGGAGCTGTGGAGCAGAGGGCTTTAACTGGCCTCCCTCAGAAGGCACACAGCAAACCAGATCTATTTCATACTTTTCTGATTGCTTTGTTGAAAACTGCTTGACTTTGGCACTGATAATGTTCAAATTTGCAGAGAAGCCTGATGTTAAAAGCTGGTTTTGCTGTAAATCTGTGTTCTACCTGTACAGCTTCACAGCCTTGTTCATGGCTCCCAGGGAGCACCCTTATAGTGGCACCATCTGCTGCATGGGGGCTGCGCTTGGTGCCCCTGTAATCTGTAATTGGAGGCTGTCTGTACTGCAGCTTGTTTTTCTCTTTGTCCTAATTATGGTTGCAGAGCATTATGGTGTCTTTTTGGTTGTGGTTGGTTGTTGGTTTGTTTTTTTGTTTTGTTTTGGTGCATTGGCAAGTTTTTTTCGTGGGTGAGAAAACAGGCTTTTGTGAATTCATGTCTAGTGGGTGTCTTCTCTAGAATACACAACTGAGGCAGTGAGAAGCAAGTTGGATGGATGGACTCAAGAAAACGAAACAGTGGGGGCATGCCATGCTTCTAGGTCTAGCATGTCAGGCTGTAAGAGCTATGAGCTGAAACACTGGGAAACTGCACAGTAAGGTTAGTTCTGAACTTTTTAATGTAGTATTGTAGTAATCTGTATATACAGATTAGAGCAGTCTTTATGTGATCACATATTCATCTTATTCTCCGCTACAGAAATTAAGTGAGCTTTGTTGATATAGTCCTGGATTTCCAACACAAAATGGCAGTGCTCATGCCACTAATTTTCATTCCTCCTTCTTTCTTCATGATTAACTTAACCAATGCAATAGAGTTATTTTCAGAAGCGCCAAGTCAGAGAATCATTTCACACAGCTTTTCATGCTGTGAGATGGAGCATTTGGGTTTGAATTTGATAGCAGCAACAGCAGTAGTAGGAGGCTTTATCTGTGAGAGTCAAAATGAACCAGAATTGAGAACTCCACCAACAAATGTTAGTCAGTTACAGCTGTGCTGCTGCGCTTCAAGTCCTTTTTTCCTCCCTGCTATGTTCCTGCCCACTTCAGTGATTCAAATACAGTTCGTACTGCTCTAATGAATTACTTGTATGTCGTTGTTTGCTTATGTATCTCTCTAAAAAGAGAGGATTCAATTGTTTTTTTTACCTATTTTTCCCTTTGTATCATTTTCTTCAGCCCTTATGGAAGATTTGGGTTTTGTTTCACTTTCCTTATCTCCTTTCTCTCCCCCTGTGGTTTGGCTCATCTGCTGACCTTTGTAAGGTTTTAACTTAGTCTTCAAGTACTGTGATGTTCTTCCAGTGTGATTAGTCCCTTCAGTTTTAAGGACTCTTCCAGTGATCTCGCTTAGGATTCCTATTAAGTCCTCCTCATTTTGTGTCCCTTCAACCTTGCAATTTTCTCTGTTAAAACTGTTCTTGCTAAAGTTTTTAAGTACGGGGCAGTGACCTGACAGACCCTTTCAATGCCCTAAAGCACACTGCTCCTGAAGGCTTCTTGTCCTTTGGTTCCACTGACTCTAGGTCTCCTGGGTTTTTTTTTGCTCAAGATTCTTCTGTTGCACCCTCCTTGATGGTTTCTCTTCATCTCTAGCTTTTATTCGAGGAATCTCAGTAAATTCTGACTGATATCTTCTCTCAGCTTCTTTTTGCCGTGATCACAAATGCAAATTGTTGACAAGTTGTTGACATATCCTTATAGTTAAAAAAGCTTCAGCTAAAGGCAGCCAAACACCACACAGTCCTTCATTAACTCCTTCTCACAATGGGATGGGGGAGAGAGTTGGTGGGAGGAAATATGTAGAACTCATAGGTTGAGATGAAAACTATTTACTAAGACAGAAAAGAAAGGAAGAAACAGTAGTAATTTTAATAATATACAGAACAAGTAATGCCCAAAGCAAAACCACAGATTGATGTAGACATCATGCTACAGTTATGAATTTTGCCAAATTAAATGTAATTTCTTTCTATAATGGTTATTTCTTGTAAAAGCCCTTGTTGGCTTGGTTTGTACAGTAATATAATTACTTACTGACATAGGCCAAGAACACAGACTTTCAGGACACTTAGCTAGAAGTCAGTTCAGCTTTCTTTCTATTTCTACATCTTGTCTTTTTGCTACCTGGTCAAATTACCCTGCACTCTTGCACTTCCTGCTTTCTTCACAACTTTAGCCATTTTCAAGTATACTGACTTTGCTTTTAGCTTCTTCTGACCACACCTTTCAATTTAACTTTGATCTCTGCCCCATAGTTATCCACTGAAAATGGTGTTGGTTTTTTTTTTCTTTCATTCTGTTAAGCAACTTAGTTTTTCCTTGGCTTTACTTTTCTTACTGAAGGTATTATTAAGAGCTTGTCTGTGTTAGAGCTGCAGCCTGTATAGGTGGCAAGACCAGAACACTGAGAGTGCTTGCTAATATGAGATGTTACCATGAAAATGCCTTATTATGTTTTACAGAAACTGAAGGGAAATACTAAAAATAGGTAAAAGCAATAATATAGCAGATTGGAGTTTCAGCCAAGCAGAGCTTGGCATGCTGCAAACAAAATTTTGCAAGTCTAGTTTCAGTAGTGTCTATTTTCTCTTGTGGTCAAAATACTTTGTTCAGACAGAGGCATAACATTTTAGAGAAGTGGTAGCCAAAGTGGTGTCCAGGTACAATGAGAAAAATTGCAAGGTTAGAAAAAGGAACCTGTGGGGAAAGACTGAAGGAAGTGGTTGCATTTTGTTAAGAATATAGAAGATTGATTAGAGTATGAAGTGTTTTGACGTATAGGAGATGATAGTGACAATCTAGCCTTTTTTCCATGTGGAGGTGAGAGCAGGAAAAAGTGCTCAGCAGTCTTTTCCTTTCTCTAACATGTAAAATGTCAGTTAATCACTGCAGGAGGCTAACCTAGAAACATTCTGTCCTTCAGCAAACAATGGGAAAAACAAAACGAACAAACAAAAACAATCTAATCCTGTTTTGGAAAAGAGTAAAATTATTTTAAGAGTGCATTCACACCAGACACAGCTGGATTTGGTGTTGCTAAAAATGTTAGTGGTAATGCCTGAAGGCTTATTCTGGTGTGACTACCTCCATTGCACAAATCCTCTTGCAGCTTAGAAGGATGCAGCCAGTACATTGTGTCTCTCTTGTGCCTTCTCCTGCCTTCCAAATAGGTAATTTCGCACCATGGATTCCTCAGCATGTTGATTTGGGGTATCGCTTCTGTTACTTTCCTACATCTTTTGTCATAAATTACACAGACTTTGCAGCAGCTCTCAGTCTCTATTTCCTGTCACAAACTATCCTACTGTGATCTAGAGTGGCTTCAGGCTTTTTCGTCACTCTGCAAGCACAGACAACTTGAGAAGTAGCTGCATCTGAGGAACAGGAACGGTCTCACTCACAACAGCTTACAGCAGCTGACTGGAAGGGCCTCCTCCACAAACCAGAAGCCCAGGCTTCCTGCCTGGATGCCCCAGAATTGTGTCATGCAGTACCCTGAATTCACTGGTGAAGACTGCTTCTCGCTGTCATGTGGGCAACACTCTTTCAGTTTTCTTCTTTTTCACATGAGGCCCTCTTCGACTTGAAGCAGTCGAGAATTTTCTGTCAGTGAAGAGTTGTGAAGAAACCCAGATGTTGCCATCCTTGGCTCGTAATGTGAAATACATCCAGATTTCATCAGTTAATACCATTAGCTCCCGTTTCTGGCCGCTCCTTGGACTTTTCAGAGTGGGCAACCTGGATTGTGAGGAGTTGTGTAAGCTAAAAATACTTAATAGGATATATTTGGTCTGAATTTATGGGTGAATTTGGCCCATGGGGGTATGTATTATGTGATTCAAACATAGACAATAAAAGCTAAATATCACATGCTACAGATCATGGTAAGGTTTGTGACACAGCTCTGAGGTGTCTGACAAGGACGTCTCTCACCACATGCCTGGTATTTATGCAGCATCTGTCAACAGATATCTCCATTTGTGACCTGAAAGTGCTGTTATGTCTTTGTCAGTGTCTTGCATTTTTGCCATGAACTAGCCCACCAGTGCCAGAATAAAATATATACACATCTATGTATGCATTCGAGGGACAGTGAGGAGTTTGTGTCTGATCAGTGAGTTACGTGTGTGGTTTAGTGACAGACCAGATGACATTTATGGTGTCTCTCTCCTTCATTTCTCTTCTATTGTACATTTCTGTGGTTTCTGCTTTTAAGCCAAACTCCAACTTCACTTGAGTACTGCAGATAGGTAAAGTAAAAGGATCACTTGAATCCCTAGGTGACCCTCCACTATCGAACACTGTTGGGAAGCTGCAGGAACAAATTGTCTTGATGTATTCTTTAAATTTTGAACTCTGTTTGAGTTGTGCTTGAGCTGTGCACACTGAACCGTGGTTTCACAGTAAGAATTTCTGTCTGGGATCATTACTTGTTATTAGAACAAAGAACTGAAAACCCTAAACTGAACTGAAAATCTACCATTACACGACTCTTCCATCATTTTTCCATGATGTTTTCTAAGGTAAGAGATTTTCAAAACAGTCATGTTAGATTAAACAGAGAAAAGCTCCAATATTCCCACATCAAGTATACCACTGACCCAGCCTCTAACCGAAATAAGTACACCAGAAATGAGAACATGCTCGTAAATAAATGGAGTGTATTACACAATGTAAACTGCCTAACTAGTGGCGCAAGAAATTTCTTCACTTCCTAATAGGATCTTACTGTGCTGGTTTGAAATTTTCAAATTGTTTCTGAAGTTTAGCAAATCTGGCTATGCAGCTACACACCTGTAAAGTACGTAGTCCCACATTGTAACTCAAATATGTAGTTGATGGGAAAGGAGAAGAGTCAGCTCTTTCTTATAAAAATCAGAAGTGTTTCTAAAGAGAAGTAGAACCAATACTATTTTTGTAGGGAGAAATTCCGGGATAAGTGAGCAACTGTTGTTTAAAAAAAAAAAAAAAAAAAAAAAAAAAAAAAAAAAAGCAAGCTTTCCTCAGAAGGGAAAGGTATTGAGCCCATCATATTTTATCTTTAAAAGAAGCTGGTGGTTTTACTTCATTTTTCTGTGTCCAGAGCAGAACCAATTCTTTGAGAAGCAAGTAAAGGAGCTGGCTTCCTTAGATACAACAGGAGCAATTCATCACTATCTTGTTCCTCTCAAGGTGTTGTAGTCACTCCAAGTGACTTCCATCTGCCCCTCCCAAAGGGAATGGAGCTGCCCATGCCAGCCCAATGTAGCATCTCTGATGTCCTAGCATGTCTACTAAAACACTTGGCCCTCATAGGTGCCCAAATATCAGCTCACAGAAAATTCTAGAGATTATTTGGTTCAGTGGTTTTCAGACTTAAAAACAAAGAAGACTGACCGGAGTATCATCAGTAGTAGTATCCAGAGTTGAATATCTTTTTCATCGCTACAGTTGCTCCGACACCATATGAATTCAGTAACTGCCCAGGAGCTTGAAATACAGAGGGAAGTTACAAGTCTTAGTGAACATGGGTAATTACAATTGTCTTTAATTACATTCAGTTATTTAATACAAAATCTACTAGTCTTTACTGTTTATTACAGTGTCTTTTAGTTATACAAGCCCTTCTCCCTATTCTGCCCCTTCTGCTGTCCTTGTTTCATTCTTTTCAATGACAGCTTTTTCTGTTTGGAATACTTAATTATCATAGGCTAACTCCTTTCTCCCTTTAATTTTCCCTTTTCAAATCTTCCTTTTTGGTATCCTCAAGGTCCTGTCTACTTGTCCCTCTTCTCTTTCTTTTCAGTTTTTCTGGTGTTGTTTTTTGTTGTTGTTTTTTTTTTTTTTTTTCCTGTTTGCTTTCTTTTCGGTTGGTTGGTTGTCTTTTAGTACTATAAGCATTACAGAAATAGAACATTTTTTCATTAATTTTCTATTACTCCTTAGCTGTTATAGCACTATAATATTAGCCATTCCCTCAACTGCTATTCCAAAGTTACTTATCCTCTTGTGTCTCTTGAAATTGCTATGAGGTCCTTCTGATATATTCCCTTTCATCAAAGCCCCTGTATATAAACCCTCTTCTACATCCCAGTTCCAGTTCAGCATTTTTCACTTTTTTGAGATCCATTTCTTCTTCCCCTTCATGTTTTTCAGGGTCCTCCTTGTAACTTTGTTGCCTTTCTCCTTGTTCTGTTCCTCCAGTTTTTGTTGCTGCTCCACACGGAATCTCCTCTCCATGTCTTTTGTTCCTGCTGCTGGTGGGTTTTCTCCATCCAAACCCTGTTGTCTGCTTCCCCTTTTCTGATGCCTTATTCTAAGAACAAAGTGACATGTTTATTTCTGGCTCAGATTCCGTGACAACACTGCTTGGGACTGTAACATTGTGAATTCTCCCTCTCTGGTTAAGATGTGGACTTGTGGCTAACTGATGACTTGAGAAACAAAACTGTAACAATCCTGTGAAGGCCACAAAACAAAAAAAACTGTTTGGCAACACTCTTGTGAAAGTTGAAGACCAAAGACCTGTTGTGCCCAAGCGCAGTGGGAAAGTCAGAAGTTAGTTGTCTTGCTTAACATCCCATCCACAACCATCATGCAAAAGGAGAAGCATGGCCAGTACGGCATTTGCACAGCACATAGGTCCAATTGGAAGGGACCATCACATGACATAAAAGGCATTGCCAACCCCCCTACTGGTGGCATATGCCCCACCACATCCTCAGCCACCACAGAAGAAGGAGGACAGGCGCTTAGGACATCATGAGATCCACAGTGGTAGCTTGCTTTTCCTTCCTTTTTTCTCCCTCTCCTTCTCTTCTCTTTTCTTTTTCCTTTCTCACTTGCCAATCTTTTAATAACAGCATACTCGTTCTTGATCAACGCCTCGACTTCCTTCCATGTCTTAATTTGGAGAAACTGGGATCACTGTAATGAATCACAGACCTCTTTGGCTTTCAACATCTGTGCATGAGTCTTGGAGTCATCTCAGACCTTACCATAGCTTTGTGAGAGCTATTTTAAGGCTTCTAAGGAGCATCAAGGAAACAGAGAAGTTCTAACTTAAGCACCAATGCCAATGCTTCATCTGCCTTTGGCAGAAAAAGGCAGGGCAAAGATGGACATGCTGCTGCTGTGCAAGATGGTCAGGTTGTGGATAGTGATCACTGCTCAAAGAAAGCCCCAGCCCCCATCTCTCTTCAAGCACATTCTTCTTCTCATGGGTTTCTTATCAGCAGAGGAGCACCTACCTAAGGGATCAGTGGGTAAAGTGTGGATGCCACTTCCGCTTAAATAGCCTTGTAGGTGCAGACCTGCAAGACTGACTAAGACTGACTGATTTTACTGTATTCTGTTTCTGCACGTAGGTAATGAGGTCTTTAGGGAAGAACATGTTACTATTACGCTTCCAAAAGAGAAATCATTCCATTAGAATCATAAAATATCCTGAGCTGGAAGGAACTCATGAGGATTACAAAGTCCAACTCCACACAGGATCACCCAAAATTCAACCCTTATGTCTGAGAGCATTGTCCAAAAATCTCCTTGCACTCTGGCAGCTTGAAGCTGTTCCCACTGCCCTGGGCAGCCTGTTCCGGAGCTTGACTACCCTCTTATGCAGACCCTGTCCCTGACCCCGAGCTGCCCCTCCCCTGACACAGCTCCATGCTGTCCCCTCAGGCCCTGTCGCTGTCACACAGAGCAGAGCTCAGCGCTGCCCCTCCGCTCCCTGTGAGGAGCTGCAGCTGCCATGAGGCCTCCAGCAACATCATCTATGCCTCATAAGTCTTGCCCTCTAGGCTGTTCACTGTTTCTGTAGTCCTCCTTTGGACACTCTATATTAGTTTTATTTATTTACTTTGTTACTTGTTAGCTTTCTTATCACTGCAGAGGAGAGAAAGAATGTACCTGAAGCTGGGCAGTGTTAAGAAGCTGCTGCCGTTCCTTTTCATAGCTGGAATTCTGGGTCACCCACCTCGCGCTGCCTCATGAAAATTTTACTTTCATGAGATGTTTAGAAAACTATACACACAGTCATATTACTGACCACCACCCCTTATCATACCTGATCAGTTATCACACTTCACTTGCACAAAAGGAAGAAAACTGGAATTTTGCCAGCAGCACGCTGTAACTCTGACATCTCCTAACTGATGAGTACTTGCACTCAGAAGTTTCCTGGAATTTTTGTGAAATGTAGGAGGATCTGTAAAGAAGAATAGAGAAAATAGCCAACCATCACTTATGGTATCATTGTCAAGGATCATGAGCAAGGTGGACCACAGAACTGTACAAGAGAACTGCAGTGCCAGTAGCACTGATGGTGTAAGCAACTGTCATGGTGCAGTGGGATCACTGCCATGGAGCAAGGAGGTCACCAGCACTGCTTGGTGACAGAGAAATGGTGACACATTACGAGAACTTCAGAGTCGTCCTCAGGTTACAAAGCTGGGAAGTGTACATGCAAACAGTGATCAAACAGCTCTTGTGGACCTGGACCTGTTTTGATTTTGAAAGCAGACTGTATTGCAGCAGTCCCCGATCCTTTTCCTCAGCTCTGAAGACTGTCTCTCCTGCTGTCTCTGTCCCTTCCCCCTTCCCTGGAAACTTTAACCCACTTTATCTGCATGATCAGTGCTTGTTTTCTTTCCAGTCTCACTTTCTGAATCATAGCTACTCCAATATCTTTAGGTCCTCCCTCAGTTTCCATTCCTTCACTAATACTGCCCAGCCTGGTTTTTATCTCTTGCTTCTCCAGATCTGTTTGCTCTCTACCCTTCCCCAGTCCTTCCCTTCCAGTGAGGAAAGCATTAAAAGCCTGGGAGAGCATCTCCCATAGAACTGGGCAGCATTTCCTCCATCAGGGAGCAGCAGCTCTCCACACGGCTGTATCCTGCCCACATTGAACTGACAGCAGCTTCCTAGGGGTACCAAAAGGCACTGTCTGACCATCGTCTCCTTCCTACCATGTTGTCTAAATCATGACATAGACGTAGCAGAACTTCTTGATAAAAGTGTTACACTTTAAAAGTGAGAAGGAGGCAGTGGAGAGAATGCCTTCTGAAAAATCTAATTCTCAAATAGTGCTGACCAGTTTTCACTGAAAATTGGAAAATCCACTAAACCATAAGAACAGCAACAACATCCAACAGCTGTGCTACAAGGTGAAGTTTGGCAAGGCTTTGAGCAACTTCATTTGTAGAAGTTAACTTTAAAATGTAACTGTGCACAGGTGTCTGCTAAACTATTGCATAGCTTAGAAACGTGATACACAAACCAAATGTTAGCTCTGTCATACAATGCACCAGAAGAGTCTTCTCTTCTGACACGGACTGTTAACAGTGCAGATGAATCATTTCCCATTTCCCACCCTGCCCTCACTGTGCTCATCAGCATTAAGCTGTTGACTAACTGCACTACAGACAGACCAGTAACAGCAACATGAACCCATGACCGTACTTTGCGCCTCCAGTTTCACTTCTTAACAGCTGCTTTTAGAAGAAGTCTTCTTTTAATGCCAGTCTTCTGGCTTTTTCTAGAATTTGTCTGAAAGACAAGAGACCTTTTTTCTATTTGTCCATGGAGTTCCCATTTTTTCACGGAAAGATATCAAGAAAAGCATGTGAAGAACTACTGTGCAAGAAAGGAAAGAATGGTAGCTATTTAATAAGAGAGAGTGAAAGTGTGGCTGGAGCCTTGTGTCTGTGTGTTCTGTAAGTATTTTAATATTAAATTTCTAATGAATTTTCAAATAGATCCAAAACTAAGACTTCTCCCTTCCTAATAGTTCTTCCCTAGTGTTAACAATATGTCTGTAGATGTATTCAAGCGATGTTGGTTGCCTTAGGTTTCCTTTATAGTGAGTGGTGAGTGGGTGGCATTTGTAAAAACAATTCATACAACAGAGAATGGATGAACTGTTCTCTGCTGATACTGTTGTCTCTCTGCAGACAATAGAGAGAGCCCAGAGAAAATACCTCAGCCTGCTAAAACAGGGTGAGGAGAAACTCACTCAGAGTTGCTACCTCTGTTATAACAATGAGTAAATACCATTTTAGCACTACTGAGGCACTGAAAAGTCTCATAGATAGTAGGATATAAAACATTTTCTTCTTCATATGCATGCTGATTATCTGATGAAACATTAGCCTTGTGTTTCCCACAAAGTTTATCTGATGTAAGAAGATAAGCTGAGATAGAAAGATGTCATGTCCTACTCAAATTCACGATAAGCCCGTGAACAAGATGGGAATAGAAAACTGCTTAGCTTAAAACAATTAAAATTGGATTCTCTTCTTCTCCTGTTGGGAACAGTACTTTTTTTCCTGTTCATAAAGTCTGTTTTACATTTTTCATAAATAATCAATCTGTTCTTAATGTGTTCAGAGTTTATGAATTAGTAACTAGTCCTTTTTGTGCGAACCCATAGAATTTTACACTTTCCCTGAGGGTGTGTTTGAGAGTGACATGAAAAAAAAAAAAAATTGTACAACATTTAATTAGCTCAGAAATATCAGGAAACATTTTATATCAATAATCAAAATCTCACTGCTTTTGAAACAAATCAAAGGAGAAGGGAAAAAAAGGGAGAGGAAATGGAGTACTGTTCTGTTGGTGAGTAGAAGAAAGGATCATCTGGGAATGACAAAGACGAGTAAGGAGAAATGGCAGATGAGATACGAACAGAGACCTTGGGGAGGGAGCTGGAGGAACCTGCCTGCAATGCATGTGGAAGGAGACAATGTAGGAAGCAAAGAGATCAGGCAGGGAAATGGCATGCATAGTCTGTCTGAATCAACAAATGGGGATCCTGGCACAGAGCAGACAATACTAGTCCTTGATGTGGGAGGACAGATATTGTGATCTTATTCAGTAGAGGTAGATGAAAAAGCAAAGAGGTGCTTATGTCTTTTGTGTGTTTAATGAGTTTGAACTACTGAGGTAACAGACGGTATATCTATAGAGTACATTATAGGCAAAGGATGTATATGAATAGTTTGTGCATTAATACATACAATAGTTGAAATGCAGAGTAGCAGCAATAGCATGACAGACACTGGCTTGCAGAGGTGAAAGTACAGGTTGCCTTCAGCTAGCAAATGGGATGATGTGGAATACTGGCTCATAAGCCGAGAGACTAGCTGTCAGTGACAGACTAGAGAAAGAAAAGCTGCTTAAGGAGAATGCATCTGTCCTAAAATTGGAGACGTCAACACAGAAATTCTCGGTGCTGTTTCAAGACTGCTTCTGGACTAGAACTGCATCTTAAGCATTGCTTAGCATGTAACATGGTTGATAGACAAACTGATGCCCTTATTTACCTTGCTAAATAAATAAATAAATAAATAAATAAATAAATAAATAAATAGTTCTCAGCTGATCCATGGAAAGAGACGGCAATTCACAGGCTACAGAAAACAACCAAAATTTGTAGTTGACCCACTGACTAAAGGGGAGGATCTAAGAGTCAGAATGGTGGGACCAGTCCAAAAGCATCTCAACATTAATCATGCACAGTGCACACCTCTTTCTCCGTGGTATTCCTTCCATACTCATCCACAGCTGTCCCAGGTCTCGGTAGCGCCTCAATCCAAATCTATTGCCCTTGCTTCTGTTCTTGTGATTCAGTAGGTCAGCCTATCAAAATAAACTCATCTCATGCTAGTTTTCTGCCTCTAGATCTTCCTTGCCCTCAAACAAGTTAGTCTGTTAGTTTGAATCTTAATATGCAGTTATTTATAGGCTTTTAATAGTTGATTTGGAATTAAAAGTTTTCATTGTAATGGCAGTTTCATGTTTGTTTTATGTTACAGTGACTGAAGCAGCCAAATAATATATGGACAACTTTTCAAGTTTTGATGGACAGACAAAGAATAAGTTTAGAAACAATCCATTTAGATTATTGTTTTTCACTTCTGTGTCTTATTTTTTCTTGCATATTACATTTAAAGAATGAACACCAACTTTTATAAAAAAAACTCATAAGCCAGATACATGTGAATTTTTACAGGTACCTCAAGGAGGACAAAAAAAAACCAAGAGATGTAGCCCTGAGACACAATTCTTTGAGTTAATCTTTCCTAAGTGGAAGTTAGAACTAGTCCCAGTCCATTGTAAATTCTTCACAGAGTAAAGTAGGCTCTTTGCAGAGCAAACATCCATTTACATGCAAGTCCCAGTAACTAGGTTTTTGCCCTGAGATTCTCCCTCTCGTCACAGCTGAATTCATTTAGCTGTAGCTGAAATCTTTCCAATGAACATGCATACCATCTAAAATTACTTGTTTTCAGATACTGCTTTTTTGTTGTTGTTTCATGTTTTGTTGTGGTTTATATCTCTCTGCAACTTTACAGCCTTTTTTTGGTGGTGATCATGATCTCCAGTTCATCTTCTGAACAGCTGTCATTGCTATATTTGATAAAGTTTTCATTTCTTTTGATAAAATGTGTCCAAAGCCATCAGCATCCTTGATGTTCTAACACTTGCATATTATTAAAATAATAATAATAATCAAAACTCTAGGAAATGCTAAAGAAGAATAATTTCCTAAAAGTAGAGCCCACGTTGTTGTTTTGTATGCTGGTGAGTGGAGGACATTTTCTGCTGGCATCTCTCCAAGAATTCAACATTCTTCTTGTAATGCAACTGCAAGATGAAGTTTAGAGAGGTATCGCATTGGAATGCAAAGAAAACAGATGAGAGAATGGGAAGTATATGGAATCAAATTACTTACATGAAGTTCTGAGCTGGGTTTACTTTGCAAGTCATTTGCAACCTTTAGTAAACATATTTCAAAACATGAAAACTTTTCTCAATTTCTGAACTGCAGAATCCCATTTGTTTTGCTTTTCTATCTCAGTCTCATACATCTTAATTCACAACCACATGTGCTGATAATGCTATTGCAGGTATTTCCAGTCCCAGCGTCTGTTAAAAATGTGGTTTCCTTTCCTTCCTCCATTGTTTTTTCTTTTAGCACTGTGGGTCAGAGTCTTAGCCCACTGGTTTGTCCTTAATATCATATCTTCTCTTCTGGATATGCTCACTGTTAAATGGCCAGTATCATATCTAGTCAAATCAAACACATTCCTGTTTGAAATAGCGATCACATCTGGAACAGGTGGAGACATAGGTGGCTCAATGGGAGGATTACTTGGGCTCACACATGGAAAGCTGCTTACAGAAAAAGTATTCTACAACTTCTCACTCTTGTGTATGCCATGGCAAATTCCTCACCTGTTCTCTTCAGAGGAATGCCAGTAGATCTCATACAAAAAGTGAACTGCAGATTTTCTTACAGAATCATCCCTTACTGCTACTTTGACTAATGTAATTTTCATTCTCTCTCTCTCCTCTCCTATCCTTCCCAACTTCTAGAGTATAATAGAAGACATTCCCAAAGACAGCCTTTCAGAATGTCACTTCACACCAATGTTCTTGTTTCTATATGACATGGTAATCTTGTGTCATATCCCAGGTAATTCTCTCTTGTTTTAAGGTGCAGATCAGTCTTTCGAAAGGTGACATCTCCTTTGGAGTTGATAGTTTGAAGCCAGTTCTTTTTCCCCTAGAGCATGACTTCAGGGAAAGAAGGATACTTCACTTTCCCCAGTAGAAATTTGGGTCTTCACATTAGTCCCATTTTTGAAAGAGCGGTACATGATAACACTGTCATTCCAGCCTAAAAAGGCTGTCTGATGGTAGGTCTAACCTTGCTGGAGTCTGAGAGACATCCAAGCTACAGCTCCCCTCTGTCTTGCTGCTGATGGAGAACTGCAGTTATCAATGGTGCATGAATCTGCCCTTTGCCTGCATTTTATTCCATGTTGACATCTGCACAAAGTGGTTTCTAACACGGTGAAGCAATTCTGCTGATGGTGAGCAAGAAATAAGGCATTCTTCTGAAGCAAGGACTCTTCTTCTACATGCATAGCAGCTTTCAGTGAGCTTCTAGGCTCTATTTTGTGCTTTACTGTCTATGAGCAAGTAACAGTGACGTCCAGCCCTTTCTGGATGTAACCAGAAGCATTTTCATTACTTTGAGTTACCAGATCTATTTTATTGAAGCTGTAGTCATGTGAAACTCAACTCAATGTAAAAAATGGAACTAAGAAGCAGGAGGAGAGCTCAGGCAGTTAGCTGATGTGAACATGACTGCTCAAGGTCTTTCCTAAGCAAAAAAAAAAAAAACCCAAAAAACAAAAAAACAAGCAAGCAAGCAAAACCAATACCTTAGTGTCATTATTCATCTGTAGTAGTCTAAGCCCTTTCCTGTGGTCTGACAGTTGACACAAACATAATGTATACAACAATCTTTTTCACAGCTTTGAAAAAATCATCTACACTTATCGTATCTTCAGGGAATATGAAGGATGTTATAAAATACAGGTAAGAAAATCTCATTTCATCTGTAAAGACCTCATTATTTAAAATTTTAATGAATTTTAAAAAATAATATACTTGAAAAGATTGCCTTTATAAAAGAGGAAGCCTTCTCCAAAAGTAATGCCTCCTATTTTATTCTGTTGGCCAGCAATGTCAGAGGCGGATGTTGGTGGTATGGCAGTAAAGGTTAAACCTTCCCACCAATATTCCATTACATACTGTTGCTATGCAACAGATAGCAGTAGAGGGGCAGTCTGACAAATGGCATCTGAAATGGAAGTGCAGATGAAGCAAAGGCGGCTCTGTCTGGCTACGATGTGTTTCCTCCATGCAGAAAAAATTACACCTGTTGACATTCACTGATGTGTGCCGAACATTTATGGAGACCAAACAGTGGATGTGAGCACAGTGAGGTTATAGGTGGTGCGTTTCAGCAGCAGTGACAGAAACCTGAAAGACAAGCCACATTCTTGATGGTCGTACACAGCTGCCATACCACAAAATGAAGAGTGCCTCGACCAGCTCATCCAAACAAATTGGCAGATTGTGATCATGGAGCTGAATATCAGCTTCAATGCATTGGAAATGATGGTGGCAAATTGCAAAGTTTGCACCAGGTGAGTCCCATGAGTGTTCACGCAGGAATAGAAGGAACACTGTACGTAAGTTTGCAAGGATCTATTGAACCAATATGAGGCTGAAGGTGACAGTTTTCTCAATCCCATCTTTATTGGTGACAAGATGTGGCATCGCCAGTATGAGCTACAGTCAAAATGCCAATCCACAAGAGTGGTGATGTGAATTCTCCATCAAAGAAAATGCTCAAGACACAGCCCTCAGCAGGTATAGCGCTGTGCCTTGTCTTTTGGGATAGGAAGGGGGTGATCCTTCTGGATTTCCTGGAACCTGGACAAACCATCAACTCTGACTACTACATCACAATATTGACTAAGCTGACAGCTTGAACTTCTAGTGTCAGGCCAGAGAAAAAGACAGTCTTTCTCTTGCAACACAATAATGCTAGGTACTAGTTTGAAGTCCATGAAGCACACCGCCAACCTGGACTACACTGTCCTACCACAACCACTGTATAGTCCAGATTTGGCATTTCCATCTGCTTGGGTTGAGGAAAGCTGGACTGTGCAGGCAGTATTTTCCTTCCAGGAATGCTGTAATAACAGTTGTGAAACAATGGGTCACCACTGCTGCTGCACATTTTCATGAGCTCAGCACACTGGCTCTTGTTCATCACTAGTGAAAATGCATAGCTAGTGGTGATGTCTGATGTTGAAAAACAGTGTTTCATAGCTGAGAATTTGCTCAATCAAATAGTGTTATTGTGTTCTTTCATATTTGTTGTACTATGAAAATAAATAGGAGGCATTACTTCAAAACAACTTACGCACTTCCAAGTTCCTTTTCTGCTATGTTTACTTTTTGACTTTCTGATTTACTTTCTCATATACTTGCATATGAGCTTATAAGAAGTTACTATCTCTGTAGAAATCCCTTATAACCTAAATGAATCAGCTATTTGTTGACCAGCTACTTCCTGATTTTACCATTTCTTTTTTATATTATTGAAGAAAAATCTATAGCTTTCAGCACTTCTGTTCCTAATTAGCTTTTTCTATTTGGAAGCTCTGCCATGGCACCTAGAGTCTAGGGGTTCTGAATATTGAACTTCTTGATTTTAAAAGACCTGCTCATTAGAGTGAAGCTGACACAATATCTATAATTCTGTGCTTTTCTGCAGCACTGAAAGTAATGACTTCAGATAATGCTGCTTGCTGCTGGAATATGCATAAAAGCAGACTGTATCAATCAGATCCCTACACAAAGAAATCTTCAATTTATAGGCAAGCCAAGAGGACATTTTAAAACCTGGATCAACCCATGACTGGGAATAGGAATAGCCAACAGAACTTCCAACAGTTAAGTAGCATTTAAGCAGAATGAGGTCATCAAACTCACTTTACAAAGGCCATACCAAAATGTTATATGCTGGTCACTCTTGCTTATTAGTAGTTTGGATTCAGTATGAGAGATACAATTTCCCATGAAGAACCGAATGATTTGTTAACAAAAAAGTAATCTACTTTGGATTATAGCCACTCTGCTGGGTTTTGCTGTCACACCTATCAACAGACAATAAACTCTAAGTTTTTTCAAACTTCTTGCAGGGCCTGGCCATGAATGTGGAAGACTTCTGTTCTTCTAGTTTTTAAGTCAGATTATTTTGGTTTACTAAAATATACTGAAAATAGTATATTGATGGTGATTGGGGTATTATTTTTTGTTTTTTTTTTCAAGAGCCAGGTCTAGCCGTGAACTTTCTAGAATGTAGTAGGCTGACCCTGACCAGCACCCCCACAACTGCTTGCTCACACCCTACTCTTCCCAACAGGTTGTTGATGGAAAGAAAATATGAAAAGCAAGACTGAAAAAAACTCATAAATGAAAATAAAAGGCAGGTGATACAAAAGGCGATACAAAGTCATGTATGCAAGCAAAGCAAATAAAAAATTTAGTCACTACTTCCCACCAGCAGACAGATGTTTAGCTGCTTCCCAGAAAGCAGGGTCTCAGCACATGTAAATGATTACTTGCCATAAATCACAGTCATCCCCACTTTCCCCAAGCTTTTAAAGTTGAGCGCAATGCCTTGAGAGATGGGATACTTCTCTGGTCAATTCAGGTATGCTCTCCTGGCTGTGTCCACTCCCAGCTTCTTGCATACCCCCAGTCTACTCACTGGGGGAGCAGAGTGGAAAAACAGCCTCAGTACTGTGCAAGCACTGCTCAACGATAGCCAAAACATTGTTGTGTTATCAACACTGTTTTAGCCATAAACTCAAAACACAGCACCATACAAGCTGCTATGAAAAAGTTAGCTCCGTACCAGCCAAAACCAGTGCATAGGGGCAGAGGCATTCAATCTATAGTGAGTTGAAGGGAAGATAAAGAATGAAAAATAAAAAATAAAAAAAGAAAGAAAAGGAAAAAAAAAAAAAAGGAAATAACACATCTCCAGATAGTGTTAAAGTGAAACCAAAGCCTCGTTGACTTTTAATGACTAGTAGTGCAAGTGGGACCCTCACTGTGATTAGTGCTTGTTAATGTACTCACTCTTTTCACTGCTGTCCTGAAGCTGACTGTTGCAGAAGTCTCCATGCAAATTACATGGAGGCTGTGCTGCAGAAGCAGTTCAGTCCACAAGTTAAAAGTCAGTTGTGAGGACTCTGTTCCCCTGCTTAGGAGTGTCATCCATGTTTGGCCTTGGCAGTCTCTATGCTGGTCACAAACCTGAGACAAATAACCAATTCCCACCTAAAAGTGAAAGCTGGTGCTCATTTGGGTCCCCAGATGTGTTAGCTGCTTCTGCAGGTGTCCTTTCTCAGTCATGCTAATATAGCGTAAAACACTTGTCTTCTGCTTGTCACATAGTTGTCTGAATCCAACATTTTAAATGGGAATAACATATGTTCCCCATAAGCTTGTGTTCTAAGACCAGAGGGAAGTCTGTAATGCTTTCACTCTACTGAACAATGCTGTAGTGAATTGAGCCAAGCTTAAACTTTGTATTTTATTGTATTTAGCAATAAATAAATAGCTACAGGAGTTGTAATATCTACTAGACTATCTAGAAGCAGTGATGGTGGATGGTTTCAGATCTTCAACCAAAAAACTGTTAAATTTGTTCTCTCTAAGATGGGAAGCCTGTGAGCTGAAGCCAGGCAGGGAGCACTGAACAGCTTTCCCTTGGCTGCAGTGCACACAAGCAGAAATGGTGAAGGAAGTTATGCTTGGTACCATAACCACACCACCACACAGGTGTCCCTATTGTGTACAGAACAGCATTCTGTCACCATACAGGTTTAAAAAATGTCCCTTAGTGAACAACAAGTTATGCACAGTTCCTTTCATTACAGACACCTTATGGGAAATACAACTTCAAGCAAACTTAGTTTTTCTTTCCTTGCAGACTTCTGAAGGTGTTCCAGAAAAGGTCTTCAGAACGTTAAAGGATTTAATATATAACTATGAAAAGCCAAACCAAGGGCTAGTAACAAAGCTTCGCTACCCAGTCAAGAAAACAAGCTCCTCACGAAGAAGCCAGAAGTTCAAGTTAGGAAATGATGACATTTACGATGGTGAGAAATCTAGTTTAGTCTCTGTCTTTTCATTGAGACAACAATTGCATTGACAGATGAATATTTGCTATGTATCCTCTGAGACAAGCTTGCATGGACAGAAATTCAAGATCCTTCCTTCTTTCTTACGTTCACTGGAAACTGCTTAGTTCTAGGTCACAGGTTACATACACTCATCTACTATAAATTAACAGAATAAATCTAAAAAAGGTACAGATGGCAAAGAGTTGTATTGCCCAAAACTCACTCCATGAATATCAGTGCTCTTAGACTACAGAAAGCTGAGAAACAGTTTTACACAATGTGGTTCTGCCAAGCTGGCAGGCCCTCATATTTCAGTCATAGTTGAGGCTGTCCACACTTCGTTGTCCAGGTCAAAAGCTACTTTTATACCAAAATCTAGCTTGTAGGTTATTGTGATTTGTGTTAGAACATGACCTTTTCTAGTTAGTATGTTGAAAATAAGAAGTATACAGCCTTGTGCTCAGGATGACAGATCTGGAACCAGAGAGTTTAGTCCCTGGGGTTGCATTACTGGTTGTTAGCCAGCTTTTAACATTGTGTTCTAGACCAAGAACCACTTTTATGAGGGTGGCTACTTGAAAAGATAGTAGGTTTCTATACGGCGTCCCAAGCGTTCAATTTCTGCCTTCTCCCTGAATTCTAAAAAATAACAATAATAATAAAAAATCTAACAAGGTCTTTTGAGCTCTCCTCCCAGCTAAGGGCTTTTCTGTTGGGAATATTTATTTAAAGAATAAAAGCTGTGTTACACTACAGCCATAGCTACCTGCACTATTGATCTGAATTACGGACTATATATGATTCAGGACGTTTAACTTTCTCAGGAAGAAAGGGTCTCATGTGGATACAGCCATTTAATTACAGAGCTTGCTGATTTAGAAAGGTCAATGCAGGCCTTGCTCCACGTGCGGAATGGCCTGGAAGACCCAGTCCATAGGAAACTAAGTCTAAACACTGGTTCTGAAATAGCAGACGAAATACTGAGAAATCAGACTGAATTAACAATATCTACATAGCAACATGACAACATGACAACACGCCATCTTGCTTAGAGGGGTCTTTCAGAAAAGCAATTAGCAATGACATGATCTGTTTTTTTCTTTATTTCTTTACAGAAATTGATGAAAGTGATTATGTTGATGTCTTATCTTGAATGATCTGCAACCTGTTGAATTGGAAAGACACCATTTTAGGCTGCGCCACAGGACATCAACTGGAGAGAGTTAACAGTTGGACATTGAAAGATATATACCTCTGAAATTAGTGCCTTTTGTAGATTAACAGAGCAACTATATTTTCCCCCAGCAGATCCAGCACAAACTACTATGTATTTTTTGTGCATCATTAAGAGAATTAGTTTTTCTGACATGTGGATAATTATATAGGGGAAAGGGTGTGTGCACTTGTTTGCTTGTGTATGTGCATTTGTTGTTTTTTTTTTAGCAAGCCTTCTAAGATGCCTACTGCTGAAACATACAATCTGTTATTTTATCAATCTTTTATCTAAAGACAGCTGTCAAGTAGATGGGGACAGGCTCTTTTCAGTGGTGTCCAGCAACAGCACAATGGGCACAAACTGGAACACAGAAAGTTCCATATGAACATGAGGAAAAACTTTTTACTTTGAGGCTGACAGAGATCTGGCACAGGCTGCCCAGAATGGCAGGTTTCTTCTCAGGAGATATTCAAGACTCGTCTGGATGCTTTCTCGTGCAACTGGCTGTAGAGAACTGCTTTAGCAGGGGTTTGGACTCATGGGTATCCAACTTTCTGGCTTGCCTGGGCCACACTGAGTGAAGATGAATTGTCTTGGGCCACATGTAAAATATATAATATAGTTAATTTATATAAGTAACAAAATTTATTTTTTTATTAAAATATAAGAAAAAGAGGACAACAAAATCATGAATTTAGTAGGTCAGACAATACACAGACAAGATAATCTCAGACATCCCTTCCAATCACTATGATTCTGTGATTTTGTGAATCTGTTATAAAACACTGTGAATATAATAAATGAATGTTCATAAAGCAGTAGCTTCTGGCAAAACTGATATATGTTTGTAACAAGTATAAACAATAAAAATTCCATTGACATCATTGGATGCTTAAAACTTCTAAACTCTGTTATTTTGTTTGTGATTCATGTTACTTTGTAGTAGGGATATATGGGTAGTAGTTCAGCTATGTCAATTTGTATGAGTATTTGTCTTAGTAATATCAGTTAGATTTCTTTCTTATTAATACCAGATAGATTTTGTTCTTGTTATGTATCCTTACTGTTTATTGAAGGCCCTTCCTTAGCAGGGTATGTTGTGCCAGCACAACACGGAATAGTTTCAAACTAAAAGTGGAGACATTTAGATTGGGCATCAGGAAGAAGTATTTTACAGTGAAGGTGATGAGGTTGCCCAGAGAGCTGGTGGATGCCCCATCCCTGGAGACAATCAAGGTCAGGCTGGACAGGGCTCTGAGCAATCTGACCTAGCTGTAGGTGTCCTTGTTCATTGCAGGGCAGTTGGACTAGATGGCCTTTAAGGTTCTCTTCCAACTCAAACGATTCTATCATTCTGTGATGATTCTACGACTTTTGTATATTTCTACAACATGCCTTTACAGTGTGAATTGTTCTTGGTGCCAGGAATCAGCTGATAGTTGTTGCATGAAGGTTAAAACAAACAAACAAACACCTTAATTCTTACTTTGCCAAAAGTACTAACATGCCCCAAAAATACTGAATTGGAAATACAGTAGTTGACCATGAAAAACTGTACTACTGTCTGGGGGGAAAAGCTCTTATTCTATTGAAGCCCATACACCGGTGTCTTCCCTGCTTGGGGAACAAGGTAGCTTGCCTGATCCTGGCGTATCATATGTGTCAGACTGCGATATCACACAGCAGCTCAGTGTTTAACTGCATGCAACACTACAGCTTTTAAATCCCGAGTCTCCGAAGACCTCCATGAGCGACCTCAGGCAAACTAACGCCCATCCTAACAACAGAGCCCCACGGTGTAGAACGACAGACCACACCACGGCCCCGCCCCTGCCACTCCCATTCCGTGCCCCCGGAAGGAAGATGGCGGCAATGCCTCCCGCCGTGCCCCGCGGGTGGGCGGGCACTCCCGTTCAGTGGACGCTGCTGTCAAAATGGCGGCGGCGGCGGGAAGTACGAATGGGGTACCCTGCTAGCGCCTCTGAGGGATCGTTTCGGGGCGTCATGGATGTTTCAGGTTGCATGAAATCCCTGCTCCTGGCAGCCACACAGTACCGGGCTGCTAAGACGCGGTCCAACGCGGCTCTGGTCCAGCGCAGTCTGGAGGTGAGAGCGGAGCGGCTTGGTCGCGGTGTTCGTTCTCTCGTGCATAGGTGCGTGAGCGGCTCCTCTCGGCGCTCCTCTCCGGCGCTCCTCTCCGGCGCTCCTCAGTGCCCGGCCGCGCCTGGCTCCACTCCGTGGCGGTCGGCCTGGGCTCCTAACTACCGTGGGCTCGGCCGGCTCAGCCTCGCGGCGGCCGCGGCCTCCCCCTCGGCTTAACGGGTGGAGACTGAGAAACCGCCTGTTGGGGTTGTCTCCTGCGGGGTGAGGGAGGAAGAAACAGCTTAGTTCTGTCCCTCCTGCTGTTACTTAGTTCTTTATCGTAGCATTTTATGCCGTTTTCATGTATATACGCACAAATATGTACTGGATGTTTACGTATGTGTGTGTTACGTGCAGAAGTCAGACGTGATTCTACTCCCTAAACTATGGACCATGAGGATCATTTTGACTTCCCAGCTTAAGAATACAGTTTGAGTGATGAACTAGCCTTGTACTTTGTGTTAGCTGGTTTCAAGTGATGTGTAATCAGAGGTGTCTGCTGCTGTAGCCACCCATACCTTTTCCAGTCTTGATGTGGAGGCCTGCGTGCAGCCCTTACTGTGGGCATGGTACTGTGGTGAGAGACTGGGACGGTGATTGAGCTGCTTCATCTGCACTACCTTTTTCAAATACAGATTTTCTTAAAAATCATTGTTACTGAAACATCAATATAGAAGGTGTTATTTGGTTTAACCCTTCAAGAGCTGTGTGGATGTGGCACTGAGGGACATGGTTAGTGTGTGTGGTGGCAATGGATTGATGGCTGAAAGATAAAATTGCTCAGGTTGGAAAAGACCTTCAAGATCATCGAGTCTAACAGCAACCTGATCAAACTTACCCTAACTGTAACAACCCTCCACTAAATCATGTCCCCGAGCACCACATTCAATAGGTTTTTAAACACGTCTGGGGATGGTGACTCCAACCCTGTGGGGAGCCTATTCCAGTGCTTAACAACCCTTTCTATAAAGAAGTTCTTCCTGATATCCAACCTAAACTTACCCTAGCGCAACTTGAGGCCATTTCCCCTCGTCCTGTCACCAGTGAGAAGAGACCAACCCTGCTCTCACTGCAATCACCCTTTAGGTATTGGAAGAGAGCAATAATGTCTCCCCTCAGCCTCATTTTCCCAGACTAATCAGCAGCCCCGGTTCCGTCAGTCTCTCCTCATAAGGCGCATTCTCTAAGCCCTTCACAAGCCTTGTTGCCCTTCTTTGGATCTGCTCCAGCACCTCAATGTCCTTTCTGTACTGAGGTGCCCAAAACTGAACACAGTACTCAAGGTGGTGCCTCACTAAAGCAGAGTACAAGGGCAGGATAACTTCCCTAGTCCTGCTTACCACACCATTCCTGATACAAGCCAGGATGCTACTGGCCTTTTTGGCCATCTGGGCACACTGCTGGCTCATATTCAGCTGACTGTCCTTCAGTATGCCATGGTCCCTTTCCATCAGGCGACTTTCCAGCCACTCCTCCCCAAGCCTGTAGGGTTGCCTTGCATTGTTGTGACCAAAATGCAGGACCTGGCACTTGGCCCTATTGAAACTCTTATGGTTTACCTGGGCCCATTGATCCAGTCTATTCAGGTCCCTCTGTAGAACCTTTCTCCCCTCAGGCAGATCAACACTCCCTGCCAACTTGGTGTCATCTGCGAACTTACCGAGGGTGCACTCAATCTCCTCATCAAGATCATTAATAAAGATGTTAAATAGAAATGGCCACAGTACCAAGCCTTGGGGGACACTGTTTGTGACTGGCCACCAACTGGATTTAATTCCACTGACCGCATCTCTTTGGGCCCTGCCATCCAGCCAGTGTTTCACCCAGTAGAGCGTATGCCCATCCAAACCATGGGTAGTCAGCTTCTCCATGAGGATGTTGTGGAGGACAGTGTCAAAGGCCTTACTGAAGTCCAGGTAGACCACATCGACAGCCTTACCCTTACCCTTACCTTACACTAAGCAGGTCACCTTGTCATAGAATGAAATCAGGTTTGACAAACAGGATCTACCATTCATAATCTTTTCTAACCTCAGTGATTCTGTGATTAACTTCCTTCTCTTTATCTGTTGTAGAAAAGTACACAGAAGATATGGGGGGAAAAAAAAAAAGTTATGTTGTTCTATCATGCGTATATAACACAAGTCCAATTATGTTGCTCTGCAGGTCTATCACTTTTAATATCCCCTTAAATGGGCTTTCCTTTAACTCAAGGTTCCATTTTTCATTGTAAGCATAGAATTCTCACAAAACAGCATAATCTGTTACCACTTATCTTCAAGCAGAATAAAACCTTTGTATTTCAGTCCAGTTCTTCAGAAAACAGGTTATTGAGTTGAACTGAAGGTACATATAGAGGGTATGTACTAGAGATGCGTACAGAGGAATGGGACCTAGTTCGTTTTTTGTTTATTTTTTATGTTTACATTTACACAATATAAACCTGAGTGTCTTACTAGATTGGCAGTTACATTCTCACTCTGTCATATGTGGCAAAATATATGTAATATCACTTTGTACTATTAAATACACTTTGTATAATAAATACTCTGTAGCAGTTAAGTAATGGAGGTTTTTTCTCCTTTTATCTCCAGGTAATCTCAGGACTGAAGCTTACAAGATTATTTGCTTCCAACCAGATTCTTCCAAGTGAATGTCTTAATTGCCTAGTAGAACTCCTTGAGGACACAAACATAGATCCTTCTCTGACATTGTCTTTGGTGACTTTACTATCACAGCTGGGTAAGGTTTGCATTTTAACATTAATCGTGGGTCTGAGAAAGAGAAGATAAGACAGGTGTTGATTCTGTGGCATGTGTGATGAACTTCTTAGAAAAACCGAAGGTATGAAAAATGAACAGCTTTTGAAGTGCTTGCCTGACCCACCAGACAATACATACAAGATGAGATAAGGTGTTAAACCACTGTTCAAAACAGATTTGACGTCATTATTGTGAAATGACAGTTTTTCATATTTGTCAGAATTGTCCTAGACCCATGTGCTTCAAATTTCCCAGTTTGAAAATAGATCCTAAAGCCTTTCATTTGTTTGTTGGGATTGATTTTTCATAGAAGTGTGACTTCTTCATTTATCTACGGAGCTCTGTGCTCACCATAACTGCATATGGAAGTTACATGTATGAGGAAAAAATTCTCTTATCTCTCAGCTTAGGCTTTCTTGTTAGATGTGGGTGGTTCTTTGAGATTCAAGTTGCTTAGGACGACCTGTTGTTTATCGTCTCTTTTTTAAATTTTTGAAACAATTACTGTAAAATGATACATTGTTGGGTTTCGTAAGTGTATTTCCCAACCTTTTGGATCTGGAAAACGTTAAGAATCAGTTATCCTCCAATTGTTCTGTTGTTTTATCTGTCTTCCTTGTTTGCTATGTCTTTTCCATGACTGTTTAAACAGAACAGATTTTTTTTTTGTATTACTATTGCTAGATAACCTCATCAAGTTATCAGTTTTAGTCTGCTTGCCTGTCTTAGCATGGAGGAGGAAACTAAGATCATTGATTCTGAGCTTTAAAGCTTCTCAAGTGCAGGATTCAAGATTTCAAATTAAGTTTAAACTTTGCAGGGAGGAGTTGGGTGCTTTCTTCACTGTCCAAACGGTACAAGGGAAAGTCTTAGTGTTTCAACTGACCATAAGCTCAGAATTGAGGTGGAGATTCAAGTGTGTAGGAGCTGTGGTTTGTAATTGTTTGTGAAATATACATGCAAAACTGATGAAAAGCTTTAGATCATGCTTAGATCAGTTGCTAATACAATAATTACTTTTGCTGTTGCATAGTATTATGGGTTCGTGGTTTTTTTGTTTGTTCTTAAATAATTCTTAAATTCTAGCTTCAGATAATGAGACAAGAGAAGCTCTTCGGGATACCTACAGTCTGACCAATGTGCTGGCAGGAGTGGTTCATCGAAGTTCTACTAATCTTAGTGATCCGGTCTTATTACAGGTAACAGGAACTAATGCTTAATATTTGCTTACTGAGTAAAAGTTGAAAAAAGCTGGATGTTTTATTTACTGTGTGAGTCTACTGTGACAGGATTTTAGCACTGCAGAGTTCTGTGTATTCTGTCTGTAACATTGCTTGTGCTTCTTACCTCTTCTAATACATTTATAGAAAAAACAGAAAACATTTTTAAACTGGAAGCTTCTACTGCTTGGAAGTACGAGTTGAGAGCTTGAAAGCTTATTTTTCATTCTGTTTTTCGTTTTATTTATTTTCAGTGAATACGTAACATCTCCCAGTCCAATTTCACCAACTTGCACCTATAATTTCTGTGCGCTAAACAATGAAGTTGGGCTTTTTTTTTTTCCCCTTTAAATACATACAGGTTTTCTCATATGTGGCTTTGAGCTCTCAGTATGTGTTTGCTGGCCATCTGTGGTCACATCTCTTTTCTGGATAAGGAAAGCAAAAAAAGAAAAAGTAGTTTGCTGGCAACTACATTGTCCTTACTCAGTGGGAAGATTAGTCAAGCATCCAGTGCAGTGTAGAATATTTTTCTAATGTTTTGCATATTTCTCAAAGTTCTAGGAGTTCCAGAAGCTTTAAGAATCCCATTTGACTTGCCAGTCGAGGGGGAAGATTTTGTAGCCACCAAATAAATCCATTTATATGACCTTTAAGCTCTTATGTCAGCTATTCTACGCAGTGAGATTTCAGCTGCTATCCTTAGCTGTTCTGTGGTTTTTATCATGTCTGAGTATACTCGGGTCACATTTAAATAAGTTATATGCCAAAAGAATGCTGAATGAAAGACAGTACTATCTTTAGATCTGTTGGCAGTCCTTATAACACACCTGTTTTACTATAAACATACTTCCTGCTAGAGGGTACAAAGTGCTTTTGGATTTTGGTGAAACTTCTAGGTCTTTCACTGACAGAATGGAGAATTGACTGATGAGGAAAAGGGGGAGCATTGGATGGGCTAAGGTTGACTCCCTGCCAAAATAAAACCTTGCTAATATGTTTGGTCTTTTATTAAGTACGTGGAGATCAGCGTGGTAGGATGTTACTCAGTGTGCTTACAGCAGCATGCGTAATTGTGATGTTAACAATTGAAAAATGAATCAATTTTTCGTGCTTTATTTCTCTATTCAGTTTCAGCTGTAAGAAAATACCTTATGTACTTAACATTCTTCAGTGAGATGCTGTAGGAAAGGCATGTGAATAGCTTTTTATTTCCTCAGAGTATTCAACTGCTGCAGAGGCTAACCTACAACGTTCCAGTCTTTTGCGCTGGTGCCAACGTCGATGAACTGATTTCATTTCTGATGCATCATGTGTAAGTTTGTGTTCACTTGTCTTTGCTCATGGGAAATACCTGGCTGGGTTTCTAACCTTTCTGAAGCCCATGAGCCTATTGCATTAACAGGGTCTGCAGAGAGTGCTGTGATATTTTTGCTCTGAAGTTACCAAAGATGTTTCTGAAAAACATGTTAAAGACTGTTAATGTAGTGGCTGTGCAACAGTATGTCACTGAATATTAATAGGCTTCTTAGCCCACCCCCAGGGAAGGGGAGCTAACAAAGACAAAAGCCAGGAAAAAAATAATCCCTGTCATTGTAAGCATATTTTCTCTAGAATAATACAAATTGTATGCAAGTCTAATGACTATTAAAGATATCTGCAATAAATGAAAACATCTTTGTTTAAACCTCTGGATTTTTCTTTTAAGTCAATCCACAGAAGATGAGCTAACGATACCATGTTTAGGACTTCTGGCAAATCTCTGTCGTCACAACTTACCTATTCAAACTCAGATAAAATCTTTGGTAAGTGTTTTGTTTTAGTGGTGTGATTCTCTGACTTAGGGATAGGAGTGAGTTACTTCACTGAGCTCTTTTTTGCAGCAGTAATAATCCTGACCTTGTTGCTCAGTGTTTTATCAAACGATGGTAGATATTTCTCTCATATTAGAGAAAAAAAATCAGTAGAACTGAAAGCTGTGTGTTCTCTCTTGTTGCTGTGTTGTTGCACAGGCTTGCATTATGCATTCAGTTGCTGCTACTGTTCTCTACAAGCAAAAGGTGAACCTGAAGTTTGAGTATCTGTTCCCTAGAAGAACTAAATGTTGCTGTAGTATATATATTTTTTCCAAGCTGCAGTAACTTTGGCCTTGAAAGAGATTTGCTTTTTCAAAAGATTAATCCATAAAATACCACTGATCATGATGTCAGGTCAGGACCTTTGAATCTTCAAATACACATCCATATCTGATCTACACAGTCTGTCTGTTCATCCGTCAGTGTAAACAGCTTCTTTCCTTACTGGAGGGATACAAACTCATCTACATGGCAGCAACGTTGTACTACTTACCTTGGAAGAAATGCAAGGGTAAAAAAGGAATAACTATTTCCAAGTCTGTTCAAAGAGCAGATAGGAGATAGGTCAATTTTCAGTGGTTGCTTTATCTTACAGGTGTTAGCGACATGACTTTCTCATCAGCCTGTAAAATAGTGATGTAATTCCTTCCTTTCTATTTTTTTCATTCTATCCTACACAAATTCAACAGAGAATTTAGTCATTGATGTCAGGCCCTGTAACTGTGCAGTAGAAAAACACTAAGTTTCCTAGAGAACATTTGTCATAGCGTATTTCTGTGTTATTATTCATTATTTGTATCTTTTGTTTATACATATTTGCAATATGTTTAGTATATGTTAAGTTTGCTGCTCTTACAGAACAAAATAAAATTTATAATACCTGTGCTTCTCTGTGTTTTAGAATAACGTGAAGAGTTTCTATCGTGCCTTAATAAGTTTCCTGGCTCACAGCAGTTTGACTATGGTTGTATTTGCACTTTCAATATTATCAAGCCTTACTTTAAATGAAGAAGTAGGAGAAAAAGTAAGTGATATTTTGAAATCAGTTTTATTTTCAAGTTGTTGATAAATCTATTGGCCACACTCACAAAAGAATTCTAGCTAATTTTAATATGCAAGAGACCTGAGCAAGCAAAGCATGTTCACATGCGTAATTTTATTTTTCCTTTCAGCTCTTTCATGCGCGGAATATCCATCAGACTTTTCAGTTAATATTCAATATTGTTGTAAATGGAGATGGTACTCTAACAAGAAAATATTCTGTTGATCTACTGATGGATCTCCTGAAAAACCCCAAAGTTGCAGATTATCTTACCAGGTATGGCTTCATTAAAAATTCACAGATGCTTCTTGAGTGTTACTAGTTTATTAACTTCTCTATCTGAAGCTAAAGGATTCTTGTGTTACCTGTTTTACACAGAAGCTTAAATCAAAACCTGTGCTTTAATTGCTGCATAAGAAATGCTTAATGATTGTGTTCAGTAATTCTTTGATCAGTATTGGTGGTCAGACAATCTGATGAATAGCTATCATGTTTTTCTTGTAGTCCTGCAGTATTTTGAAGTGTAGTAGTGTTGTCAAAGTTATAATAATTTTCCTGCAGGGCACCGCAGAGTTGTTGTGCAAATTGCTACTGGTTCTGCACGTTCAGCTAGTAGAACTCAGTTGCTAAACTTCAGTCCAATCTTTAGCAGTAAAAATACTTTTTCTAATTCTGAGAATATTTTTAAAATTTACCTTATATTGCATCAAAGTTACACCATCGAAAGTATTACTGTACTTGAAGTGTTTGGGGATAAAAAGGAAATTGGACACGGGTATTCATTACTTGAACATTGTTAGAGATTGATATCAAATTCTAAATTATTCTGTTCCATCTTTCCTTCCATGCGTGCTGTAGATATGAGCACTTCACCTCATGCCTTGGTCAAGTATTAGATCTCCTTCATGGAAAGGATCCAGATTCATCATCTAAGGTACTTCTTGATCAGAAGACCAAGAGGATGCAACTCATATTATAGTTCCACATCTGTAGCCATAAGTAGATGCCTCGTGTGTGAGGACTGATAATGAAGTGAATTGATATAAGGACTCTTTATTGACCCTATGATGTTTATCAGTAATGTTTGAATGTTTATACGTAATTGAAACATTGGCTATGTGGTGCTAAATGCTAAAATAGGATTTGCCCTGAAAATGTTTCAAAGATATATGTTGACCAAACAATCTTAAACTTTCTGATGAAAGCATTTTGCATCACAATAAATGATGAAAGCTGATGTTTCCACGTATGTGTTTTTTGTTGTCTGTTGGTTATAATTAAGAAATGAGTTGACGTGGAGCTTTCGAGGGGTCTTTCATCTTCATCTCATGGCTATCTTTCCATATCTCAGAATAGCATTTCTGCAGTTGATAGGTTATTAGAGAACAGTTGGTCCTTTTTCTTCTTTATTTTTGATTGGTGGCCTAATGGACTGTTTCTGCTGCTGACTTTGAATTCTAAAATGTTAAGAGCAATTGTTTATAACTTAGATATTTCTTTAGATTTGTGCTATGGGAGTTGCAATTTCTGTATGAGTAATTGGTTTAAAAGTATTTGAACTCTTTCATTCACTTCATACAGATCTTAGAACTGCTGCTTGCCTTCTGTTCTGTGGTAGAGCTGCGTCATACCCTGCGACAGGCAATACTGGAACCATCTGGCTTGCCAGTCTCTGGAAATACCAGATTTGTGACTCGCTCAAAGACTTTTGAACCATCTGTTGCATTGGTGCATTTGTCAAACCAACCACTGGAAGGCTCTGAAGACTGTTCGGTTCTAGCACTGCAGCTATTCAAAGAGGTTTTTGAGGTATGAATGCTAATGATTGAGTTTAAAGTGCTTCTGGGCTGCTGTATTTTTGCTTTGATCGATTTTTAAGCATTTGTTAGTGTTTTACCTGAAAAGTAGGATGTAAAAATATACCAGAAACATTTTTTAAAATTCCATAATTTATCAAATGTCTGTTTTTAAACACGTTAGAAATATATTTTGAAGACTGTTATGGAAATATGTCTTTTCTGAAAATTATATTGGCCGTTCATGAAGTAGACACAAACCTATTCAATACTTGTTTTCAAGGACTTACAGAAGTGTGTTTCTGCTTTTCCAGTGTTATTTGTTAAACTTGCTTCTCCAGTATGATACTGATCAGAAGTCTTTAACCTGAAATAGTCTGGGAAAGCTCGAATACAAGCTGAATACAAGAAGGAGAGTAGGCTTGTCTTCCTTATTCTGTAGTTCTAAACATTGACATAAAATTTGTGTATTACAGGATGTTATTAGTAGTGGGAACAGTGCCTCAGCTGAACACTTTGTGGATCTTTTGCTGCCTGTTCTTCTTGATCATCTTCAGATGCCAGAACAGGCTGTGGATGAGCTGTTAGTGAAGAAAAAGTGTGAAAGAATGGTCAAGGCTATTAACGTCCTCACAGATATCCTTTTTTATGGGCCTACTGTCAGTTAATTTATTACTTCTCCACTATGATCTGTTCTAAGGCATTAGAAGAAACATCCATCTTGGATCACTCTAACAGCTGTTAATGGCAATAACTGTACTAATCTTAGGACTGTCATCTTGAAGGACCTTTAGTGGCTTTATAATTGCTGTGAAATTATTCTGTAGTACAGGGATTCCAAGTAAAACATGGTGGTTGTTCAACAGAATAGAAGCTCTTTACAGATAAAAAATGAGTATTTTCTATTGAAATTACAAGAGGCGTTTGGGTGGCCTTCTTCTTAATCGGTGTAATATTTTGGTCTAGCTAAGTCCATTGCAGTGTCCAGTCAAAGATGGTGACAGTTTTGATCAGTGAAGCAAGAGGAAAAATAATGCGAAATTGTTCCATTTTATTCTCCCTATTTTTAAAGGGATTTCTTTCATTAGAATTTAAGAGCAGTGAATAAGAAAATGTATCATGTCATCTTCTAGCATCCAGCTATGAATTTCTTAAGAAACATGCCACCTTCTGCTTCTGTGTTGCTTTTTTGAATTTGGTGTCATGAAATAAGGAGAACACAACTGCAGGATGTAGTCTGGCATCTCAGCTGAATTCTGTGAAGAAGTCTCTTGACTGGCTCTCCCTTAGAGCTAGTCCTTTTTTTAGGTACTGATTGTTCAGTCCCTCTTGTTCACCTTCTTTATGCAACTCATGTTATTGGCTGTTTCCAAGTGCATACTTGTTTTAGCTCAAAAGAACAGTTGAACACTTGGCTTGCGTGTTAAGCATGACCTAAGCGGTTTATATAGTTGGGCTTTAAAAGCATTTTTGGAGTATATCATGCCTTGATATGCTAGCTTCTCTTTTATTATTAAAATAGTGCCTTATGGTGCCAATACCTAGCATAGATGAAGTTTTATTCTTAACTCAGCCTACTGCTTTGTAGAGATGATGTACTGAAAATGCGCACCTCAAAGCTGCTGACCGCCAATCAATGTGTGTCTCTAATCGAACACCAGTTTACCTATAGTGGGATTGATGCTGGTTTTGGGACAAAGGTAGTGGACTCTAAAATGTGGTGAGCACAAAGATTTATCTAAAATTTAATTTACCTAGACTTGTATGAGAGTTGTGATATTGTTCCAATAGAAAGTACACCACTGTTGAAATTACTATTTAAATGCAAGTAATTCAGTACTGTTTTAAAATCAGATTTAGTATTTTTATACAAATAGGATGTAACATGCTAGTCAGTTCAATGAATAAACCTAGCTTAAACATTTTGGTATTGTTTTGCGTATAGATTGGAGTTCCATTTATGTGGTACAGTGATTTTTTTAAATCTTATCCAGAACTTTATCTGAATTGTTGCTTATCAAAAATGATATCCTCCATCATCAATACTGGGGAAAGATGGGGTGGGGGGTGGTTGCAGTGGGGGAAAAATAACAAAACACAACAGAAAACACATCCCTTCAGTTCAATGTCACCGACTTAAATGTCAATAAAACTAATAGTTATATGCCCAATAAAATAAAATGGACCTGTGATTAAAACCTCTTCACTACAAGGTGAAAGTGCTTTAGCCTTCACTGCTATCCATGGTATACTGGAAAAGCTCAGCAGAGCATCCAAGGAACTGAATGATCTCTCATGGTATTAGCATTCATGCCTTGCTAGAGGTAGTTTATTTACGAAGGTACTTATTTGCTTTGTCTTAATTTATTTATCAGTGCTGATCTGACAGATTTCTCTGCCTTTTTTTTCCACTTTGCTTTTGTGTATTTAAAAGCAAACTTGCTGCTGATATTATTTTGAAAACACTTGATCTTATGAGCAGACTGAAGCAGGATGTACCTGGTATGGAAGTCAGCTTCTACAAAATTCTACAGGTATGAGTTTAAAGTGTCTTGTAAAGGTGAAGTGTCTTATAAAGTATCTTATCTGTGAAGGAAAGTATTGTGGAACTATAGCCTGTCTAGCTCTGAATGCATGCTTACCTCTGACATGCTAAAAATTTTAGGGAAAAGCTACAGTTCTTAAAGATTGTTTCATGTTAATTCTTCTAAAACAAGACTAATTTGCTATTACATCTCTTATTTCAGTAATGCATGTGAAATATTTCAGTCACCTGGTAAGAATTATCCTTCTAAGGCCACATTAGGATTGTGGTTTGAGGGTGGTAAGTGAGGGATAAGAAAAATTACCACAGCTATGTAATTAAATAGCTTCTGAGGTTATTTAGCACTAAACATATCCACCTACTCTGTGACTTTGCACAGGCAAGCTGTTGGTCAAGATGCTTGCTCTGTAGGTAGAAAATAATCTGGATAGTCAAGCATTTCATACTGTTTGGGAGAGGTTTTTTTGAAGAATGGGAATTGTTTAGCAATGAGCATTGCACAGTTATCAGGAAATCCTTATAGAACTTAAGCTTGTGACCCTTTGTGATGAAAATCAAGCAGATGAGAACTTGAAGGAATTATGTAGTCTCTTTACTGATCATGTGGACTAAAGAAAACAAATTTCTGAACAGTCCAAAATGTGAAGTGTTTTTTTCTCTTTTAAATCGTTCCATTAACCTTAGTGTTCTGAAATGTAGAAGAGCAGTATTTAGAAGGGTAGATTTGCATCTGTTCTCATAGGCCTTGGTCTTGAGATGTCTGGGTTGTTTGGTTTTTTTTGTTGTTTTTGACTGTTATGTATTGTTCTGACCAAAGTAGTTTCTTGTTTAGGATCAGCGCTTGATTACACCTTTGACGTTTGCTTTAACATCAGACTACAGAGAACAAGTCCAAGTAGGACTTAGAATATTGTTTGAGGCTGCACCCTTACCAGATTTTCCTGCTATTGTGTAAGTTTATTTTTGTGATAATCTGATAGGATTTGGTGTTTTTATGACCTAAGTGATGCTCACATTTCTTGACATATTACTTTCAGTTTATACGAGGCAGAAACTTTAAGAAAAATTGTCATTTCCTCCTAATCTACAGGTAAAAGACAGTAGTGGTTTTAGAGGCTGGAGGAGGTAGTACTGACTGGTACACAATTAACATTGGATCCTTGACAGTATAATAGTGACTTCTGTCCCTCAGCATTAGCCTTTCTCAACTTTGTGTGGTAATGCAAATCTAACTATTCCTATAGTCTGACATTTCAATGAAAGATAAGTCTGTGAAGTAAGAATGAAAGATAATGCTGTGAAGTAGTTCTCATCTTCAGTCCTTGCAGCAGTATTTGAAGCAGATTGTTTTTAATGTTGCTCATGTTTTCACAGGCTTGGTGAAAGCATTGCTGCAAATAATGCTTACAGACAGCAGCAAAAAGAACGTGCATCAAAAAGAATTCAACTGCAGTCACCCTTGATCAGCAACGTTACAGTTAGAAGTTCTTCATCTTGTGCTAATGGTGATGAATCCACAACTTCGAATGTTCAGGAATTAATACAAAGACTTCATTCTGGACTAGAGGTTAGTATAATTTTATGTTATCTTTGCTAAATATTTGACTTTTTAAAATTAGAGAATTAGGCTACAGTGTGTGTATCAGTTGAGCTCAATTTATGTTCCTACCTTTTTAAGAGTTCTTTTACTGTGCTCCTGAGCCAGATGTCAGTGATGTTTCTTTGTGCAATATCCTAAGTTGGGCTCCCTATTGGAATTCCCATCTCTGTCTGGGTTTCCCACCCTTTCCTGAGTGCTGGGTGTGGAGGTAGGTGTCAGATACAGTTGCAAGTAGCTGAAGCTGCTAGGACTTGTGCAGGGAGTTCCCTTTCCCCTTCCTAAGTGCTTGGCTTTGATACATTAACGGAAGTTAACACAGTCACAGTACCTAATGGCAGCAGCTTCCAGTAACGTGACATTTCATGCAGCACTTGAAATTTTTGAGGTAGAGAAAACATTGTGGTGA
Source organism: Alectoris magna (assembly GCA_030625065.1). Taxonomy (NCBI): domain Eukaryota; kingdom Metazoa; phylum Chordata; class Aves; order Galliformes; family Phasianidae; genus Alectoris; species Alectoris magna. Next base: position 108,988,816 of record CM060560.1, read on the forward strand.
ATCTTTTCTTAGGCCTTCTAAGCAGTAGAGTTTTCCTTTAATAGTGCATGAGTTAAAAATCAGTTTACATGATTACTTCAAATACCTGATGCTTCATCTTTGCATGTTCCACGAGGCTCAAATATGTATAAAAACATATTAATCACTTCCAGTAGTATTACAATAGAGAGAAAATGGAAGAGAAAACTTACGGAAGCTTTTCTTATAGTCAGTTCTATATGCTTTCGCATGTTACTGCAACTTTGCAAGCAGGAAAAGAAACTACAGGACAATGAAATTAGCTGAGAACTGGAGCTATGTGGGAGCTACTATTAATATGCCCAAAAGTATAGGTCTTGCGCAATTATTCAAAACGGCGCAGAGAGGGTGCATTTTTAATAGGTGTCCATTTTATGAACAGTGAGATAGCTTGCACTTAATCACAGGATAGAGCCCATGAACACCTGCTCAAAATTGGCATTGTTATAGTACTGTCCAAGTTGAAAAATAATAATAATAATAATAATAACCTTGAGTTACCCAGTTACATTCTTACTTGACTCAGGCATATTCTAATGAACACTGACTTCTTGAACAATATAGGTGAAGTACTCCTCTGGTAATTTGATGGATTAAACTAAAAATTTCTGTTTTGGTTAGTATTCTTTCAGAACTACTCACCTCAGCCTATTCTAATGGTCTACATGCTCAGAAGGCTGTGTATGGTAAACAGTGTTTTCATCTTTGCATTTTTTGTTGTGGATGTTGAGGCAAATGTTCTATCAGGGGTTTTCTGATTCTCCAGCAAAGAATAGACCAATGGGAACAAAGAGTGGTTATATTATCTTTTCATGGTCTATGACTGATTTGACTTGATAGGCCCCTGCCTCTGAAGATGAGTCATCTTCACCTTAATAAGTTTATTTACAGACTTTCTGCAAGAGTCAAGTGAATATAATTAGTCAGAGATTAATGTAAAATAAAAGAACTCTAATGGACAGATTAAAGTTCACGAAACTAAGCTTTTAAGACACATTATCTGTCCAAGTAAATGCAGATTTGCAATAGCAGTAATTGCAAAACATTTCCACAGGTTAAGGAACCAATTGCTGACATGAGGATTTCTGACATAATGGATATCTATGAGCAGAAGCTTTCATCATTAGCAGTGAGTACAACCTAAGGTGTATGGATACGATGCTTTTGGTAGATTCAGATTATGTTAAAGAATAACATTCTTCCTTTGCACAGTCAAAAGAAACTCGGCTGCAAGATCTTTTGGAAGCAAAGGCTCTGGCTCTGGCTCAGGCTGACAGACTGATGGCCCAGTACCGATGTCAAAGGGCCCAGGCAGAATCTGAGGTGAGTGGGATCTCTTTCTGGAATTCTGATATCATAAGAATCATAAAATGGCCTGGATTGGAAGGGACCTCAAGGATCATGAAGCTCCAATGCCCCTGCAGCAGACAGGGCTGCCAACCTTCATATCTAATACTAGACCAGGCTGCACAGGGCTCCATCCAACCTGGCCTTGAACACCTCCAGGGTCAGGGCTTCCACAGCCTCTCTGGGCAGCCAGTTCCAGAACTTCACCACTCTCTTGGTAAAGAACTTCCCCCTTATATCCAAACTAAATCTTCCCTCCTTCAACTTAAAACCATTTCCCCAATGGTTTGGGGCAAAGTAACAACTGTCTGGGTAGCTTTGACTGTATTTGCACGTGTGGAAACTCTATACTGCTTAACTAACCTGTACTTAAAAATTAGGACAGTCTTAATTTTCATTGTAACATTGCGAAGAAAAACAATATGTTTCTTTGGAACACTTTTCTTTAATCCCCTTTCCCTATCAGAAGCTGACAAAACTGACTTACTGTACTTGAACGTTTGTTAGCCATTAATGTTAATTTAATGATAATAAATTTTAAAATGAATAAAACCACTTACTAGTATTTGATGTAAATATTACTGGTATATGATGAATGGTTTACTGTTTGGGCCTTTTAACTACTTGTCATTTCATACAAAGATGAACTCTCAAGTACATACTGCAGTGATGCAAGCTTTATTTGAGTTATGCTTTGAAGGTTCATCGTTTCTGTTATTCAAATAAAGATTTGATAATTTGGTTTGCAGTTTACCGCAGCCAAGCTAAACTATATCAGATTTTACTTTCTTTCTTCCTTCACCTCTAGCACTGGATATAGAGGGAGCTGAAGGAATTTAGAATGAATGAATTAATTTGGATTTAATATTAGGAGAGAGAAGCTATTTTCTTAATGTAGCTAATGGCATGTTAGTGTTAGATGTATGACGTCAAATATGCCTGTTAAGACATGACTTATAAGAGAGAAATGTTTGTAACTGCTTTTTCTTTTGGGGGATGTTTTCTGTTGAAAGGCCCGAACTCTTGCTGCAATGCTGAAGGATGCAGAACGAAAAAATGAAGAACTTAATGTTTTGCTGAAAGCTCAGCAGGTAGAATCTGAAAGGGCGCAGACTGATATTGAACAGCTCTTTCAACACAACAGGAAATTACAAACAGTTGCTGAGGAACATGAAATACTGAAAAAATCATCAGTTGATCTTCTTCAGAGGTAAGAAGCTCAGAATCTGAAAGGAAATTTGAAATGTTCAGCTAGAATGATGAAGGTCCTCACTGACCTGGTTAGATTGGATGAGAACTGAAGTGGTAGATGTTGAAGATCTAATTCAGGAAATGACCAGAATTTTGAGTATTGCTTTCTAAAACAAACCATCAGTGCTTAATTTCTAATGTTTTTACACCATGCTCTTGGCTTCTTTTTTTACCTTATGTGCTGTCTTGGTGACATGCTATAAACTGCCTAGAGAAGCAGGCAGCGAAATGTGTCTGTGTAAGGTAGGACTTTGCATCTTCGATCGCTTCTGTAGTAAGCCTGACTGAAATCAAGTGATGTAGGGAAGAAAGATGTACTGTGTGTGTCCTAAATTATTTATGAGCATTATTTCCTTAGGATTGTAGGCTAAAAAACACATAAGACGTGGGAAACATAAGAAGTACGTAAGGGTAGAAATTTCTTATGGAGAAATAACATGTTTAGGAAGAATAAAGGCTCAAAAGAACTTTGGCATCTCAACTTGCATGAGTTGTTTTCATCACTAGGTGTCAGCAAGGCAAAGAAGCTGGTAAAATTGAGACCAATTTGCTTGCTCATGGGTGCAGGAGTTATATTAGAAATTTTGAAGTCATATCTCTGCCAATAATAGTCATTGAAGGAGGAACAATGTTTATTCAAGAAAATCCATAACGGACAAGATGCATACATCTAGTATAGTCACTGCGGAAGTTCCTCCTTTTCTGCTTCAGTTGTATGTAATCGTATACTCTATGAGCAATTGCACTGAATAAAACATCTTTTAATCTATTATCTAAAAGCTGTAAATTCCCAAAGTAGGAATAAAAGAGCTTAGTGATTTTTAGTGTTTATAAAGTAAAAACTTGCTTTCTCAATCTGCAGACTTTAAGTGCTGTTCCTTAAACATAACCAGAAAGCTGACATGGGAGGAGAGAGTTTTCCTTTCGGAAAGTAGTAAAGTGATTTGCTTCAAGCGTGAGAACTGCCTCAAACTTTTATTAATTACACTTTGCACTGTCTTCAGTATTTTCAAGTTCTAGAACTAGAAACTTGAGCACCATAGAACTGGTGCTCATAAAGTGTCTCAGAGGATCTCTTAAGAGGTGACTACAAAAAGTTTATTTGTAACATTTTGTGTGTGTCGAACATTTAAATACGTCTGTCGGGGGGGGTTGTTGTTGTTTTTTTGTTATTCCCTAAGAGTTTTATACTGGTGGAAGGATGAAGATGATTGCTAATTAGTTGAAGCTTGTTTTGTTTTTTCTTCCAAGTATGTACTTTTAAAAAATGTGTCTTGTTTATAACTTGAGTGGAATGATTGAACAGGAGAAGTCAAGTATTTTTTGACAAACTGTTAAACTAAAAGCTCTTCAAAAGCACTTATCTTCAACCATAAGCCTCTAATTTATTTGTAGGTATGAAATGACTGAAAGACAACATAAAGATCTACAGATTACGTGCAATTCCCTAAATAAAGAAATTGAAGCAATGAAGAAACTAAATGAATCACTGAAGCAGCAGAATGACAGGTAAGTTAGATTCAGTCTCTAAGCAAATTAAAGAAAAATAGTAGAACGAAATAGCACTTGAGCATTCAATTCGTCAATTATCTGTGTTTCAAGTAGCATATGAGAGGTCTGTTATCCATCATATTTGGGAGGTCATGGCAGTCTGGTGAAATTCCCACTGACTGGAAAAGGGGAAACATAACCCCTATTTTCACGAAGGGAAAGAAATAAGATCCAGGTAACTACAGGCCAGTCAGTCTCACCTCTGTGCCTGGCAAGATCATGGAGCAGACCCTCCTGAAGGCCCTCCTAAAGTGGAAAATAAAAATAAAAACGAGGTGATTGTTGTTAACCAACATGGTTTCACTAAGTGTAGGTCATGCCTGACAAACTTGGTGACCTTTTGTGATGGAGTTACAGCATCAGCGGATAAAGGAAGAGCAACTGATGTCATCTGCCTGGACTTGTGCAAAGCATTTGGCACTGTCTGACATGATATCCTGGTCACCAAATTGGAAAAAAAAAAAAAATAGATTTGATGGGTGGACCACTGGCTGGATAATGAATTGGCTGCATGGTCACACCATTACAGTCAGCATCTCAATGTTCAAGTGGAGACCGGTGACGAGTGGAGTTCCTCAGGGATCAGTGTTGGGACCAGTTTTATTTAATATCTCAGTAGGTGACACGGACAGTGGGTTTGAGTGCACCCTCAGCAAGTTTGCAGGTGACACCAAGCTGAGTGGAGCAACCTGGTCTAGCAGGAGGTGTCCCTGCCTATAGCAGGGGGTTGGAACTAGGTAACTGTAAAGGTCCCTTCTGACCTAAACCATTCTATGATTCTAAGTGTAGCTAGAAGAAGTAATAGATCCTTTAGAGTTGTTTTCTATGTGTAAATTACATGAGAATCTGTATTAGTGACTTCTGTGATTTTATTTTTTCTCTTGTATTGGTTTGGAGCAGGAGGGAATCCCCACTTACTACAGCAACAGTAGGAATTTAAAAGACAAATGAAAACAAGCCATTTTGGGGGTGGGTTTTTGTTGGGGGGAAGGGGAGAGTGTCTTGGTAGTCACTGAATTCTTAAATGTTGTTGCGAGCCAAGATTTTCACATATTCCTTTTTATCCTACAAGGTTTCTCAGTGGCATCGTCCGATGTCAGCAGAAGTGCTTAAATGTAATGTTTGTCTCCTTCTCTGGAGATGTTCAGGAGTCACCAACCTGTGCAACCTACTGTAGGCAAACAGCTTTAACAGGAGGGTTGGATCGATGATCTCTAGAGGTCCCTTCCAACCCCTACAATTCTGTGATTCTGTTTTCTGGAAGAAAAAGTGAAGTGGAAAAAAAAAAATAAAAGGAAAGAGAGAACGTAATAAATTAATACACTTTAAAGTTATACTAGAAATAGTGACGATCAACATTCCATCCTTGGTGCTTCAGCTATAAAGCTAGCACTACTGTCTTCTTGAGAACAAATTATAACTTTTTTCCTTTCTGATGGCTTAAGATAGAGACCTGGAGTATCTTTCACCCACATAACCAAATAAATGGGGCTCTTATTTGAGAATTCTTGTTTGATACTTAATTTTGCAGAACACATTTTTAAAATATGCTTACAGTCAGACCCTATATTCACTCCAGAGATAAAGTGCTATTCTTGGTTTCACTTTCAAAGTTCACTTTATCCTTCCAGCCTCTTGCCTTGTTAGGGCAAGAAACTGCTTGAAACTGCTCTGACTACTGCCTTGAGTTTTGATTCAAATGGAAAACTTTTCATTCAGATTCATTTGCTTGCTTGTGAATGAATGTGGGCGCTTACTTTCATGGGAGCAATATGCAGCTGGGATATAATTGAGGAAGTGTTCTGAGAAGGCTCTCCCTTTTTTAAGGCAAATGGGATAGCAATTGCTGTATAAATATTCTTGAATAGTTACATAAAACAGAATGGACTATCCTTCTCCCCTTTTGTTGCCAGAGGCTGCAGATAAGAAACTGGTACATAGTGGATAAACAGGCCATCAAGAATGACAATAGGTGTCATCTAAGTGGGGCAAATGGGAGATGGAATATGCCTTAGAAGTTATGCTAGCTAGCAATGGAGACAGTAAATTAACTTGATGGAGTTTGAAGTGCTTGGGTTATAGCTGTAGCACTGGTGGATGACAGTGCCTATATATTTTGTGAGATCTAAATATTATTCTAACTAGTAAAGAGTGCAGTAAACCTATATATGAGCTACAACGAGGTCATAAAAACTCCTTTTTTTTGTGGCATGTTGCACGACTGGAAATGTTCAGAATGGTATCAGAAAGTCTTTACGCACAGATGTGTTTACATAGATGATAACGCTTACCTGAAACACGTTTTAGTAATGGCATTGTCAATTCAGGAGCATACCAAGAGCTAAAAGCCCGTATCGTCAGTCGTCAATGGCAGTGAATTCTGACTCAGGTTGAAAGGTGATTTCATTTCTGCCATGGTATCTTGAATGTGGCTGTAATCAAGAGCAAGTTTCTGGTGTCTAGGCTGTAGAAAAAAACATTTTCAGTAGTTTCCACATTGTCGTTGATTAAGGGAGATAAATAATTTTCATGGGAGGGGAAAAAAGAGAATGTCTGTGCTCACACCCTGCAAATTCATCGTTTTGCTGATTTTTTTTAAGCTCCTGACAGGAGTTACGAATGATACAAAAATAATTCTAGCTTCTTAGAGCAAAGAAATGGTGATATATTTCACTTTGGGAATTAAAAATTTCTCTCTTCAATATTAGGACTGCTGCACAGTTGGTAGAATCTGAAGAACACAGAAAAGACCTACAGCAACAGCTACATGATAGGGATAGCAAAATAGCAAGTAAGTCATTTAACCAAAAGATCATTAGACCTACAAAGCTCAATTAAAAAGATGCTGTTATGTGCTGTAGAAAAGCATCAATGTTTTTCTTAGTAACTTGTAAATCTAAAAGGTAGCCAGCGATGTGTAATTTAACAGTTGATGAGACAGATATGTCTATGTTTTCTTAAATATACAAGGGCGTATTTTTCCAAGACGATATTGATTTCACTAAATCCATACACAGCATGATTTGGGCTTTCAGGATCTCTTCACAGCATGTCCATTAGACTCATCTTCTGTGGGAATTGCAAATTGCAAGAGTTCCGCCTAACTCTTCAGCAGGTACCAGAAAGCAACTGCTAGAACTCAGCAGTAGGTGGCGCTACTCAGTAATGCACGTATTAGCAGCTATGTTCAGTATTAAGAATGTGTATATACTTGTTTTGAGGCAATACAGTATTCTTTTTTAAGACGGACAACCCGTCTTTTAACATGTTGGTTTTTGTAAGGTTTGCAACAGAAAATAAAAGTTCTGGAAGAAAAACTGAAAGCTCAACAGAAAGAAAAAAACAATATGGAAGAAACTGTTGATGTTCTTAGAAAGGAATTGAGCAAAACAGAACAAGCAAGGAAGGAACTGAGTATCAAGGTAAGGAATTATTTCCACCTGCACTGTAGAGACTGGAATTTTATATCTGATATTTTATAAACTGATATTTTATATCAGTTATCTATATAACTGATTGAGCTGAATAATCATTATTTCAGTGTCAAAGTAACTAAATAAAACTAAAACTGACCCTATAGTGAAGAAGAATGAACTCTTAGTTATGTACCCTTTGAGTTTTGAAAAGCTGAGCTTCAATTTAAGAGCAAAGTCAGAGTCTAAGGGCTGTGTGAAGCATAGTCTGCGAGTACATAGTATTTGGAAAGAAAAAAACCTGTGGTGCAATATTAAATAAGTAAACACAGCACATTCCTCTTCCATTTCTACTTGTCTACTGTGAAATCTGAGTTATTTGTTGTTTTTTTGTTACTGTTTTTTTCCTTCCCCTTTCTTGCAATCTGCATTAAGATACCGCGTATGGATGTACCAAAACACTTCTGATTTTCTTCATCTTTGAAATTCTAATAAAACATGTAATTTTCATCTCCAAGAAAAAGAATGCTTTCTCTCAAAGCAGAAATAGACACCAGTTTGGCTGTACTACAAAGTTAACAGGATAACGTGTGGATTTTTTTCCTTGTTTGTTTTTTAAAAAAATCTCCAAAACCTCATCATTGCTTGCATGTTCTTGCCTATCATTAAGACTCCAGTAAACTCCCAAGGTAGAGGTTCCTTTTACATGAAAACTAATTAGTAATCACAAAGAAGTGTGCAGTCTGTCAAAGCATTTACAGTATTCCCACTCCCTAGGACAATACTGTACAGTAGGTAGCAAATACTTCCCATCTTGGTAAATATTTATCAGTGTGTGGACTGAAATGAAACATGGATGGATGATCTGCGAACATTTCTGTTACTTAAATGGAACAATGATAACATGGAGTTTAGTGCGTCCCATTGGTATACAATGTTTTAGAGTGCATCTGTTGCTGTAAAACTTCCACGTACACCAAATGTACACCTGAAAAAAGTATTTCTGCAACAAAGTTGTAATTTTAAAATCAGGTTTTTTGATTGCTCGCTTAAACTCATCACCAGACTATTTAGCTTTCACTGTGTATGTTTTTTCAGTTAATGATGGAGTGAGTAGTAACATTTCAGCTGTTTCTACAGGCATCTTCTCTGGAAGTTCAAAAATCCCAACTGGAAGTACGCCTGGAAGAAAAAGAAGCACTTGTAAAATTGCAGAAGGAGGAACTGAACAAACATTCCACTATGATTGCAATGATTCACAGTCTGAGCGGTGGCAAGTTAAGTGCGGAAGCAGTGAACCTCAGTTTATAGGGCTCTGTCATAAGGGTTTTAGTAGAAAATACATATGAATTGATGTACATAAAAAAATTTTTAAACACGAAGCTAATATACTATCTGGCTAAAGAAGAGTCACCTAAAAACTGCAGTAGCTCAGTATCAATTGAGAATAAAAGATAGAATTATGGAAGTTCTTTTTGAAAACACTGAGCTACTGTATAGCAAATAGATCTTGCGATGATCTTGGTAGAGCTATTATTTATCTGTACTGGGACCTGGATGTTACTGTTATTGGTGACTAACCTTCCTAAATGGATTGATAACAAAATGGGAGTCACTCAGCCTTTTTGTTAGTTTATTCTGCTATTGGCCATCAGGAAAGCATCCTTCGTAGGATAAGCACTTTTATCATTTAATCTTGTGAGTTGTCACTCTTCTGAATACCACCTCTTATTTGTGCAGAGCTACTTCCTTATGCCTAAGGCACAAGAATAGAAATAAAATGGATTATATTAATTAGAATGCGTTATAATGAAAGTTGTGTTTGTCAGCATATTAATGCAAGTACTCCCTGAAATAAATGTGTTTCTAATTTTGAGATTAATTTGAGCAAGCAGAGTACTGAATTTGAGTGATTTTTTTTTTTTTTAAGTAGAATCATTTTGTGAAAGCTTGCTAAAATGAAATACATGAATTCAAAAATATTTCTTAAAAACTAGATGATACTTTCCTAAGCCTAAATCACTTTTTTCATTCTTTAAAAAGATTCTGCGCTTTTTTTAACAGTCCTATCTGATACATTGTTAGCTATCATCAACATTGCCACTTTCTTCTCAAACAGGATTTCATATATTCTTTATAGTATACCTACTTAGGAAATTTCTTCTAAGGTGTACTTTCATATGAAAGACTTGGACTAGAACTTGAGTTTTTGCATGGCTGAACACTTTCCTGTCCTTAGTTCAAATACGACATGAATGTCTTTTAGCAGTTGTCAGAATTACTTCATTAATATATGTATTTCGGCAGAACTACCGGAGTTTATTTCATATATATCCTCTTCTGTAGCACTACTGATTTTATTTGTATCTAACTTGTAGTGACTTGGTCTTAAGACACCTGAGTTTTTTCGCGTCTTCCATTGTGTCATAGATGTTTTATTGTATCTGCTCAACTCACGGCTAGGTATAACCTTGTGCATTCAGTTGCAATTATACAAGTCATATGAATTGTATCTATTTTAGCCTGCTTCTAAACTGTACATATTTTTATGACTTAACGTCTACAGCTTTTACTTGTGGTTGTTCTGGTCTCTGTGAAGACTAGGTGAATAAAAAACAAATTGCTCTGTGTCTTATGTATTCTGTTACGTGAGGTAAATTAGTATATAAAACACGTGGTTTGGCTTCCTTTTTGCATAAAACATCGTTATTGCTTAGAATGGTCAGAAAATAAGTGTTAAAATTGCTGAGTTGAGGGTTTCTGTTAGTTTTGCAAACCCAGTTGGGAAAGAAAGCCTCAGTAACTATGAATTTCTGCTTTGGTGTAATGGATTAAGAACTTAGAGTATCAAAGTAAGTTTGCAGACATTAATTCATTACGATTTCAGTCTCTTGGTCACAGGGAAAGGGCAGCTGAATTTTTTCTTCTCACTTTCTGCTGGAAGCTACTCCTAAAAAAAAAAAAAAAAAAATAACCAAGTAGGAAATATCAAGCATGTTACTAATTAAACTGATAAATTATGGTTTAACTTTTATTTCAGATGGTGGATTGGAGGGTCAAAATGACATGCTGCTCAACAAAGTAAGGTTATACTTTTGTAAGGCTCATGGCCCCAGAAAATAGTAGATGATGAACCTTTGGAGTTTACATTAAAGAATCCACACTGAAAGGCATGATATACGAATACTGATTGTTGCTTTTTTTTCCTTGGAAAAAATGTGCTGTGTCAGTATGCTTTTCTAAACCAAGTGTCACTGAACTCTATTGGGACACACTGCAAATAAATGTGTAGGCATGTCTAGCTGCTTTGACACTATTTCTGTGTTCCTTCCTGGCAGCGTTTTCTCAGTCAGTAATGAGTAGTGGCTTAACAGGACCAGCAAATAAATTGGTCTGTGTTTAGAATTTTCTTCAACATCTATAGTGCTTCTCACTGTAGTGCATTGATACAGCATAAGGAAGGGATGGCATCCAGAGGGACCTTGATAAACTTGAAAGGTGGGCCCTGGTGAACTTAATAAGGTTCAACAAAGCAAAATGTGAAGTGCTGCGCTTGGGTTGAAGTAATCCCAGCTGTATATACAAACTGGGAGAAGAACTCCTTGAGAGTAACCCTACTGAGGAGGACTTAGGGGTCCTGGTAGATGAAAAGCTAAACACGAGTCAGCGGTGTGCACTTGCGACGTGGAAGACTAGTGGTATCATAGGTTGCATCAAAAGAAGAGTGGCCAGCAGGGCAAGGGAATTGATTGTCCCCCCTCTATTCTGCCCTTATGAGACCCCAGGTGGAGTAAAGCATCCATGGCTGGGATTCCCAACACAGGAAAGATGTGCAGCTTTTGGAGAGGGTCCAGAGGAGGGCCTTGAAGTTGATCCAAGGGCTGGTACAACTCTCCTATTAAGGAACTTGTTCAGCCTAGAAAAGAAAGCTGTGGGGAGACCTTATTTGCGGCCTTCCAATATTTAAAGGGAGTTTATAAACAAGAGGGAAATCTTTTTACAAGGGTAGATAGTGATAGGATATGGAGCAATGGTTTAAACTCAAGGAAGGAAGGTTTAGATTGGATGTCTGGGGGAAGTGTTTTACTGAGAGAGTGGTGAGGTTCTGAAACAAGTTGCTCATAGAGGTTGTAGATGCCCCATCCCTGGAGGTGTTTAAAGCCAGGTTGGATGGAGCCCTAGGCAGTCTTTATCTAGCACTTGATCTAGTGGCTGGCAGCCCTGCCAGTGGCAGGGGAGTTGGAACTTGATGGTCCTTGAGGTGCCTTCCAATCCAAGCCATTCTATGATCTATGACATATAAATAAAAGAAAAATAAATCAGTCACTTTCTACACTTAGTTATTTCTCTACGTGAATTGTGTTCTACAGTTTTGCTTTTAGGCATGTTGGTATTATCAGCATTGGAAACAGGTAATAAAGCTCCCTGGGCAGTTCTTGTTGCACATAGTATGCTGTTGAACTATATTTTTTTCCCCACAGGCTCTGTCAGTTAGTGCAGAGAGCATCTGGCACAACGAACAGTTCCTCAATAGAGTCGATTTTTAATTATGTGTGTGTTGTGTCAGGTCGTCAATTGCCTGTTTTACAAGTGCAGAGACACTTGAGCTGTCTTAATTCAAAGCAACATCAAGTCTCATTATTGGGCTCTTTAGTACTTTTTATCTGAAAGTGGGTGCCTTTTATCCCATAAAATCTGGAGAAGGTTTTCACTCTGCATGTGGCTCTGTCTAGCTTTGTACATGAATCCTGCTGGTGGAAAAAAAATACAGTTCTTTTTCTATAGCCTTTGATTGCCGTACTCTTCAGTTCATTTTTGGTGTGCCTCTTTGGGATGATGAGACAGTGAATAGTTGATGTGAGCTGATGCCCTTCAATACATAATCTGTTGTATGTTGTCTTCATCTTACTGTTCCCCTTCTCTTTGGTCTTAACTCTGTGTCCTCTGATCTTTTTCTGCCTCCCTGCTATTGATTTATTCTAGGCTTTCGTTTTCCCATCTCTCCACCCCTTTCACCACTGACTCTAAGTCACGGTGCCCTACCCCTTGCTTTTGCCTGATGAAGTCTGGCTTGCATTTAAATTGGGAATCTTCTCTTGTGTGCTATTTGGATCAAGTAGTATGGAGTCTTTTCCGCCTCTGGATAAAAAAGGTGGCTTTACTGAACTCAAACTCTGAAGTAAGAACAGTTGGTCATCTTTGTGAACAAGATGGAACATAAAGCTTTTCCTGAACCAGTCCACATGTCGTCATTCATAGTCCTCCTTCTATGTTCACTCCTGTTACCAACAAGACAGAACGTATTTTTATTGGCAAGGTCAAAATATCTGTGTTGTTCTACTTGTGTTATCATGGGCAACGTAACATAAGCTAAATAAAAAACCCTTTCCTCACAGGCATATGAATCCTAGTCGTAGTACATCCCAGATTGGAAAGGATCTATGGAGATCATCAAGTACAACTCCTGGCTCCACACAGGACCAAAAAAAATCAGAAAGCTTGGCTGGATTTTTTTTTTTTTTTCCCTTCATCCTTTGACTAATATCCTGCACAAATAATACATCTTCTGAGCCTTGCAAATTGAATGGCAGGCACTGCTTTCAGAAGTGATCCTAAGTGCAAGTGGTGGTAAGTAAACTACTTTAAAATGAGCGATACAGTTAAGCTCTTTGATGGATGCTCAGAAAGCATTCAGTACTGTTTGTAAATCATAGGACTTATTTAGAAGTAGTGTAAGCAAAATATAAAACTCCGCATAAAGAGGTCTGAAAATCCACTTACTGTACCGATTCATCAATGCCTGAAGCGCTAACTGCTGGCCAGGAGTGATGTATTGTTTGTGCTTATGATTTTCCTGATACAGAAGTGAGTCTCTACTTCTCCAGGAATTCTTTAACAATGCACTTTTCTGAAAGAAGTGCAAGTGAAAATGAAACAAATTCTGCCAAAACTATGACACTCAGCTTTACGGGTCTGGTTTGGCTTAAGCATTCTTGTGAAGATGTTGTTAGAGGCCAAATATATATTTTTAGACAAATAATTGTTTCGCAAAAGTTTTCAACCTTGCAAATTCGGTTTGTACATAAGCAAAGTGCTCCCGTGCACTCCCATCTGGTTACTTTTGAGATCGTCGTTTTTGTCCACTCTCTGAAGCAGGCTTCCTATCTGACTTTCTCACCAGTTTCTCTTCTGCAGGGCGATGAAGGTGGGATCAGTCTGCTGTCTTTAAATCCACAGTGATGCACTTGCGTATATCTATCCCAGACATAAACTGGATCCTTTCCTAGGAGTTCATAGGAATGAGGCACAGCGTAATAAGTTGAATTTTGTAGAACTGAAAACTTCTGTAAAAAAAACTGTAAAACTGAAAACTGGATATTTATTCAAATATCCAGGTAATTCTGGACCGGGCCTAACAGCTGGAGCAAGGGGCTTCTCCATTTTCCAAATGGCAAATCACAGAATCACAGAATGGTCTGGGCTGGAAGGGTCCTCAAGGATCATGAAGCTCCAACGTCCCTGCAGCAGGCAAGGCTGCCAACCTCCATTACTAATACTAGACCAGGCTGCCCAGGGCCCCATCCAACCTGACCTTGAACACCTCCAGGGATGGGGCATCCACAACTTCTCTGAGCAGCCTGTTCCAGCACCTCACCACTCTCATAGTAAAGAACTTCCCCCTGACATCCAACCTAAAACTTTCCTCCTTCAACTTAAAAAAATTTGGATTATTTGGTGACTGCAGAAAATAGGCAACATCTTAATCAAAGAAGGTAGATGTCCTTGAACAGAAATAACAGGGTATTATGATCCTCGTTTTTACACCCACCTTCTGCCTAAATCTGCTGGGCTTGAGGTTCTCATCCTTGCACTCTCTTAAACTTGTCTTCCTAAGGAACAGCCTTATGTCCCTTTTGACATACTGCTCTGACTGTGGTCTGGGCTGGTGAGCCGGTGTTCCCTTGTTGGAGCGTTTTGCTGTCTTGTAAAGGGGAACAAAGAAGGAGAGAGAGTGTTTTCCTTCTTTTGCAGTTTTGTTTGGCTTTATGGCATTTGTCTGCAAATGAAAGGGAGGAATTTTGGGAGCTCTTGGCAAGAAGTCTCAAAAACAAATGCTTCAGTGTCTGATAAACGTGAAGATGGATTACACACCCCTTTTTGTGAGCTGGGGAACCCAGGTAGATTGCAAGTGGAACTGTGATCTTTGTGGGATGTTCCCAGCATGTTCCAGGAAATGAAAAGCGGGGGGGATGTAGGGAAAGGGAGTATATTGTCCTAAAGAAGTTGATAGGAGTGGAAAAATCCCAGACTCCCTTGGCTAAGCCACTGTGGCATAATAATTGGTTGCAGTTTTCTTTTAATGTGGTTGGCTTGTGTTGCGGAGCCTTTGTTCTAACTCCAGCCTGCAGGCTGTCACTTAATACACACTGATTACATTCTGTAGGATCCTGCCCCTTTGAGCCAAAGCACATCTCTGAGAAGGTTATCTCTGCGTGGAAAGCAGACACCTCGCAATGCTGAGATCTCCCGCATAGCAGGAAGGGCTAGCCCTTGGTTCCCTCGTATGTAACTGAGCCTTTATGAGAGAGTAAATACTGCATTAGTGAGTTTTCTTCCAAGTAACTGAGCTTACAATGTGTTTTAGGGTTTTGCGCTGCATTAAGTTATTAAAAATTCATTTTGTGAGTAAGCAGCTGTTGTTTTGGCTCAGTTTTACTTCGGAATAATCTATTTGGATGTATTGTTTACTCACATTGATACTCAAGTGTTGCATTTCGGCCGTGTTTTACAGTACAGCCAAAAAGTCTTACAACCTTTGAAGGAAGTACAAGTCTATTGTAATTTAAAAATCCAGAGGCTTACAATAAGCACCAGGGGGAAAAAAAAGAAAAGCTAGCGCTGCTCAGTTAGTTACAATATTTTTGTTTAACCTTGATGGGGGCTGGGGCCATCATCAGGAGCCCTTTCTGCTGCTTATATGTCATATCAAGTGCCTTAATTGTTTCTCTTTTTATCTCTTGAGGATAAAGCCGAGCAAAACATCTTTGCTTTATCACATATCTAACGATTGAATTTGAATCTAAGTTTCAAAAGAAGCCCTTAATTTTCTTTCTTATATTCAAGGTGAGGCAAATTAATACAGGTTCTTTTTTTGTCGCCTTGTGTGTATTCTGCAAAGGCCAAGCAAATTCCTTTATGCCTTTCACTGGCAAGAACAAAAGTAGCTCTTACTGAGGAGGTGTTAGTACTCTGGGAAGCAGAATTCTGTGCACATGGGGCTTTTGTCACTCCTTGACCTGTTCAATGTCCGTGGCTAAAGTGCCATGTATTTTTAGCCTTGGTGCGCTTAAGGAGCACAATCTTTGAGCTGACAGATACAAGGTGGCTGTATTTCCCCAGAGAGGTTACAGGCCTTGGGGAATGCCAAGATAAACATTGCTGCTGCCCATCTCCCTGTGAGCAGGATATGGCCGCAGCAGTACATGCTTGGACACCTGCTGCTGTGCCCAAGCACTTGTGCGCATGTGAAGAACCTGATCTGTAGCTATCTATCAAATGAAGACAAAATATCAAATGCATAGCCTCCTATTAATCACTTAACTTCATCATAGTACTTGCCATAATGTACCTACCCATAATTCCCTTATGTTGCCAGCAGAGAGCCAAGAAACAAATAGAGGTAAACTGCTAATTTCAGGATCCTTATGTGAAACGTCAAAACTCACTATTTTATACACGCGTGAACAAATATGTCTTATACAAGTATCTATAGCTCCAAAAAGTGTTTCTCGGTGGCACTGGCTGCAGCCATGGTAAGGAGTACACTTGAGGAATACACTTGTGCACTTCTACTCAGAATTTCTGTACAAACCAGCAGGCTTCTGCAAGACAAGAGCGTTTCACAGAGCTGTAGGGGTTGGAGGGAACCTCTAGAGACCACTAAGTCTGAGCCCCTGCTAAAGCAGTTCCCTAGAGCAGGTTGCAGAGGGAAGTATCCAAGCAGGTCTTGGTTATCTCCAGAGAAGGAAACTCCACAGCTTCTCTGGGCAGCCTTTGTCAGTGCTATGCTGTCCTCAAAGTTCTTCCTCATGTTTGTATGGAACTTCCTGTGCTCCAGTTTGTGCCTGTGGCCCCATGTCCCGTTGCTGCGCACCACTGAAAAGAGCTTTGCCTCATCTACTTGACCCCTGCCCTTAATATATGTATAAACAGCAATGAGATTCAGCCTTCTCTTCCCCACGCTGAACAGTCCCAGGTCTCTCAGCCTTTCCTCATACAAGAAATGTTCCAGGTCCTTAATTATCCTTGCGGCCCTCTGCTGAACTCTTTCAAGAAGATCCCTATATTTCTTGAACTGAGGAGCCCAGTACTGGACACAGTACTCCAGATGTGGCCTCACTAGGGCAGAGCGTAGGGGAAGGATCACTTCCCTTGACCTGCTGGCCATGTGCTTTTAATGCACCCCAAGATACTGTTGGCCGTCTTGGCCACAAGGGCACACTGCTGACTCATGGCCAAACTGATAATCCACCAGGACTCCTAGGTCCTTCCCTGCAGAGCTCCTCTGTCAGCCCCCAGCCTCTACTGATGTGTGCAAGTATTCTTCCCTAGATGCAGGACCCTAAACTTAGTTTCACTGAAAATGCAGCCAGCTGTAGTGATTGCCTGTCTAAAGGTTAGTGTGAATGCCTCACTTGCTGTCACACAGCTGCTCTGTGGCAAAGTGTCCTGGCTTGCTCACGTCTCCAGCAGTTACTTGGATCTTAAAATCATCTTCCTTTTCTCACTTCTGACTCATGCAGACATGTTGCTGATACAGAGTGAAGGGGGCACGCCGACAGCAGTGTCTGCCCCGCCACCTGCCTGCCTTTCTTCCCACTCAGGCCTCCCTCTCATGCAGGCCTCTCTCATGCACAGAGTGAGGCAGAGCCCTGGGGGAAAATAGCATCTAATCACATTGCTGAGCAGGGAGTTTGCGCAGGCAGGTGCTGGAGAGAGGTCATGCAGCCTCCCATTTTAGTTCTATTTCTGAAGCTGGGAGTACTCAAATAGCATTTTTCCTTCCCCTTTTCCCTCCTGCTCCTAAGCCTTGTTTATTAGAATTCTAGCAACTCAGCCTGCTACCATTATCTTTATTCATAAGTTGGTGTGAAGAAAGGACAGGAGCTTGTCTGAAACTGCAGATATAAATCTACTGGTTTACCAAGTCTGTACACAAGTACAAAAAACTGCTAAATCATAGAATGGCTTGAGTTGGAGGGGACCCTAAAAATCACCCATGATCAGATGACTTGCATTACAGAAACTGGAATATCACTTCCTCCAAATTCTCCCATTTCTCAGACCTTAAGGTGGAAAGTAATCCAAGGAGAAATGGAAGGAATGGTGATATAATCTTTGGGTAAGTATTTTCCATTCATCGTCGTGTTGAAGTGCGATAAAAAATTTAAAGCAGGTAGAGACGAGTGCCAGACTTTGGCTGTTGTTCAGTGATAATATTTTCCTGGATTTCTCCCAGACTCAGTCACAGGCAAATCTAACAAGGAGACATTGGATGAGAACTCCAGGTGGATGAAATATTAAGCAGTGATTATTCATACCACTGATAGCAACTGGTAGATTTTTGTTAGCATGGGCACAATGGTGCCTCACACCTTTGGGATGAGTGTAGGAATTCAATGGATTATTATTACGTACCAGCTGGACTGTGGTAACTACTTCTGCCCTTGTCCATAGCCCAAGGTAAGGTTGAGCTCAGCAATTAAGGTAAAATCTCTTTTACTGCCAGGTAAAATCAGTTGCTTTACACCTTTCATACTGATGGTCAGCTTCCATTCCACTCAGCCAACAGCAGAAAATCGCAAGAGCTTTGAGATTTCTCTTAGACTACCCATACTGTTCCCTCATGCAAAGGTCTCTGCAATCTCTTCTGCAATCTCTTTAGCACTTCCTAGAGATGGAGGTAGGACTTGCCCTCTTCTAGGCACAGCTCTGCTACTGTCTGAATCATTAATTATATACATAAACACAGCTGTGTGCAATGAGGATCTCCAGCTGAAGCAGTGCTTGCTGTATGCACTACTGAGGTAACCTTGCTCAGCTCTGCTCTGCTCTTTGCAGTGCACGTGAACTTCCCTCTTTGAAATGTTTTTATATCCATAATGGGTAAGAAAGGATGTATTTATTTTTACCTGTTTTGAAAGGGATAAAAACTGAGTAGGTCTGGGGCTTGAGCTCATATCTCGGGTGCCAACACTTAGGCATGCTGATATGTGCAAGTGAGACTGGATTTTATTATCTTGTGTTAAAGGCTCTGACACGCTTCTATCTTTCGAACACTACATGCTAAGTGTCCTCAGATGTGAGATGTTTTAGGCCAACAAAATGCTAATGTAAGACTAGTTATAAGCCCATTTCATTGTGAAACTCCATGAATTCATTCAAATTGTTTTCCAGTGTCTTTTAATACCTCAACTGGGACTTTTGTTTGGAGATACTACTGCACATTACTGTTGCATTTTTAGTAACCCTGTTAAACAGAGAGAATATTGGCTGTTCTATACGGACTCAAGTGGATCGATAACAGATGCATGTGACATGCTGGAAAACCACTTACAGACCAATAGGCAAGGTTATTCCGTGTCATTGCTGCAGCGTGTCACAGAGCAGTGGAGTCAGCTCTCCTGCCTGTGTTCTTCCAACCAGGAGAAATGTAAGCTCCATCTCACAGATCCGTGCATACCCGTCCTTCAGAAGAGCAGGAGAACTTGGAGGGAGGATCTGGTTACTATGGCTCTGTTCATTGCTCACTCTGCATGGAGAAATCAAGCCAATGATATCTATCTATCTGTGCACAATAACTTTATTTGTATAGGAAGGTAGCTCACTGCTGGTGGCTGTGTGAAGCTGCTGAGCTAAAACTCAGCTTTACTCATGCCAGTCAATGACTTGAAAATTCCCATGCATTTGAAAACAGTGCATGATGAAAGCTGCAAAACTTTGGGTCCTTTGTCCTCCCGAAGACTCTTTTTGTTCCACAAAAGGTGAGCTCAGCTTCCTTGCCTCTGTGCCACTACAGATATTCTGACTTGAGGAAGAAATGTTATGTGATGACCTTGGACTAGGTGGCCAAATGGGCTCTGGTATACAGAATCATAGAAACATAGAATGGCCTGGGTTGAAAAGGATCAAACTGATCATGTAGTTTCAACCCCTCTGCTATGTGCAGGGTTGCCAACCACCAGACCAGGCTGCCCAGAGCCACATCTAGCCTGGCCTTGAATGCCTCCAGGGATGGGGCATCCACAACCTCCTTGGGCAACCTGTTCCACCACCCTCTGTGTGAAAAACTTCCTCCTCATAGCTAACCTAAACCTCCCCTGTCTCAGTTTAAAACCATTTCCCCTTGTCCTATCACTGTCCACCCTCGTAAACAGTCATAGTACAGAATATGACAAGACTAACTTCTGCCTATGTTGGTTTCCAGCAACTAACATGTAGGGCTATCGCTTTGACTTTTTGTATATTAGGTGTCATTGGAATGGATCAGTGAGGGTAAAAGTAACTGTGAGAGATCCACAGCACAACCATCAGACATTTTTGTTGGCTACTAGATGATAACTGTGGTCCTTTTCAACCCAGGCGATAAAAGATTCTATGATTTTTTTTTTCCCCTTGTTGAAGTTATCCACTGAATCAAGTGTTTCTGTGGGTATCTACCAAACTCATTTTCCCTTATTATGCTGCAGGGTGACTGCCGGTGGTTGTCAGAGCTGGTCATTGGTTTCTCAATTCATACTGTACAAAGATAACTGCTGAGTAGGAGAAGGTACTTTCCCCAGGCTTCTCCACCGAAGGCTGTCTCCAGTGCTGAAATTTTTATGTGAGTATGTGCAATGGATCTGGGTGTCCTCAGGAGGCTGTTTGTACCTTGGAGCAGAAGTTTTTGCACTTAAAGTAGAGACTGAATCTTTAATCTTAAAGGAAAGTAGAGCATATTTTCTGCAGGCTTAAAGTTTTGCCTTTTGAAAATGGGATAGGTTGTTGGAATCCGCAAATCTTTTAATTAGCCTGAGTTCAAATTAATAAGAAACTGTCATTTCAAAAAAATTAAGCACTTGTGACTTTTCTGAATGATCTTAGAGGAATAAAAGTTGAAACTTTCCATGTAATTACAAATACTTGAAATTCTGTGAGTGAATGTATATAAAGTAATTAGAAATAATTATGCTAAGATATCGGCAGTGGCTGTATTTAATGTTACGTATAGGGTACAACCAGGCTAAAAGCTCTTAGATCAGTAGTCCAATGTGGTATCAGAAATAAAGCAAAACCTTAAAAGACTTCTGCAAACTTATTTGCAGGCAAGCAAGTTGCTGGCTGAAATGCCACTCATGAGGGAGAGAAAGCATACGTACATTTTCACTGCTGGATTAAATGTACCACTTTGCTTTTGTCCTTAAAAGTTGAATACCTTCATGGTTGACTGACTCACATACTACTGCAGGAAGTATCCTCTGTACCACTGAAACTTGCCTGCTGATGGAAATGAGGCAGAACCACAGAGAGCAGCAGAAGCTCAGTGCCAGCAGGACTCAAAGTAGGATCTTAATTCCATAACTCTGTATGTGTTCTCCTGCTGCAAAGTAAAAATCAAGTCTGCAAGTAGATCTGGCTGCTTGCAAGGCTCCAGTCATGCAAAGTAGGTGAAAACCTGTTTAGAGGACTGGTAATTGCTGCTTGCTTTACACTTCTTCTGTAGCTCTATTCTTAAAATAGTCCTGTGCTGTTTGGCACTGTGCTTCTCCAGATTGCCAGAAATCTGGAGCACAGCAGCAGCCTGTGTTGCTTGACGAGCCTCACCATAGTCCTTTTGGAATTTTCGGATTTGAGATTGGGAAAAATATGTATTCGTGAAGAGCAGTGAGGCAGTGGCACAGGCTGCCCAGGGAGGCGGTGAAGTCACCATCCCTGGAGGTGTTCAAGAACTGTGTGGATGTGGCACTGAGGGACACGGTTAGTGGGCATGGTGGGGATGGCTTGATGGTTGGACTGGGTGATCTGAGAGATCTTTCCCAACCTTAATGATTCTACAAATAGGACCTTCCTGGAGGAAAAAAAAAAAAAAAAAAAAAAAATGTAGAAATAAAAGCCTGTTAAAATGAATGTAAAGCTAGCAATTATTAATTTAATGACTTCAGGAAAGGTGGAACCAGCTTTAATAGAACTAGTAACAGAAACAGATGCCTTAGTCATGGCCTGCCATTGCTATATGGCAACACTAAGGCTGTTTGAGCACCCTCGCTGTAAGTTATCTGCTTTAATTTTGTCAAGTTTCTTTTAATCTGATCTCATAGATTCCTGGATCATTGCTGCTTGATTTGAAGACCTTGGTTTGAAAATAGCAGCAGCAACCTTGTCTTATCCCTCTTCATGTTCCTAATTTTGATTCCATCATTAAGAAGTGTTTCTCTTTAAGTTGAATGCGTAAATACCAGGCTGAGTTTACTTAGGCAGCTTGATCAGAGATGCTGTCAGTGCAGAAGGATGGTGCATCCTCTGTGTAATTTTTAACACTAATGAGCAGTTCCCATTATCAGTTCACACAGAATTTTCAAGTTTATTGGGTTTTAGTTGTTTTTTATTATTATTATTATATAAGATCCCTAATTCTTCATGGCTAGGAAGGTACTCTCTCAGCAAGCTCTGGCTTCCTGTTTTGGTATTTCAGACTGATAAAGCCGGAAATGACAAAAGTGCTGGATCTTGAGAATGTTAAACAAATGTTGGTGCTTAACACGTTCTGTCAGGTTGTAAGACATTGGAGGTAGTGTGTTCTGCCTGTGGTTTCAAGGAGGGTTTCATTTTGGGGGAGGAAGTGGGCGTCTCTGAAGACACTAATGAATAAAGGAGGAGTTAAGGATGAAATGATGTCTGTTAGTTACCATTCATTGCCTTTATAGGGTTGCCTTTTATTATCTACACGCAAAGCCACGAGTGCTGACCTCTCACACTGCTGTACTTCTGCCATGCTTTTCCACCAGCTCCCAAAAGAGAATAGTATGGAGAGTGATCACAAACTGATTTCTTCTTTGCCATAAGGCAGGGAGAGTGAGGAGGTGATGCTAAGGAAAATTAAGTGGTTTTCATACATTAAGGCACAACTGAATGATTACTGTTTGGCTCTTTGTGGCTCTCACAGCTGGCTGATAGTCCTCCTGTATGCCCTGGTGCACAGGCACTCTCTTCTCGTCCTTTAGTTGCTGAGCTGGAAAGCATGAGGCAGACAAAACCCTATTCAGCAAGAGTGTGTTGAGCAAAAATACCTTGCCTTTGCTAATGCCTTTTTCACCTCTGGTTGTGATAACAGTGGTGGGAGACATTTAATGGAGACAACTGGATTAAGGCAGCCATTGCTTGCTACTGAGGCTTGGTTATTGTGAAGAGACAGCCTTTTTTTTTCCCCCTCCATGTTATGGCTTTATCAGTGATTTAGTGTCAGAGGTCTGGAGCTCATCTCAGCAGAGCCCTGTGTGATATGTTGTGTGTTGTTACTGCTGACAAACAGACTGCGAGATGGGGAAAGGGAAGAGAGAGGAGGGTTTTGTACCATTTGCCCTTTTGCAGCCTCTCTTTTTTACGTGGTACAAAAGTGCTCTTTCAAACTTTTTTTTATAGCTTGTAATGCTCACTAAAACACATATTGAAGGTGCAGTCTGAAGGGCTGCTTCCTTTCTGGTTAATGTTTTCTCTCCTCTTCGAACCCTGCATGTGCCCTGTGTTCAAATCAGCTAAGACCTGTTTGCATCCCACGGCTGTGGGACAGAACTGGTGCCCACTAGTGGGCCCAGTCTCAGTGTTTCATTAGCTAAGTGGAAGGGATCCACGTGTCTGCCTTCTGATGCCTTCTCTTTTGAAATAAATTCAACTTGCATTCCAATTTGAATGTTTGTGTGTTTTTTTAATCACTCCAAGCCCACACCGCCAATGTGGCAATAGAAAACTGGACGTGGTTCAAGTATATTCATTATAATATTGAGATCACTGCAAGTAGCTACAATTTAAGTCTGTGTATTCAGTGTACAGTGAGTCAAATTTTAATGTGCTGTAACTTGAATTATAATGGGTTTGCTATTATATTTGACTGTATTTGCCTATTCTATTTTGAACAGCAGTGCCACTCAGTGCTGTTGCTCCTTATTCTTTCAAAATCTAAAATCTGCCTCTCTCACATCTTGATTTTCTCTCCGATTAAGAATAAACTAGTCTGGCAAGGGTGGCTCACCATTAGTTTTAACACTGTTAAAGATGCTTCTCTATAGACCAAGGGAAAACTCATCTGGTCAGAAGTGTCTTCCCATGGAGACTGCAGCTCTCTGAGCATGCTGTCGTGCTCTTGCAGCCGTTTTGCTGCTGGTTTGTTCTGGTCCAATTATATGACCATGAACTGCTTAATGCATCTTCTATGGAAGCAATTAGTTTTGTAACTCCACAATGAGACAGCAGCAGGAACTACACACCTTGTTGCTTATCAGGATGCAGCCCTTACCTTTGCCTCAATTAACTTTTCTTTCCTAGAAAGATATCAGTAATTTTTGTATCACAGACATCCGGGGAGACCTCACTGTGTCCTTCCAGTATTTGAAGGGAGCATATAAACAGGAGGGGGAATGGCTGTTTACAAGGGTGGATAGTGATAGGACGAGGGGGAATGGTTTTAAACTGAGACAGGGAAGGTTTAGGTTAGATATTAGGAGGAAGTTTTTCACACAGAGGTTGGTGACTCACTGGAACAGGTTGCCCAAGGAGGTTGTGGATGCCCCATCCCTGGAGGCATTCAAGGCCAGGCTGGATGTGGCTCTGGGCAGCCTGGTCTGGTAAAGGAAAATGGTGTGTCAGTAATGGATAAGTGTAGGTATTTAGATTATGCTGGAAATGCAATGGAAATGATCTGCACTTAAGTCTTGCAATTCCTTCTCTGATGTTCCTCTGGTGCACATTTAGTTGACTACAGGAGTGGGGATTTTTCTGCTCTGGAAAATCCCTGTTCACCAACTGCAGCACGGCAAGAAGGAACAGAGTTTCCAGCAGAACCAATGTATCCTCATAAGCAAGAGGCAGAACAATCCACCTTATAAAGTTTTGTTGGTTTTCTTTTCATAACATGTTTTCATACCCCAAGATAGTCGATATTTTTGTTAAAATTCCGTGTCAGATTTTGCAGCTTAGCCTTCTGCTATAAGCTTGGATTCCCTGAAAAGTGTTAGGGACAATTTTAAAAATGATACACATCTCTCTCTGCTACACCAATAAAAACAGTCAGCTGTTGCTGTGCAGGAACAGTTAGTGGGATGATGGCAGAGGCACGGGACCCAAAGGGCAGCACTGGGAGAGGTGAGACCAACAGCCTCATGCATATATAGGGCCGTGCACATGCAGCCCTATGAATTGAGGCTGTTCCCGATTGATCTTTTGGCAAGTAAATAGGTTAGAATAGTGAGCTGCTGGTGACATCTTTCTGTGGGATGTGCTGGATCAAAGCCTGAGGTTTCCTGTTGGGTGAGTTTTGATGAAAATTTAACAAGTTACTCAGCTGGGCTGGTGGTCTTGTCAAATGTGTTGTTTGGTGTTTCCATGCCACTGAGTTACAGTATTTAATGTAAGGCTTCAGGGGCCCACGCTGATGCAGGGCATAAGTTCCATTCCCCCTCAGTGTTTTCACAGCAGTCAGTCTTTGCTTCACTCAGCCAGAAGTGGTATTTCTTTTTTTCTTTTGCTTTTCTCTTCCGGAACACTGCAATACCGAAGTGCCTAAAGCTGTGTGTGTGGCAGGTACGTTGGCTCTGTGCAATACGTCTCAAGTACATCATTTGATTTTTTCACCTCCTTCTTTTTTTCCCTATGAAGACATAATGCATATTTAAACTACAAAAAAAAAAAAAAAGAAAAAGAAAAAAAAAAAAAGAAAAAAAAAAAAGAAAGAAGGCATTTTAAATCAATTCTGTTCCAACAGGATTGGCTGAAGAGCTGTGCACGTAACCTCACTGCAGTTTCAGCTGATGTTTTGTTATGGCACCATAACAGGTAGATTTAGCATCATAACTGGGTAGATTTAGGCTAGAAGAAATTCTTTACTGTGAGTGTGGTGAGACACTGGAACAGGTTTTCCAGTGAGTCTGTGGATGCCCCCTCCCTGGAAGTATTCAAGTCCAGGCTGGTTGGGTCTCTGAGCAACCTGGTCTAGAGGGAGGTGTCCCTGCCTATAGCAGGGGGGTTGGAATCAGGGCATCTTAAAGGTCCCTTCTGCCCCAAACCATTCTATGATTCTATGATCAGTTCTCTATGTCAGTTCCTGTCTCTGCAGGAAAACTCTCTTTTATCAAGCATTAAGCTGTAATTGTGGAACACCACAGTTGGGAGGAGAAAGGTGGGAAAATAAACTTTTTTTCAAGTAAGTATGCATGTGTGTGTGTTTAAATATACACAGACAGAAGTATACATATATATTTGTACAAACAGATCAGCGAGTGGTTGCCACTGCAGGGAAGGATGGCATGTCCATTTTTGGAGGTGCTGATGCTTCTTGGCTGTCAACTTTTAGTCATTGGACCATGTCAAAAGCACAGGCTTTTTCAAGTTTATGGCAGGATGCAATGTTTATGGAAATAAATAGATTTTTTTAAACCCAGGTTTGTTTTTCCAATCTTGGGCTGCCTCTTAGCTGAGGTGATCAGTTCAACAAGAAAAAAGCATCTTGTCTTTGCTTATGGGATGCAAATACTGAGGAATCACACAGCTGGCTTCCCACAGTGGCTCCTTGCTATTTAGTGTCACGTCAATCACACAGGGTCTATTTTCTCAGCTCTTGTAATGTTAAGTATCTCCGCAAAGCAATTTTTTCCCCAGTTGAACTGTTGGTGCATTTTTTTTTATAGTTTGCTTTTGGCATAAGATAAATACGGCAGCGAGATAGCAAACAATCCTTGACAAGGAGTCAAGCTAAGAGGCACAGTTACAGAAGCAAAACACTGAAAAATTGCTTGTGTTTAGAGAGGCAGAAATGTTTTCCTTCCTTCTCTCCTCACCTCCTTTGAAAAATAAACAGCAGCAAAAATGGGCAACCAGCAAGAGCTGTGCCCATCTCTACCTCACTTTACTCAGGCCCTACATCCTTGAGGCCGCAGCATAGAGAAGACAAAGGGAGGCTGTCTTGCAGGAGGTTGGCACTAAATGCTGGGATATGTTGTGTCTGGAGGCCTCCAAAGTAACTGAGGGCAGTACTGCATATTGACCTGGACAGGCTGGAGAGCTGGGTGGTAAGAAACCGGATGAGGTTTAACAAAGGCAAGTGTAGAGCCTTGCACCTAGGGAGGAATAATTGCATGCACCAGTACAGGTTGGGGGATGACCTGCCGGAGAGGAGCTCTGCAGAGAGGGACCTGGGTGTCCTGGTAGATGACAGGTTGGCCATGAGCCAGCAGTGTGCCATTGTAACCAAAAAGGCCAATGGCATTCTGGGGTGCATTAAAAGGAGCGTGGCCAGCAGGTCGAGGGAGGTGATCCTCCCTCTCTACTCTGCCCTGGTAAGGCCTCATCTGGAGTACTGTGTCCAGTTCTGGGCTCCCCAGTACAAAAAAGACAGGGATCTCTTGGAAAGAGTCCAGTGGAGGGCCACAAAGATGGTGAAAGGCCTGGAGCATCTCCCCTATGAAGAAAGGCTAAGTGAACTGGGTCTGTTTAGCCTTGAGAAAAGAAGACTGAAAGGGGACCTGATCCAGGTTATAAATATCAAAGGTGTGGGGGGCAAAGTGGTGAGGCCAGACTCTCTTCAGCAGTGTGTGGAGACAGGACAAGGGGAAACGACCAGAAACTGGAGCATAGGAAGTTCCACATGAATGTGTGCAAGAACTTCTTTACAGTGAGGGTGACGGAGCACTGGAACAGGCTGCCCAGGGGGGTTGTGGAGTCTCCTTCTCTGGAGATATTCAAGACCCGCCTGGACACCTACCTGTGTGACCTGGTGTAGGGAACCTGCTTTGGCAGGGGGGTTGGACTTGATGGTCTCTGGAGGTCCCTTCCAACCCCTACGATTCTGTGATTCTGTGACATGGAAATGTAATTTGCAGAGCAGTGAGAGCACATCACAGTCCCGGGCTGGCTGCCCAATGCAGCACCCTGATTCCTGTTTGGTCTGCCTAATACAGCCCTTGAGAGAAATTGATGGCTTTTTTTTTTTTTTTTCCTTTTCTGCCTTGATGAAGGCTACAGCACTTCAGACTAGAAGCTTCAGAAGTGCGTAATAAAACTGGTGAGTGGGTTACAGGAATTCTAATGACGTGCTGTGCAAATAAATACTTAGTTAATGAATACTGAAAAGACTAACCTGAACTACTTCCATATATTATTGAGGCGTTTAACTCCTTGCCTACCCCCAGGGTTAGGAATAATGCAGACCAGTGTAAAAGGTTGGTGGGGAGGGGAACTCGATGAAAGCAATGGGTGAGTGTGGAGGCCAGTAAAAGGATGCACAGCAGTTCTGCAGCCATGCCATTGTGCAGGCTCTGACCTCATTGCAGGGTGAGGTTGGCAATTGGAAACTTTTTGGAGAAAGGAGGGGGAATGCCAACTTCTGGAAGGTGCATGATAGACTTTCCCTTCCCCAGCACATCTCTACAGCCAAAGAGCTGAGGCAGATTACATTCTGAGACTCACTTCCTCTTGTTTTCCATCTCTTTTATTTTTCTTGGGGCCATGAATCAGCCCAGTGCTGATTTAACAGCACCAAATAATCCTCACTCTAAGCACCACCAGCATTGCTCCCATGAGATGTGCTCCCTGTTAGAGTCCTGACCTATTCAAACATCCCAACGATAGCGTGATGACCACATGTCAGCAGGGATAGGCACCCGTGACAGCTTTCAGATGCAGCTCACCCAGCAGGGAAGAACAGCCAAGCTCCACAGCCGAGCTGCTGACCTCATGCAGTTTCCTGCATTCGTTCCCTGCTAGTGGCTTCCAACAGTTCAAAGCATGAGGACACACTCAGGCTCCGGGATCTGCATACTGATAGCGGTAGGTCATGAGTTTCAGTGGTTCAAAAGGCATGTAAGCATTTTTGTGGCTATTTTAGAAATAATTTCCCCCAGTCCAATGGCATAGAAGAAGATGCTTTCCATAAAAACTTACGTTTCCTTTATACAACCAATGGCAAATTTGTGCACCACACAGTAGCTATAGGCAAAGAATTGAACAGAGGAAACTACTTAAAATGATCATCCGGAAAGGGGCAGGAACTGCTGCTCTCTCCCCGGGATGCAGACATCTGTGCCCACTGCCTGAGTGTGTACTGCAGTAGAAGGGGCAAAAAGGCATACACAAACCATGAAATCTCCCCTTCCAATAACCCAAATCTGGCTGTCATAAACTTTAAATGGAATGGCTAGTGCCAATTTTCTCATCTTCTAAAGATGTAGCAGAGCACAGCTATTTTTAAGGTGAAGCTTCTCTCTCCCTCCAATTCCTCTTTGGGTCTCAGCAGCTTGAAGAGTTAAACTGTAATTCTTCACTAGAGAAGACACATCAGCCCATACAGAATGGGCTTGGATGTGCTGCCGGATGTGATGCTCATGCTTTTCCTTCTACCAGAAGCATTCTTGCGTGGATGACCTTTGCTTTTTCAAAGAATACCCAAGTAGTTCGTTTTTATTTGTTCCCATGTACCCTTGAAACAGCAACCAGGATCAATGACCACAAAAAACCTATGATTATCACTTTAGATATGGTTACTCAGATGCATCTCATGGAAGGACAGTCTTCCTGCTTGCTTACGGAGCAGCCCAGAGCACGGCGACTCAGGAGGTGCTTTTTACTAGCAGCTGTATCTTATCTTGCACTACTCTTTGTCTATCTTACTGATCTGTCTCTTCAGGAGTGACAGGTTATTGCACTGCATGCTTAGTAGATACTAGTCTAAAAGCCAGCTTAACACAGTAAACTCTTTGATTTTTTTTCTGATAAAATAGAAAGGGTTTCATAACTGGGCTTTTATGGATCCCAGGTGTCACCTTTTCTGTGTAAGGCCACACTATTGACACTATCTGTGTCTGGAACTGATAAATGTTATTGCATTCTTTTCCAGTATGTAATGTTATTAAAAATAGGTTTGTCACAAGCACTTCTTATCAAAGGCCCTTGTTTCCTCAGAAACAGTGACCAGCATTAACCTTTCTAAAAGTAGCTCTTGCGAGAGACAAGTGTCTTTGGTTGTCACCATTACAAATGTAATCTAGGGGAAATACACTGTGAATTCTGCTTCTTATTAACACAAAGCTAATAAACTCCAGAAAGGCGGGAATAACATGTGCAGGGCTAATTCACTCCAGGTCAGCAAGGAAAACAAATTCATCACATTTGACCCATTGCTGAATTGTGTCCCTTTTATGTGGCAAATGCATTGGATGTAAAATGCGATCAGCTATAGAAACAGCTGTTTACAGCCCCAGAAAAGCAAAGGGAGGCGTGGGAGAGAGACTGCAGTGTTCATGCAGGGCTGACAGAAGCTGAATGTTTGCAGAACAGAAAACATGTAAGTGATAACAGAGTATTTGTAAAAGATGCCTTCTATGCGATGTACGTGGTAATGGGAATACCGTGCTTAGAAGTAAAGCTGCTGGTAGTGTGAGGAAGGAGCAGGAGGGAGAGAGCGCCAGTGTGCTATGTGCTCATGGCATGAAATAATATTCTTCACCTTGACAGCAGGTTAATGGTATCCTGGAATCTCGGCGATGCACGCAATTTTACCTTGTTTTGAATTACGTGGTTGGGAGCATCTCCTTGATCTTTACAGAGTCACTCACTTTTTGCTTCAGTTGGGAGCATGAGCTCTGTTTCCTTTGTTGCCAGGTATAAAAACAAAAAGGTGATAAGCTGAATCCAACATCAAAATACATCCATGCTGCAGAGCACTGATTACTTATAAAGCAGCAGGGTGGGAATTGACACTGATTTAAGAGTAAAAATGGGAAGAGCTTGACCACCAGTCAAGTGCCAGAGTGTGACACGCAGCTCATTTTCAGCTCAAGCTCGGGCTGCTTTTACAGATTAATCCAGGACTGAAAGCCTCATCCTGAGCCTTAGCAGAGAGCCCTTTCCTTAGCTTATATCCTTCTGAAGGCGGCATGTCTCTGGTGAAGCAGTAGCTATTCTCTGCCTCTTGGTTGCATTCCCCAAACACTAAAAATACCAGGCCACTGAAGCACTCAGATCCTCAGTCTCCTGTCTCTAAGTCCATCACATCCACAAATCCCTCAATTTCTTCCGTAATTACTTCGTGCAACCCACCATCTCCCAGTCCTCAAGGCAGCAGCTTTAAAAATAGCAGATTCGGTATGCAAATATTTTACTTCTTGCCTGGTGACAAACAAAACCATTTGTTCCTGTGGGTATCTAAGAATTCAATGAAGCTGTAGGTAAGCTCCCTCCCTGCTCCCCCTTGCTTCCTTGGAATTGAATTTTATAGAGCCCTAATACATTATCTTCCCTTGTGGAAAATTGCCCACAGTATTTATTTTTCCTTTGAGCTTTTATATTCAGTTTATTCTGGAACAAAAAGAAACCTATATATCTACCCATGCTGGTAAAGGCAAATCGATTTCAATGTGTCAGTTGTTTTGCTTTTTATGTACTAAAGTGAAATGAGACCTGTGTTACTTATGGCACTTGTTTAACAGGAGAAATGAGTTGGTAATAAGAAGGCCTAAATTCAGTCCCATAAATAAGTTTTCTGAAGCAAAGCACTCACTAAAATTGTTGCTTACTTTATTCATTACCTGTGGTTCCCTTTCCAGGCAGAATCAATGCATTCTTAAAAACCTTCTCCATCTTTCCTTGGTTATAAGCAGCAGAATACCTGTTTATCTCAAACCTAAGCCAACAGGCTTAGTTTTTATTCTCTGAGGCTCAGCAAGGGGATTTAAGATGTTTGGTTTGGATTTGAGAATGCGCATCCTAGCTTTGTTATTTGAAAGCTGTTTGGCTCACATTACCAAATTCCCTTTAAAATCACTTGCTTCTTGCACAAGAAGTTCTGCTTCTTACTTCCTAGGTAAGTTACATCCGCACAGACTTTGATTCCTCCCTCCCCAAGCCAACGCTAATCAAGCCCTCAGGCATGTGGGGAAGCAAGCCTTGCCCCTGTGCAAACACAGTGGAAAGGCAGGAAAGTTTTCCCCCATGAAGTCATGGATCAGGAATGGAGCGACAAGGGGCAGCAGGCACAGAGCACTCCCCCTCTGGCATTCCTTCTGTCCCTTGGCCACGCGTGCTCCCTGCTCAAGCATTGTCTCCTCATCCGACAGACAAATATAGGCATAAAGGAATGGTCCAATGCCTTTATAAAGCCATCACTGGTGACCTTGAGGTGGTGTATATAAAGTCTGGACCAGGCAGAGCGGTGTCACTTTGTGTGTGCTTCGCAGGGTGAGTACCTACCTCTCTCACTTCTGAATGCATGTGCCCAGCTGTGCTCTAACACTTTGCAATAGTTTTGATGTGATACGTTTTTCACAGGGCTTAAGTTTTATTAGTAGTTGTACCTCTAAACCTATAGCACTGTGTTGGTTATCCTGTGATGCTGCTTGAATAGTAAATAATAGGCTCTTCTTTTCTAACAGCAGTGCGCTCATTTAGTCAGCTAGAATAACCACTTAGGACAGTGTCAAGTCACTTGTAATTGTGTATCTGAGTGGACTGGTTGACCAGTAGTTGCAAGTCATGTTTGCTTCTTCTCTGTCATCTGCAAGAGATGATGATGACTTGTGTAGTTCACAATTTTAAGCAGCCTGTTGTTCCAAGGATTTCTGTAGACCCGCCCATGGAGATTTACTGATTTTCCTTTTGAAGGCAGGTAATGATGGGTTTTGATGCTATGGCAGATGAGCTACCAGCACTACGGTAGCTCTTCCAACAGCCACAGTAGGGAAAGACAATATCCCTGCTTTCCAAGCTTGGATGCACCACCAAATTGTTGGTACTCCTGGGCGTGCCACTTAAATTTGTGTTACAATACTGGCCCTTTAAAGAGAGTAGGTGTTACCAAGGATCTTCCAAAATTCATGTGCAAGGGCTGCCTCTTTGTTATTAGACAAAACAAACTGAAAGGAAAGTGAACATTTTTAGCTCTGCCTTGTCCTTCCTGATTAGAGTAGTTTTTACAAACAATCCTTTGACTGTAAGCCAAACGCTTCCAGTTTCTCATATCTTTCAATGGATTGGCTTGTCGAGTGCTTCCTGGGCTCTGGTCTCTGTCTTAACTCCTGGCACATGAGACTGCTGCAGAAAAAAGGGATTCTCTCCCATCTGCAGCAGCGTTTTGTTACACCCTGCTTTATAAAGTACTTGCCATAGTGGTAAGCCCTAAACATATATTAAGACAAAATTGTTTCAGAACGTGATAGCTGAATAATTGTCCCAAAGTGGCCTGCAAATGGAGCAGGTCTACACAGGAAAGGTCTGGATTATTATATTCGGACCTGCAAGAATCTCTCCTAAATCCTAGAGATAATGACTGGAGTAGCGCTTCTTATCTTTGCGTGTTTAATGTGGAAAGTTCTAACACTTTTCTGTTTAGATGTGTGATGTTGTTTCTGTGCCCACCCAGAGCTGAGCTAAACATACTTCCCATAGGAAAGAGACTTTGCCATGCCAATTTGGGCTTGTTTCCAGATGAGCATTTTGCTCTTTTCGGATGATGTTAAAATTACTGCTGATAGTTGTGCTTATGTAAACTCTTAATCCCAATGATCCCAAGCTTTCACTGTGGCACGGGGAGCGGGCTGGATGTTAAACATTAGATAGCTCTGCTGTCTTAGGGCTTTGCAGTCCTCAAGAGAAATATGCTGTGGTAAAAAAAAATGCCTTTGTTGATGAAGAGCTTTTAGATCTACTGCAATTTCTTGGAAAGTAGTTGAATTAAATTTTAAAAGACTTCAGTGTTTGTCTTGACAGGGATCTTGAAACTTTTTCAGCTGTTCTGGATACTGCATAATAAATAGAGTAAGGGAAAAGATAATATCTCAGGGTCGCTTGTGTAGCTTCACATAGTAATTGAATAGTATCTTGAACTGAAAGAGAGAATACCTAAAATTCTTAAAATGGGAATGGGAGCTGGAAGGGATGGACATCTTTAACAATGGAACTTCATGGATGTTCCATGGGCAGCACCCTGAGTATTTTATACACGTTTGTGTGTACATTTTTATGTGTACTTGTGTGTATACATCTATGTCAGCTCATTGATGCAGTTGTT
Source organism: Alectoris magna (assembly GCA_030625065.1). NCBI lineage: Eukaryota > Metazoa > Chordata > Aves > Galliformes > Phasianidae > Alectoris > Alectoris magna. Next base: position 109,022,701 of record CM060560.1, read on the forward strand.
GTAGAAGGAACACGGGAATCAAATTAACTCCTAGTAAAAAGCTGGATACGGCTGCTTAGATTAATTTACCTTAAAGATGATTCGCTTTTATAAAATTTTCATTATATAAAGTGCCACTGATTTGAGTTGTCTATATGCTCTCTAAATGATAAAATTAAGAACAGGATAACCAGTTAGATCCTTAGTGCTCAGAAACCCAGCAAATCAGTTGCACTCATGTGACCCTGGCCTTTCTTTCACGATAAGAAATCCCAAAACACCATGGCTGTGTTATCTGAGAAAACAAGCATTGTAGGCATTAAGATGGACTAGTAAACTCAGATCAGTGTGAAAAACTTCAGAGCCATTGTGCCAGCATTGCAGTTTGCCCTCTGCCCTGCCCTGCTGTATGGGGATACCCATGGTGGGCGAGCCCTGGATTTCTGCCAGGCTGAAGGGTACCATCTGAGGGCAGCACTGCTGTGTCACCAGCTGTACCCACCTCCAGCAATAGTTTTCTCCACTAGGAACACGCGCCCATGTCCCTGGAGCCTTGTGCTGGAGTTTCAAGTAAGCAGCTGCCCAGGAGGATCTGTGGTGTGGCTGGTGGCCCGGTGCAGGGTCTTCAGAGTCACAGCCTCAAGTGGTGCCTTTCATCTGCAGCTCTAAAGCAACAGTCATGCCATAAAAAGATGATTGAATTCTACTGTGGAGATAACTGCAACCGGTGTCAGGGTTTTGAACCACACAGGATCTGGCTGGCTTTAAACTGAGACGGGCAAGGGTTTATCTAAGGGTGCAGTAAAGCCACAAATCTGCAGGCGATATTGCCATTTCAAATCAGTCTGTTTTAATCAGCCACCTGCCACATTCTGGTCCAAGAAATGCAATTTTTTCCTCTTCTTTTTGTAGACCAGGTCCTTTCTTTCTCCTCCTTGAGCTGTACTACCTTGAAACCTTGCCAAGATGATGGACATGACGGAATTCGGGGAGGCTGCTCCCTTTCTCCGGAAGAGTGAGAGGGAGCTGATGATGGTACAAACTGTTGCCTTCGATGGTGAGTTGCAGTACCATTTAGGCTGTCAGTGGCCAGCTAACCCAGTTAAGGGTTGCACCCATAATATATCTGGGGAATGCAGATCAAACCAGGATGCAAAGCCGTGTGGTTATTGCTGCTCTTTGAGGCAGCTCGCAACCAACTTTGTGATTTTTCTTCCTGCAAAGCTATAAGAAGCCCCTGATAGTACCGAAGAGAAGCAATCTATCAGCTTGTACTAAGTAACTGGCTAGTTCTAGAATTAAGCTGTATTTGTACTGTACTGATAAAAGAGAGATTGCCTCTTCATCTTTGTCCATTTGAGAAAAAATCATGAACTGATGTTTCGGTAATGAAAGGATTTCTGTGATGTGAATAGATGTCTCCATCTGCTTGATTTATACACTTTATAGGCAAACCAGTGCTAGGTTTTAGCTTTCCAAGAGTTATCTTTCACAAAATGCATTTACTTGAGTTCTGAGGTGCAGTAGTAAGAATAAATATTCCGATAACCACAGCAATACACTGTTGAGAGTAGTGGCTATAGTGAGCCATCGGAATTCTAGCACAGATACTCCAAACTTTTAAAAAGCAGCAGACATAACTCAGTGTGAGTTATTAATATTGCTGTTTTTCAAGACAAACTTCAGGAGAATGTGCAGGAATAAGGTTACATCTGATAGCTGGCAGGCAAATAATGATAATGTGGGCTGAATTCCTCATTCAGATAGCAACGTTCAGTGTGAGTTTTTAGCAAACAGCTTCATTTGGGCTTGGATCTCAGTTCCTCCATCTGCACATCAGTGCTAGTGATTATGAATTTCCCTTGGAGGCTGAGACTCAGCCAGCATTTTTGAAATATTGTGACACCTTGTGCTGGGAGGATCTAGAGAAGCCAAGTGGTGGTTTCAAAGGCGAGACAACATTCATGAGCCCTGCACCTTCTGTTTTGGCATGCAGTTCCCACAGCTCTACGATTGGCTGTGGTCCCTGAGGTTTCGTGCCGCTTCTGTGGTAAAACTAACCCTACCAATCCCAGTTCAGCATGGTGCTATGATTCTACTCAGGTCTGTGAGCCATTCTTCTCCTTAATTTCGCAGGGAAAAAAAAATGTTGGGTTCCTGATGAGAAGAAAGCTTATGTTGAAGCTGAAATTACAGAAACCAGCGGTGGCAAAGTGACCGTTGAGACAACAGATGGACGGGTATGGAAGCATTTTTGTCTGACCCATGACTAAGGAGGACTGAGCAGCAAGCCCCAGAACAAACCTGGCTCGCTTTAAGCTCTGCTGCCTGGTTCATATCATCTGTGAAATAGCTTGTGAACAGGAAGCCTCAGTAGCTGATGACAAATGAAAAACTGCCAAGAGAAAAATAGGAGTTTGGTGGCAAATCAACTTCTGCACAGCACTGCAAGCAGAGATGTGCAACCAGCCAGGCCAGGTTTCGATCCCAGGAGGAGGCAGGAGGTAAAACTCCACACTTAGAGCTAAATCTCATGGCTTCACAGCCATACCACTCTCCTTACCTGTAGCATTTCAGCCTTCCCTGCTTCTGTTTATGTCTGTGAAAACAAATGGAATTACGTACTTAGACCACATTGAGTGGGAGGACCTCCTCCTAGGGAGATAATACGTTCACCTCTAAGGAGGGGAACTGATAGGGATTCTAAGTGTTTTCTAGGCCTTCTATACTCTGTCTGTCTTTGCAGACCCTGACTATAAAAGAAGATGACGTGCAGTCAATGAACCCTCCCAAATTTGACATGATTGAGGACATGGCCATGCTGACCCATCTGAATGAGGCATCTGTATTGTACAACCTGAGGAAGCGCTACAGCAACTGGATGATTTATGTAAGGGTCCCTGCTTTGTGTACTTGGAAACATGCATGAGGTTTGAACACAGATTCTTCACATTTAACTTATACCTTGCATATGTCATAAAATTGAGGGCCTTGCTCAATTGCTCAAAAAGCAAAGAAGTTTGTTGCAGTAGATTTGAATGAATATAGACAAACAAAAGTGAATGAGTAAGATGATGTCAAGCCCTGCTTTTCCTTGCCTGCCTGGGGAACGGGTGTCATAGGACATATTTTCAGCAGTCAAGGCCTTTGGGAAACCAGTTTTATTTTTCTACTCCCAATATTAATCCATGACATTATAAGCCATAGCAATTTCCTTGTTAAGAAACAATGCCTCAAGCTTAGAGCACATGTATAACTTCTTTTAACTGGAACCTTTCTATCTTTAGTTCAGTAAAGATATCAGTAATTTTCTTCCCTTCATTTTCAGTACTGACATCTGCCCTGTTTTGCTCTGGTCTTATTCATCACTCTGTATCTTTCCCATGGCATCATTAACGTAATTTCTGTCATCACCAGAACAAGCTTCTGTAGCACCAGTTTTTATGAGGCCAACTTTTGCCTTCAGTGTGCTGCATCCAGAAACTGGAGCATAGGAAGTTCCACATGAATGTGCTCAAGAACTTCTTTACGGTGAGGGTGACGGAGCACTGGAACAGGCTGCCCAGGGGGGTTGTGGAGTCTCCTTCTCTGGAGATATTCAAGACCCGCCTGGACGCCTACCTGTGCAACCTGGTGTAGGGAACCTGCTTTGGCAGGGGGGGTTGGACTTGATGATCTCTGGAGGTCCCTTCCAACCCCTATGATTTTGTGATTTTGTGATCCAACTGTGTTTGAAGTTGGTCAGGGCAATCTACGATTCAGGATTCAGGATTCATCTAGTAACCCCTGTATGGACATGCATTTCCGAAAACATAGCTATGTCTTGCAGATCATTATAGTTAGAAAATGGCATTTGTCACCTTGTTTTAATCCATTTACATGTTGGAGTTTTTTTCTCTTAAAAAATTAGGACTGAGAACTCATACCAAGGGCATTCTCAGCAGGTCCAAATACTATTTTGGGAGGAAGGCTCCTGGATTTGTTAACTCAATAATGTACAGGCACATGGAGTTTATGCCAATATAGCAGCTGGTTTCTGTGAAGTTTTCTGCTTGGACCCAGACTAGGTACCTGAAAAGTTACCAGCTAACATGAATTCCCCAGAGTTACGATTGGAATTGCATTCCATGGGCTGATGTAGGAAGCCCAAAGAATCACTATAAAGATAGATTTTTACCAATTGCTTTTTTTTTCCAAACACTTAAAAAGCTCCACAGCTTTGGAGAACAGTGCTATGAAGTTTACACAGAATCATAGAATAGCTTGAGTTGGAAGACACCTTTAAGGTCATCTGCTTCAACTCCCCTGCAATGAACAGGGACACCTACAGTTCAATCAGGTTGTTCAAAGCCCCATCCAGACTCACCTTGAATGTTTCCAGGGATGGGGCATCCACCACCTCTCTTGGCAACCCAGTCCAAGTTTTCTCTTTGAACAACCAATTTGCCCCTGGGTGCTCATAGCAAGTTGGGAATGACAGATTTTTTCTCTCAGATTTCTTCTTCTAAGAATAGTTGTTTCTCCCAGATTTCTCTTCCTAAGAATAGAATTCAAATAGAAAAACTGTGATTTTTATTTCATAATTACTGTTTCCAAGAGGAAGCAGCTCTTGCTGGGCAGCCAGGCAGAAAATCAGATGTAGATCTCCTTGCTGTTCCTCTCCTGTGCTGAAGGGGCAAGCTTGTCTAATCGTCACCTTAGAAACACTTCTTTCTCCCTTTGGAAAACTGCTTAGGAGCACCTCTCCTACAAAGAAAGGTTGGGGGAACTGGGCTTGTTTAGCTTGGAGAAGAGAAGGCTCTGGGGAGGCCACATAGTGGCCTTCCAGTACTTGAAGGGAGTGTATAAGCAGGAGGGGAAACAACTGTTTACAAGGGTGGACAGCGATAGGACAAGGGGGAATGGTTTTAAACTGAGACAGGGGAGGTTTAGGTTAGATATTAGGAGGAAGTTTTTCACACAGAGGGTGGTGACGCACTGGAACAGGTTGCCCAAGGAGGCTGTGGGTGCCCCATCCCTGGAGGCATTCAAGGCCAGGCTGGATGTGGCTCTGGGCAGCCTGGTCTGGTGGTTGGCGACCCTGCACATAGCAGGGGGGTTGAAAGTAGATGAGCATTGTGGTCCTTTAAAAACCAAGTCATTCTATGATTCTATGATTAATATCTGTAATACTGATGTCATTGGTTGCCAATAGGAAGTCACTTAGCAGACTGCTATTTCAGCCTTTGATCTGAATTTCTAAAACTTCCAGTCAGAATTCCAAGTCAGATGGGAAGCTGGCAACACCAGTTTCTGCTTGGTTAACTCAGATTTTTTTTTTTCTCATTCCTTGAGGGTCTGTTTTTCTCCCTTGTCTTGTTTTCCTCTCTAGACCTACTCAGGCTTGTTCTGCGTGACTATAAACCCTTACAAGTGGCTGCCTGTCTACAAGTCGGAGGTTGTTGCTGCCTACAAAGGCAAGAGGCGCTCAGAAGCCCCTCCTCACATCTTCTCCATTGCTGATAACGCATACCACGACATGCTGCGTAGTAAGTGGTGCTCCTTGCTTTTAAATTTAGTTTCACTTTATTTAGCAGACGTGACTGATACCAGATGGCCGTTAGAGAGAGCAGTGCACACCAAATGTGCAGATACTCGACAAGCAACAGGATCTTGGGAGTTTGCATCCATCATTTTTTTTAATTACTGTTGTGCGTGTGCGTTTTTTTTCTCTCCCCTGCCCATCATTGTGAGGGTTCTGGCAGCAGCGAGCTCATTCTGATGCACATCAGATGCAAACATTGAAAGGTCAATGAAGGGCAGCCATGGAGGGTGCTGTGCACATGTCGCTCCCAGGAGCCTGCTGCGGATCAGCATTGTCTGACTGCTTCGGGGCTGAGAGCCCACTGTGAGCAAGCAGCTCCAGATTTTCATGCGAAATCTCACCCCTGCTTTTAAGTTACTGAAAAAAAAAAAAAAAAAGAAAGAAAGAAAGGGGGGGGTTTATCAGCAGGGGGCAGCAGTGATGTGCTTCCACCGGGTGCTGGGAGGCTGTCAAGAAAGTCCCAAAGAGAATCAGACACATGCTGCTCTCACCAGGTTTTCATTAAATGGCAAATGCAAGAGGATGGGAGGTGCTGGGGCAGAGGAGGTCTACATGTGGCTGCAGAGAGGCGCTCTTTTATTGCATAAGAGTGAAATATCACCAGGCTGCCCAACGTGCAGCTGGTCATGATCTCTGGAGTTAAAACAGGAAAGAGGAATTTAGGTGCAATGGTTAAGGAACGTGGTATTATTTCACATTTGCTGAACTAGATTGTTAACATACTGATTGCAAACTGTTCTTATAAGTGTTTATTTCTGCTCAGGCCCATTAACAGAAAGAAGGCTGTAAGACTTTATTTCAGTAGCATAGCTAACCAAATAAGAATACATACACAAATGGTGAGGAAGGGTCCATTAACAAGCAGTAGAATTGCTTGGGCTGGTGCAGTACTGCAGGGCAGAGGGGTCAGGTGTGAGCAGAAACCTACACAGAAGTAAATAAAGAGATGTTTTGCCGACAGGAAATTACTTTCTATTTTATTGTTTCCCAGACATAAGGGAATATTCACGACTCAGATTGTTAATGCTGACTTGAACAAAACACAAGAGGGAGATTCAGGGCAAGGGTAGAATTGGCACTGCTCAAAGCTGGGCTACATGGGGCTTATTTTTACTTTTCCATCACTATTTCCTGTGATTCTATGCTTTTCTTTCAGGACTGTTTCTGGATTAGTTGGTGCTGATTTGCAAGGGTAATAAGCAAAAAGTACAGGCTGCTAAGTTTGTCTCATTTTTTTTTTTTCATCCACAGATCGGGAAAATCAGTCTATGCTGATCACGTAAGTGCTTCTGTTTTGACTGATTTGAGACTCTATTGATGCAAAAAACTTCAAAGAAAAAAAAAATCCCCCTGAAATACAAGTTGACCCTTGAAAGCTCAGTTAAATTGCCTGGAATTTAATCCAAGTCAATAATTAGCACTTTGGCCATCTGATGTCTGCTTTGAGTCTCATTGGAAAGGAGTAGTTGAGGATTTCATTTGATGAAGGCCAGCCTGTTTCTGATCCCCATTTAGTGTTCATTCCAAGTGGGAATGGTAACAGCCCTGCAAGCAGTTAAAGAAGTTCTTCCAGGGTTGTCCTTGCTGTCTGCCCTCTTCAGGCTCAGAAAGCTCCTCCTCAACACAGTTGTTCTTGCTGCAAAACATAGTTAAGGACACTGAGTTGACACAACTGCAGGGAGGAAGATGACCAAGACAGAAAAGAGGCACATTTTTTTATTGGCAAGCATGAAAGATGGAGAGTCTCTCTCCACAGTTCGCATATGATTCTGGATGATGCTGGCAAAGTGCTGCAGATTTCCTTTGGTTTTTAACTCATTATCTGTACAGAGGTATGCCTCAGATACTGAGTGTGGATGTTTGTAGCAAAATTTCATGCCCTTAATGGAATCTCAAAGAAGTGTGTGTTTGTATGAGATTGCCGAATGCAGTCTCACGAAGCATTATTTGTCGCAGACATGATTTTCACCAAAACGAGCAAACAGACTACAGAAGTCAGATGGTGACACTAAGAAAAGTCTATGCTGTACATGGAGCTGATGGGATGATGGGTGGGTGAGAGCACGACTTACTGCTGGTGGAGCAACAGTAATGTTCTCTTCCTTCTTCTCATAGTGGAGAATCTGGTGCTGGCAAGACTGTCAACACAAAAAGGGTCATCCAGTACTTTGCCACAGTGGCAGCCCTGGGTGAACCTGGTAAAAAGAGTGTAAGTCTGCCAGCAGATGTTTCATTTCAGGCTTCCACAATTTTTGTTGTGTACAACTAACACTGCAAGTCTGCATCCTGAACACTAGACCACGTGCTAAACCTCAGCAGGCATGGCTAGGATAAGTGTTTGTTGGGAAAAGTTACTGGTGCTTCTAAATGACATTACCAAGACCGTATGGCTCTGAAGATAGAAAAGTAATTCTTTCCCAAATTTTCCATGCTGCATGTGGAGCTGCAAAATGACTTCTGGCTCTGAGCTAATGCTTGTTGCTGCTGCTTTTCTCTGGGAGTTTAATTTTCACATGTAGTAAATGTTTCTGAATATATTATAGCTGGTTAAAAGTTGGGGATACCATGAAGATTAAGAAAAATAATTGATTCTTTTCACCTGGAAAAGTCTTCAAAAAAGCTTAGCTGTCATCAGAATGTCTGTTTTGTCGAAAAGCCTTTTTTACGACCACAAAAACAGGAGTGTTTTGACACAAGAATTTAAATCAGCTTTTCTATATTTCCCTTTGGATAAGCACTGTTCTGCTTAAAAGTGCTAATGTTACAGTGAATATTTCATTCGTGTTGCTTTTTGTCTTGTGTTGCTACGAGCTTATTCACTATCTGCTTCATTGCACTTCAAGGCTCAACGTTCTTTGTGGTGAATTGTCTGATTCCTATGAACCATATGTGAAAGGCCAAAATTTCAGCCAGTCTTGGATACTGTACACTCACCTCATGTCACCAAAATCTAACATGCATTCGTCTGAGGTCTGCAAAGCTCTTTTAGCAAATGATTGAGTGGTCCAGAGCTAGCCTTATACGTGCAATGATCTAGATGCTCGGCATGGTGTCTGAAATGTGGTGTGCTCGTGAAAGAGTTGTGTCAATAACAGATATTGCAGCTGAAAAAAATTTCATTGTAATTTGTCAGCTGAGGTCACATTTTATCTTCGCTGTCATCTCCTTTGCTTCTAATAATCCAAGAGTTCTAGTGCAGCGTGATTTTATTGTCTAAAGCTTATCTGTGTGCATTTACATCTTTTTGTAAGTGCTTTTCACCTGCTCCCAGCTTCTTTTCTCAGTCTAGTTAGTCAGCCTTGTGCTTTCTTCTCAAACAGCTCTGCAGTAAAGGCATTCAGATGTTTGGGTTAGGGGTTAAAATAACAAGCTGAGTAGGAACTGCACTGGGCTGTTTTGTGACGTGTGGTGAATGTAAAGTAAGGTTTCAGAAATCTCTAACGGTATGTTGGCACCAACTGGACACCTAACCTTTCTAACCTTTATCTTCCGTGATGCCTTTCTTGTTCATGCCCGTGTTGGGTTTTTTTAATCTTTTTTTTTTTTTTTCCTTTTGACAGCAACCAGCTACCAAAACTGGGGTAAGTAATTGGCGTGCTACTTCATCTTTTCCATGCAGAATCACTATTCCACTCCATGAACCTGAGAATTTCACTCTGCATAGTTCCCCCCAGTAAAGTGTTCCCTGAATCCAAGGCAGTAGCAATTTTCTTCTGCAAACTAAAGTTATTGCAAGCAGAAGATAATGCTCTTCTCATCTCCCAAAATTCCAGGCATTACAAGTTCTGAGTGCTTTCAAAACTACTGCGTTTCACTGCAGTACTTGTCACAATCTTCAGCAGCCCATCTCCTCTACACATTCACACGGATGTCCCCAGCGGCTTCGTACATAGCACACAGGAATACATGGTGATACCATTCATGTGCAGATGCAATGAATTATCAAACCTAAAGCAAAGCAGCAGAGATCAGCTGAACTGCTGAGGCCTTTCAAGCACTCCTAGTTGGCAGTTGTGCTGTTAAATCACCCATGCTGTGCCATCCCTCTGGTGTGGCTAAACCACTGTGGTAAGGAGGCTTTCTACCTGTAAGAGAAGGCAAGGCTGAGTTATAGAGGCCAGCTGAGTTTGTGGGCTCTGTGTTTCTCAAGAGTATTTCAACCTTGATTTCTAGGGAACCTTGGAAGATCAAATCATTCAAGCAAACCCAGCCCTAGAAGCTTTTGGAAATGCCAAAACCCTGAGAAATGACAACTCCTCACGTTTTGTAAGTCTGTAATGTAACATATCTTCAACAATCGCCAGCTTATTACATCCCTGTCATAATCCTTTCATAAATTGCATCTAATTTTGTCTGCTAAAATGGTTGGGTTTTCTTCACATGGAAGGAATAACAAGGTAGAACCTGACTAGGAAAAGTTATTGAAGGGAAGAAAGAGAAAAAACCAAGGTCTTCCCACTCTGCAGACCCCCAAAAATAGCAACTCTCCTACCTTTGTAGCCCATCCTTTCCCTAAGAAATCTGATTAAAAGTGAAATTGGAAGGGGTCATGTAGAGAATCAGAGATTGTAAGCATCTGTGGGAAGCTGCACAGTTGGTGTAAGTTTTCCAGCTGGAATGCAAATTAATTTCAGAAAAGCTGGTGTCTTTGAGCATGATAAATAAGATGAAAACCAGTTTGATTTGTTTTAAATTAATTTAGGGGGATGAATATTCAAAATTAACAGGCAAATCAGGGTAAATAGCACAGCATTGCTCTGACTAAGCGGAGCATAAAAGTCAAGATTGCAGATAAGGGAGAGTCGAACAAAACAGAAATAAAAAGAGAGAGCTTGAGTCCTAGCCAGGCTGAGTAGCTTCCTGTTCTAAGTCCTACGTTCCTACAAAGCTGCAACATGAAACCGGAAAACATGTGCTTTCCCGTATCTCAGCCTGGACAAAAGGTACACAATTATCCTTTCCCCACAAGCCGATTACTCGGCTGTATGTATAGACTCAGGCTTGGAAAACAATTGTATCATTGTTTGGTATTTCTCATTGGAAATCTGCCTGTGCAAAGCCAAGGAGTTAGTATAACCTAATTCTTTGATCCAAATGATTGCTTTCTTGTAACAACCTTTGTTTCCCTCTCTGTATTCACTAATTATAATATTCTTCTGTGTGAATTAGGGTAAATTTATCCGAATCCATTTTGGAACCACAGGCAAGCTGTCATCTGCTGATATTGAGATCTGTAAGCACCAAACTCTGTCCTCTTTTAAAAAATATAATTGCTCATATGAAGACTCAGAGAACTTTTCTCACTGAATTTCTCGCTATGCAACTAGATTTACTGGAGAAATCCCGAGTGATTTTTCAGCAACCGGGTGAGAGAGACTATCACATCTTCTACCAGATCTTATCAGGAAAGAAACCAGAGTTACTGGGTAAGCATTTCACAGATACACAGCTTTTAAGAACCAGCTTTTCACTGAATAGAGTGTCTGAAGAGAGGCCAGGTAGTAAACTTATGTTCAGAAAGGCCGTTAAGCTTCCACTTTCTCAAGTCTGAACCTCCACTGACAGACATGCTCTACTAAAGGTGGTGATCCCATGGCAGCAACAAAAGAAATTTTTCTCTGGTGTACTGATTCAGGTACCCAACAAAGTGAGGTGACTTAACACATTAGAATAAGGGAATTGGATGGACTTCTAATCTGTTAACATTGTACTGTTGAAAGCCATCACATTAAATGTGTGTAATTCAAGCTCTCAAAGTAGCTGGAAAAGTTTATGCCTCCTAAAGCATTGGGGACGTTACAACTTTAAGAACGCTGATTTTGTCGTTGCTGTTCCAAACACATGCTAGAGAAGAGCAGAGAGTGAATGAGATCTTCCTGTTCCCATCTCCTAATGCTTTGAATAAAACCTTCACTGGTCATTTAAGTAACATGTTTAACTAACTTTCGTATTCTGGGAAACACATCTTGTAAAATGCATTAAAGAGTCACTATATTGCCACATTAAGCTTCTGATAAGCTTATCCTGACAGTGTGTGGTCAAGTCCCTGATCCTCTTAGCTCGTATGTGGCCTAATTAATTATGGGAAACATTTCAAGGAAGCGTTGCAATGGAATTCCTCTGTTAATCCCTGCGCTGGGAAAATGTGGTCCTTCTCATCAACTGTCTGTATACTTCACAACAGCACACACCTTTCTGGCCAGCAGGAGCACATCTGCAGGCTTTTGAAGAGACTGGAACCAATGGTAGCTTTGTTTTGTAGACAAGAAGTGTGTCTTTGTACATCAGCACACAGATATCTCAGCATAGATGCACATAAATATAGACAAATGAAAATATGAATAGGTGAATGCATATCATACTGACTACATAGCAAACATACAGACAGAATGTGATTATATATATGCATATTAGCAGACATATTTACACACAGATATGCATGCACATGCATATACAAATTGACATCTAGCTTGGTCAAAGCTTTGTCTGCTAGTATGGCTGAAAATTTCTGTGGATTTAAAGAAGCAGGACTCTTCCTGAAGTGAAGGAGCCAGTTAGCTTTCTAGAAAACAACTCTATTTTTTGATGTGAGGGAAAAGGAAAGAGGAAAGATATAGAGCCAAGTTCAGACTTCTGTTCATTGAGAGACGAGAATCTTTTTCAAAGAGTCCTGAAACTTTATTTTGGGAATCTATTGTGAAAGAAGAGGAAAAATTCCTCATTTTTCCTGTCATGCATCATACTAAAATCTTTTTCTCCTCTGTGTTTTTATCCCTTCTGCCACACAAAGCAGAAGGTAGAGCAATGTAGGAAACGGTTCTCTTAGTGTACTGCAAAACATGATTAATAGAGATATACGCAGCATTCCTATGTTATTTTTATTCACTCTTTATCTAAATCTTGGTCTTTGGACTGGAAAAGTAGAGTGAAAGGGTTTGTTGCTGCCACACAGTTATAAAAAGCATTGCATTCAAGTTTGTGTAAAGACAAATGTTTGTCAGATTTCATCCTTTCAGTCTCTGTTTTTTTTGTTTTTGTTTTTGTTTTTCTTGGGTGGGGCGGGGAGGGGAGGGTGCATATCCTGGATAGACAGCACTTTTGATCTTGTCTGTTCTTTTACAGATATGCTATTGGTCTCCACCAACCCATATGACTACCACTTTTGCTCCCAAGGAGTAGTTACAGTGGACAACTTGGATGATGGAGAAGAATTGATGGCAACAGATGTAAGCCTGTATTGATTTGACTCATTGGTTGGGTGTGTGTTGGGATGAAAAGTGATAGCAGAAGGCTAACTTATTCTGCTGAAACTACTGGAATAAACTGGAAGCAGAAATGGGTCTCAACTGCATTCATACTATGACGCATAAGATCTGATAAACTAGGATGCTTTTGAATCTGGCCTTGCCCCACATAATGTACGTGGCCTCAATGTTCTTATAATTTTGATGTTTAAAACTAAATAAATGTGAGATGTCCCCTTGCTTCTCTGCTACCCGCTGAGTCGTCAGGGTATTCCAAGGGCTGTTGTGAGATAATGCCCCTGGGCAGGTTAATAATGTCTGCCATGCAAAAGTAGATTTTAGGACTGCAAAAAAACATTGTCACTGAAGAGTCATGAAATAAAATATCCAATTGTTTTTTTTCTTTCACAGCAAGCCATGGACATTTTGGGATTTGTGCCAGATGAGAAGTATGGTGCCTACAAGCTCACAGGTGCCATTATGCACTTTGGGAATATGAAATTCAAACAACGACCCAGAGAAGAGCAGGCGGAGGCTGATGGCACTGAAAGTAAGAGTAACACCTAATGTGACTCCTTACATTCAAAATGCTGGTATGTGTCATACACTGTATTCAGGAAGAAGCAGCCTGTTTCATTTTGCCTTGCACAATGTAGTCACTGTTCAGCCAAAAGTGCTGTTCTTTCATCTCTAGGGGTGGTTTGAACATTGTCAAGTAACATTGCTTACTAGAAGGTGAATAGAAGCAGTCAGACCAACACAATGGAACTCCATTTTGTAACTATTTGAACAAAATAATTCTACAAAGTTGTTGCCTTAGCTTTCCATCTTCAGGTCTTGCTTCTTTGCAACCTCCAGCACCTTGAATAGTATTGATTGAACTGCCTATATCCATTGTGAAGATATGTTGTTTTCCCTATACTGCAGGAATTTCTGAAGTGTGGTTCTAGCTGACATCTGCTGTGGGAAAGATGTCAGGCACATCAAAGACGATGTATTACAAAATTAGCAAGGTCTTAGCTTCTCTTTGGAAGCAGATGTACTAAACAATTTTTCTTGGTTAGGGATGTTGTCATGCGGCAGCTCAGATCCAACTAAAACCTTGTTTCTCTTGATCAGGTGCCGACAAAGCTGCCTACCTAATGGGAATCAACTCCTCTGATTTGGTTAAGGGTTTATTACACCCTAGAGTGAAAGTTGGAAATGAGTATGTGACCAAAGGTCAAAGTGTTGAACAGGTAAGGAGAAACCATCATAGTATTTGGATACCCATTACAAAAGCCTTAAGGCTTCTTCAACATCTCAAAGATTGAAACAGCTTCTAGAAGCATTAGCATATACATGTCACTTGAATATTGGATCCTCTAGTGCCAGTTTTCATTCTAAATCCTTTCACTTAGGGTAACAGATGGTGAAAGAGCAGGAAATGGGTAAAGAGACTAACAAGAAAATAGTTTGTCTCTTTACTAACAAAGGCACTGCTTTTGATGGATTATTTTTCTGGTGCATTTGTAATAGCCACTTAAAGAAATGAGGTACAGTAAAAGCATGTGGGAATTGGTATCTTATTCTGGATTTGAATAGTTACCTAGAAGAGCTGATCCATGGATTATTTATATACTCATTCATTATTCATGTAATTTTAAGCTCTGTGTGACCTCAATCAGCTCATGGTAATATCCACTTAAGTACCATTTAATTTAGGAAACAAAAGTCCTTGGGTTAGTACTACTGCAGGCTACAGCAGTACTTTAGAGGATGCTCCAGTATTTTGATTACAACAAAAATTGTTTGTCCTGAGATAAACTAAGGTACAGGCTTAGTTACTAGACAGCCACTGGAGAGAATAGGTGTGTATGCTGTAGACTAAAGAAGAGACATTGGCAGTTCCTTTTCAAATCTCCTGCGTTAGCATCTCTCCAAATTAGAGGCAAATGCTAACTAGTAATATAAGCACAGACCTCCCCTATGGCAATAGTAGTTCTGGATATCATGGCTGCCATCAGGCTCGCAAGCTTTTTTTCATGGCAGTTAAAGAGATTAAACCATTTGCAACCTTCTGTCTAGCTCTTTCCCAAAAGGTATTTACTAGCATTTTATGTACACATTTGTACATACATGACTGAAACATGCATAACAGATGAGAGAAGCTGCACTGTATTAAGTATGCCTTGGCAGTTATAAGAAAAAGTGTGATATTTGACTTAAAATAGAGATCGAAAAAGGCTACTGCACTAAAAGTCTTGTGTTCCACAGTGAACACTGTTGTATGTAGCTGTACTTTGAAATCTGTATTTTAGGTTTTGTATGCTGTTGGGGCCTTATCCAAGGCAGTGTATGATCGAATGTTCAAGTGGCTGGTGGTCCGTATCAACAAAACACTGGACACTAAGCTGCCAAGACAGTTTTTCATTGGAGTCCTGGACATTGCTGGCTTTGAAATCTTTGATGTGAGTATTAATGTGTGAGGACTTGGGGAAGGACATAAAATTTATGAAGTACTAGCCCTCAGGTGGGCATTTCTTCTAAGTGGACAGAAGGTAAAAAGTGTACATGACTTCACGAGGCTTCTCCATGAATAAATGTGGACAACACTCAGCATTCAGCACAGCTGAAGGTGCTGATGGTTCCTGGAGAAGAAGGGGAAGTTAACCTTTAGCAAAGACAACGTTCCACACTATTTGTGCTGAATGTTAGGACAGTGTGCTGTACTCACTCTCTCTTTGAGGAAAGAAGTATCCTCTACAGGGTGTAGTATTTCTTCTGTGATAAAAACACTTCACTGTTTTAGAGGACTGGGATGGCACATTGCTGAGGAGAAGGCTTGTGCATCCTAAGAGAGAGATCTGAACAAATCTGGAAACCCTCACACCCCGGAGGATGGCATGAGGGAGCCAGCAGCCTGCTACTGATCTCTGTCCTTCCTTTCCTTCAGTGTTATGCTTGGTAGTTGCTCAACAGGTGGTGTTAAGAAGATTTTAGATGTAACCAGCTTCCCTCTTGCTCTTTCACTGCACCCTTACTGTAGTTAACCATGTACAAATGCTTCTCTTTTTAACTCCTGCAGTTCAACAGCTTTGAGCAACTCTGCATCAATTACACTAATGAGAAACTGCAACAGTTTTTCAATCATCACATGTTTGTCCTTGAGCAAGAAGAATACAAAAAAGAAGGCATTGAATGGGTATTTATTGATTTTGGCATGGACCTGCAGGCCTGTATTGATCTAATTGAGAAGGTAGGTACAGGGTCCTAGGGTGTATTTACTGAATATTTTTTACTTCGTGATGTACCTCTGGAGTTGTCTTCAAATCTCAGGGAACAGAGCAGGATAAAAAGCAGGACGAGTTTCTCAACATTATGCATACAGTATGAATCAAAGGAAAATCAGCATTTGTGGCTACTTGCCTTTTATTTCAGTGAGCTTGCCTCAGAGAGCCAACAGCAATCAGAAGTTGTACTGGGTTTTTTAATGTATGTGTATGTTGCTATACAGTCTTCCTTATTTTTCACTTCCTCTTTCTCTGTTCCTACTGTTCTCCCATCCACTCTGTTCCGCACATGCTTAATGTCAATGGATGCCTATGGCAATCATCCTAGTTCCTCGGTCTTCCCTGTCTAGTCCTAGGAAGTTAGTCCATCTTCTCCTGAAAGATGAATAATAAATTATGACTTGGTCCAATTGTCTTAAAATGTAAACTGAATCATTTCTGGAAGACATCACAAAGCCTCCAAAGGCAGAAACACTCTACTGAAAGCCAAAGGTGCGGTTACTGTCTTAACTCAAAGATTTCCACCTCAGAATGAGAAGAAATTTTGCAGGCTTTAAGTTCCACTGGATCAAACTTAAAGTCTGCACAGCTCTTGCAGACAGCCTAAACATTTTCCAACAATGATTTTTTTTAAATCAACAGCCATTGGGAATCCTGTCTATCCTTGAAGAAGAATGTATGTTCCCAAAAGCTACAGATATGACGTTCAAAGCCAAACTTTACGACAATCATCTTGGCAAGTCACCTAACTTGCAGAAGCCCAGGCCTGATAAGAAAAGGAAATATGAAGCTCACTTTGAACTTCTTCATTATGCTGGCTCAGTAAGTTCCCCTACTTGCAGGTAGATCATATATTAGAGGGCTTCCAGGTGGGGCTTAGTGCATGATGTGCAATGAAGGAGGGTGGGAAGGCTGAAGAGAGAAACACAGGAACAGTGAGGACTAAGAGCAGATGTCTGCTCTCTCTGCCTAATTATTGCCACGCAGTATGATGCCATCAGCCTCCAAGGTATCTGGTCCTTGGCTGCACAAATAAAGGGAACAAGCTGAGAGCTAATAGCAGTGCTGCTGAAAATACGGTTTGTCTTTTTTACTTTTCCAATAATCGGACTAATGATTCATCAGTAGCAGCAGCAAACTTTCCATCTTTAATTCCCTGCACAAATGAACTGAGCCATCTCTGTCTAACCAAAGAGTTTTAAATAAGTAAATAAATAAATAAATTTAACATCATTTTTTACTTATGTTAGAACCACCGTGTCAGTATAGCCAAAGGAAATGTGGTTGATTTTGCTGTGAAGGTTTAGTTAACAGGCCTGCTGTTGATGGGGTGAAGAAATACAGACCAGTACTGTGACATCTGAGCCAAAATTTACCCAGTTTCAAAGCTGCTTTCAGACCAGATGGCAGAAAGAATTTGAGAGGGATATAGGATTATTTATTTTTGTAAAATAAAACTAGCATTGGCATGGAGGCTCAATACTGCAGAGCTGGAATCTAGATGGTGCTGATTTAAGATAATTTCTAAGTACAGTTGAACTTTAAGCGAACTTTGTATTTATTATGAGAAATAATGCCCATCTTACTCTTTATCTGTAGATGTTAATGTATTCTGCAAAGAAAATGAAAATTTGCACCCTCACGTGGCGCTGTTAATTTTAAGCATAACATTTCTGTTAAAGAATCTTAACTATTCCTGTGTAGTATTCTGTTGTGAAATGAAATTATTACTTGTGTGTTTTATAGTTCAGCTGCTGTAGGTAGGGCTCCTAGTACACTGATGACGTGGTATTTTTACAGCCAGCCATGTGGAGTTCATGAGGACATGCAGGGACCAGAAAGTTTGGAAGGGATGTGAAGGATTCAGATGTCAGTTATTAGGAAGAGATCTTTGGTAATTAGAAAGCAAAGAACTGGATGGAAAGTGTTGAAAAACTAAGTGGATGTTCCAGCTCTGAGAGCAGCACTTCACAAAATGCCATTGGCTCTGAGCCAAGCCATAAAGAACTACTCTGAAGGAAAGCATTTGTAACCCATTGTTTGTACTTTCAATACCTTGCTGTAGGTTCCCTATAACATCATTGGATGGCTCGAGAAGAACAAAGACCCACTTAATGAAACTGTAGTAGGTATTTTCCAAAAGTCATCCAACAAGCTCCTGGCAAGCCTGTTTGAAAGCTACGTTGGTGCTGACAGTGGTAAGCAGAATTGGCTCACATGAGTCTTCTTTCATCTCTGGAATGTGTGCTTGGAAATATATGTAAGAAACAAAGCAGTTCTAAAAGCTGCAATTAAGTCAATGATTAATGAGGCAGTGATTAGTTATTTAGATGTTCACAGCATCTGTAGGAGTCTGCCATACAATCCTAAGTAGGCCATTAACTCAGTTTAAATGCTCAATACCTCTGATAAATTTTGGCATGGAAATCTGTGTTGTGAACATTCCAGTGGGTGTTTGGGCATACAGGCGTTCAGATATGGAGGCAACTGTTGCACAAAACATTCTGTGTATAAATACCTAGGCATAAAAGCAGCGCTTCTTTCCCACACTGCAGTGTTCCTTGCTAGCCATCCTGAATTAAATAAGAAGAGCAAAGTTTTAGAGAGAAATTTGAAATATTTGGTTGGATTAGCGGTGAGAAAGCAACCAAACATTGCTCCACCTTGGCCAAAGCAGCAGAATATTTCACAAATGCATCTTCCTTTTGGGTTGCTGTCACTGTTGTGGATTTTTTTATTTTATTTTATTTTATTTTATTTTATTTTATTTATTTATTTGTAAGATTGGTGTTTGTCTGAGGATGTTATTTAAGCTGTATGTGCTATACAGTACTGTTTTTTTGGAGAGAAGACAAATAGCAAGCATCCAGAAAATAGATGTTCAGTAAATAAGACTGGCACGCATTACAAAGATGTGGCTCTTATGTCCTGAAGTTGCAATCACTTACAGCCTATTTATTAGTAACCTCATCTCTGTAGATGTTGTTGTCATGAATCATAAGACACTTGCTGAAGAAGCAAGCAGACTGCAAACTTCATAATGCAGAGAAGAGATGGAGTTGAATATAAATAACAAAAATCATGCCACTAGCAATTTCTTGTAAGTTATTAATGCTCTATTTGCCTGTGGATGTTCCTGTCTGTCAGAATACTACCTTGCTTTTATTTGATATCAGGAGAAAAGACCAGCCAGCACAGATTAGCCTCTTCCAATCTTGACGGTGTCAATTTCAAAAGGGGCGAGAGGATTTTGATAATTGCATCAAACACATTGCACTCTTCACCTCTCCTTTAATGTTGACTGCTGTCAACAAGTGACAGAATGCCAGACCTCCTGGGAATGATCTAATGGTCCAGCATTTAGAAAGCCGCAGCAATTGCTGTACATTTTTGGGTCATGCTTGGCTCTTGCATTGTACAGCTTCATAAAGGTCATGTCAAAAATTAGCATTCTTTTGGAGGACCAGAGTGATTTTGACTCTGAAGCTTTAAGCAAAATTCGGGCAACACAAAACTACTGTATCTGAAATTACAAAATAAATATTTATTTCCATCTATTTATTTCTGTCTGGGCAAACATTACTAGCAGGAGTTCAGTGTCTCATTAGCAGGAAGTGTCTGTACAGTACAATGTACATTACAAATTCTCACTAAGCATTACTTTTTCGCATTCTGTATCATTTCATCCAATACAGGTCTTAGTGAACTACAAGCCACTCTGCGTTGTTAACATTATTTTTCTGCCTTATTCATATTTATGATCTTTCTGCAGAAGAAATGATGTCCAGAACTGAAATAAAAATGAAATCCAGAAAGCTTGCAGCAGTTTTTAACAAAAATCATGATTGTGGACAGAGAGCTGCTATCTTGTCATACGTAACACTTGATGTTCAGAAGCTTCTGTATAATACTTGAACTCATGTAGCCATCAGGTTGTTAATTGTGCCTTTCATTTGAAGGAAGTTGTGCTACTGGGATTGTCTGTCTCCCATGCCCCAGTCTGCACCCTTTATTGAGATACTGATTGTGATTTTTACTTTTCTTTTTTTTTTTCTTAGCTGACCAGGGTGGAGAAAAGAAACGCAAGAAAGGTGCTTCTTTTCAAACAGTGTCCTCATTACACAAGGTTTGTTTACCTCACTTCATCTGATGGTTAGAGTTGAGACAATACTTTTGAAGAAGGATATTAAGGATTGTAATGGACAAAAGAGACTGAAATACAATATCACAATTTGATTCTGGGTTTGAGTTACTGGCTTATGATTATTAAGGGCCTGGAGCATCTCCCAAATGAAGAAAGGCTGAGTAACCTGAGTCTGTACAGCCTGGGGAAATGAAGGCTGAGAAGGGGATCTGATAAATGTTTATAAATATCTAAAGGGAGGTGGGAGGGAAATGGATGAGGCCAGGCTCTTCTCAGTGGTGTGTAGGGAAAGGATAAGGAGCAACGACCTAAAACTTGAACATAAGAAGTTCTGTGCTGAAGTGTGGAAATACTTCTTTACAGTAAGGGTGACAGAGCACTGGCACAGGCTGCCCAGGGGGGTTGTGGAGTCTCCTTCTATGGAGATATTCAAGACCTGTCTGGACGCCTACCTGTGTGACATACTGTAGGGAACTGCTTTAGCAGTGGAGTTGGACTCAATGATCTCTTGAGGTCCCTTTCAACCCCTGCGATGCTGCGATTATGCTAATCTAGTACCTTGTTATTAAAACTGCATATGTGAGAGGCTGCTCTGTTTTCTTCAAGCAATCAGGAGAAAAAACATTTTTTATTATATTTGAGAAAGTATCACAAAATTTTGTGCACTGTGTTTATCATTTATTTTGTGGCTTGTTGTTCTGTGCATGTCTTTGGTCCTGGAACGGATTACAAATCATTTGCTTATTCCTACTTTGTGGGTAGGTATCTCCCACTGGTCACATAATTTCATCTCCTTAGGAGTTACCATGAAGTGAAATCACAGGAAACTGTGACCTATATCTTGCCAGATGAAGAACCGTAAAGATAGCTGACAGATGTGTTCACAGGTGGTAATCTAATAGTCCACTAATAGAGGACACAAGGAGCTGCTAAGTACCCAGTTCACTTTGTCTCCTTTTGTCATCCTGACCAGCATAGGAGAAATCTTCAGTTTTAATAGTCTGCATTGATGATGATAGTATATATCACCTCTAATGTTCTCTATTTTTCCCATGCTGGAAAAAAACTTTCCCCGGAGTTTGGGGATCACTTGCCTGCCTGGGAGATATCAGACTAAGATTAATAAAGGAAAAATGTTTGTCCAAGAGGACAAGAGCCTAATTTTTTTAGGAGGGACAGATAGGAAATTTGAAGTGACTAGGCAAAAATGCAGTTCAAGTCAGTCTTATTAGGTGAAAGAAATGTGATCCTCATACAAGATGCTACAATGTCACTACATAGGCAAGATGGGAAGAAAACTGTTAGTGGGCACTTAAGTCATGATGCTTAAGGTCACCATAACATTTTATGACAAAACAGAGTTTAACATCAGTAATGTGTTAACTAAGTTAGTCATCAATGCAGTACAGCTTATTGAGGGTCCTCTTTTATTCACATACCATTACCTGAAGAATATGTTCTGTAGTTAGTGTAAGAAAAAAAAATGCAAAGCACTAGCTTTACAGGAATGTTCTGTGGGATGATATTGCATCTTGCTGGCTGTTCACATGGTTTGTGAAACTTTAGGGGCTGTAAGTAAAACACATCTTCTTTAGATTTTGCTAGAACAAATGTTGATTCCTACAGTGAAGTTAATTTATGTTTTGACTTATTTGAAATCATTTATTTTTAATGATTTTTTTAAGCTTATAATCTTATTGAGGACTACTTAGAGAAATGACTTTAATAAGCTTAACCAAGAAACCAAATAAGTGATAAAAATTCAACAACGCCATTAAAGCTCAATGCGTTTTTTGTATGTCTGTTCCAGGAAAATTTAAATAAACTAATGACTAACCTAAGATCTACAGCCCCTCACTTCGTACGATGCATTATTCCCAACGAATCAAAAACACCAGGTATGGAAAAGAAAGCTGTCTTAAAACCTCAGTATATTTGAAGGATGTAATTCCAATATTTACTTGCAAGCCCCCAAGAATGTATCTGAATAGTGTCTATGTTGTTCACATTATCCCATGGTGTTGCCTTTTCATGAGATGATGCTTGACATTTTTCAGTTCCCTTGGTGAAATGATGATTAAGCTCTATGGAAGAGCTTAGCTTTGTTTCTCCCCTGTAGGTGCAATGGATGCTTTCCTTGTCTTGCATCAGCTCCGCTGTAATGGTGTCCTGGAAGGCATCCGCATTTGCCGTAAGGGTTTCCCAAACAGGGTGCTTTATGCTGACTTTAAACAAAGGTAATGCAGAGCTGTGTTGTCTCCTGTCCTGTTCCAACAGACAAAATAAGCAAAGCATGCCTTCTCATTTTTAATGGAGATGTTTTATTCCATTCCAGTTTATTTTCCATTCTGTTTGCCTGAACGTGGAAGGCAGAACTCTGCTATTGCTTGTGGCTGTGTAGATGCAAAGTAGGAAATTGGTCTACGCCATTATGCTAATTTTATTCATTGCTCCTCTGTTGTTAACAGGTACCGCATTCTGAACCCAGGTGCAATCCCAGAGGATAAGTTTGTGGATAGCAGAAAAGCTGCTGAAAAACTACTAGCATCTTTAGATATTGACCATAACCAATATCGTTTCGGGCATACTAAGGTAACCAGAAAAAGATCATTGATGAATGTGTAAAGAGAAAGGCAATGGATCTACTTTGCAGAATAGGATACTATGCAACCTCTGGTCATGTCAATTAATGCATCAATAATACAGGAACTAGCAGTATAGTAGAAAACCAAAATTAATTTTAAACTGTGCTAGAGAAATTTTATTTCTCTAGCTTAATCTCCCACAAAGCTTGTATTACATCAACAGTACAAACACAAGAGCAGCTAATATTCCATACTCCCCAGTAAAATACTAACTCATTTGGACCAAGAGGTCAGCTGCAGCTTTTTTAACAAAGCTGTGTGACATGATCCCATTAGCAGGGACCTGACAGTGGGGAGCTGTGGTTTAGCTGACCTGCACTGAACCCTGTCACAGCTGAAATGTACCATAGAGCGTGTCAATAAAACAGTTCAGCTTATTCAAAACTGGGAAGATGAGACCTAGTTTTAAAGAAACCGTGGAACAGTGCTGTCCCTAATGCATGTACCTTATTTCTTATTAATGCAAGTATCATCTTACTGGCACATTTATTAAGCGAAAGAAATGAAATTGCCATTTTTCTGAACAATTACAACAAAGTCTGTACAGCTAACTGTTGGTGTACTTGGGAAGAAAGTTAATCATTGTCATCAAATGGCATCTGTGCATGTATCAGGTGTTCTTCAAGGCTGGTCTGTTGGGACACCTAGAAGAAATGAGGGATGAGAGGCTTGCAAAGATCCTTACGATGATCCAGGCAAGGGCACGTGGCAGACTGATGAGAATTGAGTTCCAGAAGATAGTGGAGCGCAGGTATGAAGTCACCCTCTTCAATCTTAGCGGATAATAGTTATTAGCATTTAATTATATGTTGAGTAGAGCCATTATTACTGTCACTAAGGCTCTAACTAATCCTAAATTAAAGGTTTAACATGCATGTCTGAAAAAACTAATAGCAACTGTTTCTTGGTTACCTGAAAATGGGATTTGGAAATTTTTCATGTCACTGAAAATCAAGAGCTACAGAAAACACTTCCTGCATACGTTGGAACCCAGAACAAGTTCCCAATATAACCAGAGCTGTAAAACTGACTGAGCATGAAAAAAAAAACCAAAAAAAAAAAAAACGTATCTCATTTTCTCAATTCATGCTAAGCATCAGGGCATTTTGCTTTCTTCCTTAAACAGGGATGCCCTTCTTGTAATTCAGTGGAACATCCGTGCCTTTATGGCTGTGAAGAATTGGCCCTGGATGAAGCTTTTCTTTAAGATCAAACCTCTTCTGAAGTCTGCAGAAACTGAAAAAGAGATGGCCAATATGAAGGAAGAGTTCTTGAAACTGAAGGAGGCCCTGGAAAAATCTGAAGCAAGGAGGAAGGAACTTGAAGAGAAACAAGTCTCTTTAGTTCAGGAAAAAAATGATTTGCTATTGCAGCTCCAAGCCGTGAGTAGATGTATACTTATGTATTCATTAGTTGTATTTTCAGGATCAAAGGCTTATAGACCATAATGTTATTTCAGTTCAACTAAAATAAGCTGTTGGTCCTGTAAGAGTCTAGCCAAAAAGTAGAGTAGATAGAAATTTTCATGCTTTAGCATAAAACTGGGTGGACTAACAATGCAAGTCTTACCATAGTTCTGTCCAAAGCAATTTCTGTGGCAGTTATATACAAAAGCATAATTAGAGAGGCATGCATGACTAGTCATTCTCACCACTGTATGGTCCTGCTCTGTTAATTATGAGTTGGTCTTATTTTCTGAAGTCAGGAGTAGAGAATTTTCCCTAGCCTTGACAGGATTAAGCCCTGTGACCACTTTACAGGATAGGTGAGGGATGAGGCAGTGACTACTTGACCTCTTCCTTTTGCCACCCCAG
Organism: Alectoris magna; assembly: GCA_030625065.1. Lineage (NCBI taxonomy): Eukaryota > Metazoa > Chordata > Aves > Galliformes > Phasianidae > Alectoris > Alectoris magna. The sequence continues at coordinate 109,047,383 of CM060560.1, forward strand.
GAGCAAGACACTCTGGCAGATGCTGAGGAGCGATGCGACTTGTTGATTAAATCCAAGATTCAGCTGGAAGCCAAAGTCAAAGAGCTGACAGAGCGAGTTGAGGATGAGGAAGAGATGAATTCTGAGCTGACATCCAAAAAGAGAAAATTGGAAGATGAGTGCTCTGAGCTCAAGAAAGATATTGACGATCTTGAAATAACACTTGCAAAAGTAGAGAAAGAGAAGCATGCTACTGAAAACAAGGTACCTGTTGAACTTTGCCATAGGTTCAAAAGAGGTCAGGCAAGGATTATCTTTATGACAAGATCTACCGGTCTTCTTGACAGCTTTATACTCTGTTACATAGGCCACACTGAGGGACCAGTACACACAGAGTCATTTGAACTTATAAGGGAAAATCTGTAAGTCTGAATCTGAGTTTCTCTTTTTCTGAAATGAATTCTGCTGCAACTCTTCAAAAGAATTATGTCTAGTTTTGGCATTCTTAAGTAAACAATTTTCTGCTGTAACCTTGAGTTCTTCCAGCTCTTTTTCTGAAGATCTCCTATTTTTCCCGGAGAGAATCAAGATCTGTAATCCACCACAGAAAGAGTAACACTGGAAAAAATAAATAAATTAAAAAAAAAAAAATCAATACTTTTGATATAAAAAAGCTCGCAACAAGAACTGGCACATACTGGCTCTTTTGCTGGCAGTTTCGCACAAACTGCACAAAGGGGGAAGGGAAAGACATCCCTTTCTTTTCAATGTCTTCTTCCACACAAATTCACTAAGAGCATTCATTTGAACCAGGTTATGATAATCCTTTTCTTTAGAATCCTACAAATACACCTTCATTCTCCACATAGGTGAAAAATCTGACAGAAGAAATGGCGGCTCTTGATGAGAACATCAGCAAACTTACTAAGGAGAAGAAGTCCTTGCAGGAAGCTCATCAGCAAGTTCTGGATGACCTTCAAGCAGAGGAAGACAAGGTCAACACACTGAGCAAAGCTAAAGTGAAACTGGAACAGCAAGTGGATGATGTAAGCTGGCTTGGCCTTCATTTTTCGGCATGCTTGTTTGTCCAACGCTAACAGTTTTCATGAGTCTGAAATGTCACAAAGCTTTGTCCCTTCAGAATCAATCATGTATTTATAAACATAGCTCTTGTTGAATTGTCTGTAAAAAGTAAAATGACAGCAACAACATGAATCTTATCTGCATGCTCAAGCCTCTGAAAGGAATGTAATAAAAAAGGGAAAATCTACTAAGTTTGCATTTGCAGTGTAACTTGACATGCAAACAGAACTTTGCTTCAAAGAGAACTGCAGTGCTTACTCAGACCGGGGTTAGCAGGGACTAATCCTTATATTTCTTTAGCTCATGTGTCCATTGGCTGCCAGAAAACAAAACCACACAATCGTATGCCTACACTTATGTACTTCTTCAACACTTGCTAGGGCTCAGCATGAAGACGGATTTAGTATGCAACTGACTGTTGTAAACAATCTGTGTTGAATATATTTAATGAATGACTTCTATATATTGATATATATATTGAATATATATTGAATATATATTGAATATATTTATCTATATATTTATATATATTTATATTTATATATATATTATCTATATATTGAATATATTTAATGAATGACCTAAAGCTTGAGGGCTCACTTGAACAAGAGAAGAAAGTGAGGATGGATCTAGAAAGGGCAAAACGCAAACTGGAAGGAGATTTGAAGCTGACCCAAGAGAGTGTCATGGACTTGGAGAATGATAAGTTGCAAATGGAAGAAAAGCTGAAAAAGTAAGATTTTTTTCTGTTATACTAAATAAAGCAGCACAGTTACTACTGCCTGACGTATTCAGGTGTGTCATCGTGGCCTGGCGGTAGCTTAAAGGAAATTCTATCACAGATGAGAGAGTGATGGAGGGGAAAATCACTGTTACTTGTTTGCAGTATACCTGAAGCGTCAGAATTGATTAGACTTATCAGCATTGAATGTATACATATATATGGTTTGGTTTTATTTCTTAGAGGAGAAAGGAATCTTCTAAGAAGTTGTTCCTCCTAACTATAGGAGTATTGTTGAAAGACCTAACTCAATTAAGCATATTTTTTGTTTGACTGTGAAAATAATATTACTCTGTATGACATAAAGAACAAAAAATGTAATCGCACAAATATTTGCAGAGTCTTGACTTGGAAACGACTGCTAAGACAGTTATGTATTTTCTTGCATATGGTGATACACAAGGATTGTTTTCATTTTTAGATGCATTAGGAGTTCTGTTGAACAACTCTTTAAAAATTGCATGAGCCTAGCTTTGAACTGTGGATAAAACTGTCACGGTGGGATTTTCCTTTCCTTGGCAGGAAGGAGTTTGAAATAAGCCAACTGAATTCCAAGATAGAAGATGAACAAGCTATTGTAATGCAACTGCAGAAGAAGATTAAGGAGCTTCAGGTTAGTTTGCTTCTTTCTCATTTCTCTTAGGATGAGCCTCCCAAGGCTGGATATATCTTTGGGCAACCTTTTCTAGCGGAAGGCGTCCCTGTCCATTAGAGAGATGTTGGAACTGGATGGTCTTTTAAGTTCCTTCCAATCCAAGCCACCATATGATTATCTGCCTTTCTGAAGGGCTTTGCAGAGATTTTCACAGCTAGCTGCCACTCAGCTTTGAGCCCCAAAGTAGTGCAACTCCAATCCCTTTTCCCTCAACGAACTTATTCCACAGGATGTATGATTGCAGAATGCTAGTAGTTCCAGGAAAGGCAGAAAGACTTCATTGTTTTCTTTTAAACTTGGAACCATGAAGCTGAGGATGGCTGTGGTTGCCAGGGAGGAGTTGAGCAATTAATAGGAATGGATTTGAAATTTAGGGTAAGAGCTCAAATGCACATGAAATTTTCAACAGAAATTAAAAGGCCAAAGTTAGCCAGCACAATCCAAACAAAATATCAACTCTGATTTTTCTATAAATAAAGAACATTTGGATAACTTGAATGTGAAGCATACATTTATCAAAATAACTGTCTCATCTAAAAAGAAAAAAAAAAAAAAAAGACCTCCCAATGGATAGTCATTACTCATGAAATTCTAGACACTGCTTTATTTAAAGTCTTCAGTCTTAAAACTCCTAGAAAGAATTTACTTCTGTCACATAGCTCTTAGACTGGAAGCAAACAGAACTTTTAATGTTCCCCTCAATGGCAATCAGTTGCTACCCCTACTAAGAAATAACTTCTCGCCCATACTTGACCTGTATGTAAAGTACGTGAGAGAATACAAGGTCAACATACTTTACCTGAGCGTCTTGAACTAAAGCTTGTGGGAAAAATTGTAGAACTCAGAGCTAGTTACTATGAGAAAGATGTCTTGTCCTCTGGCCCACTATCTCATTTATTGACACAGATGGGCAAATCCTCTAACTGCTGTGTTTCCTCCTCTGTTGTAAAGTGTTGGGTTGGCAGAGAATTTCACTGTTTGTAACATGCTTCAAGGTTTTCTGGTGGGAATCATCTGGAAGTGACCCCAAGATTCTCCTTACTCTTTGATAGGCTCGTATAGAAGAACTAGAAGAGGAGCTGGAAGCAGAAAGAGCTGCTCGAGCCAAGGTGGAAAAGCAGAGATCAGATTTGGCCCGAGAACTGGAGGAATTAAGCGAGCGGCTTGAAGAGGCTGGGGGTGCCACTGCTGCCCAGCTGGAGATGAACAAGAAACGTGAAGCTGAGTTCTTGAAACTGCGGCGTGACCTTGAGGAGGCCACTCTGCACTATGAAGCCACAGCTGCTGCTCTGAGGAAGAAGCATGCAGACAGCGTGGCAGAGATGGGGGAGCAGCTGGATAACCTGCAGCGCATCAAGCAGAAACTGGAAAAGGAGAAAAGCGAGCTGAAAATGGAAGTGGATGATCTGACATCCAACATGGAGCAAACGGTTAAGGGAAAAGTAAGGGCCTTGAGACTTTCCAAATCCCCCAGTGGTCATGTGTAGCCAACGCTTGTCTGAAGGCTTCCCAGGACAGCTGGTAGGGCTGGCATGTTTCAGAAAGTTGTGTCTTGCAATCTGGTGGTGCTTGTGTGTGCAGTATCACCCCTCCCCCCGCCAGTGGTATAGCCCTTCTCACTTACTTGGAGGCAGGATAGCCATTGAAATGGCCTATCTCAGATGTAGTACATCCTCAGCCCCAGACATACTGGTGTTTCATATATCTCAGAGCAAAAAACCATGCCGCTTAAATAGTGCTCCCCTACGCTGATGATGACTTCAGTGATGCCATTCAAGGCTGTACAGCTCAAATGCTGATCTTGGCTCACAGTTTTGACTCGCATTAGCAAGGGATGTAAAACAAAGGCTCGCATGACCATTCTGTTTATTTTCAATTCCTATGGCTGACGTGCATTTTGCTTCCTCAGAACACAGTCTTGGCAGCTTTCAAAGCACTCTAAAGAGTGTGCTCTGCGAAACTGAAGACAGGATTTCAGTATTCTGAGTACAAGAAGGCTGCCATCAAACTCAATTTATGATAAATAGCAATTACAGCAGAATCAGTAAAGCAGTTTTCACTGGAGATGATTTTCCCATCTAACACTTGTGATGAAGTTTCTGTCTGAACTTCATAGGCATATGGTTGGTTCTGAAGGTCTTGCAAAGACTCTCTGCTATTTCACTTCAGAACACAGTTAAGGAAAAGCAAATGAGGAATGTGTTCTGCTGGGGAGACCCCTTCCTGGAACCACAGACACAGGGCTTCTATTCCCCATTTCACTGCTGTCCTCCAAAGTGACCTGGCAGCTTTTCTTTTCACAGCTCCCGTATCCTTGTCTTTAAAACAGTGACAGTACGCATGCACACACAGAGCTCTGATGAGTGAGATTATTTCTTCTTGATTACTTTTAAAACTGAGCCAAATCTCAAATTCTTTATTCATGTTCCAGGCACTCAGTGTTCCTGCACGGCGTGTTTCACTGTTGTTTTATTTGGTGGAAAACAGAAAAGTAGTATTTGCTAGGTCAAATTGTTCTTTAAACCAGGATGCCAACCAAACATGATATAAGAGTTCTTGCTGTAAAGCTTATAAAGATCAGGCCTTACCCTCTCATTAACATTCATTACATGCTGGTGGTGGAAGAGATATTTGTGTCTTTCTTATCTGCTGTTTATTTGAAAGGGGTGCACACAAAAAAAGATGTATTTCAAAGGCTACAGCTTCCAAATGGCTACTTGGAGGCTGCAGCTTTGTATGTCTCTTGTCCTGATTCCCATCTAGGCAAACGCAGAAAAACTTTGTCGCACTTATGAAGATCATCTGAATGAGACAAAAACTAAACTGGATGAAATGACTCGCCTCATGAATGACCTCACTACTCAAAAGACAAAACTCCAGAGTGAGAATGGTATGTGTAGCATATGAGCGTTCAGTCCAAATAAGTTACTGGTAAGCAGAATGTCAAGTAGCTACATCAAAGAGAAGTGGTATGCAGTAGCATTAGTACTGAATGCGACTGGATTTGGTTTGCGGAATAGAGTTGTAGCTTTGCATCTTCCAATTTTCCTGTCTTCAGTATTCTTGTAACACTGGGTGGAGAGACCCTGCCTTGAACTGTCTTTTAAAACTGATCTGTAATCGTATCTATCAGCATGTTGTGCCACTGCCTCCTGAGCTGAAGTAGATGTGCTGGCTAAGTACCACTTTCACAAACAATAACACATCTATTGCAGAGCTAGAGGAAAGATGAGGGAGTTGGCATACTTCTGTTGTCTGTGTGAATACACCTTCCTCAGCGTGGCCTCAGGCATTGCACTCCAGAGGATGCTCACATCCAACCAAAAAAGTTTATGCTACATTTTTTTGCCACAGAACTCTTATCTCTGCATCCCCATCAGATACCACTGTTCTGCTAGATTAACTTTCCGTGCATTTTTGAAGACATTTCATTTCCCATCTATTTTCATGTTAGTTCTCTGTAGTCTTGAAGGGCTGCAGTTTCTGCCCCGCAGTGATGCCCTTGTGATAAGTAAAGTTTTCCTCGTGTATCCTTCTGCTTTGTATGCTGGCAGTTGTGAGGTTCTTAGAGTACTTTGGAGCCCTCTGAAAACAAATCTTTAAAGACAAAGTAGTGAAGAAAACAAAACCAGCTACAATTTCATGTGAAAGTAAGCACCAGTCTAGCCTGATTCATGAAATTGGCTGAAGTTCATGAATCAAAGTAATGACGGTACAAATATGAGTAATCAGGAAAAAAAAGAAAAGGAAAAAAAAAAAAGAAAATTATCCTGGTTAAGTGTCTTGATGGCTGCAAGTTTGGAAGATGCTTCACAAAAGGTCAGCCATAATCATGTTTATTCTTTCCCTCAGTAGAATTGTTTAAGTTGGACTTCGATTTTTGGCTCTGGCTGCAAGTGTGTCACTTCCTCTTCTTAAACCCTGTGACAGGTGAATTTGTAAGACAGCTTGAAGAGAAGGAGTCACTGATAAGTCAGCTGTCCAGAGGAAAAACATCATTTACACAGCAGATTGAAGAACTTAGGAGACAGCTAGAAGAGGAAACCAAGGTAATGCTTTGATTGTTCCATTCATTGAAATGGAATGTTCATTTGTATCCTGGATAAAAACTGAAATGAGATATAGGAATGAAAATACTACGTGCTAACTGAACAGATATAAAATCCTGCCCTGACAGAAGCAAGTCAAAGGGGAAGAGTTTGGAAAAATAAGCGGTGTTTGTATTGGATATTTCTCCAAAGGTATGAGAATATCTTCAGTTTTGGTAGTTCGCCCAGCATGTTACCAGTTGGGATGACTTTTTACCGGACTTGACCAGGACTGACAAGACCAGAAGCGAAAAGAAACAAAGACTTGACCCTTCATTTGAATTTCTAGGGCATGTTTGTTTGGGTTATGCTGTAGGTAACCCTGCAATGTTGTGACCTTTCTATCCCTACAGTCCAAAAACGCCCTGGCTCATGCCCTGCAAGCAGCCAGGCACGATTGTGATCTCTTGCGAGAACAGTATGAGGAGGAGCAAGAAGCCAAGGCAGAGCTGCAGCGGGCTCTCTCCAAGGGAAATGCAGAAGTGGCACAGTGGAGAACAAAGTATGAGACTGATGCCATTCAGAGGACTGAGGAGCTGGAAGATGCCAAGTAAGTGGCTTACATAGGCTTCATCTGGCACTCAGCTGAGAGGAAGAGAAGGCTCTAGGGAGACCTCATTGTGGCCTTCCAATACTTGAAGGGAGCATATAAACAGGAGGGGGAACAGCTGTTTACGAGGGTGGACAGTGATAGGACAAGGGAGAGTGGTTTTAAACTGAGACAGGGGAGGTTTAGGTTAGACGGTAGGAGGAAGTTTTTCACAAAGAGGGTGGTGACACATTGGAACAGGTTGCTCAAGGAGGTTGTGGATGCCCCATCCCTGGAGGCATTCAAGGCCAGGCTGGATGTGACTCTGGGAAGCCTGATCTGGTGGTTGGCGACCCTGCACACAGCAGGGGGTTGAAACTAGATGAGCACTGTGGTCCTTTCCAACCCAGGCCATTCTGTGATTCTACGACTCTGTGATCTGCCTCTGAGCATCTCCAGTCCGCAGGATCTTCCCTCACTTCCAGTACATTTTCTCCATCTAGGATTTTCACTGTGATCTTTTTGGGGCTCCTCCTTTTTTTCCAGGATCTCTTCTTGCTGAGACTACCAGTCCCTGGCTTTCCCCATCTAAATAGCCTATGACCAAAAGCCCAAGGCACAATCAGCCTCCTAATCAGCAGCTATGTCTTTTAAATGGAAATTCCAGTACATGGCACTTTCATTTGGCTAGGTTTTATCAAAATTTACAACCAGCCCATAGTGGTCACAGTTAGAAATCATGGCAGGCTTGTTCTTAAAAAGTCAAAAGTTCAGTTTCAAACATTCACGCACATGCACAAAATCATCTGCTACTTGTAGCATTCACAATTTAAGCTATTTTTTGTCTATGATAGTCCCTTCTCTCTAGAGGCTTGATTGTTATTTATTTTTCCTTCCCTTTCCCCCCATTTTCCCTTTGGAAACCAAATTATTGAGATATTGGTTTGGTGTCAGCTTTTCTGGATAGACAGCGGTCATTGCCCGCAGTCATTTTGCTGTCCCTTCCCATCTGGCAGGAAAAAGCTTGCTGCCCGCCTGCAAGAAGCCGAGGAAGCTATCGAAGCTGCCAACGCCAAGTGCTCTTCTCTGGAAAAGACAAAGCACAGGCTGCAGAATGAGCTGGAAGATATGATGATTGATCTGGAAAAGGCCAACTCAGCAGCTGCCTCCCTGGACAAGAAGCAGCGTGGTTTCGACAAGATCATCAATGACTGGAAGCAGAAGTATGAAGAGTCGCAGGCTGAGCTGGAAGCTTCCCAGAAGGAGGCCCGCAGCCTCAGCACAGAGCTCTTCAAGCTGAAGAATGCCTATGAAGAGACATTGGACCATCTGGAGACTCTGAAACGTGAAAACAAGAACCTCCAAGGTAGGCTTTGTTCAGGACTCCGTGGCTGGTGCCAGAGACGCAGCACTGGGAACAGCGTTAGGGAAAGGCATTTCTCTCATCCTTAGAAGAACTTTCAGGTGTGCCTGGAGACACTGATGCTGGAAATGAAAGTTTTAAGCACTGAAAATGGTTTTGTCAGAGGACTGGCTAGATCTGTGTAATCTAATGTTGCTTACAGTTTTGTTTGAAACAAGAATTCTCGTTGCAAGGGAGAAGGAAGACCCTTAAGCGTCAATGTAGCCTTTTTACTAGCAGTACAATCCTTGCTTGTTACACCAATGGAGCAATTCACATCATTGAAAGTGAATTTATAATCATAACCACTGCCTTTTCCTCCTCAATGCCAGGGGCAGGGGAAGTGAGCTCACTGCTTGCAGGGTGTCAACCTCAGAGAAGGAACAAGAAAGGTGCAAAGATGCAACAGATGAGGCCTACGTAGCTCCCAAAGTAGGGCACTGCGTTGCTAGCCTGCAGATCACAGATAAAAACTAAACTGCTTCAAAAAGTATTTATGAGAAAGTCTGTGCCCTCAAGTTCATCAGGTGAAAGCAGCTGCTGTACAAGTAGGAGGTACACAAGCTGCCTTGCATACAGATGAGCACTTAAGGTGGCAGTCTGAGGCATGGATCATACATTCTCACTCTGTGAATTGCTTTGTTTGGAATACTCAAATTGACACTAAATCCCTCTGACCTTTTTTTTTTTTTCATTTCTTTGTTTCAGAGGAAATTTCTGATCTGACTAATCAGATCAGTGAAGGAAACAAGAACCTCCATGAGATAGAAAAAGTCAAGAAGCAGGTAGAACAAGAAAAGTCAGAGGTTCAGCTGGCTCTGGAAGAAGCAGAGGTAAGGAGAGAGAACTCAAAGGATTGAGAAATTATTTCTTTATCATGAATTTCCCTCCTTTTTGATCCTCTCAGCTACACTGCAGATGTGCTAGTAGCAAGTAGAACTGCTCTCCAATCAGCTCCCCTGAGCTTGCTAGCCAGCCATGAGTTTCAAGAGAGACTGGTGACTTTTGGAGATCTCAACTCTGACATCACCAAACAGAGGCTGCTTCAAAGGAGGTGTCTTGTAGGGGTTGTTATTGTTTTCTTTTTTTCTATTTTCTTCTTATTCTTTTTTTCTTCCCTTCAGGAAGCACAAAAATCCTCTGCTCACCTTCTGAAAAGCCAGCAGAGAGCATCCCAGTCTTTCAGGAAATTTGGGAATTGTGGTTTTACAGTATTTTATCAGATATTTCTAGCGTCTAGTTTCCATCAGCAAGCTCACCATTTCCTATCACAGGGCGTAAGAAAACAAACCTCCAGATGACATTAAATCCTACAAGGCTTTAAATATTGCTTTAGATGCTGCACTTTGCTTTAAAAAAATAAAGTGGTCCCAAGCTTGGAAACAAGACAAAAACAGGCCATCCAGAAAATCTTTTACTCCCATAGGAGTATGGTAAAGACACTTAACATCACTGTGTTTCTTTTTATAGTGACAGGCATGCGTGTATCCAGTAGGGATGGCCCTTCACAGTTTACAGAAACAAATCAACAATGCAGAACAGACTGAAGAGATTCTGATTATTTCCAGGGTTTTTCTGGGAGCTTGGTGCATTGCAGAGCTAGGAAGGGGGTGTAGGTGTTGCTGGCTAGAAACAACACAGCAAGGGATTGTAGGGGAGGGCTGTGTTTCATTTGAATTGTTCTCTTCATAGCATCTGCTGAAGTGAGCATCATGCAGCAACAGGGATCTGTTAAAGACTTAAATGCTGTGCAACTTCTTTTGTCTATTACAGGATGCTTTACAGTTTGTGGGGATTTCACAGCCGAACAAACAGGTCTCACAATCAGAGCAGAGGAAATGGCATGTCTGTCTCCCCCAGCTCTGAGATGTGAAGGGTGATTACATGCTCTGTCACTGAGCTTCTCTCACACAAAAGAATACATCAGTTCTGAGGGATCGAAGGGGCACGCTTTACTTTCATGAACTGTGTGAAATGGTTTCCTGAATCTCTGGAATTGGCAGCTAACTAAAGTAAAGCGATGATGTATCTTAATTGTGATAGAAATGTCTTGGTGCAGACTTTCTCCCTCCCTTGTGATTTGGGTTTCTGGCTATCATCACTGGTGCTTCTGTGTGTTGTTCCCCGTAACACGGGGTGGCTGCTTGGCATGAAGTGGTGTGAAAAGTGACCTGTTGCTGCTGCACAGTGGCCAGAGATAAGATAGATAGATAGGATTTTGAGCAGCTTTGCTTTCAGGAATCCCACCCTGTTTCCACCATCTCTTGAGGGGAACACAGCAAAGCCAGTGCAATTTTACCCTTCAGAGTGCACTTTCAAACTATGTGGTGTTCAGTTCCACTTTCCTTCTCCATGTGCTAAGAGCAGCAGTGAGTCAGAGTGGCCCTGAACTTGGTTTGTGTATGACCTGAGAGTCAAAGACCTGGTGTTTAACTACTGGTTGCCACCAGCACTGTTCTTGACCTCCGCGAGTGAGAGAGAAAATCAGAACAAGGACAAACCTCCCTTGTTCTGTGAGGTTTCTGTCATGTTAACTGGAAATAAGGGGCAGAATAGTTTTTTAGTTTGTCATACAAAGCTGATGCCTGCTATGTCCTTCCTTAAAGTCATACTCCATAATGAGATTGCACATGTGGGAGGTTTTCAATACTCCCTGATTTGGAGAGATCTTCATGAGCTGTATGTGGACCCCTTCAAGCTCCCAACAACAATCTGGCTTCAGTTTCTCCCTCTCTCTTAGAAGCTCATGCACTTCCTGAGAGTGTCCGCACTGCAGTGCAGGGGAATACATATGTTGGTATCAAAACTGTGTAGGTAAGGCCTTAAGTACCTGGTACTTTGGTGAGCCATGTACTGTTGGAGAATTTGTACTATGAGGAGCTTTTTGCTCCATTTTCCAGCTGCCAGGTTGCATCAAAGGTGAATAAAAGCATTGCTTTGCCAAGTAAGCAGCTCATGTCCCTTGCTTAGAGATAGGGGCAGTGGAGGAATGTTGCTACTGGGAACAGTGAGAAAAGCATGAAGGGATCATCTTTCTGCATCAGCTAGTGATTCGAAAAGAAAGAAAAAGCAACTGCAAGCTCATGGTGCTTTCTATTCCAGGGAGCTTTGGAGCATGAAGAAAGCAAGACCCTTCGTTTTCAGCTTGAGCTTTCTCAGTTTAAAGCTGATTTTGAAAGGAAGCTGGCAGAAAAAGATGAAGAAATGGAAAATATAAGGTACTGTGCAGAGAGCTTTTATCCATGTTTCTTCTGCTAAAAGGATCAGAAATACTCTCAAGACTGAAACCAGCCAAACAAACCACAGCTAGTTATGCCACCAAAAGCAGACACTGGCAGTACCAGTAACTAAGACAGCTCTGGTTACTGCCCTCTGCCAAAGGGTAGTTCTACCACAAGATCTTAGTTCAGATATTTCTGTCAGTCCGGTCTCTGCCAGTGTACATGTAAACCCACCAAACACATCACAAAGCAGCCGCAGGAAAACCAGCTGGCAGAGTCATGGGAAGACCATGAGCTGCTAAGCCTGTACGTTTATAGCAGGAAACAAGCTGATCCAGTCTGCTTCCTCCTCCCGATCTCCTAGAATGAGCCCCTCCCCAGGGGAACCACAAATCAGTAGAACTGTTGCAGTGGTGCTCAGATTGATGCTAAGGCAATATTTAATTCTGCATCTAGTTCATTTCTGCAGTCATAGCTACATTGTTTGCAGGAGGACATATGAAGCTTGCAGTTATTCACGCACAATTTGGGTAAGTGGTGAGATTTGGAGAGGTACGGAAAGCATGGATATAAAAGGAGAGAAGCCTGCAGGTAAAAAGGGGTGAACAGCAGGAAAAAGGAAAAATAGTCAGATGACAGAAGGATGAAATCTTTTCCCCTCTTTACCCTCGCACAAACCCTAGTCTGAAGAGTTACACTGATTACAGAGACCACAGGACAAGCCATTCCAACCGGTGTTCCTGCTTCAGCCACACTGTGCATGTTTTGCTGCTAGGCTGCCCAGCAGGCATGCAGTGCTGTCCTTTGGAATCTGGGGCACAGTTCTCTGTCTTGCCCAAGCAATAGGACTGTCAAGGTTTTCCTTGTTGCCTTAGTGAGTTCCCAGAGATGATATGCAAACTGCAAAGCCTGGCCAAGGGTGAGATGAAATTTTTTTTACTCTGTGAGTCATATTCTGTGCACTGAGTTACTTTCTGGCTGCAGGAGAACAAAGCCTTCACCTTGGGGCTCAGGGCATGGAACTGCTGATTTTAAGCCTCTCTGTTCTAAAAGTGTTAGAGGAAAATTATGCACCTGTCTCTATTTGTTTTGCCATCTCTTAAATTGATAGTAAGCTGCCTTTAACAGGGGGACCAGCCTGTTAATTACAGTGGGCTTAATCTCTTCTAACTTTATGCGTCCATAACACAGATTTCTATTCCCAATCTACTCCCATAATAATTCAGCATACAAAATACATGTTCCAACATCTACTTTAAGGTGTACTAAATTGTAGCTTGCAAGTTCCATTTACTATATGAAGAGCCCCTAGAGTGATTAGCTTGAACATAGCTACCAACAGTCAGATTGATTAATCTGCTTTCTTAATGCCTTCATGTAAAGCATTCCAGTATATGATTCAGTAAATATGGCAAGTGACAGTTAAGCATGAAGTGTTTCTTGTGAGGTTCAGGTCTGTACCTGCTTGTGCTCATAAGATACCTGAGGAAGCTCCCTGCTGAAAAATTGCCAAAGAAAACATGGGAGAAGGATGCTATAGGTGCTTACAGATCAGGAGTTGGCCAAGGGTGTGAAACATAGTAGACAGGTACACAGCAACAAGGTGCCAGAAACCCATGCTATGTATGTCATTCAGAAATGTAGTGCTGCTTCTAGACAAGACACCTCTTGAAGGTGAAGTATGGTTTCACGTAGCTCTACGACCCTTCACAGAGAGTAAAACAACTCCCTTCACCCTTAATTTCTCATCTACTTTATCCAAAATTAGGAGGAACCAACAACGCACCATAGATTCTCTGCAGTCCACCCTTGATTCTGAAGCCCGGAGCAGAAACGAGGCCATCCGGCTGAAGAAGAAGATGGAAGGAGACCTCAACGAGATGGAAATCCAGCTCAGCCATGCTAACAGACATGCTGCAGAAGCAACCAAGTCAGCACGTGGCCTGCAGACGCAAATCAAGGTACTCTGAGAGCTGGTTTTCATACCAAAACAGTAATGGTGACAGAGATCAAGAGAGAAGCTATTCTCAAGGACATGCAGTAAAGCCTTTATGATCACATTTGATATGAGAGAACATTGAGCAGTAGATTTCTTCCAAGACTTGCAGACAAGGTGGGTGAGATCCAGGCATGAAACCGTACTGGCTACAGCCTCCTGCAGGGGCAGAGGAGAGCTACAGCATGAGGTACTGAAAATTTGTGATTTCCTTGAAAGCCTGCAAATCCTTTAAAATTGGAGAGCAAATCAGTTGGCTGGAGCACAGGGAGTGTGTGTGTACATTCAGCTTTGTCACCTGCTTCAACATTGGTAATTTTTTGTTTTAAAAAGCTTTGCTAAGAGATCTCTTAAGTCATTGCCTGCCTCTTGTCCCTCCTGTGCCCATGTTGCCAGTTCTGCCTCAGGCAGAAGTGCCAGCTCTAACAGATCTCAGCTCAGGTTTTTCCCCACTTGCACCATGTACTCTTGAGATAACAGTCTAGAGGAAGCTTTTCTCCAATGGAGAAACACTGAACCTTTGGAGGTGGGCCCCAGGCGATCTCTGCAATCAATGGGTCCTTTTATAAGCACAGGGGCTCAAAATTGAGTTGACCTGGTAAAACCTGGCTGCTTTGTTCTAGGAGCTCCAGGTGCAGCTGGATGACTTGGGACACCTGAATGAAGACTTGAAGGAGCAGCTGGCAGTCTCTGACAGGAGGAACAACCTTCTCCAGTCAGAGCTGGATGAACTGAGGGCTTTGTTGGATCAGACTGAACGGGCGAGGAAGCTGGCTGAGCATGAGCTGCTGGAAGCCACCGAACGCGTGAACTTGCTGCATACTCAGGTTGGCTTTTTCTGGATTAAACTGAGCTTCGCCTTTTCAGCACAGATGCTGTTCATCCATGGGCATCACAAGACAGACACTCCCTGCATGCCTTCTGCTTAGAAAATGAAGGAGAGGAAATAAGCCACTCTGCAGATGTGCTTCCTCCTCCCTGCCAGGGTAGCTGGAACTGATTGATGGCTCAGCCAACTGCTTTAAGCAGTTCCCAGAAAATAGGGATGGGTGATTACAAGAGCAAGTTATAGTTCTTCTCTAGGTGCTATAAAACCACAGCTTCCTGCTTTCACTTGGCTGCAGCTGGGATGGAGAGACACACATGGTGTTTTTGCTGCTGTTACTCAGCAGAGCAAACTGCAGAGCTTGGGTGTAGGCCTGCTGAGCAGAGCAGCAAAATGTGCTCAGCTATACCGCAGGGCTTCATTAAGAGAGGCCTTTGGACTTGAAGAGTCATGTAGGGACACCTCTTGACTCAGCAGCATTTTTGCTGCAAAATCCAAGCTTCTCTTCACCAAATATTCAATACTCAGAAGGGAGAATGAGCTTTTTCCTCTTTGATGATGCAAGACTTTTTTTCTAACCACCTCATTAACTAACAGATTATGGATCATTAGTTTTCCGAGTTGACCTGCCTTATCCATTCTTCTCTTTCAGTCTCTAGCTTATTATTTTATCTGAATCAAAATCTGAACGTTTACAGCTTTGTGGGTACTCTTAACCTTTCCTAGGCCTGAAGCTAGCTAGGTAGCAAAAGCCCTTACCACACTGCTGGGTCTCCCCAAACACTGCAAAAATAATTAAACCTTGGTGCGCTATGGTATTTAAAGTTAGGTCTCCAATAATCACTTTTTCTCCTTTTCTACTTTTCCTTTTTGGAAAATGCAATGAAAGAACACAAGCCTGATCAATCAGAAGAAGAAGCTGGAGGGTGACATCTCCCAGATGCAGAATGAAGTGGAAGAATCAATCCAGGAATGCCGGAACGCAGAGGAAAAAGCCAAGAAAGCGATCACAGATGTGAGTAGCCTGATTCCTTGCTCACATTGTTTCAGCTCCACAGTGTCCAAGGACAGCACAGCATTTCTTAAGTATGTTACAAACCTGGTATATCCCAAGTGCTCCACAGTAATCCGCAGGCAGCTGATGAACCTACAATGTTAAACAGGCTGGAGGTAAAATGAGAGGAAAGAATTCTGCTTGATCTACTTTATTTTTTCAAGAACGCAGATTCCACTGATCCTCAAAGCCTCAAGTCACATCACCCTTCAGTTGAATAAATTGTATACTTCTGCAGGCTAAACCAGTTCAGACCGATCTAGCACTAACTGGTTGACTGGTCCACATTGAATCTGATACAAGAAACAAAATTACTGAGTCCAAAATGAGGTACTCCGTAACTAGGTGTCCATTAGGAAAACATGAGGACAAAGATCCAAGAAGACAGAGTGCACTCTTCCTATCCAGAGGAGGACATCATTTGGATGTCCTTCCATCATTAGAGTATACTTTAATTTCCCACAGACCTGGAGAAATGCAGAGTTGGGCTGACATATCACATCATGGAGTGCATGAACGAGGATATTCTTGTACCACAGTCTTTGCTTCTCAGGAGGCAGCACTATTACTGCCTGACAGAGAGAAGACACTGATTGTCCTTGATTCATCTCCAGCTTGGACTGCAGCAATTGCTGGCTTCCAATGGCTGCTCAGTGATGGATACAAAATCTGTAAATGGCTCCTGGTAGCAAGGAAACATGTCAAATCAGAAAAGAGCTAATAGGCGTGCTCGTTACCAGCCTTGCAGAATGGCCAGGGACGATGACATAAGATGCTGAAACTGAGCTTCCTATTGCAGCATGCTACAGAAACTGCTGTGCTGTTACAGCTGCTCAGGAAGCTCTCATCAATGGCTGTTCAGGGAAATTTGCCTTTCAGTTGTTTTAATCTACTACCTACCAAGACCCCCTAACTCCAATACTAGACTTCTTTAATAAGCTCTAGTTGAAATGTCCGTAGTGAGTTGTACAGATCACAGATATTGCCAATGAGGACATTTACACACACAGCAACAATTCCAAATCCAAACAAATAACAAGTAAAGCGACAACAACAAAACCCACCTTAAATCACAGCATTAGAATAGAGAGGGGAAAAAAAGGTATTCTCTCTGCCCAGGGGATACACGCAGACACAAAATATTCTTTGGAGCTCTGGGTATAGTGAATGATCCAAGTAGTAGATGATTTAAGATCTTCCATCAAGTTTTTACTGAGGCACAACTCAGTGGCATAACAGAGGTGCTGTAAAGTTTGGTTGTTTTTCAGGCAGCAATGATGGCTGAGGAGCTTAAAAAGGAGCAAGATACTAGTGCTCACTTGGAGAGAATGAAAAAGAACATGGAGCAAACCATTAAAGATCTGCAGAAACGACTGGATGAAGCAGAACAAATAGCCCTGAAAGGTGGCAAGAAACAGATCCAGAAACTAGAATCCAGGGTAAGTTTGCAATCAAACTACAGTTCACTCTCCCCTGTCGTACAGAACTGGAACTGGGTAGATGGCCTAGGGCTGCCTGGTAAATTCGTAGAGACTGACAACAGATGCTGTGAATGCTTTCCTCTGTTTCACGGAACACATGTGAACAGTTCTTGGACACACATTTCCCTTTTATCATCCAGTTACAATGAACTGTTGTAGCACAGCAGTTGGCCAACTTCTTGATTAAAAAAATAATGCCGACAAATTTTAAAAAGGAACTGCACAACATCTAAAACTGGGAAAGTTCTCTGCTTGCTTCACTTAAACATTCTTTTCTCTTGCCAAAGTGTCTATAGAGCATCTGGTTCTGAGTGGCACCGTTGACCGTTCAGCTTAAACACTCTTAAGGAAAAGTAGAATGGGAA
The DNA here is from genome assembly GCA_030625065.1 of Alectoris magna. Classification (NCBI taxonomy): domain Eukaryota; kingdom Metazoa; phylum Chordata; class Aves; order Galliformes; family Phasianidae; genus Alectoris; species Alectoris magna. The sequence goes on from CM060560.1 coordinate 109,064,843, forward strand.
AAAATGATCCATTTTTGAAATTCAGCTCTATTAAGATGCTGAGATAATGAGCAATTCTTGAACTGTGAACTACATCATCTGCTGCTTTATATGTGTAACGTAAGGGCATGAGGTTTTTCTTTTTTGCAGGTTCGTGAGCTGGAGAATGAACTTGAGAATGAACTCCGCCGCAACTCAGATGCCCAAAAGGGAGCCCGCAAGTTTGAGAGGCGCATAAAGGAGCTGACTTATCAGGTGACCATGGACTGCATAGCCTCTAGGTCTCAGTGAAGAATAAAGGAAGGCATTACCCAGAGCTTTCTGATTGCAAGAAGCTTTATGGATGGGAAGAGTATCTATCTCTGTAGGGCTACTATCATCTTGCCTGACTCATTATAACTAATGTTAGGAAGGATGCTATTGCTGGGATTTGGATGGTTTTAGCATAGTTTTAAAATGGAGCAGGCTTAGATGATGATTTGCACTGCAAGGGAAGAAAGCCCAGCTGTCTCTCAGCTGTGCTGATGTTGCTAAAGAGAGGATTCCGATGCATCACCAGGTGTAGGGCTGACACCACAGGTTTAATAACAGCTGCTCATGCTGCTTGCCTTTCAAAAAAAAGGACTTCAGTACAGAGCACCGCTTCCCTTGCTTTTGACAGCATTCTTAAGATAACCCTATCCATCTGTTCAGTCTATTATTTAATATCACACATGTTGTTTTACTCTGACTTCTGTATGCAGAGCCTGAAAGCTGCTAAGAAAGCACAGGTAGATAGAATTAACTGGTCTGCCTGTTTACGGCCTGCAAAAACTTAAACATGGCTCATTTTACCAGAAGATGCCTTCAAAACAGATTTAACAATCAAACTACATATAATTACATAGGCCTGTTTCACTCAGTAATGACACACTCAATAAGAACAAGTGCTTCTCACCCCCAAGCAAGGAATTCTCTGTGCATGTATAGGTATACATGATATAAACACAGAGGCTACTCTCTTTTAGTCCCCAGCCTCCAAGATCTCACACATCTTCAATCAGCCTACAGAATCTATGCGCAGGTTGACCGCAATATGACTTATAATTCAAATGACAAGTTGGAAAATAATATACATGCCACCCGTAATGACTGCACTGTGGGAGATTCTTTTGGCCTTTTTACACTATTAACCCAATTAATGGTGTTTTGGTACAGTCAGAAGAAGATAAGAAGAATCTGGCCCGAATGCAGGACCTGATAGATAAGCTACAACTAAAAGTGAAGAGCTACAAACACCAAGCAGAGGAAGCTGTAAGTGACTATTTAGGTCTTTTTTTTCCTAGTTGTGTTAGCCAATTACTATTTGTGTTTATATGAAGGCTGGATTTATAAATATGTGTTTATATTTAAAATATATAGCATTTGCACCGATTACTTTAGAAGAAATTATTCCATTTTATCTCAGGATTGGAGAATAATTTGCAGGATGCAAAGGGAAGGGAGAAACAGGAAAGGCTTTTTCCTAGTACTCCCTCAGGAGGTATGTTGAGAGCCTTCCAGTTCACTTAAAATGAAGAGTGCTGCTGGAAACATCAAATCTTTTCTTTATGGAGAAAAAAAAAACCCTAACCACAAACAAACAAACTCTAAGAAACCCACCAACCCTCAGCCCTTCAAGAGTCAAGTGGGTCCCATAGGGCTGTTACTCAGTCATGCTGAGCCCATCTGTTACACTTGAAATGGAAAGCTTTGTTTCTTAGGTACTGGAGGAAATCAGCTCTGCTGTTTTCTCTCACTAGGAAGCACAAGCCAATCTGTACCTTTCGAAGTACAGAAAACAGCAACATGATCTGGATGATGCTGAAGAAAGGGCAGAAATAGCTGAATCTCAAGTTAACAAGCTGAGGAGCAAGTCAAGAGATATTGGCATGAAAAAGGTACGGTTTTACTCTATGGGGCAAATGTGACCGGTCAATACACATTAGCCAGAAGTTTCCAGACTGTTTTGCATATGTTATATTAAAAAGCTCTGTCTCTCCCTCCCTTTAATAATGTAGATATCTATGTATGCAGTGGAGCCAGGGGATTACTGCAATAGCAGAGCGCCAGATATTCTAACACTGCTCTCTCAAAAAAACCTGCATTGATTTGAAGAGCTGGATGAAAATACTAGTTGTTAGTCAGGTGGTGTGATTAATAACAAGAAATACATTTGTGGTATTTTGCACCTGAGCAAAATGGTAGTATAGTAAGATTGATGTAACTGAAAGGTGTTACGAAATCAAACCTCTGCCTGACAGCAACCTGGGAAAGGAAGGGCAGTGTTGCTACTTGTAGCAGGGATAGAAGAGGAGCAGGGTCGCTACTTTTATTTGCTTCATTTGCAAAGGTAACATAAACTCCCCTACTTAACATCATATAAATGTAATGAAGGTTAAGTAAGAGAAAATAAATCTTTCCATATTATTTAGCTGTTTTTATCCCATTCTGTCCCATTACTTCCTTCATTCTTCTGTATCCACAATTCTGGGGAAAGGAAATACTCCCATTTCTGCTTTTATACTGGACCAGTAAAGTCATCTTTAGCTGAAATAAATTACTGTAGATTCATTGTCTACAGCAGGGCTACATTAATACTAGATGAACATCTGGTCTTTTACACATTTACACACCTCCTTTAGGGAGAGAATGCCATAGGGAAGACTTTATTAGTATTATTAGATTAGCATTAAAAATAGCTTCCTAATAATGCTAGCCCCTATTCCTGGAAACTCTAGGAAGTATGTGTGATTCAGAGCAAACAACACTATACTGCAACATGTCTGCACAGAAACCATCTGCTCTCGAAGGACACAAACACTAGCATTAGGACAAGAAGCCTCCTTTCTTAGCTGAGCTAAGACAGAAAAGGTTGGCTAGATTCAATATAGTATGTGCATTTAGCGCTAGTGTATTTCAGCTATAAGCTGCTAATGCAAAGAAGCACAAGCATTAGTGAATGGAAGTTTTTGTCATTTACTTGTGAACTTACCCTAAATCCCCTGCACAATGTTTTGTTTTTCAACACCTATATACTTTTTCAATTGCATTTCAGGTTCACGAAGAGGAGTAAGCGCAGTCCTGGCTCACAGATACAAGATGATGTTTCATGCTATCAGGCACAACCAAAAGCAGATGTATTAAAACAAAACTAAAACAAGCACTTACAAAAATAAACATCAAGTGAAAACCAAAACACAACGTATAGTGTATTGCATTCATTTTTATATATTTTCATTTTGTTAAGCCCCAGGGATCAATAAAGGATTACATACTGCCAATAGCCCACTTCATTATGTAGGAACAAATCCCAGTTGGCAGATCTCTTGTGAAATCAAACCAAAGGGCAAATCCAGTCATGCTTACCAGTCTCAGAGGACAGCGTTTAAAGCCAGAATAGCCCGGCTTCTAGCTGCCCTGTCTGCTGGTCAGAGGCTGTATTTTACCACAGAGGAGTTATTTTACCACAGCAGAAGTTAAACTTCAGAACAACAATCAGTTTAGAAGCTTCTCCTACAACTGGCCAAAGGATTTTTGCTCTCTCGCTACAGGATAGGCATCAGAAATGCTGTGGAGGGACTTGTCACATAAAGGAAGCCTATGGCTCATAAATAGTGTTCTTTTAGATCTCTTCCAATAGTAAGCCCTCTCTTTCCCTTACAGTTAAAAACAACAACTCAAAGCACCAACCCTCAAAACTTGATTTTCTGTGAAATCTTTCCATTGTCCTTTTAATACACCCAAATTTCAGTCGACTTGCATATGATTTCTTCTGTCAGTTTACTTGCTTGTTCCTGCTGCTCAGGTAATTAGCCTTCCATTTTGCCCCTAGTGCAGCTCAATAGGAAGGAACTCCTATATTCTCCAAGCTTACTTTCAGCAACAGTCACAGGAGCCTCTGTTTGCAGTGAAAGGGTTTCTTTTAGTAGGCACTTGTATCGCTCCTTCTTCTTCTGCGTTTCTGGTTAAAACAAAAATTCCCTGAGAACTACTTACATGTCAAATTAATCCTCTGTTGTGAACAGAACAAGACATTCTTGCAAAAGAAGTCAGTATTTTCCACTTTAAGACTAGGCTGAGCAAAATAAACATCTACACAACAATGCAGAAACATTCCTGTTTCTTCTCTCTACTCCTCCATCAATGTCACCAGTGCTGTGTTAGCCTGTCAATCGTTCTGCATCCTCTGATTATAAGATAAAGGTATCAACAAGTCCCAAGATAAAAGAGTAATGCTTTAGCTCTTCAAATGAAGCTGTTTCATTTCAAAAATATGTTACCACCTCTAAAGCATATCAGCATTACTAAAACTGGCTAGCACCCAACAGAATCTCTACATGAGAGCAAAATGAAAAAAAAAGACAGATTAAATGATTTTGTAAGGGCATGTAGCAACAGGGCAAGGGGGAATGGCTATGGGCTGGAAGAGGGTGGACTTGAACTGTATGTTAGGAAGAAGTCCTTTGCTGTGAGCATGGTGAGACATCGGAGTGAGCTGCCTGGGAAGGTTGTGGACGCCTCCTCCCTTGAGGTGTTCAGGGCTGGATGGGGCTTTGAGAGGCCTTGTCTGGTGAAGGATGTCCCTGACTATAGCAGGGGGGTTGGAACTGGATGATCTTGGAAGTGTCTTCCGCCTCATTCTATGATTCTGTGATTTTAGAGTTGGCTTTCTGGTGCGCTCTTTTCATCTCCCAGTTTCTGTTGTAAAACCAAATTTGAGGCTGTGACAAAAATTGTAATGCCCAAAGAGTTCGAAGATGCATCTCTCCACAGATAGGGCCATACTGTCACACAGAAAAAGATTTACTATAGGAAATAAGGGCTAAAGCTGTTCTGTTTTGTTTGTTGGGGTTTTTGTTTACTGACTACAAAAGGAAGGAGACAGAATCCTAAAAAACAGAGCCAGGCTATAACAGAAGCATGAGAATAAAAGGCATCATAGAATCACAGAATTGTTTGAGTTGGAAGGGACACTTACAGGTGGCCTAGTTCAACCCCTCTGCAATAAACAAGGGAGCAATGAACACTTAACAGCTAGATTAAGTTGCTCAGAGCCCCACCCAGCCTGATCTTGAATGTCTCCAAGGCTAGGGCATGCCATCACCCAACTCTGAGCAACCTGTTCCACCGCCTCACCCACCTTATCATAAAAAAACAAAACAAAAAAAACCCTACTTCTTAGTTATATCCAATCAAAATCCCCTCTCTTTTAATTTGAAACCATTTCCCCTTGTCCTATCACAGCAACAGAGTCTGCTCAAGTTATCAGAAAGTATTCGTAAAGGATAATCTAATTTTTCATCTTTTCACAGAGCATGGGAGAGCAATCTGGTTAAGGGAAGGGCATTTTAACATGACTACAGCCAAACTATTATAGCCTAGAGAGCTTTCAGGACATAGAAAAAAAATGAAGACTATTTTCCTATGAAGAGATTTATCATTCTATATTTCCAATCTTTCTTTTCTTCTTGCACAATTTAAACCACGCAAAATGATTTTATGTTTTAGTCAAACACTCAAGATCTAGATTTCAGTTTAATGTTTTCAAAAATAAATCCACTTGTGACTGTACATACCTTCTTACAGAGATAGTATACCACTATCACCATCAGTACAATGATAAGGATCACGGTCACTGTCACTATCGCAATTGTTGAGGTGTTACCTGCGTGTTCTTTAAAAATACAAAGTTCAAAATGTTAAACAAAAGCTTTTTATATTGCACATTAATGTCCACTGTTTTTCAGTAAGTATATCTAAACTATTTTTCTCTCATTTATAATGTAAAGCCTATTAATTTAGGCAGAACATCTCAATTTCTTTTTAGTGTCACTGATACAATGGTCAAGTTACTTGACCCATGCAATAAGTGAAGACTGTAAAGTGATACTTTAATGACTTAAGCATGAATAGCTAAGAGCATATTACTTTTCCTTAACTGTGCTGATAGAAAATCCTGCATTCTCATAAGATACAGTCTGATAACTTCTTAACTTCCTGGGGGTTGAATCTTGACCCTTGAGGTCCCTTCCAACCCAAGCCATTCTATAATTCTAATATCAGCCTGGTAAACAGTGTTTCCAGGTACAGTGTCATTAGCAGCACTGGGGATTTCCAGTACAATGGCTCTGTGTTTTTCAGTCCAGACGACAGACCTAATCATTTCTCATACAGAATCTTTGCAACTTTCATCTAGGATGTTTTCCAGCTTCATGATGCAACCATGCAATCCAGATGCATACAAAAAACAACAGATTCCCAAATGGGTGGTAACAATGGATTCCACAGTAGACAAAAGCCCACCTAAGCAGCGAATGGCTCCATGCAGCACTAAGCATTTCCTTACTTCAGCTCCATTCAACGATATGAGAACACTCACATTTGGAGGACTCAATCTTTTACATGTGGATCTATTTCAGGCTTCACTTCTTCTGCTGTGTCTTGTCCAGAAGGAACAAAAAAAACACAACCGGAGAAGTTCTATGCTAGCTGTAAACTATGAGTATTCAGCATACAGTTTAAAAGTGAAAATACCCACAGCAGAGCACTCACAGCTACGCTGTGACCACTATCTGTCATTCTAAGCTCAATCATTCCCTTACACCATGCTGCCTGTATCTGCTTACCCCATGTTTTCAGCTTGTGCTGACACAAAAACGCTCATCAACCTGGAAAATGTTTTTCCTGTTCTGCATAATGTATTCCTGGTCCAGAATTAGGAAAACATGAGCAGCACAGTGATTTAGCCACCAAATGAGGAGATTGGTGTCTCTGTGGCTACTGTGAGATCCATCTGCAGAGTAACCAGAAAAAAAGGCAGCTGGAGGATAATTGAGGTCATATTTGCATTGGAAAGGCATGTGTATATCTCTCCTGTAAAGGTACAGGGAGAATAACATACATGCACAACTATGTTAGGAGCATCAGTTATATGCGTAACACCTTGGAGGCGTCCTATACTCTCCACTTCAGAAGGACAATATCAGATTTACAGGATAAGGAAAATCATGCTGGAATCGGAGTTTCAAGGAGATATGTTTGTCTGACTCAAAAGATTTACTTAAACTAAGCATCCTCCTTCATCTTGTATATAGCCAATGTCATTTAAAGCATAATTTTCTGTTGTAAATTAAGCTGCCATGGGAGAAGACAAATATATGCAATTACTATAACTTAGTCAATTCTCTTTTATGCTATGTTGCCTCTTTTTCATTCCCAATTTATTTGTGCCAAGTTCTTTCCTTAAAAAACTAAATGAGGTACCCTATATAAGCTTTCTCAGTCTTTCATGCAACTGCATGTAATTGATTGATGCCTATGCGCTACTCATTGAATGTGTTAGGTTTCCCCCCCCTTTTTTTGAACTAAGATTTAAGGAGGCACCATCCCAAACAGCATACCACTACTCTTGAAAACCATCTGTAATTTGTTTGCACTACAATAATGGAAAGCTGGACTCAACTTTTAACCTCAAGAGTTCTAGTTGGATAGAAGAGTTAATCAGCAAGCTTACTTGAAACACAACAAAATAACTGCAACTCAGACTTCACAGCTGGAAGTTTACTACAGTTGATAAAAAAAACAAAAGGCATGCAGAAATACATATGTATTTCCAAGTCTAAAAAAGACCTGCTGTGTAGAATTAAACCTTTGACAATAACATCCACGTAGTTCTTCTCAACAAGGTTTCCTCTGCACAAAAAAAAAAAAAAAAAAAAAAAAAGTACCACATCTTTGGGCTTGCCTTCATTTCCTTCCTAGTGCTAAAAGGCTTTATTTGCTATTGACACAGCATTTAGGACACAATTCCGTAAGTTTCTTTATGCTTTTGACTGCACAGCCCTCTGTGCATAGAATGAGGAGAAAAAACAACACAGATCCTTAAAAAAAAATACATCTTAATGTTTTTCACCCGGGACAGTAATAATGCATTGCCTCTTCCTCTAGCCAGTACTTATTATAAAAAATTATTTTACAGATTTCTGATTGATGGTTTAGTTCTGAACTCCCATCATTTGCCTCCCTCCCTCTGGTATGGAAGGAGTGATAACTTACCAACTTGTAACGTTGTCACAGTAAGTTTTGTGTAGTGAGGTGCTGAAATATTGCACACATAGTCTCCGCTGTCATCCACACTAAGATCAATAATGCTGAGTGAAAAATCTTTTTGGTCAATTTGAACTCGAGGCTGGTAAGCCTGAAATGCACCATTGAAGGAGGCCAGGACTGAGATAGCTGTATTTTTGTTTAGTTTCCAGACAACAGTGAAATCTTCAGCACGTAAAGTGTTATTGCTGTATTCACAAGAAATAGCAGCGCTACTTCCTTCAGCTTTTGAAAGTTGGTCTGAAATAGATAATTACAAAAACCCTCTATAAATAGTTTAGAAAACATTATGAAGGTTAGTTAGAGGAAGGTAATTAGAGGAGAAAAAAAAAAAATCCACAATGGACAAAAAGTTAAAACGTGTTTCAGTACCTTGATACCACAGTCACACACCACAGTATATTTCTGGAAGGTTTACTTTAAAAACTTCAGATGCTACCATGTATCAACTAAAAAAAACCAAACAGCACATTTCTCCCCTAATGTGCAGGACCCTGAAGGACTCATTAATAGAAAGGATTTGATCAGGTCTAGGTGTAGTCTAAAGTTAAATGAAATTCTAGACATCGGGAGCAACTGAATAAACAGAGGTGTGGGGCTGAAACTATTAAGAGAGAGGAAAAAAAAACCAACCACCTGTATCCAACAACTCTAGTGCATAAAGAACAGGAAAGAAATATATCCCCAAAATGCTCCAGTGAGATGGCAGACATGCAATGAAAGTCAAACAAAGGTGTAATGAAATGCAGCTTTTTCACTTATGGATTGGGAAGACAGATTAACGAAACATGACATTTATGGTGCACTTGTTATCAGCTACGGTACCATACTTGAAAGCTTCCATAGTCAAATGCTACTGTATGTAAATTAAAAACATCACTCTTCCTCTGAAGCAAATGCAGTGGATTAGGAGCTGAGAGTGTTCTGGGTGTGCTCTAGGGAGCAATCAGGGCAATGGAGGCAGTCATGCATATATCTGACAAGGAGCTCTTACAGCACTCTTGATCCAATTAAAAACATTTCCTAAGAAACACAAGAGGCTGTAAAGTACCAGATACTGAAAATCCAGAGAATGCTTAGGATTGCAGGAGTAGGACAAAATGGAGACTTTAATTTTCATATCTCTCTTTTTCCTTCAGTAACAATCAGCTGCACTTTGCCTGAATGTGAACAATGCCTGTGGCTCTTCACACCCATGCACAGCCAACACTGCACCTGCATACTCAAGTATACACTTTAAGAGAAGTGCAAAGAAGAGATAAAAGTGGTACTGAAAGTATTCTGGCAGAATTTGGAGAATGAACTAAGAAACGAGTAAAAGAGCAGCAAGCCTTTCTTTCTCTCGTGTAACCCTTGGGTTCACAAAGGCTTGCAAATATTTTGTGAGTTTTCTTTTTTCTTGACAAAGCATAAAGTTTGATTTTGATGCACCCCTTGAAATGTGAAAATGATTAAAAAAAAAACATGCTGAGAGTAAGGTTACTTTATGGAAGTGCAAGCTACCTACTCTTGCCCCTACCTGTAATTTCAACCAATGAGTTTCAAAGTGGCTGACAGCTTCTTTCACTACTCCATATCTCTGCTGACCCAAAGCAGACATACTAGCTTTAATTTGGCTCAGCACCCAGCTTTACAGAATCATGAAATGGTATGGGTTGGAAGGGACCTTTAAGATAGTTCCAACCCCCCTGCTATTGGCAAGGACAATTCCCTCCAGACCAGGCTGCTCAAAGCCCCATCCAGCCTGGCCTTGAATGCTGCAAGGGAGGGGGCACCCACAATCTCGCTGGGCAACCTGTTCTAGTATCTCATCACCCTCACAGTGAAGAGTTTCTTTCCAATATCTAGTCTAATTCTACCCTCTTCCAGTTTAAAACCATTTACCCTTGTCCTATCACTACCTGCCATTATAAAAAGTCCCTCCCCAGCTTGTCTGTAGGCATCCTAGAGTTACTCCAAGCTGCTATAAGTTCTCCTCTGAGCATTCTCTTCTCCAGGCTGAAGAACCCCAGCAATGTGACAACCAATATTTACAGTAATGATGCAGGAAGAGGCTTTATCCCTTTGTCTTTACCTTGCATACTCCACTCAGCAGTCCAGTTTTCATGGGAGAGATTAATATGACAGTAGTAAGTGTCAGATGTGTTTATAACATTCTGGTCACTTCTAACAGAAGAGAGAACTCCATTCCTGGTTTCCTCCCGGCCTGTTTCTGGGATATGTGCATTGCCTCGTACCCAAGTTACATTTGGTGTCAAATAAGTATGAAAGGCATAGCACTTAAGCATCCTTGCTGTGTCTGTCTTTTGGTATTCCAGTGCATAAATAGAGAGAACTGTAGACCAGGGAGAAAAAAAAAAAAAGAAAAAAAAAAAGCAGACCTATTAATTTCAAAATCCTTTATAACTTGAAGTAACTGGTACTTTTAAATAACATCGGGAAGAATGAGTAGACTAAAGAACAAAATTTAGCATACGTGATTTCAAAGGAAGGCTGTGCTTTACTTACTGCCATTACTGCTCTAAGAAGACACATTAAGTTTTAAGACTCAAGTGTACTAATTACTCCTCCAAAACAACTGGGCAGTACATTCTGAGAACCAATGCCACACCGTAATTTAACTTGTTGCATTTTACCAGAGGAAAAGAACACCAGAAGGCCCAAGAGGTGCTCTGTTAGAGGATTTCAACTCCACATGGGAAATAATGCCAGCGAATCCGTTAGTCAGCCAATTTCTACTGGCACAACCCAAGCACTTTTGTTATTTTACCAACCTCGCACCTGCAGCATGACATCCACTTCTGTTTTAGCTTTCTCTGTCCCCACATAGCAATGATAAAGGCCCTCATCAGTCAAGGCCACATTACTAAGTTTCAAGGAGGCATTTCCATGACCAATGTTCTGATGAAAAAGGTGTGTTCTGTTTCTGTAATCTGGGTGTTGGGCTTCTAGCTGGTCCTTCTGCTCATAGTAGCTGTGTACATTTTTGTTCTCTTTCTCCCAGTAAATTACTTCATCGTTCCCAGGTGAAAAAGGACAAGGAAGGATGACATCCTTAGAAAACAGCCCCATTACAGTTTCCTGTCCTCTAGAACCTAAAGCATGTAAGAACAAATTAGTAAGTTGCATTAAATCTAGCCCATAAGAATTTTCTGCACCCCCTTATCCCCTTATCCCAACAGAAAACTCTGGCTCCAGCATGCTCTTTCAAAGATTTTCTGTAGTGCAGATCCCCAGGACAGCAACTGTGGAACAGTCACACCTTGCTTCACTGCATTCAGTTTAATTGCTATTATAATGTAGGGATGTGGTCTTTGAACTTGTCATCAGTTTAAAGTGGGCAATCTGACTAAACACCTATGTATTCACATCAGCACACCCCCACCTTAGCACCGCAGTTCCTGGTACATCTCCAAAAACCCCACCTTTGACATCAAATTCCACTGAAGGAGTTCCCAGCCCCAAGCTGCAGCTTGTTACTCAAATTTCAAACAGGCAGGTTACAGTGACCTGGGTTACTGGTGATGCTCACACAGTGCCAAGCAGTTCTACTGACAAAAGGATGCAATTGCGTGACTGTCAGGGAGGACAGAACTTTTTGAAAAGCATGTCACCCCAAAATGGTGTCAGGGAATGCTTTCCCAGCTGCTGGAGGTAATTAAGGTGCACCACTCTAAATTAACTTACACAAATAATATCTGATTGCTATTGATGTTTAATTAATGATGCCCCCTCCACAGATAAGGCAACCCCAGCAGAGCAATCTGCACGACCTTTCCCCAGCCATCTCAGCACAAAGTTTAACACACTTGGAACCATTTTCAGTACTAACTGACAACCAGTGCCTGCTGAGAGGTCACCAGCCAAGTCACATGGCAGAACTGCAGGAAGCTAACAGTCTGTGTGCTCAAAGGCCAAGGCTATCTGCGCCACAATCTTCCATTCTTCTTCAGCATCAGGAGTGCTTTACTCCACCTTAACCATTGACAATGTTTGAATTAATTCCTCACATGAAAAATTAGTAACACCTCATGATAATAACAATACAATAAACAATAAGTCATTCTTATTTTTCATAAACAAAAGAACCACAACCTACCCCAGAACGCAGCACAAATGGAAAGTAAATGGAGAAGAAGATATGGTATTTTCTGTCCCTTCATATCTTCTTTGGTTCATAGTAGATTCATTTCAAACTAAGAACAAGAAAGGAGGGGAAAAAAAAACAAACAAAACTGTTTCAATGCAGATAAAACTCTCCAGCTGTATTGTTTTCTTTGTACAGTTTATCAACTACCATATCTGTCTGCAATAGGTTTTGACACGTTTCTTGGCATTAACATTACTAAGTATGCTATACATTTTATAAACATTTAGGCCCTCTTATTACCATGCAAACTATTTTCAGTCTGTTTTTAAAGCATTAACACTTGGTGCTGATCTTCAAAATTAAAAAAGAGGAAAAACGGCCAAGTGCCTTTTCCAAAAGGATGCAAGACAACCCTATCAGACCAGTTTTTCCATTTCCTGAAACAGACTCCTGATTACTGCAGTAATTTGCTTTTCTGAAGTGGGGAGTTTGCCTGAATGCCCAAATACTGCAGATAAAAAGAATCTTCAGCTGATGTCCTTTTGATCAAGTGAACTTCTACAAATGCGCATATGGAAGTCTGGGGTAGGAACACAGACAAGGATGAGGCTCTTCCATCAGCTTTTTAGGTTTCTTGGTCAAATGACAATGAACTGAGGAAACTCACCTGCAGAATGACGCAAGAACTTTCCTGTAACTGACAGACCACGCTCTTCCTCCATCCAGGTGCATTACTTCAAAATACAGCAGAACATGGTAAAGAAATTACCTCATGACCCACAGAGCTTGCAAAGAGCCTAAAGAGCTTCCCCTGCTCCTTTGCCCCTCCTGAAAGGAAACCTACATATACTCTTCCTAACTTAGACAAGGCACAGGTTTGGCTGGGCTTGCTAGTCAGTTCTTCTGTCCTACACCAACACTGACAAATAGCTTTGACTGGTGTGTGCAATTGGATTTACAGTGCGTATCAATCTTACATCCCAAGGATTTTTGCATGTTGCTTCTTCTGCACAGCTAGAGCGATTTTATATACTACCACTTTTTGCAGAGAGGGCCAGAGGGGCACCAAATTCTTAAACCTGAAGAAGAGATTATGCTAGAGTAAAACAACCTCAATATATTAGTTTTTTGTACCTTTAGCTACAGTGAGTAGCAGCAGTTGCCAATGCAAGGACAAAACAAGTTAGATACTGCAAAACTATATGCATCATGTTTTCCTGGATGACACTTATATTTGTCCAACACTTCCAACTTAGTAATACAATATACTGCCTCTGTTTGAATTTCAGAAACTGCAATCAGTGCTAAATTTCTCTAAGTGGCAGAGAGAGCTCATGACTTCGGCAGAGTTCTGGAAGCAGCTCTGTGCTGGCTCTGTGGTCTGCATCAGGGTCTGAAGACAGGACAAGGCAGACTGTCATGCCCACCCTAGCTGTACTCAACGATGTTGTATCAAAATACAGCTGGAGCTAATTAGCTGAAAATCTCCCTGCTCAGCACAGTTCTTACAATGCGTTAAGAAAAAATTTCTGCTGGTCTGTATGATAACAGTAATTTTAGTTCTAAGGAACTCAGAACTTCAACTGACAATTTTAATTTGAATCTAAAATCTCATAATCTGAACACGTGCAAAGTGCTTTCTTCATACCCAAATATTAAGGCCGTATCACCTCCCATGCTTCTGCAGAAAAAAAAAAAAATTCCTACAGAACAACCACTGCCTCAACTTGATGCCAGAACCTTGGCCAGGATTTCTGAGTCAGATGATTTTTCCAAGAAAACATACACGAGTCACTGAGCAGCTAAGACAGTGGCAAGGGCAACACTGCATTTGCTTTGGCCACTGTATGTAACAAATGGCAAAAGGCACATGCTTTATCATCTTGCTAGAATTTTCCCTTTTATTTGTTTCCAATTTACCTGCACCCTGGCCAAAGGGTTCACCTAGCATACTTACCTCTTACCCACATGTGGGAGTAGCCATACATATTGCAACATTCCCTCACTTTGTAAAGCAAAAGTTATTAGTAAAAGGATTGTTTCTTTTCTCTTCAAGGTAACTTCATAACGGCACATTCCAAGCATGTGCAGCCTTAAGAAAGCTAGAAATACCTGAGCAGGTGGCATTTTACTAAGGAGGAATCGCATGCACAAAAAATCTGCATCAGCAGTAACCACAAAACGGCTTAGAGCAAGAGGGAACATAAAGATCACCTGCCGTGCATGTCCAACATTTTGGCTTACAGGAACCAGTTCCTGTAGGGAAAAATAAGATTACTATAGCAATATATTAAGTAGTATTAATGCTCTACTGTCCTCCAATGGAACACGCCTTAAATGCCAACTCTGTGCCAACTAACCAAACGTAGACTCCAAACGCAGCTTCAGATGGTGAGAAATACTCCTGAAGGAAGAAACCAACTGCATACCACACAGAACATTTCCTTAAGAAGCAGACCTAACGCTCCACTTTACCTCACACAACCGTCTCTACACCCCAATTCAAACCTTTTCATGCCACAGAGTTGTTCTAAGCACTTTTTTTTTTTTTTTTTTTTTTTACCTCTTCTGAGTTCACGAACGGCAGAGCAGAAAGGGCGCAGCTCACTGCTGTGGTTCGGACCGGCGTTCCTTGGAGGCAGGGCATGTTCATACGTGCAGCTTAAAGGAGTTACACAGTTTTCTTCGGGGCAGCGCACCGCCTCTTTTCCACTCATGGCCACGCCAACACGTACTCCGCCCCGCTGCCCAGCTCGAATCAGCTGCTGCCAACGCCCCCTCATCCTCCCTGTTACCGCTTGCTCAGCTGATAAACTCTCGAGTGGGGAGCACAAATCCATCCGCTTTCTCGCGCGGTAGCAGCAATCTAGGCGGGCCGAGCGTCTCCGGGCGCTGATTCGATGGTGATCTCAGGGCGCTGAGCCGCCATTGGTGGCATGGAGGAAGAGGCAGTCGGCGATTGGCAGAGCCGGTTGCTTCGGCTACGGGCGGTGGCGTGGGGGTCCCAAGATGGCGGAGCGGGATGAGGATGTTACGGTGGTGGAGCGGGGTCCGGGTGCGGCCTACGCCGCCTTCGTGCTGATGGAGGAGCTGCTGGACAAGTTGAAGCTGCTGAGCTACGAGGAGGAGGCGCTGTGGCGCCACAACATGCGGCCGCTCTCCAGGTCCCCCTCGAGCGCTCACGGCGGGATGGGGCGGCTGTGGGGACGCGCGGGTAGCGGAAGGCGTCGCGCCGGCGCGTTCGTAGGGACCAACTGCGGTCTGACTTTATGGGCTGCATTCTCTTCAGGGCACGTTAGGTGTGGCAGCAGACCAACTTAGTTTGGTCCCAAATAGGCGCAGTTTGTGTAGATCACACAGTAGGTGGGAGTGAGTGGAAGAATTACTTCAGAAGCTCCTGGTCCGAGCTGTGCGCAAGTGTAGGTACACCAACTTCTTGCCCATCTGGTAGCTGGGGAATGTGGGGAAAGTCAGTTTAAGAGTCTGTTTTCCTAGCCTGTGCTGGCTTATAATGCTGTGGTTACTTCAGTAGCTCAAAATACCATTGCTTACCGTTTTTCCTCTTGTTAAACAGGCACTATTTTGCTCTGCCCACTAATCCTGGTGAGCAGTTCTTCGTGTTTTGCACTCTTGCCGCTTGGCTGATCACTAAAGCAGGACATCACTTTGAACAGCCTCAAGAATATGATGACCCCAATGCAATAATATCAAAGATACTCTCGGAGCTGCGATCATTTGTAAGTACTGGACATGCTGTTTTTTCAAGTGCATTTCAGGCATGGACGTGACCTTCGTAAATATCAGTAATAACATGTTTCCTGTCCTATCTGATTATCTTCCCAAGGACTGGACAGACTTTTCCTATCTGCATGTTTGTACAATGTTAATTAGAAGTTATTAGAGATTTATACTGTCTGTACATACTTGTTAGTTTTTTGACACTACAAAGATGGTCTTACATTATTATATTTAGTTCAAATTAGTTTTGTTCCACAGTCTGTAAAATGGGTTAAATCAATATTACTTCTTGTACTGCTACAAATGCTGTTCATTTATAGTGGTGTAATTTACAAAGTTTATCTTGGAAGCTTACGCAATATGTAATCGCTCTTCTGCTCCTGCCAAAGTCAAAAGTGGAATTAAGTGCAAAGGAAATATTTTAAATTGTGTTTGTGTTCTGGGATTCTCTCTCTCTGGACAGACATCTGCAACAAACAAGGCAGTGTTTAAAAGAAAAAGAAGAAAAAGCATAATCTCGGTAATTAATCTCAGTACCCGGGTTCCTCTGTAGCTGATCTTACCTTGCCAGGATGTCACTTTTGTTCTTAACCATATAGTTCCCTTACAGCTTCTGATTCTTTGCTCACTTCTTCTTACCATGTTTAGGATTTCTGCGCTGCGTCTGTCCCTTGCGTTGTTTTATTTTTCATTCCTGTTGCCTAACTGGAGCTCCACTGGAGAAGAATATGAAGTAACGCTGGTAAAATCTTTTGACACGATGGACACTTGGTTTTTAGTTAAAAAAAAAATCTGGTTACTGCCTTGAAATGAAAGTGATTGATAGCCATTAGTAAACAGCATATCTTTTTGTTTTAGGGAAGGCCTGTGGATTTTCCTCCCTCAAAATTAAAGGCGGGTTATGGAGAGCAAGCCTGTTATGTTCTTGATTGTTTAGCCGAAGAAGCCTTGAAATACAGTGGCTTTAGCTGGAAAAGGTATAGTACACTTAGAAGAATCCTCACGTACACATTATTTTTCAACAAACAAATATAAATGGTAGTTATAAAGGGAGGTACACAAAATATGATATTGTCCAGAAATGTTATGCTTGATGTTTCATGAGATGCAAAGTTCAGCTAGGCTCGAAGCAGTGGAACAAGGTGATTCCTAATACCGCTTCATGCAGCTTAGTCTTTTACCAGCAAGAGTGCGTTTGGGCCGTCAGTAGATTAAACTAATTAATAAAGATTTGACCGATAGCCTCTTTTTGGTCCCTTTCTTGTGAGTAACTGCCTGTTAATCTAACAGTTGAGTTGAAATGTTTCTGTAACTGTCTGTTTAGGTCCCATCAATCAGTAGCTAAATCCAGCTCCTCAGCTAGAAGTACACACAACATGTGATCCTGTTACAAATAGAGGACTGTAACATTATGTATTGAATCCAACGAAATCTTCACAGAAATCAGATGGCAAACAATTTCAAGTGTATGACAGTTTGTTTAAAAGTGCTCTTGATTTCATCCCCTCCCTCTGGTGTGTTTTTAAATTCTATGGCAAAGTAATTTCTGCTTTTGAAGTACGTTATTGCTACCACTATTTAGTACACAAATTCCAAAATAGGCTACAAATGAGTTTGTGGAGACTTGCACTTGAAGCTTTAGAAGTTAGACCAAAGGAGAAAATGAATGAAAACTTAATCCCCAGATGTCTTAGCAGCATGAATACACTTTATTGCTTGGCCTAACTACTTGTCCTCACTTTCAAGACAGTCTGAGGTAACCAAAGACTTTCAAGGTTGAGCATAACTTAATTTGTTTAAATGAGTCAGACAACCACTGTCTGTTCATATTCCACATTGTTCATACTTCTCCTGAAATCTTTTGTTTGCTTGGGAGCAGCTCACTGGAGTATTTCCTATTTATTTTTGTCAGTACTTTTTTTGAACTTATTTCAGGCCAGTGTACCCAACAGATGAGCTAGAAGAAGAAGAAATAACAGAAGATCATACAGAATTAACACTTAATAAAGTGGAAGAGGATGTTGCAGTAAGTTTGACTATCTGTTTTGTATAATATTAGTATTTATCAGCAGTGAAGTAGTTTTTACTTGATGTCCGTTTTCTTTGTCTTTAAGAATCTACCAGCAGTTCTGTTACCCTTCTTCCCTGCGTCCCTTGTTTTTCCTGCATTGTCAGATTCTCTGTAGGATAATTTCAGATAGAGTGGTTAACTCTTTAGGACAGAACATTTGTTAGTGTGTGCATTTAGAATTAATATAAAGTGAAGCTGACTCAACCCGTATGTTAAAATTACATGGATTCAGAATTGTTTGTTTTCTACTGAAACGGAGCTGTTGATGTTAAATGAAACCTCAATTAGTCCTTATTTACAGCATTGGCTAAAATTTCACCAGCTCTTTATTAAGTGCTCCCTACTGTTACTCAGATTTCACTGCAAAGGGGAAACAGTAACTTTGGCCTTAGTCAATCTTAAGATCAGTAAACAAAGTAGATGGAAAAGAACTTCTGGATTTTTAAGACACCGTTGAAGACCTAAGTAAAGATCACGCCATTTTTTTCTTTAGGGAAAGCTCCTGGCTATTCATCACTATGTACTGCATGAATGGAATGTTAATTGTCGTCCATTCTGGCTGCAGAATAAGTCTCTTTATACCTTTTATAAAAAAAACGACAGTGCTTCAGGGTCAACTCTTTTAACTATAATTACAGTGATGTTGTCGTGTCTATGAAACAGTCAATGAAATACTCCTGTAAATTCCAATATGCTTCTTGGACTTAGTGGTGCATGGCAGTTCTGTCTTGCTGATTGACTTTCTCAGAGAATTATTTTTGTGAGAGTTGGAGTCTCCCTGTCTGTAAGCTGTTATAATGTGATCACGAGTTCTTAATTTTCACAGGCCTTTATCAGTCTCCTCAAAGCAAGTCTTTTTACTGCTGACTTAAAACTTTTCTGGAGAAGGAAGTTAGGTGAAGATGATCAAAGTGAAAATTATAAAAAGAAATTGGTTTTGCAATTGATTACTCCAAAATCTGACAATTTTGTACAAAGTAAATGTAAACCAAAACCAAAGTATTGAAAACTGTAAATCTGGAAATGCTTGTTTGCTTGGTCACTAAGTTCACAGAATCATAGAATTGTAGGGGTTGAAAGGGACCTCTAGAGATCATTGAATCCAAGCCCCTGTAGATTTGCAGCAGATCGCACACGTAGGCATCCATGCAGATCTTGAAAATCTCTGGAGAAGACTCCATAACCTCTTTAGGTAGCCTCTGCCAGTGCTATGTCATTGTTGGCAGTAAAGAACTTCTTCCTTGTGTTAGTGTGGAACTTACCGTGTTCCAGTTTCTGCCTGTTGCCCATTGTTCTGTTGCTCATTGCGACTGAAAAGAGAGTCCACCGCCATCGACTTGGCTCTTGCACTTTTGGAATTTATTTATAAATAATGATGAGATCCCATCTCATTCTTGTGCAGGTTGGACGGTCCCAGCTCTCTCAGCCTTTTCTCATAAGGAAGATCACCAGGCCCTTAATCATCTTTGTCACCCTCCACTGGACTCTTACTAGGAGCACCCTGTCTTTTTTTGAACTGGAGAGCCCAGTACCGGATGCAGTATTCCAGATGTGACCTCACTAGGGCAGGGTAAAGGGGGAAGGATCACCTCCCTCAGCCTGCTGGGCGTGCTCTTTTTAATATCAGGATACCATTGGCATTCTTGGCCACAAGGATACACTGCTGGCTCATGGCCAGCTTGTTGTCCACCTGGATGCCCAGGTCTTTCACTGCAGTCATAATCAAGTTCTTTTCCACCCAACTCACTAGTCTGTCCAGGTCTTGCTGAATAGCAGCATAGCCTTCTAGTATGTTAGTCACTCTTCCCAGCTTTGTATCATCACCAAACTTGCTGAGGATGGACTCTATCTTTTCATCCAGGTCACTGATGAAGATGTTGAACTAGACCAGACACAGCACTTTCCCTTGGGAATCACCACTAGTTACAGGCCTCCATCTAAACTCTGGGCCACTGAACACAACTATGTGAACCCTACTAGTCAGCCAGTTCTCAATCTACCTCACTGTCTGCTCAGTTATCCCATACTTTCTAAGCTTTGTTACAAGGTTGTTGTGGAATACTGTGTCAAACATCCTACTGAAGTCAACATATACAGTATCCACAGCACACCCCCTGTACACCCAGCTGGTCGTGACATGGTGGAAGGGTAACAGGTTGGTCGAGTATGATTTCCCCTTGGTGAATCCATGTAGTCTGCTCCTGATAGCCTTCTCTTCCAATTGCTTGGAGGTAACATCCAGAACAAGTTGTTCCATCACCTTCACTGGGTCAGAAGTGAGGCTGACTGGCCTGTAGTTGCCAAGATCCTCCTTCTTGACCTTTTTGAAAACTGGAGTGACATTGATTGTCCTCCAGTCTTCAGGGACCTCTCCTGCTCTCCAAGGCCTTTCAAAGTTTTGTGTGGGGAAAACAATTCTGTGCAGTCTTAAGGACTAGAAATACTACATTCAAATGCCACAACTTCCCCATGTTTGTGTCCATGTTTTTCAAGTGCTTGTGAAAAATTAAAGGTCTTGTAAGTTAGAAAAAAAGTGCTAGTAAGAGTGCCAGTATTGTTATCATAGGGCTGTGATTGTAGTCCCAATTTATATATGACAATAGTAAGATAGCTTCTTCAACTGTAAGAGTCGAAGAGTTTGCTTCTCTCGTCGTAGTTTTCTTAAGTATTGTACTTTTTTTTCCCACGTTTTTATTAGCCATGAAAAATTCCATCCTTTTATTCTTAATTTTTGTACTGTATGGAAATACTGGAATGTGAGTGTTAATGGTCTGGTTGCATTCTGAAGTCCAGCCAGAAAAATTCTTGATGAATTCTGAGAACAATTGGAGACATTGTGTGTTACATATTTGACAAGCCTCAGAAATGTCAGCTGTTGGCCGAGAGCTATAAATGCAAAAACAGTCAGCTGTCTGCTCTTTTCTGTGACTTACTGACTGCTTACATGGAGAAGTGGAGAGGAAACAGTTAACCACAGTTTGTGCCCTTCAAAGAACTTCTGGATTTGGTCTCGGGTACTTAGGCCATTATTTTTACACCTAATGTGCTGTATTAGCTTTTCTGCATTTCTTTGTTAGTAAAATCACTGAGCTAGGTTTATGCCAAGCAGATAGCAACTTTTTGGAGCCTCTAATAGTTCTACAGGGATTAAACATATGTAAACATTTTCCCAGTCTTGTTGCAGACTATATGTTGATATGTCCTGGATATATTAGTTTTATCCATAATTGAATTTAGTACTATTTCCGGTAGTTAAATGCTAATGATGAGTTTGATTGATTGTTCTTCTGAATTAGATTATTCTGAATAAAACTGATGAGGCTGGCAGAGAAGTCCCGGTTCTGTAAATCTTGAGGAATTTGCTGAACAAACTCTGGCCAGCTCAAGGAAATCTCTGTTTAGTGCCTCAGTTCCAATCATTAGTCTTTTTGTTGTTGTTAATGATGGTGTTGTGGTCAAACATAGTCAAGACCTGCATAAGGTACAAGAATAAGCTCATAGGTTTTTACTGTGCAGATCTTGACAGGTTCTACACTAAGGTGAGCATTATAGCAGCATTCATGATTTGTTTAGAGGGAATGTGAATGATGAAATTTGTCTTTGGTGGAAAAGATGAGAGCAGACTGAGAAGAACTACAGGATTGCATAAGCATGAGGTACATTTGTATGGGAAACTGTTAATCACAGACTGAGAAGAACTACAGGATTGCATAAGCATGAGGTACATTTGTATGGGAAACTGTTAATCACAGCCTGAACCTCTGATTAACCAACTGAGGCAAGTGAGGGGCCAGCTGCAGAAGCACAGGTGAAGGTAATTGAGCTGTGCTCCCAGAAGGGATGGAGCTTGATTCCACCTCTCCTAGATCCCATTTAAGGACTGACCACCACTAAGGCAGCATCTCTTTCTGGAGATTGCTCCTGTGTGGATTTTTTTTTTGTAGCGAGCCTCAACATTGGTGAGCATCTATCTTGACTGTGAGCTTCAGCATTGGTGAGTTATTCCTATATAACCTTTGGCTGTCCATCTACTACGCCTTGTATAATTATGACTGTACAAAATGGATGCTAAAATAGCGGATGAAGTAAATGCAAGCTCTGTTACCAAAAACTTTCCATGTGTTGTTTTGTTCAGTAATTTGGAATGTAGTGCGTAGTTGCTCCTGTGAGGAAAAGTTTTGAAGGAAGATGGTGTGAAAGGAATATTCACTGATGTCTCTTTGCAACATTGCTTAAGGAAGAAGAGTCAGATAATGAAGAAAACTTTATTGATCTGAATGTTCTAAAGGCACAAACATACAGATCGGTAAGTTGCTACCTGTCTTCGCTCTCTTTAGAGATTTTTACTTCTTCAGCAGAAATTTATTTCTGTTGAAGTCCAAAAAATACATACACAGTCTGTGCTTGAGAAAAACATGCCAACTGAAACACATCAACTTATTTTAAAAGAAAACTGTGTTTCTAGTTTCTGAATGGATATTACTGCAAGATTGATATATTATAGTTCATCTGTACATACATTTCATTTTTTTTGAATTCTAAGCGTGATGAGAAAGTATATTGAATCCTTAAATATTAGGAATTAAAAGAAAGACATCTAAAGATTCAGTTGTATCTGTACTTCCAGTGGATATATGTGTAATTCTGAATATGAATGCTGTGAGTCATTGTAACTTGACTTCTAACAGTTGTTGCTGAGTATGGCAATTATGTTTTGTATATAAAATCTGTGGGTTTCGTGCAGGATGTGAAAGACTCCACAAAACAAGAAGAAATCTTGCAGTCCACAACAGATGCAGCAGAGTGGAATCTGGAGGTGGAGCGTGTGCTTCCACAGCTGAAAGTTACAGTCAGGACTGACAATAAGGTTTGTGAGAGTGGATTTTCACATGTATGCACGGTGATTAAAGTGCAGTTTGAATCAGCAGTGTTATTTTTCCATTTCCATGCTTTTCTTCTTTTGTCATGCCAAGAATTGTAAATCACGGGCTTTCCAATGCTGCCTTCTCTGAACCTTTGCCGCTTACTTTGAAAATTATTGCTTCTAGTTTCTATAGGGTGTTTTCCAGTATTATGTAAGAACACCGACTGCTTCTATCTTTATTTGTGGAAACTTCTTAACTCATTAAACACTTCTGAAAAATTATACCTTCTGATTTGTAACTATTAAAGCATTTTCCTAGAAGAAAAGAAGCTTCTTACCTTGCAACTGTTTGATTATTTTTTTTATTTATTTATTTTTTTTCCAACCACTTAAAAGGTTGATTTCACAGAACTAATCTTGCTGAACTTTAGATTATGTAAAATAGGTCTGTACCTCTGACCTGGTCATTACATTTCTTGTGTTTAATGAAAAGAAGTGCATTTTCAGTTTAATTTTACTTACCTATCCAGATAGCTACCTCAAGATGAAATTTTTCGTTTCTTAGAAATGTGTTTTTCTCACTCTTCGTAATCTATTCTAAGGAGCCTAGGATGAGCAGTTCAGAGCCACGTGTCTGTTTTTGACACATTGGCATCCAATGTTAGGATGTGTTCTTCACACTGTTGCAAGCATTCTTTCTGAGAGTTTGCATAGATGAGTGCAATATTGAAATTGTTTGTAGTGGCCCAGCTAGACGGAGTTCTAAAATTCTCTGAAAGGTGGTTATAGAGAGGTGGGGATCAGCTACTTCTCCCAGTTAACTAGTGATGGGATGACAGGTGATGGCCTTAAGTTGCAGCAGGGCAAGTTCCAATTGGATATTATGAAAAAATTCTTCTCAAAAAGAGCAGTGGTACGTTGGAACAGGCTGTCCAGGGAAGTGGTGGAGTCACCTTCCCTGGAGTTGTTCAGGAAAAGGGTAAATGTGGCACTTAGGGACGTGGTTTGGTGGGCACAGTGGTGATGGGTTGATGGTTGGTCTAGATGGCATTCTGTAAGAGAAGCCTCAAATTGGTTTCATAAGCTGTGCATGTATATTTAAGAGGTCAGTGGTTTAATTGGCAACGTAAAAATGAAAACTTATTTTTAAAGTCCTACACAGGGGTGGGAGGTGGAGGTTTGTGTGTGTGTTGTTGTTTTTATTTTGATACTGCAAAATTTGCCAAATTACTAACAGTTGTCACCAGTCCAGCAAAATGATCTTGAGTTGCTGGAAACTTCAAACCCAACACATAGTGTAAGCACATTTCTTTACTAGCTTTTATTTTAATCCTGGAGAGAATGGTGGGCAGCAGCACAGTTCTAGACAGCAAGTGAAATCTCATAGGCTGAGCAGCTGTAGAAGATGCTCAGCTGTGCTCATACAAGATAGAGACAGAAACACTAGTGCTGTGGTAGTTATATGCATTTGCAGCCAGTGGAATTGCTTCTGGTTGAGGGATGGCACATGTGTAAGTGTGCAGCTGTGTTAAGCCAGGATTCTTTTTGTTCCTGTTAGAAGTGGTCACATCCTTCAAGAGCACAGAACCTGGAAATTCTTCTTGCTCAGGTGGGCTCCTTAGGGCAGGCATACTGACCTGCAGGAGCTTATATGTGGCCAGCCTCTCTGTTGCCTAGGAAACCTGTTCCAGGGCCCCACCACCTTCTGGTGCAGACCCTGTCCCTAACCCCCACCTGCCCCTCCCCTGGCACAGCTCCATGCTGTTCCTTTGGGTGCTGTTGCAGAGAGCAGAGCTCAGCACAGCCCCCCTCTGCTCCCTGTGAGAAGCTGCAGGCTGCCATGAGGCTTCCTCTTAGCCTCTTCTGCTCTGCACTGAACTAACCAAGGGACCTTAGCCTCTCATTCAGCTTGCCCTCTAGACTCTTCCTTTCTCTAATAGTTTTGTCCTTTTTACATTGCAGTGCCTGAAACTGTACACAGTGCTTGAGATGAGGCCCAGCACTGCACGCCAGGGTACAGTTGGCTCTTTGGGTTGCCATGGCACACAGCTGACTCAGATTCCACTTGCTGTCAGCTGGAACTTCCAGACCCCATTCTGCAGAACTGTTGTCCAGCCTCTCACCCCCCAGCCTGTACATGTATATATACACCCAGGGTTGTCCTGTCCCAGGTCCAGAATTTGGCACTTGCTTGTGTTAAACTTCATGTGGTTGGTGATTGCCCAGCCCTCTGTCAGTGTCTCTCTGCTAGGCTTCTGTACCCTCAAGAAGTTCCTTCACATTCTTCTCCTTTTGCACGCTGCTTTACCAGTTTGTGTAGAAGCATAGAATCATGGAATCACAAGGTTGGAAGGGACCTACAAGATCATCTAGTCCAGCCATCCTCCCATCACCATTGCTACCACAAGCCACTAAACCACATCTTGTAGCTCTTCATCCAAGTGCCTCTTGAACACTGCCGGGGATGGTGACTCCACCACCTCCCTGGGCAGCCATTCCAGTGCTTGACCACTCTCTTAGAGAGAAAGTTCTTTCTTATGTCTAATTTAAACCTCTTCTGGTACAAAGAAGGGTTGCACCAACCCTTGCTGCTAATGCCTGGGATTTACGGGTTTGCATTATTGTTGGTTGGAAGGTACAGTTGTGTCCTCTTTGAAGTGTTGTATGAAGTTTCTTGATAGCAGACTGGTTAGTGTGACTGATGTTGGCTTCTTTTCACTGTTTTCTGACAAGTGTGTGTCTCTCTATGTATTGTTTATTCCCTCTCCTTTTTCTTTTCCATCCCCTCTAGACAAGGTCCTCAATCAAATGATATGACTGAAATAAATTTTTCAAATGTTCTGCATATCCATTAGTGTAACTGGCAAGATGTTTGTTATCTCTATTATTATCTGTCAGTCAGGCTTGTTCCTCTTTGTTTTGGTTCCACCTTTTCTTCATTGTCCTATTTGACAAGGTCCTTGATCAGGTAATCTTACTGAAGCAAAAATTGTCATCTTCCATACCTATACCCTTACCCTTACAGTACCTGCTTCACAAGGAGGTGTCCTAGGGTTTGATTTCAAGTGGTGAAGTTTCGTTAACATCAGTTTTCTTATCATGTAGACCAGAACAGTGCCAAATGTTTAAAAACCTTGACAATCTTTTTTTTTTTTTTTAAACATTTTCAGAAACATAGTGCTGAAATCAAGATAATTCTGCAGTGCTTTTGCTCTGCTTTGTTTTGAACTCACAGTTTGCAGCTGTGCTCTGAGTATGAGAGGCATAAAAATTGTGCATTGATAAGCCTAAATTGTGATAAATGTTGGGAAATTGAATTGATTCCTAAGTAACAGGTGCCTATCTGTCAAGTTAAAATAGCAGCTTTCTCTCGTTCTCCGTACCTGAATCCCTGTGTGTTTCCTGTGACGTAGCAGGTACAATTATTCCCATTCCAGTTTTGTCCCGGTATTGAAAACAAGTTCAGTTATCTCTGCCTATTTCATTTCTTTCTGTTCTTATGGTAACAGTTGGGGTTAAGTAGGAAGAAAAGATCTGATAGTCTGGAACTGGTGGTTGTTAGGCAGTTGAAGCATGCTTGTTCTCTAAGAACAAGCTGAGCTAGTGCATCTGTAATAAATATTGTCAACATTTGTGCCTGTGGTGATTTCTAGGAGAAACAGTCCCATAAAGATCAATCAAACTCTAAAAAAAATATAGCTACTGTGGTATTAGTGAGAAGGTCAATGTTTGTTTATGGGTCTGAGTGTCACATTGGGACATTTAGGAGATCAGTGAACTGTGTCACACTATGCCAGTGCATCCAGATATGAACATGATGTCAGTGGAAGAATCATATATGGTGGTAGTAGTAGTATGTATGAGAACTCACCCTGCCTTGCATACCAGTATTTGTTTAGTAATGAGGGAAACATAAAAGCTGTATTTACTTATGTTTCACTTCATGGCATCTTGTTTTTAGGATTGGAGGATCCATGTAGATCAAATGCATCAACATAAGGATGGAATCGAATCTTCTTTGAAAGAAACTAGGGTATGTATTTTACATGCAGAATATTTCACTGGTCTGTTAGCACTTCTATTTTGTTTTTCATTTTATATGCCTGTGCTTATTTCTTCATTTTAATTATAATAACGTGAAACTAAGAAGGGAGACATGATAATGATGATTACAGATAATGGCAATGACAGAGGATCTTGTGAGCTATGGAGTTATATATGTTAACGAGGCTGTAAACGTTCATTAATGTATCATATCACTTTGCTCTCTGTTTTCAGTATATTATGAATACAGAGGGCAAATGATATAATACAAACTGAAAATTATGGCTAATAAAAAAAAGAAAAAGTTCTCAAATACTCTTGCTAGAATAATTTACCAACACTGACATTTGTAATTATTTGGGTAAGGATACTGAGAGATTGGTGAGGTGCTGGAACAGACTGCTTAGAGAGATTGTGGATGTCCTGTCCCTGGAGATGTTTAAGGCAAGGTGAGATGGAGCAGTGGGCAGTCTGATCTAGTACCTGATGTAGTGGTTGGCAACCCTGCCTGTGGCAGAGGGCTGGAGCTTTATGATCCTTGGGGTCCCTTCCAACCCAAGCCATTCTGTGACTGAAGGAATCAATGGAACTTGAAATGTGTGTTGTGGCACTGGGGGAAAAAAGACATTGGGGCTATTTATTCGCTGGCCGGATGCAACATCTCTGTACTATTTTTCGCTATTGTAGCGTTCCATATCCCTTCTTAATTACAGCACCATTTTAATACTCTTTGGGTAATGTCTGTATATTATCAACCCACAGAATATGATTTTTTTTTTTTTTAGGGTTACCTTGACAAATTCCATAATGAAATCAACCGAACGTTGGAAAAGATCAGTAGCAGGGAGAAGTACATCAACAATCAGTTGGAGCATTTGATTCAAGAATACCGTTCAGCACAAGCCTTGCTGAGTGAGGTAATGCACTGATCTGTCATTTCCTTGTCTAATATTAACATGCGGGTAAAGGCAAAGAATTGGAGTTATCTGTGAATTCTGCTTTTGGATATAAAGCATGGGAAATGCTGATTGGCTGTCAAATTATATAGTTTTTAAGCTAAATTAGCAATTTTTATTCAAGTATTCTACAAGGGAAAGTAAATGTTTTCTTGCCCGAATACTATGTAAATCGGCTGCCACAATCTTGAGCAGCTAGTAAATTGCTGGTTCTGCTTTCCCTATAAAATTCACACATCTGTGATGAGTGAAAAAGCTACAGTTTCAGTGCAGCATTCATCTCTTACATTGATTACTCATGCTAACTTGCACAAAGCTCTCTGATTACTTGTTTACTTCATTTAGTTTTCATGCCAATAGGCTAATGCTTGAAAGTCTTTGTGATTCCTTAGTTAGTGGGCCTGTGTAAGCTACCAGTTGATTAGCTCTCCTATTTGGGGGCTCGATGTTAAAATCAGGCTAGGATTTGACCTCTGTGCTGTCTGTTTATCTTGCTGTTAAACATCAAGACAGTAACTTACTGAATAAAAGAAGCATTCCGGGTTTCAGGATTCAATTTGGTCTGCATTCTGGCAAATTTTCTTTACGTATGTTTCCTCATGTAAGTCATTAGGAAACCTATTTCTTACTGTTGTGCGTTAGGGCTGTCACAACTTTTAAAACTACTTGCCTGTTTTGAATGTTGGTCATTACATAGGCTGATGTATTCAAGTCTTTCCTTATATTTGTAGTGCTGTAAATGTCATTGGGATTTCATGGGAGAATTTTTGGAATTGGGACATGTAAAAGCAAATTTTGGTGTTCTCTCTGAAAAATTCATATTATTAATTATTAACGATTAATCGTTATTAATGATTCTGCAGCTTGAGTTTTAGAAACTGACTTTATTTAGTAGATACTGAAGTGTCTGGAATGCAGGCATCCCTTCAGCAGAAAATGTGTTTCTTTCCAGGCTAAAGAGAAGTACCAGGAGGGAAGTGGAGGAGTAACTGAAAGGATTAGAGTGCTTTCTGAGGTAAAGCACATCTTCACATTATTTCTTTGGCTTCCTTGACTAAATCATTGGAGAATTGATGTTTAGCACTCGAAGATTTGTGAACTGAGCTCTTCCTGATATGTTGTGCTAAAACTTATTATGTTCTTTTAGTGAGAGTGGATTAGCCTGGCCCCTAAATTTTAAACTGAGGTTGCCATTGTTTTTTAATTTCCAAGTTTGGACAAACTATTATGAACTCTAAATTTCACCAGTTTGTGGAGGAGTGAAAATATTCTGTATTTCATAACCTGTCTCCTAGAATTATTGAGGATTAATCTACTCATGCCCATAAAGTCTTCCAAAGAAGAAAAGCTTAACTTTTATTTTAGCAAAAGTAACCAATAGCAATTTGAAATTTTAGTCTTGAAAGCAAAATGCAGTATTTGGCTAAAGAGTAACTTCCTGATACTGATCAAATTATACTAAAACTGTTTAATTGATGGTTTGACAAATCTAAGAAAAAAATACTCCTAATTCCCTTAACATGTGAACTGTTTCATAGTTTTTGCTCAGGTTTATTGCTGGATTTCCAAACATTTCCACCCTTTGTGCAGCTCAGGTGTTTTTTTTTTTTTAAATGATTCTGTTATTTGACTCTTTAGTCAAATATTGCTTTAATTGCACTTTATTAGATGCCAAAGTATCTGGAATGGTAACATGAAATAGATCACACCATCAGAATATGATGGAAATTGTACAATGGATTTGAGATTTTTTTTCTAATGTGATTATAGTCACAGAAGTTTAACAAGGGTTTTCTAGCAAGGAGTTCTTAGTATGGCATTTGTAGAATTAGCCCTTCTTTCTGTTTGATTCTTAAGGAAGTTGACTTTGGATTTACTTGAATGATCATTTTGTGCCTTTAAAAAAAGTTGATTATTAAAGAAGTATGTTACTAGTTGGTACCTTTTGAGCTATGTTGATGCAGCAGCACATATCTGAGCTGAACTAGGCTCACTGGATATCACTACTGATCTGCTTTCTGATAGGCTATAATCTACAGAGGGTTAATTTTTATTTTGGTGGAATCAAATCTCAGTGCACTTGGCAATACCAGTACCACCACAGGTATGCGATAAAAATGCAGTGATGTTGTTGTTGTTTAAAGGAAGGGCTCACTGAAACCTTAAAGAGAGTTCGTTATTATAAAATAGACAAAAAATAGTAGGTTATTATCTAGATTCTGCCTTGGAATATAGTTGCTTTGTCATCTACAAAGGCAAACTGGTCAATAGTGCTGAAATGTATTTTTGTTATTCGCACATGGATTCACACATGCCAATGCTAGTAGGCTTGCCTGCTGCACCATCTTTTGCTGCAGTGCTCTTTCTCGGTTTTCTTGTCGCCTGCTGAAGTCCTGCCACTTTTAGAAAGGCAGCCTTTATGGTCATTTGGTAAATCTTAGTCTGTGAGGATAATGGTTCTTTTTACCCATCCACTGTGCAGCAACACTTGCACTTTGTTTTTATTGGTTACAGATCCTCAGTAACGCTTCTGTTTGGCTAATGTTCTGCCATACAATTTATAATATCTATTTTTCAAAAGGCTAATTAAAACTTTCCTAATGCTTGGGGGAAAAAAAACAGAAGAGTTCCTCTTTTTACAACAAGACAGACACTTTGTTTCAACTGATGCTTATTCCGGGGGGAGTTTTAGATTTCTTTTTAACTTCTAATTCATCTCGTTTAATGAATAAAAAAATCTCTAAAGATTACAGAAGTTCTAGACAAAGTGAAGCAGGAAACAGAAGAGAAAGGAAGCAGTATGACTGATGGCAGTAAGTATGCTTTTGCCTCAAACTGTCCACCCAATTTCTCAGTGACAGATGCATCGTTGGTCCTCTGTGCGGGGGGGAAAAAAAATAACCAGAATGAGTGATAAGTCTAAAGTACCCATATTAAGATTTTAAAAGATGTCTAAGAAGGTTAGACATCTTACCCTCTTCGAAGATGTTACTTAAGTCTGTAGAAGGTTCACAGTCAAGTCATTTTAATCTCTGAGAATAACTGTTAAATTCCCTGGCTAATGTTAATGGAAATGGGTGAGCAAATTAATTTTGGTGCTGAAGTTTGAATTTTTTAATATTTAAAACTATGTACTGAGCATTTGGTGATTTGTAGTTTTTCCTGATGAATGCATTCTTTTGCAAATGTGAAAAGTACTAATGCAGAAGTGAATAGATGCATGCTACGGCAAGACTGAATATGCAAGCTGTATCTATATTGTAACCACTATGGCTAATTGACTTAAGTAATTGCAAGTGTTACAGTGTAGAGAAATTTGGTTCGCTCTTCTTGAGTGAAAGAGCTACTCAACTACCTCTCAGCACCTTAACTGTACTATGACACGGCCAAGGATCAGGATGAACTCTAGATCCCAGAATTATAAGGAGATATATGATGCAGGAGCAGCATCTATAAGGTGATATTAGTGGGAAGTGAGGAGTTACAAATAAAGTATGGAACACAAAGTATTTAGTAGATTTTCACAGGTAAAATGACCTCCTGCTGAAGGCGTCTTTAGCTCCCTACAAAACCCCAAGTCAGATGTGGGGGTAAGGCTTTTAGCTGAGCAAAACACATCACTGGTAAACCAACCTTAATGATTATGCCTGTGTTTATGCGGATCTTAGTTGTCAAGAAGACAGCAAAATTGTTTTTGCCATTTCTATCTTTAAAGTGTCTTGCATATTAAATGTGATGTATCAGTTCAATCATGTCTTTAAAGTAGAACATGCTTTTGTTCAATCACCTTTTCAGTTTTAAGGAGTGAATTGTAGAATATAATGCTTTTGTGTTAAGTCACCTGACACAAAGTTACACTATCTATCTTTTCTTGGACAGCTCCTCTGGTGAGGATTAAACAGGCCTTAACAAAACTGAAGCAAGAAACCATTCAGATGGACATTCAAATTGGTGTAATGGAACATACATTGCTCCAGTCAAAGCTTAAAGAGAAATCCAACATGACTAGAGATATGAATGCAACAATGATACCAGAAGCCACAGTAGGTGCCTACTGAAATTGTTTGGAGCTGATTTAGTTTGCCCAAAATAAAGTTTTCTACCATTTGCTTTTTTGGTAGTTTTGTGGTTTTCTTTTTGTTTGGGGAGAGGGATGTTTTCTTTTTTGCCTTTTGTTTTGCTTTTTGTTAACAAGATGCTTATCATTCACTTTTTAAAAGTAAAATGCACTCTTTGGACTCAGTACGAAACCATGTTTAGTTTTGGGCTGTAAGGATTTGCTGCAGATCCCCTCCAAATGTATTAATGAGTTATTATTACTGCACGTGTCTCTCTGTTTTGCTGGAAAATGTAGTGTGAAAATCTATAGAACATAATTGACAGCCAGTAATCTTGATATTCTGCAGTGCTGAAAGAAAAATGCTTGCAAAGGACTTAAAAAAGAATTGCTGCCGTTTACTTGCATTTAGTAGAAAGTATTTAATTTTTGACATTGAAGTGAAGATCAGTGTCAAGTAGTATCTACTGTATCTGACATTCACACGAAGCATGGATTGTGTTCCCAGCCCTGCATGACTTTGGTCTACTCATGGAGTAGCTTTTTTCTGTAGCTCTGTGGTGGGTGGATATATAGTATTTCATTCAAGAACTGCTCTGGTGGTATTCCTCTGAAATTCTGACTATTTATAATTATTCACAATTAGAACAAAGCAGGATGTGTTCTGCATAGGTGAGTAGTTGGGTATATATTTGCAGGTTGTTTTGAATCAAATGAACCAAGATTCTTTTTTCCTCTATTTTCAGTAAGGATTACAATTTATTCTGTGACCTTGATGTTTGGGTGATGTAAGCAACTTTACTCCTCTCTTTCTGTAAACTCTCTGATAAAACTGATTAGCAGAACTGCAAAGGAATATTTAGTCGTTAGGATAGGTGGGAAGGAGGGCAGCAGCAACACTGCAGTAATTTCAGCGTGTTCCTAGGTCAGCCTACACAACTTTGTCAATAAACAATAGAAAACAGCCCTTCCCCCCCCCCCCCCCTTTTTTTTTTTTCTTTTGTGGGGTGGTAGGTGTAGGGAAGTCCCCTAGGCAAACTGTTGGGGATGGTTTTTGTAGTTATTTTTATGTTTACCTTTCTTGTAAACAAAGCAAGTGATGACACACTGGAGCATGTTGCCCAAGGAGGCTGTGGATGCTCCATCCTTGGAGGCATTCCAGGCCAGGCTGGATGTGGCTCTGGGCAGCCTGGTCTGGTGGTTGGTGACCCTGCACGCAACAGGGGGGTTGAAACTAGGTGAGCACTGTGGTTGTCCTTTTCAACCAGGCCATTCTATGATTCCATGATATGTACATCCTTTTGATTACCATTGTTCGTAAGCCATGGACAAAATTGGTGCAGTTGCAGTAATGTTAAATTATTCTCCTGACTTCAAGTGATTCCATTCATTTTACAGTCCAATTTACAGTTCTCTCACTTAAAGGAAAACTCATCATGTGAGCAGTATTGAACAAAACAGATAAGCTGTTCTGTATGTGAAAGTTGAGATACTAGATACAGTCAATAAGATAACCCAGTTTCATAACTTTGTTGTGCTTCAGCATTTCATTTGTCAAAAAGAATAAGACTTAAAACCATCAGGTTTTAATAAGTGAAAAGCTGTAAGTGCTGAATATTATAATTTGTCTGTACAAGCAACTGTTGAAAATCTCTATGAATCACACTGGAAATCAGTTTCCAACTTCTTTTGCTGCCTACCTCTATCCTCCCACACTCTGTTTAAATTAGAAAAGTATTATTCATGTTCACATTGTTAGGTGGTGTTGTTTCTGCGTATCTACTTTAGCAGTGGGTTTACTTCAACTTAAGATAAAGCAACCCCCTTCTGTATCGCCTGCAAAGCACACTGATGTTTTTGGATTGAAAATGTTGTGTTGTTTATGTAAATACTTTCTCTCCCCCCCCCCCCCCCAAAAAAAAGCCTCCTGCTTCATGCTAACACAACAAAATTAATAAAAGAATGCTTCTCTTACCCTAATGTGAATTGAACCTCTTTCAGTATTAGAAGTGAATCTATTGAGAGATGAGTCAGACTAGCATGGCCAGAAAAATTTGTGGTATAAAAATCTGCAAAAGAAAAGCTAGCCTCCTTTATCATAGAATTGTAGAATGGCCTGGGTTGAACAGGACCACAATGCTCATCTACTTTCAACCCCCCTGCTGTGTGCAGGGTCACCAACCACCAGACAAGGCTGCCCAGAGCCACATCCAGCCTGGCCTTGAATGCCTCCAGGGATGGGGCATCCACAACCTCCTTGGGCAACATGTTCCAGTGCGGCACCACCCTCTGTGTGAAAAACTTCCTCCTAATATCTAACCTAAACCTCCCCTGTCTCAGTTTAAAACAACTCCCCCTTGTCCTATCACTGTTCACCCTCATAAACAGTTGTTCCCTCTCCTGTTTATACGCTCCCTTCAAGTATTGGAAGGCCACAATGAGGTCTCCCTGGAGCCTTCTCTTCTCTAAGCTAAACAAGCCCAGTTCCCTCAACCTTTCCTCGTAGGAGAGGTGCTCCAGCCCTCTGATCCTCTTAGTGGCCCTCCTCTGGACCTGCTCCAAGAGCTCCACATCCTTCCTGTACCTGGGGCCCCAGGCCTGGACGCAGTACTCCAGATGGGGCCTCACAAGACCTGAATAGAGGGGGACAATCACCTCCCTCTCCCTGCTGGCCACCCCTTTTTTAACGCAGTCCAGAACACAGTTGGCCTTCTGGGCTGCAAGCTCATACTGCTGGCTCGTGTCCAGCTTCTCATCCACCATTACTTTATGCCAAAGTAATTCTAAAGTAACGTGCGATTTGTGTGCAGTTTGTCTACATTATTTTAAATAGTGCTCCTTGAAATTGCATTAATCTAAGCAGGACAACAACCTGTGTTGTCTCAGGGGTCATATGTTGCTCTCAGTTGTCATCTGACAGAGAATGCTGTTTGCTCATTTAAATTGCTAAAAAGCAGTTTGCTAATCCCGCAAGTAGCCTCACCACCTTCCTTAAGTGCATGAGAGCAAATGTCTCTGTCACAGGCATCTGTTCTAAAAAAGCAGCTACCAGTGTGATTATTCATCTGCTGGACGAGTTCAAGAAGCAGAAATCATACTGAAACTAGATCACTTGAGTCATGCTATTTCATACATTGCTCATACCTAATGCAGTGTCAGAACTGAAGACCAACAAAACAAATGTGTCCTTATGACAGCAGGATACATATGGAGCCACACTGTGTTATAATAGTACTTCATCTGAAGAATTCTGGGGGCAGAAGCACTACTCATGGGAATTAACTCCTATATAGAGCTCTCCTTTTCCGAGGCCCTTTACTGTTTTCAGTCCTCTGAGATGCACCAGCATGGAAGTGCCATGTCACTGTTACATGGCATCTAAAAGCTGGACAGACTGTAAGTAGTGCTGATGGAGGAGGAACAAGGAGGTTGATTTGGTGCATCTGGTGAGAGGAACTGTGGTTTTTGTCCTTGCCGTGAGGACTGCAATAGTTCAGTCTTACATATGGCCCTAGCAAGAGCTGAGGCTTGGCTCTTAGAATTGTATGACTGAGGAGAGCTCATCTGGATCCAGTTTATTCTCCTGTGCTTACTCCCCAAAGCTCCAGAAGGAGCATTAGCAGTGTTTTGCTTCTTAGGCTCTCTATGGTTCTGACATCCTGCTGAACCTCATGGTATTGGTTAGTCTTAGTCCTTAGCACGTGTTATATCTTGTGCTCTCTTATCTCTAGGCTAGAATGCAAGGCACGCAAGTGCCCTTCTAGGAACTCGAGTAGCCTTGGTGCTTGTTGCCGTATTAATTGTTTACAGTCCATTGGGAATGTTTGAAAGTTGTGTCACATTTATTGAAGTAAGAAGGTAATGCATGTATTCTCCAGTTCCCTTAACTTTCTGGTGTCAGGGGGCAGCGTGATTTGCTGAGAAGTGTATGCTGTGCTGGTAAAAGAACGCAAAGTAAGGGCTGGAATTTTACCTCTTGACCCCATTGTCACATAGAGAATGAACCTCCTGTGGAGTTAGTGACTTAATATTGACATTGCAGGAGTTTAATAGTAGCTATGCAATCCTATGCCAAGAGTTCAGTGCTTCAATAATGAGACATGAGGTAATTCCTTGAACTTGTATCAATGGGAGCTGTGCAGGAAAGGTGAAGTTCACATGAATTTGAGAAACTACTTCCTTTACCAACAACTCCCAGATCTGATTAAAGTATCACCACTTCCTTCTGCTGATGACATTAAAAATCTTCACTCCACATGAAACAGAGGGGCCTCAGGGAAAAATCCTTGAAAATGGAAGTAAATATCCGCTTACTATTAAACATTGCCATGCATTTTCGGAGTGCAGCTTTGCTGCATGCTGACATACATCGAAGAACTGTCGCTAATTGTGAGTTACAGTAAGAGCAATTAAGTAGTCTGTGCGTGACCTATAAAAAGGACGAGGCATAAATAAGGAGCCTGTATGCGAACATTTCCAGTTTCAGAGCTCTTTGAATTTTGCATCCAAATTTTGCAGCCTGGGCTTCTCTCCAAACTTGACAAATGTTAATTAAAAGAGAAGAAATTAGTGTGGTGCTGTTTCTTTTCATGCTGGCTCTCCTCCCTCTCCCTGAATGTCAGTGCTGCAGTGTGCCTCCACAACGCAGCCGCACGTGTGTGCGCGCATGCGGCGCGCATCCTCCCACCTGTCGTTTTGTGAAACTAGCAGTAGACTTTGACAGCATGAAAACAAGGCTGTGGATACCCTGCCCATACCTGCTGACGCGTTAAAGTTTTTCCAAACGGATGGGTGTTTTCCAGCACTGGCCTGAATCAAAATGTGAAATAAAATAAAAAAAAAAAAAGCCCTGCCCTATGACATCAGTGCCTGTGAGCTTGAGTAAACGGGCAACGAGAGCCAGCTTTTCAATATGAACACTCCTCATAGGTGGGGGGTTTCCACAAGAGGCTGTGAGGTTGCAAAAGGTATTTTTGTCCGCCGCTTCCTCCTCTCAATGCGTTTCTTTCTTCTCTTATGCAAACACCATTACTATGGTTACTTTCTAAATTACTAGTTAATGCCAAATCTTGGTGTTGCTGGAAACGTCTGACTTACACATGCGCGCACACACACACATAGTAACAGCCCTGCCCTTCTGGAAACAATTTTCAGGAAACACGGACCTAAGCAGGGTTTGAAGCTTTTCACTGAGAGCAGTTGAGAACAATGTGAGTAATGCTAGCCTTTAACTCCCTGGCTATAGTTTTGCTCCATTCTTTTCCACTCCTGGTCTGAAGTAAGTAAGCATAAGTGGTTGTACTTCCATACTCCATCTAAGGCATGGCTGAGACATGCTTGTCGTTCCTGCATCTTTTCTGTCTGCTGCAAAAATTGACAGAGGTGGTCAGAAGTGCAGAATACGTTTTAACAATATTTCTCTTATGACTCAGTAACTGTAGTCATTCATTCAAAATGTTTTCCTGCTTTCATGACTTTCAAAAGATGACGATAGGTCAAACGGCATCTTAGTGTTATTCATAGTAACAGGAAGAATTAAGCTGTAGATTGTAGGCCTCCTGTGGACCAAAACTTTCCCATTTCTGCTCTAGTTTTTGGCCTGAAGTTTGTCACCCCATCTTGGGAGGGAGGTTCTGGTGAGGCTTGTGAGAGTTTTCTCTGTCCTTCCATCAGCCCATGAGCCTTTTGGCTCCTTTCAAAGAATCCATTTGCAAAGAATAAAAGTCATCAGTCAGAGGAAAATGTAGGCCAGTTGTGTCACTTCACAGGAAACTAGTGCCAAAAAAAAAAAGGATGCAAAAGGTCTTGAGAGGTTTTACAGCATCTGTTGGTCATCGTTTCCTTTGTTATAGGAAGTGCGCAAGTATGATCACAAGGGTAATTTCTGCCGAGTGTGACAAATGCTATCAAGCAACAGGGAAAACAGTGCAAACTGGGCATTATTCAGAGTGTCATTCGCTAATTCTGTACTAGTTTGCCTAGTAGCTATTTCATTTCAGTTTGCCATAGAATATTCGTTATACGTGCTCAAGTAAAACATGCCTGGAGTTTATCATTATCTTAAGCTGTACCATGTTGGCAATAAAGAATAAAAACTATTGATCTGAAATGACTTTGTACTTAGGGCAGGAATATGCGCCTAAGGTTTAGCAGATCTGGAGAGTTTTATTGCTAGAAGCACTCCAGTACTCTACATATCTGCTTTACTGAGAACGTACTTCACACTAAGTATGGGCTTGTGAAATCTTGATTGAACAACAGGATTGCAGGTAACCGTGCTAGAAAATATACACAATTGAAAGTCAGATTTTCTCTCAGCTGTTATACGGATAACAAGTTCAAACTAATAGAATGAACAAACTTAACTTGAGAAGCTCTTCTGTGTTATTGTAGCTTACATATAGAAAATATACTTTGATTTAGTACATTCCCTGTATTTCTTCTAGTTGGTCCTTGTTCTCTCATCCCTCTTAGCACATAGATAGTGACTCCCTTCAAATACTTAAATATTTAGCACTTTCTAATTAGAAAATCTTGTGCCAGCCTTTAGAGTCTTCCCTTAGAATGGGTATGAACCAAATGCACAGTGGACATAAGACAATTTCCCTTTAACCTCAGTGTAAGATAGCAAGGCAGGACCAGGTTCTATCCTGTGCTTAGCAACCAAGAATTTTCTACTTATGTTACACTTCTTCAGTTTCACTGAAATTGTGTGATTTTAGTGTTTGTTCTACATTTAAATAGTGCTATGGAAGGGAGTGGCTTTGAACACTCTTCTGCATAGTTGTGCTGGCAGATCTTTGCTGAGAAACACTTCCCGTGTAACTCTGAAATTTTTGCAATGTTAGCGGTTTGTCCCAAGTTTTAACAGCCACGCCTTATGTGGTTGCAAAGGGAAGTTTGAAATGACCTAAATGTAACTGAGGCCGTTACTCTGAGCTTCTTCTAACCTGGAGGGAAACTAACTGGTATGTCTCTTTAAGGGTGTCATGTTTGAGCAGCCACTGCTGGGAGACCTGCTGACATCCTTTCAGTACGGGTGTTGAGATGGGAAGCAGGACCCACCTTTCCTGTCATCTATATCTTATCTTCTCCACAAAGACAGCTACACATGGAAGGAAGGTGAGCGCCACAGTGCTTGGTGCCCTTTGACTGAAAGCAGCTCATCAGATTTCAGTGCCTTGTGAATTGCCCTAATAAGTGGGTGATGAAGCCAGGTAGTAACTTCTGTGCCCAGAATGAATCAAACAAACAGGAGAGAATAAAAAGCACACAGGCTACTGAAATTTGAATCATCTAGTAGACTTATCTCTTGACTTGTTCTTGGGGCTAGGCTACCCAATCTTCAGAGTCAGGATTACTTTTCCTATGTCACCTGTTTTATTTTTGGGTCTTTGCTGCCTCTCTCTTCGTACACTGTAACCTTTGTACTAAAAGCACTCAAAACTCTGGATGGATCTGTTTGTTTCTTTGTCTAGAGGAGACATTGCTGTGTTGTGGCTTTCAAAAGCCCTCATACATGAACCACCTGCAGAGAAACTTAATTCTTACCTGCATCTTGAAGTGCTATAAGGATGTGTAGTGTTTCAGAGCAGCTTAACTTGACCTGTATCAAGCATAAGTTTTGACTAGGAGGAGGGAACATTTTGTGAAAAACAATGTTCTGTCCAGACATGCAAAAAGAAATGGGAGGAGATAAGGCCTTATAATGAAACCTTTAGAATGATATGATGGACCCAGGCTTTTATCCTATGGCCCTACAAATGAAGGGGTCTCTCTGAACATCTGAACTTGCTATTTGTGATTTTAGCAGTGACCCCAGTACAAAACTTGAAGAACATAGCAATGAAGAAAACCTATAGCACACAGAAAGATCGTTTGGGGCTCACCAACAGAATGAGTCTGGAGAGAAACACGGCGTATGTGTTTTAGTTCTTTGAAATTCTGAATACCAGTGTATCAGAGTGACTTATGAGGGGACCTTCTGACAAGCAGAAGGTCGAACTTGGCTGTGACAATAAAAGTGCAACAATGATAGAGGTCTATGCAGTCATTTTACTACACTCTATTTTATATTTCATTCCATGATACTTCTTTTCACTGTCTTAAGCGTGCTGGCTCCATTACATAGATCTTGATCTTTAAGCCACGCATTGGTAAAGTATCCTGTCTTGTACTTCTGTGATCGATTATGCTTTACTCTGTGCAATAATTGTTTACAACACACCAGTCTTCTACTGGTTGAAAACACATTTATTACAGACAATGGTGCCAGTGCTTATCAGTTCTTATTGGCTATTTGAGAACAAAAGCCAGACAAGAAGGCTTCTGTTTTCAGTGGCTGCTCAGGATAGTACTGGAAGTCACTTCTTGGTGCTTTTCACCCTGTGCTGGAATACAGCTGCCAGTGCTCAGGGTTCCCTTTCATTCAGGACCGTCTTCTCAGAAGTAGCATAGCTGTGGACTCAGTTTAGGGCTAATTCTAGAACTGACCTCCCTTTTATAAGCTGGGCAGTGATGATGTTCCAGGCCCTACAAATATGGTTAAAACAACTAAGTGTTAAAATGTGTCATATTTTTCAAGTGACAACTGCTATTTTGAGTGACTATTTGGAAGTATTCTTACCAGGACATCCAGGATCCAGCAGAGTTGAAGCTTCTCTCTGACTCCATTCCCACCAAGCGACCAGACAGTGCCGTTGTACCGCCCATCTTACTGAACTGCGCCTTCCTCTTCCCCAGTTCTGGAGATCATGTTACTTGGATGTACACGTCACTGTGTCACAAAGTAACCATGGATGTCTGTGAAAAGCTGCTTCAGGCAAAGGTCATTGCCCTCAGTGGCAAGCCCTAAAAAACATACTGCATATCCAGAGCCGCTGCTTCAGAGGAAGCACAAAACAGAACAGAGAACACACGGGCACGTGAGACTGTGCCGAATATGCGAAGAAGGACAGTGTTAAGGTCATGCTGGTCATGATCACTCTCATGGAGGATGGACTTGGAGGATAGGAGGTGGCCAGCAGGAGGAACAGTTGGACACACAGATGTAGAGAAAGCAGTCTCACGAAAGAAACAGGGAAGGTGCAGCATGGGAAAAGTCACCAGATGTGAATGTCTGTTTCTGTGGTGTAAATGTATGGAAGGTAGCAAGCACTGCGGAAGAAATTAGCAAGGAAACAAACACATTGGAGCATGTATATTTGCTGTGAGCGTAAAAAGCAAGAGAGAAACACTACTTTCTGGAGGAAAAAAAAAAAAAAAAAAAAAAAAGGAACAACTTGTATAAAGTAAGAAGGATAAAGAGGCAACAAGGGTGGGGAGAGCAGATTGCTGTGAAATTAGTTTGCTACAGCTTTGACATAAACCGCTGTACATCCCCTCCAGCATATGTGTGAAATCTTATCACAGCCTCCTCCCCCCCCCCCCTCCCCCCCCCCCCCATACACACACACACTAGATAAAGCTTGTGTTTAGCAGAACTACCTTTGGTGTCTAGAAGCCACAAGAAGAAATCAAAGGAAATAATGAGAAGAGAAAAAAGGGGAGGGAGTCCACACAAGTCAAGGAAATTATAAACAGAAAAAGGGGGAGAGGGAGGAAGGCGAAGTTCTCTAAGTTTGTTGAAATAACGCTGTTTTTCAGATAAACCTCATTTGTTGGTAGCTCTTTCAGTTTTGGTCTCTGAATAGCTGGAGCTGTTCTAGCTGTTATGCAGGGAGATACTGCAGTATCTGCTGTAGCCACAAAGAGACAGTTAAGAGCAGTGTAAACTGTTGGAAAAGCACAAGCAAGACCCTAATTGTAACAGCTATAAAGGGATCAAATTGCCATTGTTTGGCTACTAATTGAGGGAAAAGTGGAAAAAATCATTCTGTAACCCTTTCCAGGGCACTGTTTTTTTCCCTCTTGCCTTTTTTTTTCCTACGTTCCCCTTTGGACGTGAGCTGTCTTTATCTGCTGTTAATTAGTAGGTAAAGAGGATTTGGTTCTTCAGTGTTTGTCCAGCATTTTTGAGGCAGTAGTGACTGAAAATAAACCAAAAGCTGTCTCACAGGTTTTTTGGTGTGGAAGTGAGAATTGTAGTGGAGTTTCTGCTGGATCCTTTCTTTTTTCAGGTTGCAAGTTCGGGTTTAATTTCAAAGGGAAAAACTCACAATTATCGCTTCAAGTAGGACAGGTTTAAAAGCAGTCATCTTTAAATCAGACTTAGCTGGAAAAGCATCCATTGGAGACCTGCTTCTCAAGGAGAGGCATAACCTGTATTTAAAGTGGCCACATATAATCCAGGAAATAACTTTGTCTTCACTTTCTTATTATCATTACTCCAAACCAAAAATTAATGACAAGAAGCTTCTTGGAAATACTCCTGTGTAACCAAATGCAATTTGAAAGACGCCGACATGATGAGACTAAAGTGCTTTATTTGAAGCTATCTGTCACAGACTTTAAGCTAATGTTCAGCTGGAGTCCTGCCTGCATCCCTGGCATTGAGCCCCAGGCCTGGGAGAGAGCTCCTGGCTCTCAGGCAGACCCACCAGGCTGCAGGTGGCCATGTCTCATGGGTTCTGCCTACAATCCTGGGACTTCAGTTTGCTGCTGTCTTAAACTGATCGACACATACACACGTGGTTGGCCCAGCCACCCTTTGGGAACAAAGAGAAAGCAAAAGCTAGGACGCCAGCAGTCAGCAGTTAAAGCAGCTTTCAGCTGGTGGCCCAGTTGCATCCAAAAGGCCAATGTCTATGACTGCCCATTAGCCACTAGTAACTTCTACCAGTACTAAAGAGTTACACCAAGCAGGCAAGTCAACAGCATGTAACAACTGAAAAGAAAATAGCCTGCTAATTGTTCTAATGTTTGGTGATACTTACGTTTGAATTTGATTTTCAGATGACCAGTCACAGCAGCCTCACAAAAGCTTTTAATTTCAAGAGGGAATAGATTTCCTCTGCTCCCATGCATGGATATGATATCCCATGCTTGGATATGATTTTAAAAAAGACCTCCGTGGCTAAGTAAAACATTGGACAAGAAATTGGCAGAGTGCCAGCTCTCTTTATATCAATGCTTATAATCATGCTCTCATATCATTACCCCGTTTTTACTCATGTTGACCTTTTC
This sequence comes from Alectoris magna, assembly GCA_030625065.1. NCBI lineage: Eukaryota > Metazoa > Chordata > Aves > Galliformes > Phasianidae > Alectoris > Alectoris magna. The sequence continues at coordinate 109,107,893 of CM060560.1, forward strand.
CCTTTTATCTCAGAGCATTTTTGTCATTTGTTGATTTTATAATAGCATTACCCCAAAGCACAGGCTAGACTGAGGCTGATGCATGTAAAACCACACAAGAAGACAGAGCAATCACATTCACCCATGGTGCTGTGCAGTGTAATATCTTGTCTTCACTGAAAAATGCACCTCCTCTCTCTTTCTCTCCATTGTGGGCTCTAAAATACACAGAAATGATGAGCTTAGGGAGTTTGAGCTGAAAGGGACTAGAGGTTGAGTAAGCGAGGAAATAGGAATTACCATGTACATTTAGCTTCTTCCCCACACATCTGCATCTGGGCACTGTCATTAGAGGATACCAGGCTGAGTTGCTCTTAGAGCACATGCAGTCTGGCCAGTTTCATGCAGCGCTGTAATTTGGCTCCAGGAAATGGTAAGAATTAAAACCTGAATCTCATGGACGTTTGCCATCTACTGAAGCCTTAAGATTAGCAAAAAACAGACCATCGCTAATCATACTAAGCATTCATTGGGAAAACATTCCTCAATCAGTTCCATTCCCCTCTTCAAGTGACTTTACTTGCTATTCATAATGCTGTATAAAAATGGCATACATGACATTATAATCATGCAAAAATTCTTCCCCCAAAATGAACACTTGCTAATCTTGTGTGGACATTGTGTTAAAAGTGGTATATCCGTCAAAAGAAAACCAAAACCCATTTCATGGAAGCTCATCGAGAAAACATATACAATATGCAACCATTTCACAGCTGCCAAAAGAGATCAGTCTAGTTTCTTTTTTTAGCTAGAAGGGGAAATCTAACCAGGCAAAGCTTTTGGGAGCCAAGAAGACCATCAAAAATAATTAAAAGAAAAATAGAAACAAAGCAGAACTTTATCCAGAGACAGAAGAATTTGTCAGAGCAGTGCATGTGATGGAAATAGTGTTGCCACATGACTGTGGTGTGGTGCATGTCAGCCAGTGAATGTGCTGGAGTGTTATCTGTAATCCTGGGAATTAGAACTATAGAAAACATTTTGTGCTCTTCTGTTCTTGGCATTTCTCTGTCCTTATCTCTTCCATCTTCCCTCCACCCTCCCCCCCGGCTTCGTCCCTTTCTCAGCTCTCCTCCATACAACAACTGATTGCCTGCTGGCAGTATTTCTCTTATTTCTCTTTGTGTCTATGCAATACCATTAGACCCATATCTCTGCCAATTTGAGGTTATCATCTGCTTGTATGTTCTGTGTAATAAGTAAGTACCATCATCGGACAGCCATTCTCCACACTCCATTTTCATTTTCTTAAAAGCATCTCAGGAATATCATGAATTGTTCAAACATTTTAAATTAGTACCGAGTGAAGTTCTCCCACCCACCCCCAATCCACATGCCATTAGAAACCCATTCAGCCAAAAGAAAGGCCAGATGTTGAAGTCCTTTGGAAGAAGCACAAGTTCCTTCCAGGGGGGCATGTCAGCTGTCATGAAAAAGATGGCTCCAGAAGCCTCCATGACTTGGAGATACACCTTGGAATCAGTATTTTTCTGCTCTTTAGGAGAGGACAATTAATGGCTTACTGCTGGAATAAGTGACTTCGTTCAGCTTTGGATACCAGTGCAAGTAGCCCTTACAGACATGATTAAGATATGCTTACATTTTCATGTTATCTGTGATCCAGTCACTCTTCAGGCCCACATGGCTTCCAGCCACTTAATTAACCTCTTGAGACCCCTGTAGCTTCCTCTGAACAGAGTGATATGTCCATCACTGGGTGTTCTTCAGATGAAAGAAGTGATATTATTGTAATTACTGCAGTACTGTTCTGCTGCAAATGGATTCCTTGTGGTTGGTTACCTACTGCAAATTTAATCTGTGAGCATAACAGTCTTTTCTACATATTTTCACAGCCTGGCTCTTCAAAGTAAAGTCCTTTGTTCCTGGCTAGGAGGATAAATGGGTTTTAGCTTTATTTTCTCAGAGGGAAGCTTATGTGATTGTGCTGTCTGTCATCTGTCTACTCTGATAAGTTTTTAGCTGCCACGGCCAATTATAATTATTTCCAAAGAAAAACATCACTACAGGCAGACATCTCTAGGATAATTACATTTCTATGGATTTTGTGAAAGACGGCAGCAGATCAGGGTAGGGATGGGGAGGAGGGAGAGGATGGAGTGCAAGACCCAGCTGGCATCATATCCTATGATGGGGGCCTGCACTGCAGGCAGGAGTCTGCAGGCATTGCAGAGCCAGGCATCGTGAGTGCCTCTCCCTACGGCCTACAAGGTGTGCTGCCTCTCACCTGCTGGGTACAGCTTTCAGGGGACATGGCTGTGGCTGCAGTTGCTGTGGTGCAGAGGAAGAGAGAGAGCGGGCATAGGCCCTCTTCCTGCTGGCTGTGGTGGAGGGAAAGGATGTGGGTATTTTGAAGCAGGCACTGGCACTATTTTTGCCTCGGGCCTGTACTTGCAGGTTGCAAAACTTGCATGGCAGAGAAGCTGGGTTGGCAGGTGCCTCCAGGGAGGACCGATCTTGTCATGTAGAAGGCATTGTATTTTCCATGCTCGGGAGCCTGTCAATACACTAATAACAGTTGCTGAAGTTGGGTCTGTACATGTGTTTAGGTGGCTGAGCCATGACAGTTGAAGATACATATAGCCTAATTCTCTCTGAAATCAGAAGGGATTATGACTTACGCTGCAATGGAAGTCAGGTCTAAACAGATATAAAGCTATCAGCCTTCCTTCTTTAATATTTTCCAACTGACCTTCTCTCCAAGCAAATCTTGACTGAAAGGAAGGGTATCTGGAACTGTCCTTGAAGACAGAGTAGAAAATTGTAGTTTGGGCTCAATTGAACCATTCCCTGAAATCCGGCGTTACAGAACTTTCACGGATGGATCACAATGCCTATGCTGAAAGAGGATCGTGTTCACCACCTAAATACTGCAACATATGGTTTCCATAAGCTCACTGATAATCTGGTCCTCGCCCCCAGGAGTCTCATTTAAGTGCAGGACAGCTGCAGATAACATTGCAGACAGTTGCTCCGTTGCCATCAGTCCACCACAGGTGAAGCAGCTGCTCCACCAAGTGAACCGCACATAGTTTGTGCATGCTGTAAGAACTATGAGTAAGAGCCAGGGAAGGGGGAAGTGTGAAAGAAGAGCTATTTCCCTAAAAACAGTCTTGAAATTGATGAAAAGTGACTGCAAATGGTTTACATTTTCACAGCATTGCTTTATTTTTGACTAGGTCTCCAGCAACAATTTCTCAAAGTTAATTCAGGCTTTAGTCTTTTGGATTATATTTTTAATGTGCTCACGCTTAGAAGTCCATTCATATTTATAAATTCCATTTTTTACCAAGCAGGATCTCTCATAAGAAGAAAATATTGATGCTTGCTTATTTATTTATTTATTTATTTACTTATTTATTTTTCTTGGTAGCTGTAGTAAGTTCAGGGTTGAGCCTGTTCTAAAAATGTCATTTTCTGTAGAGCTGTGATGTATAGATTTGGTAGCCCGCCTTTGCCCCCAGGATGGATCCGAGAGTTAGATCTTAGGCCTGGAGGAAAGGACACAGAGCCTATTCTCAGCTGTGCCATGGGCTGATTGCGTGACCTCAGTTAGTTCGTTGAACCTCAGCATACCTCGGATTCCAGATCAAAACAGGAAGTAGCAATGCGCTCCTTTGTGGTGCCAAGAGAAGAACAGTGTTACCTATGGTGTTACTATTGTACTGTGACTTCTGGACAAGGATGGTTTCCCTGAGTGTCATGATACAGAGCAATCTCTGTACAGAGATGGAGGTCAGCTCACTGCATTTCTTGCTGAGGGAGACAGCACTCACAGCCAGTTTAACAAATCTATCTACAGATACTCTTTGCTTCAGGCATGCAGGCTTCTATGTCACCCTTGAGATTTTTCCTGCCAGTCACTGCTTCCTGTACATTGGCCTGTGCATGAGCTTCATGCCTGTAGCAGCTTCACTTGCTGAACACAGATAACAAATGATCAGTGGCACTCCAAAGAGCTGTAAACCAGTATAAAATGGCAGATCGGTGCCTCGTAGTTGTGCTAAAATATCTGCCTAAGTTAAAGAGGAAAACCGTGCCTCAGATGATAGAAACAAGGCAATCATGCGGTTTTCAAAATACATAAACTACTTCTACAGGAGCACTGAGGCCCACTGTGCAAGTCAGAGATGGGACTGTCTTTTTCACAGGTTTGAGAAGCGTTCCCGTGCAAGCTTTTAGAGCACTGGGTGAGGACAGGACACACAGCACTGCAGGGTAAACAGAGAGGGAGATGGTCACACAGATGTTAGGAGTGGTAAAAAGCATGCAGCTGTTCTGTCATAGCAGGTTCTGCTCTGTACGTCTAGCTAGGAAAGGGCAGCAGAACTGCCTAACTCTTCTATCAGTAGGAATCCGAAGCATCAGAACTGCCTTGTGCTGCATAATCCACTGCAATCCTCATCAAGGAGAGGCACTACAGAAGACAGAACATGAGAAAGAAGAGCACTGCAGACGCATACCTAGCGAGATGGCACAGCTTCCTCCAGAGAATCAGAAAAATTACATGCACCGGGAGCTATTGTTGGGGGATTTGTGAAACCCAGTTCAGTAGTGTGAGACAGCGCTTTACACAAAGCCATACTCTCTCACACGAGGCTTCTGGCTCCATGAAATTTCCTATGAGCTCTGTTTTGCTTCGAGGCCAGCGTGGGTGTGCTGCATGCTGCCTTAGCAACGGACGCGTGCTGCATGCAGGTGTAGCCAGGAGGAGAGCACCCCCCCGATTCTCCCACAGACAGCATGCTGTGCAGCTCTGTACAGCACTGCTGCTGTCCCCAGTGCACAACTGTGGCTCTCAGCATCCTGGCTCTTGGTCTGGGGACAGATGCACGAGCTACATCCGAAGCAGACATGCTTTCCCTGCTAGCTCCACTCCAGCCTGCTGCTCCAGGCCTCCAGAGAACATCAGCTGAGGCATTTTGGCAGGAGCAGGACCGGTTGCTTCATGCTGCTGCTGGAGTCAGATGGCTCCCATTGCTGAAGGCTATTTACTAAGCTGGAATGCTGGGGGAAGTCTGAGTGCTTTATGATTATCTGGATGAAACAAACAACAGCAGGCAAGGCAGAGACGTCTGTCCACTAATCACTTGGAGAGAATGCAGGAAGTCTCTGAAAAGGCATAACGAAAGCATCTTCCAAGCCAACATTCATGTCACAGCTAAAAAATACCAGAAGATGAGAAATTAACAGGAATTCACAGTTTCCCACAGCATTTTGATTCTGCCCTGGCTTTCACTAACTCATCCTCCATTGAACTTTGGGACTCCTTAGAACATTCGCATACATATATATATCTACATGCATACGCACGTGTTCCCCAAATATATCCAAGAATCGATTTATTTTTTGTTTTCACACTTCACCAACACACGGGGCTGAAAACAGAGATATATATTAATAGCTCTAAACCTCTGAGGACAACTCTCCCATTACAAGAGGGCTGCTTGCAGAGAAGCAACCGAGACTCAGCGAGCAGTACTCGCCCAACGCAGGAAAGGCTGAAGGAGCGCCTCCGTCCTTTCGTCTTTTGACCGAGTGGCGCTGCCAAACGGGCTGCTAAGAGGACGGTTCGCAAATCCCTCCGCGTTTTAACTCGGACGGCCCTTCGATGCTCGCCCTCACAGCGCACTATTGACAACGGGCGGGGCGCTGGCAGCCCGCTGCGGATCAGCACGGCCGGCGCCTCCGCCACGTCAGCCCGCCCGCTGTCGCCTCCGGCTCCCCGCGGTGCGAAGGGGCTTTGCGAACCGCCACCGCAGAGCTGGGGGAACGGAGCGATAAAACTGGGCGCTGACGCTCGTGTGAAAAACACACCTACGGAGCTCTAACCTCCAGCCGCTCCCGCGGGCGACTCCCAGTTTCCTAGGAAGGGAGGGAGGGGAAAAACTGCCCCCGGCTCACCGCTTGGCAGATACCGAGATCCGACCGCTCCCACAACCAGAACTGCCGTTAGTGGGCGTCAGTGCCACAGAGGGCGGCTAGCCACGCCCCTCGCGACAGAGCCCGCAACCAATCAGTCCCGCCCTGCCCCGCCCCGCTCTCTGCGCGGCTGCGCCTTTCCAGCCCGACCGTTTTCCCGCTGCAGTGGTGGCTCTGGAGGTCGGTTGGTAGCGGGCCGTGCTTGCCCGCTGGCGCTCCGCCATGTGGCTGCTGACCGCCGGAGCGCTTCTCGCCGTCCTGAGCGCAGGTGGGTGGGGATGGAGGAAGAGGGACAGAGTCCCCCTCGGCCGCTGGCGCGGGGCTCTGCTCTGAGAAAAGGGGGTTGGCGCGGCCGCTGCCCCGGGGAGACGGCGGGAAGGAGGGGCCGGGCGCTTCGGCGGAGAGCTGCTGGGAGGCGGGCGCGCTGTGAGGAGGTTCGGCGGGCGGCGGGTGCGTACTCAGCCCTGTGCGCCCCGCGAGCCGCGATGTGCCGACCTGGGGAGGAACTGGGTATGGGCTGCTGCCCGCCGCCCCACGCCCGTGCGGAAATCGCCGTCGATTCGCTCCTTCAGAAGGATTGGCGTGTATTGGCTGCGGTGAACGCTTAGAAGGTTGAGTTGCTTCCTATAGCTGGAAGTCGCTTTTCTCGCTGAAGCGGAGCCAGAGCGGGGTGTAAATTCGTCCTGCGAATGTGTGAGCTCTAAAGGGAAGCAAAACAAAGTAAATTTAAAAGAAAGAAAAAAAAAAAAAAAGGAGAGAAAAACAACAACAACAAAAAGAACCCCAACCCGATTTGCTACAGAGTTAAATTATTGTAGGCTTAAAGTAAAGGGGACGTGAAATCTGTTCCTGGAAGAACAGTGGAAGCTGGAGAGCTTCTAACTGTGTGCGCTTATCCTTTCTGAGGTTGGTAGAAATCCTTGTCCCGGTCTATCGTATTCGATTTGGGTACAGTTTTGGGGTTGTTATTTGTTTTTTTTTTTTTTTTTTTTTTTTTTTTTTATTCTTATTTTCTTGCTTTTGTTCATTTTTTTTTAGTTACGTGACTAAAAAGGCAGTGCAACGTGTAGATGGGGGAATAATAATTCATTGTAAAGTGCTCTTATGCACGTTGCGTGTTTAATCGTAGTATTGCTCAGGTTGGAAAAGACCTTAAAGATCGTCAAGTCCAACCGCAGCCTAACCATACTACCCTAATCTGTTAATTACAAGCTCTGGGAGTCAGTAGTAACCTCTCACTGGTTTGAGAACACAAGGGCTGTGTCTGTGTCAGACGTGTGAGTTTCGGGACTCAGTGATCCTTATGCATCCCTTCCAACCCGGGGTATTCTGTGATTTGAAGTCACTGGGCTGACTCACTGCAGGGTGCACGTGAGTGTGCTTACGGTTAGGGGTGGTGTACATGCCTTATGGTAAGTAGCGGTCTTTTCTCACCTTTGGGCTTTATCAGGCAGAGATAGTCAGGCGTTCTGAATGATTAATGCTGCTGGGAATTCCGGGAGCGACTGCTGTTCAGCTGAGCTGTGGTTTTGTATAAACGATTGAAAATATTGGAAAGGAAGAATTGAAAGCCTTCGTACTTGGCAGTCAGGCTAATTCCATTAACCTTCTTTTGGATCCCTGGTGTAATGCCGACATTATACTTGTTAATCTCAAGAACTGATGAATGGATCCTTCATTCAGATAGAATATCAGCGCTGAATTTGGGTCTTTCTTGAAACAGTGGTTAGTAATGCTCTTTTAGAACTGTGGGGGTAGAAAAAGGTTAGAAATGGTAGCAACGAAATGATAACACTGATTTTTTTTATTTTTTTTTTTCCATTGAATGATATTGCTAGATACGTTAGTTATAATGGTTTACAAAACAGGAAGCCCGTTGTTACAAATTCTACTTTCAGTTTTGTTTGCTATACGCTCAAATGCTAAGAATCTTGTCTTGCGTGTTCCTTTACGTACGCTCCTCCAATGGGCAGGAAAAGGGGAAATGAAAGAAACGTGCTCAGTCTGCAGGCTTTTGGCTCCACCTGGAGAGAGAAACAAATGACAGCTTTTCTTTTTTTTTTTTTCAATTAAGTTGCCTTGCCTTCCTTCTCTGAGAAGTGTAGAGGTAGAAATGTTTCCCTGTGCCCTTAATGAGCTGTAAGGGATGCTGTGTGGAGTGGATGGCACTGCGCTTCCATTTCTAGATAGCTGTGTGCTCAGCAGCAGGAATTGGAATGTGGTTGGAACTGTTTGTGGTCAGTGTTAGGTGCATGCAGTGCAGAAACCAGGCCTCAGTGCGGTGTTTCTCTGCATGGCATTTTTGGGGAAGTGCCCCAGGTGACAGCCTGAAGTCTTATTACCGTTGTTCATTCATGATCAACTGTGATATTTGCACATTATGTGGACGTTTTTCTTTTGTTACTCCCTTAAAGCTTTTTCTTCTGTTTCTTCTCTTGCATATTAAGAACTAATGCTGAATGTGTCCATTTTTCTTTCCAGGTTCCACCCAGCTGGTGTTTCAGGCAGTAGATTTTGTTGAGAAATATGCCTGTAACGATACAGTTGTTTTACCTTGCATCGTGATTAACCTCAAGGAGAACAATGACAGCAGCATGCATGTTTCGTGGAAGAGACAAGGACAAGTAATTTTTTCTTTTAATGGACCAGAACAGCACTTTTACAGGCATGAGTCGGTTCCATCAGCTAACTTCCTTTCTAAGTTGGATTTACGTAAGGGTGTTGCCTCGCTACGACTTAAAAATGCAGAAGCAGTGGATGGAAATTACAGCTGTGAAGTAACAGAATTAAACAGAGAAGGAGAAACAAAGATTGAACTTAAAACTCGCATGGGTGAGTTATCTGTCATTTTTTTTCATGACCTGTTAGGAGTGAAAGACAAGATCTTGTGGGAAAGGGAAATTAATGAATGTAAAAGTGTTGCTCCTTGAAACTGAAAATACTCAAGAGTTTAGCATCTGGGCTTTCTAGCTTGAATGCTGTTGTGTATTCTTTTGTTTTAAGTTAGAGGGGAGTGTCTCTGGGGGAAAGATCTGAACACATGTTTTCATTGTGTCTAATGGCTAAAGATTATTTGTCAGATATGATGAAATCTGTTTTCTGACATTTTTTAGTTTATGTAGTTGATGACGTTTTCAGCACCCTTCAGTTATTATGTTTCATATTGCAACGTATTCTCACTGTCTTTGTAATACTGGGATGGATTCATCCATCAGAGTGGCAGCAGAGATCTTATGTTTGATGAATTACATCTTGCAGTCTTTCCCTGTGTTTGGAAAAAAAACCAACAAAAAAACATGGATAGAACTAATAGAATTTTTTCATAAGAGCTCTAAAACTTGATCCAAAGGCACGTTGTTTTTTTGGTGAGGTTGGAAATGGCACTGCTAGGTGCGAAGTCATTAGGATTATCTAGCATTACATGTTTCCTTTGGACAATGTTAGATAAAAATAATGGTGACCAAACGATGAATTTCTCGTTTGTGAGCCATCTTACCTTCTCTTGCCTGATGCTGCCCGTGTGCTCTAGTGCCTTAGCTGTTGAATAACAATATCTACTATACGCATTCAGTCTGTCAAGCACTCTGTAGAGGCGGTTTGCACGAGATGCGCATATTGTTTATCTGCTGTGTGCAGCACACTTTTTTCTTGCTGCTGGAAGGTTTTTCAGTACTGAACACATTACATGTACATAGCGTGTGGAGTCTTACCTGTCCACAGTAGAAGTGTCCTAGGATTTTTTTTTTGCTCTGAGTGACAAATGCTCAAACTGCCTCTGAGCATCATGCAGATGCTCCTTGTGTCCTGCTGCAAGCATCTGTGTAGTTTACAGTTGGGCCTAATTATAGAGTTAATCACATACACTGCAAGACAGATGTAATCCTGAAATAAACTGAGAGGGGTACAGCCACCTTTTTTTTTTTTTTTGCTTGTAAAAAGAGGTCAATATTTTAATAAAACATTGCACTATGATACAGGATGCCATTTCATTACTGCTTCAGGGTTCTTTTCTAACAGTTGTGATGAGGAAAAACCTCTGCCAGTGGATAAGTGTGATTAGTGAAGAATTTCTACTTGCAAGCTTATGATAGCTTTTAGAGAATATGCTAGAAAATATTTCAAATTCACTCTTTGTATTTGAGGTCTTAACTGAAGGTAAAACATCTCCTTGCTCCATTGTTTAAGATCTTGTACATAATCTTCCGGTATTTGTTTTGGAGGGACTCCTGAGGAGAAGGTACAGTACAGGAAGGGAGCTTTGAAATGGGCTGGTGAACAACAGCCATCTTGAATTAGTCTTCACTTTGTCGTTTCTGAGCAGTGAGCTCACGCTGTTATTACTGATGTTTTGCAGTTCTTTTTACAGAGGTAATGTTACAAGAGCCAGCTATTCTCCACTTCTCTTTGCAGAAAACATGCACGTGGGAAGTGGGTGGCAAAGCGAGCAAGATTTTTATGCCACGCGTTTTCCTGAGCAAGTATCTTCACAGGATATTGACCACAAAAATGTCATTTCTAATATAGGAGTTCCCACTCCCTGCCTGGTCTGGAAGTCATATTAATTTGGAGCTGGCTTCCTTATGTTGGCTTTCAAAACAATGTTTTTATCCAGGAGCTTGAGTTCTGTGAAGCACCAGGTTAAGTGAAATGTGTTAGCAAGAAATCGTGTTCAGTTGTTTCTCATGTTTACATGTTGCATGTCCCAACAATATTGTAAGCATCTCCGTACACAGAGTGCTTTTAGACTCTGAGACTTGACCGCACTTGGTGCTCCCATGTTGCAGTCTGAAATCCTAGCACATACCAGCAGGCTTCGTGGCTGCCTCTCCTGTCTGTTGAAAGTGGGTGGTAATGCCACCTGCAAGTGGTGCTGCTTCTTAGCCTGCGGATCTGTTTGCTTGCAATTCATGAGAATGCATCAAGCACTGTCACCAAGATTTGCCTGTAGGGTTTGGTTTATCCAAAGGATGGCAGCACCGCGGTCAAGTTACTATTGAAGATCAGTGTCTGGTTTTGAAAATGCATGTAAAGCAAAAAGTTGTAATGGAATGAGTTAGGTGAGGGGTTTTTTCTGTCACGAGAAAATTGACAGATATTCCTCCATTTCTCTGCCTCTAGTATCTTTTGTTAATTTGCTTGTATTTACGTTGTAACTGTGATATATCTTATATGTCTCCTAAGGAGGCAAAAGCAGGAATAGTTTTTATAGCATCCATGTTTCCATGTGCTGTCTTGACTATGGCACAGCAGAGCTCCATTCTTGGGATCCTGTACCAATACCAGTTTCTTTGACTTGTTTAACCCAGAGATTGAACTTCTGGGTTTTATAAGCCCACACTGGCTACAGAGCCTGTTTCTTAAGGTGGTCTGTAGTCCCAGTGATTTAGTAGCACTAGGTATTTTCAAAGAGACATTCCTGTAGCGGCTTAGCACAAAACAATGCAGCTGAAGACCAATAGTAAACAGTGTTTATTGCCACCAGAAAGCCACAGACTTGCTTTCCCCAGTGGTTTGATCAGTTTGAGGGTTAAACCCTGTGCCTGTGCTGCAGTTGCACTGAATTTCTGCTGAAGCCCTTTGCTTCAGTTATGTTATTACTAATAGGAGGTCATTACTGCAAGGCAAATTCTAATTTGTTGGGAAACGTGTTGCCTGTTAGTAGAGTTATATATTCCCTGTGGCAATAGCATAGTGCAGTGGCATGTGTACAGATAACACGTGCCACATCTTTGTATTATGGTAACTTGCACTGGATTGCAACAGCTGCCGTTATAAGAATCATTTCCTTATGTTGGGCGTGAATGTTAACACAGGGTGAAGAAATGTGAATGGCAGAATGTGAGCCAGAAGGCTGACTTAGGCAAAAATTTGGGAGAAGTCAAATACAAAAATAAGACACCCTAAGGATAAAGTATTCCTGAAATGCATACCTTTCACATGCTGATTTTTACCATCCTTTTCCAAGTAATTTGCAAAAATTGATGTACCTTTCCATGTAGTACTGTTTATTTGGGAGGGAGTGAGGAGGAGGGGAAGGGCTGGAAGCAAGGATTCGGTGTGGAAAAGTGTTGTCTTACCAAGAAGTAATGCTTTCCTTCCTTTTAGGTATTACTGTTGCTTTAGAAACGTGAATCTTGTCTTCAACAGAACAGTTGAATGAAAATAATTATGTATAATAGAAGTCTTTAATTTCTACTTAAACTCGCTCCCTATGGAATTTGTGAATTTCAGTGTGTCCTCTGGGTATTACTTGCCATAGAAAGTTGTGAGGTATTGCTACTTTAATTCCCGTGCTTCTGGAGCTGCAGGTGAAGTTTTGAAATGAATGTGGAGAGTAAGTGCAAGGAGTATGCATCTAAATGAAGATTAGACATTTCTTTGCAAATGAGTGTGGAGGCAGAGGAACAGTGGCAAGTGTAATGTAAGAGAAGACCGCTTTGGCTTTCACCATGTAAGTTTAAATGACGTTATCTGCAGAGACGCCGGAATCAACTGCATTTTCCGGTTCAATGGAGATGTTTTCAGAATTGCATGTTGGATGGTGGCCTGCACGATCTTGCAGCATGAGTGACTGAACAACCTGAAGGCGTCCAAAATGCACGGGGGGAGCAAAGCTAAATGGACAATGATTGGAAGACTTGAAGGCAAATGTGTGGTTTTTAAAATTAACGAAGCAGCATTTCCCACCGACGTAGGCTGGTTGCTGTGCTCCTTATCACATATCTGGACATTTTTCAGGAATTGTAGCGGTTGGGGATAGAGTAGAGCAGCTGGGGAGACATTGTATTGGACATGATTCTTGCCTGACTTCCACAGTTTGCCAAATACACAATTTTTCTGTGTTATTTGGCAGTCCCACAAGCTAGCTAGCTTGTGCTGCCACACAGTATTGTAAACATACCCTGTTGCACTGGAGATTAAGACCTTAAGTTTGTGAGTGTTGCAGTGAGTAGAAATACTTCTATTTCACTCACACAAGACCAGAGTGAAAATTACATAGGTAAAAGTCATAGCTTTCATAGCATTAAAACTTACAACAGGCTAGCTATTAAATACAACCTTAAACAGTCTAGAGGATAGCCTAAAAGGAGCAATATGTGCAAAGCCAGTAACTTTTTATGCGTTTGTTTTCCTCCTACCGTTTTTCTTTGTTTATTCTCTAGAACGGCAGTTCGACCTAATCCAAAGTATTGTCATCGCAGTGTTGCTGGTCTTCATTATTGTTCTTTGCTGGGCTCAGTTAGGTGTTATTGGTGAGTATTGACTCTTTAATTCTTCGCAGCTATTGATTTGTCCTCAGGTTGCTTACGTAAGGGCATCTGTGCAGGTTGAAAGGTGGTGCCTGAATCTAGAGGAATGTGTGGTAGGGTTGGTCCAGGTAATACACAGTGGGGCAGTATGTAAGCATTGTCAAGTAATGGTTTGGTTTGCTCTGGAGTCTTCTCCTGATCACTCAAGCTGTTATTTACATCTATTTGTAGAAGGTATGATTTTACAGCCTAAAAAGTCTGTTTCTAACAGAGCTAGTCTACTGTATGGTAATGTTTTTCCTGTCATGCCATTCCTTTATGGTAATGATTTTCCTGCAGTGAAAATTTCACTGCATTATTTCACCTTGACATTACTGAATGATCGGAAGCAGAAATATCTTCATTTTATGGTTGTAAAATCAATATTAGGGAAAGTTCATTCTCTCCAAGTAAGATTATACGTTAGTTTCTTGGCACTGGCAGAGTTGTAATTTTAACACTGACATCAATGATTTTGTTACAAGTTTTCAGAGGCAGTGCATCTGTCTGTGTCAGACATCCTCAGGCATTCTTCGCACAACAGTGTCCAGCATGTATGTAGTGTAGTGTGTGCTTATATCTTACTCTGTTTCAGATAATTCCCTGAGGTGTAATTTGTTACATTGGCCTTTGAGCTTTTACAGCCTTTTTCAGATTGCAAGCTTCTGCTTAGAGTCAAGTTCATAGGAAATGATAGAAAATCACACTCAGAGTGATTTCTAGTAATCACGTTCAGTTATCTAGATATACTTTCCTTTGGTAACTTCTCACAACCCTCTGAAAGTGATAAGTGAACTTTCAAAGGTCCATCTGTGTTCAAAGGTTGAAAACAAATACATAGAGATCTTTATGATTTCCTTTCCAGAATGTTTGATTCCTGATTTTTTTTTTTTCATTATTATTTATAGTGATTTGAGACTCTGATCTGTTCTGATATGTTCTGGAACTGTCATCTGTACCAGAACTTGCACATTTTTAGCATTTTGAGAGCAAAGTGATAATTGCCCTAGGATAACCATGGATATGTATCCATGGAGAAGCAGTCGTTTTACAGGAGTAAGTTGAGCCTGCTTGATTTTATTGCAAGCTCTGACTTCTCTGGGGAAAAGCAAACCCACTGCCTCCAACTAATTAACTGTGGGTGTTGTTACTGTTTTTCTTCCTTATAGCTTGTACTTTAATTAACCTGTGAATCCAGTGATGCTGTGCTGTACCTTTAAGTACATTTGGAACAAATGTATTAATTAAACTGGGTGTTTCTTTCTGTGTGTCACCATGAACTATATGTTTTGGGGGTGATAGTAGAGGGTGTTCTTCTTTGTTTGGGGTTTTTCTGTTAGTTTGGTTTTCCTCCAGGATTAACTTTAAGGAGTTGAATGTAGTGTATCTGTTACTTAGTTTTGCATTTGTGTCTAACTTTCCTTGTCAAGCATATCTGTACCATGAAAGAATAGGAATTTGTAGCACAGGTATGCAGCATTTTTTTTTTTTTCTACTGCTGCTACTGCTTCAAATTCAGTTGCTGGTTTAAATGGTTCTCATTTTTTAGGAGTGTGGCTGGGGCCCTGTTATGTTAGGCAACGTGAGTGTGATGAGTTTTAGTTACAAGAAAGAACGTTTGGTAACCCACCTGTAGATAAAATACTATGAAAGATTTGTTGTGTGTACCCTCTAGATTATTTATTTTATCCTAGTAGTCTGATGCTGTTTTAACATGGTGAAGGAGGATGTTAATTAACATGCTCCTTGTTATTTCTTCTGAAGTTATTTACTGTATTTGTTCCCCACTAGCAGTTACTGACTTCATCATACACCAAGACTGTTGGTAAATGAATTTTCAAGCTTGAAGCAGGCCCTTCCTATTTTGTTACTTTTAGCAGTGTGTAAGGCAGGAAAAACACAGATGTCACTAGTTAACATGATATATGTATTTGTACTGTTCCTTCTTTTCCAAAGACTTCCCAAGTGCTGCTGGTTTGAAAGCCTTCAGTGGAATCCACCATTGCTGAGGTGGCAGCTATATGTAGATCATTCTTACCTACTCATCCCCAAAGCATTCTGGTGAGACAGGAATATCACCCTGTCGCGCATCAAAGGTTGCATGGTGTCTCTGGGAGGAGATTTTCTGAATCCATGTTTGACAGCAGAGTAACAAATTTGCTATAGCATTAGCTAAATATCAATGATTCGTCTCTTTGAATTAACCTGAACCATGACCCAGAGTTATTTTGATAGCATTGCACCTGTAGGTGGAATTAAGAATTCTAAATGAAACCGTGGCCCCAGGTTTCACTTACCTTAGTAAGCCATACTGACCATATCAAACAGTGAAAACAAGTGAACTTGTAATGATAATTCCAGTTCTAAGACTCAGGAGTTTTTCTTTATGAAAACAGTATTTTCTTTACGAAAGCATGTATTTTTGTGTGACAAGCTGTATGTCTGATCAGTGTCCTCAAGCTTTTTCTTTTGGTTTTGTTTTTAAGCGTTAAAATGTGAAACTGTTCGTAAGAAGAAAAAGCACATTACTATAGCATGTAGCATCTTCACAGTGGTTGCTGTTGTAGCTGTCGTGCTTTTTATCCAAGGTAAGTGTAACAAAATTGCCTTCCTAGGTTAAGGGAATAAGAGCACAGATCAGTCTCTTCCTTACCGTTGTATGAAATTAGTTGCCACCTCTTAACTGCCGCCTACTAATTTTACAATGAAGAAAACTGTAGAGTACAACAGAAACAGCGCTGTGAATGTCAGGCCCTCGTTGGTGTTCATGGGGAGGGGTTGCCGGCTCCGAATTGTTTCCTATTTTCTGTGCTGCTGACTAGGATAAATATTAGGGGCTAGGGAAGCACTTCTGCTGGGATTCTTTGGAGACCCTGAAAATTTGGTGGTGATGTTCTCTTATTTTTTTTTTTTTAAATTTGTGCTTTATTCAAACAAAGGATTTCTGTTTTACTAATTTCTGTACAACTGTTTGCAGATGGCAATATTAGCATGAATCAAATTGGCCTTGCTTTTACCGTACTACCTGCTGGGATGCTGATGGTGCTTCAATACTCTATATTTAAAATGAGTGAGTATTTGTTTATTCACCAACTCCAGAACGTTCTGATAGAAAAACTGAGTATCCTCCTCTGTAATTCACAGAATCTACATACTGTTTCACGTTTTTATAAGTAGATAATAGGTGCTATGATAGCATGCTGGCTTCCTGACCTTCATAGTGTCTCAAAACAAAACATTTAACTTTACACACTTTAATGCGGGATCTCCGAGTGACTTGCCCAGTTACTTCCCCACACTGACTGGCTGAGTTTGAGATTTAAGAGAACCTGGGTTTTCTTTGTGCGACCTACCTTCTGTATCTCCGTAGCTGAAATTTCAAAGTGACAAGTTTGTTTCTTTCCCCCCCCCATCTTTTCCAGTTCTGGATGATCTAACACACAAAGGATATGCTCTGATAGGCTTTCAAGTTGTGGGTTACATAGTTGCTGTAGTTGGCTTTGCACTGTCTGTCTCAGGTAAGCAATGTATCTTCTGAAAAGATGTCTTTTTACTTTTGTTTGTACCTGATGTTTATTTCTGACACAAAAATACTGTGAAAATGGCTTCAGTATGTTGAGTGTTAGCAAGTAACTCACGTAAATAGGACTACTTTGTTAAGGCTCTTTTATCTGGTGAAAGAAGAATGGCCTGAAGGCACTACTGCATTATCAGTTAGTATGAATATATCTGGCACCACTGCATTCTATGAGCAATTGCCTTAAAAATAGCTTTTTGAATTGTTTTTAGTTTTTGCAGCAGTTGTGAATCACCTAAAACAACCATTGACCTTTATCGCTGAGGCCTAAATTATTTAGAAACAAGCCAAATTAACCGCAAATAGAGCTACAACTGTTTCCTAATGTTCAACACATTAATCTCTGCTTGTATGCAAATTGTAACTGGACTGCTGGGGGTTGGCATTGAAACAACTTGAGAAGGTAAATACAGAAATGGTAAACTTGGAAGCATTCTTGAACTATTTAAGTCTAGTAGTGGCTGACATCTTGTTTTAGCTCTGAGAAAATTAACCACTGATGTAAGGGAGCACCAACTGTACCCTATCCTTTGTTTTCCCTCTTCTTTGTCCTCCCTCCCCAAAAGACCACCAGAAAACCCAGCAACTGATGAGAGAGTGAATTTAGGATTAGCTCTCCTTAGCAGTATGTCTAGTTGGAGCATGCGTACTCAGGTTCATTCAAGGCACTGGTACATCTGATTTATCATTTTGTAAAGATATTCTTTGTTTTAATCATTTATCTGATTGGAGATTTAAAAGTAAGATTTCTCTTTGCAGCGGGTTCTAAAGATTTCTCTGTTCTGAGTGAAATGATGGACCTTTCAGTGGAGCTTTGATTTGAGTCTTTTGTTTAATATTTATGGAAATATTTGTGAGGAGCACTTAAGTGTTGTCTAGTAGTATGTAAAAGTGAAATAGAGCTATAGGAGATTCCTGATAGGTGAAGTGTTATGTTCTAGAGTGATCCAAAATGGGGGATGGTTTTATTGTGCTCAAAGAGAAATTCACACCCTTTTCAGGAGGATGTTTTCGCAGGTCATACAGGGTAGATGTTAGCTCTGTTGCTGTAAGTTCAGCTCAGTGACCTTTAAGGTCATTAAAAAGACCCCATCCCAGGATCACTTCACAGGTGGTTGCTATCACAGAATGGCCCTGGTTGGAAGGGACCTCAAGGGTTATCAATCTCCAACCCCTCTGCCACAGGCAGGGCCACCAACCTCCCCATTTAATACTAGACCAGGCTGCCCAGGGCCCCATCCAACCTGTCCTTGAACACCTCCAGGGATTTCCCCCCACCTTAAGGCCCTAGAAAGATGCAAAAGTAGTTAGGGAAGGGGTTTGAAAGAAATTAATCAATTCTGTTTTTATCGACCCTATTTATTTTAGTATTCATTTATTTCTCAAAAGTTTGTTATTTGTCACTTGATACAATGTCTTGGTTTTTGTTTTGTTTGTTTTTTTTTAACAGCCTGTCCTTCAGTCCTTCTGTCTGTTGTAATTGCCGGCTTAGTTGTTATGGCTGTTGCGGATCTTCTTGCTCTGGTTTATGTCTATAGTTGTAAGTAGCATCCAGTATTCTGCACTAATTTTATTTTTCAGATTTCACAATTACGTGGTTTAAAAAAAAAACAAAAGAAAAAGAAACACTGTGAAAAGCTGTCTGCTTAAGCTGGCTTTTGTTTCACAGAGATGGTGGAGTATCTTGAGTAAAAGTAAACCTTCAGACATCTCAGGAAAGCCGGCTCTGCAATAAGTGTGCTTCAGCTGTAAGATGTCTCAGTTTAAGCTCTGCATTAGCACAGCTGCCTAGCTGAAAGTTAGATCTAAAAGAGCAAAAGAATTTCAAGAACTCTGTGGAGAGGGTTACAGGCTGGTGTAGATAACAGCTTATTGTAGATATGAATTTGAAGAAGCAATGTCTACCTAATGATTTCCACAGGTTAGATGTAGGTTAAAATAAGAGCAATTTGAACAAGTATCTTTTGTTTCAGTGAATCCCGGTTTTCTTGTGCTTGTTGCCAGGAGTGAAAAATAGCAACACTTTGTTTCAGAAACTGGTCTGGTCACCAGATCTCCAAAAAGAGGAAAGACCCGAAGGTATAAAATCCAGTCAGGCCCGCTAAGTAAGCATAAAGCATATCAACTCTGTGTGATGGAATGTGGTGCAGACATCTCTCAGCTGGTGCACTGCAGCGTAACACTATGTGGACTTTATAATTTGTGTGTGAGAGAGCAGAGAAGCTTTGTTTGCTTCAAGCTGTGAATGAAGGTTCTTCAAACAGCTTGTCAGTTTGGATTCAGAACTATACAATTGAAGATGCATTGCTTCCAGAGTTGGGCTGGTTTGTGCGGTCACCTAGTCTGCAGTGAGCTGTGTGATCTTCCCAGTTCAGTATGTGCACACCATGTTTGGCATGGTTGGGAAATAATAGGCCCTGAGACCAGGAGGAATTCTATTATAGAAGAAAATAAGACAGAAGATGGAATGTCTGCTAACCAGGATGAAGGCAAATCAAAGCATGAGGCAGGTCTTCTGGCAGTGAAAGTTTTTTTTGATGTTGAGCCATTTACAAAGCTTGTATAAAGTAAGCATAAAGAATAATATGTAGACTAACTCGTTTTTACAGCTGAATGCCTTCCGTGAAATACTAGGTTACACATAAATATTTAGTTCCTTAATAGAGGAGCGCTTAGAGGCTTTTGGAATTCAGAGGTAGTATTAAATAGGTACGGATAGAGGAAGCTGCAGTTTGTGTTGCTGCTCTTCCAAGTTAAACCAGTTGATATTTTAATTTGGTTGATCATTTGTTCTTTTTTTAATTTTTGTTGTTACAGGTTCCAGAATGAAAGATCATCAAACTCCGAGGGTAAGCTTAAAATTAATAAATTTGGGGTGACTAGATGGCTCAGGGGATTTTAGTGAGATACTGAGCCTTTCTTCACTAGTTCGAATTCAGACCAGGTTGGTAGCAAGCAAAAGTTCTGGCTGTGTAACAGATGTCTAATGTTGAGTGAGTTGGTGGTCATCATTGTCCCTATTGAGTGCGTCTTACAGTACTGTAATTGCAACCCTTATCAAGTGTTGTGCTCAGAGTTTGAAGGGCTGTCACAAAAAGGTGGTGAATGTGAATGGAAGTTTGGTGTCTTTACAATGCACTCTTAGGCATGACTTTATAAAGACCATTGGTTAATGTTTGTTGTTTTTTTTTCCATTAAGGTGAGTGCATAACATTTTTGATGTTTGGTTTTTATGTAGGTGGCTTATAACAAAAGGTTTAGGGTTTGGGGTGTTTTTTTTTCCCCGTGGCCTTTTAATACAGAGCCCTTAATGTTTTCTTGAATTCCCATCTACACAAATACTATAGGCTTTATCTTTTCTGATCTTCCTTTAACGCCCCTTAATTTGATGAGAAAATCTGAAATCAGAGCGTCTGTCTTTAGGTCACGCAGAACAAATGGAAAAGTACTTCTTTCAACAACAGCAACAAAGGTTTTTCACACATCTTCACACATTTTCCCCTATTTTCTAGAATAGATGTTTTCTAGAATAATCATTCCTGAAATAGTAACTCTCATAGCATCACAATCACAGAATTGTAGGGGTTGGAAGGGACCTCCAGAGATTGAGTCCAACCCCCCTGCCAAAGCAGGTTCCCTACACCAGGTCGCACAGGTAGGCGTCCAGGCAGGTCTTGAATATCTCCAGAGAAGGAAGATAGAAGGAAGATAGAATGATGCAGTATTTCCTAGGTGTCCAGGAATGTAAACTCCCTGATTCCCAAAGTTTTGCAGAAGCAAGGAAAAAAGGAACAAATGGAAAATATCAATAAAACTCTGTTGTAGTGGGGAGTGTGGCACATACTGAGTCATTTCATGTTTGTAGATGCCAGCCATCATTCGAGATGCGTTCCCAAATCTCTCTTTCAGTCTAGCCTGAGACTAGCTGTTGAAGAAAGACATATCTTAACAGCTCTTCGACCTCACTAATAACAGAGAGAAATTTATTTATTCTTTGTTTTTTCTCCATTTCCATTTAAATAATAGTATTTCAGAGCATTTGTCTCCTTACTTAGGGAAGGAATAAACATGGGACTTAAAAATTTTTTTATATATGTATGTTTTTTTAAAGAAGAGAGGAAAAGAGGAGCTCACTGCACTTCTCAGCTCATTCTTAACAGTGAATTACTGATGTGCTTCAGTCAAAATTCAATCCCGCCTGCTTGTAACATGCTCGTGTTTACTTGTAAAATGAAGGCAAGCAGAGCAAGAGGAGGAAAAACTGTTTTCCCTTAGTTTTTCTCTGTAAGTGAGCTTTGATATACAGATCCACACGTGAGATAACATCCTTTGGGGCTGTTTCTCTTTGAGCTGTTTTCTTCGTGGGGTAGTTTTATACTGCAGCAAGGATTTGGCAACTAAAGAAATGGCCATAATCTATTATGTCGTGAACATCGTGTTACTGTGAATTGGAGACAGGAATAAAGTCTAAAGGCTCTGCCACTAAAAACACACTTCTTGTAATTTAAGTTAGTGGTGTGTCAGAGGAATTTGGGTGACAGTTTGTACCCGTGAACTTAGAGAAGTCGCAGGTAGACCTGGTGAGAATTGTGTTAATGTGTTGGTTGTTTCCACTGAGGGCTGTTCAGCATATTTGCTTTGAGGAAATAAACAGATGTGAAATCAGTTTGCAAATATGCTTTTATTCTGTGTAATCTAAAGACTAAGGAGTACTTACTGTCGGTGGAGGGCTTCATTTTGACCGTGGGGCATGCTTACAAAATGATGCTTGATTCTTTCTTGAGGCTGAGGGGGAAAAGGTGCGTATTTTGGTATCTGCTGATTTTAACCACTCTCTAATTTGCCTGCATTATTTCTGACGATTATCTACCAGACTAAATGCACAGCTGTGGTGTGTTTCCTTCTGAAGAAGTGACACTCGGTTGCTTGACTACTTTTTTTTAGTCATGCTGTTTTATTCCTAACCATTGATCAAATTGCAGAAATAACCCGGTAGGTTTTAGGGGTTACAAGTAGTGCTTCCGTACCTTCTGCTGCCACCTAGAGGTATTGCATCTGAGGAAAAAATTACAGTGGGGAAAAATCATCTGGAGAATGTAGTTGTCGATGTTTAATTTCAGGGGAAAATTCTAGTCGTTAATTTTATTAACATCCAGCTTTCTTGATTTTTGTAGAATCACTACTTACTGTATATGTCAATTAGAGTAATTTAACTGTGGCGAGCCAAAAGTAAACATGAAGACATTTTATACATATATATATTTTTAAATGTTTTGCAGAAAGCTGTAGAAGAACCACTAAATGGTAGGTGATATTCAAGGCTTATCTTCTAATTAAGGGATTAATTATGGAAGTAGTTAAAAAATAATAATAATAATAATTGTAGTTCCCAATGCAACAGCACTGAGATGGCAGATATGTATGTCAGTTAACGTGGCTCTGAGTCAGTAGGTTTGATTTCTCACTGGAGCCTGCAGGTCCAGACCCCCCTGTCCTACACTGCCGTTCCTTCTTGCCAGTGCCATCACTTGGTGGCTGTTTGGGGACAGTTGTAATACCTCAGTATATTGTGCCCGTCCCTCTTTCCCCCCCCCCCCCCCCCCTTTGAAGGTGGTGTTAATACTGCTTTATAAGCATATATTTTAGTGGAAAACTTGTGATTCTAGCGAATTCTACCCCTGTCATTCAAAACAATATCAAAACTACAGTTCTGCTACTTCCTTGGATTGGGAAACTCTGATAGCACTTGAGATACGGGAAACTTACAGTGAGAAACAGATGACTAAAACATAATTCTGCTATTCTGTTCACTAACTGGCATGCTCAGTAGTAGCAAATTCTAAAATTAATTTTAGAATTAATCTGAACATTGATTGTGAAGTATTTCTTTCTGTCTGGCTTGTTACTAATCCATTTGCTTGGCTTTTAAAGATACAAAAGGAGTGATGTTAGAATGATGGTGAGTCAACTTACGTCTTCAGCTATTTATTCTAACGTTTACTTGGGGATTTTGATATTTAGAATTAGCCTAGTGCTTGGAGGGGAGGTTTCAGTGCAGGTGCTGCTCTTAGTTAAGTCATATTTAATTGACCAGCGAGAAAATACTTTCTGAATTTTCTAAATGTGTGTTTTCTGATGGGGGGGGGGGGGGGGAAGTGCATTTCTAAACTGTGAAGGGGATGGGTTGGTGGGAGAACTGCTGGATAGGGTGGTTCTGTTTAAATGTGGAAAGTCAAGTACTTTGGTTCTTTTGTGTTGATACGGTGTAATAAGATGCATGTACTCTTCTGTGGGTGGTGGGTGATTTTATTTGTCTGGAAGCTGTTTAATATTTTGAATATGACTCAACATCAGATTGGTCTCATTTGGGAGTTTAAATTTGAGGTTAGATGCTTGGATTTAAAATTAAAGCAGTTGTTTACTCGTGCTTTTCTGTACTTCCCTTTAATGGGGGTAGGAGAAAAGAGCACTCGTTGATGCTATAGATAGCTCTGCTTATTGCTGGAAACTGAGCAAGCCTGTCGTGAAGCATCACTAAACCTTAGACCTAAAGCTTCTGCATCAAAATACAACAATTTGCTGGTCAAGATAAAGAGCAGGGCCACATTAAGCCTCCTGATTTCTTTGAAATATTTTTGTGTTATGCCTAGAAGGCATGAATTGACAGTATGATAGTAAATGATACACCAGGTAGTCCTAGCTGGAGCAAGCTGCAGCAGCAGATTTCTTAAAAACAGTCTTCTTTATAAATACCATGTACTGCTAGATGTTATTTATGAGTACTTACACCAAGCGTGTGATTCATCTCAATGCGTTATAGGATCGCTTTCTAAATGAATACCAATAGAAATATTCTCACAGTTCGAAGGCCGGTTACGTTGGTATCTGCTAAATACGTTGCTGAGAATGTGTACCAGTCAGTATGAACTGAAGTAGACAGACAGAGTGTAAAGTAGGTCATGCTTCAGATGTGACAATTCCATGGTTTGATGTCAGGAAACAAACAGATATTTACCGGTCCATTGCATTCTTTTTTTTCAAAACTCTCAAGATATGTGAGATAAGGATAAGATCAATATAGCTACCGCTCACTGTGGAAGGCCAAGGCAGTATTTTGCTTGGAGATCCGCTTTTAGTATGACTGTTTCTTCTCGGGTCTCCTTTAAGCTTGTGAAAGCCTGCCTTTGCATTTAGCGTAGAGATAGGTCCTGCAAAAGCACTGATGCTGCAAACCATCAATTTTGTCGTGAGCTTTTTTTTAAGATGGGGTTAAATTCCTGACTGCTTTGCCTGCTTTGGAAGATGGATGTCTTCTTAAATAAATATTACAGATGGAAGTTAAGGGTTCTAACTTCCACACTAGTGGCAGGCACCTCCTTAGTTACCGCTCTGCCAACGAGCCTAGCATTCAAACAACAGAAAACTTGGAAAGAGGGGGGGGGGGGGGGAAAAAGGCTTTTTTTCTTTGAAGTTGTAGCTTGGGCAGTTCAAAGTGCTGCTGGTTAAAATATTTCTATGAATAATCATATATACATGTATCTTCTTTAATTTTCAGTATTAAAGACAGAGACCGAACCTACTGCAGAAATGAGTGATGTGTGAGAAGTACACCATTGTTTATACGCCGTGGCCTTGAAGATGCACTACTCAAAGAGAAAAGAAATTCAGGAAACTCGTTGTTTTGCATGTGTGGCAAAAGTGCTTTTGATATAAATGATGTAATTTTATATAGTCACAGCAGGAACATGCGTGTTTGCCCAAGCGTGACCTTTATTTCTTTTGTTATGGTATATATGGTGTGGTCGAGGGTGAGAATATAAAAAGCACTGTTTGCCCACTACAGCATCTCCCTGCAGTATACTTAGTGGTATTACTTTCAAAAACTATCATCAGTCACTGCTTTGATAATGGGCCAGCTCAGCCCAAAGATTGCAATACCATTTAGACTATTGTTTTCTTTATTTGTGTGCATGGGCGAGGTATGGTAGTAATGTCTGTGATACAAGCAGGAAGCAGGGATTGTACAAAAATACTTTTTCCAACGTTCAGCAGAACTTTTGATATAAAAACAAAATGCGTAGACACAAAATTGTATAGATGCAAATTTTACTGCCGGCTCTCCTTAAGAGATTAACCAAGATATCTTAATTCCACAGAATGATAACGTTCCTGTCAATAGACGGCACTCATCTATGCTGCGATGGCCCATACTTTAGTCTGGTGAGAGAGCTCTCAGTGCCTCTTATGTTTTCTTTGAACAGCAGCTCAGCTCTTGGAGCCTAATTCAGCACGGGAATTGCAGAGCATTTAGTAATTTTCACACCGAATGTGGTTCGTGTGTTTGTTCATGTTGTGGAGTTTGTGGTACTGGAACCACACACAGTTTCAGGCTCTCTTAATGGCTGTGTTCGTGAAACACGTTGATGCTTCAGAAGAAATGAAGTTGTCCTACTAGAGTGCTTTTAGCAATTTTTAAACCTCTTTTCTTGAATGGAGATAGAAGTTATTTCATTTCTGACCCAAATTTGTGTTCCTGTTATGTCACAAATGCATAGAATAGAATTTGCGTAGGAGGAGTTGATGGGAAGGAAGGAGGCTTAGTTGCTGTTACACGTAAGTGGCACAGATAAAAATCCACATAGGATTGATTCTATAGAACCTGCACATTCCATGAGATTATAGTGTTTTACAGCTGTTTTGAGAGTTGTTCCAGTGTAGCTGACTTCATTTATGGTTTGCTGAAAAGTTCTCCCCAGCTTCCATTTGTACTAGGCTGATTTCAAAGGCACGCGTGGTTCTCTCCTAATGATTTAAAGCTCTGTTTAGAAAGCTGTTGCCAAACAGTGGCATAATAATAAAATCCACGTCTTTAAAGGTTCTGAATATTACAAGAAGTTTCAGGTTTGGGTGTTAGGAAACAAGGGTTTGTAGCCGTGCTGTGGTTGGCTCCAAGTCTCAGTGCAGACAGTTCGCATCGAGAATTCAACTAAATGAAATCGAAGTATCCAATCTTAGAATGTTTGCTCTAACAGTCCTCTTGCAAGGGCTGCAGGACTGAACCACCAAAGCAGCCCTCGGTCCAGCCCTCCCTAAAAGAAGTGAAATCGCCCACAGTGTAGAGAGTTACTTGTGGTAAAATGTTCAAGAAGCAAATACAATTTACTTGTTTGTCAGTGGGAATATTCCTGTCGGATTTCAGCTCCTAGTATGAATCTTTTCAGTGCGGGTCTTTCCATAGTCATAGCGATCCACCTAGAGATGGGAGACGTTTCTCTCTGTTAACAATTCAGTATCAGAATTTAATCTGATTGAGATTTGCTCCTCATTTGTTAATGATTCTTTTTGGTCTGTTGTGAGTAGAACAGTTGAGGAATTAAACAGAACAAACACACTGGAGTTCTCTTGAGCTATCCTGCCTTACAAAAAAAAAAAAAACAACACAAAAAACCCCACGTATAATAGCTTTATGTCAACTACTGCAATTTCCTTTGCAGTAGAATCCGCTGTGTGTCTCTGTGGTGATGAGGCCAGGCTGTTACTAGGGTACTACTGAAACATTCAGAACTCGGTGGCTGTGTACAGCCTGCAGAATCAATTGCTCCGGAAATGAGAGAAACCTAGTGTGCTGTTGCTAAGGGCTCTCCTCTGGGTTTCTTGGAGGTGCAAATTTAACAGGGAGAGTTTCAAAAGTCATTGGTCTGCCCAGCCCTTTCCCACCAGTAATTAAAACCAAAGTTCACAACTGTATGACACCATTCGTGTTTGTATGTATGCGTGTATATACAAATGCATAGACATTTTAAATATCTATAGTCTTTACTCAAGAATATGTTTTTATTTATGAAACATGAAATGATTTTTGTAAATATTGTGCTAATATACTGAAATAAAGTCATTTTAAGTTGTTTTTGTCAAAGATTTTTCTTGTTGCTGTCTTCCCGGGGAGGTGGTTGAGTCACCACCTCTGGATGCAGTTAAAAACCATTTGGATGTGGTGCTCAGGGACATGATTTAGCAATGGGTGGTTATAGTTAGGATAGTATGGATGGGTTGTGGTTGGACTCGGTGATCTTTAAGGTCTTTTCCAACCTGAGCAATTCTATGAGTCTGTGATTGAACTTACGTAACTGCTTCTGTACATTTGGACGTAGCTCTTCTTCACTGTACCTTTACACCATGTCTCTCCCCAGTGACTTCAGATATACAGGAACGTGCTTGATGTTGTATAAGTTGCTACAGCTACTTTTGTCCGAGGAATCTTATTTCTCTTCCAAAAGCTCATTCATTTGGGGAAGGAAGCTTGTAGCTTGCCCTCTCATAACTTGCATCTGGGCTGACCATCTTCCAACATCATATGTCACCAGAATATGGTTTGGGAGAAAATATGGGCTGGTGAATAACAGAAGCTCTTACTATAACTTTAAAAATACAGCAGAGCAGTCCTTACTTTTAGTCTTCATAACATTGAACTAACTTTTTTGTGATAAAAGACTTGTGCTACTGCTTAAGTACTGCTCCATACTTCCCACAATTTCTGATGTCTGGCAGTCATCAGAGTGGAGAAATGGGAGCTCAGAGTGTTCTGAAGAAGTGTTTACCCTCTTATATCTTCCGTAGAGCTGAGGTGCTGTGAGAAATTACTAGCCATTCCCTGCTGCTCAGAGGGAATTTAAGCCACAGCTGTTACTTCAAGACCTCTTCTGAAATCTTCTGTGATTCCTCACCACCGCTTTCCTTTGAAAATGAGCCACGAAGCATAGTTTTGCCCTGTTGAAAGTTTTAGAACTTTTCTGTGTGTGAACTTCTTGCACACCGTGCATGAACTTAAAGCGTAAACTGTAAGCTGAGAGCGATCCTCAAAAATCTCGGAAAAGTTTTTGCTTCAGTCTCCAAGGAAAGGGAAAGTAATGCTGTTCTAAATGTAAGTGGTTGGAGAGTAAGCTCCATGCAATCATTTCAAATGCATATACTCAATATTTTTCCAGTCAGGTAAACCAGGAAACCGGTCTAAACCTGAACTGTCCAGACACCTTGGAAAGAGCTTATGTACTATCAGAGCTTGATAATTGAATGCGTATTACTGTAGTTATCTGCCTGCTGATAGAAAAAGAAGTGAGAGGATGTTTCCTTTGTGGACAGTGGAGTTGGAATCTTGTCATGGATACAGCCATTACTCTCTTTGAGTTGATAGTATCATGACTTCTGGATTCTCACAGATTTCTGCAATGCTTTTGTGATCAGCACAGAGCAGAGGGGCAGGATCACCTCCCTTGATGTGCTGGCCACATGGCTTTAGATGCAGCCTGGGATATGGTTGGCTTTCTGAGCTGCGAGAGCACGCTGCTGGCTCGTGTCCAGCTTGTCATCCACCAGTACCCCCAGGTCCTTTCCCGCAGGGCTGTGCTCCATCCTCACATCCTCCACGTTGTATTGGTGGTGGGGGTTGCTGCGACCCAAGTGCAAGACCTTGCACTTGGCCTCATTGAACCCCATGAGATTCACTGGGCCTGCTGCTTGAGCCTGTCTAGGCCCCTCTGGATGGCATCCCATCCATTGAGCTTGTTGACTGTTCCATGCAGCTTGGTGTCATCTGCAAATGGGTGGCGGTGCACTCGATCCCACTGTCAGCGTCACTGATGAAGAATATTAAAAGAGTGTTTGTCCCAGTACTGACCCGTGAGGGGCACCATCTTTCACTGAAAATGCTGACAAAGTAATTAATGCAAGGGTAAGGTGTGGATGGCCTTTGGTTTGAACTGGAAACTGTTTAAAGACATACTAAAGCTTACCTGGCATTCTCACTTCATATATTTGCAGATAATGAAAAGTTTTGGAACTGTTTGCTCTCACTAGTTCTTAACTTCTTTTTTTCCTTTAAGATTGTGCAATATAATAGGTAGGTGCAGGTTAAGGTGATAACCAGGTGTGAGAAATGAGACATTTGCCAGAACAACACTACCAGCAAAGCAGCAGGAATTCACTCTGCTGTTGCCCAGAAGGTTCATCCAAGCATTCTACTGTCAACAAACAGTTGATGTTTCAATTGATTCAATTCGATTGAAGAGTTTGGAGACTACAGCAACACGAGTAGGAAACATTTAATTTCATTGGACTTTGAGCATAGCCAGTCAGGATAGCTTCACTTGAAATAAAAAGTGACTTAGGATTCTCTGACGTGCTGCAGCCCAAGCTTTGAGGAGAAGAAACTTCATCATAACAAACATGAAATGAAAGTAAAGGTTCTACGTGGTGTGCAGACCTTCGCACTGAGAATGTGCCTGGAATCATAGAAACATAGGATGGCATGGGTTGAAAAGGATCACAATGCTCATGTAGTTTCAACCCCCCTGCTATGAGCAGGGTTGCCAACTACCAGGCCAGACTGCCCAGAGCCACATCCAGCCTGGCCTTGAATGCCTCCAGGGATGGGGCATCCACAACCTCCTTGGGCAACCTGTTCCAGTGCGGCACCACCCTCTGTGTGAAAAACTTCCTCCTCATATCTAACCTAAACTTTCCCTGTCTTAGTTTAAAACAATTCCCCCTTGTCCTATCACTATCCACCCTCATAAACAGCCGTTCCCCTCCTGTTTATAAGCTCCTTTCAAGTACTGGAAGGCCACAATGAGGTCTCCCTGGAGCCTTCTCCAAGCTAAACAAGCCCAGTTCCTCAACTTTTTCTCATAGGAGAGGTGCTCCAGCCCTCTGATCATCTTAGTGACCCTCCTCTGGACCCATTCCAAGAGCTCCACTTCTTTCTTGTGCTGGGTGCTCCAGGCCTGGATGCAAATCAGGCTGCGCAGAACTGGATATAGGTCTCAGAAAGCCAAACAGAACCATGATTCTTCTATTTATCGTAACAATATTAAGTAATTTGAATAAAACAGAAGATGAGAGCACAAAGAGGGCAGAAAAACTCTGAAGTCCAGGAGGAAAATTGCTTTATCTCTACATTGCGCCTGGCCAGCCTTTTCCTCTGATATTGCCTCAAGATGATGGGGAAGAGAGCCTCAGTGTTGACTTGACAAGGAGAATGAGGATGAGCATGGGCTGGTGTGCAGCAAAGCGACTGTTTGGAGTGGGGTGCCAGGTGTGCCTTGTGCATCTAACACCCTACCGCAGTTACAGCTGTCTAAGAATGTTGGTGTCTTGCTGCTACTGCAGCCCTCTTGCATTGCCCTTTATGCTGCTCTTTTTTTTTCCTTGTCTCAAGTAGTAATGGACAAGCAGGAAATAAAAAATAAGTCACCAAGTCATCCTGGACTATGAGGCTGCTTTTGGCATTTGTGATGAAGGTACACAAGAGCACCAAAGCATAAACAGCTTTAAATATCATCCGGAGCTTGGTATGAAGCTGGTTGCAACATCAGCAAGGAAGAGCAATTAAAGCATTAGTGCACATCACGGCAGTGCCAGCCAATGTGATGTCTCTGAGGAAAAGGTGGTTCCCGTCCCCTGGGGCTGCATGAACTAACAACAAATCCTCAAGTAACTGCTTCATTGGAGGCCATGGGAGCTCCTGACAGCCTGAACGAGTTAATTAATAATATGTGCAAGACTGCCAGGAGGAAGAAAATACTGAAATAAAACAAGCTGCCCAATCAAAAAGCCCTGCTCTGAGATACCAACAGTGGGAAACACACTCAGATGATGTGCACTTGGTGTGTGGAAGAAAAAAGTAATGGCTCACCCAGTTGCTTGCAATCACCAGCTGAGCTAGGGCTGGTTTCAGCCTTCATATAGGCTGGGAATGAGACCATTTGCTTTGTTAGAAATCTCCGAAGTGACAATATAAATCCACACCACTGAAAAATCCCCCTACCCAGCAAGTAATGCTGCAAGTGAAAGGCAGGAGTTGTACATCACTTCAATCCCCAGAACCAGTAAGCCTACAGGAAGTAAAGGAGAGCGTCCAACTTGCAGGATAGAGCATTGCACAAGAAGGCTGTGCATACTGACTTGAAGACTTGGGAACCTTTTGCTGAAATATTTCCTTAAAGTCAAGAGGTCCAGTTCTTACCAAGAGCCAGTTTGCGCTGTGCTTCAATGGGAGCTTAGAAATGAAAAAAAAAAAAAAAAAAGAAAAAGAATAGAAAGGGGGACATTTTCTGGATTGTTAGGCAACTTTACTGGACCGGTCACTCTGTGGCTAAGTTTTGTTTTTTAGTAGAGCAAATGTATGTATGTGCACGTGTTTGCAGGATTTAACTTTTCATTCCTGAACACATCTACATTCTGTTCCATCCCACATGCCTGGAAAGGAACCCTTTTAAAGAGTAGCTTTCCCAATGGAAAGAGTAGGGGACAATCGCTTTATTCAGACTGTATTTTAAAAGCTGTACATACATGGTGGGTTGACCTTATCTGTTTACCCAGTGCACACCATGCTATTCTCTCTTGCTGTCCTCAGCAGGGAGAAAATATGATGAAACAGCTTGGGGGTTGAGATAAGGACAGGGAGATCTCTCACCAGTTACCATCACAGCTTTTGGAAGATTGATTTATTGCCAATTAATGACAGAGTTGAACAGTGAAAACTAAGAGCAAAGCTAAAAACACTTTTCTCCTACAACCTCTACTCTCGAGGCTCAACTTTACATCTGAAACTTCAACTTCCTCCCCCCAAGATGAGCAGGAGGGACTGGGAATGGGGCTGTGGTCAGTCCTTAATGCCTCATCTCTGCTGATCCTCCATGGTTGCTGTCTTCCCCCATAAGAATGCTGCTGAATCTAGAACTGATCCTGCATGAGCTTTCCACAGGCTGCAGCTTTCCAAACACTGCCCCAACTTGGCTTTGAACCATGGGATATATCTGTCAGGCACTGCTCCACACAGGTCCCCATGGAAACTGCTCCATGGCAGCTCCCCCAGGCCTCTGGCCCCACTGCAGGCTGCTCTCCATGGGCTGCAGCTCCAGCCCAGGCCTGCTCCATGTGCTTTGGCCTCCTCTAGGCCTCACTCATCCATTGCTGCACCGTGGGCTCCTTCACGGCTGTGTGTGGAGATCTGCCCTGCGCAGTGCCCATGGGCTGCAGGGGGACAGCCTGCTCCACCACATGGAGCAGAAATGGCTGAAGAAACATTTAATGCCTTCCTCACCACTATCTTCAACATTGATGATGAGCTCTGGGAAACCCAGAGACATGAGTTGGAGGACTGTGACTGTGGTAAGAATAAACCCCCAGACAACCCCAAACTTGTGTAGGATTTGCTGCTGCAGCTGGATGCGTACAAGCCCATGAGACCCACACGGGTTCATCCCATGGAACTGCAAGGAGCTCCATAGGACTCCATTTTAGGGCCAGTTGTCTTTAATGTTTTCATCAATTAGTTGGATACAGGAATTGAAAGTATAGTAGATGATATAGATAACTTTGTGGATGACACCAAGTTGGGAGGAACTGTTGACTCCCTGAGGGCAGGTAGGCCTTGTAGAGAGATCTTGACAAACTGAGGGGATGCTTTTATAATTTCTCTGGGGAGCCCAGGTCTCTGATCATGAATCTTCGAATCATGGCTGGCGAATCAGTTTCCTTTTATAGATTTCTTCCAATTTTTTTTAGCCCTAACCTGCACTGCTTCTGCTGCAGCCCTCAGGTACACATAAGCTGTTAAGGTGGCACGTGCTGCCAGCACAGATCCACGTCTCATTACTCAGCCAAGCCAACTGAAATTTGTGAAGCACAGTTTCCAAAATACTGATTAAAGGAACTGTAGATCTTATAACACTGCACAAGCACAAGATTTCATTTGCTTTTGATTTAATAGCATATCTTTCTCTTTTAGTACCACTTCTGGTGATCCGTGAATAAACAGAAACAATCTATTAAAAAATTTCCTGTGTGAACAAAGTTAAAAACCAGGGGGGTTGGAACTAGGTGATCTAAAATGTCCCTATACACCCAAATCATTCTGTGATTCTATGACACAGTGGGAGGGGAGAAAAGGCAAAGACGAGGGTGGGAGGACCAGCACCAGTGTGTCATTGACACTTAATGGTTGAGACCCTCTCTTTCTGTAGAGCACGCAGGACTCAAAGCAGTGGCAAAAATGAGGTAACGATATGGCTTTTCAATGATACAGCTAATCAAGACTGAGTGTTGTGCAGTGGTTTAAACTCTAAATTGTAGCCGTGCCCAGTGGCTCATCATTCCTGATGTTAGGCGGCCTGGATGAGGCCTAGAGTGACCCTCACCCTCCTGTCATGGAGGATGGCTTTCACCCTTTCTGCAGATGATTGTATCAGATGGATACTTCATCCCACATCACTCACCCAGCAGCTGACCATCCAAGGGCCGGCCAGTCACCTAAGCACTCTCAACAGTAAAAAAACAGGAAAAAGTACATCCATGAGTAAAAATACTTCATGTGTTTGTCAGGACAAGGCAAAGCCAGCTGGTGGCACCCCCAGGGACAGACACCACCTGGGGGTCCCAAAAGTGGAGTGGCAACACAACTGAAATATGAGTCTTTTTTTTTTTTTTTTTGGCAGCACTTTTTGTAAGGGCTCATCAGTTCTGGTGGGAGCAGTGAAAACCATTCTCATGAGGTGCATCTGCATCCAAGCAGTGCTTTGGTTTGTGGCAGCTCCTTTTGGGGAGCAGCTGGCAGGACTGCAAAAACAATCAAAAAAGCGTTGTTTCCTGGCAATACCTCTGAGAACGTGTGCCAAAAAGACCCGTAGCCATCCCACTGTGAGAAGAAGTGTGAACATTATCTTTCAATGACCAGTATGTGTGTTTCTGAGAACGAGGCCTACTTGGCCTCCGAGAGGCTGCTTGTCTTTGAGGATAATTGTCTTCAAACTGGCATTGTATCTGCTCAAAACGAAGCTAAAAGAGAGCAACTGGGGAAATATGTCATGATTATTCATAAAGGCCAATGAAACAAATGTTTTTAGTAGCTTAATTTTCCCTTAGTGAGTATGGTTCTTGGATCCACGCTTTGTTTTCATTCGTATGGTATCTGCAGCCATGTGAATCACTTGAACTGAAGGCCTGAGCTCCTGAAAGATTAACTCCTCTTTAAAGAACAGAAAAAATCAGAATACAACTGATTTAAAGAAGCAGTTAAAAAATACCTGTTTAAAAAGTTCTGTGTGTTTTAACTTGTCAGCTTGCTAATTAAAAGGAAAGCTGGCTTTTGGACAGGCTGCTTCACTGAATACACAAGTCCCACGGTGGAATTGAGGGCTTTCCACTTCATCTTCCTGCAAGGGCACATATAGAGTTGCTGTTGGCCTCCACTGCATCTGGGGTGGCATGGTTACAAGGGGTCCAGTGCTTCTTCCTGGTTATCTATACGGCAACCAGCAGTTACCCCAATATAAGGACATATAGAGGACACACATACATTTATGTATGTTCATTCTAGCAGAGAGATAGCCATGGTGAGACTCCTAGGGTAGCCTTGTTTGGTAACCAGCAATGGTACATCAGCTTGAAAAATAACCAAAGAGATTGTTAATCAGGTCTTTGCTTTCCACTGAACGTTTGCTTCACTCCAATAGCTGGCAGGCTTTGTTAACAGGCTTCATTAAAAGCCCGATCCTTCCACGCTTTCAGTTAAAGGCTGAGAAGCCCCTAACGCAGAAAAGACCTTCAGCAGAAACTGAGAAAACAAAAAGTCTGTGGCCCAAGCAGCTGTCCTAAGGGCTAAATCTGTGTTTTCTAAGAGGAGTGAAAGCGTGAAGGCTCAGCAGGAAGGGGCAGAACATCAAGTATTTGTAAGCATGGGCAGAGGATTGGGAGTTTGTAAGTGGTGTAATTCCTTCCTAACAAATGAGGTGTACTGATCAGTTACTGAATTATCCCAGCATCTGTGCTCACATACACCACCAAACTACTGCCAGTCTTGGGAAGAGCAGAGGGACAAGTAAGTCCTTATAAAAGGGACCTTGGGGCCCTCTTTTTTCTTCCCTTCTTTCTAGGCTCATCACCACAGTGTCATCTTTCTGTAAAAGGCAAACCATGGTTGATTTTCAACTAGATTGTAGCAGAGGCAATACTTTATCTGAGTCACCAGACCCATCTGTTTCAGACAAATATTTTAATGAATGATTTCTCTTGCTATAGTTATACAATTTCTTTATGCTCATATTTAAGGATGAGTTATACGATAAAAGGACGGATGGCCTCAGAACAGCTCACGGTTTTGCCTCACTTGTCTTGAACAACTCCAAATATCACAATGGTCCACGGTCAGCTTTACAGGCTGTGTGTTAGAAGCATAGTTTAAAATTCAAAAAGAAAAATGTTTGGCTTACTGAGTAGTTGCAAACAATTTCTCCTCCTGTCCTTGTGGCTCATTATGGAAATAAGAGCAGTATTTGGAGGTAGGGATCCCTCTAAACAATGATGACTACCTACTTCATGTGGCACTTGGGCATTGCTCAGCTTCCACAATCAGCATGGCAAGCTCCTCTCTTCCTGTCTAGGAGTCTCTTTAGTGTCTCCCTTCTGGCCACGTGCACCTCATGTTGATGAAATTCAGCTAGTGCCACATGTAGGAGACCTAGTTAAGCCCTGTACAGACAGACTTGCTGCTAGTGGGTTTCATTCTCCAGAGAATGATCCTTTTTGGCTCTGGCTGATGATGGTATGATTTTAATGAAAATACATTGGAAACTCTGCATTTCCATGGGGAGTTACAGCTTTCTGCAGCCCAGAATTGTAGTAGGAGGATGCCTGGCAGGGCTGGAGAGCCCCTGTGGCTGCCAGTCTAGCTGGGCTGATGATTGTGCTGGCAGTAGTATTTCTATTTGGGAACACGGGGCATCCAGGTTATTAAACTCCAGAAGAAAATGAATGTATGTGTACAACCACTCCTTCCCAAGCCAAATCAATGGGCGGTAGATGCGGTCATAGAATCACAAGATTCTGGAACGGACCTACAAGATCATCTAGTCCAACCGTCATCCTATCATCATTACTACCCACTAAGCTACTAAACCATATCTATATCTCATAGCTCCTCATCCACACTCCTCTTGAACACTGCCAGAGATGGAGACTCCACCACCTCCCTGGGCAGGTCATTCCAGTGCCTGACCACTCTCCGAGAGAAAGATTTTCCTTGCATTTCATCTAAATCTCCCCTGGTGCAACTTGTGGCCATTTCCTTGAGTCCTATTTGTTGCCTGGGAGAAGAGGCCGAACCCCTCCTCATCTCAGCCTCCCTTCAGGAAGTTGTAGAGTGCAGTGAGATCTCCCCTGAGCCTCCTCTTCTCCAGACTGAGCAATCCCAGCTCCCTCAGCCTCCTCATAAGACTTGTGCTCCAGACCCCTCACCAGTTTCGTTGCCCATCTCTGAACACACTCCAAGGCCTCAATGTCTTGTAGTGAGGGGCCCAAAACTGAGCAAAATACTTGAGGTGAGGCCTCAAGAGTGCTGAATACAGGGAGATGATTACCTCTCTGCTCCTGCTGGTCACACTATTCCTAATGCCGGCCAGAATGCTGTAGGCCCTCTTGGCCACCTGGGCACACTGTCAGTTCATGTTCAGCCGAGCATCAACCAACACCCCCAGGTCCCTTTCCTCTTCACAGTCATCCAGCCACTCTGCCCCAAGCCTACAGTGCTGCATAGGGTTATTGTGGCCAAAGTGCAGGACCCGGCACTTGGCCTTGTTGAACCTCACCCCATTTGCCCCAGCCAAGCAAACCAGTCTATCCAGACCCTTCTGAAGGGCCTTCCTACCCTCAGGCAGATCAACACTACCTCCCAATTTAAAGATATTAAACAAGATGGGCCCCAGTACAGACCCCTGGGGGACACCACTTGTAACAGGTCACCAGCTGGACTTAACTCCACTAACTACTACCCTCTGGCCATGGCCCTCTAGCCAGTTCTTTATCCAGAGAGTAATATAACTGTCCAGGACACAGACAGCCAGTTTCCCCAGGAGAATACTGTGAGAGACCGTGTCAAAGGCTTTGCTGAAGTCTAGGTAGACTGCACCAACAGCCTTTCCCTCACCTACCAATCTGGTCACACGGTCATAGAAGGAGATTATGTTGGACAAGCACAACCTGCCTTTCATGAAACCTTGCTGCCTTGGCCTGATCCCTCGAATGTTCTGCACATGCCATGTGATCTCACCCAAGATGATTTGCCTCGTAACTTTCCCTGGTACCAAGGTCAGGGAAGAGACAGGAGAGAGGAGAGCGGAGGAGTGCAGTAATGTGGCCATGTTTGTGACAGCATGCAGTGATGTGTTTGTGTTTGTGACAGCAGCAGACAGGTCACAGTGGGGGTGGGGTTGTCAGGAGGCTGTAATAGAGGCAGGGGCAGAGCTGCGGCACTTTGGCCTAGGCCTTCAGTGAGTGCGGTACGCACCTGCTAGCGGCTATGGCTCGGGTGGTCTTCATCACCCTGGCGTTGATGGGAATCATCCCTTTGAGAATTCACCTCGTGCATGGCGATGTGCATGAGCACGTTCAGCTGCATACGGAGCAGCTGAGTCCGGACATGGCTGAGCCACTGCACAGCGTGGAGCAGGGGAGCCAGGGTCAGAGCTGGGCAGCCAAGGGAGCCTTGCTTCTTGCTGCCCTGCTGCACTGGCAGCTCTGGGTTTTTCCTGGAGTCCTTTTCCTGCTCTTTGGCTTCCTGTGGTGCATCAGGAAAACGAAATATTTGCCAGATAGCAGCAGCAAGATTTGGGTCTGTGTTTCTACGCTTGCCATCTTCCTTAGGCCCTTCTTCTTCCCCATGAAAGTGAAACAAATGCAGGCCTGCGGCAGCAGCAACCAAAAAAGCTCCAAAAACAAGGAGGAGGACAACGACGAGGAAGACGACAGTGACTCGGATGAGACATGTGAACTAGGCAGAGTTTGGGCTGACAGAACCCAGTGGCCAGCACCATACATGGCCGACAAGTGCCAGCTGGTGGAGGAGCTGGTGGATGACCTTCTTCGCGCCTGCCGAGGACAAACCTGCCACAGCTTCACACCCCGGCTGCAGCCGGCCATTGGTGTGGCCTGCGTCTATGAAGGATGGAGTGCCCGCCAAGACAGTATCGTCTACCGCCTGCTCGTGCCCATGAGGCCTCCCCCTGGGCACAACTTCCATGTGGAGCTGGGCGAAGTGGAGGAGACATCGACAAGGAAGTCCTGTCTGCGCGTGGAGCTGGAGTGCACGTGTGTGAGGGAGCGGGTGCTGGGGGACATGCTCTGCTTTCTCCACCATGCTCCGGAGGAGCTGAGAGAAAAACAGCCCAGCTTACTTGACACCTTCTGCACGGGCTCCTATCTGCACGTGGGGAAAAGCACATGTTGGTTCCAAAACCAGGTGAAGGCAGCCTGGAGGCGTCTGCCTCAGTCGCGTGACTGCCGCCTGGAGCTGCTGCCCTCCCACCATTCGTGCAAGATTAAGCTGACCACTTCCTCCAAGAACACATTCACCATCGAGATGACTCTTGGGGTGAGGCTTGATGAATCGGACACTTTTCTGAGCATTGCGTAGGCTCAGGATACATGTCTATGTTTTTCTCGGTTTCTGTCTTTCAAAGTATGTAATTCTCTTAATTAAATAAACTGGATAGTATTGTTAACACCAGTACTGCTCTTGTAATAGTTTTCCCTGCAGAAAGGGATCAGGGGTTCTGGCTCTTGGCAAGTTGAACATGATCCAGCAGCAGGCCCTGGCAGCCCGGTGGGCCAACAGTACCCTGGGGTACACCATGCCCAGCACTGCCACCAGGAGGGGAGACGGGCTGTCTCTTGTCCCACTCTGCTCTTTGCTGAGTGGCCTTATCTCCTGTACTGGGTACAGCAGTGGGTGCCACAATGTAAGAAGGAAATAAAACTGTTGGAGAGTGTCCAAAGGAAGGCTGCAAGGATGGGAAAAGGTCTGGAGGGCAGCACTCATTAGGAGAGGCTGAGGTCCCTGGGTTTGCTCAATACAGAGCGGAGGAGCTGAGAGGAGGCCTCATGGCGGCTGCAGCTCCTCACAGGGAGCGGAGGGGCCCGAGGGAACATAGGGTTTGGATTTTGCATCATCTGAAGAATCAGCGCATACTGCGTGTTTTCTCCCTGACCTGGAGGAGGAAGCAACAGGACACACATCGGAATTCAGGACACGTAGGGTGATGTTTTTTAGAAAGTCTTGGCTGTTTTAAAGCCCAGTAAATGGAAGAAACTTTATTTAAAGGTGGGGAGTAGAAGCAGAATGTAGGAGCTGGGTATTAAAGGTGCAGAATAGGGCCACTGTCTCCTGGTCAAAGCAAATCGATGTGGGAATGCTTCTCCTGGTGTGGATTTAAACCACCTATAGCATGGAAAGCTCAAAAAAGCTTTGGGTTTGAGATATTTTAGTGGCAAAAATCCCTTTTTATCTAGCTAAGGAGAAATCATATGAGCAGGAAAGACAGGGCACTTTCTGCTGAAGGTTTTGTATTCATGAGCTCTGCTGCCACTTTGGATTCCTCACCACACCGCACAATAGCAGGCTTCCAATTAAAAGCTCAGGTCCTTTAGACAAGCAATTAAGTGCTAGCCCAAGTGTGCCCTCAGACCTGTCTACACAAATAATAGGAAGCTGATGAGCTGCAGTGAGGAGGAGGAGGAGGAGGAGGAGGAGGATTTCTGCCCCAAATGGCTTGCTGCACCTAGCTTTCATTTTTTAGTGTGTAATTTTTAAGTAAGTCAGAGGATATCATTGCCACTAGGTGTGCCACAGCCAGAGCTCGCATTCAGCTCTGAAAACAGCAAACTCTTTGCCTTGCCCAAGACAAATCCAACACAACATAGCTGTAATGCCCGCTCACGGTATGGGCTGACATCCCCACGGCATCTGCTTCCATAGGGTGCCAAAGTGGCTGCAAACTGCTGACAGCACCCATCTTTTGCCAGTGGAGAGAAGTGCATCATTTATCACAAATAATAATGCCATAATAAATGATTTTTCAAAAAAGGAAATAGAAAAGGCACATAGTTATATCGTGTGCTTCATAACTGAGGGCCAACTCCACCACTCCCTCCTGCTGGATGGAGTTACTGTGTGCTGCTGTAGTCCGACTCACAGCTGCTGCCTACATTTCCAGCAATGCTTTCCAGGTAGGATGTGCAAGCACCCAAGGACATCATAGGACCAGTGTGCAGGAGTTTATGTGCTAAGGGAGCAGAGTAACTGTGCAGAAGTGAAAAGCTGCTGTTACTCTTGTTTTCCTTACCGCCATGCAAGTGCAGCAACACAAATTTAGGCATCTCCGGCATGTGAGCCCCTTGTTCATCTTCTCTGTTGGCATCAAAACAAATCGAATATATACTTCCATTACCAGGAAAAATCACTTTGTCCCAGCAGTAGGTGAGACACTGATAGAGCACCAAAACAGGGGTTCGTGCTGCTCCAGGGCTCACATTGTATCCTATCCCCTTTTCTCAACAAGGACAGTGCAGCTTGAAAGCAAGCAGAAAATCACTTCTGCCTTTCTGAGCAGGGATGCCCAGCAGAGACGCGGCAGCACTTCTAATCTCAGCCTCATGTCTCTCTGTGGAGGCCCATGGGGCTCACAGGCGGCTGCCTGGTGGGGCACCACTGCCACTGGGTGGGCTCTTCTGTCCCCACTCTCAGTCCATCTCAACCCAAAGTGGCCACCAAAGGGGTGACAGCTCTGCTCCCTGCTGGGAGGGAGGCTGTCCCACCTCGGGGCCCTCTGCTAACAGTAATTCCCTGAAGGGATAATCAAGAAGCACACCGCTTGGCTTCAAAACATACAATATACTTTATTGCCTGCTAGATAATCAAAGTGAGGAGTAAACACCATAGCTGGAAAAAGCAGAAAAGGACCAGGAGAAGGAAAAGAATATCCAGTCACCAAACAAGTTATCAGGCAATAAACCATACACAATATAAATAATCTGTTTCCCAAACAACTAAATCTTTATTTTGCTAATGGCCATTATATGGTTAAATATCAGTAGTAAAATCTCTGGATTTCATTTTCTACACAGCATTAGTAGTAAGAAATATATAAGGGACTCTGCAGAAAGCAATACAAAGGAGTTATATACACAGGCACCTTCTGTGGAGCGAGAACAGAACCTCATCTAGGGAGGAGGGGCTATCTACAAAACAGAAGACCATGGTAATACAATAGTAGCTCAGACTTAGTTTGGCTGCTGCCTTCCCACAAGGCAGGTCAGCCAACTTATGTATACATATATATTTTAATATAGATATATAGAGAGATTTATTATTTTAAAAATAATGTGAACTACCTGTAGTTCCTAGGCTAATTTTAAAGAGGCAGTGTACCTTTCTGAAGCTTCATTTTCAGGAAGTATATTAAAAACGGTATATAAAAGACTAGCAGACCCAAGCTTGTGTATCAACAACCGGTATCTTCCCTCAGAATTTTCTTCTGATGCAGCAGTTGCCACCCCCAGTGATGGCAATGCCTTCAGTCATCCAGATTGCTATTTATGTTGCTACCACTAAGTTTGCTCGATTATAGTGTTGTTAGTAATCATCAATTATAAATAGCAATAATGCTGCAATACGCTGTCAGAGACTGACTGCATTATGAAGACCTAGTCTGTATGTGCATGCAGAGTTTTGTAGCTTAATCTGAAAGAACGTTTCTCATACAAGATGCGTCCCCTGCCAACCCCCTGGTTTTCCTCCAAATGCACCAAAAGGGCCACTTCCATCCACCTAAGGAAGACCACCAACACACCCTTCACCCAAAGTGTTTCTAGAGGCCTCTTCCCAACCCAGCAGTGACATCTGGATTCCCCACTGCCCTGCCTCACACACCACCCTGATGGCGAGGAAATGGCTTTGCATGGAGTACACCAATAACAGCGTGGCAATACACAAACTGTTGTCCGTAGTGAGCATGACATTTTGCTAAGGGAGCATAACCATGCCTGCTTTTAAAGATGGATGTCCAGACGGAGCAGGATGTATTTGCAGTATTACAAAACGAAGGGTCATTTGTATTTAAAAACATACCCGACATTAAAATCAGCACTGTGCCAGGTAACCACATCCTTGCTGAACTCAGTATTAGCCTTGGCATTGGGTTACAAAAGAACAGAGCTATAAAATCCCTGAATGCTATTGCACCATGCCTTCCAGGAGCAATCTCAGCTAAGACAGCAGCAGCAGGTGCCCTCTGCATCCCGCCGAGCACCGATGCTGAGCACGTAGGGATGTGCTAAGAAAAGAGAGGAGCACATAAAAGCGAGGCACTGACCTGTACCATGCAGGACTTAAGCTCTTCTGCATATGCTGGTAAACGCACCACGAGGGGACCTGCTGAAACTCAATTATCCCAGTTCCTGCATCATCACAGAGCATTGCCATGTCATATTTAATCCTCTGGACCTTCCTCTGTGCTTGGCATAAGGCAGATGGATGTGTCAGCATCAGGGAAGGGAGAATTGGTATCTCAACAAGCAACTGCAGGGTCGGTGCTTGCTGTCAGTGCTGTAACTTCTGTTCAGCTCTATGGGACTCGCACTCAGCAGCACGGAAAATGCAAGCAGCACCCTGCTGTGCTGTAAAGGGGAAAAACAGGCAGATTTTGAAAGAGAAGTGCTTGCATTGGGTGTAAAACCAACTGAAGCTTCACCTTCACCAGTTGTTGCTGGTTCTTTGACTGCTGAGGAGAAAGACGAATAGTAGTGCCCAAGATGATCTCCTGCAATCAACAGCCTTAGCTGTCACTTTTGACCCTGCTGCACCTCAGTTTGGTTTACCCTGGTGGAGCTTCAGAGCAGTGTTAGGAAATCCACAGAAGGATGAGGGATTACAAGGCCATTGCAGCCAGAGAGAAAGACCTCCCCAGGCATCACTGAGGATTACGTTGATTGTGAAAGCCAAAGACTGCTGATGTGGTGCACAATTTGCAACTATAACAAAACTTGACAGGCACGCACCATATTTAATAGTTCATGTGTGAAACCGGAAGCCAAAGACTCTCGGCATACCACAATCCCTGCCAGGGCTGGGAAAATCAGCCAATTCCTTCTACACACATCATTTCCTCCTGTAGAAATACATTTATCTGACTCACAAGCTGTGAATCACATCTTATGAACTGCTCTGGTGTACCTTCTCTCCTTTAAGCCAACAGATTCTTTGTCACTTAATGTGCTGATGCTGTCAGCTACTGCAGAGAGGTGTCTGTGGAAATACTGCCCTTCAAATGTCAGCCCATGGCCGGTGGGCACCCACACTGGATCTTTTCAAAGGTTTTTGCTGAAGACAAATAGCCTTGGGTCCCGTACCCTCACATACTCCTCGCAACATCCATGCCTGTATCAAGGCCAAGTGAGCAAGTGAACAAGGAGCTCAGATTTTCTGGTCCTCCAGTCTGCACCCTACCATGGTTTCATAGCCCTTGGATGCAGCACCCAGCCCCTGATTTTCTTGCTTCCTTTGGCCTGGATGTCAGTGCCCGGGTCTGCCCCACTGCGCACAGTGTGGCCAAGGGGCAGTACCTGATGGTCACGTCATGCCTCCAGCTGGACCTGCTTCTTGCTGCCCTTTCTCCTTGGGATGGTAGGGCCAGTGATAACATCATTTGCAGCACAGAGCAGACCAGGCGCTGCAGAAGGCTGTGGTGCTGTGGTGGCTTTCCCACTCTGGGCTGTGTGGATGAAGAGTGGAGAAGCTAGGCCCGGGCAGATCAGAAAGCAGGCTGCATGCAGGCATGGCTTTCATCCAGCACTCAGGGCACTGGTGTGGAAGAGGCATCCCATTGAGAGGCCAGCTAGGACTCACGGCTGGACACAAGGCTGGTTGCTGGGACCCCACTGAAGGCCCAGCAAAATGTCTGCCGCTCAGCCTGGCGGTAGCCATGAGAGGATGGCCCAAAGGTGTGGCCACGTTCTGGCATTCACCAGTGTCACAGCACAGCTGAACGCAAGCACTGCTGCGTGAGATGGGTGTTTTCCTTGTTTGGGTTCCACCACGCAGTAGTATGGCTTTAAGGACTGATTTGTAGCATCCGCACAAGGGTACTGAGGAAAAAGCTGACAGGTTTGTTTTTGTTCCGTTTTTACTGTCAGAACTCCGTAAAAACAAATTGAAGGCAACTGCTAGATAGAAAACACAGCGCTGGGAGAAAGGTTGCTTTGAACCTCTCTGGTATGGCTATTAACAGACAACCTGACAAACCATTCAGGAGAAGAGGTTTTTGAAGGCATGTGGGAGTCCCGTGGTTAGTGATCATGCTGGGCTGGCACTCTGTGAAAAATCTCACCTCAGATCTTATCTAATCATTAT
Source organism: Alectoris magna (assembly GCA_030625065.1). Classification (NCBI taxonomy): domain Eukaryota; kingdom Metazoa; phylum Chordata; class Aves; order Galliformes; family Phasianidae; genus Alectoris; species Alectoris magna. Next base: position 109,151,973 of record CM060560.1, read on the forward strand.
TTTTAACGCCACATTAACAAAAACAAAACATACTTATCTAACACCTTCTGAAGATGCAGTCTTTTTTTCCCTACCTATCTCCTAAAATTATGTACACGGGCACTGTGGAAGTAAGGGTGGATTCCACAACCATCTTTCAGGCAGGCACAGCTTAACCTGTCCTGGTATAGAGAAGCACTCCTGATGACGCCTCCAAGTCCCTGCAACTCCATGCTAGGTAAATACCACCAACATCTTGTCTTGCCCCAACAAAGGATGCATTGAACGCCTTGGCAGGATGCTCGGCTTTCTACCTTGGCTTCCCCTTTAGCCCACATTGCACACAAGCATGTGTCCTGTCAAGAGTCAATTTACATCTTCCTGTCAAGCCGTTACGAGCCTCTCTACTTCCACAAGAAAAACCTGGGGAACGGCACACTGAGAAGAGCACAGTACAATGGCCCCCATGGAATCTCGAAAGCTGCCATGGACAGCCTTTGCCCCGCATTTTGGGATCTTGAAAAATGTTGGCCAAACTGCTATCAAGTTGATAATGAGAGAGAGAAAGAAAACCCAGAACTGACAGGCTACTCAGGTTCTTGCCTAAAGCTTGCAGGGGATGGCCATTCCAAGAGCAGCTGCTTTTAAATTTGCTAGAAGCTGCACTAAAAATTAATTAATCTAATCTAGAGAAAATATGACTCTGCTTCAAAAGAAAAACAAAAAAGAAAGTCAGACTAGGACCCTGGGACATTGTAAACAGGTACTCACAAACATTGAGGCGAGACATCATTAGGAAACACCAGCATTACCGTGAAGATGATTTGTGGTATTGTTTTTCCACATATTACAATTGCCCAGAGAGACGACCTCACTTAAATGAGTGGCTCTCAGCTGGTGATGAAAAGGAAGTAATGCAATGACACCAACAGCAACCAACTTCCAAAGAGTGAAGGAAACAAATAGCAGCAGCAGCAGCACCAGGCTGCCGCTCACCTACGATCAGCCGTGGGAATCCATCTGTTTACCACTTCTGAAGTGAACAGCTATTTTAACAGCTTGCTAACCTGCCTTCACCATAGAAACACAAGTGGCATAAGCAGGATCTGATGTACGGAAATGCTGGCTTTTCCTATGGTCTTGTCTGCATGCCAGTTTTGTTTTTTTTAAGGTTCACGTGGGTGAGAAAAGACCATCTAGAGACACATTTAGCAATGCAAGTCAGTGGCATCCTTCCTCATTTAATGCTCCCTGATTAAATCAATGCCCAGTAGCAACAATACCAGAATAAAAATGTTTTTGCATCAACTGCACAACACGTGCCCAAGGGCTCGATATGCCACCACCACCACCAGCACTGTCTCACCGACATGGCTGAGGCTACGCCCCCAAGTGTCCAGCACTGCCGCAGCCAGCCCGCACCTGCAGGAGGGTCCCTTGAGCATTCGTCAGCATTTGGTACTCACAGTCTGGGCTGCTGGTGTTCAGCCACAGCACTACTACACTCCCAGCTGCAGTTTTTAAAACATTTTCAACCTGAGACCCTAACAACTCAAAACCACAGAGAATCTGCTCACCTGACACAAGCAAAGCCACCAGGTTAGACTTCAAAACAGAAGATGAAAGACATGGAAATTGAAAAACATTGTACTGTCTGACAAGATCTGCAGACTAAGAGATATGACTTGCATGGAAGGGCTTAACTGTTACTGAGATGTGACTTGTTGGTGCAGTTTCCTGCAATGGCGCTTACAAGGTCTGTGTTCTTCGCCTGGAAGCCCAATTCAATACACTCTGATGGAGTCTGCCAGTGTGATTGCCGAGGTGCTCTCATTCTCCTGAAGCCTTACTTGAGCCAAGGATTTCCTCAGTAATTACCGAAAAATATAATTTAAATGTTTGGGAACTTTTTTTTTTTCCTCCAAGAAAGAAATTCAGAAATGCGCCAAGATTTATTTTGCAAGTTAAGGCTTTGTATGGATTAACACCAACAGTGTAGGTCTAATAGGCAGCACTGAAGTTCTGTTTTGTTTTTAAAGACAGTCAGCATGCCACTTCCACGTTAGTTGCTGTCACATGCCACGCATTAAAAATAAGGCAGGCCAAATCCTCTTCAGCTGTGAAGCTTTTCTCAATAACAAACTGCTGGGAGAAGGAAGTAGTTGAATGTATTTCAAAGAACTGCTGGGTTCCTGGCACTGCTGCTCTCTGGCTCTTCTACAGAAAGCCAGGCTGGAGGGAAGGCTCCACTGCTTTGCCGGCGTCGCTGGCAGATCCCACAGCCCTGTGCTTCTCTCTCTGCAGAAGCTGCAGCTGATGGCCAGCCATGGCCAGGAAACGTTGCTGTTAAAAGCATTATGAAATAAAGAATGCTCTTTGCATATATTTCAGAGCTGTGAAGTAGCTCAGGCTGGTCTGGTACTGCTCCCATCCCACTGACAATGAGTGGGAAGTTTGGAACTGATGTCAGTCAAGTCGTAAGCCGTGCGAGGAAAGGCAAGATGACTGAGAAGGAAGGTGAGAAATTCGTAAGTAAGTGAAGCTCAACATGTCCAACTTCCAGCAAGATAAACAAACCCACACATTACATGAGATTTTCTTCCAGCAAATATAAAATAGCCTTCAGTTGAACAGGGGATTCGACAGAGCCAAGAAGGTTCAAGGCAACATGCGCCATCTGAACGAGGACATCCAGCACTAAGCGCTGGCATGAAGGTTGTTGACTTCATTGGTTTTTGGTGATCCTTTTTTTTTTTTTTTTTTTTTTTTTAAGTAAAAAATAATAAAACATGACTGATCCTGCAAAGCACTTGGGAGTGTCTTCTGAATGCTCTGAACTGTTATTTAAGAATTCACTTCTGCCTCGTTATTAAAGATGCTTCTAAATCCCTGATGGCCACCCTTAGCTGCCAACCACAGAGTTGCCGGCATGCATTAGATTTTTGTCTAGGCCTTTTTAAGTTAGCTGCAGATTATCAGTCTGTGACCATGCAACTGCTGCTTTTCTATGACCGGAGCACATGGTACCAGTGACAATGTGTAAGACTTGGTGAATCAAACTGGCTTTAAATACAGCTGTCCTCATGCTTCAACAATAGGCTCTTTTTCCCTCATGCTAGTCAGCACAATTAGATGGTGAACCCGTACTGATACATGGCAACAGACAGCCTGGCTCAGAGATCTGCAATCACACTTCTTCTTGTATAAATACAAGCATTTTCATAAGGCATCCTCTAGTGGCCCTTCACTCCTAAGAGATTCCTTCACTGCTGTGGATTTCCACATGAGAATTACCCAAACTCAATACAGCGTATTTTCTTGAAGCACAGCACAATTATTTGCTTAAGTACAGATTAAAGCAATGGCCAACACTTCATATTGTTACAAAGTACAACAGAGAAGCAGTTGTTATTAACAGCACTTTTGCCACGTGCCAAATACACCTGTCACCTGATGGAATGATTCCAAACTGTGTCACACCTGACGCAGCTCACGCACTGCTGATTGAAAAATCACTGCTGCGGTCATTGAAACCAACCATGGCATCCATTCTCAACCGTGGACTTGAACTTCAATTTCTCATCTTTTTCTTTTTTAAACTAATCGGGTTGGCAAACCCTGCTCTTGAAATTTGAACTTCTTGAAGACAATGAAATGCTCCATCTGCTGCAACGGTGATTTTCCTGCCTCCTCACTTCCAATAGAAAACGGTGCTCCCCAAATCAAGATGAAAACTAATGCTGTGATGACCTCCTGGTCTCTGCAGGCAATTCACATGGCTGCTGTAACCAAGGGCACGTCAAGCCCGCGATCCGCAAACTCAAAGGTGCTTGTAAGCACCTGGATGCTCATGAAGGCCTGACTTCTTCATCTGGTTCCAGCTAGGTTTGTTTCTTTTTTACTTAGAAGGTCCCACCTAGAAGAGAAATCCCCTGGTAGTTTTTAGTGTCTGAGGTACTAGGCCTTGAAACTTCTGGCAACGTGCTGCTAAGCTGTAAGACCTCCCGCAGTAGAATCATTTTAAGAATCCAGTCATGAAGACATCAAGGAACTGTTCTTCATACTTGGAAAGCCTGCAGGAAAAACACCAGTCCTAACTCCAGGTGCTGAGTAGGTGCCAAGAGCACTCGCAAAGGGATTGGAAGGAACATGACTGAGCATCAGAAGGACCAGACCTGAGCTCGATGGCTGCCATCACCAGGAAGCTTGGCCATGTAGGACCTCCCACCAAACAACACGTTGCCAAAGGAAGATCACCAAAAGTGCCTCCACATCACATTATCAAATGCCTGAGCAGACAGCTCTGACCTCAGAAAGGAGTGAGTGCATCTGGAAGACGTGTTACTGTAAGCCATGCGGATGATTGGGTTTCCCTTTGCAGGAGAAGCCTTAGCCACAAATACAGTGAATGCAAATACAAGCTTTAATTTGAGCAAGGGAACAAGTGCCCGTGAAACATCTTCCCAGATGACCCAGCAAAGTAGCCAAACACAAACTGTAACGAATGCACCTAACACTCTCAGTGTTACTTCTCCATCTCCAAGCAGAAATAATAAACAAAATGCTGCAGGCTAAAGTACTAGGTGTTTGCATTCAGCAAAGTACACTTTGGTGTTAAGCCTGAAATTCGACAGTAACTGGTTTGGTTTCAGCATCTATTTCAATGAGTTCCTCTTGTTTCACAGACAAATAGACTGAAATACCTATTTGTACGGAATAAACTTTTTGGATGGATTTATGCAAGCTGGATTTTCAACCAGTTTCAGCTGGGGTACAGACAGCTACATCCAGTGTTCGTTAGATTACTTCTGCTGAAGATCTAATCTGCCTTCTCCTGCCAGTAGGTAGCAAATGAAGCCTTGCTGAAATCTTCAGCACATTTTAAGTACAACTGTATTAGAGCTCAGTTTCTTACTGTTTCTGTGCCAAGAACAGTCCACAAAAAGAAGTTCACACTGAATAGCTGGTAGGCGTTATATCTTATAGGTTTTATTTTTTAGAACAAAACAAAACAGAACTTTGCAGCAGATATAGAAACGTTGTCTCGTATTTTGTTACAAAGCGCTAGGGTCCTATTGTAGAACTGGCAGCTCCATGCGCTATGTCATGGTTCTGGTATGCTCGAGTAGCCTTTGCATCTCATTTAATGCTTTTACACTTCATAATCATTAAAAAAAAGTCTGCTTCAGGGCGGGATTAACTGCACGTTAAAAAAAATGTGATGAGCAATGAAAAGAACCCAACAAATGGAAACAACGGAGAATGTCGTGATGCCGGGCAGAAGCGTGTCACCTTAGGAGGAGGATGTCTCTCCATCCTGTGTCTTGAAAGTATTAGTGGGAATTTGTCTTACCTGACAGTTAAGAGAGTGTCAGTGTAATGCCAAGCAGCTGCAAGTAGCAATGTGGGAGCTGGGTAACAGACCAGGTCTGGGTGCACCGAGTGGGCTGTACTATGCAGGCGTTGAGTTGGAAGAACAAAATGAGAGCAGACACAAAAACATGGCAGTCTGAGTAATGAAGATTACTATATTTTAAGGTAATTTGCTAAGAAAAAAAAAAGGAATTGTATCTTCAATGTCCCTGACTGAGCATACTGTGCTGAGAAAAAAGATATTTTGTAAGATTCCTTCCAGCTTTTTACTTGCTGCATCAGAGCTTTTCTCTCCCTTTCCCAAATATGACCATTACATGGCTTTTAGCTCTTATGTTCCTTCACTCCTGGTATTTCTTTGCAGACAGCTGATGCATAACCAGTAAAGGCAGTGCAAGATTGTGTACATTTCTTCTTCCCTGAGTAAGTGGCACATGGCTGGAAAAAAAAAAAGAAACAAAAAATACAAAAAAACCCACCCAAACCAACCCAACTCCCCCCCCACCAAAAGTAAAAGCTTCCCTTCTGCTGCTTCTGACCCAGAAACAGATCTCTGCTTGCAAGCGAACAACTGTTTTCTACTGGTTTCATATATTCTGTACCTGGGTCTTGCATGATATGAAAAATACATTGCAACCAAGGAACCTTCAGGTATCCAAGGCCAGAAAAAAAAGACAAGACCTCCCAAAGTCTAATTTTCAATCCTAAATAAAGAAGGTAAAATACAGGGGCAGAACAGAGTACTGGTTTAAATAAGCTTTGAAAGTAGTGGGGATCTTTAAGTTTAAATATGGATAATGCTTGCTTATTTGCTTTTAAAAGAGAAGCCATTCTGTGAAAGTTCTTCTGGTCTCCAGAGACTGAAAACATAGCAGGGGCTTCTTTGCGTGAGATGACTTCATATGTATTTGTGTGGGTTAGAAATGAGCTTTCCAGTTGCGTGAAGACAAAATCCAGGAACACACTGTGGAAACCTGGAAAGCTTAGAAGAAAGGGCAAATGGCTTTCCCACAGTTTAACTACACTGAGCCCTGCCTCTCCCTCGTCCACAGTCTTCAGCTTCATGCCAATATACAGTCAGTGAATTCTGCGGCACTTGCATGGGTCTGTGGATCTTTCCAATGATTGTTGATCAAGGCTGGGAAGTTTGTAAAAACAAAACGCAAGCTCCCATTTTAGACATCTTTAAGCAAGAACAAATGGGCTTAGGGCCTTCGCAAATATGCAGTGTTTTTATAGTCACCGTGCAGAAGTTGGATGGATGATCTGATGGGAAACTACAGCTCACGGTTTTGGGGATCCATCTCTGTTTTTTTGGCATCTTTCATTTTCAGGTGGAAGATGAGCTTGCTTCTTTTTAAGTGAAAAAAAAACCAACAAGAAGAAAAAGCCAACCAACTCATACTCTAGCTAAAAACAAGTTCTGCAAACGCTACTAAGTCAGCCATACGTTAAAGGAAAACAGCCACTTCATAGTAAAGCAGGGGAAGTATCAAAGCAGCTCTGTTTTAATAGCATTTATTTGCAATCATTAGTTTTAAATGGGAAACTGTTTACAGGCACACACTAGATAACCAAAATAGAACGAACAAAAAAGAAATCTATTTGACGGTCCTTTTCAAATATTTCAAATATTTTATTAAATATTTTATTCAGTTTTTGATCACAGTTTAATGTACTTTAGCATGTTATACACATGACTTAACATGTGCACTTAATATCAAATTAGATAGAGGTTTTTGAAGAAAGTATGACATTTTATAAATGTGCTTATTGACTTCTAACTACACACATCTAAGAAGGCAGTAGCTCCGTTATACCACTTATGGAGATGAACTATTATAAGGCATGTTTACACCAAGCTTTGGGGAGAATAAAGCCAAATACTGGGTCAAAATTTAGTGGAATTACGTATGAGAATAAAAGTTGAAGGACTGTGCCCTACGAAGAGAGATCACAGCAAATCAGATGTGTTAAAACTGTCAACACAGACCGGTAACGAAAAGCAAGCACTGCTGAGAAAGGAGGTTCTCACAGTGCCTGTATCTTTTCAGACATCTTTGAAAATTACACCTTATGGTGTAACGTGAAGGAAAGAGAATGAAACCTTCCAAGAAAGTTTGAAAACCATCGTCTGAGAAACCTCACGTCGTTTTGGGACCTAACATGGGAACCCTTTTATACAGGTAACAACTTCCAAGCCACTGCATACCAACGTGTGTGGTGTGTGTGTGTGTGTGTGTGTGTGTAGACAGCTATACAAACACACATACACACATCTCTCTCCCTCTTGCCTTTGTCACCTTCAGACCACCGAATAAAGTGTAGCAGTGCGTGGAAAAAAACAAGGTTAAAAGGAGTAGGTCAGAGCACTGTATTCGGAAGCCAGGTCAGTTAGGCTGTACTGTGTGACAGCAGACGTGTTTTGTTTTGTTTTTTCCAGTAGAGTACAATGATGTGGGTCCGCTGGCATAAGTTAACAATCAAGACCCAGAAATTATAATATAATTCTTTGGAAGAACTGAACAAACATTAAGGTATTTGCATTTGTTTTTAAAACTCTGCGTCAATGAAGACCCTAGGCCAAAATAACATGCCTCCTCCAGAAGCATCACAAAAGCCAAAGCTCAAGTCTAGGGGCACAGTGGTCCGTCATCAGGGCTCCTGCACGGTCACACTGCAAACTGCAACGCTGCCCTTCAAATAAAGGATGGTTTTAGGCAGAAGCTTAGGTGTGTTGCTGAGTGGAGGTCTCAAGTCAGTTCTTCCTAGATGTCTGCCTCAGAAGAATCAGTGGGGGAACATAAAACGTGCATCCACTTCATAAGCTCCTTCAAAGTTGTCAATTCAGTAGAAAATACTGAGTATATAAAAGACTACAATAGCGGTTAGGTGAGAGAATAAAGCTCTCTGTGCCTTTTTATTGGGAAATTCAGGAGAGGAGGCAAAAAAAAAACCTCTTTCACAGCCTAAATGCACTCATTCTCATCTCTCAGTGTCCTGAAAATGACTCAATGTTCTGGCAGCTTTAGATGATAGTTTCATAATATGTACAAGGTAAGAAGAATGCCACAGATAGTACAAAACATGGCAAAGATACCTACGAGCTCTACAATCTAGAAAACAAGCATGGCAAACAAACGGTGTCTAATGAATAATGCATGGTATAACAACACAAAAGTTGCACGGTTATGTTTCCTTGTGAAATTAGGATTGCAAATGTAAACTCCAGAATAAATTTCAAGAGCAGCATTTGGCTTACTGCATGACCGCTGGGAGTATCTGAAGTCCACCACCTGACGAGCACTGCAATTCCTGCTCTTACACAACCCATCCTAGTAGGCCTATATCCCGCAACTCATATGACTATGGCAGAGGTTCAACGAAAATGCTCCAGCAACACAGTTTGGCTACCACTGTACATTCAGCCTGGTGTTGTCAGATAAATGTTGCTCTTGGGAAGTAAAGCGTACAGCGATATACAAATGGTATCAATGGCTGAAAAGATTAAACGATCAAGCCTGAAAACAAATGGAAGTAAGTTAACAAAAGTAGTCTTTTAGGAGAGGTAGCCATATTAGACTCAGCATTCAAAAAAAGGGAGCGCACTCAAAGGACCGACATACATTACAAGATCTTGTACAACCATTATGTTTTTGTCTTTTTTCAGACTGCACACACACGCGCGCGCACACATATGTATCTTTTTTCCTAACTCCTCTTTGTTGCCACAACTTCACCATACTGAGAACAAAGGCCAGCTTTCCTTTTAACCTCTCTTAGCTGTCCCGTGACTACAACTGTAGCCTTCAATCTGCTCCAGTATCTGCACAGTAGCTAAACGGGCAGCAGAATGAAACTGCTCCAATTTAATATCCTGTTCCAAATGACAGCATCCAAACTATAAGGCATTCCCTCATTCTGATGCAAGCTACAACTCTCTTGGGTTTCTGCTTGGTACAGGCTGCAGAGTGCTCTTCAGCCTTGTGCTACGAAAGTACATTTCACCCAAACAGTAAAGCACAACGATGGAATTTGAACACTGGTTCGTTCACAAGCTTCCGTCTATCCCCTGTTCCTGAGCCCTTTTCCAACAACAACGCTTACCACGTCAATTGCAAAAGTCATGCACCAATGCTATGAAAGAGAAACCCAAATTAACAAGAAACCTTTTGCTCACGACTTTGGGATACTGTATTAGTATAAAAGAGCATTCAGTCATCTTAAATAAATATATTCTATTTCTGAAATCACAGCACATTCAAGGGGTAGTTACTGCCATAAGCAGAGCATTAAGTGATCTCCATGGATGTTTTTCATCGATTTGGTCTAATATCTGGAAAATGACCTACTGCGGGGATAAGAATCTGCATCTCAAATGTTCTGCAGAATGTTCTTCCCATATTTGCATACAGTACTAGAATAATTAAGAAGACATTACAGTATTTTCCTCCCAGCTGCTTACATCTGTAGCTTTGGCTACAACAATATATTCTGCATACCTCGAAACTATATACGAAATACCCAAGATCACTAAATAAATAAAAGCCAAGGAAACCTGGGACAGTACTGCATTTTACACTTGAGATGAGATTCCCCCACTCCCATGGATAAGTGATAGAGAACAACTAAGGTAATCGCTTTTTTTTTCTTTTTCTTTTTCTTTTTTTTAAAGAAAGATTTATACACAGGTTCAGATCCAGAAAATAATGTGAAATGCATAAATATTGATAGATTTAGCTAAGTTAAAATGGGTTCAGTAAAGTATGATACAACATATTCAGAATAAACAAAGCAGAAAAGCATCATATTTTGGTTTGCTTGAGATATACATAAGGTGCAACAATTTCTTTTCTAGAGGCATTTGTGGACAACGTGTTAACAGGTAACAGTGTTTGCTGGTATACTGAAGTACACACAATAGCAATATGATTTTTCCAAAACAAAAGCAGCTGAAATTAATAAAAAATTAAAACAAAACAAACAAGGAAAAAACAAAACAAAACAAAACAAAACAAAAAACAACCCAACCCCAATACAGTAAGATATTGGTCTGAAATTTTTGTTGTGCTAACAGACTTTGTTACCTGAAAATACTGATACCCCTTCTAGTAGATTCAGGGAAAACTCTAGCTACTGAAATCAAGACGTCACTCAGAGAACCAACAAAGGCAAACGCCTAGTGAACTATAAAGCTTTGCAGGATTTCTGCTACTCTCAGTGCCTAATCGCTTAAAAATTAAGCATATCTACAAAAAGGTTTATAAGTATCTGAAAACAGTCATATCCAGTAAACTGACCCAACCCTACCCCCTCTCTAAGGGAAAGTCAAGGAAAAGCAGATCAAGTAAGATATTAATTCATATAGAAAAAAGTAATTTTCTGTTTCTTTTAAAAAAGGTACCATTAATATACAGAAATATCTTCAGGAGCAATATTGAAATTTAAATTGAGGAAGGATGGGGTGCTTTGACAAAAATATATCTACTCTAAAGGTTTCTAGAGAAATAAGTTAGTACCATTGTCAAGGTGAACGGCCTGCACTGTAACGTATTTGGATTTCAGCTAATTATAAAGTGGTCCAAAACTCCAACAGCCACCTTGCTGTGACCCAACAGTTTAAAGTCTTTAGTTTTTCCTGTCTTGTTAAAATAACTTATAAAACTTTAATAAAATCTTATTAAAAATACTGCCATAGGCTACAATGGCATTCGAGGGGCTCTTACTCATATATTCACCTGAATTTTTAAAAAAAGCCTTTTCACTGACTCATTGGCTCTGAAATTTAGTTGTTCTTTTGTTGTTGTTCCCTTCTTCCAACACATGCATCTTTGACGGTGCTGTTTTAGTGAGACTTTCCAAGCTGTCTACCCTAGCCAAACCTTTAACCCTTTGTTACAACTCGCGTGGTTGCTTGTTACGTTGCTTCCCAACAACGAACCAAAGACTTTCACTTAGCTACAACAAAGAAAGGCTAAACCTAGCAAGCATTAATAGAGTTACTGTCCATATGGCTATTACATCAAATTAGTTACAAAATAACCCCAAAACATATTATCAATTCAGTCAAGTATAAATAAGAATGCCTGATAGAATGATGTAAACTCGCATCATTTAAAGACTTAATTCAAAGAACTTCAAACTCAATCTAATACTATCAAAAAGTCAGCCGGTGTGACGAAGACTAATATAAAATTATTGCTGGAGTCCAATTTGGTAAATTGTTGTGCTACAATGCAAAAATTAGGGAAACATCTTGTGCTATTGAAGAAGTACCCTGTTGAATTTGTAGCTTTAGATTAATTACTAGTGATCACTTTGCATCTGTTGGTAGGAATCAATGCTTGGTTATACAATAGTGTAGGTCGAAATAGTGAAGACAGCAGGCCAAGTGATACAATTGGCCCGGCTTTTGGGATGCATTTATGAGAGCAAACCACAAAAATTCAGCATAAGCAAAGACAGAAGCTGGCAGGTGGATCTGTGGTAGTCTGAATTCGGTCAAACGTTACTCTTCAGTTGTAGTTTATCTGCATAAAACTTTCCCCCCTTGACCAACACAAACTGTAATTGGCCCCTTATACAACCTCTGAAGCCGTCTGTGCATAGTAACTACAACAATGCCAGTGTCTTTAGAATGTAAAAGGTATGCTTATCAGAGTACATGTATATTGAAAAGTCATGCTTTTAGGTCTTTCAGAATGGTGAAATAATACTAAGGTCACTTTTGAAAAACATATTTGCAGTACTTTTTGTTTACAGGAAAGTTTCACCAAGTCACTCAGATATCTATGCAAAAATAAAGGAACCTTCCACGGCATGAAAGACAAGTCTATTCTCTGCAGTCTTTTTCTTTTCCATACACCACTCCTTTTTCTAATGCACATCATCCTGGTTATTCAAAGCTAAATTAAAAAGAAACAAAACCCAAACATAGCCTGTCAGAATTTTTGCCAGTAAACTCTACCACTCTGGTGGCAAATATAAAAGTGCAGAACATCTGGACCACGTGGCTGCCCAAACACCGCTAACAATGGTACATCTGTCCAGGCTGCCTTGAGTTCTCTGGAACAGGTTTTATATTCATTCTACAATATAAACGTAGGCATAACCTATTAATATAAACCATCTTAGAACTTAAATCTTCATGTACAAAAATGACTAAGAATATCTAATAATAACTAGTGCAGTGCGTCAGTGTTTTTGTTGTTGATTTTTTTCATTTTCATTTAACTAGGCATTATATGAAACTAGTTGCCATACTCTCTGGTTGGTAAAAGAGATGCTGTGTGAACTAACAGTAAAGGCAGCCTTCTTCATATCAACCACCTATTTACTGTTTAAAAGCCTTCAATAGAAAGCAAGCTCTGGGATCATTCCGTTCCTGTTCATTAATAGACAAATAATATCACCCTCCTACATACTGGGTTCCGATTTGAGGACCTGGCCCAAGTTGCTAATGTCTGGCTTCCAGTGAATTCTGGGCCACTCAGAGCAATAAGCACTTGCTTGCAGTCTATAGTTTCCATCTCATGGACTGACTAGCTTCCCTTGGTAAAGACAAGGCTAGGATATTAGGTAAAGCACAATGTTTTACAATAAAGTGGAGCTTCACTGGTCAGCGCAGGAAATAAGCACTGGAGCCTGAGACATTTCATTTGGCTGTCCATCATGTGGGAGAGGTGTGGCCCTCTGATTTCTGCAAAGAAGAAAAGAAACTCAGGGTTATTCAGAGCATGGAAATGCTTTTGTCATACAGGAAAGACAGAAATCAGCAAGTGATGCAGTTCGACATCTAGTGCTACAGCACCATAACACCATGCTGCCACAGACGTCCTCATACTGCTGGCTACTAACTCTGTTTACAGGTATTCCTGCAACAGTAAGAAAATATCCTGAGGACATCCTGCAATATAACGCAAAGTCAGAGAAGTCTCGATGGTATTTGATTACACAAAACAAAATAGATGGCTAAAGAGTAAGTTAAGAGCACACAAGCGCTGTTACACATTTTCCAAGTGAATGGTTTCAGCCCTCGGTAGTGGACAGCACAGCTCACGTACAGCAAAAGATGGCAAATGCACAGAGGCGTACGTCATGTTAATGAGAGTCAATAGCTAGCTTTTAAGCAATACAAAAATATACCTATCAGCAGTAACATGCTGGGATGACTCCAAGTTTCATGACTTAACACTTCATCAGCCCAGCACAACATCTCTTTCATTACTTCAGCAGTGTTAATTTACAAATGATCCCCTGGCACAGGATATCATAAAAATAAACCGCACCAGAATTACGCGCTAGAAATCAACATCAGTCATTGAAGCAGATGGACCTGGGAGAACTCCTTTGCAGCTTGCCTTTTAAAATGCATGCAAAAGCACGTCACCACCTGTTATCTAATTTCTCAAGTCAGTTGCTATTACTGTTACATTATGTGTCACTTTGAGCAGTGAAAATCTGGAGCCTAATTCTTACTTACACAAAGGCCACTTTGGTCACACTTTGGCAGAGTTACGGTCTCTACAGAAATGTAGGTACTGACACACTTTGCACACCTGCAGTGCAGTGAAATGGCCTTGGTACAAAATGCAGCTCAGGATCACAAGTGCTAAACTAAGGCGCACACACAAGGTAACCAAAGCTAAACAAACACTCAAATGAAAACCATGCTGTCACTTCCAGACAATCTTAGAAAGGACTGAGAAAGGACTTAGAAAGGACTTTGGCTTCTGAGGCCCAAGACTGTGTAAAATTATATAATAATTGAATTTAGGCTCTGAAAAGAACACATCAAGCAAACCTCTAATGCTATTCGTCTTGTTTCCAGTTATTCAGAGATAAAGACGTTGCACAGATAATAAACAGCCAACAGAGTAGAAGTTAGAGAAGCACGCAGCCCATCAGATTCAGGTTTCTGTTTTGACTTCCATTTGACAAGTCCACGAGAGACCTATGGCAAAGTTGTTACTTGGAAAGAGTCTCCCTTTTCATTTTCCCTAGTGATAGAAGCTGGAATTTGCAACAGTTGCTAGACATCTACTGGTTTGGCGTTTTCAGGCCTTATGGAAGGTGCCACACTGCTCTAACTGCATGATGAGCTGACAAAATACGGTTGTAGGTAAGGAAGACCCAAACAGAAGGATAAGTAAAACATTGGTTCAAAACATTATTTTTAAAGAGGAAAAATGAAGGAGAAAAAACTTTCAGAAGACAGCATCATAACTAAGTGAACCTTGTCACTCTTGTGCAGTTCTTCTCACAGCATTACTGGAAATCAATGAAACCACAAGGATGCGAGTGTGAGCAGAACTCAGGACAGCACTTCTCCAGGTCTCACTTCACGGCTTCCAGTCATGGAAGATGATAGAAAGACTACTTGTGCAGTCTCAATAGCAGACTGCTGTTTCGCAAAACTGGGAGAAAAGTCTGGGCTGATTGTAGTATGAAAACATTTCTTACTTGAAACGCTATTGATTAAGCAAGGTTAACAGCTTCAGTAGAGAAAAGGTACCAGGCTGGGTTCATCAGACTTTCCATCTTGGCACCCTTCAGGCTTTCAAAAAAAAAAGGCCTTTCAATGATTCACATTAAGTCTGAATACACAGAACTGGATTGTTCAACGGGGGCTACAAGATCAACAGTAGGTTGTGAGGTTGTGAATGGCTTCATCAACCGTTGCCTTGTGGTTTCCTAGGTAGCCAGTAATCTGTTACATACCATTTACTGAGGCTGGGATGGTTTCACACTGGCCTAGAATTTCCTTACTGACTTTCCACTACAGCAAAGGATATAGGCCATCGTGTCTTCGACAGAAGGGAGCACCAAAGGACAATACTGGATAATTAAGAGCTAAAGATGACTTACTGTCATTCATTTCCTCCCATCACAGGTCTAGAATGCAAGATCTGTCTGTGCTGGCTGAACTGACCCAACAGGCCTAAGAGATCTGTGCATTCTCCATGTTATCTGTGTGGATGGCCTTACTCTCAAACTGAGAGGAACAGACCAAAGTAAAGTGACTTTCCATCACTCAGAGCTGTTCTGCCCTGAGGACATTCTGCAGATGCTTTCCCTCCCACACATCAAAGCACAAGAGTAAAAATAACATGCAAGCTTCATTCAGTCATGCTCAGTACAAAAATCTGTGCTAAAGTTATATGAAATTCTCTGCGCAGTCTTAGGCCACAGAGACATAGAAAACAGTGTGCAATAGCTGTTTAAATCTATTACCTGACAAATGGTGTCTGAAAATCAGAAACTCTTTTATTAGGATCTCAAAGAGCATCTCAAGTGCTTATACACAAAATTTGGGAGACAAGTTTACCAAGGGGGATCATACTGAAATAGATTACAGTGTCATGTAGGTGTCAATTTAACACTAGGAAGCTAGTGGTAGAAAACAGACATTCAGAGAAAGCAGTAGAGGAGGAAGCACAGGCCAAATTAAACACTATGCGGTTTGCATGCCTTCTGAACATTCTGGCATCAAGGGGAAAAGAAAATCATACCTGTGTACATTTTCCATTGCTGCTACCTCTGCCAGAGCAGCTAAGCTAAAAAATGCAGACACTGCTGGCATATCTGATGTAATACTATGATTTTCTTGTGTCTCTGCATTTCCGGAGCATTCACTGTTGCAATCCGTTTCTGCACTCGACGCTTTTTGAAGACTGCTTTGTGGAAGATCTTTTGGCTTTTCCTCTGTAACAAAAGAGAGAGTCAAGCTTACAAGTCTAGCCCTTACGTTCATAACAGCACATTGAGGTATTGACCAGCCCAGTGTTAGCAGAAACCTCACCTTTAGGACTTCGATTGTGCTAGTAAAATCAATTCATGCTGCAACCTCTTCTAAACCAAGCTAATGGCAGAAGTATACAGAGGTTTGTGAAGCAGTTTACTGACTTTGGATTCAGCTAAGTTTGATCTTCCAGGTCAGTCAACAGAGCTTATGTCTCTGTGTATGTTTAAGATACAAGAAGTCCTGAAAGATTATCTTAACCGCTGAGGCTTTTGCACTGCCTGTTGCACCACAGAATTGTTTTTATGTCGTATTACGAAGAACATTGTGATAACTTTGCTGGACTGGAAAGAAAGTATGAAATGTAACTGTTTTTCATTTCTCTTTGTAATCAGCTCTTAGAAAAATACCCAGGGAGAGATGAGAGATGTGGGCAGTCAAACAAATGAAGTTGTCCATTAAGGGATATAACCACTTCACAGTTTACGAATACCTGCATTTTATAGAATGACCTCTCTGAGCAGGTCTGAGAACGTGCTAGCTGAATAATACTTCCCTAATTAGTTGCTTGTGCTCTAATATCAACTTCAACTACTCAATTTTAACAAAACTTAAACTACCATTTCCTTACCCAGTGTCCCTGCTGCTGGCGACACTCGACCATCAGCTGTTCGAACAAGATGAGTGATCTTAGTTTTCCTTGCTTTCCTTTTCTGACTGCCAACTAAAGGCTCATGCATCATTGCTGGCTCTGGAGTGCTTAGGGCAGATATACAAATTTTATTCCTCCAGGCAAGCTCAATGGGATTTCTGTCTTCTGAGAGTATGGCTGAAAAAGAACAAAAATAAATTAATCTACATTTAAGACACAACTCCTGGCTATTCTCATTTAACATTTTGTAAATATCTACATAGTGTACTAAGCCTTTCCTCACAGGTACTCAGAACACAACCCAAAGCAAAATATCATCTTGATGCTGCAGGGGCTTGCACTGGAATAGTAGCATAAAATTTCCCAGGAGGTTCAAGTTTTCAACATTTGCAAAGGAAACTGTGAGACAGGAAGTAGCATTTCAGTTTGAGCACATTATCAGACAGCGTACAACACTCTGCAAGAGAAGATGCCAATGAGTAGCTAACAGACAAACATATTTAAGGAACAATAACAGCTAGAGTCCTCACGTAAACATCTTAGCTCATAGCCAGAATCACAAATGGCATTCAGGAATTCCTGAATAACGATTAGACTTCTCTCTCAAGTCACTCTGTTTCACTTCCTTTAAGCAGAAGGAAATGCTGCCTTCCACAAAATGGTAAAGCTTACAGAAACCCAAACACAGCAAATACAAAAGCCAAGCTAGATCACTCAAATGCAAGAATGAGGAAAGGGAAGGGATAGGGAAAAGGAAAGGGAAAGGGAAAGGGAAGGGAAGGGGAAGGGAGGGGAAGGGGAGGGGAAGGGGAGGGGAAGGGAAGGGGAAGGACAAAATACTACAACAGGATCACTGCCTATGTAAAGTGAGAGTACAGATGGAACTGTCTGAACCTCTTTCAACAGTACCAGTGTTGACATTTCAAAGCAGCTTTCCATTCACGAAGTGGAACATGATGACAGATTTTCACCTGACTAGACACAAACTTCACTCTTGTTCATGCAGAAATTGGCCAGACAGTAATCACAGGCTGTGTTTTAAGTTTCCAAACTCTGAGATCAGCATACAGTCACAAACTGCCTGCCATTTCCAGTGATTTAATAAACCATACTGCTGATACCACAGGGTTTCACAAGTTCATGAATTCAAACTGGGAAAGATTTTCTCCTTTAATAAAAGCACTACCTCATTTGTGATTACAGAAAGATAGGGTTAGCAAGAAAGGGAATGCCCAGGTCATTTCTTAGAGGCTTCCCTAGACTATTTTGAAACTGAGAGCACTCATGGCATCTTCACCAAGCCCACAGGTTGTTCTTCTCCCGGATGCACTGCCTCCTGAATGATTACGTAATTTTTCCTAACATCTCCATCTCATCTTTTCTGTGCATTTTCAACTCATTATCTTCTCTACTACTCAACAGGTTACAGCTCATCTCTTTTTAACAGTCCTTTATTTCACAGTTGTTACCATGTCTACATTTTGCTTCCTCTTCCCCACCATTTCCTTCAATCTTTATCCCTGTTTTGAGAAATGTCCAAAACCCATTTATTCAGTCTGTGGGTGACAGGACAAGCGAAAAACGATACATGCAAAACTTCAGTCGGAATGTCAGCAACTCCACTTCAGAAGAGTTAAGCACTGAACCAGACCAGCCTCCTACACTGAGACTGGGAATGTCATGCAGGAGCAACCAAACCTCACAGAACACAGACAGCAGCCAACAAAGCTGTGTGGACTTTGTTCACATTTCATTTTAATAATATTTACTGTTTATGTACTGGTTAGATACGGCTAATATGATCGCTTTTATCTAGGTAGCTTCTTTGAATGGTAACTATGAGACTGGGAATGAGCTGAAAAGAATATCAGTAACACATTTTTGTCCTGCAATCTGCTGCCCTTTGCTTTCTTGGAAAGGAACCTTGTTCTACTTTTAATGTCTTACAGCATAAGAGTATGAACAGATCTAGTGCATACGTGTAAAAGCATCTGGAAATGTTACAAAACTTAACAAATGTTCTTGAATCCACCTTTGTGCTTTCCCTCATAAAACACTTTTGGATTTATGCATGTTCTTTATTTTGAAAAATGGACAGCACTCCAGTGAGCTTTCCTCGGTGTTTACCCATAAATGCTGATGCTCTGCAGAGCAGAGTTTTGTTGTTAAACTTTTTCTTTTATTAAAGAGTGCATGAGTGATTGCAATAACACTGCCCAAAAGCAGTACGATTAAGAAGAAGCACTAGTGTCTATAAATGTGACTTCCAAGTAATTCAATTTAGCTAATAGTGAGATGTTCAGATAAGCTTACTGCACTGACTGGGACCAAAATCTTAATTGGAATGTATAATTAAACAGGCAGCTTTATCTCTAGATTTCTAATTTGGGAATTCAAAAGCGTTGATTGTGTATTAATGTAATGGCTTGGTTGTAGCCCAACAGTATTTGCTAATTCTGATTCAGGGATTTGCTCTAATTAGATACTACCTTGACAATGCTGTTTAATTCTAAGGTTGAGTTTATAATGGCTTTAATTTTAGCAATGCAAACTTTTATTTTTTATTTATTTTTTTAACATCTAATAAAACCATTCAAGAAGTGATTTCAAACAACGAACATCTGAAAGAAAGGAATTTGGGTATGCTTTTAGTTAAATGTGTATTATTTTATAAGCTATGCCAGGTCACTGGAAATTATCTTGATTGGTAAATACAGTAGACAGTCCTTATTAAAATCCATGCTTTATTTTACACGTTGCATACATCAACTTATACAAACTTCCAGAAAATAGAAAGTCTTGAAAGGTAAAATAAATGAATAAATAAATAAATAAAATTGCAACAGATTAAGATAAAGTAGTACATCATATCTTATGTGTTTCACTAAGAAAGAACAGAAGGTGGCTGAACATTTGGGATGAAGCGTACCCTCTCCCTGTTTTAAGGTATCTCAGTCTTTGAAAGGAGACTTAGAGTTCTCTATGATTATTCACTTAGCTTAGGAGAGCTATCACTTCGTTGTAAAATTGCTGCCACGCAATTTGAATGAGAAACGAATGAAAATGAAGAGTGAATGAGTAGGGTTTTGTGTTTCTTCCTCCACCCTCTGGGGTGAAAAGAGTGAGTCCCAAAGGGGAGAGTTTAATTCCCTCTGGGTTTTTTTTTTTTTTAGTTATTTCTTTAATCCATTTTGTATCCCTTCTGCTTCCATGCTCTCCTACATGCATGAGTGGTGTAGAATTCATCTAATGTTCAGGAGAATGCTTTCTAGAAATGAAATGAGGCTCTGTTTCTGCTATTTAGTCTGAAAAACATTTCTGTGATTAGCTTACCGCATGACAGTAGAGCATGCACAACTTCGGGACTATTTTTTGTAAAAGGAATTGAGCACATGATATGAAAATCTAGGCCTTTCTGGTCACAAAAACCACTTAGAAAGAAAAGCACCTAGAGCTCTATGCCAGACGGCTTCCTGAGCTAGATTTGTTTAAAGTTAGCACAGATAGTTTACCCTACTCTGCAGTTCTACAGAGTACGTGAAGTCTTCTTACTGCCTCCATCTATGGTTGGTTCTTTCTTGCATTGTAAAGCGCAAGCTGCAGCATACCAGAACACAAGTCTAACACAGCAGATGAGAAACTGGCATAGCTCTAACTCAAGGCTTACACATATGGGAAAAAAAAAAAAAGCACAAAAATCAATGGAGAGAAAAAGTGAGGATTTAAAAGATGTGACACACTGCCTTGATTTTGCTCATTTTTATCAACTATCAGTACTTCTGTAAAGCTTGCAGCTGGAGATTGGAACTTCCTTGTTAATCCTGACTTTAATGCTGCAGTATAATAGTATGCAATTAGAGCAAAACCAGCTATGGTGGTATCAAGAACACTGGCAAACACCTTTACCCCATTCCTTTCCTAATGCCATGCTGAACAAGGATAAGACAAGACAGAGCTCCCTTTGGGAAACGCTAGTGCCAAAACCACACTCAAATCACAGAGGCAGGTCTACAATAAGAACACTCAATTCAAGAGCCCACTCAACAGCTACTGGTCTCACTCAAAACTGAAGGGCTATCTATCACCTGCCTTTGCGATCATAAAATGACAAAGCGGCTCAGCACACCACAGAAACTGTGTCAGTAAGACACCAGGTAGATCAAAAATAATTTCTTCAACATCCGGTAACAGGAGTTGTAGCAGTTCTCAAGCTGTTGAAGATGAAGGCAGCATGACCCCTGCTAATAGCAACCCTTATAGGTGTCTCCTCTCCAGCTATCAGAATATCCAAGTCTCTCCTTCCTCCAGCAAAATTAACTTCATAAAAACCATAACATATATATACTTGTGACTCATCAGAAGTACAAAATAACCAAAATAACTAAACCCTTGTTTATTCTTTAACTTAAATAAACGCACTGAGATTCACAGCTTGAGTGCTGCAGAACATGGGACAGCTCTTGGACTCAATGCATTTAGGGCCACACTGCCTAGGAACTCATGAAACTATGATGTATGGAGTACATCAAGGCTATACCCAGACTGCATTTGGCTGATAACTGTTCCTCATTGTGCAGTTCTGCAGTTCTGGTAGTCAAGACACCAAATTTTCACTACTTTAACTCAGAAAATACAATCCCCCTTGAACGTGTGTGTGTGTGTGTGTATCAGTGTCTTTCCTTTGATGATTTCTGTGTGGGCTGTGTAAAACTGGTAGGTTCAAGCTTCTCATGCCTTTCTTCAGTCTTGGGATGAACTTAGCAATCTGGCCCTGCTCCAGCAAATGCACAGACACGTTCTTAATGTTTAGACACTACGATACTATTCACATGCTCAGCTTCCCAGGGCATGCCGCTGTTGTACTGGAATAAGGCCAGGCTATTCAACACTTGTCAAGCTTTAATCTTTGATCATAGTGCATACTTCACTTTATATCAAAACAGTCTGGCTTCTTTTAATCAAATTCATGCTCTACCTACAGATATTTTTTACTTTATCTTGTATTAAATGCTTCTATTTCTTTTCCTATAGGATAATTTAAATACTGTTTTTCAACATTAAATGTTAGTTTTACTTATTTAAACTAATTTATCTTTATGGTCTATTAATAATTAAGACACAAAAATTTGACTGGCACCCAGTGTGGTAATATCTTTCTCTCTCTGGTGTGGAAGCATGATAGTTACTTTTTATGAGCAACTCCCACAACATGTTTGTTATGCAAATCCCATGAAAAAGAATAAGTAATTAAAAATAGTTGCATTGCTGGATGCAGCAGAGCTGGCAGAGCCTATAAGGGAAGACAGTGCAAGTGCACCACAGAGGATACAAAACATAGCAACAGGAAAGGAGAGCAAATGACACGGCTAAGCCTTAGGGAAAGGGATCAAGCATAAATATCCTGGGGAAGCTGTCATTTTATTATCTTAAAATGGTATACATGTGGATAGGAAAAAAAAATAAATAAATGGAAGAAATTAATAGAGCCTTATAAATAAGAGGCTCTATACACTACCAGGATGATGTGGGAGAGAACTCTACTCCAAGATCTAGATATCATGGAGTATGGAAAAAAAAAAAAAGATAAAAGAAACGGGCCTTGGAAAACAGGCTTAGTTACAATTGTGTACACCCAGTTCACATAAAAATGGTCCTAGAAGTTATGAGGTGTAGCAAAGTAGGATCAGAATGCTGTAACAACAAAAATACTTTGGAGATCTATCAGCAGGATAGAGGACTGAGCAAGTCCCTGGCAGAATTTGAACTGTATCTGGAAGCTGGTTAAGACTTCTGCAGAGGGAGGGCTGGTTCAGGTTGGCAGGTCTACTTCTGAGAACTGGTGCAGAAACCAGCTTTCAAGCTCTGACCAGCTGCAGTCTGCAGAGCTCTAGACAGATGGGAATCAGAGAGAAGAGAAAACAACGTGAATAAATACTCTGGCCAAGTGCAAATGATCTGGTCTCTGATACAGAAAGGGATGGAGATAGGGAAACCAAAGGACTAGAGACCTATGAGCAGTGGAAGACAAAAGTAGTTCGGGGCCAAATACAGAACTGCCCATGCTTTGCCAGCTCTGCTGCATGGAGTATGGAACAGGGTAATTTTAATTGGAGATACCAAATATGAGCAAAACAGTATCGTATGGGAACATTGTAATACGATCAACTGGAGCCAGGAGCTAGTGGAATTGAAACAGACAGGGCCATAAGGGTACAAAGCAACCAAACACCAGAGAGCTGAGTAGCCTCTGCCTAGAAGCATTACCCAAGACTGAATTCAGAGAGCATACGGCTCTAAACCTTAACTAAGTAATTCACTACCAGTACCTTTGTCCGGAACATTAAGCTTCTTCTTTTTGTGCTTATATTTGCTGACAATTTTTGGGAAAAAGTTCTTTCTCTTAGACTGGACTGAACCTACAGACAACATTAATAATACATACTTTTAATTAGCAGTTAAAAAAAAAAACAACAACAACAACAAAACTATAACAGTTACAGTATCTATTATAAAACCTCTAATTCCACTAATGCAGGACACCATTTCACAGGGAAGCACAATCAAGAAAGTCTCCATTATGACTCCTGGAGGCTTTCTGTGGGCTTCAGTAGGCTGTACTTCAACTCACCAGTTGAAGAATGACCACTTTAAACTTTGCCCTACCATAAGACAAAAGTTTTGTTTGTTTGAAGACATGCTCTCTTTTGGATGTATAACGGGATGGAGGTAACTTCCTTCACAGCAGCCCATCCTGCGCTGTTTTAAATTGGTGACCAAAATTGTGTTGATAACACCCTACTGTTTCAGTTGTCGCTGAACAGTGCTTGCAAAGTATCAAGGTCTTCTGTTTTCAGACTCCCCACTAAAGAGGCTGGAGGTGAACAAGAGGTTGATAGAGGACACAGGCATGACAGCTGACCCTAACAAACCAAAAATATGTTTCATACCATGTTTCATCACACTAAACAGTACAACTGGGGACAGGCTTCCAAAGAAGCTGTTACTCAGGAACTAGCTAGGCATGGGTTTGTAGGTGGTGAGTGACTGCTTTTGCATTATTTCCTCCCTTGTTTTCCTTTCTCCCTCTCCCTCACCCGCTTCCCCTTCCCCCCCAGTAACTCAAGTCACTTAAATTGACTTTATCTAGACCCACAAATTTTTCTTTCCCACTTTTACCCTTCTGATTCTTCTACCCCATTCCACTGTTGGGGAAGTGCGTGAGTGACTGGACAGTAACTTACCTATCAGCAAGAGCCAATCCACCTTAGGATGCAAGAGTTAGGTTTGCTTTTTTGGTGACCAGAAATAAGTTTATAGTAAATGCAGAAATAAAAGCTCCAGGGGAGAAAAGCAAAAGTGTGTTCAGCAGTTATCATTCCTACTTTGATAGCACTCTTTACTAGAAGTAGTCCAAAGACACTTTACATGACAGCAGCCAACAAAGCATACCACTAACACAGGCGATAAGGAAGCCATCCTTTGACACACTAATGGGGTAAACTGCAGTACAGCAGCAACGGTATCACAGATCAAAGACACAAGAGATCATCTCTATACACTGCAAAGCCGTTTTTATGGAGTTACTTTTCAGAAACAAACTGCACTTATTTCCAAAGGTAAGCAAGTGCTCAGGCTAGCTCAAACAGAGCTGTCTAAACAGAAGGGAGATGAGCTGCAGATGAAAAGTAGCTGATACCCTACCAAGAGGGCATCCTTCCCAACTGCTGTGTGGCAGGATCCGTATTCTATCTGCCACAAACACTGACCTCCACTCCTCCTCCTCATCCTTACAAGAAACCAGACATACATTGCCTACTGATACAAAACTGTAACTATGTAGTGATGTGCAAGCAAGATAAATCCATGTTATGCATCTGTAGTTTTTGATCACTACCTATTCTCTGTACATCGGGAAAGAAGGAGGAAAATGTCTAGTACATGCAAGAAGGATCAAGCTTTAGGAGAACAACATTCATAGAAATCGGGTTCCATTTCAATAATACTGAAAAAATACAGAGAGAGAAAGGTAAATTCCAGACAGAAACAGGTACAGGAATACTGGGATTTTTTATACTTTGGCTTTGTGGATAAAAGCAGCCTTTAAAAACAAAACAAAACTTAAATCAATAAAGCTACTACAGAAATCAAAATTCGGGAAAAAACAAACAATATCATAAAATATCCAGACATCAAACAACAAACCAAAGCAGAAAGTAATTCAGGCACCACCTTAGACAGCATTAGCTTGAATTTTAATAGCTTCATTAAAACACGTAGAGAGAATGCTAGAGGGTTTGGTAGAGTAGGCTGTATTCACTCAAACATATTTGACTGTTTCTGTGAATGTTGTAATAGGCTTCTGAGTGTCACAGAGTTGGATGAGCAGTATACTGCCAGAGCAGCAAAAATACAAAATAAGGTAAAAAAAAAAAAAATATATCTCAGACAGGTTAAGGTAAAGTGTAAGTGAAAAAAAGGGTCTTTTCTGAAGACTGATGCCTAACACTTCATTCAAACAAAGACAAATCCTTCTGACAGTTCCACCGGATATGCAAGAGATGACTCTCAGGACATTTCTATGTTACTACAGTTGTGTTTCTTTGGTTTGTTTTTTATTTTTGCAGGTGTTTGGTACTGGCAACACTTTACACAGTATCACATTAGTCTCCACTTCTATAGCTCAGCCTGCACCCTACAAACTAAATCAATTTAAATCAATTCCATAGACTGTCAGTGACTGCCAGCAACTGAGGAGCATAAATGAGATTAAAAACTCTCCAGAAGATGACAGTCATTTCATGAAGAAGGGAAACTGTCTTTAATTTCTCCTCTGCAATCCAAGAAACAGTTCTAATAAGCTTACACCTGCATCATGAAGGGCATTTTGCAACACACGACGCATATGGCATTCTGTTCCCAAATGGAAAACTCAAAACATGACCTCATTGAGATGAAGAGAAGCCATCTTCTTATAAAGAAATTTCCAGTATCCTATCCTTTTAGCCTTTTTCTTGTGAGACAATGCCTACAGTTACTTCCACATTTGCACGTACAAATTGTCTAGCAATCGCTTAATAGACTGTTCAGTTCTTTGAAAGCTGCCACATCCAATCCTTTCCTTAGATTAAGAAATGAATCAATGAACTGCCAAATACAGACCTCAGCTGGAGAGACAGAGACCAACATCCTGCTGAGGTCCTTGCCTTGTCCTGTGAGGCCACTGGGTTGGTGCGACTCCCACATATTCCACAGCTTCCAGAAGAACTGAGCTCACTAAATATTAACCTCTGCATTTTGAAATCTCACAGAAGAACAACGCCGTATTTTTGTTATCTTTGAAATTTTACAGCATGTCATCTCCAGACAACCTAATGCTCAAAATTGAGTCCCAAAATCCCAAGCTAAGGCAGAAAGGAATGCCACAGAGAAGTCATTTTAAGTTGATGCTTTATTTCTAGTCCTAGAGGCCATAAAAAAATAAAAATGCAGAAAATTCCTTCCATAAATAACTGTATACTATGCTTTCCTCTCCTTGCCTTCCCAAAACAAGAGCTTTAGTGAAGTGCTTAGTGTGTAAGTGAGCATTTCTTCACAGCACACAACAGAAATAATGACTATGCCTGCTGCTCATTTTTGCAAGTAAGTGTATTAGTGACTCACTGTAGACTGATGGCTTCTGTGTGGTGGGATGTTTTGGCACATATTCCATTGGAAAGAAGAAAAATAAAATCAGTCACAGCTCCAGCGAAAGTTGGAGCAGGCCATCTGTACAGATTCAGAACGGCTGTATTTTTCAGCCATTTTGTTACGTTACTACGGTACGTGCACAACCCTGGTAGAAAACCATTGGTGGGATTTGCAGAAGGGTTGTGGCTTGTTCAGTTCTACTCCCACTGGAGACTCCTGCTAACACGATGGGAGCAGAATTTGGACAAATTTGAAACTTATGGGGGAAAAAAACCCCACCTCTTTCATTTAAGGAAATTCAGCTCTTCCCTTACACGTGGATTTAACACAGTTACGTCACAGGGTCCCACAAGCGTTTTTATATTGTAAGAACTACCTGAAGTGAGGACTGGGCACAACAAGATAATGGAAGGGTTCAGTGGACTCTGATCTACTGATTTTCCTCTTTAGAGTAAAAAAAAATGTCCTGACAATCCTGTCTGTTTGGGTCAGGGAACAAATCAGGCTTATTTCCTTATTTAGCTTCCTGTAACTATAGTTTAATCACATTTGACAGAAAATCAAATGTGGCACCCTTATCAGGCAGGGTAGAATATGTATTTTTGTTTTGCTTTAAGGCACAGAGACCTAGTTATGAAATAAACAACTCACCTTCAAACCAAAAAAAAAATCCTCTATTTTTATTTTCCAAACATCCTGTGGAAGTTTCAGCGTGCATCACTCCAATCTACTTTCCAGACTTTAGATGCAATTTAGTAAGCACTAATCCAGAGTCTGCAGAAAATATACTTATCCGAAGACTGAAAATGCATGGGAAGTTTATGATTCTGCAGATGCTCATTCGGGAAAAGCTGGGCTCGATTTTAAAGAGAGCTTGCTAAACCTACCCCTAATGATCATTATCTATTGTTTGAAAAGTACACACATAGGAGGCCTCAGCCACTAGAAGGCATCGTTTGTAATGGATGCCCTCTTCTAAAGACCTTACACCAGAAACAACTCCAAGAAAAGAGCAAAGCAGCAGAGACAACTCCACACAAGAGGACAAGGCAGAGCACAGTAAAGTTAAGGTCTCGTATGTCCCAACACAGGGTCACATCCATAGAGTTGTACTGCCTCTTAACAGTTCATGCTCATCACACTGCAAGAAAAAAATGCCACTTCTGCTTTTGCTGAATTCTAATGGTATAAACATGGTAATTCAAAAAACCCAGAACCATTCCAAGGCAGTCTCCATCATTTTGCACAACACGTCTGCTTCCCTTGTGCAGAAGACCAGTTTGTAGACCAGTATGCATAACACCACTGGAGGCCAGAATTCTCTGCCTTTGGACTCGCAGTTTGTAAGCAAGCCAACAGCATGTCTAGGCTGAATGGTCTGTCAGAAGACAACAAATTAATTTGGGAATTCAGCTCAATGGGTGTTTGGCACAGCTGGAACTGTTTCCCTATAGATCTAGTAAGCTTGGCTGCGTGCAGTTTTGTTCAGGTTGTTCCAAATACACAGATCTTAAGAATTCTAAAAAATCTGGAAGAAAACAAATTAAAAATCAACCCACTACCATGGAATGCCTACAATTTTAGCAATCTTTATTTTTCTTTTCCAAAAGAAATAATAATAATAAAAAAAGGTACTTAGGGAAGTTTTTCAGTTAGCTTTAGAGAGCTGAGCCTCACTCTCCAGGGAGCTGGAATGACTGATGCAAGCTGCCAGCTCTCTCAGCCAGCTGTTGTGAATTCAGCATTCACTGAAATTGGGAACAGATAGTGATATCTCAGCCTGGATTTATTTCAGAGCTGTGGTTATATGCTCACTGCATAAACACTGGTGTCACCATCAGATATTCCTGCCCCCGGGGCTGCCTGTTGCAACCCTACAGCTCAGTTGCTGGAAAAGTTCATGTGACTGCTGGCCATCTGCTTCAGCACAAAGTCAGGTGGCTTAGCTTCATGAGCCCTTATTGTCAGCTACAGGCAAATGCTCCACAGCCTCTTCCTCAGGGTTGTGCCAAAACTACTTGTATCAGGGTTGTGGCCTGCCTGCAGTTATGCTTCTGACCTTCCCTCAAGAGGTGGCTAAAGTATTCCCAGGCGTTGTAATAGTGATGCAAACACGCTTGTACTTAGGAACCTAACTGAAAAACAGAATTCCAGTTCTAGGTTACCTGTCTGGAATGGCACTGCATCATGAAATTCCTATAAAAAAAAAAAACCCTCTGGACCTGCTTTTTTTTTTTTTTTTTTTTAAAGGACATACAGGCACCTGAGCAGGTAAATACAGCAGCAAGAAATCCAGGCAGCTGCTATTACAGCTTCAGTTGCCAGATCATCTTGTTCTCAAAAGATGTTGTTTAACAGACCATTGTACCAAGATACTGCAAAAAAATAATAAAAAATCATTCACGCATATTAAAGAGGTTGTGTCAAATACATCCCATAAAAAAAAAAGAGGGTCAGAACTCAGTTGGTAGTAGAACAAGTCTAAATTTGCAAAAGTCTGACTGTTCCATATCTAATTATATAAATACAAAAGTCAATACCAAAATTGACATGCACTAGGAAAAGAACAGCTGCTCGATCTTGCATATTCTAATGTAATTATTTTTGAAGCATTCAAAAAGCAAGGATCTAATCCAGGGTTGTCTGGCTAAAATACACATACTGGATTTGAAAATCAGCCAGTCTATGACACTCTCATAGTAGCAGAACATGATGATTTGTGATGCCAGTTGAAAAAGCAATTTTCCTAACATACATTCACTTCTCTACTACCTCTGTTAAACAGGTTGTCTGTAAATAAAACAGCCAGATGTGTCATGAGTGTTTCTTCCTTTATAACCCTCACCAATGGAGCTGAGCAAACTCAAACCATTTTTATCAGAAGAAACTGACAATGGAGAGTTAAGATCTTGAGGGGAAAAAAAAAGAATCTGATTTAATCACATTTCATTCAGACACTTCTGGTATCCTAAGTTTTAATTTACAGAGTCTAAAGGCACGCTTAAATGCAAAACTGCATAGAACTATTCTCCAAAAAACTTCAAAATAACTTTTTGATGATCTGCCATTTTCTCCCTATTTTCCCCCCAAGAAAACCTGACAAATCCACTTTTCTAACAAATATTCCCATTTTTGTTAAATTTGTTGGCTATGAGGAAAATTATTTTGTGTACAAGCTCTATCAAGTTATACTCAGCATGGAAATCAG
Source organism: Alectoris magna (assembly GCA_030625065.1). Lineage (NCBI taxonomy): Eukaryota > Metazoa > Chordata > Aves > Galliformes > Phasianidae > Alectoris > Alectoris magna. The sequence continues at coordinate 109,181,613 of CM060560.1, forward strand.
AAGACTACAGCCTAAAATTTATTCCAGGCGAGAACCAAGTAGTTTCAGTGCAATAAAAATGTTTTGACCACACACTTTTCCACATGTATAACAGCAAGGTAAGAAGATATAAATTTCTGAGCTTGTCCAAGCGTTGTTACTAAGAACATACTGCACACTAATTTACCTTTGTTGGATTTTGGTTGTTCAGATGAGCCGCTTCCAACCTTTCTCTTTTTCCTTGGAACAGATGAATTTTTCCTGTCAAAGGTAATAGGACTGTATTGAGGGAGGCTGTTGAATTTCTTTTCAAATTCTTCTTCCAACTTTGCTAAGCTAAAGGGGAAACAAAACCAATCAAATTAAATGTAACTGCATTTCTGGAGAAAAAAATATATTATGAATACGTGTGCATACACACATATGCATGTACATACACTGAGAAGAAAAAGATGCACACATACTGTAAACAAACTAAAATATATTAATCCGACTTTGGGAATAATTACATACAATCCAGCTTCTGTATTTGTACTTGAGTACAAATTAAGTTTGAATATATGCAAATAACGTAAAAATAAAAATCAGTGTCATGCTGGTGACATTTAGCTGCACAGATTTGTAAAATAGCTTTGTCTGTTCTGAGGGGAATGAAAAAAGACAAAACCAATAAATAGACAATCTGGACAATTTCACATAAAGAAGTCACATCACACTGGAATGGAAATAACAATTCAAACTGGAGCAAAAGTGTCACACTATCTAAAAAAAATGGCAAGCCATCCAATCTTTTGGGGAAATAAAGAAATAATTCTAGAACGTTGTGCTTCAGGATTGCAATTAGCCCTGTATTTCTTCTGGGGGATTATATTTCCTTTCTTCTTATTTTATTTGTTGGGAGATGAGAAATGCAACTAGCTCATAGCTTCAGTAATCCTACATTCCTCATAGGTCAGCCAGACCTGAATGACTGAAATATGCTTTACTTACAACACAAGAAATCCACAGATATAATGTTGTTTGTAATAGCCAGATGAAAACAAAACACTTGAACTGGTTGGTATGGCATGGCCATTCTGGCTGTAGTGACTGTGCTATCTTGTGTTAGCCCCGCTTGTCAACAAACACCTGCAACCAGGCAGGGTTGCCAGGAGCAAGAATGTTTTAATAAAAGGCAATTTGCACTGATGGGCAGATTATAAATAGAACTGCCCATGACAAGGGAACAGTATCGTTTTCTCCTAAATCTTAAGTGCTGTTTGCTATGGAAAACTAGAACTCAATAGATGTTGGCATGACTGTTGGAAGAGATGGCCATCAGACTCTATACACTTGAAAGTGCCACAAGAAACATTAATTTTTTCTGTTTTTCTTGAAACAGGATGTAAATCCAATTGCATTCTGAAAGCTTTGGTACACAGAATGATCCTTTGTTTGATCTCTACTCAGCTGTACATGGACAAAGCACACCTGGCATGCATCACCGGGGCAAACGTAGGCAGACACTGAGAAGCTAAGGGGACACAGGGAAGTAAGGGGAGAAAGGAGCAATTCAGAAAAGGGAGAAAAGGCAGCAAGTGGTGAGGACCCAGGAGACAGATGCCCTAATGCTGAAAGGTGATGATGAAGGGAGAAAAAAGATTTAAGCGGGGCGGGTAAAAGTAAAAACAGCTCTTTGAGTAGACTGAAGATCAGGCAGGGTAAGTAGGGAACAAGGATAACCAATACCTTCTTCAGCACATCAGCTTCACAGATTATTGCTTCTGCCTTTACAGAGCTCACTGAACAATATTCATTAATGGCATGGCTAAATCAGGAAGCAACATCTGTAAATATGTATTTTTCCCACCCAGATAACTACCATACCAGATAACTATGGTAGAACAGTGTTTGTCAAACGAATTATTACACAGTTTTCATAACAACCTTGAATAAGTTATTTGAAATTAGATTTATTTATTTATTTGTTTGGCTAGGAGATGCATTTGGTTTTCATGCCATAAGGTGACTTAAAACTTTCCCAATTTTTTATTTAAAATTTGGATAATTACAAAGTTTATATGCACTGCACTAAAAATACAAGGTGTACCACTAGTTTTGTTCCGAACAAGAGAATGCTTGGTGACTTTCACCAATTTAACACCTTTGCTGCAGAGTGAGCTGCAGCTATATTTCCTATGGAACAGGCTATAAAAGGGGCATAAGAAAGGCTGGCACAAAAGAAACACATTATAGTTTTAAGCATGAAACATGGAAAACCTAATCCTTTTTAAATTCATTTTCACCCTTTGAATTCAGATAAGTGGAAGTCTTCAAGAATTTGCAAGTTAGTATGAATGGCCAAACAGATTTAACAGCTACGCCTGCAGTTAAATAAGTCCGTTAGTACTCTTACAAAAATTATTGTTCATATAGTAGAAGAGTAATTCTGTGCAGCTTTACTAAATCTCAATGCATTTGAAATCATTAATTATTCTTCTGGTATACTTAATTCCTTTACTGTATATACACCTTGCCTCCACGGAGGCAAAATGGTGTATTTTTCATAATTATTTGCAAATATTAGATTGGTACTTAGTTTTCTTCTGTCAGCGATTTCAAGTGGGCAAAGAAATCTCCTTTTTTTCTAGTCTAATTCTGTTTGCGCTGCTTGAACACCTACACAAAACTTCAAACAGTGTTTGTAAAGTGCTTTGAAAATATCATTAACCCTCTTCATCTCTTGAGCAGGTAAATATTGTAGTTTGTTGGGTTTTTTTTAAGCAAGTGAGCAAGTAATGTCATTCAAATTTGCTTACATTAGTGCAAAACAGGAAAGACCTCGGAGAAATTACTTTGGTATATAACCAACAGGACTCTAGAGTATAACTCAACCAAACAGGGTTGGCAATTTTCAGGAATTCTATCTAATTCTGATTATGTAGTTTAAAATGTTTGAGTGTTAGATATTCACTAACTGCTATGGGGAAGACTCGCTCTTAAGTTACCAGGCTGACCTTGTTAAAACTTTGAAGAGTGTTAAACTGCAACTTACCCAAAAACAAAATCTTCCTTTGGCTTAGGCCTTTTCAGTTTTTTGTTCCCGCTTGTCCCACTTTGGGAAAAAGCCCAGTTTTCTTCATTCCAGCATCCTTCATGATCTGAGGAGTTGCCTTTTCCTGAGCTTCTTTTTCCTGGGATGAAGGCAGAAAATTGTTTCTCATCTTAGAAAAATGTGCTAAGGTGGGCTCAGAAGGAACTTGCTCACCCATTCATCAATGCAATCTATGATGTCTGACCTTTTTGAAGGGGTTACAAAACAATCCTTTCTCCCCTGTCAGAACAAGATAATCAACCCGTTGGCAACCCTTTTTTTTCTTTTTTTTTCTTCTCCCCCCCCCCATTACATATATACTACCTTCAAAATCAGGATCCCCTGAGGTATGACGGAAGACAAAGAAATGAGTAGATTTACAGTAATAAACTTACCTAAATTACAAACATCTTTTTTTCAATTCCATTTTGAAAATTACCCATCTAAATCTACTATTTGGAAAAATACATTTCAGTATAGCTCATGAAAATTTCTAGAAGCTTTCAGTCTCAAATGTATCCTTCCACAAGGCAAAGTTTTCTTGCTCACCACCTACAGCAAAACTAACAACCGAAGGAAAAGCACAACATATCTGCTTTTTGTAGGATGGATAACTGTGCTCATAGCCACAGCTTCAAGAGATGTTTACACAGAAAGCAATTGTTCAGGGTTATACGCAACACAGGTCCTACAGACTTCTGTCAGCAGGCTGATGAATCAGCTGGACAAGCCTTCAGTCAAAAAGCTAAATCTCAGGTCATGAAAGACGAAACTAAAGAGGCTTAGATAAATAGGAATGCAGACTGTAGGACTCAAGATGACATACCCTGGACCATGAAGCCCCCAAGCCCAGTATTTCAGGCAATCAGACACACAAACCCCATCACACACTTCTTAAACTCCAGTTTAAACAAAAACTGTTGCTCTTCCTCCCACTCCAGGCAGACTTTTGTGGTTCATGCCATAAATGAAATAGTCAAAACCACCCACCTCTGTCCACGTTAGCACGCAGAGACGTAAGCATGCCCTCTGACACCAGAGTTTTATAAAGAGCACCTTTGCAAGATCTCTCTGATTTCCTGGAGCCACAGGTTTCTATTTTTTTAACACAGTCACTGTCCTCAGTTTTGACCTGTTCTGGTAAGCTCTGGGGCACCACCTCCTCTGTTGGGGTCAGTGGTTCCACTTTAATGTTCTCAGAAGCCTCACAGGGTACTTCCTTGTTGGCTGTAATACTAAGGAAATCAGGAGGCTTTGATTCTTTGGTGGTCTCCATGAGTTTCTCCTTTGATGTCTTCTTCTCTTTAGATTTCACTTTTTTCTTTGGTGATTTTGTATCCAACAGGCTTCCCTTCACATTTGAGGATGGACGGGCTTTTTTGCGTGGAGTTTCTTCAAGTCTCTCAGCACCCCAATCTCCTTTTGCCACAGCTTCAATTGTATACATTACACTCTCAATGTCCGACTCGGAGGACTGCCTCTTTTTACAAGGCTTTTTAGGGGTGGATTTTTCGTTTGAGTGCCGGTCCAACTTATTTTTCTTCTTCTTCTTCTTCAACTTTTCTGGCTTGCCTAGCCCAAGGATACTCATTTCAGCTAACGAAAGCTCTGGAGAACGGCACATGTAATCCTTTGCGTTATCATTTCTCTCAAAAGGATTGCTATCCTTTAGAAGACTAGTAAAATCACTGCATTTTACAGTTTCTAATTCCTCAGCTTTTGTCTCATCCCAGTTTTGCAATGTCTCTGATTGTTCCATTTTTCCTGTACAGGAGTCTCTTATTGTTGTCTTCTCCAGTTCTTCCGCTTCCATTTCTGGAACTTCCCTTGTCACATCTTCTGATACTTCCACTTTTATTTTCCCAGGTTCTTTCACTTTTACCCCTTCTGAAGCAAGGCACATCTAAAGTGAGTTAAAAATAGTTACTATGAAATAAACATCAACTGTTAACATTACTTACCTGTATTAACAGGAGAGCTACACAGGAAATCTCTCTAGGATCCTAATTTATGAAAGCAAACTACGCTGAAGAACAATACTGAAAAAATGCTGAAAGTCTAATGAAGCAAATGAAATAAGACTGGTGGATTCTATTGCTTTAAAAGACATTAACAAAAAACCCTACCAGAAGAAAAAAATAATACTCTTAGTTGTGTTTACACAATCCTTCAAGTGTCGTTCATGTATCCTAGAAAGACATTGCTAGACTGATTTTTCAGACTGTCCCAAGTGCAGTGGAACAATACAGTATGTCACTATCACCATGGTCAAGCTACTTGAAATCTCAAATTCATATCCCTCCCAGTTTCCAAATATCTCCACAAACAATTCTCTCCTCCATTTTCCAAATGGCCTCCAAAAGGGAATAAAAAAAAGTTGATCAAATCTCAGCATTTTCCTTTATTTCAATGTGCAAAATAATTTGGAAGATACTATAAAAGCCTTCCAAATCTCTATTCTAATGTCACAGTCCTATCCTGCAAAGAACTGCAAAAGCAGTAGTTGCCATGGTTATCTTCTCCCGGAGATAAAGTTAATGGAAACCAAAACAGTTCATTCTGTCTGAAGAACAGTGATATTCAAAAGAAGAGCTGTAACAAAGTCCTCAAACTACTGTGTTCCTTCAGCAATGACTTGGAAGACACACTCAGTTTTGGATCATTTGTAAGCCATGCTGACGCTGCTACAGAGGCTAGTACTTTTCAGCGTCAAGCAGTTGTCCTTGGGAAGGCAGGCTTTCTTCTTATCGTCTCTCTTACAGCTTCCTAAGCTGAACTCCAAGTTCTATTTTTTTTCTAAAACAACTGTCAATTGAACAGCCACCTGGAGTGAAATGAGATGGTAGAGACTTGCTTTGAACCAGACATCAGCAATGTCTCTATCCTCTAGCTCAGCCCACAGGCCACATGATCAGAATGGATGTACTCTGCAAGTCACTGGGTTTTCCTTGGATCAATTTTAGATTTCTCAAATTTTTGCAAAGTAAAAAGATCACTCACACCAACATATAATACCAACGACAGAGCTCTGAAATAAGTTTCCAAAATTCCTTCTGTATCATATTGTGTAGAAATCCCTGATGTGGCTCAAGTCAAACTAGGCTAACTGTTAGAAACACTGAAGCTTTGGCAGCTCAGTGTCTGTTCGTAAGCAGGTTGGATTATACTGAGAATCCCATAACTACGGTAATATGGGTAGGCTCTGGCACCAGGGTACCTCTGTGGCTTCACTGCGCTGTGATATAAACCCAGTCTGTGATTTCCAAAAGCCAAAGATCAATCTTACAAATGCAACTCATTGAACATTAATGATACTTTGTCAATTAAACACACCCTCTCAAAATGGATTTTTTTCCTTTCTACCTTTGCTTCTCCTGCAGCAACCAATAGTACAGAAGGCTATACACGTAGCTACAAAAAAGTGTTTTTTTGTTTTGTAAGATCTAAATACTATATAAACTCACAGTCTTTAAGATTAGGAACATCTACTGGGGAAAAAAAAAAAATTAGAAACAAAAAAAAATACAACTTTTCTGTAAGAAGGCATTGGTTTTAACTCATTTTAGATGGAGAAGTTGCTGAGAGAATTTCTAGAGAAGTTATTGACCTGCTCGTTCTTCCAGTAGTATGTATGAAAGGCAAAAAATAACAAAAGTGGCTAATGCCTTTTAGTAGGTATTTGTAATGACAATGTAATGGGAGCAGCAGACCAACCCAGTCCTCCCTTTGAAATCCATCCTGATCCTCCACCAACCAAACCAACCTAGTCAAAACCCTAATCCCTAAAACAAAGAATTGAAGCAATTCAAATAGAGATTAGCCCTCGATTATCAGGAATTGGTACTTCTCATCAGCTGTAACACGGACGCTTAGAAGTCTCCAAATTGATTGCTAATCTGAAGAAATCTTAGCATATAGTACCCAAGATGAAAAAACTGATACTTCTATAAGCTACAGTGTAATTATAACTGTGGCAATGTACTGCCCTGCAGACTTGGGCAATCAACATCATTAACTTCTCTGTCCCTCTGCACCTGTAGTAATTAGTCATCAGTATTTTAATACTACCTCTGCCAGTTGAAATAATGCTGATGTTCCACACTGCTTTGTTAAATCAGGACCTGAATGGGATGTACTTGAAGAAATCTAAAAAAACAAAGCAGAAGAATTAAGAAAAACATTATTTCACCAGAATAATTCTTCTATGTTTATCACGTATCATTTGAAAGGATTATTTCCTTCCTCTTGACAAAATGCATTCATAAGATTATATAAGCATACCAAAACCAAGCATATACGTGTGCGTGCTGTTACAAATAAAACCTCACTACTACACTGTACCTGCAGAAAACACCATGGACATTAAAAGCTATTTCCAGATTTGGGGGTCTTCTTGACAGGATTCTCTCTGGAGGATGAGCTGAAGCACATATTTTTCAAGTGTAAATAGACTCCAGGGGCTCTGTTAGGGCACTGCATCAACCTATACCAACACACAACCCAGCTGTTTCTGAAAGCTTTGTTAGATGTTGACTTACTAATTCCTTTCACAGTCACAGCTTAAGAAGCCTAGTTCTGTCAGGACATGGCACTGCCTGGTGGTGTCCTTCAGGATTTGTATGACAGATTTGCTATGAAACCAAAGTCATGTAGGAGACCTCAAGCCTTTGGTAACCCTTCATGATTACTCTTCAGCATATGAGAAGCTGTTTGGCAAGCAGATATCCAATTATTCTCAAAAAATTTTTTTCTTCTATTAGATTGTAATCTACTCCAGCATTATAATCCTCTGTATCAGTTTTGAGCTAGACATAAATAGACAATTTTCTAAACTTATTATAACATCAGTCTCAGAACATCAGTATGAAGAAGAAAATGTTTACTGTTAAGGATATGTCTCAAAGTCTTTGATCAGGCTTGCAGGTTTCTTATAATTGCCTCCTTGGAAAGAACTGGAATTCTAAGAACTGAGGAACTAAAGCATTTGTTTTCATCCACTTTAGTTAGCCATTCCAGTACCTCTATCAGCTCAGTTTTTACTGCTTCATACCAACATGGGCCCAAAAACCTGCTTTGCAGAATTCACACTCATCACTGCCATACAGGAAAGAACAAAAAAAGTTAAGAATGCTATCTCTATGCCTCCCAAACTCTGATGATTCCAGCTCAAGTCTCTGACTGATGCTTGCAGCCAGGCATTGTCAGTACTGCAAGCACCCTGCAGCACAGGAGAGGCCTCCTTGCCTCCTGGAAGTAACATGCACCCAGCCACTGCCATCCCCCTGCACTGAAAGCTGAAGACAAAGTGTGTATTCAGACACTGCACAAGGCCTAGCAGAGCTGATCAGTAGCAGCCTGCAGCATGGCTGCTCCAACTGTTTTTAGAGCTTAGAAATTCTTAGAAATTTTTAGGAAAGCATTATATCTGCTTTTACATTTCATCACCATCTGTGAAACACAGAAAATGAAGGCACAGAGTGGGGAAAAAATAAGATAAAATTGGTGAATCCACATAAGAAAGATGTAGGAGAAGCAGAGCACTGTGGCATGCTGAAGCTGACAGGCTCCCACGCTCAGGATTTCTGCCATGCAAGCTGCATGCAGACAGCAGTCCAGCCCCCCTCCAGTGCACAGCATCTGAGGTTTGGAGTTACAGCGGCACAGCACAAATGCCTGCCTAATGAACCTGTAAACTTAAGATGCCCCGGAGATGATGTGAGCATAGTTTATATGGGATACTCCAGACCAGGTCCTAAATTGCTATCTGAAAAGTTAAGCTGAATCTCATTTTATTTGTCCAATTACAATCCAGCGTCATAGATATCTCCAAAAACCAATCAACAAACAAAAAAATGAATAAAATCAACAGTTCTAATCTACTATAAGAACTAGAGATAAGGAAGATGCACTTAGCATGCCTTTGTCATTTCAATTCAGAGCCTTTAATGCTAATTTTGTATATTTAATTAGCCTTGTAGGAATCCATCTCCACAATAGTCGAGACAGAGATTATGGAAACCTGTCCAACATGCTGAAGCCACACTGCCACACTCAAGCTTCACTTCTTCCACAAAATGCAGCACTAACCCTGCACTCCTGTGGACAGGTTCCTGCACTTCCCTGCACTTGGGTCCTCATAGTCACATCGTAACTTTGAATGGTGACTTCCAAAACTCAGTCTGGACTCAACAGCCCTGCTACAGAACAGTACTTCTGTCTCACAACAAAGCACACCTCTGAAACTTCTAGAGTCTCCAACTCGGTCTTATGAGCCTTTCTGCTGTCTCAGGGCTGCAGCAGTCACTGATCATAGCTAAGGGTAATAACCCTTCCATTGGCATTGCAGATAATGTTGCAGCACACATGAAAAAACAGTATTCCTGCCAGAGATTGCCTCTAGGGTAAGTTAAATTTTCTTCTACTTGTGTAAGTCCTCAAAGTTAATCTTCCTAGTAGCATTACCATCCTTGCAAGGCATGAAATACTCATCTATGCAGACTCAAAGCATGGCGTTTTCTTTCAGTGCTTCCAATCTTTATTTCCTCTGAGAGGGATTAGCCTCAGCAGCAAGAACATACGCATGGATACTGCTAGAAAAGATCCAAAGAACCACTTTCCTCCTTCAAGCGGGAAATCATTTTGAAAACAACAAAAAGTAGATGAGTAAGGTGGTAGGAACCTCCCTTATTCACTCGGACAGCAGCATATAATTTTCATTTGCAGCATGTAATTTTAACATTTGTAGGCCAAGCCTCAGAAGTTTGATTTATCCATATCAAAGAGGAGACCTCTACAAGGTTACACTGAAAACTCCTAGAAATTTTCTAGGGTCTTGGGAGACCTTGCCTTGTATTCCTGATTTCTACTGAGAACTGTCAATTTCATAATTCAATATACTACTTCAATGTCCAAGTCTTCATACAGATTTCTGGATGACCTCAAAGTTTACTTTTCTCCTCTTACTCTTGGGTCCCCTGTTCAGCAATACACCTTCCAGTCTCTAAAATCAAACTTCACATTTTGAATCCTGGTATCCACCTCCTCATTAAAAAGAGTACAATTGTCTTGTCTTTGCTATTGTCCTAGGCTTAGTGTTTGTTACAGTTAGAAGGTTAATATTCCTGAAAGGAGATAACAAATTCTGCATGGTATCCAATAAATGATGCATATTTACAAGTGCATAAAGAAGAACTAGGTTCCTCAGGTCCAGTACAGCTGCCTAACTCTCTAACTATTTGATTATTTACTGACTGAGTTATGCCTCTGGAAATACTGAGTTTGGTGCTAGAGCAAGACTTATACAACTCATATTCTGACGGGGTAAAAACCACACATCTTCTCATTGTGCTGTTAATGGGTATGAATTTTACCTCCGCCAACTGGAAGAGTGCCGACTTCCCACAGTGCTTTACTGGCTCAGGATTTGACAGCTGGGAAGTATTTGATGAAATCTAGGTTTTAAATGAACAGAGGAGAAAATATTTTAGTGTTAATCAGGAAAGAAAAAAAAGGAAGGGAGAAAAATAGCGAAGAAAGAATTAGTTAAATCTGTCACTTTTAGACCTTTCTGGCAAAAGGCTCTACTTCAAATTAGCAATCCCATTCAAAAAACACTTAACAGGCATTTAGAAGTTAGTAGAACATTAGCACCAATAATATTCTGATCACACTGTGTGTTTTATGCCACTCCAAGTGAACAAAACATACCTAAAAACATGAACTGTGGTGCTCAGCGTTCAATAAAATTCTACTGAAAAGCCCAGACATTATTTGGTCAGATACAGAGGAAGACTATTTGTTTTCACAGGCACTGGATGCTCATTTCACTTCCTTTCTTTAGGAAAGCATGCCCTCACATTTGGAGACCAGCTTTCTATACAGATGTTGCTGTGCCAGTACCAGTGCTTGGTAAATAACCCTCACTGCATTTCAGATTTGCTTTTGCTGCCAAACTGTTCTGACCTGCTTCCAAGTGCAGTATTATGAGTTCACCAACACAACAATTATCCATTATTTCTTGTATTTTATTTTGTCTGGCATGGCATTACATAGTAGTACTTGGCGTGGAAGCCTTAGAAAACCCTTAGATACGGACAAGACCACCAGTGTTTCTTTGACATCTGCCTTGTTATAAAAAAAAAATACATATATGACCGTGACCTTTTGGATGGAAAAATTATCAAAGTAGCCTCTTTGTGTTTAATTTTGTTGTTGTTTTTAACTGGATTATTTGAACAGTTTTTCCATGGTCAAGGAGATTCATTATATATATATATATATATATATGTATATACAAAAAAATTATGAAAAATTCTGAAATTATTATTATTATTTTTACTGCCAGCCACTGAAGATCTGTTGAGTAATATTTGACCATGCATTATTATTTTAGTGTTAAACTAAAATAATTCAAAATCCTACTTCTCCCTTGGTGCAGCTCAGTGAACACACTCAGGATCCCAAGACTCCTTATGCAATGCACTTCATGGGAAGAGAGCTTTACATTTTCCTCTTTCTTCTGTATTACATTCTCAGTTCTTAATGGTTCCTTCAGCACAGTACGAATGATAGAAAAGGAACATTCACACATTAAAGTACAACCTGAGAATATACAGGCATATCTTGCCTTCTGATGCACAATGTGAGAAAAGAGGAAAAAAATCAGTTTTGACAATAGGTTGGGCACTCTTAACAAAATGTGAGAACCTTGCAGTACCAATTAGAAGAGAGGGATCCAAAATTCTTCTTCAGAAAAAAAATAAAATAATAATAATTTAAAAAAATCTTCATCAGCAAGACAAGCAGAAAGAGACAAACTTAGAACCTGTTCTGCCAAAGTTGCTGGCTAAGTGCCAGAAGATTGCAGCTGATCCATCAGCTCTCCAAGAGATTACATAGCTCATTCTGTGCCTAAACACTATCTTCCTTTTTTAATTAGGGTATTCAGTACCTGCAGTACCACAACCACAGACAGCTCCTTCTTATGCTGAGGCTTAAATCAGGGACCATTAGGATCCAGTTACTTAGTATACCTTGAACAATGCAGGTGATATTTTAGCTACTGTATTACATTGTAGTTTGCACAGGATGCACATGTCTGTTTTTCACTCATCTCTCCACCTCCCAGCCATTTCACTTCAATACAGATAGTTAATGATTGCAGTTCATAGACAAGCATCAAGTATATTTATTTTAAACAATGACTTCACCATGGAAGACTACAGCTTTACCTAAGAGAAGGCTGGAAGAGAACATACTGACTAGATCTCACTGTCTCAGTTTCACAGCATTTTGACCGACATTTTGGATTCAAGATTTCTGTTCTGCAGAAGCCTTTAATGGAAAGGGTTGCCTTCAAGTCTACTAAAGGTGAGTATGTGAGAACACAGCAAGGAAAAAGCCATCCTCAAGCATACTTTAAAAAAAAAAAAAAAAAAACAACAAAAAAACCACAATGATAAACTAGCAAGGAGAATTCTACTCTACTGAATGCTGGATATGACTGTACATATTTCAGTTAAATAACCCAGAGAAAAGCTTCTGAAGAGCAGCTGTAAGCGAAGAGTTTGGGTTTTTCAGCTTCATTTCATTTAAGATGGTTAAACCAGCAGTTTTACTGCTGTTACTCTCTGGAAGCCCTATCTATGTTTAATAAACTATAAAACTTTATGTAAGTAAGCCTAAGAGGTACTAATGTCTCTTTTCTGCAGAGCAGTCATCACCATCTGTTTGCGTTTGCCAAACACGCATCCAAGTAAGACCAAGAGAGGAAGGGGCCCCATCTGCTCTGCTTCCTTCACACGGCAAGGAGAACAACAGCAAGCAGCACATGTGAGCAGGCAGCTTGCAAACAACCGTCATGCCAAGTAGCACAACCCACTGCTGAGAAATTACTGGCCTATATACTGGCTTTTCACAAAGGTAGCAGTGAGAAGAAAAGAAAGAAGGACCAAGTTTTTGCGAGATCAGAGGAGAGAGAAAAAGCCAAGAATGTAATGTGGCCACCACACCAAAATTAAAAACAAACAAACAAACAACAACTTATGAGGATGCTGTGATATCCTGGAAGACCACTGCAATCACTGCCTGCACACCCACAGGACCCAGTGAAGTATCACTCTCACGATTCTCATCAGCTGTTGCAGCAAGTCAACACAGGGCAGGTCTCATTAATCATACCCTTATCAGCTTTAACTGAGGACTACAACACACTTGGGACAGAAAGCCAGGTTGACTGAGGCTCTAAAGAAAGAATCCTTCCTATACTGCATCAGTATATAATGAACCATTTCTGAGTGACAGCAGACTTGGACACCTCTACTCAAGGGGTACATTTAAGACAACAAATCTACTCAGTGGGACCACTGCCTTCACAAAGAATCATTCTCACTCACCCTGCTGCAAAGGCAGTAAAGAGAAAGGAAACATATGAAGAATGCCCAGTCAGAACCAAAAATGAGTTGGGATGGCTGCCAGAAGTCTCCAGGCACATCAGACCACAGCACAATTCACATTTCTTCACAGGTCTACTTGGCCACAGGCTATATAACTACTTTCTCTCCCTCTTTTTCTTTTGTGGCACTGTACATTGCTGACAGCAATCTACTGCAAATTGCTTACCATAATTTAGTTTACTAAATGCAGTAATGCATTCATATAGACAAGACCTAGTAAGAAGTGGCTCAAAAAGGAATGGGATTTTTGCCAGACTTGACAAAGACACCCTGTGCAAATGTAAGCGTTTATAACTGAAGGAGCACAAGCAGCTTTAATAGCAAGAATAATTACCAAAAAAAAGAGAAGAAAAGAAAAGAAAAGAAAAGAAAAGAAAAGAAAAGAAAAGAAAAGAAAAGAAAAGAAAAGAAAAGAAAAGAAAAGAAAAGAAAAGAAAAGAAAAGAAAAGAAAAGAAAAGAAAGCAGCTTAAAGAGGTTCTTTAGCTTGCATAGCATTTCCCCCTGGAACAAAGCAAATGAAAATCAGGCAGCAATCTTAAAACCATTTCTCTATCACTTTAGATAAAACATGAAGTTAGTCACTGCCATTGAGGTTTTATAACAACAGTGTAACATATGATGAATAACCTTGAAAAAAGGTATATTTTGGGATGATGGGTATTTTTAGACAAGAAAAAAATAGCCAAGAAAATACAACTTCCCCCAGACTACAGTAACACTTCAGGATTTTTAACAGGAAAAAAGATTAGCCCTGACTTTTAAATTGTTCTCTCCAATACCCAATTTTTTAGGCACCTCTTTTTCCCCAACATTTGATGATTCATACATGAACTCCAATGTGACATGTGAGCTGCCTTAGCACAGTGGTATGAGATTCAATACACTTCCACATTCCTAAAACAGTTTTCAGGTTTGATCTTCTGTTGTTTAACCATTTAGGTGAGAACTGATTTTAGATTCTGTGAAGTTTTGAAGGTGCTGCTGAGTCAGGTTTCATGAAATGTTTGAAAATGCTGTACTCATGGAACTTTGAGCAACCCGGTCTAGAGGGAGGTGTCCCTGCCTATAGCAGGGGGTTGGAACTAGGTGATCTTAAAGGTGTCTATAGAATCATTACGTGATTCTGTACTCGAGGTATATCATATTCTCCTCAACTTGACATAAAGCTAAAATTGCTGTTTAACTGAAATGTATGATAGCCAAGATTTTTGAATCTAACCTAGCAAACTTGTGCAAGTCTTGTCAAGAAAATTCACAAGAATATTCTGTAGTTTAGATCTTTTACTTTCTTGGCTTCAGCACATGGCTTCACCTGCTAAATTCCACTAACTTTTCTTGGGAGAACTTTCTGATTTAATCTGTACCTTAAAAAAAAAAAAAAGTAGCACATACAGAAGTTTCTTTACAATTACAGACACTACTATATCTTTTATAGGGGTACATCCATTCAGGTATTTGATGGCACCTAAATCACAATTATTTTTTTTGTAATTAGAATTTTTAAGGAATAAATTAAGGCCTAATAAATCATCCTAGCCCAGTTAAAAATACAATGTATACAATTAGATGAACATCTAATAGAAGGAAGTCTGTTGCCTGTAGTCAAACCTCTGTAACCACATGGAATAATCAATACGGCATCTTTTCATCCCATAATGTTCCTCCAGCATAGTACTAGCTCCAATAGTAGTTTCTTCACACACACTCTGAGTATGCCTTTAGCTTAAGAGATTCTGTGAGCAGTATCAGACTCCCCCAAATGGAGAAAAAGAGAATGTGTGAGAAATCAGTTTACAGAGGAACATTAAACGCATCGGTGAAGAAACTTCTAAAAGCTACGTACAAGAACTCTAAATTTTCAACACATGAAGGGAGGAGGATAACCTACATACTGAAGGGTAGTTTGCTTAGACTTCACCACCTAACAATGCTGCTACATATCCTCGCAGCTGTGGTAAGCTGACTTTGAGCTGCAAGCTTACTTTTTAGAGGATCCCTATGTCTAAGGCAGCTATTGTTTTCCACTACCGCAGCCTCTTCCATAAGCAGTGCAGTGTTACTTCACAAAGTCTTATTTTTTAAATATCTCTAAGTTGCTTAACCTTCAGTGACAACTCTTACTGGCTCCTTGCTTCCTCCCAGCCTCCCCTGCCATGTTTTAGCTATTATACCTCAGCAAACTGAAATAATGCAGACTCCTCCGTTTGTTTTACAGCTCCTGGAACTCCTGGCTGTGATGTGCTTGAAGAGATCTGTGAGGAAAATGATTTTTAAATTATTTAACTCTTCAGTTTCATTGTCAAACTTTAACATACAAACTTCAACATGCAAACAGTATCTGCTTTCCCAGGAGACAAGTAAATGGTGATCCTGAATCATTTTTAACAACGAAAATCTTTCCCGCGATCAACAAAACAGACCAGAACCTTTCTGAGGGGCTTTTATTTGTCCACTGATAATGTTAAAAGAGGGTTAGTAACAGGAACTTGACACTGTTATATTTCACTGTTCAGCGAAAGACCCAACTACAGAATGGTGGTGCTGATAGAGCACAAATTGCTACTTTGCCTGGAAGATAAGTAAGGGCAGAGGCACAACACATGCACATACTTCTAGAAGTGATAACAGATCTATCCTAATGACTTAGGAAGCTGCATTTTTAAAAAATATTTCTTTTAACTTGTGTCACTTCTCTTTGTTGTGAACAACATTTTGAATTAATTGTAGGTCTAGGTACAAGTGCCATTTATTCTGCTGTTGACACACATACCTACTACATACCAAATATGTGCAGCCTCATTACAAACCACTTAACATCCATGAAAGATAAAGTAAACTAGCTAATATGCATTTCTAGTTACAGAATATCAGTGAACTACCTCTGAACTGCAAGCTTCAGCAGTGCAGGCGAGCTTATTTCCTCGCATTCCCTGAAATTCTTTGATGGGTAAGGCAAAGTCAGAGTTCACAAGGCCTTAGCAAGAGCATATCTTGCAACACACAGCACAATTCCTCTGTACAGTCACATGATTCTGGCACTTTTTTGTTTAAGCACTGCAAAATGAACTCAGTAAGTGAGCTTGTTATTGGTTGGAAGACTTAACAGCAACACTGACGAAACAGACCATTAACAGAATGAACCACACAAAATACCATGTTGTTCAAATGACAGGGTAAGTAATCAGAAGTATCTCACTGGAAGATGGATTCTGAATTACTACCATAATTAACACTGGAATTAATCAATTTTAAGGAGCTTCTAAAAATTGTTTTTTATTGATGGCAAATCAGCTCTTGCTAACAAGAAAAGCCAGTAAGTTGTTTAGGAGCCTAATCACAGATTTTATATTTCACACTAGTCTTTAATCAGAAATAAAGGTCCAGTGCATTAATCTACCTCTGCTACATTTTGAAAGCCTCAGCTTTTAAGTTAGAGCTCATGGTTTTGTGAGCTAGCTAATGTTAAAACTAAAATCACTTTCTGTATGCAAGGATTGGCATCTATCTGCTCTGTAAGTGATGACATCTAGGGAGAAATATGAAAATATATGCAGAGATGAATAATATAGGCAAGGCAGTCAGATTCATGGCTGGTGTGAAACCAAATAACGAAAAGAAGCCCCCCCGTGACAATTTTTCTCCCCCCCACAGACACTCAAATACTGCCTAGTATCCTGCCTAGTAAATATGTCTTTAGCTAAATATTTATGTCACTGGATTATGACCATTTCAGAAGTTGAAAAGATGTAAGCGAGCAAGTGATGCTTATAAGGGGCCAGCATTCTTTGCAACCCTGTGTTATTTGTGTCAATTAAATCAGTTAAAATTTGAATGAAGAAGGGTATATTTAAAAACAAAAAACTCAGCTCAGTAGCACTGTACATCAGTTACTAGAAATATGTTAATAGCAATGTTGCAGAAGTGCATGGAGCTGTTTTGTGGTTATAGAAGAAGATTCTGGAAATTCCAGAACTACAATTATTTTTGATGGAGCTAATGACTAAAGCAGTCACAAAGAATCATAGAATGGTTTCTATGGGACCTCAAGGTACCTCAAAGATCATCAGGTTCCAACCCCCCTGCCACAGGCAGGGTTGCTAATTGCTAGATCAAGTACTAGATCAGGCTGCCCAGGGTCCCATCTGACCTGGCTAGATGATATAATATAACATCCAAACACAGGTATCAACTGGAGTCTAACTCTCGACACAAGTGCAGGAATGAGAACTCTAAACCACTGCTTAAACCACAGCTCCAATATTACACTAGGCTTTCAGTTGTGTTCCTGAACACATCTGCACTTCAAATCCGACACATCTACCTGACACACGATCCAATACTGTAACTCCCAAAAGAAGGGAGAAATGCTACCATGAAATTCAGTCAGTTTTTTTGATTTCTCTTCCAGCTGAACACCAGATATCTCTTGAAAGAAAACACTGGGAAAAAAACAATCCCGTTCTAAAGAAACTTACCTCTGCAAACTGAAACAATGACGACTTCTGACACACTTCCGTAGAATCAGTCGCATCAGATTGGCAAGTATTTGAGGAAACCTGAAACAAGGAGCATAGAGAATAAGGTGAAAACATAGCTTAGCACCTACATTAAAGTGTTCGACAACCACAGAAGAAATAGCACAGAAATACCAGGGACTGTTTTTTTGGTTTTGTTCTTTTTCTTCCTGTTATTCCAAATTCTGCAAGAGTTATATGCAACAAAACACTGATTGTTTCGGGCTGCATACATAGCTATCTTGTATTTAGGATGCAATCCATGCCACTATCTCTTCAATTTACACTCCCATTAATTACTTAGAAGCTAAAAAAAGTTTTTCAAACCACTGAGTGTTGCTAAGTGACGGAAATAATTGCTAATCACTTCTCAGCATGAAATAAGTAGTTAAGGGCACCACAAGCCTAGAACCGCTTAAATAACTTACATAAATGGATATCTTTTCAGAGGTGCTTTTGAGGAGTAGAGCAAGAAAGTATTGTAATTTTCAATATCAAAATTCAGAAGTGACTGCTAAAAAAAAAAAAACCAACATAAAAACAACAACAACAAAAACCCACAACACAACAGCCTTATTAGAATTCACACAGACCTTACCCATACTACTGAAAATAGCATCCTTCTTTAAAAGTAGTTTCTTGAATATCAAGAGACACATCTGAGTATAAAAGATTTACATGTATGACTCCCAGAAGTTAATACAAAATAGGGTATGTAGCACAACTTACAAGAAACAGCAGAAATGAAGGAGGCTTTGCAGGATTTTTGGAGGATTAAGTAACAGGATGGAATTTTTTTTCCCCCCAGTGATTTCTAATTTTTCATGAAATTCCAACTTATTTGAAATACTTCAAGAAGAATGTAGTTTTTATCTCCTTTATTATCAGAGGAGGTATGTCAATAGCATTTATTGGTGAATACCAACATGAGATTCACCTAGCAAGCGCATCTGTTGCTGCAGGAACCAAGCACCACACAGTAACCAGGCCTACAGCTTGTACTGCTGCTCATGCTGCTGTCTGCTCCAGATGCTTCAGCATGACAGCAGCAGAAGAGCATCTTGCTTCAGGAATCTGCCAGCTCTACTACTAACAGAACGCTGGATCCAAATGCAGAAGAACCACGCCACACGACAATTTGCTGAGGTACGCAGCTGAACTTGTTTTTTTTCCCCCCGCCGCAAAACCACATAGCAACAATGCTCCCATTCTATTTACTGAATGTGGCCCCAAGCCTGCTGGAATTCAATAAGTATTTAGACAACGCTCTCAGACACAAGGTTTGAATTTTGGGTGGTCCTGTAGAGCCAGGGGTTGGACTCAGTGATCCCTGTTTGTCCCCTCCTACTCAGATTCTACCCCAGGAGCACAGCCTGAGGCCACATGCTGAGGACAGGCACAAGCTGTGGAATGAGCAAGGCCCCATTTCCTACAGTTTTGTGCTTAAAGGATAGATCTTTTTTGGTGCCCTGTCAGTCAGCAATTCTAAGACAATTTTGTGGTTAGAACAGTCATGGTTTTGCCATTAATTTCTGATATTTTAAGTCAGTGCTGCTGCCTTCATTGAACAGTAGCATTAAGTTGAGGATGTCATTTTTACCCAGCTGTTGCCCCCATACTCCTGGGGGAAACCGATCATCTCCAGGACTTCTGGAGAAACACATACCTACTGCCAGATCAAAATCAACTCAAGTATTACAATAACTACTGGAGGGAACAGCTGTACAAGTACAAGCTTTTCTTTCCTGCAGTAATAAAATGTCCTCAATCTTTCATCATTTCTTCTTCTCTTTCCTCCTACTTGCTTATCCTCCACTGCACTGAAGTCATCTGTTTCTAGTTCACAGCCTGGGCCACAGCACTCTGTGAAGGACCTGGGCAGACCAGTACCACACACTGCACAACCGACCTTCAGCAGTGAGGAGCAAGCCATAAGGACTCTGCCACCACATAACCACAGTTCCTTGTGGTTACCAAAGCCTGCTCTAAAATGAGTGAAAACAGATCATCTTCCTCACTGACTGATGCAAGACTTTAATGTGGTCCTGATATGCAGCAGAAAGGGGTAACTGGTACAGGAGTCAGGTTTTGGACCGTGCTACACGTCCAGCATTTTGTGGGAAGTAACCACAGAGGCCACTAGGTGCTGCTGTAAGGCAAGCAACGGACCTCGTGGGCAGGGATGGGAGCCGAGCTTTACAGCAAGGAGCGCTCCTCACAGTTTCAGGTTTTCTGCAGATAAAACAGCTGCAATAAAGTAACAGGATGAGTCTTTCCCTCCTGGAATGAGAGTAATAAGAACAAGCCTGTTAAGCATTTTTATTCTGGTGTTAAGCAAAATGTGCTTGTATATGCATCACAGTTTTGCTTAACTGGTGAAAGGACCCAAATGCCAGGCAAAAATTGTTTGTGTCCTTTTTTTTTTTTTTTTTTTTTTTTCCTGTTGCTAAGGTTTTTCACTTTCCTTGCCTATCATTTAATAGCTCAAGCCTCTGTTTGGAAATCCATCGCATAACAATGAATTCTGTTATTAGATGAAAAACCTTCTGGTCTATTGAAAAAAAAAAAATGATGGACATAGGAACGTAACCAGCATATAAAGATGGTGACTAAATCTTCAGAGCACTTTTGTAAGCATCACTACTGTGCCTCTCTCACCATTTTTTGCTGGTGTATGCTCACTTTGTTACCTGGTATCTGGAGAGCTGACAACCCTAACTTTAAACAACTGATTTGAAAATCCCCTTTACATCCATTTAACACATGCTTCAGAAAGAAAGAAATGTATCAGTGGGTGTTGAATCAATTTACTTGGAATTAGCAGAGTTATTACGTAAGTATTATTCTCTTCATCTTTTCTGAAGTCCTGGACAAACTGTGTCAATGCTCCTCTACTTTATATCAACAACTTTTAAGACTTTAATAGTATTTCAAAACATATGCTTACAAGGCCACTCAAGCCTGCATAATAATACATACAGGCAGTCTAAATAGTCTCAACTATGGCACTTTTTTTTTTTTTTAAATGGCCATGCAGATTTTAATAGAAATGAAGACTACACGATTTCATTTAGAATGTTCTTTTAAAAAGATGGTAGGTTTTTTTTCCATTGTCAATGCAAGCGTCAGTTTGAGATACTGCATATGCTTACTGTCTTATACAAAATACTGTACCTGTATTTTCCACAGTTAAGCAGCAGCTGAACCTTTTTACTGGGGGATACTTCAATAGTTGCCTCGGGACAAAGAATTCTCTCTCCTTCATGTCAATAAAATTCAGCTGAAGTCTCCCCATTCAAGAGGGAAGAATCTTAGCAGTTCTACAATGAATTCTTAAGCTTTTCTTTTTCAGCTAGGCATGCCACCTCCCAGCTTGTTCTGCCAACCTCCCAAACACTGTTTCAGTGTGAAACTATTCAAGCATAAACATGGAAATACATCTGTAGGCTGTCAAGGTATGCAGAGGTGAATATCTTATGAATCCTCTTTCCTCTGTGCCACAGATGACAAGCCAGAAGTGCCGTTCAGTTAACCAAGTCTATGCAGTTTTGGGGAATTTTACTGCACTTGGGGTAACACCAGCCTACAAAGTATTTGCTCCACATCTAACCACCACAGAAACACCAAATGAAAAGGTAACAAGCGAAAATGATTACCTATTTTACACAACATATCAGATACCTTATGAACAGTTTTCAAAACCGTCCCATAAAGAAGGTCATGAATAACAATGAGTCTAAAGAAAGACCAAAGGTCTCTGCCGTCCTGGAGATATGCAGGAAACACTTATTTACTGCAGTCTTTTATGAAAATAAAATGTTTGCAATGGCAACTAAACTGCGAACTTCCCTTTAGACATAAGGACTTAGTCAATAGGAATAGACTGCAATACTTTGATTACTTGTTAGCACTTGCATGGTTTCAGAATGCATATATAATGACTACATGGAAATTATTAGATATTTATTCTGCTATTTGTGCCAAGCTGTGTTCTTACATTACACAAGAACATAAGCACGAGTCCCTTGACCAAAAGAGCTTGCAAATCACCTGTTTGTTTACAGTCACTATATCTCATCTTTTCCATCTGTGGTAATATCCTCTCATTGGGCAGACTTGCCTGGTTGGATCATGTATTCAGCAGTACCAAACTGGTATCAAACCCAGGTCTTGTTGGAGAACAAGACCCACATCACTGGACTCTCATCTCAGTTCCACCTGAGGTTATCTATGAAGTATCTTAAGTTCTGCCTCCCACCTGAAAAGTATTTCCCTTCAGAGCTCTTTTTAAATTGAGGACTTCTGGTAAGATAGAGAAGAGGGTTCCTTACCTCTTGTGCAGTCAGGGCATGTTCCCCAGCTAAAAGCAGCATACTCAGGCCTCCCATTTGTGTAGGATCTGTTAAAGAATAAAACCAAGTCTTACGTTTATTCATTTGCTTGTTTAAAGAACCATTTGAAGCGTTAAACCCCCAGAAGACTACTTGTCACAGACACTCTAAGCAAGCTGCCATAAAAGGCAGTTCAAGAGAATCACAAATAACCATTTCTGTACCCTCTGGGAAAGGCTTTCAAAGCTGTTTGAAGGATTTAATTGGATTTGTGTGCTTAACACCCCATTGCGTGGATTTACAAATTTTACCGCCAAAGGTTTTATGCACTACAGAGATGAATATCTTTAAAACAGCAAGTGTAATGATCTCATACACAAATATACACAAAGAAACTCTAATATCACACTTGTTTATAACTCAATGGATGCTTCTACCAAGGGAGTGGCTCCCTACCTTAGATAATGAACAAGTAAAGGGATGGAACAGAATGACATGATAAAGCTCTGAAGCAAAATTCCAATTTCTTTTTGCTTTAATTTAGAACTGCATTTAGTGGTGAAAAGTGTCAGCCTGACAACTCTGAAGCATGAAGCACTCTCAGTCCACTGTGCCAGAACAGCACAGGCACTGGCCAGGCAGGCTGCCTGCCTACTTGTTGCCCAACCAATACAACATTTAACAGAGGAAAATAGAATGAGGATAAGTGTTATTTCTCCAAGTGTTCGGTTCTGACAGTTTCTAGCCTCCAGCCTCCCTGCACCTCACAAGTACTGAAAAAAACAGGAACAAAAAGTGAAAACTATCAACTCTGGTACAACATTACTCATGGAGTAGCGTTTCCACTCAAAACAGTATTTGCTCTTCATCATTATGAAGACTAATTGTCTGATTTTGGGAGAGTGCCTTGGAAGCAATACAGGGTCACAATTTAACAGAGAGCCATACAGAGGGAAGGACAAAGTCCACGGTCCAAATGTTTCATACAGCAGCCACAATGTGAAAGAAAAATCATTATCCTTGGTGTATTTTCACAAACATCAGTACCAGATGATACACAGGTCTCCCTGAAGAGTATATTCATGTCTTCCTATTTCCTTCAACTAGCCTACACAAAAACCTTTCTCTACAGTGATAAATTGCATGTGCCCTGGACCATCCTCTGGAATGAAGGCCAACTGGCACAACTCCCCTTTTCTGTGTGCTTGAAAATTGCTAGCCTCTAACAGAATGGTTGCATCCATAACACCCACTGGAAAGACAATTTCTCTAGCCCGTTCCAACTTGTGAGCCATGCCTATGTATTTTTTGGAGAGTCAATTGACATGGGCCAAAACTGTAACACAAGCCTCCTACTGGTTTATCACTGCAGACGATCAAGTTCCAGTTCAGAGGTACACTTGCTGGTACTGCTAATTCAATATTATAGGCACTGCCAAAGCTTCTCCCTAAGACAGCATCTCATATTGACAATTGCAGGATAAGATTTGTTAATGATGCTCTCTTGAAACAGCAATAAATCAAAGCAGAGAAAAGCCACAAGAATAAACCAAGTTTATCTACTATCTCAAGAATAGAAGAGTAGTCATTATCTTAAGAATATAGTCTAGATAGTATCTAGCTTTAAACAGTGTTCAAATGGAAATAATTTTTTCTTTTACTGTAATAAATGGGTAGAAGTAATATGTGTTTTTTTAGCATTTTACTTCACAATCAATTTTAAAAAGCACAAATGATATTAAAGACTGTAAAGAGATAAGGCACTATCAGAAGCATAGAACTAGTAATGAGTAGCTGAATAAATGCAGACAAAAAATAGGAAGAGTTGACAAATACTTAACCACAATTGATCCTGTCAGTATAGAACCTTTTACCATGCATTTACTTGATCAAGTAAAGTTCTGTGCTTCAAGCAAGAGGGAATCAGAGCAATTCAAAACTGAACACACATCTTGAAAGACAATGACATGACAGGAAGGTAGTTTGGAAAGAAAGCCTGGAAGAGATCTCCAGATCTCCACATGATCTTACTGACCTCCATATTTCACAGTTAGGGGCTGGCTAGCTGCTTTCTACTTTGTTTATTCCCATTGGAAAGACAATGTAGAAGCCAAATCTTAAGCATTTAGAGCTATCTTCCACTTTTCAGCTTAAATCCACTCACAGTTAGGCAAAGGTACACTTTTTTTTTCTGTTGCTCACACCTTCAAGCTGAAATCAGTGTTTTCTTTAAATGGCATTTTCCTCTGCTGTATTTACAGCAGTGACCCCTGTTGACCCTCTACTAGCTTAACTAGCCTAAAGAAATCAAGATCTTCTGATGTCATCATTCGTTCATTTTCCACAGTCCTTGTGATTCCCCTTCAGTTACTCCAGGTAGAGCCAGTCTTTCTTGTACATGAATGATCAGCAGGGCAATCACATCAGATGAGCTCTCACCTGTGGTCCGTTCAACAGCACTAATTTTTCTCTACAATTCCTGAAAATGCTTTGCCTGACACACTGCAGGTACAGCACTGCCTTATGCTGCACCACACTGATCATCCATCCATAGCTGCTCCCTTGAGTTTCACTCTAGTTGCCTTAGGTCTTCATTCTCAGTTTTTGCCAACTGAAGAACTAGTGTATAGCTCTAAAATTCTTCCCCTGCTTCTTAAATATCTTCTTTGCTGAGTATGTGGTCTCAGTTTAATGCTATTCAAATAAGTACTGTCTAACAACAGGACAAGGATAGACCTTTTTTTCCCCCACTTCCTTCAAGTAAACAAATACTTAAACTGTTTATTTACAACTAAAAATTATGAGGAGAAAAAAAATTACAGCTTAGTGGAAAGTGAACATTTAATTTGGTGCTCAAGCAGCTTGAATATTTATGCCGCAGCTGTAGCAAAGGGCTGGCATTTAACTGTCTGATCTTGATAAAGACAAAAATCTTTCCACTAAGGTTTTAAATTACAAAATAAGTTCACATAAAGGAAGACAAAAATGTATACACACAAACAGTGCCATATGCTTATGGTGCCTTCTCAGCACAATGTTTCTCTTATGGCACTAAGAATCTACTAGTATGAAAGCATAAGAATTTTAAGTGCTACTTTAAAGTACTTTACAGTTAAATCAACAGTTACGAGAAAATAGCATATACATCTGACTTGCAGAATAGGAAGTGATTTGTGGCTTCCTAAACGGCTTTCAGCATTGATTAAGCTTACACCATCTCCTATATGGAAATGATATGCTTTCTTTGTATTAGTCTAGTTAGAAACTCAGAAGGCTGGCTTGTTCAACATCACAATTTTTCAATCCAAGAAAAAGAAAGAGCTAAGTGCGAAGATCATCAAGTAAGAGTTTCAATTAACTTTCACCTGAGTTCAGAATTAAGCTTCTTTCTAAAGAATAAAATTTGCATCTCTATCATGACATTGGCTATTCTAGGGAGTGTATTCTTCTGACGCAGAAATGTAAAAGCATTGGAAATCCTCCACTTTCCTCCAGGAAAGATGTTGCCCACTTTAGCTCTGCAGTTGCGATGGTAGATGCTGTAATAGACACCTTCACCTGAGAACAACAGCTGTCTTTGCCTTACGCCCTCAAACAGAACACAAGAGGGACATGCCATGACAAAAACATTCTCAATTGCAACTCACAGGCTGGACAAGTAAGGACACCACTAGTGATGCTGCACATCAGAAGCCCAGTGGCACTGTTACACCACAGGTAAAAGGAGAGATGACCAGCAGGGGGACATATTTCATTTAATTTTGGAAAACATAATAAGTAAAAATAAATCAAAAAAAGATTTACAGTTACGAACAAGAAAAGCAGGTTTCCTGGGATGACTGTGGATTGCCATATATAATCCTTGTCCTAATGAAGCTATCTGCCTTGAAGACGTAAAACAGTCAAGTCAGCAGCATTTCAGAGACAAAAGTATTTCCATGGTCATTCAGCTACGTTTTAGTTAATCAGTCAGTACACAGCCTGGATTTTAAAAGAGGATGTCCTAGATTCATCAGTCAGATTTGAACTAAGCTATCACACGAACTTGAGGGAAAAACACAAAACATGGTTACATGACACTTATAATCCATTTGGTGTGACAGACCTGCTGTGATTTAGATGCTGCTAATAGCTCTGTCAGAATCAGTCATTAATTCATGGGTTACTGCTATTCTCATGAAATAGCCAGACTTCATAGGCATGGGGCCTGGAGCAAGACCCCCGTGAATCACTGTACTCACTTACTCAGTTTGAAGTGAAGGGATTAAAAAAAACACAACAAAAAACCACAGTAAAACAAAATAGTGCCTTCTTCAGAACTGAATGTCTCCATGGATTAAAACAATGGATTACTTTCTAATTAATTCTTAAGTTCTCTATTAGATGTTGATTAAAGATCTCTCCTGTCAGGAGCTCTACAGTTGAATATCCCAGCTAGGATGGTGAGGGACAGCAGCTGGGCAGACCAAAAGCAACTGCTGGTTCTTCCAGTTAAGTTAATGAACCTGTAATGAGAATAAATTATGCCCCTCTGCTAGCCAAAGCAGAATGGGATGAGGAGGCTTGAAGGTTTCAGAACTGATCTCTCATGTGTAAATATGTGGCATGAAAAAGTATTCTCAGTTACATTTCACAGTTTTGTTGTAGCCAGGAGGAATTTCATTGCAGGAATTTTCATACTACTAAACTGGCAAAAAAAGTATAAAAGCCTTTTTATCCCTTTTTTTCCCCTACTTATTCCATATAATCATTTTCCCTTCTCTGGCACATGATGTCACCAAGCAGAAAAATCCTGTCACACAATCATCATAAACTAGGTAGGATACAGAAAAATCTGAAGTGCATCTACATTTATAAAATGAGAAACTTTGAAGAGGAAAGCTGTGTGTGTGAGGGAATAATTTTCCACCCTGGTTCTTAAACTGCCAGTATTTAAGAACATTAATATATCAGTTTCTGCTACTTGTGGATATCAGCAAGAGATTACCTGTTCTTCACCAGTACAAGCTCTCCAACTGTACTGACTTTCGTTTATACTTCTTTTTATTTTTTAAGTAAAATGAAATTATACTTTTATTGCTTTCAAGACAGAAAATTTAGTTCCTCAGAACAGCCATCCACAAGAACTAGAAAATGAAAATCTCTAGTTCTAACAGCAGACAATCCTGAGCCAAAAATAAATCACATCTGGACTCCAAATGACCACATCATAAAAGATGTCACATATATTTGGACTTGACTCTAAAAAACCAAACATAAGCTACAGAAAATGATACAAAGTTGTTATGCACAAGTTTAAATTCAGTCTTAGGAACCTAACCTGGGGACACAAAACATATCTGTAGGTCTTGCAGTTCAACCTCAATGTCAAGTCCTCAACCAAAATATGGATGTTTACTTATGAGAAACCTCACAAGATAGAAGTCTCACCTGCCATCCCAAAGTTAAGCTGTGGCATTTCTTCACTTTTTGTCACTTTCCTTGGGCTTGGTATATCTTTTGCAGAGTCTGAAGGGAAGGCCCACAGCTTCTTCCTGCTTGTAACAGTGGATGTCTGGGTTTTCACAGGTTTGTTTGTTGTGGGGCACCACTTGTACCCTGGATTTGCCTTCATAAATGCATCCTTGTACTAGAAAAGAAAAGAAAAAATTACTGATAATGAAATTATCTACAGGGCAGCAGAGTGCACTGCTTGTAAGAGGATTCAATGAATAATCCTTAAATGCCTTGATTTTTTTAACCACGTGCTTAGAGTCCAACCACCAACATAGTCTAACAAGATAAACAAAGCCGTATTTTTTAAAAAGTCACTTTTCTCTTTCCTTTCCTGAGGGTTTATTATGCACATCAGACCTAAGTTCTGATCCTGCAAACAGTTCTCTGGGGCTTGTATGCTCACTGTCTGGGAAACAGAGAAGATAGCTTCCTGAATTCTTTTTCAGGTACAGTCTGTTTCCTTTCCAGTTTGAATGAAATGAAAACATTCACTGGGCAATACATGCAGCGTAATGCCCCTTTGCACTTGTTCTCTAACAGTTTGATATTTTGCAATATTTGAAGTAAATTCTTTTCCAAGCCAAGCACATTCATTTGAAAATAAACTGCTTCCAGTATTCTCTCTTTTTCAGTAGTTTCTGATAAGTCACCCAGCCCTCTCCAAAACAATCCTGCATGACTGCAATAAAATGAACTAGGACCGTTTAAAATTTCCTCTGGCCTTGACCACATATCTTAGTTGTTTGCTGTCTTCTTGGTATGAGGCAGCAAAACAACCTAAGTAGGACTACATATGGGGAAGTAAGACCTGGATCCTACAGGGTTTGGCTGGGGGAGGTAATAAAGGAGAGGATGGGTATCTATTCTATTCTTAAACACAGCAGTGACATTTCCCAAGTATCTTGCTGCCCAGGAAAGAAATCTAAAGAATAATTTAAATATTAACAGCAGTAAGATGAGCACACTTCAGTATTTCAAATTTGCTGACCTGCAAGGTAGAAAATGGACGAATCAGAGGAACATGCCAAACATTCCAGCTGCAAATGTTTGCCTGACAAGTGATAGTGACTTGGAGCACTTGCTGCTGTGGGAGGCACACTGCCAAGCATGAACCAGTGCTCGTTGCAGGGAAAAGGGGCTGAATTCCTCCTAAGCCATTATTAGGTAGGTCTGGTCTTGATGGCTGCAAGCAACCAAGTGAGTTCTTCGGCTATATGCCAGGGCAGCTGCAGAGAGCTGCTTCTGTGAGGACAAATGCTCCCACCTACCCAGTTGTCCGCAATCCCAGTTCTACCACAGATAAGCACCTATGTTTCACACATACACATGCACAGGAACTCACACAGAGGGGAAAAAACTCCCTCTGCTATCAAAACAGAAAGAGCACTCAGAGCCCTGTCATCTAGCAGAGCCACTGCCATACTTTCCCAGCTCAAAACACAGCATCGTGCCTTGTGGCAGCCTCCCTGCCACATGCGCATCTCTCTTACTTTCACTTCCGTCTTACACTATCAGCTGGCACTCTTTACCTCCAGACTGTAGCAAGGATAAAAATGATCCAATTTACAGGCAGCACGGCACTGCGTGAACCCACTGTGTCAAGTCCTGTATTTATAGAAACGACTATAAATAATAAAAATCTGCAGGGGCTGCTGACCCACATACACCCTGTATTTTCTGAACAGGGAAGACGTATTAAATCTGCAAATGAAGGACTGTGGCACCTCTCACCTCACCCCTTTTCCCTTTTCCTCAGTTTGGTTTGGGAGTTCATTTCACCAGTGAATGCAGACCACAAAAATAGCCTCACCAGGGAAGGGAAGAGGAGGGGATAAGGGAAGAGGTGGAAAGGAAATGCACAAAGAAAGCAATGCCTTCCATTGTTAAAGCTCCAGCCCACTCATGAATCATGTTTCCAGCCTGCTGAGTTAAAAGCACAGAACCTCTAGCGATGAAGTACGTAAGCTCTTTGTATCAGCACTGCTGCTCTAAATAATTGAATTATTCTACAGATTAATTTGACAGGCTGCCCATCAAATGAGAACCATAAGTCTCACCGTTTGCAAGACGAAGAAGCAATAAGCTTTTAATCAGTTTCCAACAAGGGCAATACAAGTGGTATAGTGTATTAAGGGATTTTTGTCTCTGCAAAGCCAAAAAGTTAATGCTAACAGCACTCTTGAAACCCCACTCAGGAGTCACCTCAGGGAGGACAACTCAGAGGCTACTTTCAGAATTTCAACACTTGTGATAAAAGGAAAATAAATAAATGTAAAACAACAACCAAGAAGCAGTTTTATAAAAGGCATACAGGGGCCCGGTCCAAACCTCTGGCAGACTTTCAGTATTGATTGTCGTGACTATTAGACCAAGGCCTAAAAAGAAGTGATAGATCCTGCTTGGCAGGTCATGAGAAGATAACTTAAATGAGCTACACAGGAACAAGAAACAGCCGAAGGCAATAGGAGAGCTTACTCTTTTCCTCCATTCAATCAACTGTGCAGTAAACCAATTTAACACAGTGGCCTAAAGAAGTTTCTAAAGTCACTTCAAGGAAAAAAAAAGAAAAAGAAAAAGAAAAAGAAAAAATAATTTCCTTATTCTGCAAAGTAAAGGCACTACATTTGTTCCCAGGCAGAGTGGCACACCAGTGCCTTCAGGACTGCCCTGTAGGGTGTCATGTCCTGAAATTTCAGGTAGAAAAAAAAAAAAAAGAGGATATGTTTGTGAGATTGGTATGGTGCATCATTCCTCTTTGTGAAAGCTTGGGGAAGGATGTACGATGTGGCGGGACATGTCCCACTTCAGAGCTGAGGTTAGAAAAGTTGCTGCACTTAAATGTAACTTCCCTGAGTTGCTATCATCACCGAATAAAAAGTTTGCTTCTTCAGAAGCTCATAGAGTGGATTCAGGCTACACCTCTGGGCAGCAGTCACCACTTTCTAAATGTTAAATATATGTGTAAATTCCACCAACATTCTATGAAAAAATAAATACATAAAAATCATACTAGAGATCTACATAAACAAAAAAAAAATCCCCCCAAATACTACACTGTTCTTCATTCCTGAAGGCTGTTGGGTTACCTAGTGAGCTCATCAGGCTGCAACAAGGGAAACCAGGCATTTGTCTTCTCCTGTGCCAAGGCAGCTGCCAAGGCAGCAGCTCAGGAAGCTCTGGGTCCTCTGGCTTTATCTGGGAAATCACGGGCAAAGGACTTATGGGGAGAAGAGCTCAGGTGTGCCACTGCAGACAGAGTATGACATCTCCATGGCAAGTGCTGCTCCAAAAGATCATTAACCATATGACTAAAAATAAGAGGGAGCATGGGCTAGTTATTCTAAGAAATTACGGCATCCCAAGGGGCAGGCAGTTACATAAAAGGGATTTTCCAGAATTGCCTGAATGAACCACAGGCCTCATTATCCTCTCAGGGAAAGGGGTCTAACCAGGAATCTTTTCATTATTCCATATGGCAAAGTGTTAGGTACCTCACTCATTCTCTTTAGAAATACTAGATGGCTTTTTTTTTTTTTTTTTTTTTTAAGAAATCATAGAGCTAGACATGTGTATGTACATACACTCATTCTTTGATTTGCATACTGCTGAGATAGTACCAGTTGCTGGTACTACACAAGTGATAAACAAAGTTGCTTACTAGATGCTAGACCTGAGTTAACTGGTTTTACAAACTCTAACTTCAAGTACTAAAACCATTCTCAAGGTCATAATCCAACAGAAGTTGTAACCATTGCAATTCATATATATACATACACACACATATACATACATAAGCTCACTGAGGTTTAAAATACAGTGAGTGAGCTTAACTTACCTAAATGTAGCTTGTCAGTATATATATGTCCTTAAAGAGAAAATTACAACAGTACTTTGATGTCATTCCAAAGGCACTCAACTTTGACTTTTAAGCATACTCTTGCTAGGAAAAACCAAAATATCAATACACAGCTCTCACTAGAATTGATATTAGTATCCTTCTGACAGTCCCAGCAGTAATACTAACCGTAAGAGTGAGCGTTAAACAAGCGATCCACACACAGAAGAGGCTTGTTTGCAAAGATACTTTCAGTGGCATATTATAGCTTCTAATTATTGCTGTAACACAACTGTTTAAGGAATAGAAATTATACACTGTGTCTGTTCTACACATTCTTGGAATCAGTGGCAATGATCTAAACTACTAAAGATTTATTGTTTCTCTTTGACGTTGAATATGCAATTCGCTCTGTGCCAGAAGAAATAAATAAATTACTATAGAAACAATGATTTTTTCGACAGTATGATTAATAGCTTCAGATGTGCCACTTCATACAGAAGTTCTGCAGTTATTTTCCTTCTTAATGAATGAGTTTCCTTCATCAAGACAAAAGGCTAAATAAACAGTCACATTAGATTTGTCTCTTCCAAAAAACCCTCTTTCTTCATTTTCATTTTTCCTCTCTCTGTATCTGTACCAAGTCTCCTAAGTGCCCTTTTTCCACACATTTCAAGAAGCATCACTAATCTGTAAGTGGGAATGCAGAACACATCAGGAATGGTTGAACAAAGCTGAGACTCAAGTATTTAAACACCGTGTCATACTCTGCCTTATGCTTTAAAAAGGACCTTTCTGCAGAACCCTTCACTGTTCCTGTGGGCCTTTCCATGTTCACACAAACTACTGAATGTCCAGATCTTACATACACGTGTTAACAGCAGTAGTCAAGTTCAGGTGACATGGAAGAGACAGGCTATGATTTCCCCAACTGTTTCACAGCTATCTGTACTTCTTGAGGTATCCTAACATTACTCAACAAATGAGAGAAGCTCTTCCTTCTCACTGGCCCTCTGTTTTTTCTAAGACTGAATTCAACAGTTACACAAAATCTACATCACACATATCACTATTGCAATCTCTTCCAGAGCAATATTATCAGCCTAAGTAACTGTGTGCCTTGCACACTCTACTATCAATATATAGGGAGAGTACTTAAACTAATTTTAAAACTCCTTAGCATCATAAGTAAAATGGGACTGAATTTGTTGACTATACTTTTGGCTTGGTCAAGCTATATAATTGGCAGCAAATGCATAGCATGATGTAAGTATCATTACAGTCAGTTGACAAGAACTGTATAATTTAGTGTTTTCAAAAGCCACAATCTATCATGTTTATGGTTGTACTGCTGGGATTATCAGATTGTATCTACCACAGAAGGCACACGCTTTGTTCAAATGACTACTAGAGCCATATTAGTTTGTGTACATAGACTCATTTACTTCCTTTCTGGTCTGCAAGACCAGGAGAATCAAAGCAAGAACAACTTTGTTCTGGGTACCATAATCCTACTGGGTAAGCTAAGGAGTTCATAGAAGAGAAAAGACCCCACAAAAAGTTTTTAATATACTAAGAAACATAACACAGGCAACCATGTAAAAAGCTTCCTTTAAATCATCCATTCTTGTAGTACCTACCTCCTTGGCCATGTCAGTGTATTTCTGCTTCTCTTTTGGATCTAGAACAGCCCACCAATCTGCCAAGATCTTGGTAGCGCCACGGTTATCGAGGCGAGGGTGTTCTTTCCGCACCAGAGAGCGATGGCGTTTGCAGAACAAGAGAAATGCATTCATTGGTCGGCGAGCTCGTTGCTCTGAGGACTCGTCATCTTCGGTTTCATCAGCATCCTGCTCTAAACCATCAGCGCCAAGGAGAGGCACCTAATAGAACCAAAGGAAAGGGATGTAAACATGGTTATTCATGCCTCTCAGAGACTCAGTTTATGCTTTGTCTGAATGAGGAAGACGCATACAGAGTTGTACTCGTGTGTCTAAAGGCCATCCATTCCACCTAGACGATCAGGAATTCCACATCAGACTTTGCCCAAAGGCCCAAGGTTCATTCAAGACTTAAGCACTGATTTGCAAGTGGAGCAGATTTCCAAGCTGAGGACTATTCTCTAACAACCACCCTAAAGGGGATAAAAGGAGGACATCCTCCCTACCCCCATTTCCTACATACTTGATACCATCTTCGTCTTATCTCACTAAGTGAGGTTGAGCTGCCTTGTGTCTCAATGACACGTGTTCACAATGACAAAGTGCACAGGAAGAAGAGCACACAGGTACCAGTTGCTTCCCCAGCTCCTGATGTTCATTTCCCAGCTTGTGGGCTGTACTGCACTACAACCACTGCATTGCAGCCCAGTCACTGCCAGAAGGCAATTCCCAACAGAATCCACTATCAAAATGCACTCACTCAGCTCAGAGACCAGCACGCTACTCATGCAACAGCCACACCACAGACAGCTAGTTACAACTTAATGAAGTTATTACCGGACAGAAAGCCACCACCCACCTAACCACAACATTGCTATTTTATACTACATAGTGGAAAGTGACCCATGAGGTCAACAGACAGCACCGCCCCCTTCTAGTTGCCCCTTATCCTTGTCAAGGACCACATATCCTTTCCAGTATGCCTCCTCAGCACTGATCTCTCACTCCCATCTTATCAGGGCATCAAGGAGATGCCCATATGAACATTATGCACACGATGGAAATATCGTGTCTCCAAAACGAACAGCTCCCATGCCCGCTTCTCATTATAGAGGTTGACTCTAAGTGTATATCTGTGAGGCGACACAGTGGGGTCCTTATGAAAGAAGGGTACATCTAATATCATTAAACAACACCAAAATATCAAGTGTCAGAACAGGGAGATTATTCCACCTGTGCTCACAATATTCCAGAAGATAGGTTGATTTTCTTACACAAAGATAGCAGAAATTTTTGTCAGCCTTTCCTTCTTTTTCTCTTTCAATCTTCCAGATTTTAAGAAAAATAGAGTATTGTAGCTTGGTATATGCTCAGAGTCACTGGAAGCAGATATTGAACACCAGCTAACACTATGTCTAAAATAAACAATTAAAAACACATCTCAAGAACAACCTTAAGCAATCAAGACCAAGATGTGCAATATGCTATTAAAGTAACTTGGCTAAAACTACTAAACTAACTAAAAAACGGGGGTTTGTCAAAGATTTTAAAATCATGATTGACAACCCACATTTTCTTGTTATTTACTACTTCTCATTATAGTATTATGTGCATACTATCACCTTATTTATCTTATTAATTGACTAGGTTAGCTTGGGAAAGAGAAAAGCAAGAAACAGAATAAAAACACTGCTGAGGTGAATCTGACCGAGCATTCACCTTCTAAAGTCCAAGTATCCAATGAAGTCTACCTTATCAATATCTTCCTCCTCCTCTTCTTCCTCCTCCTCTTCAGAAAAGTCAAGGAGTTTCTTGGCAAGCAGGGGATGCCACTGAAGACACTTTCTTTTTGGTCGCTTCCCAGTTCCTTCTCCTTCTGTCGAATGATCCTTATTCCTACTACTGCCTTTCATTACTGTGACCTGCCATGCAAAAACAGTCATATGTTCACAACAAACCCTTAAGCACAAATGACCATCATATAGATACTTATAGAAACCAACAACAAATGCTAGAAGCACCAATGAAAGACTCTGATTCTGGCAAGGTCGTAGGTAGAGGTTTATTTCAACCATCACTACCAATAAGGATGAATCTTAACTTTTCCCACACAATTAACTAGTGACAAACAGTTTAAGAGGACGAAACCAGCACACTAGTCAACTCGGCTCTCAGATATACTCTTGCCTAACTGGCAGCACGGAAGTGCTCACACTCCACTCAGTGAAACTCACTACTCTCCCACTGCCATTCCCACCGTAGTTTTGCATATTTTGCCACAGAATAAGTCAGAAAATCCCTCTTTTTAACCATAAAATGTATAACCACCAACACACCTGCTAATCATACATACGTATAGCAGTATTGATGCAGAACCCCATGACACTATGAGCTAGGATTTCCAGAGTGCTACTACTAAGAAGTATCATAAGGAAATCTGACTCCCTGCCTAACAGAAACGAATTTTCACAGACAAATTTGAATCAAACAACCAGAAGTAGTTACTCTGACACTTCTAAAAGTACTCATCTGTAAGAGCCTGTGTACAGAAAACCATCCACACAACCAAGGGCCTGCAGAAGGTGAACAAATTTCTCATACTTGTCTTGCACGTGTGTCCTTCAAAGTATCTCTTAAAGTACCTCTCAGTAAGAACACATCTTCACCACAGGCTAACTACCAATGTCAGAGAGGGCTCAGAAGATCTGCTACATGCAGGCAAGATCTGCAATGCACTTACATAGCTGCTACAACTCACTTACACAGATCAAACACCTCGCTGGAACCACTTCACACAGCAGTGTCCAGCAGCAAGACCCGTCACAGCTCCCGCCACACTACTACGTATTTTGAAACGACTAATTCTACTTTTGGCTGATGTTTTCTCCCAGGGTGATGCTTGGTGGTTAATTCACTGGCATTTTGGTGATACGCTCTTGTTTGCTCCAGAAATGCATATAAGCAGCTGCTTCCCTTGATGACTTGAACAGTGCAGAAAGCAGAAGGAATTACAGACACCACTCATCGAAGAAAAAACTGAACCCTGAAGTAAGCAGATTCAAGCATTTTAACTTACAAATATGTAAAAACAGCATTTTATAAGTCCCACAATCCCTCTTTGTCCATCAGTGGTATTTGCTGCCCTGTGAATGCTTCCAGGGAGGGTGACTTAGCAGTTTTCTGTTAGGTTCCACACTTTGCTGTTCCTATCATCCTGCTTTAGAAGAGAGTGCATTTAAACTTTGATTTCATGGCTATCACTGTTAATTTTCCACAAGTAACACTTGCCCTCTTAGCAAAGCTGAGAGGACATATAGCAAAGAATCAAGCAACATTTCACCAAAATCTTTATCTGGGACTTGCAAAGAAGATCCAGCACACACTCTGGAAATGAAATACACAGACACAACTTCGGCTTCGAAAGAATAATAAAAGGTGAAAAAAATCAAGCAGCAGTTCAGTATTGTGAAATGCAAGTTTGACAATGTTCCTATCCAAAAGTAAATTTTGCCATGTACAGTGCTGCACAGTGATTCCCACCTGTGTCTCCTCCCAAAACACTGAACCACCATCTGCTTTTGCCACTCAGGGTATTTCCTGATGCAGATCAATAGTGTA
This sequence comes from Alectoris magna, assembly GCA_030625065.1. Taxonomy (NCBI): domain Eukaryota; kingdom Metazoa; phylum Chordata; class Aves; order Galliformes; family Phasianidae; genus Alectoris; species Alectoris magna. The sequence goes on from CM060560.1 coordinate 109,218,575, forward strand.
GCAGTGTTACAGTCAAAGACCTTCAGTTTTCAAGTCTCGGACTTATTTTTTTTTTTTGCATGGAACATTTTGACAATGTAATTACGTAGGTAAGACGTTCGATGTTCATGCATACATGATTAAATGACAGCCCAAGTTTTATGGCAATTAATTACTGTTTGAATGGCAAAACACAAAAGCAAGTCATTTAGTGGATCCCTTAGATTCTACTTATTTTTCCATTTTTTCCCCTTCACATATGATCAACAGCATGTTAGTTTCTTGTTTTTTCCGAGAGAAAAGTAACTGGCAGAGAGAAATCAGCAAAAACATCACTCCCTTTTCTCCCTCACAAGGCTCCCTGAATGCTGGCAAGTATTCCTTCAAGCATTTTCAAACCTGGACTTGGATCCTATAAGAACGGAAGCATGTGCAATTAAATGGTTCCATTGAAAGTCACAAAACAAGTCACAGGCAGTCTCTGCAGGACCTGTGGCAGAAATAGGATAGAATACACACAGCACCTCAACCATGAAGTTTGTAATAACTGGAACTTACGAACCACATCTCAAAAAAATTAATTTCGTCTATAATACCAGTAAAAAATACCAGTTTTAAGTTAGATTTAGTAACTTCTCAAATTTTGCAAGAGTGAAAATCATGAAAGCCAGCTAACAAAATTGTATAAGATATGTTTTGGTTTAAGAATGATTAAGTGACAGGCACAAGGGGAAAAAAACAATAAAAGGGATACTTTAAGAAGACAAGACGGAAGCATGGACAGCTTTGCTTAAAAGAAGTCACATACACTTCATGTTATGAGTAAAAGATTCCTGTCAAGGTTATATTCATGATCCACTGCCAGCACGACATAGCTTCTGTGTACCTCTATTCCAGATATAGATCAACTGTTTCAGAGGTAGTGCACCAATAGGAAGAGTTTTGGAGCTTTGTTTCGTTTTGTTTGTTTGTTTGTTTGTTTCCTGTGCTGGCTGATTTATTCCTTATCTGGTCCTGGACACATTGATCAGAGTGACACAATTTTCTTGAATGCCTTATAAATACACACACATAACAGGTCTTCAGAAGGAAAAAAAAAAATAAAAAAAATAAGATCCTTCAAGAAAAGAGATGGATGAGAGAGAGAAGTGAGAAGAACGATTGCTCATCTTTTTCTGGTATTTATTATGCATCTGTATGTAAGTCTGACGCTTCACACCATCAAAATTCTCACTACTTTATAAAAACAAGAGCAACTTCATAAAACCAAAACTGACAAGAGGACAACTAATGCCTCATAGTCCTGGGGGCTATGGAGTCACTGAAACGAGCTGTTTCAACAAAGAAGCGGGAGACTAGGCAATGAAATCACTTGTCTCAAGTTTAGTGGGCTGAAGATTTGAATTCTCATACAAAAGGAGACTGCTGCATTGTAAAAAAAAAAAAAAAAAAATACACCTGTGTGAATGCATAAGGATTTTTTTTTTAAAATAAGTTTCTTTTAGTTCTAGAATAACTGAGTTAGAATACTTCTGTAATGAAGGACAAAAGCTAGTTGGCACTAATTATTGACCAGTCTGTGAATATATTGTTTATTGTTTCACAGCAGAAAGCCACTAATGAGCTTTATTACTTTCAGAGATGCGATGGCTTAATAGGGGACATGCTGAGACTCAGTGGAGTTCTTGTTTGCTGGCAGACATTTGGGGTAGGCTGTCACCACATGCAACACAGCAACAAGTCAGCAACAAGTCTTCCTTAATTTTTAATGACACACTTTCATTTCGATAAGATTTTAAACTACTCCTTATTTTCTTTAACTAAGCTCTGAGTTGTTTCCTTTTTTTCCCTCAAAAACAAAAATTTAAACCCTTAAACCCACGCCCAAGAAGAACATCAGCTATTTTTATGCTATCTAGACGACTAAATTAAAAAAATAATAATAAAGGGAGAACATGTGTTACTAGTGTTCACTTGCTTTTTTACATGGACATTGTTTAGTTTTGCTTTTGGTTAATACCGTCATTGTTAATTCTTCAGAGTTGTCAGTTGGAATGGAAATAAGGGCATCTGAAGTGCTGACTGTACCCAAATCTGCTTTTCAAACAGAAGCCGCAAGCAGACAGCAAAAATGCAGGATGGAAAAACAAAAATTCATAATGCTTTTTCTTAATACATGGGAACGTTTACCTGTGCTGTGCCAGGAGTATTAGATGTGCTTGTGTTACCACTTCAAGTAACTGGTTTTCCAAAGGCATTAACAAGAACATGAACCTTTCCATGAAGTTTAAGTGTAACATAAGAAAAAAAAGCCCTCTTTTACAAATATTGCCTTCAAAAGGCAAACACCTAGGAGCCAGATGCTACTGCTACCATGTATGCACGAGTAAACTGACTAGGAAATTAAAAAACAAAACTCTAGCACAGACATAAACTACTGAGCTTTCCTTACAAAGAACAAACAGCTGACTGCAACCTATTATGGCAAATGGCTATTTCAGACAACACCCTGCTTAAAACTTAGTAATTGGATGTTTTTTCTCCAGTCTGAACGCCAGGTAACAGCCGCTCATTAGGTAAGCACTATCAGCAGTTACCTTACAACCGTCACTGCTGGAAGGTACCAATTGCTGAACCTACAAAATCAACATCTGAACCTAGAAAAGCAACTTATGGGAAGTGACAAATGGTTTGGGAAATGGTCAAAAATGCTTATTTTCTGCTTCGTTTTACCCCAAATGTAACCTTTGAAAACAGACAGGAGTTCAAACACCAATTACACACTTAAAAAGCAAATAGTAAAATGATCACGTGGTAGAGAACGACTTTTCAAATAACCTCACTGAGGCAGTACACATGGGTCCTGCTGCATTTTAGATATGGCTCTTAACGAAAGCATCAGGGATCGCATGGCAATCCACTCACCCCCATGTTTGCTCTGGTTAGGCTGCAGAGTTCCTGTCCAGCAGAAATACCACCACTTCCACACACGACCAAACACCCCACAGCCACCCACAGAAGCCACAATGAATACCTGCTACAGGGAAGCGGGCACAACGCTGGCCCTTGGGGCGGTGCCCTCCCAGGAGGTGCAGCCGCAGGCTGAGGCAGCTGGTGGGAGGCTCGAGGAGCGCTCAGCACTCTGGTAGAGGGACAAAGCTGAGCACAGGGGGAGACGAAGCCGAGGATGGAGGAAAACACCACCAGCAAGGGCAAGGATGCAGTTGAGGTGCAGCTGTTTACTTTCAAATTTGCCACGGCTCCTCAGAATTCCGAGCCCCCCCAACTGCACAAGTGGGGGAGGGGGGAGATGGATAGCTCACCCTTACGGCCCACATTCTTAAACATACAACTCCCAACTGCTGACAGGTACACGTGATGAGAAAAGAAAAAGGCCAAGCCAAACTAACGATTTCCACACCACTGTCCTTAGGACACAGCTCACTGAGGTGGCAGAGAGGAGCGCTGCTCCCCCTCCCAGTGCTGCAGAGTGCTCCTGTGCTGAACAGGGGAAGCCATGTTGCACCAGAGGGTTTGGCAGTGTAAATCGCTAACATCCTTACTCAAACAGCATTAGTGCCTCCGGACAGAAACCCCCAGAAGTACATTTAAACCTCTTAAAAAAAACAGCCTAACCGCACCCTCCTTTTTGTGTCAATGTCTCTTTCCAGACTGTGTGGCTTCGTCCCACAGCCACTTGTTGTCTGAAGACTGCACCTCAACAAACACGGGCCATTCATCATTACAGGATTCATTTCAGCCTTCAGCAGCTGCAGAAGCAGAAGTAACAAAACATCCATAGCTGCAGGCCTCACCTAGGCCTACTCCAGGGACACGTTAAGGCAGCCTCCCCCACCCACTGGTCAGCATCTCTGCATGACAAGCTGCAGGGCCCACAGCCCAGAGGGGCATCCCCCAGCAGGGGCTGCAGCTATGGGCAGGACTCCCTGGGCAGGCAGGTGTCAGGGAGCAGCATCATGCCTCCTAAACACCTGTCTTAGGGCAGCTAGCCTAACACCGTCAAGTCTGGGCTACTAATCCAAAGTAAGTGAGAAGCAATCCCTCAGGGCAGAGGGATTTAGCACCTATTTTCTCCAAAGCAGTATTTCTTTCTGCTCCCTTTTTTTTCCCCGCCACAACAGGACAGAGAGCCAACAAATCCTGCCAGGTGAGCAGAATAAAAGCCTAAGACACGGCAGAGCCCAACATGCTTTGTGATGCTTCCTCCCACAGAGGAGGGGATAACAACAACATGAGCTACAAAAGCCCTCTGCTGACGCCAGCACCATTTATCAGGAGCACGCTTTTCCTCCAGGGACATGGAGAGTCTGCAAAACGCAACCACCTCTTAGAAGAGAGAGGAGTGCCTGTCTGTATAAGCAGCATAGACCATAGCAACAGCGTAATCCAAAAAACACTTCTTGGAAAGCAGGGGAGAAAATTCAGAAGACAGGGGTGTTCAACAGCAATGAAAGCATGCAGCCAGAATTGCGCTACCATTCAAATACACACTCCCAAAACCCTTCTGGTGCTCCTGCATGATCAAGACTACTTCTGACTGTTTAAGGAGGAGAGAGACATCTGTCATTCCTGTGCTTTGCCATTATTTTATTATTATGCTAAAATAAAAACCTTTGTGATTTGTTAACTGAATCATTAGGCTTTTGCAAATCACTAAACAGTTCATCTCGGTGTAAAGAGCTTTGCAACTGGTGAGATCACAGGTAAAATGACCACAGGAAATACCTAATGAATTTTGGTACCTGTGTGCTCACATCATCAAATTCACCTGATGGTATCTTAAGTTCAGCAGGAGCTTCCTCGCTAAGGGGCTAACAAAGCAAAGTCAAATTGAAATTTGTGTTAACAAGAGGGATGGCCTAGCATTTTGTTCAGAGCCTTTGAAGACTGGCAAATGGGATTATAAAAAGCCTTTTTTTTTTTTTTTTTGACTTGCCAATCTGAAAGCTTTATTTTCATCTTTGGTTAGCAGGCATACAAGTTTCTTTAAGGTCCAGTCATGGCAGTAGTACAACCAAATCCTTTTGCATGGCACAAAACAGCACAAATGAGATGCTACTGCTGCAGACATTGCAGGGAGAAGAGCTGAATGGGAAAACTGTTTGACTTTCCTTTTCACTTCTTGTTGATTGTGTCCTAGCATCTTACACAAAAAGCAGACAACGTGGCTTGTGTCTGTCGCCACTGTAATCCATTCTAAGGTTTACCATGTGCGTAACGCTTTCATAACAAAATTCAATCATAATTGCTACCAGTGTCAGGGGAATCAAATGCAGCTGTGTGAGCAAATGGAAGAATTAGTCCCTTAATACATATTTAATAGGCCATAAAACATCCCTGAACAACTGAGCATTGCAGTTTATCTACTTCTGCTTTCTTCAACTCAAGGACAAGAGATTAAGATGACTGTCCAAATAATCCCTCAGAAAAGCTACCACCCACCCACCACTCCTATGGAAGAAGAATCAAGACAAATGACTGCAAAAAGTATTTACTAAGATTTGCTCATCTTCCAGTATTATTAGCTAATACATCATAACAATGTACCTCATGCTCCTCAGAAACTAAGAGACTACATGGAGTTTTCAAATAAAACAGGAGCCTGTAATGACCACTGACAGAAATGCCACAAGTTTGACTTGATAAATATATTTCTAGCTACCGTCTTATTTTCTGCAGAATCACATTGTCACATTCTCTTCTCTTGCCAAGACATAAAATGAGTAAAGGGAAAAACTATGTGCTCTTAGAGTTGGATCCTTTCCTGAACCCTTACCCTCCACTGAATTCCAGGTTAATATCCTAGCTATTGATCTAAAATAATATTAAAAGAAATGTTAAACCAACGGCACATACAACGTATTTTGACCAAATATCTCAGTTTAGACAGAGTTTGAGAAGGTAAACACAACATCAGGAAAGAACTGAGTTGTTAAGTTGGATACAAATAAAAATAAGTGGAAAACAAATCTGCACATATTTTTCAGGTTTTTTTCAGTACTCCTTTCTAGGCTGCATTTCTGCATTAGGAATGAGCTTTTAAAGCAGACTAGATTCCTTAGTACAGCGCTTTAATTTAACTCTGTTTTTGGAAACACCGCCTTTTCTCAGAGCTGTGCAGACTGATGTAAAATCTCAAAATCATTACAAATTTTGATAGAGCAGATAGCATATCTCAATACCCAATTTTCAAGTGCCATCTAGTGGTTACTTTCAATTTTATCTCCATTTGATATCAGGAAATAATTATTTATTATTTTTTAAAAGTGTGTTATTTATATGACATGCTGTTGTCACATCAGACTTAGGAAAAAAACAAGGCACAAATGAGAGCTCACTATTTTGAGTTTTTTCAAGGCAACTTAATGACTTGTCATTATGAGAATGAAAATTCTGATGCGCTAACATCAGTGAACAGTTAAGGTCTTAACCAAGCACTTCAGAAAATCCTGGAGAATAAAGCTACCACACAGTCATATTCCAAGCAGTTGTCACAGCAGAGACAGCCAAAAATCCACACTGCTGTATCAAGAGATTTCTGTTATATGCTGAACTCAACTTGTGATCTTACATAGGCCTAAAGCTTAAGTACTTGGCTAAGTCTGGTGAGTTAGCATGCTAGCTTTACAATGGAACAGTCCAAATATCCTCTTATTCTGTGGGTATAATTAATTAGTTAATTTCATTGATTGAATGTGGCTAAAAGGACATGCAAAATATTATTTGCATAGTTCATACATGCATCAAAGCTACAGTATCTGGCACAAAGACAACCTGTGTAACAATACAATGCACACCAGCTCCTAAATTGAATGTGTATTAACAGATGTGTTTGCTTGTATCTGTCTGGAAACCCCAGACATAAACACGGAAGTCACTGTCAGGCAGCTAACAAAGGTATCTGTCTGGGTTGCTTTGCAGTTGGGTTTTGAAATCTTAAAAGGAGAATATTCATCTGCTTCTTACAGCTACACGGATGTATGCTTATGTCCATCTCTACAAAGTATTAGATCACAGAGTTCGACACACTGTCATCAAGCATCATATTCTATTATTCTTCTACTGAAAAGACTTGTTACAGCTACATTGCTGTGGTACAAATGAATTCACGGGGGAAAAAAAATGAACAAAAAAAAGCTAATCTCATATTCATTCTTGAATCGAGATTTCAAAGCAATTTTAAAAAGGTGGGAACATGCATAACTCTACCAACTAGAAAACAGTGTTGAAGAGAGGGCAAGCAACAGACTGATGGTCAAAGCTGGAAGGGACCTCACAAGTCTGATCCCTATTTCCCTTGAAGAGGAAGCCTCCACATTTAGCAATATTTTCGTTTGCTTGTTATATGGATAATTACATTACATTAAGCATCACCTCAGTAAGGCAAGCTTTAGATCCACCTCTGAGCCCCATGGATCTGCTGAGGTCAGATCACAAGGCATCGCTGTGTATAATCTTCAGAAGGAATTATATCTTACTGCAGGTCTAGCCTGCAAAAGCTCTCAGCTCCTCAGCACTTCAAAATCCCCTTTTAGCACCTAGCAAACAAAAGAGAAATAATTTTAAGTCCCATAGTTCTGTACCTCACTTCCTGAATTGCTGCACTTCAACCTTCAATTAACTAATTAAATAAGAATGTGCATTTAATTTGAAAGGTATGAAAGTTTTGGCTTAGAGAGTGACTACCCCTTTTGAGGATAAAACTATTTTGTGTATTCTTTCACATGGATGCCCACTGAGACCACACAAGAAAATGATCCAAGCCAAGCTAGCAAAGAACTTCCCCCCAGATTGCCACGCAACACCAAGCACAAATCTACTACTTTTTGTGTGTGAAACAGATGCACGTGACGTGAAAAATAAGCCACAATTCTGCATGCAGTCATTAAGTTACTTTGTTTGATGGAAAAAGTCTCAAATCAGAGTCAGCTTAAAAAAAAAAAAAAAAAAAAAAGGTTGTTTTAGTGTCTCACATAACAATAACGAAACAAAAAAACATACAAACCCTATACTTCAGAGAGTAGGAAATACAAAATTCTGAAGAACAGCTAGTAACTTCCACGGAGATGAAGAATGCATTCATGCTCCTATGTTTAATTGGTGGTATTCTCACTGCATTATCACAGCCACTTTCACTGAAACTCGGAGGATGCTGGGCATGAACAACTTAACTTCAGATGGAAGAAAGCAAGCTAGCAAGAAAATCTGTTCTTTATCAAGAAGGTAGCTTTATGCTCTAAGCTATAGATGTGAGGTCCAGAATTTTCCCTAAAAGTCTCTCTTTAAATATTCTTCAGACTAAGGCATCAGAAGTAAGCAGAGAACAATACTTCCATTTTTAAGGCGAATGCATGATGATTGTTCCAAAAATTGATCACTACCTTGAGTTGTGCTGAACATAAAAGTCTCTTTTTAGGAGAAAGAGAATTGGTTTATTTTTATTGCATTGTAAGACAACCATGCGATTCAGCCAAGTCCACTTCTAAAAATTAAAAGCTAGGAATTTGAAACAGGTCCCACGTGAAGGACTTAAGGCAAACATCTTTTCACCTTTCCCATTAGAAAATAGTATATGTGTAATCTAAGTGCACCAATAAACCATTATTTCAAGAAAAGAAAATAACAAAAGCTACATATGTAGCATCTGGAGGTGTTCAGTCCTGCCCAAGGCAGGCTTAACTTCAGAACTGTTCAGGAGCTTCCATCACCTCCCTGGCACCTGCTCCATCATCCTCATGATGAAAGATATTTTTCTTATGCCCAATGAGAACTTCCCTCTGTTGCATTCTGTGACTACTGCTTCTGGCTGTCCTTTCACTGTATATCTCTAAGAAATACTCAGCCCATCTTCTTCATCTTCCTTTTAGGTAGCTGGAGTCAATTAGAGCCTTCCTCAGCCTTCTGTTCTCAGAAGTGCCAAACACTGTGCTACTGTAGGAGTAAATGAATAACAAATAAGCAGGCTGCCCTGCTACTCCCTTGCCCTCATCGCTTTATTACAGAACGCTATCATGTTGATCAGGTACAGTTTGCCCATGGTAAATCCATGCTAACTATTTCTAGCCATTTTCTTGTCCTTCATGTGCCTGAAAACGGCTCTGACGAAGACAAGTGCAACAATCTTCCCAGGACTGAGGCGAGGCCAGCCAGCTTGCTGCACCCTGGATGTTTCTGTGCACCTGGGATCACAACTAGACACCTCAGAGTCTGACTTCTACCTCATGCATAATCCACGGGAACAATGACGCTGCTTTATTTGATCTGTAATAACCTGAGATTACAGCCACCTTACCACATTTGCCAGTAATTCTAAATGCAGGAGAGCTGGAAATAGCAGCGGCTGGATAACATGTGCATAGTTTGTTTAGCTCAATCCTTCCTCCTCTAATTTTTCAGAAAGCTACCCAGTCCTACAGATACAAGTTTGCAAGCCTCTCTCCTCAATAAATAAATAAATAAACAAACAAATAAATTAGGTTTAAAACAAAGTATGACATTGTCATTGCATTTGGAAATCTGAGACCAATTCAGTCCAAGCTTTTTTTCATATTTTGACAAGGGAAGCTTATTTTTCAGTCAGAGTATGTAGTTATTATGAGTCTAACTAAACCCCTAAAAGCCTCCGAGATTGAGCAAGACAGCAAAAGCCATTGACTGAGCTTATTGGTCAAGTAATGCATGTAATTAAGCAATAAAAAATTGTACCTGGAAAACAAATTCTAAAATCCAGATGTTTAACATCCTCAGAGATCTGCTGTGGGTACACCTGTTTTAAGGTCTGTGCTCTACGCTCAAGTACCTTAACAAGAACAAGTCTTCCCTGATAATCCAGATCCCCAGTGAAGCAGTAAGCATTTGGAGATGACCCAGAATGATTTGTTAATCCAACACTTACTGGAAACAGTGAAGATGCCCAAGGATCTTCATTCAACAAGCTTGAAGAGGACTTTTCTATTTAAATTTCCACAATAGCTTGGCTTAACTTGCTCTGTTTTGTCAGGTTGGAGGCTGGGAGAAAAGAGATGGAAGGTCTTTTAAATAGTCTAGAATTGCTGAGATGTATTCATTCGGCAGCAATCTCTGTGATGCATGCAAGTTTCAGAAGCCTTAAGTGGAGGCACAACAGATCTCTTTAGGAGACACTAAAATCAGCCAGCCTGTAAAATTCAAACATCTAAAATCAACTGGGACAGCTCCTTCTATTAACAGTCCAAATTTGCACTGAAACTTCTTCAGGAAGCAGGAAAGTGGATTTCTTTTTTTAAGTGCAGGGATACCTCACTACAGAACACAAAATCCTCTCTAACCTGGCTGTGGATCCTAGAGTTTCAAATGATGGGCTCTTAACAAAGCCCTCTCAGAAGGGGTAGATTTCATAAACACGTAAATGCCAAACATGTTCCATTTATTAAGCAGTAACTCAGAAGCCTTCACTGTTGAAACACTGAGTGATCCTTGCCTGTTGATACTTGTTCATAACGCAATACAATTACCAAAGCTAGACTCTTAACCATTTTTTAACAAGAGATCTAGAAACTTTTCAATTAGAAGAAAAAGATATCTTAATACAGTAACCAACAAGCCACAATTCATTTAGCCTTTCATCACTCAACAACATCCTTATGAGTATTTAATATTTCCTCAGTTCTGGGGAAAGTGACGAGTTTTTCAGAAATCAATACTGGCTGTCAATAATTACAGGCTACGGGACAAGAAAACACTAATTCCACAGCTTATATTTGGTTCCTTGTGTTCCAGCAGAAAACACATCCTAACACCCATGCAATGTTCGTTATCTATAATCTGAGCTCCTCCGCTGGTTTAAAATGGAACACTGGTGAGGGAAAGAAGCAGATGTATGCGTAGATGTGCCAACCTACTTGCCCAACTCCACTCTCTTCATGTTAGTACATTAATGGAGAAGGGGGAATTCCTTTAATTCAGCGAACTCCAATAATACTTTTTTCCTCTATTAACTGTAAGAATCCCGAATTTCTGCTCTTTGGGCAACACACCACAGAATCTTCACAATGTTACACTGTAAGCAGCTTAACAATTTACTCCCAATAGAAAAAATTTCAACTGATCACAGGAAGAGGAAGATAAGCCTCTATGCCTCGGCATCTTTTCTACTTTCCTATTTTCACTGCATCAGATTAAATGACTCATCTTAGTCCTAAAGACTAAAACCTAATTTGTGAAAGCTGGCCTTTGGTAACTCTGACACTGGCAGAGTTGGCATCAGCTTGCCTTATGTCAGGGTTAAATTATGACAAGTCAAACATTTAGCTAAAGCTTAAGAAGAACAAATGAGTTCTCATCATTGTAAATATTCTCAGTACAATAGCAAAGTTAGCTCAGAGGAAAAAGCATGTTAGTTCAGATATCAGCTACCATTAATTCACACTTCCACTGCACAGGCTTACCACTAAAGAAAAAAATAAAATAAAATAAAATGCCAACCACAAACCAGACGCCGACAAAACAAAGAGAATCCCTAAATATGAAGGCAATGGTGCTGAAATACTTCCTGAAATACTAAGACAGATGCCTCGTGATAAGCAACAGCAGCAAAGGCAAACCTCTAGTAACAGCACAACTAGGTAGTAAACTGATCCGAAGAAAAAAAAAATAAAAGGAATAAAACCCTGTGGGGAAACAATTTAACGGAGGCATTGGTAACTAATGCTGAAGTCTGGAAAACAGAAGTAAAACACATAAAACACACAGGTTCCCTCTCTTTCCAGGTCCTATGGCTTTAGGACTTTATTCTTTTTGTTCACTCTGAACAGTGTAGTGAACAAAACTGTATAAACACTATACTTTTCATTTGAGTTTCTGTTGTTGTAGGCTATTTCTTTTAAATAAAGCCTTATTATATGCCTTAAGAGTATGGGATAAAACTCTAACCTGAAACTGTTGCACTTGAAACCAGCGCTGTCACGAGTAGAGGATCTCAGCCTGCATTATTTTACTGCATCTCCTTTGGGATTCCAGAGAACCAGCAAAAAAAGCACCAGAGGCCAATAAGAACTGAAAGGAGAAATCATCTCAGTAAGACAGATTATTTAAACTTGGAATTCGCATTTTGCTTATATTACTGCCTATTTAAAACTCACATTTCTTAACCAACAGTTAAAGAAGTGGCTTCATGGAAAAAAAAAAAAAAAGAAAGAAAGAAAAAAAAGAAAAAAACAGAAAAAAACAAGCATGAGCAATCTAGCTCCAGCTGGATGGTGAAAACTGCTTCATGAGTTCTTCAGCTGAAAAAAAACCAAAACAATGAACCTCCAGCCAACACAAAAAAAGCCACTTCACAAGCAACGCATACCTCAAAAACAAGATTGGATAGTTAAGATTACAGGTAGGCATTATGGTTTTTATCTTCATATCTTTATGACCACAGAGAAACAAAAGCAGGAACACTGTTGCTCCCAGTTCTTTTGATCGCTGCTGGGGATCTGTGATGATTGTTCAACAGGTGAAATTGAATTTTTGTGAATGCTTACAAAGTTTTTAATGAGCTTTGTAAAATAGATCCTTATGCTTATAAAGAGATTCCTAGATGGAAATAGAGATATGTACTTAGACATGATATATCTGTTGAAGGTTTACATCTAGCTACTCTGCTACAAGCCAAGTAGAAACTCCACTTGCACCTGCATTTAAAATCATAGAATCACCCACGAAGGAAAAAAACCTTTGGATCATTGAGTCCAGCCACAACCTAACCATACTACCCTAACTAACAACCCTCTGCTAAATCATGTCCCTGAGTGCCACATCCAGACGGTTTTTAAACACATCTGGGGGTGGTGACTCAACCACCTCCCTGGGGAGCACATTCCAGTGCTTAACAACCCTTTCTGAAAAGAAGTTTTTCCCGATATCCAACCTAAACTTACCCTGGCGCAACTTGAGGCCTTTTCCCCTCGTCCTGTCACCTGTCACCAGTGAGACCAGCTCTCGCTTTCTACCTTTCAGATATTGGATATTTAAGTCAAAATATAGCTTACTGAAAAGAAACTATTAGTACAGAACTACTGATGTAAAGAGAAAAATCACTGATGAAGCCTCTTTGAGTTTCAAGACTGAATCTTTCCAAGTGGAGGAGAATTTGCTGCTTTTTCTATCATGTGACACAGTATCGACATCAACTTTTTCCCTCTTAATGACAATTTGCAGAATAATTACTTATTAATTAAATAATCGATAACTTCAAAATAATTGTAAACAATACAGCAGAGCTGCATTTGTGGAATATTTCCCATTTGCTGTAAAATAGGTTTCATCAAATACGGTCAATCTTCCCTCGTGCAGGTAACAGCACATCAATCTGCTAGTGCTTAGGCAGACTCCAGGCAAAACTCCACAGGATGTCTCCTGAAGTCCTAAGGTGATGTGCCGTTTTTTACAGAGAACTGTAAACTTGAATCTACTCTTAAGTTCAGTTTCAAAAAACATATTTAGTGAGCTGTGCGATGCCTGAAAAACAACTGTCCATTATTCGTTGCCTTGAGTATTTATTAACAAGAACAGTATCATTACACAAAATTACAGACATGCTCTATCTTCAGTAACCACCACACAGATGCAACCACAAAAAAAGTCAACTCTGCAACAGTATCTCTCTGGAGAAGAGATAAGGAATCAAAGCAAACTGAAAAGCAAAAAGCATTCCCCTTGCTTCCGCCATTTTGCTCAAGAAGCTCTGTAAAAACATATATGAGGTTACACTAAGCTTAGACACAAAAATAATTTTGTTCAGCATGTATAAGAGTTGGGAATACAGACAGACCATTAGTTAACTACTGGTCATCCTTGTATTCAAAAGAGTTCTAACAATCACCCTCAGACTATTTCAGATTGTGCCCTCACTGTTGCACAGAAAAGTAAGACCTACCAAACCAGTAGCAGCCTACAATTCCTATGCTAGGTTATAGAAATCAAGTTTTCTTCATGAAGAAAGATGATCCAAAAAGGGGGAAACAAACTGACAGCTTATAGGACGCATGGATATCTCCCGTGAACTGCATTATGACATAGGTGACATAGGTTTGGAACACCTCTTCACCATGGAGTCCACAGGAAAGCCAAATGAAACACTAATGGGAAAGCCCAGGATAAATATTTAGATTTTTAATTTCATGCTTCACATCATCTACAATATGGCTGAGCATTTTGTATGCATTGTGAGCTCCTTGAACATGTACGTAGCGAAGAAAAACCAACTTCTGCTGATAGAGCTGTAACATAGTTTTTCCTGCTTTGTGCAATAAAGACATACAACAACTCAGAGATCATTTTAAAATGATCTCACTGAAGAAAGTAAACAAGATATAATTTGCCAAAAATTAGAATTCTACTGTTGTATTACATGCACAGTGAAATTATGTCTAAATTGAAATAGCTGAGATCCAGTTTGACATGTACAACTTCCAGGTTTTGTAATTCTGTGAAATTTATTTTACGTAAACACATTTACAAGAGCCTGAAAAGAGTGGTGTTTTTTGTTTGGTTGGTTTTGTGTTTTTTTCTTTTTTCTTTTTTTTTTTCCTGTAGAAAGAACAACTCTTCTCAATTATGAATCACTTTAGATAATTCCTGACATCAATATCTGGCAAAATGCATCTCGGCAGATCACTTATGCTGCAGCCTGCTAGAGCTCCGTGACAAGAAAACTCCACAACGACGTAAAAGCCAGTTACATCAGCCAGCAAGTGTTTAGCACTTGACATTTTGCTTTCTCAAGATTACCTGAGTCACATAACTTCTGATAAGCAAGTACAGACGTTCATATCAGCAGATAGGCTTCTAACATGTCTTCCTTGTTTAGACTATGGAATTTACATTACATGAACAAGAATAAGCCTTTATTCACACAGGAACTCACAAATTAGTAAATTAAAACCAACTCAGATGCTTCCAGTATTTATTTCAGTCTAATAACCATTATTTTTAGTTAGCTGAGTCAGGCTCCTAAACATCAGAAAATCCATGGAATATCAAGGGAATAAAACTGAATGATGGGACTTACATTCAAGAAATATGTGCCAGCCAGCATGGCACAAAAAAAACAACAACACCTGATAGATTTCTGATAAAAGATACCACAAAGCTGAAGTGTCACAAAACAAAGCATTCAGGGAGTTCACTACCTTTATTTAGGTTTACCACATCTATGAGCTTAGAAGCAGTACTAAGTTGCCACAGTTTGAATAGCTGAGCTGTGTAGCTGATCACACAAAAAGCCAGGTCAGGTACTTTTTTTGGCTTATGAAAGCCAAATGAAAGGAGCTTTACATGGAGAAAAATCAATGAGATTTGTGATGTTTATCTATTTTACCTTATCACAGCAACAACAGTACTCCCAGCAGAAGCATTGGACAGTAGACTTGAATACTTAGTTAACATTTTTCTTTGCTGAAACACAGCCTAGAGAAGTGATATCTTGCAAGGTCCATGCCATCAAACCTCAACACCCACTAGGCGTCCACACCTCAAAGGCCTCCCTTGACTACACACAGTATTTGGGTCAATTCAGCAACATCACCCAACTCACTTGTTCAAGACTGAACACAGTGTTAAAAGGCTCAGATACACAGAGTCGGGTGCTGGCCAGATTCTGGTTATCTAGCCCATCCTAATCCAACAAAGCTACTGTACAGAGCCAAAAGAAAACAAGGACAGTCCTGATCTCAGTGCGCACGCCAAACTCCTCAATTTCTGCATGAGTAAGGTGGCACAGTTCTGGCTTACTTAAGGCCATGTTTAAGATATAATTATTATTCAAGTTAGAGGAAAATGGGGAAGTACACACCTTTCTGAACAGCGAGAGAGAATTAAATGTCACGACTAACATCCACCGTCTTCAATCTCCTGACCTACTTTGAAGCCACAGACCATAACCCGCAACAAACTGTCAACCCGCACACCCTGAGCTCTGCAAACAATTACCATTAGTTTGTGATGAGTAAAGTGTACCCACCTTCTGCCATTCAGGAGAAGGAACTGCTGGAGAAAAGCAACCACTGCTAGAACCAACACCAGCTAGAAAGAAGAAATAAATGTCCCCTTCTGTCTAGAAGAGGCTGTTTCTAGTGAAGACGTGACAGTCTCACCAGCACAAACACCTTGGAAGAGCTGCAGGTCAGCGTTGTCTGTCCCAACCTGGAGGCATGGACGTAACAGCCCCCCAGGGACCCTGAAGGCCGACGCCTTAACAGACAACAGAAGTACCATGGAGACGCAATTGATGAAGAAAACAGAATGCCCGCACTCAACAGTCATCAGGCCACCATTTACATGTCTGATTTGCATGAAGTGATGAGTGCTCCTGCTAACATTTCAAATACTTTCTCCTTCTGAAGGCATCAAGCTTGAGAAACAGCATAAAGCAAACAGAAACTATGTACACCAGCACATATATCCTTACAGTTCAGGTAGTGGCTCAACTTCATTTTCTACCTCAGTAGGACCCACTCATGAAATTGACATCATTCCCTACCATAAAGCTTTTTCAGAGTGACTTATATAACACCAAAACTTTCTACATTTCACACTATTGCTTCATGCATGATCTTTACCAAGGACTCACTCAGTACAGCCCTTAGTCTAATACAGCCCTTGAAAAGTAACAGCTGCTTGTGTGTCTCCAATGCAGAAAGCCAAACTAAACAATAACCAACCTCTGAATTATAAAAGGCTCACATAAAGCTACAGGTCTGATAGCTACCCCAGCTAATAACGTTGTCTGCTTCAATCCTGCCTATGAGTTAGAATCACACAAATCAGAAAATGCAATTCTACCCCAACCTGCTTGGGGGCTTATCCACTTAAAAGCGTACTGAAAAAATGAAACTGAGGGCAATACAAGCCAGGACTGTGGAAAGAGCTCTTCTCTATCACCTCCCAAGGGGTCCCAGCTCCCAACAGACTTTAATTCTCAGAGGCTGAAAAGAAAAAGAACATGCCCACACACCCATCAGAAATAGGACAGGTTGTTGCTATTCAACGATATATGAAGAGAGGGAGAAATAAACCCAGCTTCTATGTGGTGCTGAGTTTCAAAGAAGCTACCTTCTCCACAGCTTTCCATTTTGAATGGAGTAAACAATTAATTGGCTGGTCGGATAATATCACAACCCATTTGAAAAGGAAAATCGTACCTTTCATAGGTTAATTCAGATTTTATTCAAAATAAACGACTCACAGAACAAGATTTCAAATTAAAATGAAGCTTAGCATAAAGCACAGCGATTCCTAATCTTACCCATATGAGCAGATGTTCCTTCACATGAATACCTGCATAGCTTGTACAAGTTTGCCCCCACGGCTTTGAAAGGATAATTGAAAATAAAATGGTATTTCTCTGTGTGTGCTCCCGGGCTCTTTCAGGCCGCTCTCAACTAAAGGAACCAGCCTCTTTGCCTTGCCAGTCTTTTTCAAGCCTTTGTATGGGAGCTGCTCCCAGCGACATGGGATCATTCAGGAGAGGAAAAAGGTGGCTGACAGTATACATGCCTGCCTGTAGATGGGGCACAGTAGAGCTGTATAACCACCACATGTATTGCTACTGCTGTGCAGCAACTTCTGAGACAGAACAGCAACAGCTGCCAGCTTACCCTTGTGGGAATACATGAACCAGGAAACAAGTCCCTGCACAGTGGCAGTGAAAGTACTGAGACCAGGAAGATGTCTGTGCACAGGAACCGAACCACAGCCCATCCAGCAAGGAGATGCTGCAGGAAGCCTTGGTAGTGACCAAGCATGCAGGTGGGCATGACACACGAAGCCTATCAACAACTGCCCCTAATCAGATCAGGTTGGCGATGACCAACTCTTGCACTAACAGCTCCCAGCATCCCATGGACCTGGGGAGACCCTTGTGAGGAGTGTAGGAGACAGAGAATACATCCGAGCAGGGGAAGTGGATGATGGAACAGCAGTACATTCATTCCTCTGACAGCACTAGAAGATGCAAGGATAATAATGAAATTCTCTATGCTGCCTTAACTGTTCCTGCCATTTGGGAATCTTTGTTAAGAGATTCCTTCCTGGACCCCCGGGGTACAGATGGCAAATACAAGCAAAGCTCGCACCAGTTTCCAGTGAACGAACCCCAGCACTCTGCTGTTTAAGGGCCATCACAGATAACTTTTTACAGATTGACACCTTCAGGTCTAATAAAATTCCAACACATCTAATCTTATTTTTAATGTCCTACTCCCAGCCTAAAACAACACTATCACCTTTGTACTATACATAGCACCTGATATATGTTTTCTGTTCTATATAGCATACCTTACAGCTCAGTAAAAAGCTTCTGGGACCTATAAGCAGATAGCTCTGCCATCCAGAATCAGGCAAATTTTCATTTCATTTAGCCAATTGTCTCATTCTCCAAGCATTCCCCAGAAGGCACCCATCATGAGCAGCTGTAGATAGCCTAAACACACTGAGCACTGAAAAAAAAATAAAATAATAAATGTACCTAGAGTCCAAAATGTTTAGTGCAAATGAAGATTAATCACCTGACAATACCAGAACATCCGAGTGTAATGATATTACTTGCTTCCCAGGGCACCATTTCTTAAAAGTGCATTAAATGAGTAAGTAAAGTAACTGTTCTTACATTTTCAGTTATGACTCACCCAAGTTTCATCATTCTTTAGAAACACTCCGAAAACTAGAAAGAGAAACTGAGTAAAACATTAAAGCAAAATCCTCAATAAGGAATGGGGATGCCTCTGATCAATGTCTCACGGCTGCAAAGAAAGCACTCGGAGCAAAGCAAGTGAGCATGATCATCCAAAAAGCAGGAGTTAAGCGGTCCGGGAAACCACAAAGAGAGAAAAAAAGAGAAACGGGGAGACAAAGAGATCTAGAAAACACAAGTTGAAATACAAGTGTCCATTAGTCTTAGTGAAGGTATCTTTGTGCTAAGCCTTGCAACAGGCAGCCTCTTCAGCAAACATGTGAAGGGGGCAGCAACTCTTAGCAGCCAAGCACAATGCAGCTGTCTAGAAGGCACAGTATCACCTCTGAACATTGTAATTTACTTCTGAGGTGTTTTACCCTCTATTGTTTCAGGCAATTAGTAACAGGTTTAGAAGTAGGAAGAGGTGGGAAAACATCCTCCAATTGAGTATATTCTTCTTAATTGTTATCCATCTCACATTTCAGCCCTTTTGCTATAAACAAATCACACAAGTTTAAGTGTCTATTTGCCAAAGCTGCAATTCAACTAAGAAACAAAGGCAGAAAAGAGAGGTTGTTGAAAGTGTTTTGCAACAGAAGGAAGAGATCCTGCAGCACTTAAATCTTAGGTGGGAACAAGGCACATGTCCTTCACTTGGGCTCTGCGGAATGTTGCCACTCACACTAGGTTTTTGCCAAATGGAGAGGTATGTTTCTGCATAATTGAGGTCACTGCTCTTGTCTCAGAGGGATGTTTACCACTCGTAGTAACGGAGCAGCTGAAAATGAAAAGGTACAATAAAAAACATGCTCAGAGAAGGAAAAAAAAAAAAAGAGAGAGAGATGAGAAAAGGAGAAAAGGTCCTTTTGATGTCATTGCTCTCGTCTATAAAAATGCTTACTGTCTGCCCATACTATTAAAAAGGCAAGCAGAAAATACCACTTTACAGAAAGAATGTCTTAGGACCAGAGGAGATGCCTGGTAAAATGGGACCAAGTCAACAACTTTAGGAGACCAAATACAAGTCATTATGAATTATTTAATTCAGGGACTAATTCTGAAGCCTCAGGAACTTGCATGTGCAAGCTTTTATAAAAACTGAATCAATTAGGTTTTACTTACAGTCAGGAATTACTTGAATAAACTAATTTGAGAGCTGAATCTTTAAAACAGTCATTAGTTACTACGAAATCCATGAAAGGAGGAGGTGTTAATAGCAACATCCCTCTGAAGAATGTTTTTCATACATTCTCCTGTATGGAAAGGAATTTTATCACAGACAGCTGATAACCCCTCCCCAGTGGCATTCTTATGCCAGGTATCAGCATCCTCCATGTCTCTATCAACTAATCACAGTGCTGCTTTTCTATCACCACTGCAACGCGAGCCTTCTTTTATGTAACAGGCACATCCCAGATGAATGTCCCTGCCATTTGTAAAATCTGAGATAACAAGCAATAAATCAGTCATTTTTAATATCCACAAGACAGCACTGAGTGAATCAATTGCCTTACTATGTTATTTTTTTAAACATACCTGCTATTGAGAAATTAACAAAGGGAAAGAGTAGCTAAGACAAGCAAGAGGCATTATGTTCTGCTGGTGCCTGCCATCTCTTTCCTCACTGCAAAATGCTTCCCATTTGCATGACAGAATCATATTCAAACTTCACAATAGGAAAAGAATTACAGAGATGCAATGCAAAAATGGTCATCTTGGACCCAAATATCAGGTGACTGATTTTTGCCCGCAATGTCCTTGTTAGTTATCTGAAAGGAAAATTTAGTTTACCCAGTTACCTGTGAGCGCAGAACATATGCATAGGCACAGTTTATATGAGGTAATGTATTTACAAAAAGGGAGACAGAAGGGAATCAGCCTGCCTACCAATCCTGTCACTGTTATTTCAACTGAAATCAGTCAGCAAATTTCAGAGCGCTGAAGCAATTCAGAACGCACGACAACAATGAAATCCTTAATGAAACATCTTTAACTAAAGTAAAAAGTTACTCTCCTATTTGCTTTATTAAAAAAACACATGCATCAAAATGCTTATTTTCATTGGTAATTTATTTCTATAGCTTTGCAGCTAATTATTTTAGCTCGCAGTTATTAATTTACACACAAAGGTACAAGTCTGCCCTCTAGCGCCTAAAACATGCAAACTATGTGATATTAATGTATATATATATATTTTATTCTTTGAATTAAAAGATTTGTATCTGGATATTTCCTGCTTCCATGGTAAGGTGGGACAGACAAAAAAAAAGTATGAAAGGTTTTACTCACATCATTGAGCTAAGTCATCACAGGGAGTCCAATAAATCTCAACTGATTAAACCAGTCTACCTTTGATTTCTTGGGCACTGTAAAAGCCCTGTGGTGTGTTAGAGGAAGGTAAACAAAATACCTCAGAAAGGAAGGCCTTGAGTTATACTGACCACTGATGGAAGACACGCAAACTACTTGGGATAAGACACAGTATACAGAGGAGCTAAAAATTAAAAGCCAAATCAAAACATAACTGGGGAAACTGTTCCTTTCTGTGATATGAAGGGAAAAATGCAAATTCAAACATCAAAAAAAGGAAATCGGAGGAAGTGCATTTTCAAAGCACCTATATGTTTCATGTTGAATCAAGAGGAGAAAAGGAAATATTCTTGACTGATTAGAACTGTGTATTGCAGAAGTAAACATTTATCATCTCCATGTTATAGGTTAAGGCTAGGAACATTAAACCTCCATTGGATGCTTGAAAAGCCGCAGAAATGCTCCGAGAGCAAAAGCAGGAACATCCCTACCCTCCCTGTCTGAACAGACAGCTTCATAGCTAGTTGTGTAGCACTTGGGGAAGTGGTCTCTCATACCTCCGCATCATGGCCCCTGTGCAACACTCAGACACACAGCCATGGAAAGTTAAGATTGCATAATCGCTCCTTTAGCATGTTGCAAACTCTGAATCAGGTGGTGTCTGCTTTCCTTCACTTTATAAGTCGAATGGATGGGAGCTGAAATCCACAAAGTTGAAAAAAACATCCACCTCTAACTTTGTTAAAGAGGTACGCAGCAGTAAATGACCATTATTCCTGGATATTTTTCTTCTGCTGCTTAGTTTATTTTTAAATAGCTGGGATAGGCCCTCCGCTTGAATGAGGGAGTTCAGTTGCACGCTCCAGCACTCCGAGTTCAGGATGAAGCTGGAACAGCACTTTACAAACCACGTTCTTCATTGCATCCTGACCCATACATAACAAAATTACCAAGGCAGCTGGAACTGCCCTCCTCATCTGCTGGGGAAGGAGGACCGGTGCGCATCAAAGGATGACAAGGAAACTCTTGGATTCCTGCTAAAACATTGGGCACAAAGCAAGCTTCCTGGCCTGAGTCTGGAGAAGCACAAAGGTATTTGCAGAAAACCTTCCTAGTGTTGACTAGGAAGGGCTCAGATTTCACTTCTATAATTTCAGCAGCAGAGGGTGTGTGTGTGGGGGGGATGGTGTTCAAGCCTCCTCTGATTTATTATTCATTATATAAATATGAATGTAAAATTATTATATGTTATTTATGTTATATATATCTACTCACACAGAACCTGAACAAAAAAAGAGACTCTATAAAAGGCGGAAATTAAAGTTGCTAAATTTGTTACACTTCTACAGAACGTTTTTTTTTCTACCTAAATTGTTCAGTCTTCTTACATGCACCAGCAACCTGTGTGTTATAAAAAACAGTACACTGATATCTCATTTATTCTGCCAATGGTACTAAGTAGGGATATTTCAATGTCACCCCAGTCAAATGCTCATACTACTTTATTATTCTGAACAATACTCATTTCAAATTCTCATCTGGATTTCTTTAAGTACGTGTACTTGAATGGGGCTGTCCCAAATTAAAACTCTGTGCTGCTGCTTTGCTGTTCAGTATACAAAATGGATAGAGTAGAAATGCATGAAATTGCATTAGGAGTAAATGTGCTTTCTCTAAATACACACTCCTAAAAGTAGCTACAGAAAACTATCATTTTCTGACTCGACAGATAAAGGGAGTACTAACAGGACGTTAACAACAGGAGTTTTATCAGCTCCAATACTATAGCAGAGCTGACAGAAATGTAAGTTAACAGACGGTAACTCCAGTTTGGTAACACAAAACCTACCCACCAGGTTCTGTCTACAAGTCCAGTTTCCATGCATGTGACCCATTTCCCTTTATCCCACCCCAGCGTAAAAAGACAGCAGAGACAGAATCAGGCCCAAGACTCACTTTTAACCCCAAGAGTCACCCAATTAACTTTGACATCCCAAGCTGAGTTTACCAGAGGACAAACAAAGAAAATTCCTATCGTTCCTCGAGCTTCTGCACTCAGCCTATTTGTTGCAGAAATCCTACAAGTAACCTACAGCCCAACAAGCCTTTTTAGTATGATAAAATCAAATTTAATGCAATTCCTTAGGTGTTCATTTCATCTCTTTCTGGCATTCTTCCCAACTATGTCTACAAGCCAGAAACTCTCAAGACTAATTTCTAGTTTTGTAGAAGTGCTTTGCTAGAATGACAGGTGTGCAGAACTGCTGCAAAATTCCTATGTCTGTAATAACTACTGAGACATTTGATATGCCAAAATAACCATAAATGCAAACAACTAGTGCTTGGGAGGACAGTTCATCTTTAGAGGCTCATCTGTGCCATGTTCAGCTCAACAGGATCCTTATCCCTATTCAGTTCTCTTTTAACACCTAAAATAAATTGGAAAAGAGTGAATATGTCCTCATAACAGAAAGAAAGAAAATTAATGATAAAATCTTCACCATTGTTTTGCTCTGAAGTCAGCTGACAGAATTCAGTATTAAAAAATCAGAGGTCTCTTATAAAAGACTGAAGGGCAGCACAGTGAGCACAAGTGACTATTATTTTTTCTTAATTCTACAGAATACTACTAAATACTGAATGACAACACATGACAAAAAAGAAAGTATAAAAAAAAAAAAGTAGAATTACACTCATTCAACAAAATGTAATGTGGCAAAATACTCTTTGATACTGAAATACATATTTCCTATATTGAAGCTGTCAGTTTCAAAAATCAGCTCGACTGTCTGCTTCTAATTTTAACCCTTTTGATCAACCAAATTGTAAAAGATAGTCTAAATGATAGGCCCAGATAGTAAATATATATATACACACACCTGCAATTTAGCTTTAAGAAAACATTTTGCCCTGACATGCTGTTCCAGTATCAATCAAGAGCTTTCTAGTCTCCTATTTCCATGCGTGTAAAAATAAATATAATCTTAGAAACTCCGCTTAAAAGTAACCCTCCAATTTTATTGGATAGCCATCTCACAGCAGCCATAAAGTAGGAAAAACAACAACAACCAAAAAAACACACAAAAAAACTTGAATGCTAAGCACTCTGAGAATCTGGAGAAGCATAGAAACACGTACCAAACAGAAACTGGAGGAATAATATTCTTCTAAGCTAGTTTAGACGGGACTTGTTTTCCCCGTGTTATACATTTACCCATATTGTTGTGTATGTTTAAAAGGCAGCACGCATACCCTACACCAAGCTTTCTTTTAAAATCAGTAGCTATGCACAGATGGCAGCAGGAGAAACCTATGTATAGAAAAGCTATAATCAAGGTAAATGGCAGGAAAAGAAAATTATCCTTTTCCAAACATGTAACAGTATAGCAACTCTGAAAGAGTCAATGGTCTTTACTGAATAATAGCACCTGAATTTGATTTCTGATCCAAACTAACCACAAGGGAAGTAGGGAATCTCAGCAAGACTGCCTTTTTCACAATCTCCCTCCAGTCCAATTTAAATGAGAGGCGCTGCATTTTAATTAAGGAAATAAAGATATTCCAAGTATGACCACAATCCAGAAAGATCTGTTTTAAAAGACAACAGATTTATAACAAAGCCTTCTTTTCCCAAGGTTAAAAAAAAAAAAAATCCTAGTTGTTTTTCCTGTTTTATCTCAACAGTACTGAATTAAAAATACTTCATGGCACTAAGTTTCATGCAAAGACTACATAAACTTGCTACAAATGTACTGATTCCCTGTGCTCTGTGATCTCTGATCGTTTTCACCCAAGTGCACCTTCACCTACATTTTCAACCATTTTTTTTTTCTCTTTAGGTCAATGCAAACAATATAACAACAGCTCGGTTTTCAAGGCAGCCCCCACATAAATTTGAGTACAAAAAAAGCAGGTGTGCTGGGATTGAAGCATAATCTCCCTGTAAATCTAAAGAAGCTTTGCTTGCAAGAAGCCAGGTACTCCAAATGCCTACTATCACGGAAAACATCAATACGAGTACTTTCATCCCTGCTCCTAAAAGGCATTTACAGATACCGCAGAGCTGTTTCTTAAACTACGCTATTAACCAAATTGAAGGCTAACAGGACTGAAGTAACCTAAGCAGGCTCAAGACAATGTTTTTATTCTCCAGTTCACACCACACACAGATCAACTGAACCGTTGTCATCCATCAGTCCTGCACCTCTTCCTTGCCATGTCTTCAAACACCGTGAGCATCCCCAGAAAACCAATCAGTATAAACACAATTGACCTGGGAGACTGATGCAGTGGCTGGATGACACTAACTATTGTATTTTTAATAAGTGCAAGAAATACTACTTAATGAACTATTAAGCAGCGTCTTGACTGCAATGCTGCCTGTTCTGTAAAGATTCCAACACTATGACACAAAGTTAAGCTATTGTGAATGGATTCTATGGCCTAAACCAGGCCTTGATTTCTACCTGCTACTCAGGATGGATTCTGTGGCCCAAATGAGGCCTTGACTGCCACCTGAGCAGCTCCCTCAGCCTGGAAGTCATGCCAGGGGATCTCAAAAGACACCTATCCTCTTAGGGCAGTAGCTGAGGCCAGACAAATCATCCAACTGGCTAGTCCATAGCCTGGGAGCAGGAAAATAAGCTCTACACTCCATAGCTAAGTTTCTAGCTCACCTCCCAGTTCTGCACTAGCCAACTTGTAAGCATTTACATCCGTGCTCAGTTTCAAGTATACAAGTAATCTCTGAGGTCAACAAAGGGGATGTTCAGTGGAAAAGTTGTGCCTAAATGTAAATGTTCTCAAGATGAAGCTTTAAGAGCCATGGCCTTTGAACCCCCACTTGTTGCTCTGCTCCTGTTGACCTTGTGAAATGCTGGTGAGATGAACTGTGCAGAAACGCTAGCCATAAGAGCTGAGACTCATTTGCAGAATCTGACTTTCAGCAGAAGGTACAATATACTTAATAAAACAGATAAATACAATGGGATGAAGAACAGATTCATTTAGTCCTGCAAAGAAAATATTGGGAAGCCAGTTCTCCCTTCTGCCACAGCCTCTCATTTGAAGGCAGAAAAGCAGGAAAAATTGGCTATAAAAATTCTGATTTCACAGAGGCTACCAAGAAGGGGAATCATAGGGAAGCACAAAACGCTTGATACATTTGCACTGTGGCACATACTCAACACGGAGCCAAAACAGAGTGTGCTTGGAACAAGCTCCTGAAGAGTTCCAAAATGCATTACAAGAAACTGCCTTTGCTCAATGCATTGCTCCTCAGCCAAGAAGAAGTAATAATTTATTGTACATCTGGACATCCTCTTAAAGCGGGAATTGACTAATCTTTCTTCAGAGATACTTACATCAAACTTTCACTTAAGTAGATAGTCCTGTGTGCTGATGCCAGGCTTTGCTATAAGATTATTTATGTTATTCTGAAGAACGGTATTTCTGTCCTAAGACGGCGCAGCAGTATTTGAATCCTTTTCCCAGCAGCACATTTTGAAGGCACAGTGTGTTCCCAGGACACCACATGTCAATGCACTTGTATCGTTTCATAATTAGCTGGAATTACTATATGATGGTTTGCAGACATAAGTGTAGTTAACCATTAACCTGTGTTTTCAGACTGTATTTGCTGAACAGCATGGTATACTCCTTCATTCCCCAAACCTATGTCATCGTTCAGGTATAGACCTTATCAGAGTGGTGAACTGAAACAGTTTTTGCAGAGGTGGAGGAGGGGGTTGGGGGAGAAGGTCACAGATTATCCAGCTGTTACATAAACATTTTTGCCAAAAATGTCAGCTTTAAGACTGTCAAGGAAGAAAACAAACAAGGAGACTGCCAGTTTTTGTGCTTTCTAAACAAAACACTCAAACCTGCAGTCCCAGTCCTTATGCATACACAAGAGAAAGGGGAATTAAGACAGTTGTTCAAGCTTTGAGTTGCATTTCCTCACTATGCCTGATCTGCCACGTCGGTGAGGAAAAACAAAACAAAAGGCACTCTGAGTCTCCAACATAGTATAACTGTAAGTGTAGTTCTTTCTCCCATAACAGTGACTACATTGTTAACTCTTTTACTGGCAGATCTGTAAGGCCTTAAGAATAAGATTCAGCAGTTATGAAAAAATACAATAACATAAAGAATACTGTATTCAGTACTTATTAACCATCCTAGCAATAAGCCCAGTCAAGAGAATGCCAAGGGCAACTGCAGAGTTCTTGTACACCAAAAAAAGTTATTCATCTTGAATTCACCTTTTTTCCTTTTTTTTTTTTTTTTTTTTTCCCCTAATTAAATGAATAACACTTATTAGGCTTGTGGACCCACATTTATGGGACCTGCCCTACGTTATGTTTGAAACTGAGGCATTGCAGATTTCCGCCAACTTCAAACAAAGCATTTGACACACAAATCTACTGTGAGATGAATTCAGATTCCCTGTCAATCACACATGTGCTGTCCATTATATTCAAATACGCACCAAGTAATATATTTGAAGTCTGCTTTGCTTTTCATTTGAGAGGGAAAGAAACAAAAAGGATTTCAGAATTCAGAACACGCATCACCCCATTGCTATCAGGTCTCCACTTCCACACAGGACCTGCAGCAGCCCATCTCGGGCTGCAAGAGCCCTGCTGCATACTGTCCATTTCCCTGGAAACTACACCTACAACTTTCACCTGCTGCCACAAGGACTGAGCTTGAGAAAGACTGCTGGCTGCTAACTTGGCAGTGTGAAGAGTTCCTCAGAGGTCTGAAGAACTACTGTATGTGGAGCTGCTCCTGAATTCCCAGCTGGGGAAACAAGCTTTGTCAGAAACTTCATTCTGCTCTTCACTGCACAAGCATGAGTCATCTTGTCCAGCAAGATGCACTGGCACAGCCCATAAACAGACTGTTTAGTAGCAAATGACCTGGAAATGCTATGTTGGGATGGAGCCAGACTGAGATTATGAATGACTTCAAAGGATTTCTCAATAAACCGGTGAAATTAGCACCACTGCCATCTGAAAATGAGGTATCAGTAGTAACAGCAGCTACTTAAATGTTCCAGTACTTTTTCAGCAAGTTTCCCAGCACGTTTTTGGGTTTTTTTGTTAGGAGGAAGTTTTTCACACAGAGGGTGGTGATGCACTGGAACAGGTTGCCCAAGGAGGTTGTGGATGCCCCATCCCTGGAGGCATTCAAGGCCAGGCTGGATGTGGCTCTGGGCAGCCTGGTCTGGTGGTTGGTGACCCTGCCCATGGCAGGGGGGTTGAAACCAGATGATCAATGTGGTCCTTTTCAACCCAGGCCTTTCCATGATTCTATGATTCCCCTTCTGAAGGCCAGGAAGTGTGATGAAGATGGAAGGAGTGCATTTTTGGGGTGGACTTCTGATGCAGCCTCGGTGGTCTAGGCAGATCCTACACAATGCACTAGGACAGGCTTTTATGCCAAATCCAATTCTCAGCAATACAAAAAAAGCATTCATCTTAAAGCAGCTTTGGGAGAATGAGGAAATCTAATCCTAGAGGGAACCCTCATGCCCGTGTACAATAGAAATCCACACCAAAACAATTTTCTGGATGCACATCAAAGAGCATACGCATTTCAGAACAAATGCTAAAATTACTCAACTCAGACCTGTGTCAACACTGACACTGGGGAATGAAACCTGGCTTCCAAATCTGACACTGGGAAAGGTTCCAGTTGTCAGAAACTTCATGAAAGCACTCATGCATTGATACCTGCAGTTAAGATTGTTGCCATGCAGATACAGAACTTCACAAAATACAAGGTGAAGGCATGAATATAACAGTGTTTGTTGGGTGTTTCAATTAAAAGTTTTAAAAGCTTTTGCTTCAAGACGCACGCAGCTGACAGTAATCTAATACAACACATAAATGAAAAAGGCAAACTTCTACTAGGCCACTTGCAAAGAACGCCTCCAAGTGGATTTCAAGCTTATAATTAAATCTCATTTCATAATAAATGAGAGGAACACTATTGGAAGCATATAGGAAATAGTCAAAATTTTACTCAATAGTAAAAAACCCGTACAAGTCAAATTACTGTACAACAGTCTTAAAATTCCTCCCTTTATTCAAAATGAGAAGTTTGGTAGACTTTAAGGGAAGTTATTCTCCTTCGTCTTGTTTCTAGTAAACGCAACACAGTTGACTGAGATGAGACAGATAATGATATTCTCAGCGCTTGCTTCCCCTGGTCTTTGCATAACGAGGCCTTACATCACATTACTTGCAGTACCTGCTTCTAAAGTATGCCGGTCGAAGATTTACCACACTCCAGGTTTAACAAAAGAAATACCACAAAATGCCTGGCTACTCTGTCAGCATGTACCCATTGACAAATGAGGAAGGAGGGAGGAGAGGTAAGTGCGCAGCAGGCTGTCAGCTCAAGGACTGCAACAGGAAGGCAGATTTCCCTCCCTGCTCTCAGTGCTGCAGACTGACTCAGCTCCGCTGCTTGGCAGTGGACGTTCAGCACAACGCACCGCTGTCACCGCTGCTCTGGGCCGAGGCAGCCTGGCTCACTCCTGAAAGGCCAGAAGCCCTGGAAGCTGATAACCTGTGCACATCCCTGCACATCATCCGGGGCCGGGGGAATTTAAAGGAGGAGATACGGGAGATATGAATGGCACACACACATACATGCGTGAATGCCTCTCCCTTTACACAGCTCTAAACAAAATTAAGCTGCTCATGTCATTTTACTGCTACATTAGCTCAAACATATTAAATTCCCACTTCATCTTATTCTCCGCACTTTCTTCCATACTCCATGCTGCCTTCTGTTCATATCCAAAAAGATCGCTGACAGCAGCAGGAAAAGTAGCATTAATCCAACAATAAAACATTCAGGAGTGAGAAGTTAACAGTAACTAAAGAATTACCAGGGTTTTTTTTTACCTCTTTTTCTTCAATTTTACTAGTCTGATATTAACACACTGCAGCATAATTACCTAACCATTTTATTTCTTTTGCTGCATGTAAGAGATTAAGGAACTGAATTCACAGAATCACAGAGACTGGAAAGGACTTCTGGAAATCATGAAGTCAGGCTCCCCTGCTAAAGAAGAAAAGAAGGCTCACTCATACCACATTAAGTTTAAATATAGAGATGAAGGAACTGATATTTTGGTGGTCAGTTTCCTCTCTAGCCATGCTCACGAATCTTGGCCCTTCAATTAAGCCCAGCAAGGAATCCCCTTAGGACAATGACTTATAAGTATAATGCAGGAAAACCTGAAAATCTCAAAGCATATTAAACAGCACATTCAGTGTAACAACAGTGTAACAAAATCAAAGAGCAGTAGCAAAAATGATGGTAGTGATTTAAACAAACACCAAAACCCAATTTCCTTATTTCAGCATTTCTCTTCACTCTTTTCATATTTGAATTACAGACAATTCCTTTAGTTTTAAATTACGGGCCAGTATGCCTTTCGACAAGTTTGAAATTGCAATATTGTGATAGCTGGGCTCTTAAACTTACAAATCCCAAAGTACGGGTTCTGGGGGAGAAAAGAAGGCAAGCAGGAAGGGAGGAATGTCTATGCACATATGCCTAGGTATATGTACTTTAAGTGTGAGAAACAGGACGTTAGCCTGTATATAAAGAACTACATGTATGCGTGTACACATTATACATGCATACCTAGAAAGCTACCAAAAAAAGCAGCTGTTATGTAGCATTTATGCCCAAAGAAAAAGCCCCCAACATAATGCTGTGTAAACAACTCTTAAAAGGGTCACTGGTTTGTACAAAGAAAAATCTGTTCCTGGTTTGCAAAGACAATTCAGACTTGCATCTCTGGAGCTAATTTGGAAAGGGTTTGGGGCTTATCACCACGTCTTAAATATCTAAGAGTAAAAAGGGAAAGCTTCAATTGAAGAAAACTTACAAATATGATGGAAATGAAAGGGCTGATGTGCATGACCTGTTCTGAAGGGTAGTTAAACCAATTACACATTAAGAACATATAAAACCAGGACAAGCACTATCCTTACAGTGAACACTGCAGTTCTCACAACTGCAAACAACTTTAAAGAAAATCTTACATCTTCATAGATCGAGATGTGGTTCAGAGTCTCACCTCAACAGGATTCTTGGCTGGCAAAAACAATTTGGGAAAAATAAACAACCAGTTATACACATTACCGTTTTATCCCGCATGTACTTCGCAACAGGATCTGGTGATATTTAATGGCAAGTAATTCATTGTTACACCTCAGAAACAAAAATGGGTATGAGAGAAGCGCATGGAGCAACAGCAGTACCACCTCATCATCTAATTAGTTTGAAAAATCATAGAATCATAGAATGGTATGGAAAGGACCTTTAAAATCATCTAGTTCCAACCCACCTGCTATTGGCAGGGATACTTCCCACTAGACCAGGCTGCTCAAATCAAATCCCCACCCAGCCCAGCCTTGAATACCTCCAGGGAAGTGGCATTCACAGACTCTCTGGGCAGCCTGTTTCAGTGTCTCACCACCCTCACAAACATCTAGTCTAAATCTACCCTCTTCCAGTTTAAAGCTATTTCCTCTCATTCTGACTAGGCTAGGCTGGGAAGTGGGGGGGAGGTGGGGGTGTAGGGGGAGAAAGCAGCTATATGATTACTACAGATACTGGCAAAACATATTTGTGGAACTGAAGCCTGAGGGATGCTGTCTTTAGATGACAGGAAGATTGTTTAATCCTGGGCGCTGCAGGGTGAGTGGCCTCTCTGAGCATGCAGGGAAATCCAAAGGGAGCTTGTGGAAATTCTGTCTGGGCCTGAATTTCCATACAGTTTGATCCTCCTTTCTTCTTCTTCTTTTATTTTTTTTTCTTTCCCTCCTTTCCTGCCTAGCTAGTCTCATCCATCCATCTGGAAGATGCAAAGATGGTTATGCTGTAAGAAAATGATGGTTTGCAACGAGGTCCTGGACCTTCGCCAAAGTAATGAACAGCAAACCTCACAAATCTGCGATTTCTGACGGTACCTACTTCAACTGTAACTTAAAAAACAAACAAACAAGAAAAACGCAATGCTTCCTGCAGCTGAGAGATGCAGAGCCCCTCTAACCCGGCACACCTCACTCGGCCCAGGCGGAGCGAGCCCCTCCTGCAGCCCCAGAAGCGGGCCGAAGGAGGCATCTAGTGGCAGGGAGCAATTCCTGCAGCCTCCCCAAGCCCTGAGCTCGGGCTTTCATTTCTGAGCCCCTAAAGCCACTGCAATCCGCTGGTGGGGCCTCACCATGAGGCACAGGTGTGTGGCAGCAACACGTCCCCAGCACTCGTTTTCCCTGTGTTCTGTGCTAATGTTCCTACTGTTCCGTCGCTGTCAGTTACCTGCCTCGTGACCAACCTCAAGGCCAGACTTAGGTTCTTTGCTTCATAAACACTCCTGGGAACAGTAGACGTGAGTGTATCGTTTCCAACCAGTATGTAGCTCACTGCCCTTCACCAGATAAACAAATAGTGCAGGGTAAAGGGATTTTCTAACTAGTGCAGCTACAGATGTGGAGCACCAATTTAAGCAGTGGCCTTGACCACTTAGTGACAAGTAAAGCAGGAGAACAGCGTGCTAACTCACCTTCCCCAGCTCTGACCCCTACTCTGCCTCAAATCCATTGCACTGGTTTGGGCAAAACACCGAAGTGATTAAGGAAGGCATCCATCATAAAAGAGCTCCGTGCAAGTAATGGACAAAGCTGACTAAAACCGTAAATGCATGAACCAAGTACTTGAAGCATGATTTAAAATAAAACACAGATAAATAGTATTAAAAACCCATAAAAACCTGATCATTAACCTCCATGAAAGTTTGTAATGCCTTCTCAATTCTTACCTCTCCAGTCAGGTAAGTGCCAGAAATTTAAGGCACTACCATTTTATTAGAAAACCTCCAATATTCCTCCCTCAGATGAACAGCAGTGTTAACCACAACATACCTACTAAAAAAACAAAACAAAACCAAACAAAACCCCAGCACATCCATATTGCTTTTCAGATAAATATTTTAGCTTGAAACAAACCAGGACTCCTATTCATCTTTGTTATTCCGCACTTATCTTTGCCATCTGCCCTGTGACAGAATCATGGGCACGTGATCAAAATCTTAAATTTCTTCTTGTTTCTGGAAATCACTTAGCTGCAACAATAACATTGCAGGCTCTGGAAGAAAGCATTGCCACTGTTCCTTCAGAGAGAACAGAGCAAGACTGAAGTTTGCTATTTACAACCTTTTAACATAAATCCTTGCCCCCTTGCTCAGTGATTAATCTACTGCCGTGAACATTCTGTGTTGAATTCCCTTCACACCATTTTCTAACACTGCCACACAACCTTTGCATTTGCTGCATTACAACTTACTCTCTGCAGCCACAGCCCCGCCAAAGAAATCAGGAACTAGAGCTTCTTCACCTGTCTCCTGGACAAGGCAGAGGACTCCCTAAAGTTCACGCTCAGTCTCTCTGTGAAATGCAGCCTCCATCTGCCCCAGCCACCTCAGTCAGAAAGGTGTCAACAAGCTTTCTTCATCAATCCTATAGATCACTTGGTAGTTTGAGTGTAAAGACCTATAAAACTGCAAATTATCAGTATGGTACGGTGAAGGAGCTCTATTTCAAACTGCAGCTGACAGGAGATAACAGCGGTATCACAATTATACCAACAGGTGAAAAAGAAAAATAGGCCTTGTGGTTCTTGTCAGGGTTGAAAGGAAGCTTCCTTCAGAGCAAGCAGCAGCAAGGCAATGTTTAAAGCCAGTGTTTAGCTTAGCCTCCTTCTGATCCCCAAAGACAGCACCTCCATCTCACCTGTTCACTGGTCTGACAAATCGAGTGTTGGTCAGATCACTACATTCAGGGGTCTTGGAGGAGAAAGGTGCATTTTTGTCTGAGAGGTGGGAAATCACCAAGAGTTGGCTCTTGCAACTCGTCGCTCTGGGGCTGAGTCATGGTAATGCCTGGAAGCTAGAAAACAATTCTGCAGCAGAACTGCAATTTCACTGCAGTTCTACTGAAGCATACTTTCTCAGGCCAAGTCATGTTTCCCTATCTCACACCAGTAAAACCATGCATAAGATCAGTGATGAGCAGTGCAAGTATCTCAAGCCTACTTTGTCCTACTTCTACAAAATAAATGCACACATAATTTTATGTATCCATGTTTTTGTGTATACATATAGACTTTTTTTTTTTTTTTAAGAAAAAAAAAAAGCAAATAAACACCAACACAGCAGGTTGGCTTGCAAAGTAGTAATGTGGAAATGAATAGAATAAAATGACAAATTGCAGAAGTAATACAAAAGCCACTCTCCAAGTATCTACCTTCCTTCACACATGGAAACTGAAGTGTGAAGATCTTTCTGGCACTTCTACTTCTTAATCCAAAGATTAACCAAAACATGGCTGCATTTGTATAGAACTGCAAACACCTGGGTTGGCAGACTTCTCTTTGATGAAAAGTTTCTTATGTTGATTGCTCCAAAGGAAGGATACAATCATTCTTGAAAGTTCTACCATAGACTACCTTGGAGCTCTGGTCAGCAGAGTAGCTGTCACCCTACTCAGGGATGTTGCGCATACAGAACATACTATATTCCTCTTATAGAGATGACATAACTTTGCAATATTCTTTCCAAGTATGATTCAAGAAGACTGGCAATCTTAAGACTGAAGCCTACACATCTCAAGATGAACTCTCTTTGTGCCTTAGTTGCCCAGCAGAAATAAACTGAATGATATCAGTTATCAGATGTTCTCAAAGTGCACTGACCTGGTGCCATCCCTCCGCTTGTTGACCTGCAGCACAAGCTGAAATACCTCTCAAAGATGATCACAGCAGAGGATTTACCTGATTTTACATGAATTTGTCAATCCATGCTGCAGGAAGTTTAATCAGAAGAAACACTGCAAATTACTAGTAATATTTTAAATATACTCAGTGTCTCTGAAAATTCAGCGCTTTCTCCCCTGCCTAACTGCCGCTTCACCAATGCATCAATTTGCATGTCTCATCTCAGCAGGCATTCACCTGGAGGAGGTATCATTCCTGCAGCAAACTTTTCCAGGTAGAGATTGAGAATTACCAGAGCTTAGTGGAAACTGTTAAAGACTCAAAAGGACATTCAATAGAAGCCCAGCATCACTTTAAAAGTCTCTACCACAGCCTTACCCACTTGAAATATAAACCAAGGACAACAAAAGTGTAGTGATAGCCTCAGACGTATTGCTAAAAAATAAAAATAAAAAAATAAAGAATCGATTTTCAAATGGAGCCTGGCTGCCTTCTTGCAACCTTAAAGCAGCAGAAAATAGCTTAAACCCAAGTAACTGCGTATTGGCCCTGAATAACCAGAATCTACTTCTTGAGCAAGTTCCACCAACACAGGAAGTAGTACTGGTGACTGAGATAGCTGTCAATTCACACAGGCCGTGATGGAACTTGTCTGCATTTGCACCTGAGCAACTCCCAGGCATTTACACACCTTCTTTCTACTGCCCAGTTACCCCATGTATCAACAAGCTGCAAGGGGCACCAGTTACAAGAAAAAAAAGTAGTTTAGCAGAGCATGGAACACTTAGCTACATTGCCATCACTTTAAAAACATGCATTCTTGTTGCCAGCTGGGAACAGGAAAACTCAATTAAATTATTTTCACTTCTCTTACGAACAGTTTCACTTTTGAATTGCTAGTTTGGGAAACAAATGT
Source organism: Alectoris magna (assembly GCA_030625065.1). Lineage (NCBI taxonomy): Eukaryota > Metazoa > Chordata > Aves > Galliformes > Phasianidae > Alectoris > Alectoris magna. Next base: position 109,254,304 of record CM060560.1, read on the forward strand.
TTCACTTGAACATCGGCATAAAGACACCACTTCAATTTGAAAACATTTTAACCTCCCCATGTGATAAAAAAACCACTTCATATTGGAATAACTATGTAACAGATGAAAGGGGAGGGATCCATTTTGAATATCTCTGCTCCGCAGTTGATCGAGCTCACTGTAGTTTGAAAGGCACATGACGGCTCTGGCAGAATTGTTTGAGGTGACTATTGGAAGGAAGACATAAATAGTCACTTTCTTCATAATCAGGTTTCACATCCCAAAACCCTCTCTCAGATGCTAACAGGGTTTTCCCTCAGCTTAGCTGGTCAACAGGAAGATGGACTACATCCCACAGCAGCACAGCGCAGCAAGCTGGAGGCTGATCCTGCCCATATTGCAGGCTGCTGCCAGCACCCTTTGCCTGTGCTGATACCAGCACTACAGTGTCAGCAAAGCCCCTTGTTACTGCCCTCCGGGGGGCAACCCCATCTCCGCACCAGCAAAGACAGGCATTTGCAGCACCCAAATAAAGGTGCACGTGCAACACATCACATGCCAGGCACTCTAGATTTTGGTGCAAGTGAAAGAATAGAGATGATAGTTTCAACTCTCAATTCTACTGGGAGCAACTTCCAACCAAAACAAACATCAATCCTTTAATCCCCTGTCCAAATCCATGAGCGTGGATTCCTCTGCTTGCACGGAGTCTTGCAGAGGGTAACAAGGCTCTGAACAAACCCACGAGCCCACACTAGTGAATCTCAAAATAGGATCTTGAGATCTAACATTCGACTATCCCAGCCAAAACACAGCCCCAGGGAATTCCCATAGAAATATCTGTTACTGTTTTTTTTGTTTGTTTGTTTTTTTGTTTTGTTTTTGTTTGTTTGTTTTTGTTTGTTTGTTTTTTTTTTGCCAGCCCTTAACACCTATAACAAAAGCTTGAAAGTCACTAACAAACACTTCCTGAACTCCACAAATCACATGCAGGCAACAACAATCACCCTGCTATTTAAAAACAAACAAACACAACATTGAAGTACCAGCTATAGATATATACTCTTCTCACAGGCCAACAGAGGAGAAACCACCTTCTCTTTTCGATATACCCTGCCACTAATCGAAGCCTCAGAGTAATCCATTGCACAAGCATCTCGCAGCAACCCTGGGCACTCTGGACTTAACAGTACCTGAAGCTGGTATTCTGCATCCAGACTAAGCAACCTTGTTAAATTCACCAATCAACACGCTCACCAAAATCCCACAGGATTTATTTATTTAGTTTGAGTATGGCATAGCGCACTGTATTACACTGGGTGACATGGAGGAAAGCTATGCGAGGCAGCACCTGCTTCAGGATAGGGAGTAATATAAAACAGCATCACAACTGAGACATGCTATCATCAGCATCAGTGGCTAGCTGATGCTATCTAGACTGGAAACTATCCTGGCCACAAAAATCACATTTGAAAGATGCACACACATCCCCAGTTTAACAAACAAACAAAGTATATGTTGACAATAGTAGCCAATTTCTAGGGATACCTCCTTTTTTGCATTTTATCTGCACGCACTTAAGTCTCCTGAGTGACAAACACTGAAGTCAGCTTAAGCCTACACTGTAGGCAGAAGCAGCCCTGACCCTGTCTTGCTTCCACTGTGGTTTGTTCAATCTTTGATGGACAGAAGTCAAGCTGCCAAATGCCACCAATTTTAACTACAGTCAGTTCTCCATTCCAGTGTATTACACACAAGTGCAGGAACACTAGCATGACAACATGGGGTAGGGTGCGAGCTGCTGAGCCAGGACTGTTTCTTTTCCTAACAGTGCAGCCATTCAGATGTGGTATTTCACTATTACCTCTGTCAAGTTTGTTTAATTCACTTCTTCATCAGGGAGCGTAGTTCAGACTATTCATTGCATCTTCAATCTGCGTTGAAGATGGAGTCAGCATTACACAGATAGTGAACTGAAAGTGAAAAAACCCTGAAGATACAACCCTTGCTCTTCTCTTCACACCTACAAACAGAGAGAATTTTTCATTATCCCTTCAATCTCTCTGACAAGAAAGGGTCAAACTTACAGATAGAACACCCCCATGACCCTTTGGTGCATCCCAAAATAAAATAACTAGTGACCACAAGCTAACAGAACATGAGCTTGCCAAAATGCGACAGAGGTAGCAAACAACGTGATCCCACTTGTGGGCAAGGCTGCCAAATCATTAATAGGCACAGAATTTAGAACCACTGGTAGGAGTCCATGGCTCTACTGAAACAGGCTGAATTTTCACAGCAGCTTCCCATGCATTAGAATGACAATTCTGACAGTAAGGACAAACTGAGTGAAACAGCACTGCAGTCCAACAGCAGCTGGGCTTGATGCTTGATACCATGCCAGGCAAAATGCGACTAAAAGGGAGGTAACTCTGGCAAGTAAAAGTTGGGTACCTGGCCCATTTGAAAACTTCAGCAGTTTAACTGTACCGATAATCTGAACTATGAAAGCACATCATCTTTCTAAAGTGCTGACATAACCAGAGCATAAGGTGTCATTAATCACTATCCCTCTGAGCCACGACATCACACAGGGTTAATTTCTTGAGCACAAGTCTAGAGCAAGAAGGTTTAAAAGCAATGGATTTTCAGAACGCACCACAGAGTATAGCATCCTTGGCACCTGAAAGCAAACAAAAGATACAGGGCCACACGACTGGAAATTTTTATCATTACTTCCTATAATGTTCCTCCCCAGCACCCCCAGAGGTGGCCACTGACTGGACAATAAATGCAGACTGTTTTTCCTTTGGTTTTACGTGTTTATCTACAGGTAAGGTGTTACCTTCAAGGCACAAACCTGGTCCAATAATATTCCAGCAAAATATACTCCTTCTTGCCCTGATGAAAGACCACATTTGTTTCAGTTCAAAACACAACCAATGAAGTAAAACCCACATCACAGAAAACAGCCATTCCAGAGGTACGCACTGGTCTGGATCAAGAGCACAAGCAATCCTGGCCAGGCCTCAGAGCCTAGGCCACATCATGTCCTCCACAAGACTCTTCACTTCTTCCTATTGTCCCTTGTTACTTGAGGAGCAGTGAAACCTGTGAAAGCAGCATCCAACTGACCTACCCCAGCTGCACTCGGTAGCACCCAGCTTCTTACAAAGCACCCACTGCAAAACCACCCACCGCACCTCCCTCAGAAGGAACAACACGGTCCTGTAAATCTGTTAGAGTGCTGTAACAAAAAGATGGTAAATGAAGGGTGCTACAATGCCAAAATGAAGAGCAAACTACCACCTGCTATAGATTTTAGAGCTCCATTAGAAGACACACAGGGAACCAGCTCACCTGTTTAAAAAGCTTAAAGTTGGTTAATAAATCTGTGGTAGTTATATTCTTCACAACTGAAAGAACAGAAATAAACTAATGGGGGGGGGAAAAGTATTAATATGGTCTGAAATAATTTTCTACATGAGTCACCCTTTTACTTTAGCCGAGTTATTTTCCAAGCAACATACCTTCTCGCAGACAACCTGGCCTCCATTCTAAGGGATGCTCAGCAGCTTTTTGTTTTTCCTACCTGTAATTTTTATTTCCACAGGTTACATGATTGGTTTTATCCCTTCATATTCTGGATCTACAGACATAACTAAATCACTGCAAAGTCCCTTTCTGGCACTATTCAATCTATCTGAAGGTTGTGAAAGATCCTGAGCATTTGTCTACCGTAAGTCATCGAGAGTGAACTTTACCTTCATCATCCGTCCTTTATAGCTATATTTGTGCCGTACTTATCAACGCTTTTCAGTGAAAGAAAAACAAATTTACACACTATAAACTTTTATTGACCACAGTCCTTTGCTGCAGGGAAGCCCATCACTTCCTGAGCGTACTCTGTTACGCCGTCAGCGGGAGCAGCAGCAGCATCTCACCGGAGAGCACAGCGACATTGCTGTTGGTTTCCTGTTACCGAGCCCGGGTGGGCTTCGGCTCCGAGAGCCCCGGACACACACACGGCAGAACTGGCACTCACCTCCCGCGTCCGCCAGGTCACAGGTCTCGCCGGGCAGCGCGGCAGCCCACCTACCATGCTGCCCACGTCCGCTACGCAACGCCACGCTATCGCCGCGCTGCTGCCTGCCCGGCCGGGCAGCCACCCGTACAAACCAGCTTCAGACTCGGGCAAATCTCGCACTCTTTCGGGGTGGAGAAGCGGCGTCGGGAGGCAGGCGAGCAGCAGGAAGCTGACCTCAGCAGCGCCGGCGGGGCGGAGCGCAGCCTGGGCTCGCTTGCTCCGTGCTCCCTTCTGGCAGCGCGGGCAGACGGCGCGGCCTCGCAGCGTGCCAGCCCAGGGCACGTCACACCGCCGTCCGCCGGCCCCGGGGAGCGCCTCGCCACGGCGCTGCGGAAACACGCGTGGAAACGGAGGAGCCGAACGGCTCAGTAGGTGCCAGCCAGGGAAACAGGCTGGCAGAGGGAAGCCGCAATCATTTAAAGCCCTGCCTTAAGGCCTCTGCGCTGCTGCTGACGGGAGAAGGGAAAGGGGAAGCAGGACGGCCGGGCAATTCGCTCTTTACAGTGTCTTTCCTCTACTTCCTCATCTGCTCAGCGCAGGAGCCTGCGGTACACCTTTAATGCGCATCTGGGAGATCCCATTCCAGAGGGGAGGGGTACGAAACCCAGCAACTTTGAACAAAGCATTTAACAAGTGCTTGTTTTGCGTTGCTTTTACTTCTAACTCACTGCCTTTTGTTTACTTTCTGTCCGTTTTGAACTATTTCCTATACTCTGAACTGCAAATCCAGTTCTCTTCAGCAAGCAAGAACAGCTAGCCCATAACTTGAAAACACAAAGGAGCAGACGTAACTGATCATCATCTAGCACCTGGCATCTGATTTTCAGCCTTCAGTCTGCCACCTAATGCCTTGCTTTTACTTGCATAACCTGAACAAGGACAGAGCAGGGGCCAGGCCCCGGCTACCTTAATCTCAATGCCATTTCTGCACTAACATACATGTAGCTGGGCAGCAACCCGCCTTACTCTGCATGCACCGAGACACTGGCTTCAATCCCAGGAGAGCTTAACTATTCTTTTTGGTAAACTATTACCACTAAAGTGATATACATCTGCTTCCTCACTAAGGAAACACATGTAGCTTGAAGCCAGAATTTTATCAGAACCAGAAACGTAACTTACACACTCATTTCAGCATATTTAGTGAGTACCAGGACTCAGAATCCACAAGTACCGCAAGGGTGCTGTTCTGGAGGTGGCACGTAGGCAAATCAGCAGGCGAGGCTAAAATACAGGCGAGAACACAACTTCAGAGAGAAGCAAAAAGATATTCCCAAACCAACACTTATGCAGCATCACTCATCACAGCAATGGGAGTCCACCAGACAGAGAGCTCTCCAGGCCATATCCTATCCCAGGCTTATCCTAACTGTTTCACGGAAACCGTTTCCTACCTCTGCTTTGCAGAAGAGATTATATAGCAGAGGGAAATGTTTATTCTTCGCTATTCAAACTGTGATTTGGTTTTGAAAGCACACCGGTCAATTCCCACAAACACTGGCCTCTGTTGGTAGTGCACTGACCTCCTTCCTCCTGCCTTCACTTCAAGTATACATTTATACCAGTCAAGAGTATTTCAATGGATACTGAAGGCAAATCTCTGGCACTCAACATGACAGGCAATCTGTTCCAGAAACCTAAAAAACACCAGAAGAACTTAAAAAAAAAAAAAAAATGTTCTTAGTAAATAAAAATCATCACCAGTTTATGAGCTCACAGATCACTTAGGCATTGTTGAAGTAAAAGATATGCTTTAAGTTTATCTTGAACAAACTAAAAACACTCTCGTATCACAGAATTGTAGAATGGCCTGGGTTGAAAAGGACCACAATGCTCAGGGTAGTTTCAACCCCCCTGCTGTGTGCAGGGTCGCCAACCACCAGACCAGGCTGCCCAGAGCCACATCCAGCCTGGCCTTGAATGCCTCCAGGGATGGGGCATCCACAACCTCCTTGGGCAACATGTTCCAGTGCGGCACCACCCTCTGTGTGAAAAACTTCCTCCTAATAATCTAAACTAAACCTCCCGTCTCAGTTTAAAACCATTTCCTCTTGTCCTATCACTGTCCACCTTCATAAGCAGCTGTTTCCCCTCCTGCTTATATGCTCCTTTCAAATACTGGAAAGCCAAAATGAGGTCTCCCCGGAGCCTCTTATCCATGTCTGTAAGCAACTTGCTAATGCTTGTTTTGCAAACCATTTTTTAAGTGTTCTGGAAGACTCTCCTCTACCAATCTGACTCAGGCTTTTACTACTGAAAGAGCCTTATCCCTAAGACAACAGGTCATACAACAAAAAAAGCTGGAGAAACACCAGCTGAAGTATTACATTGTTTTCAATACAGAAAGCTCAATTTTGTTTTTTTAACTGTCTTTTTACGTAAGAAATTTCCTTGAGAAGCTAGAGCAACATCTGCTTGTACTTCCAAATAATTATTTCTCTGCATCTTTGCCCATCCCGGATTGCCTTGACTGAGGTCATCAAAATAACAAACACATTTTAAATCAAGGTTCACCACTTGTAGCATTTCAGGACCAAGACTGTAAAAGTCATCTCAAAGTTAAACAGTTTGTCCTTAACACTACCAAACACTTCGACTTCTGTCATTGTCTTTGCTGGACAGTATTATTATCCCTGGCAGTGTTCAAGAGGCGTCTGGATGAGGAGCTACGAGATATGGTTTAGTGGCTTGTGGTAGCAATGGTAATGGGAGAATGGTTGGACTGGATGATCTTGTAGGCCCTTTTCAACCTTGTGATTCTATGATTCTATTATCTTATCCAGAGGTCTCTGCCTTCAGATATAGCATTAGATCAGCAATTTTTATGCTGCAGTTATTATTTTCTATGGGGTCTGTAAAAGTAATTAAGAAGACGAGTCTGGTGCTGGATACCTCACGAAAGAATTTAAGCCTGTCATCTACTTACTGGCTCTTTTTTTTTTCTTTTTTTTCCTCCAGTGTTTTCCAAGTAATAAAAATTTGAGAACTTCCTACCTTAAATTGTGTCAGTTCTTTTTCTTGCAGGGAAAATACAAGATTTTGAAAGCTCGTAAATGGTTATTGAAAGTGATTATATAGGCATCCTGTACCTACTAGTCAGAATAAAAATCCATCTGAGAAAGAAGGCATGGTGTAGGAAGTCGCAAGCACCTACAAGTTGTATGTGCTCCTGTGCATTCAACTCGTGCACTTAGAAACTCATACACGCTCAAACAAGTAGTTGCTCTGTATGAATCCACTATTAACTTCAAGTTTTATATTGCTTGAATGACAGTTGTCAAAATTCACTTGCATTTGACAATTTCTCAGCTCTCATTTCAATTTCCCACTCCTAAATTAAAGGCAGGTCAAGATTCGGCCTCAAGTTATCTCTGTGTTTGTTAATAAATCGATAAAATAAAAAAGCAGTAACATTGAGGTAGTTGGGTCACAAGTTTACTTGTTCCATCAATACTTCTCCTGAGCTGAAAAGATGGTTTCCAATGGCCTGTTATTCTCCTACTTTATGAGCACTAAAACTACTTGGATGTGAAGATGGGGAAGACCTGAGAAAAGAAGATGCAAAAGGGAAAGTATAAAACTGATGGATCTTGTATGGTTGAAAGTTTTCTCCTGCTAACCAGGAAGGAAATATAACAGCAACGAGGAACAAACATTAAGAGCGTATGTATAAAATGCTTAAAAACATAACCTGGAAGTGACCATCAGTTAAGAAGTACAAGTGTCTTATAATTCTCTAATCAATCATGCTTGCAATATGAGTTAATCTTGCCTCCTATAAAATTCACATGAGAGTTGCTTTCACGTATACGTACAGAGTTTGCAGTTTTATCAAGAAATTATGATCTCCACTGAAGCTCCATACTTTATCCCAGTATCATGAACAAATACAACATTAATCACTAATTCTAAACAAACTCACTACTCAATTTGAAATGGATACAATTTCCCAGTCCAACACTTACTTACATCGTTCTGCAATACTGCACGGTTCATATAACACTACACAGCCAATGAATTCAGCTGCATTCATAAAACATCCCAAAAAACACCATCAGCAACTTGTTTATTCAGAAACAGCAGAATTACCAGCTTAATGACTCCTGAAACTTAGCACCGCTTGGAATTTTTATCAAATCTTTTCACATATGCACATGTACGCTCTGAGCTACGCAGTATACTGACAGCAACCATGCAACAGCAGAGCTGCATCAACAGGAAGCCTCTTCTCCATTACATGCTACACACAGTCACAAGTGTTGGAACAACTTCAGGTGCAAATATCACACATACATAATGTATTAAATACCGAAACCCAAAATCCTACCGTCAGTATCACGCTCTCTCTTCTCCACTACCATTATTTCAAGAGGAGAAATCCTTGCTCCTCCCTGCTGTGCAGAAGGCATCAGGATACTCTACACAATATGGGAAAACAAAATTCTAACACATCTGGCCCCTTTTTGGCTTTATTACAATGATCAGGGGAACTTCAGAGATGCAGAAGTTTACTCCTCACAATGTAAGAGCACATATTACCTGCAGCACAAAAACCCCCCAATTCCAATATGAAAGTTCCTTAAAATTGAGAAGGTTTTGTCTTGTATTGCTTTCTAAATAGTTAAGTAAACAAAAAAGTCGTTCCTTATGAGATTAAAATGCAAAATGGACTTTTGAAAACTGCGTTAGTAGCATCTTCTGCATCTTTGAGATCTCCAATCAGAAACTATTTATTAGAAAGATATACTTACATGTTTTTTAAAAAAACAAAAAGAAAACCTACTTTCTGTCCAAGGTGTGCTGTTGCAATTCTCTAAGCATGTTCTTAAAAGAGATACAGAGATTCAAAGAACAGTTGCAAGGAAAGCTATTTCACTCCACTAACTTGAATTAAGTTTGAGGCTTCCTGTCTTTCCTCCTAAATGGAAAGCTAACTGTGATAAAGCATCAAGCCCAATTAGAAACAGCCACTACACACAACTACTTGTGCGAATGACTTCCTTTAGAGTGTTCAGTTGTTTTCACCGAATCCTTTAATGATCAGGCTAAATATTGTAATCTTTAGAGGAAAAACCTCCTTCAGCTTCAAATTTCATTCACTGTGTCACTGAATTTAAATCTTTACACATTTTAAAACAAACCTTTCAAATCTAAGTTACTTTTAATGAAATGCTAGAATACCACTGCTGCTGCCTGCGTCCTGTATGCCAGACGCATGCACTGTGATTCTTTTCAGCTTACAGTATTGGCTTGCCTGAATTTGGTGCATATTGGAGTGTTAATTATTAAGACAGTAATCAAGCGCAACGCAAGACTTCCAGAGCCAGAGCTATGCGAAATCAGATTTTCTGGAGGTTGTTCCCACCAGTACTGCGTTTGCCAAAATCCTGAAACCTAGCTTCATGCAGGGTTGTAATCTACAAACCATTGCTCTCAAATCTGACAAAAACCTTACAGATGCCTCTAGGCACAGGAAGAAACTAGAGGCAAGGTCAGGTACCTACAGGTGGGCCATCATCTTGCCTCAGCACATCAGGGCGATATTTTCTTCCTTTAATTCACTGCCTGGGATGGCAAGCTGGGCAGCTCAACTGGTTGGGAGATCATTCTCACTTAGTTTCACCAAAAGCAATACCATCCCAGCCTGGAGGCATCCTCCCAGTACTTTAACATACAACTGCTTCTCCCCACGCAGTCTTGCCTCCTGGCCTGGGGCACCCTTGTCCCTGGCACTGGACCCCTCACAGCTCTGAGAGCAGCACAAGTATCGTCTTTGAGACAAAACTCCTGTGGTGTTGGCCAGCCTGGCCATGACCATGGCCATCACCACCATGGCCAAGGACCAGCAATCACAGTGGACTGACAAGATGATCATCGCTCACGATGAGGCGAGCAGCCTTCAGCTGCTCTTCTGCTTTCACCAACCACTTCCTCACGATCATCATGAACAAACTGAACTCCAGGTGTTTCTGCAAAGCCATTAATTAGCCTGGGCTAATAGCAAGCTCCCTTTAAAAGCAACACAGTAATAAATGCTGCTTACAGCTTCACGCACTAGAGCAGGCATTTGCTTTAGTATCTCTCCTGACAATGCCCACTCATATCCAGAGACCTGACACCAAATCCTGACCTGTGAATCAGAGGCTACCACCTGTTCTTCTTTAATTATGAGTTTCTCTGCATTTCATCAGCATACTGAGTCATTTTCCTCATTCAATCTAAATAAATAAATAAATAAATAAATAAAAGCATTATTCTCTAGTCTGTGGTTATCTCCCCAGTGTTTGTGTGGTAATATAAAGGTTTTAAAAATCTTCTATTATGCAACATTTAGCATTACTATATAAAAACACAAAACAGATTAGCATCATTCAAAACGGACGTTTTATTTCAAACATGCAAAAAAGCCCTGTAAAATGATTTTTTTTTTTTTAAACAAAAGCATCTCTAGTATTTCAGCTATCAAAAGTCAATACGCTATGAAAAGTGCTCATTGATGCACATCTAAATACAGCAAACATCTTCATCACAGAAAATCACCGTTTTCCTGAAGTCAAGTCTAAAACATACCTGTGGGACATCACAGAAGAGATAGGTCTCTTCTTGTCTCTCCAGCATTGAACACAAGGAGAACACATACCAAACTGGACATTAGCTGCCTGCCTATGTAACTTAAGCACAGTACCTGTATCCATATATTGGCCTTTTCCTTATTCACACTTTCCTTTGTTTTGATTGGCAGGAAGAAAAACCACTAATTTAAGCCAGGCCACCTGATACCAAAAGATGTAATGCCTTACAGATCCAATCTACATCCTTGATCTATGCAGGAAAGCAACACACACTTCAGTTGTTAGGGTAAAAGAGTGGCTTTCCAGTGACATAAACTTTCCTATTCCTGTATCTGTCCCACATTCTTGAAGTTGAATGCTGTTTAATAATAATGGCCATTCACACAAAAACTCCACTTTTTTTTTTCTTTTTTCTGTAAGAGACTGGAAAGAGAAGAATGCTATACACAGTCTTGGAGGATGATGCTAGTGCAGGAATGCAAGGCCTGGCTCAAGCACAGGAGCACTAACCAGTTACCACAGTTACAGCTTCTTGTCATGCGGACTTCCTTCAATCTGCTGAAAGATCAACATGATCTGTATAAGCAAATGGTAACACCTCCCAGACACTACACTGAGTGGCAAGACCTAGATGGCTGAGATAAATACAGGCAGCTTGGCGGCAGCATTGGCTTACTTGTATTCCAAAAATATTTCACATACTTTAAGGACTTCAGATTCTAGTAAGTACATCTGTAAGGAAAGGTGGGAACGCAGTGTAAAGATTCTACCCTAAAAACCAAATAGTAGTATAGTGGTCCTTCCATTCTCCCTCATTCCTATAAAAGCCCAAAACAGGCCCTCTGATAGAGGTCATCTCCAACAAGTTTGAACTTTCAACAATGGCAACAAATCTTAATATCAAAACAAATACCAAGTTAATTGAATAATAATTTCCCAAGGGAAAGTACTGTTTTCAACACCTGGTGCTATAAAAGAAATCCATGAACAGGATTTGCAACTTGCTAGTGTAGGAAAAGCTATTAATGCTGCCTAACCAGGCTTCGCTTCTTTAAAGGGATGTCCATGACACATTGTCCTTGCATATGGCCCCAACTACAGCAGCCCTGAACTCCTGGGCACCTAAACCTAATTTAAACCAACCAGCCCTGTAGGAGGACAACCAGCTGCAGCACTCCACATGCACTAATTCACCCTTACTCAATACAAGTTAAATTACTGAGTACACAGCTCCATGCTATCACTGCCAAACCACTTTTGATTCTTGTTCTACCTTATTTAAAAGCACACTCAGGCAACTACAAAACACAGCAGTCTGCAATGCAGACATATCCTTCGGGATTGATATTGTGCCAGGTTGAACTTTAAAATCCTACAGTTGAAGAAGGTGCTTTTAAGAAGTTGGTAGCACAGATTTCCTTGACTTTTTGAAAAGACCCTAAGTACTGCACAGTCAGCTCTCTACAAGTCAAAATTCCTCAAATCCAACTATAAAACACACTTGAGAGGGATAGAGAGAATTCTTATCCTTGTTAGTAAATAGGCAGTATATTTGCCAGTTTTTCCCTGGCTGGACTCCTTAGTTTTGTCGGGTATTTAACAGAGGCCAGTGATGTGCTGCATTCCCAAGGAGTTCATGGAGAAGAGAAAGCACTCAGCACCTCAGTAGGGGATCCAGTGGATGGGATGGCTTCAATTGTCCCTGAATTAACTAAGATCAACAGAACAGTTGAGACATTAAAGACAGAATTTGGCAGATATGGAGAGAAGACCCCAGGTTTCCTGGAAACATATATTTATTCTGGAGAGACACATATCCTGTGAAGTCTTCTCCACCCCTCATCCCTATTTCCCCTAGTAATATTGTGATTAACTTCCAGTTAATTGCTACACAGCAATAGGATCAGTTGCCAAAATGCTCCATAGCCTTTGTGAGGCCATCCAGTTTTTTGTAACAATTTTAAGTACACCACCAAGCAGAAATCTGCAGTGCTTTTTTTTCCTTATTTTTAACTATTATTATTCAATTTTTTAAATTCACAGCTGAGAAACACCATGGAACTCCTACTGTTCCATCGGAAGCTACTGTTCTGGCCACTAAGATGTTGCTATACACTCTTAAGTCTTTCTCTGTACTGGTTGTGATCAAATTACAGTTGCTCTTTCCAACACTGATGCTGCCATAACCACCAACTTTTTGTCAGTAAGGAACAGTAACTATCAAACTTTACCTTGCCATACACTCTGAATACGCGGTAGAAAAATACGCTCTGCCAAGCCCATCAAGGTTCACAGGGCTGTGGCAAAGAGGAACAACGCTTTAAAACCTTATTGTACAGAAACACCTTGGCAGCACGTGACCTTTTATTTTAAAATTGATTTAATCCATCATATGTACCTACAAGTGCATGTGGTTTTCTCCCCTCAGTATTTCAAGTCAGCAGAAGTGATCTGTTGCTTCCCAATGAGTCGTTGTAGGAATGAGGTATCTCAATGACATGTCATTAGTTGTTTCTGAACTTTTTGCTCAGATGCAGCAAAGTTCATTTCAGTAAGTTGTAACTGCTTAATAATTCACAGCTGACTGTCAGCCCAATCCTACTGGCACATAACTGTGCAAACTGCTCTCTTTTTAACTGCACATAATAGATTTCAGTAGTCAGTTCATCAAATAGCTGAATATTCGCTCGATTTTTTTTTACTTTCCTAACCATTATTTCAGGGTGTCTATGTAAGAACTAAAACTCTTTTCAAACTTAAGGCAGGTGAGGAGCACAACCATTGGAAACTGCACAGTTTTCACTTTAAAATAACAAATGTCGGAATGCATCCACTAAAATTACTCAGGCTTGTATTTTGGTGAGATAATGATATACGCTGTCCCTTTACAATAATTGCTGAGAACATCCATCTCTACATTCCTGTATCCCTGTCATTCAAGAAAGGTTTAGATATTTCACTGGACCATTTTACTACATCTTGGTGCAAAAAAATTTAAGTTGCTCCAGGACTGGTTTTAAATGTTCTTAACTTAAGTTGCTTCTGACACTGTTCAAAAAAAAAAAACCCAACATAGTTTCACACACGAGCTTGTAAAAATATTCACTCAGTTCACCTCAGGTTCCTATTCCAGATACATCCATCACAAATGCTTACATTTTTTTTTTCCTGCAGTATAGAAACAAGAAATTTACAGGGAAGGGAGAAACTGAGGTTTCATGTTGAACTACTTCTCCTCCTAGTATCTGTCTAATGGTTAAGAAAACTACCTAACCCCATTTTTGCCTGAGCCCTACTGAATTGTACATACAAATATATGAGGTTGCTCAAATAATAAAAGATATTTGGCTGATACACAAAAAATGCCCTCATTTAAAAAAAAAAGAAAAAAGGAAAAAAAAGTAGATGCTGATGTAAAAGAAAATCTCCTAACACAAATCAAGAGATCCATAAGTCTCTAAACCAGTTCTCTGTGGTCCACTGAGTCAGGGTCAATAGCTTTTCTTCTTAATTGCATTGTTCACTGTTACTTCTGCCAACTAAAATCATGGAAGTCCACTGAAATGCATCTTCTAAGGCATGCCAAAGAGATCATGCGACAGTGAGAGACCTAAAACTCAAAGTGCAAAGATAAGGAAGAGCAAGTATAAGTCTATAACCACAGGGCCCTCAAATCACATCTTCGATGAGAACACTTGATTAACTCCTTTATTTTGTGGTGCTTCTCACATCCTCCACACAGAAACGTTTCAAGAGCAAACAGACCACCAGCAGGTAAATGGAAACCAAAGAAAAAGTGAAATAGGAACACCAGTGGATTGGGATAGTAGGAAGGGAGGGAACAAATCCCCTGCATTTCAGCCTTATGCATTACATACTGGCCAGCAACCCCACTAATTGGAGGAGCTGTTTTCATGACTTCCAATAAGCCCCACACCTGGATATTTTTAATGCTGGTTTGATGCTTTGGTTTCCAAAGAAAAACACCTTTATTGTCCCATTAAAGCAGTAGAAATTCTTTCACTTGTGCAGTTCCAGATGCTGTGTCTGTCCTCACGATCAACATTCCCACGATGTCAAGATGAGTTTGCAACTAAGAGATGCTTTCTGCCAACTTGTTAAACTGTGAACCTTGTATGGCTGTGAGTTGCTGAAGGGCTCCAAGCCCACTTTCCAGTCACAGAAATGATGCGATATTACAAGCAAGGAAGTAGCACTGAATGAACATGAATGCCCTTTGTGTTGATATAGTAAGAATGCATAACTTTTAACTTTTTTATTTTTAAAGGATTTAAATTTTTTATTTTTATTTTCTTGAGGCTAGAATCTCATCCATTTGCCTAAACTACTCAGAAGCACAAGGTGGGTTTCTGAAGTCTGGTTAATTTGCTCATGATCTAAACGAGCACAACTGGTGAAATCAACTCAATACCTTTACACTCCTTCAGATGACAGCTCACACGTAGCACAGCTAGCTCCTGCCACCTTGTGGGGCTCCATGGATTTCCCTGAAAGCTTGTTTCAGCAGTGAGTTGGTAAAAATAAAACCAAACAAATAACAAATAAACATTCAGGAATTGGTTTCCTTGTGTTTCATCATGGCAAGCGTTGAAGTGAAAGAGAAATACTCACAGAGCGTGCTATTTTGAACATGCTCTGGTTCATTATTCCTAGCACTGTTTACATAGCTGAAGGGCTGGATTTAGTGATCATATGGAGGGTGTTTTATATTTAAATATCTGTCAAGAATCCTAAGTTTCAGATAGGCTCTTTGCTGATGCATCTAAGTTTAAAAGAACACTATGATCAAGTAATTGCCACTAGCAGTAAAGTTCATGTGTATGAAAGAGATTCCACATAGAAATATAAATTTTAGTCTGAAAATCCTTGCAGTCAAGTGCATTTTTGAAACGTAGTAATCCTATTATTGTAAGTAACTCTGCATTTGTGTCAACTTCTAATACAGCAAAACCACATGTCAGGTTCTCCCAAAGATCCAGTTCGTTGTGATCACTTCATAGCTGCAACTTGAGCTTCTAATTAGTGTTTCTCCCCTACTCGTTCCCCTTCACCTCTATCACATGCAGAGGACTTAATGAACTACCGAAATTCTCCCAGGAGGAATAAAAGCTGGAATGGGAGAACTTTATCAACACAGGAAAAAGCAGGTGAAGATCCTCCAACCTGCATATCCACATCTTACACTTTGCCTACTGCCACTCCGATAGATAACCCATAACACCTACTTAGAGGCAGCACAAAACACAACAGCAACTATTGGTGAAGAGCAAGAGCAAGGCACTCTATTTAAGAGAAATATCAGCTGCTCCAAATCCCCAAAATTAAAATGCACAGGGAAGCACAGATAATGCAAATCCATGAAACTGATCAAGAACCCAAATTAACCTGCTTTTTTTTATTATTATTATTCTCAGAGCTCAGTGATTTGCCACAGATGTACAGAACATTTGAAGAGCATTTCCCTGGCCTACATCCCACTCAGATACACTCACTGAACCTAGTGGAGATTTACCTCATCATGTATTTGTTGCCAGCTTGTCATGGTTTTATGATGTGGAACACCGATAACAAAAAAAAATCATAACCATGCAGCACACTGGGACTTAAAGCGTTAATGCTCCAGTTCTGGGTACTTAGTTTTCAGACGAGAAGAACTACATACTACACAGCCCAGAAGACTTTGTGTTGTTCTGTTTCCATTTTCCATCCAGAGGGAAAGATAAAACTGCTCATAGATTACGAGACGAGCTCTCTTTTGCCTTTGTGTTCATCCCAGATAGACATCTGCCTTCAGCATTAGAGTAAGGCCCCTGGTTTTTCGACACTTTCTCTCATTTTATTTGATTTATTAGCTCCAATTCTAATTTTATTGTATTACAGTGTGTTATCTTGCATTCCTGTACCTTATTTAGTAAATTAGCTTGTTTCTCCTCAGATTGTTGCCACTGTTTTGTTTTCAGGCCCATCTCCCTACCCTTTTCCCCCTTTCCTGGGGTGTCGGTCTGTGGGTACCCCCACCCCATTAGTCATGAAACTGGGCCAGAGTGGCCCACAAACCATTGACACAGCTGTAGTAAACTGAACTTCTTGGGACTTCCTTCGGCAATGGGAAAAAAACCCTGTCAGACTCAGAAGAGGAACAGTGCTTTCTAACATTACTAAAGACAGTTTGCTTATAAAGGCCTCAATAGCTCTTAAACTGAAGACCAGTGATTACAGATCCACAGCCAAAGGAAATACAGCAGAAACACCCCCTTTCATCCATAAGCATAATGTATTTTGTTAAAGATTGAAGCAATGACAAAGTGTCAGGCAGTGCATCAAGTCTGCATATCATACCTGAGGGACAGAAGTGTTGTGCTCTCAGATAAAAAAAAAATAATAAAATTATGACCTCATGAACTTGTGTTTGTCTCCTATAGCTTTGATATTCCTCCCCCACTTCCCCCTACTTTTAAAGTCCTAGTAGTAGCCAGACATTTAATTTACAAGTCCAAGTTCAGAAGCGTCTGTGACAATCTCCGATAACACCTGAGCTGAGATTTCCTCTCAGATTGAGCTCTACCCATGCATTGACTGTGTCTGGACAGCAATCAAGGCATTTCTCACAGTTGTCCTTATGTATTTCTCCTCTACAGAAAACTCAGGAGAAAGGGAATTCCATGGGGCATCAGGACTGCAGAAGATATGCTGCGCACCCTACAATCGAGATCCAGACAATCTCTTGCAAAGATAGCCCAGGTACCAGTGTCATCAACCCTCACTCTGTATAACTGTTATATCAACATCTCCTTGCCAGGAGCCCCTTCTCTCCTCTGGAGTACCAAGACACTGAACCAGACTCTCTCTAACTGTAGATGTGTATTTAAGGCACCTTCTGACCTCAGCTACAGAGAAAAAGAACTTATTACCTAGCACCAGAACAGATTCAGATCCAATGCCCACTGCAAGTCTCTCAACACCATCACAAAGCACTAGGGAAAAACATCAGGACTGTAAGAAACACCAATTCAATGCAAGTGAGTGTTGACAACAGTCCTTTCATCTCCATTTTATTTCTCTCACAGTCCTATATTTTGAAATATGAGAAATGCAGTAGGAATGTCCCTGCTTACCTACAAACTCAAAGCATTAACAGGGAGTTGAACTATTCCACAGAACGGTTGGAAAGAGTGGCAAGACAGTTCTCATAGCCTGATCAAAAGTCCTCTTGGTGAGCCTGAGTTGGCCACGATAACAGCATTCCTAAGCAACAACAGGCTGAAAAGGACCTGATTATTTCTACTTTTCACTGTTGTCCACAGGTTCTGAACATCAGCAACAATAACTAACCAGTGTTACCGACTAGTATTAATTCTGCTTAAGTCTGTGGGATCCCTAAAGAGTCAGAAGCACCTAGTACAGGTCAAGAAAGCATCACGACATGTCTTCATCCTGGTTCCTATCTGAAACACTACTCCATGTCAGTCAGGCTAAGATCTGTGTTGCTTTTTCTTGAAATGCCTGTTTTTCTGAAAAAGAAAGGTTGTTTTTTTTTTTTTTTTTGCAAACTTTGCTTGGAAAGTTTTCTCAACAAGTTGCATTATTCAAGTAATAACTAGAAAAAGACCTCACCACTGAGCTGCTTACCAGTGTTTTTTTTTTGTTGTTTTTGTTTTTTTTTTAAATAATCTATACTCTTATTTATCTCCTTTTATTGTCAACTGTTTAACCTGACGATTTAAGGAGAAAAGAGAAAAGTTCTGCATGTAATCATCTCTAAGAAATAGAGAAACATCTTTATAAATCTGTCAGGCTATAGGATTTACAAGCTTCTGTAAGTAACAAGCCTTATCAGATTTCCAAGGCGAACCTTGCTGCTTTATAAATGGGAATCCACAATCAGATCCATCTTTACCAATTGTTTCACTGGTGCCAAGCCACAACAGCTTACCCAGAACAGTGCACATGCCCAAGGATGTGTGCCAAAATGTTTCAGTGTAGGATCAGGTCCCTATACAATTAACTGCATGTAAAGCTTCAAGCCTGCAACTGCAGTACAGCAGGGGACTGATATTACAGAGACACTGTAGGACTGGGACCTAAAATAACCGAGCACATAAAGATCTTGGTCTTCTCCACAACTGAAGAATTCTTACAGTTACACTTACACACACACACGCCACAACCAAAAAACAAAACAAAACACCATGTTCCCTCTCACTCCCCCAAAAATAATTTTATTTTACATTTGTGAAATAAAAATCAACTCTTTGAAAAGCAATTGGGACCAGCACTCTTCAGACTGAACTCTTAAGATCTCCAGGATGTTTTTTCAAATTAATTTACTTTTGATGGTGTTTTCCAATTTTATTTTATTTTTTCCCCTCAAAGATACACATATTTATAATTGCAATTCCTTCTCACCACCCTCAGATGAAAATACTACAAAATCCTTTGGGATAAACTCAACAAAGGAAAAAAAAAAAAAAAAAATCAGTCCAAAAAACTCAAGTTCAGGAGCATTAAAAAAAAAAAAGTCAACAGCTAAAAAAAAAAAGCAAAAACCTGTGCTGACCATAATAGTAAAATAAGGATGGGGAATATAACCTCCTTAGGATCCACCAATTTTTACCAGTTATTTTCTATTATTTTATTTCACAGTACAGCACTCAAATGGCTGGATTTGACATGAGAAGGCTGACAAGGTATTAAGAATTGAAGTTCTGGTAAGCTCAAGACTGTGTGCCAGTTGAGAAAGCAGAACATGCTTAAAATCCTAGGCTGACACAGAAGTCCAAAGCTCTGAACAACAGCAGCATATAAAAAGAAAGCACAAAATCCAGTGAATCTCAGTCAAATCTGCTTTAAAAGATAGTCATTAGGCTTCCTTGTTACTGAACTACTACTAAAAATTACAAGTTCAAAAGTGATACTGGAACCACCAAGTCATCTACAAAGCCCCATGCTGCTGCAGTGCTTTCTTCCTTCTACACCAGTTATGTCAATCTCTAGAGCAGCTGAACTACTTCAGTACAGCCCAGGCCTGGCTTAATAAAGTCTTTTGAGCAGTGGGACAATTTAGTGTGCCTAGTACCAGCATAAACACATTTCTACCACCTCCACACATCTCAGACCACAGACAGAGCATGCTCATACATCCCTGCAGAAGTCACTTTCAGAGAAGTAGGAAGAACGGAGGGCGGTATTCATACAGCACTGAGTTAAGGAGAGATCCTACTGGGTTATGTTTCTATCATGCAGTGCAAGCTCTTGCACAGAGAAGAACAGTTCTGAATATTGAAGTTGGATGCCAGCAGATTTGGTAACAGTTTGTGAACACTCAGCAAGTAAGCCTGAAATCTGACATGGCAAAGTTATCACTTTTTTTTCCTAGCAGTATGGAAAAGTAATACTGTATACATACAGGGCAGAAGTTTTAGTAACAAAAAGGTAGCAGATATAATAAATTTTTTACAGCTATGTAGAAAACTTCAGGAAGTTCAGAAGTTCTGCTATCACCTGGCCTTACCTGAACATCTCTGGGAGAACTCTGCAATCTGTGAAATAGAATTCTGAAGGGTTTGTAAAAAGTAGTTAACTGAGACCTGTAAAAGTATGCAATTATGACAGCAAAGTGTTATTATGCCCTAATAAAGTGTTATTGCTTAAAGTATGTAACATATATTTACGACAGTATCATCATCATCTACCCCCCTCTACTCTGCCTTGGTCAGGCCTCACCTGGAGTACTGCCTCCAGTTCTGGGCCCCCTGGTACAAAAAAGACAGGGATCTCTTGGAAAGAGTCCAGAAGAGGGCCACAAAGACGATAAAGGGCCTGGAGCATCTCCCCTATGAGGGAAGGCTGGGTGACCCGGGTCTGTTCAGCCTTGAGAAAAGAAGACTCAGAGCAGATCTTACTAATATTTGTAAATCTCTTAAGTGTGGGAGACACGGCCAACCTCTTTTCAGTGGTCTGTGGGACAAGATTAGGGGAAACGGCCATAAACTGGAGCATAGGAAGTTCTGCACCGATATGAAAAAGAACTTCTTCACAGTGAGGGTGACAGAGCACTGAAACAGGCTGCCCAGGAAGGTTGTGGAGTCTCCATCTATGGAAATATTTAAGACCCTCCTGGATGCCTACCTGTGCAGCCTGCTGTAGGGAGTCTGCTATGCAGGGGGGTTGAACTTGATGATCTCTACAGGTCCCTTCCAACCCCCACAATTCTGTGATTCTGTGGTTCTACAGTATGCTCAAAGACTTTTCTGTTTATATATCTAGTTATAAAGTGAATTATTTTGACTCTTTAATAGGATGAAATGCTAAAAGTCAAACTTCAGTCCACCTCTCTAGAGGAAGCAGCAGCTTTTCCAGATGTTAAAAAGCATCACAGACATCAACCCAAATCAAGGGAACTTATACTGAGATTAAGTACTGTATTAATAGTGCTGTAATTTTAACTGGTATTTTACTCTATGGCAGATCCAATACTCGGAAAGAAATGAAAAAATAAAAATCTGAACTTTTTATTTTAAATTTTCTGTCCCACAACATAGTATCAAGTTTTTCCTTCCAGAGATTGCACCACATTTAACGAAGGAGGGAGCCATCACCATCCCAGATTTGTAAATGGAGAAACAGAAAGAGGAAGCAATCTACCCAAGATCATGAAGCAAATTAATAGTAAAGCCATATTACTGGCCTGTTTTCTTTTTTCCTGTTTCATTGGGCATGATTTTCACTCTTTGAATCCTAGAAGGAAGTGTTAGCCTTTCATTTGCTTCCTAAAGTATAAATGTAGAACTAGAATGTATTTTCAACCATCTCTCTGAATATATTTGAGCTTAAACAGTAAATTGTATTAGATACAGTATTGCACATGCCTCCGGTCATACTTAATAAAGTTCATTCAGTGCCTGATGCACATCTTACTAGAAACTCACTCCAAGCTTTCTCTCCTTCACTCCTAACACCATTTGAGTGTAATTCACGTGTTACCCAAAGAATCTGTCTGCCTTGGAAAATGTTCTTGCTTCAGCTACACCAGAACACAACCAGAATAACTGAGCTACCAGAATCCTAGTGGAAACCATTCAAGGGATCACTTTCTATGTGTGCGCCTTACACAGAAGGTATTACATACCAGCATACCTTTATGGGCCAAAAGGCAGTTACAGAAGTGCAAATATATCCTTATAGAACAGATTTCACAGCTTATTTTGATCTCTGAAGGTGAAGAAATTGTGGCACACAGTACCTTAATTCTGAGCTTACTGTATCCACACTCATACTTTCATCCCTGTTTCTGCAACAGTAAAATCCACACCAAAAACAAGTATCACAATACAGGTCAAGTATAGCAGAGCCTTAAAGAATAAATCCCTCAATTACATCTACAAAGACATTTGCTACAAACCCAAATTTCCTTCCACTGAAGCCAACAGCAAACTTCTAACTCAATTTGGAGAGACAGTGATCTGAGCCACTGCAGCATTGTTCCTGGGAAAATGAGGAATTAATTTGCAGTGATAGGACCAAACCTTCTACTCCACCAAACAAACAAACAAACTCAGAGAGGGGTTGGGGGGTCTCAGTCTTCCCATCAAGCACTGCCAATGGAGAAACATAGAATGGCCTGGGTTGAAAAGGACCACAATGCTCATGTAGTTTCAACCCCCCTGCTATGTGCAGGGTCGCCAACCACCAGACCAGGCTGCCCAGAGCCACATCCAGCCTGGCCCTGAATGCCTCCAGGGATGGGGCATCCACAACCTCCTTGGGCAACCTGTTCCAGTGCGTCACCACCCTCTGTGTGAAAAACTTCCTCCTAACATCTAACATAAACCTCCTCTGTCTCAGTTTAAGACCATTCCCCCTTGTCCTATCACTATCCACCCTCGTAAACAGCCGTTAGCTAAAGCAATAGTTTAAACACGCAGTTCCCCTAGCTGGTTTTGCCGGAATTCCCACGACAAACAGAGCCCAACTCTGCTTCAGCAGCCTCAGTGGGCTCACACAAACACATCAGCTTGGAGCTTGGACTAAAGGGAATCTTATAACCACGTTTTCTACAGCCAGTAGCCCACCTCAGTGTAAGACATCAGGAAAGCACCGCTAAGCGCACACTGAGGAAGGGGCTTCTCTTAGACATCTCATTCAGAACACCCTCCAAGATACCACAGCTCCTGAAAAAAAATCCTGGCTCAAATACTTCTTTTCTGAAAAAGAAAGCCTCAACATTTCACATATTTAAGGGGGGAGGAAAACGAGTCAGAACAAGAATAGTTCAATCCTAGGGAAACGCAGCAACTATAAAATCAGCCACACTACTACAGCATTCTGTTTAAACACTTATGCCAAACAAGAGCTAATTGTTTTAAGGCACTTTCATAAAACATGAATGCTTTGGCAATAAACAGCTTCCATAAGAAAAGCTGCCTAAAATGTATGACTTATTTCCTTACTGCTCTTGTAGCAAATGTATGTGAAAACGAAAACGATGACCCTTTAAGGATGAGCGATTCATCTTACCTTGGCAGTTTCTCTTAAGAAAAAGCATATATAATATTCAGTAATTTTTCCACTTTTTTTTTTTTTTTTAAAGGAATGCTGTTCTCAACTGTTTTAAACATCTGTGAACAGCATTTTGACTGTCACTTCAAGTCTCTTCTAATTTCTATTTAGGTTTTCATCTTATATGTTAATACTCAGCTATACAAAACCCCCCAGTAGGTGTAGATACTTTGAATACACAAAGCATTGATACAAAAGAATTTGGACAAACAGGACAGAAAGACAAGATCACAAAATCTGTTTGCGCTGAGGAAAGAAGGTCATAAAAACACTTCTTGAAGTGTGTCATTCTTCTTTGGGGGGGAGCAAAATTACAATACGTGAATAGTTTGTATCACCATGCCACCAGGCCTCAGGCACACTCTACATTTCTGAGTACAACCCTCCAACCACCTGAGGTCTAATTCTGCATTCCTTAGTAGTCACAAACACTGGTACACTCTTCCCCTGCTGCACCATGGAGCTGCAAAGTCAATACATGTTATCAAGTTTTTTTGACTCTGTCAAGATGCTATTAATATTTTGAGTGGGGAGGGAGGGAAGGAAGTTAGAATTCTTTACCCATGTTTCCCCGCAGAATTTCTATGGCATTTACCATTTTATTTACCTTGTTTTTCATCATTTTCTTCATCTAATATATAAATGAAGCTGAGGAAAATGCATTCAACAAAAAGCCTGATTTCAGTTTTTGGGTTCTGGACAGCAGTGATGACCAAGCCCTCCCTTGACCATTAAAACCACAGCCACATGTCATACAATCTGAAGGAAAGACTGTCACAGCAGCTTTAAAAGAATCACTTTGTTTTTATTTATTTTAATCATGCAACTTTGTAAACAGACAGGTCTCTGTTGATCTGTACCTGCCAGGAGCAGCAGAGGCATCCGTCTCCCACACAGATGCTAACCAGGCTACAGCGTCACCTAGTGAGCTGCTCTGTGTTCCTCCGTGGTGGCAGACCTCTGTTATTACAAACAGGAACTTCGGATAATGGATACTGAACTTGTCTTAGAAAACATATTCAGCTTAATGTAAATAGATTTACAATTAAAACAAATCTTTCCTGAATGAAGAAATTAGACTCAAATTTCAATCAGACATTACTGATGCTTAACATATATTAATAAAACATGCCTGAAGGTAATTTAGCTTTATTTGAATGACAAACCAATGCTAAAATTCTACTGCAATGTTTTATAACTCTCCATATATAATTTATTATTTTTATTTATTTCAAAATTGTAAACAAAATTCAAATACTGAATGCGCCAGTCTTCGCTGAAGGACCAGGAAGAACAACGATATTTAGAACCAAGTTACCTGGAAGCAGCAACTTCCACCACATTTGCAGAAAAAGCATAAGTGGTATAAAGTTGGAAAAGCAAGAAAGCTCATTTTTCTTCTCTTTTGAAAAAGCGAAACAAATAGGGATTAGTTTTCCCAGTTTAAAAAGCTTGGTTTGGTTACATCAGAATCTGCGCCTTATTCAGGATCATACTCTCTTTACAGCACTGAGTGCAAGTGCAGCCTGCATTAACCCATAGGGGAGTGTTTGTGCACATGTATTACTTTAATAAATAGGACTTCTAAAGACCGCAGTTTAAATAGTATGATTTGTCACATTCTAAACAAAAGCTTTCCATCACTCACAAGCTAAGTAAATGCATATAAGCCATGTAATCACTTAGAAAAGGTGCAGGCATACACTGCATCCTCTGAACTAGCAAAAAAGAAGTGCCAAACTTAGTGTAAAGGCTATATTTAGCAGTACATTTTAACGGTCGTCTACCAATAGAGATTGCCTCTGAGAAAACAAATATGAAAATATCAAAACAAAATGAGATTAAAATCACCAATTTAAACCAAGCACTTACTGACTATGGTCACAGTTTCAATCAGTTGCACAGACAAAACTGGAATGCCAGGGCACCACATGTGCAAAGGTAATGTGCACACCTGGGGCTCACAAAAGAAAGCCATGAAGGATGTAAGAGTTTCCCTGTTTGAGCTCTGTCTGCCTCTGCACTCTGCTTCAGCCTGGCTTGATGGCTGCAAGGTCTGACAGCACTCCAAAACACATCCAAAGATTTCTCTATAGGATCCCCAACTCAGAGCAGCCACTGTCTTCACTGGGAGGCCTGAGCTGCCGCCCACTGACTGTGTGAGGACACCTGCAACAACCACCTCACCTCCCCTGGTCCGTTTGCTCCATCTCACTTAACAAAGAGCAATCAAACTCTGCACACTGCCCTGTGGGACCACCCAGGACGGCAAGCAGAAAGCACAACACCCGCAGCACCACGTCACCAGGAGCCTGCTCCTCCATGCGAATAAATAACTGCTTCCTCTGGACCTGCCTCCCAGAGGGGCAGGATCGTCCTTTGCTGCTCGTAGACCAGGCAGGCCTGGGCAAAGAGGCCTGAAGCCTTGCTCAGAGATCCACCTGGATGAGCAGTCAGCTTGCAGCAGCAGTGAACTGTGCAGAGATGGCAGAGCTGCAGCTCCTCTGACAGCGTCCTTGTGAAGAAACCAAGCCTCACAGGACTCTCACAGCATCAGGTTTGGCTGAAGTCACTTTGAGACACAGAAGGTACTCCACACAAGCACCCGACGCTCTGCAGCAACACAGAGGTGAGCACATACAAGACATGTGAGGAAAACACTGAGTTAATACCACAGCGAACAGTTGGAGACAGTTTTCCTCTGACACACATGCAGGCAGTTCTCTTTCAGATTAGTGGGAAAGGGGGACACACAACCAACAATCCCACTCAGTTGTCTGTGCTTTACTGCCCTTATTTAAGGTTTTCTACACCAATAAATAAAATTGAAAACTTCCTCCCCTTGCTTCAGTTCTGACACTCATGCTCTTTATTTAGTCCAGCAGCCTTCAACAAGCGGCACAGCAACTTCTGTTTACTCTTTCAGCACTGGAATGTGTTTTTAATCGATAAAGCAGAGGAAGCAAACTGCAAGTAGGTTCCTGCATTAAAGTATTTGCTACCAGCTTTGTCATTCCTCATTTTGCAGACACCAAATTTCCCCCATAAACACCCCTGTTTCTCCAAAAGCAGCTGGAAATTAATTATGCTATTTTTATTTTCTTATTAATTCCTATGCCATAGCTCTGTAATCAGTGCTGAATCGTGCTGCAATTTTGTGTACTTGTTTCAAAATATATTATGAGCACTTGATGACTGATGTTTAACACAATGTATGAAAGAGTATCTCAAACAAATTAGAGGGAAGAAACACAAATAGAGACATTTTACTTGAAGAAAGCAAGAATTCTGAGACATCCAAATGAGGTAAATGCCGAAACTCACAGGTCTGTGGCACAGCATTCACTGATGGGAACTGAGGCAGGCAGGAAGCCTGAACTCCACAAAATGAGAACTGCGTATTAAAAAAAACCTTCCTGCAAAGAGAAAGGACAACTGAAGCCAGACTTCAGTGAACTGGAGGAGATAACAATACTTCTTTCAAAATCTATACTCTCCAACTCAGTAGTTACCCTGCATCAAAACACTTTCCTTGCTGAGCCACATAAACTTGTGGAGCAAACATACGTGCAAAGTAAGGGTACACACATGACAAATGCCACACCATCCGCCTGCTGCTCTCCCAGTCCTTTCTCATTTCCAGGAGCTCTGCACATTTCAGCCTGTGTTCCTTGTCCTTCCTCTATTGCTTATCATCAGGCCATACACTTGCACACTGATGACTGAGTGCAATGGGTGCGTGACCCTGGCAGGACTGACGGCATATCAATAATTAAGAATAACACAAAATTGGCAGCCTTCCTGAGGAATTGCAGGTTACCAGCAGCTTCGGTCAAATCCTAGAAGGGGTGTGCATCATAGAATCTCTCAGGTTGGAAAAGACCTTCAAGATGATCGAGTCGAACCACAACCTCACCATACTACCTTAACTCTAATAACCCCCCGCCAAGTCATGTCCCTGTCTGGTAATCCAACTGCAAAGGTGTAGCTGTAGGACAGAGCTCTTCAATAGTTAGGACAAGATGCAATGACACTCCCATGCTTTACCCCACAAAAAAATAGGAATGATAATAATAAAACACATGAATCAGCATGATGTGGCTCACTGTAGAACCGCTATTGCTTAAAAGCGACTTGTGGAGAGTAAATCAAACATAGCCAACCATAACAGTGTCCATTTCATCAACCTGGCAAAAAAGCACAACTTCCCTCTTAACTTTCATAAACGGATTTTAATGCAGAATATCACAATGTTTCAGCTCTGCTGACTTTCGTGGAGTTATTTCATGCAGAAGAGTGTGTGAAAATAAGAAAAATTTTGATTTCTTACATTACTCTATTCATTCCCTCCCAAGGTTTTCTTTATCAAGCTTCATCACCAAATCTCTCATGGCGTTCTTCTCTTAAATAAGCTCACATAAACAAGAACTTAGGATTATTTGCTTCATAAAAGAAGAAAGAAGACTTACTATGCTACTGTAGAAGACATAATCCCAACTATTATCATGCAACATGCGTTATCCAATCCTGTGAGATTGTCGGTTAAGTCCTGACTGGGAAGGGTATGGGGGAAAAAGGAAAGAAGAGAAGGAAGAAAAAAAAGAGACTACTTCTGACAACACAGATGCCTGAAGGTCCTTACTCAACAGGCAGAAAAACCATATTTGGGAAATACCTGAAAGGCATAGGATCAAAGCAACCAACCAAACGCAGTAAAGTTCACTTAGAAGTTTCCATCCTGCTAAAGACACTGCCCAGCACACTCGGCAGCACAGAGCAGCCACCATGACATGATCAGCCCACCAGAGGCCCATGTTCAAGCTTTCCTCACTTGAACCCTGCCATGGGCCAATTCATCTGTCATCAGCAGCACTGAGGGGCTGCCCTTCACCCTGTGTACCTGCTCCTAGAAAAGCTGCTCCTGAGAATGCGATGGCAGAAACCTTCCTGGTGCTGCACCTACAAGAGGAAAGTAACCACACAGCAGGGCACTGGGTCAGCATGGTCCCTGAATGCCTCACAGCAGAATTCCCAGTGATTTGCTACAGACTACCGCCCTCAGGAAAAAGAAAAATAAATAAATAAATAAATAAATAGGCACCAGGATGAACAACCTCCCACTTCCCCTCAGCAAGGGAAGATGCAGACAGGATTTGTTGAGGTTTCTGTCAAGACAGCTTCCACTTGAACTAAGTTCAGAGAACTTACATCTCATGTTGTGGAAGCCCACTGAATTTCTTTCATCTTTGCTGGAAGAGACGCTCAGTGACAACGAGGGTCAGTGAAATACTGTTTCTTACTTTTGAAGATTTTCACATTTTGTAAAATCTTTTCTACCGAAACACCCACGTGGAGGATTTCTGACGATAAGAATTCCACACTTCTCAAGCAATTGATTTTCTTAGTGTAATTGCATAAAATCCAGTTAGCTTTCCTTCTCGTGCTAAAGACTGAAATTTTGTTGTAGCAGCTTCTCGTATACAGAGATGCCTGCAGTTGGTGTATTTTCACATGCTGAATTGTCCACACTCATGAGGACTTGCTATTACTCCATGCATTTGTGTACTATGAGAGAAAAGGCAGGAACACGAGAAAGCATCAAACTCACGCTCTCTCTCTTTGTTGATTCACCTTGTTATCAACTTTATAAAAACCAGAAATGTTAAATGCTACTGTCACTGCAAATGCTACAATTAGATCCTCACTAACTGAAGTTTCCTTTCCTCCTCAAGTAGAACTCCTGTTTTAAAACCAAAGCCACCTCATCTCCACAGCAGCAAAACACTGGCTTTCAGCAAATCTTAAAGTCTTACATGAAATACCTTTAGTGAGTTTAGAAACAGAAGCTCAGTTTGGTAAGTTAGGCTTCTTATCAAAATAGGGCCAGAATGCTAAAGCAGGCTCTTCCATCAACTTCCCATTCCACGAAAAGGTTAGCTGCAACTTGCACTAGATTATGAATATTAAATAAAAACAATGTAGTCATAAAAAAAAACTATTCAGACCAACACATGTTTTCATAAAAATCAATACCTGATTTCATAAAGTTAACGCAGAGAAGTTAGTATTAAGTAGCATAATACACACTATAGCTCAAATAGCACATCCAGGGCAAAAACTCTTCAGTAAGCTCTCCTCTCAATCTAAGCCCTCCTGTCAGTAGCTACAGAGTTGAAAGCTAGCAGCTTCACACTACTCCAAAATATCTTTTTTTAAAGTTGTGCTACGGAGGAAGTTGGGTATTAGCATGAGATGCTCAGCTGGCACAGAATTCAGTGAGACTGCTCACACATCAAGATGGGCGTTTATCAGGAAAGCTCTGTAGGATGCATATACTGAGAGAAAGGGCACAACTAAGGAGTCAGATGTGGGTTTGATTCCATTCTTTGCTCACAGTAACCTGCTAAATGGCTGCAGACAAGCCTGCACTGCTTCACTGTTCTGTATCTCAGGTGCCTAGAACAGGGATAAGAAGTGACTGTTCCCTGTTTTGAAGTGTGTGATTATAGCATGACCTACGTGCCTTTTCAGACAGGGCACAAGTACATGAACAAGGCAATGCCAGTTATTAATAATATAGTTCAGAGAACAACGCGAGGATTTGTTGCTTTTATTTTTCCCTAAAGGGTTGCAATCTAACAGCAGGCTGTCAATCCACTCTTCAAGTAACCCCTACACCGATTCAGGTCTTACCCCTTCCGAAACCCATCAAGAGGAGTGACAGCTGGGGGTCTTCTATGGAACACATATGCACCCCAAGCACCAAGCTCAGCACACCACCCTCAGAATGAAGCACTGCACTATCGCTAAAATTTAAATAACAGCAATTATAAATAAATAAATAGCAGTAGTGGTAAAAAAAAAAAAAAAACACACAAAAAAACAAATCAAAACAGGGAGTCTGTTGTGATGATTATTTGACACAAACTAGAATGAAAAAGCTTCTGACAATGAATTTTCTTAATAATCAGGGGAAGAAAGGAAAAGGAATAAAGATGATACTGCAGAAGAAAAAGCTGACTTCTTCCTGTTTTACCCCCACCTCCAGAAGCAGTTTGAAATACATACGACCATTATGTCAAGCCAGTTTTGCAGACTCCTAAGTAATAAAGAAAACATACATTATTATGGTTACAGCAAGGTAAAACAGTATCCATACTGTGCTAAAACAAATTTTATTCACTCAGGTAAACTGTTCCCATGTACAGGCACAGTGAGATTTAACAAAGAGAAGTTTCATTAGCCTCCATCTGCAGGTGGAGAAGGACATATGGCTGCATGTCCACGACTAAGCTCTGACCCAGTGAACCTTCAGCCCACTACAGCCCCTGCCGGGCCACCACCCACACACAGGGCACAGGATACGACCCGGGCCCACAGTTTGGAAAGCAGCTGCTGGTTTTAACAATGACAGTGCGAGGTATGGTCAGGAATTAAAACCAGTGTCTCAGTTCAGCTCCAGCTTTAATTTCTAGCATCTTCCTCCATCACAGGCCCGCCTTCTCACAAACATGGAGCCCTGAACAACTGCCTGTGCCATACAGAGGCTAAAGAGAGGCAGTGTTTCAGCTCACAGCTGCCCAGGTGTCACCGCAGGTGTGTTTACAGCCTTCACACCACAGCAGAGCCTGCATGCATGTGGCATACACCTCGCCGGCATGCTCCCCACTGCTACACATGGTGATGAGCAACTCTCCCCATCTGCTCGCTCCAAGTTCCCTGACTTCCTAACAGCCTGTGACAAGCCCTGTCCAGGACATCACTGACCATCAGCCCACAGAGTACAAGCAGCAGCAACAAACCGGAAGAACTTTCAGCTCTGAATACAAACAAACGTATCAGTGAATTTAGCGCACGGTTGTCACACGCTTAAATATGTTTGTGTGCTTAGAGGATCAGAAGCTGGAGAACTGCTAACTTCTGGACAGAATAACACAAAATTGGCAGCCTTCCTGAGGAATTGCAGGTTACCAGCAGCCTCGGTCAAATCCTAGAAGGGGTGTGCATCATAGAATCTCTCAGGTTGGAAAAGACCTTCTGGACAGAGTGCATTACAAGCATTCTGGAGGAAAAAAAAAAGTGTGAGGTATAAAACAAATGCATGATTACCTCTGATATTTTATGTGGAAAATGTGACATTTAAGATCTTTAATTATTCACATGACAGCTATGACAGAGAACGTTTTCCTCCTTGAATGGGAAAACAAGCGTGGACAAATTCCTCTCACCATAATTCCTCCCTTAAACACAGCTGCCACTGAAACCTATGGGAGCTTTGCAGGCATTGAGTGCAGAGTAAGTAGCCCCTAAGAGCTCCAAAGCATCCAGAGTAACTTTCCTGACATACTATAAGTTTAGCTCAACACAGAAGCTTCCTAAATTGTGGGTCTGCTTTGAAACACTTTATCAGCTCACTACGCTGAGAGGAAGGGGAGAGCACAACAAACTTTCGAGATAGGGACCAATGTCTGAAAATTTCTCGTGGCCCCTTCCTAAGCAGATCTCCACCTCGCAGCCCATGACACACCAGCACTCTACCTGGCACTGCTTCCCAAGGCCATCCTGCACGCCAGGCCTGGATTACTGAACTCCAGCCATGGAGGGATACTTCAGTGAGACTTTGTAATAAAGCACATCTTTGTTATTACCAAAACAAGCACTCCTTAAAGTAAACGGATATTTCTAGTTGTGGCCAAATCTAACAAAATCTTTATTCTCCCTTTTAAATGGCTATGTTATTTTTATTACATTTTAAGCTATGAGGAAATGTATTTCTCAGCCTCCTCTAAAACTTCTACCGTGCCTTTTTGTTCAAAAGGACACTTTTCTTTGCAATTTGTTCTTGCCAGATCAATATTAAGCAAGTGCTACACTTAGCGCTACACACAAAACGGAGGCCCACTCCTCTTAGAAGTTGTAGGCAGATGATTATCTCCACTTCGCTTCTAGGACTGAACTCCCATGAGCACAGAAGGCTTCGTCACACAAAACTGAAGCTAGAAAATGACTGAAGAGCCCACCTGAAGCAAGGTCTCCATGGTGCTCTTGCCCATTGTCATTTACTATTGCTCCAAATAAAGAAATTCTAGGCACTTAGAGACCTCTAAACCACCTCTAACCTGAAAACACAGAAAATTCAGCCCAAAAATCAGTGTACATGCATTCAGCTCTGAATAAGAGTTTGAAGCTTATCAGCCAGTCTTTTAATTTCTCAGTGTGTTGTTACTTCGGGAAAATCATTGCATAAATTACTCTACACAGAGCAGGATGTCAGTAATACTATACAACAGAAAGCAACAATCTTTCATAAAGAATTTTGGTAGTTTAATCTAGTGTCTCAAACCTACTCACACCAACCCCACTGCCTATAACATCTGGAAAATGGAGATTTGGGTGCAATTCTACAAGAACTGAAGGACAGGCAGCACTGCCCCTGTGACCCACCTCCCCACAGCCGTAATCCCAGACTGAATAGGTCTGCAGCCACAGCACCACAGAGCACAGCAGCTCCCTGCAGCCCCCTTCTAGCTGGCATGTTCGGACCATCACTTATCACAAGTCTGCTGTACACTGACTGGAAAAGGTCATGGCTATGTTATTAATCCTTCATGTTTGTGAGTGCTAAGCTTATCCCAAATGCATGTCTCATCTTGTTTTCTGTTAAGTATACAAAATTGCCATTAAAAAGTATACACACATACACACACGTTTATATATATATAAATAATCTCCCACTTCCTCATTTTAGGCCCAAAGCAGTAAATGGCAAAAAAAGCTGTCGGCAACGGCATGAAAGGTGCTCCTTGTGGCACACGCTTCATGCTATCTATGAACACAACCCCACAAACGTACAACCTCTCCTTTACATGACCTCATCCACTTCAGCTCTGAAACCAAATTCTTCATCAGAAAGCATCAGAACTTTTCCACAGCACACGGAGAGAACAAGAAGCTGCACACTAGAACGCTGAGGAATACTACTACTAAGTCACTAAGGTTCATCTTTCAGATTGAGAGGTACCTGCATTCATCAACGCCAAAAGGAAAAAAAAAAGAAACCACACAGCAGCAACACAGAAACAGTATGGGTGGAATTCTAATTAATGCTGTTTACATGTTAGAACCAAACCAACTCCTGCTGTAGTAGTGCTGCCGCTGTCAAACTTCTCACCGATTCCTGACCCACAGAGATTTCCCATCATCTGTTCCAACGGTTGGTATTTTCCATGTTTTTCCCCTCACCACTACCCTCGGCAAGTTTTTGACTGTCACACCGCACCCTGCACATCTTAACATCACTTTGGTTTAAAACTTCAGCCCTAAGCCAATGAATTCATCATCCTTACAAAACAAGGATCAAAAAGAAATAAGAAGAGAGACAAAGCAGCACTGAAGGGACAGGAGATGCAAGGATGCACAGTGCTCAGTTTATCCCATCTGACCCCCATACAGAAACTTTGCAAGCCAGCAGCTGCTGCCAGCACCTGGAGAAGACATGTTTCCTGAGGTGGCAGAACCCAAACGAGCATCTTCCACGTCTGAAGTGGAGCCGAGAGCTGCTCTGCCTCAGGAGCAAGAAACAAGCTCTTTTTTCTATGCATACGGTTTACATACTCACCCAGAAAGGCAAGTGGAAACTACAGACAGACGAAGATGAAGCTGTCTCAAAGCCTTTGTCATGTGATAGTGACCTATAAAGTATCAAATAAAGGCACACCATCAGCACACAGTCATTTTACAATATCATAGCACGCCGCGGCGCTGACGAGAGGAGCGGTCCCAAAACTTAGGGGCAGCTTTCTCCTCACTCCACCCCACCTGAGCTCTGAGCACAACACTGCAGCAGGAAGCCTTCGGGAAGGCGCAAACAAAAGATGTACCGTGGCTGCGGAGGGCACAGGGAGCAGGTCGCCGCGCGTGCAGCAGCAGCAGCAGGGTGGGTTATTCTCCCTCCCTCTGCCCGGCGGCCGTTCGGGTGCACACATAGCTCTGGGAGCAGCACGCGCAGGGTCGCCCCACGCGAGATCATCGCCACACGGGAACGAGGGGCGAGGCGGAAAGTTGCGCACGGGGGCAACGGGAAGCACCGGGCGGCCGCAGGTACCGGAGCCAGCGAGAAATGGCTTCGGGCAGTGCCCGCAGCCCCGGGCACGGGGGCCCAGGCCGCCGCCCGTGCGAAGTGTAGGGCCAGCGGAACCCGGGCTGCGGGGTGGGGTGGGAAGGAAAGGTATTAAATATGGAGCGAGGCTGCCGCCAGCCGGGGCTCGCCGTGGCTCTGCCCCCACGGAGGCACCCCCAACCCGCTGCCGGTCCCCATCAAGTTTACATCTTAGTTACAAAATGTCGATCTCGAAGGCTGACAAGACACAGGGAGACGGGGAGAGGAGCGGAGAGCGAGAGAGAGTCAGGGAGAGAGAGAGAGAGAGAGAGAGAGAGAGAGAGCGCAGAGAGTCCATCTTGCTTTGAGGGGGGAGGAGAGCGGCAATAATGCAGCGCATAAATCTCGCCCTCCCGGGGGGAAACTCTGCCCAACACCTTTGGGGGCGGGCAGCGGGGCCGCGGGGCTCGGGGCGCTGCGAGCCTCCCCCCGGCGGGGCCCGGCCGCGGCGGTGGCAGCGCGCACCTCCCGCCGCTCCCCTCCTCCTCCCCGCGGGCCCGGGCGACGATCCCGCCGCCGCCGCTGCCACCGGGAGGAGGTGCCGCCGCCGGGAGCAGCGCGGAGCCCGGCCCCCGCCCGGCGCAGCTCAGCGCTGCCGGGCTCGGCGCGGGCCCCCGGCCGCCCGGCGGCGGGGCTCGGACGTGTCACCGGCAGGACGGGCAATGGTTTCGGCGCCCCAGGCCCGAGTGACCGCCGCCGGCCTGGCGGGGCCCCGGCCTCCCCGCGCGCACTCACCTCCGAAAAACAACTTTTACACGCGGGCCTCCCCCGGAAAAAGTCGCGAATCCGCCCCTCGCGCGGCTCAACCCCCGCGGCCCCCGGCCCGGCCCGGCCGCCGGGGGGAGCCGGGCTCGCTCGCTCGCTGCCCGCCGCGCGGGGCGGAGGGCGGGGAGCTGCCGCCGGTGCTGCCTCTCGCCCCGCCGCGCGTGTCCTCGCATCGCCGCCTTTTACCTTCCTCGCTCGGCGGAGCGGTATTCCCAGCGCAGACCTGCTGCCGTGAGGCGCCGGGATTAGCGGCGCTGCCCGCCCGCTCCGTTCCTCGCCGCCAGCCTTTCCTTCCCCGTCCTCCTCCTCTTCCCCGCCTGCCTACCCCGGATCGGCTCTCCCAGCCGCCGCGCAAGTTTCATACATTGCAAATAAACCCGAGAGGAGGAAGAGCGAAGCGGCTGCCGGGGGGGGGAGGAGAGCGGCGGCGGCGACGAGAGGCGACAGGAGGAGGGCTGCTCCCCGTAACGCGGCGCAACCCGGGCTCGCGGCGCCGAAGAAGAGCCCGGCGCCCACCCGGCGCCCCTCGGGGCGGCCCCCGCCAAGTTTTCTGTCACCGCCGCCCCCCGATGTCACCGCTCACCTCCGCGGCCTGCCGCTCCGCCGCCAACTCGCCGAGCGGACCCCCGCTTAGCCCCGCCCGCCCCTCGCCGCCCCCCGGGGCCGGGGCCGCCGCCGCCCCGGGCGCATCGCCGATGACTACCGGAAAACGCGCAGGCACTCGACTCCCCGCCCGGCCCGGCCCCGGGGCCGCCGTCTCCGCCGCTGCCGCGGAGGGCTGTGCGCGGGGCTCTCCCCCGCGGCCCCCGGCCCTCCCTCCGCCCCGCGGCGGGCGATGCCGCCCCTCGGGGATGAAGTTTGCCCGCCGCCCTGTCAGCCCCGCGGCCGAGCGGCCGCCGATGGCTCGCTCTCCCTCCTCCTCCTTCCCCTTCCTCTCCGCGGCGGCAGAGGTGCCCGCTCGCAGCGCAGCCTGGCACCGGCCGGCCTACCGCTGCCTCCCCCTCCGTCACCGCTCTCCGCGTCTCGCCGCGAGCCCACCCGCCCTCCCCTGCCCAAACTTTCCGACACGGGCAGCGGCCGCCGGAGCGAGAGGGGCAGCGCGGGCGGCCGCCGCCGCGCAGCGCACGCCCAGCCCCGCGCCTCCCCGCCGGCCGCCGCCGGGGCCCGGGGGGCTGCCCGGCCGCCGGGGCGCGGAGGGGAAAGTGCGGGGCGCGAGCACCCCGCCGCCCTCGGCTCGGCCGCCCGCCGCCCTCACTCCCACGCACTCACCTCGGTGGGGCCGGAGGGCGGGCGGGCAGCGCGCCGCTGGGCCGGAGCGAGGCGCGGCGCGCGGCGGAGCCCCTCCGCCTCGGCGCCCGCGGAACGCGGCTCCACACAGAGCCATGCAACCCGGGCAGAGCCACAACACTCCCCGGGATATAAGGCGGCCCGCCATTGGCCGGCTCGCTGAGGGACGGGCCCGGCAGCCATACAGCGCCGCCGTTACACCCGCGGCCCGCCGGGGAGCCGCCGGCGCACACACACACACACACACACACACGCATACACACACACACATACACACATACTCCCCGCACACGCTTACACAAAGATCGCCGTGCGGGGCTCGGGGCGGCAGAGCGGGGCAGGTAGCAGGGCCTCCGCGCCCCCGCCAGCAGGGCGACGCGGGGCGCTGCCGCTGTCCGCCGGCCGCTGTCCGCCGGCAGCGCGGGGATGGCTGAGAGAGAGAGCTACGCGTGCCCAGGGCAGCGCCGCGGGGCTACGGGGTGCGGGAACGGCCCGTTCCGACCCCGCACGGTCGCCCCCGCCATCCCGGCGGGCCCCCGCGCCCCCGCCCGTAACTTCCTCTGTCAAGTTGGGAGCGGAGAAGTTGTGGCGGGCGTTGCTGCTCGGCCCCGAGGCGCGGTGCCGGGGCCCGGGCGGTGCGGGGGCGGGCGGCGGTGCCCGGGTGCTGCGGGGCGCGGCTGGGCGCAGAGGGCCTCGCCCCGGCAGGCTGCGGGCTGCGGAACCGCCGAGTGCAGCGGGGGCTGCGGCTGCTGGCGCGGGCGGACGGCAGCGGCGCCAGGGGGACGCTGCGGGGTTCGGTGCGACCTGCTTGGAAAAGCTCCGTTCCCAGAACGAGGAGCTCAGCTGGGTGTGTGTAGGGACGCGTGCAGCCTGAGACCTCCATGCTTCCAGCGTGCTGTTTGTTCTTGCAGGTGGGAAGCAGTGCTTTCTCCAGGTGGAACTCGGGCTCCCGGGCAGCAACTGGCATGGAACGGAGGGTCAGAAATAATAATGTAAACGGAGACTGGAGTGTGGCTGTTTGTTTTCACCACAAAAGAGCAAGATGTGTGCCTCACACCTTTGCGCTTCCAACACCGAGCACATTAGAGAACTTATTCTGTATATTCTCTGTCATGAGCACTTTCCACTGGATATTTTAGACTCCGTCCCACTGTTTTTGACCCTGTTCAATTGTTTCCCTATTCTTTCTTTTTTTTTTTTCTTCCCGTTATTCTGTGCAGCAGAACTATATTAAATAACTGTGAAATAATATTTCTTATGTCTGAATAAAATGGTGGCATAAAGAAGGAAGCTGATGCCAGAAAATGAAGTTGTGTTGGTGTTTCTGAGAAGTCATTCTAACTCAGCCTGCGCATCGTGTTTTCTTTTTTCTTTTTTTTCTTTTCTTTCTTTCTTTTTTTTTTTTTTTTTTTGTGAAGATGTGAGAAAAGTATTTTAAAATGTTGTAAGGAGAGATGGAATCATCAGCGCTTGAATGATACCAAACAAACAGGGTAAGTATACCCAGTGATGAAGGCGTTCCACCCCGTTTCCTTCATTCCCAGCACTGGGACAGCAGAGCTGGAGTCAGGTGCATGCCTCGTGTTTGGCTGCCACTGGCAAGGCAAGGCCTACAGCATCCGCTGGTGACATGCGAAAAGGCCGGCCTGTTTTTTTCAGCACACCTTCCTCCTATCATTTGCAGGCTGTGAAGTGTTTTACTGTTGTGGGTAAGCAGCACGTTTTCAGTAGGCACAAGCAGCTGCCAGTAAGAAAGAGAGGCCCAAGAAATTAGCGCTTCCACGGTACAGTTTTTCCCTCTCGCTCTTACTGCTTTGCTTCTCGGATTCTACTCATTTTAATAGAAGTACACTGTGAGGCCTCTCATACCTCTTCATCGTTAAGATCATGCCAAATAGGGGACCACTGAACAACAGACTAGATTTAGGTGTTCAGTAGTATACATGAAATTCATTTCAACTTCTCTTTAGGAGGACTCTCTACTACAATTGGTGCCCTCTGCCCATTTCAAAGAGAGGACAACCTAAGGACACCTCACATGCAATGTAGTTAACAGCTATATGGAATGGATATATGTGCTGCTGACCAGAACCATCATGTTTTGTGCCCACTATGTGCAGTTAGTTACACATGGCTTCATGAGTTGCAGGGCAGCCAGCCGCCTACAGGGCCTGCAGCAGCAGGAGTATTTTGTCACCCTGTATGAGAGATGAGTAAGCCAAGGCATGCCGGTGTGGTCAGAAAATAAAGTGCCTGAATTTCTGCTGCCTGAGATTTACTGTGTCTGCAGTGAGAGAGGGGACTGTATTTCCCTGGGCTGTCAGTCAGAGCCTTCTGCACACACCGAGGTCATAGAATCATAGAATCACAGAATCATAGAATGGCCTGGGTTGAAAAGGACCACAATGATTACCCGGTTTCAACCCCCCTGCTGCGTGCGGGTTTGCCAACCACCAGACCAGGCTGCCAGGGATAATGGGGAGAAGGAAATAGTGGGAGAACAGTGAATATTTCTGGCTTTCTATTTATGATTTTAGGCAAATTAGTCTCTTTGCATGCCTGCTTGGAGTCATTTCTGGCACTAGTCAGCCATTGCTACCTAGAGTTGTAAGGTGCTACCCAGGCCTGTGAGAGACATTTCAGGAGACAGCCAGCATATGCTGAAATTTTTCAAATTGTTTGGAGATTATTTGTTGTTTTAAAACTTCACATGAGTTTCACTTTCAGTCTTTTCAGCAAAAACTTGCATTGTTTAATGTCACTTTCCTGGCGCTTCCATGGAATTGGGGTTAAAAGTGTGGTGCCTCCACCTGATGCCATCGTCTGCTCACACATATGCCTGTGCATGGCCCGCACCCAGTTGCACAAGTGTCCTTCAGCAGAGATGAAGCAGCCTGCTCAGTTGCACACACAGCAGGGTCTGGGTCTCCAGCCCCCTACATCTAGGGCATTTGCTGGAGTTTCTTAAGGTTTGCCTGTCTTGCACTCAACTGGCAGCGGAACTCCTTTTGCCACATGAACTTATGTCCTCTCTTAATTCATCCATGGCGTTACAAGTGGCCCATGGATGAAAGATCTGTGCTCAGATCATAGCCTTTGTGGACGTGCTCAGCTCTGAATGGTGAGCTCAGACTCAGCTGCAGCCCAGGTCTGCAGGCCCTGGTTCCTCCAAGCACTATGTGGCCAACTGAAGGCAGTGGTTGTCATGTGAGCGGGCAGGAAGGCCACAAGGCAACTCTGCAAGCATATGCTTCATCTGCACTGAGCTTTGGAACAGCCTGGGGAAGAAAGGCTGAGGCAGATGAGGCCTTGCAGAGCCTGTCCCACTGTTGCTGCTTTTTTCCTGTAGCTTGTGTCCACCCATGGTCCAGGGAGCAGTGTGGCACGTTTCAGGTTAAAAAACAGTGGAGCAGGACAATGCATTAGTCGGCCTATTTTCCTCCTCAATGCACTCGTGTAACATGGTAACATTAATAGCAATTTATGTGCAAGTGCTGAAGGGAGGAGGCATATTATCTGGCCTAAAGCTGCCGGATACCCACCTCAGAGCAGGAGCAGAGGTGTAGGATTGGTGCAGAACTGCCACTCTTCAAGAACCACACTTTCAGGAAGTTGCTGTTCCCACCTCAGCCCCTTTTAGGAATGCTTTCAGTTTCTTGAGAACTCAGCAGAAGTTTGTAGAAGTCAAAGAAGAGGCCAACTTCTGTTGGCTTATCCACAGGAGGCTGTATTTCTTTGCTCCCATCCCTTACTTCTATTATTTTGGAACATTAAAATTGTCAGGGTGTTTTCTTCTTTGTAATTTCTAGATGCTGTTCCTAAATGTTCTCTAGCTGTGCACCTACTTCCTGCTGCCTCCTATGAACTTTTCTTGTTTTTATACCTCTTTTTACTAGCAGAGCAGCAATAACTGCAACCCTCTGACAAAGCCAGCTACCAAGAGGTTGGATTTTGCAAACTATCTCTGGCCTAAGCTGCAAGCAGTTTATCTAACACGTGAAACAAGAGGGCAGGAGGGGAATGGGCAGGTGAATTGACTTGACAGGAATCTCACAGTATGGTAGAAGCAAAGCCAGGAATAAAATCTGGGCCTCTAAGACTCAGTGCATTGTTTTGTAATTTTTTTTTTTCCCCTTATGCTCTGAGATTTCTCTTTCATAGTGCTGCCCTTTTTCAGAGAAACAGTACTACACTTCCTTGAGCTACTACTATTTTTTTTTTTCCTGCTTCAGAATTGAGCAATAGGTTAGCCAGAGCATCCAGGTCCATACAAGCCTGTCACCTCAGTGGAGATTGCTTCTGATTCCACAAGACATTTAGGTGTACATTAAGTGAATATATGTTAGCTACTTACAAGTGTAGGTGAAATATGCAACTGCCAGCACAGCACTAAACTCAGTAGATTTTCCTTCTCATTATACAAGTACTCTATACTAGAGAAAATATGTAAATCAGAACAGGCCTGCTCACCTGAGCTCATGTAGCCCCTTGAGTTAGTCCAGTATGGGCAAATCAGTTTCCACAGCTGGCAACAAGAGAGCAGCCGAGCTCACTCTCTGTAGAGTGCTTCTTTCAGACTCACTCACAATGTCCCTGTGAAAAGCTGAGCCAGAGGACTGCAGCCTTCCCTCAGCCCTTTGCTTTTGTTTCTTACAGTTACAACCTTAAGTCTCATGTAAAGTGCCATGTTATTCAACTGTTTTAAGCACAGAATGTAATTAGAATGCTTTTTTTTCATTTCAGATCTATTGAGCAGCTTTCTCCTTCCTCCACCCAGGGGCCTCTTTTTCCTATCTCTGTTTCTTGTGTTATTCAAACATTTACTTGTTTATTTGCTCGTTTTCTCTTTTCTATAAATGCTCATGGTACTTTAAAGAAACTACAACTCCAGCCTCCAGGATATCAGCGGAGACTTCAGGCTGCTTCACAAAGATATATTTGCTTCTGTCTAGAGGAACAAGGACAACCAAGGAGCAAAACATTTTTAGGCTGATAAGCCCACTGCTTAGCTGAAGAGGATGTCATTGAGCCTGTGTTTGGCCAGTGCCAAGTCCCTGCAGCTACCCAAATGAGAGAGCAGCACCTATTAGGTGTGAGCATGAATTCTTACAGCTTGGTGGGCCTGACAGATGCACGTCTCATCGCCCTGCTGCCAGGCCTGCAGTTCCCCCGGGTCTGAGACCACAGCACACTTCTTTGGCAGCACAGTGCTGCTACCATTTATAAAGTAAACATTGCAAGTGACCATTTGACCCAAAATAACAAGAGCATGCATCAGTCACTTAACCACTCAAAGACATTGTATTTATCTCATAGATTGTTACATATTGCAGATCTACCATTAGTGATCTTGTTCAAATCCACAAGCGAGAGCCCTCAAGGAGGCTGGGATCACCATCTTACTCCCTCAGGTTGTGGCTGTGAGGGGTGCGGCGTAGAAGTCTTGACACATCTCCTGGCAGAAGGAAGAGGCACCCCATCCCTCAGAGCCAAGATGAGAGACCATATCCAGCCATATCTTTTAGAGGAATTGCTTTTGAGATGAAGATTACTAGCTTTGAATATATGGTACAGAGAGAGGAATAAACCTGGATGGATTTTGAGGCCTTCCAGGAAATATGAAAAAAAAGAGAGAGAGAGAGAGAGAGAGAGAGAAAAGAAACAATTCATGCCTTGGACAAGTGTAGTAGCCCACTATAAATATTCTTACAGTAGCAAGGCTATTCACTGCTTCGATGCATCCAGGTGAGATGCCTCACGAGAGGAAATTAAATCAGAACATGGCATTGTTTCTGTCCCACTGGATTAAACCGGGCAAGGTGAAACTTAAGAAGAGCATTTTTCTCTGCTCCAACAAGAGGACTACTGGCAGCCCAGCCAGTAAGAATGAGCCCTTTTGGAAATATATAGGGTACCTTGCTGTATGCTTCTTAATGTGGCTTTTCCCTGAAGTTTGTATTTTGGTTTCCCGAACGGCAGTGCTGCAGTGAGGAAGATACTGCACTCTATGAAGCAGACAAATTCTGTACCGTCTGCCATCTCTGCTTGTCTCAGCCCATTGGCTGTATATTCCCTCATTGTGACTCTTTGCAGCTCTTGCTGAAGCATTTGTTTGTGTGGAGCTGATCAACGTTTTAAGTTTTGACTTCATCAGCAAACATTTGGTCTGATAATATTGGGCCATTCTTTTCAAATGGTGTTTTTTTCAGAGGCTGGTTTGAGGAGCTGTGTTGAAGAATGTTATTAAGACCTTTATCTGCATGAAAATCTGAAACGTTCAAAAGCTTTCAAAATTAGGCATTTTTCAAATATTTAATCTTCAAACAAACAAAGAAAAAAACCGGAACCCATAAAAATACTTAAACCAGAAATGTAGTATTTTGTAGTGCTCTTTCCTGGTTCT
Source organism: Alectoris magna (assembly GCA_030625065.1). Lineage (NCBI taxonomy): Eukaryota > Metazoa > Chordata > Aves > Galliformes > Phasianidae > Alectoris > Alectoris magna. Next base: position 109,297,134 of record CM060560.1, read on the forward strand.
CAATGTCAATTGTTTGCTTCAGTGCAGGTTTTGGGAAAATGATCAGTTTAGGTTAACACAAGTAGTTTTGTTGTCCTTCCATTACCCCCTCTTCCACACCCTCCCCTCCCCCCCCCCCTCCCCCCCCCCCCCACACACACTTCTAGCAATTTGAAAAATTGGTGGTTTTGCATAGTTTTGCCTTATTTTGCTTTTCAAATGGAAGTTGTGGGAGGGCACGCAGAAATCTTAGGTGAGATTTACGGTCTGTGGTGGATGTCCATAAAGAAACATTAAATCTGTGACTTTGTTGAAGTTCTGCTGAGATGAATTCAAGTTGTGCATGCTCCACAGAGCTCAGATTAAGTTTATAATTATTTTCCCTCCATTCTTACATTTCTAGGCTGACTTGTTGCTTCAACTCCACTTTTCCTACCTACATAAAAACCTTATTTTTGAAAGTACCAGAGCACCTTAAATATAAACTTAGGTCCCTATCAAAGGGAGTTCTATATACAAACCTATTGACTTGGAGGGAACTGTTCATGCCTGTAAGTCATGCCTTGGCATGATCTTGGCACTTCCAGAAAATCTGTCCAGAAACAAGAGACTCTATGTCCCCACAGGTCTGTCCATCTCTGTCTTCCTTATGAAGCCTGAGCCTTGTGTCAGGCACATTTCTTGCTCCTAAACTTTACAATTAGTGAGGGAAATCCTGACAGTGTGAACAGCAACGATGAGAGCTTTTTTGCACTACAGTGGGGTGTTTTCCTACTCATCAGTATCTCTTACTTTGGGATAGAGATGACAACTGCTAGACTGGAGACCCAGTCCCAGATTTCTCAGCCAGGGCTGCATCCTAAATTTTTGTTACTGGGAAGAATCAAAGGAATTTGTTGTTTTGAACACATTTGCTCATATAGCTTTGAAGTTTATTTTTATTTCTTCATTTTCTTCGCTGTGCTTCTGAGTGGATAGGCAAAGTACTGAAAGCCAACCAAGAACTGCCCCTCGCTGACCCATCTGTGTGAAAGACCGTCTCCACATTCTTCGGTAACTTCAGTAACAAGAAAATACTTCTGGTATTCATGCTTTGGGGGTACAAAGCCATTTTTATCCAGGGTTGAAACATTGTGTACGATGTTTACTGGAGGGGGTGGAGCTAATATTCCCTTTAGGGGAAAAACCACCCTAAAAGCATTGGTGGAAAACTCTGAGGCGGAGAGCAGGCAGTGCCAAGCAGAAGAGCAGCAAAAGAAGGTCATGCAGCACAATGGGCCCAGAGCAGAGCAACCAGCAGCAAGTCACTCACCCAGGTGCTTGTTGCACTAAAAAGGGACTGTAGGAGCAGATGAGGAAGGAGACGAACTAACCAAGGTCCTCATCCCTTGTGGAATTTGGCCCTAAGTATTTTGAGGTGCTGACTCTGAGCTGCAGTCTTTATATGTTTTCCACTACTCCAAGTGATGAGAAAATAGGTATTATGCCCCTTTTATTAGAAGAAAAATGAGGCACAAGGAAGAAAAATGACACTTTCCAGGCTATATTAGGAGATCGTGCTCCAACAGACATTGTATTGAGTTTTCCCTGGTTTTAAGTTGTGGACATAAACTCAGAAGCATCCCTGTCTTCTATGGGTGCTCTGTGAATTGGCTCAGAGATCTTCCAGTGCCAGTCAGCATGATGGAGTGAGTTCAGTGTTTCTAATATTCACTATGCTTTCATTTTTCAACTTATGTTTTTGCCATACACTTGCATCTGTTCTCAAACTGGCATTCAGTCTTGCGTGTTCACTCTCTTGGTTTGGTCCTGCACCAGTGCAACTCCTCAGTCAGCTGGAAACAGCTTTCTAAAATGTATATTTACAATGCTCTGCATGCATCATTTCATAAAAAATCATGAAATAAGGAGCTCACTTGTCAATATATATATATAGAGAGAGAGAAGCACTCCTTTTCTTCCCTCACAAACTGATGTACATAGTTAGCAGTACTGTGTAAAAAGGGTCCAGTATCAAAGTCTTTCAAAATTATTGGAAAGGATCACATAAGTGTCAGTCAACAGGAGGCTGTTAGAAAACCTTTGCTGTCTGAATGGGATCGATATCATTTAGTTCTCAACATCCTTGCATCCACATGTGCAAGTGGTACAGACATGCATAGAGGAGTGGAGAAGAAACTGGGGATGTGTAATCTCTTCTGTTTCTTTTTCTTACCAAATAGAGCATTAACTGATGTGGAAAGTGTTACTTCCTTAAGGACAAACTGTCATAGACTTTCATGTTATGGTTAACAGGAATCCCTTTACCTTTCAATTGCAAATGAATCAATTTCCTTAGAATATTGTCATGTTTCTTGGGCGACATGAAGCAAGCAGAATGTCTGCCTTCATTGAGCTGTTTGCAATTACTATCAAAATAAGAAGTTTAATTGTAAATGACATTCTTGCATGGACATTCTCTTAAAAACAAATAAACAAGAACAATGAGCAAACAAGCAAAAAGTGTCCAACCAGCTTCCTGGCAAGAAGAAAATGGTATTGGTACAAATATCAGCTTTGCTTAATTCCACATGCAGTTTTCCTTTTCAGGAAAATAGCAGTGCTTTTTGTGGGGTCTTTAACCACACACAGGCAGAATCCAATTGTGTGTGGCTAGTTTGTGGAGCTATAATATGTGTTGGCAAGCTCTTTCTCAGCAGTTACAATGAACTAAGTAAATGCCCACCAACACAAGCAAGGTCTCCACAGTGCCACCTGCCTGTTAAAATACTTACAGAATTAATACTGGGCTGAGCTTCATTATTCACATTACACAAGTTTATCAGCAGAAAAAGATAAATACATGGAGATGGGGTAAGCACGGAAGTCTGAATGTATGCTGTTGCCAGGGTAAGTTACACAAAATGTACTTCCTCTGGTATGTTTGTGAGATTCTTCCTATGCACATAGGATGAATGTGGTTTTTCCTAAATTATCTTTCATCATAAGAAGCAGCGTGAGTGTTACAGCATACATCCCTTATGAATTTGAACATTTAATCAGTGAGCCTGTTTCCAGAATCTTTTATCTTGTTTCCAGAATAGGACAGGAAAAACAATCAGACGTAAAATCAGAACACAAAATATACAAATGAGAAATGTAGACTGTACTGCGATATAAACTGTGATTGCAAAAAGATACCAGAAGCTGCCTTCTGGTAGTTCAGTAACTCCCGATGTTTTACAAGTATTAATTCTCCAAGGGAAATGTTGACCATCTGAAGAAACTGGCAGCAGTGGCTTCAGAGTGGCATGAGACGGATCAGCCTTGTTTTGCAGGTGGCTGGCTGAGCTGCTTTGAATATCAGTGCCCCTAAATCATTCAAGAGTAGGACACAGCATGTGCCTGGGAGGCTGCAAACCTGTGCAGCTCCTAACATAAGGGTGGCTGGAGAGCAAGAACCTCACCTTTCAATTTCTGGGTATGGCCCATCTGTCCATAGTCCTATAGGAAAATAACTTCCAGGACGATGAGTGCGCAGGGATCCATTGTGCACTGAAACTCTGCTACTGAGGTACGTGGTTCTAAGGTAGGTGTTTTTTTTGTTTTCTTTTTTTTTTTTTTTTTTTTTTTTGTACTTCTTTTGTCATTGCTGCCGTTGTGTAAACTTGGTTTAATTTCTGATTATAAGCATTGACTGTGTGGCGAAAAAAGTCTTGTTGACTATTCGTGTGTTTTAATTTCTGCTGAGATGTTCCACCATCTTCAGAAAGGCTGGAATACCCCTGGTCCTGCAAGGCTCATCCAAATAGGAATGTGGGGCACACTCTTTTATTTTTATCTCCAACATCTTTGCTTCTCTTTTTATGTTTTTTTCCGTGTTTTTTTTTTTTTTTCCATTCAGTTTCCACTCTGATGGTTGCTGTCCCCATTGTTTCTCCCATTAGATTCTTTTATTGCTTTCCTTATTTCAGAATTTCTCCTTACACTAAAAGCAACCTCAGTAGCACTTTAATATGAAGGAAAAATTAATTCATTCACATCCATACTCCTTTATGGTTTAGAGCCAGTAATAGGTATAGACTCCTTCCTCAAAAATAGCTTTTCTATAATCAACCTTAGTGGCTAAATGAAAGGACCCAAATACTTCTGGGCATTTTCTTGCTACTGTAATAATAATGTACTTCCTCCAAGGGTTTTGTTGTGTTTTTACTCATCTATGACACCAAGAAAATTGTGCTGTCACTACCTTCCCTTTTAAGACCATTCAGCTTCTTCCCGAGACAAGAACCAGCTGGTGAAATCTTGGTGCTGTTTTTGTTAGCATACCAACCCTTATTTAAAATTCTCTGATCTCTTCTATTCTCCTCTTTACTCAGAGCTTTTACAGTGACACTAAAGGAAGTACAAGGTGTGATTTTGTTAGACTGTCGTCCCCGCACCGGGGCTTGTAGGGATCAGCTGATATCGATTTCATGGCAGTAAATGAGTACATATGTTGTCACTGGGACTCACTGCCTTCTTCTGTAGAACTTTTGTGCTATTGGAGACATTTTATAAGAGTTCATTCTGAATAAGTGTGTGTGTATGAGTGGAATGAATAGGAGAATAACAGCCTACAAAACTCAAGTGTTTCAATATCATGATGTCTCAATATCAAGAGGTATACCAACTGTCCTAGCCCACTTCTGTATGTATGGTGAAGTCATATTTTAGCATAATGATCGGATATATGCCAAATTTCTCAGTGAGGAATTCCTCATTTTCTCACTGTCTGTGGGTGCTGAAATAATACAGCAAGGATCCTAGCTCTGTGTCAGCGTTTATCGTTTCTCAGTGCATGATGCTTAATATTCACATCCTGTTGGTCTTTGTCCTCTGCACTGAACTCTGTGAAAGTCTTTTAGGAAATGGTTGTGGTGCTGGGGGATGTCAAAGCCATATAATGCCACTGTAACTATGTTTCAACCAAAGATTTTATGGAAATATTAAAGAGTTGTTTCTCATCTCTGGCTAAATCCAAGGTTCTATTCACCAGTACCATCTAACTAACACCTTTTGTTAGTATAACACATACATGCCTTTAAAATATTTTGAAAACACTCATCCATCACATGTTGTAATAGAAAACTAACCATTAAGAAGCATACTTCCTTGCTTATTCTCCAAGGGTGCAATTCAATTTGGTCAGAGGAACAAAACGGGGCTTATGTACCTTCCAAGTTCCTCATAGTCCTATTTATACTGACTCTTTACACAGGGGTAAATTCTACCACAAAGGACCAATGTTGGGGTGATGCCTGAGTTCCACAATCAATTACATTTTGTCTGCAGGACCCCTGTCAGTATTGTATGTGGAAGATGGAAGAGATGCCAAGTAGAATTTTATGCCCGGTGGGCCTGGCTCCTACCCAGCTGAAGTCAGTGGAACTTCTGCCACTCCTTCCAAAAGCAACAGGATAGCTCCTCCGCTCGCTCTCTATTCCTCCTGCTAAACCACAGATTTCTGATATTTTCAGGCACCCGTGCTCATCAGCTTGGAATCCACACAAGGCTGGGTTTCATAACAACAAGCAGCCCAGATTCTTTCAAATTTGAGCAGACAGAAGAGAATAAGGTGAGTCATTTTTTTTTTTTTTCCTTGCTTGCTGATCTTGACTGGATGCTGCAGTTTTGCCAAGGATTACTTGAGTTTTCCTTAACTAAGGTGTGAGTGAAGGCTGCAGCAGCTTGAACCAAATAGGGCTGTCGGTTTTCGTTGGTTTTATTCTTCTTTCACTGGAAAGGAACAAAAATATCTGCAGAAAATTATTTTGGTGACACCTTCTCAGCTGTTCGCGTCTACCAGTGTTACTTGAAAATACAATGTATTACCCTCCGTTACTGTCTCTCCTAGTCCAAAGTAATCTCTTGTTCCAGAAAGGTTCCCAGCTCCCCACAGAGAGCTCCCAGCACCTTGCGGGCCTGGTGCAGAGCCTTTGAACTGAACGGGGAAGTCTCTAAATGGCCTCTGAGGCTTGGGTAGTGAGCCACATGGAGGGCAGGAAGCAGCTAGCACCATCAAAAGCATCCAGCAACCACTGACTGCCAGTGGGCCTCCAAATCATTCAGATGACTCTGAAAATATTTATCTCAGGGCTGGCTATGAATTCTCAGCAGCCCAGAGCACAAGAATGGTAGTCAATAAATACTATAAAAATTTAAAGTACAAAAATATCTGTGTTCAGGAGAGTGATAATTTTATGCTTTGCTATTTCTTTTGTGTCAATCTCTTCGTAAGCATCCCTTTGGCTATAGTGTTTACTTATGGTACAAATGTGCACTATGTGTCAAAACGGAATATTTATTGAATACGTTTACTTTGTGCCTGTTTAGTTATGAGATGATTGGAGATGCTGCTTACTGCACCTGTTGGGGCCATTTTATTTTCTCTGTTGGCTGGAGACAAAGAAAGCTCAGTGCCTCACAGTTTTGAAAAAAACAAACAGTTGAAAAGCATCTGAATTAAAATTTAATACAAATATTGCCTTTTCCTGGTACTCTGGGACCAAGAAAAGGACTGTTTAAGTCTTCTGGATAGGAACAATCACCTCTACCAGAACCAGTCTGAGCCTCCAAAGATGCTAGTGGGCTAAGACTAAACAGTACAGGAGACATGACCAAGGGTGCTTGCAGTGAACTACAGCCTGCCTGACATTTCTGAAGGGGGGAAAAGCTCAGGACTTGTCATTCTCTTGTAAGAATCTGAGAAAAAGTGTAAGCTAGCAGAGGATCGAGTCTACCACACTGTGGCCTGTGTGACCTGGACACCAAAATGGGTTTTGTAGATGACATTGACATTACTGAAGGAATGTGCCACTGTGATCTCTGAGAAGAAAAGAGAATGTACCTTTCTCTGCCTCCAGGGAGTCTGCAAGATAGCTAAGAAATTGAAGATATTGCTGGCACTAGCAGAAGATCAAAAAACAGCCTTGGTCCTTCCTGTCAGAAAATTTAACTCCTAGCTGGAAGAGAACCCAATACTCAGATGCTGAGCACGGCAGCTACTCAAACTCAGCTACCTGATGGAAAGTGATACTGTTGATAACAGCTCATCAGGAAATAGGAGCGTGCCTCCTCAGAACGTTAATGCTCAGGTAAACATCACCCATGTGGAGATAGATAGGCACAGGAAGCTCAGGCCTCAGCTTTGTGTTAAACTTCCCTGAGCCAGCATGCACTGCATATCCTGCTTTCTTCTGTAGCTGCTTCACAAGGTGTCCCACAGCCCTCACTCCTTTTCTTTCTCCAAGAAAAGAGGAGAGGCTGTCTCTTCTGTTAGAAGGCATATTAGGCCTGTTGCAAGAGACTAAGAACAAAGAAAGAGACAATGTTATCCAGTTATGCACTTTGATTCAGAGACAAAAACAAAATTTTGGGCATGTTTTTCAAGGAGAATCTCATTAGACATGTGCACAAGATTGTAATCAAAGGGTTTGTGAATAGAGTGATTAAGTTCTGTTGTAACTTTTCGTGAGGTGATCAGACCCCTTTGAATACTGGTAAATAATAGATTATGGACCCAGGACAAGTAAAATTATGTGGGGATTCAGTGTAGACTAAGTTACTTTAGGATCCTCCTGTGGCTCATGACCAGGCTTCTCTCAACCCTAGATTCAACCTGGATTTTTCTTTGTGGTTGCACAGCTTCCCTGCCTATAAGCAGCATCTGAAGAGGTTTTCTTATAGTAGGGGCACTTAGATGCCTGAAATAGTGTGGTATGAAAATTCCCCTTTGTTTTCCCATGTGAAAGTTTAGAACATCAGAGAACCCCAATAGTGCTATCACCTGTTTTCCTCTCCGTGAGATTTAATTTAAGCATTCAGGGATCGCAATCTCAAATAATCTTAAGTCTGTGCACACTGAACACATTCTTCAATCCAGGCTAAAGACCAAATTCAACAACTACTTTATTTCTTCAGCCCTATCACAATCATTGCAACTATCAGCCTGATGACATTATTTTTTCCCCAACACAGGAAACCAATTATTTTTACTGATTAACTCTTGACCTTCACTGGGACATCAACTGCTAGGGAATGGAAAGAAAAGGCCTGTCAAACCAAGGAGATAAAATGGAGTAAATGCACCTCTGTAAAACGTTAAGCACATCCACATGCTTCCACATGATGGACATGGGTTTGTGAATATTCATTGTGTAGTACCTCCTCAGTACTGGTCTCCCCGGTACAAAAAAGACAGGGATCTCTTGGAAAGAGTCCAGAAGAGGGCCACAGAGTTGATAAAGGTCCTGGAGCACCTCCCATATGAGGGAAGGCTGGGTGACCTGTGTCTGTTCAGCCTTGAGAAAAGAAGATTCAGAGGGGATCTGATCAATGTTTGTAAATATCTAAGGTATGGGAGACAAAGGGATGAGGCCAGACTCCTTTCAGCGATTCATGGTGACAGGACAAGGGGAAATGGCCGCAGATGGAAGCCTAGGAAGTTTCACAAAAACGTGCGCAAGAACTTCTTTACGGTGAGGGTGACGGAGCACTGGAACAGGCTGCCCAGGGGGGTTGTGGAGTCTCCTTCTCTGGAGATATTCAAGACCCACCTGGATGCCTACCTGTGCGACCTGCTGTAGGGAGCCTGCTTTGGCAGGGGGGTTGAACTTGATGATTTTTATAGGTCCCTTCCAGCCCTTACAATTTTGTGATTCTGTGTTTCACTTCAACAACAACAACAACAACAACAACAACAAAACAGTGATAAAGAAATTATTTGTACTGCTGTAGAGTTAGAAGGCTAGGTGTATTAAAAATAACATTTTCTTGCATTTTTTTTTTCTGGTTGTTTTAGCAGATTTTGTTCTTTGATGGAAAATGTATTGATCTAATCCTGGGAAAGTGACTGTAGTGCTCAATAGAACAGTTTCTGCCATATAATTTTGATGTTCAGAAGGTTGTGTAATATTTCATATGAAAAGCCTCTGTCAACTTCCACTGACTGTTGAATCTTAAAGTGATTCATCCACACAAGTATATTTTTCAGGAAATCTTCTGAAGCAGGAGGCGACCTCATTGCAAAATACAATTTAATTGAACATATGTTGATTTTAAAAGTATATATAAGTCTATATAAATTTCTTTTTTCTGATTTATTTTTGTGACTCACGTTGAAAACCAACATTTGGAAATACATGAAAAAGGAAATTAATTAAATGCAATACACTTTTAGAAAAGTAAACTTGCAAAGTGTGCGCTTCTATTTTGTAACATTTGATGTTTAAGTGTAAGAAGTAATAGAAGTTAATATGTGAAATAGCTAACAATTTCCAACATTTCTCAATTGTGAATTAAGCAAACTGTATTTCTAATAATCTCAGTCCAAGTTTGTATCTTCAGATTTTCATGTCACTATATTTGAATGCTTAAGCCACTTGGCTTCCCACGTTATTAGTAGAAAATCTGATTGCTGTTCCTACCTTCTACAATTCCTCTTGCTGTTAATTCCACAGAAAGAGACATCCATAATAAACTGGGAGGGAAGTGACTGTTTCCACTGATAGCAAATGATGTTTTTCCAGTTCATTGAAAGGTGTTTTAATCTCAAGGCATAATGACACACTGAAATCAACAGTTAAGCCACTGCTTCAGAAGGGACATAGTTCATCTCAAATGTCTTATTTCAGTAATTTTTAAAAAATATTTGTGTGATTGGATTTATATAAACACAGGCAGAAAAAAGATTCCTTTCATGATTTGTATGGGAAAAAAAAAACACAAGGGTGGGCTCCAAGTGCTCAAAGTTTTTAAAATTGTTTTGTTTCAAATACAGAAACAACTTGCAATGACTGATTTCTTTTTTCTTACTTTGCTGTTGTTGTTGTTGTTGTTGTTGTTTTTCTTCCTCTTTCTAGGATGGAAAGGATTTATTTTGCATAAGAGAAAGAGGAGTTTTAGCAGACTGTCTCTGAGTGTGTTGTCACAATCACTATCTCACTCATATGTAATGTTCTTTTTCCCTATAAACCACTGTTGGGAGCTTAACGTGGAAACTTCAACTCATTTCTTGGTCCTGAAGCAGCATCTAGCAAGCCTATAGCCAAATTTTGTTGTCTTACAAAGATAAGTGTATTGCATAAAGCCACAATTTCTCAAGCTTGAATACACCGCTATTTAAAAATCTCCCAATCCCTAACCTAAGCTTAGAATTTTGCAACCTGTTACATGCTCGCATGTTACTGTATCCAACTTGAAAGCTGAGCTGACTGCCAGTGCAATCTAAATGTGGCAATCCAAGTAAGACCAACTTTGAAAACTGCATCTAAAAAATAAAAATGTCAGTAGATTTTGATACCTGCACTCAAAGATGAAAAGAAGGCTCCACACAAGTATTGTATGACTTAATCATTTAACTTAACTCACTCAAAAAGTGATCAAGTTGAATTTAACATGGTGTAAAGGCCTTGAGGTGACGTGACTGACTCTTCCTTTGCTGTTACTGAGGACTGAGCTTGGTATCTTCAGAGTGAAACACCATAAACCTCTGACAACCAAAAAGACTTGGGAATTTTAACAGACATCTTCCATGAAATGGCAGCCAATGGAGACATGAAAATCACCCAGATACCAGTCAAATCTTTACCAACGTACAGTCCATATACCTTTGCATTACTGGGTGAAAGCAACTACCACAACCTCTGGTCAACACCTGATATGGAGTTTAAGCAATAATCAGACAGACAAGAGAAATATATCCCAATGTTTACCAAGCCCTTCACTGTATAATTTTCATTGCCATTTAAAGCCTACAAGAGAGAATTTCACTTCACAGATGCAGAACCTTTGCAAGAGTATGATGCTAGAAATTAGAGACCTCAGAAGCACTGACCTAAATAGAAGCAACTCCTTACACAAATGTAACTTTTGAGGTTTCTTTCTGATTTAAGATTGTTTCTCCCTCTCCCCATTCTAATCAGTGCCAAGGAAAAGTGCTGAGCTGCCTGAGAGAAGGCTGTAGGTTTTTGCTGAGTCCAGTTTTTTTGTTGGAAGGGAAGTCCGTAGACAGCTACTGTCCTGTTAAGTAGTTGTATGTAGTCTCTGTAGAGTTTTTTTGTTCTTGATGCTGCTTCACTCTTTTATTTTAAATTGCTAAGTCACTTAAAAAAAGGAATGATATAATGTTATCCTAAGATGACTATTCCAAGTGAGCAATTGCTGTAGTTGCCATAGGGATACTGAATGAATTCAGATGAGGTGGGAGACATACAGAGGGCTCTATGAGCATGAATTTCCATTTAGCAGCTCAGTGCGACCAAAAAGGGGACATGCGTGCCCCACCGTAATGGTGGGCTGCAGCTGTTGCACAGCCCATGCTGAAATGGCAGCCTGGCTGCCTGGGAGCTGCTTCAGCTGGAGCCTTGGCACCTTGCTCACTGCTGAAAATGGAACTTGGGCTCTCAGGTGATTTTGAAAATGTTGCCACAAGTTCCCCAGGAACAATACTTAGAAACAGCCACTTACTGATTTTGTAATAAATGCACCAAGGAAAACTGTGGAAGTTACATACGAATGAGATCTAGCGTTGCACTGGGGGACCTGCAGAGACTAATTAAAAATAACTAATATTTGGAAGAGAAAGAGCTTCTTCACAGAGGAAGGAACAATCTCTTTTATTATATAGAAGGTTTATTACAATGACAGAGGCAAACAATCATTCCAGAAATGAGAGTTGATAAGTGTTTTCTCTCTGCAGCATTTCTGTTCTATTCTTAAACTTTGGTTTAATTAACTTATTGATGACATGGGGGTGAAAGTGGTCAGCTGCCCAGAGAATGATGGTCATTTTCAGTTTATCTGTGCTCTTGCAGAATTTCCAAACAAGACTAATTTCAGCCTGCATTCATTAAAGAAATAAGTGTAAATATAGTGACATAATAACCTTAATGTCTTCAGAAAACATGAACAAACTTAAATGATAACTTGACAATTAACACCAGCACTCTGAGGTTCTGCCTTTGGAATGTTGCTTGCTCCCAGCCCACTCATGGAAAGAACTGGATATTGTAGTCTAAAGGTCTTTGGATTTGTGCTGTCCTTGAGAAGCTTCAGAGAAACGTTGATGACATTCATGACAGCAAGTATCAAATCTCCCCACAAGTACTTGCTCACAGCTGTACAAAGGACTGGATTTTTTTGGTTTAAAATACACAAATAAGTATAGGTTCAGGTTGCTTTTCTTGACACTGACACGATTTTTAATTATGGCAGGTCCAGAGCCTCCACTGTTGTAAACAGATATATCTCAGTTATCTTCAGATAAATTGTAGTGAGTTACTCTGGATTTACTTTCAGCACCACCAGTGCAACCTCTTGCCACCAGTGTTGGAAAAATAGTCATGCTGGCTGGGGTAGGTTGTAAGTATAGTGCTCTTGTGCAAGGTGGTATGATCCTAAGCACTCACTGCGTCTTGGGTGTATTAACAATGTAAGATACTCTTTAAAGAACTGACTTCAGAAGACACGCCAAGGCTCAAGACTGGCTAATTTGAAATAGTAAGAGATATGAATAGAATTTTGTGAGAACGGTTGTGAACATTCCCCAACTAAGTGGAGTGAATTAGGAAAGAAGAAATTAGAAGATGCAAGGTTCACTGACAAATCTGACAAATAAACACACAAATTCTAGCTTGTCTTGGTCAAGAATAGATTCAGCACGTTCTCTTTTACCACTCATACTGTCTCTCCCTCCCATTTACACTGTCTTTTAACTTAGATGTTCTAAGACCTCCTCACTTCTTACTTTTTAGGATTATTGTAGTAGTATTAACACTATACAGTATTACCATTCTAGGTTGTTTGATGGAAGTTAATTAAACCCTTTTAAGCCACTTGAGACTTTATTGAAATAAACAAACATTATCATATCCATCTTCTTGCTGAAGGACGTGAATCACAGAAAAGTTAAATTGCTTCTTAAGTCATAAAACAAGTCAGTAGGCAAATCAGGGATAGCACTAAGCACCCTTGGACTTCTAGACTCCTACCATAATCATAACATTAGACTGTCTTCCTAGAACTGGTATGACTGAATGAGATGATTTTATTCAAGAGTTCTCAATTGTGCTCACATTCTGGCTAATTCCATTATTACTGTAGCCAGTAGGAAGAAATCTGCCAAAGATTTTGGTGCAAATATATTATTTTTGGTGAAAGGAAAGACAACTGCAAGACAGTATGAACAAATCAGTTTGCTAATTGGGTATTTTTTTAATGTGAGCATGTGTCAGTATTATTAACTTGCAGGAAAGGTCAGGTGCTGTGTTTCAGTATGATGACACCTTCCTTTGTAAATGAGCATTTCAGAAGTCTCTAACTTCCTTGGTTAGGGCACATCTCTCCCTGCCTACTCTTCTGGACTTTTCTACTTCACTATATCCACAGATGGCAGGACTGCAGGGACAATACCTCCAATGTAGTTTTCCCCCATCAGAAGGGTCACTTGGCCAGCCATTGCCTTTCAGTAGGACCTGCTTCTCTGTTCTTCTGTACTTAATAACAGTGCACAAAGTTGGGAGGAAGGAGGGTATTAAGAAGAATGGTGGTGCAGCCTATGTATGCAGACAGCTAGACCCCTGAGACACAGTTGTTGTAGGTGGGCCCTATCACTGGGAAGCTGCAGGTTCTTTGTGGACAGTGGCTTCTGCAGGACTTGTGCAGAAGCACCTGACTTTGAACTGAATCTGTCTCACATGGGAATTCCATAAGACACCAACATAAGAAGGGCAGCAATTTTCTGAAGCAGTCCACTAGTCTTCAACAAAATAAAACCACAATGAGGCAGGTCTACCAGGCTTTCCTCCTGCTCCCTGCCTGAGGCAATAGGATAACCGTCTGTATATCACTCTGATAAGCCAGCACCAAACATCCAGACTGTACATTGCGTGCCGTATCTGTCATTCTATGTGCAGCCTGCAGACACACGGCAGTGGTAGCAGGACCTCAGAGATTTTCCTTATTTCTCCTTTTTATTCCTGATTTCCACTGGCACAAGAGATAAGACAAGATATCTTAATTAATGCAATCATACACACAAAAAGGTATGTGTAGCTGTAAATCTCATCAGCACCTGACCGCATGCTCAATTTCACATGCAATTACCTGGATAGACCACGTAATTATGCCACATAATTACTAATGCATTTTTTGAATGAAGTTGCACGTCTGCAGCTCAAGACAGCCTTTTCCCATCAACCAAAGTCCTCTGTCACGTTTTCCACCATGTGCACCTTCTCTTTTTTAAGAGAATGGGGCAGAAATTGAAGCTGGTTCTCCAGGAACTCAGTTAAAATATAAACATTATGTTTTAGGCAGTGAATTTTGTTTTGGGACATGAAGACCAATTGATGAAATTTTTTTGCTGTTAACCTGTTGCTGCAGATACCTACTAGAACTCTGCCGTTGGTTCTCCCTGAGGGCAAAAGATAACAAATAGGAAATTCCTATGCAGGAAATAATGGCAGGCCACATTCTTTGCTGTACCTAAATCTACTCACAGCATCAAATAGCAGGAATTAAAGTGATGGCAGTTATAATTCCCAGGTACTCTGTGATAATCTATTTCAGCCTCAGAATAGACCTTATCCCAGTTTGCACTATAGAAGACTACCTCTCGAGGCCAGCTATGTCATCTCTGGCTGCTGGGCTCCTGCTGAAACTATGCAGGAGGTGTGCAGGTACGACACTTACAGGCAAAAGGCTGATTTGCCATTGTCTTGTATCTCACTTTGTCCTTTAATTGTATTTGTTCAAACAGAAGTGGGATGAAATGCTACAGTTTGATATCATTGGCCTGAAGGACTGTGCAGAGTTCATGAGAGGTCTTACAGCTGACCACTGCTGGGCTTCTTTGTCATTCAAAATATAAAATAAAGTAAAAAAAATTGGAGAGAACTATATTAAATGTGCATCTCATATGAACCCACGCAAAACACCTTATTCAGGAGTCGAGGGTTTCTTTCATTATGCTAGCACTTCTTTTATGCAAAGAAATCATCTTAAAATGAAAGAAAGGGGTTAAAATATGAGAAGAATGTGTTTTCCACCAGAAAGTAATGCAGTTGTTCAGTAATTCATTGAAACAATGTCAAATTCATGCTACCTTTCGCTTGTTCCAAATCTGCAGGTATATGACAAAATAAGTTTTGTTGATTAATGTGGCCAACCATCCGTGTCAGACCAGCTTTATTTCCAGTAATACAGCCACCACATTCCTGCAAAACAAGGCCCTATGCAGTGAGCGCAATTTAATCCCTAAACACAAGGGAAAAAAGGTAAGGTAAATGGCAAGGAAAGACAGATAAAGAACAATAATCCTGAGCACTAGCACAACCTTTGCAAAATTAGTCATTTTAATGGATCCATTTTCTGTACAGGAGGTGTGATCAGTCCCGCTGTTACTTTTGTGAGTGTACCTGAGTGCTGGTGAGCTTGCTCTCTGACTAGGAAGGAGATATAGGGAGAAGATTAAGAGAGAAAATATACAAGGAAATGCCCAGAGATGGAAATTGCAGTACGCCATCTATGTAGTGTGGCTGTTAACATCAGGCTAGAAATAACGCATGGCTTTGCATTCAACTCTGTTCTCCGGACAGCTTATCACGTAAAAATGAATTGAGTTGTATGGCCATTGTAAGCTTTCTGATGGGTGCCATGTCAGACCACAGTCAGCTGAAAACAGAGCTTCCTTTATTCAGAGGTCACTGGGGTTCTTAATACCAGTTTTGCCCAGAACATCCTCAAAAATATTTGCTTCACTTTTACAGCAATCTGGAAATCAGAACAGGGTTATTTTGATATTTTTCCAAATATTGTTTTGCTCTTAAAATTGAGAATTCCAGAGCAATTTTGAATACAGTTTCCTTTTTTTTTTTTTTTTTTTTTTTTTTTGATTGCTGAGGCTGTTTTTCAATAGGTGTATTAAGCATTTTTAAAAATATACACAAGGTTCTGCTGTTCACATAGAAATAAGCATACATAGTATTGTACTGGATAAAGTTTGCAGTGACTCCTGTTACACTTCTGGCAAAGTAATAGCATGTTTCATGCAGTAATTTAAATGTGTAGATCTCAAAGCCCTTGAGAAAAGGGGTTGTACTCTTCAACACTAGAGACTGCTGCTGCTGAGGAACCTCAGGAAAGGGGAGATAATGGATTCAATGAAGATCATCCAAGATGCCAAGACCAGAATTGAATCCTGCTCTCCTTGGAGCTTGGCCAGTTCTTTCCCCTCAGCCACATATTTTCCTCTCCATGTTTAATATGTTTGAGATAGTTTCGTTTTATAAGGATTTGCTGGAAGCAGTTATAGCTAAAGGGAAAGTACTCTGAAGGCTACAACAAACAAAAATCATTTGGGTTTCACTAATGTGTTCAGCACCTTGCTTTGTGTAAAAATCCATGTACGACTCTCTTCTACAGGCCAACAGATCTTACAACCCCTTTTATAAATGAGCAGATTAAATATAGACAGATTTCTTCCCCTTGCCTTCCTTCCAGAAGGTTGCTCCAGATCCTCTCTGATGCACCAGGTGGAAATGGTCTGTTGTCAGCTTACTCATAGCTACTTTTTGGACCATTTATTTTCACACCAGCATTGTTCTCTAGGATAAACCCATTACAGATTTCTGAGCCTGTACCTCAACAGCCTACACTTGCTGCACTAAGTAAGCTGAGCTATAATATGCATTATAACCTAAAGAACACAGGTGCAAAATGAACTCCCTTTTACATCTCTTATTTGTATCTAAATACTTTTTAGATTGTCTAAATACTTTTTAAACTGGGTACTGACTCTTTGTCAAATTTAATTTCATTCAAATTTGTATCACATTTATAAAAAAAATACTCCTGGTTATGACCATTTAAATGTAGGGTTTAGATTTTGGATGATCCCCTGTTGTGCCAGGAGCTGGATTCAATGATCCTTGTATGCCTCCTCCAAACCAGGATATTTTATGATTTGTTGTATTACTGAGTTCTCTTCTTACCTTCATTGCATGGTCTCCATCATCAGTGCACTTTAGATTTTGTGAAATACAATATTGAGCTATTATGCATTTGTGTCCATGAATACACAAACTTTGCTCCAACACGTATTTTAAAAAATTGCCATATTAGGATGCATCTCTTTAAGTAAGAAATTCAGTATTCAGAAAATGGAGAACCATAAGAAATCATGGATAGCCCTGTCTCCTTACTCTCAAAAGGTTAGGAATTGTTAAAAAGCAATTATATTTTAGAACAGAAAGCCAAAACTCCAGCACAAATTCCTTACATCTAATATAGTGTGAACAGACCAGCAGCTCTCTGACTTTGGCGCAGTTCTTCATTCAACCCTTGGATGAAGATGAAGATTTCCTTTTACCCTTCCTTTTCAGTGTTTATTATCAGCAGCGTTGCTAAAATGAAGAATGAAGAAGGTAAAAAGGCAAAGCATATCTAAGAAGCAATTTCACAAAAAAAGACATCAGAAGTTACAACCACCTTCCTTTTAACACCGCAGACTATTTGGGGATGAAGAAGAGTTTTGGATACCAATGAAGGCCAGTTTCAACAAAATGAATGCCTTCACCAAATAGTAAGAGCTATGCCCCTGGAAAGCTAAGATGCTGTTACAGCAAGGCTTTCAACCGAAGATAGGATTCATCTGATGTTATGTAGATATCTGTGGTGTAGGCATCTAGACTGCAGATACCCACAGCAGAACAAGTCACTCCAGGCTTCCTTTGAATCCACGGGTGGAAAAATAGACACATCTAGGCTGTGATTCATTCCATCTAGAGTAGGTCTAAAATAGGTCATATGAATCACATCCTATAAGTGTTTGTTTTCCTCTGCTGAATGTAAGGAGACACTTGTAGATAGATGTAGATACCTATGACTTGTAGGCCTCTGAAGTTACAAGAGATGAATCTCTCTTCAGACAAGCTCTCTTTTTCTGCTACAAGGAATTTCAGGCAGAAAATACAGGGTGAAGAAGACCAACCAAATATAGGAAAGAAAAGTAGTAGGGCAGGTATCCACAGACATTAGTGAGCTGGCCAGAAATTAGTCTGAAAAAAAAATATTAAGTTGAAGATATTAGAACTTATAGCAATTATTTCCCAGAAATGATTGTGCTTCACTTAGTGTGGTGACACCAGACACTCTACAAGGGAGACCAGAAGCTGTTGATGTGCGCATTACATTACCGAAACTTCATCACTGAATTTGTCCCAGTGTCCAGAAAAAGAAATAGGTTATTTGTCATGGAACTGGTCTGCAATTTACTGTCTCAGAGAAAATAATCTCAGCAGTATTTTGAAAATATTAACACAAAATACTGAATTTCTTTTTAAATGTCTTCACTTGATCTCCACAGATGTCATATAACATATATGTGCAAGGGAGCTTATATTTGTCTCCAAAGACTTTACTCCTTTTTGACCAAGAATTACATTGTACTCTTATTAGATTTCCTATCAGAAAGTAATTAACTCAGTCTTAACTTGACCAACTGATTGGATTTACGGCTGTTTGCTATGTGTTCTCTTCTACAAAACTACATGAGGAATTTCACATTTTCAGAACATTTTTATTGAGACCTATTTGCTCAGAGCACTCTTTTTGTCATGGTTTAGCTAATGTTTTAGATTGATTATATTTATTGACAGTGAGACTAGTCCAATTGATTGACTTTCTAAAACGTTAACTTCTACGGTTTTCATTTAATCTGCCAAGATTTCCTCATTTACACTTGAAATCATCCTATTTACCTCTCTAGGAAAAGAGAAGTCAGACATCACATTTGAAAAAGAGGAGAAATGTTGGAACCAACTAACTGGCCTTCCTCTTCTGACTTACAACTGCTATTTTTGAGGACTCTGGGAAGACAGGTGAGGGCATCCGCCCTCCATGTTATCATCCAAAATGTTCATAGAAAAAAATGGCACCGTACTCTTCAGTCAAAAACTACCTCTTGCTGATTCTTCCTCTGATTCACCACTGAATTACAGCAGAATCCTGTCAGACTTAGGGCATCTCCTAGAGCACTGTTCAGTCAAAGATTTCCAGGGGTAAAATGGAAAAGCCAGATTTGTGGAGGAGGTGGGATAAGCAGGCAGTGACAATAGCCAGGACAGACTGTCTGTGATTGTAATGCATGGGGTTTGGTCCCCAAAGTCGTCCTCCATTCTCTGTACCCACCATCTCAAATCCAGCAAAAAGCCAGAAAACTGCATGTGACTCTATAAGTAAGGAGGAAGAATGGATTTGCAAAACAAATTATGTTTACCAACTGAAGATACAGTGATACTGTTTTACATTTTTCAGTGTTCTGTTTCAAGCAAGCCCTGGTTGGGAACAGACCAATGGGCACAGAACAGTTAATTGAGAGTATCAGAAAGTTCACCTCGTCTCATATTAAGATCAGTCTGGTCACCTCACACAGACTTCTCCAGGGAAAGATCTGTAAATTACTATCAGGGAATGAAACAGTCGAACTAAGTGGTTTTACCATTAGGAATTAGATTAGATTGTTATTTTTCAGTGATATATTTTTCTTTAGTTAAATGTTCCTGAAATAGCAATTAGTTTGTGTTGTTCAAAAACTTCTATCCTGAGAATTTTTTTCTTGCAGTTAAGGTATCGGTTACTTGATGACTTCTGCCCCGCCAACTGATAAGCCCTTAGATGTTGAATCTGAGAGACCTTTAAAGATATGATCTACATTCTACGCACCTGTACCTAATCCAAACTGGGAAAATAAAAAATAATCCTAAGGAAACTTCAGAAACCACTAGAAATAAGATCAGTGTTTCAGGTCTTTGTAATCATGACTAATACTCAGTTTCAGAGATTAGGTCTCTCCTGTGTTTTTTGTACTTATTTTCTACTCCTGTCTGTGCAGAAAGCACTAGAGATGCAAGGCTAGACGTACAATTGATATAAACTAACACAACTCCACTGAAATCAACAGAGCTGGAATGCTTTAAAACTGTTAAGGATCTTTTCCTACATCTCTTTTAGAATGGATATATTTATTTATATCAAAGTGCAGAGCTCAACACAGCAGTAATCTCTAAGACACAGACCTGTCTATGTTTTATGATAAAGGAATTGCATTTCTTCTAGATGTGATGATAAAAATCTACTATTTCTTGGAAGATGACTTGCTGGAACCTGGATAAATTGAACATACCTTATTCTGCTAGGAGTTGAAGAGATGTGGTTGCTAACCTAACAAGGGAAGGAGGTTTCTGGAATTAATGCAGTTAAGTTAGCAAGATTGTATTGGTGTCATTCAGGGGTGGATTGTGTTGTTATTTTTTTACATATTGAAAAAGAAATACAAGTTTGTAACTACTACTGTGGTTGTACAGAATGCATGGATCCAGTGCAGGATATCAGTAAATTGTCACAATATTAGTATATTCTAAAAAATTTAATACTTTCCAATAGGCCAAGATCAGCTCTGTTACAAGATCTAATCCAGTCCACTGCTTGTTTCCTGTTTGTTTGTTTGTTTTCCTGAAACCTGTTACATTGGGAGAGGGAGAAAATAATTTTCTCAGCTCAGAGGCTGAGTGTCTCTGGGCTTGTGTCTTGCTATCCTCTTTCTTAGAACTCACACCATTTGACTACACTAACTGTGCTGAATGACTGAAACAGAGGTGTCCCCTTATTCATGTAGTGACTGGTTACGTGTGTAGCTGTATGATGGAGCTGCATGTCATACTCCTTGGGCATAAGGAAAGCATGGGTTCAGGAACACAAGACACAACTTTCTGCTCATTTGAAGGATGAGGAAAATATAGTCTGGTAGAGTCAAAATATTGGACAATGTTGCATAGAAGTTCTACTCAGCCAGTGGCTTGCAGAAAGCGTTGTGCTCTAAAACTGGGTTCTAAGAGCGAAGTATAAATTGTCTTCAGCACATCACCTACTCAGCAGCTTTGTCTATGGCTCAGCCGAATCATGGGTTGATGGCTTAACCAGCAAATCTTCTGTCTCTCTTGAAGAGACATTTATTCAATAGCCAGTTTTCAAGTGAATATTTATTTATTTTTAGACTCCCAAATGCATTTGCTCTCGTTACTGATGCTGCTTCACGTGACTGAATGCTGGAAATATTTCTAGTTGTAATTATGTAGCAGAATATTTCTTTGTAGTTTCTGTTTGGATTTTACTGTTTGAATAACATTCAGTGTTGGTGAATGCCTGCCATTTCTATTCATTACTTATGGTTTGTATTTAACAGGATGGTGTAAAAACTGGACAGTTAACGCATCATACAATTTTGCTGAAAGTGCAGGTGCAAATCTCTGCCACAGAGTATTACTGAGGTCTTCTCCAAGTCAACACCACCAGGAGAAATGCCCCAATGACTGCGTGCACAGTACATGAGCTGCCATGGTTGGAGCTGCGTAGGTGAACAGAGGTGACAGTGCTGAAATCTGAGTGGCCATTTGACTGCTGCTGTGTGGCATGATCCAGCAGACAAAAGCTCACCTGTGTGATCACAAGGGGGAAGAGGAATGGGTCTAAAAGAATTTGGACTTTGTAACTATGAGAAATAGTCAGAAACATTGTTTTGCCCTATGGGACAATCCTAAGGGAGAGCCATAGGGAATGGATCCAGAGAAAATAACACAGGCAAAATGGTTTCCTGATATGAACCTTTATTTGGCACTAGAACGAAGAACACAACATAGCCCTCCAACTTCCCAGGTCAGCACTGTCACTAGTTAATGATCGTTACATCATTATTTGATGTATTTGATCAATTTTCCAATTTTGATCAGCTTTGATCAAAATTGATCAGCCTATTTGATCAGCTTTCCAAAATGGCTGCTCTCACCCTCCCATCTCCCAACCCTCCATGAAGTAGCAAACCACCTACAATTTTTTTCTGCCCTAGTTTCTTTTTTAAAACAAATCATAACACCGCCAACTTCTTTTATGCGGCAGTCTCGGCCGTCTTTCACTACACTGGGTCCATCTAGCCTGTTATTTAAATTCTGCTTGGAAAAAAAAATTCTTCCACAGTGCCCACACAAAGTGAGTCAACGTTCCTCTCCATTCATCTCAGAGAGACCAGGATTGCATCCAACATGTTTTCTTTAAAAAAATGAAAATAAAAAATAGAGAAAGAAGCCTGGGTGAAAACATTGGGACATGCATACAAATCAGCTGAAAAGTTGTGCAACTGTGTTTCTACAACCCTTAATCTTCCTCATTCACACCCTCCCTACTACCTAATGCATTGTGTGATTAACTATTAACTGTCTTTGTGCATAACAGCGTATTAAAACAACACATAGTAAAAACAATTTTTTCCATGTGATCATGCTTTTTTCCTTTCCTTTTTTCCTGAGATGGATTTTTGAGTTAGGCATTTTGCTTGCTTCTGTGCTTCACCCCTGCTATCTGTAAGGCTTGTTTCATTTGACCATGGTACACTTCAAAGCTCAGTGTAACTGTGTGGACCATCAACTCTGTCTTAAGGTTGGAAAAGGTCTCCAAAGTCATCAAGTCCAAGACTAACACATTCCCACTATGCCCACTAACAATGTCCCTCGGTGCCATAAATAAGTGTTTCTTGAGTACTTCTGGGAATGGTGGCTCCACCACCTGTTGGGACAGCCTGTTCCAGCGCCTCACCACTCTTTCTGAGAGGAAATTTTTATTCACACCCAACCTGATGTTTGGTGCCATTAAAGATTTTGGGCACCTACATCTTAGGATGTAGATTTTAAGGTTGTTACACTGATAACTAATACAGTGAGCCAGTAAAAGTTTCAACAAGGTTTCATTAAGAAGTTCTTCCCTTTTCCTTTGAAGAACCACACTAAAATACCATTACACCAAGCTGAGGGTTCCTAGTTTATGGAGTTCCTTTACTTCAATCACAGTAGCTATCAAGATAGAATAACTGAGCAAACACCATAGATTGTAGACATAGACACTTCTGGATATCTCAGAATCACAGATCTGTAGGGGTTAGAAGGGACCTCTGGAGATCTAGCCCCACTCCCTGCTACCATGCAGCAGGTCACACAGGAAAGTCCAGATCGGTCTTGACAAGCCACAGAAGGAGGCTTCACCCCCTCTGTGGGCAGCCTATGCCAGTGTTCAGTATTATACAGAAAGCACTTTCACATCCATCATCTGCGGTGTCTTTTCATAAACTATGAACTAATTGTAATAAAAGCTAACAGACTAATTTTGCACAAAGACAGCTGTGGGAACCCAGCTCGTTTTGCTAGATACACTTGGGAAAGTGAATGGCAATTCAAACATGGAGATGTAACTATAGCACATTTCCCATCAAGGGTTTTGGAAACTTTATATTCAGTCAAATTCCACAAAACCCAGAAGTGATGCTTTTCGTAGAAAGCCTCTGCAAAGGTAGAACATACAGACTCTGAATAACTCATAACAAACTCATAGTTCCCTGAAAGCAAAAAAGATCGCACAACTGATTTCCATATGATCTGAACTTTCATTCATGGTCTGTAAGTTCTGACAGACTAAACTTTCCTGGTATTCCAAGCAATGTGTAAAAGTTGAAGGTTTTCACAATTTGGAATAATGCAATTTCAATTGCATTTCAAAACAAAAAGGAAAGTTTTAAGATGAAAACATTTTATATTTTAAAAGTACACTCACCAGCTTGCCTCTGTACTGTCACAATTATTAAGTTAATTATTAAGTTATTAAAAATAAATTAAATTAACTGAACTAAAAAAATAGTTAGAAGTGGTATGGACAAGACAGACACATGAAAAGAGAGTCAACACCACTGAATGCAAAGATGTTTTGTTAAAGTTTTCTGGAAGAAAGGAGAACTGGTTGCTGCATTTTCAGAGATATGTGTGCGCTAAAGGAATCAACGTGACACCTCTCTGCAAAATTCACCTCTGTGCAGAGGGCCCTGTGCTACGCTTTTAAAGAGTGTTTGAGGGTAAAGCTTTGCAGATGTCTTCTACTGAGCTGGAGGGAGCTGGAGGTTTCACCCCTTCCAAGCAGAGACTTCAGGAGTGATCACCAATGAAAGAGTGAGAAAACTCCCTTTACGTTACCTCTAGCTTGCCAGCAAGCCAAGAAAGAAAAGATTTGATCCTAAAAGTAGTTTTGATTAGAGTTTTCTCTAATCTTCTTCTTTTTTTTTTTTTCTCTGGATAGCCACCAGAGCCTTGTGTCTGTGCCCAGGTTTTGCACTGATTCTGTATGTCAGTTTTAACAATGAAGTGTGAATGAATCGCAGGGAAATGATAGGTCACAACTTAAAGAAAAAAAAAGAAAGAAAAAAAAAAAAAAGAAGAAGGAAGGACTCCTGCCAAACATGGATAATTGACTTCATACACAAACCTTCCCCAGTCTCCAGTCCGTTCATTTCTGCAGGACGGCTTGACAAAAGCATCAACATAGATGTGACATTCTTATGGAAAGCCACCTCTAGGTGGAAGTATTGACCCTGCAGATAGAGATGAGCTCATAAATATCTATGTGGCAGAAGTGATGGCAGTACTTTTTAAAGCTACTTCCTCCAATATTTTGCTCTTGAAACTGTAATTAGATGGGGTGCCTTGGGATTTATATATCTGACGGCAGGTTGCAAAGCTCGTCTGAGCCAGGAATTTTCTTCTCTCTTGGCCCAGCTCCAGTGGACACGGTTCAAAACAGCACTTCAAACATGCTGGACATTCGCCTTTGGTGAATGCAGCAGTAAAGGGTGCACTCCTGGTTTTAAATATGTGCTTATGTGCAGTCCCCAGCCTCAGGGCTTGCCATGTTGACCATTTTTGACCAACACTGAGACCTGCATCAATGTATGGATTATTTGGTGTAACGATAATTTTTCATTTCCATTGGAAAAAAACAAAAACAAAACCAGCAAGAAAATTGCTGCTACTTCCATTCCCCTCTTTGGAGAGTAAATTGTGAACTCCTGACTACGTATTTGAGTGGGTCACACAAAGGATTACTCCTGTACTTAGTGAAGTACTTTGAGTGCCATAGACTGTAAATGATACGTAAGACTAGGCACTGTCATTATTCCTGCTTTGTAGAGTAAAGGTGTTATTCACAAGGGACCCGAAACCAGCCTTCTCAGGCTAATTTGTGCAGAGCTGCCGGAGTAAGATGGACCATTTAGTTCACTTATCCAGATGATCGTGACACTTCTTCTTTTCTCACTGTCTAAGCTCTTAGTTACAAATTGTGAGGGAAATTTTCAAAAGGCACAGAAATGCTGAGTTTCCCTGAAAATCTCCATGAATTAGATACCCCGACTGCATTTTGCACTCTAAAAGTAAATAATAAATCATCATTACGCTTTTGGAGGGGGGTCGTCTTCTTTATTTATGATCTGATGAGGGGTTCTGTTTGTTAGATCAACAGTTTCGTAAATGGCTGAGAGATGTGGGAGTAATGCTGAGCATTGTTTTTCCTGAAGGTTGGCTTTATTTACCATCAAAAACATACACATTGACTTAACGTCTTTCACAGACCATTTGTTGTGCAGGGAAGAGTCTGGGAGGAAGGTGAAACAGCTGCTGGTACATCTTACAGCTCTGTGGTCATAGCTCACACATGCCTAAAGGGATCATGATTGAACTCTTTATATGTGAACAAACTTACCTGTGTCTCCCACAATGATGAATGTAATAAACTTGATGTTACAGAGCACCTTTGGGTACCCTGTGTAGTTGTTGATAACTACCAGAAGGTCTGTTCTGCTGCGAATTAGAAAGCAAAGTAAAGCCGAAAGCAGCATATCGATGGAATAACTACAGATCTGACTTCATGACATGGTGGAAAATCTTGTGTCTAAAATACATCCTGAGTCTCTAGGAAGGGCTCTGCCATTTGTGCAGCACCTTGGCAGTGTTCCCATCCATGCAGTTACTCCTCAATAGACTCAAGCGAGGAACTGCTTAGTTTCTTCAGGCTCAGAACTGACACTGCCATCGTGTCCAGTCTTTCCTCTGTAGCACTGAAACACATCCTGAGAAGGTGTGCATGTGTGGGCAGCCAAGTCAATGAGAGAATCAATTTCCATCCACAACTACCGTGCAACACTAATTAGGTCAGGCAGGCACAGTGATGTGATTTGTTTGTTCTTTGGAAGGAGACGGCCAAGAGAGGATTAGAGTGAGGGCAAGCCCAGCAAGCAGAGGCCAGCAGAGACTGGTCAGCTCTCGAAAAGGGTGACAGACATCTCTGGACACTGTGTACATTTATACATGGATATCTGTGTATCTTTCAGTATACATCTGTTGGTATAGTTCAGTGGACACAGAAGGTTAGCTTTTCCCTGTGCTGTTCTGACTGAGACTGACTACTGGTCCCATCAGAGACAAAGGTAGACACCCTGTGCAAGGCCGGAGATGGGAAGTAACTTTTTTCACTCACACCAGAGGCACAACCAACACACTGTTTTCCAGATGCTCTTATTTTTAATTGAAGAACTAGATGCCAGGAGAAAAATAAAGTTCCAATTAATAATGTGTTGAATACAACCTTTCCTTCAAGCTACAGCGGCACTAGCCTGTGCACTATGTTTTATACAAGACATAACATTTTCTCATAACGTTCTCAAGTATCAAGGACAAGGAAATGGCTTCTTGTTCACAGTGTAGCTCACTGATTGGTTAAATGCTCATACAGGGGTCAAAGTCTGATCTTATTTATGGCACTGTAAACTGCAAGATGTGCTACATTCCCTATAGAGGAATATCACTTTAATGCTAATATTTGTTACCATTAAGCTATTTGGATTATTGACTTCTGACTGCTTGGAATTAGTCTGGAAACCAGAGCCTTACCTTCTGCCTTTTCGTCTAGTTATCTGAAAGATCAGTTGCACAGTTGAGTTTGTGCTTTGAATTCTGGCATCTTTCTTACACCCGTTCTCTATTAGGGGAAAAAAATCTAAATGGCAGAGCATACATCCTCCAAGCATTTCACTACACCCACACAGTCCTTTATCTTTAAAACCGTGTCTTATTCCAAACTGGAAAGGCAGCAGTCTAGCTAGAAGACAGGTTATATTCAAGAGAGAAAGGAAGGAGGTGGCTGAATCATAGCAATTTAACTCTGGCTGGGTGGATGTAAATTCAGCCTCTGGTTGCTGCTATCACAAGCTTAGTATGATTTTAGATACACGGAACAGCATATTGTTCTAGGTAATGAAGGCTAGAGGTCAGAGCAGGCTATTCATTTGCCTTTATTGCTTGCACTCCAACAGGTGCAATATTCATTGCCTCTGCTATGAGCAGTGATCTCTGGCATTACTAATGAAATTTCAAATCATATTTTATTTACTTCCTTTCTACAGCACCTGCCAATAACCACACTGATAAACCCCAAACTGATCATTTAGGGGTTTCTAAGAATGCTCTCAAGTAAAAGCCAGTCATTGGTAAAGAACTTAACTTGCTGGAAGTAAAAGGTTCCTTTGGGTTTTTTTCTTAAAACAAATGCTATAACACAATCAATTTGTCCAGCAACCACCCTCACCCTTTCTGCACTTTGAGGCTGCTTCTTCTGGAAGAAGCTAGATTTATTTATTTTTCCTGAGAATACCCTTGTTATACTCAGTATTCACAAAGGGCAGAAAAGATACACATCTGAGTGCGTCCTATTAACATGCTTCACTGTCCTGCATGCCCAAGTCATGAAGGATGCCTCTGGCCACAGATCAGTTGTCATCGTTCTCCCAGGAGCGGATACTTACACCTGCTGCCTTGTCTTCGCTGCAACAGGAAGGAGGATGGCTTTTGTTTTTGTTTGTTTGTTTGTTTGTTTTTTAATTGATTTGCTTCAGAACCAGGAAGCTTCTGAGGAACATCAGCATTTGGCCAGAGTGTACTTTGGACCAAAAATCTTCCAACTCAGTGAGCTCCATTTCCGAAATTTCATTTCCTTCGTATTACCATGTAAAGGAGTCTCCTCCAGACTCATCCTCTCATCCTCCTTCCTTCCTTTTTTTCCTTCCTTCAATATTTTGTTTTTCTTCATTTTATATGGAGAGGTTTTTAAGGAAGGAGGTGTTTTGATCTCAGAGGATTGCCTGGGAGGCTGATATTACTGTCTTAGGGCCGGTGTTGTTGGTCAGTCCTGGGGAGCACTAGGTTGGTACTGCCCGCAGATGGGAGGGGACTCGCCATGATTCATCTCCAATAGTTCAGAGGTGAGTGTCTACTCCACACGTGGATGGCCCAGCTGGAAGCAGGGAACAGGATGGAAGATTACTCAGAACTCTTGGATGGGATATGCTGCTGCCTTTCCCATCTTTTAGCCCCTGAATGTAAATTCTCCAACAGAACAATGACAAAAGCAGGGCGGTGTTGTGGAGCTCATTTCATTTGTAGGTAATGGATGTGCAAAAGGCAATGTTTTCTCCAAGGAGGTTAGCAATCTGCCTCTTTGATTACGATTAATTAATCACTAGCACATGTCAGAAATGTGCCAAGTACTCTCTGATCAGAGAAGCTCCCAGTCAGAGGACAAACATGTACAAATAGGAAAGGAAAGCCAGACAACATTTTGTCCTTTGTGGAGTAATTGCTGCAGGAGCAAATGAGTAGTAGTTTGATCTTTTGGGGAGCGATCTTTTAGGATGACAACGGAGAATGTCCACTGGGATTAGAACAGGAAACTTTAGTAAGATGTTCTGCCTCCCAGCTTTTTCTTCAATAAGATTTGCTTTTCCAGTCTATTCCAATCCAGCTTTTGACCAGAACTAATGTGGAAGGTAAGAGAGAAGCAACAACTTTCCTTCAAGGTGCAATGAGGATAATTCACATCAGGTACATTTTAAAATGACTCAAGCTTTTGAATCAAGTGCCAGTTTCATAGTGGATTTAGACCTGTCTCAGACATCTTTATTCTGAGAAGTTGCGGAAGATGGGAGATGCTGACACTTACATTCATCTGGTCTTTCAGTTTCTCTGTCCTGGAAACAGCGTAAGAGGCTGTTATATGGACACCTAAGAAAGAGGAATAAAAACTATGGTTAGTGACTGGCTCCATTGTGACTGGCTCGAAAGAGATGATCTGAGGCTTGCCTACAACTTCTGCTCAGAAGCAGTGTGCTCTCTTCTTTGAGAGGAAAGCATTAGCCCAGTATTAGATCATTTTAAAATTAATCCTATGAGGGCTTTAAAGATTTATGTAGATTATCTGTATGTACTTTTGGGTGCAGAATTTCAGAATCATTGACCCAAACTGCCTTCAAAATCCCTGTGCTATTCCTCAGCATTACAGAGACATTTCATCAGCTCTGATTTGTCCTCTGATTGGCATACCACAGGTTCACTTTGCATGAGATTTAACTACAGTGGAGCCTTAAGTGCTTACACCTAAGTCCAGGTTCATAACCATTAGCCACAGGCTCTGAGCACTTGTCCTGTAAAGTTGTTTGCAGTAACAAAGCTCCTCACAGATTCCATGGGATTCTTGATTCTGCTTACGGAAGCTCTTGGAAGGAATGCACTTGGAAAACATCTTGGTGTGCTTATGGGAGAGAAAATGAATGTTAATAATGTGATATGTAGCAAACTGAAATTTCTATGAAGATATGATCACTAGAACACCTTCTGTGGTACTTTAAGACAGCTTTCTTCCAATGAATTTATTCTACAGTAGACAACTAAATAATTTTCAGGATTTGGGTCCCAGGAAGTTGCTGAATTAGTATTTGCAAGGAGAAACATAATAAGAAACAGTAATGTAAATGTCAAAATGTTACTTACTGTGGCAGCTTCTGCTTATGTGTGCTCAGACATATCCAAGCCAAGGTTCCTCTTTGCAGGGACCTCAGGGCCTGCTTATATTTTATTAATTGACTTCAGCCGACCTGTTAACTTACAATGACAATCAACATCAGTGACAACAATGTGCTTCCTCCCTTTTGAGAGCTGTCTTGCCTAAAGCTCAATAAATTGAACTAGTGACTTAAAATGACCTTAATTTCTCCAAATTAGAAGTTTCATGTCCTACATGTCCCAAAGATGGAAAATGAAATAGACTGATAAATTATTAGACTGGTGACCTTTTTTTTTGTGGCAGCAATATCGAATTTAAAGTGTTTTTATTTATTTATTTTTATTTTATTTTCAATAATCAGAAGACCAGAATGAATTTAAAATCTCAGCTTAAAAGGAACTGGTGTGTTTTGATGTGTTGGAAACCAGACTTAACAAAAACACTGACCTTTTGGTGATCTCAGAAAGAAAGGACAGAGATTAAATTTGCTTCTCCCTTAGTTGCTTGCATGCAAATCTATTCCTATAGGCGCGAGCATACCAAACTCCTACAGCCCAGAATCAAGAGTATGTGGAACCAGCCCTGTCAGTCGTTCAACCTGATAGATACATCTCTATTATCTTGGACTGCAGTTCTCCAGTGACCACATTCTGGTGCCTCAGAGGGCTGCTTGTTGTATGGGAGAGATCATGAAAATCAATATTACATTTATAGTTCAATACTATCTTTAATACTAACGATTCCGATGCAGAGTTACAGAGGGTGTCTTTCTCAGGAAAGAAAACAAATCCACAACACTTTTATTTCACTTTTCCTCAGGAGAGTCAGTTTGGTGGGAACAGATGCTAAAATTGTTAATCCACCAACTGACTGCTCCTATGACTTCACAGAGACCTGTTATTATTCATATGCAATGTGCTCTTGCTTTCTTTCCCCATGCTCTGGGTTATGCACATCTGACATAAGAGCTGCAGCTGTTTTATACTGCTTGCTTTTTATTCGGAGGCCTCACTTCTAATTACTGAAGAAGAAAAGAGATCTCTGCCACATATGCTAGAGAAGGTGAAAGGCTGTAGTCCTACACCAGCTTCACTGAGGTTATACAAAAGCTCAGTTACTTTTCATTCAGGCTCCCTGTGCACCAGTTAAGAGCAGGATGCTCTCATGTTAGACAGACTATTTTGTTGCATGTCAAATCAGCACAACCCTTGATTTCTGTTCTTGAGCCTTTCAACCACATAGCAATGGCTGGACACATCGGTTTTCTGTCTGCCTGTCTTGGATGGACTTGAAATGTTCATATTTTCAGCATCTTGAGAGCCAAAGAGCAATGCAAGGGTGGAGTGCTCTGGAGGTATGGTGGTGCTTCTTCCTTGGGTATCATCTAGTACACTCAGCCGTGGTTCTGCCAGGATGTGGGAGGCAGGCAAGGCATTGGTGTGCCAGCTGCTCCAGAAGAGTGGCAAGGAAAGTCCTCCAGATCACCAAGGGGAGATGGCAGCGCCTTACATTGTCAATGCTGCCTGGCATGAGGATTTTGGTACTTTTGGCTAGTACCTCTAGGAGATTCCAGGAGTAGCCTCGGCTTGAGCATAGGTACAGATCCATACAGTACCGAAATGAGGAAAACTGTTATCTGTAGAACTGTTTCTATCCTGGCCCTTACACTGGTCATTACTTCTCTGTCTTGGCGTGATTGACAGAGGAGGTCAAGAATGCATAGCTTGTCCCTGTAGTGTAACACTGACCACTTGAAGGGCTGAATCATCAGGGGATGTCTGCTGTTTCCTCCACAGCACACTGCAGGGGCCACTGCTTGTCATGCACATGGGGTGGGATGCATCAGTGCTCCGTTCTACGCGGGTGCTCTACACTTGTGTGCTGCCATTTGCTGTCTCTTCCTCCTGTCCACAGGGAACGGCTTCACAGCCTGTCGCAGGTGTGACCAAGGGAAAAGAAGATGAAACACTAAAAAGATCTCTGACTTCTTGAAAAAGAGGTGGGTTTTAAAAATGTGGAGCCATTGAGCATTCAACCTTACACATTCAAAGCAGGGTTCAGCTATTAACAATTTAAGATCCCCCTGCAAGGCATACATACCTTTGCTTCCTCCTTGCTTCTCAAGTAAGGAAACTGCAGCCTAAGCAGCATGGCTAAGTTTCAAGCTAGGTGAGTATCAGGGAGGGAATTAGCATTCATACTCCTTAACTAACAAAATGGGTGTTTGCTCTTCAACGCAACAATACCTCCAAGGTCTTGTGTTGAAGGCTGAACAGAGATAATGTAAATTTAATAACGTGCATATATATTTTATGTTTCCACTATAAGGACATGGATTCCTTAGGCTATGTGATTTTGACACAGCTGAGAGCAGCACAGATGTGAAGCAAAGAAATGGCCATGTTGTAAAATCTGCAACAGGAGAATCTTGCATGTGAGCTTGATTCCTTTTCTGGTTTTAATAGGGGAGTGTGAGTGTTTCTAAGCTACCTGGATCCCAGTTCGTTGAGCTAAGCAAATGTTGATTTTTTTTGTGCCAAGCTGTTTCGTTCCAATTTTTATATCAGAAATCCTCACTCTTGAAAAATTACTCTTCTTGTATGAAATATGCCAGTCCTACCTGCCCCTTCTTGTACGTATGTAGAGGATCATGGAACTATAGACTCATAAATGTTAAGAAAGGCCTCTAAGATCATCTAGTCCAACCGTCAGTCCACCACCACCATACGCCCACTAACACTTGCTTACACTGAGCTGCTTTTTCCTGTCCTGACCGGGGCACAAGGAGGTACTTATTCCTATTTTCACAGATTAACGTAGCTGAAGAATACTTTTTGTGAATACATGTGTTTATTTCTCCTTCCATGCAAGGAGGGCGTTAGGAACCTGAGTGCGTACATCTAAAGAGAATGAATGTCCTCTGCTTTCTGTTGGGTGGCATGTCAGCTCTGCTGCACAGCTGCCTCCGCACAGTGGCACAGCAAAACAGCAATGCGTGGGTGAGATATCCATGTGCTATGAAAACAGGGGTGTCTCCTTTAAGCGCGGAATACGAGTTTCCAAATACATTTTTTTCTGGGGGAAATAAACAACCAAACACCCTCCGGACTGGCATTGCCCCTCCGGCTGATAGCTGTAAGTGAAAGGGCGCAGAGCTGTGTGTGAAGAGGCGGAAGGTAGAGGACGCCTTTCCAGTCCGAAGCTCTCAGTGATGCCCAGCAGCTGAGCCCGCTGCGCGGCGGACGCGGCGCGGGGAGAAAGGCAGCCCAGGCCGGGCTGCCCCGCGCCATCTCGTGGGGAGAGGAGGTAAGTTCCGGCTCCGAGCTCCCCGCCTGCCGGCAGCGCAGTAGCTCAGGGAGAAGAGCTCTGCCCGGATTCGGGACGGAGCAGGAAAAAACGAATCGTTGCCGGGCGTCCATCCAGCCTCTCGGCGGTGGCATTCAGACCGCGCTGTCATCGGGAGACCTTTGCAGAAGTAACTAACCGGTTTTTGTTTATTCCTCTGCTTTGAACAAAGCGCCCTGCCGGTGTGAAGATGAAGCCAGGTTGTTATGCGTGCCCTCGCTCCGTCTTCTGTGACACGTTACTTCCGTAAACCGTTCCACTGCGTTTCGTCTCTGCCCTACTGAGTCAGCTTGGCTTACAGGGCCTGCTTCGTAAAAGCCACTCAGTCGGGTTGTCTGCAGCAGCCACAGGGAACTGACACGCATCCCGCTGTGGTTATTTGTGCTTACTGAAGCCCAGTTCCTTACTTTTATCTCTTGTTTTTGAATCCCATAAGGATGCTCTATGCTAAATACCATGAGTTCAGTTTTGATTCCTAAAATAGACCCTCCCCCCCCCCCCCCCTTGCAATTCAAGGAGTGATCTTATAATAAATTCATTGAGACGTTGTTCTGAAAGGCAGCGCTTTCACGGGAACAGCACTCAATCTCACGTAACAAAGGTCTATATTAAGATCCATAGATTGAATCTAGATAAAATGCAGTCTCCACTGCTGCTGACAGCAGGAAGATCCCCCAGTGCTGCTGTGCTGAGACACCCACTGCAGAGGGATCTGAGGGATCAGAAGCCATCAGAGTTGGTCTTACAGGGGCAAAATCAGTTTTGTTGGTGTTGCTAAGGCCCTCCTAAGACATGTGGTGCTCCTGTGCCATGGATGGGCCTTCCTCCTGGAGCAGGTCTGACACTCCAGCTGGCAACGGACATGCCCTGTTATCATCCCAACACTATTTCCGCCACAGACTAGCTGGTTACAGTTGGAAAGAGACTTGGTTAAGCATACCTAACCCACCCTGACACAGCTTACTGCAAATACTAGTGGTTTCCTCACCACAGCATTTGATTCTTAGGTCAATCTCTTCTGGAGATTACATGGCAATCGTGTGATGTAAATGTATGACTGTAAATATTAGTCTTTCAGGCAATGTTTTCTCATCCGTTTTACTGTTTGTGAGGGGGTGGAATTTAGCAACAATCTCATTCCCTCCCTGATACTCACCTAGCTGTATTTGCAGCTCTGTTGTTTTGCAGCATTTCACAGATTTGAAGCAATATTAGACCATTTAGATCAGCGATCTCTGCTGTGTGGGAATTTCCCTGTGAACTGGTTCTTTCCCTGATTGTTTTGTGTCAGTGGATTTCCGTGATCCCAGAGAATATCAGCCCTGGCTAAATGGTACTATATTCAGAAAATCTCCAAGTGATTTTCTGGAAAGCCTGTGATAGATGTACAGTTCCCCCATGCACAGTAGACCTGACCCTCTTGCTTGCTTCTGATGTCACAATATATGTAAAGAAAATCAAATCATGCAAAGTGCTGCAAACAAAAACAAACTACAGTCTCCAGTTACACAAATTCCTTAAGCACCTGCATAATTCAAAAGGCATGTGTCATCCCACTGGCTGCTGTGCGTTTGCCTGGATTTCAGTTCATTTTGCTCCACTGTGTGTTTCTGGAAGCTAAGCATCCCACTAGGTATCTGACAGAGTGATTTTCTGCTATGGTGAGGCTCCTGTCGTACGGACCACCCAGGCTTTAAATGCATCATTTGCTTTGCTGTTGCCTTCAAGAGAATAGCACCTCTGAAGGACTAACATCTTTTTTTGGAAGGCAGACTGCATGTTGGAATTGTTCACACTGGAGTTCCTGTGAAAAACAAGCACCTTTTCCCTCCTGACTTTGTTGGCAAATGCAATGCTTTGGAGCTCTGTGTGCCACATATTACTGCTCTGCCTGTCCCTGCCATCACCTGTCAGGGATGCCCTGGGTCTTGCTGTCAGTGAGCAGGGGCTGGTGTGGGGCTCTGCGGCTGCAGCAGGGATGTCCTCCTTGCTCTTGTCCTCAGGGACAGCTTTCCTAAAGCGCAACCAACAGCGAGCAGCAAGCAGGCTCATCTCCTTTGGGACCTCCAGTCCATGCACATGCTGCCTGGTGCTCAGGAAGCTTCCAAAAGCATTTCCTTCAAACCAGCAGAAATTAAGCTGAATACGCTCCTTCACTGTCTCTGACTCTTTCCAAAACATCACAGTGTAAGAAGGTTACAGGCAGCATAGCATTGCTTCTCAGAGACAAAAAGACAGATGCGCAGCCACAGCTACAGAGCCAAAAATAAGAACACCTGTAGGCGACGTAGGTGTCTCATTGCAGGACAGGGGCAAAGCACTTGCTTGGCACCTGCTGGTGGAGGTGCCCTCTGAGCAGTCCCCAGGGAGGACAGCTTCACAGGCAGGGCAGAGTGGAGCCAAGCTGTCTGCATGTTGTGAGTGAGTGTATTTCTGGCCCCATTTCTGGCATTGCTCAAGCATCAACATGCTGCTGCAGCCCTGGCCCAGCCAGGAAAGCTGAACCTCTTTGCATCTCCGTGGAAAGGATAGCATAAAAAAGAAGTTTATGGCTCCAGTTGGTTAGAGGTGTAGGTATGAGTTGTTCACGTGACAAGGTATTGGTAGCAGGGAACTGCAGGGCTGGTCTGTATGAGGAGAGCCCATCAGCTGCCCCATGTCAGAGCCATGAGCACACTGGGTATTTTTGGGAAAGCGGATTGAAGAACGGGACTGCAGCCCAGGAGTAGCCCATGGTGGAGCAGGCTGTCCCCCTGCAGCCCATGGGCACCATGCAGGGCACATATCCATGTGCAGCCACAGAGGAGCCTGTAGTGTGGTGGTGGATGGGGCCTGGAGGAGGCCAATGCCTGTGGAGAGCCCCTGCAGCAGCACCTCAGCCCAGAGCTGCAGTATGTAGAGAGCAGCTCATGGTGGGGCATGAGGGCTGAGGGAGCTGCTACCTGTGCATCCCATGGGAGGGACTCTTGTGGGGCAGGGGCAGAATGGCTGTGAAGGAGTGACAGAGAGAAAGCATTCCCCATTCCCCTGTGCTGCTCGGGGGCAGGAGGTTGAAGGGTCAGGAGTAAAGTCGAGCCTGGGGAGAAAGGGCATGGGGAAACAGTATTTTCAATTTTGCTTTTGGTTTTCACTGTCCAGTTCTGTTATTAGTTAGCAATAAATTGAATCAATATTCCGAAAGCTGAGCCTGTTTTGCCCGTAATGGTAAGTGGTGAGATGTCTCCCTGTCCTTATCATAACTTTTTTCACTGTATTTTCTCCCTGTCTTGCTTAGAAGAAGCAGCATGGTGGGTACGTGACATCCTGCCAAGGCCAACCCACCTCATCTGCACCACCAGACTGCTGATGTGGATGACCGAGCAGCTGGGGTAGCTCACAGCTTTTGGCTGAGGGCAGCCTGGCATCCGTCCTTTCTGATGCAATACACTGCCTTCGTGGGTCATTCTTGCTTAGATGACATCAGGAAAAACATCTCTGAGACGTGGCTGGGACCTGGAGCAGGAACCAGGCCTGTGCAGCACTGCCAACCCAGCAAAGCAGACCCAGCCACCCCGACAGATTTGCTTTTCCCATAGTGCCCTGGGGAATGGGGACATCAGTGGGACCCCACCCATCCCCAAGGTGCAGCACTGTGCCAGCCACCAGGCAGCCTGACCAAGGCTCACAAACGCTGTCACCACGTCTACGTTGAAGGGCTTGAATACAACAATTGTTTCCACTGTGCAGAGTCATTTGTTCAGTAAGGAAGGCCTGGTGGAAGTTTCGTTTTTATAACTCCCATTGCTATTTTTTATGAGTGCTTATAACATTCACTGGAAAGCCATCTCTGGGGTTTACGTAAAACACAGCACTCCCTATTCAGGATTCTTAAAGAAATTTCATGTTATTAAGCATTGGATCTGCACGCTGTAGCCTGGGCAAAAGTGACATTGTTACTGTTTTTACCAAGCTGCTGCGATGCCACGCTAAGACATCAGCTTGCTAAACTCGGGGGGTGATCCTGATTATGCTGGCACAAGGATAATTCAATTCAGATTGCTATAACAACAAACAGTGTCCATACTCGCTGTAATCACGTTAAGGCCTCTACACAAAATAATTAGCATCTTTATATTTGGTAAGTAGAGATCTGCCACAGGTCAGCTTCAATGAGGACACTGCATTGTTAGAAGATGGGGCCTTTTGAAGCTTTTGGGTATTTGGAATGGGTATTTGGAAATAAAACTCCTCTACAAAATACAAAAGAAGGACTTCATTACCAAGGAAGCACCCCTGCTTGCCTCTTCATCAGTTTTTGTTCCTTCTGCTGAAGTAAAATAATAATTCATTTCTTTGAGCACAGGGAATCAAAAGAAACTACTTACACTAGAAGAGGTATTTGCTCCATTTCTTTCTATTCCCAAGTGACACCTGACAGACTTCCCAAATCCAGGGATGCCTTCTTGCAGGCCCACATCTGACAAGACACACGCAGGCTGTTTAATCATCAACCATCTCTGCGGCCCCTGGGCCCGAGGCAGACCTGCCCATTATTCAAGACCGAGCAGTTCAGAAAAGCAGGAGTATTCTTCTGAAAGCAAGTCAACAGCTGACATGCCATTTGACAAAGCTATGTAGGCTGCCCAATGCTATGGGAAAATTGAAGGGGTGTCTGCTTTTTATTCAGAGGTAATTGATGCTTTCCAGGGAAAAATAACCCCTCTTCATAATTGCAGGACTTTTCACCCCCCCCAAAAAAGACATTACCTTTGACATGTTCTGTATTTTGTAACAGTGCCAGAAAAATCAGTGTCCCCGTAGATTTGATCTAAAATTGAGATATCATCTGAAACATTTTTACCTTGTGTTTTTGATAAGCAGAAAATGCTGGCTAGTGATTTGAATAAGGTGTCATCAATTAAATTACTTGAAATTCTCTGGAATATCTCACATTAAACCTACATTTAGGCCCACTAGACACAACGATGACATTTCATCTTTTTCTTGTCAGCCTGCTGTGTATATCTGCTCCAGTGCAACAAGGTGGGGTCTGATCCATCAAGCTGAAGTGACAGCTCACACAGTTGTAGGGAATGGTATACATCAGCAACCTGTAGATCAGCCTGTCAGAGTCCAGTGCTCAGGAGAGTGCAAAAGCAATTATTATATGAGGGCTACTCCAAAAGTAATACCTCCTATTTTATTATGTTGGACCACAACATCGGAGGTGGATGTAGGTCATGTAACCTTCCAGCTAGTATTCCCTTACTTGTTGTTGCTGTGTGACAGATGGCAGCAGAAGGACAGTTTGACAAAATGGCGTCTGATGTGGAAGAGTGTATGAAGCAAAGGTGTGTCACTGAATGCCTCCGTGTGGAAATATGGCACCCACTGACTTTCATTGACACTTGCAAAAGTTTCTGGAGACCAAACAGTGGATGTGAGAACAGTGGGTGGTGGGTGCTGCATTTCAGAAGTGGTGACAGTGACAGTGGGTCACCTGCACGGGTGCAGGTTTTTATGAGTGCAGCATGCAGGCTCTTGCTCACTGATGGTGTAAACGCATATGAAAATGACTATGTTGAAAAGCAGTGTTTTGTAGCTGAACGTTTTCTCTATCAAATAGTGTTATTGTGCTCTTTGTTGTAGGTTTCATGGAAATAAATAGGAGGCATTACTCTTGGAGCAACCCACATACATTTGTCTACATGATGGAGGAAACTCCTTACTTTGGGAAGGTGAAGTACCTGAGCAAGGGGGAACCCTGAGATCCAGCACCCCTGGGCAGGCAACTGCCCCAGAAGCCATCCCAAAGTAGTGGCAGGAGCCCTTGGAAGGGTTGGCACCAGCTAGCCCTCCTGGGGGAGAAAACACCTGAAGGGTTCATTACCGTGATCCAGGTTAGAACTTGCTCAAATATCTAATAATGTTGTTTTTTAGCTACTTTCAGTTTGACTTGGAGATAAAACCCATATGAGGGGCTGTAGGATGTCTTACACTTCTCCCAGAGATTATCTCCCTTAATAGCACTGCGCTCCTGAAGCATCTGAGTTTCTCAGGAAATTCTGAGCATGTTCTTCTTATCCTTTGACCTTTGTACCCTTCTTCTTCCTTTTTTTTTTTTTTTTTTTTTTTTAAAATTATTATTTTTAATTTGCTTAATCATCAGCCTATTGGTAGTTTTACCCCTGATGTAATACTGAACCACAAGTCATCATAAACCATGATGGCCAGGCAGAGCTTACTTCTGGCGCTGCTTTCTCCCATGGAAGAAGACTAATAAATCCCACTACAGAATTCTGCTTGCCCCACCAGCACTTCCTTAGTAAAAGCACGTTAGTTGTTTTCTGAAAGCTGCGGAGTTTTTAAACAGAGGTGAGTTTTTTGGAAAGCCTAAGAAATAGAAGCACGTAAGGCATTTCTAGGTAAGATCAGCCACTGGTTCCTCAACAAAGCTAGAAGAAACTCAATTTATCCTTTCAAATACTTGCCTATATATGATATTTTTAGAACAAAATGAGGTAATATGATTTTGACTACACTCACGTCGATGCTGGTACATTTCTTTTTCTGGTCCTTTAAAACTAATTAGCCTAAAAAGCTCTGTAATTGCTCACTGCTGCCACCAGAGGTCAGAACACGGGCGTGGGTAAGGGGGAAGACCTCCGCATTTGCTGTTCGGTCAGAATTAGGCCTCGAAACGCATCCAGCCAGAAAATTCCGGCTGTGTATTAACTGAAGCTCCAAGTCATAAGGGTGATAGGGACTTTCTCAGGTCCTGCACACAGTGGATGTGTCGAAACGGCAGCCAGCAAGTTGTGGGCCTGCTGAGCGAAATGTACGGTGCTGGATGGAGAGGGATCCTTGACATATAGGCAGGTTTGGGCACCTGGGCTGCGTGGAAGGGCTGGGCTAGGGGTCAGACCTGGCAGACTGGCATTCACCCTCCCCAAACTCATTGCTCACCGCTTTCTTCAAAAATCCTGTTCTGCTTATTTGGTGATTTACATGCTTCATCTGGAGGCCTGGAGTGTGCTGGATCTGAAAAGCAGATGTTATGGAAGAGATGATCTCCTGGGGCTATTGATATAAAGCTTCCTGTAGACGTTGCTCTGCAATTGTTCAACAGTACAGTGAAATCTCCCTGGTGTGATCAGGACTCCTGTTATTAACTTGTACGCTTGTGCTATCCTTTCTCCTGCCTGTTGTACAGTGATTGGGCGTGCTCCTGTCCTACTTGTTCACGCTGTGCAGTGCCTGAGGTCAGAGTCACAGCTCAGAGTCACTTCTAGTGAAATGAAAACCTCTCCCAGCTCGCAGGTGACATGAGGCCAAAGCCCTCTGCCGGTACAGCATGCTGCCATGTCACCCAAGGCATGGTGGGAAGGGGTGAGGGTCCCCCGGCAGCACCTCTGGGAGAAGAGGAGGAGCATGAGGGACAGTACCCAGCCTTGTGCCGGGAAGCTGAGTTGTTTGTTCTG
Organism: Alectoris magna; assembly: GCA_030625065.1. Lineage (NCBI taxonomy): Eukaryota > Metazoa > Chordata > Aves > Galliformes > Phasianidae > Alectoris > Alectoris magna. The sequence goes on from CM060560.1 coordinate 109,337,696, forward strand.
AAAACAGCCCCACTGGAAACCATCCTCTTTGCAAACACGCTCCTGGAAGGTTTGGTTAGACTCCAAGTGAAATGGAAACAGGTCTGGAGAGCCGCTGGCCCCCAGGGCTTGCCGCACCCACTGAAGTGCAGAGCAACCCAAGGAGGCAGGAAGGAGGGTGGCAGACACCATTGGTATTCCCACTGAGTGCCTGCCTACTCTACCTAGCAAAATGACAAGATTTCTGCTGCTGTGAAAAACTATCAGCAGCTCTACTTCAAGAAAAAATTAGGAAGAAGTCGACGGGAGGATCCCCTTCTTCTTTCAGCAGAAAAGAAAGCATCGTTCTCTTGTCCTGTAACTTCAAAACTGCCTGCAGCAGTGACTGAAGTAGTTCATCTTCCTTCTCCTGCAGAAGGCAGGAATGCAAATTACACATACATGTCTCACCAGAAAACAGCAGCTTAGCTCATACTTCAGTGAACGTGTTTTGTACCTTTCATTGAAGATGTGCTTTCAGAAATGTCCAAAACCGTTCTATTATCATACTGACTCTTACTGCCCCCCTCTATTAACGCTGCCCCTTTTCCAACAATAACTGAAGTAAGCATTTCATAAAAAATGATGTCAAAATCTATTGTGGAGAGTTTTTCCTTTTGTTAAAGTTGCCTTTTGAAGAAGTTTCTTTTTGATTGCTGAAAGTTACTGGCACATATGCAACCTAAAGAGGGATTTGCCTTTTTTTATGTATGTATTTTTTTCCTTTTCTTATACAGCAAAGGGTTTCTAAAGCAGTACTGAAATACTTGGTTTCATACTCTCTCCTCTTCTCATTATGTTCTGTAGGCAACTCAAGAAAAATCAGGACAGCAAACTTGGTTAGGCTCATTTCGCAGACGTCCTCTTGCTTTTCTGCTACAAGAATTCAAGAAAAACCACTCCCCCTCATAATCATCCGCCGTTTTCCACAGCTGTCATCTTTTTCCCAGCCCAGCAGTCTGTTGTCACCCCTATCCCCATACAGGAAATCTATACCCATTCTTGACTCATTTTCACAACCTTCCAACCCCAGCCAGTAGGAACATGATGGGCTGCTTGTGGAGGCAGCCCCACGTGTGCCACCCATGCGATGCCCAGTGTGGAGGCTGCATGCTGATGCCCTGGGCAATGCAGTGGAGCCTGCAGGAAGGTAAATCTGTGTTTTTGGCTTGTGTTCCTCCTCTCACCTATCCCCTGCTCCCGCTGGTAGAGCTCATTCTCTGTTAAAGTGAGGAGGGTCCTTTCCTGCTGGGGAAATCACGCATGAGGGCACAGGGTGGATGTGTGTGTTGTTCGCCCTCCCGCGTTTCAGTCTGGAGCTGTCATCTCCCCTGTAATTAGGTTAAGTAGCTGTTGCAAAATGAGCTGAGATGAGATACAGGGCTGGAGCACAGAGACACCTAAGGTCAGCTGAGGTGATTAGACTCCAGCAGCATTGCTGAAGGAGGAATGCTTCCTGCACATTTTCACCTTTTTAGCAAATCCTTGCGGGGAATGGCTTGCCTTTAAAGACAGCAAATTCTGTGTTACCAGAGAAAGAGCTAGAAATCTGCTTTCAGCAGTTGGCAGACTCCTTCTTACTCAGATGAGAGAGCGATGTTTCCCTGCAGGTCTCTGTGCTGGCACTCCTGCTTAATATAGCTCCCTGCCTTTAATTTTTGTGTTGGCTAACGTGCCCTACTAAGGCTTCAAAACAGATTCTCCTTCTGATGCGTATACATGTGTGTGTGTATGTGTGTGTGCACATACACACATCCACTTTAGCAACTTGTTGCTTGCTCCTAGTTTGTACATATGGAAAAGAACAGCTTTGAAAGACAGACATTCCTCTCTGGAAAAAAAGACATTTGAAAAGCGTGTTTCAGTGAGTATTGATCTCAGGTTTTAATTGAGGAGGCGATGGGGAGCTCCAAGCAGACATGCTGCCAGTGTGGCAGCCAGCAATGATCCTGGTGCAGCTTTCCTTGGCACCAGGACACTCTGTGGCAGCTGAAGATGGCAGCTGTGGGATGTTAGCTGTGGGGAATCTGGCTCCCCAGTGATCCCACCTCTCTGGCAATTCCATGTGCAGGGGGATGAGTGCTTCACCTATCCTGCAGAAGCCCTCTTTGGGCTCTGGGACACACCTGTGTGAGGAGGTTCCCATGTCAGTAGTTCCTAGGGCATTCACACAGAGACCTACAGCTGTCTGAAAGAGAGAGGTGCTTGCTTTGGGTGGAAATACATTTCCAAGCAGTCAGCATGCCAAAGGAGTTTCCCACCAGATGTTAATCTAAGATCTCACTCACATTTTGGTAACTGTAGACATAGGATCTACTGTGCGGCTGATTAATAGACCCAGCCCCAGCTTCTGTACTGGAAGCACAGTCCAGAACATCAGGAGCTCACAGAGGGCACAATCCTTCAGTAGAAAAGGAACATGTCGTAATATACACCAACACTTCCTACAGCTGAGCAGTAGCACTGTACCAGGACTTAGGAATTTCCATTCTGGCACCTCTGCTCTCCCATTTTGACCACTAAATGAGATTAAGAGTTCACTCATGAATTTCAGTGATGAAGCTAACTACCTGGTTTTGAGGAGACTGCAGTGAATTCAATTAGCAGAAGGGCAGGGTATTGGGAAAAGAGAGGTATACAGTCAATTAAATTAACTAGGAACTTACAAAAGGAAGGTTGGAATAGGTCACGTCTACTGCTGCAGCACCACATTTAAGGCTTTGCATTCAAAAGAGTCAACCTCAGCTGGCACTGCTTGTGTGACCAAATCAAGCTTACCTGTTCACCCAAACCTCTGGCCTGCCTGGCCAAGGGCATTTTATAGTGGGCGTGCAAAGGAGCTGGCAGAAGGAATGCTGAACTGTGTGATGAGGAATAGTGGTGAAGGGTGGTGGTTTTGCAAAGACTGACAGTGCTCAAGCAGCAGTTACAGGAAGGTGTTTTCAGACATTGAGTAAAAATGTCATGCTGGTGCAGCTGAGTGTCTAAATAGATTTATCTAATTTTTAGCTATGTAAGCATGTGTTTATCACTAAAGAGAGGGTAGAATAGGTACAACAGGCTATTCTGTGAAAAGTGAAGCACCTGCATTTTATTGGAAGCCACGGCCTGTAAATGCCTTGGTTGCTTTCGTATTCGAGGCTTTTCAAAAACAGTATCTCTAAAATCTCTAAATGTCTCAGAAATGAGTGCATCGTGAGAAATCTCTGCACATCTGAAATTAAAACTCATCAGGGTGAAGGCACATGGGCAAGGAGGAAAATAAACCACAAGAAGTGGGCAACGGAAGAGAAAGGGGTAGATAAATGTGTAAAGGATGTGTCAAGTGCTGGAGCTGGTTCCATGGCAAACTCCAGTTTTTGTTAGAGCCATCTTACACTGAGATATTCTCACCTTGGGAGCTTCTGTTTCTCTTTGTTTGGAAACATTTATATAGCTGTGGCATAGTTGTGAAAGTGTTTATAAATCCAAAGCTTCGTGAATCTGCAGGAGCTGTACATCATTTGTCATCTGCTATTTGCTGCTCTGATAAAAATGCCAATCATCCAAAGCGGCGTTTGGTTAGAGTAGCCAAATTCAGACAGAAACATACTGAAAAAGGGCTAAATCAGGACTGACAGACAAGATAATCTGCTCCCTTTGAACACATGCTTTTCCTGAAGAGAGGCCATGGTGACCTAATGTCTGGGCATTATAGATCTCAGCGGTACGGGCAAGAAGCCTCCCTTCACTTAATGCAGCTTTGCAGTCTGGTGCCGATGCCTTGGCTTGCTGCTGCTTCTGCCTCTCCCTCTTTTCTTGAAGTGCACCTGGGAATGGTGAAATGTACTGCAGGGACTAAAAAAGGCAAAGCAGCAGTTCTGTAATCTTATGGGTGTAAATAGGGTAATGCAGCACATGTCCGTTCCCCAACCTGTCCCGGCCCTTGTCCCAATAGATTGTGATTTTTGCAGCAATTTTTTGAAAAAGAAAACAAGTGGAAAAAAAAAAAAAAAGTGGTGTGCTCCCTCCCTGTTGGTGCGTTTCAGGCAAACATCTCAAACCATTAGGAAAATATTGGTTATGTGGTAAATGGCAGCCCCAGAGCTGGTGTTTGAAAGGACGGAGGGTGATACAGAGGTCTGGCTGCGATGCGCTGCTGAGAGAAACAAATCAGCCCCAGCTGTAGTAGGAAGGGAGGCTTTTCAGCGTGGGGAAAAGAAGACTGAGAGGGGATCTGATAAGTGTTTATAAATATCTAAAGGGAGGTGAGAGGCAAATGGATGAGGCCAGGCTCTTCTCAATAGTGTGCAGTGACAGGACAAGGAGCAATGGCCTAAAACTTGAACATAGGAAGCTCCATATGATCATGGGGGAGAATTTCTTTACTGTAAGGGTGATGGAGCACTGGCACAGGCTGCCCGCAGAGGCTGTGGGGTCTCCTTCTATGAAGATATTCAAGACACTTCTGGATGCCTACCTGTGTGACCTACTGTAGGGAACTGCTTTAGCAGGGGAGTTGGGCTCAATGATCTCTTGAGGACCCTTCCAACCCCTGCAATTCTGTGATTGTGTGATGGTTTTTTTTGGAGGGGAGGCCCAGGTGGAAAGGGTCAGTGTGAGGACAGGTGGAAAGAAACCCCATTAGCCTTATAAAAAAAGACAGAAATGTTACACAAAACAGGAGATCATCATGGCAGTTGCTGGACTCCAGCACTTTCTCTGTACTTTACACATGAGACCTTTTTAACAAAAAAAGCAGGTGTTTCTCCAGTGGTCCCGCCATTGTTCGGTAGCAGGAATTAGATTTTCAACACGTGGTTTACTCTGCTTTTGTGATACTGGTCATGGCTGGAGAGTAAGGTAGCAGATCTCAGGAGTGTCTCTGCTTCACTATAGGCAAACTGTAGGTTCTTACTCTCACAGCTTAACCAACAGTTGCAAATGAAATTGCAGCTTCCTATCCTCCCATATCCTCACTCCATCTCTGTATGGTCCGAGCTACAAAGAGCCACGGATGTTAAGAGTGCTGTAGGAGCTAAGCTGCGTCATCCATACCAACTTGGTGGAGACATCCAGTATATTCTGGATGGGCATCATGGAAAGAATGACAACCACCATTTATCTTTTGGATGGCCAATTGGACAATTTACACCTGTAGTCAGTGGGAAAGACCAAAACCACAAAATAATAAAAAGCAGCCAAAAAATCACCACCACCAAAAAATGCCCAACCCCCCAAACAAGCATACAAGCAAGCAAACAACAGCAAAAAAACAACTGAAAATCAAATCAAACCACAATACCAACCAGGAAAGCAAGAAAGCAAACAAACAAACAAACAAATGCAAAACAAAGTTGCAGTTTTCCTCTGTATCACTGGATGTTGTCTGAATTATCTTTCGTTAACTCCCACCTGCACTCTAGAAAGCACTTAGATGGTCACCAATATTCCTGAGCTATTACTTTGTTGTAGTGCTGTGAAAAAGCACCCTTGAGTTTGTTTGTATGAGGTACAATGAAATAAATGTGCTATTTCTTGAAAAGTAACTTTTCAAAGAGTTTCTTCATAATTAAAAACAAAATGATCCACCTGCCAGTGTTCATAAAACCCCTTTGCCACTGTTAGGTGTTCAGATCATAGATTCATAGGATCACGGAATCGTTTGGGTTGGCAGGAACCTCAAAGTCCACCCAATTTCAACCCACTGTGCCTGTTTCTGCCCAGGGCCCCATCCACCCTGGCCTTGAATGCCTCCAGGGATGGGGCATCCACAGCTTCCCTAGGCAGCCTGTGCCAGGGCCTCTGTGGTAGCCAAAACATTAGATACACAGCAATCTAAGCTATATGGACGTAGGAATTAAGATGACCTTGCCCCTACCTCACCCAGGTTACAAAGTCATTCCTAGCTCACTGAACACCCTGAGGGTGAGACATCGTGGCTTTTTCAGACAGCCTTCTCTTCTCAAATGCTTTGTTACTGCTACAGCTCCTTCAGCAGTCAGAGGAGGGAGGTGACATGCTCTCCTTGTGCTAGTGCTATCTATGGAGTTGGAGAGGGTTGGCCCCAGCCAGCTGCCCAACACACGCTCACCAGCTCAGCTTCCCAGCGGGAAGGGGAGAGAATAGGAAGAAAAAGAGTGAAGGGACCTGTGGGTTGAGATAAAGACAGGTAGATCACTCACTGTTGCCTGCAAATACTGTTCTGGGCAAAATAGTGAACATGGGGAATTATCTTAATTTATTGCCAATTTACATAAACATTTAATTGCTCATTCAGAGCAACAAGGAAGGAAAACATTTAAACACTAAAGGGAAACGCCTTTCTCCACCCTTCCCTGGCTTAGCTTCACCCCAGACACCTCTTCTCTCCTCTTCCTCGTCTCTCTGGGTTATTGCTGCAGGTTACATTTTGGTGAGGTGACACAGATGGTTGGGGTCAGGGTGCAATGGTTTCTTTCTGCTACTACTTGTTTCTCAGACTTTTCCTTTGCTGCTCTTTCCTTCTCACTCTTTTCCTGTGCTCCAGCATGGAGGCTTCAGTCTATCTGGGTGAGAACGTGTTCTGGTATGGCTTTTCCACAGGCCACAGACCTTCTGGGGGTGTTACCAGCTCTTAGTGTCACAGAGTAGAGTCCTCTAGTGTCTATACTAATGTCCATACTAGTGTCTCAGTTCTTAAGATCTGTCTTAACTTGTGAATTCCCTACACTTGGGTGGCTGGGGAGGGGGGAGATGGGGGAGACTGGACTGTTTTTCTTCTTTTGACTGAGGGTAACCAAAGCTAAAGTATCAACATTTCTTTCAAAAAAAGAATACCAGCTTTGTTGAAAAAATCCTGATCCATTTTCCAACCAAGCACTTTTTCTGGAGGAATCTCAATGTCAAGAAGGGAAGGCTGTCAATTTACCTCCACCACTGAAGGACAGGGAAGATGAGGACTATCATGAAGTGAGGAGAGTGCCTCTTCAGTCTCAGGATCTGTCTACAAGAAACGCTGATGGCAACAGTCATTTCGTTAAGGTTCCTCAGGGAGATGGAATGGTTTTGATTTGTATTTTTTTGCTGGAAGGGTGAAGAACAGTCCTTACCCTGTGAGAGTGCACTTTCCTTATGACATATTCCACTCAAGTCTTTTTTTGCCAATTTTAAGACATATTCTGGTCTTCAGCTAGTGTAAATGGGTGAAGGTCCATTGCAGCAAACACGTCTCTATGAAAAGTTATATTTTGGATATATGTGTAAAGGGCAGGAATAACACTAAAAGTTGTTTCAGTGGTTCTGCTTCTCTTCTAAACCCATTTGGATTTTGTTTGACATAACTACTGTGATTTTGCTAGGGTTGATGGGGGACCTAAGAGTTGAGCATCTTGTACTGGCAGGCGGAAGTGGTGGTACACTGTACTCATTGTAACAATGGTTGTAGGAAATACACCCCCCTACAGCTTTCAGTCTCAAAGGTAAAAAATTTCTCTTGGGAAAACAATCGAACATGAGGAAAGTATGATATTTGTAAGCCTATAATTACATTTTTACACAGTCCTATTTCCCTAGGGTTGAATTCACATTTATTGGATTACCGAAGTAATCCTCAGCAAAGTCACACTGTTACATGATTTATTCCAGGTGGCCAAGGATACTTCCAGCAAAGGAAATTGTTTAATCATGTGCTTTCCTTCAATCCATGGGAATTTTAGAAGACTCTGAAGTCAAAGTACCAACTTTTCTACTTCCTTCTACTTGAATGTACCCTCACTGTGATGGAGTAAGCAGTCTGCAAGAAATTCGCCATTTTGTGAAGGAAAATATCCAAAGTGTCAGAAGTTTGACATTTAAAAAGCCTTCACAAAGTTCTAGGAAGTATGAGATCAGTATTTTTATCTTCTCATTTAGTTCTTAAAGCACTTGTGTGAGTTGGTTTCAGCTTCTGATGCACTGTATATTGTTTTACTTACTTCAGATCTCCTTCTTATGTAGGTCTGCGGTTTAACTATCAGTTTGGAGAATTAAATGCAAGGAAGACATTTAAAAACTTACAAAATGTCAGATCAGTACAATATTCCAGTATTTGTGAAACAGCATCTTTATCCTGGGAGCTGGAAAGCCGAATCACTCAGCAGCACAGTCATATTTAGGATTTCATGAAGAAGTAAATCTGCATCTCTGGAGTACTTAAAACACATCTCTATTCATACTGCCATATATTTCTTTGAAATTTGAGTTGAGTTTCTTTGAAAATTGAGTCCTTCATGGAATGCTGCACTGATGGAATTTAATTTCTGTATAGATCAGTGGTAGAATTGCAGCAGTGATAGTCTAAAATTGCAAGCAAGAGTAAGTTTTTGGGCTAATTGACAAGGAAGGTGTGCTCTCGTGTCTGACTGCTTGCCAGTTTTTACTCCGTGTTAATCTAAAAATGATATATTTACTGTGGACATACAATCTTTGTCTTTTTGTACAAGATCTGTGCTCTGGTGCTCATCAGTCTGAAGATCAGGGCCTGCACGGGTACACTCGTAGTCACACAGCAAAATCATGTCATAGAAAATCCAGTACCTGTCTGCTTTTACTGCATCGATATGCTCATGCAGTACAGTGCAAGCACTCCCCTGACAAATTTCTTCACCTCAGCTGAGCTTAGTCCCAAGAGCTCATGGTGGAAATTGTGCTGACTTCCTAACATTAAGGGTGACTTTCAGGTGAGGAAGTTCTCTTTCCGAAGCCATTACTTTTGTATTTCTACCTGAAAACTCAGTTTGAACTCAAACACTTTGATCTCACAGGTGTCCACTCAGATGTGATTTTAATATAAGGGCACAAAGATTTCTTTTATGTATTTAGAGTATTATTATCTCTTACACTATTATCTGACATTCTAAGTTATGAAGGGTGGCAGCGGAGGCAGATCAACTCTAGAAAGGAAGAGATAAGGAACACTGAACACCCCCATTTAAAGACATGTTGGCCATTAGAAAGTTATTTCAGGACTGAAGCCAACAACAGGTGTGAGGAGAGGCAAGGGAAGGGAAACAAAGGAAGAGGTGGCAAGGGAACAGTTTATGAGCAGCCATCAAACAAACCCTGCAGAAGTGGCTTTGCACCTTGGGTTCGAGGCTTTGGTGAGAGAGGCAGTGGAAGCACTGGGGTTGTGAAATGGGGCCAGGTGTCTTCAGACTACCAGAACCTCTAAGGGTGGTGACATCATGGGGATCTACCTTCCACTGAAGGTTTCAAAGTTCCAGAGTGAACCAGGAGTAACGTAACTAGCAGTCTTTACATATAGCAGTATGCATAATCAGTTATTTGGTATGTTGGATTTGTTTAAGTACTAGTGTTGCATCATATGCCAAGATGCTGGGAAAGCACAAGCTTTCGCTGACTATTCTGTCTTTAACTTGGGAAGCTGAGCCATTAAAACACCATTGGTCTGTACTGGCCTGCAGAATGAAACTCGAATCATCAGCAGTCTCCTCCAGGAGGACATTTCAGTATTGCTTAACCTTTCTTTTCTGAGTAGAGGAGTCTAAGGGATGGCTACTGGTTTCATTTGACAGCCCAAATGACAGAAGTAGCAGTAACAAAGTGAGGAATGGTCTTGAGATGTTCTTTCTTCTTCCTTTAACCACTGCCTCTGAAACTCAAATGAAATTGAGCTGTGTATCATAGAAGTTCAAGTTTACATAAGTAGAAATGAAATGAATGTGATAACAGGAAGACAAATTTCTATGCTGTAGTCACAAGTATGTGGAATAAAACACGTATGGTGGTTAAAAGATGTTTTCCATTACTTCCTTTGTTCAACAAACTGCATGTGGCCAAAATTACACACATTAATTTGATTTACTTTCAAGAAGAAAGGTGTTGCATTAGCTTGTTGGGCTGAAGATCAAAATGTCCTTTCTTAGCCACTTGGTAGGCTGCTAATTGAGAACACACATAAAACATAGTTGAGGCCCACTGGGTGGATCCTAAGCCTACAAAGCAAAGCCACAAGCTGTGTGCTCTGTCTCTGCCCTGCTGGGGCTTTGACAAAGGCTGCTTATAGAGGATCTCTGCCAGCTCATATCTCTGAGGTTTGCTAAACTGGGGGGTCGACAGTAGGGCTTTCTATTTGAAAACTGCCTTTCCAATGGCATTTTTTGGGAAGGCTATGATACAAGAACAGTGGTTGCGGAGCCATTATCATTCTTCTGGAAAAGCATTACCTCTGCTGGAGTCCCACTCATATCTGGCTGATTCCAGGCAGTGATGGTTTTCCTGTACAGATTCCTTCATGGCACAAAGGTGGACGAATCTTGTTTCTGTTACTGCCTGTCTGCTTGATTAGTTCACAGCTGATCATGCTGACTACATCAGACTGTCCCCTTGTCTCCTGCCCCTGCTGCTGAGCAGCAAGCACGGAGGAGCTGAGGGTTAAGCTTTAGCCTGGGCCATGCCACAGGGAAGAAATTTGGCACCGCTGTCCTAGCACACACACCTCAGTCTTTTTCCCTGATGCCTTTAGGGCTGTGTCCTGCAGGGTACTTTAAGTCCCCATGTGCACAGGCGGCGCTGGCCAGCAGAACAGAGTGTTTCTGTCACCGGGAAAGTGGCTCCAGTGCTCGATGTGGTTCAGCACACAAAATGAGATGCCTCATAGAGCCTGTAGATCGAAATATAAAGGAAGCAGCTGAGAAAGCTGGAAGGACTGACTGTTTTTATTTTTTTTTAATTGATGTTATTAACTTGCCTCTTCAAGGAATCACAGCAAGGATGAGTCATCAGCAAAGGGGAATGGTGCAGTGGAGAAATGTGTCTTACCTCTCTGCCTGTGACAGCACGAGGCAAGCCATGGGGACTGTCAAGAGGGGGTGAATGAGGCCAGAGGAGCAAAGGTTGCAGGCACAAAGGGATGACAGCTGCAGTGCCTTGAGGACTCTGCCTTGCCAACGGAGTATTACAGGCTAAAAGATTGGAAGCAATATTCAGAGATTTCCCTAGAAAGGGAGTGAAGAGCAGAGGGATGGATTTAAAGCAGTCCCCAGCCCTTAGTGAAAGGCAGGGAGTGTGAATGTCGTGATAGCATCAAGAGAAGGAACGGGAGGTACCAGGCTGTGATAATTCCACAGGGCTGCTAGCAGTGTCACAACATCCATGTAGCTGAGCACAAGCATATTAAATAATGTTGTAAGTTTTTGCAATTTTCTGCTTCATAAGAAGGAGAAAATACCCAACACATTATATCAAAACTCTCCAGAGTAAATCAACAATAAAGATCACAAGCAATAAGCACGATTTGACCTTGAAACTGCTACTATACCCTCTGACTATCCCTTCGGTATTTCTATCTTTTCAGTATCTAAAGAGACTAGATAGCCTTTAGGGGTCCTTTCCAACTCAAATGATTCTATGATTCTGTGATTCTATGACTACTGCACAGTTCTGGAGGTTAGATACAGTAGGACGTGAAGATTAGCTGAAGTAGGACCTGCATCTTAGTGATGTTGCAGATACATAATATAGTGGTGCGTCTTATTATCTCCGAAGGGTCAACAGTAGATGCATGTCTTTGTCTTGCCACAAGGATGCTCTGCTGCATTCCTTATCGCTCATATAAATGACTGCAGTTGCATTTGAAGATGCAAACCTGGTATTAGGTTGTAAAAAGTCAGCTGCCTTTGGAATAAAAAGAGAGTGACAGTTTGCATTACTGTCATTATTAAGGCAAGGATACAGGCAGAACTGCAGTCTGGAAGGGAAGTTAAGCCCTCCCCCACTGCAGAGGTAAAATGGCCTTGAAGAAAGATAAGACAAATCTTATAAAAGGTTCCTGTAATCCAGTGCTTGTACACAACAGAAGAGGAAAACTGAGATAGATCCAGCCTCATAATGCCACACCAGGACAACCCCATGAAGAAGTGACCTAAGAATCTCCAGATCAATTGGTGCAAAGCTGTGTGTGAAGTGCTCAGTGATGTAAACTAGCTTTATGTTTTGTGAGATTTTTCCTTTCGAGCCAGGAAAGTCAAAGCTGAATGAATCATGAACAAAACCTGGAAATTCCCCAAGCATAAGCAATCGTCACCAGGCCAAGTCACAAACCATCTGGTTACTGTTGATGATTGATTAACTGTCTCTGGTCAGGAAGCACTGTCCTTCAGCCAGCAGTAGGTGTGCCTCTGATAGGCCCTTGTAGCTCTGAAACACAAAATCTTAGGAAAGGTGGAACCAAAATATCATTTATAGTTACCGCCTCAGGATAGAACAACGATATATATGTTAACAGGTATGAGGAGGGGTGAAAGGATTTGGCCACTTCAGTAAAGTAAGGGCACAGAGTGAATATGATTGCTGTCTATAGCATATAGAGGCAGGAGAAAGGAAAAGATTCGTTTAAGATGAAGTGCAATGCTAGCATGAGGAAACAGGCATCTGTCCTCCATAGCTGTGCCTGGACCAGGAACTGGAGATACCAAACGCTGTTCTCTCCACTGCCATCTACTGTGAAGATAAAATTTGATATTCTGGGAAGGGCATCACAGGGTCTGCTGTCCATAAGTACATGGGGCTGTGCTGCACATCTTGGTTCCTTTGCTACTAATTTTCTGTGTCATGTCAAAACACTACGCAGCTCACATTTAAAAAGTTGATGACTGAAAAAATGGCAGAGAATGCTCCGCTTCTACAAGGAAATTGGGACTTTCTGAGGTATAGTCAAGTCTTACAAGACAGAAAGGCAATCTGGGTTGAAAAAGAGAGCAGTACTAATTTGAAGTACTGTGGTGACTGTGGTTTTAACCAGTAGAATCTGCTGTTGAAGGGAGCCAACATATAGAGAAATTGGAAGATTGTTGAGGAAAGTCAAGGAAGGTGTCAGATAATGACAACCCAACATGTCAGCATGCTGGTTTGCATAACTTCTCATGGGCTAGCAGGACAAATGTCCATCCTCTCAGGCAGGCCGGGGTTGCTGGACCTTGCTCCAATGAGTGTTCTGAGTAAGGACAAAATCGCTAGCTCTACAGTGTCACCTGGATGGGTAAAAGGCCATCGGTGAATTCAAGCATGGGAAAATTTCTGAGCTACAACTCTGGTTGAAAGTGAGGGGTTGTTTCTGAGCTCTAGTTTCTTGGTCTGAAGATATCTGGAAATCATAGATTCCGGTGTACCGGGATTACAATGAAGCTACAAAAACACCCTGACAAGAAATTGTGGCAATTTTAGGAGAAAACATTTTATGTAACGGGACAAGTCTGGACAGTTTTGCTTACGGATCAGCAGCATGCATGCAGTAACGGCCATTGGTGCCATGACTGCAACCCACTGCCTCCTGCTGACACACCAAGCTATGAATGTCACCTCCTGTCCCTACTATTTGTCCTTACCAGCCTATGTGAGAAACAGGTCCCTAACATGGCTATTCACCTGAGCACAGGATCACAAGCAAAATGCTGCCTTGCTCATGAGTGCCATTGTCCATTTGTGTTGCTCTTGCCTAACAGCCATGTACATGCAACAAGAGAGGAAGACTAATTATGGTGTTGCTTTTCCATAGTCAGCTGGCAGTCTCAGGAGGCTTCAGAAGCAGTGTGTTCTCACAAGGAACTTTATTTTGCTTTCCACAGGCTGTTTGGACAAAAATAGAATCAACTTCTGGCCTCTGATTTTTCCCTACAGCTAGCAGAAGCAGTGGTAGGCTTCTTGAGGAGCTTGCTGTTTGTATGTGTAGTCTCCAAACGTCACAACTCCTAGCACGAAACAGTGAGGCTGCTTTTGCAGTTCTTTCCTCTCTTGCCATATGCCTTTCTTAATGTTAAGAGGAGATACATTCAGCACTTTGGCCTGGAAAAATAGAGTTTCTAAACCAGATCACATTAATGTGCAGAGCTTCTTTTTAAGTTTATAATGGCCATAGAGCTTGATTCAAAGAGTGCTGTTGACTTTGAAGACCACTGAGTGGGAACCATAAAAGAAGAACTACAAAATTTCTTCAAATAAAAATATCCAGTTGTCATATTTTAGTATTGGATGATATTTAAGTGCCTTCCCTTCGTTTTCTCTCCTTGGTCAATTTAATGAATCTACAAAAAGCAAAACCAGCTTCCTGGTAATATAAATCCACATCCAAATGGATGACAACATTACTGGTGTAAAACTTTAACAGTGGATATTCAGAAAATCGCAACAGATAGATAGGAAAATATTACCATAACTTTCAATCCTTCCCTCATGAGGGGAACCCAAGCTGAATACAGGATGAAGGACAAAGGCTTGAAGTTACCTTCAGGCCTTGCAATGAGCAACATTTTTTGAGGGGCAGAGCCCAGGGTCTGGATGACAGCTTTGAGAGGTGTACATATCCAAGCTGAGTTGGATAAGGCATGCAATGAAGGTGGAGATCTGCAGGAACATCTCAAATTAGCTGGAGAAACTCAGGAGCCCCTACATTCCACTGCAGCAAAGCAGGTCTCTATGCAAGTTACACCAATGTAAGTAGTGACGGTGCAGCATTAACAGCACAGAAAATAGATGTCTTTTAAAAAGATGTGGTCCTGTACTGGTTTTGTCTGGAACAGAGTTATTTTTCTCTGCAGCAGCTTGTGTGGTCCTGTAATGAAAACAGTGTTGATAACATACTGATGTTTTAGTTGTTGCTGAGCAGCGCTTGCACAGCATCAAGGACTTTTGCATTAGTCAAACTGCCGTGGCAGCAAGGAGCTGGGGGGTTCCCAGCAGCTGGGACACAGCCAGGACAGCTGACCCAAAGGGACATCCCATGCCACAGGACATTGTGCTCAACAATAAAAGCTGGGGGAAAGGACAAGGAGGGGGCTGGCGTTCAGAGGGATGGCATTTGTCTTCCCAAGAAATGTGGTGGCTGAACTGCCTGATGATGGGAAGCAGTAAATGAATTCCTTGTTTAGCATTGCTTGTGAGCGCAGATTTGCTTTACCTAACAAATTGTCTGTATCTCAACCCACAAGTTCTTGGATTACTTCCCATCCCACTGCAGGGAGTGTGTGAGCAAGCAGTGTAGTGCGAAGCTGCCTGCCAGGGTTAAACCACAGCAGGTGCATACATGACTCCTCCCATAATACAAGTAATGGAAAGCTATGCTTATAGACCCCCTGTATGGAATAGAAGTACCTGTGAGCCCAAAAGGCTGTCTTCATTTCCAGTTTTAAGAGCTAATCTCCTAGAGCTTATTACCTCTCCCTAACAACCTTGTCTTCTAAATCCTCAGACTTTTATCACAGCTAGGAATCATTAGTTACCTTTAAGCAACACAGGCCCTTAAGAGTTTGTGCTCCCCATGCAGAGTGCTCTTTTTCTGTGCTATCAGTAATACATGCAATTCTGCACAATTTAATTTCCTTTTTCACCCACTCAGTCACCCACTCAGGAAATAAGAACAAGCGAGGTATGTGATTAATACGAGATTCCAAGTCCTTGAAGCAAAACATACGTAAAAGCATAATACATGGCTAATTATTCTCTCTGTCAATACTGAAGTATTGGGAAGGGCCAGGTAGCACCCTGCACCCTTGCCCTTATCTCCCTGCATATTTATTTCCTAAACGAAGGCGCAGTAGATAACGGGCCGTGCCTGTTGAAATCCCCATTCACAAACCCCCAAAAGCCTCACTTCGGACGAAAAACATCTTCATTCCCTTTTCCAAACTTGCACTCTCAGAAGGTCTTTCCCAAGCGTAGCGCAGCGTGGAGGAGGATGCCCATCCCAAAGCCGCCTCAGCAGCAGCCCCGCTCCCTCCTCCCCTTGAGGTGCCCGCAGCAGCGGGTAGCTCCGGAGCGCAGCAGGGATTTCTAGAGCTCTCCTGCCCCCTGCTGCCCAACCGCGGCTCCCTCCGGCCCCGCACGCGCAGAAGATGCTCAACTTCGTAAAAACCTGGTAAAGGGAATAATTAGGCTCATATCATCTGTCAAAAAAATTTCAGCCTGGGAAAGTACAACAAAAATCTGCCGACATCTTCATTTCCTTCTGTTACAGATGGAAACATATTTATACATCGGATAACAGATGTTCAGAACATAGTTCAGTGATTCACTTACCTTTGCTTTTGCTAATGCAGTTGGCATTCTGCATTAGCCCTCATTCCACCAGCACCCTGCAGGGATCCCACCCGGTAAGGACGAGGATGTAGGCATAGGGACCAGCACTACTGCTGCTGCTTAACACCATGCCAGGCCACCATCATCCCGTGCATTTCTTGGAATATAAACTGGAGATGGCATATTGTACAGCTTTACTTTTCTAGCTGTGCTTGATTTTTATCTAAAAGTGGATCACGTAGCTGACAGTTTTCCGTAGGAACATCTGCAGAAGAATAACCTTGGTTTCTCTGGACTGCACATCAAATTGCCCCATGTTCTTTCAAGGCAAAGCAGAATTTGCCCACTTCTCAGCATACTAGACGTGACTCTGGGCGGCCTGGTCTAGTGGCTGGTGACCCTGCCCATGGCAGGGGAATTAAAACTAGTTGATCTTTGAGGTTCTTTTCAACCCAGGCCATTCTATGACTCTATGATGATTCTGTGGTACACCAAGCTTGCTTTTTTTCCCCCTACTCCTGTCCATTGAGGCTGTGCAGGGGCTTTGGGCTAACCCACAATGAACTAAACTTGAGCTGGCAGAAATGGTTTTTGCTGACAGGGATGTGCAGTGAGTGCCTTGGGCAGTGGGGGGCTGAAGATGCAGTATGCCGTGTGACCCATGTAGAAAATTCATAAATGCCAGAGTCAGAAGGAGTGGAGGGAAGCAAAAAGGAAATGAGAAGTGGCTACTTGATATGCCAAAGATGTTGAACAGCAATGAGATGATTTATAAATCTTCTGCATGTATGTGATTCATATGGATGGTGCTGGGAAGGTACTCCCAACCTTGGGGAAACAGTGTTTTGATGCTTTGCAGACTCATCCATGTGTACCTGTGCAAGTCACCTAATTACCTTGTCTTAATGCAGCTACACATATTTTCCATACCTACCAAATTTTTATGAACTTTGGCTACTTTTTTCCTCTTTTTTACAGATGATCTGTGTGGACACAGGGCTGGCTGAACCTGTCAAGCATTAAAAAGAGTTTAGTTTAAATCTGGTTTGGAGATCACAGTCTGAGTTTTCAGTAAATGAGTGTATGGATGTTGGGAGGATGAAATAAAACTGTGCTGAATCACCTCTGAGCAAGCTCGTCTTGTCATGTTCCCCTGAAGCTGAGCGAGTTCCTAATGACGGATGCACTGCTTATCATATGGGCTGGATACACACCACATTACTCGTAGGATCCCCTGCCTCCCTGAGTTAGTTGTACAGATAACACTGAGCCTTTGATGGCTTTGTTCTGCAGTAACATGAAGACGTCAGTGTAGAAAAGATCAAGGGAAGGGAGAGACAGGTGCATGCATGGGGCACAGGAGCGGTTACCTGGTGTCCCAGGGAGATGCGTGGAAGGGCTGGATAGCCAGAAAATGAACATTTTAGAAAAAATCCTGCGAAGAATTTACGTGCTCAAGAAAGGAAAGCAGCAACAGTAGAAACATGAGTGTCAGAAAATGAAAATATATATACAATGCCACTTTCACTGGTGGTATCTTTTCATTGATACGATCCTCACAAAGGAGTAAAAGAGGTGGGAGTGTACCACAATATCTGAGGGATTCTACTAAGGGGAAATCTCAGGAGAAAAATACAGCGTGAATTCTTCATCACACCATTAAACACAGCAGACACTGAAGGGAGAAAAGACACAAACAAACAAACAAAAAAAGAACTTGGGCATTGGGATTTTTTTGTCTGTTTGTTTTTCCTCTATACTTCCAAGGTCACTCTTTAGTACAGCAAAGAAGCTAGAATATACGGAAAGCAGAGACATGATTAAATCCGCTGAGAAGAAGCACTAACAGTGAGACTTAGTTGCTCTGGAGACTAAGGTAAATTGGAAACACAGACTCAATGGTCCCAATGATGCTGAAGCTGCTGAAGATGAACAGATGAGCAAAGGGTGCTCTGGTGCGTTAGATGCTTTCCTATCAAAAGCACAACCACCAAGCATAGGCAGAAAGTAGTGAGCCCAGAATACACCAGTGCAGCCTCCTCATGGGCTCAGCAGTGAGTGTGCACTGGAAGCCACAGGTACAGGCACTGACAGCTGTGCAGAACTAGTAGCAAATGGGCAGGTTTGAAAACTGAGATTTAAATCTCTCTTTGCTATTTGCAAATATTCCTGACTAAATCACAAAATAGCGAAAGTTGGAAGGAATTCACATGGACTTCAAGTCCAGCTCCCAGCTCCACACAGCACCACCCAAAATCCAAACCCTGTGTCTGAGAGCAGTGTCCAAACACTTCTTGATCTCTGTCAGCTAGAGGCCATGCCCACTGCCCTGGGCAGCCTGTTCCAGGGCCCCACCACCCTCTGGTGAAGAACCTGTCCCTAACCTCTACCTGACCCTCCCCTGACACAGCCCCATGTTTCTGTTACCAGTTAAAAGTGAGAACAGACCTTGCAAAGATAATAGCGAGGGGACAACGCTTCTGAAGGTAAGGAGGGGAACTGGGATACAGAATATATAATCAGCACATCTGAAAAATGTGCCGCAGCATCAGAAACTTACATCAGCAAATAATTGCAGAGTCTGCTATGGATCTTCAGATGCACAGACGGAGACAGAGAGGACGGTTCTTTTTCCTCCCTTAAACTGCTTACTCTCCACTGAAGCAGCTGAATCAGCCCGTCCAGAAACATGACAGAGACTGATCACTTCAAACCACTGTTAGCAAACAGACTAAAATAAGTGTAACTGAAAATTTCTGCTCAAAAATAGAACACTGTAAGGTTAATGGGCTATATTTGTAATTCTTATATAAAGAACCAGTTTTGCTTCCACCAAGTCCCTGTGCTAAATAAAAATCTAAAGAAGTTCTACCTCTGTATATTGAGAGATGCTTCTCACGATTATTGAACAGGTTTTGACAGACCTGAGTAAAACTAACTAGTTCAGGTCTGCCAGTGAATAGACACCTTAAAAGAACCATTCCTGTGTGAACTGCCTGTTACCTTTCAAAGAGCAACTCTTTGGGAGACCAAATAACTGGTAAGAGATGCTACAGTGCTTTCTAGGAGCTGCTGCATGTGTTCTGAAGGAGCCTTTGTTCCTTTCCTAGTGGCATTATTACTTTGAGGAGGAAAGAGAAAAATACTTTTTTTTTTCTTCCAAAACTAGGACTTTGCATTCATTGCCATCAGTGATGCTCAGGTTTTTGTCTCTGCCTGCAAACCACAGGGCCTGCTCCTCCTTTAGCAGGCAGCTGCAGTGCAAGCTGGGTCCCTAAGAGGCGGTCACTCAGGCTCTCACAGCACTGAATCAAATCTTTGTGTACAGTCTCCAGTGCTCAATGTAATAAAATTGAAATGCCTAAAGGGACTTGTGAAGGAAGGATCACACAGCAGCACCTGGACAAACCCTGTACTGGGCAAAACTTCCAGTGGAGATTTGAGCATCAGGATGGCTCAGCCCTGGGAGGTCAAGTGACATGTTGGTAAGGTGTCAGATTGCCATAATGTGCTGCTTTTAAAAGATGTGGGCCTAAGGGGCTGTTTCTTTTCAAAGAAATAGGGAGAAGAAGAAATTGAGGAGGAGGAACTGAAGACTGTGCTTTTCTTTGTAAACCAGCTCACTCACACCTCAAACATGACACAGCCAAACAACCGAAACACGGCCTTGGTTTTACTACAGTCAGTGTGCTTAGTTTGCCATGCAATGTACCTTATTTCTGATGGATATCAGCTCTGGAAATGTTTTTCTTCAGTACCAAAAAATATTAAAGATATTCTTCCTTGATTTTTGCAGGAAACCTTTCATAGCTCAGTGGAATGGCTCTTCAACTTTTCACCTTGAGGTGCAAAGCAGAGAGAGCCCATTTTGTAAGCCTCATGACCAATAAAATGTAGGCTCAGTCTAAGCTTTTCAGTGTACCTTGTCCTTTCACACAGAATCTCCTTCTAGTTTGTAAATTACCCTTTTTAAAATGTGCAGTTGATAGCAGGGAAGGAGTCTAGAGCTCTGGCCTTTCCAGAGCAGAGGGCTCTGATGGAGCAGTTGTTTGTTTATTTTTTTTTAATATTATATCAGCTTTTCATTAAGCTGAACTCTATTTTTCATATTATTGGGAAAGCTCATATGTTACGTGCACTTCCATGCAAATATTTACATTTCTAGTTGTAAAATGTCAAGTAGAAATGTGTGTTCTCATTTCGTTCAGTAAGTGTTTTTGATAAAGGGCATATTTCTCTCACTGGAGATGGGGTCACTGAAGAATAACACTCTCTAGCTTCTTTTTCCTCAGTATCTATGAAGACTTATGTCCTACCTTTACTGGCTAAAGCATTTCCTCCTCTGGGGATCATAGAAAGTCAACTGAAGCCATTAAGTCAGTTCTATACTGAAGTCATAAATTCATATCAGACTTTCGTGGCGGTCTCAAAGTTAGCAGGAGCCCAGCAGGTTATCTTGATATAGCACAAGCCATTGGTATAGGCAAGCAATTTTGTTTATATATTGCAACAGCTTTCCTGTGCTGGTGTGAGAAGCTGGCAACAGGTGGCCAATACAAAAACCAAAGGTCACTACGTCCTGCTAATGCTGTGTTATTCTCCTACACTGTTTGGGGTGACAAAGCCACTCTCCTGCCTTGCAAAGCAGAGAGCTCTTGTGCAATGAATGGGTGGCCATATCACTTGAAGGGAAAAGCACCACCCATACTCTGCTCTATGCAGTGCAGCATCTTGCACACAGACTTGATTATCAAAGAAAACGAAGCTCACGTGGTTTCTGCTTAATTTTTGTATTTGAAGACAAGCGCATAGAAGAGGACTTAATATAGAGGGAGAAAGAAACAAGACGCCATTTTTCTTTAAGATATCATTATGGCACTCAGAAAGGACAAACCACATCTTTTTAACAACATAGAAGATTCTCAGAAGGTAATATTATAGTTGAACTAGGCTAGTTCAGTCTTTGATGATGTATTACTTCTCTTTAAACTAAAACTATCATCTATAAGCAGTTCCGTATTTCATGGAAAGGAGATGGTCGTGCACAGTGAATTGGATGAGCTGAAGGTTTCAGCTGGACAGGTAGAATAGCCAGATAAAACTGAAGGAAAAAGGAAATCCCTAGACTGAGGAGCCCAGATATGGGTCATGCTACAGTTCTTGAAGCAACGAAGAAAGGACATTAGGCAAAAATAGCGACTGCAGTCAGACAGCTTCTTCCCACTACCCAGACTGCCTGGTGCTTTGTCATGTTACTTACCTGTCATTTTAGAACTCTCCTCTCTGTAAGGACTCCCTCCCCCAGTTTATCTACAGCTTTTGCTGTCAAGGAAATTCCCTAAACATCAACCCACTGTATGATCCGTAGGTACCTCAAATGCACTGCATTAGCTACATAAAAGAATTCAAGGAAAATAGAGAAAAAAACAAAATTCTTTTTAGTAATATTTTACTATACAACTTGCTATGCTTTTACCCCATCCTAAAGAGCACTTAAACCATCTTCACTCCTTTTACTTTTTTTTTATCATTATTATTTTTTTTTAACCAACTTCTCTCTTATCACTTTCACCTGTGCCAACTCAGCTGGGCTTCAGCCTTTATTGTGTGATGTGAGCACAGGTTTAACTCATTTCCTTGATAAACCGGATGCTCCCCTTGAGCAAATTCCTTGATAAATCAGAGTGCTAGAGAAAGAATGAGTAAGCTCTCTGTTATAAATCTGTTTAAAGATTAGTGTATGAGTTTGGGAGCTGTTAAGTTACAGGCAGCAGGATAAATTTAGGATTTCTTCAGTCTCTTCAAAAGGCAGGTGTGAAGATAGCACTGGAAGAGGGATCATGGCTCCATCTGTGAATGAGAAGTCATAGAATCATAGAATTGCTCAGATTGGAAAAGACCTTCAAGATCATTGAGTCTAATAGCAACCTGACCAAACTTACCCTAACTGTAACAACCCTCCACTAAATCATATCCCTGAGCACCACATCCAATAGGTTTTTAAACACGTCTGGGGATGATGACTCCACCCCTGTGGAGAGCCTATTCCACTGCTTAACAACCCTTTCTGTAAAGAAGTTCTTCCTGATATCCAATCTAAACTTACCCTGGATGCAACTTGAGGCCATTTCCTCTCTTCCTCTCTTCCTGTCACCAGTGAGAAGAGACCAGCCCTTCTCCAGCTGCAATCACCCTTTAGGTATTGGAAGAGAGCACTGATGTCTCCCCTCAGCTTCCTCTTCCCCAGATTAAACAGTCCCAGTTCCTTCAGCCTCTCCTCGTAGGGCATATTCTCCAAGCCCTTCACAAGCCTTGTTGCCCTTCTTTGGACCTGCTCTACCACCTCCATGTCCTTTCTGTATTGAGGACATACTTTCTGTATTGTATTCACTTGATGTGAGGCCTCACCAATGCCAAGTACAGGGGCAGGATGACTTCCCTAGTCCTGCTTACCACACCACTCCTGATACAAGCCAGGATACCATTGGCATTCTTGGCCACCTGGGCACACTGCTGGCTCATATTCAGCCAACTGTCCATCAGTGCACCAAGGTCTCATCAGGCAGTTTTCCAGAAGCTCCTCCCCAAGCCTGTACAGTTTCTTAGGGCTGTTATGACCAAAATGCAGGACCTGACACTTGACCCTATAGAAACTCATACAGTTAACCTTGGCCCATTGATCCAGATTATCCAGGTGTTAAATAGAAGCGGCCCCAGTACCGAACCCTGGGGGACACCACTCGTGATTGGCAGCCAACTGGATTTAACTCCGTTGACCACAACTCTTTGGGTCCTGCCATCCAGCCAGTGTTTCACCCAGGGGAGCATCCGCCCATCTAAACTGTGGGCAGCCAGCTTCTCCATGAGGATGTTGTGGGGGACAGTGTCAAAGGCCTTACTGAAGTCCAGGTAGACCACATCGACAGCCTTACCTTCATCCACCAGGTGGGTCCCAGATTTATTGGAGAGGAAGCCCAAGAAGGACTGTGATGTTTCACTCTGTTGACAGTTGTGTGACTTACATTCCAGGAATAGCTTGTGTATTTTTTTGGAATTTGCATTGTGTAATGCAAACTGTAGAGACAGTTCTGGGAGAAAAAACAAGTAGGCAACCCTCTCTCTGTTCATATGAACATTCTGCTAGGTTAGGAAATCACATTTCTCTTTGTGTTTTCTTTTTTCTCCTTTTTTTCCTGTCTCCACTCAGGATGTTCTAGGGTACAAACAGGATCCTTTTTAACATCACAGTGAAACAACAAGCTATTTCACATCATTTGTGCATCAGCATAATAACCAGAAAAAGACTATAGAGTTCTAAAGAACTTTAAAAGCATATATATATATATATATATATATATATTTTTTTTTTTTTTTTGAAAGGTACCTCTGCATCTGATGATGCAGATCAGAACCACTTAGCTACATTTCTTAATACTTAATACTTACTTAATATAAAACATGGTTCTGTCACACCATGCAGTGGAAAAGCCAAGGACTAGATATGTGCTATATTTGAGAGGTTTGAAACTTTCTGCTCTACAAGGATATTGTCTGTGTGTATGCTCAGTGATGTTTGTAGTTATCTGTAAAGGTCACCTAGCTCTGTAAAGCCAGTGCTATGGCTATCTCTGTGGTAGTGCTTGCCGTCTAGATGTCTAATGGACTATGCATGTTGCTCATATGGATCTTTTCAGATTTATGTACAGGAATGATTTTGAATGCATGCAGCTATGAAAAAACAGAACAAACAATGAGGTAAAGCAGGAGAAAGGGAGATAAGTGTGTCTGAGATGGCCTCATGGCTGGTAATCCATTAAAACAGAACGTCTCTGAGCAAAAAAAAATCCCCTACTAAGCCCAGTACTTGATGAGTTTGCCCCAACAGAGAGCCTATCTAGGATGCTCTTTAAAACCACGAAGATTTGCTACCATTTGCATCAATAAGAAGTGGCATGTTTCTAAAATTTCTTATCCTCAAAGACGGGCAACTACATCTACAAATTGTCCTGGCATCTGGAGAAATGTTTTCAAAAAGCAGCAGAATATTTCAGTATGCTCATTGTAAGGGGCCTTGTCACACAAACTGACCTCTATTACCATCCAATGCTATTTTCTAGCTGCTAATCATCATTGAGGCATGGGCTGGGAGGGGAGAGAGGAGGAGAAGTAGGCAGTGAATTCACCTCTACATGTAGAAAAGCTGTGATCTTTATCCTTCTAATCCCAGTTTTCCCTTCTTTCCCATGTCCTGCAATGAACCTTCAGTGCTGGACTTGCATCATCTTCATCCATCCACTTGCAGTGAATCACTACCTTGCCATGACAGAAGATGTTGACTCTACTTGATTGTTTAGGGAAAATGCCATGCTCAGAGACTGAAAGCTTATCCCAGAGAGCTGCACAAACACAACTTGGGTGACTGCTTGAATCAGCTTGGTGCTTAGATCACAGATGTGGCTGTTTCCATGTGCTCTGGTCCCCTTCTCATCCTGAATGGTGCTGTTGTCTGCACACTGTCCCACTGCTGTGGAAGAGTAAAGGGGTATGGGATGGAATAGAGCTGGTCCTTTCTGCAAGTATCTGGAGCAATCCTGCAGAAGGGTTTTGGGCCATTCAAGTTACAGGGAGTTAAAATTTAAGACGTTAACTGTCCCTTATGGATGCCTTTATTCGCGTGTACAAATCTGATGTAACACATCAGAATCTGGTTTATCCAGACATCTGAACTGTGTGGCCATGACTCACACCTGAGTTAAATACAGGACGAGCATATAAAAGATCTGCATACATCTAGCTTTGAAATTCATGTGTCTGTCTTTGAAAGCATTTACAGGAGCTGGCTGACTCAAAGTGTAATTGCCTTTTTTTTTGGGTATAAATTCTTCTTAACCTCTATGCCCTGAAAACACAGCAGCACAAGTGGTTTCTGGGACTGTTGTTTTTCCTTGATGGTCCCCAGGGTATGTACAAGAACTTGTGTGTTATTTTTCCCCAAGCTAGTGGCAGACATTAGAAAATTGAATTTAATGTTCAAGTACGCCAGGCATAAAAATGCTTTGCATATCTCACAGTAAACCTAAATGAAAGGAAGTTCTAAGAAGGCAGATAGCCATTTTTCAATTATATATGACAAACGTGCCATTTCTGATAGCCTTGTCAGTAAAAAGCAAGAGCTGCAAATGCCAGGCTGTTCAGTGAAGCAGGATCAACATTCCTAATACTGCGCAGGATCACTAATAGCTTCCACATCTTCCAAAACAATCAGCCTTGATTGTTCTTCTGAATGCATTCCTCCAAACTTCATCCCACTAATTGCATATATTTTAGTGTTGACAAATGTTAAAAAAAAAGATGACTGCAAGCATGAGGACTGTGAAAAGAATGTCCAATTGCCTTGATGTCATAAGGCTGTTTGTGACAAAGCTGTTAACAAAATATGCAAGCTACAATTCAAAGGAAAGTGCTGTGCACTTATTTTACTCATGCAACTTAGCAGGGAAAGATGAAATTATGTTTGTGAGACATATTATTCAAGGTAATGAGTTAATGCAGGTGATGGTGACTCTTCTTGAGAAAATTTATTGCACCTGTGAAAGTAAAATATCACAACATATGATATCCTGTGAGGACCCATCTGGAGTACTGTGTCCAGGCCTGGGGCCCCTGGTACAGGAAGGACGTGGAACTCCTGGAGTGGGTCCAGAGGAGGGCCACTAAGAGGATCAGAGGGCTGGAGCACCTCTCCTATGAGGAAAAGCTGAGGGAACTGGGCTTGTTTAGCTTGGAGAAGAGAAGGCTCCGGGAAGACCTCAGTGTGGCCTTCCAGTACTTGAAGGGAGCTTATAAACGGGAGGGGGAATGGCTGTTTGCAAGGGTGGGTAGTGATAGGACAAGGGGGAGTGGTTTTAAACTGAGACAGGGAAGGTTTAGGTTAGATATGAGGAGGAAGTTTTTCACACAGGGGGTGGTGACGCACTGGAACAGGTTGCCCAAGGAGGCTGTGGATGCCCCATCCCTGGAGGCATTCAAGGCCAGGCTGGATGTGGCTCTGGGCAGCCTGGTCTGGTGGTTGGCGACCCTGCACGTAGCAGGGGGGTTGAACTAGATGATTTTTGTGGTCCTTTTCAACCCAGACCATTCTATGATTCTATGATTCTATGAACATATAGGTTTTCAGAAGTCTGAAAGCCATATTCCTCCTTCAATGTCTTAGACCTGAAATAAAAGCAGAGGTTGTCCACTGCAGATAAGTCATGGGATGTATGAAGAAAGACACTGTGTACACAGAATTTTCTTCAACTATTTAACTTTCCCTTCAGTGATTTAACATAGCAAATAAAGACAGCTAAAGATATTTCATAAGCATAGTCAGTGCTCTCGTATTAAAGAACCAAGCGAGAACCAGCACTATAACGAAGCTATCTCTTTTAAGCATTAAACAGTGAGAACACTCAGCTAAAACTTTAAAAGTAACTGCTCATTAAAAAATCCTTCTTCTTGAATTTACTTAATGTAACAGCTGGGAAGAACCGTAATCTAAAGAAGATGTGTATCCAACTCTTCAAAAAAGCATGTGTCAAACTTAGTACTCAGAACTGGAGGGGTACAAAGGGATTTTAAACTGTGTCCTTAAACCACACAGGACAGTTTGTACTTTATACTCATCAGGAAGTGATGGAGTCTCTTACAGCATGATTTTTTAGCAAAATGAATACAATAAAGAAATGAAGCAGAAGTTTGCACTTCTGCCTCAGTTTTCCCACCACCCTGGAGCTGTTGTTGGGCTAATAATTCACTGGAATTCTTCTGAGGTCTCCTAAGCTCTGGAGACCTTTCTCCATAGCTATGGGCTTGAAGCTTGTCCAGTAGCATCTCTGCTGCAAAGGAAAGTCCAAGAGCATCCTTGCTAGTATCTTCTTCCCCTCTCCTGTTAAATGTTTGCTGTTTCTTTGTGTGAAGCTATATATTGCCATCTCAACATCTCTGGTTTTTTGTTGGTTTTTTTTCTTTTTTCTTTTTTTTTTTTTTGCCAGCTGTCTAATCTCTAGATGGAAAAGAGAAAAAGATTTTGCTGCAACTGCATACAATTATAAAGACAAATGCTGTTGCATCTGGGAGAGTCAGAGCACATCTTCGTTAACATCTACATTAAATAATACAGCAATTTCCTTACTTATCAGCCACATCTGTGCATTCGACTTTCACAGACATGCAAAGACTCCCAGCAGATTACTTCTGATGAAAGCCTCTATTCCAAACACATTTTACATGAACCATAGCCCACCATCTGACTAGGGTGTTAGGAGAAATAGTTCAGCGTATACTGTGTCTGTTATGATGGCTTCATTAAAAAAAACAGTTTTGCAATATCTTTTAGGCCTTTAACAATAAGAAACCTTGCCACTGCGATGTTTGAATCTCAAGCATCTTGCAAACACCAAATTTCATAACCTTTTGAAGAACATTTCCTCTCATAAAGGACACAGATACATGAGAAATTCAAGTGGCAAGCTGGTGATGGAAGGAAGAGCCAGCAGTTCAGGAGTTCTGTCAGTTCCACTGTGCGCAGAAACCGCTGGACAACGGGCCCATCATACCCCAAATGAATACTCTAAGAGCAGTTTCCCCAGTGCCATTTTGCCCCTAAAGCATGTCACTTTGTACTGCACTGGCTGGAAGCTGTACTGAAGCTCTTGATGACTTCTGCATGTAGCAGACAAGTTTTTGGAAATTTAGGGGTGGGAGGAAACCTATGCCTCATGAAGATGTGGCTGGCTGGTGAGCACATCCAGAACTCCCCTAAGAACCCACCACTCTTTCCAGCCCACCTGAACATCCTGCATCTCCTTATAATTCCTACGCTGGCCTTCCAGGCCTCCCATCTCCCCTCTAGCTCACTGGGTTCAGGCAGAACCTGGCCCTGGAGTGTTCTGTGGCATGTAACAATATGGATCTGAAAAATTAGTAGTTTAACTAAAAAAAAAAAAAAAAGCAACTTTTATTTACAGACTTTGCAAAAATAAAGTCACAACTAACATAAGCATCGTTCCATGTCTCCTTTATTTACAGTAAGCTGCAATTACTTCATACTCATTCTTAGTATCTGAGCAACAGCTAGAATCACTGGCTCTCCTCAACTTATTCCCACAGAAAATGTCAGCAGGATCTAATTATCTGAATGAAATGAACTTTCACTGAAGCCCTCCTTCTTATCTGCACAAGAGTTGAGCTAGGCGTTGTATTTACTGGAGCTAGGAGTTTGTACATTTCACTCTCTTCCTGGAAAAGATGCTCAGATAGACATACTCCATGCATTATCAAACCTCAGGTGAAAAGGCTGAGGAACTGTGTGGCGCTGGATGAAGGATTTCTTGCAGTGTCTCAGCCAATTTTAAGGATTTGGATGATGAGTTCTGGGTTTGCAGCTCTTCAACCTGGGACCCAGTGACCCGTCAAGCTGCAGATGGTCCTGTGCATTTCTACAGGGAGCTGCTTATTTCTTTCCACTATGAAAGAAATACGTTTGCCTGTCTATGCTGCAAGTCTTGCGGAACACAGACTACTACAAAAGCAAGAAACACACAGTACATTTCCCTACCCTTGGGAAGGGTCAACTCAATCTACTGAAAAGGTCTAGAAGATAGGCAATAACTTTTAAATATTAAAGACAAATCATGTCCTCTGTTAATGCCAGCACTGAGAAACCAGGCTGAGCAACGATTGTAGGAAAGTTATCTACAAAGAGTTTACAAATGATGTTGAGGTAAAGTCACCCAGAGAAACAAAAGGTATACAAGGAAGAAAACGTCAGAAGACCTCATCCTAAAACATTTGCAAACAGATTGATCAGGCACTCATTTCTAACAGGAACATTGGAACAGCAGCATGACCTGCATTGCAGAGCTGTCCCGCTGTTTCTACCACTGCTTGCAACATTTTTAGCACTCGGAAATTTTAAAATGGGAGTGGGCATGTGTCACTGTGATCATTTGTTCTTTATAAGTCAAATCAGAGAGTCTCCCCTTTCCAACAGTTGTGGCAATACTGAAGAGCTTGGGTGTGCCTCTATTGACTCAGACTGGGTACTAGAATGTAGAAGACTCCTCATCATCTTTTTTTTTTTTTTTTTTTCATCCGATCCTCCCAGACTTTTGGTCTAATGAGAAGTGACTATTTTTCTAGCCCTTAGAAAAGAAAGTGACTGCAACCTCCTTCTTTGGGGCAGGTAGCTCTGCCTCTTGATGGGTAGAAACGTCAGCCCTGCGCTCCTTATGTTTGCTTAGTTATATTGCAGAACATGAGTACTGGGCTTCTGTCACCTACCCCAGTTTTACATTACTGTCTCTCACACCTTTCTGTGGACTTGCCCTGGCACAGGTTGCAGAACAAGGCATGAATTCTCAAACACCCTTGCTCATATTTAACTCTCTTTGGTTCACGCACGCATATAACTGCTGAACATGAGAATCTGTGATCCATCTGTATCTCAGCCCTAGACAGAAGTGGGGAATATAGAAGTTGGCTTAGTCCAAGAAATGCCTTGGAAAAAAATAGAAGCTGAATATCATTTGGAAAAGAGCAAGCAAAAATACATAAATAGCCTGACAATTCAGGTATCTGTTTCCTCTAAATCTGTATTTGCCGTGAAAGCAGATTTCACTCTAACTAATTTGATAAAAGCACAGACTTGCAAAGTTTACTTAGATGAGAGTATTGTAGATCTGTCCTTTGTTTTTTTAATTTTAACACGCATAGCAAATGCACAGAAGATTCCTCTGTTGAAAATCATGACTTTACACAGCAGATTCACCTTGAATAGACCATCAGTAGTGGTAAGTGCCTGGAAGCTGAAAATTAGACAGCTGCTGTGCTGAGTGTAGCTACATTATTTTATTTGAGATTTTTTTTTTCTCTAGCACTTTATTCAGTCACAGCATTACCAATTGATCCTTTCCACCTAGTGTTCCTTTGGACAGAAAAGATGCTTCTGAAACTCTGACAATTCCTTTGGTACTCCAAATATCAAAGATCAAGGATTTATATATTATATCAAGTGATTAAATACTGCAGATGGGAGACAAAGTTAAATATCAAATTTTCCCCTATCCTTGATTGCCCATGACCTCCCTCAGCTGTAGTTCTTTCCCTAGAACCAGTGCCACTGCTTTATATCCAATATTAAACCGCTTAACATAATATACAGTCCTTGAGCTTTGATGCTTGTTCTGAGAAGTACCAGTGGATATGCCAGTGATTTTGATGAGGTAAGACGTTTTACAGTCATCTGCCAAGAAGGATTGTTTGTTAAAGTAATTTTGGGGCACAGGAATATAAGCCAGACAACTGAAATATAATCACTTGCCATGTACAGTATTCTACCTATCAGCTTAAGGTGACTTCTTAATTTGTCTTCCAGTTGTAAAAATGTTGAACAGTGTTGTATTTCTCTTCCTCCCCTGACAACTGTGAGATTATAAAATTGTCATTTGTTCCACCGAGCAATTACTCTCTGTCATTTAAAAATTCCAAACAGAAAACAGCAAATAAGTCAAATGTTTGTTTCAGTTTTTCCTAAGTGTAGAAGATCCCTAGCAAAAGTCCAGCTTCTACTGTGGATGGTGCGGGGAGCCATACAGCTATTTTAGCCACCAGTATCTAATGTTGGACTTTCTGTTTGCCCTGGCCTCTCATCTAGATGGAGCACTGACCACTTGTTAAGCTTTCAGCACATGCCGACACCACGCTGAAGCCTTCCTCCCTTTTACTATATGCTTCTCTAAAGCCAGCACCCTGTACCCTGGTGGGTCTAGGATGCCTCAGTGCAGTCCAAAGGCTCCGTGGGCCCTGCAGGCCTGTGCTCGTGAGCAGCCTCCAGCAAACACCTAGCCTCCAAGCCTGGCTCCCAATCCTAACACCCTAACAACACCCAAAACAGTGGTCAGGATCCATGCCCCTATGTGTGGCCGCTACAAGGTGACTGCTGGGTGCCTATCTGCCTCTCCATGCTGCTTTAGAGACACCGGAGAGAGCAGGTGGCTTGCCACACTGAAATGAGCAGCAGAGGGATTTGCCTGGATTGCTGCATTCCTCCTGGAGTCCAGCAGATGGTAACATCATCATGCATATGGGCTCAGCTCTTATTTAGGGAGCCCGAAACAAGAGCTTGAGCTTATCCAAATGCACTGCAACGTCCTACAAAGAGTTAAAAGAAAATTTCAAGCAAATTCTAGCTTTTGAATCTGATCAGAACTCCTTTGAAGTTGCACAGAGCAGTTTTCTTTTGAATGTCCGTTTATTAGTTTTATCATTTGTTAAGGTATTAATCTCTAGTCTGAGCTATAGCTTTAGTTTTCAACCAGAAAGTCTGACATTACATAGGTATCGCGACCATTTAAAGCCATACATGATTCTTATTGCCACAAATGGCAACCAGAGAACTGATCAGGATAGGAAATGGGCCTGGGGGGAATGCTTGTTTACTCCCCCACCCACTGACTCCCCTTCATTTTCTTCAAAATTTCTGAAACTGCATGTCCACTTTTAATGCTTTTATATATTTATCTACTTCTTAAATAAATAAATAAATAAAAATAAGGTATTTTCAAGCATTCAGGTTTTTCTGATGAGATCAAGTTCTTATTAGAATGAGAGACGCAGAATCAGAAAGATTATTACAAAACAAGGATGGAACCTGTTTCAGGTACATTTCTTCCATTTCTTCTCCCCCTTCTGCTCTTTCTGCGAGGACTCCTTGGGGACATCATGCCATCGCAATAGTGGGGGACTAATTGCTAATGGGGTGACCATGAAACATCAAGTTGTCAGGGGCACAGAGAGGCTGCATGAGTTTTAGGCCAGGCTCACTGTGATGCTCTTGAATATCTATCATCTGGTTTTACCTGAAACAGTTAACCATTTAGAATATGTGCCCTTGAGTATGTGACTTGAAAGTGTTAGCAGAACTGCAGGAAGCATACACGTTTTTAATATAAGGTTTATTCACTAAGCACTAAGTGAATTCTCAGTCAAAGCTGTTTCGTATGCATTGCAATTCTGTGACTGAGACGTGCATATGTGCATGTCTCACATGCAATATATATATATATATATATATATGTATAAATAAAAATAAAAATAAATGTGCAAAGTGATTTTACTTCTGGTAGTGCATGTACTATGTACCAAGGAGATCATTTTGGTAAAATAGCCATTTTATGCCTAGAAGAAATGAATTAACAAGTTTGACTATCTGTTCTTGATAACATTTTAAACTATACATGTTAAATCCTGGGATTTAATGCTATTAGTATAATGTAACCCTCTTTTATATTTTACTTTCTGTAGCTTCTTATCTAACAGTGTAATTTACTTAACAGAGCTTATAAGTTTGGCAGTAATATCAACTCTGTCTTTAGCTAAATAAGAAGGCATCTGTTAGAACTATGAGGAATCCAATATGGTTCATTTTTAGCCTGTTTTTCCTCGCTCTTTTTGTCTTATGCCCTGTAATAGGGTGAGTTTCATTTTGTTTTCTTACACCACATGTACTCTTCCTTACACTCTGACCTGTCAGGGACCTCACTGCCATTTGGCTGGACAAGGTCACATGAGCCTTTATTAGGAGTAGATGGTTTTTTACTTCCTCACAACTTCCTAGCCTACCACAAACAAGTCTGCAGTTGACTGTGGATTGTGCCTTGTCCACAGGAATCCCTTCTG
This sequence comes from Alectoris magna, assembly GCA_030625065.1. NCBI lineage: Eukaryota > Metazoa > Chordata > Aves > Galliformes > Phasianidae > Alectoris > Alectoris magna. Next base: position 109,370,462 of record CM060560.1, read on the forward strand.
AATTCCTCAGGATGCAATGGCTGAGGTTCCTACTGGCCTCCACACTGCAAAGCCCATCAGTTTTTGCACAGCTCTCCAGTCAAGAAAATTTTAAAAAGGTGAAGTAAATGTCAATGAATACAACCATACCACAGTTAGATCTTGATAGTGATAACTCAAAGTGCCAGTAGCGAAGATGAAAGCAAACTTCATTCAGGTGTGAGAAAGAGCTCAAAGTGTTCATTGCTGGCATGAAGACTGCATTCCTATTTAAATGTTTGATCTTGCAAACTTTTATAACTCTGTCCACAAATCTTTGCTGATGAATGATGACAGAGCTTCTCAATCAGCATTTGATAATTAATTTCAATTGTGGCAGAAAATAATTGCTCTGTTCAAGCATACCAGGATGTGCTTACTCTGTCCCCACTGACTACATTAGAATAGGCAGCTCAACCACATCTGATCTTTGCACAGGCCACAAACTTTATGACTGACTGATTTTTCAGCCACTTCTTAGCCCTAAGGAATAGGCCTCCAGTAAGTTGCAATGCTTTAATAACAGTGTTTTCCCATTTTATAAATCACTCAGGTATTAATTGGTTTCTTGGAAGAATGTGGGAATCTCTAGGAATGCTGTTTTGAAACTCACATTGTAGCCACTCTATTTTGCACAAAATGATTAAAAATTGAGATATACATTTTTGGTTGTGGAACAGATTGAGTAAGGAAAAATAAATGAGTTTATATTTTCCCTACATTTAGGATATGTCCTAAAGAAATGGTTCAAATGTAGGCAGAATTTTCAAACATGTGATGATTCAGAAGAACGTTACAGCAGTTCTCTGCTTGTCTACAAGATTGCAGGGACCATCTAGCTCTGCTTTTAAGGAGTCCTGAGTCAAAAGGCATGTATCACTTGGGCAAAAAATTGTTCTGTTTCATTGGTGACCCTTGGGTCACCCAGAGAAAGTAAATGTTACTTGCCTTCTGGAATGTCCTTTTGATTTTTTTTTGTTTTTGTTTTTTTTTGTTTTTTGTTTTGTTTTTGACTAGGAAAGCCATAAAACGGATCCTTCACATTACCCAGTTTGCTGGGGACATAAGGGTGTAAATGACAGTTCAGACCAGCCCTTCCTAAAAAAGTCAGGATTCAGAAAATGGTCTGATCTGTTTCTAAATCCTGCAAAATAGCAGAGAAAAATTTAGTAGGTGTATTGTATTGCATGAAGCTCTTCTATACTTAATTCTCACAGGGGCAGTTTTTCTGTCTTCAGGGAAAGTGAATGAACATACCGAAATATCTCTATAGTAATGAAAGAAATCTCATTGTGCCATTGGAGATTGAAGCTGCATGGCCCTGTGGGTAATAAATTGCTACTATTCAGACTCATGAGAGCATCAAGGAAAGCTGATGCAGAGTACTCTAATGACCATTATAACTGAGTGTAGTGAAAAAGACTGTTATTTAAGTACATTTCAAAATGTTCTGTAAATTGGGCAAAGGTACAGCTGTGCTTATGCTCTGAGACAGCCTCTGGTTTTATGCAGTCTGGCAGACTTTGCTCTTTGAATTCAGGATTTATCTCTGTGAGCTAAATGCTCTTAGTATTTATGGCCGCTGTTTGTAAGGGAAGATGCAAAACCAGGGAGAAGTGGCTGAGTTCACACAGTCTCCAGCTGGATAGCACAGGCTTTGGGGGGTTTAGGCAGAGACAACTGAGGGGAGAGTCCTGCAGCCATTCAACACTGCACTAAGTAAGTTAGCCTCTCAAAAGCACCTACTTGTATCTTGCATCAAATGTGACTCCTATGAAGCCAGCATTTCTGCCTGGACTTTTAAGAATTTTTGAGGCTGTGACAATACTTCATGGACAATTACATGGCAAGGAGAACCACGCTTATTGCTCATATGACCTTCTGGACCAGACAATCTAGACTCCCCACCCCATTGCAAGAAACTCAGGTTTGTTCTGGATATACTCCTACCCCAGTTTATAGGCTATTTTGTTTACAGAATCATTTGAGTGTTCACACAAACCTATTTGATAGAAAGTAAGGAAAGGAAAGCACAAAGTTTCCATGCTTTGCCACATGGGCAGTGAAATTTATGGCACATTGTCAGCCAGTCATTACAGTATGTCCTTGACTTGGGATTTCCAGCTTGAGGTAGGTCAACAGCACTCATCCTTTTTTTTTGGCTGGGTCCTTAATGGTTGATTTTGCCTTTAGACTACTTGTGCCTTCTGGATTTAATTGAGTCTTTTTATTGAGTACAGTATTCCACATAGTAATTTTTTTTTTTTTTTTTGTCTGAAGCGACTCTTGCAGATAATGTAGAGCCAAGCACTACACCCATTTAAATTGGTATATCACTTGGCAGGTACGCTGTGATCAAGTAACTAAGGCAAACAACTTGCAGTAAGCAAGTAACCAGCAGCATTTGGACAGCCAACAGCACAACAAATCATCTGTATGAGTCACATGTTCAGCGTGTGGGGTCAGACCTGCACTATCCAGGAGCCATCTAATCACAGTTTGTTTGAGGTACAGTAAATAAATGTGGGCATCTTAGCTAATGAATTAGCCATGGGGAAAATAAACCACATGAAATATGGTCAATTGCTTATATTAGTGACCTTCCTAGAGAATAAAATGACTGAGTCAGAAGTCAAGAATTTATCGTAACAACATCACTGCTACCTGTCAGAAATATCTGAAGGGACACTTCACTGGACTGGAGGTAGAATATTGCTGCAAAGACCAATGTCCTGGTTATTACATAGCTGTTTGCTAACATACTTTCCTGAATACATTTCCAGTAATTGGCGGTAATCCATCCTGTCTTTGTCAGGCAAAATGGAGATTTTTTTTCTTGAATGGAGTCCACAGAAGCTAACAGAAAGACGAGCATTTTTCTACAGAGGGGCTATATGTTCCAAATACTGGTTGTGCTCAAAGCATGATCAAGTAATCATAAAGAGAAAAGAATGAACTAAACTTACACTCCCAGTCACTACTTTGGGTTTTCAGTACTATCTGATTTCTGAAAAGCTGCACAGAATAACTCATTAACTCTCAGTCGCTTGCTTTTTCTACTTTTACATATCTGTGAATAACAACCTCACTTAAGTTAACAATGAGATGACTAATTAAGGCCATGTGGCATTTATTAATAGGTCAATTTCCTTATTAATATGGAGGCTGATGTAAACAGTTCTACAGAGTTTTTTCATGTCTCCAAACCTTCTTAGCTATTTACTTCTCGTGGTGTTGTCATCTCTGTAAAACTCCTGAACCCAGAAGAAATTGAAGGAAGCAGCTGAAGATAGGCTGGACATGCAGAAGGCCAAAGAAGGTTCTGACCAAGCATTTCTTTCTCTAGGTTACTGTTCTGCTGTACTTGTTTGATTCTTCATGTGCTTACGACCATTTGAAATGATTCCAAAGCATGAGAGCTTGAAGGAACAGAGTAATTGCATTTAGATATGACAACATCATAGGTCAGAAGTTTAGATGAGGGACAACTGTAGAAGAGGTATGTGCTAAATGCCATCACCTGCCCAGTTTGCAAGCTGGAGATCTAGCACACTGGTATGAAAAAATTGCTTGCTTTTTGCACCAAACAAAATATCTCATCTCTACTGATTCCACCTTTAAAAAAAGTGCAAAATATAATCTCTGTCATTCAAAAGCTTTTCCTTCATCTATTTGGAGTGCTTAGTCCATGTATTACTTACTTTGTCAAGTGGTCATTCACTCTTCTGAAGTCTTTTATTGGCCCACACTACTCAAAATGTCTAGTTTTCCCACTTCCTACATTTGTTTCAGGCAGGCTAAAATCAATTGGTTGTGTGTTTTGACATTTCATTTGCGAACATGTTTAGTGATTATGTTTGTAGGGAAAGAGCATGACAAAATAAAAGACACAAGTGAATGGAAAGATTAAATATTGTTAAAACTATTGCCAATATTCTATGGTATTAATTAGGATTTCAGAGCTGTGGAGAGTTCATATCAATGCATAATGTTTTATAAACTCTACTTGTTAAACATACTCTGTGATGATTCTGTAGGAAATCTATTAACTTCCTACTTATCTGACAATGAAGTTCAAAGGAATAAAAAAAATACTTAAAAATACAGAATTACAAATTACTTGATTTCTGAAATATATCTGTTAAATATACATATTCTAGCTGCATTTAATTACATATTCTTTTTTAAAAAAATCAGAATTTAAATAGATCCAAATTAGTTCTGCTTGTTTTAGGAGAGGAGTTCAACTTTCAATCATAGAATCATAGAACTACTCAGGTTGGAAAAGACCTTAAAGGTCACTGAGTCCAAACACAACCTAACCATAGTACCCTAACTCTAACAACCCTCTGCTAAATCATGTCCCTGAGCACCGCATCCGAATGGTTTATAAACACATCCAGGGATGGTGACTCAACCACCTCCCAGGGGAGCCTATTCCGGTGCTTAACAACCCTTTCTGTAAAGAAGTTTTTCCTGATATCCAACCGAACCTTTCCTGACCTTTCCTAACCTTTTTCCTGATATCCAACCTAACTTTTGCTTTATACAGGCTTGAATAATTCTGCTGAAACCAATGAGACTGTAAGGGTTTTAGTTTACTGGTGCTGAAGTAACTGGAAATTGGATCTAGGTTTGAAGGAGTAGAAATTCAGGCATCACTAGCACTGAGTGAAAGCTGAAAAGCTTTTAGTGTGGAAGTCTTGAATGCCATCTACCAAAGAGCGTCTTGCATATTTCACCTTGATGCTCCATACTGGAAATGCACACCTCCATCCTTCTTTAGATTGTATAGAGAACTGGGCCACCAACACCTGGGTTCAGTATCTAGATGCACCTAATGACAGCAGCATTAATAAACCTCCAATCTTTTCCATATTTGCCCTAGGAAAATGAAGGCACGCAGCTAGGAGTATGACATCATGATGTATAAGATACATGAACTGTCCAGGTTCCCAGGTGAGAGAAACAACAAAGTAACACTCACAGTCACAGCTAGAGCCACCTTGGACTGACTCTGAAATCAGGCAGTTCCTCCAGCAGTGTAGGAATATGTTGGCACAAGGCTGACTTCCAGGCTGAGCATCTGAGGTGCAAACAACTATCACTGGCTGCAAATGGGCTGAAAGGTCCAGAAGGCTAAGGTGACAGTCACCCAGCAGTCATTCAGCCCATGCAGAGCTGCATGCTGATAAGTTACATACCAAGACTACTTATTCCATTTCTCCAAGCACAGACAGCAGGATTTGATGTAGACTGCAGAAGTCTGAGAAGCAACATACCAGTTGGCAGATTCTGGACATGAAAGTAAGATGGGATAAGGTAACATATTCCTGAAATTGTCACTGCTCATGTTTTGATGGTGTTACAAAGGAAATCATTTGCCCAGTTTTGAAATATGCATTCAAACTTCTGTTCTATTAAACACACATCAGTATGTTGCCACCTGTTCCAGTCATGCTTGATAATGAACAGTATGCAGAGATAATGCACCCGTCTGGCCTTGTAAATGTGTTGCAGGGGAAAATCAAAATTAGGTAATGCAAGTCAAATTTGGATGGATATTCTTATTACAGTCAGTATTAAATCCTGTGGTCTTAATTACTTTGTTGCCTGAATTGGAAACCCTTCCAATAACTGCTGGGGGGGGGTCGCGGGGGGGGGGGGGGGGTTGATGGTGGGAGAGAGAATAGAGCTTCTTGACAATTGAGAGCTAAAGAATATAATTTTGTCACAAGATCTATCAGTTAGCCACTGATGACAGTAAATCCCCACACAGATCAATCAGAGAGGTAGTAGAAAATGAAAGGAAGGGTTGGCACATACACTGAAGATTTAAACCTAACAGTGCCATGACTAAAGGATATAGCAAGCAAGACACCATTGAGATCCCACTGAAATCAGCAGGAGCCTCCAATTTATCTGCAGGACTGCATACTAGGCCTTGATATGTCTTTTAATAATTATGAAGGCAGAGGCATCAATTAAGGCCAGGAAAGGGGTTGACTTTAAGCATGTACTAATGCCTTTGACATATATGCTTAAGTGCTTTGAACACCAGCTTGTTTTCTGGCTGAAAGCTGGAATTCTTCTAATAGCTTCCAAAACCCTTTGACTGAGGGAATTTCACTTTCATGTCCATGTGGAGCAACCATGGGCTTATGATGTGCTCTAAACTTTATGGTGGAAATTTCTACTTAAGTAGTTCTCCTGTGTTAGTATTTAAGAAATTGAAGCTGTAGGTGTCTCTGCTAGAATGGCTGTGAAATGCTGTAAATCAGCAAGATATGAGAGAATAATATGCACATCTCACACTCTGATTTCTGCCCGTTGGGCTCTTACTTGGTTGACTCTGTAAGGAATCTCTGCCAAATGAGTTTGCTCCAAACAGGCTCTTGGGCTGTTATCTTACCATGGCATTTCATTACCAATCATGTTAGAAGAGAGATGAATCATTGTAAGGGCTCATTGTGCTTACACATTTCCCAGTTTATCAAGATTCCATATGGCTCTCCTAGGTAGGAGTAATGTGAAACTCAGAAATGCCTCTTCTTTCTTCCAGTATTGCTCTTTTGAGAAGCAAGTACTTACAGCCATGCTATCTGAGAAGCAGTTAGCTGTTGGTCTCTAATCATCCTGCAACTACGAAGAGTTCCATTCATCTCAAATTAGGTGCATGCTATGGAACATATAGATCAAACGCTTTTATATCACATTTATACATCAGATAACCCAGGCACATGAGAAATAGCAGGTGCATGTGAATCAAGGCTGGATTAAAATAATCCAGTCTTATAGCTAGTTTATATTACTACTACTATTGCTCTCCCCTGAGCAAACTGCGAAATACTAAGATCACGCTTCCAGATGCTTCAGCTGGTAGTAGTGCTGATCTGACCAGAAACTGGCTGCAAGCCGCGTTACTGAAATCCAACTACTGATGCAATTTTCTCTGAAGATCAAGGATCATCAGTTCTGGATTCAGGAAATCATTGCTCATCAGCTGGGATGTTAAACACAGCACAGCAGTCAAGTACCAGGATAATTACAAAGGGAGGTTCTCGTATAATATAACTTAGGAGCTAAGTTAGGTAACCACGCCATTTAGAGAGTTTGCAAAGAAAGACTAATTCTCTCAACAGATAATTCAAAAGCCTAAAAGTAAATAAACAGAGGAGCTTAAAATGGCTGATGCAAACATATTAATGGCCCCCATGGCTGTAATTTCCCTTTAACCAGTTATGATATTTCTCTCTGCCTCCTTGTACAAAGATGTTGTGCAATCTTGCAGACGTCTGCTAGATTTCCATTACACCCCATAGTACTGTAGGCTTCTTTGGCCTGGTTCCCACTGGGAGGCTCATCCTTTGGTAGCAGAGGAATTCTACAAATGCATGTCATGTGATATTCAGAAAATATGATTACATCTTTGTTCCCTGATTTTGCCAACAAGGGATAGGGTATGGAGTTAATATAAAAAGTCCCTAATATAAAAATACTTAGAGGTTTTGCATATTCTTGAAATGCTTGCAATATTCTTAATATTTTTTCTTACCCAAGACTTTAGTTTGCGAGGCCATTACTCTATGTGCCACTCATCATTCACCCACAGTATTATCCCATGAGTTTAAGCAAGACTTAACACGTATGAAAAAGAGAAGACATTCAGAAATATTTATTTGTATGCCCCCACTGGTACTCCATTCTTGAAAGAATTATAGAATCGTTTGAGCTGGAAGGGACCCTTAAAGGTCGTCTAGTCCAATTCCCCTGCAATGAACAGAAACACCAACAGCTACATCAGGATGCTCAGAGTCCCATCCAATCTGACTTCCAATCTGGAAAATGTCAAGGATGGGTCATTCATCACTTCTCTGGGTAACATGTTCCAGTGCTTTGCTAACCTTATAATAAAAAACTTCTTCGTTATACCCAGTCTAAATCTTCCCTCTTCCAGTTTGAAGCCATTTGCCTTTGTTCTATCAAAATAGACCCTGCTAAAGAATCTGTCCCCTTCTTTCTCACAGCCCTCCCTTTAAATACTGAAAGGCCACACCAGGTTCTCCACAGAACCTTCTCTTCTCTAGGCTGAACAGCTCCAGCTCTCTCAGCCTGTCCTCATAGGAGAGGTGTTCCAACCCTTGGATCATTTTTGTGGCTGGACATGCTCCAACATGTCCATGTCTTTCCTGTACCAAGGACTCTACATCTAGATGCAGTACTCCAGTTGAGATCTCACCAGCATAGAGTAGAGGGGCAGGATCACCTCCCTTAATCTGCTGGCCACATGTAAAGGCCCAATCCTTTTCTGACAGATGCCAAAGACAGAATTGCCATTAACTGCAATTTTGTGAGACAGGAGGATTTCTATTACACAAGCACAGCCTTCGTGAATGTAGGTGAAAATTAGAAAAGAGAGCTGGAAGGCACCATAAAATGTCACCTACAGCAGATCAGGCAGCCCGTTGCACATTTATCTAAACACTTATTTAAGAGCTCTCCTGATGGATCTTTCTCAAGCAGACTATTCCATCACTTTACTGTCTTTAACTGAGCTTCCCAATGTCTTGCCAGAATCTATTTTTGCTACAAAGCCCACTGTTTTTTGTGTTATCCACTATGGATGCAGAAAACAAAGTTCCGCCTTCTTCTCTGCAGCAGCCTTTTATGTATTTGAAAACTATTACCATGTCTCTGCTTCATTTTCTCTTCCACAGATTGCACAGAGCCAATTAGTTCAATCTTTCATTGCAGGTCATGTTTTCTAGTTCTCTGATCATTCTCACACTGAATAATAAGAGCTCTGTGAAAGAAAAAAAACCATCAAAATTACTGTACTGGTAATAATTATTATTAAAATTAATGATTCAATCACAATGCATTTTATTTGGGCTATTGCTAATCTAACTTTTCTTTTAATGTTTAATAATGTGTACACAGATATATCCTTCCAATCTGTGCTTCTGTGCTAGGATGGCTCACTGCCTTTGTGAATTGTGTTTCAGGAAATAAAAGAAAGCCTTGCAAGCTAAAAATATGTGCTCCCAGGACTGAGAAATGCAGACATCGTCTCTTTCTTACTATATCATTGCTTGTGCTCCTCTGATAAGAAGAGATACTTGTCTGAAGCTCCATATCTCCTACCAATACACAAGTCTGCAACAGAGATGCAACCACCATTAGCCAGACCATACTTCCTCGTCCTATTGGTAGCAGCCCAAGTCTCTGGGTGCACTCCAGCTTCTACCTCAAATCCCCAGTAACCACACTGCCCCTCTGGTTCATGCTTATTTCCTCAGCCCCATGGGTCACCATGGATTCAGTGACTGAAGTATAACGGATGGGAGGGTTGAATTTAAATTATACCACCAGCCTTTCTTTTCTGATGGAGCTGCCATCTGAATAACCTTCCTTTGAGTGGAGGTTTCATATAGGGCACATGAGATGAAAGACCGCATGGAACAACACTTCTGAAGTGTTTCCATATGTAGAATTGGCAGAAGTTTGCTTAAACTAGAAGCTTCAGTGATAATCTTATGTTGTTACCAAATGTAAATACAAGGGCAGTCCTGAGGGGCTGTTTTCATAAAGAAGCCCCAGTTATTGCATCTTCTGGTAGAGTAGCATCTAACAATAAAACTATTTCGTACAATCTTCCACAGGTGTATCACATAGAAGGTACTCTGTCTGCAATTAATCCAAAATGAAACTTCAGTATGCTTACCAAATCATGTGGTCCTAAGCAAAGGTGAAGAGAATCTGTGATGCTTATTACCCCAAGGGCTATAGATAAGGATATCCAACAAAGAGTTAATTTGATTTCAAGATGAAAACTTTACATGCAACCTGCTCCCCTAAGAGGTGCGTGATTCTCTTTCACTCAAAAACTCAAAGAAGAAAAGAAAGGGAGGATAAAAGCTGCTAGAAAGCTGTGCAATTTAGGGGAGAAAAGAAAGGAACAAAACCAGGGGAGAAAAAGGAGGAACAAAAGAAACTCACTCCAAAAAGGAGAGTAAAGCACATCCACTAAAGTGGAAAGAAAAGCTGGCATCAAAAGAGGTTTTCAGCCACAGACAGCATCCAGCAGCCAGGCACTGCAGGTGATATCAGCACCAAGTACTCTCTGTAGAGAGAGAGATTCTTGCAGGACATGCTGCTGGTGTAGGGGTTAGGAGACAAAGTGTGATTTCACAAGACTGAACTTCAGAGAGATTCTTTGAGAACCAGGATTCAAGCTGTTTTCTACTTGCTGAATGAAGCTTGGTGACCTGTTTCGCCTTTTGGGTCTCTCCCTCTCTCTCTGATTTACCTGTTATTTTTGGACTCATGCTTCAGTAAGTTCTAATAATTAAAATAGAACTAGCTGTTATTATTAGGTACAGTGACTTTGAGTTTTGCACACAGGAAAGAATGTTCCCTGTAGAAAGTTCATATCTTATCACTTCATATCACTCAAGACCACTTGAATGGCCTTCTAGGGGAGACTAAAGAGAAATGAAATATGATCACAATTGTATGGACTTCTCTTGTTTCTTATTTCTCTCATACAATAAATTATGAATTAACATCTTGGAGTTCCACGGGTAATGCAACTCCTAACATCCCCCAACGGGTGCTCAGCATCTTAATGTGCCCAATGGCGATGTCACATCTGTGGGTCACTGTCATCGGGATCAATTATTCATGGTCTGCCGTGCAGATGATGTTTTCTTTTCCTGAGCCATGGCCTTGCCTATCCAAGGGGCTCTGTTTAGAGGAGGGCTCATTTCGTTCCAGGGCACTGCATACCTTTGTCTTTGCAGCGTTCCAGGGCTCCCTCAGCTCCCCGTGTTCCTGAGCCAGCCCCAGACACTTGTGCTGTTCCTGCAGCACAGGGCCTGCTGGTCAATGGCCTTCAGAAAGGAAGAGCCAAACCACAGTGCAAAGCCAGGGGAGAGGAGATCTCACTGCCTAAGACCACTCACAGTGCGGGAGCTCCCCATTTCCAAGTGCAAGATGTCATGATGTTTAAGAAGCTGCTGCTAGCTTGACGTGCTGTAATGTTAACAAAGCCAAGGAGCTCTACGAGCTGAAGAAGTGATGAAACAGAGTTTCCAGTGGATTTGTTTCAGTTGCTTGAACAACAGAACTACAAGACCTTAGTCCTCCTCCTGATATTAGGCGCTCCAGTAGTTATAAAATCACTGCTGCCCTCCCTTGCAGCGCTCCCCTCATGGGGTCCCTTGGTGGCAACACACAGGGTGTTGGGCATAAGTTAGAAGTCACTGGAGAGTATCAAAATCAGTTGGGAAAACAGTGTGATTGCTGGAGCCTGGTCCCATAGCCCTGCCAGTGGCTTTTTGTGAATAGGGGATGCAAGGAACTATTTTGAAAACTTCCACCCCTCTCTTATATTTGACTGAAATCTGCCAGCTGGTTTGAAAATCATGGTGGAATGGGGAACGGAAAAGCAAACAGACAGTCATGCACAGACTGGCTGATCAGATGAGCTTTGTTTTCTTAAAAACCAAACTAGAAAACGTGCTTAAGGTATCTTCAGGTTCTGCACTGACCTTGAGCTTGCTCACTTCATTAATTTCATGATTTTATCACTGCATTTTCCAATTAAAAATATTCTCCTCCCCCTTCCTGGGCAAAAATTCTTTTCCCTCTCTCTTCCACCCTTTGCATATCTCCCCATTTCTTTCAATTCTCTTAATCCTTGGTGTGATAATAGGTAAGGAAACATTCCCAGACAAAAGTCTGATATTTTAATTTTGATAACCTCCCTGAACAGAGAGGTTTGTGTAGGATGGAGATTAATGAAAGAAATGAACAATTCACTCATGTCACCAGGTAAAGTTAAGAAGCAGATAACCCTCAGGGAAGGAAATGGTTGAAAAGGGGAATAAGTAATAACACATTTTAATTTTTCATGCATCCCTACCCACAGAATCCTCTCTTTAATGGAAGGAAAACCAAACTGTGAGCAAAGAGAAGATGAAAAAGAAACAGCTGCCTTATTCTTTGGGTGCACACAGGAGAGGGGCCCTGGGGGCTGGCCTGTGGAATGCTGCAGCCAAGAGCTTGTTTTTCTGCACATTTTTGCCATCCTTTCCAAGGAGGCCAGTAAGCTGCACAGACTCCTAGCCCCAATATACTTACCATGCATTTTATTGCTGGAATTATTCCCAACTCTTTCGATATAGCTGGTGGACTTTACTGATCTCCTCCCACCACCTTGCTCAAATTGTATTACAATGAGGACTTACTGAAATGACTGAAGGAGTCACAGACAAGTAGCTTGCTCCTTGGCTTTTCATCTAGTGAAATAAGCTTCTAAAACTGTTTCTGAAGTGTTTCCTGAGTGACAAAAATGCTTTGTCAAATGCTTCGAGAAACCACTCTCAATACTTTCTGAATGAGCATGTAGCCCAAGAGAGCTGCTAGAAAGAGGAGAAAAAGGCTGCCTGGAAGCGTGGAGGAGCCAGGGTGAATGACTGAAAACATGCAACTACAGTACATATATTACGTAATAAAAATGCTAAACTGCAATAGAAAAACTGAAATGACTTCATGTGGGAGAACTTGGAGTTGTTGCTCATTGGGATGCCCTCCTGTCATTGTTTTCATGAGGAAGCTGCAAGGATATATACACAAGGAAAGCACAGAAATCCCTGTTTCAGCCAGTGTATTTGGGCTCTTGAGACAGAGGACAACGTTTAAATGGAGATGCTGGCCATCACTTAGTACAGCACTAGATAGGAATAAGAATGGTCATCACTTGTTGAGTAGGTCAGACACTGTGGATTAATTCCAGTCACTCCTAATTATGAGTTCAAGTATGAGCTTTCTTGTTTCCAGAAAGTCCTGAAAACAAGCACCCCACTTCTCAGTCATGGCAACTTGTCTGCTGTTGCCTTCTCGGTAGACCAGCCCTTTGCAATCAGCTCCCTACAGGCAGTGCTGATCACACCAGGGCTGCTCAACCCTGGCCATGCAGCTTCATGCTGCCTGCAGCTCAGGCAAGTCTCGACATCTCGTGCTGTGCTTTCTCATCTGTAACACAGCTGTAGGTACACGCTGACCCCATTTACCTGTTTGTTTGCTGTTCTGTTGACCTTGTGCATTCAATTCGCTAAATTTGTGGCTGGGCTTGAACAATAACAGACTAACCAGAAAGCTCAAGCACCTGCCTGTCTACACCCACACACTTACAAAAAATAACAACAGAAAAAACAATTATTCAACTCATTTCACATTCTAGAATACAAAAGCTACACCTTAGCCACTAACCGATATTACGTCGATGTCATTTTGCCACAAGCCTTTTTCAGAATCAGAGATTCAGTGGCTAAACAGACTTTTGTGCTGGTTAGACCAGCACATTCTGGAAATGCTGCCAGGCTCTGGGTTCCCCTCACTCATCTTGAAACTCCCCCTCACATCTAAAACATGACATACCATCAAAAAAATTGCTGCACAGCAGCAGATGCTTTCCTGACTGCATACACGTTTTTGATCTAAACTTCTGCTCTGTTCAGCTGTAATTCTTTTCTTGTAGCTAGGTTTGTGGATTCATGTCAATTTTATAACAACATAGGAATTTGGAAAAGATCCTGTGTAGAAATTGTCTGCTGTGACTGCTGGCTGCCATGACATGTACTGTGTGAAACAATTAGTCTCCATCTTAAATGCTATAAGTTTTGCTTCAGTCTTCCTTTTGAAGGCTGTTCCCAAACTTCTCCCTTTTTGTGACTGGAAATCTTCTGATCTGCAGTTTGAGTTCATTCAAAGCAAAGCAGCTGCTGCTTAATTTTTCCAGGTTCATCCATTCCCTTACACACTTAATCTGTCTTCCTGGTGCTTAACTACTGGATGTATTTACAGAAGGCAACAGGATCTCATCCTGGCACTATTTTACTCCTCTTTCCTGATCCTCTTCCTCTTGTCCTTAGTTCAATCCACATTTGTCATGGACAAAGTGACAATCGAGATACAAGCTCTGTAATCAAGAGAGGCTGCTCTGTGCACACAAAGTCCACCTCTGTCTGGCAAAAGAGGACTTTAGCTTGCTTTATCATCCCATTCTTCATGCAGAAGGAAAGGCTTGTGCTTGATATCAAATCCAAGGGATGACTCTGTGATGAGATTCATAATACAGACTTACACCTCTCCACCCTCTTCAAACATCAAGGTGCTTCCAAATTTTGAAGAATTACAGTAGTGATTCCATAACCTGTGTCACAGGCCAGTGACCCAAGGACTACATTTCAGGGCCCATAGAAGGTGACTAAAGCCAGCAGACTGACTGCTGGTGGGCTTAGATTTAATTTATCCATGCAGGTGTCCACAAGAAAATAGGGCTCCCCAAACACAAAAATGATTGCAAGCAGCTCTCTTTAAGGATTAACCCAAACTGAAGATCACTGCTTCTATTTAGGTTTCAGTCAAATATCTAGGTTTGTCTAGAAGCAGTTTGTGAGACAAATATCCCTTTCTTGTCTCTGGGTGGTATTGAAAAAGTATTTGCTTATATGTACAACTGCTGCTCTGTGAGTATAACTGCCCCATCGTTACACAGACTAGTCAAAAGTCAGAACTGTTCCTATAGGAAAACATGCTGTTAGAAACCATACAGTATTAATAAGCATATCTTATAGCAAGACTGAAGCGTTAAGCCCTGGACCAGCAAAATCTTGCTCTGTCAATGTTACTCACTGTGGGCTGTCTGATGGAAGCTCAAGTAGTGTTGTCTGTGCTGCGAGATGCTAAGCAGACAGAAGAGGCTTTGTGGGACCAGGGGTCACACAGAACGCGATGGACTATAGCTGTGCTCCCTCAAGGGCAAGTAAGAAAACAGCTAATAACTTTGCCTCTGCGATAAGGGTCTGTTTGTCTAAGGATGTGTCTAGAATGGTTTTTGGGACTGATATTTTATCTGTTTGTAGTCCAAGAGAGCTGAAGGGCAGCTACCTCTCAGCATCATGCATTAGCACGACACTTGCTAGAACGAATATACTCTGCCACATGGCCATTTTTTGCTTTCAGTGTGCTGCGTGGGTTTGCTCTGATAAGAAGAGGAGAAGGGCCACAGGAGGTCAGACTAGAGCTTCGTCTGGACTAGAGCATCCCGGCTTTGCTACTGTCCAATTACACACAGGGAAAGCGTGCAAAGAAATTACCGCTCTAAAATGAATCACATCTGACAATGAACATCTGATAATATTCAGCTGCTTTCTGACAAGACACTTACATCCAAACCATCATGTTTAATAATGATTGATTAATGAATCTAAATATTTGTGATCAAATATATACCATGGATTTCTATATCCCATGGCAGTGCGTTGTTCATTTTTTCTTAGCAACACAAAAGTCATTATTTGACTTCTATTCTTTTTTTTCCAGAAAGCTAAAAATATATTGCTGTTTCTTCCTTGAAGCTTTCAGAGTCAGACTACATAGAATCACAGAATCATAGAATCGCTCAGATTGGAAAAGACTTTAAAGATCATCAAGCCCAACCACGACCTAACCATACTACCCTAACAATCTTCCCCTAAATCACGAGACCTGAAACAAGATTTCCCCCTGTCTGTAACCCTATAAGCCAATCGCCTTCATGACTACTGCCTGCCTTGCACCTGCTCTGTGACTGAATGCATCAGCAGTCCATTTTGCCCACATGCCTCTATGCAACTGTTTGGTTCGTAAACATCTCTGTCTTGGTAGATGCTGGAATGTAATAGTATCAGACAAAAATTGAGCCACGTCCAATAAGAGCATTATTGTCTGGCATTCCTCTGAGAATAGAATAAATTGTTCTTTTAATGTTGCTAGATTTTATGCATGTTATTGATTCATTCTTCCCTTTGAGTGACAAAATCTTCTAGCCTTAGGAAGAAGCCATCATATGCATTCCAACACCCACGATAAACCCGTATACAGGGGCTTCACAGTTTTCCTTTATGACGGCCACTGTTCAGATATAGTTTCTCTGTATACTGTTGAACTGATTGGACAGGAGTGGAAGAAAACTTCTACAGCAGTCTGGAAATAGCAAGTTACAGAAAAGGAATATCTGCTAGGCCCAGCTAATAAAGGAGACTGAAAAGACTGGACAAAAGGCAACCAATCAGTTCTGAGTTTTTTTTTTTCTTCTCATTTTCTTCCTTCCTTTTTTCCTTCCTTCCTCTTTTCTTCTCTTCTTTATCTCTTCCTTCCTCCCTTCTTTTTCCTTTCCTTCTTTTCTTTCCCAGAATCATTAAGGTTAGAAAAGACCTCTAAGACTCTGTAGTCTGACTGTCCAATGTTGCCTATCAAGTCTTATGAGGAAAGCTGAGGGAACTGGGATTGTTTAGCCTAGAGAAGAAGATGCTCAGGGGAAACCTTACTGCCCGGTACAACTTCCTGAAAGGAGGTTGTGGCAAGGTGGAAGTTGGCCTCTTCTCTCATGTAGCTAGCAATAGGATGAGAGAGAATGGCCGCCATTTGCGCCAGAGTAGGTTCAGGTTGGTTATTAGAAAAAAAGTTATTCTCTGAAAGAGTGGTCAGGTATTGAAACAGGCTGTCCAGGGAGGTGATGGAGTCACCATTCCCTTTCCTTCCTTCTATTTCCCCACTAGACTTCACTGTTCTTCACCTTGATGCAAATGAGCTCTAAAGATATGAAGTGACCCAGACTACCTCCTTGGTCAATATAGAGGGTGTTTATTTGTCTTCATGACAAATGTGCATCAGCAGCTTCATTATTAGAAAAGAGAAAAGGTGTGCTTGGCACTCCTGGGGCATTCACATTATATATAATTCTCTCATTACTTGTTGGCCTTAAAATACCTTTGTATGACAAGATCTGAGCCAGTGTCATCCTTTTTTATTTAAATTTAATTTACACAAAATAATGTTCTTCTTGCTCCATTTCCTCCTATTCCCTTTATTTTCCTCGCTTGTTCATTTTTCTATATCACTTCAAAGTTAGTTCCTTTACCAATGTCACTCCTTCCACAGTCCCACACTTCACATCTATAAAGCACAGAAAAGAGTTACCCATTCATTCTACATATGTGCATGCCCTTTTTAGATATTTGTTCGTTAGAATTAAGACTCTGCAAATTGAGCAGCACTGTCATTTAGCAGGTGTCATTCAAGGCTTTTAGAGACAGGTAAAAGTTGTTGGTCTCTCCTGTTTATTTTCTTTCAGCTTCACTGTTACATCAGCTGGGGCTACATCCTTATAGCACGAACATTTTGAATACACATTATGAGTCTTTCTCCCAACCCCCACCTCTATTTCTGGCCTCTCAGGTTGTGAGAGAAAGTTATGACTGTAGGACAGTGGTATGTGGTTTAATTCATGTAGGCCCATATTCAAGTACCACAGTCTGTGATAGTGAATGGCTGATGAAACTTGGAAAGCTATGTTAAATTTTACACACCCTCAAAGAGTAGCTGTGACCAGCTGAAGTCATCCTGCTTCAACATAGCTGAGTAGCTGCCTCTCTGGTCTTTTAATTTTTGTGAAGACTAATTATTTTATTTTTTTTAGTAAACCAATATGTTCTTTCCCACTCGATAGCTGCCTTTCTCTGCTTGGAGAATAATACTTGCTCTCACAGATCCAACAGGTACATTCGAGGTATCACAGCAAAGTCTCCATCAGGCTCTGGCCACCTTAAAGCAAGGCCTTTTTCTTGGAGCCCTGAGCACCAGCGGCTGGAGGCAGAGAGAGTAGCCTTAAATTCCTTAAATTCCTCTCAACGGTGAGCATGCCAGCAACTTGCCCCTTACGAGCTACATCAATGAGATCTTTGCAGTACTGTCTGGACCTCTGAAAATCTCATTGCACAAAAATTACAGAATTCACAATAAAAATTCACAGATTTCTGACAGAAACACAACCGGTTCTTATTATAAAAATAACATACACCCCCAGAATATCATAGAAAGAAACTCACATCTTGAAGTTCAGGTGATGAGGCAGCCAATCATGACTGCTGTTAGCTGTAAAAAAGAAAAAGAAAAAAAAAGTGATGAAGCTATGCAGCTAATATATTAATGCATATGTATTTGGCTGATTATGTATTATTACTACAATTAAGGAATATTGCCAATGGAGTACAATGTTATGACAGAGTAATGTTCTCTGAACTGCTCTCTTGCCAGATATAAAAAAATAAATGAAAAATCTGGAGAGAGAAAGAACATGAATTGCGCAATGGATGAATTTGGCCCACCTTCCTCTCTCGCATAACACAGTTGGCTCTGGATTGCAACACTGGATCACTTGCTTGTATCACCATATCATCTATTTCATATCTGTCTCCAGTCCCAGTTGCAATAGCTCATAGTTTCACAGTCCAAAACTGCAAAACTTGGACTTTGATGAGGTTAACATTGTTGGTTACTTTTTTTTCCCTTCTGCAAGAGGTCTTGGCTCCCTAAAACAGTAATTAAAAAGCAGCAGAAACACCTCAATGTAGGCTTTGTTGCAGTGCCTCCTGAATTATCATGCCTAAAAATGAATCAAAAACGAATCCTGCATTAGTCAACTGCTGAAGTGGTTCAAATGACCAGAGCTCCAAAAGGCACTTAATACCATGTGAAACTCTTATTGTGACTCAGCAGAGCCCCTCAGGCTGCTACAAGAAGAGCCACTCCTGAGAGGCGAGACTGAGCCTGAGCCCCTGAAGGTAAGTAGGCACAGCTAGACAAGGTTGATTTTTCGCAAGTTTGTGCCCAGATGTTTGAGGGGGTGGCAGCTCTGAAGATGCTGCAAGCAAAGGTAAAAGGAAATAAAGAATAATTGCTTTCCAGACTTTCTAATCCCAACATGCCCACATCTAGGGTAAGTCAGTCACTACTGGAAAAACTCCATGGCTCAGAGCTAAGCTCATTTACACCAACGACAAATCTGGCTGTTAAAATCTCTGCATTCTGAAAATTGCTTTTTCTTAACCAGAACAATTTATGCAGACAAGTGACTATATCAGGGTAGAGAGTGGCTGTAGGAGAGTAGCAATGAACCCCTACTGGCTTCTAACAACAGCATTATGTTAATAGTTATTGAATGAGGTGAAAATAAGCTAAGAGGAAGCAAGTGAGGAAAATTTAGAGGAAAGTGTCCGAGCTTAGTGAGTCACATCATTAAGATGCTGCAAGAGATAGTGATCATCTGCAGGTCACAAACACATTTAGCCAAACTCCAAACTGCAGAGAAGTTAGGCAGTTTCCCACCTCTTCTGTGCTCAGACACACAAGGGGAATTTCTTTAAAAGAAAAGCATAAAATTTCGTTTGAGAAAGTTCAAGCTAAAAATCTAGCCCAAGGCCTTGCTTAGCTACAGTTACATTTTGTAGCAACTTAACAATGATATAGTCTTCTGGATAATTATTTTATTTGCATAAGGATATTTTAAGCTCTAAAGAAACCTTAAAAAAATGCAGAAAAATCCAATTTTCAGGATCATCAATTGCTGAGGATATGTAGTTTTTCCAGATCTGCTTTCCTCCCTATTCTCACTTGTTTTGTTTATAGTGTATAATTCTACAGGCCTTTAATATACAGCACAGCATGGCTGGAAGAGACCGTTGCTACAGAAATCAATGCTGTTACTGTCCAATGGACATAAGTAATGCTTACAGTCCAGAAGTGGTTGTGGTGATGCATATTCAGACAAGTTGGAGGCACCAGGGGTGAGAGGAAAGGACAGAAAAATGAATCAGACCTGCTGCAATGGAAGACTGCATCAGGCATACGTATAGCTCCCTGTTGACTTGCTTGGCAGTATGTTACTGAGCAGCACAAGCTACAGGTTACAGAAATCTTTGTACACAGTTGGTCCTCTCATGTGTTTCAGATCCATCTCATAGGCTTCTACAAGGCTTCCAAGCCAATGGAAGGAAATCCTTCTGTTGGCTTTTCAAATGTAGCTCTGTAGTCTCCTTGGCTATAGATCTTAAAACTACAAAGCAAGAGCATTATATACATAATCTAAATAACGTGCAAGGGCTTTTATCAAGTAAAAGTTTTGTCCTACTTCATCTTTTAAACACAGCAGTGGGATTCTGAGTGGGTTAAGCTGACACTAACTAACTCCCACAATTGGGCCAGTAAGACCAGTACCATTACTTCAAATCATTTATCCCATGGCATTTGTAACACGATGAAAAGCACAATGATGATAGCAGAGCAGCTACATCTCAGGCCACAGCAAGTGAAGATCTGCACAAACACAACAGCAGTGGGTGTAGAAATAAGGGAAAGAAGCTACTTACCTTCAGAAGGCCTTTAAGACCCTCAGGTAGGCAGGGATTCCCGGATGAGATACCCTTGCTTCCATTGCCAACTGTTAAATGAAGACTGGGAAGGGGTGGATCCTGGATCCAAGCCTTCCAGTCACTCAGGTGCATTGCTTGCACCAAAGCATTTTTGGGTTGGACCTGCCATCCTACCAGGTGCTCAATCATTGGCTCAAGCCATGACTCAGCATTTCCATTACAGCATTTTAGGGAAAATCGCCTTCAGAGGCTCTTTTCCCTTTTCCTCTCCTTACCTCCTCTATGCTCTGGTCTCCATAAAGAGCTTTCATCTTCCTTACATGTTCTGCGGACTCTTCTAAGATAATGGTTCACATTTTGCTTTATGAGCGTGTACATACAGGAGCTCATCAAGATTTATGGTGTGGTGCTTGTCGACCTTTTCCACGGCTCTCTACTATGTCAGATCAATACATTCATACAGGAAAATAATAACCTATTCTTTTTGGACAGGAACTTCACGTTGGTGATCAGGTTCCTATCACACTGATTATTTGCACATTAAACGCACACCAGAGACCCTTGTGCTTCAGTGCAAGAATCATTTCAAGAATGTACAGACATCTATGTCAGTCTCGAGAAGCTGGAGGGAGGTGGGCCTGCAGCATGAACCCAAACATGACTTAATGTGTTTTACTTGTTGGAGTTTCTTGCCTTTAAACACAGACTCACCTGTCCAGAGAAGCATATATAGCACATATATAAGCACATATAGAAGCACATACATACCTGATAAAGCGGACGTGGAAAAAGAGAGGTAGGTTCTGACATCTCTTTAACAGTCATCACTCTTTCACTCTGGATAGCAAATCTGAAAGGATGACAAAGAAATCCTATTGTTCTGACCATCCTATTGTTAGACCATTCTGTTGTCTTAGAATAGAAAGCCCTCCCAGAAGGCAATGCGGCAACTGACCACAAAGTATCCCTTGTGCTAGCACAGAGAAAGCAGAGAACCTGCATGAGACTGTGACTGGCTGGTTATTCTGGGAAAGCGCAGCTCAGGATAAAACCAGTGGCCATTCTGCAGCATGAGGGGCATGTTCTCAAAAGTTGTCTCCAACTGTGGGGATCCCAAATCTGGGGAAAGCCTGAAGCATGTCTTAGAATCTGTGTCTGCCATTTTTTTAATTTTTTTTTTGGACACAGTGATATGTCCAAAGACATCATCACTGAGCAACAAGACTTTGCCTATATATTCATAACTGTGTTGGACTCAGTAGAGTCTCTTGTGCAGGTTCAAGTTTGCCAAATCAGACTCCACATCTTCTGCGTTATCATAACTGAAGTCTATCTATACATCAAGGCATTTCTCCACTGTTAAAACTCACCTTCCCTTCCTCCTTTCTCTCTCTGCAATTAGGTGGGAATGACCAGTCTTCCTGATTGCCCTGTAAAAACTGCAGGGATCAAAAGTACTCAAACTGAAAAACTGCGTGTCCTTCGGAACAAAAATGAGAAGTTCTGAAGCTTACAGTCAACTGGTGTGAAAGCAGATTATTTTAAAGGGCTTTAATTGCAGCTGCCTATTAGAAAGAAGTAAGAAATCTTGGGGAGATGCGAAGAGAGATGGTCCAGAGAAAGAAGAGAAACATGCTAAGCAAGTACTTTTTCACCCCTCACCTATGAGAAAAAGACTGACAGAAATAATTTCAGAATTTCTAGCAGACAGGGAGGGTTTTTATAAAGTGTGTTTAAACAGAGTCTTCTTACATCTCCATGATCATTGTGGCTGTATTTTAGCTGGTGAGGTGCCTTAATCCAAGCTTTATGTCATGATGAAATCACATTGGACTCCATGGGGCACATCTGTACTACCCAGTGGTACAAAGACTCAGGCTTCCTGCTGAAAAGTTGTCAACATGCTATGAAAAACTAACTAATTCAATTCTCTAAAACAGAACTACTACCCCTGCCTGGGACAGCTGCATACTGTGCTTCTGATAAAAAACAGCAGAGAGATTTCCCATGTTATTTGATGAGCTTCTTGAAAGGTTTTGGGGAAGTATCACTGGGATATAACACTCCACGGAGTGGGCTGCTTACAGACCAAAGTGCTGACAAGAGGAAGTTGACATTGCTGAAGAGCTGCTTTGCAAAATGATGGGAGGCAATACGTAGCAACACAAGTAAATGATTGCAAACATTCAGAATCTAGCTAGGTGAAACTAGTTAGTTAACAAAGCCAGTGCTGGGCTGATAGCCATGGGAACAAGACATTTTCCTGGATCGCACATTGTGTGCCAATGGCAACAACAATAAAAGGATCCCATCATAGCCAAGCACCTGCCACTGATTAAAAATATGGTTTTCAATCATTTTCAGGAAATTAACATTCAAAATGAGGTAGCTGGGCTACACGCTATTGAAAACTCAAATACAATGATGACCCAAATGAAAATATGCGTGATCATGAAAACAATATCGAGGGAGAGAAATCTGTCATGGTTGCATCTGTCAGAACCTGCTGGTATTCTAATGATTGATCTGAACGCCTATGGAGAAAGGGATTATTTTGATGTCCAAGGTTTGTTTCTACATTTTGGATATTCTGAAAACATGATTTTAAACCTTAGTTTTGTATTATAGATATGAACTGAAGTCTGTGAAAGCCAGTGAGAGCATTTCCAGGACTTTCATAGCATAGAGATTAGCTCTGGGAGACAGGGAAGAGAAGGAAGGAAGAACTATTTGTAGATGACATCTTCCTTCTCATTGTGGTAGGGAGAAGAAAATGCAGTCAGGAAATGTCCTACTCCAAACTCTTTACGCGACTTTCCATGCTCATTTTAGTGAAGACAGCTTTCGCAAAGGCTTTGCTAACATTCCCTTTTTGGAGTAGCTGATGATATGATATCAAGAACTGACTAGGGAGAACCAGTGCACCATGCAGCAGAGCTGAGATTGTTACCCAAGAAGAACATTAGCTTTCTCCTTTATGACAGAATTATTTACAGCTGAAGAGCTCATTTTACTTGTATTTTTTTTTTTTTTTCCCTGTAGAGCAGATAATATTCAATCACCTGCTGAGTTATAGTTTAAAATACAGTTAAGTCTTCATTATGCAGGGTGGTGAACTCAATTCTCTCATGTAAAGGAGTTGAACACCCAGTGACTACAGTGAGCACAGTTCAGACAACACTGGAAAATGTTTTCATTTAATAAGAATTGAAAAGTGATTAAATACTTGACTGCTACAATGCATTCACATGAGTTCATATCACGCTGCATTCTCCCGCTGCAAATACTTGTTTTATAAATTATCTCAACTGGAATAACACAAGAACAGCTCAGATGTGGCATATGAGTTTAACTTTTCATATTTATTTTCAAAATGTTTTTAACCATCCTACTCATTTTACTTCAGAAATTAAAGTTAGAATATGTGCTTCTCAATAAGTATTTCATAAAGACCTTTACTCTTAGGGTTTCAGTGAATATTATTTTCATGGGGAACAGTGAGATATCAGTGCAGCTCACTCTTATAGAAAGATTAAGACATATTTCCTTCATATGGAATCCATCTCTTCCAGTGAGCCTTCATACCATCAATATTGATGATCAATATATGGATTTAGAAAAAAAATACATATCTACAGACTCAGATCCCTTACTATCTGCTATGGATCCAGTAATACGCAAGGTGAATAACTGAATGTTATATTTCAAGATATTAGGCTAGCTCCTGGCAGGGTAAGATGCCTTAAGTGTAAGATTTAGCTCTGTTCAGTACTGGTCTGGCTGAGACTTGAATTTGCTAAGCTGACAGGTCAGATATCAGCTCTAGGTTTCCCTACCTGTCATTTGGATTGTTCTTAAGGAGAACTATTTCCTTACAAATGAGAAGTTTCAGACACTGAGGTCTACTGGAGCTAAATCTTATTTTGCTTGTTCCCGAATCCATGTTTCTTCACTTTCTTTTTGAATTGAACCAGAGTCTACTGCACCAATTCTACACCTCAGGGGATTCCTGTAGCGTACAGAAGAACTGCTTGAGCCTTTACCACATTTGCAGAAGTCTCTACACCACCTTCTAAGGATGAATACATGGCAAACAAAGCCTGGTGAACAAAATGTAGAGTTGGTTGAGCAGCAAAAGAAACAATACAGAAATTATGTGTACGTAGATTGTTAGAAAGAAATGTGGAATGTTAGTATAATCTGAATAACTCTGCTCTGCAGAGATTTTCTGAACTGAGAAAACTTTGGTGGAAGGAGACTTTAATACCTGGTCTGATTGGAAGGGCACATATAAAATGAGCAGCTGGCCCTGGTGTAATTATTTGTAATTTCATGGGTAGCATCAGCCAGAAAACGTCAGAGGAAGTTCCATATTATTTCATCTGTGTATTTTGCCTCAGGCTCCATCTATGGAAGTGATCACTAGTGTATATGCAATTAATTTTTTAAGGTTCAGCAATTTGCAATAGAAGGGGAAAAAAACCTGTGCTCTCACAGAGGCTCTAGGATAGCAGAAAAATGACTAACAGAAAGACAGCTCTTATCTTGGTAGTACAATACAAAAACCAGCAGTCTCAAAACTATGTAGGGAAGTTTCTGTCAACAAAATGCCAAAACAATGTCTTCTGGGACAAAAACATATTATTCATGTGGCCAAAAATCTATTTTCTGTTCATTTGGAAGCATGTGTAACCAAAACAGAGCTCTCTAGGTTATCCTGTTTTGAAAGAGAAAACTTCAGACTGGAATTACCCAATCACATATGAAATCACTAACTGAAAGAAAACAAAGTTATTTGCACTTTATCTTTGATCAGGCAGAACGAGTGAAGCGATGGTACACATGTCAGCATGATCTCTACATCTTCAAGAGGCATAAGTTAGTTTGGCTTGTGGTCTTGGATAGAACATTTCCTGGTGATCTATGTATGTCTGCTTCCCATTGTTAAGAGTTACTTGGATATCTGAGAACTTCAATCCCTCTGAACTTTGGATATGAAGCCAGAGATACCAGGGTTATCCGGTTAAGACAGGTCTTTCTCTGTTGGCATCACTGATGTCTGGGTTCTAGTTGAGTTAGACTAGCATGTAAACTACTGCTAATTTAAACTACATTTTTAGCAATGTTTTCCTCCTGCTGTATGAATAATAAATCGTCAGACTTGCCAAGGGGTGCGAGCAGTTGGCATACATGGAAAGTTGTAATTGGATCCTCACTTAAGAGGAAAAGATCTATGCAATTAGGCATGGACAACATAAACACAGGGATATCCCACATGCAATAACTGAAGAAAGGGCAACTAATCTTACAGCTGTGATATGGAGGGACAATAATTCTTGTAAAGGAGAAAGCATACTTCTGACAACTCGATCATTTCCCTGACCCTGTCCAGGGTATGGCTTGCTCTTTGGTCTGCCAGGGCATGCTGCTGGCTCACATTCAACTTTGCCATCAGCCAAAACCCCAGGTTGCTTTCTGTGGGGCTGCTCTCCAGGCTCTCATCCCCAGTCCATACATACAGCCAGAATTGTCCCCATTCCAGGTTCAGAATCCGGCACTTGCTCTTGCTGAACTTCAGTGCAGTTGGAGATTGCATAGTCCTTCAATTTGTCAAGATCTCTCTGCAAGGCTTCGCTGCCCTCAGGGGAGTCAGCAGCTCCTCCTGTACATAAAGAAAGCCATTTTGTTAGCACTCAAGCTTTTAAAAAGTCTTAGTACTCCAGATAAATAATAAAATATTTAGAAGTCTCTGGCTGAAAACTAGGGGTGAGGGAAAAGAGAAAGAGAAGAATATCAGCATGATAGGACTTGAAAGACTTTTTTCAAGTTAAGAAATATTATTTCCTTCTGGGACCCTGAAGGTGCAAACACAGGAGAAAAAAGATATTTTAACTTCAGATTATGCAGGCACTGGGGATAATAGCAATTAGTTCCTCTACTGCAGAAATGTAAAATCTCCGAGCTGGAACTCAGACATACTATCTCACAACTTAGGGGAGATTAAGTACTGTTTTAATTTGAAGCACCAGAGAGAAGCCAGGTGGACAGAATATAATTACTTACAGGATATCAAAGATAGTTATCTACATCTGAAAAACATTATGATGCTCCCTTTAATAGCTACGAACAGATAGGATCTTGTATTTCATCTGCAACTTGGATTCCAAATATATTCATAACTTTTTCCATTGTGCTGTAACACTCGGTAAGGGCAATTTTGGAATGAAGATTGAAATTTCAGGCATAGCTCTTGCTGTCATGTAAAAAAGTAATTTCTAAACTGTGGAGGAGATCATCCTTTAATATCTCAAGACAGGAGCCCTCAAAACTTGATGCATAAATCTTGTTCTCACTTTGTTTGAAGGGATCTATACTGGATTGTCTTACGCATGCCTCCTGCATCAGTACAAGACTGAATTTTGTTATACCTAAATCATCCCTAAAGAGTTTTATTTGTTCTGATTTATCACTGAAATGGCTTTTCCTGTAGCAGAAAGTACGATAAAAGCACAGTGAAAAAAAAATGAGCAGGCAAGATCAGCTTATCAGTCACATTGCTGATTTGTTGGCCAGATCATGCACATCTCTCATCTTTCAATGAGTGTGATGATAGTGTTTCAGGATCATGATTATTAGGTGAAAATGTGCATAGAGCCCCACCTTGGCTTGGCACAGTCACATGAAATGAGGCACAGCCTAAGCAATCCTTTTCCTCAGATTTTGATATCTGAACAAGAAATATCTTTAGGACCTTTATCTACTTCTCAGGTCTCCATTTCACATGGTTGAAAAGCATTGTCTAGGAGAGAGACCTGAACTTTAAAACCACTCAGATGTCCGTGTGCCTGTAGGCACCCACACAAGTACTTTGGACAATGAACTAAGTGTTGACTGTGATACTTAAGAAAGAATAAGAAGTAGGAGCAGGCAAGGAGAGTCTGAAAAGATGAACTGTTCTGAAATTGTGGAAACAGGATTCCACCTCCACAAGTCTAAGTACAAACTAGTGATGGATCTAATTAGCAAAAGCTTGGTAGTTTCTGAAATTGAGAAGAACAGGCCTACTGTGAAATCCAGTAGGAATTTAGCATTGTGAATTCTGCATTAAAATTATTGACAGATATAGAAAGATTTAAAATGGAAAGATGCTTTGTGTTGGAGTATATGAAAAGTTGGAACTGAATTTTAAAAGCCATTTATTTGTTGTTATTTTGTTTATACGCATTTACCATGTAATTTATAGGTGTAGTTTTCCTCACAAAATAAATAATTACAAAAGTAGGCAAAAAACGTTTATGTCTATACTGATCCTTATAGAAGATCCCATTCCATGTGGCATTTAAGTACATTTGTAGCTGTTTAGCTAGATAAGGATTGCAGCTTTCATGTTCTTTGCAAATATCATATTCTACGCATGAGCTTACTTTTTGTGATTCATTCCCTCTGTAAAAATAAATTACAAACCTTCAGATGGGATTTATTCTGGATTTCAGAGATAAATGTGTGCACATATTTTTAGATTAGGTTCGTATATGTCCCTGCATTTATATATTTATATTATTGAATCAAACTGTATTGTTTGTTGCCTGTTGACAATTCCTGTCAAATGTAAGAGTTTGGTTTTGTCCAGAAATCTTCTGACCACAAGTGCCCTAATCGGAAAAATACTTAACGGAAGGAATCCTTTCTATCAGCTTTGGGATCTTACTTTCGTTTAATGAAGGACAGGACATTAAACTATTGTTTTCAACAGCCTCAGGACAGTTTTTCATAAGCGATCTTCATTTTGCACTTCCTCTGACTACAAAATTATCCTTTGGTTTGTGGAAGAAATGCATAATGCGTATAAAATGTTGCAACAGAATTCTTGAAAAGCCACTCAAATTATTTTTACCTCTCCATCTGGAGCTAAGGCATGAACTAATTTTGCTTCTCTTCTTTGACCAATGAGGTCAGCATCCTTTGATCTTAAGAGAAAACCAATAAATTGTGCTTTCTTTAAACTCATAGTTGACAAGACGCAGTGATGTGGAGTCAAATAAACATACCCTGCAGGTTTTCCTGCTGTTGTTATATCTGCCACTTCGCTGTTACAGGTCAGGCAGAGTAACCCAGAGTAACAACTGGGTATCAGAAAGTTGCAGGTCCTCTTTGCTCCACTTAGTTTTGTGCTTATCCTTTTGTACGTGTAGAAATAGATTGCTATAGTCTCTGCTGTCTTACATAAGCTTATTTCCCCTTAGTGATGTGGGATTTAGGGCATGATTTTCTTTTTTTAAACAAGCAGGGTCATTTCATCCACTGCTTATATAGCGCTAAATACCAAGTGTATAATCAACAAAAAATAGAGTGGTGTGGTTAGATGAGTATCCACAGGTTGTATAGCTAGAGGGATTATCAGGTTAGAAAGAGACAATCGGAAATAGATGAAAAATGCTCAACTGTGTAGGCTCACAGGGAAAACATCAAAGGGAGCAATCTTCAGAAAGAGATCCTTCCCCAGAGTCAGGCAGCCCTTAAGTGGGGTCTAGAAGAGGTGCAGCCAGGCCCCACCCCTTCTGGTCACACAGCTGAATTGCGTTCACCTGTGCTCCCAGGGCTGACTCATTGCTCACCTCAGGTGGTCAATCAGATGTTCAGCCTGTGATTCAACAGTTCCCGTACACAACAAGTAATACATGTTGTGTTTCCACCGAGCTGAAGGACAGGAGCTGGTCCAGAGGCCAGCACAGCTTCATTGTAGCAACCATGCCAGAGTGCCTACTTTCAGCCTCACAGCCCCTCTGCCCAGGCAGCAGAGATGGATCTCATTCCTAGTTCATAGGCATATCAATTGGAAAGCACCCCAGAGCTCTCTCCTCTGCACCAACTCCCTTGACTTCAGCATGTTTAAAAAGAAAGATGAGTGGGGTGCATGCTCCAGTGAGAGCCCCTAAAAACAAATCTGGGTGCGCAGAACACATAGACACAGCATTGAGCTGAAGATGAGTTGTAACAGGTGCTACTTCAAACCTCAGAAGTAGGAAAGACAAACTCATCACAGGAGCAAGTCATAGGATAGCCTTAATAGGTTGTTAAGTGAACCTCAGGGAACTGTAGAGTTTTGGTACTAAAGCAATGGTAGCTCGTGAAAGGAGGACAAAAATGAACACGTGGAACCAGAAAAATCCAGACTCCATCTGGATATATGGATCAAAGGCAGGAATTGGGTATAAGATGAAACAGAGTAGAAGCTTGAATCAATCTTTTTAACACCTGCTTGTGTATGAAACCTAAGATGTGACATACATAACAAGCACTCTTATTGAGAGAGGAAAGACAACTAGCAACAAAGAAACTAATGACATCCCCAAATATGGGTGAAGTACATTCCCATAGTTTGGTGGATATTTCAAAAATTAGAGGCCAGCTCTAATGTTATTATTCCAAGCAAAGCCTTTTGATCCTACGGAAGGCAAATCTTCCTCCACTCCAACAGGAGCAGATTGAGGACATACATTGAGTGATAAAAACCCAGTGTGTAACAGGTCTCATTGACCTGTAGCGAGACTAACATACAGGGCTAGACTCATATAGCAGTATTTCTTACCTAGCTGCTACAAGTACAAATGCATATAGCAAGTGCTGAGCAGTGAAGAGCGTACGTGATCCCAAGTGAAGTAGCTGTGTCATATCAACTCTCTAACAGAGCAAGAACAGGAGAGAGATACTGTGCAGCTATACAATAGTACAGTTATACAGTCAATAGGTAAACAGAGGTTATACAGATGTTTTGTAAGAAAGATTATCATGATAGAAAGATAATCAGTGATAAACAGAAAATGCTCACCAATGTTGAAGGCTCACAGTAGACTCCATAGAGGAGCAATCTCCAGAGAAAGACATTCTGCCTTAGTGGTAGTCAGCCCTTAAACGAGATCTGGGAGATCTTCCAGTAGCACAGCTGAATTACCTTCACCTGTGCTCCTGCAGCTGACTCATTGCTTGCCTCATGTGGTCAGAGGTTCAGGCTGTGATCAACAGTTTCCCATACAGATAGGTTTAAAAACAAAATCTATATCATTAAGCCTCAACAACACATTCTTAGGATTTACTGGGCTCTACTCATTCATTTACAAGCATTAATGTACATCCACCACTACTTTTGCAGCGCAGCAGGCATAGGGTCATGAGTCATAAGCAGTATATGTTCTTCCCCTGGTAAGATCAGTCTTGAATTGGAAGGACAGTGCAGCAAAGTCACAGGATGAATTCTTATCTAAAAATATGTCCTGTGCTCTGAATTTAGTCAGGACACAAGCAAAGACAAGTGAGTCAAATATACAGAGTATGAAAAACCGGTTCAATTGCCAAGTGTAAAACTGTGAGTAATGTCCTATCTGTTATCAGTTGATTCACTCAGAGAACTTTCTCTTTGTTTAAAAACCACTGCGACTGTCCTAGCTAATATCAAAGCAATGGCATTTCTCCTGATGACCTTAGATTTGGTTTGATAAGCTCTTCCATCACAGAGAGCAACTGTGGAACAGCAGCCAAACTTGGGCACAGCTTTACGAAAAAGCATCAATATTCTGATCTTGTTTCACTTGCTCACAGTAGGATCCATAAATTGATCTTAATCATCTTTAACTGCAAAATACATTTTGACAGTGGCTTGTGTCCAACTTTGGAAGCTACTCAATTTCTGCCATTTTGGAATCTATCACTTAGACATCCTATCCTGAATTTTGATAGCAGAGAAAAGACCTCTGCTAAAGGAAAGACAGATAATTGATCCAAATAAGTCTTAGCAGCAGCAACAATATCTTCATGGTATATGACTTGTGTGTGTGGCATAGGCAGCGAGGACAGGTTGGGAAATTGCATGCATCTGCCTCTACTAAGAAACAAACTGCCTTACCGAATGTGGCTCTGTATGAAGTAGCTCAAATTGTGCATACGTCTGTCCAGAGCAGACAGACAGCCCAAGGAGAGCTAGCTCTCACTGCCTGGTGCATCAGAGACCTCTGCTTAAAGGTGAGGGCCAGGGCAATGCTCCAAACCTTTGGAGAGATGTTGCATGATGAGGAAAATTGTGGCCAGGAAGCAGAGGCAGCAGAAACGTGAAGAACACTTCACAGCTATAGGGGCTGCATAACAGTCTTAAAATGACTCAAGTTTGCCCACTCTCTCCCTAGGCTCTAACTGCTGTAGTGCATTTTACCTGGGCTACGTGCAGAGCTCTGGGTTTACGTGCTGCAAGATTTCCCAGATGGAGAAGAGATAGAAGAGGTAGAAGTACGATATATTCACTGTGGAACTTTAAAAGAGAAAAGCAAGGGGGTTTGATGTTGATGTCTCCAGGCAAGGGCAATAGATAATTTTGATGAGCGGTTATAACCACGCAGCAAAACTAAACTGTGATCAGTAATTTGATGGTATGGTGAAACATTTTGTCTGTAGAGGAGAACTGGTGCTTGCAATCAATTGTTTCATAAATAGAGACAAGCCTGGAAACCACTCAGGACTTTTTGCAGATAGGCAGAAATTTAACCAAAGACAAGGATGGATCCTGGATTCACTCAGTGTGATTTAAATACAGGTTTGTGTATTATCTGTTGCAAAGAATATCTGTGGCCACGAAAGATCACCGGTAGAGAGGCACATGAAATGTCAGCTGCTGCTTTCAGGGAGTTGAGCAAGATCTATTGCCTGGTGATAATTAACTACCTATCAATAAATGACAAGAACTCCAGGAAACCAACACGAGGAAGAAGTTGTTCAAAGGAGAAAAGCAAGTCATTAGAAGGAGCAAACGTACTGGAACATTTACAGGAAATAGATAGCACATATGAAGGTGGTGGAGAGTGGGTAAGAAGATGTCAGAGTTGCAGGCGTCTAGCTAGAGGCCAAAAAATGAAAAAATGCAGAAAACTTCAAAAATAGGCCAAGTTCAGTGTGCTGCACTGACAGAACTTGACACAGAATTTGTCTCTATTGCATTTAATTGACCGACAGCAGGAATTTAAAAATATTTAAAGATAACTTAGCCAACAGAAAAAAAAAAAAAGAAAAAAAAAAAAGGAAAAAAGAAAAAAGAAAGAAAAAATGAACAAGTCAGTTTTCTAGAGATAGGTCAAACAGCTCCAGTACTCCTAATCTCAGCCCCTGCCAGACACCTGCCCATCATGCTTCTCCAGGCAAGCAGGAGCACTTACTAGTATATATACCTCTCCAGCCAAACTGCTGCTCTTTCAAGTGACTAGTCCTCTATTAGTTGCTGGGAAACTTCGTGTTTCATTGGGCTTTCTGCTTAATTTGCTTTGAAACTGTCCATAGCTGCTTTTTATCTTCTGTATGATTCCTTAAGTGCCTTCAGTGAGCATATTTTAGGTCCAATTACAGGGAATAACATTGAAATACGATGCTGGATCAGAACACTACGTAGTAAGAAAAGTGAAAAAAAACACCCCAACAAAACAACTACTGCTTTTCCCTAAAACAAACTGGGGCATGGGTAGAGTGGTATCCTTGTCTGCAATGACTTCTCTTTCTTGGTGCTGCTAAATTTAGATGACGTGATCTGAGTTTTAGGCCCTCAGTTCAGCAGTAGCAGAGCTGCTTGCAGGTAGAGATGTGACAGAAAAGACAGGAATGCAGGAAGGAGAGAATGCTTGGGGTGCCAGAGCTGACAGGAATGCAGGATGTCTAAGTTTTGCAGGTATTTCCTGATTCTTTTGATTTTGTAGTCATTAGAAGCCGGTGAAGTGACAAGGAAGTCATTAGAAGCAGTGGAATCACATTTCTGATGTTTGTTAAGGATAAATTTCTAATCTCAGTGAGGATGAAGAAATGGCTGAAATAAGATACATATGCTGTCTGGCATAGAAATTGAAATGGAGCCACATATCCAGACAGCAAGGTGCCTACTCTCAGCTATCCAATTAGCAAATGATTGCAGGCTTTTTCTTGTGTGAAGGCAATCATGTAAGGGACATGGAGGAATCACAGTCATAGAAACATGGAATCACAGAAATGTTTGAATGTGTAATTGACCCTTGAAGCTCATCTAGTCCAATTCTTCTGCAACATACAGGGACATCTGCAGCTAGATCTGGTTGCTCAGAGCCTGGTCCAGTCCGATCTTGAGTGTCTCCAGGGATGGGGCATCCACCACCTCTCTGGATGGAAGCAAAATTATTACTCATGAAGCAAATGGGTGGAACATTATTGGTGCAAGTAAAAAGCTTAAGGGCAAACAAGACAAATCCTCAGATAACTAGGCTTTATTAATCTCACTTCTTGTAGTGAAACTCATTTTCTGTTTCATTTTTTAAGATATCTGGACTTTTCTAAGACAATCTGTTTTTTGAAGGTTTTGGGATGAGTTAAAAAGGCAAAAGTGGGAAGCAGCTCTCTATATTGTTTTAAAGACAAAGCATGGACTAGCACAGCAGAGACTATGAATGTGAAGAAAGAGGGGGAAAAGTCTTTAATATGATCTACATGATGGCATTTTATTAACACTGCAACACATCAGCAGAACCAGAGTTCTGATGATAGCATTTGTGCTTATGCCAGCTACACAGATTATGTTGTCAGAAATCACCACGTTTCCTGGTACTTCTGTAATTCTCAAGTATCAAAAGTGTAAGGAAGGTTAGTGCTTAAGTTAAAAAGGTAATGCAAGTGTTTCCTGTGAGTAATGGCTTGCCTAGGGCTTTCCCCAGGGCTGGATTATATTAAATCTTTTGCTTTCCCCTTCCATGGAAGTTCACTCGGTATCTGAACACTGGCAGTTACAGCACAGGGCCTCTCCCAGCCCGGCTCTGTAGAGGAGCCAGCAATGCCTTTCTGCGGTCCGGCCCTGGGCCTAGCACCATTTCCAGTGTGCGGCTTTACACTCCTCTCACCTTGTTCTTTCTTATGCAGTTTTTTTGAAATAGGCCTGATAATGCTAATAGTACTGCAAAACATCATCCTTGCTCTTCCTCTGTCCATGCAAGGCCACCTCATTCACAGCAGTGGTGGCATGGCCTGGTTGCTACCGCTCTCTGGGAACTTCCAAAGCAAAAACCACACTGCCTAATGCCAGCTGAAGCTTCAGGACTGCCTGTACTTAAAGAGGCCTCGGTACAGAAATGTCTGTAACCTGCTGTTTACACTGTGGTAATGCAAGGTCTTCTGAGGGATTTATTTGCTATCAGGTGTTAACTATGCTAGGTGAGGACACCGTGCAGTTAATTTCTATTCCCTGTACAAAGAGCCAGCTGAGTTCATCCCACACATGTTGATGGGAGACCAGCCTGAATCAAGTTTGTTTTAGCTGTTAAATCACATTTCTCAATTGTTTAAATAGTTCAGACAGGATTTGCACAGTAACATTTTAGCTTTTTATAGCTGTCAAGAAGTAATACAAATAATTACTACGTTCCCTGGTGGGTTTTATCTGATTAAAGTGACATGTCTGCTTGTGCAAGATATTTGAAAAGAGACATTCAATAAAGTCAGTAACATTTAATTTCCCTTCTCCTCCTCTTTTTCTTTTTTAAGCTACACTTGGTATTTATTTTAATGTCATGTTTTGATGTATGTTTGTGGGGTTTTTTTCTAAGGAGTTTACATAATGGAACAATTTAGCAGAATATTTTATGGACTTGCAATGAAATATTTCTTCACAATATAGCAAAGTACAAATGTACCCTGTCTATGCTAAGCACTACTACGTCTGTCTGCCATGACTACTTCAGAAATACTGCTCAAGTTGAGGGGAAATACGATGGAAGCCTCAGTTTTCTACAGACTCAAACAGGAACTGTTGAAGCAAGTAGGAACTAATCTGGAAGATGCCTGTGGTGCCATGACCTTGGTGACCTTACATGGCAGAGGCCTTTTGTAGGATGTTTTACTGGTACGAAATCCCATATGATTATGCATTCCCAATTACAACTTTTTGCTGTTTCATCTGTTATCCATCTTAATATACAGAGATATTTCCTGCAGAAATCTTGATGCTGTGCCAACTTTCAGGGCTTGGCTCACTGGCACATAGACGACAAAAGCAAAGAGTATACATTTTATTCTTAACTTTGATTCTTAACTCATTTAGACAATGAGTTTTCAGGTTCTGTAGTACAGGTTTTGCACCATACTCTTGCAAGAAATATTAATTCAGCCATCTCTCTTAATTAGTCTCTTGGCTTCTGTTCTTTAGAAGGTCAGATCGGGTTCCTACAATGGTATTTTTCATTGCATGATATAGGGATTTTTCAGGTTATGAACACCAGGAAGCAAAAATGAGCCTTTTAAAGTCTCAAGCAAGATGGAACAGGTAAGAGCTTTACACTTGATGTTAGTACTAGCTGGTGTTTATATGCAAGGCATAGCAAGTGCTAACTAATGCATCCTGTCTTAAACAAAAATGCAAATGGCAGGCTTTATGTCTACCCTAGGGAGCCCTGAGTCACAAATTCCTTTACTAAGGGAAGCTGTGGCAAGGCCAGGCCTATGGCAGCCTGCCTCTAGAGCCAGAAGAGAAGAGATGGGAGCATCCTCACTCTGTGCAGAGGGAAGATGTCTGCAGTACCAGCACTGGTAGTACTGGGTCCCTAGTGCTCCCTATCTCATGGCAGATCTCAACAGAGCCCTTGCCTTTTAATGTGACTCTCCTCCTTTAAACTGATAGAAAATACTGCCTGGTTCTCATCTTCTCTATCCAGCTATTAAAATAGTCAGCAAATCCCTTCTTTTGTGCTTTATTTCCTCCTTTTTTTATGGTTTTGGTTCAGGTGTGACATTTCCCTCAGTTTTGTGAGACTGCTAAAGATATTTTGCTCCATTTTAAAGCTGTCAGTGGTTTGCGTTTAGATTTCTGTGCAGATTATGTGAGATGAGTGAGGTTACATGTTTTATAGTTTCTTTCTTCCCTAGCACTGCCCCGTGTTGTGAATCCTATAAGGTAACACATTGATATCTTGCTTGTAAAAATGATTCTGTGAAATGCAGCTTCTTATATTACTTCATCGTTACTAATGTTCATTGATTTCTACTAAAAGTTCTTCACATGCCCTAAAACACTGTATGGAAAGACACAAAAATCTGCAGCAGAAATGAAAAACAATATTTCTTTTTATCAACACTGTGTTTCTCTGAATCTGATTCTTGATTACACTGAGACCAACTTAAACTGTTCCAGAGAGTAAAAATAGCAAAAAAACCTCAAAGGAATTTTAGGTATAATTTGTTCCTTCTTTAAGAATGATATTCCCTGTCGGTGTAATACGAAATGGTATTGGTTTCAATGAGAATCTTCCTCTACTCTTGCAGATGCTGAGGATATTGAAGAAAGGGCAAATACTGATTTATATGCCACTGGTTTTAAATCTGTACATCAAAATACAAAATACTTCTCATTGGCCTATCCTAATAATTCTGCACCACCAAAGGGAGAACACAGGAGAGCTCCAGAACAGTGATAATAAGCAACTGCAGAAACGTTTATCACTCCTGATGGCAAAGATTAAAAAAACTCACCATTTATTTCAAAGAGATAAGTATGACACCTTAACAATTCTGTCTTTTTCTTATTGCACACATTTTCATTTCAAGCTCTGACAATATTAAGGAAGAAATTTATTGGAGTTCATCACACAGGCTGAATCCCGTGGAACCAAGGTATTTATAATGATGCCAAAGTGACAGTGTCAACGGTGATTTAAATCATTTAGTCACTATGATAAATGTTGTGTTGTCCTAAAATTTAAGGGATAGACTGGAAACATAAGTCACTCCTAATAAAAAAACAAAGTCAGTGGCAAATGGTTTGCATTCGCAAAACCCGTCATTACCCAAAATAAAAGATTGGATGAGAGGAGCTAACAGTGAAGTTGTAATATCCATAAGACAGATGCTCATGATATGTCATGAGTCAGTGAGATAAAGACAGATGCTCTGTGTGAATGCAGTACCTACTTTTACAAGTCAGCACTGCATATATCAGTGAATAGCTACAGCAGAATAGGATGAAGTACAGTCAGGACATTTTTTGTCTTACAGACAGCAACTGTTCTGATCATTATTTTTGTTGATAAAGGTTTGATGTGGATTGAATCTCAATCAACTTGCCAGATGTAGCCTAGGATAAACTGGAAAGAAGGATGTAGAGATGGAGAAAAAAAATTGAGAATTCTATCCACAACTCCTGTACTTTATGTACAGGTAGGAAGCGATGCAAGAGAACGAGGAAAGGGAGGAGATGTCGCTCAAGATGCCTGAAAGAGAATGAGATAATTGAATTGAAAGTAATCAGGAAAACAAACAATAAAGCAACAAAAAATGGGAAAAAGAAAGGAAGCTTGGACATAGATTTAAATTCAGAAGTAACCTCTGGAGGATTAAATAAAAAAGACACTGGGAAGACAAAGCAGTTTGACCTCTAACTCAGTATATAACATACAAGAGGGCCCTTCTGTAGAACATCATGTCAGGATCTGAGAAAGTAGGAGAAAAGCACAGAGGTAAAGTGTCTCCAGAAACCTGACAGACCTAATGGACATACTATGGTATGCTCAGTCTGTGCAGCTTTCCTCTTGTTCTCATGTACCCAAACTCTCAAATTTCTTTCTTTCCTTCCTTACTAGCTAAGCTTTTCACTCAACACCATCTGAATGGTCTCTCATCAAATCATATTGCTCAGGAACCTCTCACCTGATCAAAACACACTATACCAAAATCTTCCTGTGTAGAATGTCCTCACTGTTATGATTCTTGTTTCTAATTTGTAATTTTTAAAAAGTGTTTATTTTCGTACATTTCTGAATTGGTTATTTCTGTTCGCCTTTCAAAGATGACCATGTTCTGAACAAGCTGTAGGAAATTTTGTTACCACGAGATTTGTCAGAAAATTTCTCATCCTCCTACAAGATCCTTCCAAGCTCTCCAAGGCCAAAGTGTCTTAAGCATTTCCTCTCTTTCATCAAATTAACAATTAAACTCATCTCACCTTGGAAAGGTAATTTTCCATCAATTTCGTGTGCAGCTGCCCAAAGTGTGATAGAAAATGCCCTTCAGCAATTTTCATACCTCAGCCAGTTAGTTGTGGTTCTGGAAAAAAAAAGAAAAAGAAAAAGAAAAAGAAATTACCAGTGACAAGGGTGATATAAAAAGCATTTATAAATGTGCTTATAACATGGAGCTGGATGCTGTAAGACTGAAAATCGGTAGTTATTTCCACCTAACTTCTTAGGTTGAAAAAGAGCAATTAAATACAGTTGAAAGGTGTTGTTTGAATTTGGCATGAAGTCAGATTGGATAGAAACAACATAAGAAAAAGAAATGGCTGTAGGGAAGTTATTCTGAGTGCATTTTCATTATGCTTGGGTAGATACATATGTGCTTGCACATGCCTGCAGTATGTATTCACAGTCACTCTCATGTTTTCATGTAGTCTTGCTGCTGTGGTCTCAGCCTCCCTCGAAGAGAGGTATGACTGCATCAGTGGGCAGAGGAGGTTGAGAAGCAGCTTAGGTAGGTGATCATGAGTCAGGCTCAGTGGTTTAATATAACTTTCTTCATCTTCCTCCAAATAAATAAAAACAAAATCATTTTCTAGACTGCAGCAAATTGGTAAGGTTGTATTTAGAAAAACATACTAGCAGTAGTTCAGCTCAGGTGAGCTGCCTTGGGAATGCTACAGAAGAGCCTTTTTGTTTTTGCACGACCATAAATATGCCTTCTGCTTTAAGGGTATAGTCCTTAAAAGATTTACCCTATGGGAAGAGATTTAACAGAGAAGAACAATTCCTTTAAGTAGAACTGTATGCTACAGTGAGCAAAACAAATATAATGTAGGCTATTTTTAAAACCAAAACCATGGCTTTTGCAAAATTATTCTACTTATTAAGAAATTATTTTAATCATTAAAAATTACTTGCTGTCTTGGGGAAAACGTGGGAGAAGATGATATAGAGGGCTTTGTATTTTAAAAAAAAACACAAAAAACAACAATGGACCATTCTATTTTAATCTCTCTCAGATGAAATGTTATAATTATCATCTTTCAAAATATTGGTTCAAATGTTGAGTGGACAGCCTGCTAGGCACAAAATGAAAATTCAGCTGTCAGCAGAAGCTCTCGTGGTGGCAGCAGTGAATGAGAAAAATGGGCCTAACTTTTGAGCTTTTTTGTCCTGCTTTGTGCCCTTCATAGGTACCCAAGAAGAGCAACCAGAAAAGTCATAAAGTGAATCAGCAATGTCTCTCTTCACCCATAAGCAGGCTGTCAGACATGCTGGGGTGGGCAGGGCCCTGCTGTGACAGAGAGATGCTCATTTAGTTATCAGCCTCACAGGAGGGAATCTTTATGCTCTCTGGATGAAGCAATGCTGGAGTGTGCATGCACAGCCAAAGCCACATGTTGAATGAAACAACCAGGCCTGTCGAGGAACCGAGGGCTTCAATCTGAATTGGATGCTTCTGGGCTCCTATGTGGGTTTCTCTGTGCTATGTACTTCTGTTTAGGTACTACCAGCATTTAAAAATCTGACTCACCCAGCTTTATTTGTCAGGGTAGATGGAGAAGGATGGGAAAAAGATTAGTTTTAGAGCTGGCTTATCCTGAGATGATAGCTCTTTGAAATGTCAGCACTATTGATGGTGGGCCTCCTTCACCCACATAATTAAACACATCTACTGAAATGTCAATGCTGCCACCCAATGATCTGATGAATGGCTCTGGCTGGGGGACATTCTGACATAGCACAGTCAAACTGTTGGGAAACTGTGGTATTTGTCAGATGTCCACTTGGTCCACAGGTGATGAAAGATTACTGAAGACAAGAAGGGTCAGTCAGCATTATATAAAATGATTAGTCTCTGTGTCTAATTGTACTTACTTCGCTAATATGTAGTGGATTCATATGACCTTTTCCCACAGTTTCCAATTTTTGACCTGTCCTACTACCTAAACCTTAGCAAGTGTCTGTCAAAGGAGACTGTCTCTTTGTTTCAATTTGGACTTTATTTACTGAAGATATGGAAATCTGTTCGCTGACACTCAACAGTCTCTTACTCCTCAAAGACTATATTAAAATTTCCTCTTGTATTCAAGTTATAGCTTGAGTTATACTTTGCCTTATAGTTCTTCCATAGGAAGACTAACATAAACTGTCCCGAAGAGAAGAACTCCCTACTGAATATCAGAAAGCATACAAAGCTCGATATACAGTTTGGGAAAAGTAGGTCATGAATCTCTCCAGTCATGTTGTGCATCTATCATGAAAAAGAAGAAAAAAGTAAAAAGGAAAAAAAAAAAAAAAAGAAAGAAAGAAAGAAAGAAAAAATTGCCTTTAGTTTAGCCTGGCAAGAAGTTTTCCAGGAAATGAAAATCTTATAACTGCTGCTGCTTGTCAAAGACCTCATGAAAAAGAAATGGAAGAAAGTCACCAAAGGAAACTTGAGATGAGTTGTGGGACCCACTGCTCATTTTCCTTTTCCTTTGCTCTTCAAGGGAATTGCTTTCACCAAGCAGTGTAAAATATCAGGGAGCTGCAGACAGCTTTCTTCTGGAATTTGTGACAGACTGTTGTAGAACAGTGTTAGATTCCATTATTATGTAAAAGATCTGTTTTTGGAGATAGCTCATAACGTCGTGGGCCTATGCTGCAAGAATGAATGAGCCATTTCAGCTGTCAGTCTCGATAATTACTACACCTTCTAGTATTACTGTTTGTGGAGACCAAACCATTTTTTCTTAAGTTTTTATTTTAAAAAAATGCAACCCTTTGCCCAGGCCCACAAACCCCAGGATGAAATATGTGCAGATTTTTCTTCCCTCAAAAGAAATATACTATTGGAGTTTTGATCTTCTGCAGCTCTGGGTGAAATATTCTCATTTTCATATCAGAAAACCCAAAGGTATAAGAAGAGTTTCTCTCTACTTCTGTTGGACAGCCATAGCTCTCAGAGGCTTTCTAGAGCAGATGAGAGAACTATTGTGCTAGACATCACTAAACATACAGCAGGAGACTGTGTCTACCACAAAGAGATTATTTTCTACACAGAGAAGCTGCCCGAAGTGTGGCCAAAGGAA
Source organism: Alectoris magna (assembly GCA_030625065.1). Classification (NCBI taxonomy): domain Eukaryota; kingdom Metazoa; phylum Chordata; class Aves; order Galliformes; family Phasianidae; genus Alectoris; species Alectoris magna. The sequence continues at coordinate 109,411,805 of CM060560.1, forward strand.
AGTGTTGCTAACTATATTGCATAAACAAGGAAACGAGATACTAACAATAACACCTAAAACTCCCCAGATTCACTGAAACTTCTTGAACATTCCATGTAAGCAGTCGGGGTGATCTTGATTCATGTGCTGGAAACTGCTTACAGCTAAGGCTGAAAACCCCTAACACAAGTTACTAACTTGGTAGAATAAATGAAGAAAAACATTACAATAATATTTTTTTTTTGGTCCTTCTCATAGACATTACTATCACACAGAACCTATTCCCATCAGTTTGGGTGTATTTCCTTGTCTTGCTACAGTTGGAAAAAGCACTTATTTATCTCTATGCTTCTAACAGTTTGTATTCTGAACACCTGATTTTTGAAACTGGCAAAAAAGGATCAAAAATTTCCTTCCTTCTCTTTCTTGATGAAAATACTTATATATTCCCTTAATTCTAGCAAAGCAGCTGAGTCTTGAAACCCAGGAAGATCTTATAAGAAGAAGTTTTTATGTAGAAAATATCTTGGTGACAGTGTTGTATGGATTTGAGTCAATTAATGTTAGTAAAACGTTTTTGAAAAAAAAAACAACCAAAAAACTAAACACAATAAGCCAAACCACAAACCACACAGTCACACTTTTTAAATTATCAGAATGGCATTTGTAAATAAATCAGGAAAACAAAGCAACCAAGGGTATGGAAGTGTGATAAAGTCACAGAATGCTGGTTTTTTTTTTTTTTCCTTTTCTTTTTGTTTTCTTCTTCTTTTTACCGGGTTAGAAAAGCACATTGCTTTTGCTGAAATTGTATTCCTCTCTGTTTTCAGCAATGCTTAATAGACATTCAGGGTCAGATTCATTTGTGCTCTAACTACTTTAGTTTCACAGAATGGCTGAGGTTGGAAGGGACCTCAGATCTGATGCTCTGCTCAAGCAGGGACACCAGAGCAGGCTGCTGAGGATCATATCTAGTTTTCTTCTGAAGAGCTTGGAGGGGAGAGGGTTCTGGGGGGACCTCATGTTGGCCTTCCAGTACCTGAAGGGAGAGTATGAACAGGAGGGGGAATGGCTGTTTGCAAGGGTGGATAGTGGTGGGGCGGTGGGGAATGTTTTTAAGCTAGGACAGGGGAGGTTTAGGTTGTATGTTAGGAAGAGGTTTTTCACACAGAGGGTGGTGATGCACTTGAACAGGTTGCCCAGTGGGTTTGTGGATGCCCCATCCCTGGAGGTATTCAAGGCCAGGCTCTGGGCAGCCTAGTCTGGTGGTTGACGACCCTCCACATAGCAGGAGGGTTGGAACTAGATGGTTATTGTGGTCCTTTTCAACCCAGACCATTCTATGATTCTATGTTGATTCTATGATCTCCAAGGAGAGAGGCTACACAACATCCCTGGAGGTTTTAAGCCTATAGGAATGTTTATTGCAAATAAGCTATCCTAACTTTTCCAAAAGCACTTCATAGCCACAAATATAAAAAAAAACAACACAAAAACCAAAAAAACAGACACATACATACACTTTTGATTAGACTCTAGCAAAACAAATTATAAAATTGTATAAACAAAGGAGTTGTCATAAAGCCAGATATGAATAAGTCCTCCTTCATAGTAACTAAGGTCTTGACACCTGGTTTATAGGTAAGCCTAAATGCCCCTTTGATCATTTTTTTTGTAGCTTTCATTACTTTTTTTTCTGATGATCTTCCAGTAACACAACTTTGAACCCCTGCTTTATAACAAAACTTCCTCTTAGAATTGTCCACACAAGAGGAGCGGACACAAGTGAAAAGACTGAATAGAATCTGCTTGTACAGATAATGTACAGAAGGTGGGATAGTGAAAAAGAGGAAGGTTATACTAATAGGAACTACGGACATCGTGAAAGAGTAGGCACGGTACTGATATGTTCAAGGAACCATAACAAATAGGGATACACATTCTTTTTTTCATTATGTATTGAAATCCATTATAGGCTATTTGTACTATGCGGGTAATAGGTTCTCAGGATGCTGCATAACATGGAGCTCTTTTGGACACCTTATTTCTGCTCATCTTTACATTACTTCAATTCTTAGTAGCAAGCTACTATCACCCCTGTGGCCACGGCAGTGGTGTTTGTACAGAAAAACATGGCTTGAGACAAAATAAAAACAAACAAAACCCTTAATATTTAGATTCCTGAGAGCCACTGCAGCAGTTGAATAAAGAAGTTAACATCTCAAACCAGAGGGTTTTCCTAGACTATCTGCATGTACTAACATAGCCTTCAGAAACATAAATAGCAAAGATTTGCAATGTTGCTAAGTGCTAAGCTGAAGGAAGAATATATTATGTGTGTTTTTAACAGTCCCTGCAATGTGTAGACATTTAGATAAATGAGAATGTATTTAGAGTAATTAACTCTAAGAAAATTAACTCAAAGAAATAGATTTAGACACCTAATAGGAAAGAGAGACTTGAAAGGAATGAAAGCAAGGGTACTTGTGGTAAGACAGCTGAAAGTATGAGGATAAGGAGCCAGTGAACTCTAGTCGCCACTTCGTATTGCTCCTTCCAAAGCCCAAACAACAGTGGAGGAAAAGCTCACTATGGTGATGTCAGCTGGAAATTATAAGTACATCTGGACACTGAAGAAAGTACCGATGTACTGGTTGCCCTTTGACTTCCTCTGAAACACAACAGGAACTGTTCTTTCTCTTCAGTCAGGAGACAACTCTTTGAGTGATTTTCTCTGGCGCCAGAGATCACAAATCATTATTGGACTTCTGTGCTTTTGGCATTCTATTTCTGTGTTTCAGGGAAATTCAGCTAGCAATTTCTTTATCCATGCCTTTATTTAACTTGTAGCTGGTGTTTCCTGTTGCCTGAAGTAGAGATCTTACTCATCAAACCATCTCTTTGTTACCATTTGTGAAACCATTTGTTACCATTTGTGAAAGAATAATTTATGGCATTCATGTATAATCCTACATTTAACAATTTGTCGAGGGTTTAAGGCTTTTCTCTCTATTCCTTTAAAGAGAAAAAAATCTCATAGGCTCATGTTGTAATTGAAAATATTCTACTTCCAATATACATTAAAACATATGCAGGAATGAATGCTTAATTCATGTAAACCCAGCCCCTTTTCACTGTTACCATTCATTAGCTGCCAAAACTGAAAACAGTGGAGAAATAATTTGATTTCATAATCAAATATCTGTACAAAACCCATCTCCTCTAGCATAGCTTTTACACTTATATTTTAAAGAACTGCCCAAGGCTGGTAAGTTCTGCCTCATTTAGAGACAGGAGTTAGAAGGACCTACTGGGAGATTCAGGGCAAAGTAGTATTCAGAGATCTGGGTGAACTTCAGGTGTCTTATAGCAAGAAAAAAGCATACCACTTGTGAGTGTGCCAGAACTAAGTCCAGGGACAGGTTAGCCCACTGTAAGTCTGGTCTCATGTGTGCAGTCCGGACACCGCAGGGTGTCCAAAGCAGGTTCTCATGTGAAGGGCCTCCAGGAAGGGACCAGGCTTTGGTGTATCCTGGTGTGGTCTCTCTGGTGGAGCAATACCAGCTTACACCATGTCCAGCTGACACTGGTGAACATGGGCTGCTGAAATCTTTGGAGAATGATGGGAAATAACTGAGGGCTCATCCAGCAATTAAAGGAGTAATCAACTAGCTTTGGATTCAAAGAGATATACTGGAGTCCTGTTTCTTCTCTTTGCTTGGTAAAACTACAGCTAGGAAAGAGCCATTAGGTTAAACACCAATTTAATAACATTAGTGTATTGCACTTGGCTCTCCTAGAAAAAAAAAAAAAAAAGCTTTACTACCTGCTATATAAGAAGGAACTAATTAATCCTTATTACACACTTCTCCAAAGGAGAATATATAAATCTCTCTTCACAGTCAGGGAAATTCAGGTGTTGGGAGTAATTTGCCTGGTGCCTGTCAGGGTACCAACTTGAGAGGAATGGAATGAGCTAGCAGCAAGTGGTGATTCTATCCAACTGAGGACAGAAATGACCTCTTCCCTGGGAGGATCGGCTGCCTAGTGTCATTCCTCTTTTTTTTTTCCTGTGGGGATGCTGTTACTCTCACTACATGACAAGTCACTGTAATTTCACAGGTATGAGAACGACAATACACAACTAAAGCGTAAAACAGGAAGAAAAGGTCAATGTGGGGCAGAACCCCTCTGAGACACGTCTTTCAATGACTCACTCTTTTCTTTTGCATGTGCTCTACCTTCAGGTGTTAAAATAAGGAGGTTGCCACTCATACCTTATATTCTCTCCTTCATTCAGGTCTCTGGTTCCCTACTCAATTTTCCCAGTTAAGTGTAAGCGAAAGCACCAAGCATTGAGAGCTCCTGCTGCAGACAAAGTGCTGTTATTCTGCTTCTACAGGCTGCTGCTCATGCTGAGCTCTGCAGGGGAATAGGCTGCATGTGCAGTGAGAGAAAGAGCAAAAGAAAATGCCAAGCAAGATTAACTTAATCAGGGAAAATGCTGCCTTCCTGGATGTTTCTGAGAGTCTCCCTGCTGCATTTTATTGCCCAAAAGAAGAAATTAGCTGTACAACTGTGGAAATTTGCAGGGAACTATAACAATATGGAGACAAAAACTGAGTGGTCGCAAAGGCTTTTGCTACAACTCGAAAGAGGAGTGAGACAAAGAGATAGCTTCCTCTGACGGGAAACCTCTCTTACTGCTGATAGGTATGTCTTGGAGTGGAAAGAAAAGTTACTGCCCTGTGCAGTTGGCTGTACTAGAGAAGCAAAGCCCAGTGCCACCTAAGTGAGAGAGAAGGCAGGAGCAATGGAGTTTGCTGAGAGGGCTGCATATCGGCCAGTGTTTTTGTCAGCCCTCCAGAAAATCTTCACAGTGGTGTTTTGTACTTCCAAAAATGTTTGATGGTGGTTTTGGAAAAAGGAAGTTGCTGTCTTTTACTGTGTATTGCACAATAAGGGAAGAGTCCTTTCTCTTCTTTCTGCCTGAAGGAGAGAGACAGGAAAAAGGAGAAAAAATACAAATAAAATTAATTTGACCTAAAATACATTTCTGAATTTCTTTCTGAATTTCTATTTTTTTTTGTCCTTCATCAGTGACTGCTATTGGCACCATTACTTGAGTTACTTAATTCCATGTAGATTAGGGTAACTCGCATTTTTTTTTAACTCATCCTGACGCGACTCAACTTCAAAGGAATAAAATTACAACAGTTATACCAACAGCAGCTGAGCTGCCGAAGATCAGAGATAAATTGTCATTTTCTTCCACCAAAATGTCACCACAGTTTACAGTTTTCTGAGTAACGCTCACCCTGCAATGGGCCAAAGCAGAGGGTTTGGACTCAAAGAGTTTTTCCCTTTATCAGTGGGAGTAGGCATTACAGGGGATATTTTTTTCTAACGCTAGCGGGCCGATTTATTTTGGTGGAAGTTAACAACAGGAACAATTGTTAAACAATATGGATAAACAGCAAGACCTTGACTCTTGGAAACATATTTCAAACTTTAAACAAATCATTAGTCAAGCTGTTTGCAGATATTTTCTTCCATGTTCTAGTGCATCTGTCCCTTAAATAATAGTTTGAAAGCCCTTGAGAGCAAACCTGAACAAGATTTCACTAGAAATCATGCATGTCATTACAACTATTCTTCTTCAGAATAGGTTCACTCCATTTAAAATGTTGATCACTCTAATACTACTTCCAAGGAAAAGCTTATGTTAGCATCTAGCAACTGAAAAAGCAAAAGAAAACAGACTTTAAAGGCAGTGTATTTTGAAGAAAGGAGTGTGTGACCTCAACTTAAATCCTTCCCTGGCCTATCCTTATTCTATGTCATAAATTTCTTCCGTGACGTAATTACAAGATGGGCAGAAGAGGAGAGGAGGAGGAGAAGAAGGAAGAGGAAAATCAATAAAGATAGTTAAGAAAACTCTGGCCAAAGGTAAAATGGTCCAAGATGTAATAGGGAAGTGTGTAGGTTGCTCAGGGACGGAAGCAGTCTTGCTAAAGGATGTTAGTTACCTTGAACACCTCTAGCACCTATGGGAAGCTGTAACATCACTGACTATTTACATCCTCTTTTCTTTTCCTTTTACTTTAAAACTCAGTTTTCATTTTAATTTTTGGTAATCAGCTGGTTTTATCTGCCTAATCAGCAGGACTTTGGCTATCCCATACCTTCCACAGGTCACTTTGCCTTTCGGAGTACCCTTTCCATGCTCAAGAACTTTGCTTAACAGCTTAAAATCAAGTTTGTTTTACCACAGAGTCTCAAAGGTGGTATTTCTTCAAATCTATATGGACTAAAAAATGTGTCCCATACAAAAACAAATACTCCACACATATACCTCTGTACGTATTGAAGAAACACTAATACCCTTACCATTCACTAGCCATCAGGGATTCCATTGCTGGGGGGAGAGAGTGGAAATCTGACATCACTTCTTCCAAATCTAAGTAGCTGCTAGTTAATGGCGGGGGCACGCTGTGCTTTGAAGTGGGCAGAGCATATTCCTGTGGAAAGTTGCTTAAATCTGGGATGTTAAAGCCGGCAATAAATTTTTTCCGACGGCTTGTGGTGTCTCAGTGTAATAGACTATTATTTGCTACACTGTTGCTCATGAAATATTGTTAGCAGGGTGCAGATCATTCATCCATTAACACCCCATGAAGTCACCTTGAATCCCATGTTTCCAGAACAGTGGAAAAGACCTCTATTTCACAGCTAAAAAATATGCCGTTTAGATGCTATTAAAGTGCCAAGTGGAGAATCTAGTTGTTTCAACAATGCTCTCCTAGCTACCACAATTTTTCAGCTTTAAGATTTCATCTGGAAGAGATGCAAATACCTCTCCAGCTGATCTGAACATACAATATGCCAGAAATCAATATGACCCTTTGACTTTTTGGTGGTAGTTCACTAAGAAGATATTTTTAAGGTATGTACTGCAAATACATTGGTTGCTCCAAAACTAAAGTGTCCTATTTATTTCCATGGAAACTACAACAGATACAAAGAGCATAATAACGCTGTTTGATAGAGCGAATTCTCAGCTACAAAACTATTCCTCAACATAGTTGCCACCATTAGCTAAGTATTTTCACCAGTGATGAACAAGAAAGAGCCTGCGTGTTGTGCTCATAAACATCCACACCAGTGAAGTTGACCCACTGCCGCTGTCACCACTATTGCAATGCACTGCCCACCACCTCACTGTGCTCACATCCATGGTTATGGTCTCCATAATCATTCAGCAAGTGTCAATGAATGTCAGTGGGTGCCATTTTTCCTGCATGGAGGAATTCAGTGACACACCTTTGCTTCATACGCACACCCATGTCAGACATCATTTTGTCAGACTGCACCTCTGTCACATGGGAGCCATCTGTCACATGGCAGCAATATGTAAGGGAACATTGGTGGGAAGGTTCAACCTCTATAGTCACACCACCAGTATCTGCCTCTGACATCTTGGGTCAGCATAATAAAATAGGAGTCGTTGCTTTCAGAGAAGCACTCATATTTTTGTATATATTATAACATACACCCTATTTAATCACACCGGAGTGTGAAGGAAAATCTTTCATTCTCATGATTTGTTGCAGGTACAACACAACAATCAAGTGCAAGTTCAAGAGAAGAAAATCGTTGATGTTAAAGTGTTTCTAAAGCAATCCATTTCAAGAATGTTCCTACTCATCTAGTTTGGAAGCTGATGCCTGGGGAAAGATGGACGGTTTTGAACTCTGGTGTCTGCTATGAGAGCTCATGGACAAAATATTGATGGTCCATCAGTTCAGATTTGTCTGTAATTGCAATACTCCTCCCTCTTGCCCTTCTTCCCCCCACCCAGAGGAACTTATTGACAATACTAACATTTACACAGTACTATTTTGAATTTCAACTTGCTGTTGTGGGCAGAGTGGAATGAGGGTAGTTCACACATCTCTTTGAGCTACTGTGTATGTCTGCTTTTCCATGGATGCAGGAAGACTGAACTAGTTCAGAGAGAGGCTTCCTCCACAATCAAATGCTTCATTTTCAGACTATGAAAAATTAAAGTTGTCAGAAACAGATGGTCTAGTAGAGGTGAGTGCACTAGCACTGAGTTCACAGTGCCATCTAATTTCAAGGTGGCAGAGAAGTAACTAATTTTTACTGCTGCAATTTTTTACTATGAACTAGACGCGAGGTCAGATAAAAAGAGCCAAATATTGAACGACTGAAAGAAAAAACAAAGATCCTTCTTCAAGTGGAACTACATGAAACTTTGGAAGCCTTCCTTTCTCACTGAAAATATTCACAGCTTTTGAAGTTCAAACAATTTCAAGAATGAAACCTGAACTTTTATGTCAGCTGTGAGACAGTGTGCAAAAGAATGATCATCAGTCCAGGTTTTTCTGTCTGGCTTTTCTCTCTTGACCTTTTTTTTTTGCAAATATCCTTTTCTCTTGATGGTAACTGCCCTGTAAAACCCTTGGGATTGGCCATACTGATGGCATTAGCCATACAGCTAGTGTTTGGCTGTTCTGATGCCATGGATACATTTGAGGGAGCTAGGATTAACCTCATATACTTCACAAAAGATTTGGTAGGGTCTAACAGATGGGTCTTAGAAAAGCTAACTAAGAGTGAATTTCTGGGAAACACAACCCAGCAGAAAAAAAACAAAAACAAGTTAAGAGAATACAACATTGAGATGTCACAATAAATCACTAAATATTCCACAAGTTGCTGCCTTGGGATTAAGAAACGTAATAATGAGTTTAAACTACAGCAAGTGAGGCTGATAAAAAAATGAGAAAGGCACTGAGCGTTAAGGATAAACAGATACTTGAATTGGGAAGACGGAGGAATTTGTCTGCACAAATGATGTTTTTTAGGACAGGTGATGCAAGTATCTCTTTGAGATCCGATCTTGTTGAGGGGCTGTGAGATGACTGCTCTATTGTTCTGTGTTCCTGCATCTTTACTGCCCTTAGGTATTGTATCCCTCATTAGATTACCCACAACACATTTATTGAAATCTTGGCTAAGTTAGCTTATTCTTCCTCCTCACTAGAGCAATGTGTGATGGAGTTTGCTGTTATCTATTGTCTGTACTTTTTTTTCTGCTGGGGAGAGCTGGCTGCTTTCCCAGCATCTTATAGTGTTTCCAGTACAATAGGAGTCACAGGCAGATATCTGAGGAGAGGCTGAGGTGGCTAAACCAGACAGTCTGGAACCATTTTATATGGTGGGTCTGTTTGTAGAGCACCCTGCCTGGCCTCTGGACTGTCCCTTCCAAGGGAATGGTCATACCTGACTGCCCTGTACTGTTATCTCAGACACCCAAAGGTACCCTATGCCTTTGCATCCAAATCCCACTTGGCTCTTCAGTAGCAGACAGGCTACTAGTTTCTTTAGTGCGAAAGCCACCATCCTCTCTATATTCTGAAATGACTGACTGTGCACACTGCATAACCATGGTCACAGTGGGTATAAAGGAGTGCACAGTAAAACACTGTAGGAAACTAGATCTAAACATTTTTGTTATTCATACCCACTCCTCTGGGCAGCACACTCCTTTATTTGCACATATTAGCTGATGATTTGATAAGTAATCCTGCTGAAATCAATAAGATCATTATTATTAATTCATACAGAGTCCTAATTACCATGACCAAATTAGACACACATACTTCAGCAAGTGTGGGATGGAATCTCAATATGCCTTTGCAGTAGGTGCTGTGCCAGGGAAGTTCTGCAGCACTAGGGCTGATGCTGGCAGGCAAGCTCACTTGGACTGAGTGTGAGATGTGGTGCTTCCCTATTCCACAGCTTCAGGGTGCTATTCTTGGCGACATCTTTAATTAGATATTCTTTTGTTTTAGCTGCTTATTATCTTTATCTATTCTTGATTTCAGGGTCTACGAAATAAATGAGTCACAGGTACCTGAGTTTAAGGCTTCCTGCTGTACTGGTTGCCAATTTATGTCATTTTAATGACATATTTATGTCATTATTTAGTTACACGAGAAAAATAAATAATCTGCACTACATGTACTCTGATCCTACACCACTGAAGTGTTTTTTGTCGCTGCCTTTAGTGGGAGCATAATTAGAATTCTTATAAAGTGTTTTGTTAAAGCCTCAAATACCTGTGGAAGCCTGTGATAATTAGTTCAATTAAAACTGTATTCTGAAAAACCAAGTGCAGTAATGAAAGTCTGGCATTTGGTGATTTTGTGTAGTAACTCCAAACTTTGCTTAATTTGCATGCTAAAAGCAGAGGTTACAGGTTCCCTTACTTAGGAATAGCTGTCATGAATATAAGCTAATGAGCAATCATAGACACTAGCAGGCTTTATGGCCCCACTAAATAGGCTGAGATGATAGATTTTCAAGACGGGTCTGTGAGCAGGGGCAGGTGGATTTGGGGGAGCTGCTCCAGTCCTTCCCCACCTCCCTTGCCCATCGCTTTCCCAGGTACTGATGCCCTGCCAGCAGACTCAAGGGAACAGCTGAACCGTACACAAGCAGCTTCTTACACATCAAACCTACAGCATAGACTACGCTGTGTTGATGCCCATCTCAGCATCTATCTTTCATAACTGTATCAACTGCCTCTGCTCAAGAAGTGAGACTTGCTTATGGCTGAGGACTTTATTCCACCACATTTGCCCAGTGTTTCTGTCTCAATGAACTCTTAAGTGGAACTACTGAAGTGGGGATCTTTGAAGGGTGCCCAGTTGTGAAGACTTCTAGCAGGAGATGCAGAGTTGAGTAGAAATGCATAATCTTTACCACTTTTCAATGAAAGTAGTTGGCAGAACAGAGCCTGAGCACCAATTTCCATCTGCCAGGGATTAATAGCAACAAGACTGCCTTTACAGGATGGCTCCATGCAATCCAATGACTCCTAAAAGGATTTTTCCTATAATAAAACAACTGTCAATAGAAGCTCTTGTTCTTTCATTTGTTCCAGTGGAGGTGCTACAAGTTTCTCCTTTTAACATGCTTTAACTTTAATAGCATTTTCTCCTTATTACTGATTTTAATGGATGGGTGACTAGCTTCAGAAAAAAATCTGTTTTTGCTGTAGGTTTCGTCCACTAAAAAGAATTTTCAAGTTTGATGTGGAAACTGCAAAATTAAACATCTTATGTTTGAGTCAGAAAAATTCAGTGGAGCCTGCCAAGTTTTGCTATGCAAAATTGGATTATTCCATACCCACCATGCAGTCAAAATTCACAGTTGAGAACACACAAAAAAATAGCCAAAGCATGCAATAAAAAGAGCTGTGGGTCTTCTATATACTAAATTGAAATGATATTTTGGATTCTTCAGTTTAACACCTGAACATTTAGTGATTAATGTACATAGTGGTCTGTTACATATGATTCATTTGCAAGACATAACTTTTAGGGGTTTTTTTTTTGTTTTTTTTTGGTTGGTTGGTTGTTTTGTTTTGTTTTGTTTTAGCTTAGAAGCTAGTTATAGTACTTAAGATCTTGGTTTTCTAGTTCATATTTCAGTCACTTTTCAAGTGGGTCCTCCAAACTATATATCATACTTCTCAGAGACCTCTGCAAAATACAGATTCTCTTAGCATTTTGAGAGGGCTAATAATTCACTCCCTTGTCATTTAGTCTATCTCATGTCCATATTGTTTCCAAAACACAAAGAAAACTCAAGTTTAGAGATGTACAACCTCAGAAAAAAATGGGTATAGAAATATACCAATAGAAATTAATCGAAAACACATCTTTGCTAATTTTCAACATGTTTAAATCAGAATATTTAATGTGCTGGGACTGGAAATAGAAGCCATTTCTAAACGTGTCCAAAAATACCTGAGAACAAACAGAACCAGAGTAAAGGTTGTTGGATACAGCCAGTTACAAGGACTTCTCAGGTCATGTGCTATCACACAGACCAATGACGCTGAGAAGAAAAAGGAAAACTAGGAGCCAAGAAAGCATGACAGCAGAATAAATACAACAAAACTGGAAGAACAAGCACTGAATTCTAACTCCAGATACACCGTAATAAATCCAAAGGTGGGCAGTTTTAATGGAAGATGTCCTATCATCTTCTGATTTTCTTTCTGTAATGTTTCATCTGCTGGAAGTTCTTCAGCAATATAAACTGCAGTATTGTCCTACAGCACTGAAACACCTTTTTGTTGCTGTATGTAAATGCTGGAGAAGCGGTACTGCATGTTTATAAGTCTATAAGTGGTTCTCTAGTAATAAATCCTTGGGTTGGGGGAATGAAATTAACTTCCTTATCATGTCTGACACTGTTTTTCACTTAGTTTTGTTGTTGTTGTTGTTGCTGTCCCTTCTGATCTTTTTAAAATGATGATAAATTCTGAGTTCTGAATGACCAAAGCATAAATTTCTCTCTCTTTAAAATGTTCTGCATTTTTCAACTCAATCAAAGCAAAACATCACAGTAGATACTTCCCATGCTGCCTTCTTATGAGAGTTACTGCCCTTGTTTCTGCAGTAAATCTCCAGTAACCTGATGTTGGTTGGTAGTCACAAGTAGGTCCTTCCAGTTTTCTTCAGGTTTGTCTCCCTTTGCTTCAGTAACTGCCTCCTCTTTGCTGGCTGCTTTCTGAGTGTTCACATAAGAATTCATAGCACAAACAAGATAAAGTCATGGAGCTTTAATTTTAGTCTGGAATTAGTCCTGGATCCATCACAACTGATACATGAGATAATTTGCCATTGAAAGAAGAGTTATCCTAGGCCCCAATTCTCACAGCACCACTGAAGCTAAGCAGTAAATAAGGAAATGTACCATTTAATTGAATTAGACATTAGTGCTCAAATAGCACTTGTTGAGAATAAGCATATGAAACTATCAGTGAACAATAACAAACAATCTGGAATTGAATTTCAAGTTGGGTGACCTCGATGTGGTAGCTGGACTCCTCTGGAAACATTTGGCCTTCTTGTAGATCCTACTTGCCTTAGAAAACACTCAGCATTTTTTTTAATTATCTCAGCTTACAGCTACTTAATATGTTTAATTACATAATCAACTAGACATATCCTGTTTGCTGCTCACTGTGACTTTAAAATAATGAATAAAGGCAACATAATTCAATAACTGCTAAATAATGTTTTATATTGTTACCACAACAGTACTTTTGTAAGTTACTAATCACAATCACGCAAATGTTAATTAAGGTTATTGCAGCTCAGTTTCTGTTGACTGGGGAAAAAACAATTCACAAGCACAATCACTTGTATCATGCTGCCTCAAAAATTTCAGGTCACTACACAATTACTGAAAGAAGAAATAGAAGCCCTTATGGTATACAATACTCATTGCACAGAAGGTATATTTTTTTCTGGAGGACTGGACTTCCAAACCATTCCCTTTCTTCTTTATCTCCTCTCATTTTACTTCCTAGTGAAGAGTAGGAACTTTCCAAACACATTAATGCAGAAAATGAAGTAGGGAGAATGAAAAAAGCACAGGAAGGGAGAATTGCTAACTAAGCTGAGCAAAGTTAGCCAGGGTATGCTCAGCATTGCTTTAACAGCTTCTCAACTTCAGGATCCTTCGAGGCTGAATAGCATGTACATTTTCCACATTTTTGAGGATTCTCTGAAGTCATTCCCTTACACTAAACTGTTTCTCATTTTTGCTAGGTTTACTGCCCATTTTATGCTCCTAGGAAAGTGTAAAGAGGATGCACATAGAAAGGAGTTATTTGTCCCTGAAAGATCACAAAGAATATGGAGTGAATAGTTCACCACATACCACGCAATGTCCACAGGTTAGAAAAGACAGTGAAAAAATGCTGATGCTTTGCAAAGGTTGGCAGATAAACATTTGTAAGAGTAGAAATGAAAAAATCTGGGTTAATGGAAGTGGAAGGAAAAAGATACAAAACTGTCACCCAATTCCCTGCCTCACTGCTGCAGTGAAACTACACTGCCACCCCGCTGGAGACAGGTAACTGATCAAGTTGCCCAGTAAGAGGTCTAAAAATTGCTGCTGCAGGTTGTTGGGGATAAAATGAATTGCAGTGGTCCTGGAAAGTGCACACTCATCCTCAAAGATGAGCACAAATCATTCGTCGGCATTTCCAGGAGGGAAACATCAAGAAAAGATACACTTAAGGACAAAGCAAAATGCCACAACACACAGCCCACTGAAAGGATGCTGTTTTTGGTGCCAGCAAACACAGGCACTTGTAGCATCCTTGTTTGCATTCCCTTTGGCATTGCTCAGTTCCTCTCCATGCTGCTGATGAGGTTTTCTCCATGGACTGCCTCCCACTTGTGTCTGGGCACCCTTCAGTCTCAGCACAGGGGGTGGAACCACATCGTTCACAGAAAGCACATGCTGCACAGATTGAACTCACCATGGGCCTCTTGAACTTAGCCTTCCTATCTGAGATCTTTTGGATGTGCTGTTGGTACAACAAAAAACAGGCAGACATCAAGAGAGAGCAAGAGCCTGCTATTGGAGGCTGTTTCTCCTGGGGCATGAGTTGACTATCTCACTCTGATAGTCAAAAATAGATGGGTGAAGAGATTTTCTTTTCCTTTAAATCTATATCCAGCTTAGTAGAAGAGAATACATGAACGCCTTACTTGGTCACAGCTTGCTTAACTCAAACAGCTCTTTTTTGCCCCCTAGACTACGCCCATCACACTCCTCTGCCTGGCACTAGAAAGGTGGAGGCAGAGACAGGGCATGTAGCCTGTGCCTTTCCCACTCACGTGCTTCTGCCATGTCCAGTAACAAAGCCTCTTCCCAGGATCACAGAACAACCAACTTGACTCTGTAGAAATGACTAAAAATTGTAGAATTAAGGGGCAAAACCAGATTAACGGGCTCTGTCTCCTGATATTGATTTGGTCCCAGAGCTGTACACTGCCCTGGTTTGGATCAGGTCTGCAGCCCACATTTGTTCTTTGGATTGGACTTCGCTGCAGAGGCTGAGGCAAAACTCAGCCCTTGTCCCTGAGTTCTAACCACTCTTCCCTCTCATGTTACTGTTGCTTTTTATGTGTCTGGGCTGACATTTTTAATTAAAATCTTCCACTTAGACTCTTCTCATTCAAATTTTCTGATGTCTGCAGTCCTCTCTGTTATCTATTGAATATCTTGAAAAAGTAAGTGGAAAGTAGCAAAATCTATAGATGTTTTAGGGCATTCAATTTGCCTCATTTGTCCAAAGGAAAACGCACACATCAACACACTGCCTGAGCTAAAGAACATCCAGGAGAGTGCTGCAAGGGAACAAGCTCTGGTTTCCACTGAGTAAGCACTGTAATTTCTTTTGAAGAGTCTGTTGATATGAAATAATGGACCAATAAGCTTTGGACTAAATTGACTATCCATTTTTGTCTCTCTAGTTAATGTTGCATCCTGTGATTATCTAGTTTCATTCTCTTATTTCAGCCAAAGGAGAGTATTTTTAGTAAAAACCACAGCATCTCTTTTCAAAGGCCAGAGAGTTTAATTGTGGCCAGTCAGTAGCAAGCACTTAATTTTGAGAGAAGAAAGACCAGCACCATGTGTACTGCATCAGTGTTCTGCTTTGACAGATTGGTTGGAGTACTATTTTCAAATTCAGTCCATTCATAGAGAAAACACACTTCTTAATCCTCCCTCCTGGCCCTTTTAGACACGCTGCTCCTCTTAGCCCCTCAGTGTACACTAAACACAAGTGAGAAATTGCAAGTGTTACTCAGAGGCACACCTGCAATACTGTTGTTGCAGGCAGCAGAGAGCAGTACCTTTCATCTCCCTGAAGTGGGCAAAACACAAGAGAGTGATGTAAGAGTGACAGCTCTGGAATGGCAATCCATCTTTCTCCCAGCTGTGCTAGGTACACAGCAAAAACGGAATGCAAAGCAGTTCTTCAGAACAGCACTAACCTAACTCAGCTCAGAACTACAAGGATCACAGTAAAAGCAAAAGGATAGCTTACTTCTTGGGCTTGTTCAATATTCAGACTGTGAAGTTCTCCTTTTCTCCTGTGGTCACTTCAGTCCAACTGTGTAAGATATCTCAGTTGGAGGAAAAGAAAAAGCTTTTTCTTCAAATCAAGTTTTCATCTCTTTAAGACTGGTGTATATGTAGTCCCTTTATCTTGGATAAGTAGGAGAATTTGGTGTGGAATGGTTTTCAGGGACTCACATGTTAACAACCTTGTTTAGAAAAGTAATTCTTGTAGACTAATGGTACAGCATGGGCTATCTATCAACTTCCAGAACCTGGCTTGATGAATGATCATTAAATACATAGAGAATGTTCAATTTATTGATTTAATGAATAAACTAGGAATTATCTATCATATTTTGAGGATAAACTTTATTCATCTGTGATTTACTACTAATTAAAAGCATCATTGTAATTGCAAGCAAAGAACCTCTTAAATACATAGCATTTTACTGTATACACACACAATAAATTAGTCTTTGCTTGAAAAGAGGTGTCCAAAAGATGAGATATACGAAGATAAGGATGAAATAACAGCATATAAAATAAAAATAAAAACAAGTCAAGTACCTAGATCCTTCCACAGCAGTAGGAATGATAAAAAAAAACAAACAAGCGTGCATAAAAAAATCTCCAAGTAACAATTATGAGATGAAAGTGCCTTTGCAGAACCCGAATCCCCACATTCCTTCCAACAGACACACTAAGGTTGCCCAGCACCGCTTAAAGAAACAAACTTGAAGGACAGTTCTACAAAGGGACATCTATTTTAATCCACGTGGTTAAAAATAGCAGACTTGGCAGCCATCATCATACTCACAGTATGCTGCCTAGAACTTCATGACTCAACACAGAGTAAAAAACCCATCTCCTGAAGCAGGAGCTCAGGACCCTGTTTTCAGCCAGAAGCTGGCAGTGTAGTTGCGATGACACATGGTTGAAATGCATTTTCCAAACTGGCGAGTTAAAAAGAAAAAACACTTTGAGTGAGCAAATTCAATAGAGCACGAAAGGAAAAGACTGGATCTTTATAACCAGTTTCCCCAGCTCATATTACAAAACTAACGAAAAAACATTTTCCAAATGTAACTGCAACCCTGGGCCTTTTGTCTTTGATCAAGCTGTAACACATGCTGGCTGCAGGCCTGGTTTGGGGCTGGCTCCAGCAGTGGGTGAGGTTTGGGCCAGCGCTGGGTGAGCTGGTGGCTTGCCTCCCACCAGTGATACCACCACTCCTTCTCCCATTTCTTATGGGTGGTGGGCGGTGATCTCCCTAGCAGTTTCCCCAGTACATACTGAGTGAAAGACTGGAGGACTAACCGCTGTGGTGTGGACACTTTTACCTACAGAAACATTGCAAAGAGGGGAGAAAAGTGGTGTAGAATTTCTAACAGAGATTTGAACCTTGAATATTTGTGAGAAAAGTCTCTAAAAGCATGATGTCAAGATCCTTCACTGTTCCTTTTTGCTTTGTTCCCTCCTTGTCACCTCCTGTATTTCCTCAGTCTTTGACTTTCTTTTGTGTCACCACTTTCTTTCAAGCACTAAAGGAAATGAATAAAACTCTTAAACATTTTTATAAGCAAATTGTGTGTCTTTCCTGTTAATTGATTTATTAAAAAAACTCTCCAGGTTCGTATCCATCCTCATACCTTCCATCCTACCCATGAAATCTTTTCTTGCTAACCCCACAGGGCATGCGCAGGTTTCTGCCCTAATGTTTGTTGTGAGCTGTGAAAAGATGCCCCACTTCAGAGCAGAGAGGCAGAACTGCCATGCCTTACAACTTTCACAGCATGCAGCACTTCTTTACCTACAATTCCTACTGGGGCTGTCAGCTGCCAGTGATCTTTCAGAAGGAAAGAAGAGTGGAGAGAAACACAGTTGACTCTTAATCCGATAGCATATGGTGCTGAGGAGAACAAAGAAGCCATAGTGACATTTATCAAATGAAATAGTTAAGTAGGCTGGAACAGACCTGACACTGATGGCAGAATGACAGCAGCAGCCCAATTGGCTCTGCTGTTTGCAAAACATGTGCTGAAGTTTGGACGCTGCTTGCATCAGTGGTGCGGGGAAAAATGAAAGGACAGCAGATGGCAGATTGGCAGTATGAAGGGAGATACGGGCTGGCCTGTCTTACCATTTTGCTATACCGAGATCAATACTATATACTTTCATTCCCAGGCTGTTCAGGGTGCTATGAAGAAGTTGCTTTAGAGATTTCAGCTGTTGCCCCACTAAGTGGCAGCAACACAGCTTGCAGCAGCAGCAAGCTCTGCCCTCACCAGACTCCATTACTGGGAAAGCAGTTGTCAACAACTGTGCCCAGCTGCAATCCTCTGTATCAGCCCTTCTGAAAACCTCTGCAATTTCAAGGGAGACACCACCAGCAGAAAAGAAAAACAGTTGCTAATGTTCATCAGTTTGGCGTATTGGAAGACAACAGGGCATGCCAGCAGCAGAGAGCACTACATGCTGGATGGGTCAGGCCAACTCCAGCTAGTTGGCAGAAGCTTCCTTGAGTCCTGCTCTTCCACTCTCTCTTCCCTCATGCTGAGTCTTTCAGCACCAATATCTGACTTGATATTAGTGAAGCAAAGTCTCCAATCCAGCCATACTCTGGGCGAACTCTCATGCTGCAAATTAGTCCCAAGTGTCCCTTTTCATATTGCTGTACTGACCTTGCCTCAGTGTCACTCACATCACTTAGATTTTGTCTTTTTTGTCCTCTTGCACCCCCACTGTGCTCATTTTTCAAAGACCATGGTCTGCTCCAAGGGCCAGTGACCTATCTGTGTACTGTGAGATAAAAATTCCTTAAAATTATCTTTTGGGTTCGTTAGGGCTTTGCAGTTGGAAGAGCAGCTGAATGTCCTGAGCCAAGGGGCAGCAACAGAGTTGAAGGTGCTGTTGTGAGCTCAAATGTTTCCCTTTCATCCCTCTGCCTGGGCACAAGGCATTCAAAGCCACAAGTGGAATTACCCCAAAAACCTACAGCCGGTCAGCAGCAGAAGGTGGATTACATCACAAAACAAATGTGAACTATGAAAACACCAATTTTCTTAGCACAGGAAAATTTCAGAAAAAGTAAATTCAAGATATTTTCAGATATAAAAACAGTTATTAGAATAATAGCTTGCATGCTGTACAGATAAAACATTAATATAATAAAAGACAAGAAAAATGCATTTGTGTGAATAACGGTTCCACTGGTTTTGCTGTTAACCTGAACAACTTCACATTGATTTTGATTTAGCTCAACCTGAAACAGAAATGATGACTGCTTTCTGGAAAAAGAACATAAAAACAAAATGAAACAAAACAAAACAACCCGACAACCTGGAAATATACTCTCGGTTTGAATAAAACATCTTGTTTGACTTTCAGCATTGTTTGTTTTGGAGTTGTAATCTGTTTCACTGTTCTCGACACTTTTTGTTTTGAACAAATCGGTCCATTACAAAAGAAGAACAATTTTATATATTTATTTAACCTTCAACTGTTTTGTTCTCCCCCACCCCCATATGTTTCTGGTCCAAACTGTTCTCTAATAGATTCAAATCAGTTTTGGTCTCTACAAAATTGAATTTCCTGGTGAATTTTGGATCAAAGTCCAGTCAAGTTTCTCCAAAATTTGATAAAAATCCCCAGCTAATACTTATTCTTTGAAAAACAAAGAGACAGCAAAGACCTACAAGTGATAATAAAGAAACATTTTTGGATTTTGCAAGATAAATCTTTAAATCAAAGATGAGGTGCAATTTTCTTTGTTTTTTTTTTTTTTTTTTCCATTTACTTCCTGTACTTGAGATTAATACTTCCTTTGTTCATTTTGAGAGGTGGGCAGAGAGAATTTCTTACTCAGGATCCAAGCCTTCAAGGGGGAATGGTTTTAAACTGAGACAGGGGAGGTTTAGGTTAGATATTAGGAAGAAGTTTTTCACACAGAGGGTGGTGACGCACTGGAACAGGTTGCCCAAGGAGGTTGTGGATGCCCCATCCCTGGAGGCATTCAAGGCCAGGCTGGATGTGGCTCTGGGCAGCCTGGTCTGGTGGTTGGCGACCCTGCACATAGCAGGGGGGTTGAAACTAGATGAGCATTGTGGTCCTTTTCAACCCAGGCCATTCTATGATTCTTTGATTATCTGTAAATCAAAGAAGATGCTTTGCTGAAGACAGGCCAATCAAATCAATATGGAGATGAAGGAGCCCCTAACATAATGGAGGTCAGGTTTTAAAGTACTTTAAGGCTGATTCACTATTCAGGTCACAAATTTCCTGCTTCTGCGCAGCCCTGGTGAAGCTGAGGCCACTGACCCTCTTGCAGAGCCTGGTGCTGGCCCCCAGTAGTCCAGCAGTCAGCCTGCCACTGCTACAGAGGGTTTCTATACTGCATGGGATGTGGTTACAGTGGTCTTAGTTCTGCCCCATGTTGCTCTGTGTTGCAAACAGTGACGAGATCCTCATGTGCTGAGCTCAACACCAACACAAACACTTTTGAGGGGAAATATGGGGTCACACTCATGCACCTGCTGCTCCAGAGATGCCTGCTCCACACTGAGCACTGGTGATGGCCATATGCTGCTTCACTGCAGAGCTGCTCTTGCAGGTGCAGGGTTGCAAACTCCAGCAGGGAGAAAGTTCTGTTGCTCTTTAATTTTCAAAAGGCATTTGGCCTTTTTTTTTTTCTTTCTTTCTTTCTTTCTTTTTTTTTTTTCTTTTTTTTCTTAAATTCCTAGCTCCTGGAGTTAGAGGATAACAGGATAACCCTCAATGCAGCTTTCCTTCTTAGAGTAGGTTTCTGACCTCATGTTTGCAGAGAAACTCTGCATGCAAACCCTTCTAGTAGGTAACAAGGAACAAGGTAACAGGATAAAAGAGTTAATTCTAAAAAAACCCTCAAACTCACAGCTTTTAAGAGAATTTTATAACTACAGTGATCAAGAAAATATTGAAATGATTACAGTGAAAATCAGTTCCTTCTTTTCAGCTTGTCTATTTTTATTTTTTCTTGGTTTGACTTAATTATTTCTGCCGCTCCTTTTCTCCTAACCAGCTATGAATTGAATTGTTTTCTGTGGGTTTAGCCTAGCATTTACAGGCTGGCTGTCTCAGTGCTAAACTTTGCAAGTTGTTTATTCTTGACTTTTTAAGCAGAATTTTGATATCTTTCATTAGCAAGCAAATTAAAATAAATAGCAACTCTCCTGCTGCTGAATGAAACATGTTATTTGCACATATTCTGTGCAAACCCTCCTTTTTGTTTAATTCATTTCCTCAGGCCTTGACAGTTTACACTTCCAAGTAGAGATCCTTAATGCTGCTATAATTCATTGCATTTTCAATTCATGGCTGTGATAGCAGTGGGATGTACTAGGATCTCCTTAAAAATAGTAACTTGCTTAAGTGTACCTTCAATTTAATTCTCAAAAAATAATTTCTATTTGAAAAAAGTATATAGAGTCACTGAGGTTTTTTCTAAATTTCCCCCTTTTATGAACAAATTCAAGGTTTAAAATTAAGATTTTAGTTTTTATAACAGTATCTCCAGAAAACAAAGAATAATATTTCCTTGTACTCACCTTAAACTTTCTTGCTTTTCCTTCTGTCCTTCATTTGGTTAAACTACATCCAAGTCTAAAGAGTACACAACTTACTTTAGAGTTGAGGTACCTATTTAACGCACAGTCTTGGCCAGCTTTCATTGTGCTTTACTCTGAAAACATAGCCCAGATATGATATTATGTAGACAGCAGCTCATACAGACACCCGTCTCCCAAGAGTAGCTCTCCAGCTTGGCACAGGTAGCATACCAACACATACACAATTTAAGTCAGTGGAGAAAAATATTTATGCATAATGTATTCTACGGTATAATTGTAAGTTGGTATACCCAGAGCTGCTGATGTTACAGAGCACACATTGTGCAATCCCTGTAGTTAGCTAAAGTTTTAGAGGATCTTAATATGTTTTAAAAAAACAAACAACCAACAGGTTTAAAAATATAAAATGGAATGGAATGGAATGGAATAGAAAATAGAATAGAATAGAATAGAATAGAATAGAATAGAATAGAATAGAATAGAATAGGGTTTAACATTTGCTAAATATGAATGCAAAATGCAAATTATGACAGAGCTTTCTGTATATGGAAGAATTGTCCTATACTTTTTTAATGCTGGCCTTAATCCATCATTTCCCTGCATTATGAAATATAAAAGCAACACTCTATAAAAACTTCACTTGGAATCTTGGCTGTTGTCTTGGATTTTCACTTTTGAGCTAAGAGTAATGGGGGCATTTTGGTATTTCAAACATGAATATATTTTTCTTCCTAACGTACAGGGAACAGCAACCAACTTGAAAGGAGACTTTACAGAGCTCTGGAGGACAGAGAGTAGATCACATATTCTGCCCGAAGTGAAAGAATCTACTTCCACAGAAAAAAAAAACAAACACAAAAACCAAACAAGCAAACAAAAAAAAACCGCTAAACCAAAACAAAAAGACCCCCAAAACCCAAAACAACACCACAGAAAAGAAGAGCTACTCTCACCAAATGAGGATATGTATTGAGCTGAAGGATATGTGGTGAATGTGGAAAGAAATGCACCAAAAGAAACAGTGTTCGAGGTGAGAATGGGTGGATCTTCATAAAAGTGTCAGAAGACATAATCTGTCCTTTTTGATTATTATCCAAACTGTTAACAAATCACACTAATTACCACTTCATGCAAGTGACACTCTTCTTGGCCTTTTCCCTCCATAAGCTATCATGCAGTTCCCAGCAGATTTCCTAGCAAAAGGGAGTCTTTGGGAAGAATTAGAGAGAGGCAGATCACTTTGTAGTTTTGCTCCATAAAGATGTTTCCATTTTTGGCATTTGGAGACAGTGACAAAATGATGGATGAGGGTGAATATCGCTCGTAATCCAGTAGGCATCCCAAACAGGACACTGGAGAGTGAAGATGGCTAGGTGAGTACAATACTTTGACAGTAAGCATATGAAACTTGAGTCTGAGTTTGCAAGTAAATAGGATCTGCTGGTGAAATCTGAGCTTCAGCTTCATACACATCTTTCTCATGGGACATGCACAGATTATCCTTCAGATGAGAAAGACAAGATCATACTTGACGTACTCCCCCAGTACAGTTATGCAACCCTCACATCAGCGTGACTCATGAAAATAAATTCTCTGGTTCTCCATCTGGCACACATTAGCCAGCAGCAACTTGTCCTTGAAATGAACTAAGCAGAGGTTTCCATATGGACAGTGACCAATTAGTCAGCTTGCATGGTGACCTTTTGTCTTGTGATTGCTTTTAAATGAAATCTCCAAAATCTGTATTGTTCTAGGAAGGAAGCATCTGAAACCACTTTCTAAGGAGTGCTTGGTACTTCCCTACCATTATACCACTGCGTAATTTAAAATGCATCATCTCACTTATTGTTCAATCTGAGCATTTGATCTATAGCTCTGCTTTCTTGCTGCAGTTACTTCTCTGGAAACAGAGATCTTCCATTCCTTTCAAGACTGAATTAAAATTGCTTTCACCAGGAGTATTTCTGCTAGATCGAAATATCCACAGATCTACAATGTTCTTAGACTATTCATCACTGCTACTGAGTGACAGGCAGAAAGGACCTTAAAACTAAACTTTCTTTCCTTGTTTGTGGACATATGATGGCAGACCAGAGAATACCAGTAACTTGGAGTCTGATCCAAAAGGTCATGAGGATGGCTTATAGATGGCTTCAAGCCAAAATAAGTTTTATCAACTGCTTTTATTGCCAGTGTATACTGAAGTGCACAAAAATTTTTGCAAATCCTATTTATAATTTCTACGAATGACTGCTTTTGAAAATATCAAAATTGTTCAAGATTGACATTAAAAAGAGCTAAATGTTCTGAAGTCACTTGTTTGCAATGTAGTATTTGCTCAGATGCACTGAACTTAAATGCAATGGTAATCTGTTAAACAGTCATCTGCTTCATTTTGGATAAGTTTTAAAAATCTATTATGATTCCTTTGTATCTCAGTTCATTGTAAAATGATTTAATAATATACTACTTTAAACTAGCTATCACTATCTGAAATACATAAAATGTTTCCTTTTAAATAGCTACTCTCAAAACTATTTATTTAATAACCTCTAACCTCTTGTAGACTAGAAGCTGGAGATCTCACACCATTGAATGTATCTTTTCTAAGATGTGTTTTATAGGCAGTAATGTACGGCAGAAGAAGTACTAGAAGGGGAACTTTCAGGAGGCACAGCACAGACATATTGTAGTGCATGATATTACTCAGTGGCTTCAAGAAAATCCTGTGGAGGATCATCTCAAGAGACATTCCCAACAGCATGTTCTATACTGACTGATCAGACAGTACATCTTTGTCTTTTGGTCTGGGTTCAGCTCTTTTGCCTTATCACAGCTTATACTTGAAGCCTAAGCTGTCAGTGAGTCACCTGTAATACTTGCAAAATCCGGTGCCCGAGTCTCACCTGCATTAAGTATAAGCAGTCTATGGATTGTCTTAAACTCTCCCTTAAATTTCCAGGGATGTTTTGGCACCTGGGGTCACATAAAGACGTGTCTAGTCGATGTGCTTGAGGTAGAAGGGAGTGGCACAGCAACCGTTCTATTTTATGTTATAGAATTGCCTCAGCATGACAAGTTCTGTCATCTCTACAGCTTTTCTGTGACATATCACATTCCTGTGATATGACTATTAATCCAGAGTGTGACCAAAGCTACGGCTACCTGGTGTCCTACATTAAAACCCTAGTGAAGATCTGGCAAACGTTATGCTCATTCCTCCCACTTTCCTTCCTACAGCTCTTAACTACTCTGCATTTCAACAGACTCGGTGGCCAGCAAGTAAGTGTATTTGGACTGACATTCAAACCAGTCACCAAAGGGTTTTTTCAGCTTCCATCAGTGCTAAAAGTGTTTCTGTGTCTACAGACTCTGGTGTACAAGAGGTGAGAGAAGCAGTGTCACAAATGGTGCTGCTATCAAACATCAGCAGGGGAAGAAAATGTATAGATGAAGCGAGGAAGAAACACAGGAATCATGCAAAAGTGGGAAAAATGAGGACAATCCAGAGAACAGAGACAGAAAGAGGAAATGTGGTGAGATCCTACGCTGAATAAAAAGAGAATTACAATATTACTTGGAAGTAAGCAACGAGAGCCAGAGAAACACAGAAGCAGTTGAGAGGTTAATGAGGGAACAGAACGAGATGACAGGACCCACTAGAAAAGCCAGGAGTTAGTAAGCTAATGACAATCTGCACAAAACTCGCAGGAGGGTTCTCCTCTGCTAAGCAACTGCATCCATCTCAGGCTCCCCTGGTTTGCTCAGGCTGCCTCTGTCTTCCCACAGCTCCTTGCTCAGTCTCCTTACAACACTTGCTGTAATTTCTGCTTCTCCACATCTGCTGTTTCTGCCCCAGGGAATTCTGTCAGGCATTTCTACTCTCCATCTGACACTGTTCACTTCTGCCAAAACACTGTTTAGCAAAACCGTTGCTTGTGGCTGTGCACACAATATAGGTAAACATGCAAATCAGATCATTAAAGGAGCTGCAGTAAACGTCTGATAAACAGCTGCACAAAGCTCAGTGGCCACATCACAGGAAGGGAGCAGTCTGCATCTCTCCCGAGGGCCATGGAGAGCACACTGTTCCCAAGCAGCTTTGGAAAGAGGGGTGGTTGCTGTCTTATGAAAAGCCCCACACCGCTC
The DNA here is from genome assembly GCA_030625065.1 of Alectoris magna. Taxonomy (NCBI): domain Eukaryota; kingdom Metazoa; phylum Chordata; class Aves; order Galliformes; family Phasianidae; genus Alectoris; species Alectoris magna. The sequence goes on from CM060560.1 coordinate 109,437,505, forward strand.
CCTGCACAAGGCTGTGAGTAAACCGAAACCTTTTTGTTTTGCTGAAAGCTAACATACAGCAAAAACAGATATTTGCAAGAGATGTCTTCAGGGGTTACAAGTGACCAAGGGTCACTGCATTAGCACATTTTAATTAGACTCTTTCTGAAGGAGCTACTACATTGTCAGGGATCCAGGTTTCAAAGTCTCAGCATCAAAGCAAAAGAACTCACATTACCAGAATGACAAATAAATACCATTGAAGCATTCTCTAACAATAATGGAAGGGCTGATAGCTGAGAAAGATTGAGCCAAATTCACTTAGCTTGGAAGGCCTCGAGAAATTGGTGTAATTTCTTAGCACATAGCTACATGAGTGGAAAACTAAATGTAATGCTTGGTAGCAAGAGTTCCTGCCACATAGAAGACAATGGAAATAAAACAAAAAGAATTACTATATATGAGTAAAATTGGAGTTCTAGCTGTATGGAAGAGCATGGGCTGAATTGGGAAAGAGTAAATAAGGATGTAGAAAACGTCCTGTTATTCCAAACGGCTTCTATTGAATTCTACCAAAAATGGAAGTTGGCATAGTCCATTTTCTAGAAATAAAACACATTTTTAGTTCAAGTGCAGCCATTTCTCACAAGGTCAAAAAGCCTCAAATCTACTAAGAGCAAGATCTGAACAAAAAATAGCCTAGGTAAAATTGCATTCTGAATTTATTCATCATTCGTTTGATCACATGTGGCATATAGTTCAGCAAGGTTCTGATTATATGATAAATGGCTGGTTACCGGTGTAGCAGCAGCAGATAGATATACTGTATATAAAAAGTGCACTTTTGCTGTGTTATTATTGAAAGCTGAGGTTTTATCAGTGTGCAAAAGGTAACTGGAGTAGGGCTACTATCAGAATCGGTAACTTCAAAGAAAAGCGAAGTGGCAGATCGTGGCAGAATGATGCAATCAGCAATTAGTAAGTACTGAACTAATGACTTTGTTACGTCCCAGGAAAGGATGGGACTGATGACAGACTTCAAATGAGGTACAAAACTGATCTCATGAATACTTCTTGTCCTTAATTTTCCCATCAACCTTTTGGCTCGAGTGGAGATTCAAGCCCAAAATCTTGACTCAAATGCTTTCCAGAACACACGGGGCAACCCAGTATTGATTCCCTCTTCCTTCCTGTTACAACGTGCCCCTTAACAGGCATCACTTTGCAGTCTCGGAGGAGCCATGTTTCAGCACAGCGTGAAGTCATTCTCGAAGAGGCAGGTCAAGTTTTACGAGGCAGTCTGCAGTGAGATATTTGAGGATAAAAGATGACGCATTATTTTGTTGGTACAGAGGCAGAAGCTCAGAGAAAAGGTCTGTTAAAATAGTAATCATCTGATATGACCATCCTGTGCTTTGCTCTTGCTTATCCTTTCAACATATGTGTGTTCTACTCATTGACCCCTATTACTGAAGGTGAGAGAAAACAAAAATTGGGTAAGATCAAATCAATATGTGGAATTTCTCCCTTTAACAGGTTTCATTATTTATCCAAGAGAAATGAAGAGAAGGAGAAACTGGGAGATCTGCTGTCTTTAAATTGTTGGTAGAGTTGATCTCACCTATATTTCTAACCTAGCTGCTGTTTTCAGAAGTATACCATCAGGTGTGGACGCAGCTCCTGTATGCCCAGAGGGGAAACAAGGTTAGCAGAGTAGCAGACCTCTGAAGGAATGCCTTTCTAGTCCCTCCATAAAGTAATGTCAGGTACATGCAGCAGTTCCCACAGCTGCTTCTGGGAATTAGGTGTTCTGACTCTTGCATTATAGCTTCTATTTCTGATAGCTAGGGCAACCAGGGCAGCACAGAGCTCAGGACTCACCTGAAAAATAGGGCAGGTATCCATGCACCTGGGCTGTGCATTAGCCCACATGTCCACTGCTTAATGGACATAAAAGGTGAGTGAGTCACATTGCAGTTAACACTGCATAGCAGATGTGTCCTATGGAATAAAGAGAATGAGCACTGGAATTCATGGTTGGAGTAACACCAGGGCACTCAAAATTATGCATGCATTAAGGATGTCTTTGGCTTTGCCTATTTCTGCTATTCTGAGCTATAGATTAGGATTTCTTTGGTATAAGTGATATCCCCACCCCAAACCTTTTCTAGTTGTTTTCACAGGTAGGTTGTAGTAGTTAGGACTTTCGCCACTGATGTATTGTGCCTTCTGAACCACGTTCACACAGAGGTATAAGGTAAAAAAAGAAAGAAAAAAAAAAACCAGCAATTTTGGTTAAACAAACAGGCTCATTGGAGGCATAATGAAGGAACCACATCAACACTCTGTACCCTTCCACTCTTTTATATAATACTGCAGTGCCATGCTACTCCTTAGGCCTATAATGGAAACAACACCTATTATTATCAGATTGCACTTCTAGTTGAAAGAAAGAATATGAAATGCTTCCACATTACAAAGGCATGGTCAAATCTTTTGGGTTATCTCCAGCAGCTCAGTCTCCTTGAATAAAGATGATAGACATGATCACAGAGAATACTGGATGGATTGGGATAGCAGTGTATCATGTTTTGGCAGCTGCCCATTGCTTTGCTCTTGTGAGTGGGCTGGGAAATGGAAAGATGAAGAGAGCTATATTTGATTTTATGCTTTCTCATCAGTGCAGGAGCCCCAGCTGGGAAGCTACAGGCAGCACAAAACAAAACAAACCAGAGAACCTAGTCCTTATGCAAATATTTACAATCAGGCATGCTGTTACCATATGAAACAATACCCTGAGGTTAAGAAGTGAAGGAAAGTATTTTAAGGCACGCTGTGAGCACTAACCAAAAGTAGGCTCTCATACTGAAAAAAAAAGAAGAGAGAGGCTGATGTTCTAGATTCTTAAAGTACCTCCTACAATGAAGAATTCTACTTTTTACCAGCCTGCATGGCAAGAAAAAATTAGTTCTGTGGTACATTTTTACCATAATGATACTTAAATCTCAATATAAATCTGTACATATAGCAAAGAAACTTTAAATGTAGCCTTTAAAGCAAACTAAAATGCTTAAAAAAGAAGAAGAAGGAAAATTCTGAGTTCAACTTTTGTTGTAAAGGAACATTTCTAGTAAATCACATCTCACTACTGATTAAAGTTCTGCCATCTGGAGTTCACTGAAGTGGCATCTGGCATTCCAACAATTTTAGGAAATACTCTGGAACCATAATAATAAAAACAAACATCCTGGTTTTATACAGGCAGTTTCTCCAGCTGATCATTTCACAAGAGATGCTCCAGTTCAATCAGAACCTCGGCACATGAGCAGTTATGCTTGGTGACATTCTATGGCTTACACTGTGCTGGAGGTTACTACCTGAACACAATCTTTTCTCCTGACTTTAAAACAGAGGCTCTATTGTTCATGGCACCTACTGCTCATAACTGAACCCCCTGAAGGCATGAATTATCTTTGAGATCATCAATATACCATTCTCCATCAAACAGAGACTGCACTCCTAATGCATTTGGGTCTATGACTATATTCTGCTGTTATCAAAGGCTTGATCTTAATTAATCACTGCTCTTCATACTGCATTAGGATCTTTTCTATACCTCTGCTCTTTATGAAATATAGCTTGGACTGCTGAGAGATTAGACTGAGACAAAAAATATTCTGAATGCTAAACTTTCAACAGGATGTAGATGCATGAGGTTTCCAGGTGCACGCAGTTGTGCCTGACAGCATTTAGGTCATCTGAAGATCTTCCACACATCTCCAGGACTTTTTCAGAATTAACAATGCTAGCAAACTCAGAAGCGGCTTCTGGCCAATGCTACACATCAGTATCTGCAAAGGAGATTTTTACCCACCTGATGATCTTAGGGATGTTCTGAATAAGGCTAACTGTGATCACGGAAAACAAGAATATGGCCATCACTTACATTTTATAGCACAATGACAAAGGGAAGAAAGACAAGCTGTTCTGCCCTTTCTTTCTTTTCAGCAAGGGATTAGTGGCTAAAGCTAGCACGGACAAAAATGGGACTACTTTGAGAGGCTGATTTCATACTCTGAAACTGAATATAGCAAGGTAAGCCAGACTTAAATGAATTAAGTGCAAATAGTCCATTTTTATTTGGAGGCTTTTGTTATTTGGATTTATTCCATTACAAGACAAGATACCTAGCTCTAATGTTGCAATAATTGACAAATAATCATGCATCAAAAATGTGCTTTCCCAAGTCATCTCTTTCTACTGTCCCATTCTCCAACAATTCTCCTAACAAGGTGTCCTACATTTTTTTAAAGACAAATTTCTTTCAGAATTAATTAATTCTGTGTTCCATAAGCCCCCTTTACTATCACAATTGTGCACTGCCATATTGAAGAGCCATGCATTCAGTTGACAGAGATCAGAGCAGTGATGGTTGCAATGATCAAAATGTATATCTGCTCTATTGATGAAGCTCATAGTGAAAATGCTGTTAGCTACTTTACAAGCTGGACTGAAATTCAGTGAGGCCTTGTGCAATCAAATTGTCACCTTATATAAAGATACATGCAGCACTTCATGACAGCCATCAAGCCAAATTCATATTTGAATAACAGCAAGTAGAATTCTGTCCCTCAATTCCTGTGCAGTATATGGTAGTATTTTAATAGTCTTAAAGTAAAATGATTTTTATGTGTGCCTTCAGACAATTTTTATTATTTTCTTGTAGGAACATCACAGACTTTTTGCAGTAGGTTGGATGTGACACTGAATGTATGCAACAGATTTTTCTTCCTTGCCATTTTCCTTTCATTCAGTCTGTCTCTCTCATCTACAGCTTTAACATTTTCTAATTCTTTTTTTCTTTACTTTCCTAAGAAGTGCACCCAGCTCTCTTCATTGTGAAGGAACTTATGTTTATGTGACTCTGTTGACCCTGGAGGATGTAAAAGCCCTTTGCAAATTTCAGCGGATTAGCACCTCGTGGGCAGGCATCACGGTAATCCTAATTCCACCACCTTTGTCTTAAAAATGTATAACATTTAAGAACACAGAAACTTCAGCGTCTGTTAATAAAGTTGAGGTCAGCAGCTTGTGTGCAGGATTTGACCTGCACTCCAGATGATATCTCGAGCTGAGTTTATGCAGATGTAATTACCCAATGCAGATGCAATTACCCAAGCTGGAATTTTGCCAGGACACGAGGATCAACACATCTGTGAAATGTGCCATGAAGTCGTTTATGAAAAGTAGTTGGAAGCTCATTTTTAACAAGTGCCACCCTAAAGGCAATCACAGCACATCCTCAGAGATCCTCCAGCATAAGCCATTCCTGGGTCTCTTCTGTGACTAGATTTTATAGCTGATAGTCCAGAAATATACAATTTGCTACAAGCCTGGCTTCCTTGTGTGAGTGCTTTTCTTCTGCTAGGAGGAAACAGCCCCAACTCTTCATATATTTTTAATAAAATGTTTTCCTCTTCCACCTATTCTATTGCAAACTTTCGGAAATAAAAAACACGTTCAGACTTCTCCAGTTTCATTTTTCTATCTTTTGTGTTTCTTTCCTTCTGATCTTTTTGCTTTCATCTGCTGGCTATATTATACCAATTTAACTGCCACAGATGTTTTTTCTCCTTTTCTTTTAATGGATATGGCAATGAAATGACTGCTTCTGGCCTTCTGCCCACAGCCACCACTTTTCAGTGTCTCCTTTCCCCTTAACATATCATTAAGTGACATTATGCAACGAATTTCAGACACTCCAACATGCTGACAGCTCTGTGTCAGTAGACAGGGTTCCCGCTTGGCATTGAAAACAGTGTCCCTGGCCATCTCATCAGCCAAGGCGAATTGTCACAACTCCATTGATTTTACTGAAAACAGCAGAGCTACAGCGGTGTACTTCAGTCTGATAAACGGACTGCTGAATTCCCAAAGTACACCTAGAGACCAAGATTGTGGGTTTTTTGATAACTTTGGCATCAGAGGCAAAACTATAAGTTCTTCTTAAATTTTCTCCTGTCATTGTCTGGAAACTTCCCACAGGGATTTCTCTACATGAGTCAGGTTGGCACCAGCCAGAATAACTCCTTTCAGGATAAATGAACTAATGGCAGCTAACTTCCCTTGCTGCAGCCCATCAGTGGGACTCAGCAGCACGTCCCTGCTGCATTTCATACATTTCCCCTGTGTGGAAAAGGTTTGGAAGAGAAACTGATAAACACTTCCAGTGGCCTGCAGCCATAGACATCTGACAACTGTGCAGTGTGGCTGGCACAGGACCAGGGCAAGATATAGTATGGGACCCTGATGAAGGCAACTGCCAGCTCCTGTATCTCGATTTCTCTCACCTTTGCGGTGTGTTGATAGACCCCCTTAATGGGGGATACTTGATAGTAACAATTGGGCATCCCCTGTCCCTGGGCTTTGAGAGTCAGAAAATGCAAAAGGAAACGACAAGGGATGAGCTCTGCAGCTCCACCTATGTTCAACACTGGAAGGTTTTTGCCCAGGGATGTGAGTGTGAATGTTTCACTGTCTTCCCTGCCAGTCTACAGAACAAAAGTTGTTGAAGACACTCAAAACGGAATGGAAAATAAAAAACTCCACAGATGTTTGGCAAATCTTTCAGTGAAATACTGTTGTCAAATATCTTCTAATCAATTTGACAACTGTTTCCTAGAAGACAGCACTTTGTGCATTCCACATAATTTAACGAATAGGCCAAAATCATAGCCGTATAAGCTCTCTACTTGTTGTTAATTTAAAGTATTTCTTTTTCCATTAGTTTCCCTTCAGCTCTAAATGTAGTTGTATGTTCAAATATTAAGCTTCCTGACCCTTACAATTTAAAAGGACTAAAACATGAGCTACCGATTTTAGTTTCGTCTTTAATCTCAAAAGGATATGGGCAAATCGGTGAAGAATCACACATTGCCCATAACTAGAGCCCTTCTGAATAGTACAACCTAGAAGTTACACAATACTTTTTCCTTCCTGAATTTCCTGTGGGGTTTTTTTTTTTTTTTAATTTTTTTTTATTTTTTTTAAATTTTACAGGTAGGAAAACCAAAACTCCAGATGGTAATTGTTTTGCTTGAAATTGTGTCAGTGGTTACAGAGATATTTCCTGACTCCCGTTCTAATTGCTACATAAAACAGCGATGGTTAAAAATCACAGCTGAAGCCCGTCTGCTTTTCCTTCCATTCTTATGTTTTCCCTGTGATACAACATTTTGGTCTTGTTTCTATTCTTTATATAATCCTCAACTCCTTCCAAAGTAGTGCGCCTCTTGGCCAATTCCAAGTAGTTATTGTTATAACACACTGGTTTAACAAGCACATTACTGCATGTTTTGCTGACCACAGGCTACAGCAGATTTAGTTTTATACTGCCTTCATTAACTGCTTTCAGATCCACTAAGTCCATTGCCACATGGAAAGAAAAAGTAAATATGAGGGTTATATCTATGTTCTATTTCTTGGTCTGTAAGACCAACATCAGATTTCGTTAACAATCCTTTATAGAGCTGTTCACCTGTTGTTTACTGTACTGCCCAAGCTTACTATTGGCTTTCAACAATGTCTGCAGATGTATCAAAGTGCTTGGAATCAATAATGTGAAAGTGGCAATGATGAAGTTTGTGAAAGTGTTCTGAAGAATGTGTTTGCTTCTAAGAAACTGTAACTGAGGTGAGAGGTTGTTGAAGAAAAAGACCAACTCCATAAATGTTTGTCAAAACCCTTCAGTTCCAAAAAGGGTGGTTCCATTATTGTTTGATTCATCATCTGAGGTGGGAAAGTCACAAGAAAGATGGGAGATGAACTATTCCTGGTACCTGTAAATGACAAGAAAAAGAAAGGAAAGGTGCTCAAGAGAGGAAAAAAAAAAAAAAAAAAAAAAAAAGTGAAATCGTTAAGCTGCTCTTAATATCTGGAAAAAACTATCTGAAGGACAGAATGATGTGACGGGTGTGGGGGTGGGGGTGAAGCCATCACACAGGACATTTATCCAGGAAAAATCCCATCCACTAAATCTAATTTCAGGCAGCTCCCTGGAGATCATGGCTCAGTCAATTTAATTTAACCCCATTTTCTTACAGGTAAACTGTTGGGATTGCCACCAGACATTGGAATGAATTAAATGTAACTCAGCAAACTTCACATGAAGCTGCCATGGTTTCTTCCTTGCTACAGCACTTACTAGGCAGAGTATCTCTATTAATATTCTGCATCTTGTGAGAACTGGTAACATAGAAGCAGCAGGGACCTCATTGCTCTTATCTACTGAAAAGTCTGATCTGGAATAAGAAAAGCAAAATGTGAGCCAAGCAGACTGTGCTGAAATTGGGTTATGTTGATTGATCTGTTCTTTCGAGATACACTGAAGATGATTTTCTCTTTTATATAAGTAACTTAAGCAAGTTATTAGCAGTCTGTCAGCCTCGTTTTATTTTCTGATTGCATTTCACTAAAAAGATTTCCAACAGCTCTTTAATTCACCCATTGTTAAGTAATCTTTGCTTGTTTCAGCTTTTTCATGAAATCTTCAAGCTTCACAAGTGCTTTGAAAATCCCTATGAGTTAGAACTGTGTAGCTTAACAAGCTCTCAAGCTCTTTGCCATGTCACCCAGTTTAGAATGGGGTACGTATATATCTATTAGAAAGCAACATAGAGGTTAGTTCGAAAGGGTACACCACCTATTTTATTATGTTGGCCCACAATATCAGGGGCAGATGGTGGTGGTATGACAGTAGAGGTTGAGCCTTTCAGTCAGTATCCTACTACATGTTGTTGCCATGCAACAGGTGGCAGCAGAGGGGTAGTCTGACAGAATGGCATCTGACATGAAGTGCATATGAAGCAAAGGTGCGTGACTGAATCCCTCCATGCAGAAAATATGGCACCCACTGACATTCATCAATGCTTACTGAACATTTATGGAGCTGAAACAGTGGATGTGAGCACAGTGTGGGGGTAAGTGGTATGTTTGAGCAGCGGCGATGGAGATATGAAAAACAGTGACATTGTGGACAATCACACATAGCTGCCATACCATGAAATGAAGAGTGCCTTGACAAGTTCATCAGTGCAAATTAGTTAATGGTGGTGATCATGTTGAAAAATACTGTTTTGTAGCTGAGGGTTTCCTCTGTCAAATATTGTCATTGTTCTCTTTGTATCTGTTTTATTCATGGAAATAAATAGGAGGCAGTACTTTCAGAATGACCTATGTAGTTTGACCTGATTTGCAAGAAGTCCTAAAGATCTGGTTGAAGAAATCATGTGTGATTAATGCATCTGCTGTGTGCCACTGGCCTTCTACTGACTGTACCCTGAGAATAATTTTCATTTACTTCAGGTGGCAAAAAATTCTGCTTTTGGGAAACAGTATATTTATTATTCAGTTCCAAGCCACTGAATGATGGAACACAGTGAATTATTAATCCAGAGGTACGATGTGAACCCATTCATTTCTTTCATGAAAATATTTCTCTATTCTATCCTTACAGATAATATCCAAATACATTCCATTTAGTCTGTGAACACTTGTCTCTAATATGCTGTGTTCAAAGACATACCAGTACAATTCTGCAATTATTACTAACTGCATTTCCATTAGCGTTTTTATGCTTCATTTTATTTCATTCTTCAATAAATTAATGTGTTCTAAACCAATTTATCTCCAACTATCTATAATGGATTGCATACACATCATGAGGTCCCGAATGTTTGAATTTTCTAGGGGAGCCTAAAGCAAGATAGCTTAGGACATACTATGAGGAATGAAAAAAACTAAATAGACAGGAAAAGACAAATAAAGTCATTAATCTTTTCCTCATCAGTTTATTTATGCCATCTTCTGATTATGTGATGCCCTGTGGTTTTGTTTTCTTTTGCCTTGCAATGGAAAACATTCTGTTTCATTTCATGTATATTTGCACATATTAAGTATTACTTGAAATTTCTGTGTTTGGATAAATCTCAGGTTTCAAAAGAAGTATTAAACAAGGCCACTGTATTCTGTGGCAATGGATGATGCCCTGGTACTCCTTATAGCTTCACAGAATCACAGATAAAGAATCACAGAATTGTAGAGTTTGGAAGGGACCTCTGGAGATGATCTATTCCAATCCGGTGCTAAAGCAGGTTCTCTACAATAGGCTACACAGGAAAGTGTCCAGGCAAATCTTGAATAACTTACATAACTTACATATTTCTCCACCAAGAAACTGTATTCATTGAAGATTCTACCCAGTTTATCCTGTTTGAGTATTGAACTGGATTTGCCAAAAGATTTGTAAGCCTGGTTTTCAGTGAAACATCAGTTTCAATGAGTTTTCATATTTCTTTGTCTCTTCACAGCAGTAATGATTGCACATGGTTATAGAAAGTACTTGTCAAACCTCTAGTATCACTGAAACACTATTTAAATGATCCTTTCAAAAGTACAACCCCTTAATTCCAGAGAGTGACTCAATTTCTGCCCTTGTATTGGTCAGTAGCAATCTTGGGTAACCAATCTGATGAATGGCACATACACAGAAGGATAGAATTGAAGCCAATGTCTGTTGATTAGTCAGAAGGATTATAAGTTCATGGTGACACAGCCCATCCTTGTATAATATCTGCAGTTCTAGAACTCAAAAAAAAAAAACTGGTATCCAAAAAAACCCCAAGCAAAATAAAACCCAAACAGATTAAATTTTGTGGAATCAGTCTGCCATTGAAACAGGTCCTCTTTTCCTCCCTGGCTATGAAAGTCTGATGGTACCAGTTTATAAGTAGGTAGGGTTTGAAGGGGCTGTAGGTTTCCTTATATCCTCACACATGAGAAATGCAAATGATCATGCTGAAAAAAACATTCATTACTGTTTTAGGAAAAGATCAGAAAGCCAGTGATTTTTCAGTTTTTTTTATCTTCTCACTTTTTACTATCTGCAGAATAAAGCTACAAATTTTAGAAGCTTCCAAGTGGGGGTTTTACTATTCAGATGTACTTCCATAAGGACAGTCAAAGACAAAATTGGAGAGTTTTTCTTCTTTTCTAAAGAAAACGCTATGGCTTCTGTGAGATTCAACTCTGTATTTTCTGTGTATTTCTGTATTTCTGAGAGTACAATCCAAGGCTCTAGAGAAAGTTTCCAGCACACAATCCAAGTTGTGCTTTCTTAATAGCAACAGAAGTGAATGAATAATGCAGTCTGAGAACCACAAAAATGTATCTAGATGAGCAGTGATAAAAATCAGACATATGTATATTAATATTTTGACAACAGAAAAAGAACAGAGGATGAGATAAGACTTCTCAAAAAAGAAGTGCTTAAAACCAGAAGTTATCTAATTGCTTATTTTACCTAGAGGTAGAACAATCTATTTCCAGCTATCACATAGTAATGAGAAGTCATTATCTTGAACTCTTCTTTAATTAACATCAATCCTGATTAGTCAGAATATATTAGGTTTTTTGTCTGTTACCATAGTAGTAGATTCCCCAGTAAAGGAGGTATTCAATCAGACATTATCATTTGCACACCACTTCCATGTAATTATTATTTTACTATCTTTCATGGACTTTTTTTCCATTTTGACAGATGAAATCCATTACTGGTCAACTCTTTCTTCCCCACAATAGATCCTGACATGCCATGTCTTAACATGTTTTAGGTGAATATAATAACCTAGAAGATGTTAATGGATTTTAATCAAAAAGAGTGCCAAAAATCCACTGTTCAGAATGCATACTGTTGGCTTGAACTATATTGAGCTTTGAGGTTCTCTAACTTTCTAAACTGAAATTTCAGACTGCAGAACGGACATAAAATGGAAGGTCTTTAAGCAGTATATCCTCTCGACTGAAAAAAATCAACAGTCTACTTCCATGCTGACTTTACACATCTGGATGTATGTGGATGAAATTCTAGTAGAGGTAGATTGAAGGGTAAGGTCTAGATGGCTTAGCTGTAGCAATGAGAGGATCATTTGAGTTGGAAGGAACTCTTAAAGGCCATTTAGTCCAAATCCCCCAAAATGAACAGACACCGACAGCTAGATCAGGTTGCTCAGAGCCCAGTCCAGCCTGACCTTCAATGTCTCTAAGGCCAGGGCATCCAGCACCTCCCTGGTGGGCAACTTGTTCCAGTGACTCACCACCTTCACTGAAAAAAAAACACAAAACCTTCTTCCTTATATCCAATCTAAATCTCCCTTCTTTTAGTTTGAAACCATTTATCCTTTTCCTATCACAACAGACCCTGCTAAAGAGTCTGTCTCCTTCTTTCTTATAGTCCTCCCTGTAGATACTGAAAGGCCACTATCATGTCTCTCCGGAGCTTTCTCTTCTCCAGGCTGAACAGCCCCAGCTCTTTCAACCTGTCCTTGTAGGGGAGGAGTTCCATCCCTTGGATCATTTTTCTGGCCCTCCTATGGATGTGCTCCAATGAGTCCATTTCTCTCCTGTACTGAGGACTCCACATCTGGATGCAGTATTCCAGGTGAAGTGTCAGCAGCATAGAGTAGAGGGGCAGGATCATCTCCCTTGACCTGATGGCCACTCTGCTTTTGATGCTGCCCAGGATACGGTTGGCTTTCTGGACTGTGGGGGCACATTGCTGGCTCATGTCCAGCTTCCCATCCACCAGTACCTCCAGGTCCTTTTTGGCTCAAGCCCTTCACCCCATCTCGTTAGTGGAGGTTGCCTCAACCCAGGTGTATGACCTTGCATTTGGCTTTGTTGAAACTCATGAGGTTCACCTGTGCCGACCACTGGAGCCTGTCTAGGTCTCTCTGAATGGCATACCATCCCTCAGGCATGTTGACTGCACCACACAGCTTGGTGTCATCTGGAACCTTGCTGAGGGTGTACTCAATCCTACTGTTGATGTCACTGATGAAGATACCGACTGACCCTTGTAGGGCACCACTTGTTACTGATCTCCGTCTGGTCACTGAGCCACTGACCCCCACTGTCTGGGTACAATCTCCTAACTAGTTCTTCATCCATTGAACAGTCCATCCATCAAATCCATATCTTTCCGGTTTGGAGAGAATGTCATGGACGACTGTTTCAAAGGCCTTACTGAAGTCTAGACAGATGACATCCATGACTTTTTCCTTGTACACTGACACAGTTACGCCATCATAAGAAGCCAAAAGGTTGGTCAGGCAGGACCAGCCCTTGGTGAAGCCATGCCAGTTATCCTGTATCACCTCCCTCTCTTCCGAGTGCCTTAGCATAGCTTCCGGGAGGATCTTCTTTAGCATCTTCCCTGGCAGAGAAGGGAGGCTGACCTGAGTGCGCCATTTGCTTTTTCCAGTCACCAGAATCTTCACCTGACCACCGTGTGTTTTCACATATAATCAAGAATGTTTTGTCAACTGCATCAGCCAGTTCCCTCAGGACTATAAGGATGCATCTCACCAGGATCCACAGGCTTATGGATGGTCAGGTTCTTCAGGCAGTTGTGTGTCCTATTTTTGTTTACAGCAGGAGGGACATTGCTCCCCCAGTTCCCATCTTCTGAACCATTCAATCGAGGGCTGTATGAAGAGCAGCAACTAGTGAAGACTGAGGCAAAAAAGTTATTGAAGTATTTCAGCCTTCTGCTTGTCTGCTGTTACTAGCCTGCCTGGGTCACTAATGAGGACATGCACTCCTGGACTTTCCTTTTCCAGTTGATGTAATGCGAGAGAGAAAAGTGTATATTTTGCTTGACATTTTCCTCATGGTACATCTATGCATGTTCTGTCTGTTGATTCTTACTTATTTGTTGTTATTAAAAAGTGCAATAGATTTTTGTAGAAGACAGCAATTTTAGAACAGCTTCTCGAAAGTATCTAATGAAATTTTACACAGAGTAATATTTCTGCAAGAGAATTCAACAGGTTGGTCAACAATCATGAGTAAGAATATTTTTTTCACTACTCTATTAAATTTCACAGACATTTAGCGTAATGTCTATTGAACCACACAGCATTTCTCTGTAATGCTATATTTGATCCAGACTGGATTAAAAAAAGTGCTGTTATCAAACCACTGGTTCACCAATCTACACTGTCCTAAGTGGCAGGACAACAGCTGAGCAATTCTGAATGGGGCAGAGGGAAATTCAGGAACACAAGTTTGAGAAAAGTGGTGTCAGGGAGCCAAACTGTATCTAGTGGCTGCCTAAGACTGCTGCAGGTCTTGGATGCCTTCCAGTTTGGGCAGGCTTTCCCTGATGATAAGGCTGCCTTACAGGCCTTAAGGCTGCTGCACAATGTGTAGGTCAGTTTTGTTGCTAAATGAGCTGATGTGGAAGAGATTTACACTTTGGTAAAAATAACCAGCTCCCCCAAATAAATAAATAAATATCAATGTTTCACTTCAAGCTACAGATACAGATTAAGGGCACTACAAAGCTACTCGCATTAACTACATGCACATTAGTTTTGTAAGAAAAAGAAAATCATAAAAACTAAGAGTATTCCCAGCTACCATAGGAATGACATTTCAGCTTTACATTTTCAAAGCAAGGAATAAGGGATTCAGTCAAAGAGTATTTAGGAAACTAAACCCTCTTGCACTGCTTTGAAAATTGAGATGGACACAAATCTCTAGTGTGCTTAATGAAGTATCAGAGTAAAAAGTGACTTAACTTTCTAAAAACAGTGCTTTTGTTTTCTATTTAGAGTGGGAAATCAAAACATTAGTTTAAATATTTTATTCTCTGAGGCAACTAAAGGAGGGTTCCCTTTCAAGCCTGAATAGTGAACGTGGAGATAAAGTAACACTTTTGAAAGCCTTTCATATGACTTTCTCCTTGGTTGAAATGCTTGAAATATGAAGTATAGTGTTGCCACACTCTTTGAGGAGGAAAAGGAAAGCTATAAAATGACTTCAGTGCTTTGTGATGTGATTCGGAAACAGAGTGCTAGACAAATTTTCAGTTTAACTGGAGGATTAAAGAAGGGAACACAGGCAGAATGAATATTTTGCTTCCTTCATTTTCTGTATGTAAATACGTGAGCAGTCCTGCTTTAGCAATTAAGAAATACCCGTCTGTTTTTTTGAACTTGGAGTGATAGCTCTGAGTAAATGAATTACAAATGTTCCAACCAATGTAACTGTAAAGAAGTTTGAAGTAAGAAAAACTGGAATTGAACTGATCTTTATTCTGCACTGGAGTCCAGAGCTTAGATGGTTCTGGTTTCCAACAAATCCAACAAGCACCTTCTCTGAGCTCTCTGCTTACTTTCTTTGGGCTCCCAATTAACACCTCGTTAAAATGCACACATGCTGAGCTGTTACTTGTTGACTGTTGCTTTTAGCACCAGCATACTTGTGTTATTTCTTACAGTTTTCTTTGAACTGCAGACACAGCCATTGAAAGTCTTTCTTGAGGAATGGTCAGAAAGTGGAAATATTGACACAAGTGCGTTTGCTATTTGTGTCCTCATTATTTGTGCTTGGGTTTCCAGTAAGATATGGATATTAAATCAGAGGTAGAGCAAAACAACAAAAGCCTGTCAGCCTCCACGTCTGCTTCAAGACTAACTCTTTCCATACATCAATGCCCACATTAGCCGAGACAGATATTTTTTTTTCCCCTGAGGAATAACAACAATAAAACCAAACCCCAAAACAAACAGCCAATGATGAAAAGAAGTATGTTCAGACTGAGTGCACGATGAAACTAAAAGCTCTGAATCCTCCAGTGACTTCCGGTTCTCTCCAGCACAGCTTAATACATACACCACTGCGTCACTGTGAATTTCAGATAAAACTTCCAGAGAACAGTGCCAGCAGTAACTGGATTAAACTACTCTAATGACTTCATTTGCTGCAGTCAGTCCTTCTCACCTGACTGCTGTCCTACGCAGAGCAAATCACTGTTCCCATATAGACATACAACTAGTGAAGACTGGCCTTCCAGTAGTACAAGCAGCTGAATTCCTGATATGCTCAGCACACCATTTTTAGACAGACTTGCCCATTCTTTGTGTTTAACCTTTAAAAAGAAAGAAGAGCCAATCAGAGCACATTCCTCCAGAACTCTTGCTGTGTATTCACCACAATTTCATGTTTTGTCTCAAAGACTGCTCTGTATTACTCATAAACTATTCCAGTTGAAAGTAGTGTGTATCACCAGCTGTACTCTGCAACCTGATCTTCTTCTTTTAACTAGTTATATTCACAATAGCAAAAACTAGGAGTCATTTGTCTGAGGTCAGATAAATTACTCTGATACAAAGCCAGCAAGGTACTAACCCCTTTAAAACATATGTGTTCGTTTAATAGTTCAGTTCTTAACAGAACTCCCTTCAGCTAGTTGGGATGGGAATAGCTTTGTGTATGTCAGTAAAGTTCTGGTGACTTCATTCCATCTTGAGGACTTAGCCGTCAGTGTGTGTAAAAATGCACGCTGACATTATAGGTACACCATTTAGATGACAGACTTCAGATATCAAGAAATACGTTGGGTTTTTTGACCATGGATTTAGGTGCTTAATGCACTGAAACACCTTGACCTTGTTACCCACCAGTCTCACCAGGTCTGGGAAAGGAGACAGTACTGTGATGGGTTCAGATCCAAGAAGCATGTATCATGAGAGTTTGTTTTAATTTTTAATATCTTTTTAATAAGTGCACTGACATTTGATTGACATCTGTACAATTTCACTACCAAATCATACTTTTTGCATCTTGACCTGCTGTTCTTGTTTACACAGATGTCTTGCTACTGGATAGGAAAGGTTTTTTTAACAATTTTTGGATTTATTCATTGTTTCTCTTCTGGGTTTTGGGATATCTGCTGTAAATCATTTCATACATTTTTCACTTAGCTGCTCCTATTTTTTTCCTCCGTGCTTTACTCAGCTATTTAAATGTTATAAGAAATCATGACGTTTCTGCTTGAATTTTCAGAGGTGAAATCCATTTGTTCAACCAAAAGCCATTCTCTTTTTTAGATGTTTCCTTTGTTCTTCTTGTATTTATTCAGTTTTACAAAATAAAGCTGCAGCAAAATGGTAAGTTTCCTACAATGCATTTCTGGAAAAAGCAGACAAACCTGCCACTAATAAAACGGGATGCTCATCTGTAAGGGGCTGACCTGCAGAAAGCTCAGAATATCCCTGCAACTGAGCCAAAAGCAGGTGATGGGGGACGCTTTGTACATTGTTTGTCACAGTCGCTTGTCACATCCCTGTTCAGGTGTTAAAACACTATCCTACTCTGTAAACAGACACATTAAAAATCAATCAATGTCATCCCCGAGGGAGCAAGTCCCTTCTCAGCATGAACTATGGCTCCACGATTCCTAAGAATTTTGACTTTGATGACTGATTTGTTTTTCTCAATTAGAAAAAAAAAAAGCCTGACAGCCTGTGTGCTTGCTGACAGAGAACGCAGATCAAAGCATTTTAAAAAGAAGCATCCTTGGCAATTACACCTACTAAAAATAAGTAGTGCTTTACAATGCCATTAATTACTATAATCACTGTGCCTTGATTGAGGCTTGCAACAGGCGGGAATTGTTTCAGCACTGTGCATTGCAGAGAAGCACAGCTATGAGATGTTCAGTTTTTCATAGTGCATATTTTCTCCCAGATCCCCAAGCATAAATTTCATCAGCATTAATGTGAATTCCAAAACCCATACCCAAGTGCAAAGGATCTTACTATGCTTTCATACTCTCTGGATCTAAACTATAATTTCAATCATTAACAAGCACCATTTAGCATTATATTTGCTAATGTTGTACTATAGTTCTTGCAATTTTACACAAGATGCATTACAAGCTCAGTGAAGACTAAATTGTGGTACTGAATAAACACTTAAATAATGAAGCAGAAATAAGCAGTAAGTGTTAATTTAAAGATTTGACTTCAATTTTTCTTTTAAATAACACCAACAAGCATGGGTTGCAAAATTCAAATGATATCATTCCTATGAGAATCAAATATATTGCTCAGACGTAACTCTAGGAACAAGCTCTGGCTGCACAATATAATTCCTATATTCTAAGGTTTCCTAGGCTCGTGTTTTGCCCAACATGATTCAAACTGCCAGCTCCCATCTCTGTCATTGCATGGGCCACTCTGAAATAAGAGATCAAGCCAGGTACTCACTGCATGAACACTGATGATGTGTTCCAAAAGACTGCTGTCAGGAAAAGCCTGTGGTACAGCAAGCAAGCACACTTCAGCGAGAATTCCACAAGTCTTTGCACACATACATTTTCTTACAGCTAGCTCTTCAATCTGGGAAAAAAACATGTGGTATTATGGGATGTTCCCTGTATCGCCTTCACCCAGATGGGCACTACACCAACTAAGCAACCAAGCCCAGCTACTCTGTGACTTGTACAGAACTGATGTCAGGAAAAAGAAAAACAAACAAACAAAAAAACCCACCAAAACCAAACAAACAAGTGATGGCATTTGATCATCCAGCAACACACATTCTATTGAAAGAGTTGAGACAACAGTTATAAATGATGTACATTAGGTTTGCAAGACCAGCCTATACTTTGCCATGAAAACAGGTGCATCTGCAAGTATTTTTCATTAGAAATGTAATTAATATGCATAAACTCGTTTGCCAAGCAATTTGCAAATGAATCAAGAATTTAATTAAATACAGAAGCCTCTCTGCTCTCCGCTTCCTTTCCCTGTCTGGGTAAATTTTGAAAATAATCTCCTTGACTCCAGCTTCACATTGTCCCAAGCTTTTCTTCATTAACCCAGTAATTCTGATATAGCAGATTTATTTCTGGAAACAGTTTTAGCCTACAACTAGAGCCTCCAGATAATATAGCAGATACACTGTCATGAAGAATGAAATCTACGGTTTTCAATATACAATAGGGGAAATACACAACTGCTCTTCACGGAGTTCAATACCATTCTGAAGAGGCTGCCCCTATGGAGTGTGCTTAGAATGTCTCAACCATCTACTGCAAAGAGTAGTAATTATAAATCAGATTCCTTTTCATGCAAATGATTTGTTAATGAGAACCTCACTTCGGAAGACATTCTTTATTTACAAGTATATGCCACATAATTTTGACTAAATAACGTGTCTCTGTTTGCTGTCATGCATTTTATCACCCAAATCACATGGTACAACTCCTGGCTCTTGGCCTAGGACTGAATCCTTTTAAAAACAGAAATGATAAGAGAGCAATGAACGAATACCCAGGGCTGGCTCAAGGCTCCATTATTCACTTGGCAAGATGGGATTTTGCAGCCCTATGGATGACTGTCAGAACTACATTGCTTTCACAAAGAGGAGACTGAGGAGTGACAGAGATGAGACAGAAAGTGAGGAGCAAGGTCCTGAAAAGACATGCTTGTTAGGATCGCTAAGGAAGCATGAGTGGATTAGGACCAGCAACTGCTACTTCTGAGAGAAACATCTTCCTCAGCAGCAGCTGCCATTCACCGACACTGACCTTCTTTTTCCAGGGCTGTGTTAGGCAAAGCAGGTAGTTTTACTCTGGCCCATTTGCTGTCCCAAGCAGCATTTAATATTGCTCTTGTTGCCACCCTCTGAAAAGCATTCTTTCTTTTGTCGGTAGAATTTGAATAAATAATTTGTGCTGAATTCCCTGATGTCTTTGCAATTCAGACACTCTGACAACTGTTGTCGGCAATCATGAGTAATAGGAAACCACACATTAATTCAAACCGAATGTGGTTTTGGGTTTGGGTTGGTTTTTATTTTTTAAGTCTCAACAAGAAGTTTCTTCCCAGTATTATTTTTACTCTACCAGACTGATTCATCTTTTTGCCATTCAAACTCTGGCTATTCCCAAAACAATTCTCTCTGGCCTCAGAACAAGACCTCACCACTAAGTAGACATTGTATGGTTTCAGTCTGGATTGACCAGCATAGACATGACATAACTTTGGGAGACAAAAAGTGAAACATTTCTGTGCTGTTTTCTCAAGTCTTTCAGTTTTTCCTGAATACATATAAATACGTTAATGACAAGAAACACAGCTGGATAATCTTCTTTCATTCTTCCTGCTACCACAACAAGAATCAGGGAATCAATATTTTGAAAGCAAAATTTAGAGACCACCTTCTTGCTGCCATGCGATAGTAGCAACAGATTTCTGGTTGTTTTGCTTTGACTATGTGTCTCTAACTTTGGTTATAAATTGGTAGTTTCTCTTGCTCTTCAGCAGTAAATGACTGCAGGTGGCCAATGAAAACAAAGATGAAGAAAAAAAAAAAGACTATTGTTATTAACCAATGTGCTTGCATAAAGTACTAAGTTCTATATCCAAATGGATTTTTTTGTACAACATGAAACTGCACAAAAGTAGCTTCCAAAATTGTATAAAATTATTTCTTCATTCGAAATGTCAAATCAATAGATTTTGATGATTTGGAAATAATTGCGTGGATGTTACTGTCTTAGTTTCTGTGAAAGTCAGTACGCTGTGCTCCTGGCATTCCATTCAATGGAACTAATTTTAAATGAATTCAATTTAAGTGAATTTAAATGAATTCTACTGAAAAAGGTGCTTCATTTAGGAAAAACATAATCTGATTTTTTTTCTTCTGTCATCATCAATGACAGTCAAATTGGCTAGCTCTTTAAATTAGAATCCACCTCTGAACTGCACAGGTAGTGAATAAATCATATTATCTGTCTGTATCAGTGCACCAATAGATTGAAAAAATCATTACTTGATGCTCTGCCTTCTCTATTAATTAGTTAATGTTTGCAAAATGCTTTGAAAATGAAACAAGCTACATAAGCAATATTATTATCATTACACACTTCAGGGAAGATAAAGAATAAGCTAATGAAAATCTGCAGTAGGATGAAAATGGGTGAAATTTAAATCAAGTATATTCTACAGAGACTGGGATGTTCAGATAGGACTTAAATGTTACACTGTGATTCTGAGATTTGTTGAATGTCCAGAACAGAAACAAATTGATGAACTTAATCCATATACTGAAGGACAAGGCTGCCTTTCATATTTCAAATCATCTCCTTTTAATAGCGTTTCTCTGAGAAAACAGCACCTCTGCAAAGAGTGCAGTGCACAGCACAGGCCAACTAAATCTTCTTCTCCCCCTCCTCAAACACAGAGAAGCAAAAAAATGTCTTCTTTTCCCAGGGCCATGTGAGCAGCTCTTTCTAAGAGCATAAGCAATTCATAAACAAATCAAAATGCTTCTTTTCCCCCTTTTCCAAATGCCAAGTTAATGTAATTGTGTAAGCGATGAACATTATTAGACTTTGTAGTACTCTATGATGACAGAAGAGTCAGTGAGGTCGTAATATAAACAAAAAAAGATGCAGAAACTTGGAGTATCCTTTGTAGCATGTGCAGCTTTCATTATTTTCCTCAGCAACCTCTAGTATTAAATCTTTTAAGATAGCTACAACAGCTAATGTTATATTGAGCACATACTCCATTATCACCAGGTATCAATACTAAAACACAACATGGAGGAAGGAAGCTGGGCCTTAACAGGAATGGGTTGGAGCCTGAAGTTAAACAAAATGGAAGTGGGGAATAAAACAAGAGTGGGAATGAGAGAGGGTATATGGGGACCAGTTTTCAGAACAAAAAAAAAACAAAAAAACAAAAGAGAAAATATGCACAACATTCACATTTCCCCACTACATTTACTATCCTGGTACATGTTTCTTTTTTTACCACTCAACACTTCTCAATGCCTGTAAGAAAAATGATGCCTAATTTTAAGAAGCAGTGCAGAGTAATTTTTTAAATTTTTGTTTAATGCTCTGTGATTTTGGGTCTAGGGAATCTGCCATGGGGAGCACAGCCATTCTCTACTGCAATTAAGGCCTTAGAAAAAGCCAGGGTGGAATATTCATCAAAATGGTTTAAGGCATGAGACTCCAAGTTGAACCTTGGCTATTTATATCTGCTCTCTTATACAGGTGAAGGGAAATGCATGCATGCAGAGCCTATTTCCTGGTCATAGTGCTCTTGACTCTCAGATCAGGATTTAACTCACCTGGGCACTAATATAAAGGATTTAATTCAGGGTCCAACTCATCATAGTCTTCCCTTTAGTCAGTGGAGAGGTAAAAGTGCCTTCAGAGACTCCACTGACTATTCAAATCTCTCTAGGTAAGGAGGTCCTTAATACAGGAGAGAAGGTGGGACAAATCCAAGACCTGGGACAAGCATAAAGCAAGATTACCTCAGAGGAGGACTATAGCTTCACCTCTTCTCTCTGACTCTGAGAAAAAGACCCCACTGTATTTCTAGGGGATAGTCCCACAGCAGCCCACGTTCACATAGTCTCCTTTAATGGGAGGTTCCCACCAGCAGTGACGATTGCTTTGTCCTGAGCAGGCTGAGAAATGACTGCAAAGTGACTGAAAAGCCATAGATTTCACCTCAGGAGAGCAGGTCTGCTAGTACTGTGGGCGTGCTATGGGCTCCGGACCCTCCATTGGGCTCAGCTGTTCTGCCAGGGTCAGTTCCTCCTCTCATCAACAGCACTCACTGCCATCAGGCACATTTTTGGCTGGGTTTTTTCCAGGTCATGATCCAAAACTCACCATGACTGCTTGGGAGAAGCTTAATCTAAAGGATAAAAGGTAACAATGATGTTTAAGAGGATGATGCATTCTTTAGATTGTTATTTTCCTTTTAAAATAAGACATTCTCAAGATTCCCTGGTCTAGGAAGCTAAGGGAGGTTTGGCTATTTCACTGTAGTTCTTGATAACTTCTTGCCATGAGGGAAGGGTTAAAGATAGGTTGATTAATACAGTGTTTTGGGAAGCAGAGATGCTGCCATTCCTTTGTAGTTAGTGGCTTGCAGCTGAATACAGCTTTACTATTCTTCCTTTCAGACCACATGAGATTGAGCTCATCACTTTGAGGTTTATTTGTTGGAAGCCTTTAATTGTCATTTAATACCTAAAACTCAATTCACACAAACCTGCTGAGCTGCTGCTAACTGCCACTTCCTTTTGATTTAGACCTTTCAGTTTTCAGGGTTGGTAATTACACATTAAATAAGATGGACAGCAATAAAGAAATACTCAAATCTAGAAATAAAACCCCTTCATTTTACTACCTTTTTCTCTGTCCTACTTTTGTCATTTTGCCTCTAGACTGGTGTCTCCTTTTGTAGTTATTTTAATATCTTATTGCTACAGTTCTTGCTGGCAGAAAATCTGGAATGCAAAAGATTTTAATGCAAAGTTGGATATCTTAAGTCCAGGTTCACCATAAGCAAAGCAGGGGAACTGCAGATATAAAACAAAGGCTCCCTTTAAAAGCCCTGTACCATTTTATTTCTCTGCAAATTCATGTTCAGTACATTGAGATCAAATCTATGTTTTTGCAGGAACTCACTGTGAAATTACATTGTGTTGCCAACACGAAGTACTGGACAACAATGTCAAGGTTGAAAGTCAGGTGCTCAGCAGCCAGAAACAGCAAAAATAAGGACTATAAGGGCAGTCTCAGATGGATTCTTTTACTTGTGTACACTTGTTTTGAGAAGCTCTCGTAAGATTTTAAAATGGTACTAAACACATTTCCCTTTCCTCTATTGTTACTCTTGGAAGTGGCTAAAATGTCGTCGCTGAATATTTCAACACAATAACTCTGGCTGAGTATATGTTTCACACGACAAGTGCCAATCAGAAGGATTACATTTGAGCAAAGCTACACACAATTTGGGAAATAAAAGCTGTTATTATAACAAAAGGAAATGCTGAGCAATCTTAGCTACATTCTTAGCTACTAGTCCTGCTTACGATACAGCTCATTTATTTAATGTATACTTCTCTGGGTTGTTGCAAGGATTAAGAGCACTTTTTGAGAACCGAAGTGTAATCAGCTGCCACCAGCTGGTTTTCTTAATTCCCTGCCTTCAGCGTTAACTGAGTTCAATAGTTGCACATTGTAAAGGAAAAAAATATATATATAAATCACAGTGGTTAAAAGAAGAGTCAGATGTAATTATTTTTGTAGGTTGCTCTTGTTTATGTTCTTAAGAAATTATTTGACCGTTGTCAACTGATAGTGTGTAGTACAACATGCTCAACTTACTTAGAACATGCTGATACATGAAGAGGTGTAATGAGAAAGGGGACAGAAGTGGAAGTTCTGGTTCACCATCCTATCTCCTCCCTGCTTCCCCTGCCACCCCAGTGACTTGAGTGCTGTGTGAGTGGCAAGAGGGCTGATCAATCTCCACTTCTGCTTAAGTCTTGGCTTGCTTGAGGCAAATACCTTTGCTTAACAAAAGGACTTAACTATAAAAAAACAATAATCTGATAGTAACTTCAGTTTTCCCCACAGGACTCCTAGACAAATGTGTTTCTTTGATAATCAGGAGACCAGGAAAATTAAAGAGTTTTATCTTCAGTAGACAAATCTATTCTTGCTATATAAGTACATTTTATTTAATCTCCCTTTTTACCCTTCTCATGTTGCTTCCTAGACATAGGCCACAATAGTTATCAGTGATTGCCTTATGCCTTATTTTTAATGCATTCTTCATATGATGATTTTATATGTACTCTTTTAAGTTAGTTTTAAAGACAAAGTGTATGAGAGGGGTAGGGGTGGGAAGCGGATAGAGAAGAATGACCTTTCAGGATTTATATTCAACCTCCTCATCTTCCGTCTTTATCTTTCTACTCTTTTTAATTTCTTCCTCCTATTCCAGTCTGAATAACCCTATTTTCCTGGTAACAATAAAAACACTTTTCATGAGTTTTATCTACATCACATGGCAAGCCCATGTATTAGGGGGTGAAAGACAGGCAGATTAAATGCCCTGTCCAAAACACGTCCCTTCCTGCACGTCCCTTATGCATCTGTCTATTAAAATACAACTATGGTCCCCTTTATCCAGTAAACAGTGAGGCTTTGCACAGAAACGTGCAAAAGAAATAAAGCCTTTCTTCATGCATCAGATTGCCTTAAAACATGAATCAAAATGATTTACAAACCTACAAAAAGACCAAGGACTCACACAGCCTCTCCTGGATATAGAAGATCCAGAGATAGATAGAACAAGTAAGTCCATCATTACTACCTGTAAAACTCCAGGCTCTTCAGAATTACTGCACCTCACCAGTCAATGGGCCAAACAGGTCTTATCACAGAAAGTTACCAGGTTTTACTGCTGATGCACAAGAGAAAGGCAAGACCTGAACTCACTCTTTATCAGCTCCCCATTTTTTTGTAGCAGTCCTCCAGTGGTAGAAAAAATTACTTATACACATGGAAAGAACTGATATTTTCTCCTAATGTCTCATTTCAGAATTTTCTGATTTCTGTGCTATTTAAATATAATTTTAATATAACTGCAGAGTGTGTTAGTTAAGAGGAAAATATTGCATTATAATTACAGGTTAGGTTAGCTGAAGAGCAGTGTGCAATTCACAGTGTGGCCTTCGTATCCATTATCTGATTATTTCTTTGCCAGCACACATACACACAAGAACAACTGTGCAGCTTAACAAAATAATTGTATCCACGCAACCTGTTCAAAATACAATAGCTTAATAATATCATCCACAAAAAGTTTTAGAGTGCACGTGTATGACCTCTGGAAGATTCTGCAGAAAAAAATAAATAAATTGTAATTATGTAATTATCTAATGAGCTGTTACATAATACATTTTTCAAGCAGTAAAGAGAGAAACAAGTAAAACAGAATAAACACTTTTTCTGAAAGAGAGAAAGAGTTTCAGCTTGTATTATAAAATTAGAATTGTGGCAGACTAACAGCTGTTTCAGACTCAAACATTTTACATGAAACCCATAAGATATCTGTCCCACAATTTACACGTGTATGAAATTTCATCTACACTTCACTGAGTGTGATGTGAACATTAAGTCAGCCTCAAACTATGTCTGAAAATGCCATCAATACATTAGGACATGTAAGAGTAAATTGAGGCATAAATAAGTTGCCTGAATTCCTCAATTTCTGAAGACCCTCTTATTGCATTCAGCAATACATGGAGACCATGGTCACATTTCACAGAAATTCCAGCACTCCAGATCCAGATTTTCAGAAGAGGTGAGATTTACTTACTATTTTGAAATGGGAAAAAGGCTAACCTGTCTTGCACAAGATCATTCAGTTAAGGATAGAGGCTTAAGAATTTTTGAGAACCTGATGCGATCTATGCAACTTTTACATGTATTTGCAGCTTCACGTTCCTACTGTATGTATTTGGCTGTTGGATCCAATACAAAAGATTTGTATGTATACCTAAGGGCATAGATATCATTTTCAGTGCATATAACTGTAATTTTCAGTGAAAGCAGTGAGAGCAGCAGATATGGGCCACACAATGGAACCAGTAGTGCATACCAATACTGGTACCCTGTTCCTGAACAATACATGCATGTGCCTACAAATGTAAGGTAATGCACTACGTAGTGTGTAGACACTTTTACTGGCACTTTACCATTCTCAAACAGCAGCTATTTAAAATCCGTTCTGAAATTCTTTAACTAAATCACACAGCGCAGACCGTTCAGCTAAGTGAAATTTGTCTTGAGGTGCTTTGACACCAGCTTTCGCTCCCTAACTACTAGCAAGATTATTTTCTTCTGGAGGCCTACAGATCTGCTGCAAATGATGTCTACCCATAAACACTAAATAGTGTAATAGCTCTGACAAGACACAGTGCCACTGGCTATCTCCCATACATAATGTCTTGGTATGTCACATCCAACTTCAGCCTGAAGAAAATTGGGATAAAACTTTAAAGTCAGGATCATGCAAAATAGTGAGAAAAATCCTCAGATTCTGTCAGTGGTTTGGAGATTCCCTGCTTTCGTGTCTGTAAAGAAATTAAACCTTGAACAAAACTTTTGTGCAGACCATTTCAAGAGAGAGACCAGTAGAGAATAAATCCCAAGTCCATACAGAATATTTCACCCATGAAGGGTGACTATTATATTTCTCTCATGAGTGTAAAAGCCCTGTAAGTCATGACTGCATAGGCATGAATGAATTATGAATGCCTTTTGCTTCAGTAAAAGAAGCAGGATCAGCATTTGTAGGCAAGACATTCTATTTATTCTACATAATTCTTGATTTGTTTTAATTTAAAAGTGTTTAAACCTGTCACTTCTACTAGTAAAGAAATGCTCAGAGAGAAAAATAGATGGGATCCATTAGAAACACATAATATGGGTTACAGGTGGTCATAAATAAAGTCGATTTCTGCAAAAGGTTCTCAATTCCATTTTTCAATGACTGGCAGGCATTCATAAGACTATCTGGTTTCATTCACTGCTGCTCTTCTGCATCAAATGAAAGCGGAGACCTCAGATAATATATAAGCATGCAGCCTTGTGCCGTTTAAGACCATCAGAATTAGAGATTACAGAAAAGCAGAGCATTTGCCTTCAGAAAGTGAATTTCATCATTTGTTCTTATCCTGAATCACATAGAAAGCCAGAACAACAACGAAAGAATAAAATATTATGAACTGTTTCAACTGGAAGTACTGTAAAGCTACAGAGTGCTGGGACTCCACTGCCTCCCATGCACCTTTGGAACTGATAAAACTGGGGTTCAAAGCTTTTCACATACTTTCCCTCTCTAGTCTCTTTTCCAGACTGTCCTTGTGGTCCAGCCAGGCTCCAGGCAGCTTCAGCCCACCTTGGTTTCCCTGTACTTCATTGCTGTGCCATCAGGGGTGATGGGATTTTGTGACAGTTCTTGTTTCAATTCTTCTAACTGAAAATCTTTAATCTTTTTTTTTTTTTTTTTTTGTAAAATTATAATTTTAATTTATTTTTTTCTTCCTTCCCCACAGGAAACTTTCTAACAGGCAGATTTTTCATTTCCAAACTTTCTACCACAGTGAGAATGACTTAAGAGGAGAGACACATCAATGTTATGAGACAGGAGGAGGAAAGAAGAGAAGGGGAAGTGAAGACCATGCATTACAAGGCTAATAAAGATTTCCTTGGAAAGTTTTAAAAATAGAAAAATAGCTTTTTTGTATCTATGTTTCAGTGTTTCATCTAACATCACAAAATGAACCTGAGTGAAACGCTTGAGAGAGCTCTCTTATCTCCAACATTTTTAAGATATTCATACCAGTTCTGATTGAAATACTCCTTTCAGAATTATTTTAAAGATGTTGGATTTTGATGTTGTCTTGAAAATGAATCATGGCAGGCCCTTGTCTTCCCTTCTTTCTCCAGATGAACTGAGCTCAGGCTTACTCAGTGCTTTGTATGAGTCTGCTCTTGTCTTATAGATGCTTGCAGCTGTCCATCTAACCTTACAGTTAGTAAACAAACACATGTATCTGATCAGCAAGTGGATAGAATTTCACTGCAAACTCTGAAGACAATGTCTGTCACTATCTACTTCTAACTAAGCCTATGCAGCTGAGAAAAAAACTATTGTTCTGCCTTTCCCACTGCTCAGATAACAGAGCAGTCTCTGAAGTAAGATGACAAAAAAAGCACCATTGATCATTCACAGAGAGCTTCCATAGATGATGCTCCAGAGACACTGTGTTATCAAGATGAAACCAGAGCATAGACATTAACTACCTTCTTATTTGATTTTCTTCATCCTCAGAGTCTTCCTGTCCAAATTTAAACACTAGTCAGTAGCTCATGGAGTCCAAACATGACATTAGGTAGCTTTATTAGCTTTCTATTAGCTTTCATGAAGTGCTAATCCCTGTTTATATGAGACAAGCCTGAACTGAACTCACCTGAATTGCCATAGACTTACAGCCATCTGATGCTGCTGTCTTGCAGTCATCAAAAAACCTGGTCTTTCTGTTGCCTGGTATTTCTTTAGTCACATGCAGTCAAAGGGTCCAAAGTACTGTGTGCTTCAGTGTGAAATGAAAAAGAAAAAAATGGGCCAAACAAACAAACAAACAAACAAAAAAAAACAACCAAAAACCCCCAAACCTGCTCCAGGGAGAAGACCAGTACAATGAAAAGTAATGGCAGTATGCACTTGTGTGAACATAAGCTTTTCAGCTGCCAGCTCATTGTGGGATCAATTAAGTGCTTAAAGAAGAGGAATGTATTTGAAGAGCCACATTTGATGGCTGTATCTCTTGGGCAGAATTGGCTCTACTCAATTCTTCATATAGAGACCAATTGCTGAAAAGAAGCTATTATATACCAAGTTGGATGGTTCTGTCTCTTTCCTGCATCTCAGAAGCAGTTCCAGATCACGGTGCTTTTGATTAAAAGGAGGTATTTTTATTTGGTTAATTGGTTTCTTGTTCTCCCAGAACTTCAAGGAAGACCCAATGAAAATATTTTGCAAAAGCTCAGTTTTGGTTTCATGTGCGTCATAGGTAGCTGCAACGAAATGTCTTCTGCAGTGAATCTTCCAGCAACAAATTAAAAAAAAATCTTCCAGTCAACAATTAAAAAGAAAAAAAGAAAAAAAAGAAAAAGGCAATCTAGATTGCAGAAGACTGTTCTGTATATTGTTAGGAGTGCAAGAATTTTTAAAATTACCTTTAAAGCTCCACAAAATGCAACTGAGCCCCAGGAAAATGGGTCCAATCCCTCCACAATTCATTTAGTAGACACACTAAAGCAGAGGAAAATATCACCATCAAAGGACAGGCAGATAATATGGCTAAAAAGGGCCTCAGAATATGTGAGGAGTTTCTAGGTAGCCAAAGGAAAGATTAGAGACATACAGGAGAAAGATCAATTTTAAAAGTTCTGATCACAGTTGCTGTGGGCTCCGGGAAGCTGAAAATCACTGAAGCTGAATTGGTTCTGCTCATGTCTCTCCTTTTTCAAAAGTGGCCTTTATTGAAAGCGATGAGAAAAGGGCTGAGTCTGGCAGTATGATGCCACTTGTCAGTTTTCTGTGGGTTCTTGATAGCAAATAGGCTTCAGCTATCAATGATAACAGCAAATTCAGTCCTTTACACATGGTATTTTCAGGTAGCTCTAATATCTGTTTTAAGGATATAAGCCATATGAGGGAAAATGTTAAAGGTAAGACAGGCTGAAACTTTGAGATTCTTCTGTTTTGATTGCCTAAGAAACTTGTAAAAGTGAATTTCTTAGTAGTTTCTCAACATCAAGAGACACAATGAAAGTATCTTGACATTTTGATGGAAGCAGAGTTCAAACATTTTTTAGCACTCTGGTCCTCCAAAAGATTCTGGGACTCAAAAGTGCTGTGTGAACTCCACACAGAATTTTGATAGCCTGTTTTTTTTTGTTGTTGTTATTTGTTTGTTTGTTTTTGTGTGCATGTGCGTGCATGTGTGCCAGTATAGCCTGTGTCATCTGAGATTTTGAAAACCAATAAAGTGGGCTAGGAAGGGCTGCACTATTAATGCCTAGGGCTTGAAGATTTGTCTGTTTTAGCATTTTTATCTGGTGAATCAGTCTTACCACTGTGCTTAAGAAAATGCTGGCTTGTGGCAACTTGAGAAAACACAGGATCATTTACAGCAATTAGGCTTCCTCCCCAGATGCATGGAAAGCCAAAGGATTTGTTTTTCTTTCAAATACAGCAACTTCTGTCAGGAGAAGGGAGTGAAAGGGGAAAGAGTGTGAAAAGGAGTAACTGAAAGGAACAGAAACAGAGCCAGTTCAGTAGTCACATCATTTCCGTTTTAACTTTTGTTTGTGGTGGTGAATGAGACCCATTTTGACAAATCTGTGAGGCTCCAGTACATCTTCATATCTCACTTCTCCATCATCGTTCTCAGGACTGCAGCTAGGGCATTTTTAAGCATCCAGTTTTCAACAACGGTTCATTCCCAGGATTCCCCAGTGCTTTTGTTCCTTGGCAGTTCCGTCTGAGAAGCTGGATGCCTGGCAGAAAAGAATAAGAGGGCAGGGAGAGCTCCTGCTCTCTGATTCAGTTTGCTGCAGTTGACTAGTGAGGGTCTTGGATCTGCGTGTTTTCAAGACCACTATGCTCTTCACAAGTTGGTTAGATGCTACTATTCTGGAAACTTACACTGAACACAACTGGGCATGTTGTATTGTTTGCAGAAAATTAATTTATTAATATGATTTATGTAAATTTAGGAACTGTTCAGAAGGCCTCATTCTCAGTGCAGTATTCAATATTTGCTTAATATCTTGTCAGAAATTAATTATATCTCCAGATAGGAAATTATACTAACTAGCAGCAAAATGGT
The DNA here is from genome assembly GCA_030625065.1 of Alectoris magna. Lineage (NCBI taxonomy): Eukaryota > Metazoa > Chordata > Aves > Galliformes > Phasianidae > Alectoris > Alectoris magna. The sequence continues at coordinate 109,468,627 of CM060560.1, forward strand.
TCTTACCATTAATTCTGTCAGAAGTAGGGAAAGATTAACTATATTATATTTTGCATGGATTATTTAGCTGTGCATAGGCAATTAGAGTGAACATACATGCATCTATGTTCAGGTGGAGTGTTAAGAGTGATGTTCCCCACGGGTCTGATTAGGGACCAGTGCTCTACAACATCTTTATTAATGACATAGACAGTGGGATCAAGTGCACTCTCAGCAAGTTTGCTGACGACACCAAGCTGAGTGGTGCAGTCGACACAATAGAAGGAAGAAATACCATTCAGAGGGACCTGAACAGACTTTAAAAGTGGGCCCATGACAACCTAATTAAGTTCAACAAGACCAAGTGCAAGGTTTTGCACTTGGGCTGGAGCAATACCAGATATATATACATAAAAGAAGAAGAACACATTAGGAGGAGCTCTGCAGAGAAGGACTTGGAGGTCCTGGAGGACAAGATGGATAGGAGCCAGCAGTGTGCTTCTGTAGCCTGGAAGGGCAACTGTATCCTGGGCTGCATCAAAAGAGGGGTGGCCAGCAGGGCAAGGGAGATGACTATCCTCCTCTACTCTGCCCCTTGTGAGGCCCCCGCTGGAGTAATGATGTGTTCAGGCCCAGGGCTTGCAGCACAAGAAGGATGCTGAGCTGTTGGAGTGGGCTCAAGAGGGGGGCCATGAGAATGATCAGAGGACAGGAGCAACTCTCCTATGAAAAAAAGATTTTGGTTGTTCAGCCTGGAGAAGTGAACAACAGGGGAGAATTCACTGTGGCCTGCCAGTGCTTGAAGGGAGAGAGACTGATTTTATACATGGTCTGATAGTGATTTAGGTTTGATGTTAGGAAGGAATTCTTTACTCAGATGGTGGTGAGATGCTGTCACAGATTGCCCAGAGAAGTTGTAGACATCCCATGCCAGAAGGTTTCCAAGGCCAGGCTGGATGGGACTCTAGGCAGCCTAATCTAGTGGTTGGCAACCCTGCCCACAGCACAGAGCTGGAACAATGAGGGCTGTTCCGAAAGTAATGCCTCCTATTTTATTATGTTGGCCCATAACATCAGAAGCAGATGTTGATAGTTGAAGCTGAACCTTCCCACCAATATTCCCTTACAGTTTATTGCTGTGTGACAGATGGCAATAGAAGGGCAGTCTGACAAAATGGTATCTGACATGGAAATATATATGAAGCAAAGATGTGTAATTGAATTCCTCCATTCAGAAAAACTTGCTCCCATTGACATCCATCAATGATCGCTGAACATTTATGGAGACCAAACCGTGGATGTGAGCACAGTGAGGGTGGTGCATTTCAGCAGCGGTGACAGCAGCAGTGGCTCACCTTTGCTTGCGCAGATTTTTAGAAGCGTGGTATACAGGATCTTGTTCATCGCTGGCTAAAATATTAAGGATTATGTGGAAAAATAGTCTTTTATAGCTGAGAATTTGCTCTATCAAACAGTGTTATTTTGCTCTTTGTATCTGCTGTAGTTTGCATGGAAATAAAGAGGAAAAATAACTTTTGGAGTGACCAGTGTAGCCATTCTATGATTCTATGATCTTCTGAAAAAATGTATAAACATATGAAGTAAAAAAGGTTCTAATTCTGTTAATTCTAACAATGATGAACGTAGTTAAAGGGAGGAATAAAAGAAGAGAAAACAAGAGCCTTTCAGTAGGGACAAATACAATTTAAATACTCAAATAGAAAGTGAATGAAGAAACAGGTTATTTGACCAGTATTCAGATGCTATAAAATATCTTTGATCTAGACTGTAACTATTTTAGTCCCCTCCTTCCACACATCAACATCTTTCTAATCATAATTAGTGCAAAATCAGACGTATATTCCATGTCAGGAATAACCCACAGTTATATCTGGTTTACTACCATCAGTTCAAAATTCAGTTAACATTTTGCATTCAGAGTCACATCATTCATAATCTCTTGCTGTCAAAATTCACTTCAATTCAGTTCAGTGCATTGGATTCATGGTTCCTATGGCGTTCTCTGTTGTGGAAATACCGGTCCTCCCTGCCATATACTTGTTGCCCAATTAATATAAACCTTTACAAAAGCAGTAATGAGAAAAGCATATACAAAAATAAATCATCTATTTTGGCTTTTATAGATACAAAACAATCAAAGGAAATCGTTTGAAAGATGCTATTTAAGAGGACTATGTGCCAAATTAAAACATCAGCTTCCCTCTTATTTTGTTTTATGAATGCATTTAAAAAGTACTATAGTTGATCAGTTTAGGCTTTTTTTTTTGCAGCTGCACAGCTCGCATGCAGTCATATACTTAACTCATCACCTCTTCCCACCTTGCTTGGATGAGAGTTAACTCCACCATAAAATTCTCCTAGGTATCATGAAAACTGTACAGCTGGGCTCTAAACTGGCATTTCAGTTCGAGTTTACAACTGCCAAAAATGAACTGTAGATTTAGTCCAGGGACTAAAATGGAATAAGCACAGACCAGGGAACTTAATGCTCCTATTAAAATTTTTATTATGTCTACTTTAGGTGTTTTACTCACTCATGCCAATAATAATTAGAAATACATGTTGCATATATCTTATTCCAGTGTTCACAGCTCTTTAGTGCCATTTTTCTGAAACATCAAGCAAATGCGTCTCATCCTTGCCTGTGTAATCCATCCTTTTGTTTTGACTTATTAATGTCTGCCTTTTTTTTGACAGACGGCGTCCTTTTAATCACGCTGTCATGGAATACGCTGTCCAGTAAGAAAATTCTAAAACTTCATGAGAGTCATTAATTATTGCTCCTTGCATGGGTATCTCTCAGCATCAATGGTCTGATTTTGGTTCCCATAAATTCCATGGCAAGACTTAACAGCCTTCTGTTGAAGAAAGACTTTTCTGTGCTTTTTGGGTGTATCCAATGGCATGACAGATCGGGTACAAACACTCACAGCTATCTCCAGATGAATGAATACATCTAAGAAGATTAATGTGGTATTGCGCTACAAGAAATGCCAGGGGTACTGCAGGCATCTTAGCCTAGCTTTGCTGCCTCACAGGAGAGGGAGGCAGCTTAGGTGAAGCATCAAGTGGGGACATGCACCCATCAGGTGAGGTTTGCTCACAGTTTTGTAGCCAGATTTTTGTGTGCTAGGTCAGGGGTCTCTGCACTGTATCCCATTAACTGTGTTTACGTACAATTTAAAGTACAGGGTGACAAAAAACAAGCTGGTTTCCAACCACTTTTGGCAGTTATTCTGATTATGGGGAGAGATAAAGGAGACTAGGTGAATGATTTGCTTCACCACTTAGTTTTTCAAAGAATATGCACTTTCTCCTGAAGTAATTAGCATCAACATCAAAACACAAAATGTTTGAGAAAAAGTTACATTAAAATTATTGTTATACTGTAAAACTATCCTCCCTTGAATATCACCTTGATCAGATAGTGTGCAGGACTAGGTAGACTAAGAATGAATGAATCATGTCTTGCAGAGCTCTGCAATAGTAATTTGATGCCTCTGAATAGCACCTGCCCTGCATATTAAAGATATGCAGGTCTTTTTCAGTTTCTGCAGATTCCTTCAGGAGAGGGAAATGCAGCAGAGGCAGCACCTGAAGAGGAGTAAAAGAAGGAGTTTGTCATCTCTAAGTGGAACTAATTTTTGGATTTGCATGATAATCTAAAATCAAACAGGAAAGGAACATTGGTAGTCACTGCTTCAATCCATAAAGGTCCTTAATGTGCTAATTCCTTCTCATTTCTTCTTCCAGTCCCCTCTCCTTTTTTTTTTTTTTTTTTTTAAATGTCTGGGAGAGATTCTCTTCATTACAGTGCCACTCAGAGTCTCTCATTTCTTCGTGACTAGCATACGAGCATACTTCACACAAATATTTTTGCTGATTTTGATTCAGCACAAGATCCTAAACACAACAATGACAGTTCCTCTGGTATTCATTGCCAGTGCACATCTCTAGCTGTGATTAGGCATGTAGAAAATATAAAAAGTACCAACACAAAATCTATTCCTATTCACTGCAATTTCTCTCACAAAGCAAATGTACGACACATTGTGCCGATGGGAAGTCCAAAAGAGTTCTGCTGAATTCAGCAAACATGAGGCACATGATTACAAAGCCAAATAGGTTCAAGGAGTGGGATAACACATAGAGCAGAGGCATAGAGGTTAGAGTGTCAAAATGCAGCCTGCTTGCACAGGTTGTCCCATGGATGAAGAGCTCTGAAAGGCTCTCCAGTGGGTGCGATAAGTTGAAATTGCTATTAGAAAATTCAGAACTGATAGATCCAGGAGAAAGTAGGTAAAGAACTCTCAAAAGTGACTGTTGCTTGTGTAAATAAAGCACTTCTTGTTCTTTCCTGCCACAGTGCCTTTTTGGTGAGGTATTCATTTCTTTTTTAAACACGCTGAAGAACTTTGCACAGATTAAAACGTGCGGAATTTTTCAAGTGCAAAATTAAATTTGAATTCTGGTTTTCAAGCACTGTTACTGAAAGAAAAAAAAAAAATAGTTCTTACTTCCATTTTAATGAGCCACTGACAATTTTTCCACTCCATTTAGGCTTTAGCACTTCTTTTTTTACTAGAAGTTATTCTAGCTGATGGGAGCAAGGAAGGCTCTTGCTCATCCATATACTCCTAGCGGAACTGCCTCTCTCAGCCTTTAGATCAGTGCAAAAATTTTAGAGAGAAGCCTCATAAAAGCAAATTAAATACCTAATCCCTTCTCCATCTACACATGTGAATGGGAAACAGATGCATAAAAATTGTCAATGTGTGGTGACATTTACCACAATAAGAGTTTACAGCAGATTTATTTCAGGGTTCCTTGGATGAGGACAAAGAAGTCTGTAAAATAACACGTGTTTTTGTGCAGTAAGTCAGAAACACTACTACTGCCACTCACAACATTGCCCAATAACCACCTACAGAGCAGGAGGACTGACAAGTTTCTGAGACATCTCACCTTTTCAGGATGGTATCCCTCTTGATGGAGTGTTTAATCTTTCTGTCAGATTGTAGGTGAAAAATGAGCTAGTATTATTCTGGTGGGATTATATTATTGTTTACTAAATTTAAAGGAAAAAAAAATGACGACAATAACTCACTCAGATAGAATTAGCTGCATGGGTCTAAGCTATACAATATTCTAATACATTACTGAACAATTATGGGAATAGCTTCATTGAATTTAGTGGGATTATTCTTTTGAATAAGGATTCAGCTCACACAGTAGGGGGTTACAAATCTGGTTCATAATTTATAAGGCTGCAGATTGGAACATGACACAGTTAATATACTGTAGCCTGAAGTTCTGGTGATTAAAAAGACACACATTTAAGCAGAAATAATCAGAAAAAGAATTCTTAATTAGAAATTTATGTGGCTATCAGCAAATCGCTTTGAGATTCTTTGTCAATGAGGAGTACTATATAAATGCAAATTTCTTTCATGGAATTCATTTAATTTATCCATTTTTATTAAAAAAAATACAAACAACAAAAACAGGATTTTTATTATATTTTTATACTAAATACAAAGGGGCAGAAACATCTTTGTTGTAAGCTTTTGAAAGTAATAGAGTTAGAGCACAAAGGAATCTGACCCTGAATAGCTATTATGCATTACTGAAAACAGAAAACAATACAATTCCAGCATAGGAAATACATTTTTCTTACCTAACCCAAGCTTTGTGCCTTCATCATGCTTCCATATACTTAGTTCTCCTCTACTACTGATTTATTTATAAATGTGGCTCTGATAATTGAAAAAGTTTTTTGTTGTTTTTTGTTTCTTTTGTTTTCTAAAAAAATAGTTAGCTCATTAATGAACTCAAACCTCTAAAATAATTTTACCAAGTTGTTTTTCTATATGAATATGTTTTCTCTTAAGGCTTTTCTGGATTAAAAGAATCAGATGTTGTACTGAAATGAAGAGAATACGTAGGGTAAGAACTTAAATCAACAAAGAGAAGAAAGGAGAGTTTGGGTGGTTGTGTTTTATTTTATTTTCCCTGCATTTCAAAACCAGACATTTGAAATACAAAATGTTGGAGGCATAGAGATAAATAAGTGATCTTTGCAACTGCAGCAAGACAAGGAAGTGTATCCAAACTGATGGCAACAAGTTCTATTTTGCATTGATACTCAAGAGAAGGACCAAAATGTGCAATTATTACTAATGCTGCTCTTCTGCATTTATGCTACCTAAGTTGGTAACTTGTGTGATGGGTCTTTTGCCTCAGCTGTAAGCAGTTTCTGACAAATGAAGCAAGATCAGCCCAGCAGTGCACAAAGACAAGTGAATGTTCAAGGAGTATGCTAAGAGCTAGAAGGAACTTAAGGATGCTGGCCATATGCTGCAATGCCTGTTACCATAACAAGCTCCTCATTCTGGCTGAGTATGAGGAAATGAAAAAAAATTGTTTTTCTGGAAACTTTTGCACTGACTCTTTTGATGGTATCTCTCTTATCCTCAAAGCTAAAAGTAGAAATGAATATTCCAACGCAGGCCAAAGTGTAAGCACTGCTGCAAGACATCACGTGCCTACAACTGGATAACTCTGGCACTCTGCAAAGTGCAGCCAGTTCAATTTTTCACACATTTTCCCCACCTTTAGGAGAGCATTATTAAGATCTCTTCAAAATAAAAGCACTCATAGAAGAGATCTGAATAAGCAGAGCAGAGGGCAGTGCTTTGGCTCAGAGGACAGAGGAACAGATTTCACTCAAGAACACAGTAAAGAAAGCTTGAAGAGGAGTTTGTGAAGTACTTGAAGTACATCTAAATGAGGTGGAGGACAATTTTGGAACAAATCGTGTGCATTTGGTAGCACAGTATTGCTATATTGGAAACCACTTTTACATCAGATATCACCCTTCTGTTTTCTTTCACATCCCATGGCATTCTGTAGCTGCTCCAAATCAGAGTAGCAAACTGACACCAGCCTCCTAAACAAACAATTTTAGCAGTACTGGTTTGTATATCCCAAATCAGAAACAGGGATCTCTGTTCAGGAGGCAGCAAACACACACCCATACACACCCATAATATTCACACCTGGCTTTTGGAACCCAAATCAGAAAATGTATATTGTCTGAATATGTTGCACAAACGTAAGTTACAATTTTAAAAGAAAAACAAATGGCAGTGGATGCACAAGTAGAGATGTTACAAGGCTTTTATGGTTAAATTCATGCATTGATGAACAAAGGCAGTAACGAACGTTCCCGTGGAGGCTGCTTATTACTGTTTACCTCAAAGAGAATTACCATTTAAATGATAATAATTGAATTCTCTACCACTGGAGATTGTCTTGAAGGAATGGAAAAATAATCCCAATAGACATTCAGTGATGTATATTAGATCTGGAATGACAATAAATTACCACTGAGTCTTTGAAAAGAATGACCAAAGCATTTAAGGATGACTTTCCTGAATTCAATAAACAATTTCCAGGTGATTTCATTAGATAATGAGAAATTCTTATGTATTAAATTATCAGAAGATCCTAGTAAAAGAATAAATAATGGCAGGTACTAAGAATACAACACGTGGGAAGCATTTGTTTTCAATCCTAAAAACCCTGACTGTTTAGGAGCACCTGCACTACATCAAATTAGGTGTGAGACCTCAGCTTTATAGACTAGATATCACTGACAAATATTTTCTGTTTTCAAGCTCTGTGGATGATTTTATTTGTGTTGCATTTCTAATTTATTAATCATTTGAAATATGTACTCTAAAATCCCCAATAATGTTTGAATTACGCTTTTGTACCTGCTTTATTAAATCATCAGGTTTAAAGTAGGTAGGTAAAGAAGGTAAATCAGGATGGGGCTCTGAAGGGGGTCTACGCCATCAACCACTTAAAAGCACATCTGAGGTGGATCCTTCCTAGAGTCCCTTTAAAAGCACCAATGCTGCATCAGGGAGGACACAAATTCAGGCAGCTGCTAACACTTAGCATCTACTTCATTTAACAACATAAAAACAGTGGAAACAAGTCATACCAAAGATCCACCTGGCTCAGTACTATTCCTCCAACACCAAACAATTGTAGATAGTTAAGGACACAGATACATTAGGAACAGCCTAAGTGTACCATGACACTTTGGTATCACTTCTTCATTTTCTGGAAAAATTTAAGCTCAAGAATTTCCTCCTCTACAGATCACTGGCTTAGTGTTTAATATGCCTGATAGATTTTTATTCTATGAATGGGTCTAATTTCAGTCTGAACATGTGCATGCCTTTAGCATTCCTGACATCCCATGAGCACGAGCTATTAACTGCATGTTACAAGGACTTTATCTGTTTGTTCCAGGCTGCCTCAGGCTGGTTCTATCTGCTGTCCTTGAGCGATCAGTCACTCCCTCTTCCTCCTTCTCTAGCCATCCATGATATTATAAACATTGCTTGTTTGTTTGTCAGGCAGCATCTTCATTTATTTAATGTGTCAAACCATTCCATACTCTATCACCATCCATCCCCTTTTAGAAACACACTGGCAAGCAACATGGTTCTCACCAGTCACTAACTATTGATTATATAGGTAGTAGGTGCATAACATAGCACACAATGTCAACAGAATTATGCTCCTCTACACCACACTTTAGTAACTCTTCACTAGACTTCATTTCCTCATCTACTTCTGCAGTCAACTCAACAACAATGGTTGAATGTATGGCAAAAGCCTCTTTGAAATGTTAATTTTGGGAAAAAATCTTCTTAGGTGTTCACAAGGTATTTTTTCCTGGGGTAAGAGGAAACATATCTCCATATCTATCAACAACTACTATAAAAAGACTCAGGAGAAATGTGACACAATCACAGATCTGACACTGCACTGAAATGGATACCTGCTGTTGCCCACAGAAGGTACGCTGTGAGAGGGGGAAATTCTTAGGACTTCTTTCCCTAGAGAATACTTCTGTCTCACACGTGGTCTGAAACCCTCTGCAAAAACTAGGTCCTCAGTGGAGGAAAAGTAAGTTCAATGAATGATTGTACAAGGCACATGCTCTTTTCAACACATAGAGTATGAGGTTGATTCTACAAACCAGAAAGTAACAGAAACATCTAAAGAAGAAAGAAATTAGAAATAATTATCTGCACACCCAATAGGTAAAGAAACTGAAAAAATCTAGAAAGCTTGAGGTTACCTCTTGGTTTGCAATTCCTGATTTATCTAAGCAGTGTTGACTCTGAGACTAAGACAATTAAAAGTTGTTAAAAGCTCTTCTGAAAATTGATAGTACTGAGCAATCTGTGCTAGAAAGGTAAGAGAATTCCTGTGTATAAATCTAGAAATAAGGATAAACGGGCAGCAACATCTGCCCATTATCTGGAATAGGATAAGATTCAAAACAAAACAACAAAAAAGCAAAAGCAGCAGGAAATGTTAGCTATAAAAGCAATACAATCTAGTTTTTTTCCTGACTAAGGGAAAGACATCATTTAACTTCATTGGGCCTTGGTTCTGGCACTAAGTTGCATTACGTGGGCCAGATGTAAGGAATTGATTCCCCTCAGGGTGAAACTGGAGGAGCAGATGGCTGTTTCCAGCAAACTCATTGCAAGCCCTAGGAAGAGTCTGCCTGCATTTCCCATGAAAAGTAAAATTTCACTGGAAGTGAGAATATCTCTAAAACCAACACATTCTTTTAATGGCTCAGAAAAAAATAACTTACATACTATCCCATCATGCCCAAAGGTATTAAACATCTTATGCTGGATTTGCTCCTTTGCTCAGTTCCTTCTGTAATTCAAATGGTAGATGGTTTCAACTTTTGTACTGATGCATCCTAATCTATTCCTAATATCTCAGCATTATGGTGTTCAGCCTGCAGGGTGTGTTTAGTTCTACATGTGTAAATCCCATTTAATTCAATGGCCAATTGTCTGCTCAAATAATTTGCTGAATCTAAGTCATTTACATCTACCAATAAAAAGCAACAAGAAGTTTTCTTTCTCTCATTTGGGTCCCGAATGTTAATTTGTAACTTGGCAAAAGGACTGATACTAGAAAATATGGTGCTTGTACTATCGTGTTACCCTTTGCTAAACAGAAGTTGGAAAGTCTCAAGTAACAGAATGGCATATTTTGAATTTTGGCTGCATTTTTCTTCTCCTGTTCTCACTGATGGTTTACAAACACTGTCTGTGTTAAGTCAGCATCTTAAAGTGTCCTTCTGTATCAAAACCATATTGGAAAAATCTTTATGCTCAGCTGCTCCATGCTTGCTGTATAAAGATCACCTTAATAACAATCAACAGAATGTATGTTGACAACAGAGCATGGTAGAGAGCAACAGCTTGTGGTACTGTGTTTCCTAACATAATCTACAGGCCTGCTTTTGCAAGTCCAGGTTGTGACCAGACTACGAGAAGAATATGAGGCACCCTCAGGGAGGAAATATTTTATTCAAAGATGTACTGCTGCTACAATAATAGCAGAGGGGATACTGGGAATTGCCAGCCAAGGAAATTGCCATTTATTATAAAAGAAGTCCACAGAATGTATTGCTTTTTGAAATTGTGCTACTATAAAATATCCTCTTGAAGCTTGCTAAAGTGAGATCTAATTTAAGGCATGTCACTGCATCCTTACTTTACATTGTTCTCTTTAGGTGTTATAGCATGAGTTACAAAAGATCACAGGTTGCCATCGTATTTCTCTTATGACTAACAATACAGCTTAAAGAAAGGAAAACTTACCTTTGATATTCTTTTTCCCACCACCCTGTAAATGTTATTTTCACTATCTCGAGTTTTATGTCCTTTACACCTAAAAACAAAAGGAAAATGTTACATTGTACAAATAGGATTTCAGTGGCAACTTTAGGAAATATTCCTATTATCTTCGGATCAATTTCAGAAAAGACAGTTCAAGATCCATCTTTTTGCCTGCTTAGGGAACTGTCAATTCATGTGAGTCTGCATGTGTGCAGTAGCTCTATGTGTCTCTCCTGCAGTTCCTGACGCAAGGGACAGAAAGGGCTTGGCAGCTTTCAGGATGATGGCATTTCTCCAGATGCCAGATCAGAATCAGTTAAACATGAAGTGGATAAAGATGATTCATTATCTTACCACAGCTAGGTCATAGTGCAAAACTAGTCTGTAAAACCAAATGTGTGACTGTTAATTCTATTCAGTTGGCATAACATAAGCATCAACATTTTCATATAGTGCTACCGAATTTTCTTGAATAGTTGACATCATGGGTGTGGCTCTTCTTCAGCTGTGCGACCAAGCAGCATTGCCTTATCACTGGCCAAATAGTATTCAGTAATGGCCTCAGCAAGAAAATTATTTGTCTATATAAGAAAGATTTGCAGAGTCTAGCTCTTGCTCAACCCATAAAAACACCTGACTTTTATCTGATCAAAGAGAGTTAGGATTAATGGTTTTTCCCAATGAAGTGAATGGAGGCTTGGTATTGGTCTTAAACAAGAAAACACCTAAGCTTCTGAGAACTCAGAAACAATGCATAGAAAACAACACAAGGCCAAAAGTAACACAGTTTGGTTTGCTTCATTTTTTATAAATAGCTTTATTTATTATTTATTTTATTTTATTTTTATTTATTTGTTTGTTTTATTTTTAGCTCAAAGAGGACTTGGGCTGACATTAATTTGCTCTGTCCTGCAGGTAAGGTTACTTCAAGGTTTCTTTCTGCTGTTCATTTTCTTGTACCTTTCTGAGAAGTGATATTATTTACAGATGAATTATCCATACCTGGTCTCATTCCTGGAATGACTGTTTTTTTTTTTGTTTGTTTGTTTTTTAATCGAAGTAGATTAAAATCTGCTCACCTATCACCTAAATCTTGATTTACAGGAGAGAAGAATAGTTCCCAATTGCTAACAATGGGATATTTATCTATATTTTGCTCAAAGATTAAGATTACTCAGATACACCAATAATTACAAAAATAATTACAAAATAATTACAATTACAAAATAATCCCTTCTATAGAACTACTGTACACTGAGGAGAAATCCTCAAGCTAGGGAAGGGAAGGGTCAAAGTTATATGATTCTGCAGTTATAACAGTTGAGTTTATGGTCAATAAAAATGCCCATTACTTTACTCTTAAAGTTTTAGGACTGCATGATACTCTAGGCATGTAAGAATAGTATAGCACTGGCATTTTAGGTTACTGTTATGCATTGGCTTAAACTTCACTGAAACTGTTGTCTTTATTTAGAATGAGAGAGAAGTTAGGTACTTTTGCACCTCAAGATGAATGCAAGGCTGATGGGAAAAATTGAAGGACTGACACAAAGAAGAGAATTTCTGAGTATTATTTTGTTTGAAGGAAAGTATGAGCAGTGATGAAAAGTGACCTCAAACTGAAAAACAGCGAAGAAGATAAGAGTTGGAGACAAATTTTAACACCTTCATCAATGACCTGGATGAATGGACAGAGTCCACATTTATCAAGGTGACTGATGATACAAAGCTGGGAGGAGCAGCTGACTCATCAGAAGGCTGTGCTGCCAAACAAAACCTGAGCAGGCTGCAGCGTTGGGTGGGGAGAAGATTGATGAGGTTCAGCAAGGACAAGTATGGAGTTCTGCATCTGAGGAGGAATAATCACATATATCAGTACAGGTTTGGAGACAACCTGCTGTAGAGGAGCTCTGCAGAGGACCTTGTTGTCCTGGTTGACAACAGGTTGGCCATGAGCCAGCAGTGTGTCCCTGTGGCCAAGAAGGCCAATGGTATCCTCAGATGCATTAAAAAGAGCATGGCCAGCAGGTTGAGGGAGGTGATCCTCCCCCTCTATAGCCAGGCCAGATCTGGAATACCATGTCCAGTTCTGGGCTCCTCTGTTCAAAAGAGGCAGACAGCTCCTAGAGAGTCTGGTAAAGGGCCACAAAGATTCTAAGGGCATCTCCCTTATGAGGAAAGACTGAGAGACCTGGGACTGTGCAGCCTGGAGAGGGGAAGACTGAGAGGGGATCTTATCAAAACTTACAGATATGTAAAGGGCAGGACTCAAGAGGATGGGACCAGGGCTTTTTCACAGGTGCTCAGTGGCAGAAGAAGGAGCACCAGGTGCAAACTGGAACACAGGATGTTCTGTCTGAACACGAAAAAGAATTTCTTTGCTGTGAGGGTGACAACACAGTGGAACAGGCTGCCCAGACCTTGGTTGTGGAATCTCCTTTTCTGAAGATATTCAAAACCCACCAGGACACTTTTGCTGTGCATTCTACTGCAGGTACTCTCCAACCCATACAATTCTGAGATTCTGTGAAGTCTACTACTATCTAGACTCCAGTATTAATAGTCTGGCCTCAAGATAAAGTAGAAAAGGTAAGCTAGGATGCTGGCTGAGAGTGTTGGGTGCTGTGGTCTGGAAAAATTAAATTTAGAAAGCTGGATTCCTCCTGTGTTAAAAATTTGCATTGCTGGTCTTTAAAAATAAACAGGAAGAAAACATCATGTGGAAGCATAGTGAAGTCTTCATCTAGAAAAATAGCATTTAAACATATTATTATCCTTATTGCAGTATCCTGATTGCAATTGAATTGATTACAACTGCAAGAAACTAAAATGTAGATATCACGATGTCACTAACCTGAACAAAAGAATTATTGTTCATGCTGTTAGAGGTCCATCTTCATCACAAATGCCAATCTCAGACAACTTCTTTTTTATGAGACATTTAAAAGACGTTTATCTTAATATTCCAGGAGTTGTTACATTTTAGTATTTCTAGATTTTGTGGAATTTCCCAGTGCAAGAAACACAAATATATTTGTATATAATATTTATCTAGTGGTGGATTCTGTGGATTCCAATATATTTCAGCTAAATTAATGCTCCAAAATAAGAGACACAACTAGTCAGGGAGAAAGTGCTGTGAGCAACCTTCAAGGTGTGATAGATTGTGCAGTGAGGAATAGGAACATTTGACAGCAAGTGAAATAGGAAAAAAAAATAAATGTTCTTTATATGTTTAGAGCCTCAGAGAAACAGGCAAAAGACTAGAACTCAGCAGCTGCATTTTAAAGCCCAGATGTTGTAGCAAGAAGAAGCAACACCTAGTAGGAAGACAGGATGATCAGAGCTAGAATCTCCTGTGCATTTGCTCAGAGGATCAGGGACAGAGAGCTGTAAGTATGAAAAATACTGAAAGGCTAATTTTACTCCTCCTTGCTCAGGAGCAGAAAAAACACTTGCTTAACACATCGATTCATTAAATTTTGTTACATCCAGGAAATATACACTCATGACCCTTTCTCAGTAGGAACACTTCAGGAGATCAAACATGAGCACAGCGAATTGGTGGGTGATGCATTTCAGCAGCGGTGACAGCGACATGAAAGACAAACCACATTCCAGGTGGCCATGCACAGGTGTCACACCATGAAATGAATAGTGCCTCAATAAGCTCATTCAAGTGAATTGGGAGATTACAAACAAGGAACAGTGCATGGAGCTGCATATCAGCTTCAGTGCATTGGAAATGATGGTGGAAATGTTGGAATATTGCCACATTTGCACCAGGTAGGAACCACAAGGGCTCACAAAGGAACAGAAGGGACACCATATGCAAGTTTGCCAGGATTTATTGAACCAGTATGAGGCTGAAGGTGACAGTTTCCTGAATGATATCATTACAGGTGAGGAGACATGGTGTCACTGCTACAAGCTGGAATCAAAAATGGCAGTCCATGGAGAGGTGATGTGAATTCCCTATCAAACAAGTTCAAGACACAGACCTCAGTGGGTAAAGTGATGAGCGCTACCTCTTGGGATAGAAAAGGGGAGATCCTTCTGGATTTTCTAGAACCCAGACAAACAATCAACTCTAACCACTACATGATGGTGCTGACCAATCTGAAGGCTTGAACTTCCAGAGTCAGGCCAGAGAAGAAGACAAACTTTCTCTTACAACATGATAATACCAGGCCCCATCCCAGTTTCAAGATAGTGGATCACACTGCAAATCTGGACTGTCCTACCACAACCACTGTACAGTCTAGTTTGGACACCTTCTGACTTCCATCTGTTCAAAAGTTCTACAACATTTTCCTAGCAACAATGCTGTAATAGCAGCTGTGAAACAGTTGGTTACTGCTGCTGGTGCAGATTTTTATGAGAGCAGGATGCAGGCTCTCATTATCACTGGTGAAAATACACAGCAAACGATGATGCAAGAGTACTGACATTTACGTTTCAATCTTATTTAATTGTCTATTCTCCATGATAAAGTTGATAACACAGTTTTGAGTCTATTAAATGAGTGGGTTCTGAAAGCTCTAGAACTCAGTAAAACCCTCCTATGTCCTGACTACCTGATATTTCTGCAGTTGCTTCAGTGTATGCGAGTATGGACACACATGTATTGTAACCCCAAACCATGTATGAGCTTGCTTTGTGATTATGAACCCCGGCTGTTATCTGAAATCCAGAAAGAAAGCTCTTTAACTCCAAAGTGGTGCTAGAAAGTGGCGTTCCTTTATTCCTTATGATATGTACCGGGCAACCTGACAAACAAGCACACGCTCTCAGAATACAGGTTCTACATTTAAGCATTTAAGATATACATATGCAGTACAATGGCATACATATTCATTCGTTCCCAAGAACTCATTAATAAATGTTAATATCCCTCTGGATATGCATGTACGCCCACTTACTCGTCACAATCTTCATCACTGAGACTCTTGGCTGATCTTTAGCTGTTTTTCCCCAACTTGCCAAATTTCAATTGCTTGTTAGGCCATAATGAGCAACTTTCAAAACAATATATGTGAAGTCTGAGAAAAATGTCCTTGCACCTGGTGAAATGCAAAGATCATTAGTCTATTACATTGCTCATTTCTTTTACTCCATTGCTTCTTGTGAAGCAAAAGTAAAAGAAAACAAGGCTGTTCTGACACCAAGCAAAATTAAAACAGAAAATTTAAAAATTAGCACTCGTTAATTCCTTTTGCTAAGCTAAGATATTGGTTCTTAAACTAATACACTGATCCCTACTGCTAAACAAACCAGCCTACATCAGTACTATTAATACTAAAACTAAACCCTGCTGAAGTTCAATAGCTCAAATTCCACGTCAAGACACAGAAATGACATGTCAAAGAAGACAGTACCATCTACTATATCATGATTTTTATTGACTAAAATTGTTCTTTGTCAGATTTGCTTTAGAAAATGAAAAGTAGGAACTTCATGCTTTACAATGACCACAAAACTTTTTTTTTTGCAATTTTTCTTTTGTTGGTTTCATACAGGGACTGAAATACATCTGAAAAAACATCTACTGAATATAATGTTTCGGATGTAGATCTGCTGCTATCATGTCATATCTTAAGCTGACTTTGAACAACTTCTTCTCTCAGACATAGATCAGAGAAAAAAACAAGTAGGTAGTTTAGGAGAAAAAAGCAAAGTAAGACATCCTTTTAAGTTTGCCTTCATTGTTAGTGGTGAGGACTGAGCTCAGATGAAAGATTCTACTGTTTAGACCATGCATCTTCCTGGTGTTTGAACTATCTGAGCACTAAGAATTCTTACCTTGCTGCTGCAGGGAAATTTTTTCTTCCACTGACCCTATCATGCCGAGTTTCAAACGTTGATACATTCTTTATTGAGACAAGAACTTACACTATCTTTCTTAAAACTGATTTACTCCATCATTTGCATAAAAAGGGAAAATATTCTAAGAAGACGAATATCCACAGTGCACTAAACGAAGACAAAATTAAACTGCAGTCCATTACACTTTTAATAGCTTAATTAATTAATATTTAAGGTTTTTTTTTTAAAGTTTAATTACTTTTTAAGCTAGTCTGTACTAGCATTGCAGAAATTCCAGTTTATAAGAAAAAAGCAAAGTAAAAAACCAAACAAAAATAACCCCGCAAACAATCATCAAGAGAAGATGAACAAAAGAATTTCCTTCTATAAAGAAACTGGTTACTCATTAAGAACATTTCCAATTTTGTCCTTGCAAAATACTGCACTAATTTTTATGGCTCCAAAAAACCTCTATAAATACTACAAGTTGAGCTCAGTTCTAGAAGACTTTTAAGTTTACCCGTTACTAGTTGTATGGGAAACTATTGATCACAGCCTGAACCTCTGATTAACCATCTAAGGCAAGCGATGAGTCAGCTGCAGGAGCACAGGTGAAGGTAATTCAGCTATGCTCCTGAAAGGGGTGGAGCTTGACTCCACCTCTCCTAGATCTCTTTTAAGGGCTGACCACCACTAAGGCAGCATCTCCTTCTGGAGGTTGCTCCTGTGTGGTATTTTACAGCAAACCTTAACAGTGACGAGCATTTATCCTCTTTCTATTATGTAACATCTGTTTATCCATCAACTTTATAACTGTACAGTTATAACCATACGCTAGTAATGATTTCAAAAGTAACAGTGGAGAAATTCTATGGGAAAATACTAATTGCATACATGTAGAATCATTGTTTCATTCCCGGCTACTAAATTTAAAAAATCAGTTTATATTTAGGTAGAGCGTGGCACCACATGAATATCTGTTGAAGTATATCTTACCCTTAGTGTCTAAATCTTGCTTTTTTTGTATAATATCTCTTGACAAAAGTATTCTGAAATTAATGTAATTGATATTAAATTAGGTCTTGTTTTTCCTATCAGTCAGCTCTCTCCTCATCTATCTGACTTGTGATTGATTGGTCAAATGTGATAGGTATTTGAATATCATAGGCTCAGTTCACAGCTCATTCTTCAGGGTAATCTCTGTGATCCTGACTGTTGCTCCAGAAACATATAGGTATCCTCTCCATTTTGCATCAAATATGTCAGTTCTATACAGACTCCTCAGGCACCCTACAATGTATTAGACAGAAGAAAGCACCAGTGCTTTGATATCTGAATTGAGGGTTAAGGATGAGGCAATAACTACTTTTCTTCCAAACCTTGCAGCTGAGGCTTGCTACAGCCTCACATTCTCCAACAGCACATAGGAAGTGGCCATGGAGGTGCCTATTATCCATGACATCAAACTAATCTCATTTGATGATCATCAAACTTCAATAAATAGTAGAGACTAAAACTCTAACTTCACCTGGAATGTAGTGACTTTTCCTGAAGATCTGTCTCAAAAGTACATACACCCCTCATAACTACATCAAAGTATTAAAGTAAGCTCAGCTTGAATAAGAGCAGACTCTATGCAGGAGAGAATAAATCCAGACAGATTAGATGGAGGAGAACCGCTTTTATGAGTCTTAACTCATTGAAATACTTATCTATAGAGAACTATTCTACAGCTGTTATAACAGAAACAAAAATACTTAAACACTATAACCTGTCCCTTACGTGTTCTTCTTTCCAAGTTATTTTCACCTATTTTATATCCGTGTCATAACACTGACTCATATGGTATAATGTTATACATAAGACATGTTTTGTATATATGTCTACATGTTATAGTATGTTATATTTACATACACACACATGCATATATAACTTGATGATATAGAGCAGTACTAGAGGAGATAAATAGAGCAAAATTATTTCCTCAATCATGTACTTTTTCAACATAGATTCTATACAGCAAATAAAATACACAAGAGGTGGTAATCAGTTTCTCATTTTAACACGGCCTTGGTAGCCGAGAGTAAAAGCCAAAGGTTTGAAAAGCACACCGAGGACAGATAAAGTTTGTCATGACAGCAATGAAAAAAAATCAAAGAAGCTAGGGACCAAGAGACCATACCACAGCATCTCAAATCACATAGTATCCCAAACATTTTAATACTGCCCATTACAAAGGGCAAAGCAATTATTTTCCACTAAGAACGCCTGCCCACTACAGTCATCACAGAAGAGCTCCAAAATGACTACTCCTAAATTTCCATTTAAAATCTGAAATAATGCTATCTTTGTTTTATTTTGAAGCAGAAAGACTATTTCTCTTTGTGCTTTAAAAGGAGAAGAATCTGGGCTCAGAAGATTTCATTGCTTTGTGCTTTACTACTTGGCCATGGAAAACCCAGCTGCCTCTCATATTGGCAAATCAACTAATCACTGTGAAATAGCAATTGTTTTGAATGGATAATTGACTACAGGTGCAATGAATTACATATCCATTTTTGGAGCCAAAGATATAAAAAGAGGATTTTTTTTTTTCCCCCTTTAAAACTGTTCTATTTCTAAAGCAGCAATCCTTCAGAAGCTGCAATTGCTGTAACAACCTTAAGCATTGCCTTAGGAGACATGCATTCCTTCTGCAGTGCTATAGGGAACTCCAAAACCAAAGCAACTGTTTCATCAATATTATTCTGAAGAAAAAGGAGGAGCAGAGTTTTGGGGGGGAAAGAGCAAGATACAAGTACATGCTGTAAGATCCACAGTCAAACTGTGGTATTATCACTGACCTCTAAATAACAAAATAGAGCAAGAAAACACAGGTCTTCTCATATCCTCTATCATGGTGGATTTTTAAATGACGTAACCTGTAGTTCTGTCTCAGGGGTTTGTGCACTGTGCAGTAATGTGATAAAGAAGTTAAATAAGTGGGAGCAAGCCAAGCCGTATGCAAAAAGGTTCAAAAATAACTGGAGTGCTATATGTTAGTTGTTACACAAACAGATCAAGAGAGAGGAGCTCTGAAGAGTTGAATCATTTCTCACAAGAGGATTCTAAATTGCTCTGCAAATTATACATTTAAGAATCAACATCCCCTTCATTGAAACATATGGTATATTTAGGATGCCACACAGCATCTGTTCAGCTTCACTCAGCAACCTCACACCACAGCTCAGCAACAGGAGGTAAAACAGTAGCAATGTTCCCAGAAAGAAGTCAGTCAAAATCTCACCTCCACAGCTGGAAACAGCAGGGGAGTATTTCCTTGCCTTTACCCAAAGAGCTGCATGAAAATCCTAGCATTTATACACTTTGTCAAAAGCCACAAGGAAAATTTAGCTTTGCTCATCTCAGCCCATTGAATCCATGACTGGTATATTCCAGTTGTTGATCCAGCTCCTGTGCAGTATTTGCTGCTTAAGGGATTAGCAGCACCACTCTATACAAGGCACATTATTTGAGACAAGTCCTACACTGGAAAAAAACTACTGTTTTCCAGCAGTCTCCTGCAATTCAATTTCCCTTGGCCATTCCTTTCTCAAGATCAGTTTGCTTTTGAGTCTCACTGAGATGTAGCAAGAGCATGCAAATTCACTAAAAGCTTAATTTCACAGCTGCCTTCCCTGTGTCAGACCCTATTCTATAACTTCTCCTCACCTACAGTGTCCTTGGGGAATGTGTTTACCCTTGTCCTCCTTCCTTAGGGTTAGCCTGTTGCTGTGAGAGTCCCTGTGTCCTTCAGACTTCAGAACAACCAGGGACAGTTGGAGGCGGGTGAGGGGTAGCACTCCTCAGTATGACAGGCCTTCTCTCAGGCACAGGGTGCAGCAAGAGACAGGCAGCTCACCAGTACTGCAGACCTGAAAACTGAATCTACTGAACTTCAGAAGCGCAGTGCCAGCATATGCTGAAATGAAACATGGACTGAAATGCCCCAAGTCATAAAAAACTGCATCAGATCAGTATCTCCTCTCCAATGGTGGTGGTAACTAAATAGTCAAAGCTGTGTACAAAAAAAAGCAATAATTTGTAGTGCTTCTCCTGAGTGTCCTTCCAGCCTTCAGCTACACTGAGTCCAAGGATTTTCTGATCCTGATGTTTTTGGTTTATCTAGTGACAGTCATTGGATTTCTCTGACAAATGCTTACCACTCCCCCCTTGAAATCATGCATTTTCTGTCTTACTACAACCACCTCCTCTTGGAAGGAATTGAACTACTGCATTAGTTGTTGCATTAAGCTGAATGGAGTATTGCCATGATTTTTGTCCTAGCTTCAAAGAATATAGCACTGCTGAGTCAAAAAGAGCAACATCATTGCATCAGCTGACACTCTATGGCTGTCCATAGTGATGAAACAAAAAGTAGTGGGAGGGGTAAAAACAGAAGAGAAGTATAAGTGCTAAAAGAAATGAAAAAGGAGATGAGAAGACAGTTTTCTGAGCTGAATATTTCCGTGCAGCAAAGAACAGGACAAACCTCTGGGCTGTCTGTTTGGTTTAATAGACTAGTTAGAGTAAGAGTGAACCAGGAATTTTCTTCAGAGTCTTCAAAGAAGGGTTATTCCCTACCACTGTAGAAGGTATTTACATGTATGCCCCCTATCAACTCTAGGGGACTAGGCATGTATGTCTTCCCAGAAAACTCCCACTGAGTCTCACACGTAAATCCACGAGAAAGGATAGCTTAAAGGAATGAGTATAAAATAATTGCATGCATATTAAACTGGGAATTTTCTTGAAAATAACTCTAATGATACTGTCTTCCTTTTTTTTTTTCTTTTTTTTTTTTTTCCCTTTCTTTTTTGTAGAATCATGGAGATGTAACTATGTTGAATTACTCTTTGGTTGTTATGTCAAAGGTTGTGCATGGAATTTATAAACTAAACCACTAATCCACTAAACCAGGACTTAGTCAAAACTAAATCATCTAATTTATGTCTTACACCAGTTGGTGACTTTCACTCAACTTGTCTAGTAATTTATTTGATGTATTTGATACTCAAAATCAATTGCTTCACAAACACATACTTAACTATTCATATTCATATGCAATTATTAAAAATATATTTTGCTTATCTCTGCTGCTGTACCAAAGCCTTATTCAATACTTGTAAATTCTCATTGAGACTTAGTATGTACATTTTCAGTGTGCTCTTTCAAATAATTTGTCTTAACATTTGGAAAGTAGTGCCCCAAGTCTTTCTCTGGTGCTAGATGAAGAAGGCCAACAACCTGTGCCATGCACTGACTCCCTCAGCTACCCAGTGGCACCTGAAGGCTCCTCATTGCCCCTGTGCCTGTAGGCCACAGGGTGCTGCAGATAGTTATGTTTTAAATGACCAAGAGCAACTCACAGTTCTATATTGCCTTCAACTAGAGGAGATGAATCAAAGGGGTAATTATGTAGTCTGAGACACTTTTGTCAAGTAGAAAACTGCTGTTATGCCAA
This sequence comes from Alectoris magna, assembly GCA_030625065.1. NCBI lineage: Eukaryota > Metazoa > Chordata > Aves > Galliformes > Phasianidae > Alectoris > Alectoris magna. The sequence goes on from CM060560.1 coordinate 109,490,671, forward strand.
ATTTAGAGAAAATAAATTGTTGGGGGTTAATTAACTTGCGTAGTGCTGCTCAGGGTATTCAGTTACAGAGCTCTGGAGAAGCTACATTAGTCCTGGTCTAATCATCTCCATACCCATATTAATGTCTTTATTTTTACCTTCTGGTTGATATTTAGTTATTAATTTTGCTGCTGGCAGGGATTTTGCCTGTCACATGTGACCATCTTACCAAAGAAATGTCATGCTTTTTCTCTGACACCTTACATATCCTTGGGCTGCTTAGCAGAGCAACAGGACAGAGAAATGTCGCTGTTCCACATGAGCTAAGGACTAGGGATTCAGTGACTGCTTTTGAATCTGGAAGGGTGGGCTTAAAGTGACGAAGAATCTGATTAGCTGAATTTTGCATTATTTATATTCCCACGTATTTTAAGAATATAAGTATATAATACTATATAATATAATAAGTATATATTATGTACTATCAAGATTAACCAAATGGTTATTCTCTCACAGTAATTACCACAAATGTAGAAACAGGAGAAGAGAAAGCAATTAAGAGAACCACATGAAATTCAAGACATTCAGACAGCATATAACTTCAACTTGCTAATGGTGGGCTCTGTCAGATTTCCTGCGAAATGTTCTGTTCTTCTGTTTAGGATAATTTTTAACAGAATGAAAAATGGAAAAGAGCAAGGGCTTATGTGATCTCTATTATTGGATGCTGGCCAATCACTGTAGCATCTAGTAGACTCCTAATCTATACTGTTTCCACAGCCACTAGGTTGTTGCTGAATTCCAAATAATGGAACATCACAACTCATAGTAGACATAAAGGTGTTGATTTTTTCTTTTAAGAACATAAGGCAGTTGGGATCTCCATTCCACAGAAACTGCCTTAGAACAAGTGACAAACTGGACATTACCGCTTGGAAATTAGGCTTCACTCTGTTAAATACATGTTGTCAAGGTGAATGTATCTTCTGTAGCTTTGAAACCCAACAACCTTGAGGAAAAGCCTCATCATCCCCGAGACTGCATGCCTGTCAAGAGCTCTGATCCGAGCTTAGTAGTCAAGTGCCAATCCGAAAACATTGCTGTCATGCTGTCATTAATGCAATCAGCTTTAACACAAAAGAATATCATTTTGATTCATTATTCCTGAGCTGTTGAGTCTCCCATGGTATCTAGCACGCTTGCAGTTAACAGCACCGCAATTTACATCCCTTCCTTGAGTATCTCCACACTCCCATACATTGCCAGAAAGTGCTTAATGAAAGCTATTTCTACAGCAGATAAGAAGCACTTTTTCTTTACAGGGGTTTTAAATTGTAATGGTGTATTAAACCACAACTATGGATTGGAAAGAAGAAAAAATCCAACAGCAAGATTAGGCATCGAAACACTCAGTAAAACTGTTACTTATAATGAGTAGGAAGATGAAGATGTACAAATAAAAACACAGCAGGTTTTCTTTGAGCATCCTTATTAACGAAAGGGACTGTGGGGCTTCAGGATTAAAAAGCCGATGAAAAGCAGCCATTTACATCTGAACAAATTGATCCTAGCAAGATTAGCAGAGCTAGGGGACAGACTTCAATCTTCTGTTAGACAGAACTACTTCCTCATCTTCAATAGGCCTTCCCAGGATAGTGTCTTCTAGAGGCAAGTTCTTATGCATTCTGGGATTTTCATGGAGGTAAAGGAACTCAGGTGCTCAGTGTTCCCAGCAATCTTCAATAGAGCATTCCTTCAGTTTTTAAACTAAGCCCAGATTCTTCCTTTACATGGAAGGAATTAGCATAAATGCATTTGCTGGTTGTCACACCATTGGGAACTGGACCGAGTTTCTAGAAAGTTTTGGAAATAACTGACCAACACATTTAAATTATATTGTGAGGTTTTTGTTTTACAAAGCTACAATGTAGCAGGATCAAATTTTTGAAGCAGCAGAAATGGGAACAGTTTTTCTGTGGAAAACTGATGATCTCCTTACTTGTCTATAGAAAACAATGAGTGGAGCGAAAAAAAAAAATAATAATAATGAATATTTGGATTTTTTTTTTCCAAGTATAAATTGAATGAAACTTGCAGAAATGACAGAGTGAAATAACAGATGAGCTAAGTTTTTAACTTTAAAACCCTGAAGTTTATATAGTCACCCGGCATGCCCTCTTTTGAGCTAAGAATCATAAAACTCATCTATACCGCGGATTCATATGCATGGTTTGTGGGAAGCTGAATGGGCTTTCATTTCAAGAAAATACTCTCTTCTGGTCTGTGTAGGAGGACCCAGTTATTCTTTCCTATTTAATCATCGTATTCCATTAGAATATGCTGACTGTTCCTGGATTCAAAAGTAACAGGCAATATACCAGTTTCATCAAATCCAAAATGAAATGTGCAATTTAGAAAGCTATACAGAGTAATGAAATATGTGATTATTTAATAGAAAATAATGATTTAAATCCTTCATCCTGTTCAGCTATCATCAAATTTTGTTAGTAACATACAGGCTGAAGTCATCACTTTTCACATACATTGTACATATAGCTAACTCTTTAGTATGCAAAGTTTTGTCAGTATAGATTCTTCAAGTATAGTGAATAACAATATATGCAGGACCAGGTAAGAGGAAATCTGGAAGAGTTTATACCTGGGAAGGTTTGCTCAGAACCACTGCATTACCACTTGAGGGACTGTGGAAATAAATATATCCAACATCCTGAAGAACAGAGTAGGCAAGAGAATCTCATAACACAGTTTTCTGCAATGTGCAGATAGACTGTCTTATACTATGGTTTACAGCTCTAATTGTAATACATAATAATATATAATAATAATAATAATAACAATATGTAATAAATTGTACAAAAGAAGTAAAAAGTGTGAATTCTAATCTTTGTAGCACATATCCATGAGGGTTTGCATCTTCAAGTCAGCTGCCACCTAGAAATTTTAAAGTTCTATTCTCACCTTCTTTCTGCCTGCTCTCTTTTATATCATCACTTTGAGTTACTGACACTAGCTATATCCTGTATCTCTAGTGAGGGTAATGAAATTGACAGATCACACTTCAGAAGCATCTTTCTAGGGTTACCATCTTTTCTGAAGACCACTTTACAGCTTGTATTTGCAGAGGATGCAGGACTGCTTTTGTAATATCTGCTCTTACGTATGAGCCAAAAACCAGACATACTCTTGCGGTATTGTGAACTAAAGCCTATTTCTACTGAGAGAATTTCAGTGAGCCAAAGATATCCTGCCACACGGGCCTCTCAGTGAGACAGCTCACAGGGCAATTGGTTATGCAAGAGGAGAGAGCAGAAGCGAGTAGAAGACAAAGAGATGAAACTTGTAAGTCAAAATGACTAATTTTAAAGTAAACAAGCCAAAGCATTAGAATTTCAGGAGGAAAAACAAGAGCAACAAGAAGAATGACAACAAACCAGAAACACAGAGAGATGTAAAAGAAAGGTTAAAAAGGAGGAAGTGGCAGCTTTGCAAGGTTAAGGGTCAGAACACTGCAAAGAGTCCTGAAAACTGACACTTCCCCACCTGATAATGCCTGACCAGCAAAGACTGTGTGTATGAATGCCCTGGATGCTGCAAAGACAAGGATTGCTCCAAAAGTAATGCCTCCAATTTTATTATGTATGCACATAATATCAGAGGTGGATGGTGATGGTATGACAGTAGAGGTTGAACCTTCCCACCAATATTCAGTCACTTTTTGTTGCTGTGTGACAGATGGCAGCAGAGGGACAGTCCGACAAAATGGCATCTGGCATGGAAGTGTGTATGAAGGAAAGGTGTGTCAATGAATTCCTCCATGTGGAAAAAATGACACCCCTTGACATTCATTGTCACTTGCTGAAAGTTTTTGGAGATCAAACAGTGGACATAAGCACAGTGAGGAGACCAGTGATGAGTTTTAGCAGAGGTGACTGGGACAGTAGGTCACATCTACTGGTGCAGATTTTTGTGAGGGCAGCATGTAGTCTTTTGTTAATTGCTGGTAAAAATGCATAGCTATTGGTGGTGACTATATTGGAAAATAGTGTTTTGTATCTGAGAGTTTGTTCTATCTAATAGTGTTATTGTGTTGGTTATATCTTTTTTAATCTCCATTGAAATAAATAGGAGATATTAACTTCAGAGTGAGGTATGTAAACTAAAGCTCAGGATAAAGCTCAGCATATTCATGTTAGCTCATTACTGTGCATTAGAAAGAGTTGTTATATCATTACTAGATTGCCATTATCACTGTGTACTCATAAGTGTATCACCCTACTTTCAAACCTCCAAGCCTTAAAAAAAAGATGCCCAAATAAAAGTCACCCACAGACATGTGGATTACAGTGTGACAGAAAGAAGTAATCCCCTCCTCTTAAATACTTAGCCAAGTGCACTATATCTTTCTCTTCCTTCCCCCTCTGTACTCTAACATGGAAACAGAGGTGAAAGGTTGATTTGGCAACACTTTAATGGTAAGGTAAGTACCTAGTTTGAGAGATTTGTTACTCAATTTCTTCTCCCAAAGAGAGATTTGGGAATCTTCTTAAAAAGAGATGGAGAAATTGGCTCATTAAAAAGGGAAGTTATCAGCATGTGTTCGCTAAAAAGGAATATTATCAGAAGAATACAACAGAGCATACTGATGAGTATCATCAGGACTGTGATGCAATCTAGAATCCAGAAAGTCTTCTGACAGCATTTTTAATGGGAAGTTAATCAGAACAGGGCTATTTTCTGGACAAAAAGTCAGAGCAATAACCTTCATAGAAAGCTAAATGCTGAACTGAGAACACATGAGCATTTGTGAACAGCAGTAAATGTCATTTTTAAGGGGAAAAATAATCTCCAGCAAAAAGGAGTTACAGGCTTTTATGTTTGTTTGTTTAATTTAACTTTTAATATACTCAGTATCTGAAAAGAGGAATAGGTTGATATTCTACTCAAGAGGAGCATGTGTACATCTTATATAATTAGATAAATACTAATCCTTTCCTGTAATCCTACCACAAGACATAAAAGCATTAGGTAGATTGGCAAGCTTCTATTTTCCTTTAAGAATAGTGGAGTGATTTTTACACCTGTTTATGTCATCTGCTATCTAGTAACTTCAGGGTTTGTACTTCTGAACTCCTGAACATTGTGACCACTGAAGGACCATCTGAGGAAACAGGGCCTAATTTAAATCTTTTTAAACAAACGCAAATCATAGTAGGCAAGTTTGTCTTGCAGATTTTCATAAATATGTACATACATATGTCTATACATACATAACACATACATATGCTATACTTAGACATAAAACAGACTTGAAAAAATGTGCTTGCTCTTTGATAGTTGTTAGTTTGCGGATAAATATTCCAGGTATAAAAAGGAGTGGTACTTCAAGAAATGCCATGGCAGGTGTGAGATTTTTATTATTCATTTTTCAGAGATTCTTCTAAATGGGCTCATGGGTCATTTGTTGCTCGTGTGAACCTCTCCTCTGTCTATGGGAAATCCACATACTCGCCGTGACTGGAGGTGGACCACTTTTCCCATGTGCTCAAGATGCTACATCTGAACAAGTTTGTTATTTCCATGCGTTTCACACTAGGGAGGTAATGCAACAGGGAGTAGCCTCAAAAGAGGGAAAGGCTGACAGTAGCTGTCTATCTTTCCCCCTTCTGCAGATGCTGCTACATAGATACTACAGTAGATTTAGATACTTGTTCAGCTCTGATGGGGAGAGCTAAGGAGAAGAGATCAGAGAGGAACCATTCATGTAAGCAGTAGGGCCATGGCGACAACAAAAGAAAATCAGAACAAACAATGTTACACTCAAGCAGCTTTGGGATAAACATGGGTTTGCAGCAAAATTAGGGTATTATTCATTTAAATTAATTACTTCTTCTGAAACTACTACTTTCAAAGGGCACAAGATAATCAGAATTTATTCTAAAAGACTGCTTCAACTACTGGTAGTGCTAGAGTAACAAGCACAATACTAACCAACAGAATAACGGTAACTTTGTGAATGCATGTAGTGGATGTTTTATAGTACCACATGTTCATTTTTGTATTTTTATATGCTATACAGTTGACAACCTAGCAGATCTGTGGTCTCCAAAGCTGGCTGAAATAGAGTGCAAGGGAAGACCATCCAAAACTGTGATGGTTCACTCTGACAGGAACTTGGTGGCCTCAACCAAGTTTCAAGTGAAGACACGTCCATGGCTCAGAAAATCATTTGCTAGGGAAACACCGGACACAGCATAAGGGCACCTAGGCCCTATCTGGAGGTAGAGACCCCATTTCTCACTGATAATGGATGTAAATCCTTCAGGTTTTTAAAGCAGGGATAATGAGGTGCTGTGTGAGAATAAAAAAGTGTAACTGGGGAGGAATGACGTAGGGTAGTTGTTGTTTAGCTGATCAGGGACATCACTCTGCCAGCTGAGCCACTGAAAGTGAAGAGACAACACGATCCTTGACTAATTTAAAGTCTGATTCCATTGTGGAGCAATTAATTTATTAGTTCACAAACAAAAGGTTGACACTTGGATCCCAGAAGAGAAGGGAGCGTGTTTCAATCTTGCCTTGCAAAATTCCTCTCACCCATTCAACCAAGGGAGCTTATTTCTTGGCAGACAAACAACTGTCATTAGTTTTTAATTATCAGTATAAATGGCAAATAAGCATAGATGGTGCTTGGGCTAGCCCATTTGTCTGTCAGATTTCCAAGGCTGTTTTAATCTGATATCCTATGGCATATTTGTGCACATCAGTGAGGGCATGTAGGGAGCCCCCAGTGCATGGATCCTGAGGATGTAGGATACAAGGACACTTGGCAGTATTGAGCACTGACCTTACTGAACACAGAACAGCATCCTGCAAAAGTTAACCGATGGGAAGACACAACAGAAAGCAGAAAGCCGTCACCCTTGTAGGTGGGCATCCGATGCAGACAGGACAAGGCAGACTGGGGAGAACTGTAAGATGGCCTGTTGAGACAGATGTCAGGAATGTGGTCGGAAAAAAAAGAAACAACTACACAAAAAACCCACAAACAAGCCAGAAAGAATTTGAAATCCTAGTATATGGATGAAACTGTCAGCATGGCAAGAATTATGGGGAAGTCTGTAGGACTGGTATCATTTGTGACTAAGATCAACAGGAGAGGCAGAAAGGCAGAAAGGGCTGCAAAATGTAAGCAAATGGTATGTGTCTGCTCTAAATTTGTGTGAGTCAGAAAGAGCAGGCTTGCAAAACATTCTGAAGGAGATAAGAAGGGGATTTCCTTCTAGCAGTCATTGAAGGATATATACCTAGAAGCAGAGAATGAATGCAGTTATAGTTGGATAAAGAATTAAAACATACAAGTCACAGAATCAGTGAGAAATGGAAACTGGAATTAACCAAATAATATTTTCAGGGATGATAGTTCAAGGCAAGGACAATCCAGAATGCAGTTGAGGTGTTCATACTTGTATACACACATCTCCAATTAGTTGGTTTGCTTCCAGCCAAACAAAGAAACAGTGCCAACCAACTCTACAAAGGCAAGTGCAATTCATAAACAAGCTTCTGTATTTGATGATCCCCTAGTTTCTGAACTTCCTAACATCAGAATGCATAGAATAGAAAAGGAGTACCAACTTTATCAATATTGACAAACACTAAATGGATAGAAGCTTTTTTGAACCCATTTTTCTCTTGAAAGATTCAACATACAAGCAATTTTAAAAAAGGCGTTTTGTGGAAAATTAGCTTAATCATAAGAGCAAGATAGCATTTGGGGTGGTCTGAAGGACCTAAGATGGAAACAACACTTTCCTTCAGATGGTGGGGAAACAAATTTGGAGAGGAAGAGATATATATTATTTTTCAATCAAACTAGGAATAACCAGCTGCAGAGTCTGAATATCACTTGTGAAATATCAAAAAGAATACTTTGCTAAGAAGCAGAGAGGCAAAGGAGAATACAAACTCATGTCTGCAGGCAAAGGAGAACAATCAACAGTTGCTGTGAAGGAGTCTGGTTTAATGTGGCTTCTTGTTAGTTTTTAGGCAAAAGGTGAAGTACTTTAAGATCAGTTTGACCTACTATGGGTGATGTTTGAAGAAATCTATGAAAATTTAAAAAACAGTTTGAAGCAATTGGTGTAAAAGGGTGGAGAGAACTCAAGGGTGTGAAGGAGGAAAAGTGCGATATCTACTTTATAAAAGAAAAAAAAAGTGTAGCAGAGAGAATGGTAAGAAAGACCCTTTTTAGAAGAATTCTGAAACAAATGTCAAAATAACTATTTAAAAAAAATACACAGCCACTTCCCCCCCCCAAAAAAAACCCACCAAAATCAATGTGAATCTTGTGAAACTCCTACTTTTTCTTTCTTTTTTTTTTTTTTAAAGCAGCATTCTTGACCAAGCAAATTAAGACAGATGAGCCTTACATCAGGAGAATTTGTGACACTGTCCTCTCTGCCAAAACAGTAAAACATATTCATGTTTTGGATGGGCAATTTTCAGAAGAGTTGTTCTCAGAACTTCTGTCAAAGTGGGGACAGAGTAGGGGAGACATTTCAAGGGTAGTTCTTCTGAATAATATGCTAAATCTGGTCCTACACCTTACTGTCATTCAAGCTTTCAGAATAGGATATGTGAAAGATACAAGTTTAGAGAAGACAGGACTGGAATGCAATGTAATCTTGGTACAGTGAACAAATGTCTGAAATCAACAAGGCAAGTGCTGCAGAGACAAAAAGTAATCACTGCACTTATGAAAGAAAAATTATAAGCTCAAATAAAAGTAGACTAGGTAGCTAGGATGCTAAAAAGGATCTGGAATTTAATAGACCTCCAAGTACACGTGTACTACTGTAGCAAAAAAATTAATCAATAAAATGACACATTTCATACTAATGCATTCATTATATGCAAAGCACAGGAGGCCATTTGTGGTGCTGATGTGTGTTTCAGTGCATGGCTGTCCTATCAAGGGAGGGAGCAAAGTGGTTTGGTTTCCAACAAACAAGAACCAAGTGAGATACCAAGTGAAGAGTCTATGTATGCAATCAATGCTTTTGAACAATAGGTGAGAGAAAGGTCTCTTGGGAGAAGGGCATGGCACACCAGGATCTTATCTGTCTGCAAGAGGTGGAAGTCGCTTCTCAGGGGCTTTCCAGCCTTCCACATCAGTAATTCTAGCTTCCTAAGAGAAGAGTTTTCACTAGAGTTCTCCTTAAACATAAGATGACTAAAGTCAAGCTCCCTAAAAAAAATATTTTTTTAAGTAGTCTAAAACTATAGTTTAAGTAGTCATCTAGGTAACTGTTTGGGACATTTCACCTGCAACAAATCAGAATTATAGCTAAAGGCATTGTTGTTCTCACTCATGTTAACTTAGGAGTAGGTAAAGTGGATAAGTGTCTCTGCTTTCAGAAAAGTAATAATATTTTCTCTGAACAGGGGATGTTCCAGGTGAGCATAAGCAAAGTAAAGAAATTTATATGCTGTTGAGAACCACTGCAACCTTGAACAACTCTTAGGAAGTGTTCTATCAGAAACATAGTGTCATATCACCAGCACCCAACTACAGAGCTAGTTTTCTGCCTAGAAACTTTTTTAACCTAGACAAGAAAAAATTGGTTCTGATCCCAGATTTAAAATAAGTCCATTTTGAGGTGCTGGTTTTCAACATCTTCCATTTTTACAGGCATTTGGGGTTTCAGCTCCCAACAGAAATGCCGAAGTGTGATGAGAGGATGTATTATCATTCGACTTTCATCTTCCCAAAGGATGTTTTCCATTGTTGTTATTATCATATAAATTACAACTTCGACTAAAAATGGCAACTCCATGCAGGACTAATAGTGCCATAAAAAAAAATTATTCTAGTACTCTTTCAAAATATTGATTTAGAAGAACAATAAAATCTGATTTTTCCCTGCTGCTTCAAAGTAGCATTTGGTTCATTCTAAATAGCAAGCAGTAGAAAGTTAAAAGCCCTCAAACAAGGAATGAAGCAAAATATACAAAGAAGCCATCGCCAAAACTTTATATCAAGGAGAGCATTAGTAACTGTCAATTCCTAGGAGAAGAATAATGATTTATTGATCAGTGAACTTCAGCATTTTTTTAAAACACTTGGAAAATCACCTACTTTTACTACTCAATTTCTAAGATGGCAATGGAGATAAGGCTCTTTCTGAAAGGCATTATGCTTATATAATGCCATAACTTGATCAGATAGTAAAGGCAGTGTTAGGGCATTGGAAACACTGAGGACCCTTGGGTACAACTCTAATCTGGCATGAACTCATTCTGCCTATTCAAAATTCTTTAAGAAACCACCCCACGTGGGTTAATTTTGCTGCAACAAGTTCTATGACAGACCAAACATTACCTGCTGTCCTAACCTCCTTAACTTTATTCACAGTAGGTATCGTCTATCCTTCCTCAACCAGCATAAAGCTGGCATTAAGCTTAAAGTCCACATAAGCTGACACTAATTTGACAGAAATGTGACAGAAATTCAACACTGCATCTGTATTGAAAATTGAACTGGTGAGTGGTCTATTTGTGTGCACAGCTGGTATTAATGAACTCAAAAACATATGGCTTAAGAAGAATGGGAACTAGGTCAAGTCAAAAGGAAAAGCTGTAAGAATTTCATGTTTAAAAGATGGTAGTATTGAAACAGGAGTTGAGGTGACAATTATAGGGTAATTCAGGAGATGACAAGAAATGTATGGTATGTATTGTCAATCAGCAACCTCGTATAGGGATGTATCCATGCGTAGAGCACTCAAGAAACAAACTGCGGCCTAGACAAAGGAAGTGGCAGTTATTACTGTCCAGGAAACCACATGAGAACTTCTGTAGAGGACTGAATATTATTTAGAAGACTATTTCCCCAAACTCTTAGCTCTGCAGAGCCACGAGTGGAGACCCAAGGCAAGAGTAAATATTCATAGACCAACTTATCCTGTCAAGCAGGAACGTGCTTTCCTTGAGCAGGACCATCAGCAAAGTGATGGATACTGCAGCAATTCACTTCCTGCTTTCAGTGGTGCTGAGCCCTGTGTGTGGCAAAATGCTCTTAGTGTGCTCAATTCTGAAAACCCTAAAGCTTGACTAACCTGCTTACTCTACACAGTGTTGTCCTTGGCTACAAGGGACTCATCAAAGCCCTGATAAAATGAGTACATTAAGGTAGATAAAGATGGTGTTCCTTACTGTAGGATCTGAGCACTGATATCTAACATTTATCCTCACAACACTCCCCGGACACAGTATCTGAAACGCAGATGCCGTGAAGCTGTATGTTCAAAGATACTTCAAAAGCTATTCAGCTCTTCAGGCAACTAGAGCTTCAATTTAGATGCCACGGACAATTTCAAAACTTCCCTCCAGCTACTAACCTAAGAACTGTTAGACTTTTAAAAGGGGCTTATGTTTCTCCAAGTAGACATGTATGAAACTGCCAGAATATCAATGCTACAACAGAACTAATCATGAGCTGCTTGAGCTTTTCAGAGCTCTAGTTCAGAACGTGGAAGCTTTGAAGGAAGAATTGCAGATGAGACTTCTCTCCATCTCAAAGATTTATAGGCTAAGTGCAATCATTTTTGTGAACTGGGACTTCTGAGATGCACGAAACTGAGTCTGAAGGGATTCAAGGTCAAATCCTTTACACCTCAGCTACAAATCTGTATTACTGGACTGAGAAGTCAGCTTAGGCCTGATATTTCCAGGTATTTTCTTGAAGAGCCTTGAACAGAAAAAGTAAAAGGCAGCAACATGGAGACATAGGAACGCTCAGCTTGAGCATGGATTTAAAATCTCTGTGCAAAATCCAGGATGATAGAATTCTGCACACATCTCACTTCAATTCCAGGTAAATGTTGAGAAGCAGGTAAATTAGCCTGAATGGAAACCTTCTGCCGTAGTGACCAGATAGATAGATTTCTTTTTTAAAAACAGCTCACTATGCTGTTCTGAAGACTATTAGACTTAACGTGCATTAGCATCAGATGCTAATCAGATGCCTATCTACGAGATAAAAGAGTTGGGCTGATCTGAAATTCAAGTTCAAGTTCCCAAAGCCACAGAGCCTCACCAGTACGGTCTTGCACCCAGGACACCAAGCCCTGCCTCAGCACATGGTAATGGAGTCACACATTAGATCCAACGGCACTAGGAATAATTCCTTTTTTTGTTCAGTAGCATGCACACACTGTTTGCAGTGTAAATGTGCCACTATGGGAAGGATAAATTGCACAGGGCACTCAGTGTCAGAAAAAGGACACAAAGCTTTCTCAGACCCAAGCTTCACCACCTCTTGCCACACAATCCCAGTATGGGCATAGGGAATGGAAGGACTTGAAATACAAATCTATACACCTTCTGGTAGCCATCTGGGGAAGAGTGAGTGCAGAACGAGCACTGAGGCCTACTACAGTTGCAAGGGCAAGAGAGGAGCCATAGCAGGACAGGTTCCTCGTACTGATCCTTTTTTTCCCACCTCCCTACTATACACAGATCTCAGCAATAACTGAAGCCAGAACACAGCAGTGCCAAGGAAATGTGTCTCCACAGAGGAGACACTGAAGAGAAGCAATATTCTCACTGCTATTTAACCCAGTGCTCATATATTTCACTGAATTTAAATAATTCTTATAGGCAAGGGCTGTTATTCTTTGACATTAGTTTGTATGTAAAGCTCTCAGCAAGAAAATACTTATGCTTTTTCTGATTTACTGTTTATGCGAGACCTTCTCTCTAAACCTGACAGTAAATATTCTGTTTATTTTCTCAAAGAAAAAGGAAAGGACTGAGTTCAAGGCTGCAAACTAGATGCGAGAGTCACGTTTGTTTAGGCAGAAAACATATGAAAGACTGTAGTAGGAAAATGGACAAAAGAGGAAATATTTTTAGTTACTATTTCACATACAGTCAATTTTCCTTCCTCAACCTAGCTATCCAGTCAGTTCCTCAGTAGTGCTAGGATGATGTTCCCATACACAATCACTGTTAATCCCAACCCTAAATGTCTCACTGAAAACAGACTTGCTTGAACTATTGCCAACCTGCTGACGTACTGGCAAAAATCCGCACAAAAATTGTGTAATAAAATGTCTTACGGACTGTCAAGAGCTGTTACCTGCATTTCTTAAGACTTCAGCAAGCAGGACGTTAGAGGAGCAAGACTAGTCTGTCCCTTTTCGAGTGGCGAAACGGGGTCGTGCTCTGCCTGTCGGAAAGGCATCAGAGCTTGCACGGGAACGCTGTCCATCTATCTCCATGACCCGAGGAACGCTAGGTGGCACTGGTGGTGTTCAAACACATTTTCATCTACCTTTCTGAAAAGGAATCTGCTGATACTTTTCGACTTTCAGCAAGCAATAATATGGTAGAAAACAATTCAAGTATTTCTCTCGGTGGTTTGTGAGCCAAAGATTAAAAAGCACTTTTTGCCACATGACTGGGGCTGAAGGAAGGCTGTCTGACCCTCCCCTTCTTTCTCAGCACTGTCTGAATGGGTCTTTAGCTTGTTAAACTCACTTCCATGGTATTCAATGATTGCAAGCCAACTGACAGAAATACTATTGTGCACATAATGGTGTCTTTATAAACATTAATTATACTCTTATATTACGTATTACAGTTGTCAAAGGGTTGGATTGTGTGATGGTGAGCTATCAGTGCTGATTGATGGCATTAGTATCCCTATTTTAAGTGTAATTAGACATATCTGAAAGCAGCAGTGCTACACAGGGGTTAGCTGCAGCACCAATTATCCTCCTCTAAACTGACTTTAAAAACTCCCCAAAGGTTGCTTGTCAGTATGTTTACTTGCTCACAGTTCCAAGAAAACAAAATGGAACAAAGCAGCAATAAAAGGAAAAGGAAATGGTATTCTCTGGAACTCATGCATTAAAACAAGCAGAGATACAGATTAAAAAGGGTACAAGAGAAATCATTTGGGTGTGACCAAAAGATCAAAGCACCAACAATGAGCAGGAACTGCCACCAAGCTGGCAAGCTCTGTAATGAAGGTCGCCATGCATCCATACTGGCTTTAGATTAACTTCTTACTTTGAATTCTAAGAAAAACCAACAAAGTGGGGTAATTCAGGGATGGAGGATGATTTTTTTTTTTAATCTGAAGAATGTAACCGAACCTTTTTTATTATAAATGTGTGAAGAGTTCTCTTTCCTTCCCAGTTGAAGCACTTGCACAGCAGTACAGGAATCTGCCTGTGAAAGCTTTCTTAGCCAAGGTAAATTGAGCACAGGGCTCATCGCAGTGCACTACATGGCGTCTGTTCCTGTGGTGCTCTGCTGTGTTTCTACCTCATGGAGACCACACAGCCCCAGCACAGTATCTGCTCCTGTTGCTGAGAGCCTGGTGTTAGCAATTCCTAGCCTTGTTCTTTTAGAGATGAGATGTACAGGTAGGAGAGGTAGGAAAACAAATTCAGGCACTTCTTGCAAGCCCCTAATGGAATTTTTCATTTCCTTTAATGTGAAAGCTGAATGAAGGTAACTGTTCAGTGACATGTCTAAAGGTCCAGCTCTTCTTCCTCCTCATCTAACCACGCTGGAGGTTTCCCTGAGATATTTGGCTCTGTGAAATTTGCATTTGATATCCAAACTTTTAGTTGTCCTTTCTACTCTTGTGCATTTCTCTGTCTTGTAGAAACTTCTGCAAAATCCCAACACTCCCAGTGGTTGGTGAGTTCAATCAGTATATGCTTCATTTAGAGATGAGATAGCAAAAAAGCCACAAATCTGAAACTCTCTCATTTTCCAAAATTTGTTTTGAGTGAAAAGAAATGGAGAAGTAATTGATTTATAGTCCTCTGCAAATCATGTCTGCAAATCAATATCCTTCACTGAGTAGGTAATCTTACCCCCAAAACATTCCAAGTTCTGTTTATCTGTCAACATTCTGTAACTATGAAAATGCAGATACCTAGTTTAACAACTTTCTGTGATTTCACTAGTACTGTTCAGGTCCCCTGCGTTACCGATCTTCAAGTTTGATGTCTTGAAATATCTACTTAACAGGAGAGTATGCAGGAGAACCAGATTTTGTTGAAGGTATGTAGTGGAAAGAACACATACTGGAACAAGTGAAATTCTAATTATTCACTGTGAGGGTCTAAGGCTGGGGTGGGTGCCCAGAGAAATTGGGGAATCACCAAATTTAGAGATATTTAAAACCACTCAACTTGTCAAGGTTATGAACAACCTGTTCTAGCCAAACTCAGCTTGAGTTGGAGACTAGACTAAATGACCTCCAGATGTCCTTTCTAGCTTGTAGTTTGCTATGATTCTAAGTTTCTATGCCACATTTATTAAAATAAACTACATTATGATTGTCTTCTTTTGAACTTGCGATGCTTATGTATCTGTGCAGTTGTTGTTCATCTATAACACTCTTTTAAATAAGGATTATTTACACAACTAATGAAAATTTGCCTGACTTGACCTATTCTCATTCTATTTATTCTGGTAATGGCTAAAAATGTTATGTCTACGCTACCTAAGGGTGTGTTCAGTTATAACACTAGAGTCAATCAATATCTGAACTGAAAAGCACTGGGAAACTGTTCTAGGACTAGCTGCAGCATTTATGCTTTTTCTATGGCAATAGGCCATGTGGTGCAAAATGCCAGTTCTTGATACAGGAGAAATAGGCACAGGAAGTATTACAAATGCTTTTGTCATCAGGGAGAACCTCAGAACTTCTCAAAGTACTAAATATGGTTGTTACCACCTGTCCTTCCCACTCTCATCTTTCTTTCTGCTAGGTTTCAGTTAGCAAGAACATTCTTCCCTATTGTGGAAACCATTTTGATTTTTTTTTCTCCAAACTCTAGAGTGGAAATATGGGAACTCTCTATATGCCTTACAGCCTCTTTTACAGGCTGTACTCCTGGGTGAGTCTCCAACAAAGATGAAGGAGAGCTAACTCCTATCTAGGCCTGCCCTGTGACACACTCCCTCCTCACCTACTCCTGTCCCTGGTTTCTTTGGCTGTTGTGAAGGCCCCATATGCACTGCAGCAAACATCTTGTAGCTGGACGCAATATATCAAAGACTGTCCAGATTCACTGGTCCTAAAGCTGTTTTACAGCAACAAAGAAGGCATGAGCATGACAATGCTTCGGCCTGTAAAGTATTATAAAAAGCAAATGCACTGCAATGCAGCTGAGCAGCTCTGTTTTTTTTTTCCAGAAAATGTGCTTCGAAAGACTCTTCTCCCTTTAGGCCTGCTCTTTCAAACAGTTCCCAGTCCAGCATCATGATTCATTTTGCTTCATCTTACATAATGTGACAGAAGTGGAGATGACAGCCCAGCCCTAGAAACTGAAATTACTTTTCTAAAAACCTGCATAAACTGACTTATTATTAGGATTATAGATCACGGAAATTCACTGATTACTGCAAATGAGGAAGATACAGTAAGCTTCCACCGTAGGGATACAGTAGCTATAAACAGGCTGGCAAAAGCAAATAAATGCACCCTGAGATTAACATTTTGAAAGCAGCAGAGCAAAGAAGAGATGAGAGGGACTAATCATTCACAGAAAACAAACTACTTTATTTGGTCTGTAATGAGGCATTTGAGGGTGTTTTAAAGTTTCGGATTGTCGCAGAGTGAACTGTTCTGCTGTTAATCTGTTAGAGAATTGGTAAACAGCCACAAAAGGAGAAGCACATGCCTACGGCATTAGAGGGAAAATTGCCTACAGATTACAGTAACAACTATTTTCCAAAGGCTGGAAGAACACCTGAGAATACTACCTCTGCTGATAACTCTATCTCTGCAAAGGAGCAAATGCTTAACAATTATCTACACCGCCAAGAACAGCCACATTTTCCTGAGTGCCTCTACGAAAGCAGCCAGGGACCAGGTTTATGTGATAACATAAGAGCCAGGTAGAAAATTACTGAAAGAAAAAAAAAAAAAAGAAAAAAAAAAAAGAAAAAAAAAAAAAGCATGAGAAATTGTAGGGAAAGAGAAAGAAATGGAAGCTTTCCTTTTTTAATGAAGGACTTAAAAAAAAATAAAAATTAAATTAAAAATTCTCAGCCCTCTTACATTGCTTTCTCCATGCTGAGCCACCTGCAGATTTGTGCTGCCTCAGAGAGGAGCTCATCTCTCACTTGTTAAGCAGACCACTACTCCATGCTACACTTGCTAGACTAGATTATCCACTAGATGTTTTAATGTGTCTCTGTATTTCCTATTCTTTTCTTTGCACCATGTCACAGAGACTCTGCCAGAGAAAGAGCTGAGGGAGAGGGCAAAAGGTTTTTCTAAAAAGCACTTAAAAACATCCTCTCTCTCTTTCAAAGGCTTCAGTGAGCTCTGAAGGCTAGTGGAGAGTCAGGAAAAAAACCTATGTATTACCTTTACAAGAAACAGAAAAGGTTTTCTGAGACTAGGAGTTCAGGCAGACTGGCTCAAACCATGCACAACCTCAGTAGCCTTTCAACTTCATCCATAAACACAGCATTGGCAACACTCCCCTTAGAAATAAGGTGTTTTTAGCCTCAGTTTTCCCTGATCTGGTGAGGAGAAACACCACAGCAGATGCTAGCGTGAAGAGGGCAGGCAGCCTGTGTCTTCTTGCATCTATATAACAAACTCCAAAGCAAATGAACCTTTCTAAGAGCATCTAGACCAGCATCAGCGTCTGATGGTGGAATGAGTGATACGCCTACTGGTCATCTCCAGTTTACCTCTCCTCACTGAGGAGGATTGTCATTAGCATCACTAGGATGGATAGAGGATACTAGAGGAAGTAAAAAAGCCCTCCCTATATTACACAGACACCGTATATGATTTATTCTTTTTAAGCATCTTAACAGCTTCTGTAACATGGTGGAAACTGTACTTGGTACGTCAGATGGAAATTCAGTTTCCTCAGCTTTGCTTTTCTGTTACAACAGTTAAGAACGTCCACCCCAAGGGAACCCTAAACATGAAGAATTAAGATGAGCTGAGACCAGGAGCATCATGTCAGTACTCTGCACACTAATGCTTGCACAAGTATTTCAGGCATGCCAATAGGAACTGCTATAGGCCTAACTAATGAAACTAGGTGTTATAAGCAAACACATTCTAGACAAGGGAGATGGGAAATGGCAGGTATATTAAAAAAAAAACAAAAAAACATATTTGTGAACTTCTAACAGCCATTACAAAGGTTCTGATCATCCAACATACCTTCAGGTTCACACTTTCTGCCTGAAGTATTTCAAAACAAGAGATAATAAATTTTTGATGTCAGCAAAGATATTAGAATTCACACAGATTATATTCTAAGATTGAAACAAAGTTTAGAAAACCACGGGCAGATTGCAAAAACTCGATGTGCAGTTTAACGTTCCAGAGATAGAAACATAAATTTTAAGAAATAACCCACCTTGAGGAAAAGTGACTGAGGAAAGAATGCAGATAGATCCCCCCTGAGTTATGGGTCAGTATATCTCCATCTGCAGAGGAAGGAAGTATGGAAAGATTTATGTGAATTGTAAACTGGGGAGTGGGAAAGTTTATATTCAGACTAGTTGTGGAAGCTGCCAACACAGAAAAAAATGAATGGTAACGTGAGGGAGTAGGGAAATATCAAGCACTGGATATAGTGATAGACAGAACTTTCAAGTGATGCTTTTAAGAGAGCTATCAGGTTCTAAGTTGACTTAAGATCTATAGCTTCTCTAGAACTGATAATCGTAAGTAGAAAAGTAGCTTCCAACTTCATCTAGAGGCATGCAAGTTATTAAATGCTTTATGACAGAAATGCATACAATACTGAATGTTCTAGTGATGTTTACAAGCAAGAATGGTAGTAGAAACATTTTGAATTTATGTAAACTGTTTTATTCAGGTTCTGCTCAATGCATACTAGAAAATGCACTTGGAAAGCACATAATGATAGAAAAATCTTTATCTAGAGCTTCCAATAGAGCCAAAGCTCAACAACAAAAACAACTACAAAAATAGTATGATGCTTTACCATCAAATATCTGAGGATAAATCCAATTTTTGTATAGATTAATTGGCTTTCATATGTAGAGATATATACATAATTCTTAATGATAGTATGTTCTGGTGGTCTGCTTGATACAAAGAAGGACATGAAGGGGATGAAGGAGCTGCTTTATGAATGAAGACAAAAAAGGATGAAGGACTTCAGTCTGAAGAAAAAAAGACCTGAAAGAATAAGTCTGAGGTTGATTAAACCATGCAGGCAGTGGTTAGGCTGAATGCAGAACTCTTGTTAGTGAAATCCTGCAATAGCATAGAGAAGATCTCAAGCAAGATCTACAGATTGGTTTAAAATAGATTAAAAAAAAAAATTCCTTACATAGCAGGGAGCGAATTTCTAGTGCTTGCTGTCATAGCAGGATGCAGAAGCAAGCAGTATCTGCAGGTTCAGAGACACATCATGGACCCGAGGTCCATAAACAGATACTAAAAGTCCTAGATGGGGATCTGTCCTGTAATTCACACAGTCCTGGAGACTGAGGCAATACCAAAGTAAAGGATTGACTGCAGGGGGAGGTTAGTCTCCAAGTCTCTTCCCAAAACTACCACTCTAATGTCACTGTCAGAAAAAAGTTCTGGGCAGGATGGACCACAGGTCTTGCTGAGTGAAGCCTCTCTTACAGTGTTAAATGTTACAGTCCTAGCTATCTATCCTATCTATCTTACTAGAACTCAGTCTTCACATAATAAATAAATGCAATTAGGAAATCAACAAACCAAACACTTTGTGCTTCTAGCTCTTTCTCCTTTTCTCCATCTCTCTCTTTTTGTTGCTGTTTGTTAAGGCACCAGTTTTCATATTTAAGACTATTGTACTTTTAAATGATAACACTGGCTTGTCATTATGATTACCAAAACTGTAATATCTCTCACTTCCACCTCTTCCATTCATCCCCACTCTCCTTCTCAGTGTGCACCCTATCATCTGAAAATACACATTCTCACATGACGAAGTGGTAAGAAGAGCCACTATAACAGGAGAGGTTTCCATTGAATCTTTTCTCTTTAAGCACTTCCAGAGAGGCATTAAAGTGCAGCTTCTCACAGCCCTGAAATGCAGCCAGCTCAGAGGCAGACTGCTGCAACTGTTTAATAGTTCCCAGCAGCACTAATCAGTAGGTAAGGACAGGAGGTTAAGAAGGGTACTACGTCTGAATAAAATGAACAATCTCGTTTCAAAGGTCTTATATTTCTTTAAAGCAGTCAAGAAGAAGACAAAAAGAGAGCAAGAGACAGACATAAAACACAAACACTGGAGAAGGCAATCTAAAAGGATACTGAATGTGTGACGGACTTTATGGAACAAGAGAGGTGAAAGATGATGAGTGCTTAGAAAGTAACTTCTGCTGAAAGCAGGGAATTTTCATGATCTGGAGACCTTTAACCCATGCTACATGTATAATAAGTTTTGTGTAAGGAAGATTTTCCTCACAGTTTAACAATGAGATATTGACAGGGCACATAGCATTTTGAGCTGTGGTATAGAAATGTTGTCCTGTGGTAAGATAAACAATCCATGAAGCTATTAGACATTCCCCAACCCACCTTATGTTATTTTTTAGCAAGACTGCTCTTCTGTAAATCTTTTATTTTTTTTCTGATTCTTTCCTTCATTTTCTTTCAGCAAAACAGTTTTTTCAGTAAGACAAAATGAGTCAGGATCAGAGATTCAAAGCATTTAAATTCTTCTCAAAGCAAGCAACTACAGAATGTGTGGTGCTAGGAAACTCAGAAAAGAAGATAATTGTGGATACTGTAGGGGGGAAAAAAAGAGAGGAAAAAAAAAAAAGAGCAGTGTTCAGTAGACATGGACCCTTAACAGAGTCATATAGCATAAATCTGCCTTGCAAAAATGGCTAACTCTGGTCTGGCCCAAGCAAAATTCCCAGATGTGCCTGCATTCTTGCAGGAGGTTCCTTATACCTTACCTTTCTCTTTTTGCTATCCTGGCCATGTGCACATCTTAGTACACGCAGCACACAACTTCTTTCCTTGATGATGTCCATAAAAAAATCCATGGAGACTTCAATAGGAATTAATTGATTAATTGTATTTGAATACCCAAGTTCATTGATGCAAGGCTTTTATTTCATTGGAATGACTGCTATCTACTACATGCAATGTTTACCGCTAGTTCAGAGCCCTATGTGACAAACTCCACAAATCTGGACGTGTGTAAAAGAACAGAAATCCCTGGATTCTGATGGGATGCACCCATAAGTTCTGTAGTGACTGCCAGACTGCTGTCTATTATTTCTGATCAGTAATGGTAAATATTTTAGGTGCCTGAAGACTGAAGGAAAGGTGATGTCACACCATTCTTCAAAAAGGGCAAGAAGGAGAGCTTGGGAAAGTACAGGCTAGTCAACCTTACCTCTGTCCCTGGAAAGGTGGTGGAACAGCTTATTCTGGATGTCTTGTCCAAACAATTGGAGGAGGAGAAGAAGGTTATCAGAAGTAGTCAGCATGGATTCACTGAGGAGAAATCATGCCTGACCAAGCTGGCTGCCTTCTGCGATATCATATCTGCCTGGGTAGATGAGAGCAGTGAACGTTGTACACCTTGACTTCAGCAAGGCTTTTGACACTGACTCCTATAACATCCTTGTAGGTAAGCTTAGGAATTGTGAGATGGATTGAGAACTGTCTGATGCAGAGTTCACAGGGTAGTGAATAGTGCTGTAGAGTCTATTTTGGAAGCCTGTAACTCATGTGTTCCTCAGAGATTGATGCTGGGTCCAGTTTTGTTCAACATCTTCATCAGTTACCTGGATGAAGGGACAGAGTCCACTCTCACTAAGTTGGCTGATGATACAAAGCTGTGCGGAGCAGCTGACAAACCAGAAGGCTGTGTTGCCAAACAAAATCTGAGCAGGCTGCAGAGTTGGATGGGGAGGAACCTGATGAGGTTCAGCAAGGACAAGTGTGGAGTTCTGCACCTAGAGAGGAATAACCACATATATCAGTACAGGTTAGGGGACAACCTGCTGGAGAGAAGCTCTGTGGAGAAGGACCTGGGTGTCATGGTTGACAACAGGTTGGCCATGAGCTGGCAGTGTGGCCTTGTGGCCAAGAAGGCCAATGGTATCCTGGAGTATGTTAAAAAGAGAGTGGTCAGCAGGTTGAGGGAGGTGATCCTCCCCTCTACTCTGCCCTGATGAGGCCATGTCTGGAATGCTGTATCTAGTTCTGGGCTCTTCAGATCAAGAAAGACAGGGAACTTTTAGAGAAAGTCCAGCAGAGGGCCACAAAGATGATTAAGGGCCTCTCTTATGAGGAAAGGCTGAGAGACCTGGAACTGGTTGAGGACTGTCTTTTTTTCAGAAGTGCCCAGCAACAGAAGGAACACCAGGTGCAAACTGGAACACAGGAAGTTCTACCTGAACACAAGGAAGAACTCCTTTACTTGGAGGGTGATAGAGCACTGGAACAGGCTGCCCAGACCTCGGTTGTGGAGTCTCCTTTTCTGAGGATACTCAAAACCTATCTATCTGGACAGTTTTGCTGTGCAACCTACTCGAGGGAACCCGCTTTAGTAGGTATGTTGGACTAGATGATCTCAAGAAGACCCTTCTAGCCCCGTGATTCTGTGAATGTATCAGGACATCACCTGCAGCATCACTGTGGTGAAGGCCAGTACCTGTTGATAAAGATTGTTCTTGTATTTGTTCAGGATTTAGAAAAAATTGTTAACGCCCAAGAGGCAGAACAATCCTACATGGAGCCAGTTCACGTTACATGACTATGCTGGAGGAGTTTAGGATTTCTGCAGCCTGGTAAACTCTAGTCACTGCTTGTTTTCTGAACAGCTGTTTACACAGGGCAGTGTTTGGCTGTCTAGGTGAATCTCCCTTGTGGAACATGTGCCTTCTGCATGCAACATCTCTCACTGATGGTGGCATGAGGATACATAGAACATCTGCAGTAGAAGACTTTTAAGAACAATGTACATAGCAATATTTCCCCTGCTATGCAGAGACAGAAAAGTTTTGGGTAAAAATAGTACTGACTAATAATTTTTCCCATGCCAGGAAGTCTGGATCAGTCATGTTGATGCAGGCAAGCTGATCATTCTGAGGTAAAGGACTTTCTGAGGAGTGTGAAGGTGCTCCCACCTGCTTCTTAATAGCTGGGATTAGTGATACAAGTAATGGAAGAGCTGTGGAATACTGTTGAAGTCTCTATCTTACCATCTCCTAGTTTCAGTCACTGCAGTGACCCACAGCTCTTGCTTTCAGGAAGTGTCAGCTCTTTGTAAATCCCGTCATTAGTTGTTACTCACAGTGGAGGATCCACGGTTCTTTAGGATGAAGTGTTACCAACACTTTCTTTGATAGTGTTGGGACCCCGTCTTCCTGCTATGGAAGGTACTATCTAGAAAGTAGCAGAGATGTTCTACCCACTTTTACACAGTTACTTTGGGAAAACAGGACTGGTTTCCTTTTGGCTGTTCCACCCTGGATAATTTTGATGATGAAATTTATAGAGTAGCCCTATTAACACTTGTATCAGCAATAATAGAAGGTGGAGAAGGGAGTAACCAGCAAGGGAAGGACATGCTTGTCTAGATACATCCCTACCAAAACAAATATTTAATGATTACAGAAAAAAAATATAAAGTATTACAAATACTGAAGTTAACACTTGGAAAACTATCAGTCTTTTAAAATGAGCATAAGTAGTCATGACTTCCTTATATGAACTTTCCTAGTTTGCTAGAAGATATTAAAACATAATACATCCATATTAAGCATTTCAGAAATAAAAAATACTGTAATCTGATAATTGATCAATGGCAGTTTTTAATGAGTGCAGTGGGTATGAGATGTGCCTGAATGCTTAACAAGCAAATTAACTGTCCAAACTGGAAAAAGCAGTAAGCTCTGCTGAGAAGTTGGACTAATACACCTGACATATTGCTGTGGTGACCTCACTGTGATGCTTCTGCATTCTATGACCAGTCTCCACTCTGCTTTGATCTGCACACAAATACCAGCTTCCTCAGAGTTCAGCATCACCTCACCATGTACAGCCAGAAAAGTGCCTCCCACCTCTCCAGTTTGTGCATCTGGGTTTGTCAGAACCTGAGAAGAAAGATAACCTCTTCCTCCTACTTCAGTCACCTCAGATCCCTGCTAATCAATCTCTTGGGGGTCTCAGCCTATGGATCTGTGTGGATTAGTTGCTACCGAGTGGGTATCTCCTGCCTATATATGAAGTACTATGGAGCAATGTACAAGGACTTGATCCCTGCATCTCTCTAAGGACTTCAGAGAAATCTGATGAGTACATACAAATGCATGTCGGTCAGGTCTGATTGATACTCTTTGTTAGAGAGACGGAATTAGATAAGTGGCACAGACTTCAGCACTGACAGCTGGTCACCTCCCAGCTTTCCTCTTCAGCCTACAGACACATTCTGGCAATCAGGCATGCATGAGCTTCCTCTGTTAAGAAATACAAAAGAATATTCTGTCTTGTTTCCAGATAGGCACAATGTCTAGTATCCAGCCTAAGGTTAGACCACCTCGATCTCTTTGAGACCTTTATACTTTCTCCTCTCTCCTTTACACATTCCAGTTTCTGCCTGGCCCTGCTATTAATGCAGAAGCACAGGGAACATGTAGGGTGATGCAGCCAAGGACTGGAGCAGGAAAGGGACAAGCACAGAGCTACTCTTCCCAACACAGCATGATATGAGATCTGCAAAGGGATCTCTCAGATGCTGAACTGAAGGGTATTACCGTAATTTTAACAGAAATGGTTTGTTTCCACAGAATGGAAAAAAAAATAGTTTTGACATTTAGTTTCTGAAAAATAACAAATTTTAACAGATTTAGGGTTGGGCGTTGCTTAGTATTTGTGTTTTCCTCAGCTTCTTGAGCTCTGATCTCTAGCTTACCTTGCTGAATCTTCAGATCTGCCATTGAGATTACAGAACTGCAGAGGCAAGACTGCACTATAAATAGAAAACTGGGGGTATTTATGTCATTATTACACGGTTCAGTTAGAGAAGTTTGGAAGCTTGACTTCAAGTTTCTCGTGTATTTGCTGTGGGACGGAAAGTGGTGTAAGAAAAAAATGTTAATTTTTAATTGTTCCTCTTCTTGTTCCTCTTCTTTTAATTCCAAGCAAAGACTAAACTTTAGAAATGTGAGGTTCCTTACTGTTTCTTCAGCACAGTTAGAAAACATGATTGATTCATATAGGATGTGACTACATATATATCACCCATAAATATTCCTGGCAATTTGTCATCCTCATTACTCAGATTCTGGCTCAGCTTAACTTTGATGAAATCTTTGGTCTGGGTCATCCAGGAATAGCTTTCACTACTGGGATACAGACATTTTCATAGCTTCTCTTTTGAGGCTATTGGGATTTGGGGGTTGTGTACGCCCTGTGGCTTTGAGCATTCCGTATTGTTGACGTGAGTGACTGCTGAAAT
Organism: Alectoris magna; assembly: GCA_030625065.1. Taxonomy (NCBI): domain Eukaryota; kingdom Metazoa; phylum Chordata; class Aves; order Galliformes; family Phasianidae; genus Alectoris; species Alectoris magna. The sequence continues at coordinate 109,516,167 of CM060560.1, forward strand.
TTGTTTGAGAAATCTTCCTGTGGAGTACAATTTTATAATCTCTTTAAAAATCTCCTTGCATCTGATGCTTTTATATTAGTTTGGGCTGGCAGACTATTAAAGAAGAGGAGTCACTGATCTCAGAAGATATTTTTTCCAGTTAACTGTGCTCTTCATTTTACCTTTGCTTCTCCAGCGGTGAATATACCCCAAAAAGGTAGTTTATCACCTTTATGTAGTTTGTATGTGAACTGTTCTTTGGGGAGAAAAAGAAGGAAGAAGAAATACAAAGAAGAGGCAATCTCAGATCAATCATACTCATTTCCAAGGGATATGACCTATAAGCACTTCTGAACGGGGCGCTCTCTGCTGATATGATTCCTTGTGTGAGAGCAAGCTGCAGGCTTGCTGTGCTGACTGCAGTCAGCGCTTCCAGGACAGGCATGGGAGGGCTGTATGTATTTGTCTCAGCTTCTTTTCCTGTGCCAGCAATGGGAAAAAGAGGCACATGATTTCTGGGTGCAGTATAATGTATCTGCAGAGGATCTAAGAACTGCATATCAAAAGAGAGGAACAGAGAATTTCTCTGACACACCTTCTTCCTCTCGGTGAAATACATTTCTGAAGGGATTGCTGTTTTCATCCCTGTCTGTCCTCTGCACACTGCATATCTGTTTTTCCCCATACAAGGCACTTGTTTTGGTTTTCTGAAAAGACTTTTGCTTAGAGATTTCTGCAATTCTTTTCAGTTTAGCTGAGACAGTATGTGCTACTCTGAAAGATCAATTGAAATACAATTTAAAAAAAAATCTCAGCGTCTTAGAGCAAGGTCTGTTAGACTGTGGAATAGTCTCCCAGGGATGCAATGGAAATGACTTTTTGCTTGCAACAAGTAAAACTGCTGAAACAAAATACTAGAAATTATAGAGTAGAGAGCAAATGAGATTCTTGCAGAGACTGAGCTGGGATTTAGCAGACATGATGGGTCAGTACAGGCAGTTCTGACTTTTTTTTTGCTCCTTTCCAACTCTACCTGTGTAAACAAAAAAGGAATGCACTTTGTTTAAACAAAAGAAAAAAGTCACATTAAATCACTCACTCTTACATGCCTGAATAGTTCTCCCATAGTTCAATTGAAGCTGTAATTTCCTACATTTCTGCACCATGTTCAAAGTCATCATATTCTACTTTTAACAGATAAAGCTACATTTGCTTTAAGTAATTATCCCTTTTGAAGTAGATTGTCTAGATTTAAGACTTTCTAACATTTATATGTTGTTTCACCTTCCTGAAATTTCCAAAAGCTGTGTGCATGCACATTTTCTTTTTCTGAGATGGTAAGGGTTAGAGGCTTGTCTGATTTATTTATTAATTCTCACTGTTCCCCATCCACAAACTGTGCTACATTTCAGTTTCCACAAGCAAAACTCATAGTGCAAGCTGAGGCAATCCTGCAGAACACGCCACAGCATCTGTTCATTGTATTCAGTTTTCAGATGCTATTTCCTTCTACTTCTTCATATAAATTGTGATGAAACACAAGAACCATGACATATTCTTCTCCTGTATACCTGAAAGAAGCCATTTTACCTTAAACGTGGAAGTAGTTAGATGTTCATGGAATACCAGGAAAGGTCAGGCTTAAAGTGTTTCTCTCATTTGTCTGGGTAAAATGTAATAAATTATATATTCCCGATGGAAGGTAAAGCCTGAGTAAAATTCTACTAAAATGGAATTGGATGCTTATGAAAGCTATGGTACTCCTCTGTCTCTAATCTATAATGCCTGATGTATAAAAAAGAAATCTCAAAAAGTGTCCTTGAAGGATGTAGGGCCAAATTCTTTCTTATCATTTCTGGCTACTTCGCAAGCACCTCGTGGTCCAGTGGGCACTATGGGAAACACATGATTGGACCGTCATCTAGTATTTAGCCCAGTAAAAATGGGAGTGTGAGGTGAACAAGACACAGATTCGTAGCCACAAGCTTTGTATGGGCTTATCATAAGAAAACAAAAGCTATATTCTTAAGTGCAGATGACAATGGCGAATTGCATTAAAAGATCTGTGTTTGAGTTTTATAGCTGATTTTAGATTATGCTTGTCTTTCTATCTGATAGAGGAGATCAGAGTCTCTGAGAGAGAAAAATGAAGGGGGGAAAAAAAAAGAAAAAAAGCAGAAATTTCAGCTCTTAGCTCCAGGGATGTAAGGATGACCAAAATGGAACAGCTGCGATACCCAGATTTATTCTTTTAATAGATGCTGAAAAGAAGATCTCTTTGCCTTTCCCTGTTGTTCCAATTTCAAGAGCATAGTGTTGCACAAATTTACTTCTAGGATAATCAATGAATGAATATCCATGATGAACTTACAGATCCCTTGGATGAATTCAAGGAGCCCTGGATCAGACCCAAAAATGCAATACATCTTTCAATAATTGATCCCTTTTATATCTGAAACCGAAAAATCTGTACAAGTAGTAGGTCACAGACTTCCCATCCCATATTTATGGATAATTTTAAGGATTTGGATCATTTTTATGCCTGAACTCTACAGTTAGTTTGCTTTCAAGCTCCATATTGTATCTGGTTTTCCCATGAGCTTTTATTTTCATTTGATTTCAACAGATGTTATTTACTGCTATTTCCCTCTGCTTTGGAGAAGGATTTATCATTGAGATGTATTTTCTTTTTAGTGCACAAATACATAAAATCCAGGCATGAAGCCTGACCAAAACAGCTGGAAAGTGACACTGAAATTAACGCTATAGAGCTGCTTCTCTAATCTGCTGAGCAGTTTATATAAATGCAGTTTAAATAAAATGAGTCTGCAAGCAGCAAAGCTTAAAGGATATTAAATCCTGGCTTTATAAATGATGGCCATGATATCAGGAACTACCCCATAGTGTGCAATTTTTTTCTTTCTTATAACAAGGTTATCTGGCCTCACAAGCTTCTTAGGGTAAACTTAATTAAAGTAATTTAAAAGAAAAAATGCAAAAGGAGAGAAAGGTAGCATTTTGGAAATGAAGTATCTTCAAATATGTATATTTCTGTGAGCTAGAGGTATGTCTCCCTGTACATAGTGAGGGACTTAGAGGGAGAAAGCTGTTGCATATTTCTTTTTCCTATGAGTTTGCATGCACACAGACACAAAGATGGCTTGCATAAAATGGAAAATTCATTTACCTTATTCATAGCATGGAGGGGAGGGGCATTTCCTTTTTCTGGGGAGATGAGAGCTCAGTGAATAATAAAGGTTTCCTCCAAAAACAGAATATGCTACACGTGCTGGCAATGCATTTTTCAGTGTTCCTAACATTTCTATACAGCTGTGATTCGTGGATATAATAAAATATTGATATCTGTTTCCACAGTTCTATCACGCAGCAAAAAATCTTTATGTGATCTAAATTTAACATTTCTGCAGTGGACTGCAGACTGCAAGTTGTTTCTTGCCCTGGTCGAAAAGCTCTGTGCCACCCCATCTGCTGCTCCAAATGCCAGACCTCAGCAATATCACTGGATGGCAGGGCTGCTTGTAAAGGAGTGTTTGCTATTGTATTCAAGTTTCTGATTAGCTTGGTAAAAACATTTCCCTATCAGTTTGTATTACTGAGCTGTTGCTGAGCTACAGGCCCAAGTCTAATCTCAGATTGATGAAGTGTATCAAACATGACATTTGAATCAATCTGCTCATAAATAATAATAATAATTTACATTTATAGAACCCTTTTCAGCAAGAGCTCTCTCAAAAGGCCTTTTTGACCTCCAATTTATCTGTTGTGACTCTCCCCGAATTAGAGGCGAGTGGCGAGTGTAATGTCCTCTACTCCACTACTGCATTTGGTATGGCAATGGCCATTGGACAAATTACATTCACAATGAGATTTCAACTATCTTATCTACATGATGCTCAATACTCCATCTATCTCAGAGGATATCACCTGTAATATTATTAGGGACTCAAATACGGTTGACAGAAATCTGTCAACCATATAAAAAACTGAATGCCCGGTAAGTACAACTCCATTTTTTTTTCCAAGTCTGGAATCTACAAACTGCAAATAATTACATAGACCTAAGAAGGTAGTTTGGTAATATTTACTCCAGAGTAGTTCTAATTTTAAGTAAAGTACAATTATCTGATGAATGAAAACATTAGTTTCATCAAGTGAAAAAAGAGGCTCCTGGACTTATTCTGGGCTTAAGGTGTTTGTACCTCTGCTGTCACTAGAGAACCAACAGAAATAGTGTCACACAGTGGTATATTTCAATACCACATCTAAATGTCTGTGTAGGTCATACCAAAGGAAGACTTCGCTCTGTTTATTCTTAGGGTTTTGTTTTTTTTTTTTCCCCACATTAGCTTGTGAGGCTAGATTTTTAAAGGCACGAAGGCATCAAACAATGCAGATAGGTGCTTTCAGATTCATGTGCTGTGCCTATTGCAGCTGTTGAAGTCTAAATCCCATGAATAAAATCACCTTTGATAAATTGTGGAGGCTGGCTTCAACAGTCTGCCAATGCACAGTATCCATCTACATTCCTATCTGCCTAAAACTCATCATAACATGTTTTTTCCTGGTTCCTGGTGAAAGCAGAGTTACAGCCTCTGTTGCCTGCAAGAACAGAACTCAGCCAAGAGGAATTTTAACCTTTTTATTTTTAAAGTAATTTATTTAATACAGATAGTTTTATTGTTGATGTTTTGTGTGCTGTTGATTTGTGTTTGTGTGTGTGTGTGGTACAGTTTTGATTTGACAAAATCCTCATTTACTTAGCTTTACGGCTCACAGGCCATTCTAAAGACAGCCGATGAAAAACTTTACAAAAGTACATGGAATACACAAGGATGGAAAGAGAATGCATCAACTCCTGCATGTGAAATTCTCAGCTTGTAAATGAGAGATTCAACCATAAATTCCTCCTTGGGAATCAGGCAGAACAAGGACAAACTTTGCACTGAGTGCTTAGGGATTTTAGCTATGCTGGCACAAACTCTTAATGTAAAACTCTCTGGTTTTACATTAAAAATGTAGAGAATCTTCTCTTTAATCCAGTAGGGCTCTATTCCCCAAATTGTGCCAATAAGGCCATTACATAGCATCTTGTCCTTGATAAGATGCCCATAGAATCAGCGAATACCAAAAGTAAACAGAACTATGAACTCACAATACATCATAGGCAGGTTCCTTCACACATCCTGGCCAGGTCTGTGTTTTGTTTTGTTTTGTTTTGTTTTTTAATTATTTTGTTTTGTTGTTTTGTTTCTGCTTCTTAGGTTTTTTGTTTGTTTGTTTGTTTGTTTTTAATTTCCTGTCGCTTGTTGATACTCCTATCCTCACATCCAGACCTGCAGCACTTCTCATTTCAAGAGACTGGTTGTCTGCAAATACGTTATATCACTTCTTGGAAATTCCAATACATATTTTCTAGCAGTTTAGACAAAGGTTCCAGATAGGGTTAAAAAATTTCACACCTCTCTCTCAGTGTTTCAGTGCTAATGGTAGACATCCCATCTGGAGCCCTCGCCACAGAAAAGATGTGGAATTTTTGGAAAGAGTACAGAGGAGGGCCACGGAGATGATCCAAGTGCTGGTGCACCTCTCCTATGAAGACAAGCTGAAGGAACTGGGCTTGTTCAGCCTGGAAAAGAGAAGGCTGCAGGGACACCTCATTGCAGCCTTCCAATACTAAAGGGATTTTACAAACAGGAGAAAAATCAACTTTTTACATGGGTAGATAGTGATAGGATAAGGTGGAATGGTCTTAAACTAAAGGATGAAGATTTAGATTGGATGTCAGAGGGAAGTTTTTCACTGAGAATGAGGTACTGGAACTGGTTGCCCAGAGAGGTTGTGGATGCCCCATCCCTGGAGGTGTTTAAGGCCAGGTTAGATGGGGCTCTGGGCAGCCTGATCTAGTACTCAATCTAGTAGCTGGCAGTCCTGCCTGTGGCAGGTGGGTTGGAACTTGATGATCCTTCAGGTACCTTCCAATCCATGCCATCCTATGATTCTATGATTCTATCTATCTATGATTCTGTGATTCTGTATTCTATAAACTCTCATAGATAGATAAACTAAATATATACTATATATCATCTTTGCAGTTTGGCATCTGATAGCAAACTAAAATCAAAAGGTTAAGTCAACGGTTCTGACCTCGTACTTTAAGTCTGAACTTCTCATTTCTATCTTCCCTCGGATGAAGCAATCACATAAAAAGAAAGCACTTTCTAATAAAAACAGTAAGTGTTCAGACCTGTATTCAAGACAGAAGGAATTTTGATAGTTCTGATTTTATGGACTGTAGACTAGGGAGGCAAAGTATGTTGATTTTCTTATAGGGGATAGAAATAAAGTGAAATGAAAGCAGATGGATCTGCCCTAGCAGTGAACCATTGGATACAATACTTTGCTTCAGTGAGTATCCAAATTATTTTCAGGTAGTTTGGCACATAGGTAATTTATGTGCTTCGTTCTCTGCCTGCTATTTAGAAGCTGTTTCTCAAGTAGGGATTGTTCTCTGAACTGTTCACCTTTGCATGCACTATTTCACTCTTAACTCTTCTAATATTCCTCTTAAGGTTAACTTAGTGAAGTGAATTCAATACACTTTTTTGTTGCACTCAGAGTCTCTGCTTGTGGCTAGAGTCAAACTGAAAATGGCAAGGGTGCTCCTAGGTGACTGCCTGCTTGATGACTGTGTGCACAATGCAAGAGAGGCTGTCCCAGCCATGATATGTTTGCTGTCACTGAGCAGAAGGAAATATGACTGCAGTGTCCCTACAAAGAGCAATGCCATCGAGAACATTATTTTGGATAAAAAATGACAATTCTTTCTTTGAGATCCGAAGATCCGAAATACAAAAACTGACTTCTATATGCAGTGATTTTTTTCATATTTTGAGACATAAAGTAGAAAACTGAAGCACAAATTATTGTCTCAGACAAGGTACAACTCAGAGTTAAAAACACTCAATATCCTGAGTTCTCTGATCCCACAAACACAAACCAATTCTCCCGTTCACTTGTGAAGCCTAGGGTAGAGATGTGATACTCTCTATAAGGACAGTTATAAAAGATTTTCAGAGGAATCAGCTGAAAGACTAACAACTGTCCGCAATGGGACTTTAATACCTGGAAATCACAATAATGAATGAAGTATCCAGACTGTCTATACAGAAAGAGTCAAACACTTCAGAAGAGCAGGATACACATTTGTGTCATTAGATCATGCCTTAGTACATCCTTCCTCTAACAATTCAAGTTACAAATTAAGAAATTAAAACAATGAAGTCAGGGAACTCAAATGAGTATGGTAACAGCATTATTATAAGGAATTTCTAGGTATCGCCACCATATCTATCTGATTTAAAAAATACACAAACGTATCTTTGGAGGTTCTCAGACCTTTCAAAATCATCTGAAAGAGCTGACACAAGTAAATTTACAGAAAAGGATAAATCTTGGCAAAATACTGCAGAGCAGTCCAATTAACCTGCTTCGGGGAAACCTAGTTTAATTGCTGGACTGCAATCACTTCCGATAAGGTCTGATACTAACATTATTACCTGTCTGTAAATATATCTTCATCAGATATTCTTCCTAGGGCAACTAAATAAAACTGACATCCTCTAATTTAAAATGAAATATATATATATATATTTGCTAGCATTGTAACTTGTAAAGCATCAAGTTAGAGGTCAGTAACTAATTTTATTAAGAAAAATAGAGATGGTAGCTTCTTCTCCTAACAATATTTTCCCCCTGATATGTGTTATTGCAATGTTCATTTTCTGTACTGTTCTTCTGGCACAGAATTTCATTACTGTGTGGCCCACTTCCCACAAGCTGCTCTGTTGTGCCATTTCCTGGAGAGCAAAATGAAGAACAGCATCTCATCTCATTGGTGTTAGAAGGAGCTGTTCCAAAATCTGATGTTGAAGGATGTTGGGAAATTGTTTTTCCACATTTCCCTAACATTCCTTCAATTTCAGTAACAAGCTGAACAATTTTTCATTGTTCTAGTTGTGTGAAGGCACCTTAGACTGGAGACAAACAATGTGTAACTCCTAGGGTCCCTTAACACTGCCTGGCAGTGGCACTGGGTACAATAAAGTCACAGAAGCAGAGCTCACGCAGATGAGTGCCTGTGTGGCTGATGTCCGATGAGGAAGGTAGAGCACCCTTTACAGCAATGCCATAGTGGTTTAAATAAGAAGAGGTACAGCCTTGGCTAATGGCACAAATATGTACACCACACTGCTAGCAGCTACGCTCTTCTTAATATTCACGATACCTAGATTAAAAATACCTGTTATGGAGCTGCAAGCATGCTTCTGGGAAGTATCCTTAGAATAATGAAAAACAGGCCTACTTGACTCTCTGGTCCCCTTCCAAATCCTTCTTTCAACAAGAATGCCAGTGAAACAGAGCTATTACTATTGCAGTATTCTTCCAGCTTTTAACCTGTAGCTAAAAAGCTTTACTTTGTTGTGAGTACTGCACTCCAATTTATTGGCTGCATCCTCAGAACCTGAGGTACTATCATGTTTTAGGCAGAACACTGGACATAGTAGGAGGTTTCCTGCTTTTAACTCTCACTTACAGGAGAGTTCAGCATGATTCATCTCAGTAATTTGTCCTTGTCAAAATAGACATCAGAAGCAGCATTTTCCAGAGCCTTGGTTGAAGACAAGGTGTTGGTCTACGTGGCTATTCAGTTAGACCTGGGAAAGAACCCTACATTCATATGTTTTAATGTTGTCAGATATTTTAGGAAAAAAGTGCCTGGAGGTTCCAAGCTGCAGTACAGTGGGATTGAGTGTGTACTATAGCAGGGAGTACAATGCAGTCCTGATACCAATACTGAAGCTATTTCTAAAGTGCAATTCATCTATGAATTCTACCACATGCAATTTGTACGTATTTATGGAACTGCATAAAAGATTTAATTTTTTTTTTCCCCAGATGTTAAGCCTATACAGTATAATCACTCTGTAGTGAATCTATCTATTGTTAGCATTAGCACTGAGAATTTACAGCTTGAATAAATTTTTGTTACCTAGGGAAATTTACATATGTAAATTTAAGCAGCAAAAATCCCCAACCTATTGATATTGAAGTTTTCTTGCTTTGTTTGGTAAAAAAAAAAAAAAAAAACACCTTAAAATAATTAATCTTCTATAGTGGCACATTTTAGCAAGATGTGCTATTTTGGAAATAGACAGCTAAGCTTTGTTAGCCTGCAAAATTTGCAAATAGATGAGAACCAGCTTTTAGTAAATGAGATAAGGTGATAAAGCATGTACTCTTTAACTAATTGTAGACACAATGCATAAAGATCCCATGAAATGACTTCTGTTATGCTAGGCATTAGTATAAATTAGCTCAGCTGTGAGAGTGGTCTCTCTCTTCTTAAGAGCTGAATAGATTTGCTGCGACACTATTGTAGAAATCTCTAGAGATGCTCTATGGATACTGATGAATATTGAATTAATTTCCAAAACTACCCTGAAACTTTTGACTCTTAGTTGTATTACCAGCCTGACAAACTTTACACGCAATCCTGTATCTTCCATTTCAGTATCGAAGCACACAACATAGTCATCATTCTCCCAAAGAACAACTAGCTTAATCAAAGGGATGACTTGATTCTGCAGGTGAAGCTTTTTAAAATGTAAAATTTTGTTTAACAAATCCAAGTGACTCTTTATGAATGTGACACCTGGTGTTTGTCCAAGAAGTCAGGAAAACTATTAGCTCAAATGAAAAACGTGCAACGGGTGATAGGAGAAAAGCCCAGGCTAGTGGAGTTCTACATCTCCAGTTACAATACACAGCGGTGGCTAGTAAACAGTCAACATCTGCAAACAGTTTTTACAGAATTATTCTTTTTATAGTTTAAGAAAAAGCCTGTGCTGTCTTTGTTTCTCTTGTGCAGGAGCAGTTGACATCGGTGCCCACAATACAGTCTTTTGGTGCTGAAGAGAAAATTTCATTTGTCACTCAGAGAGCTTCCAGATTAGAGTTATCATCTCCGTTTGAGCTGACAGCACACAAGAACCTTCCTCAGCACAAGACAGCTTACCCATGGAGAGCTGTAACTGAGCAATAATTACATATGTACATTTATATTCTAGAGCAATGGAAAATTGCATGCAGACACACGTGGTCAGCAAGGTACTGGTACACAAATAGAAGGGAATTCAAGTAGGATTCCCATTTTGTGGTGCTGTGGCTCGCAGTAGTTTTAGTCTGATTCCTATTTGTCTTTATGGGAAGGGCTTGTGAAGAATCCAGATGTAATTAACGAGGTATAGGAATGCAGGGCAGGTACTGAGGTAAGGCTCCAACTCCCACTTACGGAGAGTCCTACATAGCAAGTCTGGTATTGATAGTAACAAATTCACCAAACAGGGTGCCAGCTGTTGTTACCTGCAATCCTCCAAGACAGTGGGTCCTACTACCTGCGCAAGTATACTCATATCCAGTTGCAGTTTAATACAAGTTTAATACAAGGCTGCTTCTACCAGAAGTTCTGCTTTTCTTTATCAAATCTGAATACGTGGAGGCAAAAGTAAAAAAAAATCTGACAAGGAGCAGATCTGGAAAACTGTCTGTCAGCCAAAACAATGAAACTAAGACCAGTTACGCACAGAAAGGAACAGCAACTGTTCTTTCAGAAAGCCACTTACTTTACTCACTGTTAACAGCAATAGCTCGATTAGTAGGTTGTTCCTCCACAGAGCATAAATTACTTAATTAATCCCCACGTACCCTATTCTCCAAGAGGCAGAACATTCACTGTAGACAAGATTTTGCAAATACAAGCAGAGTAGAGCACAGTAAAAGAGACACGTATAAGAAGGTATAAGGAGATGTTGTTGACCTATAAGAATGAGCACTTTAACCAGGTCATGGTTTTGTAGCTTTTAATATGGGTTTAGAGATAATTGTCTACTTCATAGTTTGGGTCCTTTCATAAGCTTTTTTCTTTTCTTTTCTTTTCTTTTCTTTTCTTTTCTTTTCTTTTCTTTTCTTTTCTTTTCTTTTCTTTTCTTTTCTTTTCTTTTCTTTTCTTTTCTTTTTTTTTTTTTTTTTTCTCACCAGTAATAGCCAAGATTTCCAGAGCTCAGCCCACAGAAGCCCGTGAGGAAGCCACAAACAAACAGAGATTCAAACAACCTTTTTCTTCTCTGTTATTCAGCTTCTCAAATTATGTAGTCAGGATTGTACCTGACTGTCCATGAGACTGACAAAAGTTGTTTTATGTCAGTCATTTATTAGAAAATTATTTATTCAGAAAAAGTTGCATATATTTTCTTCACTGGAATTGATTTATATTCTGAAAGTAATATTTGTTTTCAATTTCTTATGCCTATTATTAGCTAAAATAACAATAATTAAAAACAAAAACAAAAACACACAACACAAACACCATAAAGCAAGCAGAGGGATACAAGTAGGGTGTCATTTTTTTGTTTATTTCTTTGCAAACATGAAGATTAAATAGATTGATAGAACTACCAAGATTGGAGAAGACCTCTAAGATTATCCAGTCCAACTGCCCACCTATCACCAATATTTCCCACTAAACCATGTCCCTCAGTACAACATCTAAATGTTTCTTGAACACCTCCAGGGACAGTGACTCCATCACCTCCCTGGGCAGCCCATTCCAGTGCCTGACCACTCTCTCGGAGAAGAAGAATTTCCTAACTTCCAACCTGAATCTCCACTGGAGCAACTTGAGGCCATTCCCTCTTGTCCTCTCACTGTTACATGGGAGAAGAGGCTGACCCCCACCTCACCACAACCTCCTTTCAGGTAGTTGTAGAGAGCAATGAAGTCTCCCCTGAGCCTCCTTTTCTCCAGACTGAACAATCCCAGCTCCCTCAGTCGATCCCCATTGGACTTGTGCTCCAGAACCCTCATCAGCTTTGTTGCCCTTCTCTGAACATGCTCCAGGGCCTCAAGGTCTTTCCTGTAGTAAGGGGTCCAGAACTGAACACAGTACTCGAGGTGTGGCCACATCAGAGCTGCGTACAGGGAGATGATCACTTCCCTGATCCTGCTGGCTGCACTATTTCTGATACATGTCAGGATGCCATTGGCCTTCTTGGCCACTTGGGCACACTGCTGGCTCATGTTCAGCCAAGAGTCAACCAGTGTGAACCAATGTGAAATAGCCTTCTGCAAAATATACAGTCAACTTCTTTTTCTTAAAACTTTCTTACTTAGATTTTAATCTAAAAGTATCTAGGCACATGATGATACTTGAAAACAGCTTTCTTAGTGCAATATCTTTATAGGAGGTATTTGGTATGTCTGCTCCTTTAAGATTACTATTTAAGATATTGATTTCTTTTTTAATTGCAAAAAAAAGCAAAGCTTCAGAAATGATGGTTTATTTCATGTTTCTATTTATAGCCCCATTAGGAATGTCCTTAACACATACTTGGCGGAAGAGTTAAACACATTCTCCAGTTTTCCATCAGATTTTTAATTCTGCTCTGAATATATCAGGCGCCACAGCTCCGATTCCACTAGGTACTGGAACCCACCTTTGACACACCAGGTTTTCACTGCTATTCCAGTCAGTACTAAAGAATGAATATAGCCTGGAGACATTAGACTGGCCCCTAAACCAGAGTATCCCAGCCTGTGGTCTGCAAAGTGCCCGCAGTTTGTAAAACATCAGAACAAATTTAAAATGAAGGAGAATGGATGAGATGAAAAATCCTATTCATTATAGTGAAAAAAAACCAAATGACAGTGAAGGAAAACAGAAGTACAGGACAACTAGTTAGAGTTTATTCTGATTTTTGACAGTGAATTTAACTGTGCTAACCACATGACAACATCAACAACAGTCTTTTTTTCTGTTATCTGCTCAGCTGCAATTTTGACATTCTGAGATTTTTCTGCAGGTTTTATTTGCTCAGGCTGCATAACTGCTGTTACTGCTGAAGGTTTTAGCACTAGCACATCACTTTGTTAATCAGTGTAGCATAAATGCAAGCATTCCATGGAGCTGTTTGTAGAATCACTTTTCAAAACAAGACTATAATATATGTTAAAAATTATTTTGCATAATCTAAAATGGCCACAACATTATAATTACACATAAAGAAATATTTAAGACTGCAGTTGGTTTTTAGACTAACTTGGTCAAGATCAGTTTCTGCTTCCCACTTACATTTCTGATCCACTTTTAAATAATTTTGAAGCCAGTTTCAAAAAATTAGAAAGAATCTCAATGTTGTAGACATCAAATTTTCTGAAACATTACTGAAAAGAGGTAGCAAGGTACAGTAAAAGATAAGATGCCATCCACCGCCCATACTGAATGTGCTATGTTGTGACCTCAACCCACGTTAACCCCAAGGAATTTACAGAGAAGTACTAAGTGTCCCAAGGAGAGAAAAGTTTGAGTCTGCACTCAAATCTTTATTGAAAGTGACTAAAAGAATCCTACCATGAGACTCCAACCCACAGAAACTCAAACCTTGTAATCTCCATTGTCCACCAAACCACCTTCTCTGTTATTCTCAGCCATGTCAGCAATCTGCAAGAAAAATGACATGAGAGAAGATCCCTTTCTCTGACATATAAAGGCATGAGTCTCTGCTCTGGTATCTCAAAAGACTGTGAAAGCCTTGTAAAAGCTGTTTGATTTCATTACATTATCACTTATTATGGTACAAGCACTGTTTTGGTCCTGATTTCAAACTCTGGAGCTGAAGGTGTATGGGATATTATGTCTCAAGCAAGTAGCCTGAAAACTAGGAAGATATTGGTCTACATGCTCATGAAGTACACTTTCAGCTGACTGAGTCATCCTGCTTTGTGCTTAGTATGGATCTACAGAGGGGAGCTAAGGAAAAAATAAAATATAAAATAAAATGCTGTAAGTTTCTCCTTGTCTTCCTCTTCAGTTTCTTTATAATAAAGACAGATAAGGAAGATTTAAATCCTAGCACAAATTAGAGTTGCTTCAACCCATACTGAACTGCCCAAAGCACCACTAGGCTGTTTCAGCAGCTACAGCATACAGATATGACTCTCTTTCTCCTAGGAATGCCCTCTATGCCTAGAGATAAAAGAAGATATGAATAATATATTGCATCTAAGCCACCCAGGTATTTAAAGTCTTTAGGCTTTCTCTTGTTCTTTCAGAAACAGAAGACAAAAGAGAAAAAAGTGCCTTTTTTTTTTCTTTTTTCTTTTTCTTCAGTAAGTACAAGTTTTGATTTTTTTTTTTCTTTTCCTGTATGGAAATATGGAAATCTCCTGGCTAGTTAACTAAAGTGTAGCACAAAATACAGCTTGTAAGAAACCATGAGACGTAGTGTTCACAGACAGAGGAGTGGCTGCAGTGAAACCTGCAGAGCATTGCCATGAGAGGGAAAAGAGAAGGATTTCAGGAGAGCACTTTATTAAGCACTGCCTTTTTTACTTGTCTCTGATTATACTTGTGATTTTCAAGAAGTTTCTCAGCCTTCTCTTATTTTATAGCACAGCTGCTGAAAGGAGTAGGGATAACATCCATCTCTAAATCAGCCATTTGTTGACTAGCATTTCCTTGGGATATTACAGATGAATTGGTTACCTCAAACCCCTTCCCTGTGCTGGTAAATCTGTCAGAGTAAAACGTACTGCAGCAATGTTTCTGAATATTTCATATATTCTTTACAATCATTTTTGAGCCCCCTGGAATATGTTACCAAAGAGTCAATCCCAAGACGCATTAGCATACACGTTGGTAGCATAAGAGCAACTTGGATTTTTCTCAAAGTACAGACTTGCAAAATTAATTCTGCATCTTACTACCATCCTTTTAACTGCACTCCAACCCCAAATCACCCTCCACAGTTTCAGCAACAGAAGTCTGCAAGACAGCAGTTTGTCTTCTTTTTATTTTTTAACTTTGGCTGTGCCTCATGTAACAAGAGTATGGACACCTGCATTATGAACCTACAATCACTTACAGCAATGAGTATTTCCACTTTCAAGACAGCAAAGGAGATTAAGAAAACTGAAGACTACTCATGTACCTTAAAAAACACAATGTCTACCTCTTTGTTCTCACTTTACCTTTCTTATTCCCCAGGGATGTCAAGCATAAGCAACAACAGAATTTAAACCACTGCAGAGCAAGTGGGCATTTTATCTGTGCTGATTGCTACAAAAACCTTTTTGCTGCTCGTACTTTCTCATCACACTTGACTTGATCACATCCAGTGAAATCCAGAAGTACTCAACAGCGCTGAGCATAAGGTTAACTTGGGACACTGATCTTTTGGTCATAGAGGTCAAGAGAGTAAGAACTTACGTAATTTGTTTATGTAAAGGTGGTCATTTGTCAGTAAGAATCTACAGTGTTAACTTTCTCTCAGCAGCAAAGAACCTCTCCCTACAAGAAACACCAGTGATGTAATTGAAGGGGGAAAAAGCAACAGATTCTACTTTATCAAAATTAGACTTTTGGTATGGTACTGAAATAAAGTCAGAAAGTCAAAACAATCAATACCACTAACAAAATATTTTTGACAACTCTTCTTTTATTCCCAAGAAAGATGGCCTCAACCCCTGCTCACCAAGAATCATTCTTCTATAATTTAATTACTTGTAAACAATTGCGTCATGTTTGCACAAAAAGTTTCTCCCCTCTGGCTTCAACCAGAATTTCTGGCAGTACCCTTTACTTAGCGTGCTTCATCAAATAAGTTCTTGTAAATTACAGGCCTCTCCTCAACCTTTTCCCTTTCCGTCCTTGCAAACATTTTCCTTCAACACCAATAAACACCTCTTGAGTTTCTGTATCTTACTCTAGCTCAGTAGGCAGAACAACAGTAACAAGCACAGACTCCTAAAGTTTCCTAAAGGTGTAATATATCACTCCTCCATTCCCACCTCAAATTCCATGTGCTTCAGGGTGGGAATAAAGTAGCCATAGAAAACAATGTTTGGAAACTGCCAATGAGCAAGGAATTTATCATGCACTACAAAATAATGTGTCGTAATGGTATTTATAGAAATTAAAAGTTTGCTTGTACTGAAAGTACACTAGTAAAAAGTGTGATTAGTACTAAACATATTCTGCACGCTAGGAAAGGAAAGTTGCATTATGCTATATAAAGCTATTGGATTCAGAAATTAGATTTCTTAATTCTGAAGTAATAAAGTAAAAAAGTTTAGAAGTAAAAAAAAAAAATCCGCTAGAGAATTGGTGTTCCATTACCTATTTAACAAGTAACCAGCATCCCACACTTCACCTTACACGTATATTTAGAACACAGTTTTTCCATAGGACTCAGCATGTTTTGGGCAAGGATCAACTTGCCCAAACTTGAACTGAGAACTTGAATGTTCTCAGGGAGAGGACAAGTACATATCCATCCTACAACAAACCAGGAGAACGTATTATGAATTCTTCATGTCTTTTTCTATGCATACTAATTAAAGTTTCCCTAAGAATATAAAAAACTCCATTATGGTGTTTTGAATCCCCTCTCTTTTAGAATGCTTTGCGTAAAACACATTAGTGGAATAAACAGAAATTTCTTATGTATGAAACTGACTGTGTTCTCCCCTATCATCTGTTGTGGAAAGATATTGGACATGTACCCCTATAAAGCAGGGACATAAAAACCACCACCACATTCAGGGTCCCTTGTTAGACACAATCAGAGGAAGTCTACATCTGTTACAGAAATAGAAGAGCATGTCACCAGACCACAGAACTACATGAAGATAAGGTAGAAAGGAACAAGGGAGCTTCAGGCCGACCACTAGCTAAAGGGACATTGCCAAAGACCCCAACTCATGAGGGTGTAACAGAATTTCTAATTTGTAACTGATGGCTTTAATTTTTTTTGTTAAGGCCAGGGAACCCATGAGTTCAGGACACAAAGGAGCTGTATGAAAAAAATAGATTCTCTACATCTGTGCCCTGATTCTAGATTGGGAAACTGATTAATGGGCTTGAAAGACAGCGAAGGACATCACAGCTGCAGAATAAAAATAAAGCCAGCTAGTTAGCAGCTTTTATCTCCTAAAAAGGCAGGACAAATAATAGAGCTCCACCACACACCAGAAGGTTTTTCATACTCAAATACTGCTGGCTCACTTCTACGGCAGAGTGAGCACAAACGGTGCGGTGTGGAACAAGTTACAATGAGCTGGTGAAGAAGGCAATTAGCAGGAGTGCAAAACTGCAGGCTATTTCCCTTCTTCCCACACATTATTTTAAAAAAGCACCATTGCATGACACATAACTCCCCCTGCTACCTACTTTAATCTATATTCAAAGTACATTAAGCAGGTAAGGTAAGGTAAAATTGTTCACCCAGCAGAAACTAAGTAAAGATGAATAAGGAAGACCCATTCATCCTTTCTTCCGAAAAAAAAGTGTTAGAAGGTGTCAGGGAGGTGGCAACTTCAAAACAAGTATTATGTTTGTCACATAGTGTGTACGGAAGCTCCTTGACACAGAATGCTATTGATTTCAAAAATTTACCTGGGTTCAGAAAGCAATTTGGAAAAAAAAAAAAAAAAAGAAAAAAAAAAAGGATTTCTCATTTCTATCACATTAATGCCACTTGGAAAACTCAGTTTTCTAGAACTGAACTAAATGACCCTAAGTGGCTGTCTCAGCCAGAATACGTAGAAAAACATTGCAACGATGATGGCAAACCTGCAGAAAAGTAATAAATGTCTGTGCAATGGAAATATGGGGGTTTTGTTCACTAGGATGTGAAATGCAGTATTCAATACTGACTTTTCTTTTGTGTTATTCAGACTCTGTGGTTACACTGTGTATAGCTTACACCAAGTCGTATATTTAGCAAATATAGCAAATTAGGTGAAGAGAACAGTAAGCAGACAGCAGGAAGGGTCAAACATGTATCCAAGTCTGATATCTGCATTATAAATAAAACAGCATACAGAGACATCTTTCCATCTGCCCGGAGAGATGAGGTGATGTGAAGAAAACATTCTTGCTGCTTGCAAAGACAGCAGAATATCTTCGTATAATTCAATTAAAAAAAAAAAAAAAAAGATATGACCAATAACCTTCCTTAACCCTATTGCTTAGAGAAATGCTTGTTTTTCCCTCCAGGAAGACTCTTGCTGCTTGTCCTGCTCCTTGCTCTCCATTTTCCTGTAGCAATAAGCGTAGCCAGCTCCTTCCTTCATGTCTCTGCTGCACAGTGGAACAGTTGGGCTTTGGGGGGTATGTGTTTTCTGAGTGCTTTCCTTTGCACTAGGGAAGAATCATAAAGCTCTTCAAATGTTGTCACCCTTTCTTCCAGGGTGTGGCACCACTGCATAAGATGAAGCACTTGACCAGCTTGAAAATCAGTAAAGGATATTTTTTGTCCCTGGTATGATTATACACTGTACCTATGCAATACGTTATTTACTCATACATTTACTTCACTCACTGTCTTAGCAGCAATAAGATCAGAACAGCAAACCTCAGTTCAGTGCATCTGTCTTATCTGGGCTTTTCTCTCCTGTCTTTTTCTCTGACACAACACTGGTTTGTACACCTGTGTAGAGCTTAAAATTAATAAATGTTCCATTTGCTCTCAGGCTAACAGCTCATTTATCTCCTGCTGAAATCTTGTCTGTTGCTCCTGTGAAGGATTACTTTGCACAAATGGGGCTGGTGATGTCCTCTCACCCAAGCTGTTCATGGTCAGCTGGCGTTTGCACATTTGTGGAAGCTGATGTAACTGTGTAATGCCTGCATGCTTTCAGAATATAAGGCTATGCACTACTTTGTCCTAATCCAGGCAGCTCTGCATGTTGCTCTTCTGTACTTGTACTCTGAGCTTTGCTTCCCTTTCTCCTAATTCTCTTTTCTGGACTTTCTGCAGTGACCCCAGGGTCAGAACATTGCTTGCCTTTCAGTTCTGCCCTTGTGATTTCCCTTCTTTGTCAAATCACCACTCTTTCTTGCAGGTTAATTCTGATTTTCCCCAAGTTCCTCTCTCAACCTCTTCCTTTGCAGCCCTGTCATAAGCTGTGATCAGGAACTCAGGCAGCCCCCTGCAAATTGACAAATTGGTTCTTTAGCTTCAGATCAGACACACATTTTTCTGTGTTCTTTTTCTACTCTGTTTAAAGGCTGTATCTCATATGTATCACTTTCACCTGGAGTGCAGGACTCAGTCCTCAAATTTCTGTAATGTGGAATACCATAGTCATCTCTCCCTGATCTTACAGAAAGCTATCAAACACATCAGTCATCTATTGTCACAAAAATGAGGCTATATTGTGCCTGCCTTCCTTGCGGCTGGCTCCCACTGCTGTCAGTGTTATTTGAGCACATTCTCATTGTCACCCACATTTCCAGGGTGTTTCAGAGAGGTAAATTGCTGCCGGTGGTTCCTTAGCTCTGTAATTCCAGTGCTCAGCAATCACAGATAGCCAAGCAATTTAGCAGAGATCCATTTATTTCAGGGTGCGAGCTCTGACTACTTAATTACACAAATCTCCAGATCACACAACTGCCTCTTTGCCACCGACATCTCTTAAAGATATGACTGCTAGAGAAGCGGGAAAAAAAGGCAGTCCATGGAAGATTTATGAGGAGAAAAAGGACTCATAAGGGACCATTTGAAAGAGAAAAGATGAAAGCAAAGTCAGGTTGCAGAAGGGAGCAATAACCTGACAAAGGAGAGGAAGAAGTGCAAACATGAAGCTCGCTTAGTTTTGTTTCATAGCACCCAGTACACCATGGACTCTTCAAGACAAATATCACAGAGAAATCTGTGTAAAGCATTGCCCCTACAAACAAGAATCAGTCTCGCAAGAAAGGATGGTGTTATATAATCTTTCCCTTTATAACCCAAGAAGTTTTCTAACCCCCAACCCTGGACACCACCAGTTTGGTGGCTGGGATTTCTCTCCTGCTGAAGCAGGCAAAATTGAAGAATGTCCCTAATGACAGCTTTATCAATTGTGGGAGTTATTTTAATGGAAAAAAATTATTCTGGGGAGGAAAATGCTGTAAGTCTAGAAATCTCTGAAAGTGAAAGGCATGTGGGTAAGAAGGAACCTCTGACCCAAAAACGCCAATCTGCAGGACATGATAGGAAACCTCTGCATGCTGGAAGCATGGCCATGCCCTCTGCAGTTCTGGGGCTCCAAGCATTTTTTCTTCAATTGTAATTGCACATCCAGAGCCAAGGAGAACGAGGAGGCTCTTCACAGGGCCTGGTCACCAACACGAGTTCTGGCTGATAAAATTAATTTGACCTACTGGTGTGAAATAAAAGTAATACTTTCTATTACAACCCTTATAACCACCAAAATTAGGTCACTTGAGTTATGTTCCCTTCGACAGGTATTACCAGGGCCAGAAGTGAAAGAGAATGAATGAGACCAGAAAAAAACAGGAGGATTTTAAACTAATAGATAGAGAATCCACATTATATTAGGTCAGAGACTGTACTGAACCTTTGGTCTGGCTTTTGGATGTTATTTCTTGCTTTACCTGCCGTGTGTCTGCTAGCTCTCCCAGATTTGTCAGTGAAGTGATTTGAGCTATTCAGTTTAACCAATGATGTTTTTCTCTGGAAGCCCCTACATGATAATTCAATTTATGTTCCTAGATATTTGTCCAGCCGTTAATTACGTACATTCCAGTCTTAAGACCAAGTTTACTCTCTGTCTTGCCACTAGCCTGTGATAATTCCCCTAGTTGTTTTGGCACTTGTATGAAACAAAGAGTAAATACACAGAAGGATGGTATATTCTTAAGACATGACTGAATTTGGTACTTGGCCAACAATAAAAGTGGGTGCTTGTGTGTGCTGAGGGACTTCAAAAGCCTCAAAGTATTTCACTCAGATGCTGGCATCATAAAGTCCTTGTTCTGGAAACATTTTCTATCATTAATTCCAAAAAGCTCCTTATCTTTTCACTTTTTCAGTTAGAATTTTATTCATCTTAGCATTAATTTGATTTAAATTTGACATAAACTGATGGGAAAAACTTGAACAAAAGCTTCATCTATGCAACAAAACTAAGTAGGTTGCAGCTGAATGAAATGTTTCTTGTTGGCCCAAAATGACTGCTCTTCTTTTCTCCAGCTGTCCTTCTTCCCAGCTTCACATGTTATCCACAGAGGTTTTTGCCAGTGCAGCATCAAGCCAATTCCTTTGTTGTTCTGCTGGCATTACCTGAACACTAGGTCTTCAATGGCAGCAGCTGCAGTCTCCTTGGGACAGACGTGTTGTGATGAAGGTGAACTGGAGGAGAGAGGGGAACAACAGAACCCATTTTTTTTCACAGCAAAAAGGAAGAGCAGCAGTAGAGCTGCTGATAGCTGCTAACTCAAGCCTCTGCTTTCCTGTCCACTTAAATCTTTCAGCATCTAATGAGAATGGGGATGAGTGTTTCACTTGCCTCTTATTGGAGTCCTTCATTGTTTTCGTCTTCTCCAGCACACAGAGAGTTGAGCTGGGTGCTGTCAGCACCTCATGGCTGGGTCTATTGGACAGGGAGCAGCTGGCTCAGAGACTGAAACTTTCAATATTGCAATACAGAAGATGAATAAAGATTTTTACTTTCCAGTGCTACTTCTCCTAACTCATGTGTGTCCAAACTTTTGGCTTGCCTGGGCCAAACTGAGTGAAGAGTGGTCTTGGGTGACATGTACTTAGGTTGCTCTGAAAGTAATGCCTCCAATCGGTTTCCATGGAAATTATGAAAGATACAACAAAACCAGTAGCATTATTTGACAGACCGAAATCTCAGCTACAGAACACTCTTTTCAATATAAGTCTCCACCATTTGCTATGCATTTTCGCCAGCAGTGAACAAAATTCTGCATGGCACGATTTAAAAATCATTACCAGCAGAGGTGACCACTGTCACTGTCACAACAGGTTGGACATGCCCATTCTAACTGCTCTGTGGACAGCAAAGTCAGTCACCTAATAGAGAAGGCATGCAAAAGTGCAGCAAGATTGCAGTGGGAGCTCTGGGGATATTCTGCTGTGGCTCCTGATGTCAAGACTTCCTGAACACTGCCATAAACATAGAACTCACTGTGTATGCTAAGAATGCCACATTTTCAATGTGTCTTTTATCCAGAAAGGGCGTTCCTATAGTAGGAGCTTAGAGATGACCTGAAATCAAAGAATTAGGCAGCAAAACCATTCACATTCTTCCATAGATGTAGCATATTCAGTTCCATTTTCTTCACCATTTCCTTGAAATGACAGCTAATTCTTTCAGATTACCAAATTGTAGTTATCATCAGTTGGAGTTATTTATACCAATGTCAGATTTTCCATTTTTTATAATGAGCATGTGGAAAAGTATATCAATAAAAAAACCTTATTCTAAAGCCACCGTCATTGGTTTTGTTTAGGAGACTTAATCAGGCTCTGTTCACATCATACAGGAACAAATTCACTCTTTCTGCAGTGTTGACACAAGAACTCTTTTTGCGCGTGAAATACAGAGGAGGAAGAAGTGCGTATCAAATTGCAACTAGAGAAGGAACTTTATGTGACGAGAAGAGTGAAAGAATTTGGTGGATCATTGGATTTTAACACCGCTATTGCTACTTTTATGGAAAATGGCATGGGGGCCTTTCATAACCGTGAACATTCAACACTCATTTGAGCAATCACACCTCTCACAGCTTGCTTGCTCCCTGACATTTATGCTGCCGGCATTCTCTCAGCAGCCCCCTCATTACAAATCTCTAATGCCACTTCTTGTGTCATTTAATTTCCCTGTGAAGGTCTTCTGTTCACCGCCTTACCACACTGTTTTGCTCACGGTTTCTGATGAAATCACAGCCAAGATAATATCAAACATTATGAATTGGGGGAGAGAAAAACATTTAGTCGTTGGCAATTCCACAGATTTTTTCTGCCCCATAGACAACATTTTAATAAAATATGTCCTCAGAAGAAAACCCTGTGCCCAAAAGAGTCGAGGTGCTGCATTTTGACCAATAAAAAAAGAGAAAATCTAGATTGCACCTTGTAACACAAAATGCTGGTATTCATGTTTCAGGATGCAGTGGTTGAAAAACCTCTGTACACAAATTCTGCTCCCTCTTAGTACTTGCCCCTTGGAAAGGTAACAGAATGGAGGTCCCTGAACGCAGCCAGGAGGCTGTGAGCAGCTTCCAGGCTGAACTGATCAAAAGGACAACTTTCAGCTGTCGGTCACGTTGCTTTTTCTTTCCCCCCAGTTGATACTGCAACCGCAAAGAATTATTTTCGGAGAAAGCGGGACTAACGAAAAGCGTGAAGCCACCAGGAGCATGAAAACGCAGAACAATGTAGCAGCAGAAGAGAAGAGTCTCTGAGAAGGTAACAGAGCCAGCGCGGAACAGAGAGGTTACCCACGCTCTGTCCCGCCGTGAGCTGCGGCTGCCGGTCCGGCCGGCGGGGGGAGCTCCGAGCACGGAGCCGGGATGTGAGCGGGGGCGGCCGGGGGCAGAGGGAGCCCGCTGTGCCCTGCAGATAGGGTGGGATTTCAGCCTGGTCAACTGCCCGGTTTCCTAGCAAGTTGGCTGGTCAGACCTGAACCGAACAATAACTGGCATGTCTTTCTAAATACTGCAAGGTATTTTTGTAAGTAGCAAAACAATAGCACAGCACAATTTCATTAGCATAGGAAGCATCTCGGCTTGTTTCCAAGTGCTGCACGACTGGGAGATGAAATCTTTACCTAACTGACGAGCCTGTTACTAAGCATTCAGTTCTACAAGAGCCCCCTTCTCCTCTCCCAGCCCTCCAAGGAAACATGTACATATATGACACCCAAGAAAGAAGCCCTTCTATTTTCAGTATGCTTAATATTTTATTCAATGTGATTGGTCAAAAATGCCATTTCTGCAATTGCCAGGTATTGTGGAACAACTTCCTGTTGTGTCTCCATGAAAACCACCCAGATTCTGGTGAAGTGACTGGGTGCCTTACTGTTTGACACCTTATTTTCCTTTATTAACCAGCATTTCCTGTCTCACAGCAATTTGGGTTCTCTCTCTGACCTCATCTTCTCGATTGCTTCAGACCAAGTGAGCATACTGTCACTTCTCTCCCTTCTTCAGCCTCTAAAGAGACTGCTGCCTGCCATGCTCCTTGCAGGGCTCTCACAGCTCAGAGCTGGCTCTGCCACAGGCTCCTTCCTCACATCCCAGCCTGCACTGTCATTGCTGTCCCCCAGCCTCATCCTGCTGCCTGAGCTTCCTGGCAGGCACAGCTACTCACCCTGACCTATCATTCCCTCGGTATGTGCACTCAGAATAGAGGGTCCCACCACAATGGGGAGGCTGCGGTGCTCAGAAGGAAGAAGACATTTAGCAGGGGCCAAAGCTTGGTGCTCACAGGCACATCTTTCTGCCATCACCAGATGCTGCACCCCTTCTCTCAGCTCCTAGCGGTGACAACCTGCATGCAGCCAGGCATGGCACTCACCCATTACATTTCACTGGGACACCAAAAACACTTTCCTGTTTAACAGAAAAATTAGTATGTGGGTGGCCGAGGGACTACAAACTCTTCCTAATTACTTCAACAACCTTCTCTGCACTTAAAAAAGATTCTCTGATTGAAAGGGGATAGATAAAAGACTACTGAATGTCCTTTGAAGGTCTCATTAAAATGGAGACATGAGTGCAACCCATATCATGTTGAGGAGGTGTACCCATCACAGCTGTGCTACCGGACACTCTGTTAGCAAACATGGAAAAATGCTGAGTTTGACCTGACCCGATTATATATTAGAAGTGTGGCTGCAGCATTTTGCAGAGGTGAGAGAAGATGCTTGGTCAGTTATAAAGAAGCATCCATTTAGGGCTCAAAAGACCAGGCTCACTTCTTAGACAATCACTGGATTATCTGTTCAGGATCTTTTCCCATCTGGAGAAGAGCATAACAATTAAAAAAACCCAAAACATTCAAAAGATAAGATCTACAAAGAAAACTCGTCTGCTTTTAGATAGATAGACAGAAAAGAGAAAGCTGGGAGAAACTTCCTACAGAGGTCTTCCCTCAAGAGGCCGCACCTTTCTATCTGCAAAGAACAGAGCCAGGACTTAGCCCACTCTGCCCTGCTTTGTCAATTCAGATGTAATGTCAAGCAGGCAACAGGACGCTCAGACCCTCTCTCTTATTCCCAAACTCCTTTCATCTCTCTCACAGATTAATATGCACTGACTTCAGATGTTCAGAAGACAGTCCACTATTTTACTTCTTGTCTGCCATGTGATCCTACTGTGCTATCTATCTGTTCTCCCGCTCAGTATTAACCCCTTGTCCAAATTGCAGCAAAGAGAAGGAAAATAATTCTCCATTTCCCTGGTGAATTGAAGAAGAAAGAACTAATTAATTGCAACATGACAGATACAGACAGGTTAGACATTAAGAGAAGTTTGCTGGCACTTAAGGCTAGGAAAATAGTAGAATAGACCACTTGAGGAGACCTTGGGATCTCCATCCTCTGAGGTATTTCAGAGTAGGCTACACAAGAAGTTGTCAGCACTGGGAGTTCCTGACATTTGCTTAGGCTCAGGATGATGCCAAGAAAAACTGCAAGGCCCCTATTGCAGTCAAGGTAAGGAAAAAATCATTTGCGTTTGCAGAAAAGAAGGAATGGAAACACTGTGTAAATGGTGCTATTGTCCCACTAAAGAGAAGAATCTAATTTCCAGCACTGTCCTTCTAGTATTTCTCAGGAATACTGGGTTTGCTTAAATATACAAAATCTAGCATAGTAATTGCCTCAATTTAGAAATTAACTTGATGAAACGTTATTCCTTGTACATCTGTGTCTGAAATAGATTTTTACCTTGACATTTGGACTGTAGCTATACAGCAACATTTCTTTCAGCTTTGTTTGATTTTGTTACAACATATATTTAAAGCAAAAGCATCTTATAAATAATAATGAATATAATTAAAAAGAGAAAAGAGGCCTCTCTAAGTCAGGAAATCATGGGTCTTCATTCTTAGAGATGAAAAGAAATCAGTGAGAGTTTTGAATTTTAACAAACATAAAAAAATAATAATTAAAAATGCAATAAAAATGCAAAAAGGTCACTGAGAGTTGAAATTTCATTGTATAAATCCGTATGGCACTGGTTCTGAGTTCAGTACTGAGACCTGTCATTTTGCAGCCACGTCATAAGAATAAAACATACTTCTGGGTTAATGTGTGGTAGAATTATATGGGATGAAAAGGAGAAGCAGTGGTGCATTTTGTAGCAAATAGTGGTGAAGGAATATTTACTGAGAAGCAAAAAAGTGTTGGACCTGTTTTGCTGCACTGTGTGGAATTCAGTCCAAGCAGATGATCCCACCCGAACTTAGAACTAGTTTCCTCCAGATTGCTATCTGTACAAGCATCCAAATATGTCTGCAAAGTGCTTGAAGATGAAACACAAATAATGGGAGGTGATTCTAAATTGCTTGGACTGTGAGTGAGCCAACAATTTCCTTCAAAACTTACTTCCTGGGTAGATTCCAAACTTATTTTCAATTAAAACAAGGACGAAACAACCCTTGCAGTATTTGCTCTTCATAGACTCCTCGTCTGCCTTAAACCACTTCTCTCCTGCATGTGACTTCATTTAAAGAAATGAAACACTTTTAGGCCATCTGCGTTTTTCGGCATAGCAAGCAGCCTTACGTAATGGTGTTCTGCTGACCCCTCTCCTGCTGCACGGTCGCTCTTCATAGCCATTGCATTAGGAGGAAATGGCAGGAGGCCTTTTGGAATACTCTCTCCCCTAGTATGGTCATAAATCAGCCCTGCAACTCCTACACTTCTGGGCACCGCATCCGTTGTTGTGTCTGACATCAGGCCATTCTCTGGGCTTTTAAGCATATGTCCCGATCTTGCCTTCTCAGCTGAGGATCTGTGGGAGGGGATGAGAAATTCCAAAATCTGAATTCCTTCCGAAATCAGCGTCATTCAGCTTCACCGATGTGTCCATGGCTTATCGGATGAGCAGCTTATTGCACATCATCCTGAACGATACCAAAATTAGTCATCAACTTCATCCATAAGAACTGGTAGAAGGGCAGTGGCTGCATTGTTTGAAGGCCAGCTAAATGAGAACATATGTGCTACCGAGGAACAGCTATTTCAGTCAGTCCAAATTATATTGTGAAACAAAGCTGACACAGGCTCAGAACTATTAATTTCCTGTCTTGTTGACTGACTTCAGTACCCTGCTTAAAAAGTCTGAAACTAGAATTTCCCCACACCTTTTAGGCCTTCTTTCAGCATTTCTCTAAAGTAATCCTTCCTAGATTTTATCAGGACAAAATTGAGAATAAATAAAAATAAACGTGCTATTACGTTATAATACTACATTGCAATGTAAGTCATTTTGACCTTGTTATGGCATTTTCTTGGCTACCTCTTCCACAGCTTCTCCAGTCTAAGCACATGGCAACACTGTTTGTGGCAACAAATACAGAAATAATGAATGACAATTGTTTCTGTTCCTCTGTTTTCTTGCCTCTGAAGCAGGCATACTAAAGGCCTTTCACCAGAAATCCATTCTGGTGATGACTGATGACTGACCAGGTTTTGGTTCTATGTGGGAAGGACGTCAGCTGTCCACAGAGGTGGAGACCCTACACTTGTGCCATCTGGCTGAAGAACAGTTTAGGATTGCATTTAGGGCTACTTCAGTGGTTCAGTTGGCCACAAAGGCAGACAGCCCCCTGTTTCTGCCCCTGACTTCTCCCACTGAACAGCTTTTCATCACCCACACTAACACATAGAAGGACTGAAAAGCAGTATTTTATTTATTCTGTAATATACTAAGGTGTAAGACTATAGACATCGAGTTCCACAAATGGATGGAAAGCAACATTAACTTGAAACATCAGCACTGATGTATTATCTCATCTTGTCTGTGGTGTTATTTCTATAGCTACTGTATGGATTTAAAAAAAAAAAAAAGAAAGAAAAAAGAAAGAAAAAAGTATCATGTTTCTTACATGGGAATTGGCTGTTTTTAAGTAACAGCCACTAGGACAGAAAGCAGAGAAAGCCAGTGCTCGTGGTATAGAATGATGGCCATGTTCTCCACCGGTAATGGCTTCATTTCAATACTACTGGAATGATTGTTAAGCGTGCTCCGTCCAGGGCTTGGTGCCAACTAGCAGGGTGGTAGGCTAAAACCAAGGCGTATGCTAGATGGCTTTGTGCCAGAGCACAGGTTCTGTGTAGTATGAGTTTGCTCGCTGTTGTAATGGAAGCCTTGCCCCTTGTGATCACACAATTACATGGCCTCCTCTCACCCTTACCCCTTCACTTGAACAAGTTTCACAAGACTTTGTCTGAAGCTGCACCTGATGGGCTGACACTCATCTTAGCCGCCTCATTAATCCAGTGTACCCAACAGGACACTTCAAAGCACACTGTGAGCTCTTTCACTGATTAATTTGCTGATTACTCAGGAGGTAAAATGTTCTGTGGGAGAAGAATGGAAACAAAATGTTCCTCATTCATGTGGGAAATGTTAGAAGAAATGAGAGACAGAAAAGAGCATAAGAGCTCCTAGAGAAAGAGCACGGGAATAAACAACCATGCTTGCTGCACAGAGGCCATACTTCACTCCTACACTACCTTCAGGCTTACCAGAGAGTGACATTTGGGGAGTTCTGCTTCATAACAAGGGGAAGATGGAAAACCAAATGCCCACAGGCCAAAACTGATAGTGATCTTACTATTTCCATTGTACTATTTCTCATAGTCAATAAACTCAAACAGTAGTAACGCTGTAGCCAGCCTCTGTTTCTGTTTTCAGAGACTCCTTTGCAAGTATGAGAGTGAAGAACAATTTTGAAATAGAAGTTGAAGTTTTGACATAGCCATGAATTACTAAAATCAGGAGCCTATAAAATATAGGCTTTACATTGTCTCTTAGAATGTATGACAAATTACAAAGTAGAGACTGCTGATCCACCCTGCATACCTGGAACAGTTCAGCTTTCCTTCTTCTTACCTTCTTCTCAGCCCATTCCAAATGAAATTTATTATTTTTCCATGGCAAATTCCTTGTCTCTGCAGACATATCTTCAGGTATCTTAACAGAGAGGATATTTAAGCACTGCAATAATTTACTTAGGAGTATGGCCAATTTTCCATCATTTGCACTCTTTAAATCAAATTGTCTTTCTTTCTGAAGATTTGCTGCATCTCCAGTTTAAAAAAATAGAAAGAAAGAAAGAAAGAAAGAAAGAAAGAAAGAAAGAAAGAAAGAAAGAAAGAAAGAAAGAAAGAAAGAAAGAAAGAAAGAAAGAAAAGAAAGAAAAGAAAGAAGAGCTTTCAATGGGAATTTCTGGAGGATAGTTTGTATTTTGTAAGAAATCAAGTTAGACAGTAATAACAATCTTTTCTGATCATGGAATCTATTCCCCTTTCTCAATTGAATGATTCCAGATTGACAACCATACAATTAAAGTGGAATTTCATTTTGATTTGGCAATTAAAACACTGTAATAACAATATCAATTACACAAAAGGAGGGAGCAGCACTGAATTTTTAAGTAAGTTCACTCTGTCCTTCTTTTTAAGGGCCTTATACCAAAAACATCAACAAACTAAAGCATTAATATCATTTGCAAAACTATATGGTAAATATATATGTATTTTTGCCAGCATGTATGTTTTTCAACAAAACAAATTCTTCTATTCACTTTCTAATATCTACAATCTTTAGGTTATCATAGCTGTAAGCACCTGACTGAGAGATGAGGTAACTTTCTTTGCATTATTAGGCAATTGAAATGAATAATACCTTAGTCCCTTGGCCGCTTCATTTATAACTGTTTTGTAATTGTGAAATGGGACATTACTGCTAGAGGATTAATTCAGTTCTTGCATGTGAATTCTCAGCACATACCACATCTGCAGCAGCCCTTCTCCTCAAAAGAAGGTGACTCAGTTTCATCTAACGCATTAGGAGTCTGCACCTTCTCTGCTTCTGAATAATTTCTGAGAACTTAAAGTACAAACAAATGGTATTTCCACAGCCCTTGCTGGTTCAAATAATCTCTCTCCTGAAACTGTAGGTGAAGGAATGTTCATTTTCAGACCACTGAATATAAGACTGGAGATGAATAAAATTATAGGTTTGCAAAAAACACTTTAGATAAATAAATGTACGGGTTTTCATAAAAAGAGGCCAACACTGTAAGTTTCCTATCACCACCCCTCTGTGGTGAAAAAATAGATATTGTGAGCATGAAGACATGTTTTTGTTGTTTTTTTTCTAACCACTTAAAATCCCTGAAAATTAATATGAAAGAATGTAAGACCATACGTACTGCTGATCCTCTTCTTATTAGTCTGAAGGGAAAGAGGTACAGATAAACATCAGAAGAGCATGTAAGAATGACTTAAAATGCCTAGGATAACAGTATGAAACTCTAAAAAGAAGCAACGTTGTGTCAACAGATAGAGTATTGAGCCAGTTAGAATATGGTTAGTGCATCAAAATGTAACAGAAGAATCATCCACATCTTCAAGAAAATTAAAATGTATATTGGAAAATGTTTGTACTGCCTTTTGTTGCACAATTTTGAGCAGTTGAAGAATGCTCCAGGACTGAGATATCTGAGTTTTATATACTTTACTCCAGCTCTGGATTGCACAACATAGGAAACTCAAGATACAGACAAATCTATCAGATATTTCTGCTTAAGTTGAATTACATAATAATAATAATTTTTTTTGCAACTCTGTCAGCAGCTTACATTCAAAGCTTTATAGGAATGAAATCCTTTAATTCTCCTTGCTACAAAGGCAAAATAAGGATTCTAGCGTCAGCAGAACTCCTGTGCTTGTAGTCACCCAGTCTGGGGGCAAAGTAGGATAGGAAAATACCCTCTGCAATTCCTCTCACCAAGGTAGACTCACCATCTCAGAAGCTGAAGGTCAGCAGCAGTCATTTCCCTTTTATTCCCTCCTCCCACTGAGATTTAACAGTCAGGTTGAAAGCAAAGTAGGTAAGAGATTTGCAATAACAAAAGAAAAGAAGAAATATTTAGGACATCTAGAAGGAGGAAAAGAAAATAATCAGCAAAGAAATGAACATAGAGCAGGTAAGGGAGAAAGAATTCAACAGCAGATATCTGTAATGAAACAGGATCTTCAAAATCTGGAGTGGTCACTTTTAGGACACCTTCCCTGTGCCTTCTCAGGTCCTGTCTCCACGTGGCACCATGAAGGCTCGCCTGTGGAAGTTACCAGTCCACAGGAAGAGGGCTTGATGCAGAAGAGCTTAATGTAACATCTTCAACAGCCATCCTTCAGCAACTGTGAGGCCAAAGCTAAAAGACAGCAGGTTAGATGAACTCATTCTGTAGACCAACTTCTCATCTAAGTTTCACGTGGTAAAACTCTATATTTTATTTGTGCATCTACCACTGCCCATTGGACTCCTTGGAACTTTGAGGCAAAATATGCATTTATAAATGATAATATTCTGTTGCATATTTCAACTCAGCACCTCCATCGTGGAACATTCGGTTTAAATTGATAGTACAATAACTGAAGCTTTTATGATGTCAGGTAGTTCTACAACTTGCAGAAGTTGTTGATTTCCCATACACAGCTAACATACTAATCCAGTGCCCAAAACAAATTTGCTTCTCTTAAAACTGCAATGGTTAGATACTTCAATGTGATG
The DNA here is from genome assembly GCA_030625065.1 of Alectoris magna. NCBI lineage: Eukaryota > Metazoa > Chordata > Aves > Galliformes > Phasianidae > Alectoris > Alectoris magna. Next base: position 109,547,851 of record CM060560.1, read on the forward strand.
TTGAAACACCATATTTTATATGCATATGTCACACCAAAGGTTAATAATCTTTTTTCATTTGAGTAGAGGTATTGAGGATGGGCAAAGACTGCCAATAATTCAGACATAATTAATGTGTCTGCTTGCAAATTCACAGATTTCATATACATCTTGTCTGTTATAATGTGATTCATTCTTCCGCATACAGTCATTTGTATAGGATGACATTCGTGATTTAATTTTATAAATTAAACTTAAAGCAGCCATTTAGCTTAGTTTCTTTGGCACAATAATTGGATAGTGTATTATAGAACATTAAGGCCTATTTCAACCCTCTTTTAGCCCAGTTCTCAGCAATGCAATCTATATTTATACGATGCTAAAAAGTTATTGATATCAACTGCCTCCATCTGTTGTTCAATGAGATACTGAAGAGGCAAATGGACTCATGGGTAACACAGGGACTGCAGCTTAGGAGAAACGGATGTAGGTCTCAGCCCTTTCCTATGCTGTCTAGATGACTTAAACTCTTTGTGTTTCAGATCACTGCCCATGAAACAATATTAACTCTGTTTCTCTTATTTATACAGGTTGGGTTATGAAATATTTATCTTACTGGATATACAAGTTGGTTAACACAGCTGGTCTCAGTCTTGTTTGAATTCTCCAAGCATAACTGTAATGCCAGTGTATAATGAAAGGTAATAGCATATTCTGTACTAAGTTCATCATTAAAATCTTTCAAATATTTGTAACAAAATGCCTGCTAATAGAGACTAGGAGCATTATCCCAGACTCTGAAGTTCTCCCATATATTGTTTTGGCTATGGTATTTGCATCCTGCCTCCTGTACGATGACAGTGATGTCTCAAAAATTTCCTTCCCACAGCCCTATTAGGATCTTTTTCAAAGCAGACGACTCCCCCGTACACTTTCTGTTCATTGCATGACATGACACTGAAGTCAGAGATCATGCCAGAGACAGGAGAATTAAAGATATTTCTCCTTGAGCAGATTTTTCTTTTAAACTGAGGTGGTTTTTTTGTTTTTTTTTTTTTTTCGGGTTTTTTTTTTTTTTCTTTTGCTTTGCTTTTTATCTTTGCTTTCAGTACCTTTGAAACTCAAAGGAGTTTTGTCACTGACTTGTGAGAGAGAAAACTCATAAACGTACTTTCTGGGCTGAACTTACAGATGAAATGGATAAAAGAAGCACCAAGAAAGGAAATTTAATGCAAGGCCACAGAGGAGTTTTTGAGTATGTTAATGTACCTCAGATGATGTGTACAAACTTTACACCTTTCTGGATATTTCCTCACCTCTAAATATTGAACAGCATGTTTGGCTTGGGGCAGCTACGCTTCTCATGAAGAATATGGCTTCTTTTGATTTCTCTGTCTGTATTCCACATGGCTATGCTGAATGCTGTGTCCCATCCCCAGCAGCTGCAAAGTTAATGAGTGTTGAAGGGACTTGCTGCCTTCAGCCACTGCTCCTCACTGTGCCAACAAAAGCCTCACACCTATTAGTCTTCCAGACAGGAAAGGTGGCATGAGCTGAACTATCTGGTAACAGGTATGGCCAGAGCCATTCTGAGTGTCAAGACTTCTGTTAAGAAGATGCTGAATAGTATCTCCAGGGAAAAAGGAAAAAAAAACCCACTGTGTTTCCATGAACTCCACAGAAATGCTGGCATCCTGAATGTGTCAACGTGCTTCTTTAGAGATCTAGCTCAAAAGTAGAGTCAAAAGTTTAATTTCCTTTCGGGGATATTTAGGACTCTCTGCGTTTGGTGCATATATCTTGAAGTACTAAAATCCCTCAGCCTGTAATTAATTAGCTCAAGTAGCTTTGATGATGTTTACAGAAAGAGAAGCAGAGGTTGCCTGCAAGGCTCAGTAGTCTTAGTAGAATTGGCCCCTCCCGGTATGCAGGGATTTTAATAGTACAACTCACTGGAAAACAAGTCATCCACGACTGTATTTTGATTACTATTAGGTTGTTGTGGAAGATGGAATTTCTCTGAATGTGAGTGTCTGAACATTTGATTAGCCGTTATAAATGTGGGGATAATGCAGTGAGGGATCTGATAAAGAGAAATTGCGTCTTGCCACACTGGGCTCCAGTCAGAACTCCCCCTTTGGAAGCTCAGCTTATGGGAATATTTACTGTTTAGTATAGAAATGTTTCAGGTATTGCAGATTATGAACTGAAGCTGCAGTAATGATGTGCAAGAAAACCTACCAATGGAAGAGAGTGAGTGAAGATGGAGGGCTTGTTTTCTGAATAGAAAGAACTAAAAGAGAAAAACAGAAAGTGGGTACAGAAAGAGAAAAAAAGTAAAAAAAAGGGTAGAAGGGTATATGGAAAACATGCATAGAAAAAAAATTCTATATTTCCCAAGCTAACGATGTCTGACTCTGCACATCAGACCAGTTATGCTTTTTGGTTTGTGCTTCACATGCATTCAATTACAGTTATCTGCTTTCCACAGGGGTTATCCGTACAGGTTATCCAATTCTTTGGGTTAATTCTTCTCTTAGTCATCTACTGATACAGCACAAATGCCAAATACTTTAAAGGAAATAGCAGTAGTGGGGATCAGCTTGTACCTTTTGTACTGTTCACTACGTGGTGGTTTTTTTTTGTTGTTGTTGTTGCTATTGTTTTTTACAGTTGCTGCTGCAGATAAGTTTTTAAATTGGCATGTGGCCCAGAAGAAAAGAAAAAATTCTCCAATATCTTTATCATGCGTTTTTTCCTCTCTTGCTTAAATGAGGATATTCTTTTTTGCCCTAAGGTTACATTGCAGGAGGTGTTTTTCAAGCTCTCCAAGATTATAAAATAAATGCATATGTTTTATATGAGAAATTATTATAAAAGCAAAGCATTTCTAGGCTTTATACAAAAGAAATCATGTCGAACTCGGATAACATGTCTATAATACAACTGAGAGCTTAAAAAGAAAAACCACGAAAATACGTATCAGGTTAATGTGATTATTGAGTAAATTTGAGAAAACTGGCATGATTATTGGTATTATACAAAAAGAAAGGAAATGTTAAATTAGTTCATCCAGTAAATAACTTAGTGATGATAATTACTCACTTATCTCTTGTTATGGTACTCAATTTATATTCAATTCAAGCCCCAGTCCTAGAAGTGTTTATCTTGACTACATCATTTAGCTACATCTCTAGATGCTCAGTGACTGGATGCTTTTCCCAGTGGCTACAACTACTTCAGATGCCAACAACTGGAAGAATATCTATCTTCTCTACAATGCTTGCTGCCCTAGGTCTTGATCTTTTATCACTGAGATCAGTGGGAATTTTGCCACTGATTCCAAGTGGTGCAGAAGGACATCTACTGTGAAAATCTTCAAAAATGTTCCACCTCTAATCCCTTTATTCAATTATTTCATAGAGATTTCATGCAGAGCTTATTTGTTAAACAAAGCCGAAAGCAAAAACATTTGGCAAGGGTGCAGGACAAGTAGAGGAATGAACAAACTACAGAAGTGGTTTTTTTGCTGTGTTACATTATATATATAATTTTACAGACATAAATACACCACCTAATCAATCATCTCCTGTCAAAAATGTTGGGGTATCTTAAATGATGCTGTAGCATGGGGCTGTGTTCAGGCAATTCTTTTTCACTCTATTATAACTTTTCATCTTGAGCCAATATTAAATTCCATTTATCACAATAGGTGTCAGTAGCTATATCATTTTCAGTAGCTTCTTCTAGATAAAAACACACCAATGTCTTTCTGCAGAACCATTAGCAGTATTGACTGCTCTATTTTCTCTCAATAGAAGGACCCTCACAGATGCCTTACTGGGGAAAAGGCATCCTCAGCAGCACTAAATGTCTTTTGAGCAACATTCGAAGGAGATTAGATTAAATACTCAGCAAGAGTTATGGACAAGGCTCTATGCCATTTTCATTTAGGGACTTGGGTCATTAAGGGGATGTGCTTTTCCTTGTCGGTGATGTTTTATTGTCATTTAAGTGGGTTCCTGCCATACAATGGAGGGGAAAGTTATTAATACTCTGGCTAAAAAACCCTCCAACTATTCTTCATTCAACTCTTAGCAACAGAGCAACTGACAGAAGCAGTGAAGTGATCAGAAGATGTATAGAGAGGACAGCTGATTTTTCATCAGTCATTTATCTTGTCCCCTTTTGAAACTGCATGCTGGGACACAAGGTGTTCAATTGGTGCCCAAAGGATTATCTCAGATCATCATTTAGAAGTAATGATGGTATGCTATTATTCTTGTACTGCAACCATAAGAAATGTTGGGAAGTGCCAAGTACTATAATCTAGCTGGTACAGCAAAGGACAAGGGGCAGCTGTTCTTTGCTTTATAGCTGCTTGGATGATTATCTGAGCTGAGTCATCTTAAAGGGGGCAGGAGTGGAATGGTGGGTGGAGGTGAAAATCAGAACATCTAATTGTTTTTCAAATTGATCTCATATTCTTCCTATGAGTCCGCCAGTAATGTTAAAGGAAAATACTGTCATTTGATATAGAAGTTATTTGAAGCTTTTTGCTCTTGGAACACACTGTATACTGTTATTAGTGTGTCGTCTTGGGTAAATTACTCTGCTCCTGTATAGAGTACTTAATGGAATATGCCTTTCTAGTCCCTTCCACTGTAGTCTTTTTAGTCATGAAAAGGTCCTGTCACGCTGAACGACATCTGTATTGCTACAGTGAGAAAGAGAAAATGTATATGACATACCCTGACTTCAATGCCCAAGCAGTCAACTAAAGGAGCTTACTTTATGGCCTCTGGGAGTATATCTCCATTAACAGAAACAAAACAAAACCAATCTGAAAACAGACAGGAACAGAATCTCAGGAGGCAGTGGGAAAATGAAGAACTGTTTTCAGCTATTATGAAGTCCTTATTCCTGTCTTGCACTGCTAAAACCTCTGTTTTTAGACTAAACATCTTCAAGCTTTTGATGGATTTGTGGCTAAATAGCTCGCTCATGCTGTTATGGCATTTCTGCAGTCAGGAAAAACCCCAACAAGAACAACAAAAAAACATGGGCAAAAAGAGCATTCAGTTTAACTGCTACAAATGCTTTACTTTCAAAACTATGTAGGACCTCTTAAAAAAAAAAAACAACAAACCACAAACAGATTAATCAATCTCTACTAAGTGATTAAGCTATTACAATTTCTGATAAGTCTGTTCTCTAAGTCAAACACTTTTTTTCATTTCAAACAGGTGTATCCTTACGGAATGTAGGAAGTAACATGAAAGTTACAGGAAACTAACAGGGAACTGCCCTATCCGTATCAGAGAGTCCTAGGAAGAAGCATATTGGAAGAAGAATCTTTTGATTTTTTTGTTGTTAGTGATCCCAAACATCAAGCTGCTCTATTGAGCAAATGGTTACATCTTGCAAGCAGGTACCATTCAACAACTATGTGACTCTTTGCAAATGTTATGTCTGTGTTCATTTACCAGGCATAATAAAGTACGTAAATTTACATATGAACATTAAGTAGTCTCACTGGATCCTGGCTGAAGAAAAACAGAGTTTGGCCAGAATTTTAACACCTTTGCTTGTCACTGTTTCTAATTTTCAGGTTATAACTCTCCCAGCTTCACTAAATTTTGACTGTATGAGGTACGAAGAAAATTGTGAAAGAATGCCTTAAAAATATACACACTGCATTTTTACTTTATCCAAACAATAAGCCATGTACTTTTGGAAGCCTGGAGTTTCATAACCATTGTGTGGTTCCAACAGTTATTGCTAACAGCTAGAGATGTCATTTTTTGAATGATGCACATGTTTGACAGTTGTTTTATGGACACATTTGCTCTCAGCAAGACAAATTTTCATATCAGATACAATTGCATCAACTCATAGACTGCAGACGAGCAATTCTACCTTGCTGTGCTTCCCAGCTGCCTGTTAAACTGCAGTACTCTGTAGTTAGTGACACACAATCCAGATGCTTGGGAAGCTTTGGCTATACTTAGCTTCGAGTACCAGCTCTAAGCACTTGCCCACCATCCCTGCCAGTGTGAGTCTGCATACAAAATGACCTTACAGGCATCTGAAAAGCTTGTTGTCTCAGCAGCCTGTGTGTAAGCCTTAGCTGAGCCTAAAAATTCCCACTTAGTCCCAGCTTCACCTTACTTCTGTCAAAAATAAATAGTAAGTAATGAAATGAAAGAAGGACACATACGGTAAACGCTCCTCCGGTGTTTGTTCTAGGCTTTCCTCCAGGTCCTCTCCTTCCTGTCCTGTCTCATCCTCTTCTTGTACTCTCCAAACGTACATGATTGGAAAGGCAAATGTTAGCTGCTTGCTCATGCTGATGGAGGCTCTTTAAAAGAATTCCTTCCAAAGCTCTGTAAAAAATCCAGATCAAAAAATCTTTTTTGTTGTAGTTACTTCGGACAGTTCCTTGGCACACTGGAAAGCTTCCAAACGAATAACTGTAATTAGTAGTTGAATTAATCACATCTTATTCAAGTGCAGCATGAGACCCATTGCAAGCACAAATATATTTTCCTTCTGGCATCCATTGAGAAAGATATATCACCTCAGTGTACAGGATGCTCAGAGATGCTCAGTCTCCTGACCAGAGCCACCAGAGATAGATGATCATGGCAGTACTGTGTATCTGCTCCCAGCCTGAGGGCCAGCCATGCCGCAGCACCTCATGGTGGCCTGGCAGCACAGGGCCTTCTTTCTGTGGGAGGGCAGCAGACTCGTGATAGGCCACAACATGGCGGGTACACACTGTGGGAAGGCCAGGGCTACAGCCTGGCTCCCCTCAAGGCTTTCCCCACACACAGGACAGGAAGGGCAGGTTCTTCCCTCTCCATTCCTATTCACCTGCCCCTGGCAGCCTCATCCTTCTCTCTCTCTGTGCACCTGACTGAGAGGTGCAGGCCTCTTCTTTTTGTGAGAGCAAAAGGCCTTTTACCCTGAAACGCAAGTAATCCCTGATTTTTCTAGGGAAGCAATGCAAAAACCACACCTAGAAGGATCTGCACCTCTTACATTTTCCTTTGGTAATCTAAAAACATGCTACTATCATAAAAACTTTTTAAAATAAAACTCTTGCCAATTAACACCAAGACAGCCTCTTCAACAGTTAAATGCTTCCACTTGTCAGGAGGCTGAAATGCAAAACAAAGTCTTTTTGGTAGCACTGCTTGGAATCAACAAGAAAACAAACCTTGCAACCACAGCCCAAAGGAATTGTTCACCTCTTGTGAAGACTCTTTGGAGAGTCAGAGCTGGGCTTCCCAGGGGCAGAAGCCAGGCAAGGTTCCTCTGCAGTGGTGGGTCCAGTCCGTCCTACATCCAGTGACTGGAAGGTTATAGAGACATGGATTTGTTGGAGTGCGTCCAGAGGAAGGCCACAAAAATGATCCAAGGGATGAAAAACTTCTCCTGTGAGGACAGGCTGAGAGAACCGGGACTGTTCAGCCTGGAGAAGAGAAGGTTTTGGGAGAAACCTGATAATGGCCTTTCAGTATCTAAAGGGAGGCTTTTTAGCAGAGTCTGTTGTGACAGCACAAGGGGAAATGGTTTCAAACTAAAAGAGGGGAAATTTAGGTCAGATATAAGGAATAAGTTTTTTTAATTAAAAGTGTAGTAAAGCACTGGAACAGATTGCCCAGGGAGGTGGTAGATGACCCATCCCTGGAAACATCCAAGCTTAGGCTGGATGGGGTTCTCTTGTGACCAAGTGGTTGGTATCCCTGTTCATTGCAGAGTGGTTGGATCAGATGGACTTTAATGGTCCCTTCCAATTCAAACAATTCTATGATTCTATGATTGTTCTTCAAACAGCATGCACTTTGTGGTTTGTGATCAAGTAGCAGGAACGGACCAGAGAGTGCATTTTATGCAGCAGTGTCACAGGGAGAGGGCAGCTGTGGTAAACAGCCCTACATATGGCACCTGCAGGGTAGGAGAAATTCAGCAAACTACTCATTTAAAACAAAGTCTGTGAATTTATGCCTGATCCTTCTAATACATTTAATTTGACTGATAAATCAGGCAGCCTGGACAAAATTCAGCTGGATAAGCAAGCGTACACGGACTCAGTTATGTGAATATAAGCAGGCTAAAGTTGATGCTACTCCCAGTTAAAGTCACTGGAAGTGACTGGAGAGGGTGAAGAGTCCAAAGTGCACAGACGGATCACTGAACAAGTCAGGCAGCAGCTTGTGCCTGCTTCTGTGCTGAGTTCTCACTGTGCAAAGACAAAATGCAGTTACATGAAATATAACTAAACACAGCACTGATTTGACCTACTTATTTTCTGAATTTGAATGCATCTACTTCGTACTTAAAAAAAAAAAAAAAAGAAAAAAAAAAAAGAAAACTTGGATCATTTACCTTGAAGACATTTATACATAATCTGCATATGACACTTCTGTATGTTTTTATCCAGCTTTAACCTTCCCCCCACTATCAGTTTTGTGGCTTTGTTCATGGGTTTATTTACTTTTTCCTGTTTTGATATTTCTCTTTCTTCCAGAAATAAGCACACTGAATAAAATGCCAATAAAAGCATATCTACAATGGAAAATGTTAAATTCTATAAGTGTCAGCCTCCCTGCAGATTTATAATTTTTTCTGGAGGCCACTTTCACACATATCTGCACCAACAAAAAATATGGCCTGATTTCTATTTTCTATGATAGTAATAATAATAATGATTAATAACAATAACAATAACAATGTCCCAGACTAGCTGTAACGATTAAAAGGAGTGGGAATAGATCTGCACTGTTGATGTGATCTGTTGGTACACATCATGGTAAATCAATTTGTAGGTGTTGATTTACATGCTGATGCATATTATCTGGACTGTGATGAGAGTCTACACTCTTGAAGTTTGTGTTAAACTTGCTGCTAGCCTTTCAGCTTTCATTCCACAGGGTGAGAATTGAGTAGGTAGAAGTTTTTTCTGATGTTTTATGTATTTGCCTGTAAGGGGTTTCCTATTTCTGCACATGGGTTGAATGTGATCAATAATCCATAGAGGTAGCAATGAACCAGCACAAAGGCCCTTACCTCTCTTAAACTCAGTTTTTCCTAGGTACAGGAAACATGGGATTAATTGTTTACACTCTTAATGAACTTTGTGAGAAAAACATCTCTATGCTGTTCAGACAATATATTGTGACAAGCTACTGCAGTACCACTGAGAATCAGCAGTAAATCTGGTCAGCCTGATCTAGTGGTTGGCAACCCTGCCCAGGGTTGGGGTGGGGGTTGGAGCTCAATGAACTTTAAGGTCCCTTCCAACCATTCTGTGATTCTATGATTCACCTATACAGTATCCTGAAAGGAAAAAAAAAAAAAAAAAAGTGCGTCAGAGAAGCTTGTCTGTTTTCTGTCTGCAATTCATTCTGATTTGTAGTAATTTTTTCCCAGTTTTTCTTTACTGTCACCACACAAAACTAAACTGCTAAGGCATTTCTGAGGTATGGTAGTTTCCTCTAAGAAAAATAGTATATCAGTCTATGCTATTCATGTTTACATTCTGTATGCCCCTTTAGGTTATTGGAGCTACAGCTGTGGGATCTGCTTCTCTAGGTTTGGTTCATACCTCTTCTTTTGTGCTAAAGTGAAAGGGCTCACGAGCAATCTCTGATCAGAAACTGTGCTTGCAATCTGTCCTGACTGGGAAACTTTAATAAATAAAAGTAGACAAAATGAGAGGTTTTGAGAAAATCTATAACAATGGGGACATCTCTAATAATCCACTTTGTTTCCTGAGATGCCTCTGGAGAGTTGGTTTAGACCAATACTTTTGGAAATACAGTGCCACAATTTTTCTCACATGACAAACTGCTGCACAGAAACACAGTTGCTAGTCCATCTTTTAGCTTGCAGAAGTGAAGATTTCAGATTAGTAATTAGACTTTTTCATATCCATAAGGACATAAGAAGTCAAAGATGCATTATTAGGTTTGTGCTTAAGTTGTAGGTGCAAAAAGTACATTTTGTTAACCTTTTGAGCAACAGGTTTATGTAGTCATATGCAGGAGCACATTATCATGTAGAAAGCATTCTGAGAAATACAAGCCTGCTTCCTCTGTTGACATACATTCATGTGTAAAAGGCTACCATGCACAGTCTTCATAAGATACATGCCCTGATTTCTCAGAGCTTAGCCAAGAACACGTGTCAAGCCTAGCTTCAGAATGACAAATGGTGGCAAAAGGTGAATATAATTTTACTCCTAAGAAATGAAACCCAGTGATTTACAGTGTTATGCTTTGGATGCAGAGCTGAGACATCTCCCATCAATCATCCAGAATAAAACTCTCATTTTGGAATGCTTGGAGACAGGCAGATACAGAGGAAACTTTGGCATAACTTTTCAAGAGCACAGGTGCAGGAGATTAGGAACCTAATAACAGATCTAGGCCTACACTAGAAGCTAGAATTTCAGGAGTGCTGAAAGCCTCATGCCCTACAACAAAACAATTGGAAACAGTGAAATTACCAGACAAACACTAGGCAATGAGAGATCAATGTTCTTGCCCTTAAGGATCCTACACTGATCAGGTCTTCCGTTACTTGTAGACATCCATTGTATACGCATAAAAACTGTTTCTTGTCTGTGCCTTAGTCATTTACTCCCCAACAGGATGGTACACAATTGTAAACAGTTTGCAAAGAACACAAGCAATATGAGTTTATAAATGAGACTAAGTGAACCGAAATCACATTTAAAATCCTGAATTTTAATATAATTTGAAAAATCTGCTGACTTCTTTACTTTCACTCCCTTAATTGGATTGTTTATTAACACAACCTGATGCAAATGGAGGAGTAGAGGCTTTAAAACATGACACTTTCCAAAAGAGCTGCACAGACAATATTCCAGGTCAGAGTATATGAGAAAGTTAGAGGGAGACAAGCTAATCTGATGAGGTGAGCTGGGGAAGCAGGTTGCATTTACATTGAGGTAATGATCCTGCTCAGTGAAAAATGTGAAGTACTTCAAGGCAGCTTACCCCTCACCAGCAGAGGAACAAGCAGTAACTTTCTCAGCAATACTTGCACAAGCTCTGATTCTTTTAAAACTGTTCCACTTAAGGACAGCCTTAGTAAGAGAGAAAACTAGGGCTTAGTAGGCATTTGAGTCATTGTCCTGATGGTTGCACTAGCTTCTACACTAGTCTAGGGTGAGTACTGGACTTACAAGAGTGTGCACCGAGATACACTAATCACACCACTCCTACTCATAAAATGCAATAGCATAGCTACAAATAGATAGCCTTTATCTAAATGTGTTGTACATCTTTGAAGTGCATAATTACATTTCATTTTGGGGGCTGCAGTAAGAGAAGCATCAAATATGTTAGCTCAATAACTGTAAATTAAAATATTAAAAAAAAAAAAAAAAAAAAAAGCAGTATCTCCCCCTCCCTTTTCTCCCCACGCATCTCTCCCAGAACTGTGAGATTTAGTATACCAAGAAATAACATCTGATTTAGAAACAGGAGCTCAGAAAGATATGGCAGAACATATGGCATGAAGAAGGTGCTAAACGGCATAATTTAAAAATTATGTGCAAGATGCTCCATAAATATTCCAACCCAAAACACAAGCTGTTTTTCAGCAGTCTCCTTGAAGTACATGCACACACTAAAAAGATACATTTCTACCCTCACAAATATCCTGTTCTAGTGTCATCCGGAATGATGTGACATGGAATTAACCTGTGAGTAGGAGGAGCTCAAAATCAGGCTGTTGCTAGCTTGTCCAGATGATGCCATTGTTTCCATTGTCAGCGAAGACAACAGATCTCAGAGTGCATTGCATCTATCAGCCTAAATGATGAGCCCTGGAGAAGAGCAAGTCAGTGCACTTCACAATCTATATTACTCCAGTATATCGACCTTGTGGACACATTTCAGATGAAGCCTGGTTGCACACTTCCAAATGAAATCAACAGGAGACGCTGATGAAAATCATGCTGTTAGACTTTCACTCGCTGTAGCAAATTACTTGTGCATAGCTGCCTTTTAGTTGACATCAGTTTACTGGAGTTCCTTTCTAGGCATTTTAATAATATAATTGCAGACACTTAACAACAAAAAAGACAGGAACCCATTGAAAATCTTAAACAATCCAAGCTCTTACATACTCGTTGAATGCCACCAAGGAAATCAGTAGACATGAAGTACTGCAGAATGCTAATGAGAAAGAACACCTAAATACCTTTAGGGCACACTATTAATTCTCACGTAAGATGCCACACATTTATCTACAGTCCCCAAAAATGAGACAGAACCTTAATTTTCCATCTATCCATCAAAAACCAATCTACTTTCTTCAAGTGAAGGGAAAACAGAAGGATGTGGCTGAAAGCTTCACACACTGAAATCTCATCACAAAAGCAGACTCTTAAGTTAGTTCAGCCAGGTCTGTGATTCAAGAGAACACTTCCCCACAGATTTCCCTCATTTGCTTCTGCTCTTGGGTGGTATTCAACACACAGCTCATAAAATTCAGCACAGTCAGATACATACTATTTTATTGTGAATATTTATTTTAAACTCCAAGATATCTCTTAAATGCTACTGTTTGGGGGACTCCTGCTTTCATCTGCACGAGCCTCCAGCTGGTAGCCCTGCAGTAAAGCCACAACCTTTCTTTTCCATGACTTACTTCAAATCCTTTTGTGCGATGAAGACATGCTATAGGAAGAAGAAGAATTAAAAAAAAAGAGCTGCACAAAGATGTCTTGACAAAGAGTCAGACAACCAAGGCCACGATTTCTGTCTGAACTACCTCTCCTTTATGTGTCATCAAACACGGATGCTTTTCCTTTGGAGAAAATAATACAACAGACTGGTATAATCTTTATATATTGCTGCTGAAATACGTAACTTAGACCTTAACTTGTTTTAGAAAGAAATAATGCCTCACAAGACTGAACATCTTTATGTATGACTACTCTGTTTAGAGGCAAAGGGCCAGATTTAGCATTATTTGCATACAATATTGCAAATATTGTTGGAAGACCCAGAGAAAAGAAAGCATCTGTGGTGACCAGGAGTAAATCAAATCAACAGAGGTTGTAAAAGGGCAAAACAAAGGAATAGGGACGACAGAGGGTAAAAGTAGTCAAAGATTCAGTCAAAACATAACCTCTAAGAAACTGTGTGCTGTAGCATAAATACTCGTTCTGCAATGATTGCTCTGCCAGATCATGTGGAAATGGCTGTAGGACAAAAAGTGCGGCAGGACAAACTCAGAACCCTCCAGGCCCTCCTTCCATAATGAAAAACACTCACATTGGCACAGAGGGATAGGTACAACCTGGTAGGTTGTATCAGGGCCACGGGCTTAACTGAAGACACTTCCAGCAGGTCCGGCATCATCAAACCCGGACTCTCTCTGTACATGCATCACACTGTAAGATCCTTCCAAAAGACACTTGTGACCTATCTTCAGACCAGGTGTGTAGTTTACATCTGCCATTCCTATTGAAAGGCTGTTTATGGACTCACGTCTCTGATGGTTAGATAACTCCACTTTTAAGATCAGTGTAATCACACGTGATTTATACATGCTTCTTCCCCTTTGCATTGTAGCACTGTATTTACTGAGGGTGATCAATCTCCTTTCATCCTTCATTAGATTAGCCAGGTCAATACTCATAGATTTCCATTCCCCACATTATTCAAATAGCTCCCACTTGATTCAGGCTTATTTAATCTTACCCAGCTATTGTAGAGCACAGCTCTCTACACAGTATTCTAGATAAGGCTTCAGTTGAGTCTCAGTGGAATTAATATTTCTACTGAAACTGCCCCTTTTCACAGTTTGTCCAGATCACTCAAAGTTATGCTAAATAGTCATTTTATGACCAAAGAACAGGTCTGTTTCTCTCTTTTTCCCATTCTTGTTTATTCCCATTTCTGTTTCCTTTTTTTTTTTTTTTCTTTCTCTCCAGCTGGTGGCAACCCAACTGAAAGTAGCAGGTTTTGTTCTGAATCTGAACCCTGAATGCTACCCTAGACTAAGTATTAATTTTCATCCTACTTCTTTTTTTCACAGAGTCACAGAACAGTTTGGGTTGAAAGGAACAAGTAAGATCATCTAGTTCCATCCCCCCAGCTATAGGCAGGAATACCTTCCACTAGATAAGGTTGCTCAGAGCCCTATCCAACCTGGCCTTGAATCATTCCAGGGAGGGGGCATCCACAACCTCACTGGGCAACCTGCTCCAGTGTCTCACCACCCAGTCCTGGGAGTGTAACATTCCACTCTCACAATGCACCATAGGGCTATGTTATCCCTGCAGCGCATTTGGTCCTTCCTTATTTTCTATTGGGTTAATTAACGAAAATATTCCACAAGACTGCTTTTGAAATGACCTTAAAGAACACCGGTAATAACATTCTTCCAGTTTTAATGCTTCCCTCAACAATCTTTGCCACCTCTCCACTAAACCAGATACTTTCTTAATGTACATTTTTTACACAACTCCACAACTTCCACTTGCTAAATTTCTTTAGCCTAAGAAAACATGTACCCTATGGAAAAAAAAAAAAAAAAAAAAAAAAAAAGAATATATGTCATTATGCTAGGATCTTCTACTGATAAGCATAGGTTGCATCTAATCCTATTTTCATTTCCCCGTACATATTTGATTATTTTTCTCTTCAAAATGCGTAAAAGCCCATATGCACATATGCACTTATATAGGCCTCCAGATTCAATTCCTAGATATAGGCAATACGTTTTTTCTTTTCCATACCAAGAAACTTATTACGACTTGAATGTACTGTATAAAATATTTCTGCTGGACATCCAGTTTTATATGCCACTTCCTTCAGCTAACATTGAGAGTCCTTAAGAACTAGAGTGAAATGAGATCACAAAAAGTTTAATTTTCGTACTTTAGCTGTGGAAACTTTCATCCCCTTCTTCCCACTAGCCATCTACTCTATCCTTTCTTCCTTCTTCCCTCCTCCAATTTCATCTCCCAGGAAAACAAAGATAACCATTTAGGATAGAAAATGAGATTATCTATCCCCGTCCTCACTGCACAGTTTTCGTTGCTTTTTTTCTTGTTCTTTTTATTTGCATGGTTGAAAAATCTTTCACAATTTGCTTAAATTTCCTTTACAAGATCTGTTTCAGTTTGACTTTTGGCAGTTATCATTTTACCCCTGCACTTCCTAACCCCTCAAACTGCAGCTTTAACACCAGTTCTGACATATGTTCTCACTATGTTCTTACATATGGGTAATTCATCTAAATTCCTTCCTAAATAGAAGCTAAAACTGATTGAATTTTAAAACTCCAAAGAAGGAGTTATGAATATTTTCATAAATAAAACCATCACATTCATATCATTACTATTTATGAAATCATGTTCTTTGATACTGAGAAACATATGCTGATCAATAATTAAGAATGCAAGTACTTGCTCAAATGTCTTCAATTCCTAAAATATCAAGAAACACCAATGTTTTGTATGAAAATTTATGTTAATTTTTCTCCACGAAAACCTAAAATTATCCTTTTTTAAGAAGTAATAATTACTGCACGGTAGCTTAAAATAATAATAATAACAACAACTCATAGAAGAATGCATCCACTAAAGATTTTCAATCATGCATTGCATGATTAGTTAAAATACAAGGTTGAGCTACTCTCAACATAGATAATGAACTTCAATTAAGCTATTAAATGATAAAATGAGTGAGGGAAGAATACAAACAAAAAAACAAGAGTTTAAAAAATATTGGCTAGCATATAGAGCAGATTAGGCTAGGTGATAACATGGCAAACTGTGATATTTTCTATTACATGAAAATGTAACAGAAGACATTCAGAAAGTAGTAGAGTCTCCCATCTAAGATGATCTACTTATTGCGATTATCACTTATGCTTCAAAAATAACCTGCAGAATGAACCTTCATTAACGTGGCGTTTCCCTCCCTCTCTCTATGAAAGGGGATCTTTATGCAGCAGTCTGCAAAGCCAGTGGCACTGCTTCTTGTGTTAGAGGTTGGTTTTATGCAGCACATGATAGAAGCAAGTCTACAAGTCACACAGTCTCTGCCTTGTACCTACACCTCTTACCTCGTTGACCAACATGGCCAGGGAGGAGCAGGAAAACAGCTACTGGAGAGACTCTGTGCTTATCGTGAAAGAAGGTAAAGGGAAAGAGTGATTAGAGGAATAAGAGCTTTGGAAATAAATTTGAAACAGAAGCTGCTCCCTTCAATGAGGAAGTGATTTAACATTAAACAAACAGTTGCCTTAGCAGCTAATGTATTACCCTTTCCCTCGCATCACTCTGAACATAAACACCTCAGAACTCAGTTTTTCAGTGCCTTTTCTGTTTGTTTAACTGGTCTTCTTCAACTGTCAGGCAGACAAATATCTTGCAGTGAAATTTAAATCTATTTTCTTTTTGTGAAACTACCCTAAAATATAAAATGGATTCCAGGATCTGATTCTCAGCTTCTGTCAGCGGCAGCTTACTTCAGGTGAGACTCTTCCAGGCTTTTAGTAGATAAGAAAGGCATTATATCGAAGCAGACGAGATGTCTGATAAAAATAGAAGCATCAAATGTCACATATTTATCAGGCCCACATATGCACAGCAGAATTTCCAAACATCACTTCCCAAAAAATGCACCATCCAGCATGAATAAACAATGTTGTTCTTCCTTTGAAGTCTACCTGGTCCTGAGAAACCAAACAACTTTTAAAAGTAAGTAATTCTTGATACACATTTAAAGAAAAACTCTGACAGATGGCATTATGTACCAGCAGCTACATCCATAATGTGAGACAGGTGTGCTCCACAGCATGCTCTGTAGTTCTGGTGCCTCAAACATCCATATGGGCAACGTAGTCAGAGAGTCTGTATCTACTTGCTAACCTCTGCAATTCAGACATGGAGAATTCTTACAAATCTATTATAGATATAGACAAAAAGAAAAAACCTGCAAATATCTGATGAATTAGTCCAGTCTCTTTTGGTGATGACATTACAAAGCGAAAAGCTACAAAGCCACTACTACACAAATAATCTACATATTCTACCCTATCATCTTCCACGAGAAATCATGAAAATATTCATTCTTTCCTGATAACGTTCCATCTGCAGGATGGATAGAATTCAGGTATACTCTATACATCTTCTTGGGTCTTAGAAAAATATAAAAGTGTGGATATAATTGCCTTGGGCAGCCATAAACCACAACACACTTTCTTGTCTTGTATTTCACCAAGCAAGCTAAGACCAACTAAGCACTTAAGTCCTCTTTTATATGGAGGGCCCTAGCTGCTAGTCATGGGGCTCCAGCCTCAGGGTCAGCCAACCAAAAAAGACGGAATCAGCAGAACAGCTCCTGGTATACAGCCTGTGCTAAAGATTTCTCCTGCTCCTGTCTCCCATGACAGTGACTACATTTTATTTTTTCTGTATCAGATCTAAGTTCGAAATTGCCGGAAAGTGGCACTGATAAATCCCAGGAGATCTGTCTACTCTATCCCAATTGCAAGCCTGCAAATTTATACAAACACCGGGCACATTTTTTTGTGAACTGTCTGCTTTTCTACAGCTTTGACACATAGCTGTACTGTCCCCATGAGAAAGAGGAAATCTCAATACAAACCCTTTTATTTGTATGACTATGACTACCATTGCTAAATTCAGTAAAGTATGTTTAGTGACATGGAATAAAAAGACAATGCTAAAAGGAGAGAGCTCATTATTTGAGAAAGGAAACTCTTCCCCTATCCAGATAAATAATAGGCCTGATGACTTAAGAGGGAGGGCCAGGGACAGATGTAACACTCTAAAGTTACACATCAGTGATCTGATCCCATGCGGAAAACTCAGTGGTCTTAAATTGACGTTTCAGGGACAGCACAGTGATTCATTAAGTTTTTCTGACATTTCAGTAAGACAATACCCATCAATCTTTAACACTGTCCATAGCCCTAGAGATGTGTGGTTGGATATATCTTATGTTCTGGCATATGAGATACCTTTGTGTAGCCTGCAGCCTTCACCAGAAGGAGAAATAACCGCTATGAAATTCCTCCAAAACTGCTCGTATTCTTACTCTGAGCAGTTGTATTAGGAGAAGCAGTTCAGGCAGTGGTGGCAGACACAGCAGAAGGAGAATCAAAGATTAGAAAATTGCCCGCTTCTTCTTATATTTTTAAAACTATTTTATTTTTCCTTTTGGTAGCTTCAATGTATTTGACATACATAGACGCTTTTTTGAGGGAGAGAAAAAAGAAGAAAAGACAATCAGGAAATAATGTACGCACTCTGACAAGCAGCTGGAATGGCACTGAATGCTGCAGACTGGTTCTGGAGAGGTTAAGAATTAACTGCTTAAGCAGAGAGCTTGTACAAAAACTCCAGTACTGAAAAACGCCTTTTTACCCTGTATGTGAATTAAGATTAATTATAATGCCTAGCCCATAGAATATTAGTCAGACACAGTCAGAAAAAAAAAATTAAAAAAAATCACATTCTTTTGTGCTAAAGCCATTAGCTTAAAATAGTTCATAATTGGTTTTCATCTGATGATGGAAGTGTGGGTGCATTTTTTTCTTTTTTCTTTTTTTTTTCTTTTTTTTTTTTTTTTTCAGATGGACAGCTTAAATCCAGTAGGAATACTTCTAGACAGAGCTAAGGCTCCAAAAGAGTCTATCAAGAATGAGTTTTTCAGCTAGACAGTTCAGCCATTTTGGACAGCTTCATGCAAGGTATTTCATTATACAATTATCCTAAATTCACTAGAGTTAAAAGAGGCGGTCACCAAAACCAAAATCAGAAGAGCTGTGGCTTGACGTAAGGTCAGTGTTGGAAAAAAAAAAAAAAAGCTGCTCAAATGCCACTGAATGGGCTCGATTGCTTCCAACTAAAGTGACTTGCAAAGAAGATATGACAGTTCCACACACTGTGAAAATTAATTTTCCTAGATGGCTGGTGGGGAAAGTTTCATGTTACAAATCGGTGGTGTTTCACCCATCTGTTTGCACTTCAGGAGAATCTGATATCTTAGATCTCATGTGAGCTCACTGAAATTAAGGGAGTTTAGCTTGAACTGAGTATGCGAGATGAAGATTTATTAACATGAAGAGGTTATATGATTTGTTTCATAAAGGATTTCCATATTTTGCTACCTCACTGGTTTCGGAACAGGAATGAAGCTTGAGTGTTTCCAAATTCTCAAAGGAAAATATTCGAAGGCTGACATATTCAATTCATTTTTATCATTGTATTGTAGTATGACCCCGAAATAAAATACTAATTCTAAAGTCATTTCTGGGAAAAGTCGAAACAGAACCCTTATAAGGAGAGCACGGTATTATGGTGACATGTACCCAACTTGGCAACTTAACCCATTTTCAAGTTGTATTTTGGACAGAATTTTGTCCAGGTTTTCTAATCCAGACTCTGCAATTACGTATTTACAGGAAGACAACCAAACATAGACTGCAGCTTCTGGATGATAGAATGGTGGTGATTTTTTTCAGCTATACAGGCAGTGGAGGAGATGTTTGGAACCATTATTAAGAAATGATTAACAAATAACTAGAAATAACCATTCAGGTAATGTGAATGCACACTTGTGGATTTATGAGCATGCATTCGTAGAAAGTATCTTTGAAAAAGTCAGAAGAAGAGCAAGTTAAGGGCTAATTATGTAAGCACATTAGACTACACATGAACTAAGGCACAGACCCTCACATTGCAGAGTAACCCTCCCCGTTGAGAGGAGAGGGTTAAGAAGAAGCGACTTTTATTTCCTGTCACTCATGATGATTAAAACACTTTTCTCTACAGCAGGCAATGCTGGCTGCCCTCACACAGACTCCTGGAATGAGAACAGCTGCTGTGAATAAGACAGGGTGAAATTTTCAGACCCTCGGGGAGGCATGTGCAAGGGAGACTCAGCAGTAACAGGGCAAATAATACAAATGAAAAAGATCTGCTAGGGTGGAGTTTTGCCAACAAGGAGTAGCAAGAAAGAGCTTACTGACAGCAGGGTGGGACAGGAACCCAGGCTATCAATAGAAGTGGGAATGAGATAATAGGAGCTGGGAAAATTGGCTGGAGTTTCACTAGACCTGACTTGGCCCACCCCACTCCCCTGACAGTTTCTGTAGGTGCTCTGGCCACCAACACACCAGCTGGAGAGGCAGAAGGGATCCCAATCAAGCCTATGGATATTGACATAAAAGAGGTTTTATAGCCATTTTCTTGGATAGCTGCTCTTCAGCTACCTTCTTGCATGATTCAAGGAGGTTTGCCAAACCAGAGGCAGTGAGACAGCAAGCTCTGCTTCACTTCTTGTTTGTGTAAAAGGAAATTAACGCTGTTCTCTGCTTGTTGTGTTTTGAATACCAAAAGCTTTAGGCTTCTTCAGCTGTTCAGAAGAAGCAGTCTTTCCAGTATGTTGTTATCATTTCTTTGAATTCATCAGTTCATTTAATTCATTCGTGTACTGGTCCCAGGGACCTCCTATAAGGTTCACATATAAAATAATGAAAAGTACAGTCTATTAATAGAAACCCTATTAATAACACTGAAGTAACACTTCAGTTCTTTCTCAAGGATTTTCTGTTCTGAATAGCCTAAGGGTAAGATAAAGAAAAGCAAGGTTTTCTTTATCTTTCAAGGTTTTTAAAAGACTCATCATTTAACCAGTTCTCCATCTATTCATTTCTTTTTATCTCTTTCTAGTTAATAATAATAATAATAATAATAATAATAAAGAAAAAAAGCTCTGGTGTTCTGTTTAGACACTGTAAAAAGCAAGCAATAAAATGGCTACCGCCCATTAGGCTAGAATTCCTAATTATCAGGAGTGATACTCAGTCTAAAATAAGACTCATAGAATAGTCTATAACAGTGAATAGATATTCACTGCAAGGTGGGTGAAGATAACAGAAGCCATAAAATGAAAGGAAGGATATCAGTGGCTTTTGGGAAAAAAAAAACAAAAAACAACAACACACCAAACTATAGTGTCAGTATAACTTTATATTCAGCTACATATCAGGATCACAGAAGAAGCAATTATTTTCTCAACAGTCAAAATCCCAGTGTTGGAGATTACTTCAGTACAAGCTACAGAGTATTTAAAAAGAAAGGTTTGAAAACCCACAGGGTATAAAAGCATTTGTATGATCTGAAGAGACATGACAAACGTGCTAATCAGGATGATTTTCACAAAACCCTAATTTTTAAAGCATGTGCTAAATAAAAGCCTCTAATACTTTCCCTTTTCTAAGAAAACCCAGCTGACCTTCGAATCCTTTGCATATACATTCATCTTATATTTTAGTACAGGAGCCAAAGCATATTGTAGCTGTATTTAAAGCTACAAGTTTGTAGCTTTCATACATAATAAACATCCAAAATAATGTACATTAAAAAAAAAATAAAAAAATGTGTCCTTCTGCAACTCGAATGAAGTCATGGATTGTAATTTGCCCAACTCAGGCAGTCACAAGAGAGGAATGAGAAAGAATTGTAGAATCATTAAGGTTGGAAAAAAACCACAAAGATCATCTGGTCCAACCGACAACAACATGCCCACCAAATGATGCCCTTCAAGATATATGCAAGATATAACAGAGCCATGTTGTGGGCCAGCAATCATGAACTCTATCTCCTGGTATCAAAAATGAGGCAAAAGCTAACTACAAGGAAAAGCCAGCAAGGCTGGATCACTTTTAGAGGAACACTGTGCCATTCGGTACAGTTGGACTTTTGTCAAGGACTCATGAGACATGACTTTTTACTTGCTTTGTTGGGAACATGGGCTTTCTCTCCTCAGGAAATTAAAGACAGGGCTCCAGCTGTTGAGGATGTAGCAAACACTGGGGGTCATAAAGCTGTCGAAATAAACACCTTGAGAGGCAAACTAGGGTGCCTAACACCACTCTGCTCCAACACAGACATATGCATGCCATTCCTGGTAGTTACAGTTCCAACATTTGAACCTGTACTGCACTGGGAGTTAGACTAGATGACCTTCAAAGGTCCCTTCCAACTCTAAGGATTCTATGATTCTATAAAATAGAGACACCTGGGGGTGACCGAGCTCCCCCTGGCCATGTTGACAAGCTTTAGTTTTCGGTAAAACACACTATAGTAGCAATTAATACCATTGCAGGACAAAATTCATTTGCAGCTGGCTTGCCTGGATGAAGGCGACTGAGAAGCTGTTTGTTATGAACAACTTGAGTACCATCTTTGCATTGTTAATATCACTAATTCCAGATGCTCTCAAATCTGTCCACAACCAATTTTTAAAACGTTAATCATTTTCAAGACACAGATTTTAAGGAATTGATAAATAGTAGGTATGCATTACACCTTATTTCCAGCCCTTTTTATGCTGCTGTGAGGGTTAGAATTGACCTGCTTTAGCAAGGTGAAAAATGCAAACTTCATGCGCTCACCTGCTTCCAGGAGCTGCAGTTTAAGTAAAACAGAAAGCAGCATGAAATTTGATACTTTTTCAAGAGGGGGCAACACTGCCTACACAATTCCCTCTCCTGCATTTTGCCTTTTACAAGTAGCAGATTACTTCAGTGGAAATCAAGATAAAACCAAAAGAGATATCTTAACCTTAAACTACATGAAAACAGTTTGTTAAGCAAAATATGAATATTCCTGCCATCCGAATACGAAATGAATTAAGACCTTCAGATTTTCCTTTTAAATGAAAGCTGGGCAATCACCAGAATCCTTTTCCTTCTCTAAAACAAAGTAAATCTACTTTTTTTTTTTTTTTTTTTTCCCTTCCCCTAATTAAATTACTTCCAGCTTCTTGGACAGAGGAAAAGTATCCTGTCCCCACAAAAGCAACCTTTCACATTCTGGGACAAACAGAAGGACTGTGCTGTACTGAATGTAAACCAGCCTGCATCTGTGATCACCACTGGTTACCTACTGGTCTGTCTACTCATTCTTGGGCGATGAGCCAGCTGTTCAGCCATATTCAGGTGACATTTCCTGCTGCAAGACTGAAGGCATCAATGAGATAGAAACAGTCCCATGGATTCTGACTGGTATGAAGAACTGAGCCTGACACAACAGGGAGAGCAAAGTCCTCACACTGGGGCAGCCATTCCTAGCACGTTCCAGGCAAGAAGCTGTGGACGGCACAGAAAGGTTAAGCTGCCAGGAGCAGGAAACATGATGAATAAATAAGTAAAATAAGTGGCAGGCAAGTTTATAGGTCTGGAAAAAAACATACACCTTTTCAAGTGGTTCCAGCTTCTCATTGATATTAAAGATTATTCTGAACCGTGTTTCAGCAGCACTGCTAAAACAAATTGCTTTAGGGAGCAGACATCCACTTTCCCAACCTCTGCTTGATGACTTGCAGAGAATAAATAGTGCAGTGCTATTGTCAGTTTAGAAGAAGCAATGTCATAGAGGAAATAATGCACATTTTTAATCTCCTAAACATCCTGTTTTTCTGCAGTTATTTATAATTTTAATTTAAGCTACAAAAAACAAAACAAAAAAAAACAACAACCAGACCCACCCTGTATGTGTGGCTTGCTTTCTTGTGATCTCACTGACTCCTTCTCATTATAATCACGGAAAAGTGGTTTAACTACATTTGCTGAATATCAGCTCCTCAGCCCCCACAGAGAAATTCATATTAAAATGCAGCAGCAAAATGGCAAAGCATAGATTTTTATTTATCCGGGAACGTTTGGCTGGAAGAAGAACCTAGGCTTGATAATGAAATAGTGAACCTGATCCTTTACAGGGTGCATGCTTCTACATGCCAGCCTTAATATATGACTAAAAGTGTTTGGACTGGAAAAATCACTCCATTTGCCCTCTACATGGCAAGCAGTGATGACTAATGAAATTGCTGAATGTTGAATAAGAAATACTGTGCTGATGCAGTCACACCTGGACTGCTGTGCCCTGTGCTGAGCCCTGTTGCCAAAGAGCTACTAGTACATCAGAGGGTACTCAGAAGATAGGGGAAAAGTCGATTAAAGAGATGTAGCAGGTGTCTTAGAAGGAAAGACTTAGAGAGGTGAGTGGCAGTTGGCTAGGCTAGCATGAAAGAGGCACAGTGAAACATTTAGTGAAAGCCCTCTCCTGAACTTACCGCATTATTTAGAGGATTTTTTTTCTGCTAAGAAGTCCCAGGGTAATGATTGCCCAAGGGTAGCTGTCCTCCAGAGGCAGTGTGTGGCCTCATTGCACAGAGAGATCAGGACGCCAACAGAATTTACCAGCAACAGCATAAGCCAATTTCTCCAGTAGTAAAATGAGAGGGAAAACACATCCAAGCAAAATACTGAAGGCCTGCACCTAAGTCACATCCTTAGATTATCTAGGTCCATTGCTTATGAAATCTGTGGGAGCTCATCACCCAAACAATTCAGAGATTGGTTGCTGATATGACTGAGGCACTTGAAAGAGCAAATCCCACTGACTTTATCAGAACCTAGATTCCCCAATGTCTAAATTTGAATGTAAATTGAGTTACTTAATCCATGCTTTTGAAGATACTACTATCGACAACTACATACAGGTGGGAAGAAAGGCAGAAGTCATATACCGTAAGTTCTTCAGACAAGCATTTAAATACAAAGAGTACACAGAGAAAAAAAAAAAAAAAAAAAAAAGGAACAATTAAAAACAACAAAATTACATTCAGTACAAATTACCTTATGGTAACAAGTGTGAAGCAGTAGAAGAGACCATCTCAGTATCAAGGAACTAATGAGGCTGATGAAGGACAATAATTAGAACTGAGATCAAGTATGATACATCCAAGCTGTTAATAGAAGTCAGCATTACCAAAAGTACCTCCAGATAAAATATTATATACACTGCTCATCAGCACAGCGAGTGAGAAGCAGTAAGGCTTAGCCCACTGTGGCCTGTCTATGGGACACTCAGTCTGGCCATGTCATTCTGAGTAAAATCACATCATTCAGAAACTCTGGACAAGCCCTCTGAGCATTGCCTTGTTTCCAAGGTTTAGTAATGCAACAAGACTGGTTGATAGTGGATCTTAATAGTTATATATATATATATAACTATATATACTATATATATAACATAACTATATATAACTATATATATATATATATATACGCATGTTTTTTCTTTAGGAGCTAATGACAAGCAAAATGTCTAGATCAACTTATAAATGAAACATTCAACAAGAATCATTTATCCTTTCAAGAATCAAGTACATAATACCTAACATCTAGAGCGTGAAGTTAGCATAAAGAGTCCCAAAAATGTGATAGCTACAACAAAATACCTAAAAATCAGCACAGGGAATGAAGAAGTTTTTTGCTTAGGCTTTATGCACTCCCTATGGGTCAGGCCGTATGATCTGATTCTAGTGGTATGTCTGTTACATAAAATAATTCATACATTGTTCTGGAAAACATAGCAGGAGTGTCAGCTGCCATCATGCCTGCTGTGAAAGCAGGATGTATATAACCGGGTTTGAGGCATGGCTTCTGTCTTCTGACCTTTTACTATGCAAGCGCCTGGCTACTAGATTTCTGTTGGGGTACTTAGTTGCCTATGTAAGGATTAATGAGTGCATAGAGAGTAGCTTTCTGTAGATGGAGTGTTCTGGAATAGTTGAGTTAGTGGGCAGGGGTTTAGGTTGGTGTGTGTTTAGGTATTCTTGCGTGCATTGGGTTTTCGTAGCGGGTGTACGCGTCTGCGTGGGAATTAGGATGGTATATAAGGTGTGTGACGCAGCAATAAATTGAGAGACTTCATGGCATCCATGACTGTGTCTCTCTCTCCCCTGGGCAGTGGAGGTCCCAGGATAAGTCGGGCTAATTGACGGCTACGTCAATTTCCTTTAAAATCTGGGGCAAAACACCAGTTCAAAGACTTCATGATGACAAGAGAGAATTTTGCATTTAATGACTGTTTCAGCCCATTTGCGATCTCAGATTCCCTACACATTTATTTTTCTCTCCAAGTTCCCCCACCTGACATTTTTGCTAGGTGGAATAAACCAGGCACTCTTGCATCTCTTCTTAATGACCAACTCAGCTCTGACCAACTTTCCCCTCCTCTTCTTCCCTGCACAAAGCAATCCTGCTTCTCAATAACAGCATGTTTATACATGATGTTTCCTTGTAAGGTTTCACCTCTAATGACATTAGCAGCTAAGGAATTTTCTCAATTTCTCTTTTGATAGTTTTTTCTCATCACCCTCTGCAAGATCCTCACCTCTATCACTTTTTTGATTCCTGTTTGCTTGCCACTGAACAGATTCCTACCTTCAGTCAAGTTAATACCAGGTGGATATCTGCAGCACAGGTAATCTTTATTTTAAAAGTGTGTATACATTATGTATATATTCACTGTCAACGGTTACGGCCTTGGCCTGGTTCCGTGATGAGCAGGGTGGAGGGATTTCTCAGAATCCGCGCCTCCGGAGATAGGAAAACAGGGAACCCCAAATTATTCAGAAAAAAATGTGATGAGAAATGAACTAATTTACTAAATAGAGGATCAAAAAAAACCCAAAAACAAACACCAAGATAAGACAGTATAATACAATATAATTAGAATTGGGATTGACCAAATCAGATATAATGAAAAAAAGAGATTGTCTGAAAAAAAGAAGGCCTTACGCTGATGCTGAGATATAGACGCAACAGTCAGGTCGAGCAGCAGGGAGGATAGCAGAAGGAAAGTGAGAGAGAGAGCGTCAGATGACCCACCAACGCCTTATATGTGTTCCCCCTGTGCAGGAATGAAATCAGCACAGCGAACAGTCTGATGGGGAATGTAGTTTCTTTTCTTTGGTATGCAGAACTGGGACAGTAACACTTGAATTCCCAGTGCACTACACGATGTTATGATGTGGAATACTGATGACCACAAAACCATGACACTCATTCCCTATAATTATTCAGAGTGCTCTCATTTCTGGAAATGACTGTTCTTCTTATTCTGTCTGGAAGTAGTAAGATACTTTACAGTGGGTTCCCCTGACTGCAGAAGCTGCACTGTATACAATGTACTGATAAGCTTACAAAAAAGCCTCCTCAAATGGTTTCTTATTGAAGTTATTGGGAAACAAGATGTGCAGAAAAGAGTTGCCTTCAGCACAGTGCCCACCAGTCTTGTTCTGTGAAGAACGAAGGGCTTTGCACTCTCTCTCTTTCTCACCTCATTTTCCCCACACACCTTAACTTGCACCCTCCAATTGCCTGCCCACACCAACCTTGACTTCTCAGTCTTGTTCCATATGCCTTTTTCCCTGTTTAAACCATGAAGGGAGCATCCTCTACAATGTGATCCACAAGAATCTTCCAAAAACAATTGTCTTCGAACTCTGCCAGCTAGTGGGCTATCATTTCACATTTTTGTTTTTTAATAAATAGCAGAATTAATAAATAGCAGAATTAATACCATCTGACTGTACGTGTAACTTCTCGACAAGAAAACTGCCTGCCATTGAAAGGTCAAGAAGTAAGCTGTTGAAGTATCTACACCTCATGATGTCACAGATGAAGTAGGAGGCAATGCATCTGAACACACGGCTGGGTACAGACACAGCGAGGGACATTTGGCTGCTGTCTTCACATGCCACGCTGACATGCCTCAAGGCTGACTTGTGTCAGCACAGCTGCTTGCAGCTCTAAGTCTCTGGCTGTTTACGGGCCTGGCTCTCAGGCATGATGCTCTCTTTTCTAACAGCCCTGTCTGTCTCTTCCAAAGGAGAGTACTGGGATACCTCAATTCCCTAAACAACAGTTCCACTGCCCGAAGGTGATGGTGTTGATAATTTGTAATTGTGACAGTTCCACTCCAGTCTCTCTCTCTCTGTCACTGGTAAAGATTTGATGCTGAATGTATCTGGGAGTCTTACTGACA
The DNA here is from genome assembly GCA_030625065.1 of Alectoris magna. Classification (NCBI taxonomy): domain Eukaryota; kingdom Metazoa; phylum Chordata; class Aves; order Galliformes; family Phasianidae; genus Alectoris; species Alectoris magna. The sequence goes on from CM060560.1 coordinate 109,575,761, forward strand.
GAGTGCTCATATCATAACAGCCCTGATGGATGTTTTACCAATGTAAAACCAGAAATCAAGGAGCATTAGTAATCAAACACACACACACACACACAAACTTCCCACAGATTTCTTTCTTTGACCCAGGGACTGAATCCTCAAATTCAACATGGTATACATGTACCAGGTAACACAAATTTTAGTTCACAAGGCCATAACAGAGATTTTTATCATCAATATCTAGGCTGAATTAAGACTACAATTGATGTAAATCTCCAGTTCAAATTCAGTGCTAAGAGCATATGACCAACCAGAACTCTTGCACCCTTGATCTGTTCAATAAAGAATGTGATGATGCGATCCCATCTTCTAGTGTCATCATAATCCCCAGAGTGCTCATGATTCCTCATTCCTTATGCATACTTTCCAGGTATATTTACAAACAAATCAAATACAAACGCACATGGTTATGAAAACCATGTTTGTCCTGCAAGCTGCATTGTTTCACGGAAGTACACTGTACTGACCAGCCTCTGCCAGAACACGTGAGTCATGCCCCATTGATGCCTCAGCCCAAAATGTGAGGCAATGTCGTGGCTGTTGCAGCTTGTGGAGATGCTTAATTCCTCCAAGCAGTCAAATACTGACAAATGCCCTGCTGAAGAAAACTGGGTGGAAAACCCTGGCTTAATGAAACGCATGAAATTGCAATAATATTCCAGTCTGCTTCTGCTCACTTCAATATCCCATCAATTTATTACGCATGACAATTCACACTACCCTGCCCTTAACCTGGAACTCTGGGAACAGACAATATTAAATGTGATATGGGAAAGAATCCATAAGGTGATATAAACATCACATTTCTTGTTCATTTTTACTTCAGCATGACTTGCTCTCTCCTCTCCCTAATGGTTCCCCTACATTTGACCAGCTTAAAATCAAAAGACTGCATAGTGGAAAATGCTCATGTAGCACATTCCAGAGGAAGCAGAAAAATGCCCAAAGAACATACATTCAAGATATTCACCTTGAACACTACATGGAGAATGAAAAAGTGACATATCTAGATAACAGCTAATAACATATTTCATATAACTGCATATTTACTATTGCAAAGAAATAAAATGAGCTTCTGCAATGTTTGTGGTGTCATATAAGCCATTTTTCCTGTAGTACTCATAGATATTACCATGAGTGACAAGGAAAAGACAAAGATCTCCTAAAGATGAATTGTACCTAAAACTGTCAGGTAAAGCTGCAAGTGCTACTGAATAACATTTTGGTTAAACAAGACTTCCCTATTTTCTAAAAATTTTCTAAGTATTTTCTGGAAGCTGTGTTCTTTGTTCTCAATGTGCATCGATATCACAGATCCCTGAAGAGCAGCAGAAACCAATTAGAAGCCTGTCAGATTTTTTTCCTTTGAGAAGCCTTAGACTAGCCAGCTGTGTCCTCATCCACAGAGCAGACCCTTTGCTTTCACTGCTCTACTGGGATCCACATGGACACAAAGCAAAACACAGACCCTTCTGTGACCTCTTCTGCACCATACAGAAAGCTAATCAGCCCTCTCTGTCTTGTTCCCATTTCTTCCTTATCGATGTACCAGTATGCATTGGTTATTAGCCCATTTTCCCTTAACCAGCTATCAATCTTTTAATCTAAGACCCTGTTATATCCCTCCTGTCCAAACTCCAACTTCTACATGCTGCCTCCAAGTCAGCAGAAGGTAAGGGAAGTAAGTGCAACTCTGAACTAACAGCATCATGCAGCATGGTGCTAAGCCGTGGCCCTGCAGCACCTGGTACCTGCGTGAAGTTTTCTGAGATACCCTGCATAGATTATGACATTTTGCACATCCCCTCTGGAAGCGCTGCATCTCTAATGCAACAAGAGACTACGACCCTATGTTTTAAAAGAAGAATTGGAAATCCACCACTTAATTTGAGTGGCAAGCTCCACTCATTTGGAGAGAGGAAAACTGACTGGTCCATAGGTTATGGTGCTGGCTGCCACCATGGCAATAAGCACCTTAAGAAACCACCTTAAGTCAGTAGTCTGAGATCCCTGTCTCTGAGAGGGGATGCCTGTCTCAGAGCTGTGTGGGACATGAATTTGACCTGGGTTCATCCTCCTTGATTCACTTATCAACTAGTACAAGAAAGAGCATCTCAGCTGTGATCCATAAATATCCTGACGTTATGCTGCGTGCTTGGAAAGAATAGGATTTCCATATTAAATAATTGACATGTATCCAATACCAGAGAGAAGGAATTAATTCCTGTCCTGTGTTTGTACAGCACTTAACACAACAGCCAACAAGCAAAATGTAAATAAATTGAAGGAAAAGTAACACTGTGGAGAAGCACGCGAAACATAAAAGACGTATAGTTACAGACCACAGGGGACCGTAGAGGCGTTTTCTTCTAGCTAAGAGATGAACACAGTGACAAATATATAATAAATCAATAATATAGGCAAAGAAAGAGAGAGAAAAAGAGAGACGGGGAAAGAACTGTATTTCAACACAGCAGAATTCATCGGTAGTCACACAGGATGTGTATCTATTTCCTTGGACAAGAAATGTACTAAGTTTCTCTTTAAATGGGTCAGGAATAAGCTGGCAGCACCTGAAAGTTTTAGGAGCTGTGAAAGCTTTTAAATTTGATGTAGATCCATTAAGAGAAATTATGCAAAGTTAATTTGTACTCCTGAATCTCCAGAATTGAGGATACTTATCTTTGATAGAATTTAATATTTGAAATTGCAGGTTTTCAAAGATTGCTGCAACTTTGGAGCAAATATTGTTAGGCTGAATGCATTTAAAACCTAGCTGAGCATAAATAATCTTTTATCTGATTATGAAAAAAGTATTCTTTTCAGTAATTTTGTATTTTGCTGTTATCTCCAGGTACGTGCACACAAATGCACACACAGTTTGAATGGAAAAACATTGAAATATGGGGAAAAAAAGCTAATACAACTGGTGTCTGACATCTCCAAATGCAGTAGCAAAGATATATATTAGAAATACAAATCGATGTATCTTTTAAAACCCGAGTAGGTGTAATTTTGTGGAATTTACAGGAAGATAAGAAAATTATGTTTCCTAACAGTTGGTATAAAAGTTGTTATTTCAGGTAACCAGTATGTTCATTTTATGCCATATCAATAATTTATTTTATTATCAAAGGCTGAACATATAAAGGGCAAGCCTTTCTGTCATCAAATCAATGAAGAAATAAACTTGTTGGATCTATTATACTAAATGTAGGAAAGTGCACTAAAAAAAAATTCCAACAGACGTCCATACTTCTAAATTTTCATTTTACTTAAAAATTCATTATCTTAAAAAAAAAAAAAATCTCTGGAAGTTTTTATACTTGTTATACTTGCAGTTCTTCATTATCATGGAAGAAAATGTTTGCTGTAGAAACAGTTCTGTAGGTGCCAGACATGTACCCAAAACAGAGGTGTCAGACAAGAATATACCAGATCTGGGCATTCACATAGAATTTAACTTTTGAAAACATGACTGGTTTGCCTTATTGCTGTATTGATAAAATATTCACATTGACTCTTTTTCAAAGATAGGACGATATACTAGCACTAGAGCTGATGCTCAGCTCCAGAGAGGCAGCAGTAAAGAAACACCATCCAACCAATCTCTTGACAGCAGGAAGGTACAGAAATCGTAGAACATCTTGAAATATGCTATCATACGTTGTTACACAACATCTTAGCATGTTATTGTTCTGATAAACTTGAATTTCAGAACTGATTTAAATCATTCCTTAGAATAAAAGGTGTTGGTACAAGTATAAAGATGCAATTATTGAAAAGTTAGAAATGCAGAGTTTTATGTACATAATGCTTCTCCTTAAAGGAGAGATGTTTTCTATGGTACTTTTCCTCCTCAGCTCCATAGCACCAAAATGTACTTTTTTTTTTTTTTTTTTCCAAATCAAACCCTCCCTCATTCAGGTTTTAAGGAAAAGTTTGCAAGTGAAAACATAAAGCTAAAAACTGTGAAGTCATTTCCCAAGGCTCTCCAGCATAGATAGAAGCATGGCAGTCATTCCTCTCCAACCATTCCTGATCAAACTTAAATAAGACTATCCTGTCTGAATGCATGAAGCTTTTAATAAAAGACCCTTCAAAGCATGTAGAAACCAGCTAAAGAGAATTTGCTTAGAGGTGCCCCTAAAGGATGAATTCGAGAAGCAGTAGTCTCAGCTTTCCCTTACCTGCTGCACTGAGGCCAAGGAAGTAGCACACCATCTTCCGTCAGTGATTCAAACAATATTGCCAGCAGGGTACAAAATGGATGGATTTACTCACTGACCTAGAGACTGAAGAAAGAAAAAAAAAGTGAAGTTATGCTTTCACATCCACAGGTTGGTGTATGTTACTTCCTGTACCTGCTCTGGATCAGGTCATTTCCACTCAGGTGGCACATCAGAACACATTCTAGCTACCCTGACAAAGTACATGGGCAGGTACAGGAAATGTTGTATGCTGTCAGGGCTAATTACCCTGCAGATCATCTCAACAGTTCCCCCAGAATTTCCTAGAAAGCAGTGGTATTATTGGAAGTGCCTCAGGTTCTGCCATTCAGTTCCCAAATACAGAAGTTACACCGATGAACATTGAGCTATATAAAATGATATTCATTTACATGGCAAAAGATAAGTGTCAGTTCATTTTCCTTTGACATTCCTTGCCTCATCATCAGATGAAGGCTCCTGCTTCTTTGATCCCAGCCTTATATATTGGTCCCCCAGCCTTATATATTGGTCCCCCAGCCTTATATATTGGTCCTTAAGCTAATATACTGATCCCCATTGCTAAGCCAACCTATATCAATTCTTTGAATCCTGTGAGCCCTCGTTGCACCCATCTGTCCTCTTCTCTCATCCTAGAACAGGCTGCAAGGTGTACTTGGGCCATTCTATGGGCAGCCTTTATCCTATGGTCTGCTAAGTAATTGGTAGAGATACAGAGATATGGAGAGCTGGCACTGCTTTGCTGCATGGTAGCTGAATTTCACTTGGGCATCCCTCTGCTTATAGTCTGCTTAAGGACTAACTTTAAGCAAATGTTTCTAGTTTGCACACCCAGAGGTTGCAATAGCTATGCTTTTAATTCTTATGGAAAATTAACTTTCTCTGTTGGAAAACTGAGCTCTTTACTAAGGTCAAAACTCATTTGGACAGCAAAAACATCCAAAAGAAAAAAGATATAAGCATTCTGGAGATAACAGTAATAGCAAGGCAGAAGTTGCTCCTTTATCTTTGTTGCGAATGTATTATTTCAGAAGACGTTATCACTTGATAATAATGCTACTTCCATTGTATATAATGATGAATGGTAATTGCTTTTGTACTTCAGCATTTTTCACAGAACACTTTGCGTTCCAATGAATATATTAGTGACTCATTGCTGTATACACTCTCCTCTTGGCCTACACTGCAGAACTAGATAAAAAAAACAGTCAGAGATAAGTATTTTATTCCTTGTTTTGATTTTTCTGGGAGATAAGATTTTTTTCTTTGAAATGAAAGAAGAAATTATTCAAGAACTCTCACTTTAATCTAGCCATGAGTGGTATTCTAAGCCTTCATAGTGCATCTACAATTTCAGCTCCTCATTAGATTTGTTTAGTGTTAGGCCTGTGATCAAAGGATACCATTTCTTTTGCATTCCCAAGCCTTCCCAATAATGTAGAATGCTGGAGTATGTGGGATGAAGTAAAAAAAGAAAGAAAGCTTTTCTGTTTTCCACAGGAACAATTTTATCCCCAAAGCCTAACTCATTCCACTACTCTCAGATGTCCCTTATGTAATAATCCACATAAAAGAACCCTATTTTTAAACACCTCCCTCCAGTTGGCTTATGCCTTTAACAATTGCTCTCCCTTGTTTCCTCTGTTCTCCTGTAATTTTAAACACATTCTTCACGCTGCTGAAGTCTCAGTGCAAGGACATTGAAGTACAGCAATGGGCTGCCTAGGGTGGTGCTGAAGTCTACCACATCAGAGGTCTTTAACCAGGTTAGAGAGTATCTGCCAGAAATGGTTTATGTATTGCTTATTCTGCCTTAAGGTAGAAGGACAGACTAAAAAATTTTCTATGATATGACTGTCAATAGCATCTTTGTTCCTGCATCGCCTAAAGATTTATGAAAACAGTAATCTCCTGTTTCTTTGGATTAAAGAATTGAGACTGTGGACTCTGATATTGTCACAGTTCGTGTTACTGGGTTTCAGGTAACACTAACCTCTTTGATATATTAGTGCAGCATTGTTCAGCCTTAAGGGCTGACTTTGACCACCACATAAGGCTGAACTGCTCTTCTGTACAAAGGACATGTTGAATGAATGAAGCATCTTAACCTATCTAAGGTTCTGCTAAAGGACTAAAATAGTATTATAATGGTTCCTAGACCTTCCACTGATTATGTGATTTCTCTCTGTGTTGGGAGTCCATCAAGCCATACGCTTTCTTCAATAAACGGCTTATGATTGCTTATAGCCTATGTGATCATCATCTGAAAGCTAAGTATTTCATATGAAGCATGCAAAAACCAACCACCAAAGAAACATAGGCATAATGTTACTTATGTCATATATGCTATGCTATGTGTTTCTGCTTGTTCTTTATCAAGAAAAAAAACATGCCATAATTTGATACAAAGCAAGTAAAAATACCTTGTTTTACATAGCAAAATTCCTTATACACACACACTTCTGGAGATTTCCAGTTTCTTTTTTTCCTTCTCTAACAACTAAGTAAAAGGTTAGAGTTTTTCACAACCCTGTAAAAAGCTGTGGTACAACTCTTTCTGCAGATACAGTAATATCCCTTACAGACCAAAGAAACAGGACCAAATGATATCTTCAGAGTATCTAAGGTTATTCAGAGACTGAGACCTTGAAACACTCAGAGTTCCATGAGTCTGGTATTAATGACCTATGCATTTGCTTATTATTTGTAGACAGTATTAATTTGCTGAAACAGAGACTCTCAGAATTAGATACACATTATTCTCAATGAGGATTTCTTTGCCTGTGTCTGGTCCTTCAGTGGAAGAGCTCGTTTAGTTGCCTCATCCGCTTCTTGCAGAATGAAGCTGTATTTGTCTCTCTGTGGGGTCTTGGCTAGCCTTGCACTGGATGGGGCTTCTCAAGTCGATAAAGGAACAAAAAAATGAGATTCATCCATATCAAGATAGTTAATAGAGAAAACCAGGGATCACTTTTTCTCCAACCCAATTGTGTTTAAGCCAGAAAGAACTATGGATATTGAATCTACAGCATGGTGATTAGGACATTTGAAAGACTGTAATTCAGGACAAGTTAGAGAAATCTGTGTCTGCTTCTACTACATGTGCTTAACTGCTGTCCAATTTGTTAGTCTGGATTAAGTCTCTTTTCCTAATTCTCATATTTCACATATCTCTCCTCTCCTGTCATTACTCCTCATGTTAATAGTTTCAGACAGTCTCCCTTTGGCTCTGCCTCAGGAGACAAAGAACAACATATTGACAATTTTTCTATTAAAGACAATTCTAGTTTTCACGAACTCAAGGCTATTTCTGAATTAAATTTAGGCTCATGCTCATGAATATTCACCAATACTTACAAATATCTATTTAGTTTTAGGAATACCTTTTAACTATCTGCTTTAACTTTGCTTTGGAGATAGTCTGCACAGAATCCAGTGTATCATCTTTGAAGCGTTGAAGGGCAGCCGGGGTTCACCCACTGGCAGCTAATTGGGATCACTGCTTTTAGAATCCAGCTGCATCCTTCTGCCAATATAATTCTTTATGTCATTCTCATAAAGCCATCAGAATGTCAGGAGAGATTAATTTGCTTCCCCAAGATTAAAGCAGTGAACACATCAATTTAATCCAGAGTTTTGTGACATAGTCTTTTAATCATCATCAGGGTAGAAGGGTTATGCTCTAATAAGAATTTTATAATAGCTAAGCAAAAGGTGGAAAAAAAAAAAAAAAAAAAAAAAAAAAAAAAAGACTGTTTTCCAGTTTGGCAGGTTTGCAAATAGCTGCTGATAAGAGCAAACAGAGTGTTTTTACTGCTTTTATCAGTGCTCCACTTCAACACATCAGCCCTATTTTGTCAACAGGAATAATTCAGCTGAGCTCTAGAAATGTGACTCTGAATGCATGCATCTCCACCAGGAAACCGTCTTCCAGTGCTTTATGACAGCAACCATATTGCTCTGGTGTTCTGTCAGGTAAATAGATAGAGTATGAGAGCCCTGAACTTTGAATCAAATAGGTATCTACTGTTGTCTACCCTGGAGCTGGTGACATCTTGCATTAGCATGGCAGGCAGGGAAATGCCAGTTGCCAGGTAGCTTCAGGAACCCCACTGACCCTGTTCCATACTGCTGGTAGCAGGAAGGACGGACAGCCTCCCTTCTGTCATGAAGACCAGAGAACACTATATGTCACAACATAGTAGAGGAATTAATCTCAAAAAGTTTGAAAGTTTAGATAAAACTCTCATCTTCCCATTGCACACTGCAGAGATTACTCTTCTCCCATCCATATTGTTTCTGCTCACAGAAGCCCTTCCCTATCAGAACTTTATCCAATTAACTTAACTCTTCTCACTGACCCACCTGCATCGGCTGAGAAAGAAACGCCCTCTGTGCAAAACAGCATGCCAATCTCTGATTGTTCCTCCTCCTCTCACAGGATAGTCAGTTTGATTGGACTCTGAACAGGAAAAAACAAAAGCAGATCATCCTTGGCTTGTTTTCCAAATAGTTCACCCATATCAAGTTAATATAGACAATATTTCTATACCTGGGGATCCTGCACTGTTTGGCCTTCAAGTACTTTTTTTCCTCCTTGTATGGCTTCCCTGATGTATCAGAGATGGATCTGCCAAAACCAGGAGCCAGTCTAGAGCTCATAGAAGTTACAGATCAGTAGTGCTAGCATGAGGCTCCTTGGCACTGTACAGAAGCCCTGCTCTGCTTTGCTGCTGCATCTCAATTATGGAACACACCTGCTGTCCTAGTCCAACTTCTCCCTGGAGGGGAGCCTGCTAATGTGCTAATTTATATGGTGCATAACAGGGGATTTAGAAGGGAGGCCTTAGAGACTCATTTTCACCTGGTGCCTTATTAGGGATTTGAGGCCCAATTCACTGGAGATGAAAAGCCAATGACTATAACTCATTTACATCATTTAGTTCTCAATAGGTAGCCAGTTAGTGAACAAAAGACTTGCAATGACTTTGTGCAGGTCATTTCCTTTAACAGATGTTCCTTTGTGAAGTTGCTATCCTATAACAGTTTTGTGGGTTCCCTTTGTGGACAGACCTTCCAGTCAGGAGCAATTTATTCCTTTGTCACAAATAGATAAATAAATAAATATATAAATAAAATTAATGACAAGTTAATAGTAAAAATGCAACAACAACGTATTTTTCATTTCTACAACATTTCAGTGAATTTCACACTTTTGTACATTTAAACATAGGCTGGCAGCACAGAATAGAGCATTTATTGTTTTCTTAATGACCACAGAGAAAAAGAAAAGCTTGGCCACAGTACTGGAAATTCTTAAGCCTCTCTGTGATCACAGAATCCCAGAACAGCTGAAGCTGGGAGGGACCTCAGGAGATCACCTGCTCCATTTCCCCTTTTCAAAGTAGGGCCAGCTACAGCAGGCTGTCCAGGACCATGTCCAATTGAGTTTTGAACATCTCCAAGCATGAAGGCTCCACAACCTCTCTGGGCCATCAAAGCTGTGGAAAACCACCCTCCCACTGATTTTTTTTCCCCCTTATTTTTTGGTGGAATTTCTTTTATTTCATTTTGTGACTGTTTCTTCTGGTTATTTTACTGGGCACCCCTGAAAAAAAGTCTGGCTTCATCTTCTTTATACCCTCCCAAAAGACATCTATGCACAGTGACAAAATTTTCCCAAGGTTAAGTAAGTTCAGCTTCTGCAGCTTCTCCTCATATGACTCTGTCTCCAGTCCTTTTATCATCTTAGTGAATCATCACTAGATTTGCTCCAGTATGTACACCTTTCTCTTGTACTGGGTCATCCAGAACTGGACACTACAACAGATGTGGTCTCACTAGCACTGGGTACAGTGAAAGGTCCACCTCCCTTGATCTGCTGACAGTGCACTTGCTATTGTAACCCTCAGTGATGTATATATCTGCCTTCTCAGCTTCAAGGGCATATTGCTGGCTTATCTTCATGTTGGTGTCCACTATTCTTTCCTACAGAGCTGCTTTTCAGTGAGCTGGCTCCCAGCATGTCCTGGTGCATCGGATAAATCCCCCCCCCAAATAAAGGGGTTCATACATCTCCTTGTTGAACTGCATGAGGCTTCTCTCTGCCCAGTTCTTTAGCCTGTCCAAGTCCCTAAGAATGGGAGCACAATTATCTATCAACCACTCCTCCCACTTTTGCATCATCTGCATACTTGTAGAGAGTACACTCTGCCCCATCCTCCATGATAATGAAGACATTAAACAGAATTAATAATCGCGGGGGTTCAGTGTAAACTCCTCTGCTTCACCTCTTGTACAAAAAAAATGCACTAGTTGCTTATATCAGCAGGCTGAGGAACTAGAATCGCTCCTTATGGGGCTCCAGAAGCAGCATTTAAACCTGTCAGGATCTAGCTAATTAATAGATAGTGGGAGACTGGTAGAAAGCCCCATTCCAGAGCACTGTGTGGGACAGATGAAGAGATGCGCGTCATTTTGAGTCCAGCCTTCAACTGGTGAAAATTCAGGTAAATGCTGCCCAGAGAACAAGGTATTTTTCATTTTTACAAAAACACAGTCACACTTCTTTCATTCGTTTCAAACATTTGATTAACAAGATGCAAAAAAAAAATATCAGCAACAGTTAAGCTGTACCAAAGCCATAGTAATGAAAACATTTAGGTTATTTAGAACTCAGATGTGCCTGTCTGGATGTGAGGAGTCAGATGCTTTTAAAATCCCAGAGTTTAGCATGAATGTAAGTGATCTACACAGAAAATAAAATATTTACATTAACTTCTGATTTTTGTTCTCTAAGGACCATTACTGCTGTGTATTTGGGCAGCACAAGCTGGTGCCCCCAATTTAAAGCAACTCAAGTGCCTTCGCTAATAATCTCAAATTATCCAATCTGCTTCCCCTTGGTTTGAACCCCAGGGGTAAGAACAGCCTTAAGCACCCACTGTTAAAAGCTAGCACAAAATGTTGAAGTTTGAGATTGTCTGCTCCAGATCTTTCAGACGTGCAAGACTGACAAAGATCTTAATGGAGCAGGGACTTTGTATTTGCCAAATTCTGCCGTCTGGAGAGGCAGATAATGCAGAAGCACAGCCTGGGCATCAGGCAGGGGCATAGCGTATTTCAGAGGAGATTTAATATCCGAAGGCTTTAGCTTATCATTCCCCATGGGCTGTTGTGCTCAGCTGCTGCCATTCACAAAGTCTGTGAAAACATGACACTGCCGTGATGGCAGCCCATCATTGTTACACTTGTGTTCAGCAGCACAGCATCATATCTGCTGCAGTGTTCCTGAACTGAGTTTGGGGTGCATTCAGGTGCTTCTTCAGTGCTAGGAGCTGGGCAGAACACAGGCTGCCAGCTGCCCTGGGCAGAGCTATGAGCTCAACTCTGCAGACCTGGCCTAGCCAAGAGCTCTTGCAAGAGTCACTGTGGGCAGCAGAAAATAGCAACATATACTGGGACCAAAATTAGGCTCTGAAATAATTATGTGGATTGTCCTCATAGCCATTTCTGTTATGAGAGGAAAGAGCAAGGCTCAATAGGCACTGCAGTATGGGAGCCTTACTAAAGGCCCACGAGAACAGTAGGGCTCAACATAAAGTTCAGGATCCATTCTCATCACTTGGCCCTCACAATTAAAGACGGCAAAGCTGAGCTCCTCCCCTTTCCCACCCTTTAAGACCAGCACTTTCTGGAAACTTAGCTGTGTTAAACATCATCTAGCATGCAAAACTTGATTAAGCGATTATTGGTTTTCAAATTTCAGGCCATCTAGACACTAGGATGTAAATCCAATACATGCTATTGATTAAAAGACATTAATTCTAAAATTAAGGAATGTGTGATCCCAGGGCATTTGCCTGTCACTATATGCCTGTGCTGACAGCAGTTCAGGGAGGCAGCTTAATAGGTCAGGCAGATGACGTGCAGTGATGTATGTTCCATGGAATAAACCAGTCAGAAAAAAAGCAGACACAAGCTTTTATGCAAAAAAAGAAAAAAAAGAAAAAAAAAAAAAAAAGGAAGGAATGGAAGGAATAAGGGGGAAGGCAGCTAAAAGAAATAAGATAAAACTGCATGCTATTTTACAATGCTCTGCCCCCTGCTTTTCAGTTCTCCCGGCATTTGCATTTCACACTGTGCAAATTACAGCTCCTTACACCACATTTCTAATGAATTGCTCCTGGGATCCAAACTCTCAGCAACACCCAATAGATAGAGTTGCTGAAGTTCACCTCCACAGTCCTGGCTCTCATTTAATACTAGCATAGCCCATAGTATAACTTCAATCTGCTCTAAATTAAGCTGGCTGGAGGAGTTTGGGAAAAAACAATTCCCTGCAGTAGACAAAACCGAAATAATGCTGCTGGCCAAGCCACCCACGTACCCTTTTTCCAAAGAAATGTTTTCACTGATGTCTTCTCTGAAGAGACCAAGCAGCTATTTATTTAAATTTCCTAACTATGTTTCCCTTGGGTGCTGCACAGCATTCTCTATTGTACCCAGGCACCTTTTGCACCAGGACATCATTCTCCCCATGCAGTGATAGTGGTTTTCATTTCCTCATGTGTGATTGCAAAGCTCCGTGGCAAATGTCCACTTGGATTGCCATAAGCAGTCATCAGAAAAAAAAAATCTAAAGGCAGCAGCTCCAACAGCAGCACAGAGACGCTGGCAGTGAGCTCGCACTGCTGCAGGCCAGTGGTTGTGCTGGGGCACAGGTGACACTGTGCTGCTGAGTGTGCAAGCTGGGGTCATTGCCTCACGAGTAGCAGCAGCTGCATGTTCTGCTGTCCTCATGCATAAGTCTGCAACTGCAGAATGGGAAAGCTTTTCTTTCTTGAGGTTTTTATTTCAATAAATCTTCCTTAAGACAGTCTTAAAGAGGAAGGGTCACATCTTCAGTCTTTGCCTGACATTTTTTAACTTCTGAAAACACAAAGATATCAGTACATCTATTCCTTATGCTTGAATAGCAGTCTCTTTTCCTTATGCTTCTGCGGTTTCCCTTAGATGGCAGCTCTTTCATCCTCACATTACAGGACATAGTAGCAATCATTTTTCTCTCTCGGGTATCTCTTCCTATAGAGGTTTATTAAAAAGAATGAAAGGCCAGAGTCTCTACTGCCTTCAGCTTTGCATAGACATTTGCAGACCCGGATCTACTCACAGCCTGCCCAGGGACTCACAGCTCATCAGCCACCATCCCAGCATGGCCTGCAAGGCAGTGCCGACAGGAAACAGGGTGGAGAAGACGACTGCTGAAGCAGTGCTACATTTCAAGATGGCAGCAGTAACCTGAGTGATGCCACAGAGCTAACAGGAGGCCAGATCACTGAAATTGCTCAGAGGGAGAGGACTCAGGTGCTCAGCAGTGAATTTCTGCTGCTGAGATTCATAACTATTGTAAATTCATTTCACTGAGGAAAAGGCTGTTGCTTTAAACTATTTCTCCACAACAATGAAATCCACCTCTCATAAATCTGCTGTTAATTTTACTGGGTGGAGCAAGATAACACTGCCCTCTCAGAACTCCTCTCTCATTTTATGTCAGTACCACGCAAGTGTCAATGTCCACGCAATTGAGCGGCAAGAAAGAATCAAAATTAAATCCATTTCACCTCTCAAATTAATCTGACTTTGCCTGCATGATTTCCCTGTCATTCTTCCAGCTCTCCAGTCATGCACAGACTTTCAGGTTAAACAAGCCATTAATTTTAAATACAAGAAGCACAGAGAAAAAACAAAGACTGCTAGAAATTCTTTAGATACATATTAAAGATGGAAAATAAAGAGGGCACAGACCTGGGCTTGATAATATTTTTCCACAGACTGTTTTGCTGGGAAACTGGATTTCCAACTAAATCACATATTTCCCTAATCAAAAACTGGAAAATCAAAATATTTTGCCTTGAAAATGTTTCCTGTTATCTCAAGCACACTGTAGTTCAGTTACCCTCATTTTTCTGAGTTAACTGTGATGCAATGTAGTTCTCAGCTTCAGCACTCTGATGGGAAATTCACCCTGGAAGCTACAGGCTGCCAGAGAACATGTATTAGAGAAGGCAAAGGAAGAGGAGGTGCCTGGCATAAAACACCCAATTTGTTCTGATACCACTTTCAAACACAGATGAAAAAATAAGTTAAAACCCACAAAGGTCCAGCACACATGTTCCCTTTATCCTGTGGGTTGTTCTTGTCCCCACTACTCTGGAAGCACTGATCCAGGCTGGATGGGGCTTTGAGCAACCTGGTCTAGTGGGAGATGTTCCTGCCTATTGCAGGGGATAGGAACTAGATAATCTTAAAGGTCCCTTCCAACCCAAAGCATTCTGTGATTCTCTGATTTCCCAAGTAGTGCTCTTTAGGGAGCTTGGAACGAGAAGCTGCCATCAGTAATAGTACATTTTCCCATCCCAATGAGTAAGGAATGGATAGTACTGGGAGAGGGACGTGGTACTGCTCCCAGCATTGTAACTCTGGTCACTTTAGATACACTATAAAGCTCAGAGAATTTCTCACAGGGGTAATATGAGGCTTAGTTAATTTTATAAACTGCTTTATAGCCACTATTGCCTGCGTGCAACAGGAATTGAACATAAAATAGCTTGTTCTTGACTGAAAGGTGAGGTAGAAGCATAAAATATGGCTCTTACGAGAGGAAAAGACATCAATGAAACGAATCTTATAATCACATTTCTGCCGCCACATAGTTACTCTTCATTTCTCTGGTCCTATTCTGTATCTCTTATTCCTGCTGAACAGCAAATACCAACACAGTATTTGGAGTCATGAGTTACTGAGAAAGCAAAAGCCCTCTGTTATAGTGGAAGAGCTAGTCCTGTGAGAAAAGAGTGATATGGACAGACTGCTTTGCCATAAATAGAGTCATGGAATCATAGAATCATAGAATCACAAGGTTGGAAAGGACCTTCAAGATCATCTAGTCCAACTGTCCTCCCATTACCATTGCTAACACAAGCCACCAAACCATATCTTGTAGCTCCTCATCCAAACACCTCTTAAACACTGCCAGGGATGGCGACTCCACCACCACCCTGGGAAGCCATTCCAGTGCCTGACCACTCTCTGAGAGAAAAAGTTTTTACTTATATCTCATCTAAACCTCCACTAGTACAACTTGCGGCCATTTCCTCGGGCCCTGTTTGTTGCCTGAAAGAAGAGGCCAAACCCCTCCTCATCACAACCTCCCTTTAGGAAGTTGTAGAGTGCAATGAGGTCACCCCTGAGCCTCCTCTTCTCCAGGCTAAACAATCCCAGCTCCCTCAGCTGCTCCTCATAAGACTTGTGCTCCAGACCCCTCACCAGCTTTGTTGCCCTTCTCTGGACACGTTCCGAGGCCTCAATGTCTTTCTGGTAGTGAGGGCCCCAAACTGAACACAACACTTGTGGTGCAGCCTCACCAGTGCTGAGTACAGTGGGATGATTACCTCTCTGCTCCTGTTGGCCATGCTGCTGAACCTGCTCTTTCAATCCTCTGAGAGCATATGTGTTCTAGGTTGGAGCAGAGGCCTAACCCCCATTGGAGTAGAGGCCTAATCCCCACTGACTATAATCAGAGTTCAGCAGAATATGGTACCCAGAACACTTTCTAAAGCAAGATCAAAGAACAAATGAAAAATAAAATAGAATCACTAACATCACTTCGTCTTTTATTATTTAAAATTGTGGTACCTGAAAGAAAATAATAGACAGAGTTGGCAAAGTTGCTGCACTTACTTTTTCAGGGGGAATATGGAAACACAGTTTCTGGATAAAATTACTCTTCTTGAAGTCTGATATATTTTAGAGTTCTTTGTAACAATTCCTTGCATAATTCAAATGGCCTCTACATGACAAACATCTAATGTATTTATGCTGGCAGCAATGCCAATGCATTTTTGTCATAAGAAGCTTGGAGGTCTGCTACAAATAATCTCCAAAGAGTAACTCTAATTAAAGGCTAAAGTTGGCATATTTCCTGCTATCTGAAATTAGATCAGATAGTTAGGCTGAGATGAAAAAGCCCTATTAACTCCCTAGGCTTCCAGATCCTGTTTATTGGTGGAAATTAATGTTTTGAACTTTATCAGCTACTATCTAAAGAAGTCTGGAGTCAGTGGTAATAGAGCGATTTGTGGAAGACGTTACTGCCAGCTGCTTCTGCTGAAGTACCATAGGCACTCAAACTAAATATTCACAGAAAAAAAAAAACAACTTTATTTAATGGTTACCTGCAGCTCAACAGCGTTCAAGAAAGCTGGTCGAGTGGCCAGCACAGGAGCCTGCTGATTGTAAGTGGGAGACATTCCTTGCTCAAAGGGAATATTTCATCAGTTTTGCATGACCTAGAAAAGATCACTTTGGGGAGGAGGGTAGAAGTGGGAGAGATTCAAGAAAGGCTGGCTACAGTTAATCAAAACTTTGTTTTTCCTATAGCTCATGGAGTCTGAGAGAATCCCAAGCACCATGTTTTTGTTTGTTTGTTTTTTGTGTTCAGTGACTACCATTAGTGTTTAAGAAAATCTCCACTTGTCTTCAAGATTGCCATCTGTAAAACAGAAATAGCACTGCTCTGCCTAGTGGGAACATTAGATAGACGAACACTTTCCTCTACTTCCAATGCAGGCATATCACCAAATTCCATCAGAGGCTAACACCACCACAGCCTTGTCCCCACACAGCTCTCCAACTTCCCTAGGGCCTTTGGTGGTAAGACTTGAGTTTTATATCTGAGATTGACTTCCACGCAACTGGCTCTGAGGTTTGTATGCTGTCAGTCCCTCCTCTTTTTTAGCTCTTCAGAACTTGCAAAATATTAAAATACATAAGCTGCTTTAAAATACCAGGACTGGGAAGGAACAGGTAGAAAGACAAGGGGAACTGCAGTGTAAAGGGTAGCACAAGAAATCCTCTTCTTCAGAAATATATTTAAACTTCGGTTCTTACAATTTCTAAGCAGGCAAGACTTTTTCCAAGTTCTATTTTGTTCATGTAAACACATGGGAAAGGAGGCAATTCTTACATTGTAAGGCTAAGTACAGAAAAACAATGTAATCCTAGAGTTAGCAAGTAGACAATAGACAGAGGAGGAAACACTTTCTTAGGTCAGACTACTTTTGTTTGGACAGAGCCATAGAGAATTCAGTCTATCGTTCAGTTCTGGTAATCTGCCTGAGCAGACAAATTGATGCCTTCAGCTCCTGAAAGCTATAGAAAAAAAAGTAAAGTCAGGCCTCGTGTTTCCGAAGAAAGCTCTGGCTTTAAAGCAATCCATCTTCTCATCAGGTGACGTGGAAACCTTCTGCAGAATTCATCTACCACGGCAGGAAGATTTATAATTTAATCAAATCTACAGTAGAAATTTAATCTTTGCTGATAGAATACTAGCGTATCTTCATCATCTCCTCCACGCCACTAATGCTACTACACAATCCCTTGCATTCAGGATTTGAGAACACTCTTCTCTA
This sequence comes from Alectoris magna, assembly GCA_030625065.1. NCBI lineage: Eukaryota > Metazoa > Chordata > Aves > Galliformes > Phasianidae > Alectoris > Alectoris magna. Next base: position 109,593,501 of record CM060560.1, read on the forward strand.
CATTTGCTGCTGGAATCACAGAATCTCAGAATCACAGAATCATAGGGGTTGGAAGGGACCTCCAGAGATCATTGAGTCCAACCCCCCTGCCAAACAGGTTCCCTACACCAGGTTACACAGGTAGGCATCCAGGTGGGTCTTGAATATCTCCAGAGGAGACTCCACAACCCCCCTGGGAAATGAGTGGTTATTAGGACTATATAATTTTTCTCCTCAAGGGGACAGATAGTATCTGTATATAAAGACTAAGAGAAGCAGGAAGAATCTACCTCCTTGACCTTGCTGTGGAAACAGGCCTGTGGAAGTAGATTTTCCTGCTTCTAAAGCCTGACAATATTTTAGGCCAAGCTGGTGGCACGGAAGCAGTCAGGGGCTAATATTCAAGTGAATGTAATTAATTCTACAAGCCATCTGAACCCCCCACAGGAGGCAGGAAACACTGCTTTGCATACTACCATACTTTCTGTATCATTCTAGAGTTTCTTCATGTTCAGGAAATTTACATGTTAAAATATATATATATATATATATATATATATATATTTTATGGATCATGTGTTTGGTAGGAAGATCCACATGCAGTCAGAGATGTCAAGAAAGATGAGATTAAACAACCTCACCTGGAATGTTGAAGGAAGCAATGGGCCCTCAGAACAGAATGAGTCTGACTTCGGATAATCTCTGCAGAAATGTGCCAAGGGTGAGAGTTTAAATATTCAGGCTGCAATAATTTCAGTTAAAACAGCATTGTTCTCTATCTGACCAAAATAGTGACAGAGATTGTTTAACAAAGGGGAATTCTTCATCAAAGATGAGTCCACTTACTGCTGGGAGCCAACATGGAGAGACTTGATCTGTCCTGGGGATTTGAACCAAACACACGGACAAGACCAGACTGAGTCAGATTGCATTCAGAAAGCTGATGTTCAGTATAGATCTGTCGTATTTTACGTGTTGTACGTGGGTGTTTCTTTTGCTAAGCCTGTTTCTATAGTGTACCGTCCTGTTGTCCCCAAAGGGTGTAACTCGATGAAACCTGCCAGCAAGCTGCGGGCAATTTGTGAGGCCCATGAAGCAAGCTCTGGAGTTGAACAGGAGGTCTGTGCAGTTCAGTGCCACGGGGACATGTAACAAAGACACTTAACACATAAAAGAAGATGTGTGTCTATTCAGACTCAGGGAAATTAAAGCATGTGGGATAACGCAATTCAAACTAATCGCAAGAGTCTGGAGAGCATTAAAAGAGAAGGATAAGACCAGGTTTTAACAGAGATATCATATGCTTTTGCTAAAGGACACATTACTATTGTAACTGCAGTTTTCCAGCTGCAGTTAATAACCTCTGGCTTTAGCTCAAGTGGGGAGAGCACAAAGCAGCTCTTTATGACTCACCCACCCTAGGAATGGCTCCACTTCAGTCTGCTCGCCACCATGGGCAATACCCCCCAGGGAACCTCCAGCTTACTGGATGTTCTTTCTATTTGATCTCTTAGGTTTGGCATGGTGGCAGAGAAAACATGTGGCATCTTGAAAAACATAGCTCAGTATTTCTAGAATTAGGACCCGGGCAAATGAAACATCCTAACCCTTAGCTCGCTGAACCAGAATGGATGTTCCATTTCCTTTGTTGATTCACTCCTGGTGTCCTTAAGCAGAGATAAGAGCAGAGGCAGCATGTTGACATACACAGCACAGTGAAAGAGGAAGTTCAGAACAGGTTGTGTGCATTGCATACTCCATGTTCTGCCCATATATGCACAGTCTGTGTAAGCACTCCTGCAGATGAGCTAATGCACGCTCAATCACCTGCTTTCTTACGTGTGCTCCAGCCATTTCTATACTGAACTGTATCGGTGAAGATTGTCTCAAGACCTTCAAGCTGCCCTTAGAACACAGTGTAGACTCAGAGAGTGTGTCAGCAATTCCTAAACATCCTAATGACAAACCTGCTGACTTTTCTAACTTAAAAACCTAATACCAGCCAGCCACAAAGTGAGTGAATACCAAAAAGCCCCTTTAACATTTCTCTTTTTCTTCCACGGTAGTAAGGAGAGACTTCTGCTACTGCACTGCTTAACTCAAAATGTTAAGTCTGCTTTACAAATATTTCTTCATCTTCTCTATAAATGAAAGTTGTGTTTCATCTTGTGAAAGATGTTAGGTTTTGTGTGTGGCTTGCTTTTTTGTCTGTGGTTTTGGGTTTTTTTTGTCTTTTTTTTTCCCTTTTATAATATGTATGCTCTTATTTGTTGGAGAAAGCAACAGAAGGAATTGTACATGGAGCAGGAGTGGATGAATCTCATGTTGTTCTTGAATGACAGAATCATAGAATCATAGAATGTCCTGGGTTGAAAAGGACCACAATGCTCACGTAGTTTCAACCCCCCTGCTATGTGCAGGGTCGCCAGCCACCAGACCAGGCTGCCCAGAGCCACATCCAGCCTGGCCTTGAATGCCTCCAGGGATGGGGCATCCACAACCTCCATGGACAACCTGTTCCAGTGCGTCACCACCCTCTGGGTGAAAAACTTCTTCCTAATATCTAACCTATACCTCCCCTGTCTCAGTTTAAAACCATTCCCCCTTGTCCTATCACTATCCACCCTTGTAAACAGTTGTGCATGAATTTTAATTGCTTTCTGCCTCTGGTAGTTGCATCAAGTAGTCCCAAAACTGAGTTTACCTGAGAAAAGATGGTACAGATCAGGATCTTAAATTATATGTTCCATGAAAGTGTGAGTTGAGAATTTTTTTCTGAAAATGCAACAAAACCACTGGACAGATTTTAAGTCCAGTAGGTACCACTGAAAGTCACCATCTTAAGCCATATCCAGTAAATTTCAATTCAGTGTGAAGGTTGCTTTAAGCATACAGGCTGTTATCTACGCTGTTCTGTTTCTTCTAGTGCTGAAGAGAAAGCACTGTATATATTAACACATTTGGTCATCCTTCACCGATCCCTAAAGTAATTACAGAGCTCTCTCCTAGTGCTGTGCTGGCACATTATTCTGTACAACATAAGAAAAAATGCTAAGCCTAAGTCACTATAGCCCGTGTCGAGTGAGAAATTGGAATAATTGAGACAAATTGAAGGAATAGTACGCTAGGATTACAGAAGAAATTTGAAACTATTCCCTAAAATACTCAAGATTTAGGAACTAGGATGCAAAGGGAGAAAGACATAGTTGAGTCCCAAGCTATGTGATTTTAAGGAATTTGTGAAATTATGCATTCTGTTATGTGAAGCTGCCTATTTTCCTGTGCATAAGCAAACATCTAGTGGTCAGGTACCACAAGGTGCTGAGGAGCTATTGGAGAACAAGATAAACTGTGTTGGAGAAAGAAACCTGATATCACGAAAACCAATGTTGGTACAAAAAAGCTGCTCTGTGCCCATTGCCTCTGCATTCATCTTGGCCCTTCCTGGCAGCACCTGGTTCATGGGGCTTTGCATAGCTGCAGGCTGATGCAAGGAAAACAATTAGATTACCTCTTATTAATCATCAAAAATGAAAATAGTATTGTTTTTTCATAAGAGCATTTTCCTCATGTTTCACTGAGTTCTATAGATGAACAGAAATAAGACAAATCATCTCCTTTTGGTCTCAGTTTATAGCAAAAGATGTATGAGCATTATTTATCTGCCTGTAAGACAGGTAAACTTGAAGTTCTGAGTTTGTTCTTTTCTGTAGTAATATTTATGCCCAAGAAAAGGCATTGCAGAGAGATTTCCATTCCTGTGCACTAAATATTTTGACTGTTCTCAAGCTTAATTGCAAATCCAAGGTCAAGATCAACACGCACAAATTCCACAGAGTAACACAAGCAGAAATTATGAACTGTACTGTACCTCATTGTAACTGCTAAAGGTCAGGTCTGAATGAGGCATTTGCATTTGACAGAAGGTGTTTTCTCTAGCTTTTACTTCAGAAAAAATTTGTTGAAGCAGAATTTTCCATGTTACTTTCATGAGGGAGTAGTCATATTAACCTCACCACTCAGTACCATCATATATCACACATTCCTGACTATAGTCTTTGCTCCTGAATGATCCAAAACTTACTTCTCTGTAATCCTTTGCAGTAATTGCTGCATTTCATGGATTTTCAGTACAAAACAGATGCCACATACCAACATCACCCAGCACGGATCAAGTGCAAGGAAAAATCCTGATGCATTCTCTAGAGATTGACACCCCTGAGTCTAGAGAAAATGACCACTCTCCCTGCTCATTCCTCTACTTCCATTTACATGTCTCCTAAGAAAGCCCAACAGAAAACTTTTCACTGTTAATGCAAAGCTTGTGGAATGCTATTAACTGACTAGTTTGGCTCAGTATTGGAGCAACTCCATCAATTTCCTTATCTCTTTCCTAAAGCAGTTCTGATGAAATCACCTTTTAGCTCACTACATACAACTCTTGATGACCAGTTAAAAAAACAACAACTATAATAATAATAAAATTAATAATTTAAGAACCTGAGGAATCATCACCGATTGATTTATTTCATTGAAAAACAAATTCTATACATTAATCTCACATTATAACAGTATGGAATTCTACTGCTGTAATGGCTCTCAGGAAAATTGGAAGTGGGAAAAGAGAGGCTGATAAATCTTTGCTGACCCCTAAGAGCTTTAATCTCAGCCAGAACAGTTGTCTTTGCATTCAGGAATCCACTGCAGCAGCTGAAGATCCTTTCTCTCTGGCACAGCAAATGCTAGAAGAGCAAAGAGTAAGAGTGGCTCTAATCAATATGGATGTTTCTATTACTGGGAGAATCCCTGCTTTTGCTGGATCATTTGCTTCTGTTTCTGCCCTGTGCCATAACTGTCACACTAGGCAGACAGGAAAGGGCCCTGGGGATGGACTGAGTCCTTCAAACTGCCAAACTCTGCAGCATAATGCAACATCTGTACTTTTCCTGGCTCACACCTCACCAGTGTTACAGAATCTACTGCTGGAATTAGCTTGAACAGCACAGCTGATGTAGCCAGACCAGAACTCCAGATCACACTCCCAGATCGGCGTGTTGGCTCAGCATTTTGACAGCAGTGGAGAAAAATGTGATTACTTTTGTCACAAAAAGAAATGCAGATGGCTCTGCATATACCTGGAGTACAACTATCAAGTGCTATCCCACAAAAATTTATCGAACAGTTGCCTTCTAACATGCCCCCAATATTACTAAAAAATAAATTGTTCTTGATTCTATCACAAGTCACATTCTGCCCTATAGTACCTTCTATTCAAGGACTTCACAACTAATCCACTCAGGCAAATGCTAATTTCAAGGTAGTGAGTAGTGGGCTCATTCATCAGTCCTCAAAACTGGAAGCAGAACAGGATTTTACAAGTAGAAAGATTAAGGAATAGGACAAGCATAGGACTGCCCTGCAGCGTAAAAAGTAGGGTAAGGAATAGGTTTTACCAGAGAGCCAGACTGAGTGCTGGGGAGTTTCTTGTATTGAGAAGGATTCTGGATGCCCTTGAGCAGGGTCATTAGCCCCTGCTTGGTTTTCCAAGGTCCTAACATGTAAGAAATGGGGCCATAGTAGGTTATCTACGAGACCTGAGCAGCCTGACAGTCAGAGCCAGCACTGGAGATGTGCATGTCACAGGAGGCCCAGCTTACAAAAGCCTGAAACTGTACCCTCAAGAAAAAGCCACTCACTCCAGCTAGGACACAGTCAACATCCACTGTGGTATTCTGGACTAATGTCATTTCTATAAAGGTCTGCATAAGAAACATCCAGAATGCAGTAGGTCTGGTTTGGCATCCAGACTTCTGCATTACACCTTTTTTTTTTTTTTTTTTTTTTTAAATTATTTTTAGACAAAGTGGCTGTTGTTTGTTTGCACGTTAGTACAGACACTTCATAGTTGTTCCTGTGACAAGTTGCACCAGCACTGTCCTATGGAAATCTACCTTCAATGCTTTATACCGACTGTTGCTCACTAGCCGTATGATTTGAAACACTAGTTTTTATTTTGTATATAATTTATTTTGTATACTGTGCAGTAAGTGCTAAAATAATGTAGTTGTGGTTGTAGGATTGCAGATCTTCAGAACAGGAATCTAGGACTCCTAAAGGGAAAGAGGGGTCCCTCGCAAAATACTGGTAACTGTAGCTAACCAGTTGGAGAAGGTCCTTAAATAATGGAATCCTCTTTCCTCAGGCAGGGTAATTACAAAGTGCAGACAAGGAGCTCCTGTTTGGAAGAGTGCCAAGTGGTACGAGATCACAGTCAGAGGTGGAAGGTGAAGAAATATCATTTCCACAAAGAGAGATGTCATTCCTTTGTGATGCATATCTTAAAGTCATCAGAGACTGAGAAGCTGAGAACAGACACCATAACACTGAACTTGACAGGCAAACGACTGCTGGATGATAAACCAATGACTTTTTGATAGGAAGGATCTGACAATGAAAATGACCTTTCTATTCTAGTGCAGCCAGCTCAGAGCAACACAAAGGCATAATTACAAATGCCCAGAAGGAAAATACTGAGATGCCTTCCTATTTAGCTTTGTGAGAATTCAGGTATTTATACAGCTTTATGATAGAAATGTAATACATATTATAACATATAATCTCAGTTTTGTTACAGTTTTACAGAGTAATCCTAACCAAATCATCTCAGAGCAAAATGCAAGTGACAAAGCCCTCTCACATTATCATGGGGGATTCTGCAATCTGCACAGATCCCGAGTGCTTTCTGGCATTCTTCCCCAGCCTCTTCATGGTAGCTAATGATTTGTGCTGCTCTTTTGAGCTGGGGAGTGGAAGAGGATGTCATTGTGGTTGCTCTTGGGACAGCATTTTATAATGCAGTTCACTGTTGGGCTTGACTCTGGGGTAAGGTTCACTGAAGAACTTTGGGACTGAGGTATGGTATGTTCAGTATCATTTAGACTGTATTGCAATATTTTCTGTGTATGACATAGAATAGATATCCTAAGGGAAGAGCTAGTGCCATAAATCCCGGCTGGGTCCACTGAACACAGCCTCTTACACTTAGAAAAATTGCAAGAATAGTTGTTTTTCTAGAAGTGATGATGACATTGATAGAAGGGGGAGGCCTGCTTTGCTGCTCTGCCCTCATGCTCGCAAATATGTTCTTTTAATCTACCCCCACCAGCAATACAGATATTTCCATCAGGCTCCAAGATTGATAGGAGGTGAGAGAAAAATTTCATTCTCCATGTATACAATATTGCAAAGAGGGTAACAGTTCCCTCAATCTTAAAATTAAAGGGTATTATAAAGGTTAAGAAAAACATTTTAGGTTGAAAGAAAGTATCAAAGTATTCTCTAGTGCCTTATTCAAAGACAAAGGAAAAACCTTGGAAAGGAAAGCAGGGCATCCCACTAGCTCAACTGAATAAAAGATCTAAAGGGGAAAAGATGTGTGAAATAATTCTCCACCTCCGACTCTATCTGCATTCAAATTCAATTTGTAGATACATGAATGATGGAGATCAGCTTGAGGGAAGGGAGCTGCAATCACCATCATCATTATTATAGGAGAAAATACAATCACAGCAATCAAAATACCCACTATAAATACCACCCTAAGCCCAATTCTTCCTTTATGGTAATTTTAAGTCTACACAGCTTCAATCTGTGAAAGATGCACTGGTTTCAAGACCACCATGCAAAGAGAGCAATATTTTCTTTGAAGACATGTTTACATGTTAAGATTTGGGAATACCAATAGTGACCCTGCAGAAGACAGAACTGATTTGTTCCCAGGAATGTGAAAAGGAACTCCTTATCTGTTTACTCTCTATTCTGATATTAGACTTTTTAAAAGCTACGCTTAATCTCTAGCAAAAGAATAGTTGCATACAATTACTATTTTGTTGAAAATGAATTCATTTATTCTTATGGATCTATAAGAGTTCCAAAAGATGTATAAGGCCATCTGATCCCACAGAAGCTCAAGTATAACGCACAAATCAGGTGAATGATGCAAGATATTTAATGTAAATGAAGCGTTGATAACAGCAAAAGTCAGGTCTGCCATAAGCAGCAAGAAAGATATGACAAAACAGAACCAGTTCTCCATGTGAAGCAGAATTTCTCAGTGAAAATTAAACTTCTAGCCCTCTGGAGCTGAAAGGATGACAAGTCAAGTAGTGAAATGGACCAGAATAATCTACAATCTTTGTCAACAGGCATGAGCCAAAGTCATTTCTTGATTCTCATACCATTCTAAGGCATGTGCTATCTGGTTCTCAACAACAACAACAAAAATGGTACAAAGTTGGAGTAGGCTACTTTGCTTCATCAGACCTAACTGTGATGCATGGTTATATATTCAAAGGTCATGTCTTTTCAATTTGCATATCGTCAGTGCAACTCACAGTGTAACTAACTTACAAACCAAAGATACTGCAAAACTCTTCTGTAGAAATACGCTTGTTCTTCACTTCTTCACGTTTTCTCACAAGTTGCTAAGAAAGTGTTCATGACTGGTCCCGGTAACTTGCATCACGTGCTCATTGCAGCCGTGAGTTCTCCCATCTGCTTCCTGACCAAATGACTCCCAGACCACAGGCAGCTTGCCCCAAGTTCTGATTCAAGCATATAAATATTCACACCAGCATCCACAGATGGATATATGTTGGCAGGAGTGCCTGTAACACTTTCCTTCCTGGGAAGTAGAGCTTTTTAGAAAATAAAAGTACAGTAATAAGGGAAAAGGGGTCATGTATTCTCTGAAGTAAACGTGTTTGAATGGATACTTGGAAACGTTTCTTATGTGATATTTGTCCACCTGCAATCATGGCAAAATATGCACAGCAAAATCATTTCCTCTTCATCATGTCTGTCACTCACTGGGTTTTTCCACCTAATAGTTTTTAAACCATACCAACAAGAACAAGCCTCAAACAAATCATAAAACCTAAACAAACAGAGCAAAAACTTGTTCTGAAACTACTGAATCTACTGAAATTCAGAAAGGCTGTTATGCCAAAGAGGTCTGTGATGATCTTGGGCCATACTGATATCAAAATGGAAGATCACCTTCTGAGCTCTCCCCCAAGCCTGAAACCTATTTAGATGTAAAAGTTGCTAATTGTATTTCACCACTTTGGTTCTTCCTTCATTTGCATGTCAAACAGCCTTTGATGAAAGAGGTAATTAAACATTTCCAAAGATATTTGCAGTTAGTATTACGGTTTAATGAAAATAAATAATGCAGTAACAAAGCCCAACTATCCGATTTCCCCCACTCTCACTTTTTTTCCTTTTTTTTTTTTATTTTTTCTTAAGTAAAAAACAAAACTGGGAGAGGACCTAGCTTCAGATTTGACCTTGAAAATCAGGTAAAGTTCTACAGCATGTTTTAAATTCAGTTTGCACTCACAGTACACGTGCACACAGCTGTCATATCAGTTTGATAGAGAAAGCAGACTAAGATTAGAGCAGAAAATGTCCACGACCTTGAGAATTATCACTCCTGACACAACAAGTAGCTTATAGGTATGTAGGTACAGAAAGGAAGTTAAACCATTAAAGTCTGATCCTCACAGCTATTGTTACATCTCCTAGAAGACTTGAGTAAAACTAGTTATAAAACTGATTGGCTTCAGGGTCAAAATCATCTTTCTTAAATATATTTCTCAACTACAGGTTCTAATCTTGCAAGTATTATTGACACTGCTGGTTTTCTTTTACATAGAAAAGACAAGGATATCTGAATAAATTGTAATCATATTGTGCAATGCTGAGCATGGTAGTATACACTCTAAAACAAAGTGAAGCCTTAGTTCCCAGGGAGGTCTGTACTCGGCGAGCTCTTGAGAGACCTCAAGTATCTACTGCTACAGAAATTCAAGGAAGCCCCTTTCAAAGCTTCGCACTTCCCTTTCAGATCCATCTTTATGTGCTCGGGGTCAAAGAATATTTAAAAAGTCAAGCCTTTCACCATGTAAAAGAACTCTTATACTCCAAGGGCAAGACAGAGAAGGAAGAGCAAGATGCATATCCACAGGGAACAGACGGGTGCTGCCAGTGGTCAATGAAGGTCTTAGTTTTCTACAGATCCCAGCTTCTCCTGTTTTTGTTGTTGCTTTGTTTGTTGTTTTTTGTTTGCCTGCTTAATAACAGCCTTATGTGTATCTGTTAAAGAGGCAGAAAATGTCTTTAAAATATTAAATGAGCTACATAACTGTAGCTTTGCCAGTTTTCTCATACTGTTACATATTTAATGTTTCTCTTTAGACTGAAGAGCCTGAGAGGATGGGGGAATGACAAGGCATGATTCTTCCTTTCCATTAGAAATAGTTTCTTATCATTGATAGACGTAGAGAAAATGCACTTACAAGTGTGTTTCAAAAGCCCTCTACAGGCTGAGAAACTGGAGGGGAGGGGAATCTAAAGTTTATTACTTTATTTGATCCCAAGTTATGGGGCTAGGAGGAATGTAGCATACAGTGTTAGAAGTGGTGGAGCAAACAGCGTGACTTGACTTACCTGACCTTGTCCACCACTTGCAAACAACACCCTCGCTTCCTGTATTGCTACTTCAGATGCTAAGGAAGATACCCACTTTGTGCTGTCACACTCATGTAAATTGATCACAGGTGGAAGATTTATTTCACTCATGGCTTGTACCATTCAAACTACTTGTATATCATTCAGGGTGGTTCAAACTACCAAAGGTGAGCTCAGAAAGCTAAAATTTAAGACCTGCAGATCTATGATACTGTACAGCAGGATCATAGTAAGGTGTAATTCATTCTCTTCGGAGAGGGGACTCGACTTTCCTAAGCCTGGGGAGACAATAAAGCAAAGTTTCAAATAGATGTTACAGAACAGCACAGATGATAGTGTGGGAGAAAGACAAAGAAAGGGCAGATGGTTGTAAAGGGCAGTGTGATTCTCTCTCCATACAGAGGTGTTATTTGCTAGCAATAGCCTTATTAATGCCACTATCAATCTCTCTCTGAACATAATAGAGTATTTTTGCCACATTTTCCCAGTCTCTCTGCCTGAGCTGTGTCAAGGGAAGCAATAGTGACTGGCATGCTAAATTTGGGTGTCACACTGACACACTTGGCACAAGGTGAAATGTCCATGCTGGAAGCCACAAGCAGAGTTGTGCTCACATCACCAATTCCCAGCTGATGGAACACACCAGGACTGTGAGTGAGGCATCACATTTAGCTGAATGATCTTGGCTGAGCTGATTCATTTCAACCCAGCAGTAGCACTGGCAAAAGCTAGTAGCAGAGAGGGAGAAAAAGCATGAAGGACAGCAGGAGCCATTGAGCAGGGCAGGCAGGAGGGGACCTGGGGAGATAAAAAGTCCAGATATAGAAGGGGGATGTTGGTTGGTAGAAGGCAAGCACAAAAAGAGCAGAAGGCTGTGACAGCCACAACTGAGCATCGCTCCAAAAGCTTTGGGAACCAGCAGGCTATTCATTTATCCTCTAGCTGCTATCACTGGTGGAGCTGAGCCATGGGCAGCAACAGGAGGAAGTTTGGGCAGAAGTTTCCCAGCCCAGACACAGCCTATGGTTCCATTATGCCTCTTCATAATGAAGTGTTTCACTGATGCCAAGACAGTTCAAAGAGCAGATACTCTGAAAACGGTATTCTCAGCTGCATTTTTTCAGCAAACTGCCTCACAAGCAAGACTCACTCACAATTAGTTATGTTGGCAGCCAGCACTACATTGCACCTAGCGAGACAAATACAGTAACTGAATGTGACATGCCACCATAATGACAGATCAAACCGGGACATTTCAGAAGACAAAGTGCTCCGATATGAGAGGCTTAAAGAGGCACTAAAGAATTTATGGGGAATAAAACGCAACTTTAGGGAGGGTGATGAAATTATCAACCTCACCAAAAGAAAACAGCGAGCCAAATGGTGGCATCGTGCAGTCCCGTACTACCGACAGACAGCCTTGCTGGGACTCTCAATGCATTCATCTTCTTAATTAAAGCTGAGCTGAACTGATTTGATCACATTAAGACCATCAGACAAAAAACCCTCATAGAAGAAACTTTAAAACTTTTTAAAGGGCTTGAACTATGACTTTTTTCTTTAAACTAAGGAGGAACATATTAAACAGAGTCAGCGGATAGGACCTGGTAGAAGCCTTTGAGGAATTTAGAGAAAAAGAAAAAAAATGCTTTCTAAACAACCATACAAAAGCCTCCATCTGTAATTCAATGAACATTAAAAAATATATCATGGATTAAATACCATTCTCCACTGCCACCATCATATGCTGCCTTACTTCGAGTTGCTCTGTTACTAAAAGGACTGAGGGTCTGAGCCAGTGATGGCTGACTCAATTTTAATAAGAGCTGAAAGCACTCAGTTCTCTGTGGAAATGAGTCAGTGCCTCACAGCGCAAGTCCTTTTGACCTAGAGTGGAGCAATGCTTTTATTCCAGCTCAGTACCTGCAGACTGGGAGAGGCATCGCTAGCAGAGCTGGGTACACATCATTGCTTTCTATACTGGAGGCAGTGCCTTTAAAGAGGATTTGGCAGAAGTGGGCAGAGGGGCGGTTTTTATTATGCAAGTCTGATCAGCTTGTGCTCAGCCACCAAACCCGTGCCAGCCTCCTGGGCTCTCTGCTGGCCAAGGCAGTCTGTGCTTTTGGCATGTCTAAATGCTCCCCTCCTCTCAACAGAACCAGCTCCAGTTCCCCCACTGCAAAAGGCTTCCTAGGAGACCCTGAAAAAGTCAAATAAGGACAGGGTTTTAAAAGTATTCAAACGGACAAATTTTGATATTTTCAAAAGATACAGACAGGGCTTATAGGTATTGATCTCCTTGATGGATAATATACCAGCAACACAAGGAATGGCAAAATGTGGGACCAAAACAAATGCATCCAAGTTTCAAGCTATCCAAGAAACACACAGCAAAGCCAAGAGAATCACACATAGGTTCTGCTGTGTAATTCACACCCTTACTAAAGAGTGATTATTTCATTCTCACTAAAAATAATTCTTTTAAATATGTAAACATCCTTACCTAATTCCTTCAGGTTTCTATTTTTTTGTTAGAGATTTCTTTTCCCTCACTGCAATAACTTGAGCCCAATCTGTCTCCACTGTCATACCTGGTAAGCAAGAAATGCCACGTGCTATGGCTCATATCATATCATATCATAGAATGGCCTCGGTTGAAAGGGACCAAAATGATCATCTAGTTTCAACCCCCCTGCTATATACACACACACATACTGGCAGGGCAGTGTATATATGCTAACTAGCTCCTGTAGTTGCCAAGTTTTTCTTTCCTTTCTCACTGTATGGGAAGCAACTGGGTTGCTTTGCTCTTCCCCAGTGCCAATTAAAAGTACTTAATTAGATTTAATATACCGTTGACATGGGGAGAGAAAGGACTAAATTTATAAGAGACAAAAAACAACTGCACAAAAATCATTTATTTCAGGGAAGCAGACTACAAACACTCCAGGCCTAAATCATCTAATAGGGAATTCTAGATGGTATCTGTTGGTATGTTTCATACACCAACGTGCTGCATTGCATTTTAAAAGCTATGCAGACTAGGAAAGAGGAAAGTGGACATCCACCAGCATGTCGTAGTGCCTGTGAACAGGAGTCCATGGGGTGCTTCCAGCTTCCAAAATGCCTCAATAAAATCTGACTCTCCAACAAGCACAGTGTCACAGTACAGCCATCATATCCACTAAAATGAAAAGATATATTTGCATAGAGGCCAAATACATTATTAGAAATGCTCAGTAATGGAGATAACTTAAGCCTCCATTTCCAGTCTCAGTGTTAGAGGTGCCTCAAAGCACCCTAAATCTTAATTTAACAAGGAGGTGTGTATACATTGGGACTGCACAGACTCTCCTCTCTCAAGTGGCATGGAGTACATTGCGATAACATGGGGAAGAGTCTAGAGAAGATAAAGGAAAACCATCTTCTCAGTCCTTTTTATATGGTCCATTCCATGTCTTCCTTAGAGGTGCTGAGAGCCTGATACGAGTCTGTATAGAAAAAAGAAAGTGCCATTACATACAAAAAAGGAGAAATATCAGGTGGGCACCAGTAGCATACACTCAGAACAAACATCTCTAAGCACACATAATGTACAAGGCCTTGTGTTCTTCCTCCATTAGATTTGAAAATAGCCATAAGGAGAACACTCTTAACTTTCAGCTGGCAATTGTTTTGAGAAGTCTCACAGGGTGTATTGCTCCAGCCCCCACAGTAGCATGGAGCTAGGCATTACACAGAAGCATGGACCTAGGCCAGCATCCTCACCCCAGCCTCTGTTCAAGACCACAGCACGAGTCCAATGGCTCGGACACAGCTGCAGGGCCCCCTTTGCTGAGCTTGCCTCTGACATGCCAAGCCCCACTGAGCCTGTGGAAATCGGGATTACAATAGCAGCCACAGCCATCAGTTCCCTCTTTTGTGATTTCTAGCATTACTATGCTGTTTGCGAACTTCATTTTAAATGGACGGACTATAGGCTGGGAGAAATGAGGCTTGGGGGAAAAGCACATGTACATGCTGACACACAAAGTGTGACAAACCCCAGTGGCAAGGTTGTGCTAATAGCTTGTTATTTAGCAACATAAAATCACTGCTAAGTTAATATAAGCAGCCTAAAAACCCTAGCAGCTCTTTGACTGAGACAACGGACAGAAGCAGAAAAAGGCCTTTCACTGCATTCCCCATGGCAGTTAAAAGCACACAGGGCACAAAAACCCCAAAGGAAACAATCACCTTTCTGCCAGAAGAAAATACACCCATTTTGCTCTCATATGATGAACAAGAGTTAAGGCATTCTTCTCACAGAGGAAGAAGGCTGAAGTGTGCTTTGGGAAAGTTTTGCTTGAAATTGGAATTGTGAGAGCAACTCTTGAAAGTATCTCTTTGATTCCTTCCCTCTCTTACACTGAGCAGCCATCTCCTTTCAGCCTTAAGTCTTGACCAGGATATCAGGGAGCACAGCAGCCTAAATAAAAACAAATGTATGTATCTAAAGACCTAACCTGAAAGTTGTACAGACTGTGATTATGTAGTTGTACGTCAGCTGAGATGATTGCATTTGTGCAATCATCTGAGATGGACTTAGATTCAGTACTCCAAAGGCACGGAACAGACCCCTGTGCACATGCACAGACTGTGCTGAGGATGCAGAGCTAATTCACATCCAAAATGGCTTATTGCCTCGGGCGCCAAATTGTGTTGCTACCAGAGGAGCTCTGAAATTTGCATCATCTAAGGATCACCATGCAAGAGAAAACACCAGAGCACGGGTGGCAAGGATGACTGCAGTCACAACCAATTTATCCCTGCTGAGCCAAAAGTGCAATTTCTGATTTGGCAGGGCTGGTAAGCAATTGGCCCACTTACATCCCTTGTTTACAAGGGTTTTGCTCTGTAGCCTAGGGAGTGAGACAGGCCAGCATAGACCATGCTTTGCTCTATGGCTGTTAATTGTCCTGGATGACTCTTTATTTATATAAATAATTAACTTGGTGGCTCCTGCCAAGAAGACACCTGAGCCCTATATAATCCCCTAATGCTGACTTTAATGACTCATGTCCAGCACATGGGTACCACCATTCCCACCATGCAGCCCTTGCTCCCAGTAAGTCCCCTGCCCATCTGTGCGCAAGGACAGATAAAATGATTGAGGGTTAGCAATGGGAAAGCCCAGGATGGTGCAATTTATGAATGTGGACATGGCTCCTGTGGGATCTGGTGGGCCCCCTCAGGGAAAATGCTCTGCAGATGAGGCCTCAGACAGAAACCTACCTCCCTTGGCCTAACAGGACAGCATGTCCCTTATTACAGGCAGCTGAATTTTTTTTTTCTAGCGAAACAGTTGATCTGATCCACTTTGACTCTTCTTCTGGATCTTGAAATGTAATAGGTATAGCACTGCACTTGTGAATGAGTCCATCATTCAGATTGCTTCAGCAGGCAACAGATCTACTACAATTCATGAAGCTGTAGGGATCTTTTGCACATATTTTAGTGCTCAGACATGAAAACTTAACCTCTATTATGTGCCTTTTGTAAGGGATGAACCGAAGTCTCAGCAAAACCTTCATCTTTGAAAGTTTTAAAAACATGAGGCTGAAATCTAACCTTGTAGAATATGTTTACTTAGACCTAGTGGTTTTTAATCTATTATAAGCAATAGATATTTTTGATTGATGTGTTTGTGTCTCCTCATAGTACCAGGACAGGCACTGTAAGCTTTGAATATAGATAGAGAGATTTCAGTCATGCTAGGAATATGACAGCTGCTTCACACTCATAGCTTGACACAGAATTTCAAAGAAAAACTATGACTATTGGAATTCTAAAAGTTTGTCAAAACATAGGTTGGCTCTCCCTGAAAAGCTGGCAGCGCATGTTCCAGCAGCTCTGTATCACACGGCCTGGTACTCCAAGAATGGTGCTTTAGATTTCATAACACATTACCAGCCATTAGCAAGACAATTATGCTGCGCTATGCTTTGTTACCTCGGGTTCTAAATACTCTGGACTTGCTAAGGGCCCAGTTCTTCAGCTGTGTCTGTCAGGTAACTTGCCTCACGTATTTGGTCCCATTAAGTACTGTCAGTTTAATTTTATGGATAAGTTTGGAAAATGAAGCTAAATTACTAATGTGATGACAACTGGCACATGGAGAGCTCTGGATATTTTAAAAATAGTCCAAGCTGAACACAACGACAGTCAAATGTTTATCACTGCTGGAACAGAAGCATGCACTGCTATTGCTAATTCTCTCTGTTCTGCAGTTAAACAATTTCAGTCTCCAGGACAACCAGTGAAGAAATATTTACCAACATAACATGTATGCACTGCATAGCAGGGCTGCAAACACAGCACACGCTAAGGTATTCAATGTCAACATTTCAGCCTCAAGCAGATTCTTACATCCAAAGCCAAACAGACCGGTAACCTTTCCACCAGATGTATTTGGCAGAAAGCACTCTGTTCAAACATAGGCTCCTCTATAGCCTCAAGAAAGGCTCCTCTAAATATTAACATCAAGAACATAGGAAAATGTAAACAGCTTCAGTATCCAGTCTAAGCAAGTATTGCTTTCCCTGTCGTAAACACTAAGCATGGATAGAATAGAACTTTCTAGTGTTGAAACTATGGGAAGGAAGTGGAAAGGAGAGTGGCCTGATTGATGGTGGAAAATTCAAAAAACAGTATCTTCATTTTTGCGTGTTAATATAAATGATCACCAAATACCTGCTCTTCAAGCATTCCCAGAAGGATTCTCCAGCTCCAGTTTCCTCGTGATT
The DNA here is from genome assembly GCA_030625065.1 of Alectoris magna. Lineage (NCBI taxonomy): Eukaryota > Metazoa > Chordata > Aves > Galliformes > Phasianidae > Alectoris > Alectoris magna. The sequence continues at coordinate 109,610,795 of CM060560.1, forward strand.
CTTTGATCTCCTCACTACGGCAAGTGCCTTGTTCATTTGTTATGGTTCCCTCTTTGCTGCATCCTGTATTTGGCAACTACCACACAGTTTACTGGCAAACACAAGCACTATGCAAAGCAAGTTAGACTGGCCCATCTCCATCCTCTCAGAGATAGTCCTGTCCTGAGTTTCTGCAACATTGTATTGCTCCATGACATTTGTGCTATGTGCCATGTCAGCCAGAAGGTGTGACTCTGTTCTCTCTGTACTAGCTAATGAAAAGTTTCCTCCTATAAATTCTTACACTTTGTCCTACTTCACTCTCCTCATGATTGTTGCCTTCAATAAACTCTTAGACAGTTTCTGACTCCTCCTTATAATAGCTTTAGGTCCTTGTGTTCTTGACCAAAACTTTCAGTAGCGGTGGTAGAGCTGGGATGCAGATTCCTATCAATCACACATCAGGCCTACCATGATCAACAAGGAAGCTCATTAGCATTCATCATCCTGACATACAGGTTATACCACAGTTAATTATCAGTACTACACATGGCTCACACTTGACACTTAGAGCACGTAACAGTGGATAACATTATGAGGCACATATCTTGGCTCAGAATGCAATTACGTGACCTCTGATATCATGTAACATTATTAATATTAGTCACAGTTTATTCATCCATATATCTGGAATGTATGGGAGGTGCCACTTGAGCAAACAGTTCATGTGTAACCTTTTTCCCTCTGTTTCACCAATAGGTGGTGGAAGGCAGCTCTGTTTCAGTGGGGCCCGGACCACAGGCATGCATCTACATGTAGGCATGACCCTGGAAAACACTCTGGCAGAAATCCCAGAACTGCCATAGCAGACAAAAGTATGCAATAACAGTTTCTCCATAGAGTGTGTGCATCAGTAAACACTGCTTCAGACTCCTCATGTGGGTATGTGACTTCAGAGTGCGTGCGAGGCAAGGCATTAATACCTAATTTACTGCAAGAAGAAAGAAATTTTTCAAACTTCCTGACGGAGGAAGAAGTCATCTACTGGACCAGTGTGTGAAAAGCTAGTGCTAGTGAAAGCTGCAGAAGAAAAATCAGGAAATATCTAGTCAGATAAGCAGATTCTGGACACACAGTTGTAGAATGAAGAATTCAGAGTTCAGGGCTTAAAATGAATGTTTCAAAGATGCTGCGCATGAAGATCCTTTCAGACACAAAACAAAATGGAGCTTTTTAGCCAAGCTAAAGACAGGATAGCCTAGTTGTGTGTTTTGGATATGTTTCTGTGCTCAGCCTTCCATCCTGTTTAGGACAAGACTCTTTGTGATAACAGTAATCATGAGGGCTGTTCCAAAAGTAATGCTTCTGATTTTCTTATGATTGGTCTATGATATCAGAGGTGGATGTTGGTGGTATGGCAGTAAAGGTGGAACCTTACCATCAACAATCCACTGTAGTTTTTTGCCGAGTGACAGATGGCAGCAAAGGGGCAGTATGACAGAATGGCGTCTGACATGGAAGTGAGCATGAAGTGAAGGTGTGTCATTAAATCCCTCCATGAAGAAAACAGCACTCATTGACATTTATCGATACTTGCTGAATGTTGATGGAGACCAAACAGTGGATGTGAGCACAGTGAGGCTGTGGGTGGTACATTTCAGCAGTGATGACAGTGACAGTGGGTCACCTCTGCTGATGCTGATTTTTTAAGAGAGCAGCATGCAGGCTCTTGTTCATTGCTAGTAAAAATGCATAGCTAGTGGTGGGGACTATGCTGAAAAAAGAGTGTTTTGTAGCTGAGGATTTGCTCTCTCAAATGGTGTTCTCGTGCTATTTGTATCTGTTGTAGTTCCCATGGAAATAAATAGGAGGCGTTACTTTTGGAACAACATAAGTAAACCAATTCATTCTATAAGGTAAAACAATCAGTGAGGCCTGACAGCCCTGGGCAGTTGAGCTAATGCATTATATTATACATTATATTAACATTAATATCTCAAGAATGTAAAAAGGTTAAGACGTGTCTTGCTTTCTATTTCTAATCTTCAGTGAAGAACAAGCTCTTTCTCACTTGGCAATCATGAGTTACAGCTGCTTAGTCATAAAGGAAAACCAAGTTCATTACTTTTTTTTTTTTTTCTCCTTTTTTTTTTTTTTTCTGATGAGCCAGGCAGACCCGTGTATATCGTTCTCCTCTTGAACATTTTGATTGCTGATCCTTTCAATTTATAGCTTCTTCTTTCCCTTCCAACAAAGCTCTAAAACTAGCGATAAGGTTAAAAAGCATGACAAATCACATCTGCTTCTTAACTGGTAAATGGCTCCTACCTGCTTGCTTTACTACAATCATCACCTTTCACTGCCTTAGCAGTAGTGTGCACCTGCAGTTCCCCCAGCTGTACATCTACTGCTGTCCAGGCTACAGCCTCTAACAGGTTTTCATCTATCCAATATGTAATACGCTTGTCTACATTTCTTCCTACAAGTGTCTAATGACTCAGCATATGTTTCATTGCCAGCTCAAATAAAAACATTTTCCTTGTTGTTCAAGGCTCAAATGTCTTCCATGAGCTTCTACCGTTTCCAGAGGTTCTCACAAGTTTACCATGATTAATGCTGATAGCCCATGTGAAATACTACATGTATCAGAAGAATCTCTGTGTTGTGTTCTTTGGTGTGTTCAGAGAGTAAACATATTCCTAATTTAATGATGGAGGATTCAATCATCTGTCCCATCAGTTACTCCCTCCCGAATTCACTCTGTATCAACCAATTCCCACCTCCAAAATCCACTTTCTTTGCCTTCAGCCATTCTGTCCTTAAGCACAACTTCTCATAGGAGGAACATTCCTGGCTAACATGGGAGATGAAATCCATTTTTTTCCCCATGCTGGCACTAATGAGGCTGGCCATAGTGATTAACTTCTCATCCTCCTGCTGTATTTGCTCATGTCATCTCCAGGAAGGATTCTGTCATTCAGGTTAACACTAACACCAGAGTATCAACACTTCAAAGCTTTAACTAGATCAGAGAGGATATAGACATGTCACAGGTTTTCATCTCTCTTACTCAAGGAAAGTGAAAAACAGGTGTGGGAGGTGTACTTTCTTCCACTTTATTTCTCTCTGCTCTCCAGATAACCAGAGGTTGGGAATGCGTGTGTTTATCAGATCCTCTTAAAATTGGCAATGTGTACAGCTTTTGTCCCAGCACACCTCTTGATCTCAGAATGAAATAAAATTAGAACAGCTAAAGGATGAGGAGTGACATAAATGATTTACAGTGCTTCACATACATACCCAATGGGAGATCTACTATTCTCTTTAAAAATGAACATACTTTTTGCTTTAAAGAGGCAGGAGTTACGTGAGTAAAAGACATATCCATGCTTTCCTTGGGCATAAACACCCTTCTGTCTTGTTATCTATATCCCAAACATCTGGATTTAGATCATTAGACTCCCAGTGCAGGTATAGTTGAGGGTGATGTATAGCAGAGGGGGAAAAAAAGCAGAAACAAAATTCTCATAAAGATCTTCTGGGCCTGATTTAGAGAAGGAAGCATTCATGTGGGGAGCATCAACTGAAAAAGCTGCTTCTTCAGCTACGTAGAGATACTAGGCTCAGTAATGAGACAAAGGTGTATGATTCAAAACAGCAGCACATGGAAAATGGCATACCTATATGGGAGAATGACAGGGATCACGCCAAAAAAAAAAAAAAAAAAAAAAAAAAACCCAAAAAAACCCAGAATCCTCACAAATAAATACAAAATTTTTGCCTTTCTGCACAAGTCCCTTTGCTTTTTTCCTCCTAGCACTTTGTTCCTTCTTCACCCACAAAAGCAGCTGGCCAATGGACCCCAACCATGTGGTCACCCCAGGAGTGGCAGCTCTGACTTAAAAGCGTACCCTCTCTGCTCTGCTTTTTCCTGTTTGTTATGACACTGCTGGAAATGACCTGCCCAGCATTACAAAGTGCATGTCTCACAAGCACATGTTATTCTGCTGGGGGAGATGCTTCACACAAACTCTACCTAATCCACTTCAGAAAAACAACAACAACAACAACAACAAAAACAGGACAGCTTGAAATGTTAATTGAGTGGTTTGAGTAACCTTGGATATTCTTTTTCCCTAATACATGGTTTAGGGAGCACTCATAGTAATCACTGGGCTAAAGGCAGTAATTCCTCATCTTGGGAGTCATGGTGAGAAGCCTGAGGCAAAAACCATCTTCAGCCGAGCTCAAAGTGAGAGAGATACATGTATATTTTTACAGCTTTTGTCTTTAAGCAGAGATAAGGCTTACCATCTTTGAGATGTGTTTAACAGACCACAGTCAGCTACCTAACACATTCTAATGTGAAAACTCCAAACCACATCCTAGACAAACAGAAAACGCTATTTTAAAAGACATTGATTAAAATATGTAAGCTAAGACCCTGCTTACTTTCTTTATCCTGACTAAGGTCGAGGCTGCTTTTGCTGCCAAATTTCACATGCCCACAAGCCCTGACCAGATGAGGTGAGCACTGCCATCTTCCCCCATTCCTTGCGCTATTTTCGCTGAGCATGCAACATGTTGATCATATTAAATGTGCAAAGTGATTGCTACTGTGGCATTCCTACCATCACAGGGCTCATCTCTTTCTGAGAGGCACCACCAGAAACACAGTTTTGGAATGGGTTTGTTATGCTGATTGAGAAAGAACACGTAGATATCTCCAGTTCAGAAAGACACTAAAGATCTTTACGAACGACTTTGAAACACTGCTTCCTGTATAGCCACATCCTCTTCACCACTAAGGAATCTCTTTGCCACGAGACAAGAAAAGAGAACTAGAAAGGTCCAGTCTTGGATCACCTAGACACCCTTACCACTTCCCCAGGTGGTGAAAAGCACAGATGTGCCTGCAACTACTGAAACATTTAATGAGAAAGATTAAAGATTAAACTTACTGAAATTAGAATTTTAACCACAGTAACACATTTTGAAACTGCCTCCCCCACCACTGTAGCTGACACAAATTGCCTAAACTGTCATGTACTAAACTAAACTGACTCAGTAGAAGTCAGCAGCACATCAGTTGCCTCTGGATCACCAGGCCATGGCTAGCAGTCTGTAAGGTCCGCATCCTGTCTGTGTTAGGAACAGAACTAGAGCTGGTGCAGTAGCTGATGAAGGTTGCTGAGACAAGACCCCTTACTGTGCAGCCACACAGTGCTTTGGTTTCCTACAGAGGGAGGCAATAATGTTGCGCTACCACCACACAGTGTGGTTCCAGCTCTAAATGAGACTCGCAGCTGTGTTTCATTCTTTTCTGGTTAATTTCAGCTTCTATAGGCATTTTCAAGTGGAAAAAAGTCTGATTTAAAATCATTTTTTTTTTACAAGTTGTGAAGTCAAAACATTTCTTCAAATTTGCAAAAGAGGGAGGAAGCTCTCTCCAGTTTGAAACTGTGGCTACTGACACATGTACCTTTAAAAGCGAACTATCTACAGCACTGAGAACTAGAACAGGATTTTCAGGTTCACATTTCAACAAGGTGTTCAACCAAAAACAGATATTACACAGAAATAATGTTTGTTAATAAGCAAAATAGAAAGCTGACACTTTGAGGAATGTTGCTATCTATTTATATATATATATATATATATATATTGTGTGTGTGTGTGTGTGGCTGCTCCACAATGCAATCAGCAGAACAAATACAGAACCCAAACCCACACACTGTCCAGGGTTTCAGGGAAGGTTGAGATTATGAGAGTGTGTCTAACTGAAACTGAAGCCAAAGCATCTGCCTTGGAGCTACCCACTTCCAGGTAGTTGTTTTCAGGTCCAAGATCTCCCAGATGTCAAGCCAGAGCTGTTGATTCTGATTAGAATATTATTTATAAAGGACTGTATGGCAAGAACAGGAGATGGAATCAGCACAGGTCACCTTTTCATATGAGTCAGAGAACACTTGGCTTTGTCACTAGTTGCCTACCAGGATCACATGAACTCTTAATTTTCTAATTACAAGATGAGTCTCTGTTTTGTTCCTAGCATTTAGTAAAATTGCTCTTACGTTTGCATAGTCATACAAGAGATAGCTTTCAGCTAACTGGCTCATACCTTTAGATGACAAGATGACAAATAGAAGGAGCTCTCTATTGCTTCTTGGTAGGCAGCTCCCACACTTCTGCTGCTTTCCTTACCTTAAAGCAGAAACAGCAGTGTGGACATACCTTTAACATGTCTCAGTGTAAAAAAACAAACCATGGGCTGCACCCTCAGGCTTCTACAGATGAATACTGATAGACTGAAGAGGCAAGAACAGCCACAGGTTTTTGCAGAGCAGAAACTCGAAGGGAGGCTGGATGGACCGTTCTAATTACTTTATTTCTTTAAGTCAGCACCCTGAAATCTCAAAATGAAACGCCTCGAATTGGAAGAAAAAAAAAAGAAAAAGTTTCTTGTAAGCACAGTTGTTTAAGAAACAACCATTCTGCACATCCTAGCTTTAATGAGCACAGGTAGGTGCACATCTGTGTTTTCTATCCACGTATGTATTGGTTAATATATGCTCTTCTACAAATGTAGGTCTTGTGCCAATACTAAATACAATGAAGGATTGCTGCTGTGGAGTTATGAAAGTCTAGAATAACACACATGCAGACTTGATATGCAGCTCAAGTAAAGCAGGCCCTGACCCAGCAAAGCACTCCAACACATGCTTTATGTTAAGTCTGTGAATATTGTCACTGAAAGCAAATGAGACCACTTGAGTGCTGAAAGTGTTTTGCTGGATTAAAGTGTAAAGAAGGGGGAACTGTACAAAGGACTTCTTACGACAAGCAGGAGGCAGAATTGCCACCAGTACAGTCAGAAACAAAAAACGACCTGCCACCTTTTCCACTGGTTACTAAGACTCCCATTCATTCATGCCACATAAGCCTCAAATTCCCCAGAGTAAAAGAAATAACAGTAGTAATAGTAATTTAAAGAAGTCTTAAACCTCCCAACAATTAAGGGAAAAAGAGGAAGTTATTTCCCTTTTAACTATGGTGAGCTCTCTGTGACTTCAAGAAAAAAAAATCATTTTTGAAATATGTCAATACACTTTAAGGTACTTGGAAAACCATGACTATAAAAGGATCAATTCTTGCCAGCTGTAGGAAGAATTAGGCCATTGAAAGGTTGGCAAACGACAAAACAAAACAAAACAAAACAAAACAAAAGGGTAAAAGCCTGGTTTTTTTAGACAGCAAATGATCTAAATAATAATAACTAGCCCAAAGTCACACAAAGGTGCATACATGTGAAAACCATGAATCGGGTTCAGTTAACACTGCATCAGATTCCTGACCGGCCACTCCATGGACAGAGAAAACTGAGCATAGTTTTTTTTGTGCCCCTATCTATCTATCTCTTTCTTTCACAGATGTGCAGACCTGCGCATCCCACTCCCACTCTGAGACACAGCTAGATGTCAGCAGCCACGCAGAAACCTGGATATGTAAAAAACAAAGAGCAAAAGGGTGAACAAGATCAATCCTTGTACACTTCAGCTTTCCTGTTACTCCATCATCTCGGTGACTATGTGCAAATGGAGAGTCAGCATAACTACCATTGATTATACCTAGGAAATGATTCTGCAAGCAGCGGCCTTATGGCAATAGATTTCAAATTTTCTATGCTGAATCAAAAATCCTTGGTGTAGAAACATAGTGAGGAAAGCAGCAGGGACATCTCAGCCAAAGTAAGGATTAACCTTGGTGAAAATTTACAAACCCTAGGTAGAAATATGCCAAAAACACTCTCCCTTGTCCTGTCAAAAAGTGTAAAGGAAGGCTGATAAAACTTCACAGGGTTGGGGCAATTTCACATGCATTCAGTATTTTATTTCTCTACTTTGATTCCCCAGAATGGAGTCCTTATCTGTCATTTCACCCTCATGTAAAATCCCCAGTCTGCTGCTAATGTGCCTTACAGACATAATACTTTGGCAAGAAGCGAGCTCCCCTTAACAGCACACTTTCTGGGAACAGAATTCAACTTTATCAAGAGTAAAGAAAAATTATATTTGAATTAAGAAAAAAAAAAAAAAAAGAAAGAAAGAAAGAAAGAAAAAAAGAAGCTAGTTTGAGTTTTTTCCTTCTCATTTTCACAGCATATCAATAAGATTACTATGACTGAGAGGTCCTATGAAGTGTAATTCTGCATCTGTGTGAATTATTTTTTCCAGTCAGTCATTCTCAGATGATGAAGGAAATGTCACAATGAGTGATTTCCAATAGTTCGAGATGCACGTTTTGCAAAACCTTTGCACCTCTGAAGCACATTTCACCCAGCTGAGGTCACTGCCTTGCACAAAGAAAGAGATGCATCTCTCATGGGAAACCAAGCACAGGAACATCTCAGGCTCTTCAGAATTTCTAAGCCATGTAGCCTCAGATACCAGTCTCAGAATAATCATAGTGAGAATGAAAGCCTTCTTGGTATCAAAGATTACTTCCCTTGAGGCTTCTCAGTTCCTTCTCACTGTGTTTTCCTTCCGTCATGCTCATGTCTTCTGTCTCACCCATCCCCTCCTCTTCTACTTATTTTCAACTCAGTAGTCAGTTTCTTTCTGTCCTCTCCCCTTGTACTTAGCTCTTCAGTAGAGGCAAGAGAACCCACCTCCATTATTTCTGCCTATGTCTCCAAATGGGCACTTTTATGAATAGACCTATTAAAATCCATACTGACATATAGAAAGAGCAGTTACTACAGCAACAATGTGGTTACAAATTTCCAAGGAAAAATCAAACATTCTCCTAAGGTCTTTGTCAGAGAATCACCATATGCTCACATCTTTGACAGCAGTTAGGGCACCAAAAAATTGAAAACATCTCAATCCCTGTCATTATGGAAAAAAAAAACCAAACCAACCCACAACATAATGCTATTATTTCCTGGAGTACACATTGATCAACTTGACTAAGAGCAGATAAACAAGATAGCCTAGGGTTTGTTTCTTACATACATAAAATCAGTTCTCTCATCTCAGGGTTGTTCTCTTTAATTGTCTTCATGTGTTGTACGAATAACAATTTGGGGTACATTCTCACATCAGTTTTGTTCAAAGAAAGAAATCAGACATACTTCACTGCTTAGCTATCCTGCTGAGTCCAAACAAATAGACCCATTAGGTGACATCACCCTTACTAACCTTTAAGTAATTCCACCTACACAATGCTCCTTGGGCAGCACTTACAAACAATGAAATGGAACATTAAGAAAAATAATAATCAGAAAATCTTTCCAGTTGGATTGAGTCATCTGTCCTAGTGAGCATCTCATGAATTATTCTGCAGCTCCACGCTGAAAAGAGACACGTTAACTTTCAAAATATAAAACTGTACAGAAGCACCTAAATCATAAACATGCATCATTTCCTACACTTACGATAGGTGCATATGCTCCCCCAGACTGAGATAGAAAGACTTTATCCTTCTTTTGTCATTGTCTTAATGGAAGGCGTCTGTTGGAAACTTAAGAACAATCCTCTACTGCTGCAATCACTGCCTTGTTGGCAATTTCTTTGTAGCATGTAATGAAGATGTTGTTAGTTAAAAGAAGTCTAGATGAGAATTCTGTAGTCTTCCACCTCTGAAATATAATAAAAATATAAACAGACACGTTTCAACAGAAAAACATGCACGCTTCTGTTCCTGTTCTGACATTGGCTTCTTATGCAAGAAATAAACCTAATGGAAAATCCCAAGATGCAGTAACTTTCCTTACTTTAGAAAAATTCAGTGTAGGTACTTAAGAATTCTTCAGTCACCTATTTTGTTTGTGGGTTTGTTTTACACAAGATGATGTAAGTCCCTCTAGCTGGAATGCCCTAAAGCACTACCTCCAGAGTCCAATAATATGTAGATAAGAAATCAGTAGTTTCTTCACAGAAGAAATGTTGAAGAGTTGAAAGAGCAACTTTCAAAATGAAGAAAAAAGGTATTTTCAGGACAGCTTATTTAATCGTTTGTCTATTTTTCACTTTGTCTTTTGCCCCAGCAGATTTTAATACTTTTAGTACAGCTCTCACAACACAGTATTTTTGACACTGATAACCAGCTGGGACATTATACTGATGTGTGTGCTACATCACTGATTTGCCAAGGAGAACACAGCTGTGACTGATATTCATGACTATTCTTCCACAACTGGGCTTCATCTAGTTCATCCCAGTTCCCCAGTCTTCCCTTACCTAGTTAGCTGTCAGTCTGCAGGATATTTATACATCTCTCATTTCTGGGATATGTGAGCAACCAAATTTACACAGCTTGTGAAACTGCCAATGATGGAGATAAAGTGGTGGATTACTTGTGGGTTTGTAGTGCTTTTTGTTGTTGTTGTTTTGTTGTTGTGTTCTTTTCTTCAGTGTCCAAGTTATCTAAGTCAATAGGTATTTGCACCTGTATTCACTTCAGTCTATTCCTATTCCATCCCTAAATATTTTATGAAATAACAACTTGCATATATAGCCATAGCTCTTAAATTATTCTTAACCAAATATATATAAATATAACTTCAACTGAAACACAGCCCTCACATACTACACTGTTCCCATCAATGACTTTGAAAGTATTTGGTCATAAAGGTTGCATCTGGGGTTGGCATGTGTTGCCCTAGTTTCTCAATACATCCTAAGTACACATTGCTGTTCCTTCCAATGCCTCTAGAGGTATGCTTACACTGCAAGTTAAGCTCAAGTTTGAAGTTGTTCTTCAGGTCAAACCTGCTCATTCACTTGCTGTTGTTTAAATACAAAAATAGTCCTACGTGCAAGCAGAGGACAAGCGGTCTCAGGAAATCCCTGAGATGGAGCCTGAATATGGACAGAAAATGAATGCAGGTTCACCTCTCTATTCCTGGTGATGTAGATAAATCATACACATCCAGCACCAAGCAGGTTCATCTTTTCCTGTCAACTCTGCTTTTCTCTCTCTGCTCCTGTCTCTCTCTGCGTTTTTAGCATTTCCTGTGCACAGCCTGAACATTTCAAGTCCCAGCTGAAGGCAGTCTATATAGCCGGATTAAGAGTCAGCAACATGGAATCACATACGCCACAAAAGTCACCACAATTAACCCCCACAAAGCATGCTCTTAACCTCTTACTGCAGTGAAAACTAAACAGCTTAAAGGGAACAATAAATAAGGGCAAACATACTTCAGCATTCTTACCACAGTTTCATAATTACACAGGACAAAGTTCAGACAAAAGAAACTGTGCTTAGGAAGACAAGAGGACTTTCACATAGAGAATTACCTTCCTGAAACTAAATCCACTCCATGTTCCCTTTGAGGTAAACTGGCTGAAATCCCTGTAATAAAAAGAGAGCAGAGCCTTGAAGAGGCTGAGAGGTGCAGGAGGCCTCGTCTCAGCCCTCCTTGTTAAGTGACCAAATACAAGAAGGGTGCAGACTGTTCTCCAGGCATACCAGCTGCCACTTAGCTGGCCAAACACGTGAAGGAACACCCACAAGCGTTGGGTGCTCCAGCCACTGCCAGCTGTGGCAGATGCACTGTACAGTTAGCTGCAGGGAAGAGCACATATATAGAGAGAAAAGCACCAAGCACAGGTTCATTAACGCGCTCACACTTGTTCTAGTATGAAATTCAATAAACAGTGCCTGAGGCACAGCACTGTAAGTCTAACACCTTTAAAGGAAGGGGAAGAGCCCAAGAGCACTTCTATAGAATAAGCAAAATCAGACATGTCCACTCTGACAAAGTAGCCTCATAGTGATGACTGCATGCTCATTTATCTAAACAGACCACAGAAAAGGAAAAGGTAAGAAAAGATGAAAACAACTGTGCCCTTATTCCTTTGTTTCAAAACGTATGTGTAAGCGGTGTGGGACGAGGGGAAAAACGTTAATGATATTAATAATAAAGTCCCCACTCAGACTGCTCATGTTGATAGGAGTGCAAAACAAATAAATACGAAACCAAAAATGCAAGATATACAAAAAAACAAACAAACAAAAAAAACAACCCACAGACTTTTCATCTGTCCCTTTGATGAATGTCTTTGGCACTATTCTCTAGGCAAGGATCAATACCCATTTCCTGAGACATTTATTTAGGGCTTTAAAAGTCTTTAAATTGAGCCCTGCCTAGGGAGTCCCTATCCCCACCCCCAATGCTGGAGAAAGAAAAGAGGTATGGGATGGGGAAGAGAAGAGAAACCAACTGCTTTATTTTCATTTTAGCATTCGTTCTCTCAAATTAAAAACAAACAAACAAACAAACAAGAAACTCACAGATTTTCTCCTACAAATTCTCTCCTTATTACAACGCTTCTGTTCAGAGCTTTCTACAAGTTGGTTTTGAACACCAACACCCCAGCAAAATTCAGCACATTTTAGGAAGATATTCGCTTTAGACAAGATGGGTTAATTGTGGGGCTGTGTTCACAGCACTATTCATTTACTTCTAAAACATTAAATACCTGCAGTTTTCTCCTAGAACAAGAAAGTCTGCAAAAGAATATCCAGATAATACAGCACTTTTTGGCCTTTCAGAAAGTCTTGAGGCTGAATACTTCTCTATTACACCTACACAGCCACCGTTTTCAGTAGGAACAGACTAACTAGAAACAGGACTTAATCCTTCATTCGTCTGTTGGCAGTCTCCTTCCAGATTTCTGTGACTGATGCTAGCCAGCCAGAGTCCTAGAGGTAAAGTTCTTTTTGCTATATTTATTTAACTTTTCAGTGACTCTGTGAATACAGTTCACATAATTCCAGGAATAGATGTAAATGCTTTCTGAAATTCCTCAAAAATTGCTCATCTGTTAGTCAGCATGAGTCAAGGCTTTCCCAAAAAGCATTATAAGAGAAAAAGAAAAGAAAAAAGGAAGGAAGTGCACCGTTCCTGATCTGATTGCTTTGCAAAGAAAATTTGTGAGGAAAAATACTTTAATAGGACCAGAGATTATATGAGACAAAAACATGCATAGATCCCTTTTTCATGGGCACATAATCAATTTACCACAACTTGACAAGTAAAGCGTTAATTTTCTATTACGTTCCTGTCCTGCTTTTCAAGTGCTTTGTAAATTATCTGTACCTCTTTACACGGCTAAATGACTTCAGATAGGTGTAAATGAGTGAGGACATGGCTCCACTGGTAGTACTCCTCTGTGATAGACTGAAGGTAACAGATTCTTGAAAATCCAGTAATTAGAAACAGGACATATTTTTACAGTACTGTGTGACCTGCATATATTATTTCAGAGGCCACTGAGAACAGCAGCTGGGCTTTACTGAAAAAGAGAGGGTGTACCCATTGTGCTTTTCAGGTTATTATTACTCTTTATTCTTTTCCTAAGACTTAAGTACAATGACGGTTTGATTCTCTTGGAAAGATGCGCTGGTTGCCCATATCCAAAAATTTTAAAAATAAGAAAAAATAGTTGCAAACTGCCATAGGAACTGCTCTAGCTTGAGAAAGAAATCTATGTGGCACAAATGGAGCTCTGGAATTTGAGAACAGTGCAACCAGTGACCCACAGATTAAGGGGGATAAAAGCTGCCAACTTTGCTGTCTGATCATTGGAATGAGACAGGAAGTAAACACAACTGGAAATCATTATGCCTTGGTATTTTATTTTTAGCTTCTCTTTGTTTGCTGAGTGCATTTGGCAGAAATCTTACAGCTTAGAGATGGAACACGTCTTAATAGGCCTCTAATACATCCTTCTTCAATCTCCTAATTTACCCCTGTGGAGCACTCACCGCTACCCTGGCCTGTCTGTGTTTATGTTTCATGGAGTTTCCACCATTTTCTTTGAAAACATTTATCTTTGAAAACATCTAACACATAGATTATTCCACCTGGAAAAGGCCGGGTTGCAACTTGTCTGCCCTTCTTATTTGATCGGCTCTCTTCCTCCAGCCTGCTCCTCCCAGGAGAGGAGGCATGCTGAAAGTTCCCAGCACAAAAAAGATAGCAATTTGCTGATCACCTACATTCTTCCCTTCATAGCACTGGCTACTAGCCTAAATGTGTGTTTGTCCCACTTCACGTGCCCATGCTGATCGCTTCCATTTGTCTTCATCTGGCACTTGAACCATCTAGAGGATGATCCTGTTCAACATTAGCTGCTGCTTAGTCAAGTGAAGCACGTTACGCATTTTCAATCTTTCTTTGCAAGAATTGTGCCAGCCCCCAGCCATAATCATCTGTGTGGTTCTGTTCTGAATTTCTCCAATTTGCCTGTATTCAAGTGTCATGAGCTTCCAGAAACAATATATGAAACTAGATTACATTTTTATGCAAGCTTCTGAACTGTACTTGGAGTAACCAAAGAAACAATTTAAATTCAAAGTGGTTAATCACCACAAGAGCTATATGCAAGGCACCCCCCCAGTTCCACCCCATAGCACCCATCTGAATGCAAACCATCCTTTCATGGAGCAGCTGGGGACAGAAATGAGCAATGCAATAGAGCACCACCAGCTCAAAGTGTTTTGTACTAGGGAAAAGAAGGGGCAAGTGCTCCTTACTGTTAAGGATCCTGCCTCTATGCCAAGATTTGGACACCGGTAAGCTCCAGCACATCAACAGATCTCAGCTGTCATAGTACCATGAGCAGTGAGCACTGCAAAAAGAACAAAAATCACATCAAGTTTTACAAAACAGACTTCTAAATGGAGTGGAAGGTAATTCAGATGTGGGGAGCACATTTCGAGAGAGAGAACTGCAAACTTGCTACCTTATCTACGTAAGGTGATGCTTCCAATAAGCCTTAGATAGAGAGGGAAAGTAGTCTCCAATTGCCTTTCGGCAAAGACAACAAAAGCATGGCTCATTATGTAAAGGTCACAACCCAGAAAAAGGCAACTGAATCTCCTTCCATGAGCAGATCCCATCTCCAGTCTCTTTTTTTAGATCTCATTTGAAGGCAATCACTTCGGTTAACAACAGTTAATTATGTTACTGAATCATAAAGAAAGAAGGAGCTTCTTACCCCACGTACTACAAAAGCATACTGATAATTATAAATGTTAATTATACAAATAGAAGTTATAATATTATATAAATATCTATATAAATATAAAAATTATATATTATATAAATAAAGTTTATATAAAAGTAAAATTATATAAAAGTACACTAAGAATTCTTCCCCCATCTCAAGACAAAATAAATTTTAAAGAGCTACTACAAATGAATACAAAATGAAAGGAACCTTGTAACTTTGAGCATTTACATGCTGTCTCCAGGAAATGCTCAGCTCAGGTAACGTTACTGCAGTGCAGAGATGCTTATTAAAAAGAACTGGCAAATAAATCATGCTGCTTTATGGTAATAGCAGCTTTCTTGCCAAAAGGTGGCTCTTAATTTTCTGTTCTAGTACACTTGTGAATGCACTCACATTTCCCAACAAAGCACTAAACCTGTGAGGAACCACACCCCAAACCCGTGGTGGCTTCCAGCTGACTTATGCTAGTGTAAATATGTGATAGCAGAGTCCCAAGCAAGGTCTCACAGCCAGATCTTTGGTGAATATAAACTAACACTCCAATCAGCTGCTGTGACTGAGAACTGGCCTCTTTGTCTCTGACATTAAACTGCTTTCCATGCTGCCTTGCAGGGATCTGCTGCAGAGACCCACTAAAATCCTGGTTAATATTTTCCTTACCTGTGGAAAAAGCCTATCAGCATGAAGCATACAAAAAGTGTTAACTGGTTAGTGCTCATTTTCCAGTGTTGCAATGGGGAGCACTGGGTTTACATTGCTCTGGCTGGAGCAGCTTTGCCACCAGAGGAGGGATCAAAAGATAAACTACAATGAAACTTCTCTATAAGTACTATTAACAGTGAAATGTTTCCTTCAAGGGTTGCGCGAGCAATTTATAGTTAACATTAATTCTAGTCTGTTTTGAGTTAGTTTTATCCCAGATCTACTTTCTTACAAACTTTTTCAGTAGCAAAATATATCTGTCTATCTATCTATATATTTTTCACATACATTGCCATTTATTGCAATTGCAAAGAGAAAAGGGAAGTGAACTTTGTCCAGGGCCAGCTAAACTGTCCCAGCAATTCTGGGACACTGTTTGACCAATGGAAATATCTCCACTCTGTCAGCTCAAGGATAATAACAGAGGTGCAATGGACAAGTGACACACCTCACCATTTCTGTCAAGGAAATATGATGGCTCCAGCATACATATACAAAGGACCTTTAATAAAGTCTTCTTAACATGATTGTTGTCAGCCTCTTACCTTCTCCCTTCTTCTTTCCTGCTCCACTTAGCACTGCATGGCCTCACCTCAAGCACTGAGTACAGTTTTGGGTGCCACAACATAAGAATGCCATAAAACCATGCAAGAGAGTCCAAAGGAGGGCCATGAAGATGGTGAAAGGTCTGGAGGGCAAGGAGCATGAGGAGGGGCTGATATCCCATGGTTTGTTCAGCCCATAGCAGAGGAGGCTGAGTGGAGGCCTCATGGCGGCCTTCACCCCCTCATGAGGGGAGTGGAGGGGAAGCACTGAGCTCTGCCTTCTGGTGACAGCCAGGGAAGGAGCTGTGGATATTGCTGATAGCAGAGAAGCACCTCTTCCAGCCCTCCTGCATCCTTGTGGTCACAAGGGGAAGATAACTAGTGAGGACTTCTAACATCTTTTCCAAGGAGAGCTTCTTGCTGCGTGATTGTCTTCCCTTTTGGAAAGCCCTCTCTCTCCACCATTGATTAGTTTCTACAGGATGTGCAGCAGTTATCTGAAGGCACCTGGCCTACACAACTCAGTGAAAGCCCCCAGGGATCCACGTGTCTGGAAGGAGGAAGACTGAGCCCTCCTGTGAAAGAGCAGGTGCAAACCATACTGGTTGTGATTCACATAGATATACTGCTACGGGGGAAGCCCCAGGCTGCCTTACTACCTAGACGCTTCCTGTGTCCTCTCTTCTCACTCTGTATCAGATGGCAACGAGATTTATTCAAAGATTCTGGTGCCAGATAACACAGTAGCTTTCTCATTTACTGCTGTCCATTCCTCTCTATTTCTCCAGTGCTTTTATTTTTTTTTTTTTTGCCTTATTTTTTTTTCCTGTAATTTTCTCAGAACTTTCATATTTTCCCTATCTACAAGACTGCCTGATTAAAGCAAATAATCAGGTTTTCATAGGTCAGAACTTACTCTTTGGATCACATGTATGATGGCAAAATGATTTTAAGAGTAGAAAAGATATTTTATGTTGTCTTTTCTATGATTTTTCTCAAGTTTCTACTACTTTGGTGGAAGGATAAGGACAAGAAGTTTTTGTTTTGGAGACCATTACACTTAGAATCTGTGATACCTTATGCAGTGGGGCTTGTTTGACTTCTAATGAGGAAAAGGCTTGCAGCAGAATTGAAAGACAGGCTGAGAC
Organism: Alectoris magna; assembly: GCA_030625065.1. NCBI lineage: Eukaryota > Metazoa > Chordata > Aves > Galliformes > Phasianidae > Alectoris > Alectoris magna. The sequence continues at coordinate 109,628,195 of CM060560.1, forward strand.
ACAATTGTGCAGTTTGAGGGCATGTCAGACCCAGAGATGTGATGCCTGATGCAAATGCTCAAAGCATAGGGATCACGAATATGAACTCTTTCTTTAGCACCACGTCAGACACAGATTTTTATTTACAAATTTTCACATATACACCTAAACCCAAGCTTTTCTCCTATTTTTCTTTACTTCACATAACTGTTGGATGATTTCTTAGTTCTTCTGTCTTTAGTCAGAGGTGCATGTGAGCACCTTCTCCAAAAGATATCTCCTCAGCACAACTAACAGTCTTCACAACTTAGCACTGCTCTGAAGCCTTACCCTTCAGAAAAGGCTAAACATCTTTGTTTGCCAAAGGCTCTGTGAGTCATAGAGAATATGACTCCTGTGGCATAAACAAAGTTCAAGACTGGGGTTATGCAGTCTATAAGAGGAAAGCTCTCAGGCAGTGGAAACAATAGTACGTCCAGATGCCAGACCTCCTTCAGCAGACACTGTCCCAAAATCCCTGGGTGCAAAAAAAGGTCATATTTCATCCTTCTGATCTGAAGGCAACATTGGTCAAGGTATTGCCAATATTTCTGGCTATAATACTTATCTCTTGGAGGTTAATGTAAACTACAGTTAATTACAAGGGTAATTTTTTACTTCATTGCATATTGCTACAGGTTCAAGGCACATCATGTCTGCAGTACTTTCTCTTGGGAGGTAGTGGAAATCAGCAGGAATATCAATGTGAATATTGAGGGAGGTATTGCCCTTTTGTTACACAAATATTGTGCGATCTCTCTTGCTGCTTACTTTCAGAATCACTGGCATTGAGTTGCACTTACTGAAGAGATTATGGGATATGCCTGTTCTTAAGAGAAATGTCAAAATTAAAAAAATGCAGTGTATTTCGCCACTATAAACATCAAAGTAGACTTTTCCTTTCTATTTTCCCAGTGAGTTTCCTCAACATACACAGTAAAATGTTAGCTCGGGTACTGGAGATGGCAATGGGTTGGTCATGATGTCTAGTCTTGCAACAAAAATGCAACAGATTATACTCGCTTAGGCGTAAGCCAAAACTAAACAAGAGATGAGCAGAGTTGTAAAATCCTTTTCCAGTAAGCTGTTTTTCTCTAGTTATATGTATTCCTCAGTGATATAATTTAAACAAATTTTTGAGATAAATGCCAGAGAAAGACTTGCAAAGAAAATTGTAGAGGTACATGAATATAATGACACTGTTGAATATTCCACATTTAAAAGTGCATATTTCAGGAAAGGGTACAAAAAAAAGCACAGCAATGGGAATTTTTCAGAAGGAGGAGATCCCACTCTGTCTTCCGTCATGACACTCTCTTTGAGCCCATTCCTATTGCAGAAAATTGCCTCTTATACCAGTTATCCATTATCCTGTATAAGTGGCTTTCTTCTGAACTCTCCATTGTATGCTGCATGGATGTTGCTGAAGCAGTGACATGGCAATTATGGCTACATAAAGCCCTGGAGCCCACCCTGTAAATTATAGAAGTAAGGATAATTTTGGCCCCCAGGCCTGCCTGTGGATGGCTCAGCTACCAGAGCAGAGAAGATGTGAAGGGTGGCACCTAAACCTTTCTCATCACACAAATGCTTTGCAGTGAGTCATGTTGACCCAGAAGATTTATTTTCCTCCAGCCAGTTTACTACACGGTATAGCTCTGCCATTCACTTTTGCTCCGCTTTTAATGTGGAGTAGGACTATTTTGGTAAACTGGATTTTGTGTTTGTTGCTTTGGTTTTAGTCCCTATAACTTACAGAGAAAACCAGATGCAAATTTTCTCTAAATTGGGAACATGGACTAACCACATTACAGACTCCATTCTCTCCCTCTCCTGAATGCCTCTCTGTCTCTCTTCTTGCTTCCACTAGCTTATTGTGTCTGGTTTAACTATTTTATTTTTTTAATAACATTAATTAAGATAGTATCTCCTACAGTAATTTTATCTTGAAAAATTTCTCTTATTGCCCATCAGTAGAACAAATAAGTTTTTTCCCCCCTTTGTTCCCACACCAAGCAACAAGCTGTTGCCACAGTAATTTACAAGAATCACTGAAAAAGGGCTGAAAGTGAACTTAAAGACAACTATCAGCCCCACATCACAGCTTAACCTGACTTTTCCATATGCATGCCTGACGTGTTCTTAAAAACCAGTGACAGATTCCATAACCTTTGCAGATGATATATTCTGGCTAGATTTTTTTGAAGGAGGAGATTCCACTCTGTCCTCCATCATGTCACAGGGCTTAAAGAGAGCCCATCCCTACTGCAGAAAATGGCCTCTTGATAGCAGCCTTTCAGTATCTGAAGAGGGCATGTAACAAAGAAGGGGACAACTCTTCAGCGGGGTCTGTTCTGGTAGGACAAGGAGGAATGGTTTCAAACTAAAGGAGGGAAAATCTAGATTAGATATAAAGAAGTTCTTTACACTGAGGGTGGTGAGACACTGGAACAGGTTGCCCAGAGGTGTGGTTGGATGCCCCAACCTTGGAGACATTCAAGGTCAGGTTGGACGAGGCTCTGAGCAACCTGTAGGTGTCCCTATTCATTGCAGGGGATTTGGGCTAGATGACTTTTAAGAGTCCCTTCTAACTCAAACGATTCTATGATTTGCCTGCTCTTGGAAGTTCTTCATGACAGCTGAACTGAATTCCTCATACTACAATTGAAGCACATGATTTCCTGCTCTACCTGAATACAAGTGAAAAAAATTATCTTTCATTTTTACATGTGAAAAGTTATTTTGCCACCTTTTTTCTTGCCCCTGTAGTTTTTCCTCTAGATGAGATTACTCCATTCTTTCAAATTCTCCACATAGATCAATTCTCCAAGAGGAAAATATGTTGGAAAGTATCAATTGTTAGACACTTGACAGTTGGAAATGATTTATCTAAACACCTGTCTAGCTAGCAGGTATAATTATTTTCAGGAAAATTAGCCAATGACTGGAACTATCAGCAAGACTCTCTTTTTTACATGGGAATATGAAGTCTCTGTTGGCAAGGACATGGTTGAATTAGTTAATCTTTTGTCAGTAAAGACAGCTTCAGAATGCACTCATCCACAAATTTCTTGCATTTATCAGTAATTCATTTTCCAAAATTAAACAAAGACACAGTTGTTAGACCTGCTCAGTCTGTTAGATTTGGCATCTTCGTACATGAGTGACTAGGCATAGCTATGTTATTGCTTGACTTTGAATACATATCAAATAGTACTAACTCTATAATATGAAAAATGCAAGTTTTTAGAGCTCCACAGCATTGAACACACCAACATTAGATCAACTTCTTTCTTAGAAGTAGCACTGGATTCTTCAGAAAAAAACAATTTCTGCCTTGACAGTGACAATGAACAATGCTTTCTGCAGTTTCTTGTTGGCTAGAGGTTCCATCCTATAGTGGAAAATGCTGACCTGGCTTTGTCTTTTCTTATCTAAACCTCAGTACAGTGATCTGGCAAGAAGCCACAGCCCTTGAGTTACTCCAGCAAGATGAGAATGCCCCATGCCTCCCAGCAACACAAGATGCCAGCAGTGCATCAAACCTCCAACACTCCGTCCTGGGGAGCTGAGCCACATTCCAAGACTCCACCATTATCTTCAAAGTGGTTTGCAGCATGAACTGTACACTTGGAAGTTTTAGTTGAAAGATGGAGGAAAGAAGAAAGCTCCTCAAGAAGAAGCATGATAACTGGATAACTTGTATGTTTGTGCATATGTGCACATTGTGCCTACAACAGGCTGCAGTTACTCTGAAAGTAAAAGAAACTTCTCCCTTTCTGTGCAGGAAATGTTTAAAAATTTAGAAGTAAAGGTCTCACAGTTTCCTACCTACACATGTTACCTTAGACCCTTGAATCTCATTGTCACTGAAGGAAGGACAGCAAAATCTTTTCATCCTGATATATCAGTCACATTTTTTCAAGGCTGAAAAAAAAGGAAGTTTGCTTCTGAAGAGTTCCCATAAGGCTTAAGATAAACTATTTCAGGGCAATTAGTACCCAAAAATGTTTAGATAATACAGTACAGCAACATTAAGGAAACCACAAAAAATTATTTGCCTTCGGCATTAAACAGTGTTTACCTGCAGTAGCTAATGAACACAGGGGGAGCTCTGACACATACTGGAGTGAGAAAACTAAGTGAAATTCTTCTCCCAAGGAACTTCTAACTTCACTGAAGCCACTTCATCTCTCTCATTTACTTCATGACTGTCATGATTTTCCTGGCTTATGTCAGAACATCTTGTTCCTCTGATTTATGTCCTGCACTTTAGTGACTGGAGAACACCAAAAGTACACAGGTGGTCCCAATAGCAGCTTTCCAGCTAACTGAAACAGAATTTCCTTCTTCCACAGTTAGTCCACTCAGTGACTTTTGGAGATAATCACTTTCTTTGTAGGCATTTTCATCACCCTCCTAACAAGCACATTTCTATCTCCCTTGCTCCAGTTTGCTGCCATATGTAATCTCCATCCACTAGAGCAGAGTGATGGTAATTGTGCACTCTCACCTTCACAGGGCAATTATCATGCATATTTTTTCATTTCATCTCTCCATTAGAGCCATATTTGGTGGCTACTGCTCACATTCTCCTTAAATAAACTCATGTGTCATAATATTCTACTGTACAAATTACATGAGTAATAGCCTAGCTGTAAAGTTTTAAAATTATATGCCTTTTATGAAGGAGCAATCGCTGGTTGCTTAACTTATTCTCTCTGTTATGGAAAAATGAGAAAGGTAACGTAAGAGAAAGTGTCTATTTTCTTCCCATAGAAAGCCTCCACTTTGCTGGTAGAATCCTTCAGGAGCAAGGGCTCTCAGTGAGAGGGAGTGAAGAATAATGGTAACTCAAAGAACAAACATTTCTGGTTTATCTCAGTTTTTGACAAGGATTCCAGTAAAAATGTGATCTCAAATGAACCACAATCTGAAGGGCTCTGCTGAAATTGGTCATGCCTTAAAGGGACTGGGATGTATCCTGGAAAGGATTCTGGTTTAGAACAATTATGGTTCCACTATATTTTTCTGACATTTCTTATCTGCCATAAAAAAAATCCCATGGTTTTATTTGAATGAAACCATCTACTCCTGCAGCTTAAACGCTACCTGTAGTTATAGTGATTATGACAGAACTATCATCCCTGTAGTTGGTAGTCATAATTAAAAACACAATTTGAGTTTGTTAACAGTCAGTGGAAGACTTTCAGGGCCCATGAAGTGACACTCAGACAAAAAAAAAAAAAAAAAGGTTTTACTTTTCTATTAAATAGTTGCTTTTGTAGCTCATCATTTTCATGGAGAGCAAGTGGGTAGCAATCAATTATTGCTGCCCGTCAGCATGCAAAGTAGTTCATAACAGACCGAGACTCCTATTCCTAGGACTACCAACATGCCTACAGTTACGGAAAAACATAATTGCAGAGCCCAGATCATCACAATCAAACATCTACTGCATAACACTTTTAATGATGTATTTTATTAAATCATTTCTATCAATAAGGCTTAGTGAAATGCTTATAAATTGCACTATATATAATTAAAAATGTCTCTTTTCTTTGTGAGCCTGAGAGATTAGTATGGAGCAAAATAGGGCACAACAGATGTTCCAGCCTCCATGGGAGCACGTCTTGGAACTGTAAGACAACAGATCTTCCACTTTTTTGTATTCTAAATGAAATCAATTTGCCATGAACGTATTTTTCCCATATCACAGCTATTAGAGTTTGCAACCCAATGGAATGAAAGTTTGTTTGATAAGTACTTTATTACTTGTCCTCAGGCCAAATTCTTCTCAAGGTAAGTCTGCACTTTGGTGACTGCAGTAACAGGAGGTTGCTAACTTTACAGTAATTAGCTCAGGACCTTAACATTGCAGCTGTGGTAGTATAAGCCATGGGCCTAAACTCCAGTCCAATTAGTCTATGCAGCGTTCCACGCTGCTGCACCAAACGTACAGTGAGGTAAGAGAAAACTACTTTGAGTACATCTACACAGCCCTCAAGCTTACTAGAACAGCTCAGGGAAATCCTGGACTAGCTTTAATTGTTCACAAGTACACAGTGCTTAAAGAATTCTGGCGAGCATTCAATTCATAACTTAATTACATATCCAGGGAAGTCATGCAGAACCCAGGCACTCTTTTTACACGGTTGCAAAGGGAAATCTCAGTTAATAATTTTATGTGAAAAAGCTTGAAGGAAAAAAAAAAATAGATCTTTCGTGATCCAGTGTAGCAGAATGCAACTACAAGATGTGAGCTGTTTATCTCCCCATGTCTCCTTTAACAGCTTTTAATGCTGGCAAGTAGACATAAGCTCTTCTCCCCACTCCCTCAGACAATTTTACACTGTCACAGCAGGAAGAAGATGGGAGCTCCAGTGAATATTTTAGGGGTCAGTGCATGGAAACAGCAGCTCTTGAGCAAACCTTTAGCATAACAACATGTGGTATGCATGCCTGAGTCTGCTGTTAGCAAGGCTGGGATCAAACTGGAGAGTTAAGCTACACTTCAATTGCATCTGTAGGTGCTTAAAATGACGTTTTGGCAGCTAGCACCCAACTCAACCCAAGAAAGCCCAGAAGAAAAGGGTCCCCCACTCATTTGCTCTCGTGCTCTCTGGGCAACATCTCATAAAATCTTGGTTTTAAATGAGAGCAATTCAGAAGGCTCCAGAACATTCAGACTCATTTGAAATAATTCAGAATAAAAAAAAAACAACCCAACAACTTAGACAAACATTAATTGAAATGTTCACAAACAGGATTACAGGGGGGGGAACCAATTGGCTGAATCCCAAGTTCTTGCAGCCACCAGTAAATAGTCCAGTTCAAAAGACCCTGGAAAAAGATGCTTTAAACAGAGACGAAGGACAATGCCAGCCATCAAGCAAGCTTCCCTTCAACCATTATCTGGTTAGATCACCACTCCTTTCATTAAGAAAGAAAGAAAGAAAGAAAGAAAGAAAGAAAGAAAGAAAGAAAGAAAGAAAGAAAGAAAGAAAGAAAGAAAGAAGAAATTAAACAAACAATTAAATGAAGCAATACTAAATTTTTGGAAGAGGAATAGAGGTAGAAGGCTTTATTTCTATGAAACTGCCATTGATTTCAGTGGACTGTATAAAGATCGAGCCACCTACTCAGAGAAGTAAAATTATCACTTTACATGAAGAGTAAGACCTTAACTTTACACCCTTTATTTATTTATTTATTTATTTATTTATTTATTTATTTATTTATTTATTTATTTTATTCCTGTGCTTTTTCTGCACCCTAACGCAAAGGTGGAGGCTTACTGACACAAAGAGATCCACAGGAGCCCACACAGGCTGTGGAAGGAAGTAGAGAATATTCAGAGCATGGAGTATTTCAGAGCTGAGTATAGTGACTGTTCTAGCCCATGTAAGATATAACTCATGTTCTGGATGCTCAACAACATGCCAAGAACAGATGTGCTCTGTATCATGTCTTGGGAAGAGAAGAGCAGAGGGATACCTCTCTCTACCACTCTGGCTCCTGTACTGAGCTTCGTGGGATTTGACTTCAAGGTTATACGGGAAATTTCAGAAACACAGATGTGTTCCACTGTACCTGACTCTGCCAAAACTAGGAAACTTTCCACATAGCAGGTAGTTTCACTTACAGTGGACAGGTGACCATCAGAGACAGGGAACCCTAGGTTTTTGCAATACAGATATCCTCAAACAGTGCTTCCTGCAGGGATGCTATCCTGTTGCTTTCCTCAGTAGGGGTCAAAATCTCAAAAGCTTAACTGATCCTTGTAAAAGAAATTAGAATTGCCCTTATTAAACAGAGAGCCAATTTATACAAAATGACAGCATCTTAAAAGATTTCTACATTTCTAATGTTTTGTATCATCACAGCCTAAAATATCTCCTCTGTGTGAGGAAAGATGTTCTTTTGTCTATGATGCCTTTGACGGTGGCATTCAAAGCGATGTTCTAAAGATCAACAGCAAGGATCATTAAGGAGGTCACGGTGTTTTTTTTTTTTTTTATTTTGTTATTATTTATTTGTTTGTTTGTGAGGAAAAGGAAATCTTTCAGACTTGAATGGGTATTTCTGCCACTATTTAACAAAGCAACTTTGCCAGTGTTGGTTTATGTACCACAGGGACAGATGGCAATCCTAACTTAAGTCTGAGGGTGGAGTACAACCACTTAGAAGAAAGCACTCATAAACATTATGCACTCCTCAGATGTTTCTCCTCCCAGTGCACTCACGGCATAATTTTCCAAGTTTTTTAAATTTATTTTTTATTTTATTTGCGTATTTATTTTTAAATAGAGCTCTTAAACAACACCAACATTGCCTTGTTTCCAGGTTTATCCTGAGTCAAGATTCTTGCCATAGTGAACACTGATGCTTTCCAGTACAGGGGCAACAACAAGATAGCGTCCTTTACTGCTGTCCAAACATGTGCAAGGCATGCAAACATAAAACATTCGAGAAGCAAGGCAAACTCTGCTGTGGAAACTACTTGCTCGATAGGAGGTTCTGCTAAACAGAATTTCTCAGGAAGGGGGTTTTATCCAAATTTCACTAAAAACTTGAAACCATTTGCTTCTGTAACTTTGCTGTGAGGAAAAAGCCTGAATAGAAATCGTGTAGCAAAACATCAATACCTTGACTGCACAGTGTGACACTTCTAGAAGGGCTGAAATCTGTGTTAGTTGAACACACCTGCAATCAGAAAATGGAGGTAATGCCAACATCTGATGCAAATACATGTCTTTGAAACAAAAGCTTCTGTATGCAATAAGCATACTTTGCCCTTGCAAGCCTGAGCACTGGAAGGCAAAGGACAGCAAAATACAACCTCCCAGACCCCTGAAAACCTAGCTGCGTTTTTTTTTTATCAATCAGCTTGCAGACACAAGTGGTTCTTCAAAATCAGGCCCCCTGGACAGAGGCATAAAAATACACTGTTAACCTGTGAAAATCAGCCATGCAATCTATTTAAAAAGACCATCTATCAAGACAGGTTCTCAGTGTCCTTTCCTTTCTTCTATTTTCACCTACTTTTCTTTGGAGAGGAACCGATCTTGTTGGGACCACTGTCCTGAGTAACCAAATACCTTCCTCTGGAAGGCTGTAATAAAGCTAACCAAGAGCCTCACTTCTCATGTGAGACTCCTCTTGCTGTGCTCACGCAGCCAGCTGACCAAGCAGAGAGCCTCCCTCTGCCTGAGACAGAGTCGTACACGTGTCACACAAGAAGGCAGAAAGTGAAAATGTGAAAGAGTAGAGAATAAAGCTGCAGAAAATCATAGAGCATTACGTGATTTACATGAGGAAGCAAGAATGGTGTAACTTCAGTCCCCATTTTTCACCCCCACCATTTGTTCTAACTAACTCAGGGTTCCCCAGTAACAGTATAGCCTGATTTGGGCTGTGGTTCTCAGGAAGACAGCCAGCACAAGTTCTCTGAGAAAGTCCTACAGGGAGAGAAAGCAACATGCCCGATAAGAGCTGGCTAGAGAAGAGACTGAATTATGAACAAAGCCACCACAATTATTCTTTGTAAGTAAGCGGGATTACATGCAAGGAAATGCCTGTCTTCTAATGTAAGTTTTTCTTCCTACCCCAGACAGCCATGGATTTTGACTAACTGCCTAGCTCAAAATGGGTTAGGTCATTTCTCCTTTTATTGCAGGAATTCTCTTTGCTTCTTCAGCCACACATCTCTGAAATCTACATTTTCACAAACTTGAACTTTCCAGAAAACAACCCACTTCAATTAATACGTACATAGCTTCTGCCACACCGCCATCCTGCATTCTTGCCCCTTTCCATTGCACAGTCTTGGCTGTAACAATCATTTCCCATAAACAGAGGCAGCTTTTCCTGACATGTGAACACTGACATAGGCTGATCCATACCACTCTGCTCATCAATTGGATGGAAGAAAAAGGTAAACACTGGATACAAATGAGATAGCTGACAAAACTAGAAGCAGTAGTTTGAGAAAGAACTTCTGTATTTGCATGCATCTGACCTCATTGGCATTCACATCCAATTAATATCAACTGCCACAGTTCACACAGAAAGCTGCTGCTAGTTTCACTTCATTAGTACTGACGTCTGAACTCAGCTGCTACAGTGGATTACTATTAATAATTATTTATAGTCAGCTATTTGCACAGAGCATGCCCATCTAATGCTGAGAGTCAGGCGACGAACTTTGCCATAGCAATTCACAAGTTGTCCACCTCTTCAGCTTTGCAGCAAGACACTTTGTCTCACCTAGATCATTCACTACCACCATCTCTCACACTTGTCCTACTACAGGCGTGATATGCTTTCACATGCAAACTCAGGCTCATTTCACACTTTTGGCTAGGGTAGGAAGTTGCAAAAGAGAATAGCGTTTCTTCTTTGAAGAAAAAATGTGAGAAAGGAGAAAAGCTAGACAGTAGCAGGAAAGGTCACGACTGTAAAATATCGAGGTACAATGAATTTTAATCTCAGCTACTGGCTCAGAAACACACCTAGAAGTCCAACTTTTCTCAGACCCTAAAGGGAACAAAAATCTGTTTTGCTTGTGTATTTTCAGGTGCAGCTAGTGAAGTTTTACATCTTGTGCAAGCATCACCACTTTCCTCACCACACATTTGAGAGCCATCTAGCCTCGGGTGACTAATAAAGCAAAGAGCCAGCAGCAAAGACAAGTGCAGGTTTTGTACCAAATCAGATCACACAGTTTCCTGTTCTCATTGCTCAGTTCAGGCCAACCTTGCTGCGTCCCACGCAGCGCTCTGCAGGTTACGAATGGAAAAAGTGAAGCTGCATTCCTCCCAGCCACACCATGATCTATACCTGCCGGGCTGTGCTGCTCCTGGCTACACTGCCTGAGCCTGGCAAACTGGGACTGCTTCTCATACAGCTGACCTTGTGGTGTCTGTAAACAACCAAAGCTCAGCATCTGGCTGTTTCATTTTGGCCGGCTTTTTAGGACCCAAAACCAGGCAGCCCAGAGACACTGAAGGATGGCTCAGTGAAGCCAAGAGTAGAAAGCTGGAAACTCTGGTATCAGTGGGGTGGGTGTCTGGTAGAAAGAAACTGAGGAAACTTCACAAATCAAAAGGTTTTTCCTTAATCTTGCCCTCCTCATGCAACATCCCAGATGCAGGAAATCCTAAATATTATGTACACAATACACTAAACCTATTTAAAACATTTAAAAATGTATTCAACCTATTTTCTCACGTTAGATTTAGCCAAAATTAAGACAATTTTCCTTTTACAGCATTTTCTTCCATGAATGATGAAAACATTTTCAAGTGAAAAAGTATCCCCTCTTTCAGTTCATATTTCATATTCATTTTCATATTTCAGTTGTTTCAGTTTCCAAGAGACACTACAGAAATCAGACAAGTCCGTATCATTTCACCTGGTTTCTAAGCTTCAAGAAAGAAAAAACCCCGGATTTGGAAGTGCTTGACTTTTTATAAGATTATCACTGTCCCCATCAGTTTGTAGTGCCAGCATCCCCACTTTGTGATCGCATGCATTTAGTGACTGTTGTTTCTGCTATGAAAATTGTCAAGATGCACCAGTTATTGGATTTTTTGAAAAATGCAAATATATATATATATATATATATATCTGTCATGTCAATATTTTCACTCTCTTACACTACGTATGAGTTCCTACTACAACTCTAATAAGAAAATCTAAAGGAAGAAAACCAGAGTGAATTTTTAAAGAAACACTTGCAGAACTTTGTTGAGAAACAAAATCCTGACGGCAGTGATATTTTTACAAAATTCTATTTTTCAATCAGAAGGAAAATATATATCTATGTTTGCCCAGCCTTACAATACTTGATTCCAAGGCTGTATCCCCAGAGTTTAACAATATCCCAGTATACTGTATTATTTCCCCTTGGTGCCTACTTTTTTTTGATACGGAAACAGTCTTTTCATCACATCTAATCTAAGTTTACTGCAAGTTAGAAAAAGTAGAAGGTGAAGTCCAACATCTTCTTGCCCCCCTTGTCTCTGCTTGTTCAAACGAGGTAAGCTGTAACAGGATCGTTCTTTCTGCAAGAAGCCATATTTAACCCTCCCCACACCATATCATAAGCGATGAAATCTGGTCTCCTACCACCCTCTGTCTTATGAGTTGGATTCTCTTGTGTTTAATGAGGTGAAAACTGACTGAAGAGTTTCCTGCTACTTCCCTGTCTGCAGTATCTAAACTCTCTGGTGTCCTATAGAAAATGGGAAACCTTGCAGCCTTCACTCAATGAAAACAGCAATTGAGTCTTTTTCCTGTATTGCATCTTCTACTTCCCTAAGCCGTTTAGGAAATTTGAATCTTTGGGACCTTTAGCACTGTCCTAGTTGGCCAAAAGTGCTCCAAATTTATTAGGCAGACACACAGACATACAGTGTGGTTACATAAACATCACCTCATATGGGCATAGGATAAAAGGAATGTCAGAATAGCTGCCAGTATGTGTGATTGTTGGAAGGATGCTTTCACACTTAAGATAAATCCCAACGTCATTATAGCTGAGAACAGGATAATTACATATAAGGTTCTTGGGGTTATCTTTTTCCCAGACATTCATGACTTTATTTACTAGTCCAATGTTACTCTCTTTGCTCAAGTGAAGTCAACTTCAGTGAGACTAGTGATGCAATGTCAGGAGTACTTCCTTCTGCTGCCTACTTGGAGCTAGTCTTCTGGAAGAATGCTAAAAGGAATTCAGCTGCTGTTAGGAGGCATTTGTTGTGGATGCTGCACAGAGCTGCACATTTGGATTTAGGAAGAGCTTTCACTTTCACTAGGGAAAAAGGTAAGCAGGGAAAATGGCAAGAGTAAAATCTGAGTCCTACCTTTCCAAAAGTCTGTTTTCCAGACTGTCATTCAGAGGACAGTGTGCTCCCCAGTGTATAAAGGTTAGTTTGTGTTAGAACCAGAATGGCAAATGAAATAACCCTAAAATACATGCAAATCATATCCAATATATAAATTAACATCTTTATTAGCTGCAACAAGGAGCAGGAAAATTAGAACTATTACAAACTACCTTTTAGTTTTGTCCATATTTCCTAAGGATCAAGACAAAACAGGTGTCACAGACAGCATCTTGGTCAGTACGTATGTAATATATAAAAACAACATGAAGGTGCTACATACACCCTTCACACCACAGAGGCTGCCCAATTCTGTTCTTAGTCTTGTGTAAACTAGGAATTAATCTAACTGCAAAGGTCTCACCATGGTGAAAGGCTGGTGGAAATTACATCCTCACCACACCCACATCACTTGTTTATGCAGCTCACACTGTTCACACTAATGAAGTGAAAACAACACAGAAGCCTGGCAAAACTGGACAAAATGGTCATAAACTATCTTTTAAGTCTTTCATCAAGCATTTGAACCTTTTGCCTTGCCACGTACAAAATCTAGGCTGGACTTCTGGCATGTGTGCTTAGGTAGTGTATACCAGTGTTTGGTTAGCAAATGACCACAGAGTCATAGAATCACAGAATGTCCTGAGTTGGAAGAAACCATCAAGGATCATCATGTCCAACTCCTGGCTCCATACAGGACAACTCAAAATCCAAACCCTATGTCTGAGAGCGTTATCCAAACACATAGACACAGATGACTTCTGCGGAGCAAATGATCCACGACAAGGTCTGATTCTGTGCTAACTAGGCTGCATGTCAGATCACTTCATTACAGTCAATGCCAGCTTTTGATATGAAAGGTGTTCCTGCTGCATTGTTACTGGAAAAAAGGGAAAGCTCATATATTGCTGCTCACTCACACTACACAAAGCTTGACGCAGAAACAGTGAGCCTCATAGACAAAGTCAAATAAGCTACTGAGAGTTCACTTACCCTCTAAATTCAGTTTAGAGCCACTTCTTCAAGCAGACTTGCCCCCTGTGAGCAACCTGTGAGCTCATTTTTCTGAGACGGTGCCTGCATTTTTCAGTTCACCACTTTTCAAGGAACACCGCCTTAGTGTACATACAAACTATATTTAACTGTCACTCACTGTCCCTTACTGATGTTGTCTATCATTATGAAACCAACTCAAAGCTCTGGCAATACTTAGCAAAAAGACAGGTTTGAGGATAAAATCATACCAAAGGCACAGTGACACATTTTTTATTTCTTCAGCATAACCATTTGAAGCATTTGAGAAGGCCTTGTAAGAGGGGCGGAGGATCTCCTTCAGGCAGTCTGTGAGACCATTTCTGAGCCCTTGTAACGTCTGTGGCTGGTTGCTGAGGTTCACCAGCACAATCACATTGGAGCATTAAGGCAAGCCAGCTGATGAGTTCATCAGCACACAAAACAATGCTTGGTAAAATCTCATCTACAAAGCTTAGTGCAGCATAAGAGATCAACAAAAAATAGTATGTTTATATTTTCAAATGGAGTAAATTACACCCAAAGAGCTCCTGAGGGGATGTTTTCCTACTTGATTTTAAAGCCAGTTTTAGAGACGTCAAGGAAATCAGGTATTTGACTAGCTCATTATTACAGTCTTAACATAAGAAGCTGGGGAATGACTGAAAATTGTTTTTCAGCCTTTATGAAAAGATGAAACTTGAACAGAGCTGGCACACCCAACATTCACCTACTGTAATTATGGTAAGACATACACACACAAAAGAAAAAATAAAAAAAAGAAGAGGAAAGCTTACTCAGCCCCGTTTCTGCAAACATCAGACCAGAAGCAGAATGCATCAGCTGTCTTCCAGAAAGCAAAGCATAATACTCATGTAATTACTGACACAAATGCAAGGGTCCTTGTGTTCTCTGCAACTTGTAAAATAGCAACATAAATAATTGCTCAAGTGAACTACTTTTAAGAATAAAGTACAGAAAATATTTCAATAGTAATATGAAGTGTGTGATGTCTGGAAGTACTGTTGATATTTCAGATTTGTACTATCCTATCTAACCAAAAGCACAAGAAGTCAATGTAGTTATCTGCATGTCTATAAAAAAAATGTATTTCCTCTATCATAGTAGGTGAAAGGGAGGAGGTTATTTTCAGAAAATGGCAAACTTTCATGATGACTTTCCAAGGTTATAATTATTATTATTCTGCTGCTCAGTCTTAATTATTTTGAGTAAACATATTTATTTTTATCATAGCAGAACATAACTTTTTAATCCATGTTATATTGTAAAGTAATATGTCAACCTGAAGCTCAGTTTTCAACACCAAGAAGAAATAAATTAATACTGACACTGTTCAGTTTAGGTGTCATAATTAGTTCACAAGATTTAATACAGAGAAGACAGTGAAAATACTAGGGCTAAACACCCAAAGGACACTGGGGAAGAACCAAGACCTGCGTGACATTTTTTGATGTCTGGCTTTTCAGACAATTGTTTCAGTGGTTTTCTTTTTCACTGGTTTGTTATTATTATTTTTTTTTTTTAGTAGTCTGCTTTTGTCTGAAATTCTAATTAAGACATGCTTCCTAAATGCTACTGCTCAGAGCTTGTAGGATAGCCTCCTCAGCACTACTACACAGCAAGAGCTGTATCATTAGTGTGAAAGCAGGCTTATACTACATTCTGAAGCTAAATGCAGCTACTTCAGAATCTGTGTAGTCATGATGGCAAACAAAAACTTTATATTCTATCCATTGGTATAAATGCTCTCTTCTCAGAGCTGACAGGAAGTATTGTTGAACAATTCAGGGCAAGTGTGTTTTACTTCTCTGTTTTAATGTTTTATTATGAGCTTCGATTATCTGTCTCAGCTCAACATCTGAGTCTAAATGTCTACCTCCTCCTTGAGCAGATTTTTACTGCCTCGTTCCACAGTTCACTTGTTAAAAGGTTTAAAAGTTCTCATGATTTTACCTCCACATCTAGAAAATACATCTGAAAACAGTATAGTCAGCACAGAAAAGCTAAAGAAAATAAAGTGATGTTGTTGATTAAATACATAAATACATTACTTACATGTGCCATTTCCCTGGGTATCTTTAACTTCCTTTTGCTAAAATAAGAACGTTCTTTCTGAGTAGTGCCTCAATTGAAAATGTCCCAGCCATTTGAGAAGTGAAGCCATGTACAGCAGTCACCAAGCAAGTAAAGCTCCTCAGTTTGCCTTCTCTCAGTTATCACACTAACTCCATCCAGATGTTCTCCTATTGAGGCCAAATGTTTGGAAATCAGTATACCTCCAGAGGTCACATCACCAGTGAACGAAGCCTGAAATTTTTCTGTAAATACAGGAATGAAGCTCCTGACTAGTTTGGGTGATAAAAATACACAGACATATGGCATTTGGTGCTAATCTCACAGGTATCATCTCAGAAACTTGACTCTTGCAAGACTGCAGAGGAAATTAAAATCCTAACAAGGATATGAGAGCACTCAGGATAAAAGTCACCACATCTCAACATATTTATTTCTTGTTGTGATAGGGAAGATCTAATTGCCATTTTGCCACATTTTTTGGAAGACAGGTTTCTAGAGGACATTAAGTAACCTTGCCTTTTACATATGGTTAACACTTCCTTCTAGCTAAACTTCACTGAATTAAGAACTGGGCTTGAGTACACACTGAAGTGCAGTATTGCCCAGGACAAGAATGCAGCACTTTTCTGTCATCCTCTCTTGTAAAGATGCAGATTTGAACCTTTGTGACTTATGTCTCATCTATTCCATCTAGCAATGATCACCACGTAAGTGATAAAGGCAGGAAAAGTAATAATATGCCATTGTTTTAGCGTAAATACTTTGCAAAGCTATCATTTCATAATTTCGTCCATGGAAGTAAAATAGTTTGTGATAGTGGATGACTGGAAAAAGAATCCCTTAAAGTCCAAGACCACTTGAAGACACCACAAGTAAGGATGTATTTCTTAAAACCTCCCTCACACATTGTCAGACATTTCTGTTTGCTCCAGCTTAACAGCAGCTTGCTACAGAGCAATGAGGTAAATATAACATCTGTGCAAGTAGTACAATGACCACACTCGCTAAAATACTGATGCTGTCTTATCCCTAAATGTAAACCAAAACAAGTAATTTGCACACTTCCCTAAGCCAAGTTCTTATGCAGATGTGCTTCTGAACTACGGACATTTATGAGGTCTTAATTTAAACCACATAAGCTCACATTTAAATCCTGAAGAACAAGAGTGAAATTTCTAGCACAGTTTGTTACAATGCAAAAACAAATGCCTTTTTCAAAACATGGCTACACACAACAACAGCTGTGTTTGGATTCACGAGGCAAGAATTATCTTGACAGCTCTTGATACAGCTAAAGATTTACTTCAAAAGACAGGTTGCTCAAGAGAAAAAAAAACTGGTAAACGAGAAATCCTAGATATTAAGAAAAGTCAGACAAGGCTCATAAAAGTCTTGATTTCTGCATTATTTTGCATTTTGTTAAGTGCCATATCCCTTTTGCTGAACTCCTGTAGGTGGTAGTGTTGGTATAATACGTTACGTGTGATTGGGACACTGCCTGCTCCCCCAAAAGACTTGGCTCTTTAAGGCATGTTGACTTAATGACAGGTTATGCTTTCTCTAAGGATGGTACTCCTTATTCTCAGGATGTACAAACAAATCATTAAATTAAATTAATGTCTATAATTACCCAAGAAACAGGATTATCTGTGGAGGAGAATACAAGCGAAGACTATAACAAATACATCCCCTATTGATCCTGTTATTCTTGAAGTCTAGCTTTACTTTCACCTTTTCACCAAAAAGTGTGTGCAAGTAGTGTTGCTTCTTTTATTGCCTCTGTCCTCCATCTTTAAAAAAAAAAAAAAAAAAAAAGCACTGTCATCTAGATTTCCCATAGCTTCTTATCAAATAGGGGGGAAAAAAAAGAAAAAAAAAAAAAAAAAGAAACATTTAAGAAAACTTCTTGGTTGTTGTCTATAAGCAGAAAAGCACTTAAGACTCAATGTTAATGGCAAGGGTAATTGCTTTTGATGGAAAAAGTAATTTCGTCCTTTCTTCAGGTAACTCCAGTAACAGATGTGGAGTCAAACACAGAAAATGCCTTTATCCAAAAATGTAAAATCTCCAGATCTACTTAAACACAGCATAAAAGTACTTAGAAATAATTGCAAGTATGACAAATACAACTAAAACTCCAAGTCCAGGTCAAGGAAGGAATGTTATTCCAGGCAGTAGGTAACCAGTGGTGATGCAAACAGCTGCAGTGCAGTTGGAGAAGGGCTTTAAGAATTCCTTACTTCCTAGCATGTGGAGCCCAAAGATGAAAACCTCTCTGTTAATAAAGCAGTTTTGAAAAGCCCTCACGAGACTTCAACAGTCACAATGCAACCCATTCACTGTTTTTAAGTGGACAATAAAAGACTAAAAAGACAACAAATATAACATGATTGAAAACATGTTTGAATGATGCGAAGGTGCTGTAAGAACTGGTACTGCAGTTAGCCAGCATTTATTTTAACTGTTGAAGAGTACTGTGCTATTTGAATGTACTTCAGGCACATCATAAAGTATGCACTCCTCAGTTACAGTTGTGGAAGTATTAAAGATGTAAAGTCAGATATAGAGGATAATGAGATATAAGGGATAAGAAAACCAACTTTAAAAATGAGAAAATATTTGAACGGGACAATTCTTAGAGGCAAGGGCCATGGTTTTTCCTCCCCTTTGTTTTGGACCTGTGGCAGAGAAGGTTCCTGCTCTGTAGCAGGTCTAGTCAGAGGCACTTTTGGAGTGACAAAACAAAAACCTGCCTGGAGAGGTGTTTAGAAAGGTTTCATCTGAATGCACACACCAGCACATGCGGCCAAGAGGCAGCTTCTCTATGAGGATCAGATCTCAGGGGGCTGTTCTTGTCATGCCTGATGTCCCTTCAATGAAACTGGCACTGAAATTAATGCCAGTCAGTTCCGAATAAGATTTGATTGGCTTCCATAAACACAGCAGGGGCAATGGGTGGCTCTCTTTCTTCACCTGAACAGTATCCATGGTCTCCACTGATTGCTCTCCTTAGCAATGCAAGTAGTAGCAGCTGCTGGATCTTGGCAATGACTTGTTCCAGCTAACGTGCTGCTTAAATTTAGCAGGAAAATCCATTTTAGCAGCCTTCCTCTCCCCTCCCCTTTGGGGAAATTCAACTGAACTGTTAAATGTCAAACACTGGTGGCGACGAGGCAGTTCCACTGAGTGGCAGAATGAATCAAAAGCCTTAGTTGCACAAGAGTAGGCTGGCAAGTCCGTTAAAAAAAAAAACACCAAAAACCCACGCAGTAAATTTAGAGCTGCTCTTTCCCCCTACAAATCAAATCAGCTGTTTGACAGCATAATATCTGTGCCAGAATAGTCCAGCAAAAAAGAGTTGCCCTCAGATATATTTCCATGAGATCTGGAGATTTACAGAACAAAAAATGAAGACCGATCTGAAGAACTAAAGAAGTAGATCATTATTTAAGGCAGTATTAAGAAACAGCCAGCTATCCAAAACCCTGCTTCACACTAAAAAAGGCTGCAGAGCCTGTCCCTTGTAGCTCACCTCTGGTTATGAAAAATCGAGCCCTTCTGCCTTTCCAGAGAGCACAGAGAACAAAGAATGCAAAACTGAAAGGAAAGTGAGATTAAATGTCAGAATTGGGCACATATCCCTCTCACACTCCCGACCAGAGTTCAGTATTGAGTGTATTTTGCAACTTTTGCATGCATATCAGGAGTAGGTCTAGCACTCCTGCTCAGAAGTACCACATTCTTCATTTCCAATTTAATATCCTGGCATACAAAATCTTAATGTCTTTAATCAACGGATCAGCTGTGATTGGTGGTAATTCAAAATCTTTTTTTTTTTCTGGCAGAGGGTTTTCATAGTGAACCTATAATAATTCAGAGAACTGACAAAGACACAGTGAGTGGTACTTCTTAGCTGAGCCATCTGGGGTATGGGGTCTTCACTACTATTATGCATTACTGGCAGAGTTCCCACATCAGAAACACAGAAGAGTGGGGGAAAAACATTATTTTGTACTTACTCAGATTATCAATAAAGCAGGCTACAAGAGACCTAAGTTCGAATCTACAAAATGGAGTCTCCTGAGGTGAATTGCTATTAAGGAAGTACTACAGAGCTTCTGCTCGAAAAGCACGACTTAGATTCCATTTCTTGAGACACACTGTAATGAATTCTTCTCATCCTAGATTGAAATACCATCTAGGAAAGATCATAAAACTTGTGGCTGTCACTTTTAGTATTGAATAGCTGGATTACCAAGACTTTCTGGGGAGCTTTAAACATATCCATTACAAGTAATGCATTCAGCAATTTTTCTTTCATAACCTCAGAAACAAACTAAATGGTAGCTCAAATATTAGCCCAACAGATAACTTTTGAACTCTGAACTAAAGAAGATCATGCTTCTATCACCAAAGCTGTTAGGTATTTACATTTGTCCTTCTGTCTCATTAAATCTGTTGTTTTAAAGAGCATACAACTGAAATTCTAAGAATAGTAGAACGGGAAAATAATAGCTACAGATATACTCATCCATTCCCACTTGTAATTTGTTCTGGCCTCCTTCGTTCCCCTCTGGCTATTTTTCCAGGAACATGAAGATGAGTGGTTGCTACTCATGGAAACATTGAGCTTCTGTTTGCAGAAATACTCACAGACTGTATGTGGAAATAAGCTGTGCCTACAGAAGTCAATATGCTAATAATTAAAAAAATATATATTAAATATACATCCAGGTAAGGAAGAGACTTAGTCTAGTGCTTGTTAGGTAACTAAATTACAGACTGGATGACCACAAGACTTATTGAACAAACAATCAATTCTTATCGATTCAGAAGTACAATAAATAAATTGCTTCTTACAAACCGAGTGAATACCTATTAGCAGGATTGCTTACCAAGAATTAAATGGGGGAAAAAAAAAAGACAACATCATAAGCAGATCTGCTTAAGTGGAAAATATTTCCAGCAGGCAATTTTCATAACCAGTTGCTCAGTTGCTAAAACAAATGGTGCACACTACATACATATTCGTTTAGCCGCAGACATGTTGCATGACAAATCTAATCTAGTCCAGGAAACAGAGAATGGGTTAGTTGAAAGAATTAGTAAAGGAAAATAAATCACTTAATCTCTGGTCTGCTGGTTTGAATTCAATCCATATTAGTAGACACGAAGTTGCTACTCTCCAAGTACTATCATACTGTGAAAGGGTCCACGTGAAATGAGCTGGCAGACTTTGTCCTGCCCTACCAAATTCAAGGCTTACACTTCTCTCCCATGTGTGTGTGTACCCTTCTCAGAACAGATTATATTAGCAAATACAGCAAAGACAGAGCAAAGCTTGTGAATGCCTGAAAACAGCTTACGGCTGACCTCTTAGTTGAAACTTTCTGCAGGAAACAGAGGGAGCTCAGCAAAATATATGCATTCAAAACCTCTATGTATGTGTTTTCTTCAAGGATGCAACATTTCTTACTACAGATTTTCCTTTCCAGGTCATTTTCATGTTAATACATTATTACTGTCATTCCTTGAATGCTAATGTCTCCCTAATTTCTGATTAAGGATCCAAAATAATAATCATCTCACAATTTCAGAAACCTCATGGCTAGAAAGCTGCACTATAGAAGGATGTCACATTCCCCAACACGTAAAAGTGAAAAAAAGCTATAATGCCTTAGATTTCTAACTTGCCCAACAAAAATAACGTTACAAGTTTTGCACTGAAGAGTTGAAATGAGCACTTTTTTCCCTCAAGCAAGCAAGGTGTTAGCTGTCTTTAGTTTTCATAAGCTTTGTGATCATATCTGTGGGGCACAAAGCCAGTTTTGAAATGGCTATAAATTACTATAATTTGGCAGCAGTGTTTTGTAAACATAGAGGATACACATAAATTTTAGCTTATTTCCTGCAATAATCATCCGGAATTGTTTTATATAAACGGCACCTATAATCTAAAGCCTTCAGGTTTGATGTTAAGAACACCTGCCAAGTAGAACTTGAATTTGCTTTCATGCACTGTAAACCAGGAAAGCTCTACATGAACTCCAGTTATGACCCAGTTTTGATGACCTTTGAGAACTAAGGAGCAGGGCAAGCTTAGTGCTGTGAACTGTCATTGCTTCATCCTTGTCTAATATTTTGTCCCAGGCAGTAAACTACTGTTTCAGTACAACTCAGTATTTTGTGACGCTTTGGATCAAGTTTTCAGGATATGGTTACAAAGAGAAAAGACAGCGATCTAGAATTAGCAAGGACCACTCACAAAATCAGGTTACTCAGTTTTCTGATAAAGTTGAACAATAGAAATTATAAATTGCACTTACTCTCTGTCTAGTCCCATGTATTTGTGAAGCAGGCCTTTTTGACATACCAGAAGGATGAAGAGGAAAAAAAACAAAATAACTCACTCTTCCTGAACTGATACGAAGCTATTGTTCCTTGCTTCATCTTCTGTCAGCATTCTTGTTTCTGTGGAGGAATACAAAACAAATTAATTGCCTACCTGAAGAGCATAAGCATGCACGAGCAAGTGCAAAAGAGCAACCATACAAACATATTGGTAATTTGGAAAGCAATTCAGCCCTGAAGCATTTAGATTAGGTGCTACCAAATGGTATTTGATAGTGAGAATCACCTGGCTGAAGAGCAGCGGTTCCTGCAGCAGAAGCACAAGTGCGTCAGCATTCATTTTGTACTGTCAATTTTTTTTCTTTTATTTTTTTTTTTCTGGGAAATCATTAGAGTCTATTCTGAAGTTTACACTATTCTTCACATTCATAATCCCAGCGAGGTTCAGAGCTTCCAGTGAGGTAACAGCTGTGAGTCTCACCTCTCAGTCCTGCTGATGTACCTGAGAGCAGACCTCACAGTCTGTAAGCTCTGATATCATTCAACTTTATTTCGTGGGGAGGGAACGCAGCCACAGGGTGCAAACTAAAGAGCTGACTGCAAATTTAGTCTACAACAACAATTTTGGATGAGCTCACGGAAACTATGCCAGGATACATCCTTCTCTAGAGCCTCTGTAATCAACTTTTTAAGTGTCATATGATTGATAGTGGCTGAAGCCAATATGCTAACAGAACTTGTTATCAACCAAAGAAAATATTACACCTTCTGTCTCATACTAGTAATTTTAAATGTACTTAGATATGTCAGTAGAATTTTCACATTATAATGGCTGTCCTTGCTTATTTTATCTTGCTTATCTATCACTTTTAAGGCAATATTTGAATTCTTGGTTTTGTGGACCTCCTCCTCACTCGTAGCTGTCTCACCATGTAGGTGTGGAGAACTCAGAGGCGTAGCATAAAGGAACAGCCGATACCAGTAAGTGACAGCTATTGGAGCATTAAAACATTACACACAGATTACACACAACGGTCTCTCGTTGCTCCCTTACTCATACCAGCACGCCCCTGCCCATAAATGTCTCTGAGTGAAACACATAGCATTGAGATATAAAGATGTTAAAAGATGGATGTTCCATCACCCAACATCACAGAAAATGTTCATCACATGAAACTAACTGTATAGATTTAAGTGCTTTGAAATGAGTTACTGTGGGTTATGAGACTAAAAAGAATCCACACGTCAAGCCTTTTGAGTTCTTTTTCTTCTTATATCTCCATTATTGTACACATACTTGAGCTGCTTGAGCCTGTACCTTGTAGAAAGTGGCTGAAACAGAGTGCAGCCTAACCAACTTACTATGAGAACATGTGTGGAAACAGGAGCTGAGCTTCGGAGGTGCAAAATTTGGGCCTGGAGCTGCAACATGTTAGTCTGAAGGCGGCAGACACAGTGGGGAAGAATGACAAGCCTGATTGTCACTTTGCCACCTCAACAAAGGAAGAGACATTTTTCAATTAACTGAGGCATGGGAGCTCTTGAAAATAGTCTCAGCATTTGAAATGCATGGAACAACGTTGACATACCTTGGGTTACATACTGAGATAAAAATGATTTTATCTGTTCTTCCAAAAATGCAGTGAGTGCAGTTGGAGGATCCAAAGTCTTATGCCAGTGTAGTTGTGCTGGAATAGCTGAAGAACTTCCTGAATATTTTTGTCTAAAGCAAACAATAGAGGCTTTCCAGGAAGTTCTGAGTAATTATTCGTCCTTTTGCGTAGCTGAGCAGCTACAGCAGGAAGAAACTGTCCTAAAAGGGAGAGACCACGATTTACATAAACAAGGAACCCCACCAGCCTGCTTGAGGAAATGAAGAAAGAACAGACTGAAACATTTCCCAGGAATTTCAGTAAAGAGTAACCAATCCAGGGAGACTCATTAGAGAACTCAAAAAAAGAACTAGATTTGGGTTGCAGTAGAGAGCCTACCAATACCCCACAGAGAATTTCCTCTGGTGCATAACACCAGATGGGTTTTCCATACCATCCAAACTTTAAAGATCTCTATGTGGGCCTCTTAATGCTTTCCTGAACTAAAACAGCTTGCGTCTCTGGAGATGATAGGGGTATCTCTGCCCCCGACAAGAGACTACATGCGATAACATCATAACATAAAGGAATTGAGACGCCCAACCTACGTGGTTGCGACAGTGATCGCATCTCCACCCACAGACATCATGTCAACTCTTGATAGCAATTCTGTGTGAGCAGATTTTCTACTCAAAGCAAATTAACTAGAGAAAACAATGCTATAAGCTTTCCAGTCAAGCAATCCTGTTTTTTATGCTTTGAATTTTCCTGCACTAAAAGGCTGTGAAGGGACTGGAGAAAAGAAAAAAAAAAAAAAAGAAGAAGAGAAGATTCAGACAAAGTGAGATTGCGTATCTCATAATGGACACAGCGGTAATCTTAACACTGAATATCTTGTGATTAACAATACGATGTGTATTTTTATGTTTATTGTATGCACATGCATATAAATACACACAAACAATTGACTATTCATACATCACAGCTGCCTCCTCAGCTCTTAACACTGACCTCTGTATTGTGCAAGTAACAAAACATGACAGAGGAAAGGGAAGGAAATCTCAGGAAATGCAAAGGAGGGCACAGACATACCGCCTACTCCACCCACAGTTAGAGGCATCTGTAGATGTTCCATTATTCCGTAAGTCAGAATGGCAACATTACCCCCCTACACTTCCATTGTGGTGTACTGATTCTACAACAACCGTAGGGCTACAGGTAGTATCACATCTAGTCTGTCCTGAAGCTATCTCAACTGTTCCCCCTTAGCTATTCATGTTTTCATGTAGAACCCATGCTAGAAACCTTAACTGACACTGAATACAGATCAGAGCTCAGCAGGTTGCCCTGTAGGCATTTTGTCATGCTCTAACTAAATTTGCCTTGTGTGTCAAAAAAAACCACAAACTGAGTACACTCCTTGTCTTTGAGATAACCTTCTTTAACCTTTCATATCAGCACACAAGTAGTTGAGTGGTTTCACACATCCATCTCAATCTTCTGAAGGATCACAAAAAGAGATGAAAGAAAATGTGGATTACAAAGAAAAAAAAATAAATCATAATGTTCTAGTCTTATTAAAAGTAAGTATTTGTGCTCAGTGCAGATCCCTAAAAATACTGTTTATTGTTTGTTTTTTAAGTGGTAAACTACCACTCCAATTCTTTTTTTTTTTTTTTCCCCCAGTTTATACAATTTGCTTATTTCTCAAGGTAAACATGCTAAAGCATACATTGCCCCTTCTTCAAGAGGGTCAAACACTGTTTTTGGGTGAGGCTTGTTTGTTTTTAGACTTTTAAAGCTACTATTGCAAACAGATGTATGGATGGGTAACATTGCCCCTCCTTCCTGCAGAAGAAAAAAATAAATAATTAGCCAAGGTTGATGATTTCTTTTGAGCAAACACCAAAACACTAGAGACAATAGAAGTTTTATTTACAAATCCTAATCAGAGCCAAGCTTACAATCTGTGAAACATGCAGAAGATGATGTGTTCAGGAGGAGGAAGGGACAGCTGTGTGTCAGCATCAATCTCCTCTCTGAAAACACAAACCTAATTCTTTGCCCTTTGATCCGATACAGCGATAAATAGTAGAATGACCTAAGACAGCACTTTTTCCACTACAAGTTCAAGAAAATAAAACAAAACAGGGCATGAATACTAACACCTCAGCAGATACAAGCACTTACTAAATACAATAATGGTCTTTCTGTCCCTTCCGTTTCAGCTGTTGTATTTGTGTTTACATTCATACAATCAACCTCCTTTAGTACGAGTCAGGTTTTAGTCACAGGAGTTATCACGGGAAAAGTAAGATTGTTAGGAAACGCCTGGTTTTAGCTTACAAATGTAAGCGTAATGTATGAGAGTGGTCAAACACAGTGACAGTGTTCTAGTGCTAAACCAGAGTTTCACTGGGCATCT
Organism: Alectoris magna; assembly: GCA_030625065.1. Taxonomy (NCBI): domain Eukaryota; kingdom Metazoa; phylum Chordata; class Aves; order Galliformes; family Phasianidae; genus Alectoris; species Alectoris magna. The sequence goes on from CM060560.1 coordinate 109,654,579, forward strand.
TTCTCTGGATTTTTATGATTTGAGGCTGTTCAGCCTGAAGAAGAGAAAGTTCTGCGGAGATCTGATAGCAGCCTTTCAGTGTCTGAAGGGGGGCTATAAGAAGGAAGGGGACAGACTCTTTAGCAGAGTGTTCTGGAAGTACAAGGGGAGATGGTTTCAAATTAAAAGAGGGAAGATTTAGATTGGATATAAGGAAGAAGTTTTTTACAATGAGGGTGGTGAGGCACAAGAACAGGTTGCCCAGTGGGGTTGTGGATGCTCCGTCCTTGGAGACATTCAAGGTCAGGTTGGACCAGGCTCTGAGCAACCTCATCTAGCAGAAGGTCTCCCTGTTCATCGCAGGGGGGTTGGATTAGATGGTCTTTAAGAGTCTCTTTCAACTCAAACAACTCCATGATTCTGTTTTGTGCCCTCCTTCTTATGGCATGATTGGACAAACTGGCAGGGAGATAGGTACTCAGAGACCATGCTTAAAATTACAAGTAAAGGATCAGGATTATTTTTCCTTAATATGAGTTAAATCTAAAGAGGTGTAACATGCTTTTTATTAGCTGTATATTTCTGTATAATACATTCAGTACTGATACTGCAAACAGGAGAAATTCCATTGAACCCCTCTGATAAACAATGCTAAGGTGATTAATTTCCATCTCCCCAACTCTAAGATTCTAACAACTCCTATGAACCTGCAATCAAAACAGTCTGTGATCCACCAAGAGCAAATAGCTTCCATAAAGCAGGCAGGGAACAGAAACTCATGGAGTTGGCTCAGTGTTGGACTACATTCAGCTAATACATTCAGGCAGTCCCTCTGATCGCCTAACTTCCAGTACACTTTCACTTGATGATGAGAACAAGCTAGGGTCACTCTCCACACCTATGTATGGTTATAACACATGCAAATAGTTTGAAAAAAAGTACGCTCTTGGGAATGGAGAAAAGAGCAGTTTCTGAAGAGTCAATTAATCAAAGCTTTTGACTGTGTAAATAACACCTTGAATTTTATCTAGAAAATCCATTATTCAGGTATAACAAAGTATTTCTAATTACACCTTACAGTAACTGTGTAAACTCCACCGTACAGGAAGAGAACCAGACCCAGATAAAGGCATCATTATTACTGCCAGGAAATCTTGGGGCTGTAGGGTATGCAGACTTCTTCAAAAGTGAACCACCATGTGCTTCAGTAGCTTTACTCCAGCAGCAGGCTTGAAAGTTTACAGCGGTTCCAAGACCAAGGCTTTTCAGATGTTGAGACCTTCAAAATGAATGGGAATTCACTGAAGCTTTAACCTTCTGACTCCACTAAGAATGTATGCTGAGTCAGCGACAGAGTTGGAAATGAAATTTCTGAATCCTTGCTGCTTAGGAAATTATGTAGTGATTTTCCAACTTCCCCAATGCCTTTTTTTGGTAGGTGAATGGATTTTATCCATCATCTAAGCTGAGCAACCCTGTAACCCAGCAGCTTGACCTCTCGCCAGGAGTCAAACTTCAAGGCCATGTTTGAAATTGGCTCTATAGTTTTGTCGTTCTGATTTAATGTGCATTCACACAGAACGCAGATAACGTACATGACTTTGTTTTTTCTTCCCCTCTCAAATGCATTTTGAATATATTTTAAGAAAGTGTGTGCACATGTAAGTGTATTCTATAACAGATGGTATTTCCACAGCCTGTCTTGCCCTTTTCACTTCTATTGCTTCATACATCTACTTCTATCAGAATTTTGCATAAGGTTATAAAAAAGGTAAAAAATCATGGGTTCGTAGAGAGTCCCACACAATCCAAGGGAACATCTACCATTATATAAAACTGCTGGTAGAGATTACATAGGACATGGTTTGCATTTAATGGACTCTGATCAGAACAGGATTTGAAAACAGAGCCTGCAGCAATAATGAATATGCCCACAGTACTTTAGGAAGGAATGACCAAGGCTTCTGTCAGCTTATGTTCAGATCCTTGTCACCTATAGAAACTAAGTTAAAAAAAATAAATAAATTCAAAAAGTGTGAGAATTTTGTACAAGAGCCCCACAGATTATTTCTTCTCAAGTCCAACCCTAGTGTAAAGGAAACATGACATCTGTGCTGTGTGCTCTGAAAAGAGGACCTGGGACAAAGCTATGCTAAGAAAAATAGCACACCAGGTGACACAAGCACAAGCGACAGCTTTACCCTGACAGAAATCTGAGCACATATTGGAAGAGTGGGAGTGTGCAAATGACTGCTACCTATGAGACCTCATCATACACACAGGGTCAGCTCCTGAAACATGACTTGGACTGATATTTACCCTAAAAATCAGAGCAGGACACAAAGTATGTCAATGGCAAACAGTTAGTAAAAGGCCCCCCAGTCAAGTCTGATTATTTAGAAACAGAAAACCATGCTTCCATCCTTACTCCTTTCCCAAGATTTTCGCCAGAGCCTTTGGACTCTATGCTTCAAAGGCAGAGTATTTTCCCAAAGAAGGGCATTCTGTATCACTGTTTTAGGGTGATGCTTTTAACCAGTGTTAAGTGGGATTCATCTAATGGGAAATCCCACGTGCAAAACTTTTTTTTTTTTTTTTATCACCTGTGATTCTGCTGAAGGGGAAGGTTTAACTGGAATGTGTCTGGATTCCAGCTGTAAGCAGCAGGTGGTGAATTCAGTCAGATGGGGATTGGAGTAAAGCCAACAGATGGGGATCCTTCTTACCCTGAAATTGGGTGGAAAACTGTCCTTAACATATAGTTCCGGGGGAATAGAAATAACCTCACAAGCAGGGATGTGGCTGCCTGGTACCACCTCTCTGCTATCCTGCAGGTCTTTGGGAACAATGGTGACAGAGCTACAAGAAGCCTCAATGCCCTCCTGAGCCTGCATAGGAGGAGCACTTCAGGTCACACGCAGCTCATGTGCCAAGACGAATCCAGGAGCCTGTGTCAAACAGCATTTTGCCACTAGTGTCACCAGGCCATGTCAATCCCGGAAGAGGAGAACATTCTCTGCTGGGGGGCTCATCACTGTCTTTGCTCTGAGATTCCCAGGGTGACCCTTCATCCAAAACAGACAAAGTTAAATTCAGTTTAACAGCTGACAAAAATCACAGCCTGTAGCAGCAAAGCTGTGATGGCACTAGGCAAGCAAACAGCAGAATAACATGGTCTGATCATATCCCTGATCTCTTGTTTCTTGTGCTTTAAGCATGCTGCAAACGAAATCTCACACTACATTTTAAACTTGAAACATTGCTCCTTCGCTGCCCCACATATTCCCGTATTGTTTATGCAGCACAGAAGAAAGGTCTTTTTTTAAAAAAATCAGAATTTTCCAATTTTTTGTAATCTGGTAACATTTTGTACCTGCTCTGGGCAAATCCTAGCACAGTTACTTAGATTACAAGTACTTTTAGAAATAGCACAGCTTTTCTGCGAAGTGCAGCACACAGCACAACAGAGTTCAGCTCCAGAGGTAGGGCTCCTGCCAAGTGTATGGTATGTCATGTAGAATTAAACAGAATTTCAAAGAGGAAGAGGAGAGGAACTGAGGCAGTATTTCACCTTCAAAACGCACCACGAGTCATACCCTAGAAGTGTCACAATGTTACAGAATATATCCCACTCCACTAAACCAGGCAATTTAAAAGGCAGTGAATTACACTGATTTTCAGAGCCAAAAAGCTGTTTAAGACATCTGGGCTCCCACAGTCCAGAGCTTCATTCTAAACATTCCTCCTCCATACTCCTGCCCATTTTGCTATTAGCTTCAAGAATCCACCACCTGCTTCCAAAATGGTAAACAGAATTGAAAAGGTGAAACAAAGCAAGAGATATTTGAAGATACTGTACTGTATCAATGACAAAGTCTTTTTGCCCTTCCTATAGGGCAATCCAGCCTTGTGGCATGGTTCACATGATTAAAGGCATAAGGACAACTCTGTCAATTTATCCGAAACGTTCTTGAGGGCAGTGGGTGAGGGACGAGAAAGATTTAATCATCCTCGGTCCAGTCATTTTGAGCCTCGCATTACGCTGAAATAGATGCTGAGATTCATCTTACGCGTATTTTCCTCTCCCAACGGTGTGAATAAGCTCGTTGTAACTCATACACAAAACTGCAGAAGAATTTGTTTGAAGTGTGCAGCTAAAAATAAAGTAAAATCAGCTCAAAAAGCAGAAGATTTAAACATTCTATCAATCTTGAAAGAAATTTCTTTGCATCAGAATAGGGTACCACTTTACTAAGCATACTTTAAGGCTCCCTTATCTCAACTAGATCTGTGGTGTAAATCTAAAAGACCGCCTCGGAAAGTCAGCAACATTTAGAGTTATCATCAACATTTAAATAATTGATCACATCCAGAAACCTGAACAGCAGTTTTAGAGATATGCGTGACAATCTTCATTTCAAGTTACGGGAAACAGAGACACAAAGGCTTTAAGTCACTCACTGAAGGTCACACACCGCATTAGCTGCATCCTCTCCCACTCATCTTTCAGATCGTGCTGAAGCACAGCTAAACAACAGCCCAGGGCATGGTCCCTGACCCACTTTAAAATCCAGCTGCAGGATCTGATTTTATTACGATAAATACTTATTCAGTTGAGGCATTTGAACTCAGGTCTCTGGTAAAAAGCAGCGTTCTGATAGGAAGTAGGGAGAGACAGAGAGAGAACCGTAGCTCTGGGTCCAAATCCTTGCCTTGTGGCTCATAATACTTTCAAACTGGACCACAAACTGCTAACTACTACTATCTTGGAGCAAGCAAATGCAATTATTTTAGCTGAGTAGAGAAGGGAATCAGCCTGAGGCTATTTCCATACTGCAAGCCCCACTAAAAACCTGTAGCAGTGGGCGTTATCCTTCTTCCATACCCATACATTAATCACTGTGAATTTCAATGACAACACTATTATAAATTCAAAATCAGGTAGAACATAGAGCTTTAACTTGCCAAAGCAGTTTATCTCTACTACTGTGACCTACATATAACAATATCCGTAATATGACCATTCAGTTCTTCCTTGGATCCCACTCTAAATACCACTGAAGAAGTTATATATAAATAACTTTTTAATTATTATTTTTTTGTATCTGTTTAGTTTAGTCTAGACCATACTTAACTCTAGTCAAGTCTCTAGTCAAGCACAATTGGAAAATGTCAAACAAATATCAGTTGGCTGAAGGGCCAAAGTCGAAATGGAAGGGAATGCAACTCAATAACTTACACGAAGGAATACAAACAGCTGCATCCAGCTAGCTTTGATTTTCTTTTCTAACTTAAAATTATAACAAGGGTAGATGATCTGCCAAGGCTGCAATCATTCCCACCATTCGAGGATGTGACTCAGGAGAAGAAATTTAATAAAGCAGATTTGAAGCCAATACATCACAGACACCATTACTCCAGAGAAACATGGCCACACAGTGACCCTGTTATTGTCTGTACACTGACAACTTTTATCATGAAATTCTGCCCCCAAAAAACATAATAAGAATACTATACCTATCTGCTGCATTTAGCCAATGTTAAATTACTTTCTGACTACTTTCTTTTCCTCCCTACATGCAAAAAACTTCAAAATAAAAATGTGGGTCTTGCATGTTTTGCGTGTGCGTATTAAAACCTCAAAAAACAAAAACACAAACAAACAAACAACCTTCTTAGCACATCATGGGTCTAGATCCCTGCAGAGCTGGTATCTCTTTTACAGATCTACTGTCAGAGTGATGCTGAGAAAATGCAGATGCCTACATTAAACACTTATTACTCAAAGTCTGCTAGATATCCTTCCTGTCATAACTAGTAAACTGCATGAGTTTTGCTACAGGTGAGGGAGATAAAACTCTTAAAATACCACTCAGGAGAGTTTACTTCAGCATATTTTCTAATGGCCTTTAATGTGACTCAAGTCATGCACAAGCCACTTCCTCCTCGTGTTCTTCTTTCCTAGGAAAGCCATCAGGAAGTCCTTGCATTCATTAGGAATCTCCTATCAGACCACAGCAGTTATCTGTTAACTCTTCAGAATGTTACAGGCAGATACTGTCAATATCTAATTGCCTGTTTATGTTCTTTCATAATCCAACAAAAGAAAGAAAAATGAGAAAGGGCAGCTAGTCTTCTGTCATCTCCAAGGATGTTCAAAAAAGTGTATTTGGGGGGGGGGTGAAGTGTCAAAAAAGTAGAAGGATGAACCAAAAAATTAGAAGAGAAAGAATGTTTCTGATAAACTCAGTGATTGAACCTGAACTTAGTACAGCTCAGCTTACATTCATCTGCATTACTTCACATTAACCAATTTCCAGTATTTAGATACAAGTTCTCTGTTGCTCCCAGCTCATTCAAGCCTTTCTCACGGCAGTACCGTCTTTGAGTACAGTCCTACTGTGTGGCCAGTGAGGATTTCCTGATTCAGCACTGTATTTGTCAGGACCCACTGTGATTTCCTCCTTACTTGTTAGCATTCTTTTGAAAATTCATGACTTTCAACATACTTTTGTTTCTTCTCCACACCCACAAGACATTTTTAAGGACTTTTCCTTGCATTTTAACAGGGTTGTTTTTAGGGGGTTTTGTTTTTCGACAAAGCTTAAAGCTGAAATAAATAAAGGCTGTCCTGAGTGTCATCAACACTCACTTCTTTGGGGTCACAGTGTACCCTATAAGCAAGACATGAGCTGTATGAATGAATTACTGATTCCAGGGTCTTGTACTTGATGGCAGTGCTTCCAAAGTTCTATCAGATAGTGCTACCCTCAAGCCTGAGGGACATGCTGCCTTACAAGGGGATTACCTCTTTCTCATTGTTGATCACAGCATCTCAATGTTTCTGCAGCACCTTTGTGTGCAGAAGTTGCACAGGCATGACATAAATCACCTCAGTTTTCCTAGCAATAACGTGACCCTGAAGCAACAGATTCAGTCAATTAAAAATAAGTTATGTGATGGCCTGATATGACTTCAGCAGGCCCCATGTAAGACCGAGCCTGAGGGAAGAATGGGCTTTCTAGCTTTTCCATAACAACTGTCTTTTTACAGTGAGTTAATTATCTACAGATACTGTGTGTTCAGATGACATAAAACAAGACCAGTTGATTTTAAAAACAACTTAAACACAGGCTTAAAGACAAATCTGTGTAAGTCTATGTGACAATACTGTTTACAGCAGCCAGGAGAATATAAAAGACAGTACTGTAAAATTCTCAGGAGTTTGGGAATGGTCATATTACCTAGGTGAGATCTCACGAATGAATAATGGTGCTTGAATATTCTCAATCAATCACACTTGCAGACCACATACACCTCATCTGCCTTCGTTGTCAACAGCACAGCAAGACTTTCCAAGGCTTTGTGCTCCAACAGACAGAGCCCCTGCCCTCCAAAGCAGTGTGTAGAATTCTGCATCTTTATGCTAAAGAGCTGGATAGTGAACTTCATAAGCTGGTCATTAAAGGTCATCTTCTGATAAGCCTGCTACTTAATTATCCCATTAGAAATGATGAATCTGGACAGATGACCTGGAAGCATAGTCTGTCTCTCTCTCTCCCAAACAATCAAAATTAGACTCCGATAACATCACCTAACTTCAGTCAGGACCATACCTTTTAAACCTGAACATTGAGAAAGATGTTCTGCCTTTTATTAATGCATACTCAACAACTCTCCTAAACCAAAAAATTCTAAAGAGTAAAACAGGGTGTAAACAGTGGACGTTTGTGCTTTCAGCTGTGGGTGTTAAGTTTATTTCCATATTTGGTTTCTCAAATCAGTCCAGAACAGTAAACCTTCCTAAACAGTAGAGGTCAGCTGTAACAGACATGGACTCAGTTATGCAACTGAGATTTGCATGCAAAGTCTGCCCATAGAACTGTTCCTCTTCTCACGCTCACAGCTGGGCAGAAGAAGTTCACAAGTCTGCATAAGACACCTACTCATATTTAGTATGCAAACATAAAAATACAGCTCTATTTTGATTTCACAGAAGATCCAGAAAAGAAAAAATCATAAAAAATCATACGCTTACTTTTTCCCCCCTAAGATAGCTGACAGATTCCCAAGAGAATACTACTGTATCTTCCAATGATATTTTTGTGGTATGGTAGTTTATACAAAGGTGAAAGCAGTGGGGAAAACAAAATAAGGTTCAGTTTCCTCAGAAATATGTTAGCTCCAGTTCTCATTTATTTCTCATTACTCTCTTAAAATGATTGTGGATGACTTCCCTCCTCAAATGTGCCTCTTCTCTCCATGACTAAGCTTTTATAGCAGTATTTAAGTTTAAAAGGATAGAATTGAAAGTGCATTTTTTTATTTTCTAAAAGCACCCAACTGATGCACCTAAGAAATTGTGTTTTCAATATACCCAGGCCAGGTGTTTTATATCTTTAGATGTACACCAAAACAAATGCTCCTTCCCAAAGAGTATATCTTACCTATACCTTGAAAGGACCACCAGTTCTTCCTGTTGTTTCTATACTGAAATTGAAAACACACATGCCAATTAGTAACATACACGGTTTTCCTCCTTCTTCATCTCTTTTTGCTGCCAATCTTCTTTTTTCCTCATTAAACCCTAGAGAACAGTGGGGACTAAGTCCTTCCTGAGTCATATTCTTAAAACTTATCCTTGTAGCTGACCTCCTTTTAGTCTGAGTTACATGCCATCTGAAATTTCTTTTCAGAAAATGGAGACCAAAAGTGCATGCACAAAATTTTATACAGTCTTCTCTATACAGTGAAAAGTGGCAAAAATAACCTCTTTGCCCTGAGAGAAATTGCTTTGTATCTGTACCCTATAATGCAATCAGACACCTTTTGCAATACCACTGAACTGAGTAATCATTCAGTTTAAATCCTAGATGCCCCTTTTTCTTCAGGACTGTTTCCTTGAGAAACCTCTGATCTGCTTGCATTTTGTATTTGTACCCTTCAGCTCAGCATCTGGTTTAATTCTACTCTTTGATCTCTATATATCTGTTCCTCAGCTAGTCCTGGTGGTTCTACAGGGCTTCTCTACATAGGCACATAACTTTCACTAAATTAACTGGCCCAACCATATTAAATATTGCACTTCTACTCCACGACTTGTGTTTGTGTTCTCATGGCAAGAGAGAAATTCAGCCTAATAAACATTTAATCACTCAAACACTGTAATGCAGAAGAGGAAATGAAGAGAAATGCCACCATAAGTAAGTAAGTTCATAGTCAGCAAAGTGGATGCATAGACAAGGTAAATTACTGGGTTTGACAAGAACTTAGTTATTTTGTAAAAACTGTTACAGATGTATAAGGACGATAGATTTAAACCCTCTTTGAAAACAACTGAGAAAATTGGCAGAGCATTTCAACTTAGATTTGGGGTAGAGTCCTTCTTGCTTCTGCCCAGGGTTTAAAGTGTAGTGGTAGGAGGCCTACCTAAAAACAAGCCCTATACAAGCCATGTTTAGGAAAACCACAATAGACAGTCATTGTACAGATGATCAGAGGACATGGGAAGTGCCCATCCATAGGATACATATACAGAATTTACAATATCAATTGAGTCTAAGTCAATTCAATTCAAGTGGGAAAATTCATCAAGCTGGGGGAAAAAAGTTACAGTTGCAAAAGAGCTTTGTAAACCATCCAATTAACATATACTCCAACTTTCTTTCTTTCTTTCTTCCTTCCTTCCTTCCTTCCTTCCTTCCTTCCTTCCTTCCTTCCTTCCTTCCTTCCTTCCTTCCTTCCTTCCTTCCTTTCTTTCTTTCTTTCTTTTTTCCTAAAAAAAAACCAATAACAACAACAACAACAACAAAACTACTGGTATTGTTCTAGGAGCAAAAAGTAATTTTCCACCAGTTGGCCAATACAGGAGGAGAATCAAAAACGATAAACTTTTCTGCACCAGTGGGCTCAAACCAATTCTTACCTTCCCCATCAGCAGTTTTATAAGTGTTCGAAAGAGGAGGAGTAATGAAGGCCATGAGGCCAGAAAAGAGAGAAAATAGTTATTAAAACTTGCAGACTAAGTAGAACTTTCCTAGCAGATTATTCTCAGGCTGATAAATTTAGCTTCTAGTTAATTAATCACCAAATAATAATATTTTTAAAACTCCTCCCTGCTGTTGTGGAAAAGAGAGGTGGATTTTTGCTGCCTTAGCTCTTCACAAGTGAGCAAGGAGGCATTAAATCCATCAGAGCAGTACTCAGCCCTGTCTCTCGTAGATGGGCTAAGAAGCACCAACATCTCACAGAATCTTCAGCTTTTTGCTGAACGCAACAGTGCCTGACACTAACATTTTAGCAGAAGGCAGTCCTGACTGTAGCTCTGGTTTGTTGTAGTTGTTGTTTATTTTATTTTTAGTTTTTAATCCCTTACTCAATCCATAACATTTTCTCAGTTTCATTTCTGCCTGGCTACCTGTCTCAGTATCTGCCTGTCTTACACCAGCCCCTCCAACCTACCCATAAGAAGGAAATGTTCCCTCTCTTTTCCTACAACAGAGTCTTGATACCAGAATTAGAATCCTTTGCTTTAAGTGATTTGCAAACAAGTCCCAGAGTCTCTCACAAATACTAGTCCACAAAATGTTGACACAGCCAGAAAATTGTGCCAGCCACAGGGCTTCAGACCATAGCCACTTCTGACCCACTCTGTTACTAGGCTCCTCCCACAATAAGCAAAAAGAATTTAGAAGTCCCATTTGAAATCATCCCTCCACCAAACACCCAGAAAGCATGGACTGAAGTCAGGCAGAATAAAGAGCACAATGAGACCGAAATGTCTGGAGGAGTGGGAAGCGCTCAGCCACACCAAAGTCCCTCTGAATTGGGCGTGTGGAGAAGACATGAGGAGTTACTTAGGCTGCCTGTTCTTTCAGCAATTTAGTGAACTTAAAGGGTAGGGCTAATTTAGACCATTAGAACATGAGTCCTTACCAGGTCTGATGCCTGATGGGAAACTGCCTTCCTGGTGTCCTTGCAAAACAGGAAGGTATGAAAGGCTGGGAGCGGCCTAAAAATCAATGGCCTGGGCCAGTGTCCCTTCCATGAGCTGCACACCAGCAGAAGTTTCCATCTGGATAAGGCCCAGTTTGTTTCCCCGAGCTTTTCTGTGACAAAGACTTTGGCCTGTGGCATCTGCAAGAGGAAGAAGGAAAAGAAAGTGGAGGAGAATAGTGAGTGTGGGGTAGCAGCAAGCACTGTTCACCATCCTGCATGTACACAGGCCGCTAACTCGTCTGCACCCTACCGCAGCTGGGCCAGAGCCATGCCTGCAGTGGCTTTCATGCTGACTGCAGCCTGTCAGCCTCCCATGCCCATCAAGATCACTGTGATATGGGTTTATGCAAAGATGAGCCCATCTTTCCCGTACTTGTAGCTCCATTCCCACACCTGTTGGCTCTTGTCATCTCTACAAACGGGGGATCTGCAGGGCATGGATTAACTTAACAGCGTCTTGCACACTGCAGCCCTTATCCCTGGCCATTATCACCACTAAAAATCAGAAAAGTAGATTATACCAGCTTTTCCACACAGACTTACTATCTTCTGCCTGGGGCAAAAGAGAGGCTGGTCTCCCTGCTCAGTAGAAGACCTCAGTAATTCTCGGTTCAACAGCCTGCAATTCAAAACAAACCCTTGCAGGCAGCCTTGATCACACTGAACTCCGAGGGCTGTCGAAGGACTGCCATCTCATTCAAAGGGCACAGAGAGCTCAGTCAGTTGTACATCATATTAAGGAGGTAGTGGGTAAATTCTTTACCCTCTCAGACTGCTGAGAGGAGCAGTCAGCCTCTGGAAATGGCTTATTTTCTAACAACTGATGTAGTGCTCTACTCATCAGAAAGCAGATGTTTTCTCCAGGAGAAAGAACAATACAAGGCTGCAGCTTTTCTACACAAACTGCACAAGACTGCCAGCTCCTTCCATTCCCTGAAATTTCTCTCAAGAATCCTCCACTTAGTAGAGATGAAAATTGACTTGATCATAACATAAGAAGTCAAACAGGACACGTGACCCGTCTGCTCAGCTACACCTAAGTCCAGCTTTCATTTCACCAGACCCCCCCAGACAGGGAATAGCCAATCCTCGTGACATACAGAACACAGAGGAGCCCTTAACACAGTCCTCAACAAAAGTTCTCTTACAGAGGGCAGGGGAATTTCCTGTGTTCAGATGAAGTCTGCCTCAGTTGCATTGCTGCAGAGATGTTTCAGTATTGCCAAACCCCAAGCACTCAAGACAGGCTGCAGGAGTTTTAAGTCACCACTTTAGCATTCTGCTTTTCCTTTTAGCTTTTGAAATTTAGGGAACAGGGAAGTGATTCTCCCTATTCCCTTGCAGACAGAAGTATCAGTTTCTGAAAGAAGATGTAATATTCCTGTATTATAACAGCCATTTAGGGGCAGGAAGCGGTATTAAACCACCACAAATACTTAAGACCTGACAGCATTGCTCCTTCACGTGGCTTACAGATTCTTAGCAATATCTATGTGAGAGCTCAGCAGAGGCACTGGTAACTTCCACAATGACACAGGAAGGGTGCAAAGACCTTACTCTTTTCAGCCCGAGACAATTCTTCTCTGTTTTTTATTTATTTAAGTTATAGCCCTGTATTTCTGAAACAGGAGAGAGCAATAAATGGAAAGTGGGAAACGTCTCAAGTTCTGTTGTTGTAACAAAGTCAGTAGATCCTTTTTGGATATTTTCTTCTCTATTACACCATCCGTACTAAGATGCCTCAGTTCTTAAGACAACTCCAAGCACCTTCTTTTTTTGTTCAGGGAAGAGGAAAAAAAGAAGAAAACCCAGCTCAAATCTGCTGAGAAATGTGTTGTCCTTTGTTTCCCATCACCACGATGCAAGAAGTTTTCATCAAATGATTCCACAAGTTGTGTTTGCTCTCCTGGCTAGGTAAAGCAAGGCTGAACACTAAACTTGGCAATTTTCTATCTACCACATGGTAGCACATGAACTATGCATTCAGTGAATTGTATAATTTCATTGGAAATACCGTTTGATGCATCCATGGTCCAGAGCATTTTCATTTTAGTGACATAACTCAGAGAGAAAACAAATATGGTCAGGGGGTTAAATATGAGCAAGAAGAGAGGGGAAAGTACAAATCAGTTTCTCAACGTGAGGAAAAAGGTGATGGGTGCCACAATATGAATATGTTAATATATTTACATAGTCTTTGTCAGAATTCAGAAAACAAGGAATGTGGCACGTGGGCTTCAGACCCACTGGTGTAATAGAACACCAGGGATCATGCAATGGCAAAAGCAGGGACACAGAGCCCTTTGTATGCTAAAGAGGATGGGGAGAATTGTATCCAAATTGATGAGGGATAAGCAGCAGGCACTAGTAAGACTTACAGAGATGTACCCTTGACAAGGGCTATAGCACATTCAACAATAGCACATTCCTATATGTTAGTGCTATTACCTCAACAGCTCAAGAAGTCAAATATTTCTCAAGCTGCTTATACCTGGAATCATAGAATCATAGAGTCATAGAATGGCTTGGGTTTTAAGGGACCTCAAAGATCATCAAGCTTCAACCCCCCTGCCACATGCAGAGCCAACAACCTTCATATCTAATACTAAACAAGGCTGCACAGGGCCCCTTCCAACCCTGCCTTGAACATCTCCAGGGATGGGGCATCCACAGCTTCTCTAGGCAGCCTGTTCCAGCACCTCACCACTCTTTTTGTAAAGAACTTCTCCCTGACATCCAACTTAAATCTTCCGTTCTTCAACTTAAAATCTTTTCTCCTTGTCCTGCCATTATCTACACTTGTAAAGAGCTGATTTCCCTCCTGTTTGTAGGCTCCCTTTAGGTATTGAAAGGCTGCAATGATGTCACCTTCTTTTCTCCAGGCTGAACAAGCCCGGCTCCCTCAGCCTGTCTTCATAGGGGAGGTGCTCCAGCCCTCTGATCATATTTGCGGCCCTCCTCTGGACCTCCTCTAACAGCTCCCTGTCTTTCTTACACTGGGGGCTCCAAACATGGACACAGTACTCCAGATGGGACCTCATGAGGGCAGAGTTGAGACGGACAATCACCTCCCTGTCCCTGCTGGCCACCCCTTTTCTGATGGAGCCCAGGATATCATTTGCTTTCTGAGCTGCAAGAGCACACTGCTGGCTCATGCTAAATTTTTCATCCACCAGGACCCCCATGTCCATCTCTGCAGGGCTACTCTCAAGGATTGCTCCTCCCTCTGCATGGGACTCCTCCGTTCCAGGTGCAAAACCTTGCACTTTGCTGTGTTGAACCTCATTAGATTCACCCAGGCCCACCTTTCGAGTCTGTTGAGGTCCCTCTGAATGGCATCCCTTCCTTCTATTGTGTCAACCACACCACTTAGTTTGGTGTCATCAGCAAACTTGCTGAGGGAGCACTCAATTCTACCTGTTGAGTTGGAACTGTTGAGGAAAATACATTGAGATTCTGTGGAGTCAAATGGGGAGCAAAATCAACTCCCCAGCACAAGGGGGAACTTGGTCTGGAAAGCTGCAGTGGGACACTACTATATTTGATGTTATTTAGGGCCCACAGTTGATGCCTGTTGAGGCTGTGTTGAAGAAAAAAAACACATTTACTGGAGGAAAACAGGAATTCCACACACTGAGTAATCTGACTGTTGTTTCATATAAAACTCTGTGGTACTGATCACATCCTTAACTGCAAATTAAAGTAATGCCTACTAAGCAGCTCTTTCAGAGTCTCAGATGGCAGATAAAAGGAAAGAGTAAAGGTCTGTTTCTGTTAGCCTTGATGTAGCATGTGTGTGACATTCCAATGCTGCATGTGGTATGTGGTAATAAAACAACGTGCAGTTGTGACTCCATGAAACAGCTCTGGAAAGCAACGTCCCAAGATGAAGACAAATTTCTGAGGAAGGCACACTTTGTGGCACTGACCTGATTCCTTTTCTGAAATCCTAAATAGGCAAGAGTGCTCAATTTTAAGGAAAACTGATAGGACATGTGACTGATATAATTACCTTGGAGAAAGTCTAAGGGCTCCCTATAGCTGTCCATAATTCTTAGCTTCAAATCAGAGGTCCCCATATTCCTTCTGTGTAGCCCATAAATCCTAATGCAAAAGGAAGCACACTGCAGCCACAATTCCCATAAAAACACTCCACACTTCCAAGTTCTAGCAAGAAGCTACATCCATTCCTTGACTGTCTTTCTATGATTTTGTCCATCCTTAAAATCTTTATGGCAAGAATTCCCTCTCACTTAGGTTCATTGAATCATAGAATGGCCTGGGTTGAAAAGGACCACAATGCTCATCCAGTTTCAACCCCCCTGCTATGTGCACGGTCGCCAACCACCAGACCAGGCCAGCCAGAGCCACATCCAGCCTGGCCTTGAACGCCTCCAAGGATGAGGCATCTACAACCTCCTTGGGCAACCTGTTCCAGTGCGTCACCACCCTCTGTGAAAAACTTCCTCCTAATGTCTAACCTAAGCCTCCCCTGTCTCAGTTTAAAACCATTCTCCCTTGTCCTATCACTATCCACCCTTGTAAACAGCCGTTCGCCCTTCTGTTTATATACTCCCTTCAAGTACTGGAAGGCCACAATGAGGTCTCCCCAGAGCCTTCTCTTCTCTAAGCTAAACAAGCCCATTGTTAATAGAAGGACGGTCACTAGGGAAGCAGCTGTGTATTCTTTTGGCACAGCTACAGACCAGTTGAATAGTCACACAGTGGACAGAGTGGGGCAATATAAAGCAACCAAGACGCCTGGGCTCCGTTTTCTGCTCTGTTATTGTTTTGAAAAAATACTTGGGCAAGAAATTCCTTATCTAGGTATGTGTCCCTGCTTTGCACTCTCATCTCTAAGTCTTCTTTATTTATTCTTTTATTCACTTCTGTATTGTGCTTTCAGACCTATACAGGTACAAAATCATACTATTCTAGAAATCATAGGAAAAAAATCAGGCCCCTCCATCATTTTAGTTAAAGTCAAAGGCAAAGCTCCTTTGAATCCCAAGAAAAAATCCTATCCTTTCAATTTGGGTTTATTTCTGCAGTCATTATTAAAATAAAGCCAAGTTTTTAACATGCGCCTCAGTTTTTTGTCAGACCAGGGCCATTGGTTATAAGTTCTGGCCAGAGTAATTGTACAGTTATATGCATATAACTAGGCTACTGATTTTCTGTTCTAGAAGGGCATCTTGGCCTGGAGAGGTTTTTTTCTCCCCCCTAAATAGATATTTCAATTATTTAATCCTCAATCAAATTACATCATAGCATACTACTTTCTGACCAATTTCTTGATTGTTTTGAAAGCGTATGTAGTGTATAAGAAAGTCTACATTCACAGTCTGAGCAACTGAAACAGAAGGGAAGGAAAGCTAAAAGAAAGCAACAACTTGCCTTCCACTAATGATTAACCCTCTCCACTGGTTTTCCCTAGGAATCACAGTGAAACTTTCTGCTTTACTCAATATTTTAAAGTACAGGATCCATAATTACTGGACTGATTTCAATATATCCATATCCATATAAGAAGTCTTTGTTTGGATTTTTTTTTTTTTTTCTATTTTACTTACTTTAAGCAGGAAAAAATGACAACAAGATCAATCGCTTAGATTGTTTACAAATCCTATGAGCTGTTGTGATCTGTATTCACTAAGTCTTGGAACCCAGTTCTGTTATTTTGCAGCTTCCTGAATTATTTAGCAATTGCTTCTCAGTTGCCGCTTTCTGACACAATATGGAGAATATCAGGAGAGAGAAGAGGGCACCCAGTAGGAGCAGCACACTTTCTGCTGGAGGGGATCATGTGGCATATTGCACAGCCACACGCATTCACACCTGCAGCACAAAGGGAGCAGCTGGCAAATAAGACCCCCGTATGTTACTGACAGATCTGGTACATGCCTACAGTCCCACTTATAAACACATCACAAGTGATGGAGGTCTGAACCTATGAAAGTCAGTGTATCAGTTGAATTTGCCCTAGAAGGTGACAGAATCTTTTGGAATGTTTAAATTTACAAAACAGATTGCCTCTAGAATAGCTCTAGAATTGGTGGAACAGATTACAGCCCAGGTCAGTAAAATGCCATGGAAAAAGATACACTCATATTTCCACGGGCATTGTTTATCTTGAACACCAAACATGCGGCTGCATCCTAGTCTGTGCACAAAGCAATAGAAATTGCTCAGGGAAAGAGCTGCTCTCCCACACCAGTTATTAGCCACACACATACCATCCCAAAGGCAAGATCAGCAAGCCTTCCTCTCTGTTCCAGCCCTTTTATTTCTTGCTTGCCATTCCCTTATATTGCAAGAAGTGCTTCATCTTTGTGGCAGTAAAATTAAATGTTGGCTTAAAGCTCTCAGCTGTAGAGGCATCTGTTAATACCTTTGAGAATTATAGAAAGCTTAGGTATTCTGCTTTGAATATGGTTGAAAGAAGAGCATGTCAAAGAGGTGGAACAAGGTCATTTAAACGTTATGAACCAGGGAAAAACTCAAACCCTTTGGAAACCAAAACATATAACATTATAAGAAGAATCAAGAGAATAAAGAATATAATGACGTGATATTTTCACATCCAAAACTGTACAAAGCCTCCATATGTTTTGTTGCTGCATTACAGTTCAGACTGTATTGCCATTTCAACTCTACAGTGAAAAGACCATGGAAAAAAATAATAAATCTGACATAATGAAACTAGCTAGAGGATTTCTGAAGAATAAAATTAAGAACATTCTACCCAACCAGACTTCATTGAACAGCAACAAGAAATGATCTTCCTTGAAAGTAGGGAGTTGAGACTTTCTCAGACAAAAAACAAGGTAGTAATCACAGATTCACTGATGCATATTTTAAAGCATGCAAAGGGTCAATGTCTATAGCAACTATAAGATGTGCTGGTCACATAACAGCCGTCAGGGTACCAACCGTGGGCACAAACTGAAACGCAGAGAGTTCCAATTGAACATAAGGAAAAACTTTAATTTGCAAGTAATAGAGTATTGGAACAAGGTGCCCAAGAGAGGTTGTAGAGTCTCCTCTGAAGATATTCCAAAGCTTCCAGGATGTGGATCTGGTTAACGTGCTCTGGTGGTTCTGCTTGAGCTGGAAAATTGGACTTAATACCTCCAGAGGCCCCTGCCAGCCTCAGCCATTCTGTCATTCCGTTAATACGCACATGTGTTACAGGTCTGTGTTATCCTTCACTCTACACAATCGCATCACTGAGATGAACTGGTACTTACATAAATGAAAAAAAAAATTATGTCAGAGGAGAACTTAAGAAGATATAGGATGTGCTCTTATTTTCTACTACCACTGACCACTAAAATGAATTCTTTGATCTTATGTTTTACTTCTTCTTTCTGACAGTCTGAACACAATGAAGAAAACTGAGCAGAAATCTGAGCATTAAGGACGGAAGAAATGTTGGTGACATTGGATGAAATTTAGAAATTTGTCTAAGTCAAATAAAGAGCAAGAGAAGCATTTCAAAAACCATTAAAATGTGATATTTTGTCACCAGGAATGAGTCAAAGTGGTCAACTATCTCATCAGGACTTAGCGCATACATCTTTCGTTAGACATGTAGCAGCAAAGCCTGTCACATTCACGCAGCAACAAAATAAAATAAAATAGTGCATTTGAGAATCCTTCTTAGAAAGCAAGAATCCAGTCCATTAATGTCATTTTAAGCAATTCAGTATACACATGATGAGAACTAAGTGTCGCCAACACAGATAATTTTTCCCCCAGATATCTTCAATGGAAATAAGCCAGTATACCAAGGAGACTCCTCCTGCCACCTTCCAAAACGACTGGATAGTGACTCCGTTGAAACTGAATTTATGTATTGACATAAAAACAGAAACCATAGTACTCTATTACTATTATTATTATTAATTGTGCTATGCAAAAGATAATTCAAACTAATTCTAGTCTCATTCTAAATTCAAAGTCTTTCTTGAAACAGAACATCCACCCTTCATGCATTTCTAATAGTGAACACAACAGGACAGTACTTCCACACCACTGTTAAGATCTTCCTGTGGCTGCCATCTTTATGCTGCTTAGTGCCTGTAGCTCTTTCCTTCTGACCAGTGAACATTTCAAAGCATGCGTTTAAATGACTTACTGAAATAAGGCCAGAGAGAGTGATTACTATTCTTTTCTTCCCTCCTATTTTGCCAGACTGTACTATTAACATGTAATTAGGAGCCTAATTTTTAGTTAGGCATTGAGAAAAAAAAAAACCCTGAAGCAAAGAGTTTTAAATTATTAATGAGCCATTTTTTAAAAGGCAAACTGAAATAAGTGTACCCTCTTCTCCACATACTTAATGATTATAATGGTTTAACATATTATTCATCCATTACTAAGGCGAAGTTTGCAGAGTAGGGCAATATTTTGTTTAATTAGAGCTACTAAGTTTCCTTCATAGCAGTGATGGTCTATAGCTATGGAAACTGCCTTCACTAAGCATCAGGCTTTAACTGCACAGAAGAGTGTATTTTTCATATGCAGGAAGATTTCAATTATGCTTGGATAGGAGTTTTTTGACTGTAGTTGATGCCAGAGATGTTTCTCATTAGAAGGACCTTGTTATCAAATATTTACCTGTAAGGGCATTTAATAATAATAATAATAAAAAGATGGTTAGAGACCCAGGTCTACTGTAAAAGACATTCAATCATACAATTCTGAGACTGTTCCTTGTTTGATATCCAATAATGAGTTTGATGGCAAACTCCTTTTTAGATTCTAGTGACAGCACGGAAATACATCACTGAGGGAGGACCTATAAAGTCAACTGAAGCCTGCTCAGCAGGACTGAGCCCATTAAAGACAGTGATCCATGAAGTACAAAATATTTCAGCCTGAATACAATACAGGATTATAAGCTGCCATATTTCGTATGGTCAGAAGATTCTCTATTTGTTTAAGGAACATGACACCTCTTCCTCTCTATCTACGTGAGTCTTCTTGCAAAGACACACCAGCTGGGGTGAGGCCAAGGAAACCTCGCTTCTTCATGAGGCCACCACTTGCAGACAATAACTGCTGATTGCAGTTTTCATTAAAAGGGGTTTCAGGACATTTAATAAAACATAAAATAGCCCCATCTTGAATCCTATTTTCTGTATGCTTCCAGGCTGAAACTTGTGCATGACTGAATTCACACAGATACTCAAAGATATCTAGAAGATAAAAGTGAAAGTCTGTTTTACCAGCATGTCTTCATAAAGTTTTATTTAAGCAATAGAGGACAACATCAATGATATAGAACTTCTGATTGTACAAAAATCTTACCTTTCAGTTAAAAATTGAGATGTCAGCAGCAAGCAAAGGAAATCCTGGAATCCTGTCTGTGGCCAAACTGATGCACAGATGGGGTATAGGCAGGTTTACACTGCTGATTACACATCACAGTGGTGTTAAACTTGGTGTGAATAAAGCACAATGCATACATCGAGTGTGGTTGGACACAGCTAGCCTGTCTCCTTTTGCAGCACTGGCATGACCTCTGGTAGCTCCTCACAGCATCTCTTGACCCCTTGAATGGGTTTTGCAAGGTGATTATTTCCACATCTGCTCCTCTGTGAGGCTCCTGACACAGCCTTCCCGAGCATTTCTTCTATTACAGCAGGAAGAAAATGGAAAAACTCATCAGCTCACATCCATAGTGATGACTATAGCTTACTGAAGAATAGCTGTTAGCATAAATGTCTCTATTAAGATAAGAGACTCCTTTGTAAAGCAGCTACTCCAAGTTCAGAGTAGGGCTGTGTCATAGAAGTAGGGTCACGAACATTTTTATCAAAAGTGGCATGTAGGACCAGGTGAGCATAAATCAGTTTAGTTTTCCTTCCGTCTGTGAAGCAGCACGTATACTCACAGCTATTACGGGATTTTCTTATAAAAGCATGCTTCCTCAAGTGTTCCCCTCACTTACATTAGCCAAAGAGTCTTACAGCTGTTTGCATTCTTAGAAGAAACAAACCAAACTAAACTTTTTCCACTCTTGGAAACGTTAAGAGCTACTTTTTAAGGTAGCACATTATGTTGAAAAATTTCAGGAATCCAGACATTATCAATATAAATTGATATATACATAAATATCAATATTAATCAATGTAGAACTAATATAAATATTACCCAAAATCAATATAAAAAGTGCTTTCAAAAAGTTTATTAGCCAGGACAGATACTTCTTTATGGAAACTGATTTTGAAACCATTTCTGGAATACACACCACAAGGTTCCATAGCAGTCTATCCTAAGAGCAGGACTATCTGATGTTTTCCCTAATAACTTAGCTGATGAAAAGGTAAGATGATTAATTGTGCAGGTACATCAAGCTGGGAGTGACTGCCAATATGCTGGAGGGTAGAAACAGAATTCAAAATGATCTTGAATAAAAAAGTGAAACGTCTGTAAAAAAGGAAGATATAATTCAACTAAAAAAGCACAGGTTAGCATGCTGAGGCAAAGAAAAATCAGCTAGAAAAGTGCAGGGGGCACTGATTAAGTTTAAGTAAAATGATCTCAAGTTCCAAATGGCTCAGAACTCCTAACACCCCTCCTATGATGCCTAAGACTGACAAACAAATTAAACCTCAAAGCAAGCCATGCCGGGTAGATCCACAGTCACTCCTACCTGCCCAATTACACTTTAAAGCATTTGGTTGTCAACATGATCAAGCATGCAAAATCCCTTAAGTCACAGCCTTTGGTTTTGAAATATTTGGAGATGAAAATACGGTTGTCCTTGGCTTCTTCATACATACAGTGCAAAGTCTGCCTCTTTCAACAACCTTCTCCTAGTGATCAAGGCTTCAAAGGGCAATTCATCTTTAATCCCTGTATGAAGCATGAGAAAATTCTAAGCCACACAGCAGAAATGTGAAAAAGATAGTAAGAGTAAACAAATTCTTAAGTGATTCCCTTTTCTAGCTGTGGGCCTACATAGATGGCCAGGCATGAGATAAAGATGAGGTGCTACTTAAAAGACAGTGGTTTACCATCTTTCTTTCTTTCTTTCTTTCTTTCTTTCTTTCTTTCTTTCTTTCTTTCTTTCTTTCTTTCTTTCTTTCTTTCTTTCCTTCTTTCCTTCTTTCTTTCTTTCTTCTTTCTTTCTTTCCTTCTTTCTTTCCTTCTTTCTTTCCTTCTTTCTTTCTTTCTTTAATAAGCAGACATTTAAATTCTTTCTTTGCTCGTGTTCACAGATACCATGGATTTACAAAAGGACTTGCACCACATATATGCCCTACATAACCTGGCCCATTGATGAAGAATGTCTGGGATGCCCCCATCACAACCCATTCTGGGTTCAGCCCCATTTTCCTCGCTTATTACTGTAGTGGTATTCTGCTCTCTTTACTTTCAATTTAGACTACTTTGAAATAGCATCAGCAATACTGTATTTTTGCTTCCTTTTCCCACAAAGCAAATGCCAGGAAATAACTCACTAATTGGTCAAAAGTCTGGATTTCAAAATTGTACTTGTTGAGTCCTTACAAAGAAATATTTTTCCTGTAATCAGTGCTGAGCTATTCCTAGGAACATTAGTATAAAGGCTCACTGGGATTCATAAGTAAATGTAACACAATGTTTAATAATTTAGTTAGAGAACGCTGTCATCTCTAAACGTTTCCTGAAGTCCTTGATTATTAATGTCTACGTTGTTGCAATTAACGACAAGCATTCTTGAGGGTTTTGTTGAGATAAGCATAACCTGTTTAAGCAAATTACTCCCCAAAAGCATAGATTTCAGTGTTGATTTTGTTTTTGTGCTGTTTGTTGTTTGTCCTACAGATGTATGCCTTGGCACCAGTCAATCCACTCCTCGTTTTCTGCCCACCCCGGTGATCCAGGGTGTCAGCTCTCAGTTTTTTTGGCACAGACACTTGTATAACATCATAAACTCACTGGAAATCACAGAACTGTGTTACCAGCTTTGAAAGGTCAGATAGAGAAGTCAAAGTAATCTCTTTTACTAGCAGCTGAAGGAATTCTGTTATTTTGTGATGTTGCTCTGGACTTGCACTGGCTTAGCTCAGCAAAAATTTGACTTCATGCAATGGCTGCATTTCCCCAAATGAAGATTGTGCCTGGCTAAATAAATTCAGGAATTTCATATAATTAAAAGGTGAGTACATGTTTAAGTCTCTTCAATACTGCATCTTAAGTCTCTTCAATACTGCATCAACCATACATGTTAATCCAGGCTCATATTCCTGGCTATCTAGAAAAGTATAACCTACATATGTATTACCTATAGGGGAAAAAAAAAAAAAAAAAAAAAAAAAGAAAAAGAAAGAAAGAAAAAGGTGAAGATTATTGCAGTAGTTAATAAAGTTCATCATTCTTCAAACTATGACTCATGGTATAAGCTGAATTTCATCACAGACCTTAGTCTGGCCAAATAGTAAAAGGTAGAATATAAGACAGCTTTTTGACTTTTACTGATTTTAGTACTACAGAGGCTAGGAGGATGTTGACTTCTCCAGAAATCTACTGTTCAATGACACCATCAGCATAGATAGTAGGGTTTTTTTAAGTAAATATCCTATCCCTTCCCCTCTTTCAAGTCCCTAGCATGATTTTAACAGAGGAAATATCAGGGACAACATTTGGATCCAGCATCTAAAGTATCACTGAAATATTCAAAGAAACCCAATGACTGGCCATGCAAGGCAATGCAAACATCAGCTGGACCTTTAGCTCTTAACCTGAAGTGATTTGTCTCCTAAAAGAAAAATTTTGGCAGCTTTTACTAGCCAAGAAATTGGCATCGAAATAAATTCATAGCAATGCAATTTAGTCACCCAAGTAGGAGGCTGAGTTAAGTCATTAATAGGCTTAAATGCTTTTTAAATGTAATGCTGAAGGGTCAACTGGCATTTTTCATTTTATTAAAAAAAAAAAAAGAAAAGAAAGGAAAAAAAATGCATCTTTGTAGAAACAACAGAAAATGAACCATCTTTTCTGAGCTCTCCTCCAGTTTGTCAGCTCATAGACTTTAACATCCGACCTGCTGTTGATCGCCAAGGCAATGTTCAGAAGAAAACCAGAGAGTTGTTAACTAAAATGAAACTACAGAGGAATAGACAAGCTCTTGCAGCATGCTTGTCACAGTTTATAACCTTAATTTACTCAGATGTCCCCCCATTATTAGGGCACCAACACATGCATGCATCTTGGTAGTTTCATTACGCACTTTGATGTCTTCAGCTCACAATTCTGAAGTCTACTCAGTGGCCCACTGCAGTTTGTCCTGAAATCCATATCAGAATTCTCAGCAGCTTCAGGTGAGACCGGAATAAGGCACAAGCCTCTGACATTATCATCACAGGAGCTGAATTTGGTTTTGCTGCACTGTTGGCCTATCCTCTCCCCATCTGTGTTGCTGCCACCCTGCATGCTTTGCATGAATAATTCATTATAAGTAACTTCTACATCAACTTCACTAATGGAGTGTGAGATTTGTCACCCAAACTTCAGCTGCCTCAGTAATTACTACATTCTCCAGTAGAAAGAACTGGATATTGTTGATCTGAGAATAACAAATTAGTATCATTTTTACACATGAAATTCCTTCAAAGAGTAAGTATTCCTTTAAGATTTTATCCCTCACAGCTCAAACCAGCAACTTAACTGCTACATTTAGTGAATCTCCCAGGAAGGCTCTAAAAGCTAATGCTTTTCTGAGTATTTAAATGCATGCATTCCAACTCGACATTGGGTTATAAAAACTCAGTATTTCAAAACTGTTAGGGACTCAGCTTTGTTGGAAACCTATTTGGAACTGCATACATCAGTTAGTAACACTGTACTCCAGCAACCATGTCATTTTAACTCCCTCAGTCATTACACTCACTCAGCAGTAGACACCGCTTAGCTGGCTACTGCAGGGCTCAGTGCTTGGATCCAAGCAACTGCAACACAGCTTAATAATGCAGCATGTCCTGCTGCTTGGGCACTCAGCATGATGTCAAATACAAACAAACACACAGAGGAGAAATAGGCACAGCAGCCTGGTGTATGGCTACAGATAGTAACAGAAACTTTGAGGCTCAAGTACGTTTTGTTGATCATTTCTGTCCCAGCACCCGTAGCTCACTTCCACGTACCTCTGTACCTGCTGCTGCAAGTGAGTGAAGGAAATGAAACCTTTCAATGAGAGTCTGCACGTACAGAATTACGTCCAGGTTGCCATGATGCCTTTGTTTCTTACCATCAGTTCTTCAGTATTTTTGTTACTGCAAAAGCTGCAGGATCTACCTTAATATTTCAATAGGGCATGACTAAATCATTTACCACAGCTCTTTAAATTAAGAACAGCCTAAAGTCAGGAACCTAGCTGCACAAAAATTAAGCCATCAGAAGAGTTAACAATGCAGTCATTATTTTTCTGTAACAGAGGAAGCACATTCACACAAAATGAGAGTCTATCTTTTGCTGACGCACAGTACAAACAACATTACGCTTATGCATTAGTCACATTTGTAAGACTCCTGATGTTATTAGGAGAGTTTGTGGCTTGCCAGTAATAGATATTTCCTAAAGGTCTCTCCTTCTGAGTCCTACACGCATGCAGACACACACACTCAGAACTGAGCAATTCATCCAGGGGTGTTTCTCATTAATTTCATCTCATGAGAAAGTAGTGGAATGGAATGTGAGGGCTACAGCTGTGAGGAACATCCTGATACTCATGATACATTCATAGACTACATTCATAACCTAGTGATGGGAAATAACCCTTTTCTTTCAAGGAAAGGGAGAGAAGACAAGGCACTCACTTGTACTATGTGTATATATTTCTAGAAATATTTAAAAATGAAAAAATGGGCAAAGACATGTAGGTAATGAATAATATGGTTAAAATGATGTAATGTAAAGAGTGAATGAGCCCTAATACTCTCTCAGTTTTAAGACCAAACTGGTAACAAACTGTGCTTGTCTGTGATTTGAAAGCAAGACTCTGGTCAGACCAATGTATTTATTTTCAGTTTTCACATCACAAAATTAAATAAAATGATTGCCAAATATTTTCTCCAGTAGCACACTTTCATTATACAAACACCGTCACAAGTTTCCCAGCCAGCTATAAGTTGAATGTAAAATATAAATTCCACAATAATTCTAAAATATCGCAGGTAAATAAAGCAGATACCAGAACGACCAAACCATTTTGTCATTTTAAACTGTCATTTTACTCTCAAAGCAACAGTACTGTTGTATTAAATTTTCAAATGTAATTAATATTGCAAAAAATATATAGTCAATTTTGTAACACATCTAATATAAAAACTGTTGGTCTTGTACAGTGACTTAACAGGCTGTTTATGAATTTCTTCAGTATGAATTTAATCATAAAAGTGATTTTCTTTACAAGGTTTGAAACTATTCAAGCTCACTCTAGTTAACATAAGACCTGGTTGAAGTTTCTGCCATGCAAAGCGCTTTACCATGTACTGTGGTTGATGGAGTGGATGCAGTGATTGGATTCTAGAAAAAGAAGATAAGCTGTTCTATTTCTAAATAAATTAGTGTGAGAACATCATAGGACTAGGATATTTGGATTTTTTCCCTCACCTCACCGCATTAATCCTAAGTATGAACAGTGCTGAAGTTCTCATTCACTCCCATCCTCCTGACATACCCGCAGTATTCCTCCGTAAGTTAACAAACTTATGTTACTGTTCTTGCATGTGTTCATTATGAGTGAAATCACAACTCATTTAGTAGCAGCTTGTTGAGACTATAAAGATTAAATCATTAATCAGAATAAAAACAGATGACCAATAGCAAGCATTTCAAAAATGATCTAAATCCCCATGATGAATAGCTCAATCAGAAAGTGTTGGATGAACACTTATAAACTGCTAATATATTTCTTAAGTTATACCAGAAAATGGATCCAATCTTTGTTTTTAAATCAAAAGCTCATGAATATTGCTCTTTCCACTTTGAAAAAGAGTATGTTTGGGGGTACAAATTTCAGTAAATATCATGTATAGGTCTTCAGAGGTGCAGTATATATAGACAGAAACAATTATATACTGCAGTATAAGTACTAGATATGGTCCAATGCTGAATAAGAACAGCAGAATGATCTGCCTTATGTACAACTCCTTTTGATCTCAGATGGAATAAATTCATTTCATTATGCAATTGAAAGCTTACTTACTCAAAGTATTTGGTTTATAGCCTAAATTCCAAACCTTCTAACAGGTTTGTAACGTGTTATCAACCACAGCTACTGGTTCTGCCCATGCATTAAGGTCTTTTTTTCGCTTTTGCAAGGTAATTTGTATGCAGCTAGTAGGAAAAAGTACAGCCTGCTCTTGAAGTGGCATCCAGACAAAAGCAGAGGTCAGAAAATATTGGTAAATATGAAGGCGGTGCAGAAAGCATCACTATGAGAGGTGTGAAGTGACAGGAAAAACACCCATATAGAACATTCATCACAACAGTACCCTAAAAAGGGTAAAGAAAGGAATTCATCTTGACAACAACATGAAGCAAGAAGAATTTAAAATAAACATCCATAAACTAAACTATGATTACAAAATCTAGACCTTGGAAAATAACCTGTTTGAGAAATAAAGTACATCAGAGCATGACTTCTGCTAAAATTCAGAGTCAAGATTTACAAATCAGTCATATAAATCAGGCAATTTTTTATTAATAAAATAGATATTTACTTCCAAAGTGTAAAGTACAGAGTTTCAAACCTTCTGTATGACAGTAATGCTACTTATAAATCAGGTGCATGAACTATCCATTATTTCCTGCACATATAAATCAGTCATATTTGCAAAGCAGTTGCATGACTGGGAAATGATTTTCTTGATTAATAAATCAGGTACCACAAGATACATAAATTACAGATATGAATCATAAATCTTATGACTACTAGGTACATTTCATAAATCAAATTCAATATCTACTAAGTGTTTCTAAATGCTCTATTATGAACAATTTAGCAAACGTCTACCAACACAGAATCCTCAAACACGCAAAACTGTTAAATCTCAGAGATAAGATTTGTTTGTGTTTTTATTAAGCGAAAACTTCCCTGTAGCCCGTTTTATTTGCCACTGTGTAATGTATTAGGAGTCTGTGAGCTGAAAACTAGAAAGCAATGTAATGCTTTGAGGACTGCTATGCCGAGGGAGGGAGATATTATGAAAAGTTGGTGGTTTTTTTCCTGCTTCTTTATACTTCACATAAATTAACAGGAAAAGAACCCAGAAATCTTAGCAACCTGATTCGAAAACTCCTCTTGGGGATTTATTTTACCTTTTCCTTTATCAGGACTGTTGCATTAGATGTATTTACATCTGTTTTTTCATTGCCATTATTGATCTGCTATGCCACTAGAAGAAGTCGTTTGATGACTACTGCATTATGAACACATTTGTTTCGCTAATAATTAAAAGAAGTGTGAATCTGTTCTTAATGTGGTATGACTAACCTGTGCGTATCTGATGTTCTCTCAACAGAAAGGTGAGAAACGTTTCTTAAATTGAGAACTGTCCCTGTTACACTGCACCTGTTTAGCAGAATGCAGCCTCTATTGGGCCCCAGTAATTTCTAAATAGTTCGTAAATACATTTGTGTCGGAGGATGTACAAACACTTGCAACAAGACAATAATAAAAACAAGTTAACTATATCTGATATGTTGCAGAAGTGAGTAAAAGTGTATTTCATGTTGTGAACTTGAAGTTTTGAGATTGCCATGGCAATTCACACAGTTCAGAAGAGAATTCAAAAATACACATTTCTAGAAGTTCTGTGTTCTGAAAAGTGAAATAAAATTATGAATAAAGAAGAAACAGGGAGAAATAGGTATTTAATTCAGGAAAGAATCGTTTCAGTTTGAGGTAAACTGTGTGCTTCAATTGACTTGAAATTATATTCTTCTCACCTAATTTGGCTGCTAAAATGGATAATTTACGACTCTCGTAGGCTTATTACTGTAATGATACCCTCAAGATAAAAGGCACAGATGTTGCCGTGACTGACTAGAGCTGCTGTGTGATAGAGCTCAGATTTTGCATCTTCATCAGCTGCTGCTGCAAGAATGAATGAAAGTATTGCAGAGTGGTAGAAGGAGTTGCTCCTGAAGTTGTCATCTGTGTAGAAGAATATGAAGCAACTTCTGCTGCCTGTGTTACGCCATTTGTAGGCATCAGAATCCAGGCACAAAAGCTAGTGCTGAATTCATAAATAGTGGGATAGGTAACCAAACAATACTTAGGAAGCAGGTACCTGGGAAATAAAGGTTAACAAAAGAGATAGCTGCTAAGAGAACAGCTGGGGTACCTTTACCCAGCTTCCCAGCTTCAATGACAACCCTGTGCACACCGTGAGACAGAAGAGCTGTTCCACAGCAGGCTGCAGTAAAACTAACAGCAGATTTAACCAGGTACCAGTTGGCAGTGAAAATAGTTAGTAATTAACTAATGCATTTCTCCAAAGTGCTCAAGAGTAACAGGTGAGGTTCTGCAGTTTTAGCTTCTGTTAAACGGCCAAGAAGTATTTGCCATGCTAATAACCAGGATTAGGACTAGTACAAGCTTTTGTCCATATCACAGACAAAATTGCATTTTACTGCTCAAAGATAAGAAATGCCAAGTTTGCTTGAGCTGCCTTTCATTAGCCATACAGGGAAGGGGTGCCTGACTTGAAGAACGGTTGTGTTATAACTGCAAAACTGAATCATCTCACCTCCACGGGTTACGGATAGGCCTTGTAACATCTTCTCTTTCTTGAGGACAAAGCTTTTCTCTTCTGTTACTTTTGCTTAAGGCTATGATTTTACTGGAGCCATCAACCAGATGTTGTAAATATATTTTATTTTGTCTACATATAAAGGTGCAGAACCACTCAAATCAAACTGTCTCCATGTTTTTCATTTGCCTCCCTTACCAACCTTTCGGCTCTGCTACAGTGATTGCATGGACAAAACAGAATGAAATTGGTGTTGTCTACTAGGAGGAATTTTTTCCCCTCAGTCTGTTGAATTGAATCACCCCCTCCTTTTGAAAACAACTTTTCTATTATCTGTTTTTCTTGAGGAAAATAAGGTATTAGCAAGTGAAATTTTTCAAATTCAGAACTGAGAAATTAAGCGTTTTGATATAATCAACATGTGCAAACTACAACAGCCATAGAATCATATAGAATCATAGAATTACTCAGGTTGGAGAAGACCTTAAAGAGTCCAGCCACAACCTAACCATACTACCCTAACTCTAACAACCCTCTGCTAAATCATGTCCCTGAGCACCACATCCAAACGGTTTTTAAACACACCCAGGGATGGTGACTCAACCACCTCCCTGGGGAGCCTATTCCAGTGCTTAACAACCCTTTCTGTATAGAAGTGTTTCCTAATATCCAACCTAATGTATAAAAATAAGAGTACTTTGATTGATTTTGTTTAACTGTGAGGGTGATCAGACACTGGTGTGGGTTGCCCAAAGAGGCTGCTGTCTCCATCTGCATAGAAACTCACAACCCATTTGGGGAGAGTCCCAGGCAGCCTGGTTTGGTTGACCATGCCTGAACAGGCAGCTGAGGACTTGGAAAGAAAATCACACCTGACAGTTTGAGGGAAATCCTTCAATAGCACGTGAATGGGTTTGAGGCTGACACAACATTATTTTGAGTAAATTTTACCTATTACCTCTTTACTCATGGTCCAACACCAGTAATAATCCCTTAATTTTACATGATTTCATCCATACTTTTATGTACTTAAGAACATATTAAATGATGAAGAGTTTCTGGAGGAAAACAAGGAGTCATACAGGCATAGGCTTTTGTGGTTGAGATTCAGCTTGAACAATTGAGTACAATGAACTTCGCATTGTATAAAAAACCTTGTCTAGTTGGGGCATATTCTTGGGAAAGATGTTCAAAGAGTCTTATGCTTGCCACTGGCTCTCGAGACGGATGTTTAAGAGTATATGGTGATTTAGGAAGACAATACACTTGAGTCAGTATGAGCATGTTTTATAATTCTTCAGATTGTTCTGGACAGGATGCGAGCTCTTGCCAAACACATAATTGCAGCTGTATGTGCTTACTTACGTAGGTGTTGGAGTTCTAATTCATTACTGCAAAGTATTCTGTAGCAACCTGAGTACAAAAGGCAATATATATACGTATGAAACAAATATTTCCTAGCTAAGTGCATCACAGAAAGGTTACCCTTGAGAAACAAGCCTTTCCGCTCGCCACAACCCAACAGGTACAGTTCTGTCACTCTTCTAAGCCAGACTAGATCTATCCAGGAACAAATCCCATGTTTTGAACTCTATGAAGCTTTTGTTTGTGCAGTGCCGATAAGAGGGGGAAAGATGCTGAAACTGGAACAATAAGGATATATAGAGATTTTCTGTACAGACATTTGAATCATAAGAAAGACAAAAGTACTGGATATAGTCTATGATCCTCCCAGGTTTCTCTTGTGAAGCAGGTCAGAGTTGCTGCATCTTCAGCATAATGATCTAAACACAAACCAGTTCTTACTGATACTCCTCAATGCCCAACAAACAGGATCCTATCCCTCGTCACGTGTTACAGTGCTCGAAATTCAACCTGCCAGAAAGAGACCTTGACCTAAAGTTCACAGCTTGAAGGATTTCAGCTGTGAAAACCTGAATCTATTGGCATGGTGTTTCTTGCAAATGTCATTTGAAAGTGGTCCATGGAAAGCCTGTAATGCAAGTTTTATGCTGCCACACAGAGAATCTCAGCCCCTAGCACAGGCTAGAGTCTTATTTAGAGCTGTAAGTATTGAAAGCTCAAGAGGTGCATTCACTTGAAAGGAAATTCTTCTTTTCCACTAAGAGCCAGCACACAGCTAATGCATTTCTTAAACTTGTCTCCCCTGGAGAGCTAATGAAAGTTAATGGTTCATCAGGAAACTGGATGGTTTGTCTGCACAGAAATGATTTTCACCTTTACATTAGTAGCAAGTGAAAAGCCTACAGAAATTGGCAAAGGAAAAGTATGGAAAGAAGTGAGATTTTACAACTGTTAGTCTGAAACTTGATTACCTTAAAAGAATGTCTGTCAAAATTAAGGGGGAAAAAAAACAAAACATTAGAAATGTGAATACTTTGAGACCTTGAAAACTGTGCTGTGGAAACTGTGGAGAGAGACTACAAGAATCTGAAGAGACTATGTGAAAATTTGTACTGGATTTTTTAGTTGAATTCTCCATCAAAATGGGGAAGTGTCCTCATGTGGCCCATTATTAGGAATGGAATTTCAATCTATATGTCCAGCTTTAGAGCAAGCAGGAAGTGCATTTCAGGTTGTTCAAGTCCTGGGTTTCTATTCTGGCCCTTCTTTAGGCAAATATTTTATATAAAAAAAGAGTGCATCTAGCCAGCTGTTCACTACAGTGATACCACAGACAAAATAAAATATATATATATACTTGAAATTGCATTCAAATTCCCAGAAAATAAAGATGAGATTTTGTCATACGTCAACATATCAGAATTTTCCTTACATATGTAAGACAACTGCTTCTGAAGGACCATCATCATGTACGCGATGCCTTAAGATTAGATCATGATCTCTCAGTACTGAAAAACACCTAATTGCACAAACAATTCTGTTAGAATAGGTTGTTAGCACAATAAGAAATAGATTCTACCCAAACGTTTGTGCAGAAATTCAGCATTATATTCTCTCTGACACAGAACAAGCAACAAATTAGAAAGTTAATTTCTTCAGAGCATCTAGTATAGCATTTCATCATCTGTAGCAATTTGCAGCTACAAAGATAGCATTCTAGTCTCAACTACTAAAATATAAGGGATTAATGAGGACAACAAGCTTTACTAACACTTTGTCCCAAGATCCAACCATTCTGCACTACTTCTGTGGTAGCTCTGAGTTTTCTCAGTGCAATATATTGTTGTGTATCGGTCTTCCTTCATGTTTTGTTCCAGATGTAAGACTACCTGTTCTCCACAGCCAGAAGAAAACACTTGAAATACCTGTCCCTACAGAACAATCACTTTAGAAACGCTAACATCAGCTTTTCAGGCATCAGACCATCACCAAGAAAAGACAGACTTTCTGAATGGGAAAACATGGAATGGGCTGAACAACCTAAATGCAATGCAGCATTCACGAGGGAGAAGTAAGCTCCATAGAGCTCTTGTGTTGAGCAAGTGTATATCTCCACAAACTGATCAGACAGAGACACTGCCAAGCCTACAATCCCAGAAGTGGTGTATTATGGGTTTCTCTCAAATCTTTTATTACAAAGCAATTACTTTCTAATCACACTCAGATGCTTTCATAGTGGAACACCGATAGATACCACATTCACTTTTATATCTCCCCCCTTGGAAGCCCAATAAGTTGGGGTATACAACAGTGACTGGGGAACTCAGCTGACAATGGATAATGCAACTGGAGGATTTTAGTGATAGCTGAGCAATAGCATAATTACTAGCAAATAGGGTAAAAGGTCAAAAATCTGAATCAGATGAATATGCAGAAGTGCTCCTGGAATGAGCAACAGAGATGGCTTAGGAGGTTACAGTATCGAGTGATAGGATCCTCACGGCTGCTAATCACAAAGTCTTTAACAATCTGTATTGAAATAGATGCAGTGAATAGCAATTGGGTCATAGAAATGCACTGGCCAGACTTGCACTACTACTATGCCACCTGTTCCTTGGGGTAAGATAGCCTCAAGCTTCAACAAAAGGAAGTATAATCTAAAAAGATTATACTACTTCAAATTTAGTCCTGCCCATGGATGAAGAAGGAAGAGATGCCAGCTTGGGATATCTGGCTTGACTATCATTCAAATTGCATAACTCTTCTGCAGTGAAACCATCCTGGATTTGTTCACTCATCCCTAGAAATAGCATGCCTTTCAGCTAGAGAAAACAGCGTAATAAAAATCTTGAAATATTTACTAAATGTATTAACAACACTACAGAAAGATTTGCATGCAGACAAGCATCTGGTTGTTAACAGGAAATGATGTACAAAAAGGAGTCCATTCTGGACTGCCAATTGGAAAGATCAAAGCAGGCATAACAAACAAATAGCAGAAAGCTACAGTTCCCTAAGAGAAAATGATTTCACCTCTCCACACCCTGGAATCAACTACCACGTCTATTCCAAATGTCCCTGACAATGACCACTGTCAGCTTTCACCATCAGTGCTGTGAAAGGGCTAATTATCCCACATGTTCTTAGGATGCAGCCCATGGTCATCAATTGTTCCCATACCCTTTGAAACATCTTCTCCTTCATCTCTTTATTGGATACCTGGAACAGTTAAAGCTGGATTTTGCTCCAACCCAATCAGCAGATTTGCTACTGAATTCAAAAGGAGCAGAATCGAGGCTTTCTGTGCCTTAGGAGATTTCCAGAGGAACAAATAGCACTGAGATATCCATGCCACCTGTGGCCTCTGGGAACATCATGGATGTTCCCTTAATCTTCTCCTCCTCCAACTGGACTATGCCCAAATCCTCTTTATCTCCCTTTAACCCGCATTCTTTGTTTCCTAAAGCTGTTTTACAGTTCTGCTGCCTTTCACCATTTTTACTTCACTCCTTAAATTCGCACATGGAACATGTACCAGTTAGAAGAAATTAAGGTCATTAAGCTGAAGGAGGTTTAAACCAACGAGGTGCTGTTAAGCTCAGGCCGATGCTTCTGAATTTTAAAATCAGTGCAGAATGATCAAGCATATTGAATGCTTTACACAAATCTACAGCAGCTGTATAAATTTTTTAAAAGCCCGAATTAATGGCCTGATAAAAGTCATTTGTTAATTTAAACAGCACTGGAGTTGGAGGATGATTTACCGAACATGCAGGTTTTTAAAGAACGTAAAACCTTGTGCAGAATGATTCAGCAGTTTCAGCGCAAATCATTCATGGCCAGTAGTGGAAACCCTGCCAAACAATTTGTGCTTCCTTTTATGATTTAGAAGCAGTGAGTGTCTCTTGGAATCAATAACAGGACATACGTATTTTCAGTTCTTATTCACTAGTTCAAACCACTCTTAGGTCATTAATAAGAGAAATAAATAATACCTTGAACTATCTTTTGATGAGCTGGAGGGCTTTAAAGTTATTAGTCAATTAATTATCACAATATAGATATCTAAGAGTTCTGGTAACCATTGTAATCTTTCATCTACTGAAATGAAGAAAGAAGATAAAGGACTTTCTGAAGGTCACACATTAACCTGGCCGAGACTGAGAGACTTCTCTAA
Organism: Alectoris magna; assembly: GCA_030625065.1. Lineage (NCBI taxonomy): Eukaryota > Metazoa > Chordata > Aves > Galliformes > Phasianidae > Alectoris > Alectoris magna. The sequence goes on from CM060560.1 coordinate 109,689,850, forward strand.
CTATATCTTTGATGGTCCAAAGCAGTCATTTCTAAGCCATTCTCTCCTGACTGCAGCAAGCATTTTGCCTTGAAATCCAAACCAAAGTGTTCAAACACAAGGCCAGGAAGAGACTCTGGTCCATCTATTCCAATGACCCAAAGTCAGGAAACACTCAAGCTCCCATATTATCAACAGGTTTGTACTGTCGCACACACCCAGACTTGCAATGAAGCTGCAGGAGTCATAGTTTCCTGAATCCTGTGCATATCCTATCCTTTTAGTAAAACTAAAAACAAACAAGCAATGTCAAAATTCAAAAGAATTTTGTCTTTTCTAGGTTTTTTAGGTTTTCTAGGTTTTCTAGGTTCTAGGTTCTATTAAAAGTGGCACTGAGGACATATGGGAAACAGGAGAGGAGGTTACTTAGGCAAAGTTTACTTAATGCTAAGAGAATTTTGGACTGGATTGCCTGGTGAACAAATACGCTTCCGCCGTGATTGCAAAAATAGTGTGGGAACTTTAATAACTCAACTGGTGAGAGGAATTCTGGTTAAGAATTCATACGAAGATGGTTTGTAATCAGCGGGAGTTTCTTTAGCAGTCAGAAAAAAAATCCAGTCAGTTGATACAACTTCTTGGAAAGGCAGGAACTTCTTATTAAGTGAGACAATGGTGACACTCTCTCAAAAGTGGTGCTTCTGATGTGTTCACAATCATTTATTTAAGAGCTTGTCAACATTTAATCTGGGCTGCAGATGAAGGCCCACTTATTGCTTTGTTGAAAGTGCTCGTATTTCAAATGCTCACAACTTCCTATATTTCAGAGAAAAAAATAATTCCCAAACAAAACACCCACCAACAAACTTGAGATTTTAATGTTCTCAAAAAATGGTTTTTTTTTAACCTATTCAAATTCAAAGATTAGCAGGAACTCTCAAGTGAATTTTCCCGAATCGCTCTCACAAGGTGAACTCCTCTCAGTGCACCAAAAGAAATTTGAAACCTAGAGATGAGGTTTTAACAATACAACTGATTCAAAATATGCTCTTATAAAATATATAAAACTGAATATAGAAATGCTATAATCATATATGGGCTTGTTTTAGGAAGGATCCTTTTTTCAGGTGTACTCTCTTTCCAGCAGTTGGTTTATCTATCTGCAAATTCTGCGGAGTTCCCTTGGGTATAGCATGAAAAATAACTTTCTTCCACCTGAGGCATGCTTTATACTCCCTTTCTTCCTGTAGCTGTCTCCCTGTTTCTACTCACGAGGCAGACTCAGAGCTGGTTACATGTGTGAGAGGCAGGCAACTTTTTTCTATCTCTGTGCTTTTACCTCTCTTACCTTAAAGCATCTTTCATTCTCCAGGAAGCTTGCTGGACCCGACGGAAAAAGACATCTCCCTTTGCTGCAGAACATTCCCCCTGAGCACAGATTAGCTGCAACAAAGCAAACAGGGCCTCGCATCACCTCCTTACCATGTTGCCCAGCAATTTTGTTTGTTTTATCAAAAAAGAAGCATAGGCTAATAACAGACAGCACCCGATAAACAAAACGTGCCATCTGCCACCGTGAAATGCAATGGCTTAGATCCTGTAAGATGTTGCTCCTGGGCACCTTTACTTTGCCATAGACTTTGGTCAGGCTTCACATATGGTACACTGTGCATATAAGTCACAGTAAGGCTAGAATAAGATAGCTAACCATAAAACATCTTTAACATAGCTCTGACTACATGAGCTACTGAGATAATTCTGACTGTGGACTTGAGAGCTTTTCCTGCCTGCTAGAGAACTGCAGTGGAACTCTTAAATCAACAGGCCCCCAATGAAGCATTGGAGAGCTGAAACGGCAGTTAGACTACTCACACCAGAGGGTGGTGAGCTGGCAAAAAACTACAAGAAGAGAAATCTACCAACTTCTTATGGATTACTGAATTGGAAACATCTTGTCATACCCCTCTCAGCAGAAAGGGCCCAAGCCTGCAAAGTTGAGTTGGAATCACGCAAGCTGAGGTATGACAAGCCTCAGGAAATTCACTGCTATTTTAATGCAAGGAATAAAAGTGGGGCTGCAGCTGTTCAAGCTCCCAGGAGCCATTTCTGCAGTGGAAGGAAAGTGGAGGTGGTTTCACTATTCCTGAGCATAAGTAGTGGACAAAGGTGGGAGATGAGAACCATGCTACCCATTTATTCAAGAATTAGCTTGTACCAATATATATAAAATCTGATTCCCATAGCTTCATTAGGGCCAGACACTCTGGATAGATTCTGAAACATTTCATCTTCAGGAAAGCCAGGGAAGACACCGTGGAGAGCAGAACAGAGGCGTCTAGATTGTTCCTCACAGTCCTTTATAGCTGAATAAGATGGAAACATTTTTTGTGTGCTCTTAAAAATATATCCTCTTCTTCCCCCCACTGCAATTTGAAGCAAAACAATTCTAGCATTTACACAGCCATGTTTTATCCACAGGTTTCTGAGTATGTTACGGAAAAGTGGATATGCGTCATTACCAGACTATTGCCTCATTATGAATCAAGCTTAAATATAATAGAAGCCCAGTTGCCAAACCACATCTGGTTTATCCTGTATATTTGGATAATGTTGAGTTCATATTATCAGCAGTCAAGAGAAGAGGGAATTACAGAGACAGTTTATAAATGGCAGTTTGGGTAGCTGGGAACTTGCTGTACATAACTCTATGTTTTCCATACATCAACAGTGTTACTAAAAATACAAGTCCACTCTATTACACGGTAATTCTGCAAAACCAGATGTGGATATGATAGCTGCATATTACACATATGCCTCTTGGACTCGTAGATGTGTCTTGCCTTTCCAGCTGATCAGATTTACCAGAACAACAAATAGGAAGAATCAACCAAATTTATGCCAAATGAGGCAGTAAATAGCCCTTAACAAACAAAAACAAGTTCACATCTACACAAATTTGCTGCCAGGGATGAAGTTGTCTAAAGCCAAAATATTATTGACAGCGTTAAGGTTATAGAGGAAAAGTGCAGAACTTCTCCCATTTCATGAGGACGACCATTCTGTTTCCTTCTATAGCTATAGGGAGTTTAAAATGAGGAAAATATATAGGAAGGGAATGTAAGGAGAGATCAATTTTCTGAGCGATAAGTCATAAAGCTGAAATTCTGCAGCAGAAGAGTGAAACAAATAGGAGAGTCCTGAATTTACCACTGCATACTCTCACTCACTTATCTATTTTAAAATATTGATATTGTCATTACTATTTCCAGAAGTGCTTTAAAAGAAGTGAGCCCTGCTCAAACACAGGCAATATCCCACAGTTAGAGCGAGTCAGGCTTTTCATAGACAGTGTTTTCATGGACATATACAGAAGACGCTTGGCTCCAATACCACTTCCTCTTTTTCCCCCCATAGATATGCAGAAATGTCTCTATGCACATATGGCCAAGCGCTTAAAACCCGGCAGCATGAGCTAACTGTCCAAGTAATCATTTCCTGCCTCCTATAAACAAAACTATAGACACAAGAAAAAGAGTCCTAGGCATTAGACTAGATGCAAGCATTGGCAATATAGCTCAGTAGACTTAAAGTTATCATGTATCAGCTAAGAACTGCCCACAACACGAACATAAAATACCCTCATTCAAAATCTGATGAAGCGATTAACATTTTAAATGCAACTGTATTGACCACTGCGCTGCACATTCAGTTTTCAGTCTTTCTTACATTTTCTCTTATTTCAGAGACTGTATAAGAAGAGTTTTATCCTGTAGCTATTGGCTGGATGAGAAATCTGATAGTTTCTGATGTGGCAGGGATTTTTAATCCCTTTTCTTCAATGCGGTTTCAGTGCTGCCAACTCCACATACTCTTTTCACAGTCCATCCACAGGCAAACATTTGGACTCAACTATTCACAAAATGAGGACTCAATAATCCATAAAAGTATGGAAAACTCATCACGAATTTCTAATTTTATGTTCAAACGTTATAATTTACCATCGTTTTCATTAGAATTCTGTAGAGTTCTGGTTCTTATAGTGGTCATATTTCAGTTTGATAGACCCACCGAAAAAATCATTGAGGTTGGATGGGACCTTGAGAGGTTTTCTAGTTCAACCCCCTTGGCCAGAATGGGATAAACTAAGGAAAGATTGCTCTAGCAAATCTGACTGGATACGGCATATCTCCACAGATGAAGACTCCGCAATCTCTCTGGATAACCAAAACTACCCTCACTTCAGTATGTCTACCTCTCTTGTACTGGGGAATCCAGAACCAGACATCACTCCATACATGGTCTCTCAGGTAGGTACAGGGAGAGGCTCACCTCCCTTGACCTGCTGGAGATGCTCTTCCTAATGCAACTCCCACTGCTGTTGGCCTTCTTTGCCACAAGGGCACATTGCCAGCTCACCTTCATCTTGGTGTTCGCCAGCACCTCCAGATCATTTCCTGCAGAGCTGCTTTCCAGCAGGTTGGCACCCAGCATGTCCTGGTGCATGGGGTAATTCCTCCCAAGGTTTGCACATTCCTTTCTTGAACTGCATGAGGTTCCTCGCTGCACACTTCTGCACACAGACTGGTTAAAATTCTTCATGAAGACTGTGTCTTGAAATTTTGAGGCTTGTTTCAGTTGTCCACAAGGAAGTCTCAACTTTACTTCTTCCAACATGCTGACTGTTTGTCCAGATGAAAACTGCAGGCACTTTCCATTGCTAGGCAAAAGGAAAGTTAATGACTTGCTTCCCAGCTGCTACTTATTTTCCATTAAGGTACTAAATAAGTAAGTTTGTTTTTTTCCTCTCCTCCATTTGTGCAATCAGTCACTGTATTCACTATTGAAAAGTTTCAAATGGCTTGGTTCTTCTCTTCAAGCCTTTAGCACCTTTTATTTGTGGTTAACAGAACATTCTCTGTGCCTTGCCTAAAGTAGACATTTCTAAGTATTATTATTCACATTTTAGACGTAGCAAAGAAACCTTTCAAGTACACCAGGTAAAATCTATTTTTTCCCATTGATACCTAATGGGAAGCTGATAATAATAATAATTAAAAAAACACAGCTGATGAATCTCCTTTCCAATTAATGCTGCATTCCAAACACATACTTGACTTTTGAATGTAAAAAGGTAACTGTGTGTCATGTGTGTAAATGGTTTTCCCTTTTCACCTGACACTCTCACTTTCATTTTTAAGCAGCAGAAGCTGTTCCTCTGTGGGTGGGGAAAATAAATAACTGAATTAAGAATATTCTGTATTTCTCATAACAAACCTTTAGCTTATGTTATGGGTACAGACATTCATAGATTTTGGAAAATGTATGGTTGTCAGGTTTTCTGAGCACCCCAATACATCTGCTGCTTTGAAGTGGTTGATAGATTGGCTGTTAGTGCCTTCTGCCAGATGAATAGCTGTAGGAGTGTGTCACTGTTGTAATTCCTTCCTCAAGCTTTAGTTGTATTTCACTTGCAAAGCAAGTTGGACAAATTAGATTTCATTCACTGGGGTCCCAGAGGAATAAAACTTTACATAGTTCTGTTGCCTACTTTTTTTCTAGATGAATGTGAATGAAACCAATTCTCTAACTCACGTTACAGCTAGTCAGGTTCTACCCTCCCTTGCACTTTTTAATCTCACAAGTTCTCAGTTGTGTCCCATCACTGGGCATAATTTTTTTCACAAGTATTTACTAACTGCACAGACACTGTCATGAAAAATCTAACTGGTGCATGAAACAAGCCAGTCAAGCTTATTCTTTCCTAGCAGTGTCAGTTATTGCACCAAAAGTATTAAAGCAAGGGAAATATTTTTTCATTTTCCAAAGTAATAACTCAATGAGCAAAGTGAGCAGAACGTTCCCTCTCCAGCACCCTCCCTTCTCCCCACCCCAACCCTCCTCTTCTTTATAAATCTGTTGAAGCAATACTGAATATTAAGCCCTTTGGCTGTTATATAGTTTATATATGCTCTGTTCTTACTGCTGAGAGCAAGGAGAGATATTCTAAGAAAACAGTCTGCTTTCTTGGCAAAAGTTGTGATTGCTCATGAGATAGCAGACAAGCACCCGCAGCTTTATTCTAGAACTTTTCAGAATAAGTTACCTTGAGTTAGTTATTCACTTTTATCCTGTGTCACTTATGTACACACTGACAGCTATAAAAAGGATGAATTTTAATGCCCTGATACCTGAAGTTTGGCAATTACATACATTTAAGGTACCTAAGGACTTGGGGAAAAAATTGCAGGACATCTGTTTTTGAAAATCCCAGCTTGCAGTAGTCAGGATTTTGGCAGAAGTGTCTATGGATAATGCACCAGAGAATTGCCCTGAGGCCACACAAGAGGTATCAGCTGCAAGCTTGCAATTACACTAGAAATCAAGATTATACTCCTCTGTGGAAGAGAAAAATGAATTAAAGCTTTACCAAGTTGTAGAGAAATCCAGAGCTGTTTTCAGCCACAAAACTGTACATTTGTATTTAGACCCATGTCTAGTTAATGGATGTCTTCATTTAAGTCAAGAGAAGTGTTGCTGTATTTTCAGTGTGGTGCATTAAATCTAAACTCAAATAGAATGAATTCAGATGGGCTGACTTCAAAATTCACATTTATATGTCACCGGTAAGTAGTTGCATGATTTTTATGTGCTTTGCTTAGTTAGGAGATCAAAGCATCAGAAACTGAAAGGAGAGGCAAGTGTGGTACGGCAGACGTGTTATACACTCGCTCATATGATACCAGCTTGCAGTTTCAAAATAGCTCGGAGTTCTCAGTAACTGAGGAAATCATGTGCCAAGCACAACTCCTGGGCTCTCTCAGAGGGCAATGTGTCTCAAAAATCCCCAAATGGCATGTTCATCTTTCCTCTCCCCCTCAGGTTCTCTGCTGTTGCATGAATTTCATTTTCTTACCTCCCTCGCTCTGTCAGAAGCCTTGTTAACAATTCTGCCAGAGCTCTGGAAGCAAAATGCAGTTGAGACAGAGGGTCAGTAACAGTGGTAACTCCTCATAAAACTTTGGACATGCCCAGTATTTCTCTCCTCAACACAGAGTGAGGAAAATATAACAGTCTGGTACTGTGGTCCTTACCAATTGTCCATGATATCATCCCCCCGCCTCAGTGCTACATGAGGGGAATGGCAGCAATCCCCATCTCCCAGTACCTTTTCCATTCCAGTTATCACTGTCCAAACAGCTGACAGCCAAGTTTAAGCAAAACACGAGTGCAATCCATACTGACAATATTGCCACCATTTTACAAAGATCCAGCTGGGTGCCTCTCCCTGTCCTCCTGATTGAACATAGGTCTGACAAAGAACAAAATACAGTTCCACAAGTAATTGCTTCAATACAAATGAAACTATCTTTGCCTACAATTCCCAAATGTAGCGGGTACACTTCCCTTCAATCCTATTTCATGTACACAAACTCCAGTGAGCAAGTTTAAATATTTTTTTTAAATTGTTCTTACCACCTCCACTCAAGGGAGCTCTTCTAACGTGGGGAGCAGCAATTCCAGGCACAAGGCAGTCACCGTGTGAAAAAGAACCACCACTGTTTTTGGGTATGATCAGCTTCATGGATATCACAACTTCCTTCTGGCCCATGAGTTTTGTTTGTTTTAAAATTCAGATGCAATAAACAACTCAAAAAGTACAGATCCTCAGTGACGGAAGTGTTGTATTTCACTTTGTCTCCTCTGCACAACCCAGGCCATTACATACACTTCGTGAATACTTTGAAAGAGAGAGACATAGCCTGGCAGTCAGTATGTCTACTGATGACTTTACACAACCCCATGCATATTACTGAGTCGTATGCAATAACAAGAGATCCAGGTGGACACGTGGCATCAAAAGCCACAGAACAAATCTGTAAGAATTACGTGTGGCTTTGAGGAAGGAAAAAAAACCCAAAACATCACTCTCCCAGTATGTATATATAAAATGGATGTAATCAAGGATTACATTTTTTTTCTCCCCTTTCAGCTGCATATTTATATTCTCACTGCCTCACTTGCTTCAGCTTGTTTCACTGTTCTTCCTTGAAGCTTTCATGTCACCATCTCTCAAGCCTTCTGTCGCTTCAAGCAGAATTACTATAGGGAACCAACAGGAACCAAAACTCAAAGCCCTTTAATGAGCTAGTTGCAGCTGTTACTAAATCCACCATCTTTGTTTCTACTCTTCCCCCTCCCCTTACTCCTCATTTTGCCTCAGTAAAAACAATTTCAAATTCTGTGCAGTATGTTGAGTTAGGAGAACCAAAGACAGTAATAGCCAGTAGCACTACAAAGAAATGAAACTGTCAAGTCAGGGAAGGAAATACAGACATATCAAAATGATTTCTGAATCTTTCTAAAGAGATTCTTTTTCCATCTTCTATTCATGTTGCCTCAGGCATCTCACCGGAGCCTAAAGAGGAAACCAAAAGCTCAACCCACTTTGACTGTCAAAAGCAAACAAACATCATCCTTAGCAGAAAGTTCAGCCCTTTATGAAGTACAAGCAGACTGAAAAAGGCACAAAGAAATTTTCTTTCCCACTACTATCTATCTGCTTTGTGGCCATGTGGAAAACACAAATAATTTATTCATTATTCGAAATCTGCAGCTCAGCGTTAAAGCCACTAATAAACAGATGGCCATTAGATTTTATTCCCTCGAGAGTACTCCTTGACACTTGAAAGGGTCAAGTTTTGCTCTGATACATCAGTGAAAATGCATGATTATTCCACCTTGATAGGTATACTAATCTTCACTTGTACCTAAGACTGGAAGGACCTCCTCAGTACTGGAAAACAAAAATTAAAAAAAAAATAAGTAAAGGTTAGAGGGCTAGTAGTGTAGCTGGTAAAAGGACATTAACTAAGGATACATTTAATGTTATGATTTAGTATTTGAGCTAATAGAACAATTATTATAGAATGCATGGTGCCTTTGTCCCACTCTTACCTGTATAAACTGTTTAATAAATAGCCTCAGGCAAGGTGCTTGTAATCTGATCCAATCCGCGATAAAAGCAGTACAGATATTCCCCGTGGCTGTAGTAGAGATGTCTTAGGATATTTTTTTCTTTTGGCCTCAGCCTACTGAGTAATAGAATAGGTAAATGAATGGTCAAGCAGCAAAACAGAGGGCAGAAAAATGAGTTTGCCACCGATCATTTTAACTACATGCAGTGCTTATACGGTGGCTGGAAAATGATGACGTTTAGAGGCTATAGCATAGAGAGTTATTAACTCTAATTTCAGTTGTTTATCACTTGTATTAGCACATGTATTCATAAAAGCAGAACAGATCCCTACTGATCCCTGAGATCCTGGTGGAAGAGAAGCCGGACACGAACCAGCAGTGTGTGCTCACAGCCTGGAAGGCCAACTGTGTTCTGGGCTGCATTAAAAGAACAGTGCCCAGCAGGGAGAGGGAGGTGATTGTCCCCCTCTACTCAGCTCTTGTGAGGCCCCATGTGGAGTACTGTGTCCAGGACTGGGGCCCCCAGCACAAGACAGATGCAGAGCTCTTGGAATGAGTCCAGAGGAGGACCACTAAGATGATCAGAGGGCTGCAGCACCTCTCCTATAAAGAAAGGTTGAGGGAACTGGGCTGGTTTAGCTTGGAGAAGAGAAGGCTCCAGGAAGACCTCATTGTGGCCTTCCAGTACCTAAAGGAAGCATATAAACAGGAGGGGGAACAGCTGTTTATGAGGGTGGATAGTGATAGGACAAGAGGGAATGGTTTTAAACTGAGACAGGGGAGGTTTAGATTAGATATTAGGAGGAAGTTTTTACACACAGAGGGTGGTGGTGCACTGGAACAGGTTGCCCAAGGAGGCTGTGGATGCCCCATCCCTGGAGGCATTCAAGGCCAGGCTGGATGTGGCTCCGGGCAGCTTGCTCTGGTGTTTGGCGACCCTGCACATAGCAGGGGGGTTGAAACTAGATGAGCATTGTGGTCCTTTTCAACCCAGGCCATTCTATGATTCTATGATTTACTGCCGGTAACAGAAGCCCATAGCCACTTCTTACTTTTTCATTTCAAGTAGGAAGAAAAATAGTGGAAGATGATGGTATTGTTACATTTTCTCAGGTATCTAAGTTATTAAAGGAGCAAAATCTGTTTTGATCCCTTGTTCTTTGAAAAAGGAAGAGACAGGCAGGAGGAAAGAAAACAAAACTCTGAGCCATCGCTTCCAAATATGAAGAGATTTAATAATGTGAAATTTCAATTCTTACCATCTCTGTTGTGTAGAAGTTCCAGGAGTAATCATGTTCTATAGATCTGCTCTTGGTTTTCCCAAAACAGTTCAAAATGGGAGAAGCAGAGAAGGGATGTTGGCAGACAGAGATAAATATATATTCCTGAAAACCACAGTGGCATTCATTTAAACACAAAGTGCTGTTTCTGCCACAATTGTTCGGAGGGCATTCCTCACGTGCATATCAGCCAGCTACATCAACTTCTAAGTTTATATCTGCATCAAATACACCCAAGAAGTCAATGACTAAGGGTAACAGCATCATTGCTCTTTCTTACTTGACGCATGCCACAGCAAGAAGTTTTAATAACATCCTTATGTAAATCTTTGCCCTCATTATAAGCTTTAATACAATTTATTTTCTGCATTTTTTATGTTAGACATGTACATGCTTTGAGCTCTGGCCCCAAACCTTGAAGCCTTTCACATAAAGACAACTTGGTGTGAAGATGTGCTGCTCGTAAAAAAAATGCTGTTTTTGCAGTGTGGCCTTAAAAAAAAAAAAGGCCTTAAATTACTATAGTTTCAAAAAGATAACTTTAAATAAATTAATTTCAGTTTTTAATACATTGGCTCACCAACTGCCTTTAGAAACAGTTTAATTTTGGACAACATGCATTACAAAAAGTTTGATATTTTTAAGCAATTTCCAGCTTGAATGACTTAGGTTTAATTCTAACAAGCCCGTATTCCCCCTAGAGCCTAGGAGTTTGTACCACTGATTTTAAGTGACAGGTTTAGAAGAATACCAAATGATGTCTTCAAATCCTCTTCTGCGTTCAGAAAACTGCACTCTTCCTATTCAGATGTGGATCAGTCCAAAGTTCAAGGTGATTTGATTGCCCCAGTTACTTATCACTATCTTTCATGAGGCTGAGTATGAAAGGAAGCAGTGGAACAGCTCTGTCAGGGACAAAAAACGAGGAATACATTTTGGCAACTATACTATCATTTCACAAATACTTATTCCATGAAGCGTTTCCCTTCAGCACACACGACACTGGAGAAAAGCAACAAAAACAAAAACAATCAACAAGAGCACCTTAAACATACATCAGTGGAGCCAGCACATTAAGAATCCTCCCACACACACACCTCTGCAACATTAACATATATACAAATTTGAATGCTGACTTCCCACAACAAGACAAGTAGAAATGCCCATCAGTCCATGCAAAAGGAATATCCCTTGAGTTTATTCAGTTTGTATCAAGTCCCAGCTAACAGTCCGGTTTTGAAGTGTCTGAGTGAATTTCCTATGGAAGAATCATCTTTGGATACACGTTAGTAAAATCTCTACATATCAGTGGCTGGTCAAAGACAGTTCATTTTCCAGATTTAAAACTAATGCAGGAATGAGGAAACAAAAGAGAATGATTAAACATGTCCAGATACTGTGGTACTCCTAGTGAAGCCAGCATCAGATCTGCACAGTTTGTGCCCATTAGTCCAAACAGTTTGTGACTGGCTCTGGAAGCACAGGCTCAGCATTAGAGAAAAAACATGCTGAATATTTTTACATCTTCAGTGGTGGAAAAGTTCCGTGTCAGGAAGGAAGTATGTAACTATAATTTGGATACCCATCATTTTCTTGTAATTGGAAAGATACTTTGCTATGGTCCATATTCAGGTGCTGGTGTGTTAGGGTTTTTTTCCCCCCTTTTCATTTTTTAAAAAAGAAAGAAAAGCTTATTGAGAGAAATTTACTGATTCACATTTTAAACCACAAAAGGTATTCCTAGATTAACAGTATAGCACTACAGACTACCACCACTCTCAGTTTCAAAGGCAACAACTGCTAAATCAGAATTTGAACAGCTTACAACAAGATGAGACAGAAAATACTGTCTACACTCTCAGAGCAATGGCTTTGATAAAACAGCAGTGGGAACCTGAACTTGCTGGGGATGTTTTCAAGAAGTAGCTGACGTACCTATCATGGTCTTAAGGAGCTGGTTTCATTCCGCTGCTTCAGGCACAGCTCGGTCAGTGACCAGGTCCCAGGCTCTGCTCATGCCACTAGCCTGTAACTGTAGGAATATATCATCCCGTTATGACTAACGTTTTGAATTATGCTGCATTCTGGGACAAATCCATGTATATACTGGCAGTACAGAATTGTATGTTACAGAGTGTACTACTGGTCTGCAATTCCATTTCAATTTACAATTGCCATTGTTTCCAGACTTAAGAAAAAAATGTTCTAATGGATGCATGCCCTGATATATTTCCTCTGCTTAGGAACTCAGATCTGATTCTGCTCTAATCAATCACACCAAAGTGTTATTTTTCATACGCATACAGTACAGCAAAGTACTTGTCATGAAGCTATAATTAGCCAGCCTGGATCTAAAGTCATATACAAATGAAAATAGGTTGTAGCTGGCATTCAACATAACAGGCAGCTACTTATCAAAAGATGTGTGTTAGCAAGGGGAAGGATGATTGTTCCCAAATAACACATAGAGGATCTAAAATCCGTGTTCAACACATCACATATGTGACAACAGAAAAAAAATACACTCCTAGAATCTACAGAAGCATGTAGTTATCCCTGAACATCACCTTATATTGCTCTAGAGATGCTAGCCCTGAGAAACTAAGCCTCTGACTGTAGTTTCATGTGTATATATACTGCTGATAAATTTTTTTGAATTTTTGTTTTTGATTATGAATCTTGATTCTATTTCTATTTCTATTTCTATTTCTATTGCTACTACTGTCTCATTTCATTTTTTCCAAAAACAAACAAAGTTATCCATTTTTAATGGCACCTTTCTATAAAGGCTCACTCCCTACTTTACATCTGACACAAGAGACGACACTTAGGATGCGTCTTGTCGAGAGCAATAAATCTTAGCTAAGGCCACACACATTCTGACTTACATGAGCTTGTTACAAGAGTATATCTCAAAGGAAATTAAACAATAAATATGAACAAATTCATTTCTACTTGGAAAGATTTGCATATACACAGTAATTCCTAAGAACTAATTTAGAAATTAACCACAATTTTTTACACACGAGCACTCTGAAACTGAGTGCTCTACAAAGTGAGGAAATGAAAGAAAGAAATCCTTCTTGAATATACACAATACTTGAAGATAAGCATACAGGACTGTCTCTTAGCCAAAATTTAAGCTAATTCAACAGCATCAGTTAATCAATATACACCATCACAGTCTTGACATAACAAAAACACTTTTTCCTCCTTGAGTCTGTACATTTATCCATACGGCAACAAACCTTTTTTCTTTTGAAGCCTCACTGGAAATGGGCAGCAGTGATTGAAAAATAAATAAATAAATAAATAAATAAATAAATAAATAAAACCCACTGCATTTACATTTTGATTTTTTTTTTTTTTTAATAGCAACTTACAATCAGAAACCTGCATAGACATATGTTGGATCTTCCATCATAACTATAATTAGACAGCTAGATAAAAGTTACCTAACATTCCTGAAGCATTGCCACCCACAGCTCAAATTGCAGTTGGTGACATTCTTGATTGCATTTATGATATTTAAGTGTTGCATCCCCTGCCCCCAAAATCTCTGAAAACAGCTTATAAAGACAATGAAATCAGTTTGATTGTAATAACTGTAATGGCCCATGAAGTTCACACTGATAAATACACAGCTAGCTGATTCTTTCACACCAAAATGGATAAACTCTAGCACATAATCTCTTCTACATTTCATTAAAGAAAAAAAGGCTAGTGGCATCAACAGTGATGATAGCAACTATATTTGTAATACCATGTATTTTTTGTTAATGTTCTGAAAAGAGTTATTGAAAACCAAAACCACTTTAAATTAGAGTTTTCCAAAATGAAAAACAGATATGAAGTGTGATGAAGCAGAATTTAAATCCCAAATTCTTGAAGAATGAAGATATTTAATATGAAAATCTTGCCTGACAATACCTCATCACTTCCCAAATTGCCTGAAATAGCCACTTTGCTTTGGTTCCGTGTCCTAAAATTCCTTTACCATCCCTAAGATAAATATTTTATGGTTGCCAACACAAAAAATGGAAGTGGTGATCTTACTTGGCATAGCTCCAAAAAAATTTAGTACTTCATAAATCTAATCTAGTGGGCATATACAAGTTGGTATATTCCAAGTCTACACCCAGTATTTGTCCTGTGTTGGGATCAGTAGTTCAATCACAATCAAATCCCTTAACCATTGAGTCTAGTCAACAGATAACAAAGAACATGAGGAAAAATCAGCATCTTGAGAATGTTTTTTTTTTGTTATTCTACATTTCCCTGCTCATTTAACTCCCCCCCCCCCAACCTATGCTGTTCTTTATCTCTTCATTCCACAGAACAGTTTAGTTACACAAGTGGATAAGCACATCTAATATAAATAAGAAGGAATTAGTTTAAAAATGCGTTCTACTACAAATGTAAATTTTTAATTCCCATTTTAAGAACATTTTTCATTAACATGTTTTATGTATTTCATTAATAAATAATGTAATTCATTAATTAATAATCATTTAAGAACATTCTTAGGGGTGTATGCACTTCAGCTTTTGGGGTGGGTTTTTCTGAGTGGAGGGTTGGGAAGTGAGTTTGGAATCAAAACAAGAAATTTTCCCAGGTAACCAGCGATAAGTAAAGAGGGAATGGCATCAAGTTGTGCTAGGGGAGGTACAGATAGGAAGATTGGATATTAGTAAGAATTTCTTCTCAGAAGGAGTGGTCAAGCATTGGAAAAGGCTACCCAGGGAAGTGGTGGTGTCACTGCCCATGGAGGTGTTTAAGGAAATGGTAGATGTAGCACTAAGGGACACGGTTTAGAGGGCAATATTGGTGGTAGGTGGACAGTTAGACTAGATGAACTTAGAGGTCTTTTCCAACCTTATTGATTCCATGATTTCACTGAAAACAAACAATGTGAAGAAAGTCGTCTACACTAAACAACCATAGATCACAGAAAGACTTATTGTTATCTTCTAAACGTCAGTGACTTCTAAGTAGCTCTCATCTTATACCTGCACCACCAGGGCTTTACTGTGTTCAGAAGAAATCAAGAAGTCGTGCTGAATGGAACTAGCTCATGTTGTCTCTGGGTTCATTTCACAGAGGCTTTAGAAAACATGAGACTTCTGGGGAATATTTAGCCCATTTCACCACAGTAGAAAAACAATCCAGTACACAAATAACGTAAGCTCCAAATTCCACTGGTGATGCAATTTCCAAACCCTCACACTTCCTATGCAGTAAATATCATTTAGCAGTTAGAGTTGGCCTAGTTAATTAACTACAAAAGGTGCACAAGTAAGACCTTACAGGATTTTCATTTGTCTAGTCATAACAGGTAGAGAATGTAGCAATCAGAATGACTTTTATTTACATTTATGTTATTTAAATTTGCTTTTTTGACATCTCTGCTCTGAGACTAGGAATATGCTTGCCATTCATATTCTACAGAGCTAAAGAGATTATTTAAAGTAAAGCTG
This sequence comes from Alectoris magna, assembly GCA_030625065.1. Classification (NCBI taxonomy): domain Eukaryota; kingdom Metazoa; phylum Chordata; class Aves; order Galliformes; family Phasianidae; genus Alectoris; species Alectoris magna. The sequence continues at coordinate 109,705,562 of CM060560.1, forward strand.
AACAAACAGTGAAGCACAATTATGAAAATATTAGGAAAAGTATTTCACTTTCATTAAGTCTGCAATGTGAAAAAAAATCTGAGAGATCAAATACTCTGTGGAAACAGAATAAAAATCTATAGAAATCAATAAGCTGAATCATGGGATAAATTTAACTGAGGTATGAACTAGGAAAACAGAAGTAAGTGGCAAATTATTGCAAAAATGGTGCATTTTAGACCAATTGTGTGAAAATAATGACTCTCATGTCACTGTAGCAATCTGTTTAAGAGCTATCCGCATTCTTCTGAGCGGGGAATGTGTCCTCAACAGTTCTCTGCTGAAGTACCTGAAAAGACAGTTTATAGGCTGACTACATCCTCACCATAATTCCATCCACAAGAATTGGAGTTGTGCGGTGATTTGCACCTCGATAGGAAAATATTGTATTGTGCTCTCTATCAATTAACCTTAGCTTGAATTTTCTCACAAAGGAATAATTAACATTTGCATGAATTTGACAAGCATTGTCTATTTCCACCTCTTATACTGCTTCTGGACTATTTCAGTTATAAGAGACCACAGAAATGTATAGATAGGACAATGGACTTCAAGAAAATGCTCCAGTTCATCCATCTCCGAAACCCTTCCTCTTTACCTTCTTGCCAGAACTGATATGATAATCTTGTTGCTACTCTACTGTATTATCTAAAGCACTGCCTAAAGCAATTTGCCCATTGACTGTTTTGTCATGGTACCTTGTCTAGCAAGTGCTTTCCAGAACAGCAACCAATAGAAAAAAAGGGAGGGTAAGACTGCATCTGATCATTCCTCTGCCTTCTGCAATGGCTCCAAATTAAACTCATTACTCAGACCATAGTATTATATTCTCCAGTGGCTTCTGTTCTTGCATGGCCTCTAGGCAACTTTTGGTGTGAAAAGAACAAAACCATGTTGCTTGTAACAGTCTGATGGTATATAAAGAAATGTGCCACGAAATGGTAGATGCTGTTTCCAATTTGAAAAAAAGAGGCCAGATCCTTAGCTGATACAACATGAGTTTTCCTTTTTACTGAAATTTGGATGTTTCTATAAAAAAGATCTTAGGAAAATGCAGCATCAACATATCAAACAAACTAAACCAAAAAGATGGCAGTGTAACCTACTTCAACAACTAAAATTCAGTATATTCCATGGAATATTCCTTCTTTCTCTAGGGGAAAAAAAAAAAAAAAAGGCCTCACTTTTAATTTATATAATTTATAATTTATTCCATTTTGAAAGCAAAAAAACCCAAACAAACAAACAAAACCCCACAAAGTTCCTGATTGGATGTACAACTTGTTACTAAAGACATCTGGACCTCAGGCCTTTCTTATGGTTTAGTGGCTTAGTTGTCTATATTATTGTTCCTTCTGAGACAGAAAATTACTGTAAGAAAAACAAATTTTCTGTATTTTTTTTTTCAGAGAAGAATGTCAAGGAAGTTAGAAGTGGCAAGAGGATCTAGAACAGATTCTTATTTATAAAACTTTTGTATAACACTGATCAAAGTGTCTATAGTTTCATTTTCTTAGTGATTTAATGATGAGGGGGAGACTGAACACAATACTTATTTGAAGTGTATTTTCTTGGCTTTTGTCTTTAATACAGCTAGTCAAAAAGTGAAACAGTTGAGCAAAGAAGCAAGTAGGTTTGATTTCATCAAGAAAAACAAAGCTTTTCCCCTTTTTCCTTTTCCTTCCTTCCTCTTTCTTCCTTTCTTCCTCTCTTTCTTTTTTAAGACTAATAAATCCCGGACATATTAGCTGACCTTTTTTTCTCAAGCCAAACTTGAGGTCTCATGTTGCCAATGCTGACTGAACAGATGTCTTATTAAATCTGTGCAACAAACCAGGTTTAGTCATGTTCCTTTTATACATTATTAATAAAACAATTTTATGGAGTAATAATTACAGTTTGTTACAAAACTAACATTAATCTTGCCTAACAGAGAAACATTTCTGCTTGCCTTTCCTTAATCTGAACTGTAAACACAAGTGTATGGTTGTTATTATACAAGGTGGTAACAAATGAATATCCAGAGGTTATAGGGAACAACTCACCCACTCTGAGGCTTCACGGCAAGGATGGATGCTCGCCACAGGAAACTCCACACAGGAGCAATCTCAAAAGAGATGCTGCCTTGGTGGTAGTCAGCCCTTAAATGGGATCTAGGAGAGGTGGAGTCAAGCTCCACCCCTTCCGGGAGCACAGTTGAATTACCTTCACCTGTGCTCCCGCAGCTGAGCCATCACCTGCCTCAGAGGGTTAATCAGAGGTTCAGGCTGTGATTAACAGTTTCCATACACTCCACCCCTTCACAGCATGAACCAATGATTAGGTGAGTTTTTCCTTATTACAGGGATCCAACACGACGCTTATACAATTTCCCGTCGCAAAATATATTGACATAATTCGAGCGATGATTGATGCAAGTTCACGGTCTTCCATGGGCCAGTGCTCGATTGATGTTGTTGGAGGCAAGCAATCATGAGGTGCACATCCATCTGTTTCATCAGTCCCATTCCTTCCGATGATTCTGGAAGCTCAAAGACTCAGGGGGAGTAATACAGATGTTTCAAAGGTACCAGGAGGGGAAGATCTGCCCTCCAGGGTAGGATACAGGCCGTATTTCTGTCCTGGGTCAATACTTCAGCTTGTACCGGAGCATGCCCCGGTCGCCTATACCACACCCTTTGGCCAGTTATTTGTGGTTGTATAACTATATCTGGCACCAAAGGGGGTGTCTTGATCTGCCACAGGGACATGATGGGCGTCCCTTTAGCAATAAAGATTGGAGTATTGACCACAATATCCGTAGGCCATGTACCTATCACCGAGGGGGCTACTGAGCCTCCTACCTCCAATAATCTCCCCCAAGGTGCCAGTAAACCACACCACTTGGGTTCTACTTGCACCTTCCAGGGCCACTTTACCTTATGGATTCCTGGTTCTAAATTCTCAGGGGCAGGGAGCAGAAGATTATTTTCATTACCAATCTGGGGTCTTACCTGATTATCAGTGCCCGTAACTTGGATCCTAAGCGGGGAGGCCCATATTGTTTGTAGCATTTTTAGGGCACTAGGCCTGCCATCCCGAGGTCTTTCATTCAAGTCCCGCAGAGTTTCATAGAGTCTCTTTGTCCACCCCTGCAGGGACTGAGAGTCTGTCTTCAGGGCAGCCTTGAGAATACCATTATAACGTTCAATGAGGCCTGCCCCAGTTGGATTATATGGCAGGTGGAATCGCCATTCAATGTTGTTCTCTTTTGCCCAATGCTGTATTGTTGCACCAGTAAAATGAGTCCCCTGGTCGCTCTCGATCACTTGAGGTGTCCCATAGGCAGACATCAGTTTCATGAGTGCCTTAATTGTATATGCCTGATTTGCCTTTGGTACTGGATAGGCCTGCAGTAGCCCACTTACTGTATCGACGCAGGTCAGGGCATACCTCGCCCCCTCAGACCGAGGGAGGGGCCCGATGTAATCAACCTGCCATCGCTGCAGAGGGCTGTATCCTCTAGCAATATGGGCTGTTGTTTCGGGCAACGATCTCGGTCTCATCTTCGAGCAAGCGTCGCAATCTCGACATGCCTGGGTGATGTCAGATAGTTGTACGGGCAGTCCCCATGCTTTAGCAGCTGCCCACATTATCTTCTGTCCAGCATGTCGCAGTTTCTGGTGTAACCAACGGGCAATGTTCTCGGACTGCGAACTCTCAATCCATCGAATTCGGGCCAGTGTGTCGGCTTCATCATTTCCCGGTGACTGTAGGGGTTGGTGACCAGAGACATGGTAGACACATACAGTCCTATGTTTAACTGCATTCCATATGTCTAACCACATGTCTTTACCCCAGATTGGTCGGGCGTGAATAGTCCATTCCTGGGTAGCCCACTGTGCAATCCAAAGAGTAAGCCCCCGATATACAGCCCAACTATCTGTACAGATGTTCAGAGTACCATCACCGGGTTCCTTGGTTATAACCATCCACACGGCTCGCAATTCTGCCCATTGGCTGCTCTGACCGTCCCCCTCATCAAACCAGATTGTCTCAGTAGAGGGATGATATGCTATTGCTCTCCACTTGCTTGGGTTGCCCTTGCTGGATCCATCCGTGTACCACGCATCTTCAGGAATAGGATATTTTCCTTCCTGGACGGGACTCTTCTCTGGTGGAGCGACCAATGTTTCTCTTGGTGCATCACTATGATATGTCACTGGGCCTAGGATTTTCTGTAGTTCTTCTTTCAGCGGTGACGAAGACAGACTACTTCTTTGGCTGAGATAGGCGACCCATCGTGCCACCGTTTGTGCTTGGGCCACCCCCGTCTTAGGAAGGTGGGTCAGATCTCTTACCCACCCCTGGATTGGCAGAGTGGTTTTGACTAAGATCTCTGCTGTTTGAGTTATTGGTTCTACTGCCTGTAATGCTGAATAGGCAGCCAATAACTGTTTTTCGATCATACTATATCTTTCTTCTGCTCCGTGCCAAACCTGAGACCAGAATCCAATAGGGGTCCGAATAGAACTCTGGCGTTGCCACAGGCCCCAGCCAAAACCATCCTGAGTAACATGAACATCTAATTCAGCTGGGAGGGTAGGATCAAATATACCCAATGCCTGGGCTTGTTTAACTGCCAGTTTTGCCTGTTGGAAAGCGTCTTGTTCTATTTTCCCCCAATCCCATAATTGCCCCTTTTTCGTGAGTCTATACAATGGTCTTAGCAGCTGCGCTAAATGAGGTATAAAGGAGCGCCAGTACCCCAATATACCCAAAAATTCCTGCAGCTGCTTTGGTGTCGTAGGGACTGGAAACGCCTGAACCTTATCTATTACAGCACTGGGTAGTACTTTGGTTTTCCCAGACCAAACTACCCCCAGGAATTTCACAGAGAGGCCCGGGCCTTGCACCTTCTGAGGATTTATAGCCCATCCTCTTCCCTTTAGATAGGTGGTTAACAAATCTGCTGCTTGCCCCACTGTTTCTAATGAGTCGGATGTTAACAGGAGATCGTCAATATAATGATATAAATTGACATTATCTGGTTTTTCCCATTTAGCCAGGTCACGCGCCACTAGGTTATGACAGTATGTTGGCGAATGCACGTACCCTTGAGGCAGGACCTGAAAGGTCCACTGCCTGCCTTCCCACGTGAATGCAAACTGATCTTGCGATTCTTCAGCAATCGGAATACTGAAGAATGCATTTGCCAAATCCAAGACACAATGATATGTTTTGATTTCTCTACTCAGTGTGTCCATTAGGGAGGCAATATTGGGTACGGCTGCATGAATAGGCGGCGTGACCTTGTTCAGTTCTCTGTAATCAACTGTCATTCTCCATGTTCCATCCGACTTCCGCACTGGCCATATGGGGGAATTATATGGGCTATGTGCAGGTCTTATGATACCCACTTTCTCCAATTCCTGCACTGTTCTCGATATTTCCTCTTGCCCACCCGGGAGTCTGTACTGCTTTACATTAGTAATCCGGCGCGGTTTTGGCAGACAAATAGGCTCATGCTTTGCATGGCCTCTTAGTATTGCCTGTACCGCCCGGACACTAATACACCTTTGTCGGAGCCTGAACTCTCCCACAGTCGTGTGGAGAGCCAGACCCCATAGGATATCTATGCCCAGAATATATTCCTGGACTGGGGCAATAGATACCTTATATTCCCGAGGTGGGAGACGCCCAACCCCCAATTTTAACCAGGTTTGGGTGACTGGAATAGTCTGTCCCCCAAAACCTCCAATCATCGCTCTACTGCCATGAAATTTGGCTGGATCCCCATAAATTATTGATGTTTCTGCCCCTGTATCGACTAGGGCCATAACTCTTTGAATATTTTTTCGGGACCAGAATATCGTTAATTCTACATAGGGCCTCCGGTCCCGTCTGGAGGCCCTAGGGGGACTGACGTCCCTCGTCATGCTATATACTGAGCCAGGTTCAAGTCTTTTACCTCTGGTGGTTCGGGCATTGTGGCTCGAGACACCTGAGGTGGCTTCTTTCTTTTACTAGGAACAATAAAGTCTGCTAAATTCCATGTTATTGATGGTTTTCTTTCTATAATTCTTACCCTTGATTTGCTAGGGTAATTTTGAAATTTTTGATCATCCTTCAACTGTTTCCACAATTGAAGGAGGATGTGGTTGGGCTGCCGATCAATTTTCGCAAATTGAACGCCAGCCCTAATAAGATCATTGAACATTTGCTTTCGGGATACCCTTATGGGTCCCGACTGAGAAGCTCGTGGAGCCGGCCCCTTAGTTTTAACCACCGGCATAACTTCAGCTTCTTCTAACACTCGAATATTACGTTTAGTTCGCAGGCGCTCTGTTTCTCCTAGATCTGCTACTAGCTGAGCCGCCTGTTGAACTGCAGCCTCCGATGCTACTAAAGGGTTCAGTATAGACACTAAAGTGCCATACATATGAGAAGGGGCCTGTTGCAAGATTAGATCCCTCATTCCTCCTGAGAATCTAACCATATCAGGGCTATCAAAAGTATCTTCATAAATGGCCTCTCTCATTCCTAGCTCCCTGATATAATTCTGAAGGTCCTCCATAGAGGACCATAATCCTGCATTTAACGGTATATCTGACTTATTTGGCCAGACCATACGGCATGCAGCCATCAACCAATCCAGAATAGAATGGTTTTCTTCTGGGAACTGGGTTCCGCCATATAATCTTTGCCTAAGGGCAGGGTGGACAGTTACAGTGGCCAATTTCGATAATTCAGGCCCACTGACCGTAACGCTCTCCGCCCCTGAATCCCATAGGCGTAGCAACCAAGTTGGCACACTTTCTCTGGGTTTTTGTCGAAACCGCTGCACCAAGTCCATTAATTCCGTGGCCGTGTATGGTCGGGCCGTGACATGAAAATGAGTTTCAGCAGGGGGCCATTGATCAGGAGGCACCCCTGCTGGTCTATCTTGGACCTTTTTTGTTTTTTGTGTTATAATAGGACGGAGTTGTAATGCGTCCGTCATAACAGGTTCTTCCAAGTCAGTTTTAGTATTTTCATCCCCTTGTTTAGCCTGGTCCATTGTGTCAGATACAGAATCATTATTTATCAAAATATTACGGACCTGAGAGACTGGGGAGTGTAATAGGGGTCTTTTTCCCGTCAGTATACTAAGCTCTTGCTCCAATTTTCCAATACGGTCTTTTAATAATTGATTCTCACTTTCCAATACATTTGATCTAATTTCTGCTTGATTTAAAGCAGTTAATAGTGGCCATGCCACTGTAGAAGCAGCTAATCGCCGTTCTTTCGTAATCAAGATGTCGTTACTTAGCCCTTCAAAGTATTCCGTCATGCGGAATGGAGAAAAATTCCCTATAACCCTCAAGGGACCCCATTTTTCAATTATAGTAGCCATTTGATAATAGGGAGAACCCATAAACCCTGGGATCTGCCCCGGAATCATCTTGTCTAAGGGGGTGATGTTCTCCCCCTTGACCCATTTATACATTCTCCACAGAAAAGACATTCTCTCTCTCCTGGCTGGCTCGCCAAATGTATGGTTGTTATTATACAAGGTGGTAACAAATGAATATCCAGAGGTTATAGGGAACAACTCACCCACTCTGAGGCTTCACGGCAAGGATGGATGCTCGCCACAGGAAACTCCACACAGGAGCAATCTCAAAAGAGATGCTGCCTTGGTGGTAGTCAGCCCTTAAATGGGATCTAGGAGAGGTGGAGTCAAGCTCCACCCCTTCCGGGAGCACAGTTGAATTACCTTCACCTGTGCTCCCGCAGCTGAGCCATCACCTGCCTCAGAGGGTTAATCAGAGGTTCAGGCTGTGATTAACAGTTTCCATACACACAAGTTAAAAAGGTGAGAAAATCTATCCTTTGGTGTTCTTAGTGAGCTTCTCTACCTTGCACATACCTGGAAAAGATATATTTAATTCTTTTCATTTTAATAACTGATTCATAAAACACATTTTCTCTCTAATGCCACAGTGAACTTCCTACAGAGATATTCTGCTACCTAACAGCTTTCTGTACTAAAAAACAAGGAAGTTTGGTATGTGCAAAATGCCTTATATTGCTTTTTAATGTACCGTATGCTAATTGCTTTCTATAAAGTTTCATATTTCTTTAGTATCCAATCAAAGTGTGTGGTGAACTCTATAATTTGAGGTCTGAATACCTCTTCTTTGATTGCTCTTCTTGCTGCATAAACACTCCATGTTCTGTAATCATCACCTGCCTCAGCATTTCTATTTGTTTTTTTATTAGCAGGTGAAACGAATTAAATCTGGAGATGAAGAAGGAGCTGCATAGGAGACAAGCACTTCTGAAAGCTAAATTTAGATAGATAGATAGGGATATCAAGTTTTGATCTCCTAGTACTTCCCTTGGAAAGTGAGTGTAACAGTGTTTATTCCCTATCTGCAGTAAGAGAACTTACTGTTCTGGTACACTCAGCATTTTCCATTGTGAACTCTTCTACTTCCTCTAAATTTATGAACTCAGATCTTTTCTCATTCCTTTCTGAAATCTGCTTAACTCTTTTTGTTACTGCTTTATGTTAATGACTGCCATTGCTGCCTTTCATGATCCACATCATGGGCTACCATAGTAAGACTTTAACCCAGAGCTGGAAGTCTTACAGCCTTGTGGTGTTTGGTAGAATGCGCACCTCTGTCCCAGTTTGCAATGGTATTTCTGCACGAGGGTGAATGAACACAATTGCCAAATTTTATGTGAGATCTTTCAAAAACTTAACTGCATATCCTCTGACTACAGTATTTGTTTAGGTTGAGCATAAACTATAAACGTATGAGCTCCAGTATTCAGGTCAAAGATGATTGGGCTAAAGATTATGACTTTGGTATGGTTATGTGCCTGCACTGCTGTTTTGTGGAAATCAGGTCATGGGAAGGAGGTTGGTAGACTTTTGTACTCATGGCTCCTACGTTGCAGCCAAAATGTTCATCTAAACCTGGAAGCTTGGAGGTGGCTGCAGTCTCCGTGTTCAGATACAACCACAGGCTATTCTGGCCCAGCTGAATTCTGTGTTCCTCACATTAGCTGTTCTTTTCCTTTCTCTTCAGAGACAAGAACGTACATTTTTCATGCTTCTTCATTGATAAACAAACCAGGATAAATTAAAGCCTCTTACTTCAAGTCAGTAAGATGTGTGCCTTTGCTATCTGTGAAAAAACAGGCCCTAACAATAAGAGGTTCTTCTGTTTAGGATAATTTCATTTTCTTTTTGAAGCCTTAAGGGGATATAATTACAAAGGCAAAGGCATAAAAACAGTACCTGAGGCATAGGCTACTTTTTAGCCTGCAGTAGACTATAGGCATGAAATTGTCATTTCTAACAAGTATTATCTACACAATGTGAAATGTTCCAGCAAGTTTTCCATATCCAATTGCCCAAAATATTCTGCAACAATAACAACAAAAAACTAAGAGAAGGAACTTATTCTTCACCTATGTTTTATGATTCTGCAATTTTTTTTCTGCTATCTGTAAAGGTGTTGTAACAAAGAAAAGAAAAAAAAGGCACACCAGAAGACATTCTCCTCACTGAAGTACAGTTGAGCTCACAAAACGCATTGAAAACTGCCCAAAAAAGTGATGTATTTACACGTAAATTTTACATCTTGCTGTTATTTACTTGTTTGGTTTTGTGTTCAGTGCTTAATATGGGGGGAACAAGTACCACCATGAAAGGCTGGTTGGTTGTATGACTAACAGAATAACTTGTCTGTATAGAAGCAAGATAAAGAAAAATACATTCTCTCCAAAAGAGAAATGGAAACTACTTTTTGCTTCTCAAGTTGATAGTTTTTTTCTTCTTAAATGTAATTAATCTAAACTCGGGTTGCATCACTGAAGGTAAAGTAGTGATACAGGTTTCCATCATTTCAGAGCCTCGGTCACAGTTTATATTGGCACTGCCTCTAACTTTAAGAGCATGAAAGAGTAAAGCATAACTTTCTACCTTGTTTCTGGCTTAGAGCAATCAATGTCACTGACAAGAATTTTTCCTTTTGGCTGTAACTCCTGGATGGCACAATGCCAGCACAAGGCAAAAGCCTTGGCTACAGCTTTGTATGCCTTTGTGGGTGTGGGTGAGTTACGCTAACACAGGCAGCTGTAGGTGGTTGTTTCCTTGCTGGATTCGCAGCGGGGAGTAGGAAGAGCGACGTAGCATGAAGATTTATCTTATTATTATCTTCCTTAGTTTTATTTAATGGTTGGACTAGATGATCTTCTAGGTCTTTTCCAACCTTGATAATTCTGTGATTCTGTGATTTATTTATTTATTTTGTTCTTATGAACGATCAAATCTTTCTTGACAGAAAGGCCATCACAGATACACAGCACAAACAACCACCTTGAATCCAGCCAGCTACAGAGCAGTTCTATCTGTCTCTAAAAAAGTGTTCAGAAAACCTGGCAGACATAGGAACAGAAAGGGTTTTGTGCTAATGAGAAAATTATATCTAGCTTTACTTTGTTATTTTTCTATTGTTTCTTGGAAGCAGTAACATCTTCTTTCTTAGTCTAATTTCAATAGCACTACCTGTGTATGGTTCTTTCTGCAAGTAACACAGGGCTTGAGAAGCCATTGGTCACAGTGCTTTGACTCCTTCACTCCAGTTAAATAAACAGCAGCTAGATAGGTGCTTTCCCAGTCCTGCCATTGGGAACAGTTGTGAACTGCTTCAGTAGTTCTAATTCAAAGTGTTCTGTTACAAATTATACAACAGCTATAGCTGTTGAGAATGTACCTGGAATCACCTTAACCTCAGCAAATTCTGTTATTTTAATAAGAAGTGGGCTTGTTCCTTATTCTTCCTGCACCAAAATATCAGGATAACTAGTACACCTAAGTCCACACATCTACCTTGTTCTGTAAAAATATCTTAATCCCTGCTCGTTTTGCCTTCTGTCTAGGCATGCAAAAATTCCCTTTGCCTCTAACAAAAATAGCCCTGATGTCACAAAGGAGAAAAGCCATAGCTTATGCTCTTCCTGTTAATTCCCACTTCAGCTCCTTTTATTTCATATGAGTCATCTCTGCTTGTTACTTCAGTTGCTCTATAGCTCCTGGAACTCACGTAAGAAACTTCACAAAGTTACACTTAGGTCATTTACTGATATCATAGGCACTTTAAAAACCACTTCGAGCAGCAATTCATTGGATGCAATGTGGGTACCAAAATAAAAACAGCTACTGGCAGACTTAGAAAAAATAAAAGCTGTTAAAATCAAAAAGCAATGTTTTCTTAGGACATTTCACCAAATATCTAATACTTAATAGTAACCAGACTAAAAGTGAAAGGGAAGACAAAATCTTACAAGGGAAGACAAAATTGTACAAGCAGCTTGTATGGCCTTCATTCAATTTAAATGGCAATTGATAGTAGCATCCACAGTCTGCAATGATTTATAAGAGCTTGCCACCCCTCATCCTTATGACAGAAAAATGGATTACCATGTTATTTCAGGGGAATGCAGTCCCTCTCAAAATATGAGAGTCTACGGTACAGTACTGTGTACTGTAAGTCTTAAGACCAGACAGAACAGAACTCAGCTGAGAGGGAGGAAGGTGAGTCTAATTGGATCCTCATGCAACAGATTTGGCCACAGCAAGAATCCCCCAGGGTCCTTCCAGAAAGGAGATTCAGATCTTAGCCCTAAGCAACTATTTTTAGAGACAGGCTGGGAAGTACTACTTTGTAGCTTGTAGTCCATTTCAGCAATTTCAGAGCTAAAGAAATGGTTGACTGCTTTGCTGAATCAAGTTCCAAAATCACATAGGACATCCCTATCTTGGGAAAGTGTGGTATAATAAGACTTCTGCTAGGTAAGGTATGCTTTGTATTTCCTACCCCTTCCACATAATCTAATTCATTCCTTGCAATGGGCAGTATGGTATGGTCCTTAGATTCTTAAATAGGGAAAATCAGGACTACGGAGTCACTGCCTGAAAATGATGATTCAATGGATTTTTTTTTTTAAATTATTATTATTGTTGTATCTCGTTTACCTTGGAGTTTAAAACAAGAGGAACAAAAATAAAATAAAATAAAATAAAATAAAAATTATAAGAGAGAGAATGAAAGAACTTCAGAACTTCCCTAAAATGAAAGAAAGTTGCTGAGCTGTTGTAAGCAGCCAATCAATGTCTTCAATCTATTCTTTCTATTCTATATTTATAATTGTTAGACTTGATTGAGATGGAAAACTTTCACTGTCAAGGTATTTTTGTTTATTATTGACACCTGTTGAGGTATATGTTTAATACAAAGTAAAACTTGAAAAACTAAACACAGAATCAAAGTGGCAGTCTAATAATAAATGTATCCACTCAGATTTAGTATAGTAATACTTATATATATTCATGTTTGGATGTATATTTATATATGGGAATTTGTTTATTTATTTATAAATAACTGAATATGTGACTTAGTTTTTTCACTAACTAAAACTAACACAGCTTAGAAACCAGCCACACAGGCAGTTTACTGCAAATTCTCAGAGTAGCAGCAGCCTGATTTCTCTGTGTACACAGACATTCACGGAAAAAGTATAAAGCTGTTAGACTTGAATGTTCCAGGAGATAGAAATAACAGTCTCTACTAGCAAAAACTTGTTGCTCAACAAGAACAAACTCATGTCCTTATACAGTGCTGGAAGTTACTTCTCTTTCAAGAAGGTAAAGCTATTCTAATTGCCTACAAATGGAAAGACAACCAGATTGCCAAGTGACGTACACACTCTCATGGCTGGGAGCTCTGTCTGGAAAAAACAAAAATCCAGGCCCAGACTAGTAATAGCATTGTTGCTTCCTGTTCCTGTGAATGTTAAGGAGGAACAAAACCACACTCATTCACAAAAAATTGAGTAGAAATATGCACTACGTGGGAACTACCCTCATTGCAGGACAGTTCTAAACCATTAGAAGTTTCAGAAAGCATGCAGTTTACTATATAATTGGAAGTTTTATATGTTTGCAGTAAGTTACAAGGAGTTATTAACGGATAAAGCAGGTACAGGACTACTTACAGATACTAGTATGGATTGTAATGAAAGGATTATGGTAAAATCTTAATTCCTCTTGACTTCATCCATTATTCTCCAGGAGCTCTTGAAACCATAAAGTGCTCAATTATATACTTGTATAAATTAAATTCAATATTCAAATAGCATCAAAAGCATATATAAGTCTTTGTTATCTATATAAGACTAGATTCTGACTAAGGTCCTATGCTTAAATAAAAGTGGTATAATATGGCCTGAAGTGCATAAGAATCTGCCAATATCCCTACAGACGTATAGAAGTCTCTGAGTCCTGAGGAGCTTGGACCCAAAGCAATGGCACCTTTATTGACTTCCAAGAAGTTAAAGTGTGGATAGGCAGCTACTCAGTGACTTTATGCCGCCTCTTTACGCACAAGTACTATATTTCTACAATGCCACATATTTAGAAGGATTGATCTACAAGGTCTGCTCCAAAATCAATGCCTCCTATTTTGTTACACTGGCCCACAATGTGAGAGATGGATGTTGATGGTATGGCAGTAGAGATGGAACCTTCCCTTCAATGTTCTATTACGTTTTGTTTCCATGTGATAGTTGGCAGCTGAGGAGCAGCCTGACAAAATGGCATCTGGCATGAAAGTGCACATGAAGTAAAGGTGTGGAACTGAATTCCTCCATGAAGAAAAGACTGCACCCATTGACATTTATTGATGTTTGCCGGACTCTGATGGAGGCCAGACAATGGGGCAGATGTTTACAAGTGTGGCATGCAGGCTTTTTTTCCTTGCTGGCAAAAATGCTCAACTAGTGGTGGTGACTGTGTTGAAAAATATAGTGTTTTGTACATAAGAATTTGCACTATCAAACAGTATTTGCGCAGTCTTTGTATCTGCTGTAGTTCCCATGGAAATAAATAGGAGGCAGTACGGCAGTACTCAGAGGTCTGAGTGACCTACATTATACTTCCCTAGGATGGAGAAAACTAAATTCATAACCCTAATCCCACCCCTCCCCGCACTTGCACCTAATTTGAACATCAAAATTCAGCATGAAATTACCTCCCTACCTCATCACCAGCAATTATATAATAACAAAATAAACTTTTATATAAGCACATCAATACTGGAATACAGAGCACTTCTACCCACAGGTCCCTAACTCTAATCTATACAGGTTTGAAAGAAAGAGGCGTTGTTTGTAAAAGTGGTGGTCAGCATTCAGTATAAAGTGAGTGGTGTTTGCTCTGACAAACGTCGCCAAGACTTTTTGTATAAGCTTAGAAGAGTCTGAGGACTGAATAAATACTGACACCAAGGTCTCCAGTTTCCTAAAGTAAGGAGGCTCCAAAGGTCACAGAGAAGTCTTGTTGGTGGAACAGCGTCAAGGAAATGCACCTTCAGCTGTCTGTTATATCTTCTGTATGAATAAACAGAGGTTGAGTTTCAACATCCAAATCTGTCGGCAGCGTTAAAAAGTTATGCTCCAATAAAACAGAAAGCAACTCCTTGTTAGCAGCTACATGAGGAGTGCTAAAGACTGAACACATATCTTGCAAGGCCTTAGTGTTTGTCTTGTCAGCTTAAGAAGGACATGTGTTGATGCTGTGAGTTCCCAGCCCATTTGTGTGAGTATGTAGGAAACATGAGCTCTCTCCTGCTGTCATTTTGATGTCAGATGCAGAACTAAAACAAACAAGTGGGGCAAGGAGGGGAAGGTTTGCAGTTAATTCTGTCTTTGCACATAAACAAGTATTTCTATTCCTGCTGAAATTGGGAAGGAAGTCATTTTATACACAGTATGCTTCCTTTCAGCTTTACTCACACAGAGAGACAAAGAGACTCTTTTATTGAAAAAGGATCAGTTATGTTTTCCAGGTCCTGTTATGCTTTGGTGACACTGGAGCAGTCAGAACTCTATGAAAGCAAGGACTCTAGTAATAGAAATAGCTGCTGCCATTTGATTGGGTTTGTTGGTACAGGCTGCAGTTTCTTCACTCACCTCTCAGTCAGACACAGAGGGACAGGCATGCTTTGGTTATTGGATGACCAGAAGACTTTGGCAACGCTCATTTTACTATAAATCACAAACTCAGATAAATCTTTAACAGGAACTATCAGATCTAGCAACAAGTTACAACTGTGTTCACCACATGTTCCCAATTTTCTTGCTTCCTCTATATGTCAATCTTGCAAACACATTGTTGATTACCTGCACATGAGCAGCCCAGTCTACACTGATGCATATGTCTGACGTGGTTTACTTATTCGTGACTTACTATAAATAACCTAATAGAAAGGATTCAGTGGGGGCTCCCATCTCCTTTTGTAAAGGGAACTTGGGGCCCCAAAAGTTTGAGACGTTCTTGAAAACTAACCACAGGAATCTTTTAAAATCTGAGCCAAGATCTTCATGAAGCCACATTGACAGAGACCAGTGAAATTCTTTAGAATACAAATGTATGATGACTACACTCTTTATTACAGGTATGAGGGTGTACATGCTTAAAGAAACCGTAAGATTTCCACAGTTGTTACAGGTTTTTGAGATTTTCAGAGTCTAAAAAGTACTACATGTGTTACATTTATATACATATAAAAATGGGAGCAACACTTAGCTTCACTCTCACCACTTTCTGCAATGTGAGATCATAAGCCATTCACCTTCACTAAGCCTTAGTTTTACTGCATTTGGAAATCGAACAGCTTTCAAATATTCACCTGCTAAGCTATACATGCCGATTCTAAACATTTCTGGCAGGCACAATTTTGGCCCAAATAGTTGGTGGCCAATCCACCGAGAAAACCATGCAAAAACTCTTTGCAAAATGATAGCAATAAATAATGTAAATCAAAATGCAAGCAGAAAAAAAACATGCTTCGGCATTTGAAGTATGCTTTGAAAACTTGACAGAACAAAATTATGTTCCTCTTCAGCTGCTATTTCCTTTTTCTCTGAAGAATTTCTCCATTCATTAATCATCTATTGATTATACGCATCCCGGGATCTGGACCCCATTTGAAAGCGTGCATACCTGGCCAGATGGCAGTCAAAAAACTGTGTCTGAGTTACTTCCCAAAACGATAACTTCTGATGGTAAATGTTCCAAAAAGAGGAAGAGAGAGAGTTTATCAATCCCACTCTTGGTGCTGCTTGATGCAGTCTCCATTTGAAGTGAGAATATGAGCTCATGTGTAAGGAGCTTGTTAATACAAATAGCAAAGAAAATAAACTATTACAAATGGCCTTCTAAAGGAACGTAATCTGTTAATGTATGTATGAATACCCAATAAAATGTATTCTTTATTATAACATACCTCTG
Source organism: Alectoris magna (assembly GCA_030625065.1). NCBI lineage: Eukaryota > Metazoa > Chordata > Aves > Galliformes > Phasianidae > Alectoris > Alectoris magna. The sequence goes on from CM060560.1 coordinate 109,721,931, forward strand.
TTTACTGAACCATGTTTGTTGTTTATGCAGTGTTTGCCACAATCCTTCTTGCAAACTGGTTACTAATCTGACAAGTAGTTCCAGTCCTTGGAGAATCAGTATGTTACTCTTTTAATTAAACACAACATTGGAAACGGGAAGGGGAAAAAAAGAAAAGAATGTATTGACTATTCTGTTTCCTCCTGATTTTCATTCTGTTTCACACTTTTCGTACAGCTTTGCTAGGAGATTGTTCATTCATGGAAATCAAATAAACAAAATTAGCTCCAACTCTACGCAGCCCCAGGTGCTTAAATAAAAGAATACCCCTGAATGTCAGCAGCTTCTCAGACACAAATGTCCTTTCCTCACAGAAGATAACTGGAGGACAGCCAGCATTGTCCGATGCAAATTCACCACAGATTCACACACAAAACTCACACACGGGCACAAAAAGACAAAATCAGGTCCCATATACTAAAAGAAATAAAAATGTGCAAATATCTGATAAAGAACTTAAATGAAATAAAGATCAAAATTCTGTCCCAAGATGAAAGACAGCAAAAGACATTTATATATTAAAAAAAAACCAACTGCTGAGAAATGCATATTATTTTTCTCTATGGTACAAATATAACACACTGTAAGCATGTTCCCATTAACAAGTAGTCTTTTGTTAGCAATCTTATTAAGAAGACGTTTCTCTTAAAGCTTTCAACAGATCTCCTCGTTCGCCCACTGATGGAGCTTCATGCCTGTAGACAATGCATTACGCTGCAGAAATGATCTTTGCTCTAAGAGTCCTAACAGGTTGTTCTTTTGATCTTTTTACAATAACAACTTGGTAGCTTTGGCCTATTTTTTCTTAAGCTCCTTCAGCACGGGTCATTGGTTGTGCACTCACCTACTCCAACACTTGTGTATGCTGGTTATGACTCCAAGCAAGCAAGTAAACCAGCAGCTGCTCGTGAAGATGAGCTTTTGAAGGGGAGAAGCCTTGAATGAACAACAAATCCAGGCAGACTGCCTTCATTTTAGTCTGGTAGCCTAGCAGAACACCCGAAGGATTGTTTGCTGAGCAATGCCAACTTTTCAACCACTCTCTGAGAGTTAAGTGCTTCCAAAGAAAAACAACTGTAAGCTAAATGATTGTAGAGATACTCTGACTGCTTTTAAAGGGAGAACCCACAATTTTAAACAAGGAAATTTTGTATGCAACAAGTTAAAGTGGAATGAAATGGCTAGATGTTATAAAAGCACTGGGATTTCAGTTGAGGAGGGAAACAGTGACTTTGCTTATCAAATAACGTATAAGCTGTTTAAAATGAAAAATCAGCCATGGACGTACTCCCAATCTGTAGTTTGAACAACAGCTAAATTTAGTCCTGATATTGAAACAGGATCAGAGTTGTTTCAGATCCCCCAAGAACAACCTTCTAGACTGTCATCACTAGATTTTGGCTTGGATGGTAAAATTCATGACATTTTTTTAAGCTTCCTGTTCTCGATCTGATTCAAATTGGGTCCATAACATAGGCCTTTTTCAGCTCCAGGTCAACCTCAAATTTGTATTTCTACATAAAGTTCAGAATTTGAGCCATGCTAAATTTTAAGGAAATTTAAACTTGTAAATGACCCTCTAACACTGTCCCCTCTGTCCTCGTAATACAGAAGGTGCTTCATGTTTCAGCACCCATCCTTCTCGTTCCAGCATTCCCTAGCTTAAAGCAGGCTGTGCCTAGTAAAAGCAAAGCAGGGACAGCTTCTGCAGGAGGTCTGTTAGCAGTCTTACATATGCTGAATTTTATTATATTTTGTTTCTTAAGGAAAATTTAAATCTCTAAAAACTTTTAGCAGATGTATTTTTGAATATTTAACCCAACAGTCATTGTTCAAAGAAAACAACGTTTGTCACATTTCCTTTTTTAAGAGCAGAACAATGGCAGGACTGGAATGAAAAAGGGCAAAGAAAATGATTAGCGGTGGATGTTCCTGCTGCTGGTGCTTAGGGGCTGTCCCCGTCACATTCGAATAAGCCTTCTAAAACTCGATGGTTGTTGTTTTTGTAGCAAAGGAAGTGATCGAATTAACCACAGACCATTTGTTTCTCCTGTTGCTAGCTCGTTTCATTTCTTACCAATGTCTAAATGTCTTGTGGGATTCTTTTGCTTGTTAGAGATTATTTCCTGCATGCCTATGTAGGTATTCTACCACTACAATTATCAATGCAAAGAAGTTTTTCTTCTTAAATGCTTTCTTATTTCAGACACCCAACTTGAAACATTTCAGCAAAACAGGTATTCAACACTTCTGTCACTTTGGAGGAACCAAAAACTGAAGCATCAAAATTAATGGATTGTGTCTGAAACATTAAGCTAAAACAGCATGCACTTTTAATAGGTCAAAAATCAATAGCAAATTATATTCTGGAAAGTAGAAATGATAAGCGAGAACAGAGCTGCAGATGACAAAACCACTGCCTATGAAACAATGGGGAAGGAAAGTAATTTAAATACACCACAGGGCTATCCTTCAGAGAAGCAGCTTGTGTAAATCTCCACTGAGTGTGAGAAGCATCATGACCTTAGATTTTCTTCAATCCAGTTCCCGTTGATGTACCTAATGTTTAGATTACTTATCAGTTCAGAGAAGAAGAAATGTCCCCTTACAATTCTTTATTCTCTACCCAAATTTTTTACTCAAGCACACATTAACACAGTGCTTTTCTGCCTCTTTGCCCTCTCTTAAGAATAGATGATTTGGAAGAGGACAGTAAGAGACAGGTTAATTTCGACTTCCCCTGCCTCTTCAGATTAAGTGAGACAATGCAGAGGCTGAGAGCAGCAGAAAAGGCTGCAGTTGGAATAAGGTAAATTGTTACTAACAGGCAGCCGGAAGGAAATGGGAAGATCTTTGACTCACAGGTGTGTCTGAGTCAGTGTTTCTTGTGACGACAGCTGGGAGAGGTGATAAAATTATGCATTTCCCCTTTCTTGGGCTATGATTTCAAAACAGCCAGCAGTGAGAAGCCATCAGCTTACAATGTCTCCGCTTCAGCTACAGCAAGAAGAGTTGGAAGCATCAGGACTGCATTCCAAATCCTTTTCAGATGCATAGTATGAAAGAACAACTTCCCTCTTCTACATACTATTTAAAATTCAGTGGGGGAAGTGTCTGATGTTAACATTATTTATGAATAACCTCTCATGGTTATAGTTTCAAATGACTTCCTAATTGCTGCCTTACTTCCAGTGTTGCTTTTAAATTCTAAATTTTAATCACAAGGGCACGTGTGCTTCTTTCACAGAGATAATTAGCACATGCATTACAGTGTCAGTTCTCTCTGAAGGGAACCGCCTATAAATTTGGGAAGCTTTTTGAACTGAGTCATCTAGTCATCTCCACATTTGGTATGTGCTACTTAAAGAATAGTCTTATTTTCTGGTTTGGGAAAAACGTGGATTTTTAAATACTACTGTGAGGGATTCTTGAAGTCTTTTGTAGAGGACAAAATTGCTAGAATTATATTTTCCTGACAGAAGCTAAAGATTAACATTAAGGTCATCCCAGAACAGTAAGAGCCAAGTGATTACAACTCTTGTATTCTCCCTACCTCCCTTTCCCTCAAATAGCTCCCCTTACAACAGAAATGTTCTGCATTTTGATAGTCAGAAACTTCTGACAAATTAAGGAGCACTTTCTTCTCACTAATGACCTCCACTTCATTCAAATTTGATCCAAAACTTTTATATGTATAAATATTCAAAAGCTTTTACAGCTTCTTCTAAAGAATCAGATAAAGGAGGAGAGGTTTGGGGCCATTCATTACAAAGGATTTCTACCATCAAAGGGGCACGAGTCCATATTGAATATCAGGTCATTTGAAATGTACCTTTGATTTCCAAGTAGCCGAGTACACCCTCAGCACTTAGCAACTACAGAGCAGAATAATTTTGACCTTCTCCTTTTCCTCTGTACGCTAATATTCCAGATAACCTAATTATTGTCATGCACTCTCAAGGTAGGAAACTGCAGTTACAGCAGCCTCTTCATCTGGGAAAAGAATCCTGTTATAAAGTGATCCATCTAAAGAATGAATTTATTTACAATTTTAAGTATCCTTGTTACTGCTCGTTCCCTCGAAACCTCCACTGCTCACAATTTAAATGAAAACTGATCTATATGCTTCTCTCTCAAGTAAAAGCCTGAAGCGTGAAAGAATGAATAACTCTGAAACTTATCCTTAAAGTTTCCTCCTTCTTCCTACGAGAATATTTGGAAAAAACAAACAAAGTTGTAAGTGAGAATGGAAAAGCCATTGCTTGCACTGGGTCAACAGCATAAACAAACACAGAAATATCAGCTTTCAAAAAAGTAAAAAATCTACTCTCAAAGTCTAGCTGACGTATGCAAATGGTAAACAGTATTGCTCTAACAAGTGAGTACTAGTCCCTCTGTGAATAATTCTATTCCAGGTAAATCTCTGTATTTCAAAGTAAGGTAACATTCATTTTACAGTATGCTTGTAGTGGTAAAGTTACAAGTTCAGTTCAGCACTGATGCTGATCCAGGTGAATTAGTGAAAAGCAATGGTGCTAGACCATGATGCTGTTTCCTGGAATAGCCTCCCACCAGTTTACGTATTCTGTGGTATTGTGATTGGCTGGGAAAGGCAAAAAATAATCTGCAGAAGTACACTTGTTTGAACCTGAATGAATATACTCCACCCCTACTCTTCATGATACAGGAGTAAGACATAGCTGAAGGAAGAAAAAAGGCATGAAAGTCTTAAGTACATTATTATTATGAATTGTTTAGCACTCTCTTTGGAGAAGTGCATGCTCATTCTTTTTCTGAAAGACTGTCACATGAATACACACAAAAGACAAATGGAGCAAATAAAGAGGAAAGATCCACTCCTGGAACTGATGCCAAACCTGATGAGAACAAAGAAGCAGAAGAGATGTCCAGTAACACTCTCCCTGTGTTGTCTTAGACTTAGAAGTAAAGCCTTTTCCTAATTTAAGAATGATAGTTATCCAGAGTATACAAAATCCCTTTTGACCCGTTACACATCACACATAGTGATTAAAAATAAATAAATAAATACATTCAAAGTGACATGAACATAAAGTACATTAAATAAAGACATCATAAGTATCATGCTGCAACGACCGTGGAAAACTACCATGGACAAAAAAGCAACAAATGCTGATGAGCTGAGCTCTACCCATTACTATTAGTGATTTATTACAAAACAGCTGCACTGGGACATTTAAACTACTATTTTTTTGTTTCCATTGCTAGCTGTCTGTTACTAGTTGGAAAGAGACTCAGTTCTACTTGTCTGCTTGGCATTTAGCACCATTCTCCACCCACACAGCCTACTTGAAATGGCACCCACACTGGAAATTTTACACTTTTAAACTTCTATTTTCCATCTGTATCAAATTCCACAACATTCCAGCTGCAATTCCAGAAGTCAACTGTATTGCCTTCACGCCTGCTGTGCTGCTTGTACTCATTCTCCTTTCTCTTTTCTTGCTCTGTTTTAAGCAAGTTGAGGAGCAGCTTAAACTCTAGTATACTCCATGTGGGTTAAAAGTTAAGCTGATTGCATCCAATACATAATAAATGAAGGAGCAGAAAATTAAAAGAGCAAAACAACTGAAAAATATAGGTGTTGGCTAAGTTCGGCATTCAGCTTTTACTGAAGTTGAGATTTCATGACGTAATCACATGGGAGACACTGTCTCCCATGCTATTCTCCTGCAAAAGCTGGCAGCCCGTGGCTTGGATGGGTACACTCTCGGCTGGGTAAGGAGCTGGCTGGAAGGCCGGGCCCAGAGAGTGGTGGTAAATGGAGTCAAATCCAGTTGGAGACCAGTCATGAGTGGTGTTCCCCAGGGGTCGGTGCTGGGGCCTGTCCTCTTCAACATCTTTATTGATGACTTGGATGAGGGCATTGAGTGTGCCCTCAGTAAGTTCGCGGATGACACCAAATTGGCAGGGAGTGTGGATCTGCCTGAGGGTAGCGAGGCCCTGCAGAGGGATCTGGATAGGCTGGTGAGCTGCGTCGAAGCCAACGGGATGAGGTTCAACAGGACCAAATGCCGGGTCCTGCACTTAGGCCACAACAACCCCAGGCAGCGCTATAGGCTTGGGGCGGAGTGGCTGGAGGACTGTGCTGAGGAAATAGACTTGGGGGTACTGATTGATGCTCGGCTGAACATGAGCCGACAGTGTGCCCGGGTGGCCAAGAAGGCCAACGGCATCCTGGCTTGCATCAAAAACAGTGTTACTAGCAGGAACAGGGAGGTAATCGTCCCCCTGTACTCGGCATTGGTGCGGCCGCACCTCGAGTACTGTGTTCAGTTTTGGGCCCCTCACTGCAAGAAAGACATTGAGGCCCTGGAACGTGTCCAGAGGAGGGCTACGAAGCTGGTGAGGGGTCTGGAGCACAGGCCTTATGAGGAGCAGTTGAGGGAGCTGGGATTGTTCAGCCTGGAGAAGAGGAGGCTCAGGGGAGACCTTATAGCTCTCTATAACTTCCTGAAAGGAGGTTGTGGTGAGCTGGGGGTCAGCCTCTTCTCTCGTGTAATCAATCAGTGATAGAACTAGAGGGAATGGTTTCAACCTGCACCAGGGGAGGTTCAGGCTAGACATTAGGAAGTATTACTACTCGGAAAGGGTAGTCAGGCATTGGAATGCACTGCCCAGGGAGGTGGTGAAGTCACCGACCTTGGGGGTGTTCAAGAAACGTTTGGATGTTGCGTTGAGGGGTATGATTTAGCTGGGAAGTATTGATAATGGTTGGACTAGATGATCTTCTAGGTCTTTCTCAACCTTGATAATTCTGTGATTCTGTGATTCTGTGATTCTGTAATGATCCTTATTTACAGCTTTGGAATGAGCGCTGCATAATCCCTCTAATTTTGTAATGCACTTTATCCTTATCCATAGGTGTCATTAAAAATAAAAAAGACAAATTAAAGCAAAGATAACAGTTCAGTTTGGTATACTTAGATTAAGATAAAGCAACTCACTCAGGATCATTATCTGTCCTGTTTCTGCTTAGCTGCCAGAGACAATGTGCTGAACAACAAAACTGAGCATCTCCCTCATATCCCACTGTCTCTCTGCATTTGGTGCTGGCTTCAACCAGAGATAACATCTTCCCCTTACGCTGTCCAAGCGCATCTTGCTTTAGCACACATTCAGTTACTGCTTCCCTCCACACACAAGTCAACTACCCACACAACCTGCCTTTGTAAAAGAACAGCAGTGCTAAGGAAAGTAATTTGGGAAGCATCTTGCCAGCTTGGAGGGAAGGCAGAAAAATCTCTTTGAAAGTTAAATTTGTTACAGGGAAAAGAAAACATGAATGTTTTTCAAACTCATGTGATCAGAAATGTGGCAGACCAACAACAGCAAAGTATCTAAGCTTTCTACACTTTCCTTATCAATTATGGTTTGTTCAAAGGCCCACCACCCATAAAATAAGCAAATGAATTTTGAAATGAGCTAAGAAGCTTTATTCTAGAAAATTAATTCTGGTGGAGGATTGCAAAGATATTTAGATGAAAAGATCCTTGGAGCATTTCTCAACGGACAAGAATGTGTTGGTCTTGGAGAGGGACACAATCCAGAAGATTGTGAAGATGCAAACAGTTGTGACAGTCCTTTTTTGTTGCTGTTCTTCAGAAGATCACAGGATTACAACCAAACTGCAGAGGGACAGCAAGCAAGAATTAATAAGACATGAACCCTAACCCAGGCAACACATTCACCAGTTCTTTCAAAGCCATGCAGACAGGAAATGGAGACAGGCCTGTTTGAAAATAGTTTAGAAACAGCACTACTGTACTATCCATTGCTATTAATAACCACAAATGTTCCTGTTACATTATATTATTACAGTTGCATTATATTAATTTCAACAGGCTTTGCCTTCAACAGAGTCAATTTGTTTCTTGCTTCACTTTCCAAACTCCAGCAGACATTTTGCCTTCATGTTTATAGTGTTTCATTCCTATGCCTAAATATCAAATGAGCAGTCTCATAGCCCAGGAAACAAAGTTGTACATTCAGACACTCTGAATGTACAGGAACCATCTCTTACAATTCAGAGTCCATACTTCATCATCCATTCCTGTGCAGCTGTGGTTCGAGGTATTTCCGCATGATGCAACACCTCAGCTCTGCACACTCAGTTGTGCTCAACTTTCTTTCCACAAAGACTGAAGAGGATTTTCAGTACCTCTGAAGTTGAAGCATTTGGATTGGCACTAGGAAATAATGAATATAAATCTATGATGTTCATTTAATAGAGCCATGTATTTTGGAAACTCTTAGTATGGACCGAAGGAAAGCAGAAAGTGTTGGGCTCTCAGAAGGCTCCCGTAACATTACAGTAAATATCTTTTACAGATTAGAATTTCCTCCAAAGTGCCTCAAAGAGTCAGTTGTCCAATAATAATAAGCCAATCTGAAATAATCAGAGCCAATACCACCCACAGACATGCCCTTAGTCACAGTCAAGTCTCTTGCTTCCCCTTAATGACACCAATAGAGTCTTCTATTCAGCAGCCATATAAATTTATAACCTAGCTCACGGGAAGGAATAGCTGCTTAGTACTTCTGCCTGTGCTTGGGACGGGAGGTTAGAAGGCTAGGCAGAAAGAAGACAGAAAGAGAAGTAAAATCTCATCCAAAACATTTATCAAGAAAACATCAATAGGGACCTGGCAGTGCCCCCTTCGGTTCTCTGAAGTGACATTTCTTTTTGTTACCTTGGAAAAACAAGGAATAATAGAAGCTCATTGTGGTATATAACTTGCCTTTCTATGACATTTATTCTTTCAAGCTTCCCAGTTGCCAACATGCAAGGTTAAGAGAAGACAGTTCATGAATCTGTGTAGGCAGTAGGAGCTAAGATTACAGCCAAACTACTATATTTGCTTGTAATACACACAATGTCACTGTCGCAGTCAGCAAAGGCCTCTGGGGAGCTGAAAAGAAAAGGACATAGAAGGCAAGAGAATAAACAGTGACAGAAACAAATCACAGACCTTTTTCCTACATCTTTCCCATTAAGAGGTGATTCAATTAGGATTTATACGACACTTTGAAGTGAACTTGGAATTTCATTGCAGATCCCCTTTAAATAGCTTAATTCTTTATTAGTAAATCTAACAGATTTTTCTTTGAAGTAAGCTGTAAACAATTAGCACTAAAAAAGAAACACACACAAACTTCTTTCATATCCAATTATTTTCCCCCGGCCCCTTGAATAGTCACATAAAACAGTTTTTACCAAAATAATGTGCCAGACAAGCAAGTAACACTGCTGAGAATTTTATAAATATCATATCATAGAATCAAAGAATGGCCTGGGTTGAAAAGGACCACAATGCTCATCTAGTTTCAACCCTCCTGCTATGTGCAGGGTTGCCAACCAGCAGAGCAGGTTGCCCAGAGCCACATCCAGCCTGGCCTTGAATGCCTCCAGGGATGGGGCATCCACAGCCTCCTCAGGCAAGCTGTTCCAGAGCGTCACCGCCCTCTGAGTGAAAAACTTCCTCCTAATATCTAACCTAAACCTCCCCTGTCTCAGTTTAAAACCATTCCCCCTTGTCCTATCACTACCCACCCTCGCAAACAGCCGTTGCCCCTCCTGTTTATATGCTCTCTTCAAGTATTGGAACACCACAATGAGGTCTTCCTGGAGTCCTCTCTTCTCCAAGCTAAACAAGCCCAGTTCCCTTGACCTTTCCTCAGAGGAGAGGTGCTCCAGCCCTCTGATCATCTTAGTGGTCCTCCTCTGGACTCGTTCCAAGAGTTCCACATCCTTCTTGTGCTGGAGGCCCCAGTCCTGGACGCAGTACTCCAGATGGGGCCTCGCAAGACCTGAGTAGAGGCGTACAATCACCTCCCTCTCCCTGCTGGCCGCCCCTTTTTTAACGCAGCCCAGGATATAGCTAACCTTCCAGGATGCAAGCACACACTGCTGGCTCACATCCAGCTTCTCGTTCACCAGGACCCCCAAGTCCTTCTCCACAGGGCTGCTCTCCAGGGGTTCTTTGCCCAATCTGTACAAACACCTGGGTTTGCCCTGGCCCAAGTGCAACACCTTGCACTTGGCCTTATTGAACCTCATTAGGTTCTCATGGGCCCACTTCTCCAGCCAGTCCAGGTCCCTCTGGACAGCTTCCCTTCCCTCCAATGTATTGACTGCACTGCTCAGCTTGGTGTCGTCTGCAAACTTGCTGAGGATTATAGACGATGCTATCGTCTATAATCAACATCCTAGTTAACTCCATAGTTTAAAAATATATGGTAAAGTTAGGTGCCCCTTTGACTGAACAATGCATTTCCTGATCTGCGTTCAAAATTGGCCATGGTCCTGTAATTGATGAAACCATTATGGAGAAGACTGGGCAAATATAGGAAGGAATACAGCAACATCAGGAAATAAGTACACCACCTGACTTTAAAAATAAATTCTCTAACTGTGGTTATAGAGTTTATGGACTGAAGGTTTCCATTCCTACATGATTTGTATATTTGTAAATCATATTTACTCATCTCTTTTCATTTCAAAATGACTTCAATGATTTGAAGTTTAAATATGATGAAGTTTGGTTGTATTTTTTTTTTTAATGTTATGGGCAAATTCTCAAAGTCTATTTCTCACAGCTGTCTACACACCAGCATGATGGAGAGCAATGACAGAAGGTAGAGGAGTGCCACTATGAGTTTTTGTAAGTACAAGGCTTTTCTGTTCTAAATTGTTTGGGTTTTTTTTTGTTCATTTGGTTTGGTTTGTTTCTTTGTGTTGTTGGATATTTTACTTTGGGTTGTTTCTTTGTTTGCATGGTTGTTCTGTTTTTTACACGTTAAGTTATCACACCTTTAGACGTCTTTGGCCCAGATTCATTCCCAACGTATTTCTTTATTTTCCATCTTCGTTTATCCTGTTGCAATAACAATGAGTGTCATAGCAATTTGAAAAGATCATTTATTTCCAGCACACCAGGTGTATGTGGAGAAGATGAAACTGACCCATTTGGATATATGGTTATGTTGCCGTGCACCTGGCAACCCATGTTCTTTTAGCTCTGTGCCTGTGCTGGACTATTGGGTAAAACCTACCTGGGCCAAAGAACTGCACGTGAATACCAATATGGTGAGCAGAAAAATGGCGTTTATTGCATCGTGCGATTTACCTGTATACCTATCCTACTTCATCTACGCCCCTTATGCATACATTAACCCTTTGACACCGAGCAAGGGGAGAATCCTATCACGTCACATCCCGAATCCTTGCTGTCGCCTACCACAACAGGTTAAGTTGCAATTCAAAAGGACGAAAAAAACAAACCACACCAACAGTGAAAAAATAAAAACAAAGAAACAGAGCCAGTTTTATTATTATACAACTCCTTTTGTCCACCTGAATAGTTCTTTAAGAATTACAAGCAAGCAGTCATGATCTCAGAAGAGATCACATAAGAGAAATGTGAACTTTTCTCAAGATAAAGTTCTGCCTGCATGAATAAAATTTTAGAAGTCACCAAATTTTGTCTTCCTAACCCTGCAGACCTTGCTCAAGTAAACTATTTGAGCAAAGAGGATGCACGCTTATATAATTACTAATCCAGGTCTTCATTTTATCATTTTAAAATACATCTTCCATATGCACACTTGCATAGAAAGGAACGTTTCATAAAGCTATTATTTTTTTAATAGTTATGCAAATGTCTTAGTGACAGATGGTGAACCAGACAAAACCAGATAAGAAATACAGAAGCCATAAGACAGGGGGCTGGGAAACACTCTTTTTATATTTAGTTGTTCAGTATTACATACATACACATGTATATTTAATGGAAAGATGTCATAAATACACACCAAAAAAAACCCTCCATCCCAAACAATGCAAAATTCCTGTGGAAGTCTTGTACACTTCACAAAGACATAATTTTACATTTTTGCTGCTAAATATGCCTCAAAAGCTGCAGTGAAAATTCAGCCTCATTTCAGTAGAGCTCTTGGACCCAGAAAAAGCTGAAGCATATACAAATACTTATAAAATGAGAAACTTAATACTGCATTAACTGGAGAAAATGATTAAGCACAACTAAAGACATAAATACACAAAATCAGCCTTCTTGATAATAAAGTTTTACTATCTAGACAGCCATATTTCACATTTTGGTTTAAACCAATTGTGACAATTCCAGTGATGTCAATTTACTCTGACTGTACACCTCCCCTGAAAAAGGCTCAGACTATTTTATAAATACTATACTACCATTACATTGTAAGAAATCTATTTAAAAAAAAAAAAAAAAGCTTTGAGCTTTTAAAATTGAATATCTAGATTACATAGCACTTAAATGCTTCATGCAATACAATTAAACTTCAGCTGTAATTAGTGCTAATGCTTTTCCTGCTGATTCTACAAGCTTGTCATTCTGAAAATACCATCAGCTGAGTGAAAATCAAATGTACCTAAACGTAATCCTACTACTATGAATCTGGATTTACTTCACAGAAAAATCCTGCTTTTTTCTACTGTTTGTTCGGAATAATCTGACATCATTGTTTCCAAAATGTCATAAAAATTCCACTAAAATACAATGGAATTGTGCAAGAAAGGTCCAAATATGGCTTCACATAACAACTGCCCTTGTGGGCACAGTGCTTCATGAAAGAGCTGTAACTGATGAAAAATTATTATACTCTAAATTCTGAACAACAAGAACCAAAGTTCTGACTTATTTTTAACCTACTCCTTATTCCTAAGTTGTTTAATAAAAAGCATTTTAGTATTTGAAATTCTGTCTGCAAAGCATATTTAAAAGAAATAAGTCTCACAGCAGTTTTTCTGTTCTGCTCAGTGGATAAACAAGACGATTGAAATATCCACAAAGAATATAAAATCTTTTAAGCTCACAATTCACTTCCCAGGAACTGTCTTTAGTATTCACTCAAGTTTCACTATTTCAGCAAACAACAACAACAACCACCACCATTCTTCCAGAGTAAACTGCGACTTCCCTAATGACGAGATAAGCTGGTCAAAGTGAAAATGCAGGAAGCTTGAACAGCAGTGTAAAATATCTGGCAGAAGAAGCTGAGCTATAAGCTGACAGACAAACAGATGAGCTATGCGAGCAAGTGGGCACAAATCAAGTGCTAGTCACATAAACGGCAAAGAAGATTTCAGGTTTCTTTCGTACACAAATAAATATCTTGGTAATTTATCACCTCAGTTAATACAGTTTTAGCTGCAGTACTAAGCAGGAAGAGTTTGGAAAGCCTGGAAAACCTGGTCATCAAATACATTTGGTTCAAGTGTAACATTTTATTTTCATACCATCACTGATATCAGCACAATGCTGAGAAACAAGAAACTGCTTTTCTGTTCCAGTTTAAGGAGGAGGTACTCAATATAAACACTGTTCCATTTGTTTGAAGACTACCCGCTCAGTCTGGCTGAGGAATGGGCCCCTCAACTCCTCCAAAACTGTGAAAACATGGGAGCATTCTGTCTGAATAAATTCCAAAGGTGATGTTTGTATGATAACGCCAGTGAAACCAGGCCACTTAACTAGAGCCACAAGCCTATATTTTTACACAGATTGCAAATTTAACTTACTGCTTACAGTACCCTAGCTCGGACTCCCCTGTATGATTCCTTTGCCACTTTAATTCTTTTTTTCCTCCTTTGGAGGTCACTGATACAACTGCATGCACAGATATTACGGGCTTCTGTTGGTTCTGTCTCTACACAGTAGCACAGGGGAACCTGGAATTAAACACATTTTCCATGAGGGCGTTTACATAACCAGTGCTTTTCTTGAAGATTTTTAAAAGGTTTCATTCACTGTCCTGATTGTCTTATTCCAAGTCCCCTTCCAGAAGCTTAGTTTTTATAACATTCACCCATCGTAAATTCTGAACATTTTCCTCATTTATACTGAGGAGATTTCTGACTAGCTTACGTGCTACATTTCTGCTTTTTGGCCCAATCAACTGCACTTTTCATAGGCTTCACTGCTCAGTAACCACGCTCGATAGATTTAAAATCCAACTGGCATAATTTAGTCAAGTGTATTCAAGTGGAAGGAAAAATACAGAAAGCCAATGAGTCAAGGGAAGCAAGTTCAGAAAAGAATATTTTCAGCTTCGGCTAAAGGGGGGGAAAAAAAAAGAAATTGGAAAAAAAAAATTAAAAAAGATGCGTATTGTTGGTTTTTTGTTCCCCCCCCTTTACAAAGTATTTCATATTTTTAACAATTTGCCATGGCACAAGTCGGGAGACTTTATTATATCATGGGGCTATGCAAGGTTATGACAATGGGTTGAACAGCATTGAGAGTTAAGCTACAATGGAATTTAAAAGCAGCAGAATGTTATTTTATTCATGGGACACAAAGTGAGCTGTTCCTGCCACTGCCTTGCTTTAGCTGAGCACTAGGTTACAAGAAGAATGCAAGAATTCCCACATATTTTTAGAAACGGTATTGTACAAGATTACTATTCTTAGCTTCTTTGTACCAGTAAATGGAGAAAGCTCTCTAGGACTATTCATTTTTCTATTTTAAAGAATTGATTACCTCCTTCAGAAGAAACTTTTAAAAGTTCTTTGTCTGAAGTCCTGAGCCAGGCTACCTACAATCCTTCAGCACACGGACTTCCATCCATGAAAGTAAATCACTTCACCTGCATCGGACAGTGAAGCTAGCCAGCTACATACATCCTATCAGCACAAACAGCACAGGGAAAGTCTCATTGAGGTCCTGTGCACACTGACCCAGTACCTCTAGCGTTGTCTCACACTTCAGCAGTGAAATTAATTGCCATTTTTCAAAGTCATAGTCCTGGGTTAGAAAGAATAATCCAAGAGGGTACAGATAGAATCCAAACTCAATTTATGTAGCGCGTAAGAAATGAGGAGTTAATCAACATATCTTCTCCATCAACCTGACAAAAGTATGCTGCACAGGGAAAAACAGATATCCTGAAGTTCTCTGCAACAAAAGTGGAACATTTATTCCAAAACCACTTCAGGAAAAACATATTTGTAGAGTTGCAAAAAGACAAATATCAAAAACTCAATTGCTGATACCGAGTTAGGCAAAACAATGAACATTCAAAGCCGCTCCTGCATAACAATATTAACAACTATTTCTTACACAAATCCGTAGCATTTAGACCATCTTCCATCGAGAAAAAGCAAAAAAAGAAAGTATTCCCAAAAGGCAACCACTGGGACACAATTCCGGTAATTTCAGCAAGAGCAGAATAAAGCCTACGAGGAGAATCTACCACAGGGCATGGATGACTTTTAGCTAGATAGTGAAACTGTCTTTGTTCATTTTCAGATCTGTTGAAGTAAGAGATTGAGAAGAACAACCGCAGTGCTATGCCATTTAAAATCCTACATAGTAATAATAATAAACCCAAAAACAACAACTCAAAACAAACAATTAACAGAAAGGGGGGAAGAAATTATTTGCACAGCAGGCTTCCACTTGAGCCAGTAGAGCTGATTTTATGTTTAGCTGCAAGTGACCAGTAACTGAACAAAATAAGAACACTCAACACCTTATTGGGAAAAAGTAAATTGCACCTTCAGGAATTAAAGCCACTCTTTGTTCTCTTTGATACAGGGGTGATGATGTTCTGTTGGACACTTGCTGACTGCTTAGACTAGATCAGTTCAAATTGCAATTCTTTACTAGTTTTACTTTGACCTCCTTATATTTCCTTTGAAACAACGTGCCTTAATCTGAAACTTAATAGAAACAAGCATTAATACTATCCCTTAGTATACAATGAACAAAATAATGAAAAAAACATGTTCCACAGTAGTACGCACTGTTTAAAATATGACTGCTTAATGCATTAAAATGAACGTTTCAGAAAGGCAGAAATCACTTATTCTTTTCCCCAGAAGCCTCATTCACTGTTCTTCATTTTCGTTTTTAAAAAAAAAACAAAATTAGTCCTGTAATGAAGAAGAAAAAAGCACAATCATCAGCTGCATTACGTAGAACGAGCAACTGATGCAAAAAGCTTATAAACTCAGCCTGAGAATAACTGAACGCTCTGAAGCATTCAGAAAATAATTACAAATATCAAATGCATTCAATGTGATTTCACAAATGTCCAATGCAAAAGCAAAATCTCTCAGTTCTATTGAAATTGCGACTTGCCTTGCAGAACATATGGCCTACTTTTCGGTTGGAAAAGATAACTTATTTTAAATGAAGCTAAGCAAGACAAAAAAAAAATCCAATGTGTTTACTACACCAAGTTCCCATCTTTACTCACAAAGAAAATATTCATAGAACTTGAAGCATACAGGAAACATAGATAGACCACAAATTCATAGTGAGATCATAGGAAAAAAAAAAAAAAAAAAAAAAAGAGTTGTCTTCTCTCTACAAAAGACGGACAGAACGTTAGAGGCAGGAAAATAAATTGAAGCAAATAAATCATAATGTTTCATTTACTACTTCCTCACGCTGCATTTTTCCTCTGTTCAAGACACTCTCTTACTAAACTGAAAAATATTTGCTTGCTGCAGAGAAATCTGTGTGCCACTGGCTGTCTCATTCAAGTATTTCAATTAAAGCTGCTAGTAACATAGACCAACCACTCCTCTCCACTCCCCTCCCCCCCCCCCCCCACACGCACTAATTGAGGTTATTTAGATTTGCAGAAGCACAGAGGAAGTCTTTTCTATGCTAAACTGTGTTCAACAAACACAAGCTTGTTTCCTGTTGAAGTGTGGCTCCAGAGAAGGATGGCAATGGAAAGTCCCTAGGCACGTATTTTACAACAATTTACCACAATATGGAAATCTCAGAAATTCTTGTGAAAGCGGAGATGTTTGAATTGAAAAAAATGAAAGCTGCTAATTCTCAAGTCAAACAAAGAACTCCCAGTTGTATTTGGACAGGATATTAAATAGGATGTTCAAGTTAAATATTGCTGCTATTGTTTTATCGGACCAAGGAAGAACTAAGATAGTGGTACTTGGCAGGAACTGAGTTAAGAAAAAAGAAAAAAAAAAGAAGAGGATTTTGAAATTGATAATTTTTATGCTATAACACAGATGGGGTACATTCAAGAGGTAGCGCTGAAGTGATAGAACTTAGTTAAAGCTTTTGCACCTGCTCTGGCAGATGGATGCAATTAATAACAAAAAAGAAACAGAAGAACTCATGTAAAATTGCTCCCTGAGGGTTAGGTTGTTTGAAAATTAAGCTGACGTGTTTTTTTTTTTATTACCACATATCACAGTAAAGATGTGTTTTGAAGTGGGCTGTCTAGTTTACAGCAAATGAACTCATTAGCAAGGTGTATAGACAAACATGGGCCTGGCCCTACAATTAGTTTTCACACTCAGTCTGCAACCAGATAATGTATAGTAAAGGAAATTGCTCATAGGAAAGGAAATCATTGTTTCTCATGCAAAGCACAACATCATGTTCAAGTTGATTTTCTCCTGGCATGAATGAAAGATTTGAAAACGTAAGCCTGAGAACTTTATTCAATAAAATTCTTGCCATTGTATTTCCAACACTTAAGCGTATTTCCTCCCTTAAGTAGTTCAATTCTTACCTTCAAGAAGCTATTTGAAAATAAACTTCATTATCTGAAGTCAAACCAATGTTAACAAAGATTAAAGGCCTCATATTACACTACATGCATGCACCTGTGTAACTGATACGCACACATACTACCACTGCATGTGTATGGAGTAACTAGTTGTGACGATCTAAGGCTATGGCAATTTATGGTGTTAAATTATTAGGCTACTCCCTGGTAGTTTTGGTCCACGTCAGCTGGTGTTTTTCCAAATGGCTCCAGGGAGGTACAAGGTTAGCTGAGGTCAGAGATCGTTCCCTGCTTGCACGTACTTGAGTTGATGGGGTAGAGGTGTAGGAATTTTATGAGAATTCTGGCTACCATCCATGTCATGCCATGCTACCTGGCCTCAGGGACAGAGAACAGTGTCTGGCCCATTTCATTTACAAGCATAGTCAAGCTTAGCTTGTCATTCTAAGTCAAGGATAAAAAGAGTATGTAAATCCTCAGCAGAGAACTAGAGCACCAACAATATATTATGAGCAGTTGTGCTGTTACCACAGTAGCCTGCTAGCCTGCTGAAGCAAAGAGTGGTATCTACAATGCAAAGTTTCTACGTAGAAACTTTGAAAATCAGTCTTTTTCCATTATTATTTTTTTACAGTAATTCCACAGCAAAATTAAATGAATTTATTCATATTTCATGCACGAAAATAATCTTTTGGATTTCTAGAAACCAGAAACAGAACTGCGAGTATGCAGGTCTGAGGACACAATAACCATTAAGAACACAAGTACATGGAGGAAAAATAGTTAAGGGATTGTTAGAAGTAGATGAGTTAATTGGATAGTAAACTAACGACTAACCGCCACTGTTATCACCAATTCTCTTGAAGTAACCACGCAGTAAGGTAGCAAAAGCATCTGTTATTATACCAACTGCAGTTATCAGGAAGAGAGTTCCGAGTGCCACTGGTGATCTGTTTTGCTTTATATCTCTGAGTTTGCAATGATAAAATAGGTAAGTGTATTGCAATCTGATTTAAAAGTTATCCAAAAGTGGTAGCTTGTAGATTAACAACCCCTCCAGCTCATAAATAAATTACTTCATTTGACATCTCAAGAGCCTAGCATCCTTGAGGGCGTTGTAAAAGTACAGCATGAAAGGATGTTCCATTTGCTCTGTATTCTGAAGAGTTATTAAAGGTGAGTACGTAATAACTGGATAATGACAGGGGCAGACGGGCTACACACACAAGACCTCATACATTTTTAGAATGGGTGAAATAAATTGTACCTAAGCAGACAGCTCCAGAATTTAAAGGCAGTAGTTGCTACTGGCTTTTTTTTTTTTTTGGTGTGTGTGTGTGTGTGTGTGCGCGCGCATACATGCATGCATACATTTGTTTTGTTTTCATACAGAACAGACTGGTGGGAGGCACTAAAACAGTACTGGGTTCTACCTTAGAGCCTCAGCTTCCCTGCAAAGAATGTCCAGCTGCTTTCTGCTGGGGGCACTGCACCCACTGCAGAGCATGACCTTTTCGTAGTTCAGCCATTAAAGCGATGCCTAACAGTACATCAAAGAGGGTCACATCCCCGTGAAAAGTTTTTTTTCACAATACTTTACGCACCCAATCAACATATCAAGAGATGGCTTTGAAAGTTTAAGGATTCATGTTGAATCCTTAACACATGCCAGTGTGTTCTGCTACAACCAGTGAGAAGTTATTTCATGTTCAAGATTCAAGATAACTGACTTTAGCTTTTATGAGTGTTGCTACCGTAGCATTTAACTCAGCATAGTGTAGATTATATTTACCTTTTAACATTATATCATACATGAGAGCAGTATTTCATCTTATTTAGGTGCCTTTAAGTAAAATGTACATTTTGCTCTCTTCACTGTTGTAGTGTTTCAGCATATTTTTCCAAAAGTTACTTTAGATGGGGGCAAAAGAAAACACACAAATGAATAGTGCTTCCAAACCGCATACATTGACTGACTGAAGAAAATCAATAATATTTAATGGCTGGTAAGCAAAAAACAAAATATCTCTTGCTTCCAACTACTGTCAATGGCTCTAATTAATTTCATTCAGGAGCAGCACTGTTTCATTCAACCTAATCACACCAGAGGAATGAGTCACCAGCAGAGCAAAAAGAAACCAGCTAACTTATAGTGAAAATCACAGTGGATAAATACGTTAGTTTACTTCTAATATCTTGTAGTTCTGTTCCCCCCTCTCTATCAAGCAGTCTGCTTTTCCAATAAATGGTATTAGTTTACCTTTCAGTAAAATTGCCAGGTCTGAAACCCATACCTTACAAAAGGATTCAGGAGTACCAAACAAGGCTTCTTTCACTTACTCTTTATTTCTTTGTCTATTATACCTCGACTCACAGCTACCTTCTCTCCATCCTTTCTATTACAAGATCTTACCAAATCCGTACAACAGCCATAATCATCACGACACAACTGAATAAAAACGTAACAAGGTTGAGGGCCTTAATTAGGTATCAAGCTTACCTAGGACCTTTCCACTTTGCCTGAACAGAAAACCTCCCCCCCCCCCCAGCCCCCCTTTCCCCCCAGGGATTCAAAGTGTCTGACTTTTCTCTTTGCTTTGAATCATCCTGCTCTTTTTGTGGTCTTTCAACAGATCTGCATACAGCAGGCTAGCTTCTTAATTTAGGCCACCGAAGTGCACAAAGTTGAGCAGTGAGATTACCCCCTCACATGCTCCTCTGGACAATGGACAAGCCTGCATCAAAATAAGCCAGCTGGCCAGTACCTTCAGCCACCACCTTTTCAAGTGCCTTTAATCCTCATGTACCCCACAGATCCACTTGACAAGTTGTGTCCTTAAGTTCTCCACTGCTAACAACCATAACCCTTGAACTTCAAACACAGCAGCTGCTTGCTCTTCTTCTCTCAGCCTTACTTCTCAGCTGTCTTCTATCAAATGGTCCCTTCACTCTGCATGCTTAAAAGCACAAAGGCGATGCTGTGTCTTCTAGTCCTTTCATGGCGTAGCACGCAGAAGTTTAGCCCATCTCAAACATTCTTAATACCGAAGCTGGAGGTGTCTGTTTCACTCTCGTCCCAGCTAGCTAGTTTCCAACATAAATTCATGTAACCCTCTGAGGATGCTATTTCCCAGAATATCTGCACTTACTGTACAGCACAGACAATGAAAAAAAGAGGTTGTCTGAAAACCACTCCGTTTTCTAATACAGCTGGATTTTTGCTTAATAGCACAACACACATACACACAGGGATGCAGGAAACCAGGCTGCTTATTCCTGCTGGCTTGGCACTCAGATGAACTGCAAGACAACATGACTCAGCCCTACACGGCAACCAAGTCCAGCTCATAGACCACAGCTCTTGGCAGTGCACAGAATATGAAGAGAATGACATAACAATGAAAGCAGAACAATCAACAAAAATAAGGAAAGATTTAAGAAGCTCATGAAAAAATGTTAGATCATCTGATTTACCCACAACCAAAAAAGACAGCATAAGGAAGAGCAGTCACTACTGACCTAATCTTACTCAAGCAGAGCTCCAAGTGAAAAAAAAAAAGATAGGGAGAGCTGCCAGGGAAGAGTATTAAAATCAACGCTGAAATCAACATAGGAAAGAGAATAATTCAGAGCCTACAGTGAAATGAGAAGCTTCCAACCCACTTAAGGTAAGCGCCTGCCAAATTGTATTTTAAAGCTAAAGAGGAACAATGACCTTTGAGGAAGACATTAATGATGAGATTTTAGTTGTTGTACCTACGCCCACAGTAGTAACGTGACACATTTCAAATCAACAGGAAGATACCTGCATTAAAAATACCTGTACATGACATTATAAATAAAAGGAACACCAAAATGCTCCACAGTAGTGTTTCTATTGTTTTTCTTCAACTGCTGCTTTACTAAAAGCTAAAAATTAGGGGAAAAAAATCAAGAACGGTCAGAAACAACTACAGAAATCCCACATTTGCTGACGTTCAGAAAATCAAAACTTAAAAGCAGTCTTTAAAATAATTGTCTTCGTAAAATAACCGCAAAGCTTTAAAGTGCTTTAGCTTCTTTGTATGATAATTAATTGTAAGATTAACTCTCACAAAGCGTAAGTACACCCTGGAACATCTTCAAAGGGCTCTGAAGTCAAACGCCTTGCACCCGATGTGCCTACGCTTTACTTTCTCCTCTCCAGTGTTCACCGGTAACATAAACATTTGAGAAAAACTTGCCCCTAAAACAGAAGTGTGGCATTCATCAGTTGGGGTTTATTTACCGTATGCCCACAGAAAGCCCTCGCATAAAGTAAACATGTAGGGAAGTTTTTACATATATCCACTCATTGCCCTGAGGAACTGCTGCCAGCGTCTGCAGCTCTGCAGCCCATCTTTAACACATGAAACCTCACTGCTTGCTTAAAAAAATAAAACAATAATAAAAAAAAAATCCTCCCTCTCTCACAAGAGAAGAAATCAGACATGAAGAAGGAAGAGAAGCTCCTGCTCTTCGTGGCTGCAACAACAAAACTCTCACAAGTGTTAACAAGAGCTGTACATGCAGAAAACTGCAGAAGGCAACACGAAAGACCACTGACTCTCAACCCACACTGCATGCTTCAACAAGACAGAAGCATAGCAGCTTCATGAGGAGGACGCATTTCCTGTAGCCCTATACCATGCAACGAAACTCCCCAAAACGAAAACCCCTCAAAACACTTCACGACCACTCAAGCCTTCAAACCACCCCCTCGGGCGGGCACGCGTGAGGGGGCGGGACCGGAAGCTCCTCCTCCTTCCTTCCAGCCCTCCCACTGGCCAGTTTTCCTATCACTCTCAACGCTGCCAGCCCCCGCTTCCCCGCCCCCTGCCCAGCTTCAGCTCACTTGCTGGCTTTCACGTCAAGCAAAGGCATCTCTGTGTTCTGATTGGCTGCGTGGAGGGCGGCTGTTCCCGCCTGAGGGACCAGGGCGGCGTTCCGCGGAGTTGCAGCCTACTCCGCTCCGCTCCCCTCTCGGCGCGCATGCGTGAGGCCGAGCCGTGGCCTCGGGGCGGGCATGTTGCGAGGAGAGGAGCGGCCGCCAGAGCGCCGCGGGGCGGGGGAGGGAGCGGGGCAGCCGGAGCTTCGCCAGCCTCACTTTCCCGGAGCGCGCGGAGACCACAGCCTGCCTGGGGCTGTGAGCTGTGCTACATACAGACCTGTGCGTGTTCCTCTCTCTATCTCTTCTCTTGCGCATCGCTGCCGGACGCTCGCTCGCCGCACACGCGCTCACGCAGCGGCAGGCAGGGCTGCGGGGCGGGCAGGGCGGCGGGGCAGCAGCTCTCCGGGCTTGCTCGCGGGGCAGCGGCAGTGCCACAGGGCTCAGTCCCGGGAGGGGCTCGCGCGTATATCTGCGGCGATCGCCGACGCTCGCTGACGCTCGCTGACGGCTGGCGCAGCGGTAGGGGCAGGCGCGGGATGCGGTCCGGTCGCCCTCCGGGGCGGTGAGCGGGAGAACCGAGACGCCCCGCCAGCCGCGGCCCTGCGCCTTGGGGCGCGGATCGGTGAAGGAGTCCGCGCCGCTCTGTACGTAAGTGTCTGTCTGCCTGTCTGTCTGCGGCCTCTCAGACTGCTCCTTCGCACTGCGCTGATTTTTTTTTTCCCCCTCTCCTTCCCTCCCTCCTTCCCTTTGGCCGCGGCACGTCTCACGCTTTTGTTGCGCGGTGGCCGCCGGTGCGGGGTGGGTCCGGGGCAGCCGTGCCGGGGTCCACTCCTTCCCGGCCCTTCGCGGGGCCGTTGACAGTAAATCCGCGGTGGCCTCCGCCGGTATATACTCAGTCCAGGTGAGCTTAGGCTGTTTGTCACGGAAAGTTGAGGTCTTTCCTAAACGTGCCCTGCTCTTGCCCTTTCCTGCCTGCGAAGAAGGAAGTGTTACCTCGCTGGCTGTGTGACAAGATGTTTTGGAGCATCTTGTGAGTCTCTGTTCTCTATCCCCCGCGGCCAGCCTAACTCCCAGATGGCCAACTCCCAGAACGGCCGGAACCCACGCAAAGGACGGATCCTGGGCTTCATCGACGCCATTCAGGATGCTGTGGGCCCCCCCAAGCAGGCAGCTGCCGACCGGAGGACTGTGGAGAAGACCTGGAAGCTCATGGACAAAGTGGTGAGTGTGTATGTGTGTACGCTGGGTGAAGAATGGGGATATTTAAATAGACGCACATGGGGAAACAGCATCTTCCTACAGCTTCAATTGCCATGCTCTGCGTGCTATAGAAAGTAAGGGGTCTTCTTCAGTCTTAGGTTATTTAAGCACAGTTCATCTTTTTTTTTTTTCTTTTCTTTCCCGTGGCCTCCGGCTATGTGTTTTTTTATTTAATTTTGGTTTGTGTTGGGAAAACAAATATGTGTGTTTGCCTCAGGCTATTGTTATTTTCAGATCCTTTAAAATGACTCAAACTTGAAAAGCTGAGCTGTCCTAACAAGAAACTGCTTAACTTGGTCTTGTAATCATGTATTCTGTGTGTTTTGCGTTGGAACACGTTGTTAGTCTGCAAACAAGACCTCTGAAGCATGAAACTTAGTTAAGCTCATCGTCCTGTGAGACGTGCTCATGATGGTAATGTAGATACGTTTGTGCTTTTAGGAATGTGCGTGGGGACTGGGAGATATCACTCTTGTCATTTCTGTAAACAGATTTGTATGGCACACCTAACTTTTCAGTGTGTGCTCTGCATTTCTGTGATTTTTAAAGTACTTCAAATTTTCGCTCTAAAACTAGTAGTACATTCTACCAAAAGTTATTTTTAAGGAAACAGGAGGATAGACTTGAGTTTTCTAGATCTTCTCCTATGTCCCTGAACCAGCCCCAGACATTTTGTTTATCATTGTTCGAGGTAATGCCTTGCTGTAGATTAGCTTGGAGAGTTTCTTTGCAATGATAGAAATAGTTAGCTGTTCAGGAGGTTCGGGCACTCTGTTCTGTGTATGAGTGATGCTTGACAGCTTCTTCTTGAAGCTGTTAGTCTTCGGTCCTTATATCAAGTGTTAGCACTTTTTAACTCCAGGAATTAGTGTAACTGTTTGCTTTCTGTGTGGCTCTTTTGAAATGCAAGTGTTTAACACTTCTTGAAGTTCCGCAGTAGTTACACTGCTATAGCAGAGATAGTTAATTTAACGTAATGGGCCTGGGTGAGTGGTGATTTGGAAGTATTTGATTTTATTTGATGCTACAAGAATAGCAACAGTATTTCTACCACAATTTCTGACAATGATTATAAACTTAAAAAACAGCCTTCATACAAATGGAATCAACACAAAGTCTTTGTCATTTTCCTGTTAGTGATTAGGATGCTGTAAACAGTGAGCATCTTGTAATGAGAAGTGCAAATATAAACCCTAGGAAGCAGGCGCTTTTCTTTGGTAGAGGGAAGTTTTTTTGCTTGTAAACCAGGAACCTATTTTGTCGTTGCTGAAGCCATGTGGGGAATCTACAGCTTAATTTACAAGTCTGTGTGGTACAGTTGTCCTTGGGTTGTTTGTGTATCCACAAATACCAGAAAATCTGTATTTTTGTAAAACTCCTGTGCTTGGAGTTGCAGATTACTTTTGCTCATCTATTATAGGGTAAGTTTATTTGTTGACAGAGCAATGGAGCAGCCAGCAAGGCCTGCTCTGTAAAATTCACTGGGAAGGCTGGACATTGTACTGTGCTTTCTTTTTTCATTTTGCTGGATAAGTGTCCTCAATTTGGATCTTTAATGTATCCTCTTTATGCTGTTCTCAGTTAATCAAATTTTATTTCCAAATTATATTAAAGTATACCAGACAGGATGATGTCATAGTGTGAGAATGCTGTAGCTTTCTGCTTGAATTTTAGTGTTTGGTACTTAGAGTGAAAGGATGTGTTTGAGTAAATTTAATATGTTGGCAAACAAATTTAAGTCTCAGCCTCATGCGACAGTAGGCACAGGAAGACCATTTTTTCATCTGCCTAATTTCAAAACCAAGGATTAAAGTCAGGAATAGAAACCTGCTTATTCAAGTGTTTCTTCAAATCCCCTTTTTGCAGCATATCCCATGACTGATGTCTGTGGTTGTTCACTGATAAAATTAATACCTAGTGAAGGCAGTAGGCTATGCAAAGTCAGTGGGATGCCACCCAAGGTAAGATTGTGGGTTTGAGGTCTGTTTTTGCTTCTTGTAATAACAGTCATCATTCTTGTTTGTTCTTTGTCTATAATAGCTGTGATAACCATTGTTTTGCCGTGGTTAGGTGACTAAAGTTTTCTCCCATTCTAGAGATGTGAGTGAAAGGGATGATGAAAACAAAGCAAAGCTGTTATTTGACCAGAGGATGGAAAAAGGGCAGTCTTAAAAACTAGAAGCAGAGCTCAGTTTCTCCTGGTTTACATTTCCTTTTTTCCTTCCTTCCATTCTGTACCTTTCCTTACATGCTTTCTGCTTTTTCCTGTATTAGTAGGTGGGTATCACCTGTATGAATTATTTGTCTTCAACAATGAGATATTAACCATGACCACCAATGTTGGCATTTTATAAGATAGGTTTTATGGTGTATGTAAAAGCTCTGCCTAATGAACTTAAAACCTTGAAACTAGGAGTGCATTACTACTAGAAGATGATGGTTATCTTGGGAAGAACTTAGAGAGAGCATGTCTATTACATAAAGTGTGGGAGCAGTTCAGTTAATTTACTGCTCTGGCTGTTTAGACTTGGCAGTACTATTGTGCATGTTATACTGTGGTGGGTTGTAAGCTAGTGGAATTGTGACATGCTCTGAACAGGATTTTTTTTTTTTTTTAAATAGGAATATTACAGGAACTTTCAATCATTTTTCAGTGCTTTAACACATTGGCTCAGAAAATGATGCTTTCTACTGTGAAGATTAACAAAATCAAGTGTTTTCATCCTCTCTCTTGGCTCGCCTAGTTGTTTGACATTGTAAATGGGGATTTGCTATTTTACTAATTATCCAAGAGTAAATTGGAGCGCATCTCCAAAGCTTGTACTACTGACCTAGTGAGTAAAAGAAGTATTACTGCTGTAACGTAGTAAGCAGTGTTTTTTCCTTTAAACTGATATTGTCAGTAGACAAGTTTCCAATTGAATATGAGCAGCTGGAGTGCGGTTCGACAGCTTGAAAGGCTGTGCTGATTGTTTTTTCTTTGCAACAGAGTGATTGTTACATTAATGCATAATCTTGCAAATCCATTAAATGCCATTGTTCCAAAAGGGATCTAGAAAAGGAAATAAACAGTCATAACAGCAATATTTTTCAGTATATTACCTGGTTGAAGTTGATGTGAAATTTTGTCTGCATAGATTATTTGTGGATAAGAATTTAAATAGAGAAGTGGAAGCTTCTCCTTTCCTAATCGGAACAAAGTGTAAATGATTCTTCAAAGTCAGGTGTTCTTCTGGGTATGTAATGTAAGCATTGGTACGTATTCTACCAGCATGGAAGCATATGGTACAGTTACAACATAGTAGATGTTCAACAAGTGCTTACTGCTTGCTCGGCTGAAAAGACTGGTCACTTCCAAATATATTTTGATGAGAAGCCTTCTTTCAGAGGAAATCATGGAATCCTTAGACTCAGAAGGGACCTGCAGGAGAGTCCAGCTCTCCTGCAATGAACAGGGACATCCACAGCTTGGTCAGATTGCTGAGAGCCTTGTTCAGCCTGGCTTTGAAATTCTCCAGGGAAGGGCCATCCACCACATCTCTAGGCAACCTGTTCCACTGCCCCCCCCCCCACAGTAGAATAGACGACTCTTTTCCCTATATCTAACCTAAATATATTCTCTTTAAGCTTGAAACCGTTTTTCCTTGTCCTATCAGAACAGACCTTGCTGTCCAGTCCCTTCTTTCCCGTAACTCCCCATTAGATACTGAATGGCCACTATCAGGTCACCTCAGAGCCTTCTCTTCTCCAGGCTGAACAGTTCCAGCTCTCTTAGCCTGTCCCTGTGGGGGAGATGTTCTATCCCTTGGATCACTTTTGTGGCCTTCCTCTGGACATGCTCTGATAGGTCCATGTCTCTCCTGTACTGAGGACTCCACATGTGGATACAGTACTCCAGGTGAGGCCCTACCAGCGCCAAGCAGAGGGGCAGGATCACCTCCCTTGTGCTGCTGACTGTGCTTTTTTTGATGCAGCCCAGGATGCATCTGGCTTTCTGCTGCTGCTCATGTCCAGCTAGCCATCCACCAGTAACCCCAGGTCCTTTTCAATTGGGCTGTGCTTGATCCTTTCATCTTCCAGCTTGTTCTCCAATGTAGTGGATATTGCCTTGACTCAGGTGCAAGACCTTGCACTTGCCTTTGTTGAACCTCATGATGTTCTCTTGTACCCACTGCTTAAACCTGTCTAGGTCCATGTGGATGGTATCACATCCCTCTGAAGCGTTGAACATGCGCCACAGTGGAAAATAAAATTCACTGCATGTATTGTAATTTCTGGCAGGAATGAAGTATATGTTGATGGAACATCATCCTTGCACTTCATCTATTTTGATTCATCCCTCTCTGGTTATGTCTTCATAATTGTTAGCATTGTGTGTTGTGTTTTTTTTTTTTTCTGAAGAATTGTTTTGGCATCTTCAGAGCTTCATTTGTGTTATTCAGAAATGCTTTTTAATACTTTGACTTTTTCTGTTCAGTGTGGCAGAAGATAGTAGATCAGTAGAGGTTTTTGAGATGTAGTTCTGGAAGTGTAAGAGCACTGATGCTATTGTTTAGTCCATTCAAAGCAGCTGAAAACAATGTTTAGCAGATCTGCTTGTTAGGTACTGTTTTAGTTGTGTTGTTTTCTTTTCACTGTCCTTGACTAGCATTAGGTGTTTAAACAGATTATGTTGGGGCTGCTATACTTTGCTTGAGTAGAAGTTATTTTATCATACCATTGCAGGGCTTTCCACTTTGCAGGAAAAAGTGAATAAAAGTTACAGCTTTCTGAAAGAAGTCCACTGTCTCAAGAGAAGGGTTATCCATTATTCTCATATCTGAAGGTGTAATGGATTAAAGCTTTAAAACTGCTGTCAAGTATGTTCAAATTGAAGATTAGCTTCTCGTGTATGTGTGTTTTTAGGAGACAGATGTTATTGTAGTGTTTTTCTTTTTTTTTCCTCCTTACATGGACTTGTTTCCCCCCCTTATGTATGCTTGTCTGGAGGTTTTTGAGTTAACTGTTTCAAAGTCTGTTTCTGCTAGATTAGGGTGATCTTCTAGTTATTCACAGATAGAATTGCACTCTATTGTTCCTGTAGGTCTGGTGTAAGTACTTAAATTTACGCTGAGATAGTGGATGGAGCTTAGCCTTTCTCAGTTTACCTCAATGGGAGAGACATTTTTTAGTAACTCACTACCTGATTGCTTTTCTTTTTTTTTTTTTTTTTTTTTGAGACTGCTTGCTAAATATATACATGCTTGCTTTTAGTCACAACAATACACAAATCATGCAGTGATATGATGATATGATTCATGTCCGCCGCTGAAGTGTTAGTGAGGACCGTTCTGTAAAATGTAGTATGGAGATTTTTATTTTTGTTTCTTTGTTTTGCTTTGAGTTCTGTTCTTCTTTTGAAGAAAGGTATGTATGCCACTTCTGTGGACTAGTAAATCTTTTGCGTCAGCAGTTGTCATTTCTTATTGCTTGCTTTTAATTGTGAACTGCTGTAGTATGTGTCAGGACATCCTGACTCTGGAAACCATATGGTTTACCAGCCATTTCTTTACAAACTGACTTCCTTTGGGCTGAAACCTTGTGCACTCTATAAAAGCAAAGAAAGCCTTGTACTACTTCAGTGGACCCCTAACTCTAGCTAGAAATTAACTTTTTTTTTTTTCTTTCCACTGAGAATGCATAAAACTAGTTAAGCTATCCAATACGATTTTTTTTTCTGTGACTTTCTTAAAGACTTGCTCTGGAGATGAGAGTTCTACTAATGTTCTGCATTTATTTCTATAAGTTAAAGAGAAGACGTAGTTTGGTAAACCATGACCACAGGATCTTGTTCTGATGTGCATGTGTGTGACTAATGTCACCAGGCTGAAAAAATACTTGCTAGAACATCTGAAAGAGAAAATAATTTTTCACTTTAACTGGATGTTCTTTTTATGTTTGAATGGACTCACTGTTTAAAATGCAATGTTCAGCAGAAGCAATTTTGTGTTTTTTTTATTCCAGGATAAGCAATTATTTTTAATTGTAGTTTAGTATATACAAAGCCATTCACATTCTGCTTGTTGACACATCTGATTGAAAATACAGACTTCAGAAAGAGAGTTAATTCTTTGATCATGAGATTTAAGAAAAGTGGGAATAAATAAGCAATTAAAATGATTGCAGTCTTCTCTGCTTGTAGTCTCTTCTCATTGCTGATTATTTTCCGGAGTAAATATTTTCTTCCTTTAAGCTGTTATTTTTTTGTTACTGCGCTCCTTGCTCCAGAAGGTTGTAACATCTAATCAGTGATATTGATTGGTGGCATCTGTAGTTTGCTTTGAGAGAATGTCTATCTTTATTGATTCATGTTTTTATTAAATCAGAAGTTGCAGAAAACAAAAGTTCACATGAAAAAGGTCTGCAATTTTCATAAGGGTTTCTATAGGAAAATTTTACTCCTTTCTTTGGGATTACAGTTCTTTCTGTAGTAGAGCTAGGAAAGAAATTCATGTGTTCTATATATATTACTTTCGAGTCTGTCTGCACATGTGAAATTCTTTGCTTATCTTCCTGAAATCTGCTTAATTTCTGCATAACAAAATGTGTAATCTCCTTTTTAAGTCTCTCGTTAGTTCCTTTCTTCATCACTCAGGCAACTCACTTACTTGAACTGAATTTTTGAAGTTGCTTCTGTATCCTTTAGAGCAAGTGTGATCTTCTGTATCTGTTTATTCTCTTAAAACTTATCCAGAAGTTGCCATGTTGTCCATCAGTAACTTCAGGTTCTCTTGTCTGACCTTTAAAGAATACCATCATATCCAGCCTATGTTCTTTGAGAACATTACTGTGGGCATCTGCTAACCCATGGTTTTGACTGTGATATTTTATTCTGATAACATTTTCCTTATCACATTAAACATAAACATGTTTTCTAAGCCTCTTGCAGTTGTGGTTTGCAGCTCCAGAATTCATCGCTCACTCATGAGATTACCAAACATCTTCATGCTTTGCTTCTTTTTATTCCCCTCCAGCTTTCTCATCTTAGGAGGAATTCCTCTATGATCCACTTATTCTATAGCTTGCCTGGAAGACCTTCTTTACTGTTTATACTCAGAAGTATTTAGCACACTGAACCACTCACTACCATGTTGAACTGTGCTGTATTCATGTCCTCGTGTTTGCCTGTATCCATCTGCTCTCTTTTTGTTTCCCACCAAGACTGTAAATTTCTCTGTGGGAAGGACTGTCTCTTGTACAGTATGGATTTCTGATCCATTACTTGTCTAGTATGTGGAAGAGCAGTATGAATCACTGAAATAACAATGGATCAGTAATATGAGGGGAACTGTTGCAAATACCACGTTTTAAATCCTTTCTTTGAATGATATTTGTGTTTCTGTAGTACTAATGAGTTTATACTGTTCTTATAGACATATATTTAACTTGCCAGTGCTTGACTTCTATCCATTCTTCTATCTCCACTTCTTTAATCATGGCCACAGTTACCTAAATATCATTGTATGATATGTTTTGGTATATGTTTCATTCTGAGAAAGAATTACGTTTTCACTTGACTGTTTGTAATGCATGGAAGTCTGTTAGTTCTTAATGACGTAGGTCAAGAAACAGGGAGAAGAGCTAGCAATGTAGATTTGAGTTTGCAAAGGTATCTATATGAAACAAATATTCCTTCCTGCCTCCCTCCCAGAAATGCTCAAAACTGTGCACTTCTTTGAAGGTGATACGTTACTAGGAATAAAGTCTTTCAGTTGTATTAAGAAGCTCTTACAGCCTCGTTAGTTATCTCAGCAACCTTGTCAGTTGTCTCAAAAGAATTGTTGATGTAACTTGTATACATTGTGACAATGCCTAGATGATATGTAAGAAGTTTTTATGTGCCATGGGCTTATTTTCCTTAGAGGTATATACACACAGGTATGCGCATCTAGAATGCATCCCTCTGCAGTGTTTTAGTTGAGCTTGGGTAACTCAACTATATCAATACAACAACGTTCAAAACCCGTTAGTTTTGATTCCTTCATTTTCAACAGAACAAACTATCAGATAATATAGGTAGCAAAGAGGTAATTAAATATGGATGTGTTCTGGAAACAAAAACAGTACCACCTTCTTCCAGAAGCATTTCCAGTGAAGACTAAATTCAAATAAAGGTATTCAGTTCATCTGAACCTTATTTTTTTTTTTTTTCTTTCAATACATTATTCAATTATTTTTTGTGCCATTTAGGAAGGTAATGATTCCAAGTCCATGAATATGTTATTTTTCTATTACTATGAAACTGCTCTTGGCATGACTTGCAATACTGTGTTTTGCTAATATACTTTCTGGCATGTAGTGGGCAGGCAAAGTTTTTCTTCCTTTGAAAGCTGTACAAGCAAACTGTGTTTGTCATAGATGTGACAGCATTATGTCAAACTTGGTTTCCTTTGACATCAGGGGCTTTGTTGAGATTTCATGGAATGTAAACGAGGTAGGACTTAATTCTTTGTTTCTGAAAGCTGGATGAATGTGCTTGTGAATTTTAAGAGGTCAGGTCTTTTTTTGCCCCCAACGTATTTATTGTCTTTTAAAATTCACTTATTTTTGCTTGTAGGTAAGACTGTGCCAAAACCCAAAGCTTCAACTGAAAAACAGCCCGCCTTACATTCTTGACATTTTACCAGACACCTATCAACATTTGCGACTTATACTGAGCAAATACGATGACAACCAAAAACTGGCACAACTCAGTGAGAACGAGTATTTTAAAATCTACATTGATAGCCTCATGAAAAAATCGAAGCGGGCTATAAGACTCTTCAAAGAAGGGAAGGAAAGAATGTATGAGGAGCAGTCGCAGGACAGGTAAGAGAAACATTTAAATATAAAGTAGATTCTCTGATCTGTCTGCATTCTTAACACTGTTTATCTGCAACTATTGTGTCTTGACATTTTTAATTATTTAAAGAGCAGAAATATTTATTGTTTGGATTCATTGATCCTGCGTGTCAGACAATAATTTGCTGCATTTGTTTGGCTGCATGCTCTTATCTGTCACTTTGCGACCTTTAAAACCAAGAACACTTCCTTCATAAAACATTAATTTCATTGTAATTACTTGTTTGCAAGGCCTTACAGTATGTAGTTATCTCTGTGGCAGAGGGTGAGTGACTGGCATCTGGTCTGAGCTTGACCTCCCTAACTCGCTCCTTAAAACTATGGGAGCCATAATGGATGTTGGCATAGAGCTTTCACGAGTGGTGAATTGGAACAAAATGTTATTCATGTTTTTGAGATACTGTACGATATTAGCATAAGGTGATGCTAATGTTAGTTGGTGCTGAGAAGTCTGTTCAGAAACCTAATGGATTCCTGATTTGCAGTGTTTCCATTTTAGTAACCAGGATGAGTGTCTACTGTTCTACTTTTTCAGTGATGGGTAAGAAGGTTATTAATATTTGATATTAGTACATATAATTTTCAAAATGATATTTCAAGGATTTCTGTGGAAAAATCTGCAGTTTCATTTTGAGAAGGGATACAGCTGTGATGTGACAATTGGCATCTGTCATTTGTGATGTCTATTTAGACCTATAGATGGTGAATGTACAAATTGTATCTCTGCTGTTCTATCTGCGCCTGAGCATACAGATGGGTTTGTGGTATAGCTTTACTGCTGTTGAAAATGGTGGTAGAAGCAGTGAAATGTCCATATTGCTGTTAATGTCACTTGTGTTATGTTTGACTGATACGTATGTTCTTTCCACATCTTTAGTAATGATTGTAGCTATTTAGTGTACTTCCGTTGTCCTACTTTGCTTGATAACTTACCTGAAGCTTGCTTAACATGTAAGGATTTTGTTTTTTGGGAAGGGTTTAAAGGCCCTTTGATTGTGAAGATACTTAATGCAATTTACCTAACAGGAACAAAAATGCAGTTCAGAGTATCTGAGTGATGAGTATAGATGTTGATGTGTTCTGTTTGAATTCCTAAGTACAATAAAAGCATTCATTTAGATGCAGCCTTACTAGGACTTCTGGAAGTATTGTTTAGTGCTGAGCTTATGGTGTCTTCCTTCAATAACTATATTTGTTGTACATACAAAAGTCATTGTGTTGCAAAGGAAATAAGAGCTTTTTATGGTAAGGGAAATCTAGCATAAATGACTGCATTATGTAAACAGGTTTTATTTTAACTTCCCTATGGTACACAAGACACAAGATTTACTTGTGGGTTTACTTCCAGTTTGCAATAAATTAATGTCAGTTTCAGTGTAACTTTTTCAAAAACAGTCTGCCATAAGCACTGAGCAGTCATCTAAAACAGTGTTCCAGGAACTATCTAGTTGCTAGAATTGCTGAATTGCTTTCTTCTTTCTAGTGTTCCACTTCCCTTTCTGCATAAGAGTGACAGTGGCAATTCAAGGATGTCTTATGTAAAGGAGACGGTTCTTGAAGAAGGTGCAGTTAGTGTATTTACTCTCATTTACTGGGTTCATTTTTATGAGGTGATTGGAGAGGAAGGATTTGAAAAGAAAACAGTAATGATGTGCAGCGATTCACATTGCTCTTTAAATTTGTATTAGGGAAGGAGATATTTATGTTGCCAGACTGATACAGAGTTTGAAGCTTGAGGAAGGAAATGTAACAGAAATGGTTTTTGTACTAAAACAGATAAATGTATTTGCTCCATAAGGTGGATTCTGATGTACAGTAGAAACTAAGGCTGGAATGTTTAAACAAAAAATAACAGAAGCGTTGTTCCAGCAGTTTACGCCTCATGCCCTTGTAAGTTAAAGTGTACGTCTTTGTGACTTAAGTGTCACTTCTTCATCTCCTGGCAATGTTTTGTCTATATTCATGTCCTAGTTTTAAGTTGAAGGAAGGCACATTCATTTGCTCAAGCCCTTGTGATTAGGTATCTGCTTCCTCATCTGTGCTTTGACACACTTAATCATTTCAACTCTTGGTAAGTTAGTAAAAGAAGCTGTCTATTTAGCTTCTTCACTACAAAATGTTTACATTAACCTAAGTAGTTTAATTGTTAACTTTATAAAGAAAACACACGAGTGATCATTTAAATATTTTTCAAGATGTTTTTTTAAAAAGGCAGTCAGATTGAAGTGTAGTCGATATTTAAAAAAACCGACAGCCTTTGATATGACAATGCCTGGCCAGTTTTTCTGGTTTTCAATCTTGCTTTCTTGTTTTGTTTTCTGTTAACGTCTCTGTGGTAGGTGGATGGAAAGGTCATTGTTGGGGTGGAATGGGGAGGAAAACAACTGGCTTCATTTGGAAATGTTCTCTCTCTATATTTCAGTGGTGTGCTTGTAAATCTACCAGTGTTACTGAATAATCTTTTAACTTTTTATAATGATGGTAAATTTAGGAACCAGAGCCAATATACATGTGATTTGTCTTATCTCTGGTAACACAGAAGTCTGTTGTGAGCAACTTCATTAATTTTAGTTCCCAAGGATGCTGTGTACTAAATAGGGCAGAGTGCTAGCCAGAATGCCTGTAAATGACTAAAACCAAGAACCTAGGTTGTAGAATTTCTGCCTTTCTACATTCATACATTCAAGCATATGTGATAGGCATTTGAGTGGTTGATATGCTTATTTTGCATTGTGGTTTTTTTTAAAGACAAATCCTAGAAAGCAGAGCATGTATGGCTTACAAGTTATCTTTCATATACATGAATTTCACCCATTTTCTGGATTTGGTGTTGTACGGTTACAATTGTGCAGTTATAAAGTTGATGGATAAACAGAGGTCATGTAATAGAAAGAGGATAAATGATAAACGCTCACTGATGTTGAGGTTTGCTGTGAAACTCCACACAGGAGCGATCTCCGGAAAGAGATCCTGCCTTGGTAGTGGTCAGCCCTTAAATGAGATCTAGGAGAGGTGGAGTCAAGCTCCATGCCTTCTGGGAGCACAGCTGAATTACCTTCACCTGTGCTCCCGCAGCTGACTCATCGCTTGGCTCAGATGGTTAATCAGAGGTTCAGGCTGTGATCAACAGTTTCCCATACAGGCATCTAGCTTAAAGTTACATCCTCTTGCTTAATGAGGTAAAAGTTAATATTAAATAAATTATTAGCTTTACCAGGTACAGTCTACATAGAAATTTTTCTAAGTGTGTAGTTTAAAGACTAGTCATTGATTTTATTTTTTAAAAGTTATCAACACTGAATTAAGATTATTGAATCAAGTTGAATCTACGTAAGACTTTTCTATTACTTTTGAGGGTCTTTTGCTATTTTTTCTTTTGTTGTTTTGTGGCAAGGAATTATTTCTGTGAAGTCTAAGCTTCCATTTGTCTTCTGGACATGTTTCTGAAATGCAGGAAAAAGTAAATACTGTAGGTTGGCAGTTCTTAAAGATAAATGTTTGCCAGGTGTTGAAAGTAGGCACAAAAGTTAGAATGGTAAGAATAGAGGAGAAATAAAGTGGCAACTGGGAAATTACATTTGGATTCATTCCAGATGTTGAAATTTGAGTCTTTGAAACTAACAAAACCTTTTCTCAGTAAGGGAGACAAACGTGAGCTTCCCTCTGGTTACCTATGGATTGTGCCCTTGGAAGGGTGCATCTTGAGATGGAACTTGAGTTCATTGTCTACTTCAGCATTTCTGGGACAAGTGAAAATGTGAAACCAATGTGTGTATGTATTTTATAAATCTTCTAAACGCTACTTAATTCAACCAGAATTAGTTGGCTACTTGGCTTTAAATGGCATTACAGAGGTGGAATTGGACGACAATTATTAAGTTGTGGGCAACACAGTTAAAGCTGAAAAGATTAGAAGCACAGAGGTTTGGTTTGAGGGTGAAGTAGGAGGAGTTGTGCATGTAGGAAAATAATCAAGAGAGACCCTCAAGATGATCGCAGCATTCCTCTTCCCTACAGAAAGTCTAAATTCACTTGCTCATTTGGCTGCTTGGTATCTTGAAAGAGACTGCCTGCTTCTAGATTATGTGTTAAGGGTTTTGTTAGTGCAGAACTCTTATTTTCTGTTTTCTGGGGAGATCTCTCCAGGTCATGTAACAGTTCAGATTCTTCTTTTTCACTATTCATGCGTTCCCTTGCCATGTGAAGCTGTGAATTAGTGTGTTTACAAGCTACTCCCTTTTTTTTTCCTTCAGTTTGTATTGACACCTGAGCGCAGTTAAGGTTCTTGAATGAAGTCCCTGAACTGACAAAGTACAGAGTATTCTCAGTAAAGACCTTTCTGCTGCTTACTATGAAAGCACAGATTTGATAAGAATTTATGAGGCTTATAACTTGGCTAGCTTTGTAACTTGATTGTGTCTCCAGACAGAGGAGACTGGAATAAGGAAGAGTGTACTTCTAGTTTAAGATAACTTTCTTGGACAGGTTAAGATTGTTTTGGTGATGGTTTTATTATTTTTCGAATCTGTCCCTTGTATTTATTAAATAATTGTGGCTTTTTAAAGAACCAGTTGACCATTGGTCAACCTCAGGTAAGTAACTTGATAGTTATTGGATGATAGCCTTCACTGAGTTTTGAAATGGAAATAGTGATGTTTTTGTGAAAGCTATTAGCACTTAAAGAGTCATCTGATTTATCCATTTTCTACTCATTTTGTTTTGTTGGTCTTCAGTAAATTGTGATCTGAACCTTGTCTCTAAGTACTACTAGTCTGTTAACATGATCTGTAAACCTCTATACTGAATCAACGCTAATTAGATGTAAAACCAGATGTATACCAAAAGAAATTTAATAAACCCTTTGGCATACCCAAACCGTATGAGTAACTGAGCTTTAATGCAAATTCAGTGAAATGTACACCATTTGCTATTTTTTGTTTTAGTCTAAATTGAACAAGGGATGTTATACAAACAGGCCTTTAAGACAAAGACACTCTTATTGCAGAGGGCAGGTGAGAACACATGGAGGTTACAGATGGTAGGGCAATGTTATGACAGCTTGTTCTCAATATAAAAGCAAATAGGTTGTGTGACTCCAGTTGTAAGGCTGTATTTCAATTTTCAAGTGTTTTTGATCATTTTCACTACTTGTGAGGGTGTTATTTTATAATAGTATTATTATCAAAATAGCATAGAGGCAACTATTTATTCATATTCCTGGGGAAGATGGACTTTAAAACCATAGAAAATTCTAAATAAGAAAAATAATGGTTTCTAAATTATTAAAAGTTATTTAGATCCTCTATTCATATTGAGTTAATGAAAGAGGGGTAATATGTGCTTCACTTCTACATTGCTCTCTCATAAAATCAGACTATATGTTAATAGAAAATGCTCTTTTGGATGTTTTCTTGCGAGTAATGTGATGTTGACATCTATGCAGAATTTGTTTGGTTGTGTGGGATTATATGCAGTCTGATCTACTCATTGTTTTGCTTTGTATAGTAACTTGTACCTGTGAGGAATTTTGTATGGTATTATTGCCAAATTATGGTGTGCAGCATTTATACCCACTGTGTGTAGAGGTGAAAGCTTTCAAAAAGCACCAAGTTGTGAGGAACCAATCCTCAAGCCTTGATCAAAAATCAGGCTAAAATGCATGCTTTCTGTAAGTGGAATCCTATAGCATGTAGCTGTGCAGAATAGGAAATTACCCTAATCTGAAAAGAAAAGGGAATTAAGAGTTCTGATGATCACACGTGAAATTGAATTGAATTCAGAGAGAGAATGAGCTATCGATGGAGATGACGGTGGATGAAAATGTGCATTGTATTTGTTGAAGTGTGATGTGCAAAAAAGAGTAGAGAGTACTTTGTAATTGTTTGATGTAAGTAAGTTTCTCTTCTTCGTATTCTGTTTTTTCTTCAGTATGAATTGAGTGAATTTGTTACCTTCAAGATGGCACGAGAGCTGGTGTAATTGTTTAGTAAGTTGCATGTACGTGGGCCATTCTTGTTCAATGGCTGCCCATTCTTTTGGATTGTCCTCACAGACTCTGTAACATTATGCATGCAATGTAGTGAATGTCTTAAAAATTATTAAATGATATTGGAGGAATGGGGCTTTTTAATTCTAGAAGTAGGCTTACTGTATTCTGCATAAAGCATTTGCGATGCTGATGAAGTGAGTGCATTGGTGTGTTTCTTTTATTCTCTTAGATTGAAAAAGTCCAAAAAATATAATGGTATGTTCTCTTCGCGCCAGCTTGGGGATACAGTTTGCTTGATTTGATAGATAGGCACTAAATGCAACAGTTAAATAAAAACAGGTGAAACAACACCGAAAGTGTCATCAGTGCACAACGGAGAGTCATTAAGTTGTATCTGAAAAGAAGCATTATCTGAATATGTAATGATTAAAAAAAAATAAAAAATCAGCAAATTACCATAAATAAGAAATAA
The DNA here is from genome assembly GCA_030625065.1 of Alectoris magna. Taxonomy (NCBI): domain Eukaryota; kingdom Metazoa; phylum Chordata; class Aves; order Galliformes; family Phasianidae; genus Alectoris; species Alectoris magna. The sequence continues at coordinate 109,761,060 of CM060560.1, forward strand.
CTCTTTCCAACAGAGTGACTAGGTTACTGTAGTCAGCAACATGTTTGCAGTGTACGTAGTACTTTTTGGATTTTTTTGGTTTTGAGCGCTAAAGGATGCGTTATTGAAGTAGTGATAAGACTGGAGGGAATGGCCTCAAGTTACGTCAGGGGAGGTTCAGGTTAGATATTAAGAAAAAATTATTTTCTGGACGAGTGATCAGGTACTCAAACAGGCTGTTTAGAAAAGAGGCTGAGTCACCATCCCTGTAGGTGTTCGAGAAACATTTAAATGTGGTACTAACGGATATGGTTTAGTACCATAATTTCCTTAGGTTTCCCATATCAGAACTATCCTGTTTTTAATGAAAGGTCTTAAGAGTAATGTGCTTGATACCCAATTTTTTATTTTGTGTAAAGTGAAATATATAGGAGGTTGTGTTAGCAAATATCTTGACAGATTGGTGAACAAATAATTTGTCACGTACTTGATCATAAAGATTGAGTTCACTGTTTTTTCTTTTATGTCTGTTACGAAGGTAGACTTAATTATGTGTTTTCCTAACATAATCTAACATAATACACTAAAGGGAAACCTTAAATGTAGCAGGTATGTAAGAAACAAAGATTTGGGGAATATATAATGGATGATTGTAATCAATGGTGACATTTAATTCAACTAAGATTCTCTCCCTATAAAAGGATCTCTTTATTAAAAAAAAAAAAAAGCTTTCATTTGTTATTGTGCTATGATCAGACAGTGCAAATTTAATTTCATCCTAATGTTAATAATACTGGTGTATGTAAAGAATGAATTTCACAGCCATATGTCATTTTATATGCTAGCCCCAGTCTTGCATCTATATCATATGATATAAATATGCTCCTGATAAGAAAGAGTACCAAATAAGCTATGGAAGTCTTATCACCTCCTTGTTAATTGTTCTCTACCTCTTGAGGCCTAAAATATTACGCAATATGTGTTTACGCGGAAATGACTGAGAGTAGGGAAGATATAGATGTTCTCAAAAGTACTTGGCGTATTGAAGACTTATGTTAGGCTCTGTGTTGGTAGCAGAAATAAAGGCTTGGTTAAATCTGAATTGAATAAGTGTATATTTTTAAAGAGCCACTTTAGTTATGCCTGGAGGTCTAGCCTTCACTCTTTTTCTGTTTCTTGTTGACTAACTTGTTCACAGAACTCAAACCTATATACCTACTAGAAAATTTGTGATCACTCCATAACTTGTATAGAGGATTATTCTGTTAAAAAAATAAATAAATCTGTTATTACCTACACTGATAATCAAGAAACATATTAGTAACCTTAATGTCTTGTATGTCCCAGTCCTCAGTGTTATCTTAAGGGATTTGATATCCTCTTTTTGTCCAAAAAGGAAAGAAAAAAAAAATCAGAGACCTTGACTTTTATAACTCTATACCAGAGACATTCTTTCCTTTTTAAGAGGAGATTGGTTCGTTAGGTGTTACTCTTTAACTGTAGTATCTTGGGCAACACTATATGGTTTAAAAATGCAGGAGAAAAAATGTGCCTCTGTTACAAGTTAAAGGACATTAATTCAATATGGACAAACTTATTAGCATTTGATTTCAATCTGTTCCAGTTGAAAGTAGTCTGTAGCCAAGACAATATTCAGCGAACTGTTCTCAGAGTTGATTCTGAGTCATGAATGTCTGTCATGGGAAGTATGAAATACAGGGTCAGTAATAAAACATCCCTTACCTAAGAACATTTGTAAGATGAATGTTTAAATTTTGTTTAAAGCAGTCATTAGTTTTGGAAAGCTTACAGGTGCATGCCCAAGAGCAGACCTTTAACTGCTGTCTAGTGGGGAAGTAAGTAGACATGAAGAGAAACACCTTGAGATTTTTGCGTGTCAACATTTTAAACTGCTTATCAGGCTGAAGAGGACCAGTCATTAAATAACTTTTCAAAATGGAATGACCATGTTTCCTAGATTATTTATTTGGATTTTAATGTCAGTGTCTATGCTCACTGTTCTTGATTCTTGGAGGAAGCTTGGTATTTTCAAAAGAAAAATGAACTACTGTAAACTCAAAGTTGTAAGCTTTAGCAAATTGGGTATCTGAATCTTCCATCAGCACGGAGGGCTATAGAGGGTTAAAATGCATGTTTAATGAAGGCACAGAGCAACAAATATTGTGAAAGTGATGTAGTTCAAGTATAGTCTATTGTTAAAACTCAGAAGTAAAGGTTTCTATCACAACTCTTGAGCTTCTGTTCCAACTATTACATTTGTCATTAAAAGAACAAGACAGCTGCAGTTGTCAACATCTACTCCCCAGTATGCTAGTAAGAATGGAGTAACTATTCAGTAGCTTAGCTTGTTATTTATCTTGTTTTATATTTTAGTGTGTTTGTTTTTTAAAATACTACAGAAAGCTAGTATTTTTGTAATGAAATATTGTCTTAACTTTCATCTATAAAACGTTGAAATCTGAAAAGTATGTGTTCAGTTGCTAGTCATCCTGATAATAGTGTGGTAGAGTGGATCGTAACCTACAGACTATTGATATTTTCATTTGAATAGAGTTTTTGTACATCTGTTTTATTTCTAGTTTGGGTTCTATTCTCATTCAAGATATTTCTGTTTTCTCTGTTTATGTTGGTCATCGTAGGTCACTTACGTCTGCTAAGTATTATGATATTTAGTTCACTGCAGCACTACCAGGTTTTATTAGAATGAAGAGTAGTATTTAGGATTCTGTGCCTTCTGGCTATAGCAGTAACAGCCTAATGGTGGATGACAGGAGCACTGATAAGGGCTCATGTCTGTTCTGACTTGGTACAAATTTGTAATCCACAGCTGCATCTTACTGACAGCTCCTTCCTGGTGGCCAGTGCTTTGTTGTTTCTACAGCTAAATGATTTGTGTTCTGTGCTCCAATTGGGGAAGAAAACACAGAAAATGTGGCACGTGTATTGCCAGTTTTTTTGTCTAGCTGAAGAAATCATGTGTCAGCAGGGTGAAATCTTATCCCCACATACTCCTTTCAAATGAATTTGTTTAGTGTAGGTGACTGGAAGATTAAAATAATAATTCTTTTTTCAGAACTCTATATGTCCTTTTTACTTCGTAATTAATGGACATACCAAACGCACAAAGATTCAAAGAAAAAAAGAAAAAAAAAGAAAAAACTCATCCTGCTCATGTGCTTCTTCTTACTGTTAATCCCCATAATTAATGCCCTGTGATGAATGGGACATAATCACTTACAGAGCAGCACAGTGATGTAAAAAGACAGTACTCATCTGGGAAGTGTTCAGTAGTATGGATCACTGGTGACCCAGTTGGTACACAGCTGTCCTCTAGTCTATACATGTGTGGTTTCATTAACTACACGCATATCTGTCTGACAGGCTGGTAATGATTGTTTAAAAGGAACTTTGCCTTATTTAATAGTCTTAAGTGTCACTGAGAATGAGTAGTTTGTTTTGTCTCATTGTTCTGCTTTCTTTGGGGGTGGGGGAGGAGGTAAGCAGAGAGGAAGCTTTACTGTGTTGATGAAGGTCTAAGTTTTGGGCAGGCTGAGGTGGTTTATAGATGCCATGTTGCAGTTTTTCACTGTCTGTAAGAAAGTGTCTTTTAAAAATGTTCTTCTGAAAGCATTGTGCTTATAAGATTTTTTTGTTTGTTTGTGCAGTATGAATTTATCATTACTATTGCTAAACTTTAATGGGCAACATAGGCATCATCTGTTAGAATATTAAGCATATTTTCATAAGGACTGTAGGCAGAAGAACAGATTCATGGATATTTGTTATTAAAATCAATCCTTTATTAAATCTTTACTTCCTGGGAATGTGGTGTGTTATTAGAGTGGGTGACTGAAGGGTGTTTGGCATCAACAGTGTCTCAAAATATATAAGCCCGGCTCATCCAGGAAAGTGATAGCTAGGGAAGAAATTTGCCTATATTTCTTCAATATGAAGAAGGCAACAGAAAGAAAACACCTACCTGGTAGCAGCTATTACAGTGTAACGAAAGGTATCTAGTGGCTGAATCATTCCAATATAATGGAAGAGAAGAATTGTATCTGTTAGAGGTTTGAGCCTGAATTTATGGTTGGGAAAAAATAAGTGTAAATGTGCTATGCCTCTGTTTATTTGCGCTTTTTCAGGTAATCAGTTCTACAGCAAGCCTTTCCAAGGCAGTCTTTACTTTAGGCAATTACTTGTCCATGCTTGTTTTTGGCATATTACGGACTTCCAACTGCTTTAAGCTTTGTCAAGGGGACAAATGAGTCTTACAGGGAAATCAACTGATAGCTGTGACAACGTTGCTGAAGTTGTGCATGTCCATGGAGCTGTTATTTAAGGTGCTTATACTATCCTGCTGCACCCTTGTGGAACACCAGAGATTCTCCTTATAGACATGGAGGAGAATATTTATCATTGGAATCTTGTATGGGTTGGAATTGATAAAAGTAGTAAAATAAGATTTCTAAATTTCATGTTGTCATTTACTTCTTTGTGTACTTCTGCATAGAAGCTTCTACAGGTTTTCTGTGCAGCACTTCTGTTTATTTTTGAGTTTAAACTTAGCTAAGTAAGAATCTGTTACGAAAGAAAATGGAAACATTCTGCTGACTTTAATGCAGCTCCTTTATACTCTATTCCTGGATTTTCAGTTTCCTTATATAGCAGCAGATGGTCCATCTATTGTTCCATTATTCTTCTATGAATCTGACCCTCTGTAGTGGGTGGGTGTTTTTTTTTTTTGGGGGGGGGGGGGGGGGAACTAAAATGTGCCTTTTTTTGTTAAACTGGAAACAGTTAAATTTGTTAAACTGCATCGATGACCTGGAAAATTCTAGAACTTCAGATTTGTCTTTAAGTGCAGCAAGGTGTTTTTTTTTTTTATTGAAGTATCAAGGGTAGTTTTGATTCAAAAGGACCATTAACCATCACAAGCGCTGTTTTGTGCCATAATTTCACCATATGCGTAGGGATTCATTTGAGATACTATGAATAAGCAGGATGAGTGCTTTCAAAGAGGCATTCCTGCTGTCCCACATCAACCATGTGGGCTTTCAGTTAAGCTTCCCAGGAAGACAGCAACATATGTGTACACAATGTGTGTATTATATTGGCGCCCACTCACAGTGTTAAAGATGTGTCAGCGTTTCCAGAATAATTCCCTATTTTAAGAGCCTTGTTTCAACCTGTGTTTGAAAGTTAGCTCTGTGTTTATGTATGCACATTTTCAGCCCTCATAGTTTTCAAGTGTGAATTTTTGGCAGGTAAACAAACTATTAATGCATTACTGGATTGAATGGAAAATCTCTAGAAGGATGATGTTGTGATAGACTCCTCTTACTGTGTTAACTCCGAATCAGCGCATTATTATTATGCTGTAGCTGGGAAAGATTCCCCTATTTTTGAATAACTGTAAGAGGTGTTCAGTAAAACGTGGCTGTGTACTTTGTCTTCTTCCCATACTCCAGCGGGAATATCTGCATTCAGATTTTTCTAAGCATCCCTTACAGGCGGAGTTGGGTTTAATTGTATCACCGTGCAAACATTTCTGTGATCATGTGGCCTACTTTTTCAGGTATCTTGCAAAGATAGCAAAGGAACAAATGGCAGTGTAAAGGATTCTTGTATACTCACTCTGAGTTTCTTGAAATAAGCCATGTGAAATGAAAAGTAAATATTTCTTTCATTAATGGTGAACTCGTGATTGGTGCTGACTCATCTCTGTGACTGTTGCCCGATATTTTTCTAACAATCTCCCTCGAGTATGGAGAATTTCTATTTTCATGGAATCTGTACCTGCAGATAAGGTGGTGTGGAAATAGTCTGGAATTAATAGATATCTCCCTTACATTTCAAATTAATCTAAAAAACAAACAACAAAAAAAACCCATGAAAAATAGGGTGAATCAGAGTCCTTTAATTTGTTTAAACCGTGTTCCCCAGTTTGTAGCATTCTTTCCAGGAATGGTTGTCTTTAACATGTAGCTGGGCTATATGGGGCACGCTGATTCTGTAGTATGTGGGTGACTGTGTAGGAGCAGAATTCAGATTGTATTTTGAAATTACCGGGTTTCCAGTATTTAGCTTATGTGCTTAAAGAACAGCTTGCTACAATAGTTTCAATAACTACATGCTGCTACCAAAATATTCTTTTCTGTAGATCTAGGGATTACTAGTTGATTATAATAGCTGAACAGAAGCCTTCTTTTGAATAAACATGATACAGCTCTGTTTGCTTGAATGCCACCTAAAACTTTCCGTGTAAACTGCAGATGGTTTCGTATCTAGGCCTGTGTTCGAACAACAGCAGGCCAACTAGAGAAGTCTGCAGTATGAAGATAAACAAATCAAGGGTTTTCATTGCTTTGAAATCTCAATTTGGAACTGACAGCCCTAGAAAAGGTAACTTTGTACTTTCCTGATAGGAAAGGCATGTAAGCAGGACACTTCTGTAAAAACAGCTCTGTTGTGCAGCTCCTCTGATGGTTGTGTAAGGACATCTGAGGGGTCGTCTCACATGCTAGGAACAGTAGGTTGTCCTAATTATTTTACATGAAGTGAGTCCTGCTAATGGCTTGCTTGAACCTCTAAGTGAGAGGGAGGAGCTAAATGTGCAGTATACCTGCAAATTTGCATAATAGAGCAAATATGCAAATTACCACCTATTTAATTTTTCTGTCTCCCTTTAAATACTCATACCAGTTGCAAAGGAATCAGTTACAGCCTGAGACTTATCAAACCCAAATGAAATTTCCCACTTCTGAACTTTTGCCCACTAACAAGAAGTCCCCTCAAATGTGAAAGAACCTTCCGGAAATGGTAATTTTGACTATGGAGAAAAGTGAGCCTAAATGTCCTGAAAGCTGAGCTGGAAAAAACTGAAGTAAGCTGTAGTTGAATCCCTTGGGCTTTCTATTTTTTTTTTTTTTTTTTTAATAGAGAGGTAGATGTTTGTAAGAGTGTAGTGGAGCAGGGAGGTGATCTGGTTGGTGACCTGGATCTTAGTGTATTTAGCAGAAGTTGCAGAACATTACTTTTGGGTATGCAACGTGACTTCCTTTCAGATTTGATGAAGGACTGTATCTGAGTTGAGTTAGCCCAAATAGTGTGACTGTCATGTAGTCTGCAGGTGACTAAGGCATTAAATCTTGTGTGAAACTATGATTTAGAATGTAATAAATATGCACGTGTACTATGTGTTCTGCAATAAATATCTTTATAGTGTGATGGTCATAAACATCATGCAGTCTTGAAAGACTCATGTAGTCTGTCCTAATTTTGTCCATCTTCGAAACTTGACTTTTTTTCACTTCATTCAAGTTTGCAGTTCACCTATCTTTTTTTTTAATGATGCCTGGCTAAATTGCTTTGTCTGATGCCCGTGGTAATATGTACATATTTCCTTTGAATGTGCCACAGCAGTAATGAAAGTGACTTGGAGTAACCTTGAACAAAATGGAAATTACTTCTAGGCCATCTAGAGTAGCTGTGCATTCATATGGAAGTGAATATTTGAAATGGTTCTTAAAGTCTAAGATGTTTAAATTCCACATATTTGATTCTGGTATTTGTGCATCCTTCTGGTATTGTTCACAAGGACCATGCATTTCCTGCATTTAATATTTCAAAAATACATTTTATTTATCATGTACTCTGTCTGGATGGTAAAATATATAACCACCCCAATAACAAAAGGTTGTTCAAGTAGCCTTGAATTGGGTATACTTCTTATTTTATTACTTTCTCACTGCTGTACAAGTCCTATGTGTTCAGGAGCTCCTATTGCAATACTTTTTCCTCATCTACATGATTAGCCTTCCCTTCTCACAATGATATTGTTAATATGTCCCCAGAGTTTCCTATTCCATGAGGCCTAATTTGCCCAGGAATTAAGATAAGTGTACCACCCCTTGGCGAAGAAAAACAATATAGTTGGCAAACATGGCTCTCTGTGACAGCAGTATTCAAGGGCAGTTTTACACTGACAGTTGAGATTTTACACACCTTTTAGCTTATATTGGAGAGAAATAGGTAGTACTAATGCTGGCCTGTCAAAGGCTATTCAAACAAACACATGCATTGAAGTATATAGACTTTCATCTTTGAATAATTACAATACATTTTTATTTTGCTAGTCTGGCAAGTGTTCACCAGACCTTCACAGAAAGCTTACTTTATTCTTTTTGATGTCATTAATATTTGAGTGACAGTTTTATTTGTACAGTACTTTACCTCTTCAAAGCGGTGTTACAAAGGGTAGTTAGGGTTTTATGTTCACAGAGATTTAAACAGCCACGCTTTAGCTTTTTATCTTACAGCCTTGATTGCTCTGCGAGTGTTGTTTTAATTCTCTATTCAGTATGCACCTTGTCTATTATAATTGGTTTGAAGAAATCTACAAATGAAGCGCTAGAGGAATAACTACTTGACACTACCAAAATTTGTGCTTTCCAAATGGTTAGCAAAACTCCTTTCTTGGTGTTCTGGTGTTATCTGAAACTTTGGTATCTTACTATTATTTTGTTATGTTGGAAGCTGTATTTCTAAACTGCATGACAGTGTAGTGCCATTGAGATGCGTGCCTGTTTGCTTGTACTCCTGAACTGAGTGGGTTGAGTTTGATGCAGTAGGAAATGAGATGTTACGTTTGTCTTGCTGGTACTCTTGTGAATAACAGTTTGGAGCAGGGTTAGTTACAGGCAGTTACAGAACTGGTTACGGTCAGCACTGAGACTTGTAGGGAGGAAATGTATGAAGGTCTGTCTGACCCACATGTGCACCTGAAAACTTCAGCCTGTGCCTTTCTTTCAAAGAGGTTGAAAACCAACATCAAAAAGCCCACTAAAGTTTGAGTATTATTCTGTTACAAAGTAAAATGTTTAGTAGCTTGTGAACCTATGCTCAATTTGTAGAAGAACAAGTAACTTCTCAAAATTTCCTTTTCAGTTGATCTATTTTATGGATGGAGGCTCAGTCACAATGGTTTGTCAAACTTATTAACAGAATTCACAAGAAGAGCATACAAAATGAGCTTTGTGTGACCTAACCAGTCTTAATTTTCCTTTTCTGTGTGTGACCTTGTGTTCTGTTACTGAAAAATCAAGAGTCCTAGTCAATAGCTGCCTCCAAGAAGGAGCGCTTCAGTATCATGCTTGTAATTTAATTTGCATCTATTTGGCTTATGGTATCTATTTAATCTGGAATTTGTGGGTACATCAGAGAATGAATTTAAGCTTATCCACCTCTTTTGAATCGTAGCCAGTTAAATGGTTTGAGAGTTCTTCACAGTGAAGAACTAAATAAGATTTATTAGATGGCTGAATGTCTATTCAGATCTAGTTTACCCACTAGTGAAGAACCATTCTTTTTTTTTTTTTTAACTTAAATGAAGTGACATAATTGAGGTGCCTTGGTTTTTCTCTTTTGTTTCACGCCATGAATTTTAAGGGGAATGCTGGACAATAATTGTCCAGAAGGCTTTTGGAAAGAAAAATTCTCTAAGTCTGAACTTCTGCCTCTGCTGTTCTCACCAATATTCTGGTCAAAGTGTTTGTTGTTAGTGAATACTTTTGGAAGATGGTCCATCTTCTGGTTTTCACGCTGAAATATGCAGAGGACAAAGACCACCTCAGTAATGTATTGGAACAGTACATATGTCACAATTTGGCAACACAAGCTTTTTCTTCTTTGAAAGATGAAATTACTCCAGTGTATTTGAATTATCGTACTCGGTCTGTGATATTGACTGAGAAGTCACACTGAATATGTAAGATGTTGAAGTCAAGCACTAGTTGTGTTGTTTTTTTTTCTCTACTGAACTGCTTTGAATTGGAAGCCATGGGGAAGTGATTCCAGCTAACAAATTTTACTACCAGAGAGCTGCACTTTACAGTTGTTGATTTATATTACTTTCCATTCTGTTGGAAACGCACTTGCTCGAAGTACTAAAACTTAATTAGGCAAAGTTTTTCTAAGATTAAGTTCTTTTTTTTTTTGAAGTCTCCTGTTTAAATTTTGTATAGTAATTGTAATAATAATTTTATATGAGGAATTGGAAATAGTTTAGCATAGTTAAATTTTGCAATGTCCCTGCTTAAAACCTCTTGAAAGGTAAATTTAGTGGCAGACTTGTTTTTAAATAGTGAAACAATTATTTTAAAATATTGTATTTCTGAAAGCTGATATGTGTTCAAATCTAGTAAGATCGACTTGTAGGCAAGCATTTAATTTCCCTCTCCCTAATTTCCACTGGTTTATTTACCTTGCACAAAGGCCTACCTGTATGTGTGCAGTGACTAGAAGATGGATTTTGATTGTATTCATAGCTTCTAGACAGTATGCCGTATTTAAAGGAACTTTGTTTTTTCCTCACCTATGAGTTGTGGAAATGGAAATACAGAGAAGTGTGAAAGTAATTTGCTTGGGATTATGTAGCTTGTTCATTGGAGCACTAGGGACAGTCTACAGGTCTTCAGACTACAGCTTTACATTATCTTACTGTATCTTGTGAAGTATTTGTTGCTTCCATGCTTTGATTACGAAGGAGTGGACAGAGTAGAGCGTATTTGAATTTATTGAAGCTGTTCCTGAGCTAGGGATTTGCTGTACAGCCAACACAAAGATGAATTTTCTAAATCTTTCCAGGAAGACTGATGAGCATATTAAGTGTAGATTTACTAGGACAGATTTGATTTTTTTTGTGTGTGTGTGCGTGGATGGTCTCCAAGCTTGCTTAAAAGCTCTTTAGACATTGCATAGTCATCGTGCAGGCATGTAGAGGATATAATGAACAACAGTTAGAACCACATAACATGGCTGAATTTCCACTAAAAGTTAGTGGGTTCTTTTCTTGCTTGTTTTGTTTTATGTACAGAACAAGAGGAAGTTGACTTAATGAGTCTTAAGGTCTGTTATAGTAAGTGGAAATATAGCACTTTGGAATTAGTTTTATGTAGTAGTGGTTAGATAACCATGTGAACAATAATTTGTGACAGCATAAGAAAAAGGCTTCAAGTTGAGCAATAGCATTAATGGCTCACGTGTAGTTACACTTATATTCATACTATTGTTGTTACATGTAAGTATTGAAATGGCTATGAAGGTTTTAAAATAAAAAAGCAAGCTGTGTTAAATTTCAAGTGGGGGGGGTTATTTTTATTTCCATTAGTCACATTGACTTGCCTTGAAGTGCTGTTCTTGAAGATGATCTTGTCCTAAGAACAGAAATGTGCCAGCTTTTCTTGCTGTGACTGTCTGAGTATAGGAAACTGCAATGTCTCGTGTCTCCACTCAGTGGGGAAGTGTCCCCAGCAGGACTGCAGTTCCTGAATAAATAGGACTTTGGGGCAAAGCTGGGAATACACAGGAATGAGTGTTTAGACTCTGATGGCCTGGGAGTTTAATCTCATGGAGATGTAACCTAATTTTTTTTATACCTTTTTAAGAGAAATTCACTGCCCTTCTGAGAATGTAATTGCTCATAGTATTGGTGACTCAAAGCTTCAGTTTTGCATTATGTCAGACTTGTGTTGTCAGCGGACATGCAATATTAGGATTTATTTAAATGATTATTAATTGCTTTCCTCCCAAGCTTGGAGGAAGGGTTTATCTCTTTCCATTAAAATGATTACAAGGAACAGTCATGGCTATGTATAAATAACTCTCCTCAAATATCTATTTTAATGTTGTAACAGCTGGTCATCAAATAGAAGACTTTTATAGGCTCTGGTTTGAATTTAACGTTGACTGAATGTGTAATCTTGTACACTTATGTGACTGAAGTTGACAGGATGTAGACTATTGATAACAGAGATTTCCTGTCCCTTCCTCCCCTTAAGACCCACTTTTTTTCCTTCTGTGAGGAGCTTGGGTGTGGGAGATCTGATGTTGCCTTCACTGACATGGGATGATCCATTGCATGTGTGAAGTAGATACCAGCTAGGTGATGGTAGTCCTGAAAACACGAACTGGTTAAAGTTCATCTAACCAATGTAGGTCTCAGTTTCACATGGCTGGAGAGGAAACCTCCCAGCGATCTCACATCTCACACAGGGTGATGTGAGAAATTAGTGGTGATAGAAGTGAGAAAACTAGTGTGGGAGAAGACCGACTGAAAAAATGCTCCCCGCTGATGGGCAAGCAGCTCAGGCGGCATGACTCTGAGGTAGTTTTTAAGCTGTATAAATTGTTAAACTAGCACGGTTACATTTTGGAGAAGAGGAGGCAGCTGACATCATACAAGGTTACTTGATTTTGTCTGCTTAATTTACGTGTGCATTTTCTACGGCAGTGTGTGTTCAGTTAAGCTGAAGGGGAATTGATGGCATTTGGAAGGCCAAAGTTTAGTGGTCTTCAAGAAAATGTTATAGGTAAAAATCAGTAATTTAATTTTCATGTTGTGAGTTGTGCTGTGGATGTATTCTATTAGGCCTGAGACTGGCCTGTGATTTTTGAAAATAAAGTGCAGGGAAAAACTGGATGTATGACCACATGACTTTTCTACCCATAGTTTAAGTAAGGAATAATCATGGAAGCAACCCATGGAGTAAGTGGGAGCACATTTAATAAAGTTTGGATTATGAATGTGTAAGTATTGTACTTCAAAATTTATCAGCTGTGCATATTTTTAAGCTGTACAGTTTAGTTATACTTGGAAGATCAGACAGTAACCTTGCTGGACTATAAATATAATACAGAGAGAGAATGATATTTAAAAATTCAGATGCATTCTAGTGGATAAGAAATGCTTATTTCCTTGTCAAGCCAAGTAAATAAGTCTTGAGTGTGTGTGTGCTTTTACTCATCTGAAGTAATTCAGAGTTAACATTTTTCTGACCAGTTGTGTGTTGCCATCTTTGCTCCCAGCATTTTAGTTTCTTATATTCTATTCCTAATGAAAATACATAAAACCTAAGCTAGGAGATTAATTGTTGAGGAACAGATACCTGAACTGCTCTATTTGTGCCTGTTGACATAAGACATGGCTGCAATCCACTAGATTATGAATATTGAGAATATGGCTTTGTTGATGTGTTGTATATTTGCAGCTTTGTTAGTAAATTGTGTATTTGTCAGTAAAACTCTGAAAAGCTGGCTTTAAATTTAGGCAAGCACATCTGGCTGTAAGTTTGAGATGCTTCTCTTTTATTGTGTCGTAGTGTGATCCATTATAGTACTGCAACTATTGTAACTCTTTGGGGCAGTAGTCTTCTACCAGCTTTCTTTAGTATTTGCTATTTTCAAAGTTTGGCCTGGTTTTTGTGACAAGGGGGGAAAGGGACCCTTAGATCCATGCCCGGGGGAGGGGGTGGGTGGTGGAGTGGGGAAGAAAATAGTAGGGAGATGGGCCTGAACAAAGCAAAATGGTGGCCATGAGCTAAGGGGAAAAACTTAGTTTACTAAATACAGTAGCAGAATGCGATATAATACAGTATGATTGGAATTGAAACTAGTAAATCAAGTAAAATGAGAAAGTTTCTGAAACCTGTGCCCTTTATCTAGTGCTGTAGACAAAGCAGCCAGGGAGCGAAGAGGGGAGTCTTGTGAATCCCAGTGTATTTTATCTTTCCTTCCACATGGAAAACAGAAGCAGAAAGATGAAGTCTTCTGGGAGTTGTAGCTCTTTCTTCTCTTCTGAGTCTGGAATTCATGAAATACATTGACAACCTGTTGAACTGCAGCTTTAACTCTTTAACTCCCAGTACACTGCATGATGTTACAATGTGGAACACTCATGACAAACCATGAAACCATGGCAGCTATGATGTGTTCATGATTCCTGGCCAACATCTATAGATATTGCCGTAAGTGTTCACTTTTGCTGTTTTAAATTGGGCATGGGCCAGATGTGTGTCTACTTAAGGTCTCTTTGTGCGTGTGCATGGGAAAGTTGCATGAGGGTGCATATACGTAGTTGTCCGCATCAGACTTATTTTACTACATTTAGAAGTTTAAGCCAAATAGATGTATTTGCTCAAAGAGAAATCTATTTGCGTATGGAGAGAGCCAAGTCTTTTTTCCAAAGGAGAATGCGCGATTTCAAATGAAATTCTTCTTCAGATAGCTATCTTGGGGTGCTGTAAAAATGAATATAGTACTTCCAGACTGTGTTAAAAGTTCCTTGAAGTCAACATACGTGAAGAGTACGTAATTATTTTAGTTTAATTTTCTACTTAAAAATAAATCCACAAAACATTATCATTTGCAGATTAATAGTTTAGATCTCAAAGGTAAATGCTTTGTTTTGTATGTTATAGAAATGAAACTAGTTTTAAATCGTGACTCTAATTTTGCATTTGCTATCAAATTCATTTTTGAATACTAATCTTAAAAAATACATGTCTGTGCTCCTTTGTATTTCAAGTATATTTTCTGTTTTCTACTTTGTTATTTTTATACTATTTGAAGAAGTTCAGCAGGGTGAGGTAATTTTTAATGCCCTACAAAGAAACATAACTCCTCCAGCAGTATTGTGCAGTACTAGTTTCATTCTTTTAAAATGTGGACATTTTAGTATATTATGTCTGAATGACACTGAAATTTTCAGCATTTCCTCTAATACAGATCTCTCTTTTGAATTTGTGTGGTTCAGTAAGAAGAGGATTTTATTGCTGTTGCACCTCTGGAAACATTTGATTTTATTTTTTTTCTTTCAATCAGTAGCTCTTTCAATGCATTTTCTTTGTCTGAGCTATAAGTAATAACAACTGCTTTTAAAGCATTCCTCTGATAGAGCTTTCTGTGTAGGCTGCAGTAATCAGACCAATCCTCTGAGCAGGCTGCAAGGGGATCTATGCATCAAAACGCATGGTAGATTGAAACGGTGAAGGGTGATCTCCATCCCTCAGTGCCATGCCCACTCTCTCTGCAGCAAAAGTCTGTGGGTTCAGGAACACAGCAGTTGAAGGACTGGTTTGACTTCAGCACCAGCAGGGTTTTTTCTGCCTCCCTGGAGTAATGTGTTGTCATAACATCTTAAATTCACATATATTGTTTCCACTGTTTATTACACTTGAGAACAAATGGCTTGCTGCTAGTGTTCTGGCTAATGGAAGACTTGGAGTCAGGTTATAGAATCTATAACAATTGTGCCCTTCAGCCTAGAGAGAAGACCAGCTTTTATGAAACTGGGAAGCCTACTTTGTAGGCTCCAAAGTTATGCCAAACAGCAGCACAGAGCAAGACATTGCAATGGGTTTTGCTCTCAGAGTTCGTACAGCTCAAAGAATGACTGTCTTTCTACTTCTGCCTAAAATAGTAGGCAGGTTTGTACTTCCCTGGAACAGCTGTTCATCTCTATCTATAGTGCCAGTAAAAAAGAAATATTTGTCATGGTCTGCTTCCTCCCTGTGAGATGTTTAGATGAGTTCTGCTAGCACAGCAGTTAAAACATTTCAAATGCTGTTGATTAAATCTTGCCTTGACAGCAGCAGCCCCTTATTGAGCTCATACTGAGCATGTGCTGAGCAAGAGCCTTTCTGCAGCTCAGAACTTCCTCTTCCCCAGTAGCAAGGCATGTCAATTAATGTAAATAGTCTGCAGTGAAAGCAAGGTATTCAGGGTACTATTTCATTACAGAAGTGTTACACGGGAAATAATTCTGTAGGTTTCTAGCTTTTTTTTTAAAGAAATATTCCAGCTTAAGTTAGTAGAATATATCTATAAGACTTGTAAGTGAATTCTTACTTTTTGCCAGTAATAGTATAAAACTTGTAAGGTGTGAAATCTTAACTTTCCCCTCCTTTCACTTTTAGAACAGTTATCAGTGTATGTATGACTTTTTCTTGTAGCTAAGTGTTATTAAAACTGTCTACACCTGAGTGTGATCCAGTCAGGAGGATTGTGTCCTTGTCTGACTATTGTTCTAGGCATCAGACATGCAAATAACCAGCTGATTAAATCATGCATAATTTATGTGGATGGCTACATGTACACTAAATGTACCATATACAAAAGCAGTGGAGAAAGAAAAGTTGTGTTGATGTCCTCTTGTCTGCCTTTGGCTTAAATAGTAGTGTCTGTGTATTGGAAAGATGCTTGGTCTCTGTTCTCTCACTTGTTAGTGCTACACTTTGAATGTGACCACTGAGGATAAGGAGAAGGCCGAGGTCCTCAGTACTGTCTTTACATGTGCCTTTAACAGGCAGATCAGTTATCCTCAGGGCACTTTACACCCTGATCTGGAAGTCCGGGATGCTACGCAGAATACACCCACAGTGATTCAGGTGGAGACAGAGCTCCTCCTCCATCTGGACTGCCACAAGTCCATGGGACCGGACAGACTCCATCCTAGGGTGCTGAGGGAGCTGGTGGGGGTGATTGCCAAGCCACTCTGCCATCTTCCAGTGCTCCTGGCTATCTGGAGAGGTCCCAGAGGATTGGAGGCTTGCCGATGTGACTCACATCTACAAGAAGGGCTGCAAGGAGGATCCAGGGAACTACTGGCCTGTCAGCCTGACGTCGGTACCAGGGAAAGTTATGGAGCAAATAATCTTGCGTGAGATCACACAGCACATACGTGGTGTCCAGGGGATCACAGAATTACAGAATCATAGGGGTTGAAAGGGACCTCCCAGAGATCAAGTCCAACCCCATCAGGCCCAGCCAGCATGGATTCATGAAGGGCAGGCCATGCTTGACCAACCTCATCTCCTTCTGTGACTGGGTGACCAGACTGGTAGATGAGGGAAACCTTTACTAATAATGAATTAGCTAAGCAAAGGTTTCAAGCTAATGAACCCTTTTCTGACAGTAGTTTGTCAGCTGTTGTTCTATTTCCTTTGCAACTGTACACTTCAAATGCAACTTCCTGATGAACACTGGTTACAACATTCAGTTTACACTAAAACAAGTAGGATTTGGACTAATACTTATCCTTATTATACAGAGAACAAATTACATATGCACTTGTATATACATTTGTATTTCCTCAAATTACACATATGTATACATTCATTTTCCCATGTAACAGTACTTTGTCTGACATTAGGCATCAGAAGGAAGGACACTATAAAGGACCCAACTTTATTGATTTAAGAAAAAAAATTAAGCTTTCTGTGTACAAACCACTGTTTTTGAAGGCAACATCCAGAAAACATCTGTTATTCAAATTTGCTGTTAAAAGTGATTGAATTCACATACCCTGAAGGTCATCATCACAAAAACCTCCTTGCAGAAACTTCTAATGAATATTTCCGTACTATTTCATATACTTTGACAGTGCAAGGAGTTTCATCAGAAAATCTGTCATGTTTGCTGTTAAATTCTGACTTGCATTGAGCTTAGAGACAGAGAACTTTCCATGTCATATCTTCTCTGGATCTGAACCAAATACGTTTCAAGACAGTCAGTACTGAGGGTTGGTCAGAGAAATGCTAAAGCAACTTCTGCCACATTGTGGAAAGTCTGACAAATCCAAAACTATTTTTGTAACTGTTAGCTTATTTTGCAATATGTTAAGATCATTATGATATCTCTTGGGTACTTCACACACTTAGATGTCATTTTCCTTCCCACAAGTAATCTGCCCTATCACATCTCTTCCCCACCTTTTTTTTCTTTCCCCTCGTCTCCTGTCTCACCTTTCCTGATTATATACTTCAAAGGTGACAGTGGTAGTCAATCAGCCTACTCCCAGGAACCCCTCAGAACTGTCACCCACCAGTCCACGTCTATTCATTAAGATTTCTTTGAATGCAGCAAGTAAATTAATGTCTTCATTCAGATTACTTCTCCCAAAATTATTAAGATCACTATTTATATTATCAGTAGAAAGCATTTTTTCCAGGAACAAATCTGTAGTCTGCAACATTTTTTCCCCTACTTCGTGTTTCATGTTTCCAAGCCCTGAGCCTGACAACTAAGACCTGTCTATTTTAATAAATACTGCTAATAGGCTTTTTTTTTTTTTAATCATCATCGTGATTATTACTATGTAGCCAGTTACAGAATTAATCCGATAGAAGCACGAGAATTGGGTTATTTGCATTTTTCAAGACTGTCTATTCTTTCTGTTTAAATTTACTCTTTCCCATTTACAGTACTTAACAGTTTTTCTGCTATTCCTAATAAGTAGTATTTTCTTCCCTTTTATGGCTATTTTCAACTACTAAGGTTTTACTTTCTCTAAAAGCATAAACCCATATGCTTTTTTTTGTGGCCAGTAAGCTGATACAGATGATGAACATTAAATATTTCTTTGTCTAGCAAATTAAAAACCAGATGAGACAAAAATAGAACCTCCTACACAAGCATACTTTAAATACATTTCTCAAAAGATAGCCAGTAAGTTATTATAGAAAAATTATGATACATGTGAGAAGCTTCATTGCTGTAAGAGACTGAAACCATTCCCTCCACACGTACCACAGCTGTAACATGAGAAAAGTTTGTTTACGTATTTCAGTGCAGTATTTTATATTAATTTCCCAGATTGTTACTCCTCGTTGATACTAAAAGGGTGAAATACTTCATGATGAAGCTCATAAAGCTGATAAAATTATCCATAGCAACTGTCTGTGACGATATAAATGTAGTAGTGTCAAACAACTGTAACAATTTAACTGTTTAGGGAGTATACATACTCCTCACAGGAGAAAAAAAATAGAAAAAAAAATCAGCAGAGCAAAGTCGGTCAGAAAACAATGGAAGGACAGAGACGTAAAGGAGGACTCATCAGTAGTCAGCAGCACCAACAGCAGGAAAGATGTCATTTATTCTCATATTCATAATAGAGAAATGGAAAAAAAAAAAAACCCCACACAAAACAGAATGCTACAAGAGAACAGGCTTTCAAAAAAAAATAATAATGAGAAAGCGGTCTGCTATACAGCTCACTTTTAATACTAACAAGAACTAATGATATCTTTAATTTCAGCTGTATTAAAGTTTAACTTCCAAGATGCTTCTCAGCCTCTAACTCCTCATTTCTATTCTTCTTTCTCACCCTTGCCAATGCCCTCTCAATTAAATTACAGCAAACATCACCATATTCAGTTTCCGTTGGTTTCTTATCACAACACTAAAAACCCAAACCTTTATGGTCCCCATGTTATCTTTGATACATTATTTGTGTAAACATTCTTGCAATACAAAATAACTAGTCAAAAAGCTTGATTTCCTTTTGCCTGCTTCTACAGCAAGTACAGCAACTGACTGAATTGGCAAGTCTTTAGAATGGTGGTATGGCAGAACAGTTTTGGAAAAAAAATAAACAAGTTAGCTGAAGAGGTTTTCCATTTCCTTTCACTTCTTGGTATAGCGGACTAGGACAAAACTCAGAAATATCTTGCTTGCATTTTTTCACCAAACTTCATGTCATGTGTAAGTGCATAACCATGGAAATAATGAGGATGTGCCTGTGATTAAGGCATTATCAAATACACTTCTTTCCTAATCTAAAGCCCTTTAAGGCACACATACCTGAAGTATTAAGTAAAAAAAAAAAAAAAAAAGTCAAAAGTATGTTGACATATGTTGGTATGTCCTCCCATTACCATTGCTACCACAAGCAACTAAACCAGACCTTGTAGCTCCTCATCCAGACACATCTTGAACACTGCCAGGGACAGCGACTCCACCACCTCCCTGGGCGGCCATTCCAGTGCCTGACCACTCTCTGACAAAGTTTCTCCTTATGTCTAAACTAAACCTCCACTGGTACAACTTGTGGCCATTTCCTCAGGTCCTTGTTTTTTGCCTGGGAGAAGAGGCCAAATCCCCCCTCATCACAACCTCCCTTGGCAGGAAGTTGTAGAGTGCAATGAGGTCACCCCTGAGCCTCCTCCAGACTAAATAAACCCAGCTCCCTCAGCCACTCCTCATAAGACTTGTGCTCCAGACCCTCACCAGTCTTGTTGCTCTTCTTTTTTTCTTTTTCTTTTTGAGCTCTGTCTCCACCTGAATCACTGTGGGTGTATTCTGCGTAGCATCCTGGACTTCCAGATCAGGGTGTAAAGTGCCCTGAGGATAACTGATCTGCCTGTTAAAGGCAGTTGTAAAGAAGGTACTGAGGACCTCAGCCTTCTCCTTATCCTCAGTGGTCACATTCCCCGCTGTATCAAGTAAAGGATGGAAATTTTCCTTGGTTCTTCTCTTACCATTGATATATTTGTAAAATAAATAAATAAATAAATAAATAAATAAAGAATATATATTTTTTTAAATTTTTTTCTCTTTTACTGCAGTGGCCAATCTGAGTTCAGGTTGGGCTTTTGCCTTCCTAACTTCTTCCCTGCATACCTTAGCAACTTCCTTTTTATCACTCCAAGTAGCCTGTCCTTTCACCCAGGGGACACAGACACACAGACTCTTTTTTCTGCTGGAGTCTCAACAGTAGTTCACAGTTCATCCACAGCAGTCTTCTTCCCCTACGGCTTGCCTTATGTCATTCTGGGACAGCCCGTTCCTGTGCCTTTAAGATTTCCATCTTGAGGAGTGAACAGGCTTTTTGGACCCCTTTATTCTTAAGGAGTGACTCCCAGGGGACCCGTGCTACAAGCATCCTGTACAGATCAAAGTCCACCCCCTGGAAGTTTAAAATAGCAGTTTTGCTAGTCACCCTTCTGACATCTCCAAGAATAGAGAATTCTACGATTTCATGGTCACTCTGCCCAAGACAGTCCCCAACCTTCACATCACTCACCAGTCCTTCACTGTTAGTGAAGAGCAGGTCTAGCAGGGCACCACCCCTGGTAGGCCCTCATACCAGCTGCGTAAGGAAGCTATCTTCCATACTCTCTAGAAACCTCTTGGACTGCTTCCTCTGTGCTGTATTATATTCCCAACATATATCAGGCAAGTTGAAGTCTCCTAAAAGAACAAATGTTGGTGATCACATGACTTTGGCAAGCTGCTCACAGAATGCTTCATCCATCTCTTAATCCTGATGAGGTGGTCTATAACAGACTCCCACCAGGATGTTGACCCTATAGGCCTTTCCCCTGATCCTTACCCATAGACACTCAATTTTATCATTCCCAACCCCAAGCTCTTCAACATCGAAACAGTCTTTAATATAAAGAGTCACACCACCACCCTTCCTTCCTCGTCTGCCCCTTCTGAAGAGCTTGTAACCATCTGTCACAGCACTCCAGTCATGGGAGTGGTCCCACCGTGTATCAGTAATAGCAACTAGGTCTTAGTTAGCCTGACACACAATCAGTTCCAGCTCCTCCTGCTTGTTGCCCATGCTGCATGCATTGGTGTACACGCACTTTAGCCAAGACATCTGCCTCACCCCCAGCTCAAGCATCATTCCCCTAGGCTCATCTCTTGTGAACCCTGTTTTGTCCGCTTCCCCCATGGTAGCTAGTTTTAAGCTCTTTTGATAAGCCCTGCTAGCTCCTGTGCTAGGATTCGTTGCCCCCCTTTGAGATCAGTGGGTTCAGACAGACATCAGGCCAGGGGCTGAGTAAACTGCCCCGTGATCAAAGAACCCAAGTCTCTGGCTTGACACCGGCCTCTGAGCCCATTATTCATTGCTTGTGCTTTCCAATCCCACTCTGTGTCCCTCACTGCCCCAAAGGTATGGAATGAAGAATCACTTGAGCTCCCACTCCTTGAACTAAATACCCTAAACCCCTGGAATCTCTTTACATGGTTCATAGGCTTCTCTGAGCAATTTCATCACTGCCCACCTGAACTATGAGTATCGGAAAATAATCAGTGGACCTATCCAGCTTTGGGAGTTTTCTGGTTATGTCACTGCTCCAGGGCCCAGGAAGGCAGCACGCTTCCCAGCGGCTTGGGTCTGGTCTGCATACGGGGCCCTCCATTCCTCTGAGACGGGAGTCACCCACCACAAGAACTTTTCTTTCTTCCCTGACAGAGGAAGTGTCAAGGTGTGGGGGTGACCACCTCGACTTAGGCTCCCTCCTAGGCAGATCTTCCATTGCCTCCCCACTCGCCTCCCCTTCAATTTGCAGCATCTCAAACCTGTTGCTTAGAGGGAGCTGGGGAAGCGGGCTAGGCAGGTGGGGGACTCCTGTGATGCCGAGTCGGGACTCTCTTCCAACCCTCCTCATCAGTCAGGTCTGTCTGACTGTGGAATATACTCAGCCCTATAAAGTGGAAAAAAAAACCCCACTAAATCAATTAGCTACAGTTAATGCATAATAAAATATTCTAAGTATGGTAATAGTCTTGTGACTAATCTTTTCTTGATGTTTAATGTCTCAAAACTGGCAAGTGCATAGTATTTAAAAATCTGTAACAATGGATGGTGAATTTCTTAATAGTCAGAATATTGCTACAGGAAGTGATTGTACAGATGAAAACTGATCTTTACGGTTGATCTGTCTGCCTTCAGACTCATGCTTGTATATCATGTGGAAGCAAAAAACCTGTTTTAATCACAAGCTTTGCAAAGCATTCTTAATAGTCCCCTTCTCCTGAAATCATTCCTTCCTAATGTTAAATTTCTTGTTCAAAGTAGGAAATATTCATTTTCTGAGTCAAATTTTGTCTAAATAGGAAGTTGGAAAAATCTTACGATAGGCATTTAAGCACATGGGAAGTGTTGTACTCTAGCTAAAAAAAAATAGTCTGCTTTTGATGTGATTTATATTTTGTACGTGGTTTGTCTATGAAATGACGTATTTGCAAAATAGCAAAGATGCAGACAAGGAAGAATTTAATCTACAGTATTGTTATAAAGTAGTGGCAGTAGAAAGAAATGAACCTTTTTCAATGGTGAGCGTAAATCAGTGATGATTATGTTGACTCTTTTCTCTCCTCTCCTTGCCTCTCTAACCTCCCAATATATTCATGAATATATGTGAGCCATGAGCTATGTTACACCTCAGCAGAAAGAGTGAAATTCTGGTATTTGTTAATATTTGGCAGATATTGTTATAGCAGCTTAAATCCTTAAGTTGTATCACCGTTTCTTTGGTAGCTTTATTTAGTCACAGAAGTGAAATAATTACCCTAACCGGGATTAATTATTTCACATTTAATTAGAAGTAGACTGTGAAATTATATACTCTGTACAGTCTTTCAAATTTAATTTCTCATCTAATTTTGCTGAAACGAGAACAGAGACCTTCAGAGTAGGATAGTTTGCCTAGAGAAAATACCTAGAAATGTTAAATTAGTTTTAATCGTTTAATCAGAGTTAATAGGAACTATTTTTGTAGAGCTAGTACTTTGCTAGGATTTCATAACGGCTTAATAATTCTAAAAAATTAGTTAGGACAAATAATAAAGTATTTGCAAATATATATTTGTACTTAAAAAATAAGAAGTATGTGCTTTACTGTTTAGCTACAAATCACTAAAGCTTAGAAGTTCTGGGTCAGAACTGTTGTATTTGGATGTGAAGCAGCCGTGTTATTTGGAAGATCACTTCTGATACAAAATTTACAATAATATGTAGGCAACACAAGGTCAAAAGTCAACAGGTCAGTAGTGTGGCGTGAAGTTTTATCTAACGTAATGCAACTTTTGTGTAACCACAATGCTGTAAAACTTTTCCTAGAAACTTCTCAGCTTTAGATATGGCTGAATGTCCCAATGGTTTTTTCTAGCGAGCTATTATTCTTAAGGCTATGAAGGGCTATTAAAAAAAAAAAGATATTCTTTGTCCATGATTATAATGTATATTGTACTCTTTCTAATTACATGCTGTCTACTGTTTCATAATCACCACTAATCAGTTTCAAATGCAGATCTAAGTGGTGCTCATTCTTGTGTTGAGAGTTTTTTATTATTTGACTGAATTTGTCGGCCTTTCTGACAGTGTAGTCTTTGAATTCTTGACCACTGCACTAAAACAAAGTAATAAACTTAGGCAACTGTTTGTACTGCTAGAAAACAATTAATACAATAGTAATTAATGTACAGAGAAAGAAAGATTGAGGAAACTTACTCTCCAAAGTGTATAGTTGTATGCTAACAACTGTTAAAATGGAAAATGATGGTTGTTTTTCTAAATAATAATCAAAATAATGATATAGTGAGACTGTCTTCTTAAAAACTTGTTTGAACAAAACATGTAAACTGGTAAACTTATATCTTTATATGTAACTTTTCTTGGTGCCCTTCCTGGTTTCAATTATTTCCTTCTGTGTTTACCAAGCCCTTTCTGTCAGATTGTGTAATCCTAACTCATGCTGTTGGCTGAGTGTTCTATAAACCTAATTCCATCATCAATTACTTCTTGGTTGCAAAATACAATCCTTAATTTGTCACATAAATGATTTCCATTCTTTCCTCTTTCACTTTACTCAATGACTGTCAAGCTGCATGGCAGGGTGTTAAAAAAAAACACCAAAAACTGCATAACTTATATGGCTTTTGATCAACTTGCTCTGATTCTGCTAGTTTATATTTCAGCAAAGTGTCAGAAGGGGAGCTCTATAATATTTTGGTTGAACTATTTTTTATATAAATAATCCACGATAACTCTAGTTGAATGGGAAATCATCTGTCTGCGCATCTGTTACCTCTCTCACTCAGGAGCAACTGTGCACAGATAAAATAGGTTTGTTGTTTTTCACTAATGCCATAGAAAGCATGGTAGCCTGGGTATTGTGTGCTCTGTTATTTCCATGTCAATTTTATAACAGTGCACT
The DNA here is from genome assembly GCA_030625065.1 of Alectoris magna. Lineage (NCBI taxonomy): Eukaryota > Metazoa > Chordata > Aves > Galliformes > Phasianidae > Alectoris > Alectoris magna. The sequence continues at coordinate 109,785,632 of CM060560.1, forward strand.
TTGCGGTCTTGGCCTTTATTTTTACAGCATCTATAGAGAACATATATGTGTAAAGCAAAAGAACTGCAAAGCTGCTTTTGGTGATAGTCCTGACTTAAATAGGTACGTTTCCTTGCCTTCGGATTTCTTTACTACTTTGTCTGAACTCAAGCCAAGCCACTAAGCCATGCCTGGGCTCTCTTCCCGTTTCAGACTTCAGCTTAGTAATGTTACATTTAAAGAAAACTTTGCATATGCCAAACAGATTGCTCTCTATAAAATAAACGTCCACAACAAGAGTTGAATGGGAAAATAAAAATATTTAAAACACAGTTTAAATACATGAACCCAGAAGTTAAAGTTTTGCCTATATTGACAGGTAAAGCTGTGAAGATGGGTTCAGCTTATTAAGGAATTTGAAGAGGTTTAGGGAAGTAAGTGGGGAAGGATCTAAGTTACTTGAGTGATGTGTATATAATTTTAGTGTTGAAATCCGATCATTTGGTATCTTGCCAGTTCAGAAAGCCGATATATTGACTAATTGTGTGCTTCATTTGTAATTTTGGCTCCCAGACTTCCTGAGCAGTAGACATGGTTTGTGGAAGACCAGCTCTACTGTGAGTGGTACTTGCTGCAAATCTGCAATGCCTGAGACAATGATTTGTACTGGCTCTTGGCTTCTCCCCCACCCCAAAAGGTTTATGGGTTGTGTTCTTGGTAGCTGGGTTTCTGAAGGATGTTCACTTTTGTATGCAGCAATGGGAAATGTTTAGCATGACAATTCTCCCAGTAGCCTTCCTTTTGTGAAAGGTACATTATTGTGGAACTAATTGAACTGTTACAATATTGTTGTGCACTACTTGCTTGAAAATGTATTTATCTTATAGCCTCAATTTCAGGAGACATAATGAGTTACAGCTTTTAAACAGATACTGGCAATTCATAAACATACGAGAATTTCCTCCAGCTGATGGCACTTGCTTTCTTTGTGGTCATTACATTCTCTCTGAAGTATTTCTTCTCAGATTGTTCAGTATTTGATATTCTCAGATGTTGCATTACTGGGTGATTAAGAACTAGCAGATTCCCTTTACTGGCCTACAAACGAGACAGGATAATGCTGTTCTGTATTTCAGAATTTCAAGAATGAAAGGGCTTGTTTAGGCTAGTTTGCAAGGCTGAAGAGAGATTTTTTGTTAAGGCATCAGGAAGAAAATTATTTCCTGCATCTCAGCTTGGCAAATTCTCTGTTTATTAATTCTCGTATTCTTCTGCTGCATCTCCAACTCTTGAAATACATTGAAGCAGGAGTTTGTGTGAGAGATAAGCTGTTAGACTTAAATTCATAATTTTTTTGGAACGTGCCATGGTTTGAAGAACAGGAGGGCAAATGCCACTGTCATGGCATACTCTAGAATTCTCTACTGACTGATGCCAATCTTGGTCCTTCCGATCTTGCCACTGGTATGTGTACTAAAGTCTATATGTAGAAAGAAAGATGTTTACCCACTTTTACTTCCTTGGTTTTCGGTGGTGGTGGTTGTGATTTTTCATTACTTTTGTACTCTTTCCCCCTGTGCCATTTTCTTGAGAATACTGTCATTTACAAATATTGATGTTTCATGTTTTTGAAGTAGTTAAATGAGATGTATCTTTCTAGAGTTGCATGCTGCCTAATAGGTCTTCATATGCAATGGTACTTCACTACTTTTTTATTACAAAAATATTACAAAATATGCATCTCTATAAGCATTAGACCTTCTCTTGGAAATTGAAAATGCAGTGTTAATCAATTTTCAGCTTTGTAGGTGAAGTAGGAGATGAAGTGCTGAGCTTTTAACTTTGCTGGTTTTGTTTACAGATAGGAAAGTGGGAAATTATATTCAGGTGGTGAATGTCTTTTCATTACCTTTTTTTCACTGGGAAAATAAACCTTCCAAACAATTTTCCATTTCTTGTGTGTTGTTCTGTTGCTTTTTTTAAAAGAAAAACTCAATTTTCAGTTGAAGAATTATATCCCACCCCAAATTACAGAGTTATCAAATTCTCAGTTGGGTTATTGTTCTTAGCCACTTTTGTCCCCAGTCTCTGCTCCACAAAAAACAGCAGCACCTAAAAATATCAATATTCTCAACATCATTAGCAAGGATGAACTCTAGAATGTTCCTATTTGCTCTGTAATTGTTCAAACTCCTTTATGTAAGACAGACTCTTAAGTCCGTGCTCAGCATGTAAGTGATATCTGAAGATGCATGAGAACAGATATGTTGTCGTAGATTAGTCTTGGTTTATGAAACTACACAAAGATATCCTTTGCTATGATTTTAATGATCAAAAGGAAAAAAATGTGGTATGTTGTTGACCAATATACTTCATAGCTGTAAAGCTGAATTGTAGGTCAAGATTGTAACCTACTGTAAGAGGCAGAAGAATGCCCTTTTTTCATTAAGATAGGTATGGAAAGATATTTGCTTTCTGTGTCTTGCTAACTCTCTATAAACATTTAAACACAGTACTTCTTTTGACACAATGTGTATACAGACTAGTTTACATCATTTCGACTGACCAATTAGCATTTACAAGCATTTCTTCTCAATTATTTCAAGTAGATGTTGACATATGGCCTGAGTGATTTCTGCCAGCTATTTTCACTTGCCACTTTGATTTGGCAGTGTTTTGTGTGAACTGGATGCAAAGCGATTATGCATTAGATGTCTGATTTAGCTGTAAGAAAATGCAATCAGTTTTTTCCCCTAGAAGTTAAAAATAAAAAATTACCTGCATTTCACCAACTTCTGTAAGGCAAGAGCACTCCAGTGATCTTAAATTAAGAGGAAAAAAAAACTATCCCAAATACAGAAATTTGAAACAAAAGTCACATATGGAAAAAATGAAGTGCTTTTAAATGCAGGCAACCTGCACTGACTATTGTAGCTAGCTAAACATGTCAAAATTTCTGTCAGATACCTCTGTTTGGAGAGATTATGCAGTGTGATATTACAAGGGCTGCTACAAAAGTAATGTGTCTGGTTTTCTTATGTTGGCATACGACACCAGAGGCAGATACTGGTGGTATGGCAGTAGAGGCTGAACCTTCCCACTAATACTCCCTTGCTTTTTGTTGCCATGTGACAGATGGCAGTAGAGTGACAGTCTGACAGAATGGCATTTGACTTGGAAGTGCACGTAAAGAAAAGGTGTGGAATTGAATTCTTCCACGCATGGGACCCATGGAAATTCATTGATGCTTTCTGAACATTTCTATAGACCAAACAGTGGATGTGAGCACAGTGAGGCAGTGGGTGACGTCTTTCAGCATTTGTGATAGCAGTGTGAAAGACACGTTCTGGGTGGTCATGAACATTTTGATGAGCACGGCATGTAGGCTCTTGTTCATCGCTGGTGAAAATGCATAGCTTATGGTGATAGCCATGTTGAAAAATAGCGTTTCATAGCTGAGAATTTGCTCTATCAAATAATGCTTTTGTGCTCTTTGTATCTTTTGTTATAGTCTCCTCCTGTTGCATAGTGAAAGAATTTTTTTAAATGACAATTCTTTATAAGGTTGCTTACCTCTTATAGTTAGTGTATGTAGTGTTGTTCATTAATATTTGGGTTATGTTAGTTTATTTTTTTAAATACTATGTTCAAAAGTAAACAAAATATATACAATTTCTTTAAGTATGAGTAAGGGAGAATTTCTCATGATTTTGTATTTGACTATATATACCACTTTTCCTGTAAAAACAATGGGATTATTGGAAATTCAAGTGGACTTCATGAAACTTGAGATTTCTCCCTTTTCAAGATAGGAACCAGTCCGTCTTGATTTAGAGCAAGATTTAATGCTATATGAATCCTAGAATGTCTCAACCTTTATTGAAACCTGATATTTTCCTTCTGGTTTTGATTTTCTAATGCATAACATCTGATTACTTTAGATAAAAACTACAGATGTAATTGTATTTATAGCTTTGTACATTTGTGTCGTAGTTACGTAGTTTGATAATGCACTGTTTTCAATATGCCAAAATGGCTTTGTGCTTTTGAAAGTGAGTATTCATGTTTTTATGCTGTAAAATTCTTGATACATTTTTATTAAAAAAAGGTACATGCCAAATTCTTTCTCTGTTCAAATCACAAGCTGTTCTTCCCTTAATCTTTCTTGCCTTCAGTTGCTGATATTCACAAATGAAGTTTTCTTCAGCGGAAACCATTGTTCTAGAACTTTGTGTTGAAGCATCACTAACTTTTAATAACTTAGTTTGGATGTCTTTAAGCTTCTTTTTTAATTAATAACATACACATATTCTGAGGTTCACTGTTGTCCAGGAAGTTGAAGTGTCTTCCTAAGTTCTGTCCTTAGGCACATTTCCCTCACTACCAAATCTAGATGTAATGTCTCTTAATGGCCATTTTTAGCATCCATGAATAAAATAGGCCAGCACCCATTGTGTGATCTTCAGGGAAAACTGTATGTATGTGTAGAAGAACATGCCTGTCTCTCAAGACCTGGGAGGTTTGGTCCATATGGCCTGCCGGGAAGAGTCCTTTACAGAAACTCACTGGTAGCGTACCCGGATGTTGCTTATCAGGAGAGTAATTGGCTGGGACAAGAGTTATGCCAAGATACCTTGGAACAGGTTTCAGGCCATTGGCCTTCTTGGCCATCTGGGCACACTGTCAGCTCATGTTCAGCCGAGCATCAACCAACACCCCCAGGTCCCGTTCCTCTTCACAGTCATCCAGCCACTCTGACCCAAGCCTATAGCACTGCATGGGGTTATTGTGGCCAAAGTGCAGGACCCAGCACTTGGCCTTGTTGAACCTCATCGCATTCACCTCAGCCCAGCAATCCATCCTATCCAGATCCCTCTGAAGGACCTCCCTACCCTCAGCCAGATCGACACTACCGCCCAACTTGGTGTCATCTGCAAACTTACTGAGGGTATACTCAATCCCCTCATCTAGGTCAGCAATGAAGATATTAAACAAGATGGGCCCCAGTATTGACCCCTGGGGGACACCACCTGTAACAGGTCACCAGCTGGACTTAACTCCATTAACCGCTCCCTCTGGGCATGGCCCTCTAGCCAGTTCCTTACCCAAAGAAGGGTATACCTGTCCAGGCCATGGGCAGCCAGTTTCCCCGGGAGAATACTGTGAGAGACCGTGTCAAACGCTTTGCTGAAGTCTAGGGAGACTGCATCAACAGCCTTCCCTCGTCTACCAGTCTGGTCACCCCATCATAGAGGGAAATGAGGTTGGTCAAGCACGACCTGCCTTTCATGAACCCGTGCTGGCTGGGCCTGATCCCCTGGATGCCACGCACGTGCCGTGTGATCTCACCCAAGATGATTCGCTCCACAACTTTCCCTGGTACCAACGTCAGGCTGATAGGCCTGTAGTTCCCTGGATCCTCCTTACAGCCCTTTTTGTAGATGGGAGTCATATCAGCAAGCCTCCAATCCTCTGGGACCTCTCCAGTTAACCAAGAGCGCTGGTAGATGGCGGAGAGCAGCTCAGCAATCACCCCTGACAGCTCCCTCAGCACCCATGCATGGAGTCTGTCTGGTCCCATGGACTTGTGGCAGTCCAGATGGAGGAGGAGCTCTCTAACCATCTCCACCTGAATCACTGGGGGTGAATTTTGCATTCTGTCCCAGAATTTCAGATCAGGGTGTAAAGTGCCCTGAGAATAACTGATCTGCCCATTAAAGGCAGATGTAAAGAAGATACTGAGGACCTCAGCCTTCTTATCCCCAGTGGTCTCATTCCCCGCTGCATCAATTAAGGGGTGGACATTTTCCTTGGTTCTCCTCTTACCATTGACATATTTGTAAAAGGATTGTTTATTCTTTTTAACTGTAGTGGCCAGTCTAAATTCGAGTTGGGCTTTTGCCTTCCTAACTTCCTCCCTGCATACCTTAGCAACTTCCTTGTAATCTCCCCATGTAGCCTATCCCTGCTTCCAGAGAACATAGACTCTTTTTCCTCCGGAGTCTCAACAGTAGTTCCCGGTTCATCCACAGCGGTCTTCTTCCCCTACAGCTTGCCTTATGGCATTCTGGGACAGCCTGTTCCTGTGCTTTTTAGATTTCCATCTTGATGAGTGTCCAGGCTTTTTGGACCCCTTTACCCTTAAGGAGTGACTCTCAAGAGACCCGTGAAAGAAGTGTCCTGAACAGGTCAAAGTCCACCCTCTGGAAGTTCAAGAAAGCAGTTTTGCTAGTCACCCTTCTGACATCTCCAAAAACAGAGAATTCTAGAATTTTGTGGTCACTCTGCCCAAGACAGTCCCCAACCTTCACATCACTCACCAGTCCTTCACTGTTAGGGAAGAGCAGGTCTAGCAGGACACTACCCCTGGTAGGCTCTCGTACCAGCTGCATAAGGAAGCTATCTTCCACACACTATAGAAACCTCTTGGACTGCTTCCTCTGCGCTGCATTATATTCCCAACATATATCAGGGAAGTTGAAGTCTTCCAAGAGAACAAGTGCTTGCAAACGTGCAACTTCTGCAAGCTGCTCATAGAATGCCTCATCCATCTCTTCATCCTGATGAGGTGGTGTATAACAGACCCGCAACTGGATGTCACCCCTGCAGGCCTTTCCCCTGATCCTTGCCCACAGACACTCAACTTTATTATTCCCAATTCAAGCTCTTCAACTTTGAAACAGTCTTTAATATAAAGGGCTACACCACCACCCTTCCTTGCCCATCTATCCCTTGTGAAGAGCTTGTAACCATCCATCACAGCACTCCAGTCATGGAAGGGGTCCCACCATGTTTCAGTAATAGCAACTAGGTCATAGTTAGCCTGACGCACAGTCGCTTCTAGCTCCTCCTGCTTGTTGCCTATGCTGCGTGCATTGGTGTACATGCACTTAAGCGGAGAAGAGACTTCATCATATATTGTAAGATACAGAAGAAGATTTGGTCAAACAGTTCATTTTAACATCATGTTTAAATGAAATTCATGTACTCTACTGGGACATGATGTACCAAATAGACTTGCTAACCCTCTTGTTATTGGCATAATAGACTTTGGTGAAAGAAGGAGCCAAAGGCTCTTCGTGCAAACTTGAGGACTTACATGAAGCTGGCTCTTCTCCCAAGAGGCAGAGTGGTGTCCAGATTGTGTCCTTGTTTGTAGCCTCTGGAAGTGATAAAACTGGCTGCTTAATCCTGCTTTTCAGTTGAAGTACTTCAGTAGCATAGAGCAGAAAAATTACTGATGTTTAGTATAAGAAAAGGCTTTTCATTCTGGAAGGGTTAAAAAGTGTAATCTTACTCTAGGTTTGTAAATATACTACTGGTATCTATAACAATTCATAAACCAAAGAAGTCTAAATTGCAGCTGAGAACATGAAAGGAAGTGTGGAGGTGAGGGCAACACTCAAAATGTTTGGGCTCTGGAGTCTGAGCAAAGAATTGCCCTGTTAATTTTTTTTTTATGATGTTGTAAATGAAGAGATCTACTGACGTCTTTTTCAGCCAAATTGGTTTTTATGCAGCTGCCAGTTAGACATATATTTATAATGTATGCCAACACTCTCTGATACTAAAAGGCCTACAGAAAAGAGCTGGCTTATTGGTAGCTGGAACTTAATTCACTCATACTTATAGCTGAAAAATGCATTTCAAGTTAACTGAATACATGTTAAAGTGAATTCAAGTATGCTGAAGGAAATACTGGAGGGCATTGTTGAATGTAGTGAGTTCAGAAGAGCATCTAAAGCTATAAATGTTTTAAAAATAATAATAAAATATTTTTTATATAATGTGCTAATATGACAAATGTTGCTTTTATGAGATTGGGTTGTGGGTAAATCGCATCATATATTTTATGTATTCCTGTTGTATGAGCAGATTGATATGAATGTGGTAATAAAAGGATCATCTCCTTTTGTTTAATGAAGGATATCCAACATCACGACCTTTTGTGTTGAACAGATTTTTTTGCCAAGCTACAGTCTCCAGAGGGAGAATGATAGTGCAGAAGGGGCAGGTAGGAAGGGCCTCTGAGCGTACCCCCAGAGCAAACAAACGCCCTAGTTCTGATGGATTTTCAGGAATCCATAACCCTTTCTGTGTCTGGAAAAGCTTCAGCTTGTTGTGAGAACTAGTCCCAGGAAACACCTATGAACAGTTAAGTATTGGGTGACAGCTGCTTAAATTGAGCAAGTATGTTTTTGTGGCTGGAAAGGATGATACAGACTGATTTGAAACCCAGACCATTTTCTTGGGCCATTATCTGACTGCCCTTTCTGGGTTACTTTGCAAGAATTCATTGAATTTGCGGTGTTGGCTTTTGTTGTCTGTTTATCAGTACTACACCTGGACCAGGCATCTGTATGGAGACATCTATTTAGAAACAAAATCCTCCTACTTGTTTTTAACTTCTATTTCACTGCTTAGAGAGACCTTGTTATTCTGTCAGTTGATTATAACAGAATCTAATTGCTTAAAGAGTCAGTATTTAAGGATTAGTAATTACGTAAAGGGTTTATTACTTGTCAGAAAAGATAAACTCTGGAGTGATACTTGTTGCATCCCCTATATTATCAGTCTGTATTTTTAAAAATTACACACTGGAGCAAGATTTCAATAGGTAGCACTAGGTGCTGCGGACTGTAGCCATTCATAAAAAGGGGATTTCTGTTTTCGTGGCTTTTGTTTTTCGAACAAGAAATCATTAAGTTCCTTGTGTTATAACATGTGAAGTTGAAGAGGAAGCAGAGTAAGATTTGTTTTTTTAGTCCTAAGTGGAAGTATTTGCAGTTCTGCAGGACTGCAAGACAGTATTTATCAGGAGTATTGAAGCATCTAATAAGAGTTTTATGTAAATGTATGGCTGATAATTCTTGAATCAAAGCATAAATTTATGTGTTTTTTTTCTTCATTTTTAAACCAAAAGACATCGTCTTTGATAACATTCCTAATACCTGGGGAAAAAGAAAAGAACAAAAGAAATTTAGAAGGGATTATGAATTGGTCTTAAAGCTTTTTTTTTTTTTTTTAAATTTACATTTTATTTCTTTGTTGTTACTTGTGAGTTCTTCAGTGGGCCTTGCTTCATAAATTTTCCAAAATAAGCATGTCAAGGTAGGTGAAATTTATGTCATCTGAATATAGCACCAGATTTACAGTGGGATGAACTTTGTTTTCAGCCTGGATTTGTTTATAACAGAATCCATTGAGCTCCATGAATTGACTATGCAATTACTTCAGTACGGCTTGAAAGCGGGATTAAGTTTCCCATGTACAGATGGGATGGATGTTTTTATTGAATGCTTCCAGGATCTCCCCCTGCGCTCCATAAGCCATGATGATGTTAAAAATAACCCTTGTAAGTATGTGAATGTCCATTGTAGAGGGTTGACTGTGGTCTGCATGAGGAAGAACTGGTAGTTCATGGTCATTGCATTGAAACGTGAGCTCTGACTCACTGGAAAGCTGCACCTGTGCACTTGCTTACAGCTGTATGAAGTTGGAAAGAGTAATGTTTTAGGTTGTGCCTAATTTGCCCAGGTGCAAATGTGGAAAGCTGTGACCTCACGATATGTACTCAAATCCCAGTCCTGCAGCAAGACGTCTGTGACCTCCCACTACGTGCTCAGAGTGTGACCTCTTCCAGAGAGACCTTCTGCAATGTTAATGTTCTCTGTTTTGACTGATTGAACTTTATAACTGGGGACCATACTTTCCTGTGTGGGAAAAGTAATCTGTCTCTTGAACACGTTCATTATCACTTTGTCCGTACTCCAAATAGCTATTAAGTGAGTTGAGAATTTACATTATAGATTTATTTAGCATTGCTGTAAAGGGAGCTATGTAGAATTTTGCTTAAAAGTGTTATTAAAAATGTTTAAGTGAAGCTGGAGTAGACTGTTTGGAACTAAATACTTGCAAGACATGTTCTCATTTCCACAGTTGTGATTCTTTGAATAAATATTGCAAATTGGAACTGCTGCTTGACATGGTCTGCGTTCAAAATTATTCACATTGTTCCTAAGATATACTGAGGGCTTGCTTTGGGAAATAAATAACCTTCGCATTCTACAATGGGGTTATGTACAGCTGGTTTAAGATACTGTTGATCAATTGCTTATGCTTGCTGTTAAAAGTGTGGGTTTTTTTGCTGTTATTACTTAAGTCCTTGGCAGCACAGCTGTAGAAGAACAAAGAAATAGCAAAATCAGATTTACAGTTTTTCTTTACGCACTTGTAAGCTTTGACTGGAATAGTTTTCGAATATATTGAGGTGTTACTTTTCTGTTGACATCAAAACTTACTCTGTTATTAGTCATTTTTCTTCTTTAACTAGCAAGTTAGTTGTGAATCATGTGAAATTAAGGTGACTAAACTTAGAGGAAAGTGAACTATAAGGTTCCTAAGGAAAAATCCAAAACATATAGTTTCCATTTTTACCATTTTATACTTCTCTCATTTTTTACCTTTCCCTTTTAACTATCATCACTGGTGGTGAAATAAAGGTATCATCTGGTTGGCTAATCTTTTAATATTCTGGATTTAAGCAGTGAGTCACTATGACATACCAGCCAGTCCTTTTAATCCTCTGGCCCTTTAGAGAAATATTTGGGGATTTTGTATGTTGAAGATATTAGCATGAAGCATGGTTCTTTCCCTTCCCAAATCTTTACTGTGATTTGGTGGGATTTAGCTTAGTATGAAGGAGCATAAGTGCAACACACTGAGTGTTTCATGTTTTGTTTCAGATGTCCATGGATGAGCATTTTGTAAGAGAACGCTATGTCAGATAGTGTTTTATCTTCTATCCTAAAGAAGAGCTTAGCCCATGTGGAACTGTGGAATGTGGCTTGGTGGGTGGGAGCCTAGAAACTCCAGGAAAACTATTTGGCCCTTGCCTCTCCAGTTTCCCCTTTCATGTCTAGCTGTCACCTTCTTTCCTCCCTCCTCTCTGGGAGCCGTATGAAGAATTTGCTTTCAGCCACTAGGGAATAGGAGGAGTGAAGAAGTACTGTGGGATTTCTGATGGAAACTGGTAAGCAGGGCCTGACTGTTTTTCTGGGAAGGACTTTTAATTTTCGAAGCTGGCCAGTGACAAGACAGGCTACGCAGGGACAAAAATTCTCTCCAGAACACTGTCTTTTTGGTGATGACGATTTAGATGGTAAAGATGTCTGCACAAACTTCTGTAGTGTATACCTGTTATTTATTGGCAGCTGCAGTGTTTCCCTGTTCATTGCAGGGGAGATGGACTGGATGATCTTTAAAGGTCCTTTCCAACTCAAGGATTCTATGATTTCCTGTTTTCATAGCATGATTTTTCAGTCTCTTTAGCGGATGATAGAAATTTTGTACTTTGACTATAAGATCAGATGCTGATTGTACTTGTTATTCAGTTATGACTTATAACTGTCATAGTTTTTCTGTCAGTCGGTTCATATTAGATGTCACAACTGATGAAAACTACTTGTGTGAGAATGGTTTCTAGCTCCAAGTGCTCCACACCAACTGGAGCTCTGTCACAGACATTTCGAACCTTGCCAGACCCCAGGAGGCCATCTGCCACATTAGCCAGTGGTCTTAGTATTCTGAAGATGAAAGGAACATTTATATTTGAATTCTGCTTGCTCTCGCTTCAAATTTAGACAGTCCGCTATTATTTGTAGTATAACAAGGCAATTAAACACGATACACCTTGGAAATTAACGTTCCTTTCTTGTCTCAAGATCTGAGGATCAGAAGTGGGAATGTGTCGTTGACTGTGAAATTTTTTAGCCCAGTGTTTCTATAAAATACGTTTGTTTTATGACAATTTTTTACAGGAATTATTTTTTATTTAACTACTACAGTATTCAAGTAATTAGAGAAATTGAAACGCTGGGTCCACAAACTAAAGGCAGTGTATATGCAGTTTCTTAGTATAGACATTTTCAGGCGGCAAAAATTTGCCAAAATATGCAGTGCAGTGATTTAAGATGATTCATGAAAAAAGGGTTGTTTAGAAACTTGCAGCTGGATTTCTTAGTATCTAGGGGTGTATTATTATTATTTTTTTTTTTCCATTTCAGCTTGAGATATGAATTATGTGTCTGCTGTTTTCTTTGTTTTTACTAGCCATGCTAACAAGAGCTGGAATGCTAGGGCGCTTAATGGAAAAATACTATTGTCTTTAGTTTTCTGTTACGGTTGCAAGCCAATTTCTTTTGGGAGACTGGATGATGTTTCCAAGAGTCCGTAATCACAGAAAGTGTTTACTTATGCGGTTTCGCCTAGCAATGAAGTTTACTTTGCTACTTGCATAAGTGTTTAGTCTCAGGGGAGTAAAAATCGGGTGTGACTTGTAGAGCTTTGATGCTTTTATGAAGTATTTTAAGTGGAAGGAATTTTAGTCTATCTTATTTCCAGTTGTGATCATAATTCCTCTGTGTTGTTTCAGTAGCAATGTAGTAAGATTTAGGCATGGGTAAAACGTAGAAGTTTTCACATTGCCAATCAGAATATTGATGTTTCCACTGCTGTTGTGATGTGTGTTGGTTGCTCTGGTTCTGACACCTCCTGCATATTTTCAAGGAAACTGTAACAGGTGCAAAGAGCCCAATAACACTATTTGATAGAATAAACTCTAAGCTACAAAACACTATTTTTCAACATAGTCACCACCACTAGCTATGCATTTTTGCCAGTGGTGAACAAAAACCTGCATGCTATGCTTGTGAAAATCTGCTTCAGTGGAGGTGACCCGCTGTCACCCCTGCTAAAAAGCACCACTCATTGCCTCATTGTGCTCTCATCCATTGTTTGGTCTCCATAAACATTCAGTGAATGTTGATGAATGTCAATGGGCGCCACTTTTTCTTCATGGAGGAATTCAGTGACACATGACACACTTTTGCTTCATCTGCAGTTCCATATCAGATGCCATTTTGTCAGACTGTCGCTCTGCTGCCATCTGTTACATGGCGAGAAAATGTACCAGGGTGTTGGTGGGAAGGTTAAGCCTCTACTGCCATGCTACCAACATCTGCCTTTGATGTTGTGGGCCAACATAATAAAATAGGGGCACCACTTTCAGAGCAGCCCTCGTAAGTAACCTTCTCTCATGCCGTTTGGACTGTTGCCGTCTGTGAGCTTCTTGATCTAATTTTAGGAACTTTATTTTACTTGGTTCTTACCATTTTAGTTATCTTTGAAGATGTCTATGGTTGAACTCAGCTATCAGCTCTCTTAACACTCCCCACCTCCTCCATGGTAGCAAGTACCCTGCTAGGTTTTTGTTGCATCTGTCACTTCACAGCTCAACGTAATGCTCTGCTCCCGAGTGCCTCTTGTACATATCTGAATCTCTGCCTAATGCTGCTCTGCAGTGTTGCATGCTGTTACCTTACGCTGAACAATGCCAGGCCTCTCTCTTAGTGGAGCATGCAGCCACACTCATGATACAGTCTGCATTTTAGGCAACTTACAAATTTTGCAGATTTGAAAGGTTGTTAAGTTGCTTCTGTTGGCCAGGACATCTGATATTAATTCAAGTTATCGGGCACAACAGTTTTGTGCAATCTGATTGTATGAGAAATGAAGTAAGTGATGTCAAGGACATGGAGTACCATACTAGGCATAGCCTTAATTCAAATCAGTATGGCCATTCTTAATTTCCATACTTACTGTAAGTAAGCCTAAAGGAGAGTAAATAGGGCAAACACTGTAATATGCTACATTCCTCCCGTAGTCTCCTAGCATCTGGCCGCTTCTAGCTCAGGAGATTTCCTGAGCTGCTGTGCTTAGTTACTCTAGAAACCTTTTATGAAACTTTTTGTCCTGGTTCTTTTCTCATTTCCTCACAAGCCTATTTAAATTTGCCTCCATGGTATCCTTCGGCAATAATTCCTGTGGGTTTCTTTGAGCTTGCACCACATCAGCTTCATTTACTGTTCTAGTTACTGTCAGTCCCTATCCATCTTCCTTATGCCATTTGCAATTTGTAGCCTCTGTCATATTTCTTCCATGGTTACTTGTCCAGGCTGAAGAGTTGCAGCATACTCAGATCCTTCTAAATTTGTATCCCTTAATAATCTTTGTTTTCTATTGAGGTATCTCTTCAAGCTTTTATATGTCTGGTTTGATATAAAGTGTCAGTGATCTGATATGGTAACAGTCGAATTTGCTGTTTTGTTCTGAGTTCCTTTTCTAATAATTGATAGTTCTACTTGCTTTTTTATTGCTTATAAGCAATGTGTTAGTATTATTGTGGTTGTACTCCAAAGTCTTGCTTCTGTCTGCTTATGGTCAGCTCAGAGCCTGCCATTTTTTCTTCATGTCGAGATTATTTTTCGCCATGTTGTTTTGCCTTCACATGTATTGAACTTCATCTGATTTTTCTGTTGTTGTTGTTCAGTCCACAGCTGTTAGAAGTTAGCTGTCAGCCTTAGAGCCTTTGAATAGCTGTGTGCAGTCAGCCAGCTTTGTCACTTCACTGCTCACTTCTCTCACGCTGAACAGAGCTGATCTCTGTAACTCAGCAGCACTTCCCTCCATTTCAAACATGGACCCTTAATGCTTACCCCATGCTTCCAGTTTTTATAGCCCAATTACTTACTCATGCAACGATGCTCCCTCTCAGGCCATGGCTATGTAGTTCTCTTCAAAGTCATTGGGTGTGACTCATATTGAAATGCCCACATACAAAAATACCACCACTGTCTGAAAGCAGTGGGGGATGACCCTTGTTTAGAAATGTAGTTGTTATATAATCACTAAGATCAGAATATAAATTTCTTCACTGATAATTTTGCTTTAGGTCAGAACAGAAGGATAGCTTTTCACAGGGAAGTTGTTCATTTTGCCCTTTTACCTACCTTCTCATGGAGATATGGAGTGGAGAAGGAAAATCCACTTTTTAAAAAAATTTCTATAGAGAATTTTTGTTCTGACATTTGATACCAGTTCTTCCTGAAGTTACAGTTTGCCTCCGTTTCCATGAAAAATATACAACTGTCTGTCTAGCTCTGTAGTATTTAACACCTACTTTTACCCAATGCAAATTACTGATGGAAATACTTTAGCAGGCTCCATTAAGTATATATTTATTTTCTCTAGTTAGTGTGAAATCGCCTACCTTATTATAGAGAGGAAATCTGTCAGACTTTTTTTCTGAATGCCTGTGCTGTATTCCTAATTGGTGCCAAATAGATAGTTCCCAATTGTCCTGTCACATGTCTACTGATCTGATCTTCATGGACTTTAAGTGGGTATGGCACCGTGAAACTATGCCAAGCAAGAATTCGAAAACGAGTATTTGATTTTTCTTTCCTTGCTATTCTGTACAGATGAAGTTCCTAACATAACCTGGCAGCAATGTATCTGGTTACAAATGGTTTAAGGGTGGTCCTGATGTGCAAATAGTTGGGCCTCTGATTGGTTCAGGGTATATATGAAAGTGAAAAGGGTAGATACATATTGTTTACTGCTTTGGCCAGAGATGGAAACTTATTGCTTTTTGAATGAAAATCACTTTAAATTCTCCTAGTAAATTATCCCAGTGATCATTCTCCAACAGTTTCCGTAGAATCATATATTGTATATTTCCATGCAGTATGCGTTAATGTCGCACTTCTTGGGTATGCGACAGCTGAATACTGCACACAAGCTGTATTTCAGCACTAAGTAATGCTTAAATTCTTTTTGATGAATGACTTCAAGTGGATTTGATTAAAGTGCATCAGAGGAAATGGGAATTTTTATTATAACTTTGATAGGAACTCAATAACTTTTAATTCTAGGAATTACTTGAGTTGTGGTTTGAAGGCTGATTATTATATTTCAGTGTGTAATTTAGCAATATTATTACTCTCACTTGGACTTCCATTCTGGTAAATAACATATATTTTAGACCATGAGAAAACCAGCCTGCTGTGAATCATTCTGTTGCAGCAGCATATGTGTGTAGTTCACTAGTAAATCTTTTCGGTCCAGTAAAAAAAATAAAAAAAAATCCCAACAAAAAACCGCTGACGTGAAGGAACTTCAAGGGCAAATGGAATAATGCCATTGTTTCTGAAAATTTGTAGCTTAATTGGTCATCTTCTGCAAGCTAGAAAACAAAATGTGTTATTTGGAAGCAGCTTATTAACACTCTTAAGATCGATGAGTAACAGTTTAAGTAAGCTGTTTGTTGGCATATCATAAAAATATTTGTCCAATTCTGTTTTATGTAACAAACTCTATCCCATGTAATCTTTATATGTTGCATCTAAATAAAAGAATTCACGAGTATCTTAAAAGAGACTTTCAGGTAGCAGCAAAATGACAAGATGCCCCCATCACAGTAATAGTAATGCAAGTCAAAACAGTTTGTTTTGTCTGAATTCTGAGAAGTCCATTAACTGCTACTTTTTTTCTGTCTTGTTATTAGTGGTAAAGATAATTTCTGCATGATTTATTGCATACTGGTATGCAAAATGGTATGCTGAGTGCACTTCAAAGAGTGGCATTATAAATATAAGATGCGATATCTGTAGTTTCCATATTACTCACATTTCAATGAAATTCAAGATGACTACTGTTCTAATCAGTTACTATAAAATTATACTGACCATGCCTCTGCCTTTAAAAGATTGCTAATTTTTGCAGTGTTTATTGTAGTATTACCTAAAGAAAACTCTGGAAGACTGTATACTTAGTACTTACTATTTTTCTTCTTGCTAATTCACTCTTTTAATTTTTTTTTACATATTAATATATCCAGTTAGATAATTCAGTTTTCAATAAGAGACTTAGCCTAATTACTAGGGAGGTTCTATAAATTCAGTTATGTTTGAAAATGCAGATTTTGACTTTACATGTAACCCAACATTAAATTAATAACTATAGATCTTGGTTGGCAACAGCATCTGTCTACAAGAGGATGGAGGAAGCAGAGCAATGCTTAATAATGGGTTAATATGGATGGGCTAGAGAATAGTGTAAAAGCAGTTGACTTTAAAAATAGTAAATAAAATTAAACCAACCAACTTTGTATTTTCAACCATCCACTTTGTATTTCTTACCTCTGTGCATATCAAGTTAATTATGTTAAATCATATATTTTTTTAGAATGATATAACAGCTTAAGTAAAAAATTCAGTAGTAAAATCCATTAGCTCTAGCTTATATTACCACCTATATAGCAATAGAATTGATTGTCCTTTGTAAGGTATTTGTACTTGTAAATATCCAGAGAAATGTAATTCAAATTTATTTCCAGTAGCATTCCCTAGAGTTGTTTTTAACCTCTATTGTCATTTTGTGTAAGTAATTAAAGATAACTATTTATGGGAAAAATGATTAATCTTCACCATGACTCATCACTATTTTTTTGCAACTTTATGCAAAGTATGTTTCCTATGTTACTTTAATTCCTGCTAATGCTCAGTGTTTTCATTTTGTTGGATATGTCTGTTACTTGTAGTATACTCAATAACTGTCGAGAAAATAGATGAAGTAGACCTAGGCGTACCTTGAGACATTTATGTGTGCTGGATAACACTCCTCTGAACACAACTGGAAGTAGTGAAATTTTCAGAATGTGGGAAGTAAAGCCCAGCTCAGGAGAGCTACTGACGATTGCTGTAGTATGGAGTGTTTATTAAAAATCAAATGTAATCCTTGCACAGGGCTTTGCTTAAGAGAGGTTGGCAGGCCCAGTGCCACATCAATTCGTAAATGAAAAAAAAAAAAGCAAATAGACAGCTTTTGAGTTTGTATTCTTAGATTTGGAGAAATGTTCTGCATCTGCCTTCCTTTGTATTTATATTCAGTTTCCTCTACTAAGTTATTTTATGTTAATTATTTTTTGAATAAAAGGGGGAGAAAATTCCTACTGTAGAAGCAAGAGAAGCTGATGATGTGCACCTTTGAATCATGAAGTGTATTTCTTAAGCATTTTGTCTAGTCTTTAAAATGTGAGAATGAAAGGATCCCTATTGCTACTGGAGATGGGTATCTCCTAGAATCGTTGAATGACTTGGGTTGGAAGGGATCCCAAGGATCATCAAGTTCCAGCCCCCCTTGCCACAGGCAGAGCCACCAACCTCCAGATCTGGTGCTTGACTAGACTAATATTTTCTTTAGATGTGGGGCTCATCCTGATTCTTAGTAAGGTGAATGATAAAGCATCTGGTCATTTTAGTTTTGATTCTTGACAATGTGAAATGATTTTTAAGCAAATGAAAAGATGGAGGAAACTTCCAGGTGACATTGTGATTAGATTGCTTTGTTTCCTGGAACATCATTACTCAATCTTACCCATTTTGGTATCCATCATGAATAACGGAATGGCAGCAGACTTGCACAGTACTCCTGGTACGTGTCAGAATGTGGCTGATAAGAGAGATATTTGAGGAAGCGTAGTGCTTTTCTCCCCCTGACAAGCTCAGTCCTTTCAGGACTGAAGTAAAAGTAGTAGTTGTCTACAGCTGGTTTTTACAAGTTTTTTTTTTTTTTTTTTTTTTCTTGTTTAGCATATGGTGAATTTAATGATTCATTCACAATCTCACCATGCTTAAGACAGTCTTTTTTTTTTTTTTTTTTTTCCCTATGCTTTATAGATGAAAAACCTAAAGCAAAATCCAGTCATTTGTCTCCATCTCTTCTATGAGTCAGTGACGCAAGTAGGAAATGGAGCTCATGTTTATTCTTACTCCCAACAATATAGGCCCATGTACTTGGATCTCTG
This sequence comes from Alectoris magna, assembly GCA_030625065.1. NCBI lineage: Eukaryota > Metazoa > Chordata > Aves > Galliformes > Phasianidae > Alectoris > Alectoris magna. Next base: position 109,804,317 of record CM060560.1, read on the forward strand.
AGCAATATTCTATCCTTATATAGATTATAAAAATAATTAATGCACAGATCCAGTGTTTAACCAATTGCCAGGTATGATGGTCAACAGGATTTTTCTCCACAGACTTATTAACAGGAACCTTCAGTTTCCTTTACTTCCCCTGAAGTGTTAAGGAGAGATCCTTTGTTAAGACTACATGACTGTTCTACACGTGTAGCTTTCTATATCAGCAGCATTTTTGTTTTGTTTGTTCCCGTGTTTGATGTCTGAGAAAGGGAGATTTCTGTGAGAGAACAGGGGATAACTGAGCAAGGATTGTACTGGGATATCAAGAGCTGCTAGTCGCATAGGTCTCTTTTAGTCATTCATGCGCCTTTTGTAGATCTTCTGAAATCACACATTTCTTCAGATTTTATTTTTTTTTTTACAGATAATTTATCCTGAACATAGTACATTTCTTTGTCAGTTGTTATGGTAGAAGTATCATCAGCAGTGTTTGGGGGCAGCTATGATTTTCCATGTGATAGAAGAGTACAAATAGGAAATATTTTGGAAGGCTGGAACACAAAATGTAAATGAAAAATTCTCAAGGAGCGGAGTGGAAGAGCTAGGTCTTAACTTCCCTCTTTTGTACCTGAATCACGAGACTATCTTCTGTCCCTTAGTTCTAATTAGTATCGTGTATTTTGTATGATCCCTGTATTTTACTACAACTTGAGCATATGGATCAGAAATCTGTTTTAAATATAACTAATTAGGTGAAATGAGCTCTATACATATGCTTTGAATTTTGAAGCTTTAATATTTTGAAGGGGATTGGATTCTAAAAGTTAAAATCAACATTCACCTTTTGAAGGCTTTTCAAGCTTTCTTTTATCTTCATTCATGAGCAATTATAACTTGCACTTTTGCCAGCTAACAGAGCTTTCTTTGTCCTTGTATCCTAAGTAAGAATTGTGGAGGAATTTTCTTTATTAATAGGCTAGTCCACTTCTATGTCAGATCTATCTGGAAAATAGTTTGCCAAACAGGTCTGTTCTTAGCACTAAAAAAGACTGTTTTTTGTGTGTGTTTGCAACTGAAAATATTTTATGAACTTGGAAAGTTGATGTATTGTTTGTTACAGCAGATAGCCATATAGAAAAAAATGAGTATGTATGTGGGGGGAGAGAGATTAGAAGTTAAGTGAAATGAAGAAGGAAACCTGGTGGTAATCTAATTTTTGAAATAACATATCTGAAAAGTTGAACAGTCTCTTTTTTTTTTTTTTTTTTTAAATATGTCATGTTTCTATTTGTCTAGAAATGTATGTAGTTGCAAAACAAAAATAATCACTTTCATGGGACAAAGTGATTTGCAAGCATGGAAGTAGAACAATATTTAAGCATTTTATGCTTTTTCTATTTTGGGGGTGACATCTAGCTATAGATTGCTAAAATTACTATGTTTTGATTATAGTCTGTGAAATCCAGTAATTACAAAGAACGTAGGGTCCAGGTGTATGCTTTGTTTTGTGTATTTATTTGTATGCTGATTCTGTCAACTGTGTTTGTTTGGAGCTCTCAGGGTATTCTATTCCATTCCTCCTCATGTGCAGGCAGTAAATGCAGGACACAGGTGTTCACCCCACCTCATTGATAAGGCTAGCGGCAGAAAGGAAATGACACTGCCTAATTCCCTATCCAGTTCTGTTTGCTAGACTGTATTGCACTCCAAAAGGAAAATTAGCTTTCATACGCTAGTTAGAAAGTTGAGAGATCCAAAACTTATCTGTATTATTGCATGCTGTTCATGCCTCACTTTCCTATTTTATAGCTCCAGGAGGACAGGACTGCTTCAGACCTTCTACTGCTAGCTGCTGCACTGGTTATGGCCAGGATGTTGCAATATTTCCATTACTGAGACTTATTTTCAAATTGTTTATAGCTGGGTATGTGAAAACTCCTGTTCTGAAATCTTTGCAGCAATCTGTAGTGTACCCTCACTTTGTAAAGTTGAAGAGAAAAATGATTCAGAAGATACATTTTACTGAAAAGTGAACAAGCTCAAGATTCCTCTTTTCCGTCTTTATCAACAGTTTTTTGGAAAAGTTGCTGTTGATTTATTACTTCAAAAGGTGCTAATTCTGAAATTAAGAAAACGTTTCCTTCTTTGGACTCACCCAAATATATTTACTGATCCAATACACCTTTGTAAGTCTATGCCAACTGAAAATTTGATTTTTCATCTTCATATCTTAGGCATTCTGGGGTGAATTCAAAGCTTACTGCTGACTTTAAATACATTGTCCAGAATATGCAAATTCAATGCTCTGCACTAGCTCTGATGAACAAGCGTGTCTGACAACAAACAACTGAGTATGACTGAAGAACTGCTACTTCTGAAGTAAAATTCTACAAGGGGTTTGAGCTGTATGGCATCAGCTTAAGTTAGCAGAAGAGAGTAGTTAGCAAAAGCTAACCTGGAATTATAGGGAAATCATCCAATAACAGGTGTTGAATATGTTGCAGATAACGTGGAAGAGACCAACAATATCTGTTACGTAAAATGTGGTTGATCTACTGTAATTTACTGTTAAACTATTCTTAAATCTTACCACAGTAGCAATTAAATTGTGAAGAATGATCATCTCAGCTCAATTTTCTAAAACAAAGCAGCGTTATTTGATTCTCATTTCTGACAAATAAGGTTGTTCTCATCAGCATGAAGTCTGCGCATAAATAAAGGAGATGTTTGTACTCTAAATGAGGCACCAAACAGCTGAGGAAAGAAAACACACCTCTAACTTGCTCCAGGTTGCCATTGGATGTGTCTTATAACTGTAAACCCCGAAGGCAGCTTCTCAGGCATTAAAACCATTGTTTCCCTATTAAATGGATAACTTTTGTTTTTTAGTTGAAGTGTTGCTCCAGTATAATCTATTAAGATGTCTCTCCCATGCTAGAATTTGTTGTGTCGAAGGGTCACTCCAGAGCTTGATTCTGCCAACTTTTCTTTGCCGTCAGGCTGCCAGTACAAGGCTGTGTTTACATTGCACTCTGCCTTTGCAACATTCCATGCTGTGATGAGAAAACAATCCAGCATTAAGGTCAGAGATGCTGATCTGAGTTGAGCGGGATTGGTTTCCTTAGTTTTGTGTTGTCAGTGAGACTCAGTATAGGTGGCTGAAATTGACCACTTAGTCTTTCTTTAGGATTATTCACCAACAAGACAAAATGGATGGGTTTAGTTGTTAGTTTTCGTATAATTAGAATTTGAATACCTTGTTTTACACTTATGCATGGGAAATAGGCTGGAAAAGTTTTGATACTGATCCATCTTTATATGAGGGAAGAAAAAGGAATTATCCTCACATTGAGAACAGAGCTTCAGAGGCATCCAAGTGCATATATATGCATCTTGTGAAGCCTGGGAAAGCCCTCCACAGAATAGCAAAAGTACCTGTGTCTGAACAGATAACTGTGGTCAGGAGAGAAAAGTGCACAGGTAGAGAAAACTGGTGGCTTGTCCTGTTGGCTTCATCTCTGCACCTTGCATTACTCTTGAAAAGCATTCCTGAAATCACTGAGCTTTGTATGTCCCATAAGTAACTGGACTCTGGTATCACGTAAACATATCTAAGCAAAAAGGATGCAGTATGTGCTTTACAGTTCGGAAGAAAAATATATGAGTGGAAAGTTATGGCAAAGTAATTTATCCTTATTTGATATAAGAGGAACTTGAGATCATCATCTGGTACAGCAAGAACCACAATTAAGGAAGAAACAGCTATCATATATATACAAATGATTGAGAATTTGCTATTTATACGTGCTGTGATATATGTTCAGGCACAAATAAGGTTCTAGATTCTGTCAAGTTTCAGCTTTGCAATCAGAAAGGAAGATATCTGACTTTGATGCTAAACCATGTTTTCTCATTTATATGAACATTGACCAAATACAGTTTTCTCTCAACTGTTCTTTATCTGTATGGCTTGAAACAGAAGTGTGCTTATATACGTCATGACTGGCTCGTTCAAGCCAGAGTTTGTAATTCAGATACAGTCCTGTCATGACTGTTCTGGGGGTTTGCTGGCAAGTTCCTGTCAATGGTTGGTTTGGTCACATACTGTGCAGCTATGCCTATCAGGCAGTGTGTGTGTGTGCAGCCACATGCTGCCCTCCAGGCAAGGAAGTGCCTTCTGTTGACAGTGCAGGGAGGGTGCCCCAGGTGGAGCCATGCATGACTTCATCCTTTAGTTTGCTGAAGCCTCACAAATCCAGCAAGCTTTGTAGTAGTTCACTAGGCAAATTCATACCTGAAAAGAACCCCTGCAGCACAGTAAATTGCAACTGTAGACAATGTAGACATATACATTGTGTGCCAGCCAAGGGAGAGCTCTGTTAAAACTTGTGCTGAATGATGTTCTCATTCAGCATAAGTATAGGAGGGTTCTTGCCTAATCTTGAGTCTAAGGCTGATGAAGCCACATAAAAATAGCTGTTGCTTTTTCTGTGCATCAGGATTGAGTTCTGAGGAATAAAATAATAAAGAACATGTGCGTGCAATTAAAGTACAAAGGAAACAGGAAGGGGGATAGCAAGGAACAAATCCAGAAAATAAGGAACAGTTGGGCATTGTAATTACAGACATCTGATTATACTGGAGGAATTAAAGGACCGAAAGAATCAGTCCTACGGTCGTTCTGATGAATATGGTCTCCCTCCTCACTAGATTCAGACCTTTTTATTTTTCTTTTTAATTGCTTATGTTTTCAAAATAGCTATCTTTATCCTATGTTCCCTCATAGCAAAACCTGTAGGAAAATCTGCAATACAGCATCTGCAGGAATCTCTATTATTAAAGTTGCACAAAAATTTGGCTGAAGTAATTATTACTTCAGTGCTAAAATGAGAGTTCTTTTAGGAAGACCCTAGCAAGTCAATTCTGCTATTTTGAGAATGAAAAATTGTTATTTGTAATTTGGAACCTGTTTGTTATGCATGTGTAAAAATCTATCACATGAATCTTGTTTTTTTTTAATATGACTAGGGACTCATGGATAATTTTGAATTTATTTAAAATATTGTATGTAAGCAGTTTTGCATTTTTTATTAATTACGTGGTTGATAAGCATAGTTTTATTATGATTTCCATTAAAATTTTTGAAGTTTTGTGAAGTAGCAGTGGAGATTGTGAAAGATGAATGGGCTTGACACAGAGCATTTCTGTGTTATTAAAGATATGTAAGAACATTAATTCTTCATTAGAAACTGGTCAGTCTCCTGGGTCTTTTCTGTTGAGTATATCAAATGGGAAAATGTCTCTTTTCTACTGCCAGCATGGCCAAAGAAATCTCCAGAAGGAAAGTCTCCTGAAGATTGCTTCACTATTTTTCCTTTTCATCTCCCCGCCATCTCCCACAGTTTTTCTCTGTAGTGAAGGATGACCTACACTTAAGGGTGCAATGTTATTTTCACTGTATTAAATAAGATTTCTATGCATAAACCTACATGGTTTTTTGCTGAACTGACGTAAAGTCTGGACATCTTATGGAAGTGGACTGGTAGCCAAAAAAGAAGTTTGATTTTATTTCTAACGTGGCAGTGAAAATTGAAAGCAAACTAACTAAAGAGGAGGCATGTAAGAGAAAAATAGGAAGTGACTCCAGTATGAAAAAGCTGGATAGAATAAAAAGAATACAGTTGTCATAGGAAAGAAGAGTAAACCTAGTCCTGTGCCATATTTCTATTTTTAGAAACCTGGACTAAAATAGTTTTGATGTCACATATAAAAATAAATTTTATGGGGTTTTTCTTTTGGTTTTAATTTCATATTCAGGGAGACCGATAGTAAACATGTACTCAGAAGTGCATGGAAACACATACTGCTACTTCGTATTTGTTTGATGTTCTTTCAGTAGAAAGCACCATGTTTCTGTTTTGTCAGATGGTGATTATTGCACAAATATACAAGATAGACGAGATTCTGAATGATCTATTCAAGTTTAAAAATCACTTTTCTCTTTTTTTTTTTTTTTTCTATTACATCCACAGGAGAAACTTAACTAAGCTGTCCCTCATCTTCAGCCACATGCTAGCAGAAATCAAGGCTATTTTTCCAAATGGCCAATTCCAGGGTGACAACTTCCGTATCACCAAAGCAGATGCTGCAGATTTCTGGAGAAAGTTCTTTGGAGACAAGTAAGTACTAATGCTTTGCACAATTATTAAAAACAATTATTATTGTTTTTAATCCTAAGGAATGGTATTTTCACAAACTCAAATAGCGAATCAGAGTATCTGAGTGAACATTTTAAAGGCATTTGCTCCTCCAACTCTTTAAATTAGGTGAAATTGCTTAATTTATTATTAGCAGCTTTGTTGCAATGCTGCAATTCATTCAAAAGGTGAATAAAAACGCATGGGCAGTTCTTCCAAGGGCACTTACAATTGATCATAAATTGGACTAGTTTACGTAAATTTTATTGGTATCATTCTAGGGTGGAGAGAAACTGTTCTTGTGAGATATGTGGGGAGTCATTATACTTTGTATTATGTATATTCTGCATTTGATAAGCCTGAATTGGGAGCCTAATATTGATCTCATGGACAGTATGTTTTCATATCCCATCTTTAACTTTCTGACTAGAGTAATATTTAGTAAATGAAGTAATTTGTTTTATCCCTTACTGTTTTCTTTCGTTTGTCGTACAATTGCAGATGACTAATGTTTTCTTTTATCCAAGTTCTATCACAGGAAGGGGTTCAGTAACTGGAGATATGGTGGAAGGTTTTATCAAAAGACGTTTTTGGAGAAATTTAGTGTTCTAAGAGTGTGTCGTAAAATGAATGCTGAGTGATACTTGTAGATAAGTGAGAATTTAAGATGGAGGTGAATAGAAGATTCACAGCTTGATCTCTTCCTCATGTAGAGAAATACTTTACAGTGCAGCGGAGCTGCTTTATGGTCAAGTGTGGTATCTTGTGGGTTGGCACATTTGTGAAGTAATTTGACTGTGTGAATTTACAACAGTTTCGTTTCCTTTTTTTTTTCTTTTTTTTTTTCTTTTTTTTTTTTTTCTTTTGCTAGTCTAAATGCAGCTGCTATTAGTTTCCAGCTTTTAGGTTTCATTTCAGTGTGGTCTGGTAACTTCAGTCTTCTAACAAATTTCTTTCTCGTTTAGGTAGTTCGAGTATGATCAAGTCATTAAATCAGTCTTTTTTTTTTTTTTGTTATGGTTAAAGGAAAGGAATTTGGCCATGTTTTGTCCTGCTTATGTCAATTTATTAGAATATCTTTAAAATGCCTTAAAAAGATTAAATAAAGTCTCTATTGCTTAGACTTTTTAAAAGTGTCAGTCAAAAGATAAAAAAATAGTTATGAAAGGTGACTTAACCATGATCATCCGTGTTTGATGTCTCTGTTTTCTTCTTTCTTCCCTTTACTTAGCAAGTCTCAATCTTCACCTTCTGGTCCTCTTTTTGTGTTGGACTCTATCCTTGAATGACCTTATCCTTCTGTTTTCATTGCAAGTTCCATTTCTTTCACCAGGATTTACACATCTTCTGCAAGCTGCTGTTTCTTTCTGGCTGTCAATTATCTGATCATAATCAGCTTCTTCATCTTTTCTATTCACTGTTATGTTCCTCTTTGTGTTTGTCGGCTAACTTGTACTTTAATGTGAGATTCAAGTATTTCACCTCAGGGTTATGGTCCTGCAATTTTCCTTGGGAACTGACACAATAGACAGGTGCATGAGTTGTCACACAGCAGGATGCAGTAGCGTATGAATAAGTTTTTATCAGAACAAGACTGATAAGAAGAATTTTTAAACTTCATCAGCCCATCTGAATAGTTGAGCTCTGCCCTTGCCTTTCTATCTGTTCTCACTTAACTCTTTTCTTCCTTGACTCAGCTCCTGAAGTGTTTCTTTCTAATAATCCTTCTCAGGACCACAGAGCTCTTACTCTTTATTATCCAAATTTCTTAATACAGACAACTTTAAATATGAACTCTCAGTACTCAACCTCTTTCTTTCCCCATATGCTGTACCCTCACACCTTGTGTGTGTGCCTTCATAGTTTTTGTTTGTTAAAGCATCCATGGGCCAAAAATGTCCTGGAATCCTGGTAGTTTGGAGATGATCAGTTAATTGCGTATGTAACCCTGGTTGTATATATATTTTTTACTTCTGTCTTTCCTAGTGCTGCATTTTCAAACTAGGTAAATAGCTACAGTTCCTATTAGACTGAACTCATTTCGTTTGCCTGTCTTACAAGCAGTGAGGAGTTGATATGTGCATGGGAGCCTGTCCATTTTCTCACTTGTGTGCTTAAAGCATGTAACAGCATGTATCTCAGACAGATGAGAAGGTTTTTTTGGCATTACGCTTAATCTCTTCATTAAACAAAATGCCTAAAGCTTTTTAAACATTAATTGACTTATAATCCACTTAGAAATATATGGCAGGTATGCCTTTGAGCAACATCTTTTACAGTGGGCCTGTTATGACAAATTAGTTTGCAAATAATTTAGTATCACTTCCCTAAAAGCAAAGCCTACATAAAGATTTAGGTTGTTGCAAACAAATGATAAAATCTGTTTTTAACCTGACCTCCTAGGGGTATGCCCCTTGGGCCTTGTTAAACCTCCAAGTCTTGTAAGGTAAACGCTGCAAATGAAGACGTGCTAGAGGAGTTATATCACGTATTCCCTCGATGCATTTCTGTTTTCCAGGGCTAGCCTGGACTCCTCGCTTGTTTTCAAAGTTCTTATTTTGAGGTCAGTAAGTAATTATTCTCAACAATAGAGTGTAAATTAAAAGTAAGTTTCACTTTACCTTGGCTTCTTATGGATAAACTGCAGCAGAAGAGAAAAGCAGCATATTTTAATTTGCTAAGGAATAAAATCCAAAAGATATAATTTCAAAGAGCCCAATTTGTAGCTAATATTTTTTTCTGCATCTGATTTCTTTCACCACTCTTCCTTAACAAGTGGGGAACTTTAAGTTTTTTAGCTTTGTTATATTTGTCTGTCTGAATACTTGCTGCAAAGCTGTGCTGCTGTAGCATAAGTTTATTCAGCCTGTTATTCATCAGTAATATAGGATACAACCATTAGTTCAGCGTTTAAAGCAAGTCAGGTGTGTGGTCACTTGACTTTGAACTCATTAGTAGAATAAATAACTAGGCTAACTATTGAAAGCCTACAATGCACACACATATATATATATATATTTATATGTATATATGGGGGCTGCTCTGAAAGTAATGCCTCCTAGTTTATTTTGTTGACCCATGATGTCAGAGGTGGATGTTGGTAGTATGGCAGTAGAGACTGAACCTTCCCACCAATATTCCCCGTACATTTTGTTGCTGTGTAACAGATGGCGGTCTTACGTGGAAGTGTGCGTGAGACAGAAGTGTATCATTGAAATCCTCCATGCAGAAAAGATGACACTCATTGACATTCATCAGTGCTTGCTGAACATTGACCAAACAGTGTACGTGAGCACGGTGAAGCAGTGGGTGGTGTTTCTCAGCAGTGATGACAGCAGTGTGAAAGACAAGACGTATTCTGGACAGCCATGTGTACCACAAAATGAAGAGTGTCTTGAACAGCTCATCCACACTAATTGGTGGATTACAACCAGGAAATTGTGTGTGGAGCTGAATCAGTGCACTGGAAACCGTGGTGGCAGTGTTGGAACGTTGCAAAGTTTGTGCCAGATGGCTCCTATGAATGCTCACACAGGAACAGAAATAACACCGTATGCAAGTTTGTCAGGATATATTGAACCAATATGAGGCTGAAGGTGACAGTTTCCTGGATTTAATTCCCAGAAATGAGCTGGAGTCAAAATGGCAGTCTGTGTAGCAGCAACATGTGAATTCCTTATTAAGTAAAAGTTCAGAACACAGCCCTCATTGGGTAAATTGATATGCACTGTCTTTTGGGAGAGGAAATGGGTGATCCTTTTGGATTTTCTACTACCTGGACAAACAATTAACTCTGACTGCTATGTCGTGATGCTGACCAAACTCGAACTTCCAGAGTCAGGCTCGAACTTCCAGAGTCAGACAAGAGGAGAAGGCAGCCTTTCTCTTGCACCATGATCATGCCAGGCCCCGGACCAGTCTGAAGACCATGGAGCACATTGCCATTCTTGGCTGAGCTGTTCTACCATACCCACTGTATAGTCTGGATTTAATGCCTTCTGGCTTTGATCTCTTTGGGCAGATGAAAGATGGACTGTGTGGGCAACACTTTCCTAGCAGTGGTGCTGTCATAGCAGCTGTGAAAGAGTGGGTCACCTCTAGTGGTGTGGATTTTAACAAGAATGGCATGCAGGTTCTTACTTACCGCTGGCAAAAATGCGTAGCTAGTAGTGGTGATTATCTTGAAAAATACTGTGTTGTTGCAGAGAGTTTTCTCTATCAGGTAGTCTTTTTAGTGGTCTTTGCATCTGTTGTAGTTTCTATGAGCATAAATAGGAGGCATTACTTCCAGAGCAACCTACTTAGCTGCTCTTTGAATGTACTGTGGAGAAAACAGATGTAGATCTCAGCCAAGAAATTTAATGGTTTCAACAGAATAGGGTACTGAGAACTCTAGAAATTCTTGGCTTTCAAATCCCTCCTCAATTTTTGCATTTCTGAATCACCTTTACAAAACTTGTAGGTAATGTCAGTAGCTAGGAAGTCTGGCAGCAAGAGAATGCTGTGGAACTTGTGAGAGTTCAACAAGCTTAATAATGGAAATCATCAGCACTTACATAGGCAGAGAGTGCAAAATAAAATGTTAAGTAGTCAGGAGCCTTTGAGTTGTAAGGATTTCTAGTAATGCATGTTTCAGAGGGGATGGGAAAACCTCAGAAGTGATAGGATGTTTAGAATGGGCCTGATAAGAAGAATGGAGGTTTTATGTATTTAGGTCTGACTGATAAACCAAGGTGGAAGATTGAGACTTTGATAATTTGGATGAAGGAAGACAGTGGACTTCAGCAGTTCAATGAAGGAAGAAATGGAAGAATTCTTTGCAAGGGCAAAGTTGAGTATATATCCAGATCAGAGGGCGAGTGATGCCAGCAGTGTCCAAATAGAAGGCCCGAGAGAGTTCTGGTGCCTAGACTTTGTCAAGGAAGTTGACTGAGAAAAGCTGTGAAAAGATGAAGGAATAGAGAGAATTTTGGATTTGTATTGTGAAAACAAAAACCAGCAATAAGTGAGAATTTTACAAGGGCTGAATAATGTCTACAGTGGCCAAGAGCATAGCTATTTGATGTATTTATTCACTGGCTATGAGGAGGAAGACACGACTTCTGAAAAAAAACACAAGGGCTGTCTGAAAACGAGGTAAGGAATAAATTGATAGAGTTTATGCCAAGGACAAGGTCAAGATTTTAGGTTAAATACCATGTCAGGAAGGTATTTGACGTGGACAAAAGCAAGACAGTGGTAAAACTGAGAAAGTGTGACTTCTAATTTTGTGCTGGTTACTGGAATGCAATTATTGGAACAAGTGGTTTTAGTGGAGTTGCTCAGAGGTCGCTCTGTCCAGGGTTTACCATTATAGTTGTTCTGACTCAAATTAGAGTTTAGTATACAGCTAAGCAGTAATGCTAAGTGGAACTGTGAAATTGTAAGGCATGTAATCAGCAGTTACATTTGTTTATAGATACTTTAGTAACCCCCAGTGGGTTGTAAATATGGATATAAAACATAATCTGATCGCTTCTTCATTATCTGCATTTTATCACTGCATAGCGCTCGATGTTAATTTCCCCTGGTTCCTCACTCATTTTAATAGCATATTACAGCTTTTACTTATTTTCTGTTCTGAGTAAAAATGTGCAAAATACCACTGGGAGCAATCCTGAACTGAAAATGTGAGTGGGCGAGATGACCTAACAGTCCCTGAGTTTGTAAGCTATGGTGAAGTCATGCAACTGCTTTGTAACTGTTGAAGTTCATGATTTGTGGCTGCCTTCGTGTTGCAGAATGAATCAGCATCAAAATGTTAATATTCTTAAATTTTCTTTTTTTTTTTCACAGTTGTGCCATGTATTCTATCTTCTAATGTTTTACTCTTCACTGTGAAATATTTTTGAAGAAGAAAGTATTTTTGTTACTGTTCGATAAATTGATCCCCCCACCTCTTCGTTTCTGAGGAAATGGAAATTATTTCACTGCTAGGGTCAAACACATTACTGCTTTAAAAATCTGATAGTGGGTTGTTTTTTTCTTTTTCCCATCTGAGTCCTCAAACTTTTGTTTGAGGAATCAACTTCAGTGATTCTGGCCTAGAGACCAGCTAATCTGAGTATGAACTGAAGTGGAAGGAGAGAGCAAAAGATACAAACAGATGAAAGAGGAAGAGGCAGTGATGTGGAAGCCTGTGGTGTTTGTAACTGTAAACATGGTTTGGCAACAGAAAATTAAAGGGAAGGAGATAAAAAGAAAACGGGGCTTTTAGAGGGCGATTGTTTCCTTGGCTTATCAGCAGCATGCAAAATACAGTTTTTGGTAGCCTTAGCCTGAGACAGAGGTAGAAGGTATAATTCCTTAGGAACTAGGGAGATATAAATCTTCCTAATTCTTTTTTTTTGTATAAATGTGGTATCACCGGATTTGAACAAGAGAATGTTGCAGAGAAGAGCTAGTCAACAGAAAGGTGAAAGATACATAGATCACTCTAAACCTTCTATTTATTTCCATGGAAATTACAACAGGTACAAAGAGCACCATACATGGTTTGATAAAGCAAATTCTCTGCTACAAAACAATATTTTTCAACATAGACACCACCATTAGCTGATTTGCGCAGAGGAGAATATCAAAATGGTCTTCATTTGGTGATGTCATGTCACCTGTGCATGACCATCTGGAACATGGCTCGTGGTTCACATCACTGTCACACCTGCTGACACACATCACCCACCACCTCACTGTTCTCACACCCACTATTTGGTCTCCATAAACATTCAGCAAGCATTGTTGTATGTCAGTGGGTGCCATTTTTTCCACATGGGGGAAAAAAATGCTTCATCCACACTTCCGTGTCAGATGCCATTTTGTCAGGCTGCCCCTCTGCTGCCATCTGTCACACAGCAACAACATGTAATGGAGTATTGGTGGGAAGGTTCAACCTCTACAGCCATAACACAAGTATCGACTTCTGAGGTCGTGGGCAGCATAATAGAATAGGAGACGCTACTTTCGGAGCAGCCTTTGTATGATCAGATAAACAGAAAAAGTCATGGTCTTCACAGTTATTCTGGGTGGCTGAGAATAAGGTTAAACTGGATATGGAGAGGATAGAGAAAGAAAGTTGTAGTAGTAGGCACACATGATTGTGAGACAGGAGAGCATTCTTGGTGAACAGTCAGGAGAGGCAGTAGTTTTTTAAGGCTAAAAGAACTCGCAAATTGTGGATGTGCTTTGGATTGTGGTTTGAGATCAGAGTTGGAAATATACAGATAAGTTTATCTCTTTGGGGACTCTTCAGGAAATGCAAGCTTCCTGTGTCTCTTAAGGAAGAGTCAATTCACTGTCTCACCAGCGATGTCCAGTTACATGGCTTTGGATATTTTAGGTGGTACATATTTCTCATTTCCGAAGGCGTATTTTCTCACTTTTACTTTCTCTTCTCTCACACTAGAATCATCTATATTTGTTCCGTATGATGTCATTTTCTAATGAATGTACTGGCATGATATGGCAGAATTCATCTTTTCCCTTAGGACTAAACTTCTCAAGCATGTCAGTTGTTTACTCTGCAGCTCAGAAGCAGCGAAAATATGTGGCCTCTCACTTAAAACTGAAACAACAGTCTTAAGAAAGTGCTGTGTTCTGTGATGATAAACTAAAATCCACATTGCTCACTGCAGATGTGCAAAAAATGTTTCTACTTGGGTCAGCGTTTACTTGAATATTTTTGAGTTTTCTCTGAACACAGTACTGCTCTTTTCATATTGTGCATTCTGGCAACATTTCAGAGAGTTTCTTGGAGACAGAAATGTTCACTATTAAGTGTAAGTTACACAGGTATATGTTTACCTTCTTAGACAGACTTGAGGTCTGTTCTAGTTCAGATGGAATCAGTGTCACTTGATGTTCGTGAATAGCTGTATTTCTGCAGTTCTACTGAAAAGCTATACTTTGAACATTCTCAGAAAATATTTACTTCCTTTTCGGGTTTATTTTCGTGTCTTGTGCTTTTTAGTAATGTGGCAAACATCGAGAAGTTTAAGAAAATCCCGTCTGTGCATGATCAGGGCAAGAAGGAAAGGAGGTCCTAAATTTCTCTGCTAAACTGTATGAAAATTACATTCTGGACTCTAATTAATCATTTGTCTTTAGATGTGTGGAAGTTGTTCAGTGTTTAAAACACTGCATTTGAGAATATTGAGTAGCGCTGTCTTTTTGAGGTGTGTCAATAATAGTAAATGGATATCATCCTATATGAAAGCATTTTTGAGGATGTAATTTTATTTGAGCATGTGTACATTCATTATTATTCTTTGAATATGCTTACTGATTTTACTACTGCGGAAAAAAATGTGGAGAAGCAGTCTCATTTTAAGAGGATTGGCAAGGGCATATTTCACACACACACACACACATTTTTATTTATTTATTTATATATTTTTTTTTATGAGAATCTTGTGAAAAAGACAACCCCAGATAGCTTTGTTGATTGAAGAGAGGTTAGATGAATGCAGGAAGGCCTTTCAGGGAAAAAAGTAATAATAATAATAAATGCATTCAAGGATCTTGGCATCCTTTTGATGTTATGGAGCCCAGTACTGTAAATAATATTCAAGCTGAGGTTGCACCAATGACAGTTATAATGGAGGAATCACTTTTTTTTCTTTTGTTTTTTCTTTTTTTAATTAGTGACCTGTTTCTTTTTCCTCAAACTAAAATCAGGAACTATTACCAAAACTTTGGGTGTATCAGTCCAGAATGTGTAGTAGAGCTCTTAACTTTGGGCATCAAACATTCAGTGAAATACAGCCACTCAGCTCTGGTCATGCTCATTCTACTGCAAGAAGTAGCCTATGTAATTAGAGCCAAATACCCTTAATACTGAGTGCACTTACTGAACCTAAATCTGTAGGGAACAAATGCTACAAGGCAGTTGTATCAGATCTTTCAGAAGAGATGTAGCTGAGCTGACTAACTTTTCTCTTCCTAGGCAAGTGTCCACAGGTCAGCCTAATAGCAGTAAAGGAATTGTGCCAGCATTGTGCAAAGTATCATTATGACATGATGCAACAAATATTATAAGGACAAGGATCATGGAAAGGTCTGTAGCAGATACCTTATATGACTCAGGAGCTGAATGCTGCAGGCATTTTCTCATTACAGATTTTTCTTTTTATTAAGTTTTTTGTTTTTTGTTTTTTCCTCCTCCCTGTAAGAAATAACATTCTAAGCATTAACTAGGACAATGCCAGTGCCAAACTTTGATTTGATTGGTCTTGTTGTCTTCCCTCTCCTGCTGCCTCAGGCAACCTATAGCCTCCTTAAACAATTAAAATAAATCTTTAGATTTAAGTAATAAAAAGATGCCTTCAAAGGCAGCGGATCCCCTAAAGCACAAGAAAATGCTCATTCAGGAAAGCCACAACATGAACAAAAGTCTTTCACCCCTTCATCACTATGGGAAGCATTTTGACTGAACATCTCATAGTTCTCTGTCAGTTTGTTTGTTTATTTGTTTGTTTGTTTTTTCAACATGCTTAAAAGGTCTCCTGATTTCACTTCTTTAGCAGAGGTGGAAATTTCTGAATTCTTGACCTTGTGATAATTCATTAACAGCTTTAGAGAGGGATGTGTGTCTGCTCTCTGTAAGTCCTCAGAAGAGTGTAACAGTTCGTACATATAAACTGGAGAGAGACATTGAGAGAGAAATGATCCCTGGCTGGTACCATTTCAATGTATTCAGGAATGAGATCTGTACAAAAGTAGCTCCTGAGAAATGGGAATAAATGTGTTCCAACAAACAATTCTCACCTATTATTTAAGAAAGTAGAAGGCAAGACCTATTCCGCGAAGTTCAGCAGAAAACAATTCTGCTGGTATTAGTTGTATTTCAAATTGGGGCCACATTTTAGACGCTTTTTCTGGAGAAATCCCACAGGATAACTTTAGATGTTATTTCGTTAGCTAATCACTCATTTCCCAACATCTGGTTTCTATCTTAGCCAAAGTACTAGCAAACAAAACTCTAAAAACATGCTCCTGAAGACTTCTGTGTGTTTTCCCCATCACTGGTGGGGTTTGGAGGGGAGGATGCAGAGTGTTAATAAACGGATGGTGAAAGATCCTACTTGTTAATCCAATTTAATGAACATGTTTTCATTAAATTGACTCAGACAAGGCATGAAAAACTAGTTCTTAAGATCTAGTATGGCTAAATTCTTTCTTGTTAGGTTATTATTTTTTAACTTAAGGGTTAATTAACTTTTCTGACCCAATTTCAGTGTGATTCTAATGCTGTAACCATTCAGATGGTTTGATGAAAGATTCGGAAGATATTTCAGAGCTGTGGCTACAGAGGCTAGATTAATCATAGGCATTTGAATGAAGACGACTTTAACACCACAAAAGCACTTAGGTTTTCCAATTTTGTTCTCTGAACTTAGTGCAACTCTTCATTCTCTCTTTATCATAACCAAAATTCAATGTGCGTTCTTTCTTAAATGGCATCTGATGTGGTATCTCTCTTCAGCTCTTTGTGGTTTCCTGTTTTTCATACACAGATGAAAGTATCTGCTGAGATCTATTAAACTGTGCAGTTTATCATGTCTGACTTTTCAGTGTAAGCTTCCAAGTAACGTTTAGATGTCTTTGCGTGACTCAGTAGAAATATAGGAAAATGTCTTTGGTGTTATACTTCAAATTGCTATTTGTTTTAATATAGTTTAGTTCCGAAATATTTGTTATACAGTGCCAACTTAAAACAGTTGGTCTTTTTCTTGCACAATATTATAATACCAAGTAATATGTATTTCCATGTATGGAAATGCATTATTGTGGCTTTTCTAGCTGTCATGACTCTTATAAAAATAATGCAATGTAAACTAATAAAAAATGCAAGAATATGTTCAAGAGTTAGGTGAGCTCTGTGTCCTCTTTTGACATCTAGCAAACGTTAAAAAATATTACTGGGAATATGCAAAATGTTAAGTCCTGAAAATAGTTATGTATTGATTAGTGGTTACATACTGGTTAATTAACATGTTTTTAAACAACATATAATTTGCTCTCAGTCCAAGGCAGAACCTTTGTAAGAGAAGGGGATATGGCTTAGCAAAATTGGGATTTGATCCTAAAGACTTGAGAAAAAAAAACTATTAGTGAAGAATTTCTTACAGATTTGAGAATGATAAATTGGAGTACTTTAGTGTGATCAGACTCATATCAGATTCCGGTTGTAAGCACTTGGTTGGCAAAATAACAAATCTACATTACCTCAGCCCATACAAATAGAAACTGAGTTTGACAGATTGTGGGTTTGCATTAGGGAAGATAACTTTAATCTCATTCTACCCTGATTTCCCACGTTCTGCCATGTTCACTACTCTCCAAAAATAATCCTCATTGTGCCAGAATGTGTGAAGGTGAAAATTTTAGGAAATGTCTTCTAGTATCTGTGTAACTGTAATGGGCTATAGCAGACGTTAGCCCAGTGGTGATGATAACTGGGTAGTTGTTATCGGAAGGTTCTTGGCCAGTGTTTAACTGCCTAAGTTACAAAAAAAGGTTACTGCAGTAGATGCTAAATTGATGTTTATCATTCTGAGAAGGGAGACTGTAAAGAAGAGAGTTTTTTACCAAGAACAGAGGTGGTCTTCCACATTAACTTTGAGAAGGTGCAAGGCTGGTTGCCCTACCTGCGTGGTAGAATATGTCAGTTTCCACAGTGTTTTCCGTCATTGTGCTATTGAAAATTGGATATTTATCATTGCAATATAAGGTGTCATTTTGTTCCCCCATGTTTTGAAGTCTCCTTTCAGGCAACTTTATTCTTTTTGTCTGTTGAAAAACCTAATTAATGCTTATCTACTTCAAAAGTCAGCCTCTGCTGTCTAAATAAGTAATCCAATTTTTAATATGGGTTTTCATTAAATTTATTACTTCCCCCCCCTCACAGAACTATAGTGCCATGGAAAGTGTTCAGGCAGTGCCTTCATGAAGTTCATCAGATAAGCTCTGGTTTGGAAGCAATGGCTCTTAAATCTACTATTGACTTGACCTGCAATGACTACATTTCAATTTTTGAGTTTGATATCTTCACTAGATTATTTCAGGTAAGACTTAAAAATTTTAGATATTTGCATGACTTTAGTTTTAGTTTTATTTAGCAACTTTAGTGACCTGAGGCAATTACCTAGGGGTCAAGGAAGTTGGATATTTATGGCTATCAGCACACACAGCTAAAAAAACCTTATATCTGAAAGAGACATCCAGCAGCACCTGCTTTATTTCTGCACATACACACTACGATTGCAGTATCTTTATGTCTGCTGTTAGCATGTTTCACTAATCTTAGATACATTTCTAGAAATATTGACTTCCAGAAAATTGTCTAAATTTTGTGTTTTAGTTGCATTTTTGTATCTGTATCTGCTTAGATGAAATGTTTCTATCAATAGCATAAAGAAAGCTTCCTATAACTATTTTTATTTATTTTTTTTTAAGTTTAGGCATGATTATTATTATATATATACTTTTTTTTTTTTTTTAAATAGATTTTCCCCATTAATACTCCGCATTCTACTTAAAATAGGGGAGTATCTTTGGGAATGGCACTAATATTAGGGAATAGTATTATTGTCAGTAGATAACATTGATCTAAAATAAGCTTTGTATGTATGTTACAAGCCACTGCAAATGTTGTGCTCCTTCTGCAGAACATAATCTAAGATATTCTTTGAGTATTTGAGTTGATATGGAAGTCCGTGCAGGTTTGCATCCATATTAGGTAAACTGATTCTAAATTTGTCAGTCTGGAATTTTCCATTGTATGTAGTAATCTTTGACCTATCCAATGATTTATTTTGTCGTTTACTTTTTTAAACAACATGCATAGATGAACTATTGCATTATTCCTTTGCCTCTTACAGATATGTTCAAGTAACAGTTTTTCACCAAAGGTGTGCCATATGTTTGTTCCCTCTTCCATGGTGTTATGTGTTAATCTCTTTTTAGCTTTATTGGGTTTGCTCTTCTGGGAAAGGTGACCATTACAAAGTTGATATTAAGATCTGGAAGCAGATGATTAACAGTTTTAGTTGAGAGTTTTGATTTTGATAATCTCTTCTCTGTTCTGAATCAGAACTGTATCAAAGTTTAAAATGTTAAGGTGTAAATAAACTCTTTAATTTAACCACAAATATTGGTTGCTTTTTAAAACAGTCACATGGGTTACAGATCTTTGAATAAAATTTTGGAGGCTCTCTTTGAAATAATAAACTGTTGCTGTTCTAACAGACTCCCTCTAAGCTTTGCTCTTTATGTGCAGCTTGATACAATCAAATGTTCCAGTCTGAACTTTGATGCCTTGGGAGCCACCTCTAGTCTGTCAAAGTTCCTTGCTTTTATTCATTGTTTGGCAAATTGATCTTATTTTCAGATCAGTCAAGCCCAGATCTTACTTTCAGACTTCACTGTAAATTGTCTGAGGCCTATTGGCTGCAGTATACATCACCATGAAATACATTTATTTGAAGTCCCTTTCTATAGGACTTGGTCACCTTTTTCATTGAGCTCACAGATAAGAAGTTTGTTGTATTGAGGTGTTTCTTTTATTAGTTAGTTAGATTATTTTTTAATGTGCATATCAACTATGAAATTAAAAATTAAACAAGGATTGAATGATCAGAGAGGTAATATTTTTTTTCTGACCCTGTGTAGGGTCATACAGATGTTGTTCAACTTCAGAACAGTAGTCTCAAATTAGATTCATTTAACTTGATCTTTTAGCCAGTGAATTTGCATTGCTTACCTTTGTTATTAGGCTATGGTTATTTTGATTCATTACTATGCCTGATTCTAGGAAAAAGGAATCAGCAGTACTGACATACATAAGAGAGGACTGGTTAGGATTAAATTTTAATGTAATAAAGAAGCAGGGAAAACTTTATCCAAACTAATTTACCAACTTGTGCAATAGCTGCATAACTGTTGAGGTGAACTCATACTGAACTTGGTCTGAGAATCAATCCCAGAGGTTACATTTTACTTCTCAAGTTTTTAAACTGCTTCTGTAACTATGTGTGCCTACACCCATGGAGAGAAAATCCCAATTGTTGAAGTAATCAAAATACTGTTTTGCCAAATGTGGGTTGTTACAGAAAAGCTGCATCTATGATGATGCTTATTCACTGAAGAAAGCAAAACTACTTTCTGTGAAGATCCTGTAAAAGTGAAGTTGCTCCCCCTGTCTCACTGCTGTATACATGCACAACTCTACTGTTATCTCTGACCAAAGATAAAGTTTGCATGGAAGTATGTGTGGGTGCTTGGAAGAAAGGGAACTAATTCCATTACTGTTAGCATGTTCAATGAAATTGTTCTTTTAAGCAAAAATATTTCCATAGAAGTGTACAAATCTTTTACTATTTAAAATTTCTACTTCTGTAATAATCTTTGTGTCTGAAAGACAAGCTGTGAGTTCCTGCCCTTCGATTTGTAGACCTAATGTCTCATCGTTTACATGTACTGCAATAGTAGGATAATCTGCAGAGAGTCCAAGTGTTAGAGGATTATACTGTCTACTTAACTGTCTGATACTTATGATTTACCAACAAATTTGCCTAGGTGTTGGGTTGTTGGTTTTTTGTTTGTTTGTTTGTCTTTTCTTTCTTTTTTGTTAAGGGGGATTAAGGGGTGGTATCATATACTTCATACATAAAGTTTGTTGTACTCTGGTAATACAAAACTTCAAAGAACTCAATGTTTGATTATACTTTTTGACTGATGTGCACTTGAGTAATACAAAAGGTGAAGGTATGTTGCATTTTTGTGATGGAAATGTCAGTGCTGGTGTGGTGAAGGGACAAGAGTCAACACCCCTTTTACTTTAGTTAGAATAACATTTTCGGTGTGATTAAGCCTTCTGGCATCCATCTTCAGTGAGCATGTAGAGAGGAGATGATGAGATGTGGTATTGTCATGCTTTTGTAATTTTTGCTATTGGTATTCCACGTCATAACATCATGTGGAGCACAGAGAAGAACTACACGTCCCAGAGGACCTCACGGTCAGAGAGGAAAATATGTCACGGAAGTGACGCTCGCTCGCCCTCTCTCTCTCGCTGCCTGGCAGTGGGTGTGGGTGTGCTTCCAAGCTGTGCGCCTTCAATTTCAAAGTAGGCTTCTCGGTTTTTGGAAACCCCTCTCTCTCTTATTTCACTTGATTTATTAGCCTCAATTTCAATTAGACTGTATTATATTGTGTTATCTTGCATTCCGATATCATAGTAAAATAAGTTTTCCTCCTTAGATCGTTGCCGCTGCTCTGTTTGTTTCCTTGAGCCCAGCTCCCACCTCTCAACCCCGTTCCCTTTTCCCTTCCCATTTTTGGGGCCGGGGTGGGGGGAAGAGGGGGTGGGTACGAGCCTATTGCTGCCTGTCACGGACATAGATTGATCTAGATAACTCCGTAACAGTTTTTGGTGGAGAATGAGGGCATACATCCATTGGATTTTAACGTTAGTTAAAAGTTAGTTAGTAGGGAAGAAAAAAAAAAAGGATTTATTTAAGCCAGAGACTGCAAAAGCATTGCTACTTGACCTTCATAGATTAGATTGTAGTCTGGGCGGTCTGCCAAACTCCAGACACTGTACAGAGTGTCTTCTGTTTTGGTTCTTTTTTTTTTTTTTTTTCCCCTTTTTTAGCAGCTAGCAGCTATGAATCCACTCTTCATTTGAGCTGCTCTGTATAAGGGATTGAAAGCAATTATGATCTTCTCAACGTATTGGCCGATTATTAATGTCATGATTTACTGTTGTGGAATTGTGTTCGTATATAACCAAATAAGGGCACTGATGGAGACACCTGCCTGGTACTTATATACAATGTGGTATAATTTGAATTTTGACACTTATATCCCAGATGGAATAACTAATTTCACAAACAATTACATCCCAGATGGAATAGCCAGTTTTACAAACAATTACATCCCAGATGGAATAGCCAATTTTACAAACAACACAGTGTTCAATCTGGTTTCCAGGCTTTCTTCTCAGTTTGCCACACGCTTTTTGAAAGCTGAGTTAGTGTTCATACTTGTGCTAATATTCATGTGCATGTTATCAGTCTCACTGAATGTACTCCTGTTCATTCGTTCTATGTGGACGAAGTCACCTCCAAAAACAGAGAATGCTGACTGGCAGGGAATATGGAGAGGTTTAGGAAAAGTCTTAGAAGTGTTGGGGCCCGCAGTGTGGTGGGATTTCACTCTTGAGCACCTGTGGGATCCCGAGAAACTAAACCAGTATTTGAGTCATGAATGGTGCAGCTTAGGTAGATCTAAGGAGGTACAACTTATGTGGGACTTGGCTTGTACTTACTGTGCTCTATATAATACTGTTCTGGAAAGAGAAAGTTTCTGAGCTGAGGTTCAAGCCAAAGGGGGAAATCCCCAAGTCAAATCTGATCAGTCACAGGAGGCACCGGTAACAATGTCAGTTGCCCCTGTGGAAGGCAAGAAATGGAAATGGGTATCCTTGCATCTAGAATGGAAAAAAGAAGAAGCAAAGGAGGAGGCAGAGGAAGATCCAGGCGAGGGGCCCTCCTCAGCACCGATGAGGGCAAAAGGAAAAACTAAGAGGCATGAAGAGGAGAGTGATGAGGAGGAAGTCTCTATTACTGCTCATCGACCTCTGAAGATGACTGAAATCCAAGGCTCAAGAAAGGAGTTTACACAGTGCCCGAACGAATCTCTTGTTACCTGATCGCTTCGCTGTTGGGACAGTGGGGCCAGTAGCTTGTGTCTAGATGGTAACAAAGCTCGCCAACTAGGAGTTCATCACTAGCCTGTGATGAAGAAGTGGGATACAATTGAAAAAGGTATCCAGTAATTGAGGGGAAATTGCTGTGGTGGAAATGTTATATAACCCTAATTTTGATCCTAACGATCCACGCCAAAACCATGATCCTGAGAGAGTGAGGACGATGCCTGATATATGGCAGAAACTCACAAAAACAGTGCCAGAAAGGTACGCCGTTACACTAGCAGCCATGTTTCAAAGGTACGAGGAACAATAAAGAAGACCCCTAGTTTTTGAATAGGTTCTTACACTTCAAAACTTTGAACAACAGTTACCCCCAACTCATGTCTCCATTTCCGCCACCTCAGAAGTAAGGGACAGACTAAATGAAATGGAAGAGCAAATGTCTCTATTGGTTAATCGTGACGAACCTGTAGTAGTATCAGAAATGATCATCAAGGGAGTCTAATGAAGGAGCTGATGAAACTAATGAAAATCCAGATCCAGTTAATTAAAGGTGACAAACCCTCCTCCTTACCTGTATTATCAAAAATCTCAGCTATTAAATGCAAATGCTTTCCGGCTCAAGCAAGGAACAATAGTACGACTACATCGCGTATTGCCTTGTGGCGTTACCTATGTGACCATGGAGAAGACATGAGGAAGTGGCATGACCAAGCTACTCCTGTACTATGAGCACGGGTGAGAGAACTACAAAACAGATCAATAGCCAGTACAGCTGGTCCAGTTACCACAAGTAATGAATAGAAGGGCCCTGCCCTCAGTCTGGGGGGGGAAAGGTATAATAGAGTTTATTGGACTGTGTGGATTTGATGGCCTGGCATCAGAACCACAGGAATATAAGGCACTGCTGGATACCGGTGCACAGTGCACTCTAATGCCCTCGAGTCGTGAAGGGACAGAATCAATCCATATTTCTGAAGTGACTGGGGGCTCTCAAGAATTGACTGTGTTGGAGGCTGAAATAAGCCTCACTGGTAAAGACTGGCAAAAACATCCTATTGTGACTGGCCCAGGGGCTCCATGCATACTTGGTATCGATTACCTCAGAAGGGGTCATTTCAAGGATCCTAAGGGGTATTGATGGGCTTTTGGAATAGCTGCTGTAGACAGAGACAACATCTAGCAGCTGTCTTGTTTTGCCTGGCCTGTCAGAAGACCCATCTGTTGTGGGGCTGCTATGAGTAAAAGAGCAGCAGGTACCAATTGCTGCGAAGACAGTTCACAGACGGCAGTACTGCACCAACAGGGATTCCTTGCTCCCCATTCATGAGTTGATTCGTCAGCTGGAGAATCAGGGAGTGATAAGCAAAACTCGCACACCTTTTAACAGCCCCATATGGCCAATGCGTAAAGCCAGTGGAGAATGAAGGCTGATGGTAGACTACCGTGGCCTGAATGAGGTCACACCCCCACTGAATGCTGCTGTGCTGAACATGTTAGAACTCCAGTACGAGCTGGAGTCAAAAGCAGCCAAATGGTATGCCACTATTGACATTGCTAATGCCTTCTTCTCCATTCCTTTGGCTACAGACTGTAGGCCACAGTTTGCCTTCACCTGGAGGGGCGTTCAGTATACTTGGAACCACTTGCCCCAGGGGTGGAAACGCAGCCCAACCATTTGCAATGGGTTAATCCAAACTGTATTGGTCCAGAGTGGTGCTCCGGAGCACCTGCAGTATATTGATGATATCGTTGTGTGGGGCAATACAGCAGAAGTTTTCACGAAAGGAGAGCAAATAATCCAGATTCTTCTGTGAGCTGGTTTTGCTTTGAAGAGAAGCAAAGTAAAAGGACCTGCCCAGGAGATTCAGTTCCTAGGTATAAAGTGGCAAGATGGACATCGTCACATCCCGGCAGATGTAATAGACAAAATCACTGCTATGTCTCCACCCACTAGCAAGAAAGAGACACAGTCTTTTCTGGGCATAGTGGGCTTTTGGAGCATGCTCAGAATGCCTCAGAACCACTCAAGAATAAGCTCTTTTTATGAAACTATCACAGTATCATGCTCTGAAGGTTCCTACTGAATTATGTACAGATAATATTTTATGTGGCTATGGGCAGGAGATCCTGCAAATTCAAAATCTCCAAAATATCTATCCAAATATTATTCTTGATATTATCTCAGGGCTTAGCATTGGGGCAAGGTTTTTTGTTTGTTTGTTTCCTTTTTTTATCAATGGTCTTGGTTCAGGCATCACATGCAGCCTCGGTTAAGTTCGCAGAAGACACCAAGTTCAACAGGAGTGTTGATCTGCCTGAGGATCAGAAGCTGTGCGTCAAGATCTAGACAGGTTAGGTTGATGAGCTGAGTCCAATTACATGACATCAAACTAGGCTAAGTGCTGGTTGCTGTACTTAGGTTGCAACAACCTGATGAAGTAGTATAGGCTTCGGCAATTGTGGCTAGAAAGTTGATGGCAAAAAGTAACCTAGGGGTGCTGATCGGCAGCCAGCTGAACGTGAGACAGTAGTGTGTTTAGGTGGCCAAGAAGTCCAAGCCATCCCAGCCTGCATAAAAAATATGGCCAGCAGGATGAGGGAAGTGATCTTCCCATTGTACATAGCTCTGGTGAGACTAGTCTGCGTCTTGATTATTGTGTTCAGTTTGAGGCCCCTCAGTACAAGAAGGATAGCAAGTTGCTTGAGTGTGTGCAGAGAAGAGCAACAGAGCTGGTAAAGGGACTGGAAAATAAAATGCACAAGGAGCAGCGAGAAAGCTTAGGTTGTTTAGTCCAGAGAAGAGGAGGCTGAGGGGGGAGACCTTATGGCTCACCTACACCTACCTTGAAAGGAAGTTGCAGTGAGGAGGGTGTTGGTCTCTTCACAGGTGACAAGTGATAGGATGTGAGGAAATAGCCTCAAGATGTACTAGAAGAGGTTTAGATTAGATGTCTGGAAGAATGTCCTCATGGAAAGGGTGGTGATGCATTGGAGCAAACTGTTGACAGAAGTAGTAGGGTCATCATTTCTGGAGGTATTAAAGAGATGTGTGAATGTGACTCTGAGGTGCATGTTTCAGTGATGGGAATCAGTAGGGCCACGTTAATGGTTGGACCTGATGACTGAAGGTCTTTTCCAAACTAGATTATTCTGTGTTTCTTTTTTTGAATGAATCCTTGCATTTAACCAAACGTGTATATTTTACTGACGAAGCTAAAACGTTTTGTGTCTTTTTGAAAAATTGACTTGAATTTTATTAGAAATACGTAACCACCTGGTTGTATATATTGAATTGTTTGTCTGTTCTTTTTAGCCATGGGGTTCAATCTTAAGGAACTGGAACTTCTTAGCTGTGACACATCCTGGATATATGGCGTTCCTGACATATGATGAAGTGAAAGCGAGATTGCAGAAGTACAGCACAAAGCCTGGGAGGTGAGAAGTTTGGCTGATTGCAGCTTTCCAAATAAACATACTATCTCTGAAGCTAGCACTAAATATGTATTTCTAAACTGTGTAATACTTAAATTGCAATAGGGTAGGAGTGAATTTTTACCTTTTTTTTTCTCATTAACAGTGAATTGCGTTAGTAGTAACATTTTTTTTTTTTTTTTTTGCATTCTTGGGATTTTATTTATATCAAAGTGGATTTTTACAAAATAAATTATTGCTAACTTTTGGAATTCCAGATTGAGAAACTGCTGATTTTTTATAGATTTTAAGACTTAGGAGTTTTGTAACCATAATCTATTTTTTATACTGTAATTCTTCCATTGCTATGAAGCAAGTAACATTTTAGTAGCCCATGATAGTCTAAACAAGTACAAGTATACAGAAAAAAGAAAAAGTGAAATGTCATTGCTTTTCCTTTTTTCTTTTACTTAGGTGAAACAAGCAGTGTATAATTGGAAAGCATTTTTGAAAATATAATCTGCTTTTAAAAATGGGTCCAATTTTTACTAACAGTAAAGTAAAATTCATCTTGGACTAGTTTTAAGTTCTCAAGCTTTGTTGCCTAATGTCTAACTTTCCAAATTTGCTGCAGCATCAGATGTATACATATCTAAAAGCTCATTATTTTGAAACTTGTTAGAGAAATATAGCAATAATATGAGACAGTTATATGTACATTCTGTACTTGGTTTCTTCTGATTTTTTTTTTTTTTTAGCAAACAGACTATCATGTTAAGTTAACTATCTGATCAAGTGCAGGTGCAAGACTCTTGTATTTCCAGTGAGATAACAGTTTTATCTTGGCATTTGTGAGCTACATTATGGGCATCAGATAACTAGTTTGATTTTTAGGGTGATTGCTATACATTTTCTCTGATTAACTCTGGTTATAAAAGAGAAGTAATGGAGAAATTATCCAAAGTTGCCTTAATGTTTCTTGTAAGTATAGCATTAGTTTTAAGATAACTTTCTGTTTGAATACTGCAAGATGACTTCCTGAGTTGTTTAGGTGAAATATTGAATTTTAAATGAACGGGAGATAAAGTGGAGATACAAAGTGAAATTATATTAATAATCAGATTTTAACATTTTGGAAGTTACAAGTTCTGTTCAAATGAGTAGAATCTGGTTACTTCTATGTAACATTGACTTTGTTGCAGTTTTTAAGAGCCGTACTAAACTTCAGAGGGGCTAAGATTTCTCATTTAAAATTGTTTGGATATACATAAAATATTGAGCTATAATTAAGAAAAGCTGTTTTCTAATACAAAATTGAGTTTGTGGTATTTCTTTATGGGATGCTTTTCTACATGCAGTTTTTGCATCTGACAAAGGTGTCTGACACTAAAGAGACCAGGCTTCCTACTGAGAAATAAATAATGATGTCCTATGCTCTTGCCAGTAATCTTCCTTTTTTCCCTGCTGTATTCCCTGTCTGCATTATGTAAACTCCTAGATCTCAACTGTACAATAGAGAAGTATTTAAACTTAAGTTTGCTTGGGTTGACATCATCTTGTATTTTTTTGAAGTGATGCTTTTCCATCCTGTTCACCAACTCAGGTACACTCAAAATTAAGACAGACAGTAGAGCAGTTTTTATTATTCATCGTTTGCATTTCTGTTGCATCGAAAGGTGTTTTCTGCTTCTGAACAAACTTTCCATTGATTTGTATTCATGGCCTGCATATGCTCAAATGGCTTGTGTGTTATCTATGGAGAGTCAGTAGTATGCTGTTCTAGAAAAGATTTATGGTCTAAATGTATGTAGTGTAGGACTATTCACAATAAATGTGCATCTTTCACAAAAATTGAGCGTATGAAAACTTGGGTTGAGGGGGATATTGTTATCCTATTTTTGTTTATAGGGAACTAATGGAATAAAAGATGCTGGTTTATTCAAGGTTACATGCTGAGTTTGCCCAAGTCCAGCTAATGCTGACTTCTTATTCATCTTGTTTTTATCAAGCTACATTTTCAGGCTGAGTTGCACTCGCCTGGGGCAGTGGGCCATTGGGTATGTGACTGGCGATGGGAACATACTGCAGACCATACCTCACAATAAGCCTCTGTTTCAAGCTTTGATTGATGGCAGTCGGGAAGGATTGTAAGTACAAATTCCTGTAGTTAGCACAGGTATTAAATCCTGGTTTAATTCTTCTTCTGTTGCTTCAGATGGATAAATATTAAAGGTCTTTGAAACAGGAAATCTAGATATGGCGTTTGCCATTCCTTTGGAGATTAGAGGCCATCCTTTTTATTCTTATTTCCAGGTAATTCCATTAACCAAAGTTAACAAAAGAGTTATCTCATAGTGGATAAATTCTAGGAGAAAATAAAATTGGGCAGCTGTCACTTGGATTGTTTCCCAGTAGGAGTCACAAATGCACTTAAGCTTATTGAGCAATTACTACTGCCAGTTACCCATGTGTCTAGCTCCAGACAATGATCTGAAAGCTATGTAATTGCTTTTTTATATATTGTGCAGCCAGAACATATTCTAGGTTTGGAGGGTTTACTGAAAAGATTTCTAATTATAAAAGAATCTAAGTTTATGAGGAGAAGTAGTGCTTTTTTACTAGACTGGTTGTTGTAACAGACGAATACTTGGTGTCAAAATCTTTTTTTGTTACATTTTGATATATCCTCATGATCATAATGAGTTTAAAAAAAACCACAAGAACAAAACAGAAAAATTGATCAGTCCTCAAAAATGATTGACAGATGTTTTGCAAAATTCCAGTTTTCCTCAGTTGACTTTAATAATTTTATTTCAGGCATGATTTCATATTTTGAAAGACATCGAGTTACTTTAGCTATTGCCTTTGTAAAATAAAACATAATTACTACAGTAGTGTTACTACTACTGCGCAGTTTTCATGACCAAAACTGGGCAAACAAAAAATGAAGCTGAGAATATTAATTCTAGACAAAGGTTTTGTAACATATTTAGATAGAACTTTTTTATGGTTGGCACTTAACAACCTGACTTTCTGGTTTCCAAGTTAGAGGTAACATAAATCTCAATATAGAACGACTCTATAATATTGTTAACTTATTGCTTTCCCACAAGATTGAAAAGCTCCCATCTGTTTCCAATCCATTCTCTCATCTTGCCTGAAGTCCAGTCTGCATTTCATATTCTCAGTGTAGATTCTTGTCAAAATATGCAGATGTTCACAAATGTATGTTGCTATCTGTTCTGCTGCACTTGTTGAAATAGTCTACAGGGTCACTGAGCACCATGCTCATGTTCTGAGATCACAGTGAACATATCCAATTGTAAATGCACTGTAATATGAAGATTGAAAATAGTATTCCATCTAGAAACTTCAAAAAGATGATCTGCTATAGCTTTGATGCATTCTGTTGGTGATTATGATTGTGATGTTAACATCTTTCCAGTGCTTTTGTAAGTGAACTTTAGCATGTAACAAAATTAACTTGTAGCAGTTAGTGGCAAACAAAAGTTGAAACAGATGACTAACATTGAAAAAGATTATGCATTTTAGTTAATGACTGCTGTAACTTATACTGTCTCACTGAAATTTCATAGGCATTATTTATGTAGCAAAGATAAAGAAATGTGCATATTTATAACAATTTCTTTGTGATGCAGCTATCTCTTCCCAGATGGACGAAGTTACAATCCTGATCTGACAGGATTATGTGAACCTACACCACATGATCACATAAAGGTCACACAAGTATGTTGCACAGTTTATCAGTTATTTTTTAATCTTCACTTCCCTTAGGATCTCATCTAGTTGGGATAATAAGCTTTTATTAAAATGTGAGAAATGAATTTGTGAGAGTGAAAATGTATTGTTGATAGAAGGGCTTAGATGAGGAAGAACTTAATAACCATTTAAACTCTAGAGCCAATGATGATGCAGACAGTATGCCTTGGAAAATTTTGTTTATTCTAAGGCTCATCTATGTGAGAAATGTGTTAATGGCTGTTAAAGATTTTTCTGAAATTTGTGTCATATGTTTATGTAGCTTAGAGCTTACTTGCTAATAGCATGTAGGTGTAAAGGAGTAAAATCAAGATCAGTTTATAGTTTTTAAGCCTGAATAAGAATGCTTCAGCTTGTTGACATATCCAGGAGGAAAATTTTAGTTTATTTGTTAAAAAAACCCACACCAAACAACACAAAACAATTCCCTGGTCCCTTGTTTCTTCTGTTTATTGTGCAACTTAAAAGAGAGATCCATGAAAAGTGACAGAAATAATTAAAAGCCTAAAGGAACTTGCTTTCCAGAGACCAGACTATCTAGATGTGCTTGTAGTCTTGTTAAGTGATTACGTGATATTATACTGTGCAGATGTTTGATGTTCAAGGAATAGGAAATAGCCACCACAAGAAAAAGGCTTGATTAAAAATGGTGCTGAAATTAATACTAGAATGTTTAGGTATGCAATGCAGAGTATTTCTCCTTGCAAAAAAATACAGAATACTTGAGGATGTCTCCAAGGAAAGACATCAGACTAGATGCAACTCTTTAAGACCATATTGTTTTAGATGGTCTTCCATTTTGTCAGAGCAGAAGAGTGATCTGCTGTAATTTACTGTACTTGGAAATATTTTAGAAATATTTGCTTCTCTCTGATATCACAAGGAATACCTTTACGAAAATATCTTTCCAAAATACCTGTTTTGAGAGAATTCCTACAGAAAATTATCTGAAGAAGATGTAAGCCCACCCATCATTCTGCCTTCCCTCTATTCCCTCCAAACTTAGAATAATAATGAAAGAGAGATCATACATGTTGAACAAGAAGATTTTCCTTACAAAAATATTATCCTTACTTTCTCTCAAAGAAAGGAAAGGCATCTTAGATGTTCTCAGTGATGGCCCTGTTTTCTGCAAGCCAGTCATCCTGTATTTTGAGTAAACTGAATGAATCCAGATGATTCATTCTAACTGCAAGTTCAGACTTGCAGTTACGAGGAATCTATTAGTTAATGCTCATAGTAATTCAAAAAGTCTGAACTACATGAATGCTGCCTTAAACAATATCTAGCTGCAGTTGTTTAAAACTGTCATTAGGAGCTGATTAAACTATTAAAAGATCGTATAAAACTGGCTCCAGGTCTAGATTGCTGCAGATGGATTCTTTGCAAGAGCTCCACAATAAGCATCTTTAGTACATGCTGACTGCAGCTACAGATATAAGCTGCCTCTATTCTCTTTTGCCTGACCTCCCTTTACTGAGCGGTAGCTACTTATTTTCCTGTGACCTTGATTATTCTTACGTTTAGCTTTCAAAATCTTTTTTCTTTTCAAGACAAGAAAGCTTTGTAGAAATGCTTTTCGTAAGTCTAGAAAGATGTTCTAGACTCGAGTTTTTATCTATTGTTTATTTTGCCTAAATGTGTTCTTGTACCTTACTGTCAGTCTCGTAAGGATACAAAGTGCTCAATGATCTGTTCATTACTGTTACTGTGTCACCTTCCAGGGATGCTCTTACCCATACTACCTTCACAAGGGTAATTTACTTCAGTGGAAAGCTGTAGGTAGAAATGCCTCATTCATTAATTTTTAGTCCACTAGCTTTTGTTAATTCTAAACTCATACCTAGAAAAAGAAATCTCCAATTTGCTCCCATTCAGCACGTAATTTCTCCCTTGACATGTGTTCCTTATCTTCCTTTTAACTGCAACCAAGGAAAAGCAGGATGTATGCTTTGCATCAATATAGTACTTAAAAGTGATAAGTTTGACATAAATAAATAAATAAATAAATAAATAAATAAATAAAAATAGGCACAGATTTGTTAACTCGAGGAAGCAATGAAGTAAGCAGTATCAGTAGACTACCTCAGTATTAATAGAGTGGGTTGGAAAGTAGGATTCAGAGAAATGTTTGCCACTAGTAGTGCTACAGTATATTCTTTATAAACAAATTACAGTAAAGAAATAACTTGACTGTCTTTTGTTACAGGAGCAGTATGAATTGTACTGTGAAATGGGTTCCACTTTTCAGCTGTGTAAAATCTGTGCAGAGAATGATAAGGATGTAAAGATTGAGCCTTGTGGACACCTCATGTGCACCTCTTGTCTTACAGCATGGCAGGTACAGTCATAGTTCAGTTAGAAGTAGATGGATTTCTCTGTTACATCTCTGTTTACGGTGGGGGTACTGTTTCTACTTTTCTAGGTACTCAGCAAGAGGGTTCAATGTCTTACCTATTTAAAATGATATATGTATTTAATTTACTAGACTAAAATCTATTAAAAGCAAGGTTTTAGTGGTCATGAAAATCTAGAGTTGTAGACTTGCCGAGGCCATTTTCTAACTTGCTAATGTGGAAATAATTTTCTAACTATCTATAGACAGTGACAGATGGACTTCTGGAGCCAGTTGTGCCACCAAGGTCACTTCATGATGTGTTCAAGAGGAATAAGAGGACAGGAGGCAACCAGGAGTGAATAATTGACCAGACAGGGTTTTATAATGAGACAGGGTGTCTTCTGTCAGAAAAGGAATTAGTAGTAAATGTCACATAATGCCCTATGAAAAATAAGCTTTAGGATTCCTGTATTTTGTGTTGATACCATATAAATCACTAAACCCACCTAGACTTTAGCTGATTGTTGGGGTAAGAAACTGAACAGAGAGAAAAACTGTGATCTCAATGTCATTTCCAGGATATTTCTGAAAGCACATAGGCTTTCTTGTGATGTGGATTGGGATGTTTTCTGTCTTGTACATGTACAAAACATGCATTGGCAAGCCAACTCAATGAGTCAGAACTATCATTTGACTTTTTCTTTCATTAGCAATAATTAGCTGTCTGAAAAAGATTCCCGATTTTCAATTTTCTGTTGTTTCTCTTTCTGAAATTTGAATTTGCTCCAAACACAAGCCTTTCAAGTTCCCCAAGATGAGAAATTCTCATAAAATTCTCTTTTCAACATACTCAGGAATATTCGCTACATTACTAAGTAGCTACAGAGATGGAATTATTTCTCATTTCAGGAGTACCTTTTTTTCTGCTCTTACCAGTTTCATTTTTAATGATAAACAGACATCTGATTATGTTAACCTTTGAATTACAAAATTCTGAAATTGTGACATCTGTAGCTATTTGGTTGTGGTTTTTGTTGTTGTTGTTTTATTTTGGCTTAACTTCTTAGAAATGAACTGAAAGTCCTTGCACTTTTGATCGCTAGGTCTCTGATGTTATGGTAGGATTACGGTAATATTCATTTACAGTTTTGAGCAAGGACACTTCTGGACACTCAAGAAGCTGGAGTACTCAATACTTTGGTTAATGGCTAGGAATTCAGGAAGAGCATGACAAAACATTTTAGGCTTAGAGAACTGACCTTTTCAAAAGCATCAAGCTTCATCAGAGCATTGCAGTCAGTGAGAATTGGCCAGGTACATTTTAAATTTCATTACAAATTTAACTTTTGTATAGTTAGTGAGACAATGAAGAAATATTGCACTGTAGCAGCACCAGCTGTTGCAGGCTTCTGGGATACCATTTAATTGCCAGCATAATGCCTCATTAGATATGCCTCAGCAGTCCAATACAGATGTTTTTACTAAGCAGAAAAAAATGTGTTATTAAATAAATTGTGTAAGCAATATCAGATCTGCATAGAATACCAAGGATAATTAAGAGTTGTTCACCTTAAGGGAGATCAATTTCTCAATTAAGTCTTGGTTTAACAATCTAACTTTTGTATTATGTAGAAAGATGAAAATTTATTCCTAAGGAATCTGTTCTCTAAAAACTGTTTTGGACTTATATGAACGTATGTACTGTATTGTAAATTTCGCAGTAGCTACTTTCTCAGTGCTCTGAAAGCGTGGACAAAAGTATGTATTCATGTAGAGTTCGGCTCTCAGTTTTAATTTCGTTATTCATATCATTGAATATGAGTCTGCTGTTGTTGCTGGTTACTCAGTATGTTTTGGTGAATGTGTTACTTTTGAAAAGAGAGGAAATTGCTAGTACAGAGCTATCTGACAACACACATATGAGACAGCCTTGCAATTGGAAAGCTCTGTACCTTATCTATACAGACATTTTGTTTGTTCGGTATTGGGGGTTTTTTTTGTTGTTTGTTTTGTTTTTGTTTTTTTATTTGAGGTTTTTTTGTTTGTTTTTTAAGAAAATCAGCCATTAAAATATCGCATGAATAAAGGAGAATTTCTGTTCACTTGACAGTGATGACTTCAGTAGATCCATAAAACTTAGTGTGTTCTTTGAGGTAATCATAAGTGATGTTGACTGCTTCTTTGTAATTAGGACACAGCACTGCTAGAAGTAGGGATCTTTGCATACAAAATAAAAACCCAATACTAACCCTGTAAATATACAAGATTGTTGCCATGAGATATCATTCATAGTTATCCGGCTCCAGTTCTACCACAGACTGTAAGAACACCCATCAGTTCAGTAATAATTGTCAAGTGGTCTTGTCAAGTGCCAAGAAGAAAATAATGCTAGGGGAAAAAAAAAAAAGGAAAAGAAATCTGTCCATAAATTTGAGAAATCAAAAAGCTGTGCTTGCTTGATGATATTTCAGGACAGTTTACTTTAGACATTTGGTAGGTTGTTTAGAATTTATTTTTTTTATTTTCATTATAGAATCGTAAAGTGGTTTGGTTTGAAAGGGGACCGTAAAGATCGTCTTGTTCCAATCCCCATTACCATCTTAGAACCTGACTATGAATATGACACAGTGTAACTTCTGAATTCAGATTGAATTATTTTGATCTCTTAAATCTACAGGGCTTTTTTTTTTTTTTTTTTTTAATGTGACTTTTTTTCTATTTGGTTGGTTTTAGTTTTATGTTTTTTGTTTTTTTGTTTTGTTTTTAAGATCAAATCAACATGGTGCCTATTCATGGAAAAAAAAATATATTTCTGAAATGGATAAAAATAAATAGAAATATGGCTGCTTGAAAATCATTTAACACATTATACCACTTAGAAGTTAAAACTCAAGTAATTTGTTTGCCTGATAGTATAGAATCATTGAATTGTCTAGGTTGGAACAGACCAGGATCGTGAAATATAATGGATAACCTGATCTACCAGTTCATATCGCTAGACCATGACCCTTAGTGCCACATCCATACTTCTCTGAAAAAACATGTGAAGATGGTTTTTTGCTTTATATGATTTGATGAAAATGTTAGTGAGTCCTGTTTTGCTATTTAAACATGTAAAAAAAGTTTTTACCCTTACAATTCTGAATGCATTTTGCTGAATGTTCAAGATATTGCAGGCATGATGTACTGCATGTGGGTTCTTCAGAGAATAGCAGCTACATACCCTGAAACTCATCTGTATTTTCTAAATAAAAATTAAAACCAAATATTTCATATTTAACATAGAAGAGATAAGATAAAATGCATTATTGTCATCTGCACACCTTGCCTTTATTCTTCCGAAGAAGTATGAAAATCGTAATTCAAAAAGGCAAGGTTATTTTTGATGCTCTGTAGAGATAACAGTTCCTTTTTGGTTAGTTATTTTTAAATGGAATTTAATCTTTGGAAGACAGAGAGCTTTATAAGCACAATCGTTTTGCTATTTACTGTAGTGAAATATCTGTGAAACTCTTTCCTATTTACTCCAGTGTTTTTTGAAGATCTCTTAAAGACCCTAGAAAAGGACGTTTTTGTTTAAAAAGATAGATATAATGACCTTATATTTTGCATACTTTTTAAAGTGCTTCTTTCTTGCTTTTAATAATTTGTGTACTTTTGTTTGTTTGTTTGTTTTACTATAGGAATCTGATGGCCAAGGCTGTCCTTTCTGTCGCTGTGAAATCAAAGGAACTGAACCAATTATTGTGGATCCGTTTGATCCAAGAGATGAAAACTCCAGATGTTGCAGTATTATTGATAGCTTTAGTATGCCCATGTTGGACTTGGATGATGATGATGATAGGGAGGAGTCTTTGATGATGAACCGATTGGCTTCAGTCCGAAAGGTATAGTTTCAAATATTTTACAACAAATAAAGCTGTATATTTTTAAATAATGCTGCCCATAACTAAACAATGAGAGGCTGCATTTGATGCTGAAGGTTTCAGAAACTCACTGAAAAATTCTCAGGGTGAAAAAGCAAAATGCTTTGATATTGCAGCAAGAATAATAAAAGTGAATGGGAGAAAATATATATACCTCGACTCTCATGTGATGTGAACGGAGTTAACTCTGTTCATAATGGAGGAAGCAACAAATTAGGATTGTACATGAGTTTCTCCATTAATAATAAATATTACTGCTTTGTAAAGATGACTTGGAACCCAAATCATATTGCACACAAGTGCCTTTTTGTCACACTTCATGTAAGCTGTCTATAATTTTTTCTATAATATAAAATGGATTTTATTAGATAATTTTAGAGGGAAAAAGATATCTGAAGTTATTCATAGTAGTGTTGTGTTTCGGAGTGTATTTGTTCTCATAGTGCTCCATGTTCATTTCTGGGATCTTTAAATTGATTGCAGGAGATTTTATCACAAATAAGAGCTGTCATTAACAAAATCTTATATTGTTCATTGTTTGCAGAGTTCCTATTGTATTTCACCTTTGAATAATGCTCTCATTGGCCGTATAACACTGAATTTTACAGTGCATTTTCTATATTTTGCCTTTTACTAAGGTCATCTAGATTGAATAGTTGACTTGAAATTAATTCTGTAACACCTTACTCTTCCATTTCCTTATCATTGTATTCATTATCAAAAATCTGAGTACATCTGTCACTTAATATACATACGTCGATAATCTTTCCTAACCTTTCAAGTCATATGAAACATTCTTGTGTGTACAGTACAACATAGCCTACTCTCAGGAACAGTTTATCCTTCCTGTCAAGACTTATGTTGCAGTCTGCACCCAGACCTTTGTGAGATAGCCTTGAGTTGATGGACTTTTATAACACCATCTCTTCTGTGATAAGGCAAAAATGCATTAAGGTTTTTTAGAAATAAGGAACTGTAAGCTTTAATATGCAGTCTTGTTTTCAGTATCTACCAACTGCTTGAATGCTTAGATGTTTGCTGTTTTTATGTCATTAATTTTGTTGTTCAATAAAAGAAACCTACTATTTATAGCTGAAGTTTCAGAAACAATATTTTTCACTCTTTTTTTAGCCAGTTTAAATTGTTATGTTGAAATACCATGTCACCTGGTGATTTTCAGCTGCCGTTGCCTTCTAAAAACTGTTTCCAGTGGTTGTAGAGTTTTGTTTTTAAATATATCACCATATGTAGAATGTATTGTTATTTATGCACATTTTTTGGTTAATAATGCCTTCTTCAGCCTTGTCTAAATCTTAAGCATTATTCATTTTTCTTGTTAAATAATACTTCCTCAGAGCCTAGTAGTAGAAACTCTGCAATATTTTGTAGGATTTTATCCTCTTTGAGTTTTTCTTTTGTTTCTTGTTAATGCTGTTAATTTAAAAATGGTACTGTGTATTGACTGTGCTATGAAGTCATTTGGGTTGTAGAAACAATGAAGATGAAAGGATGGGGATAATCATTTGCAGGTAACTTGATAGTGTAGTTACCCTGTAATCCTAATGAACATATTGGTCAATTCGTATTTTATTGCAAGGGTTGTAATAAAGATGCCAATCTTTGAAAATCAAGTGGGTTCATTTTGTCTCAAATCACCTGGTTTGACCATGTGATGGTATTACTGAGAAAAATCATCTTGTTGTCTTATCTAGTTGGTAATGAGTTGGGAACTTAAACCTGATAATCAGTGAAAGTTCCAGTGACATAAGCTTTCTGAAAATGTAGGGCTTCAGGATGTGTTGCTGGAATTTTCAAATCAGTCCTTATTGTCTTGAATGTCTCATGGGAATGGCATTGTTGTTGCCTTTGAGACTTGTACTGAAAACTTTTTGGAATTGTCATTAATATGTAAAGAAGATTAAAACTTTTTATCATCTCCTGTACCCCTATGAATTATAAATATAAGTTGAATGCCATAAAAATACCAATTTTGCAGTTTATCTTTCTAACTCTGAAGTATACTCATAAACAGTAAGTGGTAACTGCATTAAATCCCCGAGGGACCTCAGACTTGAAAGTGTTTCAAAGAAAATAATAATCTATTATTTAATAAAGTGAGTGAATATATCCACTTTAAAACAAATGAATAATTGTTGTAGGTGTTGTATATGAGGCAACAGCAGCAGCAGATGAACAGTATCAAAGGTTTCAAAGAAATGCGCTGCAATTAGTCTGTTTATCGGCCTCATTGAGCAGCTTATTTTTTTTCACTTTTTCTTTTTAATTT
Organism: Alectoris magna; assembly: GCA_030625065.1. Taxonomy (NCBI): domain Eukaryota; kingdom Metazoa; phylum Chordata; class Aves; order Galliformes; family Phasianidae; genus Alectoris; species Alectoris magna. The sequence goes on from CM060560.1 coordinate 109,842,994, forward strand.
CAAAATTATCTTAAGATAATTCTTTATGATCCAAATATAAAGAGTGAGGCTGAAACTTCTGCTAATTTTGTCATCACTGAGAGATTTCTAACACTGTACTTAATAATCAATGTCAGAAAAAAAAACCAAATTCACAACTACTGGGGAAAAACTGATACCACTATTTCCCAGTAATAGATACATCTGATTAAATAATGCAACTGTTCCACACTGCAGTCCAGTTGCAAAAAATAAGTCACAGCTGCTTGTCCCTTGGCAGCAGTTGTGCCAACTAGATGAAATCCAAGTCCTCAGAAAGGAGTCTATGTTCTTTTCCTTAATTATATCTTTATTGCACAGGTCTGTGTTGCAGCAGAGCCCCTTTGTATACTGAAGGTCTGCCTTCTGTCATGGCCAGTTCATTTGTATTAGTTTGTGTCTTAATTGCTTACTTGTTTTTCCTTTTTGCCATTGTGCTCTCTAAAGACTAAACAGAAAATACATGAAAATCTCCAACAGATGACGAGCAGAAAAAGAATTTGAGTATTTAGTCCATAGGGAATGTTTCAAGTTGTATTCTGTGCCAAAAATAGTAGTTAGGTACATCTGTTGATACCCTGACATCCACAGGAAATGCAGGCATCTTGTTTGAAAAATCAATCATGCAACTAGGCAGCTTGGATATAAGAAGAACTGTACTTTTTTAAAAAATGAGAATGTGAAGGAAATCTAACAGTGAATGCTGAAGAAAAATTTTGATGCTGTGGGTTTTGTTGTTTTGTTTTGTGGGGTTTTGTTTGTTTGTTTGTTTTGTTTGTTTTTGTTGTTTGTAGATTTAAACAAAGAATCATAGTTTTTAGTTTCTCCCAGCAGTGTACTCTCTCATACTTCAGCACCAAACAGTTAAATGGGTTAAGCTTCCTTATAGGGTGGAGTAACTGTTAAGTTTTATTAGCAATTTACTTTTTTCTTCATATGCCTCATAAGTTATTAGCCTGTTGGCCATCATTGGTTCCATTTTTGAGCTACCAGAAATGTAGAGACTTCTTATTACAACACTTCCATTTATGTTTAATGATAGTGTCCTTTTGGAGGTGTGAGACCTACTTATCTAGATCTATTTCAAACAATTTGAGGAATAAATTAATCTTCTGTTTGATGCTGAAGCCAAAGGATTGAATATATTATATTATATGGCTTTTGGCTTTTAGGAATGCTTGGTGGAGATGTAACTGAACTTTGAAAACTAATGGTATTCGATGACACAGTGTTTATTAGGATATTTAACTGATGGATGATTTCTGTTAAGGCAAATGAACTGACATTCACTTTATAGTCAGTTTATAATTCTGGTTGCTCAGGCATGCTTGCAAGATAAGTATCTAGCATAGTTGTTCATCTAGTTCCCTTTTCACACTTATCAGAGAGGGTAAGCACCTCACCTGTCTTTCATGCATTTATCCTCATGGCCTTACAGTTGAGGTCAGGGACATTCACCAATTAACGCAAAAAGTTAAAATTAAGTATTGAATTCAGGCCATTTAGTATGAACATTCTGAGTACTTTCTCACCGAAAAGAGTAGCTGGGAAGCTTCTGGCAGACATTACGAGTGTGAATTTTGAACTGCTCAGTCCCTTGAAGTTGAATGTGTCGGTGCAACACTGACCTTACACCTATAGACTGAATGGTAAGATCATAAGTGTCACCAAAAGTCATTCTGGCAGGGGAATTGAAACTCGGATTTCTAGCTCTTCAACACCTTCTTGCTCATCCCTCTCATTTTTTTTTCTTGCCTTGTTAACCAGTAATACTGTGGTGGCTGCTCTTTCTGATGGAAATCTGGTAACAGATCCCAGTGGTGTAGAATATTACACTAAGATGTAAAACACAACGTATTGAGTTAGGAGTTAAAATACTAGATCATTTTGCCTAGATCTGCTTCTGAATTTATGAAGTTTTCAGGCTCTTTAATATAGTCAGTATATATAAAGAAAGATAATGTTGTTGACTTCATTTTATTAAGAACTTCCTAGTCCTAATCCCCGTTGAACGGTAGGATGTACCGTGTCGATGTTAGAAATCTTATGAATAGAGGGGAAAGTTTTGATCAAAATGATTTAGCGGATGCATATGCATGAGCAATTTTATGTGCTTTATGTAAGAAGACAGTCTCTATAAGTAAGATACATAGCAAGAATACCAGTATGCTTCAGTGCATGAGTGACCTGAGTCTGATAACTCCTGTGAATGTCTTGAAGCTTCTCTAACTTCTGCTGAAAATAACACAGAATGGCATGAACTACCAGATTTACTTAGTGTACACTGATAAAATGACAGTAGGTTCACAGGTGTGCCTTAACTGACTTATGCAATAAGTTATACTGTGTGTTGGATCTTGCCCAGTTAGTTGGAGAACTAGTTGCAGAAGTAGGTGGAACGTAGACTGTGGAGTGAAATCTTTGATTCTGATTGTAGTATAGCATATTTTCTTATTTATAAATAATTAAAAACAATTTTTTAGAAGAACTTTCCTCGACTTCCACTGTGTCTATGAATTTGGAAGGACAAGTCAAGGAAAAAAAGTCACGATTTGTCACTTGGGGATGATATTTATCAGCAAATCAATGAGGAAGGAAATAAATTCTTTGTCTACTGACTTGATGATTTTGCTCAGTAAATTTTCAGAAGACACATACACCATTTTTTTTGGTGGAGGTATGATGTAACAATGGGTTGCTGTTAACAGAAAATATTACGGGCATCCAGCTTTGAAAGTTGCACAGAGAATTATGAGATGGAATACTTATTAATGGAAAGGTTATCAAGAGTACCGGTACTACTACAGAATCACTTTTTACATTTGTTGTTGATTCTTTTTGATGGCAATTATTGCTTGTTTTCTAAACAAATTACTGGAATATATTTTCTTTTATTTTTATCACAAATTAACATGGTTTTGAGATACGTGGACTTTCAGACTTTTTTCCAGTGATCAGGATCTGAGTACCTATATTATACATGAATTAAGAGTTGTGAGGTGTTCATTATGATAAATGACTATCAATAATTACCTGGCAAATATAGTATGTTTTTCTTATGAAATGAAATTATGTACTTGATCATCAGGTACATTCTAGTGATTTTTTTTTTTCTGACTTGAAGTGCAATGAGAGGCAGAATTCACCAGTGACTTCTCCAGGATCTTCACCTCTTGCACAAAGAAGAAAACCACTTCCAGACCCCCTGCAAATCCCACATCTTAGTCTTCCACCTGTACCTCCTCGTCTGGATCTTATTCAGAAGGGAGTAGCACGGTCTCCATGTGCCAGCCCAACTGGATCACCAAAGGTAACTCTTATTGACCCTTATTTCTTTGTACATGAAGATTCAGTAGATTTATTTGGTTGTTTTCAGTGTGAGCTTGCTTGCTTGTTTTGGAATATTGACTATTAAGAAACTGTGTGTGTGTGTGTTGTCTTTTTCAGGAGTTTGTTCAAAAAGACTTTTAATTCCTTGTTGCTTAGAAAAGCTCTCAATTAGATCAACATTGATCAAGTCACCCAGAGATTCTTGTTTCCTTCAGTTGACTTTGGATATGTCTGTCTCCTTGCATAATAAGTTACATAGTCAGATGATTACAGCTACATGCATTGGTCAAATGTGACCTGTTAATCTGATGGTTATATTATACTTAGTTATGCTCAGAATTTTAAAGACATCAATTTAACAACTCTGTTAACTGATCAATTCAGTAATAAACCTTGATCTGTGAAACCAAATAGCAGTGAAAATTTCCTGAAAGTAGATTTAAAGGCCATTATCTCATTAAAATTACATGTTGTTCTCTGTCGGTTATTTGTGCTCACTTCAGCGGTACTTTGAGAAGAAAAATACGTGTAGGTAGCCTGCTTTCAAAACTATTAAGTGGCATATATTATGACTCAAGTTTCAGGGGAAATAATAATGATAGAATCTTTTGAGTTGGAAGGGATCTTTAAAGTTCATCTAGTCCACTCCCCTGCAGTGATCAAGGACACCTACAGCTAGATCAGGTTGCTCATAGTCCAGTCCAGTCTGACTTTGAACGTCTCCAGGGATAGGGGCCCCAACCGCCTCTCTGTGCCGCTTGTTCCAGTGCTTCACTACTACTTATTGTAAAATACTTTCTGAGGTACAGTCTAAATCTCCCCTCCTATGCTTTGAAGCTGTTTCCCCTTGTCCTGTTACAACAGACCCTTCTAAAGAGTCTGTCCCCTTCTCTCTTATAGCCCCCATTTAGATATTGAAAGGCCACTCTCAGGTTTCCCCAGAGCCTTCTCTTCTCCAGGCTGAACAACCCCAGCTGTCTTAGCCTGTCCTTGTGGGAGAGATGTTCCATCCCTTTGATTTTTGTGGCCCTCTACTGGACACGCTCCAACAGATGCATATCTCACCTGTACTGAGGACTCCACATCTGGACACAGTATTCCAGGTGAGGCCTCATCAGTGCAGAGCTGAGGGGCAGGATCACCCCTCTCGACCTGCTGGTCACACTACTTTGGATGCAGCCCAGGATACACTGGCTTTCTGACTGCAAGGACGCACTGTGTTCTCATGTTTAGTTTGTCATCTAGCAGTCCTTTTTGGCAGGGCTGTGCTTCATTCTTACATCCTCCAGCTTGTACTGATAATGGGGGTTGACATGACCCAGGTGCAAGACCTTGCATTTGGATATGTTTGTTAAACTTCATGAGGTTCTCCTGGGCCCACTGTTCAAGCCTGCCTAGGTCTCTCTGGATGGAATGTTGTCCCTTGGCTGTGTTGACCTTACCACATAGCTTGGTGGCAATCTGCAAGCTTGTCATTGATGATTGTGTGACATTGATGTGTTCGTTGAACCACTGACCACCACTCTCTGAATAATCACTCTCTGGGTATGGTCTTGCAAGAATTTTCGTGTCCATTGAACAGTCCACCCATGAAATCCATATCTTTACGATTTGGAAAGAGGGATATCTAAAGTTAATGAATTGTATACTGTGTTTTTTGAAACTAATGATACTAAAGAGTTAAAGAATTTTTGAGTAAGTATGAAGCAAAGCAGCTATGTTTGTTGCTCTCTGTTACGAGATGCTCATTTTGTTTCAATTGCTGTATAGAGAGGAATTTCAATTCAAATTTTGATCTTAGATGGTGAATTCAAATTGAAGTTTTAAATATGAATTGAAACACATGTGCTTATAGTAATCCAGTATGAAATACCTTTTTGGTACTCTTGGGTTTTTGCTTCAAGCTTGAAAATCAACTTTTTAAAGTTCTGATGGTCTATAATTCAGACGGCAGAATAGGAGTTTGAATAGTTACTTTATCAAACTTCTTTAATCACATTGTTATGTTATAGAAGAGTAGTTGTAGCACATTGAGAATATAAACCAAATGCCTGACATATCTATTAAAATATACTTTGATAGACTATTTGTACAAAATTCATGGCTTTAAAATAAAAAAAAAAAGAATGGAATTAGAAATGTCACTAATATCACTTTACGTCTTTCTCTTAAATTATTTTGAAATTATCTGTTTTCCCATAATACTTTTCCATATATATATATATATATAAGTATTTTGGGAGGTACAAGGGGAACAAGCAATTGCAACAACAAGCAATTGTAATTTCATGCTTAAAAATAAAGACAAGTTGTTCTACCAAAACTACTATTACAGTCAAAAGCTCTACCTTTTCTTTAGTGGGAAACAGCAACAACAAGAAAATTTGGACTCCGTTTTCTTGCTGCCTTGACAGTGAGAATTAATGTTTTTCTTAACTAGTATCTTGATTAAATACTTCTTTATTTAATATAATAATATTCTATCCTATTTATAGGAATCGACCTGCAGGTAGAATAACTTTTCTTTTTTACATAAATAACATCTTGAGGCGTTGCAAAATACCAGTGGCCTAACCTATGAAGTGAGACCAAATACTTTTCTTCCTTGGAAACTTTTGTGGCTTCACTCTCTTGAACTGGTAGTATTATGCAGACTTCCCAGGGTCCAGGAGAACTACACATTCAGTGAGAAATAATCTTCCCTATACTTATTGTAACTGCTTGTAGGAGAAATATATTTCCTGATAACCTAGGAAGACCTGGCTCAAGCATAATTTTGTATAATGTTTCTAGTAATGGTTTCTAGTAATGTTTCCGGGTCCTGCACTTTGGCCACAACAACCCCAGGCAGCGCTGTAGGCTTGGGGCAGAGTGGCTGGAGGACTGTGTTGAGGAAACAGACCTGGGGTTACTGATTGATGCTCAGCTGAACGTGAGCCGACAGTGTGCCCGGGTGGCCAAGAAGGCCAACGGCATCCTGGCTTGCATCAAAAACAGTGTTACTAGCAGGAACAGGGAGGTAATTGTCCCCCTGTACTCAGCATTGGTGCAGCCGCACCTCGAGTACTGTGTTCAGTTTTGGGCCCCTCACTGCAAGAAAGACATTGAGGCCCTGGAACATGTTCAGAGGAGGGCTATGGAGCTGGTGAGGGGTCTGGAGCACAGGCCTTATGAGGAGCGGTTGAGGGAGCTGGGATTGTTCAGCCTGGAGAAGAGGAGGCTCAGGGGAGACCTTATAGCTCTCTATAACTTCCTGAAAGGAGGTTGTGGTGAGCTGGGGGTCGGCCTCTTCTCTCGTGTAATCAGTGATAGAACTAGAGGGAATGGTTTCAGCCTGCACCAGGGGAGGTTCAGGCTGGACATTAGGAAGTATTACTACTCGGAAAGGGTAGTCAGGCATTGGAATGCACTGCCCAGGGAGGTGGTGGAGTCACCGACCATGGGAGTGTTCAAGAAACGTTTGGATGTTGCGTTGAGGGGTATGATTTAGCTGGGAAGTATTGGTAATGGTTGGACTAGATGATCTTCTAGGTCTTTTCCAACCTTGATAATTCTGTGATTCTGAGATTCTGTGTGATTCTGTAATCCTCTCCTACTGAGATTCTTTTGTTTTTATCAGATTTATGCTTTTAGAAACTATACAAATCTACATACGTTTTGTTTCTGAAAATTTGGTTTTCTTTTTTTTTTAGTATTTTTGCACATAAGTTTGAAAAAAGTTTTCCCATTTGTGACACAGTTCAGTTCTGAAAAAGCAAATATGCTGGTAAAGGTTGTTTGTAGACAATCTAATTGCAAACATAAATACATACTAAGAATGTTACCTAAAAAATGGAACTGCCATTCTGAAAAATTGGACACTGTAATAATGCTTGTCTTGCAAAGAATGGAGTCATACCTTCTTATATCAGCAAAACAAAAACATTTATTTTTCTCTTTCTACTTGTGCCCTCATCAGTGCTTTTTTTGTATTTATTCCACGGCACAAATAATTTGCTTTTGAATGTGTTTTTTGTTTGTTCTTCATTTTTCCTGCATCCAGATGGTCTATTTTTTCCTAACATTCCTCGGAATTCTGTTCAACAGCTAAATAAGTGATTCAAAGTAAGCATTATGGAAACCAGAAGAAGGGATTCTAGAAGAGTATTATCAGTTACATAAGTCTGCTGTAGGCAATTGTCTCTCTCTTCTGTGCCTTCCTTGGTTCTTCATTTAACAGCAGAAATGAGGGTTTAATTTCTTAAGAGAGACCATGTAGTCTGCAGAGTGAAAAGGGAAAATTAACTTACAACTTACTGGCAGGTTCTCTTCTGCTGCCTAGAAAATGCCTTTATTAGGAATGGTAAAACCGTACTCGATCATGAAAGAAATAAACATTTGTGTATATGTAACTTTTTTTTTCCCTGACTTTGATTTTGTTTAGTCTTCTCCTTGTATGGTAAGGAAACAAGACAAACCTTTGCCAGCACCACCACCGCCCTTGCGTGATCCTCCACCACCCCCACCAGAGCGACCACCTCCAATTCCACCAGACAACAGGATAAGCAGACACTTGCATCATCCAGAAAGCGTGCCTTCCAGAGACCAGCCGATGCCCCTTGAAGGCTGGTGTCCCAGAGATGTGTTTGGGACGAGTCAGTTAGTAGGATCTCGAACAGGAAGTGACACTTCTCCCAAACCAGGACTGACTGCAGTTTCAAACATAAATGGAAGGCACAACCGCATAGGTTCTGAGCAAGGATTTATGAGAAAACACAGACGTCACGAACTGCCTGTGGAAGGTGCCAAGGTATGAAATTAGGTGAATTTATTGAACCCGTAATTTGATATCCTACTGCAGCATTGTTTTCCTTGGCTACTGTTTTTGGTGCTGGTGTTTGCAAATCTTTCTTGTTGGTTATTAATAATAAGCAGGCCATAAATAAATGGCTTGTTACATACTGCAATTTCTAAAATTACAGTACATGAGGGTCTAAGTTAAAATTCAGTTTTAACATTCTAAAAATGGCTTGGAGAGAAAATTTTAGATTTGCTATATTCTTTCAGCAAATTATTTGTACAGTTGGTGCATAATATAAGTTTAGTTATGCAGCATCTCAAGTCGACTTTGAAAATGCCTAAATAATTTCTATGTCTGATGATGGGTGCTGTAGTTACGTCTGTGGAAGGTGAAGTGAGGGCATCGTAACCCCTTAAATCTATAAAGTATGTAATATGTATACACGATATTTACAAATATACTTAAGTGGTTAGCTACATTGTGTGCATTAACAAAAGCTAAATATTCTAATGATCAGGTGGTCTTAATTATCTGTAAAATGTTATTTTCAAAGGAACATTAAATTAGTGATGATCTTCACTATAATCTAATGGAAAAGATCTAATCTACCTTGACCGTAAGAAAGAAGAAATGAGTGCATCAAAAGCCAAGCTAAATGTAGAATAGTATATTGTATCTTTGTTACTGACTGTATGGGCAGTAACCTTGAAAGCGTACAGTGGCACAGCTTTAGTTGCATTGCTTGATTTGATATTATCGTCAGTTCTTTAAACTTCATTCACAATAACTGGCAAATGCCTTTTTCAGTTGTTTACAGTAATGCAAATATCTTTAGCTGGATTTTTCTTCCTTTGGATTTAAGTCAGAGCTCCAGCTGCTGGAGCTGTATGTTGTTGTAATTTCTCCATGGCATTTTTTATTTTTCTTGGACAAAAGTCCAATGAAGTGTCCAGTAATTCATTTTCAGCTATGAGGGTGTTTGGAATTGTCACTTGCAATCTTTCTACTGATTGTCCAGCTTGGTTCGGCTGGGAGGCATCTTCTTGTCACCTAAGAAGTATGATTGCCTGTCCTTGGCTGCACTGAATAGTGTCTAGAACTATGGTGTTTTTTCTATTAAAAAAAAAAAAAAAAAAAAAAGAGGGTTGTTTCCTCTTGTTAACTGAAGATATCTGAGAGACTAGAGAGTGGAGCAGTAGTCCTAGTGTTAGTCATCCTCAAATAACTTGCAAGACTGTGTACTTGGAGAGGCCTGGATTTGAAAAGAGAGCAAGTGGTGATGGCCTAAGGAAAAATCCATATTTCTCTTCTAATTGCTGCTTTATCAAAGCAGCTCAGTATTTCATTATAGAGCAGATTATTAATTCAGTGTTGCTGCTTTTTTTTGGTTGAAAGCTATATAGCTTGTGCTTGTGATTCAGTAAAAAAGTTAGAAATCATCGCTACTTTTCTTTTTCCCATCTTTTTCTTTATCAAATGGATATTGTGATAATTTTGGAAGTGTGATTTTTAAATTTCAATTGTTATTGGTTAAAAGCTTTTGTTTATGTGATGGAAAGTGCTCAAGAAGTTCATGGTATTATTTGTAATAAGAATGTTCTTTCATCAGAACTGAGGTGAAGACCAAAATTTTACTTAGAACTAGACTGTGGTTTTAAATATTATAGATTTACATCTGCTTTTAAAAGTACGCTGGGTTTGTATCTTCAATAGCACATTCAAATAGCCATTGAACATTCCAGTTGTGGTTAGGCACAGTATTGAAACAAATGGAATGAATACTTCTCAAATCAGAATTACTGCTCAGCATGGAAGAGCGATTGTAATCTAGAGGAGTTATACAGGTATTTCTTTAACCAAATGTTTGAAATGTCATGTTCAGTTAGTAGGTCTAAGCCATTTGGTTAAATGGAGTAACTGACAACTCTGAATTACCATTTGAGGATGTATGAACATTCTCGAGGGTAACACTTAATGAATTTTCAACCCTGATTCATTTGTCAATCATAATACAATCTTTTTGTCCTTGGTTAAGGCCAAGAATTCAGAAGACACTAATGCATTCTGCCGGGTACAGCACCACAGAGGTTTAAAAAATAGTGTTTAACATGCTGTTCCTGTTGTTTTCCATCTGCGCTCCATCTCTGTTGCTTTCATCAGTTTGCAATCTTGAAATCCTAATTTTCCCCAAGTGGTTCAGCTGTAACTGAGTAGTCCATCTAGTAACTGTGACAAGAAACTTGCTCTTTTGGAAAAATTTAAAGCTAGTATGTTCCGCAGCTCCCAAATGGGGTGAGCTGAAATTGATATGAAAAGAATCACTTAAGAGTATAGGTCTGTTGTATGAACTCCTAGGAAAGTTTTAATGTGTAGCCTCCTCAAAGTCAGTTTTGTAATACCTGGTTGAGGAACATCTGTGGTGATAAACGGGAGCAGAGATTCATTGTAACTTTTGTGTGATTTTTAGGTATTTTCAAATGGTCATCTGATAAATGAAGAATATGATGTCCCTCCACGGCTTTCACCTCCTCTTCCAGCTGCCTCCACCATCCCTAGTATAAAGTAAGTTAACTTCAACTATAAAGGAAATTGGTTAATTAATGTAAGATAATAGCACTGCAGTGCTATTATAGAGTAGATGTATAATAGATTTATGTAGAATAGATTCTGCGGTGCTAAACAGAAAACAGGAAAGAAAGAAAAAAATAACCTATTTCTGTTGGTGATATGTTTTCCATGATGCTTTAATGTGTTTCTACAAAGGAAATGTAAATTTTTTTAATTAAGTAGAAACAATTCTGATGTTAATTGAACATGTTACATTTCATAGCAAAAGAATACATTGTGGCAGGTGATCATGCTCATAGGTATTTGGCAGTGGAAGCAGAACCTGTCCATTCCATTTTTGGTTCTACTAGTACTGAAAATTATGATCAAAGCTATCTATTGCGAGTGATGAGAAGTTCTAGGGACAGTGCTAAGTGTAAAGAGCATAATTTGTGTGTGCGTGCACATGCACTCTGTCTCTACTCTAGACATGCTTACTGGACTTTCTACACAGAGAACTTTTTGTCATGCCAGTATCAGTAGTTGCAAACTACTCTGTGTTCCAGTAATATTGTGGTTTAAAAGATGATGCTGTACAGTCAGTTGTGCGTAATTGGTCCTCTGTTCAGATTGATCTCCTCAGACTGACTGCATCTTCCATGATATACAGAGCTCCTGGGGTGTTCCACAACCTATTGATCAGAAAGAGAAAGAAATGACTGTAATGGACAAACTACATACTTTAGTATTCCAAAGCAAATTACCGAATTCAGAAGATATTTATTTTTTAAAGTGTTGAAACAAACAAACAAAAAAACCCTGTTTTGTTTCATGAAAATCTCATTTTTGCAGAGGGTTTTTTTTTTTTTTATATTTACAAATATATCCTAGAATCAAAGTACAACGTTAGACAGCATTCACTGGAAATACTTCAGTATGTTTTCACAGAGTATTTTTCCTCCTATTAAATTGACTGCATTAAGCCTTTATAAGTATGTTCAATTATATTTGGTTCAAAATACTCATATTTTTCCTAACTGCACTACTGCAATCAGTCTAGTGCAAGCTTCTCATTTTTCCCTTCTCTCTAATCACTGCAGAGTTTTGGTTTGAGAGTTTGTTTTATACAGCTCTAAGGCATTATTTTCCTAGTTATTTTTGTAAGTCTGTAGCTTCTAAGGTTTAACAAGAAGATACATTGATCAGGTATGAAATGCCTTAGTCTAGATAGTGATGAGTCAAAATGATGAAAATGATGTTTAGTTGGAGCTTCACAATTCCACAGTTCTGACGTCCTCACTTGACTTATTTCATCATTTTTTTACTGAATATGACATAGCAAATGTTAACTTTTTTTTTTTTTTTAATTGAATTGCATAGTTTAATATCAGTATTGTATTTTTTTTTTCTGGAAACAGGGCTAATTTATTTTCATTTTGTTAGATTTATTATTATTATCCATACATTAGTCATGGAATGTTGGGCTCATGTTATCTAAGCATCTACTTTTTATTTTCCACTCAGCTGCAACCCCTCCTTGTGAAAACAGTTATTCTTTTATTGGACTGATGTAATTATATCAGATTATTTTTAGCAGTTTTGATCAAATTGCTGTTTTCTTCTCAACAAATAAAATAAAGCTTTTAGGTCAAAGATATAAAACAGTTCTTCCCTCAAACTTATAAATTTTCAGGGTAAAAAGTGTTCATTTTTATTCCTATGAGTAGGTCCCATTTTGCTACATTGGTAAAGACTGGTGTCAAGTGCTATATACTATAGTATTATTTACCGTCTTTTTGAGTATATATGAAACATTCAATTCCAAGTACCTTTTGTATTCCATACATATGTTAGGAAGAAGTAGTTGCCTTGAGGTGGTTGAGGAAAAGTACACAGAATGGTATTTCTCCTCCTGCTATCCCTTTTATCCTCACTAGCTGACTTTGAATGTGAAGTCGTTATTCCATAAAAGGAAAATGGAAAGGCTTGGAAATCGTGGCTTCCTTGAAATCAGTCTTTGCTGTGATGCTTTTAGAAGTAGCGCTGCACAAAGGTTTCTAGATAGCTGAGAAAGGATGCTATGCAGGACTTAGCTTGGCAAGCTTGACAAATCAGTGAGTTTGGATGCAGCAGCTACTCTCAGATAATTCTTACATGCATTCTTACCCTTTGATAAATAGAAAATTGTATACTTCCCTATGAAGAAGGGCAAACTCTTTTACGTATGCTTAGGTTTTAAGGGTAAATATGCACTCAAAGGTAGTTTTTTAGAAGCATCTGATAAACGTTGACTTAATGAGGTCATGTGATCTGTATAACTTAGCATCTATTTTGTTGAAATAGAGATAGCTTAATAACGTGCTTTTGAGCTCACTATCGACTGTTTCTTTGTTTAAGGTCTGTACAAAAGCTGATATTAAGAACCTGATGTCTGTCCTGTACATATTGTGGGTCAGCAGTTCAAATAGCTGTAGTCTTGTCCCATGAATTAGAACAGTCTACGGCAATTGGAACATATTAGTGGCATGCTTGGAGTGTGTCTTAGATTTTTGTTTAATCTGAAAGATATTGAAGTTGTGCATTCTTCAGTGCAAATCAAAGTATGGTAGGTGGAGAGATTAAAGACATTCATTTCAAAAGTACAATCCTGATCAGAGAAAAATACAAGGACTGCAAATTCGTCGTATCTAAGCTCTGTGAATCAGTTTACCAGTAAATGACAGAAGGGGAATTTTTTCCCTGAAGTACCTTTATAAAAGTGTGTTGTTAGTTTCCCTGAAGCTCTGCTAGTTTACAACGGAATTGGACTTAAAGAAACTTGACAAAAACAACTTCTCTGTCTTCCCTGCCTTACTTTGGCCCTTGGTGTTCAATATAATGAGAGAATTTGGCATCTAGGCAACTGTTCAACAAATCAGAAAAGACAAAGTCACTGCTAATCAGAATGCAAGTCTGAATTTCAATTTTAAAGTATTTCCACTTAAGGAGGAGGGAAAATAAACTAGAGAATATTACAATACATTGTACTGGTCAGTTTTGTATTCCTCTGTACACAAGCCTTCCAAAGACATAAAAGTAATTGTCTTTGGAAAAGTGTAATTGTAGAAAACTTCCAGTTTGATAAACAAATGCTTGAGTGTTTCAATCTTAGCTTATTATCTTAGCATATTCATCTGTTTAGTAACAATAATATATAAAATATTTGTCTGCTTATTTTACTAATTTGTGTAGAAGGGTAAAGTTAATCTTGTACAATAGAGATTTAATGAAACTATTAGATCTTGAAGAAATTTAAGTAATCATGAAGAAAAGTGGATATACTTCTGCGAGAGCAATGCAAAAGAGATTTGGAATCAACTATTACAAATAGATTTCAGTTTGGAAGAGCAGTGTGATTTATTTAGACCTATGAATTGTGAAAAGTTAATAAAACGTATAAGACAATTTTAGGAATCTAAAGACAATTTTAGGAATCTAAAGAAGGATATATTAGTTATATGTGAGCACCTTTAAATTGCTTTACAAATCAAAAGGACTTTTCAGATATTAATCACATAATGTGTAGCCCAGCAAATATTTTCCTTACTTTAAGGACAGTATGAAAGAAACTTTACTAGCATGAAGGGCCTTGCAAGGCTACACTGTACTTGGAAGCAGGAGAATGTAGAACCTAAGTCTTTAAAAATTCCAAACCTGTAATGATTTCTCCGCACTGCAATATTGTTGGAAATTGATTTTAGCATAAACATACTGATATTTGTGGAATGAACTTATAGATTCATTATAACATAAATTAGGTTCTTGTATCTACTGAATATGTAAGATCAGAAGCAGGTAGAGAAGGGAAAACTTTATTTTTTGTACTCCTTGAATATCCTAAATTTGCTTATTTTTTAAACTGTCAGTAAATGAGTCACCCAGCTTTCCTGTGTAAGAACTGTTTTTGTCAGGAAGCTGATAAGACTAGCTATTACAGTGCTGTACTTCAGGTGATGGTCAGGCTCTCAGTTTTTACCCTGCAGATGTCCTTTAAAAAAACAAACAACAACAACAACAACAACAAAAACCAACTCTAAGTCTAATTAAATAACTAATCAACAACCTAAATCTTTCCTATAAGCAATTTCAAACAGTGCCTTCAGAGAGGATTATTATTATTATTATTATTATTTTTGTCTAGGTTTTTTGTTTCTCATTTCTAGCCTTTAAAATGGGCTTCAGACACCACCATCATGCTGGCTTCTGTATTGTTTGGTGTTGGACCTTTCTGGTATACATACCAACATTGACATCAGTTCGATTTGTGATTATTTTTAAAATTCACAGGCTTGTATGTTTTATATAATATCTTCAGAACATTCTGGATTGCCGAATAGGAATGGTTGCACATCCGCAGAAGTGGAAGAATTTATTCGTAGTGAGCCTTTGAACTGTCTGAACACAATACAGACTTCTCATTGTCCTGTTAGGTTTTACTTGCTTTAAATGTCTGTGCAACAGTGACGCAAACCTGTTGCCTGTTCAACTTGGAGATCAAAGATGGAAAAAGCATTTCACACTGCACTGCTGTATTTACGGAAGACCTTTTGCTCCCTCTACAGAAGGTGGTGGAACACTGCAATATGTGGTTTGGAGTTCAGTGTCGTGAATCTTTTTTCACCTTGTGTTTAGCTGGAAAGTTTTTGCAAAAGACTTGAGTTCCCATCTTCCACAAGTTTGTTGGTGAAGTCACAGGAGTATTACTGATTGAAGGAAACAGTGTCTGAGAGGCTAGGAGTAGCTAGGGAGCTCTAGACTATGAATATATTATAACAAAAGCAACGTATCTGCCTCCTACTTTCTCTCCTCTTATTTTTTCTCCCTCGTTTGTTTGTGTATTTAGTGACTTACTGGTAGTTACAGCAGTTAGTAATTCAGTTTTGTTCATGGAGTACTCAGATGTTCTGAAGTTATTTAACATCATCTAAAATAAATTGTGAAAGGCATAAGATTTTCCTATGTGAAGAAGTGCATTGTGTGTGTCAGATGCTGCTTATATTGGAAAAAAAATGAGGAGATGAGCCTGACTTGTCACTTCAGTTCTTGTCTTTATGATAAAATTCAACTAATAAGACCATCAGAAAAGAAATTATGTCCATTCCTGTCTCGTTTTTCCTATGGTACTTAAAAACTTCACTAAATGATATATTAAGTAGATGTGTCTTGTAATGCGGCATGTAGTTGAGCTCAGGGGCCACAAATCAAAATGGCCAAGAATGCATTCCACATCTTCCTTTGAAGTCCTCCAGCTATTGATTTTTTTGTATTATTTTTTTATTTTTTGGTATGGTAAGGAATGAAGGTACTAGTTATTTAATACGCAGATGATTTTTGAAGATACACACTTTTAGTGTTCAGCTACTTTAAGAATCGAATGTCTGTTTATGGTTTTTATGTATGTTTAAACAGAAGTTAAATTAAGCCCTTAATGTAAGCTTGTGCATTTTAAATGGCTTGTGAGTTTCTTATTGATTTTAATGTATCAGTATAATCGCTATAAGCAGAGGGGCTATATATGTAAAAGAAGATGATATTGATTGCTACTTAGGCTAGGGTTGTTTTTTTATGTCTGATGAAGAGAAAGGTATGTTGAGCTTGTTAATGTCTAGCAAAATCTGTTCCCCTAGATGGTGCTCACTAAATGAAAATTTTGCCCATTGTTATGTTTATAACACAAAACCAGCTAGAAGGACTTAAGCTTTAGCTTAAGCTGTAAAATTAAACTAATATCCTACAGTATTCTTCAGATGGAGCTTTTTTCTTTTTTCTTTTTTTTTTCTTTTTTATACCCTTAAATAGAGATTGTAAACCTACTTGCGAGTTCAGCAATGTAATGGCTGGAACAAGACGGAAATCATGAATGTCCACTGCCTTACTGAGCCCTGCTAAATACTATTTGCCCTGAATTAACTTCTGTTTAGTTCTTTCGATAAGTGCAAGCAGCTTAAGCCTTCTAAGTGCATATTTATTACTAATTCTTTGGAATTCTCTATTGTGTTATGCTTGCTTAAAGTAGCTGTTTAATTCTTAAAAGGTCCGCTAACCTGTTTCTCTAAGTACTCTCAAAACAGGAAAAGCAGTAGCCTTTAAGCATGTTTGACGTGGTATTTTTTTTAACCTTACATGTAGCTGGCACATATAAAGGATGTTTATGCTAAATAAGTGTGTCTTCTGCGTTGTACTGAGGACAATTATCTAACAGTTAAAGCAGAATTGATCTTTTTTCTCATCTCCGTAGGTGCCCTGCTTCCTCAGCAAATTCTCTGTCTGATAAATCAAGGGATCATACAGATGATGATGATGAATACAAAGTTCCTTCTTCACATTCTATAATACTGAGCTCTCAACCACCTCATTGTCATAATATAAAACCTGTTGCTCGGTAAGGTCATTTAGCAATCTTGAAAGCAACTTACTCACCAAAGTCTGTCTTTTCCAAAAGTTTAATTGTATTAAACATTTGCAGTGATGGTTGTGTGACGTCTGAAATGTTTTTATCTTTTCAAGCTTGTGTTACTTACTCTTCTGTTTCATTTGACCACCACAATCATATACCTGTGGAGTTCACTGCATTGTATTTCAGTGATATGATATTTGTTGCA
Source organism: Alectoris magna (assembly GCA_030625065.1). Classification (NCBI taxonomy): domain Eukaryota; kingdom Metazoa; phylum Chordata; class Aves; order Galliformes; family Phasianidae; genus Alectoris; species Alectoris magna. The sequence goes on from CM060560.1 coordinate 109,860,310, forward strand.
TTTGAGTAACACTTCTCAGGAAGATAACTTTTGGTTACTCACATGGAATAAGACTTTTGCTTTAAACATATTCTAAAGTATTCTCTCCAAACTCTCACACTGATTAATTATTAATAGACTATAGCAAGGAGATTTTGAGCCAAAGAACATGGCATCTGAAGGCTATGTCATTCATGGTGAACTTCTTGATCTTTGAATCATAAAGAAAATCTAAGTGTCTGGAATGAAGAGAATAAGTCTTGGGAGAAAAAAGGGCCAATTCCTTACTTGTCCTGTTGGTCAGAAGTATGATACTGAAACCAGTTATTGATCTACAAAGTCCAGGCTTTTCTGCTGTTAAAGAATGCAGTGACGTATTGCCTATTGTTTGTCATAATACAATGTCAAGAACCCACTATCAATAAAGCTCAACACAAAATAAGCCACTTAGAATTTTTTAGACCTTTTCAGTTGGACATTTATAACATGAATAAAAGATCACTCCTTGCATGCAAGTTAAAAATTCTGAGAAAACGAAGGGTTTAAGTGGCAGTACAACCTTCATTGCATGGATGTGAATGTTACACAGTTGTCTTAGCTTTATGATCTTGAGTGCTTAAATGCCCTACCAGACAATCTTGATTATTGTTGACTCCATATACTTAAGAACTGGGGGAAAAAAGAAAAAAAAAAAAAAAAAAAAAAGCCTTTACATCTGCAATTTAAAAAAAAAAAAAAATCTCATAGGATGTATAACTTAAATCTTAACTTTTAAGTATTATTCAGTAAAAACATTAATGCTTCTTTTTTTTTCCTAATTGTCATAAATGTTTAGCACCTTTCAGTGTCACCTTCTTTTACAAACACTTTTTCCTAAGTGTTGCATCCTCAGCTCTAGGATAATGCTCGGCCATTTCAGTACACAGAAGAGCCCGCAGAATTTATTTTAGATTTTTTGAAATTCACAAACAATTCTTCCATTTAATTCTTAAATTATATCACTTCTATGATTTCCTGTTATTTTGCTACTAAATCTGTCAATTTTAAAAATTGTACAGGATTAATAAAAAGAGGTGATTCAAAGTCTTCTTTTCTGTCAGGTCAGTTAACTATCTGGATTGTTACAGCTGATCTCCTCCTACATACATAAAGGCAAGTTCAGCAATAAAAAATGGAAAGAAAGAATTTCAGCATTAGGGTAACGAGACTAGTATTAGAGAAGTGATATGTTAAGTCTCTCTGTATAAATACACACTCTAGTATATATACTGATGAGTCAAAGTAAGTGTTGCTTCCACTGCTTTTGAGAGGTTGAACCAATCTAATTTTTGAGAGAGAAGCAACACTTCCTCTACCACTTCCCTGGAGAAATTAATTCATAACAAAATGCTTATTACCATTACTTTTATTTGGTTTTGTTTTGTTGTTTTTTTTTTTTTTTATTTAAAGTCTTGTTATTATTCTTATATTTATTTCATTACTCCTAGTTATAACTCTTGGGATCACAAACAATTTCACGTCCTTTTTCCTGTTTATGTATTTTAAATGATTATAGACCTTTGTTCATCCCTCCTTTCTGTATGGCTGAAAGAGATAGTTTTACCAATTTTGGCAATACTGGTAAAAACCCAAGATGTGAAATTCTAACTTTATAAAGCTCTAGCAGATTTGTCAACGTTTGATAATATTGGCACGTAGTGTGTAGTTGTTTTTTTTTCCATTTTGAAAATGGAATTGTTTAGCATGGTGGTCTTTCTCTAGAGAAACCTTCTGATTCTTTCTGAGTATGCAAGATCTGCAGCTCCAATGGCAGGAGTTGTTTTCCAGTTGGTTGACAGTTATTTAAACAACATTTAATATTATGAAAGACTTTATTTTTGCTTGTTATTTCCCCGTGGTCTTTGAGCAGTTGTTTTACCAAAGATGAAAAATAAAAAATCTACAATAGATTATTTTTTTTCTGTTGAGATTATAGATTTCTTTGTGCTTTGCTTCATTAACTCTAAGTGAATTTTTATATTTAACTTGATACTGTTATTTAATTTTGAGAGACTGATACACTCATATTTAAAAAAAAAAAAAAAAGGAAGATTCTAGTACAAGTTGTCAAGGAGACTACATTTTTCTATACAGAGATGTCTGCAGAACTTCTTTGACTTGTTTATTTTTTCATTTTAAATAGTTGGCTAAGATTTTACTTGAAATTTGTTATTGCCAGTGGTGTGTTATTGTTTTCTGTTTGTTTGTTTTTAAAGTATTTTCCTATATAGATAGTTACCAAAAATTCTCTTTTTCCCTCTTAGTGTTTTAGCTAGTAGAAGTTTAAAGGTTAGAAAGAGGAACACAGCGTTGAGTGTATTCATTAAATGTGTAAATAAACCAGTGATCTGACTTCTGAAGTGAGGACTGTATTTAATATTAGTGATTCTATATGATTCTTCCTGTACTTTGAGTAAGTCACTTAAACTATGTCAGAATACCACCAAGAAAGCAGTATAATTCTTCAAAGGAGTTTTAATGAGAGCTATCCAGTACCTAAACTCAGTATAAAAACTATAAAGTTTAAAATTGATGCAGTTTATCGTCTTTCATTTGTTTCTGTGTAGTGGACTGCTGTCTTAAGCACTTTGTAATTCTGGAAATTAATACTTGGTTAACTGGTTGATTTTCCTGGTAAATGTCTGTCTTCAGGGTTTGTGAGAATGGTCAATGTGCTGGAGTAACAAATGGAACACACAGTGCTACTTCTGATGTGAAGAAATCAAAACATCCAGAGTTAGGTATGTTTTAACTTTTCACCTTTCTGCAAGAAAACTTACTCTGTGCTTTTCCAGGGGTACAGCAAGAAAACATTCACTTCTTGTAATTGTGTCATTCAGGAGATGTCTATGATGCACCTACTGTTCCGGTACCTTTGCCACCTGCACGGCCTCCTACCAGAGACAACCCAAAACACAGCTCTTTGCTCAACAGGACTCCCTCCGATTATGATCTTCTGGTGCCCCCTTTAGGTTGCAGACTTTTTGCTGATTACATTTAATGGTTTACATAGCCTAGATTAACCAAATGCCGTGTTTACTGAAAAACAACAAATGTTGAGTATGTTAAGAGTACCAAACAAACTGTGGGCTAAAGATTGCAGCTGTACATCAATACTTGCCAATGTGGCATCTGTCTGTAAGCCCCTCATGCAAGACAGATGAATAGATAAACTAAGTCTGGATTCAAGCTACAAAGGAAAACAAAACTGTTCTGTGTAAAATAGATTGAAAACTTACTTGGATTATTGCAATTTAATGCGTGGAGGGTTTCTGATTGTAGCTTAAATAATTACATTTATTTTATCATATAAAAAAGATGAATGACAAAGTGATGGTATTTAAGTCAAAGAAAACTTAATTAGGTTACATTAATAAGTTTTTGTATTGCTTTTCCAATGTCAAAGGACAGTTCAGAACTCACTGCTGCCTACACTCTCAAAAAGCTATCTTTCCTAGTTCAGGCTTAGTCTTGTGCCAATGAGCTAACCATTATGAGGTCAATAATATTAAAGAGCCTACTCTGCCTGCATACTGAGACTGAGCTTGACATCACATCTATCTTAATCAACAAACTCAATTCTCTCATTGCTAGACTATATATGTGTCATCATCCAATTTTCTGGTCCCATAAAACCTCTTGAACACTGCTTGGTAACTCTGGTCCTGTCTGCATTACCTTTTTGTATGGGGAGAGTTATTTTGCCAAGTATACTAAATTCGCTTTGTTTCTTAGGTCAGAGCTCTAGAACAGCAGATAAAGACAACATATGGTATAAATGTAGCAGATCAGATGTAGTCAGCATCGGTACTCGAATGTAAATACGTTTACTGAAGTATTATTGTTATTCTACACTGATAATCAATGAGACTTTCATTACAATACGGTCTTCATAGTTGAGCCATTTAAAATACATTCCTTCCTCTCTCCATCCCAGAAAAGAAACTGAGTGATGTAAATGGTCATTCAGAGCATGTTTTAAAAGCGGACTGTGCATAGTAAGAGTCAGGCTAACAACTTCATTAATGCAGTCACTGAACTGCTAGACAAACCCCAGGAGCAAGGGCCATGGTAGCCAGAAAGAAATCAATTTTAAACCATTCTGTGATGCTTTATGAAGTTTTGTTCATCTAATAAGTCTTTCCTAAATGCAGGTGAGGATGCGTTTGATAGCTCACCTCCTTCACTACCACCACCACCACCACCTGCTAGGCACAGCATCACTGAACACACGAAACCGTCTGGCTCAGGAAGTCGACCTCCTTCAGGACATGAACTGTTCCTTCATCCTGGTAGGAATATTAAAAATAATAATATATATTTTATTTCGTTTATTCCAGAAGTGAAACTGTTTTGCAGTAAAGTTGTCATTAGGCTTCAGAAGTCTGTTTTGTTTTTAACTCAACATACAGATATATAAGAAATAGTTTTGCTTTGGTTTTTTTTAACTGTTATTGAATGGTGGAGTTGAAAAAACAAGGAATATGACAAGTCAGCTTTTCATTATCACAAAGTAATAAGATAAAGTCAGTATTTTTATACAAGGCAAGACATTTTGTTAAATTGTACTTTTCTCATAGGAATTGTTACTTCCAAAGTACCAAGTTTTTTGTTGTGATCTGAGGTATTAGTACATATCCTCTTGTCAATTCCATTGTTTTTTATAGGTCATTAATAATTCATGTATGGTTATTTTTTACCAAGTTGCTACTTGGGAAAAAAACTAGAAAACATGAGAAAATAATGCCCTGTTTTGTTAGAAGTGTTGCTGTAAGAATTTGCAGCAAAGCTGTATTAATTGTGAACACAGCTGCAGGACCCTGTGGTTTTATGACTTTTTTTATAATTAGTCAAATTTTCACCTAGCTTTTCCCACAGATCACTATCACATTTTTAGTCCAGTATTTTGCTTATAAAAGTCATGAAAGTTACGTTTAAAATTCACAACTGTGGGATGATGAGCGTTTGATTGTTGGGTTAATTAAGTTGAGTAAATTTGTTGCTGATAATACAAGTTACAACAGGGTTTTTATGAGTTACAGAGCATGTCTACCAAGTGGCTTTATTCCCCTTTGTAGCACCTTCCAAAGAATACTGGTGTCTCTGTTTATCCGTTCCAAGAATATTTGTGATTAGATCCCCTTTTCTATCTGTTCTCAGTGATAAGCTGTATCAAGAGGTTTAAATTTAAATGTTTCAGTGATAGTGTCACAAGAGTGCAGGAATGTAGATGACAAGCAAATGTGTGCAAATTCATAATAGACTGACAGGTTGTAGGGTGTTTTTCTGACCTTTGTGAATGATGCCAGCTGTGGTATTAAAGTGTGTTAGCTTAGGTTGAACCAAAATAACCTGCTTTGAAATGTTTTCATTGTGTATATGTATATATTATTTACCATCAGTTGAGATCCGAGCACTGAGTAATTCACCAAAACTGTATACGTTTAATAATGTGGAACTCGGCTTCTGCGTGCATCCAAGTAAAAAGGTTAAGCACGCTGCAGGATGTAAAGGTTGATCACAAATATAGAACCAGGAGCTAAATTACCTTCAACTCTTCAAAATAAAAATAATGTAATCTTTAGCACTTCAGTCTGAATGAGAGCTTCGATTGTGTAATCTGAGGCAGAAATACAGTCTGCACCATTCAGTTCTAATATGAATGCTGAGGGGTAAAAGAAAGTCCTCCCTCAGCCTCAGATGCATACAAACTCTGTTGATCTGTCTACAGTTCCCAGGTATATGCAGGGGTTTAAAATATTATTTCCAAATAATCAGAAGAAGCATCACTGATAGTGTTAAAAAATATATATCTTTTAATTAAAAATCTGGAGAATGTATTTATGGCCATATGTGAATACAGTCTTACAACAGCACTTCTCACGAGTCCTGTTAAGTATGTATGTCTACTTGAGCATACGTGTATTTGTGAATTGATCTTTTTAATTCTTTTTCGATTTTTCTGGTATTTCTAAAGACATATTGACATATTTCACACTTCGTATTGAGCCAGATAAACTACTGCAGATGATTTGATGCATTTTTGAAGATTGGTTTCCATAGAAGTCTTCAGAGTGATATCGTAGCTGTTCTTCTGAGCCTGCGAGATTAGAATAATGATCTCACCATCAACAGTAGCAAAAGGTTGCATACATTTTGAGTGGAGAACAAAAGCTAGGTCCAGGATGATGTTAAAAGCTTGTTCTGCAGCCTTCACAGTATTTAAAAAAAAAAAAAAAGGATTATTTTAAAGGGGGCCATAGTATGCCAAGCCTATACCTTTCTCTGATTTTTTAAATTCTGTTCCTCTAGTCAGGAGACAGAACTCTTCACAGCTTTTAGCAGTCCCTGTAATGTTCAGCCAGTAACTGGGACTGCACAGGTAAGAAATCTGACCTGCAGTATTGGTGGACTGCAAAGCATTGAAGTGTTAACTGAGCTAGCAGGGATACTTCTAATTTTGCTGTTTCAGGTCTTGCAACTTCTATATTTTACCAGCCAAAGTCCTCTGAGTGTCAGGGCTGAGTAATTGGAAGGTGCATCATGAATGTCAACGGAAAACCAGTAGTGCAAGGTAGACCACTTTTTCTCCTGTGTTGTTCTCCTCAAGACTCAGATACATGTCTGCTATGCAAGCATTTAATTTGGGTGTATAGATGCGTACAGTCACACTTTGGGGAACACCTCTGTCCCGATTTGTGGCTTTTTTTCTTTTTTTAAGAAGAGACTCTTTTAAGACTAGGTTCTGTGTATCAGCCCTTCCTGTTCACCAAATAATTGTTCTAATTATTCTGAGACACTCTGTTGCTTTATTCTTACAGATCCTCATTTTGACCCAATAACTGGTCATGTTCCCTTACCGCCTGTTCGTAGAGTAACTGGAGAAAATGTCAAAACAAATAGGACATCTCAAGACTATGATCAGCTTCCTCCCTCTTCAGGTAAGGTAGAAAACTGTTTCTGTAGAAGGTTACAGCTTCATGAAGCAGATAGCTTCAATCCCTAACGTCAAATTAGACAACTGGTAGCGGAAATATTGCTTTATAAAAGCACAAAATCATCAATGGGTCATAGAGATTAAAGTCCTGCAATATATAGGTAAAAATGGCTACCTGGTTCTTTGAGGTTATGTAGATTTTATGGCACCAGTTTATGCCAAGCAGAATGCTAATATGATTTTTGGTGTTTCTTATTTTTTGAGAAAAGCAAGGACATTTCTGCTTTCTTTCAGTACATAGGAGATGAGAAGTTATTTAGGGCCCATAAGCCCCTTCCAGCTTTGTTTTATTGCTCCTTCAAAACAAGTAGTTTCACTTTCTGCAGTATTAACTTCTGATTTTTTTTTGCTAGTATGCCTGTCTGAGGTGCTAAGAAAATTTTAAAATACTTTCTATTGGATCTGCAAGAATCAAAACCAATTCAAATTCAATCTTGCTACAGAATAGGTACAGTGGAGTGAGTTCCTCTGCTATTAATATTGTATTTAATGGTTTTTTTACATAAACAGAACATATATTTAAATTAATTTAAATATATTAAAATAATAACAGTATTGCTTGTATTCCAAAGTACTTTCACAGGTTTGTAGACAAATTTTATTTTCTTTATCTGTGTGTATGGAGCAAGGGGGGGAAAAAGAAGAAGTGATTATCTGAACCATTAAATACTATTCGTTCTCCAGATAGAGTGAATTGTATGTTGGAACTATTTTCTAATGCATGGAGACGTGGAAGGACTTACTTCTATAGTCTTTCAGTCTTTATGGTCTTGAGTGTTTAATTGCAACAGTAACAAGTGGAAAAAATGTACAATTTTTAATGATAATTATATGTCTCTTTCTTACAAATGTGTAGTTCTACTATTCTGGGGAATAAGAAAGAATACCTATTTCCTAACTAAAGTACTGGAGAGATTAAGCATACAGAGTGCTGTAGTATCTTCAGTGAGCAGCAAATCTGAGAATGTTTGTGATGCCTTTAATAAAACAGTAGCATTTGGGGGGGGATACTATTATTAACATGACACTGTTACTCGTTTTTTCCTGTTGTTAGAAAAACGCTTATTTGATAATGCACGTTTCATATGTGACCCTGTGAGGGGGTCTATTTGCCTTACTATATATTAGCCTGATTTATTGAGGGTTTTACAATTATAACACAAATTATGACTACCTTTTAAAAATGTTTATTACCTGCACTTCTTTTGTGGAACAATCTTTAATTTTCCTAAATTACTGCAAGATCCTTGCTAGTTAAGTTCTTGCAGCTTTTTGCTGTCACTCACTCAATACATACTGTTCTATCTATATATTTTTCCCATAGCCGTCTTCTGAAACATCTAAATGTATTGACCTTTGCTATAAATATCACTCTAAATCAGTATGACGTACAGCAAGATATTCAATTTAATTTCAATTAAATGAAAGCTATGTGATAGATCATGTCATACTCTTAATTGGAAGGTTGCTTTTACAGTGACAGTACTTCCATAGAGTGGAACTGATAAACTTCAAGAGGTACTGATTCATCTTACACTATGATATAAAACAATGTAGCGTAGAGTTGCAACTCTGCTTAAAACTTAAGGTTTTATATTTATTCTGGTTTAATCAGTTCACTTAGGAAGTTCTTCATTTCAGCCCTTTTGTATGGTGGTTCTTTGAACTGGCTGGAAAGGAAATGTACTTTACTCTAAAATCTAATTATAATTTAGCCACTGGCTCCCTAGTGTAGCACTGGGAGTCCTTTGACTTATGTGCTTCATTTTGACTGTAAGTTTGCTGTCCCGATATTTAACTGACTCGTTAACATGTAGTGACAATGTCATTCTAATTGAGCCATATATTTAGATTTAGCATGGAACACAAGAAGTAGTTTTCAGCTGTGCACCTAACTATCCCAAAGGCATAATTTTTCTAACATCTTAAATACATCATTTTTAAATTATTACAATAAAAGCAAAGCAAATGAGATTGCTTTTCTTTTTGATTGATATTTTACCTAAGCACAGCCAATTATGCATGGGAAAGGTAGAAGAAAATTAGGCCTCTAGTATACATGACTTCAGCTATTCTGTAAGAAATTGATTCAAATGGCTAGTTAAGAATATAATGGCTAGTTGAGTATAGCATATGCTTGTTCACTCATCTGGCCTTATTGAAGCATTTGCATGCAAATTTAAATATCTTTATGATTAAATATTCAAATTCAGGAGTCGGGGAGTGATTGGAGGTGTGTTACACATAATTTCAGGGTGAATTTCCATGAAACCCAATGAAAATCATCGGTTATACTAATGCAAAATATGAAGATCACACCTAACAGCTTGATGAAACAATATATGCAGTTAATCCTTTCTCATTTTCTTCCTGTTCTTCCCATTCCTTAGCGTAAATGTGTCCTTGATGTGCTTTGTTCCACTTTGTTCCTGTGCATACCATGCCATAACTGCACAGAGAGCCTTGGCCTTGTGCAGCAAGCCCTTGGCACCCATCAGCTTCTCTGTTTCCCTGTTTCCCTGGTGCTTCTCCATCTGTTGGTGAAAGACTGTGGAACACACCAGAGAAGCAGCAAGGGTCACATCACAGCAGAGAGAAACAGAGACAGCTGGCATCATTACAAATATTCTCCTCCCACGGTATTACAGAGCCTTCACACCTTGCAACTTTTTCCATGGTTTTTAGACATTGAATAAATGAGTCTGTCTCAGCCTTTATACTGGTCAGTTTCCTAAGGGTTAAACTTAATGCTGAATTACAGAAATGTGGTAGGGGGAGACTTCTTGCAGTGGAAACTGTTAATTGAATTATACAATTAGGAAATCTGTTTCAATTTTTCGTTAGGCATCCATGGTGGCTGAAACATCAAAGGATGGGAGGTTGCAAAAGGAAGTCCTGCTTAAATACCTCTATCTCAGTGTCCAGATGGATGTGCAGCTTAGGCTTAGTATCCATAAGCTCAGGATCCAATGTGATACCCAGCTTCAGCTCAAATTTTATATGTATGTGAAGATATTGAAAGCAATGTTTCTCATAATGGAAATTTAGTTAGAGAGAGAAGAGCTGAAGTATCTGTGCTATAGAGGAATATCATTAGAGTGTGAGTAAAATGCATATGTTGCAAATTTGCTGGCAGAATTAAAAATGACCTTTCAAAATGGTGCAATCACTTAAAAAAGTTTCTTAGGAAGCATCAGCAAAGTGAAGGCTTTATATGAGAAATAACTTCAGTTTCAAGCTTGTAATAAGCTGGTTAGAGCAAAAATTACCTCATTTAGTGCATGCATGCGCACAGAGAAGGATCTGACTTATATATTAGGAGCCCAGAAGTAAATGTTTGCACCCTAAATATATAAGTTTATGACAAAACATTCTGCAAATCAGAACAGTTTTATGTATCTGTGAAGGAAATTGCTTTTAACACGATATATTGTGATTTTAAACGTGAAGAATATTCTTCTGTTTGTCTTGCATTTTCTAAAATAGATGAAATTAGGTATTTAAATTTGTTCCCGATTTGGTTTAGATTTAGTTATTAACTACGTTTCCTGATCTATAATTAACTTCTCAATCCAGTGTGTTTCATTGATCTCCCACATAGCAGGTTTGGATCTGTCTTGTGGTGTATTTGTTGGAATAATTAGGGTTTACATAATGCTTCACATCTTCAAAGGTGATGCAGAGATGATAGATAAAACTTCATAACAATTATAAGTAGTCCATCCTTGCCTGTAGGTTGTCATAACTGTGTGCACAGGAAATGGGCAATGCAATTGGAACAAAATTAACATCAACCTTTTTATTGTAATTCTAATCGAATGACTCTTATCCATTTCTTACATAACTAACATCACCTTGCTAAAGGTACTGTTCGCTTATCTTCTTTGAATTAAGAAGTTTAGTTAAATTTCTGGGAACGCTCTTGTCAGAATGCATAGAAACTGAATTGAGAGAAAAATACATTTTGGATAGATGTGCAATGAACAACTATTTTCATCTATCTGAAATGCTTAATGCACCCTGCTGAATTACAGTTCTCTCTATCAAGTGTTATGATAAGTAGCATATTGTAACAGTAATACAAGAAATATCAAATTCTTTCATCAGTAAAAAGAAAAAAAAAACCCTCTGGGGCACGTAACACTGCAAAATGCCATTACTGTCAGTCTAAGTAAACAGGAAGTGTCACAGTCAGAAATTCCTCTAATTTGTCTATCAAAGTCACTGTTGATGGAACATTTCAAAACCCTTTTTGAAGGATTAAAGACTTCTTTTCTTATTTTAAATACTGAGCTCTTGAAAGTCTTCTCTGCACTTTGCCTGCTTGTATTTAAGCTTCTTATTGTGGTATCAGTGAGGATAAAGAGGTTTCAGTAAAGCACCAAGTTTACTTGAGCACGAAGCTCTGACTCTCAGAAGATTAGGAAGTTTGAATATTAGTTCTTTTCATCAGTACATCATGATTCTTAGCACCAGTATTAACTGTGAAGGTAACCTTTCTGAAGAAGAGCAAAAATATATATAGATATTTTCAAAGGACGACCGAGGAAGAGTCATGTTCAGTTCTCACCACTGAGATTAATTGAACTAAACTTTTTTTTTCTCTTTTGGAGAAACAACTTGATTTAGTTGTTTGTATTTTTGCAAACTGGTATGCATGAAATGACCTGCAGTTGACTGAAAAGGACGTGCAAGATGTACTCATAAGTGAAGGAATTTTCTCCTTCACACGTGTTTGGCTGGAATCCTCTCAGTGCAATTTAGCAACCTGAATAAAATAGTGGTCAATTTATTTTTTATTTTTAAACAGACTAAGAAAAAGTTCTTGAACTGTAGGTTGAGGGTGGATAGCCTTTAAAGTTGTCACTGACTGTTTTCACCATCCTTACTGTTTTGTCGTGCTTTCTTTTTCTTCTAGTTTTGGATAATTTAGATTGTAACTTGCACATTTTTACCATGTTATTTCCATTCTAGATGTTCCTGAAGATTCTAGCTTCTGTCCAAATTTTAAAGTGAGATATATCAGTGAAAAGTGTCTCTTCACGTTTGTTTAGAATTTCCCTTTGCAAAGTGCTGCATGAAGCTCGACCTACCTATAACACAACTTTTAATCCACTTTGTGATGATTTCTGTCTCATTTATTTGAAACAGATGGTTCACAAGCACCAGCCAGGCCCCCTAAACCGCTTCCTCGGAGGACTGCACCAGAAATACACCACAGGAAAGCATTCAATTCTGACAATTCCACGGAAAATGTGGATGCAAAAATTGCAAAACTCATGGGAGAAGGCTATTCCTTTGAAGAAGTCAAGAGAGCACTTGAAATTGCCCAGAATAATGTTGACGTGGCTCGTAGTATTTTAAGAGAGTTTGTCTGTTTTCCTCCACCAGTCTCCCCGCGTCTCAATCTATAGCAGTGTGAAGATTTCCTTGGAGCATGTGAATTCTACATATACATGTGTGGATTGCGGAATGAGAGAAAGAAGAGAAGAGAATATTTTTTCTTTCATCTTTAGCAGGAGGCTGTCTGTTTCCAGCCGTGCTCACGGCTGCTCTGATCAAGACTTATAAATATGCTGAGGCTTATGTATTTTTGCTAGCCATACTTTTTTAAATCAGGGTTGAACTGACAAAATAATTTAAAGTTTACTTCCCTAGAACTTTTAATCTGTGAAATGCTTTTTCTTGTTTACAAGTTGATAAGTTACAGTTTTCTAGTTGATGCCTGTACTATGTTCCCGTTCGTGTCCCCTTGTACTTTTGGTCAGTTCTGCTGTAGCATTCCCAACAGTTTCCATGCTGACCACCACATCAACTAAATCATCACTTCCTAGAAATTCTGTGTTTGCTTTTTTTTTTCCTCTTACGAGATGCTTTAATTTTTTTTGCATTTCAGCTCAGCAAATGCAAAAGTATGTGGCCTTCACTACTGATTATTTTTTCTTAAGAGATTCCTTTGCTTTCGAGAGAGGAAATATCTGAATGTAAAATACGTTTTGTCTATGAACTGCCTTTTTAAAGGTATTTTGACAACAATGTTGGACAGCTTTCTATTTAACGTTAATTCCGTGACCTACAATTCTCAAAGTCTTTTACCCACAGCTTCTACAGTTAAGAACAAAAAAATCCCAACCAACAGAAAATAACAAAACAAAACAAAACAAAAACCACTTCTTGCAGTGACACTGAGTTCTGACATGTAAAAGCTCTTTAAAAAATTATTTGGTTGCAAATGTTCAAAAAAGCCCAAATGCACATGACAGTACTGCATTTTGATTACACACTAATTACACCTGTTGTCTATGACCTGTGTATACTGAGGCATGCCAGACTAAGAAGGAATCACTTTGGAGTGATCATCCTGTGGTTCATTGTGGCTTGGAATTCGTTTGTATTAACTTGGAAACTTTAAATTCTTGGTGCACTGTTGATTCCAAATGCTGCTGTAGCGGTGTGTTTTGGAAAGTTCTTTAATAGTCTCCTCCATACACTTTATTACACTAAAGTGTGTTTCTGATGCCCAAATTCATTCATTCACTTTCTGGCTACTTAGCTGGAATTGTTTCTTTGCTTTTCATGGTTAGTGATACTACAGGCTTTGTGTTATTTTTAAGCCCCCGTTGATGCAAGGTAAATTAAATATCTTTCTAACATTAGAAAAGAGAGAGAAAGTGACAACTGTGTTCCTAGTTCACTCAAAGTCTAGAATCTAAATATTTCCAGTAGAAAATTGCTGCTTTCTTGTTTTTGTAGGAAAATTGGTAACCTGCTCTTCCTCTATTACTGTTGAAAAGATAAAACCTTATGGTAGCTAGAGTATTTTCCATGTTTTGGGATGTGATCAGTATATGACAGTTTCCACCTTGTGCTAAACTGCATTTGAGTCATATATTTATTGTTTCCTTTCAGCTGTCAGTTTTCTCCTTCATTCGTAGTAAGTGATAGAAGTTGTACCACTTACGGGATCAGATCTCAGCAGCCAATAAATTGGTTTTTACAGATTTTAAATACAGAAGATGTCTGTATTGCAGGATCCAAAATAACTGGGAACACCAAGAAGAAATTGCTGTGATACCTGAAAGTCCATCTTTTCATCGAAGACCTTATTCTTAAAGCTTGCTGAATAAATTACTTTGCAGCGTCACAAAGCATACTATGTATCTATTGTTAATCTGCTTTGTTTCCATGTTAAAAGATGATTTGGGGAATTAGAGTGCAGGAAAGAGTTAGACTCTTTTCTATATCAAGTAAATAATGTTTGAATTTATCTTATAGAAAAGGTGCACTTACAACTTCTTTTAAATGTTCACTGATTGCCTGCAGTTTATGGAAAGTTTTGGTTGAAGTTATCTTCTGTGCTTTTCATTCAAGTAATTCTCCTCTCTTTTGGGGGAAAGTTTTATGCTGTCTTGAGCCCTGTTCTCCATTTGTTTTGCTTACAGCATCACTTTAGCATTTTTGCTAACTATAAATTCAAAATGATGCATGTCATTAAAAAAAAACCCAAAACATAAACCAGTACTTTTTTTTTTTTGAAACTGAAATTACTTGTATGGTTCTGCTGTACAGTTCTGCCGTACCGAACTGCCAGTTCAGCAGTGGTGGCACTGAACAAAAGAAAGCTTTCAAAGGATGAGAAAAGAGTCTATAGATTGTAAAGCAGAGCTCTCTATTCTCATTTTTGTGCAGCATCTTTGTACAATGACACCCTGGCTGGAATTGCTGCCTGATGAATTAAGGTTTTTAAGGTTCCTTTAATCTTTGAATGAGCGTGCCATTAATGCCTCTAAGTTGTTGAATATGAAGACTGTTTCAAACCTGTTTTGGTTGGCAATCAAGTCAAACAGTGAAATAATTGTTTTGCTGGAGTGTTGATGTTTACTCTGCAGAAATTAATAGGCTTAAATAAACCGACTACAGTGTAATTATGTAAACATTTTCACCTTTTTAAAGACTTAAGGGTTCAAGTCTGGCAGTGTTATGCACGTATATAGCTTTAAGCAAACCTGAGTAGTGAGACTGCTTGAATGAACAAAGTTAGTTAAATTTAGAGATGTGTGCTATAATGGTTAAGGCTACAGGAATATCTCTTCCAAATAAATGTCATTGAAGGCTTTAGACCACCATTCTGATGTCTGTAAGGCCTCACCTTTAATCTCCTTCTTGTGAAATTACTGCATTTCAAGCAATTTGGCTGAATTAACGCTCAGTATCTGAAGAGTACATCTGGCACAGATTTTTTTTCATAATGTGAATTTATGAAGTTTTGTACCGGGATCGTTTCTTCTGTTTTATTTGTCATGTTTTCAGCTCGAAGCTTTACTTTGCACTGATCACTCTGACCTGAAAGCATTTAAATTTGTGTCTTAAAGCTTGACAAATTTCGAAGCAGATACGAATAGTGTATTCTAAGCAGATTCAGTTACTACCTGCTGACCTGGAATTTAGTGTACATATGAATGATTTCTTGAAAAAGGACTTTGTTAGTTTCCATTTTCAAGGTTTTTCTTCCAAATAACTATTTTATCTGAAAATGCCTTTTATAAACTTGTCTAACATGTGGCAAACTTAGTGATGTGTTCAATTAATTTATATTTTATTCTACATTCTTTTTTAATTTTGGTTACTATGTAAGCTCGAGTTCTTTATCTGTTCTTGTAAGGTATTTTATAAAATTAATGTTAACAGAATGTTGGGTTGCTCCGTGATTTTTCAAGACTGTGTCTTTCTGGTGTTGAGTATTAACGCTTTTCATATGCTGGTTTAGAAACCGACTACTCTGTGTGGGGATTTTACAAGCCATTGGCTTGTAAGCCATAAAAAGGAGGCATCACTCCAAAATAAGGTGTATTACTGCATTTAGACATTTGCTTTGCATCCTCCCCTTCACTTATAAATTTCAGTTGTGAAAATTGACTACAACTTCAGAATGTGTATGCAATAGTTCTTAAGCGGAAAGTTAATCATAGAATCATAGAGAATGGCTTAGGTTGGAAGGGACCTTAAAGATCACTGAGCTCAAAGGCTCTGCCATGGCACCAAATCAGTCTGCCCAGGGCCCCATCCAGCCCTGGCCTTGAGTGCCTCCAAGGGTGGGGCACCCGCAGCAATTTGGGCAGTTTGTGCCACAGCCTCACTGTCCTAAGGTAAAGAATTTCTTCCTAGCATCTAAACTAAATTTCCCCTCTTTTAGTCTAAAGACATTCTCCGTTGTCCAATCACTATTAGACCATATAAAAAAATCACTCCCACTTCTGCTTAGTGATCATCAAAAGTGATTAACGTGTAGTCTAAGCGTACAGGGTTTTTTTCTTGTGATGAAAATGACAACAGACTTGCACTGATATTGCATTAACATCCTGTGCGTTCTGAACTTTTACATTCTTAATGTAAAAAATGTTTCAGGATTCTAAAACTTTTTTTTTTTTCCTGTTGGTGTGTTCTAGCCTTCTGAAAGTTTAGAATATCTAACCCCATTCTACTATACATGATAATACAGCTATTACTGTTTAAAGCCCAACACTTCCTGAAGGTAGGATTAGACCTTCAATTATGAGATTTTCATGCTTCTATCCACATTAAATTCTTGTCCATTATATGGCTCACTAGATGTGTTACTGAGTAGGGAAGGTAACTGTTTGATATTCCCATCCTTAGTTTCATAGCTGCCTATTTTTTTTTTTTTTTTCATGTCTCTTCTGATGTGAAAGTTGCCTGTCCCTTCATTGTGTCACATTATACATGTATATAGCTTTAGCAGCTGTGTGCCCTGCCAGTCACAGAGTCTTAGGGGTTGGAAGGGTTCTCTGGAGATCGAGTCTACTCCCATGCTAAAGCAGATTCCCTAGGGTAGATTAAACAGGAAAGTGTCCAGAGAAGGAGACTCCACAACCTCTCTGGGCAGTCTTTTCCTCATGTTTGTATGAAACTTTCTGTGTTCCATTTTATGTCCACTGCCCCTTGCTCTGCCTCTGGGCACCTTTGAAATGAACCTGGCCCCATCTCCTTGATATGGACCTGTTGGAGCAGGTCCAGAAGAGGTCCACCAAAATTATTCAAAAGATTGTACACCTCCCTTAAGAGGACAGTCAGAGAGAACTGGGGCTGTTCAGCTTGGATAAGAGAAGGCTCCAGAGAGGCCTGTTGTGATAGGACAAGGAGAAATTCTTTCAGTCTAAAACGGGGAAGATTTAGATCAGATATAAGAAAAGGGGGGTTGTTTGTTTGTTTGTTTACAATAAAGGGTAGCTGGAACATGTTGCCCAGAGAGGTGCTGGAGGTCCTGGAGACATTAAAGGTTGGAATGGATTGAGCTCTGAGCAACCTGATCTAGCTGTCGGTGTCCCTGCTCATTGCAGAGGAGTTGGACCAGATGATCTTTAAAAGTTCCCTTCCGACTCATGTTGGAAGTGCTCTAGTGTTTTGACAAATTTTTTTTATAAATTCAGTCATTTAATTCTGGACAAGCTATCTGCCTCAACTTATCAGTTACTGTGAGTCTTCATCAGCAAAATTATAAATTTTGATTTTAAAACACTGTGTGTTACTTTGGTAACAAAATATATGCCTAACTGCATTAATACTTGTCGGAAAAAATATTAGCGTTATTGTAGTATCTGACCTGATAGCTTGCAGGATGGGGAAGATAATCCTGTCCTAGCAGTCCAAGTACCTCTGTCCTGACGGCATACAAGGGCTAGTTGTTTTGAACCTCCAGACTGTCTACTGAAAATGAAGCAGTGCCTGGGAAGATTAGTCCAATGTTCAGTTCCTGTGTCCTTCTCCATTAAGCGCTATGAAAGATGTCATTTTGAAATGGGATTCCAGGGTCTTAGCAGCAGGGGGAAATACGAAGTAACACTTCTCAGCATGTTTTCTGAGCAAAGCAGCCAAAAACTTTGTAAGGATTTAAGTGGAAGCACTTAAAAGTTCACCAGCTTGTTTTTTGAAAGATACATATATGTACCTGCTCCCTTTAAGACTTGTTTTCTTCTTCTCCCACCACAATTCTCTTTATGATGACATTGAACACCACAGCATCCATCTTTGTTTATGATCCTTTGCAGTTGCCCATCTCAGCTTGCAGCCGCATGTGAATTTTCATACATCTGTATTTTCTTCTTGTAAGCATTCTGCTAATCTTGTCTGTCTCAGTCATTATACAGATTTCTTCTTGTCATTCCTGAAGCGGCCCCTTTAAACACAGTCATCCAAAATCATTTCAAATTTCTATGAGAAAGCCTGTTTTCTCATAATTTTTTCCTGTTTCCTTCTCAGCCTGGAAATGTGCCCTTCTGTTTCATTATGAGTTTAGGTTACGAGTTTCTCAGGGAAGGAGATGAAATGCGCTGCTTATTGCAGCAGATCCCGATTATGTTTCTGAAATGTGGAGAAAATAAAACAAAAAAAACAATGAAGGCATCCTCTCCTAATAATAGTTCTTGTGTTTGAGGCGACTTTTGTGTCCCAAAATGAAAGTTAGGACGTTCATAGCACATGAGGTTTATAGCATATAATGGCTATAATAACAATTGCATTTGGTTACTTCTAGAGTTGAATGAGATGCAAATTGAAGGGGAAAAAATGGATAAATAGTGTAAAACATGTCAGTGAAGTTGGGAAGTCGCTTTCAGGTTGAGGTAACTAATTACTGTCACTGGTTGGGATAAAAGACTTGGAAGTCAAACGGTTGAATGAAATGATAATGACATATAGCTTGACAATTCTCCCACAGAAAAGACAAAAATGCAACATCTGGATGATTCTGTCGGTTCCCTCCCAAGAGGCCTTTATACTTCATTTGTCAGGTAACCTTGCCTGTAGGTTGATTGTGATGATGATATGTTTGTAGCATTTTAGGTGAAGCAGTGTTTGTGACATGACTGCAGATAGATAGAGGGTTCCTGTTTTTGCATGCTGCTGCTGCTGCCTGAGGGGTACATATTAGAGTTTCCAAAATGTACCAGAAATTGGAACGTACGTGTTAGGTCTCATACAAAAGTAGACTATTCACCCTGAAGAGATACCACAGAGACAAGACAGATGCACAGTGTGAGCAGAGTTAAGAACACAGGAGCTGAGCAAGCAAGTAGGTGGCGAAGGTGTTGTGTCAGATGCATGGTTTATTTGGGGAGGTAGTGGGAACAGCAGCATGGAAAGAGGAGTGAAAGAGATGAGGGGAAAGTATGGAATGAATTAGGTGAGAGGACAGGTAGTAGTTTGGATCAAACAGGAAAAAAAAAAATAAAAAATGATGTCTTATTAAAATGAGTCAGTGTGTCAGAGAGAGTGGAGGAGGGAATCTCTGAGTTGTAGTGTGCTCAGAGTGCACTGACTCCCTGTGTTTGGGGCACAGTTGCAGTCATATGGAAAGGGCAGTATGTGCCTGTATGTATAATTTCTTAGCAACCTGCACCTTACTTAACTCCCTTATTAACCTGCGTGTTTACTCTTACACCTCACTCACTGTGGTCTTTGATACCACTCTGAAATTCTGTGTGGCAAACTGTTCAGTCCATACTCAGTGCATCAGGTCTTTCTAGTGGTTTAGCATGGTGTTTTATAGGCCCTTCCAGGATCTCAGTTTTGAAGTTTAGTTCTAGCAAGAAAACAAAGCTGGCTTTGAATTAAACAGATTTGTCTTCAGACATTGGCACCCTTTCTGTTTATGTGTTGGTGTTGCTGACTAAACGATCTCTGAGATTATTAGAAGAGGCAGAATCTTAATTGTATCTGTACTTTGTGATGTGAGATGCTAACCGACCAGGACACCACTGCAGGCCTCCAATCAGCCTTCAGACTGACTCTTTGTTTCCCTTTTAACCACATCCATAGGAATTTGTAATGACCTGGGATGAAATTAAATTTGTCTGTGGCTTCATTCTAAAAGATGTAGGTACGCTTTTGACTTCTTATGGTCATGTAACTTGCTGCATCCCCGTGTGGCACCATGAACATAATGCAGTATGGAAACCGTAAAATTCAGCCTGTCCTGAAATCCATGTCATTCCCATGCTTAGTTAGAGGTTAATATAATTTGCCTTGTGAAAGACACGAGTCTGTGTGATGAGTGCAAGAACAAAGGTTATTTTTTTGCAGTTTCTTGGAAGAGAGAAGTACAGTAGTGTGGACTAAGAGCTGTTACATAGAGGTTTCTGTTGATGTAGAAACTAGTTTAGCTGTGTGGATTGATTTTCTTGGTTGGTTGAACTGAAATTTGTTTTTTAATGGTCTGCTCTTATGGGACCTTGTATTATTTGTACTGTATCATCATTGCATTTGAGCTTTCTTCATTACAGTAATAACTGTGCCTCTTGGCAGTGCCTGGTCCTCTCCCTTTCCAGGCTAAGATCTGTCAAGATAGCTGTATGAAATGTGTGAAGGGAGACTGGTTGGCTGATTCGTTAGTAGCATGTGTTTGTGGGATAAAAGGGATTTCAGGAGAAGCATCGTTTTTTATTGTATTTGAAGATGGTTCTTAGTGTGAAATGGCTTTTATCAATAATTTCTCAATTTTGGGAAGCTATTGCACATGCTCTTATAGGAAAGAAGATGCTTATACTATTTTTTTTCTCTCTTCCTCATTTTTCAATATGTATATTGAACAGTGGTTTTGAGAGAGCCACATCTCCAGGTATTTTTTAATCTCCTTTGTTAATAAGCAACCAAGAGAAATTCTACTGTTTATATAGTTGCTGAAATGATGCCAACTTCTGGGTGCTTGTTCAACAGTTGCGTGTTTGAACAAGATGTTGTCATCTACCTCTTGGTGAACAGGCAGTGGCAACAGGGTAGAAACTTTCATCAAAAGAAACTGGGGAAAGAAGGATATTACAGAGGTTAATACAAGGGAAGAAATTGAAGACAGATAAGTAAATACTCTTAAGAAAAAAAAAAAGAAAAGAAAAAAAAAAAAAGGTTTATTCTATGAACATTCTTTCTCCAGAAGTTAAAAAGGAAATGTGAATAATATAATTAGCTAAAACACAAACGATAGGCAGTTTGGCTCAATAATCTTATTTAAGGCTGCTTTAAATTAACAGCAAGTCTCCGACAGAAAGAAAGGGTCTCTTGTTTCTTCTCAGTGTTATAACAAAAACATGTTTAGTTGACATCTTCTAAGCTGAGAAAATATCTGTAAAATTTATTTTGATACTGAAGAGGGCCTACTGCTGTTCACCAAATCTTGCAAATGGATGAGTAAGTAAAGAAAACCTAATTTGACTTTCAGCAGTTTTGTATCAGAGCCTACTTTGGACAACATATTAAATCTAGAAAGTGTTCAGACCTTGCTACAGCAGAGGATCTTCCCTTAATTTTTTGGAAGGCTTATAATATATATGAAAGTTACAGACAGCGCATTTAAATTGGGACTGGAACTGTGTGCTACAGGAATATGAATGTAAGCCTTGCCCAGTCATAAATCCCCCAATATTAAGAGTAATACTTTCTACTGTATTGAGTACCAGTAGTCTGCTCTCCAGTTACACATTCATTCTTCCTCCGTGCAGAATTTGCAACAGACTGTTCTCTGAAATGAAAGTTAAATTTCTTTCTTAGTATTGGAATCTGTGTTTCACTTGACAAAGGAGCATTAGAAATCATTTTCCAACTACAGAGCGGTCATACTGTGTTTCTGGTTTATACCCCTCATTGGCATTAATTCATACAGCCAGCAGGCATGCTGAAAGCTATTATTTCACAAATACAATGCAGTAATTTGGGGGGCAGTTGAGATACCTCAATTTCAGGTGTTCCAGTTTCAAAAGCAACTTCCTGATCATCCAGCAGGTTTTACGATGTCTCGTTTGGAGCATTTAAGATTATCTGTGTGCCTAAAGTCTGTAGTTGTTTTTACAATCATATTTTAAAAGCATTTAACCCGGAGATACGCTGTAATGGTGCCTTCAGCAGACGTTCCAGTGTGTAGAAGGCAGAAGGGGAGAGAAAGTGAGGCTGAAGATGCCCTCTTTCTAGTTCTAGATCTGTCCACAGTTTTTAATCTCTCTAAACTGTAGGAGACAGACTATTTGCTGTGATACTAGTAAAGCCTGTGTGAGTTTTATCGCTCAAGAAGTACGCTTCATATGTGTTGAGTGCAGAAAATTGTGAACCAGGCTAACAGGCTAGTTAACAAATGTCTAAAGGAGAACTCTTATTCTACATTTATATGAGAAACTTTCAAATAAATTGGGCAGTGCTCCATTTACATGTCCAGTGAGTAAAATGTAGAGAGAGAGGGAGGCTCCTGAGGGGGGGAAAAAAAAACAGCCCATAGGTTCAGAAATGCTCGCGCGATCTCTGGTCTGCATGTCAGGTAATTTGAAATGGCAATGACAGTCAGGTTTTTTGGACTAAAGAATAAGAAATAAGGGGAAAGTCCTTGTGATTTTGACACGTTTCTTTTCCACGTGTGAGGCAGTGAATCGGGCCTTACTCAAATGAAGGAATCAATTTTACAAAGCCATAACCTGACAGGGCAGGGTTGAGTTCAGAGAGAAATTCTCTCTGGGAGAAGCATAGTTTAGTGTAACTGCATGATGATTGAAATTTAAATACACATCGTAAGTGTAACAACTCATTTATTTATACTTATAAAAGTGGAGGTTGGCTTTGTACATGAAGAAGGCCTACTGAAGGCTCAAAGCACCTCTTTTTGTTCATTCTGGGGAATAAGAAATGTGACCTTCCTACAATGGCGTTGTGATCAAAGGGTGCTATGCCCTGACTAGGAATGATGGAAGAGAGTATTAAGGATTTGGTTTGTCCAAGCTTTCTCATTGGTAGTTTTGGATCGTTTTGGTTGACAAAATCTGATGAGTTTAGTTTAAAGGAACAGTCAAACCATTGTGGATTAAGAGGAGTTCACAAAATCAGTTCAAAGGGCAGGTGAAAAGGAGGACATTTGCCTCCTTGTGCTGGGAATGCAAACTTCATGTAAGCCAGTGGATGGGGCTTCTCTTCAAGTGGGTGTCCACAGGTCGTCATCTTTCCTCCTCAATGATTCTCGCTCTTTCTCTGAGAGGTTCTTTTTTTTTTTTTCTTTTTCTCCACACAGTACATAGAAGGGTAGAAGGTTTCATGTAAAAGAAGATCCCAACAAATCTGCAGTGTGGTTAAGGGAGCTCAGTTTTTTTTTTAAACATACCTTGTTAAAGCACATGGGATTCCAGCTCTTGCTGTAAGTGCTGTTTCTCAGGCTTCTGTCAAAGCACATCAGTGAAGGTATAACTGTCCCTCACTTCTATTGATTTAACAGTCAGATCGGTAGAATTCAGTTATGCGTGCCAAAGACCTCACGACTTGAAATGAAAGGCAATTAGAAGGTGATGATCTGGGCTAAAGCCATTAGTAGGAATTTATGCTCTAATTATTCTATGCACTTGTTTCGATTATCTTTTTTCCTACAATATTAGAACAAATTTTTACTTCTTATTACACTCTTACCTCGCCTCAGAGAAAATTCTACTGCCTCAGAATCAGGACATCTTTTTTTTTCCTAGAAAACTTGGAGCTCCGTGAGGAGGGAACTGTCAGGATGCTGACACTTCAAAGCAGTATTTTTAGTTTGCTTTTTTTTCATCATCTTGGAGGGGTTACAGAAAACAAAAAAAATGAAAAATATGTTGCTAGTTTTCCTGCTGTTTTCCTGATTGAGGACAAATGCTGTTGTTACAGTCGCGAGACAAATCCCCATCGAACTTGGTACCGCACGAATGGCGACTACAGAAGTAAAAGGCCAGGTAAAAGGCCACCAATAATTTTATCTCTGGTGTAAGGTGGAGACATATATTAATATCCTACCTGAGGATAAAACAGGAATAAGACAGGACCAAAGTTGAGAAAATAGACATGAACAAGCAAGTCAATTGCTCTATGGGAGCTGTTTTCTGTATATCAACAACTTTGAAAAGGTACTGTGGGAATTTCAATGTGTTGAGGTACATTTGCAGATATTTGTGGAATACAACTAGATTTATTTTGCAGGCACTTGAAATATGGCTGCGGGAAAATTCTTCTTTTTAGGATATTTCTTAGTATCTTCAATTTCTCTTTGCTCAGTAGTAGCGCATGCACATTTCTGAATTAAACTCTTATGTCTGTGTCCTGCTGCTCCCTCAATTTTTTAATTCTCACGCCTTGTGTTTTTTTCATGGTTCGCCTTATGCATTCTATGAGTTTCCCTCATCACTTTCTTTGCTCTTTAGGAAACTATTCCCGTGTTGTTAGGACTCTCTTCAGTACATTTTGAAATCTTGTGTTCCCTTGCTTGAAGCACCACAGCTGATGAGATCTTGTGCCAATTTCTTCAAGATCCTGGCATGTCACACTGTGATCTTCCTCCTCTGCTGTAGTTTTCATTGTCTAGGAAAGTTCAGCTGCAGTGGTGCTTTGCTTCTTTATTGCCTCTTCTTCCTTGCACAGCAAGTGGTTGTCTTGTCTTTAGAAGCTGTTCTCTACCCATTCCTCAGTTGTTTCTGCAAGCAAAGGACACTGAAGTACTTGGCTCCCTTAGCTGCCTTGCCAGCCATGTAGTGTTGCTCTAAGTGCAGTCATTTCTTGTCTGGATAGTCAAATATCTATCATCTGTGCAGTATTGAGTAGCTTTAGCTTTTAAAAGTGTCAGTGCTTTATATCTTTTTTTTTTTTTTTTAGCTTTTGGCAGCTGGATTCATGCTTGTCTGTATGCATCCATAGTGCTGTCATCTCTTCGGTGTTCTTGATGCTGAATTATAGTTCTATTGGCAAAATGTCTTGATCTCAGGTTGTGAACATGTAGGATGTCCCAAATTAGGTTAAACAGATTCTTAGGGTAGTCTTGGGAAGAAGGCTTGCTGTGGTTTGTGGCAAGATGTGAGCAGCAGAATTGCTGCTGGGAGTGTGGACTGCATGACTGCAGTGGATTGGGCAACTTCTGTTCTGTGGTGACTCCAAATGAAGGGTACTGAGTGAGGCACAACCAGTATGACTTCTCTCAGTTTAAAGATGTCACATTTCCCTGCTAACTGAGCAAGAATTCCCATATAGTTCCATGCATCAGACCCTGTGCTTATCCAAATCTTTCCCGACATCAGTCTCGAGTTCCAGAAAAATGGGTAGTTGGGCACTGTGTTGTCACATCTCTAGGAGCAGGTTTAAGCTGGTGATCTTGGCCCCTTGCTGTTAAAAGGGATTTTTATTGAGTTATTCATAATGGGAATGCAGACATTAGCATGTTCTGGGGCTTGCAATAAAGCACGACAGCCAGAAAAGCTGAAGTGCCTGCTGTTTTCTTGAAGTGGTCAGAGAATACAAATGACAGAAACTCATCTGCTTGTCTTAGTGATTTTCTCCACAGCAACCATGTTAACAACAAGTAGTTTGAGTTTCAACTGGAGCCCACTGTACTATTCGTATGAAAAACAGCTCAGTGTAAGAGCTTGAAGGTTGCAATAGTGCAGAGAAATTATAAAGGAATGGGACTAATATTTTAGGCTGGAAAAGTAAATACAGGTGTTTTGTTTTGTTTTTCTCCTATATCTTTTTCATCAATTCCTGGCAAATCTTAAGTTTTGTAGTGCAATGCAGTGTGTCTGAATGCTTTGAAATGATACACCTTTTAACAACTTGGCTGTTGCTCAACAGGGGAGGATTCCAGCTGGTTACTGTTATTTGAAAATTCTGTTTAATTGTATGCTTCCTCTTTCCTGGGACATCTGCACTATTTTAATTCATTTTTTAAAACAATCTCATGCGTTGTTTGGCTGCAGGGGGTTGGCGTTATGGCCCTGCCATGGAAATTTGCTTTGAATGTGCTTTGATGGAAGATTGACTTTGCAGCTGCTTTGGTTTCTGTCTGCTGCAGAAGGTGCTGTGTGCACCCTGAGCGCTGTTACTCCTGACAACACAGTGTTTGCATTATCTACACCCTCCGTAACAGAGATCCTTCCTTCTGTCCCCATCAAACAAGAACATGGACACACTGCTCCTTCTTTTGTCTCATTACCTGTGCCAATCATATGCTTAAGGAAGACAAGTCACATCACTGCCCAAATATGTGGCCACAAGACCAAAAGCTTATTGGAAAGCAGTGTTCGATTAAAGCAAGATCAAAGATGGAAGGAGGGAGAATTGCAGCAGCACATGTAATAAGGGGTAATGTTATGGCAAATACATTAATCTGATAGGAAACATTTATAGGCCACTGAGACACTTTGAAGTAAAAGTAATGACATGCCAAAAAAAAATATAAAAAAAAACACCCAAAAAAAGGCTTTTGGTGGAAGGCCAATTCTTTTCCCTTCACTTTTTATCAGGAAAAAAGAAAACTAGCTGGAGGGAAGCTTTTTAGCATGGAGATTGGACAAAAAATGCAGTAGTAGGAGGCAGAGGAAGGGGGAAAGTAAAGTAGAAGAGTCTTCCTGCTTGTTGTTTCTGTCAATAAAAGAAAAAAACAACAACCAAAAAAAGCAGTTGTCCAGAAACTAATTCCTGGGTATGCATCACACTTTCCAGACCTGGACTATTTAGCTCAGTTAGACTCAGCACCAGTACAGAATCAGGGTGCTCACTGAACTCAAGTGGATTCTCACTTCAGCATTGGTTTCATTCTACTCTTTCAGCTTTCTCTCTGTGGAGATCCTCCTATCATCATTCAGAATTCATTGAATGCATGGATAGCATCTTCCCCCCTCAACTTCCAAACTGTTTGACCAAAACTCTTACCAGAAGCCTACATCCTGCAAGGCACAAGGGGCTTCTGTCCTTCTCTGAAGGAGCTTCGTGCTGACGTGAACACGCCTGCACAGACAAGGCACTGTGCATGCACAGCATGGCGTAGAGGTTTTCCAAAAAAACAAGAAAACATAGGAGCCGTTCTTCAAATGTATAGCAAACATAGGACAAGTGGGACTTCCTGCAGGATCATTTGCATGCACAAGCCATCTGCTCCATTCCTGTAGCATTGTAGGTGGCAGAGGGGAGAGGGGCTGTGGGGCCTTGTGAGAGAACACAGCTATGGGAAAACTGGCTTGGAGCAGTGCTGCTGAGTGAATTTAAGTTGTCCCACATTTTAACCTGAGATAGCATAGGCTTGACTTTGAGAGTTGCTGAGCACTTTTGTCTCCTTTTGCCTTGAGTTTGAGCTGCAACAGCACATGCTCATTTGTGATAGAGTCTCAAATTATAGAAAAAAAGGTTCATTTCTCATAAACGGTGGCCCCACATTTCAGCGGATATATTGTGAGTGTGATGAGCCTAAATCAAGGCAGTGTGGATTAAGCTGCCTCTCTAATTTTCCAGCTCACTATTCGAGGGTGTTTGTCAATCTAAAACTCATTTACAGCCTTCACAGTATTGTCCTTTATTAAAATTCCTTTGAAATTCTTATCCATTATCTTGGCATTCTGCAGAGGGTATGATTATGCCCCAAAGTATGGTTGAACAGGTTCCCCTACATGAATGACAACTTCTAACCCTCCTCTGTAAGTAATGGTTCAATTTCTCTGAGTCGTCTTTTTTTTTTTCTTCCCCTTTCCATTTGATATCTTGGGACACATTCCTACCGATCTGAATCTAAATGAGGCAGACAGCTAACTTTGATTTGCTTCTGTTCCTTCCCATCTACACAAAATAGCGTGCATTAATCATATTAATAAAAAATGGCATTAAAATTACCGAGTTTTAAAAGGCACATAACAATGATATTACCCACCAAGTTGCAAGTCATTGTGCATGCATATTAATTACAAGTTGCCTTAGATTTCAGCAAAAGCTCAAAGGAATGACATTTTTCCCTGTATGTTGTTTTTAATTTTGGGAAGCTCTCTTGTAATGCAAAATGTATCCTGTCCTCATGCGGTTCTCTAATCACAGCATGCTTTAATTCTGATAGATGACCCCTGAATGCTATGAATCTACTAAGATTCACAGTAATTAGAATGATTTTCTAATACTTTGTTTCCTGAGCTGTATGTGGTGACATCCATCTATCATCAGACAGATTTGTTTGCTCATTCAAATCAAGTAATTTGAATTGGAAGCTTATATTTGTCGCTGTGTGGTGTAGGGACTGTTATCATTTATTTCACTCTCATCACTGCTTCCTCTTTTGGAGGGATTGTTCTCTGAAGAAGCACACGTTTTTCAGAAAGGTTTGAAGCCCTCCCTCTCTCAGTCTCCAAGCAGGAGCACTGACTCACTGCGAGTGTTCAGAGTCTCCACATCCATCCTGGATGCCAGCCAGTGGAAATTGGGAGCACAAGGTAGAATTCACCAGGCATTTTCTTTTTTTTTTTTTTTTTTCCTCTGTTCCACTTTTCTCTCTCCTTTCTCTTTTTAATCTAATGCTTCTTTGCACATGCAAATCTGGTGTGTGTTTCCAGTGTGGAATATTTTTTTGGAAAGTGGCTGTATAAAACAAGACAATGTTGAGGAAGTTCATTGCCTGTACTCTCCAGGTAACCCATTGTTTTTGTCCTGCCTCTGTCATTCCTTGTCTCTCCTTGGAGGAGCATCATGTCCTTTCTCAGTAGTGTTTCACTATCTTATCAGCGTTTGCTCACACCTTTTCCCTGTCTTGTTTTCTTTCACCTCTTTGCGTGTTTGGCCTGTCCTTTCAGATCTCTGCTCCTCACTCTCACAGCTTTCTTCCCCTTCTTTCCCTGGAATGCATTTTCCCCTCCTTTGCTTTTTTTGTTGCTCGCACCCCTCCATGCCAGCACACCTCGTGCTGGGGCTGTGTAACACTCCATCCCACCTTTCCTCCAGTGGATCTTGTAATGGGACTCCCTCCTTGTCCCTGACCCCCAGCAGCAGATGCTATAGCACAGAGCAGCAGGATCTTCTCCCATTGCAATGCAAGGCAAGAGGCTGCTCACTCTCAAACACCTCAACTTTATCAACTCTTCATTGCAGGGAGGCAGCTAAATAATAGCTGCCAGCCCCAGAGGAAGCAGCAGTAACCTTGTATCTCTAGGCAGGGAGATGGAGGAGCAGCTGGAATCCAGCACACGCCTTTGTCTGGCATGTGTTGGATGGAGCTCCATCAGCCAGCAGGCTGAGAGCAAGGAGCACAGCCTGCAAAGCAGCACCCTGGCCTGGCCTCTAGTGTGTTGTTTGCAAGGCTTTGCTTGCTTGCAGATGGTTTCACTCATTATTTGAGAGGTGATGGAACCACATCCCAGCCAAAGACAAGGTGGGAAGTCTGTGCCACCATTTGCCAGTGCCTGGATGTATGTGGTGAGCCCAGGAGGTTCCTGACGTGAAGAACTGAAAATGGGATAATTTCTTCCTGAGCAGGTTAATAATCAGATCATATTAACAAGTAAAATTTGATTAGGCTTCTGATTAGGAAGGAGTAAGCCAGGAGTTTGAAGCTTGTTGTGTCAACAGAACAGATTAGCTTCAGTATGATGTTCTGCTTTCATTAAGAAATTGGTAATAAAATTATAGCATCTGAATTCCCCATGAGATTCTGAACACGATACAATGCTTTGAGATGATGGCTAAATGTTACAGGATAGCACACTGGGACTTTTAGTCAACAACCAGGTAGAAGTGTGTCAAATCATTTAATTGCAACAAAAATAGTAATGAGGGGCCATGCATGTGTAATCTCTGACTTTAATAAATGATTACACAGTACAGTGTTTGGAAAAACCTGCTGGGTTGCTGTTTGGCTGTGTAGAGGACCCTGAGCATACTATGGTACAAGGCTTTATTTGCTGAGTATAGCAGTCAAACAGTGGCTACGCAGTCACAGATTGCAGCCCTGTTCAGTGCTGAAAAAGTTCTGAGCAGTTCTGATGGTTGAACCTTTTCATTAGAAAGCGTTACGCTAAATAATGTCACCAGCACTTCATGAATGGGTTAATTAAGTGCAGTAACTGCCAATGTAGTTTCATCTAAAATGGTAATGGAGTTTGGGTTTTGGCAGAGAGCAGATTTTAGAAGAAAAGGAGAAAATCATTCTTGTCATGGAGCTGGGTTCTCTCAGCAGGTTTAGCGATGGCCAGCAGAACTCCATGCACCAACCTGTTGTTGTTCCCCTTGCATTCATTCAAACCAGTATAACAGAAATCCATTGTATCAGCTGGAAAGCTGTTAAAAACGTATTGTAAAAGCCTAACATATTTAGGAACGTAAGTAACGCTTGGCTTATATTTCTCATCAGAATAGGATCTGGTGCTAGCGTGATGAATCATAAATCATAGGCTGCTCAGCATCAGTAAGGGGAAAAAAAAACAACCATTAGTGCTGCCTTGCTCTGCAGGCACCAGGGCTGTACTGAGAGGAAATGATCTCTGGTGCAAGTGGGGATGGACTGCAAATTCCAACCACAAACTTCCACCTGCTGTCAAGAGCAATTATGGATCAGAAGAGTGCGTTGTGATGATTGCTTGATCTTTGTGGCTAGTAAGTTAACTACCTACAGTCAAAACCCTGTTAATGTTAACTATGATGTTTTGCTCCACGTTTTGCTTTCCCCTGATTAAAATATGCCCCCCTTGGGACATTCCTCTCTCCAAGCACACTCACTCACATGAGATGTGTGAGAGGGTGAGAACAGCTCCTTGCTCCCAGAAGTTAGCTCTGCTCATGGTGGTTACTTCAGTCATTGGTACAAATGTCTTTGGATTATCTACACAGTGCTTTGCTTTACTGCTGCGGAATATAGAACATAGTTAATGATACTCTGCTTCATTTAGGGATATGGGAATCAACATTTTCGCTTCCTCTTTGAATTGCAGCTTTTCTGGATTTAGATTGTTTAGATTTACATTGACGTGGTCTCTGTGCTATGTTCTGCTACTGCATTAGAGCTGGACAAATCCCATCTGTCTGTTTAAAAAATGATTCATTTGACTGTGCCTCTGTGGGCACTCAGATTCACTCAGATTCTTTGAGTTACCCTTTGTGAGCAAGATGTGCTCCTGGAATACCAGGTCTCCTACTCTATAGGGCTATGCAGGAAACCCCAAGAATGTCCAAAGGAAGTGTCGGGGGCAGCACTTTGCAATCTGCCATCTGAATGAGAACTGGATTGTGTCTGAGAGTGGAAACAGTCAAATGCACACTCTTCATGCAGTATGTAGAAAAGTGCTTATGTTTAACTGGAATGAAGTAGTGGTTGTCGAGGATTGGGTAGCTTTTTGTCTTAGAAGACATGTAACCTCACACTGCAGCGTGAACTATTTGGGAGAGAAAAAGTAAACGGAGCAAGTTGTGTATGTGGGAGAAGGCTGGACATAGAAAGAGAGGCAAAAAGATGTGCTCAGAAATGGAAAGAAAGGAAAATATGATAAAATCAGTCAGATCCAGAACAAAGATGAGCAGATTTTCCAGCTGTAGGTGTATGAACTTCCATAGGTGGTAGTGTCGCATAGACTGAAGTTCACCGGGATGCTGGAGGGAACCCATAGGAAAACTCTGGACTATATGTCAAATCTGCTTTAGAATGGCCTGGAGTAGGATGGGAAGACCAAAGGGGATAAATTGCATCCTAATATTAAATGGTGTGGGGAGAAGGGTGACAGATGTATATTTTGGTAGTTCTGTGCAGATAACAGCATTTAGAAATGAGAAGTAGCCTTGTAGTTTTGTCTGTTTATTAGTTAGTCAGGTTATTTGTTTTAATTGTTAGTAATATGCTGATGAAATAGTCAGCCTTATAGTCCCCATCCTTATAGTCCCTATGTCCCTATAGTCCTGAGGGAATCGGCTGATGCAGTTGACGTGCCACTCTTGATATGTGAGAAGTCACGGTGGTCAGGTGAAGTTTCTGGTGACTGGAAAAAGCAGTGATGCACCCACTTTTGGGAAGGGTGGAAAGGATGACCCAAGGAACTACCAACCTGACAGCCTCACCTCTGTGCTAGGGAAGATCCTGGAGCAGATCCTCCTGGCAGCTATACTAAGGCATGTGAAAGAGAGGGAGGTGATATGGGATAACCAGCATGGCTTCATCAAGGGCAGGTCCTTCTTCGCCAACCTTGTGGCCTTCTATCGTGGCATAACTGTGTTACTGGACAAGGGAAGAGACACCAATGTCATCTATCTGAACTTCAATAAGGCCTTTGACATGGTCCCCCTTATCATCCTTCTCTCAAAATTGGAAAGATATATGGATTTGATAGGAGAACTGTTAGGCGGATGAAGAACTGGTTATGAGATTGTACCCAGAGAGTGGTGTTCAGTGGCTCAGTGTCTCAGTATGGAGATCAGTGACAAGTGGTGTCCCTCAGAGGTGAGTACTGGGACCGGTGTTCTTTAACATCTTCAACAATGACATCAACAGTGGGATTGAGTGTGCCCTCAGCAAATTTGCAGATGACACCAAGCTGTGTGGTGCGGTTGACACATCTGAGGGACAAGATACCATCCAGAGAGACTTAGACAGGTTTGAGCAGAGGGCCTGGGTGAACCTCGTGAGTTTCAACACATTCAAGTGCAAGGCCTTGCACTTGGGTTGTGGCAACCTCCATTATCAGTATAAGCTGGGGGATGTAAGAATGGAGCACAGCCCTGCAGGAAAGGACCTGGGAGTACTGGTGAATGGGAAGCTGGACATGAGCCAGCAGTGTGCCCTCATAGTCCAGAAAGCCAACTGTATCCTGGGCTGCATCAAAAGAAGCACGGCCTGCAGGTTGAGGGAGGTGATCCTACCCCTCTACTCTGTGCTGGTGATACCTGACCTGGAGTACTGCATCCAGATGTGGAGTCCTCAGTACAGGAGAGACATGGACCTGTTGGAGTGGATCCAGAGGTGGGCCATGAAAATGATCCAAGGGATAGAACACCTCCCATGTGAGGACAGGTTGAGAGAGCTGGGGATGTTCAGCCTGGAGAAGAGAAAGCTCCAGTGAGACCTGAGAGCAGCCTTTCCTTATCTAAAGGGGAGCTACAGGAAAGAAGGCAACGGGCTCTTTAGTGGGGTCTGTTGTGACTGAACAATGGGAGATATTTTCAAACTGAAGGAGAGAAGATTTAGATTAGACAGAAGAAATAAATTCTTTACAATAAGAGTGGCTATGAGGCTCTGGAACAGGTTGCCCAGATATGCAAGGTGTGTCCTGTCCCTGGAAACATCTGAGCAACCTGGTATCTATCATCTGTATGTGTCCGTGTTCATTACAGGGGAGTTGGACTAAATGGCCTTTAATGTTCCCTTCCAACTCAAACAATTCTATGATTCTATGGTTTTATCTTGAGTTATGTCTCAAGCTGTAATCCAGATGGGGAGAGTCATACCCTGAGGTAACAAATGAGCAGTAATTTTTCGGAAATGAGACATTGTATGGCTGTGCCCCTGCAGAAATCACAGCAGTAAGGGAAGATCTGACTCCCCCTCCAGTTAGGCTGTCCTATGTAGTTGTCTACAATCGTTTGAATCCCTGCATAAAGGTGATGTATTTAATACAAAGCTTTGCTAGATCTCAGTTGTAGCTCACCAATTTCTACACAGTCAAAACTGTTTCAGTCTCTCATACATCCTGGTACATTTTTTTGGTTCAGGTTTGTTTAATATTATGGAGCCTGCTTGGTTTCCTTTCCAAATTTTTATGGGAAATTTTATAATCATCTTTCCAAATCTGTTTGAATGCTTCATAGCTATCATTGCTCGCAGTGCTTTTTTTTTCTTCTGGATAACCTGTTTTTTTCCCCTGTGGTATCTTCAGATGTTGCTTTAGTTTTTCAGAAAACTCTTGTTCCTCATCTAACTTCCTTTCTATCTATCTTTCCTAATGATTGTTGGTCAGCGTCAATGTGTTCTGAGTAACTTCGTTCCTTGTTCCATCTTGGTTCCTTGGTTTCTGATGCTTCCTCTCTGACCACCTCAGTCCTGCTGTATTGGCTTTTGAATTATAGAACATACATAGTAGTGAATGAGCATCAGTAAGACAGAATAGGTATGCTGGTGTGATGTTTTCATACCAAAATTCTCTTCAGGATGGTGGAAACAGAGGCTGTTTTCTCAAATAGAAATTCTGTTGCTTTTGCTGTTTAATATAGCCTTGTTCCCTGTTTTTTTTTTCCACGCCTCTTCCACATGCCCTGCCAGCAAGAGATGCCATGCCTTGTGTTCCAGGCAGATTCACAAGAGATGGTGAATAATGCATTTTTATGCTGGAATACTTATCATACTCACGTCGTCTTGTGTCAAAATCCAGCTGGGTGAAAGAACCAAATGCATTAAAATATCATTTATGATAGCTTTATTAGTTAATAATACCTTTAAATGCATTTGAGTACTTTCCACATGTAAATTTATGTAAATGTATTTTGCACTGAAAGCCAAATTATTATAACAAAGGCAGTCTTACATAGTGTGAGGAAGCCGAATTGTTTGTGTTTGGTCACAGTCCTGGAGCTGAACAGGCTCCAACCTTTTGCAAAGATCACAAGGCAGCTTTTTTCTCTCAGTCCATTTCTGTACCCTGGGTTGAACTTTGCTGAATGGAGAAATGCAAATGTTGAACACACTCTCTCTGTACCTGGTGCTGGGAGGGGGGGGCTGGGCTGTGCCTCAGCAAGGGCTGCTCCAGCTGCTTCTGCTGTTCAGCTCTTAGACCTCCCCAACCGTTCAGGAAGCAAATATATCCTGCTTAACCCCAACTGCCTGCACGCTTTCCATGATGGTTAAAGTTACATTTCATTGTTTAAATCTCTGTCCTGCTGCAAGTGGAACTAAATGAGTGTTTTAATTTGTTACTTTTACCTCTGCCTGATGCTAAGGATTGTTCCCTCTGGAGCTGCATGAAGAGATCCGATGGCTTCCTTCATTGGAGATAAAGGGCCACTGAAGCTAGCAGCTTTACAAGGGATGCCTGTCTGTGTTGGGTCCAGATCTGTTCCTGGGAATAGCTATAAGCATCTTTCAGCTAGTGTAAATGTAGGAAAGTGTAAGATGATAATGAAGAGAGAGCAAATGTTTGAATAAACACTCCAGAGGGAGCAGCAGAGACAGCGTATGGATGGAACGCTGCACTTAAGGTACATCATCAGAGGCTGCGATCACAGCAACGTTATCATCTCCTTTTTATTTGTTTATTTATTTATTGCATTTCTTGAAAGATTTTGCACTTTCAGTGAGTTATGCTCTTAATTCTGTGTAATTTCACCCTTCCTTTCTCTCCCTCGCCCCTTTTTTGAAAGACCAGATGACTGATTTCTCAGGGCAGCAACAGTGCAGAAGGAGGTGGTCCATGAACATCACTCTTCTGAATAGCTCTGATTGCCAAACATCTTGCCCTTACCTGACATAAATCTCAGGGAAAAGATCTGCTTTCTCACTGTTGTGGTTTGGCGATGTATATTTTGAATTAAGAAAATGTGGAACCTGGCACTTGGCAGCAGAAGTTCTTTATAAGAGAACGGTGAGGTGCTGGCACAGGCTGCCCAGAGAGGTTGTGGATGCCCCATCCCTGAGGTGTTCAAGGCCAGCTGGGATGGGGCCCTGGGCAGCCTGGTCTAGTATTAAATGTGGAGGTTGGTGGCCCTCCCTGCAGCGATAGGGTTGGAGTTTCATGATCCTTGAGGTCCCTTCCAACCCAAGCCATTCTATGATTCAATGAAGACACGCAGCAAAACTGGACTGTGCTGCAAAATGAATTCCTTCCACGTACAGCAAGTTGGGGTTAGAAAGGCATCACACGTATTATTGGAATTGTGTTATTCCACCCATTGGTAATCTCAGTAATCCAGTTTTATCATCACATGAAAGTCTGTCTGGTTTGATTCCTCATCCTGTTTCTTTCACTTTGGTCACTTGCATTTGTCTCTGTTTACTTTCTTTACACTCAAGGAAATGAGTGTGATATTTCTTTGTTTGCATTAATAAAAATGGAGAACGCTTCTATATCAACAACGCTGAAATTGAATTTGTGGAAATATATTTTATCTATATGAGGTTTTGTTCGATTCTTTAATTCATTTCATTTCCTGAATTTAGATTCAATTATGCTCTTCCTTTCAAATGCACTCTGTTGGCAGCGCTGGGCTCGCCCATCTTCTGACAGCTGCAAATGGTAATGAAATCTCAGAGCTGGTGTGTAGATATGATCAAACAATTGCAACACCATCTGAATGCGTGTTTGCTCACTTGCTCTGGGGAACTCAAATTGCCATCAGTGATATACCTGTGCAGTGGTTACTTCCCTGCTTTGGTGAGAACCCTGTGAGGGAAAAAAAGGATTGGAATAGATGGTTGCAGGTTTGAGGTGATGGAGGCATCTCTTCTGGATTTGCAGTTCACCTGTTTTAATGTGAACTGCATTACACAGAGTGTTTTTCTGAGTGAGGTTAGAATCATAGTATAGAATGATAGAATTGCTCAGGTTGGAAAAAACCTTAAAGATCATCAAGTCCAACCACAACCTAACCATACTACCCTAACTCTAACAACCCTCCACTAAATCATGTCCCTGAGCACCACATCCAAATGGCTTTTAAACACATCCAGGGATGGGGACTCAACCACCTCCCTGGGGAACCTATTCCAGTGCTTAACAACGCTTTCTGTAAAGTTCTTCCTGATATCCAACCTAAACCTCCCTTGGTGCAACTTGAGGCCATTTCCCCTTGTCCTATCACCAGTGAGAAGAGACCAACCCTGCTCTCGCTGTAAGCACCTTTCAGATATTGGAGGAGAGCAATAAGGTCTCCCCTCAGCCTCCCTTTTCCCCGGACTAAACAGCCCCAGTTCCTTCAGTTGCTCCTTGTAGGGCATATTCTCCAAGCCCTTCACAAGCCTTGTTGCCCTTCTTTGGACCAGGTTTGGACTGAAAGACAGAGAAAGTTGAAAAGGTGAGAAAGTAAGTGGATGAAAATGACTTTTAAGTAAACTGGATCTGTGCGTAAAGCAGTAGGATGCTACCTTTCCCCCCAGGCCCCTCTCAAGCACAGGGCTTGGCAGTCTGCAATAGTCCTTGTATCACAGCAACATGAGCTGAAACGCATGAAAAAAGATAGTGTCTTTAAACAAACTGCTTGTGCTGACAATCCAGGGTGAAAATTCCTGCATGCCATTTATTTTACATTATGTGTAGTTGCGTGAGTGGCAGAAGGGTGAGCCAAAAAATAAACTGTCCTACAAATAAACAAGTGATGGTGAGGTCAGCAGGGAATCAATCTATCTGCACATCACAGGAGATAAGAGAAGCAGCACCAGGATAGGGAAGGCAGGACCGTGCAGGCCTTTGCTGCACATCAGGTGGGAACATGAGAACAAGAAAAATGTTTGCGGATGAGGGGCATGGGGGAGGTACATTACTATTTTCTGACTAAGGAACAACATTTCATAATACTTAGTCTCTACCTTTTCAAGCTGAAATTCATTACTACATCAAAGTGAGTGCCTCGCTGCTAATAGAGCAAATGTTTCTATTTAGAATGTAAATGAGAAAAATGTGCAAATTACAGGACTTTTAAAGGACCGAGTGGCTGATTCTGAGTGGCTGTCTGGATGGAATTGATCTTAGTTAATAAACTGATTTTGATGTAATTAGATAATAAGTAATAAACTTAGTTACTGATTCTGACAATTTGAAACAAATCATTAAATGTGTGTGCTGCGTTACACACGAAGCATAGTTTAATATGTGGGGGTGGGGTTTTTTTTGCATGTGTGTTTGTTTCCATTCTGTTTTTCAGCCTCTCCACCTTGCTCCCTGCCCTCCTTGTAGTACCGCGGTGTGCTCAGCCTCTAACAAAAAGTACCGTGAGGAAATGCTGAAGAAGTCCCCCTTGCTCATCTCTGAAGCTAAGCTGGTTTCTGCCAGCCTGAGGATCTCACCCTCTTCTAGACACACAGGTATGTAATGAACAGAAGTCATGGGCCTTCTGCATTCTCTCCAACTCCACAGCTTGGGCTATCTTGACTGCAGGAGCAACCTGTTCAAAAAAGCCGTAGCAGGTAATTTTTGGAAGCAGACACCTGGATGGAGATGCTTTTTCATCAAAAGAAAACATTTGCACAGATGTGGTTGACACAGGAGGGCGTGATCTCATTCCATGTGTCATCATTAACCTTAGCTGAGATAACTGCGCATGTGTGACCATTAGATATGCAATGCTATAAAATATGAAGCCAACAGGAAAGTACCTGGCTACCAGCTACATGTGGTAGTACAAGTAAATCAGACTGAACTGCAACAGATGAGGATATTAGGTGAACTTGCAAGTTCCATGAAGAAATTCCTTAAAAACAAAAAACCACACCACCGCCTTTGCCTGTCTCCACGGCTGCTACCAATGCGGGCAAAACATGGCAGCATTCCATAATGCTCAAGTCATCAATGTGCAATTTAGTCTTACTGATTTGTCTCTCTATGTCAAAGCAGGACATCATGAAAAACTCTCTGTGCAGGAGAAGGTGTAACATATTGCCTGAACCATCTGTATCGCTGGTTGATGTTGACATGTCATGCGCAATGCAGATGATGGGGTGTGGATAGTCTGTTTTACTGCTAAGCAATCTGGTATGAATTTAACACTAGTTAAGGGTCTGAACACCTGCTAGCTCAAGAAGTGTAGTTGGAGATGCATAAAAGGCAAGCAAGCTGTTCCGCAGGACCCAGACCCAGTACAAAATCCACCTGATGCTTTGCCTTTTGTCATGTTGATTCCAAGCACTCACTGCTCATTCAGAAGGCCTCACCTTCAGGATGTGCCATTACCCATCACGTTTCTGGGCTAGTGTTTTGTGTATCTATTACAGTGAGCTGTAGTTTTGAGATATTGCTTCTGGGGGCATAAAAAATGGCTGACTGGAGAAGCCTATGAGCTCTCCTTCCAGGATGCTGCCTCTGCACCATGCAGACAACCTCTTGGTTTGTTCCAAGCTCAGTGGCTGTTTCCTGTACAGCCATGAACAGACACCACAACGGTCTTAATTCCCAACCTCAAAATGAGAGGGTTGGCTTTCTTTCACTGTATGCTGTTATTCTTTTGAACCATTTCTGAGGAGGGATTTTTTTTTTCCCCCTACCTTCCCTTCCTATGTGCACTAAATTGAAGCTGAATACCGGAGCGGTATGCAACATTAGATTTCAGCATGACCCCTAAGAGTCCTTCTGAGAGTGTTTCTTTTAACAAAGTTGCATATGGAGACACGTGCCAACCTCATGGAGGGTATCAGGTACCTATGAGGCAGTATGGGACAGTTGTGTATCTTGTGAGTGCTGATGCTCTCTAGGTCCTGACCCTCTGCTCCAAGAGAAGGCCCATGCACCCACACAGAACCCCCCAGACTTCATGGGACTCTCTGCACCAGCTGGATTCTGCAGGTGTGTATCTGCATTATCACATTCAGCAACAGCATGAGCTTGGTAAGTTAAGTAAGTGCCCTACTCGCATTCATACATGTTCTTTCAAACTGAGATTTCAGACAGGCAAGTGAAGATATACTTCAGTTTTATTGTTGTTTAGGCATGGATAGAAACATCAATTCTTTTGCACTCTTGGTTCTTGAAACGTGCCTACAGTGAACGTGGAGCAGTGAAAAACGCGGCTCCTAGGACTGACAATTTAAAGTGCATAGGAGATCTAGCAGAATCCCAAAGGATGAGAAGGTCTTCTAATTCCTTTCTCATAGCTGTGGAAGTCGAAGGACTTTTCTTCTTCTCTTCTTCCACCACGCTCCCGAGACAGCGGTACCAACGTTTTCAACCCTTCCCTATGCTTTCCCTGATGATCTTTGGAGGTTTCTTCTCTGTGTTTAAAAACTATTTGTAGTGTTATAAACAGACAGTTGATTTTTGCATACTCCTTCCCAGCATTCTGTCGCAACTTTTTCCTGTTTAGAGTCACGCCCACTGCGACCGGTTAAAAAAAACCTGTATCACTTGGCAGTGTTCTCGCACCAAAAGAAAAAAAAAAGATATATTTGTATATAAAGTAACCTCTTTGTGTGTTCACGTTTTATTTTGGAAAAAACAGGTGTTTAAAAATTTTAGAATTTTTTTTTAACAAAATTCTAAAAAGAAAACAAACAAAAAAATCACAATATTTACAGAGATAACATAATGGCTTAGCCATGCAAAACAAATCACTTTGGTTTTTCCCCCATTTTACTTTGGTTTAAATACCGACCAAGATTGTAATTTCTTTCTTTTTTTTTTTTTTCCTTTTTCTCCTCTTTGCCAAATAAAACAGTAACAAATCAAAAGTTTAGAGGCCTATAACAGGATTTCCCTCTAGTATTTTATACAGCATAGAGTCTATAGGACTTCTTATGTATTTAATCCATGCCAATGCACTACAGGAAGCTTTTATTAAGACATCAGTCACTACTGCCCAGACATATAACATTTTACAAATTTACAAGTAACAGTGTTTTTCTTCCCCCCTAAATAATGCAAAAGTGGCAAAATACGTTTCCTAACGTCCGTCTCTTTCTTTTATTTATTTATATTCTTTTTTTCTTTTTTTTGCCTACCAGTCTATAAAAACATACTTTTTTTCCCTGGATATCTGTAAAAGGAAACCTGATGTTCTGCGTGCTTTGCTGTTCCTCTCCATCAACCCGCCTATCACTTTCTTCCCAAAACGATCCTTCCGCGCAGAATGAAACTTCCCTCTCCCTTAACGACAATTCCCTATCAGCCATTCACCCTAAACCATTTTCTTATCAGTACCATTCTATAAATTTCCTCAAGCGTAAAACATGTTTATAAAGTTACAAACTTGAATGTAACTAAAGATACATAGACATTTCGTTGTTACAATTATATGTACTGTTCGATAAATTAGGTACCAGTTAAAAACACTAAAATTATCTCAAGGTGCATTCAATATCTGTAGCATAGTTAACAAAACACACAAAAAATATATATATTCTATTTTTGTGGAAAAAAATGCAGCTTTGATATGACCACTTTTTTTAAAAAAATCTCCAATTCTGACTGATATCTCTTTGAAATGAAGGTACAGTACTTTAAGGCAGCGGATAACGTAAAGGAATCAAAATCAAACCAGAAATCCAGTTCCTTATCCTAATTCTACCACGAAGGACAACAGGTAATGTATGAGTAAAACGCAAGCCTTGCTTTAGAAGGAAAGGACCATGGGCCACCATCTGCACGTAGGCTACCAGTGTTTCATTGTGTTCCTTGCTCAGTCCCGAGCCTTCTCCGTAGGAACTCTTTACTCCCTTTCCTGGCTGTTTGCTTTCCCTCAGCTTTCTTAAATACTCACTGTTATTAACAATTCGGCTTATTTTTGTCACAACTGTCACCTCTCCTCTTTACTGTGACTCCTAAAAATGAAAAAGGAGATTGATATTTTTCCTTTAGGACAATCTTACGCTTTAGGTATTTGCTACAAAGCAGAGGTTTCACTGATAACAATCAGAATTAGACATGTACCTGCCCAAAGGGTGTCATAAAAACAATTGAAATCAAACCATTACACTATACATCAGAATAACAGCAACTCCCAGAACAAAGCCTTACAGTGTATAAAAATAGCTACGTAAAAAATTTACATAAAGGCAAACAAAAAGAAATCTTCAGTGCAGACATTTACAAAAAAATAGTTTAAACAGAACACAACATGGTGACCTATTATCATGGCTGTTGCCAAAATTAGTTATTCTGTGGGTTGGGTTTTTTTGTTGTTGTTGTTTTGTGGGGTTTTTTTTTTAGCTTGAAATAATTGTGTCTAAAATCCGCTGAAAACTTGGTAGTATGATCTGTTTAATACTTGAACCATGAATAGCTGTCACTTCTTTGTATACGTTTAAATACAATCCACGTTCATGCTTCAATTGGTCTATATGTATTCTCTGAAAATATGAAAGATAAAGGTGGTTAAACGGGTTTAGATTTAAACATGTTAACCAATATAACTGCTCAGCGTCTGACCTCCAAGCAAAAAGCGACATTAGCAGTACTTTCTTCTCCCGTTTAATGAGAACACTTTCCTTCGTGATAAGAGCAGCTGTTGCAGCGTAGTTCCTAAAGCAAGGAAGTCTATCTGGTAGGTAACGCACTTATGGATAAGCTTTCATTTATGCAGAACTACTGACCCAACAAAACAAAAAGTTATAATGCAAGATGGCACCGAAGGCCCGTGATGCTATTTGAACTGCTACGGTCAATAAACACCTTCAGCTAATTTCATCTCCAGCTAATCCTCTCAATGTTGCAGTGCTGTCGAAAGTACAAAGTCCAGAAAAATAACTAGACACAGAATGACCCCCAGCTGGCAGAATTTTCCTGTAGAAATGCCAAGCATGCACACTGTGACTTTTTCAAAATCCAAATTTAGTTTCCGCTGTTAAGTCACTCATAAGATATTATTTGGGAATTCCCAGTTCCAACGAAACCCCAAGGAAAGGGCACACAGGAATGCTGCATCTCTTTGTTGTACACTCTATAATCATTTTTCTTTAGTACAAAAATAGTGGGGTTTATTTTAAAATGTCAGATAGTAGTAACATAGCAAAATGATCCATAATCAGAGCTGTATTCTTATGCAAATAAGAAATGTGATCATCCCACCATACGCTTTAAAGCCCTGCAGCCCAAAGCAGGTATCCAGCACTATTTAGTTACTCAGGGCCGTCCACTGCTTTTCTATCAAAGAACTCCAAATGCTGTGTTGCCGAACACAAACTACTCCCCCTTTAACGATCAGCTGATGATTAACTCAAGAAAGCTCAGTATGGTGAGCTACCACAAAGTTAATCTAAAATTACTTCTGTTGCTCAGAAAAATGCAATGGGTATGAACTCCCACTTTGAGTACCAAGTAGCGAGACATGGCATGTGGGTAGGCAGCAATGGTGTATAGATGTGCGGGCACTGGGTGGTGCTGTTGGTGTTTGGTAGCGCCCAGTAACTCCGGACAGAACTTGTGTGTCTATTTTTGCACACTTTATTTTACACAGATCCCAGCTGGGCAAGCTTGTATACCTGTTGCACTTGTACTAGCTTAATATACAGTGTCTCTTTCCAAGAGCACATGGAGAATCGCACCACTATGTGAGATCCTGAATAAAAGAATCATTTTATTCTTAGATAAAGTTTGTGCCTCTTGCAGCATTGATGAATAGAGCCCATCAAGAAATATTGCTTCCAGTAAGGCAAGAGTGCTCCTGTGAGCATCTAAAGCCATAACTCAAAACCTTCTAAATGTAACCTACACACCTTCTACGCACGAATGCACAGGTAGGTATATACCACAGTGGTATACTATACAACTATTTTTTTTTTTCAATTCCCCAAGTGCACAAGTCAAACAAACAAACAAAAAAACAACAAAAACAACAAAAACACCCAAGTACTCACTTATATCTAAATGCTACATTTCTTTAGTGTAGTAATGTAGTAACCTGCGTAATGCAGGTTAGAACTTTTAAGTGGCTGGGGGACTCGAGTCTGTCCGTCCTCATATCACCAGAGTCAAAACCACTCCACTTCTTATGCCCAAAGGGTAAGCAGCAGATCCGATCTAACCTTGTGATTGTTAGACATGGATTGCTAGAGAGAAGAGGTGGCCAGATGTTAAATTTTGAAGTGTGAAACACCTACCTGGAATGATGACTGACACGTTTTGTCTCTTAAGTCTCAGATTTATGATTGTTTTCTTCTAGTTTTTTATTTTCTTCTATATTCCCGAGATCTTTGTCTACATGTTTTGACGCTGTC
Source organism: Alectoris magna (assembly GCA_030625065.1). Classification (NCBI taxonomy): domain Eukaryota; kingdom Metazoa; phylum Chordata; class Aves; order Galliformes; family Phasianidae; genus Alectoris; species Alectoris magna. The sequence goes on from CM060560.1 coordinate 109,903,953, forward strand.
CTAGAATGAAAAATTAGGGTCATTTTTGCACTTCTACAGCACTCTGTTCCATACTCACATTAACGATGCTGCTTCCCCCCAGCCTCTTACAGTTCTGTTTGGAGTGGAGCAATAGGCTTGTATACGTTTGTAAATAGACCAGTAGCACCAGTTTCCCCGCCAAAGCCATGCTTGTGTGTTTCATATCCTGGGAAACTCAGAATTATTCTGAGCTAGCAAAGTATGGTTGAACTGGTTGTGCAGATCCGTGTATCTTGACAAATTAATTGTGTGGCTTGTTTCAATAAACAAGAGTTTGCTTTAAGGCGTACTAAAATGTTACAAGTGTGCCTAAGATATCTTGATCAACATAGCAATCTTTTGTGTACTCATAGTAATTGACTTTCAGAGGATGTGCCAAACAGCAGCTCTTTAACTGTGAAGAAATTAATGAAAATTCCGGCAGCACCAAAAAAAAAAAAAAAAAAGAGAAAACATTCTGTCTTCCAGATCCGTGCTGGCTCTGACTGACAAGGTTTAGGTAAAGAAGGGATTGTGTAAATGTTTGAGGGGGAGAAAAGAGGTATGCCTCATTTAAAATAGCAGGTTGTCTTTAATACGAGTGGTGGAGATGAATTAATGAGTTAAGTGCTTAGTTTGGCTTAGCACAATAAAACCACTAAGCCATTCATTTAATGTGTGAGAAGCCTCACTGTCTGCCAAGGTGAAAGATTCCTGCAGAGCTGCGATAACATTTTGAAGGCCACAATTTTTAGAATGTAAATGGGCAAATGTGTTTGAGTGGGACAAAGTAAATCCCTCGTGTCAAAGCAGATTATGGTATAGGCATTTTCTCTACGGATAATTTGTTTCCCCTACAGAAAAGTAACATCTGTTGTGACAGATTTATGCACATGCTCACCCTTGCTTCAGGGTAAAGATCTGTGGTGACACTGACTTGCAAAATGCAGTGAAGACACAGGTAGGTAGGCAAGGGAGTGTGACATGGCACGCTGACACCATGCAGGTATGTACCTCACAAAACCACCAATTCCAACTTTTTGCTATCGGAGTGGGTTAGTGCACATCCTCCATCTGAGCAAAGGCTGTGAGCTGGGGCTGAGCACTGTGTGTGCCCTGAGCTGAAGGAGCAGCGAAAGGTACTGTCAATAAAGCACTATTTAGTGCTTATCTCAGCAGAGCTTCTACCAGGTGCTAATACACCTGCTCCTCCGCACCCCTGGGAGTGCTGTGACAGATGCTGGTGGGAGCAGTGTGTGATGGGCAGTGCCAGAGGGCATGCAATTCAGGGTCCCAAATCCCACAGAGTATGCTGAATGGGTCCACTCTAAAACCAGAAAGGTTTTGAAGTAGGTTACTTCCTAGGTGGTTCAAACTTGTAATGCTTCTAAGTTGCATTTACCTTTTGCTGACGCTCTCAGACTGCCTCTGTTCTGCTTGTGTGGCTGACAGAAGGGCAGGTGTCTGTGCAGAACCAGTTTTGCTGTAAACCCTCTTATACACAGATCCAAACTACTGATTGTCACAGGCAAATCTAATTTTAAAAATGCCAAAACTCAAAGTAACATGTTCTACAGTGGCAAATTATCTAAAATAGCGATATCGAAAAGCCTGGAAGCACGTTCAGTGCACAGGAGGAAAGGATGCAAGATGTTACAAGGAAGAAAATCCAATGATTTGGTAGAGATCGACCTTCTCCTGTGATCATAATAACCCTTCCCAAATCTCTTTAATCCTAGTTAAAAAACCAAACGAATAAAATATCCAAACAAACAAATAAAACCTTTAACATTTTGGAAAATTACTTTTTCTAATTAAAACATAAAAATTTGTTTGTTTTAGGTAGAGCACAGAATCTGTCTTGTCACAGATAAGCAGCCTTTTCCATAAAGAAGTCTTTCACAAAACTGGAGATGGTAAGGAAAGAGATGAAAAGCTGAAAGATCTGGATCTGGGCAACTGCCAGAGCTGATATGAGCTGGAGGTGGGGGAAGCAGTGTTGTGCTCATCTGCTTACACTGTGCTTTATGTGAGCACTTAGGGCTGCTCTTGCAGACAAGTGAGTGGAATGGACAGGCTATTGGCATGGCTCAGCACGATGCCTTTTTTTGGCCTCTTATCCATGGTTTTATAGGACCTAAGGCAGACTGGATCTTGAATGACCTGACACCTAACGACAGGGAACTGTAACTAAGTGGCATTACTGTTCTTTGATCAGGTTAAAATAGATCAATGACTACAGCTGGTAGGTCCTGTGTTGCTATCAAGATTTATTTTTCAGGTGTTCTACTGCAGCTCTGCATTCAATGGAACCATGGTGTTCCCCTCACTAAATGCCATCTCTGTTTTTCCTATAGCCAACAGGGATGAGAATGGAGAGGTGAAAGGCAGCTTTCTAACTTTGAAAGAGAGTTCCCCAGAATCCTGATGTGGAGTACAGTGAATATTGCTTGTCAGAAATCAGAGCAGCTTTTCATTTCAGAAAGCCGGACAGATTTAGATTTTCGGCGCCTGAGACTGAAATACATACAAAGTTCAATTCTAGTGTCTTGGTGATCTTGCTGATCATGATACATGGACAGATTCACCACCTCAGTACGAATTCTATTCCTGGTGGGTTTTTTTTAGTGCTCAACAGGATTAAGAGACGATAGAATCAAAATCTGAACTGAGTTAGAGCAGTGTGATCCATTGACAGTGCTGTGCCAACAGCAGAGGAACGGGCAACCCTGGTATGGCACCAACCCTCAGGTCTTGACAGATATTGCCAGGGCTTGCAACAGAGTAATGGCTCAAAACAGAGTTTCTGCCACTTGCTGAAGTGATCTGAGACCTGAGAATGGTCCTTTGCTACCTTAACATTCAACGACTATTTCTTAATTTTTTTGTGCATTGACTGCTGTCAACTTGCTCCACTTGTAGCTAAAGAGGGACTTCCCGATGACATCTGAGCAGCTGGGCAACTCTATCTGAACAGATCCACATATTCCAGGGAATGCGCCAAAAAGGGCAAGACTGTCCACTTTGTCCCTGTCATCTCACACACATGATAAACAGATCTAATAAGACCCTATTTTAGTATGCTTTGGCAATGTTGCACCATCCCTGGAGGCATTCAAGGCCTGGCTTGATGGGTCCCTGCTCAGCCTTGATCTAGTGGTTGGCAAGCCTGCCCCCAGCAGGAGAGTTGGAACTAGATCATATTTGAGGTCCCTTCCAACCCAATACATTCTAGGATTCTATGATACTGCTCTATGATATTGTAAAAGTTGGTTGTATTAATATGAGCTTACTTATATCTTTTGGCTGGTTCTTTTTTTTTTTTTTTTTTTTTTTTTTTTCCATTTAATCATTTTTAAAACAGATCATTCCCAGCTCTTGCTAAAATCATGACTCATATTTTACATTTATCTGTGCTCGCTCTTCAGGAAAATAATTATCCTCGGGGAATGCTAATCAAAATGTCTCTGTAAGTAGTGCCAAAATGAGGTCTTCAGTTTTCTTTCGAGTGTGTGTTGAGGGGCCATTATTTTCATGCATTTTGTTTAGATACTTACGATAACATTATTCTTAATATAAAGACCTTTTTTTTTGCCTATCATCTCCATTGTTTTTCTTGCTTTATTGTAAATACACACTGCATATAGGTTACACACACACACACATATATATATATCTCCTTTGGAGTTCAACTTCTAATTTCTTTTTATCTCATGCATCTAAGCCTCAGCCAGAATTCTGCTTAAGAAGAAACTTTGCACTGCCTTTTGTCCTGTTATCAAGCTTGTGATAATGATGGGTAAGAGAACACACATAGATGTAGTTCTGGGTCTTGAAGCAAGAGCTATGAACTTCATTGTCAGAAATACTTTTGAATGATACGTTAAGACACTGAACTGTAACGCTGGAAAGGATTTTGTGGGAGCTGAGGATCTCACCCAACCAAACGTGGACTGTTTGCCACCTCTTTCTGTTCACCCCAATTTTGCCTTCTAATTCTTACAACTACTTTCAAATGCCTATCAGCAGGAAAAAAAGGCAAAAAGAAAAACACTCCAGTGATATAGAAAGGAGTGATTTTTGTAAATTCAATTTATTCAATTTTCACATAAGTTTTGTGATGTTAACTGACACCTCCAGCGTTGTTCACAACTTGGTCTTTTCTCTGGAAAGCAATTGCATGGAAAACAACGCAAGTGCTGCATCTTGCTGAAAACATACAGCAAGTTGCCTGTATATTTGCCCTGCTACATTTGGTTTCATATGCTAATTTCCTATAAAGTATCAGTACAGCAGAATTGCTATGCTTCAAGTGTTCAGTTTCAGAGTGAGACTGGTAACATTCTTGATTACTGTGATCTAAGGAGAATTTCAATATTTTGTTGTGCTCTGAGCATGAACAATTTTAAGACTGCTGCTGTGCTTCAATTTGCCCAGCTGCATATACTTTTGCTGCATTTTAAACTACTTTAGCCTTTTTCTAGCATCATACAAAAGGAGATTTGCAAACCTCTAGACCCAAAGAGCAAAAATGGGCAAAGGTTCAATCTACACGCAACACTTCCATGCCTGGAGAACAGGTGCATAGGGTGCTGGGAACATTGCTTTCTTTCTAAACCTTTAATGTGTACAGAACTCTCAGTAGTTTCTGGCAATATGAACATTTTGTATATGAAGGATTTACAGAAGATGGGTGTTCTAGAACTGCTTAACTAAGATACAGCAAAATTTTTTAGTCAGATTCTTCAGTGCCGTATTATATCCTCTGTTCAGTGCTAATTAGTTTCAAATATGCTTTTTGGAAAATGGACAAACCTGTAGAAAACAAGCGTTTGGCCTTCTGCTCAGATGAAGGAGAAACAAAGCATGCTTGGATAGGGAGCCTCAGCTCTTAATGTGAGAGGGGGCTGATTGCAGGACATGGAATACAGATGAGTCCCTGATTTATGGGATAATATTCATAGTGAAAAGAATATGTGACAATAATCAGCTTTTGCATCGAGTGGAGCTGAGGCAGTGAATAACTATATAAGTGATTTATTGTGAATATATTCCAAGGCTACAAGTGTAATTTCTACTTAGTGTGGGTGACAAAGCAATAGAAGATAATACAAACCACAACACCCATAATGACAAAAGTAATGTTTTTCTTGCCTCGGCAGACTTGGAAAGTTCTGTGCTGCTGCCTTCTCAGACTTTCCTTTGGCGCCACTTTGGGGATAGAGATTAGGTGAGTTACTGTTGAAGGGTGGGTTCAAAAAGTGACTACTATCTGTTGGCCTGCACGGAGACGGACAGTTATGATTGGACACAGGCTGTATCTGAAGGTGTAAGGTGCTTTGAACAAGGCCTATTTTTATTCCTAGACTACAATTTGCGCTGAAAACTTTGAAACTTTGTCAGAGAATAGGTACCGACACTCAGCTTGCTCTTGCAAGTATGGCATGCACAAGTTAGGGAGGATAAAAACAGGTCAACTTCAATATATGCTGAGAACATGAGTTTGTCAGTGACAATGCGTCTATTAAGGGTTTCGGAAGCCAGCAACGCTGTATGAAATAGGAAGACTATTATTTAACTATAAAGGTTTATTATTGTTACTATTTTGTTCCCGGTGAACCTTTCTAATAAATTCAAGCTCTAATTTTACTCGACGCATGTCTAAGAGAAATTGAGCATAAGAAAAAAGAATATAGAATACTCTATTTAGAATATAACGTACCTACATTTGAAGAGGAAAAAGCTATCTTAAATCACAAGCTCATTTCAGCAAATGACATCCTATAATCTAAATTTCTCATCGGCTCTCACCACACTATATAAAGGTGCAGAAAAAGATACTTTACCTTCTCTGCCCTCCTTGTATCCTACTAGCGCTTGCAAAAACCCAATCGCTGCATCGTTTTATGACTGCACATTCTCATATTCAAAACAGATGAGAAAATGATTCTAAACATTGTTAGAAGAGTAGCAAAGTGTGGGAGGAGGAGCTCAACTTTATTGTACTAGACAATGTTAGTTTTCTGATATTAATGATTCTATGGTTCTATTATTACTTCTTAATTTGTAACCAAAAGCAGCATGAACTTTGCCAAAAAAAAAAAGTGCTTCACCACTCGCCCCCAACCCTTCTATAATATCTGAGTGTAGTTTTGTGCTCGGTCATTTACAGAAGTTCTTTATTTGCAGAACTTCCAAAAACTACTTAGTTATACCTGGAATACATTCCTTATGTAATATAAAAAAACCCAGTATTTTCTAAGAAAAGTAGATTGAAAATTCCTTGTCACACTTTGTCACTTTTCTGTCACACATTTTAGATTTCATTTGAGCTAACTTTAATGAAAAGTCACAAAAAGAACTTTAAGATTTTTTATATACTTGCGCTGATTTGTTTTTATTATGAAAAACTTCTTTAAATCTTCCTATGTAAAAAGCAGTTGAGAACAACCTTCCAGACAGCAAGCCTGTTCTAAGTTCTCCCTAAGGACACATATATGGTGATAAGGGACACGGTCACGGCCATCTTTAAAACCGTGGAGAAAAATGGCTACTCTTTATAAAATAAACTAGATGATCTCAAAGTGGGCCTGAGTGATAATACAGAAACTAGAAAGCCAAGCAGGCCTCAATGGCAAATCCCATGCTTGCTTAGGTTGGTAAAACATACTCATTTGGATGTTGGCTTCTATCTTTTCAGCAACAAAAGGTCTACGTTTACCATTTTTACTTCTGTAGATCTCAAAGTGTATGTGAATGAATGAATGAAAGATCTAGATAATTTAGATCTATTCTGTAATTTAGTCCATGTTTTAAGGCAGAAGAGTTACCCAAATTTTAAGTGTAGACAGTTTCTAGTAGCAATAGAGCCACACAGGAGGTGACTTCCCACAATTAACTCACAGGTACCATATCAGCACAGTTTTGGCTGTCAGGAAATAGAACCTCATTAGAGACAACTAACTATGAAGTCTTGGAGTAAGCTGCCCTTATCCAAGAGAAGTGTCTCGTTAAGCTTTAGGGCATGCCAATCAGAAGTGTCAAGTATCCTTTCTCTATTAAATGCACCTAGTATAACAGCTTGTCCCCAGTCAGAGTACTGGAATGCTGCAGGAAGGAAAACAGGTAAACACATGTTTGTGTTCATGATTATTTTTTAAAATTTAGTATCAAGTTTCCCATAAATTCTTACTTTGATTTCTTCACATAGAGCCAGTAGACAACACCTGCAACCAGGGCAACCAACAGAAGACCGACTACAATCCCCACTATTAGCTTTGCCTGGTCATTAACCTTTTCACTGTTGTCATCTGAAGTGAAGAAGAAAAGTTAATGAGTTAACCTATGATGAAGAAAAGTACTACCGCATTTTAAAAATACTTGCATTAGAAACAAAGAACAAACTGTTTCAAAATGTGAAAGCAAAAAAACCCACAACACTTAAAGCTTCAAGAAAGTCATGTTCTTAGTCAATCATGGTGCTACCTGTTACAGATCAAGTTGAGTCCTATTATGAGGGACTGTTCAGTGACTCTGCATATGTCTTAATCTGAGACAATCAACAGAAAGTGTTATGGAGATGGAGAACTGTACATACCATTTCTATCCTCTGGTTCATCGTACTCTGGAATACTTACTGAAATGAAAAATGTTAAAATTAAAGATAAAACACGTTATAACCTGAATATTACTTTTAATTATTTGCATCAGTGACACTAAAAAATAATACAATATTTGCCAAACATCTCTAAGAAAAAGTCATTATTTAATAACTGTAAGATATCCAACTGAAGAATCATGTTCAATGCTATAATATTAATTTCAGAAACATTTATGTGCTCCTCTTTCACAACTATTAGCTTCTTAACATATTTCCTCATTGAAAACTGAAAAAGTCAGTACCACTGATGATAAACTGGAATTTGAGGAGTAAAAGATGATTACGTTATAAAAAATAAAGACTTTGCCTTCTGTAACTAATATTTTATGTATACCAAATGTATATTCTTTTGTACCATCACGGCATAATAATTATATAATACACAGAAATACATATATGTGTGTATATATATAAAACTTATGCTTTATAAATATATATGTTACATACTTACATATTGCATACATGATATAACTAGTCAAGGAAGACCACGTGACTTCACCCAGAAAACTATCAACACATTCTGTATACTATTACATTATTAGGGTTCTATTTGCCATTGCTTGACTTTTAAGACAAAAAGGTAACTACCTTAGTACCAACATTATTATGCACATCCAGTCTTCATTTGTGTGTGAAGTGTGGATACTTTATGTGAAAGTACAACTTTCAGAAAATGGTCTTTAGAAGATACTCACTAGCAGAGACATTCAGAGAGGTCACAGTCCTTTCTAGCTGATTTTCTGCAATGCATGTTAATGTTACATTTTCCTCAGGAGCAATTATAATTTTACTGGAAAATTTTCCATTAACATACTTGGTCTCCTCTGTCTGAAAAGGTAAAAAATGAAGGTTAGTATCCTTGAAAAACGCAAACAACAAAAAAATGTATTATCTGTATTTACGCAATGAAAATGTTCAGAGAGAAATAACAATCAACAATATTTCAGTTTTCCAAATAACAATAGAAATAATTCATTATTTTATTACACGGTAATGTGAACATTTAGATTGCCCAGGCTTTTCTTGTAGCTATAGCTACGTTTTGCACAGCATGTACTGCAATAAGACTTATAAAGAGGTATTTTTAAAAAATTCACCGCACCCTGTACTTGTTTTTCTTTCTTCCAACTATTTAAAAAATATCCAAGGAATAAAATTCTCCAAGGAAACCCCAAAATGAGACTTCTACGTTTGCATTTCTTTCCATCTTGATCTTTCTCATTTATGCCTTTATAAGGGAAATGACCACTGTAAGATTTCCACTTTACCAGATTCCAAGTCATGAGTTGTTTCCACCCAAGAATCATTTTGCCAGGCATCATTCTTACATTAATGCCTTGTCCATAAGAACATTATTTTAAACTAATTAGTTATATAGACTCAACACAATTCCTAACCTACAGTTTTAAGTAAATGGACACATTTTCACAGTCATGTAATTTCTGTAGGACTCGAGCAAAACCTTAGGAAGCAATGAAATCTGCAGGAACAATGGGCATTATACTTCCAGTCTTTAAATGTTTTTAAATAGGTCTAATTTATTTTTCCTGTCAAGACAAAATATGGCAATGTGTTTTGTTTGTCAATATGAAAATATTCCAATTTGCTTCTTTTTCAGATATTTTTCAAGCTGCTTAAGTCTCCTTATTCGTCTCCTAGGCTGACTGCATTTGGTTTTGTTTCCAGTAAGAAACAATGGGTATAACCATACAAAAATAACATATACATTAGGATAAAACTGCAAAGTCCCTTTATGAACTATAGTGAGCATATTTTCTGATTTTTACTTGTAACACTTCCCCCAGTTAATGCCTACATCAAGTACCTTATTGCTTTCTAACACAAATTTCACAGTCCGTAAGAATTTGTAAATCCTTGATGTATTGGCAAAGCCACCATGTTATCCAAGCAAAATGGCTGAATAACTAAAAAATGCAGATTTTTATTGCACACTTCTCTTTTTCCTTCTTTTTCCTTCCAGCTTCATCTTGTAGGTGATGGAACCTGTGTACTTTTGTCTGCTATATTCAAAAGCCCTTTATCATTAGAAATTATCCATGCAGGTACCAGGTAGCTACTCTCCATGTAGCCTATAATATCATTTAACCCTCCTTCTCTCAAGGAAATAAAATTGATTAAACTCCTTCGATCTAAGTACTTGGAAATTTTTTCTTGTCTTTAAATCGTGCCCTCCTATCTTTTGGTGAAAAAAGTAGTAAGAGAGATACTTGCCTTATTTATGAGGCTTCCACTACCAGTAACTGTCCATTGCACTGCTGGTTTGGGAAAACCTTCCACGTGGCAGACAATTGTTTTAGACATCTTATTTGTGTTCGTTTTCTTTGTCATTTTGATTTGAGGCTTTCCTATTAGAAAAAATATTACAGTTAAACATTTTATTTGAACAGCACAATTAATAATCACAGCTTTCTTGCTTCCTTACCTTCCACTATAAGTTTAAGTGTCTTTCTTTTCTTTAGCCCTTCAACTTCCTGTAGAGTAGTTTCACAGATGTAGTTTCCAGCATCTTGATACTGCAGACTTGAAAATGATGGACTTGTTTTCATTCTGGTATTGTCCTGATGGAGCAAGCAGTTAATCTTTTGAACTCTAATTCAGAATACGTTAACCTCTACATTACAAAAGTGACAGGTATTAACGGATTAGAGTCTTACACTTCAAGTGTCTTCCTGTTAGTAACCACATTCAAATAGCAGACAGCAACATCTCAGCATGAAAAGTGGAAACTATTGGATGTTGATATAAACCACTTCTCTTCTTCACCTTCAAGTCAAGGGCATAGATGGGAACAACTGTTCTGAGCTTTGTCAGTAGGCTGGTGAAAAACACTACTGGTACAAGTTGACATACTATCAACACTCCCCTAGTAACTGAGCTTAGGAATTCACTACTAAATAACCTTAGGAATCGTCATTTTTAGTTTCCATCAGTATCGGTGTTCTTTAAACCTGCCATCTACAAGAGCTACTTTTTTTAACCACCCACTGAACAGCCAGCAGCCAACACCTAATCTTTCAACCAGCCTTGTCCTGCTAAGTTTATTGGGATCAAAATTAAGCTTACCTTAAAAAAAAAAAAAAAAAAAGAAAGAAAAAAAGGAAAGGAAAGAAAAAGATAAATTCAAATTCCTTCGAAGGGCTTTTTCTTCTTAGCAGGACCTGATTCTAAAAAGTCCTCATACAGACCATTTCGATAAAATTGCATTTGTGGGACAGTGTTCAGTAGTTGTCTCTGAGAATTGAGCCAATAATTACAGTAACTAATTTTTAGTCATCAATTTAAAGTGGTATCTCTTATTTTAGCAATACATGTAAGATTCATTTTAACGATTGTCTTCAAAAAGCCAAATCAACATAATTTCCATCCTCCCAAAACACTGACGTATCAGCAGTAATATGAAGTAATGAATACACAGATGAAGTGTGAAGTAGATGAATCACTGACCTTTATCCAAAACACAGTTGCATTTCTACTAGAAGAAATTGTGCATGACACAGGCAGGGCCTCTCCAATCTGTTTTGTGACTTCTCCACTAGGAGTAAGCTGCAAATCCAGATCTGGGACACAGAGAACATTTGTCAAAATGGTAATCTGAGAATGCCTGGGCCATAACATAGGCTTTCTAAAGAAAGAAAATGTGACTAATTGCACTCATTAAATTCAAGATTTCATTTGCTCAGTAAAATCTAAATCAAACTTAGAAGAAAGGGAGAAGACAGAATTATTCTAAAACAGGCGTTACAAGAACATTCACATTTTTGCTGTAATTACAGGCTAACAGGAAAAGTGAAAACTTACTAATTACTAGACAAATTGATATCTTTTTTCACCCTTGTACTACTGAAAGAATGACAAAAGAGGTACAAGAATCTGCAGGAGTATTCATACTGAGAATTTGTTTCTTGAAAGAGGAAACACAGGCCGCTGTGAGGGAACCTCTTTTTCAGCCAGACTCAAAGTGTACTTTCAGTAGAGGACTCAAGCAGATGGGGACAGATTAATTTGAACAGTTACTTAATAAAATGCAAAGAAGAGGATAGGAGGACAAGGGGTAACTTTCTGAAATCTGATAAAACAAGTTGATTTTTATGCTGACCATATGGAAAGGATGAGAGTGGTCAATGTAGCGTGTGACAGATGATACTGACTGAAGAGACAAGAGGTCTGAATTATAAGGCTGGGCGGCCACACATGAAGCCCTTTGATTTCTTTGTTTTCATTAGTAACTTAAAAGTCATTTGGTGTAACTCAGAGTCCAAGCTTTCCCTGACCTGTTTTGGCTTCAGGGAAATTACAGAGTCAGTGATAGCTCTGTTTGACACTAGGGAGGGTGAGACCCAGTAACAGAAAGGTCAGGAAACACTGCTCCAGAATTTTCTGAGTATACGGATTTGGCAGGCTAGTGACTGCTTTTTCAGGAAAATCCTACAATGAAAGAAAAGCAGAGTTTGCCAAGCTAAACCTCTATTTTGCTTCCCTTCTCACAGCACCTTGTTTGTGAGCCAAGTTGCCCGGTCAAATAACAATCACAGATGCACACACACACAATAGCTCAAATGGCAAGCATACATGGTTTCATCATGAATATAGAACTAGAAAAGCACTGCAGAATATCCTTTTGGCACTTAAGAAGAGTTTTTTTTTTTTTAAAAAAAAACAACCCTAAAAAAATACTTGAGGCAAAATCACAGTTGGTAAAGGAGAGGGGAAGGCAGTGAGTTTTACTTAACAAAACCGTGAACTTGACTACTGATTTCATTCAGCGGTTGTCCTGGGAACATCATTAAAAAGCAGGACTTCAGGGACAGTCTACAGTCCATCCAGTACTATTAGCCTGCATTATTATCTGTATTATAAGTCTAATGGCTAGTCTGAGAGGTCCCAGATCTGCATGAGTGAAAGAAATGTCTTAAGGAAGAGGGAAATTTGTGTTTTTTTGCTTTACTCTTTCTTTCCCCTGCCTCCCCAACTATCAAACCCAAGCAAGCTAACAAAAGCTACTTCAGATTTTACCACTGCTTTCACAAGAGGAAAAAAAATACGCATGGAATTTGTTTCTCCTTGCTCAGTTCCTCTTAAGGCAGAAGAGTGGGTTGAATAAAAAGCTACTTTTTCCAACCCCCCACCCCCTCCGCCAGTTACTCTCCAACATTTACTTAAACTTTTCATTCTTTGAAGAGATCACCAAAGAACATTCACAAGCATCTTCTTTCACATAAATCACAGAAAGGAGAAACTCATTACATTTTTGGCCATCATCTCAAGAAAGACTTGAGTTTGAAGGATCCTGAAGGAGCCTCAGTGCAATCCTTCAAACTAGTCCTCTGCCAGGGTAGCAAGCCTGAGCCCCCCACAACCCCATCTTTCTGGTGCTGTAAGTGAGACTGCATCCCTCTCACACATGGGTTTTTGTTATTACAGATGTTCAGGAAAATTTTCAGTACGTGAGATGAACTGCACAGCTCAGAGCACTGTTTTTTTAGTTCTTTTATGTGGCAAACATAGAATTAACGTACAATTTTGCATAGGATTCCCTCTAGGAAGTATCCATAGAGCAATTTGCTTTCATTCTTTTCTCTCTACTACCCTAAAATTTTGCTTTATGAATACAGTATTTCCCTGTATTTGATGGGTAACTCAGATGCCTGAATGACAGTGTTCAGCTTTCTGTGAAGTTCATAATGGATTCATTGGTGTAAACTAAATTTTATACTGCCTATCTTTTTAATGGAAATGAAAAACCTACAGTGCCAAGATCAGAAGTGAGGAAATGAAAAGTCCTGACTAAGAACGAACACTTTTACAGCATAACATTGCAGAAAGAAATACTTATCCATACAAGAAAATGAAAATAATAAAGCAAAGGAGGAAAATAAAATTTAATACAAATTAATAAGTATTATTTTAAGGACAGGTACAAAGGTTTGGGCATTCAGGAGGTACAGAACTGTTCTGGGCCTCACTTAAACAAAGGCTTTAATACAGATAGATGTATCTAAGAGAAACAAGCCATATGTGAAGAAAGGAAGCAGGGTACTAAATTGGACCTATGAGCTCTGAGTAGCTGCACTAGGACAGACTTACGTCAAGAAAATAAATGCTTCTCTCATACAGTAAAACTTTTCTGATATGCACAGAAAACAGTAGGTAAACTGTCTCTTTATAGATAGCTGGAAGCCACAGAAGCCATGCTCTAGAGTAATTATTTATGGAGGTACTAGTCAACATCCAAACCACTTGAAACAAAATAAAAGCGCCAATGGTACCACAGCAAACTACCCGCAATTCAGCTTTGATATTGGGCAGGTAGCAGCAGCAGAACAGATCTCTTATGTATTCCAATTCTTGGTCAAGAAAAGGGAATAGGTAGTAAAACAGCAAACAACCTTGTTAAATACAAAACATTCATTAAATTGAAGAGGGTAATTATTCATGTACAGGTATATTCTAGATATGTTGTACCTCTTCCAAGAAAAGAAACCCCACAGAGCATCAAACTGCAGAAAAGAAAAAAAAACACCTGGCACATCAAATGCTATGTAATCAGAAAGTTTTTGCTTTACTTTGTTCCATTACACACAGTCAATCTTGTAGATCAGGCGTAACAAAGGAACAAAGTTGGTTTAGAAAGAGACAGAGGCACCTCAGAAGCAGACATTTAATGTGCTGTCAATGAGTTTCTTTTAGCCTGTGGACCCTAGTGCTGGGTCTTCAAAAGCTAGGAAAACCCTCAGAGAGGAGAACAGAGGACACTTGGGAATAGGGCAGAGAGAGGCAGCAGACAGAAATACCAGAGTTTTATAACTCCTTAAGCAAGTAGGTAGATTCTGAAGTTGAAATGCCCTAACCTGACCCACACTTAAGAGGAAAAATAAACATAAATATTCATTTTCTGTCTACAGCTGTGTATTCTTCTATGTGAAGTTTCTTTTAAAATGAAGTATAATTACTGTGGGAGCATTTCAAGTTTGTTATTGATTATGCCCCTCTGAACCTGTAAATATTAGATGGTATTTATGATACTGGGAAGACTAGAGATCATCAGTGTTCTCTGGGGAAACTCAGGACCACTGGACTGGATCTCATTTCACATCCTGTGGTGGTATGGTAAAGTTTGAATGAAAGAGGTCCCACTCTTGCATTTTCCTAAAAAGAAATTAAAAGCAGCCATTGAATTAGTTGCTTCAAGTCAGTGGTTGCTTCTAAAGCAGTGCTGATGAAGTATGAGTAAATACTCTTTTGTCCATCTAAAGCAAATCTACCAAGCTCTGTAGCTCTCATGATTCTGGGAAAAACTATTAAAAAAAAATAAAAATTAAAAAACAAAAAACCCAGGGAAAAAAAAACCCACAGAAAAAAAAAAAAAACAAATACTATGTGAACAAAATGAATATCTAAGTTGCTTTTCCTTACATGTTAACCTTATTGAGATAAGATGAAAGGACATCAGACTAATGTGAATTTGACTACAAAGAACGACCTTCAGTGAGAGCCACTGTCTGTCTGAGCACATTCTAAGGCACGGATGGATCAGGATAATTTATCATATCGTGACACATGAAATATCAGAATTTTCACTGTACGTGACAGTACAAGAATACATAACCTACAAAGGTTACATAAAATGAATCTTTAAGCCAGGAAATTGAGAAAGTTTAGGTGTTTAAGAAGAGATACATTAAAAGAAAAAAAAAAAAACACAACAACAAAACCCAGCCTTAAACTACTTCAAACAAGCCGCATCATTCATTTCACCTGTAGGTCAGTTAGACTGATCTCCTTAATTAAATCAGAGGTGCAAGATAGGGTTTCTATCCTTATACAGAAGGATCCAAATACAAAATGCAATGACTTACAGTGCACAGTGATGGTGGTTGCGTCCATCATGCTTTTGTCAATCAGAGAGCACTTGTATTCTCCTGTTGCATTTCGTCTCACATCTGTCATTACGTAAGTATCTGAGCTTCTTATTCCTTCTGTTTCTCCCTACAGATGGAAAATAAAACATTTATTGCATGTGAGCCTGCTAAAAGCTTTCTTTTTTTTGGTGGGGATTTTTTTTTAATTGTAAGGCTCCTGAAAACCAAAATACATGTAGTTTCAGTATCACTGAAATGCAATTACCTATTAACAACACCAACGTTTATTTCCTGCATGACTACAGAGCTTACAAAACCCTACAATTAAGAGCTTACTCTTTTAATTGAACAGCCAGCATACTTAAGAGAATATGAAAATAAGAAATCCAAAAGTTCAGTAGAAAGATGATGAAAGATGACTAAAAGGGTTGGAGAAACTGCAACTGCAAAATAAATTGTGTTTGTTAATTTATATCTCAAATATATGTTCATCTGAGGAGCTCATGAAGTGAAACGTACTGTGTTACACACATTCAAACAGCACTATGCTCTATCCACATCAGGGTATACTCTACCTTACCTGCACTTCTCCACAGAAACTGGCGTTTTGTCCCATTCCCCAGTTTCCACCAGATAACAACCGACTGTCTTAGAACAGCTTTGAAGCATGCACAGAATGAGAGCCTAATTCAGTTCTCTGAATCCAAATAGCAATTTACCAGGTTTGTCACAATACTGATGAGTCTCGCAAAGGAATTGCCAATTCCAGCTCCCAGTAGCAGGGAGACTGAAGATCAGACAGACTGCAGTGTTCAGCTTGCTCACTGTGACCATAGAGCAAGGAGAGACATGGCATGCAGTAAATTCCTCGGATGACTCACTGCACCTAAATGGCTGAAGAGGACTTCATCTCCTAGTTTCCCTTGCTAGCCTTCGGTAATTGAAACATGCCAGGAGCCTGAAGTAGAGGAGGATTATGTTCTAAGGACTACACATGCAGTTTTTGAAATACTTGAAAGCATGCCACAGCTTTCGGCCTCTCTCACATTCAGCTCTGCTCAGTGCTGTAATAGGAACAAAAAAGGGATATAAGACTGGAGAGAGAGAGAGAGAGAGAAGTAGCACACAGGAAGAAAGCAGGAATCTTAAAATATAAAGCCACATCTGTCTGTGGATTGCAAGAAAACTAAGAAGATTAACGGTATCAAATCCTTTATCTTTCTTGATTTTCATCTTATACGTTTGACAGATTTGTTCTACACTTTCTCTTGCACCTTCGCACTGTTTCTTTTCTTATGACGGTATGCCACCACACAGTTTAATTAATAAACACAGAAATAAAAGAAATTGCAAGGATTCATTGGTGAAAGTAAAAATAATAATAATGAAAAAATAATTTAAAAAAAAAAGGCTGAATTAATTTCCTGTACTTTCGCTGCTGCATCTCTGTCCATTGTGACCAAAATAAGATGGTTTTATTCAAAATGATAGACTGCTTTTGTCAAAACTTTTTGTCAAAAAAGATTATGTGAAATGAAGAACAGCAATTTTTAGTATGTTGAAACACCAAAAATCTTTGAATGGGGGAAAAAGGCTCTTTCAAACTATTCTGCCGACTCAGGCGAGGCATTCTCAGTCCGATGTAATGGCCGATGTCTATCTTTCACTGTAGTTATAATTCCTTCCTTCATTTGTTTTAGAGTCACATATATGCTGGCATGTATCAATGTCTGTAAAAAGGAATGATACAGAATCTTTCACTACACAGTGACAGCAAGGAAGGACTTACTGGAATGTAAAACAGGAACTCCTGTGGAGGAGGGTTGCCATTCCCTGAGCACTTCAGAGTGACGTTATCACCTTCTTTAATGGTACTACTTTGTGACAGCACTCGAATAGTCACCTTCTCTGTTGGATCTGTGAAACAACATACACACTTAACAGCTTCCACAGAAAAATACACAGTAACGTGATATGCATGGCTGGAGAGCTCATGATTTCATCATCGAGCAGGTGATGAAGTTGTTTGTATGTGTTGATCTTTTTACAGAAGACCTGCAGTCCACCACACCTTCCGTACTTTGACCAATTCAAGTAACCACAAAGAAGACATATAATACAAAAAATCATTTTTCTTGACCAAAATACCCTATCACTGAAACAGCAATGTCTACAACTCTGTGATAAAGTGCTTAAGAAGAAAAAATATCCAACCCTGATCAGCACGAACAGTTTCACAGCATGATTTCATTATGAGGGATTAACTTGTCCTCTGTGAAGCTTGCTATATGGAGGACTCCAGCAATCAGAACAACAACAGAGGCTCTCAGTGCCTTGCATTAGTATTAGATATTAGCCTTCTTCCATTAAAAGGAAGAAATATGAACTAAGCAACTCTATTCAGCCTATTCTATATGCTGATCACAACAACCTTTCACAAAGATGAATTCTGTGAACATAATAGGACCCTTAACATAGTCAACAGAACTGTAAATGTAACGTACTTCTGTCATGTTCAGTGAAGTTGAACTGTAACTTACATTTTACTCCAGTAATTTTTTTTAAGGCAAAGACAGAGTACATGTTAATAGATGCTATTCTTCCTAAGTAGAAGCCTAAATATAATTTTTCAAATACAGAATAAAACGAGGAAAATTAAAGGAAATGTTATGGGCAGATAACTCTCGCTGCTTTAATTTCAATGAATAAATAAAATTCCAAGTATGCATGTCTTGCATTAAGACACAGTACAGCACACGTTATTAGACACGGGAAAAAAAAATCTAGACAGCAGAGAAGCCCTTGCCTGACAGCTGATTCTCTGTGTTTAGTGAAGCATGGGCTTTATGACCTTTCTGACCCTTAAGGCACTCATCATGTTCATCTTCTATGGGATTTTTCAATAACTAAGGAGCTGCAGTTCATTGTGGCCTCTTCAATGACTGGGAGCCCTAACGCAGATTTGCATCTCTCTTCATAGGAAGAGTGGTACCAGTCGTCAAAAGGCCCAGCCTTCCCTCCTCCACATGCCTTTTGCTCCCTGTCCACATCCAAACATCTACCTGAATGTCTGCAGCACTGACTCACAACTTTACCTACTGAGGAAAGGGAAGTCCAGCATTGCTGTTGGTGTGGAACACAACGGATATGAGTGAGCAGCTGGTCATAAATCACAGGCAGTCTTCTTGGCAGCTTCTGAGCCAAAGACCCCAGAGCCAGCCTACTGCAGGAAGTGGTCTCTCCCTTTTTCAAGTTATGTACCAAAGGTGAAAAAGTTATTGCAAATCCTGGAATTGCATAGGCATTGTCTCTGAATTAAAAAGGGATGAATCATACTGAGGAAGACTGCAGGACTTTTAATTTAGAACTGTTTTGTGGTGGTTTTTTTTCCTCACAGAGATGAACTGAACTGGATTAAAAATTGGACACAGTTAAGCAAGAGTGACATTCGTGCAAACCACCGGTCTTTCCCCTAGGCATATCTTACCCTTCTATGTACTTCCATCATCTGGAAGGAAAGTTTTAATCTCATTCTGTAAACTGGACAAAAAAATAACTATGAAAGTAAATAGCAAAAGACTAATTAAATTGTTCAGTAAGGTCAACAGGTCACCCTTCCAAGGAAGAAACAATGCAGTGACAACGTTCAGTGCAATACTCATTGGAAGCAGTGCACAGCAACATCCTTCTCCTTCACTAATAAGCATGAACAGCTCGGTGAAGGGATGGCTTTCTGCTCAGTGGCACGTATCTCTGACTAGGTCCATATCACCCTGTCCTTCTATAAATCATTAACTCTGTATCTGTTTTCTTCAAGAGTAAAATTCTAGAAGCAGACACCAGAGGGCAGTCAGTAAAGGAATGCCGCCATCCCAGACCCAACGTGTCCACAACTGACGTAATCTTGTACAATTTTAATACAAAAACAGATGCTGGAAGCAGCATGACTAAAAAAGCACCTTTGACACTTATTTGTTGTGGAAAGGAGTTCACCCCTAGCAAGACAGACACTTAACAACAAAGCCTGATTGGAAATTTTGCCTAATACCTTTTTACACTAATTAACTCTGAACAGAACCAAACATAACTGCAGTCTAGATAACTTAGATACAATCAGACATTATCTAATTGTCCAGTGCCAGGAGTTCTCCTGCATTAATCAAGTTCTTTTATCCAGCTTGCCAGCTACAGCTGCAAATGAGTGCCTGTAGTTGTTAAGTACTGTATAACTACTGCTAGCTGAGCTACCTACTATCAGCTAGCACTGCATTCTGCAGGAGCTAGCTCATTCTTCAGTGGCTGGCTGCTTCCAGGAGGTCCACTTAAGAACAGGAGCTGGCGCAAGCCCTGAGCTAACAAAAACAGTAAAACACCTCTTAAATACTAACTAAACAGCTATATTTGGAAAAAAAAAAACCACAACAAAACACCTTGTTTAGGCATGGTTCAAAGTGCGCTTTCCTCATTTCATTGTGATAAGTTACAGCGAATCTCACTAGATATTACAAAGAACAGCAGGACTTCTTTATGCTTTTTTTTTCCAACTTCCTTCAAAAATACAAAACAATAGTTTGACAGACACACTGGAAATAATAAAAAAAAAAGGCTGAAGGAAGATTCCCATTACAAGGCTGGCATTTTTTTTTTTCAATCTGCATTATATTCAACTGGTTAAAAAAATCACATTTGTTGAGAAAGAAATCAATTACGATCACCGAACCAAATTTAAAAACAAAAACAATTCAGACATCATTATCATTAAATAACACCAGTCATGTAATCTATCTGTTGAAGCTCCTGATGTATGTTCATAAAGAATTTCAGAAATTCGCTGGAGATGCATTTAAGCAAAGTATGGAACTGAAGTTACATCAAATGAAGATATGCAAAAACGAAATGGGGATTTCCCTTACTCTAAAGGTAAAGGAAATCCTGGAAGGCCTCTGTAGTCCTGAAGGTTGTGCCTGTCTCCCACTGTTGGCTAATTAGCAGTATGATGCTTCCCATCTCAGGAGGAAGAGCTTATCTTAATTAAATTGCACGTTACTAGACCAGGATTAAAAGAGCTAGTCTAGCAAACAAATCTTTAATACCGGGTACGTGTGGTATCTGATGCAGAGATTATTCTTCAATGCTGTGCAGCTTTCTTTTCTCCACATTGAGTAGTTCTTAATAGCAAGTACATGTAGTACAAGCATCACAGAAATTTGCAAGAGCCTCATTCTCAACAGGTGAAGTGGCCAAATGTATTAAAGTGATAGGGAAACGGGGAGTAATAGCAATAAGCCTGTCTGACTGGGAAAAAATTAAATTCTTTCTGATTATTACAATTCTTTCCTGTAGATCTTTGCCATAAGCAATAGGAGCTTTTTTGTGGTCATGGGTTCCACAGTTGACAGAAAAGAAAATCAGTGGAATTTGGCACCCAACTTTAAAACAACAAAACAAAACAAAAAAAAAAAACTCCAGCAAAGCAATGGGATTGGTGACTGCAGACTTGAAATCTCTATATAATTTCCCAGGATAATGGTTTATCTGTTATCCCAGAGGCTTCCTTTTCCATTAGTTCTGACATTTGTCATTCTGAAGTAACATTTGGTAAAAAGAAGGCTTTAATTTACTCTGGTTTCTCCAGGTGAAAACGAGGATTAACTCCTCCAAGATCTGATCCCCTACTTCTGCTGCTCAACAAACTATACCTGCAAAGGAAAAGCTAGCAATGATCTAGGCAGGAAATAGACTGTCACATCAAGTCCAAGACTTTCATTTTCAAAGCAATGCAGCACACCTACTGGCTGCAGAAATCAGGTGTGCAGTATTCATTTTCTTCATCTTCATCTGGATCACAAAGTTGTTAGACTGTGTATACTAAGGCTTCATTAGACATCCGGACTTTGTACTCAGGTTTTATTGTTCCTAAAGCAGGGCCTTTTTTTTATAAGCTGAGGTATTGTCTAAAACATTCATGGAAACAACAGCTGACAGGGCATTATGAATATCTCCTGTTTCTCTTCTTTCTGTTACAACCTTCTGCCTTCAGTCCTTCAGAAGTGTCCCTTTACAAGACTCTGAAATGCTTATTCTACCCTCTCCAACAGCTAGCACCTCCTCTGACCTGCCTGGCCAACTGTCTGTTTTCTTTATTCAGAAGAGAACTATGATCTCTGTATCAGTCAGTAATACAGTAAGGAAGTTGCTTTGGGACTTACGCCAGCTTAAAGTAATTATTCACACACATTCTCTACTTTAAAATTAGAAGTCTACCAAGATTCAAATGCGACATTTTTAAATGTAAGTATCAGCATCTTACAGCTGTAGAGAAGCTACTACATTTTTGTGCAAGGTAGCATGCCAGCATTAGCTGCTTGGTGCTGACTCTCCTTTGCAAGAAATGAAAAGGATCTCAGCGTACAAATAATTATACAGAGTATTTACTGCATATCTCAAGAGGCACACAGAGTCATTCTCATCAGCCCCATCTGCTAAAGTTCTGAAAAATCCATTTCACAGTAAATTTTTTAATTATTGCCTTCCTCTTAGCAGTCACACTTTGATAATCAGTATTCTACTGTTAGAAAGAAAGAAAAACCAGGTAAATCCAAAGATAAATAAAAATCACCCTGACATTATATTTAGATCTTCTTGCTGCAAATCAGCTTTGAAAACACCATCTCAGTAGTCAAGCAGCAATATCTGTAATTTTTTAAACCGCCTCAGAATTATTTATTTTTCCCCAAAGGTAGACTTTGTACAGCAGAAGATACTTTTTAATAACTTACAGTGTACATCAAAGACAGCTGGTTCAGACTGTATTGTTTTCTGGCCAGATGGTCCATAATACGTCACAATGCAAGTAAATTTAGCATTTGCATCTTCTTTTGTTGGCATGTACTGCAGAGATGATGTCATGGTGAAGAGTCCAGTTGATCTGTTTTCAACCTTTTGCAAATTTATGACCACAACTGTAAAGGAAATATTATTTTCATTATCACATGGCCAGAATGCGTAACCTTTTTCCAACTGCAGATATTTCTTGCTTGCCTGCTCTCCATAGTTATCAGGCTGCAAACACACAAGTTACATGACATATTACCCATGAGACTATACCAAGAGTTTTCCTCCAGTATCGGCACTGACATGTACTAGGGGCATTTTATCAACAACATACTCCTAACAGACTGCAAATTTTAAATCAAAGCAAAGCAAAGAACTAACTGCACTTTTTTATTGTAGTTTTAATATAAATCTCTAAGGCAGTAAGAAGGCCTCAAAAAATGCCAGCAGAAATAATTTTAAGATCACGTTTATTACTTAATTTCATAAGCCTCCCCTGCTTTATGGAAACTAAAATGTTGTGGTCCAATCAGCCCATCAAAATTAATGTTTAAAGTTATGGGGTAAAGAAGCATTCCTCCTAAATAACCTGAAGAATAAGTAACTACATAAGAAGGCTATCTATGTGGTCTGAAACACAGTAGTGGACAGGCATAAAACTGAAGCTGGAAATTAGTTATCAGTTTCTACTAGCTACATAGGTTCAAGAATTACTTTGCAATAGCATTAACAAAGTCAACTCTCCTCCTTACAATGCGTTTTTTAAGATGTAACATGACATAAAGAAATAATATGGCATAGCTTGGGTTCTTCAACATACATCTGTCTGAATTCATTCAACGTCCATTACTGCAACATACCTTCTTCCACAGGCTGCAAAACTCTCCCATTTTTGTACCATGTAACATTGCCTTCAGGATAACTATCTCTCACAACGCACTCCCCAAGCTGCAAAACAGACAGGAATTAGTCTTTTTCACTGTTTCTTTTTGCTTTATTTTAACAGATCTGTTTTTGTCTTGGGTAAAACTTCTAGGCAGTTCAAAAGCTTAATTCCAGATATATTTTTTTAAATTAGGTAAATCCCAAAAGTGAGGCTTAGGTACAATTTGGAATGGGGTTCAGCTGTGGGTCAAGAATCAGGATGGGACCCTGCTTGCAGGGTTATTAGGGTACTGGTTGAGGAAACCACTCTATGCACAGTCTGACTACACAATGCAATCTCTCACAGCCACGCATGTACATGCACCCTCTCAGCCTCAGTCCATGACCTCTCTCTGTCTTGACTGCAAAGGAACTCCAGGCAGCCTTCAGGCACATAATTTTGAGGGAGAATGCTGCTCTTACCATTTTTAGCTTCTCTGTTTCTAAGAAGTCTGCTTGATGCAAGATTTCTGGTTGAGAGGGTTGTTCTAAAACACAAATAGGATAAAGGTATTAGTGACAGAAGAAAATTTTCAGAAAAAAAAAGCCAGAAGTTACCACAAGATGCGTGAACTTTAAGACCAATTAGAACAGCCTGTGCTGGTATAGCCTTATCTATACTTCACCTTTAAAAGAAGGAGAGAGATACTTCTACCTCAATATCAGCAAAAAGATTGGAGATGAGGAAAAACCTTTCCCTTAAAACGTGTTCTACTTTCTACAATAAATTCCATGTATCCTAACAATATATATTGTAGCCAGGCAGACTGTTAAGTGTCTGGGAGGGGATAACTTGTTCTGATGTATCTGATTTACATAACACGCATGCTGGAGAAGTAACCAGTGGTACAGAAAATATAGCAACATTAAAATAGCTTTACTAGCGATGTTGCTATAGCTAAGCTACCACTTTATAAAGGAACAAATTCCACCTAATCACTCTTCTAATGTTTATTTCTCCTAGAGGGTATTGTTACATTTAAGAAATTCAGATGATGGAAATATGTGTAATTACTTTAACTGATTTTAAGTTGGTTAAGACTCTTAAAAAAAATCAACAGATTTCCTCTTCAGTGCCTGTATGTCTTCTTATTTACTCTTTTTTTTTTTTTTTTAATGGTAAAGACCTCTTTTAGCTTGCCAAAGTAGAGGATCTATCAGAGTTTCCATCATAAAAAAAGTACCTTCCAGACACTATATAACGTTTGTTAAAACATGCTGGCCCGAAGCCCGGAATGCTAATTTTTTTTCTCCAAAAGAGACAGTTTTTTCCCACAATTTTTTTTAAAAAGTGGGGAGAGATGAGGGGGCAAAATAAATCAATGTTTCCACAGTCAAAGAAAGTCTCTGCATTGTAGCTGTACCGCTTAAGAAAGCGTATGCATTATATACATTTACACACTGAGACATCTTTAAACCATGTCAGCTTACAGAACATTTTTCCCAAACCAAGCTCCCTATGAAATACTGCCAGCAATCCCATCCCCAATGAACTTCACATCATCATGCCAAAATTTCAATGCGATGATGATGTTACTTGTCTGCAGGTGTACTACTCCTGCTGTGGCACAGATAGCAAGTCTACCTATTTCCTCTGAAATTCATTTGCTTTGTGCGTGTGCGTGTGTACGCACAAATGCACTGATATCCTTTGCTTGGAAGACTATGCCAAAATGGAATAAGAACAGCCTGAAAGGGAAATGAAAGGCAATAAAAGGAGCTGTTTATCTGACATGCTCCAACAACTTGCTTGTGGCAAAAAAAAAACCACCAACAAAAACAAAAGAAACAGTGGAAGCGATGTACCAAAGCCATCACAATGTCCTCAAAACGTTAACAGAGCAAAAGGTATATATTTTTAAAAGCCACGTGCATCTCTATTTCCGTTTTCTTAGTTTTAAAGGGAAAAGGTCAACTTATTTCTGCAAGAATCTGTCAAGGACAAAGCATTTCCATATCAATTCAAACAAATTAGGTTTTACAAGACAATTAACAAGCCTTCTGGTTTAGATTTTCCGGTCCCATGCACAGGCATAGCTGATTTCCTGAGGTAGTCGCCAGCTGATCAAATCACAAACCACACAGCCTTCCCCATCTTTCCCTCCTTTCATCTCCCTTGTCCCTCAGGACAGTGCTCTGTGGACATTCAGGAAGACCTGTGCTGTACTTTGTACCCACCTTGCACCCTTTGCCCGAAGGGGATCAGAGGACTGCCGTGTGTTGCCCCTTGCCACACAGTGCCCTGGCTTCTGAACACACATCACAGCTGAGAGGCCCACTGCCAGACCCCCAAGCCACAGCACGCGCACCGAGGTAATTCACTGCACAAGACTAATGTTGGCACATCGCAGGATGAAATTTGAAGCTTAGTAGCAGCAGGGCATACTTTGGCGGGTCTGCAACTTCAGTGCAGTACTCACCTCTTGGCTGAAGAGCTAGCCAGGATACTCTACAGCCCTGCACAGGCATTGCAACTGCTGGGAAAGTGCTCATGGCCCACACCAGCTGGGTTTTTGGTGTGGTAGTGCAACAGCTAGTGGCTGCTGTGCCGCTGCTCTGCTCTGGAAACAGCGGCCACTTAATTCCAGAACAAGATGCTGACAGAATCCATCTGGAAAGCTGGAAGAGCTTGTTTGAGTAGTCCAGTGAGTGTGACTAGCAGGTGGGAGCTGTGCAATGAGCCATTCCGGCTCGTTAGTCCTGAGCTAATCAGGTAGCAACAGCTGAGGATGTGACAAGCTCCAGCAAAACCCAGCTTCAGTAAAGCCTTCTGGGATACAGCTGAGTTTAGGTTTATGAGGGTTTGCACTATAGCAGCTTAGCTCCGCATTTGTGGTTCAAGGAGCTTTGAAACTCCACTGAAGAAACAAAACACTTAAACTCCACTTAGAAATGCCACTGAATAAATGAAGCTTGCAGGCTACTGTTAACTCTTTCATAATTAAAACAAACAAGTACACAAGCAAGCAAAAGCAACAAATGAAATCCCCCAAAACAGACACAAGGAAGTTAAATGCGGAAGTATATTAGATAAATATATTTAATAAAGTCGTGAACTCAAAATGAAGCACTAAAAAGGTAATTTTTTCTTGTGCCAAGTCTGCCGCATTACATATGTGGCATCCTCTACTCTTGTTTTCCTCAATAAATAGTAGCATTCTCTATTAGTATTAATGCAGACTATAAAATGCACAAGCTGTGCTCCATGGCTGAGTTAGCATTGTCTGAATATTTAGTACAGTACACAGTAATTCAAGCAGTAAGTATTTAGTTCACCATACACCACTGTCTCATCTACATATTTACTGCTGTGCAATAAGTAAACACGATCATTCTTTATCATTTCCTTTGGAGTACTGTGCTTACTATGTGTGCACAGAGCATGCTTGCCCCTGTCATCATTAATTCACTTGTTCTTGCAGTCAGATTCAAAATGAAACAAGGGAAATGGTATTACTGTTGACTATCAGTCTACCTTCACACTCATTTATGCCACTGACAAACTTCTGCCAAGATAACACTGAAGTCTTCTTTCTCCCAGAGAAAATCCTAGGACTTCCCTTCCAAAGCATATTCTTGTGTGGTCTGTTTGAAACTGCCCATCTCTGAAAGCAACAGTTCTGATGTTCTGATGACAGAGACTTACTTTGCCTCTATAAATCTGTATCTGAAGAGCAGCAAAGGCCAAAACAACCACTAGAAAAATATTATAAAGATGACAACATCCACTGCAATTACAGGACAGCACATACAAACCCTGCCTTAGCTTCAGCAGATCTGAGTCCCTAAAAAGGAGCAATGTATGTCCCTCCATGGGGTGGTTTAGATTTTGAGGAATTATGTTTCCCACCACTGGGAAGAGCTCAGGTTTGCCTGAGAGTTCAGAGCAGGACTGCTCTGGTTCACAGTGCCAATCTGCCTCAGAGCACAGTCTTTTGGCTCCTTTTGAGTGCAGCTAAACCAAAACATGCTTCAGAAGTTCACTTAATGCCTCCCACCAACTGACATTCAGGGCACAATAGGTTTAGTTCAAAGTAAAGTTCCCCATAAGGTGCTGTTGCTGGCTCCTAACCACCTACAGATCCAATTCTGTGGTTGCTAACTTGCTAATCTGGACAAATCCAGGACACTGGAGAGCGCAAAGAGACCAGTTCTTCCAAGACTAAAATGACCCAACAGTGCTCACAAAGGTGTAAATGCCACATGGCTCTTTCAACAGACCAGACGTTTTGAGACTTTCCAATTTGACTTCAGTAATCAAAAACAGGAGGATCTTCAGAAGCTGCTAAGAAAGAAGCCTCAGGAAGTCAGGCTTCTTACAGACTTGGAGCTTCACTTCCGACAAACAAATACAAAAACAAAACCTCAAACACATTCAGCACTCTCAAAAATCTCCACTGTGATCCCTAGTTTACCAAACGTTAATAAACTATGCATCTCTTCCTTGAAGAACTGCACCAGGGGACAGCAGATGGCTTTTCAGCTCCGCTCTTCCTCATTCACAGGTCATGCCATTGCATACTGGCTGCTTGGAGCTGCTGTAAACATCTCAGCTAATCTAATACTTCAGAGCACATACAGTTAATGCTTCCCTCCTGCAGAAAAATTCACTCTGAGAACAAATGAAAAATAATCAATGCTAATTTTACATTTTTCATTTCCAAGGCCAAATGACATCACGCAAGTGAGTCATTATCAAAGTCTAAAATTCTCTTTGAGCCAGCACTTATCATGAATAAACTGTAAGTGCAGGCAGTCCTGTTACGTAAATGCTACCAGTAGATTACATTTTTGAAAGCTGCAGAAATTTGCTAGTCTTAGTAATTTACTCAGCCAAGCTTACTTTCTTGGCTTTAATCTTCCCCTTAAACAAAAGTTTCCTTAATTTAAGATTCAGATACTGAGGAATGCTAGCAGTAGTAACAACGAAATTACTTACTGAAGACTTTGACTATCGTCGGCTCCTCAGAAACATCATCTTCTGTTACTAGCATACATACAAATCTCTTTTCATCGCTGATTCTTGCATTCTTGATGGATAATGTATAATTTTCTGAGAGACTCAACCTGTCTCTGTAGTCTGGTACATCGTCATACTGTACATTCTTTTTTGTTGATGATCTGAAGGCAATAAATACTGGAGAACCGTTTGGCATTTCCTATAAAGAAAGGATAGACATTTCTATTTTGCATAAACACTCACGTTCACTTTGAAGTTACAAAATATTTGGAACTGGTACAAAGCCGTAATAAAAAATAACATTAATGCTATAAGTACAGGAGATTACTTTTTTTGCTGATTAATTTCTGCTGCGCGAGCAAGAAATTCAATGTCATATGAGAGCTAGACTAAGCCATCTCTTGCACACATTGAGAACAGCATCAGCAGTAGCAATTTCAACCCTTTGGCTCAACTGCTGTACAATACAGGGCTTTCTGTGATCAAGGCTGGTGGTTTTGGCACCACCTGACTCTCTGTATATGGAAAAGCCATTTGAAATAGAAGCATTAATGAGCTAGGCTCAAAAGCTTCAGTTTCCTTTTTCATGATTGTTTTACATATTCATATTGTTTGCCTGGGATAGCCAGACTTCATTCCAAATGCAGGATTTAATCAGGCATAACTGCCTATTTTATTCTAAATTAGGTTTTAGGTTTTTTGTTTTTGTTTTTGTTTTTAAAGGCCCAAGAGCTTGTGGAATAAGAATATACATACAATCAAATATTGTCATTTATGCATTTTAGGATAATCCGAAAAACTTCATTTTCTAGACATCCTCCTTACATCAATCAGTATTCAGTTGCCTGAGAAGGAATCCTGAGAAGGAATACAAAATTGAGAGCCTTGCACAAGCCTACCATATAAAATTTTTATTTTTAAGATAAAGACAAAAGTACAAGCTGAGCTGCACAGGATTCAATTACCCCCCTGCACAGAGAAGGGACAGACAATGTCTCCCTTTAAGTAGGGTGAGGTGAAAGGCTGAATCCCACTCTACGTTCAATATTGTGCTGAGAGCTGGAAAAGGTTTTAGTTCTCTTTAATCCCTTGCACCTTGCGGCACTGATAGTAACAGTGCTCCCAGCACAATATCTCAGCTTGACTGCAGAGCCCACAAAAGCATGACGATGCTGTGACAGGAAATGAGTGGTGTCAGAGCCAGAGCAACGAGCAGGAGACAACAGCTAATGTGAATCTTAAATTCCCTTATAGTCTTCTTCTCTTTTCCACTTCCAAATCCTGGATTATTCCAAGCATCTGTCGCAGAGGAAAGAAGGCATTGCCTCAACTCCTTACAAAAGAAGTTGGCTGTCAAGTGCAAATAAGCTCCAAACTATTTAAGCCTAAATGGGGTTCCCCCTTCTTCCAATTAATTAATCACTGCCAAAAAAAACCCAACCAAAACAAAAGACCACATCCACAAACCAACCAACTCCCCTCACCCTAAAAGCCAGTGTTACCACACTGGGAGCTGCCCTGGGAGAGAGGCATATCAACTTCCCTTGTCTGTACATTGACTATATCAATAATTTCATACAGTTGCAATTGTTGGTTGTTTTTTTTTTGTTTTTTTTTTTGTTTTTTTTTTTTGTTTTTGTTTTTTGTTTTTGTTTTTGTTTGGTTGTTCTTTTTTTTGAAGATCAGGCTTATGTCCCTTTCCATCAGCAACAGTACTGTATGAAATTGTCCACACACTTAGGACAAGTGGTAGCATCTCCTTTTGATGACTGGTGCTCATCACTTGGGAGAGATGAGCAAACCAAATGCACGGGAAAGAGATGAATTTTTCTTTCATCTATCTTCTCACCATCATTTGCATTGACCTTCACAGAGGTGGACTTCTCTCTTCCCAAATGACATCAGAAAACAAAAAAACATTGCAAAATGAAGACTTTGCATCTTCTAAATGGATATATGTCACAATCTTACTAGCCCTTTTAGGGAAACATTCTCCACAGACTTGTGACTTTGCATCCCAAAACTTGTTTGCAGAACAGGAACTCAAGCGTACAAGTTCAGGAAATGCTGCAAACCTGTAGCCATGAGGGAAAGAGGCAGGGGGGTGACGCACTAGCTGCACATTGTTCTGCTTTAAAATATGCTAGTTGAAACCATTTAAAAAGGGAGGACTACATAATTTTAAATCCAGTGTCAGAGTAGAAGTCACCTGTTACTGCTGGTAACAGCAGAGCAAGAGAGGAGATTTAGATCAACTTGAAGAAGCAGGGAAAACAAGCAGGAGACCACTGCAACTCCACTAAGGTCAGCTCTACACTACTCTACACTATCCACTGTGCATAAAATACACTCAGCCATAAAATAGTGCTGTGCAGACAACTATCACATCAACTGAGCATGGGGACAGCATTTTCCGAGGGATGAAGCACGCTCTGCCTCAGGCAGCCTGCTTCAAAAGCATTCAAATGCACACCAGTGGCTCTGGCGAGTAAGTGAGATGCCACTGGGTAACATGCCAGGTTTCTAACGCAGGTTGGCAGACAACTCCCCAACAATTATTTCTCTTGAACAATGAGATTAATTTCTCAATCCTCTCATCTATACTTGACAGAAGGGAAGGGGATCTAACAGTCTCAGAAACACAGGAACAAGTGACTTTGTATACAAGGCAGAAATCCTGTGGATTGAAATCTTGTAGACTCACACACGAAAAATACACATTTTCTTATACCAGCTCTATTGAATAAAAACATAAGCTATACTTACATATTTCCATTTTCCAAACATCAGACCATCTGGTACTTCTAGACGACAAGGCATAGTAATAGTGTCTCCGTATACTGCATTTACTGTATACAATCCCAGAGCTAGAAGAGAAACAGAGGAAAAAAAAAAAAAGAAATAATGAATGTGTTCCCTTGACTTTCAATATGTAAAAGTTTGGTTCACAGCTACTACAAAAGAAGAGCCATGTCCTTTTTAAGTGGTTATTTTCCAACATATAGGATTTTTCTCCAAACCTCTAAGAAAACAGGATTTCTGCCACTAACTCAGTTCACTTAAACATTACACCCTTTCTCAGCCCTTTTCATGCTGCAGTCAGCTGCTGGGAGCCAAGTGAATTTTCCAACAGCATTTCACTCATTCAGCTGGATGAACATATACACTATAATCAGCATTCATGGCTATTGTTCCAAACTCAATACCTGAAAAGGGAAATCCCCATATATTTATTTTCTTTATCTCAGAAATTGGTCACTTGTGCCCAGAGAGGTTATGTTGCAATGCCCTACTGTGGTGAAGCCAGCAGACAGGCATTATTCTGACTGCTGTGCTACACTGAAAACTTAGAAAAGAAAGAAAGAGAAAGAGCGTGCTATTTAAGTGCTACATTTCCTTAAACACGGGGAACAAACTAGTCTGTTCATGGAGGCTTAGGAAAACTGAAGTGAAATGCTTCCATGAATTATTTAAAAATAGCTTTTTAGAAACCTCAGCACAGTGTTATTGTGCTAATGCATACGACTCACAGGGTAGAACTGACCCACTTACTTTTATTTTCATTGTCCAAAACATGCAGACTGAAAATAATCAACAGTCCCTAAAGTGAAGAACTGTAAGAATGCAAGGAAGTTTAAAGCAAAGATGTTACAATGCAGTGAATTCACTATGACTTCACTATGCATCACTGCTTTGCTTCCATCTTTAGCAGTCACCTCAGTTCTTGGAGAAGCCAAGCACTCCTTACACCATAACCCTACCAACATGCTATTGGGAGGTTCTGGTTTGGCCTCCAGTGCTCACTCACGGCCAGTGAAGCCTTATTGAAGAGAGAGCAGTGAGATGCTGGTGATGCAGCACAGGCTGAAGAAACACCCAGTCCTTCTTTACAGGCATTTATTGTTTTGGAGATTCAGCCCTTGCTTGTGCTGGAGAATGGGCATGGTGAACCTGTTCCCTGACCCGAGCAGAGACCCCGATCTGTTCACAAGTCCTGAAGCAGCCACGGGGATTACCTGGCAATTCTCTTGCTTTCTGCAGGTGTACTCCACAGGAAGACTTTGTTGTAGAATTGTCTTTTTCATATATTTTCAAAGACCCAAACACTGAATTCCTTGCCAACACCTTAGGTTCCAGAACATTTTTCCTCATGTGAGGGTGAGGACTTCAGAGCTCATGGTTAGCACCAGTCAGCCCTCACCATCACTATCGCTGTGACAATGTGGCTGTTCTGCACTCTCTGTGGCAGTGCGTAAGGAAATACCTGAGACCTAGACGACATCTCACGGTAAAGCAGAGAAACAGTCAAACAAGCTGGGACTTGATAGACTAGAGGAATTCAATAGGTAACAGCCGGTGATGCTGGCACATAACATCACATTTATTTCCTTCGTAGCATGCCATATCAATTAAATGACTGCTAATCTTATTCGGTTAGTAATTGGTCACAAACATGTTTTGGGTACATTATTCACATTATCAAGACTGCGTGCTCTATTTGCTACAGAGTTTGCCAAGACCAGCTGTTTGCTACACTGAGATAGGAACTGGTCCACTAGATGGTGCTGAATAAGTGCGCACTTCACAAACGAAGCAAAGATTTGCGATGGGAGCAGCTAACTTGAACGAAATAGGACTGATGTTTTATGAAATCAAACTGCAAATGGAAATAAAATTCAAAATGGGAACAAATTTTCTCTTCTTGACTCTCCTTTGCTCTGATCCTCATTCTGATCTTCAGGAGGGGGACCACACAACTTCAGCTTTGCAGTCTGAATCCTAATGCTCATTCCAGCCGGAACTAGAAAAGAGTCCTTTTTCGTTGCTCTCTCCCATGGGTGCAAATTTATAAGAGAATTGCAAATACTTATTCCATTGGTAACCAGGTTAGCACTCATTCAAATTCCAGGCAACGCCACCAGCAATTTGAAATTCTGTAATGGTATTTTGCATCACATGGAAAACCAGAAACTGCTCCTTCTGCTAGCAGAAACCCTCTGTCATTAGGGGAAAACAAAATAACCCTGTGGGATCTGTAAGGCTGTTCTTCACCGTTCTCTCCTAGGCAATCGTTTAACCCCTGCAAGTTGCTAAGGTAACACGCATACACCACCAAATACTTGACAAGCAGCCCCAGGAATGTGAATGAAACTGCTTCTGGAAAGGATTTACGTTTATAGCATTCAGAGCAGGTAATCAATGAATGCCCTGATAAATGGAAAGCCTGGCCTCTGGTTTTAGAATAATTCTTTCATCTGAAATGTATTCCTTCAAATGGACAAAACCCATACAAAATCACGTCTCGCCATAAATTGTCACAATTAAAACCATACTGTTTTCTAGGAACTTGTTAACAGATAGAGCCAGAAAAAGATGGGCTTTACTTTACATAAAAGGAAACAAACTTCAGAAAAATACAAAAGGTCCTGTAGTAAAAGGTCCACCTCCCTTTTCTGTAAGGAAAAATCTAGGACATGCGAGGAGTGCAAACTAGCTGAATAACTGCAAACTTTCACAGCAGGAACTGCAGTAATAACTGCAAAACTACTTTGCAAAGCTATACATTAGAAAACAAACTAACAAAAGCCCCTCAACAAATTGAAAAATTCCTCTTTGTAGCTATTTGGTACATTTGCAAAAAGGGTGGGATAAATAGGAAAATAGAAGAAAACGACTGCTTAACTACATGATGATTCTTACCTCCCCC
Organism: Alectoris magna; assembly: GCA_030625065.1. Lineage (NCBI taxonomy): Eukaryota > Metazoa > Chordata > Aves > Galliformes > Phasianidae > Alectoris > Alectoris magna. The sequence goes on from CM060560.1 coordinate 109,937,918, forward strand.
CACCCTGCATCGTTTCCAGCTAGTTTGAAGGCAAAGAAAAAGGGATCTACAAATACAAATTGCCACATGACCTAACATCACACAGGGTCAATGTCACAGCCATTGTATCTCGTTAACTGCAGTAGGGGGCAAAGGCAACTGTATGGGATAATACAACAAGAGGTCACCGGCCACCACTCCCTGCATTTCTGATACAGCTTTCCACAGCTAATCAAGACCTCAGCCAGCTCCCCTATATGAGTTTCCAATTTTATCTTCTAAAACCGAGCCAGTGTTTTTGATAGCAACGCTAACTCAGAGGCAGGATCTCTTCCCACATATGTGAGACAAAGCTCTACCGAACTACCTGTAAGTAGTCATGGCTACATTCCAAGTGAATCCAGCTGACTTCTGTGCCCCTTCTTTACATCCAGGTCTGTGCAGGCTCAGGTGATTTCTTAACTCATTTTCCCCTCTTTGACCCAGCACTGAAGAAACTTCCCCTTTGAGCCCGATTAAGCCTTCCCATGTGAGTTCAGACAAGGGAAGAAAGCAGCAGCATCAGAAGATATTTCAAGTCAGCAAAGATCCCAGCAGGACAGTGCTAGATTGAGACTGCGTTTGCTGCTGGTGGTATTAATTACAGTGCTTTTTACAGCCCCACAGCAGTACTAACTGGCATCCACTTTTATCCCCCTCTCTGCATGGCCTGGCTAAGGGACAAACTGAGCAGTTACTATCCGCAGACTTAGGTGACAATCCCAAAAATCTGACTAGTTGATCAGAGGCTTAGAGGGCTGTTACTATTTTATTTTAGATCTTCATCAAACTGCATGATATGTTATAATTTAGAGTAACTATTAGTCTTTAGAACAAGAGGGGTCATATAAGAGGAATGGATAGAAGGTGAATATAAAAAGAAAAGAAAAAAATCTGGAAACTGATGTTTGTTCCAACAAAAGCTGCAGGAAGTTCCACCTGAGAATGCTCTTCTTGCAAGAAACCCACTTCTGAGTGCTTAGAAATGACATTTTTTAGACAAAAGGCTGTTTAAAGACCCTTCTAGATGCAAGGTTCACTGAAGACTATGAATCCGTACCCCAAAACTATGACTAGCAGAGCTACTGCCAAAAAACACACCTTCACCTGGAGGCTCAGCTGCCTTAAAGTGCAGCTATCTTCTACTCAGTAAAGTAGCAGAAAACTGGACAAACTGAGCCTCCCTCAACACCCAATCCAGCAGTTTAAATGATGCTTTATATGTACACACACATCCTATATTTTCCTTCTATACCTGATTATTTACTATCGATGCCTCTGCAAGGTTCAGCAGTGATGCTTTCTGTTCCTTTTCCTGGACCTCAGCAGCAAAATCTCATTATCTGAGAAAGGCAGGACACGCTGGCCATGACTATTCTTTGCAGCTCTCAGCAGAAGCTCTGCATGCTAGTGGGCAGAGAAGGTCAATTCACAGCTTCCAGAATGGATGTGTCCAAAGTAAGTAGCTATTATGTTTATTTAGTGCCTACTTCAGAAAGTGACAGTTAAATTTGGCACTCCAAATCTTTACTTGAGATTTTGCACTCCAGCTAGCCCAGGTTACACTGTGGGCTAAAAAGATTTGCCTAATGAAACTAGGACTGTATTAAATTGCTTATTATCAACTCTGAAGTAGCCACAGACATATTTTTATCTCTACCTTCCTTCCACTTCCTAAGGGGATTTCAGGTAGACAGCTATACAGAAGTCCTCTTGAGCATCCTTTTACGTACCACCCAGGAAGCATCAGTACTTCACAAAAACAGTAACTGCATGTTCTTAAGATCAGAAAAACACCTTTTATTATCAGTATTTTATTCTACTGACAAAGCAGTATTTGAATGACAGGTGGGTGTTGATACATTGCAAAAAGTATTAGCAAGAACTACCCAGCACTGAATGAATGAAACAGGACTTGACAGAAGGTACTTCCTCTCCCAACTGGTGATGCCAATAATGCTTTAACTCTGTGCTTTTAACTCTGAAAAATATTTTACATTTAATTACAAGCAGCATTTAGAGAGCAAATTAAGCGAGTGGCCCTTCGCTGAACTCTCTCAAGTACCTCCGCCTTGCGTTTATAATGGATGGGCCAAGAACTGGGCACAGTACTGCAGGTGCAGCCTCACCAGGGCTGAGAAGGATGACCCCCCTCCACTTGCTGGCAACTTCTCATCTTATCTAATATAGGTTATATCAACAGTATATTTCTTGTCTCTTGTCATTTAAGTACTGAAACAAACCCACCCATTGGTGACCAAGCCTTCAAAAGGTCTTTTATTTTCAAGAGAATCATCAGCATTACCCAAGATGGAAACTAAGTACACATAAACATACCCAGAAGTATTTAATGTAACATACTTTTAAAACAACGTAACAGAACTTGAAAGGTTTCTTGCTCTTTACCACATCATTCCTTCAAAGATTTTTAAATTCTGAATAACATTAGAGTGCAGACAATTTTAACACCAAAGGACAAAAAAAATCCTTTATCATCTCAGAAGCACTGATGCAACGGATGGCAATTACCCTTTGGAAGCCTCAGTGCTTGCTTGAGCTCTTTGAAGATGTGAAATAACTGAATGGGAATGCACTTTTTTTTTTTTTTTTTTTTTTTCCTTCCTTCCCTCTGGAAGACCCAACTCAAAACATGGTTGTGATTTTGAAAGATGCTGAACTCCCTTTTTGACAAGCTGCTCAAAGAAACACCTACACAGCTCTAAAGATACAAACTGTAGAACAAGATCACTTATGCGCTTAGTGCTAATTTTGGCAAGAAAAATTGTAAATTAGGGAGATGGGACTTGCCACCCAAGAAAATCAAGACATCAGTCAGTACTGATCAGGAAACAGGCAGAGTGTGTAATAAGAGATACTGATAACACCAGAGGTGGATAGCACCAAATGTCAACAGACTTCAAGTATACCTTTATATACAGCAGTATGGTTCTTTAAACACCACAGGTTTTCCTTATAAATTGGGTAAAATTCTCAAGTAAACACATCAACACTTCCCATGAAGTAGAAAAAAACAAAACACTGAAAAATTCATAGCTGTGAAAAGGGCGATAACAGGCTTATACTTTATCTGGAATCAAATCACAGAGGTTGCAGTGGAAAAGTTGTATGTGGCATGAGATGTTGGAAGAGATCTTTTGTTTTAAGCCAGAAATTGCAAACACGTTAAAAACAACAACAACCAAAAAAAAAGTTAAACCTTCAAAGTGTTGTCAAGCTCATGCAAATTTCATTTTTGCCATTTCACATCCTAAAATAACCTGGTCTATATGATTTGAAAATTCACTCTGCTATGGACACTATGCTTCTACTTTTCTCACGTTCTAAATAAACCATTTATAATCTTCCTTATCGGCACAAAGAGACTGGCTATAACTAGAAACTAGCTCAGATAATCTGCCACACGTGACCCAGGTTGTATGTTATCAACAAAGAAACCTTCCATTTCTGGCCAAGAGAACAGAGGCTAATGCTTGGTATTTTGCCCTGCAGTTCAGCTGCTTGTGCTCTGCATGGGAACCACAGTTTTCTATTAAGTAAGCTCACCTTAAGGGTGAGTACAAGACTGGGAGCTCTCTGTGTTTAGGCAGAACAGTCATACAAAATCCCAGTGAGCATTTTAATCATGACTTTTGAAGTCCTGCAATGCAGCCATGTAAGACTCTGGGTGGTGCGTGTCTGCTTGCAAGCCAGACTCCTCAACTGCTGCTTATTTCACTGAGTATCCAGCTGCTTCACTGTTTGGGCAGCTATTTTCCTCACCTCCCACATCTGAATACAGCTTTCCTATCTGTATGCTCTCTTCATGCAAGCTTCACTCATAGCTTGATTTGGAATGATTTTAGTACAAGCTTTTGAGAAGTTTGAGGGAAATTTCCATCAGCAAGGCAGAAGTGTTAGAAAGTGGCATACTTCCAAGGGCAGATGGCTTTGTGGAAGATTCTACAGCATGCAGTTATAGGGTTATCATTACTGTGAGCTTTGCCTTTGTATGGTTCACACTGAGCATTCCTCTGAACATTTATACTGTCACCAGAGAATGTACAGAAGAAAAGCTTCTTTGGTTCGAATGTAACAAAACTCCGAAATTGCTTGCAAATAATTATGACTAAGAAACTTTGTTAATTTAGGACCTTTATATACATCAGGCAGTGATCAGGGCAGTAGTCATATAAGCACCCAAACATTTCTAGAATATTTGACAGGCAAAATAAATTTGTGCATATTCAGTGTACTTAAAATTCAAGTGCCCTTTATTAAGTGACAACAATAATGCATTTAAAGTAAAAAGGACACTGCTTTCCAAGTCAGCAAGCTTTGAAGCTACATACAAAAAACATTCCTAGCATTAGCACCTGCAAAGCTTGAAATCAAGTGAGTAGTTGAAAGCTCAGCAAACAATGCAGAAATGCACTGCAAAATGAATTATTTGTATTAACACACAAGCCTTCCTACTTTTCCACATCAGCCACTGTTCCAGCACACAGCTCCAAGAAGACAAAGGAAATTGCCAAGAGCAACAGCACTGAAATTGGACCAGCAAGGCTCTGGTTTGCTTGGGAGCAGTAAGTGCATCTTTGCTTTTTAATCCAGTCCCTTTTAAATTAAGAAAGCCCCAAATCTACTGAAGCAAAGGAAAGAAAACCTACGCCTTTGCATGGTATGGGATAGCAAAATTTGATCTCAATGGGAAAGTCCTAGGCTTCTTTCCACAAAACAAACAGCCCACAAAACCTGTGGGGTTACCTGTGATTTTAATGGACTTCTACTGACACTATTTTACAGAAAGCTTTAAGCTCAGAATAACGTCACTCTATTTCTGGATTTGTGGGTTTAAATTTTCAAATTCCTTGAGTAAATCTTACAGGTTTAAAAAATTGCATATATACTGTAAGTAGGAAAAAAAAGGTAGTGTAATTCTAAGCAAATATCTGCAAATATGACATAAGAAAAAATATACCTACTTAAAATTCTTGAATTAGCATAAGGCTAGTAAAAATGAAGCTTCCACAAGAAGCTGATGGAATCGTGTTAAAAGACAACATTGGCAAGTTGTAATTCAGAGGAGGGGGTAGGATGGCCATCGCATCTTCTAGTAGGTTCTTCTGTTCAAGATGGAGCAGCGAATAGAGGAACTTGCAAGGTTTATTTCTGTGTGGGAGCATGTAGGTTTTTTTTAATATATTGGGAATTTGAAAATTATTTAAATGGTTATCAACATATGGTGTGATTTCTTTTATTTATTTTTTATTTTTAAGTATTTCAGCACATCTGTCAAGGCAGTGAGCTGTAGCTTACCAAGGTTTGATGATACAAGCTGTCTGCCAAGAGATGAGCAGCAAAATGCAGAAAAACAGTTCCTGAGTCAATGCTGCCAGGAGTTTCAACTTTAAAGGATATAACTAATTAGGTAAAATGGAATCAGCAAAGCCCCTTTAATTTGATGAAATTTCTCCGCCTTTTTGAGGTTAGCCTGTGATTGTTCCCACAGCATCCTTCTCTTCCGCTTCTCAGCAACCCTTCCAAAATGCTTTTCCATTTGCTGAAACTACTCCAATTATTTTTCACCTTCTTGTTATGCTAATCAGCAGCATTGCCAAGTATTCAATAGCTTAAAGGGACTCAGAAGTTTCTATTAAGTTAAATAAAATCTGCAGCTCAAAAATAATAACCTAAAATGCTCTAAAATCCTATTTTGCATGAATTCTTCTTTTTTTTTTCTTTCTTTATCTTTTGCTTTTATGTATTTTTTTAAAGGCCAGTAGAAAGTGTACTAAATTAAGCTCTGGCCCTCTTACTTCTTCATAACCTAATATTGACAGTGTGGATCAATATACCCACAGGCTAATAGAGCAGGAAAAGCATATAATTTATATATAAATGCTGAATAAAAGGCTAACAGCATATGTTTTTCATATCAAAGTTATGAGATATTTTGTTTTGGTGCTGCAAAAATATATTACTCTGCCATCCCAGATTTTAAGTCAATGTCAAGTTAGCAGCATAAAAAAGGAGAAGGTGCTTTGAAGGAGGAGGCTGGACTTTGCCTCTTCTGCCCCCCCTCTCCTTGCTGTGCTTCTTCACCACAGGGAGAAGCCCTGATAATGAGGGTGCAGCTGTGGCTGTGCTGAAGATATTGCTGTGCAGGCAGCAATGGGGACCCAAACCTATTGAATCCTTCATGGAAGTGCACGCAGACTGGTTCTCATCTCATGGCTGGGATTTTGCTGCACTCAACCACAAACCTCTTCCCATTGGCCTGCACAGGATCACAACAATGAAAAGCAACCACAACACTGCAAGGAGCGGTCATTGTTTTCCCACTTGAACTACTGTTCCTAGGAAGGGGCAGTCCAGTACCACACTAAGGCTTCACTGTGATCATCATTTAATAAAAAAGGCGAGTAATGCACCAAAGTCCCTGACTAGGGTGCTCTTTTCTAACTATGGAAAACACTGGAAAACAAATTTTCTTTCATCTACGTTATGGTCCATACGTGTTAGCAAAGTATGCACTAACACATCTATGTGCAAGCACCACTTCTAAGTACTTCCCCCTTAGATTTTGGTCAGTGAAGACCCATAAACAGAGAAGGAGACAAAGAGCAGATGTCTGTTTTGTTGTTTTGTTTAGAATCTGCAATGAGAAGGGTATGCTTCAATTCTTCCATAAAAGCAAAGAGAAAATAACCCATGCAAGTCCCTAGCATTGGAAAAGGAGCCTGTAAGTATCATTATCTTTCCCCTGGGATCACATGGAAGTGAGAATGCCTACAAAAGTCACAGCATCAAAAGTTGTCTGATCCTGAATATACATATTCCCTATCAGTACATGGAAGGGCTCCGTGGCCATGTTCACAGAGCCACCAGCAGCATTAAAGCTGGCTGTTTTCTCTCACTCTCTGCACCTTCTCTACTTCCTCTTTAGTGAAAATAGTGTGGTTAACATACCTATGGTTTGGCAGATAGAGTTAACAAAATTATCCATACTTCCCTGTATAAAGGTACATAAAAGATATTGAACTGCTTAGTGAGTGACAACTTGCAAACTATTAATATTTTATAAAACATGTACTCTCCAAAACTCTTCTTTTTTTTTTTTTTAACCACACTTATTTCTCTACTTCAAATCATGGTGTGCTCTGACAAGTAATCATGAAACAAAGAAAAAGGACTTATCTTAACTTGTACTGTTCCAGATTTGAAAGTCTCATTCCTACCACTATCAGGGCATTTGCTTACTCATGAAAATCTGCGCTATGGTTCATGACCTCATTCTGCCATTGGTGTGCTGTCTGGCATCAGCACCCTCCTCTACAGCAAAACAGCCTTTTGAGAAAGTAGAGCATAATCTATTTTGAAAAGGCATCATTTTGTCTTCTCTTTCTTAAACAGAGCTTTGAAGCATTTGCAAAAACTGTGACTGCATTGATTCATTAATCATCCCTCATATGCCAATAAAATATAAAATATTTAGTTAATAGAAGTTTGATCGGCAAGTTTCAGAAGCATAGGATGCAACTCCCCCTGACACTGCTGACACAGCCACCTGAAAGAAACTTGTACAATGTAGTACTCTGCAACACTTCCATTCTACAGTCACTAGCCAATCCTGCTCTGCTTGCTGCTTTTAGCAACGCACATTTCCAAATGAGATAGATTCAACCAGCAGAACCAACCAGAACCTGTGAATAATGTGTACAGTTTTTTTTTTCTTTTTTCTGTGAACGAGCTCATTTATGGTGAAAAACATGAATTAAACACCACCAAAAAAAACAAACAAACCCCAAACCCCCACAAAAACTCACGTTAAAAAAAAAACAAACAAAAACAACAAAAACATCTTAGACCTCGCTGCTTGAAAGGGCATAGATGAAGGACAAGCTTATTCTTCCATAGCTCTGCGTGGATTGAATAAGATATACCTGCTGTAAACAGAAAATGTCCAGTGAGTGGCAAATGGAAAGTTTCAGTTTCCTGTGCATCATACAGCGCTGGTTCAGTGGAAATCCCCCCAGCTGATGATAGGCTTTTACCTGCTACATCTGTTTTCCAATTGCATTCCCTACTGATAAGGGAGATGACAAAGCGACATAGATGACATTAATACAGCTTCACTGGAATCATCAGCGGGTCTTTGTTACCTAGAGACAAGACCTATCATTTCGCTGATGGCACAATAACATAGGTGTGAGGGGGAAAAAAGCTCATTGAAAGTATAATGTGATAAATCCTTATGATTTATGCTAAAGTAAGTGACTGACAGTTCCTTTGAGACCTTCTTTAGATTTAATGGGCTCCTAACAGACACAGCCTTTCAAATTTCACAGATGCCTGTAGTTAGCATTGGTAGTGGCAACTGTCTACTGCTGAAGGAAGATGAGCTGAAACAGATGTGGTCTTCCTTTCCAGAACAGGAAAAAAATCAGCAGCACCTTCATTTCTGAAAGTTGTGTCTTTGTCTGTCTTTATAAGCATCCTGAAAATTAACAGGTGTTCAGCAGCACAAACTGACAACTGTATAAAATGAAATATTACATATTACACACTCTTATTCACTGGTGAAATATAGATGCACTGATAAGGAAATACGTAAGGCTGGTGTGAATTTCGTGCCTATCATTTCTATTTGAAATTACTTATTTGAGGAAGAAATGCTGACGCATACTCTGCTCTGCTTCAACCTTGTATATATTAACATAAGAGCACATATACATAAGGTAGCATCCGATGCCCTAATAAAGAATTTACGCACAAAAGAAAATAGTCTTAAAAAAAAAAAAAAGCTTAAAATATTGCTTCATATATAAAACAAAGCTGGAAAGGACCACTCATTTGCATGTCAAATCTGGTAGATTAGCTGACAGCGTCAAGTGATTTTCCAATATAACTTAACATATAGGGACTGTCCACTTATTGAATAAATTGATGTAATATAAGTCACAGCTGCCCACTAAAAAACACTACGAAAGGCTAGAGAATGCAAAGTATCATTCCTACTCATTTTTTATTAATATATGTTTTACCTTCCAGAATTTTAAACTGCTGCCACTGCTTTCTGCCAATACAGTATTGCTATTAGGGTTATAAGCAGCAGCATGTAAGGTAGTAAGGGCTATCTTTAGTCTACAAAGAGGTATTAAAGATTTACTGGAAGTACTGTGCAAACAGAAATAACAGAAGTTCAACCTTTCAAGTACTTACTTATGCACATAGTTACCTTCAAGAACAGTCCCACAACATGAAGACTGGTGTGCAACACAGCAGAATTATTACTAGAAAACAGTTATGCTCAATAGGACTCTCCCGGTTGTTACAAATTAGGGTAGTCGCTTGAGACTTCAAGACCACTTTTACAAGATAATAAGAGGCACTAAAATAACAACCAAACAAACAAAGAAGTCAACTAACTGCTCAAGGACCTAGCCCACATTAAACCTTTGCAGAACTCTTGAAAACCCTTGAGGAGCCACTACTTTTTCCAGTGTAATCCCAATGCAATGAGCTCCCCAGCCCCAGGCAAAATCCTGCCCAGAGCCTGAAGGAAGAAGAACATTAGCAGTCTCTATATACACTGCACTGGCTTTAGGGAATGTGTTTGTCACATGCCACCAGTTCTGACATAGTCTTGAATGGTATTATCCTGGGCAACCTGATCTAGTGCTTGATCTAGCAGCTGGCAACCCTGCTCATGGTGGGGGAGTTGGAACTAGATGATCTTTGAGGCCCCTTCCAACCGAAGACATTCTATAACTCTATGAAATGATAGCAACTGCAGTTAGATTAATTTACTTTTAGGTTTTTATTTCAGTGGTTGCAATTCCTTCAGAGTAGCCAGCCAAGGTAAGTGCAGGTAAGTTGCTTTCCATGCAAAGGGGACATATTTATGCTGTCACTGCAACTCTCTGTAAACACACATCTTGGTCACTTCAAGTGAGACACCGCTCTAAAGATCAGTCAGAAATTCCTTGTGAAGAAGATGGTTTTTACTGAACCTGATAGCTTCTGCTGCGCATTACGCTCTTGTAAACTGCATTAATACACAACTGTACTTATAAGTATAGTTCAAGATGGTGCTCTGACCTACATAATGGGACCATAACTGCCAATTTCCTTATCTAGACACTGCTACTGTCAATACCACTTCTCCCTGAGGAGGGACACAGAAGCCAAGTCTCTTGAGTTGCCATTTTGATTCCCCGCAGAAACTTTTATGAGTACACAACTAATTATTCATTTTTAGATACTAACAGTGTATTCAGAATACTACTGTTTCCCAACAACAACCAAAGAAGCACTATTTGTTACAGAGTCAGCATACAGAATTGTAGGGGTTGGACCTCTGGAGATCATTAGTCCAACTACTCTGGTAAAGCTGGTTTTCAACAACAGGTCTCACAGGAAATTGTCCAGGCAGGTTTTGAATATCTCCAGAAAAAGAGACTTCACAGTCCTTCTAGGCAACTTGTTCCAGTCCTCTGTCACTGACAGAAAATAATTTCTTCCCTTTGTTTGTGTGGAACTTCCTGTGTTCCAGTTTTTGCCTGTTACCCCTTGTTCTATCACTGCACACCACTGAAAAAAAGAGCCTGGCCTCATCCACTTGACTTCTGCAGTTTAGTTATTTATAAACAGAGAACCCCTCTCAGTCTTCTCTTCCTAAGGCTGAACAGGCCCAGGTTTCTCAGCCTTTCTTCACAAGGGAGATGCTCCAGGCTCTTCATGATCCCTGTAGCTCTCTATCAGTGTTGAACTGGGGAGCCCAGAACTGGACACAGTATTCCAGATGTGGTGTCACCAGGGTAGAGTAGAGGTGCAGAAGGTATGTTGGCCAAGCTAACAAGCTGCTGACATGCTAGGCTGGAGTAGATCAGCTACAAGAGGGCAGAGCCTCTGTGCAACTCTTTATACTGATGCAATACCAAGTAAACAAGAGGTATCTTACTACTATCATAGGAGAGACATGAGTCACTTTGTGCTTTGTGTGAATAAACAGCATTCACAGGGCAGCTGTGGCCCTCACAGCTCTGTTATGAAGGCACTCAAGGCCCAGCTGCCTCCAGCCCCTCCTCACCACAGCTGGGCTACAGGTACCTAGCAGCAAACACTCCAAACAGAACAACCCTATCTCACCCCTGCTGCACACCACTGCTCAGCTTCCGGAGGGGTGCTAAGGTGACTGACAAGGAGCAATGGCCTTCCCCCAGAGACAAAAACTTGTTCTGTCTTTTGTAAGGAAACAGGATGATCTCCAATAGTCTCCAGCTTCTGTAAAAACAAGCATTAATTAGCAGACTTTTTAAATTTTTTTTTTAAATGCCATTATACCTAATTATTCTGAAGAAGTCTTGAAAACTAATTATTGGTTTTGGAATCCTTTCTCTTTTTTTGGAGCCAGATGGTGCCCTCCCTGAAATACAGAAGCTAGAAGATTATTTATGTGAGCTCTGACCACGTGTGAATGGCTTGGGGAATGATGTATGTTTTTAACGCCCTGATCCTGACAACAGGCCTTTTTACCCTAAATTAATGGGAAACAAATGTCGCATAGTGAAGATAAAAATGACTCTGTAAAGTTTTATCCCTTAGAAGTTGTCTTTTTTAAGAGACTGAGATCCTTGCAAAAAAAAGATGGCATCTGCTTGTCTGAAAGAGCAGAGGTACACCATGACACACGTGCACTCACGGCATGTGCTTGGTTTGGGCTGTGTGGGCACCAGTAAAAAAGTATATATATATAAAAATCAATAGTATCTGGAATAACATTTCTAATTTTAGGTTGAGTTTCTATTAAAAAAAACAAAAACAAAAAACCCACAAAACCAAACCTAAGCCACCCTCCAGCCAAGTAGCAGCTGCCTTTGTTTACTCACAGATAAAAATCAGCTTTTTAGGCTGATTTGCTCCGTTGAAGCTGTGAATGTGGGCCTTCAGAAATAGTGCTCTGGATTATCTTTCCAAAAGAGTCGATATGAGCTTAAAAATAGGAGCCTAGGTTTTCTAGTTATAGATTACTATTTCCACTGGTGAATCTCAATGTACTTTCCCACAGACATAACTGCTACAATACCTGTTTTAAAGCAGCAGAACGCAGGGCAACAAAAGACAACACTATGCCCACAGCTGTTAGGAGGGCTGCCTGCCATGGCGCAACAGAGACCTGTAGAAAGGAGCTACAGAGAGCTGGCACAAAGCAACTATGAATCAAGTGACAAAATACCTGGCTGCAGTGTTGTGAGAGGGTTTCGGCAGCAGCATTCATGCTATGCCCTTGGCACTATCCTAAAGGCACTGTTTAATAAGCATCACGCCTCAGTTTGAGGCTGAAACACCGAGAAGCTTCTGAAGTTGGTTCACACCTGAACCTGCCTTCTGTGCACCAACACTCCAAGAATTATTTTTCCTCTCCAGACAGTTCATGCAAGAATCCAAAATTGGCTGCAGTTTTGAAATGAGTACAACATAAAATTAATATCCCTCATAGCCGTTACAAAAAAAACAACAACCAAAAAAACCCCTCATTATTTTACTCTACAATCAAAATAAGGCACCTTAAATCAAGCTGAACGTATCTGAGTAGGTTTTCATTATCTAGATTTATCATAGGTACATGGCATTTCTTTCTCATTAAAATGCAATACGAGGCATTTTGTACATATAAAAATATGAAAACATATTTTCTGCTCAAAATGACTAAAACGTGATAAAAGCCCGCTTAATACTTCCCTTGCCTTGATGTTTTCAAGAGAGTACCATATGGCCTGTCTGAATCCCTCAATAAGAAACTTCCCAAATTCAAAACTAATTTTACTTGGCAACTTCTATTTTAGAAAATGAAAATTTCATCACACATTTTAAATTGTCTTCTAACAAAACACTATTTTTTGGCATAAGCACAAGCAAACTTTTAAACATTTTTCATTTTCATCTGTGTAGAAGGTAAGTCCTTCCGCTTTTAGAACTGGTGGTATTATTATTTTCAAAGACAGTATCAATGCATATTATTAATAAACTATTATTCATACATGGTCCCATGCCTCCTTCATGTCTCATGATATTATGCACTCCAAAGATACATGGTCTGTAGTCATCTTAAACAGCTGTAATAAAAGGAGCAGAACTGTCTTACTGAAAGTATTTCTCTTCTAAACGACACTGCAGCAGAAAACATTAGTGACTGGTAGACGCCAAGCAACGTTTGGCAAGATTACAGAATAACAGAATTGCAGGGGTTGGAAAGGACCTCAAGAGATCAAGTCCAATGCCGCTGCTAGAGCATGTACCCTACGACATGTCACTCAGGTAGGCCTCCACAGGAGACTCTGCAACCTTGCTGGGCAACCTGTTTCAGTGATCCATCATCCTTACCATTAAGAAATTCTTCCACACATTATTACGGAACTTCCTATGTTCAAGTTTTAGGCCATTACTCCTTGATCTATCACTACACACCACTAAGAAGAGTCTGGTCTCGTCCATTTGCCTCCCACCTCCCGTTACATATTTATAAGCATTTATCTGATCCCCTCTCAGTCTTCTTTTCCTCAGGCTGAACAGACCCAAGTTACTGATCCTTTCCTCATATGGGAGATGCTCCAGGCCCTTTATCATCACTGTGGCCCCTCGCTGGACTCCTGCTAGGAGACCCTGCCTTTTTTGAGCTGGGGAGTCCAGAATTGCACATAGTAGTCTAAATGTGGCCTCCAGGGTAGTAAAGGGGGAGGATCGCCTCCTTTGACCTGTTGGCCATTCTGTTTTTAATGCACCCCAGTAAACCATTAGCCTTCTTGGCCACAAGAGCACACTGCTGGCTCACAGCCAACCTGTTGCCCATCATTACACTCAGGTCCTTCTCTGCAGAATTTCACTCCAGCACGTCAGCCCCTAACCTGTACTGATGCACACAGTTACTATTTTCAGTTCAATTGCCCACAGTCCTGCCATGGAAGACCATCCTTTCTAGGACATGTCTTACAGACCAACCAAAGGAAATCAACAGCTAAAAAAGGCTTTTCTGTGTTTATATGTCCAAATAAAATGCAGTAAAATATTCCGAATTGGTCCTGCATTTTGCACCAGGCTGAAAATTCTTTATATCTCATGATGCATACAATAGCTAAAACAGAGATTACTATTTAGTTCCACTTCAAAGAACAAAGTGGTTTGTCATCATACACTGCTTTTGTACTCCTAAAAATAACGAGGATTTAGTTAGCATGACACCTACTTTAGATATGTTAGAGGTTTTTCTTTTCACCTAAGGAAAATGAATCTCATATGATTGTGCTGCTGTGGGTGCCCCACAGGGAGCCAACGGGTTAGGAACTCGACAACCTAAATTAAAGTTCTATAGAGAAATAAGAGGTAGTTCATTCCTAGAAGTGTCATGAACTCAGGTAGGTTAGGGGGAAAAAAGAAAAAGCATCCAGCTGAGAAAAAGGCAGCAAAACAGGTTACCAGAGCATCCACCCCATTGAGAAGTTTCGAAAGCACGCAGCAGGAGATGAGTTTCCACCACAACCTCCACTTGCTTTGTCTGTAGAGGACCCAGCAAAGGGCACAAAGCCATGCAAAAATAGCCATTATTAGCTCCACTGGCCCTCATTTACTTGGTTAACTCTTCACACCTCTATTTTCAGCCATTCCTGTACAGAACAGTAACCTGCATTGCTCTCAGGGAGGCAAGTAAATGGGAATTTTCTAACAGGTGCAACAGAAAGACTGTAGAGATACTATAGAGCATCAGTCCCCACCAATACTGGAATAAGTCAGCAAGCTGAAATGAAAGAGGTCTGCAAACCCCTAATAGACCAAGGGAACTACAATTACTGACCCTATTTTCTATCCCCAGTTACTATATATATGTTAGCATACTATTCCAGATCAAGTACCACTTCATTAAAAGTATTATTTTAAAATTGGGCATTTCTGCCCTTGTAAACTTCTCAGATACTGCAATAAAAAAATAAAAAAAAAATCCAACACATGGCAACATGCAGGGACAAGGCAACAGAAAAGAGGGTCATCTGCCCCAAATATGACATTCATTTCAGTAGATGAAACAGACTTGATGTATCAAGGCACAGTCCTAACTAATCTTACAGAAGCAATTCTAATTAAGTAGGAAATTAAGAATGGTTCGTTGCAAGCAGGCTGAAAGAACAGTGGACTGATTTAAATCAAATCACTGATTTTAATCATAGATTTAAATCAACCGAGCAGGACACCTTGATTTAGATCATCAACTTTAATCTTGTACATTTTACCTTTCTCCTAATGAAAGCTCATTCATTCTGTTAGCATAATGCTGAGAATTGTAAAAACCAAATACTTATGTTTAAATGGATTTTTGAAAAAAATTATGTTCACTAAACATTGATGACTTGTGACTACAAAGCCTGAGCTAAGCTAAATGTTGTTTCTCGGTGGTGTTTTTTTTTTTTGTTTTCAGTGTTTGTTTTTCTTACAGAGTTAAAAGGAACGCTGTTTAAAATCATTCAAATTTAAAATAAATCTTGAAGGTAAATTACTTCAGAGAATGTAGTAAATTTAGGCCTTGAAAAATATAAAAGATTTTAAATTAATTTTGTTCTAAAACTTTCCAGGCAAAACACTCTGAACTATGACATCACAGATTTTTATCTACTTGTGTTGAAGAATGTTAGACTGCAGTAAAAGGTTATTTGATGTGATTAATTTCATTATCCTTACACTAATGACCACATTATTTAAAGATATCTACCAGCAGTAGGAATCCAGATATTAATCAGCTTTCTTTTAAAAATCCACAAAGATTTCAAGATAATAGCGTGACTTCTATTAATAAAGAAAAAAAGGAATGTGTTGTTGGTTTCATCACAATGCTGAACAATTCAGAGTAATTTGAATATGAGATAAAAGAACAGATTAGATGCTACCTGTAAAACAGAAGGCTTCATTACATCCTGTTGGGGGAAAAAAAATATCCCAAGAAAGGTGCCAACAGAAATGAAGAAAATATATGCAAGAATATTCACAGTAGAATAGACCCAGAGGAAACAGATGAGAGCAGGATTTTGTATCTTGGTACTTGTTGGTAATGCAGCAGCAGGGTAGGAAACAACAGTGTATTAAAAAGAATGAAGAAAGACATTAGGGATGATTTAAGGGATATTTCAGGAGAGTGGGCTGAGAAATATATTGTATATAGTATGCTCAAGTGGTACCAATGTACAACAGTTGTGTTTTTCTTTTTTTATTTAGAGCTTTGCTGGAGATAAAAATAATCAGAAAATACTTCTCCTAAGCATGCTGAGGCATATTTCTCCATATAAGAATCAGCAAACCAAATACGAATTTACAAGAGCTAAATGGAAGACAAAAGCACACAAAGAGCATAGTTGAGTAAAATTTCATTTTAATTGTACATGCAAGTGAAAAATTCTGACTGGCTTTGTTAGGAAAAAATTCCTGATGAAGAAATATCAACTGTTAATCCTTCTGAGTCACTTCTTAATTCTTTAGCAGAGTATTAAGGCACTGCTAAAAGTGAGCAATGAAAAAATGGTGACACTTTATTCATTAGTTCTGCCTTTGGTGTGCATTCAAAGCTTGAGATTTAGAGCTGCTTATTTCCATGTCAATGTCTCAAGCACTTTTCCTTACTCCTGTTAGCTCTGTAGAGCTTTGGCAGAAAGATGCAAAGTGTATCTGAAATCACTCACAGCAAAAGCAAAACTAAACAAAAACTTACACTCCCCCACCCTAAAAGGTTAAGTATGTTTGATTTGCCCTGCCATATTCTACCTCTTAAATCTCCGAGGATAATTTTTCCTCTTTTACTGACAATGTTTTTGAATAAGAAAGATTTACATTTGAATTTGAAATGTTAAGATAAGTTTGTGGCACTTTTCCTTACAAACTGCGGGAACCTGAAGCACAGAGTGGCAATCTGCTAAACAAAACAGATGAGTGATTCTGCTGCGTTTTTCCTCAATACATGAAAGAAAAGAAGGACCTTTCAAACAACACTCAAAAGCATACATGTGATAAGAACAGTCAATCTAGAAGGAACATTCAGAAGAAAAAACAAGCTACAATGATGAAAATGTAGCCACCTCTACATCATTGGCCTTTTGGCATACACTTGTCAAATAAATTAAGAACAGCTTAAAAAGCAATGCAGAATTTCTTCTGCTTCATTATTTTGGCAATTTATTTTTTACTGAAGTTGTTTAGTATTTGACTTCAGATACTTAGCTTTGTGCACTTGCTTGGGAGACAATTTTCTGAAGCCAAGCTGCAGAGTCCACTCACTAGCACAAGTCTAGATAATGGAAATTATCTGCCTCCAAAGGGCTAATAAAAAGCACAGCTGAAGTTGGGTTTGTAGGTTACCACTGGTTTGGAAGGCTGCAGAAGTGGAACAGGAAAGCTCTGCAACACTTTGAATAAGTAAGTCCACCTTTCACATAAATGAAGCACATAGCTTCAGCAAAAGAAACACTCCCCAAAATCACGAGCAGGATACTAGCCAGCTAAGGGAGAGAGACAGTGGTGGCACTAAGTGATAAAATAAATTGAATCAGTTTCTAACAGAATGGGTATTTTCATCCTGAAGTTGATTTTCCACACTAACTCCTTTCCCCTGTGCCCCTTTCCCCCCACTATGATTAAATAGACCTGTTTAGCACAAGTCAAACACATTACTGAAGGCTGAATTTATTTACATTATCCTGTAAAGTTCACATCACTTGGCATGGATCACTAGCCTAGGTTTCCGCTCCCAGCAGAGAGGAAGAGGACAGAAAAGTTCTCTCAATTTCACTTTCTCCACAGCCTCTAGATCTGCGTCTTTCCCAAGTTCGGTGTTTCAACTGAAAGTACATAATCAGTGCATTTAGAAATGTGGAAAAAAAAAAAAAAAAATACTATCTATCCTAAGAGAGCCTCCATAAATCATATAACTAGATCAGGACAGCAAATCTTGTTGTAATGTAACTTCTCAGATCACTGAAGACACCTCATGAAATACTCTATGATCTCACACTCAAATTCATCACTCAAGATAATAAAAGCAAAATGCACACCTACACCCCTTATGGACCTCAGCATGTAGAAGCTCCTCTGACAGCAGGCAAGCTGCATACTACTTCAGCTGATGAATGAATCTTTTAACCCATGGGCTTGTTTTGGAAAAATATATAAGCTTGTTAAATTTATCTACTAAAGAGAAAAAAATATCAAACGTTTTGGAAACTAATAGAACTCCAAAATATAAGGACCATCTACTTAGCAAAATAGTAACTATTCTGGCTGGTTTTGGCACTCATAGCAGCATTCCCTTATGCTAACTTCTGCAGTCTGTGCAAGCAGAGGATAGCCTTCAGATTGCTTCTGTTTTTCATCACAGCCAAAATGGCTACATGTAGTCACTTATCATAACAGAAACACCTGCTGCCTTGGGATAATTACTAAAAAAACCACCTTACTCCGTACTTTTCACCAGATAGCACTTTGCAGATTAATTCAAAGCATAAAAGCTAATGATAAGATAAACGATGCACCTTGCTATTTTCTCTTGGGAAGGATACTTGCTATTTGCTGACACACCTGTTTCTGTGTCTCTTCCTTACTTCTTCTATTAATCTCTCAAAGAAAAAGGCACACTCTAGTCTCCTGGACACAGCCACAGAAACATACAATAATAAGCCATCTTCTGGCTCCATCACATTCAAAGAACAAGACGTTAAGGGTATCTAATATTCTTATGATTTTCTTTTTTATCTAATGTCACGTAATTTTAGCAAAGAACACATTTCAAAAGATTATCTTCACTGCTACGGCTTCTTAATTCTAGGTAAATTACTTTTCAACAAGTGTACACATTTATACATTAAAACCTGAAGCTAACAACAGAAGTCTTCTGAATAACTCTTCGAATTGTGGTTCATCATTTTAATTTACGGCTTGTCCTTCACTGAACATAGAATGCATCATTTCTTGTCTTTTTTTGCAGAGTATATGGGATCATAAACAGTGTTTGCATCTTCCTTTGACAACTGTTGCTTTTAAACAAGCATACATAACATTATCTCCATTTATAACTTGTTTTGCTAATTAAAAAAGAAATCCAGCTGAAAGATGCTGCATAAACGTGAAGTTATATTAAAGCACTTGTGATTCAAAACCAGAAATAAAAATACAACAAACAAACAAACAAACAAACAAATAAATTCCAACAGAACTCGTTAGAATTTGACTGAATGTTTTTGGCCAAATATGAGGCCTCTTATAGTTGTTTATTGCCTGAAGAAAAATATTTTCGGTTATAAGATTTATTCATTCAGTTTTAAGACTAAAGCATGAATAATATTTTTCAGATATTGAAGTTCTACCTACCATCTTTCTGCATGGATAACTTTAAAATTTGTATCTCTCATCAGGCAGAGTCCTTAGAGGCAAAAAATCTGATTTTGAAATAAATTACACTGCAAACACTACATTCAACTAAACACGAAGTTCAACATTTAATAGATGCATTATGTGTATAATTTGGTTTGGGATACTTTAAATACACATGCTGTTAGGTGTACTCTTCATTCACAGTTCACAAAATATCATTTACTATCCTGAAAAAAGGAAGTATTGGTAAGATTGAAAATTTGAATGTCGGCATACTTTGTAAGCAACTTAAGAGCCTTACTTAGAGGCTAGAAACCTAACAGGACTTGAATGTATTCTGTACCTTTCTTTTTGCTACTCTTGAAAAGGTACACGCCTTCATCCCAGGGTTCAGTCTCTGCATTATTCCTTCAGCTACGTATTCCTGAAGATTTCACAAAATGGGGAGTAATATAGTACAAAAGTTAAAACACTGGAGAAAGTTGGGGAATCAACCAAATATCAGGAAGCTGTTATATGCACACTAGCAGAAAAAAAAACAAAAAACAAACAAACAAAAAAAACCCCTCAATAGTCTAGATAGAGAGCTAACATTTCTGTAGAGAGAAGCTGTGTTATACATAGTATATGCATGTAGCTGCACACCTGTTTATGTATACGTAAAATCACACTCCAAATATAAATCAATTTCACTTCAAAATTCCCTTTTCTATCTCATACTTGCATGATACTGACACTCCAAGTGTAACAATTAAGATAAAAAAGAAGTTAGCAAACTCATTACCATCTCTTCAGATTCCAGCCTTCAAGCTCCTTCTTTAAACGCATGAACAGAAGATGAAATATAATAGTCGCAGCTTGGGCTCTGTCACAGTTGCAGCTGCACACATAACTGAAATTTAAGGGTTATTTCAGATCCATACTTGAGTAACCAAAAATCCAGTACTGTCTCTATACCCAAATTTTGTCATGTACGTTTTTGAAATCGAAGTAGAAATTTTTCATTTCTTATGGCTACCAACACAAAATATCAACAGCAAATTATTTCAAATCTATCCTTGCCTCCCTTCCTACTCAAGCCATTCTCAGTCAGTGAACATCCTACAGCATTATCTTCCATGCTGCTGCTTTCAAATTAATTTTCTTAAACCTACCAGTTAAGATTCAGGTAAAGCAGGGTGAGGTGTTTATGTAAGCCAAACACCTTAACTCAGAAGATTTAAAAAATTGTATGTGCCATTTCTAGAGTAACAGAAAGCTATGAGTACCACAGAAAGGAAGGGCTTTTGGCTAAAATTCTGAACAAGGACACATCTTCTTGCTCTGCCCTCCGAAAATATTAAACATTGTGCATGCAGCGCTTGGAGAAAACTGCGCTCACATCTTTTTTTTTTCTTATTATTTTTATTTACCAGTTCTGTACAATGTTGTGGTTAAATAGTGATACGCTCTATAAAACACACATTACTCTGTTGGCACATTAAATGACCTAACACTCAATTACTGATAGGCAGTTCAGGTTTTCACTCAGTATCTAAATATTGAGATTGCATATTCAATAAATGATAAAAAAAACAATATTCTGGTATAAAGGCAAATGTTTGGTTTTAATTAATCTAAAACATGTTTTCTGAATCATTAGTGTTTCAATACGAGGGCACTATGAAACCAGCTCACAAAAACCATCCATAAAGTAGCTCCAAGTTAACATGCTGAAAACAACACACTGCTAAAATTACAAGCTAAGTAGTCGTAGAAGAATGGTGATACCCACAGTGAAGGGTTTCCTTCACTGCATTTGAAGAGAAACCCATGAAGCAAACCTATAACAGGTGTGCTATGACTCTGTATATCTTCCTGATGTAGTCATCTGTTCCTCGGGTCTATTTGCTTTTGACTGCACATGCTTCAGGTACTGTGTATGCCACTGAGAGCTTCCAGTTAAGAGCTCTCTATGACCCTCTTGTCTTGCCTGAGTGTATTTCTGTGGTTAAAACTTGAGATGTTCCTTCACAGCTTAATATGCTCACAGTTCCTCCCACCTACAGGAATTGTAGTTGAGCAGACAACAGAGTTAAGCATCACTAAGCTGTATAATAAAAATCTAGAAACAAAACAAACAAATAAAAAAACCTAAAAACTTGAGTACTTCACAATCAAATTCAGATGAAGGTAGATGCACAAAAAATTCTAAGTTAGAATATGGAAGTTGGACAGAAGTTTTCTAGTCTAATATTTTCCTGACATGTATATAGTCAACTGGTTTTACCTACAGATCATGAGGTGGGTTGGAGAAGTCATACAATATACCTGAAGATCAAAATGAATCATCAGATCAACTGTTTTTTCAGACAGAAAGTCCACCAAAACCCATGCAATTCTAACTTGCTAATGCCCGCATGCTTTGGTCACCAAAATTACCCCTTGCTCATTCAGAGTATAAAAATTCACCAATTTCCATTGAAAAATATGAGATTGGTCTGATAGCTCCTACGAAGTTGTCACTTTCTGTTTTTATTGTTTAAATAAACAATATTGTTTATTTGTTTTGCTTTATGACAAAGTAACATAATATATCTGGTAAATAAATAAACTGAGCTAATAGAAGAATAATTTTCCAAGTAATTCTTCCAGTAATTCCATATTTATTAGAAGTTTACATCTTCATATTTCAACTACTGATGAGACTCTGACCTGTAGCTTGTGATTGTGATTAATCACAATCACTAAAAACTAACAAAACTCTTGTAATTTGGTGCCCAATTTGCTTTCAGCTCATCCTTCATGAAATGTGAGGTGAGAAGAAGCTGCTTTAAGCTGCCAGCTTGTGACTGTCACTTGGAAGCATGGCTACTTAGAAAATTAAAGCCATAATATATTATATTACAAATGCAATTCCAGGTCTCCTAGGTATTAACCTTATGTTCTAAACACAATTTAATTTGACTGGTCTGCCTGTCACAACACTACAGAAAGCAAGATTTCATAATACTTCTTCTATTGCACATTGATCAGTTCTTCTAACAACTCATTGCTATTCCACTTACGCATAAAATCACTGTGTGCAGATACCAGAATTACTACTCTTCAGTGGCTTTTCTA
This sequence comes from Alectoris magna, assembly GCA_030625065.1. NCBI lineage: Eukaryota > Metazoa > Chordata > Aves > Galliformes > Phasianidae > Alectoris > Alectoris magna. The sequence goes on from CM060560.1 coordinate 109,960,439, forward strand.
TTTTCTCTTCAAAAATTATGTGACAGCAAAAAGCAGTCAGCAGAGTAAGCATTAAAACACACACATAATCTACTTGATTTTATAGAGATGTCAGCATATTTTTTATCCGTTATTACAGATTTGCAATCTTTCATGCTGCTTAGATAAAAGATATAACAATTTCTCTGCATTTCAGGCGCTGTCATTGTTAGTACTTCTGTTAGAGCCTGAAGACTCACTCTCCATCTTACCAAGTACTACTGAACCTGGGGTAGATGGTTGACAAATCAGATATTATGAGTAATAGTAATTTCATGCTTTCTAGGTGTGGTTTATGCAAGTGATGCCTCCATGTAAAATCTTCCACTAGTACAGCCCCATAGGTAACACCACCAAGGGCTGCTGAAAAAAAGAAACATTAGGAAGCATGCACAAACTGCATCTTTTAGTACAGGACAATCTACCAAAAGCAAATTATTCAACAGAAAGTCCAGTGATCTATTGTTCTGGTTTACAGGTCTGAAGACTTACACCACATACATCTACACTAGATGTAAAAAACCACATCCATCTCAGCTTTATGCTTTCAATCAGAAAAGTGTACAAAAGGGAAGTACAGTTGGTAAAGGCATCCCTAGACAGCTTCATTGTTTTCTTAACAGAAAAGTTTTTAAAAAAAAAAAAAAAAAAAAAAGGGAGAAAGTATAGAACAGCTAGCAATGATAATCCACAGATATATTTTGATTCAGTTAAATGATATACAAAGAACGCTTAGCAATCAAACTCCTTCTCAAATGCGTTAACTCAATCACAGATACACCTCTGTGTGAGCGCTACAGCAATTTAGATTGTTGCTATTGCTTTTGGGTTAATCAACACGAACTATAATGGAGGAGTCTGGTTTCTGAAGTTTGTCCCTCAAACACGCTCCGTGAAGGTAACCAGCTCGGCACCCTGAAGCACAGCTACTTAGGACTACAGGGCCTCCATATAACACACCTGTGAAATACAGTTCCTGTGAAAAAGTGAAAATTTGTAATCTGGTGCAGGGACTCCTCTATTAATTATACTAAAATTGCAATTAATATATTTAGAAACAGAGAAAAAGCAAAGCCCATCATAACTCAGCAAACTCCAAGCTGCAAATTTTGCCAATACACAAAATACTTTTTCATATTATCTAACAAGATCTCAGGTTCCTAGAAAGATAGAAAAGAAAATCTTTCTACACATTCAGAAATGACATTTTTTGAATCAAAACTTCTGAACAAGATACATACAATACAGCCAAACCTTACTCAGGGGTTCCTGCAGCGTGCTCTAGAGATTTAGGCTCACCTTCTACAAAAATAAGTCAAATAGAATAAGCTGAGAAGCATGAGCCCTTCAGAGTATGTCAAACAGCCACACGTGCTGTCAATTAGGAGCGTTTGAGAGGTATCATTAGGTAACTCCCAATCACTGCAAGTTCCTCAAGACAAGCTGTCAATATCCATAATCCTTCTTCTCTCTTCACTCAGTGTTTTTTTTTATTGCAGAGAACTATACAGCATTGAGTGTTACCTCCAATTGTGTACATAAAATGAAAGTTCAGTATATAACTCAGCCTGTACTTCCCCAACTAAAAACTAACCTGAATTATATCCATCTCCATTTAAAAATAACCCATTATAGGACACTAATGGAAAAACAACACAGCAAGCTCCTTATAGACTCAACCTATCTGTTTTTTCAATAACATCAGTCTTACCACATAATTTCACTGCACTCTAAAAATGGAGTGTTATGAAGGCAAGCTGCATAAATGCCTTCTTTTTCTGCTGTTAAAAGCATGTGAAGTCCTCCATGTCACATGAAACAGTCTTATAGTCTAAGGCCCATCACAGAATTTTTAAAAGGAGCAAAATAATAAATTATTTCTTTAATCCCACTTACTTGTGCTTGTTGTCACATTTGCCAGGAGCTCCATTAATGCTCCCAGTTTCCTTTGAGTTTCCACATGTTGTTAAATGCTAACAGTAATACACTTAAAAAAAAAAAAACAATACAAAAAACCCAGCTCTTGCCAATTCCAGAAGCAGCACTCCCAGTTCTTCTGATCTGCTTCACTTGTCGCTTCATTTTATAGTAAGATTTGCTCAAGAGGTGGGAATACGAAGGAGCAGGAACATAAAGTTACTCAAAGACACATCTTTAGTATAAGCTAGCTTTGTGCGGATTTATGCACGTGGAGATACTTCTGAATCACAGAATCATAGAAATTCCATGTCAAAGGTAAGCTCAGTAGATCGTCTAATCCAACCTTTTGCTGAAAGGGGGAAACAGATTAGGTTATTAATGGCCTCATGAAGCCACTTCATAAGTATTTACAGTGGAATACTACATTCTCTCTAATTCTCCTTTTACAAGTTAGATAACCAAAAGCTAGATATGTATGTTTTTTAGTGGAGACCACTGATTTCCATTTACCGCATCTTTCTACTTAAGGAATAGCAACTTCTAGTACAATTTCAAAACAGAAAACAAAAGCAAGGTTAAAAAGTTGCATCAGTTTCACCACAACACAGAGATAATACCAATAAATGAAGAGATCCACAGACTTTAGCAAAGCATCCTATAGCCTTTGTCTTCCAGGCACCAGTTGGTATGCATCAAAGAATCATAGAATGGCCTGGGTTGAAAAGGACCACAACGATCATCTAGTTTCAACACCCCTGCTATGTGCAGGGTCACCAGCCACCAGACCAGGCTGCACAGAGCCACATTCAGCCTGGGACTGACAAAATGCCATCACCATGTTTTTCAGCTGGAGAAGCAGCTGAGCTGTTTTATAATTACTGCGAGACAGTGGATGCAGTACTTCAGCACCTCTTTTCTGTCAGACTCAGGCCTATCTAAAGCTTGCTGTCATCAATCAACTTCAATGAGTGTTGGATTTGATCCACACCTGAGAATATAAGCAATTTAATTAAGGCTTTGTTGACCTCAGAAGTTTGTTCAAAAAGCAGTTGGCTATTAACTGAAGAGGACAGGTTGTTCTTTTAAACTTTTATGACTTTCCCTCCAAGACTAAAATAACACTTTTAGGATCTTAATTTACAGTTAAGGTTAATCTGTATTTTAACAGTTTCCTAATAATCTACGATTCTCCAGGTAATGGTGAAAACAGAAACCAAATACAGCCTTGATTAACTGATGGGCAAATTAATCTTTCATCTGAATCTTGGGACAGTAGAGAAAGAAGAACTTGGAGAATCAGGAAAGTTTTTCTCCAGAAGAGTAAGACAAAATCTGAAACACTAACTCTGAGCAGAACAAATAGCTATAGGAAAGGCACTTGGAAGTGAAAATTACAACAAATCAAGCATGGAGGGCTCAAAGGGTAGTTCCATTAAGAAACTCAATGTCAGATTAAGACTACAGGGAAGAAAGATCTTCTGAATGTCAATTTTGTTAAAAGGAGTACTTTAAAAAAAAAAAAAGAAAAAAACAGAAAAAAAAAGGAAAAAGAAAAAAGAACAGAATGAAATGTGACTTCAAGTTGTGAAGGAAGGCTTTTTTTTTCCCCTTGGACTATGCACCTGATTGCTAAGATAGCTGCTATTTGCACTTTAAGCAGTCACATCTACAGATATATATATTTTTATTTTTTTATTTTTTTTTTAATATCAGAGATGCTTAGAGGAAGTCCAAGATCACCATCACTTTCTAGAAAGAATTACACCAGTAGCAGAAGAGGGAACTATACTGCCCGCCTCTAAAACATGTAAGCAACTGCTCAGAGGGTACGTCAGCTGTTGAGTTTCTGACTAGCTATACTGAAGCTGATGCTGGGGAACAAAAAGAATAGAAATTTCGAAACAGGATTTCAAGAACATAAAACTTCATCATGAAAGAAATTAGTATCTAGTACATATGCAGAAGGGGCACAATCTATACTATCACACATCTATAAAAAAATGTCCCATTTAATAGGTATGAAAACCTATAATTGGCCATTGTGTCTATTAAGTAACATTTCTTGTAACATGATCTACAGCAAATCAAATGAAACATATCTCCAAAAGAAAATTGCTGTTTTACTACATAAGTAATATCAATCTGTAGGCAATCTGAAATTTGAATTTGCTGTTCTTATTAATCAGGGTTCCTCTCAAAACTAACACTAGAAGAAGCAAGTATAAACTTACCATCAGTAAGGAAGATATGAGTAGGAAAGATGCAGAAATGGACACAACTGAGTAACAATAGGTTAGACAGTAAAAAATTTTAATTATAGTGAATGTGATTCAATACCCAGCATTGGCAAAATTAAGAGGTCCCATGAAAAATTGTTTCATTCTTTTAAAAATAATTCTAATAACACCGAAGATAACCAAGAATCCTAATTTCTTATAATTCTATTGTCACTAAACACTTTGAGTTTCCTAAGCTTCATAATCTGCAAAGTGAGTTCTCGGCACTAATAAGACATTGCAAAGCTCTGTATTATAAATTGGGTTTTTGCTGGTGGTGGTTTTTGGGTATTATATCAATACCAGTACATTTAGTAATATCAATTTAAAATATGGTTTAGAGAAAGTTGGGTTTTGTGAATGTTTTTGTCTGTGTTTTAGCAGGGTCAGAATATACATATATATATATATATAAAGCATAGAAATTATTTCCACTTCATGAACAATTCTTACTGGGCTGCACAAGTAACTTTATTTTACCGCTACATGAAGCATACAGAAAATATATGACAAAACTAAACACACTACTGCTCTTGTTATTTTGTAGTTTTAAGCAACACTCTTACTTTTATCTCTTTAAAAGGTAAATATCAGGGTTAATATTTTTCACTTCTTGGGAACTAATAATGAAGACTCTTTATAGTGAATCACACCCTATTTCTCATTACTGTGTGCAAACACTGTCTAGACAACCAGTTCAAATAAAGGAATCCCTATGTGGCCAAAGAAATTCTCATGACTGTTTAACCCACGCTAGTTGAGTATAATATCCCTAAGCTAATAAAAGTCCTCCTTTTGTAGCAGAACTACACAGTGAATCTGCACTTGCCACTGCCTTGAATCTACTCATGCAAAAGGCTTTTTCCCTTAACTGTGTAATCAAGAGATTTTGGATATTCCAGGAGGTCCACATACATATGTGAAATTCACCTTGTCATGGAGACAAAATGACACAATATTATGGAGCCTGAAAGACTGTTCACATATTTATCAAGCTTTTGTTCACATTCCTGTTTAAAAAAAAAACAAAAAAAAAAAAACAACAAAAAAAGCATCCTCATTTCTGTCACACCGGTACAAATAGTTGTGCTGGATTTTGTAGAATCACTTGTTTGCAAGCAGAAATGCTGAATACACAGCTACGGTATTTTCCAATTTTTGCAGATAAAAAGTAAAGGTTCTAGTAAAAGTGCTGATGTGAACTTGCTGCAAGTGCTACCAATATCTTTAAAGTTACAGAACTAGAAAAAGGTACGCATTTGCGAAATCATTTAATAGATCAGTGTTGAGGGTATTACTTTTCACTGATAACGTAAGTGACGGATTTCTTTCCCCAAAGACCAGCAGATATTTTGCAGACATTTAATACAGAAAACTACACAGGCACTTTATGCAGACTTTGGCATTAAAACATGTCAAACTGTTTAGAAGATGCAACAACGGCATCAGTTTATAAAGCATGGTCATTAAGACATCCATAAATATCAACTGACATACAAAGATTTTCTATATATCTTAGTTTAAAAAATTATATATTTTCAGACAGGTGTGGTCATTGCCATAAGCCACTGAGATACAAAAATGTACAATGGTTTATGTTAATTTCTTCAAACTAGTTTAATAATTTCAATTAACAATAATTAGAATTAATAGCACAACACAACTGTGCCGTCAGCCTAACACCTAGGAAATTTCCTAATGAATCTTTGTGGTACTGCAGATTGCACCCTAACAGTACATAACCTCTGTAAAGTAAACGAAAAAAAAAAAAAACAAACCAAAACTGTTCATGGCTTTATGACTGCAATAGTTAAGAACTTGTGAACAGGTGATTTTTAAAGGGAAATCTGTTCCTGTAAGGAAAATAGAATTAGCAAAACAAGCCCTTTCTCCAGCTCACTTCTCTTTAACACAGGTGGGAAAAAAAAAAAAAGAAAAAAAAAAATATTGTTCTGTCCTAGTTCAGAGAAAAGACAAAGCTTTTGTTTCAATGAAAAGAATCCCATATTTGCCTCTCTTGCTTTGAGTCAGAGACTCTAGAAACATTTTTGCAAGACTAGCCATTTCAACAGAATAGTTTAATCTGTTTCTATCTACCATCCCAAGCAAAATCTTCTCCATCTGACTTTAGCACTATAAGCTTCTCCTTCTCGTCAGAGATGTTGACTCTTGGTGATTACTTCTGTCTTCCTGATCTTGGCTTCTTTTTCCAAATTAGGGTGAAAGCCCATTTCACTAAGTGGTGAAGAGTTGAAAGAACCAAGAAACATCCAGTTTCAACATCAAGACAATTAGAACCTATTTGGATGGACATCTATCCTTTCTTCTGAAGGGGGAAATTAGCTCACACCTACAGACCACAGAAATGCTGACACGAATCTCACCTTCTTACGTCTTCATTGACTGACTATTATCAATGGTATTTATAACCTGCTGTCTTTCAATAACCAATATGTCACCCTTCATGGGAAAGACTAAATGCTACCATTCTGCTGCTTTGGAGAGATGGCAAAACTAGTCAACAGAAATTACTTGTGTTTCCTACTACAAAAACACGGATAGCTTCAATGGTACCATGTTCTGTCAACTCTCTTTAACCTGATGGTAGAGAATAATACTGATACTGATGGGATGAAAATAGATTTTACATGCTCCAAATTATGCCTACATTTTCCTCCTACAAGGAAAGAAGTAACAAATTTGATAAGTTTAGTCAAGCATAAATAATACCTCCATCTAAGAATCAAGGTTGGGCAGAAGTTAAGTTGGAGAAGATTATATTAATGTATTGCATCAAATTCCCAGGATACGTACTCTCTGAGTTTTATTTACTATTGCCCTGTGCCTTTGCAGCCATTCTGTGGGAATTGCACATAAGTCAAGAGCAAACAAATCCTTGTTATGAATGTTGTATTTTATGTGCCTTCTACAGCATGAAAGCAGTCTCGAAAGCAGTCTCGAAAGCAGTCTCAGTAAGGAACACAACAGAAGACTGTAAAGCTTTAGGACTGTGACTTTATCCTGACTATCTTCCACAGCCACGTTCAGACCTTAAATCCAAAAGTACAGCTTAAAAGCAGTTTCTTCCAGAATTGTTTGATGCAGAGTTAGATCTCTCTTCCATGTGTTCAGCAAACAGCGATTGTACAACAGAAGTAAATTACTAAGGCCAACACACTGGGGTTATACTGATTTGCATAGGCATTCATTTTTTACTGGGTACGTAACTGTTTTGTAGTCAATTCTTTATTATGATTAATCAAATACTGTATTTAAAAAGTAAGATATGAAATGAGGGCAAACAGTGGAGGCTCTACCACACCCTTGCCCTTTCACTGCAGTACCATGGGAAATGATTTAGGAAGTCAGACAAAAGAGAGTACTCTATGATAGAGATCGAGGACATGGTCATCTTCCCCTTAACAAGAGGATTCCAGAAGCCTGACAAAAGTTTAACTTGCTATAAATTTATAAATTTAGCAATAAAACAAACAAACAAACAAACAAATAAATAAAAAGTTGGAGACAGTTTGGATTATTAAGACTATTGGCTGTTCCATGAGAGGTGTCAAAAAAGTAAATTAAGAAAAATACTGTATATCTACCAGCACATTAATAGGATCTGGTAAGGATCATTTTTCTCATACAATGGAATGACCAGAATGATCAACTCTCCAACAGTCCAAAATCCTAAAGGGACACATGATGAACTTCAAATCTGTAACTAATCCTGGCTGTGTTTCTAATCAGGAAGCGCCTACCCTCCCAACTCTCTCAGGGAGGAAACAAGAAAAGCATTAGCTGATCCGGTAATTTAAGTGTAAGGAACTACTAGCCATAGCTGGGAGTCCTTTGCTCCCATGCTTGCTTTCCAACTATTTCCATCATATTGATAAACCTGCTTCCTCTTCTCTTATCTGCATCTGAGACCAGGCCATATTCCACCTCAAGTTTCAAGAACTAGAGTGGGAAAGGAAAACAAAACCAAACTCCAAACTTCATGTGGCCATATTCCCTCTTCCTTCTTCTCTTTACCCATCCCAAGCTACAAACTAGATGCTCTGAACAAAATGAAAGCCAGCAAGCGATATCTTGGATGCATCCAACAAAAATAGACACACACACACACACATTTAGAGCAGCAGACAAGCCAAGGGTTTCACCTGATCCAGAAACCATCTCTGGAAAGATTCATCTTAATTAATTACAGCCTGCTTTGCAAGTCCAGCAGACAACACGACACATGTGCTACACTGGTTCTGTCGATGCTGTAGAAAACAAATTAGCTGACAAAGTGGAAAAAAAATTGCCATTTCATCCCTTTTCCAGTTGAAATTAATTGCACCAGTGCACCAGTGTAAAAATGCTGAAGTCAATATAAATATTTGCAAATGTAAGGATGCCCATGTATTTGATATATACTGCATACCATTTTAAATAACAAAGTTTTGCCTCATTTTAACAAGGTTAAATACATAAGCTATCTACCACTTCTGCCATTTCTACATCTATGTAAGCTAGCTACTGTTTCTATTGTTTAGGTACAGAGAAGATAAACAAATGATTAGCCGTCTCAACTTAGAGAGTCTGGGTTTTCTATCCACCAGACTAACAGTCAACCAAACATGGAATGGAAGAGGTCAAATCAGACCAGAGTTCAGAATGTTTCTGACAGAGAAGTGTCTCTGCAAATATCTCAAGTCACCAGTCACAATGGCGAGACCTGCAGACAGCAACAGGAGGTGTAGCTAAAGCACCTGAGAAGTGCCAGGCTAACATAATGCAGTGAGCAGCTTCTTTTGGCAGCCTGGATAGCCCCAGCCCTTACCATCTCCAAAGTAGCTAGAAAAGAAATGGAAACAGCAACTCTGCAAATTGTCGGTACTAAGAACTGTTGAAGATGCTACTTAACAGACTGAAATTTGTAAGGTGAAGGACCTGACTTCACTATGTTAGTTCCACCAGTTATCAGGTCCTTTAACTTCACTCTATTTTAAATGGAATAAGTTACTCGTTGCTCTGTAAGTAGACACAGTAGTTAGCCCAGTGTGTGAAATCTTCTTTCAAAAAGCAGATACAAGAAATCAACACAGAATATGTACCAGAACCAGTCTAGTTTGTATCTAGAACAAAAAAAAATCCCTTGGTTAAAGCTTAATAAATTGAGAATTCATGCATCCATAGTCATGATAAATGACAGATGTCTGAAGGCAAGAGTGGTAAAAGACTCTCTGGGCTATATGTCCTGTGGCAATAAATCCATTTACAATTCAAAATTAGTCTTCCAACTTACACCTCTGAACTCTTAACTAGAAAACACATCCATAGAGTGTTTCCTATCAACAGGTCTCATCTACAGTGAGAAAATCTGGCTCCAGTTATTCAAAAGCTGCAGTTCAGTTTTGGCAGACCTTTAGCAGTGAGGCACATTACTTGCTAACTTATTATAATGCTGAATCTAGATGAGAGTCAAATGTTGCAATTGAAATACACTTCTTCAAAGCAATATCCCTGAAAAACAAGGTGAAAATTACTGGCACATTTGCAGAATGGTGAGTATCATCTGTAGCGATGATATTTCCCATTGCAATTGTCAACAACTTCTCAGATTCTAAAATAACAGAAGTTGCAGAAGTGGGAATCTAACAACAGAAAAAAATTAGAGATTTGGAAGTTATACCTGTCAAACCTTTCAGCACAGAGACTTTCAAGCTGTATACACTAAAAAATTTTTGCCTGAAGAATCTAAGACCCGGAACAGAAGTCTCAGGTCATGAACCCTCAAAAAAGAGACACCAAGGAACTTTCCAATGTAGTTCTATTTTATTCTCTTAGAAGAACAAAACACGTGATCTACAAGCATGATGGTTCATTTCGGTTAAACTACTTAGATGGTCTATTTGCCAGTGAAAGCACAGGCTTTTAACAACCTCTGCAGGAATAAATACATCTAAAGGCATATAGGGCTTTCCTTATATTGGAGAGAAGTACAAAGATGCTTTGGCTGGCTGGAAGCAAAAATGTTATGACTATGTAAAATGAATTTATGTATTTACATACTCGATATGTAAAACAGAGGCCATGCTGAAAAAAAAAAAAAAAAAAGAGATCAATAATTCAACCCATTATTTTGACAAAACTCTGCTGTCTTGTGTAGTATATAAGTATATACACAGTGCATGGTTTCTCCGAAGTGATCCCTTTTCTGAAAAACTTACAGCTGAGAAATTGTTCCCGATAAACAGAGAGAAAAAAAAAAAAGGCTGAACATTATGTTCAAGTGTCTTGCATTGCCATTCATACTAAATGACCTTTTTATGAAAATGGACTTATCTATACTGAGAATTCAAGAGTCGCATTACAGCTCTCTGTATACAGCATATCCTTGGAGGTTTGATTTCAAAAGCTAGACATTGTATTGTACATTCACTGCTGATGAGATGTCAGTCAGAGCATATTACATCACTCTTCAAAGAGATGCGGAGTGGTAAAGCAAATACAGGAAAACCCCTGAAGTGTTCTGATAAATGATTTTCTTAGTTTGGCACCAGCATGTCTGGTATCTAATTCTTATGATACACAGTCCATCAAGTATGCCGTATTAGATTCCTGATATTTTGTGTCAACAAGAAACGCATGCTGTGACACATGCCTTTGTAGCAAAGTATGGGAGGAGAGAAAAGTCATTGGGGAACACAATACATTTCCCAAACATGTAAGGAAATAACTGAATTGTACTGGTATTGTATGTTGCTAACAGGCTGCCTTTAGAGAAAAAGAGTCACAATTCAGACTCCTAACTCCAGGAATATCACATTGCACTAGTATTACCTAGTTTTCAAATATAATTTACCATTCTACTAATAAAACTCTCAAACCAACATTTCAAAAGATCCTTTTCTCCTCCCGGAACACACTTAATGTAATTTTCACATATATTCAGTATTAAGACTACTAACAAAGACAAGCAAAGAAGGGACAATACTATAGAGATTAACCTATTTTACAGAATCAGCACAGAGAAATTGAGGTTGGACAGGATCTCAGTGGGTCTCTAGCCAGCTCTCTGCTCAATGCAGGCTCAGCCACAAGATGAGAATAGGCTGCTCAAAACTTATTCTGGCTGATCTTGAAATCCACCAAGGATGGAGCCTGCACAGCTGCTCTGTGCAACCTGCTCCACTGCTTCTTCACCATTCTAGTGAAAGTTCTTGCTTTCTTTTCTATCCTCTTATAGTTTATTATCACTATCTTTCATTCTCACCCTAGGAACCTCAGTATCAAGACAAGATGTTCTTCTGGTAATTTCCTTGTACGGTGGAGGCTGCCGTCAGGTGTCCCCAGTCACCTCTTCTCCAGGCTGAGCAAGCCCTGCACTCAGCCACTCCTCATAAGGCAGGTCCCCATCAAGAATCACTCCAGTTAACTGACATCTATCTTTTAAGAACAGGTCCAAAACTGGATGCAGTATGTGGTCTAGTGAGTACTGACTACAAGAAACAACCAGTTCTCTTGATCTAGTGCTATTCTCCTGCTAATGCAGCCTAGGATATCATTGGCCCTCTTTGCTGTAAGGGTGCACACACTGCTGGCCGGAGGTCAGCTTGTCTGTCGAGACCTCTGAGATCTTAACAAAAGCCGTGGGAAAGTAGGCTATGAGGACTTCATCCTTACTTGTCCACAGCCACTAAATCACCTGGTCTGTGCAGGAACAGGTCCACATTTTGCTAGTTTATTCTTTTACTACTCATGTAGTGGCAGAAGACACCACTCACACAAGACAGTACAGCAAAGGATTGTTTCAGGAGAATGAGAGTAGCTTTTTTCTACAGCAGTATTAAGCAAACATCAGCACTGACTATCTGGGTGCTCTTGTCTGCCCTCTGGGGGAAAAAAAAATGCAATTCTATTTCAATATCAATTATACATTTCTATAGTATTAAATTTGTGTAAATGACAGATTTGTGAAAAATGCATTTAAGCTGCCTCTAGACGTTAAAGTCTCTTAGTATTCAAATGATTTGTTTTAGCTTCTTTGCACAGTCATATACTTGGGGACATAAAAATTCAGGTATGGAGTTTCAACATGGTCACTGTATTCAGACTTGGGGCAGTAATTACCTTTTCAGTGTTTTGAGATTAGTCCAAGCATTAGAGAAATAATGTAATATGAACTTCCAGGCTGAGATACATTTTGGTATTGAAGCTTACTGCAAAGCACAGGAAAACGAAGACTGAGCTGAAAAATACTATAATGAGTATTTCACTACTTTTTACTTAGTCTATCTGAAGCAACCAGATGTGTGTAATGAATAAAAATGTCCGCTTTGCAGCATCACAGTGAGTGTTTAAAAAACATTCACTTGAGCACCCAAGTTAAATACTATCAGAGGGAATCCCATTTTTTAATATATGGTAGTTTTGTAGGTCGTATTAAACTCAAAAGAACAAACTCAAAGTGCCTGACTCGTCTTTACATTAAACAGCAGTTTTGAATAAGAAAGTGTAAAGGAGAATATACTCTGCAGTTAGTCTAGTCTAGTATTAGCAGGCAGCTCTATATTACCTGTGAGACAGCTGAATTGATTTTGCAGGAATAACTTTCCACAATTTCAGTTCTGAGTCTGGCAGTTTTGTCAGTACTACCATTTACTCCTTTTTCTTCTTTTGAGACAGATTTCCAACTGTAGTCCCATCAGATGAAAAGCACAATGGATTTTGCTCAACCGCAGTCAAGACTATTTCATACAGAGCTTGGTGTCCTAAGGCAATAATGTCTGTGTTGTCATACTCAGCTGTGTACCTGCCTGTCCATCAGCACAGTTCTAACTATTTAGGCCTGAAAATATCTCAAAGTTGAGACACAGCTACCAGTCTCAGGGATCTTAAATGCTTACATATTTCCACGCTTAACAAGGAAGAAGACTATATTAGTCCTACAACCATTATAATTCATTGCTCTTTGAAGAAATGAAGCTAAATCTGATTGACTCTCACTAGAAGTGAGACAGGGTTGTCTTGGAGAGGATCTCAAATTTTCAGCAGTTTGAGAAGGCAGATGTGGCATATATACCAGAAAAGACATAAGAAAATATATTTCATTATTACTTCTGCCAAACAAATATTTTGATTTGAGAATATATTTTAGCTAGTGTCATCTAACCACCATGATCAAACTGAAGAGTTGCTTGTCTCAAGTGTAAAGTCCTTGGAAGACTGTCCATGACTTGAGAGTACTTGTATAGAAGCTGATTATTTCCATCGTATTCTCTCTGATTTCTTTCATTCACATTCTTGCAATCACAGACTTAGAAGTACCAAGTCACATATGCCAAAGTGGTCCAGAAAGGATCTCTCGCATGCAACACGGATAAAACAGGATGCTGAATACCAAGTCCATGTTGTATCTCAGGTCTGATTCTTGTTTGATATCAATGAACTAGCTTTAAGACAGATCTTTCTTACCATTCAAGGATCAATAGTTACAGCACCGTCCTTTTCCTCAAACGTGTTGTTTACTCCACCCACTTTAGATCTTAAAACAAGTTATTACCCACTGTTTGTTTCTCCTTGTTTGTTTTTTAATATATGTTTTTCTCTCATACACTAAGAAGAAAGAAAAATCACAAAGGTCACAGCTATCATCCAGTTGTGAGCAGAAGAGATTGTGTTCTGAATAGTCATCTGTGTTGTGGCCTCATCAGAGTACAAGCTTTCAGGTCTTAATATAAGGAGCGTTCTTCAATTTTACTACTGGAAGTGGCATGTTGGAGGCAGTATCCTTGAACCTCATTTATCATTAACAGAACAGGCTATTCTTACAGTCCTGGTTCTTATCTTTATTTTGGTGCTTTCACTGAGAAACACACACAGACACAGCACCTCTGTTCATATTTCATTCATATAATCTTCATAAATTTAATTAAATTCCAAGTATTGAGACTTAAGTGTGCAATTCACCTTCCAAATTCACATAACTTATGATGTAATTAAGATACGCCCCATTTTGAAACCAGTATTTGTTACATTTCTTGAGGGTCTGAATAATATTACAGATGGCACAAGCATTATCTTTGGCAGATGTCTTCTTTATAAACCCCCAGAATGAGAAACTGCACTGTTGCACATGAGAAGTTCCACAGAGGAACTTCAAAACCTCTTTCATGCCAGACATATACAAAAATCCAATACTCAAAATGCATCAATATGTGTGTTTACTGTAACTACCTGCAGTACTAAGATGAAAAGTCTCCATGCTTACTAGACCTATCTGCACATGGCTTTTCTTTGTCTGTGAAAGGTAAAAGCAAATCCTCACATCATCAACATTAATGAAATATATAACTGTTATAACAGTTATTTCCCTTTGTTTCTTACCAAAGAACTGCTACTTAATAAACACATGATGATCAGTACACTTGAAAAGACTTATGATTAAGGCACATAACCTTTCTAGCATTTATATGACACATTGTTTCCATGGTTTTTGCCTACTTTTTAAATATGCCTCTGGAACTTGCCTCTAGATCCTAAAAGGCTGATTAGTTCAATTAAGCTAATAAAGAAAAAAAAATAAATAAAACGTATCTCAACCTTCACTTGACATTAACAAAAGTGTTTACATGGCACAGTTCCTGGCTTTCCCAGCCAACAAAGCCTCTGCAACACAACCGATTAATTAAATAGTGCTGAGAAGTTAACACTGAAGGTTACTGATTAATTGTATGTTAGAGCTGTCTAATCAAGTACCCAAGGCAATAAATAAACACAAAGATAAATTATACTCTGATTAAGACAATTACTTATAGTGGTTTTTTTAACTACTTGCTTGCCACATAGTATATTTCAACCTGAATAAACTAAAGCAGTAGGGGAGGGGAGCAGAAATCGGGATCACTTAATGTATTTCCCAGCTGGCTATTATAGCTGTTCTCCTTTGAAGTGAAATATATTATTATAAATCTTGCTTCATGCCTGGCCATCACATAAGCATATATGCTGAATGAGCAGCCATACAACATTTATTTATCATGTATTTTTTAGTACTACTGCTTGCTAATGCATGTCTCCAAGGGCTTAATTCAGCACTGCAAACAGCTGCTAGCCCTCATTAAGAGAAAGCAAGCAATCTACTTTAAACATTATATAATTATAAAGCAGACAAGATTTAGACCTAGAGACAATCGACAGCTTTTTATCTGATACCCAAGCTATTCTGTCTAAGAACAAATCTCTCTCCTTTCAGGGATTTCTGCTTCAATATCAGAATTTCAGTCACAGGCCCTTCCAATATTGAATCTGCAACACTTTTCCACCCATTAAGGTTATTTTCATGGCCTTCTCTGAATCACCATAATCCACTTTTATATTTGATAATATCAAAGCATGAATACTAAAATCTGCCTCCATACCACAGTTCCTCTAACAAATGTTAACCATGTACACCACAAAATTTATCTTTTCTTTGTGTGCACTAGAACAAGGTTATTTACCCTTACCGTGGTTCAGAATCCTTCTGAAGAAAATGTTTCAACGAGGGCTCTGGATCTGGAGTTTCCTACTTTCATTCTTATTTTCCATATGTAACTGAAAACATAAGTTTGACTCCTCCAAAAAATGTTAACCATCTCCTCCTACACCTGCCAAACCTGACTGGTACGTACAAAGAGGTCAATGAGATAATCCTGTCCCTTTTGTGTCCGCCATCTACCTCTCTCTTCAAAAACTAAATTATATATATAACGAAGATTCCTAAAATACTCTGAGTTGAAAGGGACTCGTGGGGGTTGAATCCAATTCCCAAATCTGCACAGAGGAACCTATGAGTTAAACCATGTATGTAAGGGTATTAGATGAAAAGAATTTGTACCTCACAAGGGGCAGCAGTTAAGAAATAAGTCCAATGGCATTCACCCACTCCCTGGTAATTTCCCCAGAATTTTCACTGTGCTGTAGGAAGATTTATTAGTCATTTTAATGGGCAAAATCCTTTGTCAGTCTGTTCAAAATACAGTCATTACAAAAGTCCAAGTTTATTCTTGTCCTGTACTTTTCTTTTGTCATAAGCTATTGCATACATAATATAACCACAATAAAATAAAAAGAATTAAACAACTTCTCATCTATGACCATGACAACAAACTTTCCCTCTGTACATTCACAGACCCATTGCCCATCCATATTATGCTAGCTTCAAAGGACTTCCTGACATAAGATTGGTTTGAGACAAGGGGTTCAATCCCATGTCCTCTCATTACACAGCTTGCACCAGGACCCATGGTGAAACACAAATCTCCCTTTTTCTGAAGTGCTAGTACACACAAGATCTGACAGCTCTATCATGCTCACCTTCCCTCGTCTCCAGATAACTGCTATTTGAAGCTGCTTGGCTGAAATTATAGCAGGATCAGGAAGCACAAAGTAAAAGGCAGAAGGTCAAAGGCTGATTGATGTCACCACTGCATATTGTAATATTAGCATCTGGCCAATTAACACTGATAGAAGTCACACATTTCACGTCAATGCCATGTTCTGCTTTGTGGTAGTTGCTATTTTTCTCCTTTCATTTTAAAATTACTATTAGAATTTTTCTTCCTTACCCGCCCTCCTTTTTTTTTTTTTTTTAAATCTGACTGAAATTATCAACCAATAGCAACAACCTCATCCCCTATCTCCAGAACTCTGTGACACCAGTGCATATTATACATTCAAGAATTTGTCTGTCTTTATTTTTTAAAGTGCTTACCTACATAACACTGGAGAACTAGCTTTAGGAAGGTTAAATTTCCTAAGACCCTTTAATTGCACAATAGCTTCTTTCCTTTAGAAAAGTACTTCTCCCACAGCAGAAAATAACAGAGCAAACATCAAATGAACATTCAGCCTAATTCATGTATTTCCCAATATTGTGAAGATGGAGCTTGCACTCACTTATCCTCCAACCACAGGGTCTCAAATCCCCTATTTTGGCACCCTGGTTTCCAGGCATGAAGAGTGTGTGTACTCTCAAAAAAGTGAATCTGATAAACCTGTTCTGCATGTGCATGTTGCATACATGCAACATTAAAAAATGTAGCCCACCTTCAACAGTAGTTAACACTCATTAAAAAAAGTGCATTTAATCAACCAAGGAATGGAACACTTCCCCTATGAGGACAGGCTGAGAGGGCTGGGGCTGTTCAGCCTGGAGAAGAGAAGGACCCAGACAGGTCATCTAATCCAACTCTCCAATTCTGAATGACAAAACCATTCTGGACCTTTTATCCAAGCCATTCAACTGACTTCCCTTGAATTTTCTCAGCAAACCTGGCTGGACAGGTCTCTAATAGGTCACCATTCGGTGAGCTTTCTGTTGCATGAGTCAGAGCTGTGCAGGAAGCATTACAAAGCTACACATTGCTTCTTGACTAAATATCTAATAACATCATTAAACCAGTAGGTGCATTACAAGGAAAAAGTGCAGTGAAATAATCCTCAGTTCAAGATTGTTTTATTAAGAAGAAGGCTTAGTGATGTTAAGAACCAACAGATGGTACACAGCTTCAGTAATCTCACATGCCGACCCCTCACAAGTATCACCTGAGAAACAGAAACAAGGCCTTCGCTGTCCTTCAGCAAAGCAATATCCTAAGTGTCTCGTCCCCAGTGGTAAAGCCCAAATATTAAATCCAAGAGCACAATGACATTCACATGGATCAAAAGGCAGAACTTTGTGTAAGACTCTGCTTATGCTAAAGTATTTATGTTTTGATATTTGCATGCTGGAAATTTCAAAAGAGCATATCTGTGGGTGTTGTTTTTTTTTTGTTGGAGTATGTATAATAAATAAGAAGGAGTTGTTGAGAAAAAGCTACAGGTGAACTCAAGCTGTGTTTTTCATCAACTGAAAACGACCCAAAACTTAAATTACTGAATTCAGTGTACTGTAACCTGGCAATATCCTCATAACCTTCCTCCTTTAATAACAGATCTAATTATATGTCTTGCTATGAAATTTAGTTACTTTAAAAAATTCCTTGAACACCAAATAAGCTTCATTGTTACCCTTATCGTATCATCTCTAAATTATACCTGTGCAAGTACCTAACTGCTCTAATTGAAGGTTTATAGGATGTATGCCACAGAACATAACGATCTGAACTGCATAAAAATGATTAGGGCAATTACTTGTGGGTAAAAACGTTTAACACAATGTCAAAACCATACAGCGTTGTTTCATTTGTTAGATACTGTTCTTGTGCTGCCAGACGCTGTCCCTGTTGTTGCATACAACTGCTTCGTTTCTCTAAAAGATTTTTTATTCCTTTAGTTTAAATGCTGGTGGCTCAGCTCCCAGACCAAGTTTAAAAGGCGTTTGCATGGTAATTATTTTATATTGATGAATCACGACTACTTAATTTATTTTAAATACTTTTATTCCACTGGCACGTATCTAAAGGTACATCTAGTGGGAAAGTAAAACACCCCAGTCTTAATCTTGGAAGAACCTCGGGAGATGAAAGCTAAGAAACTAATCATGCAGCTACTAACATTGGGCAGCTGCGTAGACCAGCTATGCACTTGCACAGAAAAAATAACTTATAAACAGAAGTTGCAGGAAAATAAATTAAAAAAAAATAAAAATCTGGCATCTTCTGTAACAGAGGCTAAAAATCATAATGAAAATCCTACTATTCACTTAGAACTTTGACCTAAATATTTGAGGAAGATGCTTCTCCTCACTAAGGAAATCACTGCAGATCTCTTAATGCCCTACTGTTTACATCTTTGGGGGTATTTCCTCTGATTCTTATTTATTTATTTTAAATGCTAATGGGTCTGTATACTGATGGGTTTGTATGACCAACCCTCTCCAACCCCCCACACCCCCAATCTATTATTCTACAGCAGTGTCACTATTGCAAGCAAACACAGTAAGCTCATATACTGAGAGTCACATTTTGAGATTTCAGCACCTCATCCTATCTGTTAACAAAAAGCTTTTCCCTGAATGGTAGCTTACTGTTAAGACTGCAAGGTTAGGTGCTTTAACTTAGCTAAAAACTGTTTCACACATTTCTGGTGAAAACCCACAGATGTACTTGATTAAAGTAGCATCTGCTGACACGACCCCTAATTCGAAACAGCAGTTCTGATGAGCATTAAGAGCTCAGCCTCCCCTTAGCTGCCACCTTCTTCATAAGCAAATGACATCCTTTTCTTCTCAGACCACGCTGGTATATTCAATCAAGTAAGCTGGCATGCTCAACCAAACAAAAGTTATTTTTCAAGGCATCATTCTCAACTCAATCTCCTCCGTCGAAAACACAGGAAGCTAACCTGTTCCCACTGCTCTCCTCTCCCTTCCCCAAGCCTGCTGTGGATCTGGAAAGCTGTCCACAGCTTGGTTAGGTCAGGTGCAGACATAAACTCAACATCAACATGGCTGTACAAAGGAGTGATCTGTGCATAAGCCAAAAAACTTGCAGCAATCTGCTTTGGAGAGGGGTCGCAAAGTGTTACTTAAGCTAGACAGTCAAAAGCACTAAGTCTGCAACAGTAAAATTAATTTCTAGTCAAACCTTCTGAAAACTAAAAGTTTAGATTTCAGAATAGCATAATGGGTAGCGGCACTCCTTGTTCTATCATCAACAGATAGGTAAAGATTGGTGGGATAAGATCCTGCAGGCTACAACCATACTAGTAGTTTCGGGGGGAGGGAAAAAATCATAGTCTGCATAATCAAAAGACAACAGTTGATGCCCATGCGATCCACAAATCTGAGTTTTTAAGAAAGATGGAAAAATGAGTTGTTACTCAATTTACTGAGTTATTAGTTCAAAATATTTTGTACGTAATTTAGTAAGTAATTTATTTAGTAAGTAACTAATTCAAAATACAACATTATCACAGTAATCCCTCTGTTTTCAGGTGAATATGAAGCAGCTTCTGTCCTGTTTGGTTCAAACTAGGAACAAGGACGAGTTAATACCAGAAAAAAGGTTCTGAAATGTACATAGGTCACTGCAAAAGTAATGTTCTTATTTATTTCCATGGAAACTACAACAGATACAAAGAGCATCATAACACTATTTGAGGAAATTCTCACCTACAAAATGTTATTTTTCAACACAGTCATTGTGACTTATTATGCGTTTCACCAGCGATGAACAAGAGCCTGCATACCATGCTTGTCAAAAACACCAGTGGAGGTGACCCGCTGTTGCCACTGCTGAAATGTACCACCCAACACCTCACTATACTCACATCCACTGTTTTGTCTCCATAAATGTTCAACAAGAGTGAATGAATGTCAATGGGCGCAGTTTTTTTTTCCCACATGGAAGAGTTCAGTGACACACCCTTGCTCCATCCCCACTTCCACATCAGACACTACTCAGTCAGACTGCCCCTCTGCTGCTGTCTATCACAAGGCATCAAAATGTAAGAGAATATTGGTGGGAAGATTCAGCATCTGCTGCCATACTAACATTCACCTCTGATGTTGTGGGCCAACATAATAAAACAGGAGATATTGCTTTTGGAGCAGCCTTCATAGATGCACTGAACTACACTTTTGTTAATAATAAACCATAAACTAAAATAGCATATTTACTTTGCAATTTAAATTACTACTTTGTAAGCACAACAGTGAGATCTTCTTAGCAGGACCACTTCATCCGTTGTGTATTCCCATAAGTAGGGCTTATCAAACTTCTAGACTTGGCATAAATTAATATGGAGAAGATTTACAGGCTTAAGAGATTTTTTCCCAATTTTTAAAGACTTGATAGTAATTGTACTTCATTTTTTAGTTCATGACATTTTTATTTATTTAACCTTCTTTTACAACACAATTAAAAAGACTGGAAATACACAATACTTTAGTGGGCTGAGATTAAAAACTCGTAAGTATCGGAAAAGCTAAGCAACCCAAAAATTTAAAGTGTAACCCCTTATTTTCTAGAATTATACAAAGTTGACATCCTGTTCCAACACAGCTCACGGTCAAACAACTAACAATTCCCATTAAATGCTGCGTTGCTTGAGTGCCTCTTCTTGTAACTAATTACTGTGCACTTGTTAACAAAGGAATCACAAGAACACATTCACAGCTTTATCAAAAGGTAAGAACTCTCAGACCTACTTTAATTTGAACTACACAAGTTTTTTAGCTAATCTATCTTTCTTAATAAACCAAGTACTTTTGCATTAGGTGTAAGCATCAAACTGCTATTGCACAGAATTACACTTACAAAGACCAGACAGGTTGAAGATGCTGGACTGGAGAAGCTTTTCAGTGCTCAGAGCAGGGCATGCCCTTGTGCTCTCATTCAGTAATTAGAGCCAGAATGTAGAAAGGCACTCAGAAACCGTTAGGACAAACAACAAACTTGTATTTAAAGTTTCACCATGCTAGTTTGCATGAAGTCAATCATCAAGGAGCAGACAATTTTTTTTCTGGAGTATGTTTTGCATTACAAAACACTGCTACGGTATGATATGAACAAAACAAAAATTCATGAGATTATGTTAAACAAGGCATTTTAGCCAGATAAAATTCTCTGCCAGGTTTCTTCTGAAGTGAAGTAAAATTGAGTGGCATTTCATTATGGTTACCTTCAAAAAGGAGGGATGTGTTGTCAGAAATGCACAACCTGTTCAAATAGATTGTTATTCAAAGTCATTTGTAACCGGATTATAACAATCACAGTTCCTCTTATGAAAGTCAGCCCACTTTTAAAGGTGGATTTGCTTCTGAGATTTTTTGTTGTTGACTGGGAGCTCTTGACATGCAATGGGATAGTTTTAAGCCATGATTTATTTGAAGCTTGGGACACAGAAGCTCAAGGCGTAGGAGCAGCACTTGACTACGCTGGAAGCCAGGCAGCTATGTTTGTCAGCTTGATTCCATATTCCTTGTTACAAACATCATCCCTGGTCAAGCAGAGACTACTCTAACCCACCTGAGAGAGGGCACAAAAGCTGTGCCTGAACAGCTGCTTTTGAATAAAAGGGAGTGTCTCCCTGTCACTCTCCACCCCAAAGTTCTCTGGATTCTAAATGCACTCATTTCAAGAGGGAAGAAAAAGAAAAAAAAGAAATGAAATGAATGCCCCCCATCTTTTCCATGTGATAGTGTTTCCTGCTGCTCTTCCCTTGACAGTTGCTGATCACTTCTGCAATCCCCGTCAGCCACACAGTGAAACCCTGCAAGACAGAGCAGCTCTGACTGCCCAAGGAAGACCGATGAGGGTAACATTTCCAAGCAGCAGCACTAACCAAATTAGGCATTACACACACAGAAAAGATTTTGGTTTTAATCAGTCTTAACCATTTCTATGCTTGAAACCGACTTGTTTTCTTTTTACTATTCCAGTACTATTACATCAGAAAAACAGTGTCATGAAGCACGTTAAGGCATAGCCTGCCTGCATGTTTGTCAGGAGCCATCATTTGCCTTCCGTCTTTTAAAGAAACAAAGAACGCACAGAAAGCCACAGTTACGTGAGATTGCCAGCAAGCTTTCTTTAAACATCTGTCAGCCTTGGTTTCTTTTGCTTACCTAGCGAATGTATTTACTAAGAAAAATACTTGAACTCCACCAACCAGGAATACCTGGAATTGATTGATGCTTGATTTTTTTCACAGGCATATAGCCACAAAATAACCAAGAGCGTCCCTTAGTTATAGCCAAAGTTGTTCCTTAACATGAGTTCAGATTACACAAACCAGAATTCCCCGGCTTTGTCCAAGGTCACAGCCCCATCCCCAAGGAAAGCCCACTGCCACAACCTAGCAAGACGCATCCTTGGAAATAAAAGTGTACAAGAAACTGTTGAGATACAGGAATGTCCCCTTGCTCGCCAGCTGCTAAGCACCTTCTTTCATCTCTTGCTCATTGTAAAGTGATGCTGTAGGTAGAAGTGGCCGTGGCAATCACCACATAGTGTGATCTGAATGCCAAGGAATCAGACCACGTGTTTTTTCAGAAGGCTGAAAGTGCACCAAAACACCTGTATCTCACCCACATCTCTCCAATGACCTCACACCCAAGACTCCAAGTGCTTTCCTTCATAACGCACAGTACACTTGGTGTGTTCATATTCTCAAAAACATACTGTGCTTTTCTAATAAAAGAAGAAAGAATACAATTCACTATTTCCTTGGTCAGAGAAGATGCATATTTAGTATCTTTTACCAGACTAACATTTCAGGTAGTATGAAAAGATTCGAAATGCATTTGTAACCATAGCATACACTATTTTTAAAAAGCTATAAAATTTAACCTTTGTAGGAAAAGAATAATGCTTCAGAATCATTTTTAATGTGGCTGTTATTTCTAAGCCCTGCCACCTCTGCTGCACATCACTAATAGAGATGGATGTCGATTAAGACCTCACTGGTATTTTAAGTTTGTGAAAAGCTTTTCCTGCAACTTTCAGATGGCAGAGGAAGAAATATCTTCCTGTCCCTTCATCAGTTTGTATCAGCATCACCAAATCAGTCTTTCCCTGGCCACAAAAGAAATTAACAAGGAAGGGGGGGGAGGGAAGGGGGAAAGGAAGCAAGAAAGAGAAAGTGAACTGGAATTCCTTCTGATACAGCTGTAGGCTAGATATCCAAAATCTTTTTATTGCCAAAACATAGCCCAATTAGCTGACATGGAATCTATAGATTAGAAAACCGCAGAAATCTGTTAATCTCATGGCTACAAAAGCCACTCATTTCTAAGGTCAGACCATGTTTCCAAGTGGGAGCACACAAATTCACCAGGCTCTACTGGGGGGGGAGGGGGAGCCTAAATTAGATTCTTTAGAGTGTATTGAGTAAGAGATGGGGCTTTTATCTTCAGACATACACAGTAAATAAATAAATAAAGGAAAGCTGACAGGGCTCCTGAAAGACAGGAGCTGTCTCCAAACAATAACTGCTTTCATAACTCTTTGAGTAAAAGCAAAAAATGGTACCCACTGACATTCATCAATTCTTGCTGAACGTTCATGGAGACCAAAAAGTGGATGCAACCACAGTGAGGTTGTGGGTGGTGAGTTTTAGCACTGCTGACAGTAGGTCACCTCCACTGGTGCAGATTTTGACAAGCACAGCATGCAGGCTTGCTCATCACTGGCAAAAATGCATAGCTAATTGTAGTGAGTATGCTGAGAAACAGAGCAAAGTCCCAGCTACAAAACACTAACAGTATTATTACACCCTTTTTTCCTCTATAGTTTCCATGGAAATAAAAGGGAGGCGTTACTTTCAGAGCAACATATATACATGAAGTGATTGCTCAGACCCCCTGCTCTGCCCTAGGAGGCCCTGCAGGTAACGTACTGGACAAGGGGACCCAGAGTCATACCTCCAGTTTCTCAGAAAATCAGACCACAAGTTCTGTTCCAAAAGGCAATTATTCTAATGGCTCAGCTGTTCATCTTTAGCTGCTTTGTGAAGTCAGCTATTTGTTTTGGTTTCATTCACACTCTTGAAATGCTTCATTTCTAGCACATATTTTATTTTCAGGAAAGAACAGGATTTCAAGTTAGACAGCAGATGCTTGAAGTCTTCATTCGCACAGGTATATTCCTTTTGGCAGATCGATTTTTGAGGCAATTCTGTGAAGTAAGCTTTCTTCAGGTTTTGATCTCTTTATCTGTCCTTTCCTTCCACATCCCTCCCACACAAGGTGGGAGTGGGAAAAAGAAGGAAAGACATGCAATTTTTTTTCCTGTAACTGTTTCTTCCCACACAAGCATAACTTCATTTAAAATCTCAGCATTTCAATATCTACTCAACAAATTCTCACAAACAGATTAAACATAAGAGATGTTGTCCAGTTTCAGCCATTCAGGTTTTTAGCACTATTTGAACATAATTTTGGATGCTGGGTAGATCAATATTACTCTTATCGTAGAGCTAAACCGAGGCCGCCAACCTATGAAATGTGGACATTAGCAGCCCTGCTTGCAGCAGGGGGAGTTGGAGCTTGATGATCCTTCAGGTCCCTTCCAACCCAAGCCATTCTATGACTCTATGATAAACGCTATTTCCATGTGTAGAGCCTTCTCCTTCCATCTTTCTCACGATGATTTACTTCAGCATAGGGGGAAAAAAATGCCAAAGCTACATTTTTACTAGTCAGCCCCAGAAATTAAGAACCCTTGCTGTATAGCTATATGCTATTTACATTTGGACACCGAACTATAAAAGATGGAGCATTGAGGATTCTCTTCTTCCCAATAACATATTTTCCTTTTTCCTTGTTAGACTGTTAGTAGAAAAAAAAGCAAAACCATCCACCAGTGTGCATTTTTTTGTTGTTGTTGTTGTTATTATTTTTACTTGGAGTGATCTCTTATCATTTCCCAAGGAAAAAAAATCAGTGCAGCAGTTTTCAAAATACTTTCATGCTTCTGTAGTTTTCTTTATTGTTTAAAAGAAAAGCCACAGCAAAACAACAAAACACTAAACTGATTAAACAAGTCAAAACAAAACAGTTCAGTGCTTGGAGACAGCACATTCTTTGATTTTGAAAAGAAATAATATAATGCATAGGCTGCCACTGTCTGCTACAGAAGGAAACTGGCTTCTACAACCAATGAGGCTGATTTCAGCAGGATCAACCAACATTGATCACCTTCTGTCCTATCATCCAACCAACAATTTCCTTCTGTCGGGGTGATACAAACAGGAAAAAAAGACGCGTATTCTTAGTTTGTTCCATTTCCCATACACCCGAAGTCTACATATTGTACCTCCAAACAGTATGCCTTACAACACCATTCCCATATTTTACCATGAATTTCCATTTTTATAAATTCAGAAGAAATGATTTCCTTTGCACTTTGTCATTACAACAGCCAGAGGTAGCTAACACTCCACAATAACAACATACAACAACAGATAGTTCACGTTTAGCTACAGACAGGCAAACTTAAAGCTAACGTCAGCTTCATTGTGCAAATACATTTTTGAGAGTTAAGTCCAGCGGCATATCTGGAGAGAATGGTGCATATTCACTATTTAAATCAATTAACAGACAAGATACTTTTTCCTTTTTCCTTTGAAACGTGAGGCCAGTAGCAAGAAACAACACATGCTACAGAGAGAAGAGCCATTAGTCCTAATTTTGTAATTACAAGGGAATAGATGGCTGCGTGGAACCAGCTCTTCATGTTGGCTTGTGGGTGCACAAAAAGAGCAACCTTTCTTCCAGCTAAGTGAGAAATAGCAGGGTATTGCTTTACCGGCATTCAGAGAAATGACTGTCTATTTTCAGCACCACCAAGCACAGAATAACTGGTGAATATATAAACTGCTCCAAAAATAATGCCTCCTAATTATTTCCATGGAAACTACAGCAGATACAAAGAGCCCAATAACAGTGTTTGATAGAGCAGATTTTTAGTTGTAAAACTCTATATAGCCACCACTATTAGCTATGCATTTTCATCAGCAATGAGCAAGAGCATGCATGCCATGCTTGTAAAAAACTGCACCAGTAGAGGCAACTCACTGTCACTATCACCACTGCTGAAATACATCACCTACCACTTCACTGTGCTCACACTCACTGTTTGGTCTCCATAAATTTTCAACAAGAGTCAGTGAATGTCAGTGTGTACCACTTTTTCTGCACAGGGGAATTCAATTCCATTCCATATGCACTTCCATGTCAGACATCATTTTGTCAGAATGCCCCTCTGCTGCCATCTCTCAGACAGTAACAAAATGTAAGGGAATATTGGTGGGAAGGTTCCACCTCTACTACCATACCACCAACAGCCACCTGTGACATTGTGGACCAACATAATAAAATGGAAGGCATTACTTCTGGAGCAGTCTTGGCACATAGCAGCAGAGAGAAAACATTCATTTTCAAGATGTTAATTGGAAATCGCTGTTATTCCAGTCTTTTCATGCTGTTACCTTCTTAAATGATAAGGAGAAGCCACTACTGATACTTCCAGCCATTCTGAAGAAAGGAGTACATAATAAAGGAGTCCATAAGTTTGGAAACCAGGCATCTTTCAGTCCAGACTCCCTGCAGTGAATCACACAGCCTCGAGCACGGTCTCATATCAGCAATTTATTGCTCTGCTCCCTCAAGGTCTAGTTACTCAACGGAGATAACTTTCTTCTCTTTCCTGAAAAAGGCATGGGTGGGAAAAACTGGATGTGTGCATGAGAGACAGAAAGAGGCGGAAAAAAAAAAAGCATGCCTGCTCAGAGAATTGTCACTGAGACATTGGAAAGATCAATTCTCCCCTCTCCCAAGTCAGACGGTAATAATAAATCAGTCTTCAGGCTGCTTAGGTGCCTTCTCCTCTGACCTTGAAACAGGTAGACTCAACACTGACAAAATAACATTATACATTTACGTATTACAGAAAACTACATGACACTGACTTCATGTGTGTTTTCCAGCTTTCTCGCATAACCTCCTTTCTGATTAGCCCCTTCTCTCAACACACTCCCTTCTCCATTGAGTCTTCATTTCATGCAGTGTTCATTCATTACTTTTTTTGCCTCAAAATTAAGTTTTAATGACAGAGCAATTAAATTATTTTTTGCTCTTGAAATACTGTAAACATTGATTACGCCTTTACCTTTAATATTCCTTTATGCTCTTTGTCCTAGAGAACTTCCTCATTCCTTCTATTTCCAAAATGTATGAATTCATCTCTCTTTTGTGCCAATCAATGAAAAAAAAAAAAAAAAAAAAAAAAAGAGTCATCTTGGACATGGTAACATCAAGAATAGTGAGCTGAACTGTATCCTAAAGTATCATATATTCATTCTAATAGCTAAGACACCACAGACGTTTAAGTAACAAACCCACCCTTTTCCTTCTACTCAAAGCTAGCTATACATTTACAGCCATTTTAAACAGCTGTAGTAAGCATATATTCTTGCATGCGTGTAAACTAACAGAAAAACTGTACTGACAATCAACAGAAGGGAAAGGTAACTAGATGATGTGCAACTAGATGTGCAACTAGATGTATGTAAACTAGACTCAGCTCTGCAGAACTGCATTGAAAAAAAAAAAATCACATAAGGAGATACAAAAGTCTGTTTCAAAATTTAGGACACGAAGAAAACAATTATCCACATCTGGTATCAAACACCAGAGCTTTAGTCAATTCAATGGCACTAGACAACTCATGACCAAGGCTGCTCAGGCAGCCTTATCACTAGGTTCATTTTCAAATAAAATTTTGATGAGAAAAAGTACTAAAGTTAACTATGTAAAAAAGGAAGTCTTGATACAAATGAGAAATTAACACCAGGCTTCTGGAAAAAGATGCTTTTGACACCATAATTCTTTATTTCAGCTTTCACCAATACTCTTCACAGTGCATAGGTAACACCCACAAGCTGAGAAGTGAGATCTTACAATAAGAAAAACAAGTAGGAGAACACCACCTGGGAAGAGGTGGGGCTTCCTCAGGAGCAGAGCAGCAGAAACATGAAGAAAGCTATCAAAAAGTTCTCCAGAGTATCTCACTTGGAAATGCTGTAAAAGCAGACAAAC
The DNA here is from genome assembly GCA_030625065.1 of Alectoris magna. Taxonomy (NCBI): domain Eukaryota; kingdom Metazoa; phylum Chordata; class Aves; order Galliformes; family Phasianidae; genus Alectoris; species Alectoris magna. Next base: position 109,989,170 of record CM060560.1, read on the forward strand.
CTAGGCATGCATGACAGAAACTCTATGACATTTCGATGGAAACAAAAATAGGAATTTAAATTATATCCAGGGATGTGAAGTATTAACGACTTCATCTTTAAAATTTACTGTACAGTGATCTCATCTAAACAGCTCAGTTTTGTTCAAGTATTTTCAAAGAAGCCCCTGATTCAACTGGAAGCAATAAAAAAGAATGCTTACTTGCGGAAAGGGAGGATCTATCATGCGAGAGGGCACAGAGAGAAGACATTGTCTGCACTATAAGCATAAGGGAGACAGAGACGTTTGAGCAAAAGTTCAAATATCATCACAAAGCTTTAATGTACTACCATTGCATTTTGAGGATCTGAAGTTCTCTAGCCCTTGGAAAGGCAACAACAGAAGACTTGATCAGTTTTAAAAAGAAGTCAATGTATTCATAAATCGAATTTATACGACCAGCTGGGATAATATAGGTCTGGACTTAGTGATACAAGATGTCCCTGCCAGTCTTGATTGCATACTTCCTTCTTACTAATGCTGCTATAAATCTTTCCAAAGGAAATTCCAATGTGGGCATAAACCACCTGCTTAACCTTAACACACCATGCCCTCCGGCCTGAAATTAGCAGCAGGTGATAGAACAGGAAACACAGGACTCCTCTGAGACGACTACTATTTTCTAGTCTGCTGAATTTTTAAACAAATCCTCCTACAAGAATCTTCTTCTCGCCTAAGCCCCTCTACAATTTAATACAGCAATAAATTGTTGCTAGACCCGTATCTCAAAGCTCTTCAACACATCCCATGTTTTCTTGCTTAAAGTATCTACTGTTCTCTCTGTGTTAGTTGGGCCCACAATAGTACGCTTGAGATTCATGCTTCAAGCAGAAGCTTTAAAGGCTAACAGGAGAACGTTATGTCTTTCACCCTAACCTTTGGTAATGCTCACACTCTGTCTTCTCTTCTGGTCCCACTCTTTGCTCTATCTTAAAATAAGTTTCTGAAAGGAAATTCATGTAAGGAAGTGACATTTTAGAAGTGTCATGCTGTTGCTTTTTAGCATTTCATAAACCAGTTTAACAGCAAGTGTTTATTTGCCTGTATCTTCCACCTGCAATTTGGTGCTGCCAAGAAGTCTCTTCCAAGTAGTATAACACTAACTTCCAAGTTACATACTTCTGTATATTTTATCCTAGATGTTCTAAAAATATATACAATTATTTCTTTTGCTCTGTTGGAGTAAATCTAATTGATTTCTATTCTGTGGATTGGGGCTCATTAGTGTATCATCTCTGGTTAACTCATACACTTCATATACTGGCTATTATTGTTTTTCAAGACAACTAACGAGCAAAATGCTAAACCTGTTCTCCAAGTCAACGCAATGAAAATAACACTTTTGAAACAAAGTACTAATTCCCATTTGTGGAAATTCTAGATCTGAGCTTGGTAGAAAATAAACAGAAAAACATAACACTTGTAAAATATAAACCTAGATTTCCAAGAAAGCAGCCTAGAACTTGGGCTTATATAGATAGCCTGTCTCTGGAGACTGCAGTAGGGACTCATGTACCTGCATAACATTTTCTAATTGAGTATCCAATTCAAAGTTTCTACTTGTTCATTCAAATGCAAATTAAACCAACCACAGCACAAATGCCCAGTCTCAGACACAAATTCAATTATAACAAGGCAGTTGCTGAATCCTTAATATGGACACTTTTCTATACTTACGTATTTACATTTTAATGTAGACAGAAGGAAAAAACTGGCAAAAGGCAAATGCAAATTAGGCTTCATGGCCCTTAATGTATACGATAAATTAAAATAAGTAACAAAAAGAGCAGAGAAACAGGAGCTCTGGGATATTGTTTTATGCAAGTGTTTTAATAATTTCTTCAAGAGACAGACATGACCATTTTTGTCACTTTCTCTGAACAGTTCTTCTCTGAGTGAAAGAATTACAACCCCAGCTGTCAGCACAGAATGATTATCTTGGACTGGTATTCACAACATGCCAACAGGTAGTTGCAAGGAGAGAAGAGGTTGTTAATCTAAACTATGACAGCTTTTATTCTACTTTCCAATTACTTCATCCTATTGGCTTTTGTAAATACCTTTCAAGTTCCAAATAATTAAGAGCTGAAGGTCTTCAAGCGATCTCTTCCGCATACGCTCAAGTCACAAAAGGCTTTCAAGGACTTGTTCCCTGCCCAGAAGCATGCAGCCTTGGCAGCAGTTGGACACAATGAGCCACCAACAAGCAGCTCAATGCCATGCTCAAGGGACACAAACATGCGGAAGAGCTCCCATATCTCCATTTCTGGCAGATGCTCACAGCACAACAGCAAGCTGGTTGTTCCCACAGGTAATGTGGATGGTCCGCAGACAGCATGCCCCCTCCAGGGGATATTTCTTCCCTCCTGATCAATCAGCATTTCACAGACAGTTGTATCAGCACTACTGATCCATTGGAAGCACACTTCAGTGAGAGGCAGCAGCACTTTCATGATACCTTATCGTATGCTTTGACAGTGACAAGTCTAGTCAATGCAGTAATTTAAACAATCTGTGACATAAAAATCGGGCTATTCTTCATGGTCACATGCTCACAGGAAAAAAAAAAATCATCAGGTTCCTAAAGACATTTAATTCTTCTTGAAAGTCAGCGGCCAGCAATGCAATGATCTTGTTCTGGAGGCATAAAGATATTGCATCCATTTGTTTCAGAAAGGGCCTCAAAATTAAAAGCAAAATATATGCATCTTTTCCCTTCACATGTAACACACTCACCTTACTTTGGCTTACAATGTTACATGAAGACCAGATTCAAGACCTTTTCATATGCCAAACCCCACTACAAGACAAACTCTACTCGACCCTGCAATGAACACGAGCTTTTAGCAGATTACACTCTGATGGAAGAGTCCAGATGTCTCACTGAACAAATTAGATATACTCTTTGTCCTATAAATTTTCATTGACCTAAATATCAGTTTCACGAATGTACTTCATTTTGAGAAATTTTCTGCTGCTCTCCATACTTTATGGATTTGCACAAGAAAGTCTCAGTCTTCATGGTGTTTCTTAGGATGAAAATTTGCACTTTTTCCACAGTTCTGTAATCTCTCTGTTCACACCTTCTTAGCATTAAACAAACAGCAGAAAGACTCAAGGTGCTGAGGTACATGTAATGCAAAGCAGAACAGAAAAAGCAATGAGCTGCGGTTTGTGGCACTGCATCTTTTGTTTGAGTGCTACATGGTGAATTAAAATGTACATTAAGCAAAGCATAACATTTGGAAAGAACACATTTATAGAGACCTTTTGTGCTTAGCTTTAAGTTCATTTTTCTTCTAACAGTATTTAGTGGAAAGGGCGAATACCAATAAAGAACATACGTTAACAGAGCACTTAAGAATATCTTACATACCTACGTAAGTGGTGCTGTAGTATCTTGAGAACTAGCCTAGTATAACTTCTGAAGGGCAAAATGAAAACAAATGCTCATGAGAACATGAACAGAGTAAAATACAGCGATTAGTCTTACAGAAAAATGCCAAGCTTTTACAGTCACCAAAACTTTTTTTTTCTTAAATATATTAGAGCAGACTATTCAAGTCTAAGCAATAAAAGGAACTTAAGAAGAACTTCAACACCACTGCCAGAAGCAATTGAATTAATGTATAATTTAGTCTTTTTTGTGTGTGTGCCAGTAAAGAACTTCAGTACTTTTAATGTTTTATTAAAATAAAGAAGCTATGCATGCAACATGCAACATGCATGTAGACAGTAGGCCACAATGATGACAGTCACAGAGTAACAACCTTAAAATATGGCAAAATTAGTTGTCCAGCATTAGAAACACTCAGTAGAAACACTCAGAGACTTCTCTGGTTCTTTAGCATGTTTACAAATAATAGTAATACTAATGATACAGACAATAGTCAGTATTTCTAAAGGTGAAATTTAACTTGCATGTTTGTATGAGCCACCTACCATGAAAATCCAAACTACTGAAAAAATTAAGCAACTTCCAACATCAGTAAAAGGAATTAAGTTGAAGAGTTCTTACTGGGACTTAAAAGAAGAAAAAAAAAAAAACACCCAAAGAGGCATGCTGATTTGATTTCAATTAGTAGAGACTACACATCACCTTACTTCCAGCTAAGGACACTAGTGCTTAAACCAAACAATCCCTGTGCTATAATACCAGATTAGTTTGGAAAAAACAGTATGCTATATGAGGAAACTACTAGTTTTCTTCACTTACTGAAGTTTCACAATGAATACCAAAAGGACATGTGAGGCTTTAGTCCCAGCCAAAAAAAGAAAGAAAAAAAAAATCAGAAAAAAACATTCTGTTTTTCTGATGTATATATTTTAATTGAAAGAGCTGCTAACGTGACCTTCTAAGTGAAGAGGTGTAATTAGAATGTCCCACTTTCACAGCATATAAATGAACTAAAGCAAGAGAAGGTAGTGGACAGCTTCCTTGGTGTTCAAAAACACCTTTGGGTACGTTAAGCACCATCTGTGAAGGGACACATAGTCCATCTTAAGAGAATTCTCTTAAGAGGACAATTCAAGCACACACAATTAGCTGGAAACTGTGCATCATAAGAGCAGCCTGATGTGCCTCTTCATTACCTTGCCTGATGAGGCAAGGCTATAAGAACTATACAGGAACGGGGGAATAAAAGAACTAGTTTGTCAGGGACTGGGAGGGAAAGAAAGGGAGGGACAAAAGGAAGAGTAAAAATTGTCCAGTACCAGTTCCCTCAAACCACAGAAAAGAAGTCTGAAATACTGAAATGTACGGTTTAAAGACAAGCATCTCCATAGCATCAGCTCTAACATCAGCAAATGGTCTCTCCTCATGACGAATAAAGGCTCGGAATTTTGAGACAGACTATGCTGATGCAGAAACCACTGCTTTGCCACTGGCATGTTCATCAAGTTCCAACTCAAAACACCTTCCATATTACATTTTCTATATAAGAAGAACACAGAGAGTAAACTAGGAGAAGTATCAATCACACACTACACTGATCAGCAGTCCACTCATACCACTACATTTCTCCTTCCGTTAGAGTGTTTTTACTGTATGGTAACAGACACAGAAGAGTTTCATTAATATGGGAGAACATACTCGCCTCATCAAAGGCTGTGGAAGTACTCAACGAGGAGTGCAGTAGAAGAGATCAGGATTTTTGTATGCATATCATGCTATTTTCATACAAAAAAAACAGTTCAAACATATTCTTATCCCACATAAAACTACCCACTGGACAACAGCAGTGAAACTAATAAACTTTTTTGTTTTTATTTTTTTAAACAGCCCTGCATCCCTCTACAGGCATTTATACACATTATTCTCAGAAGAAAAAAAAAACCCATAAACTTAATTTCTTCTCCTCCACTAATTTTCCTGCAATATACTTTTATAATACATCTACAGGTGGCACTTTTTGTACAGAGATAAATCAAAAAGAAAGTATCCACAGCTGAATCTTAATTACATCAAAAAATAAGCTTGGATTCCACGATGCCTGAAATAAAGTCAAAATAGAAGTGCAACCTCTATACTATTTACTCTGAAATTAGAAGTTACTAAAGGACTTATTCCAGAGGGCCTAACAAAACATGGCATTTAAAAGATCTCTGCAATGGCCGAGGAATAATTTAGGCTTTATTAATTCCTTAGTTTGTGCAATCCTTTACAAGTCCAAACATGGAAATAACCTTCAACCTCTTTTTAAACTGACAGAGAAGAAATACCAAGGCATTTTGTTATTTTGCCTTACTATTTTTGGCATATAAGCAAGTAAGAAATCCAAAGACCTACAGGAGAAGCACACGGTCATTCCCGCAACAAGTCATCCATTACTTAAAGTGAAGCCTAAGCTAACAAGTCCACAGATGTTCCCAGGAACTTTCTCCAGTCAAGGGGACAGACTGGTTGGGGGAGATGGGCTAAGATCCTTCATGGATGAAAGGGCAGAAGTGACAGGTGATACCACCATTCTACCATTATGCAATAGTCAACATCACAGAACTGGCAGTCTTGTCCAAGGAAGACTAATAAATTGCTGAGAAAGGCTCCCACTTTGCAATACCACCCTGCAGCTTTTGCTTGTCTTAGCCTCGATCTCTACCAGTAAAGGCAGTCACTCCCTTTGACCTCAGAGATCTTCTTAACTCCACAGATGGTCCCTCATAACTTGTTCAGGGGTCAAAATGTCCAAGACACTGAACTTTTGGATCCACCTCTGACACAAGCTGACGGAAATAAGAATTGCTTACAGAGAAAGAGTGGTTAAACCTAAGGGAAAGCTGTAGAAAGAGGGAAGCAGCACAGATATTCCTCAACACCCTCTGATGTTGAAAGTCAACCATGGAAGAGCACATTGTGAGGCACATCACATTCAGTCCAGACTGGAGATTGCAAGCACAGCTGTAGCAAATCCTTTTCAGAGAAGGCAGTTTTATCACAGTTTGGAATGGTATTAGGTATAATGCCAGCAAAACCCATTCACCACCGCATCCACACCAAACGCTTTTGCTGGTAGAGCTCTTCATTTTAAGCATGTAGATTTTTCCATCTGTCAGTCTGACTTCGCTACGCTATAAAAACATTAAAGCACAAACTAGGCAAATGGATCAAAGTTCAACAATAACACAGAGATTAGAGGATAAAATTATACTGTGCAACTTATTACTATTTTATCATTCAGTTACAACTTGTCTTTCTGCACTGACATCAAATCTACTTCAGCACGACTCAGTAAGTGACCTTACAGGGAATGAAAACCTACAGATTTAAATAATATCTGCATTTCAGTTATATGTAAACACAATACACTGGGGGTTTTGAGTGTAAAGCAAATTTCCTTCCCCTATCAAAATTATTTTCCTTCCAATTACATCAACTATCTTTACATTCCAAATTTACCGAAATGGAAATAATCCGAAAACTACTGAGTCAAACTATCATCATTAGATCATAACCACATATTTTCTTGCCAACCAGTTAGTTTCTTTCTTTGTTTTTAATATTCTGAAAAAGGTAGGTGTTTATGGAATAGATGCAAGTACATGTGAAAAAAATTAAAAATTAAAAGTACGACATAACAAAAGAGACCCTTTATTGCAATGCTTGTTAGAACATTAATGTCAAAATAAATTGGAAAAAAATGCATGTATTAGCAGTCAGAGCTTCATTTCTTTTTTACTGAATCATCCTATTAAAGTGTATAAACACCTTCCAATACAGTTAGGCATTCAGTTGTTCATAAAACACCCATCCTAACACTCCCCACACAAATTGCCCTATATCCCACATAAAGGGCAAGATGAGAAAGCACCTGCAGAAGTACACATGAATCTGCAAGCACCAGTTTATGAAATCTTTAACTTGCTTTCCTTGCATTTCTACTTGCACAGCTTTTGAGGAACAAAGCAAAACACTGAGTTTACATGTAGTAACACTAGAGAAAGTGTAAAACATCTTCCATCAGCATGTTTCCCACCCAACCCACATTAAAGGTTAGAAAGAAAATGATGCATTCCTCAGTGAGATTAAAAAAAAAAATGATCAAGACGGCATAGTTTTTGGATCATCCATGTTGTATTACTTTCTTCTACTTTGTATTCTGAAAAGAAATGAATTGCCAACAAAATGCTTTATGTCATTGATTTTTAAATTAAAAATACTTTCATAACTGATCATCAGAAGAAACTCGTAACATAAAATGGGCTTTAATAATATTCACTACATAGTGAATCATAAGGGTTTATTGGTAATAAAACATTTAATTACAAACTCAATTACTGATAGACATAAATGAAGTAGTTATATCATTTTTATAAGCTGTGCAAAACAAACTGGCAAGTAAAGAAACCATTCCTAATTTTTATTGCCTAATATTATGAAGAGTTTTTAAATATATATTTTAAAATAAATATATATTAATAACATGAGGTCTACTGCAAAAGTAATGCTTCCTCTTCTATGATGTTGGCCCATGATATCAGAGGCAGATGTTGATGGTACGGTATCACAGGTTGAATCTTCCCACCAACATTCCCTTACATGTTGTTGCTGCGTGACAGATGACAACAGAGGTGCAGTCTGACAAAATGACATCTGACATGGAAGTGCTTATAAAGCAAAGGAGTGGAACTGAATTCCGCCATGCAGAAAAATGGCACCCACGGACGTTCACTGACACTTGAATGTTTTTGGAGACCAAACAGTGGATGTGAGTGCAGTGAGGTGGTGGGTGGTGCATTTCAGCAGTAGCAACACTGACAGTGGGTCACCTCTGCTGGCATGGCATGCAGGCTCTCATTCATCACCGGTGAAGATGCACAGCTAGTGGTGGTGGTTGCGTAGAAAAACTGTGTTTTGTAGCTAAGAATTTGCTCTATCAAGCAGTGTTATTGCGCTCTTTGTATCTACTGCTGTTTCCATGGAAATGAAGAGGAGACATTATTTTCAGGGCAACCTATGCAGTAACATTTTTAAAAAACCCCAAAATTTATCAACAACAGTCCTTATTCCCTCCGCTTTGCCTTTCCTTCACCTTTCCCTTAGCTTTTCCATTTCCACCTTGTTTGTCCTTTTATTCAGTGAGAGCTCTTCATAGGCTTCTTCACTTGTTTCCACTCATCAAAAGTATCCCAAGTACCTCAAACTGTCTCTGCAAGCACTGCCATTCAATTAGGTGGGAAGAGCTTCCACATCATCTCCTACCTGGACAGACAGCAGCAGCACTGCCATTGAGGTGTTGAACCTCAACAGAAACCAAAAGCTTCCTCTCATTCCTACATACGTACAAAGTTGACTATGGCGTACTTTTGTTCATGCAGGACTTTGAGAAAGAGCCTGAGAAATCACCAACCACTTCTCTGCTGCTCAGGCATTTCTGAGCTAGTATTCAATAAGGCAGTATCAGAACTAGGAGAAAATCTGCCTCATTAGTGCTGCAGCCATGCAGTACCTCATAAATCAGCCCCTAGCACAGCACCACATGAAGACACCTACTGTTACCACACCAAAGCGCTGTGCTCACACAAGGGTCCTCACTCAGCCCTGGGCTGTGCTTAGCAACCCAGAAAGCCCTTGCCAGAAGTAACTCACCCTATCCTGTATCCCCTTGCTCATCAGAGTTTTCGTTTGTTAAACAAACTGTGTGATCTGGGTTCCCTGCTGCAATTTGTGCACAAAGTCAGGGCAACTTCAGAAGTCTGCCATGATCTCAGAGAACGGAGGAAAAAAATAGACTGGCTAAAAACAGAAAATGAAACTTGAACAAGTACCAAGCTAGTCACGTTGCTATTCTTAGCACTGCTTCCAGTTAAATAAAGATTTCTGGTTAAACAAAGATATCAAGCATACCTAGGAAATGCTTTTATTTTCCCTGCTGCTGTAATCTGCAGCAAGCAGTTGAGTCTCCCAGTAAGGACCTGAGAAGCAACAGCAACAAACAACATTCTGCAAGCTGAGAACGACCGATCTCCACCACGGTGACTGAAATAAAAATTATCTGTCAGTTTAAAAATAGAGCAATCAGAAAACTTTAATTTAGTCTGCTTAAGAAAAAGATCAGATAGAGACAGTGAAAGCAATTAACAAGAGCCTGACAAGTGCCGATGAAAGGCTCTTTGAAAAACAGGAGTCTAAAATACACTGTGATCCAGGAACTAACTGGACTATAAAAACAGGCCTTGAACATGAAGTAACAAATAGTTATGTAAATAAACTATGAATTAACCTGTTGGGATGATTCCCATGAGCATAATGTGGTTACTGATGGCTACAAGCTGGTCAGAAGGGGCAGCTAAGGAAGAAAGGGAGGAGGCGCTGTCCTTTACATCAAGAAAGGAAGGATGTGAAGAACTGTCCCTGAAGAGCAGCCACGAAGAACTTGAAAGCCTGTGGGTGAGAGTTACAGACAGCGGCAATAAAGGGAGACTTGTGGTTGGGGTCTGCTGTGGGCCTTCTGATCAAGCACAGCCTGTCAGTGAAACCTCCCTCCTCCAGCTACAGGAGGTGTTGCATTAGCAAACTCTTGTCCTCTGGGGGGGATTTCAACTGTTCTGACGTCTGATGGAAAAGTACCATGGCGAGCTGCAGGTGATCCACAACACTCCTGGAATGTAACACGGATAACTTCCTGAGCCAGGTTATAGCTTCACCAAGGGGGAATGCAATGCTGGACCTGTTGCTCAGCAGCATGAGTGAACTGACTGCTGACATCAGGATTGAAGGCTGCCAGGGCTGTAGTGACCATGCAATGGATAATTTCACACTCTTGAGGGATATCAGACAGGCAAAGGATAAAAATCAGGAAACTAATTTCAGGAAAGTCAACTTCCAGCTCCTCAGAATCACAGAATCATAGAATGGCCTGAGTTGAAAGGGACCACAATGCTCATCTAGTTTCAACCCCCCTGCTATGTGCAGGGTCGCCAACCACCAGACCAGGCTGCCCAGAGCCACATCCAGCCTGGCCTTGAATGCCTCCAGGGATGGGGCATCCACAACCTCCTGGGGAAACCTGTTCCAATGGGTCACCACCCTGTGTATGAAAAACTTCCTCCTAATATCTGACCTAAACTTCCCCTGTCACATCTGGGAATCTGACCTCAAGGACAAGGAAGTGGAGCAGAGCTGGCAGACCCTCAAGGAAGCTTTCCTTAAGACGCAAGAGCTCTCCATCCCCAGGTGGAGGAAGTCAGGAAAGAAAGACAAGAGAATGGCATGGCTGAACAGAAACTTGCTGATCAAACTGGAGAACAAGAAGAAAATGCACATGCAGCAGAAGCAGACAGGTACCCTGGGAGGAGTATAGGGATGCTGCTGGGCTGTGCAGGGATGGGGACAGGAAGTCCAAGGCCCACCTGGAACTCGAAAGGGGAGCAAAGAAGGATAAGAAAGCCTTCTATAGGTACATCAACTGGAAAAGGGAAGTCCAAGAGAAGGTACTCCCCATAGTGAGCAATACAGGCTGTGTACTCAAAAACATTTCTGCCTCAGTCTTCACTGGGAACTGCTCTACACAAAGTCCTCAAGTAGATGGTTTAGAAGGTGTGGACCAGGGGAGTAATGCCCCTCCTGCTGTAAGCAAAGATCGGGTTCACAACTGCCCGAGGAACTTGAATGTCCTTAAGTCTACAGGTCTTAGTGAGATGCATCCCAGAGTCTCGAGGGAATTGGCTAACACAGTTGCCAAGGCACTCTCAATTTTTGAGAAATCATAGTGGTCAGATGAAGTCCCTGGTGACTGGAAAAAAGGCAACATCTCACTCATTTTAAAGAAAGGTAGAAAGGATGACCCAGGGAACTACCAATCTGACAGCCTCATCTCTGTGCCAAGAAAGATCATGGAGCAGATCCTCTTGGCAGCTATACTGAGGCACATGAAAGAGAGGAAGTGTTATGGGATAACCAGCATGGCTTCACCAAGGGCAGGTCCTGCCTGACCAACCTTGTGGCCTTCTATCATGGCATAACTGTGTCACTGGACAAGGGAAGAGCGCTTACTGGACTTCAGTAAGGCCTTTGACATGGTCTCCCCTAACATACTCCTCTACAGATTTAAAGATATGGATTAGATGGGTGGACTATTTGATGGATGAGGATCTGGTTAGGAGATTGTACCAAGTGTGTGGTGGTCAATGGCTCAGTGAACAGATCAGACACACACAAGTAGTGTCCCTCAGGGATCAGTACTGGGACCAGTACTCTTTAACATCTTCAATGACATCAACAGTGGGACCAAGTGTACTTTCAGCAAGCTTGCAGGAGACATCAAGCTGCAGGGTGTGGTCAACACATCAGAGGGTTGGGATGCAATCCAGAGAGACCTAAACAGGCTCAATCAGAGGGCCCAGTTAACCTCATGAAGTTCAACAAGGCCAAGTGCAAGGTCTTGCACCTGGGTTGTGGCAACCCCTTCTACCAGTATAAGCTGGGGGATGTAAAGATAGTGCACAACCCTGCTGGAAAGGACCCGGGGGTACCGGTGGATGACAAGATGGACATAAACCAGCAATGTGTAACCCAGAAAGCCAACCATATCCTGAATTGCATCAAAAGAAGCGTGTCCAGCAAGCCAAGGGAAGTGATTCTGCCCCCGTTCTGTGCTAGTGAGACCTCACCTGCAGTACTGCACCCAGGTGTGGAGTTCTCAGTATATGAGAAACATGGACTTATGGGAGCATATGCAGATTAGGGCCACAAAAATGTTTCAAGGGATGGAACACCTCTCCTACGAGAACAGGCAGAGAGCTGGGTCTGTTCAGTCTGGAGAAGAAAAGGCCCCTGGGAGATCTGACAGCGGCCTTTCAATATCTAAAGAGGCACTGTAAGAAAGCTGGAGACAGACTCTTTAGCAGGGCCTGCTGTGATTTCCAAGGGTTTCAAAATGGCTTCAAACTAAAGGAGGGAAGATTTAGATTAGCTATAAGGAAGACTTTTCTTTACAAAACGGTGGTGAAGCACTGGAACAGGTTTCCCAGAGAAGTGGTGAATGTCTTGTCCTTGGAGATATTCAAGGTCAAAGGCTAGACGGTGCTCTAAGCAACCTGATCTAGCTGTAGGCATGCATCCCTGTTCATTGCTGGGGATTTGGACTAGACGACCTTTAAGGTTCCCTTCCAACTGAAACAATTCTATGATTCTAACATTACGCAGCATTTTTTTTCTTCATTAGTAGGAAACAAAAAACAAGAAAGAACTCACATAAAGAAGGCAGTGTCAGTACAGCTTGAAACACTTGTGGAAAAATAAATCAATGAAAGTTTTTAAAAAGTATAAGAGTGCCATTTGTACCAGAAATTAATTTCACCCTAAGCAAAACAGCTGAGAAATAAAAGTAATTAAATTTCTCACTGGTAAATTACACCTGAACTTGTGGCTAACAGAACAAACTAATGCAAATGATTTCTGATAGCTACAGTTTCAGATATTAGGAACTTTAAAGGACTGATGAGTATTCTGCATCTCAGAACTTTCTTTAAAAGTAACTCAGTGAAAGAACCCACGCGGAGGTATGCAACTGACAGAACATGCTGCAATATACCCAAAAAAGGACCTGAAATATGCCCTGCGTAAGCCTACAGACATGCAATCAGAAATGACAGTCAATAAAACAAGCAACTATGGTAGGACACTTGAACAAAAATAAAGGAGTATTTGGTAAGAAGACCTCTCAAGAATAGGAACATGAGAGCCTGTGTATGGACAGTGAATACAGGCTTAAGTGGGCTAGTAGGACAGGAAGATTGATAGTTTTCTGACGCAATGCATTCATAGCCTGTCACCCGTAAGAAGTAACTTCTGCAAAGAATTTCAGCTCCTTAGCGAGAAAATCGGAGGAAAACAGAAGTAATAGAAAAGAGTTATCTTAGTTGCTGTCTCCCCTGTCAGGAGATTTTGACCACTCAGGGATAAACTAATCCAGTAGGGATTCAGCAAAACTTCTTAAGGTTTTCCTCTTTATGTTGACGATTTTCTTTAATTTTTTTTTTTTTAAATAAAGAGTAATCTACGTCCAGAAGCAAAAATTATCAAGTGTGCAGCTAATGGAAAAGTATACACCACCATCTTTGTCCTTAGCTATCTGCATAAAATACAGTGTGTACAAGTACACGGAAATCACGTGTAGGCACTCATTGAAGATTATTATAGCTCCCAGCTTTTGCTAATGAGGCCCAGGGCCAGGTTATCTAGATTAGCAAACGTTTAAAAAAAAAAAACAAAAAAAACCACCAAACAACTTGCTTCCCTTCTGATAAGTGTCAGCTAAACAGTTGATTCACATTACCAACGTGCACCTGATTCACCAGGAGTCACCATTTATGGAAGTGTTCAAGAAACATTTAGATACTGTACTAAAGGACAAGGTTTAGTGGGGAAACATTGGAGGCAGATGGGCAGTTGGACTATATGATTATACAGGTCGAAGATTCACATTCAAAATGGTGCTAGGTTGAAACCTGAAGTAGAGAACCTGCATTTCTGAATTCCTCTTCAACAACTGAGAAAGAGCAAGCAAAATGGTCTTCAACCTGTTTAAGCCACTAGAGGAATAAAGTAGCTGAAGACACTCTGCAGCCCAGAACTGGAATTTGTTAGTCAGAAATCAGTATGGGCAGTTACACAAATGAAATTGTTTTGTAGCATGTCTCTAGGGGGATGTGAAAGTTGCATCAGGAAGACTATCACCTTATTTTAACTGTTGAAAGCAAAACTGCAAGTAAACTTCTCCACAGTGCAAGAACAGAAACAAAAGAAGCTCTTCTGAAAGGTAATCTATGAGTCAGGAGCACCCACAAGTTTCAACCCATGCTTCAGAAATGTGGCCACACATCTCTGAACCCTCTGCTTCTGCTAGCACCACCACAGAGGGAGCACCTGGAGCTCAGATATGACAAGAGGGAACAGTGACCCTGCTTCCATGTGGCTCTGAAAGTACAGACAGTTGCCCACTTCCCCACCACCTTTCAATGCTCTTCTCCCAGGAGACACATCAAAAGATTCCTTTTATTCTCTTAAAAAATGTTCTCTTTGGCTCCTTCTTTCAACTTCTATCCTCATTTTTCTCCATCTGCATATAAATAAACAAAAGCTACAATGCCTTGAAACATCTCTCCCCATAAGAATTAGCAACAATGAGACTTTACCCATACCATTTTCTCCATCAACACCTGCAGAAGGACTATACACTCTGAGGCATAGTTGGGTAGACAGTTCTGATTAATTAGCTATATCAGAATAGTTTGCTCATGTTAACACGGCTCCTATCAGGATGTGCACTACTGCCAGCATACCAACCAATTATCCCTCCCTTTTCTTCCCTGCTTTGCTTTAAATAGTAAAGTTTGCTAGGGTAAGTGCATCCACAGTAGTGCTTGGGCTAGCTCATTATATGCTTGATCAATGCGACCCTTTATCTGATGGTGTCCTTCTCCATGTCTTTACAAAAAAAAAAAAAAAAAAAAAAAAGAAAAGAAAAGAAAAAAAAGAAAGAAAGAAAAAGAAAGCTTGTGTTTAATGACCCACAGGGCGAAAACAAGAGCATCCTTCTTTCCTTTTCACAGACTCTTACTGGCCTAGAGCACAAGGCTCTCCACACGGTCATGCACACAAACAAATCAAAGCACAGGGACTTGGAATCCTCACCACGTTCCCTCCTGATAGATTCTGACTTCCTTTGCAATTTACAACTAATCACTTTTCTCCTTGTGTTATTTATTCCTAGACTGGAAAATTCTGCAATTAAAGGACTTTGAGGCATCTGAGATGACAGATAAGCCCATGATTAAAAGATTCGTGATGTTGTGATATTAGAGGCATGCTTAGAGCAAGGCAAAAAAAAATTCATATCTTTCATTTTCTTTCATCCTGAGCACAAGTTCAAGCAGAAAGCACTACACCAGAGTTAGGTGTGGCACCTTATAGTTTCAAACCTTCAGCTACATCAATCTTCTACTGACACACATGTCCACATGTCTAAAGAGAACACTTAATGGTGTATAATAGGCTTCCCCTTCTTCCAGTAAACTTCCTTGTTTCCTAGCACAATATAAACTATGCGCCAAGATTTTACAATTCTCCATTAAAATCATTTAAAAGCATCTCAAGTATCCCGAAATCAGATATGGCAATCCTTCCTTCACTTTGGCTTTGAAGTCTGCCAATCTGCTGAAAAACACTTTCAGAGGGA
This sequence comes from Alectoris magna, assembly GCA_030625065.1. Taxonomy (NCBI): domain Eukaryota; kingdom Metazoa; phylum Chordata; class Aves; order Galliformes; family Phasianidae; genus Alectoris; species Alectoris magna. The sequence goes on from CM060560.1 coordinate 110,004,889, forward strand.
GCTGCAACATTTTAGATGATCATTGGTCACAATAACCTAACAAAATACTCTTCACTGAAAGTCAGTATTGAAAAAACACAGATTCAAATTAAAACTATTTGAGGATTTAGTTTTAATAGCCATTACAATAGATAATTACAATATATCTTTGAAAAGTGGGGCAGAAACAACACACAAATAGGACCATAACTGATTTAAGCTACATTGCAGAAAAAACAAGTTATCATCACAGGATTTGATAGCTGTGCATTTAAACATATCCTAATCTAAAAACTAATAAGAAAGCATAACTATAAAATGGATCTCTCAAGTTAAGTCTCATAAAAGTCTCAAAACTGCAAATCTGTTCTAAAGGATTTCCTCACATTTTAATTAACAGTCATAAAAAAAATTGTGATGAGATAATCTCAGTTTATATAGAAGCATTTTCTCCATTTAAAATTATACTCAAGAAAGCTTAGTAAGCTGCATATTCCCTGCTGACAGGCATAAAAAAATCCTCTCTCATATAATATATCTTACATAAGGAAAAACCATGTATGTGTGCAATTTAAACACAGAAGCTTATAAAGTCAGCAAAAGAGGTGAACTACCACTTGCATCATATTTTGGAAGAGCGACCAGAGCAAGATGAGAGCCCCTTGCCTAAATTGCTTCCTCTGCGAGTCACGCTAGCCAGACATCCCCTGCAAGGAACAGAAGCACACTACATCCAGCACCTGAACAGCCTCCAAGCCATCAGCTCTGCTTACTGTGGCTTTGTGGGTCCCCTCTGCAAGGATCATATTACCGCTAGTTTATTAAATTCAGTCTTTAAGAAAATACTGAAATACTTGCATAATTTCAAATCTGGATGTTCAAATATGCGCCCAAGACTCTTGCATCAGCTTAACTTCTGGATTTTGTGACTTAGCACAGTTTTGGTTACAGGTCTACAATGTCAGCTAAAACAACAGACAAGCAAGCAATAGGATGATCTGCAATTCAACTACACTGAAAGGCTCAGACTAGAAACATGGTTGAACACCACAATTTCATACAGCTGTGTTTATTATAGTCCTCATATTAAACAACTAATACTACTTTGGAATTGGCTTATTTTCTCAGGATTCTCATCTCAGGAAAGTCTTAAATAATTGCAGAATACGATGCCTTACTCTAGAGAAAATCCAAAAGCTCACTAAGGCATGTGACATGTAGGTCAAACAATGCGTATGCTTTGCATCTGACATCCTTTCCTGACATTTTACTTCATGCACCAAGCTACTTGCAAAGACTGGAAGAAAACATAAGGCTTTCCCCACCTCCCAGAAAGGCTTTTAACACAAGCAGCATTTAGATCACCTGTGGTGATCCAGGAACACAAGAAGAGAAGGCTCCTTGGGAAGGCCAATTGCTATCAGGACTAATGGTCCTACAAAAGCACCTCATTGAAAAGCTTCAGCCATGAGAAGTCACCATGGGCATACAGACATCTTGTTGAGGCTGTAAACAGTACTGTGCTATACAACTGACAACAGAGGGGACGTGGAACTGAGTAGAGTGGTGTGACAGAGCACAGTCTTGATGAAGGATAATGTCTGTTAAGTGCAGCAGGTAGAAGGGAGGAAGCAAAAGAATCGACAAACTGAAGATACAGATGATTCTCCCCTGCTTTCTGGTATCTCTGCTACCTGGCTCTTCTCCTCTCTCTCGAAACTCTCCTTTGGAAGATTCTCCTTAATGCCAAAATTTTCCAGAAAGCTCTCACAAAGCAGACAGCTTGTGCTTCACAACTTGCTTCCCTTGCAAGCTGAAGGCCAAGTACTACTTCTGTGCAGAAGACTTACCTTGAAGATTCCCTCAGTGGGGCCCTCTAGCAACATGACATCAGCACATGGCATCCACTCCCCCTGCTCTGCTGGAGCAGCCTGTTTTCCACCATCTTCTCATTGGGAGTAGCTTTGATAGGCCAGAGCCAAAGCAGGATTTCCCTCAGATTCATCTGACTGCTCTCCAAGGACTCAGATGTTCAAGTCTCTCACAAAAGCACATGAGGTATTCCTTCTGGTGACCAAAGCAGCTGTCCTTTTGGTCTTGCTACCTCCTGTCCAGGCAGCATCCTTCCACAGGTCTCTTCAGAAGAAGTTTCATCCCTCTTGGTCTCCATAGTAGACTCCATTCCATGGCTTTTCCTGCAGGCCTAATGGGTACGTTAGATTTGTGACCCTGAAGTGAGCTGCTTTCTACCTGCACATGCTGCTCCCTGTAAAGATGCTGATTGACATCTTTGGTCAGGTTGGTGGCTCCTGGCAGCAAGCTGTGCTTTCACCTAGCTCATGTGTGCTTCAGGACACACAAGACGGAGATCAGAGGGTAAGAATTTCACTATTCCACTTTTCCTTTTTCCGTGCTTGGAAAGAAGTTCAGATCCCCCTCCATATAAAACAGTAGAAAAGCGAACAGTTTTATGGCATGAATCCACCTGCCAGCTCTCCTGACAAACTTCAAGGCATCAATGCACATGACACCAGAAGAAGAGACTCTACAGCAGTCACCATCTAGCAGGCACAGCCAGGGCCCAGCCCTGCAGCCACTTCCTCAGCCACAGCATGACAGTGGGTGTTGCTGAACACCATAAGGCTGCGCTAAGAGCTGCCAGCACTCAGCCTTTTCCTGCTGCAGAGCTAAGAAATCCCATCCCAGATGATGCAAAGCTCCTGCTCCCAGTCCTGCTCAGGTGCTCATCACATCACAGCTCCCTTCCACCCTGCCTCCAGTGCAAAGCTGCGTCACTCTTGACACACGAGAGCTCTTTAACACGCTACGCCTGCATAAGCATGCGAAGGCGGGCTACAAAAATGTTGAAGGGTCTGAGGTCCCGTGGTTTGGTCAGCGCAAAGCAGAAAAGCTGATGGGAGGCCTCCCAGCGGCTGCAGTTCCTCAAAGGGAGCGGAGGGGCAGCGCTGAGCTCTGCTCTGTGTGACAGCGACAGGGCCCGAGGGAACGGCATGGAGCTGTCAGGGGAGGGGCAGCTGAGGGTTAGGGACAGGGTCTGCACCAGAGGGCGGTGGGCATGGAACAGCCTGCCCAGGGCAGTGGGCACGGCCCCAGGCTGTCAGAGTTCAAGGAGCGTTTTCACACTTCTCTCAGACATAGGGTTTGAATTTTGGGTGGTCCTATATGGAGTCCAGAGTTGGACTTGGTGGTCCTTTTGGGTCCCTTACAGATATTCCATGATTCTATGAGATGTAATTCATGCAAGGCTAAGTACCATGGACTCACAAAATGCATGCTGGCAACAGCAGTTATCAAGGATGTACAAGCACTGCAGGAATAGCTCATCAAAGAAAAAAAATAATCTAGCCTTTCATTTGCATCTTTACTGAGGAACAAAAGGCCACAAAATGTTCATTATTACTGAAGCTGCCACAAGGAACATACAACTTAAATCTTTTCTTTTTTTTTTTTCCCCCCCAGCATTTGAATGCCAAGTTTGTTAGAGCACTGTAGTCCTCCCAAATAAAAAACATTCTGTGATGCTTCCCATCCTAGTAGTGACCTCTCCCAAGCCACTATCAGACCCAGCTCAAAGCTGCATCCTTCTGCTTTCAAACTTCATTGTTTGAAAAATCTGCCATGCGCAGATTTTTCTTTAAAAACTATAGAACTTCAACTTACTCAAGGGATCACCTTCCTTCTTCCTTAAATGATATTAAAAAAAAAAGAAAAAGTTAAAAAAAAGAAATGGAAAAAAATAGCCAGACCTCATTACTTCCTGAGCTAATGGAATTAAAGCGGGGTTTTTTTTGTTTGTTTGCTTGTTTTAAGTTATCGCTGCAGAAGGTACTAGGAAATTGCTAGAGTCAAGTGCTTTATTAACAGATGGAAAATTTAGGTCTTAACGTGTCTGCAATTAATGCATGCATGGATAAAACACTTGTTTTTTCTAGTACCTTTCCTTTCCTGCCTTCCTATAGCTAAGAGTGAAGGCCCGTCTTTAAATAAAGAGCAGGGGGGGAAAAAAAGAAATGTCCCAGACTTAACTAAAAATTTTAGCAGGAAAACAAAAAAAAGTTTTTCAATGCAATACTCCCTTTTAAGGTTCTGTTAAAATCTTCACTTCAGGATTTATGTATAGTCTACTATGTTTGGTTACCAAACACCCAGACTATAAGCCACCAATCTCCTTATGTGGTTATGAAAAAAGGCTGTGTTGTAAAGAACGCAGAAAAAAAAGTAACAAATATTTATTCTTTTGCGGGAAGAAAGCCTCCTCACAAGGAGCCATGGTCCCCAGCATGCTCACGTTCTGCTCTTTTCACACTCGCATGAAAAGACTCATGGAACTGTCACAGCTGTTTACAGATGACAGCATCTTGAAGGAAGACTAGAAACTAGTCTAAAAGCAAGAAAACGAGTGATTCGTAAGGCTTTTGTGAATTTGAATTCACACCTAAGGCAATGAACCTGCCATACTAACGAGGCAAGGGTTTTATATATGCTTATGCAAAGTAGTTTCCAATTCTGAAGTTAATGTCTGGCCTTCGGAACAAATCCATGACAATCATTTGTTTCAAGAGACAGTTGGAATGCTAATCCTACCCAGAAAAAATTAATAAGCTTTTAGGGTAAAATATCAACTTCAGTCCTCAAAACTGAAGATCTAATGAAGTCAGACAGCATATTCCATCTACAAGTGATTCACCTGCCCCTCCTACCACGTGTGCGGATGTCGGCCATTGCAGCACCCCACTTCTTTCTGGAGAAAGCTTCTGTCGCCTCACACTCACCCATTCAGTATTCATTGAAGAAATACACTGCTTTATTCATTCCTCTGTGCCCTCTGCATCTGATGTAATGGAAAGAGAGCCAGAGATCGTGAGCATACTGAGCATGCTGAAGCCCATTTTTCTTTATCACTGCTGTACTCACAGATGGAAATAGCGATAAAAAAAGTGCCCCATACAGTGCTCTGCAAACCATTCAGTGTCGGAGAACAAAGTGACACCCCTAAAGCAAGCAGACAGCTCTCTGCAGCAGTTCAGAGGGTAAGTATGCCCCTAGTAAAGCAGGAAATTTCTCAGGCTTGGGAGGGATACAGATCCTTCACCTGCTACGACAGATACCAGAGGTGACCACTGTTACAAGTCTCTGCTGTCTAGCTCTTCATCTCCATGCTGTCCAGGAATACCACTAAACAGCACGGTGGGTGCGGAGATACTCCAAAGGCAGAATGCCCCAAACACAGCTCCATTCCCACTCCAATTCCTGCAAGATGATCTCATTCCCTGCTGCTCTCCCATTGACTCTCATACAGACATAATACCTCTCCCACAGCCCTCGGATGTATCAGCATTTCAATACATATACAGATAGATCCTGAGAATCTCAATTGAAAAAGGGTTCACCTGCATTTTATACTTCATGTATGGACATCACCCGCACAACATGCCAGTTATTTTCTTTACCATCTCAAAAGTTTTAGACTTCTTCCCCCCAGAAACTGGACAGATGTCTCCTATCTAACCCTGCAGGGTTCTTAGGAAAGTGATAAGGAACGACAAGTAATGACCTGCAGACACAAGTGAGTTTGGATGAAATACCAGACCCTGACCCTTATCAAACCTTCAGGTGAACTTTCAGGAGACACACTGACATCAGACACACATGTAGACACCTAGGAATTTGCTGCTGTGGGGCACCACACATTAACCAGGGTTAAACCTTGGGGGTAAAGGTTATGCTTAAGGATTTAAACTTCAAAGCTAAGGCAGAATGTGTTGCATCATTCAACAGTAGTGTGGTGAGTAAGGTCACACTGAACCATGGAAGGGTTGCCCCTCCAGAAGTCAAAGCCCTGTTACAGAGGGCTAGAGCAAAACATTTGTGTTTGGTTTTAAGTATCTATCAAAATAACAATAACAACACCACTTATTTTGACAACCTTAAGATGCAAAATGTAACATCATGCAATGTGAAGTCTCCATCGTTATTTGCTTATATTAATGGTGGCTACGTAAATCCACAGATGTGCCTGCGCAACAAACTCTGTATTAGGAAGAATGCAAGCACATGCAATAGTAAGAAAAGTAATTTACAAATATAAACTGGGAACTGGGAGGACATTCATAATGCTGACTTCCATGTTGTTTTTGTGTAGACAGGGTTAAAGATAAGCAGTAAAAACTGCTTGTTAAAAAAAAGTTTCAGTAATGTAATCCTCTTGCCCACTTGTCAAGCTACCAAGCACAAGAGACAAACAGCTTCTTCATTTACATCAGGTAAATCATGTCAGTGTCAGAAACTTAAATCTTCCCCAGTTTGCAAAAGCAAATCTCATAACACTGTGTCAATATTCATGAGTTAATTTTAATATGTAATACTTATCCTATCATCTTGTCTATATGCAAGCACTCATTATACTACTTGATACACAGTATCAAGCATGAAGGAATCAATTCTGAATTCTTCTCTTTTGCAATCACACACCTGTACCAAAGTTCCCCAGATACTGCCTAGGTACTCAGTTCTTCGCCTTTCTTTTTTTGTTCTGCATAAGGCTTTGTATGCAAAGATTATTATGTTTGTCTCTGCTCTCCAAAAACACTAGAATAAGCCAACAAACACTGTTTTATCTGAACAAGTAATAGAATTCACTTGTTCAGACACACAGTGCATTCTAGATTTCATGACACAAAATTGTATCCTAAAATGGAGTAATACCCCAAGCTAATATTCTACATAATGAGCAGAGAAACATTTCAGAAACTTCTATTAAAGAACATCATATTCCACAAATAACATTAAAACCTCACACCTGCATCCAACTATACATTGCTTTAATTCCATTTTAAACTGGGTAACATCACAGTCCTTTGTGCGGAAGTTTACCATACCGCTCAATATATAACCCCTTCTGGTCCTTCTAATCTATGAACCTTATGAACTCCTCTTGACCAACACGGTAAGCTCACTCAATTCAACAATGAAAAACAAGTCATTCCACTTCTTAAAAATAAATAAACAAAAGATGATATATATATACACTTTAAATATATATGTGTGTATATCAGAAACATCACTTATAAAACTAGCTGTATACAGCCAACATCTATTTTTGAATTCAACATCTAGGGCTATTTTCTCTATTTAAACTGAAAAAAATAGGGAAAAATAGATTACTTCTGCAGTAAAAAAAAAAAAAAAAATACAGGATCTGCGAGAAATAACTGTTCTGCAAATCTCAGACCTTGTATCAGTTTTCTGCATTTACCTGTTTGTATATTAGAGACATGGAATAGGTTAAAAGCATTCAAACACATATTTGAGCTGGCGTTCTTTTGCTATAACCTTGAATCCACATTTACAGAATGGTATGCACGTTCCAGTTTCTCTTTATGATCCCAGATGAACTTATTTTTGTTAAAAAAACAAAAATACTACTTTGTCAGTGTTACTGTAAGTGCTTGAGCTTTCTCTTGCCACAACAGTCTATCAAGTGCAATCTTACCGTTTGCACCTTGTTTCATCCAACACCATTCTCGGTGCAGCTCATCCCTTGAGAGTACCCTCTCTTTATTCTAAATTCATTTTGAATTGTTCCATGAAGTGCCCTTAAGACAAGCAGACTTCAGATGAAAACCAGATTCTGCAATACACCCATTTTAAAAACCTGCAAAGCCTTGCTGCAAGGGGAACGCTCTGTAACTGAGTCACACCTCTTTGGAATTGCCCAATTGTGTGACTCAGATTTGTCCTTCCTCCTTCACGCAACAGGAAGGCTGTGAACAAAGTAAGATGCATTCAAAAAACAAACCCTTTGCCACAGAGTACTGTTAAGAAAGATATATATATATATATATATATATATATATTTTCCCCCAGTGCATCTTTCAATCTGAAGCCAGAAGTCTGAGAAAAAGCACAAAGATGTTCTTTCTAACAGTAAGGTAGCGGAGCTCCCTCTATTGAATTAGCTGCCAAAAGTCTCTTCAATTTCTATTTATTTATTTATTTATTTAAAAGAACCACAAGAAAAAAAAAAAGAAACCCACAACAGTTCCCAGACAGGACTCACCTGCCAGAAAGGCAAGTTGTGTCAAAAAGATAACTGAAGGCAGGGGCAAAGCCACCAGACACAGCTAGTTCCCAGAGAGTGCTGAAGGGCTACCAGCTCACCAGGGCTCCAAACGTGGAGATTCCAGCAGTCCACAAGATCCAGGGAGATGCTTGAAATTTTACTGATGTTTTTAAACACCTTCCCCTAAGGCTGAAATTGCTACAGTTAATATCCATGTCTGACAATGCTAGGGAATTCTACAAACTGTACCAGTACAGCACACAATGCAACACATGAAAGCTGTTGGAGCGTTTGCAGTTTTCCTTCCACAATAAGAGGTTAACTATACACAAAACAACCTAATTGAAAACAAGTGATACAGATACATAGGCTGCGGAAGCACTCATTAAATCACGGGCTGCACTTTTTGCTTGTTATCAGGGGAACAGCTTAGTGTTTCCATTGCTATTGAAAGCACTTCAAATGCTTTCTAAGCAAACATTACAGAACTGTTCTAACCCCTGATAACCTCCAAAAATCATACCCTAAAGCTGCTCCACTCTCCATCTCCACTGTTTTATCACTTCCTCCTTTTTTACTTCCCAAAAGAGGCATATTTCTTATCAACAAAAAGTACCAGCTCAGTAGAAATAGGAGTTGTTTTAATAAATAAATGCTTATTTGCCTTTCTAGAGACATGCATGTATGATAAGGAATGAAATTTTATCTTAAGCTAGGCAGATATTCCTCTGCATAGCCACCACCTTAGAGGAGTGGATTAACATCCTCTGGGGCTGGGCTGATTCTGATTTAGTTTCAACAACACACATTGGGGAAGAAAAAAATCAAAACAAAACCGTAAAAGAAATAAGGGACAGAAAGTTGATCTGATCGCTGCCAGCTGTTGACTGTACTAGCTGCACTATGATCTCTTCTTACATAAGAAATGAGATTCATTTTCAAGCACGTCAGAGACAGAAACGTACAGCCTCCTTCAATATTCATACTGTTCTTAATAAGGAGAAGATACCAAGATAAAGAAAGTGTAGGTCAAAGCCTTGTCTTCAGGGAAGATAATTTCAAATCAAGGGGAGCATTCAAATGAAATGAAATTATGTTCACTTTTCCCTGGAAAAATCATGCTCTGTTCAAGTCAGTTCTAATTATCACCCCACAGCATTTACAGTTCTTGGAAGATTCTCTCATTTGAGCACTGGTGCATGGAAGCATAACTATTTTTCTTGAAAGCAGAAGAGCTCAAGAGAAATCAGCGTTCTGCAACAGGTGCTCAGTTCTCTCTTACAGGTGTGACTTTACAGTTTACACGTATTTCCAATTAAAAAAAATTACTTTATCAAACTGGAGGAAAAAAAAAAAGAAGCTATCTGCTAACCAACCCAGAGGAACCTTGAGGAGCACTGAACAGAGAGACCATGGTTTTTATTTACAGTCATAAAACACAGCCTACCCTGTATTGCAGTCTGCAGAACTGAACAAGACCATACAAAAAAAAAAAACAACCCAGATTATTAGTGATCTGAAAAAGCAATTTCTACAGTTGGCATAGTAATGTAAAAGAGAAGCCCTCAAGTGTGAAACAGCACTGCAGAGCCAGCCTATTGGAGACCATTGTGCTTGTGGTCATACAGTGTGGGTCACAATCAGGAGAGACTCATTCTATCTCTCAAATGTTAACAGGTCTGAAGCACAAATAGACATGCCTGGAACCCTCCATAACCATCTCCCTTCTTTCCAATCTCCTTCTGTTTCACTACAGGCTCAATATTGAAATAAAAATCCCATGATGGTGTAATGTGGTAATGACTGGCAAGCACATTAAAGCTATTGCCACTACAGTAATCCTTAGTTCTAGATTTGTACCATGCATTACTAGGTAGGACATTATGGAAATCTTCAGTGAGCACTCAATAGCACAAGACTATAAACCACATTACAGAAGTAGGATATTTGTAAGAAAATTGTGATAAGGTTAAACATATCCTCTCAAAGGTGTAATTTGCATTTTGTAAAGTAATGGCATTTTCATTATTTTCCCCTTCATGTATCAGCTTGCACAGATACTTAGAGATTCAGTTCCCCAAAACCTACAGCTGGAGAAAAGCCAGCCAATAGTTTTGTGCCTAGTACTACGAAAGCTGAAACTATTTGCCCTGGTATTACAGATTAGCACCCTAAGTTACATTCTGTAAGGAAAATGGCTGGACCTATAACTAAGAGTGTTGACTCCTGCAAAGGTTGGGAAGCGGAAATAAGGTATCTCAGAATTAAGTCTGATATACCACAGAGATATGTATTTCATGAACATAACAAAATGTATTTTTTCCCAGTTAAAAAAACAGTTGTTTGGTTCCCCTAAGGAGCTGAAGACCAGTCTGAAATTTCAGAAATACATAGACCTGAATGATTGCTGTTCTTGCCCTCTGTGTGCCAGAAAACCAACAGAGGAGGGGCAGCACAGGAAAATGAATTTCTAACATATTCTTACTAAAAGAACTTTAAAGAGGTTTTACGAAGAAGTACAACTTACCAAACCAAAATCATTTAACAACTTCTAGCTCACTTTTAAAGAAGTCTCTGTGCATTGGACAACAGAAACACAGCAGATCGAAACAAGATATACACAGTACAGAGATCTCCTGACCTCAGTCTTAAAAAAGCTTTGTGAACGTCAGGTCTTAATACAGAAAATCAGTTTTCTTAGATCAATGTCTTGGAAGATATACCAGGAAAAAAAAAAACCAAAAAAAAACAACCATAGCCACCGGTGAGAACAAAGCAATCACCCTGTGAATATGAAGGCTCCACGCTGCCCTTTCATTACCATGACACAGTTACCAATCTTGAGTAACACAATGCCAAATGAGACTCTGATCTTCAGAATTATCATAAACCAGAGACCAGGGGATAGGGGGAAGCACCACAGTTAGCTCGTGACTGAAAATGGACTTTCTTTCCCCATGCAGTCATCTTCCTAGAAGAGCCCAAGCATTTAAGCGGTATTCTCATTCACTCATTCCTAGAGTTAGCCTCCTCACCCCACACTTGGACGTTGACCACCTCATTTTTAAATAGAGCTCTTCTTAGGTAATACCATCTGCAAAGAAAAGCTCAATATTTCTCATAGGAATCCCCCAACCAGGCTGAATATCGCCAGAGAGATCTATTCCTGACGCATATCAACTTTTAATATGCTTTTAATAATTCAACCTTTGCTTGCCATATGCAAACCTGAAATGGAACTCCCCAAAGCCAAGCATTGTGATATTGATGGATCCAGACTTTGTGGTGGACGATGGTAAACTGGCATGACACAACTAAGACTGCAAGGAGTAAGGAACGTGAAAAAAGCAGTAATGCCAAAAGCTTAACAAGTATTGTTTTTAAGTATCTTTTGTCCTCCAGGGAATAGATGGAGAATGCAAGGCTTAAGTTATAAATCGGGCTTTCCAGGCATTTTCTGTAGGCTGGGAAAGTTCCTGATCTGAGGTGGGGCTTTGTTCTCCCCCCATGCATTTGTTTTGCCTGATCTTCTCATCGAGAGGACAAGGAAGAAAGGACAGCAGAGAGAACTCTGTAAACGCTGGATGGTTTACCTCCAAACTCTTTAGGTAATAGCTAGTCAAATTCCATCTCTTCATAGACCTCCATCAGTACAACCCTTAAGATAAATTGTTTTTATTATTTCAGATTTCCTTCGGTGGGTAAATGTGGACAGTCACAGCGAGTGAAATCAATTCTTATTTACATTAGCGGAAAGTGGGACAGAACTCTCTACAGGGGACACGTCTTGCTTCATCACTGGGGTGCTTATCTCTCCAGATACTCCACATGCCTTCAGCATTTCATAACATGAAAAATCTTTCCCAAAGAGCTGCTCTACACCACAGAGATCGGCGCTGACTGCAAACTCTGCTGCTGAGATACTTGTAAGCCTTACTGTATTTGCCAGAGCAAAACCAGAGCAGAACAGATTAATACAGTACTTATGCTTCTATTCCTTTTGGATCTGCGTTGGAAGCCTGGTTTGTTTGTGTTTGGTGGGTTTTTTTAGGGTTTTTCTTTTAGCTATTCTAATAGAAAGTAAAGCTTGAGCTACGCCAACAAGGTAAGGCTGCCAGTTCTCTACTTAACTGAAGCACATATTAAGTAAACGCGGTTACAACGCTGGTGAAAAGGGGCTCCTGAAGCTCTGTCCTTATCTCGCTGCTGCCTATAAGCGGTTAACCGAGGAGCGCACAGCAGCGAGGCAGAGGCTGGCAATGAACGAATGCCAACTCCACGTCTCCTGCGAGCCCCGCGCTCCCGGCGCACACAGGCAGAGCCTTGGCTTCAAAGCAATACAAACTACTGCCACAGGCTGACGCTCTTTCTACAGGAATAATGAGACGCTCTCCGTGCCGAACGCACAACTCCTCACTTCCCAGCTTCTCCCTCAGACTTCACTTTCACGCTCAATATTTACAAAATAAAGCCTACGAACGCCTGACGGCTGTAATGCTCCCAGCACCGGTGGGGGACGCGGCGCTCCCCGAGGCGCAGAGCAGACGCCGGTGCCGCCGGACCCGCCCTGAGCAGCGCTGCGCTGCGCCCCGACCGCGCTCGGGACCGCGCGGCGTTGCGGGCAGAGCAGCCCCAGCTCCGTTCCCGCCTCGCCCGCCCGCTTCCCGGTGGTTGTAGGCGCTACCACGGGGCACGGCGGCTTGCTCGCCTGCCCGCCCGCAGCCCGCTTCCCCGCATCGGCCGCCGGGATGAGGCGGGAGGCAGTGAGAGCCGGGCGCTCCGGCTGCGAGCGGGCGGACGGACGGACAGACGGGAGCCCCGGGGGGCACTGCCACCTGCGGCCCCGGCCTCGCTCCCGACGAGTCCCTCAAGGAACTGGCGCTCACCTGGCGGCATGCAGAGGGCTGCGAGCAGCAGGCAGAGCAGCGGGCGGCGGCGGCAGGAGGCGCGGGCGGCGGCGGCGGGGGGCTCCATCATCCCGCCTGCCCGCGGCGGGACCGGGAGGCGGCGGGGAGGCGGCGAGGCGGCCGTGGCCCGCGGGGATCTTCCCTCCGGCTGCAGAGCGCGGAGGCAACTTCTCTCCTCGCGCGGCCGTCCGCGGGCGCGGCAAGTGGCGGGGCGGCTGCTTTCCCTCTCGGCGCGCGGCGAGGAGCGACTCCGCACCGGAGCAGGTGGCGGCTTCCCTCTGGCAGCCGAGCGGCGCTCCAGGACTGAGAGCGGCGGCAGGGAGGCGGGGCCGGCTGCGGCGGCGGAGCTGGCCCGGCCCCTCTGGCCCGCCCGGCGCACGCAGCAGGCGGCGGGGCGGGGGAAGCCCCGGGTGCGGCCCCCCGTCGCCGTCCCTGTCCCCGTCCCCAGAGCCCCGGGAGGCGCCGCCGAGGGGGAGCGGGACTGTGGGGCTGCGGAGCACGGCGAGCCCCGTGCCAGCCGCCCCGCCCCTCCCCTCCCCGCGTGCTGAGTCCGCGGTCAAGGTGTGTGTCGGGTGGGAGTATTGCAAATCGCGAGCGTAAAAAATAGAATTGCCCGTTCTGCTGGGTGCGTAGCCAAAATGAAAGCTCACAGCGGTCGGTGGAGCAGAGGGCTTGGGAGCCAGTGAGCTTAGGGCGCTGCTGGCTGCGTGAAGGAATGCACCGAAGGACGAGGGAGCGTGTGTTCGGCGCGTCTGCCCCGAAGATGAGAACGATGCCCGCAGCAGTCGTGAAACGCGGACATTTCGCCCGCTGCACGGCGAGGGCGGGCTGGGAGATGGGCGGCCCGAAGTCACACGGCGAGTTCTGCCCGAGAAGTACGCCTGGTGTCCAAAAGCTGAAAGCGTGAATTACGCGCGTCATGTGGTCCCTCCGGAGGGACTTTACAGTAGCGAAATCCGAAGCGACAAGAGCTCTGACTTACTTCATGTGAGCTTTTAGACAGGAACTTCCCCAAAAGTCCTGGAAATCAAAGACACGCTTCAGTAGATTATTCTGCAGATATATTTGCTGTTCTCAAAACAATTTTCACGATGACTAAAAACCGAGAACACTTCGATATTTCTGTGGTGCGGAGTAGATTTAAAATAGCACCGTTTGTGCGTGTCTTTCCCCACGTACTGCACTTGCTTCCAGTAAAATTAGGCAACGATGTTTCACTTTAAGAACTAAAGCACTGTCTTCAACTCACATCATCCTTCTATTCTTCCACATTATTATTATCTTTATAATTGCATACGTCACACTATGCAATCAGTTTTAAAAATATTTTACTTTCTCCACTTACTGCTCATCTGAGCCTTTGTTTTCTCTGGAGATTTTTCTTAATTGGCATATTACTAAGCAGATTTCAGAAAAAAAAAAAAAAACAAAACAAAACCAAAAACACCCTACTTTTAAGGTCAATAATCTTTTTTGTCTTCCTTTTGAAGCCGCTTTATAGTGTCCATTCAGAGGTTTTTTTTTCTTGCGTGTTTAAAATCAGCATTGAGTACTCATTAGTAACAATATGTATTAATTTTATTGCTGTAGAGCTTGGGGATTGCCCTAAAGAGTCTGGGACGGGACAAGAGGAAATGATTTCTAACTAAAAAAGGGAAGATTTAGATTGGACACGAGGAGGAAGTTTTTTACAGTGAGGGTGATGAGGCACTGGAACAGTTTGTCCTAAGAGGTGGTGGATGCCCCATCCCTGGGGGCATTCAAGATCATGTTGCACAGGGCTCTGAGCAACTTTATCTAGCTGTTGGCGTCCCTGTTCACTGCAGGGGAGTTGGACTAGATGGCCTTAAAGGGTTCCTTCCAACTCAAATGGTTCTATTCTATGAAAATCTTGAGAGATATTGTATAGAGTTATATGGAGATGACCACTTAATCTAGTTCAACATTGTATTTCTCTTGTTTTTGACTTGTGGTATGTGTTTGTTAGTTTTTCTACAGCTCTGGCACAGTTACAAATGGAGGGCCTAATCCTGACTTCTTTATTGATATGGACAAGCCTGATAAAGCCATTGGGATTGTGCATGGGAGAAGAGATTGAAAAGTCAAACTCTAAAAACTGAAGGCAAACAAACGTAGAAGATGAGAGGGCTTGTAGGGCAGAATGAATCATGGTGCACTTAATGTATATTTAGTTTTGAACACGGCAATAGCGAGTTCAATTTGACAGTATCCAACTAATAAATGGTTTGCTGGATGAGAGAAGTAAATAATGCCCAAGCACCTTGTTTTTAAAGCAGATGAATAGCTGTTCCCTCATTTGCATAAAAATAATGGATAGTATATGTTTTCTGTCAGTGGAAGTGAGGAAATGCTTGTGAATGTTGCAAGTAATTTCCAGTGGCATGGTGCAGAGACTAAAATGTGAGCTAGAGAACAGTGCATTCCAAGCAGACAAGCATTTTAAAACGTATGCTTATGATACCATTACAAAAAATTATTTGATGACTTTTGCTCTCCTGTCAATACTGGATGTGCTGTTAAAAGTCCATAATAAACATGAGAAATGCAGAAGATAATGTTGTGGGCATAATACTGAAATCAGAACCATGGTTTGTTGTGGGTTTCCCTCACTACTTTGTCATTTCTCTTCAAAGTTGTTTCTACCTTTCACTTGAAAGGAGCTCTCTGAATTCTGAGTAAATAGAAAACATCTCAAGCTCAGATTACTCAAATGTTTTGATAACTTTACAGGAATTTGAATGTGATTAGAAACTGTCAAGGTAATTATTAAAGATATCTTTATGTGCTGTGTCATTTAAACTGTCCTCACTACTGAGATTTGTAATTAATTCCTTTAATGTCTGTTGGGCTGACACAATATAGGTTTGTTTTTGTTTTACAAATTATGTTCTTGGGGCATGCTCCCGTTCCCCTTGAAGTTAATAGGAGTATGAGTGAGTCACTGCTCTGTTGGGAGAACAGCAACTGCCTGGCTTTAATGTCCAAAGTAAACATATTTTTTTTGAAGAAGATAAAACAGTTACTAGTATATTTTTTTCTTCTGTAGAAAATAACTGTGTTTCAAAAGCACTAATAATAATAATAATAATAAAAAAAACACTTTGATATGTGCTTAATCCTATCAAACCATACATTTTTTATTTATGTGACAAAGTGGATTAAAAGTGTAATCCATTAATAATGGATTGTGCATCATAACAATGAGGTTTTGTTAAACTAAAATATCATTTTCTGTTCCCAACAGATGTTTAAAATAGTTCTTCTGGAAACAAATTCCTAGCAATCATAGCAGACAATGCTGTTGAATAGAGAACTGCTCAGCACACCTGGTAATTTAATCTATTGTTAATGTCGAGTAGGTAGATTTTAGTCTTGGATGGAAGTTAACATCATGTTAATGAAACTGCGTTTGCTGTTTTGGCTTGGCATTCAGAGGTACACTCAGCAAAACGGGAGCCTTCCCTTGCTTGCAACTGCCCTTGAGCCACAAGCAACCATTGCAGCCTTGTATTTTTCTAAGTCTGGTTCTGATAGCTTAGATGGACACTCTAGGTTAAAGGCATTAAAGGTATTCTAACTGTAGACATTTTTGTTCTTTGCAGGGGAGTCGGACTAGATGACCTTTAATGGTCCTTTACATCTTAAACTATTCTATAATACTAATTCATAAGATGCAAGCATGAAGGGTCTCTATTTGTACTCATTGCAACATTTTTTTCACACCAAGGATTAAACACCGGTATAACCTACCCTACAAGTTACAACAGTGCTGAAGGACTTGTCAGTGAATTCACTGGGATTTGGGTCACATTTTTATGACAACTGGGAATTCCACAAGTCACTTCCTGCTCTCTTAGGCACCTGAATACCTTTAAGCACCTGTAAGTATGAGTCAAAGCAGTTGAGTGCAGTCTTTCCGGTGACTTTGCTTGATTAAGGGACAAGCCTTGATAGAAGAACAGTCGTGTATGTCAGGAATTCCTTTTCGTTGCTCAGTATCAGCACATGAGGATAACTGATAGCAGTGTCTGTCCAAATCAGATGAATTGTTTGTGGTAGACAGTGTCTTTAGGTTGCAAAGTATTTCAAACATAGTGCAGAACACCAGTAAAATATAGACTAGTAGACCTGGGCTAAAAACCATCACCGGCCAATACTGCCAAGGAAGGAAGTTTGCTGACCTGAGTTTCAGCAATTATTTGCAGATTTAGTTGACTCGAATCAAAGCAAGTAAGACAATTTTTTTTTTGAATGAGTGAATAAATAAACGATCAAACCTAACAAATTGTAGTGGAAGAATTGCTGGAATCTGTTTCCACTATTTCTTCACTGCAAAAATGATCCTACTCAAAACAATCAGCAAATGGCTGACGGTATTGTTATTATAGCCATCAGCATAGCAATTAGGCTTCTGAAACAAACTTATTTTCCTATTACTCATGACCAATGCATCTGTTTTCACATAATTTAGCTAAAGGACCAGTACTGTACAAACATTCATTAAAATGACATTACACTTACATTATATTCAGAATATCCACGATGCCTTCAGCTGAGACAAAGTTTTTGTAAAACATGAGTGGGAGGTGGGAGGAAGACATTTGGAGAATAGAGGTGGTTATTGTATTTAAAAGTTTGTGATTTTCCTCAAGAAAAACAAAAGGAGGAAAAAAAAGAAGAAGAAGAAGAAGAAAAGAAAAATGCCAGATTAAAAGCAGCTCAAATGCACAAATAATGTAAGAGCCAAAGTTGCATGGTGTGTTAACTGAGACGCACATAAATGACAAAATTAATCCAGTTGTTCAAGTTGCAGCAAATTGATATATAGTCAACTTTGCTGGCCACCTTCTTGCCTTCTACAAAGTCTTGCAATTGTGTTTTCTTCAGTCTTTTTAAAATCAATTTGTGGCAGTGTCACAGTTCAGCCTGGTTCAGCCTGGTTCCACGGCAAGGGGGCAAAGGGACCCACAGATCCATGCACCAGGAAGGGAGGGGGGAGGGGGAGAAAAGGAAAAGGTAGGGAGATGGGCCTAGACGAGGAAAACAACAGTAATGAGCTATGGAAAAAGGCTTACTTTACTAAATGTAGTAATGTGAGATAATTCAATATAATAAAATAATTCCAATAATTAAGCAGTGAGGAGTGTATGTCTCAGAGGAGCTCAAGCAAGGTCTGGCTCTTGAGCACAGGAGCCCAGGGCTGTTCATGATGGAGTGCAGTGGGACTGGTCTTCTTGTAAGCCTCATCTGGAAACATCTCCCCATCTTTTCCATCACTGTCCATCATGGCTAAGACTTTACGAAGCCAGTTCTTGCAATAACAGTGCTACCAAATCTGGTCCTCTGTTGTCTGATTCTGCCTGTGCTGCCAGTGCAACTGCAGACAGCATTCTGGCAAAACAGCAGAGCAGACTAGAGGCCTTACTGGCCAGCATCCTCCATTTATCTCTGCTGCCATGCTATCATTTAGGGATTATCTGACATCAGATGAGCTGGTGCAGGAGTGAGTTTTGGTACTGTATTGGGAGTGCCAAAACAGATTCTGGAGTGTAGGATAATGCAAAGCAGGGCTCTGGAGCCATCAGGAGGTGGGTTCTTTCTCATAGAGAGCCCTTGCTGTTTTGCTGTCATGAAACAATCCAGCAGAGTAACGATGGACATGGTCACAGGTACCTTCTCCCATGCCAGCACCAAAAGAGCTTTTTTTGTGTCACTGTGTTCAAAATTAATTACAGCTTCCTTTTTAGAGAAACTATGCCTTGTTTTGGTCCAAAATTTCAAATCCTTACTTGGATCACTGAATTCTGTATGAGTTGTGTAATTTTAAAAATCTGTTTGATCAAATCTAATCAGAATACTGATGGTGAACAATTTTTCATCTGAGATTCTTACACCAGTTAAGCCTCAAATCATAACAGCTTCATGATGTAGATACTCAAATAGTTTTCACTATTCTTCTGTTTTTCATTTGATGAATTCAAATACTTTGGAGATCATTAAGTGCTTGGCAGCATGGGACAATAGAGAAGATGCTAAAGCTGAGAGAGCTGAGTTTACTCAGATCTGCTTAAAAAAGCAATGGTGAGTTAAGGACAAAATTCAGAATTCCTGAGTCACCATCTTCTACTCTATGGGTGTCCAACCTTTTGGCTTGCCTGGGCTGCATTTAGTGAATAGAAATTGTCTTGGGCCACAAAAACATAGGTTGCCCCAAAAGCAATACCTCCTATTTATTTCCTTGGAAACAACAACAGATACAAAGAGCACAATAACACTATTTGATAGAGAAAATTCTCAGCTACTAAACCCTATTTTTCAACATAATCACCACCATTAGCTATGCATTTTCACCAGTGATGAACAAGAGCCTGCATAGCACTCTCATAACAATCTGATCCACTGTGACCACTGCTGAAACATACTACCCTCTGCCTCACTGTGCTCACATTTACTGTTTGGTACCAATAACAACTAAGGAAGTGTAGTTGAATGTCAGTGAGTGCAATTTTTTCTGCATGGAGGAATTTAGTGATGCACTTTTTCTTCATGCACACTTCCATGTCAGATGCCATATAGTCAGAGTGCCCCTCTGCTGCC
This sequence comes from Alectoris magna, assembly GCA_030625065.1. Lineage (NCBI taxonomy): Eukaryota > Metazoa > Chordata > Aves > Galliformes > Phasianidae > Alectoris > Alectoris magna. Next base: position 110,024,476 of record CM060560.1, read on the forward strand.
ATCTGTCACACATCAGCAAAATGTAAGGGAATACTGACAGGAAGGTTCCATCTCTACTGCCATACCACCAACATCCACTTCTAACATTGTGGGCCAACATAATAAATCAGGAGGCATTATTTTCAGAGCAGCTCTCACAAAATATACAATATCATTAGTATATATTTAACAAAACATTTTAATTTTAAATATTTATCTTAAAACATTAAAAAAAGAAAGAGAGAGAGAGGAATAAAAATGTAAAGCTAGTAGGATGATTGACCTTGTTTTTGTGAAACTAAAACATCAGGTTGATTCAAAGGCAGTGGCTACAATCCTTAGTGAGGTCTCAAGGTGTTCATCAGAGATTTTTTGTGAAATTTTACTCTTCCTGTACTCCATCCTTTACAATAATTGTTCAAAATATGTGTACTGCCAAAAGGTGATGACATGAATAAGGTGTGATTGTGAAGCGAAGGATATTTTTCTTTGGTAAAATAGGGATTATAAAAGTTTGGTAATGTTCAGCACCTGGGAAGGAATAAACACAAGTATTAGTACAGGTCGGGGATTGACCTGTTGGAGAGGAGCTCTGCGGAGCTGGGGGTCCTAGTGTAGTAACAGGTTGGAAATGAGCCAGCAATGTGCCCCAGTGCCCAAGAAGGCCAATGGGATCTTGGGGTTCTTTAAAAGGAGTGTGGCCAGTAGGTCAAGGGAGGTGATCCTCACCCTCTACTCTGCCCTGGTAGGCCTCATCTGGAGTACTGTGTCCAGTTCTGGGCTCCCTGGTACAGAAAGGATGGGGATGTCCTGGAAAGAGTCCAGCAGAGGGCCACGAAGATGATAAAGGGCCTGAAGCACCTCCCTTATGAGGAAGGCTGAGCAAACTGGGTCTGTTCAGCTCTGAGAAAAGAAGACTCAGAGGAGATCATATTAATGTTTATAGACATCTTCAATGTGGGAGTCAAAGGGATGTGGTCAACCCCAGCCTGTGGGGACAGGACAAGGGGAAGTGGCCATAAACTTGGTCATAAGAAGTTCTGCACCAATGTGCGAAGAAACTTCTTCACAGAGAGGGTGACAGAGCACTGGAATGGGAGGTTGTGGATTCTCCTTCTCTGGAGATATTTAAGACCTGCCTGGACACCTACCTGTATAGCCTACTGTAGGGGGCCTGCTTTGCAGGGTCTTGGGCTTGATGATCTCTAGAGGTCCCTTCCAACCCCTACAATTCCGTGATTCTGTGATCTCGTGAAAAAGAGATCAGATTTTGAGTTGAATATCTGATTGCAACTCTATACATTCAATTTGAAAAATTGAAGGTTGTGTATTTATATCAACCAAAAATGGTTGTGCAAGCGTAAATTGATGTAAATTGATTTTTTATTTTATTTTATTTTATTTTTCAATCTTGATACCCTGAGGTATGGGGTATGGCTGACATGTCCAAAGGATGGGATGCCATCCAGAGAAACCTAGACAGGCTTGAGCATTGGGCCCAGGAGAACCTATGATGTTCACTAAAGGCAAATGCAAGGTCTTGCATCTGGGTCTTGGCAACCCCCACTACCAGTACAATGTGGGGGATGTAAGGATAGAGCGCAGTCCTGACGGAAAGAACCTGGGAGTACTGGTGAATGGGAAACTGGACGTGAGTGAGCAATACGCTCTTGCAGCCCAAAAGCCAACTGTATCCTGAGCTGTATCCAAAGCAACATGGCCTGCAGGTTGAGGGAGGTGATCCTGCCCCTCTACTCTGTGCTGCTGAGACCTCACGTCAAGTACTGCATCCAGATATGGAGTCTTCAGAGACGTAGACCTGTTGGAGCATGTCCAGAGGAGGGCCACAAAAATGACCCACGGGATGGAATAGCTCCCCTGTGAGGACATACTGAAGGAGCTGGGGCTGCTCAGCCTGGAGAAGAGAAGGCTGCGAGGTGATCTGATAGCAGCCTTTCAGTATCTAAAGGGGGGTTGTAAGAAAGAAGAGGGCAGACTCTTTAGCAGGGTCTGTGGTGATAGGAAAAGCCCCATCTTTTGAGACATTCAAGGTGAGGCTGGATGGGGCTCTGAGCAACCTAATCTAGCTGTGGATGTCCCTGTTCGTTTCAGAGGAGTTGGACTGAATGACCTTTAATGGTCACTTACAACTCCGTGGATTCTATGATTCTCTGATTCTATTCTCAAATTCCTTTATCAAAGCAGAAAGCTCAACTGCATATTCTTCACTGTTCAGAAGGTGGCCAACTGCAAGCTGTGCTGGGCCTGCTCTGCCATGAAACTAAAGACACTGATTTTATGTATTATATAAGATAAGATGTTATTCGTAAATGTTACAAATTGCAGATTTGTAATCAGATTGCAGAGTAAGTCCGGAAGTCAAGCCAGAGAAATGTGGCTGCCCTTAGAAGTTTGTGTGCTCGTGTTTAGTTTCCAAACTTTAGGAAGGGAAGGAAAGTGAGGCAAGTCATTCAGAGCAGTCATACATCAGAACATGTTGTGGATGTTCTCCTTTGCATTATAAAAATGAAAATGGCAGGAGGAATGGAAAGAAATTGGTGTGCTTAGCAGACAATTTGGAAGTCAAGAAGTGAAGGAAGAGAAACAAATCTGCTTTACAGTTCATTCTGACCAGTAGACCACTGCAGTGTCCATAGGGAAATGCTCTAGTCCCATCTCATCTCCTCAGAATTCTCAGCCATGTCTGATAAAGAAAAAAAATACACAAGGACATGATGATAACAGAAGCAAATTCCAAGTGTAGAAATCTGAAATGGAAAGTGGGAGTAAGAGAACAAAAGAGGAAAGGTTAACTTTGAAAAAGAAATTATATTTTTTAAGGGCTATTTATTGCCACTTTTTCTCAATGTGTTTCAGCATATTGCTTTATAAATAGTACAATCAATACAAGTGAGATTCTTGACAGTATATAATTTTATAGAGATGGAAAAATAGGTGATGTGGGGCAAATCCTTGGCTGGTCTGAGTCTGCACTTGGTCCATCTAAGGAGAGGCCAAGTGTTTTTCCAGGTCTACTTGTGACTGGAAAAAAAAAAATTACAATAATAATTAAAAAAGGAAACATACAGTGAAAATCAGACCTGCCTGTAGGTCTCTGTGTGGAAGAGCGACAGGACAGTAGATAGCTTGGAGCCTTTCATGTCTGCACAGGACTTACTTGTACCAAAGGAAATTAGTTACTCCTTCCTTAGAAGCAATTTTCTTCCCTTACTGTTTTGAGTGAACTAAATAACCTGGATCAAGATTTAAGGACCGATTCATTGGTGTTGAATAGTGCAGGTGTATTGGCTGCACCACGCTGCAGAACTCAGCTCTTTCAAAACACTCCTTCACAGAGAGATGTAACAAAATAAGAGCTAAAAAGGAGAAACTAAAATAGATGTAATGCTGGATTCCCACTGCTTTGCAATTCTAGCATGCTGAATCCTGAATATCCCAAACGTGTACAGTTTCCCTGTGCAATGGGTATTGCATTTAACCATCCTTATCAGTTTCTTCCTCTAGTCTTGTTATTGGAATCAGAATATCTCATGCTTCATGCCTTTTAACATGGGTAACTTTCATTCATTAACTTGGAGGAGAGGGTCAGCGGGAAATCAATGATGCTTTTTTATCTAGCCATATGCGGAACCATTTACATGAATCCATTGACTACGTTCCAGCCCTGCAATTTCTTCTTTGCAACCTTTATTGCAGTGTGTCTGCCCCTGCTTTTGCAGCATCAGCATTTGCAGATTAGAAAGAGCAATTCCAGAGTAAACAAAAGGAGTTGCTTCTTCAGAGTCTGCCAGCTGCTCAGGGAAGGGATAAGCCTGCCCCAGAGGGCCGGAGTGCCACGTGTCCATCACAAATGCCTTAGAGCATTGCTGTTGAACAGTTAGGTTTATGGCAAAATGTCTTTGATTTCCTATTCTTTAACTGGATATCTGTGCCAAGGCTAATTTTGTTGTATTTTTTTTTTTTTAATTTTTTTTAAAATTCTTGAAGATTAAAAGGTTTTTAAGACACCAGCCTGGATTGCAGGACATCTCAGGGGGAAAGTACTGGAATATCTCTCATATATGCCGTACTGGTTCCTTGGAAAGTAATCTTAGCCCTCGGGAGAAAGAGTACAATGATTACAAATGGTGAAAATAGTTTTCTACTATCAAATCAATAGAAATGTGCCAACAGATTTGAAGGAGAAGAGGTATGGGAAGGTGGGGGGTGGGAATCAGCCATGTAGGAGTGATTATTAAAATACAGTATTTTGCACCAGAACAACAAAAATGACTGAAGTTACTGGACCCCCTTTTAATAGATTTTGCTATTCCAAAGTAAGGGAAAGTTCCTGCTATGGGGAGTTTACAGATTAATTACACAGAATGAGAAAGGGATGGCTGAGGGGAAAAGAAAAACATTATTCTTGTTTTACAGATGGGGCAATTGTAAAATTGATGTGATTCTCTGGAGAAATAACTATTTAAACTCAAATGTCCCTACAGCCTGCATTTTTGCATATGTCAGAAATCACAGAAAAGATGTTCTATAAAGTTTTACAGAACCACTCATCCTTAAAAAAGAAGAAAATTGTGGGATCCATCTAGATTTAAAACAAAACAAAACAAAACATAAACTATTGTCAATCTACTGCAGCAGATATTTCAGATTAAAATACAGCAAAAAAAAAGTATAGTTTTTTTAAGATTAAAGTAAAAGAAAACTATGGGAAAAATCAAATCAAACTTGAAGAAACTCTTGATTTTGAGAAATTAAAGCAGGAGATGTATTTTGATAAAAGTTACCTTTTCATTGTTTTCAGGAAACTGAATATGTCCTTGGGGTGGAAATTTACAACCATGAGTATATTGGCAGAAGATATAAGAGCGGGCTGTTAGGTTAGAGGCTGTTGAGTTGTGTTATAGGAGATAATGCCAGTGACTGGTGCATCCTTATTAGATAGGCTAACTGGAACAGCAGCCCCTTGTGTTTACTGTGGCTAAAATAATCAGTGTGACTGTAGAAGCAGCACTGCAGGAGCTTTTTTTTACACAGAGTGCTGAGAGTTTCTGATAATGATGGATAACGAATAAACATATTTTGCCAGTTCTATTTAGTAGTGCTCTGCAGCTCAACAGCTGGAAAACAGTTGTTGTTGGCTGTCTCAGGATCAGGCTCCGAAAGAGGTGGCACATTGTGGATTCAAGGTCCCATTCACTTTTTCTCAGTATGTGCTAAAAGGTTCTTTGCCAGGGACTGCAGTCAAAAGAATTCAAACCTTCCTGGAACTAATGTTCTGAAAAATTGCACTTAGAAACAAGGCACAGAGTCTACCTATTTTGCTAAGGGTAGTTTTACCAAGAACTCTTTGCTTTTCTGGCTTGCATTCAAACTAACTTTTTTAGTCCGTGACATTTTTCAGAGGGCAGTTTATTCCCCTGATTCTATTACCCAGATTTCAGACATTTTCAGATTTACAGATCTCCCTATCCTCCCTTTGTCACACAGTCTCTGTTGTCTCATCTTCTCAAGATGTTACTCTTGCATCTCATTATCTCTGCTGCTGTTCTCTAGCAGTCTCCGTCCACATATGCACTTATCTCTTATTTCTCCCTGCACTTTTAAATCATTTGTCTTAGTACACAGGCAGGTAGAAATGATTTAAAAGTGCAGGAAGAACCAAGAGATATCTGCCTGTGTTTCTACCTGCCCGCAGATGGACAACCTTCATCCTGCCACTTAATTCTCTCCCCACTCTTTTCTGTGCACCTACCTCTGGCTCTCACAATAGGTGTGAACCCGTTGACTCTGATTGCCACCGTACTGACTAGATGGCAAGATCAGAAGCATGGCACTCTCCTGTTCTTTGGAAAATGAACATGGTCTTGCTGCTTCCAGAATAACTTGTGGGCCATTGGTTGATTTTCTTTTTTGCTTGTTTTTTTTTCAATTCACTCTATGTCAAAGATGCTACATAGTCATTTCAATAAGCAGACTTATTATGGCTTTATGTAGTTATATTGATAGATAATGACATACACAAGATAGTGGTCATGCCACCTATTCACCAACAAAATTATGTATCCAATACATAGACCAAGATATGAAGATGTATTTCTACAAGGATAAAGTTGTTTACAGTTATAAGATGCAAAGTGCAGACCCATTTGATCCTCAGACTAAACTTTTGCTTGTTCTTTTTTAGACAGTTGTAAAATCTATTTAAACAAAAAAGGCACATCAGCAATTGAGTGCATCAATCACAGTCCTTCTAGACCTTGCACACATCCACTTACCTGCTCTTCAAGAATAAATTTTTGAGCATTGGTGTTTCCTCACGTGAATAAAGGTTTAAAAAACACCCAAAAAAATAGAAGAACTTGGAAGAGAATAAATATGGTGACAGGCTTCTTTTATGTGCTAGATGAGATGGGAAATGAGAATTTACTTTGCTGAAACAGGGCAGCGGTGTACAAAATTTCAGCTTTCCAAGAACTAAGGTAGGGTTTTAGTGAGCATAAATAGTAGTAATTACTGAAGTTAATACTTCTGATAAGTGGAAGAGTTTCCATTTTCTTTTGAACCACTGCAACTAGTCTTGGCATACATTGTGGGCTCTGTTTTGCAAATCACTCTGGAGAGGGATGAACCCCTTGAAAAGCAAAATTTAATAACAAGGCAACCAGAAGGACTGGAGTCTTTAATCGAGGTCATGCTGAATTAATGTTGCATTTTTAGGTGTTTCTTGATGACATTGAGGATGGCACAGCCATGCCATTATTCTAATGTATGAACCAAATTCTGAGATCTCGAGAGGTTCTTGGAGATGGCATCTATCTCACTCAAATCTGAGTACCTCTCAAATTTAAAAAAAAAAAAAAAAAAAAGGATAGTGATACTTATGCACATCTTCTGTGAAGTGCTCATCATACACAGTCTTAACAGCACTTTTAGAAAGGATGACACTATCACCGTCTACATATTGGGAAGCTGAGACAGCAGAGGCAGTCTGCTTGCCTAAATCATCCAGTAGGCATGTAAAAGACGGGAACAGCTGCAGTGTCCCATGAATCTTAATACTGCCTTATAATATTTACTATCTAATTTCTTCCTTTTGATGCTGCTGTACTTTTTAGTCTGGAGAAGAGGAGGCTCAGGGGAAGACCTCATTGCACTCTACAACTTCCTGAAGGGAGGTTGTGATGAGGAGGGATTTGGCCTCTTCTCCCAGGCAACAAACAGGACCTGAGGAAATGGCCGCAAGTTGTACCAGAGGAGGTTTAGATTAGACATAAGGAAAAACTTTTTCTCTCAGAGAGTGGTCAGGCACTGGAATGGTCACCCAGGGAGGTGGTGGAGTCGCAGTCCCTGGCAGTGTTCAAGAGCTGTTTGGATGAGGAGCTATGAGATATGGTTTAGTGGTTTGTGGTAGCAACGGTAATGGGAGGACGGTTGGACTAGATGATCTTGTAGGTCCTTTCCAACCTTGTGATTCTATGATTCTGTGATTCTACTTGAGATAAACTCTTCAAGTAGGACACATCTCTGAGGAACTTTAAGAAGTCTGAATCATGGTCCAAGTAAGTTCATAATGGTAAAGTCTTATTTAATGAATTTCATTTCTTTCTATGAGACGGCTATCCACCAAGCTGACCAAGTGAAGCCTGTTGCTGTAATCTATTTGGATTTTCACAAAGCTTTCAATACTATTTCTTACAGTACCTTTCTGGACAAATTTGCAGCTAGACAAAAACATAGGTGATAGGCAGAAGGGGCAGGCTCAAAGTGTTACAATAAATGGGTTTACTTCAGGCTTGTAACCAGTCACTAGTGGGGTTCTCCAGAGCTCCATTTTAAGGTCAGTTTTCTTTAATGTTTGCATCAATGCCTTGGATACAGGACTTCAAGTTATACTAATTATATTTGCAGATGACACTAAATATGGAGTAGCTGTTGACTCTCTTGTGGACAGAGAGGTCTTGCAGAGAGATCTTGACAAGTCAGTGGGCTGGGTGATCACCCACCACATCAAACTGAAAAAGAACAGATGCTGGATTATGCACCTGGGTTGAGGCAACACTGAATGGAGGATGAGTTGCTGAAGACTAGCCCACAGAAAGGGATTGTAGAATCATAGAATGGGTTGGAATGTAAGGGAACTTAAAGAACATCTGGTTCTAATCCTCCTGCCATGGGCAGGGCTGGCATCTACAAGATCAGACTGCCCAGGGCTCCATCCAACCTGTCCTTGAAGGCCTTCAGGGATGGAACATCTTCATTGTTTCTGGGCAACCTGCCCCAGTGCTTCACCAAACTCTGAGTTAAAAATGTCCACCTAACAACTGACTAATCTCCTCTCCTTTAGTTTAAAGACATTCCTCCGTGTCCTATCACTATCACTGTGTAAAATGTTGGCTTTCCTCCTTCTTATAAACTCCTTACACAAATTCATGTACTGGAAGGTCACAATGAGGTCACCTCAGAGCTTTCTCTTCTCCAAGCTAAACAAGCCCAGCTCTCTCAACCTTTCTCCATAGCAGGGGTGCTTCAGCCCTTTGATCATCTTCATGGTGCTCCTCTGGACCTGCTCTGACTGCTCCACGTCTTCCATGCGCTGGGGACCCCAGACCAGAATGCAGTATTTCAGATGGAGCCTAAAGAGGGCAGAATAAAGGTGGAAAATAATCTCTGGGGGTTCTGGTTGACAGCAAGTTGAATGTGAGCTAGCATTATGCCATGGCAGCCCAAAGGACCAACCGTACCCTGGGATGCAGGCCTAGCTCTGCTACCAGGTGAGGGAAGGAGTTGTCCTGTTCTGCTCTGTGCTGTGCATCCTTGCCTCGAGCATTGGATGTGGGTTTGGACAACAAAATATAAGGACATAAAATATGAGAGAATCCAAAGGAGGGCTATAAAGGTGAAGAAGGGTTTAGAGAGCAAGACACAGGAGAAGGGACTGACATCACTTGGTTTGTTCATCTCAGAGCAGAGGGAGGCTGAGGAGGGAACTCATGGCTTCCTGCAGCTCCTCACAGGGAGTGGAGGGGCAGCGCTGAGCTCTGCTCTGTGTGACAGCGACAGAGCCCAAGGGAACGTCATGGAGCTGTGTCAGGGGAGGGGCAGCTGGGGGTGAGGGACAGGGTCTGCATCAGAGGGCAGTGGGTGTGGAACAGGCTACCCAGGGCAGTGGACACAGCCTCAAGCTGCCGGAGTTCAAGGAGCGTTTGAACGCAGTGTTTGACTTTTGGTTGGCCTTACATGGAGTCAGGAGTTGGATTCAGTGATCCTTGTGGGTCCCCTACAGCTCAGAATCCTATTCTGTGATTTTACAATTCTGTGAATTTGAGCAATTTAAAATCCATTACCTCTCAGGTGTTGAATCCTTCATGCCCTTCCAGATGTGTATGTGAGGCCTTTATAGAAGCCGTGTATAATCTGGGAAATAGTGTTATTAGAGGGATAGATAGCATGCTCTTTTACTTTCTTTTTTTTTGTATTAACAGAAATGTGGTCCTTGCTATTTCAGTAGCTGCCATCCACAAGGACCAGAATGAAGAGCAAGGGGAAGGCTAAGCTGGAGATGACAGAAAAAGAGCTGGTATATTGGCACAAGGTCTTCGTAAGTGTGATGACAGATTGCCCTCTCAATGTGTTTTTTCAAAGACTTATACTAAAGTCCTACAACACTTAAATTTTTAGATATTGTTGGATAAATACAACTTGTAGATGTTAATAATGAAATGATTAGGTGATTTGAATTATTTTTATTATAATTTCTGATAAAGACATCTTTGAGATTTTACACGTGTGTATTATACTAGTATGGACCATAAACCTGTAAGAAAACTGGATGTAGACAAGGCTATCTGGGAACTGTAGGGGACAGGCATGCTTTTCCTATTCAAGTATTTATTGTGCAACTGTTGCAGTTAATGTAGTAGTCATAATAATAACTCACACTTATTCTGATTGTTTCATGCTGAGGCCCTAAATCCTGGTAAGAAGGTGACTGCTACCACTCTCCTTACTGAATATTCATGGGAAAGGGTTGGTGAATCTTGGAGTGTTTTGGATGGTTGATGCTGTTCACAGATGAAGGTTTGTGGGAATTGGCTCTTGTTTTTTTTTTGAAGGAATACCACCTTCCCCATGCAGAGCAGCTGCTGTTACTGATGATTCCTACTGTTTGAACACATGCAATACAGCAGCAGTGAGAACACTTGAAGGTATATATGGGAAAGCATAGATTGGAACTCATTTTGAAAATTCTGACTGGACTTAATGAATAGATTATGGTAGATTTTAATATGAACTTGTGAGTTTTACTTGTTATTAATTTATCTATAACAAAGCTTTCCTGGGTCATTAAAAGGTAGAAATAATTTTGCATAAATTACTGCTGACCTGAAGAATTATTTATGCACCTACTTAAGTACATCCTGTTTGTCTTAAAAAAGAGAGAACCATCTTAATAGCTGACTCAAGGCAATAGATTTTTTGGAAGAATATGTATTATGTGTTCGTTGCCTTTTAACCTGGATACAGCTAACATAGTCTGTAAAAATTATTAATGAAATTTTATAACTATGTGATGAACCTGCTCTGAGCTTCTATAGTTACATTGCTTTTGGTACTCTAATTGAGTTAGAGTAGCCATTGCTGTGGTAGACACACATTATGTAACAAGTTAACTTTCCTTTTGCCATATTCCTAATTAGGAATAAATAGGCTTGATCCCATTTCCATCTTCTGTGCTTTTAATTTCTAATTGTCCAAATAGTGTCCCCTTACTTTAAAAAGATGTTGTTTTGGCAGTACTATTTGCAGGCTACAAACCATTTCTCATGGATTTTTTTTGTTCCATAGGTTACTTGGCATACCTCTGATACTTCAGAACTTGTGGTAGTATTTTGCTGGTTTTTAACCAAGTAAAATTCTTTTTAACATTGTCTTAATTAAGGTCCAAAAAATTTTGTCTAGTATTCATTTCAGTACCATTTCTAGCTTCATTTTTTTTCCCCTAATTTTCCTATGCTAGCATTATTTGGAAAAAAAATAAAAATAAAATAGATAAAAATATAAGCAAAGCAAAGGACTTATATGAGTATTTGACCTAGTAACAAACTATAATCTCTATTTTCTGAGACTGAAACTTTATTTGAACTCTCCAATAACGCAAAATCCACGGTTATCAAACTGTTCTGCAATACTGTAGGAGTGAATAAGGCAACTATTTTTTTGAGATATTGCTTGTAATTACTGGAAGAGGTAGGGATATTAGTAACAACATTCAGAAGATTTATAGTTTGTTTGCTGATGCATTGAAAAGTAAGTGCAGATCACTGAGGTTCTCTGTTATGAGGTCTATGAATTAATGTTGTTATCCATAATGTATTATTCTACATATGCTTCAAGTCTACATTTAGTTGGTGTAGGGGCAGACAGAGTAAGGAGGAGTACACTTAAAAACATAAGACTTGCTTCATACAGCAATCATCTTCACCCTACCTCAGAAAACAAAGAGAACCTTGTTGTTATTTGGTATCTTGTTTTAAAAAATTGGATATACATTCATTAAATGGAAAATTCCAGAAGCTCTCTTGCTCTGCTCTTGTGCTTTCACCATGGAGCTCCTGTGGAAATTTTAGATTGGTAAATGTGATATTGAATTATGCAATAGGTTCAAATACAGGTATCAGGTGAGTGTAATCAAATTATTTTATTTTTGCTAGTATTTTAGTGCTCCTTAAATCTAGTCCACAGATCAGATCTGTTGCACTTGCACATATGTTTCTGAAGTTGAAGAAGACAAGGATAGCACTAGCTTGATAGGTAGACTTTTTGTTGTTGCTAGGCCCCAGTATACCTTTCTAATTTATTATATCTGTATTGATATAGATATATATATTTAGAAATAAAAAAATTGTAAAGTGCTTGCCAACACTAGGAGAAAGAAAATGTCTATGGTATCTTTTAAGCTGGGTTCAGGTGAACTTGGTTATCTGAACACATCATTTAGTACTCTAGATTACAGACCTTATCCTAGTAATACATCAGCTTCACTCTAGTACATTTTTCATTCCCTGAAATTTTAAACTAGTAATATTTTATTACTTATTATGTATTTTATTTTTGTTATTTTTGTATTTATATTATTTATTACTTATTTAGTCATAACTGAAAGAATTTTTTTCCTGTACATCTTCTTTCTTTGTATCCAAATTAGCTCCTGATTTCCTTTGCTTGTATTATATGGCTCAGGTTCTGCAGAAAATGATAGAAGATCATTGGGTAGGTCAAAAAATAAGCCAAACTGATTATTTCCCATTTAAAAAATATTCACAATTATATATGCTTTTATAAAAACTGTTCTGATAATGTGAATTTTATGTAATATCCTGATGCACAAAGAGAAGTGGTGGCTTTCAGTACTAGGCAGGTCTTCTTGAGTACAATCACACAGCACGTGCAAAACAATCATGAGATCAGTTCCAACTACCATGAGTTCATGAAAAGCTGGTACTGTTTGACCAACCTCATCTCATTCTCTGACCAGGTGACTTGCCTGGTGAATGAGGTAAAGTCTGTAGATATAGCCTGCCTAGACTTCAGTAAAGCCTTTGACTGTCTTTCATCGTATTCTCCCAGATAAGCTGGCAGCTCATGCCTTAAAGAAGGGAAGTCTTTTCTTTGATGGGAAAAGAACTGACTGGAGGACTGTGCCCGGAGAGTGGCAGTGAACAGAGTTAAATCCAGCTGTTAGCCAGTCACGAGTGGTGTACTCCAGGAGTTGATACTGGGGCAGGTCCTCTTTAATATCTTTATTGACAATCTGGATGAGGGGATTGAGTGCACCCTCACTAAGTCTGCAGATGACACCAAGTTGGCAGGAGGTGTTGATCTGCCTGGGGTCAGGAAAGCCCTGCAGAGGAATATGGGTAGACTGGATCGGTGAGCTGAGGCCAATTGTATGTGCTTCATAAAGACCAAGTGCCAGATTCTTCCCTGTGTTCTCAACAACCCTATGCAGCACTCCAGTCTTGGGGCAGAGTGTCTGGAAAGCTGCACATTGGAAAAAGATCTGAGTGGGGATGATAGTCAATAGCCAGCTAAATATGAGCTAGTAGTGTGCCTAGGTGTCTAAGAAGGCCAAAGGAAGTCTTGACTTGTGTCAGAAATAATGCAGTCAGCAGGACCAGGGAGGTAAGCATCCCTCTGTACTCAGTCAGCATTGACGAGGCCACACCTCAAGTGCTGTGTTCAGTTTTGGGCCCCTCACTACAAGAAAGACAGTGTGGCCCTGGAGTGTGTCTAGAGAAGGGCAACAAAGCTGGTGAAGGGTTTGGAACACAGGTCTTATGAGGAGCTGCTGGGGGAACTGGGATTGTTTAGTCTGGAGAAGAGGAGGTTCAGAAGAGACCTTATAGCTCTTTACAATGACCTGGAAGGAGGCTGTGGTGAGGTGAGGGTCAGCCTTTTCTCCCAGATAGCTACTAATAGGACAAGATGTAATGGCCTTAAGTTGAGCCAGGGGAGGTTCAGGTTGGATATGAAAAAAAATTATTCTCAGAAAGAGTGGTAAAATACTGGTACACTGCCCAGGGAGGTAGTGTAGTCACTGACCCTGGATGTGTTCAAGAGCCATGTTGATGTGGCACTGAGGGACCTTAATAATTCTATGATTTTATCATTATTGAGAAAGTCATTCAGAAGAGATCCTAAGAGCCTTTGCTAATGTAATATCAAAGGATGGAGTTCAGCTTCTCAACTGCAGACACATAGATGATCAGAAGAAATGAGAGTCAGCCCACAGCTGAAGTTTCTCAGATCACAGTAGTAAGATTCATTCAGAAGATCCATACATCACTAGAGAACAAAATAGGTGTTTCCATTATTAACATGTATATTTTAGAATCATATACACTTTCTTTGTCCCTGTATTTGCCTTCCCATTTTTTCTTGCAATATATTTCTTTAAATAATAGTTTGAAAGCAGTTACATTTGTGCTCCTTTTGGGGTTAAAATTATTCCAAACGTGGTTGCTCACATGCTTGCAGTAGATTATTTGGTTTTCCAGACCGTTAAGGGCTCAGACTTCAATGACAGTATTGTTTTTTCTTCTGTCATGGACAAGTATGTGAAAGTATCTAGATAGCTGGCTTCCACCAAAACTAATGGACAGCATCTACCTAAAGTACCTTTAAAAATCTGTCCCCAGTCACTTTGGATAGAAACTTTTTTTTCCTCTAATTAACTATGGAATAACATGGCAGCTTACAGTTGTATTTTAGGAACAGTAATAAGATTATCTGCACTCAGTGTTACTAGTTTTATATTTATATAAAACCTTTTTTGCTTTATATTATTACTACTGAACTTGCTCAATCTAGAGAGGAACTGGGGAGACCAAATAGCAGCTTTAAAATTGCAAAGGTGATGAAGAAGGTGGGGCCAGTTTCCTACAGTGATGTACTGGGAGAGGACAAGAGACAGAGGACAGATGACTGAACAAGAGAAGTCTGTTGAGACTGGGTAGAAGGAAAAACCTTTTCCCCATGAGTACAGTGAGGCAGTGGAGCAGGCTACTCAACAAGTCTGTGCAGTTACTGCCCTTGAAGGTTGTCAAGACCTGACGGGACAAAGCTCTGAGCAACCTGGTCTGCCCTCATTAGAGATCCCGCTTTTGTTTTCCCGAGATCCCTTCCAACTGATTTTTTATATGGTCCTACGATCCTACCATTTTAATCACCACAGTTTGAAAATAAAAACACTAGATCAGATGAAAATGGCTATTTCATTTAGATTGTGGATGAATTTGTCTAACCTAACAATTCTATATGAACTGCAGAATCAAACACATTCTTCATACTGTGAGTTTCATTATACTTCCGAATCACTGTAGTGATGTCATATTTAATGGCTTCCAGGTGCTTAAATATATTTGCTGGAAAGACAGGTTGATTATGTTTTCACTGTCTGCCTGTTATGAAAAAGAGCTTGGCAATGTCTTTGTAAACCATAAGAGAAGGAAGCCTAGGATTGCTAGGGTTTTACGTGTTAATAAGTTCTTCACTTTCTGACAACCAGCAAATCTTTTCTGAAAAGCAGAACTTACCTAATCTAGTTTTCCAAATGAGACTTCTAATACCACAGATGCATTATGCTGCAACATTTTTTTTTTCCCCACATCATTTTTTTCTTTAAATAACATATTGTGGAAAAAGCTGGATATACCTTTATTCCATAGTACATAACAATGCCTATTTATATCATACCTTGAAAAATAATCTACTTCAATCTTTTAGTTCAAAGTATTCCCACAAAATGTACTTGTTTTTGCTTTGGATTAAAATGGAGGGAGAGAGAGAAGCTACAGCTCCTGGATATATATTTCTAAAGACTCTGATTTCAACAGCTGCAGAAAGTAATTATTATAAAGGCTCCAGTCCCAATTGTTTTTGAGTTGATGTTGTAGCCATACTGTAGCAGATACTCAGCAGATGCAGACTGAAGCACACGACTTAAAACATATGGCAAGATAAAATCTGAAAGCTATGCTAGCTAGCTACCATAAAGATTTTGTGAGGGAAAAGAACTTTAAATCAACATAGACTTTTAAGGAAGGACAGCAAAAACATAGAATAGAAATGATGATACCTCTCTTTCACTTCTAAATCTGTAGTTGAAGTCAAAGGAAAATGGAGTTGCTGTGTTTCATTCTAATTGAGGGAAGTTAACAATAATTTTTTCAAGACTTCCAAATAATGTGCATTTAATCTCAAAGCTCAGTTATTACAAATTCTATTATTTCAAAGTCTTTCATGCTGGTAGCATGCATCACTTTCGTGGTGACATTCCAAAGAAGGCAGAATAAAACTTCGTACTGTAGTAACAAGAAAATACATTTCTACTTAAATGGATTTTATTATCTGAGTCAACCACTCAGAAAATGTTGGCCCTTTCTAGGTGATTTCCACTTGAAACATGCTGTAGATAGTATAACCCCTGCCTTTTTCTTAGATGGACATGCTTAGTTCTATAAGTAATTTCTATAGTAGAACACATTGCTGGAATATAATCATCATTGATTTCATTTTAATCACTCCAGCGCAGAAAAAATTATGTGCATCTTAGAAAGCTTGTAAAAAATTATACTTTATAAACAACATATATTTTAATGTTAATTGATATCATGACTAAAAACTGAGACCATTCATTCCTCACATGTATATATATAAATATATATCACCAGTGACCACACACACATATTAAATACACACAGAGACAGTAACACTCTGCTACCTACACTTGCCTGCGTACTGTCTTGGCTTTCCATAACCAGCTACTCAATACTCCGTTCTGCTAACCATCATCACTACCCTGGTCTTCCATCTTCCATCTTTCCACCACTCATCTTCTGTCAAAAAATTCCCCAACATGCGATTGATGTCTCACTGAGGCATGTCTAACAGTAGCAGTGGACAGAACAGAAACACCATAAGTTGTACAGGACGCTTTAAACTATTCTAAATGAATAAACATTCTCTTCTGTTTTGCTGACTGAATTTCTTGCTTCCATAAAATATTGATGTATGTATAGTAAAAGTGCTGAGAAAATGGGTGCTCCTGTCTATCATATACCTTTTTTTGTTTGTTTCAATCTTGTTTGTATATCACACTTGTGATTGTAGATCTGTGAGTGTTGCTTGGTGCGCAGCTTGCAGTGACATCTTCCTTTTTCATCTGAGCCTTTAGGATCATGCTGTTCTGGTTAATGTTACCAGCACATGAATAGGAAAGATCTGATAATGTACTGTCCTTGTCTGTATGGATTGAGTCTCTAAACGCATCTCCTCTTTACTACACCAATTCTTATGGAAAAAAATATTTATCTCTCCATTGGCTTGCTAACTGTCACGCTTTTCAGAAATTCACCCTCCATAGCTAACACAGTATGGCTGTATATATCTCAACCACGTGTTCAGATCTTCAGAGATGAGAAACAGCATGCATCATGACCAGCAGATATTTCATCTTGGCAAAGAATAATTTTATGTCAGATTGGAAGCTGCTAGCTGCTATGAATGGCAACAATATCTCCAGCTACCTCTTCCTTAGCAGAAAATATAAAATAAAATGGGAAACACATACACAACGTGTCAGAAATACTTACAACATTCAGGGAGTGCATGTAATTGAAGTGAAAGGCACAGCACACCTGCTGTTCAATTGAGAGATATACCACAAGATAACAATGCTACGGCAGAGTGTGATAGCATGGGGAAAGCTTTTACTTCAAAATATTGTAGTCTTTATTGCTTACTCTGTAACCCCTTCATGCACCTTCATGACAGGGAGTGGAATTTGACTGAAGCATTACATGATCTTTGACATGCATGAAAAATCTGTTCTTTTAGGAAAAAGTAGCCTAGGATTTGGACAAGTAACTCAGAATCAACCTGATTCTGTTAAGACTTACTTTATTTCCTTACCCTGACAAGAAAATATGAAAACATGCACTTTAAAAAATCCTATGACTAAGTACAAAGAAATGGTCTTTGAAAATATTAGCAGAATAACAAGTCAGGACTGTGCTTTATTCTTAACTGAGAGAAGAGTTTGGGTTCAGCATGCATATGTGCATGCATTGTCATTATTAACGCTATTATTGCAACTGTTATAGATTTATTACTTTAGATATATTTGTCCAGGTTTCTTATTTCATAGAATCATAGAATCACTAGGGTTGAAAAAGACCTCTAAGATCAAGACCAACTTTCCACCTATCACCAGTACTACCCACTAAACCCTGTCTCTCAGCATCACATCCACGTGGTTCTTGAACACCTCCATGGATGGTGACTCTACCACCCCCCTGGGCAGTCTGTTCCAATGCCTCACCAGTCTCTCAGAGAAGAGATTTTTCCTAATATAAAAAATATTTGTTAAGTATTTAATTACCTCTCAGTTTAATGTGAGGAAAAAGCCTTGATAAAGATGAAAAAGCAGTTAGGGGAAGAGGAAATGAATATAAATTTTTTCTTCATAGTTTCACCCAGGTTTCCTCAGCAGAGGAAACAAGAAGCCACAGATGTAACGTTCAGTTCAAACTGTCAGAGAAGTCTGGATCAAGTATTTCATGAACCTGAAGTATGTCCTACATGCAGTGTTTGCTGTGGTTGAGAGTTTACTGCATGGGCAGAGAGCTGAATCCAAACGGTTCCTATTTTTCATTGCCCGTAATTTGCGTCTGTCTTTGAATCTCAGAGGGAAGCCCATGAGTTTCTGAATTGTGCATATCTATGCTCTTTTTGCAATTCTACTTTGGTGTAGCTGCAGTATTGAAGAATGTACTTTGGATGAAGAACTGAAACCCTATCCTCCACACATCATATATGTATCTGGATCTGGTTCAGTCTGTGGAAGTGTAGATTCTCAGTGGCTGCAGTGGATGTTTGATTCAGGCTCAAGAGGTGACAGAGACTGTATTGCAGCACTGGATGCAATATAGGTAGGTTGCTCTGGAGGTAATGCTCCCTTTTCATTTCCATGGAAACCACAGGAGATACAATGAGCACAATAACACTATTTGATAGAGAAAACTCAGCTACGAAACACTATTTTTGCAACACAGTTGCTACCATTAGCTGTGAATTTTCACCAGCGATGACCAAAACCCTGTGTGATGTGGTCATCAAAATCTGCACCAGAGGGGGTGACCGCCTTTTGCTATGCCACTGCTGAAATGCATCACCCATTCACTATGCTCATATTTACTCTCTGATCTCCAGGAATGGTAAGCAAATGTTGACAAATGTCAACAGATGCCATTTTTTTTCTGCACAGAGGAATTCAGTGACACATCTTTGTTTCATCTACACTTCCACGTCAGGCATCATTCTGTTAGATTGCCCGTCTGCTGCCACCAGTCACACAGCAACAGCATGTAAGGGAATATCGGTGGGAAGGTTCAACCTCTACTGCCATACCACCAACATCCACTTCTGACATTGTGGGCCAATATAATAAAATGGGAGGCATTACTTTCAGGGCTGTCCTCATACCTTTGTCTCCATGCTCCCATCAGCTAACAAATGCATACAGAAAAGGTTCAAGTATTTGAAGATTAAATAAGTGGTCACTTTTTCTTTTTTTCTGCAAATCTTGCTTTTCGGATGTCTCAGTGAAAAATGTCAATCAATGAAAAATGAAATTAATAACTTGTATTGGAAAGATCATCTTAAGTACTACATGGACTTTTACATCATTTTCTTCAGGTGATCAAAATTTTTTCCATTAACATAAATAAGTAATTTCTGTGTTATTTGTGTCCTTGTTTTCCCTCATGATGAAGACAATACAGCCTTGAAGCTCAGACCTCATTTTCAGAAAGAAGTTCAGGCATAGCAACATTAAATCTAGTCATGTAATCAGTATGCTCTGCAATATTACTACTTTAGGGGCGGTGGAGTTTATAAATCAGGGAAACTTAGTAGTAAAAAGCAGCAGGTTTTTAAAAGGGAAACGCTGTTTAGAAGAATAATGATTAAGTGAGATGGAAATGATGTTACTCTTAACAAAACAATTTACTGAAACACTTTGAAAATGGAAATGCCAGCAGGCAATTTGTTTTGTTTTGAAATAGGCTTCAACACTGCCTTCTGCCTGTCTGATGGTAGGATGGGGGAGGCATATGTACAAACACATTCATATATACAGATTTATAAAGGTACACACACTTACACATCTATACATACACTTACGTGCACATATATTTGTGCAATAAGATGACAGTGCTTTACTTTGCATCACCTATGTTCAGCTCTTTAAACCTGATACCTGCTGAAGTAACAATTCTGTCTTACAATTACCCTCACCAATTGCATAGCGAAAGCAAGGCTCTTAGAAAATAATATAATGTTTTAAAATATGGTATTGATGAGTTTTGGAAGTGCCACATTTAGCTGGATGGAGCCTCTTTCTAATTCTTATTCTAAAAATGGGCATTCTTGTGCAAATGGTAGCTTTATTTATTTATTTATTTATTTATTGGCAAATTGTATTGTAAGGGCTAGTTCAGACTGTAGTCAAGAATCCTAATAAATTAATCATTGAGGTGGGAGGAGAAAAAATGTGGAATGGAGTGTATAAAGCATGAAATTATGAGAGTTTCAGAGAAAAAGTGTTGGTGTAAAGTTTGCTAGCGTAGAACTTAGCATCCTGTAAGTCCACCTTTCTGCACTCTCCACCCTGCACCTCCACCCCCTCTTACACAGCCTTGGTAGTAGATACTAAAATCCTTAAGTCGGTTTCTTCAGTGCTTGTGCTTACAGACTTCGGACATATTGAATCTGATCCAGCCCAGACACTCAAAAGGTGTTCAGAGTGTTTTGAAAAGAAAACAGAACATATTTGAAAGTGCATTTGTATGTAAAACACACATGAAAAGAATCTCTTTATGTGCTGGGGATGTATGGAAGGTCCTCTGACAGAGAAAGAAGGGGAATGGGGTTGTTGGGTTTGACCTCTGTCTCTTTGTGGCCATGCGGTAACCAACTGTCAAGACATATCAATACCATTATTCCTGTTCTTCCTCTCAAAGCTCAGATTTAGGAGCTCTCAGTTCCAGAATTTTGGAGTTTGTATCTATATGAAGGATCACAGGGTGTCATTCATTCATAACCCTCTGAATTTACACTTTGGAGCTCATTCTTCTATTCAGAAATTTGAAAACAGGAATTTGAAAGCACTCAAGCTATATGGAAGGAGGCTGGCCAAATGTACATTACAGGCTTTCACATCCTAGGGGAGCAGAAAAATTGTATGCTGTCCTGCTATCATGTATTCATCTGACCCAACAAAGAGCGTCACTCTGGGAAGGCTATATTTCCTCACATCTTCACAAGAAATGCTGGAGTTTAAACGTGATTTTACTCTAGTCTCCTAAAATCTGTATCTTTTTCCTTATTGCTTGTGGTATAATATTGCAGTTGTGAGTAATAAGGAAGACACAGAGATCCAAGTGTAGGATCGTTTGCCTGAGAGGTACCAAAGTGATGGGACAAGAAAGAAGATGCTGCCTGTTCTGTCCTATGATCTACCAGACAGAGAGGTATCTAAAACAATCCCATTGAGTTTCCTCTCTGACATTCAGTAGGTCAAACCATTCTACATCTTTATTAAGAAAAAATATGTTAAAGGAAGGTAATAGGGCATCTTGCAGAATAACTGTGCGGGTCCTCCTGTCTTTATGGCATAAAAACAACTTATAAAAACAGTTAATTTTAGTGTTAACCTTTACATCTTCAAAGAATTGGAGAAACATTACATCTCATAACCCAAAAGTGAGCACGAAGGGTATTTATTATTCATACAATCTCTTGCTTTTATGGGTGAAAATATTAAAGCAGATTGCAATCCTTCTTGCTCAATAGGTGTAACACGTCATTTCGTATCTGCTGTTGGAACTGATAGGGCTGTTTGCAGAACAAGAAGCAGTGCAGCATGAATCCGGGTGCTGTAACCTGGTACTTCTTACTGCCTTGCCAAAGGCACAAAAAGATTCAGTTTATAAGCCAAAATTGCCATCTCACATTCCAGGTGGTAGTATTGGAAGCATTAATGTGATACGTTTAATTTGCCCTTCCAGAAGCTTCACACAAGCCTATTCAGACAGAAAAATTAAGGCAATATCCTTGGGACTCATTCTGTGCACCGTGCCTTCTCCTGGCTGAAACCCTTACATCCATACCTTGTTCTGTTTCATGGTAAGCTTTCGTATGTGCAGTTCAAACACTGTCTACAGAGTCAACAGAGGATGTGATTCCTGCCTGTACTGTCTGCTCTGTTACTCTGCTAACGCAATTCATCTTTTACTGATGCCAGCTTGAAGAGGCTGTCCCTCCTAATTTCAGCAGCTAGTGACATCATATATCAGAAGACTAGATATGAAAGCAGAACATCAGGAGTGGGTCCCCCTTCCGCTAACTCTTCTGATGTTTTCCTAGAGGACAAAACATTATGTTGGTTGCTTGGATTCACCTGCACCTTCAGCAACTTGAGCTCTCGTCTTGACTAAAAGAGTCACAGCATAGGAAAGTGTCTGCTTATCCCCTGAAATTAGGACATTAATTCTGGTTAGAAAGCCCGGACTGTTCACTGACAATGCTGTGCAAAGCACCTGTGCAATCAGAGGGTTCTGCCTGCAGCTTTGCAGTGAAAAGAACAAATGTACCTCACCAATAAATGACCCTTGGGGTAACAAGGATCTTTCAGAACCTCCTGTCACAGCTGCTTCTGATTTGGACATTATATTTTCCCTCTGAAAGTGAAGTTCTTTATTACTTCGCAGGCAGCCTGCTCTAGCTTTTTGCACTTACAGGAAAATTCAGAATGTTATATGAATCTGTGTGCAATATTGATGCTGCACTAACGGCAATAATTGGGCTTTGTACCAACTTGTTCTTCTGTCATATCGAAACAGTGAAACACCGTATGTGATAGACTTTGGAGATACTTCTTGATTTATTTTTTCTTGTATTATTTTATCAATACTTTAACATGGCTTTTTTTTTTGTCCAAGTATGGATTAGATTCTCATCTTTTTCTTCTATATGTATGTCTCCAATTTAAAATAGAAATAATGTGTGATGGGCTGACAGACATTTTTGGAAAATCCTATTAGTATTAAAAAATAAAAATAAAAAAATTAGCTGTAGCCAGAGCAGAACAGATATTAGAAAGAGGGGAAGAGTGTTTATAGCAAACCAATATAAGAAGTCTGTCTTATAATATTTATGTTTACTTTATAATTTAGCTTACATATCATCCTGAGAAAAGAAGCTAAATGTAAATAAAGGAAATGGCTTCACTGCATGCTGTCATAATGTATGGAGAGGTCTGAGCTAGTTTTAACCTCTCCAGTCTGGGTGGACACCTGTAGTACATAGTTGGATTACTTCTACACTAATTCAAATATTTCAAGGGTTATATTTTATTCTGTAATGCCCTTGAGTTACAGACTTCATGCATGGAAACCCCAGAATAGATGTATTTCCTCTGTTTTAATTATCATCTGATCTAAAAATATTATTTTGTAAATTTTGGTATTTTCCCCCAGATAATGACCCAAATTGTAGCTTGAGCCAGGAATAATACAAGTTTCATCAAAACACTTGGGAGTTTTTGCCATTAGCTTCAGCAGGCTTGGGATTCCATCCCCTAGATAAATTGCAAGGGCAAGCACAGGCTCGTCCAGTGGGAGTGCTGATCAAATCATACTGCTCAGAAGGAAGAGGATAAATCTCCTTAGTGCCCTTAGACAATGCACACCTCACCTCTCTTCCAGAAGGCTGCTGGCAAGGTCTCTGGCCCCAAGCAAGCTACAAATGGGCAAAACCCTGGGAAGCCCCTTAAGGTCTTACCCTGGGACAGCCATGCAATTCCTCCTCATTATTAAAATCCCTCCCTTGAAGTAATTTTGAGGATTAATAAAACCAGCTCTTCATGTAAGTTTCTTCCCCCCTCCCCCTCCCCCCAGATAAAATTGTGTTATAAGAATGTCAGTGTGGAATGCTGCGCTCAGAGTCCCATCTACACAAGCTATCCATTAAGTATCATGTTTCATTCTACAATAAACTTGCATTTCACATGTTTTTCATATTTTTCTTTGCAAACATCACCTGATGGCATTTTTAAACAGCAAGACCAAAGCATGAAACACTTCCTACGTGCCCTTGTAGATCTTTCAAGGCTCCCAGAGCCCTTTTTGGTGGGGTTTCAGCAACTCTGTACATTTTCTGGTGCTTAATTCACTTTTGAGATCTGAACAGATAACACGGAGTAACATGAAAGGAGACAGAGAAACTGGCTGCAGGGAGTCTTCAAAGCACAGCTCTAAACAAAAGAAAGACAGGATCCTCATCCTGTCTGCTTCGCATTCCTGTTGTAAAGATTTCAGTTCCTTCTGGTTTCCTTATCTTAGAAAAAGAGATAGCACTGCTTGCTTACCACACACAAAGGCTACAGGAATTAATTGATTTAGACATACAGGCTGCTTTTGAAAGCCTGCAACATTATTAATACGAACCACTACCCACCAAAGACATGACCAGCTAACTGCTGCATCCTCTGTGACAGTGCTTTACAGAATCACTGCAATTATTGCCAACCTGCAGAGGCTTAAGGAGGCCAAGCAGAGCTTTCAATTCAGCAAATTCATTTCCCACTTTAGCCCTAAACTATCCCTTGCCTTGCTTTTGCTCATCAGAATTCAGTTTCTGGGCATGGAGTCTGTGGGGCTGGCCCAGGGTGAGGCTGTGAGGGGCTTACCAGGCTTTTAGTATCTGTTTGTAACTTACCGGAGGCCAAAGACTTTTCCACCAGCCTTGCTGTCAGAGCAAGAATTCACACTGCTATTTTTAATGACTCTATTCCCCCAGGGCTCCTGAAGGCATTTACCCATCTTAGACTTTCTTCCACAAACCACTATTCAAGCACCACTTTGGAAATGGCAGCTGGCCGTGGAGGGCAGCAATGCAACTATGTTTTAGTGGTGGCTGTTGCTTCACTCTTGTAAGGAGCACTTTAGAGGATTGCTACTTTTTAACCCTGATTGCTTCCAGCTCACCCTTGCACAGCAAGAAAAAATTTCTGTTCTTTGTTGGTCTTCTGGCTTGTGCAGATATTGTGCCATGGGCTGTACTACCGTATTTTCTCTGCCTTTGAACTCTTTTAGTATTTTTCCTTCTCTCTTTCCTTTTGCTCCAAAGCTCTGCAGTTATGCTTTGCTGGACAAGTCACATTCCGAGAAGAGTTAAAGTAAGAAATACATTACTGGAAAAGATGTGTGTCTTTTATACAAAGTGAGTGTAGCGAGCCAGCAAGTTGCTTTTGGCTTTCATTACATTACAACTAGCAGTAGTAATGTACATTACAACTAGCAGTAGTTAAAATATTTGGGGATGGACTATTTCAACTGTTTATATGATTGAGTAGAAACATGTTGTAGGAAAAACAAGTTTCATGAGTATTTTGAATGTAAGTCATTTTGTGCTTTTGTTTTGAGCACATTTTTTTTTGCTGTGTTTTGTCTTTAACACTTTGTCTTTATGTTGTTGGATATATGTTTTTTTGTTTGTTTTTTTTTTTAATGCATGTATTTGATACAAATGTAAACAAAAGGCTTTGATAGGCTTGTGCCAATATTCCATACATATGTTTTCATCTTCCACATTATTTTCTAAGATGGAGACCAAAGTTTCATTTGTCTGTCTGAAGGTTAAGCAGGAAAGGGCACAATGATGCCGTTTCTCACAGAATAGAATTTGTTGTGCAGCAGCATCTGCTGACACACAGCTCTTGAAGATTTTTTGAGATTTACTTCCTTTCATGGAAACCACTGGAACTGTCCCACCCTGTTTCTCCATTGACCAATACTTTGCAATTTCAAAGCACCACAATATTCTAGAAAGGTATGCTGATATAAAACTACAAAGATATTTTATTCAGTAGAAAAGTGACATGGGGGTGAAATGGTCTGGTGTAAACTAGTCTAATGCTCCAATTCTCTATGTGTTTTAAGCACAGTTAATTTGTATTTTATTTTCCCCAGAGTCCAACCTGGGAGGTACTTTAAAGATTCATTCAGGCTCTACATTGTAGGCCCTAGATAAGAAGTCTTTACTTTTACTCACTAAGATTTTAAGATGATGAAACTTGGTCTGAGCTTTTCTGAAGAAAATGTTACTGTTGGCTTAGGAGTTTATATAATATTAAAACTCATCCAAAAGTTAGGAGTAATTCAAAGCAAGAAGCAATCTTCAACTTTTTAATTTTTTTAATTAAGTAAGTAATTAATTAATTTTTAATTACCAATACACTTTTTGATATGCGAGGGGAAGTGAAATGTTGTGACAAATTTCACTTTTGCTTTCTCCCCCTAAGAGTCATGTTAGGCTGTAGTCTCATTTACAAATCTGGGTTAGTTCAATCAAAAGTGAACTTTGGCAGCACGTTAATTCAATGTGTACAGAACTGTTCATGATTAGTTCTCACTTAGACAAAACGCAAACAGCCTCACTTTAAATTTCCAATCACTGTGACTTAGTATACCAGATCTATAGAAGAGATCAATAAAAATCAATTATCTTGAATTTTGTCTGATATTCAAAATAAAGATTTGATCATTTTCAGAGGAATACTGGGGATTTCTCTCAAAATAAAATTATCTTGGTTGATTTTTTTAATGGGGAAGGATGGAAGGAAGTGTGATCTTTTTCTATCTCCACAGAACTGTAAGAACTCAGACATTTCAATGTCTGATGTATGTTCAAATAGAGCAGACAGTATTGAGTCTTTTAGTGAGACCTTTATTAGAGTGTGTGATGGCTTTTAAAGTCTACTTACATGTTTAAATAGACTTCTATGTACTAATTCGCTTGGAAATTGTAATAAAATCTTAGAGATGCTGCTTTTTTTCTTTTCTTCTTCAGGAATTTTTAATCAAAGATCTTTTTCAAATTACTGTTTTTGATATTAACACAACTTTTGTTCTGTGAATACTGAGATAGCGGTAAGGAAAATATAATGTTATTGTGTGAATTGCTTACCTTTTTTTTTGCAAGTAAATGCTATATAGTTTTTATTTGAGTCCTTACTGCTTAGCAGAAACTTCTAGTTAATGCTGCTTACCTGTTTACATTAAACACATGCATTTAATTTCTGATCAAGTGCTCTTTGTATTAAAATAAAGTATGCAGCCTTTGAATCCTTCTGAAAATGAAGATGCAATTTTTTTAGTCATCTTGACAAAGATTTTAACGTCTGATAACTGTTTGTAACCATTGTCTGTTTTATAATAAATTTAGCATCTTTCACTTAGGAATTTCTGAATGCTTCATGAAGGATTCATATTTTTTTCATGATGTTTGGAAGAATTTATTTTATTTTTAACGCAGAGACTTCAAGTGGCACATCAAATTGTGAGAGCGGTTGTTGCTTCCACATATTCTTTTCTCAGATGTAGTTGCCCCTGAATATTTCTCCTTGTACCAGGCCAGACAAACTGGGAGATGCACCATGCTAATGGCTGCTCCACACCTCTTCTTTGGGAACAGGGAAGTAGCAGCCAGTGGAGAAAATTGCAGGCAGTTCCTTCTGCAGGGTGCTTCCTGTTGTGGTTTTGTGAGCTTACTGGAGGTCAGGTGCACTTAAACTGATGGATGAATGCTTAAGGGAGAAATTACTGATTACTGACCATCCATATGATGAATGCCTGAAGAGACATCAGGTAAAGCTGAGCTTTGGCTTGGCATCCACTGAAAACACAAATGCCTTTTTTTTTTTTTTTTTTTTTTTGCCAGACATCTGTGTTTGTTCCAAGGAAAGCCCTTGGAAAGAGACACTGGCATTTCTCCATCTGGAGCCTACGAAAAAGGCAGGAGAGATTAGTTTGTTTTTTGCTTAGCTTGAGCCATGCTATGTCCCAAGATACTGGAGGCTCTTTAAAGTGGAGCAGCGTATTTTCATTCAAAACCTGAGCGCTAATGATCACCAGGTGCACTGCACACTTTCTAATCTATTATCCTTAAGTGTGCCTTGGCCAGTATTTCTGTTAGTAGCTCTTGCCTTCTGGCTGGTAATAGAGAGGGTCCTCTCATGGCATTTCAAGTTAGAACTTTCACATAGACATGCAGCTAGAATATTCTCATGAAATACGCAACTCTCTTAGTATATGTAATTTAAGTTTACCAGTGAATTTTAGAATTCCTTTTAAAACGGCCTTTTGATGTGATGCACATCCTGTTTCCATGTTCACTGGAATATTTGTGAATATTTTCTTCCTTTCCCTTGGTGCTTTATTATTTTCTTAAAGATGACTATTGCCTTTTTCTATATAAAGACTTGTGAGTTGTTTTCTTTGGGGTTATGCTGCCTTTTTGTACAGTTAAAAAATCCAGATCTTCCCTATTCTGAACAACTTCTTGACTGGGAGTGAACACAGTAAAATTAACATCACAGATCATAGGGTGTTCACTTTAAAGTATACTTCAGTTTGGTTTTGCCAGCCTCTTATAAAGAAGTAGAGCGGTATTGTCTTTAATAAAGCATTCTTTTCTTCAATAATCTCTTGTAGGAATTCACTGTTCAAATCTCATTATCATCAAAAAGAGTCTTGTACTAGAAAGGTTTCAAACACCTTTTTTGTCTTTATTAAATTACATTATATTTCCCATTTATGTGAATGGAACTTGGAGATCTGGCTCACATTTTGACAGTGTGAGATACTATAATGCCTCTGGAGAAATCAGGAAAGTACTGCAAACATGATTTACTTAACCATTTGTAGGGTATCAATAAGAGCTTGCTTAATCTTGAACATACAGAACCTCAAGGAAAGGTAACACTTCAGTAATAGCAATAGACTTCTGAAATTTGTTCTTGTACCTCCACCATACTTTGAAGATAACAAAACTGTAGGATTCAGTGTTTGATTATTTTGGTGTAAATTAAAAGTCAGTGTTTTAGAATATTAGAAGAGTCATGAAAGTGGGTGACATTTGATGAAAAAGAACACTTGTTAATAAGACACAATGGAAACAGACACACTGGAAACCATGTTCTCCATTGGAATTTGAGATTTTGGATATAATTCTGTAGGTCCTGATCATCATGTTCACTGAACATATGTGTATGGGTTGCTGAGTAAGGAGAATGTATCTTTGCTGCTGTCATAGTACTGCTATATAGACACATGAACTTGTTTCCTGAAGATTCAAGATTAAAACAGGAGATCAAAAGTAAAACTAAGCATGCCAGTGAAAAAGGGAACTGCATCAGAATTTCATAGTTTAGGTACATTTTGCTGGAGCTTTCAGGTGTTATTTTGGGGGAAGTTAGGTGTGTAAGTTCAAATGAGATTGTAATATGGAAGAAAACTAGTGCTGTACACAGCATGGAGTTGTCCATTTGCCACCCAGCAACTGCTGCTGTGTGAATCTTTAGCATGAAAGCCATAATTCTGATGTAGACAACTGAAGGCCAGCTTGAGTCCAGGATGGCCATAACCTTGCTCACTGGTGTTTGTCGACTTCTGTCATCTGTCTCTGCTGCTGACATGAACATTGCGATGTCAAGCTGTAAAGACAGCTCCGTACCAATTTGGTTCACATCACTTATTTTATTTCTAAGTGCGCTTGGACTCTGATAGCTATAACAGAATGCTTTCTGGCATAATCTTTTAAAAACATTCTACATCTTTGGCTTGATATAATTTTAAGCCAGGTTGGAATCTAATGGTTAGCTAAGTTAAAACAAAACCAAAAAAAACACAAGACAAAGCAAAACAAAAAAAGCAAAAATAAAATTAAATAAAATAAAAATCCTATCTCTTAAAATTCCAGGTGTAAATGACACACTTCCAGGATACCCAGGCTAAATTATTCAAATCATTTGAGCTTGTACTCTAGACATACACATTGACATCTAGTCAGCGTGTGCAAACATTGCATATCTAGCTACAGTTCTGGCACAAGTGCAGTGGGATTCTATGCCCCAATATAAAACTGTGCCCAAGATTTCCCCTCACTTGCCTCACCGTGAACATAGTATGGTTACTCTTCGATACCAAATCTAAAGCTGTGCAAAACAGAGTGATGCAGTTTCAGAGCTGCATTTGATACAGAATGCTTCCATTTACATGTAAAGGTATTCTATCTGAATGAAAGCTGATATGTCATGAAAAAAATAAGATTTTATTTTAAACAAAATTATTATTAGAAAGAATTATGTCAGAAATATTACCTTTGCCTGTGTAGAGGTAAGTATATATATTTTAGTAATATGTTTAAATTATGTCAGAAAGCGTATTTTTGTAATGATTATTAGAGGTTACATGACATTAGTTATTTTATAATTCATATTCAATATTAACAATTTATTAAACTGTAATAAAAGTACTTGGCCTCAGTCATTGCAAACTAAAAGTGAGAGCTGTGAAATTTTATCCTTGAAACCTATTAAAGGTGCAGAATTAGAAGAATGTAAAAAAGAGAACAAAGTTAGGATGGTATTTCTGAAAATCTAATGATGATAAAGGAAGACTATTCATTAGGCGGTATTTTTACTTTATATTCCTTTTGGCTCATTAAAGGTGCCTACCTAGTCTTTGTGCGATGTCAGAATTCGTGCTAAAGTGAGAAGGATTATTAAGATATGATACTAGAATGAGACTTGGGTCTAGATTTGGTGCTGACTTTGTTGGTTATTACCTTGATGACAAATCACATCTTTATAATTGTGCTGACCTCAGGCTTTGGCTGTCTTGTTTATTTTGATTGCAAGCTCTTTAGAGCAGACTTGCAACAAGGACAGCTGTGTTAAGAGCTTGGTGACAACAGCTCTTGTTTCTTGAGTGCTCCTCCAATGCAAATAAAACTAGTCAAATTCGTAAGTATCAAAATTACATATCAAAGAAAAAGAAAAACAAGAAAAGAAAAACAAATTCCAGCAATGCTACTTCCCCTACAAGGGTTATCTACCCTCTCTGTAGTACAGTCCATAGCTGCTATCCCAACTCAACATCAATGCCATCCTTCTGCATAGAAATCTTCAATCCCATTTTCTCCAGTTTACTGCTTCTTAACTAAAACCAGATTTTCATGTACTCTGTGTGTGGAGCACAACCCAAGGGAGGACTGCTGAGATCTCTGACAATTGAATCCCAAATTCTGCACTGTGTCTTGTAGATTTGGTAGAAGCAAGCTTTGTTGGACTAAGCAAAGCTATAAATCTGCTAGTTGAGCTTGGCTGTTAGGAGTGCCAGCTTAGCTTGTCCTATTCATTTAAATTCAAGGTTTATAAAAAAGAAGGGCTAAGTCTCTGCAAAGGCCAAATTAGATATGTTCGCATGTGTATGGGCTGGAAAGCAATTGGTCTTTTCACAGTGCTATTAGAACAAAAGCATCAGCTCCATTGTTTTTATGTGCATAGTAGTCCCTAACTTTTCTATTGCCCTTTTTAAATTTTTTTTTTATTTTTTATTTTTTGTTTGTTTGTTTGTTTGTTTGTTTGTTTGTTTTGTGGGGGAGTGGAATCAATGCCTTTCAAGAAGGAATTTGTTAGGTTTATCTTAATTTTGCGGCTGGTGAAACCAATGGCATGCAGTAGGGAACTGACGCACCTAAGGGATTATGTTGGAATGGTGAAAAGAGAGCATAAATCACCAGGTTCTCAACCCAATGCACTGTTCTTTACATCAGAAAGGAGACACAACTTGAGGATCAATATTATGCCTAAAACACTGTGCTTCCTTTGAAAAAAAAAATGTTATTTACCTTGATGAAAATTTCCAAATCTGGCTGTTTAGAACAAAGGCTAAATATCTGCTTTGTTACATGGTCAACTTCATGGCAAGTATCTTCTCAAATTTACAACTTACTGTTGCATTCTCTTATTTTATGAGATTGTGTTACAGTGAGGAACTCACAAACTGAAACTAATTGACGATTAATTGATAATTCATTGATAATTTATTGATAATTCATTGATTATTCCTCGGAGAGAGATAGTATCAGATGCACCTCACAGGGACATAGACCAAAGCAGGGAGAAGTCAGGAAGGCTAATGGTGCTCAGGATCAAACGCTGGTTGTACTTATTTTTAGGATCTTGACATGACTGATAGAAAATCTCCAAATGGAAAAGGAAGCATAAACACTTCTATAGCTTCTGAAAGTAATGTGGCTAGGAAAATTAGTCATATTTCATTTCCCACTGTCTGTTAAGCTATATGTTGACAAACCAGACTATTAGCTGCCTTTGGAGAGTATTACTAATTAACTGTGTAGCCTAATCATCAGAGTTACTTTGATGTCCTCGGGAAAAATCCATTTCTACGTATTATTTAAACAAAAATACAGCACTAAGAGTAATTTTATTGGCTTGGCCAATGGTTTGTAAGTGAATCATGGGACATAATGCATTGCTGTTTGAAGTTGCACTCGGTGGCTATTAATAAGATCCCACTGTTTATGGATCAGATGGAACATTGTCTGTCTATTTACTTTTTTTTTTTTTTTTCCTGCACAAAGCATCACTTTTAATGCCAGTCTGCTGAGACTGGCAGAGACCAGCAGAGACAAAATGGCATCATTAGAGCAAAGGTGCCAAAAGAGATGTTTGGCTCTTTTAGATCTGCAGCTCTTCAGTCCTTTTTAGGCCAGCAGGCAGTATTTATTAAATACTCTGAAAACCAATTCATTTGGTTTAAATTATGCTGGCAGCATAAAATTGTGTGCAATTAGCACAGAAAGCTGCTGGTCTGAGCACAAGTTACAGGAATCCTTAAAGTCTGTGGTGCCATGCTAAGTTCAGGTCTCAGTGCCTTGTTTTAGATATACCTACATGGATGGACACAGGTAGATCAGAGCTTGTAGTCCTCTCTATTGTCTGGATGTGAACTAGTTCTGCTTCCAAACTTGTGGAGATGTCCTGCCTGGGTGTGTTTGCATCTCTGAACAATGAACTCTGCCTGCCTAATTGCACAGTTGCTTCTGGATTGTTACAGGGATGTGTGGGTTGGACTTTCTGTTGTCAGTCTTTACTCAGGTTGGATGAGAGATCTTTACTACCATGGAACAGAGATTATGCTCCTTTCTGTCCTGTGGTGGTTTAGCTGGGAGGGTTTTTATCTTCTGGAGTTGTAGCTCCCATTCAGTGCTCTGGTAATGTTGGACAGAATTGTGCTGGAAATATTTCACAAGGACTTGGAAGAGAAATTGCACTTCGTGTTGCCTCACGTCCTTTAAAACTCTCACTTTTCACTTTTAAGGATGAAAATGCTGCTTGTTGTACCTCTTGAGGGCATCGTTAATCAGGTCTTACTGAATGCTCATCAATTTAGTAGATTTATGTGTATTTATTGTCATTGTAACATTTCATGTGCAGTTACATCTATTACATGGAGTCCGTGCAAAGCTAGGTAGATGCATATTCAAGACTTGACAGGTACATTGCTCATTTACTGCATCAGGGGCAGATTCTACCCAGCCAAACCAGAGAACCTCAGCTAGCTGTATGAATATATTTAAGATTGGTAGCATTTGAAATAACAGGTGAGGGCACAAACTAAAATGAGGATCCAGTTGTATCGCATGAGTTCATAGTGAGAAGAGGTTTCTAACCTAAACGTATATAGAGGCAAATGCATGTGTGGGAAAAGTCACAGAATAGTGAAGTGATGCATGCAGGATCTCACAGGAGAATGTTTACAAATCTTGGCAGGAACCCCTTTCTGGGGTTGTTCCCTTGTTCCTTTCAAGCTTTGCTGTGTCAACATAGGGTTGTCATTTGTACTTGGATATGCAGATGTCTGGATCTGCATATCCAAGATATCTGCAGATGTCTGGACTGCAATTCCAGATCTCCAGCTCACTAAAAATCAATGCTTATTCATGATAACAGTAAAGTTAGCTGACTTACGGCATATGAAGACTTTTAATTAAGTTTGTGTTAGTGACTTCGAGTATTTTTAAGATTCTGAAGTCAGGATGCAAAATTTCCTGCCTAATTTAGGTGTTGAATCCATACTTAGGCTGAGAAGAATACAGTCAGATTTTTGATGAGTGGTTCCACTGGGAGCAGTCCCTCTGAGGCTCTGAATCCTCTGAGGCTGCAGTCACTCATGTCATTTCCTATGTAAGAATGAGGGTGCTATACTTCAGTCCACTTAGTTTGAAAAATGTATATGAAGGACTGCTATTAGCCACTAGATGTTTCAGTATTTCTAAACACTCCTATTGCCTTTGACTTCCCTTCGTTTGTAAGACTAATGGGCTTGATGCATAGCTTTTTCGTTACTTTGATCTAGTGTAAACAGATAACCTTTGCAAAAATTGGTTTAGCTTTTCCATGGTTTCCCAAAAGGAATGGATCAAGTTCTATAATTTGGACCTTTATCCCACTGGGCTGCTGCTAACTTCAGCGGTACAGAGCAAATCATCTGCAAAAGTAAATTGGTCAAAATGCCTTTACTGAATTAAGCGTAATGTTCCCAGGTTGATTCTCATTCTCAGGCTGGATTACTTCTAAAATTAGCCTATTTCTGAGAATGGTTCTTTTCAACTCAGCTGAAAACATCCTTTAATTTTGAACAGTGCTTTGAAATGACCTCATAAGGTGACATAATGACTTTTCACAAGGAGATCTGGAGACTGTAGGAACATGTCGAGTGAGTATTTCATGTACATCTGGATGTACTGTGTGACATATGAACACCGCAGACACATCTGTTATTCCTGAGGGGCTAACCAAACTTCATAATCTTGGGCAGATGCAGTAGATAGGGCTGACAGAACAGACAAAGTCTCATCACTGGTTACTATAGCGGGCAAGAGATGTATGCAAGGGAATTCATCAGGGCTTTATCTTTGTGCTGTGTGATGTGCAATTAATATAAAGCATGTGGCTATCTTAGAAATAAGTCATAGACTTAGACAAACTGAGTACATATTGTGAATAAAAAGCAGAAAGTGTTAATAATTTAATTTCTGTCACTCACCCAATAGCTTGAAGTTTGGCTCCCACAGATTGTACCTCTATCATCCCACTGAGCTTGATCTCATCTGCAAGATCAAAAGAGTCATTAGAAACATGGGTGGTTGCTAGCCAAGTCAGATTTACTCAGAAGCTGTAAATCACTAAATCCACAAAAAAGATAATATTCCATGTGGTATTTTTGTTTTTAAACATCTGAGTGGTTGTTACAACTGACAGATCTGGCAAGAGTTTGAATCCTAGAAGCACATTTTGTTGCCTTTCATACTCATGTAACTGATCAGTATCACAAAAGCATAAAGTCATAGAATCACAGAATGGATTTAGGCTGCAAGGGACCTTAAGGGTCATCTGGTTCCAACCCACCCCCTGCGATCAGGGACACCTCCCACTAGACCATTTTGCCCAGGTCCCCATCCAACCTTGTTTTTAATGCCTCCAGGGATGAGGCATTCACAACTTTTTTTTTTGTGCGAATTGTTCCAGTGCTTCACCACTCTCTGAGTAAAGAATTTCTGCCTAACAACTAACCTTAATTTCCCCTCTTGTTCTGAAGCCTTCCCCCTTGTATCATTATCAGACCTACGTTCACCTACATTATTATTTTAAATACTTACTTCCTCTTTCTTTCTGAAATCTTTAGAGTTTTCTATTTGGAGTGTGAAATCTCTGAGGCAGAGACTAGTTTTCCATCTTCTGCCTCTGCCATGGCTTCTAGGTACCCCAACAGTACCACTGCCAACAAAATAATAGGCTGTTCTCCCTTGTTCTCCTCTTTCCTGGACTTGTATCAGACTCTTACTTTATGCTATAAGATTGCACTTTTATTTGACTATTTACTGTCATTATTTTGATCATTACCTTCCTACTGTGTTCTGTCTTCATTTTTCTTTAGCTTCAGAACTGCGTAACATTGAAGAAAAAGAGGAAGAGCAGTTAGCAATGGCAAAGTAGTGCATTATCACTAAAAACAAACTGAGCTGTTCCTTCCAGTGGTTTTGGTGACCAGCAGTTCAACACCTCTTTACCTGCCAACTGCTTCTCACTGACACCTGAATGCAGAACTATCTGTAGAAATAGGCAAAAATAGCAAGTTCCCTGTAATAGCAGGTTATTCTGGAGCAGTAGTGTGGTCATGACCTTATGATAGCTCTGCCTATGCCAGAGCACTGCAAAATCCAGCTGGGAGCAGCTTTTAATGAGGCTGAAGAAAGGCAGTTGATAGGTTGAGGTCCAGCACTTGTGGGTCACAGAAGCAGTAGGTTCCCTAGACAGCAAAAAGAGCACCAAAAGCAGATCTCTGGAGCTCTGGTACAGAGTCTCTCACTCAACTCTGTATTCGGGTCTTTCCCTTTCAACAGCAGAATTATGGCTTTGCTTGGATCCAGATACACATTCTTTTGTTTCAGCTTTGCTTATTCTGCACAAAAGCCTCCGGTTTGAGGATAAAACTTTCCAGAACACCTCAGAAACTCAAGAGCATAGAAGTCCCAGCTATTTGCAGCATAATTATGACCTAAGTCCTTCCATCTTTTGTAATTTCCTTCCTCAGTTAAACCACAGTAACACTGTCTTGTGGTTTAGGCATTTTAATTTTAAAGTTTGCCTGCCACTGAAAATTTTATTGCTGAAACAGTCTCTGACATGACCACAGGTTGGACCCTGGTGTCTTCAGTGTAGAGGAATTATTCAAGGTATAGAAGTGAATGTGCTGTGGGCTAACTCCACTCTCCTTGCAGAGAAGAAGAGTCAGAGGATGTGCTTTTGAAGATCCTGAGTACTTTTAACTAAGGCACTAATGAAGCAATAGCTTTGCAAATAAAGCAAATGCGTAAGCCTAACGGTTGACCTCAGCAGAGAAGAAATGATCTCCTCAGGTCCTGGGTGAAGGAGTGAAGCATGATAAATTCAAAAAGCTGCTAGCAACCATCACTTGCAACATCAAGAGCGGATCCCTGGAATGTGCAAGGACAAGTCCAGCTCTGTGGGCTGTACCAGCAGAGCTTTGCAGAAGGAAGTACTATGGGTACCCTCAGATCTCTTCTGACTTATTGTTCCAGAAATAATTTTCATGCTGGTATTAACAGTATTTGTCTCGCTTCTGACATGACTTCTCAAAGGCTGCATTTTTGCTAATGCTCCAGAGCCTGTTTTCTGTCTTCTAGTTCGAATGACATGGCACATGAATAAATTCCCTGTCTTTGGACTCACAGCACGCAGTATTGGCCAGACTGCAAACATGATACTTCTGCATGTGCTATCTCTGCACTTAATTATAGATGAAATTTTATTTTCAGTAGCTGCCAATTTGGCACACCACAGAAAGTTACATTTAAATTAGAATATGAAGAAAAAAATCAGCTCTGAGTACTCACCAATGAGGAGAATTTGCTCTGTATTTGCTGCATGTGTGTCAGTATGCCCGGTATTGTGTAATGGCATATTAGCAATGAGACAATAGTAAATTATGGCTGACTTTTCAGCTGTGCAGACTATAACCACTTTGGTAGAAATAAAGAGAAAGCAAGGGATTAGAAGCGGTTTTAGGATCAGTTGCTCAGAGACAAAGGGGTAATGTTTAATGTTCTAAGCTACATTGATTTTTCTTGCTGGAAAAAGTCAAAGAAGGAATAATTCTCACTTTTCAACTAAATTATACAAAGACCTTATAAATTAATTTCTTAGTAGTCAGGTAGAGTTTAATTACACTAGACAAAGATAAGGTGGCATCTTTCTCAGTACTTCTCCCCTGAGGGTAACCTTCAGAAACAGTTTCAGAACATCATTAAATCTTAGGCTCTGGAGACTGATTTGGTTTTGTGACCATTTATAATCCAATTAACAGTAAACAAATAGACAAATGCACAAACAAATTCCAAGCTCCGTCCAAACTGTCTCCACAAAGTACATTAAAGTTTAACTTCCATAAAGTTTTCTTTAGTGCAGAAGATGCACTAAAAGAAGTGCAATAAAAATTGTTTCTTTTAGCAAATTGTAGACATATGCATATTTATTTTTTTTTCTGAAGAGCTTGATTGCCCCCAACATGTTTCTCATCAGCTCCTTGTTACTATTGTCCTTTGCAAAGCAAAAATAAGGAAAAAAGAAAAGCATTACAACGTTTCATCATATGCAGCAGGATTTAAAGCTTCTTTGGAGAAATTGCACCTTGTTATCTGGAAATACAGCTATACATTCTGAAAACAGTCAAAGATGACTTAATGCAGCATCTCGTCCATTTAGAAACACTGGCAAGTGAAAGTTTATTTCCCTAGTGCTCTGTTTTCCACCAGTTCCCCATTGAATACAGAATGAAGTTAAAGATTTCTGTCTCATGCTCAAAAACCTACAGAGAATTTGTTGTTTTTATTTTTCTTAGCTGTAATTGGGACCTAGTATAGTTTGCAAAGTCATATCTGGACAGTCCCTCCACTGGCTCCACTGCAATAAGTAAATAACTAAATAAAAAGAAGGACAAGACGGAGTGATTATTTTTGGGCAAGTTCACCAAACAAGCCAGGAATGAATCCAAATCTTGTGACATTCACACTAGTTTCATAGCAGCCAAATCACACTGGCTGCCAAAGCTACTCAAGTAAGCACATCTTTCTCCACAAGCATCATCTCTCATAAGAACTTCTAATGTAATAGTGAAATTTCTAATCTCAGGACACAAAACAGGATCCTGTTTCACGTCAGTTGCAAAATTTATTTTAGCAAGCAATTAGAGTATCAGCCCAGCAAGATCTGTCAGACGTGCTCGTTCTTTTGATTTAACTTCCCAACAAAAACCTTTCTTCAAAGCTCTAGCCCAAGCAGGAGAAGAAGAAAAGATGGAAAAGAAAGTCATTGTTTCCTTAAAAGTCTTCTGGTATCTAGATATCACAGTGTTGAAGACAATATGCATAGATAGATCAATAGGAAGGAACACACAGAGTAAAATTTTGCTTAATATTATTTATCATTCATAAAATGTATCACTTGATCATCTTGAAACTTCTATATCTCCCGTACTCAGCTCTGGTGAGGCCACACCTCGAGTACTATGCCCAGTTTTGGGCCCCTCACTGCAAGAAAGACATTGAAGCCCTGGAGCGTGTTCAAAGAAGGGCAACAAAGCTGGTGAGGGGTCTGGAGCACAGGCCATATGAGGGGCGGCTGAGGGAGCTGGGATTGTTCAGTCTGGAAAAGAGGAGGCTCAGGGGAGACCTGATTGCTCTCTATAATTACCTGAAGGGAGGTTGTTGTGAGCTGGGGGTCGGCCTCTTCTCTCGTGTAACTAGTGATAGGACTAGAGGGAATGGCTTCGAGCTGCACCAGGGGAGATTTCAGCTGGTGTTGCCATGCACCTGGCAACCCATGTTCTTTTAGCTCTGTGCCTGTGCTGGACTATCGGGTAAAACCTACCCGGGCCAAAGAACTGTACGTGAATACCAATATGGTGAGCAGAAAAATGGCGTTTATTGTGTCGTGCGATTTACCTGTATACCTATCCTACTTCGTCTACGCCCCTTATGCATACATTAACCTTTCGACACCAAGCAAGGGGAGAGTCCTACCAAGTCACATCCCGAATCCTTGCTGTCACCTACTACAACATCTCCCCCTCCCTAGCCTACTACAACAGGCTGGACGTTAGGAAATACTACTTCTCTGAAAGAGTGGTCAGGCAGTGGAATGGGCTGCCCAGGGAGGTGGTGGAGTCACTGACCCTGGAGGTGTTCAAGGAGTGTTTGGACATTGTGTTGAGGGACATGGTTTAGTGAGAACTATTGGTGATGGGTGGATGGTTGGACTGGATGATCTTTTAGGTCTTTTGCAACCTTGGTGATTCTGTGATTCTCTGATTCCATGACTCTCATTAGAAACTTGAGCCCCGAATGCTTCTTATTTATCTCTTGGCTTTGGGCTGATACACTGTGTTTATCTGCACTTGCAGGTGTACACCTGTGCGGGCTGACTGCTAATTGAAGGATTACTTTTTCAGATAGGTTTCCAGTGAAATGGATACCTATGCAAATTTGTTTTGCAGCTGTACTTCTAGATGAAGACTTAGGAGGTCAGATTCTCAATAAGATTCTTCTATAAATTTGGCCAGCAAAGTTTTACTGGACAAATGTCAGCCATCCTTCTTATGTGCCTTGGAGAGTACACCTAAATCATGTGATGACCAAGGAGTTGAATCTGTCTCAGTGAATGTAGAAAATGCAAAAATGTAGAATGTAGAAAAGCATGAATACTTGTCTTCCGTATTTTAAATTTAAAAGGAAAAACTTAATTACAATGAAGTGTAGCGGTTGAATATCTAGACAGAGGTATGTCTAAAGTCATGTACGTATATGTATCCTTGTCTGAAGATTCAACCTAATTTATTATTAATTATTAATATATTATTATTATTATATAAATTATAATAATAATTTATTATTAATTATTAGCTGTTCATGATGCTTAGATGAGCTACTACTTTAAAAAGAAAAAAATTGTGATTATAATCTGTATTGTTATTAACAAAAAGCACATTTGTCTTGAGACAAAGCTTGAATCACATGAATATGTAACTGTATTATAACATCTGCCAAGAGGTTTGCAGGATTGTAGACAGAAGATGAAGTAATTAATTAAGGAATTACATCCACAAGGTGAAAAGTCCCTAAAGATAACTATGCCAGAAGCTATTTTAGGGAAAGGATCTAGGGTTTCTGTATCTGAATAATTTCATGCAAATCTTTGAAGGCAATTCTTATGTGCATGTGAATTTATCTCCCCCCTTGCGTAAGTGCTCTCAGTCCTGGGGTCTCAAATTTTTTTGTGACAGATTCCAAAAGTCTCACCGGCTGTTCCTACATGATGAAGCTCTTTGATGTTTTGGACACATCATCTAGCATTCAATGTGCCTGAAAGTTACAGGAGAGGATCTTTCAGATGCTGAAGATCAGGTTGCGTATTTATTCAGAGGAAGAGGGACTGCACAGACAAGAGTGTGTAGGAAATGGTGTTCATGGCTAATGTTGAGGATGGTCATCTCATTCTTGACTCCTTTTCTGAGTTCCAGGCCCTCTGCCACAGGCAGTGCCACCAACCTCCAGATCTGTTACTAGACTGGGTTGCCCAGGGCCCCATCCAACCCGGTCTTGAACACCTCCAGGGATGCCACATCTACAAAGAACAAGACATTTCAGACTGTGGCTTTCCAGACTTGTGCAATAACAAGACACTGAATCTTGATGGCAATTTGACACAAGTTTCTCAATCCTGTCTGATGCTTTCTATTTTTTGGATGCTTCGGTGTGAGAAAAAGGGATTAAAAAATATCTCTTTAGCACATGAGTACCCTCTCCTCCTACTAGTTATTTTTTTAAAATATGCTGTTCTTACTTTTCATGAGTAAATGTTTGGCTTAAGACTTCTGAAATGTCTCGTAAAATGCATGCATGCATAAGGGCACAATCTCACATAGTACATATACAACTCTTCTTGTTGTTTCTATCCATTTGTAATAGCTTCCATGATGCTAGGAAAAAACTATATATGCACTAGCGGTTGTGTGCTTAGTATATTTATTTCATGAATGCTTTCCTTTTGTTTGTTTATTCTCATTTTTAGAGGGAAAATAGATTTCTTTTAATCTGATGACCTCCCCAGTAAGTCAAACACATGTCTTTCTGCTCTTTTTTTTTTCTTCATATTAGATTGTACTTCTTGCTCATCAAATTAGAATAATTCCACTTTCCAGTCTTTTTAAAGTAACATTAATAGTTATCTATGGTTTGTTTTAGATAATGAGCAGGTTGAGAGAAACCTTTTAAAAGAATTTCATACCATTAATAAAGCAAGCAGGGAAACAAACACACAAATAAAATACGGTGAAAGATAAATAAGAATAATTTCCTGTTTTCCTTTCACTAATTTTTGGCAAGACAGAATATTTCTTCTCATTTTTATGCTCTTGCACATATTTCAGTAAAGGCTTCTGTTTATCTAGGAAATATCTCATAACCCTTAGATAAAGGAAGACAGGGACTGCGTATGTTGCTTATACATAGTTGATGAAAGAACATATAGCATCAACCAATTCAATTTCGATACTAGGCAGCAAAGAAAGTAGGTGTTATTTTTAAATGCATTTATTTTGAACATCAGAGCCTTTCAAAACCATCTGTCTGTCTTATACACCTTTCATACAAGATGTTTGGGGAACACAGCTACTGTTGATAGTTGCCAGGCAATTTTTAGCACACTCAGGTGTGCAAGAACTGCACTTGTTTAGCATGTCATAAGCCTCAATGGAAGCACCCCCTCTGATTCTGTTTACTTATCCAGAAGCCATGACCAAACCCAAGAAAAATGGTTCCAGCAGCAGAAAATTACTATTCATTTTGATATATATTTTCAGAAAATTCGTAGATTCATAGAATGGCACGGATTGGAAGGGACTTTAAACACACCTAGTTCCAATCCCCTGTCCCCCACTAGACCAGGCTGCCCAGGGCCTCATCCAACCTGGCCTTGAAGATCTCCAGGGATGGAGCATCCACAGCTTCTTTGGGCAGCCTGTGCCAGCACCTCATCTCCCTCTGAGTAAAAAATTTCTTCCTTATATGTAACCTGAATTTCCCCTCTTTTAGTTTAAAGTCATTCCCCCTCGTCCTGTCACTATCAATCTGTGTAAAAAGCTGGTCCTCTCCTGCTTAAAACTTCCCTTCAAGTACTGGCAGGTGGCAGTGGGGTCTCCATGCAGCCTTCTCCACGCTGAAAAAACCCAACTTTTTCAGCCTTTCCTCATAGGGGAGGTGCTCCAGCCCTCTGATCATCTTTGTGGCCTCCTCCTGACCTGCTCAAACAGCCATACATCTTTCTTGTGTTGGGGGCCCCAGGCCTAGACACAGTACTCCAGATGAAGCTTCATGAGGTAAGAGTAATGGAAACCTGATCTTTGGCTTACAGCCTGGTCTGGGCTGTGGATACCACATCTCCCAGCCTAGTTTCTTGTAGTCCTTCAACTTAGCTGTGCCTAATTACTGCAGTAAGTTCTGGCATTTTTCCCATTAATGAAAGTGAGAAAATCCATTGTAAAATCAATCGATTCAACTATGATCGTCAGATAATAAAAGATGACTTATTAAAATAAATAAATAAATAAGGTGGCTATTACAATCCAGAATA
Organism: Alectoris magna; assembly: GCA_030625065.1. Lineage (NCBI taxonomy): Eukaryota > Metazoa > Chordata > Aves > Galliformes > Phasianidae > Alectoris > Alectoris magna. The sequence continues at coordinate 110,067,176 of CM060560.1, forward strand.
ACGGTAATTATCTGAAAGTTTAAGAGGAGTGTTACAGCCAAACTACACAGGCAAGAACCAAAAAAACAACCAACCAATCAATGATCAACAAAAAATCTCTACCAACACCAAAACAAGCAGATTCGAGTAGCCAGCACTGTAGAATGGGAACATGAATTTCTGCAGATGGTCATGCAGAAAAATTTTGTTCACCAGTCTGTCAGATCTAAATCCATGTCAGCAGAGAACAGAATCGTGTTGCCTCTTAACACTAATTGTAAATGGAGCTATTATGGAGCCAGGGAAGTCATTACAATAGCTCTTTTTCTAAGTCATCAGGCAGCCTGTAAAACATGCCGTGTTTATGATTGTAAGCATTGTATAGCTATAAGAGCTGTACATCACACCTGTCATTCTGGAGGGACACCTGCTGACTGTTCATATGCCAGTTTGTAAGAAGGTATGCAAACAGCTACAAAATCTTCCTTTTGTGTCTCATGAAACCAGCTTGAGCTTTGGCTTATCACCCTCCAAATAATAGTTGAAGACCCTGTCCTTTTAAGACTCTATGCAAGAAAACCAAGAATAAAATATATATGCCAAACACATAGTTGGTTCAAGGACAGAAAGTCTTGGTTTGATGATGCTATGAAAAAAATTGTGTCATATTTAGATGTAAAACACCTCTTAGTGATTTTTGCCCCAGGGAAAGCTCTACAAAATAGAATTACTAATTCAAATGTGAATATAGTGAGAAAATGCAGTGCAGTAAGCCAAAGATACGTATCCTCTGGCATAGCAGAGGGTGCAACAGCCCCTAGTGGTTCCTAACCTCTTCCACAATGTTCTTGCCCTTAGGCCCCGTGGCAAATACATGGGCTACAGTCTATCATTTGCTCTTTACCTCCCGTTCTGTGCCTTTCGTTATGTTGTGTGGAACAGAGGAAGGGTTGCTTTAACTTGTATCTCTGCTTTGCAGCTGTGCCGCTGGTGCTTCCCCTGCTCTTTCCTACCTTGGTTACTGGGGTTGTGGTAGGGTTCAGTGCACTAGCATTTTCTTGCACAGCAAGCATTGTTGAGGAGAAGTGGTGTCTGTCCTTGATTTCTCCATTTCATGCAGCAGTGCTTGAGGACACATAAATATCTGCAAGGAGTGTTTATGGGCTGCATAAAAAAACCTCTGTCCCCGGCTTTCATGCTCACTCATCCTTAACCCCTCTAGAATTAAAAGATATACATAATAAATGATTCATTATGAGAAATTATCTCTGGAGATTTTTTTAATCTTATCAAAGCATAGTCTATGTCAATCATACGCAAAGTCTCAAACAGAATTACTTCTCATAATCAACCACTCTTAAGTTTGCATCTCATTTTTTATCTTTTTTTTTTTTTTTTTTTTGCGGGGATCTGATTCTTAGTGCCTCTTTTGCAAATTGAAAGAAAGAAATAATGTATTTTTAAACTCATCTTCAGGACTCACAGTCATCAGCTGAACAGCCTCTGAAGTCTTAGGATTTCCAATAAGCTTTCATAAAAAAAATAAATCGATCACTTCAGGGAAATATATTTGTATCCCACTGGTTGCATACAAACAGAATAGACATAACACACATTAAATTAGATGTTTTATCATGTAGCACAATATAAATGGAGCTAAACTACATATCCCATTGCAACAATGGCTTGTGACACAGCAAAGTGAGCTGTTAATGTTATTATTAATATTTCTGAATGTACAGCTGATAACTGGATAGACATAGAAAAAAAGGCAGGTAAAAAAAAAAAGAAAGTCAAGTTTTCAAAGGTAGAACTGGGAAAGGCATCCAGCAATTATCCAGATTCATGGAAATTGACTTGAGAGTCTCTATCATGAGTTTTTAATATGCATGTAGGGACCTTACCATTAAAAAATAAATAAAAAGTAGGCAAAAATAATTTTTAAACAACTTCAGGGAGGAAGTACACAGCCTGAATTGTGCAGCTTCCATTAATGGTAATGAGTCTGTCAGTGTGCATTTCTTGCACTGAAAATGTGCCCTCGATAGTCTCATTTAGTCTCACGTAGAGACATTTCAAACTTCAGACAGGAAATGTCTTAAATATTATGCTGCATATGACCAATCAGGCACAGCCATAATTTTGTTAATCTGCTTAGTGCATAAAAATAACGCAGAGCTCATCCACCTCCTGGTATTGTCCACGCTGAAAACAACCACCTTGCTGAAACTTATGCACATTTTCTTACCAGAAAGAAGCCAGCCACTTCAACCTAGCAATTGTCCAAGCCTTGTTTTTTCTTTAAGCAAGAATAGTAGGAGGCAGTACTTGAGAAGCTAAAGCAAAGATTCCCATTCTCTTCTGATGATCCGGATAGAGTTTCTTTTCTGCAGGGTGGGTATTGGTGCAACAGATTCATTTAAGACTGGTGCTAAATTTTTGCAGGCTAGAAGCAGACCCGGAGATGGAGTATGCAGAGGGGCCAAGTGTTTTGATGGGCACCTCCCTTGAGTTCCTGCAGAAAAAGAACATGTCTTTTCCTTTAAAATTTGAAAATAATTTCTAGATTTATATATATTTCTGTTGAATCTATATTCACCTATAACGATTGAAAGGACACCCAGTTATTTGGCAGGAATTTGAATGAGTTAAAGACTTAATTTCTCTGTAAAATTATATGTATCCCCTGTATGTACTAGGAGTACTCTTTATAGCCACGTCTTACCTACATCAAGACACTCATTCATGAGAGCATGCAATGTAAATTCTTGTCAGTTTTTCAGCCAGAACACGTAAGAAACTGTGCAATTTTTTTTTCTCTAAGCAAAAATGTTCATATTTATTTTTGTTTCCACTCTCTTGACAGTAATGCTTGAAAGCATCCTATTCATATGTTTAAAAAGTAAAACAAAGAAGCAAAATGGGTATGTAAAGGTCATCAGATATGGAAAACTCTAGTTTAAGGTATGTTTCCTTGGAAATTTTTGAGTGGATCAAAAAAGACGTCAGAATGACAATACATGTGGGACATAAACTCTCAGTAGTTCCGGGTAGAACAATATCTCATTTTTCAGAAGTTCGTTTGAGCCTTGGCACTTAATCATAAAATCGTAGAAAATAAAAGGAATGTGATTTTGACGTATGCTAAAAAAAATCCCACTTCTTCTTTACTGTATGATTTTGTTAGCGACCAGTCAGATGAGCAAAGCACAGTCCATTCCCAATGTGCACAATTCACTCAGTGCTCACAAAGCCCTGTATCTTATTAAAAGATATGGTGTGAAGCCAAGATCCTAAGTAATGCAGGTGCAACTGAAATATTCAGTGATGATTTGGCCACATACATATGGATTACCAGAACCTAATATTGGCAAGAGGAGAGGAAAGGTCCCACCTGCATGCTATATACGTGGCAGGTGCAGCTTAGTCTGTTGTCTCACAGTTGCAAATATAATATCATTATTAACTCTATCCTGTTCTTTGATGAGAGTCTTCATGCTGTGCTTACAGGGTAGGGCTCAATGCACAGGCTTTTGTCATTTCCTCTTTACTCAATACCTTCAATTCAATGGCAGAATGCAAGGGAATAGAAGGTAAAAGATTATAGCAGCGTTTTTATCGTAATCATAGAATGAATCGTAGAACGGCCTGAGTTGAAAAGGGCCTCAAAGATCATCTAGTTTCAACCCCCTGCTGTGTGCAGGGTCTTCAACTACTAGACCAAGCTGCCAGGTTTTAGATGTGTTGTGTGTGGGAATGCATGTTCTTAAATCCTTGAATAACCACTTGAATTTCTACACATGTAGGACCATTTTGAGAGATCACAGTCTGGCCCAGAAATGTTACCGATCAGTGTTTCAAGGGGGCTTTTTAGGATTCCTTTGTAAGGACAACACATAATAATAATAACTGCATTTAGTGGTTAGATGAGTGAAGCACAAAGCATCAGTGAAAGGAGTGATATTAAAAACCCCAGTTTTGATAACTCTTGTTCAGTAAACGGCAGATTGTAGAGGAACCTGCCATATAGAAGTGTCTCTGCCTGCCATCACAAGAAATGAGCAATACAGGGCCTACAAGCTTCTTGTTCTTTTACACTGCGGAGAAGAGGCAGCCCATGAACATGATACCTTTCCATTTTTCAGTAGTGCAGACAGTACAGAGAAAGAAAAACTCATTTCAAAGAAAGTAAGTCGTGTGCTTCCCAGAGCCTGAGTACCTTCACATCACTCTCATACAGATGATTTCCTCAGTCATGTATGTTACCTTGCTGTGTTCTGGTTATGCTTTTATTAGTAATCTTGCAATTCTGATCTCATCTCTGGTCGGTAGTCACATTTCAACTGATAACCCATTCAGTTCTAATTTCCTGTGTGATAAATTTTTTGAACAGTGGTCAAATTTCACACCAGACATATCTGAACTATAGTAGTAGATGATTGAATAATTCTTGCAAGCCACATTTCTACAAACATTTCTAAAACACATTGGGACATTTTAGGGATTAAAAGCAATTGTAAAATTGCCTTGCCATCCTCTTGACATACAGGCTTGCTTTTCTTATTCACAGGTAATATTAATAAGGACCAAGAAGCAAAATTTACTTTCAATGCAGCGAAAATCTGTTACACTAGCAATTCGGATCCCTTCTATTTCAGTAATACTGAAACAGAATATTGTGTTAAACTTAAAGTATTAATAATACACAAAGAATATGAAGCCTTATAAGTTAAAGTCAATAACAAAGTGAAATTAAATGCTTTCAGCTTAACAAAACATGAGATCTCAATGTGATTGAATCAAAGCAAAAGGTGAAGCATTATTCAGTCTGATACTTTTCTCTCAATTCTTGGTTGGAAATTGGCATGTATGTATTACAATTCAGTATTTCTCAGTGTGAAACGGTTCTCTTGAAAATACTTTGACTATATATTATTTGTTAAGTAAACATGTATAGTAGAATAAGTCTTGGCTCTTTCAGTTTAGTAGCAGTGCATGTTTGACTCTGTCTGGCAGTGCCTGCAAAGTATTACTTTTGTTAAGTCTTCCTTATAGTACAATAGATGTGTCTCAATCATATTCTGAGGGCCTTGTGACAGAATCAGAAAGAAAGCTTGGCTTAGATACAGGGCTAAATAACTAAGCGTTTATTTGAGTGATGTAATAACCATCATCCTTGAGACTTTTGCTCATTAAATAATTAGTGCCATGCAACAATAAGAGTATAAGATTACAATCCAGGAATGTCTACAAGTCCATCTGTAGAAGACAAGAGGAAAGAAATGGCTGTTTGACCTTGTCTGGTCATATTTTGGAAACCCAAGGACCACACTGAGTTATATTAGTAAAATGGGAGTACAGAATAAAGAGTGCAAACGTATATTCTTACTAGTAAGTGCAGGCTCAAAATAGGTACTCTCTTTGTAGTACCACCCTTGGTAGACATTTTTATGGGAAGTAAGAGAGGTTGCTTATTTAAAAATGTGCTTTCTAAGCTATTTAGCTCTCCGAGCCATTTTGAAAGCTTTGTGTCTTTGAAGATGGGTTGAGGCACTTCTTTAATTCTTGTGGCATTAATAGAGAGAGAGCTATTGTACAATGGCTTGTATTCAAACCTGTGCTATCTTATAACTTGTGCAGTCTACTCTTCAGATCCAATTCCCTCTGCTCAAGATCAACAAAAGGCCATTGGCAATATTATTTTGTGACTACATGTACTCTTGTGCTTATCATGCCATCTCTCTGCCAATCTCGAGACAGGCTAGCATCCAGCAGCTGCCACCAGCAGCTGTAGGCATTCAGCACCTTTGAAAATTAGCTGCAGGGTATCTTAAGCCTGATATTCCAAAAGTGATGAATCATAAATTAGAAGCTGCAGTTGAAAACATAGCTGTAGTTCTTGAATTTTTCATGAGAACTACTACAATTAAAGCCTTAGAGTAGATAAAAATAAGTGGGAAAAATCAAAAGACTTGCTGTACCCACTTGAAAGGAAGAATTCATGTGAATGATACTCACTCTAATTGTTTCAAGTAACATCTTAAAATAATGTTGATAATTTCAAAATAGTAAATAAGATTAGTAAATTATCAGTTAAGTTACATCAGAGTGAAAGGTCAGCAGCTGGTGTGGCATCACACTAAACAGTAAAATGAGCAAATCTGTTGGTTAAAAGTTTGATAGATCTACTTGGCTTTCAGTGAGGAAAGCTGAATATCAGTAGTAATTTAATTGGGATGGAAATATCTGAGGAAAAAAAAAAAATGAACACAGAAAACTAAGAACTGAAATGCCTCATTTACCCAATTTCACATTACAGTTCCATACCCAATATTCCATGTGCTTATCACATATTTCACAGCCAAGATATCAGATTATACTCAATAACACAGCTTAAACACTGTTAAACAGTGCATCACAGCACCCGGTTCTAAATTGATATTGATACCTAGCTTGATGTCACATATCACCAAGAATACTGCTAGAGTAATATTGTGTATCAGAAACTCTTCAATGCTATTTGTTTAACAACAGCTCCAGTTCTGTGAACAGTCCTTATCCTCAATGAATCTTTGTAAATGCAATGTACTTAAGCCTCCAAAGTTAGTGGGATAACATACAAACCAGTTCAGGTCAGTGAGCTGGCTGAAAGCTCCTTGACTTTTCTTCTAAAAAAAAAAAAAATGTATTTACCTTTGTGGTTTACTTTTGTCTGGCTTTGGAGTTAATCATCTCCTCATTGTCCACACTTTTAGCAAGTTTTTGGACCATGGACTAATCTCCATTTGTTGAAAATGGATTCCCTTCAAATGAACATAAATAAGGATACTTGTTTCAGTTATGCTTCAAAGGCAGTGGAGCCCAGGCTAGAACTAATTTGAAGTACAAGTTCCCTGTAGTGCAGCTAGTGCAGATATCAGTTTCTAAGTACCAGCTGTTACCATCTACAGAGTTTCTCCTGTTGATCTGCATTATTTGAGAAAGTTGACATGACTTGTCCATCCATCTGCATTACTGTCAGGAGACTGCCTGCAACATCAAGACAGAAAGACTGGCCTGCTTCTGGGGAGGTTGCAAAGAATAAAAAAAACTTTGCAAGAGCCTTCCCTTGAACATACTTTGGATACAAATCAAGCTGAGTTTTGAAAGACAGTATACTTAAGTTTGGAGTCTTTTTGTTCTGACTCTACATGGACTCACACCAAGCTTTTAGGACCTGTGTGCTTCCCCTGTAGTCCACTGGGGCTGAAACAAAGGACTGAGAGTGATTTCTGCTCGACTGGTGTCTGTCCCCAAAGAAATGTAAATGTAATGCATATGATGTTCCATATTTGCGTCCACAGGATGCACAAAACAGACTTCAAGGTGGAAAGACATTCTGCGAATGAATCCTAGAGTTATTTTTCCTGTTCTTTCCATTCCCAAGCTCAGTTTCTTTGTTTTCTATCTTCTTCTGTTTTGCATTGATTCATAGTTTTATGTTGTCCCAGAAATACTGGGAGCAATGGTTGGTAGTGTTTTGTTGTTTCGGTTGTTTCCTTTTTTTTCTTTTTTTTCTTTCTTTCTTTTTTTTTTAATAAAATTTGTAGCAAACCTCATTAGTTCTAAAAATCAGTATGATGTTTCTGTATCAGTACTCGTATGTGGCATACACAGAAAACATCCACTCAGTGTATGCAGAAAGTCTTTAGTAAATAAACAAATAACGCAATTTGCCCTGTAGTCTCACAGAGGGAAGTGCTGGTGTTTTCTCCTCTCTGGGCTTTCTCCACATACTTATGCTTGTTACCAGAAAGTAGGATCTTCATTTTTTCTTATTTCAAGTTTTAAGTATGCTAAGTCTTGGTTTACTGGATTTTTCTTCTGTAAGATTGTTGTATGTACAGACTGCACAACTTCTTAGCAGCCCACAAATGTTAATATTTTAATGTTTATTTCCATATCTCATTTGGCTGTCAAAAAAGTAGCATTTAGCAGCACACTTCAGTTACTGCAATGTATTAAATTAGTGCTATCTCTGAATAAATACATTATGACACTCATGCATGATAAGAAATTTAGAAAGGAGCCAGATGCTAAAAAGAAGAAAAAAGAAAAAGAAAAAGAAAGAAAGAAATAGCTACAGACACCCAGAAGACAGATTGATACAAATTGGTGTATGCTTCACTGGAACAAAAGGAAATCAATTTACATAAATAATACTCCTTCTCCTTGCACGCTGATGTTGTTTAGTTGAGTGTTTATAGGACTCAGTGATGACGTCTTTCATTCCTTTGGAGAGGGAAGGTTGTGCAGACACTGAAGAACAGAAGATAAAAAACATCCAGTCTTAATGGAATATCATGACCTCTGCTAGTACTATCCCAGACCAAGCAGAATATAAGTAAATGTTTCAGAACAAATATACAGTGTTTGCAAGATTTCTCTTTCTGTTTCTCACTGAGTTAAAGAACAGAGGGTCGTGAAGGACTGCAAAAGGTCAGACCAAGAAGTTTACAGCTAAGAACATTTGTGGTTTGCTCTACAGAGAATTAGAAATGAGGAAATAAATAGGTGAAAAGAAAAATGGTTCATGAATGAATTGTTCAGAATTAGACATTTCTCACATCTGTGTTTCATGTGCTCTGCACTGATGTCCCAGGACTAGATGTGCTGGAGCTCTAACCACCGCAAGTCAGTTTCACACCAGTGCTTGTCCCTTTCTTTGTGGCAAAGGGTAGTTAGTCCAGTGAAGAAATTAGTGCCAGCATGAGGTATGGACAATCCAGTTGATTGTGTTTAGCCAAATTATTTATTTTCGGAGTGTGACATTCACTACTACATAACATCGTAAACAAATTTCTTTCAATTTCTGCCATCAAAAACACACATGCATGTTTCTTTGACTTTCTAATTTTGTAGGACAAAGTGGTGTGATATTAATGCCATCCTTCCACAATTAGCAGTATGTGTGAACAGAAAAGACAAGGAATCAATCTTTTTCAACCTAACAAAAAGTTTTTCGTTTATCCATAATATTTTTCCTCAGAAGACAAAATTATCACATTATATCTATACATTGGCTATGATTGTATTTTGGAATTCACAGTGAGTGGTATTCTCAAAAGCACTCTGTATTGGCCCCATTAAAATCCTGCTGCCTCTAAATGTCTGTAAGAACATGCTGTTTTGGAAAAAATCCACCTCAGAATCACTTAAGCTGTGTTTCCACATGACAGTACATCTAATTTTAAGGTGCATTGTAGAGAATCAAAATGCAGTGGGCACATGACATAAAGTGCTGGAGAGGTATGAAGTTTCCCAATCAGTGAAAGTTGTTCAAAACTGTTAAAGGGGAAACTTGTTTGCAGTGAGTTTTATAATAGAAGTGACTGTTGCATTGCAGATATAAAGCTTAAAGGCAGCTCAAGTCACAAGTCCTGTGTTGATTGTTCTGGGTAACTTAAAAACAAGATTGAATTTAGTCCTATGAGAATACATATGGGTGGGTGAGCATGTCCTGCAGGAATCAAGAAGAGACTGTGCAGCCACACCTGTTTGCAACTGGTTCAAATACACTATTTTCAACACAGCTTATCAAATTCACTTACTACCTTAACTGTCAAAAGGAGAGAGATTTCATTTGTTTATGGCAGTGACATGAAAGAGGGCCCTGTCGTGATTTCATTTGGGAACAAAACATAGAAGAATCACAGTGTGATTCCAGTGTCATGTAGCTGTAGATACTGAGTGCATCTTTAGAATTTAATCTACTTTTCTGACTGGAAAAGGATCATCCAATGTAGTTGATCCATGCTATCTGTCAAAAAATAATCTGAGTAGTCAGCAAGGTACAGTGTGATCTGCTTCATTCATCAAACTTGTGAAGTTAGGGGATTTTTGTAAGTTCCCACTGCCTGAATCCATTGTAATAAATTTGGATTGCATGTCAATTACTGCAATTTATGACTACCTATCTATCCATTCTGAATATGTATGTGATTTTAATTTAAGGCTTCCTTACTGTACAATATTTATTATCAGTTCTTTATTTTAACCAGCATCGAGTTAACTGCTATTTTACACTCCTCCAGTGTCTTCTCTTTTCAAGGTCACCAGTTTTGCGACATCACTGAAAATGAAGTAGGACGTATGGTTCTGTTTAATCAAATTTCATGCTCTGCTGCCTCCTTCTTATGGCCTCTGTGCTAATTGATGAAGTTTTCAATTAAAGTCCTCCATCTTTGTTTTAATTCTTTGTTAAGGTTTTTATTCCATTGCATGGTTTCATGATATCTAAGTTGGTACAAGTGCAAACCGTCTCTGCCTTTCCAACTGTCTAGTTACCATGATTTAGCTATATTGCTCTTCTCATTCCCCCTTTCCTATTATTAAAACCCTCAGTGGACTGACATCATTTGTTGAATTTAGACTTGAATTCCAAAAATCTGATTCATCCATCAAGGAGAGATTAGTTTACCTCATGAGTTGTCATGGATAAAAGTTTCTCTGTATCTCAGCCCTCTCTGGCTGTCTTGCTCAGCAACAATTAAGCAAATTGCTATTCCTAAAGATATACTAAAATGACTTGTTACTATATGGGGTCATGTCAGGCATGTGCAGAGAACCTTGCCTAATGGAGAGGTTTTCCTAGCAAGCAGTGATTCTATTTTCATTTTTATATTGTGTTTCTGTGGATCGAGTAAATGTTAACGTGGCAAATATGTATTGATGCACAGGGCTGATTACTCATTTTGTATTTTATAACTCTATGTTTCAGCCCGTAAGTAGTGCTATATCAAATTTGTTTTGAAATCCACTAACATGTTCATTTAAAAAAATCAAATAATCTTTTGAATCAAATGTTTTTTAAAAGGGCAGAGAAAACGCTCTGACAGAATCCATACAAATACATTTTTTTCAGGGAGGCTTTGTTCAGTTAGGGGCAGTTCCTCATTTTAAAAGATGGGCTTTTTACTTAAGTTCTGATACTCTCAACTCTGAAGAAAATACAGACCAGATAATTCTCTGAAAAATCTGCAACAACTGTCAGAAGTCTTAAAGGTTTACAGTTTAGAGTCTGCTTAATGATAATCTTCAAATAAAGCATGAAAGCTTGTAAAATATTCTCCATTTTCTTCTTTAAGAGAAGTAAAATTGGATTTTCTCTCCAACTTCAGCTAACAGAATGTTAAAACAGAGCCAAAGCATTGACAAGAACGACTGTAGCAGAGCAATTCCACAGTTGCTGGGCTTGTGCACTTCTGTATGCTGTTTTAAAGTTCTTGTAGCACTTAAACTCCTCCCCTCACTATGTGTTGAAGAGCATGCAACAAAGATTGTGCTTTGAAAATCTCTTTGTCTTCTGGTGATGAATATTCAGGCAGTCAAGGAGAGAACCTTGAGGTGTTTGGTAGCACTTGAGCCTTGGAATTCAGGGAGCATGAGGTGAGATCCTGCTTCCATTGCAGGCATTGCAAAAATTCCTGCTTATTTGAAAATGGTCAAGATTTTGACCTTACATCCAAGATGATATCATAGAATCATAGAATCATAGAATGGCCTGGGTTGAAAAGGACCACAATGCTCATCTAGTTTCAACCCCCCTGCTATGTGCAGGGTCACCAACCACCAGACCAGGATGCCCAGAGTCACATCCAGCCTGGCCTTGAATGCCTCCAGGGATGGGGCATCCACAGCCTCCTTGGGAAGCCTGCTCCAGTTTGACACATCCATAGTTGATAGCGTTGTCTGTGGATCAAATGCGGTCAGGGATCCTTGGGCTTCCAACACATGTACCTGCAGTTGTACAAATAGGTTTAGTTACAGTTTCTCCTCAAACCTTGCAGACAGTTTTGTGAGATAGATAGTAAAATCCGTACAGCTTGCATATTGTTGAGCAATCCAGCTTAGCATTGTCCTTGGATATTAATGTCCCTTCAGGATTTAGCAATGTCAGTGGACTTGCCTTCATCAATTGATCTTGTTGGTTTTTTGAACCAGTAAGTATTTGCAGTATTTAGGATATTCTTGGGCAAGGAATTTCCCAGTTCAACTGTGCTGCCTGAAGTACCTTTGAGGTTTTTTTATTTACATTCAGCCTACCATCTGATAATTACTTCCACAAAAAAAATTGTTCCTACTTCTTCCATTACAAAAAAATCAAAGTAATCATTTCCTAATAACCTTCTCCATGTTATTGTCATCTCTGTTCGTTTGTGGATATCTACTCTCAGTTGTCTCTTTGCTATACACAAAACCTCAATTTACTTATTCCTTGTTTAGAGAATATTGTTTACTAAGTAATATCACTATCTGCATTTTTTCTCATCCTTTTACAGTCCTTCTGATCAGAGAGCTAAGACTGCAAGTAGTGTTCAGCTGTGGACACACCATGGGTTTATACAGAGGCATAATTATGTTTTTAGATTGATTCTGTTTCCATCCTAGTAATTACTAGCATCCCACTTGTTTTTTCTCCGGCCAATTTGTTTCAAAGAACAGCTACTCTAACGGGGAGTTCTTGTTCCAGAGGCGCAGGAGTTAGTTCAGAGCTCATCCTTGCACACATCATGTTGAGGTTGTATCATCTCCTCTGTGCACCACTGCGCATTTAGCAACTCTGCTTTTTAGCTTTCATTTTGTCCTCCACTGTTGTGCCATCTTTCAATATATCTTTGCAGGCTCTTTTAATTTCCACTGCCTGAATAATTTAGCACTGTTAACAAATTGGTCTTCTCACTATTCCCTCCTCTTACTGGGACATTTTTGGATATGTTTATTAAATGCATTTTGAGAGGGAGCTTGTTGAAAGCTTTCAGAATGTCCTTTGACTGTGCTGTGAAAAGCCTTTGGAAAGGCTTGTACTCTCCAGGTCCAACACCTAAAAATGAAACCACTCCAAATGAACAAATACTTTTGCTTCAATCTCTGTTTTTCCCTTCTTCTCCTCACCGCAATACAGGTCAATAATGTCCCTCTTTTGCAAACTATTTTAGGGTATTGGGGAGTAAAGATCATATAACTGCTACCTTACAGTATTTCTTAATTTAGCCATTTCAGTAACGGCTTATGTGGTGAATGTTTGAAGTAAGCTATACGAAGAATACAAACTGTTCTTTAATTGCGTCTGGCAGCCATAATAATTAATAATTGTAGAGCAAATGTTGCCTGCATTTGAAGTATGCAACTATTACAGTGAAATAAATTTATAATGTGCCCTTGCTTTAAAAAAACCCTCAAAGCCTTTATGTGCTTTCATAGGCATATTCTAGAGTGTATTTTCTCATGCAAGTTAGCAATTCCAGGAGTGCAGAGATGAATTCATATTTAAATCAAGATTGAAACAAATTTGAAGACAATTCAAATTTTTACTAAAGTTAGTGAATCAAATTTCCTTATCCTTCTCATAGTTATCCAATACTGCTGAGCTTGCGAGAGAACAATAAAAAAAAAAAAAAAAAAATCCATTCCTCCAACCCAGCAAGTAAAGAGAGCAACAATAAACCTAATTTATTGGATGTTTAATTATTTTAAGAAAACTTGCTTGATTGTTTATTTTTTTTTATATATATGATGTGTTCTCTCTAACACAATGAGGCACAGCAGGTAATAAATTTTAAAACGATTTTATCTGTGAATGCCTTTTAATAGCATTTATCTTCACTGGATAATTTTTGGGGACAGTAGCTCAGTAAGTGGGAAAATCTGTAAACTTCATTTGCTATCTGGGGGATGCCCAGACTGTGCAAGGAATGGACTTGCTCTTCTCATTCCATCCTGAATAAAAGCAAGTGTTCAACTGTTTCAGAAGCAGATTTGGTACCAGCCAGATATGCTCCCCAGCAGCCATTTTCTACCAAACACAGAAATGCCCATACAGGTTTCTCTCAGTCCCAACGTACTTCTTTCCCCGGATTCACATGGTGCTATGTGATCAGTTCTCCTGCTGTTCTGAGCCATCTGTCCTATAAATCATAAACAAACTCTTCTTGATTCCTCTGTGCCAACCATTAACATCAATACCAGTTTCACTGTACACAGAGCTTGGTCAAAATGATTCCTTCTGGGATTCACTCCAAACTCTGCTATTATTCTGCATTCTGTATCATCTAGAGCTTGTAGGCACAGTGCTCTGATCATGTCAACCAAAGCCTTAACAATAAAACAAGGAATAAGAATGTTAATTGTATTATACCAGTAGTAATCCCACAAAACAGGTGGGAAATTCAGTTGGTAAAGTGTGGAAGGAGAGTAATGTGTGGAATACCTGACTGCATATCTCCTTTTCAGACATTGTAAACGATGCCCATAAATTTTGGTCAAACCAAGAAAAACATTAAGTCATCCCTTCTTCATATGATGGCTTCTCTTAGAGTGCTTTAACTTGTTTTTTTTTTCTTTTCAATTTATCCCCTCATTACAATATGCCAGCTCACATTTTTCTGAGTATGTCTGGCACAGACCTGCTGAATGGAGACTGGAAGGTGGAAGGAAGTGCAGGAGTCTAAGCTGCTGCTTTCTGAATGGAGATAGATACTACCAGCTTCCTCCTTGAGAGAGCATACCTGACTTTGTTTTTCTGGTATAGTGCACTGATGACTTGTCCTCTGCTCCAGTGATATTCGGTGGGCACAGATGGACTATTCTTTTGCTCCAGAAATGCCGCATTTCTTTATTCCTTTCCTTATTTATTCATTATTACTTACCAACTGCGTTTCCTGTCTTTGCAAGATGACAGATAGATAGTTGTTAACCTTTCAGTCCTCTTGTTGTCTCTAAGGATTTGGCTGACCATGGTAAAAGTGCCATGCCCATAAGTCTTGCATGATACAGAGTGCAGAATTCTCTAAGGTCTATCTGTTATAACACTAAGCACCGCTCATGCTGGTGACTTTGTAATGTGTGCAAGAACTCATATTACTTTCAAGCTTAATGCTTTTGTATAATCTAAGAAAAGCATTTAGCACAGGCTACCCTATATTATGCATTTAAGCTGACACTTTAGCCAATTTGTAACCAGTAAACTAGTAGGAGAAATCATTATTCTTATTAACAGCTGAATAATACATTTCCAATCTCTTTCTGAAGCTACTGTGAGAAACAGCCTCATAGTTTGCTGTTTCCTCTGCAGTCCAGCTGGCTTGCTCTAAACTCATGGTTGCTGTATAAAAGCCTAAAACAGCTATTCTTAAATTTAGATTTTATTGAGTTTAATCATTCTATTTTTAAAACTGTACTGCAGATAACGATCCAAACGGATCAATATTTATAACCTGAGTAGTGCAAAGTAAATACATTAATAAGTAGATATGACTGCACTTTCATACAAAACTTGGTGAATCTGATGTGAATGGTACAAATTTTTGTTGGAAATAATCACATAAGGAAAAATATTTCTGAAAAGAAAGAAAAAAAATAAATCTGATTATTTCTGCAGAATAGGTCCCAGATTCTGATCTACTTCTGTTTTAACACCAGTGAATTAAAAACAATTTCCCTTCACCTGAGAGAAGTGAAACTGCAAAACCATACTTACAGAGCACATGGTCAGTGAGGGAAGTTGGGTCCTTCTGGTAATTGTTGGCAAAGTTACAGTAACTTTGCTCCCAAAGGTGAGATATCACACTGTGCATGAGAAAGCAAGCCTCCTGAATCACTTGGAAAGTCTAATTATCTCTGGTAGCTGTATTTTGGTTCTGATGTTATTGTATCACATGGCTCTGCATATGTTGTACTTTGTTCCCCTAACCTATGTAGAAACTGTTTCAGAAGAAAATTGTCCTTGATGTTTGTACAATAACTCTCTCCATCGAGGTATTAAATGGACATGCCAAAACCTCAGTCCACTCCACAGTCTAAAGTAAGTGGGTATGACTCATGTGTTTCCCTCTTTATGTGTATGTAGAGAATGTGCCTACTTTTTGGTAGGAGGACAAGAGTGAATTTCTGTCACCTTTATGTCCCTTTTTTATTTTGGCTCCTGGAACAGATTTGTCCAATCCTGGACAGTGATGTCCAGGCCCCAGATAGGTTCCAGTTTGTCCTAGACTGTCTGAGCTCTCCCTGAACCTTGAGAAGAGCGAAGAGAATTCAGGAGCTCACAGTGATGGGTCATCAATGTTACTTTTATACAATTAGGAAATATCCTATTGAATGCAAAGTTTGCTAATGAGGAGAATCTGGCCACAATAGAATTGGAATAAAACATCTCTATTCGGTAAAATCAGAATTGTGTAAAACCACAGCTCGTTCATTTTTGTATCACGAAAAAAAGAAAAAGCTAATCCCAACTCTTTTTGAGTTGTCAGATCAAGAATCTTACCCTAGCAGCTGCCATGTTGTACTTGTCCCTATATAAGTCAACAAAAGTCAAGGTTGACTTTTTAAGTGGCACATTCAGGTGACTGTATGAAGAGGTTTCGTTACTTCCTAACCACTTCAGATGTGCTTTGGTCCATGTCAAATTGATTCCACATCCCTCAGAAAAAAAAAAAAAAAAGGACTTCATTGTCAACAGTAATTGCCAGGAACAGATTCTCTCCCTCCTCATCTGTCCCCTGAATTGATATTAAAAATGGTTGAAAAGCTAACGAAGATGAGACAACCCCCTGAGGATACTTCTGAGAACACATTTGTCAAGCAGAATTTGAGTCAAGCCCTTTCATGAATGACCTAGCTACTCTAACTACTATGCAGATTCTTGCTGCTGCAACAGAAAAAAAAAAAAGTATCAATTCCTATCTCTTGCCTGGAGATCTGTCAATATATTTTTCTGTGCAAATGGGAATATGGTCCACCACATCTTTTCTGCCTGTAACAAGAAAGGAATGGTAGATTCTTGTCTAATTATGTGTTAGATTTCTTAGGGAGGAAAAAGGCATGCTTTCTCAAACTCATCCTCATCCAACTCTGATTCATCTGTGAAAAAGCTACATCTGAGATGCTGATGAATAACTAGACACTATAAATCCTTTTGCAGCTGTGTTGTCAATTCAATTGTGAAAATTTAAAAACACCTGAGCATCCCCAGGGGAAGCTGTTTTGTCATTCAGTAGGTTTGGCAGGGGAGGCAGTCCTGCACAGGGTGCCAAATTCCTTCCTTTTGCTTACTCATGGGGAAAGTAACTCCCATGTGTGATGACTAGCACTTGATTTTCCCATTTACTGGCTAGATAAACACCATTCATACACTTAGCTCCTGGAAATAACTCTTCCTCTCTTCTGAGTTTTGCCTATAAGAGCATCAGCCCAAAGTGTTGTGTACTCCGTGAATTTTCTAAGTCTCCCAGTCTGAACACGGTTACCAAAAAGTCTCTTCTTGACGTTTTGCCATTTTCAAGGTTTTCATTCCAGTTCTCACATTGAGCTTCCCTGGCTCAGCTTTTATTTATTTATTTATTTATTTATTTATTTATTTATTTATTTATTTATTTATTTATCTATCTATTCTTCCTGTTGCATTAAAATTCAGAAGGAAACCAATGGATTTCAGTAAAACTCTGAGATGACAGATGTGGCAAGGAGGGACATAGGCATCATCTCAATGGTTGGTCCTTCATAACCATTATTGTTTCTTTCTCAAAAGAAGGAACAGGTACAAGAAAGGAAGAGATGTGCAAGGGCCAAACTCTCCCTCTTTAGCGCAGGCCTTCTTTGGGGAGTTCGCAGTGACCTGCAACATATTGCTGCATGCATGGCCGTTTGTTTTCTCGAATTTTTCATCTACCCACTGACATAGGAATCTAACCCTGCTGCAGAATTTACCTTTAGAATTTAAGCTTTTTTGGTTTTACTTAGATTTCTAGCTCTCCTAGTTGCATAGGACATGATCTTTGTGTAACCCAGTGCTGTATTATCCTCTCCAGCCTACACTCTGACAGCATTTAAAAGAGGTGTGATTTTTCTCTTTTCATCTAAGTGGGATGCGTAATGCCCCTCACTGAAGATTTGGCTCACTAAGTAATTTGCTCTTTCTCATTTCATCTAATAGAGCCACCTAATAAGTTTATTTTATTGTATGTTCCCAACATATGTTGCATGATATGTATTAGAGTCTGCGTATAATTGTTTGATGCACAAATATGTGCTGAAAAAGTGGGAGTGAAAGAATGAGTTAGGCATTTCATCCTATTTAGCAAAATGTTTTTGACTTTGCCTGACAGAGAAAGTAGAAGGAGTAGAAATGTCACAACGGCTTCCCAAGGATCAAGCCACCTACCTTGTTCTGGTTTGATTCTGGCTTCCAAAATTTATTTGCCTATTTTTCATGTGTGCTTTTTCAGCACATTGGTGACAGAAAATAGATTGTGTTGAACTCTTTATGTTTATTCCTTTTGTTAATAAAATGAAGACAGAGCAAGTGACTCTTCCTGAAAGTATGTCTAGATACCTTAAATGGTTCTGCTGCTTTTCATCGGGTCTTCTCCCTGAATTTAAGTCAAAATTCACAGATATTCTCTGCGTTTCTCGTACAGTAAAAATCTGTGGGTTTGTATTACCATTTTAGAAATCAGCCTTGTCTTTCGTTCTCTCAGGTATAGTTGTAAATAGTGCAACGATACAATAAAAAATGATTACTGCTCTCTGATGGGTGTTGTATGGGTGTAACCTTTTTACTGTAACCAAAAGAAATAATGAAAAACTCTATGAATATTTGACCTAGTTATGCTCACTGTCAGCACTGACAAAACCACAGGACCCCATAGTCTTTTTACAAATAGAGGAAGGTGCAGTCTCCTGTTCCCACCTCTCTCTCTCTATCTCTCTTTTTTTTTTTTTTTCCTAGAGATATCCAACTGAATAATCAATTGGGTTTTAAGTGTGCTAGGTTCCAGCATCACAACATTACTTACAGCAGTTTCCTGAGATGTGAAAATACACACTATCTTTCTAAGTCAGTCTGTGTGTGTATGCGAGGAATTCTCAGATGCCCAATTCTGCATAAAGAGTTAGGGTATACTGCCTACCTCTACCAGGAATATGTCACTTTCAGGCAGTCTACATGGCTGAAATACGAAGTCTCCAGAGCTCACCTAATTCATCTCCAGTTGACTGCTACCTTAAGTAAATAAACTGATTTTACTCCAGGAGATTTGAGGAGATTAATTTGATTTCATCATCATTGTCGGAATTTCTGAGGACAGGCACAGTCCATGTTCCTTCTACGTCACCTCAATCTCTTTCCCGGAGAGTAAGAATTTGTATTTTATTATGTTACTGATATCATGGTTTGGGTGATTGGGGATGCAGAGCATGCCTTTGCTTTTGTCTGTTCTTGGTAGGAAATTCCCTTTGTAATCAGATGCATACTCTCATGACAGTAACAGCAGAAAAACAGCCACTGAGATACAAGAAAGAACAAATGAGAAAGATCAGGTGGGTGAACAGCTCTTCGGAGTGGAGCTGGGTTTGAGTGAAGGGACAAAGCAAGCTGTTAAGCCAAGGCAAAGTGAGCATCCTGGATGGGATTTGGCAATTGTTTGGAGGTTGATGCTGCACTTTTTCACCCTTACAGGCGATGCATGCTTGGTTGTACAAAGGGAAAACGTGTATCCAAATGATCCAACTCAGTATACGAGCATTTTGAGTCAAAAGTTTGACAAAGCTTTATTTTTTTCTTAAAGGGAAGAACTAAAAGCCAGAACAATGTGGCTTCATCATCTGATTCTTATAGTTGTTTCCAGATCTTAAAAACTGATGGAATGTTTTCTACTCCAGACAGAGCATCCTCTGGGTAAGGAACTGACGGGCTCAGCCATGTATCAACTTGCAATGAGTATATCCCTGCGATACAAGTCAGCAGGCATTTGTTTTTGTGCCATAAAAGGCCAAGCAAACATATCATTATTATTACTATTATTTTTATTTTATTGTATTTAGGCTGGTATTTGGGGACTTTGAATATTTTTTCAAAGAAGGAACTGGCAAAGAAGATTAAGTGATCTAATAATTCGTAATAATGAGTACTGCATTTGCGAGTACTACAGAAAGCTATATTCTGGCTTTTGGGACCATGCATGCATTTTTATAGTGGAATAAATAAATAATCATTTGTGACTTCAAAATGTAACAGTCTTCAGGAGAGAAGGGAAGAGAAATTAATGTTGATTCAGTAGGGAACTACTGTTCCAATTTGCTATTACTTTAACAAGAAGGGATGTGTTGAATGTGCACAGAACAATGTGTTTTGTTCATGTTTATTGTAAAATTTATGCCTCAAGTTAAGTAATAACTTGATTTTTTTTCCTCTTTACTCTTGGACTGTGAGACATGTACATGTGAGACATAATGAGTAATTACTGAAAATTTTCCAAATTCAGACCTCTTCTGAAGGTAATGAGAAAGAGCTTTAGTGTCTTGAAGACCTTATATCTTGCTTCAGTTTTCAAAACAAGATTCAGTTCACTTCCGAACCACCACTGTAACCTCTAAGCTATTGCTATAATTTATGGTCAACTGGATATTGATTTACCCACACCAAATGATAACATATGCTAAGAGCAGTCCCAAAGGATCGGTGGAAATACTTGGGCAGTAAAATGCAACTTAGATTTTCGAAGTCTGACCTTACAGCAATAAAATGGGTTAATGTGAAAAAACTTCAAGAGTTTGCAAATCACTGATATTCCTCATTTTGAGGAAAACCAGGTAGAGTTATTCATAATGAAAATATCATTGCAACTGTTGTCAGATATGAGAGCTTGCTATTTTCTTAGGGTGTGAAAAGGGAGTGTGCTTTACCTCCTATAGCGAGAAGCAGTAATTCTCATGAAGAGTCAGTAATGTAGCTCACAAAGGGGAGTTCAATCCTCTTCTGGTGCTTAATAATTCTAGGTCATATTGTGCCTCTGGCTGTAAAGTAGATCTCACATCAGGAGTATGCTGCTGACCACTGGTACTAAATTCAGCTTCCAGATGGTGTAATAAGCTTCATGAGGAGTGAATGCAATTATAATAATCTAAAAGATTCTTGTTGTCTCTTCTAGCCATGGAAAACCCAACCTGTCATGCAGGGAATTTCTGGTCTGCCAGAATCAATCCAAGACTAGATTTTTTGGCCTAAAATATTCCTAAGCCAGACAGAAAATTATTTCATAGTCTCAGAAGATTATATTGTCACCTTTCTATCTTATACTGACAAGGCATGTCTTGTTTAGTGAAGTCAGTAACACAAGTTGAATACCAAATAACTGGACAGCTGCAGCAAGTCTTCTCCACTGTGAAAGGATCAAATTATGCTCAGATGATGTGAAAAATAAATGAAAAAACACCCAGGCCATACACACTTAAGTGTGCAAGTCATTTATCATTGTTACAACCACACTGCCTTACTAGTGCTGTGGGTGGAGGTGTTCTGGATTCGTGCTCCCTGTCTGTACATGGAGCATGCTACTGCACAATGCCTGGACACTGTCCCTCAACCATGCTCTGCTTTCCAGAGTAAAAACATCTGGTTATCTGAGCTGTGGGAGAAGGGATATGCCCTGCAAAGGATCCTCTGATGTGAAGAAAGGTGAGTACCTTTAGCAGCTGGATTTAACCTAAGGCAGTTTCGCTGGATCTAGATTGTGAGTATACGGAAAGTATGTTAGAAAAGTTTATTATTAGCACCATGGAAAACTATTCCAGCTTAGAAAAAAAAAGAGTATTAACAGTTGAACAGATACAAACTGGTGGCTTTACATGGTTTATATTTAATTGTTTAGGCACCTGCTTTATATAGTTTATGTTTAGTTGTCTGGCAACTGCCTTGTTGTAAGGTTTCTCTCTATTTTAAGAGGACATGGACAGTTTGTGGTTAAAGATTAGCTCACTGAATGGTGGAGGTTGCACATATTCTTTCCTCTTCATAATTTCTTGTGGATGTTTTTCCCACTTCTGAAGTGCAACATCACCTTTAAGAGCAAAGTGCTAGGCAGGAACTGGTGGATAGAGCCTCAAGGTGATGTATTCATCATTTAAGGATATGGAGAATGAGGGGTGGGAAAACTGAGACTGTGTGCCAGAAGTGGCAACCCTCACACAGAACTGAGAGTCCCAGCTAATGCCAACACCAGCGACACTTTGGTTATCACAAAACAAGAGACAAAAGGCCAAATTCAGCACTTCTGTATACCCCCTTTAACTCAAAGTAATTCCAGTCATGACAGGGGAAGTATTCTTGTCAGTATTATTAGTGGCAATATTTGACTCAAACTTTGGAAAGTAAGCTTAGTCTTTGGCACAGTAAATATTCGGTTTTCTGTTTACCTTCTTCATATTAATGTCTTAAAGTTTATGCTATACTAAATAATAAATAGTACAATTTTATTAGATTGAGTAGACACTTTTACACTCAGTTATTAGCTGCTTAGACATTGGTAAATGGTCTGTTCTCAGGCGTGCTGATGCTTGGATATCCTTTTTCTCTTCAAATGCACATTCCAAATCACAAACCGTTTCCCTTTTTTTTAAATGTTATTATTATTTTTTTTTTTGTCAACAGGTTTTATTTGTGCCTGCAGTTTTTATAGTGCTTTTTTACTTTTTTTTTTTTTTTTTTTTTTTCTTGGGGATGCTATGGATTGATATGTTATTAATGTCCAGAAGCAGATTTCTTTATGATTCCTTATCGTTCTTTCTCCCAGCCCTTAGATCAAGATCTGTGAATTAGTACAAAATAATATATAAGGAACTTATTTTATGTGATCAGCAGAGAGCAAGCACAGAGCCTTCCAGAAACTCTTGGCAGGACCCTGAAATGATTATCACAGATGAGTGGCTGATTGCAGAGCTGAATCAATCTGTGATTACATTACAATATAAGGGCCAGTTTCTGCAACCCCTTATTCACGCAAGCAGTCCTAATGGAGGCAAAGTTAAGAAGAAGAAAGCTGAAATCATCAAATTCCTTTCAAGCATAAAAACTATCCTCAGGAGTTAAGGGGTTAATGCCTTGACAAATGCCTTCCCCCTACATTTTCCATCAGCTGTATACAGTGTGGAATAAAGAAGATTAATTTAATAGTTGCTAATGGCTTAAGTAAAAACAACCCCAGTTCCCCCCAGACTGTAGTTATTTCTAACTCAGTCTGCAATTGAGAGAAGCTATTTTTTCCAGAAATCTGTTAAACTTTGAAAGAATAGCAAAAACTTCCTTATCCAGGAAAGGCTGTTATGGGAGAATAATTTGCAGCGTAGCCATCTGAAGCTTTTTCTTGAAAGCACAATGCGCTCTACTATTATATTTTGAAATTAATTAGAACTGTAATTGGAATTAGCCCTTGTTTCCATAGCTATCCCAAGCCCAGTGTAACAACATGGAAACAGGGCAGGATGTGTTCAAAAGACAGGAGGATATATGATGAAAACAAAGTGGGGAGTGCTGGGTTGGGTAACACATTCCAAAGAGTGCTTATTCCATGATTCTGAAAAGCATTTAAGAATTTGTGCTGAAATTTTAACTGTGTATTTAATGATTTCTGTCACTACACAAAGCATTTAAGCTTATGCTGAGCTTCAAAGCTGTGGTCAGGCTGTACTGATGTTAATGGAGCAGGTGCATCCCAGCTGATAAACATGAGGTAAATGGGAACTGTTGCAAAGTCACTGGTATCCAAGGAGGAGTACCAAACCCTTATTTAGAGGATTTGCTAAGATGGGATCATAATCGCTCATTCCCCACTGCTTTAATGTACCCGTAACATGAGTGCTCACCTGAAGGATTTACAGGGGTGCAGTCTCTACTCTACCTGATATTAGATTTTGAACAGAGACGAGAGTGCTTTGAAACACATTCCAGCAGAAGTATCTATCATTTCCACCCCCTTTTTGGTCCTCCAGTGTGTATAGTCTTGTTTTTCTCTAGGATCTCTGCAGCTCAGGGGACTGCCTCAAGGCTCACCTAACTGGTGCTGTCCACAAGCAGGGTCTTTTCAATTTCAGGAGCATGTGTGGAACACATGAAAGAGTCTGAGTAATCAGGGGATGGAAAATGGATGTCAGAAGAGCAGGTTAGTTTAAAAGCTGTACTTCCTTTTTTTTTTTTTTTTTTTTTTTTTTTTTTTTTTTTTTGAGATAGAAATTATATGTACATGTATAGGGTTCAATTTCAACTGTTAAACATTTTCATTCTGATATCTCAGGCATAACAAAGTTACCATGAGTACAAAAAAGAGTGTAGCTCTCAGTCTTTCCAGGGTCCTTTCACTTTAGAAAGAGGTAAGAGAAGATTCTCATTAGGCAGTTATTCTGGGGTATGAGGGGAACATGTGCATTTAAGGACTTGCAGAATAAATGTAGCTGAAGGTATGTGTTGCTCAGAAGTAGTCCTGTACATCTTACTATTGAAATGTGTATAGCTTCCAGTCTACTTTTCAATGAGGCTTTAAAACAGTCCTTTGCATGTATTGAGGGCTTGTTACTGGGTATGGGGGAACTGCAGGAGATTCAGGGATGCAAAGCAGTTACATAGATAACATTGTTTGGACCAGACCACAAAGAGTTACACAGCAGTAGTACATTTAAAGTGATTTCAGACTGGAATGTAGCAAATCCTGATGTTTCTCTCAATCTTTTGTGCACAGAGACAGATGTGAGATATCCAGACTGATACAAAGCCATGCGGCCTGGCTAGGGTTTGGCAGTTTGAGGATTGGATGCATGCACAATTTTGCATTTCTGCTCAAATACATTCTCCTAAAGATGTAGGCTTTTTTTTTTTTATCCAGTGAAAGAACAATATATTTTCCATGGAATCTATGACCCCATTGGAGAACCCACCATGCAGTCTGCCTTGTGTGGAGGAAATCTTTTCATGAATGGGGAGTAAAGCCAGAAAGCTCTGATAGGAAAATGTCATAAATATAGTCTGTTCCTTAGGCTTGCATAATTTCCCGTCATTGGCCAGTGACATGAGGATATTCAAGTAAAGATGCTTGGGTGCCGTATTTGATAAAATATAGTCATCTCAGAGCAAGAAATTCATTCAGATGTTAATAAAAATGGAAAGCTGAGAAATCGTGGCATTTGCTGCATAGGAGGGAGGCTTTGTCTTCTTTCCTGCAATTTACCCTACTTCATTGCTGAAGCCCAAATAACAGTGTGGATAAATGACTATTATCACAGGACCTGGATTTATATGCATTGTGCAATGGTAGGAGGAAAATTAATATAGAAGCAACAACCTGATGAAAGCCATTGTAACAATGGCCATTCTTTATGAAGTGCTGCATCCTAAACTGATTTTCTCTAAATATTTAAATTGTGTATCTCTGCGTGTAAGTGAGAGGCGTGTTCTTGTTTACGGTATATTTTCTTCTGCTTCTGCAGCTTGGAACACCAGAAAGCGCCTTGTGCTCCATCACCCCAAAACAGATGCATTCTCTATGTACAGGGACACCCTCCTGTCTCCACATGCACATCTCCCCAAAATCCCATGAAACCCCAAATCCAGACACCTTAGGCTTCTAGAGTTCCTGATATTTCCTCTTTGACTTCACCTATGGAAAAAAAAAAAAAGAAAAAAAAAAAAAAAGGTGTGCAGCTGAAAACTAGACTGAAAAAGGCATAGGGGTGGAGGGAAATATGCTCTTACAATGTTTTTGAAAGATAGAAATTACCTGCTTTTTGTGAGCTATGTGCCATAAATTCAGCCTGGGCATTTGTTATCCAAATTACCTCTTCCTTTTATCTAATGTATAAAACACTGTCACACTCTTGACTAATGTCTCATTTTTGTGTGTAGATGCAATATCGGATGCTTAATTAGGCCAATAATTATTCATGCATTAGTGTGAACTTTTTGAAGTATAATGGTAACTTGTTAAATGTATAATTATTACCACTGATAATTAGCAACCTTTTTTTTAATGTGCATCACTGGTCCTCTAGAAAAAAACAACATTTGCAATACTGAATATTGGAATTTAACACATATCCTCCTGTTTTATTTTTAATATTAATAACTGCCACATCTCCTCACTCAATTTATTTAAGATTGAAGGCTTGACTTTGCTCAGGTAAAGGTCCAAATGTCCTGTAGTTCTGGGTACTTAGTGGCACTGTACATTTCTGAGAAGCTGCTATTTTGAATTTCCCACTAATGTAATGACTTTCATAGAATCACATAGAATCACAAGGTTGGAAAGGACCTACAAGATCATCTAGTCCAACTGTTCTGTTGTCTTTGCAACAGAAAAATTCAGTCCTCTGTGCCACTGCTAAGAAAGCCTTTAACTCTCCATAGGCACACCTAATTCTACATGCAATTCTTGAGTTTTTTGCTTGTTGCTTTGGAAATTCAAAGACTAAGCATTTGATTCTATAGCTGAAATTCTCTGTGAGGAAGTTTATGCTTAAAGATCTAAGTATGTTTCACTTTAGAAATCTGAATGACAAAATATTTTGGCAATCTTGAAGACAAAATGCTCATTTCTGCTAACCATTTTAGAAATACTTCTCTAGCCTGACCTATTCCTTTTATTACTATGTGTGAATAATGTGTTGTGTATAATTTTTTGTTTGTGTGTGCATATATATCGGTATTTATTTATGTATGCTGCCTATACACACGATTTATGTGCGCACAAATTCTTTAAATATAAAATTAAATACAGAACCAAATGGGATACAACAAAATGGTTTCACAATTTATTACTTAATCTGAAGGTAAGCATTTCAGAAGCTAAGGTACATCATGTAACTCTGGTCTTACATACTTTACACTCTTTAACTAGGAGTTCACCCATTACTTCTCAAATAACACACCAATGTGTATCTTTATGTATAGGCTGAGGTTCTCTAAAAAGAGATGTTTCTCCCCTTCCTCCCCCAGAAGCTTCACCTGGATGTTGCTGGAAGTAAATGAAATAATTCTTATTGACTTATGTATTATGAAGCAGGTTGTAGAGCTCCACTCCCTGAGCTATTCCATCTTTTTTGCGAATGTAAATTAAATGTGGTATTTCAAATCCTGATTTTTCAAACTTTCACTTCATTGTTTCAAAGGTGTAGTAGCATTTGCATGATTTGTAAACCGAACCATTTATTATTTTTCTAATGAAAAATGGATTTTGAAAAACATTTACTGCAACTACCAATCGATTCCTTTCTGATGCTACAAAAGACTTCCGTATCTTTTCAACTTTTCCCAAACTAAGAGGTCATACTAAAAAAAAATTGCTATCCAATTTTTAAAACAGCAGTAGTTTTTTTTATTAATTATTTAACATAAATCTTTCAGGGGACAATTTTGATTTTTATTATAAAGAAAAAAAATTTTAAAAATGGTCAAAATACAAATATTTTAATTGCTTTGCTTCAACTTAGCCCTTAATAGAAGATTAAATGAATCCTTTTACATATACCGTTTCTTCCTCGCAGTGTATCTTCCAGTGCCAATTGCATTTTCATGTTGTCTTCTACTGCATCACAAAGAGCATCTATATGGCATCAAAAAAGAAACACCCAGCCACAGCAGTTCCAATGTTTGAAGCTACTTAGATTGGAGAAACAGTTTGGACCCTTAGAAAAACATCCATTAAAAATTCTGGATCCAATTTCAAATTTGAATTATTGATTTGAATGAAATTTAATGGAGTTGAGAGATGGCATCTAGATATAGTTCTTCTCTAACCAAGTTACAAAAGTGATGAAAGGCAATAAAACTAAAGAGCATGATCAAGAAGAACAATTAAAAGCTGAATAGCTCCCCGCTGTATTAGAGTGGCAATAAGCTTTTGTTGCCTTGATTTACTGCTTTGTAAATTGGGAATATCATGTCTTTTTCTGATGTTTACGTAGCACTTAACAGATAATTAGGATTGCCTACATGCTAAGTATTTCAGCCATACATGGGATTTTAATGGCAATATCCAGACCTGCATATCAATGCTGTGAAAGACCACGATTTTTGCATACTGCATCGACAACTACAACAAGAAATGATGTTTTCTTCATTCTCCCATAACCTTTCTTCTGCTTGGTCTGTATGAACTTAAAAAAGCTGACACACAGAGCAATAGTGTAGGTGTGGTTTGGGGCATAAAGATATAGTAGCGTAACTGCTTTCTTTCTGTAACAAATGAATATGGATCCTGATGATTAATGCATTCAATTCATTAGGAAGATTATCAGTATTTGTACTAAATACTGCTCTGGACAAAGAAACATGTCGAGTATGTTTCTTCTTTAATCTCCATTTGCATAGCTTGTCCAGTAAGTCTAAAATCATCTTTCTAAATGTATCAGGGCCAGAATACTAAAAGTTGTGTGTATGTGTTGGGCTGTATTTCCCTATTTTTTCTCTTTCCTTCCTTCCTTCCTTCCTTCCTTCCTTCCTTCCTTCCTTCCTTCCTTCCTTCCTTCCTTCCTTCCTTCCTTCCTTCCTTCCTTCCTTCCTTCCTTTCTCTTTCTTTCTTTCTTTCTTTCTTTCTTTCTTCCTTTCTTCCTTTCTTTCTTTCTTTCTTTCTTTCTTTCTTTCTTCCTTTCTTCCTTTCTTCCTTTCTTCCTTTCTTTCTTTCTTCGTTTCTTTCTTTCTTTCTTTCTTTCTTTCTTTCTTTTTCTTTCTTTCTTTCTTTCTTTCTTTCTTTCTTTCTTTCTTTCTTTCTTCTTTCTTTCTTTCTTTTTCCCCTTTCTTGTTCTTTTTCATAGTGATGATGTATAGGAAAAGAGAACATTACCTTAATTTTAAATTCCTCAGCCTTGCACCTTTGTCAGATGGTCATCTGGAGGGTCTGGTGCCTTAAGAGATAGCTTTCATGTAAACTTGACTGGATGAACATACTTGTATTATCATGCTGCCCTCAAGTTAATATATGCTGCCTCTTGGGAAGCCTTGCTAATTTGGGTTCAGTGCTGCACTAACTTTAATTAAATGGGTTCTAATTTTAATTCTAGTGGCCAATTCATATCTGGATTATATCCTCTTTCATGGGAAGAATGAAACATGTCTGCCCACAATGGTAAGACGAATCCCCACAGTTATTCGCGAACCTCTTTACTGAGTTAGTTTTACTTGGCACTGTGGCTGTAATGGCCTGGTGTACTAGAAGCCATGTGAATGCCATATTAGTATTTGCCATCAGATGTTCAAAGAAGTCCTGGAAATATATGTTGAATTGTTTCATTTTTTAATCAGAAACAGGAAGGAAAATGCTTTATCTGTGTATTGCTTACCTCCAGAAAGTTGCCACAACAGCAAAAAAAAACAACAAAAAAACAACCCACAACATTCTGAGAAAAACAAACAATATCAGAAAGCAAATCAGTAATATATTTTGATTTGGACTGAAAATGATGTAATCTTCTTTTTAATTTCTTGCAGTTATAATTTCTTTTCTTTTTTAGTATATCGATGAGAGTAATTGATATCTGCCAAAAGCAAATGATGTGTCTGCTTACAGTAATTTCCTCATCAAATCTAGACTAGTGCAAAAATAATAAATGTAACATTAATCGATCAATTTAACTTACTACAAAAACTGAGCTGTTCATATTACAAAAATTTTCATTTTTGCCATGCTTTAGAAAATCTTTTTCAAGTGCAAGTACTTTACTACTGATCAATGACCATGCAATGGAAATGAATTTCATATTCATTCCCCGTTGTTGCAAATTATTTTAATTACTTCTTCAAGGGTTCACTGGCACAATCAGCAGAGGTTAGCAGGTCATCTGGGAACATTTATTCTGCCAATTTATCTGTTCTTGAGATGTCAATATTAAAGTATTTTATTTTTTGCTGCAAATATTTTATATACAGGAGAACTTGTGACCTCAGGCTTCATGAATTAATACATTTGTTCTGGCTATGAAGGTAAACTGAATGTTAATGCAACATTTCAAATACTATAATCTGAAGTCTTTTGTAAAAGGCATATGTTTGTATTGTAGCACTGGGCCATATTTATGTAATGAGAAGGCATAATGTGCTCAATAAATATTGAAGTTCTTGGCCACCTGCTGAGCATTTGATATTGAAGCACATCTAGTTATAGATTTTGAAAATGATGCCCCTTTTCATTCTGGGCTGAATTTGCACCTTTGCTACAGTAATTTCATTTTGCATCTCTGCACATAATTATTGTGAAGCTGATGCAGTAGGGGAACAATAGAGAGAGAGAGTTTGCCCTGAACAGCAGGCAGTGTTGTATTATTTTAATGAAACATGAAAGTTTGAGGAAACAAAACAGTAAACCTTCCAAAGTTTCCAAAACAGGGCTTTGGGGTGGTGCTCTGCTATCCTCCAGTACCTGGAGATAAATGTCTGTCAAGTGAGTTAAATACTATTACTTCAAAAGAGAGCAGATCTTTGTTGTCTCATCCACAGCAGAGTAAGGAATTCTCTTTAAAACATCCATCACCTGTATCCGCCAAGACCTTAGGTGCTTGAGTAAGGAAACTCAGCAAGAGTGTGAAGTGGGCTTCCTAATCTTTCTTTCCTTACAACAACTCTGAATTA
This sequence comes from Alectoris magna, assembly GCA_030625065.1. NCBI lineage: Eukaryota > Metazoa > Chordata > Aves > Galliformes > Phasianidae > Alectoris > Alectoris magna. Next base: position 110,097,576 of record CM060560.1, read on the forward strand.
GCTCCCAAGGCAAGCGGACTCAAGAAAGGGACTGTCTTTTCCTGATTTGCACAGAGTCATTGCAATTTTAAGACATAAGAAGCTATAACAATTATCTCTGTGAATGCGAGGCTATTTCAAATGTTAATGTTCGAGCTGAAATGGCCTCAAAACAGGAATATCTTGAGAAGAGGAGCACCTCAGGCAGACACTGACAACCCAAGCAGATCTCTAGCCCCTTGGAAATGTTGCCATACAGAAACTTTAAGGATATACTTGTGCAGCAGCTCTCCTAGGTTTGAGAAGATGGTTGTTGTCCCTGTGAGGACAATTTGCTTACTTGTACTGATGTCTTTGGAAAGCGATCTGCATGGTCTGTGCCCACAGGAGAGAGTCAGATCTCTGATAGACTCCTACTGAGAGAGCCTTTTACATAAACAAGTTCTCTCTACTCAGTTAAGAGGACTGCATTTCTCATTCATGAAATTTTAACTCCTTTAAAATCAGTGGGTGTATTGCTCTTGTCTGGTAGCATCAATGTTATTTAACTTTGGAATTTGCAATAATCTAAGTGATCGAGTTCAGAAAGAAATATGAAAGCCGGCTGTTCCACGGAAGTTAGTAGGCACATGGGAGTACTCCGTTTTTTTTGGAGGGAGGTTTTTCTTGACACATAGGAAAGTTACTCCCCTTTCAGCTGAAACTAGCTACTGAATTTCTCCTTTGTGTAATAGCAGATATCTCCCTGTGTTCTTATTATGGTTCATTCAATATAGCAACAATAAAAGTATACACAGAGGCCCAGCTACTCAGCCACTACCGATCCATTGCCTTCAAGATCCACTGAAAAATCAAAACAAAAGAGTGCACAGAGGGATCTTCAAAGATGATCTATAGTTAACTTAAATAATAAAAAAAAGTCTGTGTCAGTTCAAGTCCTCACACTCTATGATATGATGTTGCCAGACTTGCATCAGTCACCAGCCTGAGTATTTCATGTACTGGATCACTGTTGCCAGGGATGTATATAATAAGATACCAAACTGTGGATTATTTTTTTTTTCTCAATGTAGTGAAACCAGGGTCTTTTCAGTTCTTGTTGGGTCACTTCTTAAGGACACATCAGCTTCTAAAATTCAACTTTGGTTTTACTTCTTGGATCCATAAACAGGCAGAATAACCAAAACAGTGATAAAAGGTTTTTATATATTTATATTATTTATTATTATTTATTATTATTATTATTATTTATATTTATTTATATATTTATAAAATCAGTATCACTTATGGTTATCACTAAGTCTCTTCCAGAACTTTAGATATCCAGGTTTCCTACACATATTTCTCTGGAATGTGTCTTCTTTAGGTGTTAATACTACCAATGTTCTTTTACAAGCTGTATTTGTAATTGAAAACAAATTTTTCAATTTCTCTTTCCTAGGCAGCAGAAATGTTACATTCAAATATCTATGGAAAATATGCTATGGGCTACGTTCATTTCAGACATTATACCCCAGCTATGTCTGTGACATGTGTTGTTGGTGAGAAAATGGACTGTCTGTTGGTCCTCAGACTCATACAGAACTTCTGCTGTAGCTGTTTTCAGATTGTGGTCCTACTCTTCTGCTTCTAATCTCATGGTCGCTTCTATACACTTCCTCACTGATTCGCTTCTCTTTAAGACAATTTCTCTTCTGCAGCAATATGGGAGTTCTTATTCTTGACTCATATTTCTGGAGATTACACTACTGTCTTCATAAGTCTTCACTTTGCTGAATTCATTTACATCTCTGTATGAAGTGGGAGAAAAATAGCAGCTTGCTATGCTCCGTTTGATCCTCATAGCACAGGTGTAAATGACAAGATACAAGATTGTCATGAGTTAGGTCTAGCTTGAGCTACTCAAGCACTGAGTTATACTTGCAGTTTCAGGTTCAGGAAACACTGGGAACTGCCGATTTTCATGTTATGCAGTGGTACAATAGTACAGAATAGCATAAAATCTTACTTTGATCACTACATATTTGTGTACTGTACCAAATTTTGACTTGATTCAAGTTTCAAGTTATAAACTTGAATTTAGATTCAAATTTCTAACTCTCAGATCAGGCAATACTGTCTTCCAGATTTCAGATTTTGCTGTAAACAGTTCATACTACTCTGTGTATATTCTTTGGCTTGTATATAACCCAGTTTTGTGCAGATTTCCAAGCATACATTACAGCTGGCCGTCATTACAGTGATATTCCTTTGCTTCACTATTAGCTTTCTGAGCTATAAAAATAATACTCTGATATATGAAGAAAAGCAGAAGCCTGTTTAGTATGCAGGGTTGGAGACTGAGGATTGCAGCTACTTCATAAGAATCTGAGGTTTGCATTGCAGTGGAGAACTGGGACCTCAGAGAGATGGTCACTTGAGGTTAGAGACCACCATTGCTCTTTCCATCCTTCTTGTCTATCAGATTCTCACGTGGATGTATTTTGTGTTCATTAATTATTCTGCTCCTTTATCCAGGCTTCCACTTATAAATCCAGTGAATCTCAATGATTTTGATTAATGCTAGTTTGTTAGTAAGATTGTTACGTTGAATAACTTACTTAAAAATTATCTAACTCTTACTTCTCAGAGCAAGCTAGTGCAGTAACTTGAAAGATACGTAATATTTTACCTTGGTTTTAAAGTAAAATAATCTGTGTTTTGTCTTTGCAGGTATAGATATGGACCCCATAAAGTTCACAGAATTGTTTAGAGTGAAAGGGAACTCTAGAGGTCTGATCCAACCCCTTGCTCAAGGAGGGTTACCTGCAGCAAGTTGCTCAGGATCACGTCCAGAGGGCTTTCGAATATCTCCAAAGAGAAACTGCACCACTGTTCTGAGCTGTGGTGAGACTGTGCTGGTGCTCAGTAATTCTCACAGCAAAAAAATTATTCCCTTATGTTCAGAGCAAAGTTTTTGTACTTCACTTTGTGCTGACTGCATCTTGTCCTTGCACTGGGCACTGCTGAAAAGAGCCTGGCTCTGTCCTCTTTGCACTCTCTTTTCAGGCATGCATCTATGAGATCTTCCTCAACTCTTCTCCAGGCTGAAGAGCCCCAACTCTCTCAGCCCTCCTTCATGTAAGAGCTATTTCAGTCCTTTAATCATGTTGGTGGCCCTGTGCTGAACTCTTTCCAGTATCTCCAAATTTGCTGTTACCGATAAATTTTTTAAGGACAAAATTTAGCTCTGTGGGTTGTCTTTGTTTGTTCTAATTATACTGGCTATTTCAGGAACACTTAGAGTGGGAAAAGTAATGAGAAAACAAGAATTTTTAATTTATTCTCAATTTCTGCTTGAAAAGCTGTGGTCTTTATATAAGTCATCTAAGAAATGAACAAAGGAACAATTTATATTGGAGATTAATGAGTGTGAAAGCCTTTGGTAATATGGCAGTAAGTACCATAGAAATGTTATAAATACCTAAAAATTCAGCACAGAGTGTATGGGCAAAACTCCAAATGGTTGTCCCTGTTGCAAGATGGAAAATTAAACCCTTAATGGGCAAAACCTCTGCCTGTTATTGGTAAGAAGCACTAAAAGTAGCCATTCTTAGGAGCACTTGTGGTTGACTAGCGCTTGTTATGCTGCAGAAGAGGAGTAACGGTCCTGAGGAAGAGGTTTTCTTTGTCATATCAGCATTTTTTAAGTAGAGCACAGATGCTTTATGCTTCCAGGCTTGGTTACATTAGAGGAATGTATTGAGCATAGTGAAAAGGATTTAAAAAAATGAAAAAATGACATGCTGGGTGTTATTAGTATGACGAGTGAAATTTTGCTTCTCTTGCTCATAGAAACTACAGGCACTCTTCACTTTTCCATGAGTTTCTAATTGAGATTAGTGTACAGTCCGATATTTTCACAGAAGTCACACAGGCCAGAGCGTACAATAGCAATTAAGTATTGAGTGTACATATGACTAATTAATTAGTGCCATAAGGAAACATATGTTTTGTCTCCTTCCTGGAGCCAATTACCACATGCCTGTGTTATAAAGCAGGATGGGAAGTGGCCCCATGCTGAAATAAGAGTTCATTACAAAACAACATGACAAAGAAAGAAACAAGTATATGCTGACCAAGCCAACCACTACAGAATGACAAACTAAAGGAAGAAAATTATCAGGGAAACTTCTGCACTGAAAGAGAGCTTAAACTGCCTTCAGGGGACAACTTCAGATCACTTGAACGGCTTCTTTTGAAATGAACGTACAATGCTTAAACATACTGGAATGTTGAATGTGATCTATAGCTAAAAAAAAGCATATAGCCTACTTCTAATGACCCTGTCAATGATAGAATAGAGACAGTTTTTGATATTTCCTTCTGTTGTTTAGTTTGGGTTCCTATTTGGCTTTTATGGTGTCAGTTTGATTCACTCCATGCTTCAGTCCTGAGCTATCACTCCCCTGGCTGTCTTTCTAGCCTCAAAACTGCTCATTCCTCTTGAGAAATCTGATCAAAACTGAACAAATAGTTTGCTCCAGCATCTATATAATGATATACAATGCACATACTGACTCTAATGAGTCAGTAAGGATGCAAGTCCAGGCTCATGGGTTGACCCAGGGGTTGAGTCCTGCTTTCCTGTGCACTTGACAAAGACAGAAAAGACTTACCAATTCTTCCTGACTTTGGAGGCTGCAGAGATGGTCCATTCACAGTCTTTATCCTGCTGGAATTTTGTTATCTTCAGAATATTGTTTCCCTGAATGACGCTTCCTTAAATGATAGAACCAAGCTCTAGGAGTACAGTTACAGAGCCAGGTACTACTATATGGCTTGGTCATAACTGCCATATAATTTTGTTTTCAATCAACTTTAAAAATAGCATGTTCTCGGTTACTGAAAACACGGATAGGGTTCAGCAGCAGCATGCTGACCGGATGCTGGCAGAAACTTTGTGTCATATTTATTGAATATTTGCACAAATGGGATTACAGCAGTGACAGTAGTACAAATTTGTATATTACAAACACAAATGCCTTCTAGCAAAATGGTAGTGACTGGTAATGATGTCTTTTAATTCTCCAACTTGCTACAAGCATAGCTTAGACACCGTTTTACCCAGCTCCTGTAATGGAGCTGTGGCAAGTATAAATATGTTTAAAATAAATCTCCTCAGCATTCTTCATACTTCCATTCCTATTTTACACTAATACACTTCACCATATACATTACTACTCCATCAGAACTAACCAAACAGGATTTAAAAATCTTTGAGATGTCTTTATGATGAGAATATTCATGAATACCAATCCAGAGTTTGCTCACATTTAACGTAATTCACGTAAACATTTTTCTTGTGCACTCATTCTTGGGAACTGCAACACAGACGAAAACCTCATACAGGCTTTTGTTTTATACTTTTGCCCATCTGTGCTTCTTGCTGCAGAGAAAAAAAAATCCTTTGCCTTTGCTCCTATCATTTTTATTGACACTCTTGGCAGGTGGGTGTTGATGAGATTTTTGTTATTTTTTCCTGCTTTTCCTTACGACTCCCATCTTTAGCTCCACAGCAGTATTTTAAACATATGCCCCCTTCTTTCCTGCTGTTGTCTTTTTTGCAACTGAGCACCCTGTTCAGTTGCCTCGTTTCTCATCCTGACAGCTGCCATCCTCTCAGGTTTTTCTGCTTCCACCTTGTGGCTTGTTGAAAATCTTGCTGGAACCTGGGTACTTCTAAGCTATGCCCCACTCCTCTGGAGTAGATTTGAGGGTCTGTGCATCCAGAAGTAGGCATGCTGAATCCACACATCTCCAGGGATTGCCAAATTACATTAGCAATTGTCTTCGCATATTCTCATTGCCAATGTGCTGCATACAGCCTGAAGGTGATATTGCCTCCATTTTCCTTCACAAAGAACATGGTAACAGGTGTGGATAAAACAGCCAGGACAAAGAATGTCAGGACAACAATGTCTGGAATTGATGCTTTCCTGACTTTCTGGGCTTGCTGAGATCTACCCATTCTTTTGTGAGCACATCCTCCTGAGTCTGGAGCAAGGCTGGCAAATGCACTGTCATTTCTCAAGACCCTTCTCTAAAAAAGTGGAACACTGAATCCAAGCACAGCACCATCCTCCTGCTTCTGATCCCATGCTGTCACAGCCAGAGGTGCTGTGAGCCAGCTCATGGAGCTAGCTCCACTGGTGCTCTGCCAGAAGTGAGCCCAGGTATGCTTCTGGACATGTTCAAACTGGCTGAGCTGTTGTTGGTAGGGTCAGGGCTCACTGGAAAGCCAGTCCGGAAGGTCAGGCTGTGTGTTTCTTGCACAAAGTACTGCTAGTCATGATCTTCACTTCTCATTTCTATTTCTGAACTGCTTCTGCAGGGCACTGCCTTGTACAGTTTAAGATGAGCCTCAAGGTAGTCATGATGTATTAATAATAATGCCTGATTGTGCTGGACGTGAATAGGAAAGCTTTTGGCATTCTTTCAAAGAAGGAAAGTTATGTTCTTGATCTGGAAACACAAACGGTATTCACGGTCATCATCAAATTAATCAACAAAATTTTACTTAAAATCATCTTAAATAGTTCATGCTCTGACTCAGATATGTGCCTGTACCTGATACCTCCACAACCAGAAGGAAGCAACAAACAGACAGTTCTTCTCAGCTTTGATATACGGGACATTAAAAAATATCAAGATCTTGTTAAAAGCTTACTCAACAAAAACTCATCAAATAGAATTAATTGCTGCAATTGTCAACCTCTGGATTTTGATTTATTGCCAAATGGTATTATTTAATGCCCTCAGTAATGTAGAATTGTTATTCTGGTGGCACAGTATATCAGAGAAACATCAAAGCCATTTGTAGCCTATGTGCCTGAGTTGCACATGAGGTTTAAGAAAATATTCTGTTTAAACACACGTAAGGTTGTTTTTTTTATTGTTAAGCATTATCAGGGATAGCAATATTTCATTGGAGGCAGATCACTATCCAGAAATATAATTAATCATGATTATTTATGTCATACCTAATTATCAGGAAATAGCCCCAGGGATACACTTCAGTTATATTTCAGAACCTTCAGACTATAATTACTTTGCTTTGTATTAAATATTCTTTCCATACTCTTGAAGAAGTTTATAACATAGTTATAAGGAATAAGGTCACAGGGATGGAAATAACTAATGTACAAGCAAATAATGAAAATACGTGCATTTGGGGAAGTGTTGAGTTATTATGAGCAGTATATTAATTTCATTCTCTTCATAATTAGGTAAAAGAAATGGTTTTCTAGTGTGGTTTTTAATATGTGAGCACACCAGCACAATAGCATAGGCCTTGAAACAAAGAGCTTTTAAAATTCTGTTAATGTCGTGTGAAGTGGATTAAAAGTTGGGGAAAAAAAAAAGACCTAAGGGTCTAAATTCCCAGTATTTTCATTTGTAAATTTTGGAAGCTATTTTTCAGTGAGGACTTTTCACATTGTAAGGATTTTCATAGCTTCTGGTGTCGCTTTAAAAGTTATTTAGATACATTTCTGGTTTAATATTTATAACCCATTGTGTGTAATTAAAGCATTTAATAGGAGTTGTAAAATTAGGTAGGCAACGTACATGAGTACGAATGCGTGTAATTTACATTCCTGGTTGTTAACGATGTTGGATGCCTTTAAAATGAAGAAAGGATAAGGTTAAGTATAAGACCTCAAAACACGCACACACTTGCGGATCTAAGCTATAATTTTATTGAAGGGCATACCACACAACAAAGTCATTCCTGTATAAATGAAAACCTGGACATTTATTTTTACAAATAAGTGTTTTTTTTCCCTCTTGTTTTCTCTTATAAAAAAGACAACAACATATTTTCAGCACCGCTATGACCAGAGGCTGTTTTTGGGCACACTGTTCTTGCATAACAGCTTTGTAGAGCTATGCTGGAATGCATGTCATTACACTGTCTTTGGAAGGAGGTTTGGTGATGGGGCTTGGCTTCTGGGGATTTTTGTTGGGGAAGAGTTACGTATGATCAGGTCCAAAATTCAAAGCGCGTTTGGTTATTTTGTTAGCTGACAGAATATGAGCTTAGAGGTACTCATTTAGCACAGTATTTTGTTAAGCTCATAGCACTAATGTGAAGCTGGGCTCTGTGACCTCAATTCACATGCTGACAGTAATGTAGATGGTTAAACACTGTGTCACCAGGGCCCAAAATCTCAGCACAGCTCTCATTGAAGAGGCGGAGGCTGCATTCAGTGGCCTGGGACTGAATGCTTCCACCTTGTTGTAATGCAGCAGGTGCTGGAAACCTTCCTGGTGCTGGCACAGTGCATTGGGACGCTGCGTAGTTTCACACTTTTGACTCAACCTCACATAGGTCCCACTGAATCTGGAATCGTGCTTTGCTAAAATTCTGCTTGTGATTTGTCTGTGACTTGGTTAGCTGCAAGCAAACTGCCCTGGTGGCCACACCATTGCTGTGTGTAGTGCCCGCATGCTGTTCTTCATAGCTGTGTTTTTCATGACACAGTTTTGAAACCACTGCAGGATTTGACTTTACAGAGCCCTCATTAAAGTGAAATTAGAGGATTATTCTCTTTGCTAAATTATTCAACTTGTTTAAATATTAAGAATAAAATAATAAAGATGGCGTTATTTTAAAATGCTGAAAAGGAGTGCCTCATGTTAGGGTTCAAAGTCAACAAACAATCTCCTCTTAAAACCGGGGATGGATAAACACAGAAATTATTTGCCAGTATTTAATGGAGAGGCAGCCCTCAGCCAGAGTCCATTACTATTTAATGACCGCACCATCTTTAAATCAGTGATTAAAAACACTGTGTACATTTGAACTGCCACCCTCTGTCTTCTGTGAATAATAATACGTGGGACTGAATGTTATCTGGGGAACTGTTTCCTCAACAAATGTCTGATTTTTTCTGTCTTCTAACCTGAAAGGTGTTTCCTTCTCTGTTTGCTGCTTAACCGGATATTTTTTTTTCACCTATTTGAATCATTGTTAGAACAGAAGGCAAAGTGTTTGCATAATTGAGCATTCAATTAATTAAACCAACTAATATTGAAAGTCATTGTTATGAACTAACCACTTCCACATGGCATTTTCCCCTCTATGTTTATTCATTTTCCTGATTTTCTGAGCACTGTGTTGAGGTGATGCGCTGCTTGTTGCAATGGGCAGGAACAGTTTTCCTTTAACAAAGCATGCAAGTGGCCAAAATGATTCAGTGACTTTAGAGAATACCAGATGCATTTTTTTTTCTTCCAAATTTATAGCTTCCAAAGACAACCCTAGGTAAGACAGTGAATTTTATACATCTGGAAGAGCTGAAACAGGCTGTCCAGAGAGGTTGTGGATGCCCCGTCCCTGGAGGTGTTCAAGGTCAGGTTGGATGGGGCCCTGGGCAGCCTGGTCTAGTATTAAATGCGGAGGTTGGTGGCTCTACATGTGGCAGGTGGTTAGAGCTTGGTGATCCTTGGAGCCCCTTCCAACCCAAGCCGTTCTATGATTCTATGATGATTCTATGATTATACATCAGATGTTGATCAATCTGGCTTTTTTTAGTGAATTTTGTTGATGCTGTAATAGTGCTCAACTTTCATGAAGGCAGTGGCATTCCATCTCCCTTCTTCGTGTGCATTGAAGTGTGCTGGTACACATCCCTGAGCAAAACTTCCTGTAGAAATGAGTGGTCCAGGTGAGGGCCTATCCTTCACCAAAAGGCTTTGAGGAGTTCAGCTCCAAGCAACACACCAGAAATGAGAAAATTAATTTCCATTAAATTTTGTTTTAGAAATATTTTTTTCTGATTTACATAGAAGGAATAAAAATTCTACATAAAGCTGTCATAGAATCATAGAATTGCTCAGGTTGGAAAAGACTTTAAAGATCATCAAGTCCAACTGCAACCTAACTACTACCCTAACTCTAACAACCCTCCACTAAATCAGATTGTAAGAAAAAATTTGGTAAAACAAAACATGTTATTAAGCAAAATTTTTTATTTTAAACTTGGTTCACTACAAATTGTCATCAAAATGGGCAAGAGCAAACAGCAAGTATTAATATTCTGCAAGTGTTATTGCTGAAAGCTGTTTTAAGACAAGTAAGTGTCTTTATTCCTAACATGTCTAGACTACTTTTTCACTTTCTCTCCTTTTTTACTACCTTTTATATACTCATTAATTGTTGGATATTTTGTTAAAGAACTCCAAATGGGTGTTTTGCTATTCTTAAATGCAAAACAGAAGCAATCAATAATTCTGTCTGCTGCTAAATAGACCTAGATTCTGGGTGGTGTTAGCAGTGGAGAAAACGAACAGCACAGGATTAACAAGTATTTTGATCATATTGCTGGTTTAATTCAGCTAAAAAACAATAGTACCTTGTGGGATTAAAGAGGAATCTTGATTTAAGAAGACACACGTCAATGAATTGGAACTCTGCCCCTTTTTTTTTTTTCTTTTTTTTAAAATCTTTTCACCTTCGGTCTTTTTTATTTCAAACTCTCTTCAGGTGCCACGCTCTCTTTTCACGTACCTATTGCATTCATCAGCTCTCCGTGTTTGTTCAGCGTTAGATGAAGCGGGCACTCAGAGAGCCTCACCAGAACCTACTGAAAGTCACAAGAACATCCTTCACTGACCTCGGAAACATGTTGTTTAGGAGGAAGTTTCAGATATCAATTGAGCATTGAGATAAACTCTTTCATGTGTAAACTTGGTAGCTGCATCACCCCTTCTCTTTTTGTCACTTCATTACATCTCGTTGCAAAGGTCAGGCGGTAGAGAGTGATACATTTCCTTTTATTAAGGAGCAGTGGCAAGGAGCTGTTGCTTAGGCTTTGTTTGCTCTGCTTGTTACTCTCAATGTCACTGAAACACAGCATGAAAATTAAAACACTGAGAGGAAGTATAATAATTGTGAGCCATCGTCCTTATCTACTGAATAATGGCATTTTTTCTACAGCCTGAGTTCCCCGTGGCTGCTGACAAGCTCTGCCTGAATGTGGCTGAGCCACAGCAATGTCGATCTGGATCTTCATATCCACGTAATTATTAAATCTCCAGAGCCAAGAACTCTTCAAATCAGACATATGCATCAGAGCAAAATATTAATTCAGCAAACACGACACAATATAGCATGTTGGTTAGTAACTGGCTCCTTTACTGCTTTGCAGGTTCTTTTCCTGACCTATAAATGACACTCAGGAACAAAGAGTCTTTTTCACTTCCTGAAATGAAGAAATTTTACATCCTTGCAGCCAAAGTCTGAACTTTCATAATTCTATTCTGATTTTTGGTGAAATGCTAAATATTCAGAATCCCCCAGAAAAAGGGATTTTTGTACTGAGTCGAGTGTTCAACACAGTGCTCTTCTTTTTGCTAAAACTGAAACTCTGTGTAGGAATTTTGACCTTTTTTGTTTCATTCGGTTCTACACTTTAATAACACATGATAACACATAATATATGTTAGAAAACAAACTGGTTTTGTCCTCTGTGTATTTGTTCCTGGAAAATCCTGCTTTTGCTGTACCAAAAAAAAATGTGGGTTTTTTTTTTCTAAAATGAAAGCTCTTCTGCAGAACCTGTCGAGCTGAAGGGATTGGGAGATTCCCTTGGGATATTTTCAGTTGTTTGAATGCAAGGGTCTTACTCAGTTGTTGCCCCTACCCTTTTGAGTTTTAAATACTCCCATGATGCAAATACAGAACAATAGCAAACAATTTTATGTAAAAATGGAAAAAAGGAAGTCAGAAAGGCTTTAGGGCAGGCAGCAGCGTGTCTCCATCCCTCCAGTTGCCCCATGATCAGGCTTTGTTTAGCCCTTGACTGCTTGCATACATATATGTGTATGTATATTTTTTAAGCTAACAAATATTTCTTCTCCCCAAGGATGAAGTTGAGGTGTGGATGAACAAGAATACAGTGCGTATGAGAGGTGTGGCTTGAGGGGCTGCTGATCCCTTCAAAAACATTTTAAAAGCATCTCAGATAAGTAGAAGTACAGGCTGGGACTGTAAGGTGACGCTGGCAGATGAGAAGCTTTTGGGATCCTCATCTCTAAGGGAACAGACAGTAAATATCAGTGTTGAACCACTGGGGGAAAGAATGCAAATGAGAAAGAACAAACAAAGCTTAGCTGATGTGCGAGCGTCCTGATTTTAGTTCTTTTTTCTTTTTTTTTTTTTTTCCCCCTCATCTTTCCAGCTCTTTTGCCGCAGATGAAAATTGCTATAGAGGAAGCAAGAGCGAAGCAGTATGACTTGGTGCTGCCAGGCAGTGCTGCCTCTCATGGTGATCCTAGGCTCTGTCACCATGCCATCTCCTTGAGACTTTCTGAGCTGTAAATTGATTTAAAAACAATTGTAATGACCTGCTTGCATCAACTCAATCAAACTTCATTATAGAGGTAATAACAGTATGTTAGAAACTGTCATAGATTTTCTTAATCACTCCCTTGGACTTCCAGTTCTTTGGTATTCTGACAGATTTTCAGCTGCTGAGCACGTGCCACTATCTGGATAGTGTGAATGAGAGAAGGTGTGTAGGGAAAAAGAAGCAAAAATATTTGACTGACTATTCAGTAACCTGCTTTCTAGACTGAAAAAAAACCCCAAAAACTAGCAGTTGAAAACTGACTACATAGGATAATGCTACATACAAATGAGTATTTAAGTGGCACAGAAAGCCCTGCTAAAAGAATATATAACCAAGCACCCTGGAAGCATGCTGATGGCGGGGAGTGCTGTCCCTAGAGTATGTCCCCTGCCCAGACAGCATTTTCTGTCTGTGACCCAGTGATGCACTTGCATTCTGGACCTGGTACCACCTACAGATCCACCCAAATCAGAACTTCTCCCATTTCTTCCTTTGAATTCAACTTGAGTCACCCAAGAAAAACAGAAGACTTACATGTGTCTGAAGATTAGTGCAACATGGAGAAAGCTTGAGAGGATTTGCATGGCCTGATATGGGTGACTAAGGAGGTTAGCCTGGCAAAACAACAGAGCTAAGCTGAATTTCTGGCTCTGTTACAGGCTCTTTCTATGGCCCTCAAAATACTTTTTAGTCTTCTCCTTACTTTCCAGCTTTTGATGTGCCTATTTTGTGGAGCTGTTGGGCCAAGAGGTATTGATCCAAGATTATGAGGCCTTGAAAGGGCTTTGGTGATAAGACTCACATAGTTAGCAACAAAGGTAATACCTGTCTATCTGCCTGTTTCTGTGGCAGCTCCTCTGAGAAGGAACAGGAGACAGAGGTGCATGTTCCTCTTGGATAACAGATCTGGATTTTAGCCCAGGCACCAGAGACTTAGATGGCCAGAAGTAAAAGTCATCAATTCTAAGGATTTAACTGGGCTCTGGTCTTGCAGCAGCAGAGGACAGCTCATCCCTATTTCTATTTGTAGTCAGAAGGAGAAAGAATACCTGTGTGAATATGTACAGTTCATATATTTACATGACTAAATTTAATGGAAAGAGAGTTAGTAATTGTGAGTAGTTTTGGGGATGAGGTAGTGATGCGTGTAGGAGAAGTTTAGAGAAGAAAAGACTGCCAAGAGAGGAGAGCATGCCTGATCAGAGCCTGGAATCAGCATTTTTGTGGCTTTGGAAGGGAAAAATGTGAGAATGAGAATTTTGGTGATAGAGAAATAAAAGGGTAAGAGAGAAGATGGAGAGAAGAGTGAGACCGCAAGGATCCAGAAAATGGGAGGCATGAAAGAAAGAAAGGAGATGACTAAATGAAGGAGAAGTGCTGAAAAACCCGGGAAAGAAAGAAAAGAAAATGGTAAGATAGGAAAAGAAAGAAGAACAAAGAGTTACCACTTCTGCACGGAATAGAAAATATTACCTTCAGGAAAAAAATAATTAAAAAGATATCTTGAAAGATAAAAGATGATGGAGAGAAAAAGAACAGAACAGAGTGAAGCAGTAAAGAGAAAGAGGGAGACAAAGTACATGCAAACGAAGTTTTTAATTAGGGTAAAGGATAAAGATATCTACAGGAAAAAGAAAAAAAAAACCCACGTGGATGAAATATCAGAGATATTAATTTATGTAGGCCCCTTCAGGCTCAGGTTTTTATGCCTCTTTTTCACTATTAACATTTCAAAGTTGAGCACAGTTCTTTCCTCTTGGTCATTCTGGACTTTTTTTTTTTTTCCCTGTGATTATATACATTATTGTTCCTATAGCATAGAATGATGTAATACACATTTTTCATGTTTATATTTTTGTCTGCTCATTTTTTAGCATTGTTTCCTCCTGACACTGACTCCCTTGTTAAAACAATCTTTTTATCTTTACTGACTGCAGCTTTCTGGATGACAGTTTCTCTTTTATCTGGGGAACATTTTTTGTAGAACTTGGCACCCAGTCACTGCGCATTTGCTCTGCATCTCTCAGCACCGCTTACCATGCATACCTTTCAGGGAATGGCATATCTTTCTAAGGAAACAATGAGAGTGAAAACTTACTCAGACTATATTTGCCACGAGTTTGTTCATGGACAGTACGTTTTATGAGTACTCTCTCAGTTTCTTTTTCACACAGGTGATTCCTATGAATTAGCTTTTGTCAGACAGAAGGAGTCATCAGGTCCCTTTGCAGTCCCAGACACCAGCACAGGCTGTGGGTTTGGACTTTTCATTAAATAAATTGGACTGTAGAAAATACCTGTCTCAGAAACAGATTTACTTAATGGTGGTAAAATATAATGGAACGCCCTGGTAACACTGTTTGCTATTTCAAAAGCCTTGACACACTGTTTGTATTGCAGCTTCTTCCACTTCCCCGTTCTTGTTAGGGAAGCTAATACAGCAAGGGAGGCAGGCAGGTGGATAATCATTCTGTCTTCAGCATCTGCATTGCAACACTCAGCAAAGTGCCATTTCAAAAGGAAACAACAGGCTCTGAATGATGCATGTGGTATGGTTTCTCAAGTAAACTTTTATGGAAGGTGTGCAATGCTGGGATATTGAAGGGAACATACATCTGATCTCATTACCCAAATGTTAAACCTGGGATTGTAACTGTGTGAGCTTTTAGTATTGCAGTTGTAGGGATTTCCAGAATAGACACATGCACTTGAACTAACTTCAGTCCAGCCAGTTCTGGAGCAAGTGACTATGTGGTGACTAAGATGTGGTGGCTCAGACCTTGGCTCTAGATGGGTTTCTGGAAACTTTGCTCAGCCCACAGTGAAGCTCACATCACATCATCTTCACTGTGTCCTGTAGGTGACTACTCATAGGGAGGAAGAGGTAACTTGTCATAGATTCAATGCAGGTGTCTGAGTGACCAGGACGTTTGCAGCACTTGTTTTCTCTCAGTGCAGAGGCAGTGAAATGTCACAAACACAAACTACCTGCTATGCATAGTGGGAAAAAAACATCCATGATGTGGATTTTTCAAAGGTGTTTAAGAAGCTGGGCACCCAATTTCCAGCACCTTTTAACAAAAATGAGCCACCTTGGAGTCTAGTTGTGAGAAACTCTGAGCTTATTTCGATTCCACAGCCTTCACCCAGGGCTGAAGATGTTACTAGGCAGGGTAACCTAGGATCTTCCACAGGAAAAGCTGAGCTGTGAGGGCTCTTGTCATTGCCAACCATAAAAAAAAAGGTTTTTTAGGTGATGTTGCTAGAGTTTTCCTCCAGATAAACTCAATACTAGGGCTAGAGGCCAACAAAGCAAGAGCCACGGAGTGCAGTGAGGAGTGGGATAGGCTTGCAATGTGTGAATGGAGCCAGAAATCTTTCTGACTGCAGAAAAAGGATCACAAACATGGAGAGTGGATGAGAGGAAAGGAAGAGAGCAGGCCAGAGCCCCAGCCAGACCCTAGTTCAGGTTTTGAAGCATTATCAGCCAAAAAAAAAAAACAAAAAAACCCCACAACCTGGATATGATAGAAGCTGCCAGGTTCCTTGAACTAAATATGTGGTGCGTTTGGTGGGATGCAATTTTTTTTTCTCTTTAGCCTTGTTGGGTGTGGGTTAGGTGAGAAGGAAATTCAATAGGAGGAAAAATGAGTGCGTTAAACCTGTTGCAGATGGATACTGTTTCTATTAGCGTTTAGCTATTTACTTACTAAATAGTGCTAAAGTTGGGAGAAAACAAAAAAGAAAGAAAGAAAAAAAAAAGTGGCCTTGATCCATTCATTCAGTTGCCCAAGGCGATTTGTCCTTATCACCACAGGATTAAATGACACAAAAAAGAACGGAAGAAAGATATATAAAGTCTGCGGAGGCCTGCAAACGTCTTGTAGTAATGCACCTAAAATGGGGGGCATCCTTACACATCTGTGTAGACCCCATTAAATTAAAATGAAGAAATAACTGTCTTTCAGCACTGATTACTCTAACTATGTAATAATATTTCTGTATAAAGGAAAAATATATGTATGACTTTTTTTGTTTGTTTTATTGTGGGTTTTTTTGTTTTTTTGTTTGTTTGTTTTTACATAGACACATGCAAAAGTATTTTTGTGTGTGTACATGTGTGTATGCAGGGAGTTCTACTACATTGCAACCAGTCTGACCGAACTGTTTGCCAGCCTCTGGGAGATTTTGTATTAAGCCTTGTATTCTTACCAGCCTCACAGTGATCTCAGATAAGCAAACTGCACCTTTGTGGAAGGGATAGAAGAAAATCTATTGTTCTGATGTTTATCTTTTTGCATATTTGGAAAGAAGTGTGATCTCATTCTCCATTCATTGCCTTGCTTTATTCTTCTGTTTATCTTTGAATGTGTTTTCTCTGACCATCTCTCTGATGCAGATGCTTGAAGTAATCTTAATGAGTGGAAACTCACAGTTTATTATTAAAGCTGTTTAAGCAATGTAAGGTTTCATTTTATCTTGTAAACTCCTCTTATTCTTAATTGTAATGATCTCATTCCCTAAAATGTCTGTGCTTCCATTATTAACTCCTATTAATAACTTTTATTAATAGTACACCGTTCAAGTCCCTGTCTGTGCTGGAACTGCAAAACAAACTTCAAATTGTCTTCATGTTTTGTTTTAAAAATAAGGAGAAATATTCCATGCAAAAGCAAAGATGAAGACAATATTGCACCAGAATCTCTAGTATACTTACTACTTATTAACTTACTTTTCTTACTCTACCACAAAGCACTCAGCATGCCCTGAACAAATGCTGGAGATGTCTTAATTTCAAAGAAGGAGTGCACAGTGGTGGTGTGGATTGGGAGGTAAGGTCAGATTGCCCCTCTGCAGTGCAGTGCCAGAACTGGAAGCCCAAATCTTTGGTGTAAAAGATTGCAAGTCTTCCCTGAATTTTGTGGAGGCAACCACAGAGCAGAATGAACTCTGAGAGATGCAATAAGGAAAAAGCAATTACACCACGAGGGTCTGAATCAAACTGTCACTACTGTGCTGCTGTCAACAGAAGCAGTGATGCAGCCAGAGGCAATGCGGAGCTGGCACCCTCCTCACTGCAGCTGATGCTGAAGTATCCATCATTGCATGTATGAACTGCTGCACAGTGCCACCTCTGTAGTGCTCATGGAGGGGGTGAAAAAGAGGAGGGAATAGGGAAAGAGGGAGGATGGAAACAGTGAAAAATTCACTGCAATCCAGCCCTGCCTCAAACCTCCATCCCGGTGAAGGTGGCTGGGCAGAGCATCAGAGCAGGGGGAGGACTAAAGGGCTTCATCCTGCTACTGCCAGGGCTTCCTGGCTCCTCAGGCTAGCCTGGCAGAGTGGAGACAAAGGCATAGAAGAGGGGTGCAGGGCAAATATTTAGGGCCAAGGTGCAGGAGGAAAACTGTGCTTACCTCCTGCTGGAGTGTTTGGGCTACATCTTTTGCTTTAGGAGGAAATAAATACTATTTTTATTATCTTTGAAACAAATGGACGTGTTCTGCAGGATGCATCACCAGTGTGGAGCCTCTGCCTCCTCTTCTAGAAAGGCAAAATGAGTGAAGCTCTGGTGCAGAGATGAACCTCGTGGCTCTCTGCTAAATATTTCATCTGAACTGAGCTCTGGGGCTCAGTCAGGCTGGCTCCAGAGCCCCCAACACAGTCTGCATGACTGAGACAGCAGACTCAGCTCAGCTCTCTGCTTAGCTCCCACCAAACCATCGCTTGCCACCCCACATCGCTCACTACCCCAGCCCTTCAGGAGTGAGGAATACGCACGCAACAGAGTGCTTGCTAGCTATTGTTGTGCCCCTGAATAAGGCATTTCCTTCTGTTGTACAGCAGTTGTTTCTCCCAGTAGGTCTTTCCCCCCCTTCCTACAGCTTTTCCAGCTTGCTTCCTCTTGTGGCTTTAATAAGAAATGAGATTGAGAGAGGCAGAAGTGAGAGTGATTGCACAGAAGGGACATCAGGTGTCTGAGTTGTCCCTGTGTAGATAAATACCTCTTAGTAGATAGATCAAAAATGTTTGGTGGAAGGAGGTTTCTGGTAGATAATATCAGCTTGCTATCACCCAGACATTTTGTAGGATATTTTGATGATCATCATGGTATTTCATTTTGTTCAAAATGAAAAAGTCATGAAGTAACCTTCTCGTTTTCTGTAATTCAATGCTTTAAAACGTCTGAATCAGATCAGTCTGGAACCCCTCCATTCCATCCTGGGGAGGCTCTACTTCAAATTTTGTTTTAGATGAAAAATTATAAATGACAAATGTCAAAACATAAAATAACATTTTAATTAAAAACATTTGTGGGGCAAATTTTGAAAATAAACCTTCTGTTCTGTTCTGATCAAATATGGAAAGATTCAAAATCCTGGGCTGTCTCTGAGTAAGAAATTCTGGCTGTTGCATAGCCCTGATAATATCCAGAGCTCAAGTGGAGCATTGATCCTGGATCCCTCGACCAGTAAAACTGCTTTTATGTGTGTGTGTGTGTGTGTGTGTTCTGCAGATGACTTCCATCCCTCTTTATCATAGCAGTTTCCAAAATCAGCCAAAAATATCTGCACAAAAGCCTCTGTTATGTCTCCAGCCCTGAATACGGGCCAATGTTACGTATATGGAGAACAGTAACTCCATATCGGAGTGGCTATCTCTTGCATTATACTCACATAGTCTGAGCTAGATAAAATACAGAGTGTGAACTGAAATTGAATGCTCTATAAAGACTTTAATTATTCACTTGGGAGGTATGTTCTGAGTGTCACTGAAACCCAAGAGAAGAGGGGAAAATAAATAAAAGCATTATCCTTTTCATTATTGGTTTGTACCTTTGATTACTGAACGTTGTGCTGGGCAGCCAGAAAGGTTCTGTGAGGAGCCTAGGACTTGACATTTCCATTACCATGTTGCCCTGTGGCAATGTTTGGTACAGGTGAAGTGTCTTCTGTAAACAGCCTCTGAAAAGGGCATGAAAATTTGAAGCAGTTGGAAAGCTTCCCTTTAGACTCTGCCACAACAGCAGAGGTTCCAGATGCAGTTTTTGGTTAGAGACAAGCAACAAAGAAGATATGTATTTTCTGAAAGAGGCAGGCAGTTTCCATTCCAACATGCCTATGTAATTCTTTGGCTCTACATCTTCTTCATTTTAGGAGTAATATATCTGGTAAGGAGACTGCTAGTTCAGATCCTCTGTAATGCAAGGCAAAAAGGGTTCTATTTTTCAAAATAAGTTGTCAACTTATTGATGTACCTCGAGTACCCTAAAGTAAATGTGTTAGCATTTTTTTAGAAACAGTTCTCTGGTGGTCATCGCTTACTTTCCACTGCAGGGCAATATATTGCTTGAGAAAACAAAGTTGAAACGCTCTGCCAGTTGTTCTTCTGATTCTCACTGCCTCTCCTTATGACACAAACAAGTTCCCCATCGCATATCTCTCACATGACAGTGCAGCCTGGTCAGTACGATGCTTCCACAAATGTCAGGTATCCCTGTGCCACTGCGATGTGCTCTGCATTGGGTGTTCCCAGACCTCCAATGCCATCACTGCAGCTGGAGAAGCCATGCAGAAGAGATGGCTCCAAGTGCTGAGCCCCGGAGGCTGAAGCAGGAAGGGCTGGGATTAGGCAGGGCTGTCAGATGGAGAATTTCAAGCCCAGTATAGTGACATTTTTTCTCTGCCATGGGATCATGTAAGCAACCCTGTTCCACCCACCTGTATCATTACCGAAACAAAGAATGCCATATCTTGTGTGCTATTGTCTGGATTGCAAATACATTTTAGGGGGGAAAATGAAAGGTGGGTGTGAAAGAGCTTAACTGCTATAATTGTCTCCTATTAGCTTAAGCATTTCTCTCTTTTCTGCTGCTGATCCAGTCTTAAGGCAAGGGAGAGAGTAAGGAAGATATTCTTTTGGGTTGGCCACTCTTCATTTTGCTTTGTGCTTTGTTGTTTTATTTGTATTTATTTGTTTAACTGGCAATTAATATGTAGACTATCCAAGATCATGCGTAGTTTTAACGAAACAAAATCTTTAAACTATTCTCCTCCTTGTAATTTCAACAAGTCCCTGGGAAGTTCACCTCAATGAGTTAAACACTTAAATTTAAGAGACAATTTCCCAGATCACAAAAGCAGTAATTTTTATGTGATCCATGGCGCTAGGAAAAGTGATGTAATTCTTGTGAAGGAAAGGACCTTGTAGGTTAATTTTTGTGAGTCTCAGGGTACAATATGAACCTTACTGTTATGGGTAGGTTCCTCATTTTTTTTTTTTTTTTTTATGTTTTCATCGCATTCCACTGAAGACTGACATGCATTCAGTAGCAGATTGAACTGTGGCAGGCAAAGCAGTTTTGTATTTGTCGCTTTGTGTCTTGTCCCCCTCTTGGAAACTTCCGACCCCATGGCACGGACTGTGGGTCCCCTCCTAAAGCACTGCAGTTTACAGCCAGCCTTATTAAAGTGAAGCTTAAACCGTTTTGATTCATGACCATTTTGATCCATTGTGCAAAATGTGATGGTCAAGAGGCATCTCAAAAGCTGTTCAGCCACTGTGGCTACTAGGGGAGCAGCTTTTGGGAGATGATGGCAGAGTAGACAGCAAGGGAGCAGAGATCACTTCTGCAGCAGGATTTTAATCTGACAGTGAATGTGTGGAAAGATCCTTAAAGCCTCCCAAAGAACAGTGACAATTTTTATATTTGTTCCCCTGTAAATGTAATAATTCCTTTCCCTTCGTGCCCACCCAGATTCTAGGTCTGATGACAAGAATGGTGTTGAAACCTTAAGCCATCTTCAGCTGTTTCTTGAATTTTCCAATAACTTTCTGGTATGAAATCTGAAGCAGGGATAGAAGCATTGTCTGTCATATTTAGCTGCTCTGAAATTGTGTGACATTAAAGCACGGGAAAACAAAATCTTGAAAGCTGATAATCCCTGCACTTCACTGGTCACAGAAAAGCCAGGTTAATCTCAAAATATTGATGCCGTTTCTGGTACTGACATACCATCTGCTCTTTTTCATGCAGGATGTGACCGCACGTGAACTTTAAAACCCTTCTTGTAGGTAACGCTTATTTGCATCCTCAGACATTTTACTTCCGTGTAAACTTGCTTTTCCTTTCACCCATTTGCTGTAGTGATGTTATAACTAACATATTGGAGCAGGCACCAGAGCTTGGCCTGTGTTTTGTTTTGGTTTGAAGGGAAAAAAAAATTACACCCTGAGATGAGTGCTGCACCTTGCTTTAGAAAGCATCATCTTCTTACTTCTGCAATTTTCAGTAGCAATAAAACAATTTATTTAAACTCCTTCTAGCAACCCACAACCCAATTTTCCTTTCCCATTACAAGTGCTTATGACAAACACATCATCCAGGAATTTTTTGTGTATGCAGACATGAATACGCCTTCCTTAACTAATGGGATTGCTTGTTTTATGTGAGATACACGTTTAACACATACATTTGTAATGCAATTATTGATGCAATGGATTAAGTATGAGAACTACAAAACCGTACAAGAAATGAATTCCCAGCCACTGATAATGCCAGAAGGATTCATGTACGCTGGGAGGAACTAGCACAACAAATAAGAAATGCAAACTGTGACCATCTTTCTTGCTTTATCAATGTTTTGGGAATAAGACTGTGTGCAAACAATAGGTTTTGGAGCTGTATCAAAACACACTCTTTTAAATACATATGTATACAAGTGCGTGCACAAATGATGTAAACAGAACAGTTTTATAATTGCATAGTCACTTTAAAAAAAACAGGAAATCTCAGAATTCAAACCATGGAGAAGACAAAACTATCCCTTCCATTCTCTCTATGTATTATGAGATAGTCATCAATGAGATAGTCACATATAGATTTTTTTTTCCTAAAGGACTGTACCTCATTTAGCACACAGGACAGATGCTGCTCACTTAATCAGCAGTTATTCAGTCTCTTGTTTACTCCTCATTATAAAACGCAGGGCCCCAAGCCTTATTTACTGCACACTATTCAAATCCTTCTCTAAAGACAGAATTTTCAGTTGCCTCCTGGGCTTTTCTATCGAGCTCATCCCTGCGGTATCTGAGCACTTTGCAATGAATGCACTTATTTATACAAGACCCTTGTGAGAATGAGGGATATTATTAGCCTTATTTCACAGATTCACAGACAGAATTTTGGGTTTCCACTCTGAGGCACCTACGGCCAGATTTCTGCGGTGTGCTTCAGCTTTATCAGTTTAAAGCAGAGTTCAGGTCCTATTGAGCTTGGTTGCAGCTGTGATACTCAGCGTTTCAGCAAATCAGGCCCCAGGGTATGAAGTCAGATACCCAGGAAATAAAATGTGCAGAATTACTTTCTGCTTAGAGGAAGTTTGGGTGTTGTTTTTTTTTTTTTTTTTTGCAGCTTCTATATTTTTTTTGTCTAGTCCATTCCCCCTTCTTCACCCCATTCCCACCTCTCATCTCATTTCCACTGGGCTCCCTGGGGGCGATGGGGCAGGGACTATCCACCAGCGCCTGTGTCCTTACTCCAGTCAGGAGAAGGGCAGGCTGAGGGGCATGTAGTGAAGCCCCAATGCCCAGAAAAGCACCCCTTTTTGGGACAGGGAGGGGAGAAGGCTGGGCTGGAGCATCTGCTACACCATCAAGGGCAGCCTGGTGAGAGAAGCCGGGGTATGGCAGAGCCCTGGGGTGGACAAGCACTGCAAAAAGGTCAGTGTATAGAGAGTGAAAAGCTGGAAGATGTTCAAAGGAGGAATTTAGAGACACTGCCTGGACAGGTGGGTATAGTATTAGAGGAGCCAAAGTACAGATGGAATTGATACACCCAATGGATGTAGAGGAAAATGAGAGGAGCTACTGCTGTTACATTAACATTTAAAGGTTGATCAAGGAATATATGGGACCACTGCTGAATGGAGCAGGTGATTTAGTAACAAGATACAGATAAGTCTGGCGTGCTCAATGCTGTTTTTGCTTCAGTCTTCCCCAAGAAGTTCTCCCAGACCTCTTGCTTAAAGAAGGGGTTCAAGGTGGATAATCATAGAATCATAGAATCCTTAGAGTTGCAAGGGACATCTGAAGGCCATCTAGTCCAACCAATGGCCAGCAGTAGATGAGAAAGGAGTCGGAGATGGCTTGCAAGGACTCAACACACACAAGCTGAGGAGGTCATCAAGAAAACCGAGATAAAAAAAAGCCAAAATCTTCTTAGTGGTGCAAGGTAAGATAGTGAGCTATGGGCACAGGTTGAAAAAGAGGAGGTTTGGCCTGTAAGTAAGGAAAGACGTTCTCCTGGTGAGTATGGCCAAGCAGTGGAACTGAGTGCCAAGCAATGCTGAGAAGGCTCCATTCTTGGAGGTTGTAAAGATCTAACTGCGTACAGTTCTAAGAAGTTTGGTCTCGCTTCTTGACTGATCCTGCTTTCAGCAGGAAGTTAGACTAGGGAACTCCCTGGGTCCCTTTCCTCCTTAATTATTCTCTGGTCCTCCTGCAGTTTCAGCTTTCCTCTTCTTCTTTTTTTTTTTTTTTTTTTTTTTTTGGCAAGCACTTTTTCCCAACCAAAAACTAATCTAAGATTTGGCTGTGATCTTTCTGACATTTGAACTATCCTCCTTCACAGAAATGTAATTGCAAGAAATGCACTCAGCCCAGGGCTGGCTCATGCCCAGGAAGGCGGGAATCTGAGAAATGTAGTGCTGAACCCTTACTTATTTACTTAGGTTTTCCCTGTACATGTGAACCGAGAGATTCACATCTTCTCATCCAAAGGACTAGTACAATGTGAAATGTGGAGTTACGTTCATAAGGAGAGGAAAAAGCACATTTTTGACACAAATATCACAGTTGATTTGAAGTACGGGGATGCTAGTACTGTTCAAAGTGAGGTTGGGAGAAAATGACAAAAGAAGAAAGGGAAAAAGGGGATAATCATGTGTTGTCCCTTAACTTCATTCTCATATAAATAATTGCTCCTAAATAAAGTATTATCCAGCAGCAACACTGAGCACCTCCACCCAAGTAGGTGAAGTCACACACAGCTGTAAGCAATGCAAGTATGGCCTGGTACAGAGAAGAGCCCTATAATAGCTAACGCCCTCCAAATGACCTAAAACAAGGATCTATCTAGAAATGCTTCTATATGTCACCATCTCTTGATAAAGACAGAGAAAGCATGAAATGAACTAACAGAAAAGAATAAGACTACATGGGGCTCAAATGTGGTTCTTTTGAACGCACAGCCCAAAGTGTCTGCCTCCTCTCCATACATTTCTGCTTGTTTTCTGTATGTGTACAGTACCATGAATCATGTGAAAATAAGAAAATTCCTCATAAGATTTTCTGTCTATAAATGGATTTCAGAATTTTTGAAGGTGATTGCCAATGAAAATGTCGTTTCAAGACTGCAAAATGCAATAGCTTTCTATATGTGGAGAATTGTACTCTCTTACATTTTTGTTATTTTTTCTTTCAACTAATAGAATAGTTTTCAGCTTCTGTGAGGGTAGAGGATACGTTATTTTTGTTCAAGAGCAATTTAATTGAGATACATATACATATGCGTATATACGTATACACATATACAGACAAGAGTTTCAAACTAAATCAAAAGAAGCCATATGTAACCCGAGAAAAGGAATACGTATATGAGTACAGATTTGCATCGCTAAGTCAGTTTTAAAGCCTGAATGGTTTTGTATCGTTCACTGGATTCAGAGGAATAAAGATTTCCTTAGTTGCACTCTCGTTGGAGCTGAAATTCATATTAGGCTGCACCTCACTCTGAGAGTTGAAGTTTGAGCAGAAGCAATGTTGATTCTGGAAGGCTGAGTTTCTGCCACAGTGACAGGAAACACCCTTTCTGCATCCCCTTCCTGGCAGGAAACATCCTTCTCAATACAAATTCTTAGCATGAGCAAATGGTGTGCAATCCTCTCACAGTGTAAATATATGTCAGTCAAATGAGAGCGTTGGGATATAGGTGGGGCTACTAAGCTTTACCGCAACAACAAGAACAGTCAAGTTGTAGGCAATGCAGTATTCACCAATAACCTCAGGTTTTCACACAGTCATATCTGGTCACCTTGAGCAGTGCTGGTTCCCTGCCTAGTCCCGTGCTGCCCATGGGTCATGAGCTGGGAAACCACTTTACTCCCTGCTCAGCCTGGTCCCCACTCCATGCTGAGCCATGCCCTGCAGCGTAACCGAAGTTCAATCAGGAAGTGAATGACTGTGTAGATGGCACAGCAGGCTTAATCCCTGGAACTTTAATTTCCTTCACCTTTACAGGCTGGCAAAAGGAAGAGGTAACTTTTTTTTATTTTTTTTTATTTTTTTGAAAAAGGGAATGAATCCTGGGGCTGCAGGGGATGGGCATCATTGAAGTAACTTTCTATTTACTATCGAAAAAAGAAAGCTTTAGGTTTATTGGAGTCATTCTGTGAAATAGCACAGAAAAGCATGTCTTCCTCCTATCTCTCATTTCCTCTGCCTCTTTCCTACCTCTTCACACAATTCGAGGGGGACTTTCTGACATCCGCTCTTCAATTTGTTGGGGCTGTTCTTGGCACTAGTTTTTAGTTTCACTGGGAGCATTTGAACTCTTGAATAGAACTTCTCTTATCATCACCACACCAAGTAGTTATTGCCACAAAAGAGGTGAGAGATATAGAGAAAGACGCTTGATACTTCTCAGCTGGGGAAGCTGCTGCTAATAACCTGCTTTTTTGAGAAGAGTGACTCATGCATTAGGGTTGAAATGAGATTTATTTTTCCGAGTTAGAAGAAATAAATAAAATTGGGGAACAAACAAACAGTGGTCAGTGATGGTTAGTTTGTACCTAATGAGTCCGGATGTTTACTGAGTAATTTTTTCCAAGTGCAGATCCTCTTGGAGACAACTGTGCCATTCCTAATTCTGTGATTATAACCATGTTTATCTCTTCACCCTCTTTGCTTCCTGCTAGGTAATTTTGATTCTTTGGAGAAGTCAAAGGAAAAATACATCTTTTTATTACAAGAAGGAAACCGTGCGCATAGTGAGAATCCTTCAATGACATATGGATGCTAAAGTTGTGATCTCGTAATCAGCTTATGATTTGAGTGGGACACATTGTGGATGCCAGACCCCGCTAGTGACTTGGTCCTGATGTTTTTCCTAACTTTCTGTTGCTAAGGTATGCTAAAAAGATGGAGGCGTATACTCACTTCTCTGGTACAGCTTTGCTGTGCTATTTGCTGTTCCAGTTGGCCCAAGTCTGTTACACCAGGACAAGGCTGGTATGGGACATCACTGAAGGTGAAGATGCTGGAAAGGCATCTGGCTCTGTGCTTAGGCAAAGCTTGTGCTGGGGAAGAAAAAGGAAAAAGTGCCATTTGGGAAGTTGCTGTTTCTTTAAATGTGAGATGATAGAAGCTGAAGGCTTTAGGCAGAGGCTGTGCAGTAAAGGGAAGAAAGATTCACGGTAGTTTTCAGTGTTAATCTTGTTCTTCCTTTTCCAACAAACATCTTTGTTCAGTTCAGAAGAAAAGATGAATAAGAAGGGGCAGGACGGAAGTACAGAAAGCAATGAATGCAGGAGAAAAGGTAAATCAGTTATGCCCACTTACTGTAGTACAAACATGTAAGATAATAGGATATTGGGAATGTGTCTGTCAAAGCAAAGGATCCAGGGAGAAAGGGCAAATACAAGTGAGAGTTACCTATTTTCTGAGTTCAATGTCCAAAGCAGGCATTCATGAACAAGTCTAGACTGTTATTTTTAAGGTCTGCAATGCAGTTGTTAAATTTCACATTGATTCCAGGGCAGAGGTGACTGGGATTTGTAAAGGCACAAAAGTGCACCTGCTCAAGGTGACAAATCAGTTGTCTAGATCCATTCAGAGCCCATACATGCTACAAAAGCAAAGAGGATATGAGTGATGTCTTTGTAACCCGGTAATCCAAGGCTAGCTCTGTCAGTGCACAGGGAAATCCTTGGGTCTTGGCTTTGTAAGAAGCACGTGATTCAAGGGGGCTGCTGTGGAAGATGGTAACGCGCTGTGTGCACAACCCCATAGGTCCCCACAAAAACCTATTTTTGGGTAAGAAGAAAAATGTGCCTAACTATGCAACAGGGAAGGGAATAAGCTGAGCCTCAAGACTGCTTGCTTGGTTCTTGGGCTCCATCTGTGTCCTATCTGCTATGTCAATATAGCCCTGATGGGGTGCAGCCCACAGCTTACCCAAAGTTCTTGCTCAGCTTGGTGATAATGGGTGACAAATTGCATAGGGCTGGTTGGGAGTTACTGCTTCTGCAGACCCCCCGGACAGAAGGGAAATGATGATGCCCAGAGGGTGTAAGGGGAGTGGAAGTTTATGGAGATGACATTTCAGTTTATGGGACACATAAGGAAGGATATAATGCAATCACTTCTGGACATTATCTTAAAGGCTCCTGATCTTCTGCTAAGTTCAGGAAAACGTATGTTGTTAGCAATATGGCTGTGGCATTTAGGGTATATCACTGGCGAAAAGGAGCGGGGAGCCAAGAGGCAAAGCACTGTTTTTTGAAAACTTCGGCCCAAGCTTATAGGATGCTCTTGAAATGGACTCTCACAGATATAAAAGAAAACAGAAATGACGCCAGCTTTGATTGGAATAAATCACACTCTCTCATAATAAGACAATCTATTCTTTTGCTTCAAAAGCCTTCCGTTACTTGTGAGTCATCAGAGGGCAGTAGAAGGACTTTGGTGTAAAGTTATTTACTTGCAGGTTTCTGGTAGGCTGTAGTGAATTATAGTTACTGAACAAACTTTTATCTAAGATTCCTGCAACTGAGCAATTAACTTTTTGACTCTTACACTAAAGCAGTTCATGTAAACAGATTGTGGTTAGGAAGCAAAATGCTTAACAAGTCATAAATTGCGAATCAGTTGTTGATCTGCCCTTCTTTGTTTCTTTTATTTTCTGCACGAGACATAAATTTTCTGCCTGTAGTGGGTTGTTTTTTTCCAAAATAGTGGAATCTGTGCATCTTTAGGATATGGAAGAATCCCGTGAAAGAGTCAAGGCCTCCAGCAGCTTACCATGTAGGGTGAAAGGATTCCTTTAAGGAGCAGACGTGGAGAATCATTACAAGCAAGATGCCATACATTATCATGCTGCGCATTTATAGATTTATAAGCAGGGAAAGATTACCTTGCATTTACTATGAATAAGAAAATGCGATAGTGCAGCTAATGTGAGGTAGTTCAGGCTATATAAATTAATCTCCTTATTTATCCTTCCTACTTCCATGAGTAGCCAAGCCTACAGAATAATAATGCAGCTCCTTTGCATGGTGATACTTTTATTCCTTTGTGATTGCTTTGCAGAGTTCAGCAACATTCCTGTAAAAAGTATCATCAAAGCAACAGGAGTTGCCCCCATTTAAATAGAAGGACAGTTTCAGGCACCCTACAAAATCAGACCTCGCTCTGTGTAGGCATCTCTGGATCACAGCTACAAAATGGAGATGACAACTTTTGGAGAACAAGGATATTTCTGTTTAATTCCATTAAGACTAGTCCTTGTACCTTCCCTGGAAGAGATTGCACTAGGAAGCTTATGGAGCAGAACATGGCAAGACAGGACCTCTCTGACTCCTTCAACTGTTTAATAATTAACTATATGACCTCTGTTTGGAAATAAAGATAGGCTAATTAATGCATACTTCAACAGAATATTTCACCTACAATATGATTGCAATGTATAATGTAAAATTAGAAGAAGATGGAGTACATTCCATGTACATCATGACAAGGATTATAGAAGCGCTTCTTTGTAAATGTCTTTTCTCTTTCATTTTATGGCACTTTGCATCGCTGTGTAATTATGTATAATCACTTGGAAAAAGACGTAGACTTCTGGCCCCTTGGGGTGCAACTTTGAGAGAGACAAAAAGGGTCAGTGTTTGACTATGGTGTGAAAATTTGTGCACTAGTACAGCATGTTCCCTGGAAGTAGAAATATTTCTGCAACGCCTCCCACAGGAGGGCTCATTTGAGTGATCTATATCCTGTGTAACTTTAACCCACACATAACATTTTCTGCTGCTTTCGCATCACTGTTGTCTTGCTACCTGAAAAAAAAAAAATTAAAAAAAAAAAAATGCTTCTGATCAATTAAATCTCAGAAGAGCCTTCTGTCAAGTTCCTGAAAGTGATTTACAAAGCATCTTCACAGTATCCACATGAGTCAAATGAGTGCGATTATCTCAGTTTTTAAGGTGCGGTACAGAGGCAGAAGTGGAGTTAGGCTCCTCTGTGTGGGGTTGGAACGGAACTGAAGAAGTTCTGGTATTCTACCATCCTACTGTGGTGAATTAGACTTGTCTTGGAAGTTTTCCTGTTGCTTTAATATCAGGTTGGGCTTTTTATGTTTTAATGTCAGGAAGGCTTTAGGTGTATTTGCAAGCACAGAATTGACTCTGTGACAGCAATTAACTGATACCTTTCTGCAAGAAGAAAAGATTGAGTCCTTTTTCTTCATGAATCTTTTCACAGGTGTGGACTATCTTGTGAGTTAACGTTGTTATTTCACAATTGTAAAAAGTGTTTGAATAGCTGTAATTACTGCTCACCTTGTTCTCTGTCCTTTGATTAAAATGCTTTTAGGTATTTTGCAAAATCCCAAGATAAAGGCTGATACGCAAACAATATCCCTGAGATAAAATGCAATAAACGTTCTGTAAGACATGTTTTATTTGTGAGGAGCTCAGATAACACAGTGATTGGTGCCTAGTTAAACAGATAGATTTAGAATATTTTTCTCTGATCCTTTACACAGTTGGATCTTACAATTTGAAAATTCATTTGAGATCAGGCAGAACTGTTCAGGCCCTAAAGGCTTGAGAGAGGTTGTACAATTCCAGTGCCATAAAAGGAGGAAAAATGAAGAAGAGCAAGAAGAAATAGGAAACTGTGTACAAAGCCTAGATCACACAGACTGAAAAAGAACTTCCAAATCATTTGTCCTTCTTCGGGTTACCTTTCATAGAAGCAAGAGTTCATACATGGAAATTTCTGGTAGTGTGGCAAGAACAAGTAAGGCTTTGTGCTTTCCTGTGAGTAAGGCAGAACCAAGGTTGCTAATTTCATTTTACAGCTCCAGTCTAACTGTGAATGTCTGGGTAGAAGACTCTTCAGGATGTCAGGTTTAGAGCCTCCTTTACAGGGACATGTCTTAAGGAGAAGAGAGAAAAGGGTAAAATCAGTGTAGAAGGGTAAGGAAAGTGTAAGATTATCTTATCTTCAGTTTTAGTAATAATACGGGCAAAAAGTGTAATACAGTTGGTCCCTCTGTCCATTCACTTTATTTACATGGCCCCGACATCATGTATGGAAACCATCCTGGTGACTGTGGAAAGGGAAAGTGGAAATCAAGCTCAACTTCTTTGCAAGTTGAGAATCTGCACTCTCAGTTCAGAGCAACTCTGTGCAAACACGGAAATTGTTTCATGGCCAAATGTTCATTGCTGGTAACGCTCATGACTATACCATTCAAGTCAGCATTGTGGTGAGATATAACTGCATCTCAGATTGGTGAAACAAATTTTCCTTCTCAGCTCTACCTGCAATGTCTAATTCAAGCAGAACGACATGTTTTCGAACGTCACACTACTGAATTTCAGGTAGCTGAGAGAGATGTCTAATTTAGTTGGCCTGTCTACAAAAGCCTTCTGAACAATCAGTGAAGGCAGAGAGACTTTTACAGGATGTGCACATGAACTTTGGGTCACCTTGTGAAGGTGCTGTCTTTTTGGGTTAGCTCTGATGAGGATGATGGCCTCTTTTGGTGAGCACTGAAGTACTCCAACTTTGCTAGTCCAAACACATGCTTCTCCTAAGTCTTTTATTCCAGTGATATGACTTTTTAAAGATCAAGCTTATCTAACTTTTTTTTTTGGTCAAAGAGAAAAGCAAACTGTGATAGTTCAGAAACACTGACATTCAATATTCAACTTTACTGCATTTTCATCTATTCTTCTGGCCAAAATTATTTGCTGTTTGATCCAAGTTTTTGAAGGGCTTTTGTTGTCTTGGAACAGTGCTTTCTAGCAAAGTAGCCATTCTGCTGGAAAAAACATTGAAGGTCAAAGCTGGACATATATTAAACCACATAGCTTCTTTTTCTCCTGTAGTTTTGGATAAACACAGATTTCAGTCTTAGAGGCTGTTAACCTGGCATCTCTTACCAGTTTGTAATTCAGAGAGAATATAAATAACATTTCAAATAAGCAAAAGAGTAGCTACCCCTTTTAGGATGCTGGCTCCACCTTTCTCCATCTCCTCCTGCTGATCTCCTCTGGGGGAAGAGAATTGAGTATACTAATGACAAAAAGGCAAATGTGCAAACTCCCTCAAGGATGCCTTAGAAAGCTACTTCATCACAACAGTGTGACATGGACATGAATAGAAGATCATTCTCTTACTTCAAATTCCAAGCAGCCATTGACTTTATTGCATATTTTCACCTACGTGAGTTACAAATTAATGACAAATATGTTTGAAAGCTAGTCATTACTTCAATCAGTCAATTATTCAAGGGATGTATCAGTGTGATTAGTTGCTCTCAGTTAATTATAGGAACAATAATTAGCTAATAAGGGAGTTCCATCATTCATATAATACTGATTTTAATTGTTTTAGAGACAATAATTTTAAAAGTCCCTTGAATCTACATATTGAGAAAGCACCCTAGATTACTTATAAATTTATCAAGTTGCAGGAAGTGCTTTATTGTCTTCTTACTTTTCTGGCCAACCTTATGCTTCTACCATCTTCTCAGCACTAGCTTCTGTTGAAAATTAATGAATGTATCTTCAAATGCAGCCTTATTAGTGAATTGCCTTCAGAAGGCTCAGTGTCACACAGATGATTAGACAACTTGCTGCATTTAATTACCTTGCGCCTGGACAAATATAAACTGATGCAAATGCTGGCAAAGAAAGATGGATGTGTAAAAGACATTATGCCCTGTTCCTATAAAGGCAGAACCTTCTCTGAAATTTCAGATGCAAAACCATAGGTTTTCACACTTCTCCTCCCTAAAATTAGCACTGGAGGGAGCATATATGGTGCAGGAATTTTGTTTAAAGAAGACTTTGCCTGTTTCCTCCTTCTATTGGCACTTCCCTCTTTGGACCTTCAGCACCAGCATTGTCTAAACCACCAAAAAGTTGACCTTACAAAACCATGCAGGATGAGAAAAGTGTGGTCCTCCAGGGACACAGGGAATTGGGCAGCGGAATCATTGCTTTCACCTGCTGTAAGCTGATGTTTCTGCTTGCCCATTTCACTCATCTTTACCATGAGCACAGGTTATTTCTCCTCTCATAATGTGTCTGAAAACTCTTCAACCCTCCTTGTAATATATGAATCTTAGATTTTAATTCTTCTTCTATTGCTTACCACTATCTTGCAATCAAAAATGACCTTGGGGGGTTGTCTTTGTATGGGACATAGAATTTTCCCAACCCCTCTACTGAGTGAATGCCCTAAATGTTCTTATCATATGCTGGAGATGGGCTTTTAGAAGACTCCCTCTTCTCCCCAGCTGTGCTGACATTTTAAAAAACATACAATTTTTATCCCAGGCTTTTGGTTTTAATCATTTTCATTTTTTCTATCTTTACCCTGAAAGACTCTCTTGATTCCTGCTCCAATTCTAACTGCCCAGGGCAACAATTGCATTAACATATCACTAATATACCTAATTTAATTATTTAAAATTGAAAACAAAAGACAGATGAAGCCCAGTGAGACCACAGAAAATGAGAGTCATCTTTAACTTTGCGTAGTGTAGTGGTCAAAGCATTAAAATTGAAATCTGACTAAAATTCCCTCAGACAATCATGTATGCTCTGTATCACAACTTCCCTATATGTTTTATAGGATGTATACCTGACAGGATGTTGTGTGACATCTATGTATAATATGTAGTATTTTGCAGTCCTCTGTCTCCTTATTACAGCTCCCAGATGACCTGGACTGTCAGTAAGCTCTGTTGCATGCTTTCCAAACTCAAGCACCCTTAATTATCTGTTTTACTTTGTTACACTGAATAAATAAAAAAAACCTGGAAGAATGCAGCAATCCTGTTGTACTGAACTTTTGGAACCTAGTTCCATTAATGCTTTAATCATCAAAAGCATAGCTTACATGTAGGTTTTGGACTGATTTTAAAGAGCTCTTTTCCAAATAATGAGAGGAGTAAGAGCCCTTGAACATTCACACTGCTGTTCTTCAACACATAGATCAAACCATGACATTGCACCAGTTTCTTTACAAAAATGTGTAAAGGTCTGCAAGTTCCATTTGCATATGACACTGAAGAAAGGTGAATATTTTAGGACTGATTTATCTGAGCTCTTGGATGATTTTGTCGAGACATATGTGACATTCCCTAGATAAATCACACCACATCTGAATTCCCATTATTGCTGTTGTTTCTTTGCAAGACAGCTGCAGAGCCCTTTCTTCTACCCAGTACTGAAAAGGTCCCATTCTCCCTGATGCAACTTCACTTGATAAACTGATAGCTATTTTGTCTTTTCCCTGCCCCTGCTGCCTTCCATCTAGTTTAACCTGGACTGTTTCCAGCTCATCCCTCAGGCCTTTCCCTCTCCCTGTTATGAAAATTTTTCCTCTTCTTTCCTCAATTTCTTAATGCTCCACCTCAAGCTGCAGGCAGGGAAGGAGGCATTACTCAAGGTAAAATTGGTGTCAGCTGAAAAGAGAGATAGATAGATGGCATGAGTGGGTGCCTCACCATTGCTGGGATTTGGCAGATGGAGGAACGAAAAAGAAGATAAAAAATGGTGGCAGCCACAACAGGCAATGGAAAAACCTGCAGTAACAGGATGGAAAAGTACTAAATTAATTCTTATAGATGCTGGGATATAGACACATAGGGAAAGACACAGCCAAATGCACTCATGTTTCTATTCCCTTTTAACAACGCTCCAGGAATAAAGAGATTCTTGCTGTAGGCTCTTGCTGGACCTACACTGATGAAACACAGTGGGTTGTTTGTGGCTTCAGCCTCTTTCAGGTAAAATTCACCATCCCCTTAGACTCATTTCTGAGTGCATCTCCTAACCACATGGCTAGACTGTGCTCATGTATGGCCATATTTGTCCACTTGCTTCACCTGCCCTTTGTGCTGTGCTGCAAGATGGACTTCAGGCAGAGCACCCTGATACCCCTGCTCAGAGGTCAATGCTGTTTGCTGATAAGGTACATGGAAAGTGAAACTTGAAGAGCAAGTAGTGTGCCTTGGGAATGCCTTCGTAACCCTGCAGCCCTGGGAAGTGTGGACATCATAGCCCATTTTATCATTACAGAGTGCAGGTAGGGAGGTACTGAGGCTCAGCAGGACAACAGAAGCCTACAGATACTTTTAGTAACCAACTCAGTCAGCTTTAAACTCTCTCATTTGGACACCATTGTTTATATCAGTTGTCAACTATATACTCTTAAAAATGTCTGAGATGTTGAATCTCAGTGTCTGAGAGTTGAGACCCGTGCTGGAAGAACATGTCCAGCTTTGTGATGAGGGGAATCCCAAGGGAAATACACTGTGACAATGGATTGCTAGTACTGAGAGAGTGTCAAAGTGTGAGGAGGGGAAGAAACAGAACATTTGGGTGAAGAAATGCACAAACTCACAGTGCTCATGAATCAGATGGTTTAGAAGTTGCATTATACTTTGAGCTTTTTGAGATTGTTCTTTAGTAGGCACTATGTTCTCGTACAGAATGGTCCTACTATCTAATCCTACTGTTCCTTGTCATTTAAAATTTTACACCTGCACAATTGAATAAACGTATTGGTTCTATTTCTTGGAAGGGGCATGTGCCTTTTTATGCTGGAAAACAGAAGTAATGCACATGATATTGGATCAGTCTGATTCAATTACTTTGTGTAATCTTGAATTTAAACTAATTGACAAGAATTTGGAGAGACATTCTGAATTTTTTTTTTTCTTGTGCTCAGTTTCATCATCACACACAATGAAAAGCATTATTTTTGCCCCCTTCCTCCAATTGAGTTTTATCAGGATTGCCTCTTCTCTTCTGTAGATGCATACACAATTGTATACAGAACTCCACACAGTTAGTTAGCGTGGACTAGGCAGTTAGTGGCAATGTAATCTTCCTTTGTAAAAGACTCTCTGTAAATTTGATCCTTCTTGAACATTAGAGCATAAGGGAAAAGGAAATAAGGAAAGTGCAGGACATGAGCCCAGAAATAGAATAAATAGAACTGGTGTGCTAAAAGACGGAGGAGTGAGGAAAAAGCAAGTCAAAGTCCCCTCTCCTGAAATCTCCTCTAAGTGGCAAATCTCTTCCGTATCACCATGGCAGTATAATACCATAAGAAGACAGATGCTCCCTTAAGCAGTCAGTACCCAAGTAGTTCCGTGTATTTCAGGCCAAAGTGAATAACCTAGAATTGTAGCAAATTATGCTAGAAGACTATCCAAACCTCAGAACATTTCATGGTAAGCACATGTAATCTGCCTCCTCTTAGAAGCACAAGGGAATCAGAAGCAAATGGAGGGAAATTTTAGCACAGGGAAGAGCTGTATAAAATGCCTGAGATAATCAATGCATGGGGTAAATCAGAAAGAAAATTTTCTTCTCACAGGCACAAAGACTTGCTGCAAGTATCCCTTGTTGCTGGCTGTGACCTGTGGATAGCAGTAGTGTTCCTCTATGTCTTTATACTTGCAAAGCCCAGAGATTTGGAAAACTGATGCTATTTCTTTCCCAGTTTCCAGCATTTCCTCAGATTTAATTCAGTTTTGCATGGCAAGGCAAATGCAAATTTTCCAGATATGCGACATTTCCTGTGCTGATGCTTGTCTGGAAGAATTTTAGCAAGCTCAGAGAGTGCAGAACACCTTTGGAGTTCATTCAATGGCATTCATGTGTTTCTCCATGCCGTTTAATTGACTGCTGTTACCTAAATGTTTTAGTCATTCTGGAATTACTTCTGTGTGTTGATAATTTCTTGTGATTGTGATTATTAATGCCTGCTGGATAAATGCTGTCTATATAAAGTACTATAAAATGCTATATGTCTTTGTGTAGGTAGCTGCATGTAGATGCAGCCACAGGCATTCAATAACCATAAAAAGAGTATGAATGTTGAATTCAGAACCAATGTACCTATTGAGTAAAACACCAATAACAGCTATGTGTTGTAAAAAATCAGGGGTATGTTGCAAGATAATGCACAACACGCACAAGTAAATGACTTGCTTAGATTATGTTATCACTGGTAAGAGTAGCTCACATAATTGTTCTGTCAAGTATTTTTTTTACATCACTGGTTAGAAAAATGTGGGGAAACCTGTTAACCCCACTTGTCCGACCTGTTCCTGTCAGAACTATCTTTAGTTTGAGCTTCGAAAGCAACAAGCCACATAAAATCTACGCCCCCTTTCTAACATTATTATCCCTCCTGCTGTTTTAATTTATGTGTTT
Source organism: Alectoris magna (assembly GCA_030625065.1). NCBI lineage: Eukaryota > Metazoa > Chordata > Aves > Galliformes > Phasianidae > Alectoris > Alectoris magna. The sequence goes on from CM060560.1 coordinate 110,134,477, forward strand.
AATTTTGGTTTTCTGGGTGCAATATGGCTAATTGCTTGAAAACTGTGCAACCTTACAAGTGAAATTTTGCTTTTATAATTTGTAGCACATCAAGTGTAATAATGTACATTTAATTTCTCAAAAAGATAATTATGCTAATAGAATTATTTGAATAAAAATTCACACTCTATTCAGGATAATGTCCTCTACCTCTTAATTTATACTAATGTAGGTTTGTATGGAATTTTTAATAATCTTCTTCAACCTAGGGCCATGAGTGGCTGGACTGAAGAGGACAGGTGCGACTTAAATAGGATAGAAAGGCTTCAAAAGGCTTTGTAGCAAAAACTGTCAGAAGCAATGCAGGCATTGGGATTGTATAGATGCTAGAAGATGCTGCACCCAGCCCTGCTCAAGTGGATGGTTGTGGTCCTGCTATGTTTAGCTTACAGAGGGAAAATAAGGAAGAGACTGCAGGCGAGCAACTGCATTGCATACAGACAGTGCTTGACAGATGCCTTTGTGCAGACAGCCTGTCACCCCCCAATGTGTGGTACCTAATGAGTGACAGCACTTTGTGAGACTGACTCTTATTCAGAGGGAAAGAGCACCCACCTCTTACAGGAGCCTTGTGAGGCAGCTGGGTGGAAAGCAGAAGAGGCACCAGTTAGGCGTGAGGGCTTGGAATTGTCTCAAGAGAGATGAGGCCCACACATGTATTGCTCTCTGATGCCCAAACAGCCTTCATGCCAGGCAAACTTGTTTTGGCATTTGAGCAGCATCTGCAGAAGCATTTATGCAGAATAATAAAGCTTTTGGAGCTGGGAGGGGCTGTGCTGAGGTCAGGTTATTCAGGGGGATGCAAAACTGTGGCCTAGCACAGGCTGGTGCCTTATACCACCACCATCCAGAGGCAGTGCATGCTTGGGCCCAAGTGCTCAGCATGCAGCTGGAGTACCCTGAGAGGTGCAGCAGAACCTTTTGGATGGAGTTAAGCTGCATGCTGAATGGGGAACATCTTCACTTGCAGTTGGGAAAGCAAAGCCTGCCATTAACCTCTCCTTGCTTTCAGTTCATGGAAGCCCTCTGAAAATGGAGTGTTAAAGTACTGCTGCACTGAGTTTTCTGTGTTTTCTTTCCTGTGGCCAGGTTTAATGACATGTATGATATCCCTCTCTTCCCAGACAAAACTTCCTCCCCTGTCTCCAGCACATACTTCTCAGGGAAAGAATGGCGGCTACTCTCTGTTTCAAAGCACATTGAAATCTTAAGCAGTAGTATACAGCTACTGCTTTTAAAATCAGGCTGTCTGAGGCTTGAAATGTTCATTATTGTATGTGTAGTAAAATCCTAGCCTTGCAATGACAAAACTCTTGCAAATCCCTTGTGAACTGCTTACACAGGGAAGTATGATAAATGAAAGTTTCTAAAGGTGGTGACTTTCATACTAGATTAATATAAGGCAGCATGATTAATGCCTAGACTGTCAGTTCATATTTCCTGCCTTAATTATTTCAGGACTTTTTTAATGCACCATAAGTATATTTATGGGTGATCTAAGAGCAGGATTGGCAGCCCAAGAGCTTGACAAACTATTTATCCATGGAAAGGGTGTGGTCTGGGCAGCAGATTTTGCAAAAGTCCTCTGTTTCCTCCTCTTTCCAACGTACATGCCTTCCTTGTCCCTCTGCACTAAGTTAATCATCCGCAGGACTGCTGATTTCAAGGTCACAAATAAGGAGACACTTTTTGTAGTGTTTCCGTAATGTTGAGATCTATTTGCTAGAAAAGAGGTCAAGCCTATTCATTTCACAAATGCTGGCCAGCATTAATATCTGAATACTTTCTTGATATCCTCTTTTAGGTACGGGAAATAGCTTTAATATCTCGGATACCACATTGTGGTAGCTATTGCCTTTTAATGTTGATCCCTACAGGCCATCAATCCCTAACTAGTATTACTTCTTATTGAAGCTGAGATAGTTTCAAACCAAAATTTATAGGTAGAAGATTCACTGTCTTATGACTAATTCCTTGAGTTGTATGGTTCCACTTCAAGCTGGAAATTCCTTGGGCCATCGAACACCACTGATTTTTAGGTAGAACTCTTCACTGATTTGATTGTGGAGTACTTAAAAAAGATTGGATGATATGGCCTCATACTTTTATGGAGTTGAGTTACTTAGTGTTATCAGATCATAATATTTTTGAGACTTGCACTTATTTGGTTTTGTTTTCCTTTGATAGCTTTAAATACAATGTGCCTTATAAACAGGGAAGAGAGAACAAGTTTGTATGAAATAAAAATGGCAAGGATCTTTACTGAACACACACACTGAGGCTATTTTTACTTTCACTGCTGAGTTTTGCAGAATAAACAGATTACAATAAACAGAATACAGCAAGGTGATAACATTATTATTATTATTTATACAGCACCATAAATGTGCATTCTGCTTAACAGACAAATAAAAGACATCTCGGGAGATCACTTCAAGTTCAACTTCAGCATAAAGTACAACTTTCTCCTGAACATCTTCTTTTTTTCACAGTTGCAAAGAACAAATGTTTCAGACTTGAGTGCATTAAACAGAGGAACAGAAATCCTTATTCGGGCTCAAAAAGAAAAAGTGATTTGATCAGCACTGCTTGATGTATAGGCCAAAACCCACTCTCTGATAAAAATCCTCCATGACTCCAGTGAAGGCCAGAGCTGACCCAGTGTTCCCATCAAAGCTGCTGGAATTCAGGAGTGCCCTGAACTTCTGAAAATTAAGCAGATTTTTTCTGTTCTTAAGGATGATGGCTCACTGCGGGTCATAACACCTCACAAAAAGTTGTTGCAACATATCAAACTCTGTGTTTACCACACTACTCACTTTCAACCAAAACTTTAATCTTTAAAAGAATGTTATTCTTTAATTTTTTATAGAGCATAAATACTGAAGACATCCAGGCCTAGAGAAGGTCCGTGATGAAGGAAAATCTTGGAGACAGAATGATGTAGGAACACCAATTAGAGCATTGATCTGAGTAATGAAAGGCAATTGTGTATGCTTGTCTCCCAGGGAGTTGAGAAGCATGTGAACTACTGTTGTCCATAGATGTTTGCTGGAAACTACAAGAGTGAAGGGAATAACCCACTTCAGAGAAACAAAATGGTCCAAATGAACACTCTCAAAGTAAATTCACTAAAAATATTAAGCAACAAATTATTTTAAAATATTGAATTAAAAATACCAATTAAAATATGTGCCTATTTATTGTAATGTCTATATAATTCCGAAGAAGGAAGGAACATTTGTCAGAAGTATTTATAAATTGCAAGGCAATAAGAAACTCTGGCAGGCGTTGAGTTTGTTAGGGATAAATCATGCTCAAACTTCAGACGTTTAATCAGGAAGGCGCATAGATTTCATTTTATCTGCAACTGAGAACTTTATCAGAATGCAAAGCTTTTGTATTTTGGTGGTGTGCCATAGGGACACCTCCTCCGAACAAAGTCTTTCTTTTATAGCCTAATTGCTAATGTAAAACCACGTAAATACAAATACGGCAAGTAGTTTTATCTTAATTTATAACTTTGTCTCTGGGCAAACTAGGTAGTACTTCTTCTAGACAGCCTTTCTCAACACCTGTTCCTACATGAACTCATATGATCTTGAATCCTGTGGCTAGTTCCAGCCATCAGCTTTAAGAAGTTCATTGCTTCTACACCTTCCTGCCAACAGCCACTCCCTTCAATGCTGCTTCTTTTGATGTCTTTTCTTAGCCTTTCCTAGCATGGGAATTAAACTGACAAAGCTGAGTTAATGATAAAGTTTTATCTTTGAAGCATTTTAAGGCTTACAAAAGGAACATAAGTATTCTTGCCTGCTTCCTAGAACTTCTTAACAGCTATGTGCTGTTTCTGGGGTGCAGCTTTTGCGTTTTCCTTTCTGGTAGGACCTTATGTGATCTAAAGAAACAACTACCCAGAGTTATTCACTTGCTGACTTGCTGCCTTACCATAGTTGTAGGATGTCTAACAGAATGTAAGGAGGGTCCAGTCCTTTGTGCCTGTCTCCCTTGTGTCCACTACTGGGGAACAGAGTGCTAACTGCAGGAAAAAGCAAAGAGAAGTAGTTCCCCAGTAAGAATATCACACTGATCATTCAGCTTTTCACACTTACACAAAGGTAAGCCCAAGACAAAAACTTTCCCCTCAATAAACATATTCAGAACAGGTCCCCAGAGCCACACTTCAGCTGTAGCCCTTGCTTACTCAAACAAATGTCACCTGAGCGCCAATGTATAACGCCTGGATTTTTGCAGCTCCCTGGAATATGAAATAATATTACTCTTTCTAATCTTCACTATAAGTTAGCTACAGAACCATGAACAGGGGTACTGCTTTTTTTCTGTGAGAGAGTTTGTTTTGAGCATACATACTGTCCACATCCTGGACCCTCCATAAGTGGTAGGAGTAAATAAAGGGTACTCCATTACAGGACCACAAAAATATTCAAAAAAACTGTGCTCACCTTCAAGCCATGAACAAAAATTGATTTGTAAATCTGTACTGAATGCTTTATTTTCAGTAGGAACATGAGAAAGCCTTTTTTTTTTTCTTTTTTTTTTTTCTTTCTTTCTTTCCTTTCTTTTTTTTTTTTTTTTTTTTTTTTGAGAAACAGAGGAAAAAATGGCAATAATCCTCACTTCCAACCAAATAAGACCTGACACGCTTCCAAATTACCATGAACAGTAACAGTGTTCTAGCACTGCATTATACTGTGAAATTGCAGCAATTAGTAGACTGGAAATGTGTAGTGTTCCAGACCCATACACACGTGCTTGTTCTGCCATGGACACAATGACTGCAGTTACAGACAGTAGGGCCTTTGCTTATCATCTATTTATTCATGATGATTCTGACCACTTCAGAAATTTGGAAGTCTTCCTTTCCTACTGGTTTGACCACACTGGAAATGGTCATACAGGAAAAAGCCTGACTTCTGTGAATTCTGTAGGACTTCTGTAATCTGCCAGAGCTGAAGTGGGATTTCCTTGTCTGTCGAAAATAACTAGAAGCAAATAGTAGCAGCCTGATAGAATCTTTTATAAAACTAAGGAGAAAAATCCTCTTCCAGGGATTAGAAAACACCAAAGCCAATTCTATTGAATTGGAGCCCACCTTCTGACATACTTTATAGTCCTTCCCAGTATGTTAATTGATTTCAAATACCATCTGAAAACACTGTAGGATGGCATCCAGAGGAGAGGGATCTGGTATACCTGGCTGACATTTATTATTACTATCTAGTTTCTGAGCAAATGCTTTTGGACACAGTCCTTTTTTTTTCTGGCCTGCAAAATAAGATCTGGAAAATTATAAAGTAATTCCAATGAGGGTAATAAAAATTGACCCAGATGTTTTGTTTTAAAACTCTCAATCAACAAATAGCCTCTAAATCAACAAACAGCCTCTGTTTGAAAGGCTAATACAAAATTTCTGTTTACGGGCTAAAGGAAAAATCCCTATTCTGTATGGAAAAGGATTCAGCTAGTGTCTCAGATTCCTTTCCAGGTAGTTTTATCCTTCCCTTGACTGTCCAGGAAGAGGTCTGGGTGCTCTGAGAATTCAGAAATAAAAAGAAGCTTCCGAAGTGATCTTATTGCTAACTTCATCTGCTTCTGGCCTGCATCCAGCAAAGCACTTACATTTGTTCTTTGCTTTGAAATTGGCTTGATGATGTCAACAGGGCTTCTCGTGTATCTGCAGTTAAATACTTGCACAAGTGATTATCTATCTCTAACCTCTCACCATCAAGGCTTGAACTACTCACAGTGGTCAGCAGGAGGGAGAGCCTTGTTTTATATTTCTGAGGATCACTTTACAAAGTTACTTTTCTCTTCAGACAAATGCCCTGCCATTTGGCTTGCTGTATGATGCTCCAGTTCAAGCTCGAGAGCTCGTCCAGCCCAAACTCTTTCCTTTCAATCTTGGGTCTGAACAGACCCACTCAACCAATCAAAGATTTTCTCTGTACCCAGAGATTTACTGCAAACAGATCAAGTGCTAAAGTCCTTTGCTGGGGATGGTTGACTCCCTGAAAAGCCAGCAAGGCTTATTAGTACTTATTAAAGAACAACTCGCCTTCTCTAGTTTTGCTCTTCTATTTCCTCTTTTCTCCTTGATAGAGAAATGTCTACATGATGAAACGAAGTGCAGTCTTCTGGTGACATTATCTGAGTAGAAACTTAATAGCTGCCTTGCAAGTTAAGGAACCACCTTTTCACTTTTTCCTTAGAACTTTGTAAAAGCTAATTGAAAAGCAATCATAGCCCAGCACTTAATAGGCTTTCACATTTCAACAGCAAACATTTTTTTTTTTTCTGTGTTCAAGAGGCACATCCTGAGCAAATTGCTCCCTTTCATAGAAGGTAGGTAGTTTGATCTTGGTTCGAGAGAAGGCTACAGTATATCACTTTTATTACCTACTTTGTATGAGAATAAGTGTTTTATAAAAGTTCTGAAGGTAATTTCTTATGTCAGGGAGGGTAAAACTTAGCTCTTGTACTCAAGATGCTTTAATTAGTTTTCCCTGAGTCTGTTTTCTCAGTTGTCTTGCTACAACTGCATTAGTTTTATTACCCTGAAGAAATAATTTGCTCTTATTAAGACCAAGTACTCTGTTCTATAATTTAATATGTTACATTCATCTTTAACATTAAAAGGCCTGTGCCAAAGTTCACTGAAATCAGTGGAAAGTCTGCTACTGACACCAAAGAGCTTTAGATCCTTTTAAGGGAGTTTTAGTCTTAAGAAGCATCTATACTGCAGTTATTATGTGCAGCCTATCTAAGTTGGATGTTATTTGAAATTAACTATGCTAGGACAGGGCTCTGTGGGGTCTGATGGCAAGTATTTATGCAACTCCTTGAGCAGGTGGGGCTTTTTTTAGTTTGAGATGGGTTTTGTGCTGACATGGTTACGTTACTAGAAATACCTGCCCTAGTTAGCTTAAATTTAGCTTATGTATGGTTACACAATTTGAAGTTACTCCAGTATAGACATACTTACATTTTAGATAGAAGTTTCTTGTGTTATAGTGATATGATTTCATGTCTTAAATCAGACAAATTTCTCTGTCTGTGGTTCTACTTTGTCACTGGATGTATCATGCTTCTGCTCATCAGCAGCCGCCAATAACACACAGTTTTCTCTCATGGTATTGTCATTTTCAGTTACAATCTATTTTCTTCTTCCATTACTTGAAAAGGCTTTGATAGCCCTCCTTTTCTTATAGGTACGTTTTTTCTAGCCACCTGTGTTTCCCTGGTGGATCTGTTAATAGCAATAAATTAATCCCTAGATGCACTATAGCATGGTTGAGCACCATTATATTGACAACCAAGCCAGAAAAACCTTTCTTGCTCAGCTCCTTAGAGACTGATTAAAAAAGCCATCCCAGAAGTTCAATGATATTAGGCAGTATAAAAACTGTGTTACTTGCTGGAAGCATTATTTTCCCCAAGTCTATATTGACAAATGTATTTCAGAAGCATCCGATATGCTTGTTTATCAGTCTGAAAGTTCTGAGAATATGTTCTAATTTCAGAGGAACTACTAAAATCCTATATTGAACACCTTAAACATTACTTTAACATTAATTAACAAGAGAGAAAGTTCCTAGTTAGGTTCATTGACATTCAACAAGGGAAATATGATGTATGTAAACAATCTGAAATACTTAAGTATAGTCTGCTCTTTGTTATGGTCTGGTATGTCCAGTTAAAAATCCTCTGCCATATCCCACTATGTCATTATGGACCAGATCCAAAACTGGTTCAGTCTAATCAAGGACTGCCCAATACTTACAGTCTCCTTTGCTTTGTATCAGATGGAGCTAAAAACTTGCCCTCTCTAACCTGTCTGTTATGCTCAATTTTTCAAAATGTAGCAAAGATCTCTAAAGACAAGCAATTTTGTGTTCTCGTTTTCAGTTGCTTTAATATATATATATATTTTTTAAGCCTGTGAGAATTTAGGGTAGACTTAGGTCATTTTTCTAAGTTTCTTTTCAATATTGATAATCAGAAGATTTTTAAGGGAAGCTTCAGCTCGAGTGAGGCATAGAGTGCTCTGGCTGCAACGACAGGTATTATGAACCCTGAAACTAATTTTCACATCATGGTGCTGGAATTTTTCCACCTTCTGCGGCCTCAATGCGTAGGTTTCATGAGAAGTATTACTAGGACTTCTAAATGGGAGGAAAAATGAGGGAACAAATTGAGTAGTTATTAAGAACGAAGCTATTTTCCTGATGAAACATGACTCATGCTGACAATGGAGATTCAAAGTACTCTACAGATTTAATAGTCATAAGTAATATTTCAATAGTGATAAGTGATGCTTGAAAAAGACAAATCTTGAAGGGAAAGAAATGCTGCCTGAGTTCGTTCAGACACTTCTGTATCTCTTCTTGGGTCCCTTTACTGCAACATTTATAGGGATTCAATTTGTAGGCTTTGGGGACTGCTGACGTTAATTTCTAAGAAGCGTAATACATGCATGTTCATATGCATAGCAGTTTTATTCCATACCCCTTTGCTTTTATATATTTTTACTTCAGCACAGACACTATTTCTTTTGATGTGCAAGAACTGATTCAGTAAATCACCCAGATACAAACAAATAATAATACATATTCTCACTCAATCTTGAGGGGTTATGAAGACAATGGTTAGCAGGCAGATTTACAACTCTCAAAGCACGTGTTTAAAGACCTGAGCTCAGAAGCCAAAGGAGACACAGAGTTTGCTTTGTTGTCTTTTCTCCTTTGGGAGGTTCAGAAATATAACAATTAAAAAAAAAAAAAAAAAGAAGAAAAAAAGAAAAAAAACCCCAAAACACAACCAAACTTTTGTCATGAATGTGCATATATAGAGAAAGGACTTACTGTATTTTTGTTATGCTTTACCACCAGCCCATCTGAATGCTACTGCTGGACCAAAGAAAAATACTTCCTTACTGCGATCTCAAGCGTTGTGTCAAGATACACATTCCTTCTATGTATGCAAGAATGAGTGCATTATAGCATAACTGTATTGCAGTAGATTTTACAAAACTTCTCACATTTTTCAGTAAGTTTTAAAAGTTAATATCGGTCTTGATGTAATATTCAAGTAAGATTTTGTTCTTATACTTTCTAAAATGTGACGTGCATGTTTGATTTTCCTCATACAAGTCTGTTTCTTAATGAGGTTAAAAGCTTCACGAGGTGTCTATTTCTTGGCTCACAGAAAGGCAGAGGAAGAAATTAGCACTGGGAAAGAACATTATTTGCTTCTCTCAGCATGATCTTTTTGTCTTCAAATCAAAACCCCTTTATTATTTTCATCCTTGCTCTATTGAAATCTTGGGGCAGGGGAACACAGGCAGCTGGATGTACCTCCAAGCACATTCAGGTATTCCAAAAACCTCAGGTGTGAGCTCCTATGGTGATTCTTTAAGTCCTTAAGCTAATCTATTCTCCATCTTTTTTATAACGAATACTCTGCTCTTCATTTTCTCTGTTTTCAAGTTGGACAATTCTATTTTCTGCTTCACCAAGATGAGTCAAAGCCTTTGATTTATACTCTCAGCTCTCTCATTTACAGATAGTACCATTGCAGAGACTTTTGACTATCCATTTTGCTTGCAGGTAAGGTTAAAAGTGCTCTGGATTTTGACAGCTCTGCAGCAACAGTGGACCCAGGAGAGCAGCGAGAATGAGTCATGTGTCCTCTAGTGGCAAGTGGAGAGGAATCCATATTCTTGAGCTGCATGAGGTGGTTGCTCCTCTTTTGTTTCAAAAACAAGAGTTATACCTAGGTGTTCTAGCCAACTACATTGATCAGCAAAGCCACCAATTTGAGGTTGAGAAGAAAGGAAATAAATAATACATTTTGAAGCAACATCCAAATGCATCACATCTTTTCCAGGATGAATACGACCATGGTTCTCTCAATGTTCTTCATAGTTTTTTTCTCTTCCTTTCACCTACTGTGCTTGCTCAAAAAAGTTACTATGATCTGGGGTGACCAGAAGAAAGTAGGCACATCCTTTTACTTGCATGCAACTTGGCCAGCCAACTGCTTTCTGCTTGTGGTCCCCAGAACAATAGACTGCAAATTGTCCTTTGAGAACAGTTATTTATGTTCTAATTGTAACTGTACAAGCTTCTGACTGCAATGCTGAGACCTTTTGATTGACCAGATTTAACTGGTAGTGGGCAGCAGAGCATTTGCAATAAGTGAGGAATCTCAGACCATGCACGTAGAGAGAATTTTCAGAGATGCCCAGAGATGAATGTTGGTAGGAGTTAGGCACCTAACACAACTTCCTTCTCTCTGAATGCTTTGTCCTGAGACAGAGATATAATGCTAATGTGGTGGTCTTGTTGGTGTTTTTTTTGCTGTTAAGAAAGAAAAAATCATTAAAAAAAAACATTACTTTCCACTGAGTTTACTAATGTAAATGCCAGAAGGGTTCAGGTTTCCAGTCTATATTTTTTTTCCTAGTGAGACTCTTACAAATGTAATTAGCTACACTCAGAATATAAACTACAACAGGGAAGATCAAGGGATATTATTTCTATTTTGTGACAACCCCTGATTTAAATTCATTGCACTAATACATTTTAAAAAATAATTTCCCTGTATTTAAAAGGGTTAAAATAAGTAATAAAAGTGGCTGTGCTTTACTGATAAAGCTAGCATTTAACAGCCCTGCCTGAGCACTGGTATTAACTCTATGCTGAGATATGAGGTAGGAAGGAAATTTTTTACTGCTTTTGTATTTCTGAGATTTCCTTGCAACCAACACTCAGCCAAGCTGGAGATAAGATGGCAATACTGCATTCCTTTATGTCCTGCCAGCTCATGGCACCTCAGGTTAATGCAGCCTACCTCTAAGAAACTGCGTGTATCAGTCTGTTTGAGACCCAGGTGCCAGCACTAATGTTAGGAAGCCAAGTGGAAGACTGGGCACAGGACTTCTTTTCAGCTGGCAGACAGAGAAAAAGCTCTTTCCAGAGATTTTCTTGGAGGAAAAATTATTTTGTAGCATCATTGGAGGGCGACAGGAAGGGTCAGAAATGAAATGAGATAGCAATTTGTTGGTAATACAGGGAAAATGCTGCCCATGGATTTTGAAGTGGGAAACTTTTCTTAAAAGCACACCAGATGGAAGTTGACCATTTTGATGCTTGCAGAACACAAAATAGACAGATTGTCAATTACCTAAAGGACTGAGCAATTTGTCAAATATGAGTTGGACAAGCAAAAGAGAAGTTAATAGTATTGGGGAGTTCAGTGAACAAGTCAGCCTAGATGTGTGAAAATCTCTAGCAAAGATTCTGTTTTTAAGCATATTTTTAATCCCAGATAAAATATTTCACTTAGCAGTGGTGGATTTTTTTCTTGGACATGTTTTTAAAGTGCGTTTCCTAAGAAAACACAGTCTAGGCATTAGGATCATCTGCTTTTTTTTTTTGCTGCTTTGCTTTCATAACTTTACAATTAATTAGTCATTTGGACAAAGGGAGAGGGATCTGAGATACCTTCACTTCCTGCACTGTTAGTGCATATGAATGATTTGACAGACAATCCTCTACTAGTATCATCTTGTTACACTGTGAGCACAAACTACATCAGGCCTCAGTAGATCCGTACCAGTGCAGTTCTATTCCAAAAAACAGAGTCAGAGGAAGGCAGGTTTTATTCTTCATCCTGCTAATAAAGCAACTTCCCAGAACCTATGAAATCCAATAAACAAACTTAGCAGCATTACATGCAAAAAGACTGTCACATTTACAGCAGCCTATACATTAACAATATAATTCCTATTTGCCATTATTATTTCATATTTAAAAGATTTGAAAAAGTGCTGTGGTTCAGACTTGGGGAAGGATCCAAGCAGCCAAGGAAGAAATGGCCTGATCCACTTTCTACTGAACTTGACCACTGCATATTCTTTGCCTCAAATGTTGTACTATATTCGGCTATTGTCAGTGATACTATATGGCAAGGACATGTCAGGTAAATTTGTCATGTTGGAGATAAGCCATTAAAAAAACCCAAAAACCAAAAAACAAACAAAGAGATCAGGCCAGGTATCTCAGGTCTGTCTAATGGATATAAAACAAGGAGATTCATACATGCACACGTGGGTGGATAATAGGAAGAAATGCATGCTGAGAGAATAAAAAGGACTCATTTTGTTATGTCTGACAGTCACACAATTATGGATGCAGAAGCAAGAGAGCTGAGATATTAGTCAAAGAGTGATATTGAACAGGACACCCTTCTGACCTAGCCCCAGTAGAAACTGAAAACGTTTTAAATGGCAGTAATGCTCAGCAAATGGAGCTCAGGTAGGTGTGTACGAGTGGATGTTAGACTGCAGGCCAGTTGCCTATAGATTAGAAAATACTTAAAATAAATATCAGTAAGAACACTTTAAGATTAACCATACAAACACAATCCTCAGGGCATTACATGCATCTATTAATAAAGCAAGACAAGCTGGCAGAATGAAAGGATCATTTTCTGTTATATTTGAGCAATGCAGCCATCAGGAGAGCCTCACTAGAAATACAAGGCGTGACTGTGTACAACAGGAGACAGAGGTCAAGTAAATTTTGCATATTCCGAATTCCACAGGAGACGCCCCTCCAGAGGACCTCATTCAGTTTCAGTGACAACACTGATTAAAATGCACAAAGAAAATGCAAAGACAGAAGCAGTAGCAAAGAATGTCAAATGTGTTCTGAGATGGCTGCTAGCAATCAAGTCAGTGCATTGCACCCCACCAGCTGGAAATTCAGTTTTCCCTCAGCAGAGCTGCCTACATGCACTTTCCTAGTCTACTGCAGTGGAAAGTTCATTCAACTCCAAAAAGCAAGTTGCAATCTCAGACAAACAATATATTCATGAACTACCCCAGATCAATCTAAAAGCGCTGCTCTAATTTGTTTGAGACACAGCCTTATTGAAATCCTTGTCTCAAGATATCTTTAGACTTTCAATGAGGTCTAAGAGGTTATTTGAAAATATAGATATCAGAGACCACATGAATATGGTGGGTATTCCACAATGTCTGTTCTAAGGTTACAAGCCACCAAGCTGTTCCATCTACCAAAAAATTATAAAGGAGTCATTAAACTCAGACCTCATTGAAGTCAAAAGTAAGAGATAAAAAAAAAAAAAAAAAAATCTCCAAAAATGGAAGTGCTCAATGACGTTGAAATTACTGCATTTTGTATACTGTACATTTATATACTAAAGCATCCATTTAAAAAGGGAGGGAACGCAATGAAAAAGTCACTGAGGGAGAAAAGACCTGAGGGGCAAAAAATGAATGGCTTAGTTTGAGAATCTCAAGAGACACAATGACAAGACCCAGATACACAGTGCTGAAGGAGCTCTTTGAAGGTAGTGTAAGAAAACCACTTTCTAACCATTTGAGATAATATCACCCACAAATCTACAATGCATTTTTTCTGCAAGCACAAAGTAGAGCCTGGTAAAATGAGTTAGAGTTAGGGGATGTGGGGAGGAGATGGCATTTGACAGCTAGAGCACACCAGTTGAGCAGCAGTGGTTCACTCAACTGCCACTTGCAGTACCCTCCACCCAGGAGGTACTTCACATGAAAGCAAATGAGGTGTTAGCTGACTAAAGCAGAGCAGAGGTCACTGCTGATGAAAGCCTAGTGAGCAGGAATTCAAAAGAGCTGCTTGACAGGAATGCAATGGCTGTGACAGGAGTGAATGGAGTTGAGAACATTGCACGCATCTATTTCTGAAAAACAATACAGAGAGAGGTGAAGAGGCTTAGTTGTTTTGCATATAACCTAAGGAAAGAGGATGCAACAAAGGAGTACTGAAGAAATGAAAAGTAGGTTGTCCAGGAGAGATGACAGTGGCGATGTGCTTTTTGTTGAGCTTCATGTCACCATTTGCTTGGGTCACGGGGTCTTGGGCAGGTAGCCTGGCTGCTGTGGTCCTCATGACACCTTGTGTGCTGGAACAGAGGATTCATCATATTTTCCACCAAAATTCACGAAAAGAGAAATCACATAATCATAGTAAATTAAGCACAAACACATGCACTTTCCTGAAAATGGAGGAAGCTGATAAGTACTGTGGGGAGCCTGCTTTACCTGGGGGGTTGGACTTGGTGATCCCCAGAGGTCTCTTCCAACTCCTGCAATTCTGTGATTCTGCAAAGGTAAAGAGTGAGACAAAACCCTGAGAAACACTTTAGAACCTCAGATCTGCTTTCATTTCATGACAGAAAAGGATTTCAGCTAGTTTATACGATCAGGAAAAGGGCTCATATATATTAAAATGTATCGTATATTTACAAAGATATTTGGAAGAAGATAAAATTTTTGTTGTGACCAAAAAGGCTGCAAACATTTCTTGATTTTTCTTAGTGTTGTCTCAATTGTAGAGAGCTGCCAAAATGTTCCCTATCACCTCCATGACTGAGTACAGAAATGGACCACAAGCCAATGAAATCTACTTTAAACAAAGCTTTGTAGTCAGCACTGCCAAAACACGTCTTTATCATTAACATAATAAATAATATTGACAAAATATGCAAAAATAGTTAAGATCTCCCTGTTATGGCCCAGCTTGGGGAAAATTCATGTCAAAATACCTGAGTGACATTTTGAAAATATTTTGAGACTAAAAAAACCATGAATCATGAAACTGAAATCATATTCTTCTCCTTAGCTAGCATGACTGGGTAGAGATAAAGACAAAACCACTTGTTTTAAGATCTGGAACAGAATGCAGGCAATAAATACCAGCTTCCATTCTTTTTCCTTAAACAAGCAATGCAATATTTGAACCTACAAATCTCAAGTCACCTTTGATTCTGGGGACATGGATGAAAGCAGGATACAATTTCTATCTTATCCTGAAGTCTAAACCAAGAATAGCCATTGCTTGGTCCAGAAAAACAACTTATGAGTCCAAGATTCAAATACCTTCCCTGTTGCTCACTTGTATTCTTTGCTTCCAAGAAATCAGATTCCCGCTGCCAATTATTTTCATCATCATCACTCATCCATGCTAATTTACTAACTTGGGATATTTCTGTTACTGGACGTGTGGCTACCCTGGTCTGATGTCTGACCTTCTCTCTGCTGCGTCACAGACATGTGATATAAGAGCACATATGCCTCGGGGCACATGGAGGGGCAGGAGACTGAGGGGTGAGAGTGAGTCAGCAGGAGATGCTTCTTCCATGCTCCACTGTGCTTTATGTTGTGCTTGCTAATGCTACATTTCTACACTTTTTTTCCCCCTAGAATAACACCTTTAGTTTCCCAATGATTGTCTAAAAATATAAGGATTTAGTATAAGTAAGCCAGTCCTGAAGTGAAAAAAAAAAAAGAAAAGAAAAAAAAAAATTCACTATATTGTTTCCTGCTTAAACACAGAGTAGGTCACCCAGAAAGTAATGCCTCCCATTTATTTCCATTGAAATGACAATAGACAGAAGGAGCACAGTAACACTATTTGATAGAGCAAATTCTCAGCTACATAATGCTATTTTTCAACACAGTCACCATCATTAGCTATGCTTTTTTTTGGCCAGTGATGAACAAAAGCCTTCCAGACTTGCTCGTCAAAATCTGCACCAGTGGAGGTGACCCACTGTAGCTGTCACCACTGTTGAACTACACCACCCACTGCCTCACTGCACTCACATCCACTGGTTGGTCTCCATAAACATTCAACAAGTGTCAAGGAAAGCCCTCACAGATAGCCATTACACTGCCTAGTTCACATTTGTTTTCTAGCACATCTGCTTATGTGTCACAAGCTCTAGAAAAAGATGCTGCATTATGTATGGCTGAATGTAGGCTTATGGGTCTTCGAGGTTTTATTCTTTGAACTCAGCTGCCAGCATCTCTTCTGTTGTCAGGCCTGCCTTTCTAAATTGACATGTCCAACATAACTCATGACCATATTTCCTTCTTTGTTGAAAAATGGGAGTGAGGAGGAAGGAAAACTTTGTCCTAACTGGTTTTGAACCACAGACATAATGCTTCCACACATTTGCTCACCGGACATCCCAAATAGCTACATCCCCAGGAGGAAGAGACCCCATATGAAGGCAAATAAGATGAAAATACTCTCAGGTGCCTGAAGCAATTTCTTCATTGCGCTTAGCAGATCTCAGAAGTTTGGGTTTTTTTTGTTTGTTTGTTTGGTTTGGTTTTGTTTATGGTTTGCATGTCTTTGCCCTCACACATTGTTTTGCTAACTCATTCTCAGGCTTGGCCAAACTGGCTTTGGGTGTATTGCCATTGAGCTTCAACATATGCAAAATTACTCAAATACAGAAGTGTTTTCAGAGACAGTCTGTTGCCACCAGATAGCCGTGACAATTTACAGGGAGAGAGTTCTCACATGGGAGAGAATTCTTAAAAGGAACAGAAAAAAGCAAGAAAGGAACATTGCTGTAACTCAAAAGAGCAGGGCTGGACCTTGATAAGGAGAACTAAACCAAAAGCCTGTTAATAGCAGTGTTGGGCAGATTCATTTTTGTAGCTTTTCAGCATAAATTGCATGACAGAATTCCCTGTGTAGAGTGAGATTCCATTCAATTGAAAAGTACAATTTTGTTCTTTTCTTTTAGCAAAGATCCAGCCACTGCTCTGTTTCCACAGAGTGATACAAAAAGGAATCCTATTCCAAGGCTTCTCAAGCACAATGGATCATGTGCAGAGCCCATTCCCCTAATTTATGTTTCTGCTTTTGGTCATTGTAACAAAATGGTAAGATTTGTCAGGGAGATGATGCTGAACAAAACAAGATGCACTTACACTGCATCTTGTGATGAGTTATCCCAGGGCCAGCCTGGGAAACCCAAGGAAAAACAGACTCCTTGAAAGTCTGGGCATGGATTTTTTTTTTCTGCAGACTACCCAGATGTTTCCATTTGACTTTCCATTCTCTGCATTGTTTCTGTGTACTTTTCATTCCTGGGTTTACATTTGCTTCTGCTTTGTTTGACTGACAGTCTGTTCTCTGTCATTTGAATGAGAGAAAGTACTCTTTAGGATTATTCCCATTTCTGAGTAGAAGGGAGCCTACTGTCTAAGCAATTTCTTTTCCCTTTGCCTTGTCAGTGTATTTTGCTCAGGATGTCCCACTTCTGGAAAATTGTTTCAGACTTCATTGAGTTTATTGCCAAAACCATGTCAAACTACAGTTCATTATTGTCATCATTTTACTAAAATAGTCCCTGAGTGCACCGGATTCTGAACGTTTGACTGCAATACTCCCAGAAGATCTATGATGTTTTGCCCTGGTCAAAGCCAACAGTAGAGCTGCCATTAGCAGCCAAGCTAACACCTTTGAGAAGTGCTGCCATGCTTTCCCAATGCCTAGCATTTAGTCATTGGCTCTGGAATGCTGTATCTTGACACTGGATATATACTGCTTTTCCATAGTGGAGATAGATAGAATGAATTTCAGCTGCAGAGGAAGTAGAGTTAAGCTGAAATCCAAATCTATATTTAGAGCTTCATGCATTCTTTATAAGTTTTGTGTTATCTTTTCTGATCTGAAAAGGACAGCAATGCTTTTCGCCTTTATATCATGCATTAAGCTGTGGAATGCTAAATAGAAAGGTGAAATGTATGAGTGGAGAAGTGATCTTTACTATGTAAAGTATGCTGCTTACATTCTTCAAATCTACAGTAATGATTTATGTGTAGCACAACAGTTCATAAGTTTGTGTATTTTAATGCCGGGCTCTTAGAGATGTTTCAATGAAATGCAAATTTGTGAGAACTTTACAGCAAAGAAGAAGAATTTCAAAATGAAACTGGAAGCAGCACTTGTGATTAGTGAGACGTGACAACCTGCAGGTCTTTTGTGATTGGAGGCCACTGTTGCGAAGTGGAAGCTAAATGCAAAAGTTCTGCCTTTTGTGTTTTGTTGATATTTTATTGCTTCATACAGCCTTAGCAACCACACTATGGAGCATGTAAAAATTTGTCATGCCTTTATGTTGATTTTTTTCTTGGGAAAGTGCGAATACATATGTACTACAGTGTTTATCTTGTGTGTGAATGACTGTTCTTGAAGCATAGACACACTGAGAATCTCGTTTTTGTGCAAGTGAAACTCTTTAGATAATGAAGTCTGGTTATTTTTAATAGCTCTTGGTAATATCTTATCCCCTTCCACTCAAAATGTCTTTGAAAACCCTCCAAGCACTCCAGGAAAATGCTTTGGAGCAGAGCTATTTGCATTGCACCTTCAGATATTATCCGAAACAACTTTAGATAAGAAAAAAGTTCAAATACAGACTTCCCAGTCTCATACAATTAAGACCCAGTGTTTTAATCACAAAACTTTTATGGAGGACTATAAATATGCAACCTCCTTGCCAACCTCACTATGAAAGAATTCATTTTGTTAACTTCTGCGGACAAAGAGCTACAACTTAATCATTGAGTGTGGCCAGTAAGCTGAGTGTGAAGAAGCAAACCATAACTTCAATCATATTGGCACCATGCAAGTGTCAAATCTTGTATTGGAGGCCCTGCCTCAAGCAAACAGAATCAAACCATTAGTGTAAACAAAAATGTTAAATTTGTTTAGCAGGTCAGCCTTCAGGTTAATCAAAGACAGAACCTTATAAGCATAATTTTGCTTCCATATCTTGTAAAAAAAAATTACAGTCATAATAATAGATTCCTTTCCCAGGGACTGGTTTTACAGCAACTCCAAGTTATTACACACAACTGGTGATAACTTTAAAAACCGCAGATATAAAAGGAGCTCTGCTAAAAACTACAGATTCCCTGCGCTATAATAGATCAGGCTATGGAGGCACATCCATTGTGACACCCTTTAAAGGACAAACACTGCTGCAAATGTGGAGTGACTCAGCTGTACACTTATTTATATATTGTTATTATTAACATCTGTGTTACAGAGATCTTAATTTCCACAATGATAGAAAGGCAGCATGAAAGATTTTGTTGTACATCTCTAATTAAGTTCAACCCAATTACAGCAGTGTTGTGTGGTGGAAATTTCACGTCACAGCGTCCTTGACTAGACTGATAGTTAATTATTACAGATGAATTTCTATAGTAGTTCTCAAAAGCTCACCCTCAGCACACATAATCTATGTTTATGTTTTTATAGAGAGCAGTCATATGTGTTGTGGAAACAGTGTCATGTGTTTCAGAAATCATATATACGCTCCTGGCTAGCTCATCGAACTCTGACCAATAATCCATCTTCACCGTACTGACTCAAACATTTCAGACATCTTGGTAGTGTTATACAACTGTCATTTTTCAAGAAATCCAGTGGAGAAGGGTTTCCTTTCTTTTCCAAAATGAAGATTCCCTCCTCTCCGCAGAATTTTGGTATTGATGCTAAGTAAAGACAGTATTTGGTATTGAGTTAGTGGCAGAATTATCATTTGATGCTTCTCAAACCAGCACACACAGAAATAGGAACCTAGGGAACTGTGTGTTTCCACTGTATCAAGAAGATTTGGCAGTGCTTGTGTTTATTTCCAGTTATTTATCTCGCCATTATGCTCTTATCTGAATGCTTCACAATCTTTTGAGTCCTCAGAGCCACACTGTGAGACAAAGAACTATTGTCTCCTGTTGTAGGTTGGGCAATTGGAGCCAAAATTTGCAAAGGCAAATTATTGTGTTGTATGCTTGGTCAGAGACAGACAAGGTGAGACACAGAGAAGAAGGAGGAAAGGTTACAGATTTTAAGTGCTTTAGCCGTTCAGTTGCACTCCTAAGCCTGTCCTCATTAAACTACGAAGTCATAAGGACTCCTGACAGATGATGTTGCCTAATCCATATACCTAATCTGCTTAATCTATATATAATAAGAGATTTAGTAGAGGCTCTCAAGGGTGTCTTCACTAGGTTGCCCTGGTACCCAGGGCTATATGGGCTTGAACAATTTCCATCCTATGCTAGAAAAGTGGGTTTCAGAAGATACAGCACCTTCGGTATACTTCTAGAGCATCTCCTTCTTTGTTTGCTGTGGTGTGCTGCATGTGCACTGTGCTTTCGTGCTGTTGGAACTACATGTATAGTTTTAAGAGGTAGCAAATCATGGCTTATCAGCCATTTTCCTTGCCCAGGAGATCTGGAATCAAGTTGGTGAACGAGAGGCTCCCAGATGAGCATATCTGGCAGTGTTTTAGATTCTTGTACAAAGTAGCCATTCTCTGCCAATACCCATGAAATTAGACTTCCCTTCCACATCCAGCATGTACTGGGAGAGGAGAGGAGAGCAGCACTGTCACAGAGCTTAACTTCAGCCCTTGATTCCACTGGGATCTAGCTTCATGCAGAACCCTGGTGACAATGAGATCTTCAGTAGTTAGATCTTCACCACCGTACTAACCCAGTGACCAAGGGGATCATCAACAGATGTTGGGAAGCATGGCAGTCCTGCCTGATGAGGTAGCTGTAAGATTTTGAGTGAAAACAGCTCTTGCATCTCAGGTAAGTAGTCAAAACCATACAAAAACCATACCACAGTACAATGTCCGGGAGCCCAAGCTAGACAGTCCCCCAGCTGCTGGATGGACTTATACTTTTCTCACTCAAATAAAGAGATGAAAAATTATACATCATCTGTGGTTTTGTGCATTTCCAGAAGTTAACAGAAATCATCTGGAAGGGGAGCAGAAAGAGAAGCTGTATATCTTTGCACCCAATGCCTGAATTAGATTTGATACGTCAGGTTGTGTAGGTAGAGCTGGAGGAAGATCAGCCAGGCCAAGTGTCTGTCTTACACAAACTTATAATATGTGCAGAACAAAAAATGACCTTGCATGTGTGTGTGTAGAAATATGGAAATATCTATGTAAAAATTAAGTCTATTAGTTGTACCTGGCAAGTAATAATTCCATTCCCAAATGAGGACAAAATCCTCTGCCATACAGTCAACCCCTGCCTCACTGGTGTTGTGCAATGGGGCAACAAGACAGAAAATATTTAAAAACACATTCTAAAAACCTTTTTAGACAATTTCTTATAAAGTATCTCCCTGACTCCCTGAAAAGTCAAGCACCTTACTACCATCAGTCCAATCATGGTATCCAGATGGATAGGGAAATTATACGTAATAATTTTAGAAATAGCCCCAGGATGCATTATGTGCATCTCTGAGCCAAGAAAACCCCAAAGGGCATGAGTCTGGCTCATTCCCAGACAGAGAGCTGCAGTCTTACTGAAAGCCTGACAGACACACTGCAATGCATATATCTTAAAAGCAGCACCAGTGGCACTTAGCCATTCAGATCTGATACTAAAAAATCAGATTCAGGGAGCAGGAGAGGAAAAATGGCAGGCGTTTTGGAAATGAATCTAAAGTGTTACACTGAAGTTTTGGTTCTGTATCATATTGGGGAGATTTATTTGTTGTTATCATTTAATGCAATGATCTTTTTCTTTCAGTGACCTAGAAAGCCATGCAGATTTGTAGAATGAGTAGTCCTTGGTGAAACATCAGACTTGTACAGTCCACAAAATCACAAGTGCAGATAAAAAAGTTGCAGGGTATGACCCCGTGAACAGTCCTCACATGTAATGACTGGAATGACTTTCATTGTGAAAGAGGATGTTGTCTAGTGGATGTTTCCTGAGGTGCAAACAGACAGAAGAAATGTACTTAACTGTTTATGCTCACGCATTCAACTCTCTTCATCAAATCAATACCAGAGGATTTTTCTTCCTCCTTTTTTTTGTTTCTTAACTTTCCTTACTCCAGTTTGAAGTAGCACAGAGGAGGGAGGAGGAGTGACTTAGCATGTGAGTTTTGGAAACAGCTCCTGTAAATCTAAACAGCCAGGCTGCAGCTGACATCATCTAATAAGAATGAGCCTTTCCTGCAAACCCCCAAGTTGCTTCTTCAGGGTTCTGCGATTGCTAGCATACTGCTATGGAAAGTCTGTCAGGGAAAAATATACATTAGAAAACAGTAGCAGGAAGGGAAATAGTACTGACTGCAAACCTGTCAACCAAAGTCAAACGTTAGCTTCTCCTTCTTGCTTCCAATTTAGCAGAAATAGGCTAAGAATTTGAAAATGTAGCTTTTTATCAAATATGACACTATTTTTTTTCACTCCCTAAGTTAAAAAATGCCATTATATTAGCACTCTTTCTTCTGACTTTGTAGAGTGAATGGAAAGTGTACTGTTTTTAATAGGCTGCAAATGTAACAGCACGATAATCATTTGCACCCGGAGCCTCCTTTCCCTCTCACTTCACTCCTCACTCCTCACTCAAACACACAAAGTTCTTTTTCACATCAAGCACATGAGAGCTTTTTGTCGGGTCAAATTATTTTTTTGCAGGCGCTAATAATTCTGCCCGCTGGTAAACTTTCAATATACAAAAAGCAGGAGATACTCTTTATCTGCCTGTTTGTTGTTTTTGTTGCTGTTGCTGGGTGGTTTGTTGTTTTTTTTTTTCAGATGAAAGAACAAAACTGAAAGCTCAATAGGGGGCAAGGAGAGAAGAACCTGTCTGTATAGATATATGCTTCTTGCTTCTGCCGTGAAATCCTCTGTCTCAGAGCTGCCTTCAGCAGTGCAGGTCCGAAGGCACACAGTGCAACTTATCAGACTTCCTGTGATGTTTGGAATTCTCCTTAGGCTCCAGCTGTGGGCAGCAGGCAACCTGTGTGGGAAATTCAGATTTCTTTGCCTTTTCCTTAGAGTAAATTACAAGTACTTTGGATCTCAGTGAACTGCCTTTAAGTACAGCACAGGGGCATCCCTCTTGGCTGGAGACAGGGGGCAGGATACAAGTGTATATGATTTTAGAAACTTTATGAACTTTAACCTGACTTCTGGATGTGGGTGAGCCAGCAAGACCTCACAAACAATTTGGTATTGCTTGCATTTGGCAAACCTGAGCAGGCAAGTAGGCAGACATCTGCAATTTAAAAGATGTGATTCACAAGAGACAGCCACCACTACATACACATCACATAGAGAGGGAAGCTGGCTTGAGGCCCTGTGTTCCCTGTATAAATTGCAAAAGGGAATGAAATTCCAAGTAAATGCTCAGACGTTTTGATTAAATCAATCTATTGCCGCTACCCAATGAATCTTGTGTTCTCTTTTATTGCAGGACATTACCCAGCAGTAGTTGATACCATAAATGATCTGTACAACTTTCTGGGTAAAATAAGGACAAACTTATCTCACTGTCTTCAGATTCCACTTTTTTTTTTTTTTTAATTATTATTATTATTTTATTTATTTTTTTTTTACTTCAATCAGGCCTTTAACGTCACTCTAAAGGCATTTTTTTAAATATATATATTTATTAGATTGGAAGATAAAGGAATTCATTCTAGATAGGCTTAAATAATTATGAATGAGGTAGGTGTAGACTCAAGCTGAAGTGGATTCCATGTTAAAATAAAATTGCTGTAGAGGGGACCTATCTGTTATGGAAGAAATAGCGGAGAGCAGATAGCTGGATTCCTATGTACTTTTCTATGCCCTTCTCTCTACTCATCAGTTTGCCTGGTGGAGAACTGTTCAATTTAGTGATGCAGTCTACTAGTCCTGTTGTAAGGACCTGTGAACAACATCATAAATTAAAACATACATTTAGGGAATTGGTGCAATAGGCCATAGGATAGCTTCAGGCTCCTGTCAAAGGAACACACACATGTTCTAACACTATTCTGGTAATTTGGCCACACTGCTATAATGCAGTAAAAGGAGAATAGTGAATCCTGTATATATTGTACATGACACAATAAAATGCAGGCACTCAGAGCTGCCAGAGTCTTCCTCTGGACATCTCTTGAGTTGTACAGATAGTCGGTCCACTTCCCTCATCCCCAAAACGTCAGTGAAAAATGTTCCATAAAGTTATAAGCTCATTTAGACTGGAGGCAGACAGTCTTCCTGGCCTAGTGCCCATCACAAAAGTAAACAAGAGATGCTGCAGAAAATTGCTGGCTATAAAATACACGCTCACACTCGCACATGTGTGCGCTCTTGGAATAGGCAGCAAGACCTTTCAGCCTGTCTTTATCAGCTCAGTAGTTCTGAAGAAAACCAGGCAAGACTCAGCATCAACAGCTAAACGCCAGACTCTGAGAGCCTGTGTAGCAGTTGTGCTATGTATTTCACCCCAGTGGTTATACTGGAAAACCAAAACAAAGACAGAAATGCAAAGGGCTTATGGTTAAAGACCCCTCTGCAAAGAACATTGGTTCTGTCTTTACATTTCAAAGATTTATTGCTCACAGAAATCCCACTTTTGAGCATGGGCTGACATTTCTAGAATGACAAACTGTTTCCAGCATTGCAGAAAAGGACTTGGAGGTGGATATCAAGTTGGACATGAGACAGCAATGAGCCATAGCAACAGAAGAGGCTGACAGTGTCCTGGGCTGCGCTGGGAGTGCTGCCAGCAGGTAGAAGGAGGTGATCCTTCCTCTCTACTCAGCACTAGAAAGAACTCAACTGCAGCACTGCATCCAGTTCTCAGCTCCTGAGATGAGGTTACTAGAAAAAGTCCAGCAAAGGGCAATGAAGATAATAAAGGGCTTGGAGCATCACTCCTGTGAGGAAATTGTGAGAGAACTGGTTCTGCTCAGCCTGGAAAAGTGGAAGATCAGGGGGTAATCTCATCTCATTGACGTATGTGAGGGGGGGTGCAAAGAGGATATGGACAGACTCTTATCAGTGGTGCCCAGTGCCAGGACAAGAGGCAGTGGGCATGAACAGGAACACAGGCAGCTCTCTTTGAACATCAGGAAGCACTTCTGTGCTATGTGGGTGACTGAACATTAGCACAGACTGCCCAAAGAGGTTGTGGAGTCTCCTCCTGTGAGCATTTCAAAAGCCCCTGGACATGGACCTGGGCACTATTCTCTTGGTGGCCTGGTGTGAGCTGGTGTTGGAGCAGGTGGACCCGGAGGTCCTTTCCTGCCTTAACCATTCTATGATTCTGTGATTTTTTTTTTTTTCGGCTGCAGTTTGCCCTTTTCTCCAGCCTGCTTGATTTTGCTCCCGCTTGGAATAAAACAACGTGTAAAAGCAAAATTAAGCATGAAGGAAGATGTTAAAGGGATTTTCCCATCTGAACTTGTTCCCTCTCTTCCCCTACTGTGCCTTTTTCTTATAAATCAAGAAAAAAGGTGCTGAAAATTTCCACTAATGCTTAGCACCTCTCATGCAATCCAAACATACATGACAGAGTGACAGAGTAACACCATTGTCCCATTCCTCCTACACACACACAGAGATACACACACACACACACACACACACACACACACGGCATATCTTCAAGAGAAACAATGTTGATGTCTAGTGCACATCAATTTTGGCCTCAAAAAAAAAAAAAAAAAGAAAAAAAGAAAAAAAGCAATCCCCCCAAACTCTCCTTTCTATTCTTCCCCCACCACCCTCTCACTGATTGTCACTGGGTGGCACTGCAAAGTACCACTGGGAAGTACCAATGAAAGCCAGCTGGCCATTAGGTTTTGGCCTTGTTAGCAAGATCTGGATGATGAAAAATTTTGACTAAGTCTGATAATTTTATAAATGGTAGCCTAAAAGCAGAACAATCAATCAGTCAGCATTTTGCTACCCACTGACTTTCTGTTTCCCACAGCTAGATGCTGCTAGATAGCAGCATGCTATTAACTCCCTTACTAGAAGTAGACTCTTGCATCCATATGCAGCCTGAAATACTGTTGTACCTGTTCAGAGTTAAAAGTGCTGTATAGGCCAGAGGGGTTCTATACACAAGAATTTGTTTTCCCCCAGCGTGGAAGGCAAGAAAGCCTTTGTGCTGCTACTGCTTTGCAGATGGCATTAGGAAATGCTTCTTTTAGGAGCTTTTTCTTGGCTTCTGTACTGGGGCTAATTGTTAATTTGCAATAAGCTGTCTATCTATCTGCTCTGTTCTCCCTTGCAAAGTGGGCTGAGTTGTATCTTCAAAAGAGTAGCTGCAGTGGGACAACTCGAGCTAGCATCACCTAAAGTGACCGTGACAGCCAAATAGAATTGTAGCAGCAGCACAGGCCAAATGCTAAACAACATTTACAAAAACTAAATAAAGTTGCTGGACCCAAAGGCAATGTGGAAGACAGCATTTGGCAATTGCTCTTTTTAAGGAGGTATATTTTTAATGGTATTTTTATATCATGCAGATATTGCAAATATGAATTGCTCACCAGTGAACACTCATCTTGCAAAGATTCCAGCACTAACTAGAGTTTTCTCTCTCACATAAAAGGAATATATCATGGAAAAAAATAGGAATATCTCCCACATGGTCAGGCTTCAGCAGAAATTAAAATCTTAAATATTTCCCATTTATTGTCTGTTCTTAACCAGTGAAGTTAGTGAGCCTGGAGAGGAGCCAGTCAGCAGCTCACATACAGGAGTCACTACCTTTTCCTGTTGTTTTTAAACAGACTTCTTTATCTAGGTATCTGCTCATGCAAGATTGTTTTGAACAAGGCAGAAGACCATTACATTATATCTTTGTCATATTATCACTTAAAATTCAGGAATGTGTTGGGATCTCAGCCAGACTGGACCTCTTTTGTATAAGGCCCAGTGCATACAGAGAGTTTATGGGCAGTCACAGGCACTGCAGTTTTAGTCTGAACATTTTATTATTATTATTATTATTATTATTATTATTATTATTATTATTATTTTCCTGAAAGCAATAGCAGCTGCATAGAGATCATTGCCTGAAAATCTCACTTTATTTTTAAAGGAGTACATTTCTAGCCCACAGTGCCTGGAAATGAAAGTCCTAAATGCTCCAGAACCAGGAGACGTATAAAAAGACTGTAAAATGAAATTGTCTGCTTTCATGGTGTTAAGTCAATCCTGTGATCGATTAAGGAAAGAAGAGAGTGCAAGGAAGGGAAAGTGTCATTCAGTATTTCTGAATTCTGAAGTTGGACAGAACTGCAGGTCCTTGCTGCTCCTCCCCATTCCAAAATTTAGTGATTTCAAACCAGCATCATCTTAATCAGACCATCTGCACCCTGAGTGGAGGCCAATAAAATCAGTTCTCTGAGACTAGCATCTGTAAGCTGCTGCATCATGACTATACAATACTGGTACTCGAGGATGCCCAGATAAAATTTGCATGCTGAAAAATGCATTTCATGTACCATTACAATGATATGTTCCTGTTGCAGATCTTTGTGAGAGCTATTTCTTCAGTGCTCATTCTGTTTTACTTTGGTTTGTACTATGGCTCTGGGTTGCCAGGCACTCAAAATTCACAACAGATTGAGGCAAAAGCTCTGCAGTTCACCATGTGAAAACTCGTGTTTCTAAACAAGCAAAGCACAAATTAGCTCACAGTCACTAACAGACACAAGAGTTTCCACAGAAAGGCCTTTGGATTGGACAAACCATCCTGATACCAGTAAAATTTTCCAGGGCAGAAAATTTCTGATGCTCAATCACTATGTTACTGCTACCTTAGCAGTTCTCAGACATAAGAGTCTATTTTACCTTCCTCTTTGATCTGAAGATGCTCTGTACTAGTGTTTGCTGGATTTTGAATGCTGGTGTCCAGATGTGGAGTCCTCGGTAGAGGAGAGACATGGACTTGTTGGAGTGCATCCAGAGGAGGGCCACAAAAATGATCCAAGGGATGGAACACCTCCCTCACAAGGACAGGCTTCTGGAGAAGAGAAGGCTCTGGGGAGACCTGATAGTGGCCTTTCAGTATCTAAAGGGGGGTTGTAAGAAAGAAGAGGACAGACACTTTATCAGAGTCTGTTGTGATTGGATACGGGAAAATGGTTTCAAGCTTAAAGAGGGTAGATTTAAGTTGGATATAAGGAAAAAGTCTTTTACAGTGAGGGTGGTGAGGCACTGGAACAGGTTGCCCCGAGAGGTGGTGGATGAGCCGTCCCTGGTGACATTCAAGGGGAGGCTGGACGGGTCTCTGAGAAACCTGATCTAGCTGTAGGCATCCCTGTCAGGGGATTTGGTCTAGATGATCTTCAAGGGTCCCTTCTAACTCAAACAATTCCATGATTCAATGATGATTCAATGATGATTCTATGATTCTTGTTTTTGGACTCACTGTTGAACAGGTGAAAGTCTTCTGTATGTTCTACTTGCTGTCAGCCTCCTTTGGCCAGTGCTCAGAAACACATGAGATATATCCAGGCACCAAGCCAGTCTGTCCTTCAGGTCAACTGATATAGAGCCTCCATGTCTAAGTCCAAGCTGGGGGAGGCTCAGGAGGTAGAAGACTTATTTTTCACTGAAATCCCTTTCTGAAGTTTATCTTTGAGTTAAACCTTGCTAGGTAGCAAGGTTAATCCAGTGAATTGAGTTTGAAAAGGCAAGATTTAGGTAAATGAAAGCACAAAGCTACAGCTAGTGAGTGAAGCAAAAAGGAGGGAAAACTTGTGTCATTCTTTTGGAATTTATAGGCCATTTTTCTGATATGAAAGAGTTTTTTAAAAAAATCTTTGAGATGGATTGGTTTCCCTTATGAATAAAATAGAATTATAGTTTACATTTTCAACTAGATCGCATCTAGAAGCATACTCTCTTTTTTTAATGGACCTCCATAGATCTCAGAACCTGTCTATTCTTTTTGTTTGTTTTCCTCTTTGGTTTTCTCCTCATATTCTTCTGCTGTATTTTTCTGTTTTTTTTTTTTTTTTCATTCAATTCTTTTTTAATCCTTTCTACATTCCCTCTTGGACTGGAAAGCAAGTAATGCCCATCAACATCATCAACCAGTTTCTTGAATGTTGACTTCAAGTCCCTTTCCTTAAACTTTCTATAGTACCAGCTTAAACACTTTGTCTGTAAGAATGGTTTTGTGACACTGCTTTCCTCTGAGGAGCCACTTGTATTCCCCACCAACAATGCACTGAGAGCCATGATCTTCTGTCCTGAAGCAGCTCAGCCTCTGTGGGATCAGGGCACTGTATGGAAAACTGTGGAGCTGGAGGTGGTAAATTTTCTGATTGTATATCAGAATGAAACCAGGAACACCCAACGCCAGCCAAGAGAAAATTGGACTACACAATATTCTATTCACGTCCCTTAGTTCTCAGTTTCTATTTGTTCTCCACCCTCTCGTTAGCAGTGCTTTTCCTTACTGTCATTTTTGCTCAGAATACCAAGTTAAATATTGATCATCGGTCCTGATTTTTCACTTTCTTTCTTCCTACACTGGTAACACCAGAATTGCAGTGGCCAAAAGGACTATTCTGACAGAGCAAATCACTTGGGTCACATAGTTTGATTAGTGATTATAGGAATGGCATACTAGCTCCTGCCCTACATCATATTGTTGATGATAGGCCCACCTAATCAAACACCACAAGAAGCATTGCAAGACAGAGTGTTGCCTCCTTTGGCATAAGCTTCCCCTTTTTGTCATTTAGCATGCTGGGGACTTCCCATGTTGGAGACTGTGCTCAGTTTAATTGTTGCTGGTGAAAGGAAGCTAAATCAGCACTGTGAACTAAGCAAAAGACCCCTATGCACTCACCTAGCTTGCACAGATGGGTGGAAACCGTTCTGCTTGTTTGTAAGATGACCTGGGGATCTCAAAAGGTCTTCTGTCTCAAATCTATCACATGATGTCAAAGCGGGATTACATCCCTCACCTACAGTACACTCACACCAGCTGGTGAGTCATTTCTGTTTGCTCTCACACAACCACTGGCTACTTGAACAGCCATTTCACTTTTCATGGAGCAAGGAGTGGCTGTTTGGTTTCTTAGCAGCTTGTTCGGGTGAAAAGGGGAGCTGCGTGCAGAGAAAGGCTCTTATTGTAACTTGTGTTTGCACTGAAAATTTTAAAAGCACAAGGCAAACAGGGACATCAAATATAAGCTATATCTCAAATATGGTCTTTTGTCTGAAAAGCGTGTGAGAGTGATGACCTCTACCTTGTTGGATGTTAGCGTTGCTAACAGGACTAACATAACGTTTGCAGTTGTGTGGGGATATCAAGATGCATGTCATATTTTCAGGTTGAAAGTACTTTTTTTTTTTAAATTAAACTTAAACTGTTGCATTATTTAATCTCTACATGTACTGGATACTTATCCACAGTGTATTGAACTATATATTATGAATGTCATGCCTTTTTCTTTCCCTGAGGAAACAATAAAAAATATATGAAATGCAAGCAAGTAATCCAAAGTTTAGAAGGTAAATTCCTTCACTTTGAAGAAATGCCTGGTAAATATTAGAAATATGCTGTTAAACGGTATGCCATGCGACCTGCAAGGAAGCAGAGAAACAAAAAGCCTAAATCACAGAAAGGTTACAGTGGGATAGGACAGACAGCTCAGAAGCGGCAGCAGGAAAATTCATCTCTGTAAAACTGCAGGTGTAAACTCAAGAATCAAAGTAAGGAAATATGATAAGACAGAGCGAGCTGTCAAAGCAATAAAAGAAATGAATAATAAAACAATCTCAAAAGACCTGTGGTGTAAGTTTTACATGCTTCAGTGACTGTCACTGGGGTCACAGGGTTCTTCAGATATGTAGCAGGGATGAGCAGTCTCTTATGAAGCATGCAGCAAATATAAGAGGGCTGCTCCAAAAGTAATGCCTCCCATTTTATTATCTTGGCTCACAACATCAGAGGCAGATGTTAGTGGGATAGCAGTAGAGACTGAACCTTCCCACCATTATTCCCTTACATATTGTAGACCTGCAACAGACGGCAGGGGCAGTCTGACATAATGATGTCTGATATCTTAGCTGATGAAGCTAAAATGTTGAACTGAATTCCTCTATGTGAGAAAAAATGTCATCCATTGACATTCATCAACACTTGCTGAACACTGATGGAGACCAAACAGTGGATGTGAGCAATGGGTGATGCATTTCGTCAGAGGTGACAGCAATGTGGAAGACAAACCACATTCCAGACAGCCATGCAGATTCTGAGTGTGGCATGCAGGCTCTTGTTCGTTGCTGGTGTAAATAACAGTTACTATGTTGAAAAATCATGTTTTGTAGCTGATAATCTGCTCTATCAAAGAATGTTCTTGTGCTCTTTGTATCTCTTGCATTCTCTACCAAAATAAATGGGAGATATTACTTTTTAAGCAACGTATGTATATGAAGATCTACTGTTGTGGTTCTCCTGAGGAAGTAAAAGAGATGAAGCAACACTCTTTGGCCAGGTTTGAGTCTGCCCCTCCTAAGTCACCCCAGTTCCTGAGCAGAGCCTCTCCTTGTACCATGCTCCTGAAAGCATGCCTGTTGTTTTCTTAGCAGTCTCTGGTCTGAGCATCTAATGGCCTTGCTTTTCCCAGGGAAACATCTAATGATAGTGAAAAAGGATCATCTGAAATAAGTACCTACTGGGAATGAGTCCCAAACCTCTTCCTGCACATTGTCTCACAAGACCATTTTTTTTATGTTAGCAAAGAAATTAAGTTTAAAAGAAAGTGAGCTAACTACTAGGCAGGCTAAATGCAAAACTAAGAATCTGTTCAACTGAAGGTAAATTAATCCAAGAGTCCTCTTTGAACCAGCGAGACTTCTGAAATGAATATGAATACTCACTTCTGAAATTTATCTGAAAAAGTTTATGGAAGAAGTGATCCTACTTTCAACTAAACCTGAAATGCCACAAATCTCCCTTTCTCTTTTCAGTGCCAGTCTCTGTTTTCATACTTCTGTGTTTAGTTGAACAGAAGTAAAGAGGCACAAAGAGCAATGAGTGGCCTTTAAATGTTCCTCCATTTTACCTAAGATAAGCAGATACAGCTATCTCAGCATTTTTAGAATTCATTTGTACTTTTCTGTGCTTACTACAGGAAATGCTTTGAATATTACAAATATTGAAGTTATCTAACTGCAAAGCCCAGTTATCTTTGGCAACTGGTAAATTTTAAGAATCTCTGCTGTACAATTTTTTCAAACCTTATCCAGCACTCTATTCAGATTCAAATACAGCAGCAGTCGATGAGCAAAGCCAGTTCTTTCCAGTAGACAAATGCACACATCTCATCCTACTGCCCTTTAACCTCAGCCTGGGAGGATCACATTTTATCTGTTTCTGAATTACAGGAAATGTCTTGGTAACTTGGATGTCTCTGTCACAGACTACTACAAAATTCTGACGTGCAGGCTGCCACTAAAAGGTAAAAGAAAGCCACATCATTGCTGATATCACAGAGAAAGTGCTGAATTTATATATGAAGATCACTGTTCCTCTTTGGGGAGATAGCTATTTAAGCACTACCACCTGTGTCTAAGTGTGGAGAGCTGTGTATGAAAACCATGGGGTTACTCAGGACCTTCAAACACACATACAGAACCACAGCAAAGGCACCAGAAGTGCCTATCCTTGTTTATTGTTACCGCCATGTGCTGTGGAGCCTAAAAAGGACTAGGCAAACTTGAAGACATTTAAATCTGTTTTGGGTCTTGTATTATTTCATGTTTTGCTTGGGTAGACTCACAGACTTTGTCCCTCTTTCTGCAGAGAGGGCTCTGATTTATAACAACATGGAATGGCAATCATGTAGGCCTGCCCCAGTTGGATTACACACTATGGAAAGTGTGTTTAATTATGAAAAAGTAAAGACAAGAGGAATATGTTTAGACTAAGAATGTAGACAGTTTCTTGGCTAGAAACAAAGCTGAACAAAAAGGGTAAGAATTCTAGAAAAATTGTGAAGGATTTATTTACATTTTTGAAAGATCTACATGTGTTTTCACTTAAAACTCTTGGGAGGGTCATCTCAAAGCCTAAGAATCCTGGCTGTTCACATTCATCTCTATTCCCTCTGCTTGCAGTTTCAGCATTAATATACAGACCACAGCAAAAGGAAATGCAAGTCAGGTGTGACATATCAAGTGACACAAAGACTCTGTCACAAGAAAAAGATTTTAAAATGATTGAGAACTGAGAGGACATTTAGTAACAGTTATTTTGCACAGTTCAGGTCACAGAAGCTTTCATGTGAGTTTCTAGTCTTGCTGCCAATAAGAAATAAAAGTTATAATTTTAAGGTGCATTCTTTTAAAGCCCTCCCCCATCACAAAATGAAAACAAACCTAAACCTCAACTTTTTTTTTTCCAGTAACTTTTTTTTTTTTTTTTTCCTGTTCCTTTTTCTTCCTTCTCTATTATACCTTCAATGTGGGCTACACTTAATCTCCTCTTTAACTCTCTAAAGCCTTAATAATCCATACCCTACCTTTCTAGAACACCAAAAGCCAGCATTATAGTTGATCTGCAGATTTGAAAATGGGTCATTAGAGCTATTCATCACAAGAAATGCAGTGCAGTTTAAACAAGAAGAAAGAGCAAATATATGCCATTCTGTGTCAGATTAAATATCCGGCTGCCCTAGTGTTGTGTCTCTGTAAGACAGCCCGCATTATTGATTTTCATGATGACAGAAAAAAATGAACAGAGAACAAAACTACAGCAAAAGGGGGGCATGCTCTGGATTTCTTTGGCCAGATATTCCTCCTTTAGATAACATCTAGGGATGATGCTGATATCACAGCCTACCTATAGTTTACCTCCTTTAAAGAAAGATCTACTATTAGTGCATAACCACCTCAGGCCCTGAATCCAAAGGTCAAAGGTCTCATCCATAGCTGGATGTCTGGGTTGCAGAGTGAAATAGCTGGAGACACTGATTATTGCCTGAGAGCTCTGACAGCCAGAGGTAGATGGACCAAGGGAAAACGGCAATGGGCAGAGCCCTTCCATGTAGGTGACTTTATCTCTATAGACCTCAGAGAAAGAGGGCTAACGTCTTCAGACTCCTTTCTATGTGATCTGAAGTCTCCATACTAATACTGCAATACTGTGCAAGCTTTCCTGAGCACCTCACTGCTTGGCACATTGTGTGTGCAGACTCGAGCAAGAAGAATTTCACTTGAAGTTGAGACTCAAGGAAAGAATTCACAAAGCTGAAGAAAAACACATAGCTTGAAGACACTGTAAGATTTCAGAAGATTTGTGGCACCTTTAATATAGCAGATCTTCAATTCCATACACTTAAACCTACACATGCCTGGAAAAATGAAGAAGTTTTCTACAGTGAGGGTGGTGAGGTACTGGAACAGGTTGCCCAGAGAGGTGGTAGAGCACAAGGCTGGATCAGGCTCTGGGCAATGTGATCAAGCTGTGGGTGTCCCTGTTCACTGCAGGGGAGTTGGACTAGATGACCTTTAAGTGCCCCTTCCAAGTCTAAGGATTCTATGATTCTATAATTCTTTGACTTTAAGGGTCCCTTCCAATTCAAATGATTCTGTGATTTTATGTAAATGGTTTTCTTAGTAATTGTACCTGGTATAGTACTTTTGATCTCTTTCAGTTCTATACTTCAGGCCCCACAGTTAGGCAGTTAATCTGCCCTCAGCTCAATGGTGACTTTTACCATCTCTACATTTAGTGTTACAATTACAGCCTGTAGTGCTAGTGGCATCATTTTTCTTTAGGAGTTCAGATCACGGTGCACCTCTAATTGCTAGGAAGAAATAATGGAAATATGAGGAACCACTACTGTGTCGATTTTGTCAGCCACACCTAAATAATCCCAGTCTGTGAACTTTCTGTCCCATCTCCAGGAATGTATGGCTCTGAGACAAAAAGCAAGCAGTGAATGCCAAAACAGGCAGGTAATCACTTGGCAGCAGGCTCCTTTGGCTTTAGCTTGAGCCAGAAAATGGACGTTTTCACGATAGTGGCACACAGACAGAGACTTTCTTGAGGGAAATAAAACTTGTTCTCAATCTCTTTGCAGGTGACAACCCCATCTGCTTTGTGTTTTATATCCCATGTTCTTGTGGCAGTTGCATCTTCAGAAAGTAACATTTAATGTAAAAATGGTTGCCCAGGTATGAGAAGAAGAAATAGGTCCTCCATTAAATAATGAACTGACTGATTATAAACTGCACATTTCAAATGTTAAATGCTCATGATTTAATGCCAAATGGAAAATGGAAACATAAAGAACGTATTAATTTCAGGGACTGGGGAGAGGAGACATGAACAAATCCATTGAATAAATGCAATATTATTGTTCTCTACCTTGCTTGCTTTGTGCTAGACAGGAATTCATTAACATCAACTCAAGCCTATCTCTAAACCCCTTGCTAAGCCCCAACCCTTGACTCAGGAGAATTTGTATTGAAGCAGAAATATGTCAATCACTTTGGCCAATTAAGCATAATAATAAACATGAAGCAAGGAAAAAAATGTGGGCGGTATTGCCACGGTAAAGAGAGCAGTGTCTACACATTTTGAACGCATGTCTATATTACGAGGTCAGCTCAATGAAAAACCATCTACAACTTATCTCCTAGGTCCAAGGGATACCCAGATCCGCAGCTTATTCATTCCTGTACTGACAATGCTATTCACTATGCAGCAAATGGTAACAGGATTATATTTTACACATATATCCCTCCATTTTTGTTCCCTGAGTACTACCCTTGTTTGTTAGTTCTACGGTATACTTCAGACTAACAGCAATTCAAATGATTACTGGGTTTATCTCAAAGTTTGTGAAATAAATCGTGTTATTTGCATGCAGCAAGCTTACTAGCTATGCTGGTAACAATAGCCTTGGTGATGCTTTCAGCTGACAAAGAAGTAGTTAAGACATTTCTGTTTGATTTTCAGCTGCTTTCTAAGCTTATCTTGTAATCAGTCACATGTTCTCATTTGACATCCAAAAGAACAATATCACTGATTTGCAGAGAGCATCAAAAGTTCTTCTGTATTATTATTATTTTTATTGATGGTCTACTTCTCCTCCCCCTACCTGCTCAGTGACCCTTCAACAGTAATTGAGCAGACCTGCAAAAGGAATTTATACCTAGTGTACAGGTAAGGCAAATGACAGGAAACAGAAGCTGTGCAAATTGCCTCTGAAGGCAATGTATGCACACCTCCTGGTACATATGGGCTTATGTTGCCATGCAATTAGGAAAGGGAAGGAAAAGTCTGAATAAATATAGTAGCCATAAAAAGTAAAACCACTGAGAGATTAGCTCAAGTTCCAGTCTCTCTGCCTGACAGTAGCCCAGCTCCTGAGGCAATCAAAATTCAGGGACGACAAGCCCATGTGGCAGCATATATATATCCATGGCATCTCCTGGGGGGCAGAAAGCAAGTAGAGGAAGATGAGGAAAACATGGCTTGCTTCCAGCTTGCATTTTTTATATTTAACAAATGTGTTCAAAGAGTTTAGACAGAGCCGTCAAAGACCTTGATAACAGTATTTATCTGCTCAGCTTCAAAGAAAGCCACAAAAGGACTGCGATGAAATCTGGTGCAATCATTCCTTTCAAAGCCAAGAAAATATATGTGTATGTACATATCTATATATATATAGATCTATCTATATATATAAACACACGAGGGCTGCTCCAAAAGTAATGTCTCCTACATTATTATGTCGGCCCAGAGGTGGATGTTGGTAGGATGGCAGTAGAGGTGGAATCTTCCCACCAATATTCTCTTTCATTTTGGTGCCATGTGACAGAAGGCAGAAGAGGGACAATTTGACAAAATGGTGTCTGACATGGGACTGCATAAGAAGCAGTGGTGTGGAACTGAATGCCTCCATGCAGAAAAAAGGGCACCTGTTGATATTCGTCAATGCTTGCCGAGTACTTATAGAGACCACACAGTGGATGTGAGTACTGAGAGGTGGTGGGTAGTATGTTTCAGAAGTTGTGACAGCAATGTGAAAGACAAGAATTTTCTCTATCAAATAGTGCTTATGTGCTCTTTATATCTGTTGTAGTTTCCCTGGAAATAAAAAGGAGGCATTACTTTTGGAGTAAATTGTGTGTGTGTGTGTGTGTGTGCACCTTTCTGCTGGAAAACACTGAAGGCTAGGTGAACATGAACCTGAACAAACCTTATTTTGAAGCATAATAAGTCATGTATCATTTCTATTTAGGGGATCCCTGGTTTGTCCTTTGCTTTCTATCAGTACTGTAAGGTACAGGAGCCATTTTGCTTGAGGAGTTGGTCTTCTCTTCCTCAGACACAGCTCTTGATGAATGTTTGTGCTGGCTGGTTGTACACTAGCTCTGATTCTTGAATTATGCTTTTATTTTCCTTTTATCATTCCCTCTGGTTGAAGCAGTGTCTATAAATACCATATAACCCAAATGCTGAGATGGTGGAAAAAGAAGGAGCATTGTATGCAGGCAAATCCCTCCTGCTTTCTTTCTGTCTCCCCAGATAAACAGCCCATATCTGGTTATCCATCCCAAAGTCACCAGTGCTTAAGCAAGTGGCTGGCAGGTACTAAATAATCAGAGGAGCAGGAAAAGCTTTTGGGGATACCTGATCCCTTCTGCATCCCAGATATTACTGTTGTGCTTTGCAATGGTTGTGAGCATGCTCGAGGTTTTCAGATCTCTGCAAAAGGCAAGCTTCATGGCTCATGCAAGACCAACATGAAACAGGCTATACTCAGTGTGTTCATTTTTAACCTTTCTAGCTCTACCACCAGGTGATTCTGACATTACATCATTAACTTGCTCTTCACATTTTAATGTTAACTATTTATGCATCCTTCACATAGGTGTTCAATCTAATCTACATTTGTTTCCATCCTTTTTTTTCCCCTCTGTCTTTATCTAGGTGGTAAATCAATGAGGCTGCTCTTTAGATTCAGAGCCTTTGGAGACTAGTATGACTGAAGAAAAGATTGTATAAAAAGGGAGGGGTGGGGGTGGAACCATTACACTTTTACAGTGAAATACTGCCAAGGAACAAGCAGAAAGAATAAAGGTTGGCATATGTTTGGAAACCTTGGGATATACCTACACTGCATCTGGCAGTAATATTGACTTTTGTGTAGATTTAGCCTGAGCTGACTGAGAATAATGAAGGTTTTGCATGATGAGTTTAACATGGGCTGCAAAAGCCAAGCCAGGGTGATAAGTTATTCACACTGGCTGATGTGTCCATCATCAAGGCTACTATTACTGGTGCCAAAAAGAGCTAGGTTGAAAGCTACTTGGCATTTGCTGCTGCAGTGAGCACCTGTATGCAGAGATATAGCTAAAACTAACCTGCCTAAGAAAAAGAACACACAAAAAAATCCACCAGCTTCTTGTGGGTAGGTAGGAGATGTAGTAGTTTGACCTGCAAGGGTTTGCGTCTTCTGCAGCCAGATTCTCCAGACCAGAGCTCAAGCCAGAGGTGTCATTTGAGGAAACTAGTGTTTTTTTCTTATATGAAGAAAAACAAAATCTTCATCGTTTTCAGTTACCAGGTCTTAACTTTCTGCTGTGCAAGTATTTGCTCACTTAGTGTTCGCAGAAAATTTACTTGGAACTTTAATCGAAGGCCACTGTAATCAATGTAAAGACCAGGAGGAAAGTAAGCAGATCTTTGTCTTCTAGAGATTTTTCAGTGGAATTTGGGTTCCCAATTATTTAACATTGACCTGAACTGTTTTTAACCTTTGCAATAGGTTGACTCAACTTTTCTAGCCTGCTGAGAAAGAAAGAATTTGTCATCAAAACCAGTTGCATTTGACTCATTCTCTAAAGCAATCAGGCATCCACCAAGAGATGTCAGCTGTGGGGGGATGTCTTTTGATGAGGCTACAGACAGCTTAAAATTGTCCTATCTCTGCAGCCAGAAACCTTAACTATATATCTACCCTCCCATGCAACAAGAAAAGTCCTGCTGTGTACTCAGAGTCTATATGGAAAGGTTTTCTTATGTACAAATGCCTGGCGTAATGGATGCTGATGCTGACTGAGGCATAATAATTGATTCAAAATGTCAATGCTATTTTCCCACTTGATCCCTGTGGATGCATTTCCTGTGATAGATCTGCAGAGAAGCAGTGAATGGGAACTGAAATTTATAAGTGCAGCCCCTGTACCTATAGAAGTGTATATAGGACAAGTTAGCTTGACAGAAGTATGGCAGTCTGGCTTCTTTGGACATCCTGACAGTGAGATATCGGCATCACAGATCTCTGACCATCCACACACCAAAGCTTCCCTCCAGCGTATACCAGAACATTAGAGATGCATGTTACACACTCGGCTGACACCAACACTAGCAGGATATAGCCAGGACGCACAGTATAGGTAAGAGCTGAGGATATCTTTCATGTCCCTCAGCTTTGACACATCCATTGAGTCAGGACTGGACCACCAAGTCCCAAAAGGTGAGGAAGTTTAACTTTGCTTCTGATGCTTTCAATATGAGTAAGGAACCTTCTGTTTGTGTGCTATACAGTTGTTCACTTAAGCTTCACATCTGAGTAGAGTTTAATAGTGCAAACAATTTCAGTGGCAAAGGCAAGGATGTAGTTATCTTATACTGCAGCAAAAATCCATCAACTGTGATGCTCAGAGGTAAGGATGCTTTCTTGTTTTGCACCAGAAAGAACCATGCTTATAGCACTGCCCAGATAGTTCTACCTTCAAAAGATATGCACTGAATGTGTCATACATCCCTTGGGATTCATTCCTGAAGGGTAAAGGGGTCCCAGAAGTCTGGATGCTTTTCAAGGAAGTCTTAAAGGCACAGTAGCAGGCTGTTCCCTGTGCTGTAAGATGAGCTGGCAGGCAAGAAGTCCGGTAAGGGTGAAGAGGGAACTATTTCTGAGACTCCAGGAGAAATAGAGAGTCTTCCTCCAGTGGAGGAAGGGACAGGCAACATGGGGAGAGTTCAAAGAAGCTGTTAGGATGTGCAGAGAGGAAATTAGAAAGGGAAAAGCCCAGCTTGAACTACACTTGTCCACAGTGGTAAAAGTGAATAAAAAGCATTTTTACAAATAGATTAACAGTAAGAGAAGGGAGGGCTAAGGAGAATCTCCAGCTTTTACTGGATATGGCAGGGAACATGACCACTGAGGATAAGGAAAAGGCTGAGGCCCTCACAGTACCTTCTTTGCATCATCATTAAATGTCAGACCAGTTTTCCTCTGGATACTCTACCTCCTGACTCTGGGATAGGGAGCAGAATAAACCCCCACAATTTAGGTGGAAACAGTTACTACTCCATCTGGACTGCCACAAGTCCACAGGGCCAGATGGGATCCACCTAAGGGTGCTAAGAGTGCTGGTGGAGGTGATTGCCAAACCACTCTCCACTGTCTATCAGTGTTCCTGGTAACCAGAGAGGTCCAAGAGGATTGAAGTGTTGCTAATTTAGACTCTCATTTATAAGAAGGGCTGTTAGGAGGATCTGGGGAACTACAGGCCTGTCAGCCTGACCTCAGTGCCAGGAAAGGTTATGGAACAGATCATCTTGAGTGAGACCATGCATCATGTGCGGAGCAACCAGGGGATCAGACCCAGTCATCATGAATTCACAAAAGGCAGATCCTGATTGACCAACCTGGTCTCCTTCTATGATCGAGTGACCCACTTGGTGGATGATGGAAAGGCTGCTGATGTAGTCTACTTAGACTTCAGCAAAGCCAGTCTCTCACAGTATTCTCCTAGCTGTCTCAGTATGTCTCCTAGTTGTCTCTCATGAGCTGGCAGCTCGTGGCTTGAACAAGTACACTCTTTTCTGGGTAAAGAACTGGCTGGAGGGCCAGGCCCAGAGCGTGGTGGTGAATGGAGTTAAATCCAGCTGGCAACTGCTCATGAGTGGTGTTCTCCACGTCAGTACTGGGGCCTATCCTGTTTAATGTCTTTACCGATGACCTTGATGAGTGGATTGAGTGCACCCGTAGGAGGTTTGCAGAAGACATCAAGCTGAGAGGAAGTGTCGATCTGCTTGACGGTAGGAAGGCCCTTCAGAGGGATGTGGACATGGTGGATTGTGGGGCTGAGGTCAGTGGGATAAAGTTCAACAACACAGTTGCAGTTGTTGTGATTGGACTTGATGATCCTTAAGGTCTTTTTCAACCTGAGCAATTCTATGATTCTAAGACCATGTGTCAAGTCCTGAACTTCAGCCACAAAAACCTCATGCAACACTATAGGCTTGGGGCAGAGTGGCTAGAAGATTGCATGGAAGAAATCAACCATAGGTCATTGGCCAACAGTTGGCTGAACATGAGCCTGCAGTGTGTCCAGGTGGCCAAGAAGGCCATTGGCATCTTAGCTTGTATAAGTAATTGTGTTGCCAGCAGGAGCAGGGAGGTGACTGTCCCCCTGTACTCATCTCTGGTGAGGCCACACCTCAAGTACTGTGTTCAGTTTTGGGTCCCTCACTACAAGAAAGACAGTGAAGCCCTGGAGTGTGTCGAGAAGGGCAATGAAGCTGGTGAAGGATCTGGAGCACGAGTCTTATGGGAAGCAGCAGCTGAGAATACTGGGATTGTTTAGTCTGGAGGAGGCTCAGAGGAGACCTTATAGCTCTCTACAAGAAGGTTGTGGTGAAGTGGATGTTGTCCTCTTCTCCAGGATAACTAGCAAGAGGATGAGGAGAATGGTGTCAAGTTGCGCAAGGGGAGGTTCAAGTTGGATATTAGGAAAAATTTCTTCTATGAATGAGTGGTGAAACAGACTGCCCAGGGATGTGGTGGACTCAACATCCTTGGAGGTGTTCAGGAAATGTTTAGATGTTGTACTAATGGGCATGGTTTAGAGGGGGAAACTGTGCCCACTACTGGTGGTAGGTGGACAGTTGGACTAGATGATCTTGGAGGTCTTTTCCAACCTTAGTGATTCCATGATTCTTTGATGAAGTGAAGAGTACAATTAACTGGGGACACATTCTTAGAACTATCTGATGTTCCATCCCTGGAGGCATTCAAGGCCAGGTTGGATGGGTGTTGCTGTACACTTGGCAACCCATGTTCTTTTAGCCCTGTGCCTGTGCTGGACTATTGGGCAAAACCTGCCCGGGCCAAAGAACTGCATGTGGACACCAATATGGTGAGCAGTAACATGGCGTTTATTATATTGCATGGCTTGCTTATACATCTATCTTACTTCGTCTATGCCCCTTAAGCATACATTATCCCTTTGACACAGAGCAAGGGGAGAGTCCTACCGTGTCACATCCCGAGACCTCGCTGTCACATACTGCAACAGATGGGACCCTGGGCAACCTGACCTAGAACTTGACCTAGCTGTTGGCAACTCTGCCTGTGGCAGGGAGGTTGGAATTTAATGATCCCTGAGGTCTGTTCTAACTCAACCTATTCTATGATTCAATGATTCTATGATCATCCAGTAACTACATCTTCTTCAGGGGCTGGATTTGTGAAAACATGGTAGAATTATTCTTACCTAAGAGCAGGAAAGCAGATCTGTCACCACTGATATACAGCATAATTTTCTGGGTTGTCCTCAGTTGACTAAAGCCTGGAAGCTCTTTGCTGTATGTTACCTTGCCACCAGCACCACATCTTCTCATCCTATTCTTTTTGTTGTAGAGAGAAGTAGAGGGAATCCAGGGGACCTCAAGCTAATTTGGGCCCTCCGAGATCAACATTCAGTGAAGCCCTTGATAACTTTGGGTCACACATGTTCCCCTAAATGCAATGTATAAACCCGTACACACAGCTTAGATTTCCCTAGGAAAAAAAAAAAAGAAAAAAAAAGAAACTCATTTTTTACCAGAACAACTTAAACTTGATAACATGAGCTCTCCTATCTTCCCAGCCCACCACCACAAAGCTCATTTCCCATTGCAAAGCACCCTGGGTCCCACCCTTTTCTCCTTGTCCAATCTTCTCACTTCAGTCCCCTCCAGTAAAACTGAGATGTCCTGGTACAGGGTACTTTCTGAGAAGAAACAACTCCCCTGATCTATTACGTAAGTCATTCACATACCTTTTGTTATAGGCCTACAAAGAGATATTTTTTTTCTTTTAAAGAAGATCTGTATGAATTTTGATTGGTGCCTCATGTGCCTCTGGCAATGATTTACAGACAGATATTTATATTTGGAGAGGAGCTTGAGATGTCTAGTGAATATTTCATTGCACTCACAAGACGTCTGCTTCTAAAAGTTATTTGCATTGGTAGGCACCAAATGTATGGGTTTTTCCTTGTGTGTGTGTGAGACAGATGAGTAAATGGTTCTCAACAAAGCTGAGAGAAATTTAAAACCCAAACTTGGACAGAAAATAGGTAGCTTTCCAAGGCTCAATCTGTGCCCATATGATGGGATATATTACCTCTGCAGAATATGCCTTACTATCTTTTTCAAGTAGGAATCCCCTAACATTTCTGAAGCTATCATCTCAGATTTCTTCTAAGGGTGTCATACTTCAGAGAAAGGGGCAAATGGAATGGCTGAGGGTGTGTCTTTTGAAAAAGTACTTCCAGAAAAAAGCGTCTGACAATGTGTGAAATGCATGGCTAGACAGGAACCAAAGGACATATCTTTCCTACTCCTCTAAAATGAAGTGCAAGCAAAATAGACCTTGTTCAGAGAAATGATACCAATAAGGCTCTTGCAGGAAATATTCACGTAAACTATCTGAGCAAGAAACTCACTGAGCTGTTTCTAGCTGATACCCACTTTTCACCAGAATCACTGTTCTGTGTAATATGTATATTAAGCCAATGAAAACTAAATATTTTTAAATAGGTATTTATTCGTCCTTGCAGCTATGAAGATAGGAGCCTTCAAAATTCTGAATGATTCCACACAGGTCATGAGCTCCTTTTTTTGCTCTATCAACTTGTAATAGAAGAACAAGGAGATACCCGAGGAAATAAAAAAAGTAATAAATGTCAGACTGATAAAAGGCAAAATTTGTATATTTGCTGACCTTAACAAGACTGAGGCAAAGAAGAATACAGAAAGGAATTAGTCATATCTCAGAATAATAAAAATACCCACTGTCGTCTTACTCAGGGGATGACTTTCTAAAGAATAATAGTGTTCCTGATTTAGGCCCTAAAGCAACTTCCTGCTTGCCTGGGTTAGAAATAAACTTCTCTCAAAGGCATTAGTTTGTGTAATTATCTATTTTTGTACGTGTTGTAATTTTCAGTGGAGACACTGATGCTAGCTGCTACTGGAAACCACAGAAGAATGCCAATTGCTTTGTAGCAAACACCAAAATATTTGGAGTGGGATCTTCCCAGTTCTTTATTTTATCTGATATCTATCATCACCCTTGACAAAAATCTTCACTGGTAAAACAGTATATGCTTATTGAACATGCCAGGCATGACCAGGCTCTCATTATGGCTTTGGCAGATGGGCCATTGCTGGGTGTTCATAGTAGGTGTTTATATGCCAATATGCAAGAAAAGTTTTCCCCAGCTTTTTCAATCTAAAAACAAAATTGACACTACCATCACAAATGGTAGGAGAGGACCTTGATGGGCCAATGAGATTCTCAGCTCCACGTCTATTTAGTTTTTCACAGCAAGTGAAGTCAGACTGAACAAAAAATCAGTAAGAGTCTTATTTTGTCTTTGACTGTGTGGCGTCTGTTTGTTCAGAAAAAGTGAAATCTTCAGTGTGCAGCATCTTCCACTAGAAGTAACTTACTTAACAGCTGAGGTAATACAATGTGGCAACACTCTAGTGGGATTCTTAGTCATATTCTGATCTATGACTGTCTACTTGCAGTTTCTAGCTACAAGAACACTTACATTTTTCATGTATTGCTCAGACTTTATACCTTATGAATATGAACAGGAAATTGGCAAAAATTCACATCGCTTATGATAAAATTCAAATGTTCACTTAAAGAATAAGTAATGAATTCTAACTTTTAAGCTTAAGATTTACTTTGTGTGCTTCCAATTGACTGTTTATTTTTGTGCCATATGGGTAGCAAGAGAAGCTGAAAGGATTCCCCACCTAGGAAATGATGACAAAGTTTCAGAGGTACTAAAGCACACTGAAATTCACATCATTTTAGAGAGACTGACAAGCTAGTCTAAGCCTTCAATCCCACAGCTGTACAGACT
The DNA here is from genome assembly GCA_030625065.1 of Alectoris magna. Taxonomy (NCBI): domain Eukaryota; kingdom Metazoa; phylum Chordata; class Aves; order Galliformes; family Phasianidae; genus Alectoris; species Alectoris magna. The sequence goes on from CM060560.1 coordinate 110,179,375, forward strand.
CATACAAGACATCATGAAGTTATATGGTATTAATGAACATTTCATATTCAGAGATATAGTGAAGCAGCACCCACACTGTTAGTCACCTCCAGATCTTATGGGCTGCATGATATCCAAATTAGGGAACTTGCATGTACACAGGAAGAATTTCACACCTCAGAATAGGGTTTGAGAAGTGCATAAGGTTGAGGAGGAAATTTTTTATGAAACATAATTGGGAAAGCAAAGGTGCATCTTAAAACTTAGTGCTTTCTAAGATTTAGATGTAGTTTCATTCATGATTTACAACTCCTGAACTCTCAGTTGCGAGGACTACTTTTTTTCTCCCTCAGATTCAAGGAGGACAGAGGCTGTAGCTTATTGGGAAGAACTTACCATTCAGAGTGTTTAAAGAGCAGTTTTTGCTTTACAGCCTGGAAAGAGTGATAGAGGAACAGTCCACATGTAAAACCACCTCAGTGTGGGCTCAGTTGGAAAGGAGGTGACAAACCCTGCAGCACCATTAAAACAGAGATACTTTTATTGGTGGCTAGTGGCAAACCTCTAGTGTGTGCTGTTAATGTCAAACAATCTCAAGGGTCTATGGTTTGGTTGAAGGTGTCAGGGTGACAGAGAAGTTTCTCCGGTTTCTTGAGCCTATCCTTCATTTCATACAACTGACCTGGTTGAGGAACCCAAGATATCAGAGAAGGCTTAAAGCCGCTGACTAAGATAAATACCATATTGGCACTATCTGACTGAAAATTAAAGGCTCTGGATGTCTCTAGTGATTATTCAGAGATGAATAGGTAACAGAGAGCTAGAAAGTAAAAGGGGTAGGGGGAAGGGAGCTACAGAGCTGAGAACTTTAATATCCTAATCCCCCATGTACAGACAGACCCAGGAGCAAAATCACAGTTGTGCACTCTTGAGTTCTGTACTTCTCAGGTAAGCTCAGCAAACAGGACAAATAAAGCTGTAGGCAGCAAATGTCTTACGTCTTTATAAAAATCTTCCATATAAAAAAAAAATAAATCATAAACACTTCCTGCCTTTACATACATGATCAGGGGCTTGGGGAGAGAGATGCTTTCTCTTAAGGCTTTTGGAGAATCATTCACTTGTTGGCTGGGAAGTTAGCAAACTTGTAGTGCCTAGGGGCTGTCTTCAGATACATGAGCAGCTCCTGTTGAAGACAAGGAAAATGGTGTGTCTATTTCTGTGAAAAGAACTTGATCCTGGCTGTAGGTATTACAGAAGGAGGTATTTTCTTGCTTCTCTCTAAAAAGAAACTCACTTGATTCCTCTTTCAAAACTAAAAAGAAACACCATAAAACACATTATTAAAGACAGCCTTGATGCTGTCTCTCCACCCTCTGGCTTTCCTCTCCCTATCTCTTTGTTATTTAAATAGAAAGTCAGATGTAATACACAACTTTAAAATAACCTTATATGGTAATTATGCTGCAACAGTAAAAAATGATCAGTTTCTCTGTCAGACAGCCAAACAACACTGTGCAGTACTTTTTTCCAATCTGATGAACATTTGGTCGACAAATATGTTTCTGTTACAGTCCTCAGCTACGATGTCTGAAGTTTACAATGCTCTTTTTGAGTGAAAATCAGACAAGAGCCATCTTTGATAAAAACAGCATCAAGGAGAGAACCCCAGTGAAGGAATTTGAAGCAATCTTTGCAGCATGTCAAGGCTAGTATACACCCTGCCAATTCAGAAGCAGGTGATGCATGCTTTATACACACAGTGCAGAAGCAAGGTGAATGAGAATAATTGACCAGCCGCAGCATGAGAGCAGAGGCCTGGTTAATGGTGTCCTGCACTCAGCCTTGTATGATGCTATGGGACAATGTGGCTTTCCTCCACCTCCTCGGTTGTATCTATGTAGTGGGAGAAGGAGAGCAATGATGCCACCGCATGGTGGGGAAGCAGCCTGGTGCAAATCAAGATGCTGCATCAGGATATGAATCTGTTAAGGTGCGCCTACATGCATGAGAGAGTGAACTTTTCAAAGTCAGACAATTCCCTGGTCAGATACTTGGGTCCGGTCTTGTTCAGCAACCTGGATGAAGAGACAGAGTCCACCCTCTGAAAGTTTGCTGATACAAAGCTGAGAGGAGTGGCTGACGGATCGGAAGGCTGTGCTGCCATTCAATAAGACCTGGACAGACTGGAGAGTTGGGCAGGGAGGAGCCTGATGAGGTTTAACAAGAGGAAGTGTAGACTCTTTCACCTGGGGAGAATTAATCGCAGGTTTATAAAGTACAGGTTAGGGAGTGATCTGCTGGAGAGTGGCTTTGCAGAGAAGGACCTGGGTGTCCTGGTGGACAACAGGTTGGCAATGAGACAGCAGCATGGTCTTGTGGCCAAGAAGGCCAGTGGTATTCTGGGGTGCATTAAAAAGAGTGTGTCCAACAGGTTGAGGGAGGTGATCCTCCCCCTCTACTCTGCCCTGGTGAGGCCACATTTAGAATATTCTGTCCAGTTCCGGGCTCCCCAGTTTGAAAAAAACAGGGATATCCTAGGAGTCCAGCAAAGGGTCACAAACATGACAAAAGGCCTGGGGCATCTCCCATATGAGGAAAGGCTGAGCAACCTGGGTATGTTCAGCCTGGGGAAATCTGAGGGGGATCTCATTAATGTTGATTTAAAAGGACATGGGAGGCAAATGGATGAGGCCAGGTTCTTCTTGGTGATATGTAGTGGTAGGACAAGGAGCAATGGCCTAAAACTTGAACACAGGAAGTTCCATATATTTTCACTCAGAGGGTGGTGACGTGCTGGAACAGCTTGCCCAGAGAAGTTGTGGATGCCCCATCCCTGGAGGCATTCAATGCAAGGCTGGATGTGGCTCTGGGCAACATGGTCTAGTGGTTGGTGACCCTGCCCAGAGCAGGGGGGTTGAATCTGTATTATCTTTGAGGTCCTTTTTAACCCACACCTTTCTGTGATTCTGTGATTCTATGATAAACATGAGGAAGAACTTCTTCACAGTAAGGGTAACAGAACACTGGAACAAGTTGTGCAGAGAGGTTGTGAAGTCTCCTTCATAGGAGATATTCAAGACACTGTCTGGACACTTACCCGTGCAACTTATTTTAGGGAACCTGAAGGGAACAGGGAGTTGGACTTGATGATCTCTTGTGGTCCCTTCTGACCCCTGCAATTCTGTGATTCTCATCTTCCTGAAGAGAACACAACTATGACTGCCTAGCAGTCACAGGCATCTCCTCTTTTACATGCCTCAGAGAAATTAGAGAAAATAGAGCTGTTTCACAAGCCTTGGTGTGTGGCCCAGGACAGCCAGCTTTTGTTCATGGATTTCATTTTTTAACTAAAGAAAGGTCACACGTCAGTTACCATATAAAGCACACTTCATTGAGAGATTACTGAACGCTATCAATGAGGCTGCAATAGAGCTCCATACTGCATCACAAAAATTCAGCGGTTTGACTTAGCTAATGAATGTGTTAACCATTCCCAGTATCCTGACTGCTATTAGAAATGAAAACATCTCTAACTGCTTCAGACATCGCATCTGTTCTTCTGGGTGAATGTATCATTAAATGTCAGTCTATACACACATAATTTTCAGGGGATAGAGGGTAGCAGAGGGAGTTAATAGGCTAAAATGTTCATATCTGAGTGAGACATACAAATTTGAACATAGGCACATAAATAAATGGCTTGTAAAGACCAAGCACTTCCATAAGTAGGAGTAGCACTTCATAGATCTCAGATCAACCATTCAGGGCTGCAGCACAACACTTGTTATGGGATTGTTGGTAACAGGACTGAAAATGGCCCTGATTTTCTGTAGTAAGTGCTGGCAAATGTAGATTGCTTTACCGTGCTTTGCAATACACCCTCCTGCACTCTTAGATTTCTGGTCCCCTGTAAACTGCAGATGGTTCAGTGAGTTTGTCTGACAGCATGCTGCTCTCAGAACACAAAGAAGAAATGAGCTAATGGCACAAAGACTCCTTGTCTGACTGGCTGGTCTGCAGCTGGGGTGGGAAGAACAGCACTATTTTTCTCCTCAGACATGCTGCAAGTGTGAGGATGGTATACCAGGACTCCTGGGGCATTTTTAATGACACCAGAAGAGATTATTTAACTTCCAAAGGATAACATTTAATAATTAGGTTAGAACCTGCTGTTATCAGTCTTGTCAGTCTCCTACAACTAAAAAATTTCAAACATCTGTGGAGGCCACAAACCAGGGAGAAAAACTGTCTTGCCTCAAACACCAGACCAAAAATATGTAGGGAAAACATTTTCAAAAGTATCCTGGGATCACTTGCAACTGAAGAGTTTAAAAATGAAGGATGGCACCTAAAACTGAATGCCTAGTGGGATCAAATGTATGTGCTGGAATTATTGAAGATGATGCAAGGCACGGGTTCTAAATACCTAAACCACTTTGACGCTGTTAGTCTAAAAGTCCAAAGTTATTCACACATCTCAAAGGCTTTTGTCCTTAAGTAGCTCATTCTCTTTTCTCACCTAAATTTCTTCAGGTCCCTGGGGATCCAAGGCAGATTTTAACTTCTTTGTAAGTAAGGTGTTTTTGAAAATCCGCAGAAATTGCTTTCATTTTCAAAGTAAAGGCTGTGAATTAATTACATACTGACATTAAACTATCAGAAAGGAAAGAGCAACATGCATGTTTTCTGATAGCCAGGAAAACAGTGTGCTAAGAGTGCTGCCATCAGGGCTCAGCATACGTACAACATAGTCTCTGGTAGAATAAGGTTTAAAACAGAAGCTGTAGTATAAAAATCAGAGAGAAAGAAGGGGAAGCACTTGAAAAACAGACACAAAAATAAAGCTTACACCACAACTCAGATCAAATTAAACAAGGCCTGCACAGCATCTGGTCTGGAGATGGTGTGCTGGCAGCTGAGTGACAGCTTGTATGATGGGCTGACAGGTAGGAAGAGCTAGCTCATCCTGGCTGGGGCTACCTGCTCTGCTTCCAGCCAGCAGCTGCGGCACAGCCATGCTCACAGATGAGGCCACGAGGGAAGCCGGTAGGAGTCAGGGAAGAGAGGACTGCTGCAGGCAAGGATGTGAAGGCAGAGGGTGAGAGGGATGGGGAATACAGGGAAGCTTCAGGAGAGGAAGAGTGGAGGAGGTTATATGTAATTATTGATGGAGAAGATGTGGATGTGTAAAGGAGCAGAAGAGTGAAGCCCAGAGATGGTGCACTGCTATCTCACTTGTCTGAGCTGGGAAGCCCAGCAGTAAACCAGTGAATTATGCCCAGACACCTGCAGGCCAACCAGGATGCTTTTGCAGGATACTTATGCCGAGCTGCAGTGCCTCCCCAACAGGGTACTGCTCAGGGACATCTGGCCAGGTAAAGTGGTCAACAGCAAGATCAACAGACATGAGCACAGCCAGCAGTGAACTCCATGGCCTGTCCACCAGGAAATATCAGAGCCCACTTAATTGTGGAGTCACAGTTGGACCTGAGGCTTCAGTGCTGCTTGAAGCAGCAGCTTCACAACTGAGTCATCGAAGGAGAGAGCCCAGAGCCCAGCTCCTCCCCTCAGCTGGTGCAGAACAAGCAGCAGCTGACCTTCCTCAGAACTTCCCCAGACCAAATTTTCACATTTTTTTCAGCTACCAAGGCTGCTGAAAGCATTTTGATTTTGAAATGTCACAATTGCACAAGAAAGAAAAATGCTTTTAATTTACCTATTCTTTTTCTCTGTTTCACAGATCTGACTGTCCTGAAGGTCACTTTCAAAATCCCCAGAGGCTTCAGAAAAGGGAAGCTGATTTCTGAGTGCCTCACAGAGCCAAAAGAGGAGAAGCTCACTTTAGACCATCAAAAGAGAAGCAGCCATGTAACTAGGCACCCCAGAAACTAATTTGCCAAGTTGCTCTGTACAATCTCCCAGTTTTCTGCTGGACTTTTTCCACACTGCCTTGCATTATCTCCTGTTCTTTTTGCCTTGTAAAGTTTCAGTCCAGCACAGATATCCACTATGTCTGTGAAACTTTCAGCAGGTGCTTTGGTCTGTCAGCATGATTTAAGTTCTAGTTTCTCATGTTGGGGCTCGGCTGTTGCTAACACTCATTTGCTTAACTACCTCACGTAGCAGAGTTCAGCACATGTGCAAGAGTTTGCAAGAACGCTTATAAAAAGGTATTATATGAGGGCTATAAATATTTGGAAATTGGCCAAGAACAAGTTTTGAAAGTGTAAAAGTAACATTGGGGGTGAAATGACAGGTTACGATGGATATAAATTTGAGAAGTGTTTTAAATAGTTAAATCCCATTTTTTTAACACCCTAAGCACCATACATTGTACCAACAAGACAGTTCCAGAAATAATTGGAGATAGCATAAGGCAGCACTGTCACAGAGATACTGCCACCCACTTCCCTTCATCTTTCCTTTTGCCAGCCCAAGATTTTGCACAACCATGCAGAGAGCAGGAAATCTGAAAGTTGGCCAGTTGGGCAAGAGAGGATTTGAATGGCAAGAGAAGATATGAGTGGAGGAGAAGAGAAACACAGAGGTGAAACAAGAAGATCCACTTGGGCTTGCCTTGCTGGCTGCTATGCTTGCTTGAAATGCTGGATCAGGAGTGTGGAATCACAGAGCACCACTGACTTTCTTTATGAATCTTAAATATTATGAGTAGAAACAAACACTGAGTTACTTCTTTTTCTTTTTTTTTTTTTTAAGCAGCACTTAGGAAGATGTCTAAACTGAAATGAAATGGACAACTGAAGTGCTAAATAAGAAAAGAAGCTTTCACCCACAAGTTGCTTGTTTAAACCAAGTTGACCTAGCCAAGAGCATCACACAATGCTGTAACTGCTACTGTTGGCCTGCATGGGCTGACCTTTTGCTTTTCATTGCAGTTCAATCATTTTGCAAACTACATTTCATGTATTTAATCATAAAAACACAGAATATTCTGAGTTGGAAGGGACACACAAGGATCACTGAATCCACCTCCTGGCTCACACAGCACCACCACTCAATATCCAAACCCCAAGTCTGAGTGCAGTATCCAAATGTTCCTTGAACTCTGGCACTTGGTGCTGAGCCCACAGCCCTGTGCAGCCCGTTCCATGCCCACCACCCTCTGGTGCAGACCCTGTCCCTAACCCCCAGCTGCCCCTCCCCTGAAACAGCTCCATGCCATCCCCTCGGGCCCTGTCGCTGTCACACAGAGCAGAGCTCAGCTCTGCCCCGCCGCTCCCTGTGAGGAGCTGCAGCCTCCATGAGGCCTCCCCTCAGCTCCTCTGCTCTGCGCTGAACACACTCAGGGACCTCAGACCCTCCTCATATACCTTGCTCTCCACACCCCTTTCCATCTTTGCCCGCATTTGGACACTCTCTAATATGGACACTCTTCTTATGTTGTGGCACCCACAGCTGCACCCAGTGAAGCAAGTGAGGCCACACAGCACAGAGCAGAATGAGACAAGAGACAACCCCTCCTCCTGCCCGGTGGCAGTGCTGGGCCTGGTGCACCCCAGGGTACGCTTGGTGCTTTGGGCTGCCAGGGCACGATGCTGGATCACATTAAAGTTCCTGTCAGCCAGAGCCCCAGATCCCTTTCTGCAGGGCTGCCCCATCCCAGATTCAGAATACAGCACTCACTCTCATTCAGCTTCACGCCATTGGTGATTGCCTGTTTTGTCAAGACCTCTCTGCAAGACTTCTCCAACCTTGAGGGAGTGAACAGCTCCTCCCAGCCTAGTGTTGTCATCAAACTTAGCATACACCCCAGTCCTGCATCCAGACACCATCTCTACATCAAACCTTTGCCTTACAGATAAAATGAAAGCACTGAGAGAAAGTGAATGACCTGCAGAAACTTCTGTTCCTGATTTAGAGAACCTGGCTGAGTCCTCAGGCTGCCCTTTTCCTGATCCTCCAAGACAGGATCAAGGAACATCTGGTGATGCTGTTGTAGTTTTGATGAAGAAAGGACTCACAAACTTTGACTGATGAAGAGGAAACTAAGCATTTACTTCATATTTCTTCTGAGGAAAGTGCTAGCAAAGCCAGCATCTTCTCCACTGTCAGCTTTCCACAGAATCATAGAATCATAGAATGGTTTCGGTTGGAACGGACCAACTCTTTGCTGTAACTGACCAATTCGAGAGCATTTGGTGGGGTCACCGTGGAAAGTGTGTAGTACTTGATGAAGAAATGTTTCAGGAGGAAGTACTGAGAAGGAGAGGGTCTTGGAGAGTTTCTGAGACAGAAAGTATGAAAAGTTATGTTCAACAATTTAATCAGCATGGACTCACCAAAATGCCACATGACTTCATAAGACCTCCCTCACTTCCCAAATTTCTATCAGAGGAAGAGGCATTTACTGCCTGTAGGAAGGCATGTCAGTTGCTCCACACATAAACCAACTCACAATATTCTGGTGGGAGAGATGAACAGTCAGATAAAATAACACATGGTAATAGAGGCAATAAGAATGACAGCACATGTTCTGATCCTAATTTCTTTCTTAATTTCTTCTCTGGCTGTTTGCAGGTATTTTAGAGGCAGCATTGCTGAGTACTAGAAATGTGAGTTAAATATATTTGGGTTGTATCCAGTGAGTTTGAATCCTTGGAATGGAAAGATAAATAAATGAGGATACGATGAGTCTATTTATTTCAATCTATTTGCAACACATCTTGTTTTACACAGCCCAAGCTGTAGGCTTAAACTGACTGATAGACATTTTAATACCCATGCATGTCTTCAGCAATTAAAAGTCCTAGCTCCCCTATCTCACTGTCTCTCAGTCTTGAATGAATAGCAACTAACCTTTTTCCTTTACATTTTTTCAGTTACTCTTCTTCTTTTTAACACATTTTTCAGGAGAGATCATCCAGAAATGTTTAAACTTTGCAAGAAGAGAGTTGCCCAGAAGAGAAGAGATGTGGCTGTTCCTTCTCTGCAGAAAGACCCAAATGAGAGCCACTTGAGCTGCAGCCCAGGTGCCCAGTCCGTGTAGGGAGCAGCTGCCAGTGGATCCAGAAGCTGGCACACAGACAGTGGCACCCACTGGGCCCTCACCCCTCACATACCCCAAGAAAGTCACCACTTGAGCACAGGACAGTGCTGCTCCAACCCTACCAGACACTACTGAAGCAGTAGGAAGGGAACGGTGCCATCCTCCAGCCATGTCCCTGCCACCAAGCAGCAGCCAGACCTTGGATGCCACTTCTGCTCCTCCAACTTAGAATGCTCTGCTTTTCATGGCACCCAGATTTATACCTGGCCTACCATGACAGGAGCTTCCCTGAAACCCAGAAGCACCAGAGCTGCAGGCTCCTCGGGCTGCCATGTCTTACTGTAGCCCATCCTTTGCAGTGACCATGATGGCAGCAGCCATGCTGACACTGCCCAACTGGTGGCCCCAGGCAGCCCCGCACTGCCTGATGTGCAGCTGCAGCTCTCACAGGGCAGGTGCAGCTGATGGGCTGGCACTTCAGTGCAGGACCCTCTGGAGACAGCAGGGACAGCAGCACCCGGCTACAGGTTCGTATGTTTGAATAGTAAACGTCTTCAGCTGTTGTGTTCTCTTATTTATTTGTTTATCTATCTATTTATTTAATGGTTCTGGAAATAAAATGTGTGAGTAATAAACCTTTTCAGTTGTCATGTTCTTTTAGTCATTAATTCATTAATTCACTCAATTAATCATGAAATCTCAGATTGAATTTGTATTTTGATTCTAAAGGAAGTAGAAAAAACAGTTCTAACACTACTCTAATGGTTTTCTTTGTCAGTCAAGCTCTAGATTCTTAGCTGTAAGGAATAAACCACTGAGTGATGTCTGCATGCCACATGGACTGAGAATGTTATTCCTAATGATGGCTTCTAAGGGAAAGTTAGGATAAACTAATTAAATAACAGCATTTAAATTATTGAAGATTCAGAAAGAGAATGCCACGTGCTTAGTAGGATGAATGCTCACAAGGTTAACCCTCTACATTGCCAGGCAATAATAACTCCTGATTTAGTTTCTGAGGTAACATTTACCAAGGGTCTGAGAAATCAGGTGCTTTGGAGAGGCCATCCCTGAAAGAATGGGTTGTTCAGAGGCTATGAAAAGAAGTAGTGATTCATGACAACTTACTGGATTTTTTTTTCTCCCTAGAAATTAAGGAAACATTTAAAAATGTTGGAAGAAGCTTCCTTTAATGTAACTTCTGCAGACATCATAAGAACCATGCTGTATCAGAGTACTCTGAAGAATCTTAGCAATCACAGAATCATAGAATTGCAAGGGTTGGAAGGGACCTCAAGACACCATTGAGTCCAACCCCCCTGCTAAAGCAGGTACTCTACAATAGCTCGCACAGGTAGGCATCCTGCCAGGTCTTGAATATCTCCACAGAAGGAGACTCCACAGCCTCCCTGTGTGCAACCTATTCCAGTGCTCTGTCAACCTTACAGTTATTCCACACATTAGTATGGAACTTCCTACGTTCTTTTAGGCTGTTTGTCCTTGTCTTATCACTGCACACAACTGAGAAGAGTCTGGCTTCATCCATTTGCCTCCCATCTCCTTTTAGATATTTATTAATATTTATCAGATCCCCTCTCAGTCTTCTTTTCCCCAGTCTAAACAGACCCACGTTTCTCAGCCTTTAGCCTGAGTTATGCTTGAGCATAACCTGGAAGTTTTGTGCTTGCAGCTTAAAAGATCGCTCTTATTAAATGCTTCTGTTTTAGTCAACTTTAAAAAAAAAAATTGGAAAATCGGAATGATCCTGCAAAATTAGCTTGGTGGTGCCTTCTCCATTAAGGTTACTTACAAAAAAAATAATAAAATATATTATTCAAAACAGAACATGCTTCAAATCGAGCAATGTCTATGCTTGTCTAGATGCAACAGATCACACCATCTGACAAAAAGCACATAAAAGGAACTTACAAAAGAGATTGTTGGAAGGAATGATTCACAGAAAACAACATGTGCAAATAACAGGAGAAGGGCAAACAAAGCATCTATCATTATAAAAAGAGGAGGAATATAAATTACTGGAAGAAAGAACCTGACAACCTAACTGTAAGTATGTTGAAGAAAACAGTAAGACCACAAGCCAGTTAGGATTTGCTGGAGAAAAAAACTTGTCAAACAACTCATTCATTTTCAGAAGATGATGGCAAGCTTTGTGGTTAGAGAAAAGTATACATATAGTATACCTTAACTTTCTTAGAATCATGGAATGGCCTGGGTTGAAAAGGACCACAATGATCATCCAGTTTCAGCCCCCTGCTATGTGTGGTGTCGCCAAGCACTAGACCAGGCTGCCCAGAGCCACATCCAGCCTGGCCTTGAAAGTTTTCTATGTATGTTGTGTCACAGAACAACTATATACATCAGTTAGGGATGTACAGAACTGAGGAAACAATAAGAGAGAATTCACAAAGCTGTCTGGAAAGCTGTATTTGGAAAGAAGACATGAGCAAGTGTGGACGTGTGGACAAGTTGCATGGTGATTCTAGTGTTTCGCAAGTGTTTGTCCTGGTGATATTTAATATATTCATTTGTGAACTTGGTGAGTATGTTTTTAAAATTTGGATATGATAATCGAGCTACATGTACCTGCAAGCATACCAGAGGATAGGATAAAGTTGGAATGATCTGAATGGGTGTTAAAATTGGGATAATAATAAGAGACTGTAATTCAGCATGGACTAGAAGGTGCATAGACAGGCATCATCAACTTGAATGAGTTCAGTCCTGAAAATGACTGTCTAGGAAACATTTCTACAGAAATCTGAGGATTGTAATGATTTAGTCTCTACAAAAGCCAATCAAGCCATGCTATTTTGGAAAAGGTAAATGCTATATAAGAAGATAAAAGTGAGACCAGATCAAATAAATCGTATCTTCAGTCCAGAACTCCATTATGTTTTAGTTGAACATCTGTCCTGTTCTGGGTAGAACATCTCAAGAAAAGTAGAGATTAATAGAAAAGACTCTAGAAGAGTTAATGAAAATAATGTAAAAAATATATCTTTGGCAGCAGGTTGAGTGACTTTTGATTTTAGCAGAAAGCAAAGGAAAAGCTGTTTCTCCAGCACCCTCAGAATGACAAACTGTGACTGGCTTACACAATGACCAAAAAGACTCACGTTAGATGTAACTAGAAAGGATCATAAAACTGTGAGTACTGAAGTGAAAGAATAGATTTCCTGGGAAAAATTTTGTTGGAAGTCTTTAAGGACAAATTAGACAATATCTGTACTGGAGGACATAAATACCACTGATCTTCGTTCCAGGACAAGGAATGGATTTTTTGAGGAGATATAAGGGCAATGCTATTAATTTTCTTTCTAAATTGGTTTGGAATTGTTACTGATGACTTTATCATGGAAGACTGCTCAAAACGTCCATTCAGAAACTAGTGCCACATTTTATCTGGAAGCATGAAAAATTCCCTTGTGTACCAAGAACTCTAGATGAAGCCATAGGATGTGGGTGAGCTTGCAAGATCAGGTCACAACTGGATTTGCTAGCATGAACTGCTGTCTTTGTAAGGGCTTTTGCTGGAGTTGAATTTTTCTGGAATTGTTACTTTGCTCAGTCCAAAATTATGACCTTGGCAGATACGCTTTGAAAAAAATATTCCAAGAAAAATTGCATATATCAGTGGCTTTAAAGCAGAGAAGGGGCCAATATCAGGATTGCTTTCTTATTCTGGAACTTCTGTCAAAATAAAAGTGAGCTTTCAATCATACAGATGAAATATTGAAAAGCAAGAAAGACTGAAACAAAATCAGCACAACTGTATGAAGAACTTACTATGGAATAAATTCAGCACCAGACTTGATATACTAAGATTTAGTGACATGTCTTTCTATACTTAACTATTACCAGAAGTGCCAGTCAAGAAGGATTCTGTGCACACAAACTGAGCATACACAGCATTGTATTTATGTGGGCCGAAAGCCTGAGCTAACTTGAGCAGCTTGCAGAGGAAAAGTGGAAGGAGGAAAGAGGGATTTGTCTCTTGTACTCATCCCAAGAACTTGATATAATTCTTCATGGTTAAGGGAACAGTATCACAGAAAACTGGCAATGGGATCATTTGTGTGTTGTCTTTGTTACCATATACGATGACCCCAAAAAGCTGGATTTTTAACATAAGAGACCATAAAAAGCAGAAGACAAGAAAGACAGTTGCAAAAGCAGAAAGGATGGTGCTGGCATACAGAATGACTGAAATCAGAGAAAAGAAATGTTAACTGTTTGTCCCTGATTATGTAGGAATTTTCCCTTATGATTATACCACCCCAGTGTTGCACAAATTGTTTAAAATAATTCAGTCACTTCTCCTGGGTTGCAACTCTGCTAACCAATCATTAGGATTTCTTCTTTTTTTTTTTTTTTCCACCCAGTTTTACATCCCACTATACTAGCCCTTGGATGACCCAAGTGCAAATTCCTTTCCATAAATGGAACTTGCACCTTTCAAAAAAGAAAAAAAAAAAAAAAAAACAACTTATAAATTGCTGTCACATCAGATTCACATTTCTATCCGGTTTGGTCAAAGCTACAATGTAATGTTCATATTTATTTCTGGCAATTTCCTTCCATAAATCTGTCCCTTCAGTGCCTTATACACATACGTTACTTTCCTCTGAGAGTCTTCTTACCATCAGTAACTTTATGGAATTGAAGGACCTAGGATTCTTTGCAGTGTTTTTGGTGAATAATCATGTCATAAACATTTTCCCTAATTAAATCCTATAAATAATTGTGACAAAAAAAAAAAAAAAATTAAAAACAAAAATATCATTCCAATAACCCTGAGCTACAAGATCTTGGTGATCTGTTCTAATGGGGAGTAAATAACAATATTCTAACCCTCATTTGGGACATGGCTTAAAAAAAAATAATGCTCGAAGCAGACCGCATCTGTTTCATGGTACTTTGCAGCTGTTTTGATTCGTGAAGATTATAGATTTTACTGATGTTTTCATGAAATCTAGTCCAGTCTACCTTAACGTAAAAACGAGGCAGTGAATAGATATACAGTGGTGAAATTCACCTCGATGCAGATAATCTGAATTTCCACACAAAATCTTTTTTTTGGGTCTCAGGTGTTTCCAGAATGTTTTGCAGGCTTTATGGTGACTGTATGTTTACCCCTAATAGTTACAGAAATGGCTTGCTTCTGTACAAGTGGGCCTCAATTTATGACAAAGTTAAATTTTTAATTCAGATGTGTTTCTCTCTTTCTCCCCTCTTTTGCAACAGATTTCCTGAAGGACTGAACACCTGCGGGGTATAATTTGCATCAGAAACCAGGAAGCAGGAAGATGGGTTGTGGTGATAGGTAGGACATACTGCGAGGGCTGCTCTGAGCCCCTCCTTGAGTGTTTCATTTTGGACTCATCCTGACCTATACTGAGCAAAGCACGCCTATTTATAGACTTCATTAGCCGGTCTCCCCCAGGATTTATGCTGCTGCTCGTTTCATCAGCTGGTGATTCTGCCCAGGTTTCCTATTAAGTGGAGGTAGATGCAGAGCATCAGCAAACAGCAGTTCTACCTTCACATATATAAGCCATGACAAGACTTCAGCTAACACCTTTCCCATCTTTCTCAATCCAACCAAACATGAAAGTGCCCTACTTTGCACTCAGTTCTAAAAGCAAGCAGCTGATACTTCAGGAACACTACCAGCACAATAATCTTCTTATGGGTTTGTGCTTTCAAGGAAACTATGATCAAACTACGTTTATATATTGTTTTGTTTTTTTTTTTGTTTTTTTTTTTTGCATGTTCCTTTTCCTTGCTGACAGTCAAATTTTGATGTTCTAGAAAGACATAAACTTTCCACATCATCCCATAAACACCCACAACCAAATGGTAATTTGTTACTCTGCCTGTCTGATACTTGTTCTTTCCATACTGCTTGGGATTTTTTCCTTTCCTTCTAGGAATAAGAATTGCAGTAAGCCTCAGTGCTGTTAACACTTATGTAGGTAAGCAACCCAGTCAAATCCAAAGACACTACCTTGGGGGAGCCAGGAAACTCTTGTATGGGACTCTAAAAGCAGGCATTCTGCTGCCTGCAACTCTCTAAAGCACGTTTGGTTGATTTAAAAAGACAGCCAAACAGTGACAACCTGCTGTGTTCACTTTCTTCCCATCAGTGTTGATATAACTCAGCTTGGAATGCAAATCTCTAATAAAACATTAGAGTACTTTATTTCGCATTTTATTTTGTTGTGTTTTTTGTTAATGCACATCAAAGTCATTCATAATTCTCAGAGTTTTTTACACATAAATGTTTGCTTAAGCAAAGACTCTAGTGAGGGTGTGAATTATTTATTTATACAGTCTACTTTTAAGTTGGGGCCAACATTAATTTGGCTGGGTCACTGGCATTGTGGATTTAATTGCCATGTAAATAGCTATGGAGCCTACGTCTTTAGTGTGCTAAATTCTACACAATTTATGAATAAAATATAGTCATTCTGACATTTTGAAGCAGTAATTTTATTAATGAAGAATTTATCAGCATTATGCCAATTCCCTTGCCTTTTGTTAATTATACGCTCCTATTGGATTTTCTGGTATGTTAATTTTGTTTGGTATAAATATTTGTCCTCATTAAGATGAATGAATTGTCAATGTTGACTCATTCCTTCTACTCAATAGATAACTTAAATGTGAGTTCATTTTTTGATGCTGTGGTTCTTAGTGATGTACAAGAATAATCCAGCTCTCTCTTCTATTAAGCCCTCTTCTGCAAGGGATAAAATGTCACCCTAGGAATGGCCTAACTTGCTCTGTGTGGCATGCATGCAATTTTGGAAGGGGTCTGGGATATAAGGATACAGCTAGCTGTGTTTCTTACAAAAGGAATAAAAAGCCAAGTTTTGCTAATATAGTACTGTCCCTTCTGTGAACTTCTGCTGCTAGATCAGTAATTCACACATGATGCATGCTGAGAAGCTTAAAATATGCAGATATGCAATGAGGGGCATGATCAGAAGGAGGCTATGGTACAAGAGTGCTTTTAGGGCAGTGGGAAAATGGTGATCTTGTATAGGAATGGCTATTTCTTTCTGAAAAGCAAGGCATTTTTTAACCTTACATTCCTGACAAGGGTAATTCTGACTCCCTTTTCCTTACAAAGAATGGGAGAGCAAACAACCAAATAAAATTGACATACAACCACGAGTCTCTTTGACAAACATCTTGCTTATTTTGCTTGCACATGAGCTGATAACACGCCAAGACCAGCAGGGATAACATGCCAAGCTGAGGGATGTACTGATCTGGGAAGGATAGAGCAGGGGAGGTAAGTATGAAATGTTTGGAGAAGGAAACAGCAAGTCTACCTCCATGAAATGTGAGGGATGGGAATGGCAGCTCTAAATAGTTGTAGTAAGAACCAGTTTCATTTCAAAAACATGGAGTCCCCTGGTTTTATGAGCCAAAATACAAACCCTTGGCGAATAAGAGCTTAAGGAAACCGATGGAGAAGGAAAATAGTTTAAAAGTAACTTTATAAGAAATAATAACTATTTAATGATTGAATCAATTAAATTAAGATTATTAAGTAAAAATAATGTAGCACAAAGACAAAGAAGAGCTATGTATCTTATGCAGTTTTTAAAAACAAGAGAAAAGACTCTTTAGGCTTAAAGTGCTAACCTTTAAGATGTTAGGAAAAATTAACTCTTAGCCGAACAGTTGGAAATAAATATTGCTTAAGTTTCAGACAGTAACTTGCAAAGGCATGAGGCTCCCATCGCTCCTGAGGATAGGAAAGTTGGCATGGACAATAGTTCAATGCTGAAAGAACAGCATCATAGAGCAGAATCTTTGTTGTGAGCCAGTCACATAAAAAACACATACAATGCTCTAAACGGATGCTATCAAATATTCAGCCAAATTAAGCTGGGGTTACATGATCACATCATACCTTTTGGCCTCCTATTGCTGTCAGAGAAGAAGGGTTCAGTACTTCTGCCACTCTTTGTCAGGACACGTAAGCTGTCTGTTTCTTTAATTATGCCTTATCTGTTACATCTTCTAACCTGTGTTAGGATAAAAAAGATTTCAGAATACAAATCAAAGGAAGCAGTCATAGCTGAGAGCTCAAATACAACAGGAGCCACAGAGCTGAAGTCTGTGAATGCAAAATTTGACATGGTGCCAAGGACATATAATCATAGAATGGCTAAGGTTGGAAGGGACCTTAAGTATCATCCAGCTCCAACACCCTGCCACAGGCAGGGTTGCTACCCACCAGCTCAGGCTGCCCAGGGCCCCATTCAGGCTGGCCTTGGTTGCCTCCAGGGATGGGGCATCCACAGCTTCTCAGGGCAGCCTGTGCCAGTGCCTCACCACCCTCTGAATAAAAGAATTTCTGCCTAATCTAACTTAAATATCCTCTCTTTTAGTTTAAAGTCATTGTCTCTTGTCCTATTGCTATCAGATGTGAGGCACTTGGCTTTTCTGAGAGGTACTTGATTCTGGGGTGGATGCATTCTGTGCCAAAGCAAGGAATCCCATTACTGGGCAAGATGAGTCCCTGTTAGAGAGCAGCTGCTGGGCACCATTAGCCCTCGATGGCAGCACCCTGACCCAGTGGGGGCAAGGCCAAGAGCAGAAGGACCACCTCTGGCATACACAGGCAGCCCCTCAGGAGCACAGTGACCTAGGAGCATGGTGAACAGGAAGGGCAAACGGTGAGCACATCTTAAGGGCACAGTGTGGGCAGTTAGTACTGGCAGTGTGTGCAGGGTGTTCAAGCAGGGGGTGAGCAGGGCACGCTGCTCTGCTCATCTGAGTCTGTGAAGTCGTCAGGCTGAGAGGTGTTCAGCGGTCTGAGAGACTTCTGCTTGGTATTGTGTGGAGGCACAGGCAGACAGACAACCCTGTTTTGGGGCCCATCCAGGGGAGGAAGATAAGCAGACTTCCCACCTGATGGCCAGGGTAAGGGAGGCTGAACCCTCATCTCTGCTTGGGGCAAAAGGAGAAGCCCCCACCTTGCTCCTGTAGTCCCACTAGCCAAGAGATTTTAAGCTGTGATGTAGGAGAAAGAAGAAGGTATGGATGACAGCTTGGTACTGGAAAGGGGACGGTGACATTAAAAAGATCCAACTGACGACCTGAGTCCATGCCACTAAAAAAAAGAAGTGTGAAGGGTTTTAATAATTGAAGACTCTTTGCTGAGAGGCACTGAGGTGTCCACCTGTCACCTGGATAACTTCTCTAGAGAGGTTTGCCGCCTGCTAGGGGGCATGCATTTGGGACATCAAGAAGATATTGTGTATGATAAAGCTGGAGGTCTACTATACCCTCCTGGTCTTTCAGGCTGAGTCTCACAAGACTGCGACCAGGACATTAAAAAATATTTAAAAAAAAAACTTTATATCCCTGGGGAAGATGTTGAAGGGATCAGGAGCGGAGGTCATGTTCTCCTCAGTCCTCCCAGCTGGAGACTGGGATCTGGGCAGAAGGAGAAGAACAGATCAGTTGAATGACTGGCTGTGTGGGTGGTGTCACGCTGAAGGCTATGGGTACTGTGATCTAAGACACACCTTCAGCAAACCAGGAATGTTGATAAGGGATAGGAAACAAGTGAGCAGGAGGGACAGTATACTAGGCAGCAAGCTGGTGGGGCTCATGACTAGGGCTTTAAACTGCTTGGAGAAGGGGGTGTGCTGCTGAGTGACAGAGAGCCAGGGAAAGCTGTCTTTAGGAAGCAGCAGAGGAAAGCCTCAGGTTTGTCCCAGATTTGTGGGAGGGCTCTTCTAGGAAGGTATGTGGCTGAAAGCCCAGCTGAAATACCTCTATACTAATGCACTCAGCATGGGAAATAAGCAGGAGGAGTTGGAAACCATGGTGCACTTGGAAAACTATGACCATGCTGCCCTCACAGAAGTATGGTGGGATGATTTGCATAACTGGAATACCACCATTGAGGGCTATAAGCTTTTTAGAAGAGATAGGTAAGGTAGGAGGGGTGAGGGAGTCACTTTCTATGTAAAAAAGTGGATAGACTACAAGGAATTCCCTCTGAGTAACAGTAAGGAATGGGTTGAGAGCCAGTGAGTTAAGATTAGAGATGGGACCAATAAAGAACAGCTGGTGGTTGGGATCTACCACAAGCTGCCTGATCTAGCAAACCCTGTTGACGAGGCCTTCTTGCTTCAGCTGCAGGAAGTGTCATGCTTGCAGACTCTCATTCTGATGGGGGAAAACAACACAGCGAGTGGCAAGTGATCCAGGAGGTTCCTGGAGTCCATCAGTGATAACTTTCTGGTTTCCCCCATCAGGCCACAGTGAGGTCTCCCCAGTACCTTCTGTTCTCTAGACTAAACAAGCCCAGCTCCCTCAACCTCTCCTCATTGGAGAGGTACTCCAACCCTCTGATTACCTTCATGGCCCTCCACTGGGCACTCCAACAGCTCTGCATGCTTCTTGTGCTGTGGTCCTCAGACCTGGATGCAGAACTCTAGATGGGGCCTCACTAAGGCAGTATAGAGGGAGACAATCCTCATCCTGCTGGCCTCCCCTCTTTTGGTGCAGCCCAGGATATAGTTGGCCTTCTGGGCTGCAAGAGCACACTGCTGGCTCATGTCCAGCTTTTTGTCCACCATGCCCTCAGCAGGGCTGCTCTCAAGTTCTTCTCCCAGTCTGCACGCATACCTGGGATTTCCCCAACCCAAGTACAGCACCTTTTTGAACTCTATTAGGTTCACACGGGCCCCATTTTCAAGCCTCTCCAGATCCCTCAGTAGACAAGTCACCGGAGAGTAAATCTACTGAGATTTACTAGGCAAAGCATGTCAGGATCAGGAAATCCCCTGAGATGAAAAATGCTGGCAGGTGGGACAACACTCAGGGAGTGCCATGTTTACTTGCAGAGGTCTTGCTCTTCTCTCTGCAGGTACATCATAGATGTGTTGTCATAGATGGGACATAGATGTCAATAGGTGGATATTGCTCTGGGTTACCACTCAGAGTGATTATATTTTCCTTTGCTTTGTTTTCCCTTGACTTCCTTTTCTGCCCTTAGACTAAAATGGCTAAATAGAGAAAGAATAACTTGTGAAGTACAACTTGTAGGCCTTACTGGAAGGACTTGACATTACTATGTCCACTCTGTCACTCTGCATCTAAACTTTCTTTGGATTAGAAACTGTCATTTTTGTTCAGTATTGGCACAGCACCCAGTATACCAGAGCATTGCTCTGTGCCCAGAACAGCTGTGGAGTGCTAAGAGAGCTGCATGTGGCTACTGGGAAGTATGGAAAGGAGGAGTGGCTGGCCTGTCTCTGCCTCTGGGGGTGGCCTGGGGGAGTGGAGAGTGTCTAACAGTAGCCATCAAGCTTGGGTAACCCCACTGGCTCTCCTTGTGTCATTCACAGAACTTTGCAGCCATTTTGCCATGTGAGTGGGTTAAGATTATACATCTAGAAAATTGAAGCACCTCTCTGGGAGAGAGTCACCTCTGGGGAAATGGATCTGGAGAAATGGAAATAAATACATTCAACTGGAAGAGATACATCACCACCTGAAACAGGTTGCCCAGAGAGGTTGTGGATGCTCTTACCCTGGAGGCATTCAAGGCTAGGATGGTTGGGGCTTTAAGCAACCTGGTCTAGTGGGAGGTGTCCCTGCCTGCAGGGGCCGGAATTAGTTGATCCTTCCAATCTAAACCATTCTATGATTCTGTGAAACAGTAAACATGAAGATACATCTGCCCGTGAGAAATGAGGAAGCTCAGTATGCATCAGACTGGAAAGGCTTCAAACTTGGGCTGAGATGCACCTCCTCACATGGACTGGTCCTCTCATGTGCAGTCTCTGCCTGCCCAAATGCAGCACCTTAGTAGGTGGGATGTGTTTTCATTTCATAGGCAGAAATAAGCTTTTAATCGACCGCAACCTCACTGAAAGTCTGGAATCCATGTATATGTGGATATATATGGGTGCTTACTGGCACACTACTTCATTTACACTGACTGTTTTCATGCAATGAACTGTGAATGTGTTGAACCTTGCATCACCTCCTTAAATCTAAACTTTATCATCCCTACAGACTCTATACTACCATGTAGTCTATTTGGATGTATTTTTTCAGTTGTACATCTCACAGATGTTCAGTCAATAAACCAAAATGGTCAGTTTCATGTGTCTAATGTAGGGTTATAAGTCAAAGGACAGATGGAGGATCTGGGCCTCAACATGGCTGCAGATCCTGCTTGCCATACGTCACCTGGGAATAAGATGAACCTCTTCAGATTCCTGAGGTCTTTAGCACATGGATTACTTTCCACTGCACACAAATTTCAGGTCATTGGGCTTATTTCAGTAGCAGTTAAAACACGGATTTGAACACAGATTTAAAAGTAATCCGAGACTAATCCACTGGGCTACTTGTTGAGCTGTCTCCACCTGTTTCTACTATTTGAATGCTGCAATTTTTGGACTGTGGATACATACACATTTTCCTTTATACTTGTATTGTTTATTTATGCACTGTGCTGCTATTTTAGCTTTTTTTTTTTTTTTTTTTTTTTTTTTTTTTGAGGTGCAAATGCTTGCAGGCTTCCTCTGAAATTATTTGATCATATACATTTGCGGAATGCTTTACCGTCATCTGGTACTTACTTTTTTAACATGCACTTTAGACAACACTGTGATTTGTTTGAACATTAAGTTCACTCATGGATGGAAGCCAGCATACTGCTTTCACACCATAGATCTGCACTCAATTGTGTAACATTTGGATCAGAAACATTTAGGATTAAATACATTTTCTAAATGTTTTTAGAAAGCTTTTCTCAACAGAAGCTCTGCTGCAGTAGTCATACTTTAGGTAACTGATCTCTATGTTCACTGCCTTTGAACAGCAGGACTTTGAAGACTTCAGACAGCAGGTGACTTGATTAGTAAATCTTGTTTCTTTCTTTGTTTCCTTTCACCTCCTATATTTTATTACATTTGAAAATTAAAACAAACTCCGCCAATAGCAAATTTGCTTCTGTTTCCTTTTGTTTGCACTGAGATTTATATATTTGCATAATATTGCCATTCCTTCTTACACCGAAATCAAGCCTGTTTTAGTGTCAGTGCAGTCTAAGTAAAGGATAACCTACTGCAATTTCAAACAATAAAGGCTGATTGAAGTGTCAATGATTTCAGCTGTGTTTTGTATTACAGAGTTGAACATACTTGTTTTCCATTTAAGCAAAACAATCCCAAGGAATAGAGATGATGGGATAAAGGGCAGTAGTCAAAGATGTGAGGTCTTCAGTGAAGCTTACTGCAATAAAAAAGAACCTCATGGTTGTGTTTATCTTTATTTATTTATTTATTTATTTTAATTTTCAACTTAAACAAATGATATTCTGATACAAATAAACTTATTTACAACATTGTATTCTGTTCCCCAGCTGTTCCTACAACTGGTCATGAGACTTGATTCATGAGATCAGAGAGGAACACGTGCAAGTGTACAAAGAAGGATGCTCTGAAAAATTAAAGGAACCCAGATCACAGGAAGTCCATCACATTTCAGTTTTAGAATATATAAACAGCACACCTGCTTACCTTATCTGAAGTAGTAAAAATGCAGCTTTCTCTGAGAGCAGCCTCTTTTCCTTGTGAAAATATGATGCCTCTACATACAAACAACTACAAAAAAAACTACAAAAATGTGATTTGAAATACGCTGCAGAAATTCTGAGAATATGTCATAAAAATCAATCAAAATTCTTGACAAGTGCATATTAAAAATGAAAACTTTTCATGGTACAGTTAATATTTATGCAAGCCAGTGTAAAGCGATAACTCCACTATTATTTGAGGACCAACATCATTCATCAGTTTAGCTCGTGAGGTATTCTGCAATGCAAGAAGTTTCCTTTAAAGAGAAACATGTCTTTACCTGAAATCACAGTGTTTTCAGAAACAGCTCATTTTCATTGAGCTGATGAGTGGTTTGAAAGCTAGTTGTCCAAAGGCTGGGTCCAAACACACTGATCCAGCCAAAGCTTTTGAGAGCTGTGATTTTTCGGTTTTGGATGGAATTCTGGAAGCTTAGAAAGCCTCAGTTATACCTCAGATTTCAATGTCACCTAGCCTCTTCATTAGGTTATGCTGGGGCCTTTCCACACCATTCTTTAATCTTTCTGAATGGGCAAGGTAATACAAGTAAAGAGCAGCGAATTAGAAATTGCACGTTTTAATTTTTATTCCAAACAAAAAATGAACTTTTCAAATATTTCAGAATTTCCTAAAAAAATGGGAATTCAGAATTTTGAGACATTCTAATCACCACTCTGTAGAGTTTCTTTCTTTTTTATCTTCTGTTTATTTTTATTTTTCCTAGAAATGCTTTTAAAACATTTGAAATGTTCTTATTTGTGCTGATTAGACTGGAAATTCAGACCAAGACCATGATTTTATATGTTTTTAGATGTCTTTTATTAGGCTTCATTTTTTATTTTTATTTTTTAATTAGCCAATAAGGAGGCAGAAACAGCAAGATGTGATTTAGATGTCTGTACCATCCCAAAAGTATTAGCTAGTGATGACTAATCAAAATCAGCAATGCATGGACTGATACTTCTTTCCATAAATTATTTTAATTTTTAATAGTGGAGTGTGAGACTTAAGTTACCAGAAATCGGATATCAACTTCCTGCTTGGGAAACTAATGGAAACTGATCAACTATGAGTACAGACCTTTGTGCAGAGCACTACAAATTTGGAACAATTAAAGACATAAGAAGACTGGGCTTCCAGCAGGTACTCTCCAAGTCCTAAGCACACAACACTGAACAGGAAGACAGAGACATTATGGGTTCACTTCTCTTTCTCAAAAGCGTGAACAACTGCTAGGCACAGTGTATGAGACTAAATGGACAATATTTCTCTCTGTTGCTGCTATCAAGAGGTTGAAGATAAACTACACAAAACCTCATCAGCTGCACTCTGTCACGGAGGTTTCACTAACATGAGAAACCTAGTGGTGCTCCTAAATGCCCTTTCCTGACAGCTAGGGCCAGTGGAGTACTCCTATAACACCAGTCTTGTGCAATCAACACAAAGAATGAACTACAAAGGCCTTTTAGTTGGTCTTTGAGTTTCTCCTGTCGAAAACTAAATGTATATGGTAAAATGAACAACTGTGTTGGATAATCTCTCCCATCAGTCAAGAAGATTTCCCCATTCTACCTGTTAACCAGCTTACATTACTGCTTTTCCTTGCTCTTTGTCTCTTTTCATTGATTTCTTCTCTAGAGTGCACTTAAAAACTGTGGCTAAAACATGAAGTCCCGATTCCTACTAATGTTAAGACTCTGGAAAAAAGGAAAAAAAAAAAAAAGAGGTGCATGAAAGCAAGGAGATTCTTTTTGATCCTTTGAGATACACTTATAAACAATACTTCCTTTATTCAAGTCGTTTAATCAATTTAAAAACTGTTGCTAGACCCAGTAGAACTTTAAGAAGGCAATATCTAGGAAGTCTTTGAAGATAAATGTTGTTGCAGAATGTCCTGACTGAAGTTGTCTCTCATCTATTTCAATTAACTGCCCTAGCCACAAGGGGCAGAGCATCTTGGAATGATGCTGCAAGTTGTCCAGAGAGAGACTCTTTAAAATCCCTACTGCTGGAGCCCGTTTTGGAAAGTATTAAGAAGTTATGAGCACTCTGAAAATCAATGTACTAAAAACTATGGTTAGACAGGCTGTCAAAACCTATGACCTCCAAAATCACTTATCTGAAATGTGCACTAATTGTTGTCTTCAGATTGTACTCATTAAAAGTCATTGCGCTTCAAAGACTGAACAAATAAAGTCAGTTTATACTGAGTTATAGCTTAATTTCTCATTGGTGCATTGAGATTTAGAGTGTGAAGAAGTTATCTATGCATTTAGCAGTCTGTGACCATGAAAAGTTATCACTCCTTTCTAAAAATATATCTCAATTCTAGAATTACTTAGCTTATTTTGTATTATAGGGAAAGTTTGATCATCAGAGTTCAAAATTTCACTGGTTTTGTAACAGAATTCATCTGTGTACTTTATTTAAATCATTCATGGAATTTTACTGAATTTGGTGGGACTGCTGATATGTATAAAATTAAATATATCCTGAAAATGAGCTGGGACTGGATTTCTTTACCTTAACGTATTTTGCCCAAAATAAATTCCTGCGGAGACCTGCAAATGTGCACAAACAGGGTTCAGTGATAACTTCTATAATCTGTCTCTTCTCATCGAATTGTGTGAGGAAAAGAAAATGCAAGTAATGTACTTGAGAAGAACATCTGTGTAACAATGAGAATTGTCATAACTACACTTGACGTTTGTTTTCTTTGGAGTAGAAATGGAGAAATGCAGGACCTCCAGCTGGGGCAAGCAGTCCTTACGAGTTCAGGCAATGGGGTGTTTCATTCTGTTACCTTTAACAGAGCCACATGAAATGGAGCCCATCTCTGATCACAGACAAAAGCTTTCTAATCTGCTACATCTGCTGCTGCACCTAATATTACAGAGATCTATTTCTAACTTGTATGTCTAAGTCCTTAACTAAATAACTACTGATTGTCTGAAATGCCCTGTTAGTGTAAAAAGATGTAAGTCTTTAGCACATGTTATCAGAGCTGTTACTTCTCCTTTCCAGAAAGTTTTCACTCCAAAGCAACAACAGAGAAAGATGAACCCAGATCAAATTAATAAATCCAGTCGACTTCACCTGGATCCCAGACTGGAGCACTTACAGAAAAAAAGGCAGCTAGATAGCTTCAAACGTCAGCAGCTGTGACCTTTCTTGTGACCTCTGAGGGAAACTGATATGTAGAAAAGCTTTAAAAGGCAATTATAGGAGGTCTATTAAGAACCACATACAATACGAGCAACTTTTTCCCGGTAAATGAGTAGGGCAGAGCCTCTTTAAGGACCCTACCTTTCAATTTCAGCATCGCTGCTAACAAAGAAGATGATGGAGAACAAATTCTAAGCAAGACCTGCAGCCTCTCCTTTTTCAATACAGAAATTTTCTACAAAAGCTTTCTCTACACAATACATCCAAAGGCAGCCCTGAAAATCCTCCACTACAGGAGAATACAGATAAGAACCAAGCATGCCAGTTAAAATCCACCGTCACAATGGGAAAACAGTACAAATACCTATGCTTTTATGCAATAATTGCAATACGTTATTTCTAGTAATAGGGTTATGTATGTGAAGCAAATACTGATTGAGGGTGCCAGCAGATCACGTTCATAACAAGGTACAGAATGCAAATGCTTTGTGAAAAAACTGTAATTGATTCAATACCCAGTTGGTTGTATGCATATTGATATCTAGGTTGCCTAAGTAACCTTAACACTAAGTACAATACAGAAAGTAATTTATTATCACCAGTCTCCCAAATATATTACCTCATTCACATATATATTTTGAGATTCAAACCTAAACGGTGCTGTACAAAATGTCTGTCATGACTTGAAACAAGCAACAGACATTCCTGGAGGCTCTAGGACAGTCCGAGAGCTTAGCAGAGAAGGAAGATGTGTAGCATATGTCTCCCTTCACTGCTCTCCCTTTGTTTTGGTTTCCTTGGGAGGTTGTGGCACCAGAGATTTCTGGTACCACCTGAGAAGATGCAACGACCTGGGGGGAAGAAATTTGCATGCAGTTGTATTTACTGACTACAGCATTTGGGTTGGAAGTGCTGGCTGCTCTTCCACTGGACTTCTTTTCGTGAATGACCCATGGATTGAGTGAGAGCGACTTGGCTAGTTGATGTAGTGATACCTCTAGTAATCAGGTGATTACCTTCCGGTAATCAGGATGCTTATTTGGCAGGCAGTATTTTTGGTTGGGTTCTACCCTCATCATATCAAACTCCCCTTAGAGCCAAAATGAAATGCTGACATGGTTCTGCAAGAAAAGTTCAGCTTGAGGGTGTGACCTTGGTAGAGCAAGATCACCACTAATATCTAAAGCCCTAGTCCTGAGAAGAAAATGCAGTTCCCAAGGCCCTCACTGTGAAAAGCAAAATGCTACTCACTTAGGGTTTAGGCTACAAACAGATAAGGAGTCCCTTAAAATCAAACGTTTGTCCTGAAACAGCCATACCTTCTTTACACTCTGCTTTCACCTAACACCTTCTACTGCAGCAATGCTGTTCAGAGCAATCAGTATTCTGGGGCACAGGCTCTTTTATTTCTTAATGCAAAGCCTTACTTGCACTTCTTTCAGTAGGCTGCATACTAATGAGGACAGTTTGCAACCTTTGCTGTCAGTGAGGAGTCCCGGGGTAGCACTCCCTGATTCCTGGTTGGTGGGAAGCACTGCACACGACACCCTCTAATTGGGGGAAAAAAGCCAAATGATACCTTGTCGACATGCAGTTAAAACAAGTTACCTTAACAAAACGGATATTTCGTATTTCATGTGAAGATGACGTTCCTCAGGGATCCTTTCTGCTGGCCTTTAACAAATACTCAGTGCAGTCATCAGCTTTGCTGTACTTCTGAATTTGGAGGTTAAGAAGCTGAAGTAGAACACATGCATACAGAGAGCATGCAGTTACAGATATTAAAGGTGAGATGTCCAATAGTAGCATATAGCAGAGCGTGGTCTTTTAAGAGATGGGCCTACTGTTATTCAGATTACTGCATCACTGAGATGTAGCAGGGGAGACGAGGTTCCCCTGAACACCAGCATATCCAAGGATTTAACTTCTTCTGAGATCAAAATCTATATAAACAACCAGTCTGAGCAGAGGTAGAGAGGCACAGATATGTCCAGTGCCCTGTGCAAGGTGACACAGTGTCAGGAAAGAGCTGGGGACACAAATCAATTCTTTTAAGAAACCTTTCTGATACAGGCAAAGGAGTTCACAGTGTTGTGAACATTTATACATAGCTGAGTACACATTCTTTGCAAAAGTTGGCCAAGAAACTTTATATTTTCAAAGAAAAATATTGAGAGAAGCTTATGCTCACCCAAGACTCAACCTATTTGTTTTTTGTTTTAGTGAACAATAAAATTAATTTTGTAGTTTTGAAAATAAAACATTTTCTAAGCTTAGTTGAAAAGTTTTCATAAAACGGTGTTTCTTTTTTTAATGTTGTCATTGGAAAAAGAAAAATTTCAGACTGCTTTTTGAACAGAAATAAATCATGAAGCATGCATTTTGTCTGAAAGGGTACAGTTGGTTCTCCTCATCATGAACGGCAGCAAAGATCTATGCATGAGTGCTCACTGATACTGAATACTCCCCTCCCAATTTCATCTTTCATTCTGAAAGTAGAGCGTGGTCTGCTTGCAGCAGTCAAGACCTCATTCCCACAACAACTTGTCGTAATCTCAAATATTCATTCTTTCTTCATACATTTTTCTCCCTAGAAATGCTGAAGCTTCAGGCTATATTGATGTGAAACATAACTTAATATGGACCAGTGAGAAGTATCCAACATTCAGCTGCTTTCTCAAGTATGTCCGTTTGTGGCCTCCAGTTTAAAGCTTGTTACTTGATTTGAAAGCCTGTTACACCTCATGAAACTTAGATATTTAGCTTCCGGCTGCTTTCATAGTTTAAATGCAGTCATTTTACCTTATGCACTTAGAAATACTTTTCCTATCAATGCCAAAACAATCCACCCACCTCTCTCACAGGTTCTTATAGCAGCTTCTGGGGTACAGTAGCACAGGATTTCTTCTGTGAGAGCAATTTGCTCTGCCATTATATTGTCTGCAGTGTATGCAGCTGTACTGTTTTACCATGTTGGTCTTGGAAGGAGCTTGAAAGCAATTGGTTCCAGCCTAAGCTTTACTCCTTCCTAGCCCACTGTGCTCTCCAAGGGAATCTCTGTGGGATTCTGTTAAAGAGGAAAAGGAAGATGAAGTTGTGTTCAGAGCTAGGGCAGAAACAATATTACACCAAATCAGTGGTTACATCCTACTCTGCTTTTTACTCGCTTCTTCTGTCACCTCACATAGAGGATGAACACTCCTCATCCTGTGTCCACATCAGCTGCCCTGAACTGCCTGGGCCCACATTTCCCTCACTGCAGGGAGCTAGTGCATTTACTGTGGCCACAAAGATACTTCAAAGGAAAACACAGGCAACTCTTGAAGCACGGATGATGAACACATGCTGGACTGAAAAAAACACTTCCCGCAGAGGGGTGCAACATCACATAAGTGGTGCTAACTAAAGGCTCTGGCATCCCAGACACATTCTCTTAGATGCACCACCAGCAGCCGTGCCCTCTTCAGGCTGAGCTCAAGGCTCCCTGGTAACAGCTGTAAATGGGAAAAGTCACAGGAGGCAAAGGCCTCATAGCCTTGTTGCAAGAAATGAGTGAAGAGCTGCTCTGTAAATGGAGTTGGCACATATGTGAGATGCTCATCGCTTGTAAATACCAGTGGGAATGGAATGTGCAGAGTTCATGGGGAATTTCTATGGAGCGCCACACAGTTAAAGAGGCAGTCCTCCTTAAATTTAAGGCAGCTAATTAGAATAATATATGTGCCACTTCAGCACAATGCCTGATGATCCTGCTGTGGAGAGAGGAAAAAAAAGCTTGCTTGAGAGAAAAAAATGTCGTTATCTTCCCAAAGCAAATACAACTCTGAAACCTAGCATACACTTTTTCAGAGATGTTGCAGTCATCTGTCATGGATCTCATCTACACTATGGTATGCACATTCTGTTGTTCAGCATGTCACCCTGTTGCTAAGTGTGAAGCCAGAAAATAAGCAGGCAGGCTACTTCCTGCCTCATTGACAGTGTGGGAGAGGAGGGTCTGAAAAATAATGCAGGGACTGAAAGCTAAAAAGTAAGAAAGATCTAGCCATGATTCCCTTCCTTTGCATCATTTCATTTTTTCTCTTTCAGTAACTCACTTTTAGTTGTTCCTAACTGCTGGTGATTTCTGCCTCTGCTAACCTTTAAGACTCCTAAAGCAGAGAAACAATTTTCTTATTTATTCATGCTACTCCATCCCTTCTAGAAAAGAAGGAATTATCTCAGTGACCACTTTTTGCGTCACTGTAAAAACATGCCCTGTGCAAAAGTGTGTGAGGGCAGGAGGACACGTCTGGAGCCCTTCCAGTACTCCAAAAATCCTACCTAGCATACTAGCCTTGAAACCACCACCTCCCTTGAGAGTAATGTCCCAGGAGACGTTCATCAAGGACTGTCAGAAAAACACCATCCTTCGGCCCCACTGGAGTGTGACTAAATGTGGTTGTGATAGAGTGTGTTTTTTCTTTTGTTTTCTTTGCCTCACTCTAATGCATTAATTTTTAAAAACTGCTCTACTGAAAGCTTTAAACAAAAGGTCTAATATGTGAAGGAAAAGTAGTCAAAATGCTCATGAAATATAAAAAATGAAAGACATCTTTGTCATGTTCAGAATTTTCACTGCATTCTTCATTCCAACAGGTTCACCTGCATCTCTACTTGTTTTGTAGTTTTAGGGGTCAGAAGTCAATATTTTGATAGTGTTTGATAAGAAAAAAAAAAGATAGAAATAAGATTTTGGTCATCCCTCATACACACATGAGGATTTCTAAGTGAAAAGAAATGTATTAGAAAACAAAGGCTGAAAACAGCAGTGCACCCTGTTCATATCGCAAACCCTACCTATGCAGCTATAACATAGGGCAGCAAATTATACAGTGAAAAATTAGTCAGCGAGTATATGATTGCTTGCCTGGGGATGCATAAAGAAACCACAAAACATAAAGGTCTTGCACAAAGCCATTTGCAAAAGCCAGACTCAAACACAGAAGTCCTGGTTTAGAAGAAAGAAGTAGCCTAAAATACAGTAATAGAATACAGTAGGAGGTCTCTCAAACAGGCAGTCCTTTCACGCCTATGGACAACCTCCTCACTCTGAAGTGGTGCTCTCTGGTATGAAAGACCTGGTTTTATTATACTGTTTGAGAAAGTTTCTTCCCACTCTTCAGTTTCCTGATGAACCTTCTGCAATGATATGCAGTCATTTCTCAGTAATAATGAAGTTTGAAATGTTAACAGAGAGGAAGCTTTCATTGGACAAAAAACAACCCTCATTTTTTGAGGGCACATCAAGACACTCAGGCTAAGAAACAGAAAGGGCACAGCTTGCCCTGACTCAGGCCTCCTGTGCGCTGAGAAGGGTGCTGGGCCAGGCTGCCCCAGCTGTGAACATGGTGGGCCAGGTGCTCTTGGCTGCAGCCCCACACCACAACCCCACTGCAGGCTCCCACCCATCGGATGCCAGGCTGTGGATCCCCAGTTGTTTTGCGGCACTCCCCAGAAAAGCAAGGAGATGGGGGGACCCACTTAGGGCCTGCAAGGCCAAGGGAAGCCTCTGTGTTAGAACATGAAGTGACAACCATCCTTAATGACCTCCTCTCTACTCCACACTTTGCTCTGATAGCCAAAGGATTTAAATGCAAATATATGCAACCCTGAACTCTTTGCAGGCCTGGTTATCAGAAGGTTGCAAACAAGTCTGCAAACTTCTGCATAATGACCTGGATGGAGTCTCAGAAATCACCCTGAAGCTGAAGCAGTAGTTGTATCTTCCTTGTATGTGCCTGAAGGCTGCAGCTTCCCAGCAAGGCCAGCTGGTCAGTGTTAATTACTGCTTTGTGTGCACAAGGCAGGGGTACCACACCACCAACCTACTGACTGAAATTTGCACAGTCTTGCTTAGCTCCAGGATCCCTTCCCCACCTCCTCCCAGCCTGACCATTTCCTTGCCTTCAGGTAATGCTGGCAGGAGGATTCATTGCCCACCCGTCTGTGAGACCTTTACATCCCCTGCACAACTTCACCTCACCATGAAGCTTACAGCATGCAGTTGGTTAAAAATAGAACACTAAAAGGTAAACACAGCAATTCCTCCATCTTCCTCTGCTACAGCCTGTTTTGGTTCCTCATTTTCCTCTCCTGTATTGTTATAACAACAGCCTGTCACATGCCTTCTGTTTTGTTTTGGTTTGGTAGGGAGAGGAGTTTCACTGGAGATTAGATTGAGAAAATTGTCATCATTTCTCAATACCATATCCTTTCCTTATTCACACAGAGCAGGATGATTCTGTAGCACCTTCAAATCAAACTTTGATTAAACACTGATAAAAAGGTACAGTTTTAATTTTTTTTCTTTTTAATTATAAAAGAAGGAAGTGTTTCTAGCCAAGGAAAATAGAACCAAAACATCCTAAGATACTATGCTTCCTTCCTATGAACAAACTGCAGTCACACCCAGTAGCATAGCTCACTTCAGACAAGTGCTGTGCTTCAGCAGATGGCCCTTTGAGAGGCTAGTGCAGGACCCAGCACGATGAGTTACTGCTCTCCAATTAGGGATTTCAGACGCCTCCTGAATAATGTAGCTATTAACAAAAGCAGTGATTCTAAAGTTGCTAATATTCAGTCACCACCCAGCTTGCCCCACGATGTTCCACAAGGTATGGCGAGTCATGTAGTCTTCTGACCTTTAGCCCAAGTAATTAGAGCTCATGTTTATGTCAGTGGGGCCTGTCCAAGGGGTCTGAAGGTCTATTTCCTCCCAGCGATGGAAATCTCTAGATAAATCAGTGCTGTCTGGGGGAATAAAAAACTGTTAACTCACCTGTTTGCTGCATATGAAACATTGTTAAGCTCTGTAAATTAACAGGGGTAAATTCTCTTTACCTGAATTAATTCTCAGCTCTACTAATAGGTTAAATAATTTAACAAAGTCCTAAGTCTGCATGACAGCCTTAATTTAGTGCTTAGCTCTCTTTGTGTGCTGAAGTAGTTTCGAGGTCAGTTGAATTAAATCAACGCTAGCCTAAAGACAGATTTAAGCTGTGCAAATACTTCCCTGAATCAGGAAGCATGTAACCAGCAGATAACTCAGTTAGTTTTCAACTTTTGTAGGTGTAATTTCTTTTGTCTTCTGGGGTTTGGAGTAAGCTTAGGAAAGAAAATTCCACATTCTAGCAATGCTAACGATGTATGTGCAACCTCGATTAGAAAAAGAACTGTTTGCTGAGTTGGGCTCTGTAATTGAGCTTGCCTAAATCAAGGCTTGGGCATTTCGTTAGCCTGCTAGTACACATGCTAGCACACTGCTCTTTCAATTTCCCCCCCTTTCTTCCAAATAAATTATTTTTAAGGGACAGTTAAAGTTTCTCCTCTTTGCTTTATCTCTTTTACATTCAGCTTGATATTATCATACGTTGTCAGCGAATCTCACTTTCCTTGTGAGCAGCCTACCCTACCATTTAAGTTAAAATGGTTTTCAGAAGAAGTCAGTCCTATAAGATGTTATGACATTTTGTGAAACAACATAATGCAGTGTGACTGATGCAGATGGATATACCCCATAAAGCTGAGAGATTTAGACATGTAGTTTTACCCCCAAAATCACTCCATAAAGCAGTTTTGTTTAAAATATCACTTTGAAACCCTATTTGAACTCCTTGGAATAGATAACAAATTTATTTAAACTTTTATATGAAAAGCTTTTTACCTGAATGCTTGGAGTTTTTCTATGTGCAAAGCTTTTTCAGCTCAGAGAGTAGGGAAAAATATAAAATATATTAAAAAGCATCTAGCTAATGTTTCTTTCTTTACTCTCACTCCTGAAGTAAGAAAAAATGCTTTAGTAGGATCAATAGCTATAAATCATTACAAATGATTTGAGGTTTTATTTCATCTACTTTTATTATAATGACCATGCCATCTGCTGTACATATTGAGCTTATTACACTAATTCACTTTGCAAGCTGCAACCCCTGAGTGAGAGATGTCAGAGGGCAATTGATTAGGGGATATTTGTTCTGTTACACCTTTTCCTTTAATTTCTCTCCATAAGGATTTCGAGTTGGGCAAGTGAGATGACGTGATAATGGGGCCTCAGGTCTGGAGATAAATGAGATGTGACTTTGTGCATTCATAAACATCAGAATATGTTTTAACCTGGCGGTGATGGGAGGGACAGTCAGTGTCGGCTGTGTGTTAATACAAAGCTGACGGCACAAAGTTGTTTCTTTGCTTAAAAGCTGAAAGAGAATGAATGTACGACATATAAATGATAGCTTAATCTAAGAATCTACTTCCCATACACCTTTTATTATCTATATTCAAAATGACGTTGTGTGATAGAAGTAGGACAAAGAAGAAAAGTAGAACAAGTAGAAACTCAAAAGGTCTTCTGTAAGTGATATCACTTATATATCAAGTACTGGCACTGTATCCAGTTGTGTGAAACACAATCACAAAGTAAGAACTGCTTTGCTTCTACAGTTTTCAGCCCTATGGCCTTAAATTTTTGTCTTCCACATTTGCACTAAGCACACATTAAGGGTTATAGGTGCTTGAAAAAATATCCATCACCTTGTCTCCATCAGTTCGAGACAGTGTCAAGAAGAAGAAGTGAACAAGACATGTCATAAATATTAGAGACTGGCATGGTAACCTCAGAGCAATCAGTCCAAGTATGACAGTAGCCTGAATATTTAATAACTAAGGCAAACTTTACAACAGCAAGCTGAGTTTCATCCCACTTTGACCTGTTCATAATTAACTTGTACATCATGTCTGAGGTCTTGACACTGTATATACAGCTGAGTAACATTTACACACCTGAGAAGTTCCAATGAGTTCAGACAAAAACCATGAAAAATAGTATCTAGTGGATAATGCTGCTGGATCCTAAATGTAGACAGCCATGCATGAATACATCAGTCTAAGAACCTCTGAAAAGGTCAGGACAGTATTTTAGCAAAGGTTCCTCATTGGGGCTCCAGGACCACCCAGCCAGAACTCATTCCTGGTACGGTGCCCACTGTTCCTCAAAGAAAACAACATGGGCTAAAGAAAGAGACCTCACTAAGCACTGTCACAGGCTTCCCAGCAAGTCTGTGGAGCCTTTTCCTTAGAGGTCATCAAAGAAGCTGCCTGGACATGGTCCCGGGCAACCTGGGGTTAGACCAGATGGTCTCCAGACATCCATTCCAGCCTCAACTGTTCTGTGATTCAGTGAAGGTTTGAAGATTTGGAACTATACGACATGCTATTAGTTGCACTCGTACAACTCAAGGTTGGCTTGTGACCTTTCTTAAATTCCAGCTATTAAAGACTTCAAAAGCAAGTCTGGTAAATTATGTGCTCTCTCACATCACTTCCATCGTGCCAGCAGTGTGCCCAAGATTGCCACTTTTAGCTCAAAGGTAGACAGAACAACTTCCATTTACTTGGGTAAGCAGGCTCTCAGATAATCTTCATTTTGCGTAAGATTTTACATGAGTCAATGATTACTTTAAACACTAATTCAGATGATTCTCAAGCACATAGTTTACATTGAAGGTAAATGGCACACGACAGAAGTCTGTCTCAAACTCATTATCATTGATAACCTCTGGGAGACAGACTCTGTTGTCTGAGAACGTTACTCCTATAATACCTCAAAATACTTTGAAATTGCAATGAGTATATTCTTCTTCAGCTCATGAATTTTTAAACAGTAAAATATCAGATCTTACATGACCTGACCCCCAGCTATCTGGTTGTGTCATATTGTGCATCTAGTTTCCTCAGTGGGCAGGCTCCTCTTTGCCCTATTATTAGGTACTTTACAGCTTCACTACTAATTGCACAAACTGAATCATTTATGACAGAAATCAGGGCAACAATGGAGACAAAAAGATTGCAGTAAAGCAGTGCAATTGGTGTACTGATGGATCCTGAATAGAAGTGCCAGCTGTGTCTTATCAAAAGAGACAACTGAAAAAGAAAATCCCAACAAGGACTTTGTGCATTCAGTGGTGCTTTGGTGTCCGTAGGAAGAAAGCGGCAGAAAGGATTACTGAGAGCCTCTCTATACAGTAGGTCACACCACCGCCCTGTGATGAGGTGTGGATTGCCATTTCACTGTTACTGCATGGTGTTTTTTACAATACAGCATTTGCTGCTGCATTAAGAACAGAAAGCGACTTTCTCTCTGACAGAGCTCCAGCTAGTTGTGCTGTACCCATGTCTCTCCAGCAAGTTTTCTCTGCAACTTAGTGAACTTCCAGCACTGAACAGGCAGTGTTAAGAGCACAGCAACAGAGCCAGGAGCCTGACTGCTGAGTAACTCTTTTGGTAGAGAGTAAATAAGCTCCTTTGTATGAGGTAGTCTCAGGAGAAGTCTTCTCCAATTGGCACAGACTGAAACACAACCATTCCTTGCAACACTGGGAGAAAAAGTAATACCCTTCTCCTCTAATCTCTCCTGCATCAATCTAATATATTCTCACTGGCATAGCCAAAGCTACTGGCTAACAGCATCTGGTGGTACAGCTGGAGCCACAAGGAAAGCTCAGGCATTACGTGCAGGACCTGTGCAGAGATGATGATGAATGCAGGGCACGTAAGAGGCAAGCCATTTACATTTCGACATTCTCCACAAAGTAGGTCCCAAAAAGTCATCTTCTTCTGTTGGGAAATAGAGACTTGTGCAATGTTACCACTGCAGTGTTTCCTGCTACCAGTTCAGCATCCCCGTGCAGAGCAGTCACCTTTTGGTGAACCTCCTGGACTGATGTATGGTACTGCAATTATGTTCACCTTGACTAGCACAGCTAAATCCTTCTTGGGATCTAAAACCCTGATCTAAAGCTTCATTCCAAAGGTAAACTCCCAGAACTAAAGGGGACTGCATAGGGCAGAAGCAAATATTAAAAGGCCCCACCCCAGAGGTTTCAGTAATTTAATCAGGATAAATAAAGCATAGAGAAAGTGATTATCAGGAGCATCTCAGCAGATTAGCACCTCACATATTGAAAGCATTACAGGGTCTAAATATTGCAGCATGAACATCTTGCTTGTCTATGAGCACGAGAAATACTGCAAGCCACGTAGGAGTTGCATTTTAGATGGCTGAGATGCACAGTTAGCTTAAAGAGGCACAGTCATTATTTTTAGACACGGATGATTAATTTGCTTTACCAAGACTCAAATATAACATAATGTATATAATACAATTAGAAGGCTATGTCTCTATTAATACTGTAGGCAAAATGCAGAGATAGGTTTATGAGAAACAGTGGGAGTCTGATAGTTATTTATACCTTCATACTGTCTCTGAGCATGTGGACTTCAACCTGAAAGCTTGAGCACTTGAGATGCATGTGCACTAATCAGTGTGTTACTGATTTGCCTTCAAATTCTACACTTGAACGTGTTTTGCTGTGTTTACATTGATAGTCTAACAGGAGAGGGGTGGTCAGCAGGGATAGGGAGGTGATTGTCCCTCTCTACTCGGCTCTTGTGAGGCCCCATCTGGAGTACTGTGTCCAGGTGTGGAGCCCTCTGTACAAGAAGGACATGGAGATTTTGGAAAGGGTCCAGAGGAGGGCCACGAAGATGATCAGGGGGCTGGAGCACCTCCCCTATGAGGACAGGCTGAGGGAGTTAGGCTTGTTCAGCCTGAAGAAGAGAAGGCTGCGGGGTGACCTCATTGCAGCCTTTCAATACCTGAAGGGAACCTACACCCAGGAGGGGAATAAACACTTTGAAAGGGCTGACAATAGCAGGACTAGGGGAAATGGATCCAAGTTGAAGGAGGGAAGATTTAGGTTGGATGTTAGGGGGAAGTTCTTTACTAGGAGAGTCGTTAGGCCCTGGAACAGGCTGCCCAGGGAGGTTGTGGATGCCCCGTCCTTGGAGGTGTTCAAGGCCAGGTTGGACGGGGCCCTGGGCAACCTGACCTAGTAAATGTGTATGTTGGTGGCCCTGCTAGGCAGGGGGGTTGGAACTACATGATCCTTGAGGTCCCTTCCAACTCAGGTCATTCTGTGATTCTGTGATCTGTGATTCTGTGACATGACTGTATGCTGAGGAAATCAAAAAAGAGGACAAGCATGCAGAAATTCAGTACCATGGCTGGAAAGATAATGAAAAAAAAAATAAAGAGGAAAAAAAGAAAAAGAAAAAAAAATCCACTGCCAATAAAAATCCAGTACCCAAGAAACTGAAAACCCACTGGAAAATAGCCAAGGAATCAGTGTAGTGCTGCACAGTTAATGGAGAGCCTGTTCATAGTTCTCATTAATAAACTGCATTATTCTTGTTTTATTCCTTAAAGAGTTCAGTGTTCTTATTTTGTTTCTCATTCACCAAAGAGCAAGCAGGAAGCAATCATACTCTAAGGGGTCAAAGCATGTCAGCCTTCCTATGGATATGTTAAATAGGAACTAAATGCACAAGGATGAAAGATGCCAGATCTGGAAAAAATCCTATGAACAGATGAAGCCAATCAGCTAGAAAGATTTAACCATTGTCTAATTGAAGTAACCATTTAATGTATTGAATACAGCTGAGGTTTTCTTTGCTAGCCCTGCAAATGACAACTATGCATCTCTACTCAAAGCCTAAGCTTAATTTCATTTTTTCCTGAAACAGTGCTGGTGAACTGATTAGTTAGTGAATACTTATAAAGAAATACATAAAGTAATCTAATTATAGTAATACATGTGCTGTGAGAGAGGGGTGATTTATGTCAAGACTAATTCTTCGTGTTGTGAGTTTCACTGTAACCGATCATTTAACAAATAAACAGGAAATAGTACAAACAAGCAAAAATGGCAGAGATATTCACTGAGTTAGCAATAAACTTGGGAGTATGTGAACATCCTTATTCTGGAGGGATTTCTCAATGTAGAAATGGGGTACCTCAATCTCCATGATCCACTGAATCCTCAAGACCTTTCTGCACCCAAATCTAGAAATATCTGGTGTCATGATAAAGTTTTGAATAATTGGCACAGATGTGTTTACATCCTGCACCATTTCAGTTACAGTAGAGCTCCAGGGAGCCAAGATTTTGCTTGTTGCGTATTCATTTATCATTCATTTAAAAACGTGGCCATTTGCCAATAGGAACTGAAATGAAATCACCACCTTCTCACAGGCAATCCAACAATCCTCCAGTTGCAGTGACATTCACTTACTAATGGGTTAGTTCAGTTTTAATCCGCTGTCTAGAGATGAATAGCATTAATTATTGTAATTGGTAGTGACAGTAATGGGTGCAACATTTCCAGGACTAATTTACTCTACTTTTGTGAGGTATCATGCTAATGTGGCTATTCTGCTCCAGTACTCAAGATAACTAAAGCTAGCTCAAATGTCTTTCTACTGTACAACAATTTGCAGTGCCTCTAAATCTTAAGATTTGCAGTGTGTGCAATGGTATGGTGTTGCTGCACTTAGGCTATTGACTGGACCTGAATGTACTGAAGCATCCTGAAAGAAATTATGTGAACCCATCCAACACTGGCATAACATATACAAAATGTTTTTTTCAGCGTGGCAGCTGAGTTGGGAAAAAATATTGGCTTAATTAAATAATAATAAAGAACCCACTTACAACAGGTGAAGATAGGAACCAGATTAAAGTAGGTCATTTTGAAAAATTATTTTGTACTTTATAGATTCAGAGCAGCTATTTGACCCTAGTTTTTTTTACCTCTCAAGTGAGTCTCTCAACTACTAAGTTATTAGTGCATGCTGAAGTAGGCCTCCCTCAGGCTCATCTGCTCAAACTGTTCCACTTTGAACAGCATACTTAAATATTTGGCAAGGAAATAAAAATGATTCTGTAGTTGGTGGTCAGGATGCTCTCCTAGAATATAAGAGATTTAATTATTTATCCAAAATGCAATAACAACAACAAGAGGTACTGAAAACAGTGATCCATCCCCAGCCTTTTGAATAGACAACAAAATTGAATGTTGGGACACATTACCAGGAAAAGGATTAAAATACCCTCAGACAGAGAGGAACTGAATACATGTGCACATCCTGCCAGGTAAATATCCTAAACAGAGATCTACTGAATGAAAGTGTAACTTGACAAGTTTAAAGAAATGCTGAAATCTGAAGTGGTAGAAGTTTTTTTTCGAAGTATCACTGGTAGTTGAAAAATTAGTAGAGCATAGATGAGACCAAATTGGTCTCTACTTGTACGAGTTCAATAAAAGCACATTAAGAAATTGTATCTATATATATGTTTGTCTATATAGAGAGATACATATACATATACATGATATACACATATAGGCAATTAGAAACTTGTAGGCACCAAGAGCAAAGACTGTTGAATAACCAAAAATAAGATAAAAGAATCCCAGCTATTTTTGCCTAGTAGTATATGTTATCTCAAATATTAGAATGAAGAAAGGTTGAGGGAACAGGGCTTGTGTAGCTTGGAGAAGAGAAGGCTCTGGGGAGACTTCATTGTGGCCTTCCAATACTTGAAGGGAGCATATAAACAGGAGGGGGAACGGCTGTTTCCAAGGGTAGATAGTGATAGGACAAGGGGGAATGGTTTTAAACTGAGACAGGGGAGGTTTAGGTTAGCTATGAGGAGGAAGTTTTTCACACAGAGGGTGGTGTTGCACTGGAAGAGGTTGCCCTAGGAGGTTGTGGATGCGCCATCCCTGGAGGCATTCAAGGCCAGGCTAGATGTGGCTCTGGGCAGCCTGGTCTGGTGGTTGGCAACCCTGCACATAGCAGGGGGGTTGAAATTAGATGAGCATTGTGGTCTTTTTCAACCCAGGCCATTCTATGATTCTATGATTAGAAAGAGATCCCATTTGCTAAAATAGAATTTAAGTCTGTTCTTACAAGTTACATTAAATAGGGTTATGTTTTTATATACAGATTGGAAAGAAAAAATACAGTATCATGAAACAAATGATCAAAAATAATAAAAAGAAAAAAATACAGTCAATCTGAGTGGTTCCAAAAAGGCTTTTATGAAAATTAATCAGTATCCAAATTACATTAAATTCTTCTTTATCTGTTTTTCAAACCTCTGGCTTTTTTACTGCCTTTTTTTTTTTTTTTTTTTTTTCTCTTTTCCCTAAACCTCAATTTAATAAAATTTGATACCATTTAAAATGGAATCCTATTTAAAGTTATATATATTCATACAGAGAGTAAGTTAACTTTCAGACTTGTGCGGAATATATGAAAGGTAACACAGATTTTAGCAGAGCCATATATGCCTAAAACCTGAAGAATAATGTAATTCATAATAAAG
The DNA here is from genome assembly GCA_030625065.1 of Alectoris magna. NCBI lineage: Eukaryota > Metazoa > Chordata > Aves > Galliformes > Phasianidae > Alectoris > Alectoris magna. Next base: position 110,220,443 of record CM060560.1, read on the forward strand.
AAAAATATACACTACCTAAAGAAGTGCTCAGGATAAGATTCTGAGTAGACAGAGTTAAACCAAAGAGCAGCTCCATTGACCTTCTAGTTGACTCAGAAGAGAGAGGATGGAAAGTGACAGTTTGGGCTACCAAGTCCAGCTCCCAGCTAGTAAAGGTCCTGATACCACATTAATATGCTTGCTGGGAGGCATTAAGCTCACACTAGTCCCTTCCACCTGTTCCAGAGCCTCCTCCCTATGATGCTCAGAAATCTTCCTCTCACATGCAGCCGAAATTTATTCATGGCCTGCTTAGACTCATTTGTTCCTGTGCCAACATTGTCCTTTGGCTTAAATTGCTCTCCTCCCTCCCTGGTGTTTATCCTCCCGATGTATTTATAGATAGCAATCAGATCCCCTCTCAGCTTTCATTTTGCTAGGCTAAACATGCCAAACTTTTCCCAGTCTCCTCTCATAAGACAGCCACTCTATTCCCCTGTTATTCTCACAGTCCTCCTCCACACCTGCTCCTGCTTATGTTGCCAGTTGTTAGTTTATGCCAGGAAACTGAGACATCCACTTGAAGTCATCCATAAGTCTATGGGTCCCAATGAGATGCATTCCAGAGTCCTGAGGGAACTGGCTGTTGCAGTTGCCAAGCTATTCTTGATGATATCTGAAAAGTCATGGTGGTCAGGTGAAGTCTCTGCTGGCTGGAAAAAAAGGCAACATCACACTTATTTTTAATAAGGGTGTAAAGAATGACCCAGGGAACTACTGACCTGGCAGCCCTGTGCAGGGCAGTATCATGGAGCAGATCCTCCTGGCAACTATGCCAAGGAACATGGAAGAGAGGGAGTTGATATGGGATAACCAGCATGGCTTCACCAAGGGCGGGTCCTGCCTGACCAACCCTGTGGTTTTTTATGGTGGCAGTGGACAAAGGAAGAGATGCTAAAGTCATCTATCTGGACTTCAGTAAGGCCTTTGACACGGTCCTCCATAACATCCTTCTCTCCAATTCGGAAAGATATATATGGATTTTTTGGTGAACCGTTCAGTGGATGAGGAACTGGTTACAAGATTGTATCTAGAGAGTGGTGATCAATGGCTCAGTTCTGATGGAGATCAGTGACAAGTGATGTCCCTCAGGGGTCAGTACTGGGACTGGTCCTCTTTGACATCTTTATCAGTAATATCAACATTGGGATTGAGAGCATCCTCAGCAGATTTACAGATGACACCAATCTGTGTGGTGTGGTCAACACACTCAAGGGACATGATGTAATCCAGAGAGACCTAGGCAAGTTCAAACAGTGGGCCCAGGTGAACCTCATTAGATTCAACACATTCAAGTGGAAGGTCTTTCACCTAGGTAGTGGCAACCCTCACTACCAATACAAGCTGGGGTTATGTAAGGATGGAGCACAGCCCTGCTGGAAAGGACCTAGGGCTACTGGTGGACACCAAGCAGGACATGAGCCAGCAGTGTGCCCTCACAGCTCAGAAAGCCAACCATATTCTGGGCCGCATCAAAAGATGAGTGGCCAGCAGGTTGAGGAGGTGATCCTGCCCCTCTGCTCTTGTGCTGGTGAGACTTCATCTGGAGTTCCTAGATGTGGAGTCCCCAGTACAGGAGGGACATGGACCTATTGGAGTGCATCCAGAGGAGGGCCACAAAAATGATCCAAGGAATGGAACACCTCTCCTATGAGGACAGGCTTAGAGAGCTGGGGCTGTTCAGCCTGAAGAAGGGAAGGCTCTGAGGTGACCTGATAGTGGCCTTTTAGTATCTAAAGGGGGTCTGTAAGAAAGAAGGGGACAGACTCTTTAGCAGAATCTGTTGTGATAGGACAAGGGGAAATTGTTTCAAATTAAAAGAGGGGAGCTTTAGATTGGACAGAACGAAGAAATTCTTTACAGTGAGGGTAGTGAGGCACTGGAGCAAGATGCCCAGAGAAGTGGTAGAAACCCTGTCCTCTGACATATTCAAGGTTGGGCTGAACAGAACTCTGGGCAACCTGATCTAGCTGCGGATGTCCCCGATCATTGCAGGGGAGAAGGACTAGAAGACTTTTAAGGGTCCTTTCCAACTCAAATGATTCAATGATTCTTGGAAGTAGCTGGGTCCCTGGTTCACTGGGAGAAGGGTGTAATCCAGAATGAAATTAGTGGGATTGAGCAGAGGCCACATATCTGTGCTTAACTACACTATTCCCTGAACCTCATAGCAAAGCTGTGTTTTAGATTTGGAATCCAGTGATGAGCCCAAAGACTGATCACATACACCAAGTAATGTTTATAATGCCATTAAACATTCAGGAACACTAAACACTAAACATTGTCTTATAGGGGGAATGTAGATTTCACTTCACTAGTCATACAGGTGAATATTTATCACACTGAGACATCAAACAGGCAACAGCTCTTCACAAACATGTGTAAACATGTAAGATCTCCGATGCCCCCATATATGTACCTCCATTGCCTTCCTGAAGAGGATGTTTCAGGCTCAGGTGGCGGAAGCTGGCTCTGCGCACCACTCCACAGTCCCACTTGGAAGGCAAGATTTATAGAAAAAACTGTTTTAGAGAGCATTTGACACTGACTATCCAAAGAACAGCGCAAAAAAAAAAAAGTTCAGATGCTCCTATTATTTGAGCTTCAGCTGCTTCAGCCCCATTCACCACTGACACAGTCATGTATGGATGGGTTAGCCTGTGACTATACTCAACAGGGCACTCATTATGGGATAGACCTGGGAGATGCACCATGGGATAAAATAAACTGCACTATTTCAGGCCCGTTGCAATGAGATGTATGCTCTTTGGGAACAACTAAATTAAAAGTATGCATTAATAGGGCTACTGTTCATATTTCATGTCAATGTATTTCTTCTGGACTATTTATAAATGTTACATGAAAAATTATTGGTCAGATTCTCAGCTGGCATACATTGATGGAGCTTCATTAGCTACAATGAAACCTATCATTGCACCAGCCAATCCGTTGACGATTTATTAATTAAGTTGTAGAACATGCCTTTGAAGGGGATTTTTCATCCCTCTACGTAATCTATCTAACCGTATTTCTTTTTTCACTTTCCCATGGACCAAATATACTCTTCAGATTGTTGCCAAAACCTGCATGATTCACTATATTGGAATAAATCTGCCCTTCTGGAATTTATGGGCAGGGGCACTATGCTGAGTCTGATTAATCTGAGATTTGAAGGGCTTCAGTCCAGCTATAAGTTTCAGTAAGGAGCTGTAATTACAGGTTAAGTATAGCAATTCTAGATTGCTGAACATTGCTGTATTGATCTCTTTAAACCATTAAATATAGAAGTTCAAATTCATGCACAAAGGCAACACTTTTGAAATCCCAGTAATTTAGGGGGATTATGTTTCCAAACGTGGTACAGATGGCATAACACTTATCTAAGTAATGGCTTCTCTGTGCTGGAAAAATCGAAGAATGGGCTGCACAACTAGGACTTCCATTTTATTTTGAAAGTAATGTTTCATTGTACCACTTCCACATTTTTTTTTCAGTGAGGTGCTGGCAAAGGCAGACAGGTTATGGGGGAATGACAGGTTGACAAAACTAATATCTCAGCCATTAGCCCAGTGATTTTTCTGGTTGCCACTGTCCTGAACTGTATGAATGTTAACTGTTAAAACAGCAAGAACTGTTTCTTCAATAATCCTCTTCTCCATGCTGCTTCAAGTGCAGGCAACCTCACTCTTTTTCGAGGGGACCTAAGTAGCTGATAACATAAGGACCAAGCTCCTGGTCAGCTGGGAGACATTATGGAGCATGTGTACAAAATCATGTCAGTGAGGCCTTGAGGTCTTGTCTCCTAAGGGTAAGTTACAGCACTCAAAATGCTCTCATCTTATTTGGCAGCTCCTGATGAGGTCTCTTGCCCCAACTCATATTGGCAGGACCTCTTCTTATACCAGCTCTGCATGCCTGCCCACCCATTCTGAGTCTTCTGCCATAAGGTATAAAGAAAGGTATTTTGGGAGAGATGGGGTTGTTGCCCATGCCCATCTGAGCAAAAAGTAACAGAAACAAGTGAACAAATAAACAGAGAACTGGGTTCAAGGAACTGTTTTTCTTTCTTTCTTTCCTTCTTTCCTTTCTTTCCTTTCTTTCCTTTCTTTCTTTCTCTGTTTTTCCAATTCAGTGACAGTTTTGATATTTACTTAAATGCATTCTCTAAGTTCAGTGTTGTCTCTTTGTGCCTGTGATTGCATGAAAAGTGCCATGCAGTCTCTCCTCTAAGCTAGAATATTGGTATTGTGTGTCATCTGTGCAAAACACTTATGAGATCTGGTCCATAATTACAGCTTTCTAACATCATACAAGAACATTTCTCAGACCTACTAATTGTGCTGCCCTTTATGCTTCTTCTTATTGATTAAACATCTGTTAGTGTTTTGGCGAAATGAGAATTCACTCGCAATGCAATGTGTCTGCTATATTAAATTCTGTTTAAGTCAGCTCTAACTACAAGTTTGAGATACATGTATTGTATCTCCTTAATTGTATCCTAGTATTTTTGCCTCCGTTATTTGTGCTGTTTGCTGGAGGGCAGCAGAGTGTTCTAATGTTTTCTTTACAGAAAAGCCGAGTTATATTTCCTTATTATTTTTTTTCCCCAAACTTGAAACATTTCAAGTGGACAAATACTTTGGAACATTGCGAATAATGCAATAGTACAGACCTTTACCTTTTTCATATATCACAATCCTGCTACACAGTAAATGTTATCTTTTGTGGGAGTTAGTTTAAAAAAAAAAGAAAAATCAATCTCTGCCTCTCCCCAAAAGAAGAACATAAAGACTTTTTAATTAGACATTCGTAATTGTGAAGAATTTCCTTTTCAAGGAGGACAAAAAAAAAAAAAAAAAAAAAACCAACAACAACAAAAAAAAAACCAGAAACTTTGAACAAGATCCCTCTGCTTCTACTCTTCATAATTCAAATTAAAAGATGTTGGTATGCTGGTAACCTCTGGGAAATTAAATGAGTAACTCTAGCAAAGGGATTGCAGAGAGCAATGCAGAGATTCTCTTTCCATTCCTTGTGCTTTCTAAAAAATCAGAAGTTCTGCACAAAAGAAATCCAAAAGCTGACACAAATAGAGAAGAACAGAGTTTGTTTCGCTGCTGTCCAATGTTATTTCAAATTGACTTATCCTTTCTTTATCTCATTTGCTGACTGATAAAATCTTGACAGTATTAAAAAATAATCTAAGTCCTATTGCATGACTTGCTTTCCTTCTGCATGTTTTATGTATATTGATTGGCGAAATGAAAAAAATGCTAATATCCATATGTTGTCACATCAAGAAAATGTGGACCACTTCTTTTCCCAAATTATATTATGTCTGGATGATTTTGCAAAGATCTGGGAGCTGAGCTTGCATTCAGTAGTGAGACAAAATGAACCAACTCAACAAAGGAACAAAATTAAATTACTTCTACCCATATTTTATCCTTTTGACATGTACTTTCAGCGTCCCTTCCTCCATCATCTACTTCGATCTGAGAGTCACAGTATCACTACTGAATCCCTGCCTAGCAATAAAAATACCGTCTGCAGCTGTCTCTGATCCAATCCCCGCTGAAGTCAAAGAGAGCCTTTCCATTGACTTAAGGAGGTTTGATCAGGCCCTTTCCCTCCTGTAGAAGAGAATGGAAATCCTACTGCAGTGTTTTGAGGGCTTTATTCTCCTGCTTCAATATTTTAGAGCCCAATTTGGAACATAATAACAGTCTCTTAAGCTTCAGATAAAAAACTAACTGGCTTAAATGAACACACGTGGATGAATGTTATGCTGGACAAGAGCCTTCAAGCTTTATCTATACTCCATGTTCAAGAAAACTGTGGCACCTTAGGGAGATACGTACTGCCAAAAAGCAAGACAAACATGCCAAGTAACAACAATGAGAAAAACTGCAAGAACAAAAAGCTGCTTTTGGACTCCCACTGCTGTCCCAATTAAAAAATAAATAATAGAAAAATTAAGCTAGCAGACCTTGAGTCTATCTGAAAACTAAAGCCTTCTTAGGACTGTTCAAGACATTTTTTGTTCCCCAAGTTAAACAAACAATTAATCAATTAACAACTATACTTTTATACTTAAGTAAGGATCTGAACAAATTCGTTCCTGTACTAAATTTAGTACATAAAATCCAGTTATAGAAATTGTTCTTTTGACTCAATAAAGAATAGTTAGCACCTTAGAAGCAACACTGAAATTCTCCTCTTCTGCAGAGGCTTGATCCTGTGGTCACTGAAGTCTTTGATTAATTATTGATGATTTTAAGACTGTACGGTCAAAACCCAGTTGAGTTGCTTTTACATATCAAAATGCAATCAGATACCTAAACATCTTTAAAATTTAGTTACATAGATGTCTAAAGTCTACTTTACACTGGCATTCTACTTACTTATTTGAGTGGTTGTCCTTTATTTCACCTAGTGAAGTCTGAGCACATGTGGATGACACCGGGGCAGATATCATCTCCATGTACAAGGAACAGCTGGGGTCAGTTCCCTGTAGCTCCTGTGATGTTTTATTAAATGCCTCGATCATGAGGTACCCTACTGCTTTATGCTCCCAGGCAGTGGCCTGGGGAATTATATGGCCTTTGTAGAAATCTAAGCGGGTGTTTCCAAAGAGTTGGGATCAAAGATTTTACGTATATATGTGCATATTTTACGTATATATGCTCATATGTATACACATTTATACACATACACATGCATGATCATGCATATGTATAGTGGTATGATCAGTTGCAGGACATAAAGAAGACACTAAAACATTCAGTGTGAGCCATTTTGAGTCAATGAGGCAATTTATAAGAATACTAAATTATTGCTCTAAAACCTGGGATTGTGTTTTGCTTTGTAAATCTCTGTCTTTAATTATAGACAGTGTGAGAATTAGGAATTAGAACCTGCATTTTAATATTGAGTCAGCTGTGACTCCAAATATCTGGAAAGGCAGAAAGGATGTGTGTGAGTTTCACATGCTTTGTGAAGTGCTCTCGCACACAGATATGCTCAGACATAATATTTATTTATAGTAACCAGCTGGCTTATGGCTGGTTTGATTCTTCCCACTGAAAAATTTGTCGAATTCTCCTTTTCAACTCATCTCTGATTCATGAAGTGCCCAGGGCATAGCTTATGGTTAAAATGCAACCCTACCAAACAATTTACAAGAGCTTTTAGGATTAAATGAAGAGCTCCAGTTTTAAATATGGATAGTCCCAACTTCAGAAGGCATTCAAAAACATGCTTCAGTGTTAGCAGCTCAGGGATGTCCTCACTCTTGTTCTAGGACAGCAAAAACAAAAACAAAAACAACAACAACAACAACAAAAGACAAAAAAAATCCTCACAGTTCCTGCACTATCTGATGGAAAGACTTCTGTGGAAGGCTATCTATCTTTAACTTCCTCATGGTAGTAGTGTGACCCACTGAGTTATACTATACAGGTTCTTGGCCAGTTTTGTCTGGTCAAAGTCAGCTGTCTTTGAACCTCTGGGAAAGGGGTGAAACTCTTTCATGATGAAAGATAACGTGCCAGAAGGCTCTTAAAATTTTGCTACAAAAAGTTACATGATTGTTTTGTGGCTTTAGAGGCAAATTTAACAGAGTGGGAAAAGAAGCTAAAAAAATGCATTTTGTAATCTTTCTGTTTGAGAATTCTTTTCCTTGCTTGGTCTTGTTTTGGACAGCTTGTGATGGATTCATTATGCACAATACTTAGATTAATTCATACACGAATATCACAGAATCACAGGATTGCAGGGGTTGTGGGACCTCAAGAGATCATTGAGTCCAACCCCAATGCTAAAGCAGTTCCCTAGGTCACACAGGTAGGCGTCCAGACAGGTCTTGAATATCTCCATAGAAGGAGACCTCTCTGGACAACCTGTTCCAGTGCTCTGTTACCCTTACCATAAAATATGTAGAAACTGCTTCTATTATCTAAAAGTGCAACTGAAACACAGAATTGTCATTGTACAGGTGAGATCACATCTGTCATAACAGGCAGATCCTGCTGGAGCTCTCCTCCAGATGCTTCCCTCCACTTCTTAAATAAAATAAATTGTAGTGGGCAGCCATCACCTTTATATCAATATGGGTCTCAGAGCAAGACCCAGACTTCATGTTGTTAGGCTAAAGCCATGTATGCAGTCTCCCTGCAAGAAGCCACGTCTAAATTCACTTTATACCAAGCAGACCAAAAATCCCTTTTGAAAGGTGACAGGTCAGTGCATTAAGCAATTGCTCCACTGGTGGGGTTAAGATGGATAAATTACAGAGAAGTAAAGCCCAACACTAAAAACACCAGGTGGATCAAGGACACTTCTATCCATTCTGGCTCATTAGACTTAGGACAACAAGGTCAGCAATGTTAAATTTAATCACAAGGCTTCCTAGAGGGTATGGTAAATGTGATAGCAAGTTTTCATACCATATTCAAGATAATATATCACCCACAACTTGAGAGGTAGCTTGCCTGTGTTTTAAGTATCCACACTATTTATGATCAGTTAAGAGAAACCTTTATTGTTTTTCAGCCATGATGAGTGAAATTCATCTCAGGCATTTAACTCTCCCCCCTTCCCCACCACCACCATTAAAAACAGAGGAACTGTAGTTCATGTATGTTAGCACTCAGTTTGGCATCATCTTTTTAATGGAAAAATAAACCAAGCTATTCTAAATTGAATCAGGCAAAATAAATAAGCAAAACAGATTTTTCTTTGCTGTAGGCACAGAGACAGTGTCCTGAATGGAGAAGTCTAATTAGTTTTAAACTCCTTGGAGAAAACAGTGTCTTTTTGTACTCTGTTTGTAAGGTCCCTAACACAGTGGGTGTCTGTTCTATTACTACAACTTTCATGCACTACAGTAATAAAAATAATCGACAGTAACAATACAGTGAAAGTTATTTAACACTGAGATTTCTTGGGTGAACTCCATCTCGCCTCTGGAAGGTCCACTGGCCCTCACGGAATAGTACAATACGTGAAAAAAAGAGTGGCACAAGCAACTTCTGTGCTACTGATACCACTCTCACAAAGCACAGCACGTTATAAATATTAAAAACTATTGAGATAAAGCAGGAGTAGGTCGTTCCTTCCCTCCCTTCTGCTGTCACATATCATCCTGGAGAAAACTTTACCATGCTCTACTAGAGCACCACTTTGCTTTGTTACTGCCAGAACAGCATAGCAGTCTAAGACCTCCATTACTGGAAAAAGTGATGATTGCCTTGATGGTAATCTTTCTGCTCATTTGCAGATAGCTCTCACATGTGGTGGTGTTGCTCCTAGTCACAGAAAAAGTATCTGCCATGTAACAGAGGTCGTACCAATGGAAGTGTGCTTTGCAGCTGTTGCTACACATACTGCCATAATAGGCTATCTAGTGTGGGCCAATCCATCATCCTGAAAAATGTTTGAACAATATTACACACAATTAGCTTAACTGTAAATTGTTAGCTAATATCCAAAGTGGGAGAGAGTAAACATAGGCCCTGGCTAGCTTTATCTCACTCCATAAATTCTTCATGCAAAGAAAATGAAAAAAAAAAAAAAAAAAAAAAAAAAAGGAAAAGGAAAAGGAGAAGGAAAAGAAAAAGGAAAAGGAAGAGGAAAAGGAAAAGGAAAAGAAAAAGAAGAAGAAGGAGAAGAAGAAAAAGAAGAAGAAGAAGAGAAAGACAAAGAAGAAGAAGAAGAAAAAGAAAAAGAAAAAAAGAAAAAGAAAAAGAAAAAGAAGGAGAAAAAGAAAAAGAAAAAAAGAAAAGGAAAAATAAAAGGAAAAATAAAAAGAAAAAGAAAAAAAAGAAAAAGAAAAAGAAGAAAAAGAAAAAGAAAAAGAAAAGGAAAAGGAAAAAGAAAAAATTACGTCTGTGCATGAATGCACTTCCTCAAAACTAGCTCCAGATGCTTCCAACAATGAGAGGCCAAGGAAAGGGCTGGAGGAATGAGATATGCTGTGGTGATGGGCCAAACAGAAAAGGGACAACAGGCCGTGCTTAATAGGAGCACCACTGGACTGCGAAGCAATTGGAAGGGACAAAGTGAGAGGTGTGAGCTCCTTGTATGAGAGGTAACCAACATTGTGAACTGCATGGCATCAAAAATTGGAGGACCCTCCATTGGCAAAGAGAGGTTCTAGTAACTCACTCAAGGATAAACAATCCCAAAGGTAAATAAAGACAAGTGGGGTTTCCTGATCATAACACTGCGTGGTAGGTGATTTTCATAAATAACCTATTTCTAGGAAACCTCCCCCCTGATCCTTAGTGACTTCCTTAATTGATCTTTTGTCATCACCAGCTTCAGCTTCCTCCTCTTTCTTTTAAGACTTAAAAAAAAAAAAAAAAAGTAAAACTAAGGGCAAATGAAAGATTGCTTATCATCTACTTTAGGCACATCCAGTCTACCTAATGGTCTATGTAATAAAGCACTCATCATGACAAAGGTATTGCTTTGCCAATTCCATATAACAAATAGCTTGATCTAGGGATGACATGGCTCTTGACTTCCCTCCCCACCAGACTACTGATCCTATTAATCTTACCTGAGGTATGCACACTTACTTAAAAATAAAACAAAATAGTGTTGAACATGTGTTTAAATAACTCATAGATTACACTGAAAGTTTTGATCTCTTAGGGAAATGTCAAGACAAAGGTTTGGTGTTATTTCACCAAATTAACAAGAAAAAAAGAACAAAATGCATCATAAACCCAAGGGAAGAGAAGTGATAGTGGAATAAGCCTACAGGGTATCTATAACTGGTACATACTAGTGAAGGGGACAGTACTTAACAGTGCAGCGAAGCAGATCCAATTTAGACTGTAGAAATGTCCCTAAGCTACTGATTCTCCTGGGAAGTGTTGGAAAGACTCTCTACAGTCTTCTGCGGTGGCAGAAAATGCCAGACAACACAACGTTGTTTCTCAGAGGGCCACAGCTTTTATGGTAGGAGGTTGTTTATCACTAAATTGCATGCATGCATGTTGCCTTACGTTCGCAGAGCTCTCAGTGTTCTACTTGGGTATCACAATGTCAGTTAAGTAACAGCTATTGAAAAGTCAAGCTCAGTTATCGGTAATAGTATGTGAGATACTGTAATTATCACCCTATAACTATTTGCACATCTTAGGTACTTGGCAGACGATCGAGAAGTTAGCTAGTTTCTTATGAGTTACAATTTTTAGTGGCAATAGGTGAGATCTGAAGTCTGACTATGCACGCTGATCGGTAACTTGCTCAATTACATATGCCAGGATGAGCAAGTACTAAAAGGCTAACAATGTGATTGAGTAGCATTTCTTACTCACTTCAGCCCTCTATTTCCCAACCAATACATAAAGAAAAACAGATTGCTTAAAGGTCAGCTGATTATGCCTTTGTATTTGTATCACCTTTTCCTGTGGAAATTCCTACGGCATGTAGAAAATAAGAGAGAGATAACTGGACTACAGGTAATAAGGGGACTTTCAGAAGATACACTCAATTCCCCTCAGCTTTAAATACAGACACTGCAAGCTGCTCTGTTTTCGGCACAGGAGTAGCATAACCAATTAAAAGAACAGGGGACCATTTAGGCAGGCAAAGCTAGGGAGCCTTTTTATGCAAATCTCTATTGTATCACCAAAGCCAAGGCAGCAGTGCTGATTTACACAGGCAGATGAGTATCGGACTCGAGATAGGATTTTGCCCAGACCATCTGTCACAAGATCTCTATGCTTGAAGTTCCCTGGGGTTCTTTAATGACTAATAGTCAGCTTTTTCACAGTTTTTATGCCTACTCCAAAAGACAACACACTGAGAATATGGATACCCCTAACCTCATGCTGGGGTGTTGATTCATTGCAGATTTGGCAGAGTATTGATTCATTTCACTGAAAACCCAACATTTTTTCTTTAAACACTCTAACTTTTCCTAGGACGTGTACTGTCCAAATACTTATCTACTTCATTAAAACACTCTGATCGATTTCTGTGTTCTGCAGATGAAGGCATGTCAAGTTTAATTCATGAACAAAAAAACCTGCATAAATAACTCCACTACAAACACTAAAAAATAGATAAAAAACTTGTTTTTAGACCTACTAGGAGTTTGTTGAATACACACCATAATTTTATACTATTAAAGACATTTTACTGTTCAGTATGTTTTCCATGTCAGGTTCTAGGACAGACTTGAGCTGATGCCCAAATTGGTTTGAAATATACTTCATTTCATATAAATAGAGTCATTACGGTTCTGTGGTATGTCTTCCACATAACACAATCTTAATATCATGTTTTAGATTCTTAGAAATGACTGCAAAGAAGAGGACAGTTAATCGTCTTTTTGCCTGCATCAATTTGTGAATCTGAGGAATCAGTGCTTCTAGAAGACTATTTTATAATTATTCTCCATCACCTCCTACTTGTTTTACATTGAGGGCAATAAGTTCATAACCACACGAGGGTTCCTGTTATATTACAAACTCACATGATCGAGATGAATCACTGCATGGTTGCAAATTGAATTCAGACATTGAGAATGGTCTATCAACTGATGCAATTCAATTGATAGCCAAACATCCCTGAAATGTGAAGCCTTGTTCACAATTCTTATGAAATGGGTCAATGGTATCAGGTCATTGGTTGGTAGGCATGTGTCCACATCCACTGTCATCTCCCTTATTGTGCATCTGGTGACCAATTTCGTGTTGCTGACAACACGAAATCTGCCTGTCTGCAGACACAACACCCACTTGTACCTAGTTATTAGCAGCAAACAACATAGCTCTCTTGTGGACCATTTTATTTTCTCTCAATTAGAAGTCAAACTATATAGCATAGATATCTTTAATGGGATGAATCTACTATAGTCTGACAGCTTTGTTTGTTTTTTGTTCGTTTGTTTGTTAATATGGGATACATCAGATCATGTTTACGAGAAGAATGCCTTTTCTCTCATTCAGCCTCCTAATTGGGGCACCTGACACTGGAGCTGGGATAGAGATTTTACATGCCTTCCATCATTTCGTGCAACCCTCTAAAAATGTTTAAATGGTCTCCATGGCAGCTTGGGAGAGAAATGTAAGGAAAAGTCTCTTCCCAGAACAAAAACCCAGAACAAAACTATGTTCAGAGACTTTCTTCAGGACATCAGAACAAGCTGCATTACCTGGGGCCTGCCATGGTGAATCCAGATGTGTGGTCACCCTGGCACACCATCTGAATTAGTATAATCTGGTAAACTCATCAGCATCTCAGCAAGGAGGCTTATGACCGAGAGAACACAACGCTGGTTCATTTTCTCAAACAGAGAGGGCCTGGAGCATGCAGCAAGGTAGTAAGTAAGGACAACTCCTGTTAATGCTGTGTCTATTTTTAGAATGGGAAAAACATCCCAGGTCTGTCATTCCAAGGCTTTATGTTTAGGTCATGCTGGTCCTCTGGCCCGTAAAGGAAAGAGCCATGTCCTTTGTATTGTACTGATGAATCCTCACTGAATTTAATGGGGCAGAGATCTTTGGTGTTTAAATCTACATGACAAGAAAAACCTTTACTAAACACAGTTCTCTACCACATACATAGAACGATGTGAATCATCTGACATGAGGAGGAAGGGAGGGGCTCCTCAAAAGCAAAAGAAAATAAAAGGTAGTGCCATTTTGCAGAATGTCCAGCACCTATTCTTCTCCCTAATGTTTTATTTATTTAGTTAGTTCTCAGGAGAAAGAAAGGGAGAAAGGAAGCACCAAGCTTCCTTTTTTATATGCAGAGAGCACTTTTCTGGAAGGCCATTAGGATGCTGCATGGGGGTGTGAGCACCCCTGTGTTAATTTAAAAACTCAGTTGGTGATCTTGAGGCAAGCTCAAGGCTACTCCGCATAAAGTGTGTGCATGTATATTTGCACAGTGAAAAAGTCAGGCTTTGTGTTAACTGCATTCTACTTGACAGACCCTTCACAACTTAAGTACTGTGGCCAGTCCCCACTGTGCTTTTAATTTCCTTGCTTTATGTTTTCTTAGCGGATTTTTCCTTTTTATAGAATATTATTTTTCAACTGATTTTCAAAGACCTTCACTGTGTGGAGCTTTTCTCTGCTGACACGCTTGTGGGGGGGCTTTGGCTTTCATTTAACATTCCAGCTGGGTTTCTGGGGCATCAGCTTAAGCGCAGAATTCCCCCAGGAATAATGACGAATCCATTTTATTCCCTTTAATATTTGCTGCATGCTTCCCTACTTTCAACCAAGCAGACGCATTTAGTAACCACCACTGGTTACCTCTCTCAGCAGCTCCTCCACTCCCCCACTTCCAAACACAGAAAGTACAAAAAACAGACTTTGCTTCAGAGGTGACACTGGTGGGGGAGAACAACCGGAGGAACGGTCAAGCCTGTTATTGCCAAAATACAGGAATTCAAGCCAGAGCTCATTGAAAATAAACAGACTGTTGAAAAAGAAGGTGAAAAGTGAACGGAAGTTCTTCTGCCTCAGGGAAAATAACCTCACTGTTTGCTCCATCACTGAAGCCTCTCCCTAGAAAAGCACTTAAGCAGGTAAGCCCATCCTTACTGAGGAAAGCATTTTAACATATGCTTAGATTTCAGCAAACATGGAACTCAATTGAAAGCATTTCTATGAATTATAGCCTATGCATTACATGCTAAAATAAATCTTTTAAAATTATTATTTTTACTGGCTAAACATCTTCACTGGCCAGTTTAGGACACACTGCGTTGCTTGACATTTAATCTCTGCTATTAGCTTGTTATTCTGGAAACCTATGGGCAATCTGTCTGCCCATCCTTTTCCTCCTTCCCTAGCCATGCAAACATGCCTCACACATCCAACCTGCCAACACAACTATTCTGCCCGACTTTGAGCTTCCCTCCACATGCTGCAAGAGTCACCAAAGTACAGTTGTCAAAGGGTAAAATAATGTCAAAACAACTGCAGAAAACCACGTAAACAAGAGTAAATAAAAGCCCAAGCCTCTCTTCAGCACTTGCACCTTATATAATCTTTTACACTGCCACAGCATTAAATACACATCCTTAACACTGTTTCTGACGGCTCTGCTCTGAATTACTTTGCACAGATGCAAGTGATGAAACGGTACAAGACGGAGAAAACAACAATCACAATCATGAAGTTTTGGTCCGTTCCTGTTTCCTACTACATATTACTCATTTTTGGAGGAACTTCTCTGACTGACAGTGGGATGAGCAAGAAGCCAGCAGGACAGGAACAGCTATGGCTGGCAGAGGGCTGCTCATCTGTGGCTTGCCCTGAACCACCGCAGATGAAGAAATCCATACACGCTGGAGAGAAATCATAATTTCATAGAATCTTTAAGGTTGGAGAAGAACATGAAGGTCATCCAGTCCAACCATTAACCCATCTCCCTCAGTGCCACATCTGCATGGTTCCTGAACACCTCCAGGGACCTTGACTCCACCACCTCCCTGGGTAGCCTGTGCTAATGCCTCACTGCTCTTTCTGAGAATGTTTCCTAATGTCCAACCTGGAGCTTCCCTGACGCAACTGGAGGCCATTACCTCTTATCTTGTTTCTGTTACCTGGGAGAAGAGGCTGACCCCCACCTCGCCACAACCTCCTTTCAGGTAGTTAGTTAGTTAGGTAGTTAGTTCAGGAGAACACCTTTTAACTACCTGGAGCTGACGGATTAATTTGAGGTGAGCAGGTTAGTGATCTGCTGAAGCCCTACAGGTGACATAAAGGATGC
Organism: Alectoris magna; assembly: GCA_030625065.1. Classification (NCBI taxonomy): domain Eukaryota; kingdom Metazoa; phylum Chordata; class Aves; order Galliformes; family Phasianidae; genus Alectoris; species Alectoris magna. The sequence goes on from CM060560.1 coordinate 110,236,229, forward strand.
CATTTTTTCTGCAGAGAAGTGAGTACAGTTGGGGCAGGACCACATGTGTCTCTTTGTCTATGTTTGTGTCTCTGGGCACATGGTCACACTCTGGATACAAGTCTGGCAAGTCTGAGGGTTTGCTTTTGCATGGCACAAATGACATAAGGGTGAAGTAGGAAAAAGCACCATGCCTCCGGGTTTGCCCAAATACCTCTACCTTTTTCCAGCCAGAAATTCTGAGCTAAAGGAAATGAAGGTCTTAAACCATTTGTCTGGACCCAAGTTTGGTTTCTGGACCCAAGTTTCCAAACATCTGGGAATCTCTTGGTTTTTGCAAGCATAGAATTAGTCAGCTCTAAAGCCAGGCACAGGTTAATACACCTGAAATACACTAGAACTATGACTGGTGAAATGTGTGTAGTGGAGCCAGAGGCTCACCAGTGGTGTGAGAGGGTATTGTATTCCTCTGCAGGAAAATCCAGAAGGAAAAAAAAGAAAAAGAAAACAAGTGAGAACTTACTTCAGCCGCAGCACACGAAGGTCTCCAGCAGTTTCAAAGTCTGCAGTGAAGAACACAACTGTGTGGCCTTTGCAAGCAGCCAGTGTTGCCCTGTGCTTCAGAGACAAGGGTCACACGGAGGGACAAGAACAAGCCATGTCTGACATGCTAAAGGGGCTGAAGACTCATTCCACTGTCCCCTGAGCTGCCCAAGGGAGCAGCTTTGCTTCCTGACACAGTCTTTTCTGCAGTATCTCTTAAAAGCAAAACAGATTTCTGCTGCTTTCACGGTGTGCTATGCATGGGTATGTGGTTTATTTGAGATCACTTGTGCTTAAGTTTACACTGGCTGTACCAAAATCAGATGCAAGCTCATCCATATGTTGGCATCTGACCTGAGAGCAATGAGAAAAAAATCCACCCACCTGCAACATCGCATTGGCTTGCAAAAAAAAAAACAACAAAACACCCAGGGAACTTTCCTCATGAGGAATGATCACAGAACATGCCAGCATCAGCTGCTGCCTTGTGCTGAAGCTCCTGCAAAAAACCCGCTTTCAGTGGACACTACTTAAGAACTGTTATTGTTGGATTTTCCTCAACCTTTGGCCTCTACTGCTGTCAAAAGTAAAACCTTTGTTGAGTGCGGAGTGTATTGTGGGTCTGAAAAGCCGGCCAAGAAGAAGAGCCTCCAGCCACAGGAAAGGTATAAATTCTCTAACTCCATTTCACTTCACAGAGCCTAAATGCCTTTGAGGAACCATTCGGTATTTATGGCATTTAGCAGAAAAGTGTTGTAAACAAACACTTACATGATCATTAGGCACTTTTACACAAAATGCATTGCTAATCACCACCTCCCATGACAAAGCCTTCATAACTGCAGCTCATTTCTTTAAAACCTTACAGAAAACTATTGGAAAGACTCAGACACCCATTTGAGGACAGCTGCCCAGATCTGTGTGCAGGGAACACAGTAGGACTTTCACATTCTCCTCTCATAGCCTCTGTGAAGTGTAAATAATTAGAATAAAGTGTGAATAATTAGAATAAAGACACGGTTCCTAGTTGGTATAAGATAGCTGGTGGGCTACTTCTCCTTGGGGGCTTTCTTGTGCTTAATTTTTAAATCGGGTTATTTTTATTTATAGCATAATATAGTATATTTTATTCATAGCATCCCAGGTATTTATACAAACTGGGGGAAGATCTCCTTGAGAGCAGCCCTGCAGAGAAGGACTTGGGGGTCCTGGTGGACAAGAAGCTGGTCATGAGCCAGCAGCGTGCGCTTGCAGCCTGGAATGCCAACTGTGTTCTAGGCTGCATTAAAAAATGGGGTGGCCAGCAGGGAGAGGGAGGTTGTTGTCCCCCTCTACTCAACTCTTGTGAGGCCCCATCTGGAGTACTGCGTCCAGGCCTGGGGCCCCCAGTACAGGAAAGATGTGGAGCTCTTGGAACGGGTCCAGAGGAGGGCCACTAAGATGATCAGAGGGCTGGAGTACCTCTCCTATGAGGAAAGGTTGAGGGAATTGGGCTTGTTTAGTTTGGAGAAGAGAAGGCTCTGGGGAGACCTCATTGTGGCCTTCCAATACTTGAAGGGAGCATATAAACAGGAGGGGGAACGGCTGTTTCCGAGGGTAGATAGTGATAGGACAAGGGGGAATGGTTTTAAACTGAGACAGGGGAGGTTTAGGTTAGCTATGAGGAGGAAGTTTTTCACACAGAGGGTGGTGATGCACTGGAAGAGGTTGCCCTAGGAGGTTGTGGATGCGCCATCCCTGGAGGCATTCAAGGCCAGGCTGGATGTGGCTCTGGGCAGCCTGGTCTGGTGGTTGGCAACCCTGCACATAGCAGGGGGGTTGAAATTAGATGAGCATTGTGGTCTTTTTCAACCCAGGCCATTCTATGATTCTATATCCCTGCCTTCCACTTAAAGCCTTGTTGTGCTTCTATCTGAGCTGGAAATCCATGAAGTTGTCTCATCACTCTGTATGTCAGAAAGCTGCTCTTTCTTCTTCTGTGATGTACAGCTTGTAGTTATTGCCTGGGAATCACACTTCTAGCAGATACCTTGGCAACAGTCTGTGTTGGTCTGATCCTTATAAGGCTTTAATGAGAATGATTTTTGAAAACATAGATTAAGCTCCAACTATGCTATAAAGAAACCATTTTTCATTAAGCCATTTTCAACCAAACTGCATTCACTCAGGACACTAAATCATGCAAACAGAATATAAATAACTTAGAGGCTCTATAAATCATGTTGGTCACTGATAAAAAATAATAATAATAATAATAATAAAAGAAAGAAAGATTAAATTAAAGTATTCATTTAAAACGAGCTGGGGGAAAGAAAGCACTTCCTGCAGCTCTGTTGCCCAGTGTAGCCTAATTTATCTGGACTGAAACCCATGTAAGGCAACATATGTTCAGAACTGAGGTAACAATTGCTAGAAGCGGTCTGGAATTTCGGGACTAAAATTTTCTTCTGTCTCTGCCCACAGTGGAACAAAGCGGTGATCTGTCAAAGCTGAAATTGATTGATGGTAAACGTTTGTTTTCGAAAAGTCTCTCAGCTTAAAAAAAAAATCCAAAAGGACCTTTCAGTGATCAAGAACTGCTGCTTTGACATTTTTTTAAGTGAAAAGTTTTATTTCTAATTGAAAGAAACAAGCAAGAACCCCATGTTCCTTTTGTACTAAAGAGAGGCAACTGCTTAGGAAGGTCACAATCAAAATACACTCTTTGAACATTATTAAAGTAAAATATTTAGTTTGGCCCCATTGTGATTGTATTTTGGAGATTTTCATCCAAGTTTTAAAGGGACCTTTCATCCCTGGTGGGAGATAGGAAAAATACTGGAATTCCTGAAATCTCTGACAGGATGAAGAAACTGATTCCCACCTAGGTTTGGTAACTCTCTCTCCTGCTCTAATTCCACTGGAAGGGTGCTCAAGGCCATCTGTTCCTTGATTCACTGCTTTAAGGTGTCTGAAAAGCAGCAGTGAAGTTGCCTGTAGGCTTTAAATCTCAAGAGCCCAGAGATGTACAAGATCCAAACCCCAGGAAGTCAGAGCAGTGGCTGGTCAGCTAGGCTTGGGGCCAGCCTGTCTTAGACCTATTGCACATTGGCATGGGCATCTGCAAAGGTAACAAATCAGACCCTACGTCTAAATGCAAATGTGAACTACATTGGCACCAGTGCTACCTGTATTGGCCACTGCTCTGCTAAGCTGTTTTTTTCCTCCATTAATGTACCTTCAGAGTCCATTTTAAAGAGAAAATAACTAACAAGTCAGCCATTGATTTACCATGGGACCCATTAGCAGCAGGCATTTAAAACTGCAGACCATTTACTTTAGCTGTATTATGGCCCTGCTGGTATCAATCACCATAACATCACAGGCATCAGCAGGGCTGCACCAATTTATATGATCTGAGGATCTGCCTTCTTACCTTTACCAAAGTATTTGCAGTAATTCAGCCTTGATTCTGAGAGTGGTTATTTGCGGCTGGACCCCTTCTAGAGCCCAAATGAAATAAAATTAGGTGAAGCGATTTCTAAGGCAATTTAAGGCCATTAAACATGACCAAAAAAGTGATTAACATTGTTTGTGTGATTTACTGACCTGGCAGAGCTGTGTTTAATGGAAAATGACTTAGTCAAAAATGCTTTTACTTGCAGCAAGGAGAGGGCTTAATCCAAGCTTTCAGAAACACTGATTTTAGCCAAATATAGAGGGACAGATGTAGGCACGAATCATTACCAAAGTATTGCCCTAGTGTATTCCTCTAAGGAAGAAGCAAAGGTCTAATTTCACGTCAAGCCCTGGAATTAGCAGGTCTCCTTCCATAAACTGATATTCCATGTCAGAACATTCCTAAGAAAATCACTCAGCTGCTGCCGTGACATTTCATTCTTGTGGCAAGCAGTTGGCAATAGAGAAGTGGTCTCACAGCCAGGAATCTGCGCAGTCACTACTATGTATCGTGAGCTTCCTCTCTGCTCTGCCCCAGCAATCTCTTCCTCAGTCTTTCCAAGATGAGGAATCTCCCTTTGGAACATAACTACCTGCACAGTTCCCTGTCACATACAAAGAAAATGTCTGAGTGTCACAGACAGTATTTGCAGAACTCTCCAGTCCAGACCCTGCTTTCTAGCAGCGTTCCTCTGTCACCATTGTTTAAATAGGCAGGAGAGGAGTACGCAGAAGAACATTTGGAAAGCTGCTGCTAATTGCCCAGGTTGTGCACCAAATTAGAAATCACCTCATTCAACAATTCTCCAGCCTAGATTTGTTTGCTCCCAGTGCCAGATGCAACTTACTGGCACCTGCTCACCTTTGGATTTGGAAGTGAGCTGGCAACACCTGTTCTGATTTAATTCGATGAAGGTAAATCACTGCACGTCCCCTAGCAGCAAGGATCCATTATCGGTAACTACATTATCTGCGGCGTACTAAACATTTGCTCTGAACACACTTACAGGAAGATAAGCAAAATAATAGGAAGCGTCTCAGTAAGCGGTTGCCAATCTAAATTTTTTCCTCTCTAGGAGCACCTAGTCACATGGGCAAGAGGGAAGAAAAGTGAGTTTACCATCAGGCTTTTGCAACCTGCAGATGAATGCAGATAACAAATCTGCATTAACGGATGAGGAATTGTAGTTCTCCTCAAGAGGACATCAACAGGAGGTGAAGGACTTATTTTGGATGGCAGGAAAGCAATATTTTGAAATTGCACTTGCAAGAGAGACCTGGTTTAGTTTGTGAAGTTGAAATAGAATCATAGAATCATAGAATTGCTCAGGTTAGAAAAGACCTTCAAGATCATCAAGTCCAACCACAACCTAACCATACTACCCTAACTCTAACAACCCTCCGCTAAATCATGTCCCTGAGTGCCACATCCAAATGGTTTTTAAACACATCCAGGGGTGGTGACTCAACCATCTCCCTGGGGAGCCTATTCCAGTGCTTAACCACCTTTTCTGTAAAGAAGTTCTTCCTGATATCCAACCTAAACTTAACCTGGTGCAACTTGAGGCCATTTCCCCTTGTCTTGTCACCTGTCACCAGTGAGAAGAGACCAGCCCCGCTCTCTCTGTAAGCACCTTTCAGGTATTGGAAGAGAGCAATAAGGTCTCCCCTCAGCCTCCTCTTCCCCAGACTGACGAGCCCCAGTTCCTTCAGTCTCTCCTTATAGGGCATATTCTCCAAGCTCTTCACAAGCCTTGTTGCCCTTCTTTGGACCTGCTCCAGCACCTCAGTGTCCTTTCTGTACTGAGGTGCCCAAAACTGAACACAGTACTCAAGGTGAGGCCTCATCAGTGCCAAGTACAGGGGCAGGATGACTTCCTTCGTCCTGCTTACCACACCATTCCTGATACAAGCCAGGATGTCATCGGCCTTCTTGGCCATCTGGGCACACTGCTGGCTCATATTCAGCTGACTGTCCATCAGAAATGTCACATTTCTCCAAAGGAAGCCTGCTGGATCTAAATAGGAGAGGAGGTGGCCCTTTGTGCTGTGGCCTTTTGTGCTGTGGCCCTGTGGAGCACACAGCCACAGTATACAGCAGCCCACTGCTTCTGCAGTTTGTAGGACCATCAGATCTCATGGTGCTACTGGGCTTCTTGTCAACATCTGAAGAATCTGTAAAACATCATGAAGGAAAGGAGAAGCCCTTCTGACAGTCTAGAACAATATACCCAAATGAAGGAAAAGTTGTGGATGTAATCTACCTAGACTAAAGACTTTGTCTCTCACAGTATCTTCCTGGAGAAGCTGGCAGCCTGTGGCTTGGACAGGTACGCTCTTTGCTGGGTAAAAAACTAATTGGATGACCAAGCTCACAGAGTGGTGGTGAACAGATTTACAACCAGCTGGTAACTAGTCATGAGCGACATTCCTCAGGGGTTAGTACTGGGGCCCATCCTGTTTAATATCTTTTAATATTTATGGATGAGAGGATTGAGTGTACACTCAGTAAGTTTGTGGATTACAGCAAATTGGGAAGAAACATAAATCTGTCTGAAGGTAGGAAGGCCCTACAAAGGGATCTGGATAGGGTGAGGCCAATTGTGGGAGCTTCAACAAGACCAAGCGTTAAGTCCTGCACTTCAGTACAAACATCTCCATGCATCACTATGGGCTTGGGGCAGAGAGGCTGGAAAGCTGCAGAGAGGATAAGGATCTGGGAGTGATAGCTGACAGCTGGCTGAACATGAGCCAGAAGTGCACCCAGGTAGCCAAGAAGGCCAATGGAATGCTGGCTTGTGTCAGAAATAGTGTTGCCAGCAGGAACATGGAAGTGATCTTCCCTCTGTACTAAGCAATGGTGAGGCCACACCTCGAGTACTATGTTCAGTTCTGGGCCCCTCATTACAGGAAAGACATTAAAGACCTGGAACGTGTCCAGAGAAGGGCAACTAATCTGTGAGGGGTCTGGAGCACAAGTCTAATGAGGAATAGCTGAGGGGGCTGGGATTGTTCAGTCTGGAGAAGAGGAGGCTCAGGGGTGGCCTTATCAGTCTCTACAACTACCTGAAAGGAGGTTGTAGCAAGGTGGGGGTTGGCATCCTCTCCTTGGTAACTGTGATAGGATGAGAGTTAATGGCCTTTAGTTATTCCAGGGGAAGTGCAGGTTGGATATTAGGAAACATTTATTCTCAGAATGTATGGTGATGCATTGGCACAGGCTGCCCAGGGAGGGGGTGGAGGCACTGTCCCTGGGGGTGCTCAAGAACCATGTGGATGTGGCACTGAGGGACATGGTCAGTGGGCGTGGTGGGGATGGGTTGACGGTGGACTAGAAAATCTTAGAGGCCTTTACGGCCTTATTGATTCTATTATTGTGAAGGGAAATAAAGGTTGCATGTGAAGAGTAAAGATGCAGTGTTAGAAGAGATTTCATTTTCAAGTCCACTGTAATTTGCAGCAATGCACAGCTGATGCATCAGCAAGCAGAGTGAGATCTGCCTTTTCCTAAATAAGCCCTTTTTCCTAAGCAGTAACTGCTCAGTGCAGTGCTATATTTCCCTTTCTTCACATCTTCTGGCTCTGGGAGCACTCATGACCTTTCCAGATCCCAGTGCCAAGCACATTACCAAGCCCATTCCTCACTCACTCATCAGCAAACCCAGCCTCATATTCTGACTCAGTGTGTCCCCAAATCAGTCCACAGACTTAAAAGTGCAGTGTTTGCTAAGTGAGGTGTGTCTTCTGGAGGACCTCAGTGCAGCATCCACAGGCATTCTGTGTCAGTGTCCCTTAGCACAACTCTTGCACTTACACTCCTGTGTCTACTGCAGGCTCAGAGTAGAAGGCAGTGGAGTTTCACTTGCTGTGCACCACTTCCATTTTGATTCAGCTATCACCTGATTTTTGTGTGTGTGTGTAGTGCCGTTGTTTTTTACAGCTCAGTTTTGCAAAGCTCAACAGTGAAACTGCAACCAAACATGGTTCACGTAAGGGGAGAATTACCTCAGAGGCACTGAGAGAGCGAAAGCTTGCATCAGATTTTGTGCAGGCACAGCAGCTGACATATGGCTCAATGCAACAAGCAACCAAACCCAAAGCTATTTGGCACTGACCTACACATCTGCTGAAAGAAGACCTGGGGCCTGAGGGCACAGCTCAAATCTAGCTTGTCTCAATGGGAAAAGGCACTTCCCCTTTCTCTTTTACAGTATGTATAAACCCACGTAGCAATTAATGTTGGGGTTAGGCTATACCTACTATAACACCCTATGTTTTAAGACAGAACTCTAAAATTAAATTATGCGTTGTGCACATAATACTGGATAAAATTTACTTTGTGTGCAAGTGAAAAAGGTTCTGTTATTTCTTTTTTTCTTTTATACATTTCTTTCCTGACTACCAGACTGAAGATTCATCATGGGGTCCCATGAAAGTCAAACCCAAATTCTTCTGTTCTATGATTCTAGCAAGTAACATTCCTTAAACAAAACCTTCCCCCTGAGCAATGCCAGACTGACACAGTGGATTTAGGGGAAAGGAAAGATAATTTTATGTGTAAATAAATGAGGATTAGGATTTAGCAGTGGCCTGAAGGTACAAGGTTAAAGAGAGGGGAAAATCACAGCAATGCATCTGGGGAACATGGAAAGAAGAGTTTGTGATTAAGTGAATAAGGAATATGTTTTTTTGCCACAATGAATTTAAGCGACTGGCAATGATAACTGGAAAGGCAGACGCTAGGGAGGCAGACAGAGGTGGGAAAGTAATTTGAAATGCATTGCCATAGTGATCTGAGATGCATTGATGCAGGCATAACATGAAGTGGATGAGAGAAAAATGCTGTTGTGATGCCAATGGAAAGCAAGAGTTAAGGGCTGCCACAGGAGGAGAGGAGGAGGAGAGAGGAGGATAGGCACATAGTGGGGAAAGGCTAAAGGATGACAGGTATTTGAGCAGGAGAAGGGATCAGTCAGTATTGAAAGCAGTATGAAATTTTGAGGATGACCTCGGAGCACACTGAGGGAGCTGCTTGGTGCCTGACTTGTGTCATCAGGAGACATGATTCAGTCACAACCTTTCAGTCACAAGAAGACTGAAAGTGTAACGTATATTTTCCAATTATCGCTTCTGATTGAACTGCAAGCAACGCTCCCTTCCATTCTGAAAGAAGCTGTAAGCAGCCCTCAGGGTGTTACTCCATTCTCCAATGACATTTTAGACTTCGCTCTTACACAGTTCAGAGCATTGTCTGGCTTGTTGTTTCTTCAGATTTTTTCTAGTTATTTTTATTTTTCCTTTATTTAGTAAAAAGTCTGCTGACTTTTGGCAGCGTAACTTAGCATGTTCCCCTTTCCTCTAATGTCTGCGCTGTTTCCCTGAGACATAGAACCAATTTGCACTAGGAAGTTTATACTAATGCAAAGCAAGATAAGACAGTGGCTGAGATCTCCCCTGTGACAGGGCTGCAATGACACACACACAGGAAGCAGCCGGAAACTTTGCAGGGTAAGTCCTAGAAGCAAAGCAGGTTAAGGAAAGTTGCTGCTTCTACCAGAGTGGAGTCGCTTGAAAGACGCAGACGTTTTCAGAATCAGGAACAATGGGTTCCTGGAGGTGAACGATTCATAGCAGACAGAACGAATTCAGAAAGAAGAGAATAATTTCCTTTGGGAGGTGTTTTCAGTGAAATTGGCCCAACTTCATAAAACCCAAGAAGCTCTGCTTTTTCCAGCAACAAATCTCCTTCACAGCAAATCAGTTACACCTAAGATTGAGTAAGGAGATACACTGCTAGGAGAAATATTCTGCGCCAGGAAGCCAGCCTACTGCTAGGTCCCAAAGGACAGCAGAAATATAACTTAGTGGTGCGTTCAGCCTGTACATTAGTGTTTAGGGCTAGTTCAGGAAGATCCAAGTCTTTTATGAATTTCTGGGTATAAGTGCTGCTATTTAGAAGTCAGTGGGAAAGTTAACAAAAAGAAAAAAGAAAAAAAAAGAAAAAAGAAAAAGAAAGAGAAAGAGTAAAAGAGCCAGACAGCCATCTGGCAAAAAAGAGGAAGAAAACCCCAGAGGACTGACAATGAAAGCCCGCTGGTCACCACTGTAAATCCCGACTCCGTGACGTGAAAGTTCACAGTCACTTCACAGTGTCATGCAGAAAATTCCTGCAGTAATCCAAGGAAGAAGGCTGTGCTCAACATCATGTGCACACACACGCATGCACACTAGTATAGTTTTATATACATACGCTTCTGCTTCTTGGGATCAGAACAAACAGCAGCAAAGCCTCTATTCCCCAGTACAGAAGTATGTTCATGTGTGCATGGCTGAGATACAGCACCCTTCAGAGAAGTGCTGGTGGGACAGCAAGGTGCTACAAGTAACATCTACCACAAGGGCATTGGCAAGTAGACCACTGTGGAACAGTGCAGAACCACTACCTTTGTCACATGGAACAGAGTGGGCAGAGCATTTTCCTGTCATTCTCAGAGAACTGCAGCCATCATTGCAGTTTTACAGAACTAGACATGCTCATAGATGTTGCCATACAAGCAGTCGTTGGTGTATCTGGACATAAGAGGCAAGTCACACACACACACACAATTGCAGGGGTTGGAAGGGACCTCAAGAGATGTTGTGTTATACCTCTACTGGGATTTTCTTCTTGAGTCTATGCAAAAGCAAACAATGTGCACAGTCACCAACACAACCCAGCATTCTCAGCAATTATGAAGAGGGAGTACACATTTTCATTTGTTTGCTTCCTCCAGTGATGTTGGAACATTGGGAATGAGAGTGATGTGCCGAACCCCTCCTCCAAAACACTTAGGAGACTCTGGAAAAGCTGCAGCGCCAAATGTTTCATGGAACGGAGTTGGACTAGATGACCTTTAAAGGTCCCTTCCAACTCAAACACTTCTATGATTCGGTGATTCTGTAATATAATTCACTTCCACATCAAGTAAAGAAAGCTCTTCTCGTTACCAAGCATGGAACTCTGATCCCATTCTTCACAATACAATGCCGTCCAGAGTGAGCAAATTCAGTTTGGCTTTCTTCAGGATACATTTATAGGCTTCAAGAAAAAGGGTTTGGTGAAGGACTTAACAGTACCTGTCTGAATTATACTCCTGAGTCTGCATTTTCTACCTATTTGACTAGGCCAGGAGGGGAGTGAGGCAATTACATAGAATGAGACTTTAAGAAAACATTTCAATAAAAAAAATGCAATTCGAGGAAAAGTTCCGTGTAGTTTAGAGAGCAGGTATGTGCGTAGTCCATCAGTGGCAGGCAAAAAAATGAGGTAGAATTAGGGAACTGGAAGCAAATGAGGAAATGATCTATTTTTGGAGGGTTCCAGTTAATACTGTATAATGCTCTCTGGAGATGGAAGTGCACGTCTGCTTCCTAATGACTATATTTGATTCTGCGGCTGATAGAAAAGAAACAGATGCAGCCACTAAGAGGCTGGGCCATCACACTGACTGTTACAATTTACAATATTAATATATCTATTTAGAGAAGTCTGCTCATTCAGCATAATCCTGCTTTTCTTGATTAGTTCAGTCACTATCCAGGTTTTTCTTACCGATTTTTGTTTCGTTCAGTCATGCTAACCTTTATCTGCCCAAATCCAATCTGGATATATTTGAGGAACAAACACCTCTAAATCTTTTATGTATTTGTATTGTGAAGCCTAACAAGCAATCTTCATTAAAAATCTAAGATGTCATTAAAGTATTGTTTCTCTTATTGACAGTTGTGATGGGGAACACAGAATATACACTGTATTATTTAGTTTTTCATTTTACTTCCCTATAGCAAAGCAGGAAAGGATAGAGAAGCAAGCAAATCAGTAAACAGGAACCTTTTTTTTTTCCCCCTCTCATAGTTGAATGGTCTGCATGCATTTCCTTCATGTATTGAGTGATGTGTGTTCCCTCCAGCCTCCTAAAACCTGCTAGCCTAGAAATGATACCCACATCATCCAAATGTTCTATTTTATTCTCTAACTATAAATTATCATTTCATCGGATGTGACCCTCGGTTAGATATGTCTCAACCTTTACACTGCACATCTCCAGCCTTTATCAGTGCTATTCTAAAGGGCAGGCATATTCAATTTAATAGTCTTTCTACTTTTCCCTTCATTTTTCTGTCTTTTGTGACTTAAACAATCAATCTCTCTTTTCTCTCATTTTTACTTGAGAACTTCTATTTTTACTCTTGCTCCTGCCTGCATCTTCTTTGTCTCTAACAACCTGTCAGCAAATTGCTCTTGCTGTGTTGACACAGCTCTTTCCCTTCTGATGGCAGATTGGAGGCATCAGTGTAACTAACTTTTGCCTTCAAGTCAGGAGAAGGAGGTTGTCACCTGGAAACAGATAAATTGTTCATGTGCTGGTGCTTCAAGATACTCCCCAAATCCTGGCCACCTCATCTTCAGAACTGTCACGATGCTTGGGTGCCCATCATCTGGCTAGGAGGGTGCTGCAGCACTTCCCTGGCATGGCATTAATACCTCTCTCCCTGATGCATGTTTACACAAACACGAATTTGATTTCTTTCACAAATGCCCTTGTGAGTAGGGGAGCTGTCACAACTGATCATGAGAAGTGGGACATAGATCCATTCCTCTGCTTAAAGCCCATCATGATACAGCAGGTAGAGGCCAGCTGAGGTCCTTGTAGCTTGCTGGAAATGTGACTTAACTCACTTTTAATCACACTTCCTCTCTGGCCCTATGCACAAATGACACACAGAGAAATCCCCACAGGCTCTGAAATGCTGAGTGGCTCTTCCTGCTCTGCATCACTCTGGAAGAAGCTCTCTGTCACGCAGAGATGCAGAATGATAGAAAGCTTTTTACTTTGTAAGCATGTACTGAAGACATTCCTCAGATAAGGAGTTCAGAAATCTGATTTCTCCTCCTCCTTTTTTGTTTGTATTTTCTTCCCCTAACAAAAGGGTCATTTCTGCAGTCTCTGCAGTCAGTAGGAATTTTACTGTAGTGCTCACTAGTCACTCTGCATATAAATACAAACTGTCAGAGCTGCCCTGCCAAGTCTCACCCTTGCTGTATGACACCTACTTGTCTTCTCCTTCCCAACCAGCCTCTGCTTTTTCTCCTCTTCCACATCTCCAGGCCAGCAAGCCAGTCACTGTAAGTGCGGTACCAAAGCGCTTCTCCAGGTGTGACCTCACCCTGTAACAGCTCTGCCCAGTCATCCTATCTCTCAGCACGTGTTGGTAGAGGCAGGAGAGGTGAGCACATCATCCCAGAGCACTAACCAGCCTAGCCTGCACCTCAACCTCTGGGAAGCAAAGGACATGTCAGGCTTCCTGTGACTTAAATCTACGGAGTTCCCCACAGAGACTTATTGACAACCTCTAGGGCAAGTGCTGATGTTGTTCATTTGGCTTCCTCCTAGTCCCAGGGGTTGGTCCATAGGGCAAAAGAAGGGAGCTGTATTACTGCCACACAGATAAGGCTGCCCCATGCATTCCACTCCAAGGAGTCATGGGACATCAAAGTGAAGCCTGTTGAGTACCAGGGCTTCAACAGCACTATCTGATAGCTTGTGTGGTCCTTCAGAGGAGGGCATTTCTGCAGAAACTCTTGGGCAGCTCCATAATATTTTAAGGAACTTCAATTCCATTTGGACAATGATTTTTTTGCGGGAGTGGATGCAATTTGGATGCACCAGTCTGTGCTCTGTTGAGTCCTGTCACTGATCATATGATGGGCTGGGGAATAGAAAGAGGCCTAGGAAGCAGGAGAACAAAGTGTTACTTGCACAGTCTGTTTCTGCCTGCCCATTCCTGGCAGGCAGCAGCAGGGAGAAGCCTCTCCCCCATACATGCATGAGTGCTGCTGAAGGAGAGAATGGGAAGATGAACCTGGAGAGATCGCAGTTCACAGCTTTCTACCTCTTCCTCTTCTCTCCCCCAAATACAGCTACGTCTGGTTTTTGCCAGACTAGGAAAGCATGGAAGTCAAAATAGAAAAGAACAAACTGGTTTTACTCAAGGAGGATACTCCAGGTTCTTTAGGAACCCATAGTTTTATGTCAGAATCCCCCCCCCCCCCCCCCCCCCCCCCGTCCATCTTCTTAGATTAGATTTCACCAAGTTTCAGTTTCTCTCCAAATTCTACTTTTTCCTCTGTGAGCCTGTCTCACTGATGTTTGCAGAGCAAACACTTTTAAGCACCTGATCATGGCCACACAGAGCCAATGTGGGATCTTCTATCAAATCAATGTACTGGAAATCTGGAAAGAGTCAACAGTTACTGTGCACAGTCCCTTCTAACCCTCTCCATTTGAGATAGAAAAGGGAACATGTGCGTCAAAGAGAGGATGTCAGATGATATAGAAATGGTTACACAGCAGGTAAAAAAAGAAAATGTTCTCCTGCTGATGGGGATATAAACAACACAGAGAAGTCATTAATTTCTGAAAGAGACAAGTGAAAATGACCGAGCAATCTCAGGGAACTTCTCTAAAATTCCAAGTTTTGTTCATCTCTTAGAAGCTCAGACCCTTAGCAAACCCAGCTAAAAGATGTTAAATACCTTTAAAACTAGAACTAAGCCACCTCAAGAAATACCTTTCAGCCACATTCTCCCTAAGGCAGGACATTACTGAAGGCAGGTTTCATGTGGAAAAGATTACTCCCCACTTTTCTTTCCCACATTTGTTCATTTCAGACTCCTCCACCTCTCTGGGGACACAAGCAGCTGCTGATCCTTTGGGACTGTCTGAACTCAGAGAGCCCCGCTGTCTCACCACAGGTTTTGGGAAAGTATTACACTCCTACCAGCTTCAGAAGTTTCTGCTTATGACTTCCAGCATGAGAAGTGGATTTTTGTTTTTTAAGTCTAACAAACCCATATTGTTCTGTAAAATAAATGCACCCCTTGGTAAGGCCGTGACTCTGCAAACAAAGTCGTGTAGCTAAATCCGTGTGGATTCCCAAACCATCCATAAAATGATGGCCTATAAACTGAATGCAAAAGTTGCCAAGATCAGAGAAAGCACATTTCCCTTATTCTTTTTTGGACCCTCTTGTATATATCAGTAGAAGATTGGCTTTTACATTGTACATCATGTCTCAATTCTTCAAAAAGAAAAAAAAAAACCAAAAAGAAAAAGAATCTGTTTAAATATTTTCTTAACTGTTAAAGGGAATTTCTTTTTATAGTGCAGATAATTAAGTATTGAAGACGTAGTGATCTAGTTGATACAGAGAGAATAAAAGATTTGAAGAATTTGAAAAAAATATAACCCCAAACCTATCTGAACTGACTACTTTACTCTTTGAAACTTAAGGCTGATATTTCATCTGATTCCTGCAAAGTCTGCTATAGTTAATGGCTGTGCAGATTTGTAGCATTTAAATAGTTACTTATATTCTCCTATATTGTTCTACAAACATTACAGAAACTCACGAAGGAAGGGGGATTAGATTTTTTGAAAATAGAACTCAGAATTGAAGTTTATTCCCCATCCATACCAAGAGCTGAGGCACGCAACATTTTGTCAGATTACAGTGTTCCGTATTTGCTTCTGCTTCAAGAACAATAGAGGAGTGATTTGATGAAAAAAACAGAATTTTCCTAACAGGTTCATTCTCAATTTCTGTGAAACCTAATCACTTTTCCTTGTATGTAATATAAAAGGGGTTTGGACTGTACAGAAACCTAGTGAGAGAAAAAATACCAGTTTGGTATCTCCAGAGCCATCAGTCCAACAAATCACTTAAATGCGCATAGTCTCAGCACAGGCTAAAACCCTGCGGGGCTTAGGCACAATGCTTAATGTTTTGATGCATTTAAACTTGGACTAAATGGCAATGAGTGTGTTTTAATTTGGTTCATTGCTGCTACTATTAACATACGTACTTGTCACTGCCTTTGGTAGCAGTGTGTTACATCACGGCCTTAACAGTAACTCCACAGGCAGAAATGCCACTCAAGTGCATTAGTATATGCTTCTTAAGCAGAGTTAAACAAATATCCTAGTTCTTACTAACTTCTTCAAAGACATTACTTGTCTGCATTTTGAGCTGCAGTTTTTTCAGCTTCTTCCTGCACCTCCCCATACCTCTCGGTATCTCGGCATCCCAGATTGTGGGGATCACAAGAGCAGACCAGGATGTTACAAATGGAGGCTGTTCTACTCACATGGATGGAGACCAGTGGTGGCCACCGAAGGAGGGGTGGAAAAGTGATACTGAGGCCAAATTGTGCAGATCAGTGGGAAAGAGAGGAGTGGTCTGGGAAACAGTTGAGTAAAGTACTTGTAGAACCAGTAATACAAGATTAACTTCCCAAGCCACAGCGCTCAAGAGGGTTTGGCAGGTAAAATGCACAAAACCATCCTTGAAGGCAGGCCAACGTAAGTAACAACATCGAAGCTTTTCAGAGAGACTTTATTTCCTGGGAACTTTCTCTCTCATCCACATATGTACCCCCACGCCCCAGGTTTCTGTGACATAAAGACATTCTTAGTTAGTGATGGTTTCAGGTCTTTCTGTTAGTGTTTTGTAAACTGTGGGGGGCAAATGTGCATCTTCTCTATTCCCCCCCCCCCCCCCCCCCCACCTTCCTTCTTCTCTCTGTTCCCCATTTAGGCTGGAGTGCATCTGCTTCCGAAGGAAGGAGGCATATTTCAAATCTCCAGGAAGCAGGAGACTATCATTGCCATGGCTCCCTCCAAAATTCAGATAATTGATTAATGAACTTTTCCCCTCTGCTCATTTGCAGCAGCAGGAGGAGATGGATGTAATTATGACACTTGTAACTGCAGGTTCAGTGTTCTGTGGTTACATCAACCAAAATTTAGGAAGGGAAATGCACACAACAGAAGGTTATTAAGAATTTGTCAAACCTCAGGAATGAAGGGGTATCAGCAACAAGTCCCTGAAAGCTGTAATGCTTGCCATTTTCCCATTTCTACACGATGCCTGACAGTGCAGCAGGCACAGCAATAGATGCCTCAAATCATGAGAGCTGAGCCTAACCAGAAGCTCAAGTTCAGTGACATCAGTCTTCGATATGTACCTGATCAAGTCCATTGAAGTACAAGCTTCATCTATTTGCTACCTATCTTGTAGCGAGTGACAGCTAGGAGCAGCCAATGTACTTTCAAGCACACTGCTTACAACCTGAAGGTCGCAGTGAACTGATTTGCATACAAACAAGTCCAGTTTTCTCCAGGGGAAGGGACTTCAGAGAACAACTGGGCTACAGCAGGAACTGCATTTTTGTCTACTAACCCCATGTCACTTTTCTACATATATGTGAGTGTCTCTTAGCAAACACCTCTCCCCTCAAGCGTCATGTTCCCTGAAGAGTCTGCACCACATAGATCTCACACCTCCTATGGGCTGCAAAGAAGTATCTCTCCTCTTCAACAGCCACAGAAACTCGCTGGCAATTGCCATGACAGGAACTGACCTCAGTGCCTCAGTAAAAAGGGGTACCCAAACGTGAAGGGATGTCCAGTGGCACAGCCCTGGAAGCAAATACAAAAAAAAAGTCCACAGTCTATGTTTACAGAGGGTGCTATAACTTCAGTTTTCTTGTTCTGAAATGTCTGCTCGCTAAGGGGATTAAATCAAGCCTTAGCTCATGGGAGCACTCAATTCATTCTGTAATCAATCACCTGAAAACATTCCAAGCAAAAGGCAAGGTATAATTTGTAACTAAGGCCAGAAGAAAAGGAAACAAAATCAATATTTGAATGTAACCAAGTATGGGCAAGAGTTTCCAATGCAAGATTACCAACAGAATAAGCACAAACACTTGGAAAACAATTACACAGAAAGCTAAATCATACTGAGCAGATGTTTGCACAGGGACTGCTCTAGAAGGATGCAAAAGCCAAACACGAGAAACAAGAAATGAACAGGAGAGAAGGGGAACTGTCTTTGTTTTCTTTTAAAATCATCTTCCTTCAATTTTAAAATGTTTTTAGAACTATATAAAATGTATACAAAGCCATTGGATATTTCTTCAAAGTATTTTAATAGTGTGAAAAAACCCAGCTTTAGAAATCTGGAGCCATCCAAAGGAAGCAGTGGCCAAACATTGCTTCAGACAAAGAGACATGTTGTTCAGAAGAACATCTTTCCTTTCAAGTGGACTAATCTTCGTAACTTTATGTGATGAAAACAGTTGAAAATCTGTTATTTCCTCCCTTTTGTGTGTGTTATTTTCCTCATTTCAATTAATTATCTAGAAGCACAATCAACTTAGCAGGGTGCCTCCAAAAATTCCATCTCTGCAGTGCCATACCACCGAGCACAGAGTTTAACTAGATGATTTTATTAAGGAGCCAATTAACACTCAGATCTCTAAAAAAGCAACTAATCCATCTTTTTATTTAGCCTCTCCATGCAAATTCCACATTGCAAGTATGTAGTCACTCCCTGGTTCATATCGTGGATCCCTAACAAGAAAAGGCTTTTGAAGACAAGTAACCCTGGTTTTAAATAAATATTATTTGCCCATTCATGAGAAAGTATCCATCCCATGATCTACTCCTTACCGATAGGTATGGAACAAATTAGAGATGAATTAGAGTGCAGCTTCAAGTAAGCAACTGTGAGCAATGACACTTGAAGTGACAATAGGGCTGAGTTTACTGCTTATTACAGGAGACATAACCTGAGCTAGTCTCATCAAAGAGCAAAGTTGAAGGAGAGAGTGTTTAAAATGAAAATATTGATGAAAATTTTGCCTTTAAAAAAAATATATATATCTGTACAAAATCACAAATTTTGCGGGCTGTGCTTTTTAATAATAACTCACCATTTACTGCTATGAGTAGGTGCTGGATTTCTTTTCTATTTCCTTAAATGCACATTTTCTCCCCAAAACTAGTTTGAATGGAAAATTTTCAATAAGGGTTTTGTGTCTTGCATCTCTATAATTCCTCTCTGACCTAATATGTCTGTACAGGGATTGAACTAAGAGGGTATTAGGTAGCAGAGAATTAAGTTTCCAAGGAGCAGAAATAGAAAAAAAAAAAAAAAATCAATTTAGTGGAAACTGAAATAGAGAAGTAGAAAAGTAAGGCGTAGTGTGAAAGCATGGATATCCAGACCCAGCATGGTGTGGGGGCTGTTCTACCTATATTAGCTGGGCTGGACATTGTGGTCCAGCCTCCTCACCAATTTGCAGAGGGTCTGGCTCTGCTCCCCGCTCCTGTCTTCCCCTTCCTTGTAGCCATACTGTATCACCTATGCTAAAAGCTGGAGGATGTTCCTATGCTGGCACTTCAATCCTATCTACAATGATCTTCAGCTTTCTCTTTATGTGGACTTCTGTGCAGCACTCACATTTGCCTAGACACCTGTGGTGCCGCAAAACCCAAATGTCTAAAAGGAATTAACTGGGATGGGAAGGAAGCAAAAGAATGAAATAAGTGTATTAGTGCACGAGAAAGTGGAGAAAAATATGACGGGTTTTTACAAGATAGCATATAGGAAAGTAACTACATTAATAAATTAAAAGAAATGATGGACTCAGTAATTGGTCTGAAAGATTTTCAATTTCAGTTTTGCACAGATGCAAAGGTGGGCTGAAAAAACTTTAAAAACTTTCTGAGATGATAAGTGGCTTCCAGATCTAAAATGGCACTCCAACTTTGGAGTCTCTAAGACGTTAGTAGAGGAGGAAGGGGATTTCAGAGTCTAAGTTCAGATTTCATATGATCAGCTAAGCTTAGAACAAAAATTACGTGAAACCAGGCTTTGACTTCAAAGAATAACTCTATCAGCAACCATAACCAACCCAAGAGGTTAGCTGATGCCCCGTGAAGCCAGTTATCCAGGGCTGACTGTACACAGAAAGAGATGGACACTGCTAGAAGACACGCTGTCCTACTCTGGTGGAAATGAACATGAAGGAAAGAATTTATCCCATGTTACCTATCACCAGAAGCCACAGTGGCCAAGGTAGGACACTTTTAGGCAGTTACTTTCTTCACTCTTCAAAAGCTGGCCACCCTGTTTTAGGGATTTGGTCTTGATTTTCTGGAGGTTTAAATTTTGACTTCATTATGAAAGAAAAAGCAGCTAAAGTTTGCTTTGGTTTTCCTGGAAAATATTTGAGTAGCTTGAATCAGACACAAAGTAGCTTGCAGTGTCCATGCCTGGAAAGATTGATGAGGAGCAATGTTTTAGCCCTAGCTCTCTGTAAGGAACTGGTGCAGAGCTGAGAAAAACAACTAACATGAGATGGAGGAGCAGGGGAGTGGGAAGACTGAGGCACAGCAGCTTTAGGCAGTAACTTCCCTGGCTCTTGTGGCAAGGGGGCACATGGGAGATTGGCAAGTACCACAATTTTGTGGCAGTTCTCCATTGCTGGAGAATTGCTCCATCCTGAGAACCCAGCTTTTGGTAATCCCCTCTCCTCTTCCCTTCTCCTACCTCATGGTTATCTTTCTGATAATGTCATGAGCACGACTGCTATGTCTTTGTCTACCTTAGGTTAGCTGTATTTAAATTTCACATGTTATTTACCAATGACCTTTACTTTGGAAGACATCTGCTTTTGGTAGCCCAGCTGTGTAAAGACTGACAGCAACCTTCATCAGCAGACAATTTCCAAATGAGGAAAATATCCACGTGGGACTGTTAGAACCACTGAATTGATTTGTGCTTGCACCACAGGTCAGATTTCAAACCATTTTTCTTGAAGACAAACTAGACTGATTTATCCTCAGGGGCCTTGCCCTCCACTCCTTACAAGCCTCAAAACCCAGAAATAGATGATATATGTTCATTTAGTACACCCATATCATGTGAGGGCAATTGATTCAATTACATTATAGCTACTGGAAACAAAGCAGCCATATGCTGAGCTCTCTGCCCCCATTAAAGGAAGATGCACAGCTACAGCTCCGAGCTGGTATCTGGTTGTTCCTTGCATGGATGCTGTCTTCTAAACACGCTGAATGGAGAATGTTTTCTGAGCAATAGGAGAAATCTCAGCTCAAAGTTGATTAAAAGAAGCATCTAAACCTCAAGATACCACTCTGGATCTTTGTCTGTTGTATCTAGAACTCTTGAGGCTGCAATATAGCAAGGAAAATTTTGTAAGAACGGGGTTTGCATGGGACATTGTGTATCTCTTCATGCTGAAGGAACAAGAAGGAAATGAAGAAGTAAAGCAGTCACCATACTGTGTTATTTCCAGTGATATAAAATTCTATTGGGAGGCAAATTTAGCCTTAAATCAATAAAGTTCTGTTGGCTGCAGAGGAGCAACTGCAGTGTATGCTCCACTCACCACTCCAAGGCCACCTGTTTTCATGCCCTCTCTGCTTTCCAGTGGTCTGTTCAGCATGGCAGATGGAGATGGATAATGCAAATAGATGGCTACAAAATCAGCAGGCTGTGAAAATTCAGCATGGTTTCAGTAAATTCAGAGGGAAAAAAAAAATCAAGCCCACTTTATTCTATAAAGGGAGCACTTAGTCGAAGTTTTGCTTTTAGAAGATTGCTTTAGCATTTAGTCAAAATCACCACATGAAGCTCCAATTTTCTACTTCTGAGCAAAACCCACGAGGTCCAGAAAAGGCCCACCATTAAAAGTAGCCCTGGGAATAGGTGTTAGTAGCATCTAATGAATTAAAAAGGTGACAGTGGCTTTGGGATTTTTTTGTGGCTTGTCCACAAATCAGTTCTGACCATGAAACGCCTTCTAGTTTTACCTCAAGACAGAGCAGTTCACCTCAGAACAGGCAATATTTACTTGTACTTCCCAACACTGAAGACAGGAAATGCCTTAAATGCTGCAAATACTGAGGTTATAAAGCAGTAAATGTTTGCCTGTTGAAGGCACCTGACAAGTTTTACAATCCTCAGATGAGTGCACAGTAATATCAGCACTTGGGCTTTCCCTGTCCTCTCCTTTTCACCGGTTTTACAAGGTGCAGCATGGAAAACAGATCATTTCCGTTTCAAATTGACTCTCCTAAAATGCACTTGTAGAAAGGTGATTCAGGGTCCACCTAATTCTTTAGTTACCTATTTTTTTAGTGCTGGAAAGACTAATCTTTCCATTTATGTTTTGTTCTGTCAGCTTTCTGAAGAGTGGCTCAAAGCATCAAAGCCATAGCTTTGACATTCTTCAAATATTTTAAAAAGAGAACATCACATGGTCATTTTTCACAGATTGATATAAATCCATGGTGTACAGGATACTCCAGGACACAGTGCTGCAGTAACTTTTTAATACTGTATTTCTCCGTGATACCTTTAAAATTTCTGTAGAAACAGTCCTGCCTTGTGTTTCATCGTGAGCTTATTGGCTTGGGTATTTCAATACTTATTCTTGCAAGGAGTTGGGAGAATTGAAATTAAACTCTGCAGTCTGGCCGTTCCACTTGGCTAACCCAGCTTTATGACAGCTATGACACCTACTGCCATCAGGGGAGTTACAACTTCATTAAAAGTGGGCTGCTGCCTGCCACTGTAGCCAGTGGGCATGCAGGACAGGCAAACTTTAGCCCAACGCAGCAAGGTAAAGAGCAGGAGAGAAGAGAGAAACCTGAGATGGGAGAGAAGGGACACTGAAATGGATTCCACAGTGTCCCGGGTGGTGCCCCAGGGATGAATTTACTCAACACTGTTGTGGAAAAGAGCTCATCATCAGCCCAACTGTCCTCAAGGAAGTCCCTTCTTAGAAAGGACTCAAGTAGCAGCCAAAAAAATAACATTGTTTAGGTGTGCTAATGACCCTGTTCCTGCTGGTCCTGTTGTGAATGTTTAGCCAGCAACCTTTCAGAAAAGGTGCAATAACTTGAGCATCAGGAGTCTTACTAAATATCCGCAGTCCAGCTGAGCATGCTTTAGCTGAGTTTTTATTACAAACCACTGTATATCTTTGTCATTAAAGAAGGCTTCTAATTCATTATTTTGGACATTAACAGAATGCAGAAAGTATCTTAAAATAACATCTTAATTTATATTTTTAAGATCTTGGCACTTCTAATTTTTATTTTATAAGCTCTGTTAATGCTTAATGTCTGCTGATGCATGGCAGCACAGCTACACTGACAGCTATCATTACAAGTCTTTCATCTTTGATCCTTCTAATTGGTCAAACAATTAAGTTAGTACAATTTCTTTGAGTCAGGAGTATTCCAGTTTTTACTGTTCCTTACTTAAGGTAGTTTTCTTAATAGAGGTAGTTTTCTTAATAATGCTCCATCTGGAACAGAAACCAAAATACCTCTTTCAATGCATATATCAAACTAAGTTTTCTCTCCATGGCAAAATTTTAGAGGACAATCAGTCTTTCCCCTCCAAATCTCAGTATTTCACATATGGGAACCCAAGGGTAGCAAAATAATAATTTGTAACATTACCAAATTATTTCTCAGTTGATAATACGTTTGGCGTTTGGACCAAAACCAAAGAAATCCACAACCCTCCAAAGAAATAAAAATAAACCGGTTAGAGGGAAAAGGAAGAATAATCTATTCTGACTCTTCATCATTTACCTCACTCTGCTGCTCAAAACCATGTTACTTATGATTGATACACACAGCATGTTTTCCTGTGTTGCAGGAGTTTTGAAAAATGGACATCCTCTGTAAGGCGTCAAATATACAGTCACCATATAGTAGGCTTGCAACGGAATGCAATGATTCACGGAGTATTGTACATAACTGCATATATACATATATATACATAGGTTTATTTGTTTTAAGCTTTAAAATCTATTAAGACGTTCTAGAGCCAGTTTTAATTGTAAACCAGACTGTAAATGTTTTTAGTGAGTCAAGCTGAGCCGAGCTTGAGCACTCTGTCAGAATCCGAATTTGCTCTTTCTTCCACAAGCCTCTTGTTCTGTGACACAACAGGAGCTGCCAGCCTCAGGTATTTTCTGTCTTACATGTGGCCTTCTTTAGGATTCGCTCACAGGTCTCCAGAAAGGCAAAAAGGAACTTGAGGAAATGCCATGCGTTACGCTACTGAAGCTGGAAACATATACTCCGTAACAACTACCCTCTGAGCTCAGGCAGCTCGGCTTCCCACTGGTGAACTTTCATTAAACACTGTATTCCTCCTGTCTGCATGGCAGCAAGACAGTTGCCTTAGCAGCCAAGGAATTTGCTACCAAAACAAACCAATGATCCATATATTGTATTATCCTCCTTTTATACCAGTTAATGCTAAATGCTTTCATAAGAAAGCATAAACAATGATCTTGATTTAGCGAAATAACATGTGCTTTGCCTTAAATGTGCTTATGACCCCTTGGCATCAGCCTTCATTACAAGAAAATCACAGCTTCAGTAGCACCTATAACTGCTGTTTAACACTGCAATTCTATGTTACATTTCAGCTTATTTTTACTCTGCATGCAAAATGGTTCAGGAGACCTGAACCCTATGCTAAAACTAAGTAGGAATTCAAGTGCTGGTCAGGGTTAAATAGATCACATAATTAAATGCATTGGTCAATCAGGTTATGTTGATATCGCCAAATAAAAGGCCAAGAACAAATCACAGGCTCCCAAGGCCAGAGAGTTGCCCTTTCCATGGCAGGTTTGTCTTGGAAACAAATAGTTGAAATAGTTCAAAACAGGGCCAGGGAGTGAACTATCTCACAACACTGCAGGGACAAGGGGAACTCTTGAGCTCTCTGAGTCTATGAGCTTCTGTGCAACAGCACAGACATAGCTTTGGGATTACATTTCTTAGTTCTCTTTGCAATTTTCTACTCAGGTAACTCCCCAGATTTCACTTTAGTTATTTCTGCCTGTACCACTGCACACCCCCAGTAAGGGGATGCACCTCTGCAAGGCATCAGTAATGTTCTTACGCTGTCCTAAATCACAGGGAGATCTTGCTGGGGAGGGGCTCAAAATAATGCTGTTTGTATATCCTGGGAATGGAAGGCTTCTGGACTCTACTGCTGATGTATCCATATCTGTTAATGCATCTCTTCCATCAGCATCTAGGACCACTGAGTTCCACTTTACTTACATTATGGAAATGCCAGTCATCATTTGATTTGTTGTGAGACAGTAAAAATAGACTTATGCCAAACGTTCCTTGGGAACAAGAGTGATTGAGAATGCTTTCAACTGGACCTTCATAAAAGTATGACGCTTAGAAACTTGCATTTACCTCACTAATTTGACCAACCTCAAGGGACAATCATAATCTCAAAGGTCACAAACTTCATATGCGAGTTTGAATCTCCAAGAATACTTCCTTCATTAATGACTTTTATTTTGTCACAGTCAGGGTGCTGCTGCAAAAGGCTTCACTATGAAATGCTGGATATTAAAGCAATCATCAGCATTCTTGAAGCCAGGCTCCAACTGTTTGAGCTTGACAGGTTTGTCTTTAAATTTTCTGTATTTACGTTAAAATTTCTGACTGCTGCAATCAGCGGATGAAACAACAGCTAGGCAGCCACACAGAAAGAAGCAATGGCAGAAGGTAGTACTTTTTGTATCTCTAAGTGCCGTGTTTATTTTCTCCATGTACGTTTCTAGTTTATAAGCTGAGGAATTGTCTGTCAGCCACAGCCTGATTTCTTTTCATAACGTGATATGAGTACTTCGTATAATGCAGATTCATCAAGATCCTTTTACTTGTTATTTCATGAAGAGATCAGGTATCAAATGCAAATGAAGAAAAGTAAAAGGAAAATTGCAAGCAGATGATAGTTCAAAACTATAGCAGGAACACTGCAAAAAAGTTTTTGTTCTACTAGTGACTATAAATCTGAAATTTCCTCAAATCAGTGAACTCACAGATCATTTTTCCACAGCAACAGGCTAACCAGCATTTTCTTATCAATATTTTTGCTGCTTCCGCTGAATGAGAGAAACACAAGACTGAGCTATGGAGTGAAGCATCATTTACTATTTGTCATTTAAACACGCAGATGTCTATGGGAAAAAGACTGGAACATGTAGGAGAAAGAAGATTTAATTAAATACTACATTTCAGAGGCTCTTTCAGCCCATACCTCAACAATTCCTTGCAACTCAGTCACTTATTTTTAGATCTAAATTTCTCTCCATCACGCATGAACCTGCTATCTAATTTATAAGGCTCTTCATCAAAACCTCCAATTCTTAACCAAGAGGTAACAGAAAGCATCAAACATATTCACTAAAGTCCTACCAGACAATCTTAAGTTCCATCATGTCTAGTATTCTGCCTCCTTATTCTATTCCCTTCTCTTCTGTAATTTTGCATCTATCGTGGGACAGAGCCTAAGCAATGTATCTAACTAAATTATATTGAAGAAAAAGGGAAAAAAATCATGATTCCATATTTGAGAGCACAGAGTACAGAAATCCCCTGGCAGAAGTGGTCCCCTTGACCCAGAGCTGCTTAGCAGCTACCACCTTGGACACTTCAGTATATATGGGAAAAGAGCAAGAATGCTATACAGCAGCACTGCACAGCTTGCATTTGGCCAGGAGCAGGCCCCAAAGCAATGCTTCTATGGGTGACAGCTCTACATTCAGCATCTCCTCCATCCCAGCCAGCTGTCAGACCCACAGTACTCTTCCCCAGGGGCAGCTCCCAATTTCTGCTGCTCTTTTCAGGTACCCTTTGGGAAGGGCAAAGGGCTCTCATTCCCTTCCCATCAATACAGCTGCTTTGCAGCTAGTGCAGAAAAATGCAAACAGGCAGCTCCATGGGGGCACAGTGTAGCAATTCCTCTTGCTAAATTAGCTAGAGATTTTACTTTCCTGCATATTGCAGTTGCACCAAGATGTCACCAGATTGGAAAGTGCTGTAGTAAAACATGCCTCTTTGGTGCACCCCCTGGAGAAGTTTTAAAGCCCTTGGAGTAGTGCCAGTGCTCTGACAGAAGATGACAATCGCGTCTTTGCTTCACATGAACTGGGAGCTATATACTAGGTAGTGTGATCCAGAGTTGATAATTATGGTCTTAAATCTAATGCTATGGCCAGCATGCATGTAGAATATTTAATGCCAGTAACAAAAATAAAAAGGCAAGCACTTCTCACAAAAGTCGAGGCATGTGCATCCTATTTGGCAATTCTAATACCTTTCCCCAGTAGATCTGTTTTCATCCCTCAAAGCTCTTTAAAATAACACAGGAATACCCATTATAATATTGTAAATAGCATTGCTCAGCCTGCTTTTCAGCACAGGGAATAAAAGCCCACCTTGTAAAAACAGCTTCTTATCATTGTATTTCCTTTGTGACTTTCCACTCATTACAGTTATCTTTAGATAGGGAAAAGGTATTCACTCTTGTAAAATCAATGAAGCTCTTAAGCAATGGCACCATCTTCTACATCCTTTACACGCTCTGCAAAAATTATGTGAGCTCTCCTTGCTTGCTTCAGCTGGCAGACCCTGACCCAGCCCTTCATGCTGAATGTCAGTAACATAGCTGCAAGCAAAAGGGATTTACAAAACAGCCATTTCTGAAGGAATTCTCTTCCTTATGCAACGAAATTACTTGCAGGCTGGTCAGTGGCTCTGGCAGCACCCACTTTTGTTCATTCATTGCTGGGCAGGCTGAAAAGTCACCAGAAACTTTAGTTTCCTCACTAATATGGAGAAACCATTTACACGTGATTAGCAACAAACAAAAATATTTCACTTCATATTTTCTGAAGTTTTTTTTTTTCCTAAGTGCTTTTTGCTGGACAATTTTCTCTGTTAACAACAAAATTCAAACTTAAAGGGTGAGCTGAAAACACAACCTATTTGAGTCCTTTATTTTTCTCCTGCCCCAAGTACTGTTTGCCCAGCTGCACCAGCATCTCCCCCCGATCTCTGCAATCTGAACCTGCAGAACAACAAAATCTTCCCTTTGGCGTTGTACGGGAATGCACAGCACATCTCCATGCTGAAGGGACAACTGGTAAAACTAGAGCAGAGCTCTGGGGGCTCAGAACTTTCTGTGCAACCCCTTTTAGCGGGCTCCACCTCCAGTCTAGGCAGTGTCACTGGGGGGCTTGGAATTGCAGGGCCAGGACAGCAGTGGCCCTGTGTATTTAGGGAAATGAAAGGGATAGTGGCTGCCTCTCTTTTCTCACGCCAGGTGCACGCTGCCTCTGACTTCAGTGCTAAATGGGATGAGGAGTTGGAAGAAAGGGCAGAGCAGGGATGGGGAGGAGAAGAATTTCTATGATTTTTATCACTGTAATTAACTGTGGGGACTTTTTACTATCCAAATTTTCAGAGATTGTGTGATACTTCTAGCAGAGCTATCAGTTCCTCTTAGTTTTGTTTAAGAGGAAACTCAGCATCAGCTGATGTACTTTCTGTTTGAGCCTGCATCCTGCCCTTAACAGTGGAAATGAGCTCAGTGCTTCCCCTCTCCCCAGCTTTTACTATAAGGCAGGGGGAATAAAATTGTAATGTTCTCCTGCACTGCTTCCTGTGGTTGCAAGGCTGAATAGGTAGCCCTTAGATACAGCTGAGAGAAGAAATGCAAATAGAGGCCTAGTGTACAAGCTTTCTGCCCTCACTGCAGCCTTCCAGTACTTGAGGGGAACTTATAAGCAAGAGGAAGGCCGACTTTTTACATGGTCTGATAGGGATAGGACAGGGAGGAATGGCTTTAAAGTACAAATGGAGAAATTTAGGTTAGATGTCAGGCAGAAATTCTTTACTCAGAGGGTGGTGAGGCACTGACACAGGCTGCCCAGAGAAGCTGTGGATGCTCCATCCCTGGAGGCATTCAAGGCCGGGTTGGATGGGCCCCGGGTAGCCTGAGCTGGTGGAGTGGAATTAGATTACCTTTAAGGTCCTTCCAACCCAAGCCATTCTATGATTCTAGGATAAACAAGGGCAGAAAAGCTCCAGCAGACATCAGGGCACTGGCAGGCTTCTCTGCTTATCTGAAAAGTATCTCCATCCCTAACTTCTCAGTGACAGTATACTGGGAGATGCAGGATCTGGGAGTTGGAAGCTGAAGGCAGCACTCACTGTGTTAGTATTTGAATAAAGCCCAAACTTTGATTATCACATCAAACAGCTGATTAAATGCAGTCACTTGAAACTTGGAATTATGAGCTGTGCTGGACATGAGAAGATACTGTTTAAGCCAAGAAGCATAAAAGGTTATGGCACCTCAAATCTTCGTCCTGTGCTTATGCTGTGGTGATGCCATTTATAAAGATAACAGGAATGACATATTTGAACAGAGTGAATGTTGTTGACTTTCTCTGGGTCATTGGAGATTAACAATTTGGAAACTGCAGACATGTGGAAGATACGGTGTATGTTATATGGAGTCAGAGAACAAGCCTGTTCTTGTAAGATTTCAAACTCAATTATGCAGACACAAGAAGTTTAGATAAACGTTCCAGATTATATCGAATGAACTTTTGGTTGCTTATCTGAACTGACCCTCTGAAGACATTTGGGATTATTCTGAATGCTGTTGTTGTTGCTGGAAATAACAGCAAGTTAAGAATTTAGTTTTAACTTTTTGCATTTCTGAAGCCTGGTATGCACAGGAAGAGAGAGCTTCTCTAAGCCTAATTTCACAAACATTTCAGTACATATTGCAATCTGCAGTGAATTGCCACTCTGTGTGCAAACAAGTCACAATCTGAGCCTTAGAAGTTTTGCAAATTTAACTATGAAAGACTTTCTTGCTATTTCAGGAAAGCCTATAAAGAGAAAACCCTGAAGATTTCAACAGGGGTACCATAGGACTTGCTCTGTGTTTTTGTTGATTTTTGTCCCATATAGCTCAAGAGCTTCGCGCAGCTATGTGCTACAAATGAATAGCATCTGGTCACTTGTGGAAAGCATCAAGAAAAAAAACAACAGAGTTTCCATTCATAGACTCCACTCCCTAACCAGATCTGCCACCAAAACATTATACCACAGCTGTCAAACCACGCTTAGAGGTGGAGTTTTTCATGGCAGTGGGGGTTGAGGGGTGACTGCTGGATTTCCTCTTTCTCCAGGACACTTCCCCTCATCTGAACGGCCAGCCGCCAGCCGTGCACAAGTGGGAGGGCTTGGGGGACTGAGAGCAGTGGTGGCCCTGGTCACCCCTCAGTGGGACACTGAAGCATACTGCAAGCTCAGGGCTGCAAGGAGAGCAAGGAGTGGGCAATGGGGAATTGTCAGAAAGAATGCCAGAGGAAGGACCACGCATGCCCAGTTAGCAGGCATACATCCTCTTTGTCTGCTTTTAGAAATACAATGGTTTCAGGACTGTCACTGCTGTGGCTGTGCTGCACTGAAGCATGGGGTCTCAACATGACATAGCCCTGCAGCTCCTGTGGAGCTTTGCAGTCTGGGTGCAAATTTCCTGAAGAGCTCAGGCTACATTTTACAGCTACTTGCCAGTTGGGAAGTAGAAGACCCTACTACCCTACTATCAGAAGCTGTTTAATACTTAGTCAGGGATTTATAGCCTTACACCATACAGGATATTGCTCAGCTTTACCCCTCAGCAAGATTTGCTACAGCCATGTCTTAGCTAGCTCTCCTGTTAAATGGTAAAAACAGCTGCTCAACAGTAGTTATGGGGCACCAAAAAGTAACTAACTGAATTACGTATATAGATACCATGCAACACAGTAAGCTATGTAAAGAATATATGGCTGAATTTACCACACCAGTGCTAATATCCATTTAAAAACAACACCAAATTTCACAGGAAAGCACCTATATGTTAACACACACTAATGCTCATTTACACAGTGACTTTCGATGAGGTGGCCACCAACTATCAGCATGACTGCTGCTCTTGTGACTGTCTACAATAGCAAATTAACATGACTTAGTTATTGCGCTTGAAATATACACTGGAAATGCAAATAAGCACTGGAAAGGTCATGACTTATTTAAAACCTCCAACTTAACCACAAGAACAATCTTTTGGTTTCCAGAAACCAATGCCTGGTAGACGTTTACTTGCCCTTGATGTCAAGAAAAGTCTTAGGAAATAAATATTTGCATTTCAGCACCTAAAAAGTTGAGTAGAGTCATACTCCATTTCAGGCACGTCTCTCAACACTCTGCAGTGTGCTAATGTCACCATACTCAGTGTTCACAGTTCACAGATCTAGATGTCAACAAATAAACCTAAAGCTTATATATAATGCTGCATTATTTACAGCAACCAGGGGTGCACAGAAAATCCCATTTGACAACTGTAATTACACCTGTCACTAATTTGAATAAAAATTATACCTTACCACTGGTGTACCATTGGCTACTTGACAGAATTAAAATAAAATAAAATAAAACACAATAAAATACAGGTTGTTTTTTTTTTTTTTTTTTTTTTTTTCCTCAAGAGGAAAGGAAAAGAAAAAAGCAATCTCAGAGCAGAATACAGTTTAGTTCTGTGGGCTCAGTTACTGAAGTTTAACAAGAAGTCCTCACACATCAGCAATGTGTCCATGCAGCTTGTGCCAGGCAGCCCTCCTTTCTAGGGGAGAAGCTTCCCAGCACAGCAGGGCAAAACTGCTTACAGAGCTGCAGGCAACTCTGCACGTGGGGGAAGGAGGCTGCTGGTGAAAGAGGATCTCCCCACGCAGCTACCACTTGTACTTTCCTAATAGCCATACAGGTAGGGTGCAGGGTTGGGTAATACCGGTATGCTTAAGAATGTAAATTCCCTGCTTGACTTGTGACTGCAATGAGAAATTCCCACCAGTACCTCAAGCTGAGAATCATTCGTTTGTGAACAGCCAGTAAGACACTGCCCAGGCAACTAAAATAATCAGGATAGTTCCCAGAAATTTGCAGAGACTGTATTTGTTTTGATGGTAAAATATACAAAATGGAATTAATTTCCACAAACAGATTTGAGCTTCTCTGTCAAAATCCTGATATCAGAGAAGGATCAGAAATGGAAACAGATCAAGATTGTCACTGCCTCTCAAGGGAAAAAAGCAGGTGCTGTTGCAGGGTGGATGAGAGTGGTTGGCCGTGAAGAAAAGAAATGACTGTGTGGGTCTCACTCCCTCAACTGTTGGGATATCCTGAAAGCAGTGAGAACCTTCCCCCTCATTTACCCAGACAGAAGGTCTCCAGAAGTTTCAAAATCAGTGTCATGTTGATATAGCAGAGATGTAATGGTTGGCTGAAGGATATTTTGCTATTTTAATCCCCTTGCATTGTGGTTGCCTCTCTGGGGTGACCTCAGCCAGAATAGCCGTATAAACAGCCCTTCTTCCATCCCCTCCTTTCTCTTCCTGATTACCAAAGAGAAAATGTATCCTGAAGAGACTACCCCTTTCCCCTTCTCACCCTCCCTCAGCTCTGCAATGAGCATGCTTCAGCTAAAACACAGGCTGTCACCAGAGAGCACCCTGCTGGAGGCCACAAAGGGACACAGCCCTTCTGCCTGCAAATTATCTTTCCCCTTCAATCCTTTGTGTTTTTCCCAGCTGCCCTGCTCCACACACCATCTTCCTCCTTAGGCTCTTAATTCAGTTTTGCTCGTGCTAATGGCCTGGCTCAGCTGGCAATGTGCAGGCACAGGGTAGAATCTCCGTGAAAAGCAAAGGATGGAAGTGCATCTCTGCTTTCGTTCCCCAAGTGAGCGCTGGGTAGGTGGTGGATCATATTGATTTCAAGCCCTGGAAAGGAGCAGAGAAAATTTCCTCTCCTTTCCTTTGGGAAGCCTTATAACCAAAGACTTTGCAGAAAAGAAGCTTCTTCCACTGGCTTTAAGGGCATCTGCTTGCAGCCCTTGGATGATGGCATTTCTCAGCAAGAAGTTTTACATTTAGGAAATCCTACTGAATCTCAGTGGATCTACCAGGAGCAATGAGAAGGCCATATGGTACGGGACACTCACAAGAATGGCTACCTGATACCAAAGTTGGGTCTTCAGGGGCAGCAAATACAGGATGACATAAAGCATTCAGCCTGTTCTCAGGTACTAAGCAGCAACTGGTAACCTGCAGGCTCAAGAAGCCAGATGGATGAGGGCTAGCTTACCCTGAGGATAGCTGGACAGTTATCTGAGCTGCCTAAGCCACAGGCTCCTCAGGTTTGTCTTTACTATGCTATAGCCATTGCCATGCAATTTCAAGCTGTGCACTGCCTTTAAGAGCCTTACCGGAGCAGAAATGGCATGGAAATCTGCAAGCCAAAGGCACCTGCTGACTTAGGAGACCAGCCAAAAAAAGAATGCCAAGAAGTACCTTATTTTCTGACAATAGCAGGTTCTGAGGCACTTTGTGTTTTTAAGAGCTTCCAATTAACTCAGGGGTGGCTGACAGTGAAACTATAATGCAGGGATCTGAGCCACTTTGCATGAACGTGAACACACCATGGTTGAAAACAAGCAAGAACTAGGGGAAAAAGGAGAGACCAAAGAGCTCAAAACTGTCCTGAGGCTGAAGAGCTCACAGTTTATAGCATGACTGTCAACCTCACTGAGTGCTACTTGCACTTTCGGGCCCAAATGCCCAAAACTATCCTTCTGTGTTGCACTTGGGAGTGTTGGCCTGGATGGGAAGGACTCCAGCTCACAGATCCCCCAGCATACAGATGCTGGACATCCATTTGGGTTTGGATGGGCTTGGGGGCTAGCGAGCACCTGCTTTGAGCCCACATCAAGGGGACACCTCGGCCCCTTGGGTTGGTGACAGTGCCTACTCCAAGCTTTGCTGGGACTGCTGAGTATCTCATACTAAAGGCAGAGGAAAATACGCCAAATCAAAGGCAGATTCCACAGAAGCAGAACATCCATTTGCAGACACTGAAGAGAACACCAATAACCAAATCTGTGCCCAGCATTGGGAAGGAGAAGAAGATAAAGACATAAAGCAAACCAAGTGAGAAAGGTCTATCTGGTGGCAAAACAAGACCATCCTTTGGATCAAACCAGGCAGAGATTTACTTGTTTTGGAGGAGGCACTTACCTCTTTCAGTTTTTTTCACTGTGAAGAAAAAGCATTACTCAAAGACTGACACAAAAAAGGGGACTGAGTATACCTATCCTCTCCAGCTATCATATCCACAATGTATTTAATGGCCAGTGATATGCCTACATTTAGCAGATACATATTTTTAGCAGTGAAGATTAAACTCTCATTATCAGCCATCTAAGTGGTTGGTAGAAAACAGTGTCAAATAATGCAGAAAACTGCGCTGGACTCATATACACATTTAACATTGCTGTGGAACAACACTGATAAAGGCTGCTTGTCACCTCTTTTGCTCAGCGAAAAGTGGAAAGCAAAACTGCTGTCAGTGTTGGAACCGGTGTCAGAGTTACCAGGGACACACACAGACAAATAGAGACAGGCAGAACAAAACCAATTAACGTGGGCACGAGCACTGACCGCGCCAAATGTGGCAGTGTTTCCCTCTGGTTGGAAATAAACAGATATGAAATGCAATAATATTAGCAGGAGATTAGAGGAGGCTCCCCCTCCTCAGCAGGCACAAGCAACAGCTGTATTCCTGCAAGATGTTATTTCACCTCAAATATCTCGGACAGGTTAAACCATAGCAAATTTAGATAGCTGAGCCCCACAACATGATGATAGGCTCAAATTTGGTAGGTATGAATTCGAGCAGTGAAGTATAAGTTCTGATGCCCATATCCAGAACTAATCCACTTATCTCTACCTGACCACAGCAATGCTGCTACTCGGCGGGACTCAATAAATTACAGGCATTTCAGAGATTATTTGAGCATCGCCATACACATTTGGAGTACAGTTTTATGATACGTTCAGGCTGATGAGTTGTCCTTATTTCTGACTGTACCTTTAAAAAGTCCCCTCTTTGATCAAACCAAGCCTGTTTACTGTATTGCACAGAAATTCATATTGCGCTGACACAATTGATTATAATCCAGGCACAGAAAGAAACCAGTCTGTGCTGGGCTCCCAAACCCAAGCCACTTGCTGATGTGGCAGGGAAGGTAGTGAGATGACCCTTGACTTTGCTCCCCATCTCAACACAGACCTTTTGAGCTGTGAGGGACTGCTGCACGCTCAGCCCACAGCAGCCCTGTGCCTGAGGCTGTGCCTGCCCCTGCCAACACAGCTGGTGCTGCTGCAGCTGCATCTCGTTCTGGTGGGGAGGAGAAGGAAGAGATAGTGAGAAATAATCTCAGTGATTATATGAGACGGAGAATACATTCCCTTAAATAACCTCCTCCGCCTGCTGAAGTTATCAGAGCATGCCTTTCTAATGCTGGCTAATGCCAGGTTAAGTTCAGTAGTTCACAGCTGTGTATTTTCTTTGAGATTTGTCCCTAATTGAACAGCAAGCTGGGGGACTGCAGCTACATGTGATATCTGCTAGGAAAACACATCCATCTCAAATGGCATTTTTCAAAGAGACACATACAATCTTGTTAAAAGTATGAGCCCTAATGGCTATTTGCTCCACCATCCACCAGCAGCAGGTACGGCAGGAAAGGGAACAGCTGCTTAGTTGCTTCTGTGATCTATTTTGTCTAGATGTTTGCATGTTTGGGAGAGTGGTTTGGCCCTTTGCTGTTCTCAGATGAATCACTCTGCTAATGGACTAGCAAGTGCATGGATAACATTATCAGTGATGCAGACCATGGTTCCTATATTGCCTTAATACGCCTCTAAACCAATCTGGTAAATTACTTCCATTATAGGATTTAGATAGTATCCCATTACAGATCAAGCTTTTGGTTAAACGTCATTTCTCTGAAAGACATATTTGGTGTCAAGGTCCACTTGGTAGTTTCAGAAGAGAATGAGCAGAGTCTGATATTTCCTTTCTTACGACTCCAAGGAGCACTGCAGGGGTAGTGCCGGGAGAGCTGGGAGGGTGGGTAAGAAGAGCTCCTATCATCAACAGAGCAGGGCCAGCAGATCGCTTTGCTCTCAGCTCTATCCCTGGTGTGCAGTAAGCATGCATGTCTCCTGGTCACACACTGAAAATTCTTCTAAGCTGTGTTGGGTAGCTCTAAAGTTAAAGGGACAATATAATGTTAAATTATTATACCAGGAAAATACATCCCGTATATGAGCTGCTGTTAAAGAAACTGTCTTTTCTGTCCATTTCCAGTGGTTTAGTCTTGGCACTTCAGTGAAACTACAGAGCCCATCCCAGCTGTCAAAGTGCAGCCAGTCTCTGATGCATATATTATTGCATAGCTCTGTTCTTTGCTCTGAAAGCAGATCTAAATAAAATAATTTTCCACTTGCATTTGAGCAAAAAAAAAAAAAAACACCCTAGAAAGAACAAGTCATGAAAATGATTCTATTTGTTTCAGAAAATATAAATGTTCCTTCTCCTTTTTTCCTTAAACAAAATGAAAACATTTGTGTCCAGTCTGTGCTTCATTCCAGCACTTCTATTAAACATTTTTACTCTGCACTTAATAAAAAGAGACATTTCATTTTAGCAAAGTCCTGGCTTATTAAAATTAAAGTGATGTGGAATATTAGTGGGACTTGCCAGTATTAAATATCTTTATATGATAATTTATTCCATATTTAGTGCTCAGTGCTTGCAGTGTTTAATGCAGCTAAAGCATATGGCGCTGTTTTATTCAAATGTTAAACTGTGTGATCATTAAAAATATATGGAAATGTAAACATTGTGTCAGAGTTCAGTGTCTCAGAAAGGAGCTGTTAATCCTTGCAAACAGTTTCATTATAACAAGAAGCTCAATCAATTAATGATTTTGTTTTCTTATGTATTTACTTGTCACAATGTATCCATTTAGGGTAATTAATTTTATTATATTTCAATTTTCTATATATTTACATTTCTACATTCTTATAGAGGAACGTTTCACTTTTATTTTGATTTGATAAGAAACAAAGACTGGCAAAATCTGTTTAACTGCTAAGCTGGGAGCTCAGATCAATCTCCATTTCACTTGAGGATTGAAAGCAAAAAGCTTCTGGCTCTACAGCAGCTTTGTCAGTCTTGGCAATTTGCATTATGTTACCCATGATAGTATGCACAAGGATCCATTGCCACAAATGCAATTTAAGAAAACACTTTCAGTTCTTTTCCTCCTTCTCAGTATTTTCAGGCAACTGGAATGACTTCATTGCTGTAGAGAGATTACTTATTACGTGTATTTAACTAAATAATATATTTTTTAAAAAATCCTGAGAGGTAATAAATAAGTTGAGTTTCTAAGAGAAACTTTTCAGGACTTTTCATGCAAAGGCAGAAAGTAAGAGGGATTTTGATGGATGGACACACTGCTTTGGAGACAGCTTTTGCTGAGCAGAGGAGCAGGGAGAGCCGGGGTGGGTGTTCTCAGAGCACTTTGCACAGTGCCCTGTGTGCTCCTTACTGCCTGCACCCCTGCTAGGCACAGCCTGGCCACTGAGCCTCTGCAAGCTTAGTGATGGTGTTAGAATAATGGCATAA
The DNA here is from genome assembly GCA_030625065.1 of Alectoris magna. NCBI lineage: Eukaryota > Metazoa > Chordata > Aves > Galliformes > Phasianidae > Alectoris > Alectoris magna. The sequence continues at coordinate 110,273,536 of CM060560.1, forward strand.
TTTTTCAGTCATGGTTTTGCAGGCAGCTGTAGGCATCTGGGGCTGGTTTCTGTACTGGTTAGTTAGTGTACAGGGCTGGGTATTTTTCACTGTAAAGCAAAACAGTCTCCATCTCTCCTGAGGTCAGGATTTCACCCCCAGAGCCTGACGATTCAGAACATGACAGTCACAAGTCCTGCCTGATGCTCAGTATGTCTATCTATCATCTCCCCACTTTTAACACTCCACACCCTTTAACTAATTTCATTTTGATGTCTCACCCTTTAATGCTTGCAGGTATCTCCCTCTAAATCTGACTTCCATTTTCTTACTGCCTGCTTGTCCACACAGTTCCTGCAGCTCAGCCTGACTGCTGGCAACAAAGGCAGAATGCTCAAAATACAACTGCTCCTCAGACAGCGTGATTGTGGAAAATAGACAAGCCTTATCCATTGTCTTTGGGCAGAAGGACATCAGTGGTGGTACAGTGAGGGTTTTTCAAGGCACAGGGAGAACCATGTACTAACTTGCAACTTAGCCAGTGGTGGCAAAGCTAGCTGGCATTTCAGTGTAACCACAGAAGCTCTCCACCCACAGACAAGAGTCATGTTCCTTAAAAGAAAAGCCCATGCACAGATAGATGGTGAAATCTGAATGGCTTTTTTAGTGAGTCACAGAGAGTCGGCTTTGATAAAAAACAGAAAACTTGATATTGGGGTGGTTGAGTGAAAGTCTAAAACTGAACATGAGATACGAACAACTTACAATTCAGTATCAACTTACCTGTGTGGGAGAGGTGCAGATATCCAACTGACCTTCTAACTTTAAAGTCTCTGACACTTTGGATGTGATGCCCCATTTTGTTGTCAGTTGTTTCTCCTCAAGCCTACGCAAATTCAGCACGAAAATATCTTTCCTATAGGCATTTAATATCCCCCATCCATTACCCCTGCCTCCATGATTGATGTTTACTGCATATCTGGTTAGTAGTGCTGGCAGCTGGGAGATCTGGTATCTATAGCTGATGTTCCTATCTTTGGTGAGTTACTTCATCTCTTCTATTGCATTCACTTAATCATGGTCATCATCTTCAATTGAGCTGCTCATAGTGACACTTATTACACCTGTTACACCCCGTACAACAAAGCTTGAATTATTTTCTGGGGACACTGCAATATGTGAATTAATAGGTACCGCGTCTAACCTAAAGTATGTGGCAAATACAGTCACTAGAGTTGAATGTCACAGTCTAAGTTTTCTTTTTTCCACCCAGTCAGCAGTGTAGATAAGCAAAACATTTGCTGCCTATACTGCAAAAAAAAAAATGTGCCTCACCCACCTTGCTGGAGAAACGGAGGTGAGTCATTTTCCACAGCACTGCATTCTCATGGGCCTGATCCAAGTTCTGGTACTGCTGGCTGGGGGCTTTCCTAGGGTTCTCCAAGCTCAGTTATTGTTGAAGCTGTTGGAAAACAAGTAACAAAGTTGACCTGGAGAAAGCCCCAAATTCTGTGTTATTCCACAAATGCACACTAGGTCAGTACACCAGACCATCATTTAGCTTCTTGATACCTTCACAAAGTATCCAGTGGTGCTCCTGAGAAAAATCAGGATGCTGACTTAATACAGGTAAAGGAACTAATTCAAGAAACATGAAAAGCTTCCTATGAAGTTTCTTTTGTGTAGAATTAAACTTCAGCCAGAACTCTATTACAAGGTTGATAATGGTTAAATAGAATTTCAGCCATTAGCACAAAAATTCCTAAAAAGAACTACAGGAAATCTTACAAGTTTTAGAGATGTTATGGATGGTGGCATCCTAACATTTGAAACAGAAATCAAACACTGGGAATTCACGCATCTCTTGGCATCTCTGCATTTATTTGAGATGAGCTGCAGGGAAACACTAGTAGTAGAAAGACTCCAAGTTTTCTAAATCCTTGTGTCTTTTGGTTGCTGATCTTTTTCTATCCCTGGCCACATGTAACAAAATTATTAGATGCACAGACTTCACAACCAATCTTAATATTACAAGGACCATTTATTATTTGTGTTGAGCTCCAACCAGGTGCTGACAGCTGGCGATTCATAACTCCCTACCAAAAGGAAGTCTCTGTGATGAGCTGTGATGGAGAGGAGATGCTCTCACCTCCCCCAGGCATTTAGCAGTCCTGAAGAAAATGTACTCTGCAGTCCTTCATTTGCCTTCCAGTCCTCAGTCCTTCCCAGTACAGTATGTTTTCAGAGGACTTGGTGTGTAGAAGGTGAATATACATCACTGAAAGGAACCTCATTTCACAGTTACTTTCCTGCCTTCGTAATGCTAAATTCTGAGGCAATTTTGGCCTGTTGTAATACTGTAGCAAGCATAACTTAATTATTTGGCCAATTATAGTATCAGGGAATGTAACAACCATTACATGAATGGGTGTTGAATCAGCATATTTTCCACTCCATAGTAACTAACAGGAAAGAGAGAGGAAAATGTATTAACTGAGCAAAATCTAATAAACATAATGCTACCTACAGATATGTGCTATTTAATCCCATGAAAGGATTTTATGCTTCTGTTCACATGGTAATACCAGATACCATCTTACTGAAGGAAACGATGACTTCAATATATGAGTCCAACATCGGGAAAACATTTCCTTTTAATGTCTGTATACAAACATCTTCCTTGGTGATTCTCAAATGCTGGGGGAAATAATATTTGGGTGCTGACACATTTTAGGCTACATCCAAGAGGAAAATGCTGCCATTGACTTCAGTCTGAGCTGCCCAGACAAATTTGGGAGCTTCTATAGGACACAACACATCATCTGTCTGTGGAGACCTCCATCAGTAGGGCTTACAGCTGGAGTGGGATGTTAGCAGCCACTGCCACAGAGAGAATGAGGATCTTGTTTCATGAGTTTAATTAAAATGTATCTGCCACACTTGTTCTGCTGCTGTGGACAAGTCCAAGAGTTGATAACATGCCAGAAAAAAAAATTCAGATGTTTCAATCCAGAGAAGCAAGAATAATGAATTAGTCAGAAACTGTGCTGGGAAACAAGAGGACCGTAAAATAACAGGCAAGGATTAATTTTCCTCTATATCCCTCATTTTTTTGTCTGTGTAGGGCAGGCAAGGAGATAGTTAAGCTTGTAGAAAATAAGCTAATTTTAAAATGAATAATAAATAAATTAATCAGAATCACTGGGGCTTCAGCTCAAGTGGCAAATATTTGTACTGAATCTGAAGTTACACAGTGCTCCACAAGTGTGAAAAGCCCTTACATTATTATTAGTTGTTACAGCTACGTGTGATATCGATTATGTTAGTAACCACGATAACATTTTGAAGAGGAATTGTTAGATTTTCTTACAGTGATTAGTACATTGATTGTGATTGGCTATGCAATTACAGAGTTATTAAGGTGGCATTTGATTGTTTAACACGGCATTTCATAAGTCAATGACAATTTAGAACATCATTTGGCCCAAGTTTGGACATTCACACTTGTAAAGTGAACATTTTCTAAATCCAAAATTGTGTTATTAAAGTTTATTTACAAAATAGAATCCTCCTTAGAAGGTTTCTTCATGGCTGTTATTCAAACTAAAGGCCACAACACGCATTTGAGTCTGAACGCTCTTGAAAACAATAGCCATATTTATTTTAACCTCCTCTAACACATGAATACATATTTAAACTGAATTTATTATTATTGTTCCTTCATTAGAGGAAAAGATACCCTAAGAGTCATGTATGATGTAGTCCTTATTCAGAGCTTACTGAAGGAAATGGAAAGGGTCCTTTTATTCAGGGACTTAAGACAAATCCTAAATTGGACATTTTGAAAAGTTATATTTCACAGCATTTTAGGTTAGCTTTTCATTTTAACTTTACTGATTCAAAGTAAGAGCTGCCTAGAGTGTTAATCAGATTTTTACTGCAGCTGGAAGTATCTACCTGTACAAGATAACATTAGACATATCAGGCCATAAATTCTGATCTTTTTGTGAACTGTACCTGGAATACACATTTGTTTTTCTCATGAAAAAATGGCTGATGCAAGAAAGATTTCAAGATATTTCAAAATCAAGAATTTATTTATATTTAGCACTGATAAACCAGTGGAGCCCTGTTTTTAGTGTTTATAAAAGCCAAGAAAAATAAAGATCGGCTGTCACATTGCGAACACCACCTATTTCACATACCTGCAGTTAGCTCTGTGGGGGCAGGTAAAACCACATTTTTGTGGGTTTTACACATAGCCATATCAGGCCTCCCAAGAAGTACAAGGAATCTTGATAAAACAACCTAATCTAACTATATTTTCCAAAAGAATAACTGTACGGCACTGTAACACATTGTGTCTTCTCGTTAAAAAACTAATAAATAGCTATGCTGAATGTGTCTCACACATTTTTCAGGATGTACTGTTACGTTCTACTTCCAGTTGCTCATTCCTCTTGGCCTCATTTAGTATAAAGACAACTGCTTTCATAGCCCAGATTCACACCTCAGAGTTTTAACAACTAGTGTACAGGCCCCAACAGACAAATTTGAGGGAATAGGAAAATTTCTCTTTTTCAACCTGATTACACCTCCTTCCTTGAACAGCACAACGTCTCAGGAAGCACATAGTTATCAAACCCAACACTGCTTAGATGCAGCAATCCATGCCAGGAGCCCTCTAGAAAGTCATGTACAATATTCATGGCCACGCTGGTGATAAAACTAAACAGGATTTTTAACTCCACAAGTCCAGTGACTCAGACTGCAGACACCCACACACATTCCTGTGACCTTTTGGAAATGCCTCTGGTGGCCACTTGTCCAGAGAAAATGAGAGCACCACTCCACCTCTATGCTGGGAAAGGTGGCCAGCATCAGGCCCTGGAGCTCGTTCAGAGAAGGGCAATGAAGCTGCGAGGGGCCTGGAGCACAAATCTGATGGGGAGAGGCTGAGGGAGCTGGGATTGTTCAGTCTGGAGAAGGGGAGGCTAAGGGGTGACCTTATCACTCTCTACAACTACCTGAAAGGAGGTTGTGGAGAGGTGGGTGTCAGCCTCTTCTCCCGTATAACAGTGATAGGATGAGAGGGAATGGCCTCAAGTTGCGCCAGGGGATCTGCTCCATAATCCTCCCAGGCACAGATGTGAGTCTTACCAGCCTGTAGCTCCCCAGGTCTTCCTTTCTCCCTTTCTTAAAAATGGGGGGTGATGTTTCCCCTTTTCCAGACACAAAAGACTTTGCCTGACAGTCACAACTTTTCAAACATGTTGGAGAGCAACTTGGCAAGCACAACAGCCAGTCCCTTCAGGACCTTGGGATGCATGTTGTTCAGCCCCACATGTAGTTTTACTAAGCAGGCACCAGGGATATTAAGTAGCAAAGGAAACAAATATGGGATTATTTTCCCGCTGACTCATGATGTCCTCCGGTCTCTTCTGGTCTCTCAGTAAAACCACAGAAAAGCATGCCCTGAAGGAATGCCAGGGAGCACTTTGGGGAACGCTTCTGCTCTATGACCACTGCACCAAACAGCTAGGAGACAGTACAAAGTAAGAGAGCACCATCAGTTCAAGCAGCAAAATTTGTGTTTTCTGAGCACATGGCACAGTCTACTGTTGCACACTGATAAAATGAACAGCAGTGAGCTTTCTAGAGTAAACATAACCTCACTCACACTGAAGTAATTGGTCTCACAGCCATCCTCTGCTGGAGGGAAAAGCCATCACTGCCAAGTGGGAAAACATGACAAAAGTCAGACAAAATATGTGAGGATTTACTAATAAAGTGATTGAAGAATGAGATAAATCATAAGCATAGTAATCCATTTGTTCAGTATGGCTGAAGCTCTGCTAATGTTTGGTATTGTATCTCACAAAAATGTATACAACTCATATCAAGAATTTCCCTCCCAGACCTCTTTTGGCTAAACAGAGTTTTTCAAAAGCCTTTTTCTGCTGCTTCACTAAGCTCTGCTTCCATCAAAACTGCTGGAACACTGATGTGAGCAAAGCTGGGCCAGAATGCCACCCACAAAGTTTTGTTTACTGAATGCAGGGTGCTGACGCTGATATCTCCGCAGCTACGTGAAATTACAACTCCCGTGGCGTGTCCCTGGAACAGCAAACTCAGGACTTCCCAGCAGTGCAGAGCCTCATACAGGAGTCTGTTCCAACTCAGTACACATCTCTTTGTATGGATGACTTCTCATTAAATCCTACAGATAAATGTTTAGCTAAGAGTATCAATATTATACTAAAGCGTTGGGGAACCAAAAGTAATCAGAGAAATCAAGCAGCAAGAAAAAAAAAAAGGAAAGAAAAAAAAATAGTAGAAGAAGAACAACAGCAACAAAAGAACAATAAAGCCTGGACATGCTTCACATTCTTCTCTGAATGAGAAGTACTTGTTGTTCCAGCAGCAGCCAGCTCTGCTGCTTGTCGTGCAAATCTCTGTGAGATGGCACTATCAGAATCAAGGAGGAGAAGTAATGCATAAAAATGGAATCCAGCTAATATAAAATAAAGACAGAAGGGACTAAATTTAATTCTGTCCAGTAGACCCTACTAACAAGGCACAACTTACTTCTATAATCTTAATAAAAGCACAGAAGGACAACATATTCATCTGCTGCACAGGCTGAAATCACTCAAACTATGGTTTTGTAGGAGATAGATAGAAAAATTAGAAAATTGCCTATAAAGATATTGGAGATATCTGACATGAAAGCTTTCCACACTGAACTATAAGGCAGTAGCAAAGAATTACTCTGATCCTTAAGTTTTTTCCACAGTGACAGAATCTTGCCAAGCTGGAAGTTGACTCTGCAATTTTTAATGTATTTTAGGATAATTCATCTTCTTTTGCTACTCCCCACCAACCAATACGTCCCAGATTTTTTAAACAAATGACTTAAGGGTACACATGCATTTAATGTAATGTTCTCTTTTCCTCTCCTTTCTCTTCTTCACTACTGCTGCTACAAGTAATACTGTTGGGTATAGGAATCTCTGGTGCTGCAGCAAAGAAAATAATTTTTTCTTTCATTTAGTGGTCAACAAGGACTCATCTCAAATGGTGCACATGTGGCCAGTCCAGGCCTGGGAACCAAATCATCTTTAGAAAGCATCTGAAAGAAATGGTGTTTACCAGTCCTTCGCCTACATTAACGCTTGGGCATTAGGCAGTTAGAGGCACTTCCTGATGTCCGTAAATGGGACACTACGGATCAAACTCCTGAAAGTTTTAATGACCTCTTGATGTGCCTTATTTCTAATCAGAAAAATTAAAATATGACTTGGTACACTGCCCTGCAAATGTTGCTGACCTTTCCAAATAAACACTATTGGCAAACAGAGACAGAAGAGTTTGTAGCTGGGTGTAACTCATTCTAGCCACATACACCGGGGAAGTGACACTCGTGAGATTGCAAGAACGGTGTGCAAAAGCATGTCTGTGTCCTCACATGCCTGTGTGCATCTGCCCCTTTTCCTCCTTCTCTCTTCATCTCCCCAGGCTTTGAAACTTAATTTCTAACTAACTTTTCACAGGGGAACAAGGTTTTCAAAGGTACTCATCCCCTACAATGTCATGACAAAAGGAGGTGGGTAACAAAGGAAGATTTTACTGGAGTCTCTGTTGAGAGGAAGGTGGTAGTGTGAGCTGAGTAAGCATTAAATATCAAGTAATCTACAGAGGACATCATTCTTGAAGCACAGATTTGAAAAAGCAAAAACCAAAACCACACACACAAACCCAAGACCCCATTGATCTTGCAGCTGCTTTTTATAACTGCTTGTATTCTTCTGGACAGCCTTCCTTTAACTCTGGAGCATACACCTGGTGGTGCATAAACTAACCTCAGCAACACTGAGTACTCTGTTGCTGTGAACAGTGTGAGGGTGATGCAAGTTAGTGAATGGAAAGGTCGGCATTAATGTGCTACTTGCTCAGCAGATGGCTAAAAGCTGTATTGTTTTACATGCTACTGATATTAAGAACAGTTTGGTCCAGTGCTGAAAGTGAATTGTGAAGCAACAACCTTGGCAGGAGATACAGGTAGCAGCAGAACATGGATTGATTTTTAAATGCATTTTTGAAATAGGAAAAAAAGCTTCTGAAATACAAGCTGTGTTTGGGTACAGAGCCTAATGTATTTAGCCCATCTTTTCAAAGAAACAGTACTGGACCACATTCCACTGAGGGATGGGAAGGAACTCACACCTCTGCCCTGATCAGTTATGTTGCCCAGACTATTTATCCCCATTTCCCTCTGTAGGCAGTGTGTGAAGCTGAGAGGGAAGCTCACAGATTCAGTACCAGTGTTCTCCCTTCCTCTGTAGGCCGTGCTCTACAGCTAAACAAGTGGAGGAATGAAGTTGGCAACAAATGGCTGTCAGCTTAGGAGAAAAGTAGACCTGGGAAGCAATTCACGCTTGAGAATACAGGCATAAATTACTCCAGGTAAACCACACACTATGTGTCAGCTGCTCTGCAGGATCTCTCTTCATGCATCTTCTACCCTGCTACAACCCATGGCAAAGGTTCATTTATCCCTTTGTCCCTTCAACTTTCTGAAGCACAAATGCCTCCAAGGGCTGTCTCTGGAATGATAACACTGAAGCATCCATAGCCCTGGAAGAAATATTGCCACCATTTTTTCTCCTCAATATTATGGGCTTTCATATAGTACCTTCCTTCTTAGCACTCACCTAATACATGCTTTTATTGTCAGGAATTAATACATCAGTAAGGAAGAATAGTTCCAGCTTTATATGTTTCTCTATTTACATCCATTTCTTTAGCAAGAATACAATATTCTCATTTGAAAGCAAAAAGAAAAAAGGTTTTGAGGTAATGACTGCTTCAAGTATAATACATCAACAGCATTATAGATGCACCCAGAAATTCTTGGACATATGCACAATATTCTGACTGTCCTAAGCTGAAATGTTTTGTTAGTGAGCTGATGAAGTACAATTATGACAAAGGCTTCTGGCCTTTGAGAGATAGACACAGCAGAGAACAGGACGCGGGTCTTTGAGTTCAGGTTTGCACTTCTATGTTGAAAGTGAATAATGCTTTTTCTGAAGTGACACACAGCAATAAAAAGTGTCTCTTAATTTCAGGCACATTGTCCCAGATCCACAGATTGTTAAAGATTATGTTAAAATTAAACATCATAGCTTCAGGGGAATCATCTGTTGGATATTTCTCCTGCTCAGGGAATGTGTAAAGAGAAAGAAGCCTCTAAAGTTTTGCTCTTTTATCATACCAAAGCCAGAAGCAGCTCAGTGTTTAATACTAATTTTATGATTTTAAACCACTAGCTTACATTTCTCAAACACAGTCAGCAATTCTATTCTATACTTTTGCAGATGAGCTAAGAATCTACACCAGGCAATATTTTTAAGCAGCTAAAATGCAGATACACTGAGAGTTGGTCAATCTTTTCCATTCTATTGTTTTAAGAAAAGGACCTTTTTTTTTTTCAAGAGCTCGTAAGTATATGTATGTATATTTATTTCACAAAGAGCCTGTTTTCCTCTAGCTTTAGTTGCTGTGCTATTAGAATCCCACATTTATTTGTTAGCAGTGCAAATTTCTTCAGGGACTATATACTGAGACAGCCTGTATCATGGTAGAGCCCTGGTGTCCGCTGGATGATACTTTAATAGAAACAGTAAGAAACAGCACTTCCACACAGTCACATCCCAGCCTGAGAAGGACACACATTCTAAGTCTGTGCTGCTTTTCACTTGTTATTCCATCCATTTCATACAGTAACAGTGTGAAAACCTTTTGGAGGATTTTTCATAAGTTTTTCCTGTCTGCTGGACTAACAGAACACTGTGATGCTTTTTTTTCCCCCTGTAACACCAAGCATCCCATGACTTTTAATTCAAAATGATCTACTGTATTAGTGTTACTTCAAATGCAGGTTGTTGAGTGTGAGTGAACATATTACATCATCTTGCAGAGAAGTTTCACTGTAAGAGCAATGCAACATCTATTGTTACAGAAACATTAGGAAAATATTCTTCTCAGAAAGAGTGGTGAGGCACCGGCACAGGCTGCCCAGGGAGGTGGTGGAGTCACCATCCCTGGTGGTGACTGGAAAACATGGAGGTTTTCAATATATGGGTAGATGTCACATTGAGTGCCATGGTTTAGTGGGCACATGGTGGTGTTGGGTTGATGGTTGGAATAGATGATCTTGGAGGTCTTTTCGCACCTTAATGATTTCATAAAATGAAGAAACCATCATGTTTGACCACAAGGACAATTTGTGTAACAGCAGGGATTTTCAGAAGAACGGGAGGGTTGCATGAACTAGAAGTGGCAGTGCAGAAATAGCATTATCAGAGTGAAGAAATTATAATGGGAAATATGGAAGCTCAGGATTAAAGGGCAGGCAAAGGGCGAAACGACTTCAGTGCAGGATCCTGTTTTCTGCTCAGCAGATTTGCCAACAATTCAGGCTTGCCTAGTCAAATGCCTGTTGTTCCTTTTCCAAATAAACAGATTTATTTCATGTCCAGGTGTTGGTTTTTTGTTGTTGTTGTTGTTGTTGTTGTTGTTTTTTCCCGTCAAACAAACACATAGCTTTTTTGCTTTTTTTCTTTTTTGGTACCCCTGGCGTCTAAAATGGAATTCCCCAGCAACTGGCTGGGGGCTGCTGACCTCTCCAGCTTCACCAAGGGTTGTGCCATTGCTTTTCTGAAAACCACAGACAACTGCAGCGTTACCACAATGTATGGTTCTCCCCCAGATTTTAAGTAACTAATCAGCAGTTAAGGGAAGAGGAATATAAGGTGACCAGGAACAGAAGTCAGTGAGCAGGCATCTGGCTGAAGGGGAAGCTTTAAGCAGCCATTTTCTCCCTGTAGTCCATGTTCAGCACAGATATTCCCAAATCCCCCTTTCTAACTGCCTACCGACTAGTTCCTCTCTGCTGAACTTAGTGCTTTTCTTCCCACAGCATTACAAGCCTCACAAGCTTTCTTCCAAAAATAAAAACCCTCTCTTCATGTTGTGAAGTTAGATAGGACTGCTGGATGTGTTTCATCCTCTGCAGCCTATTCTGATCCTTTCTGCTTGACAGAAGAAAAAATGTTTCCCTGGGGAATATTTGACCACACACTACACAACCATGAGCTGCTACCTGAGCTCCTTAATTGGCTCAAAGACTGAAGCGATTTTCTGCTCCCAGCATGGTTTCTACACGTGGATAAGGATACACGAGGAAGCAGCAAGAGGAAAGAGAAGGTGCCACTCTCCAGGTATGTCAATCAAGCGTTAAACTTGCAATAGCAAAACATTCCTTTGAGCCAGACACTAATAACGCTTACTCTGCTCCCAAAATTGCAGACAAACCTGTCTGTAATCAGATAACATAAAAAGACCCTGACAAATGGCTGGTGACGTATCTTCCCCCTTCCCCTATGGTGTGTGATTGCCTGGGAAAGAGCCCCCGGGAAGCAGCTCAGCCCCAGACCAGCACTACGCCCGCAGCAGCTGCAGAGCGCTGTGCTGGGTGCAGCACAGCAGCGGTTATCTCATGAGTTGGGATGCTCCACCTTGCCACACACAGATCATTCATGTGCACTGCACAGCTTGACAGATGCTGGTGGTGTAAGTTAATACTTCAGCGAATTGCTTTGTAACCTGCCCCAAAATCTTTTTTTTTTTCTTTTTTTTTTTCTTTTTTTTTTCCTGGGTTATTGAATAAAGAAGGCTCTGCAATGAAAATAACTTTGACAGCCTTGCTGCAATTATACCGAAATTACTGAAACAAATAAAACCTTTGTGAATCCCTTTTTTCACTTTCAAAAGACAGAAAACACGCTGATGTTTATAGGTGTTCTCAAGAACTGTAATTCGTAGCGGTACACTGAACATGAATAAAACCTGTGTTAACAAGCAGCGTCTGTCATGCGGTCCACCTGATTTGCTCAAGTGGCCGTGTTTGAGCAGCACTGCACTGAGCTGGTGAGGTATTAATTGGCGATGAGTAGGAATACACCATTTAAAACACTTTTGACTAATATGAACCTGGATAAACCTGCTTTGGCAGATTTGTTAGTATCCGGAATCACAGTATGACTCAAAGAATGATTACCTGGGGCCCTTGACAGATCTAAGACATATGAGCTGATGGGGCAGCCTTTTTCTGCGTCTGTCAAGAGGTGACTTCAGGAGGGTGGGTGGGTGTTTGTTCAGTGCTTGTGTGAACTGCTGGACTGATAGCTCTGAAATATGACGCTTCACCTTCAAAACTGGGCACAAAACTGGTTGGATCCTTTTCACAACGAACCTTAAACAAGGCTTGGGGCCTTAATGCTAACAGCAGACAGGGGAGTGTCCTGGTGCTCATCCCATCATCAGCCTCTGAGAGGAGACAGCTAAGAAGTCTATTGAGACACTTCTTTGCAATGTAAAAGGTATGAAAATACCTGGGATATACTTCATGAATTATATTTGTGGTGTTTACGCTCAATACAGAATTGGTAATTTTAAGTATCTTACAAACTTTATACTTGCATATCTGTATTTGCTTTACATTGTTCTTGCCCCTTAAGAATGACGTACCCCTACAGGGATATTAGTGAAAATTTTGGGGAGAAAATGCACAAAGCAAACTCTCCAAAGATAGAGAATTTTCTCTTTTTTTTCTTTTTTTCCTTCTTGCAGAGGGAATTAATGTACAACTTGTTTCAAATTGAAGTAAGCTTTGCAAATTCACAGTTGAACACTAGCCTCACCCAGGCCAGTCTAAAGTAACTGATTAAGCCTATTTTTTTGAACTGGAACAAATCAGACCCTTTATATATACCTTTCCCTTCTTCTTTAGCTTATCACATCTCTCTCATCTTCTACATGTTCCTAATCTTACTTTTGATCCAGTCAGAGGGCACACTTGTCTTTCCAAACTGCATCTGGAGAAGCCCCCTCAGTACAGTGGGGAGCAGCTCCTCATGGGATATAACTGATTTCAGAAGGCCTGAAAACCTACAGCCAAGAGACCAGTCTTTAAAATGTGATAGGAAGCCATGGAAACTGACATGTCAGAACAGGACACAGAGAAGCAAACACTACAGACCTCCATGCCACAGAGAACTTTCTCCTTTGTCCGTTCTCAGCACGTTGTGGAGTGGTAGATCAATTAAATGAACCAGAGAGCCAAACAGCAGCCTGTGTGCTGAGCAAGAGTCATGTTTCCGAGTTTTAACAACTCTCTGTCTGCCAGGGCTTCTTTCTGTTGACAGCAACGAGGATCAGCTCAGGGCGGCGCAGATTGAGCCAACACTTGCTGGATTGTGACCGAAGGAAGAAGCATCTTGAGGGAAGGGAAGTGTGACTGTGGAAACAGAGTAAAAGCATAGCATGGGGAAAAGGCAAGATGACGAAAAGTCCTTGGAATTTGCAGTCAGCATCTAAATTTTGCATGCCATTCTCCAGCCTAAGAAGCATGTGTACTCAACCATAAGTAACAGGACTGCAGCTGAGCTCTTGACAGAGCTGTAATAGAAAGAGAAACATAGCACGGACAGGGAGCATTAGTGAATATTTTCTTTTATTATTCACTGCTTTCTTGAATTCTTATTAGGGAATTAATAAACACATATGGTTTGCAGAACAAATCCAGGCACTAGGAACTTTCCAGAGTATTTTTTTATTACTAATGGTAATTATGCCCACAGGTGAAGTAACAGCTGAGTGACTCAAGTTACCCTGCTGTTTAATTTAATCAAAGGAGCCGTGAATCCTTTAACGAGACCTTTTAGAAAAAGGACAAAGATAATTTCCCCTATTATTGGGAAACAAAGAACATGGTGAATTCATTTCATAACACTTAATATACAGCTAGAGAGTATAAGGAGAAAAAAGAATAAAGCAGAGGGAATGAATAAAGTCACTTGAAGGTATGCTGATTTTCTGTATGGAATTTTGTGGCACGTTCTCAAATCACTGCCGCAAACTACAGGGCTTACAGGCGTTATGAATTAGTTAAAACAATTACGATTGAATTTAACATAAAGAAGCATTTGGCTTCTACTTGTCTTTAAAGCACACAAAACACACCAGGAGGGGGCTAAACCACATTTACCAACACCAAATATTAGGAAGCTAGGTTCAGATTTCATTGTTTCTGCTGTTCCAAAGCCTGAGGCTTACAGAATATACAGTTGCAAAATGTGGGAATCAGAAGTAGCGGGGAAATCTATTGATCCTTATTATGTTCTCTGCCTCTTCTGATTTTCCAAAGTGAGTTTGAGACTAGGTAATTATTTGAGAGGTTAGACCAAACCTGGTATTTAATAAACTCTGGCAGATTTCAAGTACTTCTTGAGCACTGATATTGCTAAAGAAAGTAGAGTAGGAATAATCTATAGTTAATCAATAAATCAGCTCAGTGTTACTGCTGAGTTCTTTGATTTATAAAAATATTGAGAGTAAACATAGCAGCTCCACTGTGAGACCAGAAGTTCCAACCCCTTCTGACCGTAACAAATCTCTTCACTGTTTTCTTAACATCTACTGTGAAGAACTTAAGGTTAACGAAGAAAATATAAGGAAGGAGGCAAACAAAAGCAGTCTTCAGCCTGTCTCCTGCAGTGAGCAGCAAATAGCAATAATCTTCACAGACCACAGAAATATCCTTGGATGACTGATGACTCTCTCGATTACAGAGGAGCCTGGGGGGACTCTCCAGCTTCTGGCAGTACTGCACATAGGAGCACAGCCGCTCTTCCTGATGCTGGCTCTTTTAGACATGGGGAAGTCACAGTGTCTATGAATAGCTTGCAGAATAAACTGTCTGCCCTCGTACTTGGTTGCCCAGCCACTCAAGTTCTTGGCATACAGTTATGGTTCCCTCACTGCCAAAACCTGGGCTCCTGCCCTGGGATTTTGGAGGGAGACATGGGAAAAAAGCAAAGGCTGCATGCAGTCACAGAATAGGTCAGCAGGAAATATAAAAACAGAATCATTTTCTACCTGAGATCATTCCTTTAGTGTCTGGCCCAACCTAGAAAATCAAAGAATTAACATGTTTGAGAACCTTTGACTCAAGAGCTTATCTACAGAAATATTTCTTATGTTAAAGGCTAATTAAGGTCAATCATACCATACTCTGTGTACCTGTAAAGTCAAACTCGTGGGAAGAGCAGGGTTGATTTCTACAAGAGACTTGTCAGTATTTTGCCCAAAGTGCTTTCAGAATTCGCAAGCAGCATGGAGATTTTAACAATTCTTTTGCAGATGTTTCAGGTGTCCTTTCACCGGAAAACTGTAACCTGATTTTGGTGTAAAACTATGTCCATTTAAGTTTCATATGCCCACACATGTTGATCACATTTACTTGGGTACATCAAGCTATATTTCTTTCATTCCTATGTGTTTGCACACTGCAAACATTTGTAGCCTATTATAATGTTTTTTCTCCTTATTCATTAAGTAATCCAATGCATCAGTAGGTAAACAATCAAATATTTTCTCTGAGCAATTCCCTTACACTCCCAATATGCTGCTTCCTAATGAAGCCCTTCTGATTTCTTTCTCTCTTTGGTAATATAATTCAGAAGGCAAAATGCAACTCTGTGTAAAATATGCTACTGAATTTTCCTTTCTCTCCATCTGAAAGATCAGCTCCCTTCTTGGTATCTTAGTAAAACAACAAGACGTGTTTAGCACCCAGTCTAACCCTTGACACTTACAAAGAAGACTGAAGTTGCTGAGCTCCCAGGAAAAAATAAAAGAGATCTTGACCTTCATTTGCATGCACGAGGATAAAGTTGGGCTCTTCTGAACAATCTGCACCACCACCACCACAAGAGAGGAGCAGTGGGCAGCACAGCACCACTGGAAACAATCTGAGATCCAGAATCCATTATTCTGAACAAAACGGGGGTTATATTTCTGCAAGGAATCCACAAGTTAAGACTGGGTGCAAAGGAAGCTAGGATATACTGCTTTTTCAGTTACTAGATGACAATAAAAGGACAGTGTCAGCTAGCACATGCCAGGGGCATGGGGAGCTTCACCCCTTTCTCCTTCCTTCCTGCACAGGGCAAGCTCCTGCAGCTGCACCTGATACTCCAGGGATGTCAGCTGCTGCCAGCTCACTTGGTCCTGCAAAACAGCAGCTACCCAGAGGCACACCTGCACCCCTCAGCCTGTGGGAAGGAGCCAAGTGAGTTCTCCCTTGGTACCAAACTGAAAGGGGGAGAAACTTGCCTTCACTAAATAATGGGTGATAACTTTACTCTTTTAAGTATGAAGATGGGTCTGTCCAGTTCTGGCTTTGGGATTGTCAGAAATGAAGGCTGGCGTAACTGCTCACTGCAGTTTGTATCTTTCACCGTGCTAATTTTAAAACACCAGCACTTTCCGAAGGAAAAGAAAACATCCTTTGCTGCCTGGAATTTTCCATGGTTACACTTTGCCCAGAGGTGATTTGTCCCTCAGAGGAAAACTTCAGTATTATATAATATTTTTTAATTCTGTTGTTTGTATCTACCAAGGCAGACAGATAAATGGAGGGACAAATAAATGAAAGAGCAGCCTGAGATTTTTATCAGTGCATACAGCCAGGATGACTCAATGATCAACTGCTCTGGAAAGTTTTAGACTTTTGTTAATTGAGCATTGCTGAAATTCCAGGATGACTGGGGGGGTCATCCTCAAATCTTTCTCTCAAAGGAAAAACCTAATTTTAAGAGAGGGTGTGACTGAAAGTACCTATAGGGAATTCCATTTCTAAATTTGAGTTCCTGTCAAACTGTGGTTTCATAAAGAGCTAAGTATTTGAATAAACTCGTAAGGAAATGCTTTTTGTCAACATTAAGGAATATGCACAAATATTAGTAGTTTAAATTCCACAACTTTGAGTCCCGCTGTTAATATTTAAATACAATACAGTGTAGTTGTAAAACAATGTTATCTGGCTATCTGGACTGCCATTTTAATGAACATTTGAATCCCAAAGCTCCACGCTTCCTTTTTGAAAGTGTGTTGATTCCACCCTGAAACAGATCTAAACTCACTCTCCTCATTGCTATGTCAAGTATTTTTCTTTGTTATTCTGTAATTCTTGCATACGCAGATACTATAATAGCATAATTTTAACAATACAAACAGTAACTCATACTTGCACAGGACCTACATGTACACAGTCTGTAAAAGAGCTGGAAGTCTGGTTCATCAAGATAAACAAGATTGTCTTGTCATAAATGTATTTTTATTGTGAGGCAGTTTGTGTGTAGACAATTTAATTACTGGATTGAGCAATAAAATTCCCACAACAGTAAAGGCTGGCCAACCAACCTCTTTCTCACTTGATTAACCCCCTGAAACTCAAGGCACCTGTTCCAAACTCACAGACTTAAGAAAATAAATATCAGAGGACTTGACACTTTGCCACTACCTTGTTCTCATATTTCATTTAAAACAAACCCCCCAACTGCCTTTCATTCTGTGTGACAGATACATTTGCCTGAAGCTGTTATGAGAAAGAATGTAGAACACCTCTTCACAAAGTAGATTTTTTTTTTCTAAAGATATGATCTCAAGAAAAAAAAAAAAAAAAAAAGTAGAAAAAGTGTACTGATTGTCCATACCCAGAGGCTAAGAGGATAAATCCCTTTGTTATTGATCTTCTTATGTTAGGAATTCAGGAGATGCACGTGTGTTTTTGCATATCTGTACTTTGCTCGTTTGTACTGAGCTTCTTCTGGGTCAGAGATGAAAAGCTGTCAGAAATGAAAAGCTAATTTCAAGGGTCAGTCCTAAACTTATTTTTTAATCTTAATAGTGTGGATGACTACAAGTTGTGACAGAGAAGGTGCCAGTGGTCTACAGGCATCTCCCAAAGGATGGCCTCATACCTCACTGAAGCAAAAGAGTTATTCAAAAGCAGAAGAGCCATTAGTTTCATTTTTTGTTGTTTCAGAATCATATTATAAGACTTGTGTCATGGGATTTAGAGCATCAACCCATCTGCTTTGGTGGTTCAGCTCACTTATCCACTGAGATCAAATTCTTTGCTGAAGGAATTTCAAATAAAATTAACCTCCTGCTTCTTCTGGAAAAGTTGGGGATCTCTTTTCTACCAACTGGCTTGGGAGAACTTGTAATGTGTTGTTATTACACAGGGCTTGCTCTGCACTGCCTACTAAGTGGAAATTAGCATGGCAGGGAAACTTACGCACAGGCTGTTCGGTGGTGGTGTCCTAGCAGCAGATTTGCTACAAGAGAAGTTCTGAACTACAAAGGAACAACACTTTCTGCTATAACATTAAGAATTTAAAATAAATTATGAAATAAAAATCCTTGCATATACTCCAAATGATGAGCATCTGTCATGGTTTTGTAATTTTTGCTATTGGTATTCCACATCATAACATCATGTGGAGCACAGAGAAGAACTACACATCCCAGAGGACCTCACGGTCAAAGAGGAAAATACGTCATGGAAGCAACGCTCACTCTCTCTCTCACTGCCTGGCAGCAGGTGTGGGTGTGCTTCCAAGCCATGCGCCTTCAATTTCAAAGTAGGCTTCTTGGTCTTCAGAAAACTTTCTCACTCTCTCTCTTATTTCACCTGATTTATTAGCCTTAATTTCAATTAGATTGTATTATATTGTGTTATCTTGCATTCCGATATCATAGTTAGTAAAATAATTTTTACTCCTTAGATCATTGCCGCTGCTCTGTTTGTTTCCTTGAGCCCAGTTCCCATCTCCCTACCCCTTTCCCTTTTCCCTTCCCATTTGACGGGGGCCAGGGGGCCCACTGGCCTACTGTCGTCGTCCGTGTCCCCCCCGCCCCCCGTCCCATCCCATCACGGACATAGATTGATCTAGATAACCTGTGACAGCATCTTTGAGCCTGGTAGCAGAAGGTACAGCTTAAGACTAAACCTGAAGAACTCACGTCAAGACAGAACACAATGAGACAGCTGGGCCCAAGTCTAAGCACTCTGACCATTACTTCTCCACAAGCAAATAGCCCAACACTACTTTCTGATTTTTTATTTTTATTTTTTTATTTTTTTTTGTCAGTTCTGGCATGCACTATATGCTTCTGACTTTTCCTCAAAAGAAATTCAGCTTTCACAACAGCACACTGATAGGCAGGGAGATGAAACTCCTCTGTTTAGCCATGCAGAGGTACATCATGGATGCCGGTATAAAAATATCAACACAAGTCATAATTCCCACCTGACACTATTAGACAATACACATTTTTCATCAACAGATCTGTCCTTCAGTTACAAAATCCTCTTTAAGCAAAGCCAATGTTCTAACACAGTCACTTGCTTTTCACTTGCAGAGGTGAACCAAACTCAGCATCCATGATGTTAAGATGTGCTGCTGTCCATCATCTTTATGCCAAAGTGACTAGCTCCTCTAGACGTAAAACTTGTACGTGAAAGAGTCATTGAATGATTTCAGCTCTCTGAAGAAATCGGTATTTCTTGCTCTTTCCTTCAGGTACTTCACACGCCCCAAAGACACATACGACTATACTATGTATTATGTCTTGTTCCTAAGGGTCAGTATATATCAACTGAAGAAATACAGCTTATTGTCAACTTTCTGCATGCATCACTTGCAATTCCGTCCCATGGGCACTTACTGATTGAACTAATCTCAATAATAAAGGTAGAAATAGGCGTTCCTAGAAGACTATTACATGGAACGACATAGGATGTAATGCCCCATAGTCATTGAGAAGGTATGACTTTAAAAGAATGAAACTAATGCAGCTTATGTAGTGGCAGGAAGATACTGCCTTTTAAAAAATACACATATCTGCAAGGAATGCTAAGCTGTTATTACATGTAAAGCAGCTGCAGAGAAAGTGATAGTGTTAAGGGCATTAGAACAAAAAGATTATCTGTTCTCTGTAATTAAATCCTTTCCCCCGCTTTATACCAGATGACTCCTCAGGTCACGTGAGTCCAATTCAAGCACCATCCTCAAAACCAGCCTGAAGAGATTGGAGCCAGACACTGGACCCTCCTCAGCCTACAGGGATTTCATTGTTCTGCAGTTTCCATCCTGCCTTTCTCTCGTAGGAGTGGAGAGCTGTGACCGATTCCAGACAGTATCCAGGAACAGGCTGCTCTCTGCACAGCTTCCGCTTTCTGCACACCTTTTGCCAGTGACCTCTCATACATTTGGCATGACAACACACAAATATCTCTTCCTTGCCAGAACTGACAGATTATTCATATCCTTGTTCTTATGGCTGCATGACAGAAAAATACAAAATACACTCTCTCATGGTCTCTGAAATGGGAGGATCCGGCTCCCAGAGTGAGCTCAGTGCCAGGCTGTTCTCTGCATGGGTGGGGACAGAGGAATGCGTCAGCGGATGGGTTGAATCAGTCACTCCTCAACTGCCTTTCATCAGCCTGTCAGTCTGGACAGGCTATATAGGATTAGCTCCACACTCTCCCATTCAGCTCTCCACTTAATCTGACACCACCGCACCTATTGCTGTTTTGCTAGAAGCAGTTACACAAGTTTAAAAACAAGTTAAGGTTTTGCATGATCCATGAGGAGGGGAAGAGGGTCTGCTACTAGTTCAAACCGTGATCCACATTATCAGTGATAAAGGGGAAAAAAAAAGTTACGGCTGTTATATAGTTTCTGTAAGCTGCTGGCCTCAGTCCCATTATGAGGGGAACATCTATGCACACAGATGCCCTCAGCCTGGTAAGAGATGCTTAGCAGCTGGAGGGCAGGAAGGCTGAACTTACTTTCCTCCACTTAGGGTCCCTCTGGATTAGAGTCAGAAGCAAAAAGAAGGTAATGACGGAGTCAGACCTGAATTGTAACACAACCCTTCAGAGCCTGAAAATCAAAGGCTGACCCAGGCCAGTGTCCTTCCACTCCAACCGTTCTCCTGATAGGCAAGGTAGCTATCCAGGAAAGCAAGCTCTGACATTTACAACTTGTTTCCCTTTATAATCACACCTATTTTTCAGCTTGTAAGGCAAGGTTGTGCCTTCTGAAACAACAATGAAAGAAGAAAACTAGAGAAAGTATTTTTATCAGTATGAATAAGGTTCTTGCTTTACAGACACTGGTTCATTTAACCTCATGTTAAAATACACACTTAAATCCCCAAAAGGAAGTTATCTCAGTCAGACATGCAGGAAAAGCTGTTGTACACTTTCTAGAGCAAACTATCTCCAACAGTCTGTAAGAGTTTTGTTTCCTCCCCTGATAGATTTCCGGTGGGGTGCATTTTCCTTGGCCTCCCTTGCCAGCTTATCCAGTGCCCTCCTCTCTCCTGCTCACTACCATCTGTTTTTTTCCCACCTGACAGATGCTTCTAGCATGCAATGCTCTTATACAGCATCTCTAACCACACTCACACCATTCTGCTCTATCTTCATTAGTACCCTACTCTCTCTTCCTAATACTTCTCCTCTTCATCTGTCATTGACATTTTCCTTTTCCTTTGTCTAGTTTGTGTTCTTTTCTTTTTTTCCCCACATGTGCCTTTCATTTGCTTTCTATTGTGATTAAGATTTCATTTGAATGCAAATTTCAAAGTAAAATATTGTAGCTCCCAAATGCTACATGCACACTCATAGTTGTACAAGATTGAGACATTTCTCATCTCTTTCCTTTTGTTCTAGGTTTTCCTAATTGCTCTGATGGTTTCTTTCTATCTCCAGATTAGTGTTTTATTTCCTTCTTTGATGCTGTTTTTGCTAATAGCACAATTGGTTTTCTTTGATGGTACGTTAAACACTTTTCTTTCTATCAGTATTTAAAGTTTGATTGATGCTGAACTTCTGTCACCATTTTCTTTGAGTGTTATTTATGCCTCCCCTATTCCTGTTACGCTATTCTATTCCGTCACCATTTTCTGAGAACATTCCTCAGATGTATGGTCAGAGGCTGCTTCTCCCACTAGACCAAATAATCTTATCTCTTTTTTTTGTTAGAGCAAACACCAAAATCATGAACAGTGCACACCTGCAAGTTCCACACGGGGACCATTTATTTGTATATTTATTTTTTAACTTAAGGGACTACTAAGGTCTTCCCTGTCAGTATTTCGCACCCTGATTATGCGAAAGAAGAGATAAGCAGGTTTAATTAATTGCAATTTAGGGCCACTTAGCAGTGTGAATGCAGAGGTCTCCTTTCCTTTTAGCTCAGCCACTCCCCAACCGAGGCTAAGTAGAACACTGCAGGTTCTCTTTCTGAAGGAGTCTACACATCTGTAGTCAATTAATTGAAAAATTATGTTGGTGACCTTTTATTCTGACATGAACAGCCACCAAACTCCACTTGCCATGAAGTATTGTCAAATGAGAATGTTTTATCAACTTAACTCTGAAAATTGGAAACCTGAAACATTGGAATTTAAATAACACCCTGAGAAATATTGGGACTGGTAAAAATGATAGTTTTGCTTATCCCACCACAACCCAGGACCTGATCTTGCACGTGAAGAAATACACGATTAACTCTGGGAAACAGTGGAGTTACAAGACCTACCAGAATGGTTTCAAGAGAAGAAAAAGGGTATGGAAGATTTAAACTAATAGTTCTGCTCTTGATAGTAATTGCCCCAGGCCTAGCAATTCCTCACAGACAATTCAATTAAATGCTGACAGAAACACAAATAGAGCTCACACGGTCTTCCAGTTCTTGCAGCATTGCGCTGATGTCATCTTGTCTGGAAGATACTGCAAAAGTCTGTTCTTACTGAATACATAACTACTAAATTATACAGAGGCATCCAAAGCAATTAGAAAAACAATATCCCTATGCTTCAAAACTCGAGTTTCCTGATTTCCAGAACTGACATTGTTGTAACTGGGAATCTCAAACTGGATGATGAATAGTCCTGCATTCCAAACATTTGACGGGTTTTGCGTCTCTCCTCTTTGGGTTTCTGCTTGCATTCGTGAGGAGTCTCTGGTGGTAACTGAAGTAGAATGCACTTGTTGTTTACTGAAATTAGCAGCAATGAATCACCTGTACTGGATTATTTTCAGGGTGGAAGTAGTTTATTTTTTCTAATCTCCTGTTATCGCGCATGTATATGCCTTTCTGAATTTCATCTTGACAATGCATATCATTGTTACCACTCGTCTTTGCTGACTTAATGATAGAGTAAGGTATTATGTATATACATATATATATAAAATATCAATCACAATTTTGAAATGCCAGTGCTTTTAATGGTAAAAATTGTTTGAAAAGCAAGGCAAAACAGCTTTGTAGAGAAAGACAAATAGTCAAGAAAAAAGCTCAAGTGTTGTAATTTATGATACATTCAGAAAGCATGAAATTTGGGCTAGTTTTAAATTTGTGATTAAAAAAAAAAAAAAGAATCTGAAACAAGCATACCAATGATTAATTTAAAAGCAGATAGACTGAACATTTACAAACTGCATTAGGATAAAGTTTGAAAGTACTTATTGCAATATTAACAGCAAGCAGCTTAAGGAAATATTTCAGTCATCTGAAAACGGAGCCTTATAAAATGAGGTTAAGCTTAAAAAAGTCTCAAAAGCTGTTAACACATGGAAGTGCCCATTTAAGCCTCTCAAACAGCTTTAATTCTGACCACTAGTGATACTGTTGCAAAACAGTATTCAAAAGCCTTCTAAAGTACTTGATGCATGTTTGTATTTACCATGTCTGTATCTTCTTAAGTGCTGGGGCGAAGCTGGTTACTGCCCATGACATATTTCTGATTGAATCAGATACTGGTTATTAGTGCTTGGCCAATAGCTACAGAAATAGGCAGACTGCTGCCTATCAAAACTGACTTTTTTTTTCTGTGTGCATCATAAATTTCCATATGTATATCCCTGTTAAAGCTTTACCATAAGGTTCTGAAGCAACACAAAAATATTTAATGTACCAAACTCCAGCAAGTGCTGCTAGCCATAAAAGCAACTTGCATCCAGTTTATTCCGACCTTGCTTATCTCAAATAGTATCCCACAAGGCAAGCAAGCAGAAGAAGTGGTATTATAATGGCTTTATGAAGGCGTAAGTTTCACTAAATTTTCTTGATGTACTTGCAGTTGGGCATCTTTGTCAAGAATTTTGTCCTCAGATCAACCCTTTTTCATTACCTGAGGCTTTTTACACTCTTTCTTTCATAACTAAGACTATATCTAGCTATGCCTACTCTTTCCAATGTTTCACTTGCTTAAAAAAAAAAAAAAAAAAAAAAAAAAAAAAAAAGTGCCAGCAATCCAAACTGGTTTTATTTTTGTATCTCTCAGCAAGTTCTAATAAAGTAAATTGAGCAATATTCCCAGTTTATTGTATTGATAAACAGACTGTAAAGTGTTTTATGATATGGTACTTCCTGTATGAAAGACACTAGACTAACATAAATTGCAATTGTAACTGTAAAGCACTAAAATATATTTTTCCTCTAGGGCTCTCTAGTATATCTGGCTGAAAATAAAATAAAATAAAATAAAATAGACTTGTTTATTGTATATATTTTTTGTAGTGTAATTAAATGTCTCTATGGTTTCCACTCAGAAACAAAATCCTCTTTCCCTACTCCAAGCAATCTAAAGGCACACAAATAAGCGTACAGAGCTGTCTTGTTCCAAATTGGAGGTGAAGAAACACTTTATTTTACTCTTTCTTTAGACTGTCTCGAGAGGAGCAGATCTCTCAGCGCACACAGCCCTATCATTTCCAGGCCATGCTAGAAGTTGTCAGGATCTGAATCAGCCTTTCCTACTGTCCCTGTAATGTTGTCCTCTTATCATCTGTACCAGTGCAAAAATTTCCATTCTCCACCCAAGTTGGACTCAAGTAGATTCCTTGTGGTGATTACTTTGGATCTCATCCAAAACAAATACAAAGGCATCTTCCCCGGGACTAGGAGTTGTGAATGTGACAGCGCTATACCCCAGGGAATGCAAAGCAGGCACAGGTTCTTTGCCCACTGCCAGTGGGGTTGAAGGCAGCAGCTGGATCTAGTGAAGCCACAGAAGAGCACTTGCCTCGCCAGTGGGGCCTGCTGCCCTCTTCACCCCAAGGCGACTGCATCTCTGCAACAGCCACACTGAAACTGAGGACAAACTCGGTCCTCGGTAGCTTTGTTTTACTGGAGAAAAGTAGAAATTTGCAGGGATGTGATAATGTAGCTACATGCTCCTGAGAGGTTTCACTTTGCACACAGCAGCTATGTTTTGAAGTTCAGCTCTTCAAAGACGCCCGGACCGAACTCTGAGCGCTCTTACAACGTTCACCAGCAGTACAAATACTGAAGTCCCTGGAACTACTGAAGGTGTGGGGAGGGAACAGTGGGATTCAGAGCAGCATCCAGACCCAATAGTCTTTGCTCTGTAAATACAATCCTTCCGTTTTATGCAGCCCTGCTTTAACGGCACTTCCCAGCTAGTCTTCCCATTAGGAATGAAGTGCTAATGGAGCTGTTACAGTCCTTCTACAGACAAAGGCAGCAGCGGAAATAATGGCTAACTGGGGAGAGAATACTCACAGAGAAGTCGGAGGACAGGTAATGGATCTTTGAAATAAAGGTGGAGGTGAGATGCTTACAAAATTAACCTCCTCTTTTGTTTTGGTCTTCCTTTAATAAAATGGTGATAAATCCATTAACTGTTTTAAGGTTCAGAGCAGCTGCATAATGAATGTGCTGGAATACACAGCAAAGTGCAAATTTGCCATTACAATTCAAGAGCTTGTGCTCGTCTCTGAATGAGATGGAGGATTATACAAGCACAAAAACACTCCCTGGAGTAGCTGAATGGTAGACTTAAGGCTGAAACAGCCGCAGTTAACTCCTGATACATGTTTAAGCACAAAATGTTAAACTCTTCTTTAGATACAGATTTTTGTAAGACTTCACTGTCCTTAGAGAAAATTTAAGAACGAGCTTCTCTGACCACTGAACCTGAAAAAGTAAACAAAAAACTCTCCCTAGTCCATATGAATGGCCTCTCTTTGCTTCCCCCTTGCTCTTTCTAGATCCTAAAACTCTTGTATGTCATGATTCACTTTGACGTTTGGAACGGTAGACTCTGACTACATGACTACTACATCTCTCTTATAATAATGTATCTCAAATCTGTACTTGAATTTTTAATTCTAGACCACTACCCCGAAGGAAAGAAGAAGTGTGCACTTGCGTTGACACACCAGTAAGAAAAGAAGGGAAAATGAAGAAAGATATATCTACAACTCCACCTCACCACTTCTTCACATACACACATTTATTAGAGAACAAATGAAGGAAAGATACACTGCCACAACATGCTTCATGACAGCGTGATCAGAATTCATCTATGGTCTTCCTGAATTAAGACAATATCACAACACAGTCTCCCTCAAATAACTTTTATTTTAGAAAGAGTGTTTTCCATAAAGGTTTCATAATAAATATGATGACTAGTACACACAAAGTCCATCTGCTCCCGGAGGATTGCCTCCATAGCACACAGTACTGTTTTTAATAATGCACATTTTTCTTGTTTTGTGTTTTCATCTTTTTCTGGGATGTGTACTGAGTGATTTTGATGTTTCTTATCTATAATCATGATGAAGAATGCATCAACATTTATAATAAATATCTTGCAGGAGGGAAGCAAGCATTCCCCCAAAGGAGACCTTATATACATTCTTGAAATTTGAAGACCTCTCTCCTATCATCATTTCATCATCTGAGATATACTACAGTCCAAAAGCAGGCCGGTAGGTAGCCTATAACAAGGTGAAAGAACAAGTGCTTCCTTTGTACGCAGCAGAACTAATGATGGCAGGTCTTCCCTCTGTCTGAATTTCCAGGTGTCTAGCAAAGAATGAGCTTTTGAGTTGGCTCCTCAGTGGGAGGACCCTAACAGGACCTCTTTTCTCCTCATGGTCACATATTTGCACATAACTTATAAGGATACTATTACCACCAAGGTCATTCCTCTTTTATGAAGATGAATTGAAAACTGGCCTCTGGGTTTGCAGATTGCTTGGAAGGGAGAAGACAACAACTAATCACAGCTTAGAATGCTCAGTCCCATTGAAGACCAGGCTAAAAATACCACTTAGCTGAGGAGAGGTAAAGGTGACACATGAAGGGTGAGAAATATCAACAAAGGAAAACCAGTATTCAGACAAAGCAAAGAGAGGAGCCAAAAGGACAGTAAAGCACACTTTCAGTCCTTTACCCAAAAACTCTGTTTTGCAATATACACTTGAGTAATCAATATTTCTCCAGGTTGTGGTTAAACACAAGTGTATAAAGATCTCTATCCAGCAAGACTTTGCTGGAGGCATATGTTATGGATGATCAGAGTGCAAAGACTTTGAACCACTACGAGTTGCTGAACTATGGATTAAGTTGGGAAGGCAGTATCCTTCACAGGAGGAAAGAATTAGAACAGATAAAGATTTGGGTTTAGTCCTATATTTCTCATAGGATACATATAAGTTTTCTTTGTTTTAAGTGTTCCCTCTATCTTGTGTACCCTTTTACTCATTGCTGTAGAAAGCTCTTCCGAAGTTTTAGGGGTTCAAACTTGAATGAAAAAGTGGATCTAATCCAGAGGTCGAAGCACCCCAAAACTCTTCCTGTGTAATAGAATAGATTCAGTGCAATACCTTTTCCATTTTCACTTGAAGCACATCATCTACTAGCTATTAATTATTGTGGCTTGTGAAACAGTGATCTTATCAGAAAACCCTGTATTAGTACATGCTAAAGTTGCTTTTTCTTTCCCTAAAAGAATTAAACAAAAGGATTAAACAATCTCTGAAGAAATTAGGAGACTGCCTTAGCAAATTGCTGATTGCACGTGAGGCTTACATCAGAAGTGACATCTTCTATCTTTCCCATCATTGCTGTTAACTGAATAAACAAAAGTTATAAATTACCAGTAGAATAACATGCATACAAATGTTACTTACTCCAAAACATCTGTATGTTGAAAATGTGAATTACAAAGCTTAGATTAAAGTGATATGTCTAGTGCTATCTAATAATTGCCTTCACTAGGCAATTATTAGACTCTCTACACAGTCTCTGTCTATACACAGAGTCTATATACAGACTCTGTATAGCATTAGTCTTAATTTAACTATAACCTGTATTAACAAATTAAAGAAATAGTAATGAAGTATTACTTAAAGCAGGAAATCTACTAAGTATTCTCAGTATCCACATTGCCCAATGAATCGAATCTTCTGCATAAACTTACAGAAAGGAACATTATATATATATGTGTATATATATATATGTATATATATACATCCATATGAACATATATATATATATTTGTCCTGCAGAGCATTTTGATAATGAAATCATGACTGCAATATTCTAAAGAAAGATTGCTTGCTGCTTGTGTAATGATCAAGTAAATGAAACCAAGCATTTCATCAGTGTAAGTGGATATTAGCAGGGATGTATAATAACTGTACTGCTTCAGGACTGGATACTGCGAAAACAGAATGTGGGTAGGCTTTCATTCTCTCCCTAAATAGCATACTCTTTTGCCCACACTGGAATACACATTCCTGACGAGAGAGACCTCTAGTCTTATCTAGCAGGTCCTGCCTTACAGTCTTACATTCATAGATTTACGTATTCTCTTTCTCGTTCTGTATGCAATCATGAAGATATCTACTATCTCTTTCAACAGTTAATTCTCACACCTTCTACACATATATGACCTTTGTATTAGGAGTACCAGTGTTGTCCGAGAATGATGCATTTGAGGTATATTAATGAAATGTGAAGCAAGCAGACTTCATCAGTTAAAAAAAGGAAGTATTGTTTCTGACTGGGGGAAGGTTGCAGCATTAAACAGGTCAAAAAAAATATGTGCAGCTGAAAAGACGTTTGGACAATCATGATATACTAACAGCAGGAGGCTTGCATGCAGACTGGAAAAATGTATATCTCTTCATTCAGGTTCAAGGCAACACTGGCAGAGACTGAGAATCAGAGTCAGAATCTTTACAGGAATATTGGCTCTCCCTGGAAATAAAGTAATCTTGTGTTGTGCATTTAAGGGACGAAAAGGGTATCTAAATCCAGAAAGGGAATCTAAAGTTTGACTTTTCATGGTTTTTTGTTTGTTTGTTTGTTTGTTTGTTTGTGTTTTTGAAGTGAGAACACTTCTAATGGCTCTATTTTTACATTTCATGACAATATTACAACAGTTTCTGGTCCCAATCTTACTCTTTGCAATGGAGAATCAGGAAAACTGTCTTAAGTTTTCTGGGCCATCTGTTCATTCTAGTACGGTGTAATTGGGCAGTATGAAATAAACTTTCTATTATTAAAAAAATCACATTTAGCATGATTCATTGGTTCAGCTTCAGCACTGGCTACAGTAAAGACAAGGATCAAATGCAATTGAATAGCTCTGAACAGCTTTTGAAATAGATACCACCATCTAACACAGTGCCTCCTATTATTTTCTCAAACAGAGGAGGTTCATAAATAATATTCTCCAAAATGAGAAGGTTCTATACGTAAAAGGTAGAGCATTTTTTGAAGTACCACCAACCTCCCATAACACCCTCACTCTTCTCCTTAGCATTACAAATGTTGCTATTCATGGTGACCTTGTTAATCTGATCATCATTGTACCTTCTATTTTTTTTTTCTCTTAACTTTTCTCTTCGGTCCTCTTCTTGGATAGTTGGATGTGAGTGGGAGAGCCCGGTGTGCTCTCTATAAGCTAACCTGGAAACTTGCTGTGAATATTTACCCTCTTCTTGAGATTCTGTTGCAGAGCTCCTTGTGGATTTAATTGAAGGTGCCCCATACAGAATCGCTGCCTGCCTCTCTGTTCCTTAAGAGCAGTGTATATTGCAGAGGAAAGAGCTGAAAAAGGCCTAAGAGAAGGAAAAAGAGGAGAAGATGTCATGGGATGGTCACTCTGGTGTATCAGTCATTTCCCCTCTTGCTCTGTTTCTCAAGGATTTCTGCAGATTGGCTTCCTGCTGAAGAGTCAAAACAAGAAACTAGGTGAAGGTAAACATGCTGTCAGAGGCACACTGGCAGTTCTCTTCATATAGTGCAGATCAAAGCTTCACTCCTCTTGCCATTTGCACCAGGCATCTGCTATGTAGTCAGTGTCAGATTCCCAGTACCCCCGGGCAGTTCTATTAACCAAAGTTTCCTTCACTTTCTCAGACAATTGGTGTATAAACGAGGAGCCAAATTTTCTTTTCAGCAGTTCCAGGCCATTAGGCCTTCCACACTACTTACCTGTCTAATCGCCCAATCTTTCATCTCTAGGGAGTTTAAAATAATGCCCAAGTCACAAGTAATGAAAATAAGCTTCCTTCCTAATCTCATACTTCACCTGCAATCCTTCATAACATGTGATGCTGCCCTTACAGTCCTGATGAGAAATAAAAGCAGGTTCTCTCAACCTTATCTTCTATCCATCCCTTGGATATCTCCACTTAGTGGAGAACAAAGCTACATATAATTTAAGTTTGTGATTGCTCACAAGCATATGAGATACCATGTAATGTAAAACGAAAACCTGTATATTATGTGTACTGACCAGAACCCCAACCACATTTGCAAAGAAATGTCAAGTCTGGGTACTAAGCATATATCAGCCACATAGCAATACTGTAAAAACAAGCAATGGGAATTTGTACATATATGAGCAACAAAAATAAGGTCATAAGAACAGCAGAGAGGAAAAACTTCAGGACTAAAATTTCAAGGAATTGGGGAGCTTCATTTAAAGAGTTACCTACTTGGTGGAAGAAAGGATTTTTCAAAACTGGATGTCTTCAACTACCATGATGACCCTCAAGTGTGTCCTTCCTTCAAGAACACTCCTACCTATCTGGTCAAGATTAGTTTGGATTGTTTATAAATTCCCTGTCCCATCCTCAGAATCAGGACAAAATACAGCCCATGTTATGAGAGGCTTCCAAAACTCTGGTAAACTATGGCAACAGCTTTAACAATCCATCCTTTTACTAAACCAGTACTGAAGCAATCTTTACATCTCAGAGCAGTAGTGAAACACGTATTGAATTTAACATTTGCTTAGGGCTAGCATTTTTATTTCCATTTAGAGTTAAGTATGTTTTTTTCTGAGGTCTGTGCCCTTCAAAGTGCTTTTCCATTTTAAGCAGCAAGTACTAATGTGAGATTTTGGAAGTGGAATGGCCAACTGTTCTACCTTTGGAGCCAAGGCCAAATATCAGCCCACGACTAAAAAGCAACTGTCAGTCTTCTTTGTATGAGTCATATTTTTTTTTTAAGCAGCAGGACAACCCTAATATACAAACCAAGGAGCGACAAGACAGAAGGTACAAATAAGTGCTGAGGGCCCCATATCTGGAAACCAGCTTTGCAGAAAAGAACCTAGGAATCCTGGTTGACACCACATGGAACATGAGCCAGCAATGTGCCCTTACTGCTAAGAAGGCAATTAGCATTTTTGGCCGTATTAATCAAAGTACTGGCAGCAGGCCAAGAAAGGTGATCCTTCCCTTCTACTCAGAAGTAGTGAGGCTGCACACGGAATCCTGTGTTCAGTTCTGGATCCTGAGGCATGTGAGAGACAAGGACAATAGTTCAACGGAGAGCCACCAAGATGATAAAGGTACTGGAGTATCTCTTCTGAGAAGAGAGGCTGAGAGAGGTGGGGCTTCTCAGTCTGGAGAAGCAGCAGCTCAGGGAGACTTTATCAGTGTGTACGGATACTGGAAGGAAGGGTGCGAAGAGTACAGAGTTTGGCTTTTATGGTGCCCAGTGCCAGGACAAAAGGCAATTGGCACAGATTGGAACACAAAAGATTCTGCCTACACATCAGGAACACTTTACTGTGTGGCTGACTAAGCATTAGCACAGTTTGTTCAGAGATGATGTGGGGTCTTGCTTACTGGAGATCTTCAAAAGCCACCTGGACATGTTCTTGAGCAACCTGCTTTGGGCAGCCCTACTTAAGCAGGGGTTGAACCAGAAAGGACCTCTAGAGATTTTTTTTTCCAGTGTTATCCATTCTGTAAATCTATGACGACCCATGAGAAACAGAAAAAGTCCATTCATTAACATATCCCAAAATCTGTTCTGACTTCAACAACAAAATAAAGACCGTGTATCTACAAAGTCTGCTTTGAATTTTCAAAATTTAGTACTTAAAAAAAACAAAACAGATGAGTACTGTCTATGCCAAATCAAAGGAAAAACGTATTCTTAATTTGTTTTTATGGACTGAGGTTGAGTTGCTTTCCCTTCTCAACTAAGTGTATTTTCTGCTAAGTGGCCCAATACACTATAATCTCTTCATTTCAACATTGCATAAGTTTGCCAGCTGATGAATGCTGTTTGGGACTGAGCAGGAGATAACACACACAGTATTATTAGTGCTTTAATGCTCCACAAGATTATGTGGCTTAGGGATCTGGGCTTCTCATTTACTGTTCTAAACATGACAGAAGCACTCACTTGCGAATTTTTGTTAAAAACTAATAGTTGGGAATTCCAGCTCTTCTAATTCAGGAAGGAAAGTTTGTCACTCTCCACTCACTTACTTCCACAAGGTCCTGTTCATGCAAAACATTTTGCATGAAATGACAAGACGAATCAAGATACGGGAAAATGTCAGCAGACTGTTGTATCTTTCTACATGTCCTTTCTGACTGCCAATAGGAAGCCCTATTATACCATGTGCTGTGTCTATCATTCCAATACAGTAAGAATAGAAAAGGAAAGCTTTGTTTGAAGCCTTTTCATAATTATGAAGTCTTTAAAGTCATTCCTTTCAAATAAATATAGGTAGACAATGACTTACATTCAGTGAAATTGATGAATACTACATTGAACACAAAATGTATCTAGAACAACAAAGAGAAAAATGCGATGTTTCAGACTGAAACCTTCACATGTCTTCAGGGCTTTGTGTGACTTTGTCTTCATTGCTGAATATACATAACTTTTCAAAGATCTTTTCAAAGAGCTGCCAAAAAGGTAATTCACATTTTTATAAATGTGAGAACATTTTATAAATGTGAGAAATGAGAGAACAAAACGTTTAATTCTAGTTTTAAATGTACTCACTTACTCCCCTAGAAGTCACCCTTTTAAGTGAATGATTTATTTGAGAATGTGTGTTTTGATTTGAACTGTCAAAATTTGTTTGTTTTGAATCAAAACTGATGATTGAAGTTGCTAGCCACAAGTGGAAACGGAGGAGAAAAGACCTGAATATAACCACACCATTTTACATCCATTAAGGTTTTGTCTCACTGGATTTGACAGAAAAGCTCTCTGTAGTTACTATTCTTTTTTTTTTTTTTTTTTTAATTATCCAAGACCAGAACTTTAATTGCACCCATAACTTCTCTTATCAGCACATCTGTATCCAATTGTGCTAACACTTTGCTCACCTTCAACTTTTTTTGTTTGTTTGTTTTGGGAACATTTCTTTGTGGTTCTAAACAACATAAATTTGGTTTCCTCATCAAGAAGCTCATTTAGCAGCAACTTGATTGCAAGTAATTTGCCCTAACTGTCTCCGTCTTTTAATTGTTTGTGCCTTTTTCTAATCTATAAACTGTAACTTCAGGCAGGCCATTTTTGTCTTACCATTTCCTTTTTGGAAAGGCATATCTAATAACCCACCTCATATCCTGTGGCTTTAGGCATCTGAAATCATATGAACAGAAGGGATAGACCACTGATTCAACTCCAATTTCATTAAAAAACAAAACAAAACAAAACAAAAAACTTCCATAAAATCTCCTCTTTAAGAAATAGGAATATAAAACTTCATCCACAAAATTCATTTTGGTGGAAAATAAGTACGCATCACCATTTGTATAGAACTGACTTCTTCTATTTCCACAGAGATTCCTTATGACCTCTGAGAGACATGAAATTCTAAGTGCCAATTTGGGTACTGCTACAATGCTTGAGTTAGAGTCCAATGAATTTTATTCCCACAGTTCTGATTTGGCACCACTTACCCTACAGGAGACAGAAAACATGATCTCATTAGAGTCTCTGGACTTAGTCAAGCCTATGCATGAGGCAGATTTTGTTTTTTAAGTAATCTCATTAGAAGTTCTACCAAATATGGTATCCATATCAAATCTCTTTAATTCCTCCCACCTAATCCCCTTTACCCCCAAAATGTAATGTAACTATATTAGTCAGATTAGCAGCACATTCAAGAGTAATCTCTTCCAAAAAAAGACAAGTATTTATTTATTTTTTTTTCCCAATCCCCGAATTTTTGTTTGTGTTAATTATTCTAAAGCTCACTGACAGGGTGAATAACACTCTTCCCTCCCTTCAGTCTGAATAACAATTAAGGAATTTGCATTTGTTTCATCTTTTTGTTTCAAAATTAGATCTTTTCTCTGAATTTTTTTGTTGTGAGTGAGTGCCTGCACTGACTTGGGCTGAAGTCTGTGGCCATGTTCCCAAGTGAGTATTTTCAGCTGAGTCGTATTTCATGGCAGCTGCATAAAGCACAAAACACACACAGGAACACGGCAGCCTTGGGATGGTGACAGAATTCCAAGCATTGTACGATTTCTTTATCTTAAAGGATGGAGGTGATATATTTAGTTTAAAGGATGAAGATCCACAGAAAGATATTTTCTCACAAGATCTCAAGACCACTGTTAGCTATCTGATGGGGAGCAGAGTTTCCACCTAGAGGAGTGCTTTTGGCAAAGAGAACAAAAAGCATGTTCTGACTGTGCTAATAAAAGTTTAGGAAGTTTTATCACTTCTTGAGAAATTTTCCTTTTCTGGTGTTTAAACCACTTACACTACATCATGAAACGATGACCACCTTTGTGCAGCTGATCTTCAAACAAATACCAATTAAAATCTTTTAACCTATAGACTGGAAGCTTTCTATGAGGGAATGAGCAGATTCCTGCATGTATACTCAGAGAAACATGTTCTAGATACAAGTGTATGTATTGTCCCATCAGGGCTCTCTTGCCTATGCAACAAGTTGTCTTGATGGATAAAAAATAAAAAAGAAGCAATGTGACTAGACAGCCTTCACAGTTTATTTGTAGTGCCAATATGCAGCTATTTTGAGAAGATGTATTGGCTGAGAAGTTCTGTTTCATAAGCAAAGGGGAAAATGTCTGCTCATATGAGTCTGCAAATTACTGAAGAGTTCCTGAAGCTCTTCTGTTTTTTTTTTTTTTCCAAAAACTTTTGAAATCATGAGTTGATTATATGCAATATTTCACACGAAGACTCTGGGGAGCCTTCTGCTAGGCAAAGCCAGGTTGGCACAAAGGAATGCCAAGAACTCTCAAAAATATTATAATGAAGTACTTAAATATATTATTAAAATAAATAAGAAAGTACTTCTAATTCTGAAAAATAATTTTGTGTGAAAGCTCTGATGTCCTCTCCCTTCCCCTATGGCACATACATGAAACAAGGTAGCAATTATTAA
Source organism: Alectoris magna (assembly GCA_030625065.1). Classification (NCBI taxonomy): domain Eukaryota; kingdom Metazoa; phylum Chordata; class Aves; order Galliformes; family Phasianidae; genus Alectoris; species Alectoris magna. Next base: position 110,308,960 of record CM060560.1, read on the forward strand.
TTGCCTGATTCCAGTTCGGATAAGAAATTTTAACTGGCTTGTGGACACAAATTACTACGGCCTAAAAGACTTGGAAAGCCAAGTCAAGTCCCACTTTCAAGTGTGATATAAGCTAAACCTAAAGAACACAAGAGTTATCAGGACTGAACTGCTAAAACACTTCTGAAAATGAATTATTATGCTAACATTTCTGAAATCCCTTGGGTACAAAGTAATGCAACTCCCACTTGGAGACTTTATGATAGGCTTTGAGAGTTCATTTGTGGAGGGACTCATGCTCTCCCATCAAGTGAAAATTCTGCATCACTTACAAAAACTCCTCTAGACTACTTTATTCCCTACTCCCAACAGTCAGTGAGAAGCAGTGCCATCTGAGAACACAGAGTAAGGTATTTAGGACACTAAAACACAATTCTACAAGTTAAGCATCAAGACTTTGACTTAATGAAGCAGAAATGGTTAATAACAGGAAAGACACCAACAAAACCCCACTGGCATGCTGATTGGGAATAATATAATACACTATGACCATATGGATTCAAGTGAGTAATTATATACGAGTTACCCATCTGATCTTTCTTGTTGCCAGGCTTTTATCTCAGATAGTCATTTTTCTCTGCTATTACCAGCCTTTTGTTCTAATGAAGAACATCCACCCCTTTCACCACCCTTTTTATATTTAAGTAATCATTATGCACGGATGCAGAAGCGGGTGAATTCCTCAAAGCAGATGCATGCCGAGAGACTGTGAAACTTCCTTCCTGCAAAGCCAGAACAAGCTGCATGTGCTCATTTGGCACCACCAATAATTCAAACTTGTCTGATCTTAGTGGGCAGGGAGGAAAAGGGGGGAAAGGGGAGAAAAAAGATTTTATTTTTCTGGAGTGGCCTCTTTTGTTAAAACAATTCAGAAGGAAAGAGATGTGCATCTGATTGTTACATTGATAGATTCACGGGTCAGCTCAAGTGAAGGGAAAGAACGCTGGACAAAAAGGGAACATGGCCTTTGGAAATATAGATTATATTCTGGAGTGGAGTAATGATATCTCAGAGCTCTTCACAAGCATGAATTTTCCTTCTGCCTTTTCATTTGCAGTGAAAACTAAAGAAATTTATTTCTGTGTGATATGAATGCTTAGATCGTAAACAGGAGGCAGAGGCAAGAACAAAACAGAAGAGCTACGATCTTAAAAGCGTAATTGGGATTGGAGGCTGAAAAGGTAGATTGTGTTTTCTGGGAGAGAACGACAGAATTCTACTTCTTCCAGCTTTATGGAACCTCATAAGAATGTCCATACAGAAATGCTTGCTAATGTCAGCTTCTGGAAGTCCCACTTTGTTTACTTTGTTTTGGAAGGCACGAAGGAGAAAGGGCCAGGCCCAAGTGGGGGATGTTTAAATAAGTGAACAGTTGCACTTGTTCATCTCCAATAAGGACAAACCTGGAAGAATTCCAGCTAGATTTGAGTCAGCAGAGATTTCCGTACTCCGAAAAATAGATTAAAAACAGTTGCTTCTCAAGTCTAAAGAGTCTATTTGGACCCTCCTGAAGAAACTTGAAGAACTGTTCTTTTATATCACATGCAATACCAAAACATACCCTCCTGGGAGACTTTACAACCTGTAAGAAACTCAAGCTGTGTATGATAAAGAATTTGACACACCTCAGAGTAGCATCTGGTTCTGTTGGCTATTGGCTGTAGATGTAGAACATAAGAGCTCGCAGGAATGTGTTTTGTGCCAATTTACAAGCACATTACACCACGCTGACACAAAAATGCTCAAGACAATTTGTTCATTCTCTGTAAAATAATGATTTTACTCTCTTTCTCCTGTCTGATTGCAAATGTTTTCTTAACCTACATGTGGGGACCATTTGGAAGTAGTAAATCTGATAAAAATAAACTTTCCTTAAAATACTGGCAGGGAAGATCCAGCCATCCAGACATCCTCTGACATCCTCTCTTTGGCTCTGAGAAGAGATATCTGCTTAGGCTCAAGGCAAAATGGGCAAAATTCCACAGTGTGGCCCAAGGCATAATTTTTCATGAATTTGCATGAGATGAAATTTTTTCCCATTTAAAAGAAAAATATCAATGATTTGTCAAGAACCAAGCTCTTTGCAGTAAATATTCATTGTTTTTCTCTTCTCTATACAGGAAAATTCCTTTCCTCCATACAGAAGAAAAGGCATTAATAAAATGCATTTTTGCTTTTTCTGAAGTTATGAATTCACCACTAAAGGCAGTTTTTCCTGCATAGCTCTAAGCTTTTGAAGTGTTGGAACTATTTTTCCTATCATTTACTTGCATGTAGTCATATTAACCTCATTAAAATCTCCTGTCCTGCTCCGAATTGACACTGGAGTATCTCTGACCAACAAAGACTAGCACCTGTATCTGAGGATTAGTTCAATTCACCCTGTGCAGCAGCAAAAGCTCTTGTTTTCTTGAGGAGGTCTGAGATAATCTTCTGATGTGCTACGAAGTTATTAATGTTGCTTGGTATTTGCTTTGACAGCTGTTCTGTACCCTCCTTAATCATCTTCATCATGGTTCACAGCTCTTTTTTCCCTTCATTTCACTTTTGCCTATGCTTCTGAGGGAGAATGATGCAACATACAAGTTGATAAATCTTTCAGCCCTTCATATATTTCCCCCCTTTATCTTTACTTCCAAAGTTTCAACGTTTTGCTTTTTTTTTCTCAGGAAGTGAGCAGAAATGTTCCAGATGCAAATGCCATTGGGGTATAGTATTTCTGAAATATTCTGACTGTCACAGCAGAAAATTAGTTAGCAGCCTACATCCATTCAACAGGTAATTTGGTTATGCATTGAAAGAGCTTCTTTGGTACTTGAGAAAACTTAAAAAATTACATTATGAACATTAGCTGCCTGCCTTTATTCTATTTGGATGCCTCTCCTTTTAAGTTATTGATAATATTTAAAAGAGCAACTTCAGCTACAGAAGAGTTTTCTCCTCTCGTGATGTCTTCTGGCATGATTCCATGCTTTGTCACTTGCCTTCCATTTCCTGGGACAAATTGTTCCCTGGGAAACTGTGTTCTCGCCTGCTGTCAGGCAGGTTCCTGTTTCTGCCCTACAGCAGAAGATTCTCTAAGCAATGTCACCATCATCTACAGCACCTCCAGCAGTCTTGTTCTGTCGTAGAATCATAATAGATTCATACAGTGGCTTGGGCTGGGAGGGACCTCAAAGCCCACCCAGTTCCAGCCCCTCTGCTGTGGGCAGGGCTGCCACCTACCAGGATCAGGCTGCCCATTTCACCATGCAACCTGGCCTTGACTGCCTCCTGGAGTGGGGCATCCACAGCTTCTCTGGGCAACCTGTTCCAGCACTTCACCATCCTCTCAGCAAAAAACTTCCCTGTAACATCTAATCTAAATCTTCCCTCTTTCTGTTTAAAACCATTCCCCCTTGTCCTGTAACTATTTACCTGTGTAAAAAGTTGATTTCCCTCCTGCTTTAAGCACTTCCATAAGCACTGGAAGGCTGCAATGAGGTTGCTCTGGAGCCTTCTCTTCTCCAGGCTGAACAAACCCAGCTCCCTCAGTCTGTCTTCCTAAGAGAGCTGCTCCAGCTCTCTGATCATACTCGTGGCCCTACTCTGGACTTATTTTAAAAGCTCCACATCTTTCTTGAAGTGGGTCAATTGTCCTAAGAGCAGGGATACAGCCTGACTCAGTCTCACATGCTCCAGGCTGAAGATTTCAGGTCAAATCAATTCACCAACAGGGACTTGCAGTCAGAGATGTGAGAGGACTGCAATGCTGCAAATGAAGAAGGAACAGTCTACAACCAACTGGAGCGACTGGGAAGCCTCCCAGAGGGGCAGGACTCCATGCAACCCTTTGGCCTGCCTGCAATCTGCAGCTTTAGAGACAGCCAAGAAGATTCATTATTCCAAAGCTTTCCTCCAGGCCTGATAACCTACTACTCACATCATAGTACAGTGCCTGCACTCCATGAGTTTCCCTGTCAAGTTCCTATATTTACATATCCTTTTGCTGTTTGAAAGATAGAGTTTTTCAGAACCTGACAATACTCTATCTGATTGGTATTAACAAGGTTAACAGACAACTAAGTCTTAACCTCTTTGGGGCAGTTCAGATGTCGAGGAAGCCTGCACCAGCTCAGAGAATTCAGAAAAAAAAAAAAAAAAAAAAAACCAACTCCTAGAAACAAAATAATTGATAAAGGGAAATAAATTCTCTGCTCACCTAGAAAACACTGTTGTACCTCCAGTTTTACAGACAGGAGCCCTGACTTCAAATTCTTGGGATCAAACTTCTGTTTCTCTCAGTCATATAAAATACATTCTTTTAATGTCAGTAGATTGCATACATCACAGAAAACAAATGGCTCTTGATATCTGCTGGTTTCAAAGTCAGCTGATTATGATCAAAGTTTAGCATCTCAGTGCCTTACAGGGAAAATCCATTTAGAAATGTGATGGGGGAAGTAAGAGCAGAGCTACTCCACTTTTATTTTTAGCCAGGGTGTACTAGGAACAGAAAACACATGGGAATGATTTCTTGTTCTTCATGTGGTGTAGTATTAGTGGTGATGTCTCAGGATGGCTATTTTCGCCATACACATACTCTTTATGTCTCAGCTCACAGACGAACAATGTTTAGCAGGTGGAAATGCAGAGCTACTATAAGGTGACTTTCTCCTTTTCAGTAAAACCTTTCTGTCCAGCTATACCCAGCTACACATGACAATAGTCTCCAGCTCAGCTGTTGTAGCACTAAAACCCACCCAAGAGACACCGCAATCCTTCTATACACCGCTCTCTATCCCAGCATCTGACTCTTCCTAATTAATTTCCTTTGTTGTGCAGAGAGCATCCAGGAGCTAATTGTTCTGATGAGACAGATAAAACATCAAAGGATGTTCTAAAATGCATTTAAAAATGTGGCACACTGACAGCGCTGCAGCCTGAAGTGCACCAAAACACAGGCAGGTGGTGCCTGGGAGAGCAGCTCCTGGCAGCCTCATCAGGTGCCCACTCTTTTACCTTCCCTGCTCCTAAATCCCCTCCACCCCCTCATGCTCATCCTCACTAATTTCCAGTTAGCCCTAAGTGGCCATCAGACAGTAATGAGTTTTTGCAATTGACGAGCAAGATGAATTTGAACTACTGACCCAAGAATTAATATGTTCCATATATAGTTATCCATGCATTCAGTAATTTGTCCGTGTCTCACTAAGAGCACAGCAAATGGTTTGGATTTCTGACCAGATCCTTTCACATGTCACAAAAATAAATATGCCTCAGCTGGAAACAGCATGCTCTCAAACCCTATCACTACTTGATATTTAAGGTTCTACTTTAACAGACCGAAAGAGTAATGCGAAAATCTGTCAGCCCACTTCTAGACACTGTAACGGGTTCTTCCCTTAACAAGATTGCTTTCATAATGAACAATAAATATGAAAAAAGGAAAACCAAGGACAGCATGAGATTAAGGCCCTGATTCACTACATAAGAACATACTCGTGGGTTTTATGAACAGGACTGCCTCTTTGAAATTGGCCTTGGGAAAGAGGAAAGTGGAAACAACAAAGGAAACATGGGGGTTCTTTCTTTGAGAAGTAATCAGAGAAGAAAAAATCGCTGAAAGAAACAATGTAAATGGAACAAATAAACCATGCTCGTGATTTCCCAAATGTAAAAAAAAACAAGTTCAATATGTCACAAGGTATAATGAAAAGATAACATCAAGCTACACAAGCTACATAAAAGGGGGTGCTGATAGAAACCACACCGTGGATGAGATGAAGCAGCCTGGAAGAATGTAGGAGCCCCCACCCTGCAAGATAGTGTGCCCCTTCCCCTTTCTCTTGTGCTCTTAGCACTCAGCTGCCAAAGATATTACAAGAAAGCGTGGTGGAAAAAGTTTATACAAAATACTTCTGGTGTCCGCAGAATTTACAGCAAGTATAAGGACAAAATTTTTGTCTGTTCCTCTGGTGTCAGCGATTTTTCAGCATGGAGGTTGGTGATACTGTTTTGATAACAAAGCTTGTTGATACAGGTACAAAAAAGGCTCTTGGATATCAATACCACCACTGGAAGTGGAGTGACAAGTTTAACAGGCTTGCAATGATGTTTTTGGTGTTTGACCTCAAACAATACATGAAGCTTGCAGGACAAAAGAAAAACAGGGTCATAAACATAAACCAAGACAAGTTTTTCAGAGTTCTACTTGAAACACAAACAGTAAAAGGAAACAGAGAAAATAATCACATAAGCGTAGGAAAAGAAACAACAAAGCCAAAAAGCTGCTCTGAGAACTGCAAGGGGAGAAATGTTCAGAGCATTTTCCTGATTCAAGCAGAGCAACTGTGAGGACTGGCTGGTCCAATCCAACTGAATGCCTATTTTCCTTTCTCAGATCCCAGGCTTTTTTTTTTTTTTTTTTTAGGCTATTTTCAGTTCTGTTGACTCTGTTGAATCAGATGAGAAGATTAAGCTTCATCTGCACTGCATGAAGGATATGCAACAGAATTCACCTTCAGATCAACTGAAGCTCAGGCCCAGGCCTGCAGGTGCCCTCAGCAGCGGTCAGAAGCATGCCCGGTGCCACCCAGCATTTGACCTGACGTGTGGAGCTTTAAAAATAAGTTGGCAGGCTGGTTCTCTCCCAAAGGTAGAGAGAATTACACTGAAAACATTGTCACATGCTGTGTGACATTACAGTCATAGCGTGTTCTATTATCCTGGTTTTTCAGACATCTTTGCAGTGAGACAACCACCACATGCTGGAAATAGAAAGACCAAATAGATACAGAAAGAACCATTGCGGGAGAAAAAAAAAGGACAGCTGTGAGAACAAGATTTCCTGACCCAAGATCTGATTATATATATATTTTTCCTTTTTATACAAGTGCAAGAAGTCAGCATTTCCCTTATTTTTCTTCCCTCAAACTGCAGTTGTTAAAACTTTCCAATCCAGTGGTGGCTCAAGAGTTGCTGCTTTCAATACACAATTTCAAAACTTGTTTCAAAAAAAATGAAGTAATTGTGAAGTAAAACTTCAAGTTTCTCATTTGTAAAAGTATCTTCAAACATTCTTGTTAGAAATGACACTAGAAAAATTGGCGCGGCACTAACTTTAGTCAAAATGGAAAGCTGTTCTTGAAGAAAGTTTTCCAGCTGGCCTTAACACTCGCTTTCTGATGTAACAAGAAGCACACCAATTCTCTGATCACACGACCTGAGGTTAGATAGGTAACAATATGGGGCATCCATCAGGATTTCCTAATTTCCAGCAGGGAAATAAATATATCCTGCTGAAAGTCAAGTTTGGGATTATTTTCTCCACCTTACCATGAAGTGAGGGGAACTTGGCTGGGAACACGGGGAAAGCTAGAGCTACAGGTAACTTAGACCTCTGTTGTCTGCAAATGCTATCCATGCGTTCAGACCATGGTATGCATTTACAGAGAGCAGAGAAAAGAGTAAGAACCAACAGTTCATACAATTTAGGAGGAACCTGAAAGTCATTACAAGGGCAGTGGTTCCTTAGGGGAATATTTCATGAAACTGGCACACAGCCTGGATGCGATGAGGATGAAATCCCTGAATAGGAACAGGAGACCTCTACGGATGGGAATTCAGGCACATTAAATGGTGGAATTGGCCTTAGGACCGTGAGGCTGAGAGAAGCGACCAGGAGGGAGGACAAATTGCTGACCCATTTTTAATTGCTTTCCTGTGGTTGACACGTTATATATCACCACCCTAATGCTTAAAAAGGCTGTAAGTTATGTTTGATTCTTTCCCCTGCACCCCCCTTCAAACTGGGAGATGTTGTATTTCATGGCTATGTCCTCGCAGCTCTAGTCTGTAGCCTTCTGTTTATATCATAATGGTGAAATACTGCCTTTTTCAAAAGCTGGAAGCCAGATTTCTCTTCCATTCATCCATTATAGAGTGAGAAAAAGAAAATGAATACTCTTATATCCATTATATATATCAAGAGACTGAATCTACCTTTTTTATTTCAAGAGCTAGAGATGACTGCATAGCTCATGAATTACAAAGCAATTTTGAGACAGAACAGTAGCAGAAACAGTAGTAGCATTTGGCACAATGTACCACACAGATGTGGTACCCAGAGATTGAAAAGTAAAGGGAATTTCTATCTATTTATCCATCCATCTCGTTACTGTGTGGCTTTTACATCCAATGTGGGAAAATAAAACCCTTTTTTACATACCATTCTCTCCATGCATGCTCAACTTAAATGCTGTTGATTTATGCAGCCTATATCAGTGGCGTAAAATATAACTATGTCACAAAATTTGGAGAGGTATGTTTGGACAAATATGCTGGAACACCTGAATTTGAGAAATAAGATGCACCATATAAGAATAATAAATATATTGTTTCCATAAATTAAAGCTGTAAAGATTTTTTTGCCTTAGTTGTTGGCAAAGGGAGCGATCTCTCCAGTGTCAGGATTGAACTGCAGGGCACTAATAAAACATGACACAAATAACAAATAAATTTCCTCTGTATTGAATGGTTTGAGATTTATTGAGGTCTCTTACACCAAGATCTACTGGGAGTTGTATAATCTAATGTATAAAATTTGTAACTAGAAGATAAAAAAGATAAAATGTGGATAAAATAACCACTACTTTACTATATTACTTCAATTGTTGCATCTAATTTGAATCTTTTTTAATACAAAACAAGTGACTTTAGTGGAGAAAGGCATTTACACTGAGTAAAAGTCACAGCAGTATTTTGAAAAGGAATTAGAAAAAGTAGAGAGTGAATTAAGTTTTCCTGAAGTTCTGCAAGTACACAGATTTACGTATGAACCAGCGATTATCTCTCATTAAGCTACATGAGCTTTCCAGTTGTTTGTACACAATGTTTTTTTAGATTTGTTTTGTTTTTCACTTCTCAGTGGATTTTTACCCCACTTAGTAAACAGCTGAGGTATCATATGTTGGCTACATTAAACCTCATGCACCAGATCAGTTCATCTGGAGACACAGGACAGATTTACATCATCATAAAATACGACCAACTTCATTTCTGAAAATAAATACCAATTAACCAGATTGCATTGATACTAGTGGCAGTGAGTACATACTTCAGCCCTAACTGTTTTCTTTTATGGTAGCACCAGCTCAAATATAAAACAAAGACTTCCATGTTGATTTGAATGTAAGCTAGCATGAGAAAAACAGTTGTGTTTTTGGACCTAATTTCAGCTCTCCTTATTCTATGCTGGTGAAACTGCACTGATGTAAAAACATGATCACTCACTGTTAAAACCAGTTTGCACAGAAAAAGAAACAACTTCACATTTTATCTTATGTCAGTCCTGCCGGAGCAGATATATTATCACATTTTTCAAAACTTCATTATCCTTTGATACTGTGATTTTTACTGAGAAACACATAAACCCTTGTTGAATAAGCAAAACTTAATTATTTGAAAAATTAACCATATTGAAAATTTGGACACATACTATTTCTACAAATTGAAGTTTTTTTAAATCTAAGTATTTAGTAAAAGCTATTAAAGAGAGCCTGAGATAGAACAGCTCTTGCAAATTTAAGGTAGATCTCTCCACTTTCTGATTTTCAACTAGCCTTACAGAGGTCCTGAAAAAAACTATCTCTCAATGAGGAGATCAGTTCACTCTCCCTTGTGACATACTGTATGGGAACTGTTGAGTCACAGCCTGAACCACCGATTGAGCACATGGGGAAAGGACTGAGTCAGCCATGGAAGCACAGGTGAAGGCAATTCAGCTGTGTGACTGGAAGGGGTGGAGCCTGGCTGCACCTCTCTTGGACCTTATTTAAGGGCTGACCGCCACTAGGGAATGATCTCTTTCTGGAGATCCTTTCCTTGTGGAGTTTCTCTTGTGAGCCTAGATCTTCAGAGATGGGTGAGCACTTTTTCTGTGTAACACCTTTCCATTGTGCTAGTCCCTTTGTCATTACATCTCCTGTATGGCCATTCCATCATGTTGATCTTTCTGATTCTTACACAAACAAATGTTTTGGAAAGAATTCAACATTAAGGTAAGGCACTCTTGAACTGAAGTCCTCCCTGGAAGCCCAAAGAGGCTATATATTTGCATTGAGGGACCAACCTCCTTCCATGCTATTGAACAGCCACTTAATCACAATATTCAACATCAGTTTACAAAAGGTGAGAAACCAACAGATTCATAGCTTTCACAGACTCTGTCTTTTCTGCCCAGATGATGAGTTAGGGTTAATGACATTAAACAATTGTAACAGAGATGTTTATTTACCAGAAAGCTGAGGCCTGCTCAAGATAGCTTATTTAACAAAGATCTACCATCAGCTGTCAGAAGTAATGGTGTGTTTAGTATTTATCTTGAAGCCAGATGCGATCACTGACCTTGAGGTGAAAGGATCAGCAACTCTTTTCCTAGTGTTCTGAACCCTTCCCTTATGAGTTTAGGTAAAAAACTGAACTTCCTGAACTTCTCTATAGAAGCTGCCCCTAAGATTTAACTTCTAATGCTTTCTCCAGCTGCTTTCAACACTCTTACCACGCCTCTGCTGGATCCAGGGAGCCTGCTGGTCTGTCATCCGAAGTGCCATAAGTTAGTACGAGCTCTCTTCCATTCTTAAATTCAGGCACTTCTAGTCTCTGTGTTAGCGTGTTGCTCAGCACAGACATGATCTCTTGAAACGATTGAGTTTTTCCATTTCCTCCTGTCCTGCCCCCCACCCTGCCATAGGCACTGCCTGTAATGCAGGCTATTCTAGCTCAGCCATACACAACAAATCTACCCCAAAGTCATGGCGCTTTGGGGAGATCAGAGGTACTCAGAACTGTTGGCCCAAATAGTGCACTTCAGGCTGCACTGTGGTGCTCGTGTTCCTGCCAGAGATTGCTGTTTATCTTGTAACTGTTTTGTGTCTGCTGTTATCTGTTTGGTATTTGACTGCTTCACATGCAGAATGTTACAGGGGCACTTTGACAAGCTAACTCAAAATCAAGTCACAGCTTGTGGATGAAATAGCTTTCCCATAGCATTTGCTGCAGGGGGGGCTAAGTAGTGTTAGCCATGTACCAGGAGTAAGTTTTTGGACATAGCTACTATTTGGGCTGTGACACAACAGAGAAGATAATGGCTAATGAAAGTTAATGGATTGGGCAATAGGGGTGCCTCCTGCCATTCTGTTATTGCATTTTGCTGCTTCTGTATTGTTTAACCTTTAATTTAATAATTTGTGAAGTGGGCTTGGTACTTATCCTCACCTGTCTGTAAGGAGTGGCATTTGGAGCTAATGAATACGAGCTTTTTTAGCTCCCTGGATGAAAGAAATTGTGTAAGTGCAAATTACCTTCTTGTCTATCCTCTCTGAAGTCTAACCTACTTTCATGTGATTGTGATCTGTGTCAGTTTAGTGTGTGTTATAGGAGGGATTCTTTCAGTAATGAATTTGCAAGTAAATCTTTGAGTAATGCAGAGTAATTCATGAACGTGTAAGTTCAAACACTGGATGGAATTATTATTTTAGGCATAGTTCCAGGATTTTTTTAAAGAATCTATTTTTTGAATTACTTGTTCTTCTTTTTCTGTTATACACTAACTTTGATATCCTTCTTGAATCATTAGAGTCCAGGCTCTCTGGCCAATATAAATCATTACTATTTTACTGATACCAGCAGAGCTGTCCTGGTTTGTACTTAGCTGAGCACCTGGCCCAGTGAGATATACTCACAAAATGTAATCTGGGGCACAGCAATGGTCAGTCAAAGTAATGTGAATATAGGCTGACAAATAGGAAAGCTAAAATTCTCAAATTTTACAGTCTCGCTTACAAATAACTACATTTGTTAAATATACTGTCTCTTGATTTGTACCACCTTTGACCTTAGTACTAAGAATGCTGTAAGGAACTTCTTGCAATTCCTTAAAAGTATATTAATATAAATACTGATATTAATGTCTGTTGCCCTCATATAAGCCCAAGAAGGGAAGGAATTAATGTACACTTTGAGAATTAATTCCTATTGCTTTACTTCTGTAGGTGACCCCATCCAAGTCAGTCAGTCATGCAAGCGGGTGAGCAGGGATGCTAACACATGGCTATCTGGATTCCCTTACTGCACTCAATTCCGTTAGCACTGAGCATCCTGTTGTTATGGGCTCCTCTGTGCACAAATAATATTGATTTCTGTTGAAGGTTTTCTCCTAGGAGAAAACAAATGTAAAGCTTCCATTTTTCTAGAACTACAGTGAAAAGTCAATGAGGAACTGAGTTTATAGCAGGGGAAAAGGAAGTCAAAAAGAGGAAGGAAAGGAGGGGGAAGATAAAAATGGAGAAAATTTAAGGATGCGAGGGGAGAACGATGGATGTCAAAAGGTTATGTGCCGGAAAGGTAGTTTTTCAGTTCTGTTTCTCTGAAGAGTTCTCTGGCTTGGAAAAGCAGAGGTCCCAGCAAACTATTACCACAGGATTTTCCCAGGCAATATACAGGATTTTTATTTTGTTTTTTTTTTTAATCTTTCCAAACTCCTTGACAAGGAGGACATATATTGTTTGCAGGAAGACTATGTTACATGCACCTTCCTGCAAGGTCAATTCTACAGACATAAGTGTAGGAAGCAAGAGGAGGAGAATGGTGGTTACAACTAGAAGACCAAGCAAGCATAACCCAGTGGATGAGCTGGTTTCTGACAGTGGCTGATTCACTGCAACGCTTCTGCCCAATGCTCTGTCTTTCTGTATATATTTCTTTAAAAGAAAAAAAAAAATGGTTCTTATAGAACATCCCTTTGATAGAAATCATGAGTAGACAAAATATGCCAATAGATTCTGGTATTTGCTCTATTTCTCCTCCTTTTCACCTAGTCTTTTTCCACTTTCATTTTAAACAAGAACTTACACTTCCTGCAGGTAAGCTATGGAATAGTAAACCATAGCTGGCTTCAAAAAGAACAAAGGCTTTCAATCATAAAATTTTAAGTATCATCAGGATTATGTTATTAAACTTCTACTTTTTCTACCCCAGGATGCAAACTCTCCCTGCCCCTAGCCACCTTTAATTGTTCCACTGCATGACTAATATAATCTGTTTAATCTGTAATTAAACCTAGTCTTAAACATGTAACTTCTCTCTCTTGTTGATATGCCTACCTTTGAGACTGATTTTCTTCAATAATAAAACATTTTAATGCCAATGACATTGGTTTTTTGCACTATCGTTACATTTAGCTTAAGCTTTGTACAAAAGGCACAGCAGCATCTCCTTCCAAAATCTGCTTTTAAGGAAATAAGACTCAGTCAGTAATAACAGTGACTCTTTTTCAAAGGAGTTCACAAGGGGAAGAGGGGTAATTTTCCAGCACACTTTCAATTCTGATTACCAGAAGATGCATTTGAAGTGTTCCTGCTGCCCTTTAGTTTCACTCTCTGGTGCTCTATCAGGGCACTTAGATACAGATCCTGAAATATCAAACTTCTGAAATGAAGAAAAAAAAAAAAAAAGTAAAATAATGATGTTCTAGTGTATGGAAGCATTCCACATGAAATGTAAGAGTCTGAATCCTGGACAATATGGTTCCATCTTCACTGATACCCATTCCCTGGATATGGAAGTGAAGCCTAGGTAGGATCGCAATAGGTGACAAGCAGGAATCTGTCCTGTGGGAGATATCACTTTTGTGAGTGCTTTATTGATGTACTCCTCCATTCCTGATTATTTTTAGGGGCAGGATCCAGCTAGCCTATCTGGGCCATTAGTCTAATTCATAAATTCTGAAGAACTGTCAGACCACGAGAAAATAGCAGTGTTATAAATTTGCCTTGTACGGGGAATTGAGCATTTGGAGCTTCTGACAGTTAGGCCTCTTGTTCAGATCCTGACCAAAGCAGCTGTTAAAGTCTAAGCGTGTCAGACTGCCTGTGCCACATTACTGCACTGTATCCAGTGATGATGTTGCAGAGGTACAGTTAGAGCCCCAAAGTTTCCAGCAGAAAAAAATGAGTGTACTTGATAGGCCTAAGCTCCCTCTTGCTGAAATGATATCATTGACTTTATTAGGCAGCGGATTAGGCTTGCATTGCTCTGCATGGGCACATTTCAAATCTGTGCTAGCCAGCAGAGTTCCCAGATAAGCGATTAATAGCACTAAGCATTTTGGTTAATATCAGGGCAAAGAGACACTCCTTTTGATATGCCATTTCAGTTAAATGCATTCTCCTTCTGTTCAACTTGTCTGACACTGCAATGTTAAGCCAAGAACTTATCTAAGTAAAAAAAGATTAAACATATCTCTGAGGAATGCACAACATCATTACAGTTGATTCATGAGGTTAAAGAGTAGCACCGAGGTTGCAGAATATCTGATAGAGAAGTGAGACTGAAAGGATAAATCCTTACTTATTTAACATAGTTGCCCTATTCCACCTGCTAATGAAATCAGTATGTAAAGTGCATTAGAAAGGGGATCTGCGTGTTTGATGTTTCACTACAAGTTACATTGCAGCCTGTTATGGAAAATGATGGCTCATTGTGATCATTTTTTAGGTTTGTTTTTCACTCGGGATCAGAAGACTGTAATTCAAACATAAAGAGATTTGCCAATAACTCATTCTTAAAGAGCCCTATAAAGAGACATGGCCAATACTGTGGTCTCTTTCAGGAGTAATCACGGTCAGACATTTTGCATGAAATTATCATTTCATTAATGTACTGATCGTTCCAAATGCTTTCAGATTTAAGTATGAATTAAACAACATCATATTAATCTTAGAGATGTAGATACAAGCTTCATCACCTGCCATAGCATTATACTTTATTTGCCTCTGGAAACAGACTTGTGTTTATGTATTTGAGCTTTAAAAGCCCAATGTAGAAAAGCACTTCATCACAGGCTTAAACAGTTTGGTGAAGCAGGGTCTAGGGTGGGTACTAACCCTCCTCCACTAGTGAAGATTTCAAAAGCAAGCAGACCAGTTTTATCACAGTGAAGTAGATATTGTAAGGTGGGTCATCACTGAAGAGTAATTAGAATACACTGTTGCTGGATATTAGTTAGGACACAGGGATAGCATTCAGGCTTTCCCAGCAGAGTGAATAAATGATGTAAATGCAACATTCCTTTAAGGTAATGCATTCTACAGGTGGAAAATACAGCCCAACATTGCTTTACAATTCTGGATCATGTTTTTGATCATTAGGAAATGAGGAGTTTCGGCCACAGTTTGTGCTGTGCAAGCTGCGTGTGTCGATACTTACTTAAGCCTTGTCATAGAATGAATTATAGAATGGCCTGGGTTGAAAAGGACCGTAATTATCATCTAAGTTTCAACCCCCCTGCTATGTGCAGGGTCACCAACCACCAGACCAGGCTGCCCCGAGCCACATCCAGCCTGGTCTTGAATGTCTCCATGGGTAGGGCATCCACAACCTCTCTGGGCTTTTGCTGCCAGAGGCATTCAAACATGAGTTTTAACCAATTCAGACCAAAGGTATGCAGAAACTGATCACCAAGATCATCTAATTTAGGCATTAAATAGCACCTTAAGTGCTAGTCATATGACATTCACATTCCTCATCGTTGCAGCCTTTCCTTCTCTCAGGAGACAATGAAAATTCCAGTGAAGCAAATGATTGATAGCTATCATCTCAGAAAACTCTCTGTAGGTAGAAGCCATGTAAGAACTGTATTTTTCATTTAGACCAAACTTCTGATCTCATTGTGAAACTCTTCCAGGACTGAGATGTCCAGGTGCATCTGCCTTAAACAGGCTTTAAGTACAGCCAAGAAGGTCAGGAGCAGGAATTCTGCCACCCCTTAGTCCTTGTATCGTTAGTCCCTGAAAAGCAAGTCGTCCCTACACACAAAGATTAATTAGCCTCATCTCCTGAAAATTTATGGTTTGTGGCTAATTGGCTTTGTCTTTTGGGAAGGTAAAAGAACCACCTGAAGTTTTCCTTGCAGCTGCAGCTCCCATACGGGATTTTTCCTGAGTGAGTGGAGGTCTAAGAAGAATTCAGTTCTTCCTTTTACCTCTTCCTCATTTTTCAAGATACATTTTTTTTTCTCTGTTCACCCTCAAATTTTCACACAATTTTTGGGAATGCTGTTCCTACATTCTACCTCCCATCAAACTTGACTGGAATTGATGCAAATACAAATAATTCAAGAACAGAAGTTCTGCTTCCATAAAGAATAAAACAGATTTTGGAGGGCAGCCTACATCTACAGATCAAATTGATTGTCTTATTTCAGAAAGGAGTAAAGGGCTTAGAAAACATGGAACTGAACAATGGGCATCTGGAGTAGGGATTTCTGCCTGAATATATGACAATTTCTCAACATTCACAGCCACAGACTTCAAAACCACTCTAGCTCAGGTGCTCTCTTACCATGCTGTTCATTAACTAGAGAATATATTTCATTAAATAAAAATCATCACTAGTGCCTGAGACCTAGGAGATTAGTAAGAGGCATCATCTTCACCCTGTACCACTCAGGGATCCCCAGACAGCTGCTGGTTTGCATTTTTAGAGGGGCACACAGAAGTCAACATTACGGCAGGATCTTCCTGCCCTCTCTCATCCTCTAGCCTTCCTAAACTTACACTTCTCAAGTCAGTTCCTGAGCCACATCCTCCTCCTGCCTCTACCCTCTGTGAATTATTTAACCTTCCCGTGTCTTATTAGGTTCCCCTTCTGCACAATGAAGTTAGTGTTACACTAACACAAACACCACCTGCAGCTATCCTGATGAGTACTCAGAAACTTCAGGGTATGTTACTAGCTGTAGTTTATAGATGGGAAAAATCAAGATTGAGAGAATTCAGGTGCCTTGCTCTGACAGGGATCATGCTCTAATGACTTGTTATCAGCCTTACATGACAGCACACACCAAAATGCAAGGGTTTGTGTAACTGGGTTATAGAAAAGCAACAGCGACTTCTGTTGGTAGGGCTGTCACTTGCTCACCAAGCTAGTCTAATTCTGGCTGAACTTCCCTATTTAAGCTCCTTCAGCAACTTCTATTTATTGCGATCTGGAAAGACCAACAACTGACTTCTTATTGCTAGTTGGCAGAATGCTTCAGGAGTGTTTCAAACTTTAAGACTGCTGGAAATCTTCTAGGGGCTTTTATGTGTCCTGATGGGCGAGGAAAGAAGCAGCAGAGACAGAAGAATATGAGATCCTTCAAGAAATACCGTTGACTAGGAATTTCAGAGTACAGATGATAGATAGAAAGAAAAGGAGGTTTGGAAATTTCTGAAGGTTTCCCCCAACCCCCAGAAAATAAGAGTTCATTCAAACAACTTCCATCATTTTAAAGGAAGAGAACCACCACCCAGCGATACCCATGACAAGTGACAACTGAATAAATGCTAGAAAAAAAGTTCCTACGAAACATCACTTTAATGTGCTCAGTATCTGAAATATTTATATGTATTCAGCATCAGATGAAATTTCTCAGTGACTGTCTTATGTAACCACAAGGTTGCACTAACAAGTGCAGGTGAAAAAAGCATGAATGAGTGTGGCGCGCTCTTTATGTATGAAAGTAAGAAAGCCTGATATCTAAAAAAAATAACTTCATTTTGTTTTTCAGGCACCCAAGGCAGTGGACTACCTAATTGCATAATTTTTTTTGGTGCTGGTTTTGTATTACTGCAAGCTTTACAGCTTTATATTGAATTCTGAAAGTGAGTCAGCAATTTGCCTCCTTACATTTTGCAGCCATAATTCAAGAGACAGAGAAAGAACTGTTTAACAGAGAAAATGAAAATATTATTTTATTAGGTTTATAGCCACAAGTGAACATGGGGAACTAAGCAATTAAAGTGGGATATATAGATGTTTTGGTAGAAAATAAAGCACATCAAATATGATAAAGGCTGTAGCAACTTAATGTGGACCCACATATATTCTTAATAATTTATGTGTATGTATAAACATACACAAACTGGAGAGGCATAAGTGTGGATAGACTGATTTAAAAAGATCTGTGCAGAATTTGTTGTTTACTGTTATTATTATTGGGAGTTTTTTGTTGTTGTTGGCTTTTTTCCCCCTTGAGAGAGAGCAAGAATCTTGCTCAACAGGCTTTTCTGTTTCTACTTCTCACAGCACTACAAATCAGAAGAGAGCTTAGCCAAAGATGAAATGAATACAACGATTTTTTCAGGACAGTTAAGTGTTACAGTTCAGTGTTTGGTAAACAGGACTAGAGGACCAATAGCTGGAAAATGCTGCAAGTTCCTGAGGTCAGTCTTCCCTCCACTGCAGTCATCCATGTCCAGTAATCCCATTCATAACACTTACTAAGACTTCCCGTATGTGCATTCAGTCCTTTGTTCCCAGCACTCCTATGCTGGATGGAAACTTGCTTTTCAGTCTAAACTGTGATTCATGGCCAAATTATGCCACTTTATCTTCTATCAGCATTGTCTTTTCACTTTCACAGCTTGCACTTTCCTTCGTGATTATAAAGAGCAACCAGATTCTTCTCAGACTCTATTCTGCCAGGCTGAGCATACCAGGCCTTTTCAACCTCCTTGTAAGGCAACTCTTCAGTCTTTCAGTGATCTAAACTTCTTTTATGTGCCCCAGCTTCAGTTCATCTTCTTGAATAGGGCACTTAACTACACAAGAAGCATTTGCTTTGTCACTGACCTGTTCCTTGAACAACATCTCTGACACATTCCCTGCTGCCTCCACTGTGAACACACTCCTAACACGCCCGTGCATCATGCCTGTCTTCCACTAGTCTGGAAAGTATGAGGTTACTGTCCTCATCTGTGCACCAATTACAGCATGTAGATCATTCCCTTCTTTCCAAACGATGAAAGCAGGTACATATATACATCCCAAACATCTATAATATCACTTACTACAATACATCATCTCAGCCCATGTCTGCTAGTTAACTCTGCCGGCAGCAAAACACTGCTTAGTCACTCAAGCATGCCAGGAAAATAGGGAAGAGAACTGGAAAAGTGAGAAAACTTGTGGGCTGAGATGAAGACATTTTGCTAGGTAAAGTAAAAGCTGCAGACATAAGCAAAGCAAAATAAGGCACTCATTTGTTACTTCCCATCAACAGGCAGATATTCAGCCTCTTCCAGTAATTTGGGGCTCAATGCACACAGTGGTTACTTTGGGAAGAAAAATGTCCTAACTCCAAAAGTTCTCTCTTCATCCTCCCCTGTCCCCAGTTTCATTGCTGAGTACAACATCATTATGAGGGCTGGGTCAGTTGTCCCAGCTGCATCCCATCCACCTTTTTGTAGGCAGAACAGCACAAGAAGCAGAGAAGACCTTAATGCTGTGTAAGTACTGCTCTGTAACAGCTAAAATATTGGTGTGATATCAACAGTTTTGGCCACAAATCCAAAACACAGATCAATAAAATCTACTAGGAAGATGACTAACTGTCCCATCTAAAACCAGTAAACCTTGATATTCTGATGCAGAGAAAGAGAAGGAAATCCATTCACACTGTGATATGAAATATTCAACCCGTAATGTCTATGTGTTATTAGAGGGAGAGCTATGGATTGCACTTTGGATGTCAAATTGGCCTCCAATTAGCATTTTCTCTCTTTTTTTTTTTTTTTTTTCTTCCACATCAGGAACCAGCAGGAAAACAAGGAACAGCAGCTAAGCAGGGGAGAAAAAAAAAAGCACTTGAAAGCAAAAATCATCAAGTACAATTATTAAGGGAAAACTAAGAAGTGTTGTCTGAAGGAGCCTTAATGTTTTGTATGCCAGTCCATAAATACATTGTTCGGTACACAAATCAAAACTAAGCAATTTATTACAACAGATATAATTAGAGAACAAGTCTGGAAATACTTTATCCCTCCCTCCTTGACAAAATTTTTCTCCTCTTCAATACATAAATGATTTTTGTCACATCAGAGAACTTCTGGTGGAGCAAACATGAATCCTTAGAGATATAGCAGTGAAGTATGAGAAAAGAAGAAGAATAACTAACTTTACAGTGTTTATCATACTAATTCTTTCTGAACCTAAAAGCAGAAGTGGGAATAACTCTAGGTATAATTATCAAGTTAGAAATGGATGTTCACCCCTTAGGAATTTGGGAAAATGAGAAGGGAAGTAGGAAACAAAGGATTCCCAGGATGCTACCTAATATATAGGAACAGTATACATTTAAATATAAAGCAGATCGGTTTCCTTTTCATGCACAATTGGAAAATGCTTCCTGAATATATTAAAAATATATTAAAAAAGACCCAATCAATCACCAACAGCACAAAATTAATACTCACTGTTGAACACTAGACTGTAAGAATAAAAATCATATCTAAAGTATGCAAGCAATCCACACAGTAAAGCTTTGCTGTAAAGCTGACTAAAGTTGAGATGCTCCATATCAACTTGAAAGAACTGATGAATAGTCCTGGTTTTTATGGAGGGAAAGTCAGACTTGCAAGAAATTTGACGAGTTCAAGCATCTTCGTAATTCCAAAAGTGTTCGACAAGAGGATTCAGATGCTAAAGACGCATGAAATTCAGTCCTGAGGTCATCATTTTTCAAAAGACATTTAAGACATTTATTTATTTTTCTGGTAAAAGTCTGAACATATCCACAACAAAACAATCAGTTTCCATACCAGTCAAGACATGACTGAAATCCTGGAGAATTGCTTGTACTTTCTTTCTCCTACTGCAGTTTATCACATGGGTGAATCTCACTAGTACAACTCAGGTCCACAGGATGCCCTTTAAACACAAAGGACAAAAGCTCTTCAGCATGTAGAAAGTTTCAGTGGCCTCCTCACATATTTTAGGCTATTTGGTGGACTGCCACTGAGCTCCCACTATCTAACAAATGCTCAGCAGTCCTTCCAGTTTTTATGTATGTTTCATTTCTTTCCATTCCTCCTTTTCTATAGCAACTGGTATGCATCTTGATGTACATGAAGGATGAGGACAAAAGAGATAGATACAGCTTATTTCAAGAAGTTCTTTGATTTCTATCCTGGTTTTGCCTGAGGTAGAGTTAGTTTTCTTTCCAGTAGGTGGGATGGCATTGCATTCTGGGTTTTAAATGAGAACAATTTTGCTAACAAACACAATGATGATGTAGTTATTGCAGAGCAGTGCTCAAACAGAATCAAAGAAAGACATCATGTTGAACAATAAAACTGGGTGCTGCTGTTGTTTGGGGGTAGGCTGGTCATCAGTGTGCGGCAAGAAGTGTGAGAAATTGCATTGTTCATCGCTTGATTTGTACATTCTTTAACATTATTATTATTTTCACTTCCTTTTCTGTCCTATTAAACAGTTTTAATCTCAACTCATGAGTTTTACTTCTTTTCCAGTTATCTCCTCCATTCCACTTTGAGTGAGAGAGCGAACAGCTCAATGAGATAAACCACAACCATTTCCAAAACACCACTTCAACAACATACACACAGTGTACGTATATACTTTGCATATACTAAAACATCCAGAATTCACCCAGTTTCCAGTGATGCCCCCAGTGCTATGATGCTGTGATTAAATGCCTTCTCTGAGATTCCTGATGGGATCTGGCTCACTCCCAATCTCCAGAAAGTTAATTCCTACAGTTTGATCCTAAAATGCTCCACATGAATAGCTACATTCATCCTTCAAACTGTACTTTATACAGTAAAAGACTGGAAACACGCCATGGTTTCTCAGAAAGATCATTTTTAACCTAATGAGGTTCAACAAAGCAAAGTGCAAGGTTTTGCACTTGGGTTGGGGTAATCCCAGATATGTATAAAACTAGGAAAAGAAGTCCTTGAGAGTAGCCCTGCCGAGAAGGATATATGGGTCCTGGCTGATGAAAAACTTAACATGAGTCAGCAGTGTGCACTTGCAGCCTGGAAAGCAAACAGTGCCTTAGACTGCATCAGAAGAGGGGTGGCCAGCATGGTGAGGGAGGGGATTGTCCCCTTCTACTTTGCCCTCATGAGGCCTTATCTGGAATATTGTGTCCAGGCCTGAGGCCCCTAACAAAAGAAAGACATGGAGCTGTTGGAGAGGATTCAGAGGAGGGCCACAAGGATGGTCTGAGGGCTGGAGCACCTCTCCTGTAAAGACACGCTGAGGGAGCCAGGCTTGTTCAGTCTGGAGACCTCATTACAGCTTTCCAATATTTAAATGGAGGTTATAAACAGGAAGGAAATTGACTTTTTACATGAGTAGATAATGACAGGACAAGGGGAATAGCTTTAAACTCAGGGAGGGAAGATTTAGATTAGATGTCGGGGGTCTTTTTTTTTTTTTTTAACTGAGAGTGTGGTGAGGTGCTGGAACAGGCTGTACAGATAAGCAGTGGATGTCCCATCCCTGGAGGTGTTTAAGGCCAGGCTGGATGGGGCCCTGGGCTGCCTGATCTATACCTGATTGAGTGGTTGGCAACCCTGCCTGCAGCAGGGGGTTCAAACTCAGTGATCCTTGAGATCCCTTCAAACCCAAGCCATTCTACGATTCTATAATTTCCATGTGGTGGCCTTGTACCAAAAACTTGATCATACAATGCTATCTTCATTTCTCACTGGGAGCAAACAACTTTAAAATGAATAGTACAGCAACAACAATTCCATATTTAATTCAAAAGCATTTTGTATCTGATTTGTCATGAAAAAAATTAATGATAAAAGTATTCCCCTGTACAAATATGTTGATCCCAAAAAGCCACCACTTTGCCCTTACTTCGACAATATTTACTTTTCAGCTGCAGTTCTGAAAATTAGTAATTTCCGCTAATTTAATTAAAAGCAGCACTACATTGTATTCTATCTCCTTAAAATACCATTGTAAGAAACAGCCTAGGGAACCACTCCCCAACATAATTCTGTTTAACTTCCCAAGCAGCAAGCAATGCTGGTTTATCACAATCACTTGGAAAGTTGCCACGCCATAACCTAATACTTTATTACTGTAATTTCTGACTCCTTAAACTCAGAGGATAGAGACCCAATGAACTGGGTATTTTGTTTTATTCTGACACCTTTGAAAAATACCTAAAATTCACTGTTTGGGTGTCACTCATTGACCACAGAAGACTCAGGAATTACATATGTATTCCAATATTTGTGCATATATGTTTGGCTGTAGCCATCTGTGTATCTACAGAATAGTTAGTAGAAAGATGCTTCAAACAGAAAAAGCAGGGTGCATATAGATAAAACTCTATGTATTGTGAACCTGCAAGTGTAACACGTTCTCTCTAAATACAAATACCATTTTGTTGAGTTCAAAGTTTACAATCAATTACTTAAGAGTAGTTAGGAGCTTCCAAATTATGTGCAGAGTTTATTTACAGAGATAACTTGAAATGAGAAGAAACTTCAGAATGAATAGATTTAGGTATTTTTGTAAGGTAAATTTCTTGAACATGAAAACATTTATTTGCATATTGACAGCCACAGAAAGGAAACAGTTGTTCTAGCTTTAACTGGTGATAAAATACCTTATGATCTTCATTCTACAAAAATATAGCCCACATGTCAGAAATGTCACAGTTTCTCTTCTGGTATTTTTCTTTGTTCCTTTGATTGATGGGGAATAAGAGCAACAGTATAAACACTAAACTCATAAAGATGAAAAATACACCTAATTTCTTTGGGTGTGGGGGATTGTAGGGAATGACTTAGCAACGTTAAGACTCATTTTCACTGCCAGACAGAAAATCAAAGCTAGATAGGCAGGTAAGCAACACATTTGGCCCATAGGAATCCAGGTGTTAGAGGAGCAAGGAAAGGTGCTCAGCACACCTCCTTACCCAGCTTAGGAAACTGTAGGTAGCCAGACTCCATCAGCACTGGGTCTACTGTATTTGCAAGAACACAAACAATAGAAGTTCATGACAAAGTCCAACCAGCATTTGGATTATTCATTCTCCAGATAACAAGGATCTTCACACTAAAATAATACTAAGGCAGACGAAATAAATAAATAAGAAATCCACCATTTGAATTATTCTTTTATTTTTACACATAAACACTAGTGTTTAAGTAACAGAAGAGGTTAATTTTGGTGCTTTATTTTTCATTAATCTTGCAATGGTATTATTGTTGACAATATGATATTACAGATTTTGCAAGACGCAGAACTCACTGAAGTAGGTTTCTTGTTCTTTTGTTTCCCTCTAATATAGAGGTTTGTCTCCACAGCTTTCCAGATCTACAAGAAAATAAAATTCAGGTACTTCAATCCATTTAAACTAATTAAAGAAAAACAGAATAAAAAGAACCTAAAGATGAATATCATTGCCTTCGATGAGTTATTTTGCCTTTTAAAACAATGACAAGAAAACCCCACTATCTCCACTAATCATCACTAGGTTTCCTATTACAACTAATAGGAATTTACTCCAATAAAAGACAGAAGACTCTCTCTCTAAAATGCAAGAAACGTTTCAAAACCCTGCACTCATATAGGGTAATCAAGAAATACCTACAGAATGGTTATACTACTTTAACAGCATAGCAGACAATGCTTGTATAGATGTAGACATAAATCAGGTTAAAATTACCCTCAAGATGACTTTAAAACTCTGGAATCAATATTTTCACTTAGAAATTAATTAGGTTAAATGAATTTAATTAATTAAACTAAATGGAGTTACCTTAAACTTGAAAGGAACCAAAATAAGGAAATCTTTGGCAGGTAAAGTTTGTCTGATCTGCGGATTTCCTATTGACTTTTTCCACTAATAGGCACAGCAACAAGAGAGACAGTACTTACCTACAGAAGTCCTGTAAGAACAGGTAGATAGAGATCTCTAGAAGAGATACGTTTGCTTCCACTGTCAGCCCTTAAATGAGGTCTAAGAAGGGGTGGATCCTGGCTCCACTTTTGGTCACTCAGGTGCACTGCATGCACCTGAGCTCCCCTGGCTTGGCCCTGCCTTCCTACCAGGTGCTCAATCACTGCTTCAAGCCATGACTCAGCATTTCCACTACAGTTAACAAGTTTCCATAAGTTCTTTTTCTTCACCTCAGTGATTTCTTACATAGCTTACATTAAATTCCTTAATCTCGATTTATGTATTTGTTTAAAAGGGAAAAGTTACATGACCAGTGACAAAAGTACTCAGTAGTCCTCGAGTGACAGAGTCCCAGTACGGCATGAGTGTAACAGTGTGAACTGGTGCACAATCACAAAAAGAAAACTCCACACAAAGAACAACTGATAAATCAGTCTGAGAAAGGTGGAGAGATACAGCTCAGATGCCATTCAATTTCTGTAGCTGAGCTATAAAGATATTTGTGTGTTCACATGTATGCATTCAAACACCAAGCTATATACTGCAGTTACCTTTAATATTCCCATGTATTTTTCTTTTACTAACCAGGTTCCAGCAATCGGATGGATTAATGACATGTTGCTTCATAACAACAAGTCAAGTGTTCTCTCTCATGAAAAGATAAAACAAAATAAAGCACTTCACTAACAAGATTCATTAAAAAGAAAAGCAGCCTGATTCAAACTGAGATCCAGCCCATTGCACCTGCCTCACAGCCTGCCTACCAGCTCCAGCTGTGGGTGATGAGGAGGAGAAAAGAGCTGGATGCAATTCAGCCGTGCTTGCCTACATGCAATGCAATGTCCTTTGGAGATCATGAGAGGATGCAGAACAAATCCTCAAAAAAGACTTTATAATAATTTATATGTTGACTTTTATTTCCTAAATCACAATAGAAGATCTTGTTGTCAAGAAAGTGTGAAGTAGATGAATTTTTCAGGCTTTCCTACACTGCTTTTTCTCACCTCCTCTCCTATCCTCCAACACAAGCTGCTTGAAACAGTAAAAAGACAAACTATAGAAACACTAAGCTAAAGATCTGAGTCTGCTAAATGATAAGAATCCTGAAGATAAATTACTGAACCCAAACGATGCTCAACTTTTTGATCAAAGCTTCAGCTGCTCCAAGACTCAGCCTCCAATGGCGCATCTGTTGCTAGCCTCTTTTAGCCAGTCTACCATGTTTTAGCATCCATAGGGCATTGCACCATTTACATCTGTCCCACTCACACATACTTTTACTGTGGTTATAATTGGCAACAGAAAAAAGAATGAGAAATGGCTCAAACTATGATAGACAAAAAAATGGCACAGAATTATTTTCCCTAAAGCAACACATGCAAATCCACTACAGTGCCTACTTTCTGTGATTCCTTTCTGTTTGCCTTGTAATATTGCTATTTGCACTGTTTCTGTCAGAGGCTGCAATACAGGCAACTAAATGTCATGATCCTATTGAAACTGCAGGAGCTTTGATTTCTTTGAGCTTGGATTTATGTACCCTGCCTCCTCTTTGTATTCTGTTATCCTGCTGATTTCAGTTCTGAGCTGATGCGTTTCCAGATGCCATGGCATGCTTTGTACTGCCGATATGAATAAAGAAGTACTCAGTGGCAGGTGGGTAACTAACACCCATCCAGCGCCACAAGTACCGGTTATTTTTCCATGCTCTGTTTCTCAGTAGAGATTTTTCTGATGGTTCTTCACCAGCATTCAGGCTGAAATCTTTGACTATGACAAGTCTTTAATCTTAGAAATGATGTATCAAGAAGTTCAAAACTACAAAGCTTTGAAGAGAGGTAAAGAGATCTTTCTAAACTTGTTAGACTGGTAGAGCTAACACCAACTAATCTGCCTTGAAGCATTTCATGAGGTAAAAGATGTGGTGTTTTCAGGGCCAGGCTTTTGAAGTCATCCCTAAAGGGCACCAGCACTGCTGCTTCATACTTAGGGACAGAGTGCGAGCTTCTCAATCACAAACTCAATACCCTAAGTAGCCCTCTTAAATCACTTTCACAGCAAGAGAAAACATTTTGTGAATGCCGTATGCAACAAGGTAGTAAGACCTTTTTGCAGAACAAGTTGAAGAAATTGGAGCTCCTTTCCCTGCCAAACTTGAGACCTAAGTGCACAGTACAGAGCCCAGTATGGGCAGGAACAGTGCTAGCGGTGCTCACGATGAGCAATTGTATCTCCATGCACTGTGTGAGGAAGAAAGACATTTGGCTGTGCATGAAGGGAGAAGCAGGTCCCTCCATGAGGAGAAATACAAGAAATGAAATTCAGGGCAAAGGAAGCAGCCAGCTTGGAAATTAAGGTCAACTAGTGTGAAAGGGAAAGTAGGAGACACTCTGGGGAAGGGAGGAGGGAGTAGGCTCTAGCTGCAGTCTGCTCTAAGTGAACAGTCTGCAGGTGCCTTGTACCAAATAAATAAATAAATAAGAATCAAGAGGAATTACTGAAATAAGTATCCTCCACACAAGCAATGTACAGCTAGGATCTGGGACCCTACGTTTAAACTATTGTTCACCCTCCATCCCACAGATGTGTGTGCTGCTATCAAAGAATTATTCTGCTAATTACATTGCAAGTCTTGGCCCAAACAACACCAGGTCAGTGCATCTGCAACTTTTAAAGCTGTACGGTCAGGCAGGAAGGGCTGCAGGAACATGAATCAGAACCAATGTCCAAGTGACAGAGTACAACGGCTCCATTATCCAGTCTGCTTCTGTTCGTCTGGCACTGGGTAAAATTCCTTAAATGAGGTCAAGACCTTCTAAATGTCAAGACTTCTTGACTCTGGGCACTACAAGTACAACTGAAAGCTTCTAAAAGAGCAAAGGGCTGCAAAGAAGGTTTGCAGTCTCTTTACAGAGGAAAAAGAGCAGAGCCACTTAGAAACAAGAAAAACATGACAGGGAAGAGAGACTTTTGCAGCAGCCTGTGAGATTTTGCTTGGTAATTAACTTTGGAATTATGCAATTGTTGCAAACATTTGACCTGAGCCTGCATTCCGTGTTGAAAGCTAATCTTTTTTTTTATTTACTGCCTACCTTGGGAGAGGCAAAGAAGATTGAATGCAGTAGAGTTGGGGAGCACTTATTAACAAATCACTTCTAAAGTCGAGGGCAAATAGCCAGTGAAATCTGGCTTGTGAATATAATTTTTGTCAGCATATGGTACCACTCAGGGGACATGAAGGAGACATTTTTGTTACACATGTACATGTGAATAGCAATAAAGCCACAATGAGGAGACTGAAGTAAAAAATAGATGTTTCTTGTAAATATATGTGAGCAGAGTAAATGAAGCAACACTGCAACAGTTCAAAATGTCCATTAGTAATAATAATACTCCTTGTGAATTTCGATCTGCACCTTGTAGGATGAGTGCTCTGAATTACTTGTTGCAAAAACAAGAAGCAAATGTACAAATAGAACTTGTTGTTGAAGATGCTCCACCAGTTTCATCACAGTCTTGCACCTGGCATGTTTAAAACATTCACTTGGGGAGACAGTTTTCAGGCTGAATTGCTTGTAAAGTCACTAGTGCAAAACTATTAATCAAAATTCAAGATTCTTAAAAACGAATGTCACATAAACATAAAAATTATATGGATGGACTCAACCCATGTCTGCGTGACAAAACTCCCACAGACTTCACAGGGTGCCTGCCCCAGTCTGTTCTCTTTGGTTTTGCTCTCCAGAGTCTGCTATTTTCACAACTTAGCTGAGAGCCACATGCCTCATGAGCTGCATACAGAGAAGAGGAAAAAATGTTAATGGAAATGTGAACTAGGCAATATTCCTAGGATTCTCAGTCTACCCTTGGAAAGATTTCAATGGATTTTGGCACAGACTCTTCAAGTTCAAGGCTGTGAACATGAGGAAGGTGCTAGGTAGAACAGGAATTTTCAGCAAATTAGTTCTTTTACACTGATTCTCTAAGTGAATATAATACTTCAAGGACTACTGGAAGACCCTTGTGCTATGTAGTTTACCTTCAGTAGCTGCAGTAACTTTCCTGCGACAAATCTTTGATCCTCCATTAACTATTCACTACAAGCTGCCTTCACCTATGCTGGTTTGGTGGAATGTAGCACTGTCGAAACTCCAGTACGCAGCCCAGCTAGGCTAGATATTTACAGATATGATCAGGGATTGTTTCTCTTCCTCCAGTATACCTTGCATTGCTGGATGAACAGTCCAGAAAATGTTACATCTGAATCCATGACACATACAGGTAAAAATATACAGCTATCTCCTGCTGTCACATTTTTCTTTGCTCCTTATATCTGTTGTGAACTCACATGGAACAGGAATTGATTCAGACTTTTTTTTTTAAAAAAAAAAAAAAAAAAAGAACTCATAACACACTTGAGAGAAAAAGTACAACAATATGAAGTTGAACACAACAAGTCCTTCATGGCCTGATACTTTTCAATCTTGAACCAAAGTCGAAAGGTACGAAGAAGGAAAGGTAGGGCCAGGGATTCTTCCATGCGCAAACAAAGCTCTGCGACCTCATTTGATAGCTATTTACCCCCCAAAACCAGTGTCAGTGTCTGACCAGAAATTCAGGCCAAATAAAGTTGCAGCACCAGAAGTCAAGCTTCATTAATTATTGTTTAGAAAATCTTTCATCATAAGCTCATTTTCACGTACTCAGGATATCCTGAAAGACTGAAAAAGAAAAAAAAAAAAGAAAAAAAAAGAAAGAAAAAAGGAAAGGAAGAAAGAAAAATAACTCTATATTTATTTGGGCAGAATTTATTTAACTAGTTCTCTGCCCAACAGGGACTTAAGAACTCATTTTAGCACTTTTAGAGGTTCCAAGTCAGTCTAAAGAGTCATTTGTATTGCCTTATTTATATTTTATTATTTTGTTCTCTTTAATGAAATTTAGAAGTAAATCAAGAATCTGATATGACTACAAGTGACGTTTAGCTTATGGTTCCTTCTCTTTGTCTTTACTTAATTCTATCCATTTATCAAATGTTTCTACATTTGGTGATCAAATATTTGAGTAAGATCACTATCCATTATTTTACAGCTTTGCAGCTGACATTCACTTTAAAAACTACAGGGTCGAAGACAGAACAGTAATCTTTTTTGCAGAGCTCCCAGCAAATAGACATTAATCTAGTTTGAAGATCTCATTATTTAAGTCATGATCTCCTTTTAGTTCTAGGCTCATACATGCAAAATGTTCTCAACAATGTCCGATCATTCTTGTAAGATGTCCACCAAGAGGCTATGAATCTCCTAAAAAAAAAAATTCATTATTCACAAGTATTCACTGAGATTCATCATTTGCCTGTATGTTTGCCTGAGCACATCTCACTGTGCAGAGTTAAGATTTTAATTTCCAATTGCTTTTACTAAACGTAAGTCACAGTGTTTCTGTTTTTAGTTTGGCCAAGTATAACCTGAGAAACAAACAGTTTGAGCAAATCCTAACAACACAGCACCTAAAAAATCTTCCAGTGATCACTATGCAGTACAGATGCGATAATCACTACTATGAAGATAAATCCTATCTGGAAGACGGCATACATACAACACACAAAAAGAGGCACCAAAACAGTAAAAAAGAATTTGCTTAAAAATCTAAGTAAATGCTAACAGACTGCCTTATTTTTTGTGTAATGACCCAGATGTCATTATTACTATGGTTGCAAATTCAGCTTGCCTGCTGAGCTGCAGAATACTGTCGTACCAGTCGGATATGAAGAGCCCGATATTGCTGCTAATCGGCAAGACTGAGAGCATGCTGTGTACAGCAGTATGGCTCTCCCATCCAGCTGGACTCTAACTGGTCCTTGAGCGGGGCTGCAAATG
Source organism: Alectoris magna (assembly GCA_030625065.1). NCBI lineage: Eukaryota > Metazoa > Chordata > Aves > Galliformes > Phasianidae > Alectoris > Alectoris magna. The sequence continues at coordinate 110,339,632 of CM060560.1, forward strand.
TGCCAGATGGAGGATAGGCATCTTTCTTGGGAAAGGACATCAGGGGTCTGGGGTCCTCTCATGTTCCTCTCCAAAGGGAATCCAAATCTGTGTGAGTGGCTCAAGCAGTAGGTGGGAGAGGGAAACCAAGCTTCTATCACTCACTGTGCCACTGCTCACAGGTCTTATTCTTCCAAGAACAGCAGTAGCCTGCATGTCTACCTCAGGCGTGTGCAACCACAATGCTAATACAGCAGACATTTCAGCGTGAAATCCCATTCCCGAGAGTAGCATCCTTCATTTTCTTCTATTCTCCTTTTCTTTTAATTTCTCCTTCAGAATGGTATTGTCCTTTTAATGCAGTTAATTAAAAACTGCAGGTAAGGTTTGGGAGAAGCTATTTCACTAATATACATATATTTAAATATTAAACAAACAACAAGAACGAAAACCATGCACAAAAAAAACCTCCAGTCTTCACAGTGGTTCAAAGATAATTGAGTGGTGGGTACCAGCCTGAAAAGAGAGAGTGTCAGCAAAGACACCTGATTGGATAGCCATGGTGAAAACATTCCTCAAATAAGTACAGTGTGGGCAACACTACTCCCACTTCAGCCACTTACAGATTACAACTCTAAACAAAATGATGTCTACTGATACTATAATCTTTTAAAGAATTAGCTACTACTAATAAATATTAATAATGCTTGGCCAGAGCTATCCTAAGCATCACAGGGCCAGGATTTCACTTTTTTTGACATTTCCTGGGGGGGAAAAAAACAAACAAACAAAAAAAACAAATGAAGTTCCTAGAAAGTAACTTAGAATTTGTTCATGCTCAATACCTGCTGACAGGAGATTTTAAGTTCCCATCGGCAAAAGCATAAGCCATGAGTACTTTCTTGTCCATCCAATTAACAGGAGAGGAAAGAAAGGAAACAAAAAAAAAAAAAAAGAAAAAGAAGGAAAAAGAGGGAAGTGAAAGAAGGAATGCTATTAGGCTGTGATTGTTCAGAACTCAAATGACCCTGTTCAGTGCTGCAATATTTGTAATCAGTCTATACAGTGGAAACTAAAGTGTATTTTTCACTGAACTCATTTGAATAATGGATAAATTTAAGGAAATTGTAATCTGTTTTGCTGCACAGAATAGCAGGCTAAATTAATTGAATAAATTATTCATTGTAAATTATGGGCTCATGTCTGCTGCTGTCTCCATATATATACATTCATTTTCTGGCATCTCTGCTGAGCTTGCTAACAAGTATACCAATTAGTAACAATGGTGCTGGTGGTTTTATTTTAGATTTACTTATCTTTACATTTCCTGGTTTTGTCTGGTACCAAATGTAGATATGCTAAAAGGACATGGATTCTTCCTTTTCACTCAGAAACAGGAAATACTGGAAGTCTAAATAAATTGATAAATAATAACAAATAGACAACTTGTCTGGGCTTCATGGCTTGTTCCTTTACTCAGAAATTTGAATTCCTTTCAGCAAGTGTCCAGGCTTCATATAGGTATTTGGAATAAGCCCTCTAACAAAATAAATGTCTGACTCCAGTAACAAATTAATCTCCAAGTTAAGACATATTCCATAGTAAATACTTATGTTTGCATAGTGATTTAGAAAGAGGCATGCTGCAGATGTGACTTGGGCAAATCAAATACACTAGTCAAAGAAAAATCTAGGTGAGGTTTCAAAATGGTGGTTTGGGGATTTGAACTGCTTCATGGACAGACAGAACAATATGAAGAGTTCAGCAAAGCCCTTAATTTTATAAAATTAAATTCAAGTCTTTCAGAAATCGGAGGAGGCACTGAATAAAAGAACTCAAGTGTGGAATAATCTGACTTGATCTCACATGTCTACAGTATAGGCATCTGTCAGAGATTGTTGTCCATGGCTGTTTTTATAATAGGGTTTTTATTTGCACTTTTTATCCCACTTTAGGAGTTTGCTTAAATTAAGATGAAGCAATGGGAAAGCCACCCTTTCTCCTTGGACTCCAAAGCTGTGGAGACAAGCTAAGGTGAAGTCAACCACAAAGCATATACCTGGCTGACAGGAGCCCCTTATACCACAGGAGCAAATTAAAGAAAGATGAGGAACGCAGTATGTGATAATGCCTGTGAACAGATGCTGACCAAATAGCACATGTTTTCTACTTATGGAAAATGCTGTTAATGTTATACAGAAAAACAAAAATCAAATGAAAAAAGACTGAATAAGACACTTCCTTGCTATATGCTGCCTTCCTCTAAAATCAAGGTTTCTAAAAACAAGAACAAAAGAAACCAAAGCCAACAATAAACAAGCAAACTGGGATGGAAAAGCTAAAGCACAGAAAAAGATTACACTTTTGAAGCTTACAGTCTTTGTAAAAGTTTCTGTGCCACAACACAGAGGGTAAATTTGGAAACTTACAAGCTTTATGCATCTAAATCTTCTGCTAAAGTTCATGGACATGTTTTGTTACATACTTATAGCCTACATCAGTCAGGCTTGCATGACCCCTGTATTTTCATTGACTGCTCTGTTTTTATATGGACTCAGAAAGGTATATTTCCTAATTTTCTACTATTGCTTTCTAAAAATGAACAGCACCCTTTTAAAAAAAAAAAAAAAAACAACAACCAAAAAACAAAAAACAAAAAACCACATCAATTTGCAGTAACCATTTCCATGGCATTACTCGGCTTTTAAATGAGTTGACTTTACTTGCTCAACTAATTCATGACTGTTGTCTGTGTGCTTTTTTTGATCTCTTTTCACATCTTTGCATCTCACCCTAGGTGTTTATCCTTATCTCATATGAAGCAGTCATGGACAAGCAGCCAGCTGCTGTAAAGACTGATATATTTTCTTATGCCAAGACTATGGACAGATCTCTTGCCATGTATTAACAAGGTTTTGAGATAAACAAATTCAACATCAACTGGCAGGATATATCATTGCAAACATTATTTTGTCAAGTAACAACACTTTTTCTAACCACTACATTTAATCCAGGTAATGCATTGTGCATGACTATTTGGCTGCCTGTTGTGGTTTAACCCACCAAGTGGCTTGGCACCACACAGTTGTTTGCTCACTCCCCCTCTCCCCAGTGGAATGGGAGAGAGAATTGGAAAAAACTAGAACTAGTGGGTTGAGATAAAACTATTCACTAAGATAGAAGAAAGGAAAAAGACAATAATTATGGTGTTACATATAATGTATGTAACAAGTACATACATACATATAATGTATGTAACATATAAATGTATGTAACAAGTGATGCACAAGCAATTTCTTACCTCCTGTCAACTGATGCCCAGCTAGCTCCCTGAGTAGTGGAAGAAAGCGATGAACTCCCACTCCCTTCAAAACTCCTTCTGCATGATGTCCTATGGTATGGAATATCTCTTTGGCCACTTTAAGTCAGCAGTCCTAATTCTGTTCCCTCCCAACTCCTTGGGCCCTTCACTGAGAGCAGCCTTGGCTCTGTACAACACTGCTTAGCAGCAACTGTAAATAAACATCAATGTGTTATCAGCATTGTTTTTCTTGTAGAACCAAAACACAGCATCGTATCAGACACTCTGTAGAAAACAATTCCATCGCAGCTGAAACAAAGATACTGCCTTCTTTTGCTCTCTTTTATAACCTCTCACTTCCTTGCTACATATCACTTTGCTGTCAGCTAGCAGAGCATCTCTGGAAAACTTAGGGTTTCTGAAGGATCATGGAACTTTTTGTTAAGGAATAATGTAGGAACAAAGCAGCACTATAAAACCAGAACAAAACTTCCTCATTAACAAAACTGCTGATTGTCAAAATAACAGGCTTACATTTCTCATTTGGCTCCGAGTCCTTTGATTTTCACCAAGATTGGTTTTGACGGGCTATAAATCCCTCACTGAAGGTCTGTAGAGACAGGAGGTCTCAAACATGTGGTAACTATGAATCTTCTGGTCATTCGCAAGTAGCTGTCAGCTGGTGACACTTGTCTGGAAAAAAAAAAAAAAATCCTAACCAAACCGTAGAATAAATCTGACTACTTAGATGTGACAATTTCTGGTACTGTTGTCCTCTCCTGAAGGTCGCTGGTCTGACCTGCAGAGCTCAGCTTTCTCCAGGAACTGTCTATATGCTGTCTACATATCTTACATATATCATATGCCCATTCAAACTTACTTATTTATATCTAAGCTGAGAGTCTTTCAGTAATTTTTGTTAGTACAAACTCAGCAGTAATACTAGAGAGATCTTGAAAACTAGAGGGCTGGGCAATGGCCAAACACATGAAGTTTAACAAGCGCCAGATTCTGTTTCTGGGATGGGACAACCCTGGATATACGAACAGATGGGGATGAGAGGCTGGGCAGCCCCGTAAGAAGGGATCTGGCTCTCAGCAAATTGAATGTGATCCAGCAGTGTGCCTGGCAGCCCAAAGGGCCAACTGCACCCCTGGGTGCATCAGGCCCAGCACTGCCACTGGGTCGGAGGCACAACTGTCCTGCTCTGCTTTGCATGGCCTCATCTCCTGCACTGAGTGCAGCTATGGCTGTCACAATATAAGAAGGACATAAAGCTATCAGAGAGTGTCCAAAAGGGGGCTATGAGAATGCTGAAGGGTCTGGAGGGCAAGGTGTATGAGGAACAGCTGAGGTCCCTGAGTATGTTCAGCACAGAGCAGAGGAGCTGAGGGGAGGCCTCACGACAGCTGCAGCTCCTCGCAGGGAGCTGAGCTCTGCTCTCTGTGACAGCGGCAGGGCCCGAGGGAAAGGCATGGAGCTGTGTCAGGGGAGGGGCAGCTGGGGGTGAGGGAAAGGGTCTGCACCAGAGGGCAGTGAGCATGGAACAGGCTGCCCAGGGTAGTGGGCTCAGCCCTGAGTGCTGGAGTTCAAGGGGCGTTTGGACTGCACTCTCAGACACAGTGTTTGGATTTTGAGTGGATACATGAGTTGGAGTTGATAATCCTTGTGGATCCTTTCCAACTCAGGATATTTTATGATTCTATAGTCAACATTTCTTCTGAGATAATTACCATACACTTTTCTATGAAACCCTGGGGAATTACACTGATAGACAATTGTCTGAAGGGGAATGGCAGGGAAAACGACCTTGGAGTTCCTGTCTGCCAGCTGCACAAATGAATGCACCCATCAGAGGTGTTGACTGGGATGGCAATAGGCCATCCCAAGAACCTGCAGAGGCAGAAGGAGATATTGCTCTATTTTCTGTGTTGCGCTATCTGTGATTTTCTGGATCATTATTCAGCTTGGTTACTGTTACTAACAGATTATAGAGACTCAGTACTTTTTGGGAAAGGTTGAAAGTCAGGATGTATTTGTTCCTGCTTACAGTCTCTGAATTCCTCACTATATGCTCCCAGTGACAGCAGAAGTGACATATCCATGCTTTATACCACACAGACAAGCTGATATAAAGCAAAAGAAAGCCATTTCGTTCTTACATTAATGTTGATTTTTAGTATAATTAGTCTCAATGGTCCACATGGCATGGGACTGGATACTGTACTTTCTTTTTAAACACACCAGATACCCTTGCTGAAAGAGCATAGTCCTATTTTAGTTGCCTTTTATTTTGCAACCCAATAAATTGAGAAGATGACATTCTGCATACACTGTGGTTCATTATCTATCCCTATAAATCTTGTTCTGAAGAATAATAAACATCATGCTTTTCACTATATGAACAGTAATAAATAACACAAGGCCAGAGAACTATTGAGTCTCTTGGTTACCTGGTACAAATTAATTCCAAACTCACTTAGTCCATTTTTAATTATTCTTTCAAATATTAAAAAATTACCCATCTCTTCAGCTGCCTCATATATGTTAAAATCACTAGCAAGTAACTAGAATGAATTATTGAAGTAATATTTATGTATTTTGCCAATTATAGCTACATGGGGGTAAGAGAGAGAGTGAAAGAGAAGGCAGCTGACTAAGTGACAATAAGATCTGTGAAAGACTTCAAGGACAATGAAGAGGGACAATGTTTACAAACCAATGAGCAAGTGGAATCCTGCATTTTTAAAATCTTCCCCTTTTCATAATAAAAAAGAAACATAGCTGCTTTTTCTACACAAATAGACTGTCCTCTAATTTTGGAAAACTTTGTGAGAAAATGCTTTTATGAAACCTAAAAGTTTTAATATAACTCACAAGCATTAGAAGTGCCAAAACCACAATCTTTCATTAAATTTGAACTGAAAGATGATTTTGAAAAATAATATTTTGGTAGAACATGCCTTACTATATTCAGCTAGGGATCTTAACTTGCAGGATTATCTGACCTAGCCTTCAGAAAAACAAACAAACAAACAAACAAACAAACAAACAAAAACATTTGAAATCCTGACAATAAGGAAACTGTCAGTTACAGCAGGGAAGAATTACTTGTGCAAAATACAGAGTTGCTGGATCAGTGTAGTATTAAGTTTGGTGCACGCTGCCTGAAGAAAATAACTCATATGGTCCAATCTGAGTGTCACTCAGCACCATGGAAAACAAAGCACTTGAATTCTGGTGTTTAAATCCGTATTTGTGAGCCTAAACTGGGTTTTAGTTATCTAACCAGGATGTATGGAAATGAAACAAGGCTTCTAAACCTACCCATATAGAGTCATCAGTCTCTGACCTGTGAAGGTGTCCATAAACTGCACTTAACCTGTTGCTGCCGAGTTGATTGGGAGGTCTATGAAGCAGTACTGCCCTTTGTCAATCTCTTGCATTTAAGGGTTCTGTCTTGAAATTACCTGATGTGATTTTCTGTGCCCATTCATCAGAGCATATGAGAGCAAGAAGCAGTAATATCTGACCCAGTACTGCTGGAAACCACATAGTACACTAAATCCCATCACTTCTTCCTCAGAGCCCTGATTCAGAAAGCATTTACACATCCAAGTAGCTTCTCTGAATTCAGTATAACTGTATAAGCATGAATTTTGTTGTTAAGAAAACTGTTAAATCATGGCCTAGCTTCTGCTGCTAGTGTCTGTCACACAACAAGGAAGCCTACTGAAAGAAATCAGCACATGAGATTCTTGCAGTTCAGTCAACACAAAAACAGAAGACCATCAGCAGAGTAATATGTCAGATAATGGCCCTAGCCAAGCACTGTCACATAAAGTCTTTGCGCTGTTTCAATCGACAGTAGACAGAAAAAAAAAAATACCTTATTAAGATAAACAAGGCCTTTAATTCTGTTCACAGCTTACCCAGCTCCTGAAAAACTCTCTTAAAAAAAAAATGCATCCATTTCCAAGTAAAATCATTTACATTCCTTTTTTTTTTTTTTTTTTTTTTTTTTTTTTTCCTTTGCTTGCAAATATTTTCTGATTGTAGGATGTGTAGATACAAAATACTTCAGTCAGGAGAAAATACTACCAGAAAAATATCATCAGTACCACCACTGATCTACATATAGCTGCTTCCTTACCCTCTACAGTGGGTAGAGGGTAGTTTCTGTGCCCAGAAACTATAGATTTTCAGAAGTACTATAGCACTCACAGGGAGCCATACTGAATGAGAGTGGGCAGAAAAGAGGTTCAAGAGGGATACAATGGCAAGGACACAGCTTCCAGTGGCCTGCCCACTGCATTCTCAAACACTGTATGCACAGTGATTTCAGAATCATATTCGGAGATGTAACTCTACAGCTCTGATCCAATGGCTACAGTCTTGCAAACTGCTTGCAAAAAACTTCCCCTCTTTTGGATCAGAAAGTTAGGTCAACAGGTATGCAGATAGTCTAGAACTAAATTCTAGATACAGGTCAGAAATAGTACATAAGATCAAAAATTGAACAGTCACATTCATTGCTCTGATTTTCATTTAGCTCGAAGTCATTGCAAAAACTTACGGAGAAAAAAATAAAGGCTAAAACTAAAGGAGACAAGGACAGGAAAGACTGGCATTCTGATTTTCACGGCTAAGGCTCCCTGGTGTTTATCTTACTTAGATCATAAACATTCCTAAGCATTGTGTTGGAAAGCTTGACCACTCTATTTAATAGAAGGGTTGCTCCAGAAGTAATGCCTCCTACTTTATTTTGTTGGCCCACAATGTCAGAGGCAGATGTTGGTGGTATAAAAGCAGTGGTTGAACCTTCCCATCAATATTATGTTACATGCTATTGCCATGTGACAAATGGCAGCAGAGGGGCAGTCTGACAAATCAGCATCTGACATGGAAGCATGGATGAAGCAAAGGTGTGGAACTGAATTACTCCACGCAGAAAAAAAATGGCATCCTTTGATATTCACCAATGCTTGCTGAACATCAATGGAGATCAAACAGCCGACCTGAGCAGTGAGGTTGTGGGTGACGCATTTCAGCAGTGGTGACAGTGACAGTGGGTCAATTCTGTTGGTGCAAATTTTTATGAGCTCAACATGCAGATTCTTGTTTATCACTGGTGAAAATGCACAGCTAGTGGTGGGGACTATGTAGAAAAACAGTGTTTTGTAGCTGACAATTTGGTCTACCAAATAGTGGTTTACTGCTTTTTGCATCTGTTGTCGTTTCCACAGAAATAAATAGGAGGCATCACTTTTTTTTTTTTTTAAGAAACCTACTTATATTCAGGAAAACGAAAGACCAAAAAAGAAAGACTTTTCTACAACCAGTCAAGAGAGGCCACAGCGCTGGTTATCAGAATGTGAGTTTCCTGTTGCTAAGCTTTTAACTCACTATCTGCACCAGGACTTTGTGTGTATTTTCTGCAGCATACGCTCCTCAGCTTGCTATTCAGAAATTCTGGATAGAAAGGTGGACTTCTCTCTTGGAAAAGAGACATTTTAGCAAACTTCCTGTGAGACCACAGAAAGGGGAATCATTTCCTCCAACCACTATAGACTCCCACCCCACTAGCAGAGTAAATGTTTCAGTTTCTATTTATAAGCCTAGTTGCCCCTAACATGACTGTAGCACAAGTTTTCTTAACAAATGGAGACTGGGAATTATTCTGAGGAGGGCGTTAGTAGAATAATTCAGTTGCGGCAAATACGTTAAATAAAATCTTTATTGAAATAAATATACAAGATGAAAAGCTACAACAGTACCTATCTCACTGAGAGCTTAACAAGTCAGTGTTTAAAGGCAGGGAAACAAGAATGAGTAAGAACAGCTGATGGGTGGAGAGATGCCACACTTGAATCTTTCTGGACATTGGACTCACGTAATTTCTATTTCCAGGCAGTACAAAAGTGATGTATTGTTTTTTGAGAAATCGACTTCTCTCTGCTTATAATATGGGCAACTAGGACGTCAAGTCTCTTTCTGAGCACTATCTGCAGCCTTTCAAGTTTACGGGTCTCAGCACTAGCATCAAACCATGTCCTGAATTTACCTTGCTTACATTTTATCCTCATCATTCCAGATGCTTCCTACACTACTGCTTCTGAGTGGTTTAGTTTAGATAGTGCTGACACTGGAGAGAGAAAAAAAAAAAAAAAAAAGAACAAACTCTCACTTGCTTTGCACACAGCTTTTATGCTAGTCTGTATTTTGGCCTAACAGAAAGACAAGGGTGTTGAGACTAGGAGCCATAAACACAGGCCTACTGACATTCAATATCAGTAGGGAACTATTCAGGCAATAAAACTTCCAGACTATTCTAGATAGGTTGATTCTTGCATGAATTGAATAAGAGCAAAATTTATACAAGTGCAAACTGCACTACAAAATGTATAAGCAAGGACACCACAATTCTGGCTAATTTTCTTCCATTTTTCTCCTTTTAGGGAACAAACGTAGTTAATCCCATCACTCACAGCACTCAAAAAGCTACATAGGAGAGTCAGATTCAAATTTTGACTCTGGTGACTTGCTTCGTACACACACTGCTCTACGAAAATGTCTAAATACCTCAAAGCAGTCAGTACATTAGGTAAGCTCTATAAGATGAAGGACAGGTATACAGAGCTGAACTCTGCAAATCTTAACTCTGATTAGAATTATTTTCTTTTAAAATTTCTAAAAATGTTATGGGAGTGGAAAGCAACTTCTGGCCCAGCCCACCTACAAGCTAACACAGTCCTCATATTTCTGATGTCTGTTTGCAGGGGGCTTAAGAAATTGGAAAGCTTCTACCAGCAACGTTCTTTGCAGGTCAGTATGGTTTCATATCACAGATGGCCTCTGTGGCTTCCATAAACCAACAGCTGCAAAGCCATTTGTCATGGGGAGCTGATTTTCCCAAAATGGCATGGTAAAATTTACAGGACTGCATGTAGCATCTCTGAGATATCCAAGCATTACCCAAATTTGATGATAAAGAGAATACTACATTCCATTGATATTATAATTAATAGCAGCAATAGCATTAAATAAGTTAAAAAAAAAGTTAAGCTGAGGAAGTTCTTTTAAAAAAAAAGAACTTATATTGACAGAGATGGCATTGATTCTGTGAAATTTGAACAGAGGGACGCTGAGCACTAAGAGAGACAAATACACTGTAAGGTGAATAAAATATAAATAGAAAAAAAAGAGTGCCAGAGCTGGGAATTTTCCCACTGAACTTCTTTCCCATCAACAGCAGCATTTAGAAAAACTACCACAGCTTTCCAGAGCACCATACACATTGTTAATTAGCAGTATAATTTGTCCTTCCTTTAATGATGGTTTATTCTGCTCTGGCTGTCAGGAGAAGAAAACAAGAAGGGCATTTGGAAACCTTATGAAAAAAACCCCACAGTTTTAGGGCATTCAGGCTTGAAAAAATATACAGCTGTTGATGGATTAAAACACACACACACGCGCGCGCCACTCCCATAAACATTCAAGGAATAATAGATGAAAGGAAAATAGGTAATAAGAGTGAAAGATTTTGTTTATAGACTTGACTGGTTGACTAGGGTATAATTATAGGATCTGGTTCCAATCCATCCTATGTAATATAATTGGTGTGTATGGGAGACAGATTTGCTTATAATAAATGGATCTCCTCATGATGGAACAGAATGATATTGGTGTGAATACACTAGAATGACAGCATAATTTAATAGGAATGATGCTGGAGGGTGGACGTTATTAGCTTCAGCAATTCTGAAGGCATGTTGAACTTGCATGCACATCATACTTTCACACAGAAGGTGCACACGGTAAAAGAAGCAGCAGTTTTATAGATCAGAAGTTTTAATTGAGTTAATTAGATTTCACTTATCTTTCAGCAGCACTGCTGCCAAGTTGCAAAAGGTGCTTCATAAAGGTTCAGGTAAGCTTGTCCAGCCTTGGTTCAGGCAAAACTGTTCAAATCTTCTTGGTGAGAAACAGATACGGAGAACATAGTCAACCCCATGATCAGATTATTTAGCCAACAAAAGCAGGTGAGTATAACAGAGGGTGAAATAATCTGCTTCCCCAACTCTACCAAAAAAAAAAATATATATATATATATATATACACATTATAATAATAAACCAACAATACCAAAACAACAACAAAAGGAAGTCCTGGGGCTGTTCTTTGTAGTATCACTGGCTATTAGACTCAGGGAGTTCTATCATTCTTCAGGTTCCTGTGGCTGCCAAATACTTAGGAGCCAGATCTGGACACAGAGGAGGAGTCAAAGTTGATTACAGTTGATTCACTAAAGGGATCTTCAATCATATCTCAAGGGGAGTTTTAAAATCTCCTTTGTAATTCTGAAGGTTTGAAATATGCTCAGTGCACACGTTTGCACTGACCTTGCACTTAGGAACCAACGCTGATGAATTTGGTATTCCAAGTAGAATAAAAGATGTGCTCTGAGTTAACTGTAACCAAGCATATACCACTATATGTTAAAACTTTCTCCTGGACAGCCTTCATGAAAAGCTACCCCATTGATCGTACCATAAACCCTACCACTAGGCTCTGAGAACTAAGGACACGGACATGATCCTTCCAATGGAGGAGAGTCGTATAGTGGCAGATTAGCAATCCAGTACTGTCATCACTACCAATTTTTTTTTTATTTGCTTGTTTTCTGCTAGCAAGGCTACTGAAAACAGAAACAGACCATTAAGTCTGATAGACCAGCTTAGAGAACAGAACACAACTATCAGTGAATAGAAACCTATAAGTCAAGACTATAAGTCAAGACTCCTGTATTGTGCAACCTACTAGTTAGCCTTCTTTGTTTGCTTATCATTGTATGACAGAATCCATCTTGCCTACCTTTTTTGGGCTTTGCAGATCAAACTAAATAGATGTTATCATTATTTTATTGTATTCACCAATACATTAGTAGACACAGTACCAACACATTCTACAAGAAATGAAAAAGTTAACTATTCTGCAGTGTACAATAAATAGTACTACTATTATTAGTAGTGACAATTAGTTGCTGAGTAGAGAGTTGACAAGAGTTACTTCAGGGAAATATAATGTCATCTATACCTTTATTCAGTGGAAAGAAATAACAAGGTATCTCTATGGAAAAGCCATTTAAAAATATATACTGTGCACAAGAAAATGTGATGAATGATTTATGTAACAGTAAAGATATAAAATGCATAAGCGTAATATATTTATTTTTCATTAAATACCTGTTAATTTCATTTTGCATGTCTTCTACTTCCAATGCTAGGTTGACAAATCCTCCAAAGGCTGGCATAGATCAAAGTTATAACTTATATTTTAGTTATTTGCACTCCAAGATACTTGCTCCAATTTAAATTTATTAAGAATAATTAAGTGTATGTCAGAAGGGAAAAGACATAAAACACACCACAGCTAAGTCACAAGCCTTGCCAAACATTAAATAAAAACATTCTCCGCCACCAGCTTTGCACGGAAGAGAAGCCAAATCTCTCTCTGGAGTAACTCCACTGAAGTCAATAGAATGGCACAGGGAATACATTTGGCTAGTGCTACCTGGCATGTGGCCTTCTAGGAAACATTGTGATTTATTAAAAGTTGGCCACGTTACCGTCTTCAGTCTCTCAAGTGCATCACATCTATTGTGCAAGATACATTTCTTCACTGTACGATCCTACTCACTTTAACAGAAAATCAGCAAAGAATGACTGACCACCACAAAGCACAGTGGCAGGTATTGCCAGATTTGAGTCAGACGATTTGCTCTTTTCCCTGCATACCACTGTTTTATTTTTACTTATTTGGAAGAGCCAAAATTTACACTGACAGGGCTGCTGGTTTTAGGTAAACTCTGGGCTCTTGTCAAAAAGCAGAAACAGGTATGGAGGTTGGCACGTTACAAAACAGACCTGTTTTTGCTGCACAGGTGCCAGAACAGCTTGTGCTACAGTTCCTGAGTCCTGGTAGCTTATAGCCTGGCATATTGGGTCAACACAAAACCAGCGGATGTTCACTGGACTGACACCTGACAGCAACAGCTTTAGTAACACATAGTTGTCATTGCAACAATTTTCCATTTTCAGAGCTTCTTTTGCCTGCATCATTAGCATAAATATCACCTCCTGGCTGAAGGGGGACACCCAGGTCACGTACTTTCTATTCATCTGTCTCAAAAAGGATGCTGCACTGTGATTTGCTGGAGGGGAGTCCATGTCACCAGAAGGTCTTCAGGAATGGCCATGAGAAAAGATGCTCTGCTTCACACCTATTTGCACACAGCAGTTATGGGCAGCCAATAAGGTTTTGAGCCATGAGGGGCAAGCAAGTCTAGCTATCAAGGGCAGTTTGTTTTACTCATAACATACTGGCTATCCACTGAAAATCATTCTGAAGCTCCTTTCAGTCACTTGAAGGAACAAGAAATTTAGGAACAACCAGTGAATGGCAAAACACAGAGAAGAAAAGAGGTTACAGCTCTCCAGAAAAAGAAAAAATATTTTTTTTTACTGCTGTTGACATTTAAACACTGTAAGATACAGATGAATTAGGAAAGTGTTCTACTAATTCAGATTTAAAAAATGATTCAAAGATAGATATGTAGTTGGGGTAAGATGGATTCAACCCTGCATTATGCTCTACTTAAAATTTGAACAAGAAACAAAAGCATTAGTTGAAGCGTTCTCTTTTCCTTTGCAGACCATGTTTCCAAAGCAGACAAACACCCATGATACATGAGTAAACTCATAGTTACTTGAAAATTGCACTTAGCTGTCTTTGAGTCACATGAATGTGGGTGTGAGAGAAAAGGACATATGTTCTGAAAAGCCTCAAAAAGAACGAAATTTGAAGTTAAAAGCCTACATATTAGCCTTTACTGAGGAAGTGAACAGCAAGCTAAAGCCAAAGAAGATTAGGTAGGCAGCAAAAAATAAATAAAAAATTAAAAAAAAAAAAACAACAAATTAAGGCTGTTATCAATTAAAGTTGTACAGTCACATATTAAACTATTTTTCCTATAGGTGATTCTCTTACTTGATATTATCTGTAGTTGACCTTGGAGCAGCCTGCAAATTTGACAAAACACTTTGCAAATGATGTTTACTGTGAAGCTGTCCATGGATTCCTTGTGAAAAGTTGTCCATATGGATGCTGCCATTGATACCCATTATCATTTCTTCCCACCACCTTTATTCCCAGGAAATAAAATGGAAAGAACTACGGAAAAATAAGAAACCTAGATCAACACATAAATACAACAGGAAATGCAAAGAAAGATAGCAGCTGACTCTCCGCTGCTTCATAATCTATATACTCATTTAGGTCTATGCAACATGATCTGAAAATCCAGCTGTGCTCTTTCAATTACACTATCATCAATAATAAAAATTCTGCATTCAGAATTTATCTCAGTTTTGTTGCTGATAGATGAAACAGCAGTGTACAGCTTGTTTTGCCTTTCTATCAAGCGTACATAATATGCAAAATCAGAAGCATAGGCTCAAAGAAGAGAGATCTGCCAAATAAAAAGAGCCTTTTAAAACTTTTTTTTTTTTTTAAATAACAGAATCTTGTTTGTTTTTTGTCCTTGTGCTTTGATTGCTTAGATAAGCTTAAAAGACAAGGGGCTGTAGCTATCACTGCTCACACTAAAAGTAAAGAAAGCCCACAAGTACGCCGTACACAAGAAGAACCATAACAGTGGGAGGTATTGTTACCATTTCTGAAATTTTTTTATTAAGCGGGAGGCAGATTTCCCACACAAAAATATCACCAGAGCTCTGCAGAATCTGCTCAAACAGTGTACATCAAACAAAGGGCTGAGAATGCACCAGCAGGTGGGAACATGGGAGGAGACAACTGCCTGTAAATGAGCCACGGTACAAAGAATGACTTGGGAAAGAAATGAACCTACAGCATGACTCAGACGAAATGGGCTGAGTATAACAGACACAGCCCAGAAAAGAAACATCTAGTACAAGGCATGGAGAGCTGTGTCATTTGCTTAGCCAACTAAATAGGCTGAGCAAATACCAGATGTGTCAAGTGCCATGGAGCTGAGACCCAAGAGGTGATAGCAGGATCAACTTCTGCTGATAAAGAGCAGGCTGGAGCAGTGGATGTAAATCAATTACACTGGCAGACCTGGGAGTTTATGTCCTGGACAAGTCACAGACACTGTGCTGAATCCTATCCCACAAGAGTGAGCTGTGCTAACTGGTGCCATGCTTTGATATTCCTCCATTATCTAGAATCACTACAATATTGTCCTTGCAAGCAAGTGAAAACCCATTATTAGAAAGGGAGGTTTGATATATTCCCTTCTCATCCATTTTTACAGGGCACTGCAGGGGATTTTCTACACCAGCAGATGACATGCTTAGGAGGAGAAAGCAGGTGGCCACACCGTGAAACATGATATGGGTGACCCATAAGACACCTATGAAACCTTGTGGTTTCTCTCCAGCTCTAGTTTGAGTGCACATCTTCCATATATAAATGCCTTCCTCTACCTATGGTTGAAGGAACGGTGTCTTTATGATCATAAATTGACTACACTGGTTATGAAAGTTTTCACAATAATTCTTGATCATGGTAGGTCATTAACAATGAACTCTGGCAGGTCATACTGTAGTGCATTTGTTGGTTTGGGTTTTTTGTTTTTTGGTGTTTTTGTTTTTGGTGTTTTTTTTTTTTTGTCCCTCTGTGAATTCCTTCTGCAATGGCAGGTATATGCTACACTTTACTTTCACCTGCATGGCACCAGCCAGCTGTTACACCATGCTAATATTCCTTCATTGATGGGTAGAATGACCTCTAAAAGCCAGTTATGATTAATAATAACTGCTATTAGGCATCCTTCAACAAAGACAGTGACACTAAATCACCTAATGATTATAAAAGGCTTAAGAGAGATTTGAAGGGAGAGATACAATAGACATGCAAAAATACTAAACTGAAAAGGGGAAGCTGAAATAATCAGAATATTTGTTTTGAAGGCAGACATCATTTCAAGCACAGTGATTGAACAGTGGATTTCAAGAGAATTAATCTCCTACATGTTAGTCAGCCTGATTGAATCATCCTGTAATATTTCACTTTAGCTTATAATATTCAATGTTGTAAGAGCATCCGGAAATTTTCAATCAAGAAAGTTGTTTGGCAGCCCACATACTAGTTGAAATGCTAAATATAAATATATTATAAACCAATGAATGGAAAGACACTTTAAAATCCATTTAATAGCTCTTTTTTGAGCACTATAAATATCCTGTGGTTCACTGCTGGGGGTTTTAAAAACAGCTGATCCATGATTTACAGCACTGTATCATCAGTTGCTCAGAAGCACAAATTCATTTGATATTTCCTCTCAAAATAAATCTGTTTGACAATAGACGTTAACAGGGCAGGAACCTCGTAAACAAATAGTTTAAAGAATTCACTGAAATTCCTGATGCCATGTGTTTCAAGATTAATTACAAAATTATCTCTATTTAAGATAACACCGGATTTTAATCCAGAAAGTACAGAAAAGCAAGATGGGTGTTAGCTGTAGAAATATCAGAGCTTTGTCAGACTTTGTCTTTAGGAAAATTCTGGAATTCTCATGGCCTGCTTGAAAGCAACCTGCTAAAACCATGCTTTTTCCTCGTGTTATTTCTGAGATAGTTAAGAAAGTTCCCATGCTATAAATTCATAACTACTGAAAAACTAGCAGAGAAAGTTCCAGACAATTTAAGCATTATAGATTATGCATGCAAGGCAGAATGCTCCCAGGGTAGCTTATTCTTTTAGATTTAGAAATATATTTTTAAAAACTTTCCTGCAAACAACAAGTAGTAAGTAAAATCAACTTCCCAGTCATGGGGAAGAACACAAGCTCCAGTACCTTTCTCTGAAAATATTATCTTAAGGGAAAAAAAGGCTCAGGATATTCCCTCTTGGTGAGCAGGTGCATTATATTGCAGTTTTCAAGACTGTTTCTTCAGACTTATGCCTATAGCTTCCAATCCCCACTGGAATTGCACTCAAACACAAGCTCTAAGATAGGAATCACTTTAGCAGCTCCTGCTATCAAGTTCTTAAGACACTGTTTCTCTTTGTCAAGAAGCAGTAGTATATTTTAGAATTTCAACATAAAGTTGTGCTTTTGGTGGTGGCGATTGTCTGGGTTTTGATATGCTGAAGTTTTATGAAGGTAGAAAAATGAATGGCTTATCAGCTGCTTACAAACCATGAAGCCAAGAAAATCCTTTAAGAGACCTGGGTAAACTACTTTGGTACGCCTAAGTAAATTAAGGCATATCTACAAAGATGGCATTAAAAAAACAACAACAACAACAACAACAACAAAAAAACAACAAAACAAACAAACAAAAACCTTCACAAATTTTAAATATCCATCCCTTTCACAGAATAGCCTATGGCATTATCATTACAGCATCCCACTTCACTGGTAAGAAAGGAGGCTGGGAGAGATACATTGACCATGAACTCTTCACAGACAGCCAGTAACAAGTTATTTAGCACAGATGTTGCTGTAATTGTGAGATACTGGGAAAAATCAATGCTTAATGGCAGACTCCCAACTCTAACCTGGCAATGCTCTTGAGCTGACATCACCAGGCTAGAATTTAAAACATGTACAACAAAACAGGCTGAAATAAGTCCTGTAAAGTTGTCATCACTCACACCCCATGTTTCCTGATCCTTGAGTCACCTAGAGATAAATGGTTATTTTTACATGTGTACTTCCAAACTTTATTATTTACTGCCAGTACATGGACTGGGTTTTTGTAAAGTGCTGTATATGAATGTAACATTCTTTGGGTAGAAACCATCTTTCTGTTTTGTTCAACCAATATGTATCATGGTGCTTGCAGGTTCAATCTGGGGAATTATCTCAGATTTTGAGAATCTCAGTCAGCCATTATTAGTGAAACACAGTCATAACACTTTAGAGAAAGGTGACTACAGAGGAAAACACAGATTATTAAATGGTATAAAATCTGGTAAAAAAAATTGACAAATACAGCATTCTACTTCGATTAATTCTACATAAAGAAGGATGAAATTGGTCAATACAAGTGAAATAATTCATTCTTTGTTTCAGTTAATGAGAACATCCAAAATACAATCCAACTGAATTTCCGTTTCACATCTCACCCTTGTACATGACATCATTCTCTTTCTTGAGCAATGTACAGGTAGAGGAGATTTATACATAAAATAGATTTTTATAAGCTTAATGACATCCCTACATGGCATACAGGAACTTTACCAACAATACACAGATGTACACACTATTCAAAAGGGTAAAATGTAATTTGTAAGGATGATTGACTGTTCTGTACCCATCTGTATGTTCATCCCAGGATAAGCATTCCATCTGCTGCAGATGCTTGCAGATGCTAACTACAGGGGTTTTGCAATATCAGCTTTCAAGGCAGGGAGACATCTACAGAATACCTAAAGGACTGGCTAAGAGAGACATTTACAAGGGTAGCTGAGTTGTACAGAAAGGCTTTAAGTGGGTCGATCATCCAGCTGTAGAACTGCATGACATATTCCATCAGAATTAACAATACTTAAAAACTGCATTATCAGGGAGAGTACTGGGAGGAAACACCCTCTGGAAAGGCTTGCATTTTCTTTGCTGTTTACATTTAGGAGCAATTCTGTTTATAACAGAGGGACTAGGATCCCAATCTCTGTTGCTTTGTCCCCTTGCATTCTCTGCATGGAAGTGTTCATGTGCATGACCTGCCTGCTCGACCTTAATTCTACTGAATCCCTCTCCTTTTTGCTCCCTTTGTCCAGTAAGTTAAAGAGCATGCTGGTTAAAATGCTGAGGCTATCGATCAGGATTCCTATCTGTTGGTTTTAAGGCCTGCAGCTCACCTTTGAAGACAAGGTGGTCTCTGCTGTCATCGTATGTAAGTACTTACTCAGAGTAAAGAAGAGAAGAGAAGGATGGAACTGAAATAGTGTCCTAACTACCAAACAAGCAGCTGCAGTATTGAAGCACAAAGCAGCCCAGTCTGTGGAGTAACAACACAGCATTTTTACAACGTAGAATTTGAGTACCCACCCAACACACCACAACACAAAGTGACTAATGTCTGCCGCGTGGTTTGCATTTTCTCTCTCTCTCACACTCACACCCACACGCGCATATATCAACTGTGTGGCTTAGGGAAAAGAAAGCAAAACTGTCATTGCAAGATGTCTAAAAACAAAGTGAAAATAAGAAACAGATATCGATCTGTGACCAGAACTTATGGATTAACTGAAGAACCCATTGTGACTGCGTAGCTGCAAACCATGTTTTGCACATTTCTTTTGGGATGGTGTAGAAGATACTTTTAAAAATAGGGCAGAACTCAAGGTTGGTTCTGTCGTGGGAGGAGTTGCATTCTTCAGCAGATGCAGTCACTGGTATAAAAAGCAATAAAGTCACATAAGGAAAAAATATCTGTAATACAATACTTAGTGTATAGAACCTATTCCCACAATCAGTGTCATATTCCAAAAGCCACATCACTTACTTTTGGAGAGTATTAAAGACCTAAGATGTATTTGAATAGGCACCATGTCATTACAATATACCTGTTACACAAATATTTGGACAGAACCAGGCTGCAGAGTGATTAGGAAATTGCTAATTGCTGATCATTTCCACTATGGAACTGGCTTATATAGCGAGATTTAAACTTCTTGCTTCGTTTTAGAAATAAATTGATTAATCAGTGACATTATACTTCTGATGCAGTTTCAGAAAAATCCATTCAACCTTGCCAGAACTTTGTCTCCAACAAAATAGATGGCTCACAATTATAAAAAACCCAAGAATGAAAGATATGATTTTGCACAGTAATTTTCCATCATCAAAACTGGTCCTCAGTGCAACAGGTTCACAGGAAGTTCTTTAAATGCTTCATAGTGCCCACATACAGTATGATTCAAAAGAGAAGGATAAAATGATTTCCAAATCAGTGAAGAGACCCTCTAGGTCCTTCTGTTGCTCTCATTCACTGAACAGTACCTTACCAGCTGTCATGATCAAAGCTTAGCAGGAATTTCTAAAGGGGCAAGTGACTACCTAGTGTGACTGCTGATTGCACCTTCCCCAGACAGCCTCCAAATGGGAACATTATTAAAACAGGATTATTTTATGGCTGTGATCCTGTTGTCTCTGTCAAGCTAGATTTGCACAGCAAAAGCTGTAGTTAACTGTACAAGTAAACCACAGGATGAGGTACACCAGATGTAGCTACCATCCGTACCCTTAATCTGAAAAATTATAGTCTGAATATTTAGTTGCACATTATGGCACACACACAGGTATTTTGCATAATTTTCCTTTCCTTCTGCATTTGACTAAATCAAACACATGCTGTTCAGCAAGCTTGTCAATAGCAGTGGCCAAACCAGCATGCTTGTGAAGATCAGCTTGTCAGGTTGTCTTGCTGATGTCAATTGTTGCTTTACATTAGGTCTACTATGGCCCACTGTGTAGAGCAAGTGGCAATCACAGAATGATAGAATTGCTTGGTTGCAAAAGACCTTCAAGATCATCAAATCCAACCGCAACCCAACCATCCTACCCTAGCAACACCCCGCCAAATCATGTCTCTGAGCACCACATCCAGATGATTTTTAAACACATTCAGGGATGGTGACTCAACCACCTCCCTGGGGAACCTATTCCAGTGCTTAACAACCCTTTCTGTAAAAAAGTTTTTCCTGATATCCAACCTAAACCTCCCTGGAGTCCATTTCCCCTTATTCTGTCACCTGCCACCAGTGAGAGGAGACCAACCCTGCTCTCGCTGCAATCACCTTTCAGATACTGGAAGAGAACAATAAGGTCTCCCTTCAGGGATAGACTTTTCAAAAGAGACAGGTTAGGCAGGAAAGGCGGTGGTGTAGCTCTCTACTTTAAAAAAGACTGTGAATGTGTGGAAATCGGTGGTGATGATAGGGCTGAAAGCTTATAGCTCAGAATAAAAGCTAAGTAAGTCCAACAAGACTGATGTTATTGTGGGAGTCTGTTACAGGCCACCCATACAGGATGAAGAGGTGGACGAGATGCTTTATAAACAACTGGGTGAGGTTTTACCGTCACTCCCCCTTGTTCTGGTGGGGGACTTCAACTTCCCAGACATCTGCTGGAATTATAATGCAGCTGACAGGGAACAGTCCCGTAGGTTCCTAGAATGTGTGGGAGATAACATCCTGACACAGCTGGTGAGGGAGCTGACGAGGGGAAGCAAAATCCTGGACCTGCTGTTTGTTAACAGAGGAGGTCTGGTGGGGGATGTAAAGGTTGGAGGCCATCTGGGACGAAGTGATCATGAGATACTAGATTTCTCTACCCTTGTTGAACCACGGAGGGGAGTCAGCAGAACTGCCACCATGAACTTCTGGAGGATAGACTTCAACCAGGACTTCAACTTAGGACCATGGTTGAGAGGGTCCCTTGGGAGGTAACCTTGGAGAGTGTGGGTGTCCAGGAAGGCTGGGAATACTTCAAGGAAACTGTTTTAAAGGTGCAGGAGCTGGCCATCCTGAAGTCACGAAAGACAAGCCAACGGGCAAGGAGGCCGGGCTGGCTGAACAGAGACCTTTGGCTGGATCTCAAGAACAAAAGGAAAGTTTATGGTCTCTGGAAGAGTGAGCAAGCTACTTATGAGGATTACAGGTATGTAGTGAAGCTGTGCAGGGAGAAAATTAGAAAAGCCAAAGCGCAGCTGGAACTGAGATTGGCCTCTAAGATAAAGGAGAACGATAAATATTTTTATAAACACATCAACAGCAAGAGGAAGGCTACGGAGAATCTCCATCCCTTGTTGGATGCCGAGGGCAACTTGGTCACCAAGGATTGGGATAAGGCTGAGGTACTTAATGCCTTCTTTGCCTCAGTCTTTAATAGTAAAACTTGCCACTCCCTGGGAATACAGCCCCCTGCGCTGGTAGATGGGGATGGGGAACAGAATAAGCCCTGCATGATCCATGACGAGATAGTTTTGGACCTGCTGCGAAGGCTGGATGCTTACAAGTCCATGGGGCCGGATGGATTGCACCCTAGAGTGCTGAGGGAGTGGGCAGATGCGGCTGCCAAACCACTCTCCATCATTTTTCGTCAGTCCTGGCTAACCAGGGATGTCCCGGTGGATTGGAAACTGGCGAATGTGATGCCCATCTTCAAAAAGGGCTGGAAAGATGATCCGGGAAGCTACAGGCCCATTAGTCTCACCTCAATGCCCGGGAAGATTACAGAACGAATAATCTCAGGAACCACCATGGACCAATTAAAGGTCAATGAGGGGATCAGGCCCAGTCAGCATGGGTTTATGAACGGTAGATCCTGTCTGACAAACCTGATTTCATTATATGACAAGGCAACCTGTTTAGTGGATGAGGTAAAGGCGGTTGATGTGGTCTACCTGGACTTCAGTAAGGCCTTTGGCACTGTCCCCCATAACATTCTCGTGGAGAAGCTGGCTGCCCGTGGTCTGGATGGGCGTACACTCTGCTGGGTGAAGCACTGGCTGGATGGCAGGGCCCAAAGAGTTGTGGTCAATGAAGTTGAATCCAGTTGGTGGCTGGTCATGAGCGATGTCCCCCAGGGAGCAGTGCTGGGACCGCTTCTGTTTAACATCTTCATTGATTATCTTAATGAGCGGATTGAGTGCACCCTCAGGAAATTTGCAGACTACACAAAGTTGGGAGGGAGTGTTGATCTGCCAGAGGGGAGAAGGGCACTATAGAGGGACCTGGATAGACTGGATTGATGGGCCAAGCTTAACAGCATGAGTTTCAATAGGGCCAAGTGTCAGGTCCAGCATTTTGGTCACAACAACCCCAGGCAACCCTACAGGCTTGGGGGGGAGTGTCTGGAAAGCTGCCTGATGGAAAGGGACCTTGGTGTGCTGATGGACAGTCAACTGAATATGAGCCAGCAGTGTGCCCTGGCAGCCAAGAAGGCCAATGGCATCCTGGCTTGTATCAGGAATGGTGAGATGAGCAGGACTAGGGAAGTCATCCTGCCCCTGTACTCGGCATTGGTGAGGCCTCACCTTGAGTACCGTGTTCAGTTTTGGGCACCTCAGTACAAAAAGGATATGGAGGTACTGGAGCAGGTCCAGAGAAGGGCAACGAGGCTTGTGAAGGGCTTGGAAAATCAGCCCTATGAGGAGAGGCTGAGGGAGCTGAGGCTGTTTAGTCTGGGGAAAAGGAGGCTGAGGGGAGACCTTAATGCTCTCTTCCAGTATCTGAAAGGAGCTTACAGGGAGAGCATGGCAAGTCTCTTCTCATTGGTGACAGGTGACAGGACGAGGGGAAATGGCCTCAAGTTGCGCCAAGGTAAGTTTAGGTTGGACGTTAGGAAACACTTCTTTACAGAAAGGGTAGTTAAACACTGGAATAGGCTCCCCAGGAAGGTGGTTGAGTCACTGTCCCTGCACGTGTTTAAGAGCCATTTGGATGTGGTGCTCAGAGACACGATTTAGCTAGAGATAGGGTACTATGATTAGGCTGCGGTTGGACTTGATGATCTTTGAGGTCTTTTCCAACCTGAGTAATTTTATGGTTCTATGATTTAGCCTCCTTTTCCCCAAACTAAACAGCCACAGTTCCTTCAGTCTATCCTCACAGGGCATATTCTCCAAGCCCTTCACAAGCCTTGTTGCACTTCTTTGGACCTGCTCCACCACCTCAAAGTCCTTTCTGAGTGGAGGCACCCAAAATTGAACAATGTAACAGCATAAGCAAGTGAAGAAACTGTATTTCATGTCCTGACAGAAATACACAGAGCATGTCTTGCCTGCCGAAAAATCTAGGCTCACGCACCTGTTCCCTCAGTCAAACTCTCATGCCTCTCAGGATAAGGGTGAATCCTCAACAATGGGCAAATTTTAATAAGTTTTTAGTTTTTAGTTTTTTAAAATAAGTTTTAAGTTTTTAATAAGTTTTTAGTAGAGCTAAAATGTTTAGGGGAAGAAAGTAGAAGGGAAAGAATCCTTATATTTTCCCAAAACACGGTATGAATTCTTTGTTGAGTGAGGAAATAAAACAGACATGACAAATCCCAGTAGATGACACTCATATCTTACTTAAGTTGTTGGATACAATTGTGATGGTAGTCCTGTTTGCTATAAATAAGCAATATTTTGGAAAGCCACTTCCACCTGCTGATTCTGGGGAAGAAATGTCCTGCAGGACTCTGAAACTTCATTGGAGCGCAAGTTTTGGCAAGGTTCAAATGTGCTTACCTATTAAGACCTGGTAATAATACACTCTGAGATTCACAGAATCACTGAATCTGTTTGTGGAAGAAACCTCTTACACTTTGTCTGTAGGAGTACACTGTTTGTCTAATACTTTTCCTCAGGTAATGTTTTAAATATTTCAACAGAAAAACATCCCACCACTTCACTGGGACGTTATTAGCTTCATAGATCTCAGTGTCAGGAAGTTTTTCTGGTATGTACCACCTAAATTCCTACTTGACTTCATTCCATTACTTCTCCTATTAAGCTAATTAATTCTTTGCTTCATGAGCACAATCTTCCACCATCTGTACACTCACCCATCACCAAGTCTGCCATTAGTTAAGCAAAACTCAGTTACTTACTGTCATTTTCTGTTTTAAATAAATCACTCCAGTCCCCTAACTTTTCATATATATATATATTTTTAAATATTTTCTCATTACTGGTGAGTTTGTATGCCTTTCAGCCTGTAGGTCATTTGAATAAAATACCAGTTCCTACAATTAAAGCAAAAGATTTCAGAATTAAACTCTTCTCCAAAAATAAACAAAAAATGATTTTGACCCTTTGGTATGAGCTCTACAACTATCTTTAAATTTATTGACGCTTGCGAATGTTAGTGAGAAGCCAAATCAACTCCTATTCACTTTTTAAAATCTTCCCCCCCACTCCCCCCTCCCCAGCCCTGCACTGCCTATTTATTGGTACAAATTATTTCAGTAACTTTTGTACTGTGAAATACAGAAATCCTCGCCACTAACCTGACTGAGCTCAGACTGACTGATTCAAAAAGTCATTTCTACCACTTGAAGACAACTCTGATCTCCTCTACACTAAAGAGCAAAGATACTGTTACAATTTAATGCCTGCACTGTACACACTTCCAGTAGGAGCAAACTGTACTTCTTGACCTATAGCCAAAGTCATCTCAAAACCACATCCCAAGCACACGTAGCAATATATTAGCTTTGATGTTCTAAGATCAAACATAACTTGCTCAGTCTGAACTGAGGGACTGCTGTGTTCTAAACCATGAACTTTGTTTTATGTTTCTGAAACAATACTAGAAGTCCCTTTCCACTCCTAACTTGAGGTGATACAGTTCAGTGCACCACGTGAAGAGTGCGGATATTGTGATGCTTTAGAAAGCTCAACTACATACAAAAGCCAGAATTAAACTAAAAGCAAGATGACACTCCTGTAAAGCAGTGAGTTCGTACCTGAGCTGCAACACCACAAACCACAATGCATTTGAGCATCTTCAACTACTATATAACTTAAGAAGAAAATGATGAAAGCATTTGGTATATATAATACAATATCCCAGCTGAGTAGGAGATAAAAAAGTGGAACTCCCCAGAATCTCCTTCCCTCTGCTGGCCACCCCTCCTTTGATGCAGCCCAGGATACAGTTGGCCCTTTAGGCTGCAAATGTACACTGCTGTCACACATCCAGCTTTTTATCCACCAGGATCACCAAGTCCTTCTTGCAGAGCTGCTCTTAAGGAATTATTCTCCATGTCTGCATATATCTTTGGGATTGCCCTGACCCAAGTGCAACACTTGCCACTTGGCCTTGTTGAACCTCATTCGGTTCTCATGGGCCCACTTTTCAAGCCTGTCCAGGTCCTTCTGGATAACATCCCTTCCTTCTATTGTGTCAACTGCACCACTCTCCTTAGTGTCACCTGCAAACTTGCTGAGGGCACACTTGATCCCGCTGTCTAGGTCAGCTGATAAAGTCATTGAAGAGTACCATTCTCAAAACAGACCCCTGGAGTATACCAGTTGTCACCAGCCTCTACTTGGACTTGGAGTCACTGACAACAATACTCTGGCAGTGACCATCCAGACAATTCTTTTTCCACCAAGTAGTTCAACCTTCATATCTATCTGATTTAGAGATAGAAGTGTGATGTGGAACCATGTTAAAGGCCTTGCAAAGTCCAAACAGACAACATCAATTGTACTTTCTTTTTCCACTGATGTTGTCACTCTATCATAGAAGGCCATCGCATTGGTCAGGCACAATCTGTTCTGGCTGTTCTGGCTGTCTTAAATCACCTTACTTCTCATGTGCCTCTTCCAAGAGGACCTGCTCCATGATCTTCCCAGGCATAGACATGAGGCTCACCACCTGGCAGTTACGCAGACCTTTCTTTCTCCCTTTCTTAAGAATGGGCGTAATGAATATCCATCTATTGTGCTAGAAAGAGGGACAGGAAAAGAAAAAAAAAAAAAAAAAAAAGTCCTTCTGCTTACATGAAAAACAAATTCAAATCATCGTGCTTGAATTTTTCATGGGTCAAATCCAATTATGCTGTGCTACCCTATCCTTGAAATCCCAAGTCATATATCACTATTAATTAGTTATTTAA
Source organism: Alectoris magna (assembly GCA_030625065.1). Lineage (NCBI taxonomy): Eukaryota > Metazoa > Chordata > Aves > Galliformes > Phasianidae > Alectoris > Alectoris magna. Next base: position 110,366,580 of record CM060560.1, read on the forward strand.
TAATATTTCCTTTTATTTGAAATTACCTTGCAATCACCTAAGTTCAATAACAGCCACAGATTCAGATGAGCTTTGAAACACAAAGTCTTAGCCAAAATCCAGAAGGGTTTCTGAACACCTTTCCAACCCCCAGTATATCTGTTACTTTCAGCTTTCTTGTACTGAAGTAAAATTTGCCTTTACACAGTTAGGATTTCAGAAGTCATAAGCCTGAGTTTATTAAAACTCTGACAATATATGTTTCAGTCATACTCAATCATACCGGGATACTTTTCTTATAGAATCTAAGCATCTCCTTGGAACGTTTATTGAATGACCTTAGTGGTAACATCAAGAGATTAATCAGTTAACTCTAAATAACTCAAGACTGTCCCCGAGAGTTCCAATTTTGTGAGAAATTCTAACTTTAAAGAACAAGAGAGAACTGTTTGTTTCTTTATTCTAAGCGCCCCTTAAAATATATCTTGGAAGGCAAAAATAAGCTAACCCCAGATATAACCAGCTACATTCATTTTGTCACCTCAGCAGCTCATTTAGCTTACACCTCTTATGGATGTTTCAGTCTTTATTTCCTGTCTTCTCTTCCAAATAGCAAGATGGCTAATTCACTTTAGAACAGCTTTTATTTATGACTCTCTCCCACCCTGCTCTAATTTCAGGGGGTGGGACCGGTAATGTTTCTTTTATAGGTTTCTTTTAATGGACTACGGGATGATGTTGTAAGGTCACTGACCGGAGAGAAAGAACTGTGAATCTGTATTATTTTCAGGTCACTAACTGAGTGACCAGAAGAGAATGGGCTGTGACTGGGTAGTGCTGGCTTTCATTATTCTGCTTAGTTCTGAGTGACCTTTCATTTCCACTGTCCTTCCCTACATCTGCTTTAAGAGTCTCTTCCATTCTCAATTTTTCTCCTTAGCATTCAATTTCATTTGTAAACTTTTCATTCCAATGAGAAATGCTGTGAGGAATCTGAAGCGGTTTGTTTAGGGATGGCTTTGTTCAAAGCCTCTCCCCAGTACAGATCCCCAACCATCATGTATAATTTATACAGAAGGGCTCTAACAGAATGAAGTTTCAGCCTGTGACAAACATGCAAATGGCTCAAGCTAGACTGGTGTGAACAACTACTGCTTGTGTACTGCTCAAAGTGCCATGTTCACTAACACACAACAGTACAACCTGTTTTTTAAACACTATGTTTTCTTCAGGACACCCAACTACTGTGAAGTTTGCTTTTTAATAAAACAAATGTACCTATGACCACACCACCCGAAACAGAATGACTTAGAAGCAACAACACAGAATACTACGGTCTAGGCTAGAAGACAACAATACATAAGAGATGATGTTCTGCTTCTGGGCATACAGAAAATACTCTACTCCTACATTTTATCCATCACTACAGTTCCACAGAGCATCTACCCTTTCTGCTGTATTGCCAGTCTGCACAGTGAAGGTGTCATAAGTCATATTACTACAATATCATCTGATAAATAATTGAGCCAAAAAAATTGGGAAGTTTTAGACAATGAAAGAATCAGATTAAAGGAGAACAGGACGGCATATGAAGCAGAGCAGAAGAGGAAAATGCCAGGAGAGGTAACTGGGGAAGTGAAGGGCAGGGAAAAAGAATGAACAATTTATTGAAATACTCTTGTAACAATATTTCAATTTTTACTCTTTATTAATTTGATGTATTCTTCCCCCAGCTCCATTACCAGTAATTCTTCTTCCCAAATCAGAGTTATATCAGAAAATGCAGTAAGATTTCTAATTCCTGACTCAAAGAATTATAAAAAGAAGATATCAAGAACCACAGCATTTAACTGACATTTGGGGAGTGAGAGAATTTGAAGGTGAATTTAAGCAATATACACAAACAATTGAACATAGACTTTTTGCACCTACCCTACTACACTTCAGATGCTACTAGGAAAAAAAAAAAAAAGGCAGTGGATGAAATGAGGTGGATCACAGGTATTACGAAAACTAACAAACAACAAATGTTTGAGAATAGACTAGAAGCCTTGATCTTAAACAAGACATAGTTCTCAGCCCTCAACACTTCCCACAGTGCAACACCTACCTTACCATTGTTCCTTTAAAAGACAAAAGTAAGGCAGCTCTGTGCTCCATTTAGCAGTTTCCTGTAAACCTGTTCTTTCTGAAACATGTACGCTCATCACACTAACTTATGCCTTTAGAGGGAAAGAAGGGTGTCTAGGCTGTACACATGAAAGACAGTGCACCAGCACATTTTGGCTTTGCCTAAGTATTAGATGTTTAGGACAGCTGAAAAAGATCCAGTGGCAAGTTCAGATACTCTGGCAAGCACAGGGCTTGCAACAGCTGTACAAAAACAGGCCCAAAGCCTTTGAGTAAGAGGTGAGACGGGGTAATTATCCAGGAGACGAGTCAATAGAGATTATAAGGACTCACATCACAAAGTTTTATTGTTGCAATCACTGATTGCTTACACACAATGCTATTTACTTTAATTCCACACGTTCATTAGCACATCTGTCATTGGTGAATCAGTTCATGTTTCTAAGATGCTCACATATTACATTATAGCCACTCCATTTCGCACTAACAGCAATACTACATAATTCATCACTGTCACTTCAGGCAGTGTTCTTCAGCTGTCTTGACCTGTAAAAAGAAAGGCAATAAAGATGTAGAGCAATGTGGCTCTTTGAAATCCCGTGTGTCAAGCCCTATGGCAACATGCCACTGAATTTCTTTATCAAACTCTGTCTCAAGATGATCCTTCAGTGAAAGGCAAAGGAAAAGGAGATGTTTCTAATCCCCATTCTTAATCATTAAAATCACCAGTCTGTTAGAGGGTGTTAAACAGATGGATAGGTAATTCCTAGACAGAGGGCTCCACAACTTTGATGAATGTTATGAATTCTGCACAGTTCAGAGACACATGACCTTCTGCATCCACCAGGTAGTGTCTGTTTTAATGGATGCACATACTTGCCTATGCAAGGAAAAATTCAACAAGACTGAACATCAGACATCCATCTGTACACACAGAGTCTGACAGCCTGTGAGGCAACCACATTTTCAATAGAAACTATTGGGATTCAAACTACTGTACTGACAATATAGTCATTGCAGCAGATCAGGCTGTTATGACACAACTTTTTATTTATTTTTTTATCTGTATAATATCAGACTTCACATGAGTCAGTGTAAATCCTAAGAATAATGGAAGGCAAGGAAAATACCATTGTGTGTTAAAGTAAATTCTCAAGTATGTGGGAGAAATGGCTAAAGTACTTGAACTCATCTCCTTATCACACGGCTCTTTTAGGAACTGATTTTTTTTCCTCCAGAAATAAGAGTGTGACTATTTCAAAGTTCAACACAACCACAAAAAGAGTTCACCAGAATACATTAATGATGCTTTTGTATACCTTGGAAGGTAGGCAGAAAAACATCTGTCCAAGACCAAGGTGGTTGGAGAGTGTTTTCCTGGTAGAGGCACATTACATCAAATGCTTGCAGTTCAACATTGCAGCTGGGCAGCCTGGTAATTTCCAAACAAGCATGAATGACAAGCAACGACATGGCTGATTACTCCTGCCTTAACTTCATTATTTTTCAGTATTTGATCAGCTAGGGATTCAGGACCACAGAAAGTAAAATAAGGTTTCCACGGGCAGAGAAATATTATGATCCCTCATTCCTGTCAGTTAGATACTATAAAAATCACACTAACTGCCAGATCCTAAACCTTAAAAAACACCCCGTTCCCTTGGGTGATATTCAACATGTCAATTCCTCATGCTGGAAAGAGTAAGCCGCTAATTTAGTTCTGATCATAACTATTTCAAAAATGCATGGCTGACAAAGACATCATACAAACTCAATGAACGAGGAAATACTTTGTCTTGTACTGACTTTCCATGTCTATTTCCATTTAAACTTTAAGACCTAACCTTTTCATGACTTCTACCAAAACCTTTGTCCATGCATTTCCACTCAGAGAGCATAAGATTAACAACTATCAGCTACAAATAATTGAAAGAATGTGATAGCTACTAAAATACTATCTATCTATATAAAATCTAAATCAGATAAAACACAAAAACACCCAGATACTTTATTCCTGAGATTACCTAAATCATCACTTATCACTACGGGAGTTAAATAAACTAATTTTTCTGGAATTAAAGCCTACATTTCCGAACTGTTTAAAAATACAATACAAGTATATAAAAGCTAATGGGTCTTTATATTGTTTACCATCGCTGAACAGTTTAACCTTTTATAGTAACTCAACACACAAGGAAAAGAAAACAAAAACTAAACAAAAAGTAAAATGAGGGATTACTGGGGAGAACAAACATTTTTCTACCATGCCATCATCTTCTCTTAGACACTTGGGAAAGATTTGTATGCTTACCAACAAAGGCACTGAACCTTCAAGCTGGAGTTGATGCACCACCTCAAAGCCTTACAAACCTACCCATATTGAAGCCTTGGATCTTGGACTTACAGAAATCTTATGTATGGAAAAGCTATGGGAAGAGATTTGATTCTGTACAGTCTGTGAGGATACTGATAGCAAGCAGACCTATAAAATGCAGTAAAGGATCTTTAGATGAGGCCAACAGCAGAGCCCTCTGTAGAGGGGTCTGAATCTTTCTGTGGTCTAAATCAGTGTACTCTCTGCTGAGGTAGAGTGATAGGTCACTGAAGACATTCTACCCACCGTTTCTGTATAGAAGATGAAGAAATAGAACCATTCAGTGGCCATAAAACCGTTCCCTCTCCCCCATCCATCTCTTGACGTAGCTGAAAGTAGAATGGGGGGAAAAAAAAAAGCTCTACAAAAAGCAAGAATGCCTTGTACTGAGGCACTGAGGAGAATTTCACAAACTTTTCCTTCTTCAGAACTCCTATGATTGCAAACACTGCTGGGTATATATAGCTACAGGTTTAGATGGAGAGAAAGCCACAGACCAGGGCTGTAGTTTTCAGCTTACCAGTACAATACACAAGACCCTGAGCACTGAGAGCACTCCAAACACCAAACACAAAGGGATTCAGGAGTCTGACCAAACAAGAACTAAATATAAATATAGCCCGAAACTGGTATCCATAGATAAATAAATAAATAAATAAATAAATAAATAAAATTAGTAAAGTTTTCTGTGAATAGATACAGTAAAGGTGAAAAATGCTTTTTTTTTTTTTGCTTCACTTTTTTTTTTTTTTTTTTTTCAAAAGCCAGTTTTTCTTTGCACAAAAATAATGTCATTGGAGAAAAATGAATTGTGGGCAAAGTTCTCTAACAGCAAAAGCAGTTTGATTCAATGTTATTTCTGATGTTCGCATTCTATTCCTTCTCCAGCCTTCACAACCAGTCACCATAGCAACAAAAGGGCTGAAAAGTCCTCTGCCCATTTTGTAATCATTTAATCATTCAACAACCAAAGAAATTGGGAATGGGAGAGTAAAGAAAGAAGAAATACCAAAAGGAAAATATACTTGAGTGCTAAAGTAATACTAAATATATATATATACACACACATATATATAACAACTAAAGAGAAATGATTTACAGGATCTTTGTGTGGACACAGAGGTTGGTTTAAGCCTCTCACTGTGTTCAGTCACGGCATCTTTTCTGAGGGAGACCTTCAGATATGTTCTTCAAGTCACTGAAAAAAGTGTAGAGACTCCATGTCAAAAGTCCAGACAATGTGCAAAGGGGTAAGGATGTTTCTAACTAATAAAAGCCAAATTCTACAGTTTCTTTTATGTCTCCTATATTAAAAGAGGAAGGCTGGGCCTACAAGTCTCTGAAGCTTTCAACATAAATCCACTTAAAAGATGCTCCAGCAAAAGTGGCATCTCCATCTCCTTCAAGAAGCAGGTTATATGCTCCCCTGATAATCACAGCAGTACAGTTGAGCATCTGGTAGCCTGGATTAATATGATTTCCCTCTCCCTGAGAGATAACACCATGACAGACAGCTTTCCATCCATCAAGGAGGTAAGTTTCCTGCAGTCTGTCCTTACCTCAGCAGCCAAGGAAGATGAAGTCTAGTTCATCTCTGAGTAGAGTAGCAGTTAGAAATGTTGTCCCCATTAAATCTGTGCCTGGGATGGAGCTGCAGTATAGATGAAACATGGAGGTGATATCAAATGAGATTGTCAGGTTTTCAAAACTAGACAGGCTGTGATGACAAAGCAACTACAGGACCAAGGCTCAGTGCTGGATCGTGTCTCTAAAACAAGTCCTCAATATCTAAACACAGGATGTGTTGCACTTGCTATCATGAATACTCCGGCTCTAAGTAAGGGAAGACATCAGTTTTTTGTTCCATAAACTCATAAGTATACCTCCACCCCAAATTCTCCTCCAATGGCTTCCCCTCCTTGAAAGCAAACATACATGAAGAACAGTCCTTTAATCAAAGCACCCCAGACAGCTTATTACCCCTCTATATAGATACTGACATGGAAGCTATCAGGGTAGGAAATGATTTAAATTCCATTTCTGCATAAGGGGGAAACGTAAAACTGCATCTATAGACTAATCTAAATTTCACTAAACAACAATGGCTTTAGTCAAGTCAACTTCATGGAAATATAAATTATTTTAAAACCTTGATGCTAGATGTCAACAGTTCCTGTGTCACTCACTGCATTGATCCGGGAAACTTCAAATGACCAAATGCTCTTGATGTACTCGTGATAAAATGTTGCAGCTCAAAGAAGGTGGTAAGGAGAGAGGAGACATTTATGTGATAATCTTGACTGCTCACGTCTGCCAGAGAAGAGCATTTAAAGGATAATATTGCAAATACTGAATAAAAACTGTCTTCTAAATACGTCTTTAGCAGGAGGAAGGTAGAGACTTTTTACATGGCACTGAACTGATAAGCCCTAAAATTTTTTTAAATAATTGCTTGTTTTCATTTAAAGCCAGAAGATGCATTATTCTTATTTGCAATGATTTCTCTAAGGTGCCATGTTACAGTGACACCTTAGAATTCAGTGCAGTTATGCATTGCCCTATCAGCTAGGAAAACTACATTGTTCCCATTGCAAAGAAAGGGAACTGCAAATTTTAAATTTCTCCTTCAAAACTAACATATATAAAGGTCACCATTACTGCCAGGAATAGAAGCTTGAGCCTTGGCTCCTTTTAGCAGTAATTTCATCACAAACCTCCCCTCTATTGTGTGATGGAGGGATGGTGAGCATTCATCAACCTCAGAGCTTATCCCAGAAAGATCTTTTTCATTTATGCTTTTTCTTTAGATCAGGAAAGTAGATATCCACTGACAAGGGCCATTGCCCAGAAAAAATATATATATTGAATAGGAAAACTCCAAAACTGGGGATCCTTGCCTTTAACCCCTAACTTCAAGTAAACAACCTGAGAAGACTCCTATTTTTGCAGCTGCTTCTAGATTTGCCTTGCTTCATCCACACTGCAATTTCTTTTTTGCAACCCAGGGATGAGTCAAATCTAAATTCTTATCACAGACCTTGAAGTGAGTACAACAGCAGATACAGAGCCATGGGAATTTTAAACCTGATCTGCAGTCATTGCTCACTCATATTCATATAACACTGATGTGTATACGGGTTACTACGACTTTTCTTTAATATCTATCCCTGCCCTGAAGCATAGAGCAACAGCACCAACTTAGATATGAGCCATGTTGTACAAGAAACGCAAATAACCCTTCAAGTAATGTTCCTCTACAAACCCCCCTATCTTTCATACTTCCAGACCTCACAGAAGAATTTCAGACAAAATTTGTTTCAATTCTTCCAAAGCCCCAAGATAATGCCACCAGATCTTTAATATTCAGTTTTATGCCAGTATGGACCAAGACCTAATTGATAACTTCCCTAAGAAGGCAAATAAGGTGCATTTTGAGACTTGCAAATACTTATTAAATCTAAGTCTGCGTTTCCCTTCAAAATGGCTAACCAAATGACAATAAAACAGACAAAGGGAAGAATCAGGCAGAGCTCTAAAATTTTCATGCCAATGTTTCAGAGTGGTAATTTAGGCTGGGGTCACAAATGCCAGCATGAGAACACATGCATGAGATGAGATGTAATTTTTACAAATCTAGGCCTCATAACCAAATCATAACATTATACTCCATATGCCAGTGCTGCAGAGCAGTGGGAAACTACACCATTCAAGCCTCAGTAAATTCATTTAATTTTTTAGTGGAGTATATTATCCCATGCTGAACTCCATGTTACAGGGTTGCCAATACCTGAGCTAGATTCTTTAAAGTGATTTCATATCTTTCTGTATTACACTACACTGTGATATACACATTCCTTACCTTACACATACGCAGGCATTTATCCAGTCACTAAAATTTCTGTTCTAGTTTTTCTTTTTTTTTTTTTTTCCCCACCTTTCACTCCTCACTTCAAATTTTCTAAAAGCCTCTCTCGCTACGTTTTGCCATTTCTTTTTCCAATTTATTCTCTACTGGTTCACATATATGAGAAGAAGAAGGCAGAACCCAGAAAGGAAAATATACCCCAGTTACAAAAAATATTCATAATGCTCAATATAAACAAAACAAACCTTCCTTTCTACCCACAATCCCAGACCAATTTCCGTAACACGTAGATTTCCTTACCTAGTTACTTGAATTCTCAGCTATCAGTAAGCTACTAGATTGTGCAACTCTTGGGCTAAAGTTGCAAAAAAAAAAAAAGTCAAAGAGGAATACTCCACACCTGATTCTGTGGTACTAGAGAAAGAGGGCAATTTACATGTAAAAAGAGATTATGATGCAAATGGTTCACCTGCTCCCATCTTTCTCTTCCTTCCAGCTGTGTTATGGAGCAGACAGAGTGAACAACAAGAGGGCATTAACCCTAATTCAAAGACACAAATACACTTATGAGCTATATGAGCTACAAGTGATTTCACAATACTCCCATTAGACACAGGCTATTGGGTTATTCAGACCTTTCGCAAACCCAGTCCACACTGAGTCACCTATACGTTGTCATTATACAGTCTTACAAACTTACACGGACTCTAGATTACTATTATACTGATTTTACTATGAATGTATAACGATAACATTGAACTAACCACTACACAGAAAAAAATGACTTCTGCTTCAAAGAACTGTCCTCTCTAGTTGGCTTCTAGGTCTGTTTTTATTTTGTAATTTAAATAAAAGTTGGGGGATAGTACCTTATTTGTTTTGTAGGCAAGAGTCATCATCAAGGTATCACAAGTGAAATTTTACAGATTAAATGTAGACAGAAGGGGATATCCTTCCCCATACACATTAGTTACAACCCATCTTTTGTTCTTCTAATGCAGAATTCACCATTAAATCCCACTCAGAGAGTAGTGTGTCATCATTTCTACTGCAGGTGGACTTTGTAAGATGCAGAAAGGGATTAAAGAAAAGTTTATGTCCAATGGACTTATTTTTCTGTGAAAAGTTTATCAGTTCCAATATCACGCTTATATGATTATCTCCTGTTCTCTCAGACATCTGATGTAAATCCCTACAAATCCAGGAATTTAGCAGTTAGCGTACTGAAGCATCTTTATTATTGGAGAGGAGCTGGCTGTAATGTAACACAGCTGCTTACTGCTCCAGTGGGATAAAAACAAAATCAATATGAGCAAAATACCTGATATTTAAATAGTGCTGTATTTAAGTAACTTGCTATCACTGGGAATGGTTTTAAACTGAGATGGGGAGTTTTAGGCTAGCTATGAGGAGGAAGTTTTTCACACAGAGGGTGGTGATGCACTGGAACAGGTTGCCAAAGGAGGTTGGGGATGCCCCATCCCTGGAGGCATTCAAGGCCAGTCTGGATGTGGCTCTGGGCAGCCTGGTCTGGTGGTTGGCGACCCTGCACATAGCAGGGGGGTTGAAACTAGATGAGCACTGTACCCAGGCCATTCTATGATTCCATGATGATAAACTAAGAGAGCGCAAAAACTGGAGTCTCTCCAAGACACTGGACCTGAAATTATTTAAGCAAATGAAAAATGACAATCTTTATTTAGTTAATAGTCACAATCATTTGCTTTTTATATGTTATATTAATTATGTATTAAGTTAATTCACCTAGATAGAGAACAGAGCTCTAGTATTTATATTCATATCTTTTTTTTTTTTTTTTTTTTCCCAAGGTGAATTTTATTTAAAACCAGTTGCAAGAAATTTCACATTATTTGACTTCTTTCTATATAAAGAAACTCAACTCCTGTGTATGTTCATGTGTCGGGGATGTTTAGAAACAAAAGATGAAGGTGATGAATACATTTTGTTTTAATTTCTTTTAAGCTAGACAAGCCTTCAGTAGAGAAAAGTTTTGCAGTTTTACGGATCATGGCTGTGACAGATGAAATGTTCTGTGCAGCACAGAATTTATTTTTCTAGCAGAAATAATTTTCTACCAGTTGTGCCAGGAGATGGCAAGCTTTATGGGCTTATTTCAATTGAAAACATCTGCACTAGATAATGTAAGCCGCTGGGTCACATGTTAAATAACACTATTATATGTGACTGCATACAACGGCTGTTTTGCATCCTCTTTATAATGGTTTGTAACTATGCAGAATTGTCTCAGATCATTAATTGAAGTTGCTGTAACATTAACCCTTAATACATTTATACGTCTCAGTTTTTCAATTAATTAAGGCCTGGTTTAGCAAAGTACTTCAATATGAGCCATCACCACAAATACAACTCAGGCACCTACATTTTAATTCAAGTACAAAAGGCATTCTCAAAGCACTCCATGTCATCTAAAATTTCAGATCCCTACAAATTACTTAATACAAGAATTTCAAAATTGTCCAGTTTTCTGTTTCTGAATACATCAGTGCTAAAGGGCTCCTTGTTAAAAACTGTATGCCTCTTCTTAGAAATGGGGGGTTGTCTTACCAGCTTTTGCAAACCTGACTTGCAAAAGCAGTCTAGATTCTGGATGAATTCTGCTAGAGTGGTGAAACTCTAAGCAAACCTACTCCCACCCGCATCTGGATGACTGTATCCTTCCAGTTAGGCACATGCTTGAGAAACTCACTGGTACCTTGGTAACTGTTTTTATCCAGCCAGGTTTTCAGTGTTTGACTTGAAATCTGACATGCATGAAAATCATGCTCTTTGGTCTTATGAATTAGAACACAGCAGAATACTAATAAAAAAATTAGCATGCACCCCATTACATTTAGAATCTGTACATGGAAATGATACACAAATCAACTGTGGAATGTGAAAGGACGTTTCATGTCCTTTTCATCCTAAGGTCTCTAAAAGTTAACAATTACATTCTAGTTACACCAATTAGTGGCTAAAAGCTGTATTTTGGCTTCCTGAGTCTCCCTTACTTATGAAGCAATTTTTCTAGTTAAAGGTTAACCTCAGCGTAAGATTTTTGGCCCTGTTCCGAAATATTTGTGATTCTGGAAACCAGCACATTCCATCACACGATAACAGATTAATGGGTGAAAAAAAAACAAAAATATCTTAGTAAGCAATGTGCCCTCTATATGCACTTAGTAGGACTTGTGGGAGTGGGTTTCAAAAAGATGGATGCAATCTTACTCAACTCACAGTGTTAACCAAGAATCTTCTCATGGTACACGTACAGCCGATATTCTTCTGCTAAATGAAGACATTGATGATCTGGTCCTCGATGACACACTTTCCCAGACGTCTGTATTGAAGCTGATAAAGGCTAATGATTGGAAGCTATTTCAGATAGCCCTACCTGACTTCCCTGCAGGGCTGCTATGAGCAAAGATGATAGATAATCTTGTGCTTCATCAGTCCAGATGGGTTTTATTCTGACAGTGTCTGCATAGAAATGAAAGGTGTGGAACAATGAAATGGGGTATATTATTTTTGTATAAGCAGTCTGAAATAAATAAACTGTGGATCTGATACCTACTAAATTCATTTGCAGACTGTTTCAACAGTTTTAGTTCAGCTTCCCTACTTTCATCAGGACTGCAGAAGGGACATTTATGTGTATTGCTTGCTTTCAGGATTTAAGCTTTTTTTTTTTTTTTTTTTTTTTTTTTAAACAGCAGAATAAGTTCCACAGGCAAGACTTTATTCATTTATTTTGACATTCATATGGGTTACTGTTGTAATTGTTTTGCTATCTCAATATCCATCATAATGGAATCTCAGCAGGGTTTTCTCTTGGTAATCTCACTTTATAATTAGGAGTATCATATCCAGACTTCTAATCAAACTGGAAGAGGTATAGTGGTTGCATGTAAAGAATTTTATTGAGTTCCTAGCAACCTGTGAAGCCCAGGTCCAATGAGTGCTCAAATGTATTTGAAATCAATGAACTACTGCTAGTAGCTTCATCATATCTATCAGACAGGTTATCTGACACTACAACAAAAGCGAGCCTTCCCTTTTTCTAAGTGACAAAAAAGGTTTTGTTTACAACTCACAATGTGGTTCTCCATTTCATCCACTCCTCCCAAGTCATTTTGCATAAAGCAATATTGACTTTTACTAAACACCGCACTATGTAACCAGTGAGCCAAAACATAATCTGCCATCACTGAATACAAGAGAAGGGAAATATTGGAAAACATATCTAAAAAATCACTTATTGTTTGGCTATTTGCTGCTGATTGAGGTGGATCCTAATTCCAAGTTAAGTTTGGGCAGCAAACTTAAATAATAACAATAAAAAAATAAGTCTGTCTTTGCCAGGACAACTTTCCTCAAAACACATAGTTCTCTGTCAGATCACCACACAATTACTGAGCTACCTATTGCTAGGATTTTTGTTTAATGCACTCTCTACAGTGCTAAAATGTGCATGCATTATGCTTTCTTTCTTATCAGTTGATTCAACAAGAAATTCAAGAGTACAACAAACAGGGTAGTAAAATGATGTTCTGCAAAATGCTACTTAGGAATGAGATTTCCTGTAACACTTGCATGCTCCCTGAAATGAACCAAATAAGTATAGAGTTGCAGTTATGCCCAGAGACAGCTAAACGATACTGATTTAACAAGTGCCATTAAGCAGAGGGAGAGGACTCTGATGATAGTAAGGAGAGATTCCTAGTGTTTTTAACACAGATGTCTTCTAAACTCAGAAATGCCACACAATTACTGTAGATGAGGAAAAGGTTGGTATCTGTCACTGGGAGGAACAAGCAAGCTGTTGTAACAAAGCACGGAGTCAGCAAAGATGTCTAAACTATCACGGCTGGTGCCATGACAAGGGAAGGACAACACAATTATGAGGAGTCAAATGCCGTTTTACTAACAAACTGTTGGCCTTGAGTATGGACCTTTTACTGCACCACAGTGATTTAAGGGGAATAAATTGTGCCACTGAATTAGAAAGAATACAGGTAATGCCAAAGGACAGAGGCAGACTTAAAGCTGACATTGTAGAGCTACAATCTGCAACAAAAATCTGGAAATCAAAAGCCTGCCGGCAAGGCACCCACTGAAGTTAGTGAGGTGACAAATACACACACTGTCAAGAGTGCACGAGTACACCAGCTCACTTTATAGTCTCCTGCCTTATTCAAACAAGTTTCTAGGGTTATGAACAGCGTCAGTGTTCAACAGTGAAACATTTTTTGTTGATTTGTCAAAATTAAAACTTCGCAGGCAAAGGATTCAGTTTCTACAAAGATACCCACTTTTATATATACATATATATATATACACACACACATATATGCACATGCATGTATAATTTTTTTCTAGTTCAAAAGCACTGCTTTGAAACACTGAACCAGTGGGAAGTTCAGCTTGAATAGGACAGGACATTCTGAATTGCCATAAAATTAATGTAAAAAATCAGTTGATCCAATCCTTTTCCCTCCAGCTTAGGTTGATAATTTAGAAATATTTTTGAAACCTTCACTGTTACATCCCTGCTCAGAACAGGAGCCAGTATGATACCTTTTGAGACAGGAAACCCAAGTTTTATTTTGTTTCACTAAGCAACTTCCACTGTTGCCAGAGAGTCTGTCTTGACATGCTGTTGTTTTCTTCACAGCCTGAGTGAGAAGTTTGCCCACACATCGACAGAAGGCAGCTCTATCAGAGTGAATTTTGAAAAAGGACATCTGATTAGAGCTGCTGTTATCACTTAGATCAGAACAGAAATTTGTTTTCTTGTCTCTCTGTCCCTCTCCCTCTTTTACTTATTTATTTTAACAGAGAAAAAGCTTAAATAGGCCAGACAGGCAAGAGAGGATAAGGATTCACTTCTCATTATCCAAATCTTTCCTAAACTGCAATACTTTGAATAAGACTGAGTATTTTAGCCATTGCCTTATCCTTTTAGAAGAGAATGAGAGAATTATGCCACATACCTTACAAGTATTGCTCTTGCTTACATGCCCTACATGATGTTCGCCTCTTTTCACAATATCATAAGATTGCTAGTATAGTAATTGTACGATTCACTACAGATGTATATTTCCTTTTTCCTCATAACAGGACAGTGAGAGCTCGTGCAGCTATGAGACAGAATTTGACACCCCAAAAACTTAATAAATGATGTCTGTCAGGAAGAAAAAAAAAAAAAAAAAAAAAAAAGGATTAACTTTTCTGTCTCTGGTATAGAAGCAACACACTCTTACACTGAAATAGAAAAAGTGAGGTACAAAATCCCTGAGCTGCATTAAAATGGAAAACCCCAAGACATTGTTTTTTGGAAAATCGCTTTTCAGAGAATAACTGTGAAGCAAGAGAATTTATTAGTCTAGCAGTTCTGCCTTTGATAGTGTAATTGCCATTACTATTCAGATTCCTAGAGGGTCTGATCTTGCAGAGATGCTGAGCAGCTGCAGTTTCTATTGATTTCCAGTGAAACTACAAATGATCAGGACTTGAAAAATCCATAACCACTGTAATCTAATCCTTACAAAAAAGCAGTATTCTATTTCATATTACTTGAAAGTTATTTATTTCCCTCCATAGGTATTTCCAATGCAATTCTTCAATAAATAATAAATGACACACAAAGAACATCTTTCAAAACATCTGATTTCTAGCAAATGCTTTGCATGTCTAGAAAGTACCTAGATTTTGATGTTTCAGAGCGATTTTTCAGTACTAGCTGGTCAAAAACATGTTCTAGGACACAAGCTCCTTCTGTATAAACGTGGTAGATAATAACACGTGACCAGAACGGGCTACAGCACTCAAAGTTAATACGAATCACCAGCTGAGAGCTCAGCAGGCCACGCAATACATGAATACTGTAAGCAAAAGATGTTTTTTAAATACTTGCATTTTAGAAACAGAAATTTGGGTCTAAGCAGCTCACAATTGTTTTGTGTGTGTTTGGACGGTGGAGTTCTGATGTAGGGGAATTAAACCTGTCTCACTTCTCTCATTGGCAAAACTATCATGGTGCTTTTAAATGTTAACTGCAAGAAAAGCAGAAATGAACACAATAGGCCATCATTTGAATAAAGAACATCTTGAATGAATAATTAGACAAAAAACAACAGGAGAAAGCACAAATGTAAACGATAAAATGGACCTCACTGGAGTACTAAATCAACACCATCATGTAAAAGGAGAAGCGCTAATACAATTACAAACGTATATTTATATATATTACATGCTCTCATTAAGTGAAAACTGCCATTTATGGATAGCTGATTTATAACAATTTATTTGATCAATGAGCTAAAGTTTTGTTTGCGACTAAGTTACTAAATACAGAAAGAGTTGTGAGGCCAGAAGTGAGCTCTGTTACAGATTCTGCAAATAAGTGCACTGGACTGAAGAATGTTATCTGATTAAATTCTAATTATTATTATTTTTAATAGTCAAATCGTGCTGGCTTTCCAGTCAAATGGCTTCATGTATGTTATTTGTCCAGTAGTTCAAAATAAATAAGGAATAATCTCAAAGGAAACAGTCTGCAAAAATAAATAAATAAATAAATAAATCTTAAACATTAAGTTATTCACTGAAACTATCTAGAGACTACTGATAAATAAAAATGGTATTCCAAATAAATAAATAAATAAATAAATAAATAAATAAATAAATAAATAAATGGGATTAATTCATGAATGATTCACAAACACAGGAAACAGCTGAATTCATAATTAATATTCTTTAGTTCAATTGTTTGATAAATAAATAAATAACCCCTTATGAATGAAGAGTAGCAACCTGAGCTGCTTACCAAATAACCACAGGACTCTATATAACGTTACAAAGGGTCCACTGAAAATGAGATTAACTATATGACAAGAAACATTCTGAATAGTAATCTGTCTACCAAGTAACCTGATCAATAATGCTGTTTCCCTGTACTGTGTCATTCTGGATTTGTATTCTGTGCGAGGTCTGCTGACAAAACCTCAGAAATGTTCTTTTTAAAGAAGGCGTGGAAATGGAGTAAGACTAGATCTCTAGGAACAAAGAAGAAATCCTTTTGAACCACAATTTGTTCAAAATGTTCCAGATCACTGACTTTTCCTAAAATTGAAAAATGTTTCTTTTAAAATAAATTGTACGTATATATTATTCATGGTAGGGAAGATAATTTTTCATCAAAAATAACTTCAGAACATTTTCCTCCATAAAAAAATAATAAAAATGGTGGCATTTTAACCAGATTGAAAGAAAAAAAATCTGAAAGCTCAGATTTTCCTTCAGAATGACTTCTAACTACAAATCTGTCAAGAAAAGCGTCATATAATTTGTCTTTCAAAATAACACATAACTCTTCTACATCTTTAAGTCAGTCCAAATTGTCAAGTGGAAACAAATAGACAAACTTGTTATTTTGACTGATATTTTCAGGATGGGAAAAGAAAATTAAAATGTTTCCACTCTAATGAATATTTGAGTAAAAAAAAAAAAAAAAGGTAACATTTTGACTTCTGTTTTTTGAGGTGGTACAGGATAGCGGAATAAGAAAAAAAAACTAAATCTTACGTAAGTAAATTTATTTCTCTGTTTTTAGTACTATGTCTTCTGCTATATTCACAGTTCTCCAGCCAAATATTACTATGGTTCTCATACGTCTTTCTTCCTGCTTGTACCCATGCATACTGCAAAATATTTATTTAGTTTAGCACTCATCTCTACATCCAAAAACACTTCTTGGAAGTCCAAGAACAGAATGCTCGGCATTCCCTAAAGTCCAGTAAACCAGTGTCCAGAGAGACTACTCAACCTGCCTAGGCTGACAATGATATTTTAAAGGAAAATTAACAGAAGATATTTTATAGGGCTGGGACTAGCTTTCATTTTTTAACTTGGAAGGGATATGGTTAATACCAAAAGCTAGGTCTCTACTTCCAGCACAAATACTAGGGAACATGTGAGCCAAGAGATTTCAGAATTCTGATGTGGAGGTCAGACTTTGAGGGCTTTCGTTGGTTCTTTTTTTATTCATTTGTTAGTCTTAGTATGGGATATTCTTCCTTTCCATCCACAGAAGTTTATATCGAGATCCAGCTGTTTTGAATACAGATAAATAAAAGCATAGTAGCCCTAGTATTGACGCTACCTGAATCTTCTGTGGATCTGAAAAGATGAACCAAGCAAAATTAAGAGTCAAATTAGCTTCAGCATTTAGTTTTACGCCAAAGTAGAACAGAAACACTAAACAACTTCCAAGAAATAAACTACACTCAGAAGTTCAGAAAAGAAGGTTCCAGGGAGGCATTATAGCAGCTGTGCAGTACAGAAAGGGAGGCTACTGAAAACATAGAGAGGGACACTTTATCAAAGAACATAGTGATGTGACAATTTAAACTCACTGAGTGTAGATATACAATAGATATTAGAAATAAATTCTTCACTATGATGGCAATCAAACACTGGACCAGGCTGCCCAGAGAACCTGTGGATGTGCCATCCTCGTAAACATTCAAGGCCAGTCAGGTTGGGGCTTTGTGCAGCCTGATCTAGTGGGAGGTGCCCCTACACACAGCATGGGTTGGAACAGGGTGGTCTTCAAGGTTCCTTCCAAATAAACTATGGATGATTCCATTTTAACAGGATCTATTTTGACGTATTCAGTCTTAGAAATAAATGGCCTTGTTATTGAGTTGTATTTCAACATTAAAATCTATTTTCCTAAGCCAGTTTTCCCTACAGTCTCCATAGCAGGCAGAAAGGACCAAAACAAAGCCTCTGACAGCATACATTAGCCAAGGTGAGACTTAAGATTCCAGAAAATGCACTAGAGAATATATGCTTAACAAAAAATTCCAGCTTGTGGAAAAAAAATCAGGTCTATAAAGGTAGAATTTATCTATTTATATATATATAAAAAGAACACTATTTTATTACATATTTATTTAGTATTGATCTGAAGCAAAATAATTTAGATGAGTGTCAAAACAAAATCAATAATCTGATTCAGGCCAACTAACATGAAATAAAATAGCAATTTTAATTTTAATTCTCTGTCAGAAAAATATGACACTTAAAAAATGCTATCATGCTTTTTCTTCACTTTGGAAATTATACTTCACAGTGGAATATCACTTGGGTGAAAAATTCCCAACTACCTCTAACCAAAATCCATGTCCAGGTACTTAAATATGTTTCCTGATTTCACTGAGACAGACGCTGCTCATAGGCTTCTACCAGAATGGATTTTTTCATAACGCAGCCAGAAGGGACAGTCTTATTCATTAGTCTGATGTACTGTATGGCACAGTCAATAGAGATTCCCTGAATTATGCTTGAACTAGGTAAAATAAATAAATAAAATTGAAGAGATGAAAAGTCCACCACACTTCTTGGCAAGTTTAAGATCTTCAAAAGGTTAAATATCCCCACTGCTAAATATTTATACCCAATTTCTAGTCCAAATTTATCCTGTTTCAATTCCTAGACATTAGCTTTCTTACGCGCTGATCTGCTACACTCTTGAACTTTTTATTATGACATTGCTGTTCCCATTTAATTACTTAGAAACTGTGATTAAGTCCTACTCAAGCCTTGTCTTAGGATAAACACTACGCACAGTCTTTGACCATAACACACGTTTCGGATTGCTTTAGTAATTCTTGCATAGATTATTCGGTGACAGCATGCTGCTGTTAACAGACTAAGGGCAGTAGATAAATAATTTCATCACAATTTTGAGTACAAAGCCTGCAATGTGCCCCGTCAGTTTAATGGAAAGCTTCCAGCAGGACAGGAAGGCTTTGGATCTATACAGCAGAGTACATACTCTTGTGAGAGCAGAGTACCAGCTGGGATACTGACTGCTCACCTGCCTGCCTGGGTTTCACCTCAGCTCCCAGCTAAGAGATTCTCTGCAGCCATTTATATAGTTGGTGTCCCACTGAGGCTTTGACCTTAACAGCATGCCCATTAGCCACAAATAAGAGCAAAAGAAAACATGTAAACTGAGCAGTCTCCAATGTGCGGTTGTGACTTCTTTTCATTGCTATAATTTAAGTGGAAGAAGGATTTGGAAATCAAGACTGAGAAACTCTCTTCCCCTAGTTCATTTATGGGGGAGTCAATGGGTGCTCATTACCTAAATGCTTTTGATGATCAAATGCTAAACATTACTGCTGGTGGAAAAAAAGTATTTAACATGTTCCTCAGTTATTTTAAAGTCTTTATATTGGCTATACAGTTTCTGAGAAGCAGCTACCTTTAAGAGAAAAATTCACTTAATAAAAAAAAACAACAAAAAAACAGTCTTATGGCACAAACATTTCATCTCCAAGTGAGTTTCACAGTTTCAGTGACTGGTTCCTTGAAATACAGAGTTCATTCACGTCACTTTCATTCAAGATGCTGACAGCTGTATTACTGTTTTCTTTCTAGATTTCACAGTGCCTTCTCTACAAAGGACTTTGAAGAAATTGAATTATTAGGCTGCTTGTCACTGACAAGGGTTGATTTGCTACCAGTCAGGAGACAACCTTACTGGCCAAATGATAACAACCTGAGTCAGTCTCTAAGTGAACCATCCTCACTGCATGGAATGATTTATTGGATAGAAAATGATATTTCATACACTTTTTTTTTTAGTTTGTGGGGCAACCAGCTTTAATGATCCAATGACAGTCAAAATATGATATTCTGAACCAAAATCTGGAATCATATCCTCTTATAACCCAAAAAGAAAACATAGATATTGCTCTCTGACCTTTTGCCACTATGCTTCTGGAAAATAATTGCAGCAGCTTTTGTGCCAAGAATCACAGGGCATGCATGTGTTCATCTTCGTTAAGTCAATCTAGCTATCTGAGCTAATCAGTTCTCTTGATCCCCACCCCTGGAAACTGTGTCATTTCCGTGTCACAGTTGTGACATCAGCACTTTCATCTGTTGGTTGTTGAAATATGCATTTTGGAGTAGGAGTAGACTGTTTTAAACTTTCTGTTGTTTGATAGCTCTGCAGTAGTTTCGCTGCTCATCATGAAGCAGCATGAGGTCATCTGACTACATTCTAAGTCCAGTACGTTCATGTGATCTGCTTCCCTCTCCAGCTGCCTCTGGAAGTGCAGTCAAACATCTGATCAGGCCTCATGTTCACAATGGATTTATGACATTTGGGTAAGTTAATCTCAAAAGTGCTCATTTTACATTAATTTCTCAAGGTATCAAATCACAAATTGCTTTATTATAGGATGCTACATTCCCACCACCTCACTGTTGGATGTTCTTATTGATCACTTTCATTTCAAACACACAGCAGTAACCAACTTCTTTGAAATGCTTTTGGTGGCTAGGTTTCCTTGATAAAGAGGTATATAGGAAAAGGAAATTGGGCCTTAAAAATCTTTCATATTTTGAAATATTTCTGCCTTCAGAAACAAGCTCTGTGAGAAGAGACTCTATCTATCAGTAAGCAAAGTAACCCATCACTTATTCAGAAGCCCTGAAACTGTGAATGCAATGGCGGCTTTTTAGAAGACTGCTGAGGAGAGAAAAGCCGGCAAGAAACTACTCCTTGCTGAAACAAAACCTGATTTGTAATAGATTTTAACTTTAGTGAATGAGAAAATGCCAACATAGGTTGTTCACTCATAATTTCTCCTGCTAGCTTAATTTGGCAACTCAACAAGTTGAAAGGGCACTATAATGAATACTTGATTATTTTAATTTTCTCAGTAGCATTTTAGATTTTAGTCAGCAACTTTATTCCCCTGCTACACAACAAACAATATGCGAATAAAAGTTCTTAATGTGTTTTTTTCAAGACACTACTCTGTACAATGTATAGGAGCAAAGAAGTCAGATCAGGAAATTCCTTTCGATACCTAAAACTCCCCAATGTGTAACATAAGTCCCCCCCCCCCAAAACAAAAAAAAAACAAGTTCATTTTGTGAAGTAGCAGAAATGACACCTACTCATGGTTAAGGTATTAAAAAATTTAGTCCTTTGGCCAGAGTTTGCAATTAAAAATTCCACTTACATAGAAATGTTTGTTCAGGGCAGAACACTTAACTTGCTGATCTACTTGTGCTATATGGTGTGGGCACAGACAGAAAAGAATCTCTGTTGTTTTAGCTAAGTTACTCCAGGGAGCAGTCCAGCTACCTGGTCAGATTCAGCTACTTAGTTAACGTATTGCCTTAGTGACAGTCGTATTACAGTTATCATAGAATCTTTTCAGTTGGAAGGGAACCTTAAAAGTCATCTATAGTCTAGCTCCTCTCCAGTGAACAAGAGCGTCTACTGCTGGATCAGGTTGCTCAAAGCCTGGTCCAGCCTGACCTTGAATGTCTACAAAGATGGGCCTTTCCACCATCTCTCTGGGCATCCTGTGTCTACCACATGTACATGTATGTGTATGTATCAGTATCAATACATTCTACGTAACTTCTCTTTCTCACAAAAACTTAAAAAACCTTTAAAAGCCTCACATCTGGAAGAAAAAGAGGATAATAATCTATATTCACATCAGATAGAAATGTCTTCAAATACACTTACACGTGACAATTCATCCCTCAAAGAAGTATCCTGCCTAAAAGCTCCCATCTCACCCTCTAGCATGGACAGACAAAAAAGAATTCACATTTTTCAACCAAACGCTGAAATTCAGCATGAGGCAGAAACATTGATTTTCACCCATAAACCTGATGCAAATTGGTTAAAATCCTGACTAATACAATAAGAGAATGAAAATACCTGATGGCTATTTTTCAGCCACTTGAATATTTTTCAGCACAAGGTGTTCTGCTGTCTTATTACAGGGAATTTAAAGGACCTGAGATTGGACTCCAATAAGCCCAAACATTCTACTGTTACTTCCAAGGTTTGATAAAAACTCCATAATGTTTTACTAGTTTTGAGAAACATCCATAATGTTGCTTCAGAGATGCACGACATGACTGAATAATATGGAGTTGAAAACCAACATTGTTTTGTGAATGCTGCTACAGAATGTAGGAGATTATAAAGTTATTTTAGCAATCACCAGCACAAGTGAGCCTTACCTTACAATGTGGATTGATGGCAAGTATAAAGCTGACAAGTTGTATTTATTTGGAAAATGCACAGAAGAGGATAAATACATTTGAAATAAGAATTTAAGTTAACATACAAAGGAAGAAACACTTAATCCACTGAAGGGGGGGTGGAACAAAAAGTGAATGAAGAATTGTGTCCATGAAAAAAAAAAAAAAAAAAGAAATTTCTGGGTATCTAATTGAGCAAATAAATTTAACGTCTCAGTCTAGCCAAGATATATAAACAGACGGGGCTATGTACAGAAAAAGCTATGAGAAAACACCTCTTTGTTAATGCTGCAGAACAGATGCAGGCCGAGCATGTGTACTGTTCCAAAGAGTAAGGAGTGACACCAGCAACTAAATCCATCAATATATGTTTCTAATTTAATTTTCTTCATAGTCAAGACACACAATCACAGAGAGCATGAAGATGAATGCCAGCTAGGAATGAGAGCTGCAGACTTGTGTCACTGCTCAGATGACTATCACTGCTTGCAGCAGCTCTTGAGGAAAGCAGCATGTCTAACATAAAGATATTCTCTTTCTCCTTAAAAGTGCACTGGGTTTAGATCGATGGAGTTGCTGCAGTTGGGTAAATTGAGTTTGTCCTACTCTAGAGTACTGAGCCATTTTGGTGTGAGAACAAAAATCAGCATTCTGTTTACTTCTGGTTTTGGAGAAGAGGGTTCCTTACTGCCAAGAATTATGCATACCACATTAACACACAAGTGCCTTGGCTATCACCTGTAAACAGGGTGCTCTATAGGAACAAGTTTAGAGTTGCACTTTGTCCAAAAGTGCTTAGCATTTAACCAGACATAGCAAATGGAATAAAATATATGTTACCTCCGTTTAAGGAAAATAGCAAAACTGAATCTTCAACTCACTTGTTATGAATAAAGTTATGAATAAAAACTGAGATACTTTGGTTTATTCCTCATTCTGTCTATCTCAGTAACCAAACAGTCCCTCCGCTCTCTCTACCAGTTTTCATCTTTGTTTTTTGTCAAAATATTTTTCCCTCTAAAAATGCTATATCATGTACTTGTTATCCAGCTAAATCCTGTCTTCCCCACAGAAAAGTGACTCTGCATGCATTTTGACATCAAATCCATTGTTACTAACATCAGTTTTGTTACTAAGGCAATGAATTGCCTTTGCTTGTTAGTGAAAATGAGGTGAAACTGGCACTTTCTTATTAGATGATGCATTTCTAATTGGACCATGTTCAGTAAGGCTGTTAAATACTGTAGCTTGCATAGTGTATTTGATGAAAAACAGGAAACATATTCATGAAATAAATAGTTGTGTGATTAAAACAGAATCATATGCAGTAGGGTGACGTCTGATGAAATTCTCAGACATTTTAGCATTATTATGTAAGTAAAGGGCTTTATGTCATTGCTACCTGCTCAGTCAGCACATCTTCCTAATTTATTTGTTGCATTTTACCACTACCCAAACAGCTCACAGTAGTAATTACTCTAAAAAACTGACGGAGGCTGCTAATACAGTACCCAAGTAGAGTAAGTAGGCAAGGTACAAACCTAATGCGTTTGGACTGTATGAACGACTTATAGACTGTAATGTACCAATTCGTGAAAGAGTATCCCCATTTTACCAACACAAAACTAAAGCCACAGAGGACATGAAAGATGCCCTTACAGCAACTAGTTTCCAAGTACAAGTTGGCTAATTCTTACTTTCCTTCCTCGAGTCAATTTAGAAAACTGAGCAATAGCATTGCAAAAGTACACAGAAAGTCTGCAGCAGAGGAAAACAATGAATCCATGTCCTTAAGAATTAAACAGACACTATACGTATGCCAGAAGTAAGCCCTCATCCAGTATGTACTTTTACTTATAGGCACAGCTAGGGTCTGGTTGCGTATGTGTGTTGCACGTACAGGACGGGAGATAGAAATGATAACATGTAGATAGAATAGAGCTGCATCCACACCGTAACCTGAATTACAGATACAATTCACTTTTTCCTTCTCCCTGTCTCACAAATCCTCCTCTGTTGTAGTATAAACTAGAAATGGGACTAGATCCAAGATGTTCCCATTCCTGGAAAAATTTCATTACTATTAGGCTGTAGAGTTGATGCCGACTCTCACATTTCCGCAGCAAACTTGTAGTTATGTCAAGCAACATGAAACAGCTCCAAAAAGAAAATCTGAAAGTCCCTTTACTTCACAACACATTTGTAAGCTGAGTTAGAGTTGTCTCCTACTAGAAATGATATATAACCTTAAACACTTAGGAAATGAAGGAGCAGTATAGGCATAGAGCCACAGATCTATTGGATGACAAGCAAGTGCAGAGCAGGAATTTTCCTTCCCATCTTTGGAAGAAAAACCCAAATATTCCTCATATTTTAGCCTGGTTTACATTGTGCCTGTGGAAATGATCTTACACATATTGTGTGCTGGCTTACCCATTTCCTTCTTCATAACTACTTCAATGAGAACAGTTTCTGTCAAATTCAGTAAGTTGTCAGTGATCTCAAAGGTATTGAGTTCCTACAGTTTTTATGCAGATAAGAAAAAGCACATTTGTCCTCACTGAGAGAGAGACTGGAGATTGGGCTCTTTCTTTGCTGGATACCAAAGAACCCATACTAATGGGTTCTCACCAGAAAGAGGCTACTGATGCCCAGCTGTTAGAAAAGGAGTACACTCGTTGTTAACTGTTAGGGTTTCTGGTCAGTAGACTCCAAGGTGGGGGAAAGACCTGTCAGCATTTTGCCCTGTAGAACTTTATGTTTCATGAAATAACTATGGTGCTCAGCTCCAACTCTCAACTCAGGCTTAACAACTGAGCGCTCTCGGTGAAGGAAGGCACCTACCCGCAGGCAGAATGAGACACCTCAGAGAAGAGTGGAATTTTGCACATGGCTTTTCAGGAACAGATTTTTGTTACTTTTGCTTTAGAGGCAGGTGGCAAGAAAGGAAAGGTAAAAGGAAAGCAGAAAGCAGGTAAACAAATTAGCTCCAGAAAAGCAGTGATGTAATCCTCACCGGACAGACTATCATAATATGTCATTAAAAACCACTGGGATGTTTAAAGAAATTAATTAGTTTACAGTTTCTATAAATATATTCTTGAGTGGCAGGTGTTCTGGCATCCATATGCAAAGCTGACTGCCCAAATACAATTGTGAAACCACCCGCCAGGAAAAAAAGCCATGTTTATCTGCTGAGAAAATAGATATGTTGCAGCAATCTGTTCTTCTCAGAGCAGCATGCTTAGCAAGTCTTTTAACCCTGTCACATCCACAGAGTCACAGAGTGAAGCACGAAAGAAGAGCTAACACTCTGCAAGGTTGTTGATGACATTATTATTTTTTCACTAATATTCTTGGTATTGAATATTTCTCAAAAAAATGGTTATGATTTACTTGCTCATCCTAAGACCCTGTAGAGCAGATTCCATTTTCTACAGTCACTTAGCTTTTAACTGATGTGAGGGAAAAGTGATTCAGCTCCCCAGTTAAATGTTTGCAAGTCTTTTTGTGGGTCTAATCTATCATTATTATTGCATGTATACTATTTTGATTCAGATACAATATTCTAAATTTAAACTAACACAGAGTTCAAAATTCTACCCTTTAGTATTTAAGCCTGCAAACATCTAAAACTAACGTGCAATGCAAAAGCCTGCATTCCCTTGTCCTGTAAGACGCTATGTTTACTTGATTTCAGAATCATGAAATAATTGAGGTTGGAAGAGGTCTTTGAAGATCACCCATTCCAACTATTCTCACTCAAGCAGAGCCAGACATGGCAAGATGCTTAGGGCCATGTCCTGTCGGGTTTTGATCATCTCCAAGAAAGGAGCCTCCACAACTTATCTGGGCATTATTTTTCACTGTTTAGCCAACAGTTTGATTAGATCATACATTCTTCCTATAGTTAGAGTAATAAATAATTGATTTTTCCATAAGAACATTAATAATCAGCAATAATTGCTATAGTTTAGTTCCCATTAACTGCACCTGAAGCATGTTCAGCTGCATAGCTGAAATCACACAGTGACTGAACTGTTTTTTGCCTTACTAATAAACTGTTCACAGTCCACTAACAAAAAAAAAGTGCAAGGATACCTGAGCAAATACATGACAATTTGTAATGAGAACTTTCCAATCATCTGAGTAATATTTAGATTACAGGAAATTCCAAGTGTTTCTGTAGTGGTGATCTTCACCAAATCCAGGAGCTCCTGGATTCTATTATTGATCTAATCACTCATGCAACACTGACAACTTGATTTTATACGGTGTGTACATATGTACATATGCATATTGGGAGAGTAGGAATAATACAAAATTAAAACAATGGGAATAAACAAAACCTATCACATTTATTTAAAAGGAGAGTAATTTATCATATAAAATAAAAGGGTATACAACCATAACACAGATGTCTAGATTCAAGCCAATTGAAAGCACACCTCCTTTGCACGTGATTTGGTTCAAAAGCTACCCTCAGGATAGACATGCAGGGGTGAGATGAACCACCATCTTAGACACAGTAATTCACCTCTTAATTCATGGAATTCTGCCTAAAAGATCTCTGTGCTTCTCATATGAGAACCAGTCCCTCATTTTCAAAGCAACTGAACCCTGTTCTGACAAATATTAACCCAGCAAATAACTGTCACTGCATACTGCTCTCTTCTATATCATGTAACCTTCTTTTCCATCCACAGAGGGCTGGAAAAAACATCCTTGTTCTAAACATGGTGCCCTCAGTCCATCACTCAGGGACAATGCTTTGCTATGAGGCACTAGGCACTATAGAGATTTTTCAGAATACTGGAGATCCACCTCTATGGGGGTAAATATGATTAAGCTAGGCCAAGCTAATACCAATTTGTCATTCTACAGAAACCAAAATGTACATTTGACAAAAGAGTATTTGCCTTGTTACAAACTCTCATGAACTTGTAGATGCAGCTTTGTAGCTAGGAGGTAGTGTTGTGATGACTCATTGCTTCTCTTGTCAATTACACAAACCACTGCAGTGCCTGAAGAATTTATTTAAGAATTAAAATGTCAACCCCCACCCCCCCCCCCCCCAGTATCTATGACTGTAGACCCCTAATAGCACCATCACTAATTTATACAATACAGTGAAATACGGTGGCATTAATCTAATAATTTAGGTGGGAATGCAACAATAAACAGAAATTACTTCCTTTCTCATGACCGCTGTGAGAAGTTGGCTCTCAGCTTTCTCCAAATACTCTCAAAACAGCTGGTTTTTACAGTAGCCTGGAAAGTCAGCACAGAAAGGTGATTTTTGACACTAGGACAGGCAGTAATTTCAGTTTGCTCACAGCCATCAAAGCTGCTCCCCTCTTTCATATTGAGAAAGCTCCAGTTTAAGGATTACAGCAGCTACAGCATGGCCCAGAGAAGAAATCTCTCTGTGTATCGAGTCCCAAGTCAAAGCCAGTGACTTCAATTTCAGCTCCAACCGCCCACAGTTCCTAGACCGCATTTGCCTGTACAAAATGTTCCCTCTAATGAATAGCTGCATTTCTCACTAGTTGCAGTTCCCCAATGATTTAAAGCTTCAGCACTTTTGTAAAGGATGGCGCAAACATCTTAAAATGACAGAAACAGGGGAAACTGTGCTAAGGGCCAAATCCAAAAGGAAAAGTTGTAGTCATCTATCCGAATGAAATTGGTAGGCATAAAATGGCAACATGCACAGCATAAGCATTACTATAAAGCACATCCATTGACTGCAAGCAGTTAGTGTTAAAATGACTACTCTTGAAAATAAACATCAGGCTAAAGGACTTGAGCACCAATTTTTCTTCTTTTTGTTCAAGGAAGATTAACCTTTGCAAGGTCACTTTAACCAAGTATTATGCAAAGTCTTAAGCTGCATAAGCACTGTCATTTCCATCAGAATCTAGGCAATTTTTTGTCCATTCGCCTTCCAGGACTACCATTGAGAAGCTGCATTCAGAAGTCCCAAGACAGCATTTTAAACACATTGCTTGTGATTTAGAAAAATCACAAAATACATGTTTTTTGAGCACTCAGAAAGCACAGGTCCTCTTTCCTGAATATTTGCATTTAAAGATCTCACCGTAGCATGCTCGGCTGAAAAAAAAAATGTCATTTGAGTTCCCTTTTTTTTTGCCAAAATACAAGCAGGGATGGCAGTTGGTTCCTATAGTATTATTAATTTATATCTATTAGTATGGAGTTCGAAGGTACTAACTTCATACAACATATAGAAAAAATATTCCCTTTCATCATAGCCTGACCATAGTAATGCCATCAGGGTTATCATTCCAGATATAAGAAAAATAACAACAGAAAACCCCAGTGCCATATTTGGACACAGATTCTTCTCTCTTTTGTTAATAACAAGGAGCTTTATCAAATAGACTCAGAAACCTTGCTTGGGGGCTTTTTCTACATTTTTCACTTCTCTCTCACATCCAGGCAGGCGATGGACAGACAGCGGTTAAAGGATTCAAGTACTCTCTTGCTGTCTTCAAGATGTATCCTTTCTTTCTCTGTTCACCTCTTTTTTTACTTTACATTTATATCTTTCTGGCTTCTACTGCGCACCAGCAGCTGTCTTTGGCAGGTAAGTTATCAAGTAGATATTCTGTCATAGATGAAGCCTTTCTCACAAGATCTCCTTTGGTTAAACGTAGGTCTCAGAGCAAACAATGTATGATATCTTCTGAAGGACAGATCAGGCTGCCTCCAGGAATGAGTTAAGCTGGTGTCCATTCATATTGGTTTTCGCCATCACACCTCCAGTTAAGGAATGAAAGTTTATCCCTATTCTGTACAGTGATCTGCATCTGTCTTAAAAAAAAAAAAAAAAAAAAAAAAAAAATTGGGGAAGAAAATAATTTTTTACATTTACAGGGGAACAAAATTTATTCCGTAGCTTAACAAACAAATCTTGTTAAGTAGGAGACAAGAATACAAAAAACAAGTGAGTTCTGCTTACTATTCTAATACAGGCCTTTGGCTTATTGCTAATTAAGCAATTAGCATTGCTCAGTTGTAAACCTGTATGGTACAGAAGAGTAGAGTACATATTTCTGCCACATTGCATAACTCCAGAGATACCACATAACTGGGAACACAGGAGACTCCATGCTGTGTTTCAAAACCACAGGCAGATTTGAACCACTAGTAAGGGAAACTTAGATGCCATTTGCATCTGCTTGAATTTTGGTGAGATTGGCTGTGGTATATTTCTCCAGCAATATCCCAGCCAACGAAGCCTGAAAGATAAGCAAAGTGAGGACAAAAGCAAAATGGTGAAGAGGAGTAATGCATCATATCCAGACCAAATGGCAATCAAAGTCATCCTTATCCATGCCTGTTCTCCATTTGGCAGAAAGTCACAATGTCCCTGAGGCTGCTGTAGCAGATGTACTTCTACACGTATGTCTGTGACTGTTCAGATTTTAGGAAATGGTTGCTGGAACTCAAGACTTAGGAACTTGAAGATTACTAAAGGACAAAGAATGAAGATGCATAAAGAAGGAGGAGCAGATTTGGAACAGCAACTGACTGACAGCACACACAGGGGACACTGCAGGGAAGAAGTTTCTACAGGGTTTCTATTGATGGCTAGAATAATGCATGGGCTGCATTGAGTTGAAAGACTAATCTAAAAATAGGACTAGTCTTTCTTCTGCACTGATCAGCAGACACAGGCATAGCCAAGGATTTTAAGGAGGATGACGCATCTGGCAACAACAGAAAGAGAAAGGTTTGTTCTGTCTAAAAGAATGCAGTGGATAAACTGCTTAGGAGCAAGCAACACATTGAAAATGGGATTGTTTGATTGAAATGTTGCTAAGATCAATACCTGCATGAGCTCTTCAATCTGTCACTCATAGTTAATTTTGGCCACATAAAGTCATCCAGGAGCTAATTGAACTAACCTTCAGTTTTCTCTTGAATATTATCTAAGGTTTTTACTCTATTCTTGCTGTTATGCACTGAGAATGCCAGTAGTACTGGAGAAAAAAAAATATCATCCTCTCATTACTGATGCAGAATCACTGATAGAGGAAGCCACAACATGGAGGAGGAGGAAGAGGAGGGAGAAGGAGCCTTGGTTTCTCAGCTATCTTGTGACATGGGTCTCAAGACTTCGCTTTTACCTGGGGATACTTCAGGACCTTTAGTAACCTGGTAAATCAACTGCTGAGAATCCCCACTTGAAACTAAAAGTAAGTTATTTAAGAGAGCAGAACCTGATAATCTTACACAAATCTAAAGTCTCTGTTTCACTGCATACCTGCATCCATGCTGAGAAACTGATGCTGCCCAAACATCATTTTCCTGAGAAACGTGGTAATATATTATTTTCAGTACTGTGTATCTCCCAAATGGTATGCAGGGATAACATCACCCACTGCTGTGATGAAACATGGCAGCTGCTAAACAGAAGACAGCTACAGATGAGGTCAGGAAAAGAAAGTGATCCTGGGTTGCGCTGGGTCTCTGTTACACCTATGAAACACTGCAGCAGTTATTCTCGATTTAGACAAATTGAAATAGGAGTGTCTTCAAAGCCACTGCATACAAAATTACAAAAGGAAGTGTAAACAACTGGAACACAATTATTTGTGTTACAAATCGCTCTGTCTGCTTCTTGCTTAATGGATTGATAATGCTTGCATATAGCTGTTTCCAGGAGACCTCACATCAAACTTCTCAACGACCTTATGCAGGTAATCAAAGGCTAACCGGGACTTGAATAGAAATAATCGTTATGATTTAACATAAAATGCACTGACTGATTGTTTCAGTGGAAGTGTCTATGAAGGCCAGGGTTGTTAGATGCTTGGCACTCCATTATTAAATTGAGAGAGCAAACTGCAAACAATGTATGAGCAGCACTGTTTATCAATGGATATGACATCTTACAACCACAAGATAGTCCATAATCTTAAAAAAATAACAAAAAAAAAAAAACAAAAAAACAAAAAAAAACAATCACATTATTAAAAAAAAAAAGAAGAAAGAAACTCACAGAATAAAAATCCAAAATCCAATAAATACTTTTCAATACAGAAATAAATACCTCTACACAGCAATGTCTGGCCTAGAAATAGCTGATAAATGGGAGTATATACCAGAGGTACAAGACCACGTTCATAGAATCATAGAATCACAAGGTTGGAAAGGACCTACAAGATCATCCAGTCCAACCATCCTCCCATTACCATTGCTACCACAAGCCACTAAGCCATATCTCATAGCTCCTCATCCAGACACCTCTTGAACACTGCCAGGGATGGCGACTCCACCACCTCCCTGGGAAGGCGTTCCAGTGCCTGACCACTCTCTGAGAGAAAAAGTTTTTCCTTATGTCTAATCTAAACCTCCTCTGGTACAACTTGTGGCGATTTCCTCGGGTTCTTTTTGTTGCCTGGGAGAAGAGGCCAAATCCCTCCTCATCACAACCTCCCTTCAGGAAGTCGTAGAGTGCAATGAGGACTCCCCTGAGCCTCCTCTTCTCCAGACTCAACAATCCCAGCTCCCTCAGCCGCTCCTCATAAGACTTGTGCTCCGGACTCCTCAACAGTTTCGCTGCCCTTCTCTGAACACACTCCATGGCCTCAATGTCTTTCTTGTACAGAGGAGCCCAAAACTGAACACAATGCTCAAGGTGCAGCTTTACTGGTGCTGAGAACAGTGGGATGATTACGTCCCTGCTCCTGCTGGCCACACTATTTCTAATGCTGGTCAGGATGCTGTTGGCCTTCTTGGCCACCTGGGCACACTGTCAGCTCACGTTCAGCCGAGCATCGGCCAACACCCCCAGGTCCCTCTACACAGTCATCCAGCCACTCAACCCCAAGCCTATAGTGCTGCATGGGGTTATTGTGGCCAAAGCGCAGGACGTGGCACTTGGCCTTGTTGAATCTCATCCCACTCAACTCAGCCCAACAATCCAGCTTATCTAGATCCCTCTAAAGGACCTACCTACCCTCAGGCAGATCCACACCACCTCCCAACTTCATGTCATCTGCAAACTTACTGAGAGTACACTCCAGTACCAACCTCTGGGGGACACCACTTGTAACAGGTCGCCAGCTGGACTTAAATCAGTTTAAAAGTTTATCACTACCAGAGACCAGATTCTAAGCTGCATTGACTTTTGGTATGCTAATTCTTCAGTTTTTCAAGAATGAGAAATTTGCATTTACTGCTATTATACATAACACATTTGTTCTATACAAGTGACATAGGAGATGCAATATTGTGTAAAAGTATGCACCACTACAGGAAAAAAAACACACCTGATCGTTAAATCAATATCTCTATAGTAATTAAATTTGCCACTGTTTTATAAGGAAAATAATTTTGCAGGTCTAAGTGCAGAAATGTTGTTCATAATATCTTTAACAATGCACACATTTCTACTGTGCTTTGTACTTTGTTGCAGTCTAAGTAAAACAACACTTTAAAAAACTTTCAAATATTGATTTCTGTTCCTCCCTCCTCTTGTGTACTGAAAAATTCTAAAGCAGTGTAGAATTAAACCATTGCCTTAACTCAGCAAAAGGCAGAAATACTTCACATGGCACTGAAGCTTCAGATTTGACAGTGAGGGGATCCAAAGCAATTACAGAATTTTGCTTCTTGGCTATCTTTACTGTAAACTGTAACTACAAATTGTTCATATAGTCCTTTTTATTTTCAATATACAGAAAGATTAATTGTATATAAATGCTTGAGTAGATTTTATATTTTATAATTTCTAGCTAGCATACTGAACAGCTTACAAATGATTGCTAGCTCAGTAGTTCTATGATTCACTTGTGGAAGAAGGCCCAAACTCTAATCTTGCAGTTAATTACGCATGGAAGGCTTTACTCATGCATATATCCATGCTGTATTTATGAAAATTATCTGCATTAGCATTAGTCAGTCTGCATTTAACCAGCTAGATGAACAGTGCTTCAACTTACCATACGTAAACCTAGTACCCCGTTACATTTCCTATTCTGAGTAAATAATACAAGACAAAAAACTACCTATACTAATAAGTACACATAATAGACTTTTACTTAGTCCTCTAAAAAAAAATAAATCAATCTTTATGACTTCTGAAAATTGATATGTATTAGTTATGAGTCTTATGTGGTTCCTACAATTGCTCTCTGTGAAATTTGCCAAGTATTTTTTTAACTGAAGCTGTGTATTTTATGTTAAAATTAGAAACTTCTTCCTTTGTGGCCTTTTCAACTTAATTATACCTCACAATTGTTCCTGATTTTAAAGCTATCACAGATTTAACCTCAAAGCTCTCTCTATTACTAGCTAACTCTTTACTGTCTAGCATAATAATGAAAATGCTAACAAAGAAACAGCAGAGGCAACTCAAAAGTTTCCAGCTCAAAAGCATTAAAGAAGATCTTTTCTTCTTAAAATACCTTGCTAGACTTAGCAGCAAAGATCAGGATTTCAGCACTGCAACCCCTTTTGAGATAGAATTGAACATCTAACTGATCAGGCACTCTTACTTGCACCTAATTGTATTGTCTCAATTTATGCAAACCTTGAACAAATCCAATGAAGTCAAAGTGGTTATAGAATAAAGCCGGTGTAAGATAGGACCAATCCATTCTCAGCCCTCCTTAAACCTGCTATACTTTTAAAGATAAATTTGACCCTTTCCCAGTGCATAGCAGCTCACCATGCAACTAACAACAGCACTGGTGCTTCTTGCTGGTGTTTACTTAACACATCTTGAACGAGAAGGACCACAGCTATGTCTGAAAGTCAAACAATAGCCTAAAGAAAGGGGGTGAGTCATGTGGAATATGCATTTCAATAACATAAATAAGTGCCAGGTGGAAAGGTTACTAGCCACATAGTTACCAGTCCAGCTGCATCCATTGTACCTGCCAGGGAAACAAATGCATTAACAGAATTTTCCTTCAAGTGGCTGCTAGGGAGTTACTGAGGGCGCTGGTGTCAGCGTGACCTTTCATTCTGGATGACAAATGAGAAGTAGCATGTCACTGAAAATTATACAGAATAGGTACAGAAGAACAATCCTCTTCCACTGTGCCAGAAATGTGCTTTATCATGTACAAGTTGCAAGCCCTCTCCTTTAATCTACTGAATGTATCACCTACTATTTATTAGGTTTGCCTCCTGGGAAGCTGTAGACAAGGATTTGAATGGATGACTATACATGGTAGCCTTGTAGACCCTGTTTTGGTAACTATGACTCAGTTACACAAAAGGTAGGGTTTTTTTTTGTTTGTTTGTTTTAATGCTTTTTTTGTTGTTGTTGTTTTTGTTTTTTCTTTTAAAGGAGGACAGAACACTTCCTGCTTTTTCCTTTCCAAAAGGAATTGGTAATTGTGAAACATGTCTCTTGGGAAACAAGGCACCACTGTAGTGTCTTTATGCCTTTCCATATCACCAGGCCATGCTGCCAGCCCTCTGCTGAGTCTTCCCCTCTAATATCAGGCAGCTGCTAAGCAAGCAGGACCTGTAGATCAGACACATCTGCCCGTAACAGACAAGGAGCCTAGACATCAGTCTTTGATCTTCTGAACTACTTAACCTAGGTGCTTACATCTAGGCTGAACATATCTGCATTAATTCCATGGTGCCTTCAACACCAGAGACCAAAATTTTGTGTAGGAGCTAACATAACACTAATATTAAAGGTCTTCTGTTACCTGGCAGCAATCTCAGCAGCATTACCTTGACCCTTCTCAACCAGAAATATAACTCTTACAGAAAACACTTTACTCCAGCAAAACCAACACATATAATACACCTGCAATCTCTTTTCTTTCCCCACATAGGAAAGGATGGCTGACAGGAAGTTCCTTACAAAACCCTCTCAAACATGAAATAGCCTAGATTTAATATATATATATATCAGCTATTTGGATCACACTGGAAATAATTAGCAAAAACAGGTATGTTTCCAGGTACTCAGTTCTTCAGGTCTGAAACAGGTTCTGTGAGAGAGAATGAAATTTGCTTTCCTCCTTGGTCAGTCAGGTTTCTGTTTGCTTTTCTTTCCTCCTAATACTACCTGTTGTTGTACTGAAAGTTAATACTTACAATGTTTCTGGAGTAAAACCTTTCTGAGCATCCCTGCTGAAGTCAGCGTGCAAACCTTGGATAGTGAAGGGAATAAGTAACTGGCTGGACAATGGGCATGGATTCTAAAATTACTGATGTTATTGCAATTTATCTGCTACATGATTAATCATGTTAGGATGTCAAAATCAATGATTCTAAATCAAACATATTACTAAGTACGGTCTAATCCAAGTGAAGTTTGAAACCAGACTATCCAAGACGAAGCAACAAGTCTTTAAAATCTTTCCTTTCCAAGATATCTCTTTTGCAAATGTTTATTGTTAAGGAATGCATAGTGATTGATGACCATTCTACAAAGCTTTTTTTTTTTTTTTTGCACATAGAACTAACAAGATTCATCTCTGATTCATTCAGTTCAGAAAGTCAGGGGGTGGACCTCCTGTTGAGAGAATCTTCTTGCTACTCTGCTTTTTTAACCTACATCTGAGTACTCTTCTGGAAAACTAGAGAAAGAAATATTTTTCTTACTGACATACACTTCTGTGAACAAT
Source organism: Alectoris magna (assembly GCA_030625065.1). NCBI lineage: Eukaryota > Metazoa > Chordata > Aves > Galliformes > Phasianidae > Alectoris > Alectoris magna. The sequence continues at coordinate 110,402,674 of CM060560.1, forward strand.
CAACAAACATTTTGTTCCAAGTCTTGGTGATTAATGGTCCCAAGGCACTCTTCACAACAACAGGGGTTTCTTCTAAATGTCCTTGGGCAAAAGGTAGCTCAAATGTTTTTTTTCCACAAATGCTGGTGACATTCAGAGTTCTTTGGTTGCTAACCACTGCCTGAATAGTTGCTCTTCCCCTGTGGTGGGCATACAGTGATTCTGAGAATCACTCTTTGGAGTAGGAAAGCTATGCAGAAACATCAGATCAACTTTTTGGCTTTGTTTTCCTTCTGTTTTCTTGATGATTTTACAGGAAAAAAACAAACAAACAAACCGAAAAACCAAAACAGTAGAAGTAGCTCTGGATCATGATAATCTAAAGAACAAAATATACATCACCTTCATATTCTTTTGAATATCAAAAAGGTCTGGCTTGAAACAAATACAGCATCTCCTGAGATGCTCTGAAGGTGCTAGGCAGCAGAGATGTCTGTCAGTGAGTCCATACAAATGAGCTCTTACTACTCCAGCAACTCGCCATTAATCCTTCAGTGCTATCACAGAAAGAATTAATGTGGCAATGCTATGCTCTGAGCCTCTGTTTGGAGGGTGTCTGAGGCAGAGAGGAAAAACAACAAACAAAAATCTAGGAATAATTCAGGCTACCAATACCAGGTAACTGAAGTTCAAGGGCAACTCTTTTTAGGGATTTACACAATTGTGTTTCAGTACTCTCTTCACCTCTCTGGTTTCCGAAACACCTTATTTCTCATAATCTCTCACACAGTTTTCTTTCCAGGGAAGCAGGAATCTACTGTTCTCTACTTTGAACAAATGCAGAATTGAGGAGCTAAGTAACCTTCTCAAAATCAAGCACCAGCCTTGAGATGGAAGAAATAATTGAACTCATATCTCCAGAATCACAATTTTTTATCCAGATCTCCCTCCCATCATTCCTCTGTTTACCATTATAGTCTCTGGGTAGATGTTATAAGTACTTCTCTAATGAAGTTGAGCCACACGGCAGCCTGTCTTCCCACTTTCTCCCACAAGCCTACCTGTAGTGATAGCGTTCAACATCAAGACAGAAGGAAGGCTAAGTTGGACATTAGGGGGCATTACATAAATCCCAGAATAATTCCATTTACATCAGCTGCACTGAAATACAGAGCAAAATACATCGCACTTTCAGACAATGGTGTTTTCTTTCCTAGCTTCTACTCCAAGGAAGAGTGCATGTTGGAAAAGCCCATATGGCCCTAAGAAGCCAGTTAATTCTAACTTTCTGAAACCTCCTTATTTTCTTTCTGTGCTTATTTAGGTAATCACACTCCACTCTAGGGCATAGATTTGGAGTGTGCAATTCAAGCTGTGCTATATTGCACTATGCTACATTCTGAGGGTCTCTAATGCCAACACATGACTAAATTAAGATTCTGAAACACAAATAATTACAAAATCATAAAATCAGACAGTAGCGATGTGAACATCACTAAGAAGAACGCAGAAAAAAAACCAACAATCAAACCAAAAGCCCCACAGGAATGAAGGGCAGGGCAGAAGTTATAAATGCTGTTGACAGTTCTAAAATACAAAGCTTTTTGAGAGACATTTCTTGAACTTCCTTCAAATTTTATTTCAGATGATTCTAAAGAGAAAATAAAGTCTTTTTCCCCTGCCTACCCTGCTATTTCTGCTCAGTATCTAATTTCAGTATCTCTAACAAAGGCATAATCAGAGTCATGATTACAGATGTGGGACATCTACTCCCACTATATTTCAAGTTGAAACTTTAAGACCCACTTTTCACACTCTGCTGTAACTACTTTCATTTTGTATATATCTTTCTCTGTTCAACATCTTCCATTGCTTATAAATGTTTAACTATAATGTGGAAAAAAAAGCTGGATAATAAGCTATCTAAAAATGAAAGTCATAGACAAAATAGAGCAACAGGTTCTAAGATAATAAAAATAATAATAAAAAACCCAACACCACAACTACCTGCACTCCCAGTTGGCTAATGGTAATTAAATCACATTAAAAGAGGTCTCATTGAACAGAGGTGTCTGTTGGACCTTTTATAACCTTTCCCTCAATGGATAAATTGGTGGATAGAATCACCGCTGAGACAGGTAGCATATACTGTTCCCCCATACCCGTATAGCCAAGCATGCAGCAGGTAATTGGCTTCTCTTACATTACTACATTTTAGCTCCAAAAACTTGTGTTGTCCTAATAGGAATAAATGAATAGAAATGAATAGCCAGTACTGAGAATAAACACCACTACTATCTAAGAAAATTGCTCAAAATTGGACCAGCCTGAATCAACAAATTCAGGGAGACACGGATTTTGGGTTTGACTAATTCCTTTGTGCGGTTTAATTCGAGGCTGTCACCCACAGTACATTGAAATCATTGTATCTGCAGTTCCCACAGAGGAAATTCTGGCATAGGTTATATCTCAGCCAGAGACCTGTCAATCTCCCAGCTTCTTGCTGAACACTTGAAGACTGAAAATATAGAAGGAAGGGAGGCATTCATTAGCAAATGTAGGCAGCTGTAAGATTAGCCCCAGAATGCTCACCAAGTCTCTGACTCTTACACTTGCCAGACTACACAGGTATAATACCTACTGACACACTGCTTAGCTGCTACTACATTGATGCATCACTTTGTGGAAATGAGCTAATTCCTTAACCTGCCACAGGTTGTATATTCAATAAAGCATCTTATAGCAGACAAGTCAGAAGCAGTTTTGGACCAGTCTGGTTCCTACTGTGGGTAACTCTGAAGGAGTGATTTTCAGATTAGTATTGTTGCAAGCCTTAGTGGTATTTTTTTTTGGATCATCTAATTGACATCACATGCTGCAGGGAAATGATATATCCAGAAATGGATCAAAGATTGAGGGCATGCAAATGCCTTCCATTTTACTCTCCTGCTGTGTCTCAGAAGCAGAGCAAAAATGATTTGTCCCATTTCTGTCTACAATATCTAGCTTGCTTAGCAATCATACTCACATGCAAACTGTCTGCTCTGAATTTGCAACTCCTCAGCTCTTAACAATTAAACGCTGGATTTAATGAGATTGATATGCAAAGAATGAATAAGTGCTCAACTATACTCTCGCTCCTTGGAAGAACATAGGGAGTAGCAATCAGAGCATGTGAGTGAAGAAAAAAACCATATTATGTAATCCAATATCAAATTAATTAATTCCTATCATGCAAAACCTGTACAAGGTGCACATCTCTTCTGGATGTAGTGTTGAAATGGTCGCTTTTTCCATCCAAAGACTGACGATCAAAAGAAAGCAAATCCTGCGTTTTGCAAGCTGACTGGGTTAGTGTAAGTACCAGCTAAAGGAATACTTATTTATGTCAAAATCTGTAAACTTCATAATATCTACCACAAAACTAGTTGGACCAGAATTTCTAAAATACCTTCTCATAACTATGTGAATATAACATACACAGTAAAAAAAACACAAAAACAAACAAAAAAACCACACAAAAAAAACCCACCAGCTTCTTTAGATAAAACAAACAGATAGAAAAATATCCACCATCATTTTATACCCATGTGCAACTTGATTAGTTCCCATATGAATGGTCAGAATGAGACATTTAAGAAAGATCAAATACTATGTTCTTTTTTTTTTTTTTTTCTTTTTCCCTGGCAAATGACATGGTCCACCTAATTCACTCCAAGGTTTTGACCAAGTTGCTTCATTGCTTTGTGTTATTATTTTCATGTGCTGAATGAGAATAGCGCAATACTTTCTGTAATTTCTCATAAAAGTATTTAGAAAATTCTGCATTATATTCAATTCCTAACATATCTACACAAACTCTTTGAAATTAAAGGCTAGTTCTTACTATCATTCCCACCACTTTTTCTCATTTACATTGTAATTTTAGATAAGGACATGTACTCTAATTTACTTGCTGTTTACCATTTGCATAGATGCTTAATCTTTATCTTTTGATCACCAAAGATTTATCATCTCTGAAATTCAGAAGTAATCACAGATCTTAAGATTAAAGAAAGCTTCTGACACTAGTGAAATACACTACAGTATTTCAGATGTCTTCTATTACTCATGTTTCACATACATAGTCCTTCTGGAGAAGTCTACAAAAGTAAATGTATTAGGTAACTAATCAGACATCACCATCAGTCATTGGTAACCCTTGGAGATACCAGACTGAGCTGAAAGGGGTTTCTATCAGAGTGAGAAGAATTTGACTCTTTTTTTAAAAGAGGATTTACAGAGTGATGAATGCTACATGAACACTTAATATCACTCATGGTAATAGGAAAGCTTGGCAGCCCTAGTATTACTTGAGTACATGCTTAAAGCTAGGCATGTTCTTTGGGCATATGGGTGATTATGGACCCCAAATAGTTGTGCAGTCCTGTGTAAGCATGGAGGGAAAATATCCTTCCTGACCCCCTGCGGGCAATCATCTCACCTTCTGAAGCATGAAATTAGAGCGGCCTTATCTTTGCTTGCATACTGTAACTACAAATGTTATTAGTGATCATAAATTTAACAAGTCCTATTTTAAAAATCCATCCACAGCACTATTACATGACTTTTGAAGAGAGTCATTTTTGAGCACTTACAACTTTTTCCTTTCCATCTTTTAACTTCATTTGGGTGAACTGGGGAAGGAAGGTCACCGTCAAACCCGCTGAAAGGCAAATATTAGCAGTAGTGCTTAGCTCCATTTCAGCTACCTTAGAACAGCCACTTGCCAATGTGTGGAAATAACAAAAATGAACACTGCACTGTCCTTCTCTGGAGTCAATGCAAAAACTTCGGACCTTTACACCCAGCAAAGAGAACTTTAACTCCCAAATTATGAAATACTCTGGTCTAACTGAAGTTGCCACCTGGCCAACTCAGTATCAGTCAATCCCATAAACAAGGTTTCTTTGTTTATTTCTTCTTTAGTGGGAAAACCAACTGCAGCTCAGCAGAAATGATCAACCCCCAGTACAGGTGAAATTACAGGTAAAGATGATTTCTCTTCAGAGCAGGATTCATTGCAGGCATTACCACTGTTTTGGAGAGAGAAGGCAAATGGCCATGCTACCTCCCACACATGGCATATCCACCTCTCACGCACAATAAACAACATGTGTTTTTCAGTCCAGATGACTTTGTACTTTAGCTCGAGGAAAAATAACAAACACACAATGAAAATATGCCCTCCACGACCTGGGGTGGAGCAGAGTATATTTCTCACTTGACCTTATTTGAAACCCTTCCCCTTGGCAGATGAGTTCCCACTGAGATTTAAAACATGAACTGCAAATAAACAGATGTTAATAGTATCTTTGATGAAACACTGTGCTGGTCCCGAACTCCTGCTGAAAACGCTACTGGGCTTTGTCCTCCCTTACGTAGGCAGCCATGCTAAATGAGATATTGTGAAAATATTGCAATTTGGCTGCAGGCTCATGAAATAGGAAGAGTAGAGTTGAGGGGCAAAGTCTTTCAAATAAGCCTACATAACAGTCATGTGGAAGAAGAATGATATGTTTACCTTCTAGCTTCCAAGACTTTTCCAGGGTGAATACACCAAGATTTACATCTTACTCAAACCTTCCACACTGAGACCATAATTTATCCTTCCTAGCAACCCCTTAGTTTCATCCTGTTCTTGATCTGAGTCCTTGATAACACTTAACCTTAAGTTAAATCTTAATATCAGAAAGCCACTCAAGTAGTTGACAAAGATCCTATTCTGAGTATTTTCAACAGTAAAAATAATCCCAGGGTACAAAGTACCTGATATGATATCTTCACAGAAACCTCTTTGGAGCAGCCACCTTGTCCAAGACATGAAGTAGGGACTTTTAGACCCAAGTAGAGGATGCTTAAGCTAATAAGTACTGTAACACATTCATTTTGTCTGCAGAGCAATCACAGAGGAAATTACATCAACATGTCACAGTTACTATGCCAAAATTTACATTTGTACCTTTGTTCTGGAAAAAAAAAAAAAAAAAAATCTGTGGAGCATCAAGGAGAGCATTATAGCATCTGAGCATCTGGATACTCAGCAGGTGGACCTATTTTTGTTTTAAGATTTGGGTTCTGGTTATGAGATCTTAGGTCAAAGAAAAGAATCACAAGTTGTCTCTTTTTAGTTGGATGGTATTTGCATGTATTCATGGACACAGTGAGGACTTAAAGTTGTTTTCTAGAAAACTAGATGTAAAAAAATTTCTCATCCTGCTCAAAATACAAGTGAAGCAAAAGGACCTCATGGGGTTTCTCTGATCTAACTGGCAGACTTTGGTCTAAAAACAGAAGAAAAAAATAGTCATACAAGAAAGTGACACAAAAAGGTAAGTAAAGAGAACAGGAAACCTAAAAAAATTCTCATTTCTGAGGTTTCTCATGCCTGTGGATTGGAGAAAGTTAATAGAGTTGAAGAAAATGAGGATGTGCACTTAAGTAACATCAAAATTAACTGTTATACCATAGAAAGGAAATGATGCAGAAGAACCGAGGCAACTTCACTCCACTCCCAATGTATCAACGTCCATATCAAACAACATGGAGCAGCCCTGAATAGATCTAGACTTTCTATGCCTTGGAGTGGGAGTACAATACAATCTCCTTTTGAAAAAAAAAAAAAAAGTTTGTGTTCCTTTCTCTTTGAGACAGGATGTCTTTCTCCCTAATCTGGTAGAAATGGAGGTGCAACAATGGATCCTAAATGTGCTAAAAAGGGGTCTACAGTTGGTAAGTAGGTAAAAGTTTCCCTTATTTTCCCCCCCGCTTTGCTGGAGTTTCCAGGCATAATTAAAAAACAAATGCATTTCAAGTGTGTGAATGCAGTTATGCGCAAAGAGCAATTGCAACTCCTTATTGTTTTGTTGCCCTTCCTTGCTCCTAATAAGACCAATAATAAGAAAAAAAAAAAATTATCTGTAAGATGCTTACAGTAATGGAAGCTCCCATTCAGCTGAATTCAAAATCCTCTTCACTTTGAATACCAAAAGAGAATACAACCAACATTAACAATCCCTGGGTGGTTTCTTTTATTCAGGCATCAGTGACATTAAAATGTTTGAGGATGTGAAATAATTTCTTACACACTTGAAAGGAAGAGAGCTAGGGTCGAGAGAGACAAGACATCAACTGGCTAGATAGAAAAAGTGGGAGGATTTCCACTGCTTTGTGATAAGTATGATACCATAAGGACATCAGGTTGGCCAATTTAAAACCTATGCAGACTTCATAGTGGCTTCTAAGTTTCAAAAGCTTTCAAAAAAAGATTTCACTGCATATTAAGAACCTAATTTGATGCTTCAGGAGGTTCACAACACTTTCTGGGATGATCTATACTGCTGCGATTATTATTACTACTACCGCCATTTTTAATTCTGAAAGGGCTGCTCCAAAAGTAATGCTTTGTGTTTTATTATGTTTGCTCACAACCTCAGAGGCAGATGGTGGTGGTATGGCAGCAGAGGTGGAACCTTACAGAAAATAATTCCTTGCATTTTGTTGCTGTGTGACACATGGCAGCAGAGGGGCAGTCCGATATCATGGTATCTGACACAGAAGCACAGATGAGGCAAAGGTTTTTCACTGAATTCCTCCATGCAGAAAAAACAGCACCCATTGATATTCATTGACACCTCCTGAATGTTTCTGGAGACCAAACAGTGGATATAAGCACAGTCAGTTGATGGGTGATCTGATAGTGGGTCACCTCCACCAGTACAGACTTTGAGCACAGCATGCAAGCTCTTGTTCATTACTGACAAAAAAGAACAGCTAATGGTGGGGACTATGTTGAAAAACAGTGTTTTTAGCTGAGAATTTGTTCCATCAAATACCATTATTGCACTTTTTTTATCTGTTGTAGTTTCCATAGAAATAAATGGGAGGCATTACTTCAGGAGTAACTTATGCAATAACAAAACTTCTCATTCCATTTGAGCACAGAGGCCAAAAGAGTAGAAGTCACTTCAAAGCCAAACGTGCACCTAAAGATGAGAAAGTGTCAAAAACATGCTGTTTTGCCCAAGTGGAGCTCATTTAACAGTACTTTGGGTCTGAGAGTGTTGATGCATAGCCTGACAGGAGGTGATGGGAGTCTATCTATTGCTAGCAAAATGGACTTATCACAAAGCTGCAGTCCTGATCTTTGGCAGAAGTTCAAAGCCTGAATTAGATCTGGAGGGAGTACTTCTATCATGTGATAAAATGTGATAGTAAACTTCTTTAATTTGATGATTAAGAATCAAGGTTGTTTGTTTTTTGGTCAAATATATATTCCTGTGTAAAATGGAACATATATAGAAAATAATATCTTCAAAAACTGAATAAGCTGAGAAGTATTGCTTCTTTGCTTTTAAATGTATATCATGCAACAGTGTAAAAATAAAACTTCAGAAAACAAAAAATGGCAGAACAGGAATAGAGCAGAAAAACTACACTCATAGAATATGAAACTCCAACTCAACATTAAAGTTGTGATAAAACTATTTCCGGTAGCAGATGACAAAGATAACTTATAGTTTATAAAACAATTAGTCACTAATCTTGATGCTACACCTATACCTAAGTAGCCACTAGGCTAAAAATCATACTCCCCACATTTTCTGGACATAGGTAAATTTTGATGGCGGGAAACCTCACAGACATGTTCCAAGGATCATTAAAAAGCCTTTTCCATAGCATGAAGCACCAGGAAGGCAAACCATAGATAAAAACCTGGAGAAAACCTTATATAAATGATCCATCCAATAGATCATTACTCATTAGACTGTTAAATTGGCTTCTTCACCTTTAGAAGAAAGTAAAGTAGAGAACCTATAATGCTGAGTAGCAGTTTCAAGGTGCTTTCTACGACTAGTATCGAGTGGAGAGACCATGCTACATGGAAATATCTACAGACCAGAAGCAGAGCGTGCTAGTTTATGAGCATAACCTGATTGTAATGCAATGGAAAGCAAAACAAGACAGCAGAGCAGCAACATCCCAGGCTACAGAAAGAGAGGATCTGCTCAGACACAACAGCAGCAGGCATAGTATTAAGAAGAAAAGGCCACTTACTCTCAGAAAGATACAGCTACACAGGAATCTCCAGAGAGATACCCCTACCTCCACTGCCAACAGGAATCTCCAGAGAGATACCCCTACCTCCACTGCCAACCCTTAAATAAGAACTGGGAAGAGTTGGATCCTTCCTCCACTACTTCTGGTCAACCACATGGACTGCATGCACCTGAGCTCACCTGCCTACCAGGTGCTCACTCACTGCTTTAAGCCACAAGTATTTCCACTACAATGAGAAATGCACTTCTACAGTTTATAATAACACATTCTATGTAAAAATGGTATTTAAGAAAAACCTTTGGTTGAATTTTAGCCTTATATGACTACATATTTACTTAAGGGAAAACATGCATTTCCTATTGACCATAACCAACACTCACTAGAATAGACTAGCTATATGCACACAGTAAAAAATGGTAATACCTCTAGTAAGGACATGGGTAAGGTAGAGTAAATGCTCAAGATCTATTCCACATATGAATGCATATGAATGCAGGTGGACAAGAAAAATCCTAGTGCAGGGAAGGCACTCTAGAGTTCTTTTGCCCTTAGCAGGAAAAAAAATCAAAAGAAATGCAAAAGTTAATTGGAAGCCTTCCCAAACTATATGGAGGAGAAAAAAAGGGGTAGGGAGGTAGAGAATGAAGGTGATAATGTTGAAAAAAAAAAAAACCAAATTATTACAGATCTTTCTATTATGAAGAAAGATCAGAGAGAGCTTGGGCAGAACAAGACTTGATCTGAGACTCCATTTAAGACAAAAACAGACTAAAAAGAAAAAATGGAGAGAGAATGTTAGGATGGATCAAAGCATAGCATGTAAAACAAACCAGTAACACAATAATAATCACGTCTCTGCTACCCGAAAAAAATGATGATATTTATCTTAGGCTCAAGTGTATGAAATCAGAAGATAATGCTGCACAGGTCTATACTATAATGTACTTACACACATGCACACTTTGGTGGTGCCACTGCCAGTTATGAGGCTGAAAGGAGGCCAGTGCAACAAAAGAAGGCAGAAGAAATAGAAATATTCCCTCTGTTTTCACCTATGAACAGGACTACACTAGACTTAGTTTGCTCTCTGACCTCTGAAAGAGAGTGGGTACTGACCAAAGAGGAACTTCAACATGAAAGGAGGTAACACTGCACGAAGGGAGGGTAAAATATGCTTTCTCTCCCCTTCTCCTATACAGTTTCCATAAGATGTGACTCCTGAGGAACACTGAGGTCTACCTGAGCCCATACCATTTGACTTTCCAGATGCTTGTCCTTCTCTGTTGTGCCACACACTAGCTGATCACATTTCAAACAACCATGTCCATGAAGGCATAATGTACGGGAAAACAGGAATACCTCTCTAGTTCCTTCTTTTTCAGTCTTTCTTGTTTAGCATGAAGACAATCCCCCCCCCCCCCCCCCCCCCCCCACGCTTGTAGGACTAACTTGTATTTCCTTTATTTCTTCAAAAGGATTAACAATCTTGGAAATGAGCATCAAGTGAATAGAAGAAAGTTAAACAGCGTCCTGCTCTGAAACTCTACTCTGATTAAAGTAAAGAACACCTACGCTACTGTATTTTAAATAGACATTTGGAAGCATCATTGACAGGACGACAGTGATGTAGTCCTTTTGGCTCCATCACATCAAAGCAAAGCTACCCGGTAGTTTTCAGAAAAAAAGGTTTTGCTGAAAAATACCAAGTTGTTGACCCTGATCTGTTTTGTTTGCAACAAGTGTGATAGAAACTTCTGCTAGAGCAAAGCAGGGTTTGAAAGATCCCAGATAGATTTGTCCCAGCTTCTGAGTCACTGGGGACTCTGCTTGCCAACTTCTGTCATCAGCTGCAGAATAACAGCATTCTGATTGCCTTTTTTTTTTTTTTTTTAAATTGGCCTTGGAGTGCCAAGAACTGACAGAAAAAAAAAAAAACCAAACAAAAAAACTCATTCTCCAAAGCAACCAACCTACACCCTCACGTACATATGGTCAAAGCAAAACTTTCTATTGTGAGCTGACCTTGATTTCTTTATCTCTCAGCAGGAAAGTATGACTACACTGTCAGTTTTGGATGTTACTGATCTGAGATCACTTGGGCTTCTTCTACACAGGGAATTTACACACATTTTCCCACTGAGTGGTAAGTAGCAGAAGTAACAATAGCGGTTTCAGTGAATAAACTCCAGAGGCAAGATCTATATTTTATTTGTCTTTCCAAATGATTTATCAGCTTCCTCAGCTGTTTGAATTCTTTTCTCACGAAAGAGAAGGGAGGACAAATCACTGATACTGCTACCTCCACTAAATCCAGCCCAATCTCTCACTTGGGATAAATTGGCACAAACACACTGAAAGCAATGAATTAATATTTATTCACAACCAACCTGGGGATCTGCATTTTCATATATGAATACAAGCCCATAGAGAGAGTAGAACCAGGCAACAACTGACGCTAGATTGATTTTCTCATTTTCTGAGTTTGGCAGTATGTTACACATCCCAGAAGCAGATTTGCCACTGGCCTAATGCTTTCCTACATATATAATATTTCAGACGATGCTGCTAAAGTCTATGCCTTTACTAATTTAAATATTTGCCCATTTCACAAAGCTCTTGCTTCATTTCCCTACCATTCTATGGCACGCAGTGGCTTACTGCAAATGAAAAATACCGACCCTGAAAACTGGCAGATGCAGAAAAAAGCCACAATAAATTGTTTGTCTTAAAATTGAGTTCACCCACCCACATTCATGTTCATTAGCTCCAAGTTTTACAGCATTTTTAATGGCACCTATCCTTCCTGGAAACCAGCAGCTGCCACACTGTTTTCCTACAATGTGCACAAACGTGAGTGTGAGCATCTTTTCTCTAACAACACTTGCATTATTCTGAGAATTTGTAAGTAGTCCTTGCTCCTGGACAACCCACTGTCACAATGCAATATAAAAATACTGGTGAAATTAGTGGAAATTCATGTCCTACGAAATCTAAAGCTTCATGTGTTGCCCAAAGGGAAACCATTTCTATTTGCAAATGACATGAAGAAACAGCGTTAAGCTACTTGATTACTGACTAGGTACATGCTGCTCCAGTGTGCTTGAAGGATAATAATTCAACTTAAACATATACATAAGAAGCACATGTTAAAGCTGGTTCTGTGCACTTTTAATTGACTAAACAACTAGGTTTACAGTGAGGAGGTGAAACCCTTGTTGAGATGTTCACTCAATATAGAATGACACAACATCACATACTGTCAGTTATCCCAAATGAACCAGTTGTGCAGTACCTTTCTTAGTGTTCTTTTCTAAGTCAAAATATTCCCCTTGCTCTCGTATCCATCCTGTCAAGTACTAAAGGAAGCAAACTTATCCCATGGGATTTCACAGTGTGTCACAAAAGTTTAAAAATAAATAAAAAAAAAAGCAGAAGACATCATTCATTTTTGACATTTACCACGACTTCTGTTCCCAAAGCACACTATTATGGAACTTTTTCAGAAATTTTTTATCAACCATTTTATGTCTGCCATAATTCAGTCATCATCAATAACAATAGTACAGCCATGCTTGTTATCTCACTAATCTGGCATTACTCATCCTCCTTCTCACAAAGTGTGCAAAATTGTTATTATAACCTTTTTGCTTTTTTAATTGCTATCAAAAAGCATGAAAATAGGAGTTTTCTCACCATTCTGGCAGCAGTTTCTGAGCGTTCTATCTGAGTGCTTTCCACCTGGTTTCACTTCAGGGTTCATAATTTCCCTCTGGCTGGCAACACCAATGGTTGCAGCTGCATTTCTGCTGGGGTACCACATGCATGTGTGGACATTCTCACACTGGGATGACTTGGCCAAATCATTAAGTCTCTCTTTTTTCCCCTTCACAGTTTGTGTCTTTCTAGGAAATGTACAGCAGCAGAATATGCATAAGCTGGGCATCCTGCATTTTAAGTGCTTTCCAAGACACATTTATTTTTTCTTGCAGTGAGATGTCTGAAGTTGTGGGATGTGATGGAAGTCCCACCAGCCATTCAGGATCTTCTTTTAGGAAGTAAATGTGGAAAAATGTGGCATCAGCATCTTGCATTACTCCCTCAGGAAAGCAGAGTTGATGATCTATTAAGCCTTACCCATCTTATAAAATCTTTGAACAGCAAGTTAATCTTGGTTTTGTGCTTTCTTTTCATCGGGCTCAATATACTTGATGGCTAAAGGAAAAATAACACCCCCAAAGCCTCAATATATTTATATGCTGAACTTAAAATAATAAGACACCTCATTTAATGTTCAAATTTTATATTTAGGAGCAACGCATGTTCCATGTGTTCTATGACTGAGAAAAGGTTTCTAATTTCTTCTAATTTTCTTGAATTCTGTGAAATTCTAAATGTTTCCTCTGAACTGCCCTGGTTTCATCTGGGACAGAGTCAATTTTCTTCAGTGTCTGGTATGATGCCATATTTTGGCTTTAAGAGAAAAACAATGTTGAAAACACACCAACGGTTTAGTTGTTGCTGAGCAGTGCTGTACAGAACCGAGATGTTCCTGTTTCTCAGCTTTTCATACTGTCCTGCCAATGAAGGGGGCTGGGGAGCACAAGGAACTGAAATGGAACAGAACCAGGAGAGCTGACCTAAACTGTCCAAAGGGATATTCCATACCATATGATATCATGTGAAAAAACTATAAAACTGAGGGGAGTTGGCTGGGGGGTGACTGTTGCTGTCTGTGTACTGGTTGGGCATTGGTCTGCGAGTGGTTAGTGAAGAAGCTTTGTGGTAGATGTAGCAAATGAATAGATGCTTTGTGAGATATGACTGCAAACCAGTTCCCTAGATCTAAATATTGATGGTAAAGAGAACTTGGTAATCGTAGTCTAAATCTGTATCTGAAAAAACATAGCAGACACTACGGTGGGGGAAGTCATTCTAAATAACTGAACAAAAACTCCTTTGGATCATTAGGAGTACATGCTCCTTACTTTTCATACTTTCTAAGATGTTCTGTAGACATACAATTATTTCAAAGGAAGATAGAAGTGTTGAGCTCTGAAAAATCACATCAAAAACTGTACAGAAAGCATAGCAATAAAGGTGCAGATATTATTACTCTCTCTGCCTTAGGGGTTTTTAGAAAGCCAATTCACAGTCTGTTTCAGATTCCAGCCAACATTTCAGATTCCGTACAGCACAATCACATTAGTTATGTAAGCCACTTTCTCAAAAAATATTAGTAGTTAATAATTTTAGTAGTTAAAGATGCAGATCTTCTACTGTTTTAAAGTGTTATTAGGGGAATTGTGGGAGCTCAAGCAGGAAAAGTAGTTTCCAGCATTTTACACATGAAAAAATATTAAATAAAATAGAGAAATATTAAAGTTTAATGCTGAACGTTCATCACTATATTTTCATGATTTTACTCCAGTTTTCTCAATTCATTTGTTGCCATCAGTTAAAAGCTAACTTGTACATTTCACTCAATCAAAGAATGTGTCTGCAGAGCTTCCCAGTTGATACATGTAGATTGCCAGCATTGTCATAAGTTGCATCATCTGAATGACTACAATTACTTGCAAAGCCATTTCCTTATTTAACAGTCCTCTGTGAGATGATAGCAACGATTCCTAAACCATCTTTAGAATGGATGATTGTCAATGACAACTGTGCAAAGTTAGAAAGGTGGGGAACCAAGCGAATGGCCACCAGTGGGAGGTTCTTCCCAAACAAGCATGAAAACAGAAAATCCAAGTTTCTTACTGGAATCATCCTTTGGATTCTGTGCATCTTTGGATGACCTAGTAGTTGTTGGTACCAATCAAATGGGAAATAAGGGAGCAGCATCATTCTATATTCTATGATTCTATTGACCTTATTGCTCTCTTCCAGTATCTGAAAGGTGCTTACAGCAAGAGCGGGGTTGGTCTCTTCTCACTGGTGTCAGGTGACAGGACGAGTGGAAATGGCCTCAAGTTGTGCCAGGTTAAGTTTAGTTGGACATCAGGAAAAACTTCTTTACAGAAAGAGTTATTAAGCACTGGAATAGACTCCCCAAGGAGGTGGTTGAGTCACCATCCCTGGATGTGTTTAAAATCCATTTGGATGTGGTGCTCAGGGATATGATTTAGCGGAGGGTTGTTAGTTAGGGTAGTATGGTTAGGTTGTGGCTGGATTTGATGACTTTTAACGTCTTTTCCAACCCGAGCGATTCTATGATTCTACCATAACTCAGGCATGCCAGAAAAGTGCCTACAATCAAGGAAAAGAAAAATGCACCCACTCACAGATTAAAGGAGGTGGCACAAGGCAGCCAGGCCCAAGAAACGTTTTCCTTTTCTTTCCTACCAGATATTCCTCTGAACACTTGTGTCACGCATATTTTGCCAGATTTTACTATCTTTTCATGCCCAGGGATCAAACTGCCCATAGGATTATGTATTATGAAGAAGTACAAAGGGTTGTGGATTTCACATATATGATTATGAATCTGTCCTGCAGTAACAGATCACAGATTCATTTTAAACACCTAGGCTTCTTACTTGAAGGACTGATTATATCAGCATTTTGCTTCATCATCTCCCTTCATCAGAGTCACTCTCATTGCATCATTTTCCTCCCCACCATCTGAGCTTTACTATTTTATCTAAATAAATAATTTACATTTATTGGCACTTATTGTCCTATTTTCCCTCCTTTGTGTACTGAGAAGGTCTCCTCTCCTAGATAAAAACAGTTAATAGAATGCTGCTTTCTCCTCAACTAGCTAGGCAAATATTTGTATTTCTTTGCATAAGTGGTTTTAAGGAACAAAATGTTTTGGGAAGGATGACTGTCAGAAAGCAAAGAGTTTTAGAGTTTTACAGTAGCCTACTTCTCCAGTGTTTGCCAGTAGCTATGCATGCTACATCATGTATTTAGCTTGCCATGTCTACCCTTCAGCCCTTTTTTACACTGTGTGTGAGTTCCCAATCATGCCAATACTTTCCATTAATTCCCATTTAGCAACATGTTGAAATCAACTGAATGTTCCAGAAATACCGGAGCCTGAGCTGCCTTATCCAAATACAAGATTGACATTTAAATGGAAATCATACTGCAACCTTAATTACATGGCCCACTTGGCACAACCATTAATAATGAGTTCTTGCTTAGTTACCCATAGAAATTATTGTTCAAACAAGGGGCTTCTGCTACTGTGAAATAAATTTTTAAAACAGAAACCCATCTTACCTGTTGTTTTTGTTGGGTTTTTTTTTTTTAACTCAAAATTAACAGCCCAAGCCACCACATGTTTGCATGATGACAATTTTATCCTTTGGAAAAAAAAATAAAAATAAAAAATTCAAACAATTGAATGTAATTGTGAAACTCAGGACTGGAGTTCATTTGAAACACTTTAAAGCTGACTTGAAAAGTACCTTCCTACTTGCACATAATATGGATGTAATACCTAAAGCTATAAGATTTCTTTACTTGTTTAAAATTTAAAATAAAAGAAACACGACACATTTGTAGATATTTCCAACAAGGTTAGAATACTGTATAGCACAAAGCATAGTAAGTAATACGGCATGATGAAAAATGCTTTCAACACATGGCCTTTTAATGCATAGACCACAATCAGCTTTTGAGTTTAGATGTGGATACAACTTGTCTTTTCTGCATGATGTGATCCAAATATCATGTTTTATTGAAAAGGAGAAATATACTGATATTGCCTTGTAACTTTAAAGATACAGCAGGTTTCTGTTACCTTATGGGTTTTAAAGCAAGGTTATAAGAAATCTTTAGAAACATAAGACCTTCTTTCAGCTTTTTAAATTTCTGGCTTATTTCTTGATTCAGGAATAGGCAATAATAATTCAGGTACAAGTGAAACTGCTAACAGTCTGCTGCACTCCTTATACTCAACCAAATACATAGTCCGACTCCAGCTTTTTACTGTTACGATTTGGATTTCATAACAGCAATAAGGTATTTCAGATGTAATACTCTTTAGGTGCTATTACTGAACATCCTGTGTGGTTACAGTTGCTGAGTCTCTGGCTCTGCTGGTCCACACAGACTAAGCAGTACTTTGCAGTACTCTCAATAAGTATTTCTTTACACTGATTGCAGCAAATAGTGTTGGGCAATATGGACAGTCCACAAAAGCAGGTTTCCTATTCTACCCCAAAAAGAAGCTGGCTGCATATTTCTGGCATCACATCTTGTCATCCAGCTTCCTCCCATCCCACTATGGGATCAATTCAAAACTACATCAATTGAAGAGCTGTTAGTCTCAAAGGATTTTTTTTCTCCTGTGCTTAGAGATAGCTCTCTCTGTTTATACAAGAACATGAATATAAGTGTTTCAAAAAGTAAACCAGGATGATTTATCACATGAATACAGTTTGTGTGTTAGCAGTTGAAACAGATGGAAAATATTGCTCAAGATATTTCCACGCAAAGTAATTTCACTTTGTTTTAGGCAGTGAGAACTGAATAATCCTAGATTGTATGATGCTAAATTCGAATTGCCACATGGTCGAAGTTCTTTTCTGAGAGGAAAGGTACTAAAATCTTAGGCTCGTGCAAATTTGCCTCTGTTTCTATCTCAAGGTGAAAGGCAGCTTAAGTGTAGTCTGACCCATGCTCAAAACAACACAGTAATTGCATTTTTTATTAGCCTTCTCCTCTTTTACAAGGCTCATTTATATGACTTCTCTCAACTGACACGTGTTTAAAAAGTCTCCTGGATTTAAGTATCGATAGTTGTTTACCAGGAGGATTCTTCAATTGGTTCCTCCATTACAGGCATTTCTAGTCATTTTGCTCACATCTGTGAAAAAGTAAATGCATTTTGTCAAAATCTCAGAGTTAACTATTCCAGCCAGGTCACCTGGAGGTCATGCAGCAACAGGATAACATTAAAGGGGCATTTGTTTATCACTGTGAGTGGCCCATACTTTTATAAAATGATTACAAGATCTGATTCATGACAGTTGCAGGCAGCTGGGTTAATTTTCTCCCTTTCTCAGCTTGATTGCGCCCAAGAGAAAGAATTTCTTTCTTGCATTCTCTTATCTCCAGCTAAATAAGATGAGATATTTCTCAGTCAGAACAAAGAATTACATGTCTCTGCAAGAAGACATGCTACCGCAACCAGGTTGAGCCCGTGCCCTTTCTAAAATTCCTAATGAATATTGCCTATTTCAGAGGCTCTCCCATCTTTTTCCTTTATTTTGTCTTCAGTCAGAAGGGAACTTTTGTTGGCATTTTAAGAATGTGAGGTAGTTTAAGTGAGCATATCAGGAACACGTATCTCTTTCAATCACCCAGAATCATTGCTGTAATTTCCAAAATGCCAAATAGAACACAAATTAACCTGCTTGTAGCAGGACACTCTGAATTCTATACTTTAATTAACAGCTTCATTGTGGGTTTTCACATCTGTACATCAACAAGTCAATGTTTAAAGGTAGATAGTACAGATACTACAAGTTAAGTGAATTCCAGTCACTAGTGTCTATCTGGAAATGCTAACCACGCTGATAGTAAAATGGAAAAATACCATCCTGATGCCTATAGGAATTATTTTTAAAGTCATCAGTTCAGCATCAGTACCATGTGCCCGTAATATGATTTTCAGGTAGCTCAATCAGAAAAAAAAAAATCAGAAATTCTCAGTAGTTAATTTTTCAGAAAAGTTGAAAATCAAATTGGGAAAAGCTTTCTGGGAAAATATTTGCAAGCTCATGACTGGAAGTGCAGAAACTGATCAATAATAATACCATAAGTGTAATTTGTGTTGTTTAGAAAAGTGGCTTGAAAATATACAGTTGTCAGAGATTTGTTGTATAAAACCAAATTAAAACAAGCCAGTGAATCTTACACACTTGCAAATGGCAGGAAAAAAAAAAAAAAAGTGGGAAAAAAAAGATTGAAACAATATTTGTGCCAAGCTCCCCCATAAGCAGACAGAATTGCAGATCTGAGATTTCTCATTATATTTCAGACGTCTATATATTATTCCATTCTATTGAAGTATGTTCAAATAACCATTATTCTTCTCAGGAACAAGGAGGAAAACAGCATCAGAGAGAACTTCCCAGAAAACCAAACAAATCACATTAGACCTGCTTCCAAACTGTAATTTCTTAATGCTTATGTCTCTATTTTGAGAAAGACAAAGGCCTGGATTTATACCACTACTAAATCCCACGAGCCCACTTGTACTGTTTTTTTTTTTTTTTTTAACAGATGGAGACAAAGAGTTACCTTCAGAAGGTGACATAGCTTACCTACAAGTAGAAAAACTCTCCAGTTAAATGATTTAGACAGATGGAACGATACTTCATCAAAATGCCCCTGTTCTCTGATCCTGAACACAGATATACAACGGGCAGGTCTTTTCTACGAGAGGTGTGCATGTGCACATAAGCCATAGGATATCCTTCTGAAGGACTACCTCAGCATTTTCAAGACAGACCACATCACTCAGGACAGGGCACAGCCACTCACATCTGACAGTCCCAAGGAACGTGACTGACAAAGGCAGCACGCTCAGGGAAGAATACAAGGTAAGCTGGACCCTGAGCTATACTGGAGCAACTTCACATTTTACTTTTACCCTATTCCTCCTCCTCATGCAACACAGATGCAGATTTTTTTTTTTTTTTATCCAGATTCATATTTCAGAGGAATTAGCTGTGGGAGTGCTGTTAATTTTAAGAAAATGTATCATTAAGAGAAGTTGATTTGAAGCTGAATCAAATAACTTTAGGGAGTCCTTTGGCACTCTTGGTTCAGATTCTTTTTGTTAAATAATACAGATCCAGCAAGGGGGAAGGTTTCACAAGTTTCAGTTTCAGAAACAAACTTGGGAAGGTGTTTTGCAATTGAAATGTACTGCAGAAACCTGATTTCATTCATTTCTGTTTTATAAACATAATCTGGGCAATGGAAACAGACTTTGGCATGTCAGGACTTCCCTCCAAAAACTGTTGAAGACAGAAGCATACTAAACCAATGAATTTGGTAGTGGTGCATCCACATGTTTGATAAGCACATAGGACAACATAAACCTCATATTCTAATTTGATCTGAGCATATATGACTGGGCAGATTATGCCAAGGGAATGAATGAATAACAGAAAACATCCTCCCCATTCTAAATCTGTAATTGTTCTATAACTTGCTTTCCAGTGACCTGGAATCAAATATACAGATGCTCAGGACACCTAAGAATAAATTAAGCCAGAACCCAGAAAACAATACCTCAGTAATAGCACTCAGCTACCTTCATTTTCACCAACTTTAGTTTCTATAAGAGCCTTCTCTGATGCTCTGCTCTGCTCATTTTTGTCAAGGACATGTTTTAGAATTGAGATTACAGAAAATGAGGAAGATTATTCATGCGTATGTCTCGCAGCACCACTGGGTGACAGAACTGAACAGGAATGCTTCTGTCCACAAAGGCCCCATTTCTAATCAGGCAGAATTCCAAGGCAGCAGGAGACCCTGCAAAACAAGAGCACACCACAGATACAGAAGAGGGCTTTATCCTGGAAAGGTAAAGCTGCTGTGATGCCCAGACTACTTTAGACAAGCAGCCAGAGACTGAGCAGCAACACCTGCAGAGTGATACAGTACTGAAACAGCAGTAGGAGGGAAACAAAAAAAATGGGGTTCTCTCTTCTACTCAGCATCTCCCTTAAGCTCAAGAGACCCTTCTCACATGCAGATGCTCAAAGGCAATTCCCATCCATGACTAAGCAAGTGACAGTGAAGAGGCTGCTGGGAATGGACAATCAGATCCTGAAGCTGGCAGGAGCATCTGCTGGAGCTGCGACAATATACTAAGACTCTTTTGTCCCTTTATCTGTGAGCATTTTCCATCATGATCATCTATTTGTTCCAGTCTCCCCTTCAGAGCATTTCTTCCCTTTTCTTTCTCCTGCTGTTTCACCACCAACTACTTCTTTATACCCTTCATGCAAATAATACCCTTTTGGCAAACATCCACCTCAGAGATTCCCTGGATCACTCGTCTCTTCCCCTCCTTCTGTATGAAACCTCTGCAGGCCACTGTGCAAATCACTCACTGTCCTCATTTGTATGCTGTTTCTCTTTAAGCTTTACCTACTCGAAGGCAAAGCACTGCCTCTGCAGTACCAGTCCCATGAAATTCCACTGATTTGGTGGTTTCACACTACTTCTGTATTTGGTGATGTTACGAAACTTCTTTTTTTGAAGTATTCCATTGCAATTACCACCACTACCCAGCCCATGGGTACCAGAGTACACATAAATAATACTAACAAGACTTTATAAGTTGAATGTGGGGGGGAAAAAAAGCTTAGTTTTATGGAAAACACTCCTCTGGCTACTTGATGAAACAAGCAAAACCCTGTTTTGTTTTTCACACACATACAGACATTCACCTGCTTGTGCAGTAAGGAGCATCATTTTGTCAATTTCACATGCTGTCTTTAACCATTATAAACAGCTCTCAAAACAGTAACTAATGCAACCAAGTGGAATGGCTTGATAACAAAGGACGGGGAAAAAGAATGAGAGCAAAACATTCACATAGAGAGCTATATAGGTACCTACACTTTTGTGATATGAAGTCTTTCTAAATATAGCTTTATAATGCTTTTAAGAATGGTACTGGCATGGGTTGGAGAAAAGACTGTAGACCACAGAATGAAATCCTCAAGTTCTCTGCCAGTGATGCTGGAGTAACAAAGAAGGAGGTAGACAAATATGCAACAATGCAAGGTAAAACTATGTTTAGGGTCCTGTTAAGTTTCAGCACCAACTGCATCCACACAGCCCATCAGTGTACAAAATGCGGGGCAGACCCCACAGGATAGACCATAACCCACAGAGCGGACATAACACATCCAGGAATCTTTCTCTCCAGATGCCCACAAGCCACAAAACTTCAGGCTAGCCAAACCATTTTGTATGTGCATGCAACTTGCTGTGACAGTGCTGCGAACTTTTCTCACTGCTTTCAGCTAGGATGGATCATGTCTCATTTTCTGTAGCACGTAGCACTTCTGAGTATATTTCATTTTCTGAAGTCACACCAGAAACTGAGACCCAGGTGAGTTTAATCTCTTTGGAAAATATTTGGCCTTTATATAAGTGTTCAGATTATAAACACAGCCTCATGAAACAATTCAGTTTTGCATGTAAGTGAACTTATTGCTCCACAGTTACGCTGTGCAGTGACTTTGTAATGAATGTCTAATATTCCAGAGAACTGGCAAATGTTTTTGATTGCTCTTCTGTAGCTATTTCAGCTGGGCTTTGATGGTTTTCTTTATCTATCCTATTTATTAGTACCTTTGGTTTGCACAAAGGCATCTATTAGAAGCATTAAAAAGTTAGGACAAGGGATCTAACCACATATAAGTCTGTGAATGATAATTTTTCCTTGAGCTGGAAATGCTTTGAACTCAGTACGATTTCTAATCATCTGTTGGAACAAGAAACAGCAGTCAACACAATCTACTTATGTACTGAGAATTGTCTGCAGGAAAGTTACAAATACTAATAAAGATTAAGCTTAACTGTGAGAATTATATTACATAAATAATGTTATTCTAAGGTAGTATTTTTATTCAAAGTAAACTTAAATGACATCAACAATGTTCTTCAAATATTAGTAGCAAGTATAAAACAATCATGAAAAAAAAACACCAACTGAACTAAGAACTCTCATAGGAGATGCTCTGAGGGTATCTTCAATGGACTTCAAACACTTATATTACTAGCTGCTTATTTAAATCCTGTCTAAATCACAATGACTGAAATGAATTATCTACAGCTATCAATTAATACCAGTATTTTTTTTCTATTTCTGAGCTGTCCATAAATCATTATTCACCATATATGAACCATAATTAAATCATTTAGAAATCCATGTTTTATGCATTGTATTGGCTTATGATATGTTTGCAAATTATTTGTTGTTCCTTCTTTGTTGTTTATTCTGCAAGTTTCCTCACAGCTAAATATTGCAAAATGCAACAGTATTTTTCTCACGTGATTTGTGGTCTGTTCTTTGATTTAAAATAAAATTAGATGACCTCTATGAACTAGTTAAAGGAGAAAAAAGGTCATGTTGAAAGTTGTTTGCAGCTACTGTCCGAAAACTATTCAATCTGAAGAGAAATACATATCAGGATAGAGATAATTTCGATATTAAGTGCCCAGCTTTCAAGCTACACAGAAAGAACACCTAGGTCTATTCTTATACTGAGATAATAAGGAATCTATTGTTCAATGCAATATATCATATGACTGAAATTCGGTAAAAAGACAGATATATTTGATGGGATTTTCCTGGAGAAGTAAGTGCTGTGGATTGAAATTTATACTGTGTGGGCTTAAAAGCAGAACAGTCACGAAGAAGTCACTGTGACACAAGATGTAGCTTCTCAAAACCAAGTAGTAGAGAAAAAGGTGTATGAATCCCTAGACTAAAGAATGGCACACGACTTTTGCCACTGAGTTCAGGAGAAACTGCCTTTTTGTATAAAATTGGACCGGTCCCCTCACTCCTTCTTTGCCAAAATCCTACTGGGGCCATTCACTTCTCATATACATTCATGACAGACCCTGGAATTTCATTCATGCAATCTGTCCTACGCTGAATCCAACACTTCCACAACCAACAAGTCACCAACCTCATGGGGGGAAACCGATAGCAGGAGAGAGGTCATATGTAAACTATATCAACTTCTTAAAAATTACTCTGAAAACTGAAACAGCTTTATATAAGTTTTATGGATGTGTTTCCAGACCTTTTTCTTTCATTTTGATTTTTTTTTTTTTTCTTTTACCTTCATACAAATGTGTCCAAGGTATTCTCTTTCTATGAGCATGGTAGTAAATCATTTATGTGAAGGGGTGATCAGAAAAAGCCAAAGAGATAGCAGAGGATTTCAAAGAGAATTTCAAGTTTCTATCTGACTGGGCAGCTAGCTGGGTATATTTTTTCCATTAGTTGTCTGTTCATCATAGAAGAATTATCATAAAATCACAGAATATCCTAAGCTGGAACTGACCCCACAAGGATCACTGAGTCCAACTCCTGGCTCTGCAGAGGACCACTCAAAATTCAAAACAAGTAGTTCTTGTCTAATTGCAACTAATGAAGATTACTGAAAACAGTTAGATTAAGCCAGAATTTCATTCTGATGGCTTAGCAGCATCTGAAATTTATTCTCTGTTCTGACTCAGGTACAAGAGAGTAGGTGACAGAAGCATTGCAACAAATCAAAACCATTTTGAAATTCAAGGCTTTTAACATTTCATTAAAAATTCAAAAACTGGTCTGTTTTTTCTAGAGAAATAGGACAGGTGTCCAGCAAAAATAGATTTATTTGCTGAGATAACATGGTTTTACTATTAAAAACATAGCAATTTCCATTTAGGCATTTTTCTCTGTGAAAATAGCTATCCTAATGAAACTGTGAATGAAGCCTGATTTGGGAGAAGAGTTGGAAATGAAAGAAAAGGAAAAAGAAAAAAGAAACTCACAAGCAAACAAAAAAAAAAAAAACAACAAAAAAACAACAGCAAGCCTAACGTTAAAGTCTGCAGAAATACCTAAATTTTGCAAAGCACTGTATTGGATGAAACCACAATTAAAATGTTATTTATTCTAGCAATCTCCAGGAATTACTGGAAGAAGTCCAGTTTATATAGGCGATATATCAGGTCCCAATAACTTTGAGATATTAATCTTGTTTTGACAAAGAGGCAGTTCATCACACAATAGAGAAGTGTTTGTCAGTTTCTGAGAGCTTGCACATTTGTTGTTTGGATTGCATTAGTTCTGTGAGCTAAAAGAGGAAACCTTTCTTTCTTTCTTTCTTTCTTTCTTTCTTTCTTTCTTTCTTTTCTTTCTTTTTTTTTTTTTTCCCCACTTAGTTTTCTTAAAAAAGAACCTGTAGATCTATCCTTAAAAGGAAAAATTGCTATATAAAGTTCCTTAAAATGTACCTCAATACACCATTCTTCATCATGAAATCTTTTGATAGGTGATACAAGGGATAGGTAATCCTAAAGCTACATTCAGGTGGAAAAAGTGATTTCGCTGCTTGAAACATGAAAGAATGTGACAAATTAGATCTAGTCAGGTAGTACAAAAAGTCACTTATTAGCATATGCACAAAAAGAAAGTATGAAGTTAGCTCTGTCATTATTCAAGGAGGACAAAATTAGTCCTTTATGTACATTCATTTCATCGGTGATTTATTTGCAAGAACTTCTGTGAATCTTAAGAAATGCAGTAATTTTAGTATAAGTGATTATCTCAAGGAACTCTACAAAATGCGTATTTTTCTTCACTTTTTAGCCCTTTTTATTTTTCTTCTCTTCCAAAGAAAAAACACTCCATGCTAGGAATTTAATGATTTCACAATGGTAGTGATGACCAATGGCTAGTCAGAGGCATAAAATAATGTCTTAATTCTTTCCTACTGTTATCTATTCCTTATCCTTATCTATCCTTAGTGATCACTAGACATCATCTGTGATACAAACAGGTAATTTGGCTATGAAGAAAGGTCTGTTTGACTAAAATTGTTAGACAGTATTTGGGTGACTAAGGCATAAGAGCACACTGGATTAAACAACTGATCTATCTGATATCCCAGTTTCAAAAGGTACCATTACCAACATGATCCTCAATAAATTTTAAATTTCAAAAAGGATTTACCACAGATGGAATTCTGCAGTTTATTTGGACAACTTGTGCCCTGGTATATAAGTGCTTTTTTGCTTTTTTTTTTTTTTTTTTTTTCCTGCTTAATACAAGAATAGAAGCACTCATGATCCACAGAAAGTATGTCATTAAAGAAATCTACTACATAAAGATAAGTGGGTTTTCAGAACAGCAAATCATTTGAATAAAGTACAGGTTGTTTTCTTTTGTTTTAGCAACAAGCAAACTTCAACAGACTGAACAGGTAAATTAATCTGATAATATAGTCTCAGTTTAGTCATTTCTACTTCAGTTACATAGAATCATAGATTCATAGAATCAATCAGGTTGGAAAAGACCTCGAAGATCATCAAGTCCAACCGCAGTCTAACCATAGTACCCTAACTCTAACAACCCTCTGCTAAATCATATCTCCAAGCACCACATCCAAACAACTCTTAAACACGTCCAGGGACGGTGACTCAACCACCTCCCTGGGGAGCCTATTCCAATCTTTAACCACCCCTTCTGTAAAGAAGTGTTTCCTGACGTCCAACCTAAACCTACCTTGGAGCAAGTTGAGGCCATTTCCCCTCATCTTGTCACCTGTCACCCCTGAGAAGAGACCAGCCCCGCTCTCTCTGTAAGCACCTTTCAGGTAATGGAAGAGAGTAATAACGTCTCCCCTCAGCTGCCTCTTCCCCAGACTAAACAGCTGCAGCTCCCTCAGCCTCTCCTCCTAGGGCTGATTTTCCAAGCCCTTCACTAGCCTCACTGCCCTTCTCTGGACCTGCTCCAGTACCTCCATGTCCTTTCTGTACTGAGGTGCCCAAAACTGAACACAGTACTAGAGGTGAGGCCTCACCAATGCTGAGTACAGGGGGAGGATGATTTCCCTAGTCCTGCTTACCACACCATTCCTGATACAAATGGTACCAGGAATGATACAATGATATGGTGTAGCTAAAAGACTATTGTCAGCTTATCAGCAAGAAATAACTCGGACACAGACATAACCCAGGATTCCAGAGAAGAGAGGATGAGAAACATGGATTACTGGACAAAAAAAAAAAAAAAAGCTGTTCTAAATCAAACTGAATTTCAATTAAAAAGGAAAAAGAAGGAAAACTGCAGAGTAGGGGAAAAAAAATATATAGTTATGCATTCATTGTAAATGCACGTGAGTCAATACTGTTAATTTGCTTACTAAATAGACAAGACTCTCAGAATTCATAGACTATGACCTCCTTTTATAAAATATGATAAATTTATTTCATGAGGAGAGAAGAAGTAGGAGAAAGATGTAATGGACAATGAGAGTCAGTCCTACAAACATCTGGAACATACTTCTGAAAGCTGTCCTGCAGTGAACCTCCAAACCCAGGAACAGTAACATAGAGAACTGAACAGTTTTATTTCAGAGCTTAGATCCTGCCTAAGCTGCCAATGCCTTCCTCACACGAGTCATCCATTCTGCCTATAGAGATGGTGGATTAGACAAATTAAATTAATATTTATGATCTGCAGGTAAATAAGTAGCACAAAATTGCTTTAGTTCTGCTTACACAAAAATGAAGATAACAAAGGATAACACATTTAAGATTTTCTTTTTCTTAGGATACTAAGATGATGTACTAAACGAGTCATATCAGCCAAGACTGATGCTAAAGATAATCTTGCAGTCAGCACATATATGACATTTATTAATGATTATTTATATATTATTTATATTATTATTTGTATTATTTATTAAGGATTATTTATTAATATAGTCCCTCAATTTTTTTTTTGAGCAGGCTGATTACTGATGGAAGCAAGTCTTGTCAGGCATGGGACACAATTCACATCAGGACAGCTCCAGCAGAATGACTCTGTCCCACAGGATTGCCAGCCATAATGATCCTCAGACACTATGGAGAAATATCTAGGTTGTCTTTGTGAGAAAACTTGGGAACCCCCAAGGCTCACCAATAAATGATATAAATCTTTAAAGACACTGGAGTGTTATGGAGGAGTAAAAACATTCTTCCATCTTCAAAAAAAGGAAAGGATAGTTGAAAAGCACGTGCAAGTAAACTGCTGAAGGAAAACAAACAAAAACACCATCAAATACCGCTCTACAAAGCTTTTCTGTGTGAGGAAGTTACCATATTGGCTATTAGCTTAGGGCCCATTCCATCTAGAATTTATTTTCTAGGCTGGATATTGAAGCTGCATTATTTCACCTTACTACTTCTTTGAGCTGTGGGTGTTCTGCATGATTAACAAAGACAAATATCATCTTTCACCAAGGTTTATTCCTATCTAGGCAATTTGATTTAGTCCTTAACAGAGAAAATCAAACACAGGATTAGGAAATGCCATTTTTTCCTCAAGTACAAGCTTGTCAATATGTGGAATTTGTGTAGAAATATATTCAGATGGAAATTTGTAGGACATAGAACACTGAATGGCAATTTTATTTTATTTTATTTTATTTTTTAAGTATATTACTTCTCAGAGAAAGTAGCTAATAGAGTTGGCAGAAGGCAGAGTGTGCAAGTAGTCACTGAACTGTTTAATAAAGATACCTTAGCTTCAACCACATCTTTCTCAATGTTACATTATTCCAGGCTCTTTTAAAGGGACTCAAAATTGTCCTTCTCAGTAGATGAACACTGACTTGTAATTCTGAGAAGTAATCTAAGGGACAGAGCCTCTCAAAATGATGCCACATAATTTTCATGCAACTGCCAACAACGTTACTGGAAGACAGATGTTCACCTAAACAGTAAATATGTAACGTGGAACTTTGATGGCCATGCTCTGCTCACAAATTACAAAAACTATCTTACCAATACATTGCTGAACCATGGAAACATCAAAATTTGTAAGTAGCTGGGTTTTCTGGGATTGTTTGCCTAAAACTCAACTTTCAGGCACACCCAAATCTGCTGTAGCCTTTTAGCCCATCTTATATCTCCTAAGCTTCCTAGAGCACTTATTGGACTAGCACCTCGTGAAAGGTAGATGTGATAGATATTTTGCCACAGCCTAACATTACAGCAGGATGTGGGATATATCCATTACTCCTTCGGTCTGAATCCATTACAACATATTAGCTACTGCTAAAATCATAATGTAAGTGCCTGAAGTTGGCTGTAAACACTCCTCTTCCTTCTTTTTTATGAGAAAACCACATTTCTAGTATTTGTGGGTCTGAGTACAGCTTTGAAGATGGAATCCTTTGCTATAGTAAACAAGTAAAACTCAACTGCTCTAACCACAAGACAGTACTGAGCATTTAGCATTTTGTTTTACATGCTGGCGCAGTTAGCATGCCAGCCAGGAACAGATTCCAGCCTTTATCCAGACTATCTTAACACCTAGTGAGTCAAAGACTCTCCGGGTGGGAGTTGAGAGCTAAGTTTGAATTCCATCAAGATTAAGAAGGAGGGAAGCAAGCTTAAGTCTCCAGATTCTGTGTGAGTTTGCTAACAAAAAGGCTAAGGAAAGAGGGATTGGAAAGAGGTGTGGGCAGCACCATCTGTTCCTGTTTTTAAATGAAAAACATTCTCTGCTCTAAGCTGCAAGGAAAGGACGTGAGAGTCTACTTTACAGAGATGTTTTCATTTGTCACTCCTAATGGAGAAAGGATCCCATTTGCCTCCATGCAACTCAAATCCCAGCTCTCTCTCAGTGCTCCATCTCTTCCATTAGCTCAGCCTAAGTGACTTCTCAGCTGAGCATCACAACATCATACCATGAGACATTTTCCTCTCCACGCAAAAAGGAAGAACCCTGCACCACAGAAAGAGTTGTGATGCCTCAAACAATACTTCACTGTTCAGTTTCTGGCATGGCCATAGCCCTGGTGTCTTCTGTGATCCCACTCAAAATATTTGCTTTTGGTGAGCTATTGACTTGTTTCCACCAAGCAACTTGCTGCACAGCACTCAGTTAGCAGCCAGCTAACTACTGCTGAATTCTAATTACACACAGACCCTGCTGGAGCTCTGCAGGAAGTCTGTCTATCCATCACCGAGTAACAGGAAGACTTGCCTTTTCTCATTGAAGTGATACTATTAGATGTGCCCATCCATATCACTGGCTGCAGGACCACACTCTTGATTAGGCAGTTCGGAGTGCGTTTGTTTTGTTTTTCAGACATTCCCCTGTTGGTGTAAACATCTGCTGTCCTCAGTTATGACAGCAGAGAAGCGGCTGTTACAAACCCAACCACGTAAATTGTCAACAGTTAAGCTGTCTGTGCCTCTAACCGGTTACAAAATAACAGCAAGAGATGCAGCATATTTTACTATCATATGCCAACTACTCCTCAGCTGTAGTTTCCATGTTTCTCTCTGACCACTTCAAGAGGATGAGAAGGCAGAGAGGATGGTCTGCCTCTCAATGATAACAGTTTTATAATATACACATGACAAAAAAATGAAGTTTTCATAAAAAAGCAGCTGCAATGCCCTACACATTAGTTACTCACTATTCACTAGTCCTGTTAGTTAACAAAAGCTCAGTGTTATATTAGACCCCCTGACTGCTGCTCCTGCGAAAAATTTTCCTTTGAGGGTGAAACAGCGAAGCTGGCATTTCTGCTTGTTCCGCTCTATGCTACCAAAGGGCTTAAAAAACCCAAGTTCCCACCAGAACAAGCCTGAAATCTCCAGCTTTTGTCTGAAAAGACTGAAATACTCCACAGAGAGGATTAGAAATTGTTAACAACAGTCGTTAGTATTCCATAGGTATCAGCAGCAAGCACACTCCCCAGAAGTCAGAGTGTATTTTATTGTATATCAAGGCATCACTGTAAATGTTATTTAAGTTTCAGCTAAGAAAAGAAACAAGCACAGATTCCAAGAGGGAGGCGATGGAGCTCAACTTTCACATATGACACAACACTAATTTCTTAAAAACAAGACAATCTGCTCCCTCTCCCGATATCTAACATGCAACACAAAAGCATACAAGAGAAGCTAGTCTCAACTACTATTTGCATAAGCTGCTATTAACCAGTAGATTTCCATGTTTGAGGTGTGTTATTCTCTCTTACAAATTCGTTATTTTCTCTACTGTTTTCATTTTTGTGCCTCTAGGACTTAAAGAATCAGATAAATTCTTTTCTTCTGGGCTTCACTACATTTTTATTTTTTTTTCCATTCAGTAGCATTCTTCTAATGACTTTATGGTTCCTTTGTAATGAAAAGAAACTTTAATCCTACAAAACCCTTAAAAGCTTTGCATTCTTTCAATAACACTTCCCTTTATTTATCTGAAATGCTGCTCTGTCTCTAGTCAAACACACACCATTGCCAGAAATGCAGTTATGATGCATATCCTTTTGAGCTGAACTAAAGAATAGAAGTGTTCTTCATATGTATTTTAATGTGCTGGTATAAAGACCAGAGACCCCGCAATTTATCAGTCTCTGAAGTTAAGAAAATGATGAAATGAGGATTAGAAAATACCTTAATTTTTAAATTCCAGAAAGATCCTCTCAGCATTCTAGGCTTTCACTATTTCATTACAGCTACAGTACCTGCCTGTTTTAAAGAACCATCTTCCATAATTGCTCCCTCTCAGGCACATAGCAAGACAGAGAAAATATACATATTTACTGAGTGTGAAGG
This sequence comes from Alectoris magna, assembly GCA_030625065.1. Lineage (NCBI taxonomy): Eukaryota > Metazoa > Chordata > Aves > Galliformes > Phasianidae > Alectoris > Alectoris magna. The sequence continues at coordinate 110,434,084 of CM060560.1, forward strand.
AGACATATATATGGTGCACATTCTTACTCAAAGACCTAATTTTTATAGGCAGGATGAGAGCACAAGTCTTATGAGGAGCAGATAAAGGAAACTGTTCAGTCTGGAGAAGAGGGGGCTCAGAAGAGACCTTGTAGCTCTCTATAACACCCTACAAGGAGGTTGTAGCAAGGTGGGGGTTGGCCTCTTCTCCCGGGTAATAGCAATAGGACAAGAGGAAATGGCCTTAAGTTGTGCCAGGGGAGGTTCAAGTTGGATATGAAGAAAACATTATTTTCAGAAAGGCATTGAGGTGAGGCATTGGCATAGGCTTCTCAGGCAGGTGGTGGAGTCATTATCCCTGGAGGCGTTCAAGAATCATGTAGGAGTGGCACTGAGGAACGTGGTTTAGTGGGCATATGATGGTGATGGGTACATGGTTGGACTAGATGATGCTAAAGGTCTTTTTGAACCTTAATGATGATATGATTAATTTAATTTAGCTAAAAAAAAAAAAATAAATAAAATTAAAAAAAAATTCCTGAATTACAAAGAGAACTCAGACAAGTTGTTAGATAATGCTATCTGACTTTTATCATTTTCATTTCATTTTCAGATGACGTGAAAGAAAGACCATCAGACAGATATTAGTTTTGTTCTTTTTTCATGAATGTGACCAAAGGGAAAACAAAAAATGGGTAGGGAAAGGGACAGGAAAATTGGTCACTGAAAATGAGCTGGGTATTTGCTAAGGACAGGATACACGACAGCTTGCAGAAAGGAAATTAAATTCATGTAGGCTCTAAGTAGACCTCAGGAAGGAAGATACTACCTGCTATATTTTAAAATTTTAGAGTAGTATGTCCAGGAATTCAAATGAATCCCTTTTTAAAAAATGAGTGATTTATGAAAAGGTGGGGACAACTGACAACACCATAAACAGGACATTCTCTTTCCGAATACTGTAGGCAATACCTAGAAAGCAAAACAGCTGTGATTGCAACACAGTGTAGCACTCAAGACTTGCAACAAAACCTTGGATTTCTCATTCTCCAATATAAATACCTGCATTAGGTAAAGGAATTCTTCTGCAGAAACACATTCTCTACTTCAGCACAATGCCAACAAAACAGAACTAGGATCATATAGTTTTTGATGATGGCTACGAACACAGTGAATTGTGCAAGAAAGGTGCTTAGAGTTTGCTCTTAGAAGATTTTCTGCATGTGTTTATTCTATAAGGGCCAGCAACACTGACATGGAAGTATTACTGTCCAGTTAGTAATAAAATAAATTTAGTTAAGAACAGGAGAAACTGTAGTAAGAATGAAAACAACAAAAAGCCCACAGGAAAAAAGGCACAAACAAGCCAACAAATAAAAAAAAAATGGGAAACAGAGGGATAGCCAAAATAGACGAACTCTACAGAGTATAAAGAGAGAACTGTGATGGACAGAAGCATAAGAAGGTAAAAATATATATATACATATATATATATCCAATGATGGAAATAACACTGGAGTGCTTGAGTGTCAGTGAAATTCAGAAAACAAATGTTTAGTAAGTGAAAATCCATAACTACTTTCATAGTGAATGCTTTGGAGTTCATAGGTTGGCTGATGCCAATGACACAATCTACATGATGAAGAAATCACAAAGTGGAAGATCTTGCTGACTGGGGACACTAAGAAAGAAGGAGGTGACCTGCAAGAAGTTGAAAGGAGAAAAACACCAAAAGGAAAGCAAGTGGACAGATCAGAGATGAGAAAATAAAGAGACAAGGAATGAATGAAGGACTGGTATTATTTTGAAAGAAGTCTTGAAGGTGGGCCTTCCAAACCTGTATAAATATGAACACAAACAAACAAACAAGAAGTCAAGAAGAAGGGAACAATACTATTTTCCATGTATATTGGGTTAGGACAAGTAGTAACAGGCTTGCAGTTTTAGTGAGTTTAAAGTAAATGAGTGCGGTGGGGATATGGAGGTTGTGGTATGTCCCTTGGGAAGTTTTCAAGCCTTCAGAAACATTTCTTTCTGGAGTGAATAGATGGACTAGATAACTTCCTAAGACCTCTCAGCTCCTTTTCTAGGACTTTATGTAGAGTCATTGAGTGCCTGGAGAACAAGACCTTGAGAGTCTCAGAGTTAGCTCTCTACACCACTCGCACAATTCACAAACGGAAATTGGATGTGATCTGAAAAATTAGGGGACTCTTCCACTTAATTTGTCCTTCTACAAATGGAAAACTTTTTCACAAGTTTTCCACAGAAGACATATATCCAGCAAAATCCTCTCTCACGTATCCAGTGTTATTGTTAAGGACTGCGATAAAAGACAAAGTACTTTTGGCTCGGCAATCAAATTGCTGTATGTTAATAAACATATCAAAAACAGTTTATCTGCCTGCATCTATGAAATGAGGAATGTACTGTTTACCTCATTCATACAATAGATGGGAGAATTTTGTGAAACAAACTTACATTCCAGCATGATCTAAGATCATTAGATGGATGGGAAAATACACATGCCAGGTGTCTGTACAAAAAAACACACTGACATAGTTAGACAACATCTTTAATATGGACATAGCTATGAGAATGGTTTGCACATAAAAAGCAAAACGTATAACTTGAAATATTAATGCAATGCTGCATGTTAGTTTCCTGTGCTTAAGACTTTATTTTCATGAATATGTAAATTTCATTAACAACTATTCAGATAACACTTTGGGGTGGGGAGGGAGAGAGAGATGAACACCAAATGCAAATGTTCCAGATGCCCTGCAGTGTGCAAAGAGAGGTGAGATCAGGTCAGTGAGTATTTACACAAGATGAAAAAAAAACAAACAGGAAGTACTGGATCAGCAGGTGATTAAAGGACACAAAGAAAAACAGTATAAAACACTGGAACCATTGTATGTCTGTCAATAGCAAATTATGCCTGCAGAGAAAAAGCCAAAACATTTATCCCGAATTAAACCCAACTAGATTGAAGTTTACATTAAACAGTGAAATCTATTCTTTCCAAAGGAGATTTAAAAACAATAACTTCACATGCAGATCAAGGAAAGGTCCCCTCCCTTGTCTGGTCAAGCTATTATTGTAAAGCTGTCCTCCTGAATTTAGGACTAAAATTCCTTTTATCTCTGCCCAGATGTCATCTGTAGTACATTTAACCAACTCAGACATTAAAAGTGACTCACTAAGAAATTAGGCTTCTGAACAGTGAACTCTTTGAATGCTCATGCAGCAAGAAATGTTTTGGAGATGCTCTTTCTTGTGAGAAATGTTTCACCAAAGAAAATCAAAAACAAAAACCATTCAGGTGGTAGAAAACGATGTTTAAACTTCAAGTATAGAGAGAAATGATGTTCTTTACAAAATGTCAAAAGCACCATCCTTGCAAAATTAAACTGGAACAGGGAATTGTATGCAACCTAATTATATTAACAATGTTACAAAAATCCAGAAGCATAACAGCTGCTTCATATCTGAGCCGTGGTAAACAGAGCCTCAGCAATCTCTGCTTGAACCATTCAAACACCAGACAAAATTCAAAGCTGCTTTAGATGCTTATGTGGTAAACACACCAAGAAAGTTAAAAACATGGATCCGCTCAGCTGCTTTTCCCTGCCTTATTAAATATGCAGTAAAAGATAAATGCTTATGTCCCTTCTCTGGTGCTATACTTCCCTTAAAACCATTTCCACTTGCATCCACAGTGCTGTGCTGATCTTAACCACACACATGACAAAGGAGTTGTCAGTGGCTAGACTGGGGTGTAAAGCAGAACCGAGTACAGATCCAGCCCGCACCAGTACAGCTGGGTCAGCATTTGTCCCCCAGGCTGCCACTGCTGCCAGGATTACCTACATATCTTTACCATCCTGCCAGCCCTACTAAAATGGACGAATAAGAATGGGCATAAGAAACACACTTGTTCAGTGCTTCTGAGCAGTTACCCAAAGTACTCAAAAATTCCTTGCTAAGAGTAAAGATTTGTCCAAAGTTTCTGAGTCTTCTCTGGAAAAAAACAAAGAAACAAACAAACAAAACAAAACAAACAAACAAACAAACAAAAAACCATGGGCATCCTCCGCTGGCTCCAGCCCTAAGCCTAGTGTTAAATTCAGTTCTGTTGAAGGCTCCAGCCCTAAGCCTAGTGTTAAATTCAGTTCTGTTGAAGGCTCCAGCCCTAAGCCTAGTGTTAAATTCAGTTCTGTTGAACAATACAAGGGATTTATGTATTAGTGTATTTCAGCTCCGAAGATTCCCAAAGGAAAAGCTTCCTCAAGAGCTTCCAGTTGTCTGAGAACATGGGTGGACACGGACTAGAAACATGAGAGCAAAGATAACAACCAGAACTTCCCAACTCGGGGTCAGGTGGGACCGAGCACCCAGGCAGCCCTTTGCCAAACTCAGTGCTGGGAGCAGATGCCCCCCAGCTCTCCCAGGCACACTTCCTTTCCAGACTCATTGGAAATTTAGGAAATGATTACAGAAACCAGGAAATGTTTACAGATCTCCTGTTCTGAATTGCTGCAACTCTTCACAAAATAATTAGTTTTTTGCTACTGAGGTTACAGATTTGATGCTATACATTTTTTTAACCACAGGGAACAGTAGAAGGTCCATGATTAATAAAATAGGATTAAATGTTATGATATTCTCTTCCCTTTGTGTATTTTATATATTCCCATAGTTCAACTGAACACTTACTTACCTTTCCAGCTGTCTTGAAAAAGTTTCTTACACCTCACTGATTTGCATTCCTAAAAGCCCCTTTCCAATGTCTTTGCTCCTCTGGTTTCCTCACTTCCCATTGGTTTAATCTGTGTCTCTTCCTTGAGCTGAAAGTGTTTTTGAGAGAAAAGAGCTCATCTACCACAAGTAGGTGCTGGTGCTTAATAAGAAGCATTTTTTTTCTCTTCACTAAAGCGTTAGTAAATACAGAGTCCAACTAAAAAAATAACACTGTTTTTAAGCTTTCCACCAACAAAAATTAACATGCAAAAGCAACTTTAATCTTTGTAAACGTGGTGTACCTAAGTATAGTTAAGCTTCAGTTCATCTAACACTACACAATTAGCTAAGATGAGGGAAAAAAAATAAGGAGGAATGGGGATGGCTTTCTATGAAATTTCCCCCCCCACCCCCCCACCCCCCCTAAAATTACTTTCCAGGAACTTATCAACTCCTAAATTTTCACAGAAATCAGAAAAATATTGAACAACCCCTATGGAACATAAAACTCAACTCAGATTTCTAGCACACACGGCAAAAAGATAAAAGTTTGTCCCAATGTTATGCATAGATCAAATGTTCTTGAACAAGATTTCCAATATCCTATCTACAAAAAATGGAAGTTCTATTATCCCTTTGTGGTGATGGCCTTGAGCTAACCTATAATTAATATAAATCAAATACATATTCATAATGCTTTTTTCTCATGTATCATTTATTCCCTATGACTTCTTTCTTGCTCCCCACCCTACCCCCCCGCCCCCCGAAATATTGAGGTTCAATCCCATGCCCCAGCCCTGCTGCATGCCAGGAACTGACTCTGACTTATAGTGACTGCTGTAATGTATTATTCCCCAGCACAGCCTAACCCAGGCACTCTTTTGACCTTTGAAGGTCTCAGAGAACAGTACTGGAGCCCTGGACACAGCAGACATGCTGAAGCCCATGATAAATTTGCCTTTGCTGCAAAGGAATTGAACACATTTCACTGCATTTATCACTGCAGTGAAAGGAAAGACATCCACACGCATAAAGTAATAAATGTTTGAGAACCTATGGAAATTGGTGAACATAAGTGGAAAAACAAAAACAAACAAAAAAACAACACATATTAAAGCTGTTTAAATGAGAGTCACTTTTCCTCCCCTCTTGTACTTTATGATAAGCTGATGTAGATCATTCAAACATTCCAGTCTGCAGGCCACATTTAACAATATCCACCACCACAAGATTGTACGAACAGCTGATAAGCTGGATATTCATCCACTCCAGAACATTTGAGGATGACTATTTCCAAGCAGAGCTCCCATTCTTAGAAACTTTCTGTGCAAAAAACCACCAAGAGGCCATTTTAACTATGTGGATCTGACTCTGGCCAGGTGATGTCTGGCCAGGTGATTACACTTCTGATTAGTCCCAGGTTGTTGCACTACAACACCAGGTGATATTAACATTTCCAAAAGAAGATGACAAAGTTAATAATTGGGAAGTTTAATGAAAAATCCACTCCTGCTCCTTCCATCAATAGACTTTCTTCTACTGCTCTGGTAGAGCATCTACTGCACCTTTGAGCATGGCCCACAACACTTCTATTCTGTTCAGGCAGCAATCAGGGACTGCCAGTTTCTATTCCAGTGCCTCATTAGGTCCTATAGAAATTGCTGAAATACAGTAAGAGAGAATGTCCTTCACTGCCAGGCAACACAGCACTGAATCTGGTGTTTCTTCACACAGTGAGCCCTACATGCTACAGAATGATGTGACATGCTTTCATATTTTCTGTGATCACTTCATGAAGATTGAAATATTTAGCTCCCAACTATCTATTGTTTATGAGGAGAAAAGTGTTACCCTGTATTGACGGTTGGTGCCAGAACATATATCACCGCACTTTTCTTAGAAGGATATTATGGTATAATTGCTATACCTCAGTAATATTGGTAGCTCTACAGGCACAAAGTTTTGCTTTTGTAGGGCTGGAAGATACTCATCCTGTGCTGAGAAAGCACAGAACTTAATAAAAACTGTAAGCACACATGCTGAAATAAAGAGAAAGAAATGCCTACCAGAACATTTTCCAATTAGTCAACAAATATTTTTTAATAAATCAGAAGTCTGCTCCAGCTCAGGCAAATATTTACTGTGAATCCAGACAGCACAGCTGGCTCACATATTCACATTGTTCCAGAGACATTTAACATACCATTATTTGTAGCCATTTCTCAACAGATTCACAAAGTGGTGAATGGAAGTGAATAATTAGCACAGCACGCAAAGCACCTTTGTGGCAAAAAGAAAATACATACAATCTTTCCTCTGCTCCTGTTTCAAATGATCTAGGTTTGCCTAGATACTGCAGGAAAGTAATGTCTTCTGACTTCTGCATACCCCTCAGGACATCCAATGTGCTACGGACAAGAGGTACTTTTTTTCTGGTGAGTATTTTCAGAGTCAAACTGCTGATACAACCAGACAGTTGATATTTCATTTTTTTAAAAGAATGCTTTTTTCCCCCATCATTATAAATACACATTAGTGATCATTAATATTAATTACAGTCCTAATTCTTATTAGCATTTTAGGCTATGGTTAGTAACAGCATCATATTCTCTTTGTCTTGTTCATTTCTGTTCCTACTCTTTCAGTTTCTGAACTAAACAGTGCCTTTAAACACCACATGGGAGTAAAAGGGTGATGCACAAACTGCTACTGCAGACACAGCCTTCACAGGAGCTGTCACTCAAGAAATACTCACATTTCCTCTGTAAAAACTGCTAGAAGCAGGGGAGCTAACCAAGGCAGCTTCTTTGGCTCCAAGCTTCTTTCTGGTTTATATTGGGGTTGATGTGTAGACAGAGAAAGGGTACTGTTTTCTCCCCTTTTAAGTATTTCTCTGCATGCTTGCCTATAAGTGTATGTATAACTCCCACCTATTAAGCAGGGTTTACTTTCATTTTATGTGGCTGTGTGGATTCAGGGAAGAAACCTTACTTCTCCATCTAACCTGCATGGCTGAGCTAGGCACGAGACAATTCCTTGCTAAGTTAACCAGTTATTATTATGAAAGAGAACTTAGGATGTTCCCTTTTCCAGAATGAAGACTGGCAACACAAGTTGTACCTTAATAAATATTTGTACAGAGCTGGGTGTAATGGCTCAACAGTGACTCATGTCTGCCGGGGGCTCTCCTGGTAAATCATGGAGAAGTGGTACCAAACACAGGAGTACAGTTTTATAGGTACAGACTACATTGTGCTCAACACACACTGTTTTGGCTACATTACTTTGGATATAAAATAGTTTTCTTCATGCCATTTACAGATCACATCTAAAATACAAGGGTTGCTCCAAAAATAATATCTCCTGTTTTATTGTGCTGCCCACGCTGTCACAGGCAGATGTTAGTGGGATGGCAGTAGAGGTTGAACTTTCCCACCAATATTCCCTTACATGTTGCTGCTGTGTATATAATCAACAAATATACACAGTGGTGCAGTTAGGCTGGCATCTACAGACTGTAGAGCTAGAAAGATCATCGCAGTGGAAAGGGATAATTGAAAATAAATGAAAATGCTCACCCGTGTCCTGGGCTCACAGAAAAACTCCAAAAGGAGCGATCTCCAGAAAGACATCCTTCTACAGTGGCAGTCAGCCTACAAATGGGGTCTAGGAGAGGTGCAGCCAGGCTCCACTCCTTCTGGTCACACAGCTGCATTGCCTTCACCTGTGAGCCCATGGCTGACCCATTTCTTGCCTGAGGTGATCAATCGGAGGTTTGGGCCATGACTCAACAGTTCCCAGATGTCAGCAGAGGGGCATTGTGACAGAATGGTGTCTGACATGAAAGCGCATATAGAGCAAAGGTGTACCTCTGAATTCCTCCATGCAGAAAAAAAAAAAAAAATTGAACTCTCTGACATTCATTGATACTTGTTGAACACTGACGAAGACCCAACAGTGGATGTGAGCACAGTGAGGAGGTGGGGATGTGGTTCAGCAGTGGTAACAGTGACAGTGGGTCACCTCTGCTGATGCAGATTTTTATAAGTGCAGTATGTAGGCTCTTGTTCATTGCTGGTGAAAATGCACAGCTAATGGCAGTGGCTATGTTGAAAACTAGTTCTTTGTAGCTGAGAATTTCCTCTGTCAAACAGTGTTATTGTGTTCTTTGTATCTGTTGTATTTTCCATATAAATAAATAAATAAACTTTCAGAGTAACCTAACTAGATTCCCACATCACCATTAAAACAAATTCCTAGATGCTTTCCCAAATCACCTGAAAACAAGCACATACATAATTTTTAAATAAACACAATTTTTGTCCCACAGCATCAATAAGGCTGAACAACAAACAAGACGACTTGACACTTTCCCACTCCAGCTTTCCAAATACTTCTCCATGTGGCCTAAAACTTGTCACAAACCTGACTTTTTAAAAAATTCTTGGCAGTATATGAGTTTAATAAGTAATATAAATTGGGCAGGGAGGTGAGTATCTCGAAGAAGCTACTGCTGTGGATATACAAAAAACCAACCAAACAAACAAAAAACTGTTCTCAGTCTAGAAGGAGCAAATGATTTCCAAGAAAATGGGTCATTTGGAGTTGCTGTGAATGGAATCAGCTGTGACTGACCCATTAGGTTCCAGCTAATCCAGTCACTTATACGCAATGACAAGAATTCACAGAAATAACAAAAAACTTGTGTTCATTAAAATCAAATGACCTGTAGAGGCAGAATGATTAATCAGCAGGACTTATTCTTAGATAAAAGCCACTCGCTTTTAAATGTGGCATCTCCCTCAGATTTCTGCCCACCAGATTTCCTGATAGATTAAAATTACCACACGTGTTGGCAAGAGGTGTCACAATAATCTCCTGAATTTGGGAGCTCTTACACAAAGAAAAAATAAATCTAAAAAATTTTGTTTTTTTCAAAAAGGTTGAGGTGGTGGGCTCAAAGCACCCTATACATTTTCTGATGGGAGGATGAAAAGAGGTACCTTTTTCAGAGTCCTCTTCAGGACTTCCTTTGTTCTTTTCTTTGGCCAGAAAGAGGAGTCCACAGCTTCATTAGGAAGTTGTAAGACAGCACAACATCACCACAAACCATACAGAATATTTTTTGTTCCAGCCCACAATTTCAAGACTAAGTTCAACACAGAATTCATTGTATTGTACCTGTGTTACAAACTAGACAGCACTATCTAAATAAATTTCTTGCTTGATCTTCTTGGTTAGTGATATCAAGTCAGATAAACCTATATATGACAACTGGGCTAACAGTAGACAAGGATTACAATTCACAGTTCTCTGTGAGATGTCCTGGGCTTTAGCCAAATCCCCTCAATCAATGGAGTTAGAGAAACTCAGCATTTTCAATCTGGTTATCTGTTCTCTTGAACAGATTGTATTTGTGGTTGCACAGTATTGACAATATATCACATATGTGTACTGTGACATCCCAACAATGGTCACTTAAATCATCATTAGGTCTCAGAAAATTATTTCTGAGTGGGGCATTGACATTTCTTTGTTAAAGCCTCTTACCCTTAGGGTTGTTTCTGTCACCATAGCTATTAACAGGGATCTGGATCTAAATACTATACTGTATTATCTGCATCCAGGTGTCATAAAAATGGAAATTTCTATAAGATTCAGTCTTGACCTTTGGATGAAAACCATTCTTTTCCTAGCTACTGCCTGCGGTACTCTGAGGTGTTTCTTCTCAAGCATAAAAGCAAAATGATGATTTATGATTAGCATAAGAGAAAAATAGCTTGCCCACAAGTTTATGACAGGGTAAGTCTATTTCTATGTCATTATTCTAATAAATCACGATACTGCTACCTACTCATCCTTTCATAGTTAACATATCTGGTTGTTACTCCTGCACTAGCATTTCATTCTCCTTCTCTACCTATTTTTTTTTTCTTGATATATATGTATACATAAATACATACATATATAATGTGTATAATGTATATTTTACATGAATCATTATACACATTCTACAATTCTAAAATGCACACATGGTAGTAAAGGTAACCTCTTTGTGGTTTAAATATTTAATCTTTGATGTAGAAGTAAAGTTTCTGTTACATATTTAGTACAAATTGCTAGGAAGGTAAAACTCATCCTTTTTAATGAAGCACAAAGCATATGTATCACTTCATTATTACTTCAATATCCATTTTTGAGGGCCAATCTGTAGCTCAGGTTTTATTTGCAACACTTCTCTGCAAAGGGTAAAAATGGCAGGGACCTGTTACAAAAGCAGGTATGCTTTTCCTACAACCCTCAGTCTTGCAGTCTCAGGTAGTGCTTCAGTTTCCCTTGTGCTGTGAATTTGTCTTTGTGGAGTGACTATGAGAATAAAGATATAAATAAGGTTGTATTCCTTTAGTAAGCAGAAACATCTGTTGTTATATCTAGAAAATAAGTGTTTTTATGGAAACCTGTTGATCAATGTCAGAAAATGAATTCTCATCCACTTCTTTGGTGACAAATAATATTATAATTCATACAACCATGTTGTATGTTGTATGAATACTGTAATTCAACACAACCATGTTTGGGCTGGAATTTGAAGGGGTACTGGTTTTATTTGAGGAGCGAGAAGAGGGTCCTTGCACACATTGTTGTTCATCATGAACTTGTTCCAGCTCTCATTGGAAGTCCTACAAATCTTACCAAGGGTACCAAGTCTAGACCAAGTTAGGGCATGAAATGCCCTACACTACACGGCCAATCCTATGCTGATGCTGCCACTATTATGGCTATGTCAAAGCTATGCAAAATACATTAAAAGTACATACAGACATCATCCAAGACTCAGTATCATCCACTGGACATAGATCTTGCTTGGTATATACTTTCTAACAATTTCTATGTATTTCTAGTTTTCACAGTGTATCATAAGTAAGCAAAATAGTAAAGCATTTGCTAATATTATAAATATTTTGCTTTGCCTAATTTAATAAATACGCATGCTTTAATATTTTGTTGCAGTCACTGCTTGGAGGTAGAGATCATCTAACTAAAGAAAAGAAACATTTTTTTTATTACTGTAAGTACCTTGCATAAGTAACTGTATATGAAGTTTTAATAATACACACTGCATGATGAAATCACTTTTCTTTTGCAGCCGCTACATGTCTCAGTTTTCTAAAGGAAATTCAAATGAATAAAAATATGGCCTATTCTATTTAAACTACTTTTGCTGTATAATAGTTTGTGCTTGTTTTCTATACATTTTATTAATTTTGGTCCTATCCACTTATAACTCAGTTAATTTTCTCACTAGTGGATTTTGCCAAACACCCTTTTCTATTTGAAATCATCATGACTATGACTGTGACTATCTAGCAATAAAAGCAAAGTTTTAATTAATCACTGTAGAAAAGAAAAGCATAAAATGTAATGTTTTCTGACAATCCCTTACTTTATTGAAGAGATGCATGAAAATTCAATTTAATGTATTTAGACTATTTATCTAGTTAATGCCATCCTCAGAGATCATTTGGTCTATGTGATAATATATAATCAATACAGCCTGTAAGAGTAAGTTGAAGGTCTATAACACATAAACCAGGAGGTCACAGGGAAACACAAGTATTCATTTGATTTGATTTAGTTTTTAATGACGTGCATCAGCACAGAGCTAGCTTGAAGTCGACTTCAAAAGAAAATGCTGCTTTCAGAGTACTGAAAATAACACCTATGACTTCTAATGGATTCAAAGGCTCACACGTTTAAGTAAAATCTGGTTTATTTAGAAAGCTGGATAAGAACTTGAAAGAAGACATATCCTTACTAGAAACAATGAATAATATTAATGCACAACTTTCCAAAAACCTAGAGACAATATTTTGAAAAGAATTATTTTCTTCTTCTTTAGAAACAGAGAAGATGGCATTAAGAGGGCTTAACCATCTCTTTCACATGAAGAGTTAATAACAAATCTGAAGATTCATAGTCAAAATCAAGAGTAATGTATACAGTATATTCTTGCAAAAGCAAAGTGATTCTCCCCAGAGAATCTACAGTTTTACAATGGGTTACCTGTCTGGCTGTTTTAAACATATCAGCCTTGTCCCTTTTCTTTATTTTTTGTAGCATTTTAGCACAGCACCTTACCCCACTGTGCAATAATAATAATAATAATAATAATAATAATTTTAAAAGTGCTTGTTGTAAAACCAAATCTTTTTTAAAAATAACTTTGTTAGAAAGGAAATACCTGCTGGATTGTAAAGTCTGAACAACATCTTCTGTTGGACCGTATTAAATAAAGACATTTGCCAAAGGGTGGAGTAGACTGATGTAGTGTCAAGATTGTTAATGCTGGAGTAGCACTGAAGATGGATATCACCATGTTCAACCTTGTATTAGCAGCATCCATTATTCAATAAATTATTAAATTGACAGACGGTAACAACGGGCGTATGTCCTCATTTAATTAATTAATGAGAAGGAACTCAACTTATGGTCATCTTGTGCCTATAGATTTAATAATTTATAGAATAATAATTTATTGATTCCCCACTATTTCTACAGGAGATAGAATTCTATTTCAATAATCATCCATTCTTGTCGGAAGCTGTTATTACCAATCTCTCTGGTGGCTATATACACACTAATTGCAAGATGGACTAATCCTTCTGGAACTTCATTCTAAATGCTGGGACTGGAACACGTTTGAAAAAAAAAACCCAATACTGAAATAGCCCTAGAGCAGCACAGTGACAAAACTGACCTCTAAAGAAATGAATGGATGAAAGGAGTAAACGGTGTTATGTTTCATTAGTTTGAACAGAACTCATTTGGCTCTTGTTGATTAATTGAGCTTTTCTAATTGAATAAAGTGCAGATTTTTAAAAAATATAGTTTTGATAGACGTTATTGAAAGTGGAATGAAAGCTTTTTTTTAATTAAAAATATTCTTTTTATATTAAATCCTGTGGCTTACATTGCAATATATTTTGATATAGCATCAAATATCCAAATTGGGAAATATTCAGTGCAATTATTCATATATAATAGCCATTTTCTTTCTTCTGAATTTTATTATTCAAGAAATGATAAGTTCCCTGAAGACAAATGACACCTCTCCTATCTTTCACTTTACAGAAAGATCTGAAAAAGCTAGCTAAAATTTATGATGTTTTTGATTTAATTATACACGTTGTCTGAACTAGTTTAGGATGTATAAAATGAAGATTTTGCTGGTTGCCCATTTCCGGGTATTTGTCTGAATCCATAGTGATTCATACAAGTGGAGAAGTGAATGAAAATGTTGTTTTCCTCTCCAAAGAAACAGAACATCTAGAAATCACATTCACGTCATTTTGAAACATTCAAAAAAGAAAAAATAATTTCCCCAAAGAAAGAAGGAAGCATGAATCAGTCACCTACAACATCTGAGGGACAGGTATACTACTATTAAAGGCAGAAAAGCACAAAATGGCTAAGGAAGACTGAAGAACACATTTTAGCTTAGACTGACTCTCACTATTATTTTCCTTGAGGAGGTTAATGAAAACTTTGGAGAATTTTATAAAGCTTGGCCTAAATAATTTGAACCGTGGACTACAATATGCAGACTTGCATGTGTAACAATGCAGGTCAGTTAGAAAGCAGGTAACAACAGAAGAAGCCTTATTAAGTTTTTTTTTTCCCCACTGTAACCAATTTCTGAACAAAAGTCGCTACAGCTGAAATAAACTACAGAAAAGTCCACAAATAAATAGAGAAGCTAAAGGCTCCAGTAGAAGCAAAACTCTCCAGAAGCATGGGAGGCAACTGAGAAGGATTTAAATGTTTCTCCCTTTGTCGGCAAGCAGTAGGTGAAAATAGAATAGAGTTGCTTTATTTCTGACAATAGTTGATTCTGAGGCACTTGATGATTTTAATAGCTTTCAGTTAACTCGGCAGAAGAAACTGTATTGAAACTGTACTACAGAAATTGAAGAAAACTGCATTCCATATAAACAGAAAGGTGAGAGACGTGTTTTTAAATGGAAAATACAAAAGGTACAGAAGCCTATTTTGCTGTTTTAGAAGTGTTAACTGAATTCTTTATAAGAAACTCTGTTGCTGTTAGGATAGAAGCAGGATAAAGCCTTCAGATATGATGGAAGGCCCAGAATTAGGCTTTGGCACAGCCAACTGAAATTAGCTTTGTAATAGCAGGCATTTAAAGCAAACTGAAGTTTCTGTATTGCTTTAGTCAACGTGCTCTGACACAATGTTTTGACACCTTCACAGTGATGGAGAATTCAAAATAGATGGAGAATTCAAAATAGTACAGGAAGATATCCCAAGGAGAGTAACAGAGGGAGAACAAAATCAGCTCTGGACGAAGAAAACCTTCCCTCCAACAGCTTATGAATGGAAGTCAGTGGCATAAACCAGAAACCGAAGTAATACTACATATTTAGAAAGAAAAAAAAAAAAAAAAAAACCACAGCAATAAATAATTAAACTTTTCAACTGTTTTGAAAATTAGCAAGATAACTGGGGACTTTCACAAAAGATATTCGCTAGAGCAAAGATCATGATTCAGCAGAAGACAAGTAATTAATAAGGAATCTTTAGTTGTAAATCAAGATGTGTTTCCAGTGTAATTAATGTGGCAAAAGAAACAGTGTTTGTAAAAGCTACAGGAAGGAAGGAACAAGCACAGGAGAGAGAGAAAGATGAGGTGATCTTACTTCCATGTTTTTGTAGGTGGATGAAGTAGAAGAGCATATAATAACCACTAGTCCACCCCCATGGAAAAACACAACAGCACTGACTATATCCAATATTTGGTTGTACTGTATTATGTATTTCATTTCCTGAAGAGTCTGAAGCACTGTAGTGGAAGTTAGCTAAAACAACTGAGAATTTTAAGGCCATATTTCCCATAACGCGGAAGACTTCCGCAGAAGAAAGGAAGGACAGAGGTGGAAGTGGCTAGATTTCCAGGTCTCCAAGAGAATTCATTTTTATCAGAAGACTCACTCACATATGGGGAAAAGAAATTAAAGATTTGATCACATGGTGTCTTAACAGTGTTAATGCTTTTTATTTAGTAGGTTAATTTTATTGAGAAGTAGCTAACTTTTATCAAAACATACCCTAAAAAACCCACACTTTTTCCATTGTTATTGCCTAAAAAGCTTAAAAAGATATGACTTGAAGTTGTGAGAGTTTTGTGTTAAGCAAAACACCCATAGCAGAGAAACAAACCAACAAAAACTGAAGAAAAACTGAAGTAGGTGTAGATTTGTCACCGATGTTAATTGGAGGAAAAAAACCAAACCATCAGCCTGCCCTCATTGCTCCCAACTCTTCTATCCCCACAGTGAAAACAAAATAAGCAAAAACTAAGCAACAGGCAAAAAGAAGTAGTTCAAACAACTCCTTAAAGAAACATCTCAAGAGTTTCTCTAGAGAGATATTATCCATCTCTGGAAAGAGGTAGATGTGACAGAAATTACTGTCCATCTCAAATGTGCTTTCACTCTTAATGTTACAACTATCTCCATAATACTTGACCACAATTCAGTTTAACGCACATGACTGTGAGCAGAATGAAGGTTTAGACACGTCACCACCATTATCCATCTAAAGTATTGACAGAAACTAGCTTCAAAATGCATGGAAGTTTTGCACAGGCTCCAGAGGCAAACTGTAACATATATTTAGGTCACACAATTACAGAACAATAAAAAAAGAAGTGTGAGTTGGCCTCTGCTGACATTCTGTTCCCCAGGACTGCTTGTATTGTTAGATGTTCACATCACAGTCCCTAAAGATAAGAAGCAGAAAATACCCAGTTGGATTTGGGGTCCCAGAAATGGCCACAGGTTTTTCAGCAACATTGTACAAAATAATAGCCAAAAACACAAGTGAAAGCAAAAAGGAAAGGCTGTGGGTGCTGTGAGATCTTCATCCCAGCCTTATGACAGCAAAATACATTTTTCTTCAAATTCCAGAGACAGAAGAAATTGAGCACAGAGCTGATTGTCTTTGGCAAACAGCAATCACAGCAGGCTGGATCAGCTGAATCCTATGACAAAAGCACTCCCACAAAGAATGTTTAATGCTTCCTCACAACACAATGGACAGTACTCTAAGAGATCCACAAGCTTGCAAAAGCACAGGGAACCTCAGAAATTAATAAAACTTTCATCATGAGTTTGATGAATACAGAGGTTACAAGTGTTAGAAATTCTGTATTTAATTTAATTTTGTGTTTAATTGGAAAAGAAAAACTTCAATTTTTGTGAATCCAGTTTTTAGAAACAGAGTAAGTGATTAGTCCTTATGATTTAAAATCAACTTAAAGCAAAACTTAAATAATTTCTGGCCTGAGAATAGAAAACAACTGCCACAAATCATTATATGTGCCCAGCACCACACATTCTCAAGTGGCAGAGTAACAGCACACCATTTTTTCTTTTCTCCTGGGATCTCACTCCCTTGAACAGCTGAAAATGTACATGCTAATGGCTAGGGGTGATTGCTGTGACACTCCTTTTTCTGTTGTTGTTGCTCTGGGTGTCCATAGTTACTAGACATACAAATTAAGTGTTTTTAAAGGAAACAGAAGCATATTCAGAACTGTTTCAAGGGCATTTAAATTAGTGTTAGTTAGTAGGCATTTATGTTAGTGTTAGCACTAACATAAAATTAAAAAAAAAAAAAAAAAAAAAAGGTACAAATTTTGAAGCACTTAGCCAGGTTGTTTTTTTTTTTAATTAAGAAGCAAATTAATTAATTTCCTTTGTAAGACGTGGTGTACATCTTGCATTATTAAGTATGCAATTACTGTGTAATGCAGCACAGCTGTAATGTTTAAACTGCTTTTCCACTAATTTAGTTTGGCAAAACTGCAAGATTTCTGATAATTCTAGCATTGTTAACATGATGGGGTAATTCTCCAACATTTGGAAAAGATCCTCACACAATTACCAGAAAGTTCTCTTCTCCTTTTCTTGACGAGACAGGCTAAATTTCCAGAAGTGCCCATACTAGTTAGGAGTATGAATCTTACTTTGAAAGACGGATTAGCTGCTAGTAAACTTAAGGTTATGCTGATAATCAAAAGCTTATTTCCTGCCAAACAGTTAATTCACATTTTCTGTCAACTTCATTGCCCATGTCCAGTTGTTTCAGCAATCAACCCTTTCTGCGTATCACAAGTAAGAACTTCTACGGCACATTCATCAGAAAAGAAAATGCACACAAGACTCTGCTACTCCTGTAGCCACCTAAGCACCAGCCATGTGCTTAGTCTTGGTTTACACCAAGAAGCAATTAAACAAAGGAGCATACAATCCTTGTTGAAAATATATGGGGGACTGACTTTCAGATGAGGACAGTAATTAGCAGCCAGAGCATTTAGCAACTTAAACAGCCGTAGCCAGGTTTATCCTATGTTTCTGTACTGCTTTCACTGTGTCTCGACTGCTTTACAAACATAAGATCACCTATAGATATTCCTAGTGTAGATTCCAGCCTAGAGACCAGCCCATATAATCCACTGTCATTCTGCCGAGCAGAATAAAGTAAGTTGCTCTAATTTTGCCAGAGTAAAGTCTTTTACATAACTTTTTTAGCCAGACAATTAAAATCTTCCAGGCATCAGAGTGCGGATGTAGGAGGAGTCTCCTCCCTTCTGGTAGCTACATCTATTCTGTAAGAACCATGCAGTGCAAATATTGCTAAACAAGGATGAAAAGACACAACCCCCATTCTGTGGATGTAAACAGCAAGGATGAATTATTACCAAACACTACATCTTCCTATCAATATAAGGGCATACACAGTGCGTACAAGACAGGCCAGGCTGTTCTCTGGCAATTTGAA
The DNA here is from genome assembly GCA_030625065.1 of Alectoris magna. Taxonomy (NCBI): domain Eukaryota; kingdom Metazoa; phylum Chordata; class Aves; order Galliformes; family Phasianidae; genus Alectoris; species Alectoris magna. The sequence continues at coordinate 110,452,666 of CM060560.1, forward strand.
TACTAGTCTGTAGTTACTTTGCACAGAGTTCGAAGGCAGAATCTCTCCACCGGCTGCACTGAAACGCACCCCTAGAACCCCTTCTAGAAAAAAAAAAAAAAAGAAAGAAAGAAAATCTAGCAGAAGAGAAAGTAAATCTTTGTTAAAACAAAAAATGTTTTAAACAGAATTTTTTTAAGCAGAGACAGCAAAAAACTGAAAGTTCACTAGCAGTTTTATCTGAATGCCGACTGCTATCTCAGCATTACAATCCAACTCTTAGTTTGAAAAAAATATATATATTAACAAATTGTTACAAAAAGGTAATGCATCCTTCTTTCGCACTGACTGTGTAAGCACACATAACAACATAAATTTCTGCCACATCTTTTCAATATTCTATTTATTTTCTAACACCAACAATACTTACATGTAGATCTAATTTCTGGCTGTGTTTCCTAACATATTAAATTCCTCCCCTCCCCACACTCCTGCGCCCCCAAAATAGCAAGTATGGGAAAAGAAAAATGTCTAATTATCTGAATTCTATCTACATTCTCTTCCCAGCCAGGGTTTAGAGAAAAAGTCTAGACAGGGAAGGTTGTAAAGGAAGCAAACATGAGCATAAAGCTCAGAGAGAAATATAGAGAAGCTCACTCAGAACTAGAAGCGCAAAGTTCAACAGGTAAAGCAATTTATCTGCACACAAATTCAGGTGTTCCTGCATGAGCTGCATGTGTGGAGTAGACTTGCTTCACACAGGGCTACAAAAGGAAGCAAGAAGGGAAAAAGCACATATTGCTCATTAGTGTCCCTTCCAGCAGCCTGAAGGACATTCACAGTCTTTGAAGAGATTTGCATTTAGTCACTCAAGAAAATAAGCAGTAGCCACTCTGCAATAACCTGAAGAGAAATGAAGAAGATATTTGGAAGGGAGGACTGGAACAGCATGTCAGGAACATAAGGTGATGAGAACTGTGAAGAAGATCTAATAGACTTCCTGTAAAATACAGAACAACTCTGAGGTAAAAGTCTCTAAAGTGAATCTGAAGCACTTTAGTTTCTCAGAAGCTATAACATACATAGGTTGCTCTGAAAGCAATGCCTCCTATTTATTTCTGTGGAAACTACAGCAGACACAAAAAACACCACTCTATTTCATAAAGCAAATTCTCAGCTACAAAACAATATCATGTTGAAAGGAAAGGTTAGGTATTCTTCTCTGTCCTAAGTTTGAGCCTTCAGCTTAGGCAGCATCATGGTATAGCTGTTAGAGTTGATGATTTGTCCAGGTTTCGGGAAATCTAGAAGGATTGCCCTTTCTGATCCCAAGACAGTACACATCATTATACCCACTGAGGGCTGCACCTTGAACATCTTCAATGGGGAATTTATGTCATCTCTCCATGAACTGCCATTTAGACTCCAGCTCATAGTGGTGATACCACTCCTTGTCACCAGTAATGATGGGATCCAGGATACTGTCACCTTCAGCCTTGTTTTGGCTCAGTATGTCCTGACAAACTTGTATAAGGCATTCTATTCTCACGTGAGCATTTGTGGGACCCACCTGGCACAAACTTTGCGATATTCCAATGGTTTCACCCTAATTTCCAATGCACTGAAGCTGATAATCAGCTCTGTACATAGTTCCCTGTTGAAATCTGTCCATTTGCATGGATCTGCTGATCAAGACACTCTACATTTTGTGGTGTGACACCTGTGCATGGTCACCCAGAACATGGCTTGTATTTTACATTGCAGTCACCTCTGCTGAAACACACCACCCACCATCTCACTGTGCTCACACCCACTGTTTGGTATCCAGAAATAATGAATATCAGTTGGTGCCATTTTTTCTGCATGAAGGAATTCAGTGAGAAACCTTTGCTTCATGTGCACTTCCACGTCAGACACCATTCTGTCAGACTGCCTCTCTGCTGCCATCTGTCTCACGACAACAACATGTAAGGGAATATTGGTGGGAAGGTTCAATCTCTACTGCTATCTCACCAACATCCACCTCTGATGTCATGAGCCGGCACAGTACAATAGGAGACATTGCTTTTATAGCACCCTCAGATAACATTTGAAGAGAGAAAACTTCCCCATTGTATTCTGTATGTGTCACACAGTCCATAACTGTTGGTGACATTTAGTCAGGATCAGTGACGCACTGAATTAAGCACAGAATCTCCCTAGTCACACAGCACATCAAAAGCATAGTCAGCAATTCAGTATACTCTAGGCTGAAAAACAAAACAAAACAAAACAAAACAGGGCACTCCAGTTATTGTAAAGACACAAAGGATTATTATTCTTTTTTAAATTCAAAAAAGAAAGGGCTGGAGTCTGGGGGATTGGTCAAGATCTCATTCTCTCACCCTACAAACCAAATGTATCCTGCCTTTGCTTGCTGTGACACAGGCAATATATATGTAATGTAAAACTTAGATGACAGAGGCATACAAACTAGATGCGACATACCCTGACATGCTATTACAAAAAATGTGGAAAACTCCTTGGCATAGAAAAATCATGATTAAGGAAAATGAGAAACCTGAGAGAAGCCACCCACAGAACGGTTTAAGATAGATAGGTTTTTGATGACTGCTTCAATCTCTCCACAGATAATTATGAAGGATTAGATACAGAATTGTCATATTGTCTGTAGGTAACATTTTAGGCTTGGGAGACACTGGAACATACACAATGCATTATTACCACGGCAGTATAATCATTACATTCAAATGAGATATTGCTGTTACTGGGAAATATGATTTAGATTCCATATAGTTTATATCTATGTACTCTTTCTGGAAACAAGTAAGCAACTGAGTCTTTGTTGGGGGCAGGGGCACAATGACTACGAGTAAACCGTGAGATTTGATTGAATGTGTATTTTTCAATGGATATGTATGTAGCCTTTGAACAAAATCCTATTTTATTAGTATATGTATGGGTGTATGTACACATCCATAGGCACAGGGTAGCATCAAACTTAAGTGCATAATCAAGATAAAACTCAGAAGAAATAGCTCTGAGCCCTCGAAGAGGGCCAGTCTTTACTCAGAGTCTCCATCCAGTTTCCACATCTACACCTTTCATCCTCCAGGCATATGAACTCCAGTTACCTGCTGTCTCACTCGAGAAGGTGAGTAGCACAGATAGCCGTATTTCCATATCATGATTTATCCATCCATTCCACTCTTTTTTTTTTTTCTTTTTTTTTTTTTCCCTCTGCAATCCTCCAGCCTCTATCACTTTCAAGGGACCTCAAAGATACAAAGCAAAGATTGAAGAATTACCTCTTCGGTACTCTACTTGTGGAGACAGGGTTCTTTAAACTAACTTACAACAGCTAGTGCAAACATCTCTTACTTCTCATGAAAAAGAACAGCAACATTGCTAGTGACTGCTTGTTGGACAATGCACATTATGTTTCCATAATGTCTTTACATGATTTTTAATAATGGAAACTGCTGAGTCACATCAGCAGAGGAAGATGCTAATGATTTGCTACAAAGAAGAAGAGATACTGTAGGCTGCACATTTCTGAGTATGAGATTCCCTTTGTCTACTATCTACAAAAAGGAAGGGGAAGGGATTTTGTTGTCCCTCTGTACCTTGTTAACAGGACCAGTGTTTAAATAACTTCAAAATTGCTGCTGGTACTTTGCAGTAGGCATTTCAGCATTACACCATTTTTTCTTTTTTACAAAAAATATACTTGATATAGAGAAAAAAAAAATCAAGACACAATACCGTATAGAGAATTTACCAGGGAAGTAATGTCTGTCTTACTCATCAATGGCTGGTGAGTGATGGAGACTGAATCCTGAGCTGGTCAGACTGCTCACCTTATAAAAAAACGATCTCTAGTAGCATTACAAGAAAAGTGGCAGCTGAACGAACATTTATCATTGTGCTTTTTTGTTGTTGTTGTTATTGTTGTTGTTATTTCTACCTCATAGCAGAATATACAGATAGCCAAAACCCAACAAATGACCAATGAGAGTCAGGAAATGAGGATTTGTTGGCTCTGAGCAGATGGCAATAGTTTTTATGATGTGACACAAATGCTTCCCTACTCTTAGACAAGCTCCTGAATGCTTAGAAAAGCCCAGTCATAAAGAGAGAACAAACATATTAATCAGAATAAATGTTTATTAAGCATATCCTAGTCCCTGTATTAAAAAAGAAAAATCATCTATGTTTCCATTTCAGTTCTGTTATTCTCTCCAAACAATTCCTTCCAAGACCTGCATATATATTGCTTACCAGCTTGGTTTTATTTAGAATACATCACTTGCTACTTCATATATTCTTATACCAATAATTGGCATGCTCTCAGGTTACTAGTATATTCTTGGAGCAGAGTTTAATCTTTCTTACAGGCTTGTTTTTTATTACTGTTTAATTTCCTAATTTCAAGACAGCTAGGAGCAACCTGATCTAATAGGTGGCATCCCTGCCCATGGCAGGGGGGTTAGAACTGGATAATCTTTAAGGTCCCTTCTAAACCAAGTCAGAATCTATGATTCTGTGATTCATTCTGTGTTTCTATTGTGTGCTACACAAAACTGTTTTGAAAATAAATGGGGATGCTCAGAGCACATTATACTCGACCTGCAGAACAATCTCTAAGAAGATTTTCAAAAATTAGAAATCTCAAAAGCTCATACATTTTTGATTTTTAGGCCAGTAGTTTTCAAAATGCCTAAACGTATTTTTTATTGCTACAGAAGCACAGGAGAGATGACACATACTGTGTCTAAGTAAGGCTTTATTGATTTTTGCAGACTTAAATAGATGCAGCATTACAAGCAGCTTCTTTTGTCGCTCATTTCCCTGCATGCATGTGTAGTATAAAAACACAGATTATAAATGTAATATTCATAAACATCAGTGGTTCATTTAATGAGCAGGTGGTTGTTGCTCTATTCTGGGGATCCTGGGGAAATACATGTTGACCTTTCCAAAATTAAATAAGGGAGGACAAGATATTAGTTTAAATACAAACCAGGGCTAAAGTCACATAGGTTGTTCTGAAGGTATTGAGTTTTAGCTGGATAAATGAAGCTCTCTTACTTTGTTTCATGCTGGAGATTATGGTTGCTGGATTTAGGTAAGTGATTGGCAGCACAGATTATCAAAGAGCACATGATTACAAAGCAAGGTGAAGGCAAGTTACCTAACTAATCCTCTGAGCAGTGCTAAGCAAGGATGCCATTAAACAGTCAGACCAGACATGGCATTTCCAAGAGGAAACGTATGGAAGGGCATATACATAGGCATGCATCTTAGTATAGTTAAGAAAATAAAGCAGCTTTCTCATCTGCTGCAGACAAGGCCTGCTTGTGCAATAACATTAATGGAACAACAGACACCAAAGAGATTCAAATACTACTTAGGGATATGAATGGAAGACATCAAATCTCTATGAATCAGTTTTTCTGGCTTCCTGAAGACTTTCATAGAATCGTAGAATCAGTTATGTTAGAAAAGATCCATAAGACCATCAAATCCGACTGTCCACCTAACACTCTCAAGTCCATTGCTAAAACATGTCCATAAGCATCACATCCTCAAGTTTCTTAAATACCTCCCATGATGGAGATTCCACTACTTCTCTGGGCAGCCCCTTGCAATGCTTGAACACACCTTCCATGAAGAAATTCTTCCTAACGTTCCATCTAAATATCTCCTAGCACAACTTGAGGCTGTTTCCTCACGTCTTATCACTTGTTACCTGAGAAAAGAAATTGATACCCACCAGGCTACAACCTCCTTTCAAGCAGTTGTAGAGGGCAATAAAGTCTCCCCTGAGCATTCTCTTCTCCAGATTAAACAACCATGGTTCTCTCAGCCACTCCTCACATGTCTTGTTTCCTAATTCCATCACCAGTTTCACTGCTCTTCTCTGAACACACTCCAGCACCTCAGTGTCTTTCTGGTAGTGTGGGACCCAAAAGAGAACAGAGTATTGGAAGTGCAGTCTTCACTAGTGCTGCGTACAATCACTTCCCTGGTCATGCTGGTCTGCTGGAGATTCTTCTTAACCCTTCTTTTGTTGTTCATGTATTTATAAGAATATATTTTATTGTCTTTTAGTGCAGTAGCCACATTAATATCTAGCCGGGCTTTGACCCTTCTAATTTTCTTCCAGCGTAACCTCAAACTTTTGTAGCCCTTCTGAGTTGTCTGCCCCTTCTTCCAAAGTCCATAAGCTATTTTTCTTCCAGGGTTCCAGAAGAAGCTCTTCATTCAGATCAGATGGTGTTCTCCCCTGCCAGATCACCTTTCAGCACATAGGGATGGTCTGCTCCTACACTTTCAAGATTTCCTTCTTGAAGAATACCCAGCCTTCGTGGACTCCTTTGTCCTTAAAAACTTCATCCCAAGGGACTCTGTCAACCAGATCTCTAAATAGGCCAAAATGGGCACTCCAAAAGTGCTGGGTAGCCATTCTTCTGACTACCTTCCTTGCTTTCCCAAAGATGGATAACCTTAGCATCCTCTGATTGCTGTGACTGAGATGGCCTTCAACCATTACATCACCAATGAGACTTTCCCTGTTAACAAACAAGTGGGGCCCCTTCCGCATTTGATTCCCTGTGTCAGTAAATTACCCTCCACATGTTCCAGGAATCTCTTAGTCTGTTCTTTCTGGCTCTTCTCTTACTTTGGAGAACTTCCTTTCACCTTATTCTTCATCTCTACAATGGGAGAGGCTTTAAGCACTCAGTAAAAGCTGAGATACTGACATGTCAGCTATGCACAGAGCCCTTAGCTGGAGTGATTACTATAACTAGCACTTCCCTCAATCTTAGGCTTAATGAGGCCTCAATGTGTGTAATTTTAGCTATTAAACTGATAACTTGTAAAAGGATAGCTTGTAAAAGTTTATAATAAAATATGGCAGACACTTCTCTACACGTTTACATTCAATAGGATCTACTGTAAATATACCTCGTAGTAATCTTTTAAAACTATACAAAATCCCATCAAAACTCTTACAAATATACCACCTTTGCCTTTCTATTACATAGATAAGAATATAAGAAACATAAAATCCACAGAATTAGAGACAGCTGACTAGTAAGTTCATATCTGAATTATCGAATTCTTTGTGCATAAGGGGGAGAAAAAGAAAAGAAAACGAAAACCAAAAAACCACAATCCCTAATAACATGATAGTGAGAAAGACTGGAACTCTGGAACTCACAAGGCACTACTCTTTAATTCAAGGTAAAAAACATTAATCATCATCATATTGGGTGTCTAGAACATTTTTTCTAATGGAGAGTACAGTTTGCTGATACAATCAGGATAAATCCAGGCTTGTTACATACCTGAACCTGAGATTTATTTTGGCACTGAAAGGTAGCCAGTGACTTTGGAAGTGTGTGCTAAGGGATTTGTGAAAAATAATTTCTCATGGGAAATGGCCCATCTGTGGAGGAAATGTTATTTAAACAAGCAAAATACAAGCATCTTATTCTCCTCTTTCTGTATCTGTAGTGCTGTAGAGCACAGAGAGAACATACAGAGACAGAATACAGAGGGGAGGTAAGAAATAAATACAATCAAAATTGCTGCCATTTCTGATGAACAGCCCTCCTCCTACTCATGGAAAGTAGACGTGGTCTCAGACTCCATTTGAACTAAATCACCTGAGATTCATTATTCCATCTGAAGAATAAAGCATATGCTAGTACTAAATCATTTCTACGAAATGTGGAATATAGAATTCATTCTATACAGCCTTGACCCCGGGAGATTTTTATTTCATTAATGAAAAAAACTCTTGTTTTAAAAAAAAAAATAAAATATATATGTATATGTATATGTATGTATATATTATATCACACTGCTCAGGGCTTTCACTGAAGAAATACCTAGATCTTACAGAAAGCATCCTCATAACTTAATGATATTTGTTGATTACTTCCCAATAAAATGGACAAAAATATATGGCTCTGTAAGTGGCAATTTAACCTTTGAATTAACATTCACCTTTTTTTCCCCGTCTTTCACTCTATTCCCTCCCCTTTTAGATATTTGTTTTTCATTCCTTTCCGCTCTGAAGTTTTTAAGAATAATCTGATGGAAACAAAGCTCAAATCCATCCCAGGAGGAAGGAGCCCAGGAGCGGCTTGCTCACAAGCCGTACCATTGCTTCAGGTCCTCTTTCTGTGTGTATGCACAGTTACGTGAACAGAAGACAATTGGAACAGTTTCTGTACCAGAGAGGACAATTAGTATCCCATTTCTGATCTCTGCTTCTTCTGTAGACCAGTTCAGTTGCTCTTACAGCGACCATTTCCATCAGATACAGGCAGCTCGGTACTGCTCTCTGCTGCTTGTTTCAGCTTTTACAGCAGCATCAGCTTTGAAACTGTCATTGTGAAAAGAGAAATTTGTGAGGTGTAAGGAAACAAACAGAAGAGGATGATCAATGTGAGTGCTTCACTTTACAGCGAAATTCAGTTTCAGCCCACTTCCCATTCCTTCCCACACTTACATAAGACTCGCTTTCTGAACTGTCTCCCCTTTGAATTTTAGAGAGGAAAAAGCCCTCTGTCTGAGTTCCGTGCCTGATCTCATACAATATTCAAACCATACTGCGTTCATCTTTTCAAAGACTGCAGACAATAAAGAACACATTAGGCATTATTTGTCACTTCCATACATTAGCACATTGCAGCTGAATGTGACTGAGTCAAGCTGTTGTTTTTAAAGCAAATGAAAATACAAGGGGAATGTTTGGGGTGTATGCGTCTGTGACAGCTTCCTAAAGAGCGGGAAACACTTGTAACAGAGCTGGAAAACACAGCTGGCTCTTTCCTGCTTCTTGGCACATTTTAGCTAAATGACCAGGAGCTTAGACAGCCTCTGTGGTCTAAGAAAACACGAGAGAAGCTGCACTCAGTCTAGCAGCAGGTCTGCAAATGCAACCGGACAGCTGCCAGTGCACAGCAAGGATATAAGAAGAGATAACGGGAACAGCGCTGAGCTCTCAGCCTCCTGTTATCTGCTGTTCAGGAAACTACCACATCAGAGCTGGCAAAGTTGCTCAGCTCCACTTCAAAAGTCTCAGAACAACATATCTTGTCTGGAGCAGCAGTTAAGACAGCACATCATACACTGCCATAAAGAGCAAAAGAATGGGATCTAGTGCCTTGCCTGGTAACTGAGGTCTTTTGCTTTAGCAGGCACTAGCAGAAAACTTTGATCAAATGCCCTGGCTACCAGTGAAGCAGACAGTTCTGCTGCTAAAAGATTTACAGCTATTAACAGCACACAAGAGTACAATATGCTGGAAATGGTTATTGAGTGAACATGCGAGAAGGCATTGAAAATGAGACATATACATACCGAGCCTAATATGTTTTAATAGCAAGTGTCAGAAAAAATGTCAATAAGGTTGCTGAATGCAGAGTATCTCCTTCCTCTAGATGTCCCAAAGCTAAAGCATTCATATCAGGGCTTAACATTTCACTTGTGTGGAACAGGAACACGGATCCATATAGGCAACAGCTTGAACTCCACCACTCTGCATACACTCTGGTGTGCTCCCAAAGGAGCCTGACCTCAGTAACCAGGGAGCTGCAGGCAACTAAGACAACAGAAAAAGTGCTGGCTGAAATTGGTAGCTAAAAATGTGTGTGGGGTCACCTTGAAACCACCAGTCTTAAGGGTTCTAGTTTCAGATGCAGCCCTTTCACCTCTGTGACATTGTGGTATCATCATTTTTTTTTTCTTCTACTCACAGCAAACAACCTCATTTAAGAGGGAATCACACAAGAGCATATAAGTTTGTTAAACCAGGAATCACACAAATGTGCAACACTTGCCATGACATATGGCGTGCTGGCTGCACTGTCTTGGCTGGTACTTCCAGATCCCAGCAGCAGGCAAACAGCAAGCAGTAACAAACTGAGAAATGACCCCTTCTCCAGTGCTCTCTTTGCACTCACTCAGCAAAGAAAACAAACACGTCGAGGACCTAAGGCTTAAGAAACACTTTAAGTAATACTGGATTTGTATCTTTACCATGCAGGGGTGGTGGAACAAGGATGGAGTAGGGCAGAGTAGGGCAGATTGGACTGTTCAGGTTATTTTGCATTCTGCTGTGATGCAGGTTTCAGCTCAAGTACCTGAGACACTTCCACTTTGTTCCTGGGAAGCGGGATTAGTCTCACATGCTAGTCTTGCATTCTACTTCCAGCTTTCTGGTTGTTATGACAAGTGGCGATGAGATGTGCTTTCTGAAGGTTAATGGGTAAAGCCTGGTTCATTCAGTTCCTCTTGATGTGCAACTTTCATTACTTCGGTTCTTAGGGAATGAAGAGGGTCTTGTTATTATTTTAGTTTTGCACCTTGTATCAACTTTGGCATTTCCACACTTAAATAAGAACAAAATAATACCAACAAAATTAAAAGATGCTGACAAGGGATGGCTGTTTGGCTTTAATTTATACATGCAAGTTTTGTCATTACTCCAACTGTAAATCATAAGACTATTAGAAAGCCATCAAGTGTCATTTTTATTATGCAGCAATAGCTAGCCACTCTGTCTAACAACAGAACTACTGTTCAGTGTTTGTGATTGTGTTCAGATGTTGGTCTGCCCTGCCCACAGCTGAGTAAATAATGACTCATCCCCTTAGAATTCACTGAAGAATTCATAACAACAGAAGTTTAGCATGCCTTAGTCAGGAGTAGGTGCTTAAATAAGTCAGACATCTCATCAGGGCATGCGTGAGAGGAAAACGCAGGAGACAATTTTAAGCCACTGATTTTATTTGCAGCATAAACATGCAGATCTTTGGATGGATCAGTGTTGTGGAATCTGGGATCAGTAAAGCTGAACTGAATGGGAGATCGTCCTGAAAAGTTTGGAGATTGCCAGCATGCCCATGGGAACGTTCATCCAGATGAAGCAGGCACACAGTGGCAGAGCCAACAATGAAAATTATTAGTGATTCACTTCCTCTTTCTCCTCTCTAGTACCACTTGGCAACGTGAAAGCAAGAAGGAAGCAAAAACAAATGTAGCTGCGCTCAGCCTGACAAAAACTGCCTAACGAGGACTGTTTTCAGTGAGATGAGAACTGTGAGCACGCTTCTTACACTGTTTCATAAGCATGAGGAACACCCAGATTTATTTCTCTTAGGCAGCCCTCATGGCACCCAGGTGAGCAACTTAAAACAGTGACTCCCAGAATGATTAAGGACTTTCAAAACGCATTTGATTGTTTCTGATGGGTTACAAACAGCCCAGTTGTTAAGCACTCAACACTTCTATGTTTACAGGAGAAGCAAAACTCAAGAAGGAAACAAGGTGTCAAGGGGATAACTTTTTAGAAACACACACAAGTGTTCACAATGACTGCAAACTGCATTTCAGTCTTAAATTCTCTATTCCCTCCTCTAATGCTATCCTTACACTACCCTATAACCACCCCAGCGCTAAAACTGCATATGCACCCAAAAAAAAAGGATATTGCAATGCCTTTTTTTTTGTAAAGCCATTCAGGATCTGCAGGTGAAAGGTGGATGTGATTACCTTCTTCAAGAAAACAAGAACAAAGATCTGTCCTCATGGAAAAGTCAATTTTGGACTAAATTTGCCATTTGAGATCAGCTGGGCTCTGTAGATTCTCATTAGTCTGACAGAAGTCAGACTTAAAATACTCGAATGGTTCCTCACTGCTTCACAACCATTACTCACCTAGGCTCTTTCCCAGACGTGTGCTTTCGAGGAAAGGATCCCTTTCTGATTCAGAAAAAGCAAGGAAGAAGGCATTGTCACAGGGGCTAAGCCACTACGCACCCTGCTGTCAGGGCCTGCTGTACTAGGTCTGCAGGGGTTCAGTGGAAGCCCAGTGACTTTCCCATTTAAGTAAGTTCTTTCATTCATTCATTCATTCCTGTTTGAAGTCTGTTACAAAGAGAAGACTGGCCCTAGAGCCCTTTCTTACTGGAACGAAAGCATCTGCAGAGAATATCCTTTCCACCTCATTCTGTTTTCACATTAGGCTCTGATTTGAACTAGATGCCAGCACTCAACCATTAACCTGTTACATCATAAGCAATCAAACCAAATCATTACCTCCTTGGGAAAGTTTCTATTTCTTACAGCACTTGTCTTAACTAATACCCAATGAGACACACTGTACCATCCCAAGGAGGAAGAATTTTCTTTGCCCTTGACTAGCTGCCAGAACAGAGGAAGCTGCCTGCAGCAGCCCTGAAGCACTAAACCGGTAGGACAGACCTCAGAAAACACTCAAACAGATTTTCACAGCTCCATGTAGGTGTTGAATGTATAAGGGAATTCACTAATACTAGCAGAATACATGTTCTTTTTCTATTACTTAATGTGTGAAGCTCTTGAGGGAGTTTTTCATAAAACTTCCAAAACACCCCAAACAAATCACCAGATATTAATTTCCCCCACACCAAATCTTTGTGGGTCTTTAAAACAGTTCTAAACTGCAGATGACTACAGCTCTAACACAAATATGACTCAGGCTGCTAAATGACACAGATTTACTTACCTATTGCATCATTTACAGAGCAAAGCACTTAAAACCCGAGCAGTGAATATTAAAGAACATCATAAATTTAGCACTGCCTACATAACAAGCATATATTATTCATAAATTATTCACATTTACATAGAAATAATGCATTTTTCATCATTACAGAATAACCTTAATTCTGACCTGTGGATATTCTCAACGTATCTGTCGTGCTAGTTTGAGTTTCTAAATATTTTATAGTAAGCGTTACATGGGAAATGCTATCATTCATAAACTTTATCAACTGACAATTTTAATTAGTTTTTCCAGAGAATAGCGTTGAACATACCGTTTCATAAAATGCATAACAGTGTTGATTTATGGAGAAATTATGCTTCTTGATTTGCATTTGGAAATGATTAAAGTATTATTAATGTGTAGAAACATCTTTAAGTTTGCGTTGGGATTATAGTTGAAGGTTAGTTATAAACATAAGCTTTCCATCCTTCAAAACCCCTGACTCTGCATTTGAGCTATCAGTTTCTGCTATGTGTCAGATGTAAAGGGATCTTAATATTCCTTTCAATCTCCCACCAGATCAGAGAGCTGTACTGTCACACACAAAGGCTTCTTTCTTCCAGGCAGTCACACATATGCTTACAGTTGCTTCTTAAAGCAGACCCACTAGGCTCGCTATGTGGATCAGGATTGAGATTGATGCAGGCAGATGAAATTTGTTTCTTAGTAAGCACAGTAAAGTAGGAGTGAAAGTGATTTCCTTGGTCATCTTTCTTCATACTAATCAGAGTACAGAATATTTGCATATTGATTACACCACACAGATGATATATAGGTGATGATGATGTTAAGCATTCATCTGTTCAATTCTTATGGCTTCTGCTGCCTAAATATTTCAATACATTGATGTAATTTAACTATTACACTACTAATACGGGCAGGATTACCTGCAAAAATTGCATCAAAACATCCATATTTTCATTATTTACAATGTTTTAATCTGTTGATGATATAAAAAGAACCTACTAAGATAAAAATGCATCAAGTGTATACATATGCATCAAAATATTTACAAAATCATGTTCATAGTTCCCACTCCACTTCTGGGAAACAAAGACAGTACTATGCAATCCGACAACCAATGCTTGAAGACAAAACCCAAGAATTAAATTCATCTGTACTTTTTGTTAATCAAACATTAGGTGCAGACTCTTCTAAGACAGCACATCACCCCTTAGCATTTTCCAGCTTTATTTCAATATAGTACCTGCAGCAGTTTCTCCTCTTTGTGTAGTACCTGTAATCGTGTATGGTGTCTAGCAGTAGATCTCTTACTGGCATTCTGTCTTGATAAGTCTTAACAAAAAAATACATCTATCTATAATGAAGCCATACCTCCCTTTCTGAATCTTATTTATGTTTATTTGCTGGTGAGAAATATAAGTGTAAGATAAAAAGATGAAATTGAAATCAGAAAGCAAATATACAAGCAAGAAAAACCTCACAGGAGACAGCAAGAATGCATACATTTGAAGGAAAAGTGTACAAAGAAGGCAATACAAGAGAAAACTATCCGTTTCTTTGTTGTGACTATATTAGAAAAACTAAGCTTCTGCTTTCCAAAAGCATAAAATCCGTCATTCTTTATCATTATAGATTATGGTGACATGACTTAGGTCTGTATGATGGGGGAGATCTAATTATCAGCTGATGAGTCATACTGTACAATTTTAGTTGTAATCAGTCATGTTCTAAACAGAATCCAAGTTACATGCTGGTAATTATCGACTGTGCATAGAAAGATGTGATGATTTATTTTTCAAACTGGCAGTGCCATCTGATATGTTCATGAGAAGACTACAAAAAAAAGGATTAACTAAATACTAAAATATCTACACAGCATAAAAAATATTTACTTTTCTATAGGTATCACAGCCCTAGATCTCACTCTTGAACAGTAATGGTCAGCCATCAACAGTTATGGTTCACTATTTAATAAAGGAATTTTGATTGTCTTTTCCCAATAAATTCAGCCACATTTTATATTTAATTTTATCTATCTACAATTTTATTGTCCGCTTTTTCGGTCTTGTAAAAGACCTTCTGCAACTCTTCAGTTTGATCTTGTGCTGACCAACATTTTGATCTTTGTACAGCACTGCTCATCCCTTTTTTCTACATATCTTTATTTTTTCCTGGACTCCATTCCCATTTTAAGCAACTAATATCCATTACAATTTCTCTTATCCAATGACATCTTCTGTTCCTTAAAAGCCTTTGTCAAAAGCCCACTGAGACTTAAAGTAAGACATACTAGTATAATCACTCTCATGCATGTTTGGTAGACCCTTCAAAGGAGACAGGTTTTTAAAGCTGAACATTGAAGTCATAACGACTCATTCCAAGTAGCTCATGTTTGTCTATGTCTATATAATTTAGTTTAGCATAATTTAGTTTCTACTAATTAGCCTGGGAAAATGATCAAGTTTAAAGTCCCCCAACACTGCTGTAAAGGATGGTATCACATTTGTTATTCTTCGGAACCAAAGAAATTTTAAGGCTTCCCAGTACTATTAGCAATTCATCTAATTCACCTGGAGTTGCTTTAAATTGCTAATACTAGATGAATCTAGTAATCTGTTAGTGTTTACTTTTTGCCTGTTTTTCTATTATTCTTTCCTATGGTTGCTTCAAATACAGTTGGGTCCTCTGATGACCCTCCCAAGCCCATCCCACCCAATACAGGTTTCTGGCATCTGAATGAATCTTAAACTCTATATACCCAACAAAGGAAAAAATGTTACAAATAAAATAGCCTGCTACTAAAAATATTATTTTTGAATAGTGTCATTAGATTATGCAACCTGGAATAGCCAACTTATTTTTTTTACTCAAGACTTGTGTTGCCTCAAATAAATACTGAGTGGCATTCACCACATGAACCTCTGCCTATTAGCAGACTGTGGCAGAACAACCTCAAACACTTTAAGCCTTCCATGCACTGTAACATTTACCTAAAGATCTTATCTGTGAGCTTAGGGTGTCTGGGTTTCAACCTCAGCTACATGCTGGGTCGTACTCTGGAGTTCTTCTGGATCAAAGCAATTGATTTAGCCAAGGAAGCAGCCACCAGTGGAAACCAATTTACTGTCAAGGCAGCCTGGAGGAACAGACTGGATACAACAAGCTTTGTCAGCTCTGCCACAACTCTCAACTGAAGCATAAATATATGGCTCAGACACCACTGTTAGGTTGAATCCTGCCAATGGGGATGATTCTCTCTGTTTGAGACTATAAAGAGAGTTTGTTTGGCTCAGTGCCTAACTTTCAGATCATCATTATTAGGAGAGATGAATCCTAACATCTTTGTTTCAGATTCTCCTGCTCTGAAACAGGGATCAGAGTACTACCTTGTATCTCTGAGGGAAAAACATATTAAATATTTTGAAACACTCCAATATAGCACTTGAAATGGAACTCTCAAAACTAATACTTTCCAGGAATCTCACCGAGAATTCAGTGCAATTATTTTTTTAAATTATTTCATTTTGGAATTTTGTGCACATTTCAAGACACGTCTCCTTCAGCTCAGTGGAATAGGCTCTTTTAAGGCATTTAGCTTTTTCATCTATGTGACTAACTTTGGCAAAGACTTTGCTCTCAAAACTAGACTGAAAAAAACATCTGTATGGGTACTCTGGAATTTGACACCAATTGTACACCATTTTGCACTACAGGCACATAAAAAGAATGTGTGTAACAAAATGCCATAAGAGTTGTTTTTTTTTTTCACAGCCGTACAGATTTAAGCTTTAGCTGGAGGCTCGGGCTGGTTTTTATTTTATCATATCAGTTTGGTCTTCTGTAATAAATATATAGTTAATATAGAGTTTATAAAATAGGTATTATTATTTACTTAATGGCCCATAACAATTTCCATAGAGAATTTATATTTCACAGATCATTGACTTGATAGATTGTGACAGCTCTTCTGAAGATGTTCTGGTCTACTGGGTCATTACAGACAGCATGCACAGAGAGTAAATCCGTGTCCTAAATATCCTAGTAACATTTTGTTCAAAACAGTTACGTGAATGAGATCAAAGTCAGTTCAAAATATTTATTTTATTTTTAAAATGTAAATCAGCGTGAGACCCATTACAGAACATTTGCTAGCAAAAGCCTGAAAAAATCATGGTGTGAATTATACATGTGTCTATATGCACTACTAAAACAAACAAACATAATGGAAGATGTAGGAAAAAATAGGCCCTGTCTCAAAGAACTTCTGCTTTAAACCCTTACTCCACCAAAATTTACCCTGGTGGTTTACTACTCATTAATTAATAATCTGTCTGGATTTCAATTACTACAAGACACCTAACCCAAGCCCCAAAGGCCATGTATAGAACAGAATAGTTCAGTTGGAAGGACCTTCAGAGATCCTCTGACCTGACTGCTTCAGGACTAATCAAAAGTTAAAGCATGTTATCGGAAGACTCAGCGCTTCTTGAACACTGACAGACATGGTGAATCAACTACTTTGCTTGGAAATGTTTGACAACCTGACATTTTTCCAAACATCCAGTCTGAAGCTTCCCTGGAACTGTGCTGCAACGTTCCCCCATCCTACCATCAGTTTCCTCCCTCTGTGTCTCCTCCTCAGGGTCCTGCAGACAGCAATGAGGTCTCCTCTCGGCTTAGTCTTCTCCAGACTGGACAGCTGAAGGCCAGCCTCAAGACAGGACATGTCTTCTAACCCTGTTACCACCTCTGTTGTCCTCCTCTGCATACTTTCAAGGACCTTAACAACCTTTTATATTGTGGATACCAGCAATACATGAAATATTCAAGGTGAGGTCATGCCAACACTAAATATAATGGGACAGTGACCTCTATTGACCAGCTGTCTGTGCAGTGTTTAATGCACTCCAGAATACAGTTTGCCTTTTTGGCTGCCAGGGAACACAGTTGGCTCATGTTGAACATGCTGTCACCAGCACAACCAGCCCCTTCCTGCGCAGCTACTCTCCAGCCACTCATCTCCCAGTCAGTACCTGCATCTAGCATTACTCTGTGCCAGGTGCAGCATCTGGCTCTTTCTTTTGTGGAATTCCATGCTGTTCCTGATTTCCCAGTGCTCCAGTGTACAAAGACAGCCTCTGCAAAGCCTCTCATCGAAAGAGTCAGCAGCACCTCCCAGTTTAGTATCATTGGCAACCTTACTTAGCACGCCTTGAACTCCCAATCACTGATAAAAACATTGAAAAGAACCAGCCCTAAAACTGAGCCCTAGAGAACATTGCTAGTGACTGCTCGTAAGCCAGATGTAACTCCATATGCTATAGCCCTTGTAGTTCTACTGTTCAGCCATTTCATCCAACAGCATAACATGAAACCTTTCATCTTGCAGTTGGACAACTTGTCCAGAAGGATATAACCCTCCTCTTAGGAATTGTCCAGTATTTTCACAGGGATTGTTTGCACAGGCACCTTTTTCATTTTTCATGACTTTAGGTTATTTTTAGGTTGTAGAGGAATCCTTCAGCAACAAGAAGGAAAGCAGTGATAAGAAAGGTTGCAGTGATCTGCAATCATGAATCAACACTCTTGACAATGTGTATAGTTTGCTGATTCTATTAGTCTCATGTTAAAATGAAAATGAACATTATTGATGCTCTTTTGAGATTCAAAGATTGATTCAAATAAAAATGTAAAAGAAAAAGTCTTGTTAAAATAAATAAAATAACGACTCCAGCTGCTATTCCGTTTTGTCTAAAGTGACTGAACTAAGCTAGAAGACATTTACTAAATTGAGACAGAATGAAAACACTTGAATCCTGGAGAATATTGCTGAGAATGACATCACTTAGCCAGTGGCTTAAATACCACAAATTCAGTTGATATTTGCAGATCAGATATACAGCAACAACATACAACAAAAGCAAATGAAACACAGATAGATACGGGAAGAGAGACCATATTGAGAAAATGTTGACAAAGCAGTGGCACGTGAGAAAGAGGGTAACATTCTGACTTAAGTAGGCTTTGATTCAGAAGAACTGAGAAGTAACACTTGGCCTAGAACTGCTAATGATTTCCTCAGAGCAGCTCTCCAGAAGCCACTCCTAAAGAGGCTTTCCAACTTCTCAACAACATTTTAAAAAAAGGATTATACGAACCAGCTGCTGCTTGGAAGAAGAGGAAGGCTAGAAGAACAGAAACCCTGGACATAATAGAAATGACTACAGGATGAAAATCAGTCTAAAATATAATAAACAGCACAGAAATGGGAAGGTCAGTTCTTAAGCAGCAGCAGGAATAGTGTTTGTTCTTTCTGAAGACAGCTGCTACTCCCTTCTGAAGCACTGCCAAGGCACAAAAAAGAAAACAAGGCTTAGTATTTTTAATTTTTCATTAGTAAGTTACAAGCTAATTTAATCTTAGTTCAAATTAAAATCAACAGCAAATCTCTGATGGAAAGTGCTGACATGCCCATCATTCACATCTGGATCCTTGGTAGCAGCATCTGTATGAGCATTCTTTTAAATACAATTTTACGCTACTGTCAGCTCCTTCATTTTAAAAAGTAGAGGTGAACTTCAATCCATGGAGGAAAATCAACCCTTAATCTTACTCTACTTGTGACATTGTTAATTGTATGCTTTGATACGTTATCACCAGCAATAAATACTCTGACAGAAACTAGGTAAGAATATAGGAAGACCAGATGAAGCAAGTTACTGGAGGAATCACTAACTTAAAAAATAACTGATTTCAGCTCTCTCTCCTCTTCCTCTTTCATTTTCGAAAATAATGAAATTAGGGATGCGCCAGTCTTTCACATTAGCATAGAAGAAGTGGAAAGTGACAGAGTAGAAAAGAATTCCTTTTCATTCTTTTAGATAGCATAATAGATAATAGCCCCAAGGTGTCAAAACAGTTGATTGACATGCAACTAGTTTTCTTCATGCTTCACCAAAATCCCACAAGCATTATCTGTCCCACTCCTGGAACAGAGCCAGGACCACTGCTTATTTTCCTGGGTCACTGAGCTGAATCTCTCCAATGTTGCCTGGTAGGAAGGCCAGTCTGCTCATACTGGGAAGCTGCTGAACTCTGTTGTCACTGCTCTCTGCAGTCATGCTTGTGGACAGGGCTGGACCCAGTGACCTGCTCAATGGAGCCTGCAGCACAGGGAATTTGGCAAAAATAAATGAAGTGGTCCCATCATGGTTGCCTGGGACACTATGCCTGGGGAAGGTGATGTATTTACAGAAAACGATTTACACAATGAATTTCGTATTTTATTATTTATTTTTTTTTTCTGTTTGAGAGAGCTCCATGGCTGCACTTCATGCTTCTGAAACGTGATCAGACTTGTGTTTAAAAGGGGCTGCTAATTTATGTATTTGTAACTTACTGTTCGTCATTACAGTTACCTTGAAAGATCAGTTATGTTATGAGCTGGATAGTCAAAATCTCAAAAATGGCAAAAGCTAAAAGGCTTCCAGTTGTTCCACAGAGGTAGGTAGGACACTGTGTGACAGACAGGTCGACAAAATTCTAGAAATAAATCTCAGGAAGTGCAGCGCTATCATTTATTAATTTCAGGGCACCTGTCTGGGTTAAAGCAGTGATTCAAACAATAAAAACCACAGCTTTTCTGTTTACAGCAAGAATTGAAATTAAGTTTTATGATCACTTCTACAAAGTAAATTTCTATTTATGCATTGTTTCTGTGAGAGGAGATCTTATCAGTGCTAAATATCAAAAAGACAGCTGTCAATAGGATGGGGCCAGGCTCTTTTCCGTGGTGTCCAGTGACAGGACAAGAGACAAAGGGCATAAACTGGAGTACGGGAAGTTCCACAGAACATGAGAAAGGACTTCTTTAGTTTGAGACTGACAGAGCACTGGCACAGGCTGCACAAAGAGATGGTAGAGTCTCCTTCTATGGATCTATTGAAAACTAACCTGGCCACTTTTCTGTGCAACCTGCTTTAGGGAACCTGCTTTAGCCAGAAGTTGGACTTGACCTCCAGAGGACCCTTCCAACACCTACACTTCTGTGATTCTCTGAAGGATGAGCTAACTAAATCCTGACTGGTCTTGTTTTGTTGTCTCTGTGTTAAATCTGCAACTGGGATTTTACCAGCTGATTAACTTTGCTTGAGACAGATTTATAACCTGACATTTCCCTGGCACCACATATAGCTGCTGGATTGGTTATTTTTAATTACCTCTGAAAACCTCTCCCCTTTCTTCCTAAATCGTACACAAGTAAAGCAGGTGAATGACTTGGCTTTTAAACACAGATTTAACATAAAAAAGATTTAATCTCATTTTTCAAGACTACTCCAGCTCACAAAATGTTCCTTTTAGATATGTCTCCCCACAACAAATAAGTCAAGAAACAACTGAAGCCCATTCTCTTTTATCCTGATTAAATAAATTTTTTCCCTGTCAAGATTCCCTATATATGCTTTCTAGGCTTTCCTTACTAGGCAGAAAGCCTGCTACAACAGTTATGGGAGAGGAAGATAAACATTTGTTAGGTATGCAGACAAGTCAGTTAAGTTTATTCCTTCATTAAGTTCAACCTCCCCAAAAATTCTTTAATGAATGCTCCTCTTATCTTTGCAGTTGCCACTAGACTTGTTTTGAACAAATATGTCTCTCTTCCTTAAGAGAAGAAAAAGAAGGATGATTTAATATTTGATTAGCAAATAGTATTTCACAGTTGTCCGTGTTTTGAAATGGAAGTAACACTGTGAATTTCAGTATTGATTTCAAGAAGCTGCATGCAGTATTATTCTTTAATTCATACCGTATATCTTACACCTGCAAGAATTCATTAATATTTCTAAGGAAAGGGTACATAAAGCCCTGTCAAAACAGGAAGGAATATGGAAGGCAGACAGAGTTAAAAGGCTTTCATTTTTTTTTCTGATAACATCAACTTTATTTTGGAAACTGATTCTGGCAGCCAATCCTGCAATTTTTTTTTAGCACATTAAAAGTAAAGATAAACTCTGTTCACTATTTGTATATATGCAGTACCTAAAACCTGATCAGAAGGAGGATATAAAGCTAATGTTAAACAACGTCATTGGTCTGTTTTGCTCTTTTTTTTGTTTGTTTTGTTTTGTTTTGGAGAAGAAAGATTTCAGCAGCAGAGAATCACATTAAGAAAATTTATTTACAACGGCTACTTCTGATTGTTTTTCAAAAATTTGCCCCAAATACTTCATTTTTGCACTGACTCTGACATTGTAAGATTGTAGAAAGCAGAGAAAGAATGCAAAAGGGGAAGGCAGGATTCCGGGGAAAAACGACTGCAGGACTACCCGGTGCAGGTTATTTTTATCAGAAGCTTTTTCTTTTGAAAACTGCTTACGGAGAGGGGAGATGCACTTGGCTTATTTTAATAGCTGCTCTATTGCCAGAAGAACACCTACAGGAGGAATGCTGCGTGGCAGAGATGGAACGGCACACAAAAAAGGTGTTGAAGAACCAGCGGCATGAAAGAGAGCACTTCATATGAAAACAAATGGCAATGTTCTGCATGGTTTGAAGAATTGTCTTCTGGCTCAGGCACTAGTATGGGACTCAGAAGATTTTGGTTCAGTTTCCAGTTTTGTCACAGTCCTTCTCTGACCTTGAGCTAGGAAGTGTGTCAGTTAAATTCAGTCTTTCTATCAGAGAGTAATAGCACTATGCTCAAGAATATTTCATCCATTTCAACTGCAAGCTTTCCGAGGCAGGAACTCTCTCTTACTGTGTGGTTGTACAATGTCTTTAGCTTCTCAGCTGGGGCCTTTAAGCTCTAGCAACAAGAATAAAGCTGATTTAGGAGCTGGGTTTTTACTGCAGTTGTCAGTTGCGCTTGATTCGTTCAGATTGGACTTCAGGCTTCTGCTAATCTGATCGTTTAATGCAAAATGAGGAATACTGCAGTATGTTCAGGGGAAATATTTATGTTTGTCTTGTTTGATATTCATTTTCCTGTTATGTCAATTCAGGGAACCTCCAGAAGTATCTAAAGCCTCTCCACATACTGCAGCTCTAAAAAACAGCAAGGTTACTGCAACGTTGTAAATGCTAAAAAGAGTGAAATGAACAGATTTCATCTTGTCAGATATAAATCTCTGTGATGGATGGTATTCATTTCATCCGTTCTCAGCTCACTTTCACTAGCCTGCAGTTGGGAAAAAGACTGTCTTCCCTCGTGGGGCTGCAGAAGGTGGGAAGGCTATGGGACTGGGTCCATTCAGCCAGGTGCAGCCTCCTGGAGCAGAGGAAGGTTTCTGCTGGAGAGAATCTGGAGCCTGCTTGGGCTGCAGGGAGTCTGCTGATTTTGGGTGGGCGAGATGTGGTGAACAGGAGACTAATGAAATAACCCAGGAGCACGCAGTCAGGTTGTAGGGGGATCAGAGGGAAGTTGTGCCTTGGAATGCAGTGGATGTTTTCTACAGACTGTGCAACCTGAAAGCTACTGAATGTTGCTATATTGGGAAAACACACTCCACAAGGACAAAAGAAAAACAAAAACAAAACACAAACAAACAAAAAACACCCCCAACAGGACAGTTTTGTATATAAAGCTCATTTGTTCCAATTTGGTAGTACTCTGAGCTTTCTCTGTGCTGAATTCAGAGTTATGGTGTGGGATTACAATGCATAATCCTGTTAAACACTGGATTTTGAGATTTGAATCCCTTTCCAGTTTTTTGGGGGTGCTCAATTAAAAGAAATGATCCAAAGAAGCACCAGATCCACCACAAAGTCCTTCACATACACAAGGACATGTGAAGGACTGTTGTGTTAAAATGGTGAGCCAGACGCAGTCTGGAAGAGGAGAGGTCACACGAAATGGAACTGAATATCCTCTGGAGCCCAAGTTGCTCACAGTGTACAAGACCTAGCTATAGGGAACAAGTCTAACGTGACGTTGTCTGACCTTGTGATTAAGGTTATTCAAGGCATTTTGATGTTTTCTGAAAGTATTTGTGGAATTAGATCACCATTTGAAAACAACAGTAATGTCACTAAAAAAGGCAAATGTGTCAGACACAGTCATCTGTTTACAAATTCAGGCGAAACTACTGCTATGGAGACCACAAATGGCACTCATCTCCCTCTTTTTTTTTCTTTTTTTTTTCTTTTTTTTTTTTTTTAAATTGTTACAGTGCTTAAAACAAAAAATATTGAAAGGAGAATATCAACAGTGTCTTTTTCAAAGTGCACTAAATTTTGATTTTCTAACGTTTTAAAATGTCATGTAGTTTTAGCAGAAAAAAAAAAAATAGATATGCTGCTGGAAACAATAGCATTGTGGACAGTAAAATCTATAGTTCCTTTAAAAATTTATGTTGAGTACTTCACTACTTCATGCTACACAATTGCTTCTATTACTTAATTCAGCTCATTAATAAGAAGATTTAAATTATTTCCAGAACAACCCCAGGCAATGCTACTGGCTTGAGGCAGAGTGACTGGAAGACTGTGAAGAGGAACAGGACCAAGGGGTGTTAGTTGACGCTCAGATGAATGTGAGCCAGCAGTGTGCCCAGGTGGCCAAGAAAGCCAATGGTATCCTGGCTTGTATCAGAAACAGTGTTGTCAGCTTAAGCAGGGAAGTGATCATCCCTCTGTACTCAGCACTAGTGAAGCCACACCTCAAGTACTGGATTCCGTTTTGGGCTCCTCACTACAAAAAAGACATTGAGGCCCTGGAGCATGTTCCGAACAAAGCAAGCTGGTGAGGTGTCTGGAGTACAAGTCATATGAGGAATGGGTGAGGGAACTGGGATTTTTTAGACTGGGGAAGAGGAGGCTCAGGAGTGGTTTTATCACTACTCTCTACAACTACCTGAAGGGAGGCTGCAGTTGGCTTCTTCTCCCATGTAACTAGCGAAAGGACTAGAGTAAATGGCCTCAAGTTGCTTCAGGAGAGATTCAGGTTGCATGCGAGGAAAACTTCTCCAAGAGAGTGGTCAGGCAGTGGCATGGGCTGCCCAAGGAAATGTTGAAGTCCTTGTACAACCTCCCTGGAGGTGTTCAAGAAATGTTTAGATGTTCCACGGAGGGACATGGTTTGCTGGGAACTATTGGTGATAGGTGGATGGTTGGGCTGGATGATCTTGGAGGTCTTTTCAAATCTTGGTGATTCTATGATTTGTCTTGGCAGATGAATGACTGGGTAAGATGGAAGGATCAACATTTTGATTCTTCACAATACAAAACCAAGTAAAAATTAAAACTTTTGATCACAATTATATTGGTTTTAGAAGAAATTTCTATAGAGTGAAAAGGTTCTCTAGAGATGGTAGATCAGAGTGATGACCACTCATTATCAGAAAAGCTTTTAGCATAAAGATTTCCATGGAACAGAATGGCAAAACATATGATTATTTCCCAGTAATACATGTGAAATTGTGATCTAATTTAGCTCTTTATTTTAATTTAAATAAATTATTACAGATGAGGGTGAGAGAAGGAAATAACAGAAAAAAAAAGCCAGATGACAATTGCAGTGTGAAAAAGACAGAAGCACTGCTTTGCATAGCATAAACTCAGAAGAAAATGGGACAATGTTCTTCAGAGATACTATGAAGCATCTAATTGAGATACTTTGATTTCTAAAGCAAAAAGTCTTTCTGAATGTTAGAAATAAATTTTACAGAAACGCTAAATTGAAAACATTATCATAAATTGCTCTTTATAGTTCAATTCTTGGGACACAATAATCTTCTTTCCATGAATAAGACACAAGGCAAAAATGATTATACAAAATAATATCTATATTTTAGTCAAAGCCCCAAAAGCACAAGAATAGCAGTTCCTATTTCAAAAATATTGAGAAGAGATCTGGCTTGATGCTTAAAGGAAATAGAGTTTTCAAAATGTAGGTAACAGAGTAAGTGCAGGTAACAGGAAGGTTTCAGATAATGTAAACAAGAATTACAAATACAAAGAACAAAATAGGCAATTTTAGACTGATATTAGATCAGGTTAGTTTTTGTGAGCCCTCCAATGAGTGCTGAATGTTCACTGGAAACATTTTCAGACACTGATAGCTTCAGGAATCTGGGGAGGAGGGAGGATTGTTGGTTTTGTTTTTACTTTTAGCTTTACTAATTTTTTCCTGCTATGTGGGAATATCCCATTACAGATCTATACTCCCTGAGTATAAAACAACAAAAGTCAAGTCTTCAGACCATAGCAAAGGCTAAAGAGCTCCCAAGAACCTCCTTCTATCTAGGGAAAACAGCACAACTTTGATTGATCACTGCTATGGAAAAGATTCCTAGGAGAAAACTTCCCTATATCCTTTCTGTATCCTAGTATCTCAGCTGCTTATGTAGCCCCTTTGAATGTCTTACAATGGGCCTTAGTTAGAAATCAAATTTGATCATCTATCAGAACACTAAAATAGTAGTCAACATAGAGAAAATGGATCTCACAAATGGATTTGATGACATTACAGTATGACCACGTCAGCCATGAAGTAAACTTACACTTCATCCTTTAAACTACATACCTGTCTGCATCACGTAGACTACCAAGAGGAACAGACGATACTAG
This sequence comes from Alectoris magna, assembly GCA_030625065.1. Lineage (NCBI taxonomy): Eukaryota > Metazoa > Chordata > Aves > Galliformes > Phasianidae > Alectoris > Alectoris magna. The sequence continues at coordinate 110,478,785 of CM060560.1, forward strand.
TCCACACAAGAAAATTAATCATTTCAACTGTATGCAGTTTATTTCTGTTTTAGAAAAAGTATTCTTCAATAATTAGGAAGGATAATGAAATTTTCATTAGTATTAAAGACAGCTGTCTCAGTGCAACTTAGAAAAAACTTTTTCAGAAATAGATTTGTACAAACTTCAGCTATGATTACCAATCTTAAGAGAGTTTCAGAAAGGAACTGTTATCTCAAAATACTGTGACTGCAACTGTCCACCGTTCTTGAAGACAATCTAGAGGAACTTTACTCTCTCCAATAAAAGTCATAAAAGTGTAGCATGCTACACACTGGCACACTCTTCTGGATAAGAGCTAGTGGTATTCCACCTGATTATTATACCCATGCTTCTACTCCTACAGCATGACACAAGGAGCACATTCTAGTGCTCAGAGGAGCTTCTACACAGATCTGTAGAAAACATGCCCAATTTTTTTACCCCTTATCTGGAAAAAGAAAAAAAGAGCACTGTAATCTGTAAAATAAATCAACATTCACATGGTAAAATTAACATTAAAGTATTTCTATTACCCTCAAGAAGACTGGAAACAATTTGATTTTCCTGTATTAGATATTCAGCATGTTATTTTGTTTAGATAGATGCACATTTCAAAGAACTGTTTGATTAGAGAAATAAGCCATCTGTTAGTGGTTGGCAACACAAAGAAACTATAACTGCATAAATAATAAAAAATTCTGTGAAAAATCAACAATCTGAATCAGTAACAGAAACATGAGATAGCTGATTTGGAACAAAATAGAGAAGTTCAGTAACTCACTCCTCTCATTTGAAGAGACTAACTCATTGTTAGCCCCGGTTCAGCATAGGTATATGCCTCAAAATCAGCTGGCACAGGGCTGGACATCCTCGGACCACAACTGGAAAGACATGGAGAAAGAACCTAAGACAAAATGGGCTACTTACATGCCTCATTGAAAAAGCTCTGTTCTTCCTAGACTCCTGTACACATCAGATAACTTTCCATTTTTGAAGAACATGATTTTTCATCATTTCAACTACTCAGAAAAAGATAAGCACAATGTAATTTTACCCCATGTGTGTAATGTTTGATTATAAATCTTTACTTCTGTCCATAATACTCAACCATTCTCACAATTATCAGATACCTTTCACAGAAAGTGAAAATGAAACAAACTGACGCTCTGTAAATGCAGTCTTATGAGTAACACTGATTCAAACAGAGCCAAAGGAATTTTTCTGAGTAAGCAGGACGCATCCTCACTTCAGCAATAATACCACAGTGCTATTCCTCACTTAGGTAATGAAAAATTGAGGTCATGGGGGATACACAAGGAAGTTAAGGTGAATTCATTTGCAGGTATGGAATCCCTCACATGTTAAAATGTGTGTTAACACTCATGCAAGGGCTCCCATTCGGAGTTTTAAAAAGGAGCTTTAGATGACTAAGGACCTAAAAAGCAGGACACATATTATCAGTCCTAACTGAACTTAACAGAAATCAACTCTTTAAGTTCTCTTTACATTAAAACAAACAAACAAACAAACAAAAAGAAACACAACCCTCACTACACCCTCAACTAACAAAGCAATTTCCACATGCTCAGCAGAAAGTGCTACTGAAACAGACAGCTCATTCCTAGATGTTTGTTCCTGACCACAACAAGGAATATTGCTCACTTAGTATGACAACAAACTGATTTGATTTAGCAGTGTGCTGTGACTATATAGGTGGATGTTTTTTCACCTTCATCTGGCACAAAACTGATAGGCCCTTTGCTTGGCCTGGCCTTCCACTTGTGCCAAGGTGCATACCACAGGTCACAGAGACAAACCCAAAAATATGGTATGTAGAGTCATCAGGGACACTCAAAGGCACCAGCACCACAGCTCTATAAAACCTGCATTCAAGGAGATCAGCATAACCCAATTTTTAAGCAGCCTATCCAGCTCATCCTTTTCCTGCACAAACTTAAAGCTACTATACAAGAGGCATTGCATAGTCTCAAAAAATCAGGCTTAATGGAAAACTCCCTTCTATCTCCACAAGGCAAAGTATTAGGGATGGTCAAGAAACATTCTTTGTAATTTTACTTGGCACATGGTTAATAGGCCTTGCTCTGTAACTGTGAAGCGGCGAAGTTGGCTGCAACTTGAGATATCAGTTCTGAAAACTGCTGTGAAATGTCACCAGAACTATTAGCATCTTCGGGAGCTGCCTGGGAGGAGTGTCTTGACAGAGCAGAGATTTTCAAGAGGGGAAGCTATTTGATGCTTGGATAAGCCATCTTCCCTCCTGAATTCCAATCAAAAAATAACAGAAAAAGGCAAGGTAGGTAATAGAAAAACCCCAAATATTAAGACATCCATTGTAACATATCTCTCACATGAAGAAATGAATACAAGTAACATACAGCTGCTCAGTGGCTACAGCTTTTGTTGTTTCTATTCACTATGTACAGTTTTAGGATGCTTAAAATGATGTTTAATTACTGATGATTTTTGGTAATTAAGCACAGCTCCTCTAAGAAAAATGACAGTTCTCAGAAATGCTTTTTTAGTGGAAATCGCTCTGTTTCAATGACAGTTTTTGCCAGGAAGTTCTCTGCAGACCCGAAGAAAATCCCCACAGAATGAGAAGAGAGAAACCTCAGACCAGTCACCAACTAGGTCACTCCTCAACTCAGACCATGGTCTTGGCTCTCAGTTGAGCACCTTAAGCCACTGGACACTCCTTCACACTGCTCTCTACTTCTAACACCACTTTCCAGCTAATGTGGAAGCTTCACTCTTATCCTTCGACAGAACCATACTGATCTCTATTCAACCTCCTCCTAGCTGCAGGATCTAGCTAAAAGCTCTGAGTTTTCCCTATTGATTGGTAAGAAGTTCCACTCTCAGGATGCAGCAGCATATTTTAATTTGCCTTTTAAGGAGTGGACACAACAAAAGAACAAAACTAGCTCTTACTGTCAGAATACTGTTAAGATATTTGAAGAACATTTGTTCTGAACTGCTACGTTTCTAATAGTGTTAATTCATAAATAGTACACAGAAGAAAAAAAAAAAAAAACATAAGGAACATCAGGAAAACCTTTTAAGATTTGCCTCACTTCTAAGCTTGTAGGAATATCTTCTGTAGGATAAGAGAGAAGAAATACTGAAGGACTAGTTCTGGATTCCAAAAAAATTAGTCCCTTAACTCTTTGCAGAGAATGACAGTGATGTTCAGCTTAGAGCCACTTAACATCTTTTTGTTTGCAGCACACTAGAGACTGAATAGAGAGCACACCTCTTTCACAGGAATTACAAACAACTGTCACTAACGACATTTGGTTCTCTCCTACCTGCTCTGGTTTCTAAACATGACCCTCTGATAGAACACTGGCCTCCAGCAGCACTTCTCTGAGCCATGTCATTTCTTCATAGCCTTCAATTCATATTCAGGATGAAAACATGCCACTTTTTTTTTGTTTGCTTTTGATTTTTATCTTTTGTTTTGTGCATTAATCTAAATAACAAAAAATGTCACTGCAATAGGTGCTGTATAAATCTGTAAAACTAATAAATAGTGGGTATAATATCTAAATACTTTCCCTCATTGGGATGAGTAGATTCCTGAAGCGGTGCTATGTAGAACAGCTGACAGTAGAAATAGTTATAATAGATCACTTTGACAACTTTAGATTTACATAATGGATTCATCTACTTTGTAGATTGGGTTTGCGTGAATTCTCTCTGCAAGCAGAAATGCCTATTACCCTAACAACATTTGTTTTGAATGGTAGATGTTTCTACATAAAGTATACATTTCCACAGCATATAGCTTTAAGCTTACATTTTTAAAAGACCTGCATGCTTGTATGTTATGTGCAATCTGAATAAATAATGATGTGTGCCTGTTGAAACGGGAACTATTTAAAAACTTTACCACATATTTTCATTTAATTCACACAAGCTAACTTTTTTGTGTGTGTGTGCGTGTATGTGTGTGGTTATTCTCAACCCTTTTTCAGACTTAGGGACATCTGTAGTTGCAGATAAACACACTGCAGAACTACGAAACTGCACCTAGAAAACTGATACCCTTTTCAGACTGCTCAGATCAAATCACGAAGATATTTATTACAGAAAAAGAAATCTAGGATTAGTACATTCTAGTTCAAAGTCCCATTCCAGGGATATAAAAAGCAAAAACAGAAGAGGGGCTGATAATCTTCTCTGCACACATGAATGTGAAGATGCCCATCCTGCTGCTTTCTGAGATTTTCACCTCTGGGGGGATGTGTGGGGCAGGGCTGCAGCATCCAGGGCTGCATGGATTCTACTTAGTGGTAAGACCTACAGGACAATTCAGTAAAACCTAAAGTACAGATATCAATAGTACATAACTTCAGGAGAGTCGCACATCATCCCAGCAGGGCACACAACTCTGAAGAAGCCCAACAGAAAATTCCAGTACTATGGGAATAAAAGTAAAATGATCTTTCTGCTTTCACATCAGCTAAAGGGGACACCAGCCCAAGAACAGTCTATCAGGTGACTCCTCTTAGGACAGGGTACTTGCACTCTCCAGTTAGTGCTCTTCACCCTTACAGGATGGGCAGCAGTGGGACAAGCCCACCAGGTGGACTCTCTCAAGTCCAGATCTGTAGGATTTCAGCACACAGCTCCAGGGCAGTTTACTGAGCCTCTGCATCACCTTTAACGCTCTCATATAATTATCTTGGCTGATGGGCTCTTGTTGGATTTACTGCAGTTATGGGACCTGGGGTACATCACAATATGCTCTCTGAAAAAAAAAAAAAAAGAAAAAAAAAAAGCAACAACCACAGAATTTCAGTCCATAGCAAGTTCTAGAAAGAGAAATCTCCCAGCAACTGGAAATCGTACTTTTTTATTAAGTATAATATCGCATTATTTGTTGCACATGAAGATCGCTGAGGAATTCAAGTGATTTCTCTATGTCTGTTACTTTCTTACACAGCTATTTTTGACAATATGAATATATATATATATATTTTTTTTTTCCTTGGGAAGCTGATGACGTTATAAGACTACTGGGTCACCTAAGCACTTCAATATCTTTTATACATTTTTCCCATTGGTATTTCAAAAAGATGAAAAAATGCTATCGATCGCATTTCCCATGTTAAGGGCAATTTGCTCAAAGCAAAACAGGAAGTCTGACACAAAGCGAGCAACTGAGAACGAGAGCCTTTGAAATCAAAGTATTCAGATGGAAACATTTAAACTGTTCTGTATTACATCACCTTAAGCATTATACAGACTTAAGAGTGTGAGATCATATATGGTCTGTTGTTGCTTTGTGCGGTTTGAGGAGTGTGATTAATTTGCAAATTAACAGAGGTACTTTAAGATAATTAGAGCCTCAGATAACCCTGTTTGAATATATTAGCAATTTTTTTTTTTTTTCTACGCAAGGCGGAATATATTGCTGTCACTGAACTAAATCATAAACAATGTCTGCCAGCAGTAAAGAGTAGATAATAACTGTAAACTCTTGCTGCAATTTATTTGATTTTATACAGTTTGTAAATAAAAGCAAACTTGCAATTAGCCATTCTGAAGCTCACTAATATTAAAAAAAAAAAAAAGAAAAAGAAAGAAAGTATAAAACAGAAAAAAGGTCTATACATCTTCCTAAGCTGTCAATGTAAATGTTCAAGACCCATTAATGCAAGTTGTTTCTCCATATCTCGGGGCTTGTCAGATTTCAGCTGTATCCTCTCACAAATGCTTATATATGAAAATATACATACATAGTTAGGAATTAAGTATAATTTCATTTTTTTCTTAACCAAATATTGGTTGTAATTGTACTTATATTCAGGCAGCCTCCCATCTAAAGCAATCTTGATTCTGCATTGGTGGCATTCATGAAATAAGTGCTTCCTAATTACCTTTTCAAGGTGATTCTATGGGGTTGTATGGCTGTAAATAAGAAACTAATCATGCGTGTATAAAAAAAACCCACAAACAAACATCCAAACGCACAACAAACTAGGCAATGCATTTTCTGATCTCTCAAAAAACTTAGGAAGTGGTTGCACAGCTAACTGATGAGAATCAGAAAGTGAATTTAATCAACCAATAAGTCTGCTATTTGTACATTCGCTTTTTTTCTAATTGGGATGTGCATTTTTCATTCCTAGCATTCCTGGTAATTACTCAGTCTCAAAATACCTACATACTGGCAAATTCCCCAATTTGCAAATTTCCCACCACACCAGTGATGATGTTTGGTCTTTCCTTGTTTCACCAACAAAGATACTAAACAAAACATGTAGAAATCAACAGACCATGCCAGTTTTAACTTCCTTGAGCATTTCACGCTTGCTTTATGGTGAAGAGTCTTTGAGCAAAAGGAGACGCAGCAAATGACTCAGTGTCTCAAGTTCTTTGCAGATTGCTACTGTGAAGAAAATGATTTTTATTTTTTTTTTAACATTTACTCTGTTACTTACAGTTAATGGCAAGGTCTGAGCTGAATATTTCTAAGTAAATCCAAAAAGTACACTTCAGGACTGAAAAAGAGTTTAAGCTTTCGTGAATAGACTTCTTTTGTAGTGAACAATTAACTTGCCCATTCTTTTTTCTTTCCTTTTTCCCACCCTATAAAGTGTGGTTGGAATTGGTGGGAGGAGTAACTACAGTGACTAATACGGCTTGAGTTCTCAGAAGGTGCCCCTCCATGGTGATAAAATTTCAAATTTCTTTAAAAAATAAGAATAAAACAGGAAAAGAAAAGCTGTTGGTAAGATGGGAGAGATCAAGTCATGAGCTGTAAAGTAATCAAACCAGTTAAATCAGAAGTGTGCAATGAGGATGTTTTGGGGAAGCAATATTGCTGAATCCTATCTTCTGTTCTGGACGTTAAGCTTTTATATTCAGATTATGGCACACAGCAAGCTGTCTTGGCTCCTGGGATTTCCCTTTGTCTCTGCTATGATTATTACAACAGATATTCCTTCTAGCCGTTCCTGCTCTCTGCTGTGCTGTCTTGCTCAGGCACTTCCCATTTCTCTTTTTGCCTCTCTATTTGCTTAGGCTTTCAAGCCCTCTGTGACTGCATTCATGGAACAAAATGTTGCCATTACATTTATCCCTATTTATCCTCTTTTGACGTTGAACTGAATTTTGTTCTGCTATCACGAAGAAAGCTAGATTTGTCATCATCAACAATATCTCCATTGTACTTAAATCAACCTGAGCACAACTATAATTTATTTCCTAAATTTATCAAAACACTTTATGAGCAAAAAGTTTTCACCCTTCCCCTATTATTTTTCTAGTGGAGGATAGAAAAGGGGGGAAAAAAAAGAAAACAAAAAAAAAAAAAAAGAAGGGGGGGGGGGGGGGAATGTAAATGCGGATATTTGTTTGTACTCAAAATGCCTACAGGCATATTTCTCTTGTGCAGTGAGAGCACCCTAGGAGGAACGGACTGGCCAATTATCCAGGAAGAAAAGTAGCTCACATAATAAAACTAAATTATCATCATGTTTTGTTTCTCTTCTTACTTTTCATAGACGTTCTAAAAACTCCATAGGTAGGAATCAGTCTAATTTAAAACCAAATTACTGGGATAAAACATCAAAAGACTGAAGAAGGATTAGGTTATATAACACCTCTGCATTAACTCTTACTCTCAAAGCCATTAGCCACCATTGTATTTCACATGGTTAGGTTGCAAGATCTCTGCAGATTAGCACTACATGAGAATTACGTATTGCAAAGATAATGTGAATGCAAAATGCAGCAGCACTGCACTGTTCTTGACTTCTTATGAAGTTGATTCAGTGACATGAAGCCGAAATCTTCCTCAATGTTGCACTGGCAGGATATGTTTATCCCTACTTGTCATTTCCCATAAAAGCAGAAAGACACTGCATCTCAAAATGGTCCAGTCTAAGCGCCATCCACATTATACCCACTTAGCAGTACACATTCAGATAACTTCTATAAATTGGTAATTAATTAAGACTCACAACAACTCTGGAAAAATACAATAGTTCTTATCCTATTTCATAGAAAAATATAGTAAGACTAAGATAAATCATTTGCCCCAGATCATCACTGGTAAGAATCCAAAATTCTACAAGGCTTATGATGTTGACTATATGGATATTGAGTAGGTCAGTGCTACCAAGCTTACAAGGAAGCTATATAATGGCACCATAAAAACTTCTGCTACTACAGTGACAAAACACTATTTCCTCCCAGTGGGAGCTCGTATGTTGGAACTGGAGTAAAATCAACTAGCAAATCCAACTGGACCATAAATAGCTCACAGTGAGCCGTGAAAATGAAACATTCACAGAGAAGAGAATGTAGGTATACTTTAAACTACATATCACAAACTAACGCAGATTACCTTCACAATTCAGCCTTCCCAGGAACAGAGAGACAGCAGAAGGGGCAGAAGATGCTATGCTAAGGTGGCCACTGTTCATTCTATTCTCAGAAAGCTATGTATTTGATTGTAGAAAAAAGAGCTACTTCTCTGCTTGGAAGGCATACCTACCAGGTACTCAAAGTTTTGATTCAGAGACAGCCTCACCAATTAATTCTCTGTGCTCTATTTCCCTTTTCTTGGCAGTGAAAAATGAGAGACCGGCACATGCTATTTGCCTGTGCTGAGTAGCTTTTCAAAAACAAGCTTCAGGCTTGGAGATGTCAAAGAGATAATGCTAATAGCAGAGGATCAATTACTTCCTCGTGACTCAGGATGGAGGCCAAATCTATACACTATTTGACCTTTCTGCAAATTCGACACAGCCACTGATCACTGATGATCCACTAACAGACTCCACTAGCATAAGCAATATAATAACTTCAATCATTTCTGTTACGCATCTCAAACAGGACATTAAATGTAGAGAGCAGATGTTCAAAAATCAATGCAGTCACTCTCCCATGATTTCACTTTCTAAAAGTGATCTCCTGAAGAAACAATACAAGAACCCAACCCTTACATTGCTTGTCGCACCCTTTTTTTTCTCTAAAGGGAAAGATGTTTGAATAAAAAAGCTCCAAGGAAAGTTTAGTTTGAGCCCTATATTTGGTACACGTTAAGAATAAACAAAAGGATATCTACATACTTGCAGAGATTAGAGCAGGTACAGGACTGATGTATAGAGGTCAGAGTTAGTATTCATTGTGCTCACAGTAAGTATGTTGTGCCAAAAGTAATGCCTTGTATTTATTTCCATGAAAACTAAGACAGGTTCAAAGAGTACAATAACACTATTTGATACAGCAAATTCTCAGCAATAAAACACTATTTCTCAACATAGGCATCACCATTAGCTGTGCATTTTCACCAGCAACAAACAAGAGCCTACCTGTCACGCTCATTAAAATTTGCGCCAGTGGAGACAAATCGCTATAGCTGTCACCACTGCAGAAATTCACCACTCACATCACTGTGCTCGTATGGACTGTTCGGTCTCCATCAACATTCAGCAAATGTGGATGAACGTCAACGAGTGCCATTATTTTCTGCATTGAGAAATTCAGTGACGCACCTTTGCTTCATCTGTACTTCCACATCAGACGCCATTCTGTCAGACTGCCCCTCTGCTGCCATCTGTTACACAGCAACAACATGAAGGGAAATATTGGTGGGATGGTTCAACCACACCACCAATATCTGTTTCTGATGTTGTGGGCCAACGTAAAATAGGAGTAGCCCTCCTACATTAGGGGACATCATTGGTAACAAGCTAAGTCTGTTTCATGTCTTAGAAATTAGAGGGCTGTAGTAAATAAGCTCTCTCTGCAGAAGAGCTGGAAGGCTGAGGATCTTATTCAGTTTTAAGTACCACTAGACACATGGCAGTGAGGATTCCTCTTATTCTTTGATCAAAGGAGAAAAAATTGTAGTGTTGTTAACTGGGTTGGTCTGCATTTATCCAATTTCCTACTTCAACTTTATATTATATGCTTCTCTGAATCCTTGGTAAATTGAAAATCCAGTCTAAGAGCAAACCTACAAATCTTGGTCATCGCACTAAGAAACAATTTACAAAACGGAGTCTCTTTTTTCAGCTTCTACAGAATGGTAAACTTACCATACATCCTACAGAAAATCCTGAAATTTAGCCTAAATTTCATCCTGTAAATCTGTAAGCCAGCCTCATGTCATGCCCTAAAGATCCACACATTCAGATGAACATAATAAACCAACAGAATTTGAATCGACTGTTCTTGTGTTAGAAATTTGTGTTGAGGGAGCTGGGATTGTTCAGCCTGGAGAAGAGGAGGCTCAGGGGAGACCTTATAGCTCTCTATAACTTCCTGAAGGGAGGTTGTGGTGAGCTGGGGGTCGGCCTCTTCTCTCGTGTAATCAGTGATAGAACTAGAGGGAATGGTTTCAAGCTGCGCCAGGGGAGGTTCAGGCTGGACATTAGGAAGTATTACTACTCGGAAAGGGTAGTCAGGCATTGGAATGCACTGCCCAGGGAGGTGGTGGAATCACCGACCATGGGAGTGTTCAAGAAACGTTTGGATGTTGCGTTGAGGGGTATGATTTAGCTGGGAAGTATTGGTAATGGTTGGACTGGATGATCTTCTAGGTCTTTTCCAACCTCGATAATTCTGTGATTCTGTGATTCTGTGAAATGTACTAAAAGCAGTTTATTATCTCACGCCAATAAAGAAATGCAGTAACAAGAATATTCTGCTTCCATTCAACTCTCTATTTTGGCTCCAATCTGGCAGCATCCATATGCTTTATTCTATAGAACTACTCAATTCTATAGACGTAAGTGCTTTGTTGAATTACAACTTCAAAATATTAGGCAACTGTCACAGTTATTCATAGATTTGAATGATATGATACGGCTGAACATGAGTTTCATGATTCATGCAAGCCACTTCAATAAATCCAAAGTGGGCTGTGTTCCCTTGAGAGACTCACAAAGCTCAATTTTAAAATTATATAATAATTTTGAGTTCGTTAAAAAATGAAACTAACACCTGTGATTTATTGCATAGCTAAGCATATTAAACATGCAGTATAGTTATATCAGGAAAGAATAAAAGAGCCTTTGAACTAGAATGTTTGTTGTAAACAAGTCTCAGTTCAGAGCAGACTTATATACTCCAGTTGTAAACCCTTAAAAATGGCACTAAAAAGGAGAAAGAGCAGCACACTATCTCTTCCATGCATCCATACACACACTGCCATTATACCTGAACTTTTAAGACAGTGATGCATCAGTAGCTCTCTTCTTGCACAACAGCCATCTGCGTATAAGAACCTAACAGAGGTAAAAGACATTAAAACAATTTGCCACTGTATTATTTACTAAGTTGAAATAATTGTTCTTTCTGGTAGTATGTATGCTTTGTGGCAGTACTCTGATGTCTCAGCTTTAGAGTGCAACCGTATTGTCTTATCAGAGAACAAGCAGTGGAAGGATGGTATTTTTAAGAGAATCCTCAAGAAAACAACGCATCATCACACAGCAAGTTGGAAGTCACCTGCTGACAGACACTGATCCAATCAAAGCTTTTAGAAATATATTAATAATTCACTTGAATAAAGGTTAAAGTGTATGGCTAAAGTGGTGGAGGTTCTTAAACACTTTGACAAGTAGGCACTGTAAGATCTCCCTTAAAAACAGAATCCGGCCTCGAAAAAAAAAGATAAAGACACACAGAGGCAATAGCTGAGGCTAATTAGACTAAAAATAATACTAAATGCTAAACACTAAATCAAAATACTTCATTACATCAGCTTAAATATGTAAAATTTAAAGTTAGTGACATGGTAAATCTACGTATTGCGGAAGAGGAAATATAAATACAAGGAGAATACGAAAAATAAAATTTCTTAAAGCCTCACAAAACGCTCAGTTTAGAATAATATGAAGAACAGAACAAGATCTTTTTTCTTGGGGTTAGAGTTTACATTTTGCCTCTTCAGTGTATACATAATGTTATTTTTAAGTTAAGACACAGAAAACAGCACTTTCTTTTCCTGTAAGAACCGGCATAGCTCAGGCTCAGAGTTCCAGAATTCCAGTCTGTCAGAAGATAATTCAAAACATGTACCTCAGCAGACAGTGGTTTCTGGCTACCTGCCTTGTTACAGAGACGTTTGTGGTATTTCTGGTGCCCTGGGTAATTTTATAAGTCAATGAAACAGAACATGAATTAAAGTGAGGAAAAAAAATCAACACAAAACAAAAATCCTACTAAAAGAGACATGGGCTTTCCTGGCGACAGGACAGATGCTGCACATTTTCTTAAGGGACACCTGATGTGAAATTGAGGCAAATGCAACCAGGAGATCCCAGTAGGAGAAGATAAAGGAACTTGCAATACCATTTCTGACTATTCAACTGTTGCAGCTCTTTTTATACTGTTTTTTGACATCATTCAGAAATAAATAAATAAATAAATAAAATCCTGCTCCACGCAGAAAGTGCCGAAAACAACAAATCTGAAACGATATGCTTCACAGCCCCCTAGATCATTCTAAAGCTAACTATAAATAATATACATTCTCTTTACAGTATGACACTTAAAACAGTTTCCTAAAAGCTAGTGAAGGTCTTTAGGAGTGAAAGAGCAGTACTGAGACGCAGGACAGACTATGTGTAAGGTAGATGATCCCACCTGTTGGGAATGGCAAAAAACAAAGATAGCTGGCTTTGCAGATTAGACTGCTGGCAAGAAGCACCGTGCCTGGGAAAAATGGGTGCCAAGCAGCTCTCTGTGAGAGGTATTGTCTTCCTAGAAGCTCTGAGGACATCTGTGTGCTGTTGGCTGATCCCTATATGAGTCACAGCTTGCCTCTGGGGGTAGCCTATAAACGCCCAAAATGTTCTTCATGAATATTTACTGACACATATTAAGTATTTATACCCCAGTATATTCTTGTACAGCAGTCATTCCATGCTTTCTCCCCTCTCCTTCATTATCAGTGCTTGAATCAAGGTGAAATGGAGATCAGTCACACTGACAGGCAGTTTGCACGTCTCTGCATGCTACGGACATTCACTAAAGTCATACGTGTCAACCCTGCCCACAGCAAGGGATTGAACTAGATGATTTTTAAGGTCTCTTCCAACCCAAGCCAGTCTATGATTCTATTGTTTTATGAAGTTGCCATCTCTTTATTTCAGAAGGCTTTATGTCTGCAGTTCACATTTTCCAGTCTTGAAACTCAGATGGTTCTGTTGAAAACGTCAGCACAGTTTACATGTTCCAAACAAGAAGTAGGATTTGAGCAGCGTAACTTGGCACAGATTTATGGCAAAATTCTGAATTTGACTAGCATATTTGAAGGAAGAAACAGAAAAGCTTGGTAAAACTCTGAGCACAAATCTTTGTGAATCAAAACAATACAGCCTTGGTAGAAAACCTGGGACAGCATGTAAACCACAAATGACCAATACTGGCATCACAGGAATTTTCAGCATTTTTAGCTAGTTGTTTTCAGCAACCAAGAAACATAAGTGAACCAAATAATTCTACTGCCTGTGACTCAGTAGGTAAGTGTTGATAAATTTTCAAGAACACAATTAAAAAAAAAAAAAAAAAAGCACAGCAAAATTAAAGAAATACTTATGTTTCTTTGATATATTATTTCAGAGAATATACGTAAACACAAGGGTTTACTGCTCCACTTCCACGGACAGAGGTTACATGGAACTAAATTAGTAGGCATTTTACTAGTCATATTTATGTTAAGCAGCCAGTCTGGTGCTTCATTTAAAAGAAAACTAGTTAAAAGTACATATAGCTTCTACAATTTGTTAAACTTTTGAATGACCCTTCACCTCTACGGAAAATTTCTGAAGATCCATAGACCAAGTATTGCTAAAAAAATCATGCTCTTTCGCATGCTAAATCCAGGGAGTTTCCTTCTGAGCAATTCACATCATTATAAAGGTATGAAACTCAACATCACATTCAAATTGACAAAAGTGTATTGATTTGGGTATAATGCCTAACATACCTAACAGAGCAGCTATAGCCATTATCCTCTAGTTTCGTGATGGAATAAATTGATGAAATTCCAAAGCCAAAGATGTGCCAAAAGGCCAGATTTCTTCTATTTCTGAACTTTCATCTACATGCATATGCCCTACAAAACCCAGCAGTGAAGAAATAAAAAAGGACCTCCATTACCTCAGTTACCTGACAGTACTGTACAGTAATGTACAGGTAAGAATGAAACCTGTAATTCTGTAGCACCTTAGTAACAGACAACACCACTAGGTGGTCCTTTCTTAGACTATTAAAAATCTTTTTTAAAAAATCTCTGAATGCAGGCAGCTTTGCAGTACTGAATAACTTGAACTTTCGACATGCTTGCTACGCAGAAAAAAACATATGAACATTTAAGAGATTTAACCCAACTTGTAGAAGATAAGGGGAACATTTATCAGAATTTTCCAAAGAATATGCACGACACAATCTTCAAGCTCAAATGAAAGATCTATATGTGATATGGCTGATTTCTACTATACCTTTTATTATGGAATATGAGTTTGTTAGAAAACAGATATTGGAGAATATGAAATAAGGGAGAACATTTAGCCAAGAACTGGACTGAGTTGAGGGCTTCAGGAAATTTAATACTGCTCTATACAGCATTAAACATAGCAAAGCTGTCCTCAAAAAACTGGTGAAGTTCTTCACCATCCATTTGAGACTGATGTATGACAGAAATTCAGAAAGTTCTGGATGACTTATTTTGGGGTACATGCATGCCTCTGATCTTAATTCTATAGCTGGGTAGAAAATAAAATTTCCTTCAACCCTAAAGTAGTCTTTATCTGAATATATCCAGAATTGCTTGTGCAGGTATTAACATAGCCTGATATTTAGTGTCTGCAAACACACAGGGAGCTGCGCCTACAGGGAGTTCATTTCTAGCCCTGGAGGCTTTCTCAAGTGTTCAATCAGAAACATCCTCATTTCAGAAGGGCTCCTACTTCTACATTTTTTTTCTTTGTATTCGTAGTTCTCAAAGAAAAAAAAAAAAAAAAAAGCAACAAACAACAAATACCAATATCAGTCATTCATAAGCCTGCAAAAGTCATAACATCATCCAGCTTTACTCAAGTGAAGTAACTCTGCTTTACATTACTGTAGATCTGGATCATCTTCCTGAAAATTAAATCTGTTTATAAAATGCAAGTATTTAATCTTATCCTGTTTTCTTCCATCAGTGGATTAATTATCATAATCTGTGTGCTAAGTGATGTGCAAAATATGAGGATAGACACGTTCCCTGCTCTAGACATTGTTCCATAACATTTTATCAGACTGCCTTAATTCTGTAAGAAGGGTCATTAGTAAACTTGCTTCTCTCCGCCTGTTTTCAGGTTGAAAAATACCTCCTTGGCAAATATGCTGATTTATTTGCCTTTGCTTTTCAAGTAATGCTAATCGTCTACACCAGGTCTTCCTGCAAATATTAATCTTTGATTTACTAGAGTTTTCTGGAGCTAAAAATCTGGAGAAACAAACACAAATTTGGCTTGTTTAACATCATACAGCTTCTACAATCACCATGCCAAAAGACAAATGACTGGTCTAAATACCTCATTTCCCTCACAGAATACCCTCACATCTCATGAAATCAGCTGACATTAGGTTAGCAAAACTGAAATCTTTGTACTAAAAAGCACAGCCTTTTAATCAGTGTTACCTGCCTTTATCTTTCTTAAGCTTTCCATGTACCCTTACACATTGGCCAAAGCATATAAACAGTGAAAAAGATTTTACCTCAGCAAAGACAGACTGTAAACAATAGTTTGTGGCTTGCTCTTACACTCATCTCCAAAGCAGACCTCCAGTAAGCATGACAGCAATCTGCTGAGGTTGCAAGGCTCCTTTAACAGAGGTTGTCACTCAAATTAACAAAGAGCAAAGATGAGTGGAAATTAGCAGCATTCTCTCCTTCCATTCTTTGCCAATCTACTGTCAGAGTATCTGTACTCAGCTCTTCATATTTCTGCATAAGAAAAGACTAACAGAACAAGCAAGAGTGCAAAATACTAGGATCTACAAATGTGCCTTGTCACAAATTGGAAATACACTTCAAATCCCTCTATTTCCACTAGTTTCTGCCTTTACAAATACTCCTTATCCTACATTTTGAGACAAGGAACATGTAATAGATTCGTATAGACCAGAACAGCAGTTACAACTGCAACAGAGTATTTGCTAGTTCCATTTCTTTATATCATTATAATTTTAATCATTTCAAAAAGTTCCAAGAATCTGTGATTGATGCCTTTGCCTTCAGATTACATATGCACATAAATAAATTAATTAAACAGAGCATTTGGAGGATGGGGTAGAAGCCAAATTCTTCCTGCTACCACAAGAGTATTAAAGTCTTTTTTTCATCTTTTTTACTTGAGAAAAGTCTGAGGTGAGAAAACAATACTGAAATATATATATATATATATGCTAATAGTTCTTAAGATTAACATGTTTGTCATTCAGCTGGAATATTTCAGGCTATCATTTAGGCAGGATTTTAATTTTGTCCTAAATATACCTGGAAGCAATTATGATTACTCTGTAGATGGGAGGTTACCATTAAAGTGTTAAGATTAGTCCACTTTCAAAATAAGGATGTTTGTAGCCATATGAAACTGAAAGCCTGGTGAAGTCCACTTTGTACCATAAAGTGGGAAGCTGTGAGGATAGAAAAAAACTGCTGTAAGTATAGCAAGGAACTCACTGGAGTACAATAGGAAAGAAAGACAAAAAACAGTGGGCGATTACATGGAAACAGAAAGAAGCACAGGAATTTGAAAAGTTAAAAGAACAACCAAGACCTGCACATTGCCAAGGGTCAATTTTGCTGTCATATGGCTCTATACCAAATTACCAACTCAGCGGCAAATTTGACCCCAACAATATGAAACCTGGCACATCCATAATGTATCAAGTACAAAAACATTAGCAGGAGAACTGAAGGGGCATGGGCAGTGTAGAAAGCAAGAAGACAGTGCAGTAGAGTTCGAGTCGTCTAAGAGAATATAACTATGAGTAATGGGAAGACATTTAAAAGAATTGATCATTGAGGCTGAACAGCAGGGTAAGGAAAACAAGATGAATTTGACCGCAAGAACTGTATCCAGGAGGAATCTCATCTCATCTTGTGAGATGCTTAGAACAAGACTCAACGAAGTAGTAAAAAATTTACTGTAGGAAACAATTTTGCAGGTCAAAGAAGGGCTTTTCTGTCTCTGTTTGTTACACAGAACTTTGGAGAATCAGATAAAGAAAGAAAGAAGAGGGGAAAAAATTTATTGGCTTGAAGCAAGATCGTGTTCATACAGGTAAGAAAGGGTAAGAGCTTTCCAGTAAATAGAAGAGTTAAAAAATGTTCTCAAGACTAATATTTTATGCAGGCTGTATACTATGTATATTAGGTTGGGAGAGAAAAAAAGATTGCTGTGAAAAAGGTAAAAAGTCGTATCATTGAAGCACAGGCCATGCTGTTACAAAAGTAAACAAACCTACCCTCGTTTGCATGAGTAGTGTTGAACCTACAGGTTAGCTGAAGACAAAAAGCTGGCAATTTTATTGCTGCAATACAACAGGATGAGAAACCATAGCTTTATGGCAGTGGACACTCAGACTAGACAAGAGCAAATGCCAGAACAGATGAATCCAGAGAAACAGCTCATCTCCTCCTGCCAAGGACTATGCAAAGGCAGCTCAGCTACAGAAGGCCTGTTGTGGGGACACAAACAAGAAAACGAGAAAGTCACACAAGGAAAAGCTGAAAGAGAGGGCTGTGTACCACTTACTGCCAACACTAGGGAGAACCATCCAACTGAAGCTGGATGCCAAAGTAGACATCCTGGAAACATCCAACATAACAGAACCACTGGAAAATGCAGATAAGCTCAAATATGTTCTGCCAGGTTGCAAACTGATAAGGCCTCAAGTGCCTGTGTTCTTCCAATAAAGCTATGCAGGGCCAAAGAAACTGTTGACTGGAGTCACCAGGGACAGAGATTAAAAAAAAAAAATAGGACTACACTTATTGACCTGGGATTAATAGCTAATTCACAGCTACATTAGTGGCATTGTTTGACAGAGCTGGAAAGTAGTATTTGCTGGCACAGTCACAGAGCATTATTTTGTTTGATATGAAAATGTCAGTGAATATCTCTTTCAATTATTCTTCCTTCCTTATTTGAAAGCTATGTTTATTCCACACAAACCTAGTGTTATCTCAGTTTAATTCAGAGAATTACTTGTATCAGTGAAGCTGAATAAAAAATAAGGCAGTGCAAAAATGTTACAAAATGCAAAACTCATGTAGGACAGGTAGGATGGATCTTCACAGAAAAAAGAATGCCATCCAAGTTAAAAGGCCTTGTTATAGGTAGAATGTTTTCTCTGCTTAATAATCTGGATGAGAAATCTTTAAAGGTTTCACTAAAAGTTACCATGAACTACACAGACTTCTTTCAATTTCATCTGACAGTAACACGAGACCTTTAATTCCTACTTTCTACAAAGTACATAACCTGATATATTTGCATACAGTGGTAAAGTAAGTTTTAAATGCAGATCTCAGAGTTACCAGACACCCAGATGTATGGTTACCACATATAGAAAATAAACACACAATACCATCAATTACATGATCAGAATTACCTCCCTAAGCCATGGGTACCTGAATTTCCAACACCACTGACTGGCCACAAATTCTGAAAAATCTCAAAGAGGGATCAGATCGAAGTCTGCTTTATTCATTCATTCATTTATTTATTTTTGCGTCTTTTACAGAACCACTCATAACCTTTCAGTGAGGTTTACCTCCCAATCCAAAATGTCTACAATATTAAGATTCCCAAAATCAGAATTCCCAACTTCTCCACTGTGTTTTGCAAGAAAACAGACAATACTGATGACATAAGGGATGGCAGTTTTTTCCCCCTCATCAACAGTAAAGGGAAAGCAATGCAAAACTAGGGCAGGTTTTCAACATGAAAGGCAAGGCTGAAGTGTGCTAAGCACACTGGTGGAAATGCTCTAGAAGTGTATGTAGTACCATCACTGTGGTAGAAATTAAGCATGTTGGGGGGGAAGAAAAGCAAAGAAAACCAAGTTGTCCTGGAAATGAAAAATCCACTTAAAAAAACACGTATTAAATCTATGTACACAGTTTTATGTACATTTATTGGGGTCTGCTGGCTACAGCTCTTACTAGGCTCCCTATGCAATAAGGGTATTTCTGCAGTTTCTCATCAGCAGTCAGTCAAAAGAATCCAAAGGAAGTGTACGACTTCCAAGATATGCAGACAATAGATGGAAAGCAAGTAGAGTTTAAGATAGAAGTCTTCAAAATGGACAGCTGCAGAGCTATGAGGCTGAGATATCAGACAATTCACTTGGCGTTTTGAAGACAGATGGTAAGCAAGAATGTGATCCCTGAATGACAGCGGTTACACAGAATGAGTTTTCTTCAGCAGAAACCCAGTACTTATAGAAAAGGCGTTGTGGCAAGATAGTGCATTTTTCAAGACATTTATTTAATGTTTACTAGTTAACTAAGAGTATCTTAGAAAGGAAAGAAAAGATCAGGCAGTTAAGACAAAACATTTCAACAGTTTCACACTTTTTATCTGCTCTTTTCCCCTCCTCAGTTTACCAGAAAGGTGAGTAAATAGAAACTGTAAGAACAGAAAGATGACTTTCACCACAAAACCTGATGCAAATGTGTCTATCTGAGTGCATGGCCAGTCTCTGCATCTCCAGAACAGGCGCTGTGGATATACACTGCAGTGTGAGGGAACACAGTGCACAGCCAGGTGTCTGAGGAGAGCTGGCAGGGAGGCAGCCCCGCAGGAGCACCCTGTTGAAATCTCACAGCCAAAGGAAAGGGGCTGACAACTACAGTGCATCACCTGAAATCACTTCCCCTCTGGATGCTGCTAAATCATTTCTGGCAGAAACCGTTTATTCCCGAAGCTCACAGAAACATTTCCGACCAGCAAATCCTTTGGAAAGAACTTGATCTGACTGAGGGCAGATATTTCCAAAATGTCACCATATGAGATAACACTCTCTGAAACCTTTTATCCCTTTCTCTGGTCTCCCATCAACTAGACTAGTAGAGAACTCCACTCCACTGAACAATAAATACAGACTTTTTTTCTTTTCTTTTCCAGACTTGATCATCAGCATTCACCTGATGCTATTTTGTTTACATAGAAATCTGAAGGTTTGCCTATTCTCATATGAGGGGACAGCTTTTAAAATTTTTGAAGATATTTCCCATTCCAGATATGCATGCCTATGGAACACAACTGCAGCAATAAATAAACACATTTGGAAATCTTGTAACACATACAAACATCCTACCACAGAGCAATCCAAGCTCTGTACAGACTTTTATCCTTTGCAGCTACACTGTCTGCAACACTGTTGAGACTTTTATTCTAAATGTTCTCTTAACTGCTAATAGGAGCCTGGGGTTAGCTGAAAACACTGCCTAGTGGTACAGAACTCTCACGCAGAACTAAAAAAAGGTTTTCTTTCTATAATTGTGGATGTGTCAGAAAGATGAGGCAGCAGCCAGTGCAGGGAACGGTTGAACAAGGGAAGCAATTATTGGGGTAAGAAGATTAAAGAGAAAAAATTTGAACCAATCAGAAAATCAAATATGTATATATATATTAAAAAAAAACACATTCACAAGAGACAGGGTGGAAACAAGGATCAACTGGAAAAGAAAAATGATGATATGACAGAAAAAAAAAGAGTCCAGGTCTTGGCTTGCTCAGCACTCACCCTTCCAGATTTAGCATGACAGTCGCTTGCACTCTCCCCTTTCTTCTGGTGGCAGGATGGGTGAAGGGAGAGGGAGGGAGAGCAACAATTTAAAAACCACTAACAAATAACAATACCAGTTCTTACTCTGTTAGAACTAATGTTCCTATGTCAAGCTGGACAAGTCACTAAAACTGCATGATTTACTGCTGGTTACTCATAGTGTGTTCTTCATTTTCATGTTCAGCTTGAAATAGGGTTTGCAGAAGTGCTGAGCCCTGACAGCTGCAGCTGCAAATTGTGCTTATACTCTGGGAACTGCTCAATGAGAATCATGTTTCTATACGGAAAGTGTTATAAACATGTTGCCTATGTATAGTGCTAAATAATGCTAAGTGTGTTAAAAAAAAAATAAAATAAATACAAAAAAATCAAATTTCTTTAGGTGTTACAAAATAGACTCCCCAGGTAGATTATTTCATACCTTCCTTTCAAAACTATCACTTCAGCATTGCATTTTTTGTTTTGTTTTCTGAAAGAAATCATTTTGTTTTAGTATGCAGATACTACCCTTGCGAAGTACTAAGATCAACAGCTGTATCTCTTGCGATGATTTTAACAATCATGTAACAGTTGACATTTAGAGACTTCTACTGAATGACTGGGGAAAAACAAAGTAGCTGGTCAGTAGGCAAACACTGCCCATCTGGCAAACAAGGTGGAGCTTCACAGGAAAAGAGAAAAAAGAGAGAGAATTAAAAAAAAAAAAAAAAAAAAAAAAAGATTCAGAAGATTCACATTACACTATCCCATCTATCTTGTAACATATTATACAAGTAAGCCTAATTAATCATCAACTTCACTCTGGTATTTCCTAGTAACTAAGGCTTTGATTCTGTAATTTCAATTGCAGTATTCTACATATTATGGGAAAAGTAGTATTTCACTGTCAAAATACTGAACGCCATTAAAAAGTTCCAACATCGTATATGCTTTTCAGGAGATTTTCCAGCTGGAGAAAATGTAAGAAAAGGCAAAATTAGCACATCAGTCATCATATAATCCACTCAGCCTCCATGCATAAAGTCCTGACTACATCTGCTCATCCTCAAATATAGTTTTGCTTTTAAAAGCCTGGGCTGATTCAGCCCTAATGGGATGGGTCAGAGGAAAAAGATATGGTTTCATTCTTAGGAAAATTGAAGATTTTATGCTGAAAGCAGTATGGTTGTTTTAGCTTTATTAAGCAAACTACTACCAATTTCAAAACACATAGGGACACACAGTTTAAGCATTAGTTAATGTCTTGGGGAAGAGATTAGAAGAAACAGGAAAAATATATATATAATGCACAAAATTGAGTTATATATACACGGAGTCATAAAATCGTAGAATGGTTTGAGTTGGAAGGGACCTTGAAGATCATCTGTCCAACCCACCTACCATGGGCAGGCTTGCTGCCGACCAGATCAGGCTTCTCAGGGTCTCATTTAATTTGGGCTTAGCCTGGGCTTTGAATGGCTTCAGATATGGTGCACCCGCAGCATCTCTGGGCAACCTGTGCCAGCATCTCAAAAACGTTTGAGCAAAAAATTTCAGCCCAACATCTAACCTGAAGTCCCTCTGTTATAGTTTAAAGACATTCCACCTTGTCCTATTACTATCAGATCATGAAATAATTGTTTTCTCTCCTGCTTATTAGTTCCCCTCAAGTACTGGAAGGCTGCAGTGAGGTCTCCCTGCAGCTTTCTCTTCTCCAAGCTAAACAAGCCCAACTCCCTCAATATTTCTTCACCGGAGAGGTACTCTATCCCTCTTCATATCATCTTCACAGACCTCCACTGGACCAACTCCAACAGCTCCACATATTTCTTGTGTTGAGTGTCCTAAACACGGGCACAGGTCTCCATGTAAAGCTCCACAAAGACAGAGTCGAGGGGGACAATCCCCTCCCTCACCCTGCTGGCCACCCCTCTTTGATGCAGCCCAAAATACAGTTGTCCTTCTGGGCTGCAAGCATACAGTGCTAGCTTCTGACCAGTTTTTCATCCACCAGGGACCCCAAATCCCTCTTTGCAGGGCTGCTGTCAATTAGTTTTTCTCCCTCTCTGCAGGCATATCTGGGATTGCCACAAGCCAAATGCAACACTTTGCAGTTGGCCTTGTTGAATGTCATTATGTTCAGATGGACCCATCTCTTGAGCTTGTTCAAGTCATCTGGATAGTATCCCTTCCTTCTGTTGTATCAACTGCACTACTCAGCTTAGTGTCATCTGCAGACTTGCTGAGGGCACATGCAATCCCACTGTCTATGTGGTCGATAAAGATGTCGAACAGTACCAGTCTTAAGATGGACTCCTGGAGGATACTGCTTGTGACCAGCCTACACCTGGACATAGATCCAGTGACCACAACCCTCTGGATATGACCATCCAAGCAATTCTTTTTCAGTTCAGCCTTCAAAACAATCTCTCTTCCATTTAGAGATGAATACCACATGTAGGACCACATCAAAGGCCTTGCACAAGTTCAAGTAGACAACATCAGTTACCCTTTCATTGTCTACCATTGCTATCACTCCATTTTAGAAGGCCATCAGATTGGACAGGCACAATCTGCCCTTGGTGAAGTTGTGCTGGCTTTCTTAGATCACCTCCTCATTTCATGTGTGCCTTAACATAGCTTTCAGGGGGATCCACTCCATGGTCTTCCTAGGCCTGTAGTTCCCTGGGTCTTCCTTTCACCCTTAAATGAAAATGGGAATGATGTTTCTATTTTTTCAGTCATGAGGGACTTCTGCTGACAATCATGACTTTTCAATTACAATGGAGGGTGACTTGGCAAGCACATCAGCCAGTTCCTTCAGGACCCCAAGGGACGCATGTCATCCAACCTCACAGACTTCAACACAATCAGCCTCATGAGGCAGTCTCTGACTTGCTCTGCTTTTATTGTAGGAGGGATTTTGCTCCCCTGGCCCCTGCCTAGAGGCTCAAGGATGTAAGAGGCATGGGAATCCTGGCTGCCAATGAAGTCTGAGGCAAAGAATTTGCAGAGTACTTCAGCCTTCTTCATGTCTGTTGAAGCCAGTTCTCCCTTCTCATTTGTCAAAGGTGTACACTGTCCTTTGCCTGTCTCTTATGACCACTGTAGCTATGGAATGCTGTCTTGTTATTATTCACATCCCACACCAAGTACACATCCATCTGCACCTTTGCTTTCCTGATCCTATCTTTGCATGTCTGTACAGCAATCCTATTTTCTTCTCTGGCCACAAGTCCCTGCTTCCACTGACAGTACACATCCTTTTTATCTCTCAGTTTGACCAGCAATTCCTTGCTCAACCATGCTGGCTTCCTGTCTCCTCTGCTTGATTTCTTCTTCTGAGTCCTTTGCTTGCTCAACATATTGCAGTGATTTAAAAAGCAGAATGCCTAGACACAACTGAAAGATTTGGAGACTACATATGATATCACATAGGGTATGTGGCATTATAAATCACATAGAATTAAAAGCTTGCAACTTTAAATGCTGCTGTTGAAACAGAGTTAATGGTAAACTATGCAGTTTGACTGCTTCCATAGAATTTTCCAAACTTGCCTCCTCCCCCCTTCTCTCACACCTATTCTCTCTAAAAAATAATAATAATAATAATAATAAAAAAATAATCCAGTTTCCCTTCTGTTCCCACAGAACCATCATAGATGAATAAATACAATAACTTACTACTCCTAAAATAGCAGTATAATCACCTGCTAAACATATTAAGACAAATTTGTCTTGCTGATATCACTTGTATCTGCCAGCAGTAGTTCTGAAGATTCCCCAGAGCATAACAATTAAGACTACTAGAGCTTCAAAAATCTACAAGGCAAAGTATAGCATATGGATTTGGGTGCCTGGGTCTTTCTACAGAACTTGTTAGGAATCATGGATTTCCCATTTATTCTGTCAAAAAAGAATTATGAGCAGCTCATCCTCTGGTTGGAAGGTATCCACGAGAGTACTATAAACTCTCCATTTAGAAGGATGCATTTGTGTTCTTTGAGTATTTATAGGTGCTATGACATCATAATGCTGGGAATCACAGTATTTATATGTTTTCTGTAAAGGAATCATTTACAGTAAAGCTATTAGAGAAAGTGAAGAATGCTAGCTAGGCCATCAACAAGTGCTACATAAACACCAACAAGACATATAAAATCATAAACAGGCCATGAACAGAATATTAATCACATAGCTGGAAATTAATCTTACTTTTGTCATGATATATGCATTTAAGAAAAAAGAAACCTAGAGCAATATTACTTTTAAGGTGGGGGGGGGGGGGGCAGGAAACAAAGCAGAGGATAATTTACTAAGAATATACTAGCCTTCTTTTCACCTGCTATGCCAGTTGTCCTTGAGTTTTGTCCTCCAGTTTCTACTGCTTCTCTCCTTTACTCTGCTTTGCAAGATAGTCATTGTATCAGACATGGGTTCACCTTGTTCTTGCTATGCGCAAATGCCCGTAATCTGAAAAATGTTTTGTTTTTCCATGCACATAAAGTACTTGTCATACATGGCAATTTTGCATGATGAAACATCTATCAGACATGGAACAATAGTCAGCACAAGGGAATGAATAAAAAGAATAATCCACTTCTGTGTGAAATCAAGTTTTAATGAAATCGACATTAATATTTATGTTAACTGTCATTAAAACCTAAAGTGACACGTTAACATTAGAATCTGAGCAGCCTGGAATCACATTAGCCTCCGGTTTCAGAGAAAAACTGCTTTAAATGCAGAAGCTCTGATTTCTGTTCTAGCGTTGATTGTTTCTTTTGAAAGTGTTCCTCCCTACATCCACCCTCATCTTCCTTCCAGATGTTCATGGATCAAACAAATTGTATGGATAAATGAATGTCTGCAGTTGTAAGAGTAAATTGACTTTTTGTTTGCTAAAAATTTCTCTACTAAGATTTGCTGATGACAGAATAGTGATATCTTGCCACTGCATGCTTTCCATTTCCAAGTCAGTAGCTACTGATTTTCCGATATCTTATTTTTCCAGTTGCTAGAATGTGAAAGAGGTTACATTGACTATCAAGAATAGATTAAAAGAGAGAGGGCTTGTTTGTTCATTTGCTTTTTGATTTGGTTTCTTTAATTAATTTATCTTAATAGTCATTTATTGTGCTTGGTGTGTCATTAAAGTTTGCTTTCTACAGAACCTGAATAAGCCCACCCGCGCAGAAAGTGATCACTGCTAAAAAAAGATGCAAGATCTGTATAAACAGTAGCAGGAACATGAATGAAAGGAATCTCTGCCATGTGTAAAGGTAATAGTTCCTTCCAGAATGCCCTCCAGGAAAGCTGTGCAGCTTAAGTTCCAGCTCAATTTCCACCCCCACCCACCAGCCCAGTCCTCCTGATTTAGAAATCAGCCAAGCATTTAATAGGTATGGATCCTGTTTTGTCACACATCACACTGAAAGAAGATGGTACACCATAAAGACATAGGGTTATCTGATCACCTATTCTCCTTAAAAAAAACCAAACAAACAACAACAAACAAACAACAACAACAAAAAAAAACCATACACACACAAAAAATCCTAGGTAGACAGAGAGAAGAAAATCAACCATACATACCCCTAAAAACAAACCCCCATAGACCACCAAAAACTCAGAACAACACTCATCACTCATTATTACATTCTCCTTTTTAAAAAAAAAAAAAAAAAAAAAAAAAAAAAAAAAGCACAACAACAGTAATGGCAGCAACAACACAGCAAAAACTATTAATTTGAAAACCTTTGCTAAACCCTCCTTTCTATTTCAGAAGGTAGAAGGGAGCAGGATCTGTCCTAATTATCTCAGGGTCAAGACCAGAAATGGAGCCACTGCTGCTCATCTGTGCCCTAGGCGGGACACATTAAGAAAGACAGCATCAGAGAAATTGTTGCAATCCGTTTATAACTGCCTGGTGTGCTCTGACCATACCCAGCTGAATTAATCAATCATTAGCAACCTGAACTGTGAGCCTAAAAATCCATTAAACACTAAAAATGGATGGCAAGTCAGGTACGGACGCTGCAAGGACAATTCCAACCAGTCTCCAGCAGTTCCTTTCTCCCCAGTGAGCAGGCTGCATGTTCTTTCTTGGTCATGCAAGTGCCTGCTGTGTGGCATAACAGCCATGCTTGGGGTATGTGGATTCCTCCAGTACTGCGTGCTCTGAGCGTTCTTGGTTGTGTGGAGAGTGCTTTCCTCCTCCTGAGGGAAGCCTGTGGGATGGCTGCAGTCCTGGCAGTTGAGGTGTGGTGAGAGTTAGCCTTCAAAGCGTAAATCTCTTCACAAGATGAGACCGGGCCAGTCTTTCAGGGCAACATGGGGCTGATGGGCTTGGTTGAGTAGGATCAAGGCAGAAATAAAAGCCTTTTCCAGGGAAGAGATGGGAGAGACTGTCTGGACAGCCTAACACAGACACATGGCTTTGGTGATTATCCAAGTAATCAAAGAACTACTGATTTTCTTACAGACAGTGAAATGACTATTCAAACCTCCTTGGCCAGAGGTAACATTGCAGTGGAAATACATTTATCAAAAACAGGTTTCTTCCCTCAGGTATTGCTTAAAAAATAAAGACTAAAAAAAAATACTCGTACAAATTCATTACTGTAACTCATTTCCCAAGCATCAGAAAGTGTAACCAGTTTCTTGTGGTCTTTAACTTAGCATCCATATTCAGCTCTGAATTCCTTGGAGTTTTACACAAACCAATGGATGAAACAAAGATGGGAAGAAAAGGAAAAAAAAAGTAGCCCTCAAGTTTATTTTGGTTTCTTTGTAAATGTATGCAGAAGAATGTTTCATTTCACGAATTCATCCCATAGAGCCAAATAAAACATAAGTGTGCCGCCCCTGTGCCTGAACGCTTACATTTCTATTACTATGCTACTATTAATGAAAGATGGTAGCAGAGCAATTGGAGCGGGACCCACCTTACTACAGTGGGCAGAACTGAAACAACGTGCACTTTTCTCCTAGATGGACCAAGGGCAGATGAATGCATGATCTGCTTTTGAACTCTCACTCGGTAATTATGGAGTATATTTTGGGGTCCTTTAAAAAAGGGGGATGAGGGTGGGCAAGAAAGCCATAAAAATCATTTACACATACACAAAACCCAACATACTTCCAGGCATTTACTGACCAAGTATTAGATACTCAGCTACTGCAGCAGAAGATGATGTCAATCATTTCATTTTAGTCAGCATTTACAAGAGTCAGAGGGTCTTGTGTTAATGTTATTGCTCAAAAGCAGGCTCTATAAGAAACTAGATTTCTGTAGTAAATCTTGAAAATTACTTAATGACATAAGTGTGTATTGATTTCACTCCAATATTCTCATGGGCAACACCTATGAGAATGTGCATGTTTGTGGGAACTTCCTACAAACAAGTACTAAAGATCTGTCATCTGTTTTTGCAGTTTCTTCTCAATTGGTATCTAGAGACGTCTCACTTCTGTTTTTGTTCTTAATGATTGTTATTAGCATACTCACTTCTCGCACTTTGTCATTGCTGAGTTGAGATGGCTAGATTAAGATCTTTCACAAATCAAGAGGAAACACATTGCAACTAAGGCAGCAGTGAAGCAAGCTCCACTCCTACTCTCATCAGCATGCTTCCGCCACTCGTCAGGGCAGCTGGATGTGGAAGGCAAATCCCACACCACTGCCCTCACCACTGACCTGGATCAGAGTGACAGTAGGTTTTTCCAGAAATGATCACCAGTTTACTAGAAAGCAGAAATAGATCCTTCTGTTTATATTCCTTAGAGCCACAGAGCAGTGGAAGAGTGGAAAAGCTTCTGTGTAACACTCCTCCTGGATGGGACTTGATCCAATGACCCAATAGGTGAAAGGTTCTGTGTATACTGTTACCATTTCTTTGAGCCAACCCTTTGTTCCCCACATTTATTAAAAGACCTGAAGATTAATGCAGGGAACAAAATGCAGAGAGCTAAATCTCAGCCTGTATTACATCTCAGAAGTGATGTTTCACAAGTGTCATTTGGGGGACAAGTTGTTATTATTATTATTATAAATACCACAAAGAACACTATTAAATTTGTTAACACTGATAGGTATCTTAGCTTGAGGCCATACATTTGAAGCAATTGTAGGTAAAAATACCACTCAGCTTTTAAGTGTTACAACATTAAATGGTTTTGTTATCTTTCCAGTTCCAGAGCAGAACAGTAACTTAGTTCCTCCAGGAATCAAGACAATTAGTCATCTGCAGACATCATGTTGCTTTTTTTTTTTTCCTAACAAAATAAAAATCCTCTAATTATCTTTAAAATACTTGTAGCTTATCTTGCTTTTTAATTTAATGAGGGGAAATGTGTGCCATATTAGAATTAAATGTATCTTACTTACCAGGCCTTTTATCTTGGTCAATTTTGGACTACTGTTTCTAGCATTTCTTTACTTTCTACCACCACCTTCCCTCTCTTCCTTATAAAGTTTGTGTGATCTTGGTGAATTGACTGACTTATGTGACTGTTCTGGACATGTGTACACTGTCTGGATTCTTTCTTATCTAAAAATGTATCTTCTGCCTTCCCTCCCTTTCATTTCAAATCAGAAGTTGCTTCTTATACAAGAATTCAGGATAGTAAGCAATAAAAAATATCCCAGAATGAATGCTGACCCAGCTTTTGCCCTATTGGCTAACTTTTTGCAACCATAAGTGTTGGCACGTGCAGCATCACATTCTTAAGTAACAACTCATTTTGTAGCTAGCTCTGCCACTACTTTAGCCCAGAATTTATGCTTAGATAAGCATACATCCACCCCTGAAGTATTTAGGTAAGTTGTCAAGACTTGCAAGTGATGAGATGAAACAAACCACATCATTTTAAAACACTTAATCAAGAAATAAGTGCCTTTAAGAACATTATCCACTGATGTATACATTGGTACAAATATCCCTACTCGTGGTCAATTTATACAGCCTGCTCATACTCATTCAATGTTTTCCCTTTTCATTTGGGAATTCTCTTACTGCACATCCCCTAAATGGTTTTGAGCAGTTCATGAGTTAGCCCAGAGGAAGCAAGGAAAAGGCACCAACACTTCTTAAATTCAAATAACAAGTTCAGGCTAAATGTTGGTTCTTTTTTTGTTTAAGTTGGAAGCAGGAAGAAAAAATACTTTGCACTTTCTGTGCTAACTTGGAGGTCCTTGCAGTTTTCTGCCCTCACAATGAACCACTAATTCCCATTGCATGTGAGTACCTCCTAATCTGCTGTGCAAAATGACACTTCTTGCTTCTATGTACAGATGAAGGGAAACTATCCTGGATTTATCTCTACCAAAATTACAACAGAACTATCACACTATAAACGCCGGGTCCTTGCTGCAGCTTTTAAAATGTTTAGATTCTTTAAATTTATACTCTGTCCTTTTATTTTCCAAGAAAAGTAATTTATTTCCCTGCTTCCAACTTCTTAGTCTTAGATAGAGCAGAACAACAGTGAACTCCACACAAATAATCCTAGCAAATGCCACAACCTTTTCAGTGAGGGGTTTTCCATATGTTTTCCCACCACCTTCTGCTTCCTTTCAGGACCTCTGAAATCAACCTGTACAGGCATAAATGTTCAGAGGAAGAATGGACAAGTAGAATACAAAATTTGAGTACACGTTTTTCAAAATGTGAGCATACACCTCTAATTAACTAATAAGATAGTAAAAAAGACTTATTGCTCAGTAAAACAAACAGAATACACAGAATGTACAGTTCTGGATAAAGTCAAGAAATCTGGGAGAATATCAATAAACACCAATAACACCTGAAGACCAAAGTATTACGTGGGCCATGCCTCTAATATTGAAAGCAGTTGCCAGCAAACAAATTTTTAATACTGCTTGCCACACAAGCAACCAGTGATAACTTTGGTCTTGCCCTCTATCCCATCCCCTTTCACCTGTTAACTTTAATATCTTGCATATGGAGACCACTGCAATGGAGTTGGTGGTTTCCAGTATTCTAATTTTCTATTTCTGATGGCCTCAAATACACACTTGTTACCTCTGGACTACAACAGAGCAAAGCCTGTGGTAAAGATGGATTCAGTACTTGGAAAACTCTAGTTATATATACAATTTCTTCAGTACATATTCTCAGAAACACTGCAAATACACCAAAGCTCTCCCCTCCTCTACAAGTGGCTTTCTGCAAAATTATAAAGCTAAAAGTCTTACTGTTTGTCATTAACATATTTCTCATAAAATATAAAAAGTTGGAAGACCACAACTGAGATCTCTTTTGCTCTGGGAAAGGAGGAATCCCTACAAAACAGGACAGGAATGAATTACACTTCAGCCACAGCCTTCTTGAGATGCTGGTCCAAGACTGCACAATAAATCATTCTTACCTCAACAAGTTCAACATACTGCAGTATACACAGCAAAAAGGGTGTGTTTTTAAAAGCAAGCCGAACCTCTAAACCTAAAGTGTCATGTCAAAAATCAGAACAAGAAGAACGCCCAAAAATACACACACAAAAAATGCAGTCACATTTCAGTACTCTGGAAGAACTGCTGCCTCCTCCAGAAGAAATTCTAGGCTGAAAACAGCAATAGCTATTCTGATACAAACAATAACAACAAAGACATGATCCGCACATATTAACAATGCTGGAGGGTCCATTTGTCAAGAAAGGTATTTGTTTTGAATTATTCACTTAGTTTCTCAGTTAATTAATTCCAAGGATCTGGCTATTTACACGCATGCTCTGATTTTTCAAGCTGTTTAATTGTGGTTACAAAAGATTAAATTCTCTTTCTCATTTTGAAGCTGAAACAGAAATCATTGCAAGAAATAATAAAAACCACAGTATCAAAAGACCTATAGATCCCAGAACTGGCAGAGAATTAACATGGCTTAATAAAATTCTGGGTGGGATTGCTATAGCTGCTGTTACCTAGAGGAGCATGAACATATTGACTTGTGCTCCTTCACAGAGTCCCTCAAATGTCAGCATTCAGATAAGCCTGTGGCTGTAAATAAAGAAAGAAATGTTGATTTTTCTCTGTTAGAAATATATTATCCCACTTGCATTTCAGCAGTATACAGACAAGCAAAGCATGGCTGAGAGGATGGACATGGAAAAAGGCAGGCCATAGACCAGGGCTTCTTCCAGTTGCTTGAGACTTAGGAGAAACTGCCAGCACTTGAGGTCCTCTCATTCATTGCCACCTCCAAATAAATCCATTGCAATTCCCCATGCTAAGCACCATTTTCTGTGCACTTTCACCACATACAAAAAGGCACTTTACTCATCCCTCTTAAGTGTGCATGCTGGTTTTTACCTGTGTTTTTCAAAGCAATACTCCCAACACTGCCTTTCTTCTGTACACTCCATTTTTAAGATCCTCCTACAGAAACCCAAAATAGTTTGTCAGATCTGTATGTAAGCCTTGTTTCTCTGTAAGGCCTCAAAGAGAATTTATATTCATACTATATGCATGCATCTACCCTCTGTGGGATATTGCCAGCTGAGCTAAGGTTTCTTCACCATCTAATCCAAGCACATCAAAGCATCTTAGCAGCACTGGAATGAATAAGTATAGGCTTTCATGACATAATTTATACACATATATAATGTGGTGAGCCAAAGGCATCTGCAGTCCCGCAAACTTTCAGAACTTGGGTGCTGAAGTTCAGTCCATCTTGTGAGGATTCACAGTGACTAAGCCAACTCTCCATGTTCCCTGGCAGGACACAAAGTGGTCTTAGTGAGCCTGTCAAAAAACGGTGCCACAGTAGTGTTCCTACCTCTGCCACTTCCAGGAATCTGGGCAAAGCCATCCAGCTGGCTCAGTGCAAGGAAACACGTTTGGGATGCGTTTTACCACCATGTCAGGCAGATGCACACCTACCAGCATTCAGAGAAAGCTGGCATCCCCAAGTGCTTGAGAAAGTTCATATCTGCAGAAGAAGTTACATATATTTTGATATCTGATCAAAACGTTCAAAGCTAGGCTTCAGAAGCAACTAAGTACTAGTTGCCTTTTTAGCTCAAACACTACACATTGTTTCTTTTGTAGTGAATATCTTCCAAATTAAATGATGGTAATCTTTTCCTCCACAAGCCCATCATTGTATATGACCTGGAAGTGAGCTTTACATACACAAAAGAAATACAAAAACAGCAAAGAATCTGATGCAAATTAATTTCTAATTCAGAAGGGTCAAACTGTTGTCATATCACTATTTCACAGTAAATACAGACTGTTCACTTCTTATCCCTCAAATCACACCTTGGGCACACATGAACAAAGATGTTCAAGGAGGTAGATATATTCTCTATCTGAAGCTATATTTCTAGGTGTGCTTTTATGCACGATAATTTCTTAAAGAGCTTTGCATAAATAATCTGAATCCTTTCTGTTCAAGTGACAGTAATTCATCAGAAACCTTTACAAGGTTTCAGCAGGATGGATATAGAGCCTGTGTGATTTTTGTATCTGAATTCACAATGGGAACACCTGACTAAGGAGTTTTTTAGACAGTACTTCAATGTCTTTACTCTGGACTTCATTGTGATGCTGTGGTGGAAAGCCTTGCCCCGGATATCTGGATTCAAAGAATACTGAAAACCCAGCCCTTGGCACATGAACAATGCTGGTTAATATTCTGTGGAACTACTCAGCAAATCTTAAAACATACAAACAACAACAACAAAAAAACTGTGATAACAGGAGCCCGGGTGGTAACACCATAAAAATAATTGTACTGCTCAGGTGGAAACACTGCACATTCATAAGAAAATCCTTAACTGCCAAAATAATCATCATCATCTTAGTCAAAGTTTTGTTTCCTTTATAGGACAGGGGAAGAGGAAGGGGGGGGGTGGGGGGGGGGGCGGAAAGAATGAAAAAGAAAAAAGAAAGGTCATTTTCAGTGATTATATCCTCAGACAGAGTACTTCATCCTGTTAAGCCAAACTGAACTGCAAATCACTGCATTGTTCACGTACCTCCTGGAAACTGCTGTTTGAGTGCCTCCTTCTTTCCTGACAAACTCTGGCTTGGCTACATCAGCACAACAATCAGATCTCCCTGCTTCCCTTCTCCCTTTAGCCAGTTCTCAAGTCTTACAAGCTCCAGCTACAGCCAGCTACAAGGAAACATGAGTAGGAGGCTGCAGAGCTACAATTCCTGTAATGTGTTTACACCTGGGACACCATTGTATCTACCTCTGCTTTTGCTTCCAAAGAAACAAAGCCAAACAGCAAATAAGTAAACCCACCACATTATACATGTTTTTAAAAAGATAGAAATGACTGCCAATAAGCCCACAGCACACAGAAATAGATGCTGTAGTTTTCTGCAACTCACAGCTAATGACTACTAGGATTGGTTTTAAAGAAAATATCAAAGAAAGCTGCCCTAGATTAGGATTTAGTTCTTGAAAATGTTATACTTTTGACTAAGTCACCTTTTAACTTAGTGAAACTCTATCAAAGGACTTGTTGAACAGCCAGCGGGGAAAATGGTATGATGAAACATCCAGCTTGACTCATGTCTGTATATGAAAGCGTAGAAGTGACCCAATTCATTTTTGTGTTACTTACATTAGCCACGAGAGAAAAGAGTGACAAGCCAAAGAACTAGCTAGCTGGTTTCCTCTTCGAAGTTGATCTTCAATTAATCAAATATTTACCTACCCTTTTTTTAAGCTCCATCATACAACTATGTCTGCGCTCCATGCAGTAGAAATCGGATTTGAAGAACACTTCAGAGAAGCAATACATCATTTTTATACTTGGTGACATGGTAAGCTTGGATCTTTCAGTCTGCCTAAGGCTAGGATCAGAAAGAAGGAAGCAAAGCCAGAGCCTTTAGTTTCATGGACTGTTTTGATTCAAGTAACAGAGAAACACTGATCCACTCAGTTGCATCTTTTCATCTGTCTGCAGTACCAGTTAAACAAAAATGAGAAAAAAAAAATATCTTTTAAATTTTTGTCCAAGAATCATTAAAGCCCATCACTTGAAAATAATTTTAAGAATAAAAATCAAACATAAGATGAAAACCAAGAACAGCTTAAACTGTATCATCACAGAAGAGGAAAAATAATAATTTTCTCCGCAAGTGAAGTGCTATCATTCTAAGCAAATTTTTAAATGCACATTCTCTGTGTAATTGAAATATACTAAAGACATAAGATTTCTTCATCAACAGAAGTCCAGATGCCATTTGCCTACAATCCCTTCACATTAGAAAATGTACATGCATAGATTGCGTTACAGAATTCCTATTAACATCCCAAACCAAGCAATTGCAATTCAAGCCCTAATATCTAGTTAAAATGATGTCTAGAGTTACAGTCCTGATTTTTTTCACAGTGAGTAGCAGAGCTTTTGTTTTCCTGATGTTCTTTACAATAGCCTTGCAGTAAATTAGTTCAGACTGTCAGATACCATTTCCCCATTCAACAAATGGCCTTACACCAGCTTTTTTAGAGTTTTCACAGCCAGCACAGGGAAGACAGAAGCAGATAGATAAATTTAGACTATGAAAATCAGTTGAAACCCACCCAATACGAAAACAACTGTACTTCTTGGAAGCCATGTGTTTCAGGTGCAAAATTTGTCCCAAAGCTTATGCAGACACTTTTACTGGGAAAATGAAACCAAAACAAAAGCAACCACCTTGACACTTCAGAGATTTTCAAGTATTTTACTTGACATGTGAGTACTAGTCTCATTATATATTTACATTCTAATTTCTGCTTCCAGATCCCTTAGGCCCATTTTCAAACTCTGCTGAATTACTATCACTGTATATTCCTTTACCAAACAGCACATATATGAAGGCAGCTATACTGAAAAACTGAAGAAGTGTTTGCAAACTTAATCGCCATCTTCTTAAACCAGGCATTGCTATGACAACGTACTGCCACACTACAGCTCCAGCAATGCAGGAAGCACTATTTATTCATCTCCACAGTACCTTCTTCTACATTCTGTCATCAGATTTCCAATATACTGTATTACTTACTTTGAATTCTTGTGAATCCAATTCAGTTGGTGTTTTAATTTTCTCAGGTCTAATGTATTGTAACTTACTGTATTTGTAATAGTTACTTAAAAAAACCATCTATCATAGCCTCTATCATATGATCTTTTCTGTGAGACTACCACTACAGACAACCCATTTCAGATCTTAGCAGCATCAGCCTCACCTAACAACAACTCTTCCTCTTCAGGTTTTCCAGCAGCTTCAACGACCCTTGGCTTTACTGCAGATTTCTTGTATACATTTTTTTAAAATATCTTGCATATTTAACTTGATTTCTCATGTTTCATTTACTACTCT
Organism: Alectoris magna; assembly: GCA_030625065.1. Taxonomy (NCBI): domain Eukaryota; kingdom Metazoa; phylum Chordata; class Aves; order Galliformes; family Phasianidae; genus Alectoris; species Alectoris magna. Next base: position 110,514,969 of record CM060560.1, read on the forward strand.
TCATTCCCGAAGTTTCTGCACTTTGCTAACGTTTTCCTCATACTTTTTTGTGTTCATTATTAACTTTTTCTTTGAATATATTATACTTCAAATAAGCCAAGTCTTATTTATACTTCAAATACACTTCCTTTGTGTTTTTTTGTTTGTTTTTTTTTTATCAGTTAATTAAAAGACAAAAACCACTTTCTTCCTCTCAGTGTGCTTCTCCCACTTCTTCCTCCAGTCTCATACGGTCAATCAGAGTACAGAAAGAACAAGTTTTGTTGAAAAACTATTCCTTTGAAAACAGAAGCCCACAACGAAGGTGAAAGGATTTTGGAGAACAAAATTCATTTGAAGGGCTGCCAAAAGCAACAGGTTAACAACAGCAACTCTCAAAAAACCTGAACAACTATGGAGGAGACCAAAAGCAACATGAAGGGTATCCAGAAAAAAACCTCAGAGATAGAGAAAGTAATGTCCTGAGAACAAAGAATTCAGGTTGCCACCTTTATGGAACTCATTTCAACTGGCTTAATAGCTGACACCAATTTAAGGCAATTATGAAAATAAAGATGAAACATACACACACGCAAGCACTTCTTAGCAAAACAAAACTGAGCTGTTTGAAATATGTTTAATGAGTAACACAGACTAGCTGCTAGAAGTTCAGTCTCCAGCCTCTAGCTTCAATGCTTAGCCTCCATTCCCTTACTGGTTTCCGTAGGGAACATAACAACAAATTAACACCCTGGTTTTTTGCATGATGTGAATATCTGCCTATTAAGTATTAGAATGAAAACCACCCACACAGATTTCATGTAGAACATCAAATGGTCACTAAGGAGAAAGAGGATGCTCACTTATTAAAATTTCCTGAACAAACAAAAGAAATGTAATGGTTCTACACTGTGTCAGTATATACTAGTCCTCCTTACTGACAGTTTTGGAAATATACCCAGTTCATAATATTTTACTGGTCTATAAAAAACACGTGATTTATCTGTTCCAGAAAGCCTCTTACTGTTATTCTTAGACACAGTATTTAATTAGTCGTTCAAGCTAACATTCCTGATATTTGCAAGGAAATCATGTGTTTAAATTCTTTTATGTCCAGGGCATTACCAGGGTAACTTTCATGATCACATGCATTCCTAATAACACTCTTCCCATCCTTGCTTCACATTATGTTATTAACTGTATTCTGGTACCTGTCCTCTAATCAATGTACCGAAGATATCCCAGGTAGCCCCTGTCTGTTATAGATAAGCTGTCTGAGTGCTTCCTGCTCTCTTTACAACCTCTGTCCTACACTGCATTTAAATAAATAAATAAGACCAATTAAATCTACAATAATACTTCAATTTCTTCTGCTCAGGTACTACAAGCAACTACACACAGGGTCCAGAAGATGCAGGATCTACCTGAAGCCTCATATTCAGATCAAACCAATTACATTTTGAATTATTTGATATCTGATATGTAACCTTCATAAGTGTAACGAGTTCAGAACGTATAACAGAACATCATGCCAGTTCTCCATCCGTCTTCTATAGGCCAGATTACTTTTCATTTCACCTGCATTCACCTGCATATCGTAAAGTGTATGTGTCAGAGAGTTTGTGCTGTTGACAACTCTTAGAACATCACCAAAACCTCTGATTTTATTCTCTCCTGATTTTACAAAGGTACAGGCACTTTGCTAGTACAAAGGGTTTAAGCAAATTCTCCAAAAGTAATCTCAGATTATATTGTACGGATTATTTGCCAAATAGGAGCTGTATCTGGTTTTAGGTGTCTTTTCTCTCCAGTCCTACCTAATATCCTCTTCCAGATTTTGCCACAGTATGTGCCAGAGGTTCTGCAATCTTCTAAGAAACAGAAAAGAAAGACCAGCAAGAAAAATATCCAATAATGTTATTTTTGCCCAGGAGGTCCTATCTGCACAGAGCTGTCTGTCTTCACTAGAGTTGTTCGCTATCTATGTCATATGACAAGAGAGCAGGAGAAGGAAATATCATGCTGTACTAAAATTTTAACCTGTCCCTGCTGGGCTGGAAATCCCAGTGGTACTGTTCAGGTTTGACAACGCTGTATGAACCCACACTCTTTCTTGGAGCTGGTGATAAGCTCACATATAAGTATGTTAACTGTACCAGCCTACTGTAATGTCAGCTTTATTTAGCAGAGTTTTTGACAGTTGGTAAAATAATGCATTACAAGAACTCATCAGAGAGGTAGGCTTAATTTCAACACTCAGACCAGCACAATGAATGCACTGTTGTGATAACTATTAAGATAATAAATAGAAATTATCCAGGATCATTCTGTATGCATTTAACTCATTTCTGATGACAGTAGGATGGGAAAACAAATACACCATTTAGTTACCTGTACAGAAGTGCTTAGTCAAGACATGATGAATATAGTCATCTTAGAAAAGACAAGACTCTATTACATTAATATGCTTGGAAACTCATTTACTAAATGCAGTTGGTATAGAATACATTTTTTCCACAACTTTTTCATTTCTTTATTTGACTTTAAAAAAGAAAAAAGAAAAAAAAAAAGAAAAAAAAAAGAAAAAGGTAAGGTTATAGAGCAGCATGTCAATTAAAATTGTTAAGAAGTCTGAAAAAAAAAGACATGATAGTTCAAAAGCTGATAAAAGTAGGGGCCTAATTAGAATCAAACAATCTTCTTACCTGGAAAGAATCAGAAGAATGATTTCACTGTATGATGAAATCTTAATGCACTTGATGGCAAAACAGTTTATGCCATTTCTCAGGGGGAATACATTCATGTGTTGCACTTCATTTACAGTCACCTAAAAATAGAGAAAGCAACATCTCAGAAACTACAACTGGATTTCAGCGAAGAAAATACCTTAAGAAAAAGCAGCAAATAATCCCAGGCTTCCCCCTAGATTTACATCTTTGTAACTATCTGTTAACTCTTGTTTGGTTCAAAGAAGTAATTAAAAGCCCCTTGCTTGTACAGACTTTTATTAATCCCAACTTTGAACTGGAATAACGCCACTCATGATATTTCTGGAAAATCTCAGCTACTGTACAGATACATCAGTTACTCTTCTCTTATTTTCCAGACTTCAGCATAAACCGTGAAATTCAGAGTGACTTTTTAATACACAAATAGCAAAAAGCTCAGCATTGTCTGCAGCACTGTGCAAACTTCACAAATCCAGAGCAAACTGTTCAACTGATAACAGCTCTTCTTGGAAGACAGTATGAAATCTCTGAGAAGTGTATACTATGTTAGAGTCAGAAGAATTGAATAAGACATTAGTAGCAGTGGCATTAGTAGATGTCATGGCTCATATCCCAAAATTTTTACATACGTTGACTACTTTATGGAGCGGACATTATACATAGTATTCTCCAATATGCTGTTTTACAAACCATCATTTCAAAATACTAAGCCTTACCAATATGTTTAGACTTTGTCCCTCAGCATGTGCTGTTTCTACTAAAGGAGAAAAGCCAAAAGCTTCAATCATCTGTCTCTTAAAGGAGACTCAGCCAAAAGCTTCAATCATCTGTATCCACTTCTTGCTCGAACCCCACCTTCACCAATGAAAACAGTTCTCTGTGAGACAAAGGTTTCATCACATGTAATTGCAGTATGTGCTATACCATATACTGTATCAGTGGTGTTTTCATATAATCAAAAATATCCTGTGTTTGCAGAGACACGCAAGGATCACTGAGACCAGCTCCCAGCTCACACAGCACCACTACCCAAAATCCAAAACCCATGTCTGAGAGCAGTGTCCAAATGTTCCTTGAACTCTGGTGCTTGGGGCCGTGCCCACAACCCCGTGCAGCCCGTTCCATGCCCAGCCACCCTCTGGTGCACCCTAACCCCCAGCTGCCCCTCCCCTGACACAGCTCCATGCCGTTCCCTCGGGCCCTGTCGCGGTCACGCAGAGCAGAGCTCAGCGCTGCCCCTCCGCTCCCTGTGAGGAGCTGCAGCCGCCATCAGGCCTCCCCTCAGCTCCTCTGCTCTGCGCTGAGCTCACCACGGGACCTCAGCTGCACCTCATACACTTCGCTCTCTAGACTCTTCACCATCTCTGCAGCCCTACTTTGAACACTCTCTAATAGCTTTATGATGTCCTTTTTGTACCGTGGTGCCCAAGCCTGCACATGCTACTCAATGTGAGGCCACACCAGCACCCTATCCCTGACACCCAGCTGAATGGGCAGTGTGTATTCAAGCAGGGTTTGCTATGGATTAATATGCTCCTGAATATGCAATGTGTGCTCTTTTACTGCTGGGTCCTTTATTAAACTACCTGAATATTAGTGGCTCTAAATTGATATGATTAGGGTTTAATGAACTGCTGATTAGCACTAATGAACACAACTGAACACACATTTTATTAAATGATTTGTCTCTTTTGAAATGAAAGTAATGTTGGGCCCATTAATAAAAATTATTTGGGTCATTTCTGAGCAACTGTTACACTCCTTGGAGAAAAAGGATAGAAATCAGTCAGTATGCAATCTTATTAGCTTTTACATATGTCTAATGCTTCAATAGTGAAGAGTTCACAGTATCTCTTTTCTAGGTTTAGTAAGGTCAGAAAAAAAATCAGACAAGTCTATATGAGTTTCTTTTGACACGACTGATTCATCTCTATGACCTGCCAGGATCAGAAGTTGCATACCATGCAGGGCACTTCATATTGTAGTATGTTTTCTGTATCTCCTTCTAGCCCAAAGTTTTTCGGAACCAACATGTAACCAACACAATCCATCTACCACAACACACAGCACTAATTTTCATATAAACCAACGGCTTAAAGTTGGAAACGGTTTCCAATGCTCTTTAGGAAGCTTCCTCTTGACTGAGGAAGCATTAATGAATAACTCTCACAGGACAAAAATAAATCATAATATATATGTAAGTACTCTTGAATCTGCTATGACAAGTGATGAAAATGTTGCTTTTAGCTTACAATTTAGAAACCTATGATGTCTCATGATATCCAGAATTATATGTTAGGTTATTAAGATATCATTCCAATTAAAAACAATTTATTTATTTATTTTTTTTAAAAGTTTCCCAAATAGTTGCCTGCTCCCTACTTGAACTCAAATCAGATATAAAGGAGGAAGGAGTAACAAGAATAGTGACCAGGACAGCCTTCTAGAAATGGTGCATAATCTAACAACAGACAAAGAATCTCCAAGGACTAAAAAATTATTTTTTCTTTCTACTTTCATAGACACTGATGTTCACCATTCCAAGAGCACAGTAAACCTGAAGTCAAATCAGTATACTTCTACATGAGTTACCTGTCATCAATATGTGTTACATTTAAGGCTCTGATGATGAGGACGAAGCTTAAGGAAACCAGACACGCACCAATTGCAGAGTTCATAGCACAGCAAAAAAAAAATTAACAGGCAGCTGTTGACTTAAGGGAGTCTTCTCTAGTTCAGGGTTCATTATAATTTTGAAATCACTTATCCCTTTGTTAAATCATGTCCTACCACTCTCAAAGAAACCTCAAAAATAGAGCTAGGGATTTAAACAGTATATATAATATAAATTCTCTTATGTAAACAGCCAGACCCACTATCTCTCACATATTACGTGAAACAATTAATGTAGAAAAATTGAAGCAGAAATAGACTAATGAGACCTTTACAGGATAATTTCCATGTAATTCACTATAGTGGGCTAAATGCTGAATTTCAATGGAGCTGCTCTGCATCAAGAAGAGAGAAACTGATGGCAGAATTTGACCTATTGCCAGTCTCAAAATAGATTTCTTCCTAGAAACATTGAAAGTTTCATGGGTAACATAAGAGGAAAAGACAGAGCACGTGGACATGGACACAGCCTCCATCAAAGCTTAGGGAAATCACTGGGAATCTCCCTAAGGACTTCAGTCTTTGAGCTGTTTTTATTGTTGAAGGGAGAATGTTGACAGTCACCTTTCCTACTTTATGAATGAGCACCAAGGGAAGAGACACTCCCTTTTGATATTGTTTGTTTAGGGTGCTGTAAAAGCACTTTGGATGAAACTGAGGAAAACGCCCCCCAAGACCTCTGTACAAGGGTCACTGAAGCAATGTAGTTCAGGAGTTGGAAAGGCCTTACAAATGTTGGCAGTGGACATTACTGCTGTCATGGCTTTTATGATTTCTGTTATTGGTATTCCACATCATAACATCATGAAGTGCACTGGGAGTTAAAGAATTAATGCTACAGTTCTGTGGACTGTTGATAGTTCTGGGTATACCTTTCTCAGAAGAGAAGAACTACAAAAACCTCACTGTTCTTTTTCTGCTTTGTTTAGATGGAAAGATAAAACTGATTGCAAGTCACAAGACTGCTCTTTTTTCTTCTTCTCTCTGCAGTGAGTGCTCCCTAACTGTCTTGCCTTGAGCATTAGAGTAAGGCCTGTGGTTTTCTGGACACACTCTTTCTCACTTTATTTGATTTATTAGCTTCAATTCCAATTAGATTGTATTCTACTGTGTTATCTCGCATTCCGCTATCATATTTTGTAAATTAGTTTTCTCCCTTAGCTCATTGCCACTGTTTTGTTTTTAGGCCTATCTCACGGCATGGGTACATGGGTCTCTCTGCCCCATTTAGTCATGGAACCAGGCTGAACTGGGCCAGAACTGTAACAGCTACCACTTTTAAAAAGCTTAGTGCAGGTTTCAGCATGCACCAGTGGTGAAAGTGGGACTTCAGAGGGAATAACATCCCTTCAGAATCTCCTGTGATCTCCTGGGCATCCCCTGTTCAAGACTCTTTTGTTTCCAGGATGACAGTATTTGTCCTTACTTAACATGTAGAGAGCTTCTTCATTACCAACATACACAATTTATATTTGTTATCTTCTCACCTGCTTAAGCAGACAATCTTCCTTACTGTTTACAGAGAAAACATTCATTTTCATTTGTGGGTTAAGACATCACCGCTATAAAAAGTACTAACCAAATTCAAACCCTAAGTTACAGAAGCCAGCTTTAATTAAAAAGCAAAGAAGAAAATTAATATATTCTTTCTACTTCCAGAAGCATAATCCAGAGAAGAATACTAGAGAAGAAGGAGGTGGTTTTAATTTTTAGGGTCTTCAGCAAAACAGCTATTATTAAAATCACAGGAATTAACTAAGAAGTAGGCTGCTCTGAAATCTAACTTAATTAACCAACACATCGGAAGAATGTGTGTGGTGCAAATATGTACGTGCTGCAGCAAAAAAAAAAGCACCCATGGTTTTAAGAAACAAATGGTATAAAATACTGGCACGAGGAGTGTTGTTTCATACATGCTAAATCAGACTTTCTAGGGCATTAAAAACATTAGCTGTTTGGGATTAACCAACAACATCCTCCGTGAGGAATTTTTTTGATAATATACGTGTTCTAAACAGACTGTTGGTATGTACTACCAGCACTTCTGATAGGTTTTTACTTTATTCCACAGCTAAAATTGTTTCTAAGACTGTGATCGTACTGAAGTTATGAATGAGCACAACCCCAAACTAAAAAGGATTTGTAATAACACATCAAGAATTTTACTCAACCTTGTCCCTTAGAAAACTGTAATAAAAAAATGAAACAGTCACTTTTAGGGTTAATAACACATAAAGAAGTGGTAGGACTTAGGTATGTGAACTGACTGCTTAACTGGCTAGCTATAAATCTTAACAAGATGCACATGATTTGATATAAAAAGAGCATCAAATAAATTTTTCAAATGACTGTGTTTACAAAATTCTCCCTTGAACTTACAATAAGTATTAAGTTTCAGCAACATTTCTATTCAATTATGAGTAAACAAGAGTGCTTTTGTTTGTTTGTTTGCTAGTTTTTTAAAAACACAGTAAGAATCCACTTCATTTTAAAAAAAGATTTCTCGGGGACTGGAAAACAACAAAAACAAGGTTCTTAGGAACAAGAAATTAAAAAAAAATAATAATTACATCTTCATTTCTGAGGGTGAAAAAATAAATTCTGGATTATCTCAGCATCTTACAAAAGACAAAGCATTGAAGTTATGTACCTAAAAACACGTTACTCATGAACTGTAAAATGTGCATCCATAACTAGTTATTCCCCCAGAATGTAACACAATGGCTCTTCTTTCAGGGCATGTAAGAATAATAATAAGACAGTTAAATAAAGAACTGGATCAAAGCTCCTGGTAAATTTGTTTGACAAGAATTTACATTATCACGAAAAAGTGAAAGGACCAACATAGTTTCAGTCGTTCAAACAACTTCAAGACTAGCAGGTCCATGGCTACATTTAACAAAATTATATTATTTTCATTGAGGTAAGATGAAACCTCCTTATTTATGTTAGATGGTTGTTGCCTGTGTACTCTTCAAGACACTTCCATACGTCCTGAGTGGCAGCCTGAAAGCCTCACGGGACGTTTCTGAGCTTGTACCACACAAGCAATGGGTCAAAATATTTACTTCAGACAACAACCATGAAACTTCATTTGCAGCTGCTATTTTCTTTCTAATTAAAGACTCATTTCAAAGCAGAGTGGAAATAATGTGTCTGCTATGGTTAATATTTAATCAGTAGTCTAGCATGCCAACCATGTATCCCTTGTAATAGCCTAGGGTCAGTGCCCTGGCTCCCACTGGGATGCCATATGGCTGTGTCCAGAAGTCTGGAAGCCACAAATGACCTACCGTGGGCTGAGTGATCATAGGAATCAATGAGGATACTAATTATTAGGTTTGAAGAGCTGACTCATTCGTTGTGGGAGTGAACATTATCTTAACAACCTTGAGTGTTTCACATCATAATGTGAGATATGTTATTATAAAATAAATAAATAAATAAATAAATCAGATTTAATTGAACCAAGTTTTTCTAGCCATTTACGCTTAAATAATTTAAATGTGATTTATCTGTACGTAATACATATAAATTGATGCAAAACATGATGCTTGCATTGGTTCTCCAATCCAAGGATAGCACCATAAATACAATTCAGTTTGGATCTACTTAGAATCTTGGCCCGTACACGTGTACATGTTAACTCCTTCCTTTCTTACCCAATTATAGAAGGATTCTCTCAGGTCTGTTTCTGCAAATGAAAACTTTTTCTCAGACTTCACAAACACCAGAAGTGTTCTTTGAAATACAGAACTTAAGAAGCATTTAGTCACACATTTCTCTTTCAGGGAGAATACATATGTTTATAATACAAATATGATGTCTCCTGAACTATCAAGCCCAGACTCACTGCTCATGTATGTTAAAAACCCAGAAGCCTATCCATAAGCTGCCTCTAGAGAGCATAGCATCCTCCTTTGCTGTGCTTCTCCAGAAGCTCAGTACTTTTTCCCGGTACATTCAAACTCCTGATAAAAGAAAACCTCATTACTGTTTGTACACTGATATCTCAAAAAGTAATTTTGTCAGAAAGAGAGGCTGTACTTTAGAGAGTGCAGGATCCCACCTTTTGTAGCAGGATGTTAGGCAGATAGGATATCATAAAACACATCAAGAGTCTTTGCTGGAAGAGAAGGGAGATATAAATAAAACTGGTTTAAGAAAGTCAAGGATAGCTGTGAACAACATCTCATCTTCCATAATTAGTATCATGCCAATGATTAACAGTTTTGCCAAAGCGAAGCTGGAAATAATTGCCATTGCTGAAGCCAACTGTATGACACATGTTTAATACTTAAATGCTACACAAAATTCAGACTCAAAGAGCGTTTTCAAAGAATCATAGAATCACAGAATTGCTCAGGTTGGAAAAGACCTCAAAGATCATCAAGTCCAGCCACAACCTAACCATACTACCCTAACTCTAACAACCCTCCTCTAAATCATGTCCCTGAGCACCACATCCAAATGGTTTTAAACACATCCAGGGATGGGGACTCAGCCACCTCCCTGGGGAGCCTATTCCAGTGCTTCACAACCCTTCCTGTGAAGAAGTTTTTTCCTGGTATGTTTATCCTGATATTCACAGGCAGCCCATTCCTTCTTCCTGAACAGAAACTGAATTTTCTTCTTTCTCTTCTCATTTGTAGTAGGGCTGTGAATGTACTGCACAAAAAGGACTGAACTCTGCATGAAATCTTCTGCAGAAAAGATCTACTATAGCTTTAAATTTTTCTCCTTCCACTGCAGAATAGGTTACTGGTAAGGCAGCATTGTATGCACTTCCCAAAATACAGATCAGTACTTGAGGTTCAATCAGTGAACGTGGGACAAAATGATAGTAATGTATAATGCTATCTAACAGCATACTAATCTAAGATCCGGCAGTGACAACACTTGCATCAGCATATTCTGGTGATCCCAGAGGTACCTCGGAAGACAAACACAGGCATGATCCCGCTCCTGCTCCCGGCTCCATACTGAGCGTACTCTGCCGCTCCCCCTGCTTTTCGCAGCGGAGCGGGCCGAGGAAGGAAGCCTTCCCTGCAACCTGCTCGCAGGGCACGGCCAGCACTTCACCTCCAGAGCAGATCCTCCAGCTCTCACCTGCTCTGCGTCTTTGCGAGGCTCCTGAGAAAACCGAATTCATGACCCAGGACAACCCAGTGCAGGTCTTTAGTCCCCTCTAGTGGCTGAACTGCTTTCCACTGATCCGAGCTGCTGCGGCTGCCACGGCGTTAACTCCCACCGTCCTTTCAGCTGGAGCCTGCACCTTTAACTCCTACACAGCTTATTCCTATGGACAAACCATCCAAAAAATAAATTTCCCTTCTTTTATTATTAACTGACTCATATGGTGTCGAGAAAGGCTCTTCACAGATACCATCTCTGGAGCATGGCTGAAAAGAGATGCGGCATCGCAGCCCAGGGTTGACACTTGGTCTAGGCAATCCGCTTTCTGAAAAGCAATTTGCTACCCATGGATGAACTATCTTACAAAATTAGAAAACTACTGGTGTAATTATCAAGAAGCGACAAATCATTCCAGGACATCCATGTTTCTCTCCAGCCATCCAGCACTATTAGGTGGGAGACTTATCAAATTGGGAAGGATTCGGCATGGGACATGCTATTTTTCTAGTAAAAAAAAGATACAGCCTTCCCTCAGCTTTCTTTCAGCCACTGGAGACTTCAATTCTGCAGCTGGATCCCAGCCAGACTATGAGGCACTGTGAAAAGCAGTGTTGATTTCATTGAGACTCCACGCTGAAGCAAGTGGCACAGACTAATCTTGGGATTTCTATCATTGCAAGTCATGCAGTAAATGGGCTTTCTACTCAGCTCACTTCTAGAAGTTAGGAAATTATATGAGAACCTCAGATTCCTCCTAGTTCTGTCCCTACAAGCCACAGAGAAAGGTTTCAAAGAAAAACTCCTTAGACTAAAGAAATAGAAACAAAATGAAGCAGTGCTGCTCTTTGGAAGAGTAGACATTTAATTTTGGTTTGTATCGTTTCAATTGTATTTTAGAGAGCTGTTGTAGATGCATGATCAGAATTATCAATACCAGATACAGGGCCTGTTTTATGGTCAGCACGAAGCCTGAAGCAAAGAAATCACTGGGGGAGAAAAAGAGGAAGAAATTACTTGTGAGTTAGATGCACATGGTCTCGAACACCTTAAAAATAAAAAAAAAAAGAAAAAAAGAAGAAGGAAACTCTAGAACATAATATGTACTTATTCTCTTTCTGTGTAACTCATGTATTGCCACCAATGCACTTTCTAGTAGGGTGAGGAGGAGTCCTCCTTCAGGTGCATGTATAGCTCTCATTTAGCCCTCAGTAAGCAGATTCATCATGGAGGAAGGTGGGCAATCTACAGCATCCCAGGGACTCCTCTTTCCAACCAAGCTGAAGATGGTGTGTCTGCATGGAGAACTATAACACAGCAGTTTCCATGTGGCCGTATATTTCTTCTCTGTTCTCAGCCTCTGGTGGGACTTTTCCATTCTACACATTGTTCAGAACTCACTACAGTGATTTCTAAAGTTCTATAATTGTGTCAGATGCACATATAAATGACTATTGCTCTGTTCTTGTTTTCCCAGAAATTCTTCCAGTTTTCCTAGAAACACTAGTATTGAAATACCTGCATGGAAGGAATAGAACTCTTTAGGTCCAGCGAATTAGTCTTTTAACAAGCAAACCATTATTAATTTATTCCAGCATTGCTACGTAATACATCACCCTTATGACTCTATTACATAGATTATCTTAGGTACGAGTTTACCTACCCAGAGATAAATAAATAAATAAATAAATAATCAAAGACAACTTATTTGTCTTTTATATTTTAATGACATCTCATTTCACTAGCACCCTTTTCATCATTAATAGTCCATATAAAAGCTAATTCTCATTACTAAAGCATAAAAATAGAGGGCAAAAGACACAGAAGGGAAAAATCACAGCATGGTCGTTGCTCTGAGTCCCATCTCCTAGATTTACCAGGTGCTCGACCAACCTGAATTTGTTCAGTATATTATGTTACTGAAGGTCTACAGAGAGAAATTATTATCTCAAAGCACTTTGCAAACACTGAGTCAATTCTACAGAAAGACACCCTTGTGAAGAAAGAAGAATGATTCCTTATTTAATCAATGAGGGGAAAAAATGAAGCACAGAGAGGTTAAGTGACTCAGCAAGGTCACACAGAAGAGGCCGATTCTGCTCATAATTAAACTTGCTTTAATGTGAGCAGGAATGAGATTAGATCAAATTAAAGACAGAGTTGCCGTCAAACTCAAGTTTTGGATTAGCAGAACTGACCATTCCACCGTTAAAGCACGCTTCTTTCCAGATCAAGAATTACTAGTGCAAGAAAGAAGACTGTTTATCTACTTCTTCATCCAGATTCAAATACCTTTATGTGAGATAACCAGGTGACCTCATCCTTCATCACCCAACCACACATACATAGACTGTTTTAAGCAATTAAACATTTATGCCAGAACAACACAAGCTTGTATAAAGCTACATAATTTATTACAGTCATTACTGTTTGCCTAAACAGGAAAGTAATACTTCAGAGGCAGAAAAACTATTTCTTCAGCTCTGGTGAATAATGCTCTGTAATGTAGGATAAAGGCCTGAAGTATAAAACAGAAAAGCATGGAACTGTTTGGCAGTGGCAGTGTTTCGTTCAGATCTTGTTACAAAAATTAAATTTGCATTTCAACGCAATATTTTTTGTCAAAGAAAATGATTGTGCTTTTTTTTTTTTTTTAATATAGATGTAAGTGAATCACAACAGTTCATTTCAGACTGAATGAAACACTGCAAGTTGACTCAGAGTGGCCTTTATGTTTGTTCAGTCTAATTTACTGACAAGTTTCTGTTCTGAACCAAATTCTTACCTCTCCCTTTGATTTTACAGTTTGGTCATTGAACTGAAAAATCCATTCATCACCTAATTTGATCATGATTTCACAGACAAGGAACTAAACCACAGAGAAATTGTGAATTTTTCAAGCTGGCACAGAAAGTCTGTGACAGAGAGGGAAATTGGATCAACCCTGCTAGACCTGTGCTAACACCACATCATGCTTAGATCATCCTTTTTGTCTGTGCCAGTATATCTGCAGCATTTTGCTTAGCTGTAGTCAACAAATCAAACATGAACTGAAATGAAATGAGCAGAAAGATGCGATTAAAACCACTTGTTTTTCTTCTGACAGTATCAGGTTTAGGAGGATTGGATGGAAAAAGAAAGAAGAAAACTCTGCCCAAGAAGTTTGTCTGGTTCTGCCAGATACCCAAGATAGCCATGATATGATATGAGCATCCAATTGCTCTTGCAGCATGCACCTGCCAAAGCAGTGCTGGTTGTTGTCCAGATGGCATGGGAGAGTATGTGTCCCAGCCATATGAAAGCATGCACACGTCCATAGCATACTCAGCTCTCTGAGCAAGAACAACTCCCAAAGGTGCTCAGCTATGCAGACAACATGGCCAAAGTAGAGCAGGGACTTCTCCACTAGATTTCTCTCCCTTATTGCTGTTGTTATTTCTTATCACTTGCTGCTGCAGTCAGGATGTTTCAGTTTCTCTCACTGCCTCAGAAAAAAAAGCTTCTAGGGACTTCTTTGCATAGGGACTTATCAGGGTTAATACTCCACTGCTGCTCCTTGCCCCATTTCAAACTGGGTAATTTAGTCAAGATTTTCCTATATGCCACGCTTGTCTCAATGAAGACAGTTATGAAACATAAAAGGAGGAACATCAGAGTCTCCTGAAACAACCTGAGAGCTTGCTGCAAGTCTAGTGACACTGCTAAAAGCGATGGCAATGAAAAGCAAATACACCTTAAACTCCCTTCTGTACAGATTCTGCTTAAGCACATCACAAAACATTATCTGAACTACTGCTCCCCTTCCAGTCCTGTTTTCAGCAAACATTTAATTTGCAGAGTTATAGCTCTGGATAATGTCTTGTATTATGCTGATTGTTCTTATTTAGGAATAGATCCAAATGATGTGATTTGGAGCTAGCATCAACACACCCTGAAAAATTGGGTGCGCATGTATGAGGAACGTTTTAGATCAACATTTTTTCAAGACCCCTCATCTGCACCTATATTTTAATCTTGGCAATTTCTTTAATCAGCTTCAGCTATCAAAAGTGCATGGGTCTAAGAAGGTGGAATCAAGGCTCAGCAAAGGACCTTTTGGCAGCTCCAAAAACTGCACTCTGAAAAATCATGGCAATATCTCCTGCTGTGTGATTGTTCACAGCAGTTGTCTCAGGCAACCAGGCCACTCAAAGAGAACCATAAGCTCCCATCTGGGCACAACCCAAGTGGAACAGCAACCATTTAACTCTTCTTACCATGACATCAAAAATACTAGGTGGAAAACCACTGTAGTTATATCCTATAGCTAACTAATAAATATTTATATTTTAAGAAAAATACCATATTGGTCTAAGTTTCAATTATCATTTGTTTACCTGAATTACTAATTCCCTTATGAGGCATAATTCTTAATAAAAGGGAGCGAACATAGTATTTACCAGAGTAAATATGGTACCAGAGTAAATTTACCATAATATTTAGCAGAGTCCAAAGTATCATACTGGCCTTTGGATGAATGGAGGCTGCCCACTACCTTTTCAATTTCCCCAGTTCCAAAGACAATATTTCTCTTTTTGTACTGAGTTGGCTTTCCTCTCCATACAGCACCGCCAGCTTGTTGAAGGTACTCCTAATGGTTTCATGATTGAGAGTTTTCAGCAGTTGCTTAACAGAATACAAACAAGACCCAATGCTGCAAATCCACCTGCAAATTATTAACTTCCTGCATGAGTAAATTCATTGAAATAAGTTCACAAGTATCTCCACTATAGTGTTTGCAGAACCGAAACTTAATCTAGGAAACATTAAGTCAAGTGCACTGTTGGATTAGTTGTCTGCAGAGGCAAGAAAAGCATCTCCAAACTATGCCTGAAAGTCTTTTACTAACATTAGCAAAACAAAAGCCCTTGAAATAGCCGCCTGAAGCTTCTAAATACAGAGACTTTAGTACTGAAAGAAAGGAAGGTGTGACCATGACATCAAGCTTATCAGTAAGAAATAAAGAGGTTGTAACAAAAACAGCCTTAAAAACTGCTAGAAATCTACTGACCTACCATTCGTTCCTCATTTTTACTCCTCACTGAATCTGTTGGTGCCATTCAGTGCAGGAGAGGAACAGCATACAGAGAAGCACAAAAAACATAAATGATCTTAATGTGATGGAAACAAGGGGAACTGAAGTGGTAATAGGGTGATCTACTTGCAGAACCTGATCATCAAATTATATTATTTGAAGTGTTGCATATCTATTGTCCCATATACAGACCATATACGCCATATACAGACAGAGGGCAGCTTTAGATTAGATTGAGCCTGCCAATACCCCTTGGAAATACAGGAAAATTCAGTAGTTCAGACGCTAGGAAAGTATTGGTCATGTCCCCATAAGAATTCTGACAACTTAATTACAGGAACAAGTAATATTTTGTATAGAAACTAACTTAGACACAGAACAGATACTCATAAGGACCGGAGCTAAAGCTGAATGAGTAACTTCTAGGTCAGACATTCCTAGTGCTTGATTTTGCAGCCTCAATAACATTCTTCAGAAGATATTCTATAATGATAATTAATGATGTAAGAATTACTATCATTATTGCTGTCAGTATGTTGCTTCAGGAGAGTTTTTCAGAACTCAACCTCTGAAGCTGAAATGTAGTTTTTGTTTTGTATTTCCTTTCATGCAAACCATGCCCCCAAAATGTCAGAGTTAACTGAACTGTCACAGAGTCAACTGAGCTGTAGAGATCATAACAAAGTGAAAGAGAAATAAAGAGGCATAAGCAATGAAGAAAAAAATACACTTGGATTAGAAAGGAGATAAAAGCCCATGAGGTGGCAGAGGTGAATATTTTATCAATCCTTTTAAATAATCGTGCCTTACTAGGTATTGAGCCCTAATATTATAAGATAATGACATGTAAGTGAGACCATAACAGCCAGGGAAGAGAGACGAGGGTAAGAGATGGGAAAACAAAAATCCTGTCAGAGCAGAACCATGTTTCTCCTGCTGGGCTCCAGACAAATAAGGGGTGCTACAATATTATCAGTGCCTGATCTTGGGGGAAGACCTAGCATGTACTGATTTAGAACTGCAAGTGGGAGGATAAAGAAGAGTTCACATGCAAAGTACACACTTTGGGTACAAAGGGCAAGGTTCCAAAATATCACAGATACTGATGTTTAAGGGCATCAGACCATAACTTCTCGCTTCTACAGAGACATAAAAGAAAGATGTAAGAAGAAACATAATGAAGTATGCTCACCAGCTCCCACAGAGAACTGTTGCAAACACACTTGCAAACCATCACTTGGAAACAGCCACTGCTTGAACTTCCCAGATTTAAAGGATCTGCCCCAAATATGTATCCCAGGCAAAGGTCTATCTAGATGATCATATGATAGTGACTGGAGCACATTCACATTCTATTTTCCCAAGGGGAAATTACTTTGTTATTCTGGACAGAGTTTTTGTTTTGTTTTTTAATGAAAAAAAAATGAGAAACTGTGATTGTCAGCTATGGTCTTTAGAGCCTTGTCTATATATCATCTTAGCTGTACAAACACCATCAATTACATTGAAATTATTTTTGTAAAACCTTGTGCAAGGATTTGCAAAAATGCAGACTAGAGATAATGGTTATCAGAGAAGCAGAAATGTCTGTGCATGATAAAATGATACTGTTTCTGTGCTTTCTTTAGTAACGACACAAAATGGCTCTTCCATAACTTGTGATATGATAGGAACTTGTGATATAACTTGTGATATGATAGTATGTGGAATGTGTGTTTCTTAGGGTACATTTTGATAGGTTGTAGTGTCATAGAACATCCTGAGTTAGGATGGACTCATCCAGCTCCTGACTCCACAAAGTAAGTACTTAAGTAAGTATTAAATAATATACCTAAGAGCGCTCACCAAAAGCTTCCTAAAAACTAACATGTTTGGGGCCATGACCACTTTCCTAGGAAGTCTGTTCCAACACTTGACCTCTCTCTCAGTGAAGAACCTTTCCCTAGTACCTAATCCAGTCTTCCCCCGATGCAGCTTTAAGCCATTCCATCAGGTAATATCTTTAAGTTGGACCACTAGAGGTTCATATAGGATATTAGGAAAAATTTATTCCCCAAAATAATGGTGAGGTATTAGAACAGACTGCCCAGGAAGATAATGGAGTCACTGTGCCTGGAGGTGTACAATAAAAGGGTTGATGGTTGGACTAGAAGATCTTAGTGGTCATTCCAGCCTTAATGATTCTGTGATCACATACCATCACTGGTCATCAAAGACAAGAGGCTAGCAGATCCATCTCCACTCTCCGTCATAAGAAAGTTATAGATGGCTATGAGGTTGCTCCTCAGACTCCTCATCTCTAAACTGAACAAGCCATGTATCTGCAGCTGCTTCTCCTAAGTCATGACTCTAGTCCTTCCATCATCTTTATAGGCCTAGTTTGGACTCATTCAAGTGCTGTCATATCCTTCTTATGTTGTGGAGCCCTATATTGCACACAGTACTTGTGAGGCCACTTTGAATATAGCAGAAAAATAACATCTTCCAACCAGTTGATTATACTGTGCTCAATGTACTCCAGAACACAATTGGCCCTTTTTGGCCAGCAACCAGAGAACAATGCTGACTCAGACTGAGCTTAAAAAAACTCTCCAGATCCCTTTCCTCAGGACTGCACTACAGCCACTAGCTCCCTAGGCTATATATACACCCAGGGTTATGCTGTTCCAGGTCCAGAATCCATCGATTCTGTACACCTGTATGTCAGTGAACTGTAAGAGAAAAGCGAGGGTCAGGATTTTACAATTTTTATTTTTCCAAAACTTCTTATAGGCCACATGTAGATTAGAGGAGAATATTGGGTTTTGAAGAATCAAAAATACTTCATGTTCAGAAAGAAGACAGATATCAGATATGCACATTTTAAAAATGCTTTATCAGCTTCCTGACTATATTTCTGTATTTACCATATACTTCTAATAAGAAGGAAACAGAGGCCACTTCAAACTTTCCCAGGAAAAAACGTACTTCCAAACTATTTTGTCTCTACCCTTTTCAAAGGTCATCAAACATCTGGCTCTAAGAGAGGTCCACAGAGTAAAGTATATGCCTCATCGATATAATGATCTGCTAATTTGAGAGCAAGATAGAAAGTTGTATTCTGATCCTCATAACAGCCTTTAAATCTTCTTTCAACCTTCTAGGCACATTTTGAAAGAAATTCAGCAAAATTTTGTAAGTACCAGCCACACCCAAAGTGTTATTAAAGATGGGATGTATGTTCATTCAGTGGAAACTGCAAGAGGGAATCACTGCCCCAGATGAAAAATACCCAAGGTGAGAAATAGTGACAATGCAGGTGAAGCCAGCCTGACACCAAGCAGACAAAAGTAAGAGTGACATCAGTGCTGTCTTACAATCCACACTGGTGTGGCTCCAAGGGGATATGATCTCTTTGTTCATGGTCTTGGATCTCTACCAAAATTACAGTGAAGGCTGCTTCACAAAATTACAATACAGTCACTCAAATTGTCTTTAAAAAATGTTTCTGAACTTCAATGTATGGGAAATGTTTTTTTGTAGCAAGGCGTACCCTTTTCACTCTCTATCCAACCAGCATCATTATGGAACTTCCCACTATCAAAGACCCCCCAGGCTTCTGTTGGCAACCACTGAGTTGTCCAAACATTTTATTGTTGTGCTTTTCCAACTCATCTTTAATTTTCCAACAACCAAACACAACAATAGCAAAAACAAGCAAAAAACCCCCAAACACTAGTTCATTTACTTCCTAAGTTTCACTCTCTCTCCTTTTTTTCTTTTTCTTTCTTTTTTTTTTTTTTTTTTTAATTTTATTTTTAATTCCAGGTACAGGAAACCTCTTCCTACTGACAAAAGATAAGCTGTTAGAGGAAGGCATTACAACAGCTTTACTGTACTTTGCACATTTCTTCCCATGAGGGAAATGTGTGATTTCTGGGAATATTTTTACATGGAAGAATTCCTAGTCAAACTGCAGGAAGAAAGACAGCATTCGTAAAATTGTAAAAGAGGACGAAGGAAGAGTGAGAGTTCAGGAATGAACAGCTTTGGTTCATTTACAGCGGCTGAAAGATTTATAACTGCAGAGTTTGTGAGCATACTTGGACGAATATACTAGGGTTGAACTTTAATCTAGCAGTTGATACCATTTCAACTTTTACCTTATACTACTGCATTTTATGATTTCATCCTTTAACTTCTTCTTGCTCCCACCAAGGTAAGATTTGCCAAGTACAACATCAAAAAGCTGAAGGCCAGCTTCCTCTGATTACCTGCTGACTGCTCTGCGCTGTATACAGACCTCTATGTTTGCTTTGGGGATTGCCACCACTCAGTGTGTATCGATCTTCCTTGGAGATTTCTGGCTTCCTTGGGGAATTCTGACTTCCAAGTACTGCTGCAGTGGACCTTACCCGATAAGCAGGTAGCAGAACTAAGGTATACTTTGATTTGAACACAAATAAAATGATTCTAATTTTGCTTTTTACAATATGCTTTGTCAGATGTAAGCCTATTCCAACAGATAAACCACTGGACACAGGAGATTTAGATCAATTCCTACTTCATCAGCTGAATCAGTATGTGACCTTCTTAATCTATTCCATGTTGCTATTTCCCAACCCCAAAATGGAAAAATTCATAGCTTTGAAATGATGAAAGGAAAGAACCTATCAAGGATTATGACGTACATAGATATTATAGTGGCGGGGAATTTATAAGCGTACAGTGATACTTAATTTTACAAGTTGACCTCTACTTACATAGTATTCACAGTTCCTGCTCTTTAGACTCATCCCATTTATACCTTATGATTAATATCGGTAATTCAGCATTTCAATTACTCCCTATGTTATTATGGGAAATACCAAAAAACAATTAGATAGCTCAAAGAGATGTTTATTGCCTGGGATGCTACACTGAGATTACAGAATTTGGGCCATAGGTCTCTCGTGCATTTAAAAGCATTTTTCCCCTGGGTGGTGCCTTCATTGCATTACTATATCATAATTATAACTAAATTGCATTTGGAAAAACAAAATTCTGGACATTTATTGGTGCATTATTCTTGGTCTGGATTTGTTTTGCTTATTCACTCAGTAATTTGTGAAACTCAGTAATTTGCAATGGGTATCCCAGTCATTAGTGCAAATTATTCTCCTTCGACTGTATTTGCATGTAATTGCCTTTTGAAATTAATTCATTTAAATTTCTTAAAAATAATTTGTTACAGGATGTTATTTTCCTTAAGAGGCTTAATTTCTTAAGAGTTCTAGGTTTGTGGTAACGATGCATAATTAGCACAGGCATTCTTATACATTCACCTAAAAAAATCCTATGTTGTGTTTATTCAAAACCCGTATGTGCCATATTCTGGGCCAGGCTTATTTGGGGTAAAACAGACTTCTATTTGACTTCAGTGTAAACAAGATTATCCAGCATCCTTGGAGCAGAACATACACCACACTAGGTTACATTATTTTCTAGAGAATAAGCATTCAGTGATGGCCAGAGTTTTCACTCTGAGGATCACACTGAAATCTTGGACACTCACATGTTTGTTTGTTTGTTTTTCACCAGTGTTTCTAATGTATTAATGCATTTATTGTGTGAGTTAGGGGAAGTACTTCTTTCCCCTTTTTGGAAGATAAGGAGGAAATTTTTCATACTGAAGGTAGTGAGACACTGGGACACACTTTGCCCAGATAAACTGAGGATGTCCTATTATTAGAAGGCTTCAAAATCAGGTTGGATGAGGCTTTGAGCAAACTGATTTAGTTAAAGATGATCTTTAAGGTGCCTTCCAACCTAAATAATTCCAGGTTCTATAATTCTATAAGATAAAGCAGCATTACGATGAGACAAATTTTGTAAAGATGCACAATAATTCTGGATCCTCAGCGCATATCATCCAAACAGTTCACCTTTCATACTGCTTCTACATCAGTGAAATTTAGAGTACCCCCAAAGACCTTTGGCTGTGTGGTAAGAACAAGCAACTCAACAGTTTAACTGAGCAGTCTCAGTTTGAGGGAATAAAGCTCTCTGAGCTTTGGTGAGGCTCTAGATAAAGCTCAAACTGTGGTTCCTTTCTCGTGGTAACTTCTGCCAGGAGATGAGAAAATACATTGTTGTGAAGAAACCTAATGCACTGTATACAGGAGTTCAAGACTTTCATTTATTTCCTCAGGACATTGCTAGTTATTAACTATGTATTTAGTGGAGACCTGAGCACAACCTTTTACTTCACTGACTCCAGTCACATTAGAGTTTCTGCTGTTAAATGCAACAAACCACATTTTTTTGGAAGGTGACACTGATTTAAAGGTAAGACATAATAATAATGGAAAATTTCTTTGTAGAACAATTCCATCAGAAGTGATGGGCCTCAGGCTGTTTAAACGACTGAATATCAGCATTCATCTTCCTTTCCAATCCACCTTTATCAAGATGCAGCAGATTACCCAGCAGGTAATCTATTCATGCTCTTTGGTTGCACAGAAGTCTCACTGAGACGTTGAGTACTGTAAGACACTTGTATATCACTTATTTAAACTGGCACCTGTATTTGCACACACACAACATAATGTTGTACATACAGGACACTAGCATCTGCATTTAAAGACACTGTCCCCATGATATGTACTATTCTGCACAAGTGAAAACCAAAATGTAAAAAGACAAATATCACATACACAGATGTATCCCATTGTCATGTGACTGCTGATCTGAATAAGAAGTTGTTCATTTTCCTTATTTACCAAGCCCTGGGAATCCACTCTGCAGCACATACAAGACAGGGAAGAAGGGAAGACTGTTGCAAAAGTCAGCAGGAAGGAAAGTTGGGAGTGGAAGGATGAAAAAGGAGTACTTCGTATATATGCACATACCCAAAATTGTCACTGCTTCCTATTCTTCTATTCTCTTCCAACATGTGGGAAAAGTAGAGTATACTCTTGTCAACATTTAGCAGAAAATCAGGCTAGGAGGAGGGCAAACAAATGAACAGTTTTCAGGACAGTTCTGAATATTATTTCTCCTAAATAAAATAGAAAACCTCGTGGGGAGTAGACATTACAGTTTTTGTTTTGTAGAGATACTATTTCTAATGCAAACTTTTTCCTGATTAGGTTTTCTTATGCATGGTAAAAAATTAAGGGAAAAAGGTATTTGTGGGTGTGGAGTCATAAAGAACACTGAGATGAAAAGCTTCAACACTTAAAACCTGAAGAAGGTGCAGAAAGTTCCCTGGTACTGAGCTTTTATGACTGTTTTAATGCCATCAGGTAGAAATGGACTGACAAACCGGAAATTCAGAAAGTATAACATACTTAGGAAACAGCAAAGGTAACTGGAAGCTGATGAAAGTCAAAACTACAGGTCACATAGTGGAAAAAATGCATTACTCTCTTCTACTTTCGTAATGTATTTATTTCCAACAATAACTTCCCACTATTTCTTATATCTGGATAATTCCTGTCAGTAAATTAAACAGTGCTGAATATGTTTATAGAAATACTTAATATTATGGTATAGTTGTTACCATGGTATCAAAATAAATGAACTGTTTTCCCATTACTTATGATTCCTTAGGACCAGAGTAGCTGATCTAGGT
The DNA here is from genome assembly GCA_030625065.1 of Alectoris magna. Classification (NCBI taxonomy): domain Eukaryota; kingdom Metazoa; phylum Chordata; class Aves; order Galliformes; family Phasianidae; genus Alectoris; species Alectoris magna. Next base: position 110,538,151 of record CM060560.1, read on the forward strand.
ATAAAGCTTACTGAAGACCATGCATGTTCTCAAGTCAGTTATTAGTATCAGTTGCACTTACTGCTCTGGGAAGTGTTTCCTATTCCGGGAGATAATGTAGCTCCTTCTTACGACAGGTATACGTCCAGGTGAAACTGGATAAAGAGAACTTTATTCTTTGAATTCTTTGGTTCTTATTCTAGTCAATATATTCTATCACTCAACTGAAACCATTTTCTGTTTTCTCCTTTGTACTCCAGGGCACGCAAAGGTCTTTCAGAAAGAGGATACCCACTTGCTTTTTTCCCTTGATCACAACTCTCTGGGCTGGGGAAGCCCAGGTAGAGTTGAAATAACCTTTGTAAACCTATAAAAACACAAAAATAATCACAACATTTCTCAACCACTGGAAGAACTCTCCCAGCAAGCACATGTTATGAGAACTTAAATTTTTAGGGATTTCACCTTAGTAGACTGTAGAAAATGTCCCCTAAAAACACTGTCAATCAGTGAAAAAAAAAAATTATAGGGTATTTCAGAAGACTGTCCGCGATTTTTAATTTTAAATTGGTTGCTGTTGCAGGTACATTTTTCTTACAGTGCTGCTATCAGTACACTGGAAAGCCACTAAAAATGACCTCAGGAAATTCTTCTGAGTGGTGTCTCTTGCTTCTAAACAGATCTAATAACATCCAGGGATTTGGACTCCACACTTCTGCCAGGTGTATCTGGAAAGTCATTCTTCTGACACCCATACTTCATAAATAACCACAGAGAGGCAGAAATTGATGCAGATTTCTTTACTGTCACAATGGCTGTATTTTCATCAGTAAATTAAACCTGCTTATTCACACTCCCAGGTCGTATGGCCACTTGGCACAGAGGAGCCATTACCTGTGTGAGCAAATGCCTTTGCCACCACATAGCTGCAAGGAATCTAAATGTTGGAAATAGTCCCTGGACCATCATAACCATAAAATAGTGACCATTAGTTATTTGGAGATGGTGCTAAATGCATCATCTACATTGGGACATGCAGTGTTCTGACTGCTTATTAGAACATGCAATCATTTTGCAGGAGCCAAGAATTTACTCCTATACAGAAACCACGACTCAACCGTAGAGTATCTCCAATGATGTCTGTGGAATTACTCACAAGCCAAGCTTGTGTAAATGAGTAATGAACCAGTGAACCAATAAAACTTGAGTATATGTTGAAGAAGTTGTAATGAGGAAGACAGGTGAGTCAGGCAAACTGAGTTACTTGGTGCCCTGGGTCCATTCAAACAGAACATACATATTGCAGTGAAATCAATGAAGAAACATCTGGAGAAAAGAGATATAGACCCTACATGCACTGTGTCTTCGGAGCTGCATCCTAGAATGCAGTGAATGTAAGAAAAATTTGTGAGTTCTACTGGATAAGCTTACAGTGAATGTCACTGGGGTAACAAATACTAGTACAACCCTACTACCCTGAGTATAAACAAGAGTATAAACAAGAGCACAGATATTGGGTATAGGGAAACAATTTACCTCTGCAACAATTATGATGCTGATAAAAGAAAGCTACATACATTTTTAATAGACATGTTTAAATATACTATAAAGACTGGAGAGGGGTTAGGGAAACGTCAAACAAATTCAAGTCAGGAGAAACTGCTTTACAGTAGCAAACTTAAAAAGTTCAGGCTGTTTATCAGAACAGAAGATTGATAGCTGACAATGCAGGTATATAAATATCTTCAGTGGAAGAAAACGTAGTGTACTAAAGCAGCATCTTTAATATTAAAGCAAGGAAAGACACATATACGATGTTCAGAAAGAGAAACCAGATAAATTGAAAGATCGCACACTAAGAGAAGAAAAAAAAAGTATGGTCAACCCACCAAAGCAAGCTACAAAGGAAAGCAGTAGACTCACCATGCTTAATATTTTCAGATCAGGACTAGTGATTTTTCTTGCATTTTTATCAAATGTGAGTAGTAACTTAGGCAGCTCAAACACTGGGCTCAGCACAAGGGTAATTGGCTGAAGTGTAATAGCTGGTAAGAGATAGTATAACAGCATAAATGATAAAATGGTTCCTTCCAGCCTGAAACACCAAATCCAAAAGCTGTTCCCTTCTCCATACTCAGCACCTCTGTCTTTGTATTTATATGGTCCTATATACAGATTTCACATACTTACTATGGGTGACTAACTCAAAAGTGGAAATTTATTGTCAGTTTGCACTCCTACAAAAGATATTTGGAAAGAAGGAAAGAAGACCAAGAGCCCTCTCCTTACTACTTTCAAAATCATCCTCTTACTAAATGCTTTTGTAATCAACCATGGTGCTATAATCCACTAATTAAAAAACAAAAACAAAAACAAACAAACAAACAAAAAAGGAATATCAATAGAGGAAATATTAAGAAAACTTTAAAAAGACTTACCAAGAAAACAATATTGCAGTGGATTTTTCATATTTTGTCAACATAACATTTCCAAGCCCCCTGTTGAACAGAACAACAAAACCTGTAGCTAGTTCTATTTTAGCAGGCTGAACAATGATAAGAACAGCAGCAGCTTTTCTTTTTGCTTTCAGAAAGACACAGTGTCAGCTAGAATTGGCAGTGTGCTGGAAATGAAGTGAAACCCCAAACAGCTGAGAGACATCTGTTGACATTCTTCATCATGCCATTATACCTGTGGGCTTCTTCCCCTGAAATTCTGTACAAACTTTACCCACTTCATGCTGCTATTGAGAACAGGAATAGGGCAGATTACAGTGACCTAATAGTTCAATAACTTGTTCTTCTGCCTTCCTTCTTGAGATTACCTTTCCAGAATGACAGTATGCATTTCAATAGAAATGTTGTCATGATATACAAGGATAACGTAAGATTTCAGTTGGAAAGTATTAGAGTAACAAAACAGAAACCTGTGCTGGAGGGATGGATTTTGGAGAAAGAAAATGAGAATCAAAATTTTAGCATTAGACTTTGTGGTAGGAGACAAGACAGTAATACCTAAAAGGCCTTTGAGGGAGCTTGAAAGATTGTGAGGGGCTGGAAAGATGGCAGAAGCTAAGGAAATCAGTGTCAGCAGAAAAATGAGGAAAAAGGCAATGGCAAGGGTGATCTAGAATGAAGTCAAGCAAGTGGATGATTTACTTCAGAACTATGTGGAAGGCTATATGGTTCCAGCACAGGGGTAGTACGCAGGTAGGGGAAATCACTCAAATTTTAAATGAAAAGACAATCTGGCAGTCAGAGTTTCTAGAATACAGGTGATTGAAATATTCACCTAGACTTTCTAAAGTAGCAAGATCTTGTCATCTTCTATTAAGCATCTTTTGAAATAAATTAATTTGAGCCATATGTTCATGAGTGACCAAGTATCTTTTTAAGAAAATGTCAATAATAGGATATTCAAACTGAAAGACAGTATTAGAGGAGGATTGAAAATCAAGGAAATATTTCTATAAAAGAACCATAGGAGAAAGGTAATGGATAAAAACAAGGAAGTTAAGAACTTCAAAAGGACAATAGAAAGAAATAATAAACATGAAACCTTGGGCACCAATCAGGGAAAACATGAGCCCAGAGGAATAACAAAAACAATGAAGATTTTAAACAGTTTAAAAGATTTTTTCAAGTAATACTTCTTAAAGGAAAAATCAAAGCTTGCTTAAATTAATCTTGTGAACTTTCTTATTCATTTTGTGATTAAAAAATGACAACAAAATAGTCACTCTTCCTGGTTTTCATATCTAATTTTTCTTCAACTTATTTTCAAGGATACGGTGGAATGGATAAAGGAAGAATAACGTATTTTCAAGGAAATAAACAAAAAAAGATTTCTTAAAACTAGAGTTCCTGGTTACTTTCTGAGTTTTGCAAACAAAAAATTTGCAAAAAATGCAATGATAACTAACTTCCATGCTGGTGGATCTTGACATATAGTCATTTTTGGAAGGTGAGGTGGAAAAAAAGTCATGTGACAGTTTGCATTGTTATTGACAGTCAGTAACAGCTGTTACAGAAAGTCTGTTTTGCACACACCAGAGTTTGAACCAGGGTGTATTCTGATTATCTCTGTTCTGCAAATGGATTTTGGTTTTGAGAGGTTCTGGGCTGAAATAGGGTAAGTATGAAATACGTAAGAAGAGCTACAAGAGTTAGAGACAAGAAACTGCCTACACTTCCATGGAGACAAGTGGGAAGGTAATTGTACAGAAGAAGAAAGGGATTTATGTAAATGTAACTGTGTACGTTACGTGAACTTTCCAGTGACTGCAACTCCCGTGCAGGGAAATTCTACTTCTAAAGACTCTCTCTCCCAACACTTCCTTTTTAATCCTGTCTTCTTCACAGAGTTCTGGCTTTAATTGTGCAGATCTTAGACCTTAAGGATGTTGTTTGCCATTAATTATGATATGTAATGCTGACATGAGGTCAGAACTTAATTAATTTCAGTTCTTTGATGACTTGTAAAAGACAGCAGGAAAGGGTAGAAGATGAATATTTTGTGTCTTCTGAAAAACCAACAACAATTACTTTAAATAAAAAGAACTCCTCTCTACAGGAGTAACAAAAATACAGTGTATAGAAATAGATGGCACAATTTGTGACTGTGAATTTTTTATGAAGATGTATTTCCACATTTGTTTCTCCCAGATCATGTGAGTTACAGGCTTGGTTTCTGATTAGTATCCTATTTTTGTGGAACTGACTGCATACTGCTAATTCCAGTTTTAAATAGTGTATCCTTAAGTGACACATGTATGTCTGCCTGCTAAAATCCTATCAGTAGAAAAAAATATTGAGTCTAATTGATCCAGTTTTGATAGCCACTGAATACAGTGTTATAATGGAATACACAATCAGTGTATTAGTCTACGTCTTCCTAGCCTAGGAAAAACAATTTTCTGGGCTTTTAGTCCACAACTGTAGTGATCACTATCAGTATAATGCAAGAGTTATGCTAATCAGAGTTGATAAAAATTTTCCACTGACATACTTTCATGTTACCAAATCAGCTTTTTCATGAAAATATTTGTGTTAAACTATTTGTTTTCTTTATAAAGAATTTAGAACTAGTACACTAGAAAACTGTTACTAAAATACAGTCCTTCTAGTTGCATTCTGAAGTATTGTCATCACATCTTAGATCTCTGGTCTTGTCATCAAGCTATCCATCATCATCTCGTGAAGACAGTTTAATTTACATTTCTGTTCATTCCTACAAATTTAATCCTGTGGTGAAGCTACATGAAGCTATGAAGAACCTTTAAAATTGACACCATATTCCAACTTGTGTACTGTGGTCCAAAGAAGGAAGCTAGCTTATTAAAAACACAGGGCAAATGAATTATTGAGGAGGAGGGTATTATTTCTTCCTTAAAAGTTTAAAGGAAAAAAAAAAAATGCCCAGAAGAGTGATGAGAGAAAAAAAAAACCAAACAGATAAATACTTTAAAAACCACCTCTAGCATGTGGTACCAGTATGTGGATAGATTGCTGCCTCCTTTCAACTGGAAACTAAATTCAGAAGTAATACTGCAACAAACACATTCTCTGCTATACTGATATTCTACTGTATGAAGTACTGGCCCCTTAGGTCCACTCAGAAAACCCTAAGCTTGTATACACGCTAGTACATGTCATATCTGGTTGTAGGCCATAGAATAGTCTCATGACAGTTACAGATTCAGCAGCTGGTCAACAGAGTTGTATGTGCTGACCTTGGCGAAGGTAGATGCTAAGGATGGACACAGGGCAGAAGGACACTGATTAGGCACGCATGGACATAAGCTGCACATGGCTCAGGTCACAGAACCTGTTTGTGAGGACCATATGATGCAAGGGCAAATGCAGCACATCAAGCCTTGAAATTATCAGGAAAGAGGAGAAAGAATCCACTTTCAGTTTGTGGGATTGGTACAAACATCTAAATGAGTAAGAAAATTTAGGTGCTGTGTTTAGGCTGTGGATTTTGTCTCAACAGAACTCTGCATGAGCACCAAACAGGACATGGTAGTTTGGAGAGAAGCTGCAGTCTCCAGTACTATGACAGAACAGGAAAGACCAGGCACATAAGAAACAGCCACAGCATTCACAAGTGGAAACACGCACCACGTAAATGGACATAGAACATATTGCAAGTTCCAGCTATAAGCATTTCTTTACCATTTCACCAGAGATCAAAGGCACACACTTACAGTTCACTCTCCTCTCTTCCAGCACAACTGGCATCTGCTTCAATGCCTCCCTGATTCAGAAACAAATCCTGGCACAAAGCATAAAGCTGAGTAAGAAGAGACACAGCTAAAGCAGAGCTTGTGTTCACTTTTTCCACTGAGAGCATAACTTCAGTCCTTTCATACGCTTACTACTTCTACAATCTTGGCTATCTTAGTGACTGCTCTTAAAAATAAAAAAGCAAGTTACAACTTTTCTGTCCCACACCAATGTGTCCCACAATTTCCCTTCTGTTTCACTTCCATTCCCTATATATCTCAGGCAAACATTAATTATTGACCACGGACAAATGTCCAGCCCTTTGTGTGACAGGATAAAGGAAAGGGAATTAAGATTTATAAATTCCAGTTGACAGTCCCAGATATATATATATATATTTTTTTTTTAACAGGATTTATCTTCCACTGGGGATAAGCTTTGAAATCTGTGATAGTGTTTGATAACTTTCCATATTTCTGATAAAAATAGCCTTCCACGAACAAGTAGGATAACCAAGCACATTATCTTTTTTTTTCTTTAATAATTTCTTGTAGAAACAGCCCATTGGCTTAGTGGAGCTATCAGAGTATCAATTCCTCATTCTGAAGACTATTGTGTGCGGAACTGCTCTTTTTTTTCTTTTTTAAAAAATTAATAGAACATTATATGTAGCATTTTATGCAGTATATGTAGTATTTTATACAGTCTAAGTACAAATACAACTACTCAAGAAAGAAAGGCTATGTTCACACTGAGGTAACAGATAACCTTCAAGACCACTAGATTTTGAAACCATTAGAGAAGAAAAAAACACAAAGTGAACCTCTGAATCAAATATTTTGAGTTAGAGCTATGAAAAAGGAATCCAGCTCATTCTAAACACCATCTGTTTGTTGAATGTACTTGCATATTTTCAATTGCTTTATTCCACAGACTGCTAGTTATTTCCCTAACACGTCCCTTGGTGTGATGATAACATCTCATAATAAGCCGCTTCCATTTTGGGGCTACTGTTTGTGGGCCATGCAGCAATATTAGGATTAGCAAACTTCTCCTGAATTTGAATGGAGCAAACAAAACAGTTAGCAAAACTTTAAAAACTAGTGAAAAAATATGCTCTCCTCTGTGAGAGGAGCACTAAAGGGGAAATTACAATAATAATAATAATTTAGACATTATATCTCTCATCACGTGTACTTCCAATTTCGTATTTTTCTCCCATGTCTACAGTTTCTATTTTTTGATAATTACGAAGAGTTGGCACTGCATGTGTTCTGAAATGAATACTAACATTAAAAGTTCCATACTAAAGCAGTACTTTATTTACCAACTTTTTAAATACCTTTATATTTTTCTCTTCCATTTTAAGATTACATTATTGATGTAAACTGAGAAGTTACCAAAATTATATACAGAGGCTTCGCTTGCAGCTCCAAAGAGCAATCTGACTTGGACTGTGCTTTAGTAAGCAAGGATTCATCTGCTTTCTATAAAACAAAGCGTGCACAGTATGGTCCCCAAAATTACAGTGCTTCAGTATGACCTTCTGAGTGACTGCCAGCAGCAGCAGGATTGATTGTCCACATTGCGAAGAACCCCAGAGAGCTGGGGATCTGTCTGCGCAGTGTGAGCTACAAATTATGTCCTACATTAGCCCAATTTTACATAGATGGGTACCATTCCCTCTTCTGTCCCACCAACAATAACATGGAAAAAATAAGACAACAACATTGTATTTTTTCTCTGCCTGACAGCTTCTATGTTGGCATTTTTATTCCCTAGGGGAGTGGATAACAGAGTCCTACAGACAGCAAGTTGCTTATGAACTATGGGTCAGGCATATCTAAAATTTACATTTTGAAACACTTACTTTAAAAAACAAAACAAAACAAAACCCTTAGAAAATCCTGTCAAAGCCTGCTAAAGTAAGTAGCTGTTACTGAGAAGTATCTTAGTGTCATTATTAAGACTACTTACTGATGAACTAACCATATCTGCTTAAAAGTCAGAACTATGTAGTTTAAGAATGCAGTCATGAGACCTGAAACAATTCCTATGAGAAACTGTTTCTACAATGAAAGCACTTGCAAAGCTTGAGAATGATAGAAAGTCTCCTGTCCTCATGAAGTGAATATATTTACATATATCAATGCAAACACGTAATGTGGTAATTTCATTGTGTATAGAACATAACTACTGATGTATAGTGTAGTCAGTTGGAACACACTGCAGATGAATGATGATGAGGCTAGCAGATAAGGAAAATGCCTTTATGCTGGTATATAATCAGCTTGATCAAGTTACGTTAACACATTGGTGCTGCTTAATGATACTAGCAGGAAAAAAAAAAAAAAACCACTCAAAAATTACCCCTATACTTATGTTCTCCAGCTGTGTTAACCCATTCACTGTTCTGTTAGAAGTTAATGTATGAGGACATCATTTCGTTAATGTATTGGGATAGATTCCTTAGCAGGATCTCTTATAATAAGACAAGGAGAAATCATTTTAGACTAAAGAGATTTAGATATTGGATATAAGAAAAAAAGAAAAAAAAGTGGCTTGCTTTTTTTTTTTTTTTTTTTTTTCTTTTCTTTTCTTAAATGATAAGGGTGGTGAGGCACAGGAACAGATTGCCTAGAGAGGTGGTGGATGCCCCATCCCTGGAGACATTCAAGGTCAGGCTGGATGGGGGCTCTAAGCAAGCTGATTGAGCTGTGGATGTCCCTGTTCATTGCAGGGGAGTTGGATTAGATGATTTTTAAGTCTCCCTTCCAACTCTAATGATTCTATAATTCTATGAAGTGAATTTATTTTTGTGTCATTGTAAAAACGACCCTTGGAAAGAGGAGAGTTGCTTAGATTTTAGTCAGTTGGGTTGGTTGTTTTGTTTTTTGGGGTTTTTGGGGTGGTTTTTTTTTCTGTTTTTGTTTGTTTGTCTGTTTTGTCTCCTCATGCCCCTTTGCTTGTCATTTTTTTCCTTTAATTATTTGAGTTATTTATATCATAATGGCATCTTTTGGAAACAGGGCCCAAAACATTAAGGACAGGTAAAGGTTAATAAAAACACTGAGAGATCTTCAGATTCCCCTCATCAGTAAAAAAAAGACACTGAGCATTTAAATATACAGAGACATTCCCCTCCTATCCCTCAAAAAACCCCAAACCTCACTCTCTTTTCTCATACAACACATGTTTCTAGGTAGATAGTAACAACTGATTAAACACAGAATAGCTTGGCACTAAACACATCTTGAAACTCTCATAGAAGAAGATACACAAAAAGATCTCCTTTGAGATCCATTATCACTGATATCTAAGATTCTCAGAAGAGTGAGATTACATAGCTAGTCTCTCTTACTTCTTGGGAATGCAGTAGAAACACATAACTTTGAGGTCACCCATTTTGTTTGGGCTTTCCTTTTCTGTTTTTTTTTGTTTTGTTTTGTTTTGTTTTTGTTTTGGTTTGTTTGTTTTTAGAAGTATGGAGTTTTTCAGCTTTGTCATTGCTGACCAAGAAGGACCCTACCAAACTGCTGAACTCTCACAGTCAATCACTTGTCCCCAGTGAGCAATCTGAGACACTCTTGATCAGAGGGACAGGATTTCACAAGCAGCCTATTTCAGCCTTGCCTTCACTGTGTGCCCTCTAAATTTAGTAAGACTTTTATTACAAAAGAAATGGGCACAAAGTCAGACTGAGGTTGAAAGCTTTTGAAAAATTTTATTCATTGTGTCACCTCTCTTCCATTAGGCTTTGAGTTAGATCCTCACCTTGTGTACACAAGAATAGCTTCATTGCTTTAAAGAGAGCTGTACTAATTTACACAGCAGAGGTCCTCTCTGCTTCTGTCTGAAAAGCAGTTAGTTCCTTGACCCACCCTCCAGTGTCAAAATAAAATGTAATTGCTTCAAAGCAATGAAATGTTGCCTTCAGTCATCAGGAATCTGCTGAGACCAAGCCTGATGCTGACCTGCACATCATGCACGTGTCTGAGCAGTTTCAGCTATGCATGATCTGACAGAGATCCCAGGCTGGCTTTGAAGGAGTGAAAAAAAAAACAACCTGATAGCCACATTAGTGCAGGACTCTCAGTGTGGTTTGTTAGTGTGCTGAAACAGCTGCCTGCACTCAGAATGAGACAGCCAAACTTTGCAGGCTATACGGCACTTCACCGTGCAATACACACATACTTTTGACAGCAACAGTAAGGAATTCTGTTACTCCGAGCTTGCCCTCTGCAATCTCTGTCTTTACTGCTCATAAGTAGATAGGACTATACTATGCAGCTGCTCATCTATGAGATCTCATGTTCTTAAAATAAACTTATAATCACTTCACCCCAACAGCATAGCTCTTGCAATAAGGGACCCAAAGCACTGAATAAAATGAGAAATAACACCTTGCTTTATGTTTAAAATATTTTAAAAGAAAAAGGTTTTCTAACCATTCTGCAAAACTGCTATGGTTAAAGCAAGGCTGAATAACAGCTGTAATTCTCAGCAGTTATCTTCTCTGAGGGAGGAATTGAATAGGAAAACCAAGGGACTGCTACATAAGAATGTTTGGCTACTGCATTCCTCAAAGTGCCCAGAACCTCTTGATACAAAAACATTCAGACTTAAGAATCAATGGGAACAAGGGACTGAAACCAGTACAAGGAAACCTAATACCTTTACAGATTTGTGGCTAAGCAATTTACTCACATTTTCACAGAAAGTTTGTATTGGAACAAGAAATTCAAGAGAGCTCTCTTGAGAACTAAAGCTAACACCCTTTTCCCCAGGACAATCCTTGTTGTCTCTGCATAGCTCGAGGGAAATATCTAAAAAAAAACCAAAACACCTCAGCACATTACTTACTACTCTCTAAAGAGATTCCTTGTTCTTGTCAGCTGGCATATCTTTCTTCTTGAAAATCAGTCTCTCATAATCTAACCAGCCCTGGAGCTCTCTCTGCATAGATTGTCATAACGGAGCCTTGACTCTCTGCTTGGCCTTTGAAGATAAGACAGAATGGTCTTACTGCAGTATCTAACTGTCTAAATTTCCTAACGTGCTAAGCCAGGGGCTGGTCTACATTTCCTTCTTCACACTCCCCATCTTTCTGTTGTTACTACTCTTATATGAAAATATTTTAAGACTGTTCTAACACTTAGTGAAGTCCACGGAATGACCCACTGACTTGACTAAAAACTAGATTCAATATGTAGCAGACAGTTTCAGTATCACTTTAATTTAATTGTGTATAAATTCAATTTAAGCTACTTTAAATCACCTAAGTATTAGGACTAGATGTACCACAAGCCAGTTCACACCACGTAATAACACAGGATGGTTCATAGACTTTACCCCTTCCCATCCAGCTAGCATCACTGAGTTAACTATGACACTGGGAGCAAAGTGCACATGTCAAAGGAGCACTGCCCTCAGCCTCATGGTCCCCTAAGGAGGCAAGGCTCCTTAGCCTGTGCTCCATGCCTCACTAATGTGCCACTATCTGGGACACTTCTATGCCTTTGTAGCAGTCTATAAAACCAGAAATGCTCTATGGAGCTAACAGACATGAGTCGTTTCCCTCATCCCCATTAGAATTCAGGGTCTCAGTCAATATCCTTTGTTAATCTCTGATAAAAAGGTGGGAATTGGTGAATATCTGGTCATTTAGCTCTGGTCACTATAGCAGCAAAGCAGCTGAACAGCCTTGTAGCAAAACTGCTTGTTTGAATGCCAGTACTTCTTTCTACACCCATACAAGCAAGTCCTGCTGTGGACAAATTATGTCCCTTTGCACCTAGGAAATTCGTACTTATAAGATATAAACCATTTGTAAGGTGTCATTTATATGTGCTTGTACATGTTTGTACATGTATGACAAATGCTTTCATGAAGTAAATAGGTGATTACAAACTACTGTTCTATGAAAAAAAATGGAAAAAAAGACTTTTAACCAATTTTTTCGTGGTTTCCCATTATTTCCAATGAAACAGCTTTTCTATTGAAAACTTATTATCATTTCAAGCTTTAAATTTAACCAATCTTTATTAATTTTACTAATGTTACATATACCTCAGACATATTTCTCTATCACACAAGAAGCCATCAATCTGCTGTTAGGAGACTTATTTAATCTGTAGAAAACATGCTTTCAATCCACAATTTTGCTCAGACAATCATGAGTGATGGGGAAAAGAGTGAGGAAGAAGGCCAACAGTCTCTTTAAAAATCAGCCTCATTCACTACTCTCAAAAGCATTTAGAAATTCATCAGTTGTCACTCCTGTCCAAAAACTATTGTGATCATTTGTCATCTGTATCACCTGAGAAACTGAACATATGGAATTTGTCAACATTTACTAACTGACTGTGCTGCTGATTGCTCTGTTGATCCAATTCAAACATGTCTTCATTCCTTTGGTTGGCTAGCCCTGCTCCTTTCAAGGATGACTAGATATAATCTCAGCAGTTCCAGTTTTCCCTTTTGAGTGGCAACTTCTAACGTTTTAGACTTCAGTGAACTGGAGAGTTCAGCTCAGAAAGCATAGTTTCCCCTCCTGTCACTCTGTACCCTCAACATTTTTATCCATGCCTCTCTTGGGGATCTCTTCAGTCTCCACAAGGCCTCCTACTTTATCTTCTGTTGCACATTTCACTGTGTAATTCTACTCTGTCAAGTCTCTTTTTCTCATTATTGTGTTCCTGTAAAGGATATCTTTTGTCATCTGCATACAGAAAGATGTATCTTTTAAAATCTATTTCAAGGTTAACTTACTACATTGTACAAATCTACTAGCTCATCTTTGTTCGGCCAAAACATTTTCCTAGCTTCCTTGTTCTGCTACTTTAAGAGAACGAAGTATTACAAAGAATGGCCATATTGCTTATTTCCTGCAGAATTTTCACCCCATCCTGCAATTCTTTTTTCAATTTTTTTTTCTTTTTTTTTTTCCTGCCATTTATATCACTACCAATATGGGAAAGTTATGCGACTACTAACAGTTCTGTGTCTCCTTTCTGGTCTCCTTGTTCACACACACTTCTCATCTTCAGATGGGTGAACTTTAATTATTCAGTGGTTCAGTGGACATTGAAAAATTAAGGAGATTAGTTTGGCATCATTTCAAATTGAATTTTGTTGTCTAGCTTCTAAAAGTATTTGAAGATCATACATATACATTTAATCTTATCTGATGCTACACTCCACTGACACCAACAGCTCTGGTGAAATAAGTCTGACGTTTCTTTGTGCCCTTTAAGATGCTGCTGCTCCTAGCTTTTCATCAACTTCTTCCCACAGATATTTTTGTGACTGGTGGTAATTAGCATCACCTGTTCCTCATCCACCTTTAGGATGCCCTCTCTTGTTGGAGAGAAAGAGAGTTTGAATTATGATGCCAGACTGTGGAGGGACTAAAATGCAGTACAAGCCTTCTACAAAGTCTTCCAGAGACAAAAGCTTTTGGAAGGAGAAAGTTGTACATTCTTAAAACCTGCAGTACAATTCAATTCAGACCTCATCTGCTGAAGTTCAGACTAGCTTTCCTTACAAGCTCGAGACAAATGCTGCAGGCTTTCTCTGGCCATCCAAGGTGCTTTTTGCTCTTACTCACAGGCATGTCTCATGGGTCACTCTCATGGTTTAATTTCTGCTTTCTGTTTTGCAAGTTTTCTGAATCTCTGTTTATAAAGAATAGCATAAGCATAATAGCATAAGTCTGAAAAGCTAGCCCAGAGCAAGATGAGATGATAGACTATATTAACCAAGATATAATAACAAAGCTATTTCGCCCAATTTTCTAGCTAGTTAGTGTGGGCGGAACAGCCTTTCAATGTAGAGTTTTTGCATTTAATCCTGGAACTACGAAGGAAGAGGCTATAGGGGAAGATGGTCATCAGGCTGAATAAATAACAATAACCAGGGAATTGTACAGACTTTTGGAACAAGGAAAGAGTCAGCTTGAAATTGAAAGGGAACATATCCATCTGTAACATGGAGGAAAGATGATGGAATGGAGAGAGAAGCAGTCAAAATGCGGTCTATGAAAGCTGAGAGCTGCCTAACTGGCACTCTCTGCAGCCACAGCAAGCAAGCCGCATGTAGGAATCCATACCTCAGTGTGCAAATATATATATGAGATTGTGAGGTGCTTTCTCACCAAGTGGACAGGCAGGTTGTAGCAAGCAGCACAGACAGACATCTCCAGCATGAGGTGGGGAAACCTGCGGTCCCTTGGGAGGGGAACTGTGAGCTCACTTGTTCTGACTGCATATGCAAAGGCGCATACAGAAAGAAAAGGGTAGGTCCAAGGAAAACTTCAGTTAGAATTTTTTAGCTACTTCAGTAGTGTGTTCAGAAATTAAGAAGTTTCAACTAACCTTTTGAAAGTGTCTGTTATTGAAGTTTGTTGTATGGCTGATGTTGGTCCCAGAGGTTATTATTCAGTGATTTTCAGTTAATTACATGTCATTAATAAATCAATAAATCATTTCAAATATAATCGGATTTAAAGTATGTGAACCACGTAGAATATTCTTCCTAAGGCAAGTCTGATCCTTAAAAATCAATAGTACTGCCGTTATTTTGGCGGGGAAGGAGGGGTACAACCAAGCTATTTTTGAATCATTTAAAGCAAGGGCTTGGTGAGGTCCCAGAAGAACTTGATCACTTCTTTTAAACACTATCTCCCTCTTTGTACCACAAAGGTCTCAGAACAACTCCCTCCTGCACAGTCCTTCTCTTGGTTTTGGCCAAGTTGTTCCTTACAATACCCCATAACCACCATATACTGGCCTGATCTGATCTGTAGTTGTTTCACAACTTTTTGCTGTAATCCAATGTCTTCCAATACAAAGAAAACCCAATCAGAATCCTAATTAAACAAACTGTTGAACATAAGGTTAGCTGAGCAACAAACAAATATTCCCTGTATTTATCACATCCCATTTTTCCAAGATGGCATTTATTTCACAGAAGGATAGACAACTTGTGTTTACCTGACTTCTTATGAGGATACTGCATTAAAAAGTATAAATAAATACATACAGAACTGTCACGGAGTTATCTAGATCAATCTGTGTCCGTGACAGGGGAGGGGGCAGTAGGCCCACGGGCCCCCCCAGCCCCCTCGACAAATGGGAAGGAAAAAAAGGGAAAGGGGTACGGAGATTGGAGTTGGGCTCAAGGGAAAAAAAAGAGCAGCGGCAACGATCTAAGGAGTAAAACTTATTTTACTAACTATGATATTATAACTGTGATAAGATAACACACTATAATACAATCTAATTGAAAGGCTAATAGATCAAGTCAAATAAGAGAGAGAGAGGTTTCCGAAGACCAAGAAGCCCACTTTGAAGTTGGAGGCGCCGCGGCTTGGAAGCACACCCACACCCACTGCCAGGCAGTGAGAGAGCGAGCGAGCACCACTTCCGTGACGTATTTTTCCTCTTTGACCGTGAGGTCCCCTGGGACGTGTAGTTCTTCTCTGTGCTCCACATGATGTTATGATGTGGAATACCAATAGCAAAAATTACAAAACCATGACAAAAACACAAGTGGCTGGACTGCCTTAATTAAGAAATAATTTCATATCAGTTAGCAAGATTCCTCTTAGCACATCTAATTAGAGCATGACTATACAGGGTGTTGTTACAGCAGCAACTGTACATTTTATCCCATAGTCTGTCTCAAATCTTATCCTTGTCTGTAAGGGTGCCCTTAGGAGGCAGAGGAAGATTTTACTGACAAGAAACTGAAGTAAAGACAACCTAAGTGGTTACAGTTAGACAAAACATCTGCAGAACAGAGGGGACTTGAAAACAGTACTTCTAAATTCCAGACCATCGTCCTGAACACTGAACCACTCTTCCCCTGGGACAGAAGAGCTTTGAACAAGAAAGCAAAAAGCCTACAGGATTTAGCAGGTCATTCGGTTACTGGAAATTGTGCCTTTCTGTGCCCACTGTAGCTATAGCTACAGTCTCAAAGGCAGGCTGCTACTTAACCAACCCCAGCAATCGTGACCTGAAGCTGCAAATCAGCCAGGGAAGGAATGAAACAGCCTCACTAGTTCTTATTTTACCTCTTGACTACAAGAGGACAACAAGCAGAGATTTACCAGTGCAGCCAAATGACCCTGTTGTTTCACCACGTGAGGACCCCTGTGCTCGTTCCATTCCCTGGGTCACACTGCCTCTCACAGGAGGATGCTGATGCCAATAGAGGAGACCACCTCCTCAGCTGACATATGATTCACAAAGTTGAAGAGGAGCTGTGCTGACCGAGCAGGCCAGAGGTTTTCCCCCTGAGGTCCACCACTGGTCTGAGAGTACAAGCAAGGGGCAGCTGGACAAGAGATTGGCTCTTTGACACAGCAAGAAATTATTTAAGTATTTTAAGCAAGGGGCAGCTGGACAAGAGATTGGCTCTTTGACACAGCAAGAAATTATTTAAGTATTTTAAGCTGTAAGCAAGAGTAGGAAAGAGAAAATAGGAAGATGACAAGAGAAGGCAGGAAGAAGGTGCAGAAGTCAGGGTACGAAACAGTATGAGGATGGTGTGAGCCAGGGGAAACAACAGACAGGAACATAGCCCTCACTTTCTCACTTTAGCAAGGCAGAAAAAAAACAGAGATGGGAAAAGAAAAACAAAGACCCACAGCATCAGAGAGGAAGGGAATAAACTGCAAGAAGGAATGACATAACATATGACAGGAAAAAGGGGGGGGGGGGAAGGTGTAAACAAAAAGGAAAAAGATTTAAATAAAAGAGAAAGTGAGAAGAGCAACGTAATGCATGTTCTGCAAAACAGTCGTTAAGGTAAGGAACAGTAGGTTTAATCTTACTCCCTTTCCTGTGAGGCACACTGCTTTAAATAACAACCTATATTGCTCTAGAGGTCATATTCATTTTTTAGATTATTATATAGAATCTTTTTATTTACTCCATTTCAGCATCTTCACAAAGTAATGAATTCTTCATTCAAGAAATCCTGGAGGGAAACAAGAGGTATTATATACAGTGGAAAAGAAAAACACCTCCAGAACTATAGCTCAATTGTTCTGTAGACGACACCAATTAATTCTATTTTGGAGTATTTTTCTGAAGGACATTAAAGGAGCTTGACTCTCATATATGCTTCCCTCATACCCTCTAAAAATTAGGTGATTCTGAAGTGGTAAGGTGGCATACAAAAGCTGAGATGTGCAAACTTTGCAGTCATGCCTGGAACCCCCAAAGCACCAAAGGTCACCTCTCTGCTGAGTCATGGACATGAGGGCCAGCAGCTCACAATGCCCAGAACAGAGCCCATCTCAAGAGTGCTGTCAGTCTCCTACTCAGATATGTCTGTTGGGAATTATTAATCTAACAACTGTCTTCTAGCAGTATCAAATTTGGATGGACAGCTATGAACGTGTGAAGTTTAATTATGTTTCTAAAGCTGTAAACACACCCAGAGGCTTAAGGAATGGTGATGTGTTTTAATAAGTACTAGCAGAGGTAAAATAAACAAACACATTATTTGGTTGAATGGAATGGGGAGCAATCTCCAGAACTTATATTAATAACTAACTCCTTTCTTTTCCTTACAACCAAAAAGCAGCTCAACAGAAAACCTCTCTCAAGCAGGACTATAAAGGAGCAGAGAGCTGCTTCTGGGAGGTCACTAGTTCCAGCTTTTCTATCTCACTTGTTGCAGAAATAAAATTCAAGTTGAACTGAAGAAGAAAAATAATCACAACTATACACACACACACACAATCACAAAATATAGTCACAACTCTCTCTATACACACACACAACAATCACGTCCTGCTAGAAACGTGCACAGCACTAATTTGCAATCCAATTTGGCACAGATCTTGGGACATCATCTCCTCTCTGTCTTTCCTTTGGTATAATACCAGTGAATGCTCACAATTTTACTATTTACAGTTTCAGCAATATAAGAACCAATAACGGGGTCTCAAAATATAACTGCTTGAGGACTAATGACCCCACGTATTACTCATGTTTTGTCTCTGTTCTTGTTCAGCTATTAAAAAAAGACAGTACCCCATTTTTACTCTAGAGTTTCCCCAGTATTCTGAAATCACTTGCCTTTGTAGTTAATATCCGTTACCTACCTCCTGACACACCCTTTAAATTAGTGGTTTTTTTCTCTCCAAAATCAGCTAGTTGCTAGAAAGAAATGTAGTTGTGTTGTTACTGTAGGGAAATGTGACTGGATGGATGTAACATTCCTTTGGCCTTTTCTAACCCAGTTTGCAAACGATCCCCAAGCCTTCAGTCTTTCCCACTGCTGAGCTCCTGAGCACTTCTGAGCATCTCTGGCATTCAGTGCTCTTTCACCATGTCCTAGAGAGCAATTATTTTTCTGCAATTCTTGCAGTTTTAATCTGTGTATTACTACAATACATTGTATTTGGGAATTAAAGCTTTCAGTGAGGTAGAAGCTGCAATTCCATTTTCTTTTACTTGTTTGAGGTGATGTGGGCTTTTGCAACCCTGACCAGCGGGGTAAAGTACCCAGACCTGTTAACAAGTCAGAGATTTGCTAACTCTCAGATTCACTTACACATCTAATGAAGATTCAGGCTGACTCATATTCTACTTGCCCACCATTCATTTGTCTCATCATGAAGATTGTAGCTAATTATCTTAAAATTACAGGCATCTCAGAAGTTGTTACTGTATGACTAAAGACACTGTAGGAATGAAAACAGTCTGTGGCGACAGCTATGTTTTCTTCTGCTATTTTTTAAACTACAGACATAGCAGCTGCCTTTGACAATGGAAGCTGTTACAATAATTTTGGTCTAATTTAAGAAACATTTAATCCCATTCCAATAGCTCTATCAGATGTGTCTCTGTACAGACATCTCTGTCTGCAGAGAGTTCCGCAGTATTGGGTTCCATTCTAAATAATACATTCCCAAAAGCACTCTTCTCCCAAAACAATGCGTGGGATTAGCCTCACTCTTCTGCATTATTGAAGCTGAAGATACATCATGGAAGGGAAAAAAGTACATTCAGGACTGAGAAATTTGCTACTCTTGGTGCAATTCAGTATCTGCCAAATATTTTTACTATTAATGCAAGGGATGGAAAAGCTCTTATATCAAACATAAGATGTCTGAGCTTATGCTGTTACTGAATCTTCCAGTATAAGCAAGCCATATGGTTTGTGTTATGGGAATCTCATTCTTGGCTCAATTATACACTAATTTAAAATGCTATTCAATAGACAGTAGGCACAGTGCTTTGTTTATTAAGTGCAACCTTTAGAAGCACGTCAGCAACATTAATGCATAATATTCCAATAAGTATTCTTTTTTTGCAGCAGAATAGTCACAAGGGAACTTCAGTCCACGCTGATAGCAAAACCAAAGAGAGAAAATAATCTAATTTTGATGGAAAAGGAAAAATAATAAAGAGGAATGCCCAGCAAATGGAAATTATATGTTGCATAGCACCATAGCATCACAGGATATTTTTCTTCTTCCTATAAAGAAGTAGCTATTCATTTAGCATTAACCTAAAAGAAAATAGCATTCCTATAAGCTGTTCACAGATAATACCTTCTAGCAAAACACTGAATTAGAGGGCCTTTACCACTCAATTTTTCTAAAGAAATAATGTTAGAACTAGATTCAGTTCTTCAAGTATACTACAAGAGCCACCCTGCAACATATAGTGTGCAGGCAAACTGTGCTCACAAGGAATATTATTCACTTTCCAGGCACAAACATCTCTAACAGCTGCTACTAAATATAGTTTACTTTACTGATAATAGGAAGTCACCTTCAGACCTCAGTAACAGAATAGTGAATCTACATTATAAACCTCATTGATGTCCGGAAAAAAATCCACCTATTAGTGGATTTCCTTCCTACCTCTCCTTTCCCCTTTCTCTCACTCATTTATCTTGTTTCCACATCTGAAGAGAAACTCATTCTGACCTTGCTTACAACTACGAAACTTGATCAATATTTGCAGAAAAATATGATTCAAAGTTTAACTCAGCCTTAACATTATATAATTAGCTTTATTAATGGCTTACTTAGACATCTTAGCAACTTTATTTTTGCAGTTTATCAGGAAAGAAGTACCAAGACAACCCACCACCAGTAAAACATTCGATGAATCGTGTCTTACAATGAAAATAAATGCACTGATACAAAAAGTAACTATGTGTCTCTTTATTACAGAGTTGCATCACCAGACCCCTTAAAACTTATTTCAGAGGGGTCAACCTTTTTAAGAATACACGGCATCTATTTCTATGCTAACTCAATCCTCTTAAATAAGTATGATTACATTGCTAAGCCTTTAAATGACTTTCTATATGCAATAATGACTGCAAGCCATCAGCTCACAACTTATTTCCCCAGATCTTGCAAATTGGACTTGAAAAGGTTAATAAAGGTTAAAGAATGTAGCATCGTTACTATAGCACAGTGCTAAGATAAGGTTTATATTTCCTCAGTGCAACTGAGGAAGGTGCAAAGGATGCAGCTAAGCCAATGTATAAATCTGATGGGTACTGGTGTGGCTCGACAGCCAGATGGCTGACCTGAGCAGGGACATCTACAGTTGTTACTGCATAGTGGTGTTCTGCTTGGAAATAGAAACTACACCTATATTAGCATGTACATTAATGTGCTTTGGGCTATTCCAGTGCACTAAGGGCAAATGCCAAAGAAGGTTCTATATGTGTAATATTAACTCCTTCTTATAGAAGAGCAGCCACATAAAAACATCTATTGGGAATATACTTTGAATATACTAAATCCCAAACAAGCCTAGAAACTACTTGGAATTTGCTAGTTGACATAGTTCAGAACAGTGCCAGAAACAAGGAAAAAAACTAGTGACAAAGAAGTGTGGTTGACTGAATTCTGATGTCCAATTTACTTTTTTTTTTTTTTTTTTTCCCCTGCATGATTTCATATTTGAACAGGCACTCAAATAACCATGAGGTCACCTATTGGTACCTCTGTCCCTCATTTATTGCGCTGAGAGGTCTTTCCTCCCTTTTACCACTCCTCCAGACAGCAGAACTGAATTTATCAGTATTGGGTTGATTTGGTAAAAGACCAACAGTTTACATCACTTGTGTGACATAAATGACCAATTCCCACTTCCAACACATGCACATTTTTACTGACATGAAGCAGTCCCTAGCACTAGGCGCACAGACAGATGCTTGTCTCCAGCCTTCATGCTGATTGTTGCATCTCCTGCTACCAGACAGGATTTCCCCATATATTGTTGATATCACTGGCATCAGATGCTGGGGGATGAAACCACATTGTGGAATGCAGGACTTCATAATCTAGAGATGTTTACATCATCTATCTGTACCCAGGAGCTGCAATTTAAGGAAAAAAAAAAAAAAAAAAAAAGCATTTGAAGAGAGTTACAGGATTGAATACATAAAGGCAGATCTCCTTCTCCAGTATGCAGTTTCTATCAAAATCTATTTGCAGCTTTGGGCTAAGTAGGTCAGGACATTTCAGAAAAAGCCAAATCTGCTTTTTGAATGATTTATTTTTAACACATGACATTTTTCACCAGTAAGAGACCAGGGAAAGTTTGTTGGGATGCTTATAAGAAAACTCTTCCTTCTGTGTTATTTTCCTCTTTCATAAGCATTAGGTGAACTCTAGAAGCATCTCTCCCTCTTACAGAGAAAATCTATCTCATCTCGACATAAGCATGCAACTAAGCCATTGGAGAGTAGAGTTGAAAGCTATGGATATAGGTTTTTGTACTGCCGGAAAAGTATGTTGAAAATCACTACTGACATCAACAGAGTCTGAGTTAGACAAGCACCAATACTGGAGAGCTTGTGAACCCACAGTATTGAGTACAGGAGAAATTTTAAAACTTACTGCATCATCCCATATCTCATAAGTCCACTGTTTATCAAGCTGGTAGATAAATGGAAATCCAATGTAATATCCACTGGCTACTTCCAGAGTGTGGTTGACAGGTTACAGCAGAAAATACCTTTTCAAGTACGGTTTCAAAATGAAGCAGCTTTATTCCCCAAAGCCAGTTTTATTCTACAGATATGCTCAAACAACCTACTGTAAGAGGTTGGCAGCACTTAGGTGGTGAAATAGGCTGAACAGGAGTTAGGAACTTTTCCTCTCTTCTTGAAAAATTTGGAGACAGATGGAATCTTTACCTACAGGATTTTATCCTGAACATGATTTTGTCTTGGAAGAAACTGCAAATCCTTGGTTTGACACCAAGACTAAAAATGTTGGAAATTCTCCAGGTAGAAAATAAGTTTCCATTCAGTTTATTATTCAAACTGCTTATGATATTTTACCTACTGCTTTAGATAGTTTTTGTTTTTGCATGCTCCAGAAGGATGCACTGCTCTAACCAACAGCTGTCTATATGTGCCTTGTAAAGCTGTCTCCTCCAGAGTAGCTTACCTATCCTTACCATGATTTCACTTGTCCATTTGTTTTCAATGTTTTTAACACTGATATATGTGTGTATATTTGGAGTACTTAAGGTAGGTCCTAAGAAGTTTCCCAAGTCTTTTGTTTCAGTAACTTTCACTTAGTATTAGCTCCAAGTTAAAATTGATCATTTCATGTAGGAGTGACTGAAGAGAGTTGACTTGATTTAGAAATGGAGATTCATTTTGTATTTGTCAATATAATCTGTATGCAATGAACCATGAATGTAATAATTATCAAACCCAGCATGCTTTTAAAAGTTATTATAATGTCAGTTGATCCTACCGATGATACCTGATAAAAACAATAGGCAATAAAAGTCACAAGGTTCGGGAAAGTGGGAAGCATAAATCTTTGTCAAATACTTTATGAAATAAAAAAACACATGCATGAAAACGTTTAGGCAACACATTGATAAGACAATTTTCTTTTTTCCACTTCTGCTTTAAGAGACTTGTTATATTTGATAATACGTGGTCAAAGAAAGCCTTTATCAAAATGTGAACAGGAACAAAACGTGTTACCGGAGAACTGATGGTGAATGCTCTTAAATGGAAATGTCACCTTACAGTGAACTGCAGAAGGTTTAAAAATAAAACCAACAGCAGAAAATAGTTCTCAATGTGCTGCGCAGCCCACAGCTTTGTTTTTCCTGCAAGTTTTCCATGTACAGAATCACATATTTCCTTAACTGTCATTCTTTTCAGAGGCATTTTTTAATCTGATGTAGATCTTTGTAGTTTCACCAATTTCAGTGCAACTATCTAAGTTTACACAACAATGGCATTATAACCAGCAATAGAAATTAATGTCATTTTCTCCGTATTCTACTTTCCCTAATGTCTACTTCACAAATCATTCTGATGAGTTAGAGAGTAATTAAACACACGATCCACTGTAACCATAGGGTAACACTTCCAAACCAGAAACACGTCGTAGAACTTCTGACATCTTCTTTCAGGTCTTTCAAAGGGTTTCTACAAGATCATTTGTAAGAGCATGGACATGTGGTTTAAAAAGATACTACAGCACACTTTATACACATGATATTATTCTGCTAAAGAAGATTCATTTTCCCTACAGTAAATAAAAGAAGACACTAAAGTTGTTATATTTTAATTTTGTCCAGAATATGGAAATGATGGAATTTTACTCAAAATTATATTCAAAACAGCACTGATGTCTTATTTTGTGTCTGCAGTTCCCCATAATTGGGGATTGTGTAAGACACTAATATAAACTTCCAAGAAATAAGAGAGAAAATCATTACATAAGGAAGTATCTCTTCTATGACAAAGACCAGCAAAATTTTATATGTTGTAACAGCTCTAGAGTTAAGCTTTCACCTGCTGAGGGGATATCAGCTCCTCCCCATCTCTGTTAAGTTCTCCAGACTCATTTGCCTGAACTGTTTCAGAATGCTCTTCCTAAGCTGGTACAACGTGTACTTTTATCGATACAATGAGCGAGAACAGCAGGTAATATCATTCCATAATTCTATTGAGCAGGATGTTTAGATGGGCAACAGTGTTTACTGCAAATAATTTAAAATCCTAAGATGTAAGTTAACAGGTAGAAGAAGAGGAAAAAGCTCTAGAACTCCTGATGCTTGTTTTGAAAGTGTTGGAAAAGAATACTGTAGAATTGCATCAGCATGACACTCTCCTTCACGTATGTTTATTTGCTAAGCACTGTTGATGTACTCGGGTGGAAAAACAAAAGTGGTTTATCAGTTCACTGTTGTGCTGGAACTTGTTGCAGTTGTTGTGAATTTAACTTACAAACCAGCCTATTTATTCCCTTCCATATCCCATGAATGTGCAGAGTTCAGCCTCATGAATTTGTCAGGCATGAGTCTGCTGCAGCTTCCGGGGGCATTAGAGGAATGAATCAGCATGGGGTGCTTTCCTGGATCTTTAAATATAGTAAGAAGTACTCAAAACTGTCCTGTTAAGAATGGTTTCAAATAGTACAAAGGTAACACGGAGGAAAATGGTCATTTTTTCTCCCTCTTCTCCATTATACATGCACTTCAGCAATGTGGGTAACAAGCTAAATGATGCTGACCTTTATCAGAGACAAGGTATAACTGTTGAATGGGAAGTAACATTGCTGCATGCCACGTTGTCCATTTGCCACTGTAGCTTTCAGGCTTCCTGATACTGCATAACCACTCTAATGAGCACATCAGCTCAACACACTTACTCACAAATCCCTTTTGAATCACTTTATGAGCTCCAATTGCAGGGGTGAGAGTAAATGCCAATCCCAGAACTGTGGCTACTTTAACAAGCAGGAAGTGACACACATTTTAATTTGCAACAGCCTCAACTATGGCTCATCAAAGTAAGAAAGTCCTCTAATTATATTCCATGCCATCATGGCATTTTAACCCCCTAGGACTCCACTGCCATGTTATGAAGAAATGTTCAGCATACTTCACAAATGTCATATGTAATGAGTGGGATCTAAACACAGTAAAGCTGAAAGATGCCCAGTTCCTTTCAGACATACAATTTGCTCGCAAAGAGAGGGATGAAACTGAAGGCCTGTGTCTCTTGATCACTTCTTCAAAACAGTTCTTATACTTTTAAAATTCACGCTAAAGATTGTAGGAAGCCACCACGGAAAGGAACATGTAAAGGTAAAGTTCATTCAAAACAACTAAGAAATATCCACCTGCTTCCATGTACAAGCTGCCTATCATAACAGCATTAGATATGACTGTTTCACAAAATCGTTTACCTCTGCACAGCAACAGAACTCAGTACTCCTAAAATTTCTGCTTTATTTTCTCATCAAAAGTCTATGTCTCCAATTCAGTATCATATCATTTGTTTGACTAGATGGCCCTCAGAGGTCCCTTCCAACTCTAAGGATTCTACAATTCTAAGATCATTCTCTTCTAATAAACAGAACATTTGAGTCCAAACCAGTAAGAACTTTTTTGGTTGACTACTGCCATTTAGATTATTGCAATAGATTATCATTACCTTGGACCAGAGGGAAAGATACCATTGATTCTTGCAAATGAATTCCCTCTGTGCTAGTTAATGACTGCAACACAAAGGAAAGACCAGAAATGGCAGCAGAGCAGCAAGGTCCTAAGCTACACCAAGTGAAAATATGCTCAAAAGCAACAGTCATAAGCACAGAAATAAAGAAACTGCCTACCCTCAGAAGGCCTCAAATAAATACACTCAAATCACCACTAAGACATCCTTGCCTCCACTACCAATCCCTAAATGAGATCTGGGAAACGATGAATCCTGGCTCCACCCCTTCCGGTCAATCAGGTGCACTGCAAATGCTCACTCCATACTGAGTTGTGGTTAAAATTTTTACATCAGGTCTACCCCTGCTCTCAGCAAAGAACATTCCCAAGCTCTATGAAGAACTGCTGAGTTCATTTTAAAGAACTCCAAGCAAGCTGTTATATCAGATTCTGCTAATCTAATATTTAATTTAGTCTAATATTTAAATAAGGACAGACCTTAATCACAAAAGGGCCTCAGTCCTCTTTTGTAATGATTTCTGTTTATTGTCAGAACACCTCATTGCTATCTCTTCTTCTTGCCTTACCCTTAGAGCTCTGACTTAGTTGTGACCAGTCAAGCTGTTGTAGAACTGTGCTCTGAGGAAAGACAGAGATCAGCACTAAAAGGCAGGTGACTCTCAAAAACAGCCAGTAAAAAATTATGTAGATCACCAATTCACAGCCAAAATCTGAGCTACAAAAAGGAAAGCAGTTGGAGTTGTACATCCTGGTAAACACACAAACCTGTTTTCCCTTTCCAGCTGAACTTGCATAGAGTTATTCAGATTGAGAGACCAGAGAACACACTGCTTGTCCGTGGCAACTAAACTTCCATTCAGGTTCACAGCAAGACACACACACAACTGTTGTTGCTATTCAAAGGTTTTATGAATGTCACTTTCCATATAATGCAAAGAGCCTGTTCTCAGCACTCAGTAGCTCAGGATAACAGGGCAAACACATGGGAGCTCTTCAACAGAAACTGAATAAAATAAACTATCTATCATCTCCCTTCTTCATAAGTCTCTTATAAGTACAAATTCTGAGAAAGTAACCTAAAGAAGAAATGAGGAAGCTATGTCTCAAAATTCTCATCATTAAGCATGAAATATCCCCATGTGACACTTTCTCTTAAGCATGTGACAATGATACTGTTGGTATTTCACTGATGTCTAGATAAATAAAAGTCAAGCTTTATTACTCTACTCTATTACTTTATTACACTATTACTCTATTACTTTATTACATGCAATGTAAACACATATTACTGAAACCCCATTTTATCAATTCCTTAGGTTTTCTTCTCATTTGTAATTTCTCAGTGCATGCAGAAATCATTCTACTTAATTAATTTCAAAAGCCTTAAAAAGCTGGCATAGTTTAAGGAATAGGCCAGTTACACTGCTTTTTGCAAGCAGACACCTACTGCATGACACTGGAATTCTGAATTACAGCAGGAATTTCCACAAAATATACACACTGATTTAGTACGGTTTTTCATAGTGATCAAGGGCAGTATGGAGAGCCTTTATTTGTGGAGATTGGTAAGAATATGATGATAGAATCAGGACCTAAGTGAAGTGAAACAGTGGTAATACGTGGGCAGACAAAAATTTCCCTGTGTACACTGGAGAGATGACAATACAAATTAATCGTTCAGAAAGGTGAAAGATAATGAGAAAGTACCAGTGCTGCTTATTCAGTGTTAATCAAAGGAGACCCAAATTGATTCATCTATTCCACATGAGTAACAGTGATCCTATCTTGTAAACCATACTTTTAACATAGTAAAAATAAATAAATAAATAACTATACAAGCATAACATTTAAAACTTTCCCAGTTTTCAACTTACTTGTACACCTACATATGAACAACTTGCCTGTACTGCTCATGAAGCTTCTCAGACCCAAAAATTTCTCTTTATCCTGGGCTTCTAGAGAGATCAGCACAGCTGGTTACTGATTCTTGATGATATCTTAAAAAGTTGGTATAACAGAATAGAACAAAAACTGACAGTGTTACCATGATTGTTATCAACCACAGACATGCTTAGATGCAATATATATGCTCAGCTTTTTTCATTCCAGATGAATAAGGAAGCAGAAAAAAATGCACCTGATGTGGGAAGAGCTGAAACAACTGTAACAGCTGCTCCAAGATCAGGCCAACAAGGAAGTCCTCAGGAGAATTTATGGCAAGCTGGCCAAGAACCAGCTAATGCCAACACAGCGGTCAGGGCACTGTTCAGGTCCAAAAGGTGGGCCATGCAGTTCAGTGAAGGAAGCTACTAGGAAATTAATAGCAAGTGTGTGGAAGTGAAGTGGCAGAGTCCTTTTTAGGCACAGAATTCCTTTTGCAGCAGAACTGGATAGTTGTGCAAGGAAACTTTACAATCTCCTTCATTTCTACTACAGACAGGAAAGCAAGAGCCACGTGCTCTCTTTACAAAGCAACACCTGTCTGACCACAACAGTTTCAATGCCTAACAGGAACAGTCTTGCTAATTTCTCAAGCAATAGATATTGCATACAAAAGTAATTTGTCAAGATCCTATTCTTGCATGAAAAGAGGAAAGAAATGGGGGTACAAATCTGAAACAGAACAGCAGAAAAAAAATTATTCACTTAAAGAGTACAGAGTTCCCAGGGTGATGATATGAAGGAGAGTGGTCTATACATCAAGATATATCTGTGGCTGTAAAAGAGGAAGAGCTTTAACATCAGACATCTTTGTGTTCATGTAAGAAATAAACATTTTACTTTGTTGAGGGGTGGTTCTACTTGATCTCTTGAGCTGATAGAAAGTGGTGTAAATTTTGCATCTTAAAAAGCCTGGTACAACCCCCAAACATAGTAACCTTTTCTGAAGCAGGCATGGGGTGAGCCAGGACTGACTGCTCCAAGTACTGGACTAAACACCCTCGATGACCTTCAGCAGCCCTGACACTGATGAGCAAACTTGTGCAGCTGAGCTTTCCCTGCCCCATCCCTGCCTGCTGGCTGCTGTGAGCACGGGGACCCAACTTCAGATCTAGATATGCAAAGTAGGGGCTAAAGCAACTAAGTGACAAAAGGGGATTTACCAAACCTGAATTTGCTAAGTGCAGAAAGGTCTTCAGAAAATAGCCTGCAGGAAGAAGTATAAAAAGGCCAACATACTTATTCAACACAATCCTAGTGAGATTGCTGAGTCTTCCAGTGATATTAGCGGGTTATTCATCTAAGGCTAAAGTTCAACTCCACGGTGTAGCACTCACCTAACTTTTGAGTTAAAAAGTTTTGTTGCCTTTGCTGAAGCAGTTGCTCTAATGCTGTAAAGTTTTGTACCTATTTAGAAGCCTTGCCAAGCTCCAGCCGCAAAGCTCTGCCCTAGAGTAACTAAACGGTGTAGTCCCATTGACATCTAATTAATCATTGCAATGTATGCTTGCACCTGAATCAAATGGGGAAGAAAAAAAAAAATCACATTAATCTCCAGCAAAAATGCATCAGAACAATACTCAGGACATGCTGAGTTCATTTATTGTTTTGCCGATCATTTACTTATGGGGAGTTCAGTTTGCCAGTAGGATGTTATAAGATGTTTTTCATTATTTGTTCACAATGCCTGTTTTGAAAGTGTTGAGTTTATTTATCTCACTCTTGTCAGCTCAAAGAAGTTTAATTTTAGATATAAAAAATACGCTGTCATTAGTCTATCTGTGAGTTATTTAGTCATAGAGCTAGCAGCGTAGGAAATACAGATGGTGATGGAATCTCTCCTGCATTTACCTTCCAGAGATTCAGATATATCTATAGATCAAAACAGATAAGAGGTTTAGTCAGTAAGAAGCTGCAGAAATTCCAAATCCTCTCTCTCCTCAGCTATTTGGATGAAGTATTGAAATGGAGGTAAGAACAGCAACCCAACTCACCAACATTTCAAAAGAAAAAAATGTAGCCATTTTCTCCTGCTTAAAGTTGATTTGATTTAATGTTGAGAACTTGAACGTTTTCTAAGCACAGAGGCCATGGACAAAAGGCAAGTAAAATCCTAACATACAACTAGGGTGAATTAAGTTTAGGCTAGAAATCCTACATCAGTGGACAAAAATAGATTAGTCTGTAAATGCGTTTTTCTAAGAGGTCAAAAGGTCAGATGTCAGGAAATTGGACAAATAAATAGAGGCGAATATGAGGAAAGAGATAGGGAAAAACTAAGGC
This sequence comes from Alectoris magna, assembly GCA_030625065.1. Taxonomy (NCBI): domain Eukaryota; kingdom Metazoa; phylum Chordata; class Aves; order Galliformes; family Phasianidae; genus Alectoris; species Alectoris magna. The sequence continues at coordinate 110,568,074 of CM060560.1, forward strand.
ATTTTTCAATAAAAATGATAATGAAGAGTAGTTTATATAAGACTAAGAATAATAAATAAAAAAGTAATCTGACAATACATTTCTGTAGTTATTGAATAAAGGACTTTAGCAAAACTTTCCAGAAAGATTCTGAGGAAGTATCAACCCTGGCCGGGGATCCTTGAAACAAAAGAGAAAATGTTCTGAAGTTCAGCAAGTCTGGAAATCAAGCTTACCAGTACAGAGCCCAAAACAGAGCAAATCCACCTGGGAGACTGAAGTTACATAAAGGTGTCACTCACTTATGATGATGTAATGATTTGTGTTCTGTAAAGCCAGACTATTGTGTCTGCTTATACGGAAAATTAATACTGGTATTAGGGATGAATTAAGATCAAAATAATTTTATGTTAGTAGAGATGATTCGTAGAATTGCAGGAACAGAAAGCATCCTCTGAAACTCATCTATTCTAATCCTCTGCTCAAGCAAGGTCATCCAAAGCATGCTGCCCAAATCTCTGACCGATTGGATTTGGAGCATCTCTAGCAACGAAGGCTTCACAGCCTCTCTGGCCAGTTTATTCTGGTAGTCAATCATCCTGGCATTAAAAATATTTTTTCCTATGTTTAAATGGGATATCTGGTATTTTAATTTGTGTCTTTTGCTTTCTGTTCTTTCACTGGGCTCCACAGAGTAGAATCTGGTTCTGCCCACTTGTCCTGTTCCACAATGTCGTTATACACATCAAGCCTTCTCTTGTCAAGCCTAAGCAGGCCCAACTCTATCAGCCTGTCATCACATAAGACATGCTCCAGCCCCTTAAAAATCTCCCTGGCCCTCTGTCAGACTCACTCTAGTATGCTGATGCCTTTTTTTTGTACTGGGGAGTCCAAAAACAGACACCACCATGGATCAGCTGATGACTCACATCCTAGTGCAGCCCAGCAAATGGTTAGCCTGCATTTTTGTTCAGACACAATGCTGGTTCACATCCAGTTTGCTGTCCACCAGGACACCTGGGCCTTTATTGCAAGGCTGCTTTCAGCTGGTCCATTCCTCAGCCTGTACTGGTGTGTTGGACTATTTCCCCCAGGTGCAAGACTGCAGTTCCCACAAAGCTCCAGGAAGGGCATTTAATCACTTTATCCAATAAGGGTAATAGAAGCAATGAGAGCACACACATAGAAATTTATTTTAATTGTTTCCCTCTTTCATTAAGCAGTAGGGATCAACTTCAGTATTGAAACTTCTAATTTGGTGTTAGATTACTAATGTTTTTTTGTGGATCCTGTTCTAAAACAATTGTATTTATTACTTGAGAAATGTTGCTAATATGGTCCATGTAATGAAACCAAATCAGAGCTCCCATTCCCATATCTTTTTCTCTAAAGCTAGAATGATATTTTAAGTAAGTTTTCTATATTTCCAAGAATCAATAACATAACATAAAATTAATACCATCTGAACTAAGACAGACACTCTGAGGCTGTGAACTGTACAGTTGACTGTCTCCAAAGTAACAGAATAAAATTGTTCCAGTTGGAAGGGATCTACAAAGATCACTGAATATAACTGTCTGGCTACTCTGGGGCTAAGCCAAATTTAAAACATATCATTAAGTGCAATATCCAAAAGTCTCTTAAACACAAAAGACATGGGGCACCAACCACATCTCTAGGAAGCCATTTCCAAGTGTCTGACTCCACTCCTGCTGAAGAGTTATTTTCCTAAGCATCTGATCTGTATCTCCCAGTTTTGTTTCATTCTTGTGCCCTATTACAAGGGTGGGGGAGGGGGGGGGGGTTAAAATAAAAAAAAGATTAACACTTCTCTCTTGAAATAAACAGACAGTTCTCTGTGAATAGCAAGTTTATAATCTGATCATACCAAGATTTATACTTATGTAAAACACACAATAAGACATTCCACAGACTTCAAGAAAATCAGAGCAACATCTGAACTATTCTGAGATCAACCTTAGTCATGGTTCCAACTGTCCCTGAACTAATGAAACTGTGATAGAAGACATAGGATAAAGATCTGTGATTCCTTGTTTGCTTGTTTCATCAAAACATTCAATACTCATATCACAAAATTTGAAGGGAATTTTAGAATCTACTTCTGGTTAATAAATATCTTTTTCAACAGCTGAACTTCCAGTTACTTGAGAAATATCTATCCTTCTATTCACTCAAATTATTCTTTGTCCATCCTTGGTGCAACTACATTTTATACTCATAATATTGTATTCATTAACATTTCCGTAAGTTGTTATCAATAGTAATTTTATATAACTATGTCTAAACTCCTTATTTTTACTGTCTCTGAAAGATACATCATTATAACTCAGCTAGACATATATCTTCATCATAAAAGGTTCTGTTTGTTTTTGTAATTGGACATTGCCATGACATCAGAACAATTTATGACCCTGGTAATACTGAAAATATTCTTGTGTTATGCACATGGGTCTTTACATACTGGGATACAAAGTATTTTTGTTTTACATAACATAGTCTTACCAACTGGTTTTTTGGATTATAGCATAACTTTTCTTTGTTTCTGCAGAGACTGAAATAAATAGGCATAGATATCAAAGCTAAACCATTTCCATAAATATTTCAAATGTCAGATAGGGTAAGGGCCTGTCACCATTTCTTTAACAAGTCATCATTTTCAGAGGGATGGTAACTCAAGTGTGAAAAAAGTCAAACTTCCCTTTAGGTTCCAATTTGTCTTAAAATTAAGGGGGTTATTTCAGGCTACCAGAAATTACTTCTAGCAAATGTGAAAAAATACAAAGGTAACATCTGATTTCTCTCTTACTCTAGTCTTCCTTGCAGAAACTCTGGGTCTCGAATGCTTTTGCTGCTTCTGTAAACTAAATTCTTATGCCTTAAATTTAGCTTTTTCACTTAAGGTGGAACTTTTTTTAATTAAAGTTTCAGAACACAAATTACTGGTTTGGAACATAAGCAGGTATAGAATAAAACAGGATAAGTAAATAGAAATGACTTCAATACTCTTGTTGCAAACCTGGTTTACTGTGTGTTTGTTTGTTCTTCATCTTAATAAAAAATCTTATAAGCATCTGAGAAGGTGAAGTTAGTTTTTATCTCTTCCAGCCAAATAATCCTGGGGTTTAGGAGTCTGTTTCTCTAAAACTTGTTTCAAAGTGATTTTGTTACACTGCAGAGCTTATGCTATTATATAGCTGTGGAGCCTACAAGTAATATTAGCTGTCTGACAAAATAAGGCTTGCAAACCCAAGCAATCCTTTTTCACAGCACCAGATCAGAGACAAGTATTTCAAGGAATACATACAAGGAACTGTTCGCAAAGTATCAATTTGTGAGAATTAATAGGCAAAAAATAATGGACATGGTGAGCATTTGTAAGAATTAAATGGCTTGTATGACATCTTGTGACTGCCATCTCATTTCTCATGTTTGCCTATGTCCTTAAATCCACAGTTACACTGTTTTAAAACTGGGAATATTTATGTAAAGTTACGAAATAAGTTCCTAATTTTCAAGAACTGATGCTCAAATCCTGAACTCCACTTAGTAGGACATGACATCAATCATCTCAACTATTTGCAAAAACGTAACAATCATCCACCTCTAGTTACATTTTCCAAAAGTCTGGAACAGCACCTAATGGAGGCTCTAACCCGTGTCAGTGTTGTGATAATATCTGCAATGGAGTAAAATACAGATAAGAGCTCCACTGAATTTGAATAGCTACATTCCCCACTTCTGCTTGTACCATTTCATTTTAGGCCTCAACCAGAGGTAATGCTATGAAAGTGAGGTTGTTTGGAGATTTAAAAACAACCTCAACATCCCAGATGTTCAAGAGCAGTATGTCTCCAGGATTCTCACTTGGAATCGTGAGAAAAGAATTACTTGGTAATAAACACACTTAACACCTCCCTATCCTCCCACACCAGATTTCTTAGCAAATGCCAGTCTAAGGCAGCATCTCTTGAACACAACTTTCTGCTTTGGCTCAAGCATATTTTCTGTAATGTACTGCCAAAGGTTCCTTAGGAGCAACTGAAATGTATTTTTGTTTGATAAAGAAGGGAATATTTGCATTAGTGATTCAGAATTTGCATATTTGACTTTCTGTCTTTTACCTCAACGACTTCTGACCAAGAAGACACTTGCCTGAGATCCCACTATTGTTTGTCTATCTGTGTAGCACCAGGAGTTGTTGAAGAACATCAGCACTTTGAGCCACCTCAGTTCTATAACTCAATCATCTCCTGATTTTTTTCCCACAAGAACCCCATTTTGCTGGGCTTATGATTCCAAACACAAACTGATATAGATTAATTGCAGGTGTGCCTGTATGAAGATGTCTTAAACCCAACTGGTATCAGATATATTTCTTGTGTTGGAGGCCCCAGACATGGACACAGTACTCCAGATGGGGCCTCACAAGGGCAGAGCAGAGAGGGACAATCACCTCCCTGTACCTGCTGGCCACCCCTCTTCTGATGGAGCCCAGGATACCATTTGCTTTCCGAGCTGCAAGTGCAGCCTTCCTTGGAAGCCACTGCAAATTCTTCTTCCCTACAAATACCAGAACTGAGAGAATCAGTAAACAGAACTGCTTTTAGGATGCTATCCTAAACAAAATAAGTGTATTGCTTTTAGGATGTGGAAACGTGTAACATTTTATTTTGATACAGTGACACTCAGCTTTTAAAAGAACAACACATCTGCATACAGGAAGAAAAAGAAAGAAACATTATAAAGATTTTACCAAGTTGCACACTGCCTTGCAGAAACAAGCATCATTATTCTACATGGCATGTCCAACTATATACCATAATGACATTTCATCCTTCTGCTAATTTATGTTTAAAAAGAACAGCACAATGCCCTGTACAGAGGTACTAGCCCTATTAATGATATTTGACACCTCCCCAGAATATGTTCTTGTTTCAGTTAGTTATGTCTTTGCATGTTTTAAATACTGAGGCTGAACTTTATATTTAAAGTTGGAGATAAAAATAAAATGTCATTTTTTAGAATGAGCACAGAAGAATCATTCTTTTATCCAGATTGATCTTCTTTTTTTTTTTTTTTAAGACACTTCAGTGTCTCTAGGGTTTAATGCAATGGCATAAGACCTGCAGATTTTATGTCTTTCTTTGCTAGCTGCCTCTCTTGCCATCTCCACATGGAATGAAACAGACAAATCTCTTTAAAGTTTCCATTTCCAAATCTGCAGAAGATCTTTATTACTGAGCAGTTTTCATCTCAGGATATTTTATGCATGTTTGTTTTGACTATAACTCTTTACTTCCCCTGAGTAGTTTGGGGATAACTGAATCTTAATTGTAATTAACCTTTTATGTAGTTGGGTCCTGCTTAATTCTGTTCACAAAATGAACCAGTGGGGAATGAATCAGGATTATTTATCAGTAGACTGTTTTTTGTATAAGTCCTGCATATTTACCAACCACTTTAGAAAGTCTGAGATCCAGGTTGAAGCAATATGCTCAAAAATAAGGGTTTATATAATGGGTAGAGTAACTAAATAGTATTCCAGTAAACTATTAGTGCTGTCCCCACACACTGTTTATTACTAGCAAATTACTGAAAACAAAATTTTCACAGGTTACCCACTAATAAGTGTTTAAGTTATTCTGTCAAGATACCTGGGAATATTTTTAGTTAAGCTCTGTACAATACTGGAAGTAAGCTTTGAATGTAGAAATATCCTATATGCTTAATTTGGAGATTCACGTCTTCGGTTAGCAACACAAAATTGGTTTCATTCTCTTGGGCCTAAATAAAAGGAGCCTCCAGCCTCAGTTTGGAGTTAAAATACCTGAATGTTTTCAGAACATGCAGATTCCATATTCAGCCATTCTTAGTAAAGTTCTTGAATACATTAATATTTTGGAATTCAATACAAGGACAATGGAGGTGGAGCTATGAAGATAATATCAAATAAAACATCAATTGGACAAAGCAAGGGTCTTGGAAAGATAAAGTACAGTCTTAAATTGCATCATCATAACAAACACGTCCAAAGATGATCAACTAGGGTCAGACAGGCAAAATTAATTATAGCACTTCCCAAGTTCAACACACTTGACTTTGCAACATTAACATTCTTTTGTAATTTTTTGGACATAATACAGAGTATGTTACTATGAGAGCCAAAAATAGCTGCATGAATAATGCAAAACCTCTGCATACCACAGGTTTCCCTAAACTCATATTTTTATCCACATCAGAAAAGAACACAGAAGGAGGCCTCCTACAATACTGCTTTGTGATGGGATACAAAGGCTTATGGGATAGTTTCTAGAATCACAGAATCACTTGAATTGGAAGGGACCCTTAAAGGTCATCTAGTCCAACTCTCCTGTAACAAAAAGGGACACCTACAGCTAGATCAGGTTAATCAGAGCCTGGTTAAACCTCATCTTGAACATCTCCAAAGATGGGGAATTCACCACACTTCTGGAAAACCTGTCCCAGCACCTCACCACCCTTACTGTAAAAAACTTCTTCCTTATATCCAGTCCAAATCTCCCCTTTTCTAATCTGAAACCATTTCCCCTTGTGGTATCACAACAGACATTGCTGAAGAGTCTGTCCCTTTCTTTCTTACAGCTCTCCTTTAGATACTGAAAGGCCAGTATCAGGTCTCCCTGGAGCCTTCACTTCTCCAGACTGAACAGCTCCAGTTTGATCAGCCTGTTTTCACAGGAGAGGTGTTCCATCCCTTGGATAATTTTTGTGGCCCTCCAACATTTTTGTGGACACATTCCAAGAGGTCCATGTCTCTCCTCTACTGAGGACTCCATATCTGGACACAGCACTCTATGTGAGGTCTCACCAGCACAGAGCAGAGGGGCAGGATCATCTCCCTCAATCTGCCGGCTACACTTCTTTCGAACCTCATGAGGTTCACCTGAGCCCACTGCTCAAGTCTGTCTAGGTATCTCCGGATGGCATCCCATTCCTTGGACATGTCGATTGTACCACACAGCTATGTGTCATCTGCAAACTTGCTGAGAGTGCACTCAAACCCAGCGTTGATATCAGTGATGAAGAATTTAAAGAGCACCAGTCCAAGTAGTGACTCCTGAGGGACACCACTCTGATCTCCATCCAAACACTGAGCCACCCTCTGAGAACAACCCCGTAACCAGTTCATTGAACAGTCCACCCATCAAATACACACCTTTCCTATTTGGAGAGAAGAATGTTGCAGGGGACCATGTCAAAGGCCTTAGAGCTCTCTCGTTGACATCTCTTCATTGGACTGAGCATGGGTTTGGCCATATTGCCTAAGTGATGTGGCTCCATGAGGTCAAATAAAAATGTGGCTACTGCTACCATACACATTACTGAGATAACTTATTTTCTAGTCTCCCTTACAAATAGACCTTAGATCACCTTCACAGTTATTACTTCAAAGTCTAGGAAATGAAATGCAAAAATCCCTGTTTAACCGTTAAGTGTGAGCAACTAAACTCTAAATTAGTTAAATGTTTAAACACATGCCCTTACATTAAATTTGTTGTTCAATTTATGTGCTACTTACTGGGCTAGTATCACAAACCAACAAAGTCAGAAAATGCAGAAGTTTACCTTTATAGCAGTGAGGTGATTTTAACTCCTATCAGACGTCCTACTTCTGTTTCCTTATTAAATATATTTCTTACTATGCACAAGAGGACCTAGTTAAAGCTACTTCTTGACAAACATACATTCAGTCAGCATCACTAACATACTTATTTTCATATAATTCCTTTACATTCGTTGCACCTTAAAATTTTGTAAGCTTGTTTTCTTGCACACCAGCAAGCAGAGGCATGTAATTTTAAATACTACCACTTTTAGTATTCCTTTAAATCCTCTTCTCTATGCTTGCAAGCGAACTAAATTCTCCATTTAACTGAGAATTGAATGAGGACCACACACTGTACATTCTTATCATGAATGATAACACAATGCCAAGATGGACTGTAAAGTAACTGATCTACAAATAAGTACAATTTTGATAAACTTCTCTGAAATGCAGTCACCTGAGACTTGAAGTACAGCCATTGTTTAACATGAACCAAATACTACTTTACAGCTTGTAGAAATTAATGAAAAAAATTATGTCTCCTAATAGCTAAAACGCAGTGATAAGTTAAGTAGGTGACATCATTAACAGAACTGGAATTCATTGTAGGCAGAGAAGCTAATTTTACTATTTCTGAGCCCCAAAGAACACAAAGTAACCTGAGGAGATCCTCAGTTCTATGTCTTACCCAAAGGAGAGCAAGGAGAACAGCACAGTTCCCCACAGATTTTAAGTACAGCTAGAGTGTTTTTACAAATCCAAATACAAAATGTAATCCTCCAGTCTTTGGACAAACCCAAAAAACGTATGGGAGATATTTATAAAGATTCCAAGAAGAAGCAGATGCCCATGTCCTACTACTAATACTGAAGACAAGCATTAAAACGTCCTCTGAAATTATAGATCATCCTCTTGTGCCCAGATTGTACCTCCCTGTGTTGCATAGTGTTTGAGCAGTTTTCTTTCAAAACTGAAATAAGCACTAAAAGTAAGTGTTACTCCTGACTGGAGTGACATATCTTCTATGTAACAAGGCTCTGAGGACTTTTTTCTTCACTGCTTTTAAGACTCCCTAGATGTGCACATACACTAACATGACTACACTGCAATTGTTATTCTCGCATATGTTTACTGCATCTCACCCTCGTGAAGGTTTTAATTCCAGTAAAAGTGAAATGTATAATATTTTAACAAGCTATCAAGGTACTTTCTCAACTGAATATGTCTTCATCATTCAGTAGAGTTTGGAAGGGAAGTATACTTGGTTCAGCAATGATATTCACATCTTTATGCTCTTACCTTCCTGCAGCAGCTTCCAGCAGCAATACAGCCCACTGCCTCTTATGTTCATGAGATCGAAAAAGATGTGTCAAAACACATCAAGGCTGGGGATTGGATGAGAAAGTACTATACAATGCGCATGAGTAAGACAGGAATGCTAATAACTATGGAACAGTTGTTCATGCTTTCTAAAAAGGCAACATCAGAACACTCAGAATTGACATTTTTGAAAAAATATCTGTAGCACTTCTAAAAGTATGAATGTATTGAAACTGAAAACAGAATCTGAAGATTGTATCTGACAACTGGGCTGCTTATTATGCTTCCAGACGAAAAGCAGAAAACATAAAGTAGATTAGTGTTTTTAATAGACCATCTTCTGCACACAAAATTTGCAACTAAACACAAGTTAATGTGTTCAGAGACATTCTGTTAATGTGTTAATGTGTTCAGACTTCAGAGAGGACTCTGAAGTCAAAATACGTGGCATGTGTAAATTTTCACAGATTGTCATGTGAAATAATTCACATTCACGGACTGTCATGCTATTAATTCATCCTAGACATCTTATCTGGAGAATGGACAATTGTATTTCTTTGCTTTGATTCCACTGCTAAGTAATAGAGCAAAATGTGACACTCTTGATTCAGTCGAACAGAGTTTCCTCTACTTTTTGTCTCATCAGTTCAATAATTTGTTGTATGCTGCTCCTCATGGATGAGATAGTCTCATATGAACAAACTGCTTATATTTTCTCTCTGTCACCATTACTACCTATGGTTAATTCCGTTTGGAGTTGCTTAAATACATTGTTTTTCAGGGAGAGCCCAGGAAATTGCAGTGTGTTGAAGTCTGAAATAGCTGTGTTAATGTTTGCTATGTAGTGATATATCTTCTTAGGTATTATAGTGCACTAATATAGAAAAATTAAACATTTTCAACTCACCTCTAGAAAAATCTATAGGAAACTCATAGAGATCCAGAGAAAGAAATGAAATTTTAAAGCCACATGATAAAGTGCCACAGGAATCTTTCAAAAATGTTGTGGCATTTACTCTCTTCTCTACAGGATTTTATACCATTTTTAAAAATCAATCAGCTGTATACTCCTGTCAGGAGATTTTATAGGATGATTGAAAGGTTCTGAAGAAATCTCATTATCAGCTTCTCACTAATGTAAGGATAATCTCCAAAACAAGGGAAGAATATTTTTCTGTTTGGATCAATAACGTCCTAAGGAAGACCGATACTGTTAACGAGAGATAGTCCAGCCAACAAGAAAAGTACAATGTCAAGCCTGTGCACAAGTCCCAGAACTATTATACATACTGCTGCATGTGCAAATGGCAGCTTAAGTTAAGTTAAATGTTCTGGAGAACCGACAGGCATCACCACCTAAGAGAAACAGCAGGAATTTTCCCAATTCTAATGCTTAAACAAGAGGGAGGGAAAAACAAAGAAAGGCTGAAAAATAAAGTTTCTCCTACCTGCAAAGTTTCAAGAACAGCTGTAGAGAAGCCCTGCATAGCCTTAGAAGTTTTATGAATCCATTATCAAAACACTTGAGATGAACAAACATTACCACTATCTACAAGCTATATATAGCATACACTGCTTGATCTTTGCACAATTAATTGTGTCAGCAGTCTTCTTAGATATTACTGTTGTCATACTGTGGAAGGAAGAAGCTATAGGGTTAACTGAAGATTCCCCCAGTATGCACAAAAATAGGTAAGAAATTAAAACTCCAAAGTAGGTAGCTTTGAATCACCAAGCTATGCCTTTTCCATACTTGTTCTACAGATGCGAGTCTGCAGAAAGGAACAGACACATTCCTGACCTTCAGATTTGCAGAAACTGAAGCCATAAGATAATGTACACAAGCTCAAGCCAGAATTTTGGATCTACGTTCTTACAGCAGATCTGGGTTCAAATGGCATTGATCTCCAGATAAAAATCGATAAACATACAAATGTGTAATCATGAAAACATAGATGGTAATGTCCATATGTTTTTATGACATACTCAGGGAAAATCCAATAATTTAATATGCATTTTTTCTTCTTCACTGATACTGTAATTACATTCCCTGTAGTCAACAGCTCATAAGGACACTTCATAGTATAGGTTTATTTAATAAGCAAGGGAAGTGAGAACTACCAATGTTTACAGAATTTATGTGATTACAGAGCAAATCTTAACGATAGCATGTTAACCCATAAACACTCTGTAAAGGGTAAGGAAACAGGATGAAGTGCTGTATATGACATTTCATTTCTGGGTGGCTGGAATAGCTTATTGAATGAGTCTAAAGTGAGAGAAATAGTTTTACTGCTCACAGAGAAGAAGCTTCTAATAAGAGTCCAGGTATTGAAACAAGAAGGACAGTTCTGTGGGGTTTATTGCTAGTATTTAAAACAATGCTTCTATTAAAAATGTATTTTCACACTTGATCATCTAAGGGGTTCATTATTTTCATGCTGTGCAATTATGTAGACTTTTAGTAAGTATTCTCTGCCTCTGCACACTAGACTTACGTTCTAATTTTGACGCTTGATGCTCAGAATGCGATAATACTATTTAGAAGGCAATATTTCATTGAGCTGTGTAAAAATTGATGATGTTACTTCACATTCATTTACGCGGAGAAAATATTCAATAACCATCCTTGTTATTTTTACCCAGATCAGGTGAAAAGTTTCAAATGAAAGACAGCAATCTTCATATATTGTAACATACTTAAAATGTCCCTATCATTTAAATAAATACATCTGTACAAGTAACATAATTCTATAAAATAAAAAGAAAAAAATGAGAAATCTGTATATGTAAGACTCCTTAATTTGTGGGTCTTCGAAAACATCCAAACTGAAATTTGTATTACTCAAGAGCTAATTCAAGTCTCCACAACTTTACAGCATAAAGTATGATGTGACTATTAACATAATACACGGTGGGACATGGGGATTATTTACTACATACCTACTCTTGTCTAAACGTTTTATAGAATGTGTGGGAAATATAAACTACGAATAATTTCACCCAAAGGTATTTTTCCTCTTTCATTATAAGATTTGATGAGTATTTTCTAAGGACTATGTTAGAACATAATTCTAACATTTCTATGTATTTTTTTATGCTGTTGAGAAAACAAAGAAACAATGACACTTGACATGTGCCAGATGTCAGTTTGTTATTACACTTTTAATTTAAATGTCCACAAAAAAAGCAATCTGAGGGGATGGTATTTGTACAAATTATAAGAATTTTTCACTGATTAAAACACAGAACGAGCTTTCCAAAAAAATAACCCAAACAAACAAACAAAAACCCAAAACCCAACCCACAACACCCTCCCCCCCCCCCCCAAAAAAAAAAAAACAAAAACAACCCAAACCTTATTTTTTGTTTCTCTTTTCTAATCTAAGCTAGTTCATGAGAATGTAAATGAAACCTTGAGGTTGACTAAAAGGCAGGAAGAAGTAGTTGCACAAAAGCACATTTGGGAAAAGAACATTGGAGTAATGAGTATGTGAAGAGTCTGCATTGATGGTTTTAGGAGGATAACTTAGAGCCTTAAAATCAAATGAAGTATTGCCCTCAGCTAACAGTTCTTCCCCAGAGAGAACTATTTCTTAGGGGAAACATCCACCTTTAGGAAACAAACTATCCTCTCAAGGAAGAAAAAAAAAAAGATTTCCAATTAGCTATTACAAATAGCTGCTTATTTAGCACCTCCTCAAAGCTTAGAGAAATACACTATTTTAAAAAGAACATTTAGTCCACAATAACAGGGTACTTGCAGTCAAGAAACACCATTTTAAAACTGCGGTACATCCTCTAATTTACGCACGTTGGGTTATGATGCAGACTTTAATAAACAAAATCCCATGGTGGTTCTTTCCCTCACCCCCATAGGACCCTGCCTCATTCAGTGAGCAGGATGCAATGTGCTCAGTTAATGAACCATTAATCTCATCCTCGTTATCTTCCTAGAAGCACCTTTTACTTCAGCGGCCACAGCATCTCTTCAGTACTCCCTGGAGTTTATAAACCTGCTCTCAGACTTGAGGAGCCAGGGGAGAAATGCATCATGTCCCACCTAGCTAAGTTTTGTCAAGGGAGAATGGAGACCTTGAGATCTTTCCCTGCTGCTACCTGCTGTGAGGAGAGATGCGAGTAAAGATCACAGATCTCTTGAATATTTTTATTTCTCTTCTCCTCAGGAAAAGGGCCAAGATTTTTTCATGCCCTGATGAGCTGCTACCTGAGCCAGTGACCAGCAGCAGACAGACGGACACAGTCAGCCCTTCTTCACCTGAGGCTGAGGACACCTGAGGCTGCCCATGAGGCAATCTACTTTCATCCACACTCAGCAGTAAATGGCAAACCTAGTACACCCAGCTTTGAAACACAGATGAGAAATGCAGTAGAAAAAAGTCTTTACAACATCCCTGTGAGGCAACACCTCCCACAAAATGTTAAGCTCTAGGTAGGACTTATTAGGTCTAGGCATCCAATGTGAAATATTTATGGTGCAACTTTTCGGAGCATTCCTGAGGTATGGTCTGTAGTGCTGTGTGTCACAGCCAAATCCTGACTTACCTGCAGCATGGGCACTCTAAAGATTATGTGGCTATCTCTGGAAGGTTTGGATGACATGCCTAAGATATGACTTGAGCTCTATGACAGCAACAAGGTGAGAATCTATTACCCTCAGGAGCTTTCAGCATCCTTTAACCATTACACTGCCCCATCTCTTATTCAGTCCACTGTTTCTCATACAACATGCAATAATGAAGTACCAGGTCTTTTGGATAAGAGATGCTTTTACTATGATTTTAGTACTATTGATCCAGTTGTACTCACTCAGTTATGTAGCTGTCCCTCATCCAGCTCTAGAGCAGATCAGTAAAATGAGTAAAATGACAGTCACAGGGAGCAGGAAGGATACCTTTCAGAGATGCTTTATTGCTCTAGACCTCAAATTGGTGCCAATGCTAAACACACTGTAGTATCTACAGCATTCCTGCTATCTCCATGCAGAGGAAGCTAATCTTACTACCAGCTCTTCCTACACACTGCTGTCTCCACAACCTCTCCTAGTTACTTTTGGTGCCACAGCCATCAAACATCTCCATGACAGGTGCTGTGTGATTTGCTACTCCATCAGACACCTTTTAAAGCACTCTATGGTCAAAACCAGCATTTGACTGGACAGTACACATCCTCAATGCTCTACCAGATCCACACATCCATGGCAGTCATATCCATTGAAAATATGACTTGCAGTTAACAATCTGAATTTGGTAGTGAAAAGTGATGGCCAACATTGATGTTATTGGTCCTGTTTACGATAGAGTCCACAGAAGATATTCTTTCCACGTGTTGACACTGCCTGTTTTTAGAAGTCATTCCTTTTACAAGGTTATCTGGGTGTTTAAGCATTTTTTACAATGACTAACATCCATGGGAAGTTAGGTAGAATTTTTTATTTTTTTAATTTTTTTTTTAATGGCTGGTTAGTTAATTATTCAGTGAACAGCTGAATAAAAGAAATCTGCAGAGCTGTCTCTCTCAATTCCAAAGTCTTTCCCTTTATATTTTTATATTAGATTCATCACAATTATGAGCTGCAACTTAGAGTTCTCTATTATCATCATGCAGAAACACTGCATGATCGAAGTCATCACAGATTAGTTTGATTTACTGTTACATTGGCAATTTTATAAGCTACTGCTCTTACACTCATTCAAATTCACTGAAAGGAATAAAGATGATAGCCAGCCCTTTCTTGTTTGCTCACAAGAAATTTGAAATCTAGGGGAAGGGGAATAAACCACAAAGAATTGCATGAATTAGTTGCTAGGCTATGAAAGGAACACGCACTCGGGAATAACCAACATTAAAACACTTATTATTGGACATTACTTTCTTTTCTCTAAAGCAGGTTAGCTGGTGAGAAGGAATGATTTCCAAAACTTAAGTACCTTAATTGGTTTGGAGATCTGCTGCCGGACATATTTAAGATCCCTTTAGGCTTATGAGCTTGTGGAAGACTCAAAATAAATAACAGGGAAAAAAAAGAAAAAAAAAATTAATCCTCCCTCTCCTCCACCAAATGTTTCCAGACATTCTCAGATCTAATTAGCAAGGATTTACATCAATGAATTAAGCCTGTACCTTTAAAAGTGTAACCTATATACTTGCATTCTGAGCTTAACTCTACTAAATTGCAGTCCTACCCATGTCTTCTGAAAAAACATTCCCTCTTTTTCATCATGTAAAAAGAACAGAACTCATTGCATTTTCAGCAGGATGGTGGCAGAGCTGAAAGAATGAGAAAGAATCTGTCTTAATCCCCCATAATCTTCCTGAGCATCGGGATCTGTGGGCAGCTTCATTATTAAAAGTATCATTGCTCAAACTTCTTCTATTACTAAGTAATTATTTGAATAATCCATTTTGCTTGAGTGAGTCTATAAATCATTTGTTTTGGAGATTTATTTTGGCAGTGATTTTACAGAAATTCATGTGCTCAGACCTGAAAATATTCATTTCTTGTTTGCTTTGCATGCCTGCTACATGATTAGCCCTCAATTTAATAGAATGTCTAAGCTAGAAGAAAACAATTCCTCAACACGGTGCAAGACTGAATCACATCTCATTTACACTGAAGTAAATAAGGGAGAGAATGACTGAAAAGAAGGAATTTACAGTACTTTAAATAAGAACAAAATTTAGTCTGGCAACATTGCTTTGTAATGCCTCAGCCTTGCAGTCAGAACTGTATGTGCTGAGCACACTTCAAGGGCAAAAATGGATCAGAAATAAACTTTACTAACTTTCTGAATAAAATATTGCAGAGTTTTCAGGAGATTGAGACCAAAAAAAAGAGCCTTCTTTATCTAAAAGTCTATGAGAATTTGATAAAGACTTGTCAATTCTACAAAAATCTTCAGACAAGATTCAATTAGGAAAATAAAGGGAATTAAAAAAAAAAAAAAAAAGAAAGAAAAGAAAAACAGAAAGAAGGAAAGAGAAAACAAAGCAAATCATATTATATGCTATTAAATTCGATAAGGCTTTTCCATCAGAGAACATCAAGTCTTATTTCTGGTAATCCCTGTGCTGCTGTAAATCAGGAGTCACTGCTATAAAGACTACAGATTTCCAAACGAATAAAATTGCAGTAAGCAGAAACCAGAGCTCTGAGTCATATTGCACAAGTCTATAGAATCGTTAAGGACAAAAATCTTAGCTGCTAGCAACCGCCTGTTTCCTTGTACATCTCACAGAAATGCTAACACTGGCTGGCAGCTCTGCTCCAAACAGTTTTATGCAGAGACTTAAATGGCAACATCCTTAAATTTGAGTCCCCAAAAGTTTTGTTTTGTGTAAAATACAGTGGCTGATGATTACCTTAAAAAAAAACTTGAAACAAAACCCAGATAATGGCATGGATCATCACTCCCTCTACCAGCAGCACCCTCTTGGCACCAGGAAGCCAGTCTGATTCCCTCGGGATTATTACATCTAAGACCCAGATATTTCATTTTATGTAGTCCTGCAGTCACTTGGCTCCATTTTACTTGCAAGGATGTGATCTCTACACAGATCTGTCCTCTAGTTAGAATATAGGGTAGAGGGCATGCAGCAAGCTGAAGAACTTGGCACGGGCACATAGCGTATGTGAACATGAATTTTGTGTAAATATGTTTTGTGATTAAACAAAAATCAACTAGACCAAAACAAACCAAAATAAAACAAAAGCACCAGAAAAACCAGCAGGTGTGTAATCAAGGGGTTTTGTGGGTCTCTGTTAAGATTTAGACTCACTGTAC
This sequence comes from Alectoris magna, assembly GCA_030625065.1. Lineage (NCBI taxonomy): Eukaryota > Metazoa > Chordata > Aves > Galliformes > Phasianidae > Alectoris > Alectoris magna. Next base: position 110,584,784 of record CM060560.1, read on the forward strand.
CTACCATGAGTCCTTCAGACCTGACATCTATTTGCATGATTGGACTTCAGATAACACAGAGACAGCACCCAGACTTACTGTATCACAGAGAACTTCAAAATATTCATCCATCCATTCAGATTAGGATAGGTAAGTGAACAATGCCATTCTTATAAGACTTTTTAGAACTGCATCCTGCTATTTATTTTTCAAAATTAGGAATTGTCCTTCCTCCTGCTCCATTATAAAGCAACAGACTACAGAAGTAATATTCTAGTAGTAGTAGTAGCTTGTGTGAGGAAACAGCAGAGCTTCCAAAAACTAGTTCTGAAAATTATGAGCAGGTGGAAAGATTTTGATAACAGAGATGATAGAAATAGGACCACATTTTTGCAAAAAAGCAAGTCATATACACAACCTCCTGTCACAAGCATTTCTTCAGATTATCTAGTGGGAGGCAGATTTCAGTCAGAATTTGAGTATAGGCATAATAATGTTACTTAGAGTTAGTAAGATGTTCATTATAGGTAAATATTTGCCTTCCCAAAGAATATAAGCCATAATTAAGTCTATGTTTGTACAGACAGTATTCATAAAGTTTACAGAAAGGGTTGTTAAGCACTGGAATAGGCTCCCCAGGGAGGTGGTTGAGTCACCATCCCTGAATGTGTTTAAAAACCATTTGGATGTGGTGCTCGCTCAGGGACATGATTTAGCAGAGGGTTGTTAGTTAGGGTAGTATGGTTAGGTTGTGGTTGGACTTGATGATCTTTGAGGTCTTTTCCAACCCGAACAATTCTGTGATTCTATGATTCATTTTCTGTGAGCTATGCAGCATAGAAATATAAAGTTTTTCTGAACAATTTTACAGGAAATGTATGCTATATCCTACCAGAAAGCACAGCTGACTAAAAACATGTCTGATGTAAAGTAATGCAGTTCTCTGTAAAGTTTGTGGGATTTGCTCCCACTTAGCCTTGAACTGGAATTGGAGCAAGGTATAGAATTTTGATGATAATGTTTCATATCTTTATCATATCTGCCTTGATCCCAAGATAAATAGATTATTTCCCAACAACACAGTATACCTGGATATCAGTTTACTGTAGCAGTCTCTGTAAGCAATTTCAATTCCGATGTAGATTCAACTATATTGTGTTTTCAAAAAGTTCATCGGGAAAATGAAAGTAGAGGACTTCATGTAGGAACAGCCAGAACAACTGAAAACCAATCTTTTGTAGGGACTTAGTGAAACCTCAAAAAGAGTAAAGATTTAGGGTCCAGGTGATTGCTTAAGTAAACTTTGTGAAAGAGGAGTGGAGAGGGGGAGAGGAGCTAGTGTTAAATAAACTCTTTGAAGCTTTCTGCTATGGAGATAACCATCAACCCCAGCGATTCTCTGCAACTTACAATATGCACCAGAGTCTGGTCATTCTTACATCTCCTACTCTGAAGCCATTCATAACCAGAAGACTAGTTTGCAAATTTAACCATTTTTAAACTAGCCACAGCTCCCTTTTACGGGAAAGATTATCCTCTGGTCATTTATGACAGCTTTAAATTCCCCCTAGGTTGCCAGCTTCACTGCATTTTTAATGCCAATCCTAAGGGTGATTTTATCCATGCTTTCATATGTCTCAGACCTATGCGTAACCATCACTCACTATGCATCTACCTTTATAACATGATCTACAGTAGATTCTAGACATGGACTGCAGATAAAACTCATTTTTATCTTTTACTTAAGATCTTTTTTTCTGTTAAGATTGCCACCTAATGTCAACAGGTGTGCACAGCTCCAGTATTAAGGGAAGTTTTCATCCTCAGCAAAATCATTTATGTGAAATTGTTAAATAAAGTAAATCTGGTAAATAAAGTGTATCTGGTAGTTCATTTGATAAAAAAAGTGTAACATCAGTATGGATATTTCTACATTTTTTTTCTATTTGCATAACTCTATGTTCATATCATAGAATCATAGAAGCATAGAATCACTCAGGTTGGAAGGGACCTCAAAGATCAAGTCCAACCACAGGCTAACCATAGTACCCTAACTCTAACAACCCTCTGCTAAATCATGTCTCCGAGCACCACATCCAAACAGCTCTTAAACACATCCAGGGACGGTGACTCAACCACCTCCCTGGGGAGCCTATTCCAATGTTTAACCACCCTTTCTGTAAAGAAGTGTTTCCTAACGTCCAACCTTAACTTACCTTGGCACAACTTGAGGCCATTTCCCCTCGTCTTGTCACCTGTCACCAGTGAGAAGAGACCTGCCCCACTTTCACTGTAAGCACCTTTCAGGTACTGGAAGAGAGTAACAAGGTCTCCCCTCAGCCTCCTTTTCCCCAGACTAAACAGCCGCAGCTCCCTCAGCCTCTCCTCATAGGGCTGATTTTCCAAGCCCGTCACAAGCCTCACTGCCCTTCTCTGGACCTGCTCCAGTACCTCCACATCCTTTCTGTATTGAAGTGCTCAAAACTTAACACAGTACTCGAGGTGATATCCTAGTGGTTAGTGGGATTCTGTACTGGCATTTGTCTTTTATATACTTCAGAGCATCAAAATAGAGGCAGCAGCAGTGAATACATCAATATTCACCTGAATTTTATGTTTTTAAAGCACCTATTCCAGGAGAGTGGATAATTTTTTATATCTTTTTATCCATCATAGCCAAAAGCTGTTACTGTCTCGACCATACTTCATCTGTTTCAAGCTGCTGATCTCCTCACTCAATAGCTCCTCATAGCACAATGTCCACTTATGCTGTTTGGGTCAAGTAGGACAGGTGTGAATACCAAAGAAAAAACTGTAATTCTGGAGATCAAAACACAATCCTTACCTAAACCATAAGTTCACTGTGTGTTCTCATCAAACCCTGTAATCTGTCTTAAAACTCCACGTCTCTCTTGTAAAATTGAGACACTTTCCTATCTGATGGGAGATAGAAGAAATGGGGATGCTCATTTCTATGCTAATGAGGGTTTTAAATAGATAAATACAAAAGAATGCAGAAATACTGAGATTAAACATGGTTGGCACCAGAGCACATAAACTGTGTCATTACAAGTTTGTGTTTGGTATGGGTTTCTTTAACCAGGAACACTGAAATTCAGCATGTCATTTCCAAATAAATAAATAAAAGAGAAAGAGAAAAAAAGGAAAAGGTGAGGGGGATGTGGGGTGAACAAAATAAAATGTTATGGTACTATGGATGGAAGGAAAGTAACTAGGGTACAATCTATTATCAGAGATTACTTATGAATAAATTGCAAGGGTGTAAGAGCTAAGAAAACAAGTAAGGAATAACAATTAGAAAGCCTAGACAGCCTAGGAGAATAAATTCCTTCTTAAAAGGAAGGCGTGAGGTGCTGTGCTGATTGAGGACCATAAGTGTATCAATTGGTATTTTAAAAGTCCCGGAAAGAAACTCAGAAACCTATCTGTTATACAGGGATGAAGCAAATCACTGAAGCCAAAGGGAAAATAAAAATAAAATCATTCCACAGTTGGGAAGATACAGAAGGACTGCTATAATTTTCAGTAGGGCTTAAATAGCTCACAGAACAACCATTTTTTGAATTAGTATGGTTATTCAAAAGGAATGGATATGCTTAGCATCTCTTAGCTTCATTAGGAAACAAATTGGTACCAGGTATATGATGCAGCTGGAAGGCTTCAGTATAAGAAAAAATCCCTACATTAAAATCCAGTTTTTAAAACTTCTCACAAGGTTACTATATTTTACATAATCAACATAGAACTCATGTACCCATTGTTTGTAATAAGGTAACCTCCATTAGCTAGAAGTTTAGCTTAACCACCTTTGCAATCAGAGGAACAATATTCCACAAGAAATTCACAAATACCCATAGCTGCATCCTGTTGAACTTGTGTGCCAACAGGGTAAAATTCTGGATTTTTAGGTACCCAATCTAAGAAGATCCGCTTGATCCTTGTAACAGGAGCTTACAGGCTTCAAATACCCTAAAATAGCCCGTCTCTGCCGCTGTTGCCATGAATTTTCAGTGAAGTCAAATGATCTTCAGAATGACTTAATGTGCCCCCCTTAGTATTGCTAACATGAAGCAATTGTTAGATTTTCAATCACAAAGAGACAAACTCAATCTGAAGTAGTGATAATACAAAACCAGCAAACCAACCATAACATAAAGGTACACACAGGAGATGAGAAAAGCAATTTACACACAGCTCATGGAACTCCTTCACTAGACTCAAGTTTGTTGGTTTTTTTTCTAATGTTCATTTTTAATACATTTTCAAATTTCCACAGCCTTTTGCACACTTGCTTTGCTGAAAGTTTTATTCAGGGATAATACGCATGTTGAGTTTCCAGTCCCAAGAATCCACAGTACCCCCCACTCCCTTTAAGGAAACTCTTGAAGGCTTTTTCCATTGTCTTTCTGGTTGCTCTGCTTTTCTTTTGAAGAGCTCTGTGGCTGATGTTTGACATAAGTTGTTCTGGGCTGTTTCAATAACAAGTCCCTACAAACAGCCTTGGAATTACTGACAAAGCAACAACTATATGGCAAGCATGAAAAATAGCAACCCTTTTGAAATTTATGGCAAAATTAAAAAGAAAAATTTCCCTTCTGTTTATCCCTTTTGTTTATTTTCCTACCTATTGCTTTATTGCTATTACCAAAGAGACAGGATTTTGAATCATTGGGAGTGACCATGCCCCTCAATAAAAATTTAGCCATATGTAAAATTACACATCTGAATAATCCTGCTAGCTGGTCAGGCACTTGCGACAAGAATCTGCACAAGTCTAGAGTTTCTCACAGTACAGGCTTATAAAGCAAAGCTGTGTAAAGCTCCAGCATGAAGGAAGCATAACATTTTATGAAGAAGCACGTTTCATTCCCATGAAATCTTAGGCACCTTGCTCTTATACAAAGATAGTGATAAAAAAATCATGGTGAGATTAATAGATTGAGAGTTTCCTACGGTCATTCACAACCAGGCTGTCAAAATAGCTAACAAGAATATAATTCTGTATTGAATTGACTAGTATGGTTAAAACTTAACTGTTGAAAAGACATCATTCTTCACTGCATTTTACAAGGCTTCCTCCTTGTTGGCTGTACTGGGTAAGGAAACTGCTTCACCCCAAGAAGATAAATGAGGTGAGCCTCAGAGATATCACAGGCAGCGAGCTAACTTCCCAAATCCAAATGGCCCTCGGGATTTGAAATAGCTTTTGATGGAACATGGGACAGTCCTCAGAACCTCTCAGCATTCTTCAACAGCATTAGTTTCCTCTTCCCAGACTGACTCCCAGTACAACACTATGTTATGCCTTCTGCAGCTCCCCGGAGGGAGATAGCTTTCAACCACGTTTGCTCAGAGGAAAATACTGCTGTGGCTGGACACAAGGCTTTTAGAACCACTTTAAGCAAATTGTCTGGAGCAGGATAGGAGACATTCAAACAGAAAGAGGTGCAGTGTCTTTGGGATAGATTTGACCAATGGCTTCTGCTTTGTTCTCCTCCAGGTGCTACAAGTGCCTTAAGGAGCATGGATACTTAGAACCAAAAGCAGGAAATGACAGCCCTACCACACAGCTTTTCCCCTCCTCTCTCTCTCAGTGCTCTCCTGCTGCAAGCTGTCAGTGCTAAGAGCTTAATTAGCAGTGTGCAGAAATACCGGCACCAACACTGCTCCTGCCCTTTGCCCTCTCTCGAAGAGGAACAATGTTGTTGTCTAGAGCTCACTGACAAGGAAGTCAAAGCAATGTGCTTGGGTGACCTTCGGCTCCCATTAAAGACTCAAACACAACTTTATGTTTGCTTGCAAAGGCCAGTGAGGAGTGGGTGGCCAATCCACACATCGGTGGTGTCACTGGGCCATACTAGTATGCAGCACCACAGGTGGCATGGCGCCGGGGTTGGACATTTCTGCTGTCACGGGAGCTGCATCAGCAACACAACAGTGTGACAGCCTGACCGCAGCCCTTTGAAGTCATTAGGAATCTGATTTGAGAATATCATTATTCCTGCTTCGAGCCAGCCAGCAGCAGAGGCTAACACAAAGCCTTGTTCTTTCCAGAAGCTGCCACCAACACCCTTCTTCCCAGCCACACAACAGCATGAGCACTTCTGTGCCTTTCTGAAAACATTTTCAATAACAAAACCAAAAGCAAGGCCAAATCTGCAAGCCTCTTCAGCTACAAGTTAAAAAGCAACAACATGTTTTCTTTCCCTTCCTTTCAATTCCCTGCTCCCAACAAAGATAATTTCAAATCAATCTTTAGTTCAACCAAGTAGCGTCACAAAATAATGCAAAGAAAATGAACATTATATGTGATTTCAGGGACCAGAAAACATCACTGCAGGAAGAATTTATCACTGACCTTCACGCCTACAGCCTGCTGAAGAATATACAATAGTAGTAAATTGGATAAAAAAAACCTATTTCCATGTTGGACAAACAAAAGAGAAAATGAATAAACCAGAAGTGGTTTTCAGGGCTTTTTACCTGTTTTTCAAGAGTGGGGTAACTATATATGCTGGCTGTGATTTTGTTTTAGTTTAGCAAGCTTCAGTTCTCATGAGCACCTTTCAGCAAAGAGAAGGGTTAAGCAAATACTTAATTAAGTGACTTCACACGTTAGCAATCATCGCGTTTGTAGAAATCAGATGTGTTTGAAATATTCATGATAAAATACAAAATCACTATTGCACTTTCACTTTTCAGTCAAGCTTGAAAATGGGTTTGTTTCTGTGAAAAAATATCAGTAAGATGCATGGGTTTTCTTTATTTTTTCTCTTCTGAGTGAAAAGTACTTTGCAGCTCACTTACATGAATGCGTATTAACATAGGCTTCATGGGGGTGAGATTTGATATTTCATGTTTTCGATGCACTGTCAGACATACTCTAAAACACTACACAAAGTGAAGTCTGGGTATGGGGGAGAGCTGACAAAGCTGGATGAATGAAGTTTTAAAAAAGAGAAAGGCAGTAAAACATTAAGCACTCTTTCAAACTTTAGCACCTTTGTTATTGCAAAAAGTGAAGAGTAAAATGTTCAGAATTGGGTAAAGTTGAGTTAAAGACAAGGTAGAATTTCAGCTGGTATTATTCAGCTCCGCTAATATGAATGACAAAGAAATTGTATTAAAAGGGTCATAAAAACAGCAGAGTGAGTTCAGTTCTATTTGAGTAAATGTTAATTGAACACTTATCACCAGCACACTTCATAAACGCATTGCTTTCACCCATGCAATAAACCACTAGCATTTTATGTGCTGAAGATACGCTGGCAGAGGACGCTTCCTGTTACACTTTCATACAAACCATTTTTATTGCCATTCTAAACAAACAGTATTCTATACTCCCATGCCTATCAGAGCTGTTTGGAAAGCAGAGTCAGTTTTTGTGGAAAACACCAACTTTTTATAGAAAAAAAAATTTTTGAAAGTTTCAATGAAAACCAAGAAGATTTCAGTTTTAAGAATAGAAAGTTTCAATGAAAATTCAGTGCTTTCTTGGAAAAAAAAATAAAAATAAAAATTTCACAAACACATGAGGTTCTTACTCAAAATCCTTTATGTCTCTTGACAAGCAGGTAGGTGGCTTTGGGAATGTCCCTTACCTGCTCACTGTATGAACTGGAGTTCATACAGTGTCCCTAAAACACTCCCAGCAAGGTCTCAGGCTATGTACGTACTGAAAAGGCAAGGGCACGGATGAGGTATTTGTTGAAGATCCACCACTTTCTCCTCACACACCTTACATGCCTCTGAAGAGAGGAGGCCATATAGGGAGACATCATGAAGTGCTTTTCCTAAAAACCACTCCATCAGAGTGAGAAAGGTCCTTTCTAGAGCAACTTCAGAAAGCTTCTGTATCGCAGACTCTGTTTCTTAGGGAGGACTTCAATTTTCTTGACCTCTCTTGAAAGGAACAAAAGCAATCCAGTTTTCTGGATTGGCCCACCTGAGTGTAACACACAGCTGCATCTGCTATTTGCAGACAAAGAAGAACCTTTTGGATTGTGATAATCATTGGCAGCATTTGCTGTACTAACCAGGAAGGTTCTGAGTTCAAGATCCTGAGAGCAGTGAGGAAGATTACCAAAATGCAGACCCTGCGCATCAGGTTAACAGGCGCCAGCATGCTCAGGACACTGGTTGCTGGGATTTAATGAAAAGCTGCTCTGAAGGGTAAGGTGTTGAGGCCAGCTGGCACATCTTTGAGGTCAGTATCCTTCAAAGGGAAGAACAATCCATTCTGATACTCAGGAAAACAGACAGACACATGAGAAGACAAGCCTGGCTAAACAGGGCTCAAGGGAGGAATTTAAAACATTACTGTCAGGTAAGCATGGTCTTAGGAAACCCAAAGGTCAGTTGGAGTTGACATTTGCAAGGGATGTCAATGACAATAAGAGCATCTACTGCTACTTTAGCAGTAAAAGGTTGAAAAAATAGACTATTTTGGAACATGGCTGAATGGGGTCATGTAATTTAGCGATAAAGACTCAGATAAAGCTGAAGTTCTTGTTATTGGAGGCATATATCTGGCAAATATGCAGCATAAATGAACCGCATGCGCTCAAGGCTCATCAGTCAACAAGGGGAAGAGCTATTTAATAATACTTATCACTATGGCAGAAGAAGTACTGTCCCCCCAAAAAGCAATATGCCATTTGATGCAGTTCATCTTTTATCAGTGCAACCATATAGCCTTATAACATATTGCCACTGCTAGCAGCAGGCCAGAAGCTGCTTGTACAGTTACAAGACCTCAGGACCATGGCTGCTCAGCCAGCTCTGCTCACGCTTCCCTTGACCTGCCTGCAGCTTTGTTTCACTCAATTTAGCTGTGACAGCAATTTCTCCAATTGATCAGGTGTCTTAGGCTAATTTATTTTACTTCTGTTTATTGTTGTGTGGTACAATCATAGCTTGATTCAGATAGCAGTAAAAAGCAGTTATGCTGTAAAATGAAATATTTATAGCTGGCACGGTAATGTAGCACAGAAGAACAAAGACCCAGAACTGTAGAAGAGGTCTCAGGAAGTGGAGATGCAGGATGCGGCACAGGGGAGGGCAGGCAGAGGAAGGCAAGAGATGGGGCCCAACCTTAGTAATAGAGACCCCTTAGCTCTGAACACCTCAGTCACGGTCATTTAAAAAAACATGCAGATCTTGAGCTGGACAAAACCAAAGAGGAAACCATCCGCATAAACATTATATTCCTCCTGGTAAAAGACTCCACATGCTGGCAGCTCTTGGTTACCTCTTGCACACACATATCATCACCTGGGTAAAACCAGAGACAGTGGAAGGGCAGGCACAGCAACAGAATGAGGGTAGGAATTACATGCATGTAGAATAATTTTAATTTTGTGTTATGATTACTTCTTCTGCAGTAATTCCTGTCCAACCTGCTCTAGGTGGAATTACCTGAACGTGGGGCTTGGAGCAGATGACTTCCAGAGGTCTTTTCCAACCTTAATTATTCAGTGAATCAGATCTGGATTAACAATTATCAGACTCTCAAGATTTCAATATAACTACCAATAAATTCCTGGCTTTACTTATGTATAAAGAGTGATTTCTCCTCACCCAAAAAAGGCTTTAAATATAACAACGGCTGGATTGAAAGTAGGAGAAAATGCCACACAACTGCAAATAGGAGGTAAAACATGGGAGAAACACACTGAAATAGAAATACTTTTAGGATGGGATTTTAATCTACCATGTCAACATGTTCAGTCACTTAGTCTTTCAATTTGGCACCATCTGTGCATTGCATTTATTACTCGGGACATCACGGGATTATATTAATTTGCAATCAGAAATCTATTTGAAAGGAAATAATTGTTTTCAATCCAATTACATTTTGCCATCTTTCTCTGATTTTGCAGCACTTCACTGTGAAAAACAATGAGATATTTACTGTCTACATTTTGCTGATTACTGAAGATTTTCACATATTGGGAAAGATACACTGATGCAGCTCATTGGTATGCTCTACAGCATCAGTCTGATCACCCAGTCACTTCCCTTAAAGTCGCAGTCATTGCAGCTCCTGCTACTGTGAAGACTCACAATTAGGCTTTACTTTACCCATAAATAGAAAGTAATCTATTTGCAAACCAAATCTTCATGGGAAACTACAGGCTGGGGATACATCTGCTGGGTTGGCATTAACATTTTAGCTCCCAGCCAATTAGGACAAAACAGTAACTTACATTATTCTAGGGCACAGAGTATTCATTCCAAATTACAATTGCTGGTTTCAACCTTAAAATGACACCTCACCTAGCTTTTCACAAAGCAAGATTCATCAGCTTTTACAGTAACAATCTCTCCTGCTACATGAAAAGTACAGTAGCACTTAACAACAATTGGACATGAATCTATTAAATTACAATGGATTTTTTTACCTTCACAAATTATAGCTATATTAATACCGAGTTTTTTATGAACAATAAGTGCCAAAAGATTTTTTTTTTTTCTCAATGATTAGCCACCTTTTGTAAAATGTAGCCATTTTGTACAATAAAAATTCCTGCTTTGCAGAACAAATGTGAATTATAGCACTAGGAGGCTGGCTTACATGAATAGGCTTAGACAGTGCTAATTATAAAAACAGCATACTATAATCACACTTAAATTGTGCAACTCCTTTAATGCAATATGGGTGAACCCTTGTAAATTTGGTTGAGAAGGACAAAATTCTATGATGTCACTACATTTTGATGTAGGGCAAAATTAATCTTAAAATGGGAATTAAAAACATCAGAAACTTTCATTTAAGGGTAAAATATACTCAAAAACTTGGATATCTAAAAGGTCAGGCCCGGTAACATCTATGCTTCAGGCTCATGGCCACTAGAGCAGGATTCAAAACTGTTCAAAAAAGAAAAGGCCCACAGACTGCATGGGAATTGGAGCTTGGAGCTTGGGCAGTGGAAACCTTGTCAGGGCAAGCAACCCTCCTGTCCTTGCAGCACCATAGTGGGGTTTGCACAAGGGGCTTCAGAACAGGGTGCCGTTGGTGGTAAGTCCCTCCTCAAATTTCTTCAGAGATCCAAACAAGGCGTGGGATCAAGAAGAAGTAACTTATCCCTACTGCTGCAACCATTTTCACCTTTGCTCCAGGCACTGGATTTTTAAACAACACCTTCATAACTGGGAAATTTGAATTCCCTTTAGCCTATAAGGGTTTCAACTCTCACTTAAGTAGATGTAGCTTATCAATTATCATTCCCACAGGCAATGCTCAGTACACCTTGGGGACTTGAAATCAACTCAAGAAGCCTCCTTCTGTCCCATGAATACTGTATTTTTTATAATGTTTGTGTTTTTTTTTAATTTTTGGCAGAATACAGGTGCATGGGAGGTGTGTCATGGCCTGAACCACTGAATAATCACCGGAGGCAAGGACTGGGTCAGCCATGGGAGCACAGGTGAAGGCAATTCAGCTGTGTGACCAGAAATAGGCCTGACTGCACCCCTCCTAGACCCTATTTAAGGGCTGACTGCCACTAGAGAAGGATCTCTTTCTGGAGATTGTTCCTTTTTGGAGTTTTCCACTGCAAGCCTAGATCCTCAGATATGGGTGAGCATTTCTTCTTTGATTGCCTCTTTTCCACCACGATAACCTTTCCAACTATAACACCTGTAAAGTACCATCCTAACCACGCTACTCTTCCAACTGTACATTTGTTGGCTGTACAACAAGCAACACCTCAAAGGAAGGACAAGCAGGAATCCAAACCCTACTGTCAACCCCAAGCACAGCGTAGCCTACAGCTTGGTAGTGAACACAAGAAAGAACTAGAACTCACAGAAACTGGAAGAATACCTCTATTCAATCTATTTACAGAAGCCAGAAACATTTATAATGCACACACCAAACAAACAAACAAACAAATGAAACTCTTTTTCACTTTTTGTATCTTCGAAAGCACTTTCCTTGCTATTGTCCTAACCTGCAGGGGAGCTGTGACAGATCTATACATCCACTGCTCTTTTCTCCTGTTCCTTGCGATTAATGAGTTCTGTGGCACTACACAGTAGTGACTAAGTCTGAAACAGCATTTCCTTAGGAGGTGTGGTGAAAAGTGACACTGCCCAACAACATAAAATCCAGGGCTTCATTCTAACCGGGGATGCTGACTTCCTCTGTTCTAAACAGAATAACAGTGAATACACCGCAGAAGAGCCAAGTGTTCTAAGGGCTTAATCTTAGCAATGTTCTTTCTTCTCATTCTTCCAAAAACCTATTAAGACCCTCTAGAAAGGAAAACTCTACCTTGGAGGACAACAACAAGAACAATTGGACTATTCATCAGTTTTCCTTGGTATTTGTTGTTTGTCCTTACATTTCAGAGTTAATAAAGTAATTCACCCAGGCAGACATAAACTTGTTTTGGGTATTATCCATAACACATATACTACATTAATTCTTCTGGTTTTACTCGGCATATTCATAAATTGGCATGCCAATAGATCTTCATCATTCCAGCACTGTCTTTTTTTCTTGCTTTTTACAAAAAAAAAAAAAAAAAAAAAAAGAAAAACTATCAATACTTTTATTGTCAATACAGACAATTATACGAACAAAATGGGATTTACAAAATTACTACGTGAATAAAGCTAACATGTGCAATGCACAAATAAAGCAGTCTACATTTTGCCACCTGTAAATCCTGCACATTGTTAAAATCAATGTAATGTAGCAGAAAGGCCTCTGGTGCTGAACTGTGTGCAGCATTAATTTCTGTTACATGGGGAAAACTGAGAAATCCATATCATAGAAAGTTGTCTTTTTCTCATGAAGTTCTGTGATTGACGCTTTAGCTGGAAAACCTTAGAGTGTACAGGTTCAAACCCAACAGAGATCAAAGATTTTATATTCCAAAGGCTCTGCTTCACATTTAGAAAAACATTTCCTGTTCATTGCCAGTTCTGCTCTGCAACAGGACAACAGAGAATTTGTTATGCTTTCATCTTAGCTGCCTACAAGATCTCACATGTGAAGATCTTTGCGCCTCTGCTTTCTACTTGAAAAAAAATACTGCAGTCTATTCTCTTTATTTCTGAAGCATTTTTCAGACACAATTCAAATCCAGAATACAAAATTTCTATCAATCACAGCACCAGGCAGTTATAATTGATTCCCATTCAAAGCTAGGCTTGTTTGGAAAGAGCCAGCCACTTTTTTCTTGCTCGAGACCACAGAGGAAGCACAAACAAACCTGTGTGGACAGAGGCATCCCAAACATGTGCCAGAAACTGGGTGCTCTTTAATGCTCATCCTGGACTCAACACAGTCCTGGTACTGAGGGTTCCCAGCTTGTCTGTTGCTGCAAAGGGCAAAGTCACCCCACCTTATCCCTTATGCTGTTCTTGATTTACACAGCTCCTGTATTTCTGTAATTAAGATAAGAGAGTATGAAGAGCAAAGAGGTGACTGAGCACTAGTAGTTGTTTCACAAGAGGTGTAAAGAGGCAGGGAGCCTTTACTGCTGTCCTGCCATAGCTTGCATCATCCTGCATCAACTTTCTTAGTAGGAAGCAGAAGGGACAGAAGGGACAGAAGGACAAACACTGAAGGCAAACTCAAATACAAGTTTTTAGAGCCCTGGAGAACAGAGACAGCTGGAAGGCAGAGGAACCCCCCCCCCCCCCAAAAAAAAAAAAAAAAGGAAGAACAAAGGAAAAAAGTCATTTGGAAGTGTAGGGAAGGGCAATTAATTGGGAGAAGGAGGTGGAGAGAGAAGGAGACCAATCTAATTTTGAAGAATAATTAATGTATTATAAATAGATTGGTTTGATTTGCAGAGGTGAGAGGGTTATGTCATGAATTGATTTGGAGGACAGAATTAATCAATGAGTTAGTGGTACTACTCAGCTTTAAAATGTTTGCTTATGCTAGACAAAGAATCAGATTCCCAGGGGAGGGATTCAGTTTTTATAGATAAATTCCTTCATGGTGCCATGCTCCATAAATGAATTAATGGGCAGTTTACTGTTAAACAGTTAAGGATTACATGACTTCATTATTTTGATTTCAAAATTAAAGACTAAAATCTTCAATTTGGGCTCAATCTCAGGAGAAATAAACTGGGTCCATTACAGCAGCAGCAACACATAAATGAGAATTTTACAGTTGTCCCCCTCACTGGTCCAATAAAACCCCTGCTCTGGCCTCAAAATTAGGCTGTCTGGTTATATATGTGGGTCAAATTCTGCAGGTTAGCCTAACTAAGATACTAGAAAGGCGATCAGAGCAGGGAAGAGAGGGATTCCTATGTAACCAGAGAAATCTAAGAGTAGAACAAAAATACTCTCAAAAGAAAGTTTTTCAGGTTTCCGAATTCCTGTGAAATTATGACTTTAAAGCTGCTGACATCTTTATTGCATTAGTAAAACTAAGTAAATAGGGATAGTAGAGGTAAGCAAATAGTAAAACTAAATAGGTCTTCCTCTTCCCCAAAGGCAGCAAGAGAAGTTCAGAGCCAAGTTAAGAAGGGCTGGTTTATACCACCAGTACATCTTCAAGAGTGTCAGTGGTAGCCAAATCCTGTCCAGTCAGTGGCTGCTGTGTGGTCAAAGTGACCTGGCCCATGAAGGAACAAATCTGAAGATAGCCTAAATGAAAATTATGAAAAAAATAACTAAGTTAAGCCTCATGGCCCTATCAGAAAGCTATAGCTCAAATTCCAGTGACTTACAATTTCCCTATTTCTTTACAGTTTTCAGAATGAAACATAAAATTGATCTGACTGCAGCTTTGCTGTTAAGAAAGAATTTTGTTGGCTATTAGGTAAAATTCAGTACTGCCATAAAAAAAAAAAGTTTCTTTGCTTTTTTCAGAAAATCAATCTTTGACAGGAGCCCTGTTCAATTGTGGACTTCCCAGAAGACAAAACATTTGACACGTAATAGACACCCTCAGAGATTAACAGTGGAAATGCCTGAAAATATGGAAAAAAAAACCCATAATATTCAAAGTCCCTGCCAGTGAGAAATACCACTCAATAATTACAGTAAAAATTCCCCCAAGCCTTCCCTAGCAATGTCTCCGACCTATCAAATATTTCTTTATTCCAGGGTCATCTGTGAGAAAGTGGTTACATTAGCCAAAGTCTATGGTAGTCATAGAGACAAGACAGAGCCTCAGAAATTGCATTGTAGAACTGATTGTGAAGGGATTTGGATAGGAATAGGAAGAAAGAGGGGATGCCCCTAAGTATATATGGTAAATTTCTGTAAGTCTTACAGAAAGAAAAAAAGGTACCATCCCTAGTTCCAAAAGTTACATATATGTCATAGAGACTGGGCTACTTTTGGTAGTTCACCAAGATTTCCGATGTTAGAAGACAGAGGAATAACTGAATGCATACCAGGACACAGAAACATATCATAACAAGGACAGTGATGAAGGTAGGAATTACACAGAAAAAAATGCAGACATTTTACCTACTTCTTTTCTGCAACACAAATCATCATGCTGCTAAAAAACAGAACCATCAAAATATTTCTTGTCTGAACAAGCAGCTTCTACTCTTGTTACAAAGAAGGTGTGCAGCAGTGAGGAAAGACAGCAGGAAGAAGATGCTCCAGGTAATTTCAGCAGGCTTGGACAAAACAGATCTCTGCATTAAGCTAAGATAATCTTTATGAGGAATTTAACCATAGTGACATGTGGGTACGCTTGTGATCCCAATAATCAGAGCAAAAGGGTTATTTAGATTTGAATCTTGCTATGATGGCTTCTGCAAAACATTATTGGAAAGGAATCGATTGTCTTGTATAATTCGAGTGGAAGGGGGGTGAGTAAGCTGTAACCTGTGCATTTTTTATTAATTCCACAATTCAGTTCTTTTACCTAATGCTTGGCACAAGTGTAGGAGGGAAGAAAAAAACCTACACTCAAAAATAAAGGAAACAAGTAAATATTATAGAATTATAAAAAAATATTAAAATTAATATAGGAAATGTTCATAATCTGTCAGACTATTATTTCAGTCCTCCCGAAAATGTAGAGAAATCAGAAAGACTATGTTTCTGTTTCTTTTATTTTATTTTATTTTTTTCCCTAGAAATAAACAAAATGGTTTCCAGCAACACGGGAATTTGAAGTAAATAGAATTGTCTGTGGAGGAGTACAATCAAGATTATATTTTGTTGTTAGTTTCCTTAAAAAGAAAGAAAATGCTTACAAACAAAGAAAAATAAACAGAGAACAACAAAATTGTTTAAAACTAAAGAATATCCCTTGTATTCTCTTCTGCAGATAGTATGTTTCTTGGCAGTAAATTTTATTTGTTCATGACAAAATCAAAATTCAGCAGAGAAAAAGATAAAAATCAATTTGATAGTTGTATCCTGGAAGTAGATTTTCTCAGTTTGCCTCTTAAATACAGAATTAGCAGAACACCTGCCTGGAAAAACACTGAGGACATGAGCTGCCCCCGGAGGACGGCTGCCTTCACATTCTAGCTCCTGGTGCCAGCAGGAAACAAGCAGCATCAATTTGGGCACCAGCTGGGATCCTACACCACTGATGGGAGAGTTTGGGCACATCAGGCTGAGCCTGCTGCTGAGAAAGCTGCTTGGAGATCAGGTACATGATTTGGGGGATGAGGGAAGCTGATGTTGAACTCTCAGCCTAGAGCCCCCAGTTGGGAGTCTCACCCTTCCCTTCACACTCCTACCAGTACAACTACACAAAATAAATAAATAAAATAAAATAAAATAAAATAAAATAAAATAAATCAGCATTTCCAAAGACTGTGTCTATAGATCTGGGGCTTGCCATTCAAATGCTGAAGAGCAATGCTAAGCAGAATCACTTGGAAAACCAATCACTTGGAAGTCCTCAGAAACCCTTAGTTTGGAGCAGTGGTGGGCAAGAGGAGAAGAAAATGGCCTGAAAACTGTACCCTTGCCCTCCTGAACATTTGCACTGTGAGAAGCTCTGATCAAACTCTCATGCTTGGATTTTTTTTTCTGCTTTAACAAATAGGAGCTTACAAATTTTACTGGAGCAATGCCCAAAGGCAAACTAAGCTGTGCAAGCAACTTTCTTCTAAACAGAAGCAATTTGGTTGCTGACAGAGGGGATGGAAGGCGTCTGTGTGTTTTTAAAATGTTTTCGTGTGCCAGATTCAACAGTTTTAATCAGCTAAACACATGTTGTGCAAAAGTTAAATCTCTCAGTCAAGCCATGTTCTACCTTCTTTTCAATGAAAACAGAACAAGAGTTGTTACTTGAGGAAACAGTCACAAAACAGCATGAAAAATGACAATCACATCAGTTATCCCTTGTCTTTTCTAAAGCAAATCAATATCTAGCATTTCCTCTTATGCAGTGCATATCAGTGGTCAGGTGAAAGATCCAGGACATCCCAGCTGCGATGAAGAGTGCTAACATATGCATTATCAGCAGATGACTTAGCCAGTAACACAAATGGGTCCTTCTATTAAGAGTTTCTCTCTTACTCTCTCTGAAGGAAAAACAGACAAACAAAAAAAACAACACCAACAAAACAAAAGGGAGGAGAGTGGAGCGGGGGGGGAGGGGGAAGAAATTATGCATTCTGAAGCAAGTCCTGTAGCAGGCTGTAGTTTTCCAAGAGCTACCATTTCACATGTCTTTCAAGCGGCCACTTCCTAACATTTGGAATGTCACCAAGGAAAACAGGGGTGAGGATGAATCACAGAATCTTGCATTTGTCCCAGGCTCAAGCAGCAAAAAAACCATTCATGCAGTATTCACCTCTAGGTCCTACTGTCCTCCTTCATTTAGGGAACAGCTTCAAGAGTATTTTTGACTTTTGTCCCTGTTTCCTTCCAGAGGACCATAATCCATGAATATGCCTCTTCAGTCTACAGGAACTGGACAAGGCACTGTGCAATAATGGTACCAAGGATTATATTCAATCCACTGTACTCTGCTTTGAAGATTTGTTCATCCACACTCCTGCCACTCTTAACCAGGTACAAATAAGTTTCAAATCCTGTTAACATTGCAGGATTAGTGTGACATCTGATGCTGGCAGATCACAGTCTGTCCCAGCATAACAATCTTGCTGAATGTTGCAGTAGTTCAAATCCCCCCAGTGGGATCTTACTCACCCTGAACAAGATTGACAGATCTTTGGCTAAATTACACTAATCCATGTCACCAGTAGGGAAGAGGATTCTTGTTTTTTTAATTTCCAAGTCATCTTTTGGTCTAGTTTGAAACTGCTGAATTTGTCATTAAAATAAAAATATGCATTTGAAAATCAACAGGGTTTTACGTAAATGACTCAGAAAGAAAGAATTTTCTTCTTAAAAGACAGGTGAGATCCAGCTTTCAAGGCTGAAGTAAGCCACAGTTATGGGAACAGCACAACAAAACTCAGTGGTAAAAGCTAATTTGATATGAAGATAAATGTCTGAGTCAATGGTAATAAAATGCCCTCACTAACAAATGTCTGTTTTCTTTTCTGAATTTTGTAAAGTTTGCATTTTGGTAGAAAAAAAAGAAAAACTATGGCTTATTGTTGATACTTATCCTGCTTGCATTTATTAAAATTGTTATTTCCCAGAGAACACATCCTGAACTCTCTGAATTCCATCGTCTCTGGAGGAATGAGAACAGCATGCATCCATTTCTCTGGCAGTGCCTGTGCATTCTTGTATGGATTATTCAACATTATATTTGAACAACTGATCCTTGCCAAAGCCTCTGCATGTGCAAAAATGTGTCAGAAGAAATTTGTGCTAGTAAGACTTACACTGTCCTGATCTATATACTTTGTCCAAGCAGCTATAACTAATTTTAGTCTGACCAGAAGTCCATTCTGAGAGCTGAGGTAGGAAAAGCAGACAGGTCTGCTTGAAGGTGCTGTGTACAGGGATGGATGGAGTTTCGTCTGCAAGAGTCTGCTCTCAAACTGGTTGTAAGCATACATATTCCTCAAGCTGAACAAGCCTAAACAGGAGGGTCTCTGTATGCTACTTAGAAAAAAAGCTTACAAAATCTCTCTCTTTCCTTATAGTTTCTAAGAGATGAAAAGATAAGAAGTCTGTAAAAGAAAACCATGTTCCAGTTTTAAAGGATTGATAGTCTAATTTACAGTTTTAAAATCTGCAAAGGCTTCACAGCAATATTTCTCTGAAGTAAATCTATAAGAAAAAAAGTGAAATTTGAGATTAAATTGGAAAAAGAGCTTTTCACATTGATGAACTAAAGCTGATGTGTTGAATTTGTATCACTTGAAATATCTCTCTCCCTATTAGGTCTCAAAAGAGAAGGTAAATGAGAGATAAAATCCAGCTCTACAAGCCCTATAAGAAGATAAAACTATGCAAATTTACTCCTTTCCATCTCAGCAACATTTTTCTTGGTGTCACAAGGTGGTGCTCTTCCTTTCAAGTAATCTGTTTCAACTTACTAGCAACCTCATTTAATTTGCAGAGAAAAGCATGTTTTGAGACTTGTTCACACACGCTCTCACTTTACTGGTAATGAGACAAACTTCAACTATAATGCTTTGCTGGAACAAAGATGTACAAAAGACAAGATTCTTTGCAAGTAACATGCATGACATCTTCTAAGCATGACCATCTGGATACGCTAATGCACGACCTGCACAAAGTTCTTCTGTAATCTTCAGAAAACTGGATTAGGTGAGAGTTTAAAACTTGTGGATTCATGGCTGTTTAACAATAAGTTCAATTTACTTAAAACATCCAACTTTTTATAAGTATTGTTCTAATGATTTCATTACTCATGCAATCAATAATGCAATCCCTGCACTGTTTAACTTATACAAAATCTATTTTACTCCATGCTCACTTATTTGTTCCACTGTTGATACAATGACTACAATGCATAATTGCACTGAAGATATCAAGGAGCATTTGGCAAAGAGGTCTAAAGAGTTGTGGCTTGTGGAACACACTGTGCTATTTGGAACTTGGAGGCATTAATTTGTCCAGTTAAGCCTGTAAAAATGGATGGCAGTACAGAAGATATCTGTATCTCCTGAGCATCTCCTGATTTATCAGGCCCTTGAGATTAGTGGGATAGATTAAATCCCCAAAACATCTCATTTTCAACTGTCAGAAAACTCATTAAGGTAGTACTGTACCAAAGTCTGCAGCCTGGTGCTTTCTTTAAATTCATAATTCTGGAGAAAGTTCAACAGCTTTAAAAACACAGAATGCCTGAGGCACTAATCATAGGGTCATTCAGGCTGAGAGGACCTTATCATACAAAATATGAGCATCTAGCCAAGAGATGAATGGTAACTCCGAATAACTCTGTGTTAAAACGCTACAGAGGAAAACAAACAAACAAACAAAAAATCAATGCTTGCCTCATATCTATAAGTTATGAAGATATCCTAATGTATGAAAACAAAAACATGGCACAAGCATAATAAGTGATGAGACAACGAAATATGTAAGCTAGGACTACACGATAAGTTGCCAAGAGTAAGAAAGCATTGCCAAAAGCTAGGGACATGACCAAAAACTGAAGCACTGCAGGTACAAGACAAGATAAAGAACGAGATGTCACATATCTGAAGGCTGTATGCAGTGCAGAGGAAGAGAAGTAGTGCTAAGGGAGGATGGATGAATTGAAGTCTATCATTGCCTTACCTACACTTGAATTGCTCTCTGCAAGTGCTGTAAGCACTTCAAAGAAGATTCATACACATCAGAAAAGCAAGAAAACAACCTTCTCCCTTAATCTGATACTAAGTTAAATACAATTTTATTTTTAAAATTAAATTCAAAAATTTAAATTTATTTTTAAAGTTAAATTCAATTTTTTTTATTTTTTTTTTTTTAGGTACTGAGGATCTCAAAAGTCATCAGGGCTTTCAAAGCTCCCTGAATCCTCAGAGAGAACTAATTCATGAATATTTCTTGTCTCAGAAAATCCCGTTTCTTTACTGCCTCTGGGGTATGACATATTGTGCCTATTTATTTCTACTCCTCATGTGTCAACTCCTTCCATACTACATAGGGTCTTCTCAGCTAACAAGGAGCACAGATCATACATATCACCAACCCAGTATTTCCAAATGCCTCCTGATTTGCCACTGAAATCTGTGATACTGTTACATGCCAACAATGTAAACATCTCTAGCACCTTTGAAAACTAAAAGCAGAGAACAGTGTGAAGGGAAAAAAAAAACCACAAAATAAATACAAGAGAACAATAAACACAATGATTATTTTGGGGAAGTTCATGTTTAATTTATTAAAACTCTCCTGCTTTTTGCTATAGGGGAGAGCTGCTGGGAAATTCCCAGTGCATTGCACCAGTGCTCTGCAGCAACCAGGAGCTCTGCTGCACAGCACGAGCTTGCCTCACTGTTACAGTGCCTTGAGACTTGCTCTTTAGCAAGGCAACATCAACAGGAACATTTACTGCACAATGCAGCTCTTAACATCCAGGCGAACAATACCCTTACTCTCAGCAGCCCACCTTCCAGATATCATATTCAGCTAGATCCTGAAAACTGTGATCCTGAAAAGTTCTTTTTCAGCAGAACTGATCTATTACCATGTATCAAGAAGGGGACCAATTTTTTACAGAGTTTGGTAGTGATAGAACAAGGGGGAATGGCTTTAAACTAAAACAGGGGAGATTTTTAGGTTAGAAGTCAGAAAAAAAAATATTTACTCAGAGGGCAGTAAGGCACTGGCACAGGCTGCCCAGTGAGCTGTGGGTGCCCCACCCCTGAAGGCATTCAAGGCCAGGTTGGATGGGGCCCTGGGCAGCCTGAGTTGGTGGGCAGCAGTCCTGCCCATGGCAGGGGGTTGGAGCTGGATGATATTTAAAGAAGTCCCTTCCAAACTAGGCCATTTTATGGTTCTGTGATCAGATATGTCTGCAGAAGGGTCCAGCGTGGGTGTGACAGTGTGCTGGCAACCCAAGTAAAATACCTCTTCGCTCTTTCCTATCTCCAAGGCTGAAACAGCCTATGAAATCAATCCACTGTTCAGTGGTCATAACTGGCATTAGAAGCGTCTCCCAGAAGTGATCCAGACAGATAAGAACCCCAGGAACAGGTGATTATCTACACATCTGCCTGTCTCTAGGAAAGCAAAGTTTTATGCTTAAAACTTACTGAAAGAAGGAAGGTTTCCCTCCAAAACTCACACTTCTTCAAACTATTAAAAATAAACTTATCTATCTGATATCTCACTATAATGCACTTTCAGAACTCCTGGGAAATTCCTTTCTTTGATTTGGCACTTCTGAAAATCATCGGCAAAGGTGAAATGCATTAACATCCAACATATCTAGGGACAGGTTACTCAGCTGTGCTTCCACATGTACATTCTGCCTCTGTTGGCTTTCAAGAACAGTATGTGATACGTCTAGGGGCTGATAAAAACCCAAAAGTGCATTCTGAAAGAATGTAGGACTTTGTAGAAGTTTGGGTTCTTTCACCCTTGAACGTAAACAAAGAAGCAACAGGGATATTGACACAGCTGCCTGAGCAAAGGACAGGAGCCACCACTGCCAATATCATTTCCCCTCCGGAGGCAGGTAGAGGAAGAACTTCATAGGACATAATTAGTTTTGCAGTGGAAAACAAATCAATTGGAAAAGCAAGTTTTCAATCCTCTGTCTAACACAATAACAGGAAGCATAACATTGATTTTGGTTTGAGGTGGATTAGTCTCTGCCACGTGGTATGTGTGGGGCTCACTTTGTTTTATTTATTTTTTCCTGTCCAGAAGGTGACAACTTCAAATGAGTTAAGGCTGATTTCTAAGCCCTTCCTTCTGGTGTACTTGCTAAAGGTACACCTACAAAACACTAAAGCTGTATCTAACCATCAAAATCCCAGAGATGGTGGCCCCAAGTCTGTGAAGAGACTTAATGAGAATCCTACATTCTTTTCAGCATTTGACATGACACTGTCTAGTACAAGAGACAAAACTTGCTAACAGTCATATGCTGCCAGACTATGTCACCTCTCCTCCTGTGCTCTCCCCATCTCATGATTCTTCATCTGCCTTCCACCCATGGCAAGAACAGGCACGTTCACCTGCATCTATTACATTTTTCTTGCTATAAATCTGTATCAACATTTTGGAAGATTTAATCAGAAGAAACATAGAGCAAGGAGAGAAACAATATGCAGTTTCTTCCTTTACGTGAATGATTCACATCTACCATAGCAGTTCAGTGATTTCTACTAAGGTAGATCTCCATCCTAAGCAAACTTCTACTAGCCAAAAGACCAGAGAGTTGGGGACTTACAGTACAGCACATGAGGAAGAGTGATCAAATGAATTCATTTTACAACTTTTAATTAAATAATATAAAGAAGCAAACATCAGAGGAAGCCACAAGTAAAATGTAATTACATCTCTAATAAGCAAGTCAGTAGTTTCAGAAAAAAAAATAAACAATGAACATGGAATTTGTCTAAAAAATACCAGTGCACACAGTAGAATAAATATTACAATGTCATTATTAAAAGATTACTTGAAAGAACTGATGAGACTGATGGTTCCCAGAAAGCACCAGAATATAAGCATATCAAAGAAGCGCATGCAGAAATATCAGGGCATTCAATCACCAGCTGCAGCAATTTAAAAAATATATTTAAAAAAGCACCCCCACACAAAAAACAAACAAACAAATGCACACACAAAAGAAAACCCCACTAAAAAAAACCCCAACCAAACAATAAAATCAATACTACAGGTTGAATCAAGAGACAGAATAAGAATTAAACAATTAAACAAACTAAAAACCAAAACCACAAAAGGTTTCCAATCTGAAAACATGCCTGGATGTAGTCTGTAATAACATATACTATGAATGACATGAGGGCACAACAGAGATCCCTTCAGGTGAGTGATGAGCCTCAATTCAGAAGGCAACAAGCAGAAGCTCTCTCATTGCTGTTGCACTTCCATCCTTCAAGGACACTGCACAAGGACGACAACCCACCACTGAAGCCACTGCAGAAAATTAGAGCTGAAGAAATAATTCTCTCTAAAAATGTGAGCTCCTACAAAGTCACCAGACAGCTGTGATCTTCACTACTTTCTGAACAGTCACAGAAGTGATACACTAGCTCCCAAAGTCTGTCTTTAAACGCTTGAGTAAGTCCCAGGTGCTGCCACCACACAGCGCCAGCCCAGACTTTATTTCCCAGCTTTGTAAGAGCCCAGATTTCTTGTTCTGTGCAGCACAGCCGAAGGAAAACCAGACAGGCTGTGCCTTCCTGCAGGATTCCACTGCTTGATAGTGAGGAGATAGAACATGTCTCCCTCCTTGTCACAGGCTACTTAAATAACAGGTACCTGTTTCATGCTTTTTCTCAAGTGCCCTGGCAAAGCTTTCATTCCTGTACTTTTACATCAGTTTATCAAAGTCTAGGCGGTTCCTAATACATAAAGCAGACACATGCCATAAATCACAATATATGAACTGGATTGAACTGTCCACATATTTATATTCATATTGTAATAAAAAAACATGTAAGAATACATTTTTCTAGATTGTTTCCTGTCAGAGAACTGCACACTCCCAGGAAGGTAACAAATAGACCTATGAAAGAGCATCCTATATACGCTGTACCCCAAGAGCAGCTCCTGCTGACTTCTGATAAGAATTATACTCACAGCAACCCCTTTTTCTTTTCAACCTAACAACTTCTGCTGATAGTTAGGAGGTTTGAAGAGTGATACACAGACTCTGCAAGAGCAAAGGTTCTCAGTGACCTAGATCTTGAGACACCTTGAACATGGCTTGCATTAAATCTCACCTAGATACAAGACACTAACAATTCAGAAAGAAAAACAAAATGCAGAATACCTGTCCTGTGATAAATCCCAGCAACTTTTTTCTTGCATTGGTGCAATTTAAATATTTTCCACTTAATCTCCAGCTACCATTTCCTAATATTTCCGGGGACAAGAAATAAAACTATTAAACTAATTAATTTTTATTTTTAATGAAAAAAAGTCTATCAACATTCCTCATATGAAAATACGTACTCTAGCTATTTTAAATAGACTTTATATCCTTTGTCTAGAGTTCAACATTAAGCTGTATTTTTCCACAGTGGCACAGCAGTTCCTGGGATTTGAAATTCCTAAGTATCGTAATCTACAGTACGCCACATAACCCAAACACCTCAACCAGACTCCTCCTACCACAATGCATTTGCACTTAATTGTAATAAAGAATAGTAATGTTCACTCAGGAAATCTGTGCTGCACTATGGCAAAGTAGTCTGGAGCCGGAACAATTCCCCAAAGGATTTGGAGATAGTTCACACAGTGCTAAATGGATTCATCTTAATTCCACTTTAAACATCTTGGGGGGAAGAGATATTTAACTAGATCTGATACCAAATTAAATATTCATTGCAGCTACCTGATTTAAAAAAAAAAAAAAAAAAAAAAAGTTGATTGCCAAGGCCTACTTTGTAAATAACAATAGTACTGCCTGCTTGCTTCTGCCATGAATGTCTCAACTCCTTCTTCACTGCAAGGCTCAGAGCATGGAACCCTCTCTCAAAAATCAATTCAAATCACATTATTCTTTGTTTCTCCAAAACTCGCTTTTCCTTTATGGTATCCTCAGGAATACTTTTATTGGGACACACTTACACATAATGGATGTGCATTTATTTATCACTAACAATGAACACTGCAACAACTAGCAGCCTGTTTTGTCTAGATCATTTTTGCCAAGCAGCATTTCATGGAAGTTGTCCTACACAATGCTTCAGCACACTGGAAGAGGCAGCCAGCCTTGCCATACACTTGCAAAGTATCTTGTATACTCTTGCATTGGAAACAGCAGAAAAAAACATGTAGCTGAAATTCACGATAGCTCTACAGATTTGCATTGCTAACTAGAAATTACACTGGGAAGTTAAGTAGGGGAATGGACTGCACATTCCTCTATCCCTCACAACTAAACAGTTATAATGGAATTTCCTCAATAAGTATTCTTTTTTAAATTTGCCTCCAACAATTTTATGGAAATATAGATCAAGTTTGAGAGGGCTTTTAACATCTCATTAAAAATTAACCACTTGTTTTATTGATTTGACAATTTGCAGCATGGTTGACTTTGCAGATTGGGGAGGTTGAGTTTGTTTTATTCTCATTTAAAACAGTCTTATGTGAATACGTTCTTTTTTGTAGGGTCAAGAGAACTTCGATAAAGCATGGCACAGTTTGATGGGGTTTGCTTGTTTAAAGTCATACTATTTTACAGTGTCTTTAAATTTTTTAGAAAAAAAATACAAGTTCTTCAGACACTCCATTCTACTGAATTTAATAAAAGTAAGAACCCTTAAAGAATGTAAGGCTCAATATGTTTACCCTCAGGAATAGTGATTTACAGAAAGTTCTTCCAAGGAAAAGCAGGAAATAAACAATACGGCCATTTCAAGTAAATTATATTTCTGTTTCTATTACATGCCTAAGATCTTTCATCTTTTCATAAAACAGTATGAACTGCACCTAACTCAGAACAAAGGAAACTTTAGGTATGTATTTGCTGAAGGAAACAGAGAAGGGCTGTAATTTTCTCCATGAAGAGTTTTGCTCAAGTGTGCATCATATGAATGCATATCTCAAGCATGTACCTTTCCAGCTGCATGGGCCTCCCATTCAACACTGATGAAGGGCACACAAATATTATCCACTTCCAAGTATCTCAGCCCAATAAACAATGTCTAAATCCTAACAGTAGCTGAAAAGAAAGACTCCCTGGTGACCCCTGTCCTAAAAATGTCAACAGTAATAAATACATCATAGTCTGAGGAATGTGACTATCTTCTTAAAAATAGTCCTCAAAAACACTTGACTTACCACAGGACATCAACTCTAATCTGCACAGTTGCTTGGTCATTTAGAACCCTTATGAGAAAATAGAAAAACAGTAAATTACAGGTATTAGACCACCTCAACATTAGGAAGAATAGATAAGCAAGAACTGGGTAGATTTATTTCAAACCCTTCATCAAACTTCTAATGTGGATGTGAACATTTCATTGCTAAATAGTACTGCGTTCTAATTTTAGAAACTCTCATTGAAGAAGAATGAACAAAAATTATTGAAGTGCAAGCACAAGTTAAAGGAAATTGGAATACTGAGGATGAGTTTGCCTAAAACTTGGCAAAAAAGAATAAATCTTATTTTATAATGTAAAACAGATTTTCAGCTTTAGGAACTCTGGTGATTCAAGTTAAGAAATCATGCAGTTTACCAGCTGTCTTTTCTCAGAGGTTATCTACACGGTTTTCCTGAAAGTAGCACTTGGATTTGCAGGATGTCAAGACGACATGTGGTTTAACATAGGAAAAAGTTGCTGCTCATTGCCCAGTACTCCCTCTTGTCCTACCATATACTGCCACCAAACAATCTGCTAGGCAGGTTCCAGACATTTTTGCAATGTAGTTTAGTTATGAATTACAAGGAAGCTGAAAAAAAGGAGGGAATAGATAGCACATATGTGTGATCAGTAAACCTCAGCAGGTTTACACAACAACCTCTGATTGTTCATGTCCTGAAATGCCGGATGATGCCTGAAGAAAAAGAGTAAGGCTGTTAGTTTTAGTTCTTTCTCCAGACATGAATTATACTGAAAGATAAATATATTCATTAACACGCTATTATCATTAAATGGAACCTTGATTCTCTGTCTTATGAATGCACATGTATATGTATCAAAAAGTGTTTATATTCAGTTTCAACATACACTTCTCATGTACATGTTTTATACATGTGTGTATTTGTGTGTATGTTCATTCAGATCCTCCTCAAAGTGTTACTGTACTACATGTGTGGAGAAAAAGCTGTATTAGAAACATACCTCTAGTGCCTCAGGGATAATATGACTTCATTACTGGCTGCAACATTTCCACTGTCCGATTGGATTCATATTTCAGCAGAACAAGAAAATAAATAGCTCTCAAAATAAACCCCTGCCCTCCGTCATAACGGATAACTTCCTGAGGCTTTCTGGTCAGCCATGTTTGTCTCCCCTTCTCTGTAGCAACTGCTACCAGAGATCTGAGGGGATGGCTTTGTCCTCCAAAAACGGTACCATGCGACTTACTTAAAAACATGGGCAGCTCTCTACCTGCAAATTAACCCAATGACTGAGAGATAATAAATACCGACTTCCCTTTCTTTCTCACCTATAATATTAGCAAAGCCATCCTCTGGGCCAGGTCAGCTTTTTCAGAGACAACACTGTCACCAAAAAAATCCATCTATGGAGATATTTCCTTATTGGTTACAAGCTCCAGTCTGTTCCTCCAGTTGGCAGTGTCTGTGCCATTTCTACCCATTGTTACGTGCTTTGAGATCAGTGGGTACCACAACGCAGGTAGAATAGGAAGGCAGATAGGAAAGCAGAGTTTTCTCATACAGTTATGTTTTATTTCCTGGCACCTGAGCAAGAGGAAGAATAGTCAGAAAGCCCAGTGTTAAACTACACGTTATTACAATGTACTCAATGGGAAAAGTTTAGAACTTCAGGACAAACAAATGTATCACTGTCCCTTCAGGAGGGCAATCCAGTTCCTGGCTAGAGTAGAAGCAGAGGAAGGAGAAGGATCTCACATCACAACAGCTTTTGTTTGTAGCACACTTACACCAAATGCCCCTGTCTCTGTGTAGCTCTAAATTACCTTGAAGCTGACAGTCCTTTCCACACCACTGCTGCTGCACTAACAGGCACTCTCAGGAGACCCAGAGATTGCAGAGAGGTGACCCGCTCTGCTTATTATCAGTTACTTACACGGTACAACTACCACACTATTGTAGGAAGAAAAGTGTTACAACACCAAAGCCTCCCACTTAAAAAGGCCTAAAAACAAAGTCCTCCACCTCGCAAAAATTTGAACCACTGCTCGTAATTTTTTGCTTGCACACACACTGATGCTCATGATGGTAGCAGGGCCAGGCTCATAGGATGCAACACAACACAGCTCACAACTGGGCTGAGCTTCCACTGACGTTCCACTGACCAACTTGGGATGAAGTATTGGAGGCGTGAGAAACATGAAATGGGGCAGAAAGATGCTGAAGATGCAATTACCTGTTTGAGGGTGTTCTCATATCACTGCTGTCTACTGCTTGAATCACACCATGGATGAGGGAGGATTTTATTCAAGTATAGCAGACATGTAAATAACTGCACTGATTTCTTTTATTTCCTTCTTACACACAAAAACCTGTAGCAGATTATACAACATTGACATTGAAACTCCAGAAGTGAAATTGTTTGCGACAACAGTAATTGTAATTAATAGGGCTGTGCAGATCTTGGCAAGTGAAGAATAAAGAAATCTCGTGAAAGGCAGCAATAACATCACTCACAGTGAAAGTATGGCTGTGGGCTGACACACGACTCAACTACCCTATTCCATCAGACCTGGCCCACATCACAGGATCTGCCAGGTCGGTGGCAAAACACTCATTGATGCTGAATTGTTAGGATATAGGGAGGTTCATATATATTGTCAGCACATTATTCAGCAATATTTGGGGCATTTAATTGGGCTCTGAGTGCGCCCTCAGTAAGTTCGTGGATGACACCAAATTGGCAGGGAGTGTCGATCTGCCTGAGGGTAGCGAGGCCCTGCAGAAGGATCTAGATAGACTGGTGAGCTGGGTCGAAGCCAATGGGATGAGGTTCAACAGGACCAAATGCCGGGTCCTGCACTTTGGCCACAACAACCCCAGGCAGCGCTATAGGCTTGGGGCGGAGTGGCTGGAGGACTGTGTTGAGGAAACAGACCTGGGGGTACTGATTGATGCTCGGCTGAACATGAGCCGACAGTGTGCCTGGGTGGCCAAGAAGGCCAACGGCATCCTGGCTTGCATCAAAAACAGTGTTACTAGCAGGAACAGGGAGGTAATTGTCCCCCTGTACTCGGCATTGGTGCAGCCGCACCTCGAGTACTGTGTTCAGTTTTGGGCCCCTCACTGCAAGAAAGACATTGAGGCCCTGGAACGTGTTCAGAGGAGGGCTACGAAGCTGGTGAGGGGTCTGGAGCACAGGCCTTATGAGGAGCGGTTGAGGGAGCTGGGATTGTTCAGCCTGGAGAAGAGGAGGCTCAGGGGAGACCTTATAGCTCTCTATAACTTCCTGAAAGGAGGTTGTGGTGAGCTGGGGGTTGGCCTCTTCTCTCGTGTAATCAGTGATAGAACTAGAGGGAATGGTTTCAAGCTGCGCCAGGGGAGATTCAGGTTGGACATTAGGAAGTATTACTACTCGGAAAGGGTAGTCAGGCATTGGAATGCACTGCCCAGGGAGGTGGTGGAGTCACCGACCATGGGAGTGTTCAAGAAACGTTTGGATGTTGCGTTGAGGGGTATGATTTAGCTGGCAAGTATTGGTAATGGTTGGACTGGATGATCTTCTAGGTCTTTTCCAACCTTGATAATTCTGTGATTCTGTGATTCTGTAATATTTATATTAGGCTTCTTGATATATATATATCGAAGATCTTTTATGGACTATTATCCAATTTCAGCCAGGCTATGACGACTGCAGAAAATAAAATTTACTCAAAAGAGTAACATGAAACAAAATAGCTTGATACTGTTACCACAAAAATCTATCATAAAAAATCTTATTTTGTGGAAGGTTTACTGAGTCCACAACCCTGAACAACACCTATACCTCCAAAAGACTAAACCCATGTCCATTTGGTGCTGAAAACAGGACGGAGCTAGGAAACAGACATGCTGTAATATTCTTCTTCTAAGCTATTGCCATATTCATTTCTCCTCTTTGGCAAAACTGACATAGTACCAACATGAACAACATAAGGGTGCATGTGTGTAATGCGAAAACCATGGCAATGGTTTTCACTGACAGTTCTTTAGGAACATGACCATCAGGTTTCTTTTCTTGCATTTCCAAGAGTGTTTACTCTTATTTCATAGCAAATTATTACCTTATATCTGGGTAGTACCTATGGTTTCATTTCAGGACAGTGCCCATTATAGAATCACAGAATCATAGAATCACCAAGGTTGGAAAAGACCTACAAGATCATCCAGTCCAACCATCCACCTATCACCAAGAGTTCTCACTAAACCATGTCCCTCAACACAACATCCAAACGTTCCTTGAACACCTCCAGGGTTGGTGACTCCACCACCTCCCTGGGCAGCCCACTCTACTGCCTGACCACTCTTTCAGAGTAGTATTTCCTAATGTCCAGCCTGAACCTCCCGTGGTGCAGCTTGAAGCTATTCCCTCTAGTCCTGTCACTGATTACACGAGAGAAGAGACTGACCCCCAGCTCACTACAACCTCCCTTCAGGTAGTTACAGAGAGCAGTAATGTCTCCCCTGATCCCAGCTCCCTCAGCCACTCCTCAAGAGGCCTGTTCTCCTGACCCCTCACCAGTTTTGTTGTCCTTCTCTGAACACACTCCAGGGCCTCTATATCTTTCTTGCAGAGAGGGGCCCAAAACTGGACACAATGCTTGAGAAGCGGCCTCACCAGATACAGGGGGACACTCACTTCCCTGTTCCTGCTGGCAACACTGTTTCTGTTGCAAGCCAGGATGCCATTGGCCCTCTCGGCCACCGTGGCACTCTGCTGGCTCATATTCAGCCTAGCATCAATCAATGCTCCCAGATCCATTTCCTCTATATAGTCTTCCAGCCACTCTACCCCAAGCCTGCAGTGCTGCCTGGGGTTGTTGAGGCCAAAGTGCAGGACCCGGCATTTGGTCTTGTTGATCATCCCATTAGCATGGATGGCGCTATTTTCAGAGCAGTACAGGACTATATACGACCAAGACAACTCACAGCTGCGCTGCGCTGTGGCCTAGGTGCCACAGCTCCCTCATGGAGGCCCATACATACAGCAGTCAAGCAAAACAACACCCACACATCTATCAGGAACACTCCTCCAGAAGCACTTCACCCTCTTGACTACAAAATTCCTGGACACTTCCAGTCTAGCTGGAACCCTGCTTAGAGGATAGAGAAGATAGATCACCTCTCCCGTCCCCCAAAGAGTTTAGCAAGCCAGGACCATCCATTTATCCTTCACACTGGTCCACAAAACCATTTATGCTATCAAACATACTTCTCTTGTGCTAGTATTCTAGATGTTTTCTCTTTTCAAGCTCTATACCATGTACAGTGGCTCTTGTTGGTTGGCAGATCACACTATCCTACCCAATCACAGCTCCAAGCAGCACAGGTGCTGCATGGGGAGGAAGTGAGTGGGTTAGGGCACATACAAAATCCCACCATACCACAAAGGACCCCAGGTCACTGCTCAGCAAGGTGCTAGTGAAGCCAGAATAAGGGGGAAGGACAGACAGAAGGAGGGAGGATAGGATTAGAGAAATGGAATTCTCTTTGGATGTTGGAAATGTAGAGCTGGGCACAGAAGTAAATAGCATATTTAAAAGAGTATGGCATACTTCAATAAACAAACAAACAAACAAACAAATAAACAGATCAAAGGGACAAACCAAGAGAATTCTCCTTCTTTATCTCACCAAGCCTGACACTTTGCAAACCACCACTCCTGAGATGGGCAGCATGAAAACACAGCCAAAGATTTCATGTCCACTGATGACCTCTCCTTCAAATGTTGCTTCAAAGGGTCAAGACTCTCAGAAATAGGAAACAGCAGATCCTGAACTGCTTGAGTTCTGAAATCTTAGTGACACCTTGGTTTATGTTCTAACTTTGCCCTTCCTCCTATTTTTTTAATAAATTTCTCTTCTCTGCTTTACTTCAGGAAGTTATGAACAATATACCCTTTTGTCTCACCTTCTCTGAACAGTATTGCTATGGTAAATTACATTTATGGACATTCTCTCTATTTCAAGAATTTCCATCTACAAAACTTACTGTCGACATTTTTGCCTTCTTGGGTATGGAGAAAGAGGGGAAAACAAAAGCAAACAAAATATTCCAGTTGATGAGTATTTTCTCCTAATCACATCCCAAATCAAATTACACTCCTGGATGCTGTCTAATCTATTACTTCCCTCTTTATTCCGTATTAGCATCAAATCTAGGTACTGCAGATTTAAATGCTGTTGTTGTCAAATCAGAAAGTGAAAAGAATAGTCAGTTGGGTTTTTTTTCCTCTTATTTTAAAACTTCTCAGGCTTTCTGCAAGCCTCTGAGTACTTCAGGGTGGGACACAGAAGACTGAGGAGCTGAAATAAATAGATGAGCTTTGCTGAAGGTTGCTGCTTAGTGGTATTTGGGAGACAGCGGAGAATCATTTCCAGTACTGAAAAGATTAGTAATGCCACAAGGCTCAACCCAGAATAAAATAAATAAATGAATAAAAACCGCACTAAAAGGACAGCTTCATTATGAGGAGATTTCTATTCTTTTCTTCAGACTGGAAAGGACAAAATGTCATAATTTTGTGTTTGATACACTGTCTTTTTTTATCTTTAAATAAACACCTTTGGTTTTTAAAAATTATCATTATGTACAGAATTCAGAAACGCTAATCATTAGATAAAAAATAAGGAAGAAAACAGATAATAGAGTGAAATAAGCTGGAAGGAGATTCATTTAGGGAATTAATTTACAATGCCAAAAATATAATTGCCAACTGATTAACACATTTTTTTCTCACTCTTATGGGCATTTATTTTTAATTTATTAATTTCAATGCTCATTATACCTTGATTACACTCTCTTTTGGGAGGAAATAAGATTTGAAGTGGTTTCTATTTTTTTGCCTGTTTTATTGTTTCCATACAGTAATTGTGAGTATGTCATGTACTTGAATCTGTTTGTACTTTCTCTCACTTGAGGTTCTATTTTGAGTTGACTGTATTTGGGGGGAACAAACATGTTTAAGGGCACTTGGTTGCAAATCAATCACTGAGTGATAAGAGCTAATTTAAAGTGGTAGTAGCATCTGCTCCAGGCAGCAGAGTGTCCTTGTGGCTTTGCCAGTGTGCTGTGCTGAGTGAAGCAGGAGCAAATACAAAGGTTACCCATAAAATGCTCTAAAATTGTAGGTAGATTTCTGAAAAAGAAAGGTAATTTTCCTGTTCTGTAGAAAAACTGCTCTGTCCTAGGTCAGTCCCATCTCTTTTATCTACCAACATTTCTGCAAAGCCCGTCATTATTATTGCCATGAAGCAACTGCAGGAAATGCAAAAACTACTAGGCAAGATGATCTAGTTTATTGGTTTCATTATTTTAAGTGAGCTGCCTATGGAGTTGTTTATATTCCAGTCATCTGGAAACACTCTGGTACCCTACCGAGTACTGAAACAAGAGCTGTAATGGGTGGACAAGGCTCTTTTTGGGAGCGGAGATGTACAAAATTCCAGGCTCTTAAAAAGTTACTATCAGCTGCGGAATTGTCTATATGCAGTTTTGACAATTGTAATAACAGCAAAGTGATTCATGTTGCCTTAACCAGAAACAAGAGAAAGAGCCTACTTTCTTTTATTTTTTTTATATGCCATACCCCAGTATCCTCACTGTGCATCTCTACTATGGTTCTGCTGGTGTGTGGTGACTTGCTGAAACACCAGTGGTTATTCAAAGATCAAATTTACAATTTATTTGTTTATTCGTTTTCCCTCTATATTCTAGTGTGGCTCTGTTACAGCAGAGGACAAGGATCATGATCATCTTTCTACACAAGTCACAAACTCAGGGCTAGTACCAAATGGCTATCATTACGAGTGTTTCCTTTCCCACGCTACCCCACAGAATAGTGGCTGTCTGTGGGTGCAGTAACAAGAGCTACTAATAGTCAAACCATACAGATCAGATCCTCAAAGCACACTGACCTTAAATGTAAGAGAATTTCTTAATCAAAATTCATTCATTCGTTCTTTGAATTCCAGTTTTCACTTTCTCAAACTTCTCAAGACAACCAGCAACATATATCTTACGCATTTTTAAAGGATAAAGTTGAGATTCTCACAAAACAACTTGCTAGAGACCCGAAGCTTTGCTAATATATGGCATGATTTACAATAAAATTATGAGCTGATTTTTAACTGAGTTCCTGCATTCATTATAGTTTATTGCAGCTATTATACCTCTGGATTATTTTTAGAATTTATATAAATACCTAGGCTTTGTAGGAATCCGCCTAAACTGTTTGCCTCAATAACGTCAATAATGTGTTAAGGCAGAAAGGTCCATAGGTTAATTCTATGCTTAGTAAAGATGCAAAACCCCTTAAGGATCTATATTTGTTTATTCCGGCTTTTATTTATTTATTTTTAACAATATGGAAAAGTATCTGATTGTCTACAAGACTATGGAGCTGGATGACATAACTCCCAGGGTCCGGAAGTAACTGGCTGATGTTGCTGCCAAGCAACACTCCATCATATTTGGAAAGTCGTGGCTGTCAGGCAAAGTCCCTGGTGACTGGAAAAAGGGAAACACCATTCCCATTTTTAAGAAAGGGAGAAAGGAAGACCTGGGGATCTACAGGCCTGTGAGCTTCACATCTGTGCCCAGGAAGATCATGAAGCAGATCCTTCTGGAAGCTACATTTAGGCAAATGCAAGACAAGAAGGTTATCCAAGACAGCCAGCATGGTTTCACCAAGGGCAGATCAGTGACACAGACAGTGGCATCAAGTGTACTGTCAGCAATTTGCAGGTGGCACCAAGACGAGTTTTGAAGCTGACACAATAGAAGGAAGGGATGCCATTCAGAGGGATTTGGATAGGCTTGGAAGGTAGGCCCACAAGAACCTAATGAGGTTCAGCAAAGTGTGAGGCAATCCCAGATATGTATACAGACTGGGTAAAGAACTCCTTGAGAGCAGCCCTGTGAAGAAATACTTGGGATCCGTGGTCAGTGAAAAGATGGGCATGAGCCAGCACTGTGCTTGCAGCTTGGAAGGCCAACTATACCCTGGGCTGCATCAAAAGAGTGGGGGAAGGGATTGCCCCCTGTTACTCCACCCTCATGAGACTCCATCTAGAGTACTACTTCCAGACCTGAGGTTCCTAGCACAAGCAGGACACGGAGCATGGAGAGAGCCCAGAGGAGGGCCGCAAAGATTATCAAAGGGCTGGAGCTCCTCCTCTATGAAGAAAGTTGATGGGAATTGGGCTTGTTCAGCTCAGAGAACAGAAGGCTCCAGGGAGATCTCATTGTGTCCTTCCAGTACTTAAGGGGAGCTTCTAAGCAGGAAGAGGATCAACTTTTTACATGGTCTAATAGTGACAGGACAAGGTGGAATGATTTTAAGCTAAAAGAGGAAAAAATTAGGTTAGACGTTAAGCAGAAACTCGTGGCAAGGTGCAAGAACAGGATGCCCAGAGAATGTCAGTTCCAGTATCAAAAATGATGTTGCAGTTGAGTTTCTTAAGGTTACCTGGCACACAGATGCCTGCCCAGAATCAGAATTAAAAATCTGGGTTTGTAGCTCAGATTGGACTGTAATGTACATTCTCATCTATGCCATTGACTTTCGTGACTTTCCACCACTACCACCTATATTACATAGCTCATATTTATATACTTTTAAAAATATATCCATCGAGATGAACATTTGGTACTGATTAAGTCAGATCCCACCCCTAGACTAAGGCTGCTATTACAAGCATGGTTACAGTAACAACGCTGTGTTGTACCTACAGCAAAAAGTTGCTATCATAGGCCTAACTGGACCAACAAGGCTGCAAATTTGCAACTATATGGGAAAATTAGCTTTAAGTAAAACAACACAAATAGTAAAAGGACACTTTCACTAATAGTGTTCCATCCCATTGGGTTTTTTGTTGGCAAAAGCACATCAGCAAGGTCTCACTTGTCTCAGAGTGCAGAATTAGCTCCAAGACTAACTAATCAATTTAAATCTGTACTAATTGATTCATTGGGCTTTCAAGCACTCTCAGAAATGGGAACAAAACTTCGGAAAGACTTTTGGGGTATGGAAAACAAAACTCATCTTTAAGCTCAACTGAAACAGGCACCCAGAGCTTTATCCCCACATTGACCAGCTTTTAACTTCAAAGATAATACTGCTATAAGGCCAACAGTCAAAAACTCAGGCCTCTTTCTACTTCTTTGATGATCTGTCAAGAAGGTGGAAATGTAAATTGTCACATACAGAGGAACAAATCAAATCTGTTTCCTCAGGGGTAGCAATCAAGAGACTCTCTTCAGCAATACTTAACGTATCAGCGTAGCTGTGAGTTACATCTATTACCAGCAATAATCTTTCCTTCTTATCATTTTCCTCCATGCAATGGACCCACTTCCATCCTTACTTTTTAAAGCACTCTTTATGGTTGATTTAGCTCTTCCCTCCTCCAGCAGCTTTATAAAAAGATGCTCTTGAGAAAGGAATTGTATGTAGGTGGAAGAATGAATGCATTATTGTTATTTTTGTGTTAAAAGAAACAAGGATTTAGCATTCTGAAATGTGAAATATAAGATTTAGATGAGGTGTGTAGCTCAGAAAAATTATTCTATTCCATTCAAATATCCATTACCCAATCATACAGCATCCTTGGTCTAAATAATTTTAATTAAGCAATTCTACCTTCTGTAGTAGCCATTACAGGAAGATAATTGACTGCATCCGTAATGAAGCATTCTGAGGGTGCTAAACAAACAGCAAGGTTAATTATCTGGCAGTAATGCTTGTTATGGAAGTGCAACACTGGCCAACTAAGTTTCCTGTTCTCCTGCAGTACACTTTCAGTAAATCAATGTAATATCCGTGGCTATATATATTGTCTTACTGCGTAGCTGTATTCAACAAAGGAAACAGGAAGCCACCAGTCAGGAGAACACAGAAACAAATACATTAAAAATATGACATTTTATTAAATGTTTTATTCAACTATTAAGTTTTATTAATTTTTTCATCTCATTTTGACTTAAAAAGGAATTTCTCAAACTATATCTATGTCTGACAGCAGATGCTGTATTTAAGTTATAGACCAAGTCCCACAAGTTTATATTATCCACTAGATAATCCCAAAATGGATCTGATAATTTTATTTGCATGCAGTGTCTGCTTTCACCTTTCTCCTTCTTGACAATAAATCTACTCACACTAAACTAATTGGATAGATCACATTTGGATTTTGTGCATTTACATTTAAGGTGTCGACAGTTCATGCGTTTAATTCTTTCTGTGTTACTCAATGCTAATAGCGACCTCTGTGTTTCTCTGTAGACAAAAAGTTCTTTAAATTCATGACGATACTGATAGTTTTTTTCAGTATTAAAAATAAATGTATGAAGTCAAGTGCCTTTGACCTTTAACTTGGAAAAACATCAAAAGTTAGTTTTATTTTAGAGTTCGGTTTATTTTATTCTTCAGTGATAGAGTCCCAGTTTTAAATCTAGAATTATGCAAATAGATTATCTTCATTCCCAAGACCACCGGGCTATTCCTGCCTTAATTGCAGCAACTCAAAACTGCAGCAGTATGTCTTTATGTGAGTTTTCGAAAGAAAATCCAGATATAGCGGATCTCTCAGAACAACCCATTATCGTGTACTGGCATGTTGGAATTTAGACATGGAAACAACTATGCGTTTTTTTCTGGGGGGGGGGGGGGGGGGGGGAGTGTATCATTGGTTTGTTGTTGCTTTTTACTACTCAATACCCATATCTGATTCACATGAAATGCAGATATTGGGAAAGAGGTATTGGGTATGTGCAAGTTCTTTTTGTTAATAGGCACCTCCCTCATTCTCCATGACTTTTCAAAGGTGATAGAGAGGTTCAGCAATCATTTCTGACAGCTTCCTCAGCACATGTGGGTGAGTTGCTCTTTGATTTGTTGAGATTGAAGTTTGCAGAAGTCTTTTCCATAATTACTGACCCAAGGACAGCACTTCTGAGTGATAAAAACACAGAGCCATCTCATTGCTTCAAATGTATTTTTGTAGACCCTAAATAATGACTTATATGCAGCCCAATAACTGTATTTGGCAGCATAAGGCAACATTAAACAGTTTTCCAGATAATGACTAAGGTACCTAGAGACAAGGAACATAAAAAGTTCAGTAACAAAAGTTGTCTGAAATTATGCTAAGTACTTTGTCCTTTTATTTATTTATTTATTTATTTCTCCTCTACATTCAGGTGGTGACCTCTTCAGTATAACCGTAACTGCTTTTCTTATGATGGCAGAACATCTGATTCAAGAGGCCTTCAACCCTGTTTGGAAGCATGAATTTCACAGACACAAAAAAGATTAGAAAATAAAAAATTTTGGAGCTGAGTTGAGAACAGAGTCTTCCAGAAGTCACCTCGTTCTGCAGAAAGACTGTGGTAGGAAAGGATGAAGTGTTTTTCATCAGATGCTAAATTCAGTGGCAGCCAGGAGCAACCCAGAAATCCCTGTGAATTCAGACTGAATTTGAAAGAGATCTAGGAGAGGAAAAAGAAGAGACAAAAAAGAGGTAGCTACTTTTAAATATAAGCATTTAAAAGGATCTCAAAAGTATCCAATACTTTAACTTGCTGTTGAAAAAAAAAAAGAGGAAACAAAAAGTTATCTGAAAAGTTAATCTACCTTTCTAAAGGACATTCTAAATCCACTCTCATATCAATATTCCCAGTAGCAAACTCAGATTAGAACATTTGTTTTTGTTGTTTTAATGATTTCCTCATGCTATTTGTAAAGCTTTGGCTTGTCCCAAAATTTTAGCTCCAGAGGTCTTTTCCAACGTTTACTGCAACATTTTACACTGTTCTCTTGCTCTCAATCAGAGTTCCAAACATCCCCAGCAATTGTGATCAGATCTTTAATAATGATACAAGTAGCTCAATTTTTGACCTAACTATCCTCTGTATCGAACACCTTCTTTAGCCCCATGTTTTAATTTAGCTTCAGAAGTGACTGTGAAGGTTTTTCTTTCTGACCGAGTGGAAGAAATGGACATCCTGGTACCATTAATTACATGCTAACACAAATATCAAAAGTAGGAAAACAGGTCAGTGAAATCATCCTAGAAGTACAGATGAAAAGATGAAGTAGAGATAAAAGATACTGATACCTAAGAAAATATTGGATATTTAAAAATAGATAAAATAGATATCTAAAAGTAGAGAAAACTCTACTGTCTGCAAAGGTGGTTCACTCAGACAAGTTATGTTAAATGAACCTGCTTTGTTTACATAGGAAGAGGGTGGAAGCAAAGAACAAGGAAGGGTGGCAAAAGGAGAACCTTTGGTTCCAATCCAGGCAACAGGACTCCTGTCAGAGCCACCTCTCTACCCTCATCTTCAGTCGCTGTTTCACTTTCTAGTTGTTTGTTTTGTTTTTTTCCTGTACCTCATTTTCCCTCTTCTTTTTATACATTTCCTGTTACAGTCTGCTAGCCCCTCAGATGGTTTTCTTGAAGCCTGTCACATCACTGTAACCTTCAGCATTTGATTTAGAACAGAATGCACTTTGTATGAGGCCTCTCCAAAGGCATGTCAGCTGTCACTTCCACAGGGTTCACTCAGAATGACCAAAGCACTTGGGAAAACAATGTCTTCAGCTGTGTTCTCGAAACATGAATACAGAATTTGTTTGTTCCAGTAAATATTACAGTAACTTGTCCATAAAGAAATGGATGCAAGGGAAAATGTGAATCAAACAGGACGGAGGGTTTAGTGAAAAATGAACACAAGTTTGGAGGTTTGGCAGTTCAGCTCTGACATGCTCCCAGTCACATAAGGTGGTTTATTTGAAACTTACCAAGAAATATACGGAAGTCTTGTATCTGGAAAAGGGGGTCAGAAATACTGCAGCACTCACCCAGGACATAAGCTCCGGCACAGAGGTAGGGAATAGAAACTGATAGAAGGAAGGAAGCAAGATAGAGCTGCCCAAACTTCTCCTAGCTGATACAGCTTGAATTTACAGTAGATGCTTAAAGCAGTCCTTTGTCTGCCTGCCCTTTATTTCTATCTGGCACTATTTTCTGCAGTGAATTTTGGCATCAGAGAAGGGCAAATGTTTAGATGGCAGAAGCCCAAGTTGTTAAGCTATGGATGAAGGAGAAATAAAAACCATTTGGCTTTCCAGATGCCCATAACTTGCAAGAAGTTTCTTGTCTGCTGTATCCATATGAGATATGCCTCGTTCATCTATAACCAAGTTAACTGTTCTCTCAGACACACATGCAGAGCATTCTTCCCTTTTTGTTGCAACTTAACCTCACTTCAGCAGCAGCAAGAGAGCTCACTAAGTTTCAGATCAGCATATGCATAAAACAATATGCAAAGCAAGTTCAGGGTAAGATGGTAACATCACTTAAGGCTTTTTGCCATGACATTAAACAAGCAATACCCAAGAAGAGCTGTAATGAAACTAGAGACAAGATGGCCACTGGTAGAGCAAGGCATTGGACTTGTGTATGAATAGCATGTAGAACAATATGAGAACTAAGGTCTAATGTCCCCGATGGGAAAAACACTGTAGGAAAATGAAGCAAATCAATGTCTGTTTTGTTGGCACTAGATATCAGGAAGGATGCTAAAAATGCCAAGTAAACCAAAGCAAAGCAAAATAAAGCAAAACTAAACAAACAACAACAAAAACCCAGAGTCTTTTTATATTGCAAAACTTTAGTGTTTTCTGCAAAATATACAGAAAACAAAATATATAGGACTACAGACTGATTGCTGTTTTCTCTCCAAACAACACACAGTTAAACTGCCCTGAGTTAGGACATTTCATCTTCACACTGGCGATTGAAGTTTACCAAGGAAATAAAAGTCAACTTAGGATAGACAGGGAAGTAGACTAAGTCATGCCTTTCCTCTCTTTGCATCTCAGAACACATTTCACCTAGGAAATGCAGTGTTAGAAGTGTGTTCTCTTTACCAATGACAAGTACAACTGACCTATGGAATTTGAGGGCTTGATGCAAAAGAAATAGGAATGGATATGTCAAAGTCACAATGCATCTAAAAACATAAGCATTAAAATACTCTCCAGGTTTTTAGCCCCTTTAGGCTTTTATCCCTTACAAATGCTTAAACGTTTTTAAATCCTTTAGACTTCACTAAACCAATGTACAGAGATCCGAGGCCAGCTGTTTTGACTGATCTACATACAAACACAGCACAAACAGTCCCACCAGCCAAGTATTCCCAAAGAGAGGCAAACACATTCTCCTGCCGTCTGCTGAGAATAGAAAACTCAGATTGCTGTAGCACATGTTGGCACCAAATGGAACCAAACAAGTGCTAGAATGAATGGCAGCCACTTTGGAGATTTGGGAATACTAAAATGTGTTTCATGTAAGGTAAAATGGGGAGACACAAAGATAAGAAATTTGTATACTTAGTACTTTCCCTGAAGTTTCATCAGAAAACAATATATTTACAGCAATTACAGGAACAAAGCAAAGGAAAAATAGCAGCTTGTGGTAAAAATACATGTATTAAACCTATTAGTTCCCTGCAGGATGATGAAAAACATCTTTTGATGTGACTGTCATAAGACAGATAGAAAAACAAAGCATATCTACAGCTGTCAAGAAGGTTGAAAGCAACACCTATGGACACTTCTTAAAGGGATATTTTAATACAAGGGTGAGGCAACTGACATAATGTTTAACATTCAAATTGAATTAAACCAATTGCACAACATCAGTGTGCCCAAATCAGAGCTTGGCTTCCCAACAGGTTCAGAAGGTGGGAAGACATCTGGACAGCTGCAGGACAGCCCAAAGCAACATCAAGCCCAGAGGCTGCAGTGCCCTGACCCAGCCACCGCCATACACATATCCTCACAGCTGAGAGCAACAGAATCAGAACAGACAGAGTGCAGAAAAGGGAAAAAAACAAAACTCACTTCTCCCTAAATTCAATGTAATTATTTTATAAATAAAATAAAATAAAATAAAATAAAATGAAGCATCTTGCACCATTCTTGAAAAGGAAGATACTTATGCT
Source organism: Alectoris magna (assembly GCA_030625065.1). Classification (NCBI taxonomy): domain Eukaryota; kingdom Metazoa; phylum Chordata; class Aves; order Galliformes; family Phasianidae; genus Alectoris; species Alectoris magna. Next base: position 110,627,679 of record CM060560.1, read on the forward strand.
TTTGGCCAACAACATTCGTTTGGGACCATCATGTCTTTTGACTCATGATTTCTCCACAGAAAGCATCTGAAAAGTGATTTACTTTTCAAAGTCTCAGAACAGACAAACAAACCAGGTCAGCATAATACTATGGATTTTTCTTGTTTTTCATACTGACTGGACAGCTTCTGTTTGACAAGAGCAAAGTTCTGATGGACAGACAACACATTACAGTTCTTGAATATATATCTAAACAGCTGTATGAGAAATCTTACCATGACCTGACCACATGCATACATCCCTCACTTCAATCTCATGTAACACATCTTACATATTTGATCGTCCACATTATGACTATGTGAAGATGAGTAAGACTTATTTTTTCAATAAATTAAACATGTAGCAGAGGCTGTTTTGCTTTCCTCGTTAAGCATGTGAAAAACTATGGGGAAAACATGCTGCAGTCAGCCTGGATCACAATAAAATGTTGCTTCCTACCATACAGAAGTCACCTTTGAAACAACATGATATTCAGATGAAAAGAGGGGAAAACAAGGGACAAAAAGCTAACAGTTAGAAGTATAATTTTCAACAAACTTGGAAAAAGTCATGCAGTTCAGGCATAAGTCAATGCTGCAAATCAATTTTCAGCAAAGCACTAGCATTCAAACAATTGCTATTCTCTTGCTGCATATTGTCCTTGTTTCATTTCCAAAACCAGTAAGTAAGTGAGAGTTTTGAAGTTAGTGACAAAGTGAGGATTATGATCTTCTCATTAGCTCTGGTTTCCCTCAAGTTACTTGCTTTCCATACCAAAAATTCATCTGCATATGATCTGTTATACATAAGATAAAGAACATGTAGCTGCGGGACTGACTGTCATAGCAGAGGTTCCAAACCATTTTGACCACGGACCATAAAACCACCAAGGTTGGAAAAGATTCATTGCCAAGTTTTGTTTTGTTTTGTTTCTTTCAGAACATCATACATTTTTACCAAACTTTAAATTTGCAAATCCAAATTGATCTACTGAAGAACCATAAAAATATTTTCTTCACCGCTCACTAAATGTCATGCGGTGTTGTTGTAGCAAACTCCTGCTCACAGATACTTGCTTCCAGCTTTCCTTCTGCCTTCACATGAGAACTGGATAACATGGATAAAATTCTGGTGATGCTGGGGGTAGAAATGTCTGATTTCAGGAGAAAGAGAAAGATGAGCCACTGAGAACAGGTGGTACAGGAAACAATAACACAAAGGAGATGGTTCTCATTTAGTAGGTAAGTGTAGAGAGAATCCTGGGCACCTCGATGCCCAAAGGCCGAAGCCAGCAGGGAACAAGCTAACATGTGATGCGCAGTTATGAAATTGCCTTCTTTTTCAATAATATGTCAAAATCCAGAACTCTTAATATAAGAACTCTTTTCCTAAATCAAACAATAGTCTTAAAATGCCCCCATTTCATTACAAATGTAAATAAGGTAGTATCTGTTCATAAGAATCATGCATTTAATTAACAAAAATACTTTATCTTAAAGATGGGCAAAAGAGTTGCTGGTCAGTTAATTATTTCTCTGTCATAGGCTTCATTCAACCAGATCTGAGTATTTAAAAAAAAAAAAAAAAAAAAAGGTTGTAATTATCTATGATCATTAATAAGTCTTTAAAATTAATAAATATTAATTCTCTTTGTATTTGCAATATAATCAAATTCTTAGCAACTGTTCTAGTGAAATTAAATATTCTGATTTTAGCAGTACTGAAATTACATTAATAAGTACAGTCAAATGGTACCTTTTTTACATATTATTCTGAATACAACATAATACATTCATATAATAAGTCAATGGAATTGGTTTTATAAAACTGAATGACTGATCAGATTACACGAGCACAATATTTATCTAAGAAGTATTTAAGTAGGAAAAAATCTGGAAGAAGTTACAGTAATTTAACTGAAAAAATAATAAAAAGAAAAGTTGTTTTTTTTTTCCACTGACATGAATAGAGGAAGGATTTAATTCCAAATTCAGCCATTTTCATAATATCCCTTGTACTCAGACTGAAGCATCTCATCTCAGTTATGCCCAGTGGCTTTCTGCAAGCCATTACTTCTTTCAACAACGTATGGCAATTCTCACACTTTATCCTCACAAACTCATTGGTGCCCAAGCTGTACTTCAGTACTCTGCCAAATCGTTTTTGTACTTACTCTCATAAAGAAGCAACATCTACTTTTGGCAACAATAATCACAGTTTGCTATTGAATATACAAACCACAGTTCTTTCCACACACAGATTAGAAAACACTGACAGTAAAACACTGACAAAATATTTAGACAAAAACACGTAAATGTTACATAACAAATATTCCTATTTAACTCCTTGCCTTATTTTAACATGATTATCCAAACATTGGCAAATAGCAAATCCACACTGCTTTAAACAGTGCTTTGTTTAATGCTGTATACAGTTACTGATCCTCTGTTAAGCATGCCAGTGCTGAGGGATTTAGGGTCATTTGAGTTTTAATCTGTATCATTCTTTGAGAATGAAACAGAAGGTAACCAACTGTGGAAGCAACACAGAGAACATATTTTACACAGAAAAGTAGCATTTTTTCAGATTCATCACCTAAATGGCTACAGAAATATATAGCACATTAAAATATATCACCACGAGTCAAGACTTTTATTCTAAGCAATACACACCTGAAAAGTTTCCATGGATATTCAGAACATTCAGAAACCCAAAAAAAAAAGATGTTTAAGATTTCAAGGTCAAGATTAAAGAGTCATCACAAGGATCCAGACACAAAAAGTTGTGTTGGGCACTGTGCACAACTTGTTGGAAAGACTGTACGCAGCCTTGTGTTGGCACTCAGGTGATGCATCAACAGACACTAATCACCTTGATAAAATATCAGGTACTATCACACTATGGATTTCACCTACCAAATCCAGACCAGATAACCAGATGCCTCTTGTTTGTACTAACCAGCAGAACTGGCCAAGTGGTTTCAGGGAGAGTAATGTGTTCAGATTTAAAGAAGGTGAAAGGACAAATATGATCCCCAGCTATTAACTCTCATCAAGTTACTAACTGACTCAAGGTAACTATGAAAGTAATATGTGTTGCACCATGCAGCAAAAGCAGAGCAGAGCATCCCACGTACTCTGCAATCATTTCAACCTTAGGCTATGTTTTAAGGACAAGGAGGTCAGTCGCTCATCTGGCTCAGTGCTGAAATCAATGGAGCAATCCTGATTGATGCAAGCTGAGGATCTTGCTAATGAAGACAGTGACGTTTACAGATTTACCTGGGGAACTGCCCTAAGAACTAGTCTTTTATGGTTTAACAGCAATGGGTATGTGTATTCTGTTACTACAATATAACATTAAACTGATGGCATCGCTGTCCCAGTTGGTCACTCAAGCTGCGCTGCAGGACACTGACAATGCAGCACATTTCAGTCTGCCGGGCTGAACACACTGTTCCATCGCAGTTGCTGCTATTAAAATATTATGCCTGAAATTAATGCATTACACCTTGCAGAGTAGCGTTCTCTAAATCAGACTGGATTTATCTAGGGGTATTTTTAGGCAAAAATACATCCTCACAAGCAATGTAATGATCAGCACTTTTCCCCCAGATGCTTTAATATGGAATAAAGCGTATGAAATAATTAATATTTATGAAGTAAATTAGTTCCTGTTAAACCCTAAGTCACAAATATATGGGATCTGAACTATAAAAATGCAAACCTAAACCGATATAATAAAAATACACTTACATACATATTAATTGTGAACTTCGGTCAAGTTGTTATATATTGCTTTAGTAAACGCAAAATTAATAATAATGCTGGTCTGCAAACTTTTGTATTGATCTGTATGATTTCTAGATTAGCCAGATACAAGAGGAAGTCTCATTTTAGTGCATTAGGGCACCTTTGAAACTTGATCAGCAGGCTGACTCTCTTATGTCCTTCAGTTGCCAACACTGCCTCATTTCCACTGACAGAAGAATGCTTTCCCCTATTGGAATTCAGAGAGCACTATGCACAGAAAGACACTCCTTCCAAAGAGAACTGATATATGATTCAACCTGTGTCATAGGAAAGATAGTTTTACCCATTATTAAAGTGAAAACAACATACACTGTTCCTGAAACATACATTCTCCATATATCAAGCCATTACAGAGAAGAATAAATAACACATTTTTTTTATGGTGCTTTTTATCATCAGATCTCAAAGTGCTTCATAAAACATACTGTTCTACATATACTACACTAATAAAATATTAGAGGATTACAAATGTTCGTATGTGAGTGGTACTAAAAACATTTCAGCATCAGAAAGATATTACAAGGTTTAGAAAGATGAGAATTTAAGAGCTCCCATATGAATTCAGTAGGCTAACTTCAGACACCCAAGTCTAAAAATGTTTGCTTTCATATGGACATAAAAGGATTCAGAAGAAATGTAAACTAATTCAAGCTAAATATACTATCATCTCCCTAGATCATTATTAATGTTTTTATTAGCATTTGTTACTTCCTCTTCATTTCCAGATGGCACAGAGCATGACAGCATCAATATCTTTGTTGAAACACATGTGGAACGCTGCAAGGAGTGCCACAACAGCCTGGTTCTGTGGAAAGCTGTGTTGGTTCTTTTCACGCCATGCAAAGTGAGGAGAACAACTTTTTTTTTCCCTCTTTAGTCAAGAAGATTCCCTGAATCTGATTACACCTGGGGTAGAACAAGAACAAGAGAGGATGAAACATTCAGTTTCCTATTGTATTCAAGCAGAGACTGCAAATCAAAGTGCTGGACTGGCAGTTCAAGACACCACTGCCCTTGGTTAAAGTTCAGAACCGCTACAGCCAACAGATGTGGAAAGGGGATCAGCCTGCTAAGGTGCAGGAAATGTGCTAGAGAACAGTATATTCTCCATAGGAAACCCCTGCACCTCCTGTAAGGCTGGCTGCAGAGAGCCCAGGCATAGCGATTTCCAGAACATCTGACTGAGACCACCAGCTCATTATATGCACACAACAACTTGCCATCATACATCACAGTTTGTCTGAAGGCATTCTACTACAGGATATTATCTACCTATCCTCTAAAATGCGTTTAATATCCATTTTTCCCTCTTCCTCCTAAATTATAAAGCTGTTTATTTGACTCCACAACTCTTCCATCTTTTAAGCATCAAGGAAAAGCAGAGCTGCTTGAAAAAGTTGCAGGTAGTGTGGAATTTTAAACTGAATAAAGAACACATCAGCAAGCTTCAAGTAAATAATTTAGCCCTTGGCCTGAGGCATTACCTTTTATTCAAAGAAGCATAATTGATAAAGAATGCTAGCAGAGTCATTTACAAAATGTTAACTATGCAATAGCAGAACATCCTGTTACAAAGCAAGATAATTATTTTGCATACCAGAACCTCAAAAGTAAATAGATGAATGCACAGAACCTTAAATGATCTTAGCAGCTTAATGTATGGATGAAGGATATCAGAGGCAATGTAACCCTTGAAAATATTCAAGGAAAAAAAAAAAAAAGAGAGAGAGAGAGAAAAAATAATGCTTCAATTTATTAAGAGCACATTTTTATTTGCTTTTCTTTTCTGCATTATCTCAAAACCTCTGTGTTGCACTGGAAAGCCTCAGTGCAAGCCTGCTTACAATCTTCATTAATGACATGGATAGCAGGGCACAGTGTACCCACAGCAAATTTGCAGAGCCTGGAGAAGAAAAGGTTTAGGAGTGATCTCATCGATACACATTAATGCCTGAAGGGAGGGTGCAAAGAGGACAGAGCCGGACAGAGCGCTCATTGCCAGGACAAGTGGCAATGGGTACAAAGTGAAACACCGGCTGTGGAGTCAGCTCCTTGTACTCCAAAAGCCGCCTGGGCATGCGCCTGGGCAGCCTGCTCTGGGTGTCCCTGCTCTAGCAGGGGGGTAGACCAGATGGTGTCCAGACTGTACCCCGTCCAGCTTCAATCATTCTGCAGTTCTGTGATATAGATCCCATTTCTCCTCCATCTAGAGAACAGTTGTATTCTGGGCATGTATTCAAGCATTAGCCCACACTGAAAACTGTATTACATATGTCTCTCATCTGCACCTTCTCCAACTCTGTGGTCAAGGAAGGCAGAATGGTTTGTCTATCACAGTGTCTTTTCAGTCTGCTTCCTTAAATTATTCAGGCAATAGCTAGGTGCCTTCTGTCTCCATGCCATCTCTATCTCAGCTGGTTAACTTGGTACCGCTTCTTTTTTTCACTGGATAACCTCTTAGAACATCTTTACAATGTAACTTAATGAGTATCAGGTCTGTAAGACATTATCTAGATGCAAAAGTTTTCTGGAATACTTCTAGCTGTAAATCTCAATGCATTTGTCAGTACTGCTGAAAAAGAACTCTGTAGATCTAAGATACATCACCACTTGTCTGTCTGAAAAATAGGATGTTTACTCTGCCAGGAACCGCATGGCTGACCAGGAATTAATTTGGAATCATTTCCTGGACTGGCTGAGGAAAAAGACAAGCAGGACTAATGCAGAGCAGCATAATTAATCACAGTTAAATTAATCTTTATTTATTTATTTATGTTCATGTTTTCTTATAGCTCCCATTTAAAGGTAAACTAGGAATTAGTTTTTGTTTTCTTCTGCTTTGTTCAGGCAGTCTCTGTCTCTTTATTCCCTCATGGCAGTGTTTCCATAATGCAGTTCCTTAATTTCAGCTTGCTAAATGGAAGTGAAGAAAATCACTTGCCTGGTCATTCTGTGATTAAAAAAAAAACAACAACAGAAATAAAATTAAATAAATAATAATTAAAAACAAAACAAAACAAAACAAAACCCCAACACAGCCATATTCTCTGATGAGATCACGCTCTGCTGAACTAGCGAGGATGATGAAAAGCAGCAGGTGCTGGCACAGAAGTAGCTACGGAGATGGTCAGTCCATGCTTCTAACACCTATCTATTCCTGACATCAGAGATATGCTGGGGAAGCAGTCAGAGTGTGAAGGAGTAAATGGAAGCTCTATTTCACGACTCAAACCTAACAAGGATGTATCTACTAGGGACGTAATTCAAAGCTTCTCCTTAAGAGCACAAAGGGGCACAGAGCTCATCAGTCAGCACCGGTAAAGAGCTCTCCAGGGCTCTCATTCACACAGAGGAGTATGTGGACAATTGGCCTCTTTCCCTTCCACTCCTCTAAAGTAACTTCATCAAAATTTTAATTCTCTCTACAATACTGCTACTGGTCTCTTGTAGAGATTGTTTAATCCTTACTCTAGTCCAACCCTAATACTTAAACAGAAAAACAAGCGAGGGAGGATAATTAAATTTTGAAGAAAAGCAGGCAGGGAATTTTAAAACTATCAAAGCAATGCACACAATCACACACAAATACGGTGGTTTTTCCATTCCCTCACTGATCTCTCCCACAGAAAAGATAGTTTCTACCTAGCCTGTCCACAAAAACAAAATGTACTGTGATAGAATGGATCAGCCTGGTGATAGGCTCTAAGAAAGCCACTAGAGCCCATGTCTAACATCTGTTATTGGATTCATCAGCACAGGGATCTCAGCTGTAGCTTCTATAACTGGGAGAGGCTGAAAGTGCAGCATTTTCCTGGTGGGCTGGTTGGATTTTAAGCATAGAGTACTTGGGAGTGGACTTTATGGCGTCTACTAATGAAATATGGAAGTATAGCTTCACAGAGAATTTTACCATAGATCAACTGTATCACAACATGCGTGCTCACATACACATGCGGTTCCCTATACATGAACGAATATACTACCCACATCTCAGCTTTAAGGGAACAAAATAATACTGTGTGGGACTGACTGCAGCCGCCATGATAAACGAGGCCCATCATATCATAGCTAAATTCAAGACCCCTGCACCAGACTTAGATATGTGGGGTTGGCACTGAGGAGGTATGCAGATGGGAGGAATCCTCCCCCTCCATCTGGAAGATTTCCTACTACACCTGTAGCAGCAGCTGCTTTGATGCACAAAAAAACCACACGTCCTCCTCTGTAGACCAAAGAAAATAAAGATCTCAGCAATGGCAAAACCCAGTTTTATGTACTCTTGGTTCCTATTCCCTTCTTATCAATATGATCCCACAAAGGAGCAAGAAATCCTAACTTTCTCTAACTAAAGAAGATAATTATCCTAGAGAATAGAGAGAGGTACAAAGGGACCTCTGCAATGAATAAAGCTTGTCAAATGACAGAAACACACATTCAAGAAAATTGCTGGTATTATTTTAAACCTAGAAAGCAGTACATTATTTCATGCATCCAAACTGATTTGATTTTAAAATATTTTAAAAAATAACCTTCTTAGATGCTCTAATACTGCCAAAAATATCAACATGATGTAAAACATACATTATAAAAAACATATACACATACCACCGTGGGAGTATATTAAAATTGAAAGTTCAGATAGCATTTCATACAGAAAGTCAAAATCAAGCATAAGAAGAAAGCCTAACCAAAATACATTTTCAGGTGACGGGTTAATAAATTAATATTTGTACATTTTTACTGTCAAAAATACATTTCTCAACAGAAAATTCAATCATCAGCAAGATTGGGCCAGGCCCAGCATGATTTTTAATTTCAGATTAAATCCTGTGACAGCAGCAATTCCAACCAGTCAAAATAAATAAACAAACAAACAAATAAATAAAGTAGCTTTCACCAGAAGTTGTTTTATTGTGGAAACAGTCAAATAGCCTAACTAGTTATTGCACTGCAGCTGAGCCATAGAAGCCACCTCGATTGTGCCCCTTTAAAAGCAAAGCAAACACAAGAGGCTTTGAGCTACTCAGAAAGAAACTGGGTTGTTTTTCATTGTGTGTCCATATACGATGAAGAGAACATTTTTGTGCAATTTGGGAATTCTGTTCTACCAAATGACTGGTACCAAGTTAAAATGACATGGAAACCAATAAATGTTGTGGACAGAGAGCTCATAAAAGTACTGCAATGACAAAAGAATGCATACCAGCTATTCTCTTTCATATCCCTAGACATCATAGCTGTTCATCACTTGGGAGTACTAAAGCTGTGACAGCCTGAGACAGAGACTGACAGCTGTCTGTTGTATAACTCAAAGTAGAAAGCCATAAGGTGTTTGTGAGCTTCCAGCTGAGAGGAGTAGACAAACAAGCCAAAGGTGTGTATAGTCATTATTATATAGATTATGATTGACTGAAGCTATGTGAAACTTCCACAGAGAAGTACCCAAACAAGTTTGTGCTGCTTTTGCAATGTCTGTTTTCATTTTAAACTGGAAATACAGATTAAGCTTACTAAAATATTCATCAAATTTGACTAATTTAGAGTACAAGGTAGGACTGAGATTTTACTTCAAATCTCAATTGTGTTCAGGTTGTCAGGGATGCATAGATTTTCAGCTCAAACGAATCAAAAGTTACCTTTGGATTTTTCCATTGATTTTATTTTCCTGTTTGTTTTTACCCGAGTCATACAATAAATCTGAATGATAATCAAGTAAGAGAAGGTGTTCATAAATCTATACCGACTCCTGCATTATTCCACTGAGAGAACACTGGTAACTTTGGCAAAAACAAGAGTCATCCACCCTCACATGCACACAAAACTGAGTTAGTCATACTCTCCTTCTCAGAACAGAACTATCCAGAGACTGTCCAACAATGGCAAAATAAAATTTGGAAAAAACCTACTATGAAGTATTAGTGTAGTATCGTTTCAGACAAAGGGGGTGTTCACAAACTAATGGGGTTCATCTCCTCTCATGACTGCCATCCCAGGTAAATGGGACTCACCTTTTTCCTACTTTTTCTCCCACGAGTATGAAGAAGCCTCATCAGACTAGTCACACTTGGATTGTTAATGAATATTCCTCATTTTTCATAGGCTTTCAATAGGCTTATTCTGATCCCTTCAACTCCCCAGTATCTCTAGGGGAAGAAGAGATATTTCTTTTGCACTTAGTGGGTTTATTTTGAGGCGAATCTTAACACTATTCACTCTTATTTTATGGTATTTGGATTTGGCTTAACTGTGGTATCTCCTAATGACTAATATGTATGCTAGGCATTGCTTTGTATGACTTATGGGATTACCACAAATTGTAAACTGTTTCAAACAATTTGAGCACAATTCATAATTGAAAAAAACAGCTTATAAATCCATATACTTGCATAGGCTTCCTGGGCCCTTGTGTTTTACAGGAAAATTTCAACACTGAGTTTTAAAATCTCTTAAATTCAGGAACATTTATGCATCACAGCAGCACTTGCCGTGAATGACACTTGTTACTTTTCTAGAATTGGTAAGGTATTCCAACACCATGTATAACTCTATCCCTACTCAAGAATCACACTTTCTGGCAGCACTTTTCTTTAAAGGTACCCTGTGCTATTTCCTAACACATGCAAATTGAAGGCCTTAGAAGATAACACATCCTTTTGTCTTCTGCTCACCATTAAGTGGGGCTGCTCTTGCTTGTGGGAGTTGCTCAGCTGAAACATAGTACTCAGTACTGTCACTGGGATGGTGGTTAAAAAGTCCATCAAACCATAAATAACATTTACATCTGGATTAATAAACACTGGCCATCAGCAACATGGCCATCATTTTACCCTGGTTGATGTCTCCAATGCTACCAGCTCAGATCTAGTTCTCACATAGTCATCAGTTCTACAGATCTCTTGACCTACAGAAAAAATATAAATATTGAAAAAAATAGCAATTTTTCTTGTTGGGATTTCAATCCCATGTCAAGTACTAAACACTATTACTCAGTAAACACCGAAGGAGAAGATAAAATACATCTCTGGGATTAAACATCTCTTGACTCCTAATTTTGAATAGATACTGACTCAAACAACCTAAACCAGCTAAAAAAAAAAAAAAAAAAAAAAAAAAAAGGAAATGCACAGTTGTTAACTCATAGCAGAACTGGAGGGTTTTTTTCGATGGAAAGGGCTACCTGCCAGCCAGTAGAGTAGATCCAATTATTGCTCTGGACATCAGAGGAGCTCAGAGAAAGATTACAGTTTTACTCTCAGTTTTGAGCTAAACCGGGGAATTCCTCAAGTGAACTTGTATTTTAATAAGGCTTCTGGTTGACAAAATCAGAAACTTCATCAAAAAGAGAAGCATTTCCATTAGTATGGAAATATGTTTTGAAATATGTATATGGGAAGAAATGTGATCTAAGCTCAAGCCAATGTTTTTATCTTCATTGATTTATACATATAATTTTATTGATTGTTATAATATTTATATATTTCACTTCAACATGTCAAGTGCAATCTGCACTAACTGCAACTCACTTTACATTTTTCAGGTACAATTTTTTATCTTTTATAATGCTTGCCTTTATCATGAGCAGTTACTGTATGTTATTTTAGCAAGGTCCATACCCCAAATGACTCAAAGAATATTACCTACAAATTCTTGTAAAATTCAATTATAAATTTCATTTGGTCACTGAAGATGAGGAAAAGCACTATGATCTATTTCTACACAAATTCTTCTTTGCTTTCTAATATAATAGCACTTATTACAATCAGTATTTTTCTTAGAGATTCCTGCACTGGGAGGACTTTTTTTTCCTGTACAAAGGAAAATGTGTAAATGATTTGCATTAAGAAGAAAATACATCTGCTCTATTTTAAAACTAAATATTTTCTTTAAAATTCACTGTATTATACAGAGTTATTGTGACCATTATTCTTTCCCTCTGCACTGTTTTCATTTGGACAACATTGACTTTCTTGGTAATTACAATACACTGCACATCCACTTACACTACAATGGTGACACAGGTAATTTATAAAAATCAAGTCTAAAATGTTATGGATAGTAGTCAAGAGGCAGACATGAATCATATTTCACACAGTTGCAGAATTTGCTATGATTAATTAAAGATTTTCAGTCAGACATTCCTTGTTTTCATAACTCAATAAGGAAAGCACAAATTAAATATGAAGGTTCAAAGACACTGATTTTCTAAGAAAGGTCTTCAGCCAATAACTCAGGTATTTAGGTGCAAGATATTTTTACAATCTCACAGAGAAGATTACAGAACATAAAATCTGAAGACTAACACTGAAATGTTATTGCATGGGAAAAATAAAAACAAGAAGAAAAAAAGAAGCAAGAGAGAAACCCAAGCCCTTTGGGTTTTTTAGTAACTTGCACTTTCTTGTCTTCCAAAAGGTTTTATTTTGTTCCTTGCTCACCACTCAGCTGTATACTATTATCTGAATTAGGAAAACAAGCTGAACACTGGCTTTATCACACCAAGAACAGGAATTTCATCATTGAGCTTAACAGTGGTGGAATTGAGACAAGAAGTTGTCAATGTTTTGATAATCCCATCTCTGAGAACACTTTTCAGAGGTTCCTTTTGAAAAATACAAATTTATTCTCAATGTGGGGTTTAATTCTAATTTAATTAATATGTTTAAACACTGATATTAAATGAAAATGAAAAAAATCAGTGCAAAAGTATTTCTTCATATTTATGCATAGAAGCCCATTTCTCAGTGATTCATTTCCTCCACTAAAAGATTTCTAGTATGTTCGTGGGACATTCATTCAATTGTGTTGGAAGCTGCAAGTATAGAACTCATCAGGTCTTCCAGTATGGGACCACAAGATCAAGCAGCATGTGTACTGTGTTTTTACAGCCGATCCAACAATGTGGAGATCTGGAAGTGAGTTTCATTTCAGAAATAGTTTTGATTTTACATTGTTTAAATAAACCCATTTAACATTTTGATACCCTGCATACGTTGTAATCAGCATTTCTTTAAACAGTATGAAAATAAAGCTGTCTTGAAGGATGCAATTTTAAAGTGTATGTATTAATCTCAGCGGCTGATGGGTGAAAATAAATAATTCATGCTTCTGAAAGTTTCTCAGAAAGGTAGTTACTAAGGTTAATACTTCATTAATCACTTTGTATGTCAGAGGTAGACTTTTTTTCTCCTAGACATCAAGTAAGATTTCTGGAGATAATAATAAAGTCAAGTGTTAAAACCTACATCACTGTCAATGACTTGCTGAACATATGAATGTATAGATTGATAAATGAAGAAAAGAGAACAGAAAGGATGGAAACAGCACTCAAAATGACATGGTGCTAATGAGCACTGAACATGGTTAGAGGATGCCAGTAATCTAGCCATCTGCTAAAGACAGACAAAAGAACAAACAAGGTTAAAGGGAACAGAAGACTTCAAAAATTAATGGCTCGCTCAACTCTCATCTGATGTTTTTTTATTGTAGGAAATACTCTGTTAAGAGTCTGTGGAGACCCTAGATCCCAAACTTCATTTCAAGTCTCAAGGACACAATTTCAGAGATATAAGAAGACTGGATATAGGAAGAATATTTTCTATTTTTTTTTTTTTTTTAGTGAAGGATAAACACAAAGAGGTGCAAAGTGACTATGATACCAAAAAAAGAAACAGTGCTCTTAGAAGACTTTTTTTTTTTAAAAGGATCCAGAATAAGGTCTCAAGAACATAATTAGGAGAACTGAAGGCCAATAAGACTATCTAAACAGATTTATTTTTGCACTATAAAAGATTTGTAAAGCTCGTCTCACACTTTCATGTTAGCTTATATATATCTATATATGTAAAGCCTACAGCAAGTTATTTTTATCTTTTCATACATATACCTAAAAAGACAAAATAACTTGAGTTTCTGTTCTATTTATGAAGAAGACTGGAAACATTTTATTAGTGGTTTTGCTTGCATTACATTAAAAATTTACATCTGCTAAAATCCAGTCTTCTGTAAAACTACGTGGCAAATTGGTCTAACTGTAATGTCATGAACACCAAGTGCTGACACTTGCAGCAACTTGAAGAAGAAGAGATTTTTTAGTGCCTGTATGTTAAATATTCATTATGAAAAAAAGCCCAGTAAAAAGCAGTAAAGTTAGAATGCAGTTGGGTGGCCTTGCAAATTAAACATTTCAGTTTTTTCTTACAATTGTCCTGAAGTTTCAGAAGCAATTGTTTTGAAAATTCCTTCTCTCAATCCTCAGGTGGAAAAAATACCAGATTTCTAATATACAATTTTAAATCCATAATACAAAACTCTCCAACCAAAAGGCAATAGATTTATTCTTTTGCCAAGAGCTTTTAGTTGGCTGTACAGCAAATATAAATCCACTGCCATATTTTTCAATTAAATTCACAAGTCAGTTTGAAGGTCTCACTCTAAGACAGTTGATAGGCATGACTGGTTGACAAATTATGCTGATGAATTGACCAAAAGCTAAGGGTGTCATGCCAAAACAATAACTTTTATATCAGAAAATGATTTCTGAAAAATATGAGGGTCTCTAACTCCTATGTAACTCTATAAGACATTACTACTAGTAAACTCCTAGCAAAAATATAGAAAATCATGTGACGTTATTATTGTTAAACACTTTTAAAACACAAACAACTACAAATTTGACAGAAGGTCCCTAGCTACAAAAGTCCATACTCTTATAAACAACAATTTGACACTAGCAGCATTTGAACTCTTTAGTCCATATGCTATTGCGGTAGCACTATATATGCGGAGCCAAACCCCTCTCTCCCTGTTAGTGTCTTTGCCTTCCCCATGATGCCTTTTGTACTCTCTTTATGTCTTTCCAGGCATATCTTCTCATATCCTCCTTGGCACCTTGCCTCAGCAATTTGCTATGGAAAAGCAAGGAGACAGCTGGCTGTTGGATTAAGAGAACCTCCTTCCTTAGTTAGAGAAAATAATCGTTCTTCTCTAAAAGCACATTTTTCTAATAATAACATACAGCTTTCAAAATGACCTTACCTTCTGCAGCCAAACAAGATTTTAAAAATGACCACTGCCAGAGAGTAGCTTGAATAGGTACCAAACGGTGCCTATAGATTTCTGACACAGCACAATAATCCAAATTCTCACTCAGGTTTCAAGCAAACATAACATTCATACTGTGATGGATTATTGCCTGCAATTGATCATAGTTTGTAGTGCTCAATATGCCACATTACTACTCCTTGCTTTTATGTTGTACTTGACATACATTTTATTGGGAATAACCTGATGTCATCTCATTAAATTCTCAGCTGCCTGCTCACACATGTGGCTTGGCAGAGTGTAAAGGAATGAGGTTGCTCTATTTCCTAATTTTATCTAGGATGAAAAAGAAATTATATCAGAATTTATCTTCTTCTCTCACTCTTTTGCTGTATCAGGAAGGCAATATGTACTGGCATCTATTCAGACTAGCAACAGTCATGGATAGGTCAATTGCCAGCATTCGGCGAGGTAAAAAATACACACACTCTGAGTCGAGATGATTTGCATCTTATCTTGAGCCTTCAGTGGCCCCTGACAATTTTATTTTATTTTATTTTATTTTATTTTATTTTATTTTTAATTATACACATTTTTAAGCTATCTGTGTTTTACAAGCTGTGGGTTACAAACTGCAAGCTCTGTCCTCCATTGCAGATGGGCTGCTGACAGGAGACTGTGCTGGTGAGATGTGACATGGAAGTAGCGCACGCAAAGTAGCACTGAGTCATAGGAGAACAAGGAAAAGGAGGCAGACAGAGAGACTGCCACAGGGCAAGGAAGATGTTAGAGAGAAAACAGCATGTAGGGCAGAGGGTAGAAAGGAACAAAAGAGAAAGTTAAAAACATATTTCTACTGCAAGAGCAATGTATTATCACAGTTAATAAAGAACCTTTTCACACACGGCATCCGGGTCAAGAGAATTCTATTAATGTTGGCAGTTCATCTCCTTCAAAAGTACACATTACAACATCATCTCTAATTAATTATCAGATACCACCTTTTGTATCCAGAACACACGACAGGCTTATAATTGCCCAAATGTTGATGAACTTCTATGGTTCAAGATCAAAAATTAAAAGCACATATCTGGTGCATGGTCAAATTTCTCTGCTGAATGTCAAGTACCTAACCTGTTATAGTATCAAAGTGCCATAACTTGTAAGTGAAATATTTACATATTTATTATTTTTCTTTAACAAGCACAAAGCAATGCACTTTCCTCTAACCTTGTTACAGAAAATGATTGAATCGTGTTATCTGAAATTTGCACACAGCAAACACACGTACAAACAGCCTCAGGCAGACGCTCAGCCTGGGAAATTTCCTTGCTGATTTAAGTTTGGCAAAGTTATAAGCAATTGAAAATGGACTTTCAGTCTGGAAAACACCATCTTTCCTTAAATATAGGCACTGCTGCTCTATGTCTAGCATATTTGATTTTTTTTCTGAATGAATATCATGGCTGGTTCCCTCAGTGTCTGCTTATCTGTTTGGGCACTTTAAACAGCCCTAGACAGAAGAAGCCCTGGCTTACACAATTAGAGAATGGATCCACGGTTTGTCTACTTGAAAACTTCACTGGCAATACTGGCTTAAGTATTGCTGATGGACTTCCGTGTGCAAAACAAGTCTTCTAAAAAAAGAGGCGCTTTTTGGTCATGGCAATGTTTCAGCTGGCTACATTGCCAACAATTGAGGGGGAAAAGGAATATTACCAAATCAGAAAAAAATTGCATAATTACAGCTTCCACATATTTCAGAGCATGGTGTCTCTGTATGAGACATCTCTGCCTCCACCTCAAGCTTCTGACTGAGGTAGCTGCGGTATGGCAGTATGGTAGCAGATGTTCACTCCTCATACCCAGTGGCACCGCCTGTCAGTTTCACAACAAACCTTCCTAATCCCAAACAGGGATCTTCCATTAGGCCAAGCAGCATAAGATGCTCACGGTCTTCAGATGGCTTTGTTATGACTGTTTTCCACCCACCACTTATGACAGTGGCATTACGAATTCCAGACAGCAAAATGCTCTCATATTTCACAAAGGAAAAACAAAACAAAACAAAAAAATGTTGAAAAATAAGAGCAGAAACTGTGTGCTTTTCTCCCAAATCCAGTAACCTAATTTATATGCAGAGCAGAGATAATAAACCTAAATTATGCAAAATAATAGCACAGATTAAATTTAAAGTTCGGAGAATGTATAGGTTTTGTGTACACACATTTCCTCTTGTATATTTAAGCTAGCTCTAAAAAGAAATTATTTCTCTATTATTAGCATTACTAATGGAGTTTGAAATGTCTTCTTTTTTTCTGTACAGTGAAATATTTCCAATACAGAATGCAGTGGGACTTGACTACACAGCTTTTTTTTTAAGGAAATCACATTATTTAAGGAAGCAGAATTTCTTTGCAGTATGTCACACATATCTAACTATGACTTTCACCTTTTCTATTTATTTTCTTTTTTGAATCTTTGAGGCACAGCCTGAAGGGGAGAGAATTTGGTCCAGCGCATTTCCAAGTATCCCATTTCTTTATGCTCTCTTGCCCAAATAAATTTACCAAAAAAGTGACAGTGCAGTCAGCTATAGTCATAGTTCTGCATGGTTACAGTTCACAATGCCCTTATTCCTCTCTATCTGGAAAAAAAATATCCAGCAGAAATGTCAAAACAGCAACTGAGTAACAGGGAGTATGAGCTGCTGTAATACCTCCTGTCTATAACAGAGATTGCTGAATAATACGGGTGAATGAAAAAGGAAAATACCCTAAAAACACTTGAGAACCAAAAAAAGGAAGATTTGGGGTAGCTGACTGCCTTTTGTATTTCAGAGGCTGATGCTCCTGTGCTTTAGTGATGGAGATAAGCGTATAGGATACTTAACACTAGGAATAAACAGATATTAATATACCTGAGTATATTTGCAGTGTTATCACATCTCTGCTTCTGCAATTTTGCTGATATGCCGTCTCAGGGTGGCAAGCTCCTTATTGGTATTGACCTATCTTACTTTTCTATCTTCCATTTTTCAGTAATGGGCATGTTCTGTACCTGAAAGACTTTCATTATAATAATAGGCAACCATTAGCATGTAGCTTAAGCAATGACATGAAATAAAGTTAATATTTTCTTGTCTTCTGAAGATAAAAATACTTTGGTTAGGATTTAACAGCTAATAAACTGTTCTATAAAAACACTGCTCTACGGCAATCATCTTGGTGGACTCATTTTCTGTGTACTAATTACTGGGGATGAAATCCTGGCCTTGTTGACACACACCAAAACTCCCACTAATTTCAGTAGAGCAAGGATTATTTCTAAGCAGTTTTACAGACACTATTTACGAATACACTCTCATGAATGCAATGTTCAGATTTTGTACCTCAATCAACAAAAGGAACAGGAAAATCTAGCTGGCACGAATCTAATTTTTCAGAAAACAAATAAGGAAGCAACAGGAAAATAAGTAGAAAAGCAGGAAAAAGAAAATGGGAAAGACAGATGTTCTGTAGCAACGCAGGGCTAAGTACTGGAATTTAAACACTGCTACACTAAGCATCTTGATACCTCACTTTTAGATATTGCATGCCCTAGTAGATTTGTTGTCTTCAGTCAGGCACTCAGGCACCCTATAAACAGCTGCGAGCTCGCAGTCACCCAGCTGGGCTGCCTCACGATCTTTGTCTGGAGTACACATTTCCCATCATATTCACAGCAGATATTTCTTCCTTCAGTAGAAGCTCAGGTTTCTTCCTGTGAGTTTATTAGATATTCCCAGACTCATAAAAACAGAAGAGCGATCATATCTTGGAGCATAGTACATCCACAAAAGAAGCAAACGAACCAGTCAGAATGCTTAAAAACAGCTAAATATTTTATGCTAATTGAAATTGCTTCCATAGCAAAAACTGAAAGAAGTCCTACTGCTTGGAAGCATCCTTGTGGTTAGGGAATTTGTCTGGGACAAAGGGAGACACAGATTCGTGATCCTGATCCCATCTAGTACCCTGGGGAAATTTTCCAGTTGGGTTTCCCAAGTACTAGCTGAGCATTACAGTCTGTAATACTGGCTACTATCACCACATCCTCCTCTCTCGTTACCTCTTTACCACTTCTAAGTCTGGCATGCAAGTCTACTGTCTTTCAGGTCACAAAGTTTTCAATGCAGCCAGTCACAAAACTGTAGGTGCCCTCTTATGTCCCACAAAAGAGGGTGGGTTGGGGACAAGTATTTACAGTGTTAGCTGCCCACTGAATAGCACGGAGTTTCCTATATGGCAGCAGTACTAGACAAGGAGCCATTTCCTACCCCTGGCAGCTTGTCCTTAACCCTGCTGCTCCCAGCGCCGTGCCAGGGTTTGCTTCTGTCTTTCTGACAAGGGGCAGTTTGCATAGCTTTCAAAAGGGACTCAAGGATCAAGACTTGAAACAGGTGAGTCTCCAAGCTACTACTTTAAATGGAATGCTATTTTTGTACTTCTCTCCTATACCATCAAAAAATTGCTAGTATTTTCCTTCTTAATGTTTCCAGGACGCAAGCTTAATAGTCACACCTGCCACATTTATTTTATGCCACCAGTTCTAGGCCCAGTGCTATCTCAATATCTGCATGTGTCCAGGTTGAAAGGCATATTAAGGAACTCACACACAGCCAACACCAGAGAAAAGCATGCTTGAGTGCCTAAAGATCATCTCTTCTGGCTTTCTTGTAACTCAACTGGAAGCTATGGGAGAAAACACTGGGTCATTTTCTAGGAACTAAGATCTGTGGTTCCCAAAGCTGCTGAGGCTCCTTCCTACCATCCCTCTCTCTAATTAAAAACAAACAAACAAACAAACATTAAATAAAAAAATAATAACAATGGTGAGCATCAAATATATTGCAGCTCTTTGAGTTATCATAAAGAGTCTTTTTAGGTAAGAGAGTCTTATTTAGAAAATGTAAGGGCAGAGACATTGACCTGTTTTCCAGGATATCTTTACCTCAGTCTGGAAGGCAGAAAAGTGGTTGGACAGTGCAGAAAGGGCAGGATTTTGGGAAACTCTGTGCTACCTGATCAACCTGTTCTGATGCCCTTTCCTAAATATCAACTCTGGATCACTACCATGAAGAGGACACTAAGTTAGATTGACAGACTAACTGAATTACACCTTTATGTTTTCATATGGTATTCAGATTAGAAATAACTTAGCATCTCAGATTTTTTTTTATTTTTTTTTTTGTACATTTATGCCTGTTTTGGAAGGAGGTGTCATTTACTCTGATTTTACAAAGCTATGAGAGACAAGCAGGATAAGGATTATCTGAAGATTATCCCAAAGGTCTGTTGCAGACCAAGATCTTACACCCTAGAGTCCTAACCTACAGCCACTGTTAGCTACCTCTGCCTTAACCAGCGGTGCAATTTCCTCACTGTATGAAGCAAAATATTTTTATAACAGGACTTTTTTTAACAAAATACAATCATGTCAATAAAGAGTAAGAAAGAGTCTCATGCTCTCCATACTGAATCCTTAATGGCTTCCAGAAGGGAGAAGATGTTGAATTTGAGAAGATGAGGGAAAGAATGAGGAAAGCAACATTCAGCCCAACCAGAACCACCGCTATCTTCCTTGTTCAGTAAATGACAAATATCCATGAATCCCTTTGAACAAGCAGATTTCCCCTCAATTCACTTACAGTATAATGGCAGAAGTTATTCAGCTAGATATGATAGCAGCCATCCTTACAGTTGCACATCACAGACTGTAAAGTCAATGCCACATTAAATATGAAGGCAAGCCTAAGAAATGCATCTTGATACACTTTTCTTAGGAGCACTACATTACTTATGCCCAACTACCTTGGCAAAGTCACTCTCCCCACTTTGAGCTAAATTCAAAAGGAAGACGCATTGTTACTTTTAATCTGGCCTCTTCTTCAAGAAGCATTATAATACAGTCCAGCTATGGGGTCTGAGCCAGTTTGCAATGAACTTGTGTTGTCATTTGGTGTTCCCATTCCACAACCAGTCAAACTGTACGGTCCCACAAGGTTGTAAACTTTTAACAATAATTTTTAGTGATATTTCTCATGAGTCAATTGTTCATAGTTCATAGGCAACAACAGAACACTGCGGAGGGGAAGACACAGTGCAGTGCTTACTCTGCCAACAGGTGTGTGTCCTGTGAAGACATGTATATTTTGTTATTAAGCAGACATGTAAGTTTTCATATTTAATAATTAATAACACATATTATATCTAAATTTTCTATCTTTTATCTACATATTTACTTTTTCTCAGAATTTTTAAATTCCTCCAACTTCTTATTTAGCAACCATTTTTTTTTCTGGATGAAAGTAACAGAATAAATTAAATGTTTTATGATAAATTCTAAAACACAGATAAAAGTATGAGGAAAAAATCCAGTATATATTTCAAAATGTTACAATTAATATATATTTTGAAATTAGAAATAATTTCAAAATGTTCTCATGTAAGCCTAGCTTTATAGTAATGAAAGGGTTAGCAAATATAAAATTGCCAAAAAGAAACTGATTGATAAGAATTCTGAATACAGAGAAATAGAGTATCATCTACTGATAAGAAATTGAACACGTAGTGTGTAGGCATGGGAATTTTTAAATGTAGTTCTTGGAAGGGTAAAAGTGGCCACAACATCTTCTCACTTTGGCACAGGAAAAAACAAAGTTGCAACCAAATATTCAACTAAAAGAAAAATTTAATTGTGTCTTCACTGGAATTTTGTAAGACCTAGCTTAGCAGAGGAAAATATCCCCACCTTCACAATCGTGCCTTACTCATGTCATCACTTTCTGACAGTACATAGATTTGTAAACACCTGTTTTCAAGGATGAAGCATAGGAAGAATAATATTAGATCAAAAATATCTGACAAATACCTCGAGAACTCACTAAGAATTGCAACCACTACCACTGAAAAAGATACTGACACAGATTTTACAAAAACAAGGTCAAATATCTCACTAGCTTTGTTGTCTTTCTTCTTTAATGTTGGAATTAAAAATATTGAAAAAAAAATAAATTTTGTTACTTACATTCATTAACTGCATTATAAATTTTATATGCAACCCATGAAAATTCTTCTCCACTCAGTGCAGACCAGGCAAGCTAAAAGATTGCTAAAAGACTGAATGCCCATGCTGTACAGCAAGAATAATTTTATCTGTTTGTTTTGAAGACTCTTGTATTCTTTGCCATGGAAGCTGGAAAAGTGCTCATACAAGTATTCTCACATAAGGACCATTAAAATGCACTTGAAGACCATTAACACATTCCTCTGAAAGCTGAGGGGTGACCCAAGAAAAGAATAATAATTTATATGTCTCTGATAGGATGACAGTGACCCAAAAGTAGAATACAGACACAAAAGGAAAGTGAATATTCACGTGACAGATAGATAGCACTGACAATACCTCACCACAAATACTTTAATAGAGTTTAGTGTCAACCTTATGTAACTGAAGCTCAAATAAACACAGAGAAGGGCTGTTAGAGATTTGACAAATGAGATCACGTTTAGAAGGGGGGGGGGGGGGGGAAAGGACTTAAAGTCAGGGGCTTCTGTAAATTCAGCAGAATGAAGGCTAAGAGGAAAAATAATTGCCTTCTGTAAATAAATCATAGAAGGAAATACCAAGAGGAAAAGAGCTACTTAGTCCAAAGAACAGAATCAGTACAAGGATAGATATAAATACACTTGGCCACAAATAAATTCAAATTTGAAATTAGAAAAAGGTCTTCAATCACCATGATAATTAGGTTCTGCAGCAACTTTCTAAAAGGCCCAGTGCCATCCATCTAGTTTTGTAAAAGGGCATGATTCATTTATTAAGGAGATGATATTATTTTTCTACATGTGATAGGAGGGAACAGCAATTAATGATGATGTTATTTTCCTATGACAGTCTAAAAGTTTATGCAGTTGGGTTCAGGATACAGTCCTTAATACAATCGGGATATTCCTTCAGTATGTGAAGCAAACCAGTCTAACCAAGCCTTTTAGTTTCTTTCTCTCTTTCTCTCTCTCTTTCTCTTTCTTTCTTTGTTTCTTTTTTTTCTGATCAGTGTTCACAAATTACACTCACAAATTTCTTTATTTTTGGGAAGATTGCAGGTTCTAAATTGCAGCTGTGATGAGCAATTACAAATGCAAGTGAATTCACCAGGAGTATGTTCAAAGCACACTCTGAACATGCAAAGTAGACTCAAATGCTAAGACCTCAAAAAATATAGGCCCTAATTATCTGAAGAATGGTAGCCAAAAAGAGACTGTACCTAGTTTCATACCTGTGCATCTCAGTTCCACATTACTACAAAACAGATGAGCCCATACTCCTTAAAAATACTAAGAGAATGCTTGCACAGCACACAAAGAAAGCAATGGCTAGAAAAAGTCTAGGATAAAAACAAATAATGTCTTTGGGAGATCAGGCTTTGCACAGCATGCAGTGATTCAGGCTTGAATCTGCACATTGAATAGCAAAAACAAGCAAATAAATAAATAAAGCTACTTCTTTGCAGTGTGCACAACTCCTCTGTGCCCTGAACAAGGCAGAAACTGAGGAGGAGGGGACCCAGTACACGATCATGTAATTAAAGACTATATTGTGATGATGATTAAATACCAACATGAATGAGCAGGCTGCTGTTACTGTGTAGGACTGAATGCAAATTATCTTTCTTTTCAAATTCTGCCTTGGCTTACTGGGGAGAAAAATGGGATACACCAGTTCCATCTCTTCTGTATTCCACATGGCTTTGATTTCCCTTTGTAACTCTTATATTCCCTTCTCTTTTACTGTCCTTGGCTATCTTATCTTTCTGTTTTTGAGAAATAATGCCTTCAAGAGATGTAGCTCAAACTTAATCTTGTAATTGTGTGCCTAGCGTTGTAACAAAGTAAAAAATAAAAGGGTTAGTACGCTGTGTGAGCGCTGTTGTTCTGACCAAAATAACTGTGGAGGCATACTGCTAACATTTGTTCTCTTTAACCTTAATTTAAGGGGAAAAAAAAAAAAAAAAAGATTAGAAATAAATCTATATAAAAACCATTTTCACTGTATGAGTTTCAAAGAGCATTTAGTTCAATTTACCTCACAACTGGGTAGCCTGCAGGATGGACAAATAGCATACGGGTTTTATTTTATTTATAAATTCTTTAACAGCTACTGTATACGTCTGAAAAATCTCCTTGAAAAGTGATTCTTATTTAACATAATCAATGTTGGCAAGGAGGGAAGATCCTGCATGGTGACATTTTGTCAACACACATGACCACACATACAAACAGAGATACAACGAGAGAAGAACGCACACACGAAAGGCCAGATCTAGGCCACTTAATCCTTCCAAAGCTATTGTAGCGGGACACGTTTATTTTAAACCCTTCAATTCATTTTTAAATCAGTTCAAATCTGAGTGAAAAAATAATGATCTTACTTTCAGAGATGCTGAACACATGATTCTTGATGAACTCAGTGCCAGCTGTTGACACTCAGTATCCTCTCAAAAATCAGCACAAAATACCAACCCACTGATTTCATGTATGAAGTGTTCATCTGGAGAAACACAGATACTACTTTTTATTCAGCTAGTTGATTTGAAAGATGATGTGGTTTTGTCTTGCCACGTAGATGGGCTTCCAAAAAAAAAAAAAAAAAAAAAAAAAAAAAGATTAAAAAAGACTTAATTTTACCCCAATTTTCAGTTATGACTATCTGTTTTTTAATAGATTTCTCTGAACAGGCTTCTCAGATATAGCTGAAACCTATTTCCAATGTTTGTTTATTTTTATTATTCAGTGACAAAGCAAAGGTTTCTGAAAGAAAAAAAAAAAAATCTGTCATAGAAATTGTTCGGGTTTTAATTAAAAATCCATTTTTTGAGCCCTTAGCTCAATAAACCCTGAGTTAGAGGGAAAATAAATGGAGGGAAGCACACAGACAAACCTCAGCAACAACAACAAAAAAACTCCTAATGACACCAAATGGCAGAGAACACAAAAGGTTTACTCCTCAGGGAGTGGATTGCAAGAAATAAAAGCAGGTACTTTGCAGAAGAGTGCGGGGGACACAGATCAGGAAGGGCATACTTGATCACGAGACACAGAATAGATGACAAAAATAATAAAGTGTCTTTGTCAAGCTATCAGAGAGGAATTGCTGCTTTGGATGTTGCTACCGCATCATAACTGAGAGAGCAAAGTAAGAGTGAGGATTAATTTCTCGCTCTCTGTATCAAAACCAGTACAAATCAAGCCTAATGAAAGAGAAATGAGCTGTATAGGGAAGAGGAGGGAAGTCAAGGGAAAGGAGTAAGCTTCAAATCTCAGAGCATTTCATAGAGATTGCTCCTGGCTAGTTTCTTTTTTTTTCCTTTAGTACAAGAGGAAAAAACAGCTAACATGAACGGCAAGCAGATATACACTGACTAGAATAGTCATTTATCAGACACAAGGCAAGTTGTGAGCTAGCAATTAAGCTCATCCCACTAGCTTATATGTCTCATAACACGGGAAAATGAAACCCTTTTTCTTTGTTTTCCCTTCTCTAGCTTTGTTTACTCATTTGTCTTGCACCTTGCTCAAGAATTTTTTTCTTTGGCAATCACAAATATGCTTCCACTACTCCCTGTTTCACAGCACCTGCTACAGACCATAAAGATATCTGGGCAACAAATTGACAAATCTGTCCATTCAGTGATCACTGCTTCTGCCTGGTGAGTTGGAGTAATAAATCATTTTAGCAGATGAATTTGTCATCCAATACCGTTACAGTGTAAGAGCAGCAGAGGCAACAAGCCTCCAGGCAAAGGAACAGCAGTGAAACCTAAATTAAAGCCTAAAAGGTAAAATTGCAACAATAAGGATGATATTAGACAAAAGCAAGTTACATGTAATCAGCTATAATCCCTAAACATGGTATGACTGCAATTCAATTGACCCACATATTTTGGCAAATTCCAACCAGCTCCATCCATACATGGAATGAGCTAAAACCAAAGCTGATATGAGAGTGTAATGCATTTGCCCCCTCTTTCTGCCATTTTGTGGTTATTAGTTGTTTCTATCTCTATGAGTTTAGTCACTGTGAAATACCACTGAGAGTCAGTCATGCCTGTCTTCACATATGTCAAGCAGCTGGGGGATGCTCTGTATCACAACTCTGGCAGGTGTGTCCAACAGTGGTTTGGCTTCACTTCCACTTGACAACAGCCATGCAGTCCTCCAGCTGTTGCAACCCAACTGGAATTCCATACTGTGTTATATACTCCCTCCCTATGTGTTACACTTATGTAATGAGGTGATAAGAGCAGTTACTGATGACATTTCTCAAGCATGCGAGTTCCAGAAGAGGTCCTTGAAAAACTGCTTCATTTTTTTTAGCACAGCAGCAGCCAGTAACCAGCTCCTAATGAAAAAAGTCATCCAAAACATAATATGGTATGCAAATCCCAAAACGACAGAAGTTTCTCTAAACCAAAACTTCCAATGCAAAAACATATACTGAGTTTACTACAATTACTCAGCAAGTCAATGGACAATCCAGGAAAAGGGCAAACTTAATAGTACTAAACCGATTTGTCCAAAATTATGAAGCCAGGAATACAGTGGGTTATAAGTGGCTGAATTTCATCTGGAAATTGCCACATTTCTTACTGTCCTTCATAGGGTTTTAATACTCTATCATATATTAAAAAAACAAACAAACAAACAAATAAAAAACCCTGTCAAAGCCTAAGACAGGAGGTGGATTCAATTTTATTATTATTATTATTTTTATTATTATTTTGTACTAAAAAACATCCTAAGTTTTCCCATAGTCATCTCTAAGCTACAGCTGAGTTTGGCATATACAAGAAAAGAAAAAAAAACAAACAGCTTTTTCTCTAGATATGCAACAAGGCATCAAGTCTACAGAACAACCGTCTGGTGACCCATGTCTGACTTCAATCTGTGTGACAATGCTCAGCTGTAAAAGCTGTTCCAGAGGTGTTGCAATGAAGAAGAGGCTACAAACACATCAGACACCTATCTGAATGTTAACAGTATGGAAACATCCGTGCAAATGCACTTGTCATCAGTACTGCCTACAGCTGTAGGACAAAATGAAAAAATGCATGGCAAACACACAGAGGAAATAAAGAGCCGGTGGCCACATGGAAGTCTCCAAGGCAACATCAGTCCCTGCCTCTCAGGGGTTGGGATACACGCTGATTTTACAGCAGTGATTTTTCCCTTTGTGAACAAGAGATGAACAATGCGACCATCAGCCCAGGCAGGAGGATGTGTGATCACGGGATGTCACTGGAGTCTGGCTGACAGGCCAGTCGGTCAGCCATCTGGATTACTTCTTGGTATCTTCTGTAGGTAGTCCTAAAAGAGAAACAAAGCCAACTGCTCTGACGAAATTCTAGTTAAGTTTACTGGATAGGTCTTAACTGTCTTTACAAGTGAACTCCAAACAACCAACGCAGAACTATCCAGGAGTATTGTACTCAATACAAGAATAGCCACATGAAATGCACTATGTAAGAATGTGAATGCTGTTTTACTGGAAAAAGAGATATATCTATATAAGTGATTTTCTACTTTTTCTGAATTA
The DNA here is from genome assembly GCA_030625065.1 of Alectoris magna. Taxonomy (NCBI): domain Eukaryota; kingdom Metazoa; phylum Chordata; class Aves; order Galliformes; family Phasianidae; genus Alectoris; species Alectoris magna. The sequence continues at coordinate 110,655,185 of CM060560.1, forward strand.
AAGGTTTCATGGTGGAAGAAAAACTTGCAAAAAACACAAGCAACTCAGGCCTTATAGAAATTGCCTTCCTTGAAAAATTAGCTGTACAGCACATGACAAACATCATCTCTCTAATCCAGATTTACCACAGAAGGACAATAAACAAATCAAAAAGCTTTACTACCCAGATCTACCACAGATTAACACAGAAATCTTCAAGAGGACTCAGACACCTAGGTACCACACATCAGTTACATGGTTGCGGAGTTATTCTTGTCGATCTCAAAGAAACTAAGGTAACATGTTAAACCAAAAAAAACTCAAACACAAGTATGAGCCCAAAGTTCTGGCCCAGATTGCAACTTCTTTGAAGGAACTTTGTGTGTACATATCCAAACAAGTTTTAATCTGCTCACTGGGTAGATGAGCCAGAATTAACAGCCTCATCAAACTTCCTGCACAACTTCTGCAGGTAGATGAAGACTGATCTTTCAGTTCCCCAGCTTTTGATATCTGACTTTGCTAATTCTGACCTTCTGAATATGCTGCAATCATATAAGTGAGAGGAGTTCTGATAAGCCCTTAGCTTCTGTGAAAGAGCAATAAACTAATCTTTGCCCAGGTTTATTAAATGCTTTGAAACCCACAAAATTGGAAAACTATCTGATCTTATTGCTCAAGATTACAGCTTTGGCAACGAAGTTCTTGCTAAGCACTAAAATACATTATAATTCATTAACAGAGCTGAGAAATGCAGCTGTAAAAGAAATATGCAAACAGATCTGACTGTATATGGACTGCTTAGATTAAAAAAAAAAAAAACAAAACCCTAACAAAACAGAACAAAGACCCACTACAGTTCTCCACCCTCTTTCCATCACCAAAATGCATTGTAATATTTTCCACAAAGCATCCATCGTATTCAAGCACTGAAGGCTATCACAAAAAAAAAAGAGAAAAAAAAATTAGGAAAATCACCAAAAGAGCTACCAGGCTATATAAACGAGCAGTAGGATAATTTCTTCAAATGACTGCCCACTAATTATAGCTTTGAGGAGATAAAGCACTAAGACAGTGCCCGTTAACATGATAATATTTCCTCTACCTAGGCAACTGGAACAATCATAGCATTTATGATAATAACAATATAAACAACCTTATGTCCCTAGACTAAATATTCCCTATAGCCAGAAAAGATACTTCTATTCCACTTGCAGAAAGGCTGAAAACATATGCAAGGTACATCTGTGCTCCTGGTTTTACTGATCTAAAAAAATAATACGCAATATTTTACATGATATTGACAGATACCAGACCACATCACTACATGATCACGTGATGATCAAACTGTGTCACCCTTTAGAATTCATGAGGCAAGACAGCTGTGAGCATCTCTATCTTGCAAGAATCATATACACATAAAAGGTAATAACAGCTTTTATTTATTTACTTGTTTTTAAGTTTCTATCCATTTTTCTGTCAGAGAACTTTGAAAATGTAAATGAAGTAAATTGACAGACAGTTGGCTAGGTTTGTGAAACGACTGAGAGCAATGTTCAGTTTCAACAGAAAGCTGGAAGTGAGAAACCTGAAAATACTCTTCCCCTTCCAAACAACTCAATAAAACTTGAGTTATGTCAAAAAACTAGACACAAAACTCAATTCTTCCTGCACAGATTACAAAGAAAGAAAAGAAAGGAGGAAAGTTCCTCAGATGGCTTAATGGAAACAACTGCTTCTACTACTAGCTGGAGATCAAGTTGTCTCATGGGGAGGAGAGTGGAAGGCAGAAATCTTATTTCAGCAAGAGAGGAGCAGACAAGAAGTTATCTTGCAGGCCTCTCCCAATCTCATCTCCTGGATTCTTGAAAATTTGCTCTGTTTTCTTGACACCATCCAGTCAGATAAATATTCCCCTTTGTCTTCAAGTTTTATTGTCTTGGAGAAAAGTGGGGAGAGTGACATCTTCAAGTACATAAAGTGATGTTATAAAAAGAACAGGAATTAATTATTCCCTTTAAGTAATGAGGACAGAAGAGGAAGTAATGAACTTAAGCAGCATCAGGGGAAATTTAGGTCAAATACAGTTACTGTGTTAATTTTCACACTGTAAGAAGAAAAGTTAGGCAATGAACCAACTGTCAAGGGAAAGTAAAGAGTCCTTCTCAGTACTATACAGCCAAGGTTAGAAATGTCCCTGCAGGAAGACAGAGGACTAAATAGAACCATTCCTATTCCCTCAGTGGAAGAACGGACAAGAGGTTAAACTCAAGTCCTCTTTGAACATTAACAATTCTCTTTTTCTCTTTTGTTCTTCTTTCTTTTTTATCAATATCCTTTCCTATTTCTTTTCACGTCTTGTGAAGTGTTCTGCATGGGATAGCCAATATTCTATCAGAAAGCAAAATGGAAAGGTCAAAATAATATTTATTATAAAATACCAAATATTTATTATAAAAATACCAAAGACATCCAAAAATCTACAGCAGCTTCTCTTTGCCAATTCACATTTCAAGAGAGAAACTCAAGACAAAAAGATATTCTAGCATAGTTCTTTGTTAAAATCACACCTCATTCTCTTCCTCCTTTTTCATATAACAAAGATGATATGCTATCCAGGCAACAAAAACGTGAAAGAAATTTTTTTCATCTCAACTTGAATTTTTGTTTTGAAAGGGAAATTCCAGTTTTGTTTTGTTGTTTGTTTTTTTATTACCTTTGTTAGTATTATTATTTGTGTGCAAAGTAAACCAAACTGAAGCTGAGTGAGAAGTCCTCACTATTTACCTTAATTTGTACTGAAAATTCTAAGCAGTTCTCATTTCTGTTAGTGCTTCTTGCTCAAGATTAAATTGAAGACAAACAAACAAACAAACTAAACACCAGTGTTTAAGAGCAAAAACACTAGAAATTACTCTCAAAAACAGGGTCCCTTTCAATTTTAGGCATTGCTCTTGCATTTAAATTAATTCCATCTGACTTTAACTTACAAAGTTCTGACAAAATGAACGTAACATCTATGTCTTTTCTTAATCGTTTCCTGTTTTTGTAAATGAAAAAAGAAATATTTCTACACAAGATAAATAAAAGAAAATATAGAAATTTTTGCAGATTCCTCCCAAATTACGTACATCTTTTCCCACACAATCACGTAAAGAGGCTTTTTACAAATATATGCAAATAGAGATGAAGAGATACAAGTAAACAGCTTATTTTCTTTTGGACAAGAGCCACCAAAGGAAGAAAATGACCTCTAATCATTGTAATCATTGTTTGAATTAAGCATTCAAAACACCCTACTGGCATTTCTCAAGATGTCAAGCACATTTCAGCATTCTGCAGCATAGAGACTAGAGAGGGCTTGCACTGAATTTTCTGAATTTGCTCTGGAACTATTAATCACACTAAAGTAAGGAATGATTCACTTAACTGTAATGTGTATATCCTCTGATGTCGATTAGGGCCATGGCCATCTTGTTCACAATTTACCTTCACTTTAACGTAGGTTAACATTCAGATCCTTCAGCTCACTTCTGCCCGTAAGATGGAATCTAGGCAGTAACTAGAATCATTAAGATTTCTGTAAAAAAAAATAAATCAGTTTTCTCTAAGTTCTGAATTGTCGGGGAAAAACCCACTTGGCCAGGGAACCTGATTATTCCAGATTTATTCCAGAATAAACTCCCTGCACTGAATGACTTTTGGACATCATAGCTCTAAACCTAGCAAGCACAATCTGTGAGGAAATGATTTGACCTAGGGAGCTTACCACCTAGACAGCTGAATAAAGTAATACAGTGTGATGGTGTGATTTAAAGAAATCAAGTCAGCAATGATAATGAGACAAGTAGTCCTCTCAGTTCTGTCTCCGCTGCCTTGGAGCAAACCAATGCACAAAACAAAGATGTTTATATCCTTCTTCCTTCCATCCTGTAATCTGCAGGTCTAAATGCTAAGAACATACTAAACATATTTCATTGGATTATTCTACTGTATAATCTCCAATAATATAGTCGTGATCACAGCCATTTTGCTAGCAGTTATTTTCTTTTCCCACTTTAGTTTACTAAGAGTAAAGAGCAGCAAATGGGCAGAAATCCACTACCCAGAGACATACTAAGACAGGCCACACCGAAACTATCCCTGTCACATTTGCATCAATATTGTTGTCAATATCATCAAGGTTAGGCTATCCATCACTCCATTCACAATGACATTACACACTCAATTGGAGCTCAGACGTACTTATACAGGTATAACTATCTTCCCTTTGTTAGGACAAGATTATAAAGGCAGCTTAATGACTGAAATAGAATAGGATTCTGACACAGCAGCCTGTCTCATTCCTGGAGGTAAAGAGAAACACAGGTGAAGAGATGAGGAAATGACTTGGAATACAACGCTTCATTCCTTACACTGTAATAGTTTTCTTGTAGAATTTCTTGTCTTCAGCAAGACCAATGCAAACAAAAAAATAAGTGCCAATACCAAACTCAGTGTGAACTCATCATCAAGCACTAGACAATGTACTGCCTAGTAAATGCCATAGAGTCATATACATGATTGGTACTCCACTCAAGGAAAGGCTGTGTTACTAAATCTCACTTTTCCCTATGGATAGAAATTGTAAAAGTGGTGATATATTTTATGATCTATGTGACAGTTCTCTTCTCCTATCCTGGTACTGTAAAAATCCATGTCCATATCTGGCAGAGCAAAGGAGCTATAAACACAAAGATTTCCATTAAGTCTGGGAAAATACTTGGAACCGTATCCCCAGATCTCTAAATTGCATTTAAAAAGCTAAGTCCAAATTCCTAAATTTTTTTAATGTGCTATTGTATTCGCACCAACTATTTTATTCCAGTAAGGTTTTCCTTTCTTCTTACAGATGACCCCCAAACCAACTAGTATTGTTACAAGGCACTGCACACAAACTTTCAGTGTTTTTGTTTGGTTTTATTTCCCTTAAGATTATTTCAATTTTACTTCCAGAAATTGTCAGTATTCATTACAGTTTCCTAAAAATAAAATATCCCAGTTTGTTTCAGCTAATTCCTTCAGATATTTCCCCCAAAGCATATTCTTTTAGCTTCAGTATTGATAGGAGCTGCTATACAAAACTTGTAGTTAATAATAAACAACTCACAGTTTGCAGGCTGTTTTTATTTGTCTTGTATTACAAAACATAAGATCCAGCAGGGCTTAATATAATAGTCATATCCCAGAAACAACACAATTTAACTCTGTTTAGTCTACTTTGGATCTAAGGCTAGATGCGTCCTCCCATCAATTTAATGTGAAGTTAATTTCCTCTCTGCTCACAGATGTTCTCTCTGGAACTCACTCAACAATACAGTTAGACTGAACTGCTTTAAAAGTCCAAACATAGACTCAAACAGAAGAAGGATAATAAGGACTACTTTGGGGTTCTTATTTGTCTGTTCCTGGAAGAGAAGTGTAAATTCTGGGGTTCTTTAAAGTAAAGTTTTGTTCTGTAAAAGTACTAGATATCTGTTATAAAAGAAAAACAGAAGTGTTACATTATAGGAATCCTGTAGGTGGACAATTTCAGAAATTCAATTTCTTCTTATGAAACTTGGGGAAGCACAGTGAGACTGACAGTCTAATCACAAACACTGACAATTCCAAACTCAGAGAAAGGGCTCCCTCTGTCTCCCAGTTTATGAGGTTAGAAACAGAGGATATAAGTCAAAGAGCACCGGTAAAAAAAAAATTCCCCACAGAGGGGAAAATTTTTCTAATATTCACATTGATACTAGAAAAGGCTAGATTAATAAAATACAGATTAGCCACTCAGAAGATCTGTATCAAAGGTTCCATGCATTTGAAAGATTAGAAAGCACACACACCAAGCGGCATCACATTATCCATTCAGGTAAGCAATGTGGAAAAGGACAAAGTTTTGAATAAGGATGAAAAACTGGGAAATTTACAGTAAATCTAGGAAGGAGATAAGGATATCAGAAAGACAGATGGAATGTAACCACAAACAGAAGGAGATTCTCTAGGGAGGAAAAGAAGGAGCACAGAGAGTTGAAAACTGCTGTAAGTTAGAGGATAGAGCAGAGAAGGACCAAGGGGAGAAATCCACTCTGGCAGCAACAGATCTGCCTGTCAGTCACAAAGGAGAAATGCTGTCCCGCGAAAAGCCAATTTAGGCATCAGGAAGTGTCAGGAGTGTCAGGTGGGATCACATTACCCACCTTTGCTTGAAAATTTGAAAATAAAGGTGAAGGGATGTACAGGCTGGACTGTCCTTGTCACAGTAATAAGCGCTGTACTACCAAGAAAGAAATCCAAGTCTGTTTCTATGCCAGTTATTGCTTTCTTAGAACAAAAGGGGAATGTGCAAAGGAAGAAGGGACTGCTGAAGCTCTGAAGAACAGAAATAAAGCCCTACATCTGGGGAAAATATAAATAGTAATCAGCAGTCTTGAAATTTTTAATCATTTCTGAGTACTTCTACATGGAAACTGTTCCAAAGAAAAAGATTCCAGGGCCTAACCCTGCTCTGAAAAAATTATGATGTCTGGGAACATTAGATTCTCCTTATAATTGTGTGAATTCATCTGTTCCACTTACGTGGTTTATAGTTTTAATTTTAGAAAAATACCAAAAAAATAATTCATGTGATATCACAACCAGTGGCCACAGAGATGACTGTGATACCAAAAAAACCCCACATTAATTCATGCTGTGCAAATGTGGAAGTTGAGTCAATGCTTTTGAAAACAAATCAATGAGTCTTTTTTTTTTTTTTTTTTTTTGCAAATATTCCTAGTGCAATTTGCACTCCAACTTTTGTTTTGAGATCAGTGTGATCAGAAGATGGGCCCAGTTTGCACTGAAAGGACCAGACTGGGTGCAAGACATGATACAGATCACATAGGATGAGGCTAACCAGCCCTGGTAGGAGGAAGATGATTTGTTCCAAGGCAGGATGTTGTACTAACACTGCTGCAACTTCTCCATTATTTGCTCCAACCCAGTTAAAACTACATAAGCTTGGGTATCTCTGAAAGAAAGGCCCCTTAAGTCAAGCTCAGGCATGAATTAAAGGCAAACAAAGAACTAGTCTGCCCAAAGGAAATAATTTTCTATGACGCTTTTCAAAGGAGGCAGCAAGAATATATGCACATTTGAATTTGCAGCTTAATTCCTTCATGTGGTATGCAGGAAAGTTGCCATTTGGAAATCTCACACTGAAGGCTTTTTTTCCAGTTATTGCAGAAGAATGATAACAACCCCTTTTAAACCAATGGAACTATATAGCTGAAGATAGTCCTATATTTTAGATATAATAATATGTATTATAGTTATATATATATTTCCAGATTTATGTCAACTACAGTTAAAATAATTGATTCAACATGCTCTGTTTTAAGGCCCTCCTGTCTACAAATTCTACACTGCAGATTCCACTGTGTTACTTTAATAGACTCTACAATACATCTTGTCTTCATCTCACTCAATTTCTGTCATAAGTTTGTGTAAACAACAAAAAACCCACAACAAACAGCTGCAGTCAGTTTCACTCATGGAATTAAAAGTAATTAATACAAAACGTGGTTCATCGGCCTCAAACAAAAAAAGCTCAATTCTCAAACCAGAAATTACCATCAGTATTGTCCCACCTCTATTCAGTACCACAACGAACATAAGATTTCTCATATGCAGTACTGTCATACAAAACATGGTTTCCAACTTACTGAAATAGGAAGTCAAAATTTCTTAGCAGTTTCAAAACTAGCAATGTTACAAGTTCAGATGCTGTTGGGTTTTTTGTGTTTTTTTTGTTTGTTTGTTTGTTTTGTTGTTTTTTGTTGTCCTGGATTTCTTGGGTCTGTCTAGCTTTGATTTTGGCTCCTGTTTTCTGATGACAATTTCTTGAATGGCAAACAAAACTCCTAGTGATGTTCTTTCTTCAAGAGTGGAAAACATGTTGTCTACCTCACCTTCAGTAAGATAACAATAAATAAATAATAAATTTGTGCTATAAAGTAAAAGGAAGAACTACCAAAAGGTATCTGGGATGTGAGCAATGATGAAACTTACTTTACCTCAGATTTAAAACTGTAGCTTTAAAATTCACAATTTGTTCTAAGAACAATATAAAATATTTAACATGCACTTTGTGCTACCATCAGATCCAAAAAGAGCAAGAGAACACTCTATCAGACAACATAACCCCCATTAATATTTTTTCCCCTGATTTTAAAGGCACATTTTGTATCACTCAGTGGATGGAGAAACAGTGATGGAAAGTGCTGTCACTCTGCCAAAAGCACATACAGAAGAAGACAAGTGAGAGCAATTAAATTTCTGATCAGTATAATAATTTAACTGCAGATCTGGAGACTATAATCATCTGGAACTTTTGAGCGTTATAAAATATTACAAGGACTATGTTTCATAAAGTATCATACACGGCTTATCACTTGAAAGCACTTCACCTGGAGGTATGCAGTGGTTTCCTGTCACTCTGGAAGAGATGATGTGTCTTTAACAGCAAAGACCACAAAAAAATAGAAGGGTAGCAAACCAGATAAAGAACTGTGTGTGCATCCATTCAGAGCAATATCAATACAGTTCCCAAACATGGGACCGTTGTCATCACAAGCTGCTTTTACCAGTGTTATGCTTCTGCTGCCAAGACACATGATATATCAAAAGAAAAGGTAATCTGATTTTTCAGGTAATCCCTTATCTCAGCCACATACAGAGCATGCTAGATCTTGGCCTCCATGCTAGACATTAAATTTATAATTTATCATGATGTAGGTAAGGTAACACATCCCTTTGTTGCCACTATACACTGTCATACTCCTAACTATTGGAAGTTCAGTGTATTATTCAAGAACACCCACTTAAGGCCAGTCCTTGAGAATTAAAAAGGACCTGTTTACTGCCAGTCCTCTATGCTACAGATCTTTCTGCTTGCAAAATGGATAAGAAACTATTCCTTCAGCTGAGAGAGAAAAAGCACAGCTACTTGCTAATGCATCGGGTGCAGCTTCTTTATCACAGCCATTCTGAGGCAAATAATTTGGGGTGACATTCATCTCACTTCATTTTAGCAGTCTTAAAGTCAGGTGTGTAATCTAATCTACTCGTTTAGTTCCACTTAAATGTCAGTGAAGAAAAAGAGGCCCCTCCAGCAGAGGAAGAGCCAGGCCGTCACTACATCCTAAAGCAGTTGGATGGATTGTCCTCCACTGGCAAAGGAGAGCTACTTCACCTGTTCAGGCATAACCTCTAAAATTGTTAGAGGTGGGCTAGTTGAATCCAGCTATCAGAAGTGCATTTTTGAAGGTACTTATACTCTATACTCTCATGGCTGGGCCTTGCTGTTTGATCTGAGAGGAACAAAGGAAATTGAGGGACCCAGATTTGTTTTCAAAGTTGGCCCTGTGCATTGTCTGTCCGCCAGCAAAACAAAGTGAATTTCTCTACCACTTTGCAGAGACACATGGGCAACGATAAGACCACGGGAGACTCCATCAGTCTTAACACGTGAAAGCACTCTTCATACAAAGGCAAACAGTATGCCTAGATCTGCAAATCTGCAGTCACACATTGCTGGGTATTTTAGGGCTTGCTCATACCACCACACAGATAAGCATGTGTGGCATAACCTGACAGCCAAGCTGTGTAACTACCCCAAGCCTGTCACAGTCGACTCAAGCAGGAGGTAAAATCCATATGCCAAAACCACCTCTTCAAAAGTGGTGTGTAGTCTGAGCTCACAAGCAGCCCGCTAATGGAGCTCAGCAGTAGTAAGTGGATTACAGCTGCTCAGCTACCTATCGGACTGTGGTAACCAAACTGCTTGACATCACGTGGCCACACAGCCAGTTTCCTAACAGTTTGAAAGGACATCATCTCTGGATACAGCAATGCTGCCACAGCAGGTAGACAGCTCATAATTTGAGCTTGAGAACTTCTGGGGTTTTTGTTAGAAAAACTAACCAGGCATACTGTAGAGAAAGTGGATGACCCTTATTTTGATCTACTGTAGACAGAAGCTTTTAATTAAATTAAATAGCATTTTTTGAACCTTGGATACATGTGCCTTACAAAAACAATTTCTCCAAGATTGTGTGGGCAAGACTTACACCACATTTTGCTAGAACTGTGATGTTTTTGTGCTCTAACATAGCTCACATGGACTGCAATCCAAACTCCAGTGGAAGGCAGCATGTCACTACATTTTTCATCTTAATGTCGTGTGACAAACGTGCTTATCTTGGTTTCTGAATAACAATGGTTATTCCAAATTTTAAAAAAATTACTGTCACTACAATTTACATTTAACAATGTCTTTCTTGGCTAGCACTGGGATAATACTGCAAGGAGAATTCATGAACATTAATTTGACTAAGAGCATGCATTTGCTTTGACAGCATTCACCAGGGTCACTGCTCGCCTTGCATGAATATGCGTTCAATTTTTCTCTTTGTGAAGTTGCCTGAAGGAAAGCTATACCTGGGCAAACAGACAGAAAGGTTTGTGAAAGAATGCTTCACGTGGCCATGAAGCCTCTTCATGTCCTCCCTGCTTTCAAAAGATTCAGATGTCACATCAGCAAATACAAACAATCCTACATGACAAGAATAAAGATTACTGAGTAGTTACACAAGCTCGTAGGAGAAAAAAGAATAATAACCACCCTCATAAAGCACTTTTTAGCAATTTGTCTGAAAAGGCTTTAAAATAAAGTTCCAATCTGCTTTAGTTAAGCACAAATTATTGGACTTGGTATGGGAGAAATTAGATGAATTCCTACCATATCTGCATCATAAAAGAGATTAGAGTAGATGATCTAATAGTCCCTTCTGGCCTGAAACCCTATGAATAAAAAGAAAAGCTGCTGCACTATTCACATTTTCAGCAAATATAGCAAATAACCCATAGAAAATGGGTTATTTTCACCTTCGTCAAAAGCACAGTAAAAGAGAATATTCAGATTTCTTGAGTCCCAGTGTAAAACCTCTACTTATATAACCATCGCTTTCCGAAGATATAGTGGGGGGGAAAAAAGCACTCACAAAAAGCATTTGCTGAGCAATCTTGAATAATGAACAAATTAGTGAGGAAAAATCTTGTTTGTGGATAATTTATGAACAGAAAGGGGGATGACACTGATCAAACAAATTATTCTCTGTAAATAGTTCATTCAACTCCTGCTTCAACACACGTTACCAATTAGATAAAACAGAGCCCAGTCCTCTTGCAATTATTTAGGAAGTACAATCTGGCCACTTGAAAGCAAGTCCAGATTGCTTAAATCCTTGTTTTCTCTTCTGTTTTCTTCATTTTGTCAATAAGTGACTTTTTGCCCTCTCTGAGTTAGAACACACTTCACTACCTACAGTACCACTCCACATCTTTCAGCTTTTTTAACATACTTCCAAGTTTGTAAAACCTTCTGTTTTTCCAACTGCAACAGCCCTCAGTTAAAACTGTCTCATTCTTTATTAGTACCTGTTTTCAAAATAGCTCTCAGAGGACAAAAATCTTGATGTTATACATAAAACTATTCCAATTTCTTGTTTGACTTTCTGGTTATTTTTGCCTAAAATTATGAGTTGTAGATTCAAATCTGATAAGTCAGGCCTACCTTTTCTTTTCCACAATTCATAGAATCATAGAATTACTCAGGTTGGAAAAGACCTCAAAGATCATCAAGTCCAACCGCAGTTTAACCATAGTACCCTAACTCTAACAACCCTCTGTTAAATCATATATCTCTGAGCACCACATCCAAATGGCTCTTAAGCACATCCAGGGACGGTGACTCAACCATCTCCCTGTGGAGCCTATTCCAGTGTTTAACCACCCTTTCTGTAAAGAAGTGTTTCCTAACGTCCAACCTAAACTTACTTTGGAGCAACTTGAGGCCATTTCCCCTCGTCCTGTCACCCGTCACCAGTGAGAAGACTTGCCCCGCACTCCCTGTAAGCTCCTTTCAGATACTGGAAAAGAGCAATAAGGTCTCCTCTCAGCCTCCTTTTCCCCAGACTAAACAGCCCCAGGTCCCTCAGCCTCTCCTCATAGGGCTGATTTTCCAAGCCCTTCACAAGCCTCGCTGCCCTTCTCTGGACCTGCTCCAGTACCTCCATATCCTTTTTGTACTGAGGTGCCCCAAACTGAACACAGTACTTGAGATGAGGCCTCACCAATGCCGAGTACAGGGGCAGGATGACTTCCCTAGTCCTGCTCACCACCCCATTCCTGATACAAGCCAGGATGCCATTGGCCACCTTGGCACACTGCTGGCTCATATTCAGCCAACTGTCCATCAGCACACCAAGGTCCCTTTCCATCAGGCAGCTTTCCAGCCACTCCTCCCCAAGCCTGTAGGGTTGCCTGGGGTTGCTGCGACCAAAATGCAGGACCCGACACTTGGCCCTGTTGAAACTCACGCCATTAACCTTGGCCCATTGATCCAGTCTATCCAGGTCCCTCTGTAGTGCCCTTCTCCCCTCTGGCAGATCAACACTCCCTCCCAACTTGGTGTCGTCTGAAAATTTACTGAGGGTTCACTCAAGCCCCTCATCAAGATCGTCAATGAAGATGTTAAATAGAAGCAGTCCCAGCACTGAGCCCTGGGGGACATCACTCATGACTGGCCACCAACTGGATTCAACTCCACTGATCACAACTCTTTGGGCCCTGCCATCCAGCCAGTGCTTCACCCAGCAGAGTGTACGCCCATCCAGACCACGGGCAGCCAGCTTCTCCACGAGAATGTTATGGGGGACAGTGCCAAAGGCCTTACTGAAGTCCAGATAGACCACATCGACCGCCTTACCCTCATCCACTAAGCGGGTCACATTGTCATAGAATGAAATCAGGTTTGTCAGACAGGATCTACCATTCATAAACCCATGCTGACTGGGTCTGATGCCCTGGTTGACCTTAATTCAAGCATTTAGTTTATTAATGTTGGGTTTCATTTCATTATTTTGAGTCCAATAAATTCTAAATAATAATTTGTGCTAGATTCATTTGTCTTCAAGTTAAAGACTGATTAATTCACACCACGTGCTGCCCTTTGTCCCAAGTCCTGTTATAGATATGCTAGAGCTCAGGTCTCCTCTCCAAAAACAGAATTCATCTGATTTGCAGCTTACAAGCCATTTCATTTGTTACCCCTTCTGCATCGTTAAATGAGCTAGCAATCATTGTAATCTATTCTTGTGGATACCATCATGGAAGTCTTCACAGCCTTAGATATGAGACAGCTTTGGATTGCCAGAAGAAAAACAAACAAACAAAAACAAAACAAGCTGTTTCAGTGTGCATTCATCCCACTAAAGTGAGCCCTACTGAAGTGTCAGTAAAGCTGTGCAAATTACTGAAAACTGTGTTAGGCTCTAAGACAAGTTATGTCCAAGTTTAAGCACCAATGACCTCCACCAGGAAAGTTTTTACAGCTGTATGGATCCCATCTCATCTTCACAGGGTTCCCTGGAGACACTTAGAGTTCCCTCAGCTTCTGGTGCTGCCTTAATTCTGTAAGCTGCTACTAAAATATATGAACGAATAAGTGAACTGGGTCTGTTTAGCCTTGAGAAAAGAAGGCTGAGAGGGGATTTGATCCAGGTTTATAAATACCTGAGGTGTGGTGGCCATAGTGGTGAAGCTGGACTCTTTTCAGTAGTGCGTGGGGACAGGACGAGGGGAAATGGGATGAAGCTGGAGCATAGGAAGTTCCGCACGAATGTGCGCAAGAACTTCTTTACGGTGAGGGTGACGGAGCACTGGAACAGGCTGCCCAGGGGGGTTGTGGAGTCTCCTTCTCTGGAGATATTCAAGACCCACCTGGACTCCTACCTGTGCGACCTGGTGTAGGGAACCTGCTTGGGCAGGGAGGTTGGACTCGATGATCTCTGAAGGTCCCTTCCAACCCCTACAATTCTGTGATTCTGTGATTCTGTGAAATACTGAAAAGTGAGCATGTCAGAGACCTAGTTTCTCAGTTCTAGTTTGTCATTTTGGTCATTTATGACAACATTGATATTTTTGTACTTTGTGGCAGAAGGCCAGCTCCTTGGTTGTCCATAAAGGCTCCACAAAAATTCATAGCTGGCTGAGACCCAGAAGCAGTCCTGGACAAAAATTTTGTCCATACCACTATCCTGACGCAGTAGATAGCAAGGACAGAATTAATTCAAGATACTTGTCTTTAAGACCTCCACAACAGCCAACAAAAGCAAACCTAGTTGTCAGTTCTGTTAGCACATGACAGGGCAACAGTCTTGGAATGCAATAGTACATGTACATGTTTGTATTTTCCCCAGTACACAAGCTACATTTTTTATCCACAACTATGCAATCTGTCAGCCTTATCAATACTAAAATACAAGAACTCTCCTTTCTTTACTGTTTGTTCTGTTAAAACAAAACAAAACAAAGAAACAGCTTAAATAGACACTGATTTCAGGTTGTGTTTTAATCATCCATTTGGCTAGTTCACATATCTCCTTGTTCTGTCATTGTGGAATGATAGCAAAATGTTTTGTAGCTGAATAACTTTTACCACAAATTCTCATAAGCATTTTGTAGAATCGTAGAATGGCTTGGGTAGGAAGAGACCTTGAAGACCATTTGATTTAAACTCCCTGCCACAGGCAAGGACATCTTCCACTAAACCAGGCTGCACAAAGCCCCATTCGACCTGTCCTTGAACACTTCCAGGGATGGGGCATCCATAGCTTCCCACACTCTGCCAGCTAGGCTTCTCAATCTTGCTGGATACTTCCTAATTCACCTCCCTCCCTTCATCCAGATGTTTGGTGTCTTTCCTTCATTCCATTGCAGGTGAATGCCCATCTTTTTGATGTGTCAATCATACTATGATGCAATTGCTTGCACTCTTGGAGTGCACCATCCTCCTGGAGAGTTACATTTCTACATAAGAATGCTGCATTACCACAAGCTGCATGATCTGATTTAGCTAGCTATTCTGCATTAAAAATGCCTTCTCTATGCAACAGAGCTTGGAAAGTGATTCTTTCTTTTACTCTGCTTACTAACAGAAAACTTCAGATACTCCAGGGGGAATTGAAGATGATTACTGTATTAGTTCTAGGGTGGTTTTCTCTTATGCTATAACTTGTTGGGCTTGAAGAAATTGTGAAAGTCACAAAAAAAAAAAAAAAAAAAATCACTATACTAGGAAATAAGTAGGTCAGCAGAAGGGAAGTAAGTGCAATTGTTCTACTATAGTAATAGCTGCACCCAACTAAACAACAGTACAGATATCAGCCAGGCAAGTGCAAGGTCCTAACCACAGTAGATTTTCCAGTCAAGATTTAAGGGCTACAAGTTACAGTAGGTTGAACACCTCACTGCTGATCCATGAAATACTTTTAGCACATGAATAACTCAGAAATCAGTGCAACAATTCCCATGCTTAGCTCTTTGGTGAGTTTTACAGACAGTGACATAATGTTTCCTGAACTGAACCCCAGCAGAGGATAAATTGTGGAGGATAGCAGGGACAAGCTGCAGTGTTCAGGGGGGAATTCCACAGCATTCTTCCAAAGTACGAGGCATAGCATGGCAGAATGAAAACACTTGCAGGAAGAAGTATGCTCAAGAGTGCTCATTCTCAGCCCAGAGAGTTGACTGTTATTTTGCCATACAAAATTAAACGTAAAAGGTTAGTGAGACTCAGTAGCTATAGGGAGACAATAAAGATGCCCATGCTTAATGCAGTGGAGAAAGTAAGGGCAGTAAAGGAATGAAGAATATGGGCAGAAAACAGGACTACAATCAGGCAGAAGCGCAGCAAGCAAACATGAGATGACAAGGTTAGGAAACAGCAAAAGGAGACGGCTGTAATCAATTTGCACATAGATAAGGACACAGACAAGTGCCTTGATAGTGCAGGCTGAAAGGTCAGATCAGTGGATCTCAAAGCATATTACCAACTCATTAATTAAGCCAGCTCCATACCCCTGGGAGCTAGGGACTGTAACT
Organism: Alectoris magna; assembly: GCA_030625065.1. Classification (NCBI taxonomy): domain Eukaryota; kingdom Metazoa; phylum Chordata; class Aves; order Galliformes; family Phasianidae; genus Alectoris; species Alectoris magna. The sequence goes on from CM060560.1 coordinate 110,671,178, forward strand.
TGATATTCATTGCAGAAGTCACTATGCCATAGCACAGAGAGTTTTGGTGACTTTGCTCAAGGTCACTGAATTGGGAACAGAACACAGGCAGCCCAAGTCCTCCGAGAGCTGCTCCAGGAATAGCCCATCCTCTCTGCTTCTGGGACACGGGGATTCATTTTGTGAATCAAACGTTACTCATGATCTTTCCAAGTTGCAATAAATAAATAAAAGGATACAAACAGTATTTTAACGTTCAGCTCCAACAAGTATGAGACAAAACAGCATTTTTAAGCAGCTAATTCTTAGCAAAGAACACGTTTCAGCTTTTCCCATATAAAGGGACAGAGTAGTGAGAAACGGTCACTGGCGTCATTTTTAAGTGAGATAAATGCTAACTTAATTAAGAGGCAGATCCCGTAACATGTTCAGTACTCTAACAGCCATTGATCTCAGAGGATCAAGCATTAGCACTTGAAGAAAAGCCTCTCATTTGTTTAATATGATCCTTAAATAGGACTTAATAAAATTAACAGCTTTTAGTTAACAACACGCTTTCATCATTTCCCAAAGTATGGTATGAAGCAAACCTTCTGTTCTATAAGAATGAGATAGTAACTAATTATGTAGCAACCTTTCCAATCAGATCATTTAGATCAACAGAGCCTTTCAAAAATATAATCAAAGTCCTGATCAAAAAACCACACATCCACTTATAGTTCAGACATGAAGAATGGTCCTTTGCACACAGTGTACTACAAGGGCTAACCTGGACTCATGAGTTTGCATTTATTCAAGAAATAACCTGAAATGACAATGGAAAAATAAAATGGAATTATATATGAATAATAAGCATGGAAATAATTCAGGTGAAATCATCCATTTTCTTCCAGGCTGATGTTGATTAATAATTTAAAAAAGTCAAACCTTTGCCTGAAGCTAAACCTTTACCAGAAAACTAAATTCTCTTGCCTGGTCCTCCCTTTTCTTTTTAGTTATCACTAGAGTTCCTGCAAGTTACACAGTACTGTAAAGAAGGCATCTGGTACCTCTAGATGGGGGAACTGCTCCTGTCCCCAAGAGTTGGGTTGGGGCTTTTCATTGGTTTATGTTTGCTTGACAGGAGAGGGAGTGTTTTTTTGTAAGCATTAGAGTTTACATCTCACCCAAATTACTACCATTTTTTTCCTAATTCTCATCCTTAACATGACAGTAATGCATATTTCTGATGTTTAATGTAAATAGCCCACACACAGGGTTGTTTTTTTGATTATTTTGCCCTTGCCTGTCTCCAACCATACAGAATAGCAGTAAGTTCTTTTTGGGTAGTGATAGTTTTTAACATTTTTAAGCAGAAAACCCAGAAATAATTTATCTTCTTTATAATATACATAATTTTGAAGCAGTTAAAGGCTTGTTTTCTTTCCTTTCCAGGAAAAAAAAAAAAAGAAAAAGAAAAAGAAAAAAAAAAAAAAGTGTGTTGATCAAAAACATTAAAACAAATCATGGACTTTGAATACATTTTTGAGGAAATCTTCAAAAAACAGCGTTCAGATGTGGCCCCATTTCTAAACTTTCATGGTTTTAAAAAGATGAATTTATTTTTAAGGCGTCTGTGAAGCTGAAAGGCAGCATTGCTTTTCCTTGCAGGATGTAAAAAATGATTAGCACATCAAGTTCTGATGACTGGACCCAGTGTAGAACAATGTACTATGGAAGCTTGGCTACAACTGAAGACTACTCTCGTACTGCACGGGAACTCAGACTAGACAAATAGAATGAAACTACAAACTTGAAATTATGTAGAACTGTGTTTTGCAGGGCCAAGTAAACTGCTCTTATACAAGTAGTCTTGACTGCTATGTTGTCATGCAAGGACTAATTTTTTTATTTTATTTTTTTATGTTTTATTATCTTGCATGATATATTTGACAGTTTTCTGGCATGATACATCAAATAATTTAGGAAAGACATAAGACAAACTCAGTAGTTTACTAGTTGTGCCAGTATTTCACTGCCTGTGTGTCTTGGAAGCCATGACAGTGTCCAATAGATAAGCACATTCAAAGCAAAAAGTGAAAGAGTGTTTTTTTTGGTCTGTAAAGCAGCACAACACAGTTCATCAAAACATGAGAGGACCAACGCCTTTTCAATCCTTAAGTCTCAACATACATAGATAACAAATTTTTGTCACATATGCTTATTTGGTAATGCATAAAGTACTCAATCATAATCCAATTTTTCAAAAGCCAATTAAAAAAAAAAAAAAAAAGCGATTTCAAAAAGACTTAAAAGTATGCCTAAAATTTAAGCAAGGGTTTAAAATCCTTTACTGAGTCAGGCTTTCTATAGCACACTGTATCCAAAAACCAACAGATATTCTCTACATCGAATATACCTTTTTTTTTTTTTTCCTACTCAAATATATAGTACAAAATTCAAAGGAAGAATTCCTCCCCAAATAATGCTGGAATACACCCTGGCCTGATCTCTTTTTCCCCTCAGAATCACTATTCAGACATTCTGCTCTTCTTTAACTTGTCTAAATATATTAATCAATCTGTCAGATTTATTTCAACACTTTTGCCAGAACACTTTTGATCTTAATTCTGGCCTGCTATATTTTTAAAGGTGTCCAATACAACATGCAGAGCTTTTTAAATCACTGCTGGTTTATAGTTTTGTACCTTTCATGTGTTACAAACAACAGCCCATTAATCACTTCAATTGAGTTTGTATATATCATCCTCATAGCTTTTCTCCAATTTATTTATTAACAGTTTCAAGCATTTATTAGCATGGAGAACAAATATTAGTGATTTAAAGTGTCTATGCAACAGGAGAGCTCAACCTTTCAGCTTCTGATTTTGCCCCAAAACAGGGAGAAAAAAAAAAGGACAGGGGATGAAAATTTATTGCCTCTTATCAGTGAGTTTGAAAACTATGTCAAATAAACTGAATTTTCCATGTGGAGATGGGAAACCAGGTGTCTCTATTTTCCTGCTTTGTTTCTGAACCTTTGGCTGTTTCATGCCATCCCAGAAGAAGCACAGGCAAAACGCATTGCCTGGGAAGGAGCAAGAAGTAGGAGGCATGAACTCATTTCTGCTCCTTGTCCAGCACAGAGACACCACAAGCACTGCTCCAAGTGGTGGAACATCCAAGTAGGAAAATTTGTTTTCAATCCAAAGAACGGAAAAAGAAATTCTGTTCAAATTAAACAGAGCACAAAGTACAGTACTTTTGTTTCAGTTTTCCCACCAATTATTTCTAAAAGCTCAGTGAAATGGAAGATCTAATTGCTCTTCACATGGAGGATTATTACAGTGGAGATTGCAAAGCATCACCTACAGAGAACACAAAACAGGACAAAATTTTGTATCACTAGGTATCTTCCAATAACACCAAATGTTCTATTTACTTTTATTATGAGATAATGAAAAAACCTGCTAAATCTTCTGTAAAATCAGGGAAGCCTAAATACAAAGCATCCAACACACCACAATCGTTCCTAAAAACCCTGACCCAAGACACCCACCAATAACTACTTCCTGAGGTACTCACATATGACTTAACTAGAGGAAGTAGCAGAAATCTTCTACAGACTCCAAAAGACTTTACATCTGAACATTTTGCACAAGAGGGCAAAGGACACAGGAGGAGGGAAGTGATACACAAGCTCAGTGATACTGACGACATTAGGTTGGAATACACTTATGCCAAGCCAATTTCCTATATTAGTTCTGAACTTAAAGAAAACTGACAACTCAGGAACTAAGATGAAAAGAAAAATGACTGTGATGCAAGATTTTTCATTTTGAATTTCACCCAACTTTATTTTTTATTATTTACTGGCTTACAATATGCTTGTTGTTGTATCTGGACACACTACATTTATATTCAGCCTAACCTTTCTTTTATGTTCTCACCCTTCATTTCAAATTACATGCTGAATAAATCCTGAATTGTGTGAGAACTCTGAAAGAAGTACCTGACTTTTCCTGAGAGATGTAAAGCATAAAGGTAAAAATACAAGCTTTCCTGCACGTTATCAAGACAAGGAATTGATCTTTACTAATGCAATAGTTAAGGGTAGTTCAGACCAGGCCACCAAATCTCCAGAGATGCAGGTCCTGAATCTCAGGGACAACTGGTTCAGACAGAGTGAAAAATTAGTCATGCTTCTGCTTCAATAATTCCCAGTTTGATGCATACTTTGCTCAAGGTTTTCTGAGTACTTTGTAGGGATAACAACATATTTGCCTTCATCCTTTTCCAGAGGCACACTACAGGCGTCTCATTCCAGCAGCTCTGCAATGTTCAATTTGGCTGTGCTGCTCAAGACAAGAAACCCGCAGAACCATTTCCAAGAGCTGTTAACAGAGAGTCTGGCATGAGCCTGTTGCTGCTTGTGGTCAACATGGAAACACAGGAGCCCTGGTAAAAACCAGCTGATGTGCAGCCAGTGTACATGAAAGGGCCAGTATGGACATTTGACATTCTGGAAGTTGTCAGTCATTATAGTCTCATTTATAGTCTCAGTTTGGCTCCTGCTTTTAGGTCAGCAATACCTTTGAATACAAGGTGAGACACCAGTGAAATGAACACCAACAAACAAATGCTGGCACTGCACTGAGGGCTATCATCATGCTGTTAAGCCAAAGCTTATTTAAGCAAGCTGAGGGTTGTTAAGTGCAACATAAGTGGCTTCACAGTGAGGACTGCTCAAGTATCTAACAGTTAAAGCCCATACCGCTGCAGTTTCCCTGTTGTCATGAGCCAGCTCATAAATTGCTCAGCTGTACATATCTGAGGTTTAATCAAAACTCTGTGCTACAAGCGGACCCATCTCTGAGTATCTCAAGACAGGTCTTTGAACCATGCCCCACCCACAGCCTCCTCCCAGCCATGCCAATTTTACACTATCCACACATCTGGGTTCTCGCTGCTCCATCCTAAAAGATAATCTCACTCGGAACTAATAAAATGCACTACTGCTCAGAAGCCTACACAAAGTTATAGAAATCTCTCAATATAAGTACTAGAAATGCAGATCTTAATGTGGGCAAAGCAAATTTTATGACACACAGGATGTCTGTAGTTTGCTTAATGCACACATGATTTTACTGGTCCACACAGATGTCCTTACAGTCACACTTACAGCCCTCTGCTCTAGAATTTGCTTTTCATATTCATCTCCTTTTATCCAATTTTCCTTGCAAGATGTTATGCCATAGAGAAAGTGCAATTGGTTTTGACAAGAGTATTCAGACGCTTGCCGGACATACAGATTAAGACACAGATTCTGTAAGATTGTTGTGGTCTCTTTAATCTTTTATCTGAGCATTTTGGCAACAGCTTACATAGTCTAAATCCTATAAAGCCTGTAAATGTATAGATAATTCTGTAGTTAACTAGTTGATACGTATCAACTGTTTTTGTCACCCATACTAATATCTATACACTGATAGTTTACCGGTGTGGCAAAACACAGACAAATTCAATGTGCTCACCCATAGAAAGGTATATTCTCTCATACCACCACTATGAATTAAATTCAGTCAAATTTAAGTTAGTCCTTTCTGCCTATCTTATTAATTAACAATGAAGTACAGAATAAATTCTGTGGAATAGAAAAACTTTCTAATAGAACGTACACTGCATATAGAGTATTTTTATACTTCAAGTTATGGAAGCGTGAGTTTTGCAAGTCTTCAATAATTCATTCAGTGAGTGGAGCTTTGTCTTTAATTCAAACAGAAATGTACTAAAATGTTTTAGGAGCAAAGGCTAGTATTGTCAAACCCAATGGAGATTTACTCATTTTTTGAATTACGATACCACTCAAAAGCCTCAGCCAAGCATCTTACTGCATTTTGTCAGGGACTATGAAAAGAAAAAAAAAAAAAGGACACACTTTCTTGACACAAGCATACATATGTGGGAACTAGTACTTTCTCTGGAAGAGAGACAGTCAAATTTCACAGAGTACGCGCATTCAGACGCTCAAGCTGGCTCTTAAGAATTCACGTCAACGTGCTGCAATTCTGGCCTGAAGCCAACAACAACTACAAAAAAGATAGGAAGCACAACAAAAGCAGAATCTCATCCTTTTTCAGTCCTAATTCTACTTTTCCCTTCAAATATAGCTCTAGACTGTCTTACAGAGGCACCTAGGGTCAGGAGATTAAGGTTGTTGAATTTTCTAAATCACAGAACATACCCCCAAGTTAAGCCATGAGAAAGCATTAAAATGACATCTGCGGAGTCTACAGAAAGACTTCTTTGAACAACAAGTGCAACAATTGCCTCTTCAATAGACTGCCAGCCACATTAGTGAACAGGGGGAAAAATTTCATCCCCCAGCATTTAAAGGAACCTGACAAAGGCTGGATGATGTGTAAAAGCCATGCCGCAGACAGCTCAGATGTATCCCAGCTTGTATGCTTCATTGTGGCCTGGTTTAATGCACTTCCAGAAACTGCAAATCCGGTGAATGGACTCTAGAAGACAGACTGCAGTTTAACACAGAAGGCTGTCTGCAGTTATCAAGAGTGACAAAAAGTAAAGAAAAGATATAAACCACATTTTTCTGCTTGTTTACATTCATAATGCCAGTTCACTCCTCTTTCGCCAGAGCTGAGCAGACTATGCCATTTTGTTTTCCCACCTTTTCAAATTAGTTTCCCATCTTTTGATCATTTTATTCCACAATGGCACTTGATTATTGTGTTAAAATTCCAAGCCAGAAAAAGATTTTTGAAGATACACAGATAACCAAGAATGAAAAAGTCACCTAGGAGTTTTTTCCAGTGGTATTTAAGGAAGGCGAAATTCCTGATTTAACTGGGATTAGGACATATCTGTGTGATCCTCAGGCGTGCGTTACATACCCAAACAAGTTTACAGCTGTCAAGATCTGCTCTGTACATGAAAACAGAACAGCCACTTCACTAGCATAAGACAGCGACATTAATTACCCCTGGGTTATTTTCTCTTCCGTAGCTCTCCCTGACTCACCATCAAGAGTCTGCAATCCTAACAGGTATCTACCCGGACCTTCAAGCAGCTCTCCATTTTTTTAAATTCTAACTCTTAGAGATTGAGGAATGGAAGGTTTGATATTTAAGTTCATACATTTACAAATTACATGTATTTGGTGTTTACATTGCCTGGCTATAAACACTGTCTCAAAATTCTATTAATAACTTCCCTAGCTTGAGATTTTTAAAAGGCAATTACAAAAAAATATAGCACAATTAATTGAGATGTTATAAACCCAATTTAAAATATTTTTCATTTGCTGTTTTAGTTACTTTAGCCTCACACTTTAACTTGCTAAGGAAAAGAACTTCAGTCTCTGCCAATATAAATCATTTTAGTTGAAAATTTTGAAAAGTCAAAAGAAAGTACTAAGTAAAACATGATTAATCAAGCCGAAGTGGAACTCCCTCTCTAAAAAGCTACCTATACTAATATTTACAGAAATGTTGGTCAAACCGCAAACACAAGCCTTGTAATTCAATCTCTTTACTTTAGTAAATTGATATGCAGACAGAGAGAGACCTGGTATAATAACAACACACACACACACACACACACACACACACAAAGTCTTGGAAATAAATTACGTAGGGACTTTAATTACTTATTTAATGGTTTTGAATGAGATTAATAGTAATAGTAATAATAATAATAAAGGAAGGAAAGAGAGAGAGGAAGAAAGAAAAAGATTTATTAGATCCAAACTTTGATGAAGAAAGTAGCCTTAATGAAGAGCAATAAATGCAATAACTTAAAATTTGTAGCCCTAATGCTGCACATCTGCTGGCCCCATGGTGAACTCCTCCAGGGAGGAGATAATAACAAGAATACACACAGTCTTGAACAATGATACTCCCAGTGAGCCAAATATCTTTACTTAAAGGATTTTAAACTCATACCAAATATTAATACATAGCAAGACTCTTCAAAAACCCTGTACAATTGTCAGAAATGCAGTTTTGTGGAATTGCAAGGATGTGTACTTTGAAAGGACTGAGATCCAAGTTTATGCTTCTAATTCCTCTCCTCTTCGCAAACCACCAGTTCTGTGTTATCTGGGGCTTCTCACTACCTCTAAAAATTAGTTCATTTAGAACTCAGTGCCTACATTTGAATTTAGAAGTCCAGCATTAACCCCACAGATGTGAACATTCTGGCCAGAATCCCAATAAACGTCCTTTGATTTCTCCTTTGTGCTTGACATAACATATTGCAACGAATCTATTTCAAATCAGTCAGTGTAAAATATCCAGTGCAGAGGCCAACTCTTAACACATGTTACTCAGTCTGTTTTTTCTCGTAAAGATTCAAAGCTCGCTCTGAGGTCAAAATAAGGACTGCTGACATAACCTGGATCCCCAGGTGTGGGGAGACACTGGATGAATCCTCATTTCACATAGTTAAGAAACAGATAGATTACAGTGGTCTCAGACCCAGTCACAAACTTTGCAAAGTCCAGCAGCAGAAAGCCCACACCTCTGTGGTATCTTCAAGAGAACAATAGGCTCAAGAATCTCAATATTTCCTATTTTAGCAATAGAGAATACAGCTGTCTTTCATAGAATCAGAATCATAGAACTGCTCAGGTTGGAAAAGACCTCAAAGATCATCAGGTCCAACCACAACCTAACCATAGTACCCTAACTCTAACAACCCTCCGCTAAATCATGTCCCTGAGCACCACTTACAAACAGTTTTTAAACACATCCAGGGATGGTGACTCAACCACTTCCCTGGAGAGCCTATTCCAGTGCTTAACAACCCTTTCTGTAAAGAAGTTCTTCCTGATATCCAACCTAAACCTTCCCTGGAGCGACTTGAGGCCATTTCCCCTGTCTCCAGTGAGAAGACATCAACCCCGCTCTTGCTGCAATCACCTTTCAGTATTTGAGGTATTTGAAGAGAGGAAATTGTAGCTTTGTAGCTACAACTATAATTGCTCTGTAATAGTATTCCTTTGGCAACCATCAACCTAAAGGGATGAACAACATCAAGGCTAATGCTAGTAGTTTCAAACTCCACACCTCCTCCACCAGTCTTGATATAACTGTCATTTGCTTCCAGATCCCTTCAACTCTACAAAAGTAGTCAGCAGCACTTCTAGCCCTGGTAATTTATGAATACAACTCTGTATTACTGACAGCAGCCAATAATACTATTCAATAGCAATACGTTGCCATGGTAAAGCAAGACTATCCAAATATCTTATACACAATAAACACATTAATATGCAGCTATTGCAGCTTTTACCTCCTAATCCTGATGGGGAAAAGCGAGACTGCTAAAAGCAATTATGCCTCATTCCAAAACAGTGACAGATATTTTAAAGAACAGGAGTGCCAGAATAGTACCTGGGACTCCGGTAACAGGTGATTGATATATATATATATATGCACACTTTACTGAAACTGCTATATCTCAAAGTTAAAATCCTTATTCTCTCTCACACATATAAACACGTATATATAAGCACTTACCAACACACTTATACAAATACACACACAATATATATAGTATCTAGTGTATATACATTTAATATATAAAAATAGAGTCCACCATTTTTTAATCCCACGTAATTAACCAATAAATCAATAAACAGTATCAATACGAGACGTTGAAGTTTTCAGTTGATTATTAAGCACTTTTTCTTGAAGGTGTTGTAATGATCATATTTCAGTGGTGGTACATAACAAGGTCTTGGCAGGTGGTACAACACTTCATAAATTAAAAAATAATTCAATGTTGAAATTGCATTCAAACCCTATAATCAAGCAGAGGATTCTTTTACCTCCCGTGTGCCATAGTCTTTCTCTACTCAAAGCATGCATTAGAGAAGAAAAAAGAAAAAAAAAAGAAAAAAAAAGTCTGTTTCAAACGTTTTGTTCCTCTGATGGTTTAAAAAAATAACAAAAAAACCCACAAAACACAAACAGCACATACAGAACCATCAAATGCATTAAGCAAAAATATTAAATTCAGGCATTAATAGCAGCTGCTTCTACTTCAACTTGCAGTAATTCTTTTTACTCTGACATTCAAAGCCAGCAGTTTGCCCTCTTGCCCTGCCTCAATAACAAGACTCTTGCAAAGATAATTACATATACTTAATACATTACTTTAAATACCACTAATCTTTCCTTTATTTATCTGCCATGACTTGATTTTATTAGAACCTTTTATCCCACATTACTGTTACTGCAACTTTCTCTAACATAGTAAAGACTTCTCCTGAGATCTCTCAGTTTTACAACTTGTCTACAGACTCTACAGACTGACTTATTCAGGGATAACCGTGGTTCAGAAAAAAAAGTATGATTCAGAAGTACAGGGGGATCCTCTTACTCTTCTCAAGAATCCATCTGAAAATAGACTGAACTACTCTGGAGCAAAGAACTGGCACTTCGTGTTTCACGGTGTTACTCTCTATCCTTAAAAATCAGAGTAGAAGAGACCATCCAAAGAGCTATATCAAAATAATTGTTTGGTTTTCTATTCATATTCTTCACAGTTAGAGCCTTTTCAACATCTTTGTTTAATGACCAAAACAACAACAACAAAAAAATAATAACAAATTTTAAAAAATGATGGCTGAGGGTGAGTAAAAATAAAAATTAAGCATGACGTTTTAATGTGGTAAGTTTTTCAAATTTAATAGTGTTGGAGAAGACTGACATATGGCTTTTATGATACAATAGAAAGAAGGAATGCAAATAAAAACCACAGGTAGCTGAAAACAAGTGCCTCAGCAAAATAATGTGATGCCTCAAAATCATCTGTATTTTTCCTTGTACAAAGGATTTTTTCATTCAACATTTTTTCTCCCTCAAACTGGTTGAAATATATTTTGTGAGCTTAGTTAAAAATCCTACCCCCATATTTAAACCCAAACATGAAGACCAGACCTGGGATACCTCCAAAGCTATTAATGTCAATAATGGTACATTTTTTGAAAGTTTTCAAAGAAAATCTATACACCCTTAATTTTAGTTATATATATGAAAGACATTTTAAAACCATATTAGAATGTTCTATTTACAGGATAACCTTTATTATATTTTACCCAGGAGAACATCCTGATGAACTGCATTTTTCTGATGACAGCAACAGTGGCTAAGTAGTCCTCTTATTTCCAAGTTTTTCTAGAAGTGAAAATTGACTAAAACTTTATACACATATATTAACTCCTCTCAACATTCAGTTGTACAAATGGCTTTTCTAAATGTGTTTATACCAAAAATCAACATGTTACTGATCAGTACTGGTCAATTGTTATTACTGTCAATATGGAAATTGAAATATGGAATATTGAAAAATACTTTCATTTGGGATTTAAACTGAATGACTTTCAATTATTCCAGCTCCATGCCAAGTCTTTTGTTCTCAAAAGATATATGAAGGAGGGGAAAGGTACTAATACTATTATTATAGAATAAAAACAAATCTGATCGATCGATCTGAAAGTCTTTTTGTATTTGTCTTTTGGAGATTAGTTTTTAATATTTTATCCACATATACCACATTCTTAAACAACATGGGCAAAACATGTCCAAGTACTATGTTTTTTCAGAGTTGTGTTATGTTATTAACATCAGCTGTGTTGGTTTTTCCCTATGAAAACTGATACCAGATCTGGCATTCTTAACACACAGTACATCAATTCTGCATGTTGGACCCTGGTCCCAGCAAGTACAGCAATTAAATAGAATACTTACATGAAGATAAGCAGCCTGAAAATCATGGTTTTCTTGTTTTGTTGAACTGGCAGCGTAGCTGATCCTAAAAATTAAAAGAAAACTAGGATTTAATCAAGTTGAAGACTAGGATAAAGTGCCTAGAGTATGGCATTCATGAACAAAAATAAGTGCATTATGTACTCCAGTCTCCACACTCACCTCTCCTTTGTGTGAGACAACACAGGCTTTTGCAGCTGTTTGTATGAGTGCTTTAAGTCTAATCAAAATTGATGAATCCATATGGATAAAACACTGGCTCGCTTTCAAGAACAAAATTAGATGTGTTGATGATGGTTTTTTTTCTTAGAAACTCCCTAGATTCCTTTTTACTAGAACAATGACCCTTCCCGATCTCCTTCCTATAGGATTTTGGTGCTGGAGCCAATGTTTGTCAGCCTGGGAATTGCAGGCAACTTGGTCCCCCACCAGCTAGATGCAGCCCCCAGGCCCCAGCATGGGATATAGACAGCAACAGGATCCCTCCATGGCCCTAAGGTGATGGCCCTGGGCACCTAGTGAGGGCGGTGGGGCACAGACAGCCCTGGTTCTGCTTTGGGCAGGCCTGTGGTCCTGGTGGATTCAAAATGGCACCCCCAGACCTCAAGGTGTGGCTCCCAGCTTGCCCATGTCCTCAGGGCCCAGCCTCCTGGGAGGTCCAAATCCATTTAGGAATAGATCTAGGTTATCTGTGCTGGGAAACAAACTGCATATTGGCAAATTTCAACAGCCCAAGATGGCTTTCCTGAGAGGACCCGGCCTGGTGACACAGCTACAGAAGGGCTTTCTCCAGTCAGAAAGCTGAGGAGGTGGAAGCTGTGAAGCATTTGCCAGGCACTATGTCCAGCATGCTGCAGCATATTCAGCTCCCAGTTTCCCTGCCCAGCTTCTGCCCTCACTCAATTTGCTTTAGCTGAGAAGCCATTTGTAAAAGTTAACAGTCATCAGACCTTGCTGCCAAGGCCACCCAGCCCATTCCTTTACCTACCAATGTCTCTACACAATCCCTGAGGGGCTGAGAGCACAGTGCACAGCAGCCAGGTTCTAGCCAGGTCTCTTCCCTGTTAGGCAGCACACAGACAGGTGGAAATGTACTCCAGTGATTTTGGGGAACTTTGTCACATCCTTCACATATGGTCCTTGGAAAACAGTCTGTATATGTGAGGAAATACTGCTTGAATGCTCCCAAATGCTCCCTAGTAGATTTTGATGGGAAAAGCTAGTCTCTAATGATTCTTGAGTCAAATTTTTAAAACAGCTTTTCCAAAATAGTTTATCTTAAAAAGTACCTGCCTTCAATGATTATTCCTCAAAAGGCCAGTCGCTGAAATCAGAAGTCTTTTAAATCAGAAGACTTTTAAATGCCACCCAGATGTTTCTCCAGGAATTAGTTTTGAATACCTTCTGCCACCATTCACATTTCTAATGGACTTCATTTTCTGTCATTAACTGCAGATGGATGATCATTTTTAATGGGAGAAAGATGAGCTGCCGCTCGTGGGTTGGAAAGTCCGTTCACAGACTCCGCTATAGAGAGGAGTGGTTGAAGAATTACAATAAATGTGATCTGGATCTGATATTTCACTGGTCTGTAACTGTATTATCATTCAAAAGAGCATAAAAAGCAGGATTTTTTAATTCTCTGCCATGTTTTTCTTGCTTTATCACAAGAAACATCTGTTTTATTTACGTGGCTGAATTGGCTGCAGTCTCAAATTTTCATGCAATTTTGTTGTTGTATTTTAATGAAAATTACCTTTTTCATTTCCCTTTCAAGACTCTAGCTTTCCTCTGACATTGCCAATAACAAATGTCTCCTGCAGTGACAAGAAAATGAACTGGAGTGCTTGGGAACTACACTTGCAGGTATTACAACATTTCAAAATTATATTTGCTCTAAATCAGAACAGATGCACAAAGTTTAGATGTTACCTGAAACAAAAATACTCTTAAAAATCTGCTATAAGCCCATTATTTCAAGTTTTACATTATGTGCCATTACAATAAACTTTAAAGAACGTTGCTGTGTAAAAATTTAACGCATGACATAGTGAATTTATGAACAGATAGTATTTAGTCATTAATATTTACTGATCATCTGCACAGCTTTCTCCAAGTACTACCACATAAAACAGCAATCATCAGAATGTTAAGACCCAACCATAAAAATTAGAATATATGCAGTTAGATGCTGTAACATGAAAGTTCAAAGAAATTTAGTTTTATTTGGTTCCTTAAAAAAAATAAAATAAAATCTAGCTATGTTTTTTTTTTTATTTTTATTTTTCTCTCTTCTTTTTTTGACCATCAAAATGAGATTTTTGCCTGACCTCACTGCAGTGCTTTATCTCCTCTTCATCTTTTGAACCTGACTATGTAAGTCCCAGGTCATATATGTTTACTACTAATCATGTTATTATTTGTACTAAAAAGTCAAAAGTCAAATAATTAAATCTAAACAATGATCTTAATAATTCTTCATCAGCAACTAGAAGAGAGATGCATGCCTAAAACACTCTGGATTAATTCAATCTTTTTTTCTTTTTTTTTTTTTTTTTCCTAAAAACAAATATTTAATTAGGACAAGTTAGCCCAGTTTTAACTACTGTGAAAACAGAAATAACTGTTCCTCTGTTTCATGGTCAGAAATTGTTTTCCCAGTTTGATCAGTTAATGCCTGCAGAATGAAAAACGTGACCTTATGTTTATCTTTCTCTACTTAATAAATGCTGTTTGATATTTTCAAAGCCATGTTGGGGATTATAGTATGAATTAATTCTGGTTTTAAATATAGCCTATAGCTCTTCATCAGCTTTGAAAACATCTACTACTTTCTATGAGAAAATGCAAAATGGTGTCTATTACTACATGTACATATTCATATTCAGACAGTGCAATTTAAATTTTGTTGTTGAAAGCAAATATATTTTAAAAATAATAAAAATAAAAGAATAAAAAAAACGTATACTGGATTTTTCTTTTGTCTGTAACTAAAATCTTAATGTAGTCTTTTGTTTTTTCACAAACTTCATTCTGGCATCACTTAATTCACTCAATTTATATATGTTTTTGTTCTTATAAGTGACCAACATTTGCTCCATTAAAAAGTGTGCATGTGTGTGTGTTTGCATCCCAGATGAAGAAGTCTTTCCAATATAGATTTAATCACCATACCATCTTCAAAAGAAAAAATGATAGCAGTAACTACTAACACAACACTTGTAAAACACTAAGTGCCATATCTCAGAAAGAGTATCAAGAAGACTAGAGAAGATTAATCATTACACTGATGGCATCCCTGCATTTTTTTTAGAAATAAAGCTGCAAGTTTACTGCAACATTATATATTTTAAGTGTAATCAGAGTTGCACTGCTTCACCTTAGTATAAAGTAAGGAAACATGTTAATTTCCAGCTCGAAGAGATGCAATCTGAGAAGCCTGTTAAAACCATTTTGGCCCATTTATTCTGAGTGGTTGACACATAAATTATGAAGGAATTGGCTATGTCACAAACTTAGAATGAACAATTTTTCACTAATGTCTATGCCCACACTCATGCCTCACAGTAAATTTGCTTTAATATATGTGCCCACCAGCACATTAAAGAGGACTTCTGCAGTCTTATTGCAGGTAAGGGTAAATAAGAACTGCACAGGATACTGATATTTCCCTTACATGATTATTTTCCTGGATTTTCAGATGTCTCAATTAAGGCTTTGAATTTAACCTACAGTGACAAATTTCAGGAAGACATGATGTTTTCTGCTCCTTTGGTGGAGTCTCCAGCATGCTTGCAGAGATGCAGGGACCATCAGCCTTGCAAGGCTAATACAGAATCAGATTCCCTAGAGCTGCATCTATGCAAGTGTAGGTTTTGGTGGATGCTGCTTTCTAATTAGAACTTTTCACGTAACAAACATAAAATAGAATAGTTGCATTTCTTTCAAAAAATAATCATATTTTAGTTTAGTTCTGAAGCATAAAGAATAAGGAAAGGGAAACAAAGATTCTTAACTGATTGGAGAAAACCAGAACCTAAATACATCTGAATAACTGCTAACACTTTGATGACAATGTCAACAAATGTATAAATGAGCATAATTTTAGCAAAGAAGAGCTCCCTACAAAATTTAGCCTTCGTAGGCCAAGGCCCAATTCTGCTTAGCTTACACAACATAAAGCAATCAGCACCCAAAATAGCGAGATAATAAACTGGATCTGGCCCACAGCTAACATCTTTTCTACTACAAATTTGAACACAGTATATATTTTTTTGTTCTGTGTTGGAAACAAAACTGAAACACCAGAGTAGACCACTTGTGGAGATAATGGACTTCAGACCTTTCAGAATGGGTTGGGCAACATCCATCAGGAATTCAAAACTTAGTTAACCTTGTCTTAAAGCAAAGAAAAAGGAACAAGATGAACACAAACGCGAATTACACAAGCATATGATTTTAAGAATACCAATAGTTAATACTAAAATTTCAAGAAAAAAGAAAATGAATCAATGTTGAATCAATTGAATGAATCAAAATTTAGCATTTCAACTTTTCCTATCAAAGTGTGTTGGAATCAACACATTTCCTGCCACAATTCAACTTCAATAACAGTATATTTTTGATGAAAAACTATAAAAAAATCAGACCGCACACTTCACATCTGTAACGTTTTCCCTTCCAGTCATAGTGCAAATTTCCTCACCAGTACACTTTCAATAATACCATAGCAATTTATAAAAAGAAAGTAATTATAATCAGAAGGAAAGGACATATGGCTGATCTCATCAAAGGGATTAACATCTCCCATCTCAAAAATGACATTACCAAGAGATCCCAGATGAAGAAAAGATGGAGAAAAGTTAATAATTGAGGAAGCTGTGTATCCCAAATATTTGCATGCAAAGTCAACATGCATTCAAATCATGCATTCTTTTAGTTAAAGCTTACCACAACAAAGTAACCACAAGCACACTGTAAGAATCTGAAGCTCAGGGAAAGAAAGAATATTAAAGTTTGCAGAGTCTTCAAAGTTAAATATCTGAAAAATTAGTTTCAATGAAAATTGCATCCCAGTGCAAGCCAAATCATACTTTCATGAACCATAAAGACACCAGTGGGGAAGCAGCTTCTGTGGCTACCTTGACTGTGCATATATACAGACAGAGAGCAGCTAATAGCAGAAAATAAGTCCCAATGGTCAGGATGGAGATGGTGTTGCTAAAGGATACTCATCGCAACTGTGTGACCACAGTTTATCTTCATTGGATGTACCCACAAAGGGGATTAGTGGGTTTTAGATAGTATGCTGTAAGCATCCACTCCGATGTACCATACAGTACCCTCTAAACATAGAAATATGTCAAAACATTGTCTATTAAAGGACTAAAGGTCACTAAATTACTGAGTCAGTAAGGACAATTTGTTTACAAGAGTATAGCTTAGCTCACCCTTGCAGTATCTATGCTGGTCCATACTCCCAGAATTCCTCCTCTCTGCCTGTGCACACCCTATTCTCAGCCTCATCAGTCTAAAAGATAATTATCCTATGATGGGATTGTAAATAGTGGGCCAAATATTTCCAAAATATTTTTTCACTCTACACTGTATCTACCACTGTTACTAGCCTATAATCAGTTACAGTCATTTCTAAAACTCCAAATATCTTTGATTCCATTTTTAAGTTTGCAGGCGTCTTTTACTTCAATAGACATAGGACCAATCTTTAGCATATTCCTTTAATAGAGCAAATTCACTAAAGAATATGGATGCACTCATATATTTCAAAGGTAATTCTGGATATTTAGGACTTGGCACAGATGAGAATCTTCTTAGATTTCTCAGAGACAAACAAAGTGTTCCCTTGCCTGTGCTGGGGAATTCTGATTTACAGTTCCCAGGCCCCATTTCACATCAATTGCAATCTTCTTTTCTGCAAAGTTCACTCTTTCTCCCCAGTATTTGTTTTAGTTTCCCTTTTGCCCTGTCAGTGGTTAAAGCTGACTTTAGAGTACTGTTTTCTTACAGTTGAATTGACTGTTTTAGAGAAGCTTCAAAATGTGCTAGAGACTATATAAGGAAGAAGATTCTTCTTTTCAGCTTACTATAGGTTCTGTTTCTATGATAACACCATTAAAACAAACATAGAAAAACCATCATTATATACTAGTTGTTTTACACAGGGAGAGTCTGATTTAGTATTTTGAAAGCAACTTCAGAAAATTATTTGGTGTAAGCCATCTGCAAACAACTGACAATACATTTTTTAAGACTCTCATTGCTAGATCAGAATATGAAAGTTCTTTTGTCACATATAATAAGATAGCCACTGAATGTCTGCTCCAGTACTGAACCCTAAGGCAAACCTTTGACATCCACAATGTCAAAATTGATCTGAATAAATTAAGAAGCTAATTGGTCTTGTTAAATTCTCCCAGTCTAAGCAGAGTGGCTGCCATTGTCAATATTTAGTTACAGGGCGCTTTCAGATACCAAGTATATGATCCTTTGAATCTAGGATTGTCACAAGCCCTTAACTTCACTCTCCTAAGTACTTCCGTACTACTTATGCACAGATGTGGATGAGAGGAGTAAGACATGGGGTATAGCTCACAATTTAGAGGGAGCTAGAACTTATCATCTGGTCGTGAGAGACCAGTTCCTCATTTCCTCCTGGAAAGTCTTGCTTTCTATGGCCATACAAGACTACTCAATACCACTCTACCTACCATGTTGCTGCTGTACGATTATTCCTAATGTTAGAATTCAGTGTGTTGAAGTGATATAAGTGCTGCAAAATTGATTGAATTCAGCCTCTATCCAGTTTTTTCTCTCAAGGAAGAATTGACTTAAGATTACTTTGACAAGCAGCAGACATGTTGGTAACAAAGAGTTAATACATTCTCTTTCTGAGACTTTGATGAGATGAAGGAAAGACTCAGCAGAAAGGGTCGAAGAAGGTTTTTAATATATTCTGAAAATATACTCAGAACTCAGTAAATATAGATGAGAGTCCACATATAAGAAAGAGGGAAGGATAAAAATAGATCGTTGAGTTCGAACACTTGAGTGATTCAGAACAGGATGATCAAAAAAAGAGCAGAAATTCAACTAACCCCTTTATAAGTGGCATTTCACACTGAAGACCAAAATTCAGAATGATGTTGTTTTCTTTTAATTCTACAATTTATTTTTTTCTGTATTTCAAAGCTGGACATTTTAATGTCATTTTAAATACTGAGGTATACAGAGATAGGTGACTTGCATGCATGTACAGATGATACGAATGGATCATATCAGAAGTTTTTTCAAAATGGTGGAATTTAACTTAATGGCAATACCATGAAATACTGGTTGAAACTACACTTACTGAACTGATAAAAAGTTGTAGTTCTCTACTAGCTATATTAAGCCTGTAATAATGAAGACACTGCATAGGGAAGTCCAGACAGTATCTTTCAGTAAATCTTAGACTGTAGTCTCATCATAGGAACAGATATGATCCACACAAAAGCAAACATTCGGAGAGATTTATCAATACCTCATATTTTCAAATATCCACCTAAATGTGATCTGGAGAGATAATGGAGAGTACTGACATTTAAGTTGGGATAATGTGATTAAAAAAAAATAGGGAGAAAAAAAAAATCAGAGTGCTACCTGACAGGGACAAACCAGGTAGAGTCATTTTACACACAATAACAAGAAAGGGAAGAAATGTCACTTCTCCTTTCCCTGCCCCCACACAACAAATCTATCATCAAGGAAAACAATCAATCTGTTCAGTCTCTCACCTGAGTTACAGAAAACAAACTGACCTTACAGTTTTATCCACCTTAGTGCCATACTATGGCTCAGTTCAGAGGGAGCTGCAATTTTTCAGGTGAGTAGTGAATAAGAGAAAGACAATGAGAATATGAGAAACACAAAAATGCATGGTTTTAACCTATAGAAAGTCTGTAAGAAAGAAAAATTCCTAACAATATAATGAAACTGCTTCTGGCCACATTGGGATGTATTTTGACACTCAAGATACAGAGTTGTGCACAGTGTTTCCTTCTTTTGGTGTCGTTGTTGGTTTTTTGTTTGTTTGTTTGTTTCCCTAAACAAGTAACAGGCATCTTTTGCCATTGTAATTTCCAGTTCTTGGCTAAAAAATTTTGAAGAGTCAACAAAACGTGCCTTTGACAACAACCTTCTAAAAATGTACATCAAACATCCAGTTTAGTTTCCATATCAGTCAGGATCAACTGCCCAAGTGTCCACAGGAAGAATCAAGAGGAATGTATGAAGTTGAAACAAAGCAATGTGAAAGTTCAAGCAAATATTTCTGCATAATGTCTTGTCCTCCTCTGCCGGTTCTAATGACAAGTAATTCTCAGCTTCTTAGTTCTCCTGGACTATCATTTTCACTTCTGAAAGCAGCTGACAGCAAGTAGTAGAAAGTGCTTTGATTAAGGAAAGATATGATAATAGTGGACGTTCTTACACTCTGCGAGGCTTGTCTAGGTGGATAAGAAGATGCAGAATGAAAGTGGCATCATAGGGTGCTAGAAAATCTACACGAGAGCCTTTTAACTAGACCACAACCATCAGCCATTAACACGCCCTCGAGTCTAGAATAGTTTGTAATAGCACACTTTTAAGTTTCAACAGCTGAATCCATTTCTATATTGGTAATAAACCGTAATCACTGTAAGCTTATTTATACTAATTTCGATTGATGGCAAAAGCTCTTACGTGTACTCCAATGTCTTACCGGGAGGTAGGACTGACTCAGATATATTTTAGGACCCAATAAATACTTGCATTGAAGAGTTGCAGTGAAAATTTCTTTATGCTCATCTAGGAAATGTGTTTTCACACAAATATTCCCACTACTTTCAAAGAAATCCCTTTTAAGATAATAGCAGTATCTCTGCTGGAGAGGAAAAAAAAAGAGCATATGTATGCGTAATATTGTCTGCATTTGTAGAAAGGACTGACTTGTTCTTGATGAGTTATGTCTGTGGATCACATATTTCATGGCAGGGACACATAAGTGCCACAATCTTCCCTTAAACACTAAGCTTATGGAATTTCATCTTTGAAGGATGGAAAAGTTAGATGGATAAATAACTACAGTCTATTTTTCTGTCCTTTCTGCAGTGATTCACTCAAGTCTTATGATCTAACCTGCTCTGCAGGGAATTCCTACTGGGCAAATTCCTTTTTTACTTGATTTGCTTGTTACTTTATTCTTATCTGGCCCCATAACATGTAACTTATGGCAGCTCAGAATGTGCCTCCGCATGTCAATGCAAGCTGACAATTTACCCAACTTGACTCACTCAGGAACCCATAATTTGTCTTGCTACATGCGCCCTTAAATTGCAGTTTGGAAAACATTAGTGATGTGATTTAATTCTCCAGTTTATTTATGTTTGAAAGGCTAATGTATACACTATTTGAATGTGAAATTATTACTGAATGGGAAAAGAACTTATCTGCAATAAGCAAAGACTCAAATATGATGTGTTAACAATACATTTCATGGGAGAAAATGAATGAAAATAAACTCTGTGGATTTACAGTCAGTGACGAGTTTAACACATTTGAATTAAGGATGAGGTGTAATACAATCAAAATTAATAGGAAGCTGGTACAAGACTATTTTTCTTTTAATAACACTTAGAATTTTATTGCCTTTCCAAATTCCCAGAGTCTTTTCAGCTTGAAAAGTCACTCAAGTAATGGCTTTATTCTGAGTAAACCAGTGTGGTTTGAGGCTACATATATATCTGCTTAGACACATGGTCTGCCAAGTCTTCTGCACGTGTTTACGTTTTACAGCCAAATACTTCGACTTTGTAAACCTTAGAAATTAAGCACTTGTCTACGCAGAGACAATGAACCACACAATGGTTTGAGTTGGAAGAGGCCTTAAAGATCATCTAGTCATCTTTGCAAAACTCAATACAGCAGTTTATTATTACACATTTTCACACTCATAGTGAGAAGAAAATGACGCAAATTGGCTTTGAGCATACGTGCTTAATTTTATATAAATAATCCAGTTGACTTCATTGTTAATATTCATGTACATAAAATACATAGATATTTGCCAGATGAGGACTACTCTGACTGGCTTTCTTCTGGATCTCTTTATATCTAACTTCTATACATTTGCACCAGTGTGAAACTTGTCTCAAAAAGCAAATATGTGATGTTTATTGGCTCAAAGAAGTGAGATGATGTGTTTTTTAGAGATAATTAATGTATCTCCTAATATACAATTTGTTTTTACAAAATACATGGTTCAAGCGAAGACAAGACTGATCAGTATATGAAGACCAACTCTGAATTGGTCTTTTACTTTCATAAAGAAAACAATTCCTACGTAATACTAATTCAAATCAGCCTAAAGTCCAATCATTTAATACATATTCTCTATATGATGTGAAATTATTTTACATAAAGATGCCAATTCTGCTAAAAAAAAACAAAAACAAAACCAACCAAAAACAAAAAAAAAAAAAAACAAAAAAAAACCACCCAGTAGTTTTATGGGGATTTAGTGATGTCCTATTTCTATAGTTGTCCTATTTCTATAGGACTTCTATACAGTCAAGCTTAGTAAAGCATCAATGCAGTACAAACTTCATCATAACTGATCTACTGGCAAAAGATCTCTCACCATTAATTTTTTATTTTTTTTTTAAACAACTTTCTTTTCCACTCAAGCCTAGGAACGTTTTCTTTGACAAGAAAATTCAAACCTTGTTGCTGCATAAGAAACTAAATTATGTACAAGCTTCAGCTAAAAACGAAAAAAGGACCGAAAACCCTCACTCCATCTCACAGAAGCAATTTAGTTTGCTCAACACCCTGTCAAACCCATTTGACATGAAATTCCAGACTACTTAAAAGTGCTTTTTCCTCTAATTTATTTCTGTTTATTTTTACAGTACTTACTGTTTTGATCCCTCTTTAATGTACCTGGGAGGTAAGCTCCTCCACTTCATAGTTAAAGGAAAAATAACAACTTTGAGAAGCGTTTTAATGACGCGCATATATCGTTGAAAGAAAACATTTTCATCTTCTGTATTTCACGCATGCACAAAATCTCTAGATTGCTTCCCTCTTACAAACTTCCTCTAGTATAAGACCTGAATCTGGCTACACAATGCAGCTGTAACATTTTCCCCATCCTAATACATTTCTTAGAGGTAGAAAATCCATTTAAAAGCAACCAACCCAAAAAAGGGCAGATTCATTTTTCAGTGCTAAAGGCTATATATACTCAATTAGAACAAATTCTAGCTAATATACTTAATTAGAACAAATCTTTAGAACAAGTGTGACATCCATGAGGGAGGACATTTTCTGAAGAGCATCTTTTGTCAGTGTAAAGAGAGCAAGAGTAGAAAACTTAAATGTCCTAGGTCAAAGCTTTTGTCCTACAACAATACTGTGATCTACTTGTGGTCTGCTGATGGCTGACTGCAAGTGAAAATGAAAACAATCATCACAGAAGAAGGTGCTGCAGCACACCTTCTTACTTTGCAGTCAGCTTAAGACATGCATACAGAGACAAGAAACCCAATAGTTATATGGTCATATTACTACTGTTTGTTTCCAAATATGTACCAGCCTTTCCTGTTACAAAGACATGCTGTTTTTCCTCCCTATCCTCAAAATGGTCTCAGAGATCTCCTAATTGTTGCAAGAAAAAATGGTTCAAGAATTCTGAACCTGTTTAACTTTTTGCTTCCCTCATTTGCCTTTCTCAGCATATTAAAAATAACAGTATATGAACATCATTAGCCCAAGTTCATACTGCTGCCAGACTAGCAATACATTCTCTACTAGGAAAGCATGAGAAATCCCAGAAGAGCAATAAAAAGTCTGGGATGCTTGGACAGAAGTGAGAAGCTTAAGCAGGCTGCAAAGGCCTTTTTGCCCTTTAAGAACTACATAGAATATAACTAGTTATTAGAGTTTTCTTGTGAACTTTACTAGTTATATAATCACATGTCTGTTCCTCACATACAAAATGGCACAGGAAAGAATGCCTATGTTATGTCTTAAATTTCAGGGCTGTCACAGAATCATAGAACGGGTTGGGCTGGAAGGGACCTCAAGGATCTCAAATTACACCCCCACACCCCCAGTACAGGCACGGACACCAACCTCCAGATCAGGTTCTAGACCAGGTTGCCCAGGGCCCCATCCAACCTGGCCTTGAACACCTCCAGGGATGGGGCATCCACAACCTCTCTTGGCAGCCCGTTCCAGCGCCTCACCTCTCAGTAAGGAACTTCCCCCTGACATCCAATCTAAGCCTTTCCTCCTTGAGCTTAAAATTATTCCTCTTTGTCCTATCGCTGTCTACCCTTGAAAAAGTTGATTTCCCTCCTTTTTATAATCCCTTTTTAAACACCGGAAGGCTACAATGAGATCTCCTCACAGCCTTCCCTTCTCCAGGCTGAACAAGCCCAGCTGCTTCAGCCTGTCTTTATAGGGGAGATGCTCCAGCCCAATATTACAGAAGACTCCCTGGGTACGTGTACAGTTATATAGTTATACTTACAATATATATGTATATATATAATATATAATATATAATAACTTTGTATAACATATATAGTTACATAGTTATACACATAATTTTGCCCAAGAAGACATTTTTAAAGGAAGAGAAAAACAAAATTTGTACTCACAATCTCTGTAAACTTGTTTCATGTTGGCTGAAAAATGCAGTCCTCAGAGATAAATTCTAGAATGCGTTTGAAATAGAAAATCCAAGGCAATCTTTCATTGTCAACATGATTTTTTGTGTGTGTGAATTTTTTTTTTTAAACCAAAAATTTATTGACAGAAGTGTTTTATAAATTAACTGCAATGCATTACTGAATTTTCTGTGTATGCAAAATAAAATTGGGTTTAAAATATGTCAAATTCCTCATTCATAAATTTGCACAAAAACACAGAGGCTTTTTTTTGTTTTTTTTTTTTTTATTTTTCTAACATCAAACATACACCAAGGCAAATATTCTCAAACTTGGCCAGGCTATATAAGTACTTCAAAGAAGGAAAGAAAAGACAGAAATGGAAACGTCTGGGCATTTTAAAAATAGAACAGCACATCCATTTTGAAACTGACCTCATCTTTTAAATACCCTTTAAGAATAATTACTTTAGTTTTGTACTGAGTGTTTTGTGCATCCATATCATTCGTAACTGAACAGAGAGACATTCTTCAGATTTTTGCTTTCCCTAAAAAAAAGAACACACACAAAAATAAAAACCCAACATATAAACAAAAAACCCAACTGTCAAGCCTTCAGAACCTTACACTTTTAATCAACACGAGACTCTCCCTGCCACATATTCACAGTGCTTAAAGTTGGCCACTAGACTCAGAAACCCATTACTTGCACAGCTCTAAGTTTTACTCCCTGCAACACCACGCTGTACCGCAGTTTCTGCTTCAAGACTGCCTGGATGTGTTCACAATAATATGCACTAAGTTAGGCTTTTTATCTTTGTTATTACCGATCTGTTTTCACGTGTTATCTATTGCTGGCTATTGGCATTAGCATGTTGGATGCTTCACAGTAACTCTGTATTTCTCCTTTTCTTGCTCAGAATAATTCTGTCCCAATAGGTCTACCAGGTAAGAAACTACAAGAAACCTTGTGAAAAGGTTTTTAAGTTTCCAGTAGGTGCATAATAGCTCATTTGAGAAGTACTGCCAGTAGCAGAAATGAGGTTGAAGTTACCTCAGGCTTAGAAAGAGCAGGAGAAAGAAGCCATATCAAACTCAAGGATCCAAACCAATATTAATTTAGAGTCAAAGAAATGCCCTGCAAACAAATTGCATGGAAGTAAGATTGAGTAAGAAACAGACAGCAGAATTGACTTTTTGTCTATGAGGTGCTGCTAATGTGCCCCACTTTAAGTTTCTCAATCACATTCTCTGCACTGTGGTTGCCACTCCAGTTCTGTTAAAATACACAAGGTTGAGTATTTTGCAGAAGCAAAGGAAAGATTTTTTTAGAAGGCAAACCTTATGCATAGCAGGCACTTATTCAGTATTTACTCTTTGTCACTGAGTAAAAATTCCAAGGGTTTTGAAATTACATTTTTTAAGGTCATTTGTCACTGAAGTTGGACAAGACACTGCAGATAACTTAATGTTTGTTTACACTTTAACAGTGTCCATTTTTTGTAATTGGAATTTGAAAGAGTAAATGTAACAAATGCAAAGTAAATCTTTCTATTATTATAACCGTCATGCTTCTATGGACATAACAGTCAGGCAACACATGGAGTTTTCAAGAATATTTTATTAAGAAAGTAACAATTTCAGCCATAACTTGTAACGTGGAATAGTTGCAGATAACTGTGACCGTAAGCACTTGAAAAGTGAGAGGTCACTAAGAAGGTAAACTCTCAATTTAGGTTATAGCAAGACTGGAGAAATAGGAACTGTCACATTATTTTGAGTTAAGTTTGTTCTCTTCTGAGCTAATGCTTTCATAAACAATAGTTTTATTTGAAAGTTGGTTTCTGAAGTGTTTCACATTTTCAACATCAACTCAAGACTACAGAATGTCAGTGATCATAGAAAAATAAACATCTGGAAAATGAAAAAAAAAACAAAAACCAAAACCCTTCCATCAGAAGACAAAATGTCCTCTTATTTTTCCACTCCTCCTATGGGCTGTTCTTTGAAAAGTGATGGTGGTGGGGAGGAAGCATCAGAGAACAGGAGAAAGAGTCGAAAATTTCATATACCCCTTAATTCCTTGGATATTTGTGCTAACTACAGCATAAGGAGAATTTATATGAACTTCATGCTTATTTTCATTCATTTGCCTCTGATCCCCCTCTTCTGGGTCTGAATTATAACTTTAAAAAACAAACAAACAAACAAAAACAAAACAAAACAAAAAACTGATGCCAGTGCTTTCTACTTCACATCTTATACAGCTTTCTGTTTACAGATAGGGTTATCAAAAATACTGCGTGTGAAATCTCAATCATCTAGGTATAGATGCTCAACGTGTATGCCAGACTACAGAATACATATGGCCTGCATGCACATCCCTAGGGGAGTTAAGCTCATCTCATATACAATTTATTGTCATCACTAAACTTCTGCACTGATCCTCTAACCCAGGCTGTCTGACACAGACACTCATGATTTCGGATTTGGAGGTTTCTGTGCTACTCCTCCAGCGATGACTTATTCTCATGCTTAATTCTCCAAAGATTACTTTTAACAAGACTTCCTCAGGGAGCCCTCAATAAAAGATTTAAACCCACACAATTTATCACAAGTATCTGGCAGGGCCTCAGGGGAGTTTAGGGTATTTTTTTCTTTCTTCCCGTTATCAGAAACAACAGCATTTTGCTAATGCAAAACAATCAGTATTTGCTCAGAAAGGATCTGTACACCCATCCGTGCAATGAAGGAGCAGAAATGCTGCCTAAATAAGCCAACACAGCCACAGGAACTAACCACTATTTGAAATGGAGATGGAGATTATAAACGGAGCTTTGCATCATTTCACCATTTCTGCCCGCAACAGTTCTAACTCACAAAGAAAAGGCTCTTAAATACATTCAGCTCCCCTTGTGGGAAGGAACAGGATACTGTGTACAGTACCCACCTGTATATTTTCCTCCAAACTGTGTATTTGTGTGTGCAGTGGGATGACATTTTTTGATTTAGATGTCAGCAAATGGAACTTTATATTGTGCTCCTGTCTTCTTGCTTTCTTAGCTGGCAGACTGCAGTGAATAAGGGTTATTCTGTCATTTTTATTTTTATTTTTTTAAATTGTTTTTTGAATTGAGATATTTTCCATAAAGCCAGGTCCATTTGTTATTCATAGGAAGCATGCTGTTATAAAGTCTGGCATAGCATTTTGGGACCACTGGTCTGAGGGCAAGCATTCACATGGATCCCTTACCCTAACCCTGCTTCCGTACCTCTTCAGACACCAAAGATGAGCAAGGTGTCACTTCTGAAAGAGTGGGAGGTAATACAGTGGGTTGATTAAAGGATTGCTGTTCACAAACTTGCTCTTCATTTTCAGCAGTCATCTCTAGTTGCTAAAAAAGTACCTGGCACAGAATTAAGAGGAGAAAGCATACAATTGAAATGAAAACTATGCATTGAAAAAAAAACATAAATCTTTGTCAGTAAAGCATCCAGGCATAGATTGCTTTGTACCTGTGAATGAATCTGTTGCTATTTCACAGCTTGTCAACAGTGCTCCACACAAAGACGAGACACAGGACGGGCTTCAGAACATCCAGTCCTAATGGATGCTGCAAATACGCAGTCCATCCTCATTTAAAAGCCTCTTAGATGTGAACTTCAGCATTTCAACAGCTATGACTGCTCCTGAGAAAAGTTCAATTCCCCAAGTTCTTAACAGTTTTCCCTTGTAAAATGTGCACTATCGTGACTGTGTTTTAAAGATTTGCCAAGCCCAGTAATTTTAGTTTTTATGCTGTGCATTTTATGAAACACTGAATTTCTGTGGGGCAATGATGTTGGAGGACAACAGCTTACTCTACACTTTGCTGTAAATAGGAAGGAAAGGTATTTATCCTAAACTTGCAAAATGTAGCTTAAGCAGGGTGATTCAGCTGAGAGACATAGACAATACTTGATTTAGGCTGGTTTGTTGAACAATAGGGATTAGCATATTAGTTTAAAGACAAATATATTAGTTTAGCAAAAGAAATCAATGATTGCTAGTTCTAAAACTTTCCATTTCAACTTTGATTGGTGTGTGAACGACCAATGTTTGAAACCAACAGTTTTAATGATTCTGCTTCACAAGAAGCACTGGAGTCATAATAGACTACTTCTAACTTCACATCCACCAGGTGCAAGGACACCTTCATCAGATTTCTCATATATTGTTTTGGATTAGATTGCACTAAGACAGAAAGTTGCTCATTACAGCCTAACAAGCAATGAAAGTTTGCCAAATTGGGGGGAAAAAAACTTAAGGTCAACCAAAAATCTCTGTGATTAAGCTGATGATGGAAAAATGGGGAGAAAGTAACTGGTCAAAGACCACCGGAGGCCACCATTGCACATGTTCAGAGGGACATTAGCATATATTAATGAGTTCTTTGAAAAAGAATGAATAGGTATGCCAATGTACTGCATATGTATGTCTTAACTGTTTAAATGTAGAACCTGAACTGTGAGAGACAGTGCTTGTTTTTGCCAAGTCGCCCGGTATGTATCTTGAGGAATAAGGAATACCCTTAAGGTTTTCTAGGGGCACTACTTGTAGGAAAAAAAAACTGTTTGGAAATACAGGCTTCAAAATGCCATAAACATCCAGCCTTATCAATTTCTTTCTTGCCCTAGGGTTTCCCTTGTGATTGATCAAAGCAGTAAAGATCGCTACATTTAACAAGAGGTCTAATCAGGCCTTAATGAAAAGCTTTCAAACAAGGCACCCAGGCCATCAGCGCACAGACTGTGCTACATGTCTAAAAAAGGGGAAGCCCTACAGGCAGCTCATATTCAACACATCCGTCCTTAGAACAGAGAGGATTTGGGATGAAAATGCCTGGAGAGTCTGTTAATCCCAGACACACAATGCACAGAAAAAAAATCTCTAGGTGTAACTGGAAGAATAGTTTGGACTTCAATCAGTCATGAGAGTTCCCTTCAGACCACCAGAAACAGATCCAGAAACGTGAATGGAATTAAAAGAGCCTAAGACATCCCATCAAAATCCCGGGCTGAAGAAAAGAGAATCGTGGGAACAATATGCTTTGATTTGGTTTTACCCTGGGGTTTCTTTCATCATGTCAGTAATGTGGCGCAAACTGCCCACAGATCCTTGACCACCATTTTCAGAAAGTCCATTATCTAAGATGGCAAGGAAACACTGATGTCAAAGCAAAATATATCCATATATACAATTGTCAAGGTGTACATTTGCAGCACATCGAGAGTTAGTTACAGAGTTGCTGTTTTATCAGACCTTTAGAAGCCATTCTACAAAAATAATTCTTAGGCTTTAGAGCTTTTCTCATCAATCAATCACAGATGGGAAAAAATAATCAAGTAATACTCCAAAAATGTTAGAAAAGTTCAAATATACCTCAAATGTGTGCCTCTACCTTGCCAGCTTCCTTGTTTTTTCTTTTTAAATCAAGATGTACTTTTTACACAAATAGCTTTAATTTTTTGTGTCATTCAGCCCTGACTCTATCACTTGAAATAATAAGAAGATAGAAAAGTTTGACTTATAATCAGCTATTTTTCCCTTGGCAGGATACATCAAGAATTATTCTAGCTTTTTCATTCAATTCCCCAGCTTTCTATTTCCTCATGAACTTGACTTTTGTCTTTCTCCCCCTTGCTTATATTCCATTTGCTCTCTTTTCACACTCTCAGATTTCTTCTTTCCCAGTCTGGCTGACGTACAGTTCCAAGACAGACAAGTGGGACTAGAAGGAGAGCTTTGGAAACAAAAAAGAGGAGATAGATAGAGTCTCTTCTAAACTGCATGTTCAGATATAACTCCCATTGCCAATACAAGCTGAGGGATGAAAGGACTGAGCACAGCCCTGCCGAAAAACACCTGGGGATACTGATGGCAAGCTGGACATGAGCCAGCAATATACCCTCACAGCCCCGGAAGCCAGCTGTATCCTAGACTGCATCAAAGGAAGCATGGCCAGCAGGATGAGATAAATGATCCTGCCCCTCTGCTTTGTGCTGGTGAGACCTTAATTGGAATACCGCATCCATATGCGGAGACGTCGGTACAGAGAAGGGCCACAGAAATGATCCACAAAATGGAACACCTCTCCTGTGAGGACATACTGAAAGAGCTGGGGCTGTTCAGGCTGGAGAAGAGAAGGCTCTGGAGAGACCTGGTAGCGGTCTTTTAATATCTAAAGGGGAGCTGTAAGAGGACAGACTCTTTAGCAGGGTCTGTGGTCATGGAACAAGGGGAAATGGTTTCACACTTAAAGAGGGGAGATTTAGATAAGATATAAGGAAACAATATTTTAAAGTGAGGGTGGTGAGGCATTGGGAGAGTGCCTAGTGATGCGGTTGATGCCCTGTCCCTGGAGAATTTCAAGGTGAGGCTGCATCAGGCCCTGGGCAATCTGATTGAGCTGTGGATGTCCCTGTTCATTGCAGGGGAGCTGGACTAGATGGGCCTCAACTCTAGGGATTCTATAATATTGTTACCTATTCTAATTATAGAACAAACTCTAGAGTCAGAAAGTAGTTCTTCAGCCACAAATGTAAAAAGATTTCTAAGTCCTTGCCCATGACATACTACACAACAACAATAACAGGTTTGTAGTTGCATGAGGGAGGCAAAGCTCTTGATAATTCTGACCTTCATGTTTCAAAGGCACCTACTGCTGGCACCTGCTCTGGGGAAGAAAATAGAAAAATCTACTGCCCAGGGCTAATCACTTCCCCTTCCTTATTATTCACCTCCTTCTTACCTCATCTAGATATGAATCACTGTGCAAGCAATCTGTCTGCCACAGCAGCACTGATACCCATGTTTCTTCCACCATCTCAGATACAGTCATTCCAACACTTCATCAGCCTCCTGCTGCGAGGGCTCCCCGCAGATTTCACCACCTCCCACCACGTTGGCTCCACCAGCGTCTGAATTCACATCTTCTTACATGTCTGCCAGCAGAGTTGCCCTTCCTGTATCTTGTCACATTGCAAAACTTGACTTCCTACTTACTGCCTTGATTTTTAATTTCATCAAATTAACACAGCCTGCCTCATTAGCATACCATCTTTTACATTTTGGGAGTTATGTCAGGTCACACATGCACTGGTGTGGAATTATTTTTCCTAGAACAGAGCAACTTCAACAATCTAAGGGAATCAAAGAACTACTATTTTTCTTAAGGTCTAGGTAGCAGAGATGACTGAAGAGTTGTAGGAGATACTGCTGCTTGCACACATGTATTTAGTCAATTTTGATCTCAGACAGACATGATTTGTAAGATAGAGCTCCACTGTCCCAATATTTATCTTGATTGATTTTAATGAAATCTGACAAGAAGTAAGTAGCACCAGAGCCCACAGGCATAACTTTATCACATCAGCAAACAGCTCTTCTCTCACTGGCTCTACCTTCTTACTCATGCAAATGGACCAGCTCCTGTAGGTTACTCCTGAAACACCAAATACAGGCCCAATATGAGGAAAATTTGCCTCTTTTAAAAGGTGATTTAATGCTATCACAGAAGCTAACACTCATTTAGTGAACAACAGCTCTTTCTATGTCTCTCTAATCACAACTTGAGGAAATAACAACAGAATCTTTCCTGTAGAGCTTAAAAATAATAATAACCTTTAGTTTTTAGTTATAAACAATCTATTCATAATCCTATCCCTTGAAGAACATCTCTAAAGGTAAATAACATGAAAAAAAATTAAAAAAAAAGCACTGCATTATCCAGGAAGGAAAAAAAAAAAAAAAAAGCTTGTTTTAAAAGTTTGTTTAAATGCAATGGATTCATTACAAAATTATAATTATATATTTTTTAAAATTATATAGATATATTTTTACATATGCCATCCATCAGTTTGCTTCTCATCTTCAGAACATTTCTGTTATGGCAATCCCTCATTTTACTCCCTCCAGTTCTTGCTTGCTGCTCTCTGCTCAGTAAGGTTTGGTTCTATCTGTCTATATGCAGTGCTTGCTGATGTGTGAGCCCTTTGAGAAACGGGGGAACAACGCAAAGCACAGCGTGCTTGCTTATATCCATGTTTTTTTATAAAGCTTTGCAAACCTGTAAGAGCCCCACACCAAGACTCGTGAATTACAGCAATTGATACAATTTCCTTCCTGTGACAGAAGGACAAGCCAAAGCCTGCAGGAATTTCATGCTGAGTCCTGGCAGATCTGCAAAACTTCTATGATAAAAACCTCCACGCAAAACGAAAGCCTAGTGAAAGCCACCTCAGAAATATTGCAATGGAGCCTGAGAAAGGGATGAGATCTGTACAAAAGACCCTTGCCAGAGTCCACAAGAGGAAGGAGGATAAAAGGCTAACCGAACACATTACACCAATATGCTAGAATGTACTGGTACAAGAGATATGCCATTTGAAACATTAGAAAGAAAGATGTGTTAAGACTTGCCATAAACAAGCAAGTTAATTTAGGTACAAAATACATGGGAGCAGGAAGGAGGACAGTGAAGAAGTCTACACTACAAGACTGAAATCCTCAAATATTTTAAATATAGATCATCGTCTGAGCAGATGCACCTTTGGGTTTCACTCATCAGTAGTTATTCCTAAGCTGATATAACTCACAAATTAAACTTTTATTAAATGCATTCAGAACTTTCTATTTTTGCAGATTCTAGACACTTCAGATTTTCTATAACTGTCATATAAAGAAGTCTTAGTCCTGAAGTACAGACGGAGAAAAATGTGCACTGTCTGTAGATATATAATATATGTCTGATCCCTGTTACAACATTTATCTTGGAATTCTGGTGACATGAACAAACCACGTTAGTTTTACTTTTGTGGGCTTTTAAGGTCAAAGCATACCCCTTTGACAAAGGAATACAGACTTGCTAAAGACAATAATTAACAACCAAAACTATGACCTCTCTTTTGCCTTTCCATAAAGTATGGTTACCTGCCATCTTGTGAGTGAATGCACTATGCCCCTCATACTGTGTGCAGCCAGTATGCCACACATACATCTTCTAAAAATCCATTCTAAAACATCAAGTAATTTTATGCCAGTGTAACCAAGAAATTAAACCACATATTGGATCTGTAACCTTGTTCATAGCTACTATTTGATATAGACTGCAGATGATTTGATATGTAGAACAGATAAAGCGCATGTAATATTTCACACAAGATGCGAAATAACACTTTTTCTTTTTTTCAAATGATCCTAAAAATACCTGGTTATGAGGACCTAGGATCCTATGCATATCCAGAGCTTTTCACTCTTTCATGTTTCAGTTATGGTCAAATAACAAATTATTAGGAGTGAAAACCTAAGACCTTTGGGTGGTCCCAAAGGCATGGAGCCAGGAATTGGATTTCATGATCCTGGTGGGTCCCTGCCAACTTGGGATATTCTAAGATTCTAGGAATTCTTTTCATGTATTCATTCCCCTGAAATACGTAACCCTTGCAGTTTAGTCAGATGCCAGACCAGAAGTATAAGGCCGTACTTGAAAACTCATTTTCTCAAAACACTTGCAATGCGTATTTCAAAAAGGCTGTGGTTAATTTATGTTTGTCAAACAATGTTTCTCTGAGAATGTTTTAATCATGCCTCAATATATTTCTATATTGTGCATTTAGAAATCAAATGCTGTTTTTCAGGTAATTCTTCCTTCTTTCAGATGATAACGAAAGAATTAGTTGTGAAGACTTAGTTTAGGTTTCTACCTTTTTAAAATAGGCTTTCCTAGAGACAGTTTTCCTTCCTTTGTAATTCATGGTTAAACTGGAGCTCCCCACTTAAAAAAACAAAATGATGAAACTGGAATGAGTATTAGGTGAAGTCAGAAATGAAAGATGAGCCTTCACACTGTAAGAGGAACTGAATAGGTCAAATTATAAGTAGTATTAGTTACTTTACAATTATCCCCCAGAGCCAGCACTGCCGCAAAAACATGGATCAGCAAATGGCTTTAGGATCAGAAAACAGAACCAGAAAAATCAATACATAATTCATAAGATTTATACATAATGTACAATAAGCTCATGGAATTACACTTACTCCATTTGCCAGTCACCAACAAGGCTTACATTTGTAAAATTACTCTTAAAATATGAACTCAATCAATGGACTTGTTCATGAACTTAATTGTGGAAAAATGACAAGCAGAAGCAAATACGTTACTTTGATCTTGTAGAGGTGCCAAACTGAAAAACGTGGGATCATATTCTTTCAAACTTCAGAAACGTGCAAATCCCCTGCACTACAAAATGGACTACCCAGGACAACAGAATGTGAACAGCCTCCCTTGTGCTGTATAGATCTGTCTTAATGACTCTCTAGTAACTTATTTAGCAGCCAACAAGAGGGAGCAGAAGAGATTTTCTATGATGAATATTATTGAGCTATATATGAAACTGATCAAATAATGAAAAAATCATTCACAGATAATTTCATCATCAATTGATTAAAACAGTTCAAGCTGATGTACTGTTCATGTTTTTTTCTGTTCATCAGTTTTGCCATTCCTTTCATTGTCTGAATCATGGATCTTCAATCAATAATCAGGCAGAACAAAGCAAAATCATTTCCAAACTCTAAAGTACTACGTATAAGTATATAAAGTACATATAAGTATACTATGTAGTAGAAAATGCAGGTGTTTGGGAAATCTGATAAAAATCAACTAATACAAAATCCCACAAGGATACAAAGCCAGAGAACTCTTTTCAGTGTACGAGGTAACAAATGCTGTACTTTTAAACTCAGCCACTGCGGAGTCGGCATGTGCCCTGGCCTTTGACAAAAATGTTCCTAAATTCACAATGTTCACAGCTACGGCACAAAGAAATGTCAAGACTCTTGCTGAAAATGCTTTTAAGCTTACAAAATGAGGTGCCGCATGGTTTCTGCCACAAGAACATATAAAAGTCATTCATGAGTGACTGTCACACCTTATAAGAAAGTACAAAGCACCACAGACTTCAAACCAGAATATGAAACAGAGACCAAACATTAAAAATGTTTTTTGCTAGTTAATAGAGACCTTGCATGACCCGATGATGGCAAATAGCTTTCAACCGGCTGCTGGATCTACTACTAGTGCCACAGGATTTTCAGGAATAAGTAGGTTTTCAACAACTTCAGGAGGAATCTGGTTCCAACAATTGGAAAATTTGCCAATTACTTAATTCCTTCAGAGGAACAACCGGAGGCTTGCAGAGATGGTATCCTTTCTGCCTCAGAGGGAAAAAGGACCACACAAAAGCACCATGTATTTCAACAGGTGCTGAGTTCTTAGGAACACAGGAGAAGCTTACTAGAGGTTCACATCACTCTAAGCCAACCACATGCTTTAGTTTTCAAATTAGGAAAGCAGAAGCACAGGAATCTGATTGGTATGACAAAAACAGCTTATATGCATACAGTGAGATAGACAGATATACAAGGAGATCCACCCACGCATGCAGGATAATCTTTTGGTTCAGATCAGCTTTAGAAAACTCCTGTCTATGCAGCAGTGTTGGTTAGAGACATGACTTCTGGCAATATTCCTACATCTTGTTTACATGCAGTTATAGCGATCTGAGTTTTTGATGGCATAACTGCTTTTGTTTAGCAATCCAACATAAGTGACTTTAATAGCAGTGGTTTTGGCAGATATAAAGTGCTCCTTCTACACAGTGCTGACACCACAGTCATACTGGCAAGTATTTTATCCCAAGCTTATAAAAGACAGTACCAAAGGAGTAGGTTGAAAAACTCTATCACAGCAGGGGAAGCTGATATGGACTCATTTGTGGGGCTAATACTTTCTATTTTTCTTTTGTGACTTACATTTGATGATAAGATTTCTTTCTGAGGAGTATCTTCTACTCCCTTTCTTTTCTTTGATTCCAGAAGAAAATCACATTCATACATCTCTGGTATAAAACTTTGAAAGAACATTTTGAAGTTATTCAAAATAAAAAAGGAAGTTGTTAAAACAGCCAGATTGACAGCTCTAGTTTTCAAAAGCTTTTTTTTTTTTTTTTTTGCCCTTGGACAGACACAGTACCAGCAAATGAAGTTCCTCTGTGTGAGCCTGCAAATGCAAAGACTTGCAGGGACCAATTGGAGGAGCAAAAGATCCTGTCTGTCTGACAAGACAAGACCACCACACACATACTCATGCACCAGCTGTGGACACTGTTCAATGAGAAGACTTCATCTTGATAAACAGAAGGACATTTTAAGAGTCGGGGCAAGGCATCTGCCTCGCACCTTGGCTAGGGCTGCCAGTGCCTTTCAAGACCATAGGAATGTCAAGATCAAGGGGGAAAAACGCCACCCATTCTGAAGACAGGATACAAAGAAAATCCAGTCTAGAGATGTCACGAAACAGTTCTCGGTTAGGAAAAGCTGCTACCTTATTTCCCATAAGCCAAGGGTAAAATGCCCTGGTCTTCTTCCTTCTCTTTTCTCTTTGCAGGCGGGATTCATTCCAGTCACTATGTTTGGGTAGGACAAATGGAACCAAAGTTTAAATCACACCCAATAGACTTGTATTTTCTGTATAGTTTCCCAGCTTCATCTGTGTTTTACAACAGGCACTCTCCTGAACACAGCTGGCAAAGGACTACTTAATAATGTGCATAATAAATAAAAGAATAAGACAAGCCCATAGCTGTTTTCAGTACTAAGAGCAGTCCAACTTGGTTCAAGAGCAAGAACAGCATGTCTTCAAGAGCAAAACCACATGTCCCTAATCATAGCAAATACACTTCTGGCTTTGTCTGTTTTGCTTGCACAGAAATGTATGAATGCTAAAGGGCAGCATTGAGTCACACACATCTCACTATTACAGATCCCCTACCCTTCAGAGAACTTAAAAATTTTCAATTGACATTCAATGACGCAATAAAGTCTCTCAAAACACCACTCTTCTGCAGGTTCGATGCAAAAAAAATTGGAGAAGCAATCAAGCTAGGCATCTGCTAGAAGAGTAGCAATGAAGAACCTAGTAGACATTGAAGATACTGATAATCTAGACCCTCTCTC
The DNA here is from genome assembly GCA_030625065.1 of Alectoris magna. Taxonomy (NCBI): domain Eukaryota; kingdom Metazoa; phylum Chordata; class Aves; order Galliformes; family Phasianidae; genus Alectoris; species Alectoris magna. Next base: position 110,708,697 of record CM060560.1, read on the forward strand.
AAGTGAGCCCTACAAAATAGAGAGAACAAAGACACTACTTAAATGAACTGTTTATTCAAAAGATGTTTTTAAATCACAAAAATTGTGGTGATTACATACTATGCTCTCTTCAGAAAAGAGTTAGATTTTTTCCTTCCTCTATTTCCTTTTTACCAGGTGGGTACAAAAAGCTAAACTCCATTGACTCCTTAATCTGACACATCTGTGTACTCTCAGAAAACACTTGTTCAAAAGCTACACAATGAAAAAGTACACAGCCAACAAACCCAAGCTGAAATCCCATCACAGTTTACAATTTGGTTTTGATTTACGATTTTCTAATAGTTGAGGCACTGACACTTTTGCACAGAGACAGATTTCTGGTGGAAACCTTTCTACCACTTGTTTCTAAACACTCTATCATCAAGATTTTCACAAAGGAAGTACTTGCTGAAGTTATAGGAGACAATATTTTAGTAGTATCACCTTTTACAATAAAAAAAATTAAAGCAAAAGATAGCTCCTATGTTTTTACTCAAAATGTTCATGTCCTACTACAGAGTTTATACACCTGCTTTCTTTTGTGCACCTGAGCTGCAAATGACTTCCATTCCGATGAACAAGACTGGTCATCAGGGCATCTCTTTATTTATATCTACTTGTAAACCTGTGACACCTGCTGGAGGGGAAAATACAGATTGCTATCAATAAGCCTGTATTTTGTTCCTTTCCTGGCTGTGGCTCTCACCTATAACTTCTTTGTATGCCTTAAAGAGCTTGTGAAACCCTGTGCAGAAAGAATGGAACATGCATTTTATATGGTTCAGTGATTAGCTAGTAATACCCTCCTATGGCTCTTCTCATTGTTTCTTTCCAGTCTTCCACTGTTTTAAGCGCTCAGCTATTAAAATTCAAATCAGATAAAGTGAAAATTGCTTCATTAATATCCTTTTTTTCTTTTTTCTTTTTTTGGTGGTGGTGTTGTTTCTTATTTTTGTTTGTTTGTTAAATAGACATTTTCCTTTTTTCCACACTTTTCAAGAAGTGGGTGCACCTTCATCTTGGAAATACATTGCACCACTTGTCTTTTTTCGCAGCACGTTAATTTGGGGCCTACAATCAAATTCTAACAGATTTGGCATTGAAAATATTTATAGTTCTTTCTCTTGTAAGCAAGGGGAGATGTGATAATTTCATTCTACTCTGTAGCCTCGATAAAGTGTGCATCCAAACACACTTTGCTGATACTCTGGACACACAGATTTGAAAGCTCCAACACAGAAATGCTCCTGCCAGGGTGAACCTGACAAGCAATATGCAGTGCAGATAGCCAAAGAGCTATCCCTTTGTGCTCTCCTTGTCATCCTATCCTCTGAAAATTATCTACAGAATAGTTATAGGTTAAGAAGCATTCTGCACAATGCCAGGTGAAGAGAAGGCGCTGATCAAAAGATTTAAAAAATATCTCTCAAAGGATAAAAAAAAAAAACAACAAAACCTTTAGGAAACAGTCAGACCTTCCTGTATCTATTTACTAATATAGTCTTTACCATCCTGAAAAGAAATATGTATATTTTTCTAGCATATCACAAAACCAGAAAAGTAGGAAAAGTATTATGACTGGACAACAGTAGAGGTAGAGGTGAGAAGGGAATATGCTAACGTTTTTTTCTGTCTTTTAGACATCTTCAAAGGTAAGAACTTGAATAAACTATGAAGAGAAGGGTACACTGAATCTCCTCTAACAAGAAGAGTTTCAGCTCTTTTGGTATGTAAATATTTCCAGTATCAAACAACATTTCTTCACAGGTGTTTTTATTAGACACTTACAGAAGTAAGACAAATTGTAATTCTTAATTTAGCAGCAGAGTACTCAGCTTTGAGATAAAAGTAGTTGCTCTGCTGCCATCATGGCACGCTTGGCCCTATTTTGCTTATTCAGTATTTTCCCCATTACACATAAAGGAATTCTGATTCCATTACGGAACAGATGAGAATAAGGGAAATTCAATTAAAAAAAAAAAAAAAAAAATCTGCAGTTTGTATCTGTCCCTCAAAACATGGTCTTATCTGTACCAGGAAGAAACAGGGGGAAAAAATCCATTGAAATATAGTTTCCAAAGATCAAAAACTATCTTTGAATGTCATTTAACTTATCAATCTCTCTTTTATTTCATCCTGCTCCAGATAGTTTTTGTAATATCAATAATCTTTTATGTTGATCTAACTCAACTAAACTTTTCTAAACGTTAGAAAAAAACGTTAAAAAACTAAACGTTTCTAACTCAACTAGAAAGAAGGGAATTTGCGGGGGAAGAAAAACAAAACAAAAAAAACATGGAGAACATTCAAAGGAAATTAAACAAGGAGAAGAAGGAACATGGGGAGGAAAGTAAAACAGACAAAACCAATTTTTAGCTGTGTGCCCCGAAGTCTCCACCAAAGCAAACTTCTTCATCTATCAAGCAGAAATCTACAAAGGAAAACACCCTACCCACCTCCTCACTCTGATTTAGCCATTCTTTGCTCCCTTTACAACATCTCAAAACATTAAACAGGCAAAACTAACATAAGCTAGGAAAGGATGGGAAGGGCTTGTTCACTAAGTTTTTTCATGACTATTAGGCCAGTTACTGAGATACTTATTAGGCTGGTAAAGAACCAAGTGCTATATAACGTAAGACAAAGACGGAAACTACAGTTTTCCTATACAACAAATTTCCTACATTTTTAGTAAGAATCATCTGAGGTTGGGCACCTTATATATTATCCTGGAAGTTAAAATGTGTTTTCCATCTCTGGAGTTCGGAGGATTTTAGTTGTTATTTGGTTTCCTTCTGTGTATAGTTTTTATTCTCTCTCTTTTTTTTTTTTTTTTCTTTTTTAAGAACTGTTACAACAAGAGGTAATATCTGATAGACGAACTGGGGGAGGATATTTCTTTTAACTACACCCACAACTGCCAAGAAGAAACGTAAAGGCTGATTCCATCTGGCAGGGTCCTCATCAGCCTACTTTTAACTTGGTTTATAATTAGCCTTAAGAAAATTTCACAAATTAGGCATAATTTTAACTCCTACCATCTTGAGAACAGAACGAAGATGGAGTAACGTGGGCACCATCTAGCTGTATCAAAATACTTGAATGCAGCACTTCATCAAAGCTGACCTGCTTCTCCCAACTCCCAGTCTCACAGCTGTGTCAGCCAGGGGCGGCAGAGAAAGCAGAGCAGAAGCTTCTGCCTATAAAGTTTACTTCTCAATGCACAGAGATTTTCCATACAATAACAGAGACTGTTATTGAATCACAGAATCATACAATGGCTTGGATTGGAATGGATCTCAAAGATCATTTCTCAGTTCTCCTGGGCAACAAACAGGACCCAAGGAAACGGCCGCAAGCTGTACCAGAGAAGGTTTAGATTAGACATAAGGAAAAACTTTTTCTCTCAGAGAGTGGTCAGGCACTGGAATGGCCGCCCAGGGAGGTGGTGGAATCGCCGTCCCTGGCAGTGTTCAAGAGGCGTCTGGATGAGGAGCTACGAGATATGGTTTAGTGGCTTGTGGTAGCAATGGTAATGGGAGAACAGTTGGACTAGATGATCTTATAGGTCCTTTCCAACCTTGTGATTCTATGACCATCAAGCTCCAACCCCTGTCTACAGGCAGGGTTGCTACCCACCAGATTAGGCTGCCCAGGGCCCCATCCAATCCGGCCTCGAACACCTCAAGGGATTGGGCATTCACACCTTCTCTGTGCAGCCTGTACTAGAACCTCACTACCTTCTCAGTGAAAATTTTCCCCCAATATCTAATCTAAATCTCTCCTCTTTTAGTTTAAAATTGTTCCCCCTTGTTCTATCACCATCTACTCATGTAATAAGTTGATTTCCCTCTTGTTTATACACTCCCTTTAAGTTCTGGAAGGCTGCAGTGAGGTTCTCCCAAAAGCCTTCTCTTCTTCAGACTAAACAAGCCCAACTCCTTCAGCCTGTCTTTGTAGGAGAGGTGCTCCAGCCCTCTGATCATCTTTGTGGCCCTACTCTGGACCTGCTCCAAGAGCTCCACATCTTGCCTGAGCTGAGGGTCCCAGACCTTGATAGTACTCCAGATGGGGCCTCACAAGAGCAGAGTAGAGGGGAACGATTGCCTCTCTCTAGACCTGCTGGCCACCCCTCTTATGATGCAGCCCAGGACACTGTTGGTCTTCTGGATGTAACGCATATTAAAACAATGCTGACAAAACACCTAGATCCTGCTGACGAGATGATGCTGTTGTTTAGAGTGTAATAGCACGAGAACACATAGGAGCAACAGTTGCTTCAGAGGAAGACTCAAGGAACATCCAAGTGAGCAGATAGCAACTTGTAAAAAATAGACATTTCTTATCTCAAAACAACACAAAAGAAAGGAAGAAAGCTACCTTAAGGCTGACATAAAGGAGCACTTCTTCCTCTTTTCAAATTTTTCACTAAGGTTACATTTACAGGTTTCTACAAGATGTGCAGTCTGCCCAAATGTTATAAAAGGAAGTATAATTAAAAAAAAAAACAAAACCAACATGCACCCAGTTGAAAGAAGGGAAAAATAACCCAAACTGAACAGTCATACAAGATTCTTGATTTCTGTGCAACAAAAAGGTGTGTGTGTGGGAGGGGGGAGGGGGGGGAGAGAAGGAAGTAATGAGAAAATGTATCATCTTACGTAACTTAAAACCAATACTACCCTTGAAGTACATGGAGACTATTGATACTGCAGGGAGCTGACAACATACCATCACTATCTGTACAGAAGTGGTTCTTGAGTCATATGACAGGTGTAGTACCTTGCAGAGTCTACAGTCTAAAATGGAACTGGAGAAGTTCAGTTGTCATTAAAAAAAAAGCTTTCTCGTCTGCATCTTCATGCCTCAATTTACATTCTTTCATTTCACAAATACAAAAGACTCTCAAGGGACTGGCTGCACAATACCAAATGCAAAAAAGTTTTAATCCTCAGATTTGTGGGAATTCAGAGTTATAAACACTGCTAAGCATAGGCCTGGATACTACCTTCTATTTTTATGCATACCTTTGCTCTTTGCTACATAGCGTTTCAAATTAGAACTGCTTTACTTTATCTAAACCAGAAGTAAATTGATGCAATTCAATTTGTATTGTATTTTCTTTGTTTCTGTGCCTCACGTTCCTGTACATTTATCCAGGCCTCTAGTGATATCCGTAAACATCTAGGTTTTCCAAAACCATTTCAAGGCTGCATGTTAGGTTTCTCAGCAGATTGCATCTGAAGAAATTGCAGAGCAAAAATACATGGGGTCCGCAGCCTTCTTTTCCCCATCATATCTTGATTCTTCTCAGCCCTGCAACAGGCCATACATAACCTCAAAAATGTGTGGAACCAACACCAAAAAGCATGTCAGCCAGGGAATGACCACTCTGTTTTCTAGTATGTTTTCTCCTTAAGAAAAAGATAAGGCCTTATGAGGAGCGGTTGAGGGAGCTGGGATTGTTCAGCCTGGAGAAGAGGAGGCTCAGGGGAGACCTTATAGCTCTCTATAACTTCCTGAAGGGAGGTTGTGGTGAGCTGGGGGTCGGCCTCTTCTCTCGTGTAATCAGTGATAGGACTAGAGGGAATGGTTTCAAGCTGCGCCAGGGGAGGTTCAGGCTGGACATTAGGAAGTATTACTACTCAGAAAGGGTAGTCAGGCATTGGAATGCACTGCCCAGGGAGGTGGTGGAATCACCGACCATGGGAGTGTTCAAGAAATGTTTGGATGTTGCGTTGAGGGGTATGATTAACTGGGAAGTATTGGTAATGGTTGGACTGGATGATCTTCTAGGTCTTTTCCAACCTCGATAATTCTGTGATTCTGTGATTCTCAGTACCAATTCACATGCAAAAGTTGAGCCAGAAGAACCTGCCAAATCAGGCAATTTTCAGTATAGATAGGATGGTCCTGGCCCTCTTAGCATACCCCATCACCTGCAGTACTTAGTGTGGTAAGACGTAACAAAAATGATACTGTATGGAGCAGGATTTACAATCCTGTTCAGTAAACACTGTAAGCATCTTTACAGCAAGGGCGCCTCACCTCTCTAGCCAGGCTTGCAAACTCAGTTTTAAACACAGAAGAATAACATACCAACTGATAAGACATGCATGGCAATAGAACTCCACAGGTGTCTGTGTGAGCTATAGCCATATATCTCAACACTGAAGCCAGAAATTCTCTCTGTTGCTGAAACTATTTACATCCTCTGCTTCTACTTAGGTTCTTTTTGTGCAGGGCTTTTTACATTTAAAAAGACAATATCAGTAAATGTATACATTTGCATTTCATACATTATTTTTGCTAACCACAACAGACATTTGTAGAATGATGACAACAGAGCTATGCACTCAAAGAAGCAAATGATCTACTTTATTTCAGCTAATGCATTTTTAGACTAGTTTAAGTTCACGCTAAAAAACATCTAGTCCTTGCCTCCTCATTTATAGAAGAGCCTACTTACTGCAAAAGTCAAGTGTAATTCAAAAACTTTCACTGCAGCAGAAAATATCTAAACCTATAAATCCATTCAAGCCCCTCACAGCCCATTAATGCTGTCCTAGGAATCAGAGTCTTGCTAAACTTTGACTTCATGTCAAACCTGTTTGAACAAATATTTCTATTTGCAGGACGAGGGGAAATGGCCTTAAGTTGTGCCAGAGGAAGTTTAGGTTGGATATCAGGAAAAACTTCTTTACAGAAAGAGTTGTTAAGCACTGGAATAGGCTCCCCAGGGAGGTGGCTGAATCACCATCCCTGGATGTGTTTCAAAACTGTTTGGATGTGGTGTTCGGGGACATGATTTAGCAGAGGGTTGTTAGTTAGGGTAGCATGGTTAGGTTGTGGTTGGACTTGATGATCTTTAAGGTCTTTTCCAACCTGAGCAATTCTGTGATTCTATGATTCTCCAGTGGCAGCTTTCACAAGCTTCTTGTATATTTGCTACTTGCAAGCAGTCATCAAAACCTTTGAAGGGAATAGAGAAAAACAGTGTACTCACACTGTTTAGGAAGGTAGATGCAAACAGTGGCATACAAAAGGACAATCTCATAGCTTGATAGCTTATTTAATAATAGATAGCTTATTTAATAACCACAGAGCTTTTTAACACCTTTACATATGTTGCCCGCTGAAGCCAGCCATCTTCAAAAAAAAAATCCAGGGAAAAAAATGTGTTCTTAAATACTGTTTATGGAGAAGATTATGATGTCCACATTAACTTTGTATATATGGCACACAATTCTCCAGGAGGTTGTTTACATTTCCTCTGACACAAAAGGAAAAAAAAAATAATGCAAACATCCTATTATTATATTAAGCATTATAATCACTAATTACAGAATAAAAGGAGATGAAAGAAATTCTGCCTCCCCTCTGGTTCTTCACTGAGAGGGTGGTAAAAGTGCCAGAATTCAAGCACTTGGAAAAAGCTTCCAGAGATTCAGTGGAGCCAGGAGTTGGACCCAATGATCCTTATAGGTCCTTTCCAACTATGATTCTATCATAGAATATAACCCATCATGGAATCATAAGCTATGATTCTATGACTCATAGGTTATGATTCTGTGATGACAATAACTATTCATTTTCTTTGCTTTTATTCAGTGTGCATAGAAGTGTATTTAATATGTGTGAAACAACTGCGGGAGGGAGGGAGAAGTGTCATTCTGAAATGCTTAGTTGTTTGGTTTTTTCCCCCCCATTTAGTTTTGTTTCAGATTTCAGCTCAACCTTCAGACTTCACCCTCCCCAGAAATTAACGCTATAGTACATATAATCAGATAAAATATTTCTATATATCACACGCACCTCACAAACCCTACACACGCCCCATGCAATGAACACGCATAATATACAATGTGTATGCATACTATATAAAATATAATGTATACTTATACCTGATATATGTAATACAAGTAAACACACCTGTGTGTATGTGTATATATATGCATATATAAACAGGTAAGTGCAATAGAACAGGAAAAAAAGATAAAGGATTAGGACTAAGATACAGTGTGAGGAGAAGAACAAGGACATGAAGAACATACATGAGACTGTGTGACATTTAGCTTGTTACTTATTTGCTTCTGTCTGTATATAACAAAGATATAACAATAAGTTCCTACTACCCAAACTGTTCCCCTGGTTAACACAAACAGTTAATAATAGCAGAACAACTGATGTAGCAGTTCTGGATTCTTTCTCATATGTCATTTCACAAACATTTATTTCTGTTATCTCTGTATATCCATGCTTGAAAATCGTCAAATCTTTTGTTTTCTAACATGAAATATAATGAGATATTTTTCCACAAAGTCTGCCTTCTGGACAGTACTGTTTATGTGGGAATTCAGCCTACCAAACAATCCTCAGAAATCACAGAGCACTGCCATGTGCAATGGCCCCATGAAAATCCAGCCATTTAATCTGAGCCTGAATACAAACAAGGTGTTGCCAAAATATATAGGTTTTTTTTGCTTTAATCTCAACTCCATCTGCTTTCTGTACTCTGTTTCTGGAGTTCAGAAGAGGAGATGAGGAAGTTTGGCATGGGACTGAGAAGGGAGACAGAGGAGAGCTGAAGATGCCAGCAGATCTCCATCAAGGCCCAAACATTTTTTTCCCTCTCCTAAATGCTCAGCAGCTATTTAAAAAGCAAAACATAAAGCTTGATTTTCCATACAATTGATGTAAAAAAATATGCCTGTTTAGGTGTGCTGGAATTAGATATAAATGGAACTATCATGAGAAACCTACCATCATGGCAAGGGAAGAAGCAGTGGTAAGGTCTGAGAGCTCTGAGCACATTCATTTCTACTAGCAGCACTGTTCCTGCACCCTAATGGTGGCTGTGCAGCTACCCTGGCTCCTAGGCCTTTGTGTGGGCATGACTGCACCCCAGTGCTCAAACCTCCATCCTTAGCAGGGAGCCCACCACATGGTAAAGCAGAAGTGGCACTTAGGGCACATCAGTCTGAGGGCCATACCCAAACCTTCTTTAAAAGCCAAGTGGGATCAAAGAATCATAGAACATCCCGAGTTAGGAGCATTTGTTAACCTTCATGTTGTTGATGACTACCCAGCCTTTTAATTTATCAAGAAATGACTAAGTCGCACAGCTACTGTGGCCTCCCAGATGTCACACTCATCCTTTCATTTTGGATTCTTACCATGGAGAAAATAAAAGAAAAAAATCCTGTGCAGTCTTTCAGCTGGTCACAGATCACTGACACCCATAATCTTCCCACTCGCTTCACAGAGAAGGGTGCCACAAGCAGACCCCTCATCATCTCCCTCCCTTTCAGAATAATATAAAATATTTATGCTCTATCACAGCAGATCATGAGGGAAGATGGGAACAGGAAAGAATAAGCTCAGGTGCTTGTCTTACTCCCATTAAAGTCAACAGCCACCATGAGAACTGGCATCAATAAAAATCAGAACAAATGAAAGACAAAAATGGTCTTTGCATTGCTTTAAGTAAAGGGAAGTGAAAACTTAATATTGATCAGGAACAGTTCGTAGCTTTCTACGGGAAGTAACCAAACTGTCCTGAAAATACAGAACAGCAAGAGTGTTAAAGCTTCTCCAATTAGAATGGGGCCTTTTGGATGTGAAATTCAGACCTCAGTGAATTAAATAAATTGTTACTTTCAGCTGGTAGCGTTAATAATATTGTATCCTCTATCCACTAGCCAACACACAAGGACAATACAATATTTTTTTCTAAGCACAATAAATTCAGATAAAGTGCCTATAGGGCCTCACATTTTTCCTACATGAATAAAATAAACACACATTGCAAAAGTACAGTTAGGGTTGAAGAATTTTTTCCGTGAATTGAAACTGATCTTGATTCATGGAAGGTCTGCCTGCACACACATATTTTGCTCTGTATGAACAGAGATGAAAAACGGGTTCTTCATGCACTAAGAGCTTTTATGTTATCCACATCCCAATCTGTTTTTCCCTTTTTTTTTTCCTCTTAGCATTTATGAGAATGTTGGCAAAGGGCTTTACTAATAGATACAATTATATCATTTTCATTTTAGTGAATGAAAAGCTTTGATTTGTACAAAAACTCTTTTTTTCATTATAGGAATCTAATGGGAAAACGAGTTGTAATACCATACACACATACAAAATATTTGCATGAACATATGAAAAAAAAACATTCAAAATATCCAGGATTAGAGTAACTAGAGTTTTGCTATAAAAGCTATCAATATTAACATACTAGTTTTAATCTACTCCACTTCACGCAATTAAATTTATTAACATCAGGCCATCTGTTGGCTGTGGAGTTTGGCTCTGCATACATGAATCAATTGACAATGAAAAGTTAAGTCCTCGTAAATTGGAAAGGTGAAGGAGGGTGCACCTAACTAATGGAAGAAAATGATACAAGCACAAATCCAATACAGCATAGCAGAACAGCAGCAGCACAAAAATATTCCACCATATGTTTCAAGTGCTGGCTAAGCCTTATGCAGAAGGCTTTGATGTTGCAACTGCAATCAAGAATGTCAATTCTTCCAGGGTAAGAAACTTGTTTTCACTGATTAAATACTTGATTTCTAGCCTCCACAATGGAAGAACATTGCCTTCTTCAAATTTGTTTTGGTGAATATTGTGGAAGATTTGTGTGCAAGACAGAGGCCTCATCACTGTTTCATGTTTTTGGAATGGTATCCTTTTAGGCTGAAGGGCAAAGCAAGTGTTTTGCAGTTTTTTAATTCAGAAGCCATCTGTGCTCTCTTTTCATCAGTGCAAGTGGAAGAGTTGCTTAAGAATCAGATGGATCTTGAACATTTTGGCAAACAACAAAACAAACTTTTTGACAGCAAACCCCGTAAGCCTTGCTGGCATAAAAAGAGTGTCTGAGAGAAGCCTGGGGGGACTTCCAGACTTTGGAATCTTAGAGAATTTCTGGACAAGCACTGTCACAGACTGAGGAACTCCACTGTTGGCTGGACCAAGGCTGGAACGCAGACCTGTGATGGGTACAGTATAGGTTGGGGGATGACCTGCTGGAGAGGACCTCTGCAGAGAGGGACCTGGGAGTCCTTGGTGGACAACAGGTTGGCCATGAGCCAGCAGTGTGCCCTCATGGCCAAAAAGGCCAAGGGCATTCTGGGGTGCATTAAAAAGAGCGTGGCCAGCAGGGTGAGGGAGGTGATCCTCCCCCTCTACTCTGCCCTGGTAAGGCCTCATCTAGAGTACTGTGTCCAGTTCTGGGCTCCCCAGTACAGAAAAGACAGGGATCTCTCGGAAAGAGTCCAGCAAAGGGCCACAAAGATGGCGAAGGGCCTGGAGCATCTCCCCTATGAAGAAAGGCTAAGTGAACTGGGTCTGTTTAGCCTTGAGAAAAGAAGACTGAGAGGGGACCTGATCCAGGTCTATAAATATCTAAGGTGTGGGGGGCAAAGTAGCGAGGCCAGACTCTTTTCAGCAGTGTGTGGAGACAGGACAAAGGGAAACGGCCAGAAACTGGAGCATAGGAAGTTCCGCACGAATGTGCGCAAGAACTTCTTTATGGTGAGGGTGACGGAGCACTGGAACAGGCTGCCCAGGGGGGTTGTGGAGTCTCCTTCTCTGGAGATATTCAAGACCCGCCTGGACGCCTACCTGTGTGACCTGGTGTAGGGAACCTGCTTTGGCAGGGGGGTTGGACTCGATCTCTGGAGGTTCCTTCCAACCCCTACAATTCTGTGATGTCTTTTTACTGTCCATCTATTTTTTCCTCTACACAGCCCTAGCCGTAACCCTCCATTCATCTCTCTTTTTTCTTTCTTCTTCCCTTCTGAAGTTGTTAAGTAATACAAGGCTTATTTCAATTTCTTATAAAGTCGTGCACTTTCACTGCACAGTTTAGATAACTGCAAGAGCGCCGATACTTTTGAGATAATTGTAGTACAGAAATTCTCATTAAAATGGATTATTGTGTGGACCTTGAGTGTCAGTTTCACCTTCATCTAACCAGGTGGGTTTGCAAACCTGGACACCTCTCCCTCCCTTCATGGGCAGGATGCAGCACCTTCACTTGCAGTCCTTCTTCAAAGGAGCAGAATACCACAAAACACACAGCTCTAAAGCTCCTCTCCGCTGACGCTTGTCTACCACTTGGAGATCCCTGCAGAAGTCAAGCTACACAGAAGCAGCCTGTAGTACTCTAAGTATCAGGAGCAGAAGTAAGGAAATGAGTATATGGGTAGGTCAAGACCAATATTTTTCATACAAAATGATCCAGGATCATTGTTATAGTCAAAAGCAATAGAGCATCAAAATACTTTCAGGAATTTAGACAAATTCACATTGACGTGCTGAAATCGAAAGTAGCCTCATTTCCCAGAAGTTGCTAAGTACATTGCATTCCTCAAAGAAAGAGGGGCCTACTTCATTCTTTTGGCTGCTTGGCAACACTTGAAGGACAGACATATCTGGAGAGTTCAAACAGACAGAACACCTGTTTGCAAAGTTTGAGGTGTCCCACATAAGATACACTAAGGCTTCACAGTGACCCTTTTTTCTGTCACAACACTTTGGAGGCCAAGAATGGCTAAGATCATCCCATCACCCCAGCCAAGAGCAGGGTCAAGGAGGGGTACCAACCACCTGCCCCTGAGACAGGCCAAAGCCAGGTTGTAAGGCATAGGAATAGGCTCAACTCAGAAGGGCCCAAGGCCAAACAGGGCTGTGGGGAGCTGGAGACAGCCCTACTGAGGCCTTGCTGGGGTAGGAACTGATGGCTGCAGAGGTGACATTGGATCCTGGGCCTTGGGAAGGATGGAGAAGGCATCAGACCAGGGAGCAAGGGCAGTCAGAACTGATCGGCCTGGATGTTTCACTTGGTTGTGCACTGAATGGTTTTCAGGTTTTTGTTTTTAAAGTTCAGAAGGTAAGAAGGTATGTGCTTTGGAATCAGATCATTAAGCAGCCCCTCACTATGGGGTCCCTTCCAGAAGAAATCAAACTGGGACACACAGCAGCATCACATCAAACATGCTGCAGCTGCAAATGGCCAACCAGTGCATGGGGGCAGACTGTAGACAGACTGCAGCAAACAACCCTTCTCAGGCACAAGGGCACACTTCTAGCTCACAACCAATCTGTTGTTCTCCAGGACACCCAGGTCCTTCCCAGTAGAGTTCCACTCCAGCAGGCCAGACCCTAACCTGTACTGATGCATGCATCCTGTTTGTTGAGGCTGCCACAAAGAACCCACAGTAAGTCTCTATGCAGTGCCCATCCTTCTCTTTCTCTTCTGTTCACCTCTAAGCAATGGATGGGGATGCGTCCTAATTTTACAGGTGGGAAAAGCCTGAATTAAAGTCTATAAAGGTCTGTAGCTAATGCTTGTGATATCAAAGACAAAAAAAAAGTTACTGGTTGCATATGTTATTATACTTGTATTTTGCACAGCTGAAAAAAAAGAAGTTAGTCTTACTTCAGGGATCTGAACTTGGCCATATTGTGCATATACACTTCCCCCCCCGCCCAAATTAAAGATCTCATGATCTGTGCTACTACATTTCAGTCATAAATGATCCAGGGATAGCTACCATCTTGAGACAAGGAGTCCATTAGCATTAAGACACAGACTCCAGTTTTAAACAGAGGCCCCTATGCACCAGATGCTACATGGAGAGAATGAGAGTCCTCCCTCAGAACCTCGCCACATAAGTAGATGCGTGGAAACACTCTGAGATTCAATCCAATAAAAGGTTAAAACAAAAACAAAAACAACAACAAAAAAAACCTGAAGGAATGCAAACAGCTAAAAACAGTTTTAACATTTAGCAAGAAGATCATGACAAAGTCACAGTGCTGGTTCGGGAGCCACGGTCAATATGCCTCATAAGCCATTTAAAGGAACATGCATATTTCCTTCTCCATACCCATACACTCCTCCTCCTCCAGTGCAAGAAAAAATTAAACACATGCATGACTGTTACAGGTGAATATGATATTGGCAAATTTTCCACAAGCAAAAGCAGAAACATACTGGTAAAGACCTCTTCTTTGTCTTACACTGCAGAGCTAGGAACAAGTAACCATTTCCTGCTTCACTTCAAAAAGCTGAAAAGCTGCAAAATATCCTTCTGTGATTCAGCAACAAATTGTACTGCAACTTTTTGGTCAGGTTCCAGACCCACAGCACCCTTTAAAATGATTTTTACTCAAAACACAACAGTATTTAAATAGATCCTCACCATAATTTGTTTTTCCCATATCATAAAAATAAGTATATTAGGATTGAAGTTAACTGCTAGGATAATCATAATTGTTGCAAACAATCTTCTGCAAGATTAAGTGAGCAAGCAAAATGATCTACACACCTCATTTCTCTGTCACAGCTATCATTTTGTCAACACAAATATATAAGTGCCAATCTAGTAAAACTTCTTGCACACCAACAATTCCATAAGATTCCTAAGTGGTCTAAATGCTGCAAACTGTATGACCAATTCAACTGCACAAACGCTTGTAAAACTCAGACTTTTGTTTTTTTAATAGGCTGCCAACTTATACACATCGGGACAAAGAAAGTGAAGTACACAGAAAGAAATTCCAAATCACAATTTCCATATGTCCTTACCTATTAAAAACTCTGTTCTGTTAAGATACTGCCATTCTGATACCATTATTTAAACTTGTAATATTCGATGAGTTGTTACTCGGAACTCATGTTCTTAAAAGTGTTTTGTCATACTCCAGTTTCATTAAGATGGGATTACAACTCCTGATCTGGTGGCTGAAAACAAACCCAGGAAGACTGTACAACAGTGTAAAATAGAAAACAAAATGTTGCTGTTTGCCTGTGTGTTTTTTTTTTAATTTACATATTCACAATTTTGCATGATTTTTAGTGGCAAAATGTTGACTGTTTGGTAAATAATTCAATTTATATGTTGAAAAATATTCTAGAAAGGCAACTAGGCATAGATTTTTATGCAAAACAAGATAATTTTGAATCATGTGCATGCCTATACACATACACACATATGTAGATCACTCCAAAAGTAATGCCTCCTATTTATTTCAAATAGAAAATACAAAAGATACAGAGTACAATAACACTGTTTGATAGAGCAAATTCTCAGCCACAAAGCACTGTTTTTCTACATACTCACTATTGTTATTTATGCATTTTCATCAGTGATGAACAAGAGCCTGCATGCTGCACTCAACAATCTGCATCAGCAGAGATGCCCCACTGTTTCACAGCTGCTACAACAGTGTTGTTGCTAAG
This sequence comes from Alectoris magna, assembly GCA_030625065.1. NCBI lineage: Eukaryota > Metazoa > Chordata > Aves > Galliformes > Phasianidae > Alectoris > Alectoris magna. The sequence continues at coordinate 110,723,977 of CM060560.1, forward strand.
AAAACATTGCCCACACAGTCCATCTTTCATCAGCCTGAAAAGACGGAAGCCAGAAGGCATCAAATCCAGATTATATGGTGGATACAGTAGGTCAGTCTAGACAAGATTAGCAATGAGTTCCACCATCTTCCAACCAGTATGGAAGCTTGGCATTATCACATTGCAAGAGGAAGGCTGTCTTCTTTTCTGGCCTGACTCTAGAAGTTCAAGCCTTCAGCTTAGTCAGCATTGAGATGTAGCCATCAGAGTTGATGGTTCGTCTGCTTTCTAGAATATCTAGAAAGATCACACCTCTTCTATTCCAACAGACAGTGCTCATGACTTTACCCCCCAATGGCTGCATCTTGAACTTTTTCTTCGATGGGGAATTCACGTCACCACTTCATGAACTGCTGTTTTGACTCCAGCTTGTAGTAGTGACACCACATCTCATAACCTGCAGTGATGCAATCCAGGAAACTGACACCTTCAGCCTTGTATTGGTTCAATAGGTCCTGACAAACTTGCATATGGTGTTCTTTATGTTCCTGTGTGAGCATTCATGGGACCCACCTGGCGCAAACTTTGTGATCTTCTACTGTTTCCACCTTTGTTTCCAATGCCTCAAAGATGGTATTCGGTTCCATACACACTTCCCTGGTTGCTTCCTGCCAATTTGCATGGATGAGATAACCGAGACACTCTTCATCTTGCAGTGCATGGCTGTTCAGACTGTGGCTTCTCTTTCATGTCAGTGTCACTACTACTTAAATCACAACCCCCACCACCTCACTGTGCTCTCACCCACTGTTTGATCTTCATTAACATACTGCAAGCATCAATAAATGTCTATGAATGCCATTTTTTCCAGATGGAGGAATTCAGTGGCACACCTTTGCTTCATCTACACTTCCATGTCAAACATCATTTTTTCAGACTGCCCCTCCTGCTGCCATCTGACACATCACAACAAAATGGAACAGAATACTGGTGGGAAGGTTCAACATCTACTGCCATATCACCAACATTTGTGTTAGATGTTTGTAGGCCAAGATAATAACCTAGGAGGCATTATTTTCTGAGCAGCTCTCATATATGTTTTACCCTGATAGGAATTTTGACATTAATTTTATCCTTGCTGATATTTGTCATAAATATTGTACTTCATATAATGCTGCCAAAATCCCAGGTGGTAAAAGCATTCTTAACATGGAGACAAAATAAAATTAACTGCGAGTTAGAAAGCCTACAAATTACAACCCAATTATGTAACCTACATTTACAGCATGTTTAATAAAAAATTTAATTGCTTTTATAGATATTAATGTTTCAATATATTAACATAAACAAACATGCTTGGTACAACAGCATTCCTTATGAGCCAATCCACGAAGAAATGCTTTACACAACAGCCTTGTGGAAGTGACTACACTTCCTTCAGCTCCACACGCAGAGACAAATCATAGGTCATTTCTGACAATTTTTTCCTTTTTAAGGACGTATTTAAAGCCAGGTCTAGCCCACAAATGTAATTCACATTAGGCCAAAGAATCTTAAAAAGAGAAAGACTTTGAGTAGCTTCTAACTTAAGCTGCAAATAAACCAGCCAGGTAGACTAGAGAGTTGATGGCTAGAGACCCTGACTCATCTAAAAAACCTCTTCATGTTTTAGACTTGCAGATATTAAAAGATTAATAGAAGGACAGTGAATTAACTATATGTTTAGTTTTACATATTGACGTCAGCCTTGATGACAGTAAGGATTTGCTGGTTTTAAGTTACCAGAAAAATATAACAAGGTGGAACATATATACTGAATAGCCTAACAGAGGATACTACTAAAACAGTCATTTTTCCTCTCATTATTGTGCCAATCACCAAACAAAATTATCTTAGCATAAAACTTGATTTGAACCACTGTTTCAACAATGTAATATATAATACCCACAAGAACTCTCCTAAAAATCATAGTTTTTCATTGGGTAAGCTATAAACAAATTCAAATACAGAGAGATGTGATTTATCACTCTGTTCAAAATGTGATCTATTTGTCCAGTGTTAAGAATGTTCCACTGATATTCCTTTATTTCATGCCTCCCAATACATTCTGGAATGAAGAAGGAAAAAAAAGAGAGAAGGGTGACTTGAGGCTGAAGCCCAGACTATCATCACATGGCCATACTTGTCTAAACCACAGATGCTTCAACCAGTTGCATCTGCACAGAAATTTTAGGACCTGTATATCCAGAGAATAAATAGAAACTAGGTGGGTCAGGAGCACCATGGCAAGAGGTGGACTGTATAAAGGGCAAGTCCTGACGACTATCAGATTAAGTAATCATAAGACCCCAGAACATATCCCTGAGCAGCTTTTCCACACATCCAGGTCACAAAGGAGAGGCAGTAAATCCCAATGACCCACAGAGGTGGCACAGGATGGATAAATTTGTAAGTACTAACTCCTAAATGATAAAAAGGTGCACCCCAACCCAGCACATGAAAGAGGCCACAAAGATGCAAAGTTTGTGTCCCTTGTTTTAAGCATTGTCAAATAAAATCCTTTATATATATAACTTCAACACGTGCGCATCTTGATGCCAGTCAGGAAGACAAACTACTTGGTCTCACACTCCTCTCTTGTACTCAAACACCCAGATATACATGTACAAAAAAAAGAAAAGAAAAAAAAAATTGTTGTAAAATAAAACCATCTTTTTCCTCCTCCAAAGTCTCCAAATTTGCTACATCGTTGACAATTATGAAACACTTAGTCTTGAGGAAACGAATAAGTTTTGGAGGCCCTGAACTTGACTTGGAACTACAGTCATCGACAAAAGGTTGACAGTCATCAAAAAGGCTTAGGAGAGGCACAAGGGAGATTTTCCATAGCATATGTTTGAAACCAGATCTCTCTCTCTCTCCCTCTCTCACACACAAACAAACCAAACTCCAAACCAACAACATAAAATACAACAACGCCGTTCTCATAAAAATTCCCAAGTGTTTTGAGCACTAAAACATTGAAATAAACTCCAGCAGGCTTATCAGAGACACTCTTTTCTGTCTTATGCTCTCCACAAATAGATTTCCAGATCAGAGAATCGTAGCCTATGAATTTAGCTAGTATTATTCATAAGCTCTGTGATGAGATAACATCTGCCCATTCCTAATTAAAACAAAAGGGTAGGTTAACAGAACAATATTCAGACTCATTTTAATGTGCTCTTCTGCCCTTATTGATTTTGTTAATGTTTCTAATCACCTTGTTTCCTAGAGCTAATGTTAAACTTACTATCTTCTATTTATTGCAAAGATGTCTTATTTTATGTACAGCTTGTTTTTGAAGAAGTTACTGGTGTTTTCTTCTTGTTAGTTACAGAGAAAAACTTTCTGTTCTGAATTGCTTTCAAAAATTATTTAAAGTATTGTCAAATCAACTCTCAAAAGCTTGATTTTTTTTTCCAGCTTTCAGAGCATCAACATGACAACTGATTAGACCTGGATTTCCTTTTTTTAAAAAAAAACAAAAAACAAAAAACAAAAACTTTACAGTGTCTGATAATTTTTCACAAAGTCAGATAAAGGAGAAGAAGGAGAATAATACAAAGTACAAAAAAAGTAAAAAAAGTTTTCTTACATAAGTGTTTTACTTCAGTATATCATTTTGTTTATGTTTTGGTATGTTCGATATAAATACCTCACACATCTTCATGTCAGTTCCTCACACTTCTAAATAAGAAGAAAAAAAGGAGTATAGAAGTAGCAGAATTTACACTTTAGCAATAAAACTTCCTCAAGTTGGAATTGCTAAAAGGCAGCTAATCATTAACACCCAGGAAATCAGGTAAGACGAAAACAGAAAGACCACATTTGTGTAATAGAAAGTGATGTATTGCTTAAAAAAATAATAATAATTAATATTAAAAATAGCTATACACCCCTGTAGGTGTCTCTGTTTGTTGCAGGGGAGTAGGACTAGATGACCCTTAAGGGTCCCTGCTAACTCAAACATTCCTGTGATTAGACCACACAAGTGGATGCAAGAGAGACCAAAACAACAGAACAAGCTCACAGGACAAAGTCAGCCAACGGTGAAGGACCAGGAAAACTGGGAAACAGTTTGGCACAGTGGCACTACCACAGCACAGCCTGAAGGCCTGGCATCCTCCATCTTCTTTAACATCTTTATCAATTACATCGATGATGGAATTGAGTGCACCCTCAGCAAGTTTGCTGATGACACCAAGCTGAGTGGTGCGGTTGACATGGAGGAAGGAAAGGATGCTATTCAGAGGGACCCTGACAGACTTAAAAGGTGGGCCCGGGTGAACCTAATGAGGTTCAACATGGCAAAGTGCAGGGTTTTGCACTTGGGCCGGAAGAACCCCAGGCATCTGTACAGACTGGGAGGAGTAGTCCTTGAGAGCAGCTCAGCAGAGAAGGACCTGGGGGTCCTGATGGATGAGAAACTTAACATGAGCCAGCAGTGTGCTCTTGCAGCAAATGGTATCCTGGACTCCATCAGGAGAGGGGTAGCCAGCAGGGATAGGGAGGTGATTGTCCCTCTCTACTCTGCTCTTGTGAGGCCTCATCTGGAGTACTGTGTCCAGGTATGGAGCCCTCAGTACAAGAAAGACAGAGATCTGTTAGAAAGGGTCCAGAGGAGGGCCATGAAGATGATCAGGGGGCTGGAGCACCTCCCCTATGAAGACAGGCTGAGGGAGCTGGGCTTGTTCAGCCTGGAAAAAAGAAGTCTGTGGGGTGACCTCATTGCAAAGGGAAATGGTTTTAAGTTGAAAGAGGGAAGATTTAGGTTGGATGTTAGGGGGAAGTTCTTTACTAGGAGAGTGGTGAGGTCCTGGAACAGGCTGCCCAGGGAGGTTGTGGATGCCCCGTGCCTCAAGGTATTCAAGGCCAGGTTGGTTGGAGCCCTGGGCAACCTGATCCAGTAAATGTGGAAGTTTGGTGGCCCTGCCAGGCAGGGGGGGTTGGAACTTCATGATCCTTGAGGTCCCTTCCAACCCGGGTCATTCTGTGATTCTGTGATCTGTGATTCTTTTCCGGTTGGGAAGGCTGGGACCTTCGTCCTACCTCAGCTTCTCTTCATCAGCCCTTAACCTTGTACTTCTTGTTGTTGCTACTGCTTAAATGATTGCAAAGTCCCGATGTCCATCATGAGGAGACATTAATTAAATTAGTGTTTGCTTACCCCATTTATTTTGCCCAAAAATGGATTACTGAATTTTGCACATGTAAACAGAGGTAGCCTAGGTGTTTAGTGGGAGAGGCAACCTTTATTGTTAACTTTTCAGAGGTGATTAAGGTGCATACCACAAGATTTTACCTCTTCAAGCAAACACATCTACAATCTTGGAAAAAAACACCATAAGTAAAAGATCCATAAAAAGAATAAAATAGCTCCTCACTTTCTTTCAGAGGTGTCATGAGGAAAAATTCATTCAGGATTATGAGATGCTCAAATACAATGGTAATGGGGGACATAGAATTAACTAAAATAGATAAACTGCTATAAAAATGCAGAGAAACTTTAAAAGGAAACAAAATCCAGCTACACAGAACACAGTGCTTTTGTAGCTACTATTTACGTGCCATCTGTGAACAAGGAAAGTACTTAAATCAGCTTTGTTCATGCTTGAGCTGGGCAAATAATGTAAAACAGCTACTTGTAAACCCTTGTCCAAATGCAAATTCTCCTTGATTGCTTGCCTATTCTGTTGACCCACTTTACACAAATACTTAAGTACAGATGCATTTTTCTATGTCAAAATTGTCAAATACATGGAGGGAATGTGTATTTCCCAAATATTTGATAGCTCCTCTGTCTGGGAGTTGGACACTGGGGGAGGAATAAAGCAATACCACCTGGCAGAGGATACTCATCACTAAGTGCAAAGAGCAAGATAGGCAGAGGAAGTTATCACATCAGACAGCCAGATACATCCAGCTAGACAGTCATACTAAATGTTATTTCTAAACCATTGTCATTCTATTTTTTTTTTTTTTAGCAACAAAGTCTTGTTTATGTTAGTTTCCACATGTTATTCCTAATCAAAATGAGGACCATATTCATGGAGTTGCTCTCTTTAAACAGATTTTCTCCAGCTCTATTTCAGAAACAATACCAGTTACAATATGGAGAGATCATGGACAGTAAAACTCTATAAACCAAGGCTCGATTTGCTTGTACTGTTGCTGTGCTGTTCATACAGCTTAAGTAGCTCAATGACATAGCGTCTTCTGGGAAATAGGAAACAGTTAAGCTGAAAGGAGATTCAAATCCTGTTCATTTAAATGACTTGGTGTTTTTTTTCCACAGAGGGTGTTCAGTCAGAAAGTATCCCTGCTCACTGGGAGGGAATTCTCAGAGGTCTGCTTTTGACCATGCAAAACAGAAGTGGAGTGACAAAAATAAGAGATTATGATCACATAATAAGACACAGTAAAAAAGCCAATACAATTTATTTTTCAATAATGAGCTTGGAACATTTAGATCCCAGGAAACTTCCCTTTTGTTTGGGACTTCTGTGTTCTCAGATTAACTCAGAAGTACATGCAGAGCCTTGGGGGCTCCATTTCTGCCCTCTGGACATCACAGCCACCATTTCAGGAACTGAAAATAATGCCATCCTACAGGGGAAAAAAGATGTGGGTTGTTTCTTTTTTAATAGAAAAACAAAGGATCTGATAGAGATCTTTGTGAGACCCCTTCTATAAAGTGCTGTTCTCTCATTAAACGACCAGAACAACATCTTTCATGACAAGTTCAGAGTGAGGTTTTTGTTGTTGTTTTTGTTTGTTTTGCTGTTTTTTTTCTACCCCCCTCAGAATCATGAGCAAGGTCGTGCAATACAAACACAGATAGCTCAGGTGGATGAGTGAAATAGAAAGTACCTTTAAACACTCACATTGTCTCTCCCACCTCCTCCCCCCACAGCTTCATTAGGTTGGTAAGTGCTTCTCTGTAATTCCCATTTTGTCAGCACTACAATATCACTCCAGTATCTGCCAGGCAGAGACAAAAAAAAATGAGTAGGAAGGAGCTGTCAAATAAAAAAAGGATCTTAAAGACTGTAAATCACTGTAGTATGGAGCGTATGGTGAGGGCAATCATTAAAAACATATCAATCAGTGGGAGCAGTTTCGTTAAGGAGAGAGAAAAAGGAAGAAAGAAGCAGTAAAGAAAAGATCTGATGATGTTGAAGACCTTGAGCACTACACTGCCAACTTTCTCTGAAGACAGCCCTGGCAATGCTGTGCAAGGTGACCCAACGGCCTAACCCAGCACTGATTTCTTCAGACACCATGGATTTTTCTTTGCCATAAAAGCAAGGTGTTGGTTCAGATTCCTAGCTTACATGGCACAAGAAAGGCTTGTATAGTAATATGCACTTGCTGGACCAAAATGGTCTCTAGGGCATATGTGTGCCTCCTAGACAGATGGCTTGTCCCTCAGATTTTTCAATGTGAAAACTCCAAGCCCTTGATGATACTCTTGAAGACATAGTCAGGCTCAGTGGTGGGTTAGGAAGAAATGAGAGGGCAGAAAAAAACAAAAGGGCCCAAGAGAAAGCAGTTTCATACTTGATAATTCCATGCGTGCCTGAGGGCAAGCCCTGCACAACTCGTATCTTGTTTTGTAACCAAGGATGCTTTACAATTATACAGCAACAGGACAAACAAATATGATGTTCAGAAATTTGGGAATTACCAAACAAGATCAAAGCTAAAGTTCTTGGCTAGGAAATTGAATAAATTACTATGGCCCTTAACTTCATAAAAGATGTTCAGCTACACATAAGAACATAACTCTGCATAGGTCTGTACAAACATGAATACAGAAATTCAACAGCATTTTTTTTTTTTAAGACATCCTTTCCAAAGTTGTTAGACTTACTGTAATAATCCCATGGTTTTCTTATGAACGAAGAACAGCTTAATATGTATGATATTTCTCATAGCTCTTCTAAAATCTCTTCAATACTCTTCAAGTAGGAGGAAGTTTCAGCTCATCTCAGTTGGGATGTAGAAAGTTCAACTTAGAAACACAGAGCTTCTGCTTAAAGTGTATATATATATTTATATATATATATATAAAAGATAGTTATTTTTGTGTGTTTCTTTTGTTTTGGTAAAACCATGAAGGAAGTTGGGCACCATAATCGCAAGTGGAATTTTATCAGTGATTTAAATTTCACCCTCTATCAGCTAACATTCACCTTCTTCAGAAGAAAAAAGCCCAGTACAAAACCTACAGTTCAGGAACAGAGCTGGTAATTTGAAATGAAGGAGTAGAGGGTGAAGGAGGAGGGAAGATTTATGTTTGGTCACCTGCCTTAATTAGAAGCATCGGATGCAGGACAGCAACAAGTAACTCACCACAGTATTTTATATTTATTTTAACGAGAAGGAACATTACCCAAACATGATCTATCAGAGCTGGTAATTTAAAAATAGCACAGAGTGACTTATTCTTAAATATCTACCAATCCTCAATTTTCTGTAATTGTCCAGTTCATTTACTACATTATCATGTAACCAATCAAACGTTCTATGAAGCTTTGCATCTTCTCTCCCTAGAAAGCCGATCCATTATATAAAAAGAGAGCTAATACACGGTACCTGCAGCAGTACTTGCAGCATCTAAATCTGAGCAATTAATTTGTTCCTCCCGGACTGAATTAAACAGATTATTAACTGCCTTAAGCAAAAGCCTTGACAAAAAGCATTCCTCCTTGCCCTTCCATATTTTATTGTACAAGTATGTACAAGCACTTAGGAAAAAGTAAGGAATACAGGAAAAATTAAGAACTGCCAGCAGAGAAAATGCTTTTGTGTGTTGTGTTGCAAACCTTTACCGGGAAACTAGCTGAAAAAGGAAAGTTCAAGATGCAAGATGTGGTTTACATGGTTCAAAGAGAAGCTGTTCAAAGATACGAAAGTAAAAAATGAATGTGCACCGAGAAGTCAGAAAGCATCAGACAACATCATATATTAGTCTGTTCAGAATTAAATGACAGAGATAAGGGAAGAAAAATAGCAAAATGCATTGCAAAATAGCAAAATGCTAGTCACAGAGGAACAGAAACAGGTTTTATAAATACACTGAGTTGGTTAAATAAAACAGAGGAAAACAATCAGCAGCAATTAAACAGCTTATTTAAGTAGTCGTAAGTAAACTCAATGGCTCAGAGAAATTTCTTTAAAAGTGATAAAAATCAACCTATTAGGTGACGACTTAATAACTGTCTATAAAACCCCGAGGAGCAATTTGGTCTCACTTTATAGAGCGGAATTTTATCATTGACTGGAACTAGCTCCTTTAACCATCCGCTAACGTTCACCTGTTTCTGAAGCAAAAAGCATAGAACCCGATGGAGAATTTTTGTTTTCATCCTCCACTTACTATCCCAGGGAGTTTAATGACTGGTTTACTTCTGCTGGTACTGTAAACTTGTGAGATTCTCAGCAAAGACTTTCCAAAGCACACAAATTGTTGGGGGTCAATATTACAAACAAAGCAATCACAGAGATCCTGCCATTCGCTTGGTCCTCAGAGTGGCTCTGTACAGCACAGAGGAACGTGACATGCCCAGTTTAAGTATAATGGGAACTGAGCATCCCAACACTAATAAGTACCCACGGACCTTACTGCACCTCTAATTATATTATACCGCTGATGCTGTATGTAGTAAGAGAAGTAAAAACATATTAGGCCTGAAAAATGCAAAAGGCACCACCTATTGATGTCCAGGCCAAATATTTGGATGCTTTTGCGGTGTTTAATGGCTGCAACTTTTAAGATGACCACCTATAAAGGTAAGTAGCACATGCATTCAGTTGAACTCAGATCAATATGATCTTAAGACAAGTGGTCAATAAGGTATGGATCAGTAAATCACTCAGTCCTCAGTAAAAGCCACAGAAAATATGTGCACAGTGGGAGAGATGGGCAATGTTTATAAAATCATAGAATCACTAAGGTTGGAAAAGACTCCCAAGGTCATGTAGTCCAGCTGTCCACCTACCACCAAATTTTACCACTAAACCATGTCCTTTAGTACTGTATCTACACATTTTTTGAACATTTCCAGGGACAGTGACTCTACCACTTCCCTGGGCAGACCATTTCAACACCTGACCACCCTTTGGAGAAGAAATTTTTCTTGACATTCAACCTGACCTTCCTCTGGCACAACTTGAAGCCATTCTCTCTTGTCCTAACATTAGTGACCTGGGAGAGGAGGCTGACCTCAACCTTGCCACAAACTCTTTTCAGGGAGTTGTAGAGAGCGATAGGGTCTCCTCTGAGCCTCTTTCTTCTCCAGACAAAACAATCCCAGCTCCCTCAGCTGCTCTTCTATTAAGCAGTGCGTGCCACTAACTGAATAAAGAACATATTTCATACAGTGGGAGACATAAGTGACAGAGGTGACGGTGGTGGAAAACTGCATTGTAATATTTAAAATGAAAAGGGATAGAAGAGTACCAAAGCTGGATATCCCTGATCATGACTCTGTTTTCTTGCTTCTGTTATGAAGTCGCCCATAACACTGAGAACTCCAAGAAAAAGCTTTCATAAGCTGTTCTTGAGGATGGTTCCACAACAAAAATTCAAACAATTGTTTGTATCATTACTGCTTGCCATTTCATATAAGTATTTCATTTATACTGTGTACCTCAATGAATCATTCTATCTCTTGCTGTTTCCTCTTCTAAATGTTTCCTCTGTTCTCTCTCATGCACCTACCTGTTGGTCTGTCTCTTCCACATAGGAAAGAGGTAAGAATCAGTAGTACAAACAGACACAGACCACCTGCCAGCAAGAGAGCATCTCTTAACAAACCACCAGGCATCAGGAAACAAAATCCTTGGCATCTCATCACTCAACTTGACCTAACTCTTTATTCTCAGCCCATCTGCAGTTTGTTTGCTGCTGCTTGCTCCTTTTCCATCCCCTCCCCACCTCACTTCACACACTGGACTCAGACAAATACCCTCTGTCCTATCCTGGATAAAAGGAAAACAAAAACATTGGAAAATAAGCAAACAAAACAAAACAAAGAGCAAGTTAGGGAGTATCGTGGAATGTAGTTTCTGCTTTAAGCCTTGTGCTGGAAATCAGCTGTCAGAGCTGGAAACATTGGGATTTGCTTCACTTTAGCTTGCCCTCCCAAGGTGACTAGGTTTTCCTCTCTTGTGCAAGCTGTCTTGCACAGCTCTCTCCCTGTATAATTCCAGCTCTGGCAAACCTATCCAATGGCAAATGCATATTTCTTATAGCTCTTCTGATGATTTCTTCAAAACATTTTTCAGTGCAGGGCTAACAAGAACAAGCTGGAAAGAGCAGGAAAAACTGAAGTTCCCCATTGCTGCTACCAAGACTTGAGGCTGAGGACATAGAACATCAGGACTATTCCAAAATGTTTTTGCTTTCAACCTTACATAAAACTCCTGTCACAATCATGTCAAATATACCTAATTTCTCCCCAAAACCTATCTTTCCTAGCTGCGTACAACTTCAGCGCACTTTCTGACATAGTGATGCCATACTATCAGGCATTCAAAATTACTCTTTGACAAGAAATTGCACCAAAACAAATTAAGATAGATAGAATAAAACCTGATCATACTGTACCGCACCAGAGTGTAATCATTCCTGGACAAGCAACATCCCATGGCAACTCTTCCTAGCCACCATCCAGACAAGCTCTGTGAGATATAAGACAGTGACCAGAAGTACCAGAAGCTGGCAAGAGAAGTCAGATAACCAGCACTGAGCACAGTACAGCTTAAGAAGAAAAGTTCCCTTCAGCCCCAACAAGAAGCATCATTAAGTGTTTCAACATACCCTTGCACCTTCAGATACACCCCTCTCACCCCACCTTGGTGCTCAGTCGATATGAACTAGAGGGGCAAAGCTCCTGGAAACAAGTAGCGTTATTTTCACAGCCTGCCTCATTAATTCCATCTTTTCCTCTCATCTTCACAAGCCAAGGCACAGAGCTGATCCTCAGGGTCTGCCTCCCCCCTCGCACACAGCCCAGCACAGGGGGCACTTACTGCTTCCCACTTCAAGGTCTCCTGGCAGTCAGACGGCAGAAGGAACAAAACCACAACTGAAACCTCAGATTACAGGAGAAATGTGTCAAAGAAGGCAAGAGGGAAAAAAGAAAACAAACATGTAAGAGGAGAGCACTGCGAGTGCAGAAAAGGCTTTGATTAAATGTAGCAGCTGGATTGGGAAACCCTAGACAAAAACCTGGCCGAGAGGGTCACTCTCTATCTGGTTCAGTTTAAGTACTGTGCTTTAAAAAGGTCATACTTTTTCTTTGCTAGTGAGGTGTAAGTTCAATGAACACTCCACCCCTCAATTCTTCTCCTCTTATTGCCTCCATTTTCATCACTCTCAGCATCAGGCATCTCTCCTCTGCCCAGCGATGAGTTTGGTCCACCATTTGCTGAGCTCCTGCTGCCCAGTGTCCTGCTCTGCACCTTCATGGTGGCTCTGGGACCCCCTCCCATGACTTCAAGTCCATGAGCACCTATGGGTCCCACCCTTTGACAAGAACCACAGGGGCATACAAGAGATTTTGGATCATCTCCCTAAGCATGTTCTTCACCTCCCCACTCAGCATTCCTAAGAGGGAGCAGTGCTTTTCTCCTGTCTTCTACGCAGATTACCTAAAAGAATCAGAGCTGCCCAGTTTAAAGGCACTGTGGTGAACCGCTCATAGAAAGACAGAAGCAAAGAAAAGGATGGTATAAAGTGCTGCTGTGTGACAGGTGGTAGGTGTGGGTGTTAGAGGAAGACTCTGACACGAAGGGGTAATTGGGCATATCACAGCTGAGCTAAGGTACAGCTCTGAGAAGAATTAACCTGTGATACAAATGCAATGAACACAATTTACATTCATTCTTTAGATCAATTTAACCTAAACAGACACTAGTGTAATTATACTGTGACTCCTCAAGGTAGGAGCTTGCACCTTGAAAAACAGAGGGAAAATGAAACAAGTGAGCAGATGTCACAGGAAGAAAAGAAATGGAAATAGCACAGCAAGTTCTGCTCCATATTTAAACTCTACAGTCCCCTCTTGCATATCATTTTTCTTATTTAAAATGGTTGTAACAAATATCTTGATGCATTTAGGAAAATTGCAGCAATTTTTCCATACTATTGTTGTATGACTATTTGTCTTCCTTTACTAATGTCAGTAGGCTTAGATACAGACTCTGAAGAGAGGAAAAAATGCTTGTTCTGAGAAACATCAGTAGAAAAGCCATTTACTTCAAGTGGCATTTCTATGGGCGTATACCACTGTAGCCACAAGACAAATTTGTGTCAGGCAGCGAGGCAGGAATGGAAAGAGGAGCAGGGGAAAAAGGGAAGGAGCAGGTGCTCTCTATCCAGTCATGATGACAGTACAAACTTAGCTCACACCATGGATCATATTAACTTGTCCTCTTCTCACTGGAAAAAAAAAAAAAAAAAAAAAAAAAAAGGGAAAGGTTTTTTTTGTTGTTTTTTTTGGGGGTTTTGTGGTTTTTGTTTTTGTTTTAAATCTGATTTCTGACTTTCCAGTGATTTTCTGTAAGTTTAGCATTATCATTGTTCCACCTACAACAGTGGTACATCACCATAGTGAATGAATTCCTCACCATCCCTTCCAGAGCTTCTTGCAATGTCTCAATGACAACCAGGGTGACAGGACATTCATTATCCTTTATCAACTGTTTAATTATTTACACACCATCCACAAGGACTTCATAAATACAGATCGTGAAAAATGTGAAGACTGAAGTCAGTCTAAGTCCATTCAATACTGCTTCTACCAAAGTGACTTCTTCAGACAGAAGAGACATCATTGTGAACAGTTCTTGTTGGAGACACAGTCATGAAATAGTGTTGTCATAGTCTGATGCCACATAAAAGGAAAAGAAATGAAAAATATTAAATGCCCAGATATCTTTCTGATAAATATTCTACACTCATTCGACATAGGTCCATAGGTAATGGCATTACGGTAGTAACAGCATACAAGAAAGGTGTCACGGAAATCTCATGCCTTGTCCACTACATTTGATGTTGAGCCTTAACCAGGTTAGCAGGTAGTGGTTTAGTGCTCCTAGTTTTCTCCCTCAGAGCTGAGAACCTGGGAGACTCAGGTCCCATTCTAAATAAGGGTTTCATAAGTACAGTATTGCAGCGAGAGTGGGGTTGATCTCTTCTCACTGGTGACAAGTGACAGTACAAGGGGAAATGGCCTCAAGTGGCACCAGGTTAAGTTTAGGTTGGATATCAGAAAAAACTTCTTTACAGAAAGGGTTGTTAAGCACTGGAATAGGCTCCCCAGGAAGGTGGTTGAGTCACCATCCCTGGATGTGTTTAAAAACTGTTTGGATGTGGTGCTCAGGGACATGATTTAGCGGAGGGTTGTTAGAGTTAGGGTAGTATGGTTAGATGTGGTTGGACTTGATGATTTTTAAGGTCTTTTCAAACCTAAGCAATTCTATGATTCTGTAAGAGGATAACAACAGATCGCTGCCTCCAGTAATTAATGGATATTAGAGTACCATCTCTTCATTTGCTTTCCTAGCAGAAGACAATAATGTTTTGTGCTCACACTTCATACACTTTAATATTTCCTAAAATTTTTCTAAACCACTTAAAAAACTTCTGTATAAGAGGTGCCCACAAGAGACTGAGTCCCAATTCTGACAGTAAAAGAGAAACTTTCACAATCAGTTAACAGCAAAAAGAACAGATCCTTAAGTTGTAATTATTACAGAGGTCTTGCTCAGGCAGAAGGCATGTCCTGTCAAATGCGAATACTGTGTAAACTAGACAAGAATTCTCAAGAGATGCTCTACCTTAAACCCAGTTACTAGAAAACCTGAAAGTAAATTTTACCATTAAAACTATCATTGGCTTCATAGACCATCTATACTACTCACCACAGACAGAAATAATCAGAGTACTCAAACAAGTACTGGGATTAGGCCTAGACAAACAGACAAATTCCGCGGCAGCAAATCACGCAGAGAAATAATGTTCAGAGACCCATTTAAGTGGCACAGGGGAAAACATCAAGCTTCCAGTGCCTGCTTACAGAGAGCAGGCTGACCTACAGCCTGATCTAGGGCTGATTTATTCTTTTTTTATTCATTCATTATTTTATTTCTAAATCAGGCTGAAAGCTGTGTGGAGATGGAGAAAGTAATTTAAATAACACCTGCCAATTTTCCACAGCTAAAATACCTGTGTGCTCTCAGAAAAACTGAGGGAGCTCCTACAGACTTATTATTAGTCAGAACGCAGAATCTGGCAGAAGGAAAAGTGTGCTGCATCTATTTACATAATGTATCATTTTATAATATATAATGTACTCTTACTGCAACATTATATCAATTATTTACCAAAAAAGCTTTAATAAATTTAACTGTGTTTCTCCCACTTATCAACCACTTTAGAATAATTTAAAGCTCATTTCCTGATGCACTGAAATTGTTCTGAACTGTGCATGCTGGCAAACACAAAAACCTTTTTACTTCACATTTGCAAAATGACATCTGCTTTATTTCCATCTTTGTTTTCAGAAGCGAGATTACTTCAGCTTTTTTTATTTCTTAATCTGTCAAATAGCGTTGTCAAAAGCCAGGGAGTACACACAACTCCTCAAACCTCCACAGATTCAAAATTACAAAACGTACGTACAACACTGTACTACACTTGCATATCAGACAGAAAAGAAAATCGTATCAACTTTCTTTCCTTCTTTTACAAAAATGTCCCCTCTGCTAAAAAGTCTGCAAACACTTGTAACACCAGGATGGAAGACACCCTGACAAGCTATCATGACAGACTGACTGCTGTGTAGCTAAAATAGAAATTAGTTTTCCACAATTAACTGAATTTACAACCAAATCCATCTTTCTTTTAAGCGTAGGCCCAGTTTTGTTCTGGTCTCAGACGCAAAAATATAAAGAGAATAAAAAAGAAAAATCACAGAATCACAGAATTATCGAGGTTGGAAAAGACCTAGAAGATCATCCAGTCCAACCATTACCAATACTTCCCAGCTAAATCATACCCCTCAACGCAACATCCAAACGTTTCTTGAACACTCCCATGGTCGGTGACTCCACCACCTCCCTGAGCAGTGCGTTCCAATGCCTGACTACCCTTTCCGAGTAGTAATACTTCCTAATGTCCAGCCTGAACCTCCCCTGGCGCAGCTTGAAACCATTCCCTCTAGTTCTATCACTGATTACACGAGAACAAATCAACATTCCTGATGCCGCCTTTAGCACTGGAAGTTTTAGCAGTCCAAAGATAATGTCCAAAAAAGAATGGAGAAAAACATTTACTTTCTTTACACTCATGATGCAAATCAGAACCAAACACAAAAGAGTTCTTGAAGAATGCCTAAAAAGCACAGGAATGCAGACCCACTGACATCTATTTCATCACTTCCAACGGTCTGTCTGCTGCAGCATCACACTTTGCCTTCCTACACTCATCTTGTGGAGGCTCATTCACCTGCTTGTCTTGGAGCCCAAAGGAATGCATCACACACAATTAAATATGTACGGCTAAGATCAGAAGCTGAGGTCCTTTTTTTGTTGTTGTTTTGTTGTTGTTTTTAAGGATAAGCAACATCAATAAAAGCACACAAGTAAAGTACAATATATTTTCATAGACACCTTGAAAGTCCAGACTTCTTTTTTTGTTAATTTTTAAGCAATCGTTGACAATTTGTTATTTATTTGGTTGAGATTGCAGTTTTTTTCTCTTTCTGATTGCTGCTGCAAAATTGAAGGGGCAAACAGCGAGGAAAATAATGCACAGAGCTTACCACATCAAGAGAACTGCAAGAAAATGCAGAGAGGGTTGTCTGTGGAGGTAAAAGATGGCGTGGGGAAGCCAAATGCATGTGTTTGGGGTATTTTTTTTTATTATTTTTTTACTTTTTTTATTTTTTAACAAGTAGAGAACATATCTGAGACCTGTGCGCAAAGAAACCAGGGCAAAGTAGCTTTGTCAGAAGGAGAGGCCACACAAAAAAGTTGAGTGCAGTTGACAGTACAGGATTGAGAATCAGAATGCAAGAAGATGGAGGCTGCTTGGGTACATATATCAGAGACAGAAAAAAAAGAATAAAACGCTCAGCATAAGCATGTTGCTGGCCAAATGGCCACGGAAGTATGAAGAAGTGAAAGAGGAAGGTGGTGAGAAACAGCCCATGAAGGGAATCAATGACTGATAGTGACAGACAGACAACAGAAGGATCAAACTCAAGAAAATTCACATTTCTTTAAAAAGATCAGTCTGATCCATGACTATAAAAGCCAAAACGTATTGCTTATAATAGCATGGTTACCATATGGCATCAACTCCTCTGCAGAAGTATTCATATACCATGTAAAAGCATTGCCAGACTTTAAAATATTTGGTTGGCTTTTTTTTATTATTATTTTTATTTATTTATTTATTTTTAACCTTCTGTTCTGAAATTTCCAGTATTTATAAATTTCTAGCTTGAGACAAATATATCACACCTGTACCAACAATTTCTACCACCACCACCACTTCTGTTGGTGATGCTTTTCATCAGGAGATCTCAGGGCTCATTTACAAACCAGGTCAGCATCATTATCCCCATTTTACAGATGAAAAATGAAGGTACTGTAGATCAGCTTGCATTATTAATATGAACTCTCAACCCTAAATTCATTTTACTGTCATTTTCCTTGAAATATTCATTTACTTCTGTACAGAGGGTATTTTTGTCATGTGTTCCTAACTTATGACAAAAATACCTGGAGAATATTAGGGGGCATCTCTAGCATTCTCAGAACTCTAAATAAATAAAATAGCACATTGCCATACTCCCACACGACTCAAAAGAAATTAATTGCCCCCAAGCCCACCCCTCAGTCCAATCAGGTTCCTTAGCTCTAGCATTACCAGACTTCCTCTTTCACTTCTTCTCTAGCATTACTAGAGAAAGATCCTGTTTCCCCACAGTTCAACCCGATATCACGCTCTGAACTCAATTCATTTTTTATAGAAGCCGTCAGCCACATCCTGCACTTGAAATTTTGATCTTTAGTGCCTAGAGGAAGAATTAGTCATGATTTGTTTGGGATGTCTGCTGTGTTCTCTAACCCTTTCAGAAGAAAATCGAGGGTAGCTCATCTGCTTCTGTAGACATTCACATGGGCTCTTAAGTCTTTTGAGAAGTCAATAAACAAATGCAGAAGGTCAAGAGCTGCCTTAAAACTCAAGAATGACTTACAGCACATACACCCATCTCCCTTCTTCTTCCCTATTATTTTTTTTCTCCTCCAAATGGTAACCCTTAAAATGAGGTTTCTCTCTTTTGAAATAAGAGGTCAAGCTCCACAGCTTTAACTAGCAACAAGAGCAGGGTTCTTTAGAAACCTGTTGAATACAAATCAGCTGAACTTTCTTTTGTGAAGACCCGGAGGCCTGGCTTCCTCCCTTTCCTACCCTCTCAAAACCAGGAGCACCTACACTCTTCCACTCTGCACACCAGTGCCTTGTTTTACTGCCTCTGTACAGTATACAAAAGCTGTTCCCATCCATACAATGAACAAATGAACATCAGTGAGTGCCCATAAAGCCCTGAAGAAACAAACCAAATGATGATAGGGAAGATTTAACGCTGGCCAGCATGACTTCATAACACCAGTCTGACATTGAAAGAGCAAAAACCCTTACTAAAGATCTGAGATTCAGTCTCCATTTTCTTTCTTGTACATGACCCAAAAGATCTGTAATAACTTCAGTTACTGCTGTTGCTAGGAAAACTGAGGCTTGGCTCTAACGCCCATCTGTAACCTTACCTACCAGTCCTCGTAAAAAAAAAACCAAAAACAAAAACAAAAAATGCTCACTGCTGGTTCCTTTGCACACTGGGGCGTGCCTGACTCCTCTGAGATGAGATCAGCCCTGATACTGATACCCTGATCATATATAAACTCCCATGAAGAAATAAACTGATGATCCTCTTGCCTTTGTGACTGCAAGGCAGACCAGGGTGCTCCGTTACTGGAAAGCACAATCCCGTCCCACATGGAAGAAGTGAAAGGATTGAGGTTAAGAACAGCAAACCCAGAACCATTTCCAAATGTTATCTGGCAACTGTAAAATATTCCAACAAAGCATGAAAAAGATTTTTTTTCCCCACAAGTTTCTGCTAAGGTGCACTTAAGTAGAGTTCCATGGGTTGGCAGAGGCAGAACACTAACAGAGAAGTCTTGAGTATCAAGTATTGAGACCTGGACATATTAGAGCTCCTGACAGAGGATTTTATTGCCACTGTCATCATTCTCAAACAATAATTTGGCTGAGATTTTCAATGCTACAGAAGCTAGACTTCAACCTGTATCTCAGCCTGAGGCTCAGCCACCCTCACAGAAAGCACTTAATCTTATGGAAATCACAAAGCGATACAATGTCAAGAAAGTAGAGATTCTTTAAGGTGTGTGAGTGCATGACTAAGGAATAAAGCAAAGATTATTTAATTATATTGCCTCCTTCACTCATCTCCCCCATTTACTGACTCTCAGTTTATCTTATTCTAGGTCTTGACAACTATAGGAACAGATGCAGGCCTTTTAGTACTCTTGTTTTTAACAATGTTCATTCCAGGAAAAGAGTTTTCTGAAAACATATGGTGAGCTAAATATACTGAAGATTTTCTCAGCTGGCTTCATCTATACAGGAATATACTCTCCAGGTGCTACACTCAGAATATCCAGAGTTCAGTCTACCGTGTAAAAACCCTCATGTGAAAGGTTCCTTACACCACAGAAACTGGAATAGGAAAACATTCTTCTCATCACTGGTCAGTCCCAGAAGTCTGACTGTGATTCGTTCCTCATTGATTTCACAGTGATAGAGCACCACGCTCACTACACTGCACTGTGTTATCAGCCATGCTGATTTAAGTCATGCAAAACTTGACACAGGCTGCAGAGCACCACGCTGTCTTAAGAACCACAGGATTTAACAGATGATCAAAAGTCAGCAAGCATTCTGTGACAAGAGACATTGGAATACAAATAGAATGGCTGTGGTTCCTCTAAGCAAAAAATGAACAACAACAAAAAAAACAAGGGTATCAGAACAGCAGTCTATGTCACACATCATCATACAGCCTTCTCTCAAAAGCTATGCCAGAGAACTCCAGAGCACTTCCCCTTCCAAGGAGCACCCTCTGCAGATTCTCTAATCACAAGAGAAGAACTCTGATCCTTAACAACTGAATAAATATTTCATTATTTTCATAGCGGCAAGCTAAACATAAAAGCTAAGGATGCATTAAGTAGGTGGGATAAAATACTCAGCATTGTGTTTGGCTCCCAGTCTTAAAAGGATTTTTAGCAGATGACTAAGCACGCTAAGTGGCACAGTCAATGGGATAAAATTAAACAAGTGCAGTTGCGTCAGCAGTGTTAGGCCCTTAGCTGTGTGTGAAGCACAGGATTAGAAGTGACAAGGAAGAGAGCTGCACACAGTAAGTGAAATCTGTGAAGCCTGCCGTGCTGCAGCATCTGTGAGCGAGTAGGAGCAAGCATTCAAACACACATCTCCTAATTGTTTTGTTTCATCCCTTACGAGAGAAACCAACTCTGACGCTACAGTCCTGAGTGAGAAGAACATCATTACATTACAACTCAGATCAGAAATGCAGAACAAATAAATTCTGCCTGCAGCAGCAGCCTGCGTGTATACACTAAAACACTAACCATGTTAATCTGAACACATCTAGAGACGCAGGAAAAGCTTCAGGGACAAAAATTAAAGTAAGATCATCATGGAAAGCATCAGGCACAGGTAGCTCAGATCTCTTGGCCTTGGGCTTTTTATCCCCACAACTTTAGCTCTGTCAGAGTAGCCACTGTACATTTCCTAAAGGAACAGTAAAAGGCTCATTAAAACACCAGAACATATACAGATGCCAAATGTTATATACCAAGAGCAAGGCAGACCACAATAAGACTGCCCCAGTCCTCTGTGACCTGACCTTTTGCAGCAGTCTGAGGCTCCACTGACCAGTGATTTCTGGGCTTATTCGCTAACCAGAAGCTGCTGCTGCTGTAGAGGGTTGCAAGAACAAAGGTAGCACTGCAGGTATGTTTTCACCAAGCAAAGCTCCTATCTCAAATGAAGCCAACTAATCAGCTCAGACTCCAGCAGAAGTATGCAGCTTCTGCCTCATCACATACCACCACACACATCACACAGTGAGCCATTTGAGAGGCCTGCGCCTGTCCTCAAATTCGGTATATTCTCCCTAGTTGGAATACCAATGTCTTTCAAGGAGAGCTACACCACCTCAAACTGAAATTGCAACTATGAAGTGAGTTAGTGAAATCATTAGACTTGCCCTATACTGAAGGTCAGACTAGACTGAAGATCAGATTTCTACCAAAACAAAAGTCTCATTTTTGAATTCCTGTAGTCTTGATGCTGTCAGCAGTGAAAATGCATGTCTTGCACTGCATGTATTTCATACATCCAAACCAGCCCTGCTTTGTCTTCCAGTTATAACATTATTTCATCAGATCAAACACGGGTAGAAAATGGAGGGAGCGGGGGAAACAACATGGCTTCTTGGAGACAGGAGTAGGGTAAGCAGGAAAATATAATTTTTCCTCTGTTGTTTTGTAATTTAAACACTTATAGGAGAGAGAAAAAAAACTAAATTGATTGGAATTTTTCAACTCATTTCTCCTTTAGATTTTCATGCCAATATATTATTCAACTGTTGCATTAGGTCAAGGAGTTTCAAAGAGAATAAGATGAGAGAAATAAGCGATCAAAGCCTGCATTTGGCATTTTTAATTATGCAAAAGCATTTTACTTTTTACTGCTTACAAAACTGATGTTCCTAAACCCGTGGAGTTTCCATAGGTCCCATGAAGTAGAACAAAGTTATAACCCTAAATATCCTTAACCTGAGATCAGTGCTTTACTTCCTGTAAAATGTTCTCTTGAAATTTTAACAGATCATCTTTTCCTTTCCAGAGATATTTCATAGAATCATAGAATGGCCCGGGTTGGAAGAGACCCCAAGGATCACAAAGCTCCAAACCCCCTGCAACAGGCAGGGCCATCAACCACCTTATTTAATACTAGACCAGGCTGCCTATGGCCCCATCCAACCTGGCCTTGAACCCCTCCAGGGATGGGGTATCCACAACCTCTCTGGGCAGCCTGTTCCAGCAGCTCACCACTCTCCAGTCCAGTATACCCTTCTGTAGCTCACTGGGATTTGCTGTTTTAAAGATCTGTAGAAGTGTTAAGTTCACAGACATTTTGCCAGAAAATTAAAATTTATTCTGACATCTTCACATACCGAGTTGGATCATTTTGTGTTCTGCTCTAACGACAAGAAGCCAAAATACAGTCAGTTTCTTTGTTATCAATTCAAAAACAATTGAAGCACAACTAAAATGATCAATGTAAAGAACATGCTTTAATACAATTACTGAAGAATGCAATTATGGATCACTAAACCTATTAAAGGAAGTTCAATCTCAGTTAGGCAACTCCATAGCTGTAAGTGTATCTCCATATTAATCTTATTTACAGTCTGGTAGACCTCATAAACAGGAATCAGACTATAGCAATATTAAAAGCACTATTATGCAGCTGAGAAGAAAGAAAAGCAGAATGAAAAGATTGTGTGCTTGATGGGGAGGAAAGCTTTTATTGCAGGAAAATATTATTCTTGACCATGAGAACATTGAAGCCCATGAAAGACATTCAGTAGATGCATGCAGCTCTAGCACAGCAGTGACAGCTGGGACAACAGTTTTGGTTTCCCATACCTTGGGGTCCCAAAGTTTATGTTCTTACGCTTATAGTTACAGAATGATAGAAGAATTGAGGTTGGAAGACACCTTTGTAGATCATGTATTTCAGACCCATTCTCAAAGCGGTGTCACCCAGTGGTGGATGCCCAGGACTGTGTCCAGCTAAGTTTTGAATTCTGCTAGCCTTCTTTGCTACAAGTGCACATTCTTGGTTCATAGCTTGCTGACCGTCAAGACCCATAGGTACTTTTCTGTAAAGATGCTTTCCAGATGGTCAGCCCTAGTCCTTACTAGCACGAGGTTCCCTGATGTAGGACACTATACTGTCCTTCACTAAACTTGGTGACATTGCTCTCTGCTCAGTCCTCCAGCCCAACCAGATTCTTCTGAGTTGCACTGCACATACCTGGTGTATCAGCCACATCTCTCAGTTTCGTATCACCTGGAAATCAGCTGATGGTGCACTCTATCTCATCAAACAAACCATGAAGAGGTAAAACAGCAGTGAACATAGTATCAAGCCCTTTAATGTTTCTCTTGTACTTTCTGCCACTGATCACAACGCTTTCAGCCAGTTTTCAGTCCACCTAACCATTTAGTTACACAGCTGTATGCCATTGGTTTGTCAGTGAGAGTATTATCGTGGGCAGTGCCAAAATCCATACTAAAGGCAAGGAAAACAATATCAGCTACTCTTCCCTCACCCACTGAGAGACATTTCTTCAAAGAAGGTTATCAGGTTGGTGAAGTATGACTTTTCATTCACAAAACCATGCTGATTAACCTCACTTTTCATGTGTCTGGAAGACTTTCCAGGATTAGTTGCTCCATTAAGTTCCCAAGGATGGAAGTGGAGCTGTTTAGCTCATAGTTCCCCAGATCCTCCTTCCTGCGTTTTGTGAAGAGTGGTGTTTTTTTTCCCCTTTCAGTTATCAGGAACTTTTCCTGATTGCTGTGCCTTCTTAATGTTAATGGAGAGTGGACTTGCAATCACTTCAGTCAGCTCATTCAGCTGTGTACCCCATCCCACCCCATGAACTGGCATGTGACACATTTAAGCATTTTCAAACCTGATCCTCCTCCACCAAATTTAAGGGTTTTTTTTGCTGCAGACATTTTTTCTGCTCTCAGGGGCCTGGCCTTCCCAAAAGTAACTTCTACCAGAAAAGACAAAGCTGAGGATTACATGGATTACCTCTGGCCTTCTCTATGTCCTTTGTTACATGACATCCAGCCCATCTAAACAGCAGGCCTACATTCTTCCTCAGCTTCATTTTGTTGTTGACGTACTGACAGAAGCCCTTAGTGTCACCCTTCATATCCCTTAACAGCTTCAACTCTAGATAGACTCTAACATTTCTAACACTCTCCCTGTGAGCTTGAACAGTTTATCTGTATTCCAGCTGGGTCATCTGACCCTGCTTCCACCACTTCTTATAGCCTTTTCTGCTTGAGTTTTGACAAGACATCTTCACTCATGCTTGCAGTCCTCCTGCTGCCTATGCTCAATTTTCTGTTCATTGGGACAGACTGCTCTTGGGCTTCTTGAATCTACTTTCTCCTTCTGACTAGAGGTTAAAAAAGGAAGGAAAAAAAAAAAAAGGGCTTTTCAAGGAGTTTGAGCAGCTGTCCTGAGAACAAGATGGGCTGGAGGCAGGCCAGACTGAGAGTATCAGCAAAGAGCATGCAACTACAAGGAGCCTACACTACAGTCCATCTACAGATTGCAAAGCACAGTGCAATTTCACAATGCTCTGAAGCTGCTCTAATATTATATCTAAGAGCTGACAGTTGTTCCAGAATATAAAGGCAGATTGCAGCTGCCCTTCTTTCTTGTTACCTTCCATTCTTGTTCAAAGAGAGCAACTGAGAATCGGGGTCTCAGGAGCCAAAAGTCATGCTTCCTTTTTCTGACCCAAGGCTTGGGGAGGCTCTCCTCATACTTTTAAGCTATTCACCAGCTCTCTTCCTAAATTACTGAGTGAGACTTTACTAACTGATCCTTGAGAGAAACCTCTGCTATTTCTCACTTTGGTATCTCTGACCTACCGTACATTACTTTCCCACTGCAGCTTATTTCATTAAAGTTAGATATCTCTAACTTTGCTTCACTAGCTCTGCAAGTTTGATTTTCACAACTTTAAAATAAAATAATAGAGAAGATGTTATCAAGGTCTGTCCAAAGAAAACTTCAAAGATTAATGCTAATGAAGCTATGACAGATTAATATTATCTCACTGGTTAAGGAATTTCATTATAGGCTGTTTAGCACTAACAAGGTTATGACTGGCAATAGTCTAAACAGGAGCTTGCTTTGTTTGCCTCTGGAAAAAGACTTATTGAAGTTCCCAAGTCTTCACTGCAGGACACCTCCTGCTCACTTATCAGCTGCCTGCAGCTGTGCTCCAGGTCACACTTGCAGCTGGAGAGAGGAAGGAAGCCAGCTATGACAAAAGCAATGCCACCAACCAAGGTCCCAGTATCCAGCAAGCCTCTGCTCATCCATAGGCTCTACATCCCAGCCACAAGACCCCATCACATGTCTGCGGAAGCATATCTTACTCTGGGCTCATTGCACCCACCAACTGTATTTTGACCCCAAACCTGGATTTTCACGCATCAGCATCCAGATAAACCAAGAAGTCTATGATGTCTGCAGCTCTTTAACCCTGGCAGTTGGCTAACATTCAGAGTTTCACATCCATTAGAACACACTTCAGTCACTGTAATCAAATGAGCAGCTACAAATCATTTGATTAACTACAAAAAACCCACGCATATTTCAAATACAGCAAGAGCAAGGAATTGGCAGTTTCCTACTTGAAAAATCTCAAGAGTCTCAAACTGCAGAGGACTACCTCTTCTCTTGCTTGCTTTTTCTACATGTGCAGCCTGCAAGCAAGAAAGCTTGTCCTGCTTACAACCAAGGCAACCCCTCAGTGCCTATACCATGGATGTACCTGCCACCTTAGGCAGGCATGTCATTATCAACAACTGTTTTCATTACTGCTGAAACAGCTTTTTCACTTCTCTGGAGTCATTAAAAGGTTATTTTTCAGTCTCTTCAGAAAAACCTACCACCTCCAGCCAGCTTAACAATAAGCTATTTGTATTGCTTCCATAATGAGGTCAATTAAGCAAATAAATATATAATCTATACACATATATATCTGTGTTCGTCAACAAGGAAGCAAGGCCTTGCTTGTTAGGCTGTTAGATACAGTTAGAGTTGGTTCTTTCACTATGTGAGTGCTTTGACAAAAATTTAAAAGGTAACTTTGAATAAATACAACTTCTTCAGTCAACTCTGCATTAAATCCAACCCACAGAAAGAGAATTTTCAGTTGGTTTGAATATATCAAATCTCCTCAGAGGGGAAAGGCTATACAAAGACTTGAGTTTTGCAAACACAACATCAGCAGTATTTTAACAAAAATTAATAATAAACGCTATATTGCTGAGAAATCACATTGTTTTCTAGCACCCACGCCCTTCTCCGGGCTTTATTCTGGATCTGCACCCAGCTAGCTTACCAGTGATGTGTGTAACTTCATATCCCTGTTGATCCCAGAGTGAGCAAAGCACGGCCCGTAGCAGTGAGGCTTTACCTTCTCACCAACCTTGCTATGCTGGGAAGTCTCTACCCACAACACAGCCAAAGCTCTGACCAAGCATTCACTTCAACACAGTGAAGTTTTCACAACAAGGAGCCATTTCTCCCACATCCCTTGACAATTTTCAAAATTACCCTATTAGCTCTCAACCTGCACCCGTCTCCTGCTTTTTGCAGCAGACACAGCTACAGCGCAACCTCTGGGTGAAATTACCTCTACCAGCTTCCTTCATTCTCCTCTTGCACTCAATACATTGCACACAGCACTGTCTAGATCCCATCAGGGAGGATACTGTTCAGTATCCAGATTCAGAGAGAGCTCACAGGTAAAACGCAAAGAAATTTTTGCTGAAATCTTTTACTGAAATAATTCAGCAAAAAGAAAAAGATGTTTTCACAACACAGACCAATTAACCAAATAGAGAAGAAGGGAAACAGATAATGTGAAGCACATACACAATCATCATAAATCAGTTTCCTGTTTTCATTTTATTTTGCTTTTGCTTTCTACTTCTTAAATGACTGTTTTTACAGACTGAACAAACGCAGCAGATGTTTCTCAAGTTGTTAGCTTAAGAATTGACAAGGTGTCTATTGCACATATATATGGCACATACAAAGAGGATACTTTTTTTAGGAGTGAAGCAAGTACATGTATCTCCTACTTTCCTCCTAATATTAAAATGAGACACCTTGATTCACCTTGTATAGATTCAAATCATAGAAAACCCTACTACTTTTGCTTCTCAGTTTCTTTCTCACAATAGAATTCCACTCCAAACTATCTTAGAATAAAATAGTTTAACAGATTAGTGATTTTTCTACTTTTTTTTTTCCTAATATTTTTAATTCATGTTCAACATCTGCATATACTTTTGTTAAACACAGTTCTAGAAACACTTAGTATTCAGAAAGTTCCATGCTTCTCCTTCAGGAGCAGTGGATATTTAACCTACACAGAAGCGGTAAGATCTACATCTCTCCAAAACCACTCCCCCTCTTTTAGACGCAGTCATTAGACCATTCAGAAAAGATCCAAGACATGCAGTTCCTCTCAGGAATCCATACCAGCAGACATTTTACTGCCAGATAAATGAAAACTCCATCCATGAGAGCTACCTATGAGTTTTACCTACAGACTCTGATACTTCAGCAGTTGTGCCCAGGTTTTATTAAATGGCAATCTCCATCCTAGAACTTCTGCACAGGAGATCACCAGACCAGCACAGTCTTCTCACTAGCATATTTATGCTAACAGCAGCCTTGAAGCTAGTAGATTTCCCCATTTATAAGAGGCTTCTCCAGTGCTGAATATTAATGCTGACTAGGCCCTAAGGTCTCACCCATCACTCCTGATGCCAGCACCAACTTCTTCCTGTGGGGGAACACCAAACATACACCACAAAGCCTGCAGGTGCTGGCAGGGGACATGCAAGTGCATGCAATGCAGCACCAAATATAACAGACCTCTAGTTCAGAGGTAAAACACCTCAACAGGCATACTCTTACTTCAGTCAAAAAAATCAAGCTAGAGAGTCCTGTGAAAAAGATGTCACAGCTTTGGAATTTGTGAATGGTCTGGTGGCCCATATTAAAACGCACTACACAGAAAGAAAAGGATGAAGTAGGGAAAGGACAAAGCAACTGACCTTTGGTGGTAAAGAAGGTTGACATACCCCAAAATCTGCCCATTTTGTAGAAATGTCTCAAATTACACACGGAATCATAGAATTATTTGAGTTGGAAGTTGGAAGTAACCACCAAAGGTCATGTATTGCAGCTCCCCTGCAACAAACATGAAGACCTACAGCTGGATGAGGTTGCTCCGAGCCCCATCCAGCCTTACCTTGAACATCTTCAAGAACTGGCCATCCACCACCTCTCTGGGCAACCTGTGCCATTGCTTCACTATCTTTGTAGTAAAGAACTTCTTCCTTACATGCAATCCAAATCTTCTCTCTTTTAGTTTGAAACCATTTCCCCTGGTCCTGTCATAACAGACCCTGATAAAGAGTCTGTCCCCTTCATGTTTTTAAATGTTGTTGTGTCTCCATAGCTGCCAGTGGTCTGACCATGTTTATATTAAGTCAGAGAATTTCTCTCTATGTTGGGTGCAGTGTTTTTGAAAACAAATGTAAGCAGACATGCTGCAGCTTTGTTGTTGAAATGCTCTATGGAAATAGGTAAAGAGGCTAGGAAGAACAAGCTGAAGCTGCCAGCTTCAGAAAACATTTTCTTTCAGAAAAGAAAATGAAAGATGCTGTGGAAGGCGATGCTCACTCTCACACTTCCCTCACGTCATTAGTTTTATTTCATGACCAGTGACAACAGAGATTTGAAATATTCAAAATGGCAACTACAAGGAATCATGTTATCACAGGGGGTGAAGAAGCACACGAATTTCATCCTCTGCTCAAGGAGACAAACCTACCAAACACCAAACTGTAGCAAACCTGGCAAAGGACATGCATTGCAAGCTGTGGCAAAGGTTCCCAAGTCAGTGAAACGTTTGACTGGGAAAAATACAAGCCAGGAGCATTGTTTCTATCTGTGTTTCAAGGACAGAGTTAAAATCAGTTCCCCACAATGCAAACAGATCTCTGAAGGGTACTCATACCTATTGCTGCAGGAGGCCAGCGAGCCCTTTCTAAGCGCAGGCCCCCACCCATGTTCACAGAATCGTAGGGGTTGGAAGGGACCTCCAGAGATCATCAAGTCCAACCGCCCTTCATGCAGAGAACATGCAGCAAAGTGCCCAAATAAAGAGATCTGCACCTCTTATTATTTTAATAGAATACCACTAAGCGCCTTTTTTTTCCTTTTTTTCTTTTTTGGAGTACTTTTTGCACCAAACCACCTTAGTTAAAACAAAAATCAACATATATAACCTTAACTTACCTCTGAGTCAGGGGAGCATATTTACTCAATTATCAGTACTGATCAATTCTTAAGAAGATGGTCTCCTTTCCTAGAAAGTGTGACCTAGTTCTTAACGTCTTATTTCTAATGTCTCTGAATGCTCAGACTGTTTGTCAGGAAGCAGCAGCAACAGGAAAAACAAAGCATCTTGACCCCTTGTAATTCCAAAAAACATTTCTACCAGGCCATGTAAAAGCAACTCCAGGAAACGTGTTTCACAGAATCTGAAGGATAGGGAAACATTGTCAAAAAATGAAGTTCAGAAGCTCCAATGACCAGTTATCAGTGATCTAATTTTCACAGCTGTTAAGCCCTCTTCACTCTGCCGCAGATTCTGGGTGCTAAATAGGTCTAAGAAAAAAAGAGGCCAGGAGAAAAACCTGTACCAATTTCAGTCAGTCATGCAAGTACGAGCACTGCTACCCTAGGAGCACAAACTGCACAATCGGTCCACTGCAACACGGAACAGTGACCCTACCCAAGTATTTAAAGCAGCAGTAATACTCCTACAACAACTCTGTAGTATTTAACAGGATGAGGGGTTTTATTTTTCACCCCATTGGAAAAGGGTCAGATGGGTTTCACAAAGACTAATGACCTCGGAGTTCACCCAGAAAGGATCAAAGAAAGTTAAGAGTGGGGAACAGAGGAGGTTTAGGTTAGATACAAGGAAGAAGTTTTTCACACAAAGGGTGGTGATGCACTGGAACAGGTTGCCCAAGGAGGCTGTGGATGCCCCATCCCTGGAGGCACTCAAGGCCAGGCTGGATGTGGCTCTGGGCAGTCTGGTCTGGTGGTTGGTGACCCTGCACATAGCAGGGGGGTTGAAACTTACATGATCACTGTGGTTTTTTTCAACCCAGGCCATTCTATGATTCTACAATTCTAACTACATAAAACTGTGTACACCATGCAGAAAGACGAAATGATTATCAGCTTCCAAATGAAAAGATATGGAGCAGGAAGAGGTACAGCATCAAGAGAAACTTGGGGGCACAAGTATCAAGCACAAGCTGGAATTTCTTGAAGTAACAGGAAATTTTAAACTGCAGAGCTCCGTGCTCCAGAATACCGCAGATAAATTTTCATAGGTCAGAAAGAGCCTGGATGGAGTTATGGAAGAAAAATCTACTGAGGGCTGTTAAATACAAATCACTGTTTGAAGATGCCCCTGTGTCACAAATTGTTCTGTCTAGGAGAGCATTCCGGGAAAATATTGCCAAGTACTAGACCTGCTCCCATACCCTTTAAAAACATTATTGGCCATTATCAGAGATGAGATACTAGACTCCACGGTCTGTCTGATCTTGTAAGATCATTCATGTGAGAACAGACTGTTTGGGGCATGGGTCCAGGCCATTAACAAACTGTGGTTAAGGTATAGTGACATAGGCACACGTAACCCCAGCTCTGTATGACAAAACTAGCAGCACCGATGAAGATTAGTTACTAAATGAAAAAAAAAAAACAACATTACCAAAGAGATTCATACTCAATTAGTATCAGTAGACCTGGACCATCAATCTTTCACAAAACATCTCATCCATTCTGAATATAATCACTTCTTTTAGCAGTACGATGAGACAGGGATGAAGAAAGGAAGTACAAAGAACAGATGGAGTATGAGGAAGGACATGCCTCACCTGTTAACACCAAACTAGCCAGTAAAAGGGGGAGAGCACAGTCTGATTAGAAGAAAAAAATACTCCTATGGTAAAAAAAAAAAAAAAAAAAAAAAAAAACCAAACCAAAAACCTACTGATAGCAGTGAGAAAAAAAAATAATCAAGAATAAGAAAAATTCAATAGTTTTTGGATCGTGCATCTAAACTCCATGCATCTAAAAAAAAGAATCAGAATGCATGGAGTCTTTTTAAAAACATTTGCTTGTATTTCAAAACATCCAATTCATTAACTCATTTTGGAAGCGTACCAACTATTTACTATGCATTAGATGAGACATATCTAATCATTCCAAGAGTGACAGGTCTAAAATGATAAAGAACATTGTTAAAGTTACTGTGATGATATATTCTTGCTGGTTCTCACATTTTTTCCTCCTTCATCATACAGTGATGATACAGATAAGACAAGCTACTATCGTAAATCATACAACTACAAAATGTTGTTTTCCCTCAGTTCTTTTAACCTTTACCAAGAAGGGAATAATGATAGTACAAAAAAAGTTAAAAAAAAAAAAAAAAAAAAAAGCCACACATTTTAATCTGTTAACTTCCTACTTTGGGTTTTTGATCCAATAAGTTTAGGACCAGACAGGGTACAGTCTTCAAATGTGAATATTACAAAGGCAAGTACTAAAATATACACGTACACTTGAACATGTACGGCAGTACGCAGATCCAAAGAGCATCTCTTCTTTATTTGGCTGTCCATAAAAAGTAAACCTTTGCTCTTAGAGGAATAAAAGTCTGAAGCGTTGAACTCAATATTTGTTGTTAACTTGTTAACATACCCCAGCTCTTTTCCTTGCTGTATTCATATTGGACTGGGATTTTATTCTTTAGTTATGATAAAGAATTCGTTGATCACTTGCTATGAACTCTTAGTCCAAACAAATTCAGGCAATTGGCAGGAAACAAATGTAGCCTGGCTACTCAAGAGAGCATAAATCAGTTTTGCTGGCTAGCATGAAGCCAGAGGAAATGTGGTTTTAATACATTTATATAATTATTTCCCTGCAATAGGAGAATGGACTTAATTATCCAAGTCCTCTCCAGTTCCACATTCCTATGCCCTAAAGTTAGCATATGGATGACCAAATTCACTCTGAAACCACAGAACTGCAGAAAGCTTATCCAAGTCCATCCTTCTTGTTGATTCTTTCAATAGCTTTATTTTTGTCATTTTTATTTCACATAGGGTAGCAACACTTAAAATATTTGCCTTGACTTTGCAAACACAAAAGTAAATCATGCAAAATCTGAGCAGTGCATACTGTGCTATTCCCAGAATTTTCAGAATAACTTACCTGAGAAAAATAAGGATGAAATTGTCATAAACTCTGAACTGGTCACCTTTCAATGTATGTGATTACTATAGTTCAGTGAAAACAAGTTATCACTGAACACACTGATGCTGCTAGCCCTGAAGCAGAATAGCACAAGAGATTTTTTTTCTTGGAAGTTAACAGAAATATACATACAGACATACACATATGTAGGACAGTCAAAACATACGTACAGATTAAAGTTGTGGGTTTTCTTATATACCACGCTTGCCAGATTCATTTAAATAAGGTGAAAAAGAAATCTATTACTTTCAAGACAAATAAAGGATAGCGCAGATGTATTCCTTTAATCACTGAAAAAAAATAAAAAAAATAAAAAAACAACCTGCAAACAAAAAAATCAATTAGCAGATAACGGGCCTGAATTTGACCACATAATGCAGCAGTCTCTTCTATTTCCTCTCCAACCGAAGCAAGATGAAAACAACTCACATGCCTCTACCTTGTCACTTTCTAGATCATACTCTCTGCATGACCGAAGCTATCCTCTACCCATGTGTGAAGGTAGGCAAGTTTTGGGAACTGAACTAGCAAGTAGTGATGCTTACACAGAACACTTTCCCTCTTTCCAGCGATCTGCAACCCAGGGACCTCCTGGATTGAGTCCAGTATTATCAAATACCTGCACTGAATAAATGTTATTTCTTGAAATGATCCAGTCACTTCTGTAGCTATGCAAATCATGGCACCTCCTAGGGCTTGAAGTGTGTGCTGTGTAAGGAAGTGCCTCTTATTTGCTTTGTCACCAGCAAGTTGTATTTGCTGCCGTGGCTCTCTGAGACACTGAGCAATCAATCACTCCTCATTCACCATTTCTGCACCTCTCATAGTAAACTGCTACACCTTCAGACATCTCAGAGTCCTGAAACCCAATTATTACCATCAAAAGCCCAGGTATGCAAGCTTGCCCAAAGGAGCTCTACAGCAGCAGGTACAAAATCTGAGCAGGTGACAACAGGAAGGACGCTGTCCATGGAGGGGTCCTAGCTCTGAGCTAGCCTTTCCATGACCACCTCTCTCAGCTTCTACACTGAGATTTCATCTCACTTGCATCCATCCTAAGATCAAGATCTCAGCCAGAACTGCAGTGGTTGTGGGTACAGCAAAATCAAACAAGGTTTGGTTTTTATGGTGGTTTTAATTTTGAACCAGTGGTTTTAATTAGAGTGCAACTTACCCTCTAAATACAGGCTTACATACAAACGTAATGCTCATTACAGGCCCACCCTACCTTTGTTTTCCTCCACTAGAGTACCCATCTACTGAGAAGTGTGAACAGTATACAGACTAAAGTGCATCTCTAACTTTTGTTTTGCTGTACTGAAACATGATGTATCTCTTGATGGAATTACAGGGTCACTGTGACTGTTTTCTATACCAGTCATTTTCAGAGAAGAGCCAGCAGCTCCCAAAACACTTGTGCTCTTCAGCGTCTCATTCCTACGAAGAACAGGAGAAGAGTATGAGGTATAAAAAAAGCTTTAATAAGATAATACTCAGAAAACTATATATTATTTCTGTGTTTAAAAGATGACACTACCAGACTTCGGAAATCTGTCTGCTTTCCATGAGATAGATCAGGCTTACGGCTCCCTTGCCTTGTTACAACTGCTTCCAGCACAAGTTGCAGAGGAGCTTGTTCTCCTATCTCCCTACCTCAGGTACCGCTGTCTATACAAAGAGCCAGAGGAAGTGTCAACTGCACACAGCTCATTTTCAGCTTACAGAGGACTAGATGGTGAAAGCA
This sequence comes from Alectoris magna, assembly GCA_030625065.1. Taxonomy (NCBI): domain Eukaryota; kingdom Metazoa; phylum Chordata; class Aves; order Galliformes; family Phasianidae; genus Alectoris; species Alectoris magna. The sequence goes on from CM060560.1 coordinate 110,758,134, forward strand.
AACAACCCCATGGTATTTACTAATCCGCATAAGCGAGAAGCATCCTTCAGTGTAATGCAATACCTCACAAAGAGCTGGCATGTGCAGGGGCACGTTATCCTCCATCTCAGCAATGAGGACAATCTTTTATAGAATCACAGAACTGCTAAGGTTGGAAAAGACCTTGAAGATCATTGAGCCCAGCCACAACCTAAGCATACTACCCTAACTCTAACAACCCTCTGCTAAATCATGTCCCTGAGCACCACATCCAAACGGTTTTTAAACACATTCAGGGATGGTGACTCAACCACCTCCCTGGGGAGCCTATTCCAGTGCTTAACAACCCTTTCTGTAAAGGCAAATTTTTTTCCTGATATCCAACCTGAACTTCCCCTGGCACAACTTGAGGCCATTTCCCCTTGTCATGTCACCTGTCACCAGTGAGAAGAGACCAACCCTGCTCTCGCTGTACCTTTCAGATACTGGAAGAGAGCAATAAGGTCTCCCCTCAGCTTCCTCTTCTCCAGACTAAACAGCCCCAGCACCTCAATTTCCTTTCTGCACTGAGGTGCGCAAAACTGAACATAGTTATCAAGGTGAGGCCTCACCAGTGCCAAGTACAGGGGCAGGATTACTTCCCTGGTCCTGCTCACCACAACTTTCCTGATACAAGCCAGGAAGCCATTAGCCTTGTCCCTTTTTGCTCTGCCCATTTCCCCATCATTGCTTTTTCTCACCTCCCTTATGCTCTCAGATCACCGCAGTCACATTTGATTCATTTCGAAAGGCCCTGCAGCTGCGAGCAAACAGAACGGACTCGATCTTTGAGCACCCAATTCAGACAGGTAAGCAAAAACAGACAAAGTTAGAGCTAACTAAAGGGAAAGACTATGCTGAACCGATACCCCTGTGTCACATTTTCCTTTCTCAAAAGATTCATCACTCCTTTCCCTTTACTTAGGGGAAGGTGTGTAATCTGGAATGCTGTTGAATTGTGTCTGAATGAAAATAAAGAAATGAACTAGCATGTCGTGCTTGTGCAAGTGCTTCTGCCAGCATTTGGACCCTAGCCAGCATACCAGGGCAAGTTTGGAGAGGGTTATAGAAAACTGTGGGCCTCAGAACACAAGATTTTAGGTGTGAATGTTGCATACTGAATTATAATGTGCAGCTGCACCGAAATATGATGCAGAAAAATGGATTTTTTTTGAAATTACTTGTTTTCTTTTTCCATCCCTTCCCAAACAAGGAACTTCCTATGTCTATTAATATTCAGCTCCTTGAGAAAAATTACGTATGTAAGAAAGATTAATGTTACATATTCATTCTTTTATATTTTCTTGCTTTGGGGGAAAAAAAAACCCCAGTCTTCACGACAAAGAAATTCTCATTCTTATTTCAGCATTAAAATATTGAGGCAACATTACCACTTGAACTATACCTATGGATGTATATGAGAAATTTTCCCAACTCTCTGATATAACTTTTTTTCCCCTCTCTTCAGGGTTTATAAACAGAAAATAATTCTCTTTCAAATTATTTCTAGCATAAAGGCTTTCAGGACTGACCTTAGCTGGAAAGAATTGCTAATCAGACACAGACAAAGTATATTGTGGCTATCAGATGCTTTCGGAAACCAATAATAGAAGGCCTTCCACTCTGGAGTCCCTCAGGTTTGAACCTGCTCTATGCACAGGGCACGCTTTAGCAAGCAGAAGCATTGCAACATCTTTCAATATGGAAAAGAAGAGCAAATATCAGTTGATCTATGTAGAAGTAATGGCCAGAAAGCCTGAGTATTTGGATAGAATCAGTGTCAGAATTTAAATGTTTAATAGAAAGATATCAAACTTAATTTAGCATTCAAATAACATCAATATCTGCAAACAAGAGTACCTTCTAGAGTAAAGGATGATGGGAGCGTACTTGAAGGAAGGCTGGGTTTAAGTCAGTAGGGCCAGGTGACAGGAGGGCAAACTGCTCTGGTAAGAACTCAAGAAGAGAGATGACATGCACAGCCTGGGCTGACTTGGATTCAGAAGCAAAAAAAAAAGTAAGAATATCAGTTTAAAGCACTAAAAAAGTGTGCATGCATACACAGTTGCCCTTCTGATGGGCCAACTGAATCTAAAATCAGTGTATCACAGTGGTATTGCGTGTATTGGAAGAAGCACTACAGACACAGTACAGCAACTATGAACAGAGAGGACAACTGTGGGCTGAAGATTACTGTGCTTCTGAAAGATCCAGATCTTGAGAGAAATGAGAGGACTATAAACCACTGCTGCTTGCTTACAAAGCCCAGAGTTTAAGGGGGAATCAGAGAGGCTTCTCTGATTCAAGTGTTCTGCAGGGAAAGGGTTTCTCAAAGCCAGGAGTACCTCATTTGCCTGGAAGGCTGGGAGTAAGCAACTTCGTCCTTTGAAGTTTCAGAAGGTTATTTCTGCTTATAGTAAAAGTCTAGAAGAACTATACTGTTAGAGAATCTAACCTGCTAGAGAATCACAGAACTGTTTGAGTTGGAAGAGATAATTAAGTGTTATCTAGTCTAACGGCCTTGCCATAAGCAGGGAGACCTACAGCTAGATCAGGTTGCTCAGAGCCCCATCCAGCCTCACCTTGAATGTCTGCAGGGACAGGGCTTCCACTACACCTCTGGGCAACCTGTTCCAGTGCCTCCCCACCCTTATTTCAAACCATACTTATATCCAGTCCAAATCTCCCCTTTTAGTTTGAAACCATCTCCCTTTGTCCTATCAGAACAGATCCAGCTCAAGAGTCTGTCCTCTTCCTTCTTACAGCCCCCTTTAGATACTGACAGGCCACTATCAAGTCTCCTTCGAACCTTCTCTTCTCTGGGCTGAACAACCCCAGCTGTTCAGAATAAAATCAAACAGAGCTCAAGGCACTATTAGTGTAATATACAGTTAGGTATAGTAAATTTAGAAGAAAAGAGTCATTCCTTTATTGTATAAGTGAGATGAATATTTTTCAGTGTAGGATGCTAAGCCTGTTTTTCAGAAGTACTGTAGCTCATGGCCATGTCAGTCAACAAATTTAACTAGTTTGACACTACCGACCTGAACTGCAATGTCAGGAAAGGGGTTACAAATTAGAATTGGAGTCTAGCAAGAGCGTCTAAAAGGCTGGGGATATCCATATTGATCAGAGGATGATTGCAACTCTCAAACATGTACACCTAACCACACTGCAACTCAGGCAGAGTCCAGCAATTCAAGGAAATGTCATTAAATGCATCCCCATGATAGTGCCTCTCCTAGCACGTGTACTATGCACCTACTAGACAAAGTTAGGGGACAAGTAACATTTGGGGAATGAAGATTCCTTTGTTTCAGTACTAGTGTTTTTCTTGTGGGGATTTTTTTTTTTTTAACCTAGGTATAAGACATCAAGTAATCCAAAGCTATATAAAAAGACAAAATCATGCTTTAATATTATAAAGGATTTGTGAGAAATAGAGTCAAGTTAAGCAACTGTGGGATGCACAGCTATTACTGAAGTGCAGGTTGAAGACTATTTTAGAATAGATTAGAGATCAGTATTTTGAGGAAGAAGTAAGACACTAGAAGTGATGAAAAAGGCATCTTGCTGTACAGTAGGGCTCTTTCCATCCAACACCTGGATGGGGCCCAAATGTCTTGTAATACTTAGATGTCTAGTAATTTTGCAAACACCACTAACACAAAACACCAGTGACCTTTCATTCAAATATTATATGCTGGTAGGAAAGAGGACTCACATTCAAAACATACTGTTTGGAAAAGACACATTCACTGAAATTTACCTAGTGTGAATCATTTTTACCAGATAGTTGGGAAATCCAACCAAGCATCTCAACAGTTTAGAAATTCAGACTGATTTTCACCAGATATTTCAGTTGGAAGTCAAGACAGGTAGATCAGCCTAACCCAAATTCACTGGGTTTGGTGGTGTTTTTTTGTTTGTTTGTTTTGTTTTTTGGGGTTTGTGTGTGTGTGTGTGTGTGTGTGTGCGCGCACGTGTGTGTGCGTGCAGTTCATTTTCAGATCAACATCTTACTCTCATTCAGAACAAGAAAAATCCCAAACATCCAAAGTTGGTATGTGAAATGAAAGCAACTCCCTGCTGTCAGAAGACAGAACATGTCTCCAGTGACTGAAATCCATTCATTTTGATTTTCAACTGTCAAGGTCTTCCTTGTTGGCACTTTTGACTTCAAATGGAATTTAAAATGCGCTGGCTTGCACAGGGCTATTTCTCTCCAAAAGACAGAAACACACAGGACCAGGGAAAGAGGCTGGCATATCTTTTATAGAAAGATAATTATGTTAGAAGTTCCCAGAAGCATTAACAGTTGTGTCTAAACAGACTTCTACGCCTTCTCTCTTCCCTCTCCACAGCTTTCCTGGGGCCTATCTGCATTTATACATTTCTGATCTCTTGACAGTTTTATAGCTCTTTTGGGTATAGTTCAAGTTCAGGAGATCATCATACAACATCACAAGGGAGAATTAGAAGGTATTGTGACTTCTGTCCCTTCTCCCTGGCCAGGCAGAACTGCTCTGAACAACACACTTAAGACAACCCTTACTCTTGCACTCATGGTTGCAGGAAAAGTATGCTAAGAAAACATTTTATCTTCACTTAGATGGGTGTTGGCGTACATCCAGAGTTATAAATGCAGTAAGCAGAGAAAATGTTGAGAACAGTGGCATTTATTCTGCTCTCCTGTCACTTTGTCCTTTACTAATCATTATCATAACGACTATTCTCTCAGACCCTACCAATCAGCAGGCAACAGCCCAAATCGCGGCAGTTTTGCCTTACGTTGTGAAGGAGGGAATATGAAAGTACAACTGTGGTTAGAAAACAGAAACAGCCTAAAAGAAACATATTCTCCTTCTAAAAAGCTCATTCTGTGCAAGTCTCACTGAACTTGTGACAAAATTGAAATGCAGGCTTTTTTTCCTTTCTCTCCCTTTTAAAGCTGCAGTCTCCACCAGATAGCAAGGAAGAATCTGTCCTGCACCTGGCCTTAGCAATACTGCCTGATATGGCAATAAGTAACTGGAGAATCATTTGCATGAGTGATTTAAGCAACAACATAACTTTGTTTTTTCAGGATCAGGTGATACCAGCAGGGTGGCAGGAAGGAGTGTAAAAGGCATAATGGGAACTAGAGACAGAATCCAAGAGATGAGGAGAATGACTTACTGGGGTTTCTAGGCACTCATTTCTGCAGTTGCTCCTTCCCGACAAAAAATAAAATAAAATACATTAAAATTCAAACTAGTCAGCTTGCCTTCAGCAGCATATTCCCAGAAAGTACTCCAGAACAGTTATCTAAAAGGAAGCAAAATACACAGTGGAACCACTTTATCCATGTTTTCCACAAAGACAGAGTGGATTCATTCCTTAAAAAAAAGCAAATACTTCCCAGAGCCTGATCTATGTCTTCACCAAAATATACCATAGAAATTGTTTTCTATCTCTGGCGCCTTATCATCAGCTGCTCGGAGCCTCAGCTGCTTAAAAGAAAAACCCACCCTTTACACTGCAGGCAGAGTTACTGCAAATCTATCGTAAGAACAAAGTTGGAGAAGAGCAGAAGTACATACGCATGAAAGGAAAAAATCCAATTTCCTCATTAAAACCAATATTAGACAGTAATTACCACTTCATAAAAGTTCTGTCACTGTAGGGAAGTCTCAGCATGTCTGCCTAGCAGAAGTAAATTCATACTTTAAACAGATTCTCATCTCCAATATATATATGGGCAGGATTTTATTTCCAACTTTGTCTTCTCCCTCTCTGGCTTAGATTCAGGCCTGGAATAAGCCAGAATTTCTCCTTCCAGAAGCATTAGGAAGTCAAATCAGTGAGTGCCCAAATCCAACAACACCCCTATGCAGCATTTTAACCATTTGGTAGAAAAGCAGAAAGCTTCCAAAGGGTTCAATGAGCATTAGCCAGCTGTCACTCAGGTAGGCCTCAGATAGGAAATTAATAACAATACCGGCTGTTCAAGAATGTGAGGCACAATCAGTCTTGATCCTTCCAAATATTAGAGACTTGTCATTTGCTGTCCACCTCTGGAGCAGCACATTTTTATCACACCAGAGTCAGAGGACACAGTCCAGATGACACTCCATGCCCTTCACCATTCCTTACCTCACAGCTAATGATAAAAATCAGTGAGTGGACAGTGAAGTGGGTTGAGAACTGGCTGACTGGCAGAGTGTCATCATTGGCGGTTCAGAGTCCGGCTGGAGACCTGTAACTAGCAGTGTTCCCCAGGGGTCGGTGCTGGGTCTGGTCTTGTTCAACATCTTCATCAGTGACCTTGATGAGTGGCCACCCTCAGCAAGTTTGCTGATGATACAAAGTTGGGAGTATTGGCTGACACGCCTGAAGGCTGTGCTGCCATTCAGTGAGACCTGGACAGGCTGGACAGCTGGGTGGTAAGAAACCAGATGAGGTTCAACAAAAGCAAGTGTAGAGTCTTGCACCTAGGGAGGAATAATTGCATGCACCAGTACAGGCTGGGGGATGACCTGCCGGAGAGGAGCTCCGCAGAGAGGGACCTGGGTGTCCTGGTGGACGACAGGTTGGCCATGAGCCAGCAGTGTGCCCTCATGGCCAAAAAGGCCAATGGCATTCTGGGGTGCATTAAAAAGAGCGTGGCCAGCAGGTCGAGGGAGGTGATCCTCCCCCTCTACTCTGCCCTGGTAAGGCCTCATCTGGAGTACTGTGTCCAGTTCTGGGGCTCCCCAGTACAAAAAAGACAGGGATCTCTCGGAAAGAGTCCAGCAAAGGGCCACAAAGATGGCGAAGGGCCTGGAGCATCTCCCCTATGAAGAAAGGCTAAGTGAACTGGGTCTGTTTAGCCTTGAGAAAAGAAGACTGAGAGGGGACCTGATCCAGGTCTATAAATATCTAAGGTGTGGGGGGCAAAGTGGAGAGGCCAGACTCTTTTCAGCAGTGTGTGGAGACAGGACAAAGGGAAACGACCAGAAACTGGAGCATAGGAAGTTCCGCACGAATGTGCGCAAGAACTTCTTTACGGTGAGGGTGACAGAGCACTGGAACAGGCTGCCCAGGGGGGTTGTGGAGTCTCCTTCTCTGGAGATATTCAAGACCCGCCTGGACGCCTACCTGTGTGACCTGCTGTAGGGAACCTGCTTTGGCAGGGGGGTTGGACTCGATGATCTCTGGAGGGCCCTTCCAACCCCTACGATTCTGTGATTCTGTGAAAATGACCTAATGCATGTTTGAAACTGTGTTCCTCTCCAAACCACAACAAAATTCACAGCCAGACCTTGAGAAACTTGTGTTTGAGCTGTGAGAGAACCCTGCTAAAAGTGATATTACTTCTACTTCTCCCTGTGAAACAGGGAAAAAGTACTGATTAAGCTGTATCACTTTCTGTATCTCTCCACAGTGATGAAAGCCTCACATGGAATCTGTGTATAACCATAAATATTTCTATATGTCCCATACATGAAGTCTTTTATTTATTCTTTGTACGACAGGCAAATACACACCCACAGCTAGATATTTTCACCCTCAGCTTCCACTTGGTTCTATACAGTGATTAAATGAGAATTCAGTAGCCTCCACGTGGCCCTGTCATTCTGTAAGCAGTGCTTGTGAATTTTTCCCGCAACAAAGAAAAGGACCATTTGGCTATTTAAGCTGGGGAAACATAAATAAATAAATAAATAAAAATGAAAAGCCCTCAGCAGGCATTAGTTCAAAACAGTGGGAGAAATTGCCAGATACTTTGTTTGCAAAGTTAACTAATCTTTTTATACAGCACCTCAAGAGCAACTGTTCCATTCTCCTTGAAGTCCCCTCCTTTGTGCTTGCTCGGTTTTTATGATATAGCTCAGATTCACTTCATTTCAGCGCTGCTTTCTACGAACACACGAATTTGAAACAAATATTTCTTCAGCTTTGGCAATAAATATTGTCACCACTTTCTGACGTGAACTGCACAACAAAATTTCAGGCTCCTTCTTGTTATTCCAGTTGCAAAGGAAAAACTGAACGCCAGCATCCCTCTCACACAGCCCCCTTCACTGAATGAAGCTTTTGGGAAGCACCCGAAGGCCCAAACAGGAGAGCATTTGTTGCACTTTTGCTTACAGCTCCAAGCTCCTTTTAGCCAGACCCTCAGCTCGGCAGCATTGGGCTGCCAGTGCTCATTCAGCCCACATTCTTGGCTTTTGCTCCTTCCTGGTTCTGTTTCTATGGCATTTCCTCCTCCTCCTCCCACGCGCATCTACACAAAACGATATGAAATGCAAACCTTTGCTTGAGGTTGATGACAAGTTTGTGCTTTTTGATTAAGACGCCACTTTTCCAGCTTCCATTTGCACTCAGGAGGTAAACATCACAATCAGTTTTAAGCAAAGGTTAAACTTCATGTATAATAATAGCATTATTGCTTACACTTAGAGACATGCAAATTAATCTGAAGAAAAACTCCTTCCACCACATCCTGCCTTTGATTTCAATAATGGTGTTTCTGGGTTGTATTACCACATGAAGCCTCGCCACTCAGATTTTCACATAATTGATATCCAGTAATGAGAAAAGCACCTTGATGACAAGATGCTTAGATGTTTTACTAATATGAATCATATAAGAAACACAGTTAACTTCTGATGTGACCAGAAAAGAGCACTTCAGAGTTCCACTGAGCAAATGAGCATGCATCTACTGAATTCAGTACAGCACAAACTCCTTTTCTGTCTAGCTTTACCTGAATTTAAGAGCCCTTGCAGAGATCTTTCACGCAGCAAAGAAAATACAGTCATCTCAGTAAAGAGTATGAACTGAGTGGAGGGGCAGTGCTGAGTTCTGCTCTGTGTGACAGCGACAGGGCCCGAGGTAACAGCATGGAGCTGTGTCAGGGGATAGGCAGCTGGGGGATAGGGACAGGGTCTGCACCACAGGGTGGTGAGCATGGAAGAAGCTGCCCAGGGCAGTGAGCACAGCCCCAAATGCCAGAGTTCCGGGAGCCGGTAAGCACTGCTTTCAGACATAGGGTTTGGATTTGGGGTGGTGCTGTGTGGGGCCAGGAGTTGGACTTGGTGATCTTTGTGGGTTCCTTCCAACTCAGGATATTCAGTTATTCTATGAGTTGACTTACTTTGGTCTGTGCAACTCTGAAACGCAACAACTGATACCTGAAATGATAGCGAAAAGGAGCTGTTCGTCTGGACTGACTGGGAGCTTCCACCTCAGCTGTCAGTGTTCAGCATTGTCCCCGGCAATAAGAGAAGTTTTACTCCCATATTCTCCTCTGTGCAACAGTACGCAACTGGTTAGTCAAAATACTGAATGGTAACCCCAGAATATGCCCAGCATCTGCCACTGCAGCCCATACAAAATGGAAATTCCCTCTGCAGTCCTCACAAAAGCACTATCCCACTATGTCAGTGTATTTGTTTGATCTGCTCTTTTACTCCCTGTCTAGTTTTGAGGTTGGAGAACAGGCTCTGGAATTACTCCCCCCAGGGACAGTGGCTGACCCCCACAACTTGACAACCATCTGCGGAAATTAAATTTAGGGACAAAAAGCCCATGCAATCCTGACCACTAAAACACACATCAAATATAAGCAGTTCAAACCCAACTGGAACATTGGCTGAGGATCCATTGTCTCACCTTGCTTTATGATAAGGACTCTGCTATACAGAACTGCAATAAAATTCTGATTTCAAATATGAGAAACATAAAACAACACGGTATTACTCCCAGACTTTCATTCTAAAATGAAACACCACGCTCACATGGACTGCCAGCCCAGCCGTTGCGAGCACACTCGTGGACTTCTTGAACAGAAAGCAGAGTACACGAATTAAAACTAAGCGCCATTAAAGTTTGCCAACCCAGTCTATCTCGGGGTGCTTCCCATGTGGCACCGCGCACTTTTCTTCCGCGGCTTTCTGCTCCTTCCGGCTTTCTCATGTCGGGCTGAGGCGCTATACGGCAAGAACCACGGTCGCCGCGCCAAAACTGAAACTGGCCCGTACGGGGATCGAACCCGCGACCTTGGCGTTATTAGCACCACGCTCTAACCAACTGAGCTAACCGGCCGCTGTTGCGCCTGAATCACGGAAAGGCCCATATCAGCGTTAGCATCGACGTAATCGTGAAGCGCTGCCCTGCAGAGCAGCCAGCTGCCAGGACAAACATGCTTTCCAGGATCCTGATAACTAGCTGTGTTTTCTTGAACACGTCACCCTGGATTAGGCTTAATTTATTCCGACATTCAACAGGAAGGCCAAGTTTGGAATATGAGGGCAACAATGAGAAATGAAAAGGCAGAAAAGAAAAAGGCTCCCAAATAAGCTGCAGGATGGGGCTGTGCATGGGTGCTGCATCCATCCTGATCAATGGGCAGAACAAGGCTGGCAGGTGCCAGAACAGCAGTGCTCCTTTTATTTGCTTCTGGCACACAGACCATTCAATCTGCTTTCCTGTAAGAAACAGTCACCTTATTTTTTGGTCAGTTGCTCCACAGTGAGCAAGGGAAAGAGGCTGAGGGGGAATCAATCGTCTGGCTTTTCTGTCCAGAATATCACTAGAAGTAGCTCAATGCAGCAGTGTATTGCTCTCTAACTCACAGCTGTCCACCATAATTTTGTGGTCAGATCTAGTCCAATCATATGCCCTTCAGCTCTGTTCTTCCCACTTCCTCTCAGCTCAAGTAAGCATGTCTTTTTCCTCCAGCCTCAATCAGTCACATCCCATACACCTGCTCCTATTATACCAAAACCTCCTTCCACACACAGAGCTGGCATCCTTCCTTTTTAGCAGAGTCTCTTTGGACTCTGCAGTACAGCTCTCCACATGCAAGCAGGAGATTTTGTGATTAGGCACTGACAGACAACATAACAGTCCGTGAGATCAATGCTGCCCCCACGAAGACAAACTTTTCTGATTGAACAGTAAACGTTAGTTTCCCTCCAGCGTGCAAGATCCATTCCCACAAGCAAAGAAGGAAACGAGGCTGGAATGACAAACAGTTACCAGGCTATATATAGTGGATATCTGTAACGTGATGGAACTGACAGGTTGTACATGCAAAGTGTTTTTCAGCACCACCAGTGTTAGTGAATTACGCTCAAATGCTTTAATAAACAGAAGCATAGCTCTAAGGGCTTTGCTAATTCAGAGCCTCAGCCAGACATCTCCACGGCTTCAGACTTTAATGGCACATCTAAAAGACCTGCCATAATACACCCCTCACAACCTCAGTATAACAGAGTCTTTTCAAAGACTCTGTAGCATTTATTTTTAAACAGTTGAGGGCAGACAGCAGGCAAAGTGAAGGAAGAACAGAGTTCAGGTGCTTGAGCCCTGCCTCAGATCTTCTCTTCATTCACTGTCCCCTGCCTCCCACAAGTCGCCTGATATCCCACCCACTCTACAACTGTTGCCTGACCTCTTTTATTTCCCTCCTTCACCTCTTTGGAGAAAAGGAAAGAGCACCAACAAAAACTATGGCCAAATTACTGACGTTAGCAGCCAGCCATGTGCTCACTGAGCACAGCCCCTGCTCAGTGTCCTTGCCAAGCAAAAACTGTATGGACTTTTCCCCCTATGATGCACTCCAGACTATTGCAGAGCCTGCACACTTTCATAGAATCATCATGTTGCAGCAGGATATCCCATCACGAGCCCCAGCTGTGTACAGAAAAAACACCTTCCAAAAGAGACAAGACACTTAGGTGGAAGGCAGAATGCACAAGGGTATCCCCCATCAGCCATGCTGAGGGGCTGCACTCACAAGACACATGATGATCTTTTCATGCAGGCCAGTAAGTCATCTAATGAGGTGATCCTCTGTCACTACTCAGCCCGAAATGAATCCGAACCAATTTAACAGTGAAACATAACTTTCAGCATTCTGCACCCATATCTGTTTGTTCCTCAGCTTTTATCAATCCAGGATTGGCAACTGGGAGGAAAAAAAAAAAAAGTCATTAGCTGCCTGAATAAAAGGGTACGTGGAACTAATGTTATCAGTCTGAGCACCACCCAGGGATTTATTAAGCTTGCCATTGAAATTTCAGTCTAAGCTGTTAATGCAAGTTATTTGCATATGTCCGTGCATGAAGCAAAACGGAATAGAGACTCATAACGTTATATTTAATAAGATTGTTATTGCCTAAAGTAAATGTTTGGTGGTCATTAAATGTTTGTTGAAGTGTAGCATGTATATGCATCCTGTATTTAGAGCATTTTAGTAATAGCTACTGTGAGCTTTCAGTGAAACAGTTAAGAGAGCCATTCTTGTCTAGCCATTATCAATGCTTGGGACTAGAATCCTGCTGGTTCAAGAATTGCTTTGAGAAGTGGGACAGAATACTCAGTGTAACCAACACAGTATGTTCCTGGTACAGCAGTGACAGTGTCATGCTTTAAACTAAATAAGCACAGCTCACTTCACAGCTTCTTTGTGTTGTCCAGCAACAGATGTGGAGGGTCCAAGGGACCCAGGAAAACAGCATCCGTTTCAGCCATCTAAAATGAAAACAACTGGGGCTGGTTTCCAGACATGCAGCATTTTGTATTGAAACCCTGATGGCACTGATACAGAGACCAGGCTGGGGGTAAAATATAAAACATAAAGATATTTTGCTAGTTCACCTTTATCATGGTTCTGGGATTAGTCTGTTTCCCTGTAATGTATTCTGAGATGCTCCACAATTCTCAGCCTCGAGCCATCTCCAGGCATCAGTCTGCCATTTAACATGCCGCATTAAGCCTACAGTTAGCATTACAGGGATCACCACTGAGTTACCTAAATGCCATTTCATTATTAGTGCTGAAATTGTTGGCAGCTTTCCCATTTCTAAGTAGCGTCTGTTTGTTTTGTTCCTGCTATGAATGGGTACAATGGATTAGTTGACATCAGCTTCACATCAGACTCAAATGATACTCTTTTACACTTAGAAATATAGTTTGCAATTTCCCCTATTTTTACTCAATAATAAAGAGGTGTAAATTTAACCCAGACCAAACAAAGTTCATCCCTTTGCATTTTGAGAGCAATTTTGAAGACAGAATTTAAATGTTTCTCCAGAGTAGACAGAAACCTCATCCTAGAATATCTGTTTTACAAATCTGGTTTCCTAATGATCTTCCAAGAAAAACGTGTCACGGAGTTATCTAGATAAATCTGTGTCTGTGACAGAGGGGCAGTAGGCCTGTGGGCCCCCCAGCCCCTGAAAAAATGGGAACGGAAAAGGGGTAGAGAGATGGAAGCTGGGCTCAAGGAAACAGAGCAGCAGCAACAATCTAAGGAGGAAAACTTATTTTACTAACTATGATATTGGAATGCAAGATAACACACTATAATACAATCTAATTGAAATTGAGGCTAATAAGTTAAGTAAGATAAGAGAGAGATGTTTCCAAAGACTGAGAAGCCTACTTTGAAATTGAAGGCGCATGGCTTGGAAGCACACCCACACCCGCTGCCAGGCAGTGAGAGAGAGAGCGAGCGTCACTTCCATGACAGATTTTTCTCTCTGACCGTGAGGTCCTCTGGGACGTGTAGTTCTTCTTCTCTGTGCTCCACATGATGTTATGATGTGGAATACCGATAGCAAAAATTACAAAACCATGACAGCTAAGTAGCCAGAACTTTGTGGAATTTTACTAAAGCCTGCTTGCAGCTGAGCATTCCAATCAATTTTTATTTCCTCCCAAGCAAAGAGTACAGAAGAGTCCGACAACTTCTTTCTTCCTCTATTCAGGGAGAGTTGGTCAATTCATTTTTCAAAGTTAGCTTGAGGTATGTTTCACAAGGTATTTGTATTGCACTTAGAATCATTTAAACCTCACGTAATATTCTGACAAAATGTGAGGCCACTTTCCCCTCCTTAAAAGAAATTGAGACTTGCATTCGGTCAAGCTACTGTAATTTTCTTCCTTCTCGTATGTTAGTCATTTCCTTCTCCCCACAGAATGCAGAGCTTACACAGAAAATTATTGCAGTGAAAGAAAATTGGAATACATTAGAGCAAAAACCACCTTCAACTCTGTGAAATTTTGCAAATGGAACTCCTTTTGTAAAATGCCAGGCATTCTGTTCCTCTAACTTGCTTTGTAATACTGTGTATTTTCATTCAGGTTTGCAACGTTTTCCTGTGGAAAAGCTAATGTGTGATCAGGCAAAAGTCAATTAGACTTTGTTCAAAACTGCTACCAGTTTGTCAGATTTATTAAACATGCTGTTTTCTGTCCCTCTCATTTCTTCAGTCTGTGTAGGTACTCCTCTCTCCTGCTTGGTTTTTTAAACACACCCAGTGTCATTAGGGTTCAATTTGAAAAGAATTAAAGGTGGCTATAATTTTTATGTGATTAAATTGCACCAATTATTTCTTGAAGCCACAAGCATATAATTTCCTATAAGCGCTGAGTAAAAATAAAAATCAAAATCAATATCCCCAGTTCATAAATTATTTATGACTCCATCAGACTGCTGTTTGTTAACATACTAGAAAGACACCATTCTGGACACAAACAAGGATTTCAGTTTTCATTCATATAGATGAGAATTCATACTTAAACCTACCAACACCAGCCTAGAGAACAGAATTTCCATTTCTACATACGTGGTTGGTGAAGACAGCTATTTCCAAACAAGTAACACCAGCATTCAAAATGCATCTATATTACTAAGAGGTTACACAGTACTTGCCATAGTTGACATCTGAATGTGCTGTTGGGTTTCTTACAGCTTTTAGAATCTGTTTCACACAAGACTTAAAATTAGATTTAACGCTTATAAAATTAAGTTTCTGAACTGTAGAAGCAGCTTACATGTGACTTTCAAGTGCTTCAAAAGAACAACCAAAATACTCTTCTACTTTTGTTAGGCTTCTTAATATCATGCCCTGAACACAGAAGGTGTAGCTGTGTGTACTGTTCACCCACAGATATTTAAGCCTATCATCTCCACTCTAGATTCTCTCCACTTCACAAAGCCTACATCACTGTCAATATTAGGTAATCATGACTCTTTTTACCCTTTGAATACAGTTTTTGCAACTAGCCTATATATCAGCATCTCCTATTTTAAGTTACACAGAGGAATCAGCTGAAGTATTCAGACAAAAAAAAAAAAAAAAGGAAGATTCAACCAAAGGAAAGTGCTATCACTCTGTAGTTCATGTCCTGATACAGGCCTGTCAAACAATTACGTCACTTCAAAGCAGCATTCGAGGCAAGTCAGAGAAAAAAACACAATGACACTGGTTATCCCCAGGAGCACAAGGGTCTCATTACCAGAATAGCAGTACCTGGACTTGAAAGCACAATTGCAGCAAGTTCTAGCAGGGTCAGCTCCTTTTCCTATCCTCCTGACATAGATAAATTGAACAACACATAGTTTATTCTATATGTATCCTTTGTGACGTGACCTTGAAATGAAAAGTGTCTTTCTAATCTGAGTGGATGGGAATGTTGCCATGTCACCTCAAATAAAAGAAAGTTTGGTCCAATGTTATTAGGTCAAACATTCGTTTATCCTTTGAAAGCCTACCCTGACCAAATCAACAGCAATTTTGATTTCACAATTTTGCATCTACCCCTCTGGCTGGTTCCAGGGTTAGAACCTAGCATGCCCAGAGTGGATTCAGTGCTTTAAAGTTACAGAACATTATTTGAAATATTGCTTCTTTCAGTCCAAAAAGTTATTTCTCTTGAACTTATATATACACCCATGCACATACACAGTCTCATCCAGTCCATCAGCTGTGAACACAAGTAGGTAACATCAGTCTACAACTGCATTTTGCATCCCTACTGTTTGCCCAGCAAAGCTTTCTGTATCCAACCATTCAAAAAAAAAAAAAAACCCATACATTTCAAAAAACTTTTCATTTTCTCTTAAAAATAAATAAATAAATAAATATCAACCTCCCAAAAGGTTTCCTTAGCATAGATAGCTCCTCCTCCAGATACCATACAGTTCTTCAGTCAGCTAAAAGGAGAGGCATAGTACATTTATTAATCTAAGATCAAATATTAAAGATCCCTAAGAAATTTTGCTTAGCTGAGAAACGTATCTATAGCCATACATTAACTATGAACTCATTCCTGCTCACAATTCAAAACTGTTACCTATATTTCAATAACGTCGACAACACAGTAAATATCTGAGTCTTTTATGTCTTAAAAACATTAGGAAAATCATTAGTACTTAGATAAGGGACATATTTGTTAAAAAAAAAAAAAAAGCCAGACTCTCCATTGGATAATGGGAAAATGAAACAAGATTTCTTAATAAGGCAGAGAAAGGACTCCTGAGCTTAGTCATTGCGCAACAACTCCTGCATACCACATCAAACAAACATGAGAAAGTGAAAATTTAAAATTAAACCAGTTTCTGGTGTGTTCTTTCCCATAGTTGACAATAGCAAGGTCCAGCATCTTGCCAAGCAGGCTAATTTTGTAAAGGACACTTAATTTGCTGACAATGGAGAGGAGAAAATAGCATCGTCTACTTTTAAACAATCTTCTACACAGAGAAGAAAAGGTTTTAAATAACTAAAGCTCATATCAGCCTCGTGTTTCCTTGAGTTCGCTTTGTATTGCTTGACTCTGGGAACAGAACTCTCAGCCATGACCAAGGAGTTTAGAAACACAACTTCCATCAGTGCCCTCTGAGCTGCCGAGTCACTTTGCTCCTGTTCCAGAGCCACTCAGCACAGCAAGACAGAAGCTTGGACCTGCTGTTACCAACGAGATGGTTGTTACTGTATTTGGAGCAGTCTGTTTTCAGGGCATGGTTTTAACAGATACCAGTATTATCAAACCAGCAACCTTTTTGACTTTTGCACATCAAGTAGCACGAGGCAGTGTAGCACAGCTAGAGCACAGACTGAAAGCTTAGCAAGGATTTATGTACAAAGCCAGACTCTGTTGGACAGGATCAATTCAAACAGAGGAAAGGAAAAGAGCAAAAAGCCTTTTAGGCAACACTCAAGAAGGATGACCTTTGAGGACCCTGCTGATTACTTACAGGATTTCTTGCCTAGTAATATGGGCTGCACCGTTCTCCAGCCACAGCGGCCAGCAGTATAGATTTCTGCACATTGGTTCTTCCAGCCCCAGACTTGGCCTCAGTTGCTAAATACGGTGATGAACTATTTATAAAGAACAAAACTGAGACACATTATTTTAAATGGGCTTTTCTTTCTTTTTGCTTATTTGTTGTTCATTTTCTGTTTGTTTGTGTTTTAAGAAAAAGTCAGTTTTAAGGACAGGAGTTGGTTTTAATTCTTCTTGAGGCAATAGAACAGTAAATAAGCTGCTTCTATCAATAGCCTTCACCTTTACCACTAGTCCCTCAAGCCTAGAGCAGGATATAAGCTAAAACCTGTTAACTAGACTCTGATCCATCAAAGCAGGCCAGCACAAGTATAAAGCAGTCATAGATACAAAGAAGTTAATTATATGAACCAAGTTCCAAACAAGGAAGGCCACTCCAGAGGTTTGGAATGCTGTTTTTGTATTTTATTTCTGCCTTCCCCTTCCTCCAAGGCATTAGATTTGGACTGCCCCCAAAGGCAGATTTAAACTCAGCACATCCTGACGTGTATTTTAGAGTTTTATAAAATAATCAATAGAGTATAAAATAAGCTATTTTCCCTGACCTTCACTCAGAAAAGATTTCCATGCAGGATTAAAATCCTTGCCAGTGACCAAGTTCCTCTATATTCTTGTTCCCGAAATTTTCATCTTCCCCTGAAAAGAATGCCCTGCTCCAAGAACAAGACGCTGTCACCTGCTATTCGGTTTCATTAGACAGTGTTCATTCTGCCTAACTTCATCTTTCACATACCAAGAGCCAACATGTTAAACTAAGTTTTAACATTGTCTTTACCCTGGGAGAGGGTAATACACAGAGGGAGATTCCGCTTGCAAGTGCCATTCCCAATACCAGCTCACAGGAGATCCTTTACATGAGATACTTCCCTATTTTAAATCCAGCTGCCAGCTCTGTGCATCCTTCTATCTTCTCAAACACCAGCGGGCAAAACACTGATGCTGCTCTGCTACACCAGGTTTTATGGATTTTTCCTCTTAATTCCATAGTACTCTGGTTGTTCTGCTCGCTCCCACTGACAATATTAAAGAATCCTAGTGGAAAGTACATTGAAGGGAGAATAAGCCAGTGAAATTAAAGACCAACTGAATTTAAAGCAATAGGTATGAGCGGAGCACCTGCTGGTTTCTTCTTTCAGCAGAAATTAATGATATGCAATATCAAAAAAAGAATAAGAGAAAAATAACCCCCTTCCCTCCAAATAATAACATAACAATAACTAGTCTTTTGCTTTATTCAGTAGAGCTGTTGTTTGGAAGTATTTCACTTAAAAGATTTGAAAGTGATTTGTAGGAGAAAGGTAATAGAAGGAATTTTAAGGCTTCCCAGCACCTAGCAGCATCCCACAGGGACAGCACTAAAATTTATTTTGGTAGTGTTTACCCTCGTATTGCCCACATTTTAGCAAAATTCTGTCTTTAAAGCCAAGTTCTACTACTACAAAAGAAAAAAAGAAAAAAAAAAAAACCCTGCTTATTAACAAGAATTCATTCACTACAATTCAGAGAACAATTTGCTATTCACATGCCTGCCAGACATCCTGGGCAGTGCCTGAAAATCCCAGATCCTATGAATTTTAGCAGAACCTCAGACAATTTTTCCTAGTCGCAGTTTGTTTGCTCAGAGTATTTGAGTTTCCCAGCTGGAACTAGGAAAACAAAGGGTGAGAACAACATTTAAACAATACCACACAGCTTAGATGACAAAACAAATGATGTAGCAAAGAGCTATTGTGCACTAAACCTTCCATGGTAAGGGTTTCTAATTAAATACATTAAAAGAAAAGGCACTAAAAACGGGGCTATCAATCCAACAAAAATCTGATGTTTATATACTTCATGAGAACTAAGATGAACACCTGCATGCACCCTGACTCACCAAAGAAAACAATACAGAAGCACAGTCAAACAGTAAGAAAGCACTTTTAGAGCAGGCCTCCTGTTCTAGGAATTCACAGCCTTCACTTATACTTGCCTTGGCATGTACTATTGGCTCAATATGGGTAGATCTGTGGGCCAAGAAGCAGTTTTTGAGGGCAGCGCCCACTCTGTAACAATTCCAAGAGCTTTACTTTGTGCTTGGTCCAATGTAGCCCTACGAAGTTTGCCCACTCGGTAGGGCTACATTGGACTAAGCACAAAGTAAAGCTTTGTAAACCTTTGCTTTTGAAGTGTTTTAGGTGCACTTCTGGCATCCTTGCTTATGATGAACGAGGTTCATCTGTCCAAACTGATACTCCTACGCAGACAATTAGGAGACGCTCTCATTAGTGCCATACTTCTAGGTACCAAACTAAGACACTAGAGTAGATACAGTCATACGCATTCTGGTATCTTCTGTGCTCAAATACCGAGTCAAAGCTTGTTCCTACACCCCATTAGAATTTTCAGAATCCACGGGAAGTGAAGTTGGGATTGAAATAACCACCTCCAACAACAGTGTGAAAGATTAAAAAGAAAACTGGGATCAAACTTAAAGAAATATACGATGCTAAAATGGTAGATACAATAAGAGCACAAAGCAGGGCTGCAGGAAATACATTACTATTATAGTAGTGTATAGTAGTATAGTAGTATTATAGTAGTGTATACTACTGCAATAGCAGAATTTCCTGTATGACCTGTTAAGTGATTAACCTTTTCAGTATCCCACATGGGAATGAGTACTGGAAGACTGGGAGCTACTCAGACATTAATATGAATCACACAGCTACAACTTTAGATTAAGAAGGTCAGATTTTGAAACAGAGAGGTCAACTATATAATTTCTATCTAAACACACAGTAGAAACACCTTGATCCCATACTCATATGGCAAATCTTGAAGCTGAGCTTGTGCCTGTTGGCATCCATCTCACTATTTCTCTGCACTTTTTGCCTAGGAAACCATTCCAAAAAAGCAAAAACAAAACAAAACAACCTAGCAAGAATGACCACCACCGTCTCTCACTTAAGCTTGTAAGAACTTTAAAAACAAAAAAAAAAACAAAAAAAAACAAAAAAAAAAACAAAAAAAAACAAAAAAAAAACACCTCTAAAAAGCATGGCTATATATGAGTGGTACCTGAAGGCTCTTTGAAGTACTTTAAATTTAACAAGTAGGAATAGCAGCTTTTAAAGGCTAGTATTATCACAGCAAGATTTGAGTTAAAAACAGAGCAAAAAATAGACATGTTCTGACATTTACAGAAAGCAAAGGGTACAGGGAAAAAAAATAACAAAAAAAACCCATACAATTGAAATTCTAAGGTCTGATAACAACAGGAGGTGCCGATGAAACCACAAGCTGAAAAAATAGAGAAATGCATGTGGTTCCTCTCAGGGAATCCAGCGATTGACCAGTCGATCACAGGCATATTAATCTACTCTATTTTACTTACAATTCAATCAAATATATGATCTAAAGCAGAAAAAGCAGCATCTTGAAGGAAGTAATCGGTATGAACGTAATAGTCGTGGAAATTTAGTGAAGACAGGACAAGACAGGGGTACAAGCAGGCTTGATTTAATTGCTGAGGGAGAGAATTGACCACTCTCTGGCAGAGAACTTCAATACACTTGTGAAAGAAATTGTGTTTTTAAAATAATCACACGCATCTCGAAAAGAGCAACAGCTGCTCAGCAGCAACTTGACATGCAAATTTCTGCCTTTATTCAGTCCACACACGCTGATGAGACCTAAGCAGAGAAGACTGTCAAAACTGCTCCCAAGCTGAACTAATGATCATTGCGAAAATTAATTTCAACATATTCATCTTGCATCATCGCATGTAAAAGGGATATAATTGTTAGCACTGAAAGCAACGCTTAAAAAAATAGCAGCGTCACATGTAAGCACCAAAATATTACAATTTTCACTGCAGTTTTACTTCTTTGACTAGAAACAGGCCAAAGCATACTGAGTTGAACATAATCTTGTACAAAGGTTCTGCAATAGCAGAATTTCTGGTGATCTCTAATAAACACTAACCTGCAAAATTAGCTTCTAATTTAATTATTTTACCATAAAGAGGAAAAAGAAAACAAAAAACCCTCCAGCTAACTAGTTTTCTCCAGTGAAGCCAGACTTGGATTGGCGAATTGCTTACCAGCTTAAAGTGCTTAAAACTGACCACCCCCAACAGAAGACACTCACCTGTTCCTGAATAAATTTGTAACTGTTGTTCACTGCTGGTAAGATTTTTACCTTGGGTAGTATAAACCAGAACTTCACGTTTAGGGTGATATATAAAGTGAGGTAGGCTGACCTGACAGGCATCACAATAAAGATGTTCAGTATGCTCCCCGGGTATGGAGCACAACAGAATTTCACTGAAATTACCGATGATAGCATCCTTCTCCGTACCCATTAAGCAAGTCCCTAGTAAAAAACCCTGAGAATCTGCAGCTTTCCTCGTCATTCTAATCTTGCTTGGATTTTTTTTTAATTTTTTTTTACATTTTGTTTGCTGTTCCCTCTTCTCTCCCACATTTTCCTAAGGCCTCAGTATCATAGATCTCTCTTATTTAGGCTTTTCCTTAAACTATTTTCAGTTTACAGTATTTGCTCTAAACGCAGCCTTATCCTGAAATTCAGTAGATGCCAACCATAAGCGAGAAAATTTTATGGAGCTAAATATTTTTTTTTATTATTTTATTTTTTAAAAAGCAGTTCCAAAAGCTTTTTTCATATTAACCACAGAAATTACAATAACTTTGTTAGCATGACTGGTGAAAATCAGGGGGAAATACTGAAGAGAAATAGCAGAATTTCAGGAAGATACAAAAGCAGATGTCTGTATGAAAGAAAACGTTATAAAAGTAGTACAACAAACATATCTGAACATAAAATACCTTATTGCTTAAAAAAATAACCTATTAGAAGATACATGTATTTAGTTATTTCAACTAGTATCAGGAATAGCACACGGAGGCAAGAGGCATGCGTGCCCAGGATGGTCTAGGAGAGCAAACCCAATATACAACACAGTGCAGGCAACTGCAGAACTACCAATAGCTGTTCACATCAACATTATGTATCCCAATCACAGAGAAAGAGGAGAAATGTAAACATTTTCCCTGCCAGAAAACAATGTCCCAACATGAAAAGAGACCAGAGCATTCTCTGAGCAAACAAAATCACAGATTGTCACAATCAGAAAGGTCAATGCAGTGGAAGGGTGATAAAGGAGTGTAGTAGTAAAGGGGCTAGAGCAAACGGAATGGTGTTACAAAGGAAAAGGAAATGTGCTCACTCACCTCTGAAGATCTAGACTTGCATGGAAAATTCTACGAGGGAAAGATCTCCAACCAGAAAACCTTCCCCCATAGCAGTCAGCCCTTAAATGAGGTCTAAGAGAGATGCAGCCAGGCTCCACCCCTTCTGGTCACACAGCTGAACTGCCTTCACCTGTGCTCCCAGGGCTGACCGGGTCCTTTCCCCAGGTGCTCAACCAGTGGTTCAGGTTGTGATTCAACATTTCCCATACACACACATTGCAAGAAGTCATGGCTGAAGAAAAAACCAACACACTACAGCACGCTTGAAGACCTAGGTGCACAAAGGCAAAGCAGGAAATTAAATGAATGGCTAAATCAGTATTATATTGCCTACAGTAAAATTAAAATATACCTCTGACAAGTCCAAGCCACAAAGTTGGCATTCTGTTAATGTGCCAATGTTAAGTGTCTCAATGGAGTGGACAAGCAACTGGGAATAAATTAAAACAGGATTATACACATCTATAAAAGGTATATAAATCCCCTGCCATCTTGCATCTTATATAGCTGACCACTCTTCCAGTTCACTGAGTCTACTTGCATGCAGTTACCAGAGACTGAGAGAGACTACAGGATGGCAAAGATCATCGCCAGCATCACAGCTACCACTCCTTCACTTTTGTGACATCACCCATCTCTTTCATAGCATCTCCAGTTTCCATAAGGGTGAACAGTAGCAATTATTATGAATTCATTCCTCAGTCAAGAAGTCAGAACCCACTTTTGCCAGAACATTATTGGAGAAACAGTTGTCTAACAAGACCCGATTTTCCTCAAAATGATTATTCTAGACTACTTTTGATTTCTTTGATTATGTGAAAAAGTTCAATCCATGCAATAAAAAAGGAAACAAGCCTGCTTAGAGACTGAAGAGATGAAGGTGGTCAGACACACACCTGATATCTAAATAAAACTTAGCAGATTTGAAAGACCCGTAGAAGAAAGTCCTTCATCTACAAGACACTGAGCATATAAGGAGTACAGCTTGAGCTGTATGAGTAACTGACAGTGTGCAACCTACTGACTTTCCCCACCTTCTATCTGAATAGTTCAGGGTCATTTCATGACTTTCAAGGATATGTTGCTCTCCAGAAGTTATCCAGGGAGTCATTTATACATTCTACCTGAATTAATGGTTGCTCTCATTCAGGGTTAGAAATTCCAGCTGTACTGACTGACTGGCATCTAGCTCACAGCACATCTCTACTCTTCCTCTAAGCTTAAGTAGCTCTTCAAAATTTTGATTGTGTGAATTCCAATTTCAATCCTGATTCAGTGGCTTGTTTTCTGTGAATGTGGTACTTGCAAGCAGTAAACATTCATAATGTCTGTGCAAGCTCTGCAAGCCTTATTCATACAGCCCCAGGAAGAGACGCTGGCTTTTGACCAAGAAAGGTGATCACCTCTCAATGCTCAAGTAGAACTGGAATCAGAGAGAGTCATAATGAGCTTCCTTCTTTAAAAAGCTACTGACATCAATTGACAAGCAGTGCTGAAAAGGATCAAGGTATTAAGGTTATTAAGCTCACATAAAGGGATAATTACAAAACTGCAAATATTCATTGAAGATTTCAGTGTCATATTTACCCCAGATCTTCAATAGTTTTTTCTTCCAGCAAATACGTTGTATAAAACAGCAGAAATAAAGCCCTTCTGACCTTGTGTAAATGAAGTGGACATTGATCAAAGTGTAGATTAGCTGTGCAGAGGGTTGGACAGAACAGAGGATGGTTACACTGCTGCTTCCAACATAGCAGTACAACAGATGTCAGTAAACATCAAAAAAAGTGTCTCATTTTTATGCTTTGTTTTATTTTGGCTTTGTGGAGTTGCTTTATGTTTGGTTGGTTGCGTTGCTGTTTTGTTGTTGTTGTTTTTACTTCTCTATTGTTTTTAGTCAGGTACTTCACTCATTTACACAAAAGCATGCTTGTCAAGCATATGGACTGCACTTCTTAAAGCTTAATCTCCAGATGCGGTGCTTTGAATCTGCCGTCAGTAATCTCCAAGGGAAGACTTTGAAATTGATTTCTATTCAGGATTCTAGTTCAGAAAAGCCCTTTATTTCTACGCTAGGAATTTTGGAGGAGTGGGTTATTGCCCCTTTTAGTTTAAGAAAGAATTTCCGCCTTACAGTAAACTCAGTTAGACTCTGTGGGGAAGCTATGAGAACTGAGTTGAAATACAATTCAGAATATTCTCTATTCAAATCAATAGTCATCTTCCTGAAGGAGGGATGGGGCAAAGGATGATAATTTGATGTTCTGAAATTCAGATCCACTTTCCAACAAAAATCATGTGAATTTCAAACTTACTGAACAAACTCAGGTGCAAAAGCTAATGCAGATGGCAATTCTGATAGAAGCTTCAATACATTTACAATTATCTTTTTCTTTAAACTTGTTTAATAAAATGAGCATCAAAATAGAAGTTTGAGTAGTCCAGTACTTCACTATAGACAATAAGTACTGCGTATCCCACTTCTAAATAGACTTGACAATTAAATCTGAACATCAGGTTCTTCCCCATTAAAGTGTCACAGCAATTTCAGGATGAATGTGAAGTGGCTAAGTGATCCAAGGCTAGTTCTTAAAGGTCAAGTGCCTGTTGCAGAAATAGTACACTTGTCAGAAGCCTCAGTTGATGCAAAAGATTTCACTAGCACCAAAATTTGACTGCTACCCATCAGTGCTAGAATGGCTCCCTCAAGAACAGTGTTAAGGTATGTTAATAAGGCAACATGGAATAAATATTTTTAAAGTATGAAGTTGTATTTCTGCCAAAGCAATTCAAAGGCACTCGAGCAAAACAATCACATTTTCCTTTACTTGCAGAGGGTTGCTATGCACTGCTAAGGAACATTCCTGCAATTATTCACATTGTAATGTCTAATGAAAAAAACAATGGTTAAAAATGATAGACTCATCAGAGAATCATAGGATGGCTTGGGTTGGAAGTGACCTTAAAGCTCATCCAGTTCCAACCCCCTGCTGTGGGTAGGGCTGCCCCTGGCCCCATCCAACCTGCCCTTGATTGCCCCTAGGGACGGGGCACCCACAGCTTCTCTGGGCAGCATGTGCCAGAGCCTCACCACCCTCTGAGTAAATAATTTCTGCCTAATACCTAATCTAAATTTCTCCTCTTTTAGATCTAAACCATTCCCTCTTGTCCTATCATTATCAGACCATATAAAAAGTCAGTCTCTCTTCTGTTTATACGCTCCCCTCAAGTACATGAAGGCTACGGTGAGGTCTACCCAGAGCTTTCTCCAAGCTAAACGAACCCAACTCTCTCAGCCCTTCTTCATAAAAAAGGTGCTCCAGCCCACTGATCATCTACATGGCCCTCTTCTGGACCCACTCCAACACCTCCACATCTTTCCTATGTTGGGAGTCCCAGGCCTGGATGCAATATTCCAGAGTGGCCTATCAGGTCGTTCTCCTCACATAAGATACATTAACTAGGATGCCCAGCATACACATCTGTGCAGTAATGAAAGGACGACAGTGCAGCCTTCTAAGCTAAGACCCCACTGAAGTGAGCAATGCCAATATCTCATGTTTCCAAAAGGGCCAGGCTACACATTTAAAATATTTGGAAGTGTAAATACTGCCTATGCATTTTATGACACAATAAAAAGTGGTTTAATGTAGCAATAAAAACTCAAATATGCTTTGACAAAGTTATTTTAAACACAGTTCTAAAGCCAATAGCTACTAAGTTTTAGACAGATGATTTCCAAAGGGCCTTGGCACAATACCATTTAAAATGGAAGTAAAATATTCTACATATCAAGGCTTGCTAAATAAATCCCAAGATTTTTATGGCACTAATGAGTGAGTATGAGCACACGGGGACTGCTCAGTAATTCACATTAAAACTATATGTATTGTAGATGCAAAAATAGAACATGGCATATTCCTTAATCCTAAAACACTCATCCAGCCTGGAACAGCAGGGCTGAAAATGGGGAAATCCTCAGGTTCAAACAGGAGTATTTATGACAGTAACCTAGGACAAAAATGAGATCAAACCTTTCGAAGAACAGGTAGCACCACACACTGCGTGCTACTCAAGGCCTCACACAGTAAATTAAACGTTTTTTCTGCAGTGGTCAGTGTTCCATTATGACTGGCTCTGAGCAGTGCACCTGGGCAATATCACCCACCATGAAGAGGAAGGTTTCACCTCCACCATTTCCAAGACATCAGGGTGGAATGCCCACAGCTATCAAAGCTTTGATTTTTATACAACTTAAAGCCAAACTGATCCATTTCAGAAGAAATGAGTCACACATTCTCAGAGATGTTGGCTCATCTAACAGGATGTTTGTCTGTGGCTGGGGCAGTAATCACTTTGTCGGGTACCAACACCGCTTACATTGCCCTCCCAAGAAGAGCCCTTCTCTGTACCTGGCAGCTGAGCACAGAGCTTGTGGGGAAGGGAAGTGTTTTCTTCTGAGCCATCACAGTCCATTCCAGAACTGATAAACCAACAAGGTTTAAACACAATCAGTATGTAGAATAGAGCAGGGTATGCATGACCTTTGTCAAGTAGTTCTGTTTGATTGCAATTCTCAAATTCTAAGTGAAGTGAACACACCAAAAAGTTTCCTGATGTCCACCATTTGCACCATGAACTACACTTCTATTTTCCTTCAAAGTTCTTTTTAATACAGGGGAAAAAACAAAACAACAAAACAAAACAAGCAACAACAACAAAACCCAACCATTAAAAAGTGCCTAGGCTGTGTTAGTCAGAATTGCGTGTTCTGGTAGAGAAGTCTGGTACTGCCTGATCCTGCACTCATCTGACATCAGGCACTTTTCCCTTGCCAGCATTAACTAGCATGGATCCAGGGAACCAAGGCTGTATTACAGCAAGATAAAATACACAGCATCGCCAAATCATATGCAAGTAATTGGCAGAAATAAGACTTAGTCTTCTGATTTAGACACTGTGGAGCACTATTCTTGTTAATTAAAAAAGGTTAGGTGAATGATTTAGATGAACAATTCAGAAGAAATATGAACTGTTCTAAACCTTTGTTCAAAATAAGAGCTGAAATTTCTGGAGACTCATAAAAAGCTAATTCTGGACACACGTAGGCTTCTGCATGCACACACACACGCATGCACTGAGTGCTCCTCTTTCTTCTATACTTCCCACATTTAACAAGCAGTAAAAGTGTCAGAATAATCTTGAAGAATAATGCCTGTGTCAATAGAAAAATTTCCACTCCATACCACCCTCAGTATGAAAGTTCATTATTCAGGGCAGGAATTCTGAAAACACTTATTTTTTAAGAGTTAGAGAGAGATGGATAAAAGGTGTTCAAATAAGGAAAAAAAAATTTTGTTGTCATCAACTAAAAAGATTTTGATTAATTCATTTTGTGATTGACTATTTAAAATGATATTTAGTCTGACTTACAGGAGGCTTTTGTTTTTCCTTTTAACTCGAGTGATTTTTGGTATAGACATAAACACCTCTAACTACATAATTATTTAATACTTAAACCACAAAAATACCTACTTTGAAAACAGTGCTTAGAAATGGGGCCAGACTTTTTTTCAGTGGTGTGCAGCAGTAGAACAAGGGGCAAAGAGAACAAACTGGAACACAGGAAGTTCCATACAAACATGAGGAAGAACTTTACTGTGAGGGTGACGGAGCACTGGCACAGGCTGCCCAGATAGGTGGTGAAGTCTTCTTCTACGGAGATGTTCAACGCACTTTCTTGTGTGACCTGCCATAGGGAACCTGCTTTGGCAGGGGGCTGGACTGTATGATCTCCAGAGGTCTCTTCCAACCCCTGTATTTCTGTGATTTTGTGAGTTGAGTTTACTGCTAAGGGAAAGCAAATAGAAAATAGTTAGGCACAGTAACACAAAAGGGTGTGAGAGGACCTGAACTTCTGTCCTTGCTGTGGCACCAGCTGTGCTCTGGGAGCAGCATGACCCCATTTACACAGCACTAGGATCCTGTGTGAAGGGGTGGCAAACCCAGACAGCAGAAGCACTGTGCCACTGCCACTTACCAGCTTGACCTGATGAGCCCAGGGGGCTGTGGCTCTGGTTCACACATATCCACATAATGATACCTGTACAAAGAGCCCAGCTAACATATCTTAAGAGCTTATCTACTCAGGACAGTAAAAGCAAGCCAGCTGAAGGCATGAAGTCATAGCCAGGAACTTGAAGTGTTGACAGATGAAAGTTACAGCTAAGTGGAAACACTGAGATTGTACTTAAAACACTATAATGCCATTTACCCTGACTTCAGAGTTGACTGATTAGTTTATCTCCTGTTTTTAAAACGTGTATATGAATAACAGTAGAGTGGGGTGAAAAACAAACAAAAAAAAACCAGGAAATGTCAGCCTTTCAAAAGGTGCAAGTTCTTGACTTTTTTGGATGATATCCATGTAATTACGTTTAAATATAACTGGGAAAAACACATACAACAATAAAGGTATCAGAATGCTTCTTTGAAGGTAAGAAGGAACAGACTGCAGGTTTCATCTTGAGGCAGTATGAATTCATCCCAAGACCCTAACCAAAAAGAAAAATTAATTTTGGGAGCTAATGCTCATCATAAACCTTCAGGCTACTCCGGAATTCTCTCTGTTCTAGCACCTCTCATTAAAGGGCTAGGTCTATGTTCTTCTTTTCCTTTAAACAGGAGTCGGAAACTACCATCTCACTGCAATTTCCTGCCAGGGGCTCCAGTTGGCTGCACCTCAGCACAGGCTCAGCACTTGACTTTTCAATCTGAGACAGCAGCAGTATTTAGCAACCTGCCAGCTTACACAAAGCAAAGCGCCATTTAATTTCAGAAAAAAATCACAACCAAGAAATGTATATTGTAAAGGAGTGGAGTGTACAAAAATGTGTCTTCCTATCAAATATGGGTCCTGAGGCATGAATGTGAAAATCTTTATCTGGCTGGGTTCTATCTAGTCTTCCCCTAAGGAAGTCCTAAACACATTTCCAGACCATTTCCTTTCACTCTTTTATCTCTTGATGTTCAGCTTAATTTTCTGTAGGCACAGATGAAGAAGTCTAGAAAAATTGTTGTAGTGAACAAAGAAGAAAGTCGGTGTAATTAAAGCTTGGAGTTTCTGCATTGTTTGACCAATCCTGAGCCAACAGCCTTATGAAATCCCTCCGGCCAATCCCTCTGAGACTTCCAAGGTCTGTTCCTCAGGGGAAAACAATGTGAACATATCAGAAATGAAATTCTGAGGGTTTTTTTTTCACTCGAGAATTTAGAATTTCAGAATGAAATTAGCTATATTCTGTCCAAAGCATCCTTAAATCAGCTTCAAGGCAGAAGCGATTGGAAGAAAAATTTCAAACTGAATAATGCAAAGATTGGTTTCTGCATAACCTTCCACTTGATTCAGTTTTTGGTTGACTAACTTGGTGTTCATCTACCATATTGTGCAGAATGGAACTTAAAGTGTTCAATACTGAAACGGTGCTTAATTTAAAAGTACATGTGAGTTGAAGCTCTACATTGAACTGGGCTCCTATATATGATTCTTTCTTTAAGCAATTTTGAAATGTTTTTGATTTTGTATTTTAATTCTTATACTGTTCTGTTATTTTAAATGCAGGTAACCTTTTCAGAACTGAAGAGATGAAAAATACTAGTTTTAATTAATAAATAATCTAAACAGCACTGGTTTTATGGTTTTGTTTGTTTGTTTGTTTTTGTTTTTCCTCAACAAAAGGCTTCAATTTTTTCCCCCTTCCCTCCCAAAAGGCAATGCATTCTTTACTTGATAATCTGAAGGATTTTATGAGTGTTTAATTAGCCTTATTTTTGTTCCCTGAATGCTATCAGAACATAGAGAACTACAACAGAAACATATTGAGAGTTACAGACAAAAAGTCAATTAAAAATTTGAATTTAAGGACCAAAGTTAAGAGATTTTTCCCTAGTTCATACCAAGATTTGGCAGCATGCATGATTACACACAAATCAGACTAACTTCCTATGCCTCGATTCCTCCATAAAAATAATGTTCCCTCCCCCCTTGCAATCTAACTTTACATTTTATTGACTGTAGTAGAAACTCTGGTTGTGAATATCTTGTAGATGTGATGTTAAAGTGGCGCACAAAAGAACCAAAAAGTACCAGTGATTTGTACTGTTGGGGCAGCATGCCAGGCTTCCCTCCTAAATCCATCCTGTAAATGGAGGTATTCAAGTGCAAAAAAAAAAAAAAAAAAAAAAAAAGTTTTCCAACTATCCACTCTGGTTTAAAGACAAGTTCCTTCAACATCAACTTTCCACAAATATAAATGATTGAGTTCAGCTCATAAATGTCATCTGAAAGCAAATCTGAAGATTGCCTCCTCCGATACTCACAAAAATAGCAGGTTTTACATTAAAGGCCACAGCTCATCATACTGAAAAGAGTATTTCCCTTACTTCTCTTTTCCCCAAAGTCTTCTTTTTCATGAAAGCCTTGGCATACAAGTGTAAGCAGGCAAAGATTAAACTAAACACCATTTGGAAAAAGATGATGCAGGAAGACTTTTTAAAGTTTTGATGGTAACCAAAACTGAAAGCTATCTGTACAGCTCCAACCTTATCACAGTATAATTTTCCTCTCAAGCAAGCTGTTAGTGACACAAGAAGAATCTGCATTAAAGAGAATTCAAGCAGACAAGACAAGAGACAGGACAAATACATCAGGAAGGATGCCAGCAAGTTTCTCATTTGTGTTGGCAGATTTGGGAACCTGGTAGCTCCTTGCTCTGGTCCCTCCTGCATGCTGAGTAACCCTAACCATGACAGGATATGGGGCGGAATCACTGCTTAATACAACATATTTCCAGCCTTGGGAGGAAGTCTATGCTGTCGATGCCACTAGTTTCCAAACAAGTGTCCTTGAGACAGATTTTGTAAAGCATCACTGGAGAGCAATCATAACTTCAATGTCCACAACTAGTTTGAGTAGTTCAAATAGTGCTGTGTGCAGCAGCACAAATCTAATACAGGTTCTGGCACAGTACTTCTCCCAACATGTAGCTGGCGTGAAAAAGAGAGTAAGCTTAATAGCAGCATCGTGGCAATGGTGTTGTATGAGTTGGGAGGCAAGACTGGTGAGCAGAGGTGATAGCTTTTATATCATCACCAGTAAAACAAGGGGAAAAACATACAGATCTTTCTGATCTTTCAGATTTTGTTTTGAGTCAATGTAGAAGCACTTACTGACAGGATAGCATAGACAAAGTGTGTCGCATCTTGACAAGCCCAATTATAGAAGCCCCGGACATTATACTACCCTGAACTGAGACCAGTACAGATTATTTAACCGTCATCTATGAGACTCTGTCTTCAAAGGCATTTTCCCCAGAAACTGTACTTCTTGCCATCAGGCATCACTCCAGCTTTGCCAAACACTAATTCCAAGTATACAACCTTCTTGTACCACATAAAAATATACCATATTGAAGTAATATGAAACATAGTGATATGTTTTCATAGCAGCAACAAATGCTTCTGTCATACAATAGCCATCAAAATGTTCCTTATACATACACTTCACAAAACCTACTATGCTTTATTACATGTATCCAGTGCTCTCTGGGAAGAATCATAGAATCACAAGCCACTAAACCATATCTCATAGCTCCTCACCCAGACACCTCTTGAACACTGCCAGGGATGGTGACTCTACCACCTCCCTGGGCAGACCATTCCAGTGAAGAGCTACACAGTCCACTAACTTATACAGAACTATCTATGAAGGACAAGTAATAAAAGTCAGCATGACAGCTATCTAGAAAAATCTTTCTGCCTCTGCTTTCTATCTTCAAGAAAGTTCTACAGAAGTAAAAAAATAAGATTCAGACATATAATAGATATTAAGTATTCATTAAAATTCATCAAGAATTTAGAGAAATATTTACTCTCCAAGACAACCTCTTCATCCAACAAACAAAATGGCAACCCACCACATATATAAGCAGATCTCTTAAGGAGGTGAGATCCACTGAGTTTTCAAGTGCATATGCAACAGTTCAGTATAAAAACAACTCTGTACTTGCTCATCTTCTACTAGTCAGAAAATGATTTAAAGGCTTTCTCCTGATGAAAATGATCAATAGGAGAAATGCAGCTCAGAAGCGGAATGTCAAGGAATCTGCTCAGTTCTCATCCATAAGTTAGTTAGTACAGGTTTAAGGATGACCTGCTGGAGAGGACCTCTGCAGAGAAGGACTTGGGTGTCCTGGTGGACAGCAGGATGGCCATGAGCCAGCAGTGTGCTCTTGTGGCTAAGAAGGCCATTGGTATCCTGGGGTACATTAAAAAAGAGTACAACCAGCAGGTCGAGGGAGGTGATTCTCCTCTTCTACTGTGCTCTGGTAAGGCCACATTTAAAATACTGTGTCTAGTTCCAGGCTCCCCAGTTGAAAAAACAGGGATCTCCTAGAATGAGCCCAGCAGAGGGCCACAAAGATGGTAAAGGGCCTGGAGTATCTCCTGTATGAGGAAAGACTGGGTAACCTGGTTTTGTTCAGCCTTGGGAAAGTCCCAGTCCCACGGAGACCTCAGACTCCTGACTAAAATCATGAACTTGTGCCAAAAGAAAAAAGAAATCAATTCAACACAAGATTTGCGTGACCTGGAACATGAAGGAGCATAGCACACCCTAATGTAACAAGGGCTGACTTCACATATATCTGTACAAATCCAACTAACCATATGACATAGTTTTTAGTAAATAATATACATATTAACAAGGAGATATGCTACATAAATAAAATCCAATGTCACTACTATACGTTATGAAGCATTCTCTTTTGGTACTATAACTGTTCCAAGCACACAGATATATTGCCTTTCCTTAAGCATGCCTGCCCCAGCAGCACAGAAGCAGGGTTAGAAAGGGCTAACTTCCAAACAAGTAGATTGACCGTTGCTTTCCTCAAAGCAAGGTAGCAGAAACATTGTCAGTTTGAATGAAATGAAGCAATACCTGTACCAGAATCTCACTCAGCTCTCACAAACATACAGCTTGGTTCAGATGACCGAGACTGTTCATATAAGATATCCTTTCAACACCTAGAAAGTGTTCACAGTAATACATGGATCTGTTAACGCAAAGTAATATTTTCCTTTAAGACATATAGAACATTAGATTATTATCTGAATACTTGCCTTTATCATCCTCTTAGTT
Organism: Alectoris magna; assembly: GCA_030625065.1. Taxonomy (NCBI): domain Eukaryota; kingdom Metazoa; phylum Chordata; class Aves; order Galliformes; family Phasianidae; genus Alectoris; species Alectoris magna. The sequence goes on from CM060560.1 coordinate 110,791,710, forward strand.
ATTGCTGTATTTTATTCTGAGGGCTAAAGGAAAACTTTCAGCATTTAGAAGCTGTGGTAACCCTTCTGACTGAGTAACAATAGAATAGATGGAGAATAATCCAAGTATTTTCCAAATACCTTTGAAAAGCACCAATAAAAATTATATCTGTAAGCATATATGGAAGCATTTAAGAGTACAGCATGTTATTCTTACTAATAAGACTGTACTTGTAGAGGCAATAAAGCTCAACACTCTTACCTTCCTTTAATTGCATTAGAAATGACTGTTTGAGGTTGACTGAAGCTCCTCTTAATGGATTTTGAATGGCATGCACTTTCTCCACCTCCTGTTTTAGAAGTCTCTCATTCTATTTTGATATACATCTTGTGCCTAAATTGGCTGGGAGCTGCTCTCCCGTGCACTAGTTAGCTTGCAATCACATGGGGAGTTATCTTTCACAAGGCTCTGCACCACCTCAAGCTAGATTTGAAGCAACACAGTTCCAGTTGTACTTGCAAACAGAGTCACATATTTGGCAGAAAGCAGGACACACTGGCTTCATATCTTGCCTGTTAGTAGTGCCTCTGTAGCCACACTTTTTGGCACTTGGAAGAACAGCCGCCATTTGCTCCTAGGACATTAAGAAATTACATCCAGCTGTTTAAGCTCTTCACTGCAGTGCATCAAAAAGGTGTAGAGTTTTTTTCATGTATTCAGCAGCCATAGATTTTGCAGAAGACAGACAAATAAACTAAAGAGACGTAGGAGAGCCTAACTGCTCGCATTAGGGGATATGGTCTCTTCCTCTGTGCTCTTACAGCTCCATGCATACACCCTCTGGCTGTGTGCCACAGGTTTGTTTTCAGTGAGATATCCTCCATGAAGCTTAAAAGTCTTACAGGGATCTCTACACATGCTGAAGAGCAAACAAGAACACAATGGGGTGGAGCACTAAGGAGATCCCACAGCAAAAAGAAGGTAGGACTTCCCAGCCAAAGTCTAGTCCCACAGTGTTTAAGCAGGAAAGGTCCAGAGGTGACTCATTCAAATAGGAATCTAGCTCATTAAACAGTGTCCTACTAACAAGGCAGATGTGAAATCAAGCTAGAAAAGTTAGTCCACAGCTCAGCATTAAGATCACACCAGGCACTTTGCAGGCAAATCTACAGCATTAACCAAAAACAAGACAAGAAAGCAGTCTTCAAACAGACCTGAAGATCAACACTCTTCCAAGGAAGCTCAAGAACAAAGAGCATAGAGCTAGGCTTAAAAAGAGCTCTTGGGTTTACAGTCATGGGTGGAGGTTCCAGGTTAAGCTTCTCAGAGCCATAAAGGTTTATGCTTTAATGCACCTGAGAGCACCAGCAAGTAGCAATTCATTTCTCGGGTATATTAGCACAGAACAGGGTGTGATTACAGTATTGTGGTAGTTTTCAATTCCTTCTGTTAGCTCATTGGGTGGTTGGTTTTTTTTTGTTTTTTTTTTGCCACTCATCCCTAGCAGAGACATGTCCTATCTATGCTATTGGATAAAATACATCCAAGGAGCTACTTTATTTTTCTATGCTCTGGTACATCCTTTTGGAGTCTTTCTGATTAACTCCCTTCTGAGAAACTTTTGAAAACTAACTAACAGCACTCATGGGTGCACATGCCAAGCTCAGTGTGTGGAGGGTTCATAGTAGAAGCTGTAGTGAAAACAATGATAAATCCTTCACTAGGGTTTTGAGATTGTCCTAACAGGGGTAAAGCTTTCAGATCTCTGCTTCCTGTGTACTAGCTTGCTCTACCACTTGCAGAAAGGAGTTAGGTGTTGCACGTAGATTTAATCAGGTAGTGACAAATGTTCTGTCCTGGCTTTCAGTAGGCCCATTTTTTCTGACCCATTGTCACCACAGTCTTTGCATTTTATTTTTTCCCTGTGCAGCTTCCTCAGGAATCTTTTGGGGAAATCAACAGGACAATATATATATGGCATAGTGATTCAGTGGTTAATTGCATTACTTAGTTGATGGATAGCCAAGGAGAGAGGTTGAGAAACCAAGACCAATTAAAAAAAGAAAAGGATAATAGAAAAAAAAGATATTTCAATGTGCTAAAAGAAAGAGAACTTACTTATATGTTTTTAATATAGCTACTAGACAAAGCCAGTATGTTCAATTTTATGTTTGGTTTTCAGGTAACAAATTTGGCAATGATGTTCTTTGACCTTCTGCCTGATCTATAAAACCTGCTGGCAGCATAACACTTCTCTATTCAAAGGAGAGAAAGTAGCGTGTTTCTTATGAATGTAACAGTGAAGGTGGACAGCTAGGAGTTGTTGCTTCTTGCATTGAAAAATCCTACTCAATTGTCAGAGAAATGGCTATAAGGTCATGGGGAGGCTGTACTTCAATATGTCTCTCAGCCAGGGCCACTGAGAAAACTGTAAGCAGTGATCCAGTGATTCCCAGTTGTAGTGGTCTGCAGCTGGAAAAAATAAAAATTAAAAAAAAAAATAGCAATTAAACACATTCCTGAGGTATGGAATGTATTAATCAAGTATTCCCTTCCTACATGCTAGCAGAGTGCATCAGCCAAAAAGACAACTGACAGAAGATTATGGAGAGAGCTGGTTCTTAAAAAAAATAAAAAATAAATGGTAATAGTTTTCAGTTAACCGAGGCAAATGAGGCTAATCTGAGAATGATGGTAATACTCGTCAAAGTGAAATAGTTCATACAGAAGTTTTAAACAAACAGAAGGTGAAAATACAGAAGAGCTTGTGACTGGTTTAAGGTTAAAAAGCTAATCTTGCAATTGCGGTTAGCAATCATGTTAATTGAGCTGATGATAAGAGACCAGATGGTGATTATGACTGGGAGAAAACACCCAGAGAGACTGATTACTAGAAGTTTGAGATTAACACTTATTTAAAGAATAAAAATTAAGAAATAACATGGAATATATCAAACAAAGGAATTTGTCTATATTGTGTTGATGCTGGGAATGGTCCAAAGTGTTTGATGCTAAAGCCGCTACAGAGAATGTAAAATGACATGATGACATAAAAAGAAGAGCATGAATGGCTCAAATAAAGAATTTGAAAACTTAGGACAAAGAGCTGCATACAGAACACTCATATGATAGCAAGTTTAAAGTCCTTTAAGACTGACGACATTAAACTCAGTTTCCCATGAATGCTTTCAAGCAGGGAATTTCACAGTCCTCTTGTAATGACAAAGTCAAATCTAAGACCCTAATTTACATCTTACAAGTAGAAGAGCAGACCTACGCTCAGTTATAGAAGGTGACTAAAACTGTGTCCACAGGTGTAAAATTTTAAGTCATTATATGATGTCCATACAAACTGAAAAAACAATAAATGATTTAATGCCTTTGTGAAAGTGGGCTTGGCAAGTAGCCTACTTCCCTAAAGCAGGAACATCTTTTTTTTTTTTTCTTTCCCCATCTGGAATGCATGAATTATAGAAGTCATGCAAAGTTGAAAGAAACATAATAATTACAGGCATACACATTTCACCTTTGACAAAAATATAAGGAACTGAGTTTGGATCTACAGTATATATACGTAACTAGGCACTTCTTTTATTTCAGTTGAATCACAAAAGGAGAGCAGACTATAACTGTCAGTTCATCTTCCAAAGCAGAAGGTACCTAGAGTAAAAGTTACCAAATTTATTTTCATATTTTGATTTTTAAAAAATCAAACTAATCAAACTGAAATAAGAAGGATATTAACCTTGGGGGGGAGGAGAAGACATGGAGAAAGGTATTTCGCAAGTTTAATCAATAGTGTCTTGGGAATAATTGGTGTCCTTGATCACATCAGATACAGATATGTGGATGCTCGAAAATATGAGAACAACTGCCCTAGACAATAATTCTCATTTCCAGTTCAGCCCCCTCTAAAAGATTCTACAAATTAAGAGTTGCTTGTTAAATCCTATTTTCATTAGACACAGTCATGGGATTCATATAATTTAATTTTAACTATCCAAACTGAGTTTCTGGTCTCAGCTAGTTATTTAGGTTTCCTGTACAGTAAGTAGAAAAAAATGAAGTACTTTGAGAGGATTCTTCAAGAGGATTCATCTTTTTCACATCATCCTAGGATAGACAGCTAAGATAGTAGAATTAATTGTTCTCTGAAGCAATTGATCTTCATTTTATCTCTACTGACTACAGACAAAATCTAAACATTTATCTTTAATGAGATGCTTCATTTTTGATGGCCAAAATTAGATAGGAAAACTCCCACTTGTTATGCCTGAGAAAGTAATCTCTGATCATGGGTCTCAGTATATTAGGCAGGAATTTCAGCAGTTTTCATTGCAATGTAAGTTAAAAGCCAAGAATGAGCCAAGAAATCAATGAGGTCATAACTGAAGATGGTAAAGGTAGTCCTGTAAGACGTTGCCACTCCAGCTATATCAAAAGGAATAGACATGCAACAAATACTGCCGTAAAGTACAAACAGTGCAACGTAAAATGGAGATAAAGACAATGCACTCAATACTCTTATGCAATGGAAAGGCTAGAACTGAAGTTGAGAACCCAAGAGAGATCTGAACTAAAATAAGTGGACATAAAACTTCATAAATGGTGATATACTGTCTCAGAGTAGATCTCAAGGTCCTGTTAAGGCTCTGAGTCATTAACAGGCTAATTAGATGACATTAATTATCAGGTGTGTTTGAAATCCTATTAAGTGAAGGGAAATTGTTACTTAATGTGATTTTTTATACTAGAAGGGAAAAGAAAAAAGGAAGGAAGGCTGTCTTTTAGAGGTTCTGGAAAGACCCAGCTGCCATATCATGCAGATGTTTCCACTGGGCTTTGCTGACTAAGAAGATTCTATTAAGACAAGTCTCTGTAGGCTCTAAGTAGTTGCTAAAGAGTACATGGAAGGTTCAATTTACATACGCTTATGTAGGAAGCTCACCAATTGCTAACACCAGCAAAATTAAAATGTTTGTTATCTTAAGTTTTACCATCCTCTGACCAGAACTGTCCCTTACGACTCTACTCAAAAAAAAAAAAAAGTTCCTCTATTCTCAGGAGTCTTGTCAAGTTGAAGGACATTTTAAAAATAACTCACACAGTAGGCAGACCTTTAGCCTCTAACATTGCTTTATTAAATCACAAAACACAATATATTCAGATAACATTAAGGTTCTGACCTTGGATGCACAAAAGTAAGGAAATTCAGAGGAAAGTTTGAACCTCTTTCTGTATCTAACATCAGACTTTTGTCTACTGTTTGCATTGAGGGCTTATGGTACCTACTGTAGCTACGAAAGGTCTCCTGGTGGTTTGGTGACCCTTTCACAATTTGTAGGCACAATAGATTAAGGATATGACTTTAAACTGGACATGAATTATCTTGTGCTTTAAGGTTGAATTCAGATCTTTAGCCAAGTTTGGAAACTTTTTGAGTTCAAATGTTCCTGTGTTTTAAAGGCATCAAGACAAACCAAAGAAAGACCCCTGATCGACAGCATGCTGTGGTGGTTAATGCAGAAATACAATGTCTTTATAACCAAGCTGTATGAAGATTGAAAAAGTCTCCTCTTGCCTGAGAATCAGCAGGAGAAGTTTCAGGACACAAGAAGAAATTTTTCCTTAGGTTACAAAGGATTCCAAAACTGAGGTTAAATATAAAATTATAGTTTAATCAACTGTTCCATTATTCTCTAATGAACTAAATGGATAAACACAATTAGAGATGTTTTCCAACCCAACACTTAATTAGAAACAGTTATGAAGGGGTTAATTTCTTGATTAAAAAAAAAAAAAAGACTATTATTATTTTCATCTCTCACATAAAACTCAAATTCTAAATGCTTACTCTAAGTATGACATTACAGTGCACACATAATTTGTTTTGCAAAATTACAGATATGCTAAGAAAAAATTAACATTAAAAAAGAAGTACTCTGAGCACCTATTTCCTAAAATTAAAAGCAAGGTAGAGTAACACGTAGTAGTAGCTCTACAAGTTGGAAGATTAGCAACACCTTGTTTCCTATGGTTCTGTACTCCCAATGCCATTGTGTTCCTCACCCTCCAGTTCCCTCCTCTACAGGCACCTCAGTCTTTCAGTCTTTCAGCACTGCTTGAGCTCACACCATGCTGCTCACACTCATCCTTGCTCTTCTCCATGGGTATTCCCAGAGGACAAGGGAGAGAATGTGGAATAGTGTTATGTTGTACTGAGGGACATGGTTTAGTGGGAAATATCGATGATAGGTGGATGGTTGGATAGATGATCTTAGAGGTCTTTTCCAACCTTGACGATTCTGTGATTCTATGTGTGGGTCATTGGTGAGCTTCATGGTCCAACCCCTGGTTGAGGGTCCCACAGCCTCCACATGGCCCCTACACCATGTATCTTTCAGGCCTTTGCAGTCTCCATTTATCTGATGTTTGACCAAAATTAACCAAGAGGTGACAGATTGAGAGTATGAGGATGGCTGACTGATGTACACACAGTGATTCACTAATCTTTTCTTTCTTAGCAAATCAGATGTTTAAGAAGCTCTCTGAAAGAGGAAACCATGCCCTGACTTGAGCTCCTACTACTTTACGCTACTTAACTCTATTTACATAGCAAGGCAGGTGAGTACTCCAAAGGGGTAACATGAGTACTCCAAAGGGGTAACCTCTCTCAAAACTTCACACTTGGGAGCCTTCCATCTCTCCCAGCCCTGATACTACCCCACGCTCACACGTGCAATAAACTGAACATCCCCCAAAGGAATAAGTACCTATGCTTCCCACATAACCCCCACAGACTGAGCTGAGGAAAACTGCCCAGTGCCGCAGACCACACCAGTGGAGACACTGGTAAACAATACTCAGGAACAAGAAGCAGAGTTTCAACCCTGTAAAGAGTTCTGCTTTAATCCCTGTTCAGTTCCTAAATGATGTTCTCATTAGTTCCACATAATAACTAGTTTGTAATTGTATTGTTGATTACCGATGCCTGACAGGTGCCATAGATTTTGTTCTACTTTCTTAACACAGAGTAATGTATTTAAAGGAAACACACACACACACAAATAAAAATAAATCCAATACCACACATTTAAAAAAACCCTTAGGATTTCTGAAAAAAAAAATAATAATAATAATAAATTGCATTTTCAGCCTAACAACTTTGATTGTTTCCCATTAGCTACAACAGGGACTTTTAGGTGACAGGGTTGAATCTATCTATCTGTACATTCCATTTAGACTCTTGCACGTGGGTACTCCAAGACTTCAATTTTATATTGTGAACCACCTAAATTCTGTCTGGAATATTCAGAAATGTGTTTCTAATTGCTTTCTTCATGCAAAAGAGATGCCATAGATTATCAACAGCAAACCTATTAATCATCAATCTAAGTGCAGCTAGTCTTCTGCATATAATATTTATAAGTAAGTGTTTATATACCTCTTGCTAATGCTCACAATCAATGAGTGCTTGTCAAGGCACACTAGAGTTATCAAATACCTAAACCTTTCCAGGAGGTTTAGTCTGTTGATGACCGTTATTCCAGATTATATTTATGAGAAAAAGATTTATATTTTTTAATATCTATTTTCATAGGGAACTAAAAAACTCACTGGCTACACATTTCTTGTAAATCTGGGGGGACTTTTTATTGCTTTCTGTCTGGTCCTTCAAATTATCATCTGCTACTTAATGAGTAAATATGATTTCTCTCTTGTCTTTGTAGTTTCAGAAGGTAACACTGTGAAATAAGCCTTATGTTAGCTGTAAGGTGTGTGGCGGAATCCAATTACTATATTAGTAATTGTGAATCTCCACACCCTATGAGACCAAGTAGGAGTCTAATCAATTTCCAAATAGAGTCTATTCACATTATACATGGTTGTAGCTGCTGGGAAAAAAAAAAACAAACCTATTTACATTCCAAAATGTGCATTCATCAACTGCTGGTCAAACAACATCTAAGCATTCACTTTTTCCTTTCACAGTCAAGCTCAAAAAATTGTTGTAATTCAGCAAGGAGAACTACAGAGTGCTCTTTCATTTCAGTTGAGTTCTAATGTTGAGAAACAGAGCTGATCAAATTATTCATTCTGTTTATTTATTTATTTTGCAAATAAACTATGTGATTCATTTTTTTCCCCTGCTTGCAAATCATTTGTGAACCAATCCAAGTGCTGTGACTATATATCTTATTTACAACCATTTCCACAAACCTATTCCAGCCCTAGAAACATTTGCAACGTCTTTGCTTTGGGTATGTGTTACTTGGCCTTACTTGTGTGTAACTGGTTGCATGACAGACATTAGGGGACAGACACTGAATCAATCCGTAAATAACTCCGCTTGAAAAAAGAGCAGTTCTCAAACCATTTGCAGAAGGTAAAACTAGGGTGAATAGTCATAAATGCTCATTTGTTTGGGATTCTCCAAATAATATCTATACCTGTCCTCTCCTCTCCTTTTTACTGCGTAGGAGTTGTTCCACTTCCTACCAGTTTTAAGAAGCACTAAGACCTTTACCTCACAGACCTCTGCCATTCAGATGGGCTCCCCCACTACTGAAGCACCATGCTCTGGGCATGGCCTTGGTAAGCACTTGGTCTCACATTTACCTGCTTGTCTGTAATCACCAGCCAGAAATAGGAAAAGCAACTTACGGCTATAAAGTTGACAACAAACATCCATGGACAACTCATGAGAAACAGAAGGGAAATATTCCTGGAGGAAATATTCCCCAAACCTCAGCGAAGGGCCCTGACACACTGTACAGAGCATTCTGTTTCTGTGTTGGATGCTAAAATTCACATCAATGGCATTTGCTGCTTTAACACTCAGTTAGCCCTTAACTCTACTGGATTTGTGTTACCGGAAGACCGGGCTTTGAGATTTTTTTCCTTCTTCCTATAGTCTACCTCAGAAAAGGTAGGTAGGTACTGCCCTGAATTGATCCTCTGTGTCTTCTACTAACCAACAGCAGCAAAACTGTAACTGTAGAGGATAACGTTCAGCAGCAAGCTGTGCATTTCCTTTTGAGCCTGAGGTAACTTGTGGCAATAATAGCAGATAAAATAATTTTCCAAACCTAGGCAGAAAAGCTAACAAAGAAGAGATTTGTTGTTCAGTTGTGAGAAATAGCCAGGCACTGAGCGCTTTTCACTGATGACGCTGCCTCTCTGCTCAGCGCAGACATGGAGGCCTCTCTCAAAGGAAACACAGTCAAGCTTTTTAAACTTTCTGGTTCCTCATGTCAAAACTGGGTGAGATTCACAGGGATCTGGGGCCTCGCTGTTGAAGAACTGATGCCTGGAATGCAGCAACACAGTTCTACATGCAAGTTTTTACTTCTGTACTCACAAGAGTTCACCTCTCAGCCCAGGCAGAGGCACCCCTGACAGCCCCAAGGTGCAACTCCCAGCCACACTGGCTGACCTGCCAATGGGCTCTCAGAGGAGACAGCTGAGAAACGCATGCACCTGTGTGCACCCTAATTAAATACAATATTAAGCACATGCTTTGCTTTAAATGTATGGGTTTGGAAGTGAACAGTGCTACTTGTCTGCTTAAACAGAGGGCCTAGTGCTTTACCTATGGGAGTCCCACAAAGCCCAGCACCACTCCCTTCAGGCAGTCCCTGTTTGCAGCGTCAGACTCAGTGCCAAATTGAAGCTGTTGGCAGGACGGTTGGATGCACAGCAGCATCTGATATCCACAACCTACACCCGGAGCAATGCACTGCTTTGACAGTCAGTACCATAAAATTAGTACATAACCTGCTCCAATTATATACCACTGTCATTTTGCACTTGTGTGGGCCACAGTTTTGCCTTTGTGTATATTTCAAGGCAGATGTGTTGAAAGTCCCAGCCTCATGCCACAGTGCGTGATGTTTTATGTAGTGTTGACTGTTTTAGGACAGCTTGCATTTTTCATATCTCAAAATGAAACACCTCATGCCTGCTTTTTTTTTCAGGCATGTTGAACACTATCAGATTTAGTTCATGCTTTAGAGGAAGGGAAAATAATGCCTCAAAAAAAAAACCCAACCCCTCAAAACCAAACCAAAAACCTACACTATCTCCATGCCCAAGCCCTGCCTTAGTACATTTCCAGGGGGCATCAAAATATCTAAGTACAGTTCTTTCATTCATTGGCTTTCATGTGATGCTCTCATGTGAATGTATGTTCAGCTCTCTTGCTGAAAGGACTATCAGGCCCTTCAGAAAACCAAGAAGAACATCTTGCCCCCATTTCCTGCAAATGCATTCCTTGAAAAGTAGTTTAACTTGTTTCAGCTCCACAATTTCCCATTGAGTTCATCAGCAAAATCTGTTCATACACATATTGAGCTAGACAAGAGATGACTTCCATCAAGATACTCTTCTCTTGGTATACATACGATTGTTCAGCTTTGTTGCCAGGCACCTATCCACTCTGATGGAACACAATTATGCCCAGAACATTATTTTTGTAATGTTTTAGAAGTACCACTTAGGGCAAACCTTCTATCTTTTCACCACATTTATGCTATTTACAGCTTCATTGGACTGCTTCAATGCTCACTTCAGGTTTCATCTCTAGAATTAGAAAGAGAAAACATTAATCATTTAACTACTTTTGTTGGAGTATGGTCTGACATATTTTACAACAACAAAAAAAGTGGAATTTTCTAATGTTTCTCAAGTAATTAGATCCATTATGTATCCTGCTTCTTTAAAGCTAATCTAATTGGTCATAAATGAGGGCTGCTCTGATTGCAGTGCCTCCTGTTTTATTATGTTGGCCCATGACATCAGGGGCAGATGGTCGTGGTATGGCAGCAGAAGTTAAACCTTACACCAATATTGCCTTACATTTTGTTACTACGATGGCTGCAGAGAGGAAGTCTGATCAAATGGCATCTGGCATGGAAGTGAGAATGAAGCAAAGATGTGTCGCTGAATTCCTCCCTGAAGAAAAAATGGCACCCACTGGAATTCTTCAATGCTTGACGAACGTTTCTGGAGACCAAACAGCGGATGTGAGCACAGTGAGGCACATTTCAGCAGTGGCAACAGTGACATGAAAGACGAGCCATGTTTTGTTTGGATGGCCACAAGCAGCTGTCACATCATGAAATGAAGTGTCTTGATCAGCTCATCCACACAAATCAGCTAACAGTAGTGACAATGTTGAAAAACAGTGTTCTGTAGCTGAGATTTTCTTCGATCAAATTGTGCTATTATGCTCTCTGTGTCTGTTGTAGTTTCCGTGGAAATAAATAGGAGGTATTACTTTCAGACATGTTGGAATTTAGCACAGTTAGCATTTATGAAGAAGAGGCCATTGCTTAGCGAATCTTTTAAAATAGTCCAAACATCCTATTTATCATCTCCAATAGTCTCAAAGTGGCTGTTTATGTTTCACTTAGACTTAAGTGAGGTGACTGCTTTCTGGCCACTGAGTAATTTTTAACATATCTTTCAGTAATAATTTTTCAAAAGCTATTACCAATCTGTGTGCATACAGAAAGACTGTCATTGGTATATAGGCAAACATCAGAATGTAAACACATTTTGAAAGAGATGTGCTAAAATGATGTCAAGGGAGAGGTGAATATTGCTTCAGGAGGAGTAGTTTTTTTGAGATTACTACCCATAAATTTCATCAGAGCTATGGGCGGAGAGCATCCAGAGTGAAAAACAGGCTCTTTTAATTTTGTCCATGTATTCTGAGGTAGTCATTGAGCCACTGGTGAAGTGTTTTTTCAATTAATTTTGAAGGCAAGGTAGGATTGATACCAGCTCCATGTTTTCCAGATGCTCTATAGAATTCTTATTAAATAAAAGACATGACCTTGTCAATCTTAAACCAGATGAAGAAGAGCTTGTACATAGAGGTAATTTACGTAACTGTGCTGAAGGGACTGCAAAGGACAGTGTTTATGCTTAGTGTGTTAAGATGACTCAAAAGTGAAGGAAAGCCTGTCCTGTCTTTTGTGAATTAGAGAAGAAGAAAAGAGATCTGATTTTCTACAGCTACAAATCAGAAGCTCCAGTTCTAGAGGATCCTTAAATCTATTTGGATGTTTAGAAAATTGTGTAAAACACTGCAGTACAAAACAAAGCATAAATTACAGAGGGATGGCTTATTGCAAGAGAGTTCAACCTTTTGGCTTGCCTGGGCCACACTGAGTGAAGAGGAATTGTCTTGGGCTGCATACATTTACATTACTCCAAAAGTAATGCCTCCTATTTCTTTCCACAGAAACTACAACAAAGAGCACAATAACACTTTTTGATAGAGCAAATTCTCAGCTACTGAACAGTATTTTTCTACACAGCTACCACCACTAGCTATGCATTTGTGAACAAGAGCCTGCACACTGTACTCATAAAAATATGCACCAGGGGAGGTGACCCACTGTCACTGTCACCAGTGCTGAAACGCACCACCCACTGCCTCACTGTGCTCATGTGCACTGTTTGGTCTCCATAAATATTCGGCAAGCATCAGTGAACGTCAGTGGGTGCCATTTTTTCTTCATGGAGGAATTCAGTGACACACTATTGCTACATCCATACTTCCATGTCAGACCCCATTCTGTCAGACTGCCCCTCTGCTGCTATCTGTCACACAGCAACACATGTAAGAGAATATTGGTGGGAAAGTTCAACCTCTGCTGCTGTACCACCACCACCTGCCTCTGATATCATGGGCCAACAAAATAAATCAGGAGGCATTACTTTCAGAACAGTCCTTGTAAAATATACAGTAATGTTAATATATAAGTAAGAGAACGTTTTAATTTTTAATATTTTTCTTAAAACACTAAAAAAAGAGAGGAACAATACCATAAAACTAGTAGGATACATGACCGTGGTTTTGTAAATCTAACACATCAGGTTGGTTAGCTGGCAGTGGCTGTGATTCTTAGTGAGATCTCAAGGTGTTGATCAGAGATTTTTGATGAAATTTTACTCTTCCTGTACTTCATCCTTGACAACTGTTCACGAATGTGCATACTGCCAGAAAGCAATGACATGAAGAAGGTGTGACTGTGAAGCAAAGGATGTTTTTCTCTGGTAATACGGGGATTATGAAAGACTGGTAAAGACAAGATCAGGTTTTTGAGTTGAATATCTGATTGCAGCTCTACACATTCCATTCAAACATTTGCAGGTAATGAATTTATATCAACTGAAAATGGTGTCACAAACAAACTGATGATTTTTTTTTTTTCAATCTTGAAATGTAATCTCAAATTCCTTTATCAAAATGGAAAGTAGAGCTGAATATTCTTCCCTGTTCAAAGACCTGTATTTAGCCAATGTATCAAAATGTGTACAATTATTTGTCATCAGTGGAGTCAGCACTGCACAGCACCACCCTCCCTGTGCCCTGGTTTCCAGCAACACAAGGTTAATAGCGCACTGATGTTTTGGCTGTTACTGAGTGATGGGTGTGTGCCTGGGGCTGCTCCACAGGGGGAACTGCCACCTTTATAGAGCAGGGAGACGATGGGTTCATTACCAGCCATGCCACACCATGGGTTGGACATGCCTGGTATAGTCATGCATTCCAAGCTGCATTAGAGGTATCCACTTCAGGTGATGTAAATGACAACCTTGATGGTACTGAGAGATATTTCTTTTTAATTCAGTGATGCTACATTCACGTATACTTTTCAAAAATCCATTTTCAAATATATTTTAACTTAAAAAAAAAAAAAAAGTTTCAGTTGCAAGATGTTCTCTGAAACTAATATTCTTGACTGGCTTGGTTTGGAAGGCAAACCAGTACTGAATATTAAGCTCCTACTATGAGTTTGTCTACTGTGTTGAAAGCAAACTTGAGTATGCTAAGCTCTCCAAAGCCTGTTTCCTGGGTTTTCTCTGCACCCTAACCATAATGGTCAAAATTGTTTCCACAAAGATACCATAAGGTTAGCACAACCAGTAACAGGGAGCTCTGCTACCTGACAGAGACCTGTATTTAGCCAATGTTCAAAATTGTTCAAAGTTCAAAATCATTTTAGGTTTCTTCCTGAAAGATCTGCAACTTCAAATGACAGCATGGCTAGATGAACTTTGACAATGATACCGGATTTTTGTGGCAGTGTTGTTAGCTGCAGGAGTGTCTTCTGCAAGCAGAGCCCAGTAGCTGCCCCATGTCAGACCAGAATCAGATCCAGCTTCTCCAACAGGACATGCCATGACCGAAGCTGATTGTGCCTCTGTGAGAGCAGATTTAAGAAAAGGGGAGGGGGGAAAAATAAAAAAAGAAAAAAAAAAAAGAAAAAGCTGTGCATCAGCAGCTGTGCGACAAGAGTGAGAAAATGTGAGAGAAACAGCCCTTCAGACACTCAAGTCAGTGCAGAAGGAGGGCAGGAGGTGTTTCAGGCGCTGAGAAGAAATGCATCTCAGCCTGCTGAGACACCCATGGTGGAGCAGGTTGTCTTCCCGCAGCTGCTGCTGCCTTCCTTGGATGTTGTAGCCATTTCACAGGCTTCCTCTCTGAAACTGAACGTTGGCATGTCCTCCCTGTAGTCATGCAGATAAAACCTTACGGTACCATGTGGGGTATGTCCACGTTACACTTACTCTTACACTTACTCTTTAGTAGAAAAGCACTGACTCTTAATAGCTGAGATACTGGTCTGTATGGATGAGGAGGAAGACACATTCTCTTTAAACTGCAGGACCTTTTGGTTCACAAACACTCCAGTATTGCCACAGAGGTTAGCCCTTCAACCTAACTCCTGCAAAAACATGATGCCTGCCTACAATCCTTATTCTTAGCTGGGATCAACCAGTACATTTGTACCAGTCTATACAGCAGAAAATTTAACTTTGCAACTTGCACTCTTGCAGCATTACAGAGATCAAGAGTCAAACTCGTGGTCTTCAGCACCAAAAACCACAGATTCCTACTCTGAACATTCAGAATAATCTTACTTCATCTGTAGCTGAGCGATAGAGTGTTCATATAAATGAATCAGCTGCTGGAAGAAAGCTTCATTAACTGTACTACGCATTTCATTTACATTTTGACCCACTTTCAAGATGTGTGAGGGGGAGCAAATAGTCAGTCAGAACTCCTAATATTTTGGTTGAGTTCATTCCAGTCTCCTAACGGGAGGCAAACATCAGTCTAAGTTTAAATACCATCGCAAAATGAAATTCTTACATCTTGTCCTGATATGAAAGAAAAAAGTCCCCAGAATGGCATCACTCACATCTTTTTTTAATCATTTTCCATCCTCCTCTCCAAAGACTTATTGGTTGGGAAACATGACCATAGATCCTTATTAGGTTTCCTCATCATTTATCAACACTCCCACAGATCCATTAAAATATTTCTTGAAGTGGAAAGAGGAAAGATAGGAAGCCTGTTTCTCAGGAGCAAATGGAGCAAATCCATTTTACTACAAGACTCAGGCAGACACTCCAGCTTTTACAGTCTAATTCAACATAAACATAGATGACGACTGGGCAAATAGTGAAAATAAGAGTGCTGCATTCATACAAGTCTGCCACATAATCACGATACACATAGCAGAGCCTCTAATTTCAGAGATAAATCATAAGTTGTATACTTACAAATCTTCGTTTCATCACATCTTCTAAGGCAGATAAGCTGAATTTCATATCAATCACTATGTTCTGATCTTTTAAGCCTTTCATCATTTTAACATAGCACTGAAATAATGGTGCCAAATACTGCAGTTTCTAGTATTGTGAAGCTAGATATTTTAGACTTTTCTTTTTTCCCCTGTAAAATACTCATCTCCTTTATCTATAGATAAGATTTTATCTTAAATTACAAGAGGTCCAGCCTGCATTGCATTAAAGGTGTTGTGGACATTCTGTAAACAGAAAGGGTTGAATAAAGTGTCTCAATAAGTGCTTTATTTAAGAGAGATACTATATGCAACCCATAAATACAGTTATGAATGCAAATCTCTGAATTTGGAGTGTTTTCCACTGTGCAGGCTGTACTAGCCCAGAGACTGGATAATGGACAGGGAGCTATTCAGTTCCTAAGCACCACTTGCAAGATAGACAAGAAAGTGGCCCTTTTCTGTTTTTAATAGCAAAAACAGGATTGAGACACCAGCTAAACCAAAACCACTTCCTTCTCAATTCTCTGTGCAAGCTTTCCATATCCTGAGGTTCATGACACAATTGACTTTAAATACAGAAATATTCATTAATGACATCTTTCAGAGCAGAGTGTGTTGTCTCTTGCCTTCACTCCCTCAGCACATCAGGCTGCCAGTGAAGGCTGAGGGATTGCTGCAAGCTCCTGCCTAGCACAGATCTCAGCAGGAAGTTCCAGCTTTCCATACTGAGAGCAATGTAATGTCCCTTGCCATCTCGCTCAGTTTAGTACATTTGCATTCCTCTGCTTTTTACCACTGGGTACATCTTATCTGGTATTTACTGTTTGAAGTTATTTAAATTGGATCCAAATCTTATTTATCTAAGCCTATTAGAATTCCAGCTCTGTTTTTACATTTTTTTTCTGAGTTACAGCTTCAAAGGTATTCTTCTCCCCCCTTGTTTGGTTTGGTCAGTCTTTCTCCTTTAAGGCCCCTCTCCTCCCAAGACCAAATATTTGCTTTTTTTTTTTTTTTTTTTGCTTTTTTTTTTTTTTTTAATTAAACACAAGCATAGGGGTACCTATCATGAAAATCTTGAGGTCTAAATGCATCAGTGCATGCATCAGTGCATGCATCAGTGCATGCATCAGTGCATGCATCAGTGCATCTCATCTCTCTCAGTCTGTCTGCCAGCACCATCTTTTTCAGAAGCAATGCTTCTGAGTGCAGTGCTGAAATCCCCAGAGGACCTTAAAGTGTGCCATCTCATAACTGACAATGCATCCACCCTCTGAACTTGCATGTGGAGATATTTTAAAAGGACAAACTGGAAAAGGCCAGCAGTGAAGTCGGATGTATGTAGGAAACAAAATATCTTGTTACCTTGAAAAGGGCTTGCATGATACAGCTGCATCTTTTCTTACTTGGCCTTCCTCGGGTGGAAACAAGTTGAAAAATGGAAATTGACCTATAATTTCTCTGGAAAGCTGGATTAGGAGTAGTTCTGATCTCCAGCTAGAAACAAATAAGCAACAGTAGCTGGGGAAAAAAAGGCAAGAAAAATGTGCTTTTTGGGGACTGAGTGGTACACATAAGTTCCCACTGTAATAGAAATGACTCCACTGTAGGACAATTGTGGACTCTTCTGTGAGACAGCATTTCCCAATTCAGGGGTCTGCCTACAGCACTAAATCCCATACTGTTAGGGGCACCTGCAATGAAAAGAGCATAGGGAATCCCCAGTTGGACAAACCTTCAAAAGCTCAGTACTCTCCAACAGAAGCAGGAGAAACAGCTATTTAGCCATTTATTCCACTCATACTTCTGCAGCATCCACATTGCTTGGACTGTAGATGTGAGGTGATGCATCCCTGTCTATTTCCAATAGTATAAGCTTATGAACCTAAATAAATGAACTTTTGGGGAACTCTTTCTGGAGCTTCCCACCCAGAGTGCAGCATTTGACTAACAAAAAACCAACTTGGTGTTGTTGGCAGAATAGAAGATGTACACTGCTCATTTTTCTGTCAGTTAGCTGAGGTCTGAGGAGCCTTATTTGACTTCTCTGTCCCTTGTAATTTTGGGAGAAGAACCAGAGGTTGTATTAGCCCCACACTAGTGGGATCTTCTCTGAGTTCCAGTTGAAGTATTTGTGCGCTTTTACTTAACAGTGCCAGCCACCCAGCAACATCCTTCACTGAATGGCATCATCCACAGTGGCACATGTGGAAGCTTATATTGGTTAGCTTCTTCTTTGGTTGGGCAATCAGGTAATTCCCCTGTTGTCCACGTCCTACCTTTCTAAGACAGTTAGCAAAATGAGATCTGGCCTAGCTGGAGTTTCCCAGTCTAGCTCACTCTCCAGCAACTGGTTCCACTTTATTTCCCCACCTCAACCACCTTTCTCAGCCGAAGTGCCATGAAAACTGCCCTACCTGTGGTCCCCTGTTCACAACATTTATGTTTCTGCAAGGCTAACTTCTGTGAATTAGTTTCATTTGTGCACAAATTCCCAGTAAATGTTAGCACACGCTAAGGCTGATAAACAAAGGGCTTGAACTAGAAGCACACTATAGGCTCACAATTTTTTTATCATCTAGCATTACATTTTAATAGCTCTATCAAACACCATAAAACAGGTATCTAGAAAATATAGTGCCTGTGTTTAAGAAATTAGCCAGGAGGAGAGAGGGAATGTGGATAACTACAGTCCTTGAATTCTGACTTCAGTAGTATGCAAAGCTTCAGAGCAGCTTCTAAGTGAAAAGATAATTAAAGACAAGAAGGTCAAATGAAAAAGGCATAAAATACAGCGTGGGCTTACCAAAAGTAGATTGTACCAGATTAACCTCATACATTTCTTTGATGAGATAACCTACATTCTAGACAAAGGACATGTGATTGATCTCACCTGTCTTAACTTCAGTGAAGTCTATGATAACACACAGGGAATTATTAGTAAAACAGGAAGAGATGGGGATTAGCAGAGAAATTGTGAGGATGAGAAGCTGTCTCAAGTCAGACACAGAGTGTACTTTTTAAAAGGAAAAGTTATAGCTGAGAAGATACTATATATGAGATTCCACAAGAATCAGCTATTGCCATAGTTTATATAACTTTATATACTTCTATGAAAATCACCAAAAGCCAAGGAAGAAATGTTAGTAAAACACTGATGAAAGAATGACTCAAAGTATTTTCAGCGCAGGGAAAAACTGAACAACAGTACACACAAAATGGATAACACTGAAGTCTTGTATAATAAAATGGAAAATCTAGAAAGGCAAACCGAAAGACCACAATCTCTGGTACTAAGATCAAGAAAATTATCTCATAGACTGAATGTTCCTACTTAGAAAATGTCTAAAGAAAAGAACTTGCTTCCACCTGCTCGCTTGCACAGCAGTCACCAGCCCCTAACTTAAGGAGGCTGTGAAAAAGGCAAATGGTATCCTACTGCGCATAAACAAGAGCCATTGTTCTTGAGAGAAAGAAATAGGAAACAAATCTTGTTATTCAGAGAAAGAAATATTTAAGTGGAAGACGTACAAGGAAGAGTAATCAAGAGATAACCAAGGAACCTACTTTAGGTAAGAAGTGTAGGGTCTTGAAATAGAAAGACTAAAAGGAGCATGACTGTTTTACATTAAATTAACTATTTAAACTAAAATCAAAGTTTGCCCAAAAACAAATGCATACAAGTTTTAAATTGGGACACTTGAGTTCAGTGGACCCAAGAACTAGATGAGGTGGGGCTTTTTTTGTGGAAATACAATGTACAAGAAAACTGATTTTAACAGACAGTCTTGAAGTGAAGAAGCATTTACACTAGCCCGCGATGGTACTTATTGAACTATGAAATATCCCTTCCTGGCCTGTATGTTACTTTAAGCAGAAGAGTAACACAAATTTGCAATGTCAAAAGAGTAGTTAGACAAATTCTTCTCTAGAGAAGCTCATACCTTGGAAGTCTATTATTGTTATTATTATTATTAGCCACTGAAATTTAATATGACAGATAGTTTTGACAGTCAGGAGATGTCTTTCTCTTACAGTGGCCACCACTTCTGTGAGCTGTGAAGAGGGAGGTAGTACTTTCCCATTTTAGACCACGGGATGCTGTGACTGTGACCAGCACCCAAATCAGTACACAAATTCCAAAAGCTGCCTACGAGCACAGATGTGGGTGGACACACATTTGCCTCTGGTGATAGGTTTTCTCCTGTTTAACATTCACAACATCTCTGTGCAACTCGCAAATGCAAGCTTGAGGCTCAGTCTACAAACATGTCCCATGATAGATTTAATCTAGCTCATGTAAGTCACAGGAAGTGAAAATGTGGCAGCAGGGATTCCAGTGGGATCGAAGCAGTCCAGCCAGGAACCAAAGAGGGTACATGTATTCCAGTTTAATCAATGCCAGCAAAGTATGCTTCCCACACTGCCATTTTTATATACACGTATCCCCCAAAGCTAATAATCCTTTCTATCCAGAGGATTCCACATCTCGATATACACTGCAGTTTAATTTGTACTTGATACTGTATGAAAACAAGTGAGGAATTGAGTGCTAGCCTCTCCGGGTTTCTGTATCCTAATATAGACTTATTTCATTACTTCTCTCCAACTTATCAGGGCCTTCCTCAGTCCACTGATGGTCTCTGTTATTCGTGTACATGAAACCGGTAGGAGCGATATATTAGCCAAAGACTGTTTATGATGCACTGAGAGGAGATGGCTCAATTGAGACAGCGTTCAAGTGCTTCCTAGTCAAATCACTACTGTAATTCTAGATGCAGAAAGAATGGTTTTTTTCCTAATTCTTTTTTAATCCTCTCTCAATTCTTTAATGACCTGGCTGGTTATTTAAGCACAAAAGTGTTTCAGTAATTGTACTTCAGGGAAGTTCAAGAAATCTGGGAAATGGTGTTCCACAAAAATCATCACCGTTATTGATGCAGACAGCAGTAATTCAGATGTGGTTTGAAATTTGACAAAACACATCTCAAATAGGAGGACCATAAATGGAAAAGGTTAAACTTTCAGTAACAAGACAGAAGATGAGAAAAAAAGCAACATTAATCCTTTTGCAGAATTAAATAATGTGGGAGATGGCTCTTTTGTAGTGACTAGTCTTATTTAAGATGACAAAGGACAATGATATTTCTGACTTCAGATGATGACATTCCTCACGTATTATCAAAAAAAAAAGTTAAAAAAAATCTATGTTTCGCTCCCTTATACATGTTACTTCAAAATCACCCTCAGCAGCTGCTTCCTGGAGGAAAATAATGTAACATATGTAAGCAGGTTTGTAGATAACAGACATCTGCTATCCTCCTTTAAACAATCTGAGAAGGCCCAGGGTTCCCCCAGGTGGCCTCATTCCCATCAAGAAGCACTAACCCAAATCTGCAGAGTATTGCAGCTGCTTTGCACCATGGCAGCAACATGAAGCATCAGGCTGGATTTGCCACGAGGCACAAATGTAGCCTGCCATTTTCATGGTTGAACAATAGGAGTGGCAGCTGAAAAGATTTCCTCTGAGTTATGGCACATGTCTCACAAGATTAGTTGTTACAGTCCAAATCATTCCCCTTGAACCTGAATCCTAGAATTGCTTTCACCTGAAAGCCAAACACCCGCCTACAGCTACTGCATATTGGTGCTGTGCCACTTTGATCCTTCTGTTGTTCAGGTGACAGCACCAACTGCCTATTGCAGACATGTTATCCACCAGGGCCTTTTTAATATGTAAATGTAAATTCAGAGATCATTTGAACGTAATGGCCATTTGCACTTTGTTCTTTGTTGTTTTTGTTGAGCTACAAGCCTTTCTGCCATTGCTATACTATAACAAATGGGGCACAGACTTTTGTCTCCTAATGCTAGTGCCCTCCCCCCCCCCCCAAAAAAAAAAGAAAAAAAAAAAAAAAAGGTTGTAGGCTCAGTTACCAATGGCAACAGCAATATAATTGTCTAGCCTCTAATTAATAGCATAAAATGAGTGTAATTATCAGTAAGCTTATGTTTCCAAAAATAGCAATTCTGGTTCCTTTCTGCACAAATATTAGGCAGCAAACAATCCTAATCCACCTACCCAGAACAGGGATTACCTGTGAAGTTTGTAGCACACAAGCCCCAACTCTGATGTTCAAGATTTTTCCTAAAGATAGACAGCAAAGGTTTCCGTATATTGAGATTATTTTTAATTTGGTTTCATCAAAGTTGTAAACTTAGATCTCTCAAATTCTAAGGCTTTTTCCCCTGTCCTATTATATTCCTGGCCTAGCTAGGTAGCCTGTTACTTCTACAGTTAGGATCTTGTTGAGATCTTCCCCTGGAGAAGCCTTTATTTTCATCCACCAAAAAAAGATACACCCTACTCTGCTACTTGCACTAGATAACTAATCTTGGCCAGCTGGAGTACCCTGCTGACTGCAATGTGACTCTGTTGTTTGCTGTATTGCATGTGACTCTCATGGGTCTTGAGAAGTCAGAGTTTCCATGCAACCAGCCATAAATCAAAGCCACATGAGCTGGTTCACTCTTTGCAAGCAGAGGCAGAACAAGAGCTTTCGCACAAACATTTACCCAATCTGCAATTGCACTTCTCCACTCTTTGGGTAACTCACCTTCAGCATTTCTGAAGCACAAGTGAGGAATCTGAAGATCATAGGAATGAGTTCTAGCAACTCCAGCAACAAATTGCACTGGTTTGTAAATTATATTTCATCATTGCTCACTTATCACACCTCCAGGAATCTATACTTTTCTCTTGCAGAATACATACTGAAAACATGATACAAGGAGGTAATATCTTCAGATGTATGAGCCAACGAAACCTAGAATGAGCACCTTTATTTGGGGGAAACAACATCAGTTCTGTTGTCATGCTCTGTTTCTTCGTTTTGTTTCAGAAGGAGGAAAGGCTCAGATTGTGACCACACTGGGAAGAGTGAGACCTTCTGAAGGAGGTTTGTTTGTAGCCAAAGGATTTTCTCATCAGCCAGATAAAGAGTAGAAAACATTTCCCAAATCTTTAATGTCCCTCTGGGCAAACAATAACAGCATATGATCCTAATGTTTCAAACTTAACCTTAAAAGCAGGAAGGATCTTGAGTTTGTAACTGCCTAGAAGGCTGTTCCATTGCACTAACAGAAACCTCTTTCCCATTTCCAGTCTATGTTTATTCATGGCCCTCTTACATCTGTTTCCTCCCACACCAGCATCATCCTCTACCTTAAAAATGTCTTTTCCTTTGTAGAATTTATCTTTCTAATGCATTTATAGATAGCAATCGTATCCTATTCTCAGCCTTCTCTCTCTTCATCATAATAATGCTAAGCACTTATATAGCACTTTTTATGTCTGAAGTTCTGCAGAGACATTATGAGTTTCTCCCCACCAAGAAGATAGGCAGATAAGCAATAGGAGAGTTTTCATTTTTGGCTTTCTGTGCGTGTGTGTGATGAGATCATTCAGGCAGAAAGCTGAAGCTGTCACACTGCAGAGAAGCATCACATTGCAACCAGGAAAAGAGTCAGAATCTTCAAGCACCAAACACCTTCCAGGCACCAGCCTGGATCAAATCTTATTTAAGGCTGATTTTGTTTTATATCAATTTTATGTTCCTCCTAAATATAGGTGTTTCATAATCCATAATCTGACCTATTAAAGAAGTGACATTTTAGCAGGACAAAGTTATTAAATTTTCTAGCAATACACAAAAAACCCTAAACTATATATATTCTTTTTGTATGATATTTCAATACTCGGGCTGAAATATCGCTCACCAGTCTAAGGGTCACAGCTGAGTTATGTTTTGTTCTGAAAATCCTGGAGGACCTTAAGTTTAGAGATTTTTAAGTGAGATGATAATAGCCCAATTTCTTCAAAAACAGAGGAATATTTCTGGAGATACAGAAAGAATATACATTAAAAAGTAATGAAGGAATGAGATATGCTCAATGCTTCTAAGAAAATCTTACAAACAGCTTAAAGCCTACATGATAATCTAGCAGGATCTTTGGCTAGTTTTCAGATACATAGCAGGGAACATGTAAATGTTTAGTGCTCAAAGTGATGAAAAAAGAAAGCAAGGAATCAGATCTTACATGCACAGAAGACAAAAGCTGAGCTTTCCATTTCAAAAGTTATTCAATTCATGTAAATACAACCCAGTGAGTTTTCATTCAGTGAAAGTCCAAGTAAAATCAAAGCATTAGACATCGATCACTCAGTAAAAGAAAAATTCAAATATCTGGGTATCCTTATATCTGATTAAAAAAAAAAAAAAACAAATTAAATCAGTGGATAAGCATCACCCTTCCAACAAAGTCCCATTTCACAGTCTAGATGATTTCCAATGAGCAAGTTTTATTGCCCCCTCGTGACAACTGCAAACTTGCATAAAAACATGACTATGTCAACAAAAATGCTGATGTATTAATGTTTTCTTCATCTTTTTTCCAGTGAAGAAAGTCAGTGGGGAAGGAGAGAAAGGTTCTAAACTGGATAAGATGCAGTATTCCTAATATAAATCGTTTTAAAAGCAAAGAAGACCAAATAGATCACTGTTTCACTTGAGATTTAAGAGTTAGGCAATAAAGCAACCCACTCAGCAGCCACAAACTACTTTCAAGTTGCAGCAATAGTTTCAGCTACAGTTTTCAAGATGCTTGTTGGCAGTGGTTAAACAAGACCATGGCACTAAGCAGTGCTTCATCTCTTCCTGAGCTCCACCAGGGCAGCGACCAGTATTGGTTACAAGAGAACCCAGAAGGGATTACTTAAGGCCAGAGCACGGTAATGACTTTTAAATCTGAGTGTCAAGAACAAGCGTGTGGCCAACATAGGGGTCTTCCTCCCCGCTTTATTCCCCACACCTGGGAGCATCCCAGTTCACCCAAGGCAGACTCTCTAGCCAGGTCTGACCCTCCTCAGGGCTCCCTTACACCCAATTTTGCTGTATACACTTTTGCTGTAGCAAAAGTCAACCCAAATTCCAAGTTAATGACTGTATCATATGTTGTCATTTTAATCAAGAATACTAGAGAAGGTGTGACAAATCAGCAGTTAGCCAAAAACAGGGGGTAGCAACAGGCTTTCATGCAAGCCCAGCCAAGAAATCTCCAAAAACAGGTAAAAAAATAAACACTGTTGACAACAGAAGGACCTAGACCTACAACAGTGGTAGCAAAGAAATACGCATTCTCATCAGGCCAACAAAAGACAACGTAGTTTAGTCTGTTAAATAGTAACATTATGAAACACCAAATAGTAGAAAATGACTGCATTATTCAAATAGGCTTAAGCTAAAGGTGGGACAATCCTGGCTCATAATTATAGCCCATCATTTTGAGCAGATCAGCTTTCAGAGTCATCTATTAAAGGTGACTGAACTGAAGGCTACAAGGACCTAATGAGAAGGCATAACATATTTCCAAGTCAAATGGACTAAATACAATCTGCTACATGAATTATAAATAGGGAGAATGAGAAGATGTAATAAGCCCTGCTGGACAGGCATTTGAATTAAAAAGGGTGGTGAACATGCCCACAGAAATAGAAGATTGACCAGTAAAGAAAACCACCTCTTAACTTTATCCTAGTACAAGATTAATTAATCATTTACTATCAAATTGGAAGAAATGTATTGAGTGCAGTTTTGCAGCTCTGTCTCCAGTCCAAGGCCATTCAATATTTTTGCTAATCATGTAGATGATGGAATGCAGCATATGCTTATTAAATTTATAGACAGCTTCTAAAGTTGTAAGGACAATGGAGAACAGGATCAAAATTCAAATTGCATTGGCAAACTGCACACAAGATTTTGCAAAAATGTGATTTGATTCAATTGGAAGAACAAGCGTGAAACACAATACTTACGCAGGAGCGATCACTTTTTACCAACAAGATTGAAACAACTGGTTGAGTAGCAATTCAGCCTATAAGGCTATGAATGTTATAGGATATTATCAACTACAGAGTTGATACCAGCAATGCAGGTCTAAAAAGAGATTCAAATACACACTACTGCAGTACATAGGCAGAAGGATAGTCTATGAAATATATGAAGTTGTGCTTCCTCTCTCAGCCTTAATACTGTGTCTACTGTGGGTACGTCAAAAAAGAAGTGGACCAGAATGCAAGGAGAAAGACCTGGAATGGTCAGAGATGTAAAATTTATTTTTTGCCATCTTCATGGCAAGAGTGAATGAACCAAAAAAACACAAAGATGGTGAGAAGAAATGTTGATAGTTAATGGAGGGATATATAAAGGATAAATCAAGAACTGTCATAAGGCAAGTGGAGAGTGTTCAAAGAAAAAATAAATATATAGTTAGCCTTTTTCTTTTTCTTGTTTTTTTTTTTAAGCTTTATACATAAATTGTGAAGAGAAGAAAACAGAAAAGAACAAGGTCATTAGACAGTGAAGATGGGATCAATATTAAGCGTGATCTCAGTAGGGCCCATAAACTAAACAAGTGCCTGAACATATTTGCACTAAAGATGATGAGATCAGAATGCTCAGATGATGTAGAACAGAGGCACAAAAATGGAGTTACTATAAAAGAGGAGACTGAAATGAAGTAGAAGATAAAGTTGAGGGACTTTAACACACACAGTTGATGGATCAAAATCACATCTATCCAAAAATTCTAGAACTGTCATATGAAATATATTGTGATAGCAGTAACAAATCTACTGCCTACACTTAAGGAAGAATAAAAAATAATAATGACAAATTCCAGTGACATACCTGATGAAGCAATAATCAGAGACACAAAGGTAAAGGAAAACAGTTAAATAAAATTCAAAATAGATTAAACAGAATAGGTTGGTCTAACCTAAGAACATACTTTCATTACCATATTATAGGTCCACAGAACATCTGTTATAGCACTGCATGGGAAATGATCTGGACTGCATGAATCTGTACCAGCTAATTAACAAGAGAATATAAGGAGGAATGTAGGAATATTCTTAAAGATTGATTTTGTAGCCAGTCTTAT
The DNA here is from genome assembly GCA_030625065.1 of Alectoris magna. NCBI lineage: Eukaryota > Metazoa > Chordata > Aves > Galliformes > Phasianidae > Alectoris > Alectoris magna. The sequence continues at coordinate 110,818,295 of CM060560.1, forward strand.
TCAGGAATATTTTTGTTAGTGGATTCAGGGATAAAAACTATGAAGATATTTAATTAATATACTGATAAGACAAAGCCTGTGAACACTGTCATAAAAGAAAAAAAAAAAAAAAACACTGAAAACAACAAGGAATTAAATAGAAGAAAAGGGATGAACTACTGCTGCAAAAGGCAATAGTAGCTAATGGTAGGTGGGAAATGCAGGCAGAAGATAGGAGGGCATTACTTTGAGGCTGAGGATGAGTCTGATCTGATCACAAGTGATATTAAGCCAAAGTAATTGCAGAAGACACAGGGAACCACTAAAAACATGGCACGGGGCACTGCAAAAATGCCCTTTGCAGCCCCACCAGGCAATTTCAGTGATTCATGCCACACACACACACACACACACACACAAAAAAAAAAAAAAAAAAAAAAAAAAAAAGATGAATTTACGCCATTTAAACTGAAGCAGGTGCACAAAATAGATTCTAGTGTGATTGGGGAAATATAAAGCTTATCTGAAAAGAGAAACTGTTTAACAAATAAAGACTGAGCGAGAATATAATTGTTCTCTATAAACATATCAAAGAGGTAAACGCTGGGGAAAGAGAAGAGCTATTTAAGCTAAAGGCCATCATTCCCACAAGAACAAACAGGTAAAAGCTGGACGTAAATAAGGTTAGACTGGCAGCATAATTTGCAACCACCAGAGGAATGAAGCTCTGGAGAAGTACTAAGGAACAGGAAATCAAACTATCTTATAGTGCACTGTTATTGGTTTGCAAAGGCAACATGTAAGGTGTTGCCTGGCACTGCGGGAGGATTTAACTCAATGACACAGAAAAATCCTTTACATCCTCGGCCTCATAAAAATTAGAGAGGTCTCTCTAGAATGGGTTGAACATGCATATGTTAATCAGTTGCGCTCATCACAGAAGTATCTTCTAATACGCACAGTGCAGAGAAAAAATGACCATCTTGACAGGGCCTCCAGGACTCTACTGTGATACTAAGATTTGTATGAGAAAACTTTAACAAGGAACTTTCCTCTAAGAACTGTCACGACCTCTGCAATGCAAGCTGTTCAAAAATCTGCCCCAGCACATATATATTGATGCCACACACGGAGTTAAATCCTGCAGTTCCTATTCCATGAATTCAGCCTAAACAAAATCTACAAAATAGAATCTTTTGCTATGCAGCATCCTTAGATGCCTAAGTTCTTCCAGAGGAAAATAATACATACGCAAATTCCAGAAGTGCAACAATTAGAACGGGCCAAATCTCAAAGAAATAAAAAACAGTTCTACAGATTTTTCTATATCTTAAAAATGAGTCCAAATCACGTCTTATTTCTAAAGCTACTGCATATACCACATGGCATACGAAATAAAATACAAAGAATCAGGCTTAAATATATATGAAATGCTATACAATTTTCATCTACTAAAAAGTCTCTTCTTATGAATTATTTTTATTTGAATAACAGTTTTGATTAAGTTTGATGAAATATTCCATTAAAACTGCAGCAGAGTGAATGAGAATTTATAAATTCATTGAATTCATCAGAAGCAATTAAATTTTGTAAAAGTTAACAGTTTGTGAACTGTCAAATTACCCTTTCCACAAAATGTTACATCTTAGTATTTGCCCATACCTGGCACACATTTTCTACTCAAAAATGCTATCTCACAGCACTTTGCCAAGGGGAGTAGTTTCAAGTCCTTCAGTACATTAGAAATGAGAGACTGGGGAAACAAAGATAATTTGCCCAAAGGGAAAACGGTGTATCATCAAATAACGGACCTCAAACTGACAACCTCCAAACCTCATCTGTATTTAATGATCATGAAACAAATCATTTCTGAATGTACATATGCAAAATATATGGAAAATAGTGAAATGTTGTGGTTGTGTAAAGAAGTGTTACGTATGGCATATTTTGCAAAATTACACAGCTTTTGACAATTTCCCTTACTGAAGAATAAACTCATTTTCGCAAGGAGTGACATAGGTGCTGTGACAGAAATGCTGTGAAACTGTTTCAACATTTGACTCAAGAAAACCCAGACATCATCTCTGCACAGCAAATCCGTATGAGGCTTCAAGAATTAACGCAGACAAGTCCTGTGTTAAAAGGTAATGCTTCCTCCTGGGCAGAAGGATGGCGTCAGGTCAATAAATCACTTAAATTTTCAAAACACAACCTAAGAAGACTTAAGTGCCAAGAAAACTTACTTCTGTCTTCCTGTCTAGGGGTGATGGCTGCTCTAAGGACTTGCACAATGCGCCTCATATGCTGCTGGGTGGGCCCTCCATATTGGGATGAGCCACTTCTTTCTTCATTTCAGACAGTAGTCAGCATAAAGCACACAGCTGTCCACTGAAGTTAGCTGAGGTGTTTCTGAAGCCTCCTTCTGGCCTGCTAGAAGAGCCAAAGTATCAGAAAGCCTCCTCTGAATTTACAGCTCGTGATTAAATTTTAATCCACAGCTGATTAAAGTGCAAATATTTATTAAGTTTTAATTTATTTATTTAATTTCCACTGAGACTACAAAACAAGTAAATCTCAACAGGTCTGTGGTAGGACTCTGAATTTAATGGAGTGTTAATGCTAAAACACTTGTCGACAACATGTTTCCTTTAAATACTATCATTAAAAAAAGAAAAAGAAATGCAAATTAAGTCATAAAGCAATCACTCTCCAGTGTGTTACAGCCAACGCACAAGGAAGGGAAACCTTTTATTTAAAGGGTTGAAGAAGGAATGTGGAAATCCTAGGATTATCTATAAGAGAAGGGATCAGATGGAATCAACTACTCATGGTCTTATTAATCAGGAGAGAGAGACCTTACGGCCATATGGCAGACTTGCACTTTAACAGCCCTGGGTTGGAAGTTGTGTCTATTTTGAAGATAATATATAGGAATTCTATCTATTATTATTCTGATTGAGGGTACTCAGTATTGGGCAACCGATCTTAAAACAAGTCTTTAATTATTTATGGTACCTCAAATGTTCACTCGTGCCTCAGTACTAAAACTTATACCTAATCGTCAGGACTGATACTGCCTACAAGTGTTCAAAATCAGCATTTCTGAGAAATTCCTCAGCTCTGATCTTAATTTGGATCCTGATTTCCCATGTAACCTTGACCAAAACAAGCAAGTTCTTCAAAGTCTCCAAAAATCCTCTCCAACACAGCAAAACACAGAAAGCCTTTGAAATCCAGAACTCAACAGACCAAAATAATCCAACTCAGTTCAGAACATTAATATCTATCCATAATTCACTTTAGCGTCCCTCTGTAAAACTCTGCCACTGACATAGCCATAAAAAGATGTATAAATGAAGTGTGGCATAATGGACTTTGAGAAATTAAACCATTTAAAATAAAAGGAACCCCAGACAAGTACTTCTATATTATGCATTTGTGACTTAGTTTGCTAATTAAAACAGATAATAAATATGTTCACATGAAAGGCATCCCATATGATTTCCTGTCTCAACTCAGTGACTTCTATTTGTTCAGTACTCTAAAGCAAAATCATATTTATCACAACTAATTATCCAGATAATTCCATGAAATGGTCCTTTCGTTTAATCATCCTCCAACTTGGGGTCTTCCGTAACTGATAAGAAGAAGCTAGCTTGAGAAACAGACAATAACTTGCAATCCATACTTATCAAAGACTATCACTTATAAGGCTTTGGTAAGGAAACATTTTATTTTGAACCGAGTGCCTCAAAAAGAGACTCACTGTGCAGTCATTTCAAAACTGTCAGTTCCAGTAGTCTACAAGTGTTTGTTTCAATACTTCTTAATCACCGATTTTATACTGGCAGTTGCTTTCTTTTATTTGATGCTGCACTCTCTGCTGGTACTGACCCACATATTTCCCTTGCAGATAGGACAGATTCACAGACCTCACTCTCCCTGTAGGATGCAGAACATTACACAAACAGCATTTTAGTCTGATTAATGGATCTGTGCATCACATTAACACATCTTGCTTGGCTCATGCTTCTATTACCTTAGTCAGTTCCGTTACATAAGTTAATCTTGCCCGTCATACCACATTTGTCTCAGGGTGAGTGTCTTCTTTATTCATCCTCTTTTTCCTGCTTCACTTCTCTCAAAATGTACCAGCAGGTCTGCGCTGCAGGTGGCCTAATCTGCTGCACTCTCACCACTGCCAGGAGATGTCCATGGGGATGCAAATACAACCTGCTCAGAGCAGGGAGAGAAGACACGTCTCCAACCAAGACTGAGGACAGAGACATGAAGTTGCACATCTTAGCAGCAGGAAACTCATGGGGCTCCTCAGCTGCATCCCAGCTCAGGGCAGAGCAGAGAAGGTCGAATGGAGATCACAGTGGAGAGTTTGGGCCACTCAATGCAAGCACAGAGACACAAAAACACTCAAGGAACTGCTAGAGCAGGGCTAGCTGGGTCACTGCTGAACTGCTACAGGCTGATCACATGGCATGTAAAACCTGACACAAGCAAGTCCCAGATCTCACAGTGCCACATAAAAAAAAATTGTGATTTTGGGGGGAATTTCATATGATTCTATGATTCTATGATCCTATGAATATCTTTAGACACTGATTCTTACACTTCATACTCCTCCCAGTAATCCAAAACAGCATTTTTTTGCCACATTCTTCTATTCCCTAAATTCAATATGCTCATATTGGATTTAAATTTAAACTGTAACACAAGGGTAAACCCATCACAGCCACAGGAGATATTCCAAATTATACGAGGTCAAGTAGAAACTTTTACCTTTATTACTGAAATCTTGTGTCAACTGATTTTATCAGCTAAAACTTCTTAATTGGAAAGCAAAATCTATATATTTATTTATTGGAAAGTCTCCTAGCATTCTACTGCCTTAAATACTTCAAAGTCCTCCAACAAGTATTTTAGATATCCCTTCCCATACTCATCCATGGTGTCATGATGCCTTTACCCTTCAGTTGCGAGAGATCAAGAAAAACTGGTGTGTAAATTAACACTGTCAATGCTGTTCCAATATCACACATGCTGGGCCAGCAAACTGCACTTAAAATCAATGGCACAAAAGGCTGCCATCAGGAGCAGAGCTGGTGTGCCCCAGGCGGTCCGCCACGAAAATCTAGCACTAGTCAATTAAACTCTGTTAGTTCACTACTTCGGTTTGCAGCAGGAGTGCTGCTGATACAAAAACAAAGGCAGCCACATTGTTTTGTGTTCTGCAATAAAGCACGGCAATGGCATGGGGTGAGGGCCGATACACTGACGGAAAGAGGACGAAGTCATACAGAACAGAAAAGCTACAATCACGCGCGTAAGAGCAGGGATGGTATTACAGGGTTTTTTGCCCTCTTTACAGAATGAGTGCTTTGATTGCTCTCTTCTTTTTAAAAGTTCCTTTAACTTTCCTCAGGGTGCTATGGAATAGATGTATTTGCATAGGAAGTGAGCATAATACTTCGGTCAGAGAGCACAGTGACTTGCTAGGGTTATTTTTTTTCCTGCTGAACCTGCTAGTGAATATTTTCAGTTACAGAGTGTTATTATGCCAAGTACAATAGTGTCTTGCTGTTAGGTTATGCTCCTGCTCAACTCAAGATCATCTGTGGGCCACCCCCTTCCTCCTTCCTGCAAGGACTCCTGCTAGTTTCTGGAAAGGGGAATAAAATCTGCGGTGAGATGAGTTGTCCTTCCTGGAAGGATGACCATTTTGTTTGACTATGTCCTCCAGTAAATATTCTTGGAATGTTTCTCACTTATTTAGTATAGAATCATTAAGGTTGGAAATTACTTCAAAGATCATCTAGTCCAACCACCAGCCCATCATCACCATGCCCACTAACCATGTCCCTCAGTACTGTATCTACATGGTTGTTGAACACCTCCAGTGATGGTCACTCAATCACCTCCTTGAGCAGCCTGTTTCAATGCCTCGCCACTCTTTTTGAGAAGACATTTTTCCTAATACACAACCTGAACCTCCCCCCCAATGCAACTTAAGGCCATTACCTCTTGTCCTATGACTAGTTACCTTTCCTTTCTTAAATGAAGAAGAAAACAAAGCCCACCATCAGATTAATAAAAGATCTTGATCAACATCATGCCAGGCTCCTGCTAACTCCAAAATGGACAGAGACCACCTGCATCTTATGCTAACAAAGACAGATGGGTCTCCATCCTTTCCCACACATGTTCAAGAGCATCAGAGGAGCCATACCAACTGCCAGTGCTGAACTGCCATCCTCTTCACAACCACAAAAGAGAGAGAAGTAGGTTGTTAACAAGACAGCTCATGTCAAGCAAAGGTCATACAGAGTGAAGAACAAAGGGCTCACTGCACCATGAGAAGCTATCACCTCACCCCTACCCAAATATGAAATGTGCAGCTATCTGAAATGCGAGAGCCTTTCTCCTCACTTTCAGGAAAAAGGCTGTTCAAGAAGAGACAGAGGGATGGCCCGAATCTGTCTGGTTAAGGAAACAGACCAGCTGACAGGAGGAAGGGAAAAGGAGGAGAGAAAACACAAAGTCCTAGCTCATGGCCCAAGCCTTTGGCCCAGCACAACAAGGCCCATCACTACCAGGGCTAAGAAAAGAAGTGAAAGAGAAGGCTGCATGGGCACCTGAGCACCCCAGTTGGCCTCCAGAGACTCTTGCAGGGCTGAGCCAAGAGGCCCTTGCCTGAAGTGGAAATCAGTACTTACTTCTGACTCCACACTCCCAGCACCGCACCTTTCCCACCTCATATCTCCACTGAGGTGGTACCAAATCCACCCTGTCATTTCTGATTTAAGATATGGTAGCAAGTACGATACATTCCATGTTATAACTTGAATTATAGAATTGAATTAGAACTTGAATTAGGCCTAGATACTGCAGTGAAGAACTGTAATGATTACTTTCCAATAAGGTTACTAATTCAAGTTCACGTCAGACAAGGAATGTTCTTTGCTTATTGCCTTTGAGTAATTCAATGGCAAACAATCCTGAACAGAAGAAGGTTCAAAACCAAACTGAAACATACAAATATTTCAACTTTGATTCAGAACTTTCTCAAACGTTCGATATATTTCACTGTATGGCATGTTTTCCATACACCACTCTCCTTATACAAAAACACAGACTACAACAGTGTTTCAAGGGACAGCACCAAGCTTCCCAGGTAGCTCCAAAAAGGTAATTCTTGACCTATAGCATATTACAATAACTACTTGCTCCAAGAAACACTGCATTCAGAATTGACAAATGTATCTGTAGTAGTTCCATAACACAAGTGATCGTTGCTTTTCTGTGCTTTAAACATATTTGCTCCTAAAATTGATCACATATTATCATCTAACCGATTTGAGTAACAAACCCTAAATTTTGGTCTGCAAGGCTTGATTACATATGTAAAACAACCCACTGAAGTCACTGCCTTGTCACTCCATAAAACTTAACAACAAATATAGCCATAAGGTGCACCCATATGTTTCTGTGGTCATCGGTATTACTCATTCTCATCATTTTCCTCCCTCAATGAAGAAAGCACAAACTAACTGCAAGCATCATCTAGATAAAGCAGGATCTTTTTTTTACTTTTTAGAAACAGCTAATATTTCACCAAGGTTCTGCAAGAGGAACAGGGAAATTGCAGAAAAATCTTGTACCCAGGCCCTACCTTGCCTACTTGCATCATTTCACTTCTTCAGCATAGCATTAGGATGGCAGGCCAGAAGAGACCTTTCTATGTTTAGCAGAGCTTCCCACACCAGTGGTTAGTTACTCATGCAATCACCATCAGGAGCTAAGCTGTCATACAGCTCATGTTCAGCAGTGCTTACAGACAGCCCCAGGGCTCAGGCAGTTGCTGCACACATTTCCCTCCTGGGAGGCAGAAGCTGTGCAGAGCACTATGTTGGTCCTCCAAAAACTCCATCAGCTCTCTGTTAATCTCAGAAGTCATCTCAGGATGCAGACACTGGTCTGTAAAGCTCTCAACCATTTGCTTATGAGCTCTCCTTCATATCTGAGAGCCTGGAAGTTTCCTTTGGGGTCTTACTTGAAGAGCTCAGCTTGGAGCTTTCTCTGACAAAACTTTCAGCTGTTGAGCAGGTTCTCTGGGTCAAAAGGCGTATTGAGAAGCCTATCGTGCATTCTTTGCCTAGAAGGACCAACCCCTCAGTGATGCTGGGTTACCAGCCACTTTGCACTGTGCTGACATGTATATATATATTTTTCTCTGTCATCTGCAGGCATTCTGTAAACCCAAATATAAATATACAAAAATACAACATGTATAAGGAAAAACATCATCCTCGTTTTAATTTTTCTTTGCACAAGGAAGATTGCTTCACCACAATGAATTAATTTGCTAATACATTTTCCCCTGGGGCCTGTACATCTCCTTGATTGAATTAGTTATTGAAATTGATTATATTTTAAGCCACACTCCCCAACATGTGCAAAGCCTTGATTAATTATTATATGGTTTGGTACATCTATGAGTTTTGTGCATTTGTAAAATGGACGTAGCGTGGACTTAACTTAGATATTTTGTTAACTCACTGGCAATGAAGCTCTGGATGTTACATATAGTTTACATAATTTTGGTTGATGCAACACTTGCTGTTCCTATAAAACTAATGAATGAATGAACAGCAACTATTCATTTCAGTGTGAATACATCTGCGTAACTTTTTCTATTAGGTTGTAAAGACAAAAGATGTTTTCCGCCTTACCAGTGAAAAGGAGAGAGGGAAGACGCATGGAGCTCTCCACATGGTAGAAAGGGAAAAATGCTGTTAATTCTGTGTCCAGTTAAGATTTATTACCTTTTTTTTTCTTTAGGCGTGTTTCTGGGCTAGTCCTTTTCTCTTCATTTAATTTGATTTCTGACTTTGTGAAATGGTAAACCTAGTGCTGAATCATAAATCTGAAAAACTCTTCCCTCCTTACCACAGAAAGCTGAGGGGCAGATGACCCCAATAATGTGTACTGGGAACAGCACACAGAGTACCAAGCTGTGAGCAAATGAGTTCAGGTAACAAGAAGAGAAAAATTGCTTTAGTGCAGTCTGGTCATGATGCGGGCTGGCCTAATCCAGCTGACCTAGCAAGACACACTTTCTGATACAGCAAGAAAAACCAGAGGAACCCTCAGCTTTGGTAGGAATAAAGAGAAAAATTGGCATTAAACACTTATCAAATTGAACCACTCTGCAGTTATTTGCTATTCTAAGCAGAGAAAGGTGCCTCGTCACGCATCATAGATACAAATGGAAGCAGAGCTAGAAAGTGCTGATGCTCACTTACAAAGTTCACATTTGTATCAACAGACAATTATGAAAGAAGTCAAGAAATAGTCACTTTCCATTAGGGAGCATCTTCAAATGAAGCATCTCCTGACAAGACCCTCCATTACCATCATCTCACTTTGCATCATGCATACACACTCCAGCACATGTACACATAGCAGCTGAGAGATGACACACGCAGGCTGATTCTGGTTCTCAGAACAGCAAAAACAGGAAGCAGATTAAGTCTGACCTGCCAGAATTCAGCATGCCTGCAGACCTCTGCAGGAAGCAGAGAGGAGAACTTGGAATGCCATGGCTTTTTTATAGCAGTATTGAAACAAACTGTTTCTCCCTACCACATTCAGTGTGTGGCTTTTGAAATTTTGGAACTAAGAGGTATCCTACCATAGAAAATTATACACCTGTAAATTCCGTGGCTTGCAATGTACAGCTGCACAACGGATAAAATGCCCATTCCAAACCATTTTCCAGTGGTGTGTTTGGATACAAGTTCAAATACAAAGTCAGTATTTGTTCCCCCGGCATGCTGACTGCATGTTCCTCCATGATTTGTAGGGCACTAAATTTTATCACAAGACCAAACTCTGATTTGCTCATGTTGCATTCAAAATAAATTCATTACTTTTCACATCAGAAATAGCATGCATCTCCTTTTCCAGATTGTTTAACCTACATTCCCCTCATTTCTGTGCATGTAAAAAACTTTGGGAAAATAAACTGGGATTAAAAATTCAGGATTGGTCTCAATACAGTAAATCCACACTGTTTTCACAAAACATTGCCACATACCTGTGGTGAAAGCAACTTAACCAAAGACTCCTTCAACAACTGTTGAAGTTCCCAAGGTATTTGCCTTTCTATACCCCACCTGTGCTTCATTAGTACCTCAAGTGCTTCAGGTGTACCCATTTTCTACATGCCAAATGTTCAACTCTGTTGACAGTGTGCTTACTGTGAATATGCCATCTGTAAAACACAACTTCACATCAGAAAAGAATCATCTTAGGACCTGTGAATTTATCTATGAGAATGATTAAGTGAAAACATCCCTTCTTGTAACTAACGAGCAATATCATAAAGAAAAACTTCAACATCTTCTGATTCATTCCCTATGTCTTAAAAGTTTAAGGTTATTAGTTTCGACTGTTTCTTCATGTTTCTTCTACTTCTTATTGGACCTTTATTCTAGCTGTAGTCTGACCTAATGTACTCCATTTTTCTCCCAGCTCCTTGCAATCTCAAGCAGAAGTGTTCTGACATATTGTCCATTATAGTCAATCAGACATGAACTGTGTCCAAGTCTTGCTTGTTGTTTTGCTGTTAAATCCAGCAAATCCGGGACCTCCTGCTGTTGTGAAAGCTGACAAGCTATCTTCCACCATCTGGAAGATGTGAAATGCACTTAAAACTAATAATAATAATAATCTTTAATGAATCCAGATTCATTTTATTTACTTCTCCTCCAGCTCCAGTTGTCTTTGAGATCACCTCCTTCAGAAAAGCTTTAACATAACCTAGCTAATAGGCTGAGTTGTCATTCCCGGAGCTGCTGCCCCCTCTCAAGGTGTATCTGCAGCTGTTCTGCCTGCACTGCTGATGCAGGAACCCAGGAACATTCCAAAAGGCAGCAACTAAGGGCTGCATCCCACTGTTGGAGCCATCAGCAGCAAGGGACAATGGCAGTAGTCCTTCCAGACTTCATGAGCTCCATAGTCACACACACAAAACACAACTGTCCCTGCTGGAAGAAAGGCAATCCTCAGTATTTGTATTATTTTAGAATGATTTCAAAACCTTTTTAGGAGACATTTTGTTGTTGCCCAGAGAAGCTGTGGATGCCCAATCCCTGGAGCTGTCAAGGCCAAGTTGGATGGGGCTCTGGACAGCCTGATCTGGTGGGTGGAGCCCTGCCTTTGGCAGGTGGGTTGGAACTGGGTGGGCTTTGAGGACCCTTCCAACCCAAGCTATTCTCTTATTCTACAAAAGGCAAGTTTGAGGGGGACTGCAGTGAACTTTATCTTTTTTTATTAATGTTCACCGTTAAAGACCTCAGCTCACATTTTTAACGTGGGTCTCTGTAAGAGATTATTCCGTTATGCCATTTCCTCAAAGCTTGCTGAGGAACAAGTCCAATCAAGTTCTTGCCAAGGGTTGAGAAATCCTTTGTCTGAGGGACACAGATGGACAAGGCCAGGGGCAAAGAGAGAAAGATAAACTGCAGATGAATGGCCGGGAAGCAGTCTTTTGTGTGGGCTTATTCTCGAGGAAGATGGCCATCTCAGGGGGTGCACCCAGGGATGTCACATAGGCAGGAAAAAGGGAGGATAAAAAGAGGGATCAGCAACCATGAAGTTGGGTTTCTGACAACAGATTCCTCATGAAGAACATGAAGGTTTCTGTCATGAGAAGCCTCACGACCTGCCTCTCCTTCCTGGACTTGCTCTGCGCTCTACCTGCTTGCTACCTAAGGCCTGCCACTTTGCTGCTGCTGTCCCAGGATGTGATGCCTACATGCTGAAGAAGTGTCTGCCATCAGATCCCTCACTACGGAATGCCTGCATGCTGACAGACTCTCCAGGGCCAGCTACCAGAGACCTGCTGCTTCCTCACAGACTTCTTCCTGGACCTACCTGGTACCTGCACCTTCATGCTGCATAAGACCGGCCACGCTGCTGCTGCTCTCCACCCCCCTGCGCTTTTGCCTCGGACCACTGGAACGTCTTGCTATGGGACCGCTGCTGGATCCTGGTGGTGACTATCCCCGCTTTACCCAACTCTTGCCTCTTTATATCTTTTCTATCACCCGCCTTCCCTTCCCCACCACCCTAAATCGTAATAGTGTCCGTCCTCCCCTTCCCCATCTTCCTGATTAAGATTTGTAGCAAACTGGTTAGACCAACAGTTGAACCGTTGTTTCTTAATCTCACGCTGGGTATACATATACCAAAGAACCTCCTCTCCCTCCTATAAATTGGAGCGAGACAGTCTCTTAATTGTTTTCTTTGCTTGATGAAGAGACAAAAACCTGTATCTGATGATTTAAAAAGCAAATAAACACAATTTTGGACCACAATGTCATAAGAAAAAGGTGGAAAACTGGTGCTCAGGTGCACTGTAAGCACCCAAAAAAACAGGAGTCAGTTCATTTAGTTGGCTCTGTGAGTTGCCAAATTAAAAAAGCTTGGTTCATTATCATACAAGCTCCAGTTGAAGTTTTTCCCACAGTTGTGACATCTGCAGTCTTTCTCCCTGCTTCTTCCCCTGGTCCATACACTCTCTGGAGTCTAATTAGGGCTGAGCTGAGACTGAGCCTTTCCATCCACTTATTCCCTTGCAAGCTGCAGGAAGTTAAATACGCCAATATCACTGTGAAACCTCAATAGTATCTTATTATGGTGTAGTAGTATGACCATGCTACCTTCATCTCCTTTGAAAAGCAAGCTTAAAAAGGGAACTGCTCCATTTGTTTTAAGCCATATGATTGTCTGCACCTAACTTCCAGAGTTTCCAGAGTGAATGAGGCCAGCATTCAAATGTAGCATTTTGAAAAAGGCAAGGAAATATTCAAAGGCTGTCCCATTATCTCCCAGTAAGAAAGGAGGATATTGGGGGCAAGGGGATGCATGCTTGTTCAGCTGGGTAAGTGAAACAATTAACTCTAGTCTTCGGCTATCTTTTTAATTGCTCATTAGGCAGCTCATCTGTGTATACTTGCAATGGAAAAAAAAACACACAAAGTATGTCACAAGCAGATGTGCGTGCTCTGGAGCAGTAACTCCTCATGGAGCTTTAAGAAATGATCTCAGGAGTAGGGCAGGGGAGGGAGGGAGTGTATTGATCTACCAGGGAGGCCAATATACTGAAACAGATCCTTTTATGTTTTCCATAGCTATAGATAAGCCATTGAGATTACAAAAACCCAGTAAGAGTAAACAGTGCAAGTAACTCCTTTACATGCATGGCAGCAGTTCCAAAATGGCTACTGCCCTTGCATGCTGAGAAATACAAAAGGACAAAGGCACTCACAAGCAAAGGTGCACAAATTTCACAGCTGCATGCACAATCGCCTGACTCACCCCCACCCCCAGAGCTGTACATCTTCTGAGCACACCTGAAAAGATAATGTCATGCCATAATGCATTCATGATAAGCAGCTGTTGGGTGAGCTCGTCTCTGCCACTCTCCTGCTAGCTCCTTGCCCTAAGCACAAATGCATGTGTTACTTCGCCTTCCACTCCAGGAGCTATTTTATAAATTCTTCACTGTGCATTAGCCTATTGGTTTATTTATTAGGAGTCAAGAATGCATTTACAACATCCCTCTGTATGAACCATTCTTTTAAGAGAGCTTCCATACTAATTAAGTTAAATGCGATAACGACACCCTGTTGATGGAACTGAAGCTAATGATAATGATGCCATATATTTAGTTGCAAGCACCTACTCAGTTAAATGAATGGGTCTATTGTTTGAACAGCACCGTGGTCCCACTGCCTGGGAGAGATGAGAGAGGAGGAAAAAAAAAAAAGTTATAATGCACTTGCTTTACAAGCCAATAAATAGGTTTGAAATGAAGTACTCTGGCTTAGACGAGCATGTGTCCGATCAATTATACTGTCCTGGTGTACAGAGATACTTACTAGTGGAAATATGGTGATTTCCAAAAGTGGAATAATGGAAAATAAATGTCTTTTTAATCAAATGAACACATGCTTTGCTCTGTCCAGAACATTCTTATTTGAACTACTGCAGATATTTGGAAAAAGGTATTTCTTCTGAAAATGTTTAAAATCAATACTACTCCCCAGCCGTTTCTGATCAGACGTCAGACCTTTTCCACACCGGATATGTGCACTTAGGATGGAGTGCACAACAATCTGAGCAAAATCACACTTCTTCATTGGTTTCACACTCTGAGACTTGCCTGCCTATCTCCCCAGACATGCTCCCACAAACAGAGCTTTTTTGTTGTTGTTACATACCAAAAATCAGCTTTCAGCAAGCATCGTAATTTCCAGTTTAAAACAAGGGGGAGTGTAGAACAGTTTTCTTCGATATTGTTGGAATGATTAAAGAAGTATTTAAAGACTATCAGCCTACTCATCTGGTCACATGTCTGATTCACAAGCCTGCCTAACTGGTCTTGTAAGCAGTTTGCAGACCAACTCATGGTTGTCCATACATATTTGCCATTCATTTATCCCCCACAAGTAAACTATTCCTTCTCATGCAGTCCTGCTAATTCTTGTGCACATCCTTAGCATGATATCCATGAACACCTCCACTATAGTCAACTCCGCTATTCGGATGCATGCATTTAAAGTGCATCCATATGTGCCTCCAAGACTTTGGCCTGTTTATGCTGCCATTTCATCTCTATTGGGCCCCTATGACTAGGCATACTTAGGAAACATCTGCTGTAGTTAACAGAGTCCATACTCCTATTTTTTCCCTTTCTTTTTTTTATGTTCTCCCTCAAATACATGACAGCATTGAGTGTAAATGGAAGCAATATGCTGTGTATATGCAGAGCCTAATAGATTCCGTCTCAGACTTATACGTGAAACTGAACCAATACATCTTCAAACCCATAAGATCTGCAGATGTCATTTATAGCCTTGTAAATTACAAACTTTTACTGTCTTATTTTTACAGTTGATGATTGTAAAATATAAAATTGTGCATTACCACTTGTAATAGCACAAGCTTTAGAAACACTGTGCTAAAGAAGGGAAGGTATATTGAAAGCCAGAGTATACAAGTGAGCCTTATAATGCAATTTTAAGCTCTGTAGCTGGTGGTATAATGAAACTGTAAAGCCAGATATGAAACGATATTTGCTAATAACAGAAAAGCAAAAACTATATTGAGTTCCTGGGGTTTTAGAAACCAGCAAGAACAAAGGGATGTGTAGAGGACATTTAATTAAAAATAAAGACAGTTGGAGGCACACTGGGACATTTGGTCACCCTACATTAAACTGAACACTACTGCTAACAATAAAATATGCAAAAATGACATAAAAATAACTTAAATTTGGAATTGCGAGCTGACAAAAGCAAAGGAGTCTTGAGTTAAGGTTCCTGCTCCCACCCCTAAATCCCTTAAGCACCCTTCTGAAACGCTTTGCAGCCGCCCTCTGTGACATTATCTAACAGCTGGGGACAGAGCAGAGATGAAAATGGTCAGAAAAGGCTTCCAAAACAAATAATTCTGCAGACTGGATGGGACTGCACTGCCTTCTTGAATAGCACCAGACCAGCACACTTCTGATCTCACACCTCCTGGTAAACGACAGTAAACTAGGCACCCTAAGGATCTCCCACACCACCATGGGCTATATGATACAGACACAAATAGCTGGAGCCTATTACATGAGGTGAGCGTCACTGTCTCCATGGTGTGCCTGAGTGCTAGATACTTCACTGCAGAGCTTGAATCTTTTCCTGCTACTGTCATTTAGCAAGATTCCACAGAGTGATGGGAGAGAATCACAGGACACCCAAGGAAACATACGAAGAATACTTGAAATTATCCTGGCTTTTGGGCAACTTCCAGAGTCCACCATGGAGGTTTTTCATCCCAGAGGTTAACAGATACCAAACACAGTGTGGGTCAATGTCTCATAGATATTTAGTTGCTTCATTCCTTAACATGCTGTGGAAATAGAACAAAGCCACAATTCGCGTCTCCCAAGGGGCAGGATAAAGTGGGACCTCAGTCCCACATTTCACAGCACAGACAGAACTACTGCAAATGTCTCACCTCTGCAAACAGCTTCAGCTTATGCCTTACTGGGCACCAAAAAGCCCTCAATGCCATCCCAGTGAAATGCTCCCAAATAGGCATCTGTCTGAACATCACTCAGCGTGGTCCTCTCCTGTGTATGCTCTGGTGTCCGAAAGGGGTGACCTCATACTGCTGCTTTAGGATAAAATTCAATTAAAAAGTCTGTCAACTGTGAGAGGTGCTTCCATAGGGAGCCAGGCTTCATTAGTTCCCATGCTCGCAGCCCTGCTGCTCTGTACAGTGTCAAAGCAGAAGTGCTTTTATAAAGCTTTTGGCAATTTCGCCTCACTTCTATCGAGTTTACCACCTTTACCTTACAAAGGGGATCACTGCCACACTGCATTATGCAACAGTTCATTTACAACAAAATATCAAGAAGTGCCAATAGCAGTTGCTTATTATTTAATTGTTCGGGTGCGCATCCTGAGTTTGTTTGGTTTTTTTTCTCTCTATAATAAAAACAGCACAAGGTAGTGTCAGTCCCCTTCCCTCCAGATCATCAAAACAGTCCCTCCCAACGTGTATAAATTATGCTGGACCTAGGGGACAGCCACAGCTTTGCAGCTTGCATAAGTTGCAGGACTAAGGGCAAACATGGGAACCTAATCAGAGCAAATACAGGAACAAGAGCTCCACACAGTCACTTCAGAGGTGTCAATCCTGCCAAACACGCCCCCGAGCAGGTTTCTATGTCTATCTATCTAGAAACACATTTAAGATGAAGATATCATTTTATTGCTGAGCCAGGAAGGAACTCCAATTCTTACTAACCTCACGTTCATGGAAGAATTAAAAACAAAGGAGCAAACAAAAAGAGAAAAATTAACAGGTGGAAGCAGGTGGTGGTCTGTGAGATCATATGTTTGGCATTGCCCTATTTTCTAAGTAATACATATGGGAATCTCTTATTTTCATTTGCCGTCTGTTTTCAGAGTGTAGCTTGGCCATACTTCCTCTACAACAACATTGAGAGTCTTACATTTGCTCATCCCCAACATCTGGAGCAGTGGGTGAAAAATTGGGTATTACACAGCCCACATATTGCCTCATTCGCATACATGTGCCTTGTGCAGCAGCTTCTTCCTCCACTGCTCTCTCCCCATAGTTGATACTTTCTGGAACACTGGTTCTCAAATCTTTTTTTTATATATATATATTTTATTTTAATATGCCATGCACGTGGCAGGTGAATGAAAAAAAAATAGCAGAATTTAGGTGAAGAGACAGAGGCAATGGCAAGAAGTGTTCTGAAGAGATAGGAGATCAAAAAAGGTTTCATTCGCACATCCCTTGAAGGCCTATTCACATATATAATAGGCTCATCATATCTAGGAATTACTTTGCATCGGAGCTCAGCATGTGCTCGTTTTATCAGCCAGCTTCCAAAAATGCTTGCCTTTAGGAGGGGCTGCCACCACTTAGCCTCGGAAGCAGAGGCAGGGGAGCTGGGCATACAGAGGAGTGGCTGCTAGGGGCAGAAAGTCCAGCCTTGTCTGCAGCCCTCTGCAGAGACTCACCAGGAAACATGGAAAACAAACACATTTAAAAAAGAATACACAGATGGAAATATACACATACATAGCCACACATATATATGTCTCCAAGATGCTCTCCTTTTCCCTCATGCATGAGTTTCTCAGCCCTCACCCCTCTGAGTGAGTCACACAGAATTTCAGCACTGAAGGACATACCCCAGGACCATGGGATGGCCACAGGAGAGATTTATGTCCCAACTCCTGTGCTACTGTTATCCTGACCAGGAAGTGTGTCTCCCATCTCCGATGGGAGATCTCTTCAGTTTGGGTGTTCCCCAACACGATCAGCAAAGAGGAAGTGGAGTACATGGGGGGCCCCCAGGTGGAAGATAGGAACCACCTTGTGAGAGGGGGAGAGGGCTTCTCCTCATCTTCCAGCAGTGCTGTTTCATCTCAGTTTGAAAGGAGCCTGAGAAAGCTGTCTCAGCATTCTTTTCTAGGTGTTCTGTGAATGAGGAGGTGAAAAGAGGAAAGGAAAAAAGCACAAGAAGGATTTTAAATATCTGCCAACTTCCCTTAAAATCCTCTGCCTTGCCTGCTGGCCAGCCCAGCCTCTTGCTATTCCCCACTTAAGGGAAAGCCATACCTCATGAGATTCTGCAATCTAGGCAGCCATAAATTCATTTAGTTAATGCACAGCCACTGACTACTGACTGGAAGGCAAATGTCCAGACAGCACAAGTGAATGGCATTAGTGAAGGCCACAGACAAATTTCACTGACTTTGCCAATGCACTCACCAGCGCTAAGCAGTCTCTCCATATCCGAGCATAGCCACCAGCCCAAACACTTACGTGTCTCTGTTCACCGTGGCCAGCTGCTGAAGTTTCCCATTTGTTAACTCGAAGCTTCAAGCTAAATGTGGTGATTTGTGATGATGCAAGTACCAATTAAAAAACATTGCTATTTACTGATAGAGAAAAGGCTTGAAAACCTGAGATAAATATGTCTAAAAAGTTCAGGAATGACAATAAATTAAAAAAAAATATATACAATTTTTTAAGCAAATGTCAGCAGGTTTGAGGAGGTCTGGCTCATGATTTTTGAGTATCTCAGTTTGAGGATATTGCTCAAAACCAGAATGCCGATGTCAACGTTTCACAAATATTCATGAGAGAAATAAAAGCAAGAAATGATATATATGCTTTAGCATCAAAATTGGAAACGCTACCAGAATACTGGATTTTAAGCAGGCATTGCAAGCAACAAAATCTATGCTAGGAGTTGACTTCTTAAAGAGTTCAGTGAAAAGAATCATAGAGTGGCCTGAGTTGAAAAGGACCACAAAGATCATGTAGTTTCAACCCCCCTGCTATGTGCAGGGTCGCCAACCACCACACCAGGCTGCCCAGAGCCACATCCAGCCTGGCTCTGACATCACTCACCATTGACTCTGCCACCATATAGCATCCCCACAGCGTTCAAATAAAAGGGAAAAAAACTACTTGTGACTACTGAACATCAAGAAACAAATGGTTTTGCTCTGGAAGAAAAAAAAAAAAAAAAGCCCTTTTTTCACCTCTGTAAATATATATATATATATTTTTTTTTTCCAATCATAATCGGGAACCTCAGGCATGAAGTGATGGTTTTAATCTCCCCTCCTCTGCCAACTACCCCCTCTGCAGCCCAGGTCAGCTCTCAGCTGTTGCTTGTCAGTTCAACTCCTCTGTCTTTGGTGAGTTTGCATCAGAGCAGCTGCAAGTGCCGTTTAATTTGGCTGCTGGTCCCCCAGAGCCCATCCACAATCCCATGGTTATGTCGGCTCTGCAGGACTGATGAGAATAAAAAGTAGTTAAAAACTTGTTTTGTGACTGAAGTCAGCAGATACAGCACTGTACCAAAGTAGCAGATCTGTCGAGTAAGAACATTTTTAAATAGTGACTTCTCAAAGTGGGATTTTACTGTAAGTTATAACATACCAGTTTTGTGATCTCTCAGCCCTGAGACTGTCCCTGTAATATTAATTATGCTTTCCAAAGTGCTACCCTTCACATTTTTCTCAGTGTTAGTAGAAGTACTAAGAAAGGGCCAGTACCTTCCAATAAATATAAATTTCCTCCTACTTCTGAGGTAATCTGATCCATACAGATGCATTTCAAGGTCTGTCAAAGTTACTCAGGCTCATTCCACAGCAAACAGGGCACCCTCTGCCAGGGAGCTTTATGAAGACATTTCACGGAAGCAGGTCCAAAACCAGGTGAATTTTGTTACCTGCACAATAATGCAGGTAATATGACAAACAACAGGGTGACACGTATCAGGCACATACACCACAAATGAAAAATATCAATAAACAACAATGGAGAAGTAGAATCCAGACACAAAAAATACCCTAAGTAGAAGTCGTTGTAGCAACACTCTTGCATTCAAACATCTGAGCCATGATCGACGTTATTTTATCACACATCAGTCCCTGTGTCTGCCTGAGTCAAAAGCACAGCTGTCAGCAGACGCTGCCCCAAATACACCATTAATCATGTAGTACAGGAAGCCCAAGCACAGAATGAGCTGCTCAGAAATGTGTATGAGTTAATCCCAGCTCAAACCTGGCCCCCTTCGGAGCACAGAGAATGGTGCTTAATCTTTTCCAAGCAGGTTTCCTTCCCTAAGCATGTACCAGCTCTCCTCGGGGGGCCGCCAGGTTCAGGCTAATGGAAGCATTACACAAAGCTCAAACATCACCTCCCCTAAAATACAAGTCTCTGCTGGCTTTGGTGCTACCAGGCATTTGGGAATACCTCCTAAAACCGAGGTGATGCTCACTGTGTTGCACTGCAGAGCAAGTGTTCCTGTGTGCTGCCACAGGAATTGGAAACACTTTTCTTGCCAGCAAGCCAGGGAAGGAATCAGCCAAAGCAGGAATACCCCTAACAGCCTTGGTAATGAGGCAGCTGCATCCTGCCCTGCCCTTGGCCAGAAGGCCACCCCACACCCATGGATGGAAAAACCACTCCAGCCCATGCATAGAACCTGAAACGAAAGAGCAATTGAAAACAGAGTAGGTCTAGCAAATACCGAGATGGAATTGAAAATCCTTTCCACCCTGCAACTAGACCATAGACCTAGACTGTGAGTAGCTTTTCTTTTGCTGTTAAATATTTCTCATTACAAGAGGAGCGTCAAGCTGACATTTGAAATACGCCATTTGACTGGAACTACACCAAGAGTGAATGCTGCAAAGTGACTGCCTCACTGCGCACAGCTGACAGTAATTATTTATAGGACTGCTCCTCCTTTGATAGGCACACATTATAGATGGCTGAATAACAGAAACATTTGTGAACAATTGTTTCATGGCAGAAAAAAAAAAATGCTGCCGAAATTTTAACACTTAAACACAATACAATTAACCAGCTCCAAAGACAAGCCCTTGTGAACATGTGATTGCTTTCGTAACACCCACTGAGCTCTGTGGGAGCACAGACATGAGCAGCGTTTACAGGGTCAAGAGTGGATGGCACTGCGAAGGTTAAACTCACAAATCACCCTCCCAGCAGGTACGCCACCCAAGTTACAGGGAATAATTTCATCCTCATTCATTCAGTGCCAGCTATTGCTATAGCAATATTCAGAGAAGGGTGAATGGAGGCCTGATCCAGTGGGTGGTTTTGCAGACATATAGACACAGCACAGAGTGCTGAGGGGATACAGGCATAATAGCAAAGGGATTTGCAGGCTGAATCGCACTTTTAGCTCCAGACACTGGGAAAAAAAAAACCTTGTCAGAGAAAAAAAGCAAACATTAATGGTAACGGTTCCATCCTGAAATTAAAAAACAAAAACAAAACAAACGAACAAAAAAACACCCAGATTTTGGTTTGCGGAGGGCAGGAGACAGAAGAGAAATTACCCTCCATTATGAAGAGTGTTCTTTACGATGACCTTAGGAGGGAAGGAGGAAAAACCCTACTTCATGGGAAGTAGCACTACAAAAATGATACGATGACAATATAACAACCCGAACTCTGAAGTCGTTAGCCTCAATCAAACAGGGATATCCACATGCTTGGCTCAAAGTGCAATATCTTACATGCAAGCATTTCTCCTGCCAGTGCTCATTTTACCTTGGGGTCCTTGCCTGAGCCATGCCACAGCTGTGCCCACGCCTGGCCATGCACCACGCTGATCCAGTTCCCAACCTGGGCAATTGCTATCCTAGCCTGACTTCGAACCTGCCTCCTCACCGTGCACTTGCCTGGTGGTCTGGACTCCTGGCTGCTGTCACCAGATTGTCCTTGCTCTATATGTTTGAGTACCACAGGATGCACCTCTGGTTCCTACCTTGCTACTGTCAATGTCCCTCACAAGGCAGCCCCCAGCCAGGCATGGAGCTGCCACCTCCACCCTGCTAATCACCTCTCCATGTAAAGCATCTCCCTCGGACTCCATCATCCCTGAATCTGGCAGTCACCACTACTCCCACAGCTCACCAAGGGCTGACAGCACACAGCATGAAAGAGCAACAGGTTAGACATATCCCCAGATATCCTCACTGAAAATTCATCAGCATAGCTATGGCTGCTTCTAGTCTGATCCATTAATAGGGTAAGGGACAACAGCTTTAAACTAAAAGAGGTGAGGTTTAGACTAGACATTAGATAGATACTATTTACTTATTTTTATTATTTTTTAATTTTATTTACTCATTTTTACTTATTTTACTATATTTTATTATTTAGTTATAGATATCATATTTTAGATATGATTTAGCTGGGAAGTATTGGCAATGGTTGGACTAGATGATCTTCTAGGTCTTTTCCAACCTTGATAATTCTGTGATTCTGTGATTTACTATGAGGCATCAGAACAGGCTGTCCAAAGAAGCCGTGGATGCCTCATCCCTGGAAGGACAGGTTGGATGGGGTTTGGGGCAACAGATCTAGTGGGAGGTAGTAAGCTAGACCCTGCCCATAATAGAGCAGGGTGGAATCAGATGGCTCTTAAGGTCTTTTCCAACTCAAACCATGCTGTGATTCTATGAATGATACACAGTGGCCAAATAGCTGGGACTACTTCACCAAACCATACCGTTTTCCCTTTCCACTAATGATTGTCCTCTGCTTCCTTTCTTCATCTGTTTTTAAGCCACATAAATTGCAGACAGTAGAAATTAAAAACTAAAAAAAAAAAAAATTGTCCCAAACTAAACAACTTAACTGAAAAATAAATTCAGCGGAGTGACTAACGTAGTGAAAAAAATAGTCACTGGCTCTCAATTTTTCCACAAAGTGGCCCTAGCGGCATACATTAAAGAAATGCAAATCAAATATTCTTGCAAATAAGTTCATTTTCAGAAAATTAATGCAAACAGTTCTGAGAAAAAAAAAAAAAGTCTCTAACCGTTTCTACTTCATGTTTTGAATAGAGGAAAATGAGTAAACACAGCTGTCTGTCTATAGGGAGAAATAAGGAAAGAGTCTGAACCGTAAATTGTCCAAATTCAGGACAGAACCTTCAGCTGGGCTTGTAATCAATTATTTTAGCATTTTGGAGCAGCAGATATAAAAGATACTTCTTTCCCACAGTAAGTTTTTGGCGTTTCTGATCTATATTGGCATGATGATCTTTAAACGTAAGTGCTTTCTGACAATGCCTGATATGACAACAGTTGTCCCAGGGTTTTGCTCTCATTCTGCTTACGGAAGAAAGAAAAATGACAAGTGCAGATTGTAACGCGAGTCCCACCAATTCAGCCAAGCAAAGTTCATGCAGCAATGCCCCTTCTGAGGACAGTTACGCTATGTCACCCTCTGGGTAGTGACTGCAGGGCCAGACGTGCTCCTGTTGACTTCAAGTGTAAAAGCTCCAGCTGCCCCCGTCACATTTGAACAGTCAGACCTAGGAAAATGTTCAATACAAACAAATAACCTCAGCCACCCCAAGTCCAGCTTCAATTCGGTATTGACTAAGGCTAACAAGAAGAAACCACTAAGTTTCCTTCCACCTTCTTGAGCCTTGACTTGGAAGGCTCTTGCTAGGTTTTCAACAAGAACACATAACAATCAGCCCTGTACAATTAACGAGCTTATGGTATTAATGCTGAAATTGCAGAAGCACCAGCATCAACAACTTTCTGTACTGCTGACAGAAGATGGGGGTGAGATCCTCATCACCGTGGAGAGACATTCCCAGCTGACTCACACCAATCTGCCTCAGGGTGAGATGAGCACCATAGGTTGGACCAGTTCTTCACCTATGCATCAATGTAGAGGGCTGCTGGCAGACAAAGCCACACTGCCCCTTCAGTCAGTATGGCAGCGCGTACCTAAAGCTAGGGTGCTTTCCCAGATGCAGCCCAAAATGGTCTTCATCTTCCCAAAAAGGACTTTCACCTTTCCACTTCCATCAAATGAAGGAGATATGCTGGACAAGGAGAGAATCAAATAAACAGCTATGTAACAACGTGAAGATGGAGAAGGCCAAGTTTGAGGGAGGAAATGCATTACTTATTGGTGGTAAGTGGACAGTTGGACGAGGTGCTCTTAAAAGTCTTTTCCAACCTTAATGATTATGTGATTCTGTGATAATTGCCTGTCCCACCATTGCCCCTAGGCTAGAGAGCAGTTGGTGCTCACATTCAGTGGCATCATCTACCCAGATCATCATGGGGGAAGCAATCAGCATAGACACAGAGAGTTCTGGGGGATGTTGTGGGGTGAGTATGTAACACTGGAGTCACGCTACAGAAGTCTTAATCATATGCTGAGCATAGTCAGGAATCCATAAATCCTGGAGTGTTGATGGATGTTCACAAACCCCCAGGCATTCAGGCTAGTCCGTAGCAGACCCACAGGAGAAAACAGGCAAAAGCTATTGCCGTTCTGAACTGTTGCTAAAGGCTTCCATAAATGCAGAAATGTACAGATAAGGACATTGTGAGCGATTGTTGCAGGATCCCTGAGTGTTGCCATGCCAAATGCCAAATCTTTCATTTCAGAAAAATTTCCAGCTGCCTCACTTGAAAATGAATTGTTTCCTGAGACTAAGGCAAAGCTGTCGCCTGCCAAAAGTAAATAAATAAATAAATAAATAAAGCCAAATAAAATCCGCTGCCTCTCATTAGATCAAAGGTTGGCAGTAGAGATAAACCACCGCACAAACACACAGCAGAGCAATTGACTACAGAGTCATTTGTCACTTTTAATAATACTACAGTTGTAAAATGATGATAATGGAAATCAAGTTTCCCTAATGGTAATAAAATATTTGTAAACTAAACTTGTTCATTTTGACTATAAAAGAGACATTGAAATAATTTAACTGCAGAGAATAAAATTGAAATGGGTCTGTAATTACATAGATTTTCAGCATCTTCTACTTTATGAAAAGAACTAATGGCTGATGACTCCCACATTTCCAGCACCTTACTCTGAAAACAAAAGATCAGAAATATGTACCAGATGTACGGAAAAGGGGCCTGCAGCAACAATTCAGAAGTGATGCATTCATTTCTTCCAATTTCTCTTTCTTATTAGTAGCATGGCAAGTGTCACATCTCATTAACAGAGTGAGCCTTCACGCAGATGAAACTTCTCAGAGCCAAGAGAAGGGAGAGAAGTATTAATGAAGTCACTGGATTCCAAGATCCTCCTCATCACTGTCAAGTTAAATATCCCTGGAGGATTTCTGGTGACTTTGGTAAATCAGCATACTAACAAAGCGCATGTTGAAGTGGTCCCACATGGCTCGCTTATCCCACCTGACCTTCCTTCCCAAGTTTGGTGAGTTCAAGGTAACGACTGCAGGAAGTTTAGCATCTTTCTTTAATTGCTCGGATTACTTTGAATTCTGTTTTGACCCATTTTCTATTGATTTTCTTGGAACACTTCACATTAAACAAGTTCTAGAGCTGTCAGCTGAAAAGCATGGCAATCCCAAAGGAAAAACTGCAGGGAGCTGAAAAGTGCCTTGGTAGCCTGACTCACCCTTGGATTCTTCCTGCTGCTGTTTAAGATTTCATATTAATTTAAATTAGAGTCATGTGAGCTTCTCTACTGCATCTAGATTCTAGGAAAGTCATCTCTCTCAGACTATATCTCTCTGATTTCAGAGTAAACCACTTCATTTTGTCCATGCCTTGCACCCAGGCTGGATCTAAATTGAGCCAAATCAATCAGGGCCAGTACTTCAGCTCAGGCGCATTGCTCCTTCACACCCATGCCTGATGTTTTGAAACTGGATGACCTGGCCTCCTGCACATGAGATTTTTCACAATGTATTGTATTTCTCTGAATTCGTCTGCAGGGAGTTGCTTGTCATGTATCAGAAACTCACAGAGAAAATCTGGACCCTGGGGAAAACTGAAAGAAGCCAGCCCATAAGGGGCTGCCAAAAATCTTGCCAGCAAGGGTTTTGTAGCTGCATTTTCAAACATTCATCCCGTTATTATTATTATTACTAAAAGGGCTATGATTAGCACTATACTGTCAATGCTCCTGACATTGAGGAAGGAACCCAGAGGAGCAGATCCTGAGGACTCTAGGGAACTCCACAATATCTGGTGGCCCAACATATTCTTTGAGGGAAAACTAAAAACCAAACTACCAATTACTGTCCTAAATTGCTGATGTTAGTACAGAGGGAGCCAACAAGATGGGTTTGTGCATGGCTGAGCCTGAATGCCAGGCTTTGTGGCTGCCAGCACTGGAGCAGGTTGCTGGAGCTGGGCCACGTGATTGCTCTGCCTCTGTTCTCACTGAGCATCAAGGACGCTCACAAGGCAGAAAGGAGTCCGCTTCAGAATGAATGGGTTTGTGGGCTTCAGTTGAATTCAACGGTTCCACACAAAATTTCCTGACCTCTCTAGAAAAAACCTCTTAAATGCACTGCCATCCACATCTCTCCATTCAGCGATGACCTGCCTTCTCTCCATCTCTACTTCAACTCCCCTCTTGTAAAGGGAAATTATAACAACACAGTCCTCCCTTTTACCTCTGTTTGGGGATGGACCGTGCTATACATGCAGAGAGTAACTTGCACAAGCCAGAGTGAGCCGAGCAGTTCTCATTAGCTTGTACCTAATAACATATTTATGAAAACAAGCTCCAGCAGTGGAAGCTGCCTGCTCAATCTCAGAAAGCATGGAAAAGGTTTCAGGAAGCCTTGCCCAATTGGAGCCACTCCAGGAAAAGCCAGCCCAAGTGTCAGTTTCCTAAGTACTGAACTGGAATGGGAAACAATGGGGAACAAAGCTCTGTTGTATCTCTGGCTTCTCTTGATGCCAGCTAAAGACCAGCTAGGCTTATTGCCTCTGGCTCCAGACTGCTGCTGTAGACCATCCTGGGTGACTTCGCAGTGGTTCACAGCACTCTGGGGAACCTTCTTTGCTGTGGCAAGGCATGAACCTAACAGAGACATCTGGGGTTCAGACAGGGCCAGCTTAGATGTCTCCTGCCCCAGGGATAGACATATTCATGGAAGAAGCACTTGGATGCCTCAGTGGTACACAGTGCTTGGAAACTGCACTGTTCTCTGCAGACACAAACACCCCACCATCAAGCTGCCAGCTGCAAGACGCAGGGCACAGGAAACAACCATGTTATCTGATTCAGATAAACATTATTTTTCCAATTACAAGCGACTGGCTGTAGCCTCTCTTAAAATATCAACATGCAGCAACAAAATGAAATGTAACTGTAGGTATCTGGGATTTTGAGTGAGGGGGAAGGTGTTCTTGAAGAAAACTAGATGAATTATGATTTTTCGTGAAGAAAATCATAATCTCTGGAGTGAAAACCCTAATATGCCATCTCAACCAACTCATAATCCAGATTCAACTCATTAAATGAACTCCTTTTTTCAATTTTGTTTCATTTTTCATTCTAGCAAAACAAAACAACAACAACAACAACAAAAAAACAGCGTGTTCTGGAATAAAACCTAAGTGAATTTTCAGGATAATCACAGATGCATAATCCATGCAATCGATCATATCCAAATCTAACACGCAATTAATCGCTCACAACTACCAATGAAATTTCATACCTTGTTTCATTTCCTTGTGCAAAAACTGTTATTTATTCATGCCCTTGAAGCTTCTAAATGAAGTGGTAACATTAATTTGTCCCAAGTCATATCAGAGAAAATGTGGTCAATAATATGCTAAACATCAATTTCAGCCTCTGACAAACAATACATGAACACAAGTCTCTGAGACTCATTAAATATACCCGGGTGCCAACAGAAGTAGTCATTTCTGACCACTCACTGTAACTCGAGGAACATGCTCTAGACTATGACTCTGACACAAAAGAAATTGCTGTCACTAGTCATAGGAGAACATAATACCTGGTTTTGTCATGTGACTGGCTGAAGCAATGAGGCTCAGATGGGTAAATGTGGGCTACAGCTCAGCGCTTCTCAGTCTGCAGGTCTTCACAAGGCACACGGTGCAGCCAGGGCCACCCTCGGTCAGTGGAAAAAGACACAGCAATTTCAGAGGCATTAGCTCAGTTCAGAGTTTTTCTTAGTGCTGATGCTGGAAGTCCACTGAATGAGAATATGCCAGAGGAGTGTCTGGAATACATCAATAAATAAAACATATGTGGTCCAAAAGTAAAATATAGGCCAAGAGATTAATTTTGAAGAATAGATTTTTTAAAAAGATATGCATGTTCTTATATATGTGTGTATATCAAAATCAGAACTCTATAAACACACCTCAAGCCTGCTGTCAGTATCTTAGGATGAAGCACAGCTGTGATGTATGGTTTGTTTTCCTCTTTTAAAGAACCATGAGAGCCCATATTCACTGTTTATCAGACTGCCTATTTCCCATCCTTAAAATAACACACATGTAAAACTCGAGACTGAACGAGCACTTCACAGGGCTTTGTTTCCAGCTATAACCTAAACGAATTTTGCACATGAGTAGAATCATTTACTGCTTATTTAACTTTGCAAGTGCTTTGGAAGATGTCCTGTAGCACTGGCTTTTCCCTGCTTGGTTGCTGCTCGGACTGCCTTGAGCTGTTTGCACCTGCACAGTTACAAAAAGAGATGTGGTCTTTTGGGTTTGTGGCCATCAAATAATACATGACCACAGGACACTTCTCAGGTGGCAAAGCCTTTCACCCAGCACAGCACTACCAACACTGAGTAAGGCCTGCTCAGAGCTGGCACAAAACACTCAGGGTCTAGGAGTGCTGTGAGGTGCTGGAGCACTCTCATCACTACATTTAAATCATCAAGAAGCATTGCCTGACAAGCAGAGAGCTAACCTGGACTCAGAGATTTTGCATTTTTCTTCTCTGCAGACTGGACACTCAGACTTATCACATCTCTGCCTGTGGTGCCCCGGGGCTGCGTGTGTTTAAATTACACTCCTTGTAACCATGGTGAAGTGTGTGGTTCCATTCCTTATGAATAAAGCCCTTCCTGAGCATCTTATAATGTGACTGCCCATGAGCAAAAACTTATTCTTTGACCTCCTTTTCCTCCCTTTCCTCCCAGCTCTGATGCATCAGAGCCACGTGGGGGGGGGGGGGGGGAAAGCAACCAACAAAAGTGCTGGCAGGATCACGAGGAGTGAAATTGCAGTCGGTGTTAGGAAGTCCATCCGTGTAAAGCGTGCACATATTCTTTGCTTTTCTTTTATGAGTCTTTTCACTCTCAGGAATCTAGATTTTCTGAACATCTTTATGTTCAATACCACAACTCTCAAGTTCAGAATTTGCTCTAGATTTATTATTTCTATTCACAGGTCAAATATTCAGCTGTAACAGCTCCACCACCAATCTCTTAGACACTCGTTCTTCCCTTTTAATTCTCCCTCATTTACCCAATTAGCATTCTGCTAATTAAATACTGAAAGTGCCTTCACTTTCTTCCAAAAAAACCCCACATTTCTGCTTAACCTCTGATTTATACATGTACCTCTGCAGGCTGTTTCAATGAGATTAGAGTTTGCGTACTGTTTCTGTTCTTGGTTTGCAGACATTATTCTCAGGCAGTGCTGCAATATAACACCGGCCTTGCTGCCTGCCATTTAGACTGAAGTTTTGCCTAGCGTGGTTTGACTGCTGAGATAATTAATAGTCTTTAGGAACCTTGATTCCCAGGCTGTGAACTTCAAAGACAGCAGTGGTTTTATATTCCTTCGGTGAGCTAGCAGACAGTTATTAAAACATTACATGATTTGGATGAGAGGGATTGACCAGGAGCCATTAATTTAAGCCAGCTGGAGGGTCTCCACCACATCTACCCTGATTCAAGATCTGTATGAAGAAAGGATTGTGCGATTTTTCTCATTTCCCCTCTGCAGGCTGTGCTTGCACCTCCTGCCCAGGCTGGGCAACACCAAGTTCTGTGCCTGTCTGGAGCACACAGTGCAGTATTTCAAGTCCCTTTTTAGGTCTGCAGCCCCCTAAGAAACACCTCAGCATAGAAGTCCTCACTCTCTTCTCTTCCTGCCTCTTCATTTTGGTGCTTTGTGCTTAAAAACAAATCAGTTTCTGTGTGCCAAAGTAAGACAAAGCAATTAGAGCAATTAGAGCATTTAGAGAGACAAATCTACCTCCCTATGGGTTCAGACACATGGATCTGCTCTTGGGCCAAAATTTGTTGTATACAGCTTCCCTTCCCTTTGGAGCTAGACATCAAATGAACAAGACACACATCTCACCCAGGCTATGTTATAGTGTGACAGGTGAGGCTGTGCAGGGCCAGAGCACAGGGCTTCCTGAGAAACTACTGCTTAGTAGGTTAGTGAGTTCAGTGCTCACTGAATCATTAGCTACAAAAGCCTTGAATTACTATTACCATAGTATGAACCAGGAGTTGAAGGGTCTTCCACAGGCAAGTGTGAAGTGGCATGCTCTTTA
Source organism: Alectoris magna (assembly GCA_030625065.1). NCBI lineage: Eukaryota > Metazoa > Chordata > Aves > Galliformes > Phasianidae > Alectoris > Alectoris magna. Next base: position 110,848,742 of record CM060560.1, read on the forward strand.
TATCTCAATAAATACTGCTGAATCTGAAAGGTAGAAAGTATTATACCCTTTCTGCTAAACCAAACACATTGTTTCATTCTTTCTGTCAAGACATATGATTTGAACCAAAGACTGGCATGAACCCTAGGGCACAACAAGCAGAAGTTATTCTTGGCATTTTGTAGACCAGCTTTCCCATAAGCACAAAACAACTCAGAATTAAAGTCCTTATTTTCTCCTACATCCCACTGCTGCTCCTTGGCTGCAGGTTTGAGCTTCTCTATGCTCTCACTATCTCAGAGGCTTGGTTTTTGATGAGTCACTTCTTTGCAACAATCATACAAAGACCCCAAATGCTAACACACCCAGTATGCATGTAGAGAGATTGGACAGCATTACGCTCACTTGACTCATTTTTGAGTCATGCCACAGTCAAACTCAGGATACAGATAAGCTGAATGCACAAAGTCTTGAGCAGACATATGGCTCAATGCAATTTGGACTCCTGGCAACAGCATTGGTCTGCTGAGCTCTGAAAAACAATGTCAGGGCTTCCTCCAGCCTACTTTTCTGAGGATTACTACTTTTAGAAAAGGGAAAAGCCCCTTTGGGGGGCATTTTTTACAAGAGAACTTGGTTAAGGAGGTAAGTGGTTAATTAATAAGTGCAGGGTTACCTACCAGCTCACACTGTATAGAACTCTCCATGTGCGCATTTGATGAAACTTATTAAAGACCAGGAAAGGCTTCTTGTTGCATGAAGCTCTTAATGTAGGTAAGTGAGACTTAACATAAAGCACTGTCTATAGAAATGCATTAGTTGACTCTTGCTCCCTTTTTCCTTAGCAGACACAAAGAATGCTGCACTTTAAAAGCTTTCCCAAGATCTGTTCTTCTGAGCTGTGTAGATTTGTACCCCAAACATGAGGATTTACCTGAAATTAAACTTAGTTACTGCTTTTTTTTTTAAAAAAAAAAAAGATTTTATCTGACAAAAGAGGAAAAATAGTACCCCATAACTCAGCTACACAGGCATAAAAAATGTAAACAAAACAAAAACACAGACACTGTGCTTAATTCATAGCAAATCCAACAGCTGCAGTTTAGACAAATGATTTCCAGCACAATTACAAGTAATGAATGAAAGCACAAAAATCACAATTTGCGAAGCATTCTGAAGAGGAGAGGGCGGGGGGGAAAAAGGGGGAAAAAAAAAAAAAAAAAAAAAAAAAAGCTAAATTCATTAAAAATAGTGCAGCCAGCCTTGGACTTAAGGTGTAAGCATATTGTCACCAAAGCAGCAGAATTTCTTTTCCTTGCACGTTTCAAGAGACTCAATACTCAAGTTTAACTTGCCATTTAACATATCCCACATAGATTTCTTCATCTGGAAAACAGCTTCTATTTATGCTGTCAGTGCACGTGAAATAATCCAGAAGTTCAATAAACCAAAGAAAAGGGGGGAAAAAAAAGGATAAGGAAAAAAAAAAAAGAAAAAAAAAAAGGAAGGGTAGGGGAGGGTAGGGGAGGGAAGGGAAGGGGAAGGGGAAGGGGAAGGGGAAGGGGAAGGGGAAGGGGAAGGGGAAGGGGAAGGGGAAGGGGAAGGGGAAGGGGAAGGGGAAGGGGAAGGGGAAGGGAAGGGAAGGGAAGGGAAGGGAAGGGAAGGGAAGGGAAGGGAAGGGAAGGGAAGGGAAGGGAAGGGAAAGGAAAGGAAAGGAAAGGAAAGGAAAGGAAAGGAAAGGAAAGGAAAGGAAAGGAAAGGAAAGGAAAGGAAAGGAAAGGAAAGGAAAGGAAAGGAAAGGAAAGGAAAGGAAAGGAAAGGAAAGGAAAGGAAAGGAAAGGAAAGGAAAGGAAAGGAAAGGAAAGGAAAGGAAAGGAAAGGAAAGGAAAGGAAAGGAAAGGAAAGGAAAGGAAAGGAAAGGAAAGGAAAGGAAAGGAAAGGAAAGGAAAGGAAAGAGGGGAGAAAAAAAGGAAGAAGAAAAAAAAAAGAAAATGAAAAGAGGAAAACAGGAAAACCTAAGAAAAAAAAAAAAAAAAGAAGGAAAAAAACCACTAATTCATTACTTCATCTATTTACTGTGAACCAAAGGAAATATTTCTAATGTATCATTTATTGAAGCAAAATGAAATAAAAAAGTATATTATGCTTTTGGAAATCAATTTTCAGCTCTTTTCTCAGATGGATTCATCAAAGACATATGAAAGCACTTCTGGGGAGTTATAGGACTTTTTGCTTTTATAATATTAAAAGTCAGTTTTCTGTTTGTTTGCAGTTGATTTAATATAGTATTTAGGATTTTTGATGTACTATTTTAACTCTCTGGAGAAAGCATGGCCATTTAAATAATCTAAATATGACTAATGTTTATTTTGTCTGCTGATTTTTTTTTAATTGTTCATAAGAATTTGAATAAAACGTGAAAAGCGTGCAAAAATATTTTCTCAGTCTTCATGGCACTGGATGTTACCTGTAATTCACAGCAAAAAAAAATAGCTAGACCTACTCCAAACACTAGTCTAGTGATGACTGGTCAGCATTAGAAGTTTCCATTGAAAGAACCCTATAGCAAAGCCCAGAACAAAAAGATCTCTCCCGATCTGTAAGGTTGGCTGAGGGCTCAGATCTTCTCCTTCTTGTTTGTTTCCAGTATTCAAAAAGTTAAATCTGTGGACAGTGTCATTGCCTGCACCAAAGCCCTTTTCACATTCTGCTCAACTTCCAGGAGGAGTAATGCTGCCTGGCAATGATGCCCACACTGCAGGTGTATATGGAGTTTAAAGGGGCAGGTAGTGAACTGAACAACTGTCCCATCTCACAGCATCCCCTTGTTTTTCAGTGGGGGGAAAATAATAAATAAATAAATAAATAAATAAATAAATAAATAAATGAATGAATAAATGAATAAATAAGCAAGCAAGCAAGCAAGCAAGCAAGCATCTAAATAGGAGCTGAAGGTTTTGCTCTAAAAACGTACTAACTTGATATATGTAATATTGTTTCAGGTGAAAGTATTCTGAAAGAATGGTGAAATCATTAAGATTTCAGTGCATTTCCTTTTTTGCCTAGCAGAAGAATCCAGACACTTCAAGCTCTTTAAGAAAAGAGACAGCAAAAGTTGACCAACAAAAGCTCCAGCAAAGGGTCGGTGGCAGGTCTCTAGGAATGATTACCTCTTTGAAATCTAGGCAGCAGGGGATGTGAGGTGTCAAAGGCTGCACAATTACCTCTGCTGAGCATCTAATCACCAACGGCTCTGATCAGTGGAGAAAAGGAGGTGAAGAACCAGGAGAGGTCACTATAAGCAGGAGCTACAAAGCCTTTTCCCGTGAATCATGCTGCTTTACACAGAGAGAACAAATATATATATATATATATAATGTAGCCTACAGAAGCTGCTGGTAAAGGAGGTGGGGAAAACAAAGAATTAGTAAAACACCTAGGAGGGAGGGTAAAGAAATAACCTACAGTGAAGAAGATACAAAAACTTCTCTTGAGTCTCTGGGATCTTAGTGGCTCTAGGGAACAGCTTCTTGCACCCATGCCAAAGAGTTACCAGGATATGCAGGAGGGGATACTTCCTGAGGAAATGGCCACCAGTTGTGCCAGAGGAGATTTAGATTAGACATAAGGAAAAACTTTTTCTGTCAGAGAGTGGTCAGGCACTGGAATGGCCGCCCAGGGAGGTGGTGGAGTCACCATCCCTGGCAGTGTTCAGGAGGCATCTGGATGAAGAGCTACGAGATATGGTTTAGTGGCTTGTGGTAGCAATAGTAATGGGAGGACGGTTGGACTAGGTGATCTTGTAGGTCCTTCCCAACCTTGTGATTCTATGATTCTATGATTCACGGGTCACTATCTGGCCCTGAAAAGGAAGAAAACAGCAGAGTAAATTAGTTGATTACAAAATAAGCAAAAGCTTTTTCAAATAATTTGAGAGAGCATGTGGGAGTCACTTCACTAAAACACAGGGTCTGTGATTACACACGGGCAGGCGTGGTTTCATTGAGGTGAGGAGCCCCTGGAGTGATGGAGAGTGCTGCAGAAAGCATCGCTGCTGCCAGCTGCTTGGTACTTGCCTAAGTCATATTGATGAGGAGGGAAGGTGTTCCATGCTACAGCAGCCCCCACAGAAATCCATCCAGCTTCATGCCTTAGCTCAAGTTTCTTTCACTGGTTTATGGACCCTGGTCACTCTGTGCATGGAAGGTACAGAAGCACATTTTCCATACCACCTACACAGCTACCTCAAGCCACCAAACAAGCATCTTTACCCAGCAGGTGTTGAGGGTGCTGTTAGGTCCACTGATGCACCAGGAACAGACTTCATAGACAGTAGATGTGGTGTTGTCATACAGTGAAGAAAATAAGAGGGTTGGGGCACTGCAAGGACACAGCCAGCAGCATACGTTTCAGGGTGTGCACACAGTGGGATGGACACAGCTTTTTGGAAGAGAGAATGCAGGTCCCTACCCTGCCCTGCCATGAAAGCTACAATCCCTCATATTTTGCATTTCTTCATGAGGAAGCAGCATCAGGAAGCAGTGATTTAAAATATATGCATAATATTTGGGTTTTTTCGTTTTGTCTTGTTTCTTTCCCCAGTAGATCAGTGTATCTGTGGCCAGGTTGGGGGGGTGGGGGGTTGGGAAAAAAGTATATGGGCACATGTGCATGAGTACACACACTCCAGTCTTGTATGGACTGCAAATTACTTTTCCAGATTTAAAATGGAAAAATACAGCATGTGACTCCATTTAACAGTGGCCACCAGTTTTGCTCTATATTCTTACATAATCCCAGATAAATGCAAGGAGACTACACTTGTATTGTTAAAGGCTGTATTTATCATGCTATGTGGCATATTCAAAAGCAAATTCCCATACCAGAAGATGGAAACTTACCTCTGAATTGCTTTTACCTTACCAGGTTTCAGCAAATGCACTGATGTGTCAAGGTACCTACTGGCTACTTGGATGTTTATCAGGATAGTATTTAGTCAGTACCGTTGGTTTTGCCCAGTTACAAGTTGCACATTTTTTTTCACTGCTTTTTCACTGCTTGTATGACTGCTAAAATTGTATATTCAGGATAATGAGGTTTCTAGTGGTTTTGAAATGTTATTTAAATGCTGATTTCAGAAGTACTGTTCGCAACCTGTTAGATCTGCAAAGAAAGCACCATTTCCATAACGTTTTTATCAGAGTAAATCTATGGAGCTTTGTTGAAACACTGCATCCAGAACAAAATTTACCACTCGTTTGACCAGATACCCACAAACCACTGATCTATCTAAAAAGTAACTCACAGGGCAATAAACTGACAGGCACAGAAAAACAATCTCAGTGAAATGTGAACTCCAAGTCTCTTTAAGTTTCTTTCTGTTCTTTTTCCCTCAGTCCTCAACAGTGCCCAGGGAGTTTGAAGGAAATTTTCAACATCCACTTTGGTTTCAACCCAACTCAAAAGTGCTTCTGCAAATGCAGTTTGCTCTTCAGCAAAGATACTCCTGCATGGGTGGGAGAGGACAGGTGAACCTCTGCTTTTCTTTTTATAAAAGCCCATTTTTCTTCTTGAGGTAGTCTTGAAAAACATCACTAAGAAGAATGGATAGGCATATCTGACAGAAATATTTTTCCTTTCCTTTTTTTAAGAGTAGTCTGTGGACAGTACAACCATCAACCACAGCTGAGCTTTGAATTTCTGCAATGAAAAGCCACTTACATTTCACCTTTCAGGAAGGTAATAAATCAATTTCCCAGGCACTGGGCACCACTGAAAAGACCCTTTATCCATCCCCTTCACACCCTCCCTTCAGGTATTCGTACAAATTGATGAGATCTCCCTGAGATCATAAAAGACAAAATAACCTACCTTGGAGTAGTGTGGTCCAGATTCTACTGTTTAGCCTGCCAAAGAAAAAGTAAAGGGGAAGCTTAATCACAATTTTTAGGTACCAAGATGATAGGCAACACAGCATTACTGAAGTGCTTGTCAATTCATCAGACAATAATAAGACTGAAGGACTCAATTTGAAAGGGAATAGGAGAGAAATGAAGTGCAGTGCGATTATTTGTTTAACAATGGCAGCAATTAGCTACTGGAAAATCTACCAAGTGTTCTGGTTGATTCTCTGTAGCTGGCGATTAAATCAAGATTGGATTTTTCATCTTCTTTGAAGTCCTGTTCCAGTTCATATAAAATGTCCTAGGGCCTGTGCCATGCAGTAAGTCAAACAAACGGATCACAACAGTCCCTTCTGGCTCTATCAACTATTCTTTTATATGAGATGACATTCACTGCTGCGATGATTAGCCAATTAACATTTGCAAAATACCAGAAAATTCCTAACATTCAGCAGTGCTGAATGCCCTGAGTTAGTCTTTGCCTCAAGCTCAGAACAAAACTCAACACAAAATCACTCCCGTACCTGTCTCTAAAACAAGTCAAAAACAAGACAAAGCAGAATTTGGTAGCATTAAATGACAGGGGTTTTTTATCCAGACTATTTCACTTCTCTGCTAGCCAGCAGCAGTATACGCATGCCAAAACATGGGTTGCTAGAACCTCTACTGCCTCACATCAAGAGTAGCAGCTAGGTTTCGTTATAAGAAACCGAAGCAGCTCCAAAGGAAAACTGTTAAGGGATTCTTTATCTTAGCAAAATGATCAGTTATGAGGTTTGCATTTACTCTGGAGAGGATTCCTTTAAAAAAAAAATTATTTGAATATAGCTGAGAGCTGGAACAATTTGACTAGTGGAGGTCAAGATGTGTTTGGCTTCCTGCAACCATCTGCCAGATGTACCATGCAATAACAACTTTTCTGAAATAGCCTTTATAATAGGCTTCTGAAGGAGACATCCCCTTGAAAGCTAAGTGTTCTGACGCCACTTACCAACGTGTGCTACAAAAGGACAGAGAGGCATTAGAAAAGAAAATATAGCATATGTTAATTGTCTGCAGTTCAATCACATTTCTGTTTAGTTAGTAAATGAATAACTTTGTGTAATGCTAGGCACAAGGGTATGTCTCTTTGTATACAGTCCTTGAACTGAAACAATAAAGAAAGCATTGTGTTCTTTATCATTTTATTTCAGTACTTGTGAGAGTGAAAATAAGCTTCAGGAAAGTTCATGTCTTATTTTCAGACTTTGCTACCATCAAGCGATTGAGGATTCAGAAGAATTGCCCTAAGGATGTTGCATTCATAGCATGATCATGCTATTTACCAGCCAGGAGAGGGTGAAAGTCCAGCCCAGCACTGGGTGGAGGTCTGGATCGCCCGTGCCTGATGATGGATATCTAGTCATCAAGAATGTGCCATTTCCTAAGCTAAATGCTAAATAAGCAGCTTCAAAGGTGTACAGGTTTATTTAACATGCATACAGTATACACAATGTTCCCAAGGCCATGGGCAATCCTATGGATAAAGCCTGTGTCTTTTCACTTTAGAAAATCTCTCTAGGTTGACAGAAGCAGGTAGAATGCAAACAATTCTGCTTGCAGTGCATCTCTGCTTACACTCACAGCTGATGATGCTAAGTTTCCTTGGCTTCTCAGAACTGTGGCCTCTGAAGGTGTCACAAGATAAGGATACAATGTAAATCCACAAACATACCTCTTTTTTTACTTCATTTAGTGGATATCACCAATCACTAGGGGTAGTGGCAGCAGTACGAACAACTTTGAAAGACAGCTCCCACCTCACTTAAAATGGTTTCTCTTTTCCTCCTGGTATCCTGGTTTTAGAAACTCTCCACTTTTACACTGCTTCCAGTTACACATCCTGGGGATACAGGACTTCAGTAAGCTCATTACTCACTCTAGTCAGTTTGTATAGCTCCTGTTCTTCACTGCTGCAGTGAAAGTCCAGGTCTAGACTGAAGCTTTTGGAAGATTACATAGTTCCTTAAACACACCAAGACAACAAGCGCAATGCCTCAGAAGAATGAGCTCATCCACACCTCAGCCTAGGCTGGAACAAACTCCATTCCTACTATCATTTTAGTAGATATGCTGCAGTTGAAAGACTTAAAAAATCATACAAGGGGGTGAGAAAAGAATCTGAAATTAAAAGGTAAACAGTATTTGTCTATAAGCTGAGCAAATAGCAGTATCACTCATCATGTCTCCAGAACTCTGCTAATCAGCACACAACTATACCCAAGTCCTTTCTCCTCATACACACTATCAGCTCCCCACACCCCTTCTCTTCGCATCCCTCGTTTCACCTGTTTCATCAGACCTGCTGGAAAGCACATCATTAACAAATAAAGAGCAACTGGTCAGCAGGCAGAAGAGCACCCTGGTGGCCGAGAAATCACCTCCACTGGTGGCAGGCTCCCAAGTGATGGCAATGGGGCTGCTTTCCCAGAGGAAGAAAACACTTGGTGGTAGAGCAAGGCAAGGTGACAGCAGTCCTTGAGTTCTTAAAACCTGCTAAGAGAAAGGGACCAACTTATTATCTACATACATAGGAGATCAGAAAAGAGGAAACCGATTTAAATTCTGCAAAGGAAATAGCTAGGTGTCTGGAAAACTTTAGAAGGAAGATTTTAGGACAAACATCCCTAAGGTACATCCCATCTGGCTACGGTACATTTCAGCAATGACAGCTCTCAGAAAGCATAATGTAAAACAAACATACATACATATACAAATAGATAGGCATATATGCGTATGCACAGAAAGCGTCAACTGATGTCTGAAAAAGGCATTGAACTCAAAGTCTCAATTGCAGCATTATCCTTGTGAGGACCAAAGGTCAAATTTATGAGACACAAAGGGTATGCTGTACTCAATTGATTTTCAGGATGAACTGGATGCCAAACTCTTTTCACTTTTAAAATCTCCTACCCTTTCCCCTCTCATTGCCCTTTTAGCCTCTACTAGGATTTTTTTTTTTTATTTTCATTTTTTCTGTGAATGCTGGAAGTGTACAAACACTACCTAAAATAAACTGAGGTGCACACACTCCCACTTGGTACAGGCAAATGAGGGTGCCCAGTCGATGTGCAGAAAGCCTGTCACACAAGGGAGCAGCCATGTCAAATCGGGACCTTGCTCCATCTCTGTGTGGAGTGCTGGCTTCCATCCAGGTCAGACAGAGTAACTGAAAGTCATTTCTCTCAGTCGCTGTTTAAAAGCCTAAATGCAAAGAAATACTAGTCTAAGTCCACTTCCCAGTGAGCAGAAGTGTCAAAAAGCCACTATCAGAGCAGGATGTAATTGGCAGCCCCAGCAGGGAGGTGAGGAAATAGAGAGGTGGGGAGACGCAGTACTCTGCCTCCTGTGGTACTTGTTACGAAACTTTCTGCAGTAGTGGCTCCAACTTCTGGGGCACTGAATCTCATTTGCTTCCCACCCACACTGAGCCCCTCACACCTCAGGACAGCTAACCAGACACTTCACTGAGGTGTTCTGCCTCTTTTTCTCCTCCCTTTTACTGCCAGTGAAGCATTGCTGCTGGATGAAAAGCCACATTGCAAAGGTGTATTCTGGGCTGATTATATGCAACTTCAAATGCTTGACCCATTGCCAGAATCACGGTTGTTCTGGCCTCAAGCCTGCCATGCCTGCATTTCAATATATTTATCCTTTTCACTATATACCAAAGCATGTGTTTCAATAGCACACAGGCTTATAAGGTCAAACATCATCTATTCTGCAGCTGATGCCTCACCTCGTTGAATCATAGAATCACTTCAGTTGGAAGGGACCTTTAAAGATCTTCTAGTCCAACTCCCCTGCAATGAACAGGGACACCAACAGCTGGATCAGGTTGTTCAGAGCCCCATCCAGCCTGAACTTGAATGCCTCCAGGGGCGGGGTATCCACCATATCTAGGCGCAACCTTTTCCAGTGCCTCACCACCCTCGCTGTAAAAAATGTTTTCCTTATATCCAGTCTAAATCTTCCCCCCTTTAGTTTGAAACCATGTCCCCTTGTCCTCTCACAACACACCTCATTAAAGAGTCTGTCCTCTTCTTTCTCATGGCCCCTCTTTAGATAGTGGAGGACCACTACCAAGTCTTTCCAGAGCCTTTTCTTCCCCAGGCTGAATAGCCCCCCTCTCTCAGCCAGAAACCTCCAAGCCACTCACTCCCTGTCACAGCAAAACCAAAGCCCAATCAAAGCCCAATCAGTCTTAAAGCTTTAGAAGACTGGCAGTATAGCACTTCCATCTAATCATACTGTTTGGCCTGGTTAGGTTCATTCAGGATCCTTGTGTGAACAAAAGCCAACACTGAAGAACTCATGTCAAGCTAGTCCCAAAGGCCCAAGTATTGCTTTAACTAGTCCCATAGTCAAGCGAACCTAGGAAAACCAGGTTTAGATAACTGCTGTACCAACACAACGGGAAAACAAACAAGTCTCGGTGATTGCAGATAGCTAAGCATCTTCGTTTTCTCTTTTTCTTTCCATTGCAGGATACCTGCAATCCAGGCACTTGAGAAGGCAAGCCTTTCTAAAAGATATTTTGCTCAGACACTACTGCAATGAGGGAGGATGATTAGGTACCACCAGCAGCTAGATAAAACACTACTTTATTTCCAGTGGTTACCTACAGCTCCCTGTAAAACATATATCTGTGCTAAAACAAGTAGTGCATATTTCCCTCCAATAGCTTACAGGAAGGAAGAGTTTGTATTATAGCATCCATCATTAGATGGTATCTGGAGTCTTCCCAGAAGCAGTAACAAAAAGTCACAAAAGGTTCATTTTCCTCACCAATTATCCCCCCAAGGCATTCAGAAATAATCTTCCGCTGACCTGGTGTTTGAGATGTTTTCCTCATCCCCCTTTCCTCTTCCTTCTCCTTCCCTGTCTTCTATTTATTTTTTCCTCATCTATTTTATATTTTCGTCCTCTTTTTCACCTCCTGCTCTACGCCTCATTGTGATCTGTGGGGAAATTAAGTCAAAGCAGCAAATTTTGTTTCAAACTGAGCACAAGAAGATTGGTCACTCTCATCTCTAAAAATGAGTTGGAAAGCTTTAGTCTTGCTGCCAAAAACACCCTATACATGAAAAGAACAATAACACAGAACAGCGCAGTTCAAGAGAGAGAAAACAACTGAGTTTCACTGACAGAATGGGCTCTCGCACCACCCAGAGCTGGGAGAGGACAGTACTTGTAGTATAAACAAAGGCTCTGCAGCAGTGTTTGCCCAAACACAAAACTGAACTTTCTGCACCAACATAACCCTTCACTCACCTTTTCTGTGTACAAAGAGATGCACTGTGCTCCCAAGACTGTCCCTGGCAAGAGAAAGAGTGGCAAGTTTGCCCAGGAGGGGTCTGGGTGGCCATTTTATACACTTTCCTCATTGAAGAAAATGCCAAACTTTCCATCACAGAGAAGAAACAGAGGCAGGTCATTTTATCAACAAGGACCAGACCAAAAGCAAGAAGGTGCCTGAACAGAAAAAGTCTGCAAAACTGCTCCTGGGTAGCCCATCAGCAGAACTGCATCCTCAAAATCTGCTCAGACAATCTCAAATAAACTCATTTGAAGAAACTACACACAAGTCAAACGCTTTCTTTCTGTAAGTTCAGTTCTATTCCTAACATACATAACAACATCAGAACTAAGCACCATACATTAATTTCTGTACAAAAAGGGGAAAATAACACAGGCTGCCTTCCATTTCCTCCCAGATTCCTCCTCACTATTCATACTACACTCTTAGGAAAGAATGTCCGCTTTTGCTATGGAGAGGACCTCCTATTTTCTACTTTCTTGGCATTCCTGTAGACACAGGCTGGCTTTGCACGAGAGCAGTGACTGGAGAAGTGCAATACAGTGATTGCTTCCAAAAATGTGATTACTGTGTTTACATCCCTGGCTTTAAAGTCCCATAGCAACTGGAAAAAATAATAAAAAAGTAACAATGAAATTACCATGCTGAAAGCTTCCACATAATCCTATTTATGCAGAAAGGCTTTTCTTACAGCACTTTGCAAAGTTCCTTCCCAGTTATTAATATTTTAATAAAATACCTTTATTATCATGTAGTGCACTGGGAACCAGACATAGAATTTCTCTAACTGTAGGTTAGCACAGTGCAATAAGCACACCGGCGGGAATCTTTGCAGCTCTTTACTATTTCTTTCCCATTCAAACTCTTTGGTTAGCTTCAAGTCATGTCCTTCCTTTGATTAACCCTCCCCGCTTTACTCATTACATTTTTTTTTCAGCCCAGACAGAGCCATGGCCTGCTTTCTTTTGCCCCTCAGTGACAGAACTTCCATCAAGAATTCTTTGGGAGATGAGCACCTTCTTTGGCAGCAACCAGACAAAGCACAATGCCTCTTAGGCAGAGCCCTGCCTCAAAAAGAAATAAATAAATAAGGGAACTCACCTCCTTATTTTATCCAGCATCTTCTGAGCCTCATCAGAGGAAATTAAAAAAGAAATTGGCTTCTCGAGAGGAGAGATCAGACACCTTAAGGAACAGATGCAATTTGTGTTTCTGAGAAATGAAAATTGAAAAGCAGGCTAAAATGGATATTGGGTGATTTATAAACCTCCTTTCTTTCTCCATTCTTTTTGAGTGTCAGTACCTTTGGTAGACTGTCAATAATGCCATTTTTAACATCTGATGTTCCAAAAAGAAAAAAATTAAGCTAGCAGTTCCATGTCCCGCCCCCTCCCCACCTCACCCGAGGGTGTTTAAAGGACCTCTCGAGTCTGCCTACACTGCAAAAGGCACGGCTCCTACAGATGCCTCTGGACATCTGTAGCTCTGTCAGTGCCAGCTATGGTGCCTCCTCTCTGGAGGTTGGTGTCCCTGCCTGTGGCAGGGGGGTTAGAACTTGATGATTCTTGGGGTCCCTTCCAACCCAGGCCATTCTATGATTCTATGATACAGTAGTTGTTAGCACTGCTTGTGCCCAATGCCCAAGAGGTGGTTGTTCGTAAGCTTGCCCAAATGCACCAGGCTTGCTCCCAAGCAAAAGTATTGAATGTTACTCCTTGACATTTTGTTGTTTTAGTAATCTGAGCCCTTGGAAACCATATCAAGATCTATAAAGCCATCCAGCTCTTAATAGTAGCAGATATGAATCACTGTGTCAGTTAATGCGAGGCGCATAAATCTCTGGCAGTGTGGATTTATGACACTGGGATGTAATTCACCAGTATCAGCTCTTAAATTTGATTAGAAACATGGGATTTGAGGGAACGAACTTAGATAGCTGGCTGCGGCTGGAGTTATGACCTTAACAAAAAAGTCAGGGACTGAGGCTGCCGAGCTGTCAGTATGCTTAAGTAACAGCTTCACGTTCACCCTGCCCACGTTAATTGCTGCCTTAATCTGCGCTGCCGACACACGCACAGCAGCGCACGCTAATGGCGAGGACAGCAGATGAGGTCCTACCAAGCCTCATTGTATCCTGCACATTTAACTGCCTTCATCACTGGAAGCCATCGTTTTATTTAATGCTTTAAATAAGGCAGAAATGCCATAATTACATTTAAATATTAAAGACATTTATAAGCAAACGGAAATTGTTTGAAGAGGAACACACAGAGCACTGCGGCGGGGATTTGGATGCCTGGTGCAGGTGGGAGATTTTTCATCTCGTCTCCTGCCTCTGCAACCAAAGCAGGGGCAAACTCCCTGATAAAAAGTTTTTTGATTCATTCTGCTTAGCCTGGTGACACTTACATGCTGGGTCAAGTGCACTGTAGCTGACTGTAATTACAGATATTAATGAAACTTTCAAAGGGATTCAAAAATGATTGTCAATGTCCATGCTAGCTAAAAACTCCTTTTGTTCTCATGTAAACAAGCCAAATCATACAAAAAATAATTCAATTATTTGGGTCAAAAATGAACAGATAACACATGGTTCATTTTATTAATTATATCCCTGCCAGGCTGCCCATCTCATTTGACATATGAGCCCACAGGTATCAAGAGAGCCACAACCACAAGCTGGAGCCACCATGCTTCCTTTTATAAAGCTCAGTTTGCAGAAGTGTATTGCAGTCTTGCAAGCGGGACAGCAGGTCCCAGCCTCAGAAACAACATCCCATCTGGATTATTTTTCCTCTGTTATAATCTTTTTCCAGTGGGTGGAATTTGTCTGTGGGAGACCTGCGGTGAATTAAAGCACAGGTACCCCCGTCTTCTCACTGACATGCTCCTGCACGTGCCTTCAGTCTGGCTGCTGACCTCTCTCACTTGAGTCTCCATCCCACATGCTCCTTTTAGGGAGAAAACAGGCAAACCCAACACAGGCAGACCATAAAATAACAGCCCTCAGGCCCTCAACTTGAAGGACAGCTGTGTCATGCAGCATTTGGGATGATGAGTTGGGTCCTCCCATTGTCAATCCAAAATCAACAACATCCCTGGCCACCGCTTCACAAATGCTCACCAGAAGGTGAGCCTTCCCTCACCCTCTCATGCCTCCAAATACTCCAGAAATTGAACTGTTTTCATGGAGCAGGCCCCCAGAGCCACAGGTTGGGCTCAGTGGTACACAACATCAGCACTGCCCAATGGATGCCAGGACAGAACAGTTAGCCAGGACTTTGGGGCAGGAATAGAGCTCCTGGTCTGGGTACCCACATCCCCTAAGCAATCTAGGGAAGTGTGACAGCATGGAAAAAAACCCTTCTAGCCAAGGTCAAAGATATATGTTCTTATGGTAGACAGTATAGACTGCAGTACACCCTACCAGCTACCCATCTGTAAGCCAAATAGCCATAGAGCCAAACTTTGATTGTTATTCTCTTCTCACTTGCCACAGTTTTCTTGCTCATATACATCCATGTCACTTTCAGTCATTCTGAAGCACAAAAGAGAGCAAGCTCTTTTGCTCTTGGCACAGTATGCAGGCAATATATGACGCATCCTTTGTTTCCACACAAAAATGCTGCTTCCCAAAAAGAGTTCAGATAACCAGCAGAAAAGTGCACTTTTCTGCCCATATATCTGCATCTAAGCTAAAGCTATATGTCTGTATGAAAGCATTATTAAAATAGCACATCCAACCAACATTATTTTACTGTCAGCGACTCCAAATGTAGGTCTGAGCCACTGGGAGAAAAACATCTTCCTAACTATGCGCTGAAGAGTTAATACTGTAAAAACACTCTCAAAGAAGGGAAACTGAGGCAGAGATCAAGTGAAAGACTTCCACAAGGTGAGTTGACACATTTATGCAAAACTTGACACTGCCTGCATTTTAGTCCATGGCACAGATGCCACGGAGGTAGCAATTTAATAAGCTACGAGCCCCATCTGTTCATTATTGTCTCAACTGGAGATCGCCATCCCTGAAGCTGAGCCACATTAATTGATTATATGAGTGCTCCTGGTTTGCCCTAATACAAAGGCAGTCAATTTAATTTAAATCCTTGTTGGACGAGATTTCAGTTTTCTGGCTGGCTTTATGCTGAAGCACAAATAGCACTCACAGTGGTTTCATAACCCACTCCTGCTACATTTGACAGAGCGCATCTGTCTACCTCCTACCTCTCTGGCAATTTTTGAATCAAAACTGATCAAACAGGAAAGGAGCAAAAAGGAGACTTTTCTTCTGGTGCTTACCACAGCTTTGAGCTTAACAGAATCTAGGCTAGCAGAAACTCCCAAATGTAATAGCATTTCTTCATACTACCTTTTCTTTTCTTTTTTTTTCTTTTTAATTCTCTCTAATTTGCTTTCCAGCATAGTATATTTTCACTTTCTCTCCATATTTTAATCTTGTTAGAGTAAGCAGAGCACAGTTCGTGTTTTTATTATAACCACTAGCACTGAGCAGCATTCTCAGGGTCACAGAAACTACGGTGGAGGGGGAAGGGTGAAGGGGAAGACTTCTAAAAATCTCCCTTTAAAAATTTCCCTAAATGCTTCATCCCCTATTTCTGACATTTTAAATAATCAAAACTTTCCTGCGATACAAGAAGCTGCTAAATTTTACTCTCTTCCTATTTATACATTTTCATTAGCGGCTGAATTTTGATTCCAATCTGCCTGATGAAGACCAGCTGCCACCACAAGTAAAGTGACTGCCTGGTCGGTGGCAGCCACAGGTA
Organism: Alectoris magna; assembly: GCA_030625065.1. NCBI lineage: Eukaryota > Metazoa > Chordata > Aves > Galliformes > Phasianidae > Alectoris > Alectoris magna. The sequence continues at coordinate 110,864,773 of CM060560.1, forward strand.
AAAGCACAGTGAATGTAAAGGGATGGCAACACATACTGCTTTCCTATAAGTTGCATGAGAAAGAAATTCACCTGCACCCTTGTGGCGTGAAAATAGCTGCCCCGCCAGCTCCCAGCAGAAAACCCACGCCCATCAAAACATTCACTTACCCTCAAAAAACTGTTTCCCTCTTCCGTCCACAAAAATGAAATCCCTTTTTGCACGATGGCCCTGTTTAATAAAGCAAGAGTATTTCTGCAGTTAAAAAGCAGCATCAGTTTTTAGCTCTTTACCCTAGCACTTACAGTACCGCTATGCTAGCAGTCCTGCTTTGTTTACAGTGGGGATATTTTTCTCCTTGGGAAAGTCAAAAAAACAGTAGAAATTCCATCTCCCAAACAAAAAGCCACGAGCACGTAAATGTAAGATGCTTAATTCAACTGCAGTGACATTACCAAGAACTGCAACAGTAAATAAAGCAAGCAATGTTCACAGACAACTGAACAAGGCAGCGTGAAGGTACCCAAATTACTGCAAACAGCACATTTCTCTTTCCCTTCCACCTTCTACCTTATCACTTGACCATAATGGCACTTTTGCTGTTCATCACTCTCTTTCCCCATCAATTTTCATTGCCCTCCACAGCTTCTTTATCACTTTTGTTGTCAAGCCTACAACTACCTTTAGATCAGATGTTTGCTATAAATCCCAGCAATAGACATCTAACCCATGAAGAATATAAATAAATTGGCCACTTTTAAGAGGCTCCAGGCAATAATGTATTTCATATCCACACACACAGCTAATATCTTCACATCTCTACTGGAAAACTGACATTGCACAAATGCCCTTACTCTGACTGTCTGTCCATCCCCTCTGCACTATGTCCAGAAGCGGTCACGTCCTAACACAGTAAATAAGAACTGGAGCACTGTGTGTGGTATGCAGTGGGCACCAGTAAGGAAACATTTTCGGCCATTCCTTTTTCACATGTCCTGTAAGCTGTTTTACTGCAAACTGCCACTAAAATAAAATAAAATTTAAAAAAAAAAAAAAGGAGGAAAAAAAAAAGAGTTGATTTTAACTCTAAGCTTTGCTAAAAGGCACTGAGTGCCTTTAATGCTCATGAGCAGAACTATTATCCAATATATTAAAAGTTGGAGTTCCAGCTTCCGGAACAAGAAAGACTAAAATTGTTGCCTCTTTTTTTCTTGCTTTTTCTTTTCTCTGTTTTCACACTTATATAAGAGCGCTGACTTCACTGGAATGTGAGGTTTACTCCAATACAAACAATAGAGAAAACTCAATCTCTTTCTGCAGATAAGTCCATATTTCAAGCCAAAATGTGTGAGCAGGATGCACCCTTTCACTACATTGCTGCAGTACAGAGGCAAGTGGGTGCCTCATCCACAACCCTGCTTAAGCTATCTGGACTGAAAACAATAAAATCTGAGTCCACACTATGTGGAAAACAACACTGGGGATAAGCAAGTCTGGCCTTAAGAGACACCTCTGGATCAGTGCTTACCCGACATACCCAGGAAACTTTAACTTTGTGGACGTTAAATAGATGTTTTGGGGTGAAGCCTTGGATTTTGTTAGTGGCACTGCCATTCTCAGCAGCAGGACACAATGCCAGTCCCAATAGCCTGGACCATACAGTTACAAACTGGAAGCACAGCCTCAGTTCACAATTTAGAAAATAAATTGCCAGCTGCAGACAAACCTGGCAAAAGATGCCCAAGTATTACTGACATTCTCAGAGGCCAAATACAAAGGTTTATATACATATATGTCTTTTTTAAGTTCCAACTTCAATTTACTTTTTTGATGAATGAGCAGAAGAAAAGGAGGTTCTCCCATAACGTGGAACAGGAAAGTCCTCCAGACCCACAGTCTGAAGGATGAGGTATAGGCACACCTTCCTGGAGGTCTCTCTGCCTTCTCTTCTCATTCACCCTGACCAAAGTGAAAGCAGAGAGATCCTTCCGCAACACCCCATGCTTAGTACAGCATCAGGGGCATGAATGCTGGGTTCCAGGCTCACATTTTGGGTAGGAAATAAGACTGACAAATGCCTGGCTGCTAGAGAGAGGCAAAAGCCTCTGCCTTCTATTCCCAAATCAGGTGTCTGCTGTTGTCTGCTTTAAAATCCATCTACTTTAACAGTGGCCATACCATCACCAGTGATGAAGAGTAATGTCTTGGGTACTGGATTGTGGCATTACCAAAGGAATGAGGATGATAAAGGGGAAAGAATACCAGCGTTTACACATAAATGTCTTCAAAATCAGTGGGGCCAGAAGCAATGCATGGGACTGGAAGTGGGCTTTTATTTGAGGTGCTAACTGGAAGAAACATGATGCTCTTAAATGCTGAGTGAGCATGGTATTTCCTGGAAAGGATTCTGGAGACAGGCTGGGCAGGTCTAGGAAAGGGACAGCTTACAAGTGGCTTGGGGTCCAGAATGGAAAATGGGAAGCACCTCAACAGACCGAGGGCTTTTTTTACTGCAGAGAAGGGCTGAAACTTGAGGCCTGATAGATCAGATCTGCAAGAGTGTCCTCTGCCCTATGGCCTCATGGGAGAGACCCCAGCCTGGGGAGATGTGCCTAAACTTTGGTTTTGTCTGCTTCCCATTTCCCCTTCCACCTCTTTCTCTCATCCGCTAAAGCAGGACATCCGTGAGACAGAGAAGACAACTTTACACTGACAGGCATGTGCCTGACTTCTGCTCCTGTTAGACACACACCACTAAGAGATATTTTCAACCATATTTCTTACATACCACCACTCACATCTCTGTGCCCTTCCTCTGACCCTCCCCCAGCTTTCAGGGCACTGTCTCTGTTGATGGCAGGATTTCCCCTTCTGAAAGTAGTCAAGGCTCAACTTCTTCCATTTGTCTCTCCAGGAATACAAAATAATGACATGTTTTACTTCTGTGAATGGGAGCTGTTCAGAAGATGTGCCCCTGACAGCTCCTGGAGCAATGAAGCCCTAGTGGCAGGCTTTTTTATGCAACCTGGGCCCCTCAGCATCACCAGGAGATGTACACAGCCATTTTGGGGACAGCAGGCTCCAGGCTTTTAGTCTAGACAGATAACTTTGCATTCAGTGTTGTCCTCTGTTCTGACTGTATGATTTGATAAAACAAAATAATGAACAGAGTATCTGATAGATGAAAATCTTCTGGGAGCACAGAGGTGCTCTGGAACAGCAGCTTCATGATCACTAGCTGCAGGGGTATGAGTGCTAGCTGGAAGCAATAACCTGCTGAAGACCACCTGGCATTAGACCTCAGGCTACAGACCTTGAGATGGCTGCCAGCATCATGCAGAATTTGGAGGTTCTGGTCCCTCTTCTCTGTTCTGCTATCACTTCCTGGTGTCACTCAAGAAGTACAAATACAAATGTATTTGCATGCAACTCATTTACTTTTACTCTGGAGTTGAGAACTGTACTTTTCTGCCTCAGACATCAATGCAGCCACTGTGAAGTTGCTGGGTGAAAAGTGCTGTTGAAGTAATAAACTGCCCTTGCCAGATTTGCAGGCTCTCTAGGAACTCTTATCTACAACCTCCCAGCCTAATTTTGCCTTTTGATATACACAATTGATTTCTGAACTGTCTGACTAGAAATAACCTACAGGGAGCAGGCTCTCACAAAGCGCTTCCCATCCCTCCCTCTGCTGAAACCAAGGGTGTGGGGCTGAAGCAGTCACAGGCATTCAGCTCTGCCAGAGCGCAGCGTCCTGGCCCCACTACCCCAGCTCCAGGATGCTTGGACAGCTTGAATCCTTTCATCAGCACCTGTGTCACTCCTTTTAAGATAAACTCTGGCTTCCATTGCTTCCAGCATCAGGAGCTTCACAGTGCGGGGCAGATGTATGCCTTCTCTGGTGGGCCCAGCACATACAGCATCGTGTCAGTGCTGGCTGTACCCCACTATTCCTAGGTCAAAGCTGCAGTGAAGAACCCCATTCAGAGTCTGCCAAGCCACCCAGAGAGGAAGCTGAGGCTCAGTATGCTATTTGCTCTGCCTTGCTCTAACCTAAGCACCCACAGGTCCTGTCGCACAGCCCACAGCCTCCACCACAAAGCCTGGGCAAGGAGCCGCAGGGCCGGCCCAGCGCCAGTATTTAAATAGGAAAGGGCAGGGAGGAAAGGGCGAGGAGACGAAAAGCAGAGGGGAAATGGGGAAAGGCGACTTGGGAGAAGCTGCCGAGAGCGGTAAGGAAGAGCGGACGGCGTACGCCGGGGCTGCACTGTCACCCAGCGGTGGCAGGCCGAACGCCAGCCGCCATCGCGCCCGCGTCGCCACGGCTGCGGGGCAACACCTCCACGTACATAGACTTCTACCTACACACACTGCGCCTTACTCCGTAAAGCTCTCAGGCATGCTCGCGCCAGTCACAAAATGGGAAGTCTCTGGAACGAAAGGATGCGCACACTTCCCTCTCTCCGTTGCAGAGGACTCCAGATGTACACATGCTAAAAGAAATGCTTCCAGGCACGCATACCTGTTTTTCAAGAGGCTGAGAACAGATCTGTCTTTTTGCAAGATAAGAAAGATTTCACTTTTCGTTTCAAAGAGACAGAGTTAAATAGTACTGCACAACAAGGGCAATGTTTCAATCAGAGCTGCAGTAATAGATGCTCCGTGCTGAATAATCTTATGTAGCAATGACAATACAATCAATTGATGGATGAGTTAAAGCCTTTCAGGGCTTACTCAAAATACACTCTGTGTAGTAGTGTGTGTCCATTTTCCAGAAAGGCTGCAGTCATCAGTAATACCAGCGATAGAGATAGGAAAGGCTTCTGAAATCACGATATTTTGAATGTATCAAGCTTTTCTTCGCCTTCCTGCTGTGCTTAATCTTTCGTAGCCAATCCAGTGTAGCTATTTGCCTTACAGAAGTATGAAACTGAGAAACTAGGAAGATCAAGCAGGAATAAGGGAATTAGATTATACCCATAGCCCAGACCCATCTGGAACTGGCTATTCTATGAAACCAGGAGGGATCATAGAATTTCCTCTCTCATTTTTCCAAATGATCTTAAGACATTCCTTTGTCCCACGTGAAACGCGCCCATGACTGGAAATGTTCTAACATACATAGGGACCGTCTATTCTGACTAAAAACTCTTTCTAGCGGTACCGTGATACATTTGTAATGTATCCCTTGTAAATTTGGGAATTGGACAAGTTCTGAACCTCATTTATTCCACAACAAATTAAACGTCTGAATTTTACCCACCACTGCCAGTGTTGCCACCGGCTACATAACTGCTTCTTCCTAATGAGCTGCAGCTCTGCACATCTTGTTATTCATATGGTTTTGTGTTATAGATATAAGGATTAGCAAGGATTTAGGATTTATATCTCATGTGAGAGGTGAATAACTTACCACTTTACATCTTCCACCAGTGGGAAGGGGAGTGAATGTGCCATGCAGTGCAGTGCACTGTGAACTCCCACCATCAGAGAGAGGGCTAGAGAACAAGTGGGTTTTACTGCTGGACCCTTGAGATCACTCTGTCTATACATGGTGGAGAAAGGACTGAGGTGAATCCCAGAGTTTAGAAGGCTATACTGAGAACAGCCTCCACCACTACATACTGTGGGAGAAGTACAAGCATCGCTGGAGGCAGTGGGAAACTTCTATCCCATGTGAGCAGCACCTCTCACACTGCCCCTCCCCAGATGCTGAGGCACAAGCAAGCAAGACTCCCTCTTCTTTTTCTGTTGGCTTCATTCAGCATGAAAGTTAGCTGCAGAACCTCCACAAAAGCTTGGGCTGAGATGTTAATATGAAAGCCAATTTCTCAAGCTAGTTGAAATTTCAGCCACCACCATTCTCCCACACATTTGAACTCCCTTCCCTTCTTTTTTTTTTTTTTCTTTTTTTTTCATTCCCCTCTCAAGCACCGTGACAAGCAAGCTCTTTGTTTTTAGTACTTCAGTCACTCCCTCACAGCGCTTGAACTGCTGAGCCCTCCCACAAAATCAGGATAATGAATAATGTTCATCGTCAGTGTATGTTTCCCCCCCTCGGGCTTGCAGCATGACTGGAGAGGCACAAACTCTGACAGCTGAACAAATCCCACACTGCCGCAGAGGACAAGCACAGCAGCGTGCCCTGGCAGCCTTCTCAAAGGCTGCAGCCTGGTTTTCCACGCTTGGGGGCCTTTCTTTTTCTGGAGGACTCAGCTCCACTTCAGTATCAGGGCTGCAAAGGAGCCACGAGGTGCAGGGATGCCCAACAGTGTGAAAGGGGATGCTGCTCTCTTTGATCCTCCCTATGTGTCACTCCTCACACTATCCACATAAACATTCATTTCCAGATACTGTGACCAAGGCACAGAAAAGGGAGAGTCATACATTTCCAATATAGGCTGCCTTCAGCACCATAAGCAAAATCAACAGCTAGCAAATTCTACATTAGCTCTGCTGTTTCTGTTTGCCTACATTTGAACTGGTCTATTTCCTTTTAAAATTAAGGAGCACACAGAGCTATAGGTAGTATTACATATAATGTAGGATACATTGCTGTCACTTACTTCCACGGAAGTCTGTTTTTCTAGCAGAAGTCCTTGCCACTACTGAACCTCCTTTGGCCAGCCTGACTCCAGCACCAGGAATCGCATTTACCTGCAGCCTGGGAGGCATCACTCACTTTGCAATCAATACACTCACAAGAGAGTCTCACAATGGTTGAAATTGTTGCTCAATTAATTGCCAGCTAGTTCCTGCCAAAATGCCTGCAATAGCTCTTCCCTGGGAGAGCTCTTCTCCCTTGGGAGAAAAGAGTATGGCCCTTTAAAGTGCTCTGAGGTCACATTAGCCACATACAGACTCCATTACCCATGACCTTACCTCTTAGGCTGGAGGTGGATGCATGTAGCAGCTATTTGCCTTGATCTAGAAGCACCAGGATTGAGACAAACGAGGGTCCAGTCAGGAGATGGCAGCCAAAGGGCTCCAGAACCATCACAGGCACTGGAAATGCTGAGCTCACTGGAGTGCACAGGGATCCTTTCAGGAGACCATGGTGGAGCTGCCTAGAGGGACCAGAACATCCAAACAGAGGAGGGTACCCAATGCTAGAAGCAACACCCTCACCTTGCCACCAAAACAATCAGGAAATGCAACCTCATATATACTGGAAACAGAAAAGAGTGTCTCCTCATCGAAGTACAAAACCATATGATGTGAGTTTACTGTGTAGCTTTTGCAGGATTCCTTTGCAGAACAAACCCTCCCAAGATAAGCAAGAATCTCCTGGTTGCACAAAAAATAGGATTGACTGAAGAGTATCACAAAGTGACTGTCATCATGGGTTACTGAGGAAGTTAGGTAGGAGGAAGTTAGGTAAGAAGCAGCTGTTTTATACATTTTATTTTCTCCATTAACTTGCCTAGCAGGAAAATGAAGAACTAATCACAGCAAAACATTCTTTGAAGCCTTAAGCATTATAAAGCTTTGTTTAAATGGTTTAAAAACAATGACATTTCTCATGGAACATTCACTTTTCCCTTTGGAATGGTTTTCAGCTTTGAAATATTTCCCTTTTAAAAATGAGGAAGCTCAACACTGAAACTCGATAACTTTTGATATTTTTACAATAAAACGTGACAAATGAGAAACTTTTGTCGTTGCCAATTTGCTGAAAAATATTTTGAACGGGTCATTCCAAACAGATTGTTTTCTTTTTTTTCCAAAATATTGGCAGTTTAACCACCTTTGTTCGTATTTTTTAAATTATTACTACTTTTTGTAAGGACTGCAGACTTTATGACTTCTTTTTTTTTTGGATGAGCAACTTGCCACAGATTCTAGTCATCCAGTTACTCATCGTTTTTAATTAATTGCTTTACTACGCCTGACTGTAAAAAAACATGTTACAAATAAAAATGAAATGTCAGCTGATATTGCACATCCTACTTGTGCGCCAAAAAATAAAAGAGCTTCATGTTGTAAACTGCACTTTCTTCTAGGTAAGTTCTTGGTAGGTTTGATGAACTACAAGGATTAATTCTCATTTCTTATAAAACCTATTTCACTGTTCAGCATTTAGGAGGAATAACTGAATATTGTGTTGTCGCTCCATTCCAGAATGCCACTTTTGCTCCTTTTAAGATACAAAACTTTCTCTATTATTTCAGATACCCAAGTTTCCATCTTGCTGCACCGCCTACAGCAGTTTCCCCAGGTGAGCTCCAAGGGGGAAAAAAAAGGATAGAATATAAAATGGGGTGGGGGTGGTATAGAATAAATTAAATTCAGTATAAAAACATAAAATGCAAAGAGGTTCTAATTTCAGTAATTTTTGTAAGTGAATAAAATTCTCTATTTCTTTTTAAATATAAATAAGTGCTACTTTACTTAGTGTGTTATTTTAGTGCTATTTCTAGCGTGGTCCACCGATATGAGCTCAGGGATCACCAGACGGATCCATTTAAATATAGCACCTTCTAGCTAACAGCGACAGGCACCAGGTATCTATTATTAAACTGCAAGAAGATGGCAAATGAAAAAACCTCAAATCCTTCTTGAATTAGCTTCTGCTGCAGGGGCAAGGGCTTGAGTGGAGCCACGTTGCTTTGGAGTGGGACATGCAGAGCTTCAGATCCCCCTGTGTCCTACCACTCCAAGCAGATAGAAGGATTAAGGGCAGCAAGCTATAGGGCCCATGGTGTAGTCTGCTTCAGCCTCTTGGCAGCCTGTGTCAATGGCTCCAAGAATGGCAAGAAATTGACTTTACTATCCCCAAATACTGACTTTTGTGGCTATTTACAACTTAGAAAGTCAGCACAACATTCAATTATTTCCCTACTCCTTCAGAAAGTTAAAGAGGTAAGACAGAAGGTGAGAAACACATAAAGACAACACATTACAGGGATCTGCACAATCTGCTGGGAGCAAAACATCACTATACGGCCCCATTCACAGTAGCATTATCTATCTTTCCCTCCCAGCTCGCCCACTGACTTGAAGCAATTCTAGTTTTAATGAATGCTTAAATTCAAATATCATCACAAAGCTACCCAAGACTTTGCATACAAATATTTCATTTATGCCTTTTGTGCAAGGTGGCATCTTTTTGCAGCCATACTGGAAGGAAATCCAGACAGAACCTCAATGGTGGGTATCAGCTGAGTTGCATTACTCTATTTTAAACACGTGCACAACGCACAGCAGCATCACAGGCACTTTTGGTGCCTCAGGTAAGCAGAGCTCTGCTGGAGATGCAGTTTCAGAGACAGCTGCTCCTTTTCTTGTTGAGGGTGGATGAGACGTCCAGCAAGCACCACATACCAACTGGCAGCTCAGAAGTATTTCCCTTGCTGCCCTTGTTTACTTTTCTCCTACTAGAGCAAAAATAGCTGCCAGTTTTCCTTTTCTTTTCCCTTGCATCTGTTAGTTTACCCCTGTCCCTCAGCACATCCTAAGAATTTCTAAAAGATTATACAGACTCAAGCCTGGAAGTTTTCCTGTGGCTTTCAATGTTTCTCCCCCCTGGTGAAACCCAGGGCATGTGGAAAACCAGAGCAGCTCGGCACAGAGCAGAGGCATAACTCATGCTGCTTGAAGACAAGGAGAAAGCAAACCAGAATTACATTGATGGATTTACTCTCTAATTGTTCATTAAGATAATGAGAACAAGCTATCAGAAGGATTTCTGAAAGAAACACGTTTGAAGGAAGGGCCCTGGAGAGGAGACCTGGAAGCAAGAAATGGGGCAATTAAGGAGAGAGGTAGAGCGAAGGGACACATCCCCTGGGTCAGGCACAGGTTGAATATGTGTAAGTCCCCCCCCGCCTGTACATAGGCGGGGGAAGAAGGGAGTGAGAGGGGCACCACACGGTGGGGACATTTGTGACCTCTGTGAGTGGGCTGCAAGAGCACAGGAGCGGAGGCAGCAGTTGTAGGCCCTGAGCTGACCTCAGCTGCTGCTATGGTGTAGCAGAGGCGGCACAGGGCCATGCACCTCCACTCGTGCTCACACCAGCTGCAGGCTTTGCCCCATCCAGGCTCCCTATGCCTTTCCAAAGCACCAGGCCTCTCAGCAAGATGCACCCTCACAGTGGGACCAGGCAGAGTACTGCCTCAGCCTCCAGCATGTACTTAAAGGAACATTATGCTGTATAGCAGGCTCTCAGCCCTCATCTCCTCACCTTGTAGGCTTCCTACAGGCAGAGCTCTACTCATGCAAAGCCTGTTTGTTCACTGTTACATCAGGCCCTGGCTCTGCAGCTAAGACCACACATGGGAGTGCAGGTTATGGGCTGCTCACACAAGTGAGGAGAAAAAGGCAGCTCCCTCATCCCTTTCAGAGAGCAAAATGTGCTGGAGGATTGGATGCTTTGGCTACAGCTCAGTAATGTGGCTCTTTGAAACTATTCTGACCTGAAGTAAATCTTAAGGCATTAAAACACACTTGAATTCTCCTGAAAATGAAATATTGAAGGATGCTCTGGGATTTTCACGTGAACTTGCCAGTAAAAGCAACTGGGAGAAAAAGAGCTGTAGGTGGGAAGCCGGAAGGACCTGGAGAGACTAACAGGAGTGAAAATATAAAATGCTTGTCAAGAGGATAGAGTGAAAGTTGCTGAGAAGTAAGAAGTGAAAGAAGGCATGAGAGAAAGGAGCAGAAGGGAGTTAAGCCAAGGAAAGCCCCGGAGTAAGTTAGAAGTAACACACAAAAGAGAAGGGCATCAACCAACAAATATGTATTGTAACACACATAGTGAAGAACAGGGACAAGAAATGACACAATTTAAAGGTGAGGGAAGGAAGGCCAATAAGGAAAAAGAGGCAGATGTGAGACAAAATGCATGAGGCAAGAGGCAGTGGAAATGGTAGCATAAAAGAAAGTTGGAATGGCAAGGCATTAAATGAAGTGGAATGAGACTATTTCACCATAAAGTCATGCATAAATGGCACGGATGTCTACTTTGGGATTTGCTGTTTCATTTAAGAGCACTGGTGAGCTGGGTTGACCCAGGAGGGAGGTGCTTTCCCTGTGCGTTTGCTGAGGAGCATGGCCCCGTGATTTGCAGGCATGATGCAAGTGCCACTGCAGTGCCACAATTGATCTGTCTCTTTTTGCCTCAGCCACACAAGCCCACTGCTGTTCCTGAACTAGCTGCTTCAGGAGCCAGTAAAGCAAAGTGCAAAACTCTTCTCTTTCCTAAACTCCCATTTCTGATGCTGAGGCTACAAACTTTGTTGTTACTAATAACATATACCTCCCCAGTAAAGCTGGGTTATTACCAGCACCTATGTGACAGCAGTTTCAGATGTAGTCTTACCTTATGTTGGAGATCATTGTATTTGCATTATAGTAGGTCTGAAATGTTTCCATTGTTCTTCTTCCATATCCCTGAGAGAAAAGGCAATTAAGAATTTTTTAACAAAACCACTTTCTGTCAACAGTGACTCTTTTACAGTTTTTTGAGGATCTTAACAGCAAAATTCACCTACAGTTTATTCCAATACTTATCTGGTATTTCTTGGCTGTCCTCTTTCACCAGCTGGAAGAAACATCCAAGACTGGCATAAGAAGTTTCTTGACTCAAACCCACCAGCTGAGGATGAGATATGTCCTTCCTTTCGTCTTATCATTTGGATAGTTTTGATGTCCAAATGAAGATGCAACACCATCTCATCCCTGACATCCTGGCCACACCAGCAAGAAATTAACTCTGGTTCCACTTCTGTAAGCAAGGGGCGCATCTGCATAGTGCCTCATTTAAAGGCCAACAGGAAACTGCAGTTGTGAGGGGAGATTATCATTTATTTCATGACCTGATCAAAAAGAAAAACTCCACTCAACCAAGGAATCCTTTCAGAAATGTTTGTTATACATTGCAAAAGTAAGGACTGAAAAAAGGCAATGGTCACTTCTGAAAGCAGTGTCAAGCTGGAGATGCCAGAAGGCAGAGGGGCATTTTGAAGAGCCTAAGGAAATTATTGAAAGGGAAGAGGCATGCACACACCTGGTAGAGGAAGAGCCAGAGCAGAGTTTGTCAGACGCAGAGAACATCCACATCCAAAGCTATGATTAATTGTAAGAGTAATGGGTTATTTGCCCATCCAGAATGCCTGATACTGCAGAAGGAGTGAAGTGTTGTGTAGAAATGACATTAATCTCCCTTGATGGGTACATTATTTCCACTGAATTCTACCTGACGTTTCAAGTTGCTTTCAATATATTTTATTGTATATTTTTTCACATTTCCAGTACTCTATTGCCAAAGATTCTGAATCATCAGAATTAATCAGGAGCCTGGAACGGAGCCAGAAACAACAAATAAGGAACCAGGCGCTTTTGATATTCTCCCAATCCTAGATGGATGTATAATTCATATTTATTGGTATCAGAAGACCTAGGACTGCTAAAAGAAGGAAAAAAAATAAAATAAAATCCATACATATTTTTGCAAGAAACTGATGGGCACTGTCAAAAAGAAATGGGCTACAATTTCTGTTCTGAAGCATTTGGCTCGTGGTTTGGAGACCAGTGGAGAGAGAGGAGAGCCCAGGACAAACCTCTCATGCTGGTTTAACCACCAGGAACTTCATCAAATGCTGTAGTGTTACACCAGTGTGACTGAGTGAGGTCTATAAGATATCTGGGCTCCTCATAGAAATCCCACCCTGAAGGCCTGACTACAAATTCAAAGCTACTCCTTTAACTGAGGGAGAATAAGAAGTATATTTGTTTAATTACCCCTGAAGGACAGCCTGAAGTGATGGAAAAAACCTTCCATGTAATAAAAATAAATGAGAATCTCTACCCCTGCTGCTTATTGTAGAGCACTGTTACTTAGCACAACAGACGCCAGCCACTCAGAGGGCTCCCTGTGAAAGGACACTGCTAGTGCCAGTCCCTCACCAACACTGTCAAGCACAACGCAGGAAGCTAACGCTGATGGGAAAGAGAGAAATCCAAAAGCAAAGGCCCAGCAAGTAAGCATTTCTTGATAAATCTTTGGGGGCAGCCACTGAGCTGGCCTGGAGTTTGAGCAATGCCTCCTTCCCACGCAGGTGCCAGGGGAGCTCCTTGTCTGCATACCTCCACACTGAATCAAAATTAAAAATTCTGTTAAGAGAGGAAATCTCCTGCCAACCAACATCCCTGAGCTCAGAGAAATTTTGCTACAATGAACACTGTGACAGGAATTTCATGCTGAGCATCAGCACCATGAGGACACTATCATATTCCGTGCTATTTTGAAGTCATGCAAAGATGCCAGCATCTGGGGGACTTTAAGGACCCATTACTGCAAAGGTCTTTGACAAATGAATAAAACATGAAAGTGTTTTCCTTTGCAAGGAGAGCAGTACAGAAGGATAAGGGGAGGGATAGGAGCATGAACACCATTTTTGTTCTGGATTTTGTACATTTAAAAACCTGCCTCTGAAGGCAGTTCTGTAATTAGCAGCAGCTTACACTTACAAGGATATTTTCTCACAGCTCCACTGCACTGGCTAATTGATGGGCTTTCTTCCTTGCCAGTGGGGAAATCTGGAATGAGCTTTCTTGCTGATGTACCTCAGTGCCCTGACTACTGTTTGAGAGCCCTCTCCATTCACAGGCATGCACTGCCACGTACATACATACACTTACAGAGCAAACATATTTACAAACACTGCAAATATTTGGCATCTTAAAAAAAAAAAAGAAAGAAAGAAAAAAAGAAAGCTTGGATAGAAGAGTCTTTGTTTTCTTAGAGTATTTATTATAAATGTACTAGCTAGGAAGCAGAACTGCATAAAATTCTCTGCTGTAAAAATAATTGAAACCATGACCCTATAAAGTTACTTTAAAAGATGCACTTGCTTCCCGTAATCCTAGACTATTACCCATGCTATCTGTTGCAGGGTTGGAAAAATTAGAAGATTGTGAGACCTTGCTATTTATGCTGCATTTACCCCTATGGGCCTATTTAAATACGGCATTTCTAAAGATGATTTCTCCTGAAGCCAGAAAGCTGCCATTTACTAGCTATGAGAAGCCATGCACTGCTGCATACCATATTCCCGATCTTGAAAACCTCTCATGCTGACTTCTGAGAAAGAGCAGACAATGGGCTGCTGCTCTTTGTTTCAAAAGGGAAGCCAGAAGGAGTCGATACAATAATTTTTGGCTTGTGCACACATGGTGGGCTGCCAGATAAAAACACAGTAGTTTGTGTTCTTTCAAAAAATATTTTTTTAAAACCTGCTCTGAAGAATGTATCAGAATGCACGATCCTTATCAGTACCTCTTGAGAGTTGAATGCTTAAAATACAGGAGGAAATCTAGGGTTTACCTTTTTTTCCCACTGGGAGGAACGTTTTCAGCATTATGAGTGAGGATGCAGCCAAAAACTGTGTGTGCTCAGAAAACAGTAACCATTAAGACTACTAATCTTCTCTCTGTCTTCATAGCGCTGAGTTGAGACCTTTCCGTTGACTCAGTAGACCTTGGATCTGTCCTACTGATGCTATGCAGAAAAGCACTTAAACATCAGTATTTGAAACCTGAGGTTAAATTCCACCAGGACAAAGACAGAGGTGTACTTCGATACTGATCTGATCAGGAAATCAGGGAGACAACTAGTAAGTAAAAGCAGTTATGGAATTAGGGATGGGACAGCATGGTTTGTTTTGTGAGAACTGACTGTTACAAAAATCCTTCCACTGCTGAAGAGCTTCTCCTCATTCCCCTGTTGCTGTGCCATTCAGCAAGCCTGTCGGTTTTGTCCTTTCTTTCCTGCCTGGACTGTAGGGATCCCCAATGAGCTGCAGAAGAAGCTAAAAGGTTCTTCTATTGTTTTTCTTAAACTGCATACTATCCCATACAGCATTGCTAACACTGCATTTTAGCAAATTCATCATCAGAGCCTCGACAGAAGATTGTGTAGGCAGCCTTCTACATTTGAGTAGCCTTGGGGATAGAAAACACCCATGCGTAAATACTTTAGCAGAAGTTGACTTGTCCAGCAGTTTTCCTGAATTCTTCTCTCTAACAGATACATTCTCTCCCTCTCTCCTGACACTGAAGTTGGATCCCATGAGTGAGTAGGAAAGCTGTTTCCTGGTCATTTTACTCACATAAGCAATGACCTCTAAAAGGAGACAACTGCAAAACATTTCCCGTGGTGTCACATTTATACCATTTGCCTTCCCTTATATTCTCAGCAGGCCTGCCAGTCCCTCCAGTCCCACTGTAAGGCTTCCAGACAACTGAGAAGCTCCCTCAAAACACAATGATTCACACTTCAGACAAGGCCACGTTTCTGGAGAGATGCACATGCGGCATGGCAGCATTCAAGCCATTCATAGTTATACACATGGGATGGATTCAAAAGTGGGAGAACCACAAACACAGCTTAGCAGGCAGGGTTAGACTTCTTCATTCTTCTCCTTAGATCTGTATGTTTCTACATCCAGCCATCCTCTGCGCACACCTTTAAGACAGCCAAGCCCATAACCAGAGAGGCTGAAGAGATAGCCTTAGATCCAATTTTCACACGCACATGCAGAGTGATTTCCAGAGTATTCAGTTGTCTCAGCGGGCAAAGACTTTTGCAGAAGTATGTTTTTCTAGCAATTAATTTTAGCAAGACTCTTCCCCTCAAAAACTACTTTCAAGAAGAACTGCAAGTTTTCCTTAGCTTGAAAAACCTCCCTTTGAAAAAAGCTGTGATAGCCGACAAAGCTTGGACTTCAGTAATGTTCTGCAATAACCAGAAAACTTAAATTCATTGTTTTCAGCCTTCATGCAAGTTTCCAGATTGGTCTGAGGACCAGTGCAGCAACAGTTTTCTCTTTGCACCAATGACTCTGAACTAAATAAGCCATCAACTTGACTTTGCATTTGGTATTGATCCATCAGCGCCCCCACAATGACCTGCCTTTGATGCCAGCTCTCCTTGAAGCCAGAGGTTGGACTGTGTGACTCCTGGAGATCGCTCCCAACCTAAATTATTCCGTGAGTGCAAGATGCAGATGGAGAGGAATCCCTACAGCACAGAACTGGTGAGTAAATCTTTCTCACTCAGCAGCTGATGCAAGAAAAGGGGACCAGACTGTCTTCAAGCTACTTTAAAGGGTACTCAATGGGACCACAGAGAACCTACAGCTTCCAAAATCCCAACAATTTTTCTGAAAACAATCACACTGCCAGAATTCTTTATTCACTCAGTTTTGTTCTGCAGGAAGTAGCACAGGTCCGTTATGCATCACGACCCTCTTTCCTGAAAGTCAATAGGAAGTGAGCAATCTGTGTCTCCCATTCAAGCTCAGAAGCTCAGCAGGGGGACTGGCACTCTAGTACAAGCACATGCTTAAAAGCTTTGCTGAGTAAAACTCCAGGCACCATCCCATCCTATCTGTAGATATGAGCCATCCTCCCACAAGTATTCATTCTTTGCTACATCATATAGAAAGGTTCAAAAGCATGTAAAAAGGTTACCATTTTCTATTAAACTCTGTAGTGCTTTTCTATAAGGCTAGTAAATTCAGTTTATTGAGCAAGATGATGGTCTGAGCATTTCTGGTGCACTATAATGCATGAAAGATATTGTATTATCCAGTACATTTCAATCTTCAAAAAGTTTCTTAAAGACTGAAATGCTTGCAATTTAATTTTAGGAATGTATTAGCACATATACTATAGAGAAAATGCATTCATATTCAGCCAGCATTATAATAATTTCTATTATCACAAAGAAATCTACTTTACTGGCATTAAAAATGTACATGAAGATGGACTGTATTCACCACAATTATCATTACTGCTAAGCATTTTAAAAGCCTGAGCCCATTGCAATTTGATGACAGATAATGAGATAAGAAATTTTGTGATTAAAATCCTAAACATTAGAAGAAAAACACCAGTATGACATTATTTGCAGAGAAACACCAGATTCAGAGCTTTAAAATAGGATTTTAAAGAATTTTAAATGTAATATTTCTCTAATGAATTAACAATGCATGCCTGAATAGACTTTTCAGCATTCAGTGGAAGACTGTCTCAGGAAGGTCAAGTTACAAGAGTTTACATACAACAAGGTTGTTCACTAGTATTGGAACTGACATCTCACTGTTCTGATGTAATATTTGAATGGATACCAATGTTTAAACGGTCTGAAGGAAAATGCTGATAGTTTAGTAGAGGAAACTATTAGGCAGCCAAATGTTGAAATCAATAATGATGCAGCAGGCTATTGCACAGAGAAGGTGAATTAGACTGTATGCTGTAAGACCAACAGCATATGGAGCTGCTGCAATAAACACAGAGTTTAAGAACAGCAAAGCTGACAGCATGTTCAAACCGTTATAATATTATGCAAGAACAGATGTGGGGTTCTGTCACAGTAACAATACTACGGAGTGACTGTTGTGTTTGGACTGAAGTGGAGTTGAGGAAAGTGTGAATGAGTCCTCAAAATGGAAAACAGACATATCTTGTTGCATTGCAGCAGATTTGTTTGCAAAAGTTTGACAAATAGCAGGATTCAGGAAATACAAATGAAAACCATCAGCAGTGAAAGCACAGTAAGTTTTGTGCAGTCGTTTCAACACAGTGAAGAATACCCTCCAGAACTGAGGAAAGTCTCTGACATATGACATTGGACACACCAAAGCAATATTATGAAAACTCGGAAAGATACACCACAGGCCCAAACTGCCCAGGCTCCCAGCAGTGCTGAGCAAACCTGTGCACCTTGAACCACAGCAAGACAAAAGGAAAGAGGGGTAACTGAGCAGTCTGGTTACAGCTCCAGAAAGGAAGACCTTTTGGTATCACATACACCTGCAGCTTTCAGAGCTACTGCCAGTTTTGGAAGACTTGTCTATGCATCCATGCCACAAGTGGCATTTCAGGAGCATTTTGTCTGATGTCTCAAAGAGGCACACAGAGTAGCATTATGCCTCCAGACATTCAAGCACTAATGATTGAATAAAATACAGCATCCATGTGAACTTACCAGCCAAGAATTCTACTAAAACCCAAGGCAAACAATGTATTTTATATGTAGAAGTGTCTTTTCTGAGGAATAAATTAAAATCCTGCCAAAGAGTGCAATTGTATCAGAGCTGGGAAAGTGCTGCCAGTATTTCCTTTGACCCGTGTGATTTTTCTTCCCCCTGTGTTTTGCCATCTCTGCACTGCATCTTCCCTCCTCTGCAGAATAAGCATGGCAGCGACTGCTCATAAATCACATCTTTGGTCTTGGGGGTTTGGCTCTTCATATACACTGTAAGTATGGAAAAAACAGGGTCCTCCTAAAGGTGATTTGGAGGTGAAACTCAAAATGTGCTTGAAGTAAAACAATATGTAACATTGCCATGAATTCAGCTAAAGGAAAGTCTTCATAAAAGTTCCTCCATGATCTCAGGTAACCCTCACAACATATATTAGGAGTTTCTTGCACAGAGCAGATGCAGATAAGCAGTCTGAAGCAGTGGGACTGTTGCCATTTCTCTTGGTTTTATTTTCTGTGTATTTTGATTTTGTTTTTCGTATTCATGGGGATATAGACTACATGAATAATTTCAGGGCAGAGGTGATTCATTTTTATGACATTTTTTCAGGAATGGCATGAGAGATATGAGCAATACTGTGTCAGTTACTTTGGTTCACATTTGCATCCCCTCATCAGTGAGTAAAACAAAGTCATACAACTGCCAGCATTCAATTTCTGAGGTTCTCAGGATATTCATCACATATCCACAACACACATAAAGTAACCCCCCCAGATGACTTTTGCTGTAAAGTTACGATACTATTACTAAGGACAAAAAATTAGACCTAGGATTCCTTGCAGTAAGTCATTGAAACTGCCTGCTATATGACATTTTACAATTATATTGACTGCACTTATTAGTTTATATTTGTGCCAAAAAAAAATGCCAGATAAACACATTAATTTGCTGTGTATCAGTCTAAATCAATTTCTATTAAATGGCAGTCTCTTCTCTGGAAGTATCTCAGGATGGAGTGCCCAAGTTATACTGGAAAAGACACATATTAGAGATCTTCTAACACTTACACCCCAAAGAAAAACGCCTCATGTGTCAGGAGGAAGTTTCATGCACATATGTGATTTAGGAGTTCTCATTCAATAGTTCTCAGGCAGACCATTTCAGGATGGTTGATCTTCAGATAAAGAGATCTTTCAAAATGTTTGTGGATATAGCCTTTCCAGCTTCAGCAATTCTGTCCTCTTCTTTTGAACCCACTATACTTATTTCAAGCTTCCTAGCCAGCACAGTTAGAGAAAATGATTTCTGATTCAGTCCTCAGTGAAGAACTTGCAATAACTTGAATGCAATTGGACCCAGAGCCATGAATGTGCTATATAGGCTATGTCGTATTAGCAAGTGAAAGTTGTGGTAACATTAGACCAATTTAGGGGGTTTAAGAGTTTTCTGCAAACTTCCTATGGCCTCAGGTTGCACCAGGGTAAGTTTAGGTTGGATATCAGGAAGAACTTCTTCACAGAAAGGGTTGTTAAGCACTGGAATAGGCTCCCCAGGGAGGTGGTTGAGTCACCATCCCCGGATGCGTTTAAAAACCATCTGGATGTGGCACTCAGGGACATGATTTAGCAGAGGGTTGTTAGTTAGGGTAGTATGGTTAGGTTGTGGTTGGACTTGATGATCTTTAAGGTCTTTTCCTACCTGAGCAATTCTATGATTCTTGCCGTCTGGTCCTATGGACAGAATCGCCCATAGGTTCTGCAGTGCTGCAAGAGTGCCCCTTCTAGTTTGGATTCACCTGAAATTAGCCTTCTTTTGTACCCTAAGACCACCCTGTGGATCAAAGCATAGCGAAGACAAACAGCTTCACTTCAGAAATGCCTCAAGTGCTACTATAGGCATGTTCATGTTTACCAGCATAGTGATGATTCTTGACAGTTTGCAAAGCATAGAAAGGGCACCTGGTGTCCCACAGTCTTGAACCTGGGCAGTTTAGCTATGACACCATGAAGCATCTATGGCATTATCATTATTTAGCTTGTTAAATAGCAGGTATTTTCAGATTAAAAATGCTGAATAATATTGAGAATGATAGAATGGGTCAAAAATCTGTTTAATACAGACTTCTACCTGTGTAGCTGCTGACA
Organism: Alectoris magna; assembly: GCA_030625065.1. Taxonomy (NCBI): domain Eukaryota; kingdom Metazoa; phylum Chordata; class Aves; order Galliformes; family Phasianidae; genus Alectoris; species Alectoris magna. The sequence goes on from CM060560.1 coordinate 110,884,887, forward strand.
TCAGGCGTCTCTGAATCCTTCTCAAAATTGTCTTATGTGCAGAGCACATCTCAGTTAACATTCAGCTAACATCTCAGTTAGACTTTTATATTCAGATGACAGCAGCTATGGAGTTCAAGCCCCTTCCCAGAGCCTCCTTCGGAGCAGAAAACTAAACAATCAAAACAGTTAATAAAGCATGGCTTTGTTGCCAGAAAAAGCGGATGCAAACCTTCCTAAGTGTGAAAAGACCTGCAGACTTTAGGGCTCTTTCACCACTATGATACGAAAACTGAATTGCTGAACAGTATATTTGGGATCCTATCTCGCATGGATACTACCATGGGTACAGACTCCAAAACACAAAGGAAAGCTATTGCTATTATTTCCCAGAACTAAGAAGATAATGTTAATCTCCTTTGTAATATCCTTTCTGTTATCAGTGCTCAAGGTAAACCAGCACATGGCAGTCTGCCATGCCACCCATTATATACATATACATATGTACATAGTAAACAAAGATTTTTGTCAATCTCAATTCTTAAAAAAAAAAATAAAGGACTGTTGACACTCTTTTCTCGAAGTTTAACTTATCACATCACATAAAAAATGTTCCCCATCAGCAATGTGTCTTCAAAGGATTTTGAAGGTTTTAAAAGCATGTCTCCCAGGGGGTTCTGTTAAAGCCTCACTGACAACATCCCACAGTTCTAAAACACGATGTCTACACAACAGAGCTCTGAACCCTGAGCTTATTCACAGGGAGCCTGCCAATCTACCTAAGGAGCATCCTGTCTGTTGCTTAGTTCACATCAAATCAGTCCACACTATTACAATTTTGTACCAATTCTCAGCTGAAAGGAGAAAAACGTAAAATATTGGTAGCTTCCTGAAATACAACCCTGCCACAAACCACCATACAAATGTTTCCTGACAGTCAAACAGTAGCAGAAGCCACCACCTACACCAGGGTACTTACCCCTTCATCACTACTGAATAGTGTAGAGGGGAAGATAAACCTCGACCCCTTTGCACTGCAAGAGACTGAGGGCATTCTCAGAGGTGCTTCCAAACAAGGAGCAGTATGGAAAGATTCTGCTTCTCATCTGTTCATCTGTTAGCTACTCCTTGCCAAAGGAAAATGCAGGTTTCAGACATCTAACATATCCCTGCTCATTCAGAGAACCTATGTCTCATGGAAACTTTTCCAAAGGTTTCTACTCCTTTCTGTAAGGATTGTACTCCACTGAAGTAATTTTTGCTTTTCATTTTACAGTGAAAAAGTATCATACAGTTTTGTTTTCCTGGAGAGAGGCCTGTACAGATACTATCAGCCTGAAACTCTGTGCCTTAAAAAGACTGAGTACTTTCAGGTATAAGTTTGTCCCCTGCCAATATTTTCAGTTTTACAGTCACCTTCTACTTTGTTCCCTTTTTGTTTTGCAATGAATTATTTTCCCCACTGCCAAGCTGCAGGTCTGCACAAACACTGAGGGAAACTGCCTTTACATAAATTGTTGTCAAGCAAACAAAGGACAAGCAATGTTTCCCTCTACTTCAAGGCAGTACAAGACACAAGAACAAACAAATAAAATTGCAGCTTCGAACACAAGGTTTTGCACTAACTGTATCTCTCGTCTCTGCCATGACGGTGTCTGTCACCCAGCGTATCAGGGACTGAATGCTGGGTTCCCATTCACCTTCAAACACAAGGGCTCAGAGTTCACCCTGGGCAGGCAGGTGAAGGTAGAAGTTGCACTGCTTGCAGTACAGTAGTTCCTGGCTTTCAGTGGCTATTCTCTTTTCTGGATCCGTTCCATTTTTCCTAAATATGACCTAGGATGAACACATTAATGGAGACCTTGCCCACCTAAGGGAACTGTGCAAAAATGTGTTGGGTCTGAGTTCAGGATTGCTGCATTAGACCCTGCCTGTCCACCTGGCCTCAAAGGAAAAGAGAATAAAAGTTTTTGGGTGTTCTTTTGTCTCCTCCATGTTTTAACCATTCTCACAACCTTGCCCTTTGCCTCTCTGAATAGAAATGAGAGCTCATCAGACAGTAATTGTCATAAATGTGAGCTGGTGGCCTTATGAACTATTGAAAATGTTAGGAAATATTTAGACTTTGTCACTGTGAGCACTGTAGAGTGTCAAAGGTGACATCTGCAATGGAGGGGATCTAACGTAAGTGCTAATTGGCATCTATTGAGCAGTATTTATGACTTCAATCTATAGAGTCTGATCTCTGACTCATGTTTCCAAAAACTTCGCTATGTCAGTTAAAATATGTAAATATTCTCTCAACATTAACACATTTCAGATGCCCTTGTATTATACAGCTATCCTTTTCATTAGTTTTGGCCAAGTGTTTGGAAGCAATTATCTTCTTATCAAAGATTTTTTTATACGTTCCTGGAAACTAAAGAGTTCTACAGGAAGAAAAAATAACAGGAGAAGTTAGTACATCAAAGTTTATATACTTCTTAAAGGCTTAAATCCTTTAAACCTAGTACTTTGGGAAGGACGGAGATTGAAGAAAACCTTGCTATACTGAAAAACCTCCATCAAAGATGTAAAGACTCAAAATATTTGGTAATAAATCTTGCCTGTCTACATGCTTGTCTTTGTTACTTCATGTGCATCAGAGTATTCTAACAGAACTCGAATGATATACTGAATCCAAATTTTAGCAGTGTTTAGACCAAGTAAGGACACAATCTCACACTTGATTTTATGTCTCTGTGCAGCCTGCAGTTTTGTCATTAATTCATTGATTTTTGCTCGTTTTGGACCCAAGATAGTCCACAGTAAATACTGCATTCTGCCCAAGTTCTCTGGCAGCAGAGCAAAGTCTGTTTTACTGTTGTTGTTGTTCACGTTAGCTGACATCTGTATCTTCCTTGCTTACCATTTCAAAAATAAGTAATATATTACCTGCATTGAGTTTCTCTCGATGGTATCACATTGACGATGTGGACAGAGCTGCAGGCAGGCCACACTGTGGTGGAAAAGAAACAGATTTGCAATTTGGAGCATACATGATAGAGGAATGTGAAGCATACTGAGGGATGACACAGATCTGAAAGATATCCTAATAGAAGAGCCAGCATCTGACACACATTTGTGGTCATGGGTAAGAGTCAAGCAGGAGAGCATGGGGAAGAAAAACACAGTGCCAGCTAGTTGCTTGATTATATACAATAAGGAAGGAGAAAATCCAGCAGGTGGGCACACACTTGTTAGGAGCCTACCAACAACACAGAGTTCACAAACAGAAGAATGGAGGCTTTTGCTCATGTATCTTTGTGTGTTGTGAAGGGCTCAGTCAACCCCATGCTGACAATGATGTATCACTAAGAATATGAATGCATAGATACTGCAAATGAATCAGGAAGTGCAGTTGTCAAGACTCACTAGAGAGGACATCCCTAAAACAGACAAATATTTATATGGAAGAAAAGCATCATGAAAGTAATGGAAAAGAGGAGCAAAGTCAAAAGAGAAGTAGATCTGAGCGCAGAAATCCTAACTAAGGAGAAAAGCACACCAAGGGAGCCCAGAAAAAGCAGTGTTCAACTAGTATTGCTCCAGTACTTCTTCAGAAAGGAAGTTGGTGAGTGCTACACAGCAACGTCAAGGAAAAGCTTGCATCTTACTGTTCCAAAAAGAGAGGCTTTAAATTAAAAGAGGAAAAATTTAGGTTAGATACTAGGAAGAAATTTTTCACTCAGAGGGCGATGAGGCACTGGCACAGGCTGCTCAGAGAAGCTGTGGATGCCCCATCTCTGGAGGAGTCAAGACTGGGTTGGATGGGCCCTAGGCAGCCCGAGCTGTTGGGTGGCAGCCCTGCCCAAAGTAGTTTGGAGCTTGATCAGCTTGATCGTCCCTTCTAACCTGAGACATTCTATGATTCTATGACAAACCCACATTTCTCCAAACACAAGTAGTATTTTTCCTCAACAAGTGGACAAGAGCAAACATTGTTTGATGAGATCCACAGTGATCTTTATACTTTTCTGGAAATTCTACCAGAGAAGCCAGGTTCACTGGTGCTATTTACTAGTGACTCCAGGCTGACTTTTAATCTTCCCTTTTCCATTGAATTTCCTTCCAAACTCAGCCTAAAAGTTTTCCAAAACTCAGTCTAAAAAGGTTTGGCCTTATTCGAGGTCACACTACAGGATGAATAGTTGTTCAAATTCCTTCTAATCCTTTTTTTAAAACAGAGGTATTACACAGTCTGCAGTTATAACCTTGTTTTTACTGGTCTTTCAGAGTCATTGAAACAAGTTTACTTGAGACCATGAATTGTTGCCTTTTGTCCCTATAACCTAACACTAATCTTCTTTAAAAAACAAACAAACAAACAAACAAAAAAAAAAAAAACCATGCAATAATAAATCTGAGGAGAACAGAAGAAAAAAGGCCCTTCTGATGGTTCATGCAATGTCTGTTTTCTCCCCAACATGTTCCCCAGGTAGATATGCAATACACCACAGAAATTTTAAAAAATAAATAAATAAAAACAACATGAAATAAATAGCGAAGTGGTCAAAGAATGTTTTCTGTTTTTAACCCTGTGATCTGGAGCTTACCTCTTCCTCTTCACATAATAGTGCCTTTATATTTCGAGAAAACTCTGATTAGCTCTAGCCATGTTTTCAGTCATCTTTCCAGTAACCATAAGCTGCAGTAGCTTGAACTGGAGCTGTTACCCACATGCAACATTTTTATCTGGCATAGTGGCTCCTTGATGAAGATATCTGTAGACTGTTGCCTGCCTTAGCCCTATTACTGGAGCTTTTTTGTTCTGTTTCATGTGTGGGGGAGGTAGGTACCCATAATAAGGTCTTCAATTGAATATGCACTTCAACGCATCACTATCTTCAGCCCATCTAAAATCCTTCTATACTTCATAGACCCCCTGCTCAACAATAAAACTCACAGTACAAGCAGGTACAGAGATGCCATGCTCCTAAACTTATTCCTTAAGAACAACTTGCCTGTCCTGTGTAGTATCTGTCCTTTCATCCCATTTCCATGATATGTATGTAATCTATACTCTTATTGAAAAAGATCTTTTTTCAGAATACTATCTCTACGAGCTGTGTCTTACAGTGAAATTCTGGGCCAAGGAGAAAAACATCCTCCATCTAGAGATGGATCCTCCATCAGAGAAAAACATCTAACCACGGTTGTTAAATTGGAAAATGCTTCTGAGGGCATACAGAAAAGGATCATGCTAGTTCAAGTTAACTCTCTCAGCAGAAGTTCCTTGTAGTGACTTAGAAAACCGATGTATAAAAACTAGGAAATGCAAAATAAATTTACGGAGATTAGGAAAAGTGTGCCAAATGAGCAACAAGGTTGTTAAGAGTGAAAGACACTCTTTTAGCTTTTGTTGCAGCCCTTTACAGGTTTCTGATGGTCACTACTGATGCCCTTTGCAAAAGCTGCTTTTATGAGCCCTCCTTTGAGCTTTTCATCTCAAAATAAGAACTGCGAGATGAACACAATTCTAAAGATATATAAGTGCCTGCATCCTTGCATTCTGTTCCTGTTTATAGTTTTTATGTAATTTCTCACTGATATTTTAACCTGTTTAAAAAATAAAAAAAGAAGTGATAGCAAGTGACAATAACAGATGATCTATGCTTTATTAAAGATGAATAATAGACTTCCGCTGTTTTGTGTCTTTGGAGATGTGCTTTTAATTATGAATATTACATCCTGAGATTTAAGTGACTGAATACACAAACCAGAAAAGAACGGTGATATCGTGAGAGTTTCTCTCTCCATATCTCAATTGTTTAAGAAATATGCATTAAAAGCGCATAAAAGAAGAAGTGTCAGTCACCATCCTTTATAGGCAGACTTGGGTGTAGCTTCTGAGGAAAGCACAAAATGGCTGCTGATTCCTGGCATATATCAATACAGAACACAGAGTCATATTAGTCCCAACAGCCATATCATCACAAGGCTAGTTTTAAGGCTTGATTTAAAGAGTTAAACAGGGAACTAAAACTTCTGATGGAAGACTAATTACTTCCTTAACTCTCCATTATACCTGAGAGATGCACATAATATGATATGCTGTCCAATACATTACAAAATTGAAAAGTGTAAGCAAAAACAAATTATGGATGATTGGCTCCAAATGGTGAATTAAAGCAGCCCTACAATAAATCAAAATGAACCAAGGTCACTGAATCTCTGTCATTGTCCCAACATCTTTTATAAAACGCTTTACAAATACACACATTTTACATACATCAAGTATATGATAGAGGCATTTAAAAATATTACTAAGCTCCATAAGATGGAAGGTTGGTGATAAGGACAAACACATATTACACAGTAAAGGACAGAATCAGATAGACAGAGACAGACATGATTAGCCAAGGAAGAAAAATGCAAATCTACCTCTGAAATATGTCTTCACTATATCACATAGCAGAAAGAGGAGGGCTGGACGTGATAGTCTAAGAGGTTTCTTTCCATCTTGTCACCTACAACTTTATGGTCCATTCTTTCTTTATTGGATAAACATCACATACAAACAACATCAGAAAATGCAGAAGTCTGGATAGGATATAAACCCTCAGGTGTCTGAGCATAAACAACATGTTAACCATTGCAAGAAGGAACTCTTCTCACCAGCAAGTAATTTCATACGCACCCAGATCTTGCCTTTCATAGGGAAACATCTGGTGCCAAGAAGAGTGTAATTCCTTTTTCTTCTGGTTAAAGCTGCACACCTGAGGGAAAAAGCAAGCACTGAACACAGATGACAGCTCACATTTTTCTCTTGGGAAAGTGTGAAATTGTGCAGATTAGAGTCAAGCCCACCCACCTGTGCTGCTTTCTTTGGAGAAAAAATGTCCAAGGTAACCCAGCAGTAGTAATACAAATCAGAAGATAATACTTTTTTGTTCAGATGGAGGTCATTGGTCTTCCCTGCTGACACGGGACTGCCTTCCTGAGTTGGCTGTGAAGTTCTGGAAAGCACTGGATATGAGAAAAATTTTCCTGTTTAAGTATTCCAAAGCTTGCTTGCTGTTTCCTGAAGGAGCCCTTCATGGCTACTCTGCCCAGTTTCACCATTCTTTGTACCAGCTGTATCCATTTGCTATGGCATCGAGGAAATAACAGTATTTTTAAGTTTTAACTAGATTGAAATACGATTGAAATATTGAAATATGTATGTAGGAGAAAGATTTAGGGATTCAAATTCAGAAAACAAACAAGCAAGAGACCATTTGCATTTCCTGCGGAATTCTTGAGCTCATTTTTTTCTATCATTAGAAAAAGAAAGTTATCACAAAAATTTACAACTTTTTCAAGTGCTTGTTCTATTTCTTTTCCATATGACCTGAATATGACCCAAACTTGCAAAGCAGTGTTTATCACTCCAACTACATATTTAATGTAGGCTTCAATTCAATAAATTCACCAAAAAAGAAAATGATTCTCATTTTTACCTATAACTACCTGACTCCCACATGGTATTTTTGCTCCTAGTATGATAGAAAAATATGATTTATCAAAATTCAGTGACTCTGTCCATTGAGCTATGAATCTTTACATCTTTTCCATGTGTACTTCTCAACAAAAACAAGTATAAAGCCATCTTTAAAAGATATACTGTCCATCCTGAACGTGGTGTTTTTACATTCTGTCTGGCAATACTTTCTGAAGGTTGTATCTATTTTTATTAGTATGTATCCAATTTTAATCTAGTGCGTGGGTTGAAATCAAAAAGTAGACCAGCTTCCCTGAAGATCACGACAAAAGCCCCACTATCTTCAACTGATCACGGATTTTGCCCATTCAAAGCCCTTTGCAAGGAGCGTCCTGTCTGACAGAGGGGAACTGCTGAAACCAGAGGGTATCTGTGGAGGTGCAATGGTTCATCTGCCCAGAAAACATTAATTCTGTCTCATCAGACAGAATTTATCAGTCTCCCTCACTCTCCCTTTCTTTCCCGAAAAATATACACCTGCCTTAGCCCGCATATAAAAAAAACAACACTTCTTTCTCATGAGTGTTTTGCTTGTCCTTTGATATTTCTTCTTTAATCTATGTTTCCATAGAGCGTAAAGTCAGATTTAGGGCAGAAAAGGGTCACCTCTTTTCTCACTACACTAGAAAAGGTTAGAGATGTGTTCTCAAAATTAACTTCAGGGTAATTAGAAACAGAAATAAACACAGGATAAAGACAACCAAAGGGCTAAGGCATAAAAGAGACAAGCTGTATACCAAGTAATATTCCCATCCAGCAAAACAGTTCCATTCATATCTGCATCCAGAGGCTTGGGTAAAAATAGGAACACTTATTATACATCTATGTGGCGAGCCGCCCCACAAGTATGCACAAATATTGATTGCAAGTCCTACAAAGCACAGTAGAGATTTGCACAGTACTTTGTGATGGAATATATACAGTGCTTACCTATACACAGCAGCAGTATTTTCTAAGTATGGGTAATGTAAATATCAATGATGTCCCTTTATAATGGGTGAATTTGTAAATGAGATGATCAGAACTGCCTATTAAAATATGGTCTGTGATAAAAAGATACTGCATTATTTCCAGACAGGAAGGCAGAAATACTGTATGAAGGCTGTCATTTGGTGGTTTGCTGACACTGCTTTTTCCCAAATTTTTCTACGCATTATGCAGACATTTTCAGAAAAAAAAAAAAGGCTGATATTATTTTTAATTCCTCTGCTTTTTATTGAGTTTTATATGGCAACAGAATTACCATACAAGGAATGAAACTACCGCTCATATCAACTTAAACATGCCACGTAAAATTTAACTGGCAGAAAGAATACTGAAAATGGAGCGGAGATAAAGCAGAGAAAAGTAAACAACCAGCAGATAAAGAGGGGTCACTGGGAGGAGGATTTACAGCAAACAAAAACGTCATCCAGTATTTCTGTTAAAACTGGTTGCTGTGAGCATGTAAGGACAAAGGCCTCTGTGTGGGCTGCACCCAGGGCATGGCCCACAGAAGCACTGGCCCTTGGCTGTGTGCAGCAAGCGAGATACCAGCCTCGCTCCACCATAGTTTGAGAAGTGTTAATTCTGCCCACAAACCCAGTACTAACGTAGTTCTGTTTAGCTTTTTTCTATGCTGTTTCTACTCAAGGCAGTGGAACAAGCCTGCTGGCCACTGCTCTGCTTTTTTGACCGCACAAGGAACTGTGCAGCATCCCCCCGTGGTAAAGCACAGCCCCCAGAGAAACACAGCAGCTGTGCCACAGTACAGGCATTTGCAGTGTGGGACTAGCACAACATTCATCCTGCTGTGTGGTAACTACTGCCCATTTAACCTGCCTTCAATAAATCCGTAGCTCCTACCTGTAAAAGTGAAGCAGTGTGTTCTCCTTTGAACAAAATGCCTGGTGGTATTAAATGGAATTTTGCTCTTCGCCTGCTTTGAGAACCAAATATTAGGACAAGATGTAGGTGCCAACTTGACTCCTGACAGGCAGCACCAGTGATTGGTGCTACATGCAGAACCAAATTAAAACAATTTATGTGCGTCCAATGCATACTCCTGCTAATTTTCTGGGAAGTAATCAAATATCTAAGTCAGAGAAGCTATACCACATGCAGGTTTAGATTAAATAATGAGAAGCCAATGCCTAGTAGCTACGCTGTTTTTTAGATATTTACATAATCTCCTTCTGCTCATAGAGAACATTTCTATTCCTGCCAGCTGGGCTACAGCCCCCTGATAAAAAGTTCTGGAGAACTCAACATTGTGACAATACTGGGTCCCAAACTGTTCCACAGTTGCAAGATTAATTTTGCTCTTTCTCATATATCAATTGTTTCCTGTGCTCTGGTGCAAGTTTCTCCTTCAGTAAACGATCATTTTCCACAAAATTTCTGAGATTTTCTGGTGTTCTCCCACAGCACAGGCAGCTGAGCAGCAAAGATTTTTGCAGCTTCCCCAAGCCGACGATTCTGTCTTCAGGAGGGGTTGTTGCTGACTGCCTCCAATTGAGGGGAATGTCCCAGAGGAGACAAGCTACCAGAATTCAAAATGCCCTGTATATATAGGTAAGATACTAATTCTCTTCTCTCAATTGCCACACTGAGGACTCTAAAAAATAATGATTCAGAAATCAAGCCAGCTGCCCCCAAGATAGCAGGTAAATAATGCAGCTTAATATTAGGTAAAGTACACAGCTCCTAAATTTTCTTAATTTCTTTTTCCCTTCCTAATCCTCAAAAACCTCCAAGCTTATTAATTTTCAAAACAAAAAGTAAGAGAGGGAACAAAAACTGGTAACATACTCAGAATGGAAAGAAGGCTGGGTAATATATTAATTTTAATTGTATGTATTAACCTTCCCCCATAATGAGAGGGGGAAAGCCTACCATCTGCTTAAATCATTAGTCAGCACCATAATTAAAGGATTAAGATTAGCTCTAACATTTTTGTTACTTTACTCAGGAAACTGAACATCCAAATACTTCAAACTAGTCTACTGCCACTGAAAGACACTACTGATCAGCTTTCTTTTATGCTTTGGGAGATTGCCATCATCTCAGATTTAGTTCGATTGATTTTTTACCAACAATATTTCCCAAAGCTGCCTATCATGTACATTACATTAGGAAAAGATTTTGGTTGATCTTTTATAACTAAAAGTATATGGCCAGCAAAAAGTAATAGTTTAACGTCATATGTTCCCAGTGTGGTATATGATTAGCCTTAATCTGTATTTTGAACCATTCAAGGGCAGTGTTAAATAAGAAGAGTGGAAGGGGATGGCCCATTCTCTTGCACAGCTTTAAAGAACCAAGCAATTAGCTTTCTTTCAAGTCAGAGTGATTGTGAACTCTTACCAAACAACAACATACGGTGAGAAAGACAAAGACATAAAAGACCAAGTTATCCTAATCTTGTCAAATGTAATTTGTCAAATGCCTTTTCTGTATCAGGGCAGCACTGCAGCAAGGATTTATCTGCATATTGACAGACGCTCATTAATTCAGTCAGTAATCCTGTACTATCAATGTCTGATCATTATTTATTAACATCATCTAATTAGGATGGAAGATATCATCTATTATTTTATTTGATCTTGTATCTAGCATTTAAATGAGATGTTTAGCTTGGCAGAAGTTAAAATGTGCAGATCTTTGCCTGGTTTAAGCATAACTGAACAAGATCCTCAACTGTGTCCTTCAGTATACACAGATGCTTACATTACTCAAAGGACTTGGGGCTAAGATTTACACGGGAAGCCTTGCTTGGGGGGAACTAAAAATGCAGGCAGAGAAGGATAGCAAAAGATGACCTAAGATACAAATGGGTTCAACTGGAAAGTAATCCACGAAGATTAAACTTCTGTTTGGGAAAGGCACACTTGTTAGAAGGGGTATGGCGGAAGATGAGAGAAGAAAAAAACTGGTTCTGCCTAGTGTTCAAAAAGGTGTGTAAGGAGGAATTCTTCTCCTACAATATCCAAGTTTTCTTTCTAAGACTGCCAGCTTACCAATTTCAGACAAACTCTGATGATTTTCAAATGATGCATTCTTATATGCTAGAACTCAGACCTGTAGAATACTGGGGTAGTTAAATGGATTCATAAAGAGACGAGAAAAGTTCATGAGGAATAAGTTCTTGAGTGACTATTCACATGTTATTTTTACTGAAACTTCTGGTTCAAAGAGTCCTTAAACCACTGACTGTCAAAACTTTGGCAAAACATCATGGAAAATGATCATAAATGATCATAAATAAATGATCATAAATAGACACAAGTGACCAATCTTGAATGAATGACACATTTGCTTGTTTAAATATTTGTTTTTGGCCAGAAAAGACTATTTGTTCCTCTCCTGAACACTCAAACTTGTTTTATCACACCTTAAGCAACTCTCACACCTTACATACATTTTTGTTTTTGCTACTATCCTTTAATTTAGACAATTCCACTGTCATTTTTATACTGAGTCTACTAATTCCCAGCCTCAGTTCTGCTTGTATAGACACCCAACACATGGCTTGTTAATCAGCTGACTGCACTGACTGGGTTCTTCTTCATCAGCCATGATAGGGAATTAACTGTCTCACTTATACCCTGATACTGACATTTAAGAGTATTCACGTTTGAACAGATTCCCATCCCTCATACAGTGTTCATCTGACTAAATGTGTTTACGTTCAAATCTAAGACAGCCAGTGGGGACATCGTTTGTGGTTAACAAAGAAAAACAGATGCTTCTGGATCCACCCATTTCAACCTCGTATGCATGAACATATCCAATCAAACGGACCATGTTGTAAAGCCCCTATTTTTTTTTTTCAATTCAGATGGAACAGTATGGTGAGCTCAGATGAAGACATCCACACTGTAAATTTCAAATATTATGTCAGTTGAGGGCTGTCTTCAGTCATGGTTACGCTACTCTGAACAGGCAAGGAAATGCACTCCTTCCAAGGTGTAAGGTATATATTACACCTGTAAACTGATGTGCACACGTACAAATACATGAGCATGGACATAATGTACCAACTCTGTCAGTTTGGGGTTTTTATTTTACTTCACATAATGGAAATGGAAACATAACTCAATGTAATTCTAACATGAGTTTACTATAAATTCCCAGTCTTTAAGTTAATAGTGAAATAATGCTCCTCTCATTAGTTTAATGATCATATCGCGCTCAACACCAGCTTCCTCCCTTCTTTTTTCCCCTCTTTCATTAACTAGCTCTAATAGTTGCAATTTGCTTTCCCTACAAAGCTGTCAATCTTTTTCTTGTATGTAACATGTCAGTCTGCTACAGCATAGAAATAATGCAACGTATTTTTTATCAGGCTAAAGCCCCTTTCCATTTACTGACTCAAGAATTACTTTAAGCTATGATAAAGCACGCTAATGGAACATATTGTAGGAATTGAACATTTTGATCATTTACAGATTTTCTTTTTCTACTGTACGTGCTTCACTGTCAGTGTTTGATTTAGAATGACCTAGCTGTCACTCGGCAAAAGGGAAATGTAGGTGTACTGATGTAGAGAGAAGTCCCTCAGCTCATACTGAGCTGGCTGTTCCCCTGAGGCACCCACACAAAAGACCTTTTCTCACAGCAGTCTGCAGCACTACAGCACAACACTGAAGTTTCCTTTGTTCACAATGCTACAGCTTTTCCTCAACAGCATAAAGAATTGGAAAAAAATAGGTGGTTTTGTACACTAGACTTTAGAAGCAAAAACAGATGTGGTACTGGAAAGGGGTGAAGGGTATATTTGGCTTGACCAGAAATTTGGAGCTTTATTCTACACATGCAATCTAGTCTTTCTGTTGAGATCTTCTATCTACAATATTGTCACATCATATGAGTTCACACCTACTTGCTATTCCATCTAACCCCGAGTTTTCTGCGTTTCAGACCAGGCCTACCCCTGACCATCTCTTACAGCTTTCTGTCTCTTACGTTCATCACAGGTTCTTCAGACGTCATACTACTTTAAAGCAGCTTACAGTTCTACATCTGTCTGTTGTAGCAGAATTTCCAGGAGAGATGGTGTTCTCATTTTGAGCTCTTTACAAGAAAACACTTCACCAAAAGTACAACAGCAATCAGTGAAACAAACAAACAAACACTAGTTTAGCTGCAGGGAAATTTAAGAGGTCTTCGTGCTTACTCTGGTTCTTGATCACTGATCTCAGAGACTGCCATTCCAGTACAGATCTGTTCACTTCTGCCCTGTCTCAATGAATGTTTGTGTCAAGACTAACCTATTTTTTCCATTGTTCTCACTTAACAAATATATGAGGAATGCTCCTAAGCACCCACCTCAAGCAACCATTCCTGAAATACTTGTTCAAGCACAATACTCAGCCAATTTTATCATAATTGGCCCTTAAAAAAATGAGTTATTTTTGATTCTCTGTTTATCCCAATTTTAGAAATAAAACAGAGTATTAAGCATTCCGAGAAATGAAAACTCTGCAATTCTGGACTGAGGTCGGTAGTTGTCAAAGTTTTGAAACAAAAGACACTCTTGATCCTTAAAATACATGCTGAGGGCAAAAACACAACGCTTTCCATGAATGCATAAAGGGAGACGTTAAATGGAACAAATACAAACACTGCTCCAAGACTTACTTCTTGCAAGAAGAGGTGGGCATGAGCTGCAGTGACCTCAAGATGACTCACATAAGTGCTGATCCCAGCTTCACATTTTATGCTGAGTATGGCACTGCAGAAATGGAAATGACTGATCGTTTAACTGGTGCCACCATTCATCTTTTAGGCCAGCTTGGCAAGCCAACACTCTTAGGAAAAAAGCTACGGGAAATAATACAGTTACTCATCCACAAAGTAACCGTCTGCATTTATGAAACAGGCACATGGGAGGAGATTCAGATGCTGCCTTCATGCATAGTAAGCCGCTTGTGAGTCTACTGTTTTGCCTTTTCAGCTCCTATGATATGGGCAGGCATTTAGCTTCACTCGTACAGAAAACATTAGTATGTTCAGAGCTATGACTAGAGCCTCTGGTCTGAGATCAGATACTTGCTGCTCTAAAATCATCTAAGTGAAACACTGCCCATCCACGAAACAGCTCTGGCTGAACAGAGATCAGAAACAAAGTCCAGTAGATACCAACAACTCTATCATATGAAACGCACTGAACCAGTTATGTCTACTTCTCCCCTTGCAAACAGTTCTGGTTTTTTTTTTAGTTTTTTTTTTCTCCTGCTTTTTTATATCTCACTTCCCCAGACAACACACATGCATTTCCTCTTACATATAGACAAACTGCTCTTTGCCTAACTGCAAGGACGTGAGGCTATTCTCTCTCAGACCAACTTAACTGATTCTGATATTTTATAGTGAGTTCAAGGACAAGGAAGGAGTGACTGGCTAGAACAGCTGCAGAACTCTTCCTAGGCATCTCCTCCTGACTCCTCTCTCCTACCTGAAGCAGAGCTGTAATGGCCATAGTAAGATCTCACAGAAACTTCGATCATTTAAACGTTGTCCTTGCCATTCCCTCCAGGTCCCAACTGTTTCTTTCTTTCCCCTCGTTTGTAAAAATGCAAGAATTTTGGAGGGAAATAATGTATATTCTAGGTCTTCACTTTTAATTTAATCTACCAGTGTCACATGGAGATTTCAGCTTCCAGAAAGTTCCGGAGGAGCTTTTCCCATCCTTTATGTTCTGTCCTGTACCTCTGACTCTCTGCCCTCTTCCCAGGCTCTGTGAGCAGCACAGGATTTCCACTGAAGTCAACCATTTTCTTTAGCTTGTGATGTCCCAGACATCAACAGGCTGTCACTTGCGCTGCCACTGGACTTGAGCTGCTACGCATGACTTCTCTCCGCCCACTACAGAGGGGACAGCAGCAGCCCAGTCAAATTCTGACCCGCTTATGCATCTATCCCAAATCAGAAGAGACCCTAAACTGGGATGCAGCTCCCATAGCTGTCAAACCATGGCCTCTGAACCACAACACCACAATGGGATAGAGCAGAGAAGGCTGAGCCTGATTCTAGTTGCTGCTCAATGCCACAGTAAAATCTTCTTGGTTTATTTCAAGTGTGCAGTCAGTGACTAAAAGACAAGCATTCAATTAAACCTGAGATCATTTCAGGCACACAGCTTAGAATGAAACGTGCAGCAGCTCCTTCATGACTTACATCTCCCCGTACTCAAGACCAGATGAAACTGCTTGCTTTAAGGTACCCCACAAAATTCATACTGCTTCCAGGAACTGGCATTCACAGGTGAATACTACTAATTTAAGAGCTAAAATTATGAAAATACTGCTTTCTTTTTTTCAGTCTGCTTCTTGCACTTGTCTCTGTATTCATTCTTCAGCCAGCCTCTTACCTTGCTATTCAGCCATGTGCCTCTTTTCCTGAAGCATAACACCTTTGGTCTTCCACAAATGACAACATAGATATTTACTTCAGCAAGTCAACATGTTTAAATGCCACTGGCTGTCACTGCTCAGCATCTGACAGCACTGGAGGACAACAGAGAGCAGTGAAGAAGGGCACATAGCTAGAAAATGTTGTGCTGAAGTCTGTACATTCTCCTTTTAAACCAGGATGGGCAGGCAATGAGTGTCTGTCTGCTTCTGGCATGAGGAGTCACTTGTAGAAGATCAGTGGAGGCCAACATACCTCAGCAGCTTTCAAACTCTCAGGACCTGTTCCCAGAGCAGCTGGATTCTGACAAGCACTGTCAGAGTAACTGACACTGAATTGAGAAGTAAGTTAGATATCTTCATTTTCAGGAGGCTTCTCTTAAAGTGCACACTAGAACCATTCAGGAGGATTCACACTGATTTGTTCTACCATGAACTAATGTTATTTGAGTAGTATTGAAAAAGCAAGCAAAGATGAATCACAGAAACTGCTTTTCATCATACTGCTGGAGCAATATACCCTGGAGCATAGTCTTGAAAATGCATGGTGTGTTTAGTGAAGTATTCAAAAAAGTCCTGTATGTTTTTAGCATCTTCGCTTTTATGGATGCATTACTTTCTTAGATGCTTGGTGAAAATTTCCCCATATATATGCAAAAATCTGAAATCTGCAAAACATTAAAGGTCATTTGTGACCCTTCTAGACAAAGCTGCTCTCTTGGAGCACAGAAGTACAGAGTGTACCAGCTCTGGAAGATTTTCTTTAGATCAGTCCTGTGGTCTTCATATGCAGAGGATACGATGTTTTCATACATTAGCCGAGCTCTTTGAGAAGCAGGAGGTTTCAAGGCCCGAAGTACTGAATGTGTGTCATTTGACTGAAAAACAAGGCTAAGACTTGTTGGGGTCAGACTTGAAATCATTATCAAGCACCAAACCAACAAAATATCTAATGATTGCGTTTGCAAAGAAACATGCTGCACGCTTGAACTAAAAGCAATATTGTACCACCCATGCAGAGGGTCTACCTTACATCCGTGCCTTACCCAGCACAGTCCAGCAGCAGTTCTCTTGCATGGATCAACCTGTTTTGGGAAGGAGAACTCAGACTTGGAGTGAGATGAGAAAAAATGCCTAGAGCTCTGCAAGGTGAAGCCTAGAATACAAAGGAAGAGATAACACAAGGTTTTGAAGAAGCATTAGCAAATTGCTCATTGTGTTCATGTAGCAGATTGCAGTACTTCAGAGACAACTTTATCTCTGCCAAGAAAATGCTGCAAGAGTCCTTAACGAGAGCTTGTTTGTAAGCCTTTTAAAACTGCTGGCCCTTGGAAACTTAGACTGGATATCCTTGTGTGCATAAGTATTCATTAACACCCTGTACTCCACAATGGTTCTGGCTACTTCATGTTTAAAGCAGCCTAATGATCTCATCAGCTGCAGGACCAGTCTCTCAAATGCAGGTGCCAGAGGTCAGGGCTCTGACAAGCAGCGTGAGAGTGAGCAAGAGGCTGGCAGCCTGCTTAGCAGGTGGGTCAAAGGCCTGTGCATCCTCAGCTGAAGCTGCTGGGAGGAGGAAAAGCTGCCAGAGGAGGATGTGAAGGAAAATCAGGAACGTAATTCCTTTCTTGTTGCGTACACCCAAGGACACAGTTTTACAAGCTGTCTTTCTCCAATCTGCCACAATGGCTGCTTTGGGGAAAACATACATTTAACATGTGTTCTCCAGATCGCCTCTTTTTCAGATTTAGGATTCACTAGCTGATGGTCTTACATTCCCTCCCCACTGCCAATTCTCAGCCAGGCTTTTTAACAGCTGTCTTTAAACTTCTGGCTCCTCAGGTTCCCCTGCCAGATGTGACCAAGTTTGTGTTTGTATCTCCTGCTCATAGTCTGATCTGCCACTGTAATCCAAATTGCAGACAAAACTTGTCCCTTTGGCCTTCCCTCTATACTTGCTGGATGGTGTCCAAAAGCCTCTGTAGAAAAGAGATGCCATATACACAAACAGGCAGAATCTTTACATACCTCAACTGTATCCCTTTGACTAGCTATTGCACAGCATCTCCTTAACCATCTGGTCTCTTTGACTGTGTCCACTCTGCAAGTGGAACTGGATTCATTTAAATTGCCTTTTGAAGAAAAAAAAAAAAAAATAGCATTGATTGAATTCTACAGACCAGTGAGTAATGCTAGAAGAGCTATTTGCAGTTTATAACTTACCTCATTTTGTTCCTGTTCATAAATTATCAAGAAAGAACTTTGATTTTTACTAATTTGCTCATTATTCAAAGGTCTTTGGCAAAAAATTAATGCAAACATATTTCAACATATGGATTCTGTCTGTGGGCTAGTCATTACACAGCTACATCCTGGATTATTATTTATGGCCTATAAGTGGTCAATTAAATAACATGGAACTCCCCACATCTCAGCTGGATGTCTGGGCCAAATAGTTGAGACCCTTTCTCACACAGAAATACCATTTAGCTGTCTGTCTGCCACCACATTGAATTAGTTTCAGGTTCGAGGTATCAGTGACCAGAAATTAATGAAAATGAGAACAGTAGGAACTGCAGTGGGGGAGAAAGTCTCACGACCTTCAGAGTTGGTTGGTGCATGTTAACTAGCCCTCATGATGATATCCTCTTCAAAACCTGAGCTTAGCCAGCTCCCTTGCTTTACTTGCATCCACTGACCAGGAGGTACCTCCTGCAGCTTCCCAGGTGACATATTCTGTAATATAGGCATCAACAACACAAACTGTGGATAAAGGAAGGCCATACTAAATAAAGCTTTTTTAAAGAAGCTTTACTTCTTTGTACCTTACTGCCCTGTTTCTTTGTAGTCTGCCTCATTTGTTTAAAAACAGGTTGGATATTTCTGCATGAGTGATTCAGATACATCTACAGTTTATTTCAAAAATGAGAAAAGCATAGGTGGGATGTCTTGTTCATTTACAAGAGATTATGTAATGAGCTTACCCAAATAAAAAGAAGCCACCAGGGACAATTTTCTGATGCACAGTACCAGGATGGTTTCAGTAGATGCCTTCTGCAACATTGTTGTGCAGCCTTTCCTCAGTATTCCTCAGGTGGTCCTAGGCCTTTCGACTAAAACTAAAATCTCTGTCACTGCATGGAAGAAAGTTATTGCTTCTAAGAGGTTTTGAAGCAAGTCAACAGTTACATCCACAAGTTTCTGGGGAGGTTTTACTTAATATTTTTTCAAATTAGACAAGAGATAGAGGCAGCAGAAGGGCTTTTATTCTATATACAGAGGAGCAATTAAAGCCACTGAAATCATAATAGGTGCCCACTTCCTCTTTAAAATGCTTTTGTTTGGCTTTAGAAAAGAGAAAACAACTATTAAGTGTCAGTTTGATCAGCACTGCCACCATCTGCACAAACCTTAACTCATACATCAGGGATTTACAGAAAAAATTTCAATCTGGGCAACAACAAAAGTGTGATTTTAGAGCTGACAGAATCAAAGAATAAGGAATTAAGCAAAGTGATTCACTGAAGAGCTGAATTGGCTGACCCATGTTGTCAATCCATCACTGTAAAGTCTTTCACAGAAAAGCCTGATAGGGAAAAAAAGGCAACAAATGTGGGGGGAAAAAAGGTTGTTCCCACACAATCAGATCTCCTCAATGTAAAAGAGACAGAGAAGCATATGTTTATCAAGCGTATTGCTGAGCTGTAGCTCTTCCTCCAGACTCAATCGATACCTTTTCTCCTTAAATTCCCCAATCCACTGTACAGGAGTCAGCTATGTTTGTTTACCAGCAGATAACCATCTTAATTAGACCACTGTATTGAAGCCCTGTTCTCAGTGAGCACTGAAATAGTTTTGTTTCCTCTGGCATTGTTTTCCTTGAAGGTGTTTCTTGCTAAATGGAATCTCTTTCTGTTTAATGAAACAGAGTAATGTAAATGCCATCCTGTGATCTTTGTGCCTGTTTCATTCCCACTGAAGTAAAACTAAACAGGGCCCAGGTAATTAGTGCAAGCCATTAAATCTGAAGAAGAACTAGCATTATTGGCCACCTTATTTATTTATGAGCATCTCTTGTCCACAGCATCAAAAAGAATTGGAATAAAATAAAATGGTATCTAATTCTTATGTTTTGAGCACAGGCACACTGCAGGTAAATTGTTGCAGAACCTACAGAAGAACCACTGCTGCTTCTCTTGCCTGTACTCCTGGTTTTTTTGGTCCTAAATGGATACTGCATGCTGATCATGAAACAAGTACCTACACAGCAAGTTCAGAGCCATGGAGCAACTGTGCTTTTCCTGCAGCTTACAGTACACCTTAAACAAATGCCTGGCAAGGCAAGAAGGGAAGAAAGTTTTTTGGAACTACGGGAAACTTCTGTTTCCTAGTGTGAGTTTTCCCAGAGGTAGGGCCAGAGCCTTTCCATTCATTCATCCTTGCTATTCAAGAAGCTACAAACAGGGTTTTTTGGGAAAGAAGGCTGGAGCCCACCCAAACCCTTTTTGGACAGAGCTACCAAAAAGGCAGGGTCACATTCCTTCTTCAATTTCTTCCACCAGAATGTTAAAGCCAGAAAGAGGGTCCTTCTTTAGGAAGGAGCTCAAATATGACAACCTGTTGATCTGGTTTTCCACCTTTTCAGCAACAAGGAACAAGTTGCTTGTTCAAGTTGCTTATTGTTGCAATAAGGAATAAGTTGCAAGATCAGAGGAAGAACCATGACAAGAGATCCACCAGTAAAAGGAAGAATACTTTTCAGAAAGACAGTGAATGGGGCAAGCGATAGTGAAGTAGTGGGATTAGATGGGCAGTGTAAAATATAGGACAATACTTGAGCCATACTTTCTAGATCTGGGTATTTTTCTGCAGTGAGTCATGCAAGCCAGAAGGATGTTTCTGTTAAGAGCATGCTTTGCAGCCATTTTTCCCCTCAGTATGATCTTGACACCCAAGAAACTGTAAGCTTTCAGTGCAAGTTAAGAAGATTGGCAGAAATTCTCTCTCTGTCATTGGCTTTTCTTGAAAATTGACTCAGGCAAACTGCTAGCATTTTCGCAGTCACAAGCTAAAAATAGTGTGAAGCAGATTAAGAAAGACAACATAACCAGCTATGTAGAGCCACAGTCAGTGATCCAGGCTAAAGAGCTATTCTAGCAATCACCTTCCACCACTGTTCACTCTAGCACAGGTACAAAGACTGAGAGCTGGGTAATACTTTTCCATGTCCTTTTACCAACAACAAAAGCAGTTGGTGATGCTATAAAAGCACAGGTTAACAAAAAGATGGTTCCACAATACCTGCATGTAGCTTCTAAGCCAGTTCTTCCGTTCTACTCCTCTCCAAACATCTTGTACCATGCAAGGCATCCAAGATGGGAGCCTAGCCCTCCTTTCCCACCCTGTTCTGACACTGAATCTGGGGTCTTTGCAGGGCTGCTGCCTACAGACATTGAAAAATGGAGCAATGAAGACAATTCTGTGAACTAAAATGTCACGCTCAGATATCTGGATTATAGCACTCAGTGCTTGTAGCTTTACTTTGGACCTCATCCAGCAGCCTTATTAGTGTATCGTATCTGTTGAGGCTGTTTTGTACTAAATAGGAGGAAGAATAATAAATGCATCTCTTTTTAAAAAGGTTGAATAGAGTTTTCTCAGCAGCCTTGAAGCTGTACGCTGAATGACTGCCAATTCAAACACAACATGTCCTTTTCTGCAAGGAGTTATGATCATAGAAATAGTTGGAAATTCTTTAGCTTCTTTCTATTCCAATTTGTTTTTTAATTAGTACTGATCTCAGAAAATTAGGTGGCTAGATTTTGCAATACTGTATGATTTTATATCATACACTGACACGATCAGCACATATCACTTTCTGGCCCTAAAAGTTGCATCTCTTCTGCTTGTTTTCCAGCCATGGTACAATGACAGCAATTAGAAAACAAGCAAGCCCATTTTTTATCCTAGTCATGCCCATGAGTAGGGCTAATGTACGAAGTCTAATGATGAAGTTCAAGTGAGATCATACACAACTCCCAATATCTGAGCTAAAAAAAAAAAAAAAAATCAGTTCAACTTACAAGTGAATGTGGAAGGTCCCTATGCTTTGTTATCTTCTTACCCTTTCATATCTGCTCAAGAGTCTATTTCTTCAAAGTCCTTTTTAATTGTATCTAAGCCTAATATGATGACACTAGTGAAATTTACAAATTTGAACTGGGCTGTACTTTAATCCTATGTCATTTTCAATCCTTCATATTTTTTTTAAAAAATGATGTTTTTCTCTAGTTCTTCCTCTTCCCATTGCACGTGTTATAATGACTGTACATTGGCCTAGAAAATAGCATTGGAGGAGAGGTTCGGGAACTATCAGACGTCGGTCACAGTGGTCCAGTTCTCTCTGGATTCTGAGTACAGCGAGAGCACATTCAGGATGCCTGACTCAGTAACCCAGGATATGACAATGCACAATGTGGAGACATTTCTTAGTCTCTCAGTAGCACTTCAGGAAGGAATAATAATTCATTCTGAATGACAATGCACATATAGATCACAAGAATTTACTGAGTGTAACTCACTACAGTCTATCCATCAAAGTGACACTCAATCGCTTACAAAGTTCCACCTTAGCCTACGCCTGCCTTTACTGTACTTAATGAACACTTCACAAGTTCCTGCAGTATTACTTCTGCCTAATGGGAAAGCCTCTCATGATTACGTGAAGCAGAGGAACTTCCCTAAACAGTACAGGGATCTGCCTGAACCATTGGTAATCAGATCACACACTGGTATTTGATGCTGCTCATGTATCATTGTTTTACACTTGCTCTTCCCATGACACCGCACATACTTTTAAATTAATATTTTTTGTGAGATTTTGCAGTGCAATCTCATGACCTGTTTCAGATCAATATGGAAAAATTGTTCCATTTTTGACCACCACTCACTTATGTGGTTATCAGATGAAGCACAACTCAAGCTTTGCTTGAAACATGAATGACTGTAATGATTTTTTTTTCCTTTCTCTCAAGGGAGGTCTTCTAATTTCCAGTCCTGTCTCTATCAACAGCTCTACAAAGGATAAGTAAAATTCTCCCTGACACTCAACAACTACAGCTTGTCTTCCATGAAGCTGTTACTACCTTCCTTTCAGGAAGTCTCATATCCTCACTTCATCATTCTTCAGATTCTCCCAGTCTTGTCTCCTGTTTTCTTCTGAATAAATTACTCTGTGACCCACCCCAAGCAACTCTGTTCTCTCACTTATCTCTGTCATGAAGTAGAGGACAATTCTTCCACAGTTCCTAACTAACTGTGGAACTGTTCCTAACTAATTTATGGGGATCTATATGTGCAGATTGGAACAGCATCAGTTTTTAAGTCATTCTATACTTCCGTTACGTCTCTGCTGCTTTCCCCTTGAAAGTTCACCTAGATGAAAAGATTGTTCCCATTTCATCTGAACAAGTATGCGTATCCATACTATAATCCTCGAGACGGCAGGTACCTGGAGAAGGATGGTCACTGGAGCATTACTGCTGTTGAGCTGCAGAGACAGGCAGGCTCCTTTAGCCATCCCTGCCAACCTAAAAGCTTGAGACAGACCCACATCCTCCCACCGCAGTCAAAACACCATTCTGCAGAGAAAGGAAATAAAATAAGCCTCTTGAACTGGAAAACTTCTGTTCTTTTCCAAATTGTTAGCAAATCACAATGATTTTCTTGCCTGTTTAATAAGACAAAGGCTTGACTGACGCAGATTGCTGGAGGAAATTACTATATGGCCCTGCCCACGTGGCTTAGTAATTGACACTTGCCAGAGCTGTCTCAGCAGCTCTTCTGTGTTCGTTACAGAGCATGGGCTATAACAAAATTGTCCTAGTGAACAGCCCAATTAACACTCATATAAAGTCATCTCTCTGGCATCTGTGCAGGCAGAACAGATGCAACAGGGACATTTCTCCCAGGCTACCTCAATCTCTGATCTAAATCGGACAAATGTGATTTGACTACCTCTCTGCTACATCCCCAAATGTCTCTGCCCACACTACCAACACGAAGAAAGTGTACCTGCTGCCACCACCGCTGCCCTTCTCTGAATGGCAGCTGTCTCCTAAGATATTCTCTTTGGTTTATACAGGCTAATGTATTTGGTGAATGAAACTCAAGTTTGTACCTGGCTTCAAGATAACTGAAACAGTATTTCCGTATTAAATCTACCTCAAAACAACTCATATGAGCATCTTCCAAATCCTATACACAACCAAAAACGGGGGAGGTAGCACCTTTGTGGAGAAAGATGCACGTCACTCTAGTCACATAAAAGATTCCAGCTAGAATAAGAATGTGCATGACTGAAAATATTTGTATGTAGGTCAGAGAGCCTTTAAATATGCATTGAAACAATATTAATGTCACTGACCTGTCTGATCACAAGTGCAGCTGCTGCCTCAAACCATTCTGAAATTGGTTCCTCTGAATCCAAGTACCTGCTGCCCTTCAAAATCTTCCTTTACCTGCAGAGTGTTGGGGGGAAATCATTTACAATCAGACGTTCGGCTATATTTACTGTTTTTAATAAAACGGGAAACTTTAACAGGATGCTTGGTTTCCACCTAATGGCCCCCGAAGGTTTATCGCTTGAGACACTTGGCACTAGCGCCGAGGAGAAGTTCGTTTTGCTGCTGCTCAGCTGTGCGTTGCCTCAGGTTAACTAGTGCTGCTTTTTCTCTTGCAGCCAAGTTCTTCTTTTTCTACAAACACAAAATATTTGCTTTCCCTGGGGGGGGAAATAATAATAATAATAAAAAAATTTAAAAAGCCCCATGTGTACAGAGATGGCAGAGATTACTTGCGACTGTCATAATTTAAGAGGAGAAAAAATATCCTCTTATCTCACTTGCAGAGTGAATTTAAAAAATGAGAGCAGGATGAAAAATGACTTGCTGAAAGGAAGTTTTGAAGATATTATTAGTGTCCAAATACAGATTTATATGGCCTCCATGTAGCACTCTGACATCTTATATGCCCTTTGGCTTTGGCAGATATTGAAAAGGATGCAAGTGGAGTGGATATGAGTTCATTGCTGACATACTCAAGTCTTGACTTTTCTGCTGCATAGTTATTCAGCGCCCAGCAAAATGGTACCTACTCTCCACATTAGGATTCTATAAGTATAGTAAAATGACTAGGAATTTATTTCTATAAAGGGAGGGGTGATACACTTGTGTATTCCCCAAGTACACTACAGCTGTGCTGGCAGTAATCATCATGCAAAGTCATTTGCTTCAATGTAAAATGAGGGGAAATACACTAGTTCAGTATCGGTGGCACTTTACACAGAACTATTCACATAAGTATCTCCAGGTATTATTGTCTGGAAGCAAAACTCATTCTTGAGAACATAAACTACCTCATATCAAGGTAAATATTTCACTTCAGTGGCATAGTTAGTGGTGTGACCATAAAAAAGCAGCTATACTGGATGTACATGTTCTTCTATAAATATATTCTATAACAGCAAGCTGTAACACACCCACACTGTAAAGAATTTCAGCTAGTAAAATACGTGGGTTTATACACAACCTGTGGCAAAACTGAAGAATTGTACCTCTAAGTATTCGTGGAAGGGTTAAGCAAAACAACACTCCCACATCGAAGAGACCTAAGTAAGGAACACATCTTTGGGAAGATGCCAGGCTACAACATCAGCATTCAATTAAGGCAGGTGGTAATCCTGCTCACATAACTGTGCAATTAGGATAATGTCACTTTCTATTTCCACTTTGTAAAATACTTTGAGATCCTCAGATGAAAGTTCTGTACCAACATGAAGCATTTATACCTTCATCAATGAAGCAGATGGCATTTGGTATGCCTGCTTGTGCATGAACTCTGTAGTCATCACTGTTCTAATTAGTTAAGAGTCATCTCCTGCTCTGCTGCATGCTCTGCTGTTTCCACAGGAGCAACAGCATCTTAGTGGTATATCCACTGCCATATCTACATGACTATATTTTAAGGCTATTATACTGTGTACGGTTCATCCGAAACACAATACAACAAAAGTATACATCAAGTATCAAAGATGAAAAGAAACTATGGGAAGCCATCTTGGCTACTGCTCCACACTAAGGTTTTCAGTGACAGAACCCCACATCTTCCTCAAAAATTAAAGTGTTATTCTGTACTAAATATCTGAGTTCTTCTAATATCTAATCCTTACTTCCCTTGGTAAAATAGACATCCATTTCTAATCTTCCATAAAGTAAATTTTCCAGCCAAGGCCCTTGGTCTTTGCAGCAGTCTTGACATACCTGAAGATAATGATATCAAGTACATTGTATTCTTTTTCATTTCTCTGAGAAATATGCAAAGCACGGTACACCTTTCAGCTGCCTCCAATCTTCTGCCGCAAGCCCACGGCTGGATAAAAAGAACTCTTGAAAAAAACTAAAATAAGAAAGAAAGAAAAAAAATTTGATGTTGGACCTATCTTTCAAAGTAATTGCTGTTTAGCAGACCAAGACTGGAAAACAAGCATAAATGTGTTCTAATTATATCAGCCCCAAGTTTTACTTAGGATTAATTCACATTAACGGGAATTACATTGTTTCTACCTTTGCCAATAGGAACAAAGCACCTTGAACCAAACAGATATGGATAAGTCCAGATAAATAAGAGTAAAAATACATTCCTGATGCTGGCTGTATGCAGGGGATGTGTGACAATCCACAGATAAGCACAAAAAGTAAATACGGACGTTTGAGTGGCTCCTGTTAACACCACAGCACACAAGGAAGGACAAGGGAGATGGTCAGCTGCTCCACCCTCACTATGTGATGTACCCATATGAATGCTCAGGACTCCTTTTGCATCTTAGAGCACCACATACTATGGAATTCATTTCTCTACTATACAGACTTCATGAATTTAAGTCATTCTTAGACAATAAATCAGTTGCTTACAGAAATTTTGTATTTGTAATCCATGTTGCCCAGTTACAATTATTACTTTTCTCCTAGATGAAAAGAAGGGCAATGCCTAAGACAAACGCTTTTGGGACAAGAAGAGTGACAGGAATTTGTTCTGCTTTGCATTTTACTGAATAATACTTTCTACAAAACAAATGAATTGCTGGGCTGAATCAGGCATGCCCAATACCTTGTCTCTGACAGGTACCAGCACAAGTGGCTTCAAATCTTCACAATCACATGGCAGTATTCCCAAAGGGGTTGTTTTTTCCAAAACCATGGTACAGTATGTTGGTAAACATCTTGAAACAGAAAGGCTCGTATCTTTAATGCTTTACCCCAACAAATGCAACTACAGATTCTCACTTCAGCTGAACCCTTCTCTCCAGTCAAACCAAATACCTCAATAAAAGTGTCCATAAACAGTGAGTTTTACAGGCTTATATAATAATTTATATATAATATATATTAATTTTCATAATTTCCTTATTTTTTCTGAAAGAGTGAGAAAGAGTAAAATGAAGTGATCAAATTATCCCTTTAAACACTTCCTTTATTTGTCACCACAGTTTATTTGATCAAGTTCTAAAATTTCCACCAGGATTTGAAAATCTCTCTGTGCGTAAAAATTTCCAGTGCATTTCTTTACAACTCCTTGATGTCCTACCACCAGTGAAAGCAGAAGGAATGAACTTGTTAATAGAAGTAGCACATCTGTGCAACTACTTTCTATATTGTTATCTACTGACTTCCTAAAATATTTTACATCTGGAGTCCAAACCTACATAAAGAGCTACACTTGGTGTCGTGTGGATAATTTCCTTGAACGATTTAAAGGAGCATCAAGATCTCAGGAGGTTCTTTAATCTATCTTCTAGATAAGCACAGATCAGCTTAACCAAAATCATTCCTTATGTGTCTCATCTGTCCTTAAAATCTATAGAAAAAAGATTTTCAGAAGGTCTACGGATAGACAACTTCAGCACTTAACTGCTCTTATTGTTAAAAGTTTGTCTTAATGTTTAACGCAAATTTCCCTAGCTGCAATTTTAATCAATCACGATTTGCCCTCCTCATATGTCATTATGCACTGCTGGTGTAAAACACTAAAACAGATCGACTTACACAGCCTTACCCACAATGTCTGAGCCACTGTGTGGTTTCAAATAACCATTAACAGTGCAGCAAGCAATAGAAAGTGATGTCTATGTATGCATTTCTGTGTTTGTGTACAGTGCTGGCACCAAGTGCAATGACTATAGAGTTATAAGCACCCTGTTACCTCACCTCAGTCCATATGCAGTTCTTCATAAACTGGTTTCCTTGCGTCTGGAGGGTTTTGGCTGTTCCTACTTAATAACACATCAGCATCAGCCTCCTCAGCAATAAAACAAACACAAGCTTTAGCACCAGACCATTAAAAAGTACTTCTAAAACATGGTATAGCAAACATTCAGTGTGATCCCCTATGTGTGCTACAAGCAACTTCAGAGTCTGAAACAGCCCTTAGATTCAAGTCCTGAGCTGGCTCCAGAGCTGGTAGCCACCTGTGCACCTTACCCATCTTCCAAGATGATCTCCTGCAACGCCCACCACCCTCTAGGTGTGGCATTTGTGGGATGGGAGCCAACCCCAGGATCTTCAGGGCTATTCAGCAGGAAGCCAGGCTCAAACCTTATCTAGAGGAGTCAAACATAGAAAATTCACACTTCTGCTCAGTCGCTTATCCGTGGCCAAATATATCCTGCCCACCTGGGTTGTTCTCAACATACACAGTGTATCTAATGCAAAAAGTAAGGATGCAAAAAAGTCCATCTCCAATTAATGAGAAAATAGTTAATTCAGAGTGATATCAAAGAGGCTCATTACCATTTCAAGCCTCCCTCTTTCTCAGCCCTTCCTTATTTTTTAAAGAAATGGGGAAAAGTGTCAAAAAAAAAAAAAAAAAAGTTGCTTGTGGGTAAAAAAAAAAAAAAAATGGCATCTTTTTTCAAGAAATAGCACGTTCCTTAGAGAACATCAAAAGAAAATACTTCGACTTTCTAAGAATATTTTCCTTACAAATAAGAAAGGGGGAAAAAGACAAAACAGACACAAAAATAGAAAAGACACTTCATCACCAGAAGTGTTCGTACACAACATTTTGTAGAAAATATTTCCTATTAAGGAAGCCTGGCAGACTTTACCTTGGGTCTCAGGCTGCCTGCTAGCTTATGCTGAACAGGACTGGTACTTTGTTCATCACAGCTTAGATCACCATGCAGCAGGAGTAAGAAGCGAAGAAATAAAGTTACTTACCAGCAACAGCCACTTTTGCTTGGTGGGAAACATCTGGTCACTTCGCATAGACATCCCATGTTTGAGGTGATGAATGCCTGTCACTCTTTCAGCTCTGTGTAAACCAGTGGGCCTTATGCAAGTTCTGTTCCTAACAGCATGCTTTATCACCATCTTCCTCCCTTGTATGGAGTAGATCTTTCCCCAGTACACACTTTAAGCCAGAAGAGGATGATTTGGTACTACTCTCATGCAACTTCTGAATTCAATATGGGGTTTTGTATTTCCTTCCAGTGAACGACATGGAGCCTGAGGGCAAGTTACCAAAATGAACCCGTCTGCACCTAACCAGCTTGTCAGGGCAAGAAGGGCTTCCTCCAATCTGATCTCTGTGCAATGGCCTTTTGAATGTCTTTATACCATTGCAAAGCAAGGGCTGATGGCTACCCACATGCAACATTGTTTTAAAGGTACTTAGTATTATTTATGCATGGGTTGCTGGTAAATTTATGGGAAAGACCAGCACAAAGAAGAACTGGAAAAAACATGCAACTAGGCTGTCCTTCTGGGAAATCCTGGCAATATGCAGTAATTCTATTACAGTGTAATATTTTTAATTTTCCAACATATTCCCAATAGACACTGTCAAAAACCTAATAAGGTCTTTACACTTAAATATCTCCTTAAATATTGATGTTAATCGAATGGGTCACTTTGTGTTGTTTTTTTTTAATTTGTTTATCTATATTTTATCTTTTATTACTTTGAGAGTACTGGAACATGGAAACAGAGCAGGATGTACTATTGTACGAGTAAACCACCAGAGAGAGCAATATGAAGAACAGACTGAAATCCAAATCTCATACACAAATTATTACGAACACTAATTCTCGCATATTACAAAGCAGCTTCTTTGCATGTATGACTTTGCCTTTTGCACCCAAACATGACTTTAATTAAGATCTAACTTATTCATGACTATAACTCAGATCTAACTGGAGTCTAGTCAAATGAGTGTAATTAGTCCCAAAGGGCATTTCTAAGGGAACTAAGTTTTCTTTTTTATCTCTACATTTAGGCAAACACAGAAGATGCTGGAAGATCATTCTAAGAACCTGGAACCTTAAAAAGCTTTGTAGAGCTGGTGGGGAAATTCTAAACAAAAACATTGTTAAAATAACTTTCATAAAGACTCGATTATTTTAATTTATTCTTTCAAATATGAAATAGGAGTGAAACAACGAAGATGATTAAACAACATAAAGTTCAAACTTTTCATATAATTTCCTCGTTTGTTAAGAAATATAACTGCATAAGTTTAACCCACTTTAAAAGGGATTAATAAGGTGGGTATTCTGGGTTTTTTTGCTCCTGTCCTGCAGGGACTACAAATAAGTCAGTCTCCCGGATAGGTTAATAGGTTAGCACTTGGCATAACCAAACCAGAAGAAAGTTGTAACTCTATATTCATCAAGTATTAATTTTGCTAGCATTTCAATCCATACAATATTCTGCCCAGAAGGCAAAATAATGGCAACAAATCATTCCATATGATTTGTTCTTCCTTGCAGTGTATCATTCAACCTCTACAGCTACTTTACTTTCCACCCTACTCATTCTCCCCACCTACTGTGGCACCGTTCTTCACTGACTTGACC
Organism: Alectoris magna; assembly: GCA_030625065.1. Taxonomy (NCBI): domain Eukaryota; kingdom Metazoa; phylum Chordata; class Aves; order Galliformes; family Phasianidae; genus Alectoris; species Alectoris magna. The sequence continues at coordinate 110,915,692 of CM060560.1, forward strand.
CTTCCTTGCCCAGCCACTCATCATCCAGTCACTCTGTCCTGAAGGAAAGCTAATGAAAACTCTTTGCAGCAAGGACCATCTCATTTCTCAGCAGCCCTATTCTCAAAACAACTTCTAAGGTAGATTACAACAAATTGCTCCTCAGTCCCAGCTTTAACCTGCACGTGTTCTACCATGACTCCGTGCTTTCTGTTACCCACTCATTCAGAAGACCACACTTTCATTTCTGTGCCCTTCGAGTGTCTTCTGGATTGATCGCTGTTTATGTTTGAAATGCAAAGTTAATCATGAACTTCCACATACTGCACCCTGTGCTCTTCTGACTCTCACAGAAGGCTTTTAACCCTTCTATAAAGAAGACTCAAAATAATCTTTTGGTTACTCATTTTGAAATGTTTCCTGGGGAGGAAAACTAGAATAAATGTATTTTTAAAAAATACATACAATTTCACAAGGAAAGAAAAATCTGAACTCGCAATATAATGATGACAACTAATGCATGTGGCTCATAATGTCACACACAACTCACATGGCACATTTATGGGAGGCTATTATATGAACTCAGAAATTTTTTTTTTGACAAAAAAGTGGGGTTCTTTGTGGCTTTGTTGTGTTAGTTAGTTTTTTTTATTATTATTATTTTTGGTTGTGGTTGTTTTTTTTTTTAATTGCATTTCAAGATACATAAATTAAAAACAAAACAAAACAAAAATCAACAACAACACCCACCTTTCTGGTCAATATTTTGGAGTGATCCAGATGATAACCAGTCAGGGTCTGATCCTGTCCCCAGTGTGTGTTCACCTGCGTGTTTCCATCATTTCCATTAATTTTCATCTTTGAATGCAAAAACATAATCAAGCTCTCAAGAGATTAATCATTTATTTAATTGTTCGCCATTTGTCACAAGGTCTGTGTTAAGATTAAGCACAACAGGTATTCAGTCAGTCATGTACACAAGACAATTATTTTGATCTCAACCTGGTGAAGAGCATTCGGAGTTTAACAGGGAGTTGTAAGGCTTGTTTAATTTCCAGAGGCATTTCTGAATTTTCACGTCCCACACAACCCTACCAAGAAAAGACAATGACACTTCAGAAGGAGGTAACTAGATTGTGCTTGCTAAATTGCTCTTGACTCAGTAACTTAACAAGGTTTCAGGCGATGTACTGTCTCAAATGACAGGAGTCTTTTTTCCTAAAAAAATAAAAATGTACTGAACAAAGCATATGTGAGGTCCTTCACAGTAACCAACCATACACAGTGCTACAGTAAAGCTAAAACTGAAGCAAGGCTAAAAGCTTGACTGATCAAAAAAGCTATGTTCATCAAGTGGAGGATAAAGGTGTACCTGTCACATCCCTTACCAGGGTTATACGACGGACTTAACACCAGACAGCAGCACGCACAGTAACAGCAGAGTACTGCCTGGTATGCAGACTTGAACAACTTGTGCATGCAGCATAATGAAAGACAAGGGATGCTAAGATATCTGAGAAGAAATAAAAACCCATTAGATTATCTGTTTCATCCTCTTACTACTATAGGATTTCACTCTATAATAATTTCATAGCATTTATTCTAGCCTAGTTCTAACGTGCCTGGGGGGAAGAAGCTTCCTCTGGGATATTATTCACAGCTTGATAGAGCTAGGTATGAGGAGGCATTTCCTAATACACAGCACTCATGTTTCCCTTTGAAATTTTATCCTGCTACTTTTGGGCAGCCACCCTAAAGCAATATTTCCTCTCCTTCAGCTATTTGTCACCTTCAAGTTTCAGCAACTCACTCCTCCTGCTCCCGTTCAATAACCCCTTCATATCTCACAGTTTTAATCTCTTCCAGAAACACAAACTGACTCCCTTCCACGCCTCTGTTATTTGTGTCTTTTCCTGAAATTGTTCAGAACTTAATGACAAGAGCAGTCCCTCACCTTGTCAACGTGTTCCCCTTCTCTGCATAATGAGCAAATGCAGAAGTACAAATACATATGCAAATCCCCAACAAGAGATTTATCTCTGAATGGATCTGTAGGCCACGTGATAATTCTGGAACTGAAAGAACAGTACAATTAGGAATGCAACCCACTTTTTCTTGGTATGCATTTTGCTTTGGAGCTGGCAGGTGGCAGTGCATCCTTAGGAATGAGCTATGGAACCTTGGCCACTGCCTTTGGTTTTCTTCATTTGAAGGCCAGGGTGGGGGTACCCTTTTTCTTTTATCCTTCCCCTTCACATTTCTACCTTCTGATAATTTTCTTAATTTTTCTTTTCTTATTTTAAATATTTTTTTTTCCACATTTATAGAAAACGAAACAATTTGTTGCAGCTCCTCATGCTGCTTGCACATTAGAGTGACAGTATTGGCTTATCCCTAAAGATACTGTTGCCTCATAGTGATTTTAATAAGTTATCCTAGAAGGTCAATAAGAGATACGCCAAAATGAATCAAGCTGTTTCAGACAACAGCTGAAGGAAGAAGGGATCCGAATAACCAAGCTTGCTGATGCAAACCAGATCAGCCAATTAACTCAGCCTGCCGTAGAAATGCACACTGTTGGTCTTTGATCAAAGAGAAGAAACTTATCTGACTTCTGCAAGAAGCCCAGAAGACGCTGAATACCCAGCAGGAGGGGAGAAGCTCATTGCTGATACCTTGCTTACATGGCCCTACCTCAGGGCAGGGAGGGAAAATGATGGAAGTTCTAAGGAACTTTTTCAACTTCATTCCAAGGACCCAGTGCTGGATGGTGCATTAGGACAGAGTCAGACTGACCCTGAGGAAAGGCACATTATGAGGAGGGCTGTAGAGCCAGGGCACTCCTCCTGCTCTTGTAATCTGTGGGGCCTAGTCTCTTAGTAGGGACTGCAGTGACCCCTAAGTGCCCTCACATAGGCCTAAGTCACCGCAACTTTCCAGTTCTGGCTATGGTACACAAACCTGATGCACAAGTGATGGGCCAATGAATAGCAAGAAACGGGCAAATGGGATGGGGCAGCAGCAGTTCAGGGGCCAGAAAGGCTAAGGGCAGGCTTTCTGACGACAGAGGAAGACAGTGGGATTATATCTGGCCAGAAGGAAGAAAAGCAGGAACATATCATGAGAGCAGATGGAGAGGTGAGGCCAGGAGAGGAGCCCCTGGCACCAGGAAGGACACTGAACCCACAGGCAGAAAAGTGGCAGGGCTGGCAAGCACTCCAGGCAGCATGGCACAGGGGTGGAGGAGGCAGGAGAGGCAGGGCTCCTCCCCTACAGGCAGCCTCTCCCCACCTCATGTGTGCACAGCCTTTTGCTGAAAGAAGCATTCACCTCTGTGACCCTTGAACCCAGCTCTGAAGGAGCAAAAACATTACTTTCAAAGGTCAGCTTTCAATTTCTCCCTCTTCGCACTGTGACATAGCCTCATGCTTCAGGGTTTGGAGTTATGCACCATTATCTTGCTGTCTGGTTTGTCATTCTGCTCCTGATCCAAGTCCGGCAGAGCCTTTCTACCAGCCCCAGTGTATCAGACCAGGGTGGCCCCAGGAGCATCTAGCTTATTGCTTGGTGCTTTGAGCAAGCTGTTATCAAAATGGGGTTCAAAAGAAAATGGCCAAGATTTGAGGGCAGGGACAGAGTGATGGGAGAGATTAGGAATGGGAATTGAAAAAACACTTGGCATAACCAAACCAGAAGAAAGCTGTAACTCTATATTCGTCAAGTATTAATTTTGCTAGCATTTCAATCCATACAATATTCTGCCCAGAAGGCAAAATAATGGCAGTAGAAAGTAAGTAGAAAGCAGCAGCTCCCTAAAGCGTTTCAGATGCCCCTCACAAGGAGCTTTAAATGTGGACAGAGTAGCTAAATACATATCCAGCTTGGCTGAATGAGCACACCGGTAACAGACTAGGTAAGAATGGCACTGAATTAGAAAGAAATTTAGAAGTAAAAACCAAAAATAAATTCCCCAAACATACACTTGCTTTGCTTCCTGAGTATTTCCAAACAGAAATGAATGCCAAGCTAATGCTTGATATGTTTAATACAGATTTGGCAAGGCATTAGTAAATACTCTATTGAGAACAGTTATACAGTGGCAAGTCCTTGGATGCTCTACGAGGACTTGTTCCAACACTAGACTTTGTGATTTTAGGATAATAATTAAAAAAAACAAAAAAACAAAATGACAATCCTTCCCTCCTATGAGATAAGAACCAAAGAACCCATGCCAAAATACTGTACCATATATGCCAACAGCTGAATGCAAATTATGCTGTTATCCTTGTCTATACTCCCGAGGAGCCAAAGCATCTTTTAAGCTCTTTCTTCTTCACGTACAGTGGATGTAGCCGTCTGTGACGAATTTGTGTTTTCTTTTCTGAGAAGTAATATTCTGTATTCCTCAGTGGCAGAGAATTGCACTGAGCTGCCATTTAGGAAATTTAAATGTTTACACCCAAGGGGCAATTAAGTCAGTTTTATATGATAATGTTATAAATGAAATGCTAATAAGTACTGTAAATGGCCATGTAATCACACCCTGTCATTTGCCAATTATTTGAAGGAAAAAAAGAAGAGCTGAAATCCAGCTGCAGAGCTGAAGACGACATACTAAGTCAAATGAGCAAAAGCAGGTACTGTGTAACATGCAGCTCCAACAGTGGCATTTATAGCAGAAATTCAATTTTCTAAGCAATGTCTGATTTCACCTTTTATTATCATGTCAGTAGTAATAATAATTTGCTCTGACACAGGCATTTTCTTACAAGGATCACCAAGGGATTTATAAAGTTGAATACTGAGATTTCAAAGGAGCTGGAGGGCGTACCTACATCAGCAGCAGTACAGTGCTCAGCGATGGCTTTGCCGGGACTCCGAGGCTATGGGATGCTTTGGAAGAAGTAAGACACTTTCTTATTAATCACTTCTGAGTGAGACATCCTTAAGCAGAATTTATTTGCTCTTGTACCTACATGGTCTCTGGACCACCTCTCCTTCTAAGACCTCAAGGCGGGAAAGTTTAGCCAGCTCTCATCTCCCCACAGCTGTTATCTTAATTAAGGACTCAGCCCCTGCTGAAATTTAGCAAAGGGGAGCTTTTCTGAACACCACAGATTAAAAGAATTCAGGCTTCAGTCCTGTGAACTGTTTTTCATAACAAACATTCTTAAATGAGCTGGACTTGGCACAGATGCCCTACCTCGTGGAAAAGAATATAAATTGAACTACAGGAAAGTACTGCTGACTCCATTGCATGTGTGAGTAAACAAAAAGCAAAGCCCATATCTGACCTCTGTTACAAATTAAACCTCTAATTAAGGGTTCAGCAGGGTCTTGAGTCATTTTTTCTAAAACCAGTCAGATGGTTGAAGATCAAAATTTCACTGTCTTTTCACAGAATTCATTCCAGCTGATAAGTCACTTTTCCCGACAATATTTGGGGAGATGTTCAGAGAATCTGTTGGATTACTGATCAAGGCAAAAGCATCAAAGTCTACTAACACACTAACAATTAAATGGATATCTCTCACCATTTCTATTGCAGCATGAGGTATTTCAGTAAAACAGTCCTTGTCTCAGTCCTACTGCAACTCCTGTATTCCAAAGAATAGACACTGTACTATACAGACACTGTATTCCAAAGCCAGCACAGTTAGTGACAAACAGCTGTGGAGAAAAAGCTATCCACATTGGCTGTGCAAGACTGCAGAGTTCCGCAACAGCAACAAACAATTTTCACCCAAAATGCATATTCATGAGCCTCAGTGGCAATCTGCCTTTTTTGCTAGCGCAGCAAAATAATAGTCTTTTCATTGTAGTTGGAATGGGATCAGGTGTTTTAAGGCAGTAATGCCTTCTTCAAGCCATGAAAAAAAAACACAGCACATATCAGAATGAATAAAAATTGAAAATAAAACCTCTGACATCCATTCATTCAGCCTTTGATCACTTAGGGATCGCATTTTCAAAATCAGCTCTATTATCCCAATAAGACTATTGGGAACTTTCCAAACAGAGCCTGAGATTCTCACCTAACCGTACAACTCCAGTAAATGAGACTTTTGCAGCAACAAGTGTCAGTGGATTTAAAGGAAGACAGAGTTGGCGGAACTGCACAAAAGTAAAGACTAGGAGGCAACAGGGAGCCTCGTGCTCAGAGGTACACCAGAGGACAGTAAGTGAAAGAGGAATTACAACACTATCCTGAGAATAATAGTAATGTTATACACTTAGGCTATTTCACAAGATAAAGGCCTTCAGATACTCAAGGAAGTTTTATACCTGAGAACGTAAGACAGGATTACAAAGCTAAAAATATGATCACATTATGTTTCTCAGGCTGAATCCAACTACGGTAATTCTGGCAGGGCTTTTCTAGTCAAATCCTGACTTCTCTACATCCTCTTCCTTTATAGGTATTGATCATGAACACTGGCCAGAAGACTACAATAAACATACATAATAAATAAATAAAACTACTGTAAAGGAGAAAATGATTGGATATTGATGGTAATTAGCTGGCCATTTCCATGTGTATATTTGGTTTGAATCAAGACCGTGCTCTGTTCCTATTGTGACAGGTGAAGCATGACAAAGTAAATCAAGTTTCACTTCTGGCTCAGTGCAAAGGAAACAAATGGAAAAGTTCTACAATTCACATTACAAAGTATATTGTTATATTTTGTACAACTCAGTAGTGTAGGGGGAAATAATGTGTAGCAAACATTCAAAAACCACAGAAAGTACAAATAGTGCCGAAGCAGTTCACTTGTGTGCCAGTACCCAGTAAAAAGTTGGCAGATACCAGCCACAAAGTATCACCTATTTTCATAGAATCATAGAATTGCTCAGGTTGGAAAAGACCTTCAAGATCAAGTCCAACCACAAATAGCAGTGTAGCAGCAATGTAATCAAATCCACAGTCCTTGGGGGTCTTGATGAGTAAGGAAAGCACAAGCCACAGCTTGAATGCTTGTTTTATCTTAGATTTTTGCCTCCCATCAAATAAATAAATAGAAAACTTTCCTTAAATGGACTCTATAGATGCACTTGCTACCAGAACTATATGAATCCATGAAATAGTAGGGTTTTCCTTTTTCCTTCCAGTCCTGAACCTCTCCTCATCAAAGCAAAGAGCAACACAACCATCTACATTTAAAAAAAAAGAAAAAAAAAAAAAAAAAAGAGAAAGCAAGCTCGGACAAATACTTGTCAGACCAGCACTACATTCACCATCTGACTTTAAATGACCAATTTTGCCAACGTGGCTTATCAGTATGCTTAATATGCACTCTGCTGGCATGCTTTGCTTAGTTCTGTGGCTCAAGTTCTGATTGTATTTGCAGTGAAGATCACATTCTGCAAACAACAGAGAAGGCTTCATTATAGCAACCCTCTATCTGGAGAGGAGCAGTGATTTTGAAAGACACCATCCTGCAGCTGTTCCCAGAGTGGGTACCAGAAAAGAGCAAGCTTGGGAACCGAAGGAGCTGTGGACTATATCCATACCTCCCTACACACTGCAGAACACCAATAGCTGGTGCTGGTATCAGAAAACAATGAACAAGAAATGGGAAACAACTGTGGCAAAACTTCACCATACAGTGTTTGCTCACTTTATGCTCCAGCAACAGATGTTTTCAAGTCCTTCATCCCACTGGAAAAGCAACCCCACTCAGATTTGCGAGAGGAATTAAAAATTCACTAGCATTTCTTTTATGGTGCTTAACGGGGCATATAACCATGTTGTTCTAACAGTGTGTGGACTGGTTTTCTACTTGAAACCTTTCCATTATCATCCAGCAGGAAACACGAGTAATATTCCAGAAGTAAGCAAATCCCAAGGACTTCACGTGAGTTGCAAATATTAGAAAAAGCATATTAAAGGAGGAAAACAATAAACCAACAAGGATATAAAAAACAGATTTGCTTAAGAAATAGAAAACAAATAGGAGGAGATCTCAAAAGTATTGAGCCTATGCATTAGCACAGCTAGGAAGGGTGGTTTAACAATGTTCTCATGCTGACATAAAAACTGAAGAGTAGCTTTGATAAACATTGTGATGTGGGAGGCATTCCCATCTGAACACAATTTACAAATTACATCTGACTTATTTACAAGATGGGAGAGTTCCACCTCCACCAATTTCCCCAACCTTTCATACCCTGCTGCTGGTGGGTATCCAATCCAGCCGAGGGCCCAAAAGCCAACCAAGCTCTTTTCAGTCAGCACATTGTCAGCAAGGCTTCTGAAAGCTGAATTTGGCAAAATGGCTTGAAGTAAAAGTGAAAGAGTCAGAGAAGGCTCTAGCTCAGTATTTAATAGCTTTTTCTGCGGTGTTAACTGCAAGTAAAAGAAATAATAGTAGCAACACTTGGTTTTACTTACAAAAGTAAGTAAATATGGCTGGGCACGCTTATGAAACAGAACTGTTACATGAAGAAATGCTGTTTCTACAAATTGCTATTACTTTTCAAAACACCTATTTGTCACGGAAGAACGCAGAATAACAAGATATGTACAGCGTGCATGAGATTCTTAACAGATACATAATTTCAGCGGTTGAAGAACTATTCAAAATTATTTTCATTTTTCTTGAACAGTATTCTAGCGTACGTAGAAAACATTTCACATGCAACCCAAATACATCTATGTTCTTGTAATACAATCAGCTCCAGGTATAAGTGTCAGAAGGACTTATAAGGTGAGCAATTATAACTGAGCTCTGCTTTGCTAGTAGCCAAAGTACAAAAAAATATGCAAGAACCACAGGATTTTAGAATGAGGAGAGAAATACATTGTTGTTACTGAAATGCATTAGCAACTCGTTTGTCTAATTCCCAGTTTAACGATGCAGCCTCTTGGCAGAAAAAATAGCTTTCCCATTAGTTAACTTGATTCCTTTGAGAGGGTGGATTTTTCCTAAACAACAACAACAAAAACAACAAAAACATGATCACCAAATTGATTTTTTCCTCTATTCAAATGAATAAGCACCAACAGAGAGTTTTGTTGTTTTGTTGTTGTTGTTTTTGTAGGATTATTTTGATTGGGGAGAGGGATTTTGGCCGTCCTCTTTTGACGAAAGGTTGTTTTTGTGAAATGGATCATTACTAATCTAAGTTACTTCTAATTGTAGCAGCCTATTTTCATGAAATTATTCCTGAGTGAAATGTAGCTTTATTTCAATGAAAGAATAACTTGGAAAATGCCTCATTTATTCCTACTGATCTGAAAAGCAGCCAAAAGATCATTGTTTTAAACCCGCTGCAAATTTGCTACATAGAAGGTATCAACATAAATTGCTTCAGTATTAAACTACCAAAGAGTTAACTTTAGGAAGACCCGTTTAACATTATTTGACCAAAAAAAAAATAAAAAAATAAAAAAATAAAAATCATGAAGTTGGGAAAGTCAAGATTTTATATGCTTAGCTTTTCATCTTTTGAGTTCCCTGTAATCAATTTAATACATTTTCTCCATGTTGTGTTTAGTCTCTAATCAGAGCAAATGCTATTCCACATTTTTCATTTCAAAATTAAGATACAATTTAAAGTTAGCAGTAAAGGGATATAGACTCATCTTTATTCTGGGCTTGGAGATGCAGAGAAGGCACATTGATTAAGAGAGAAGGAAAAAGAAGAAAAATAGAGAATAGGAGAAAGGTATGGAAGAAGAAAGAAGGGAGCAGGGAAGGCAGGAGGAACAACGCTGGCAGCTGAAGATCTTCTCCAAACCAGAGGCAGAAGACAGAAGCAAACAGACAATATGAGCAAAAACGATGTGTCAAGTCCCAGACACAGACGGCAGCCTCTAGCCCTGCTCCTCAGAGTTAACACGCTGTGACATTATAGCAGTTCTCACATTTTGACTTATCAGGCAGGACCTACTTACCATGCAATTTAACTCATTTTGAGCAGTTTTATAAGCTCACTCATAGGGAAGTCTTTGTATTTTCACATGTGTTGAAAGCTAGGAAGGGGCAGAGATGAGATTAAAATTCCCATGAAGCAAGTGTTTTTGAAAGATACAGCTACTCAGAAGAACAATCCACTGTGCAGCTTCTTATCAAGCTGTTTATGAGAAGTAGGTCACTGAAACCCCAACTATTCAAATATCACTTTTTCCTTCCAAGCATCAATCACCGCCAGGCATTGGCTAGTAAAAGGAATCTCTCTAGTACAGAAGGAAAAAGAAACAGCAACACAAAGGAGCAATTTCCTAAAACATCAATGGCATCTCAAGAAAACAGTACTTACTTTGCCCTATCTGCTCATAGATAGTTGTCATAAGAAATAATAGGAAGGTATCTTCAAAATAAAACTTCTGAGTTTCCTTAAACATCATTTAATGTTTAGGGAAGTTAGCTGGCTTCTGTTATTTATCTCTAAGATATTTTTCCTTTTCCTTCTACAATACCTTTCCTGTTATGCCTAAACATAGATTGAGTCTGCATTATCGCTGAAGCTGTTCTCCCACCCTTCACCTCCCACCATCCTACAAATAAAACGATATTCCCATTCCTCTCACATGGAGGGAGAGATTGTTCCCTTCTTAGCAGGGAACATCTGAAAATATTAACAGGTCTCTGAACTGTATTTTTTCCACAAGCCACTCTCACAAAGGACATCAAGAATATGAAAAAAATGTGAAATGCAATAAACTCACAGGTCATCTCCGGCCTTTCCAGGTAGGTTAGGCTGGGTTATTACCTCAAGCCCCTGAGGCTGCCTGTTTATAATCTGAGGAGTTCAGCTGTCAGCAGCTCATTGTTCTATGCAGCCCCATAGAGCACCATGCAACCCCATAGTTGCTCTATGGGCTTCTTTGCTACAGCTGTTATCTGGTACCACAGGAGAAAATTCAGTGAGTCAGCTCCAGGTGTCAGGGCACATGCAATAGCAATTCTCTTAATTAGCTGAAAGTTCTTTGCCATTCTGCTTCAGGCATCTCCTTGCTCCTGAAGGCGCTCCACAACACCTCCAGATTTGCAGATTCAAGAGTCCAAATGCACTTGAATTGCCCCTGAAATGAATAAATTAATTAAAGAAGCAAGAACAAGAAGAGTGTAGGAATGTTCTTCGTACTAAATCATTTCATCAGTGCTTGGCTCTGGATTCTCTAGCATTCTCTGTTCCAAAGTAAATAATGGACACTTTCTACATCTTTTGGCATTACTATACACAGCTCTTCCTATACTGCCTGTCTCCATGACTTTGCAGCATGAATACTAATAAATGGTGTCAGTATCCTTTGCTGAGCTAAGCTCAGTACACCCATTATCTGCTCATGCTTCTTTTTATCAACTGAACCTTTTGTGTGAATGAGAGCTGGTGATCAGCACTTATGCACAGACATTTAGGACACGAGTGTGAGCAAGACATCCACCACACAACCTACAAGAGTTGTTCGTCTTTATGGAGTAGAAACCAGAGACCAGGCAGAATATGTCTGAACTGTCTAAACATGTCTAAAATGTCACTAGAGGTCTATGCTTAGGCACCTGCTGCTCATCCTTAGTGACCACTGCTTCAGCCAGAGTACAAAAGAATTACTGCTCTCACAGTTTTGAGATGTCTTCTTCACCAGCTTCTTCTAAGGTTAAGGGAGCTTGGGTATTTAGTAAGTCATTTGAAATGTCAGGCCAGTACAAAGCAGAAACGCTTAAATCCTAACTATAGACAATTAACTATAATCTTTGGTGGCTACAGAGGAGCCTTCTTGGAATTAAAGCTCCTGCTTTACTTCTTAGATAACTTCACGGGTCCCAAGTCTCATTCCTGCCAGAATAGACAGCAGAGACAGAAGACAATTACAGGAATCCAATCTGAGATAAAACAGTCAGAAAGCTGCTGTAACTATTAGACTTCTGCCTGTTTTTTCTTTTTTTAACCTACAACATGGCAGTATTTCTAAACCAACATTAACAGAGCAGCGATGCTACATTCCACTCACCCTCAGGCAGCATAACTGACCTCTAAAAATCATGGTTGGATCTGAGGTGCTGCAAGACTGATGTGGAGGGGTACCTGGACCCAAATGCTTCATTGTGGAATAACGGCAGCAAGAGCAGCAGTTCCCAGGTCTGCTATCAAGAGTTTAAAACGAGTTCAGGCAAACCATTGACCATTCTACATGAGTGCATCAACAAGTCAAGTTTCCTTATTAACTAAAGATACAAAGCAAATGACTTCACAAATAATTGATAGCAGATGGTCAAAAAAAATCAAAGCAATGCATCTAATTAATCCTGAACCTGTATTCACTGAGGGAGATGTATTGAGGAACCAATTCTTGCCACTTGTTGGTATTTCTTTGGCAGTTGCTCAACAGCCCCAGCTCCTGCAGCAGCTTTCTTGCCTTTACACCAAGGCAGAGGGATGTCCACCTTGAGGGAGTTTGCTCTAGGGCTGAGTTTTGCACTTGCTGCTGGCTTTCTCACTGCTCTGTCACTACCCATGAAAAAGCAACTGATTTTTCCATGCTACCACGATGGTGCTTATTATGCAGATAACAAAGGGCATCTGCTTGGGCTTTATCCACAGGAAAGAAAAAAAGACAAACAACAATATCAATGCCATGTCCTAAGTGAAAAGACTCTCACAATATTGCAGTACAATGTGCAGGAGTATAAAAGCAAACATGACACTGCTTTGAAGCATGAAGGCATCTTCTCAGAACTCATCCGGGTGACGTGCAATGGCCTTGTTCAATACTCCAATGAGTGACAGATGTGATATAAAATACCAAGGTGGATCATGTTAGCTGCAGAGCTCCAAGTCCTCCCTCCGCCCATGGGATGAGTCAGTCCCAACAGAAAAGAGATATTGAGCTGTTGTCAGAAACAGCAGGACAGCAGAAACAGCAGCTCCACATCTTTTAACAGAAGGCAAAAGATTAGATCAAGAGTTCTAGGTCATCTCTTTATGTACAAATATGTAAATTCCTGATATATCATATATTTTATTCATTTTCAATGTAAACCCCATATCTTTGTGTGTCTTCTCCCTACTGCTACATACAAACTGTGACAACTGCAGAAGTATTTTCCCCAGCACTATTCTCAGCAGCTGTCTCATGCATCAATGCTATATGTAGAGTTAATAGGACCAGTTTCTGAGTTTGCATCTACATCCCTGACACCACAGCATAAAGCATATGAACCTTAATGATTCCCATTATATGATGAATCAGTAAATTTACCAGTGTTAACTTACAACAGCAGCAGCTTGGAAGTCCCTCTTGCTGCTCGTATTGATTTGGAAATGTGTTGGTTTAGAAGCAAAATAGCCGAACAGCTACAATCTGACTGTGTCTGCTTATCAATTATAGTTGCTACTTTACAGGTGTCATGACTTCCCCCATAGCCAGAGGAGCACACAAACTTCAGAGCCCTGTTGACTCTGGCTCTCTGTCTGTAGCTTACCTTGCTGATGCGTCCATAAGGGGAAGGTGCTGCAGAACCTTCTTAACAAAATTTCAGTGTGGATTGAGAAAAGCATCTGGGCCTGATGCTTTTTCAGCTTTTACTTGCAAAACGTCTCTTCATTCTTGCTTGCTGATCATAATTCTGATTCCTTCCTTGTCTTCTGCTGTCATTTCAGTGTTAAATTTTCACTCCCCTCAGGATATGTTTTTCGAGAAAGATGCTACACAAGATGCTCTGATGTTGCCCAAGTATAATAGAAGTAACAGAAACACACACAGAAAAGTAGGCCATCGTCCTCCTGTTGCTTCAGGAAGCTGAGTGCTTTACAGCATCTCAGTTACCTTTATGTAGCTACCCATGCCAGGCATCCTACAGGCCATGGAAGCAGGTGAGCTGGGCAGTCACCACAGCATGGTTCCCAAACCACAACTTTGTACCCTCAGCTTTCCTCACAGTCAATCACTCAAGCCATATGCTGCAATATACCTTAAATAATCATTCACACCATCTCCTTATCACCCCACATTAGACCAATGTCAGTGAAATCCCTTTCTCTCTCCCTGATTTTGAAGTAATATCGGTTATCAGATGACAGGGTGAATAAAGCAAGATTAAACCTCTCTAAGCCTTCCTTACAAGCTTCATGGTTCCTGTGTCCTCTGTACACTAGCATTGCACACTCATATTTCACTAATGAACCATGTCACCCAGTTACAGTAAAATGAGGACAGACTTTCAAGACCTAAAGCATGCTTCAAAGTCAAGGAAGACAGGAGAGGAGTTTCAGGAAAGCTGGAAAAGCATACATATTTTTTCTAAAGAAAAACCTAGCCAGAAGCTACTTTACAAACCTTGCCTTTCCTTGCTATACTTCAGCAAATGCACAGTCAAGCAAAAATGAAAGAAAATTCAGATTTCTGCTTAGCATTTTCCTCTTTTCGATTGTCCCTCGTTACTTTAAAAATGGCAATGAAATGAGCACTACCAACTCCAGTAAGCCTATAGCACAGGTTAGACAGTGCTGAGGCAGGTCTTGAAAGGTGGGTGATAGAGAGGGAAAGGTTTCAGAGAGCTTCTGAGGCAGGAAACCAAAGCATCAGAGGAAAGAGAACTATTAACAGAATGAAAACAGTGAGAAAAAGGAAGCATGCAGCTTGCAGTACAAAACATACCTTTATAAAACACACACATTTCCACATTTCACTCAGCAATTCAAATGGGATCCATTTATGAGGCGACTATATATTTGAGAGGCTCGGCTGTTTTTACCCTGTTTAATCCATGGATACGGATCCTATTAGGAATATTCTGTTGCATATTCACTGCCTTGCAGTTGTTACAGATGTATTTCTCACAGGGGGGAGCTGTTTTGAGACAGCACAAACAACAGCAAAGCTCAACTTCTTTGTCTGCAGGCAGGACAAGACAAACAATCGCCATACCCAACTTACAAGAGATTATTGGCAGCCCCAGCACACCTATAAGCAGATTTAAGCCAGTCAATCACAGAAACAGGAACAAGAAGCAGGATGTAAGAGTCTCTCCAGAATTCTTCCTCTGCAAAACTCATAAAACAATGAGAATAGCAAATAGCCTCCGCAGCATCAGAGCAACCTTTACAAATCATATGAACAAACAGATGGGGAAATGCATGAGGGACATTTTCTGAGAACACAACTATCCTGCTTCCTCTATTTTATTAACTGTAGAGGGCCCACATGATGGTTTTACATGTAAATCAGAGTATATCAGTGAATTTTTTTTGTGCAAACCCAGTCCAAAACAAAATAGAAAGAAATGCTACTGAAGCACATAGATTTTGGTTTATTTTTGATTGTGAGGTAAAAGCGAAAATATTAGCGTAAGTTTTTACTGTTGCTTATAACTTTTTGCTTCCTTCATGCTACACTGCATGCTCAATATATTGAGCATCAAGATTTATTTACTGCAGACTTCCCTGGAGGAACAGTAAGTTTAACATTTACCAAAACAAGAACTCATTTTCTAGAGTGTTAGTCACTATACACTTTCATTACTGTGTGGTCCCACAAGCCTTATCCTAGGCAAATGGAAAGTGAGAAAGAAGAAGCATTGTGATAGAGATGTGGTACAGTGAGACCTGTTCAACCCTGTCTGCAGACTTGATGCGCTGCAACATGGCCTCCCTGTCCAGCCCCAGCTCATAGAATGATTCAGAGATTCATAGAATGGCCTGGGTTGAAAAGGACCACAATGGTCATCTAGTTTCAACCCCCCTGCTATGTGCAGGGTCACCAACCACTAGATCAGGCTGCCCATTTCCCAGTTGACGCAGGCAGCACAGGAACAGGCTCTCAGTAGACCAGACCCATCACCAGGGGATCCCAGGGATGGCAAACAGCTGTTAGTGCAGGGAGGACAGCATGGGGCTGAAGATGTAAGATGTGCAATCAGCCACAGGCACGGCCCAGAACAGCACAGCACAAAGCTTTGCTAGCCCTTCAAGCCTCTCAGAGTCCCTCAGCACAATCCAGGAATGAGCCAAACTGAGCCAGGCTCTGCCAACACCCCAGAATAAGCAACACAAGGCATGCAATCACAGTCTGTCACCTGGTGATGCCATTGACTATTCCTCGGTGGCATCATTTGGGTTGGAATAGACCTCTCAGATCATCAAGCCCAGCTGTTAAACTGACACTTCCAGTTCTACTGCTAACCCAGGCACACCCAACCTGCGGCCCACAGGCCTCATGCGGCCCAGCTCAGCCAGTAACGTGGCCCCACTTGATCATAAACTTTTAATATCTGTATGTGATTCTTAGCAATATATTTCATGAATTGATTGTGTGTCATTTGAGCATAGACTGATGAGACAACAGTGGAGGGTAGGGCAGAGTGCAGTGTTGACTCTGCCTCTCGCACCCTCTCGCACTTGGGAAGAAATATCCAGAATACTTTTGTGATGCCAACAAATCCTCAAGGTGAGAACCAATATATCTGTGCTCCATGTCAAACCATAACAGTATTCATAAAGACAAGCTTAACTGATGGCCAATAACATACCAATTCCAGGCTGGATGTGACTCTGAGCAGCCTAGTCTAGTGGTTGGTGACCCTGCCCATGGCAGGGGGGTTGAAACTAGATGAGCATTGTGGTCCTTTTCAGCCCAGGTTGTTCTATGATTCCATGATTCTATGAACATTTCACATTTTGATACCTTGGCTGAACACAGTCCTGTGAACAGCGAAAACTACGCAGATTCGCTTTCCATTTTAATAAAGGAAATCAAGAATAGGTTTCAAGATTGGTGTAAAAAGAAATCATTGATTTTTTGGGCATATTTGAAACTCCGTTTTTAGTCAATGTTAATTCATGATCTGTGAATTTTCAAACATTCAACTCAAAAGAAAAATCTCATCATGCCTTTTTACCAGACCTTTATAAGCCCCATCTTAGGAGAGAGAAATACCACTCACTTCACCGTCACACCTTATTCTTGTAATTGCTTTTGGCAGTACATACATTTGTGAACAGCTGTTGTCAAGGATGAAGTACAGAAGAGTAAAATTTCATCAAAAATCTCTGAAGAACACCTCAAGAACTCACAAAGAACTGCAGCCACTGCCATCAAACCAGACTGAGGTGTTAGATTCACAAAGTCACACATCCTTCTAGTTTTATGCTTCTGTTGCTTATTTTTATATGTTTTAATAAAAAAAAAAAAAAGTATTATAAAAAGTTTTGTCTGTTATATACATTACCTACATTATTTATTTTATATGTGGACCAAGATAATTCCTCATCAGTCAATGCAGCCCAGGCAAGCCAGAAGGTCAGACGCCCATGGGTATAACCCTTTCCCACCGCAGGAGGAAGAACACTGGCATTTGGACCCAGAAACATGGTGGGGACAGAGATGCCACAGCTCTCACCATGGTCATGGCAGAGGGTTGAGCCAGGCTGCTGGGCAGGAGCAGGTGGGTCTCAGTGATGGCGGGCCAAGGTTAGGAGTGAGAGACAGCTGGTACCACCCGCCCATGGAGCACTAAGAACTGCAGTCATGGGACAGCACAAGGTGACAGTGACAAGAAGTCCTAGAGAAGGAGGCAAGGTCAGAATAATGTTAGACACAGTGATGGAAAGCTGGACAAGGAATAGTGCCTAGGATTACTGTTTTGATTTGAGTAGGATACATGGACGATGTTAAGAATTAAGGCACAGAGCACAGGCTCAATTCAGTCTGTCAATTGAACCCAGATATGTCCAGCAAGGAACTGACCCAGATGCACTGTCTAATTTGGCAGATCAGAATCGACCAATTAAATCATACGATCACCTCAAACCACCTCTCTGCCTCATTTTACAACATCAGCATTCTGTCAGGATTTTATTTTTTGATGTAATTTCTTTTTTCAGAACAAACAAATTGGACAATCTATGTTGCATAGCATCACTATCCCTATCCTACATGAGGAGTCATGGACCTTAAACTAGCTGTGAAACCTCTCTGAACAAGTGGAGAAACAGTAGCAATGGCTGAGTTTCATACCTATATGTGGGGAGCAATGCTCAGGCCTCCTGGGTTGAATTCCAAGTGCTTTTCAGCATTTGGAGTAATCACACAGCATGTAACATGTTTATGGGCCCATGAATGGGAAAGTGGTAACAGGGAATAGTAAATATGGATTTACTAAGGGCAAAACGGTACTTGACCAGTCTGTCCAAATGAATAGATTTGTGACTGCAGAGCAGGTGTCATTCACTCCAACTTTAGCAAGGTTTCCATGTGGCCTCCAAAAGTATTCTTCTATCCAAACTAGAATGGTATGTTCTGAGTGAGTGAGCAGCCAGGTGGGGAAAACATGGTTGGATGGCTGAGTTCAGAGAGCAGTGGTTGATAGTTCCTCTTCTACCTGATAACAGCAGCAAACAGAGCACTGTGGGTGCTCTGTCTTGGGACCTGCCCTGTTTAACCCCTGACTTGGAAGAGGTGGCGGAGTGTTCTCATCAAGTTTACAGGTGACAGCAAATGGGTGGGATTGCCCTCAAGAGCAAGGTGGACATCCAGAGGAACCAAGGCATGCTGAAAGAATGTGTCAGCAGGAACCCTAGAAAATTTAGCAAGGACATTTGCAAAGTCCTGCATCTGAGTAGGAATAACCCCTCCAATGATATATTTTGGGGAGCAGCTCTGCTGGAAAGGACCTGAGGATCCTGATGGACAGCAAGGCACACTGGAGCCAGCATTGGGCCTTGGCAGAATGGTGGGTCAGCAGTGTCTGTACTAACAGGAGCGTGGCCAGTAGATTGAGGGGAGCAATCATCGCTCAGCATTGACCACTTGTTCAACCACGTCTATTATTTGTCCCTCCAATTAAAGGAAAACATCAATAGACTGGAATAAGACCATTTAAGGGCCACTGAGTTGGCCAGGGGATGGAACACTTGCCCTGTGGGGAAGGGTTGGGGGAATGGCACTTGTTCAGTCTGCAGAGAAGTCGACCTAAAAGATTTAAAGAACTTGCAAATTGCTAACTGAAGAATGTTAAGTGAGAATGCCATCACGAGCTTGTAGCTTTTTCTACACTAAAAGGCTAAAAATGGAATAGGTACTGAAACAGAGCCATACTCAAAACATGTCTGAGTTTTTATCTAATTTAAGAGCCAAACCACATCCACAGATTTGGCCTGGCAGACTAAAACACCTTTATTAAGTGCAATTAATTTAATAAGGACTCGCAGCAAGGTTCTTATCTAAGCATTATGTAAGTGCAGTCCTCTGTAAGGATTGATAGATTTTCCAGAAGTCAAAATGTTGCTGAAGCAAGAAGCCCATTCCTGCTGCAGAAATGGTCTGAACAAGAGCAAAGTATGTGAGTGCTTCAGCTCTGCCCACTTCTGATCCCATTTCAGGCTCAGTATCAAAAAAGATTTCTCTAGGATGACACAGGACTTCCTTGTGAATGCTACAGAGCCTATTCTAGCACTAACTGCCCCAGGAGCATACCAGGACAAGAGCAGACAAATGGCAGCCTCATAAGTACCTTTAACTAATTCTGATCCCATCACACAGGCACTGGCCCTTGAGTTCCAGGTGACTACAGGCGGGGAATAAAGCCACACCTCCTACCTGCACCCTACCTGCACCATAACATCTCAGCAGTTCATTTTGCAGGTGTTGAAGCTCTCCTGCTCGAGTCCATAGCACTGCTGTCTTTCACTCTTGCTGCTCTGCCTTCCTTTACAGAAGCAAACACAGTTACCCAGAGAGGGGGATAATTCACTGATTTCCCACTAAATCATGCACTTCTATTAGCGCGTGTAAACAGCATTCCCATCAGAGCAAGTGTGCATGCTCTTTGCCTGTAGCAGAACAAGCTACTCAGCAATGCTGATGGGTAGCAATGTAAATGAAAAGCATTACCTAGGCTACATTCATCTTTTGCCAAGTTACAAAGTGCATGCACAGCCTAGAAGGCACCACTGCATGCTTCTGACAGTGCTGTGATGACTACATGCAACCATTGCATTGCATGGCATTGACTCATTGGCCAGCAGTATTTGATGCTACAGATAAGATGCTAACGGTGTGCACACCATATGAATTTGTCTCCTGATACATCACTCACACAGTGTGCACACCTGGTGAGTGGGCAGGACTATGCACACCCAGTGAATTGGCCACTGCAGATCCCACACCCAACTCTGGCCCTTACATTTATTTAGCATTACATTCAACTTAGTATTTGAATCAACAGGACCACTACCTTCATTTGCTACAAAATGGAGAGAAAAAGAAATCAGAAATATCTGCTACATAAATTGTGAACACACGGATGAACCTAGCTTAATGAATTTTACTTAGTTCATAAGATTAAAAGGATCTCAGTGTTCTGAACAGTTTAAAGACATCAAAACTATTCCTGTTCCTCAAAACAGTTACTCCATAGCCAGATGTTGCCACCTGCTAAGAATAAATAATAAACTGGAAGAAGACATCAGCTTGATTTCAGAGACAGGAGATTAAAACCCTGAGGGGAAATCAGTCACAACAACAGCTGTGCTGTCAACTACCCTGAGCAATACCTGCAGTGGACATCACTCAGCCTTTCCACCTTGACTGGAAGCTGAGTGCACAGCTGGTGGAACATGGGGCTCTTCCGAGCCATTCTTCAGTCTGGGGAAACTGGCTGAAAACATGGGGAAGCCTTTTTTTTTTTATGATATTTTTTATGCAAAATAAGCAGGCTTGATAAATGCACCTCAGGGGCCTAGCTTTTCAACATAAGTAAGCTAGTTCAAGTTGTGCACAGTGTTTGATACAGGCTAGATACTGTATTTGTAGAACCACCATCTTGTCCATCCAGAGAACTGAAGATTTTCCCTTTTAGCAGTACATTGGAAGCAATCTATCAAAACATTTAAGCTCCTACTAAGCAGTACATCTTGGTTACAAGGACTGCTGTGGGTCCTTTCTGCTGGAAAGCAGTTTTCACACTATACCATGAAGTCCAAATGCAGAGATTATGAGTGTACTCCTGGCCAGCAACCCCACTCATTTTGCCAGCAGTGACTCACTCACCTTCTGTGCATGAAAAATCTCATAATTGAACAACATTCCTCCCCGATACTTTCAGTTCCTGCATCTCAAGGATGTGTTTGCTAATTGTACAAACATTCTTCTAAAGAATGGGAAAGATTTAATAAGAGTGAGTAACAGAGCAGTTATAAAAACATTTCAAAACTGACACTATGGCAAAGAGCCACGTTATTGCCCTGCATACCAAATGGCCCGGCCAGCCAATAGTAGCTCTCTGCTGTGTCCCTTCCACTTCCAACCTTTCTTCCTGAAAGGTCCTGGAATTGTCTAAATGGTACTAAAATAAAGACTGAGTGTAACCTGAGGCAGGTTCAATTTGCCACACTTGGATCATTTCTCAGTTTATAATGATACTCCTGCCTGTGTCTCCTCCAGATGGAGAGATGAGCAGTTTAACAGGGCAAGGCTGCTGTTTCTAGCTTATTTGTAGACCCTAAGAGATACCAAGAGTAAGAAATACTGTCTGCTAAATGAAGCAGGAAACCTGAATAACTTCCGGCTTATTTCCCAAAGCCTGTTTGCCAAATACCAAATGAATTTATCCCCAGCACTGATGTGCTTAGCTCCAGCTGGATATGCCATTTATTTCTTCCAAAGACAGGAAGCCTGCAAGCATTTCCACCTCTGTATAGATTTACTAAGTTCTATTGGATTTAAACCAAGCTTATTTGGTGTCTCTTTTGTTTCCTCCCCAGTCTGGGTCACCAATCTGAGTACTGTTCCAAACATCGCACTCGCCTGCAGAAACCTGACCTCTATGCAAAGTGTTTTAACACTGCTGATGAGCACTGCTAACAGAAGGTGTTTTATTAGAGGATATATTAAGTAATATGGTTTCATTTAAAAGCCTATACGAGGCCCACATTATGGATGTGAAAGGATTATGGGTCTATGTGAAGAGTTCCTTCTTATACAGTGCATGGTGTCTTTTTAATTCATTGCTTCATTTAAAACCCAGTATCTCAAGCACCAGGAGTCTCTTCCAACTGGCTGTAACTCACACTTCCAAGCCATCTCCCCTGCTCTCTCACCTAACTTTCTGCCCCTCCAGAAAGCGCAACCTTTGTGCACATCCACCCTGCACCTGCTTACCCTGTTTCTTGAAACTCATCAAAGGGGTGAAGTTATGAGTTATGCCTTCTGAGTGAACCTCAATGAGTTTTTTCTCTATGAACGATGAAGATACTTTCCATTTATTCCACATTCAGATGACTGGAGGAACTCACTTGACAAACTTAACTGGTGTGGGATCACCTTTTGGTACCTAATAATTTTCACATGAGGAAAAGTTGCACAGACAACACAGAGTGTATTATCTTGTTCTTCACAAAAACAAACTGCTCCAGAAATTTTACTTTACATAAGAAAAACACAGTTTGCATGTTACGTTATTAAGTAGCAACACAATCTTCGCAATAGACTAACCAAACCTTGAAAAGTTCAATGGACAAGTCTTTGTGAAAAGCAGTATATTTCTTACCAGAAATAGAAACTGAAATAGGAGTGGTCTGCTATTTCAGTGGTTTTTGTTTCTCCAGTCTTTGTGACAACATTTACTATTATTTTCCTGTGGTCTTAAGGAAATTTTGTGAGATCTCAGTTAGAAAGGTCTCACCACCAGTTAAATTGAGCACATTAGAAATAGTCTTTAAAAGTACCAGGGACAGTAATTAGCCATTGGAACAGCTTCCTGAGGGTAGCAATGGCTATCACCATTGCTGAAAACTTCCAACTAAAGCTGCTTGTTATGTAGTATGAATTATATTTATGGAATTTCTGTGGTTGTTTCTAAGTTAATTAAAACAGATTTTCTGAGTTTCTATCCAGGCTGGGACTCTTGAGTTCATCATTACCCTTCAAGGGCCAGTAATTTAATATTAATTAATTTAATATTAATTAATTTAATATTAATTAATTTAATATTAATTAATTTAATATTAACTGACTTTAAAGAAACTTTCGCTTTTCATCTTTAGGATGAGGTCACTGCATGAACATACAAATTCCATGTTTTAAAAGGGAGAAAAAAATGCTTCACACCAAACATTCATTCTGAATTTTCTCAAATAATTTTATTAAACGATCATGTTTTACATGTCATCAGACCTAACCCCTGAAGTGCAAAAATGTTTCTGAGGTATTAAGACTGGAGGAAAACAGGCACAATATTGGTTGTTAGGGACACCACATTACAGCACAGTGGACTTTGTGAACACCGGGCTTTTATACAGCATTTGTAGGATCACATTAAAATGAGAGTCTGTGCATCTTCAGACTTGAGAGCCAAGGAGCTCCGATCATTATCCGGTTGTGTTACGTCAATGAAAACACAGACTTTGTTGAAGTAGGATGAGGATAAATATTAATGAGGTGTTTCTCTAGGCCAGTATGTACAGTACATGAAAAAAAACAAATTCAAGATTAACTGATGAATCTGTGACCAAAATCCCAACTGTCTATCCAGTCCAGCTTATTATATGTCATGTCTACTGTGGCCTCTCTAGTATACCAGAATTTTGTCTATTCTACGCAGCTACACGACTGCCCTGCGCTCCTGTTTGAAGGCATCTGGTCACTCTCAAATTCATTTAAATCTGCTGTTTATCAGATTAACTAGAGTCAACAGCATGGTACTGCCTGTGGCCTGTTATTCTTTTAGTCGCCCTCTTCCCCTCATCCATGCAGTGAAGAAGTTTAATCCATGGGGAGAATCTGCTACAGAATTAAGCACTGATCTACTATTCATTTATTTGCTTGTCTCTTCGGGGAGGCAGGGGGTAAAGGAATACTTTCTCCCCTTAGAGCATTTCCCAGGGTTAGAATTTGACTGAAAGTTGTAGATGTGGTGAATCTGTGCATAATTAACTATCTGTGGAATATTACTTAGATTTAAAACTCACTCATATTCTCACTCAATGATTTTGTTGGGAAAAAAAGATTTCAACCTCAAAACTCACAGCATTTTTCCTGGTACCTACAGCAATTTGCCCTAAACCATTTGACTCAAAGATCCCCAGCCAAACTCTGTTCTGCATTACTTTATGTGCTATCACCACGATCCAATGGAAGACAAATCTTAAGGAAACATTGTCAAATGAGTAATAAGCAAAAATCACTAATTACTTTAAGAGCATGTTTCTTTTTAGCCAAGACAGATGATAACAATTTCCTCCTGAGCCACAATTGTTTGTTCAAATTTGTGACAAAACATGAAAAAAAAATATAAGTGATCCTCATCTTAACAGATATTTATGAATGCAGTAATGTTTCTGAATGTGTCAGGTTTTGCATGGCACATTTTGATAGGTTCTCACCTTAAGCATCTTCAGCTTTAAGATCTATTTGGGAAGCTGGAGACACAAGCTCTATTGTCAGCACACCCATGGGCATTATGTCATATATAGTCTGATCACAACACAATTGAGATTCTCAGTTTCCTAGGATTGTCACCAATATCACTGCTACTTACCTACACAACAAAGTCTAACATGCCTACAAATAAAGAACAGCTGGAATAGAAGCTGGATACAGATGGAATGTTGCCTTTTTTCTTTCTTTCTTTTTTTTAATGGAAGCATATTTCATGGACAAGAAAGGCAACCTCAAACAAAAAGTGCAAGTAAATCACTTTCAGTTAAAAACTGGGTTTCGGATGCCACTCAAGACCGAGTTGTTGGGCCAATTTCTGTGCAGAAGAGTTAGGGAACACACAAAAAAGAAAACGCTTGTGATTCCGAGGATGACCACACCTGAAATCAGTGCACTGGTGACTGAATTCAGCTGGAAAGGAGGTCCGTGTTGAGCTGCAAGAACAAAAATGCAGAGGTAATCTCTGGTTAGAATTTCTCAGCAGTGACAAACGCTTCTGTCTTTATTTTAAATAGAGAATGATTACAGTGAGAGACTAAAATTATACTTCAGAATGAGTACCTGCCTACTTGGATAAAATTTATCTAAGTGTACTTAGAAAATAGTTGTTCTTTCACTACCAATCATGCTGGGGAATAAAAACAATAAGGATACTTCTAACATACAACCCCTCACACTGGGTGATCAACCTTGACCTTTTATATTTAGGAGAAGACTGCCACCGCCCAAGAGCTATCAAGGCAGAAGTATAACTGTTTCCATACTAGGAGGGAAAGGCAGCTGTTTCTATGGGGTCCAAACAAAGAAGAGAAGGGAAGAAATAGCTAATACAGTTCTGAGGACAGCATAGGTTGCTTCTGCCACTGGGTCCTGCTATGAGCAAGAAAGAAGCCGGATGGCTTAACAGACCATCCTTTCTTTACTAATCATTACCAACTCCTCATAACCAGCAGGATAACATACAAGCTGAAGCAAGTCCTCCAAGTGTCCAAAGGAGAAGCACTGACCTCCCTATAGCTTATTTCCTTCCTCACCCTACCACTGACCACTAGTTCTATCCAAAGTTCTTCATGGGCTCTTCATGTGGTTAAATGCCAGGAGAACAAGAACTAAGGTAGGACTCTCCTGAGTTTGATCTCTGAACTGAACTGCACCTTAACAACCATTTTGCTGCACAGCTCCCGTGTGGCATAAGTAGATTTTACTGCTTAAGTCTGATTTTGCTTCTGGCAGTTGCAATGCTTCTTCACCCTTATATGTCATAGCAACAGATTTTCAGTTCACCTCTACTATAGGAATTAGAAGTTGCTTTGTTGGTGGGGTTGGATACACAAATTAAACTGTGCAATCCAAATTCACCAAATGTTTTCTTTATGGCATGATGTCAGTTTTACTTATTTAAAAGACAAAAGCCGAAAAGAAGAAAAAACAAACAAAACATTCTAGCTCAGCTCAGTGCCTCAAACTGAATCAAAAGAGTTCCCTCTCCTCAGTTCTGTTTCAATCATAAACCATCTCTTTGGAGTTTCTTGGAATTCTGATTAACTTACCAAGCTGTGAATTGTTGGTTGGTGTCTCATCTGCAGTTAAAAATAAATAAATGAATAAGTAAATGAGATGCATTATATTTTATGAACACCTGATGCCTGCCCCCCTCCCCTCTTTGCGCACAAAGACCAGCAGAGTTGGCTTTATTTTCAAAACACATCAACTTGACAACCAGTCAACGCTGCAAATATATATAGTTGACAATACTAAAACATTGGTTTTAGTATCTCTGGTTAAATCAGGATGACAACATTAATTACATGAAGTTTCTTCATTTTTTAGGCAAGTGTAACAATGCAAAGTAACTTGGTATTCTGAGGGGAAAAAAAAGAAAGCATACAAACAAACAAAAAAAACACCTTAGTGAAGGAGCTATTTAGCTGAAAAGTGTCCCAGTTCTCTTCTGCTCCTTTTAATAAAAATGCAGTGGTAGCCATGATATTATACACAAGTCCCTTCTATTATAAACATACTGCAAGATTATCTGTACAGGAAAAAAGTTCTAACCAGAGTTTTTCCCAGGAAAACTAAAGCAAAGACCTTAAGTGATAACAAAAACACCCTTTCTCGGTGTACCCTTTGCAGCTACATACTGTACTCAGGGAAACATTTATATTACATCTATGTGTTTTTTTTCAAACTTACCACTGTCCATCTCAAAACTACACTTTTTGTCATTGTTTTTGCTTTTTCATGAAACTTGTGATCACAGCTTGTGAATACATCTATTTTGAGCAGCTGTCTTCTATGGTTAAGTGAGACAACCATCAAAAGCTATACAGTCTCGCCTTCACAGACAGGTGCTTGCTTTGATTCTGAACACAGAGACCAAAACATTTTCTGATGTGTATTTCTCTTGCAGTGACTTATTTTAGTTTAACAAACATGAATGAAGTTTCTCTGAAAAGAGCGCAATGTTAGAAATAAGAGTTCAGAAATACACAGCAGAAGGACCATTATTCATTTGCAGCAGCACTATTCAGCTCCTGCTAAGGTAATTACATAAATAGGGCTGTTACCAGAATGACTGGTGATTAGAGTAATGGGAAGGCCTGGCTAACTACGTGAGGTGCTTCTGCTGAGACACGGACATGCACGGGACCAGTCCCAGCATAGATGTACCACCAACTCAATTGAGGAAAGCAAGGGATTGCACATCTGCAGCCACATGACAAGCATAAGTATTATGCTCAGCCACGTGCAGCAGGTTTTACGGGCTCTGTACTAAAATTGGAGTAGATCTGTTCTTGAAAATAGTATTAAACACCTTCATGTAGCATTGTGTCAAAGACAGCACTGCCACCCATGGGATTCCTCATTCACAAAGCAGTCAGTTCTCTTCAGCTTGAAGTTTTCCCATGACCTTCCCCTTTTCTTCCTTTGACTGCAGTATTCACGAACCTCACATCATCAGTGCACTTATCACTTATTTTCACAATAGGAAAAGACAGTGGTACAAAATAGTAATTCCCTCTTTCTGTTCCAGAAGGAAAAGTGAAGTTTAAGCCAGGTTGACTTGACCAATAGCACTCAGGAAATTGGTGGCACAGTTCAGAACTAAATCATTGCTTTTTAAAATACATCCCATCAAAACATGCTTCTGTCAGTGGGACTGGGATGGTCCAAAAGCATGCTCTATGATGAGATCTGTCTAATCTAAGAAGCCTTAGTCACAAATACTACTTCCCTTATCACAGAATCATTTTTTGAGTCGGAAGAGACCCTTAAATGTCATCTGGTCCACTTCCCTTGCAATAAGCAGGGACATCTACAGCTAGATCAGGTTGCTCAGAACCCCATCCAGCCTGACCTTCAATGTCTGTAAGAACAGGGCACCCACCACCTCTCTGGGCAACCTGTTCCAGTGCCTCATCTCCATTATTGCAAAGATTTTCCTTATACAAGTCTAAGTCTTCTCTCTTTTAGTTTGAAACTGTTTCCCCTTGTCTTGTCACAGCAGACCCTGCTTAAGAGTCTGTCTCTTTCTTACAGCCCCCCTATAGATACTGAAAGGCTGCAATCAGGTCTCCGTGGAGCATTCTCTTCTCCAGGCTGAACAGTCCCAGCTCTCTCAGCCTTATTAGTGTTTTCATCTAAAAAAAAAAAAAATCACTCGAGAACTGCCAACAAATTATATATATTAGTTTATCATAGCATTGGGATCATTATACATCCATGGTAAGATCTTGATTTGCTTGAAATAATGCATTATTTAAAGCTAATAGATGAATTTCTTTTAATATTATTATTAAAAAAAAAGCATTCACAGCATTTGAATCAAACTTTACTCTTTAATAGGGACTGCTCACACACCAAGCTTTCTAGAGTTCTCATTCCTTGCCTAAGGCAGTGTTTCTCTAGCATGCGTTTAAGCAAATCTGTCATTTATTTTCAATAAGCATTCATGCACGCAACTCTGAAGTTAGGTTTTTTTTCACTTTTTTATTGACTAATCAGATGACAGTAAGGGTACTCAACTGTGACCATTTATAATTCAGAAGAAAATACTGCTTTTCCTTGCAGAAATGTTGCTTATAACTGAGGGTATTTGATTCTAAAAAATAGTCTTTTGGTAGATGGTACCCAATTACGGAGGGTCAGTCATTCTACTTGCACATGTGGGCATAACCACTTTGCATGTAAAGAAAGATTTTATGCTAAAGTGTTTCAATTATCTTTCCTAGACACAGTCCTCAGTCCTGTTCTCAGATTCCTAAATCTAAGGCTGCTGAAATCTGCAAACCAAATTTCTTCAATACTTCTAAAATGTTTTATTTTTATTATGTTGTCTGGAGCAGTCACATAAGTACTTTTCAGAGACTGCAGGTTGCTTTAAAACAAAACCAACAAACAACCAAAAAACACCCCACATTTTGACAATAAAAATGGACCTCCTTAGATTTTCACTCAGGATCTGAATGCTGAAGGCTAATAGCATGTATTAACATAAAGAGTAACCTGCGGGTGAAGATGGAAGAAATGGTGGATAGAAAATGACAGTGAATATTTATTAGCTGTCCAAATTAACTTGTGATGCTGAACATAGTACCTTAAATTCTGTTAACTTCAGTAAAATCTTCCAACAACAGCAACAAAAAAAATAGTCAAACCACTGAGTTTGGGTTTTTATAATGAAGTTACATGCATAACAGTATGCTACAGTGATTTTCATGGGGTAAAGAGGAAGTACAAGTGTTAAGCAGAAATATTAGCTCATATTTTCTTCCAAAGATTCCAGTAGTTGAGGAAAAAAATACTCAGACTCATGGAGAATCCACCCTTTTTCTAAGTCATTGCCAATTTCTACTAAAATGTTAAAACATTTCCCCAGGTTTTTGAAATTTCTGCAGTGCATAGAAAAAGTTTGCTCATTCCTACCACTCCTCGTAATGATGGGGCCAGCAGTGATCACAGCATTGCCAGAGGTGCTCTGAGGGCTCCAAGTCGTTCTGCTACCAGCATCTCTTCTTTCTCTGTGACTGCAAATCTGAGTGGTTAATCAAAACAATCACTGTTTCAGAGTGGAATGGAATTATTGCCCTTCTGTGCTTCCTGTTTTAATGGAAGCTCTTTTACAAGCAATACTACAACTTTTATTTCTTAGTATGCATTAAATTACTTTGCAATAAAAACAGCTGCAATATTCTGCAGAAGAGTATCTTGTAAATGCCTAGCTTCCCGTTGTAGTTTGCCTTACTTCATTTACAGAACTACACTGCTGTTGTGTACAAGATCCATCTTATAGTATATTAAATTTTCAGTAGTTAATTTCCCAATGCTTTGTTTACAGTCAGTTTTCGCAACAAATGTGTTTTGCTTGACTAGGGATAGACAACATGCTACAGTTCCTGTTCTAGTAGAGTTCTTAAGTTAAACTTCATATTTTTCCATGGACTCCTAAATAGTGATGACACATTAAAACCACTCCCAGCATTCTACCATCTGGAATCCACTTTTAATTAGCATCTCTCTCTTATCTATCTTAATCTTGGTTACACAAGAGTGCTTCAAACAGGATCATTTATTGGATTTCAACTGCATGTGAAAGAACTTCAAAACCCACAGAACATGCACCTCCACAGAAACAAAGAATTGCATTTAAATACTTATTAAGTAATAAAATAATGCACAAGATGTCAGCACAGAGAGCATTTTAAAATTTTGAATGGAAAGTCATTCAGCAGGAAATGATACCACATTTTTAAAATGTCAGCACAGAATATTTTGTATTCAATGTACATACTGGAGTGTTTCAATTTCCAACATATATTTGCTGTTTGCAATGCCCCCAAAAGGAAATAATGTTTGAATGTCAACAACACAGCAGTTTTGTAACTATAAGGGAGGTGATAATAAATAAGAGGGGAGGCATAATTTTTTGCCTGCTATCAGGAATACTTACAAATATATCTCATCAGAGTAAGTATGCTTACCATATTATAAGTTTTACATTAACTACATTCTAAAATATTTATATTCATCTGCAATCACTTTGGATACTTTGTTTCTTAGATGCTATATTATCAGCTCTGAAGATGTCTCAGTCATGACTTTTAATAATCAGCTAAGGATCAAAAGACAAAAAGATGACTTATTGCATGTCCAACAACCTGTGCAACCTGCAGTTCTGTTATTATTCTATCTATGGATGACCACATCTATTACCATATTCACCATAAGTTGTTTCACATTCCTTCAGATGCACAAAACTCATCTTATTTTGACTACACAAGTCACCTTCATTCTGTGCCTTCCAAGCATCTGTTACTTTTGGACGCAGAACAACTCCAGTGTGACTATCTTACATTCAGAGAATTAGCAGCAGTTTCCATCAGTTGAAACTTACTGGCACAAGAAAGGGACAGTCATCTGCTCTGCACAGCTTTGTCACACAGTGGAGGAAGACTGTAGACATCTTCTGGTTCTTGTGTTTCACAAAGCGGAATACCTCAAATGAAAACCGTCCCATTTGGCTCTTGCCATTTTCAATGATAGTTGTCTGTGGGTCCTTGTCACAGCTAGTTTTGGTAGAGAAAGTTAAAACTAGGATGATTAGATAGGTGGCTGATTTTTAAAAACTATTAGGTGAGAATAAGATAACTTAGGCAGTCAAATTAGAGCTTAAGGTCATTGTAAAGAACATAGTGCCACGATGTCCAACATGTGCAGCCACAATCTCCCAACTAGGATGCAAAGTCTGGCGCTCATTGCTACAGAAACATTGCATTTTGTTTTGTTTTGCAACATCACAGTTGCAAACCAAGGTGCCATTTAATTCCGGTGACATTAAAAAAAAAACAAAAACAAAAACAAAAACAAAAAACCCCAAAGGCAGAAGCGACAAGTAACCAGTTATGCTAACTGGTATAGACAGGTAATTCCAAATGAAGACAGTATCTTTCTAGCAACCTTCATTGGTGAGATTTAATCTGAGATACTGCCAAGATACTATTTACGTTTTTCAAAGTTCCAATTCAAGTAAATATTATTATCGAGAGTAGCAGGAACATCTATTTAACTTTAATCATTTCCTTTACTCTTTTCCGGAATAGCAGTCAACAATATTTTATACTATTGTCATTCACTGCAAAAGTATCTTTAGTAAAGCAAAGGCCAGCTTGGATGCTTAGTTTGGGTGTTTCTGCTGTCTCTAGTAGAGATGTTTTAGGTGTACACTTCTCCACCATGATTCTCATTTCTCTGAAATTGATTCTATGTTTATGTTGAAAAAAAGCTGAGTCCTGACACGTTATCTATAAGACCAGCCCTCGGCCTCTCTACTAATATTGCTTAGAATTTTCAAGCAGCCTAGAAAACCACTATCTGAGAAATTTATAACTGCATTCTTAAAAGAAGGACCCATAAATACTGAGTTTGGACAGGACTTACCTGAAGAAAAGATCATATCGAAGATCGTCACTTGGATTACCAGATGGTGTAGTGTAACAGTAGTCCATCAAAACATTCCACCTGTACAAGAGGCAAAGCAATAGATGATGATGGGAACTGGAAGTATAAGAGCAGGAGTAGACAGTGAGAGAAAACTTTCATTACGAGGACAACAGCAAGATATGCATTCAATATCGAGGATTTTATATCCTTCAGTTGAAGGCAATGATTGTCAAACGCTAACCACCCTTTTAATGCACAAAAGGTTACAAAGACAGCCAGTTGCTTCTAAATCGGAATAACTTCAAAAACCCAAGAGCTGAATAGGCAGCAGAACAAGAAATAACATCCTTTATGGTACCTGCCATCAAGGTTGGTTGCTCTCACGGCTGCATATATTTTGGTTTTCAAAGGTAAACCTGTACTTGGGATGAGGAGCTGCTGGCTGTAGGTTGAGTCCTGAAAAATAAACATTAACTCAATATACCAGAAATCCCACTGTGACAAATCATCTGTACTCACAAACTAAACTCTCATCTTATTTTTCCAACTTGTATAAGAGCACGTAAGACAGTAAGAAACTTCCTGTCTCTTTTTGTCCCATTTCTGGGAGGAAGTAGAAAGCAGTGCCAGCACTGCATTATAGACATTTGCAGTTTGCCTAGGCAGTTTGTCTGCAAAGACCAACGCTTCATATGTCTTACTCCATGCAGCTATTGGGGAATATATATTTATTTATCACTAAATGGAGTAGCTGGATCAGTGACTGTAGAAAAGGTACTATTCATGAACAAGGTTACTGGAAATTAACACCTCAGTATGTCTCCCAGTGCCTACATGCAGTCAAGTGGCTGCTATGGTTTTCTAAAGGAAGAGTGTAACTATATTGTCAGAGAACACCCTTTCTCAGGGAAGGTTCTTAGGTTTTAAGTAGCAAAAGTTTTCTTTTAAATTCTAATATTTCAAGAATTCTGTTTCAAGAAAGCTATATATAACAAAACAGCTAAGAATTCACCATATATAACAATGACTATACACAGACATAGCTGCTTTGCTAGTTTCTTGTTCACAGGCTGAATCATTAACTTCTCTTTAGCAGTGACCCACAGATGCCATGAAACAAATTTAGAATGACAGATGTTAATTTAGCATATCAAAATGTACTTATTGTTAATGTCACCTATGTCAAATAAGGTTGCTAATCCATAAAGAACAGAAACTCAGCATGTTAATACCTCTTGTGAGAGGTCAAACCACTCAAGTAGAATTTTGAAAGTGCTACGGTAGAACCGGGTTCACCGTGGTAGGCAAGAACAGCAGCCAACAGTAACAAGAAGGATTAAGTATATAAATCAAGTGATTTCTAAGGAAATAGTGCCAAAAATCACAGCTTGGTCAGTATCCACCCTCATAATTACTGGAGGCCTTGGGAGCCATGCAGGCACACATGATCCTTCAGGATGTTAAACAGTTAAGCTTGCCACCTATAGAGTCAATTATACGTATTTCTAATATCTAACTCCATCGAATTTTCCAAAATAATGAAAAACATTCTACAATAAGTCCCTCATTCCATAAGTTTTGGAGGTTCACTGGGCAGCCTGGTCTAGTATTAGATATGATGTTTGGTGGCCCTGCCTGTGGCGAGAGGGTTGGAGCTTGATGATCCTTGAGGTCACTTCCAACCCAAGCCATTATATGATTCTGTGATTCACAATCAACTTGTAAACCTACTGGGGTAGAGAAGACAAAACCCATTTTTCTCAGTGTTAACTGAGAAATAAATAAATGCACTCGCAGTACAACTACTAATAGCATTTATACTCGAGTGAATTCAGAATTAGGTCCTGAAAGGCAGCAACAAACAAGTGGTGGCCAGTTCCTGTTCTTACAGAGAACTTTGGCAACACTCCCTCTACCTCATCTTTTTGGTCAGGATTATTTAAAAATCAGAGAAGTATAATCTTCATTTTAACAGATTAAGAACCGCTTTTCAGAGTTCTGCCAAACAAACATGATTTTTTAAAGAATGCCTTTGGAAAATGTCCTGTTACAATATTTATAGCTCATTATGTTCAAAGTTTAAAGCATTGACTTTTAAATCAGTTGCATGAATTATAACTCAATGTCATGATGACATGAATAATAATGCAAAAAATCAGAATCATAATTTACAAAAATGTTGCCTGATAGATTGAGAAATTGATATTTAAATCAAGTATTTAAAATGTATGAATAAAAATTTTAATCAACAGGAAAAAATCATTTCAGGGATTAATGTTGTTCAGTAGAGGTCCACACGTTTTTCACATTTTCCTGTCACCATCCATATTTACACAGGAAAAGCTTATACAATAATGCATATCCCAGTTAAATTATCTAAAAGGGTATGACAGAGAGGTTAGCTGAAACCCATTAGAATTATTAACATTTGAAATCAGGTAAGTTCACAAAATGAGGTAACAAGTCTAGCGGGCTTCAGGTTTGTAACAAATCCCACATCCCCCATGACAATTCAAGATGATAGAAACACTCTTATGAGGCTTGAACATAAAAATACTCCAGCAAAAGAGCTGCTGTTTATTGCTAAGGGAACAGGTCTATAATATTTTTATAGAATACTGCAGACTACTCTCTGTATCAGTGCAATGTACCTATGCACATATACACACAGATATATAGAAATATGCTCATAAACATAATGAATGAAAACATGCCTATGCACTCTGAAGTATGATTATAACTACTACAACTGATTATTTGCATGGCATTAGAACCTTAAAGCCAGAGCTGTAAATTGATAAATTGCATAAATACAGAACAAAAAGGCTGCATGTCCTCAAAGACCAGCTGTCCAAACACAAGGCAAGAGGTGCATGCAAACAAAAAGGACTGGAGAACCTAGATGAAAGCTGTCCAGACTAAAGGCCTGGTCCTTCATGGGAGAAATGGGAGGAGAATAACACCTAACAAAGAGGACTTTACAATTGGCTCTACAAATCCAGCTTGCACCTTCAGAATGCAGAGATGGATTTCATGCAGGTCATGTTACTGTGTTTTATACTCACATTGTAAAGCAACAAATTCAAAGTGCTGATAAAGGTACCATTGTTCTCCCTTACAGAAATAGCAGCCGATGACCTACAACAGAACCAGAAGAATCGTGAAGATCAAAAATGCATTTTATTTTTGTCTTTACACACTTCAGTGTTTTTTATTGTTAAAAAACTCAATGAGCTATATCGCAGGAAGTTAATTTATCTGTTTGGGTTATAAACCTCAGAAATACAAGCTTATAGTGGAAACACTGACAGAACCTTAACTATACGGAAAATAATGGATACTGTCAAAAACATGAATCAGAAAAATAATTAGCAGAGAGGCAAAGTGACAAAAAGGAACCTGCTTTCCATGATCTACAGGATCTACTAATGGAAATATTTTCTTCCAAACAACTTTTCCATGTTTGCTGCTGTCATTTTGTCATCAGAATACAATAACTTTAAGGCAAGCTTTACAACAAAGCCCACAGAAGCTATTCACAAACACTATGGTATCTCATACAGTGATGGTAATGAATTTCCCTTTTTACATTTGTATCACCTCTTCTTGAAGTGTATTTTTTTTTTTTCATTCTCCTTACTAATATAAAAAGCTAAGTATCATAATGCTGACAGTACTGCTATGGCATGCAAATATTTAGGTATGCACAGATACAAATATACATGGGCTTATACAAACATGGGAATGAAACACACAGGAATGAAAAGGACACTTACGAAGCAAGTTGGGTATTGTTAACCAGGTACTCCAGTGGATAGCTACAGCTAAATTTGTACAGAAGCCCAGGTAAATAGCTGATAATAGTTGGTGGGTCTGGTGTATCTATATAGCCCGAAACATTACCTATCTGTACCACTGAGATATTCCCATAAGCATTGACACCTCGAGCTGAGGACACCTATTGAAAGAGATGGAGATAGAAAACAAGTATTAGCAGGAAGTTGAACATGGGACAAGAGATAAACCTAAGAACACTAATGCTTTACCCATCATTTACCCAGAAATATCTTCAGGAAGATCTGTTGAAAATGAGTTTGCTTTATCAAAACCATGTCGCTTATTTTCTGTCTCTAAATTCCCGAGGATCAAGCATATACAGTTCATAGGGGATACCACTGTTCTTAAAACACAGTTTTCAGTAACATTTGAGTAAAACTGATGAATCCTGATAAGCACTTTCTCTCAGCATTCCCAATGAATTTGCACGTTTTACTGGACAATGCTGAAGGAACTTTTCTATTACAGTGCTAATGGTATGTGACTAATTGTTCAGTAAATGGCAGGAAAATGCTCAATATCAGAGTTCCTAGTCTGTCCCTTGCTTAAGAAACACAACCTACAGCCCCAGGAAGCATAACCTGCTACTGCTGTTTGGCTTTCTCCCTATCCCATCCTCCCAAAAATCAAAAAGGTTTGTATTCCCTTTGCCCATACGGAAAGCAAGTTTGAAGCCATTCACTGTGAAAAACAGCCAAAAGGTTGCATGGGATTTTACTACTCCATTGTGTGGACCCTAAAACTTCCAGCTCCTTCATCCTCTTTGTGGCACAGCATGCAGAGACAGGTTGAGGGAAAATTTTTGGTTATATTTTTATCTTGTGCAGCCTTGTGGGAGCCCCATTGGAATCTCCAATCTGCAGTTGTTTGGATTGATCAGACAGCGTGTTCTTAAAGTTATAATCAAAGAGCATGTTCTCAGAGTTGACAATGCGACTGACTCCACATGAAGAGCCAAAGGTTCCTTCCTGTCACCTTCTAACACAAGTGATGGAAGCTACTCAGAGAGTGGGAAAAGCAAATTTTGAGCTTGGTGAACTGGGTTTTGTTGAAATTTTTAAAGAAAACTCAGCCTGAGGCAAATAGGTCAGAGAGCATTTTGAACAATTCAGCACAGTTTGACAAAATTATTAGCAACTGAAAACAGCAGGGCTGTTATGAAAACTGACAGCTAACTTTGATTGCATGAAATCCAGGTAGAATATAAGCCCTAAAAATAATATATTTTTACATATTTTTGTTAGTTATTCATAGGCAGTTTGATACAGTGAAGACTTGTACAGGGCAACATACTCGTGCAAACTCACTCTCCCTTGGTTTAGAAGGTCTAAGACCTTCCTTTTTTTGGTCAGTCTATCTACCACTGGTGGATAACTCCTTCTCAAGGGAATGAAATTTATATTGGTAGCAAACGGTTTGAAGTCAGCTCCTGGATCAGATTCTGATTTGAAAAGCTAGCTAAAGGTTACATTTAGTCATTAGTTGCATAAGGATATGCGCTGTTCATGCACATAGCAGTAACAAAATGTAGGCTCTGAAGTCATGCCACCAGACAAAACATCATAGCACAGACTGACATGGCACCGAGTAGAAGAGCGGAGCTGAACATACAAATCTGAACTTCAGGCAGACACCTTGACATTTTTTAACAAATATATATTAAAAAATTGAGCGCAGAGGTAATTGCCATTCTTCATTTTGTGGGTGTTTGGTGAATTTTTGTTTGTTCTGGTGAAATGTTCCAAGTGTGCTCAAAAACTTCAGTTTGTTGCCGGACAGTTCCACAGAGATGAGATCCTACAAGGAGGTGCATGCCATGAGAGCACAGAGATGCCTGCTGTGAGCTTCCTCCCTCATGGGGCTGAATCCACTGGCCAGATTATCACCTCTGCGACACTCAGCCTGATGGCCCTGCCTTACCACAGGATATACAGGGTCAGTCAGCAAGCCCTTTCACATGAGATCTCAGAAGCACCCTGACTATAACTCTCATCCTCTTAAAAATATTTTCCTGTCATTTCACAAGCAGGTATTTGAAAAGTTTCAGGAAAACAAAATATGTTCAACAAAGGTTTTAAAAATGCCTTGTGAAAACATCTTTTTCAGTGAAAAAAAGAAATCACTACTATGAGAAATGTACCATCTAATCAGAGGGCAAATGTGTCCCATCATGTTTTCTAGTTAGAAATCAAGATAAATTTTCAGCTTTCTCTATTTTTCTTTGATGTATGCATTATATTGCTCACTGGGAAAGACAATGCAAACATTATCCATAAAAGATGTAATGCTGTCAGGCCATTCACTTGACCCTATGCATTAACAGCCATGCTGCAATTTCACTTTGATTTCATCTTACCACTAAAGTGTTTCCACAGGATTCCAAAGTACTCAGATTGATGATGAAAATGACCACTGCTGGAAAGGTGTTGTTATTGATGAACCCCCTGCAGTGAGCATCCCCATGCTTCCCATTCAGTGCCAGATCTGTTTCAGAATAACCAGAGAAAAGAACTGTGCAAAAATTTATCTTCATAGTGATTGTCTGTACTCCACAGAAAACATTGATATCTCGTTCAGCTGCAAGGAAAAAAAAAATAGTAAAAGATATTGTTAAAAAAAAAAAAAAAAAAGAAAAGAAATTTATTTAAACTAAACAGCATATAATTATTGCAGCAATTGGTCTGGTGTTATAAATTCCCATCAAATAAATTTTTAGACCCCAGTCACAACAAAATTATGGAATATAAAGAACAGAAGTGCATTGTTTTGAAAAACAAGTATATCTGAATCTACAGCTTCGCTAAAGAAAAATAAAGATTAATACAGTAAATGTAGTCCACCATGCAACAAGCCATCCCCAGCAAGTCATTCAGTAGCATATTCATTAGTTGAAGCACTGCAAAGGATTGGAAAAGTGGTTAAATATCTGGAGTTTGATTAAGCAGCCCTCTTCTGAAACAGTAAATTCCCAGCAATTTTGAGAAAACTTGGGAGGGAAGCTCTGCCCCTCAGCCCACTCCAGATGGTAGCTGGCATGGAAGTGGGATACATTTGGGGCCGTCTGGAGTCTACTTTGTACCAGACCACAGTGTCAGGCTGTGCAGCAGACAATGAATAAAACCACAGAGTGTCTTGCAATCTTTCATTTTGTACATTATTACAGTACAAAAGAACATAGATTGCCTAGAACACGGCAATTGTTATAACTAATCAGTTTTTGAACAGCAGTAAAATGCTGATGAGTTGATGGTTGGACTAGATAATACTAGTAGTCGTTCCAACCTTAATAATTCTATGAAAGTCCTTCTTGGATGAATGTACATTTATTTACTTTGATTTTACTGAAGATTTTTAGGCGTTTGAATAGCAAAGCATCAGGTGAGATTATAGGGACAAGGGACAGTTTCTTTGGGTGGAGAGCTAGCTGTTACCTAACTTTTCTACAAGCTCTTCTTGCCTTTAGACAATGGGGGGCATTTTGTTTGGCTTTTTTTTTTTTTTTTTCCTTAAGTGCTCTGCAGAAGGTGTACTGCATCACGTTAAACACAGTCATTACTCGTTTACAGAACTACACATTTATTACACCCGCTTAAACATTAAGGGCTATTAAAAATTGCAGAACAACTTCAGTCAATACTATGCCATTAAGCCTTCTGAAATGAATTGTTTCACTGAGCTGACAAAACAGAGAGGAAATGAAATCTCCATTATAATGAACTAGCTCTTCCCCCATGGTACAGGAGCACAAACAGTTTAATTTAGACAGCTTTAATGGTGGCTTTAAAGCCAAAACAATCAAGTGCAGAAAATAACAGGCTAAACTGTGACCTGAACTAATGTGGTGATAAACGCTACTCGCTGGGTGTAAATTTGGGCAGAAAGGTACTGGAGGCAAAACATAAGTAGAAGTGATGCGGTGTGATATTCTCCTGGTTTGTACATGTGCGTATTTTCACTAACATAATGTACAAAGATCAAGAAACATGTCTTGGTATTCACTGCTAGAGGACTGTTATAATTCAGTTAATGGGTATACTAAGGTAGAGGGGACAATACAAAAACGTAAATAGCAAAGGATATGCTTCTACACTTATTCAGAGCAATTCACTGATTGCAATAAATTGCAGGATATAATATAAAATAGCTCACTTAATTTTATAACTCACTTCAAGCCTTTTAAAAAGCAGGGTGTTATTTTTCCTGTTATGGTACCTTTATAACTTGCAAAATTCTCATTTGACACTAATGGAAATGGGACCATACGGTACAATAGCCACTTTTGCACTATAAAGGAGGATAAGCTGCTTTCCTAAACTGAACTTTTTTGCTAACTGCTTTTCGAGGGCATATTGTTATTAAATCTGTCCGTTCCGCAATTCAAAAAGCACAGCATTTGTTTAGAAGCAATTCTGAAACTAAATACAAACAGATCTAATGCCCCTTTAGATGCTAAACATCTAGCATTTTTTTTTCTGAATTTAGAACGTTAAATATTGCTCCTATATATGTATGTTTAGAGAAAAACAGTTGCATTCCTGTGGTAAAAGCTTCTCGATTTCTGATGAAGCCACTTGTGATGGCTTGGAGGTTAGGTCACCCAGCTGAGACTTGATGGGGCCTTCAATATAATGGCCTCTATCACTGTTGCGTACAGGCAAAGCACTTGGCCTCTGACTCAAACCACAACAGCTTGCCATAGGCAAGAGTACTCACAAGAATACAACATGCAAAACAGCACAACCCATGAGGTACAGAGATAACTACAGTAACAGAGACCATCTTGAGTCAAGGATGGACTCATGGCAGCGTGGGCCAAATGTTGACAGCTCCAGTGCCCACTTCTGCCTGGTGCCCATCTGCACACCACCACAACTTGCAATGGAGCTGACATGCAGAAGACAAGAATTTGCCAGAAAACTGCTGGCAGAAGTCATTCCACCAGAAGAAGCATGCAAGGACATTTATAGCCCCAAACCAGCTTTTTTGCAGAAGCTTCTTCTTTGATTAAGTCACAGCTTCAGTGGTGAATTAAAATGCACAGAGCATGTGAAATAGCAGCAGCACATTCTGGAGATGAACTAGTTTTACAAAGTTTCAGCATGTTCTTTCAGCAAGAGCCCTGAATCAAAATTGTGTATTTCCATCTGAAGACAGCTGCACTAACATGGCTGTACACTCCAAAAGCCTTCTAAAAGCCATGCTCCACTACAATGCAGAACTTAAGCTTTTTTCTTCAGGCAGCTTTCTGAATGACAGCAGGATTTGACCTTGTTCCATACTCAAGAATACATCTGCCTTTCAGTACAAAAAGTCACAGAATTTCTGATTGACCAAGTGCGTTTTTGTCTACAGCCCTGCTGATTATTGCATGCTTACTCTGTAAAACAAACCTGCAAACTGCAGGAAAAAAAAAAAAAAAAAAAAAAAAAAAAAAAAAGTCCTGTCTGATTATTTATCACCCTGTTTATGCAGCACCATCCCTATGCAAAAGTCATCTAAGCAGTGAACGATAAAAGCACAAACAAATGAAAAATGGATGAGCTCTGAGGGTCTTTAGGGAGGCTTAATTTCTCATCTTTGCTGAAGACAAGTTTCCTAAACTTCTGTTCCTCTCAGCATTAAATAAAAGAGCAAACAACTTCAAAAAAAATCAGTGGCTTCTGAGGTATCTGCACACCACAGACCTCGACTAGAAAGTCCACTGTCACCTCGTGTTTGGAATTTCAACTGACAAAAACAAATGCTTCTATTGAGGAACAAATAAGGAACGGGGAAGAAAATCCTACCCACAACTGAGCTCTGCAAGGGAGTATCTCAGCCTCAAAACGCTTGTTTGACATGTTCTTCTTTCTGACCCCCTATTCTCCCCTTACACTTGAATGCTGAAGACCGTCAGGTCTGCAGTCACAGAGCCGCAGCCTGAGCCAAACACCAGGGTAGCAAGCACAGGGAAAAGTGAGCCCCTCACTCCCTGCCCAGGCTCTGGCCCTTCTTCTGGGGTACTTGAACCCACCAAATGGAGCTTTGGGGGGATTTACTGAGATCCACCAGCCTCAGTGCATCACTTAGCAGTCCCTCTTGCACAAAATACCTGTCATATTTTCAAATACATGGCTAACATACATAAGCAGAATTATTTTTCTTTCTTAGCTCTCAAAATCAGCACTAAGACCACTGATTAAATTTCAGCCTTTGAGTTTCTACTGCTTGAGATCACAAATAGGAACGAGCAGGATTCAGCTCTCCCCTGCTATGGGCAGTGTGGCATGATTACAATTTGTTTTAACAAGTAATAATGTTTGCTTGTAACCTAAACAAATGTGCCCGAGTCTCTGGGATTCAGCAGGTATGGTATCTGATATAGCCATTATTGCTAGACAGAAATGTAAGAAATCCCTAAATACCCACAGTAAGAGCTGGATTCATTTTGTGGGTATATCACACAGCAAATATAAAACCATGACACAAGGTTAGTGCAAAAGGTGACCAGAGAAGCTTTTACAAAGCACAGAAAGAAGAATCTAAGCTTCCCTCTAGTGGCTGCAATCCTCTTAAGAAGTATGAAATGGGGAAAAAAATGCATGGAAAATGATGAAAGGTAGATCTGAGGTAGGTGGACACAATTAACCCACACTTTTTAGTCAAGCCCATAAAACTCTAAGAATAGAAATATAGAAGTAGTTTGTGAAAAAACTCAGCTTAACGGTGATTTTTGCCAGGGATGAACAAAACATATTGCATCCTTTTTGCATGTTATATATTTCTCTACTTTTCATATTCACATCAATTAAGGGAGAAGAGATTCAAAGACATTGGTGGTCTTTTATATCAGCAAAGCACACAGCAGTGTGGTAGTAATAGGAAACAGTAAAAACAGATGATTTAATCAAAGTGATCATTCCTGAAAAGAATCATAACTATTATTATTTAGAAGGGAAAAAAAAAAAAGAAAGGTATTACAGCGTAATGCTGAAAGTTCATCACTTTACTGTTTGATTCCATCACTACCTCAGGAACATAAGATGTGAATCAGTCTGAGTCAGCCCTGCAGTACTATTATTCTGACCAAGAACCAACGGAGGCAGGAAGGATAAACCATGTAACAGACTAACAACATTCTTTAGCTGAATAAATCCTGATATATATATCTGTTTCTCAGTGCATTAACAGTTTTGGACATCTGATGTCCCTAGAAAAACTTAATCCCTATTTTCTTGAGGCATGAATATAGATTATCTATAGATGCATCGCACTGCTTCACCTGCCTCCAGGCAAGAGCTTAATGGTGAAGTGAGGCACTGAATTTTGCCATCAACTTCATTTTTGCTCAAAAATACATATCTATTTCTGTATTTCATTAAAAGGATGTAATTATCTCACTCAGATAAAACTTGAAAGAAAACCCAGTTAGAAGTTTCAGACTCTTAAACCTGCAGAGAACATTTCAAACAACATGACTTCTGGTGAATTTCTTGAACAGGACAGAGCTCTGGCAAAAGCAGGTCAAACCCCACTGATGTGAAGGTAGTTATATTCATTTATACTAGGCTGGATTTGACCCAATGTGCAATTAAGAAGAGTGTAAAGTGCAACATTGCAGGAGTTTCATTGTCACTCAGGTAGTTAATATTCACTTAATGTGAAGCCCTACCCCTAGGCTCCAGACAGATTTAAAGCTCTGTATTTAAAAATAAGCGCTGCTTTGAACCAAGACAATAAAGAAGCCGTTTAGGAAAAAAAAAAAAGTCTATTAAACACTTACCAGGAAACCTGCTATGGAGGTTAGCATCACAGTTGTAGCCGTTGAACTGAGCAGTCACCGAAAGCACTTTAATTGTCAGCAGGAGCAGTAACCATACCTGTTCCATTGCAAAACCTAGCAAAACATTAGGTGGTTATTACACACATCTGCTCGTTGAGTTGAAGATGCTTACTGCAGACATTTTACCACTCGGGAGGTGATGGCCTCCAGCAAAGGAATCATGGATAAAGCTCACAACTGCATGAGAAAGAGGCCACAGGCAGCTGGGCCCATTTCTCTGTTTCCGAGCTTTTAATCACAACTTGCAGCAAAGCAATGCTCATGGATGGTATAAAAGAAAGAAAAGGGGAAAAACATCCCCTAAAATTTATTGATAGACTAGGAGATTAAATTGCTTATGCAATTGAACATTGGCAACTTTTTTTGAAATTTCAGTGTAAAAGTCCATTGAGAAAGATGAATTAAGCAGAACAATGTTTTATTTCAGCCACGTCCTTGAAAACTGTACAGATAAATGTCTTTTTGAGCAATTTTCAGGCTCAAGGTCCTGGAATAAAATCAGTCCATATCTAATTGCCAAAAATCTGTTCTTTGAAGCATGCATGCAATTGCACTGAGCTCAGGTAAGGAGTTGGCATAGAAATTACATCTGCTTGAATCATACCTGGCAACCAGTCTAGAAGGTCAGAACACATACATTTTTCATGCCTTGAATAATTATTCTTCCTAGGAGGAATTCTCCGAGGTGTCATATTTATGATATTTAGCACAATCAATAAACATCTGATTCACATATTCATCAGAAATATCATCTCGGAATACCAGGGATTTTGTCCATGAATCTAAGCTTTACTTTTATTTTAATTATTGTATGAACAGAAAAATCTCTGCTAATCTGAAGCAATACTCTGTTTTCCCACAAAGGAACTGGACAGTTCTGAGAGATTTAGGAGGTTTGCTACCTCTAACACGACAGCAAGAGATGCTGATCATCACATTTCTCTGAGAGGAGAAGGAACATTCACAGCACACAGCACACCTGCATGCAGCCTTGGAAGAAGCCAGCAACAGCACATGGGGAGAACATTTGAGACAAATTCCCACTTTTTTGTCTGGATTATTCATGACTGTACAGGAGTCTGGGGTTTAAAGCCTTGTGCTGAGAGACAGAGACCTGCACAGAGCATTCCCAAACGCTCCTTGGCAGCAAACAAGCCAGCTAGAACACAGCACTGAGCTATGCACTACTGAAGAAGCCAAAGGAATGTCCTAGTGTCACCAGAGGAGTCCAGTCATTCACTCCTACTCAGTTCTGCCTGGAAGTACCTGGGATTAAAACATAATTGGCAGCACCAAGTTCCTTCTAAGCATGCATGTTGATACGTGGACTTTATCTTTGTAGATCCCAGCCAACTGAAGCTATTCTATTCTTAATAAGTCCAGTGCAACTTTTTTCATCCTTTCCAAA
Source organism: Alectoris magna (assembly GCA_030625065.1). Lineage (NCBI taxonomy): Eukaryota > Metazoa > Chordata > Aves > Galliformes > Phasianidae > Alectoris > Alectoris magna. Next base: position 110,960,560 of record CM060560.1, read on the forward strand.
AGCAGCTGTGCTATGCCACTTCTGCTCATCTTCCTGATCTGAGTGTCACCTACAAGAATAATGCCACCTTCTTTTAGTCTCAAGTGGATACAAAACTCTAAATAAAACAATTCTTTGATCCTTTAATCTTTTTTTCCATTAGACTCTTGTGGACATTGACAGCACTTGCAGCTAATGCTGACCAGTGAAAAAGTGAGAACAAAGAAAATAAAATTCTTAACTAGGTTGCTATGAAACCTCTGCAATTTCATGATCTCCTTACCTTATCCATTACTCTCAGTGAGAATTAATTAGGGTGTTTGGGATTTTGATGGTGGTTGGCCTTTTTAGAACCAGGAAAACTCAACCTTTATTTTGTGAACAATTTTTACTGTGGAAAACTGACGCTTCTCCAGTATATTTGAGCCTTATCTCTGCTTGTACAACTGTGATTTGGATAAAATGTCTGTTTCTGTTGCTTGTAATTGAGATGATAGTTTCTGATGTCTCTATAAATCAAGGGCAATTTACCAAGATCAAAGTCTGACTTCAATTTCCTAACTACTACAATATTTTTTTTTGCTACCAAAAAAGTTTGAGAAGAATTTAATTAAAAATCACACTGACAAAGCTGTAACTATTATTTCAGATAAAAAGCAGATCACCAGGTAAATTCTAAAATGTTAATTATTAAACTTAACTTCTGTTGCTGTGCTTCAGTGGAAGGAGAGATGATTGCTAAAGACCAAAACTGAATTAAGACATTAAGTATTTATAGCATTAGTTCTCTAGCTGTGTTCAGAGCGAGTTAAATTTTAACACAACCAATAATGTTCTTCTTGCTCTCCAACTACTGACTCATCTGCATATGGACTTGCATGCAGATCCGCAGCACCAGTTGGGATGACTCCTGCTGATCTCAGTTAAATAAGTTAGGAATGTGCATTATTTTTTTACTTCTTGCAAGAGAATTGCAGGGCTAGAAAATACCCTGGGAGGCCAACTTCACCTATCCATTTACCATTATGAGGACCAAGGCAACCATTTCTCTTCCAGCAACTTCTCACTAAAAAATTCTAAAACCTCATCCAACCAAATGTACAAGTCATCCAAACCAAAAGATTTGTACCATAGAATGGCTTGGGTTGGAAGGGACCTCAAGGATCAACAAGTTCCAACCACCAGCCATACAGACACTGTTTAATATTTCATCCAATTATTTTATCAAAATGACACTTGTCTGTGTATGCCTATAAAATGAAATATCCACGTAGAAAAAAAGGAAGGTAAAATTCAAGCCTCAGGAATAGGGTGATTTACAACCCATAAATCAACGTGTTCATAAGAAAGATAGTAAAGATATGCATCTACTTCCCCCCCCCCCCCCCCCCCCCCCCGCTCTTTAACATGGAATGGAGCTCTTTGGGCCATTTTTAAAGATTACAGCACTTTGTGCTTTTCAAAAAAAAAAAGTGCATTTTGGTCCAGAAACAAATATATTTTTCTATTAGAAGACATTTTCATGATTCCAAAGACACAAACAGCGCAAAAAATGTGTTCCTTCACACCAGGTTTCACCAAGGAAACTAAAGTATTCTTCTGTTTTTTTCAACCCTCATTCTCCATTTTCTTTGCTGAGCATCTTTGAGGATCTTTTGATGTTTACATGATTTACTATGTTTGTTTATGACACCCAGTGTAGTGTTTGGACACACTGAAATGCCCAAATCAAGGGGGGGAAAAAAAAAAACTTGCAAAGTCATGTAAATAATTTCACTTAGTTTCTGCTCCTATACCAAAGGATCTTCCAAACGAGGTTTAGTATTTTCTATTTATCAAGTAAACAGTTCTTTCCACTGATTTGGAGGCGGAAGTAAGCTCCGTGTACAGGACTTCCACACATATAAAAAAAGTTCACATGGCAACTATCTCAAGCATTCATAGTAGAGCAGATCTAAAGGATGAGTACAGACAAAGAGACAGAGATCTGAATACCTATCAAACATGGTTAATTAATCATTTCAGAGACTGTGCATCGTTTAGATTTCTAAAACAACCAACTCAGTGGAAAAACAGCTCGATATATTTGGGTTCCAATCTACCAGCAGGAAAATAAATTTTCAGAATGCTGAAGTAGGTAGGATATGAATTTTTGTGCAACTGAATTTGTTTATATATCCAGCACCAAGTCATATCTGCAAGTCTTCCTGTTCTGTGCTGCATGTTATTGAAGAGAACAAAGAGGTAACAGTTGCAACATGCATCCCTCAATTTAACTGTTATTATTCTACAAAGCCCTTGTCCCTGATTTCACATATGTTGCCACGTCAGAAAACCCACACAAAATTTCAAAGTAAAGATGTTTGCAGTTTAAATAAAAGCCATTCTGTATTCAGCTTAGAAATATTGCGGAACAGCAGTGACCGACCTAAATTCCTTCTTTTCTTACCTGACACTCAATTCGATTGTTCTCTCATTCTCTCATTTTTAAATTATCTTCAATGATTTTCCATTTTGAACAGCATTCACTACTGGTTCAGTCCTTCATTTTTATTTAAATTCACTTGTGAGCTAATTTTGACTTTTGAGCTTAATTTTTATTTCAAATATTCATCCTATATTTTATAAGAACTGCTTATTATCTGATGCTTGTTTTTCATTTTCCATTTATGGAGTGGCAATGTTAAAAAATAATACAGTGATATTTATGCATCTTGACTGGTGCATAATAAAACTAGCAGAATAAATGTTCCATTTACAAGTGTTTTCATACAGATCTATTAACTGACTAAAGGCTCTCTAGCAACATACATTAGGTCTCTACAAGTAATGAAATAGAAAAATGATTGTTTTTACTTTAAAATGTTTTGAAGTAATCATGACATTGCTCAATGAATACTACTTCTCATAGTAATTTCATGACAAAATTTGTCCTTTTGGTTCATGTCTGTCTCACTGTTTAACTTGCTTCTGCATCTGCACTGGACTTGTGTGTTAACTGTATCTCCATCAGAGCTTCCAGAGCTGCTTTCCTTCCAGACATACACCAGACCATTTGCAAAAGTAACGTGACAAACAAATCCAGAAGAATAATTCTCTGCACCCAGCCCTTCAGTTGAACTTTCTTATTCAGTTCTTAACATCCCACCATAACAGATTATCCAGACCGTGCTTTCTGTCATCACCTTTTTCACATCCTTGGCTCTTCTGATGCAGAGAAAACAGGACTTGGATCTTTACAGTATCTGTTTTGAAGACAAAGCTACCAAATGGTGTAATTTCTGGTTTTTGATTTTATTTGTTTTTGTTTGTTTTCTTCCTAATGGATAGCAACAGGAAGAAAAAAAAAAAGGGTGCCCGAGATTCGAGTAACTTTTTAGGGACAGGTTTCATCTTTAATATTTACGTCCACTTATGAGCAATCTTTGGTGTCAACACTGTGAGAAACAGAGTTTCTTTTCCTACGAATGCTTCAGACTTCAGATCCCAGTACCATGCTATTTCTGACATCATGCAAAAGCAGCAAAGGTGAAAATATATGTACAGAGATACACACACATACATAGCACATATACACACACACAGATTGGTATCTTCTAATGAAAACAAAGCTGATGACAGTCATAAACCTGCAAACAGATTGGATGTTCCCAAAATTATAGCAGCTGAATGTACTCAGCACAGGAATACAAGCATAATAATGACAACACAGACAAGGAAATAATAAAACTAAGAACTCTAGAAGTCAGCTCATCTGTATGAATGAATATATCTGAATGTAAAAAAAATGCATCTGATTTTTCTTTTCTCAACACAATGGGAAAATACTTTTGTTTTAAATAGGTAAGCTAATCTCTCTACTAACTATTCAGAATACAAACAGCAGTGGTGAACTATGCAGGAAAGACCATGCATGAAATGTACAGGTGTACTTTAGGCATATAGTTGCTTTCAGTATCAATTATTCGGCCCCAGAAATGACTCATGCACATTTTCTAGTCATACATTTACACTTTATTCTTGAGATTTAAAACAGAAATCCTGAATTATCTCCATACTATATGAGTTTTGTACTTAATATTCAGTCAAAGCTCAGAGCACTAACTAAGCCAAACAGGAACTGTACTTGATGAAGAACAAATCATAGACAAAATCTCAAATGACAAGATATTTGGTGAATCAATCAGGTTCCTAAGGTATCACAAAGAAAGTGAGACTGGGAACAAATTTGGGAGGGACTTTTTTTTTTTTTTTTAATAAAGAAAAATAAATCAAATTTTTGGTTTTATTCTAAAAGTTCTGGGTGTTGTTGTTGTTTTTTTTTTCCAGTCCCTCTACAACAATTTCTTTCACTTAGACTAACAATAATATATATTTTTATTTTATTTTATTTTTTAAGAGATAGATATGTTAATTTTACACAAAAGTAATCCATGCCAAAATTACTAGAATTTAATCTGGAAGATAGTCGGTTCAGAAAGTCTTCGCATTTGGACGAGCATGCTACAATGGCAAGGGAAATTCAAGAATGTAGAAGTAATACACAGCTTTCTTCTGAACTGAACTGTAATAACCATTCTAAGCACTGCTGAACGTTGAGAGGCTGAAAATCTAGATCTGGTTCCTAAAGACACAGCTCAGGTTATCTTTTGTGAACCGTATTACTGTTAATGGGAATTAAACACGTATGTTGGGTAGATAATATTAAAGCCATGCAGTGCCCTTCAACCTATAAAATCAGTATAATGCATACTGAGAGATCCACAATGGCCTTGGTACAACCACAGCTTCGTCCCGTAGCCTTACATAGGAAAAGTCCAACCTGATAATTTTTTATTACTGTTTTTTATTTTCCATTCTAAAGGTCAGGGAAATGTAACCACTATGCTATATATTAATTAAAAAATCTATATTTTAACAATTTGAAACATTGATAATAATAATAATCTCTTAAATGCTGTACTTCAGCGTACAAGTCTACTTGTATCCTTGGATGCACTGAGTTTTTTATCATTATTATTCTGTTCCGAAAAGAAATTGCTTATTTACAAAGTAAAAAGAGAAACTGTGATCAAATGAATAGTACAACTATATGAAATATTTGCCAGGGATTTATACAAAATAGCACAATGCCTTCCAAGAAGATAACAGACTAGAAGTGAAACAGTCATTAAAGAACTCTAGAAAGCTATTTTTGAACAAGTCACAGATCCTGACAGTCTATATCTGTTTAAACTCTCCACTTAAGATAGTTAAAATCATGATGCAAGCAGTTTACCTGTTATTCTGTGCTAAACAACAGTACAACAGTTATTTTATTTGTTTGCTATATCCATGAGTGAAATACTAATATTCTTCAAAAGGGCTACCTTTCCTCCATGCCATTCTATATTATTTTTACTGTAGTTATACTTAGTGATCAGTTCAATTTTATTTAAGTATTGCCAGAATATTTGGTTTTTTCCTTCCACAGAAATGACCTGAATAAGCAACTCAGATCTCTCTGTGTTTCCACAGAAAATGTTGCTAAAACCCTTCCAGACATTTCTATTAACACCCTAAGGCTTTTGAGAACACTAGTGTTTTCCAAATCATAGCTATTACATCATACAAACAAAGAACCAAAACATTATGTACCAGATAGATAAGCCAATAAAATAATTCAAATTTCTGTTTGCAATGTTTGATTCACAGATGCCTCAATAAAAATGTGAGAACATAGATCAGCTTAAAGCTTCAGATACAAAAATTAAAAAAAAAAAAGGCAAAAAAAAAAACAAAAAACAAAACAAACAAAACCAAATCAACTGCATCTCTAAAGTCACACAAGAAAGACAGATTTCTGTGCTGCCCTTCCAACCATGGTTTCCCATGGGCTATGAATTGTGCAATGCTGGCACCAAGCTCAGATTTTAGAGGAAAAGAGGACTGAAGGAAATGATCTACAGTCAAAGCTTTGGACTACAATTAAAGAGTTTTGGAAAAATTCTTCTTGGATTTCATATTATCTAATACATAACCAAAAAAAAATGTGTCAGACAGTGAAAAACTAAGTAAATTCAGAATAGAATTTGGAGACTATTGTAGTGATCTGAAAAGATAATTTTACTCCAAATCTGAAAATCCTTGACAAAGCAAAACCTCCTTTTCATTATTAAAACTCATAATTTGATGTTTTGCTCTGTATTTCATTAATCTCGAGTTAGAGCTTAGAGTCTTCATGCAGCTTTGGTGGGTTCAACCAAAAAACCAAACATTTAAACCAACTGAAAACAGACTTTCTATTATAGTCACTGCATATCTGACTTGCATCATAAAGTGAAAATCATTTTGTATTTCTCACTTTGGTTACAGAATATTATTAAAAAAAAAAAAGAGGGGAAAAAAAATCTATAGTTAACAGTTAAAACTGATTACAAAACAAGTTTAATCACATAACCACCAATACCCACCTATGGACTTGCTACAACATGCAGAAGTATCTGCAATGAACACAGTGACAACAGAATTTTGAGTCATTGGCTAACTACACTGACTACATAGAGAAATGGTTTGGTTTTGCTCTCTTGCACCTGTTCCGCATTGTGTTCCTCTTTCAGTTTTAGCAGAGAGATTGCAATTTGAAAAACAGTAGGAGACTAAAGCAAGTCCAGGATCATCTTAGACAAACACAAGCAACGGTTGTGCAGTCCTCTGTATGGGCAAACAGGGACCGTCCGTAAAGCCTGGAATGAATAGGTTGTTTCTAGGTTTAAAGATACTCAGCACAAGCACATTCAGTCTACTGATTTCTTTTTCACATCACTGATCATTATGAGGATTCCATCAGCTAGCAAATTTACAGAGACTATCAAATCATTTGATATAGGCCACTAAAGAGTCGTCACATGGTAATGGCCTTCAGTTGCCTCTAACTATGGTCTGGATTCAAAAACACCAATACAGTGATGAGACACTTCCAATCCTATTGCATACCCCTAGAGCCTTGCAGTCACATGGGCAGATAAAGATCTAAATGAGTATCATTCTCTTTAATTACTCTTTTTACGCTTTTGAAGAGAGCAATATAAATATAAATCTTCAGTAAATAATGCTCGATGTCACTAGCAAGTAGATTATAGTGCAGCCATCTGTTTGCAGTTTGAAAAGTTACCATTAAAATAAGACTTCACTGACAAAAAGCACCAACAGTTTATGCTATCAGATTGACTTCAATTTCCTGACTTTTAGGAATAGAAATTAAGCAGTAAAGTTATAGAATGCCACTGTAGAATGGTACAATCTTATCTAATCCTTACAAGTTAAACAAATATGGGGTAAATAATGCTGCTAATATCTTGGTCTAAACAAGTATAAAAACCCACAGGCTTCATAAATATGTGAAATCAGAGAGCACTCACACTGTTCCAAGGATTACATTTAAACAGAAAGAGAGAAGCCATTTTATTTTACTATAAAATAAAAAGACTTGCTTATGAATATTTCTTTTACCATGTTTCGAGTCTCTCTTATAGCCATTTTGGACTTATTACATGGTTTGAAATAACTTTTAAGCCAGCCACTAAAACAAGCCTGAGGGATATTGCTCAAGACCGAGCTAAAAGAAAGCAAAACATCATGCACTGATAAAAAACATTCTTTGATCAAAAGAACACAAGTAGGTTGAACAGTCCCTTCTGCTGCTGCTCTAGGACCATGCTAAAATTTCCTCTCACAGTCCACACAGCAATTAAAATAACTATGTCAATTTGGACTGTATCAGTTCATCAACTTAACTAAAGACTTGATTTCAAATCCCCACTATCTTCACTCATGAGTATATTGTCATTATTAATACTTAAAAAAAAAAAAATATAATGAAAGGTGGTGCAATTATCACATCCAGACAGCTTTGTTACTGCAGACAATGTCATTTCCAATCAGCAAACCCATGTCATTATATTGCGGAGGGAGACAGATAAGAAGTCTCGCTTATCAAAATTTTCTTCCATCAATGCAACGATTGTGGGAACAGGCAGACTGACACCACAAGTTGGATAACATTGTCTCCCTCAAGAAATTTATTGTTTTCCTCCTGAAAGCAAAGCGAATGGGTTTGACATACATTGCTAACCTGAAAGGTGTATAACCTTCCTCCCCTCATATTAACAATGTGGGTCTGGTCTGGGTACCTTTAGGTAAAAACTAAGTTGAGAAGAAAAAAAAATAACACCTCTTTTCCCAGTTGGATGATAATTTGCCTTCCTGTTTTCATTATCCATTCCCTACATAGTTCTTCCCCAACCAACTCCCTCTGAGATTGTCCAGTGAGATTAAACTTGTCAAACGAGTGTTAAAATGATAACTTTTTCTTTTTAAAATAATAAGTAATGTGAAATTTTGCAATATTTTAGTAAGTTCGAGTTGGCTGACATAGTGGGCACTTACCCAAATCCCCTGTAGCTGTTGAGTCAGCTGTACTCCATCTATCCTGTGCTCCTGCATGTGATCAAGTGTTCAACTTCTCTGTCCTGCAAAACTTTTCAGAAAGCATTCTGAGCCTTCTGGTGGGGGAAAAGAGACACTCATTATGAAAATTCTTTTAAAAATAGGTCTGGATTTTAGATGGGAAAATTTGACAGGTCTCAGAATACTTTACAAGTCTGTTCATCACCAGGCTGTAATCTGAGCAGGATCTTTATGTTGCCTTTTTTCAATCCTCTGCCTGTTTTTTCTTGCAGCCTTTTGATCTACCTCTCTCCACTTGTACGAAGATCTCCAGAGGTCCAAGTGGGGCAAACAATCAATGTGAAGAAATTATTCTGTCATCAGCTTGTTGAGGGAAAACCTTGTCTGTTTAAAAAGAGGGGTGGGAGGAAGGAGACAGATGGAAGCACTGAGATAGGATCAGTAACTAAGTTGCATGGTTATCAATGCCCCGTTGTGTGTTGTGAGAAGTGTCTAGTTTTTTCAATTCTGGGCTAAATTCATAGTACCCACAAAACAAAAGCAAAAAGAGTGACATTTCACACTGTGATGAAAATGTGATATGGGGGTGTCACTATGAATACAGGTGACAACAGAATGATAATTACCAACAGGACATCAATGCACACAAAGCCAACTGCATACAAAGGCAAGATGGAGATGCTAGAAACTGAACCTGCTTCGTAACATCTACTCCCTGATCCTCGGGCCTTAGAGGGGGCAGAGAGAGATGTTTCACTCCCTTTTGTTGCATTAGATTTTTTCTCCCTCCTGACTCTTTCCACCTTCTCCCTTTAGTTTTTGTGACAGCCATCTATGGCTGTAAGCTTTCACTGTGCCTTTGGGCAGGTAAAACTGTAGTCCATAGGCTTTGGCATCCCAGAGAAAGCTTTGAGGTGCCTGGATTTATTGTGGCACAGTGTGAACAGTGAAGCCTGGCCTTTGCCATGCCTTCACTTACACTAGCTGCTCATAGGCATCAATGATGCTAAGCACATCCACAGCAACCCTGGTCAGCCTGGATGAGTAGCGACCTGGTGGCCCGATACACTGACCTCCCCACCTCAGAGGCCTGCTCTCCCAGGTGAATGAAAAAGGAAAGCAGCAAAGCAGGTTTCCCCTTGAACAACAAGCTCCCTCATATGTAAGCCTTGTGTTCTGCACCCATGGGAATGGTGGATCATCCCTGGCTGCTCCAGATCCAGGAACGAGAGCCCAGTGCTGCTCCCCCATGCAGGCATACAGAACTTTTGCTGCTTCCAGCAGTTTTTCTCCAGAAAGAATCATTTATAGTATACTCTGAAATCATCATACATCAAAAGGCTTTTTACACCTGTAAGTTTCTAGTCCTATTTTCAGACACATATCCTATAACATTAATGTTGGTTTGGCTGGGTGGAGGCTCAAGAAACTAAATCCAGCCCTTCAGTATAAATAGTACAATACAGCACAGGCTAGGGTAGCCTTGGACTAATAAAAAGATAAACAAAGAGAAATGAAGCAATGACAATACCTTCACTTCATATCAAGTGTTTAGACAGGTTTGATACCTCAAATCAGAAGACCACGTTGAAGTATCTCAATATAAAATTGGTTTCACAAAGAAGAGTGTTAAAGCATGGTCTTACCCTTGAGTAGTTTTCCAAAGCAGGAATCTCAGTTAAAGACACCTATAAAATCAAAAGTTATCCCCTGCCTTATGGCCTTCAGATGAGTTTATTAAAAACATCAAATCACATTAAGACATTGTGGGCAATTTCTCTCCATTTCCAGTGGCTGCAAGTACAACTTCTGCAAAGTTTGTACTGCCTCCTTCCATACAGTCATGCACACATTCAAGTCCTTGCCCAACATGACAGCTGTCATCTCACCTTTCTCTTGCTGCAGACTGTGTTTTTCATAGAATCATATAGTCATTTGAATTGGAAGGGACCCTTAAAGGCCATCTAGTCCAACTTCCCCACACTAACAGGAACACCTACAGCTAGATCAGGTTGCTTAGAGCCCCATCCAGCCTGACCATGAGTGTCTCCAGGGATGGGGCATTCACCATCTCTCTGGGCAATCTGGTCCAGAGCCTCACCACCCTTACCATGAAAAACCTCCTCCTTATATCCAATTGAACTATTCACACTTCTAGTTTGAATGCACTAGGCAGCAGGATAGGTCCTTGCAACTTTAGCTCACACCAAAAACCAGCCATTTCAGGAGCTATGCACAGTGAGTAATCATGGCTACACACTTCCAGGAGACTTAATTCTCCCCATCAGCTGCAGGAGCAGCTTGGCCGGCACAAACACACGTCCACCTCCAAGCAGAAATAGGTTGAAAGCTGGCTGGGCAACACAGCTCAGGGGAGCCTGCAAGACCAGCCTCTATCCTGGCAGGTCATAAGTCTTCCAAGGTCTACCAGCTAGGCAGTCCATCATTTTGTGCCTCTACTAAAGTTATTGCTTACCTTAACTGAGAAGCATATGGTGAGATGAAAGTACAGTTACCTGCATTATCCCATCCCCAGACAGCTCACACAGTTTAGGACTGCAGTAGCTTTACCCTCAATCCATTAGAAAAGGTAAGAAGGAACACAGATACAATGTGTTCAGACAGTAATTAGTTGACACATATTTAAAGGGAGCAGTGAACAAATCTCTGCGCTTTCTAGAAATAGCACTTCACTGCTCTCACATGATACTATAAGCAATCTGAAGGATATGCTACATGTACACATAAAATCCCAAGTTGTTTCAAGTTTTCTATAAATAATGGCTTTTAGTAATTTCACTGCTACATAATGTTACCTACACTTTAAAAGTAAAAATAAATTATTGTATTCATTAACATGAAGCAAAATAAAACAAAACTAAGTATTTCACCATTAGGGATGTGAAGGGATGTGCCCCAAACCATTTAATTCTCTGAACTTCTACAATTTATTTGTAGAAAAATGATTTTTGCTCTGTAAAATATTTAATAATTTTACAAGATTTTTTTCAGCAGGATTTCAAACAGTCTTTCTGGTCAGAACAAATATAAGACAACAACACTATAAATATATCAAGTGAAAAACAAATAACTCCAAATATACTTCATTACTTCATTATTTGTATAATACCTGTTATTTTAAAAATTCAAAATCTGTCTCTTTTCCATAAATCCCTTTGCCTGCCTCACTATTTTGAGTATTTTTTTTTTAATTATAACAGCTGTTTTTTCCAAGCAACGATTTTAGAGAAATTCAGTACACAATCTGATTGCAAGTTTTAGTGACTCATCTAAAGGATCTGAAGGACTAAAGCATTTCAGGAGCTTTCTCTTTTCATGTAGACAGAGACAATAAATAAGTAAAGCCATTTCTCCCACCCTCTCCTTCAGGATGCAGAAAATTCCTGCTCACCCAGAATTTGTTGCTGATACCTAAATACACACAGGGAGACAGAATGGATGCAAACGAATGGAAAAAATAACTCAGAAGAAGAGAAAAAAATCGAATCAAAAGGGGAAATCCAAAGTTTCTTAACCAGCTCATACGCAAGCTAAACTGTGCTGTTGTTTGACCACGATATGAATTCTGAGTTTGCCAGACTTACATTTCCCTTAGAAAAACAAATAAAAAGAATATTATTCCTAATCAGCCAAAGGAAGAATCTTCCCCTGCACTACTTATATCACAATTATCCTCTTCTGTGGAGCTTTGGAGATATCCTAGATTTTCTTTTGGCAGATTTACATCAACATCAACTTCAACATTAAGAAGAAATTCCACAAAGCCCAACTAGATTGCTGATTTGTTAAACAGGAGGAGAAACACAAGACAAAAAAAAAAAAAAAAAATTGGCTTATATTTCAGATATATATTGGCATATGTTGACCTACATGTGGAGGTGTTTTGATGGAATTCTTATCTACACATAACCATTCTCTATTACGTCCCCTCTTATCTGCCTCTTTTCCAAACCGGTCTACAATGGTACCTCCTGCTCTCCTTATGACTAAATTGCAGAGGCCTACAAACAACACCCACCCCTTCCCCTGCTGCTTTGTTTTTCTCTCATATTTAGTTTTACTTGCATTTTAAAACCTTCACACTTTTGCTTTTCTAACCCCTTCGCATGAGAGATTTGTACTACTACCCCTCAAGGGGTAGGAGAAAGGGCCTCAAGTTGTGCCAGGAGACTTTCAGGTTGGATATTAGAAAAAAGTTTCTTCTCAGAAAGAGTGATGATGGAACAGGTTGCCCATGGAGGTGGTGGAGTCACCGTCCATTAGAGTTCAAGAACTGTGAAGACATGGCACTGAGGGACATGGTTAATGGGTATGGTGGGGATGGGTTGATGGTTGGACTAGATAATTTTAGAGGTCTGTCCACCCTTTTTTATTCTATGATTCTTTCCTAAAAGATCGAGTGTATTCCAGAATCCAGTTAATATAGTGTAGCTTCTTGTATTGTTCTTAAGATATGTATTCAATGCCTGCTGTAGCTGCAAGGAAAGAGGTTCGAAAAGAGCCAGTACTGTAGGAGATATTCTTCCCTAGCAGTAGTCAAATACATTCACACAAACACATACCTTAAAAACTGTCATCACTATTTATATTATGGGCATCTAGAGAGTGCGTGCCAGTTTTAAATAACTGAAGAGTATTCTGCCTCAGAACCAACCAGTTCCTATCCTGCCAAAGCAATGGTAATTTAAATCTCTCTAAAGCAAACTGTTAGAAAAACAGGGCGCACGTGAGAAAAATGATCATGAAATTATGTTTGTAATGAAACATCACACAGAACCCAAATCCAGTTTACGCAGATCCTTACCGAAGGCAAAAAATGCAACCTGAACAGATTGTAAATAACCCTGGCACCAGTCTTATCTGCAGAAAGACCAGAGAACTAGGATATATAAATCCCTGTTAGTCATAGCAGTGCACAGCAACACACATCAAAGGACTGACGTGTTTCAATAACAGCAGAGGTAAATTTACAAAAGAAATGGTTGTGGTAACATATTGTGAATTGGGACTAAAGAAAAACCACATACAACCACCCATGAGACTACATTCAGCTTCTCCAGCTTTATTGAAAACAAACTGATTTGCAGCAACAAATATTTCTCACAGCGTTGTACAAAAAGCATTAAAAACAGTCAGCTTGCATTAAAATATTTTGTTTCACAGCTTGTCTGATTCTTTGGTATTTTTGTTTTAGATCCATAGGATCCTACACATGTGAGCTTCAGTTTACCAGGGGTGCTCAGGAAAATAATGTTCATGTTGACCGTATCAGATCTAAAAATAAACTTGGAATCACATTTTACTTTAGATTTACATCTATAATTTTGCTTTTTCCTCAAATCAAGCAAAAGTATTCTATTATTTCCACTTTAGTCACAGAAATTCATACAAGGAGTGCTCCTAAAGCAATGTTTCCTATTTGATTATATTGGCCCACAACACCAGAGGTGGATGTTGGCAATATGGCAGTAGAGATAGAACCTTCCCACCAGTATTCCCTTACATGTTGCTGGTGCGTGACAGATGGCAGCAGAGGGGCAGTCTGACAGAATGGTGTCTGACACGGAAGTGCACAAGAAGCAAAGGTGCATCACTGAATTCCTCCATGGGGAAGAAATGGCACCCACTGACATTCGTCAACATTTGCTGAATGTTGATGGAGACCAAACTGTGAATGTGAGCACAGTGAGGCGGTGAGTGGTGTGTTTCAGCAGTGGCGAAAGTGAGTCACCCCTGCTGGTGCAGATCTTGATGAGCAAGGTATGCAAACTCTAGTGTATTGCTGATGAAAACGCAGAGCTAATGGTGATGACTGTGCTGAAAAATATTATTTTGTAGCTGAGAACTCGCTCTACCAAATACTGTTACTGTGTTCTAAGGGTATTTTTGCAATTTCCGTGGAAATAAATAGGAGGTATTACTTTCAGGGTGATCTGTGTTTTATCCAAACAATTTGCAAAGTTTAAGACCATAGTAGTTTCAACAGTATTTCTAAATATACACACACTTTCTTACTCTTATATTAATTCTGAACATCATACTCTCCTACCTCTGACTGCAAGACGCTCATTTTGAACCCATTTCCAAATTTTAGCTAAATCTACAGCCAGTATTCCTTTCCTTTAACAACGAGATTATATCTAATATTTCTCATTACTTTAAACATTTATCCTCCAGAGAGGTTTGCAGATTTTCAAATGAGAAAGGCTATTTTCAATCTGAAAGCAACATCAATCCGGCTGTCTTGCTTTACAGCAAAGCCCTTCCTTGTTTCTCTGCCATTAGTTTCTTAAACTAAATACAGATGTCACCAGCCTTTCTTTAGAAAAAGGAAGTAAGTGTCCCATTAAGTACTTAGAGGAGTGGACAGATTCTTCCATTCAGCTGGTTCCCTACACACTTGCTGGTGCTGAACAGCAAATCTTGTATTTCTGAGAAAGGGCCATCACAGAGAGGTTATTTTCCTCTAAGTGGTTTCCTTCTTTCACTTGTTCTCAAGTTTAGTGCTAAGTTGCTGAAAGATTACCTCATTCATATGATTGGGAGACTGTTAGGCTCCAGAGCATCGGGTGAGTGAGGCAATAATTATTTGTTTGAAAAACACAGGTAGTTTTGCCTGCATTGCAAAGAAACATGCCTGAGTTTTTCATTATTCCAAGGACAAATCCTGAAGATTATTTCCTTTTCAGAGCCATAGTCCATGCTCACAATGGTGGAAAATTACAGAGATAGTCCCAGTCACTGCTCATGTTCAATAAGAGTCTGAATGGAGCTGAAGCAAATGGGGCTGCCTGCCCAAGTGTATGCTGCTGCTGACTGTATGCACACATACACGCTTGGGCTTCTCAAAGGAGGAAAACGATCTCTGCATAAGGTAGGATGTGAGTTTAATGTACTTTAGCATACCAGCAAAACTCCCCCTGCCCCCGGGCTAGCCCTTCTGCTGTGAGATGGTTTTTCTTTTTTGGAATGTGGTTGACATTGCACTAGGAGCTTCCTTTAAGTCGTTTTTCTGTTTGTTTTTTTAATGCGCAAGCATTTATGTTGTTTTGATGCTTTTTTAGAGCTACTTTTATTTAAGAACAATGCAAGTTCAATAGCATAGTAAGTACGGAGCTTCCCATGTTTGCTCAGGCCACAGATAGATTTCTAAAACTACCTTCCTTGAGCTTTTTCCTAGGTCAATACTGTCCCGTTTTATTTACTAGGATGATTTTCTATCATTTAGTGTAAAATAACTTCAAAACCCCACCAGCATCAAGCATCAGGAAACTAATCAAGGAGAAGAACAAGTGAGAAGAGATCAGAAGGATTTTTACACGTAAGAGTCTTGACCCGTTCCTCCTAGGCAGTACTCGGTACCAGAATACAGAAGTGCAGACTATCCCCCTAGGAAGAAACAAAGCTCACTACATGACCTCTGTGAACTGGATTTAAGATGCATGTTCATTATGTTGCAGAGGGGATGTTCAAGAGGATCAATATGCTATTGAGATAAAAGAATGGTATAAATTGTCCTGAGAGTTGCTTAGAATATTCTTTACTGTCAGCCTGGGAATTAAAAACAGAGCAAGAGGCATATTAAAACTGTGCTTTTATAAGCTTAATCAGTAGGCTGGAAAATGAGTTTCACAAAGAGATAATGAGCTCCCAAATCATAATTTGCCAAAGGTGCATCGATTTCACTGGTCTTCAGATCATTTATGAGCATCCAGCACAAGAGCACCTTTCTGCCCCAGGCTCCCACCAGGCAGAGGCATGAGCCAGTGAGACTCCACCTACGCAAGTAGGATTTACAAGTTTAATGGCTGTGTGCGATACGAAAAGGTCATCAGTTTTGGATCTACTCAAGGTGGATATTTTGTGGTCTTTGCTGAAGCTGAGAAACAAACCGTTTTCATTGCATACTGAATAAACATTTTGCTTCCCCTTTGAGGCATTTTCAGAGGTAGCGAAGGGCTAACCTTAACAGTTAAATTGCAGAAACAGCCATGCTGCCACCACTGCAGTTCTACCAACCCCACAGTCACTACCTTGTTACTCCTTACCCTGGTAACTATTAGGGCATTTATCTAGTACACAAGAGAGTAGGCTGAAGGTCTCTCCTCTATCTCAAGGGAGCATATTCCCTTGGGGACAGCTCTATTAGGTTGATGAGCAAAACTTACTCCTGGGTTAGTGACAAGTTCTGTCCCCACCCCACCTGAAATTTTTACGCAGACTGTGCAATATCGGTTATGACAACTAAGAGAGAACAATCCAACTTAGCTGTACATCAGTGCCTAAAGCACTGCCCTGAGAAATAAGTTAAAATCCCTCAGAATAAGAAATGCATTAAACTTGGTCTTCTACATCTTAGTCAAGTAGCCAGACCACTGGACTAACAGGAGGGAGCACTGCAGAGGCAAGTTTCTATCACGGAATCTAAAATTCACTGTATACTGCAACACAGGAGTGACATGATAGACATAGAAGAGTCTTCCCATTCAAATTTACATTTGATTTCTCTCGTCACAGCACAGAAGAAAGAGCCACATAAGTACCTACAGTCTTGCCACACTGAGTCAGGCTTGTTTCTCTCTCTCCATCATCATCCATCAATAAGAGCCCTATGCTGAGTGTACAGAAGGGATTTTTCAGGTGAAAGTTTGGAATCAGAGACAACAGTCCTGTCATCTCAATCCACTATCCAGGCTCTTCTTTCCATTCTTTTCATATCTTATTTGCAGTTTGCACAAAAATGTACAAAGCTTAACGCTAACCACTTCTGTCAGGCTGGGACAGCTGAACAGACAGGGGAGTTGTTCATTGTTTTTTGTTGTGATTTCTTTTTTTCTTTGGGGTTGGATATGTTTTTGGAAAAGTTCATTACTTAAAAAAATAAAATAAAATAAAATCTTGTTTCACAGGGATAGGGGCTTTGGGATTTGTGTGCAATTTTTCATCCATCCATTCTGCAAAAGTCAGACATTCTTTCCTGAGACTAAAACTTAGAGTGAAGATGCATACTCTCATCTCAGTAGTTTGGAAAATAAGACCAGAAATGTAGGACTACACATGAACAGGGGAAAAGACAGCCTGCAACGAATCCTGCTACTCACCTGCTCTGTGTTGTTTGAACATGTGTTTTTAGTAGCAAAGTACCTCACACAACAAGAAATGACCTTATCCAACTTATGCAATGAGAAAACTCAGAGAAGCTGTAGCTTCTTTTCTTCGTTAGATGAACATGCCATCCCCAGACCTCAGCAAGTGTGACTGAGCTGGTATGACTTCTTGCCCCTTTGAAATGCCTTTCTCAGAAATACTGACGTTTCTGTCGCCATAGATGTTCCAGATGTTTAAAACACTATCTCAGGTCTGATGAGGAAAACATACTGCTGGTACTACATCACAGATCTGCGTCTTATTCATTTACTTTTTCTCCACACAGAACTAATACAAAGAGTTATGAAGTTCTGAGCTTTATATTCATTTTCTGGAGGGAAAAAAAAAAAAAAAAAAAAAAAAAAAAAAGCAGGAAATGAATGCCTGCAAGCTTTTATTAGTATGCACATTATGGAAAGATATTATAGGCCAAATATCAGGACTGCCTGCTACAATAGCAACAGATCAAAGTCAATGCTACTGTACTAAATGAAAACATTACAAGAACCATTGTGATCAGAGCTATTTCTTTTAAAAAATCCATAAAATCAGAAAGTGGGAAAAATGTATCCTCTCAAGAATTACGGCTCTGGTTGATCTACTTCTTCCCTGACTGTGAAGTCCACTGCATTATTTATTCATTTAAGTGCTCTAATCAAGACAACTGCTCAGAAGTCATTTTAAATAAGAGCGCACTGCTCAATGTAGCAGTAACAGATAACAGCAATTTGCAGCCCATGGTGATGTACAGCAGCATAAAAAGCTTGGTGGATTGAGGGCACATTACATGGTTACAGCTGAGAAAGTCATTTTACGATGTAAAAAACAAGTGTTTTTATCTTCTGTCTGTTGCAACAGACAGCCTCCTCCTTTATGCCTGATCCCAGGATCCATGAGAGCCACGTTCACCAACCACCACAGTCAGAAGGCATGCTCCGCAAAATGAGATCCTATTGAATTTATGTTTCAAGCATGCAGGCCTACCTGTGGGGAGGCAAGCCGCTGCTGCCCAAGCACAGAGCAGAGGTGGCTGCATAATGCAGGGCTAGCCCCTGGCTCCCACCATCATTATCAGACACTGGAGCATTATAGTTCTTTTCAAAACAAGGCTTCTTAGGCAAACTCCTGGATTTGTGAGCTGCCTGGATGCTGCAGTGAACAGTAGTATTATATCCCTTACAAAGCACAAGTTAGAACATGCACTTTATCATGACATGCACAATGAAGACTAAACACAGTACTATATCAGGAGGAGTAAGATTATACGTTGTTCAAAATGGTCTTTAAATCAATGACAGACTATTTCTTCGCTCTGAAAAGACAACAACATTGTTTTCTAAATCTACTTGACTGAAAGAAATATTGCAGGTTAAGTGTTTTTGTTGCCTTTTCATGACATTATTAGCATTATCTAAAATTTAAGTTTAAATCAAAAAGGGAAGTATTATCAAAGCCATGTTCAGTGCCAAGTTTTACTTCTTGCTCTACATGTACTCACATTTTGGTGGGATAGTTTCTTTTATTACATCTGAAGGTAGCTATTCTTTTTCTCCTTTCTCAATACTTTGAGCAGAGAAATAAATTTAGATTAAAGGGGGTCAAGGTATTAAAATGAACCTTGAGAATATCATAAAATGTTAATTAAATAAGCCACAAAGTGCATCACAGATTGTTTTTGTTTTTAAACTTCTAGATACATCTGAAACAGTTTTGTGGGTTGTTGTTTTTTTTCCAGAATCTGAATTCCATAAAACGTTCAGTCTTGTTTCTGTTTAAAATCAGGGAGTAAAATAAATCACTTTCCTAAAATAAGAGTTTGGGTTTTTTCCTGTGAAAAGGAGAAATCCATTTCTCAGCTACTGGCTGTTGCAGATATCTCTCTGACATCGAGCCACTAAGAGATATGAAAACCACGTAAGGGACATAAAAAGGAAATAATTGAACACTCCAGCTAAATTAGAATACAGAAGAAGATTTAAAATTAGAACAGAGAAAAGAACACAAGAATAACAATGGTAACAGAACAGAGAAGCAGCAATAACTTTAGCAGTGTTACTCCTAAATAAAATACATGTCAGCTTCAAAAGCATCCTTTTAGCAAAGGAGAGCTGCAGACCTATGCTGAAATTAAATACTGGAGCTAGAGACCTCCTGTCACCAGATTCCATAGGCACTGAAGCTGAAGATTGTGTGTTTTAGAACTGTACCATTCTTGCATAAAATTTCTCTAAAATAGAATTTCATCCTTGTGTAATAAATCTAAATGAGAATATATTGTTCTTTCCTCAACAGGACCTGCATACATCCTCTGGGAGTGGGTCTCATAAGGGATAAAGAATCACTTACTAGGTGTAAGCTCAAGGAATCTAGGAAATTTAAGATTTCTTGCTAAAATACAGTACAGCTCTAATCCCTAATCGTTACCATTATTTCTGAACAAAGGTATCAGGATGTGATCTTGTGTCAGTTTTTAAGCCCATGTGCCCGCAAACTCCAGCAAGCATGCCTGTAGTTTAGGAAGACAGTAAACATGACCTACTGGTTTTACAATTCCTGCAAGAAAATTATTTTTCTGTGTAGTCCAAATCATTTTCAACATGACTTCCAAGCAGGAGTAATTATTATTGCTTTTCGTTATTACATGCAAGAAGCTCCTCTCTCTAGATCAAGGCATGCTACTTGCAACGTAAGTACATTTGGAAAAACAACTGTGCTTTGGAACTTAATGTCTCGTTTAATACCAGACACTACAAGTGGAGATAAAAATAATATATAGATGGAATACACAACAGTATGCACAAGTTTTACAAGGAGATTTAAATTCTTTTCTTAAATTTCAACATTTCCAGTCCTCTCTTTATGCTTATTTCTATTCTCTTTCTGCTAAAATAATCTAGTTCAAGCCTGCTCCATAAAATCCACTATTGTGTATCATTCCCACCTTAATAATGTCACATATGTAACAGATACTACACAAACACCATTAAGATAGCCTGTCTCAGACTTCACACTCATATCTGAAGTACACATGAGCATGAGGACAGCTGGAAAAGCAAGAATAGCCCACTGCACAGACTGAGTGAGACACTGCATTTTTTTTTTTTTTTTGGCTGTGCTTCCAGAGGCCGTTCTCATGGGAAGCTGGGGGAAACAAGCTGATTTCAACTCTTCCCAGCCCCAGCTCCATCCCCTTGCTCCCAGATCTCCCTGCTCTGCGGATGTACCTCTTCGGGGATTTCTCTCTGGGTTATTTTTAAGCCTGACATGTTTTTTTCTACAGAGACTGCCTAACTACATTGGTGTGTTGGCAACAGAAAGGTCTTAGACCATGAACAGTCCAGCAAAGGCTTGTGCAGGCTTCAAGGCAAAGGAAAGCTGCAACAGAAGAGCAGTGAAATGGCTTTAGAGATGTTTGCTAATTTTTGCTGGCACGAGAGGAAGAAAAATAAGACGATAATTTTTGAAGATTTAACCAGGACAAGTCACTGGCTACAGGAAGAAGATATTATAGAAGATTCTCTCCTCTCTGAATGAGAAAGGAATATGCTACAAAAAGTAAGGCTGTGAATGACCTTAGCAAAAAACACAAAGTCAGTGCACAAGAGAAGGCAGCAGTGAGCCAATAAGGAAACAAGCAACCCAGTACTTCCAGCTAAAATCATGTTCTTAGCACTCTAGGGGTATGCAATGCACTCAGCAAGCAGACAGAAAATGATGCAGCTCCCACCTCTGAACAACTACTCCGAGTGAAGGACAAGAACAGGCTTATCCTCATGCACAGCTAGGAAAAGCACAGAGATTTCACAAAAAGAATCTGTAGTACTCACACACTGCCTGGAGATAATCACATTAACCCAGATAAATACATCTGGGTATGTATGTTTGGAAGTTGTTACTCCAAGTATTCATTCATTTCTACATGAACTAATGGTGTTGTTTTCTTGTTGTTTTTTTCAATATACACTGTAATTTAAATTGTTTCACCACTGTACTTCAAAAATCTACATTAAATAGAACTAGAAGAGGACTCTCAGCTAGTAAATACTGCTTATATTGAGCTTCAGCGAGATTTGGTAACTCAGAAAAGCCTATGAACTATGCAGAGCCAAAGGAGAACAAAACTGACTATCTGCATAACTATCCAGGTTTGATTTACAAGCAGTAACTTCGAAAGGACAGTTGACCTTGTGGGCAAATTCTTTTCACAGTAGAGATGGTTGTTTCAAGGATATGAGACAGCATGCAATTAATGATGCAGGCAGACTTAACTTTCAATAGAAGTTTCATGGGAATTCATTTATCGACTTAAGTTAGCATGGTAAATTTAAGAGCTACTGGAGCTAAGATACATCTCTAGTATTAGTAGTAATTGGGTAGTAATTGAGCCAAACAGTTTTTGCATGCCCTAAAGAAAAGAAGGAGGAAAAAAAAAAAAAGCCTGCCAACCAACCATCTTAGCTTTTCAGATGATTTAGTTTCTGAGCCTAAATATTTATGCTGGGAAAAATGAGGTGGGACTTTAGTCTATTTCTAAGTATGTACATATATTTGTATTCAAGCTCTTCAATAACTAGTTGATAATGTAGCAGCTCAACTAAATTAGGGTATGTTATATTTGGACACCATCTCATCACTTTTATTTTCAAGCTATTTGGGACAAAAATTATCTTGCCCTAGATCAAGCCTAAGGCCTTTTCAACACATCCAAGCTACTGTGGTGTTCCTACTTTGTGCCCATATGCCAGTATTCCACAGACCAGGACAGAAAGATGGGTGCTTGGAAGCAAACATATGAGGGACAAAAAAATATGTGTATCTAAAAGCAGCAGTAATGCAGGGAATTTGGCAAGACAAATCAATATCCTGACAATGTGGGAAGTAGGAAAGAAATAGAGTATAATTGGCTGAACAGTATCATGATTACTTTCCTCAAAAATTCAAATTTCTCAACACTTGTAATAGTTTACATTTCACAACCTGAGACTCCTTCGAATGAACAGACTTTCCAAAAAACTTGGTAGTGCCTCAAAGAATTCTGGATGGTAAACAGAACCCCAGAAAATCAGAAAGTAAAAGTACTACCAACAAATACTTATTTTATACAAGAAAAGTAAAATCCACATTACCACCTTCCTCATAGTTACAGTACTAAATTTTTAGGAGCCTTCTCGGTCCATGATGTTACACCCAGTGTACACCATCTACTCCTTTCTGCTAGTCACTCTCTACCATAGCCACTCAACTGCATTTCCATAACTTTCAGTGCTATTCTTGTCTGATTAAGTCAGGTTGAATGTGTAAAGCAACGCAGATAGTCTTCTTTTATTTTACATGCACCAAGGACAAGTTCCCCTGCTCTCTCAACCAAACATGACCAGCCCACAACAACACTGCTATGCTCCATACCCAAGAACTTTAACGTTAAGTCCCTGCTCACATTCCTTTCAACTGAACACTGCATCACTCCAACCCTCTGTTTTCCTGTGTAACATCACTCTCACTTCTCAATAAGAAGCAGGAGCTTCTGCACCAGGTAGATGCCTGATAAACTCCCACAGAATTCTGAACAAAAAAACTACAGAATTAAAACAAATGAAAACAAAAATTAGATTCCACAAAGTCTAAAGAACAATCAGCTAGGAAGCAAGTTGAGTTGTTAGCAAAGCTGACTCTGCTTTTATGCCACTATTTGGTTTCCCCTGGCACAAAAAAAGCTTATAGTAGTTGACTTCCATCAGCATAGTTTCCCTTTCCTCAGCAATATACCTCCTGTAAGTATTCCTCCTGCATTAGGGAGATGCATGAAGGAGACTTCAGTGAAGTCCAAATGATACATTAATATGAGCAACATCAATAAAATTAATTCCTACAATTTATTTCTAAGCATAAAATTGCCATAGGGAAGAAAAAAAAAAAAAGAAAAAAAAAAAAAAGCTTTTCACAAGCTGAAGCCTATTTTTCAAGGCCATGGTTTCTTTAGGCTTTCACACTACCGAAAAACTGAATCCATTCTCAGCCCTCTTTCAGATCTGAAACAGCCCTGCAGCATCATGATCCAAACCAGTTCACACAGAGAGACACTTTCTCTCATCCTGTCACATAGAAAAGCAATGGACAAGTTTTGAGGGTTCCTACATGTAGTACTGTTTAAGACACCTTCGCTGGTTTGCCTTGCCGGAATCCAAATTCATCATATTTGGGACCAAGATTTGTAGCCAAGTTTACCAGACCATTAACACATTTACGGTTTATTAAGAAGCACTTGGTAGTTGGGGAAAGCTAGGCAGGGACAGTCAGAGTGATCAGTGTGCCCAAGACCCGGACATTTGGGAGCAGGATGTAACTTTTCCTCCTGTCAGTCCAGACCTCCCTTCCCAGCAATGCCCAGGAAAGTAGCAGTCCAGTTTCCTACCAGTGCTCCCAGCAGCTCTGTGATGCTCAGCCTGCCAGCAACGTGTGAAGATTCACATGTGCACCTTCTTGCTGGCAGAGAACAACACAGAAGCTTGCAGGGACCTATAATTAAGCTGTTCGTTTCCCTCAGCAGGCAGAAATGGAAGGTGTGCCACATTCAGATTGCGATTCATGTTTGGTTCATTGATTATGCAAAAGTTCTGCTTAAGAAAGAATTGGCTACTCGTAAGATTACTTAATAATCAGGAAAATCCATACTCATACTTCGTATGCCAGGGATCCCTTGTCCTGCTGATTAATTACTCTATAGTCACCACTGAATAACCCCATCCCCTCACTCACTCTCTCCAGCTGCTGGTCATCAATGCCAGAGCCCTGAAAATGCCTCCACAAAGATAAGTTAAAAAGGGATGCTGTGCCATGCCTGTGTCAAGCATTCCTGCCAGGAAGTCTTTTCCCTGGAGGAATCATTAAACGCTTTCAGGAAAGAGCCAACGCAGGTAAAGCACAGGTAATGGGGTGGGAAGCAAAATCTTACAAGAAAGTTAGCATTGTTCAAAAATTTTAGAAGTACCAAAGGGCAGCAGCACATAGCCACTGTAAGTTTTTTTATAAATGCCAAAAAAGAATCCCACAACGTGAGTTCTCAATATCATATTCCACAGTATGAATTCAATTACTGGCACCTCCACCCCAATCAGGAACAACATTTATGTACTTCATCTCTGTGCTGTGATTCAGCCTCAGAAAAACATAAATCTTATTTTCAACTTCAAATCAATACTGAAGCCCAGAAGGCTAGCCTGACCTTCTGTAAGACAGACCAAAAATCTTCCCCATCTCTTTCTATATCAGGCTTCAAATCCTGCTTGAGCAGTAATAATTTTATTTATTTTGTTTAGAAAAGTATCTAGTCTTGATTTGAAAGCAATAAAAGGATGCTGCTTCTAATCCTGATCAATCAGCCGTGACTGGGCTTGTCGGTAACACAAGACTGAATACTGCCAACTCAAGGTAGTAAAATAAAATTGAAAATAAACTGAAGAAATAAAAGAAGACAAAAATGTATGCTCTGTGGTTGGAAGAGATAGTGCAGATAAAAGACAGGTTTAAAAAACAACAGTAAAAATACTTCCTGGGGACTCTTAGGTTATTTTCAATGAAAAAAAACAAGACCTTTGTGCTGGTTGAAAAATTTCAAAAATTGCATTGATCTACACATTTGCTATAACTTCTAGGAATTTATTCACATTATCTACATGGCATGTATACTAAAACAAGCGTCCATGATGCATAAAGTCTTCCATAACCCTCTTTAAATTGTAACTACAGTCTCCCAAAATAGCTCTCTCAATCAGCACAATGCTGATACCAACACTCCAGTGATCAATGTAGAATTTGTAATTAGATGAACGCTGACAGACTCAACACTTAGTCACATTATTAGTGGTTTAAGTACTTCTCTGGCACGAGTACCAAAGCAGCAACTGGAGCAACAGAAGAGCAGCTGAACATAACAGAAGATACAGTAGTAGAACAACAATCATGGCAAAACTAGTTCGGTGGAACTGAGCATCAGGCTGGCCAAAAACTAAAACCAGTTTGCATTCAGTAACAGGGAGATAGGAACATACAGTGTAAAGCAGTGGGAGATATTTTTGGATTTCAAGACCGCAGTTAGTCCAACAAAACTCAGTTTAGCAATATTTGCTGTTTTAAAAATGCCACGTCCTGTTTGGGCCAGCTTTCCTTCAAGAAACCAAGAGGACTAAAGTAGAATTTTTTTCCCTACAGTTTTTGTTTTTTTTCTTCTTGGACCTCGCAGTGATTCAGAATCATTATAGAAGCATTTAATTTACAGTTTTACTTAGATCTGTTGTACAAAGCACAGCACTGATTTTTCTACAGCTACAAACTGAATGGTCCTTATAGTAAGAAAAGGGGGATCAAAAATTACCTGCTAGAACTAGCAGCACTCACATATTCAATTTTTTTTTTTTTTCTAGCAGTAGCTGTTGAACACTTCTGCTCCACAGAAGAGATAGGAGAAATGTCAGGAAAGTAGAGATCAAGGAGCCAAGGTAAAAATAAATTCTGGATGTAAAGACAGGTTTTTTCTTTAAAAATAAACAAACAAAAAAAAAAATCTTCATATATCATTAGAGAATACCAGGCTCTTTCAGGCTCAGATGACATAAAAACGTTAATAATGTGAATCTTAAATTTTGATATACTTTCCTTTATCTGGGAATACCATCTGAAAACGGACTAAAAATTGTTCTGCATTTGTTCCTGCTTGAACCTCATTACTTTCTGAAAACAACTGTGCCCTCAACCAGGCAGGCTACAAGAAAAGGGCACATTTTAAAATACATATATATAAAGTAAATGCCTCCCTAAGGCTCATGATTAACTCTGTAAATCCTAAGGGAGTTACATAAACACACCTTATTTACAAATCTTGTTTGTAAAACAAGGTTTAAAATACTCCCATATGATGAAAACACAAAAGTTTCAACTAGACAGCTCACAAGAGAAGACAGATACTTCATCCAGTTTTGTAAAGCAAGATCTGCAAATGCCATCAGTGCTGCAAACACAATACTGCGTGTGACACAAACAGCACTAACTCCAGACAGAATTATTACAGATGCAATAACTAGGAAAGTACTATTATTTTAAGTTTAAAATCCTTGGAGCAAAATCATCTTCAAGCAGCAGAGATATTCTGAAGTCCATGCCCGGGATATGTAGGTTCCTTGCATAACACATTTTATTATGAAAAATGAAAAACAACCAACTTGTGGTCAATATAGAGTGTATTTCTTAATGGCTTACAGTAATAAAATAGGTGTAAATCGTATGATATGGTTAGCTGCATATAATCACATTACATAAATGTTCATCAAAAAAAAACTGATACAAATAAGTTTATATAGCACATGGATGGCAGTCACTGCTCTCACACAGTTGCCCTTTCATAAGGGTACTTCTTTTTCAGTTATTTCAGTGAACAAGTGTGGGACGTGCAGAGAAGCAGCAGCCTGCAAGCGTCAGCTGACAAAGGTATTGAAATAACTTGAACAGGGAAGTGACTATTAAAGTAGTGAGATAAATATAGAAACACACAGCCAAGTATTAAACTTCTGCAGAAGAGACGGCGGTTCTGCAGTCTGACATTTCTCTGCTCTCCACATCAGCAAACTGTAGATATGCTCCTCATCTCCACCTCGCCATGCTTATTTCACAGCCTTAATGCTTTTCTAATGTAGTTGTTTGTTGGTGCTGTAAAAACTGGCATGTGTGTGCTCAGTTGCAGCACGCAGGGGACTCATACCCCAAGTGAGAGAACTCCAAGCATTACTCCCACTTAGTGATTACAGTGCACAACTACGAAACAAAACACGGAGCAACGAAATGGACTACAGTATATTTCTATGTGTCAACATGCTTACAACGCATTCCCTATAGAAGGTTCCATAATACTCTAATGGGCCTTCTGTTATGGTTATTACTATTATTATGCTACCTTTCTCTCAGCCTGGACAAGCATCAAGACCAATGAGGCAGCCCTACACAGGCAGCGAAACAGCAGCAGTGCTGCATGTCACTAAGCAATGACACAGACTTCTTGTACTCAGAAATGCTTGCAGCCATAACCACCTGTTGCAAGGTGTAGGCTGCTGCTATTACATTTGCAGTGATATGTTTCCCCCCACAACACTTTGCTCCCTTAGGAGCAAAAACCAAACCACAGCCCTGTTTGCCCACAAGTCAGATGATAAAAGGTGTTGATACAACACCTCACCTGGATGCTCAGTGTTTCGCTGTAAATAATCCGCGTTTTCTCTACAACAGCTTCCTTCCTCTCCTTTTTCCTTTTTCCCCTAACACAGTTGACAAAGCCAACCTGTATAAGGACTTTCCAAAGGGCCTTCAGGCCTTTTTCTGCAAAAGATGTTTGGTTAAAGAAAACAGTATTTCCCTCAGAGCACCATAAGTATTCACAGCTATCCTGCTCTCCCTGCTGCAATGCAGTGCAAATCAAGAGCCAGTGAAAGCAGATGGAGAAGGATATTTTCTTTCAGGAGAACACACTAATCCCGCAGGGAATCAGAACTGAGATGGTAAGTGCTGGACTCACACCCACCCAGACAGGCACTCAGGCCCTGACCTACAAGGCCTGAGATCTACGCTAGTGTCTAATTTCCCATTAGCTAACAATTGGCAGGACTCTGGTCTTTCATCCACAGATGCTCTCTCCAGAAGCCCTGACAAGAAGTAAGCTGGCAAGATGGCCCAAGTGCAAGCTGTGATGTAATACAAGAATAAGCAAATGAGCAGCATTGCATCTCCAAGATTAATGTCATAGGAATTCTGCAGCCAGAACAACAACACAAAAACCACTGGAATATTTTCACTCCACTGCTGATTTTCAAGCTATAGCCATGCTAGGTGCTTGGCTAGGATGTGATGGTCAAACTTCATTCTGAAGTATATTCATCAGGTCTATTGATTTCCCAGTCATTTGAAAAACAAATATCTGCCTTCATGGCTGACCAGAAGGGTCTTGCAGAGGCAAAATTTCAAAGCAAAATTAGAGAAATTCAAGTTGCAGTATGCCTGCTGTATGCTCATTCCCCATTACAACTATTGCTACATAAAACCTACAAGGGGAAAGGAGACATTCTGTTTTTCACGCATGTCATTAAATTTAATAATCAATGAATTTGAAAGAATCCAGCACATTATTTGTCCCATCCATTCCCTGAACCAGCTCTGATGATTATATGCTGTGCTTTGTCTAGCCCAGATTTGAACATCTCCCCTGATTAACCTCCATATGTTCAGTCAGTCCCATTCTCTTTGCAGAATAAAAATACATTAATCACTGATTACATTCTGCCTACAGACAATATCAGTCTCCCCTGGCAAGCTAAATATTGATGCTCATCACTTTTGGCTACTGAGAGTAGTGCTTTGGAATTTCTAGACGCTTCATTTGCTCTGAATTTGTTCTGCTGGGTAAAGAGCTGGAAAAAAAAGCCAGAGCATGCTAATTAAGAGCTAACTTCTGCCCTTGAGTACATTGGCATGCCACTGCTAAAGTCAATGAGAGCTGTACTACTTAGGCATCAGCAGACTTAAAGTTTTAATAATGTCAGAATAGGATGAATGTTACTAGACCAGTAAGGGAACTCTACGTATGTGGAGTATGAGAAGTATCAGGACCAAAAACCTCCACTTAAACAAAAGCAGAGTCAATACTTTTAAAAACATAAACTGTAGAATTGGTCTTCTAACAGAATAGATTAGACTTTGAGGTTGATTTTATAATTTCTTTTACTCAGGAAAATAAATACACACACTGCAGATTGATAAACTAGAGATATCTGCAAGATTTTTGAATTAGATAAGTCAAAAGCAAAACATAACCAAATGAGAAAGACAGAAGATGTTGGAAGATGAATGAATGCTAAGCACAGGATCTTCGTTTCTTTCTTTGCACTGGGATTTAGATTTCATGGGCTATGCATGGCTATAATCTCCAAGATAAGAAATCAAATGTAATGAAGGAGAATTCCCTTCACAAACAAGTGCTACTTGAGCCTACCTGTGACATAAGAGAAGCATGGCAAGTTCTCATAGACTTCCTTCAAAAAAAAAAACCTATTTAATTGTTTACAGAGCCCTAGATAAGGGCCACAAAATAGGTGATAGTGTGTCAGGAAGTGTACTCTACTGGGAATCAAAACAAACCTCCAGATATTTCTGCTTTATCTATGTCACTGTGTAGCAAGAAAGTCACAGCTAGGAACTTGTGAATATTCTGCTCAAATGTCACAAATACCAGCTGATAAACTACATAAGTAGCTCCAAAAACATCTCCTACTTATTTCCATGGAAATCACAACAGATACAAAGAACAAAATAACACTACTTCAAAGAGCAAATTCTCAAATATAAGACAGTATTTTTCAACATAGTCACAATCATTTTTGCCAACGATAATCAAGAGCCTGCATGCTGCACTCGTCAAAATCTGAACCAGTGGAGGTGATCCACTGCTTTGCAGCTGCTCATAGCAGCATCGCTGCTAGGCGGATGTTGCCCATGCAGTCCAACTTTTACTGTGCTCATGTTCGCTGTTTGGTCTTCACCAACATTCAGCAAACATCAAAGAATGTCAATGGGTACCATTTTTTTCTGCATGGAGGAATTCAATTACACGTGTTTGCTTCATCCACATTTCCATGTCAGATGCTACTTTGTCAGACGGCCCCTCTGCTGCTATCTGTCACACGGCAACAACATGTAAGGGAATGTTGGTGGGAATTTTCAACCTCTACTGCCATACCACCACCATCTGCCTCTGATATCATGGGCCAACATTATAAAGTAGGAGACATTACTTTCAGAGCAGCCCTCATAGAACACGATTAAGTACAGTCTTTATTTTGAAGTAACAAACAGTAACTGAGCAGAAGGATAATTTGAGTTACTTCACAATTCCTTTTTTTTTTTAAGAAAAAAAAACAAAACATAATTGAAGATGCCAACATCATTTTAGTTAGCAAGGTCAGGGAAAATGGAAGAAGAAACGCTTTAAGGATCATTCAGATGATTACATGTAACAAGTCTTGCAGTGTCTCTGGACAAATTCAGTGAAATATTTAGACAGCAGTCTACCATCTCCAAACAAACAGAGAGAACAACTGCTGTTCTGTCACATGAACTATGTTGTCATGTAACAAACAGTGGCTATGGAGCACTGTGCTCCAGTTCAACATCTTGCACCACCATAAGGACACTTGAAGGTCACAGGACTCCAGCATTAAGGAAAGGAGCAGAGAGACAGACAGATGTACCTGCATTAGTTTCAATGTACAAGTATTCAAGCAGATCCATCTTTGTCAGTGTAACCTTAAAAATAACAACACTCAACTACATAACACGCAACTGTACCCTGCTGTTAAACTGATGACTGACTTTTATTATTTATTATATTATGACTATTCTTATACTTATGATCACCCGGTAGGGTGTTATCCCCTGGATAAACACCAGAGAAAAATACGAAGGTACAGAATAGCATATTCACTGGGAGGACTGGACAAGGATAATACTTGCATCTCCATTGCACCATTCTAGTTGCTCTTGCTGCTACCTAAAATGATACATCCACTCGGCGTGCATGCACACACGCACACACACACACACACAAGAATAAATGGGCGTTCCTAGAAACTCTGCATTATTGGTGAAGTATTTGTTTAACAAGTTTCTTTAAGACTGTCAAAACTGATGGCCTAAAGTAAAGCGCTGACTTCCGAGGCATTATGTATTGATAAAAGCATAAACAAGTAATAGAATTTGGAGTGGTTTTTCCTCTGTAATGTTATTCAATGACTCAAGCTAACACTTAAAAGGATCATTTGAATTATGTTGGTCTTATTCCTGGAAGGAGAAATACCCATTTTTGGCAGTTCTTCTGGCTTGGACAAGTCAGGAAGGAAGAAAGGAAGAAGAAAAGAAGACAGATAGAAATAGATCTGGTTCATTTGTGGAAGTCCACGGGAAAAATAATGTCAGTACAATATACAATCAAGTATATAAATAAATTGCCTGTATGGAATGTAATTTTGGATGTAGATCACTTCTAGGAATTAGAGCAGTTCATTAAACACTATTAAACAGAAACAATCAGAACTAGAAGGTTGAGTCTCAACCCTGAACATTGGTATCTACATGGGTAAGACTGTACTAGTACACATGAAGTGATACTGCATCAATGCAGTTCTGGTAGTACAATTCTGTAGGAAGGTAAGACTTCAGGTTGCAATTTTCAAAAAAGCCTAAAACAATTTCCCAATCCTTCAGAATTTCAATAGGAGCTGACACTCCTGAGATGTTAAACTTGTAGAGGATGCTAAATTATAGTTTTCCAGGCGCTGGGTATCAGATGCAACATACTGCTGTGACCCAGAAGGACTGTTAGTGTGTCTCTGCCTACCTTTCAAATCCTCAGCCACAACGAATACATGGTTTCACTTACCCTGCCACATTTAAGTATAACCTAGCCTGAATATAAGGTTTCAAATGGATACCTCCCAGCTTGAAATTCAACACATCACTTTCTCTCAGTAATGTTCAGGTCTGCCAGGAGACCATTTAAGCATAACCTTAGAACTGAAACAATCTTAAACTAGTCTGAGGTTCACATTTACAACTAACTGGTATATTCAGATTATAATGGAAGCACCAGACATATCATTGCAGGCCTGAAACTGAGTGTCCTGAATTCAGTAAGGATTGCTTTACTTATTTCAGCTTTGACTCATTCCCAGAAATAAGTTTTTCCATTTTGAAGACTGACTACCTTCTCTCCCGTTTTGCAAGAATGAAAGACCAAGCCTTGCGAGTTAAATTCAAATTTTCATTTTGTTTGTCATACAGGGCTCCACATGCTCCTATAGCAGCTCTGCTGGTCTCAGAGATGGTGACAAGTTTTCTCAGTGTGGGCCTCAAACCCCATGCCTCCTGTCAGGACATTGGCAGGGAAGAGCAACTGCGCTTCCCAGTGGAAGACTGGCCGAGTTATAGAAGACAAGACACGAAAAAGGTTCATCTTTTCCTTTGTCTTGTGAGTCACTACAGAAGCCAACCTGACTTTGTCCATTTGTAGCAAGAAACTACCACCCTAGAAGCAAAAAGAGACAATATGGTGTTACCACGATAGAACAGCTATTGAAATTTTGTTTTCTAAGTATAACAAGCCGTCTGTTTAACTTATTTGGTTCCAAAACACATACCCGGTATTTCTGATCCCAAAAGAAATCAGATAGCAAGACGCATCATGATCACTGCATTTACTCCAAACAAATCCTTTTTTGTTTCCCTGGTCAGTGGCTAATTGCCAATTTGTTTCATGAACAAAACCTGACACACACACACAAAGAAAACAGAATCCAGCTATTAAGCATAGAGGATAACAAAAGAACACAGATAGTATTAAGCTTAAGGCAGAGGTGCTCTGCCAGCGAGCATCAATGTACTAAACACAATCATACCTTCTCTATCTTCTGATTATTTTTTTAAACTTTTTTTTCCCCAGATTATTTCCCTCAAGGGCAAATGTATTCCAAACATTTAAGGGCTCTTACAAAAAGCCAGCACTGATCTCTGTGCTTGAATAATATCCCAAATGGACCCTCATTGGTAACATGATAACAAAATCAGTGTTTCAGTCAAAAGAGAAGAGTCTTTTTCCTTCTCTGTTCTTTGCTTTTTGTGCATTGATATAAAGATCAGAGTCATCTGCATGAATGAGATTTAGAATTCTGATGAAAATAATAAGATACTAAACACTTTCTGGCCCTCCCAAATTTGTATTCAGCTTCTCCTTTTGTTAAGGCTGTAATCATACTCCCATTGGTATTCAACGGATTTATGCAAACAAGGTCTCTTCTGTCAAAAATTATAAAGATTTAATGCAGTCACAGGCTCTCAGGTTGTGTAGATCACTGGCAATGAAGAGGATGCAACTTAGTATTTTGATGCATGTCAGCTCTCTGATACAGATCAGATGGTTGTAGTAACATATCTCCGCTAGAGTAGCAGAAAATACTGTACCCACGTACAGCCAAACTGTAAAATTAAGGAAAAAGTAACAGAAGAGGTTACTTGAAGCTATGGTTATAAGGAAATTTGAAAATGAAATCAAATCATAGCCTTCTGCTTAACTGTAAATGCGACATTAATTTGCCACATACTCTCTCTCTGTGGAACATCATCCACTTGCATAAAGTGGACTTAAATGATTAAAAGCCTGCCATCTTCACCTGCTGTGTGAATTCTAGATACTCCTCATGCACGTTACACGTTCACAGAAGTCACAGCTCCCAGAAACAGAACTTACATTTTAGATTTAGCAGTAAAAATAAATTAAAAAAATTAAAGTCAATGTTCATAGCTGTAGTGCTTGCTCTCTGGCTGACGTTCTCATCATGTGCAACGTGGCAGCTCCTCCATCACTAAGGGCATATCCTGCCTCCCTTGGGAAACTTGTGCTGTTTGTTTCAGTGGGCAAAATTCAACCACTTGAGTTGAAATGAGAAAGATTAAAGCATGCCTTACTCCCTCACATTGACCATTGATAGACAAATCTGGCTGTGTTAGAGAAATTCTACCTGCACTGGCAGAGAAGATTTTGTCATCTGCACTCAGTGACACTCTCTCAAGAACGAAGAATGGGTCTGTTTTGCTGGCTTAACACCTCTTTCCAAAACGAGTTTGATGCTGTGAGTGAGGAAAGAGAGAGAGCTGATTACAAGCTGTGTTGAAATGCATGCAACGGAGAGCAAGATCTGTAGGGCTCTCACACTTCCACCCACTTTCTCTACAAGCAACCAATGGCACTGAACAGGAAAATCATTACATCATCAGGACAGTCTCTAATTGGCTATATTCTGGATGCAGTTTCTGACCCAAAATATATGGGTTAAATAAAAAATACACCATTCCAAGTGTATGCTCTGAGTAGCAAATTACACCTTACAGATGTGCAGTAATTTCTGCAACTCCTTTGAATAAAGATGAGTTAAGATCTGCCTGAATACTGTACATATTTTCAAGCCTGAAAATACTCACAAGACCTGCTTTTGTATTTACTTTCTAAAGTGTTTGTGCATCTGAATTATACTAGCACAAATGCTCGAAACAGAATTTCCAATGTGCACATTTGCCAAAAAATGAGTATTACAAACAGAGTTTTTAATGCCAAGATGCCTGTACAAAATTATTTAAGTTACATGTGCATCCTAGTAACTAAAGCAGTACCAAATGACTAACCCCAAATACCACTCATCTTCACAATTCAAACAGCACATAAATGCCAACAGAACTGAGTTTATGTTCAGCGCATTAATATAAAATAGTGTTTACTGAGCAACCACTACAAGAAATCAAGAGCTACTCATAGATTTTGGCAAGGAGAAAGGGGAAGAAAAAAAAAAAAAAAAAAAGCTATCTGCAGGATAAATCATTGTGAATTATTCACTCAGGTCTAGTACTATAATAGCAGTTGCAAATAAAGACACTGAGGCACACAGCGTAGAGTAGAAAGGGCTCATTGTGCCAAGTGAACCAGGATCAAACACTTAAGGAAGCTAGCATTCAAATCTGATGGGGCTAAGGAAAAAAAAAAAAAAAAACAGGTTCTATTCCTTACTTCATTTTGCTTCTTACCTCTTTTCCCTCCATACACAACACGCACAGTCCCAAGTATTTAGGTATCCTGAAAAGATGACTCTTATGCGTATGATGCATAAGAGAAATCCATGTATGTGGATACAGACAATGATAATTGTACCCTTTTTTTCTGAGCTGACTTACAGCTCGTTAAAGTAACAATCACATTTGGATTCAGCATCTAGTCTGCATATTACTGATCTCCTTACTTGCCGTTCCATACACTAATGTCATCTAAATAAATCTGATCACCAAACATATTCTGCGATGATGAGAAACAGTGACTGTCTGGAGTTCTGCTCATCTTGGTCAACACAGATACTGCTAGGACTAACAACATAGAAATACTTAAAGAAAAATGTGGCTGATTTTGCCATCTTTAAATGCCTTAATCAAGATTATACAGCATGCAGTCATATCTGCAAACTTGAATTCTCTTTGCCAATGTTAATACAAGGCAGGAGTTGTCTCACAAATGCCCTCATCATGCCATATCTCTACACCTCCTACACAGGACCCCGACACTCATCTACTTGACCTCAGTTGAGCTGCAGAAGACTTAGCTGTTTATAACTTTCAGTCTTAATCAGGGAGACAAAAGAAGTTTTCTTAGATGTTCAAGTGAGCTTCGGTGGTGAATAAGAAATTAAAGAGTAGGTGATGGACTCTAAAACAGTGTCTCTGATCTCCATCGCAAGAGCGGCATTCCTTTCAAGTTCCTCGCTGGCCCGCCTCACTATTAACCTCCTCTAAACAGAGAATTAGCTATTTATTCTCAGTCTTTGTTCCCTTTCTCAAAGGGCTCCTCCTTTCAATGTCTATCCAAGAACCCTCAGCAGTCTTATCTGAATGTGTATAACAAAATCCTTTTGAAAGTCAAAATAAATTCCTGGTACTGATTAGAATAGAGAAGCTCCTATTTTGACCACATACAGCACTTTGAAAATCTTAGCACAGATGCAGTCCTAATTACTGTGGTTGTATGACTTAACAGCAGTATTAGAAGCATAACCAAATGAGCTCTAGAGCCTCCAGTGCTATCTCTGGATAAAAGCAAGCTTTGTCCTTGCAGTGTCCCAACACAGGATCACTCCATGGCTAGATCTCCAACTCTCCAATCTTTTAGCTTAATACATCCCAGCAATTATTTAATTGAGAATTAGTTCCTATTCATCCCGTCTTGGGATCTTCTGTCAAAGATGTGTGACAAAGAAAACACAAGTCAGAAAAACCCACTTTAATATCATACCTCCTCAATTTATAAGGAAATGTAGGAAACTGGGAAAACAGTTTACTGAAATCCCCAAAATTTGAAACCCAGCAAATTGAGCAAACCTGCCAAAGAAACAAAGAGTAACACGATCTTTGTTAATACTGGTAAGCATACCAGTATTTGTAATTTGTCACAAAGAAAACTGGGAATTGCCTGAAGTGCAATTCCTTCCACACCAGCAGCATGTGTCTTTAAGGAGTAAAGCAAACTAGAAGCACTAAAATTGGGGTCTTCAGTAAAGCAAGAGTGAACTCTATTTGGAACAAAACAAATGTAGTAGAGTTAGAGTCAACTAATTCAATGCCTAAGGACAAAACCTTATTCCCAGCTCCTGTACATCACAAAATGCCAACAGAACATTTGTCTGCCTCCCATCAAGCAAGAGCAAAATACCATGACTTCTCTCAGGGTGGTATTAAAGGCGGTTGGTGCTTCGTTAGAAAACTGGCAAATGTCTTCTCTTGTTTTGCTCAAAGTCACCCTGTCAAAGCAGCATGCGGGTAAGAGGCTGTATGGAAAAATAGGCACAGGGAAAGCAAGAAAGATGCAAAATGTATCCCATCAGCCTGGCAGTGTCTGATAAAAACTGATCCTTACATTTCCTTCAATCATTGCGCTATTCTGACAGAAAGATATAATATGTGTAAGATAGTAAAGCTCTTTGCCATTTTATAATCCATTAGAAAACATTTCACTGATCATTAAAATGCAGCCACAGGACAACAGGACAATGCATGATGAAAACCTCACAACAACAAAATGAACTGAATGTGCAGAAATTACTTTCAAGACTCAGTGTTTGCCCTGGATCTCAGCAATACATCACAAGTGAAAGTGGCAACTCCATCAGCAACCCTCAATCTGCTTAGCACTGCCTCAGAGACATGACTTCAACTTGAACTAAGTGGAAAGTGTTGGATCTGTTGAGCCAACAGGACTTCTTCCTACCATACACAAATCTTCTCCTGGCATCTTCCGTTCAAGTATTGACCAAGCATAGTCTGTCACATTCGATGAGACGAGGCCACAGAAGTGAACCTGCTTAATCTGATTCGAGGGCGATCAGACTTCCTACAGCATGGCACAGTGCTACAGGAAAGCAGCGCTGTGGAACACTGCCTTCAGTCTTGGTAATCAAGTAAAACTGTCATTCAGGATTTACTATACTCCTGTGCATGGTTATCCATTATCTGCAACAAAGCCTGAACTTATTAAATTACTTCATATCTTCACTATTATGCTATTGTTTATTATATAGCAGTATGAAGGAATGCAGAAAGAGTCATTTTCTACTAATGCTGAACAAGGAACATTATTAGATTAAGGACAGAACATTACCCTTGAAGCTTTCCTCTCAGCTTTGTGTCACTGCAGAACATCTAGTTTATACGCTTATCCCTGATGCCTCCTGCTGTAGATTTAAAGAACCAAGGCAAATTATTCCCATCCCTCCACTACCACTGTGGGAGAGGCACAGAGAAGTAAGTATGTTAATTTTGGTAACAAGCTAGAAAAGTACGTTGGTGTCATGTTGCTGAGAACACAGAGAACAAAAGGCAAGTTGGTTCCCACCACACATCTATAAGATGAAACAGGCAGAAATGTGCTAGGATAAAAGAGTGTTTGCAAAAAAAAAGAAAGAGGTGAAAATTGATACACGTGTAATAGCAGTAGCTGGGTGATGGACCGGAGGAAAAATATGTTTCAGACACAGCCCAAGAACTCCGGTTTCAGCATTTCAGAGATGATGCATAGGCACAGGGGGAACAGAGGCACACAAGCCCAGAAGCCCTCACCTCTACTCTTCCCTCACCTGTCTCAGGTGAAGGAGTTTAGTTTCTGGCATTTGTTCACAGGTTCCTCTTCTAGTTGTCCTTCCATGTGACAGCTAGTTGGCTGCTTGCACCAAGGAGTGCAGAAGCACACAAAGCATGGACTGCAGTTGCACAAACAACATACAAGTAGCTCCGCTGAGGGCCTGATCTCCTTTGCCTCCTACACCTGCACCAAAAGAGCAAGTCTTGTTAAATTCTCTGGTCCCCTCTGCTTAACACACAGGCATACAGTGATAAAGTTTGAGAGCGGCAGAGAAGCCCAACCAGGGCCACCTTCTAAGTCAAAGCCAGCAAGGCGATCTCAAGCAATAGTAAATGCTGTTCTGTTCTGAGAACTCTGTCCATAGCTTTGTGATGGGGGGTAAAAGAGATCTACATGAAGGTGTCCATGACTTCCCCATCATTATCCCCATGACTCGGCAAAGCCTACATCCAAAGCTATGGATATAATCTTTTCACTTAAGTGCTTGCATGTGCTACTGGCTTGTTACCCAAAAGCTTCCTGGTCAAACAGCATTAGAAAAATTACGCCATTATTTGCCAACCATATTTAGAGTGCTTAATATCTGCAAAGACTGATACTAAAATGCTGATAATAAAATGCTATAGAAATAAGGATAACTTTTCAAGCCTAATTAAGCTTTTTCTGACTTCTGTCCATTTCATTTTATCAAATAAGCAGGAGGTTCTACAAAGAATGCCTTCACTAACCTCAAGGTCCTGGGCTGTCCTTGGGGTAGTCAGGTGAACATTGCTATGACACACAGAAATTTAAGCTGCTTTTCTTTATGTCCAGGGCAGAGAGTGCACTGGAGAAAGCTACAAAGACAGCAGACCAAGTGCACATGTCTAACTAGCCTCTCGTGGAAGGAGAAGAAGCTGCATCAGGACTTTGGAGGAAACGTGGAAACCATTTCAAAGAATCACAGAATTTCATGGGTTGAATGGGAGCTCAAGAGATCACTGAGTCCAAATGCCATGCTAAAGCAGGCATTCTACAATAGTTTGCACAGACAGGCATCCAGATGGGTCTTTAATATCTCCATAGAAGGAGACTCCACAGCCTCTCTGGGCAACCTGTTCCAGTGCTCCATCACCCCTACCAGAAAGAAGTTCTTCCACATGTTAGTATGGAACTTCCTGTGTTCAAGTGATAGGCCATTACTCCTTGTCCTATTGATATGCACCACTGAGAAGAGCCTGGCCTCATCCATTTGCCATCCACCTCCCTTTAGATATTTATAAACATTTACCAGATTCCCCTCTCAGTCTTCTTTGCCCCAGGTTGAACAGATCCAGGTTACTCAGTCTTTTACTTGGGGCTTGTTGGGTTTTGGTTTTTTGTTTGTTTGTTTGTTTTTTGTTGGTGGTGGTGGTGGTTGGCTTTTGTGGGTATGGTTTTGCTTTACTCCTCCATTTGTTTCATAGTTTCATGCCCCTCTATCCAACAGAAGTTTCATGTTTCTGTTACATCACCTTAGATTGATGTTAATCAAGTGTTCTCTCTCTTGTAACTTGTAGAATAAAGTTTGTCCACTGCAAATATTTTATTTCCCTTCTTACTCCCTTGAATGACAAACACCAGCCTGGAAATACTGTGTAGCACCCAATATTTTTGATGTCAAAGAAACATTTTTTTCGCTCAAGGCCTTTGTTTCACTCAAGGCCCTTGTTTCACTCAAGAGCAAGCAGTGTAAATGCATGTCATGCAACTCATGAGTCAGCATTGCAGGCTCTTGGGCTCTCCAAAAGCATTAAGCAAATAAAAGCAAAATCAGGCACACAAGCTTTCCATTTATAACTTCACGTCTCAAGGAAAAGTACACAAAGACATTGGAGTAAGGGCAGAAAAGTAAGCTCTTTCAAGCAAACACACCAACAGACACATTCATGACAGAAAGGGGATAAGTTATCATCCTTCACTCATCTTCCACAAATAAATAAAATAAAATAAAATAAAATAAAATAAAATAAAATAAAAACCATAGCATAGTGTGTACTACTGCTTAGCACCCACAGCACAACCATCTCAGCTACTGGCAGTCTTATCAGCTGACTATCTTAAATCTTATTGCTTAGAGATGGTCAGCAGTCCTCCTTGCTTCCAGAAGATCTGATACTCAACCAACTGGCAAAAACACAGATACCTGCAAAAATAAATAAATAAAATATTTCTCACTACATGAACAACCCTCAGAGGCTATAAATACATATGTCCTGCATCCCTTCCATGCCCATGCTGGAGCTAGGCACCATAAGGGAAGTGAAAGGAAATGCTTTCTCCAGCTTTCTGTTCCAACGCTGAGAATAAGGAAGCAGCTCAATGCAGGAGATGTTAGGAGGGTCTGGATAACATTTTAGCCAAACAGAAGGTCTGATAGGACCAAACGTTTCAGACCTAAACACAGCAAATGCTATAAACACATCTTAATACTCCAGCAGTGCATCTTATCAACATTGGTGCTGACTGCCACAGCATGAATAAATTGAAATCACACAGCAGGGCTCTTAAGAGATAGACAATACCCTCAGCCTGCTCTCACTCTCTGAAATGAACTCCATGAGGAAAGTCCACCCTCCCAAGCGACACTGACAGAATGAAGCTCTTTCAGGACTTCCATGCAAAGAGAAAGATTGTACATTGTTTCATAAGTAAAAACAAGGGACAGGAGACAGGTGTGGAGATTTTTACAGCTTTCTGGATTAGAGTCACAAAGAACTTGAGGTGAAAACTGAAAGGAGCAGAGCCTCTGACAGATGGAAGCACAATGAAACTGACATGGATTGCTCAGTGCAATGTTCAAGAAAAGAGATGAGGTATTCTAAAGTAACAGACAGGAAAGTGGAAAGAGTTGCTGTGCACACCATCAGTATGCTGCAAACCAAGATAAAATATGAGCAATGTCTATTCTACCATCTTCTGGGCTTTTCAGATTATACCATATGTTGGAAATGCATGTCTGCTTTTTACACAAAATGGGTAGTACCTACTTGAAAAGCAAATTTGAGGGATCCACAGGGTAGAAACTGATTAACATGGAGGTCAGCATATGAATTTATTAGTTTATTGCCACATGCCTGGTTCAAACTGTTATACTGGTACAACATTCTTTAGCTCCATTACTGTGAGTCTGGAAATTGAACATTCATTTAGTGCTAACAGTAACGACATTTCCAGCCAGAAACTCCTGAAACAAATGAATAATTTCCACTGAAATATTGGGCTTTTATAAAAAGCACTTCTTCCATTTTACCGGGTTACTCATATCTCAGTCTCATTTGTATTTAAAAGGAAAGAAACTGGGATCATGCAACAATCTTTCAAACAAAACTCTGCTACCTTTCCACAGTGAAAGGTAAAGGCATGAATCAGTAATGGGGCTGCTGATCAATTTTTGACAAACTGATATTCTCATGACAGATTAACAGGGCATACATTTGACAATTTATGCAGTGAAAGACACGGGCAAATATGCAGGAATAAACAATTTGAGTGGAATTTCTTGCCTTGGAATCATCCATACGAGATCTTTTTCAAATATTCTATTTGTGACAAGTTAATGTCTACCTCCTTAACGTAGGATTGATGCAGAAATGGATATTTCAGCAGATCATTGTTGCACTCTATTTTTCCCTGACTAAAGTGCAAATAGTTTTAACTCTGGAAAGAGGAACTGCACCAATCCCCTAACAATTGTAACAAAGCTTATTGTTAATGGTGTTAAATACCAGCCACAGTAGTAACAACACCACACCTTTTTCTTTTTTTTTTCTTTTTTTTCTTCTTTCCAACTTTTCCTGATATAATTCCATGACCACAAAGTGTCAGGAAACTACTTCACAGCACTACATTGACCACTCCAAAAGGTCTATTTATTTCCATGGAAACCACAACAGCACAATAAGAGCACAATAACACTATTTAATAGAGCAAATTCTTAGCTGCAAAACAGTATTTTTCAACATAGTCACCACCATTAGCTACATATTTTCACCAGCAATGAACAATGCCAAGCTTGTCAAAACCTGCATCACCGGAGGTGATCCACAGTCACTGTTGTCACAATTAACACACCCCACCACCTCACCCTGCTCGCATCCACTGTTTGGCCTCCATCAGTGTTCCGCAAGC
This sequence comes from Alectoris magna, assembly GCA_030625065.1. NCBI lineage: Eukaryota > Metazoa > Chordata > Aves > Galliformes > Phasianidae > Alectoris > Alectoris magna. The sequence goes on from CM060560.1 coordinate 111,003,059, forward strand.
ATCAGTGAGTGTCAGTGGGTGCCATTTTTTCTGCACAGAGAAATTCAGTGACGCACCTTTACTTCATCCACACTCCCATATCAGACACCATTCTATCAGACTGTCCCTCTGCTGCCATCTGTCACACAGCAACAACACGTAAGGGAATACTGGCAAGAAGGTTCAACTTCTTCTTCCATACTGCCAACATCTGCCTCTGATGCCATGGGCCAACGTAATAAAATGATGAAAACAAGTAATTCTTTTTCACTCAAAAACAAACAAGCAACCAAAAACAAACAAACAAAAAATCCTAAGCATAAGAACATTTCTACAGAAAGATCATTACTTCACTAAAATTTCCACTAAATGATGATTTGTTAAAACTCAAGGTTAAATAACGTTAGCTGCAGTTATGCGATTTCTTGATTTCAGCTCCAATGAAGGGAAAATATGGAAGTGTTTCTTGTTTTGAAACTTTTCATAGCTGTTACTAACATACATCTAGATAAACAGCAGTACTCTTTGCAGTCCTGAACATTGCACATGACATTTAATTCCAGGAAGCTCTCTGGACAACACTGACAGGCAAAACTGTCTTTTGGAGCTTTAACCACCTTCTGATAAGAAGGCTGGGTTGAAAATAATCTCTCATAAAGGAAAGCTACCTTAAAGTCTGCAGATGAAAATTTAGATAAGGAAATGAGGGGGGAAAAAAAAAAAAAAAAAAAAAAGTGGAAAAAACACCACTTAAGAAGACTACTGTGGAAAAAAAAACACACGGTAGTCTGATTCACATTTTGTAGAATATAATTCAGGCAGCCTGCAAGGCTCTGCACAAAAAATACTGGCTTGACATTTAAAGAGCCAATGAAACAGATTTTTGTGTGTAAAAAGTTTTCTTGAAAATCAGATAGCTGGAAGCAGAACAGGGCAGAGGAAGAGAAAAGGGGCAGGAGGAGCTGACAGAGCTTTAAATGGCTACAGGTACAGTACCACCACATTAATCCAGTTTTACACAGACCTAAATCCAGTGCTGTACCATAATAAACCTGAAGTAATACTAAATAAAACTCAGAATTACAAACAATGTGACTTTTTACATCTTTCTTTCTAGGACACTAAGGGTATGTAAAGATAAAGTGCAAAAACTAGTACAAGAGGAAAACATACATATATTCTTAACATACAGGCATTTTTAACAAACTATGCAATTATATCAACATTTTGCATTGAAACCATGCACACGTCTGAACACCAATTACTGCAAGATACATCCCTGTCAACATCATTTGTGTCATATTTTAGAACTTGAATTTCTTATCCCAATAGCAGTGACAGAACATGTGTGCCAGTATACACTCACAGATGTTAATGTTACCAATTGCCAGAAGAGTTTTACGTAACTCTAATACATGATTATTTTCTTTTAGAGTTACAGATTATCCTAAGGGAGAACAAGAGCCAGTCCAATTACTTCTTGCGACCAAACGGTCTGCTGATTTCAAATCTATTTCCTCTTTCTGACTCATTCACAAACCAAACTCATTCTCTGCCGATATGTATAAGTTGTTCGCAAATTATTCACTGAATAATTTATATGAAGGAAATTCACCCTAAAGGTTTGTCTTGCAAGCTTGTTTGCTTTTACTGATCCTTACCTATTATCCACTATGTTTATGTGCAGGCTCCCAAGTCACACAATATTATTTCAGCTCCCTGTGTGTATGAGTGAAAGTAAGCTGCTGTTTCAATACAAGAGGAAAAACAAATCACGGATTGGGAATAGCCAATCTTTTTGCTAGTGAGATGTGATCTTTGCCCAGCTGTTTAAAAGCTGACAATATTCACCCCAAAAGAACATCAAGGAGTGTGACCAAACTCACTAACTACAGCTGCAGGGCTGGCAGCGAGCTTCATCAAAAGGCAAATCCTATTTCAGATGCGCACAGTGGGAATAACACTAAATTATAACATTGGTGTGAGAAGCCTCCTCTTTTCAAATCTTGCTGAAGCACCAAGGAATGGTCTAGACATTGTGAGACTCAAAATTTTTTCTCATTCCTGAAGTCCAGAAGCACCTTCCATACAGCCCATCTCTTTCCTGCAGCCAGCCAGGCCACAGCACTTGGTGTACATGCATTAGGAAGTTCTTTGGCTTCGCTGCATCACCATGGCTCTTGGTGCAATGTCACCACTGTTGTGCTGGGCAGATGATAAATCAGAAGAGTCCCTCCCAGACAAGCACAACACATTCTCCAAAAGCACACAGTTGATTTTGAAAGGCAATGTATTCACAGAACTTACTTATTCATAAAGCTCACTAGTTTAAGACTTCTTACCCAAGCCAAGAGACAGAAGTAACAGAGTAGGAGAATCATGTAGAGGCCTCAGGAGAGACAAACTGGGGCACTGTGTCACAAAGAATGCACTCTGTTCAAAACTACAATTTGACTGCAATTCAGGTAATTGTTCAAGAAGACACTGCACTAATCAATTTACCAGCTACGCTGAAGGCAAGAACTTGCCTTGTGAGCGCTGGGGCCCTTGAGTCTGCAAAGCAGCACGTGCCTGGCTATTTAGAAGTAGCAGCAGCAACTCCCACACTCTCCTGCATTAAGAGCAAGGCATCCAGCACTGAGCAGGATTACGTCCACGGGCAAAAAACACCTGAGGAATGCCATTTCCCTCTTAACAGATCTCACAGCCTTCCTTAGCCTTTGACGCAAACCTGGACTGCACCACAAGAGATAATTCCCTTGGAATATTTTTATGAAAATAAGCATGTTATAACTTAAATGCTACACACAGGCACCGGTGAAATAGTCACATATTTGCTGGAAGCTGTTTTCTCCTTTCCTTTGTGTGTGCACATAATAGAATTTTTTAACCTGGAATTATGTAATGATAGCAATATTGACTCCCTTTTCAGTATACAGAAGATTAACAGTCCCTTGAGGGTTATATTGACCCTGGCTTCACTCTCAACAATATTTACGTCTCAGGTCAATGAATCTTGATGCTGAATGCAACAGAAGTCAATACCTGCTTATTACTGTTCAAATAAGAATTACTGAGAAGGTTTATGAACACAAAGCTAGTGCCTGCCAACACTATAGCAGTTAAGGCATCTGTCAATGATTCCATTATATCTCCCTTCTTTTACAGGCCTTCATAACTCACTAGTGAAACTTGATCCAAGTAACAACAACAACAAAAAAAACCCCACTATCTGAATACTCAGCAATACTCAACAGTCTCAAGTCTGTTCCTAGAAAATATGTTCTGACAAGCATATTTTGAAATTTCAGACAGACACATGCCAGTATTCAAAAGTGTATAAATTCAAGTGCATAAACCTGGACTTTATAGCAGAAAACAAAACTTGGCTGAGATGTTGTTTTGTTTCTAAATAATTAGTGCACATTTAGAAAATGATTTAGAAAATGATTGCATTTGATTATCAAGAGATGATCTCCAGCACCTCCTGGAAGTATGCAGCACATTCAGTCCCTTGTTCCCTCTTCTTTCTTTTTAAATGGTGGACTAAAAGATGAGTTCCAGAGCTCAGGTGTTTATATGTTTCCAGCCAGAGATATCACATTCTTAAGACTCTTCCACCTCACTCATTCTATAGGTTTGTTCATCTCCCGTGCATTCACTAGCACTTACCTCTCCATCCACCATTTGCATTAGTGACTCTCAGTTCAATGACTGAAAAATAATCTGCATCACAGCTGAGCTTTCACAAGCATTAAGATTTATAAGGCATTGAATCTTTTGGCAAAAACAAAAAAAAAACACCAGTCCAGTATAACAGAAAAAACTTCAGCATCTTCCAATTGCTAACTGCCCCAAAAGTTAGATAACATGTAGGGGGTTAGAGGTCTACACATGACCTTACGGTCCTCTGACAAACTAGCATACTGTGTGATCGAGATGAATTTTACATAAGGTCCAATACTGTTCCAGAGGCTCTGATGCTTCTCTAAGGACTGGTTTCTGCATTTTTGTTTAATAACATGCCTACTCTTCAATCTTCTGCTAGAGACAGAAAAGGGTGTTTCTAACTGTTATAGCTAAGCATAAAAACTCTGAATAGATTTTCCTAGTCAGTTAACCATATTCTTGAGGGAAAACATAAGGTAGTGTAATTATTAAAATAGCACTCTCAGTAATATTCACATCTTTATCACATCAATCCTTTGCCAAAAAAAAAAAAAGAAAAAAAAAAAAGAAAAAAAAAAGAGGAAAGGTTTATAGCAAAAGACACATTTCCTCTTTGCAGAACAAAGCCATCTGCCTCAAATACACCATCAGCCCCCACTAGATGAATTCAAACATACTTTGAAGCCCTGGAGTAATCATTAGAATGGAAATTGGACACTGCTTGTCATTTGCAAAGCCTTCTTAACTAGAGAGGCTTCCCATTTGTTCAATTAAACGTTTGTTGTGCAACACACTTTATGAAATCTACCCCCAAACAGTGAGGACTGAAATAATATTGCAGGCAGGTGGCACAACTGTTCCATTTAGAGAGCTACCCTCAGCAATATATGAAGTGATGGACAGGACTGGGTAGCAGGATTGAAAATACAGTACTATGAAGATCATCTATGAATATTATCAATGAGCTCCAATCTTCTCTCCCCTGTTGTGCATAGCTGCCTGACTCACTTGGGTTTACCCAATTAGAACATATTGATTTAATTTAGGAATTCAACCACTGAAGCTACGTAAGGTTTACCCTAAGAGAATCCATCCGGCTACTTTAAAAGCTAAGGGAGTCTGAAAACTTGTCAGTCACAATGCAACATATCTACATGAGCTTGATGAGGCAATGTGCATGCAGAAGACATAGCGACCATTAGAACAGAGTGCAAGTTCAAGCTGCCTCTTATTTGCATGCTTCATGCAGAACGGAAATCATTGCACTGTGCTCCAGATGCTGCAAACCTCAAGATGCACATCTAGGGCTTGTAATTAAGACTGGTAAACCTTTTCACAGAGGAAGAGGGAGAAAAAAGCCAAAGCTATCCCAGCCAGTCTGCATCCATTTTGAGATTTCTGGGGTGCTGGCCTGTTCTACCATACCATTATCAAGAAGGTCACCTTTTCAAAGCAAAGGGCGTGCACAAATACTTCCTTGAAGACTGACAATCTGAAAGAACCTAATGAGAGCATAATGTCTTTCTGAACAGCACTGAGATTAGGGCTGCAGATTCAGTAAACTGAATGAGCGAAGTAATCAAACACTTCCTTAAATAGAACTTCCAGACCTCATGAAAGAATACAGAGAATAAATGGAAATGTTTAACAAACAGAAAATAGGATGACAGGAAAAGTTCCTATCCAGGAAAGCACTACTGCACAGGAGAACAAGGAATGGGGATTACACTGCCCATCACAAGCCAGCATGAAGCACTTAGAAGGTTTTACTATAGCATCTAAGAAACTGTTTGGGCCTGGAAGGTAGATTCCCAAACCCACATCAATGACCAGACATTGACACTTGCTCTGCAAGACTGCAATTACCTATTATGTAGATTTAACATTAACAGCCAAAAATATGTAAGTTACAATTCAAACTCAGTTAAAGAACTACAGAGGTCACAGGACACTTCTTTTCCTGGGAGAGGTCCTCATCTTTTACTGGGACCTTTACAGCAAGGGTTTTGCTGGAATGTCACTTTTAGGCAATTCAAAATTTATATTTGGAAAGTGTTTTGCTCCAGCTGTCAATGAGGTGAAGAAAGTTCTCTGTAAATGCCATGTGACATGGCAAGGGGAGAGAATGCTGAAAAGCCAAAAACTATACCCTGGTTCACCAGAATATCCATAAATATCTGTAAATATCTTTAAACAGATTAAGCTGGATACTGAGTTAAGCCTAATGCCTTAAGAAGTATTAAAGAGTCTCTCTCTATATATATATACACACATATACACACACACATATATATACATATATATATATATAAATATATATACAGTCAGTGCTGTAAATAAGGGAGGTGAAAAGGGACTTAAATCCTTTGCTAGGCAGTGCCATTCACTTCACATGACAGTGAAGGTGCACCAGATCATACTTTCAGAACTGTATTACTTAAAACATTTTCCATCCCTGCTGTTTCAATATAAACGCATCCCTCCCCAGCCAGTAATTCTATAAAAGACATGCCCCAAGGGACAAGTCTCTAATAATGTTCTAAACTTGCTTTCCAAGCACTTACAACAATTGCAGTAGCAATTTTAAAATAATAAAAGAAGTAAATTCATAGGACTCAACCTCTTCTTTATTTGCAGGGAACATTGGCTGTTCTGGAATTATTGCAATCTATATCACTAGAAAGACATACCTTTAGATTCTGACAAGCATTTGCTCATAAGTCATAAGCACGTGCTGCTGTAAACAGCAAAACACACAGAAACTCCAGAAATTATCAAAAGTGTCCTACTTTAATGGTTTTATACCCTGGCTTCATTTCAGCTATATCTTAAAGGCCAATTCCACAGATGTCCAATACATCTAAATACGTAAAGCAGCTTATCAAATATCTTTCACCAAAGACAAATATAAAAATCATCACAAGGATGTAAATGAAAACCTAATCAGAATGAATCCAGCTTCTTTAGAATACTTCTACAAAGTGTCAGTGGGAGGCAGGCTTATAAGCCTGCAGAACCAGAAGAAATCAGTGTGGCTTTCAGCATCCCTTCTGCTAGAGCAGTTCTTCCATTCTTCCCCTGCCAACCCTGCAGTCTTCTCTCTCTTTGCAGGGTTAGACATGGAAACCTATTACAACCAAACACAGCACCACAGTAATGGCAGCTGCCCACTTTAAAACTCTTATCATTCTCTACCCACAAAAAAACAACCCTCACAAGGCCTCTCAAGTCCTTCAGTATACAGCCAATACTTGCCAGCCTCTGCTTGCTACTTTTATGTAAGGAGAGGAATTTAGCTCACAGCTACATAACTACCAAGGATAACAACTAAAAAGGATGCACAGATCAGGGCAGAAACTGCTCCAGCAAATACTACCCTCATGAGTAGAGACAAAAGGAGATTTAGAGAAAATTCTGCACCGTGAGGCTTTGAGGTATTGCAAGGGACAGGAACCAGACTGCTAGGGAGCATGCAGTAGAACCTGAATTTCTATTTGCCTCCTCCATTTCTTGTCTGGGAGACTTCTCACTTTTGCACCACGCAGAAGAAAATAATCATCATAAGAATCAAGAAAACTGCAAGTACTTGGGAAAAAGCTCTGCAGGTTTTTCTCCATTATCTCCAATCAACAGCAAGCTACCAGTGACAAAATGCACTTCAGCTTATTATTTTTTTATTGTGACGAATTAAAGGAAAGATTCCATTCATTTAAACAGAACTGAAATAAGCCTTCCACAATGGGAACTGTAGATATTAGAAATCAACCATAAATATTAGTTTCTCATAGTTTCACTGCCCCAGGGGGGTTCATAAACCCTGCTGGATCCTACTTACCACCCTCTGCCCTTTAAGCCATACTAGAAGCCTCACTACATCATCTCAGAGAATGACCAGACTCAAGCAGTACTGCTGAGCTCTTCAGTGGCACTTATAGCTTTTAAAATAAACACCTTCCTGCACCTCTAGAACAGCCAAAGAAAAGCGAAGCTGCCAAGATAGCCCTGCATTTCTCTGATCTTGTGATACAAAGAGTCAGCAGCAGATGAATGATGTAATTAAGGGGAAAAAGAGTATTAGGTTGATTAAGAGTCCAAGTTCCTTACAATTTCTGTATGTATACTTACCCTACCCATAAAGGTAGAAGTCTACATTAATCCATAAGAGCTACTAAGAAATTAAGGAAATGCTCATTTCTATTAAGAGAACATATAACTAAGCCACTTGTCATTAGACTTTCTATTTCACCTTCTGGGGAAAGTCTTGATATCTGACAAAGTTTTCCATTACTGCCTCTATTATAAGGCTACTTGTTTGTTCACCTTGCTATAGATGTAGCAGTTAAGAGTGGCACAACAGTAGACACAGTTTGGGTGATATTTAGAAGTTATTTTATCTAGACCTTAAGATGTTGCTTCTTCCAAGTTCTGGCATTTCACCCCCAAAACTCTTTGCTTTAACTGGAAGGAGTCCATCACCTCCAAGAGAGTCCTTACACCAAATCTCAGTGTGCAACATGCTACTTCAGCACCCTACTCAACTCCCAGTTGAAACAGTTTCCTACATACAAGTTGTGTAGTTCTCCATTAATCTAGAAAAACACCTAAAGAAGGTGCAAGATTGTTCAGAATTTTAAGAAAACATTAGGACAACAATAGTACTATAACGGCACAATAAAAGAGAATAAATTTGCATGAAAAGGTATACACCAGAATCACGAACTAACTCTTTATTGCCCAAGCTGAAGTTCAACTGGCATTTTCTAGTGTTTAGCCTAGACTATATTACAGAAAAGACAAAAGTCAGGGGCCATTATGGTCTACCAGCAGCTGATGTCTAAACCCTGGACTTTTCAGGAATGATTATCTCATCCTTTGAACAATGAAGGTACATGAATTCTTCATGTTTCCTCGAGCATTTTACATTTTTGTCCAAGAATAACAGTTCTGCTTCAAACTACATTGAATCCTTTTCATCACTCATACAAAATGGCTGTCAGAAAAATAAGACAGGTCATGAGCATAAGAGAGGAAACAGAAATATATATATGTGTGTCACAGCCAATAATGAAATTCTAAATGAATTTAGAATATATACCTTTACATTTAAAAAAAAAAAAAAAAAAAAAAAGGAAGGAAGAAAGGAAGGGAAAGGGGAAGGGGAGAACGAGGGGGAGGGGGAGGGGGAGGGGGAGGGGGAGGGGGAGGGGGAGGGGGAGGGGGAGGGGGAGGGGGAGGGGGAGGGGGAGGAAAGGAAAGGAAAGGAAAGGAAAGGAAAGGAAAGGAAAGGAAAGGAAAGGAAAGGAAAGGAAAGGAAAGGAAAGGAAAGGAAAGGAAAGGAAAGGAAAGGAAAGGAAAGGAAAGGAAAGGAAAGGAAAGGAAAGGAAAGGAAAGGAAAGGAAAGGAAAGGAAAGGAAAGGAAAGGAAAGGAAAAAAGAAAGATATTTTCTTTTAAAATGAACTGAGTCCCCTTCTTCTACTTATGTGTCCATGGGAAATTCCTATCAAGTTAGTAAGCACTGCCCCTCTGCTCCCCTCATGAGAGGCTGTAGGCCACCTCAGTCTCCTCTACTCTGGGCTGCATAAAACATGGGACCTTATCCACTCCTCATACACAGAATCATTAAAGCTGTAAAAGACCACTAAGACTATTAACACATATTACCCACCATACGCCCACTAAACCATGACCCTCAGCAGTGCCACATCTACACTTGAGCACCTCATTAGCCAGTGACCCCACCAACTCTTCCTGAGCAGTGTTGCTCCAGAACCCAACCACTCTTCAGAGAATAAATTTTCCATAAAATCCAACTTGAACCAGACATAACCTGTAAAGCTTATCATAACTGTTGTCCTGTCCTTGTTACCTGGCAGAAGAGGCTGAATTCCCCTCCACAACTAAAACCTCCTTTTAAGTTCCAGCCTCCCCCTTATCCAGGCAAAGCAATCCCATTTCCCTCAGCTGCTCCCCACAAGATTTGTGCTCCAGACCACCCTTCACACACCAGTTCTCCCTTGTCATTTTGACTGCCCTATTTCAGATTTAAGGTACAATTGGCCACCTGGGGCACACTGCTGCCTCACGTCGAGATGGCTCCAAAACGAACACTTCCTGATCCCTTGAAAGCTTTTGCCTTCCTCAGCCTCCAGTCTCAAAATACAGCTGGCCCGTACGGGGATCGAACCCGCGACCTTGGCGTTATTAGCACCACGCTCTAACCAACTGAGCTAACCGGCCACCCTGCAGATTCATTTCCCAACCCACATGTCCTGGGTCACACCCAGCCCAGAACAGCTGCTAATTAGAGCCACTTTCTGTTACCACCCCAGTTCTTCCCTCAGTGTGGCACAGGCTAGCCAAAAGGTTGGATACCCATGCTTTAGCTAGACCTTTCACCATCCTCACAGCCCTCCTTTGGACAGTCTTGCATAGCTCTATGTCCTTGGATTGTGACACTCAAACATGCACATAGCACAGAAGCAGAGAGGGACAAGCCCTCCCCCCACCCAGTGGCAGTGCTGGGCCTGATGCACCCCAGGGTACAATTGGCCCTTTGAGCTGCCAGGGCACACTGCTGGATCACATTCTACTTGCCATAACATCTGATCCTTTCCATTAGGGCTGCTCTCCAGCCTCCTATCCCCCAGTCTGTAGGTATAACAAGGGTTCCCAGGCCCAGGTGCAGAATCTGGCACTTGCTCATTATTGCCCTCTAACTCATCACACTTTCCCTGCAAGGACTCTCTGCCCTTGAAACAGTCAACAGCTCCTCCCATTTTAGTGTCACCTGCAAACTTACGTACTGTACATTTAACATTTTCATAAATGACATGGATATAGGACTCAAAAAGAACCGTCTGTAAAATACACCCCTGGGGAACCCCACTAGTGACATAAGCCACCAGCCTGACATAATCTCATTTACTATAATCTTTTGAGCCTCACCCATGAGCCAATTGTTCACCTACTGCATTACGTTTTTGTCTACCTGCAAGCTGTACATTTCATCCAGGAAGATGCTGTGAGAAATAGTATTGAAAGCTTTGCTGAAATCCAAAAAGATTACATCTACATGGCTTCCCTTGGTCAACAAGTTGGATTATCTCACCATAAAAAGCATTGAAGTTTGTTAAACAGGACTTTCCTCTCTTCAATTCACATCAGCTGTGACCAATGGCAGCATTGTCCTTCAGGTGTTTTTCAGTAACTTGTAGAATAATCTTCTGCCACAATTTTGCCAGGCAACGAAGTGAGACTGATAGCCCTCCAATTACCAGGGCCTTCTTTTTTGCCTTTCAAGAAAACTGAGTAAACATGCGCCAGCTTCCAGTCAGATGGGATCTCTTCATATTCCCAAGACCACTGAAAAATAATTGAGGGGTCTGGTGATCGTATCAGCCAACTCTTGGGTGTACCTTGGAATGAATCTCGTTGGGCCCCAAAGATTTATATGCATCAAGCTGGAGCAGTAAATCCTGCACAAGTTAGGGCTTAGCTGGGAGTTTATCATTACTGCAGTCGGGATCCTCCATCTCAAGGCTCCAGAGGCCTCAGAACCCATCACTGGCAGACAGGAAGAAGGCACTAAACATCTCTGTTTTGTCTGCATCTCTGTTTGTGAGGTGACCACCAAGTAACAGAACAATATTATCTCTAGTCCTCCTTTTGCTGTTAACACATCTTTTAAAAGCCCTTTTTGTTGTCCCCACAGTGCTGGCCAGCTTCCACTCTAATTGAGCTCAATTTTTTTCCTGACGCCAGCACCTCTGTAGTTCTCCCATGTCACCCAATCTCGTTTCCAGCAGTCATACAATTTCTTTTTCCACCTAAATTTTAGAATAAGATCCCTGCTCAGCCAAGCTGGCCTTTTGCTCCACCTGCATGACTTCTGACATTTTGGAATTGCCTGTGCCCATGCACTTAAGTGGTGATACTAAACAAGTGACACCCATGCCTTCAGAAGCGGTTTACCCAAAGGATCTTCCCAGTGGATCCCTGAGCAGTACAAAGTCTGCTCTTCTCATATCCAGGGCTAAAGTTTCACTGTCAGTTTTCCTCCTATCACCAGTGATTTTAAACTCAACTACTTTGTGGTCACTATGGCCAAGATGGCCACCAGTTGCCACGTCATGTACAAGTCTGTTTACAAGAAGCAAATCTATGAGGCACCTCGCCTAGTCATCCTCCTTAGTACCCGTATCAGAAAGTTATCAACAAGGTGTTTCAGGAATCTCCTGGACGTGTTTGTATCAGCCGTGTAGTATTCCCAGTTAACATCTGGGAAATTGAAGTCACCCATAAGCACAAGGGTGGCTAATCTAGAGGTATCTCTTAGTTCCTTAAAAAATAATTCATTGTGTTGCCATCCTGGCTGCCATGACATTTCCTTTATTTGCTTGTCCCTTAATCCTTACCCAGAGGCTCCCAACAGTGCCATCACCAACTGTGAGCTCCACACAGCCCAGCCCCTCCCTGCCACATCTGTCCTCCTGTCCTGGTTTTGCCAGTAGTCCATATCACAACATCATGCACTGCTGTCATCCATCACATGGCAAACAAATGTAAGGAAATATTGGTGGGAAGGTTCAATCTTTGCTGCCATACCACCACCATCTGCCTCTGATACTGCGGGCTAACATAATAAATCAGGAGGCATTGCTTTCAGAGCAGCCCTTGTAAGATATACAATGTTGTTACTATATAAGTAACAAAGCATTTTGATTTTCAACATTTTTTAAGCGTTAAAAAAGAGAGGGATAAAAACATAAAACTAGTGGGATAATGGAATTGACCTTGATTTTGTGAAACTAACACATCAGGTTGGTTAGCTGGCAGTGGCTGTGATTCTTAGTGAGGTCTCAAGGTGTTGATCAGAGATTTTTGATGAAATTTTACTCTTCCTGTACTTCATCCTTGACAACTGTTCGCAAATGTGCATACTGCCAGAAAGCAATGACATGAAGAAGGTGTGACTGTGAAGGATATTTTTCTCTGGTGATATAGGGATTATGAAAGACTGGTAAAGAGATACAATTAGATTTTTGAATTGAATATCTGGTTGCAACTCCATACGTTCCATTTGAACATTTGCAGGTCATGTATTTATATCAACTGAAAATGGTGTCAGTGAAATCAATCCATGAAAATGGCATTAGAAGGTAAGGGAGACCATGTGAGCTCGTTAACACTTAAACACTAATTCTTCCAAGCTCAAGATCAGTACATCCCTAAGAGTAAGAAATCAGAGAAAGGAAGCAGGAGGCCTGTATAGATGAGCAAGGAACTCATCGATAAACTAAAAGGAAAGAAGAAGGTCCATGAAATGTGGACTGGGAAGAATACAGGAATGTTGTCAGGGCCCGTAGGGATGCAACAAGGAAGGCTAAGGTCCTCTTGGAATTAAGCCTTGAAAAGGAGGTAAAAGATAACAAGAAAGGTGGTTTTTTTTAAGTATGTCAACAGTAAAAGGAAGACCAGGGAAACTGTGGGTCTGCTCCTAAATGAGGGGGGTACCCTGGTAACAGGGGATACTGAGAAGGCAGAGATTCTAAATGCCTTGTTTGCTTCGGTCTTCAGTGTGAAGACTAGCCCTCAGGAATGCCAGACCCTGAAGGTAAGAGAGTCTGGGTAAAGGAAGACTTCCTGTTGGTCAAGGAGGATATAGTCAGAGAATGTCTAGCCAAAATCAAGGCACACAAATCCACAGGCCCCAGTGAAATCCATCCACGTGTGCTGAATGAGATGGCAGAAGTGATTGCTGAACCGCCCTCTACCATCTTTGAAAGATGATAACCTTTGAAAGGTCCTGGAAAATGGGAGAGGTGCCTGAAAACTGGAGGATAGCCAACATCACTTCAGACTTCAGAAAGGGCAAGGAGGATCTGGGAAACTATAGGCCAGTCAGCCTCACCTCTGTCCATGGAGAAGTGATGAAACAACTTGTTTTGGATACTTTCTCCAAGCAATTGGAAGAGATGAAGGTTATCAGGAGTAGTTAACATAAATTCCCCAAGGAGAAATCATGCTTGACCAACCTGGTAGTCTTCCATGATGTTATCACTGTCTGGGTAGATGGGAGGAGAGCAGCGGATGTTGTGTACCTTGACTTCAGCATGGCATCTGACACCGTCTCCCACAATGTCCTCATCATAAAGCTTAGAAAGTGTGGGATAAATGAGTGGATGGTGAGCTGGACTGAGAAGTGGCTAACTGGCAGAGCTCAGAGGGTTTTCATCAGTGGCACAGAGTATGACTGGAGGCCTGTAACTAGCAGTGTTCCCCAGAGGTCAGTGCTGGGCCTGGCCTTATTCACTATCTTCATCAATGACCTGGATAAAAGGATAGAGTCCACCCTCAGCAAGTTTGTAGATGACACAAACCTGGGAAGTGGCTAACACATTGGAAGGCTGTGCTGCCATTCAACAAGATCTGGACAGACTGGAGAGTTGGGCAGAGAGGAATGTAATGAGGTTCAACAAGAGCAAGTGTAGAATCTTGCACCTGGGGAGGATAACTGCATGCATCTGTACAAGTTAGGGGCTGATGTGCTGGAGAGGAGCTCTGCAGAGAAGGATCTGGATGTAATGATGGACAACAGGTTGGCCATGAGCCAGCAGGGTGCCCTTCTGGCCAAGAAAGACAATGGTAACCCAGAGTGTACTAAAAAGAGTGCAGCCAGCAGGTTAAAGGAGGGGATCCTCCCCGTCTTCTCTGCCCTGATGAGGCCACATTTAGACTACTGTGTACGGCTTTGTATTCTTTGCTGTTCAGAGCACTGTGTTTAGCCAATGTATCAAAATTTCCATCGACACAGCATTAACAATGCACTGACAGTTTGACTATTGCTGTGATGGGTGCATGCTTCAGGCCACCCCACAGGGAAGAGCTGCTGCCTTTACAGCACAGGGCAGAGGCAAGCTGCATTGCCAGCCATGCTGTTGTTTGGACATGCCTGGCTTAGAGCCATGCATCATAACACACCAGTCAAAAAACTCTTCCCACCAAGCTGCACTTATGCCAATGAGTCAAGACTTCTAACTCCTCTTATTTGTTCCTCATGCTGCATGCATTGGTGTAGAAACTGTTCAAATGTGCCTCACTGTATCCAGCACTTCAAAGAGCAGACTGAAGGATCTCACTAACACACAGTCCTTCAACTTTTGGTGTGCCATCCCATAAGTGGTTTTATCCTCTTTCCCTCTCCATAGCTAGTTTAAAGTTCTACTGATCAGCTCTGCTAACTCCTGCACAAAAATCCCTTTCCCACTCAGAGAAAGGTACATCCAATCAGACATCAGTAGGCCTAGTGTTGTGTTGAGAAACTCACAACTCTGCTAGTACCACTATATCCTTGGAGCCACATATTGATTAGCCGGGTCTGCCTGTTCTTTTCAGCATTGTTCCCTGCTAATGGAAGGTCGAATGAAAACAGAACCTATGCCCCGATCCTTTAACCAATCGCCCCAAGGCCCTGAAGTGCTTTTTGATTGCCTTTAGAGCTCCTTTTTGCTACTTCATTGCTGCTGACATGACCAGTAATAACCATTAATGCATAATGATCAGTGGGCCATACCAGGTTAGTGAATTTTCTAGTAACATCTCTTGCCCAGGCTTCAGGGAAGTAGCAGACTTCCCTGAATTTCCATTGGGTACAGACAGCTATCAGGCCTTCTGCTCCCTCAGAAGGGAGTCACCTATGACAGGAGAGGTGGTCGTGATACGGGGTACAAGCTGACAAGCCTAGGTAACCCCTCCAATCTGGATGGACATTGATGCACATCAGCATCTGCCTGTCTATCCAGCACCAGAGCCTCAAACTCACTGTATAACGGCACCTGGGAGAGTGAGGCAGACACTGAAGGGATTCATCTGCTGCCCTGAGCAAAAACCTGCTCCCACACATCCCTGTCTCCTAGGTCCCCTCCTTCTGCCTGGTGGTGAGAGGGTAGGGGATCCTTTGTTTCTTGTGGCTTATGCTTCTGTCTCAAGGATGGTAGAACACAATTACACCAATCAATCTTCTCCGACTTCCTGATGTCCCTTAGACTGCCCACCTCCTATCAACGCTCTGTCTTCAGGCTGACCACCTGAAAGGAAGCTTTTCCCACAGGTGTCTTTCCACTGCTGCCACCAGACACTTAACAGGAAGTTCAGGAACACCCTGAGACCTGAAAGTGACTGCATGTTCCCTTGAGAGTTCTGAGTAGGTGCATCAGTTCCTGTCGCTGCAGGATGCTGAGGCCATAGGGGCCCCAGAGCACAAAGCTTTATCTGGGTGAATACCATACCTGACCAATCTGTGGCCTTCTGCAATGGAGTGCAGGCATCAATGTACAAAGGAAGAGTAACTGATGGCATCTACCTGGATTTGTGCATAGCCTTTGACATGGTCCCCCACTGCATCCTTCTCTCTAAATTGGAGAGAGATGGATAAAGAATTGGATGGATGACTGCAGCCAGAGGACTGTGATCAAAGGCTCTAAGTCCAGGCAGAGGCTGGTCATGAGTGGTGTCCCCCAGGTGTCCATCGCTGGACCGGTGCTCTTTAACATCTTTATCAATGACACAGACAGTGAGATCGAGTGCACCCTCAGAAAGTTTGCTGACAACACCAAGCTGACTGATGCAGTTGATACAAAGAAAGGACAAAAGAAGGAATGCCACTCAAAAGATCCTGGCCAAGATTGAGAAGTGTCACAATAATCCCAGATGTGTATACAGACTGGGAGAACTCCTCAAGAGCAGCCCTGAAGAGGACTTGGGTGTCCTGATGGACGAAACCTAGACATGAGCCAGTAGCGTGCGCTTGTGGCCCAAAAGGCCAACTGTGTCCTGGGTTGAATCAAGAGGATTGGCCAGCATGGCAAGGGAGGTGATTGTTCTCCTCTGTTCTGCCCTTGTGAAGCCCCATCTAGTGCACAGTGCCCAGGCCCAACATCCCTAGCACAGGAAATATATACAGCTGTTGAAGCAGGTCCAGCAGGATCAGAGGGCTGGATCACCTCTCCTATGAGGAAAAGCTGAAGTAGCTGGGGAAGGGAAGGGGAAGGGAAAACCTCACTGCAGCCTTCTAGTACTTAAAGGGAGCTTATAACCAGGAGGCAGAATGACTTTTTACACTGTCAGAGTGATGGGACAAGGGGGGGCGGGTGGTATTAAACTAAAAGAGGGGAGATTTAGATTAAATGATAGGGGGAAAGTTTTTACTCAGAGAGTGGAGACTGGAATAAGTTGCCCAGAGAAGCTATGAACGCCTCATCCCTGGAAGTGTTCAAGGCTGGGTTGGATGGAGTCATGAGCAATCTGATATAGTGCCTGATTTAGTGGCTGGCAACTCTGCCTACAGCAGTGGGGTGTTGAAACCAGACAATCTTCAAGGTGTCTTCAAAATCAACCTATTCTATAACTGGAGATCCTTGCAAGTGGGTTACAAATGCCATTGGAAGTGGAAGAGTGACAGCACCCCCCTCCCCCCCCCCGCACACCCTCCAACGTAAACTGCTGCACCACTCATTTACTGCCACACCACACTTTGCTTGCCCACTCTCTTTGTCATTAAACCTTTTAGTTATAAGTGAGAGAATTTATCAGTGTCACTACAGTAATGCTGTGCTTTACACTGAGCAACTCGTTGCCCTAAACTACTATAAACTATTCTGACCAGCAGTATCGAAATTTTTGTGCTGAACACAACTGCGAGAGCAAAATTGATGGCGTGTGACCCGCAGTGGTTTGCCTCTGACCCCCATTCTTCACCTCTTCTTTCACTAATCCCAATTTTAATTATCTGCAAATTTGTACTTACTCAAGGCTAACACTTAATTTATCTATGGAAATTCAAATCATCCTGTGTTAAAATAAAGTTTCTAAAGAGGACAGGTTTGTCAGCCTTAATGAGATCATTATTATTCATATTAAGGGTGGTTGAAAATACATTAATACCAAAATGCTTCAAGAGAACCAGAAAGAGACAAAGCACTACTTGCAGTTAGGCTTGCAGTTTGGGACTCTTTTGTCACACAAAAGAAAATGTTTTCCAGCTGTACAGAATTCCACTGTGAAAGATATACAAGGTATCCCAACTGCACTTCCTGACAAAGAACTACCTAACGAACTAAAACAATAGAAGCTTTGAGGTTTTCTCCCAGCCCCTGAGAAGGGAACAATACAGAAGGACTCATACATAAAAGATTTTAATGCCTTATGTCTTCTTTTGGTATTGAATGGTAAAGATAACCATGTCGTATTTATAATTCTTATGGAATTTGGGCTGGAGAGATTAAGTAAACAGACTAGGTTTGCTATTAGAATCACAAACAGAATCATTGAGGTTGGAAAAGACTTCTAAGATCATTTAGTCCAATCATCAACCCACCACCACCATATGCCCACTAACCATGTCCCACAGTGCCAAACCTACAGGTTTCTTGAACTCCTTCAGGGACAGCGATTCCACCACCTCCCTGGGCAACTTATTTCCTAATATCCAACCTGAACCTCTCCTGCTACAACTTAAGGCTATTACCTCTTGTCCTATTGCTGCTACCTAGAAGAAGAGGCCAACTGCCACCTCGCTACAATCTCCTTCCATGGAGTTTTAGAGAGCAGTAAGGTCCCCCTAAGCTTTATCTTCTCCATACTAAATGACCCCAGCTCCCTCAGCTGCTCCTCATAAGACTTGTGCTCCAGACCCCTCACCAGCTTCACTGCCCTTCTCTGGACACACTCCAGGGCCTCAGTGTCTTTCTTGGAGCAAGGGACTCAAAACTGAACACAGGACTCGAGGTGTACTCTTTTCAGTGACAGTATACAAATTCACCTAAGGGATGCCCTAAGTCATTGCAGAAGATGTCTAAAACCTGAAGGCATAAAAAGGCGCTTCTATAACTAAAATGAAAGATACATATTAAGCTCCTCAAAAATCTAGAGAGCTGATTGGGAAACGGGACTAGTATTCCTAAGGAACTTCAAGAGAAGGAAAAGGATGGTAATAGGTCTGGAAGGAACAACCAGGATATGTTTTTTAGATAGAGTAAGCAGCAACGGCAGATCCCAGTGAGGAACATGGCCATGCTCCTCACTGCCTGCCACCTTGATCTCAGTCTCCAGCCAAAGGCGTGAGGCCCGGAAGTGACAGCCGTCACCAGCCTGGGGAGGGGAACAGCTGCCGCTCCAGACGCCTCTTTTTCACTCCTCTAGGCCTCACTTCGTTGCCTCTCAGCCAGCCCAGCTTCTGCCTAAGCCTCTTCCCGCGTGGGCTTTAACGGCGAACCGAGAGCGCCCCTATTCCCTCCGCCCTCCGCGGCCCGAGATGGCGGTTTCGCGTTCCTTGTCGGACAGCGCCCCCTGCCGGTCGGCCGCCCCTCCCGCCTAAAACGTTACCTTCCGTTTGTGCCAGACAGCTCACACGCAGCACGCCAGCGCGGGTTGAGGCAGAGAAACGCAACCAAGAAATCCGCTGTTGGAGTCCTCTCACCCTCCGATTTTATTCTCGAGAGGGTAGCAAGGGAGGCGATGTGGGAAACAGCAAGTTACAGCCAGCGCCGAAAGAAATCAGGACTCCCTCGTAGCTATCCTCACAGGTGGAGCAGCCAGCAGCGCTCAGCAGCTGTGGGGGAACGGCCCTGGCAAACAGGGATGGATTTGTGGTAGTGTCAAAGTGCACTAGTGAAGTAGAAAAAGAAAAAATCCCACAAGATTTAAAAATGAGTTAACACTCAAAATAAATACTGAGACAGCTCACAGAAATGCTCTTACTGTGGGATCGTAGGTGTCTGGTGTCAGGGTGGGCAGGTGTGCAGTGTATTCTTGAAGACCTCCAGTTGTAGAGTGCAATTGCTCAGGGAGCACAGAGTTCTTCTTCCCATCCTTTCCATCTTAATAACTGCCAGTTCCTCCTGACACCTTGCCTATGTCTCTGCTGCTGCCAGTTCCTCCTGACACCTTGCCTATGTCTCTGCTGCTGCCAGTTCCTCCTGACACCTTGCCTATGTCTCTGCTGCTGCAATTCAGGTCCATCAGGTCTTGGCTACCCACCACAGCGACAAAGCAGGTTGCTACCCTCCTTTACAATAGTATCCTGCAGATTTAAAGACATGCTCTAAGTCTACAGGGAATGCTGGTTCCTGAGTAAAACCACATCAGCTCACTCTGTCCTATGTCACAGGTCATGTTTTCCAAGCTGCCAAAGCCCTCCTTGGTGCTCTCCTTAGAGGTCTCTCTGGGAGATGCACATCTACCCTGGAGTGCTCTGTCCAGGACTCCATGTACTCTGGCAGGAAAAACAAACTGCTTCACACATCCGATGGACTAGTCTGTTACTATACGCTCCAGTGTAAGATATTTTCCTCTTCCTTATGCCATAGCATACCAACTAGTATGCTGCTTGTGATGCATGGTGACCTACATCCTCTGCTACAGTATGGACTAGAGTTATACTCACTGAGTTAATCGCCCATCCCACTTCTGTGTGATTCATAATTCCTGCTCAAGCGAAGTACCTCACGCTTGTTCTGCTGAATTGTATTTTCTTTCTTTCCTTTCATCCCGTTTCTCTATCACACACACAGTTTTCCTGATTCCTCAAGCTTGTTTCAACTTTCATGTTATCTCCAGTTCTCTCGAGTCCAAGAAATTTAAACATCTAGCAGTAGTAGGTTTAGCAACCATCTTCTTCATCTTTTTTAGCCACCGCTGTCTCCAGAATGCACTTTCCAGAAATCTTTCCAAAATAAAAATAAATGACAAATAGTCTGAATTCAGTTTCTGTTCATCCCTGAACCAGTTGTGTTGCTGTTTCCATCTGAGACATACGCTTTTCTAACTCATAGTCAATTCTGTCTTGACTCAAAGATGGCCTAGATGAGCTCTTGAGGCCCGTGGTCATTCTGTATACCATAGAGTTTTACAATGATCTTGCACACTGATGCTGTTTAAGAGATGATACATGGTGCCACCTGTACATTACACCCAAGCAGTTCAGTGGTCACAAGGGTTCCAATATGAAAACTGTCTAAACATCTCTGAAACGCATTCAGGGAATGTGTTTGAAGTCCAGCAAAACTCAATGCTCCATTCAATTCACGGCAAGACATCTGCTTCCCCTTTCTCCTCAGCTGTTAGCCACTTTCAGAAAAGGCTGAGCTCAGAGAAATAAATTTTTGACACTTTAGTGTCCAAACAGTTTCAGCATAATTCCCCTTGCATAGTCTAAAATGGTCTAGGGCTTAGGTACATCACTAGATGCAAAAGAGTCAAACTTGCTCTGCAGGAGGATCTTCATAAAGAGATCTCCTTCCAAGAGAGGCGCCCAACTACCAGCCCTATGTATAGTATGCAGAGTAACGTGCAGTTCTAAGTGGGACTTGTCTTTTTGTTGTTGTTGTTGTTGTTAACCTGTTTCTTCCAGCACAAAATTTGAAAAGCCTTTACCAGAACTAAGATTCTAATCCAAACGTTCCTTGTGCCAGGAAGCAGTCATCACTAGAGATAGTTATTCACTCAGACTCCTAAGTACAAAACATGACCAACAACATGAGGCTGCAGGTAACATCTTGAAATTTCATCTTGAAAGTTCGACATGAACTCACCTGATACAATCCTTATTCCCAGTATCTACACAAGTCAAACCCAGCTGTTTAAAGCCTACACTTTTCACATCACAGCTGAAGTTTTATATTTTCATCCACTTTTTAGTCCCACACCCCAGTACTGTAAACCAACTCGCACCAGGAAGATCATAACAGATGCCTCTGAACTTCACCACCACTTTTCATTTTGGTAAAGCACTCAATTGTTTTAACTTGAAGGTGCTGCAAAATATTAGGAGACAGGTAAAGGTTTTTGTTAAAAATAAAATAAAATAAAACCATCTCAGCTGGCCTTCTAGCACTCTGGAGTTCAACAGGAAGTTTGGTAGTTATAAAGCAAAGAACTCACAATAATAGCAAAGTCAATTTTGAGTTCATTTTCAAGGCAGTACTATAGCCATGACTTAGAGTTATCTGGCTGCACACAGGTTCATGGATCCGTGTATCGCTGTTCAGTATGCTCAATAAACCACATTTTATAGAATACTGCCTTTGTTAATTTTTTATGGTGATTGTGAGAAACCAGTAGTACTAATGTGACTACAGACGTAAAACTGGCATAGTGGCATGAGTTCTGAAAAGACTGTAAGTATACAATTTAACTGCACATCTTCCAGAGGTTATGTACTACCACCTACGTGTGTATTAAAAAGACATAATAAAAATGCTGCTGAAGAGGAGTTGTTTTGCATGGGCAATAGCCCTTTCTCATAGCATTCTTACTTTGATTGATATCATAACAACAGATCCATTGCTGTGGGTGCTTTTACTAACAGTTAAATATACCAAATACAATCAGCAGTAATTATATACAGTAAATGGCCTCTTCAACCTGCTATAATGATTACATTCACCCACCATAATAAATAATCACAACAGACACCCAGAGCTTGATCCTGGCTCATAAGCCAACCATGCAAAGCAGGCTCATAACTGGCTTCAGCAGCTGGCTGAAGATCTTCCCAGAATAAATGGAGTGCTCTAGAAGTGATGGAAATTCAAAACTGATGCCTGCCTCCCACCATCTAACACATATGAGAAGACAGTCAGCAGGACACAGTACGCCAAGAACCCTCCATACAGCTCTTGCAATACACTCATTAGCTTGAGCAACAACAGCTCCTGGTACTCAGCATGGAGTGACCAGTCATGACATTACTTCAATTCTATTTTCTGGGTGAAGGCTTCTGAACTCATGTCTCAAGGAAGAAAGTAATAACTATGAGCCTAGAGCAATTTTTCAAGTAGGATTTTTCCCCCAGTACGTATCACCCAAACAGCCCTGCTTTTGAGAAAGCATCCCTTGGCTCAGGCTGACAAGGGCATTCATCGTAGCAATAGTTAAGACCCCCTCATTGGAAACAACCTTCTGCTCAAGCTCCTTTGCCAGTATTTACACAGTAGGACAATAACAGAACACGCTGAGAGTACATCACCTAAAAATCATAGAATCGTTAAGGTTGGAAAAGACCACTAAGATCATCTAGTCCAACCCCAACCCCTCCCCGCTATGCCCACTAACCATGTCCCTCAGTGCCATGTCTACACAGGTCTTGAACACCTCCAGGAATGATGAGTCCACCACCTCCCTGGGCAGCCCATTCCAATACCTCACCACTCTTCAGAAAAATCTTTCTTGATAGCCAACCTGAACCTCCCACACTAATAAAATACATTATTAGTGTATACTCTGCAGTGAAGGCATTTTCCCCTACATTGAGCACTTCTCTTTCTTCCAACACGGAAGTTGTCAGGTGGTTAGCACAGTGGTTAGGTGTTGTTGTTGTTGTTGTTGTTTTCTGTTATTTTGTTGGTATATTTGCTTTTTGGGGTTTTGTTGTTGTTGTCCTTTGTTTTGCCGTATGAGTGCCAAGGGTTGAAGTCCAACACGGGACTTTTCGCACACGGCTTGAAGGCACGAACTCACCGCCGGTCCTTCACCTACACAGAAGGGCTCGGCGGAGAAAGCCCGCAGTCTCCCAGCCGAGTCAGGGCTGGGAACGCTCCTGCTCCGAGCAGACCGTGCTCTGTCTTCCGCGCTCTTCTGCTGCCACCTGCAGGGCCTGGCTCGGCTGCGACTCTCTGCCTGCTTTTGCTCTTTCCTGCTGGCACCCAGAAGACTCAGCCCGGTGTCAAGTCTTGCTTTGACCAGAGGTATGTGCCAAAACATGCCAACAGTAACACTATGTGCTCCTTACCTGCCTTGGAAACAGGGACGATTCTGACCTGATGCACAAAAGTGGGTTGTTTTGGAATTTGTTTGGGTTTTTGAGGGTTTTTTCGTTTATTTTAGAAGAAAAAGAAAAAAAGACAGCACTAGCACAAAGCACAAATCTAAACCCTTGTAATGTGCTCAGTTCTATGTGGCACTGGGTCAGAAGACAAAGGCTTTGTTAGTCCCTCATCCCACAGCCATGCCGAAAGCAAGCTGTGGGGCAGAGAACACAGCATGGACTGCACTGAAACATAGCCCGGCAGATACACTGCATCTGCAAATTATACTTAGGAAAGGTTGGATCATTTTATTTACATTAGTAATGTTTTCAGCTCCGCAAGCTACAATAAAGGTTAGAATACAACAATAATCAAATTTCTTGCTTCGCTGCACAAGCAGATCACCCTCACAGTCAGAGGAAGTGTTTCTCTCACACACAGCCCTCCACGTTTTATATATATGCATTACATTTTAAGATGGTCGTTTTGTTTCTCTACCTTTCCCCAAAGCATCAATGAATGCAGGAATCAGAATACCAGATGGGAACAAACAAAAGGGTCTGAGGTAGCAGACAAAATGCACATGCAACAAATCTTAGTTCAGTTAAAGGACTTCGAAGATAATAGTTTCTTGTTATAGAATAAATTGGAAATTGAGTTGATGCCTGTGAAGAGCAGATATGATAGAAAACACTGCTTGTTCAGGCAAGGGTCTCCTTTCCTATCTTATATCCTGCCTCCTTATTTTCCTCACACAGATCCTTTCCCTAGCCCTAAACTGATAGGTGTTATCATGCACATACACCATCAAAGCTGACTCCATCCTGCCTCTCGAGCACCCATCTGCAACAAAAGACAATGAGAGCACATCATTGTCTGTTCACCACAAAGCAGATGCAGTGAGCCCTCCATCAAGAAGCCCAGACAGGGAGGCTGTTTTCCGTTTGCTAGTTACCTTCACTTTTTGTATACCATTTGAATACTTATTTAATCCAAAAGCTATTGCTTTTTCCACACATTAAGACAACCTGCTTCTTCCCAGGCAATATCCTAAGCTCTAAGCACCAGATGGGAATTGTGTGTGTGTGTGTGTGTGTGTATGTGTGGCTGGAATAAAGTAGTTTCACCCAAACCAGCTTTTGCCAACCATGCTCTTCAGGGATTTCTGAGACATCACCATTTCCCAGTCTCATTACAAACATAACTGCCTGCAGATGTTGATGTTAAAAAGTGGTTTCTAATGTACTAAGCAGGCAAAACTCATAGTCATCCTTTTTCAGCACTCAGCCCACCATAACTTAAAGAGTGGGGATGAGAGTCCTTCAATCTGAAGAGAAAATAAAGTCTTGTATCCCAAAGCAATGAGAAATAACAAGTGACCATTACACTTTTTCATATTCTCTACAACCTCAAAGAATTCTCACATCACTTGCCTCCAGGGCTGAATAAACAAGGAATGGGTTCATTTTAATACAGACCAAGAAAAAAACAAAACAAAACAAAAACCTTACTAATAAAAAAAAAAAAATTCAATTGACCATGTGAAAAGCCTTGAAGAGCAATACTTGAGAGGCACATTTTAGAAGAACCAATGTTATTGAATGTGTTTTATGTACTTCCAAAATCCTGGCTGTGTCCTATCCAATCTTGCAATGATCTTACAGGCATTTGTTGTTGAGCGCAGTCACATCTGAGAAACCACTGCAAGCAGGAAACCTGGAATTCCACTCATGCTCAAGGCGAAGTGACCACAGCATGCACAGAAGGAGAGTTAAACTCTGCTTTGTTTCCCAGGTTTTTCCTCTCTCGCGGGGTAAGGAAGGTTCTCCGTAGCCACCAAACTCCTGAAAGGATGGAGGGCTCCGGTTGGGAGAGAGAAGAGCACAGTCTGTGGAAGGTGTTATTCCCAATTACTTCAGACTTCCATGGCCCAGATGCAGGGATCACTCAGATACTCACAAAGTAGCTGCTTAGCTAATTAAAATCAGGACCAGTTTCAACTTTCCTTAATATGCCAGACTGCCATTTGTGTTGATCAGGGTCACAAACAGTTGAGTCACTGCCAAAGCAGAGCCAGAAGCCTCAGAGGGAAAAACCTGTCAGTAAGGGGCATGATGGGCAGGCATGAAAGGCACACTTGGCACCCACACTGTTTTATGTCTTGCTCACGTTTGAGTCAGCACCACTGATTAGCATCTTAGCGCAAAGAGCGTTTTGCACTTAGTACTAGTAATAACTTTCACGCGAGCAAGTGCAGATGAGGATGCATTCACACACATACCACACACAACCCCCCAGAAACCAAAAGTAAGACAAAGCACCACTTGCTCCACCTTGCCCATTTGATACTTATTCTACTCAAGATTAAAATTAAGAATCACAGATAAATACATAAGCTTATTGTTAGCACTCTCATTGCTTGCCGTTATTAAGTCTGTACTCCAGGGAACTGGGGTTCTCCAGGGTACACAGCATTTCATAGATGAGGGTTTGTTTCAGATCCTGCTATAAGCCAAGTGAGATATGTCTCCACTACAGCTGCAAAGCTGAGACCCAAGTTGTAGGAGAGCATCTCAGATGCATGGGGGGCCAAAGTCTCTACAACAGAGCTTTACAAATTACAGAAACAAACAAATATTAATAAAGCTACTACATTCTAACGTTTACTTTGTCCTTGTATGAAAAAAATCTACTCCCCCTGATGGTCCTTTTTCTTGCAAATTTGAAAAATCTCAATTAAAACAAACCACTAGAGGCCAGACTTGGCTCTCTTGATATCCTTGCACTGCCTGAGAGACAAAATAATCCTTCCCTATTAGAGACAGCATTTATTTACTCATACATTATGTACAACAGAGGCAGCTCTGCATATTACAAGGTATCACTAATACTCACCTGGTTTAGGTGACTGTGAGCCCAGCTGAGCTACAAGGGAAACCTTTGGTCACCCTCACTGCTGCCCATCCCACCCCATGCCATAACCTGCCCTCTTCCACTTCCTACAGCCCAGCAAACCCCACAGGCACCCTGTCCACTCACTGTCCTTAGCAGAAGTTCCCAGAGAGCCCTGACACAGGTCCTGCAGGTAAAATGTGCCTTCTCAGATAACGTGGAAGGGAACAGGTCTTAAACACATCAAACACTGAGAGATACTTGGCAGGACCAAATTGTTGCTGTCTTCCCCTGTTCTTTCGGGGATGCACTCTGGCCCAGCATCTTGCTTGGATATTTAGAGGAATGCCAGCTCTATGCAACCAGTCCCAAAGGACCTACTGTAGAGCATGAGAGCAATGAGTCTTGTCAGATGCACAGAAACCAGCTTTATTTGGGTGAGCCTATGACCCCACCACACTGGCCTCACCAGCCAGTGCTATGGATAGGTGGTAGATATGAGACCAAAGACAATGTGCCAGAGCCAATTCAGGGCTCTGGGATTGTAGTCACTGCAATGGGGGAAGGGGAAATCATATCTGCTGACTCAGGAGCACAGGAGCCCACACAGTGATCAGTTATGGAAGCAGCTTCATCTGCATGCAAATACACAGCTTAGACCCAGTTGCAGCAATGTGTCCATTTGCCTGTTCAAGCAGAATACATCAGGAATGCACTGTGATAAGTCTGTCCTGTCCTCATTCTTCTCCCAGGACCTACTCTCTGTCTTTGCTACAAGATTAGCTCCAGCTTTTGAAAAGATCCCAAGTGAGCAAAAAAACAAACTGGAAAAGTCCTCAGCTGGTGCCTACCCCCAGGGAGATACAGTTATGTCTCTATGCTTGGCCCAGGAAGCAAATGGCAACTGTATGAAGGACCACTGCCCTCGGCTTTCTTTTTTTAAAAAAAAAAACAAAATGAAGTCCTTTAGACCTCTTGTTTCCCTTTCATGGCCACAGACAGCTAAAATACAGCCTGGACCTAGACAAATGAAGGCAGAAGGAAAAAAAAAAAATACAAACAACTTAGTCCCACTACCTAACTATGTGGAGAATTCTGTGCTTTGATTTGATTAATAACATGACTTGTTTTTATGGAGTATCTTCCAGCAGTCAGCTCTTATCTCAATGCTAATTAAAAAAACAACCTACCCAAGAATATTCCACAATACTTGGGATAGCCTTTCTGCTTTTTCCCTATCCATTCTCAACATAGCCTTTTTTTTTTTTTTTTTAAGTGCCAAGGCACAGATGGAACTGAACTTAGCAAGGGATTTTAGAAACAGCAAGAAGGATGCAGGTACGTAGGTCAGAAGAGACAGGCCAAAGAGTGCATACCTCCCCTCAAAAGGTAGACAGACCCTTGTGAACCTAATGAGCTTCAACAAAGCAAAAAAAGCAAGGTTTTGCACTTGGGTCGAGATAATCCCAGGTATGTATACAAACTGGGAGAACTCCTTGAGAGCAGCCCTGCTGAGAAGGACTTAGGGCCTCTGTTTGATGAAAACCTCAACATGAGCCAGCAGCGTGCACTTGCAGCCTGGAAGGCCAGTGGTATTCTGGGTTCCCTCAGAAGAGGGGTGGCCATCAGGGCAAAGAGCTGATTGTCTGCCCAGTGAGGCCCCAGCTGGAGTACTGCATTCAAGTTTGAGGCTCCAACACCTCTTCTATGAAGGTAGTCTAAAGGAACTGGGCTTGTTCAGTTGGAAAAGAGAAGGCTGTGGGGAGATCTCATTGCGGCCTTCCAGTATTTAAAGGGAGCATATAAATATGAGGGAAATAAAATTTTACGCAGGTAGATAGTGATAAGACAAGGGATAATAGATTTAAACTGAAGAAAGGGAGATTTAGATTGTATATCTGGGAGGAGTTTTTTACTGAGAGAGTGGTGAGGTGCTGGAACAGGTTGTCGAGAGAGACTGTGAATGCGCCATCCCGGGAGGTGTTTAAGGCCAGGTTGGATGGGGCTCTGGGCAGCCTGATCTAGTACTTGATCTAGCAGCTGGCAGATCTGCCTGTGGCACGGCGGTTAGAACTTGATGATCCTTGAGGTCCCTTCCAACCCAAGACATTCTATGATTCTATGAGAGCACAGAGTATGCCTTGCTGGCACATTTAGTGATTTTACTTGCTAGTATTAATTTCATAGAAAAATGAGGGTGAAACGGTGATGTAATAACTTAGAAAAGAATTAATATCTGCTCACTTTTTCTGTCACAGTCAAGGTAAATTTTGTCCTGTAGCATCAAAAGATGTAGGCCCTATTCACCATTTAAAGATGTGTTACCACTTGCCTTCCAGCACCTGTTCGCTATGGCTTCGGTTCAGAAAAACTGGCCCCAGAAAAACTGTCTCTGCCATCATGGCCCAAAATGACTTATCACCACTAATAGCAGGTTCTGCTCTTCACCCAAAGAACTAGCCAAAAACTTCTAAGATTATATATTTAAGGAACTTATTCTCTCAGCCAGGAGAAATGAGAAAGCAGATTTAAGAAAAAGTGACCTACTAAAAGAGTCTTTTTTTAGTCCTTTAGTTAGAAAAGTTAGTCCTTTTCCCTAACTCCAGCAAAGCTAAGGACATGTAGTCTTCTCCTCAGTCATTTTCACATTTTCCTTCTCCATCCATGCACCCCCTTCCAACACGCTCAAGAAAATAAGTAACTACTTAACAGCTTGGCAGTGAGTTCTGCTCCAGTGAGCTCTTTAGATATTGGGTAGTTCAATGTGCATGCAACCCAACCACTTTAATGGTGCAGGCAGTCTCCTGCTTAACATTGCAGCGGAAAAACACAGAACAGAACACTATTTTCTCTTTCTTTTTATTAGCACGTCTGTGAGAATCGGCATGGAAAAGCAGCCTTTAGAAACAAATTGTCTAGCAAATCATATACACAGTAGGTATGCGTATATATTTCTCTTTAATCATATATAAAGAATAAGTCTCTTCCTTTTGTGGATAGAAGCCGAAGGGAAAAATGTACCATAGAGAAGCGAAGGATTTGCATTCAACGTCTGCAGTACTAACTTCAGTCAGTCTGATTTCACTGAGTTTACTGTAAAGGTAGGGAGCTTTCCCAGGAAGCTGCACTTGTATCTTCATTATTACTTAGAAAGAATTTAGTAATGTGTCAAGGATTTTCAGCCAGATGCAGGAACAGTTAAATTACTAAGTTCAATGCAGTGTAGATGTCCAAGCATCTGTCTGTGCGGAGAAGCGTGGCTATGTACATTTCTATACATATAAATACTTGTAAGCATGAATGTAAGTTTACACAAGTGTGTAGCTATACACGTTCTGTCATATTTCAGAATGCTGTATCATCTGTTTCTCAGTTTGAAACAGCTGGAAAAATAAGGTGGTTTTTTTTGCTTTTTATGTTTCTTGCCAAGTTTTCTTTTTTACCTGAACGTAAAGATCTTCAAAGAGGAGCTCTCCTAAATGGATTCTGCTTTTTATTCTTGGCAGGCTATTTCATATGGAGGTTAATAAGCTATTAGTGCCATTGATTAAAGCTCTACTACCTAGGCTTTTTTTACTTGAGCTTCAGGGGAATTTCTGCAAAATTCTTTAGGTCAATCTAGTCTGTGTAACAGGATCCCACTTCAGCTAATACTAGATTGTATCTCTACCCATGTTTCCATTCTTCCAAAATACCAGTAGAATGAGCAATTAAATTGCTTTTCTTTTCTATAGCCTGACCTATTAAACTAACCAGCTCAATTCGGAATGAAACATGCAGCTTCCTTCTCTGTTGCCCAGAAGTCACTCAAGTCTGTTTAACTAAAATCTTCTACAGAGAGATGTTCTTTCTCAAGGGCCTCATGAAAAGCAACGTTACAGCTTCCATTTTTTCCTGTTCCCACATCTGTACCTTGTGTGGGTATCTCTTAGCAACTACAGGATCTCTCATTTTCCAGCTCTTTACAGAATGAGCTTGGCTTCCTGCCTTGCAGTCCCCATTCATCCTCTTTACAAACTGCTGCTTTCATTTCTTTTGTGTCTCTGCAAACCCACTGTCCCTTAATACTGCTTCCCTCTCCTTACAAGCACAGCCTGCTTGCTATGAAAGAGGCAATTTCCTCCTCTCATTTAGACTCAAAACTGAAGCACGGCTGAAAACTGTGGCAAAGTAAAGTCTAGTCAGAAAGTGAAAAAAAAAAAAACACAAAACTTCAATTAAGACTCATGTCTTCTATAAAATGGAAATATCCCAGAGCATCCAGACAAGTGAAACAGCTGGGGTGTTTTTGTTTGTTTGGGTTATTTTTTTTTGTGTGTGTGTTTTTTTTTTTTTTTTTTTTTTTTTTTTGCATTTGTGAGTTTTGAGGATTTCCATGCAGAAAGATGCAGAGAAAAAGCATGTATTTTTCCAATATTTTAATACAAGGCAAGCTAAGTAAAGTGGCCACATGATGCCAGCATTGTCTGGGAATCAAAAGAAGGCTCTTTAGTCTAAACTGAAGTATGAGCAGACTGCTTTTCCCCTGTTCTTGTCAGGTTTCTATAATACCCACACATCCACCCTTTCATTCTAATTCTGCTGCATCCTTCTCATCCAGCCTTTTTGCAGCTCACATAGTTCACCCCACAAAGAGCATGAAGTCTTCCTTTTACCTTTTCAAGTGCTACAGAATCTCACTGAGTCTGTGCTTAGCAGATCATCATCTTACCAAGTCTTGCAGTTCCTACCCATACCAAAGCTAGTTCCTCCTTTCTTCTTTGCATAAAAGCAGAAAGCACAGGCTGATTCTCTTTACACGCAGGGAATTCCCACAGCATTGTCACTTCACCACTTATATTCTGAATTCACATTCAGTGTATTACTGCACGCTATTACAAATTTTGATCAGGATCACAAGGAGGGGTAAGAAGATTAGGGGTGTTCATTTCTCTAAAACAGTCTTTCCCAGAATATTTCCCCAAACCCAGCAGTTTTGAAACAAGAAATCTCAATGAAAAACATCAGAGACACCTTTACTTCCATCATGAGATGTTCTATCATCTGTGGTATGTGCACACAATTCTTCAGTGTTGAAAATGATAAGAAAAAACAAGAAAGCATTGACAGAGGAGCATCAGGAAGACCTCCAGCCATGCTCAAACCATTTAGAAAAGCCAAGTGGAAAGTGTGATCTGCAGGCCTTTGACTCCAGCAGATGTAACAGCACGTGGTTTTTCAGGAAACAGCCATCTCTGTGTAACAAACTGCCCACTGGCTGTGTCACCACAGTCTCAACAGCTTCAAGGAGAGCTAAATCTTCCAGCATCGACTATTTGATCTCCTTGCTCTCAGACTCTGAATTCTTCCAGTCAGGGGGGAGATGATTGAGAAGATTTGCAAACACAGCACCCCATCTTTCTCTTAAGTGTCAAAAAGATGCTTCAGTTACAAAATGATCACTCACCTCTTTAAAGTACTGGGTAACACTTTAAGTTCTTACAAAGGCATTTTGTGCTTTATGCCCACACTTGTACATACACGATTTCCAGGTGAAAGGGTTCCATCACATTTTCTTACGAGTGCATTCAAGACACTCACAGACTGACAGGTGAGGTACACAGTCTTATTAAATTAAAGCCTTCCTTCAGGGTCTGAGCTGTCACTCAGCTCCAGACAGGTGCGTTTGCCTCTCTGCCCTCACCCCTCCAGAGGGTCTGGCTTCATCTGCTTTCATTCCTTGCCACGACATACTAAAACAGATCAGAAGTACCACACCACACCAGCTCTTTCAAGAAAGCAGCACTGGGAAGTCAGTAATCAAAGAACAGCAGTTCAAAACATCGCACTCTAGAGGACAAATATACAACACTCACATCTGACAAAGTACCCACTGCATTACACGAGAACCTATATTCCTCTCTGAAGGTTCTTCAGCAAAGTCAGATGGAATCTCCATGCAGGGGATTGTAGCAGTATACAAGGGCTGCTCTGAAAGTAACACCTCCTTTTTTATTACGCTGGCCATGACATCAGAGGTAGATGTTTGTGGTAGAGGTTGGACCTTCCCAACAGTATTCCCTTACATTTTGAAACAACTTTGTCTTTTAACCAGAGGGAGGATGGACTTTCTCAACAAGGCTGGATGATCCTGCTCCAGATAAAAAGTCTAAAGAAGGTTTATAATTCAGGTGTCTGTCAAGAGTACTGCAATCATTTGAAGTCCATTGTCCAAGACTCAGTGCCGCAAAGGACATTGGGAAGTCGCACATACTAAAAAGAAAGAGGTTTTGCATCAGAACTGAGAGAGCACATGATACAAGTGTCAACATGCTTGTTACCTGTGTAACAAAGAGCAGAAAGCATATCTTAATTTGAATGTCTTGGAAAAGTTGTATTCTCTTTCGGGGCGGGGAAGAAAAAAAAAAAAGCAATTTTGATTAACAGTGACAACAACCCTGTAATCTGTAGGAATTAAAGTTCAGTTACACTTCATATGAAACTTCACTTTTTTTCTAAAAATCCCAGAAATGCAAATAAACAGCACAAGAAATTTCAGGTAACTTTTGTTCACCACATTAACTAACCCCAACAGTTGAAGCAGATATCTCTCTTAACTTCTGCTTTTCTATTCATTCACCAATCTATTCCCTCAGAAAGGAAATAAACGTAGAATCCTCGTTTTCCCCTGGATACCGGATAAAAGTCCTCAAGCCAAAGAAATGCGGATCTTAAGAACTAAGGGATTCACTCTTACTTCAAAAGGAGGCTAAAAAAAAATTTACAACAGACTTCTCATCTATGCCACTGAATAAATTATTTCAAACGTTTATATCTTGACTACACTATGGCTCTCAACAGCACTGAAGTTGAACTGATTTGTTTTTCTAACAATTATTCTGGTCCAGATAGCTATGTGTTTTAAGGTTCTGGTAAGTACGTATCATCTATTACACACAAGCATTTGTGAAACGCACATGTTTTCATACAGCTATGTGGCAGATGGCTTTTGCTTGTAATATGTGACAACACTGGCACTGGAAGAAAGTAGTGTCCCTCACCATAGCATATGACCATTTCAGTTTCCTATCAAAGATAACTGATAAAATATCATCAGCCAAAGCTGATTTGCAGAGTCTACAGAAACTACTTTTCTTTCACGAGGGACTTGACAAACCTCTATGAATAAGGCCAGAGCTATGTGGATATGCCTGTCTGGATTTCTGTGTGAGTTCAGATCAATATTCATTTATCTCGCAGGCTACCACGAACTGGGACCACAATTTGTTTGCACTTCACTTAGCACAGTGAGGTCCCAGATCCATAGTGCCAAGCAGCAGCACCACCGTCATCTGCAAAGCAGCTGCAGTCTGAACTGAGCTGCCATGAGGCTGACAACCACCCTGTGTGAGAGCCAGAATCTGGGCCCTCTCCCTCACATCCAGCCCAACTCCAGGGGTTGAGGCTCACAAAGGCTTTAGAGGAGGGAAGTTGGAAACACAATATTGCTCACAGAATTTATTTGCTGTTTTAAAACCTTGACTCATGGGGAGTTTCCTGTGCATCTAGAGAGGACAGTAAAACCACGTGAGCATAAGATCATAAAAACCCTTAATATATACACAACAGAAATTCCTGGGTGACTTTCAGTACATCAGGTTATTACAGACAAATCTTTACAAGGATACTAGGAACAGCATCACACACACTTGCCTCACTCTTCCCTCCCATCAGGATACCAGTTTATGGCCACACCTGAGAGAGCACAGGGCCCAACAAGCCAGTACAACTCTTTAGATGTGCTCACTCTGACATTAAAAGAGATACATGCACGGAAAGAAGAGTTGCCAGTCCCAACCTTCAGCTGAGCTCCCAATAGCCAATCTGCACAGAACACATGGACGTGGAATTTTTAAACAGATACAAGTTACACAAGTCTCAAGGCTTAAAAGGGACTCATCTCTTCCAGATGCATCCAGGTCACAACTCAGCAGCACAGGTTGCACTACCACCATGAGCCAGGTAACGCAGCCACACACAGAGCACGTCTCCTGCTCAGACTACAGCTACCTGTCCTGACAAGATCATGTGCCACAGAGGAGTGGGTTTTTTCAATCCAAGACTGCAGTCAAATAACATTATAACCATAGTTGAGTAAGCACACATTGGTTTGTATTCTTAGGTCCCTCAGCAACTTGCATCAAAGAATTTTTTGTATGGCATGCACTAACATCTGTTCAGAGATGAATACATTGACGCCATTCAAGACAATTAAAGACAGTATTGATTACTCTGCCAGGAATCAGTTCTTAGGACTGGTAGTAAACCCAACAAATTTAAATTCATCACATAGAATCATAGAATCGCAGAATTTCTTGGACTGGAAAAGACCTTAAAGATCATCAAGTCCAACCACAACCTAACCATGCTACCCTAACTCTAACAACCCTCTTATTTATTTCCAGGGAGACTACAATTGATACAAAGATCACAATAGCACTCTTTAATAAAGCAAATTCTCAGCTAGAAAACACTATTTCTCAACATAGGTAATACCACTAGCTATGGATTTTCACCAGAGATGAACAAGAGCCTGCATGCTATGCTTGTAAAACTGCACCAGCAGAGGTGATCTGCTGTTGCTACTGCTGAAATGCACCACCCACTGCCTCAGTGTGCTCACATCCACCGTTTGCAACATTCAGCAAGCATTGATGAGTGTCAGTGAGTGCCATTTATTCCACGTGGAGGAATTCAGTGACACTTTTGCTTCATATGCACTCCTGTATCGGACACCATTTTTTCAGACTGTCCCCTGCTGCCATCTGTCATATGGCAATAAGACATAAGAAAATATTGTTGGGAAGGTTCAACCTCTATTGTCATACCACCAACAGCCACCTCTAATGTTGCGGGCCAACATAATGAAATAGGAAGCATTACTTTCAGAGCAGCCTTTGTATGTTCACCATGTGCTCATACACCCCCTTCTCCCTGTCCCCACTAGCCAGGCAGCTGTCAAGCCAGAGTGATGGAGACAACTAAGGTCATTTCCGTACTCAGTGTCAGTTGAGTAAGCCTGGGCAATATACCAGTGGCAACACATCAAGCTGGAATCATTTTGCGTGGGGACAAAGCATTTTTTGTTTCCAGAAACGTCTTGTCACTACTTACAAGCAACACAGAGACCATTAAGCCAAGACAGCCTCAAGGATATATACGGCTTATGCCTCACTGGGATTTGAAAGCCATCCAACTTCACATGTGCAGACCTACACCGTGGCATTGCCATACTGATGCCATGGCAGTGCCTCCTCTGCCAGCACTGACTCATGCAAAGCCAGACAAGACATCTCCGCATGCCAGGCCCCATCATGCCTCTAACTCTGCAGGCCTGGTCCTGCATTGGATGTAGGACACACAGCAATTTGTGAACTGTGATCTAGCTCTGAAGGATGCAGTCACAATAAACATACATTTTGCTGTCACGAGAGCCTCCAAGCCATCACTACATTCACTTTTAAAGTGTTAATTGGTGCCAATTGGAACAACAAATCACAATACCAGCAGTTCCAGCACCACAAGAGAGATCCCCACTCCAAGCAGCTGTGAGCAGGCAGCTGCATGGCCCACTGCCAGGGCGTTTGTGGTCTGCTCTAGGCAGAGAGCATAACAGGAAGCAGAAGTGCTGTCTGTGTCAGGAAGAGGGAAAAATATATTGGTCAAAATCGGATTTTTTCTCCTCTTTATATCATAGTGGGAACCAAGCCACATACTTCCCATGCAATCTTGTGCAACAACCACCCATGCTTAAGGAACCAGACAAACTTCTGAATAGACTCTAGATCTATTCCACTCGCATAAAGATACACTTCCTCTTACTCAGAGCATATGGTAACTTCCATGCATAAAGCTAAGAAACATTAAATGATCAATCACCATGCTGGTGAGCCCAGAAATATATCCCACCAGTGAGTGGAGCTCTTTCTGCAGCTTTAGAACAGCAGATTTGTATGGTTTTTGAAGCATAAGTATAATTCATTTCTCATGTATGTCAAATATTTTCCCCTCTCCTTCCTATTAGCTGCTCTGAGAAATTCCCAGGTTTTCATTACCAAAGATGTTTAGTTTTTTTTAATGGATCGAATTTTAAAAAGCAGTTCAAGAAGATCAATCTATTCCTGTTTTTTATTGGTACAAGCTGTTTGATAGCAGTCGGCAAAAATGAAGGCTTGTGATACTCCAAATGCTACACAGCGACCATGTTTAGTATCCATGTAAGGATGAACTCTGGTAAATTTTTCTACTCCTTGTCCCAAGGAGGGACAAGATGCCTATGCATGCAGCCCCAACTGGGGAAACTGATGTTTAAAATCATGGTATCACTTCAGAGATGATCTCCACAAGCTCCTTCATTCACATGCTAAATGCAAGACTAGCTAAGACACCAAGGGCCGGGATTGAATCCCTGTCATCTTTAGGAGCACAGTAGTTTGCGTCTGTACAAGCAGAAGAGGGAGCTCCAAGAACCTGCCTAACCCAAGCCCTTCCACATCTGTCCCTTCTTCCTCCTAACCAAGCTCTCAGTTTTGTGGAAAGACCCCACTCCCTAGCAAAGCATGGGGCAGAAGTACTTCATAAGCAATTGTTCACTCTTCACATCAGCTCTGTGAAAGTGGTCACATTGTACACCCCAAGAACTGAGAACACCAGTTTCCTAAGGCTGAGTTACAGCATGCAAACAACATAAAAAATAATACAGTATGGCAAGGCCTTGTGAAGAACCCCACTCGTGGAAAAAAAGGAGCAATCACTGCAGTGCTGCCATAGATTGAAATGCTACAAAACACAACAGATCAGTCCATGAACAAGTTTTTACTTTGCTCCAAACTTCTTCCACACCTCTGTATACAGACGTCTTTTAAATGATAGTTAAAGTATTATTTAGTGTGTGTGAATTAAAAAAATACACTTCTGAGTGAAAAAAAAAAAAAAAAACCAAACAATTGTGCTTCAATTTCCATACTAATTCAAGGAAAAAAACCATCAGAGGACTATATCTATACAGCTTCTTAGGTCAGAGGAGAGTTAAACAACATGAATACATCACAGCATGTTTAATTAAAAATGGAAGGAGAGCACCTGAATTCCATACTACAAGTAGAGAAAAGATGGCTTCCATCTTTTATTTAGAGAGGAGTTTAAATGCTTTTTCCCCATCTGGAGATCTGGTAAAAATTATGGCTTTATTGTCTGGCTGTGGAAGACACTGGTACAGATCAGGCCGACCTCCTCTCCACTCTGATTCTGGATGACCCACTCGCCTCTCACATCCTCTTTCAGCCTGCCTATGCTGATGTTTTTATCATCTGATTTCTGCTAGCAACAGATTTTCAGCTCCTTTTGAAGATAAACTAAAACGCAGCAGAAACATGAGATAAAGAAAGGCATCCGTGGGCAAATAAGACATTCTTGAGTCGTGTTCTTTTTTGGTGGAAGACTTCAAAATATATCTAAATATCAGTATGCCCAACAAGCTTTGATCAGTCACCTTCAGAGCACCCGGCTTCCTTGACATTGTAACAAGGAGGAGACACAGGCAAATTCACAAACTGAAGGAGAATAAGCAGAGGAGAAATAAGGTCTTAGGTTTTGCTTCCTTGACCAGCTGAAGAGACAGGCTGGGAACAGGTCTTGATGAAACATTCTTTTTTCATCCAAAATGGAAAAATACCCTGTCTAAATAACTTAGGGGAACCTATCTTTCATGGCTGTTAGACCACATTGCCTATGGATATTGAGGTGACTAATCAGAGTACATAGGGATGTAAAAATGCTGCTGTTGATGAATGTAGAAATGCATCTCATTTAGGAGACCATTTGTCTGGGAAGTTTTAAACAATGCTACAAGGCAAGAGAGGAAGGAGAAGGAGTTGAACTTGTTCCTAAGAACACACATATTTAGAGTTACATTCACTTTTCTTTTTAAGATATTACTGAATATCAGAGGAAGTTTCTAATCCTGGAGACATCAGAAAGCGTGCTCAGCCTGCTCAGATTGCTCTGAAGCTTCAACCAGTAGATGATTCAGATGGGTATTAAAAGAAATCCTCAGCTCTACCACATGTACCCTTTGTTGTCCACCTCTGCTGGATTCAGAATAAATGAAGTGGAGGTGGAAAAGGAGCATGGGGGGGGATATCATGCCCTTTACCAAGGCATATACAAGGGGCAAGGCAGGCTGACAGGGTCATCAGCACTGTGCTCTGGGGCAGGCAGCCCCACAGCCCCCTGCAGCACTTATCCTGTGGGGTCCCCTCCTGACTGCACCCCACACACAGCAGCACCCTCAACCTCTCACACATGCTTCATCAGGCACCCATAGCTCCCAGCCACCTATTACTTAGATAATTAGATATTATTACACGTAATTAATAAGTTCCCTTGAAAAACACATGCACGCACACAAGCTTTCTCCTACAGCCCCGTGCAGGTCAACAGATGGCCAGCCCGAGCTGCTGTGTTTCTCAGGACTCGCCATCCAACAGGCTGTTCCTGGCAGGGCAGAGCAGGCAGCAGTTACGGGAAGCTGTGCTGGCAGAGCATTACTTAACTCCTTGCCACTCACGTCCTAGCTGGCTGCTGCTGCCACGCCTTCCGACACCTGCACCTCAGCAACACGAAAAGGAAAAGCACCTCTGAAAGGAAGAAAAAAACAGAAAAAAAACAGAATGCAGCAAATATAAAGGCTTTGTGAACCTGCAGGCCTGTACCTGGGAAACGTGGCAAAGCGAGCCCCCTGGAAAAGGCTCTTTAACTTTGTTGACAGCTGGGGACATACAAAGGGTCAGAGGGTGGAAGAAACACTTGAATCACAGTCAGTCAGAATCAGTACTATTTCTCAAAGAATATCAATACAAATTCCCCCCCCCCCTCCCCTTTTAACTCTTTCCTTCTTCTCAAGGAATCCAACCTTTACCAAATCAAAGCTGGTACCATGATGTCTGTCACAACTCAGAAATACTCGTTTTGAGGTTCTTGGCTCAGGCACCAATTTCCTCCATGACCTTGGGCAAGTCATTTAACCTGTGCTGCATTTTAGCTCCTAATCCTTAAGGTGAAGACGATGCCTCACGGGCAGGTGATGAGGTTATTAGTGACGGCAAATCACCACAAGGATGGGAGGAATAGGGGTTATCAGGGCCATAGAGAGATCTGCCTCCTGAAGGATCCTACCTGAGATCAGAACTCTCATAAAGCAGCCACTATCTAATTAGCAGCAATTTCTGATGATGTTTCAGCCTCTCGTACTGCAACTGTATTTATTATTAAACTATGGCTAAGTCAAAACCCATGCACTGTGGGATCACTCTTGCACAAAAAAAAGTTTGAGCTACCGGAGGGTGAACAGGACTTGTTCCAACAATTTGGTCTTCACCTTCCTGACTCCATGCTCACCTTCTGTAATTGTCTTTCTCCCTTCTTGTTCCCCCTCCTGCAAAAGGGAACACAAGCACCTGTAATGTCTTATGAAGGGTGGATATATATTAAGGTCTGAAAGCTAGCAGGGAAGCAGACTCTCTCCAAATCACTCACAGGTCCAGTCTTATTCAAACTGTATGGCACTGTTTCAAAATAAAAATAGACAAGTGGTCACAACCATGACACTCCTGGGGTTTCACAGAAGGGCTCCCACCCTGCCCAGCACAGTGTTTCCTAGTTCATCCAGCACAGCAACAGCTCTGAAGCCCTCACCCCAACCTACAGCTCAGTTACAGACAATACTCCTTCACAGGGAGAGGCAAGAAGCATCTGCAGGCATGCAGTTGATTTCTGACCCAATGAGAGAGATGCCCTTCAGCCATCCATCCCCAGCACTACATTCAGACCCTCTGTTTTTAATAAAATGTCATGCATTCATTTTTGCTGAAAATGTTTCCTGATCTGATCCAGATTGTGAGCATGCCCTACTAATTCGTGGTTGCTGAGTTCTTCTGGTTTTTTGCCTGTAAATACTGCATGGTTACACAGTGGGCATGTATGTAATCAGCAAGGATGATTTACTGAAAGTTATGATAGATTAAGTCGAAGACTGGGAATAGCTCAGTAAGTAGTTGTTAATTAACAACTCTACTTAGTGGCAGGTTTTTGGCCTTTACCCTCTTAAGCTGGAAACCTTACAATCACAATTACTTTTATTAGTTTTAGAAAGCATCCCAACTTGTGCTGTTCATTTAAAAGAAAAAAAAGAAAAAAGAAAAAAAAAAAAGAAAAAAAAAAAAAAGGAAGAAAAAGACAGTGAAGAAATTCCAACCCTGCAGTGTGCAAACAGCTTTTCTGCAGTGCTGACACAGCACCGCATTTGGGAACAAAATCTGCTGTAAGTTACAGAATCACAACTAATTTAGCATCGTTACTTCAATGATTATGTTGAATGAGGCAAGAAAAGATTACAGCAAAGCCACAGAAGACAAATATTTAAAGTGGAAGGGATTACTGAAGCATAAAAATGCATTTTGGAGCTTGAAATCCCAGCCTTCACTTGACTTCATCTCTGATCAGCAGGACGAAAGCCCTCAGTAGCATTTTTTGTTGTCACTCTGAGTGCTTAGTAACAAATCAGGCTAACACTAGAGTAATCTTGAAAGCTGTTACCACTAAGATGAGCACAGCATGTGAATGGCAATTCTCTTCTCCCTACTATCTCCCTCAAGAGAGCTTCCACTACTGCATTATTTGTATTTTTGTTTTTTCATCATGAACGACACTGTTTGTTTTTTTTATTTATTTTCCTGTCCTCTTGAACAGGACACCTTAAACTCACAGGTGAAGCTTTTGGGAGCAAACAATGGTTTTGCTATTCTCCTGAATATATCATGGGGGGAACACAAGGTCAAAGGAGCTGAGCACTCACTCTCTGGTAAGGAGTTCCCTCTAACAAGACCCAGACCGTGACTCATTTTCAAAAATCCTCCAGCAGCACAGTACTACCTTACTTTGGAAGCCAGAATGTTGTGTGCCTCTTTTTAGCTTCTTATTTTCAAAGAGTCAAGGGAAGAAATTTAAACAATAACCCACAGAGTTTGGCTTGTCACGTTCCTACAGTATTAGTCAGAGAGGATGGGAGGAGTGCGAGAACAGAAACCACAGCAGTGTAAGAGGTGTTGCAACAACACACGTTCTCATTTCAATGCCTCAGGCTTGCCCCAGCTCCTCAAGGGCTCCTGCCTGCACCAGTATGGCTGTTTCATGAGTATCGGTTGGGAATGGTGCAAACAGCTTCCACCCTGGGCTCCATGAAGGCAGAAAAAGAGGGAGGACAGAAATTGAGAAGCCTCCAGAAGAGCAAAGCCAACTTACTCATACTGGCATCAAGAGCCCACCATGGGATGAGCGTCATTTCCACCTCAGACCAAAGC
Organism: Alectoris magna; assembly: GCA_030625065.1. Taxonomy (NCBI): domain Eukaryota; kingdom Metazoa; phylum Chordata; class Aves; order Galliformes; family Phasianidae; genus Alectoris; species Alectoris magna. The sequence goes on from CM060560.1 coordinate 111,044,800, forward strand.
ATCGTGAACTGCCGGACAACAGTGTACATACATGTCTAGACCTTGTTTTCAGTGCCTTGTTACTGCCAAGAAGGGGTTTAACAGGAGTGCAGTTGTTGTTAGCCTTCCTCCTCCCCTCAACTCATTAGCCCACCTATGCGTGTCACTACCACACACAGCCCGGGCTCTCTGCACTGCTACCTCTGGTCCCAGGTTGGGAAATCAGCATGCTTCCTCCTTCTGCCCCCATCTCCAGATCACAGACAGGTGAAACAAGCCAAGTATGTGTCAGCAATAAACAGAGGTGATTAGGAGAAGCATGCCACAAGCAAGTGCAGAGTAACCCTTCAAAGACATGGGAACACCTCAGCAATTTAAACAAAGTGCTAAACACAGTGGTAATTTCTCCAGAAACAGACAACGCAAGCAAAATAAACAGTTCTGCTACTTTCTGTTGTGTTTATGCCTTGGTTTGGATTTTAGACTGAGATCATATTCATAGGATAATGTGCAAAGCCTCAGGCAAGAAAACAGCAGCAGAAGAGCTTACACTGGAAAGGGAAGGAGAGTACCTGGGAGAGGGGAAGGAGCAGGAACCTCTGTAAATCAGGCATGAAAAGTTGCTTTCTTAAACTGTCACAAATCCTACATACCAAGGCTGCATGCATTGGGTGAAAGGGTAGATGGAAGCCAAATCAATCACCTTCTGCTCACAAAAGAGGCACAGAGTTTCCTCATAGCTGTAAGCCAAATGACATTCAGCAAACAAGTTTATCTCCTACAGATAATCAATTCCAAGACCTGACAGACACACTTGGAGGTTGGTGGGCCTAGCAAACCTGCAAGTCAGAGGGATTTGGGGGAATCAGTCCCATTCATGCAGGATGAACAGTGCAACTCGCTGCCTTGAACCACAGCTACAGAGACGCACTGACTTCATGGAATAGAACTGTTTGAGTTGGAAGGGATTTTTAAAGGTCCAACTCCCTGCAATGAACAGGGACACCTACAGCTAGATCATGTTGCTCAGAGCCCCATCTAGCCTGACCTTGGATATCTCCAGGGATGGGGCATCCACCACCTCTCTGGGCTTAACCATTCCTTAAGATCATATCGCACATTAAGGTGTTTTTAAAAGCATCCTCTTTTCCACAGAGAAAAAATTCCCAGGCTCCAAACACATCTCAAAACAGGACTTCTTGTCAGGAAATAAAATCATAATTGCCTAGTGATAGCAGTTATCTCTGTTCATAGCTACTGCCAGTTTAGCAGGAGTAGGCAAACAGTAGATGCACCTTAAATTAATTAGCAAATATTTTTCTAGAGGCTACACTGATATAAATTCACTTACTACTTCATGGATGTCTTAGAGAAAACAAGGGCATGAAAGAAACTGTAGTTAAGTTAGCACAGACAATCTCCGAAGACATGGGAAAAATTAAACATAACCTCACTGAATTATCACGTGCATCAATAAACAAAGGAACATCACAAAAGAAGGCATTTGTTTTCCGGAGAATGCTTGGAGAAACACAGAAAAACCTTTTGATAGCTTTTGGTGTTGTTATTTTTGTCACTTCCTGCTTTTACAGCCAAGGAGACATCACATCTTCCCAGCTCTCTTCTACTCCTCAAGACAAAAGAGCGAAAATAAGGCACCTCCTTTCCAGGTCCTTACATGGGAAGGGCTTCAGAGCCCACATGAGTCTCATTCAGAGATGACTTTCCCATCATTACTGCCTCCTTCTCTTGATGAAGCACAGCTGGCCCACTTGGCACCCATTGTCCCACTTCTTCTAAAGAAACAGCAAAGTTTCCTGGAGACTTATTAGCAAATAGACATAAGAGTGTAGTAAGAGGAAAAGGACCCCAGAAACGCTTAGCCTCATATGTTGTTCAAGATAATGCTGTTTTCTCTAAAAAGGCTAAAGAGGCTGCTCCTTGGATCTTAGAAGGAGATGAGTCAACCACCTCAAGCTGTATCCTGTTTTTCTGAGATCAACAATTCCAAGTCCACTGACTGCAACAGAAGCAGAATCCAGCTCTAAGGAAGTAGATAACACGTTTCTTGATAACACACATTTATAACCCAAATAACACAAGCTTTCTAGTCCATGATTAACTACTACTCCTGTCTTCTCCCATAACTGGGGCTTTGAATTAACGGTTGGAGTTATCAGTGTGGCTTGGGGAAGTCTGCTAGCAGCAATTAGCCATGGACACGTGCTCTCTCACATGCACACTTATTGAACTGACAGGGCTTAGCATCATGATGATAAATACTGAAACAATCAGCTGTGACGAAGTAGTTTTTATATCTTTCTTAAGAAATAAACAGGGCTTCCAGGCACTGAGTGTCATATCTGATGTAGAAAACAAAGGTACTCATGACTAAAGCTCATGTCCACTAACTGGAAAGCATTAATAGCCAGCCACACCTGAAAACAGAGTTGGATAATAATGCACATAAATAATTACCCACAGATTCTCATACACTACTGGCAAGTATCGAAGGTCTTGTGATTTTTACTATTTTTGCTAACACTGCCAAGTATAATACAATTAAGAAAATCTGGACTCTCATTAAAAAGAAATTAAGCTCCTGGTGCTTAGAAGTGCTTCAAAGCAGTTACCTCTTAAGAGCCAAAACCAAAGTCAAGTGAAGCCTGACCATGTAAAAACACATACGTTCAAGTCAATCTCAAATACGCATATGTTCAAATCGGTTTTAAGGTTTTAGAAGATAAACTGTGAATTTGCATGTGTGTTGGTGTTAGAACTACTGGATTACAGCAGCATCCGGAGTTACACACTCATTGCTGACAAAGCCCAGAACTAACACAGACATAAGTGAGAAAGTGTACGCAACCTGCCAAAAAATGAAGCCAGAAATCTTTATAAGAATAGTGAATCTTCATAAGAGTAGTGCATTTGCAGGAAAACTGCACCAAGAACTATAATACTGAGAGGCCAGATGTGCTCCCACACTAATTCTGGGAAATCCTAGGCATGGGTAGAAGGATGTGAGAAAAAAATAACCAAGCCCACAATGCACTGGTTGTTTAGAAGTTGTGAGTCAGCTTGAAAAGTAATAGTAATAAGTACAAGCACAGAAGTATAAGTGTGGCACAGGACTGCTAAATCCACTCAAATCTCAGTTACGGTGCTACTAAGGCTTGCACAGATAATATGAAACTCTACTACTGACTGTGGAATAAGTTATAGTTTTCCATCATTTTTCAGTACTCCCTCTTACATAAGGTCCACTCACTTCTCTAAAACCAGCTGGTATGACATACCTCTGCCTGCCCCGCCATTCCCCTCCCAGTAGCATCAGTCACTCACAGTGCGGAAGCCAAAGGCTCACTGGCTGGTAGCCCCATGCTGTGCCCTAGGCAGCACAGCCCTTGGTCCCAGCACCCATCCCCAGGTACATCTCCCCTTGTACAGCCCAGCTGGTGACCTCTGGAAACCTGGGGAAAGCCTGGGAATGGGAAGCAGACAAAAGTTTCCAAAAAAACAAGGACACTTTGATTTCACTTCCAGCATGAATTTCTTCAGTTCAGTTCAAACACTGCTGCAGTCATTAGAAACACAGCAGTAGAAACTCCCTGTTGGGTCTTGTCTGCATTCCCAGGCACAAACTGGAAAAGGAGAGTGCTGCCCACCTACAGTTGCTGTATGGCCCTCAGATGTTTATTTGTCTGAACTGTTTTTACCATAAACTTTCTAGGAGAATCAATCAACCAACACACGACACCGCTTTGGCACCATTAGAACTTTCTCCTGATGTTTTTCCAGTCTTTTTGTGAAAAGCCATAGCAAAGAGAGCTCTTCTCTGGGACTCTGCTTTCCTGCAGCTGCCCCATGCTCTAAAATTTCCTTCAAGTATTTCACTGTTCCCAGCTGCACACTCCTTTGCTTCACAACATTGATCGTTTACCATTGAGCCACGACTTCGGCAAACAACTTGCTGAACTACAAGTTTAGTTATTTGGGGAGAAGGGAATTACTCTTCTTTAAAGGTAATTTTTCAGGCCCCCAAGCATTTCCAAGTTCTGTCTTTTGGGTCTGCACACAGAACTATGGTTATCATCACTTTCAGGTTATCTGAATCAGTGGAAGTGGAATAACCAAGACAGAGCAGAAAAACAGATAATGCCACCCGTAAATACATTATGTTTACAATAGCAAAAAAAAAAAAAAAAAAAAAAAAAAAAAAAGGAAGATGTTGAAAATGCAGACCATGAATGGTCACATTGCTGCCTGGGGAATCTCAGGCATGAACAAGCACCAGCAATAGCACTGCAGCTGCGCATCCAGGAGTCAGGAAACTCATGGCAGATGCAGAAACCTCCCTCATTTGGGGAAGTCAAGTGCAACATACCACGTTCTTACTCCAAGAAGGAAGCCAGTTCACCTAGAGCAAGGACAGAGAGGGCGGTGAGGTGCTGGCTGCCCAGAGAAGCTGTGGATGCCCCATCACTGGATGCACTCAAGGCCAGGTTGGATGGGGCCCTGGGCAGTCTGATCTAGTGCTGGCAACTCTGCTTTCATGGCAGGGGGTTGGAACTTTATGATCTATGAGGTGTCTTCCAACCTAAGTCATTGATGGTCAACAACAGTGTACGTGGCAAGACTGGTGGGCCCTGCTACCATTTATCCTGTACTTGTAGCACTGCCCCTTGTTCTATGCACTGATTTGCCAGTGTCCCAGGGTAAAGAAACAGCTCAGCAGGAGCAGGGCTACTGCCTTAATCCCAGCTGTGGCTGGAGGACGCAGCAGAAAAAAAATACAGCAGGATTGCCACTCCCACATCCCTGTTTATTTTCAACACCAGTGACACAATGGTCAAAGTTTGTTTTCATTTAATTTCTCCACAGCGCTGACAGCTCCTACTGCAGGGTGAAATAAAAGGGTGTTTCCAAGCTGCTGGCTCAGTCCCCTCCAGGCCAATGTCACTTGCTGACCACCATGTCCTCTGCCAAGCACAGCCGGGAAGCAGGGCACAGCCCAGTGGGCAGCTGTGGGGTGCCAGTACTACCTGCTGAACTCTTCCTTGGCTCCAATGCTCGGCCTGATGTAGGAAAAAGGGATGCCTTGTGCATCCGAGGACCAACAGCATGCACAATGCTTAGCCCCCAGCAATGCTTTTCCCACATATAGGGCAGAGATGGGATTCAGCTGAAACCTCACAGGGTCTGGGATCAACCCCTGCAAAAGTTTGCTGGCTCCAAGAAGGCACCAGCTGTATTTTATCAAACACCAGCTGCAAACAGACTTCAGCAGTGAGCATCAGACTTAATTACCAGCTGGCAAATCCCACACATGCAGTCCCATGCTAGGAGAAATATGTGTGGGACAATAATGTTGTCAGTGTCTTAGTAATAAAGGCAACAATACCCAGGGAAAGTAATTATGCTAGCAAGCTAGTGCTTCTGAAAAAAAAAATGTTGGCAGTCTGACCCTGTGAGAAGCTGGGTTTCAATACATGAAAGTTTTTCGAGACGTAAATGAAGAAAACATGTTAGTGGTCTCATTGCCACAGAGACAATAAACTTTGAACACTCCCAGATTTGAAGGAAGCTGGAATATGGCTTGAGATTTTATGACTCAGACTCTTTATTCCACCCTCCAGCCCAAAATGAATAAACAGCACTTGCAGTTGCTATGCAAGATGGTGCGTTTCCCTCACACATCGCAGAGAAAATCCACATGCTCAGAGGTTGGGAAATTCATGGTTAAGGGCAACGTCATTGCAGTACTGGCCATAACTTCACAGCATTTTGGTAAATTCAAAGAAACGATTTTCTAAGCCAAACATTGCATTCACAATTCCAGTTTATGGGTTAATAAATAGCTTCTGACATTTTATTATGTTCTAAATCAGTTGGAGTAGGCGGTTACTGCATACCGACAACAGCATATTTATAAACACTTGCATCAAGTTACCAAAATGACTTCATTGTGGTCTGGATTGTTTTTTTAAAGGGGATTAAATAGATGGGAATACATCACTTTCCATCGCTGGTGGCAATGAGAAGCACTGCAAACAAATAAACAAAGTGCTACACTCCGATGAACTAACAAAACTGAGAAAAATCTTAGTCCAACGAAATCAAACCCATTCCTTTAAATCTCTGAAGATACCTACACTAAAATCATGATTGATTTTTTTTTGGTTGGGTTTGTTTTGTTTTAAACCATCCTGTCACTTAGACAATTTTGGCGCCATTGTTTATCTCCTGGTAGAGTCAAATCAGCTGTGACCCAGTACTTGAAGGGAGCTCATAAGCAGGAGAGAGACCAACTTTTTACAGTCTGCTAGTGATTGGACAAGGGGGAATGGCTTTAAACTAAAACAGGAGAGATTTAGGTTAGATATTAGGAAGAAACTCCTTACTCGGAGAGTAGAGAGGCACTGGCACAGGATGCCCAGAAAAGCTGTGGGTGTCCCATCCCCAGAGGTGCTCAAGACCAGGTTGGATGGGGCCCTGGGCAGCCTGAGCTGGTGGGTGGCAATCCATCAGGGGATGGAACTGGGTGGGCTTTATTTTCTGTTCCAACCTAAGCCATTCTATAATTCTGCAATTCTTACTGAAGTTTGAGGAGTACACTGACCACTTAACACCTTTTTCAAACACAAAAGCTTTCCTAAGCTTTGCGAAAGCAAAAATACAAATCTTAGTAGAATATCTTACACACTGATACACCAGTACTTTCTTTTAAAGCCAAACAAAACCGGGTCCAGTTTCAGTGGCCATTCTTGCTCTAATTCTCCACCTCCTGTTTTATCATCTGCCTACTCAGATGAGGACAGAGTGTATTTTTCACAGTGCTTTTTGTTGAGATTTTCTACATGTTCTGGCCCTTTCACAAATCACCTTCTTATGTCTGCTGTCTGCACTGTCAAAGATCACCACACCACAGACTGAGACTCACTAGGGAAGAAGATATTTTAAAATACTATGTAGCCCATGTTTCTGTTATTTGAGATAGATAGAAAAGTTTGCTTATTACTCCATTTTTATTGATGTGGTCTGACTAAGAAGTTTTTTGCTCCATAATCACTACTCATAAACACAAACCAACAATAAATGGGGTGAAAAACATTTTGGCCTCTGGCTTGCGCGTACATTTTTTGAATGGCATATAAACAATTCACGTTGTGACCTGATTATCTAAATTGCCTGCTGCCACTTCTGCTTCCTGATTGAATGCCACCAGTATGAACAGGAGCTGCTCATAGGCATGCTGTGAGGCACAGCCACTGATACCAGATAGTCATCCAAATATGCACAAACAAGGAAATATCATTACAAGAGGGCAAAGTGCAGTTTTTGAGTATCTCACCAACATCTTCTTCATGCCAGCATGAACTCTATTTTTCAAAGAGACCAGACAGTAATCGTGCACCGAAATCCTTTCAAAATGCTCTGCAGAGGGACCATGTTGCACAAAATCCTGAAGGGACCAGGAAATACAGATGTGCAAGATGAGTACAAACCTAGCAGGGCACAGAGGAGCAGACTGCTAGAAATGTGTGTTATCATGCATGGTGCTGGAGTGCTTGTGTTTGCAAGAGGCAACCATGCAGGCAGAATCCTCAGTCATCCCTTCAGCCTATTCTCCACGAATAACAAGAGAGACTCATTGGGGAGAAAGTGGTTGGTTTCAGCACCTCCTGTCCTCCAGCCCTCACAGAGCACTGCTACCCAGCCTCCTCACCCCATCCTGCCCTGCATCTTCATTACAACCCTGCTCCTGCTGCCTTTCCCAGCATGAAGCAGGAGGTGGAAGCAGTCATCCTGCTGCATCAAAGTGGTGAAGTAGTACAGAGGGTGCAGGCACAATCTGCCTTCTTGCTCTCTCCTCACAGAAATAACCTGCATCAAGTCAGCAGCACAAAGACAAAATAGAAAAGGGTCTGGAAGAAAAGGCACTGTCTGGAATGCAATCTGGATTCTGAGACCTTCTGTTTCTTCAGTTCTCTGTATGTTTAGGTTGTTTTTAGTTTGTAGTGTTTATCACTGCATAACATTCTAACTTACATTATTTCAATCACAGGTGCAATCATGCCCTGAGTAAGCTCCTTGTTATTGGTGCCTGAGTGCAATAAAGGTTTTTGTTAGCCAAAATCATAAATCATAAATGCTATCCACCCAACGATTGCAAAAGGGAAACTACAGCTTTACAAAAGTGAATATAAAACAAACAATAGAAACATTGTATTGAAACAGCATCTTTCACACTGAAATGGACAGCAAGGTCACTTTTACGAGTCAGTAAGAAATATGGACTCTGCAATGATCACAGAATGATAGAATATCCAGAGTGGAAAGGACCCCAAGGGTCATGGAGTCCAACTCCTGGCTTCACACAGGACCACCCCAAAATCAGACTGTATGTCTGAGAGCACTGTCCAGATACTTCTTGAACTTTGGCACTTGGGGCCGTGCCCACAGCCCTGTGCAGCCCATTCCATGCCCACCACCCTCTGGTGCAGACCCTGTTCCCAACCCCCAGCTGCCCCTCCCCTGACACAGCTCCATGCCGTTCCCTCGGACCCTGTCGCTGTCACACAGAGCAGAACTCAGCGCTGCCCCTCCGCTCTCTGCGAGGGCAGCCACCGTGGGACCTCCCCTCAGCTCCTCTGCTCTGGGCTGAACACACCATAGGACTTCAGCTGCTCCTCATGCACCTTGCCCTCCAGAACCTTCACCATCTTTGTAGCTCCGGTGTCTGTTCTGAACCACAGTAATTAGACCAACAGAGTTAGCTGCAAGCATGTCCAGCAACTCTGGCCAAGGACCTGCTTCCCCATCCTCACCCCAAGTTTGTGATGAGCAGGAACTCTGGCAGACATGGGAACCAACCGTTAGAGACCCACTGAAACTTGCAGACCCAATGACACAGCCCTGCAAGGGTTGCATGATCACCCACAGCTCTCCCACACATCAGCATGTGACCATGCAGAGGAAGCGGGGCATGCATGATTGGAAAGGCTGGTTCCAGCACCCCAGCTCAGGCACTTGCAGTGCTTCAGGGAGTACATGGCCAGTCACCGGGAGGGTTTGCACTAACCAAGCACACTGTCTTCTCTCACCACCTTTACCACAGCAGGCAGGTTTACCACTGAGCATGCCTCTGACAAAGCAGAGTTCTCCCTTTTCCCTTTTATCAATCTGAAATGCACCTGAGGAGTGTACAAGTGGCTCATCAGGGCACTAGATACCATCAGTCTATGAGACTGAACGCAGCTCTGACTCAACATTTTCGTATCTCTTACATCAGGGCATGTCGTGCAAGGAAGTCTTCTGCAGGCCGGCTGCAAGTATGAGCAGAGAGACTGGGAGAGATGCTGTGCAGTCACAAGTGAGTTGTGTCCCCTTGGCTCTGCAGACACTACAGTCTGTGGGGACAGATTCTAGCCCCCCACAACCAACGTGCTCCAGAAAAGCTGTAGTTACCTTCTAGGTTTTTTTTAAACTCAAACCTTTATGGCTGAGCTGGATTGCAAAGTCAATATCTATTGATTTACCTGGCATACAAAATAACAGAGAGAGGCTAGGGTGATATATTCCTTTGAGCACTTTAGTTCAAAAGCATGCTGTGTAATGTCTTGATAGTAAGGAAGGTGAAAAGCCACAGGCAAAAATAACAGTAACTTATCACCACTGTCCAGTCTGCGTGTTCCACAAACATAACAAAGCCTTGGGCAGGGAAGTGCATGAAAACAGTTATAAATAGAAACTTGTTTCACCTGCTGACAGCTGTAAGTACAAAAAAAAAAAAAAAAAAGGAAGGCTGCACCTTTTATAGTAGCTGCAGTTAACTGAAATTCAGGGCCAGCAGGTCGCAACCCAGTCACTTGGTTCACTCCAGGGACAGGCCAGAGCCTCTACAGAGAGCAGCTATGGAGGCAGCTCGCCCTCCACCCTCAGTCAGGGCCCAGCCCCTGCGAGCTGTCAGCATGGTGGGCTCAGGCCTCTCACGGGCACACAAAAACACCTTCCCTTCCTCTGCTCTCTGCTTCAGGAACTCAGAGCACTTCAGTTCACACACACCCAGGTTGTTGCACAATGGCTGCGTTGTTTCAGGAGCGATCAACACAGCGAAATCAGTTTGACGTGATTATACGTGTAAGTTGAAAGCTTATAGGATCTTGTGGAAAATGACAGAGACAGGTTGGTGTCAAACTGAAATCTTCACTGTGTTGTTATAACCTTCACTGCAATGTTTCCTCTGCAATTTAACTGCTAGATTGGACTGTAAAGCTCCAGAAAGGGCATAAAGTAACTTCATTGTGATAACAGCTCTGAGGCTGCCAATGGCAGCCTAATTGCTCCCCTTAAGAGCACTGCCATCCTACCCTCACCTGTAGGCAGGATTTGTTTGTCCTGGCTGCAGAACCTTCCCATAGCTCTGACTTAAACCCAGACTCCCCTTTTCCACCAGTGTGTCACTGGAGTTCAGACTTCCATCTAGGGGGAAATATTCCAGGCAGCAGGCCTGCTAAGGAACCCTCCCTGCACCCTCCCAAGTAGTCTCCCCATTGTAGCTGCAGCAGCTGCTGACTTAAGTAGATGGTCCCTCACGCGCTGGATATGGACAGCACACAGACCGCACTTCCCTGATAGGCTGCTGCCAGGTTAAGGTCCACAGAATTTAATCCTACCTTCTAATTTTAGGGACTAAACAGAATCGTTCTAGCAACCACAGCTATAACCAATGGCTTCAAATCAAGGCTGAACTTCTGATTTAACATATCACTTGAGCTATGACTGAAACTTTGCTTTTGTTTTCCTGCACCCACCCTTCCCCAGTCTGAACCCATCATGACCCAGCTCAAACACATTCAGACACCCTGGATGGATCTGTCAGTCAGCCACACCAAACAAGTCATTTTTTCTGGGGAGGTGACTGACACCTCAGCAGCTTACGGGTGGATTTCACTCACGGATATAGTTTGTTTATGAAAGTAAGTATTTCCTTCCTACTTTGGCAGGCTGTGTTACAGAAAACAAAACAAGAATACTAAAATAAGGAAACTCTTTCTGGTAGGTAAGAATGCCTTTAGAGCTTGTCAGAAGCAGTATCTCCAGCACTAGCCTACATGAGCCATGGTGTCACTCAGGAGATTACTTCATATTTGCCTTCTTGCCTTCAAATCTAAAGGAAGGCAGTGATCTGCTACTTTGCACCTCAAATTCATGAATTCACTTATAATCTAATTGTTGATGGAGGCCAACTCCTTCCAGCTTTCTCACGATACACCTTACACCTATTCCAGAAAAGATAGGAGATGAATGCAAAGAGGTAATAAAAGAACCTTGGGAGACTTCCAGATAGCTTCAATTCACAATTCTGTCTCATTGCTACAGTTGAGATATAAGTTATCTCCTTGTTTTCACTCCAGTTACTTTCAGCTTCGGTGATGTCGAAACACACTCATCTCTGCTATATCAGAAACAGTTATTGCACCAGAAGTTAAAGATTTTTTATTTAAAATAATTTCTAAAGCAGTTCTAGTGATAATGCAGTCATGTGGATATTGTATAATCGATACTACATTCTTCATAGCTTATTTTTGGAAGCAAAGTATAAACATTTCCAGCATGCATTCTTACAAGAAAAATGCTTGCAAAGCAAGATTATATTCTATGAGAAGAAAATAAATAAATCCCTTTTAAATGGCAAACAAAATACATTTCCTCTTGCTGTCTCATAGTAAATGCTTACACATGCAGGTCACGTACACACACAAACTTTCACATTTGTAAGGTCATCTTGATCAAATAAGGAAAGTGCTGTAAAAGGTCCCTGAATTAACTGGGCAGCATATCAGGATGTAAATCAGCGTATCTCAGGAAAGATGCAAGTCTTGTTTTCTTGTTTTACGATGCTAGCCACATGCAGACACACACACAAAACTGCTTTCATGTTAGCTCAGCTCTCCCTCCGTAAAGGTTGATAGTAAAGCCTTCCCTGATGGTCATCAAAGTCAGAGACTGATGAGTTCAGAGCTGATGGCAGTTTTTGATAGTCAAGGAAACTGATAATTTGAAGAACTTAATTCCTCGTATCTTAAATGTTTGTTTCCCTGGGAAAAGTCATCAGAGCATCTATTCTGGAAAAAAAAAGAAAAGAAAAAGAAAAAAAAAAAAGAACAACAGCCATTTCTCCCTTGCCACACACTCCCCATGATGAAAGGATTCTTCAGTTTTGTAACTACCCAACTCAGCTCCTAATATGGGTAACAAAGAGGGCTATGCAATTCTGGGGCACTCTTCACCTCATCGTGAAGGAAACATGTAAATTAGATCAAATGAGGTGCTCCCTGAAAATGCCTCTTTCTCCCCACTTATGGTAGACGAGGGCTACAACGAACGACAAGCTCCCACGCAGGTCTTGGAAGTGGACTGTGCCTTATTCCAATGGGACAATGGAAAGAAGGAAGCATTGCTCTCTTGGCTGATAGAAAATTTCTCTGTTCTAAATCACAGGACTAGTTAACCCAAAGACAAAAAGAGAGTGCTCCATCGCTCCACCAGTCATTTGAACAGTACCAGATTTTTACTTCAGCGTACCTCCTGCCACAATCTATCTGTAGCCAACCTCCAGGATGGAGCAGAGAAAGGGTTTTCTCCCTGGCTCCTTTATCCCATCTGCAGAGGCACTCAGGCATGTGTTTAATAATGGCGAATGAGAACAGTCACCTTTCCAATCCCTTTGGACTTACTAGCTCACAGTTATCTGAGGATGTCTTATTGTCTGTCACTAACAATTTTCCTCCTTAGATCAGTATTTCAGTACATTCTGTTTTTCAAAAAATGGTTTGGGTCCTTCCCTTCATAACATTGCTTGAGAGTCTGATCCAGAACTTCATTCTTTGAATGATTTCACTAGTTTGAAGCCTAAACTTCATGATGACCAATTTCTAGCCAACTGGGTTTGTGCCAGTAGCATCATTTACATCAAATAGCTCTTCTGCTTCCACAGTCTTTGTCCTTTTTCTATTCCCCAAAACACTTTTATAAAGAGCCATCATATTCCATTCCAATTTTAATTTCTCTATTTCCAAAACCAGTGTCTTTTCTTGAGTCTTTCACAGGAAGAAATGCCATTATTCTCATGTGAGTAGCGCCTGTTGCAGTTTAATTAATTAATCCCTCTGGAGCACAGGTAACCAAAGCTACATAAAATATTTAATTAAAGAATGCCCATAAAAGTGTACAGTACCACCCTGCCTTTACACAGAAGAACCTTCACCTGGTAGGCCAGGTTGTCACTAACTTTCCTTCCAGCTCAGTGTCACTGTGGTGACTTATGGCATCTTCGTACTTATCAACAAACTGAAGCTTCTTTCTACCTTCATCCACCAGTGCCAGTAAAAGTTCCTCCTGTTCATCTTTTTGGGGTTTTGTTGTAGTAGGCAACAGCGAGGATTCAGGATGTGACGTGGTAGGACTCTCCCCTTGCTCGGTGTCAAAGGGTTAATGTATGCATAAGGGGCGTAGACAAAGTAGGATAGGTATACAGGTAAATCGCACGACGCAATAAACGCCATTTTTCTGCTCACCATATTGGTATTCACGTGCAGTTCTTTGGCCCGGGTAGGTTTTACCCGATAGTCCAGCACAGGCACAGAACTAAAAGAACATGGGTTGCCAGGTGCATGGCAACAGGGTTTCATATTTTGTGCTACTTAACTGCATCTGCTTCCACTGGGATGTATTAAAGATCAGTGGCTCTGTGGAGATTTTTATTAGACTGGGAACAAACAGTGCTTTTTTGTTCTGGCCTGAATTCTACACAGAGAAATGAAAAAGAGGGTCAGTCTTTTCCAACAGCTTTCCCCCAAACCAGCTGTTATTCTTCTCTGTGAAAAATAAAAAAAGAAAACATTAAAAAAAATCCCCATGGTTAACATTTGTGGCTTTATGCTTCATGCAGCTCATGGTAATGCGAATGAAAGATGCTGTTGTTTTTTGTTTTTCTGTAAGGGAACAAAATTGGGAAAACCAACAATGTTTAGTTCCAGTCATAACTACAAGGAGTTTTGCAAAGTCATTCATTTCCCTAGGTAATATCCAAGTGGTTTTGTTTTTTTTTACTGTGCTCCAGCTAATATCTACTTCAGCTTTCGTATGAGTAAAAGAAATTAGACATGAATTACGCAAAGCTAAAAAACCAAATCAACCACTATACGTGCTTAATGGTGCACACAGATGATAATAATAAGCACAAAAGTATTTAATCTACACCATTATCCCCCTTTAAAAGGGAACAGGTTACAGGAAAAGAACCACAATGTGAAGATATTCCTAGAATTAAATATCTGACAGGAGTTTAGATTAGGCCACAACACAGGAATCAGCAGCATCAAATAATGGGATTATTGTAGCATTGAAGAAAGACCCCTGTATCTGATCTTCAGCTAGATTAGCACTGCTCCATGTATATCAAAGGAGTCATATCTGATAGGCATTGCTAGAGATTCCAACTGCCTCAACCTTTTATTTTTTATTTTTTTTTTCAGTTTACAAGAAAAATAACTTAATTTAGAGAAACCTACCCATCTTTTTCTAGCTTATTTTTTTTTCCAACTCACACAAATCCTAATTCCATTATTTACAGCAGTGAAAGCTGGCTGAACTGGCCTTTATATACAGTCTACGGTCTAGCACCCTGGGCAGCCGCCTTATAAAAGGAAAAGGAATCAGGAAGGTTCACAATCAAAACACTGCAGAAGAACATAAACTCTCAATATATAAAATGTACATATTTCCTACCCACAAACAGTGAGGTGCTGCTGGTTTACAGTGCTTATGGCAATTTAGTGGATGTAACATGGAGGCAAGTAAGTCTTCATGGGGCATTCAAAGCAAAGAAAACCTTTTTAACATCATGTTGTGTGCAGTGTAGTAATCTAGCAAGAGTTTAGAATGTAAGCACATGAACAGTTCACTTCAACACAAATACTCACAAGGATAGGCAAACCTAGGCCACAGAATGTGTTGGGTTTTTTTTTTTCTATCAGAAGGTACCACTTCTTTTTGTTCTTCTCTGAACTTCTGTCTCCAAAAACAGAGAAATGAGAATAGCCCCTTGTGTATTTCTCTTGAAACAAGAAATTAAGTTGGTTTCTCTTGAAACAAGAAATTAAGATGGTAAGGCCTATTTCCCAGCTGAAAGTATATCATATGTATATAAAGCTTATATATTTTCTTGTCTCCAGTGTCAAACACAGCTCTGCAGGACCCTACAGTACAGACAACCACAGTTTGAAAGCTGCAGGTTGAGGTGATTCTAATGTTCCGACCTCACCCAAAGGAACTTCTGGCTCCTGTCTAAAAGGGAGATGGCCACTGCTGAGAGCCATACAGGGTACTTTGCTGGTACTGTAAGGGTATCGATACAGTTAAACTACTGCTGGTGTAGAATCAGTTATGGTGGGAAAAGCAGTTACATGAGTCCTAGGCTTTCTGGCTAAGGGACCAAACCATGGGAAATGCACCAGCATGGTTCTTGTACCGAATTATGTATCATCAGCTCCTAAGCCAAACTTGCATTTGGATTCTCAAAAAGTGCTCATCAGGTTCAGTTTGTAGATGTTCTATAAAGCAGGACCATAGGGACTTCTGAAATGAGCTATTGAGAAGAGCGAAATGAAATAAATAGGTTTGCAACTATTTTGCAATCTGTAGTTCATTAGAGACAGCCTTGATTCCCAAGAATGTATGTGGTTTTCAGCTTCTTCAACCAGGTGGGTGTCAAAACAGCTTTTAGCCCAAGTTGATTGCAGATAGTTTCATTCAGCTGTTTATAATTTGTTAAAGTTGTTTTGCATTCTGGCATTATATCTGCTTTTGTAATCTGTGACTGAAACACTCTGAAAGGAAAAATGTGAATAGTAATCAACAAATAACAGAACTCAGTGACTAGGCAAATAAATGCTTGCTGCCACACACAAATACAAGCATTTGCCTGAAAGAATACTGGCTGAACACACAAGCAAGCAAAGTCTGACCTGCTAGGGGCAGCTACTTCTCTTCATGCCTGCCTGCATAGGAGCTTCTGAGCACCCTATGAAGCAATTTCAGTTTCACACAAGCCTGGTATTAAGGATGTTCTGTCCCTGTCCATCCACCTGGCACTTAGGTGGCCTTGCTGTAGGATGCTGACATGACAATTTTCCACGCTAATTTGCAAGGCTGACACATCTCCCCTCCCTGCAAATCAGTTGGTGGCAGCCTTCTCTCTGAAAGTGTCCCTCAGGACACTATCCTCATTGAGAAATTTCAGATTAGCAGCTTAAAAATGCCACGTGTGCTGATAGAGACAGAATTGGGTGCTGCTATAAATGGAAAGAGCCTATGTAGAGGAAAAAGTATGCAGTGATCTATAGCATTTAGCCCTTTTTTATTCCTTTTTTTTTTTTTTCATTTTCCTAAGAGGCTTATGCAATAATTAGTTTTCTCTGAGCTGCTTCATGTATTCATTTCCATCCATCCTCCCAGTGCCCCATCCCCAAATTGAGCCACATTTCAACAATACAGAAGTTTCAAAGACAGCAATTTCCTAGAAGTTTCTCAAGGCAACAGCTGGCAACAGGAGGGAGAGAGGCAGTCACACCAAGGGAAATGACACAGAGGTTCACACAGGCTTTCATGATGTCTCTCAAGCACAGAAACCACGTCAGTTGTCGTCTGCTCTGTCTTTGGCACCAGCAAAGTAAACTACAAGGCACAGAGCTGTAGGAAAACAAGTTTTGTCCACTCTCCAGTTTCAGAAGTGCTCACTCCTGAAGTGGGTTACAGAGAAGTGCATCACAGCCTGGTTGCACTCATGCTGTATACGTGTGTCTGTGCAGCAGGTAGATCAGGTTGGCAGCAGCAGCTGCTGAGGGCTCGCTGCCATGGCTTTGCATAGCCCCTCAGCAATAAAGGATGGGTTTGCCCCACAATCAGAAAACTCAGTTTCTTGCTCCAGCTGACCAAGAACTCAGCAAGGGGGATGCCAAGACACATCTGAGAAGGAATACACGCAACAGTATGAACATCACGTGGTGCTCGATCATTTTAGTGAGAAGAAGAAGCAAGGGGTGGGGAGAAGGAGGAAAGCTTTCTGACAAGAAGTGTAACAGAAAGTACAGAGGGGCACTTATTAAAACAGTAATTTCCAGTTTGTTGCTTTTCTGGCCTGTAAGATGTAGAGTCAGTCTAGAGAAGGGCAGGCCTGGACAGGTACTCCTGGGAAAAGACAGTCTTGTACAGAAAAAGGTTACCCTGGAAAAGGTTTTGGAGGAGGCTGAGTGACTGCCGTACACGGTGCAGGCTGCAACAAGCTGATTTTGCAGAAATCCCTTGTCACTGGTTAAGACCCAATTCCAGGAGGTGCCAAGAGCAGCACACCAGGCTTTGCAGTTTCTGAAAGGTGAGTGGATCACAGAGGGAATGCAACAAAGGGTGGGAGCCTACCTCAGACTGAAACCATCACACATCGTGCCTGGCAGCTGCAGCACAACAATCAGTCTCAGAATGCAAGAATTGTATGAATTCTCTCTTCTCCCCACCCACTCCCTATAAAAATAGTGTCTGGAAATCTGAGCCAGAATAGCTCATATTAGTCAGGTGAAAGAAAACGCACCTACTACTGAATATAAAAAATTTTAAAAGTTTCTCAGAAAATTAATGTCTATGATAAAAGTCTGCACTAACCATATGGGTTTTAAAACCTTTTATAGCATTTGCACTGAAATAAAAGACCAGGTCTACACAGCACAGCTCTTGGAAGGTAGAGAGGCCTGAGTATCTACCACATAAAGGCAATGGAGCGCCATTTCTTTCCTCACTCATCAGTGAGTGAAAACCAATGTACTCAGGTTAAGATTGAGGGGAGAAACAAGACTTAATAAGTATCTCAAGCAGTTTTTGTCAACCTGATGTGAATCCGAATGTTCTTTCCTGTTTCAGCTGATGCATGCTTTCCATTGCTGTCTGATGGTTTTCATTTTCCATTTCTGAAGGCATAAGATTTCCACCTCTTACCCTAACAACTGTTTCAGTGGTTTATTATTTTCCAGCTGCTTCTGATTTGCTCAGAAAATACACATAGGCCAACTACAATAAACAGTCACAGGATGTGCACATTTTTCATGACAAACAAACAACTCTGGCCTCTCATTGCAACCACAAACAACAAAATCATAACAAAACGTTAAACAGAAGCTGTACCACTGTGCGCAAATGAGTGTTTATTTCAGATCTAAACACTCCCTGTTCTTTCCAACCTCTGGATCTGACTTCCCAACTGACTCTTTAAGAATCAAGAGTACCTTGGCCCACAAAGTGCACATATGTCTTTAGCTCAGAGGCTGCTCCCAGCTAAAAGTTAGAACTGTTGAAAAGTAAATCGTTTGGTCTTTCCTGCGGACGAAATGTCACTTGAAGCTGTACCACAGTTTTGAGATCACTGAAGTTTTCAAAAGACAAGGCCTTGCCCTCAGAACTATGTTACAATGAACCAAGAGTACAAACAGTGTATTCTTTAAGATAAGTGCTTGGATTTTGTTTTCAGCGCTTAGTCAACACTGCTTCTAAACTGGCAAACAGAAACACTGGAGCTGCATCCAGCAGCTCACTGTATGTCCTGTTGAAACAGCCCTATGTGGAGTTTCCCCGAGGCCTTTGTCATGGGAGTGATGTGGATGATTGACAACAGAATCAACCCTGACCTGTCCTTCTGAGGTCTAACAGCCTTCTCATTATACAAAGTATCTGTCATGATCAAACATATTCTGAGCCTTAGCCAGATGACAAAAAAAAGGCTTCATAAAAAAATCAAAACAATTTAAGCTGAGCAAAGTTGCACTGTTTTCCACTTTTTTTTTTTTTTTAACAGCCATTCTTGCAAATGAAAAATGATCAGATGCTGTTTTAAATGCACATCTCTTGAAACAACTTTTCTAATCATTTTTTTTAAACACCACAGTGAAAAGCATCCATGTGAATTGGCCGGGAAGAGAAGCCAGGAAACATTACTAGTGGTTTAAGAAGTTTTAATCTCATAGAGATCAACCATCTAAAGAACACATTAAGGCTCACTCACCCAAATCTGTCATTTGCAAGTTTTCCACAAGCAAAATCTCAGCACATCAAACCTGTGGAACATGTAGGGAAACACCATCAGTTTGGTTAAAGAAAAAATCAATCATCTGTTCTTATGGCTGTATGTACAAATCCAACTTCTGCGAAATGATTCTAGAGTAAGGAGTTGAAAAATCCTGGATAAAATTCCTATTGGAGTCTTTTAACTCTCTGAGCTCTGGCAACAATGATGGTTATGATGTTGTTAATTGTGACAATCACATACTCCTGAAATCCTGCTAGTTTCTGCTCCTCACCATTTTTATGTCACAGCTGTTCAGAAGGGCTTTAATTCTTCACTAAGCTTCCTGAAGCACTGCAACTTTGATTAAAATGATGATATTTGTAAAAGGAAGAGTAATCAAGTTTAATGGCCTTCCCTGTAGGAAGCTTTGAGCAATAAAGAGTCAATGATCATTCGCTAAATTCTTAGTATGCTTTCTCGTAGACAAAAAGCTCTTGGAGAACACATTTTCAGTGCAGGAGGTCAACATAGAAATAGGAATGAAAGACCAGCAAATATTCTCAAGGAAGCCCTTTCTTTTACATACGGCTGTCAGAAAGTAAAAGCAAGACAGACCTATCTGTCCCCCAACTACAAACTAAAGGGGTTGTAAATCGTTTGGAAGGAAAGTCAGGCTACAGTCAGTTCTGTTCTGAGTTGTTTTACTGGAGAGACGCGAGTCACTAGTGCACACCATGGAAGACTGATTTCTTTGTAACTTCATCTACAAAAAATGTGTTGATTTGGTGGAGAACTGTAAATTTTGGTGTTAGGGGGATGACAGCCTGAAGAAAGGTCTGGTGGATTAATGAACAACTTGGGCCAATGTAAAGAGACTCAGAGTTATTAAACAGGAAAGAAAAAACAAACAAACAAACAAATAACAACAACAACAAAAACTACTAAGCAAGCCACTTTAATGGGAATGCCCAAATTCGATTTCCAGCTTCTTTTCTCAGGTCTCCTCGTGAAAGTCACTTAGTTGCGGTGTCCCTGACCAGCCATATGAGCAAAACATCTCGGCAATAATTAGGTGTGCAGAAACTGTGATTGTGGAAATCAAGTAACCCTGAAATGAAGCTTCTCATGCAGAAGCTGCTGGGGGAGAAGTGAAGGACAACACAAAAACAAGTTAGGTACTGAGCATTAGCAAGCTCGTAGTAAAATCCTAAAGAAGATAAAGTTGTTTTGTTTTTTACCACAAGATAACTAAACAAGGACAACTTGCTTCTCTCCACTCATGGTTAACCTCACCCTTTTTGCTTCACTGCACGTCTGGTATTTGCAGTGAGTATACCAAATGTAAACTGCAGATAGTACTTTCCTAATAGGATGCCACAATGTGCATGCTCTTTAAATCTATTATATTAATCTTTTAATTAACACAAAAAGTTTTAACTGATGGTTTTGAAAGCTTCGTTTCAAAAGGCTTAATTTTCCTAGGTGTGGATTGGCTTACTTCACCTATAGGCACAAACATAGATAATCAAAGTCAACCTTTGAACTGGCAGATCTTTACTTCCACCTGCATGCTTAAAATGGAGAAAATAGGGGCTGAACATGACCCTTCACAGCGATGGCTCCACAGTAGTCTTACCGCTCTCCTTAGTCAGTAGCCTCTCAAGATGAGCATGGTGCCAAAACACCATAAGATGCCATCTGTATCTGGAAGTGTCACAGCCCGTGGGATTTCTCTTCAGGGCCTTTAGAACTGCTGTGCCAATAAGTCTTAAATATACACATATGTATATTTAAGAGCCCACCACTGCCAGATGTTTCACTGAATGGAGACTACCACAGTCTCTCATGTTTGAAACCTCAAAGGCAGAAAGGAAGTCAAGCCCTGAAGCAAGGACACTCACTGAGGCTCGCTCTCTACTCCTGCCTCCTCTGCAGAGAGCATGTAGCTTTGCCCAGTCCAGCAAAGAAAGCACTCTGAAGAACTGAGAAAATGAAAGAAAGGTTCATCAGAAAGAAAGAGAGGTTCATCACGATATCACAACTTTTTTTTCAATCTTTAAGCAATCAAAAGCCCACTGCCATTGGGCGTGGGTGGGGAATGAGCGCCATACACTGCAAAACTCAGAATGGACTTTCCAGTGCTGCACAGCCAGCCCAATGAAAAGACTGAACAGAATACTGGGGTGCCAAGAGCTGCCAGCTCTCTTCTGTGGGGGTTTCCTTAGACAGCCAGGCTTCAGGTCTTCATGGATGGATGAGGTTCACAAGCTAAGTTAAAAGAGGGTGGAAAAAAGTAGCAATTATGCAGATTTGCAGAGAAGGTATCAGGAATAACTCCCTAAGAGCATTTATAACTTCTAAAATATTTTGTCATGCTAGGACCTCGCAATTTTGTGTGTAGGCACACTTTTGGGAATAGACAAGCTTGAGTTTGGACACAACTATCTATTACCATGATAACCAAGTCCCAATAGTTTGTTAAAGCTTCCTTGGATCACACACTGCTCCCTATCCCGTACCGGAGTCAGACAGTATCTCCTTCCATTCCCATTCTGTCTGCAGGGGGCAATCCCCATGACCTCCTGGACCTTGGCAAGGCAGGCAGTGAAGGCAGAAGAGCAAGCAAAGATGGCACCAAGCTACAAATGTCCAAGTGCAGCCACTTGCTGCCAGTAGCACACGTCCCCAGAGCTGCTGGGGCTGGAGACGGTGACATGGCCACTCCAGGGATTCAGTGGAGTGTCAGCAGGGACCACCAGGCCAGTGCCAGTAGAAACATAAATTATGCTGTAAGGGTTTATCTAGAGCAGAGCTAGGACTTCCCCATCACCGCTGAGGCCACACTAGCCGGTGCTGCCCTTGGCTGTGCTGAGGTGGAGGAGGAGCTGCAGCTTTCCTGGAAGTGGCAGAGTGGGTGACCCACCATGATGAGAAGCACTCTGTAACTCCTGCACAAGCACACCTGAAGAAGGGAAAACTGTTTTTGGCTGCTCAGGTCACACTGAGTTGGAAAAGATGCTGCCTTTACCAGCTTCCCAGTTGGAAGGGTATGAATAGTCTATGATTTACAGAGATGCCTAATTAATATCCAGTGTACATAAAAAGAAAACTATGTGTTGCTGTGTGCTTCAAGCTGTGGAACAGAGGCTGTCACTTCTCCAATTAAGAAAAAAACAGAGCGGTTTATTAAGCACAGTTGTGGGAACATAGTTTCAGTCTTCAGTGGGCTCATCTGAATGTTTTTCCATTTTAGTTCATGTAAGTTCACGCCCTTTGGGTTTCACACAAAGCCCTAGGGTCTGAGCAACTCAAAATCTCAAAATCAAAATGTCAAGTTGAAACGAAACCATAAAAGGTATTTGGATTTGCATGAAAACGGGCCCAGATTTGCTTCAGGAGTTCCTGAAGCCTAGTAAAGCTTTTGAAGAGTCTAATCTGAGTTTTGTGGTTTCAGTACAGACTGAAACCAGTGCGAGAGAACAGATGCGCTCCTTTCAGGAAGCCAAAGCAGAGGAGAATGATTAAGAAGCTATGAGAACAAGAACCACAGGGGAAAACAAATATCTAAAACCAGAATTTCAAGTGCCGAACACAAAGAGTATTAGGAACTAAAAGGACATGGGTCACATTGAAACACTATCAACACTTTCTGAGGATCAGGTCCTCAATGTGACTCTGCAGTTCGGATGAAAATCCAGTCATAATAACACCACGTGCTCTTCTGCCCATATATAAATAGCTTTACTATTGCATAGCATAACACGCACCCTGAGAAGCACAAATCCTCTAAAATGCTTGTTTTAATGGGGATCTTGTCACCTTAAAAATAAATCCACACTTGCAAAATTCTAGCAAGGAAAAAAGTAAATGAAAAAAGAATAATCTGCTGCTTTTATTCTCTCTGGTTAACAACTGTAAACCTGTCTCAACATCAAATATTTCAAATTCTGACTTTGATCTATTTTTAAAAAGTGTAATTTTAATTTCATACACTCCAAATTTATTCTTCTTCTAAATTTTTCATGACATAAAAGTAAGCATACTACAAGTCAGTTTAGTGAATCACCTGAGAAGATGCAAACACAAAAGTAAGTTTAATTGAGAAAACTTTTCTTTCCATTAATGATCTATACATTGCATTCAATTACAATCCACGTTAGCACCACTTAACACTGACAGGATGCAGAGGAGGTTACTTCCTGAGTAAGGGCTGACGAGACTAACCGATATCTTTAGATTCAGCCTCCTGGCTGGGCAACTGAGAATCTTAAAAACATTATCATATCATGACAATCAAATGTTATAAATAACATAAGGGAAAACCATGAAACTCACAAGTACCTTGTTTTAAGAGCATTTTGCCTCCTAAATATGTATAACTTGAATATTTAACCTGCAAGTGAAACTTCCTTCATGCATTTTCTGGGAAGAAAAAAAAAAAAGATCATCAGAAGAAAATATGAATTTGGCTGAAATGCTTCCTTCCCTATCATCAGGGTACTAAGTTTCACTGCTTAATACTTCATCTTGTCAAGGAAATCAAAAAGTTTCCCACAGCTTAAGGATTAGACTGGATTCACGAGAACTCAGAGTGCTACCAGAATGCTGTGCATCATGCACTGGGGAGCTGTGACAATCCCCAGTTCTTACGCAGAACCTCTGCTGATCAGCTTGTGGCTGCTCCAGCATCTGAACATTTTGTTTCCCTGGTTTTCCCAACAGAATAAATAAGTATTTTTAATTCCAGATTTCATCTTTTGCCAACATTTCACACTCAAACATTTTTTTATTTATGCAGCATGCTGTACTATTTTAACCTATAAAACCTTTTATTCTTCTCAACCTTTCAGCAGCATTATTTTTGCAATTGAAATGACTTTCCATTGGTTCGACCTGTCCTCATATCACAAATTCCCTCCCTAGCCATGCCTTCTATTTCAGAGTCTATTACAGGTGGTATCAAGTACTGCAGCCACACCTTGCTTGTAATCTTTCACTAGGGAGGATGGTTAGTTTCTGGCACTGCCAGAAGTTTTCTGCATCCTTTTAGCTAAGATCAGGCCCTGGCATTCAATGATGCTTAATCATGCCATTATTATTGAACTCACTAGGGGTTAAGTGCTGAAGTAAGCCTGCAGGCCTGACCATACAGTCTATAAGCTAAATCTATTAGATAAGAAGACAAGCGCTCCTTCCCACACTCCTGCATTGCAAAGATAAATACAGGGCTGGTTTGGAAAATTTTAATGAGGTTGCTTTTCCATCCAACATCTCAGGATCAATTTTGGTAATCATCTGGGTCAGGTAAAAATGACTATGGGGCAAAAGTTCCCATATCCCAGCAGATCAGGGATCTCCCTCTTTCCAGTGATGATATTTCAATATGTTTTAATTTTGTAGAAATAGGCTACAGTAAAATATAAAATCTTAAGAAAAGAACCAAGGCCACAACAATTTACTCCATCCAAACAGCACTAAAGGATTTTATTTTCCTTCTTGGAAGGAAAGGATTTGAAGGTCTGAAGTTTTGTTTTCCAGACAGTTTTGACCTTTGGGGAAAAAGAAAACCCAAACAATCAAAATTCTTACACCTCCCATCAGTGGGATTTGGGTGTCCAGCCTGGCCCCAGGGAGGGACTGCAGATCACGCAGGAGGCAGGCACAGGCAGCTCTCCATCCCTAGCCGCTGGCATCCCAAATAGCTCAGTGCCTTGTTTAGTTACTGACCTTTTTATGGTCAGTATTTTTTTTTCCCCCCCAAAAAGGAACTTCATCTTCAAAGGAACAGCTGTCCTGGCAGCCAGACATACAGAAATTCCATTTAAATTGCAAGGTCTTGTTGGCTGGCCTTACAGCACTTCCATGTGGACTTTGGCATTTTCCTCAGAAATGTGAAAGAAAGTGGCCCAAAAAGACAAGCACATGGGTCCATGGACAGCTTGCAAGGTGACACAGACACTGCTGTAGAAGGGAGGGCTGGCTATACCAATATTTCTCTCCCCATAGTCTGTGCTTGGAGCTATTCCTGCCTCAGGGGGCAGAGGTGGGCCATGCGGAGAGTCTCACAGCTGTCATCATAGCTGACCTACAGCTTCCTGAAGTGTGTCACTACTGATACCCGTTTCCAGAGGGCAGTGAGATTTTGGCAATGTCTCTGCAGGGTTTCACAGAGTTTCTAGCCACCATAAAAGCCACCATCTGATTCTCAGCTGCACTGTAGATCACCTTAGACATGTTAAGAGAAAGAACAGGGGGGAAGTCTTCAAATCATGTCATGTTGTTTTTAAAATATAAACATATATATATAAAGGAGGAATCTTTGCATTATAAAAGTGACAGCAAAAACAAGTGAAAACTGGGAAATATAAATGATACAGGGAAAGGAAGGCACAGTGGGCCAAAGAAGTGACCTGAAGGGTAGCTGAACCATCAGGGCTTGCAGTGCTTACCCTGACATTTGTCTCTGACTCTATGTCCAGTCTGTGGCCTAAGGCAAGCAAGCAAACAAAAACAAAAAACAACTCACCAGTGAAAATATTAAGCCCTCAACCATATGAAAAAAAAAAAAAAAAAAAAAAAGGAAGAAGAAGCACAGCTGGAATTACTTTGAGAAACTCTGGGGTTTGTCCTGATTAGGACACTCAGTCCCAATCAGAATGTGCCCAGGACACATGAGAATGGATCTTGGCCATTCTCCACTAGCTGTGTAAGCCACAACTTCCCCCCAGGGGCTACCTTCACTCATGAGAGCCATGTGCTGCTGCAAGGCCTGAAGCAGAGGCCCGAGGTGGCACTGAAGCCCATCCTGCTTCACCTCAGCCCTCCAAAATCAGCCATGCACCTGTTTAAAAGAGTGTCAGAGGAGCACAGACATATGATAATGTTTTCCCTGAGCACAGTCTATTTTTCAGCACTGCACAACTCAGGGACCTCCTGCGTTATTAGTAGTTTCTGCATATTTATACAGGTTGATCCAAAGGTAATGTCTCCTATTTATTTGCAAGGAAACTACAACCAATACAACAAGTACAGTAACACTATTTGATAGGGCAAATTCTCAGCTACAAAACACGCTTTTTCAACATAGTCACTACCACTAGCTATACATTTTCACCAGCAGTGAACAAAAACCTGCATGCCATGCTCATCAAAATCTGCGCCGGGATTGGTGACCAACTGTTGCCACTATTAAAATGCACCACCCACTGCCTCGCTGTGCTCACATCCACTGTTTGGTCTCCATCGACATTCAGCAAGTATCAACGAATGCCAATGTGTGCTGTTTTTTCTGCATGGAAGAATTAAATGACACACCTTTTCTTCATCCACACTTCCATGCCAGACACCATTTTGTCAGATTGCCTCTTTGCTGCCATCAGTTGCACAGCAGCAAAATGTAAGGGAATATTGGTGGGAAGGTTCCATTTCTACTGCCATTCACCTCTGATGTCATGAGCCAACATAATAAAATAGGAGGCACTACTTTCAAAGCAGCCTTAGTAACAACCTCCAATGGATTTTTTTGCTCCAAGGCTGAACAGAACCCTGAGCAAAGACCCACTTTTCTCTAATATTTTTAAATATGCCTGGCTCTTCCCAGGCTTTGCAGGGGGCAGGAACAGCCAGATGAGTGAAGGGAGCAAGGGCAAGGGGGCTTTTTGCCTCTGCAGCAACAAGGCTGGCTGCAGATCCACGAAGGCGAGGTACTAGGCAAGAACAATTCCATATAGAGCTGGGGTATTCTACCCAGGGAGGCAGCATGGGACCTATATACAGTCAGGCTATGCTAGCCTCAAGCCCAAGCAGAAGACATGAGCCACAGAACCCAAGGAAATGCACCTCCTGCAAAAGAACACCGAGCTTTCTCAAGAGCATGGCATGCCAGCAGGCACCTAAATGCGAGGCCAGTTTTTCCCCCAGCTCAGCACATCATGCTCAGTACTTTTTTGGAAAATCTGACTCACAGTGTTACAAGCAACGTCAGCAGCTCAAACCCTGTTATTTATCTGTAGGACAACAATGTCTAGAAGCCTGAGGCATGCTGTAGTACTTCTTTGTCCAGGCACTGTGCAATCCCGCTGGCTGCAAGCTGTAGCTCCAGGAGAGCTGACCTGGCATCAGGATCCTTGATCAGACATCATAGCTTCCTGATGGCCACAAGCCACTTCATTTCTCTTTTCTGATCAACCACATCACTATAGAGAATATTTAGATTTAAAACCACAGAGCCAGCCTCTGGTGACTCTGTTGCTGTTGGGAGACATCTGAAGCACGTATCACTCTGCTTAATTTCACTACACACATATTTAGCCCCAGTGGATTTGTGTCACAGGTGAGACAGACACTACCAAACAGCATCTCTCTCTATAGGTCACGCATGCACTCCTAATCCTCCATCAGCCTTCAGGGAAGAAGCTGCTGCTCCCTTTCTGAGCTCACATTTTTCTTTATTACATCAGGAGTTTCCCTAATGTTCACTGTGGGGAGGCCCTGTGGCATTTCCTACCTTTTGCTCATTGAGACCTCCTGAAAAGATCTAGCTGCAACTTCTCCCACATACAGATCTCAGGGGAGTTAGTAAAATAAAATGTTCATGGAGATGGGAAAACAGACAGAATTCATCCGGCATCAGCTACACCACAAAATAGATATGGAGCAAATCTGGGACACTTCTCAGTCTTTTGGCCAATCATGGGAGAGGAGAAAGTGCTCATTGCAGCCTCACCCAGCTGGAGAGAGACATTGCTCAGTGATGTGCATCAGCAATACCACTATTTCAGAAGCTCTGTGCAGAATAAAACAATCTCTGCCAGCAGCAATGGAGGACATTTTAGACTACAAAGGAAGAAGTGAGCTAACCCAAACCAAGAAAGGAGAGGTGGAAGGTGGGTCTGATAGACGTGGACCCAATGTGGTGCATAAAGATCTAGACCCACTTCTCCTTTTTTGCCCTGACCTTCTTTGTAACCTCAGCTGCCTGCCATAATCCTTTGCAGAAATCTAAGTCTGTTCCCTATGCACTGGAAGGGCAAGTGCTCAGCACCCCAGAAGACCAGCTATTTGCATGCCTGTTTCTTGTTTGCCATGCTGGGAATGGCACCACATTACAGGGCATCAGGAGCAACCCTGGCCACAGGCAGACACTCCTTTTGTTTATACCACTTCATAGAACAAGAAGCATCCCAGTCTCCCAAAACATGCTGCCTGTTCTGAAAAGGTCTAAGAGATTTCTTTCAGAAATCAAACTGTTCTGCACCATCTTCCTAATTCTAAACAGAAGAAGAGAGGGGACTGGCACCACTGCTACCACGTGAGTCCTGCCACCCCATCTGACCCATCACAAAGTGGACCAGAAGGAGAAGAACCCTTTCTGAACCATAATAGTTGGCATAGCACAGAATTCCACCAAAATTACAGGACAGCTCCTTACCCTGCATGAATCAGCAGGAACTCACAGCTTTTTGTGGAGAGGAGGAACTGCTCCCACAAATAGGCAATAAAATGTACCTGTATACTTTCAGTAGGCATTCCCATAGTAACTTGTCAGAGAGAAGCACACACTTCAACAAGATATCCACAGAAATGGGCCAGCAGTTTAACATTTGGCACAGAACGAGCAACAGAACAGATCTTTGTTTCAGATCTACACCTCTTAGACAGGCCTTGGAGATCCATTACCAAATCTTAAACTATTCACTCAAACTAAAAAATAGAATGAGGAAAGTAATTTGAACACTTAATTGTTATATAAATACTCGAGTTTCAGAACAAAAAGTTAAGCACCCCGTTACGTATCTTTGAAGGATACGTAAGGATTGTCAGGAAGCTGAACAATTAGCTATACACTGTCCACACAGCTTCATCTGGCTGCACCATATGGACACTGGGATGCAGGTTTTGCATCTCAAACAGTCAGAGCTCTGAGATCATTCATACTGAAAGAAAGCAGGGGATTTTTTGTATGATCACAACACAAGACGTCATCCTCTTCTGCCAGCGAGAGTTCTTGAAAATGACCATACCAACTTCATCAAAATATCAGCACATGCATGCTGTGGTCTGCTGTAACTCTTCACTTGCACTCATTGTGGCTTCTGGGCTCACAGCAGAAATCTGTGTGCTACAGACCGTAAACAAAAATACAGATTGGGAAACCAAAAAGGTGAGAGAGGATTCATGCATGCAGAGATGTAAGATTTCGCAAGGAGCAGAACAGAAAAGCCTGGATAGATCTGTATCCAGCTGAGGTCAACTAGTATTTGTGGCTGAATCAGTACAAAAGAAGTAAGCAAATAATAGGAAAATAATCATTTCCTTTACTTCAGAAATAGAAACAGTGTCAGCCACAGGAAGTGCACGTGTTCTTATGTTTAGATTTTCAAATAAATATCAGATGAAATGACATCAAAGAAGTTGAAAAAGCCTTGGAAAGTCCTTTCCTTTGCATACAAGAAAGGTTTTGCCTTATTTCTACATTCACGGTTTCACTGAAATCATTTCAGTGGTGCCCAAAATTCAAAGTATATGACACCATAAGCTACTCAGCAACTGGTCAGGAAAAATATTTCTATGGGTTTAAAAATAAAACAGCACAGGTTACTTCAAATTGAAGTGTAAGGTCTGTTAACTCATTATAAAGATTTCACTAAGAGAAAAAAAATAAGGTCAGTGCATAGAAATTACTTACTCCAGTAAGAGCACAAAATTATAAAAACTCTCTTTTTTTACTTACATAGTCTACACCCTTTCTTCCTATATGTGGAATACTTTCCCACATTACTGGACCTGGTGGCTCCTTTCAAAGTTCCTTCACTGTTACAAGTATTCCTGTGAAATCTGGTAGGCTTAGTGCAAGTGAAGTGAATGTTATTTGTATCTACATTAATCCCTCACTTCCATCTTCTAGGGCCTTGGGCTTACAAGTAAAAAAGTGGGAAAACATTCTGGATAGCAGAGCAAATTTTTACCAGTGATCAGCTGTAAACATTTCTGTCTGAGAGGTGAAGGAATCTTTCCATGTGCGCTTTGGGCCTCAAACACTCTCCAGTTTCTGACTCAGCCTTGAGTCCTTCTGATCCTTTCCATTTCAGTTGTAGTGAATTTCTGGGAACTATTTCCACTCTGCTCCTTTACAGGCAGTTGCAGGGCCTTGCTGAGCTCTCTTGAACTCCACTGATGGGCTGTGAGAGAGGGCAGACCCCTTTGGATGGGAACAATCTGGCCTGCAGGACAACAGGTAGTGAATCAGAGGCAGACTTGTTCTCAGCATTTCATGTGGAGCAGCAGCTGCAGGAAAGTTTCTGTTCCACCAAATGATATGTCAGGTATTAGAGCTATGACTATGACATACGCTACTGGAAACCAGAGATAATTTATGTTCCTCCATACTGCTCCAATGCAATCTGATAGCCACTATACACCAAGCACTTGCACTGACAGCTGCTGGAAAGGGTATGCACAAAAACTGCAGCACTACCGGCAAGGTCCACAGGTCACATCTTGTGTGTAGACACCTAAAACTGCATGGGAGAAAACAGCAGGAAATTGAAGTAAATATCCAGCAGCATCTTGCTCTCTATATGAGTTTCTCCCTGGTGCTCCAGGTTGGAAAATGAACTGCCAAAACCCCAACTAGCCTCTACCCCAAAACCAAAACCTAAACCCTGTCTATGATCGCTTTTTGAAGAGAAGAAAAGGTGATGGATGATGGCCAACGGCCTACAATCCCACGCTCTTGTTCCCCGAGAGCCCGACTCCTGCCAAGCTAGGGTGGTGTCTGTATTGACTGCATGACACCTACATGCCACCAGACTTGTATTTCAGAGGATTCCTCTTCACTACATTTGCTCACTAGCAGCACTGAAGTACCATCAGTTTCTCTGTATCCATCAGATGGCAGAACTAGTGCTGTCTTCTACAAAGTGAGCACAACCCCTACACAGAACTGCAGCTACAGCAGTTCAGCCTTTGTTGGCCTGAGCAAAGTCATAGAATCATAGCATCATTAAGGCTGAAAAAGACCTCTCTGATCACCTAGATGAACTGCTGGCCCATCCCCACCATGCCCACTAACCACGTCCCTCAGTGCCACATCTACATGGCTCTTTTTCATCTCCAGGGATGGTGACTCCGCCACCTCCCTGGGCAGCCTGTGCCAGTGCCTCACCACTCTTCCTGAGAAGACATTTTTCCCTATATCCAACCTGAAGTCTGAGCAGAAGTAACCTCCTAGCAAGCAAGAAGTGGAGTAACTCAGCTCTAGGGAGAGCCTAAACAATATACCAGATCTTTTTAAATCACAATGGAGGCTAATTTTGCTTTCCGGAAGCAGATGAAACATGCATATATCTCAATTAATTTCAAGGGAACTTCTGCTGAGTAATTCTCCCTCTAATCAGTTTGCAGGAAAACAGCTCAGTGGAGCCTCCCATGTCATACAATATGGTGATCTCATCAAAATGCACTTTCTGTTTTTCACAGAAAAAGAGAAATTGAGATCACTCTCATTTTTGTTTTGTTTTGTTTCATTTTTCTGAAATACATTTATTGTAAGTATTTTTGGCAGTGCAGGAAGCTAACCAGAAAGGCGGGTCAAATGGTCCAACTGGTAGTCACTGGTTTCTGCTTTTCACTTGTAACTTCCCCCTTAGGAGGCCTTTACTCATTTAAAAAAATGAAGCATAAGCCCTATTTTAAAAGGGAGAACACAGAAATTTGTGCTTTTTTTTTTTTTTCTCAAAGAAACTGCCAGTAGGTGCTGGGCCTGGGAGAATGGAAGAATCATCAGGTGATCTGAGCACCCTGAAATGAGAGGTGCAACTTGCTTCTCCAGCTCATTGGAGGGAAACACAAGAGTGAGACAAAAAGGCAGTGGAAAGGGCAACACTACACAAATACCCTTGAACCAACCAGCCTCAAGCTTTAGTGTGCTGTGTCCAAAATAGTGCCACTGGTGTATGGGCTGGAGGCTGTGGGGTCTGAGCCCTGTCCTCCCAGTGTGGGAGCCCATTTTAACACATGATGCCCAGGTTAACACCCCGAGTTCAGCCTGATCTTCCTCCTCTGCATGTCACACCAGTCTCCTGCCCTCAAGCAAAGGTTCACCAGCAGCCAAGTGCTGCCAATGGGACTGACTCAGCAGACCTGTGGGAACAGCTCCACACACCCACACGAGGAGATGGCACCATTTGGTCAGATGCCAAACCCCATCCTGCCTGTCCTCCGCTCACCACAGAGTGGGCAAGGAGCCCCTCTCATGAACCAGCAGCAATCACCTCCAGCACTGGTGCAGCAACATGAGCTGTGGGGGAGGGTATATGCTTCTGGTCAAGGCTGTATGGTCCTGCTTGATGAAAGAAAGAACCCAGCCAAAGGCAAAACTTTGCAGATAGATAGAACACCAGGACCTCTACCACAGGTGGAGGGGTGAAACTACAATTTTTTGAGTGAGATGCCTTGCAGCAGAAAGCAGTCTCAAGGCAGCAAGGTGAACGAGAGGAAAGCCTGAGAACAAGTCTGTCAGGGAGATAGAAACTGCTCCTCATGCACCTTGCCACAGGGGAAAATGGAGTAAAAACCTCTCTTGTGTAAGAAGTGAGGAAAAGCCAATGGCTCCAAAAAGAAGTCCCCAGAACACACTTGCCCAGAAGCAGCTGCCATCCCAGTGCAGTGCAGGGAGCCCAGGCTCCTGGAGATATATCAGGCCTCCTTGGCTGCTAAAGCAAGTTAGATAGAAACAGGAGCTGACAGAGATGATCTAACTCTGGTTAGAGCTGGTTTGGGCTGTCCCTTCATGTTATGGATGTCTGGCCTTTTTCCCTGACACTGCTGTCTTCACCGTGCCAGAAGCTGCTGTCTCTGGCAACCTGCTCCATGTGTTTTTCCTCCCTGACCTGTTAGGCAATCAGTGAAGATCTTGTTAGAGAAAGAATACAGCTATTGTCCACCAAATTACCCAGACATACCAAGTGCAATAACTAAATATTTTGCAAGACCTGATCCTGTTTTTATATCAATCTGGTTTACATGAGAACACTTTTCACTTCCTTAGAAAACCAGGATTTTTGGAAAGGATTCATCAGGTCAGGAACAGATCTTCTGACTTTGTACAAATCAGCAGCTCTCACAGCTCACACTGCAGGCACCCAGAGAGGGGCGCGGGGTCCCTCAGCAACCCTACAAATCCCATCTCCAACAGAAATGGCTCAGGGATGATCTCAGTTTCCCACTGGGCTCCCCTCTTCCCATCCTGTCCCTTGATGATGCCAGCTCCCACTCATTCCTTCTCCTTCTCTGCAATGTGCTTGGGCACAGCCCCATGGCTCACACACACATTAAAGCCACTGGAAGACCTGACAAGGAGAATCAGGCCCTGACTGCTGTTTCGAGGCAGATCTGTATCTGAAGCAGCGCACTGCATTCCAGCCTCTCTACTGGCTACACTTGTGGGTGTAGAAAGCCATGTTTTAAGAGGAAAGTTTTTCCTCAAGCTGGAAATTCATTAGGGCTGTGTTAAGCTAGTTAAGACAACAGCAATCTGCTTTGGTCAGCTCAGCCTCAGATGCTGTCCGAAGAGGACAGAAGAATTCATTTAAATTAAATTAATGAGTGAGGTATTTTTCAGCAGTGATAACAGTTAGATTCCTCAAAGTGTGTTTCAAAATGCTGGGCAGCTGCTAGAAGGGAAACCCCTTGCTACACGACATTTAACTAAAAAACAGAACTCCAGCCACAACACCTTCTGCTCATTGTTAAGGAATCCAGTAGCCTCTCACCTGAAGGTTAACTGTAGGCATGCAAGGAGACTGCTGGGTCCCGATCTCAGCTAATTGCAGAGGGAAATTCTACATTTTTCCCCTCCTTTTTTTTCCTGCTAAATTCTACCCATTGAAGCCTCACCAAGAAAATCACTCTGGGGAAAAATGCTAGCTTCCACTTTCAGTAGAGCTACTGAAAGTTGTAGAGCTACTGAGTTCTTTAGAGAGGCTTAAAGATCAACCCCAGGAATAATATAACCAGTAACAAGAAACTATCCAGTAACAGAATCTCTGCTTCCACTATGTATGAGATAAACAAATCTGAGCTGTGAGATATCTTGTTTGACACTGAAATAAGGCATCATCCTAAATGCATAAAGATCACGAGCAGGACTCAAAATGGCTTCTGCTGGCTTGCCACAAAGCCCGCTGAAATTGAAACACAGTCCCCGGTGCTGCTTCTCATCACATCATTCTGCAGCTTAAAGTATCTGAGAGTTCAGGAACACCTTTAATCACAGCAGACATTCAGATATTTGCTGCCCTCTCTATCCTCCACCACTTAGAAATACCATTGGGCAACTTCCTATTGCTGGGGATGTAAGCAGCCTTTCTTGTTTCCAGCTCAAAAGTAATGGGGATTATTTCACAGCCACACACACTGCTCTAATTGAGAGGTCATCGGTGGATGGGATTTCCAAATCTCACTGTCAGCTCAGCAGCTTAGCATCCCTACATGCCCACAACCTGCCTTCCTCCTTCATTTATTTCAGTCGGAGCACACTCATTCAAAAAGTTTAAATAGCTAAATGGGGCTCCTTTCATCTCTATCAGGGTGCAGATAACAAGCAGTTTTGCTGGCAGATCTAGTCAGGGCTTTGCATTGCCTCCCCATGCAGTAACCTTCCTTGTGCACTTGTGCCGAGGGCGAACCCTCAGACACCCAGAGGCAGCTGCTTGCTGGAGGCAGGCAGGTTGTGCACAAGATACAGTCACAGGGATCCCTCCACCACACACTGGAGAGGTCTGACTCTTTCATGGCTGCCTCTCTCAAGAGCAGAAGCAGTAAGGAGCAGGCAGGTGATGGTATTGTCTTCCTTCAGCAAGCTGGCTGAGAGTGAACTTGCCTTAAATGAAAAAGCAGTGAGAATATAGCTTGGCCAGCTATTTAAGAAGAAATTTTAAAAAACCATCTCTGAAGAAGCAACCAGTGTATAGCACAGCTGCTGCTCACTCAGTTACAGCTATTTTGAGGTTACAAGCTCTTTTGTGCAAGACTCAGATGGGAAGTTCACTTCTAACACAGTAACTAACTTTGAGCTACAATGAGGGTATTTTATCTGAGCTAGGCAATGTATGGGCAGTTATCTAAGAGGAAGCAAGCTTTTAGCAAGCAGAACTTCATTTTTTCTACTGATGTAACAGAAACATTTGGAAGGCTTAGAGACGTTACATTTTTAAATACTCTCTACCATCCAAACTGAGCATGAACCTTAAACTGCAATCCAGGAGCATGCAAACAATAGCTGAGCCTCATTTCAGGATCCAACAAAGGTAGCTGGAGGACAATGTTCAGCATGTTTTTGTTTTCCAGACAAAGGTCAGTGCAACACTGACTGTACATAGAAGGGCCTTCAGGTTGAAAAGGTCAGAGAAAAATCAGACATCAGCCATATAATAACACGCTTGAGGGTTAAACTCACATGTTGAGAGAGAATGAAGACAGTCATGCTCTCTTAGGTCAGCTTTTGGCATCTAACTTGGGTGCTTATACCAGCCCTGGGTCGTCAGCAGAGTAACTAGAAAGCAGTTAACATCCCCAGAGCCCCCAGTTCAGAATGTGTGCCCCAGGCAGGCTTCCCATCTGTGCCCCCAACCCCACAGCCAGCTCAGGTACCTGCAAAGCATTATACCAAATCAAGGCTGCAGGGCACAACAGGAAGACAAGCAGCACCCAGGCTCAAATAGCTTGCCATGCAAGTAAGGCAGTGGCTGCAGAAATAAAAGGCACATCGCTTACAGCATCTCACAGGAGAGTACCCAAAAGCAGAAACTGCCAAAATCCCAGTCTCTGCTCACATGCCATCCCTGGGATGCCACTGAGAGATGTCCTGCTCTGCACCTCCACCCATCCCACTTTGGTGACCAGGACTCCTCCAAAGAAATCCCACCAGGTCATGTATGCAGTCACTCTTCTCAGCACAAAGCAGTGCCGCTCAACTCAAAACCAGCTGTGGCCAATGCTGTGCTTCCCACCAGAGCACAACCGATCTCTGCATGTCATAAGTTGGAATAAGCACTTAAACGTGGGCTCTTCAGAGAACCATCAGTTGTGTAGCACAGCACCTGTTCAGAGAGGTGACAGCTTAAGGACAGAGCTCTGCTGAGACCAGCACATCCTTCCTCCCTGCCTAATAGGAGAAGCCTTTCGAGAGGAGATGAGATTGATTCCACCTTCAGCAGCCATCAGCCTCACTTCCTGTCTGGAACATGTGTATGTCTATTCTGATCTAAGAAATGGATATCAGGCACTGAACCACGGCCAGAAGAGATTGCTGAAAAGCCTTTGTTTCAGGAATAAACATTATTCTCCCTAGGCCATGAGCTGGATTTAAGCCACCCAGTTACAAGAGAGAGATTCTTTATCAATATTCAAATTACCTACTGGCATGTGCAAGTTTCATTTTCCTCTCTGCCATGGGTACACACAAACACAGATGCACACCAACAAAGCACATTTCTGCCACTCCTAGCAGCACCTGAGCATCAAGTTTGCTATCAACAGACATAACAAGCAACACAGCAATGTGCATGCACTGATCATCAACCACATTCAAATGTGCAAGTCCACCATCTCGCCTATGGGCCATGCTCTGCATGGAGGGCCTCACAGGGGGGTGGACAGAGCATGTACAGTCTGCTAGCTACCTCCTGTGCATGCATCAGTGTTTAATACTGCCATGGCAAGGCCCAGAGTCCTGAGCCTGGGGCAAACTGGTATCCTAAACACCAGATGAATGTGAAGAATGTGGAAATGTTGTAGAGCTGCCAGGTCCCTCCCACAGTGACAGAAAGAAAACTGGGGGAACAGTGCCTTGATGTGCAACAAGTTGGCTTAATTCCCCAACAAGCTGCTTAACAGCAGGAGTGTCCCTAAAGCACCTGCAGGTCCTCCAAGTGTGCACAAAACAGTACACTTTCGTGTTTGCTGTGACACTTGGAACCATTTTTCTGCTACTGCTGTAAAGTGAGGAGGGCCTGTAGGAGTTAGTGGAGATCTGCTATTTCACATCAGTTGAAAAAAACACACATTTGAGCTGCTAAAGTACAGTTTTACTCACATGACTACTCTGTAGTATAAAACCTCTAATTAACTATATGGCAGATGCGATGGGAAGACTTCTGCTAATTATTTCTACGCCTTTAGGCAATAGAACAAAATCAATAAGTACCAAGAAAATGATAGTTAAAAAACCGTGGCAACTTGCAGTGCAGGTAAATTAATGGTATAGTGGCAATGGGAACGCCTCCTCATGTCAGGGTGCAGGTGGAACTGGGCCTCAGGTGCTCATTGCCCGCCAAAACCTCTTCGACTTTCTTAATATGGCCCTGCCATGGGTCCCACAGCCTCCTCCTTCAGGTCTCCCTGCAGCACTCAATACTTCTGCCATATCTGGAAGGCATTAATTAACATGCTGCAATGTTCAAGGCAGGAAGAATGACAAACAAATTGCAAATCTGCACAGATGAAGCCCTCACTGAGGACTCTGCTAATATGTGATAGCAATGCATGGAGATAACTCCTCCTTTGCTGTAACGCACAGGAAACCTCCCCAGCCTCACATGCATTGTCAGTCATGGGCAGCACTAAGGGATGTTCTGGGCACTTCAGGCTGCGTGGAGCTCCTAACAAGCTACTGAGCTACTGAGCTACTGAGCTACTTTGCTGTGAAGCAAGGCTACCAAATGCGGCCCCAAGGGGCAGCCCAAGACCAGGGGTTTCCTCCATCCCTGAAAGTGTGTTCCTTGCTTTCTACGGTCAAAATCCTTCAGCTGCCATCTCCCCTCTACGACTCAACTGCATGATAAATACAACTTTCTTGTATTCATCTGCTTCTATTTTGTTTTCAAAATTCAAGACATTCCTCGTTGAAATAAGAGATTCGTATTATAATTAGAGTAACTGAGAATGAATAACTGCAGAAATAATGTCCCAGCATACTGACCAGAGAGTTCTACCACATACCAAAACTTTTCTGAAGATCAGTTTCTATTATTCAAGAGAAAAGACTATGCTAGGAGTTATACTGCTTTAACACTACTGGAACAGCCAAAAAGAGGAAAAATGATCTTGCATACGTTGACTTAACACTGCTCATTGTTTCTCAGAGAATAAATTTCTGGATTCAGTTACACTTGTATGAAACTGGGTCTTGCAGTGGTGTAGAGTTCTATAACCTCTTGTTACAAATGTCTTCTTCTGCACACAAGGAAAGACCAGATCTAAGTACTTTAAGCCAAGGCATCTGTAATTTAGGACCTTCTATTGTGCTGTGCTCAATTCCATTATCAGAATTTGCATTTCCAAAAGTCACTTAAAGCTTAAAGCTGGGCACCCAAAAATCAAGCCAACATAGGAGTTAGGTATTTTGGAAAGCCTCGGTGTGTTAACTTTGTTTGTAGGCCACAGAGTTAGTTTCATTGATCAGAAAGCGAGATAAAGATTCGAAAAACAAAACCACAATCGCTCGTTAGCTATAAGCTTCTTCATATATGCTGTATTAATTCAAATGTGAATTAGACTGATTAGATGTGGAAATACAGCCCCAGTGCCTGGTGCTGGCGGAGCAGCTTTGTCTTCCAGGCTTCCCGTCAAGTCCCGTCCTGCCACGTTCCCATGCCAAGTTGGCAGGGACCAGTGCGCTGCCAGCAAATAAAGCTGGCTGCTGCACGAGAAGATGCATGCAGGAGGCATGTCTGGCGAGTATGCTCTCATGACTAACATTTCGTTTCTGTGATAACACGCTAGGCCACCTACACAACTAGCCCTCTGAATAAATACTTCACTGCATGGGTTCCCATGAACAGACTGATGGGAGTGCTAGATAAACTGCTGCTGTCGCTCTCACAGTGGTTTACTAAGTCTGGACTATCCGCTAGATCTCACAGTATTTTTGTAGCTCTGTTTTCCACTGGCATTAGTTCGTTCGATCAGTTCTACCACTCCACTACTGAGGTGCCAGACTACTTCTTGATACTTGTGTTTGTATCACTAACAAACACTTTGGCCAGTGTATATGCCTCCACGGCCGCACACTCCTCCATGGATGAGCACTGCCCAGCAGCTGGTGGCATGGTTGACTTCCCTCCCTTTGCTGTCACAGCCGTGGCCTTATACCACTGGCAGAGTACCCAGTGGCCACACTATCCAGACCCACAAGGACCATCCTTCACCATCAGCCAGCCACCCTGTGCACTCCTGGCATCCCTACCATCACACTGTCCTCTCAGAAAGGGCTCAGCACATCACTGAGCTCCCAAAGCACCTACATGAACACACGCTGTAGCATAGTAGATGGGATGGCACCGTGAAGCCCCTTTCCATCAGATGACAAACACTCATCTATTGAACCACATGAACTTTCCAAACCAAATGCTCCACAGCTCCCAGTTGGTGTAGGCTCTCCCCATTCCCTTTCCCCCTTTTCTCTCCCTCCACAATGTCTCAGACCAATATGTTTAGAAAGGCATATCCCATGCATCTTTACTGTCATCACATACCAACAAAAGCATTTACAGCTTCCAAATCTTCAACAACAGAAATTTCCTGGCTTTCAAATAGAAGATTACAGGCTTGTTCACAAAAGTGAATTTACATCAAAGAAAGTCTTTGGCATGATTGCATTTACCAGCACGAAAGAGGTACATCCAGCTGTTGGCTTTTCCACCAGCACAAGTCATTGCTTTCATTTCCTCTGCATTACGCTCTCAAGCCTTGAGGGTGAGTAACCATTGCTCCTAGGACCTGAGCACTGTGGAATTATTTCTGCAGCACATGACAGGTAAGCTGGAAAAAAGCTACATAAAAATGACTGTGTCTCACACGGGGGGTCACACATCTAAAAGAGAAGGATCTCAACGTCCACCCTCACTAGATGACAGGAAAGGAAAACACTGGAAAGCTCTGCAAAGAGCAGAGCAGGGATGGGACAACTAGCACTATGATCACGTCCACGAACAGAATCATGCCATCGTCACTTACATGGCAGGAGCCTATCCTCTGAAATGTGTCATATGTATGATAACACCAGAATTCCAGCATCAGCTGGACAGGCAGGCAGATAACCAAGGCCAGGTATGACAGAGGGACTAGCCCTGGAGAGGAGATTGACAGGAGCAGCTTTCTAGTAGGATTTCCCAACGCCTGCTATTGCCAGGAAATTAGAGGTTGGTTGGGGTGGCTGGAGGCCAGTAAGGCACTGGGTCATCTGAGTACCCCTTGGCCATGGGTAATTGCTGAGGCCAGGCACTGTGCAGAAGGCTGGGTGGACCACCACAGCAGCCACTGGCAGCTCTATTTCTCAAAGATTTTTAAACCAGAACCATCTCATCTCTTTCTTGTTTGTATGAGGACCCTCCTTCACCCCATATCTTTAATTAAGAGGGTTGTGTGCTGTTTTTTTTTTTGTTGGTTTTTTTTTGTTGGTTTTTTTTTTTTTTTTTTTACTGTGTGGTAGCTTTTATCTAACAAGTATATGTAAAAAGTATGCCTGGGGAAAATCATATTCATGGGAACAAACTTAACAAAGCCACTTTAACCCGGCTGCTTTTTTAAGAAGCACCCCAGGGCAATCCCTTGAAGATATTTATGATCCTATGGTGAGTTAGAGGCTTCTGAAGACTCCCACTAGTCTCTCTTCCCTTCATTACCCTGGGTACAAGCACTGGGAAACGCCACTGTCCCTTTTCTCTCAGACTAGGGCATTCATGACAAGCTGTTTGGAAGCAGGAAGATGAGCTCCACCCTGCAAGCTGCTGAGCGTTACTCTCCCTTACAGCACCCAGTAAACACTCCTATCAGCCCAGGGGCTTCCAGAGATTGTGAAACTCATCCGGACTCAAATACCTGCCTAAATGTCTGCTGGCAAGGTGCCTCACTGTGCGTCATATAGGCCAGATACATACTGCAGGCCTTTGCCAAAATCGCTGTCAGTCAGGGACTAGGATGTCTGGCTGACCTACAATGTGTGAAAAGCGTGGCACATTCAATTGATACCAGTGCCTCAGCAAAATCTGGTGTTAAGGAGGGTTTAGATTAGGGTTGGAGATGGAAGAGGTATTTTCAGGCTTTTTTTCATCTTTCCTTTTGGATCTTATTGATATGCAACATCATTTCAAGACTGACTTTAAGATTCTGTTAAAAATCTATATAGACTTTTATATGTAAAAGTTTAATCCAAATCCTACTGAAATAGGAGGTCTGGAGTATCTGCTGGTGTCACCCTATGATGAGGAGAGGTTTCCAGACTGAAGTACCAAAATACAAGAACATGCACCTTGGTCAAGCTGGAAAGGTTAACAAGGTGAAATATGACTAAATATTTATTATTATTATTAATAATAATAGTAATAATACAAAGAAGAAGAAGAAGAAGAAGAGGAAGAAGAGGAAGAAGAAGAAGAAGAGGAAGAAGAAGAAGAAGAAGAAGAAATGATGTTTCCCAGAGGATTCAGGAGCTCCAATCTTACTGTGGACTCCATATCGAATAGCAAAGATGTTCCTGCCCAGAGAGCTGCTGAGCTCATCCAAGAGCACACCCAAGCAGCTTGAGGCAGCACAGATAAAATCATTGCTGCATACCCTCATGTTCTGCCATCAGCTTGTGCTGTCAGGAGCAAATGCTGGTGCCTAGCCTGAGACACACTTTTAGCTGGGAATGAAGAGAAAGTAGTCTAAATCACATATCCATTCATTTTACACTGCAAAATGCCTCCAGCTCAGTGTGGCACATTTAAAAGTCAGTCGACTGTGAGCTTTCATATCAAAGGGCAAATACTGACGGGTGAGAGGCAGAGAAGTACAGCAGAGAAGTAAATAAAGCAAGAGGTCTTACAAGGCTCACAGCTGCCCTGATATAAAAGAACCATCTTTCATGCTGATAAAAATAATGCTACAGGTTCTGATAAGAGTAATCTCCCAGGCTCTGATAAGAGTACAATGAGAACAAGCCTTTTACAATGCAGCCCTAGTGAACCACAACCCCAGCCTGCCCAGAAATCCCCTTTCTAGGTGCCGCTTCCCTTTGTTCACCAGCAGCACAAGCACTGAGAAGGACTGCTCCAGCTTTCCTCCCTGTCTAGGAAATTCGAGCTGCGCAACCAGGACAGAACTGGATGGGCTCCACCCAACTGAATATGGAGTAATTCGCTGCAAAGCAACTAAAGCATGCAAATAATTTCATTGACTTCAAATGAAATTATTACTAGTTTGAGTGCTCTACTGAATCAGGGCCAGGGTGCTTGGCATGCTGGACTATCAAGTCTCAAATGTTTTGGAAGGCTTTAAGTGAGAGGGAATGGTTTGGGAAACAAGGGGGAGGAAAGTGGGAGGGAGAGGAGTTCTCCCACTGAATAATAGGTCAATTATTTATGTGGAAGTTTTTGATAGGTATGAATTGAGAAAATAATGATGGAAGGTTTCAGTCTGTTTGGAAGTTTGCATTAAATGTGAGTTACCACCTCATATCCACTCTGACCCAGAAAAAAAACTGACTGAATGATTATGAAACTGAATTAAGAAATACACCCCATATGTGCCTATATGCACAACAGAACCTGTGCTCTCCATATTTCTGTAGCAATACAAGAACACACTGAGCCAGACTACTACTACTGATGGAATGGAGTGATTTCCACAGCACTAAAAATGCCTGAACCCCTACCTGGTAGGCATCACATTGGTGGAGTTTAAAGCCCTGCTCCATTGGCCAGCTAAGCATGAACACCTATCCCTGCTAGTGGAGGCCACATGTAGCACTAGGGTAGAGCAGGAACCCAATGGCAGAGCTGCATTGCTAGCTTGGTCACATCCACAGCTGCAGGCACGGGGATGGCTCCTCCAGAGCTGCTGGCATAGCAGAATGGAACAAGTCAAAAAAACATGGAAAAGATCACAGTGGGCACAAATATAATCATTTGGCTGCAGCTATCCAAGGGTCCTATAGGTGAAATTAAGGAAGAAGAGAGGAGGATGGAAAGCCATATCCTCAACTTCATATTGGTAAGACCAGGATTATCATTTGCCACATCTCACTCCTAAAAGGCCTTGTCCCTTGGACTTGGATGTACCAAGCAGCTCATCCCCATCCTCTCCCAGCACAGCACCAACTTACCATCTTAGCAGCAGCACACTGCACTTCTCACGTCTGAGCTCAGTTTATTCCAAAAACAACAGATGAAAGCTGGTGAGCATTAAAGTAAATAGCAGTTTTGCTTTCAACCACATTTGGAGCAGAATTTGACCAAGAATTAAAAGGACACTTTCTAGCAGGGATCCAGCAGGTTTCTGATGCTGTTCCAATAGCTCCAGGAGGCACACCTGCTCTTGGATCTGCATGGCAATTTCTGTGGTTTGGCCACTGAGGACGGTTTTATATTATTTTTAAGCACTACCATTAGAAACGAGGACCTTTTTTTTTCCTTTTCCCTCCACTTCACTTCCTTTGCGAAGAGCTTAGACAGAACTGAATAACCACGCAAGTGAAAAAGCCATACAGAAAATACCCACTGCAGTTTTTCGGAATGATTTGGCCAGCTCAAGGCTCTCCTCCCGTGCCTCTTTCCCCAACTGCAACTTTTCCCCTGTGAGAGCTGACCCCAAGCACATGTGGTGTGCTCCCAGGCAGCCTTAGAGTTCTTCACACTGTGCCTTGGCCTTGCACCAAGAACTAACTGATGGGTGATGCCAGGACAACAGACCCTGCCAGTTCTGCCACCCACCCCGTGCTGCTGTCCCATCAAGCACACAGTGAGGCTGAGGCATGGCCGCTGACTCCCATGGAGTGCACAGCCACATGGGATGAGAGGCCTGGGCTGCAGCTGAGCTCTTCCACCCACTGTTCCCAAGGGCACAGCCAGTGCTTCGACTACTGCGTATATGGCATTGGTTGCTAGAAATGAGCACATCAGCAGGGAAGTCAGTGAAAACATTCATAAAAGCACATTAAACCATCTCAAGCACTACTAAGCAGCTATTACAGTGGTTTTCCACAAGTATTGCTAGTGGTGCAGAGAATAATTCCAGTTCAAACACAGCGGTAGAGGAAC
The DNA here is from genome assembly GCA_030625065.1 of Alectoris magna. Classification (NCBI taxonomy): domain Eukaryota; kingdom Metazoa; phylum Chordata; class Aves; order Galliformes; family Phasianidae; genus Alectoris; species Alectoris magna. Next base: position 111,088,978 of record CM060560.1, read on the forward strand.
ACAATTCATGAGAAAATGATCATGGAGAGTGTGCTGAGAGTCAGGCCAGGATGTGGAGGAGAGACTTCAAGTCAGCAAATGTGATTTTAGCATCATAACTTTGGATAATAAAAGTGTGTAGAGCACATATAGGTGAAATGGTGCTCAGACAGGTCCTCAGAACATGGCTTCTGCGTAGAGGTGGATGAAAAACCCCACAGGTCTAAATCAGAGCAAGGCAGGAGTTTTTCAGTCCAGAAGAGGTGAAATGACCCTTTCAATACAGTCTGCCAAGGCACCAGGGGAATTTTCAGTCTTGTCTGACACCAGGATACTGGGAACAGGAAGAGCTGAGCAGGTCGTTGCTGCCTGGGAGCCAACAGCATGGCTGAAATTGGACCCTATTTGCGTCATCATCAAACAACTATCAACCGCTTCAGGTAACTCGGGCCATACGCCAATGCTTTTGAACATGCTGGTGGCCGGATAAGGTCTGTTGCATTCCTGCTGTCAATTCAGTTGCTTTGCAGTGAACTCTGTCACATCAGAGCAGCCAGTGGCCAGAGGAAGGCACCTCCTGAGACAAGGAGCTGCCTCAGGAGGGACACCAAGCTGAGGTTCTTCCCGAAGTCTGCACAGATATGGGCACGGTGGCACTCTGCCCACAGCAGCCAGTAAGGAGGGTGAAGCACAGTGGTGGATGCAGCACCAGCAGTTTGCTGATGCTTAGTCTGGTCAGTGGGAATTGACACAGAAGTCACAGCTGCAGCCTGGTGAATTTTTAGCACTTTGCTAATCAAAGTGGCTGGAAAGCCATTTCTTAGTGTGAAAAGAACAGTAACATATCAAAATTGGGACCGTTACAGAAAGTGCTCTGACATTTTCTACAGTGAGACATTTTCATGACTCACCCTAAATCCAGAGAGAAACGTTTCTATTACGTATTGCAAATGGGCTGACACACATAACATCTGCTAGCTGTGGTTCCTCTCTTCGGCTCGGCAACTCTCAGTGCCTCATTGTTTCAGCAGCAGGTAGGTACACCAGCATGCACAAAAGTCAGTTGCTCTCTCAAAGAAAGTTACAGACTTCACCTTATGTGAATATTTCTAAATCATATACATAGGCTCTTTTTGGTCCAATTTCAAAAACAGAGAAGGAAAATATAATATTACTGCAGTTTCTACTCATTTTCCTTTTATACAGACTTGCATAACCCAAATCAGAATTCGTCATCACTACCAACAGATACTTGTAACCTTTTTTTCTGGGTTGAGTTTTACATTCATTTTGCACCCTGGGGGACATTAGAGTGCTTCACATACATCAAGACATACAGTGGGAGAAGGTATAGAAGAGTCACTCAGAGGACGTTAGGTGTCAGGTGTGGCAGTGAGTTATTGCACCAGATGTGGTGGCTTTGCCATTCATGTAAGGCACTCAAGAGGTGTGGTGATCACACGAGGCAGGATAAGGACAGCAGCTCTCAATAGGTAGAATGCAGAAGAATTTAGAAACTAGAGATATTCATGTATTTTTTTTCTTCAATAACAAAACTTCAAAAGTTGATGAGAAGACCAACTACAGCTTCCCATTAAAAATTTTATACTGCTACCATTCAGAAACCCTTTGCTGGAAGAGAGGAAGCAAAAGATCAACTGGTCAGTCAATACAGATAAAAAGAATATCCAGAATCACTGCTATGAATGTGTGGAAGAGCTAGGCTTAAAATCATTCCTATTAGCTTGACAGTCAGCTGAGCTCAAAGGCAAGATAATCACCCACTTTCAAGGCTTTTGGACTAGATCTCTAATAGGTTTCAGGCCCTGACATATGCTTCCTTGTTTACAAACAAAACCAGGGAAAAAAAAAAACCCTCCTAAAACAGCAAGACAGGCAGAGGAATAAAAATACTAGAGAGCTGGAAGGGAGAACAACTACTTAGTAACACCGCCATTATCCAGTAATCAAAACTAGAAGAAAATAATTGCTATTAATGTGCACATATTAATTCTAGATGCCTCGTACATGTAATCCTTAGATGTTTTCTGTGGATTAAATCCACTGCTGATGTAATAGTTTGTAGCTAAGTGGAGCTACACACATCGTGGTTTGGGTTCCTCCTGTTTTTAGGTAAATCCCAACTTCCCCCTGTTCTGCATACCCCTCTTCCAGGAACCAGAATGCTAAGACAAGCTGTTTCCTTTGCTCTGCCATCTCTAAATTATATTGTCATAACATTCAAATTCAGTTTCAAAAGGCAGCAAAACCATAGCAAATAAATAGCCAGGATGGAAGACTGTACCAAGCAGGCTTGATGATCCATAAGGTACACATGCAAGTATGTATTTGCCTTAACAGATACCCACGGTGTATTGTAGGGATGTAAAAATTACTTCTGTGTCATTTCTCAAGGCAGAGGAATGGAAGACTATAGAGAGCAGTTGGACAACAATATTGTTGCTTTTCCTGTGAGAACCTTATACCACAGCTGTTATTTTTCTATCACAAAAGCCAACATCTGAGGAACTGAAGGGTATAAATCTATGCAACCTGCTAGCAAAAGGAAAAAATCATGCTGGTTAATGGTACCGTTTACCTATAAACCCAGTCTCAGAAAATACAAAAAATCAGTTATAAACCCTAGGCTCCTTACAGGAAAGTAATTTGATAAAGGCTGATACAAAGTTAGAAGTAGAACTGAAGTCCACTGCAGGCTTGCCATTACACCGAAGACCACTGTACACATCCTTGGAGTCATGAATCAAGTCATATACTGTCATCAGAGAACGTCTCTCCAAGTATGGAAGAATGAACCCATAATGAGAAGACTTAGCCTAGCCAGAGGAAAAAGTTTATCATTCAGGGATATCTCTTTAGTAGCAGAGTAGGATGTTCTAAAAGCAACGTCAAAGCTTTTAGATGCTTTTTCTGCTTGCTGTGAGCCTAAAGCTAAGGTCAGTCTAGGCAAATATTTTTCCATCTAAGACTTTTTTTTCCATTCTACAGCTATAAGCCATTAGCAAACCACACCACAGCTGGGAATAAAGCCCTGCAGGAAATGAAGAAATGGAACGAAAGGAAGAGGAAGGCTCTAATCGGAAGGAAATCTCTCAAGGTTAAAATAAATTAATTAATAAAAATATAAAAGGAAACACCAGGCAACTGGCTAACGCAAGTATCAGTGAAATGTCCCATGCTTCCTTTTCCTCTAGATAAGATTGCGTATTGACACTAGAGAAACAGTCTATTGAAAATTTCTTCTTATCAATTTTATTTTCATCACTGTTGACCTCAAGGGGGTGGGTGGAAGTGAAAAAGGGAGCCAGAGTTCTAGCTTTTTAACCTATCGTTTCTCATTTCTATTTTCCATCTCCCTGGGGATGTGGGGCTGAGAGGATTCTATGCTAACGAGTGAGACTGAGTCCCTTGAGAATGATGACAAGAGCAGTTTCGAAGTTAACGCTTGCGGCTCCAGCAAGCCACTCTGTTGCAGGCACCAAAAAATACGTCCAGTTAACAGACCTTCCACTAATTTGCAGAGCCTGGTCCTGCTTTCATTGGGAAGCTTACATGAGAATGAGAATAACGAGCACCCAAGTCAGCAGCCTCAGACTCTCCTTGGGAAGCAGCACGGCCGCTAAGGCTCTTTGGGGTTCACTGGACTGTAGGCAATATGGGCACTCCTGTTCTGCTCAGCTGACCCCACCCACTGGCTGCACTGACCTTGTCTTCAGTGGCATTTACTGGCTCTTGGTTTCTTTGCCACTACAGATGTTATGCAGAACCCAAATATTTAACTGATTGCATGTTATTTCAGCTAAAGGGCTGATAGAAACTTCCACCGCAGAGCACAGATGGAGTTTATTCATAAGCCATACAAGTGGATATTTTCCCTTGGCCAGATCCCATATGCTGTCCAGCTGCAAAAGCAGACATGGATATCAGTCCTGTAAATGGATGTGTAGCAAGTCAATAATGCATGGACTCCTGAGGCTAATAAGGAATAATTACGAACAGATAGAAATTAACTGGACTCACACTATGGCAAGACTTCTTAGAAGGCACCAATTTGTTTTCAAACTAGAGAACAAGGTCAAACCATTTATTCTCCTTTCCACGACTATTCAGCAACACTGTTTTTGACATCATGGAAAGAACATGGAGCAAAATCACATCCAAATTGCCCAAAATGCAAAAAGCTTACCCTGCAAGACGTAGCTCAACCTCCTGCACTCTGTGATTGACCCCAGCTACAAAGTACAAAATATGTTGGCTCCATCAGAATCATTCCAAACAAAACCCTGATGCATAGTCAATGGCAGAGCCAGCACTCCAGTGCGATGAAGCTGCCTGCCATTTCACTGGTCAGCCAGCTATTATTTCAGATGAATCTTTCTGAAGCCTCTACCTGACCTGCACATAGCAGCCAGAGCAGGGAAGGCAAAGCCGTGCTGATCAAGCAGAAACTTGGTACCTAGTCTCTGTGCCAGAAGCAGAGCAGGGCCCTGAGCCCTTGTAGAACCACATAGCGGTGGCACAGGGCAGACAGCTTGGCTGCTGCCTGCTGTGCCCCCAACAACATCGCTGGAGGCACCCAAAATTTGCCACTTGCTCTCTGGCAGCACAGACATGAAGAGGAGCCTCAAGAGCAATGCTTTCCTCACAGCACAAGTAGGTGGAGGCAGGGGAATACCCAGGCTGGTAAGAGGAACATCACCCACCTACCCAGAGAAAGATGAATCACCTCTTCCTCCCTCTGTAAACAAAGTACTTGAAACCCTGGTTTAGCGGTAAATTGTGAGAAGTGTTCTCGTTCTTCTTTCAACCAAGTCACTTGCCATTGGGGCCAACATCCTGCACTCTATTTGCAAGGTGAAGAATCACCAGTGCAGAGCTGGTGAGGTCATCAGCAGGAAGATTTCTTGAAGTGCGGTTTTACTGCAGAGCAGCTGCAATGCAAAGTTACCTTTCCTCTGCAGGCTGTGCCTCTGTGGGGTGAGTCAGAGTTTAATAGATGCCTTTGGTGACCAAGATAAGTTTGCAGGGCCAGGCCTGGGCAACAAACTGGGTGTGTTCTGTATCCTCAGTCAGGCAGTTTACCCCATTCAGCACAAGCCAGTGGGACACTCCGGAGATCTCTTGGGTGCTCCGGTGGCGCAGCACCCTGCTTTGTCCCAGCAAGACACAAAACAAAGCCACTTGGGCTACTTGCATTCAAGTGTTGAACTACGAAGAGCCTGTGACCAGTATCACCCCCTCTCCACCAGCATCCCCACACCAGAAATGGGCTCACATGTGACGATCTTGGTGACACAGTAAAAGCTACATATCATGTATAGATCCTTTCATTTTCAACTGAATTACATTTAAAGCAGTTCCTTCTATTGCCTCCTGTTGCTTTTCACCTTGCAATATTCAAACACCAAAGCAATCACAGTACTCCTGCAATTGAAATGCAATGGACCCAGTGTCTGCTTTACACAATACTAAGAAATTATAATAATACATCACCATGATCTCTTAACAAAATGGACGGACAGCCCCAGAGATGCAGTAGGTTTGGAAAGAAGCTCTCCTATTTTCCTTCACCCGACGTGCCACATTACAGAGCTAGGTTGCAATGCATTACAAGATTTCCTCTGAAGCATCAGGTTTGCTCCCCTCCAGGTGCACATACATGGGGAGTGGCCTGAAACAACAGGTTGATTTCATAAAACATATCATGCATAAAGTCAACTGGAAGAGGAGGGAAAATGCAAGTACCCCAATTTTCTCCTTTTCAACTCAAGCGTCCTTCTTGCTCTTCCCCACAGGAGGAGGCAGTAGGATTCCCCAGTACCTTCTGCTGCTAAATGCCAATCTTATCATCTGCCATGTTTTTCCCTGAAGGCAGTAGACCTAACACAGAGAAGAAATCCTGCAAAACAGAAGAAAATGCTAGTTGGAGACCTTGTTTTTCCACATAGTTCAAATTCCTGAAAATACTTAGAAAAATACTTACCCTTGTTTTTTGTGGGGTTTTTGTGTGTGTGTGTTGTTGTTTTTTTAACTTGCAGATAATCCTTCAAGGCTCAAGGAAAACTATTCAATGTGCTTAATTCTTCATCAAGTCCTTGAGGATTTTCCAAACAACTCAAAAGGCACACACTGTGTGTTTTTAATGTAGCCTGGTAATCTCTGTCTTAACATATAAGCTGCCAGAAGTAAGCTGTAGCTTGAGAATGTCATCTTTTATATTTAATTAAAACATTCCAATTGAAGTTTCTTCCCTTTAGAGTTTCTGAAAGAGAAGAGCTTGAAAGCAGGATGTGGGAACACCCTAAAAGCAGAGAAGAAACAGTGCTCCAAATTGCCTTCAGATGAAGCCACTCTTCTAAGCCCCTCAGTTCAAATTAACTGTGGATTAGTGCTGGGCTGGTGAAAGCAGCGCTCTGGGAGAACGTTAAGTCTTCACTTCTATTGGGGAACAAAAATGAGCTTATGTACATGGTCAGATCTCCCTTAAGAAGACAACAGCTGATTTTTATCATCTTCCACTTGGCCATTCTTTTTTTGGGTGCTTCTTTGGAGGACACCTGTAGTTGTGTAATCCACAGCCAGGAGCTCACAAAAATGAACACGACCTTCACTCAATGCACAGAGGTTGAGAGAAGTTGACGCCCACACATAAGGGCTTTAACATGCTGAGATGTGACACCAGGCTGAGCAGCAGAGCTAGAAGCTGAAGGCACAGATTCGCTGTTTCCTTGCCAGAGCAGGAGTGAGAGCTTTGGTCAAGGTTTGTCCACCGTGCAATGCACACAGGGACAAGCCCTATGAATCACGGGCTGTGCATTCCCAAGGGCTTCTCAGGAGATTTGCAAGTCTAATCCTAATCGTAGTTTGCTCCAGAATGGCCACTGGCAGAGCTGCAGGCACACCACCCCATCCTGTGCTACCCTCGCACCCCTCAAGCAAAACATTCCTGTTCTTAGCCATCTCTTGTTACCCACATCCTCAAACTCCAGCCCAGCACCCATGCCCACCTCCACTGTCTGGGACCTGGCCATGTCTCTTACCGTGGGGAGCAAGAGCTGCATGCATGTCCCTTGCACTATCTATCTGCCATGACTGTCTCTGTAAGAAGGATCTTACTGGAAAGGCAAAATACTACCAACATCTGTCTTGTATGCAGTCAGTCTTGCTGTTGGATCTACCAGTTAACGCACTGGTGGAAAGCTAAAATGGCCCTCATGTGGCATGGGGCACCTTCCTGATCTCTGAAACATGTGAGTATGGTGGTGATAGCTTGGCTGACAGTTGGACTGGATGATCTTAGTGGTCTTTTCCAACTTTAATGATTCTATGAAAAATGGCCCTGGTCAAAAAATGTCATCAGAGATATATGAATGCTTGTGTGATACCTTGCTGCCACCCTCTGCTTGGCCAGCCAGCTTGGCCAGAGCTACATAGCTCTTGAAAGATAATTCAACGTAGTACAATACATGAGTTACATATAACTAATATGTAGTTCTCAATATATGAGAATAGAGAAGAGTTAGGAGCTCAAGAGCAGCAAAAAAAATAGTTGCTGTAGGTAAGTTTTTCCATAGAAAAACAGATTTCCTTGTAGAAGATGGTTTTATAACAGCTCACATGCAAGATTCTTATGTCCTCCTGCTTGGTACCAGCATCACCTGCATAGTCAGTGCCCTGCAGTCATCCTGGCGCTTCTTGAAGAGAGGATAATAACCCAGAGCACTGACATGGCACTGAGCCCTCTTGGACATCCATGCAGCATGCAGCTTCATGGCTGTTTTGGATTTCATGAGCTGGTCGAATCTCAGCAGTGATTACGCCAGAACTGTGAGGGGGAAGGGTCATCACTGAGACCAGATGTCCCAATCTTCAGCCATAAACAGCTTCACATCACCAGATTTGTAGGAGAGAAGAAAATATTGGTACAAAGCATACAGAAAAAAAATCACCCCAAGAATTAGGGCAGACCAAATTCTCCAAAAAAAAAAAAAAAACCACCAAAAAAACCATTGATGTCATTTGTGGAATAACAGCTCAACTCTCCAGATTGTCACTGACCATTTCTATTTTTCATAAGATTTGTCACGCAGAAAATTCTTACACTTGAAAGGAGAACCACGATCATCAGATTATCACAGATGCAATTAAAACCAATCTAAGTATTTCACACAATACACACAGGGTTGTATTCATGTGCCAAACAACAAGATACAGAGCGCTTGGGTGTTTGACGTCAGTTTTTCACTTCAATCAATATTTGCCTTTTAGGTCAATACATACTGATGTTTGCCATAACAGAAGTTAGAACCAACGTGCTTATTCTTGCAATTATTTTGCTTAACCCTTTCGATCTCTGGAATAACACTTGTGAGAAAAAATGGGGAACTGAACAAGAGTGTGCAGCCTCTGTGCGTGGCCTTCCTCTCAGTTACATCCAGAAAAATACTACTGCAGTTCTGTTATCTAGAAGAATCGTGTTGTTCCTTGCCAGAGCTGGCACAGAGCAAGCAACAACACTGCCAGTAATATTAAATATCGCTAATAGCCCACCTGAATAGCCGGGAGACAAACATTCAGTTATTAAAAGCGACGGCACAGAATTGCCTAATTAAGCCCGGTAGCTTGCTGTTTACAATGGGCTGGTGCCAGAAGAAGAACACAGTTTTACAGCTTTTATTGCTATTGTTTCAGTGCATTGAAAAAGCAGGCAGTTTCCAGATAACCTCCAAAAAATGATTTTAATCAACACAAGGTATGTGCACTCTCTAGCCATCACTTGGTTCAATCACACCAAGAAAAGCAGGAGAGTGAGCACCCATGTGCTCATCTGCTTGGTTTACACAAGTAGCAAGTACACTGTTTGCTCATGCTCACTCTACTCCCCTTTCAAGCATTCCCCAGTGTGAGCACCTGCAAGGAAAACAGCATCTGCCCTGCAAGGGTTTGTGCAATATGTGCCACGTAGGCAGGTGCATCGCCTGCACAGATGGACAGACAGACAGACAGCTTCCCCAGTGCCGCATCCATTCTGCAGGAGTGAATTCTTGTCTGTGAACATCCCAGCTTCAGGTGAGCTTGGGATTATGGGAGAACACGGGAATAAGAGCTGGTGCTTGGGGTACAAAAAGTGGCAGCACAGCCACAGGTGCCTTGCCAAAAACACGCACATACATACACACAATAACCTTGTGGGCAGACTCTCTCCTTCTCTCACATGTATATGTACATATGTTTATATATGTGTATGCATATGCAGATATGCGTGCATTTTTTTTTTTTTCTTTCTGGGCCACAAGTCTTTTCTGCAAGCCTGGAATTGCCAAAAACCTGCTCCAAGTGGTTAACAAGACCAACAATGGGATGCGTTCCAGAAATAACAGGGAAATGAGGAACAGGCATGCTATACATAAGGAGGGAAGGGAGAAAAAACTGCGGAGAGAAGGGCAAACACACGAGAGAGATTTCACTATCCATGGGTTAAGCACAGGGTGACAGAGATGCGGTGCTCTTGGAAGGAAACAACCAGGAGTTTCTAACCTCCTCCTCACACCACCTGCCCCTCACTCCTTGGATAGTATCCCACCTTCTGCACAGGCACCAGCACTGGGCATCTCAGTGGGTGCCATGCCCCAGGCAGAGTCTCACTGCCCTCCCCACCCCCGTCTTCTCTAGCGTCATGCCTGCTCTGCAGCACCTGCATACAACCCCACACCAAACACAGCTCCTCAAGGCAGAGGTGCAAGGTCAGCATGCTTCATGGAAGCCTAAAAATAAAGATAAAAACCAAAGTGGGCTATTAGTGTATGTAAGACAAACACTGCTTTCCCTGCTTTCCAGTAACTGGCTGCCCTAATGGCCGAAGATTGACAATTAATAGCATGGCTTCCGCCTTAAATCACATCGGGAGCTATGGTTTGAATACACTTCAAAGAAAGGACGGCAATCGTTTAGAAGGCGTGAGAATTGTCAGGTCGTGCTATCCCTTCTGCCTCATAAAATTGCATGAGGCCTGATGCTGTAGAGAGGTTTTAATGAAGGCCTTACATAGCTCTAGGTCAGGACATTTGCATTTGTGAAGATTGCGTTGAAAGCAGAAGAAGCAAAAGATCCTGAACAAACAGAGATGTTTTCATCTTTAAAAACAACATTCCCTCCGTGGGAACATGGCGCAAGACACTGGGAAACAATGGTTTCTATTTCCAGCTCTGCTGTCAGCTCACAGGAGTCTGACCTTAAGCAAATCATTTTGCTCTGGAACCTCATTTATCTGCCTCGGGTGTGTGACTCTCATTAGTACTCTTACTAATGAGCTTCACATAATCATATGCAAAGCATGGCGTTTTAGTACATTTTGGGAGACTGAGATTTGTAAAGCCCTTTGAAATTCAAGATGACGAAGATATGTAAAGATCTCCCTCTCGCTCTCCCTCTCGTGCACACAAACAGGCACACACCACCCAGGTCATACAGACAGATTCTGCTTCAGAACCTTCAGGACCTAAGCACAGCCATGTAGCTCAAAGTCCAGTTTTGAAGTTTTATTACTTCTTTGAAACAACACCGCTATAGCACTCAAAATGAACCCAAACGGAGGTAATTTACTGGAATGGTCGGTCTTGAGAGTGCAGTAAAGCCTAAACAAAGTTGAACTTTGGACTGTGTGCTTTGTCGATTTACTGAACTTGATAGGTTAATTTATTTTTTTGTCCTGGTTTACACAGTGTCAACTGTACATTGCAGAGCTCCTTCTGTTGAGGTGCTGCCGGTAAACCTCCTTGCCTAGTAGTAGTGCGAATTGTACTGACGCAGCCACCATACAAGTCTCTCTCTTATTCCACTAATTGGTACAGATAGAAAAAAATAGTTTTCATTCTTACTGTCCCAAAGCAAAGAATCACTCTGTTCCCAAAGGACCATCTCAATTTTTTTTCAGTGGCAGCTGTCGGTCTAATAAATGATGTTACCTCCCCCTGCAAATGTCACCCAGATGAAGCTCTTTGAACAGTACACTTGTAACAAAGCACCAGGACTAGCACCTGACTTATTCCTCTTCTCTTCTGTTCCTGGCATCCTGCATGCATCCACAAATGGCTGGAGACCAACATGAGCGCTTTGACTAGAGCTGACTACAGCTACTTACGCTGCTTCAGAAAGATTAACTTTTTGCAAAACTAAATGTAATTGCTTAATGGGAATGTGAAAGCAAAACTCAAGGCGGCTTTCATGGAAGGCTGCTAAGTGCAGCATCCTTGCACAGCGCAGTACTTCATTTCCCCCTCTATGTAAAGCAACCATAAGATGCACCTGGTCAATTTTTAGTCTCCTTTGGTCTAAGTCAAGGCTCCCTGTGAAAGCCTCCAGCAGAGTAGGCAGGTAAGTCTCCCCTGCACAAAACCAAGCATTAAAACTCCTCTCTGCATGCAGGGAGCTAACCTGGAACCCCAGACACTAGGGCAGAGGATCTGTGATCTACTTTGCACAACCAAGGGATATGAAGCCATAGCACTGGTGCCACGACAGGTTTTGGGACATAGGGAAGGCTACTTCATCCCCATCAGGTGTCCTCTGTGGAGTCAGGGCTGGAGCAGAGATTGGGTACGTCTGCACTGAGGGGAAGGAAGGTAGCCTGGGCATCAAAACTAAAGAGAACCAATCGCTTTGATTGACAGATAGGGAATTCACAATTGAGGTTTTGCCAGGATGAGGAAGCAACAAAAAGATCACCATTTTAGAAAAGATGAGATCAGATTCTTATCTCTGATTGGTTTTCTATAATTTGTTTCTCCACTGAACCTAATTGCATTACTTTGCATTTATCCTTGGGTAAGGAAAAGGAAAACAGATGTAAGGTTCGATTTAAGAGAAATTAGGTAAGGCGAGGAGGTCAGAAGTCTTTAATTATAGCCTCATCTCACCATGCTCACTGCTTGCACATGCCATAATCCCTCAGAAGCACAAGGAGAAGTCTTCACTGTCTTGCAAACAGCCCAATGCCCCTCCACATCCCAGAGGAGCCACATAGCTCCCTCTAGATTTCACCACATCACGAGATCTCCAACCATATCCCAGTCTCAGAGGGCTGCAGTTCTCCGTGAGGAGTCAGAGGTCTGCCAAGAGAAGCAGATGGGTCTAAAGGCCCAGAGCCCAGTGGAGAGAGTGCGGCCAGCACCCAGAGGCCTCAGCCTCTCCCATGGGGGCACAGCCCTGTGCTCGGTTTTGAGCTACCTCCATTAGATGTTATTTATCCTGCGGGAGGGCTCTCACCCTATCCCCATGAGGCTAAGGGAATGGCTGGTGTAGTAAGAGATGTCAGTAGAACTAGTTTAAGGTATCTCATCCCACCAGCCAGCTGCACCAGCAGTAATCTCCATGCTGCAAATTGGACATGGACTGAAAGGGACAGGCAGTCCTCTTTCCCCTCTCACTCCTCCAGTGCAGGAAAGCATCCTTTCCCTCCCAGATAGGGATGAGCCAGCACAGGGCAGGGCTGCTCATGGTTACAAAGCCATTCTTCTTGTCCGCTTCCTGAGCCAGAGCTGATGTTAGAGTATTTCCTGCCCTCGCACAGGCAGTCAGCAGCCCACCCACTGCTGCCCTGGAAAGAACACCTGTTCTCTGCCCTACACACAAGCTGGCTCCCAGTGTGTTTGTATGTCTCCTGGTAGCACAGGGGTAAGCACTCTTCCAAAACTCTCAGGTTGGAGACACCAAGAGTCGTGAATTCCACCACTCTTGGTCTCTTACCTCAGTCACCACCCCACACAGGGGAGCAGCACAGGGAGTAAGGCTCAGGCCTCGCATGGCAGAACAAGCCAAGCCATGCCAGGCAGAGGGCCACAGTGCCAAGATGTATTCCCCCAAGCTTACCCATTCAGCTCTTTGGCTGTTGCAGCACACAGAGTGCTAAGGACAAAGGCATCAGGCTCAGGCCAGGCACAGATATACACGTAATATGGTTTTTTTACACTCAGCTCACCCATTCCTGCAGTAGGGCAATCAGCCTCAGCGCTGCTCCAGCCTCAGCTCAACTAGCCACATACGGAGCTGTGCAAAGGGGCACCTTACCTTGCTGCTCCAGAAGTGGCTCTTTCTGAGGAGGTTGTGTATCATACAATCAGCAAAACCAGGTGCTTCCAAACTGTTCTGTGAGACCTTCTTGCCTGGTCAACAGGAGAGAAGAGAAAGTAAAAGGCATACTTGGACACCAACTGGAGAGAAGATCATTGTGGTAGTAAGCTCTACAAAAGCAAACCAGTGATTCCTACCCTCCACCACACAGCCACAACCTTATCAAGGAACATACCAGAGGAGGTTGGTGGCTACACACATTGGGTACAGGGGCGGCTCTGCTGGATTACCCCAAGGCACCTATGTTTGGAAAGAAGTTCCCAGCTGCACTGACAGACATAGAAGGTTAATTTTATTTAGGAGAACATCCCAACACAGGCTTCCCCATGGCTTCCTGATAAAGGATGTAATAACCAGGAACTGCATCAAGGGAGGTTCCCTGGGATCACTGCAGTCTGCAAGGTCCCTGCTGGCCCAGTTGAATCACAGAATCAAATCACAGAATCACAGAATCGTAGGGGTTGGAAGGGACCTCCAGAGATCATCGAGTCCAACCCCTCTGCCAAAGCAGGTTCCCTACACCAGGTCACACAGGTAGGCGTCCAGGCGGGTCTTGAATATCTCCAGAGAAGGAGACTCCACAACCCCCCTGGGCAGCCTGTTCCAGTGCTCCGTCACCCTCACCGTAAAGAAGTTCTTGCGCACATTCGTGCGGAACTTCCTATGCTCTAGCTTCGTCCCATTTCCCCTTGTCCTGGCTCCACACACTGCTGAAAAGAGTCTGGCCTCACCACTTTGCCCCCCACACCTTAGATATTTATAGACCTGGATCAGGTCCTCTCTCAGTCTTCTTTTCTCAAGGCTAAACAGACCCAGTTCACTTAGCCTTTCTTCATAGGGGAGATGCTCCAGGCCCTTCACCATCTTTGTGGTGCTCCGCTGGACTCTTTCCAAGAGATCCCTGTCCCTCCTGCACCAGGGAGCCCAGAATTGGACACAGTACTTCAGATGAGGCCCTACCAAGGCAGAATAGAGGGGAAGGATCACCTCCCTTGACCTGCTGGCCACTCTCCTTTTAATGCACCCCAGAATGCCATTGGCCTTTTTGGCCACGAGGGCACACTGCTGGCTCATGGCCAACCTGTCGTCCACCAGGACACCCAGGTCCCTCTCTGCAGAGCTCGTCTCCAGCAGGTCATCACCCAACCTGTACTGGTGCATGCAATTATTACTCTATAGGTGCAAGACTCTACACTTGTTAAACCTCATCTGGTATCTTACTGCCCAGCTCTCCAGCCTGTCCAGGTCTTGCTGAATGGCAGCACAGCCTTCAGGCGTGTCAGCCAATCCTCCCAACTTCGTATCATCAGCAAACTTGCTGAGGGAGGCCACTATCCCCTTGTCAAGGTTATTGATGAAGATGTTGAACAAGACTGGACTCAGCACTGACCCCTGGGGAACACCACTAGTTACAGGTCTCCAACCGGACTCTGCACCGCCAACGACAACCCTCTGTGCTCTGCCAGTTGAAGGCCTGCAATGGCAGCTGCACAGCACCACGTGAAAAGAAGCTTTGGAAAATTGTGCATCCTGCTTCAAGATATTGCAGTGTTTCTACACCTTATGTCAGGAAATGGATGCATCTCAAAGGGACTTGGATACAACCTGGTGACCTGGAATGTTAGTAGTCAGGAGAGAGGAAGAACAAAGGCAGACAGATAAAGGGGCAGACAGATAAAGGGAATATGTTGTTTATGGGAAAAAAAAAGGGGGGTGGGGGTGGGGAAGGGAACAGGAAAAAGTATAACATTCTGTGGGAGACAGCATCCCCACAGGAAGAAGTAGAGGCTTTTTTTAAGTGGGTTTATTTTTTGTAACATAACAAGTATTTTGTTTTAAGGAATGCTGTTTCACCTGTAAAACCAGAGTTCATTTTATCTCCACCCACCCCTCATTAATCAACCTCAAAGCACATTTTTACAATAAAGAGATACAGTATTAGTTAAACTAATGACTTACTTTGGCAGAACCATTCCCTCAATCTTGCTGATGGCTTGGATCGAGCAGACGAGTCCTGAGAACCAACAGTGATGGCCAGGCACAACCAGATCCTTGAAGGAGGTTGGCACTGAGGGGCCACCCTGGTCTCTGTCTCCACTGACAGCATCGATGAGGAGCACAGTGCAGACCTTGAAGACATGACATAGCAAAGAATGTGCTTCTGGGTGTGCACACAGCACAGCTGGAAATGTTCACTGACCAACATTAGGGAAAGAAATGGTAGTGTCAGTGCAACTGCTGGACCCCACATTGAGAAGCAACATGCAAAGCATGCCTTAGTAGATACTGCTGTATGTATCAGTAAAGCCCTGCATGAAGAGTGGCAGGAGGTAGGCTGCAGGCTATGGCTGGCCCCCAGCGTGGCTGAGCTGCAGGGACGAGGGCTGCACAGGCTCTGGGGACTGTGTACAGAGCACAGAAGCAGGCACTCAACATTTTAGCAATGAGTTACAACCAGAGGAATTGAAGAGGAGAGTAAGGTGGTAGGATGGATTAATGCTAGTTAAATCAGCTAGGTTTGGCTGTTTCTTCTCATAAAGAGTAGTGAGGCACTGGCACAGGCTGCCCAGGACGGTGGTGGAGTCACCATCCCTGGAGGTGTTCAAGAGTCATGTAGATGTGGCACTGAGGGACTGGGTCAATGGGCATGGCAGAGATGGGCTGATTGTTGGACTAGATGGTCTTAGTGGTCTTTCCCAACCTTAATGATTCCATGATTCTAGTTTTGACCACTATTCTTTCCTGTTCAATCCAATTTCTCTTCTTCACAGCCAACGCTTTGACATGAGCAGGCACAAAAGGAAATGCAATGGTGGTGCTGGAAAGTAGGATTTGCAAAAAAGGGAAAATGGACAAGGGAGACAACAGCTCCAAAGTTGAGTCTGGGAAAGGATATGGAGCAGGAAGCAGCAACACAGAGCACGAGGGGGGTGGGGGGTGCTTGAGAACTGAGTGGTGTGACAAGGCAAAGCCTTAGACAGCAACAAATGTAGATAAGCGGGGTGGCCAGGATGGAGAAATGGGTCTGATGAACAGCCAAGTGGACATCAATGGACAGAGGTAAATAGCTCAAAGGCAACATGCGAGGCAGGACCTGCCTGCATGAGCAAGGGCATGGCACTCCAAAGAGACCGAGCAGGAGATGAGAAAAAGCAAGTACCATGGTTAGATATGACTGAGTGCAACAAGAGGGCTCTTGGGATCTACTCAGGAAAAGAGGCACCAAGGAGTTGACAGCAGCAGCCTGGAGTAGAAAAGCAAGTCTCAAGATGAAGTGTGGCAGTAAAAGGGAGGAGAAAGTTGCAAAGCATTTCCACCAAAGTGATCAGCACACAACAAAACATAACAAACAAACAAAAATACCATTCTGGCAACATGAGAAGTAGGAGAGATGGAAGAAATTGGACAGGCAGAGGACATCAGAACATGCATGAAAGCAGAAAGGGAGAAGACAGAGCAAAAGAAGTTCACCAGTACCCTGCAGCCCTGAGAAAGGCAGTAGGGTGCAGGCTGCGGAGGATAGAGCAGGGATGCAGTGAGACCAGAAATGCCCTTGGGAAAGGATGGGGATAAGGCTCCATGATACTCTGCATAGCATCAATGCAGGGAGATGTGGAAAGCAGGGCAGGGAAAGATGAAGCCCAAGCAAGCTGAAAGCAAAGCTAATGGCTTTAGCAAAGGCAAGGAGGAGTCTACACCAGTATGGGAGCAATAATTAAGAGGATGTGGCACCAAGATATGATGGCAAGTAATTAAAGGTTGGTAAGAGGCAGTAATTTAAGGCTAATAAGAGGCAGCAATTTATCAGGAGCCAACAAGAGTAAAGAGTCCAGGAGCAATAAATTCAACAATGGAGTAAAACTAAACAGGCAGAGCAAGAACCAGAGCCATCAGTGTGATAACAAGGACCACAGCACAGCAGCATGCAGACTGTACAGAAACCAAGCCAGAAGCTGATGGAGGCCCCATGGGGCAGCCAGGCCTCCTCCCTCTCCTTATTCAAATCTCCTCATGTATGCCGGAAGGCCTTTTGGAAGAGTCAAGCAAGCAGTCAGGGAAGACTCATCTGTTTGATGCATGCTCATCTTTGTGCCAGCGTCTAGACCAAGAGCTCTTCAGGGCAGAGGCTGTCACAAGATCTCAGCAGCATGTGGGGGCAGCAGGAGATTGCAGGGGTGGGCAGGCCCCTGAACAGAGGTACATGCTTCTTCCATAGAGGGCTGCACTGCCTTCCCTAGAGCTCTTGCTTCATTGTTCTGATAGTTTCCTCAAAAGCAAAAAGACTTTTTAAAATAAAAGTTTATTAATAGTGCTCCTGCCCCATCCATGTTGACAGGGGATGGCTGTCAGTGACCCCGCAGCAAGTACATCTTACTGACAAAGGGCACACTGCTGGTCCTCATAGTCAGGACAACCAAATGGTTGTGCCATGCTCCAACACATCCTCATCTGCAGCAAGACGTGGAGCTGGTTAGTGCCCAGCCACCTCAGACAGGTTTCCCTCCAGCCCTCCCCGCTCAGGCTCTGCCCAAACATAGGGCTGAGGCCACCAGGTGTGGAAAGGCAGTGCTACCTCAAAATCAAGGGAAACATCCCAAGAAGCTGATGTAGAGAGCGTGGGAAAGAGGCTAACAACATTCATGCTCATCAGGAGACAGATAAAACCACTTTAGTAACAGAATTTCATTATGACAACTGAGGAAGAAGAAACAAAAGTTCTTTGTACTTTATTACAGACACAACGAACAAAGGCATCTGCCTTTGCACTGCTGGCTGATGGGCAGGCTGTAGTCTTGGATGAGGGCTGGAAACTTCTGGAGCACTTTGTGCCATGTTCCAAGCAGTACATCAGACCCTTGCCATCTTGACTTGGTCATCCCACCCCACTCCAGCCAAAATGTGCACACAAACCACCTTTTCTGGGGTCCTCCTCCTCCTTACTGGAACGGAGAGGAGAGACAGCAAAGTTTACAAACTCACACAGACCTACTCTATTTATGAAGAGAGATGCAACCAAAAGGGGAAACAGGGAGCACACGAGGGTCCTCACCAACTATAAAAGACATTATTCATCTTTGTCAGGCATGGGAGAGTCTACGTTGGCGTTCATTCTCAGGACAGAAATCCATTAAAAACCTGACTTTATTCCATGTGGAGCTTTGTTATTTTGCTACAGGTTTTTACTAGTGTATTCCATTTGCAAATTCAAGGGAACGGTATGGGAAAAGTTTCTATTTTTAACAAAAGAACTTAAAAACTTCAGAAGTAATGAAGTAATCCTGGATTAAAAGATTAATCTTCTTGAAAGAGTTTTGCTGCCTTATGCACTCCCACACAATACATTTTACATACTTAGATTTTGCATGCATACATACATACAATTCTCTTACGGAGTACAAAAATAAATTGATCCATATTCTAAACTTACTCTACATATGCATTTTTCTTCTTCAGACATACGTGAGAAAGTTTGAAGAACTGTACCAGCCTGTGACTAGGGCCACGGGCAAGGACAGAGATGGATAGTCAAGGCAGTAAAGCATCCTCTCCTACCTGATAACTGTTAAAGACGCTTATTTTATTTATCGTTTTTCAAGAGAGTTCTGTCTATACTAAGCACAAGTCCCCATCTCTTAGTGAGTCAATCACATCCTGAGCTGAATCTTACCACCCCTGCCCTAAAAAGAAGACTTTCATTATACAGCTGTCGTAATATTCGTTGCAACATTTTAAGCACCTTTAAAAACTCCTATCAGCAAAACAAATGTTTATTTCTATTTGCATCATCTCCATTCTTTTCTAAGAAATACATCAATGACTAAAACCGTGTTTTGTGATCAGCTTTTTAAAACCATAGAAACATATAATCTGGAAAAGGCCCTTAAGATCACCAAGTCCAGTCATTCACCTCATACCATTAGTCCACCACTAAACCACGTCTCCTAGTGTTACATCCACCAATCTCTTAAATACCTCTTGGGGTGGTGACTCACAGCTTCCCCAGGTAGCAGCCTATCCACCCTTTCCATGCAGAAATTCTTCCTAATACCCAGTCCAAACCTCTTCTGGTGCAATGAACTGGAGGCCATTTCCTCACATTCTATCACTTGTCACGTGAGAAAAGAGACTAATCCCCACCTTGCTGCAGCTTCTTTCAGGCAGTTGTGGAGAGTGATAAGGTCTTCCCTAAGCATCCTCTTTTGCAGGCTAAACAATCCCAGTTCCCTCAGCTGCTCCTCATGTCTTGATTTCTAGCCTCTTCTTCAGTTTTGTTGCCCTTCTCCGCACACACTCTGCAACTCAGTATCCTTCTTTAGTGAGATGTCCAAATACGTGATTTCACCTTACATACGAAAAAAGGCTTTCACAATTCCACCTCCAGCATTCACAAAATGCAGCAACAAGAGACATGGGTAAAGCTCAGAGTTCTCTGCAGTTGTCGCACACTACATTTGCTTCAGTCTATTTTTTCCTGATCCAGGTTTGCTTTTTTTTCTTCCTGTTCTAGCAGCCTGGAGTTAACAAGATGAAACTTTTCTGGAAGAAGTTTGCATCTCCCTCCAGAGTTTTTGACCAGTGGCTGATCCAAACTGTCTGGCAGCCTCACCCACACCACTGGCAGGGTCTCTCAAAGCGAGTGGAGAATTCACATTGGCACCGGATGAACTAAACGTGAATTACTTATAGAAGATTGTGAACGACTGACAGATCAGTCATTGCTCACTGCAAATTTTGAAAGAGCAGGCAACTGCGGGAATAACTGCAAGCTTTCACTGCCTTTAGATGAGGTTCTTGTGGTTCTCTGAGTATCTTCAGGCAAGCTTCTTCTCTCTACTTCTGGTTTCTTATCTAGGTGATAGGATAAATGTCTGACTGCCCTTTGAAGCCACCTGGAAATCTACTGATGAATGATGATAATAGCATGTTCCTATATCGTTTGCTTTTCCTCCAGTTGCTCCAAAGACCTTCCTCAAGACGCATGCAGGGGGGCTGCCACTGGTGACCCCGTTCTTACTCCTACATGCTACACCAAATTGCAACATAGTGCAAAGGACAAGGTCACAGGTAGCACTCTAAGCATCTCTTCTCTCAAAATCTTTCATTGCTGTGACCTCACATTTCCAATTCTTTTTACAAGAACCCCAAATTTATTGGCATCGCTTACTGGGTAGTTTTTAGTGGAATGAAAGTCGTTGAGAAAAGGCCTGTGGTCTGCCTGAGGATGATAACATATACTTGCCAAGTTCAGCAAGGTTTATTGGTTGTTTATGTAGTCCCACTCTTCATGGCAATTACATAGTAAGCCTGAGTTTGACATCAATGAATTGCAAACATTCTCCTGTCTCTCTTAGTCCGGGGCAGCTCTGGGCCTTTCCAGAAAGGCCCCAAGAGACTGAACGCCATCCCAAGGGGCCACAGACTGAAATGAAGCAAGCACTGCCTCTTTCCAAAGCAAAGTCAACAGAGAGAGCTCAGTACTGCTAATGAGATTTTTAGCTGGGGCCTTAAATCCAATCTCAGGCAGCATTTGGTATCGTGAACTATACATACATGACTGAGACCATCTGAACAGGGCTACAAACTTTCATTAAGGGTATGAGAAAGCATCTCTGCATTGCAACCATTTAAACATATTTCACCAAGACCCATTGTCAGTCCAAATCACAGCCTAGGCAAGTTTACAGAAGCAATGGGCTTTCACTCTTAAATCAAAATCACTGTCTTCATCATCCCTTGAGCTTTCTGACTAGCAGGGGAGGGGAGATAATTTACCAGAAACTAAGAGAAAAACCACAACTCAAGTGTGGTTGCTGCACTAACCAATCTATTTTCTAAAAACAGCTTAGATCAATTTTTCACAGCTAAGAGGAAGGTTTACCGAGTAAAACCTAGAGAGTTACTGAGTCACCCTCTCAATCAATTCTAAGAGCTGAAAATACACACTAAACAAATGCAGGCCCAGATATATCACTTTTCCCCCCACAAAACTGAGATAGGTGCCTGAAGGTGAAACAAATCTTCAAATCAAATCATTTGAAAAGAGACAACCTCACATAGCATCTCTACACTACTGTGGCTGCCAATTTCATCAGTGTGGTCTTGAGTTTTTGCTAAGAGTGGGCTAATCTGCAAATAAATAAACAAAAATAAAACACTAAGATTCAATATGGGTCCATTAGTCAACAAGAGTGGGTAAATTTTGCCAGGAAACACAGCTGGCCACATACATACACATACAGATTAGCATTCCCACATATCAAGGCTAGCTTCAAACTATTTCCATTAGGGGCTAATTCTGCCTTCTTTAGAGGCAACAACATCAGTAAGTCCATGCCTTGAGCAAACTAAACCTTTATCTTCTCAAATTAGCATACCATTTTCTGGAAAAAGTTCTAAGGTGCTAAGAGAGTCCTCTTCTCAAAGTGGAAGGACACAGCCAGGCAAGCCCTCAGTCAACCCTACAGATATGGGGGAAGGGAGAGGGACAGCTGTTGAAAGGCTCCCTGTCTAGTGGGGGTGCCACTTGCCTCTCTAAAACCAATCATCATAGGTCATTCTCATCACTGGCAGCACCGGTCCTTGTCCTAATCACAAGAAGTAACAGGCAGCAGGGTCACAATGCTGGATGATATTAACCATCCTGATGTGGATATTATGTGTGAAGTGGAAGTCAGAGGTACAAGTCATCAGTACCTTGGACCAACACCACCGCCAAACACTCAAGAAGAGCAGTAGAGCAGGACAATAGGAGAACTTGCTTTGAATGCTCTAAGAGATCTGATCAATTTTTGTCAGATATTTAATTGCAAGAACCTGTTCTTGAGCTTCCGTTTTTAGGGCACTTGAATCATCCTACAGAGGAGAGCATTTATGTTTTTAAAGAAAGGCGACCAGATAAGCAAACAGTCAGGCGAGAAGAACAAGCACTTCATGTTGTATCTTTGAAGTCTCCTCCACCACACCCAACCTCTCTAAGAATGCACTTCCTGGACAAGTTTTCTTTTTCTGATAAAAATATAAAATGAGCAATGAATGTGGGAAATGTACTTTTTCCATCCCCAGAAGCAGAATGCGTTTCTTGTAAATCATGAATTGCCACCTTCCACAGTTCCAGTCAGATGAGTAGTCCACAAAAATCAAAAAGCAACTCGTTCCTGAGGTTTGGCTTACTTAGACAAACAAATCAGAAACATCCTGGGAACAAAGCTCCCTGCGTCTTAAGATCCCTACTCAGACCAAAGCCAGTTTCTTTTGCCTCTATTGTAACTATAGAAACAAATGGCACGCCTGCATCCAAGTCAATAAAAGCGATTCTACGCTTTCCCAGCACCACAGGTTTTCAGGTAAACACTACTGGCCTGCTAAATATTTAACATCACTTGCCCTTCAGTAAAAGGAAAGAAAAGGGATCGTTTCAAATAACTATTCATGTCACATCAGATACGTCAGGACTTTGCAATACTGTAGGACAGATAAATGACTCAGTTATACTTGAGGTGAGGAAGCTTTCTTGTGAAATTTCCTACTGACCTCAAGATAACGAATGAGACTCTGTGCAGATTAAATTTGTTCCAAACCCTTCTGTCTCACCTCAGGATTTGTTTTTAATTTTCTATATATATATATATATTTATTTTTTTTTAATATAAATTTTATATTTTTTTCTTTAAAAAGTGGAGTGCCTTCAAGAATACTTACAAATCAACAGCACAAATATCACCGAAAGAACAGCCCCCACTTGTTAAAAGCCTCTCACCAGCAGCACATATTTTATGCATAAACACAGAGTGCATACTCATGCTCTGCTACTCTCAGAAGCCCAAGGCGCTTCTATCCCTTTGTTAGATGACTCAGTCAACAACACCCAAAAAGGAGCGCCAGGCAGGCAGATTGGGCTGATGCTAAGGACCAAATCTCATCAGCACTTCTTTCCTTTGTAATCACCTTTTATAAAGATTAAAATGCAGAAAGCTTACAGTTTGGCTCCTCACAGCGAAAAAAAAAAAAAAAAAAATACAACTTCAGCAGTAATAGATGCACCCAGATGACAGCATATCCAATACAGTCTCGGTCCAATTAGTTGCTCACCTAAACAGGTACCATTTCAACTTCACATTGGATTCAATTTCTATTAGGCTATTTCCACTTTCCAGCATCATTTCATACTCTTAACTACTACACAACGCATAGCCTCCTCTTTCTGTCATTTCTCAGCACAAGAAGCTATTTTTGAGGCCTCCAGGGACCGCTTTCTGCGCAGAGCAGGAGCAGACCAAGTGACCTTCTAGCCCTCCCTTGAAGCACTCTTAACGACAAGATTAATTTCCCAGATTTTCCTCTCACAAAGGTGCATCTGGAACCAACAGAGTCAGACTGAAGCTGGGAACCAACCGCTAAGACCCTATCTGCAATGACTTGGAGAGAGGATATAATCTACTCCAACATCAGCCACGCAAGAGCGACCATCAGGAAAATCCCAGGTGAGATTTAAGGGCAGGGCAAGTTTGTATGAAACTATGGAACTTTATCAAGTACTCTCCCAGCACCCTTCAACACAGGTAGGACTGACACAGTTCATCTGTTTACTAATCCTCCACAGAGGTTTGCCTTTTAAATATGTACGCAGCCCCTCCCCGCATCATCGTATGTCTTGCTTCTATGTTTTTCATCTCTAATAATCACATCCTTCTGTCTGTCGTGCTCTTGATTTCTTCATTAATAGCATGTGGCTCTTGTACAATGGAACACACACTGAGCAACTAATACCAGTCCAGTTTCCCTGGCTGAGCACAGCACAGGCCTGTGCTATCTGCTGTCAGTCACTGCTCCTGTAGCGGAAGAGCGCTTACGTGCTCTGCTCTTCCCTGTAGCGTTCTTCCACAGACCCACACCTCTTCCAATCCCAACACACTCTTACCTGAGCAGATACCCAAACTGCAGGAAACAGTGAGGTGGGGGCAAACAATACGTTTATTTAAGTAGCACAGAAATGATCTAGTTCCCCTCAGTTCCTTTCCTACTGAAAGGGACTACGCGGTTCCTCTGCTTTTTGACTGCTGTCTACTAGCTCAGTGCTCAGCATGGACAGTCTGTCCTAATAGTTCTCTTCCTGAAAGATCAGCTGCAGTCAGCTCAGAGCCCATCTTTTCACTTGTGATATGAGAACAGTCTTTCCCCAAGCATATTGCTTCATTTACTCACATAGACTTCCATCAGTGCTAAACTGACTGTACCTGAGCTGCCAGAATAGAAGGCAGGCAAGAAAAATAAGAGGGAAAACATGAGATTTTTTTTTTATTTTTTATTTTTTTTTACAGAACTGAAATTCTTTCATATACGGACAATAGAAGAATAAAAGATGCTCTATGAGATAAATTATTCAGGTAACGATTTAGTCACTAAGTTGCACAAACTCTAACCCCTTCTATTTGAGGCACAGCCACCAAATACACAGGCAACACAACCACACAGTGTGTGACCCAAAACACATTATCATCACACACAACAAAAACACCATCGAAAGTAAGCATGAGCAGTGGAACAGAAGGGAGACTCCATCTCATAGCTCACAGAAGGACCTTCGCCAGTCTCGCAGTATCACTGTGCTAGATCAGTTTTATCTCAAGCTTGATTTTGCCATCAGACACAGACACTAACCACCAAAATGCGTAATTAACATGTTTATTCAAACACAAGATACATTAAAACCTTCAAGAAACACATCACAGCTCAGCCTCGCACATTAGATTTTCCCACTTAGCTTGCCTACAAGACATACTTTGTCACAACAGCACAATCAGACTAAATGGCTATGGCAGAGAATCACATGTGATGCAAGAACAGGATTAGAGCAAAGACGAATAGGAGAACGTATTGCTGGGATTACAGCCCAGTGTGGATTGTTCTGAAATTGACGAGAGGAGGAAGCTTTCTCAAATAGAATACAAGTACACAGTATAATTAATGCAAAATGTGTACATTTATAATTATTAAAAATAGAAAAACATCAGTTTCAATTGGCTCTCTACAATACCTATAAGGTAAAGCCATAAACGGACTAACTCTGCTTAGGTGAAAAATGCTAAATCTCTAGAATTGACTAGAGCCTAATTCAGCAGACAACTCAGGCATGTGCTCAAGTTCTACTGACACTAGCAAGGCTTACAAACATTTAAGTATCACAACAAACAAAGAGAGGTTTCAACATGCACCAAGAGCTAAGTACATACTAATTATCTCAGCGAATCAGGATTACAATCCTTAAAATATGGCAAAGTTATATACACTACACAAATCACAATATTTCTCCCTCTATCTACTGTCCAGACAGAAGAAAACCCCTCTCTCTGCTGGGTACAAAACCACCCAATACTGTCCCCTGAACGAGCATGGCTCTCATGTTTTATTAACAGCTCCAAGAGCATGAACACATCAGTGCTAGGGACAATTCATCTTAACTGCTCTTTTTGCACCAGAATAGTATTAAAATTTCATACGTGATTTAGAAGTTCAAGATCAGCAAACCTGTTTCTTCTTCAGCTCATTCCCAATCTACTGATAGATACTCAGAACTATACAATAATGTACAATAACACCAATGCTTATATACAATCGTGCACAGGATACTGTAAGGAAGCCACAAAGGTACATAAATAAAATTTCCACTTGAAAAAAATATTTGATTTCTCTTACACTTAAAGTGTTATCACACACAAACTCCGCAGTGTTGTCATGTATCAGCCCTCTCTAAGCAAGACTGACTGTAGAATCATCCTTGTCCAGGAGTTATCTTGCTGTGGCTATGAAATCCAGGTATCCAGGCAAAGGTCCCACATACTAGGGAATGAAACATTTCCATTTGCTCAGAGGAATTTAATTGTTGGTTTCTTAGGCTTTTATGGGGGTTTTTTTGTGCTTTTATTTTTTTTCCCTAAACTTACATAACCCACTATACGATAGTGAACAAAATACTTTTGTTTCATAGAAACAACTAACATTTGCCAACACCAGGCAAATGGTCTATTTACAGATACATTAGGACTGCCTGACTGACAGTGAGTGTACGGTAACTCCAAGTAACATGGAGCTCAAAACAGCGACGCTCTCTGCTGAACTGTCTTCCCTTTTAGGATACGTCTTATCTAGACAAGAGAAAAAGACAAAACCATTAGCACGCATCATCCTAAAGCGAACCAATCTAAAACAAAAAAAAAACAACACTAGAGGTCCAACTCAACTCTTTACAAGGATAGATAAATGGCAGCACAAGAGGGAATGGTTTTTAAGTTGAAGGAGGGAAGATTTAGGTTGGATGTCAGGGGAAGTTCTTTACTATGAGAGTGGTGAGGTGCTGGAACAAGCTGCCCAGAAAGGCTGTGGTTGCCCCATCCCTGAAGGTGTTCAAGGCCAGGTTGGATGAGGTCCTAGGCAGCCTGGTCTAGTATTAAATGTGAAGGTTGGTGGCCCTGCCTGTGGTGGGGGGTGCGAGTTGGAGCTCCACAATCCTTGAAGTCTCTTCCAACCTGGACCATTCTGTGTGATTCTATGAACTCCACATTCTTCATTTATCTGAGTCTAGCTTCCAAGTTCAGTTATACCAGGATGGATCCCATTTTACAAGATTTGAACCAACTGAATTACTCGGTTAGGTTATTAGCTTCTTAGCTCAAGAGCCATCTTTTTTTTGGTTACGTATTTGTATAGCTGCTATTTCTTCATCTGTTATTCGGGCCTAAGAACCGCCATTCTCATTGCTTTGCTGTAATTACTAACAGGACATTACATCATACTGAGATCAACACAAGAAGAGAGATGACCTCCCATATGCTGCACATTTATGGAAAAAATGCTTCTAAACATTATTTTCATGGGAAAAAAGGCTTCTGAGACGGGGGAAAAGCTACTAAATAAATCTGTAATTTCAGGTCTCTGCATATTCTTCCTGATCCTAACATTAAAAGATCCCTGAAGAAAACACCATCTGCTGGAACTTTCCCCTAGAACTTACAAGAGCTCAAAACTTGGAAAATTTTGAGAGAAATACAACTTTTGTGTTGGTGTGGGAGGATAGGGGCTAAGAGTTTGGGGTTTTTGGGGGGTGGGTTGTTTTAATTAATTTATATATATATATATATATTTTTTTTTTTTACCTGTTCTCCTACAAGGCCATCAGGAACCAAGTGAACTGGCTGTTCATTTTCCAGATTTCTGGCACTTGGATCAGCTCCCTTTCGCATTAGCAGGCGAACTGCATCCAACTGACTCACCCGATACTGCAGGCTGGCAGCCACGTGGAGCGCTGTGTTGCCATTGTAAGCCTGGAAAAGACAAAGTAACACCGTGAAAAAAAACAACAACAACAACAAAAAAAAACCAGCAAGGGGCATGAGTCGCAGTATAGTCACAGTGCCAGGTGTACACATCCTGGATTATATCACCTACCTTTGCATTGACAAAAGAGAGGCAGTTGGGCAGCTCCAAGAAAAGACGAATGAGCTCCAGATTCGCTTCCTCCGCTGCCAAATGTAAAGCAGAGCGACCGCTCTTGCGATCCTATCGAAAAAGAAAACAACGTTGAAGAGAAGTACTTACAATATATTTCACTGAAAGTCAGTCTGGGCAGGAAGCAGTATTTGACAACAATTTACAGTCCAAGAGCAGGCTATCATCAGCACGCTATTACTACAACGCTCCAAACATATTCTTAAGTTTAAGGCACAACCAATTTCAACTGGCATAGTGTCATTCTTAATCCAGAAATTAGGCTGTCACCTCCCTTTTCCCATGGTTCATTTGCATTGATAATACCTTATTCTTAATAAATGCAACATTCTTATTCCACTTAGGTAAATTAAGCTGTAGGTTGCTTAGGAAGCTTTCAAATGAGTCTACTTCCTCCCTGTTAAGTGGGCTGAGATGTGGTGTGAGAGAAAGAGGCACGATCCGCTTCCACATTTACTTTGGATCTGGCATTTTACACAAAAACTGTTCTACCTACTTTTGCTTCAACAGAAGCTCCCATTTGTATCAGAGTCTTGATGGTTTCCACCAGGCTCTTGTTTCTCAGCAGAAGCTCCTGGACCTCAGGGGAGTGAGGTGGTTGACAGTTTTGTAGTTCATGCAGCACAGCATTATGGGCCAGAACAGCGCAGTGCAGGGCTGTCAAACCTTAACGTGAAAAATTCAACATTAACGAATGAATGTAATACAGAATTCCTGACTGGCAGTTTGCTTCCATATTTCTAAGTAATAATGACTACTACTCCTGAATGGCTCAGAATTTGGGCTGTTAGTCACCCTAAGTAACAAGTCACAATCAGCTAGCATGTAAGAATCTCTGTTTAATACACTTCTTTAGAGAGTGTACTTGAGGAAGATCTCTTGCACGGAAAATAGGTTCAGTTAAAACAGCTCTCTGGTGCTAGAGATACTGCATTTTACATCCACCAATATGCCAGTGGCACTCACATTTTAAACAATAGCCTATTATCATCTATCCTTTCCATGCCAAACACGTCAATCACATGTAAGAGAGAACAGGGAAAGATCTCAACAGGCAGGGACTAGCCATGCTTTTATCTGACGTATGCCAACTGCAATGCAATTTCAATTCTAATTGTGAATTTGAACCTGGCAAAGATATAATCCATTTTATTGCTCTTCTCCCAGGATAACATTCACAACAGCAGCTATAAAACCCTGTATCACCCAGTAAGTTGTAGTTATAAACCCCAAACTACTCACCATCATAGTTTGTTGCCTCAAGGTCCACATATTGATTGCTTCCCATGGCTCCCTTTTGGATTGCCTACGAATGTGGGAACAGGTATGCATTTAGGTCTACCCAAACCACATACTGATTCCCCAAGCTTGTATACAGTCATGCTGCAACAAAGCTGCAGTCAAGAATAGTATTGAAGACTTATTTATCGTTTGCATATACTACGCTACCCAATTACTCATTGGTGGGAATCTTACAGCAAGAGTCAACCTTACTTTAAACCATTAACGTGGAGTCTAAGACATATCAAAAAGGCTACAAAGAATAAGGATAACCAAGTTAAGAACTACAGATAGGGCAGAGCTATGTCTGCCTCATTCTCACCTGAAGGACCTGGGCATGCCCCTTCTCAGCACAAACATGCAACGGTGTTCTACCCCAGCAGTCTGTGGTGTTGACTTGAGCCCCCAGGCTAACCAAATCCTGCACAATGAGATGCTGGTTGGCAGCCACAGCAACCTGGAAAGCACTCTGCAAACATTGAGAAGAAAATTTCAACTATTAGTCATCTGATCTCTAACAGGAAAGAGCAACTAAAACAAATAAAAAGCCTAACTGCCCGGTATTATTTAAGCAGTGATTATGAATACCAGGAAGCCAGGACAAAAAGTCGAGCGTATAGTTTTACCAGCTCAAGGTGATCCCAAGAAGTATTAATAGCTCAAGGTTAATATTAGTATGCAGACTAAATCTCGGGGTTAATATTAAATAAGCATTTCACCACATTTTCCTCAGGGTCCAGACATCAGAGCACTCAGGTGCACAAAGCGGGTGGGAAGAGTTTGAGAACCTCACCTGGCCATTGTGCTCCTTAATATCCAACATATGCAGAGCAGCCATTTTCCTCGCAAGCACGTAGGAGAGAGCTCGTCGGCCCTGGGCAACAGCAATGTGAAGGAAGCTGCAGAAAAAGGGAAAACAGTTAGACAACCACACAGACTGGGGCTCAAGTCACCATGCAATTCTAAACGTACATTGTGGGAAGGGCTTTACACTGCCAGCTTCAGACTTCATCTGAGTGACTAAGATGGAAACTCAAGCACCTTCCTCCCAAGGCAATTTAAAGCATCTAAATTAGAATCTTTTCTCTCTCTATTTACCAGATAAAAATCTAATAAGTACCTGAAATGAGATGATACAACTATCTTATCTACTGACTATGCTGCAACTGCGTGCATCACAGTGCATCAGCAAGACCACGACTGGTGAAACTGCTGTACTCATGACACAAGCAACACTAACAAACAGCTTTCACTACAATTCAGTGATCCACCAAAACCTCAACAGAAGCATTCTTCAACCTTCTACTTCAGAAACAGCGAGATAAGGGCTACTCACGTGTCTCCATCTGAGTCTTTCGCGAGGAACTGGTCTTGAGAGATGTTAGCCAATTTGTTTTCCTCCTGCTCCACTTGCCACTGGAAAAACGACTTGCCCAGCTGCGTTGTGTTTCTGGCAACACTTTGGGGTGGTAGAGAAACATTTAAAGTGGCCAAAGAGACGCTGCGTTCAAGACTACCGCAGACATTATTGGGAGCCAGGCTGAAGTTCTGAGCATGAGGGCTGACGTTAGCCTGCGGGTGGGCACTGGTCAAGGACTGGAGGGGAGCAGAGATGTTCTCTGAGCCTTCAGAATCGTTCAGGAGGGAGGAGAAACTTTGCGATGGGCAATACTGCAGTTCATGGCTCTCAAAGGTGTGCTGGTGGTAGCCTGGAGACTGGTCACTGGCAGAAAACGGCCTGTACTCCAGAGATGCATCCGAAGTGTAGTTCTGTGACAAATCCTGGTTCTGCGACGAAGGAAACTGGTAATGCTGAGGAGGATCAAGCATATTCTGGGAGGTGTGATCTTGGAATGCTTGGTACTTCTGGGGTGGGGAGAAAGCCTGCGTTCCCGGACTGTCGTGGTATTGCTCGCCAGGTGAGTTGTGGCTGGAGACACCGTGCAACCAGCTAACCTGCACTGTATTCAAGGAAACAGGGCTGGACTCGTTCTTAATGTTTATGATGTTCTGAAGCAGATCAGAATTGCTGTCATGCTTTGGTTCATTTTTATGCGTTTCCTCCATGTTATCCATTGAAGTTGG
The DNA here is from genome assembly GCA_030625065.1 of Alectoris magna. Taxonomy (NCBI): domain Eukaryota; kingdom Metazoa; phylum Chordata; class Aves; order Galliformes; family Phasianidae; genus Alectoris; species Alectoris magna. The sequence goes on from CM060560.1 coordinate 111,119,974, forward strand.
GGTCTGGGGTGGCGTCTGTAAGAAAAAGCAGCAAAACAAGCCTCACAGAGTCAGAGTTTTAAGACATCATTTCTGATTACAGAAAAACAGGCAGAGAAAAAACAAAAATTCTACTTCAAGCTTACCAGGAGGTGTGGGTGAACATTAACTTGGCGTTTGAAAGGAGGTCCATCAGAAAGGAGCTCAGGAGCCTTTCTTTTGCCACCCTGACCTAGAACGCTCTTCAACTCTGCTAAAACAAATAAACGAATTTAAAACCCTCTTCGAGACTACTCTTACAACCTATCTTTAAAATATTATTCCTGGGTATTTAGAAACATTCAGGTGTTTGTTTTTTCTTACCTGTGTACGGTTCGTAGCTCACCAATCCTCCTTGTGCCTTTTGAGGGCGGAGAGGGGGGAAAAACCAATAAAAACAGATTATTCAATCATTATAATGCTATTCCAGTGAAAACAAAACAAAACAAACAAAAGCACAGGCTTGCTTCTATAAGCATAGAATATGTCTTAGAATAATCCTAGTACAGGGCAGTCAACCCCTAATTGTTTTCAATTGAGGTTAGAAACATAAAGAGTTTTACGCAACTTAAATGAAAACCTCGTTTTTTAGGAAGGCTTTTTTAATAAGCTATTTGTTACAACACCACAGAACTCAAGAAACTGTAGAGGAAAACAGCATTTCCCAGTGAGGTCTCAAGATTTTGCTCTTTTAATTTTTTTAATGTAAATAAGCCAGCCCATTTTCTCTGTCTCTGATGCAGTGAGCTTCTCCATGCAAAAAGTTTCCAATGGCAACACTAGCGTAGGAAACTCCAACATGCTGTCAAAAGACAGACTGTGAGGAAAAAGTCTCTCTCAGCCTCTCAGCGTTTCTCTCAACTTCCTATTTTCCAGACTGTGGTCTGTCTGCCTTTACACGGGAGGAATGCAATACGTTGCTAAGTAATCCTCCTCAGAGAAGAGACTCTGCTCCTCCAATGAATGACCTCGTGCAAGCTAACAGGGGTTGTCTACACGTAGAACGCAAACCCATCTTTATCTGAACTCTCCTCAAAAAACAGGGCTCAATGAGACAATTGAGGTGCCCCACCCCCCACTCCCTTTCCACAGGAGCTGTCTTGCCCATCTCCTCCCAGCTCAGTTCTTCCACGGTGCGTACTGAAAAGGAAGAACTACGACTCCATCCACAGCAGATAACACTAGAACCGAGACGACTGCTCTACCGCGTGCCTTTCTTCGCCAACCTCAGTGATGGTTAAACCCTATTATGTCAGCCCTGAAAAACGCTCATTACCTTGCTTTCGTCCACAGCGGGACCGGAGGACATCTGCTTACTGCTCCTGAAGTGTAGCAGGAGCTCCTTCACCGAGTTCTTCACGCGGACCCCCTGGAACGGCCCTCTGTGCTGCTTTCCTCCCCCCATGTGCTGCTCCGCTGTCGAAAGAACACACGGAAGACGGCGCTTAAGCCGCGGGGTCGGCCTTCGCAGAAGCAGACGAGCCCGCAGGAAACCACACGAAGTCGCAGCCGAGAACCTCCTCCAGCTTCATCAGGCCCGGCCCGGCGCCCGCAGCCGAAAGGCCGGAAAGAACCCGAGCGCGGAACCGCGGCCGCCGCCACGTCCCCTCCCCGCAGCCCCGGCCCCGCCGTACCTTGCAGCGCGGGGCGGGCGCCGCCCCGGCCGTCCCTCCGGCCGCCGCCGCGGCTGCTCACCGAGAGGTCCGAGTCGGAGCCCGGCGAGCCCGGGGCGGAGTGCGCCGGCGAGCAGCTACCCTCGCTGGAGTGGGGCGAGGCGCCGTAGAAGTAGGCGAGGTTGATGGGGCTGCTGAGGGCCCCGGCGTCGCCGTCGGGCACTGCGTCCCGGCTGCTGTCCACGATCATGGCGGTGCCGCGGGGCGGCGGGCGACGAAGAACGGCGAGCGGCGGCGCGGCGACGAGCACGTCCAGGGCTGAGCGGGCGGCGCGGCGGTGACTGGCGGGCGGCGGCAACCGCGCAGCGCTTATAGCGGCTCCGCCCCGCCGGCAGAGGCGGGCCCGGGCACGGGCGGAGCCGCGCTTCCCGTAAGGGCGGCGGGGGGAGGCGGGACGCGGCCGCGCCCGGGACGGGGCTGGGGCGCGCAGCCAGGCCGAGTCACCACGCAGCGGCTACCCAGCGAGGAGCAGGCACGAAAGCTGTCTTGTTTTCGTGCTGCGGTGGAGGCGGAGCGCAGCAGAGAGCGGGGAGGTGAAGCTGCGTGGTGCCCGCACTAAGCACAAGCGCAGTCTCTCACTCGCTTTTAACATCAACCGCACCGGTCGGTTAACTGTATTCACAGGGCACACCTCTCCCATTTCTGCCTCTCGAAAAGATGTTTCTGCCGCCTCAGCTGCTACCGAACTCACCGTCGAGCCCGTGTTTGTCCACACCAGGTTGTGATTAGGATGTTGTTAGCGCTGCGGCTGCCCCAAAAATATGCAGTAAAACACCACTGTATTTCTGAAGTATATTATGCAAATTGGAGGTCTATAATTTAGGTTATTATACGTGTTTTAATTGTGCTAAAAAAAAAAAAAACATGGGACAGGTGCAACGTGAAATTATATTAATCAGCTGTGAGGAGGCAGGAGGGAATTACTTTGTGTTATTCAAACATTTTGTCCCCTGTCGAGTGAGGAAAGGGTTTCACTTGGCAGTAGCTACAATTTCCCACTCCAAAAACTCTGCTTTTAAGCCACGGATCAGATTTATGAAGTGACAGCAAAATTGGCAAATGCAACGTAGAAAATGAAGTCAAACAAACACTACGCAGTGCCAGAAATAGCATAGTCTAATAAAACCAGAAATTCATTTGCTCCCTCATCAGCAGCCATCTCCCAGCAGGTTTCAATGAACTGCGTTATGCAAGCAAGGGTTTCTGAAATCAGGCTGTACGTTTTAAACATGTGAGTTTGCCTTCTTGTGCTCCAAACCTCAAGATGTCAATCATGATACCTTAGCGTTAGGTAGGCACTTGGACTATTTTCTTGCTAGAATGCACTTGCTGAGATCCCTTATCTCTAGGACACACTTTGCACACTGATGGGAGGATCCATAACACGGCTTTCTGAAAACAAATCTGGCTGATCTATCCTAATTTTTGCATTGCTGCTCCGTAGATGGGAAGCAAATGGTTTTAGTCTGGTCAGAAGGCTCTCCAGCTGCTACAGCAAACAGATCTAATCTTTTAACAAACAATAACACGAATCAGAGAAGCATACAGATAAAAAAAAAAAAAAATAGATTTAGTGTCATAGTGGTCTGTAATTCCCTTAGAAATGCCAAGGGTAAAAGTGGATGTCAAACCAGAAGTGGATTTCCTTCCTCTTAATTCTGCTAGGTCACGCAAGGTCCTTAAAACACATACAGGCAGAGCGAGCAACACCCTTATCACTGCTATTCCGTCATCATTTTGGATCTGATTTAATTGAAGATTAGCCTCTACATGTAAACAAAAACTATCCTATGAAACAATATAATGAGCTTTTTACCTTGATGCAAAGAGGTTGTGGAATTTCTGTCCTATTTCAAAGTTGCAAGTCTACTGAAGGCCAAATTGTTGATCTGCTCCCATTGTACCATGAAAAATCCACTTCAGGCAACACTCCGATACCTTAGCTCTCACGTGTTTCATCAGCAACGTCTCATTTATCAGGTCTCCTGACATAAATCTGCTCCCCATCAAAGCAGATTAAGACGAGTCTAATTCCACCAAACTCTATAACAAAAGACTCTTTCAAAAACACACACACCCAATGTTGCACAAGATGAGCCGGCTCCCAGCAACCTCTCAAAGCGCTCCATGCAAGTTACTGGCAAATTATTGCTACATTTACAAATTGTAATTATTAATACTGCAGACCTTGAACGTTTCTCTTGGCCCAACCACCATGTAACATCTGTGGTGACCAAAGCTCCGGCAAACATCTTCAGCCTAAGGAAATTCCTGCTAGGCAGGGTAGCAACCAGAAGGGCTCATCGCCTCTTCTCCTGCCGGGAGAGCTGGCAGAGCCTGTATGGACAGCCACGAGCTGAGAGAAGAAGGTCAGTGGGGAAGGAGCTACGAAGGCACTCACCAGGCAGCTTCAGCCAGCTTTGGCTAAGCAGTAACCCAGCAAAACCCATGGAGCTGCGGAGCCAAGAGGCCTGTGTAGGGGTGGGCACCTCAGCTCCCTAAGCAATAGCCTCCAGGTTCTCATCACCCCTCCTCTTGTTCACTGCCATGTATCAATAATGCCAACTAGTGGCCAATATTAGCAACATTTGTCCTGAAACCAGTCTTGAATGCAGCAGCAAATAGCGAGATGTGCTTATGTTCATATCTCAGATCGCTGCTAAAATGAGACGCAATGTATTGGTTTTCAAATCAAAACCTCAGCTTCTTCCCTTGCTACCAATTAAACATGCAGATTAATCACTGCTGCCTGTCTCCACGTTGCTGTCTTATTCAGAGCCAGCACTGAGCAAAGACGCACTGGAAGTGCTGTACTGAGCTTTCCCATGGAGAAGGCCTGAAATAACTGTGTTCTTGATGTGAGAAAACAGCTGACCCACTGCCCAAAGTTGAAGCAGATCAAGAAGCCTGTTCAGTGCTTTGGGGCTTTTCTGTTAAAACACGTTTTCGCTGTTTTCAGCACCCTTTCTAATCATAACCACGAGGTTTTCCCTCATTTCTGGGTCCTGGTGCTGAGAATAACACTTTAATGATGATAGCATAACCTCAGACCAAGAGAGATTTTTTCCTGTCCAGCTTTCAACCATCTCTGGTTTATCCTTTCGCACAAAATGCCTATGGCCTGAGCTGGAAGGGGACTTCCAGACCATATTGCAGCATAGCATTAAAGAAACCAGAAGGAAATTTTCTGTGAAACTGCCTCAATACTGGATGGGGACAACTGTTGCAATGAGCTCTGCAAGGCCCACAGCACAGGTAATGGAGGGGATCGAGTAATCCCAGCTCTGAAAAAAACTGGGCTGCATGGCTCAGGTAGAGGTTTCCACACGCTTGCAAATTACTTCCTCCTAAAACCCTATATCATCCTCTTTGGCTTCATGGGTAAGCGATCACCAATCCAACAAAACCAGCCCTTACTTTTATATGGTCAAACGATGTGGCCTCACGGCGTACCCTCATATCCTGGTGCCAGGATTGGTAACACGGCACATCCATGAGCTCAGTTCTGGGATCACCAACTCCTGAGGACAAAACCTGGGCATGGATTGCTCTAGGACTCCTCCCTACAGGCAGTTGTATGGGCAAGGCTGTGCCAGGTTACCTCCTGCTATTTTGAATGACTCTCCAAAAGGCACCCTTCCTCATCTCTTCCCCCTCAGAAAAATCCCCTGGAAGCTGTAGCACCATATCACATATGCAGTAGCAACTTGTTTGAAAAGCAAGCACTGTGTTGGTGGTGATGTGTTATTTCAGGCACTCAGTGTTGAAAAGGAAAAAACAGAAACAAAACAAGCATGGAAAATATGTCCTGAGGAGGCCACACGAGGCTCAGAAGAGGTCACAGCAAAGGGTTATGTTTTATGAATACGGCCAGTCTGCTGTAGGGAAACAGACAGCCTGTACAGCATCTGTGCCTGTGCTGCCCGTTCCCTGGGGCACACACTGGGGTGAATGCAATAAAGGGTATCAACTTCAAATGAATCAACCCCAGAAAGCAGAGCTTTGCTTTCACTGTACAGCAGTACACGGTTGTCTCTGTCAGATATACAGCCCCTCCTAACACACTGGGGAACACAGGGAGAGTGCCAGCACCCAGAGCAGCTCACAGTTTGGTGGGAATGGGAGTGGTCTAAAGCCTCCTCAGGCTGTCCTAAGTGGCAGCACGGAACGACACAGAACAGCCTTTAGGTAAATTGGCAGGGACAAACTAATAGTAACAAGAATTTGGTTTTGCAACACATTTCTGGAATTGTATGACCTCTGTGGTATTTCTTAAACTGAAAATAAAAATGGTAGTTTACCGTCCAGTTGCTTAATGCAAGTGAATATTTGCTATGTGGATGTCAAATGCTGCTTATTCTCAAATAGGTATAATTAGCCTCCTGCTACAGGCTTTGAGTCAAGGTGAGCGAATACAGCTGCCACACCTCTGTGTGCCAGAAGCATTTCTATGCAGCACGCAAATTCCAAAGAGTCCAACATAACACCAAGCTGGCTTTTAGAACAGCACCGAGAAAACTGGAGATGGAAGGTTAGTAACTACTTCCCTCCTGGAGACTGTTCTCTAGGATCAATAAAGCATGTGTGCCCTAACAACTTAAGAGACCGTGTGTTGGCAGGTTGGAAACAAGCCATGGTGCATTTTTTCTCTAAAAGCTAGTACAGAGGAGTCTGTGCTCTCTCCCTCTGCTCTACTTTTCCTCGACACTGATCTCCATGATTGCTGCTCTAGGATTAGCCTGAAGTTCAAAAAGGGAGGTGTGTAATTCTTCATATTAGAGAAAAACTCAGACTATTTGCTGCGTATCTTTTGGGGCTTACTCCTTTGATCTGAAGAATGCCCTCGATTCTGCTTCTCTTCCCTCACAGGCTGTTTGATATTTAAGGCTAAAAAAAAAAAAAGGTGGTTGCTCCCAAGTAGATTCTTTCACACTGCGTATGTAAAGCAGCAGAAATCAGTACAGGGGAAAAGAAACACCGAACTTGTAAGTGTTCAAAGCTGCCTATGCTGATTTCTTTACAAGTAAACAGTCTCCCCTGTACGCCTTGTATTTGTGGACATTCCTCTTGGCATAGTCACTGCCCTGGTTAGTCATGTTTTCTCATAAGCTGCTCTATCTCATTAGTAACTTGCAGTAGGAACTCATCACTAAGACACACACGTACCGCTGATGTCACAGCATGTAAATACAGAGCAAAATGCTGTTTCCCCATAGCAAAGGGCAACATCACATGTCAACTGGAAAGCGTACTGGTGTATGCATACATGAGGTAAATAGTGCATGTTCCTGTCTCAAAACACTATGCTTACAATATTCTGGTTTAGAAAGGGAGCTAGTGAAGTTTCTCAGCGCTGTTGAGACCACTGTAGATTTAAAGATGCAAGCATGAGCCTTCCTTATGACTCATGCCAAAGGTTTTTCCTCCTAACTCAGGTGGCCAACCTAGAACAAAAACCTATCGATCATTCTAAGCCCGCATTCATTTTTGCTTTCTGTTGTCAGACACAGGAGCAGTGCTACAACCAAGGCAGTGGGTTAGGCCCCAGCGGGCTTGGATTTCGGTCTCCTTACTTTCCACAAACAAGGACAACTTTAACTACCAGGAAAACAGAATCACGTTCTCACAGGAGATGCAAAGTCGTCTCCCAGGATGCAGCATCATCATTCAGCTCTTCAGTGCAGGAATTTGAGGAGAAACTGCTTTAACTCAGCAAGGCTTTAAACCAGAAAAATATACTTTTCAAACTGTACTTTGCCCGGGACCTCTCAGTCTCTCAATTTAAGCATAGTAATGGGTAGACAAACACTGAGATTACCATACATTCAGGCTTCTCAAACATGTTTTTCGACTCAAAAATGTTGCCCAGACAGATTTTGAAAAATTACCCACAACTTGGACGCGATAAGTCAGTCATATCTACTTCACAGTAGTTCTGACTGGGCTGACACCTGGCCAGAAATCCCAGGCACAGTGGTAGCACACGTGCAGATCAACTGCACTGTAGTTGTGCATTGAGATCAACACCTGCAGGGAGCTTCAGCATTGATTTCCACTGTCCTACACAGTTGATATGCGAGGATCTGCTCAGTCTGAGAGTGCGAATCAGCATGCAGGAAATCCCAGGCAGAAACAAGACAATGCTGAGTGTCTCACACCACTGAGACTCGCACCACATTAGCGACTCAAAGCTTATTGCAGCAAAGCACTTGCTGTTCACACGTCTTATGTCTTGACCTTATTTCACTATGATTTTCATACCATAGATTTTAAATACCTTTAGTTCAGACTTCCAGTTACTAAAGAAATCCCAGCTTTCAAATCATTTGACCCCAGGAAAGTCCCAAAACTCAGCTGTGGAACTGTCCTCCATTAGTCAGACAAAAATTCAATAAACAGGAAATATTCTCACTTTTCTAAAAAGCACCTAAACCAAGGCAGCCAAGTAAGATTTTGCTACTGCAAGGAAAATGTTGGTTTCTTCCAAGCAGCAATATAAAAACTTTCCTGATGCTTGGGATGAATTTCAAATTCCAGGGCAGGATTTATCCGCAGTTAAATGTGTGCGATCATCTTCAAGTAGGACAACGTCACTATCAGAATTGTGGCCACGTATGTCTCAGCAATGTAATTCCTACACCTGCATGAAGGGCACTAATATCATGAAAAAGATACTAGCGTCATATGTTCTTTTGACTCTATAAGATTAACAGCCAGTTTCTACACACTTAGAAGGAAATTCATGACAATGGATAGTAATAACGCATTATGTTAACATGCAAGTTGTGCAGCAGTTAGCATAAAGTAGCAAGAAACTTGAAAAGAAACCCTTTGGATTTTTTGGGGCATCGTAGAAAACTCTGTTCTCACACCTTGGCTCCTTCCTTCAGTTCTCAGCTGGGAAGATGCACTGTCTAAAGCCAGACACATCCTGTCTCATGGAACACTGCTTTCCATGGAAGCTAGACCATGGCTTTTTAAGTTTCCTTTTCAATTCCTGCCATTTCTTGCAAAGAAAGGAGGGCTAAAAGCAGCTCTAGGCTAGCCTTACATGTTTCGTCTCTTGGAGCTAGTGATCGGCAATGCAAAACTGCACTCAGGTTTACTGGCAGCATCATTGGAACTGTGTTTTGCCATCCACAAAACCCTGGGCTACAGCAGAAGGGAGGGCTGGGGCCACCCTTGCCATCCTATTGCTCTGGGAGGCTGGGGATGGGAAGGACATGCCCAGGAAAACAGAGTTCCAGAGTTCTGCCAGCAGCTAGCCACAGGCACTTGGAGGCAGAGGGTGTTTGCTCCCCACACACACCCTCCTCCTATCAACTTCCATTAAATGCAAAGGGAAACTAGGCTTTCTGTTTAAAAAAAAAAAAAAAGTCAGTAAAAGGTTTCAGTAGCCAAAAATAAATTGATTGCCTCAGGAACAAAGGTGATACAAGAGTTTAACTTGGAGCAGAAACATGACTTTGTTCCCAGTGTCCCTAGGTGACATTTTTCCCTCACTAGCTGGTCACACAGACTGGCTAAAAAAGTGTCCAGTGTTTGGCCCTTTCTCTGATCCCTAGGTGCCTTGAGCAAAGCCAGGATGTCCCAGCTGAAAATACCCAGCTTCTATCTCAAGCAGTCACATGCCTCCCATCCTCAGCCATACACCTGCCTCAGGTGACAACAAATGTGTTGTAGCATGACTACAACTACATTTTGTTCTCTCCAAGAAGCTCAGTGCTGAGCTGCCTCCCATCTTGCAGATACAGGCACAGGTAGCAAATCAAGATGCTGCATAATCAACCTCATGTGGTAAGCCAGAGAAACCCTCACCAGGCAGTGAAAAGGAGTTTATGGCCTGGTTCATTAAACTTATAGCATACTGGATTTTAAAATGAAGTTCAGGTTCATTAAATGTACTTCTTTTTATTCCCACAGGCTTTTGCTAAATCTCAAAAGTAAGCATAAATCCCTGCTCGTATACGTTTTGCTGTGCTGTCAGCAGTCTAAATGCGCCATGACAAGTTTACTCCTGTCCTACTGAATACGGCAAACTTGCATGCTGATGAATTCTGCTATCCCAAAATTACTCATTAGATTAAAAAACAAACAAACAAACATACACTGGAATCAAGATACCCAAGACACTTGCATCCATTACCAATCTCTCTTCCAGTCAATGCCCTGAGTTCAGCTGCCCATCTGTCCTAACTATGGAAAATGATTACACCCTCTCCTGAAAAAAAGAGTATATTCAGGGAGAATTGCTCAAAGTATCAAAGCTGTTTGGGGTTAAAAATTGCAGTTATTTCCATTTGTGTTTTGCTCCTAGACCCACCGTGGGCTTTCAAAATCCCAGCATTTCTTGTGGTTTCTTCCCTCTTGGTTATCACCCATGACCCATCCAAAACCCAACCCATCTTCTATACCCAACCCCAACGCCGATGTGTGCTGTATGCATATGCGTAATATGTAAGTTCCAATCAACTACACCTTTTAAAGAATAAAGCAAACAGAAATAATAGAGTACCTTCATGTCAGAAGAGCGAAGTTAGAGCTCAGTGGAATACAAGCAATCTCCTTGTACCCCACTGGCAACCAATCGTCCCTTATGGCCACGTCTGTGAGAATGACTGAAAAGTTCCTCTGAGGTTTAACAATATGAAACAGAGAAGCAATAGCAGGGAAAATACCCATCAAACATCTCGCTTACTCTGCCTTTTTAGTCACCAGGAGAAGAAAAAAAAAAAAAGTGAAAAAAAAAAAGACACTCTCAACACCTTCTCCCCAAGTTTTACAGCTCCAGGCTGAGTGCCCACAGGGCTGTTTTTATTGCAGTGCCCAGGCACCATTTATCTTTTAGCTCTGGTTAATCGGGGAGGGCCAGGGGGAATGTTATGACATGTGAGAGGAAGTGGGAGGGTGGAGGACAGCAGCGCGAGAGCGGCTCCCTGGACTTTTTCTGCATGGTGGAATTTCCCAGGCAGGGTGAGCCCCATCAGGGACATTCCCCTGCCAGGGAGGCTGGCAGGAAACCCCGAGCTGGCGTAACACTACCAAATAGGGTCTAGAACATACTGACGTATGTCTTACAGCAAGAGCAATGAAAGAGGCCTGTTATAACAACGCAAGGGAACAGAAATCTGCAGAGTGCAACTCAGCAGGATTTCTTTCCTCGTGTAGTTTCTATTTTCAGCACCGTACATACAGCAGCAAGAAACTGAGAAGCATTTTGTAACCTTCTTCCGTCACTGTGCTACAGGGTAATCTGTACAAGCAGGTGCCTGAACAGCAGCCACAAAGCAAGCAAGCATCCCACGGATTTAAACAAAAAAAAAAATATTGAACAGCTTGAGCCTTCACCATACAGAGCAGGGAACAATACCTCCCTCCTTGGTGAGTACCTGGATTTCAGTGGGGTTTCACCTTCAGAAAGGCTGAGATGAATTTCACAGATGCTACTATCACTTACATCATGCAAACTCCACACAATCAGAAGCTTGACTTAAAAAAAAAAAAAGAATAAGGAAGTACTTCCCCGTAGTCATAGATGCAATGGATGTAAAGCAGTCATCTGCTTCAGTAGATAAACTAATCTTCAAATCTTCAAAACGGGAGAAGTTCCCAAGATTTTTCTAAAAGGAGAAAGGCTCCTTAAAAATCGTTTAGCTTTTCTTCCCAGTGCCACATGCCAGAACTCTCCTTGCTCATAAAGCAATGCGGCCAATATGGAGAGGACACTCAGACCTTCTCAGAGCAAACATTTCCTGGCTTCGATGTATTTCATTAACCTTTCTTAAGCCCAGTTAACACATGTCTACCAACGAGGTAAGAACATTTAACCCCTAATCCCCTTTGTATCCCTTCTGCTTCCCACACTGTCAGTAGATGTTCAAAAAGAAAAAAAAGAAAAAAAATAGCAGAATAAGAAACAGTCAGACGCTACCCCCCCCCTTCACCTTGCCTCAGCAAGCTGAAAGACGTAGGAGAGAACTTTTCCTTCCCAAAGGTGATAATTTTGAAACCTTCCGCCTGCAGGCAGGAAATGCTGTGTGGGCTCCATCTTCCTGTTCTCAGATCTATTATATCACTGGAACATGTTCAACTGATAATCTCAGTGGGCTCAACGCTTCTTCAAAATAAGGGTATTTTCTTCTAGCTGGGGCAAGAATTTGCTGGGCAGCCGTAGACGTAGAGTGGCCTCAGCCTTGTGTAACGCACAGCAGGGCAGTGCCATGGACCAGACCCTCACCCAGCTCTCTCCCAGTGCAGCTTTGCAGCAGTGGGCTGCAGTAGGAGACCTTAGTGGCCTCTCAATGCCTCCCCAAGAGGCCAAGATCTCTCTTCGCAAAGAAGGATGCGGATGAACCATCATCACCAGTACCTGGAGCACCACTCAGCTCATCCAGCTCTTTCCCCATAGGTGTAACTGCCTCCCAAACCAGGGTAGCTCAAGTGCTCTGTGCCCTAAAGCCACTATCAGACGCTTATTATCAGCTGCAAACTCACCAGAGGTCAGCCCTAGGAGGAGGGCCATCCACACATTCTAACTGCTGCTGCAAAAACAAAGTCCAAATGGAACAAGAAGCAGGAACTGAGGCACAGAAGGGCAAAGTAACAAAGCCAAGCATAAAACATGCAGCAGAACAGGAAGAAGAGTCACAATTTCAGTCAGAAATGAAAATATCTTCTTGTAGCAGTATTTGCTGGACAGTAAAACACTAGGAATAAATCTTTTGCCACAAAACCTACATTGCAAATGGTGGATATGAAGTCAGTGGGATTGGAAAAATACACATTTATTGGACACATTTTACAACAATAAAAGTAATTTTAGTATTTGTTCGTTACATGAGTTCTTGTTTTTTTTTAAATTAAATTGTGAAGACAGTATCTTCTTGCCTTACTTTTTTTGTGTTACTTATCAAAGGCAAAAGATGCAGCAGAAGCAGCTAATAATACAAACGCAGAGGGCAAAAATGTTAAAGATGAACCAGAAAGGGAAGACAAGATTAGAAGGAAGAAACAGCTAAGACACAAATATCTGCCTTGCCACAAGAGAATCTGATTCAGAATCTGATTCAGGAAAAAGGGCAAGTGGTTCTGGAAAATGTGACTCACTTGTCCCAGGGAATAAGAGAGAGGAAGGATTGGAAAGAACTGAGCGTAGAATGGTAAGGGAAAAAAACATCAGCGCGTTCTGCTTATTCTACTTTTTACTCAGGTACTTTTGTGATAGCTCACACTTGGTGAGTCCCAAAGGGCAAGTCCCACCTGGAAGCTCTTCTGTGAGACCCTTCAGAGCAAGCTGCCATGCTGTGGCAGCGCAGCACTCATGCCATACCAAATCCCAATCATTGCAAACAAACTGCAGCAGACATTTGGACAGAATGAGGAAGGAGAGCCCTGTATCAGGCTAAACCAAAAAGAAACCAGGCTCATACAGATATGCAGAAGGCCCAAGCATGAAAACAGGGGGTAAAATACACTTGTCTACAAAGACTGCTCTGAAAGTAAGGCCTCCTATTTTATTATGCTGGCCCATGACATCAGAGGCGGATGTTGGTGGTATGGCAGTAGAGGCTGAATCCTCCCATCAATATTCCTTTACATTTTGTTGCCACGGGACTGATGGCAGCAGATTGCAGTCTGACAAAGTGGTGGATGATATGGAAGTGCGTTTGAAGCAGAAGTGCATCACTGAAATCCTCCATGAGGTAAAAGAAAAAATGGCATTCAATGACATCCATCGATACTTGTTGAACGTTGACAGAGACCAAACAGCACATGTGAACAGAGGCGGTAGATGGGGCATTTCAGCAGTGGCAACCAGTGGGTCACCTCCACTGGTGTAGATTTCAACAAGCATAGAATGCAGACTCCTGTTTATCACTGGAAAAAGTCAGAGCTAATGGTAGTGACTGCTGAAAAACAGTATTGCATAGTTAAGAATTTGCTCTACCAAGCAACGTTATTGTGCTCTTTGTATCCATTATAGTCTCCATGGAAATAAATGGGAGGCATTATTTTTGGAGTGACCTACATAGAGCATCACAAAGTGGTGTTTGTACCATTCATTTTTAAGCTTTAGGAATTAGAAGATGAACCACTATCAATGGCAGATTTAAGAGAGCTTTCATTTGAGATTCATCCCAGGCTCTTTTTCAGTGCCTCAAAATCCCCTTCTAGGCACATTCATTAATGATTCACTAATCTGTTAAGCCCATCCCAGTTGACACAGCTAAGATGCGAGGCAGAGCATACTATACTTTCACTTGGGTTTAGTTACACACTCACTCCGCATGTAGAGCTCACAGAAAGCTATTCAAACGCTGTTGACTTTCTAGCACCCTCCCATGAAATCCCTCTGCTCCACTCCAGGCAGAGAAGTTCCTATGCAATTCACTCTGACAGAATCAGAAAACAGACCAGTTTACTTTGCTCCAAAAGACTAGATGTAGTAAAACAGGCAGTAAAAAAGGATAACATTTGAGACACAGCCCAGAAGTGGGCTAGGTAACCTAGTGTGAAAGGCAGCAGAATGAACATTTCAGGGTAGAGTCAAAGATTCGGAGAGATAATAATACATTTCCCTCATTTCACACCTTCCTGTACTGTAAGGACAGCTGATGTGTTGGAAATTATGCAGTACTTTGCTAACTAAGGATGCAGTGATAAACCATGGGATGAACACAAGAAAACCCATTTCAATGGGATCAAGAACCCTAAGGTCTCACCTCTTTGTTAGATTCAGTGTAGCACTAGTACTAGTACTGTAGATTGGGAAGTGCTAGGCTCCAACCTTATCATCCCAAACTCAGGTTCCAGTCCCTTCTGTGCTAAGCACTTGTTTCACTTCAGGAAAGTTAGAGGCCTTCTCTGAGTCACCACCAGCTCTGAACAGCACATGGCACATGATGAAAGCCTGCTCGTATACTGCTCCTTATTCTATGTTTTGGGTTTGGTTTAAAAAGTTCCTCACCTCTGTTATCTATCATGTCTACAAACGTTTGACAACTCAGTACACATGGCTGTATAAACAAACCACAAGCAAAACGTTTTACAGCAATGCCTAACAAACAATTTGTATTGCATTACAGTCAGGAAGGGAGTTGAGAAAGAAGCGCCTGAACAGCCTGCATGAGAAAAACCGTTCCTTTTCAACACACTTGGTGAGCAATATATGTATTTCAGGGTGTTATAGCCAAGGAATGACTCCACCCCCCACAATTACTATCATTGCCTATGAAAACCTTGACATGACCAAATAACTTCCTTCCTCTCCTACAGTGCCACAGAAGACCCTTGCATGACGTTCTTCCTTCCCCTCCATCTTGTTGTTTTTGCTTCCCCTCTTTCCAATCCATTGATCACCTTTCCTCTCTAAGCATGTCTGAGGCCTGATCTCACATCACACTGAAAAGCATCTTACACTTTGCAGCCCCCCTGCTCCTTTTTCGGTTGGATGAGCAGATGGAACACAATGGCAGCATGCTTCACTCAGAGCAAGCTCACAGAAGAACAGCAATTTAGATAACTCGGACCCTGCATCCTTCTGGGGTCAGCATGAAATGAGGGGGGGAGGACAGAAAAACAGAAAATATTTTTGCAATTCTGCCTCATTATACTTCCATTTCCCAGGAATCTGTAGTTGGGGGATTTTTCCAAGTCAAACAGGGTATTGTTGGCAATGCACCCTGCTTACTTGCTTCCCAGTAGTGAATCCTGGCTGCAGTGTAACCCCAGGGCAACCCAATAGCAGTCTCCCACCTCCTCCATCCTGGCTCTCAAGCCACAACAGGGCAAGCACAGCTTATGTCCTAACATGGCAGCGGGCATGTACCCAGACTACACGATTTGGCCCATTACTTAAAATAATGAAGTGACTAAAGGATTTTCCATTGGTCAACTGGGTTTTCAAAGCCCTCAGAGAAAGAAGCCTACATTACGTACGAAGTTTTCTTGCATGTCAGGACTGACACACTGACAACAGGAAACAATGTGTTTCAGTATTAGGCCTGGTGCCAGGCTTGAGCCACTTGCACAGACCACACCCCTTCAAATATACATACATCATCTGAAAAAAAAATTAAAGTGTTTTTTTTTAATCTATATACTGTTGTATAAAACTTGTACCCAACATGCAATACATAATGTAGTAATTAGGTAAAACTAAGGGAAATATGACACATTTCTAAAGGAACCATAAAAAGAAGGAAAGTTACGTGATGTTAGGGCAAACAAGATAAACTGATACCAAATCAGATCAAACATGTTTGGTGCACAAGCTTGCCCATTTTAATAGGAACTTTTTAATCTTCAGGCTTTTTGGCTATTTGAATGGCTTTTCCAATCTCATCAGGCAATAATACATTTCAGCCTTCTTTGTACTGTAAGCATTTCAGTATCAGCCATGTAATAGAAAAAACATCTGTAAAAACACATTCTTTTTTCTAACATACAGAGACCTCCACTGCCACCAAGAGCTTCCTGAACAGTCTAAATGCGTAGCGTGAACTAAGTATGAAGAAGAGATCTGGACTTAGTAAGTATGAGCTCTGTAAGTTAAATACGCATTTTGTGACAGACATATTTCGCTGTTACTTAAACATGAGTGGAAAGAGATTTTAACTCATGCTTCTGGAAAAAAAAAAAAAAGGAAAAAAAATCCAATAGTTTTACCCTTACCAGCAGACAGCTTCAGATGTTTGTGTTTGTCACGTACGCATGGAAGCATCATCTGTAGTACACAAATAGTCATGCTGACCCTTCTAGTATGCAACATTCCTTTTTTAAAAGGCTTACCTTTAACAAGTAAGAATAATGAAAAATACTCATTTGAGTCTCAAAGTGAAGGTGCAGAGATGTTGCAAACAGAAAAAAAAAAAAAAAAATCAACTGAAATTGAAAAAAAAAAGTTACGACAACAACTGACTTCTGTCCTCACTCTCATCAAGAACTCAAATAACATTTCCACTAAGCGTCTAGAATTAAGAAATCTGCCTAACATGATTTTCAAAAAGCAAGGTCACGAAAAAGCAAGGTCAAACTATCAGCAGCAGAAAAATCACTGAGCATCAGTCTAATCTGTAAAACAAAGATTCCTTGCTTTACAAATCGCTCCGCTATCTTCTGCTGAGCGCCATAAAAATACGGAGTATTTTTCCACTGATACTTCAGTGAGCTGAACGTGGAATAAATAAATTAATAAGGTAAAGAAAACTTCTGTACTGAAAGATTAATAGTCAAAAAGCTCAGGGTTGGGCAAAAAAGTATCCAAAATAGCGCATTTTCTTCCCTTCAGCTGAAGGGAATGGAAAGAAAAACAGCTTTGAAAAGCCTCATGAAAGAAACTTCTACATGTAAATGAAGACACTCCACTGACAACTGCAAAATTCCTTTTGAGTCCCATTTCATATTAAGCAACTTGAAAAATAACCAACCTCTTAAGTCCTCATTGAAGTCCATTTAGAAGCTTAAAGGTTTAAAGAAAGTGATTTAAAAATATTTTATTGCTTCTGATTACTATATACAGTACATACACAACTGGTGAAACAGGTAGCAAAAGGAAAACAGAGATGAAAATAAGCTTATAGTCAAACTGAATGACAGAAGCATTCTGCCCTCAGCCTTCATCTTTTAACACCAGTAATTCCTCAGTATCTCCTTTTCTTTTTCCTGTCTATTCCAGAGTACAAAGAAATAAACCGTCAGTCCTCAACCCACATTAACAGGCAATTTTCCTCAAGTTCACGATCTGCACATTAAAAAATTTAAGAAAATTAATCTGAAAGGCAGAGATCAGGAGGTGATGAGACATCTTTGCTAATAGCAATCCAGTTCTCTTGCTTCCAATCGTCATAACGTTCAAGGCTTCTTCCCCTCTGTTTTTGATGGCTAACAGTTGCTGTTGAAGAGCAATAGTGAACAGTAGAACATTCAGAGAAGAAACACGCTGTCACAACGCTTTCACACATGATATGGCATTCTGAGGAAAACCAAACGGTCCACAGATTAAGTAGTTTCCTTCAAAGGAAAAGTTTGAAGCCTTATTCTCATCAACATTATTTGAATAGGTTTCTTATTTAGGACGACAGCTTTATACTCTACCCATTTTAAAAATGCACCTAGAGAAGATGAAAAGTCATTCTGCATTGTGGTGGTTTACCTTCCCAGGACTGAATTGGTGTGGTTTCTTACTAGCAGAGAATGCATCGCTATTAACGCATTCAAGTAAGAAACACTCACCTAAAGCTAATATATGCAACAGACACTAAGGGAGGCAGTTGTCAGTGGCAACTGGCAAACTGGACACCCTGAATTCTAATCTGAAAAGTAAGATTAAATGCTATTTGGCTGTACGCAACTCCTACAGAGATTTTCTTATTTTTTCAATTTGTTAAGCTTATTGATGGATGCTGTTGACTTTTATATGCTAAAAGCACTTAAAACAATGTTCCTGTAGCTAGCAGCATAAGCTCCCTTTAATTCCCAGCAACAAGAGCACAATCTCCCCATACATGGCAACAAATCTGCCAGAGAACACTTCTGATACAACATTTCAGTTACTGCACTCTGCAACCCGTCCATCTGTTCAATTTTTTACCTCCTCAGTTTGCTCACAAATAATTGACTCATATTCTCTTTAACCATTACAGACTTCTTCAGAAGCACTCTACTACGTGCATCTTGACACATTTCTCAGTACAGCCATTGGTAAAGACCAACTTTGGCCTGAGTGGGACCAGAAATAAGACAACACCGAACGCTTTCCTACCCTGCAATTTCAGAGCTGAATTTAATCAGAATGTTCAAAGTGCTACTTATTAAAACTATAGGCAGGTTCAAACAAATTAGCAGCATTGAAAGCAGTTCCAGGAGGCCCAAGAGCCACCTGCTTTCACACTGGCAAAACAGCAAACATTTACCAAACACCTGTATGAAGGGCTGTCCTGTGTGTGTTTGGTTTAGGGGCGGGATTTATTATTTTTCTGTCATCTCTTTATTCAACAGCTTCACCGTTGCCAGTGTAAGTAATAAAACTGCACAACACAGAGGGAAAGGAGGGCATCAGCACATGGCCTTGATCCTAGCTTGTGCCAGACTTTACAACAATTTGTGAACAGGTAGTATAAGTGTATTCAAGTAACTTGGCTTCTCCTGACACAACGTATTATGTATGTATAAAAGTACATAACAGAAGCCCAGCTTTGCAAGAGCATAATGGAACATGTTTATCTAACAGTGGGAAGTAAAATGATTTCATTAGGAAACGCCTCAAGCAGGCAAGCTTGCAGTTTTAACATGCACAAATTGCCTGAGACAGTGCCTTCACTGGGGTCAACGTACACACATCGCTTTGTTACAGATAAAATCAAGAAGACAACAGTACCAAAACTCAGAAGAGATTCAGTAGTATAGGAAACCCAATTAAAATACTGGCCATTTGCATTATTAAGCAGCTATCTGTAAACACCAAGAGTGCCTAACTAGAATGCTTAACTAAATTGTAGCCAACTCTTGATGACTTCATACTATAGACATTGTGGTTAAGCTTCCTTGAGCGATAGCAGCAGCTTGAGGACACACACTTAACATTCCTGGTTAGGACTCTGAAAAAAGAATAGGCATTGTGCTTCTCTGACTGACATAGGACTGCAGTGGATTCTCCTTCAACTCAGAGCTGAGAGAGAGCGTTTGGGAGAAAGACTGCTCCCAAACAACTCTTTCACTAGATTTTACCCAGTTCTGAGCAGATTCCATGCTATATGGACTAAACATACAGTGCAGATGACTAGTAAAGCTAATAACCCACATAATTCCCTATTGAATCTTGTCAATTTAAGGTGCTTGCTAATAATCTGAGACATAAATAAGATTCTAAGGAATCGACCTCATAGGAAGATATGACCTGAACAGTAAACTCTTCTCCACTGTCCCTCACAGCTACTAGAATTATGGCCAGCCTGATTATACTGAATGCAGATACAATAACCAGAGTTCTCCCACACCATCCAGCATAAACTAACTAGCTCTGACAAAGACTAACTTTACCTGAGCTGCAGCAAAACATGACACGGGAATGCCTGTGTGTCCTAAATTTGTAAAGGGCACACATAAGATAGAAATGTATCTATTTGATTCCTAACAATTACTTCTTTTGGGTGCAAGTTATGTGGCAAGTAATGAGCCAGAGACATCTCCCAAGCATCCACAAAGTGCACAGCAATTCCTGAGAACATTTTCCTCATGACAAAATCAAGCTGAAGGGAATACCAGTCACTGTTAAAGAGGCTCACTTCCGGCCCAAGCTCCTGAACGTTTGCAGTTCTGATGACAATTAAAGTCTTGGGGCTGCGGTCCAGCAGTTGAATAACTGCCCTCCGAATGTTCCTTAGCCGCCTGATATACACTTCCACAGGGAAAGTGCTGAAGTGGGACCATATAGTTATGGCTATCACAGTGTTTCTCCCCCCAACAATGCCATTCAGTTCGTTAGCAATGTAGCGCAGTTCACTTGTAAAAACTGTGGTAAAGCGAATGGGTGGTCCATGACAGCGGAATTTCAGTAGGATATTGTGCTCCAGATCCACAGACATAAAAGGGCCCACATTCTTAGGACTCCCCAGATTAAATTCCACTAGATCTGAAAACCCAAAAGCAAACATTAGTTAAAGACAGAAAAAGACACAAAACTATTCAACAGGACAATAGGATCACAGGGCAACAGTAGCAGTGAATATGCACACAGTTCTAAGAATCCTACAGTGAAACAAAAGATAAACATTATCATAGAATGGCCTAGGTTGGGAGGGACCTTGAAGATCATCAAGCTTCAACCCCTTTGCTGTAGGCATGGTTGCTACCCACTAGATCAGGCTGCCTAGGGCCCTATCTAACCTGGCCTTGAACACCTCCAGGGATGAGGGATCAGCAGTCTCTTTGGGCAGTTTGTGTCGATTCCTCACCACAAATACACAAATAGGTTAATTCGTACACAAATATCACAGAATTGCAGACTCTTCAAGTAAAACGTTTCCTCCTAATATCTAAGCTAAGTCTTCTCTCTTCCTGTTTAAAACCATTCCCCCTTGTCCTATCACTACCTGCCTGTGTATAAATTTGGTCTCGCTTCTACTTATAAGCTCCACTTAAGTACTGGCAGGCCACAATGACATCTCCTGCTGCAGTCCTCTCTCCCCCATGCTGAACAAACCCAGCTCCCTCTATCTTTCTTCACAGGAGAAGAGCACCAGCCCTCTAATCATCTTTGTGCCCTGCCTCTGTATCCTCTCCAACAGCTCCACAGGCATATTGGCTACATATTTCAAAATGGAGTTTATGAATGTTGAAATTTGCAAAACAGCACAGTTTACCTTCAGAAGATCATAAATGTTAGTGCTTTTTCCAAGTTTCCAAAACTATTTTTTTCTCTGGTAAAAAAAAATTATCCAAATAGATCTCTTATTTTACTAATAGACCTCTTCAATGGTTATTTTATTTTAATTGGTTAACATGAAGAAGCCTCAGTCTCCGTTTCCACACTACTGAACTGCTTTAGAGTTGGGGTGAAGGAGGGATACCAAATTGAAATACCATACTGAAATTCTGTTATTCACGGAAAAGTTGAAATAAGGAAAATGGAAGAAGGAGCTCAAGACCAAATTAACAGTAGTCATCTGCCTTTGCAAGTCATTTTGCTACTTCACTTCATCCCAAAATATTACCAGCAAAGCCTCACCAGGCAATCCTCCACGATTTTGGTATGCCCCCTCGTGGCCACATAAGTCACAGTAGCAACAATGTTCTTAATTAGTGAAACATTTTATAATGACAGCTTCATAGATGCACAACTTGAGGCCCTTTTTCTCCTAAAGCCTAGAAGTTTCTTAAGTTTTCTCAAACATTTGAATGATTGCCTTTCTATCAGCACTTGTGATGATGTTTTGCTTTTTCTCTCCCTTTTCTTTTGACATTACTACTCAAGAAGATAAACTCTGAGATGAGAAAAATTAAGAATTGCAAACATCTTCAAGGTAAAAAAAAAAAAAAAAAAAAATCAATTTAAAAGAAAAATAATAACAACCTGGAACAGCTGCAGTCAGATACTCAAACCACTGCCTTATTGTAGAGTCTCCAAACAAGTGGATTACTTTTCCTTGCAAGCACTTGCTTATATCATCTGACTTGTTAAAATGATAAATCCAGTGTGTTCTTGGCTTCCAAAGGTCTTCATAGTAATAACCAGAAGGGAAAACTGTGGGATCTTCAGCTCTGTCCATATTGCTTGAATCTGGAAGAAAAAAAAAAAAAAAACCCTCTGAAATTAACATATAATAAACACACCTTCTATCACTTTAATGGACATATATATATTCTAAAGTAAAGTAGCTGAATGTACAACATACATTAAAAAGTTCAATGCATCGCAAATCTGTAAGCCCAAGTATTTTCCCCACTACTTCTGCATCAAAACCTACTATACGTGACCACTTGTAGCTTTAAAATTTTTTTATAAAAAACTTATTTTAACTTAACTACTTTTTAACATATTTTGAAGTACTTCTAAGTTGAACTATATCTGACGATGATAAAGAAGGCCTCACTATTGCCTCTTCTGCCAACACACATCTGCAATCTGCCAAAGTACAGCTCCCCCCCCTAGCGGCCAGCCTGCCAACAGGAAGGGATGGCAGCTGTTGCGCTCTATAGGAGCAGCACCTCCCATAGCAGCAGCGGACAGCAGCCCTATGGTGACAACATGTAAGAGACAACTTGATACCACTTGTATTTGCTTAACATAAATCCATCTGCGGAACAGCCCGCACACTGACACTAACATAGACCCTACCACAGATGCTGTAAGAAGGAAATCTGAATTATGAAAACTACAAAACCAGGAAGTGCCAGCATTAAAGCTATTGCCAAAAAATTTTACGTGCCTTTTGAATGTATGAATTGTGTTAAACTTTAATTCTATGGGTTTTATACTTTCTTCTAACTCCTTCCCATTTCACTGTCTGGCATAGGTTGCCCCCTAAGGAGTAATTTGACGACAACAGGGAAGCTCTGATCCTTTGAACTCCTCTTTGCCTTGCAGAAGTTGGACGGTATGTTGAAAACTGGGGCCGGTGATTACAGGAAGAGAAGCTGCAATCTCAAGGTTACATCAAGCAAATATTGCCTTATTTCTCATAGCATCCAGTGCGATACTAGCACATTGAACTTTCATGAGGTCATTAAGTACAGGTTCCCTCTTTACCACATATCTGTTCTAATACTTAAGGGCCTGGAAATGGGCTGACTCACAGCTGCAAAGAAACCCAAAGCCACAGCCTGAATAGAAAAGCTGTCAGTGGCAGTGAACTGTGCAAGCACAGAGCTGCTCTCTGGCACCAAAGCCAGCTAGCAGCACAGAAGAGCCATGACCATCTATTTAAAAACACTTATACCCACCTTGGCATGGAGACTACTGGTCCCTGCCCTGTCATAGCTTGCAGCTTTTTGGGACTGCACAGCCACACATGACCAAAACCATGCCAGGGCCCATTCTAACTATGAAGAAGTAGAGGCAGTGGAGTTCTAGTGCCCAGAAACATCCTCTGCTAGATGTTTCATTATAACACAGCAGCAGCTAAACTCCCCAAAGACTCACAAATTCAAACAAACCCCACAGGCATCTTTAAACACCCATCCCTAACAGTAACATCTGGTCTTGCTATTCCTATACAATATTCTGTGATTTACACCAGTAGATATCAGCCCCCTTGGACTTCCCAGGAACATTCACAGAATACAAAGTCTATAATCTTGAGAACAATAGAAAAATCCATTAGAAACTCTTATATTTGGATAATTTCTTAAATAGTATTTCTTAAATAATATGTAGCAAATAAGGCAACAGGGCCAATGAAGGAAGAGAGAAAATAAGCAATCAACTAACAATGCTGAGTAATCTAAATCATATTAAATAGGACTCCTACACAGAAGAGAAAAGGCCACCATGTGGTCATGTAACTAAAGACAAATTTATGAATTCACAGCTTAAATTATTTTGTTTTTTAAGTTCTAGTGTAAGGATTCAAACTTTTTTTAAAACCTTTTTAATTGATTATTAGACTAGGCATATAAATAGGATGCTCTGAAAGTAATGCCTATTTATTCCCATGGAAACTACAACAGATACAGCTACAAAACACTGTTCTTCAGCATGGTCACCACCATTAGCTATACATTTTTGCCAGTGATGAATAAGTATGCATGCCGCGCTCATGAAGATCTACACCAGATGAAGTGCCCCACTACTGCTGTTGCCACTGCTGAAATGCATCACCCACACAGCCTCCCTGCATCCACATCCATCGTTTGGTCTCTAGAAACGTTCTGCGAGTGCCAATAGATGTCAATGGGTGCCATTTTTTCCACATGGGAGAATTCAGGGACACAGCTTTGCTTCATCTGCACTTCCACATCAGACACCATTCTGTCACACTGTCCCTCTGCTGCCATCTATCACACAGCAACAACATGTAAGGGAATATTGGTGGGAATGTTCAGCCTCTACTGCCATCCCACCAACATCTGTCTCTGACATCATGGGCCAACATAATGAAATGGGAGGTACTACTCTCAGAGCAGCCCTTGTACATACATGAAGTGAGACATGAGAATAAGCAGTGAACTCACAGTAAACCTAACACCAACTTTTCAAGCCTATGTATAGTAGCATACTTGTTTTGCTCCAGAATTCAAAGAGTCATTTCTCCTGGATTTTATGAAAGAAGGTAAAAGCTCAGATCTGAACAGTTACAAACCAAGAATAGAAATAGAAGCTCATAGTTTAGAAAAAAAATGAAATTTCAAAAATAACTTTATCTACATTTACCTCCCAAAGAAAGGAATGCACAAAACTAAAGACAACAAAATAAGGAATGTAAGTAGGCATTAATCCTAAATCATACATCCATCATCTCTATTCCAGAGTATTAGATTTACTTGTTCAGAAACTGGTTCCTGTTAGAAGGAATTTCCCCGAGGAAACTGTGCCACTCCTATCAACTCTTTCCAACCTACCATTAAACCTCAGGAAATAAAAATACACTTTGATCATCTACCTCCTGCAAAAAAATGGTGATACAATCAAATCTCAAACAGTTTCTACAAGAAAATACTTTTAAAATTAAACAACAGAAGACATCACATCTAAGGGGTCTGGAGACAGAAGGGGGAAAAATGCTGCTGGCCCGATAGCATCTTTTTATTTTTTTCTTTAAATAAAGAGAACGGCAGAACTAAAAAGCAGCAGCACTGTAGGCTGCTTTCTTTTATGATTTAATTGCTCAGGTCAGGAACTCTACCTTTAATATCTCCTACAGCTTATTAAAAAAAAAAAAAGCTGGAAAGATTTCAATTAAGAAGTAATTCTCTATCATATTTTTATGCAGTGTATTCAGAGGCATTAAAAGCATGCAGGTGAATTTGAATTAATGTTTCAGTTTAACTTAGCACAGACTGTGTTTTCTGTGCTTAGACAGGATACAGAAAAATTAGGTTCTAGTCCACAACCTTATGTTATGACACTGCATGGTAACACAAGTGATACTAATAATTAAATGCAAGTTACTTGATAGCTATTACATAAATTTCTTAGAAAAATAAATGCATGAAACTTGAAAAAAACCTCACAGGTAGTTGTGCTAGATTAACCCATTTGCTAAGCAGTTAACTTCAAACATTTTATATCTCTGAGTAAGCATTAGAAGAAAATACCAATTTTCTTTTTTTCCCCTAAAAGTTCTATTTACATATCTTTCTAGGTAAATTTGCTATTAGTCCTTAGTAACACTCAAAAGCTTCCATCTTCAACACAAAATAGACTTAAGACTGTTTCTATTCCATGTTATGAAAACTAACAAAGTCATTAGTATCTGATGCTTCTTGCTCTTCTTATTCAAGATAAGAAATAAAATCAAGAATTCTATAAAATTCACTATACCTGTAAGTGCCTTGGGCTTCACAATCACCGAGTCAGGTCCACTGGAGAGTATCGGCATTTTGATGTTCACATCGCTTGAACAAAAATTAAAATAGTTATGTGACGTTACCTTCAAGTTTTACAGCCTTATAGATCACTTTTCTTAATCCACTTCAAATAAGAACACAGAGCTCACAATAAGAATCCTTTTCTTTAGATTGACTCCGTATAGCTGACCTGATTATTCAATTGCCTTAAGACCACCATCACTGTTTTCAGTCAGAATTCAAGATTTAAGAGCATGAGGACTCAAATCCTGCTCACATTCTTACTTGCACAAGCCTAGATAAAACCATTAAGCTATGAGAAGTCCGTTATATGCTTTGGGGGATTAAACACAAAGATTGGAATTTCCCAGCTTGGGGCATATGGACCTCTGCCAGGAGGCAAACCACTTGAGAGGACACACTGCTGCATCAGCTCTTCCAGCTTTGTCCCATCTCAGTAACTGCTTATTTCAAGTGGAGGTGGCTGTTGCTTTCAGCCTCAGTAATGCTGCGTCATGGTACACACAAGATTTCTAGCAGTCCACCACTATCACCACCTGCAATTATAGCTCTACACTACACAGTGGTGACAGCAGCTTCAGTCAATATCCAACCAATCTCAGAGATCTTCAGAAAGACAGCAGTTTGCTCAATATGGAGGCAAAGCCCACACCCCTACATACAGAAAGCCTTCAGAAGTGCTTGTTTGTGGACAGCTGAATGAACCCAGTAAGGCTCTGTGATTAAACCCTATTGGTGAAATACAAGAGTCTCCCACCCTTAGAGAAGGCGTACATCCTCAGGAGCAGGTGCTTGATGCAAGTTGTTGAGTATTTTCTTCCCCTTCATCCTAAAGTTTGTCTTAAAAAACAAATACATATTTTTAAAAAAATGACTGAGTACACAAAGTCAATGACATGCATACCTTTGGAAAAAGAGGCTTTCTTCATGCGTCAGAAGGCCTTTTTGATATCCACCCTTGGCATGGCTGATTCGGCTGGCACAGGACAGTTTTCGTGGCTTGTAACAGAACCACGGCTCACCAGTGTAGAGATCCGTGAAGTTACAGACTGGAAGATCTCCAGGCAAGCATACATTGCACTCAGTAGTTTCTGAATACCTCCCAGACTTGAATGAGCTTTTGAAATAAACTCTGTCAGGCCTTTCTTCACGTAAACGCAGGAGGACTTGGACTGCTTCACTTGGATGGACAAGAGTCACAGATACTTTGACCTCTCCTGGCCAAAGTAATGTAAAAAAGACTTTGTAAAGGCCGTTATGGCAATCTACAATCCTTCCTATTGCTCCAGCTTTCAGCAGAGGAGAGTGGATTCGTGCCTGTAGATAGTCTCCACCATACTGCTTGGATTTTCCTTGGAAATCCCTCATGCGAACAACCACCTCTAACTGGTCACCCACCTTGAAGAACTTGCTGGGCTTCACAATCACAAAGTCACTGTGTACTGGATCAGTGCTTTGTAAAAAAGCAATTTTGCCATCAGGGGGTTTTGGCCACTGTAGTGCAGCAAGCAATGATTCCTGTTCTGCTCGCTCTCTTTTGGACAAAGCCTGCTGCTCATAACCACAGTAAGGCTTCCTGGTAGTTTTAGTTGTCTGTGATAGAGAAGGTTGGTCATTGTTCTCTGTTATCCAATTTGATCCTGAAACTGTGTAGTCATCCAGGTGCTAGACAGGGGTGGGGGGGGGGGAAGAGTACAAGAAACTGTGCTATTAAATGAAACGCAATGAAAAACAGATACCGTCTTTAGGAACAACCCAGTCGGGAGTTTGCTCTGCACAGCTTTGAAGCTGACCAAATGAAGCAACTTTAATAGAACGTACAAATTGATTCCCTTGACCATGAGATGTCTGAAGAAGCAGTTGTACAACCTGTGATTACCCAGTTGGCTACTTTATCCTGCCCTGGCAAAGAGGTTTTTATGTAAGGCATGCTCAGTATTTTCTGTGGTAGCATTTTGGCTATTAGCATATTCTGTACCAACAATACGAAAAAAAAATACAGAAAGTCATACAATTAAATAGAAAAGAACCTCATATTTAATATTCTTACTGTAATTAGATTCTGGTCAAAGCACTATGCTGATTTTGGCTGGGATAGAGGTAAATTTTTTTTATACAGCAGCTTAAATAGAACTGTGTTTTGAATTTGTCATGAAAGAAGTGTTGATAACACACTAATGGTTTAGTTGTTGCTGCGTAGTGCTTACAGGGTGAAAAGACCTTGACACAAGTATTACCTTGTGTACACACTAAGTAGCTCCCCTTTATGTAGTATATTAATGTATTCAAATTAAATAAAAATAACTTCGTTTACATTTCTTTCTTCCCTAAAAACAGTAAACCTCACAAGAAACTTACAGGATTTGAAGGCCATTATTAGAAGTTGGTTTTGATCAGTTTAGAGGACAACGAGTACATCGTGATGTAAGAACAGATATACATTAATTTTCTGTTTGATATCCACATTAACTATAAAATATGAAATCATAAGTTGTAACATGCTAACTAAGAAATACAAATTGACAAGTATGCATGGATACTTATTTTTTCTTTTAAGGTAATGTATAATAGAACCTTCTGACCCTGTTTTACTTTTCCATCCAGGATTTTCAAGAATTTCCCCAAAGCACATTGAAGGTAATTCAGAATTATCTCTATTTTCCATTGGATCAGGTAAAAATGCGAACATGTCTCTACACATTACTTTTTCTAATCCAGTAAATTCCAGGCAAAGCTGAGAATGAATCTCAAGTACAGTTCAACCTTAAACCTTGCCCATATACACTGTTAAACTAAGCCAAGTTTCTACTTCAGGATGCCTTCGCTACTTCCTTTCTTCTGCTCATACGTATACATGGCACAGAAAACGTTGCATGGTGAGATTTTTTTTTTTTAAAGTTAGTTATATATTTGAACATATCCAACATGCTGGTAAGTATGCCTGAGTTTACAAAAGCATTTAAGAATCTTCTTAAGGAGGAATGTGGGGAAGAATAGGGGTGTTTGTGAAACTCTCAAACTCAGTGGAGACTCTCACGGGAAAGTTTCCTCTTCTAACTTGATTCATCAAAAGGATGCAGGCCAGGGGAGTGGGATGGGGAAAAAAAAAAAAAGCGTAGACATCCTTTCAAATGAAGGGCAGAAACACAGCTACCTAAGAAAGCCTTAAGAACAGGCCTATCACTGTTTTAACCTTCCATAGATTTCTTCAGTTTTAACCTACTCATTCTGTCAGAGATTCACCTGTGCAGATGATGGCTATGAGGTAGCTAGCCTTTCTGAAGTATCTCCAAGGAAATATCTACATAATTCAGTGGAAAAGGGCAGAGAGAACACCAAGCCAATTCAAGTTCACAAAACAAAGTAGAGAATATAGCTCAATATTTCTAAAACAGTATACCTAACCAGTCTTTTTAGCACAGCACCAAGCCAAAGCACTTCACCTGCATGCAGCTAAGTTCCCAGACAAGACCTGTCACCTCAACTGAAGCATCTCCAAATTATGATGAAGCAGAATTGACCACACCACAAATACTTTATCAACCTTCAAGGAGAAGATGAAAACAAAACAAGCCACACTCTCTACAAAGGTAAACACAGAATTTTCTCCACGTCATGAAAGACCATTCTTCCTGTAACAACCTCACTCATCTTTACAGGCTTCTTACAAGCAAAAATAAGACCATGTATTATTGCAAAATTATAAGCTAGGGGGTGAAAGTATGCTACAACACATGTGGCATTCACAGGAAAAAACATTACAAGGATTAGCTTTTCCAATTAAGGCAGGAAAAGCTTCAGAGTCAATTTGTATAAAGAAAATCCTTGATTGGAATTTCCAAACCATCTTACTTTCTGAAGAGGCTCCCCGGCTCATTTCCAAACAAGTGTTCAAACTCTCCTATCCCTACAAATAGGCAAGGCTTGCCCTTTGGATTGATAGATTAGTTTGTCCCAGCACCATTCCCTATCTACACTTTTTCCTGGGGTCTACAACTCTCCCCAATATCCAGTCCATTCAGAAGCCTACCATGCAGAACAGTGGGCTCTATAATCAGCAGTGGAAAAAAAAAAAAAAAAAAAAAAAGGAAAAAAATCGAGTTCCTCATAGCAGGCAAAAAAAATAATCTTGAAACACTTCTCAGGAATCCCCTCCCTAGATCTTATAACAGATTATTTTAGTTCCCAATGTAATCTCCATATTAAATAACACTCGTCCTGCTTTATTTCCACATACACTCCATACAAAAACATCTTGATTTTGAATGCAATTCCTAGCATTTGTTTATTTGCTCCTTTCTAAAGGATAATCAGAACCCAGATGTGATCACAAAGTAACTTAATGAATGTCTACCAAGTAAAGCAGGCAGGACAGAATGGATTACACGTGAATTAAGCACGAACAAGTCCGTGAGCTTTTCCTGATGCATGACAGCCATGCCATAAGCAAATAAAAATGGAAGCTGCATTTTCAGCTTCTAGCATCCTTGCTACCAACTAAGTGAAAATAAGGCATAACGTATAACATTACAACCCCAGAGAGGCAATCACACTCTCAAAGATATGTCCCTGACCATAGCAAAGGCATAAGACTAGATGATCTTTAGAGATGCCTTTCAAATGAAACCTATGACATTCTAGAAGGATTACTGGTGGCTTCATTAGATCTGCAGCAAACACTCGTTCTCAGTTAAATGCAACAATACAGGTGGTTGATAAACAAAAGAGGCTGAATACTTCAGCTGCTGCTGAAAAGGTGGATCTTCAACTATATTTCAAAGTCCAATATAATCCATGAGTTGTAACTGTTAGATTTATGACAATTGCTCCAGACGTACTACACCAAACTGTTTACATTCCTACACTAGGGCAAGAAACATCACAGGAGATTCCCAAATGACAGGCATGAAAGTAAAAAAGTAACCCAAGTTCACCCAACAGAGCCTTAATTCATACAGCAGATAGTATTTGAGACTGGATACCAGCTAGTGAAAGACCAGTCATCTTATTTGCAGCCATTTTACACTCCAAATACTTTAGCCCTCATATTCATCTACAAGAGGCATGAAATCAGCTCTGTCTTTACTGTCTCACAGCACCGAGCATGTGCTAAGTAAATCCAAATGTCAAAGCCAGCTCTAAAAAGCCACCACCTGACACACAACTGTTCCAGCAATAAACTCGATGAGATGACAGTTTTCCTTTGCAAGGATCTGCAATTTAGCAGCAACACCACCACATTAAAAAAAAAAAAAAAAAAAAGCTTTGTCACATAATTCATTTGTTCTTTTTGTCTCTCATCTGGTGAGAGATGGACAGTTGGACAAGACGATCTTAGACATCTTTTCCAACCTTGGTGATTCTGTCATTCCTCCTGAATTTCGAATGTTTTCAAGCAGCTACTCAGTCTTACTGCAAGAACTTTTGCTGTTTTGCACTGTTTGCCCTGAATCTGGCACCTGCAGTTTTCAATTTCATGTCTCCATTCATAGTGGAACAGGCAACGAACATTCGTTTGTTATTTTTCCTATGCTACATGTTACTTTATACTCAGACATCCTCCTTGCCCTAATCTAAATCTCCTCCAAGCCAACAATGTCGTTTTAGGCATAAGAAGGGATCACTTTACTTAGGCATCACTAGCCAGGAAGTGAAAGACTTTAAGTTGCATGTATCCCACTTACATATATAACACATTTATCAGCTAACATGCCTGAAAAATAATCAGGATTTACTGTTAGGCTACACATTATGCTTACCTGCCAAATGCTACAATGGAAAGTCTGGGCAAGCAGGCAGCCACAGGGAAGGGTCAGCCCCCAAGGCTCCCTGCAATGGATTCTCAGTGATGTTATTTAGCTTGACTTCAGTAAGACTCCCATAATACCCTCATAAGCAAACTGATGAAGTACAGACTACAGAAATGTAGATTACACTGGACTTAAAACTGACTAACTGATCTGCTGTTGTGATCAGCAGCATAAAGACCACCTGCAGAAACAAAATTAGGGATTCTGGTAGATAACAAACCCATCAGGTGAAAACTCATTGTTTTGCTGCAATGTGTTAACAAAAACATTGCCACTGATATATGGTGAACTGATGGAAGTACTGATGGAAGTGCTGATTTCCCTCAGCTCAGCCATGGCAAAGCCATATCTAAAGTACTTGTCACGGAGTTATCTAGATCAATCTGTGTCCGTGACAGGGGATGGGGCAGTAGCTCCCTCTCTGTGCTCCACATGACGTTATGATGTGGAATACCAATAGCAAAAATTACAAAACCATGACAGCACTATATCTGGTTTTTGTACACCTCCTACCACAGTAAAGCTGAAGAGATCAGCTGAGAACCCCTAAGATGACAAAGGGTTTGGAATACATGACACACCAGAAGACACTAATGGAAACAGATTTTCAAAACTCTGGAGAAGACCAAGAAGGGATTAAACTAGGTTTGGGTTTTTTTTTTTTTTTTTACTAGCCAAAGGGGAGTTAGAAATTGGAGTCAGAAGCACACAGTAAAAGGAGAAGAGGCAACTTCCACATGCACATAATGGTAATGGTCTTCTCTATGTACAGTAATGAAAGGCTGTAGAATGCCTCCTTGCTGAAGGGCATCAAAATTCAACTCAAGAACACAGAGAGCAATCCAAAGGAACTTTAGAGTTAGCCCTTTGAGTGTTGAAGACCTCCATACACACTTTCTGCTCTGAATTTTTCCATGATTCCAACCATCCAAACCATCTCCACTTACCTCTAACTGAAAAAAGTTATGGACCAACACCACAACAGCCAGTACTGCCATAAGAAGGCAGAAGATTTGCAATCTGAATGAGTCACGCCACATTGTCCATTCATGTCTTTTCCTCCCATGTTAGACGCCGCCATGATTTACGTTCATCACAAACACGAATGTCATTTCGTCTCAGTAGCGCACACGTCAGTTCAGTTGACTTCCACTTCAGTCCTGTAAATGCATTTACAAGAAATATATAAAGCCCCCAGAAAATTACTTGAAGTAGAGTTGAACACAGAAAGTATATAAATGGTGGAACTCTTCACTACAACAACTGGTTCAACAGACTTGATAAGTCTACAGTCAGATTTTCATGGCAATCTGAACAGCACTATCTACAATTCTAATGGGTATATCAAGGCAAAAATATCATAAAGGCAATTTCACCCGTATTTGATGGGAAAATAAAAAGAACATGAAATTTCCTTCTGGTAACTAAGAAAATAACCATCCTATTTATCTATTAGGCCACACTGTCACCATCCATCCACTGTAAGCTCAAGAATTTTATCAGGAACTTGTGGTTTTAGGCATCCCACATCTACCTGATTGGAGACTCCAAGAAATTGTTATCAAGGACTGAGGTCTGAAGCAAGTCTCTGTATGTAAGACAAAAGGTATGTCAAACAGAAGGCTGAGGGAGGGAGGCAGACAGCTGTAACACCTAGCAGTTCAAGAAGAGATGTATAACAGTGCTTGATACATTAAAATAGAGCGAAAACTTTAGAATTCTTCCAGATATTGGACTACACCCTCCCTAATTTTTATCATTCCTTTTATATAATGTATTTTCACATAGATATAACAATTAAAAAAACTTCTTGAAGACTGCAAGATTGTTTTTATGAAATACAGTATGTAATAGCCATGCTTTTATAAAGCTTAACTCTCAAGAAATATAACGTTTCCTCAATACTGCTCGATAGCTGATGAACAACTGTGATACAGAACCACAGACTTAACAACTGTTGATAAACTTAATGCCTTCTCAAGCTTGAACTTTCACCGTTCTTCTTTCTGAACGGGATAATTTCAAGGCAGTGATTTTGCAAGCTAAATGGGATTCTTCTTACAGAAGGAGAAGCTCTGAACTTGGAAACACAACAGATGGCAAGCAGAGGCAGTCAAAAGAACGCAGTTCCTTCAAATCCAATATTCTCAACACAGCATTACTCATACAAACATCTACAGAGTGCAACAACATCAAACGATTAGATAAACTCCACACAACTTCCTATAGTTTAGTTGAAAAGCTACAATATTTATTCAGACTGTATGAAGTACATCCCGCAAACTTAAATATAATAATATATTTAATATCACAATTACCTAATTAAATCTTTCACTAGATGAGCATAGATTAGAATCCTGAAATATACTACTGGATAACCAGGACAGTCTCAAAATAGACTGTACATGGAAATGCTTTATAAGGATTATATGGATTATAACTGCAGTTGCTTTGCAGAGAATTACAGAGAATATATCTCTGACTGACAAACAAGCATCAAAAGAGCAAAACATCCATTAAAATAAAAGCATAAAACTAACCAAATGCAACACGAAAAGCAGACTTATTGGAATAGCTCTCTGTTAATATAAAGTATTAAGTTTGGGTAATACACAGGGTAGGCTTTTAAGCTATCTTCCACAGATTTCCTAGACTGTTTTCTCTCTGTTGTATTGTATTTCCAGAAGGCACCTCGGAAGTAGCAGTCCCCCATGGGAAGAAGGACTAGCTAGTGTGAGACTTCTAACTGCGCACAGAATAGTTTACCTACCTCTTCGTCCTGGTTGGGTAACAGAATCCCACTTTAATATCAGCCTTGCTGGCCTTTTCCCTGGCTCCTACCTAGAGACACTCAAGCCTTTTATCATTACTGCCAAGCTCCATGCAGACAAGGCCTGACCTAACTTAAAGGTCTACCCCATCTCCTCTCCTGCCTTTCTTCCCTAAAAAGCACGTAACCATTAACTCCTGGCAAGTCAGTAGCTAACCATGTTTCACTGAGGCCAATCACATAGCCCAGAGACTTTAAACTTTCAGTTTCTCTCGTTTCTTCCCCACATTGTGAGTATTTGCATAGAGGCACTCAAGCTGGGCGGGCCCCTAATAAAATCATTCCATTGCATGAAGTAGCTGGAATTGCCCTGTGCTGCTCTTCAGGTATACTTCTGGAGACATCTGATCCCTTTCCTGGTACTGAACCAGTAACACTTCAATGGATTGAGGCTCTCCTCCTCTGCTAGTTGTAATTTAAAAGCTCTCTCCATCAGCTTGGCAAGCCTGTAACTGAAGATCCTCTTCTCATACATGTTTCATAGCTCCCTTGCTAGAAAAGAAATTTTGCTCAAAATACTACATCT
Organism: Alectoris magna; assembly: GCA_030625065.1. NCBI lineage: Eukaryota > Metazoa > Chordata > Aves > Galliformes > Phasianidae > Alectoris > Alectoris magna. Next base: position 111,154,858 of record CM060560.1, read on the forward strand.
CTGTAAAAATCACACACTCCAAAACAAGCAATAGCACATTCTTAGAGCTTTCTTTAGCAAAGGCCTCAACTTACTTTCAGCTTCATCATCTGTGAAGAACAGATCTAGCTCATCTTTTACATAACACACGCCATCACAACAAGACAAAAAGCCTTAAATTCTTCCTCTATTCTTGAAGTGTCCTCTGAAGCCATTCATCTGAAAGATAGAAAATAACCTTGGAAAAATAAAAGAGGAAAGGAAGATAAAGCAATATTATATGCATAGATGCGCATATATAATATAAAACCATAAAGGAAGAAAGTGACCTCATTGAGCCTAACACTCTTCTAAAGCAGACTCCCTACAGCAGGTCACTCAGGTAGACAATCCAGGTGGGCCTTGAATACCTCCAGAGAAGGAGACTCCACCACCTCTCTGGGCAGTCTGTGCTAGTGATCCATCAACCTGACAGTGAAGATCGTCCTCATATTTATATACAGTGTCCTGTTGTAACGCTGTAACACAATGGAAAGTGCAGCAATGACAGCAGAATAGCAAAGTCCTAAGCTTCAGCAAGTGAGAGCTTGCTCAAATGCAACAACCGTGGGCACAGAAATAAAGGAAAGAGGCTACTTACCTTCAGAAGGCCTCAGGTACACAGGGATCTCCAACAAGATACCCTTACCACCACTGCCAACCCTTAAATGAGATCTAAGAAGGGGTGGATTCTGGCTCCACCCTTTCTAGTAAATCAGGTTTGATTCAGCTATGACTTAACATTTCGACTACACCTGTGTCCAGTTTGACCCTTCTCCTGTCACTGCACAGCAAAGAGCCTGGACCCAATCATTTATCTCCAACACTTCAGATATTTATGAAGAGTGAGGAAAACCCCTCTCTGCCTTCCCTTCTCCAGTCTAAACAGTCCCAGGTCTCCCAGCCTTTTCTCATTTGGGAAAAGCTCCAGGACCCTTATACATGTATATATATACATATGTATGTATATATATGCATCATATGTGTGTATATTATTATATATAATGTAAAGAGTGTGCATATATACAGTATTTTCTTCCAGCAAAGTCTTTTATGCTGGTGGTTTGCTTCCAAAAGTAAACAAAACATGACAGGCAGCTAAGATTTTTTTAAACGATATAATTATATATTTTTTTCTATAGCAAATCAGGGATTTTATTTATTATTATTATAAGTTTTTCACTTCAGTTCTATACTTACTTTTCTGCTCATTAAGTATTACTTCTGTCAGCTTCGCACCACTTCAAGTTATTATATACATCACTTTATCCAAGGCTATAAAAAAAAACACATGAAATTAATGATGCTTTTTACAACCAGCCTTCGAGTTCTCTGATGCCCATTTGCAGATCTACCTTTTTTTTTTTTTTTTTTAAATCATTTCCACCTCAACATCCAAATACCTGTGAGCGAATAAGGCCGCTAAATCGCGTATCAGTGCAGCCACCTCAAAGAACTGCGGTGCACATCCCTAAGACAACGGATCTAATTCTGGTGATGGCTCTTCTATGCTAGGCACCCAGCTGCCGCAGTCACAGCAGAAGAGAGTCACAGCCGTTTCTCCCAGCCGAGGCTCGCTCCCCAGACAGCAGCGCTGACAGCACTGACATTCAGGGGTCACCACAAGCCATTGGCAGGAGCTCGCTTTGCTGCAGTTTGCTGCAACTCCTCCAGCCTGGTAAACACGCGTTGCCACAGCACGGCTCCAACGCTCCTCCACACGCATGGGGGTGGGAGAAGAGAGCAAGCAGGAGGCTCTGCCGCCCGCAATGCAAACCGTCATTCCGCAACTAAAAACGCGCTCTTTTACCTTATTCCTCCGACTCGCAGCACACCTTCCCCTCGGCTCGGAGCGGCCCGCTCAGTAGCGGGTGTAGCCCGGGAGGCCGCGGGCGGAGCCGGGCAGCCCCGCGCCTCCAGGAAGCGCCTGTCTTCCTTCCCTCAGCCACCGCTGAGACAAAAACCGAGTGACGCGCGGGATGCAGCTGGGGTGTTCTCCTCCGCTACAGCGCCCCGAGACCGACGCGGCCCTGCACCCACTTCCCCTGCCGGAGTTTCCTTTCCCTACATAGCCTCGCCGCAGCAGGCCTAACCGCGGTCCCTGCTCCCCCCGCCGGCCCCTCACCGTGATGCCGGCCGCTCCCCCGGGCCGGGAGACGACAGCTCCCTCTCCCCCGGGCCGGAGGCGGCACGCCGTGTATCGGCCAGCCCGGTCCGCGGCTGCCATGGCACCACCTCCGGGGCCCGCCCCCCCTCGGCCCCGCCCGCCGCCAGTGCGTGCTGCTCGGCCCGGGCCGCTCACAGCCATCGCGTCGCGGGGGTCGGTGCTGGGTCTGGTCTTGTTCAGCATCTTCATCAGCGACCTGCGTGAAGGGGTGGGGTCCACTCTCTGCAAGTGTTGATGATACAAAGCTGGGAGGAGTGGCTGACACACCAGAAGGCTGTGCTGCCATTCAACAAGACCTGGACAGACTGGAGAGTTGGGCAAGGAGGAACCTGATGAGGTTCAACAAGAGCAAGTGCAGAGTCTTGCAACTGGGTGAGGTATAACCGCATGCATCAGTACAGGTTGGGGGCTGATGTGCTGGAGAGGAGCTCTGCAGAGAAGGACCTGGGTATAATGATGGACAACAGGTTGGCCATGAGCCAGCAGGGTGCCCTTCTGGCCAAGAAGGCCAATGGTAACCTGGGGTGCATTAAAAAGAGTATGGCCAGCAGGTTGAGGGAGGTGATCCTCCCCCTCTGTTCTGCTCCAGTGAGGCCACATCTGGAGTACTGTGTCCATTTCTAGGCTCTCCGGTTCAAAAAAGGCAAAGGTATCCTAGAGAAAGTCCAGCAGAGAGCAACCAAGATGATGAGGGGCCTGGAGCATCTCCTATACAAGGAAAGGCTGAAACAGGCTGCCCAGATTGTGAAGTCTCCTTCTCTGGAGATTTCAAGACCTGCTGTAGGGGACTTACTTTAATGGGAGAGTTGGGCTAGGTGATCTTTAGAGGTCCCTTCTAACCCCTACAATTCTGATTATGTGATGAAGCTGGGGAGGTAGTAGGCCATCTGCAGGAGCTGCGCTAGGGACATGGATAACAGCACAGCAGAGAGGGCAATTGGGCAATAAGCCATGCTCAAGGCAGGAATTCCAAGAGCTTGGGGGCAAACACACAGACAGCACTGAGCCTAATGCTCTGCATAGTGTATAGCATGCTCAGTCTGGCAACAAGACATCTGCAGTTGGGTTTGCCATCATAATCATTGTGTACGTGGGGGAATACCTCTGTCCAAAACATTCACATGCTAGCTACTGCTTCTTTGAATACAGGTTAAAGCATGGGTGTCCAACCTTTTGGCTTGCCTGGGCTGCAGTGAGTGAAGAGGAATTGTCTGGGGGCATATATAAAATTTATGATATAGTTAACATATATAAGTGACAAAACATTTATGAAAAGAGAGCAACAAAAACGAACTAGTAGGATATTTGACTTTGCAACCTTTGTGAAACTAACACATCAGTCTGCTTCAGTGGCAGAAGCTGCAGTTCTTAATGAGCTCTCAAGGCATTCAACAGACTGTTGATGAAATATTACTCTGCCTGTGCTTCATCCTTGAAAACAGTTTTTCACAAACGTACGTATGGCCAAAAGTGATGATGTGAATGAGGTGTGATTGTGAAGTGAAGGGCATCTCTCTTTGCTTTGTTTATGCAGGTCTGGTAAAGAGACACAATTGGATTTCTGAGTTGAAGGATTGCAACTCTGTACATTCCATTTGAAAACTTGCAGGTCATTTATGTTGACTGAAAATGGAGTTGCAAATACATGAAAAAAAAAGATAATTTTTTCAGCACCCTTGAAACACATTCTCAAATCTCTGTGTCGCAACAGAAAGCACAGCTGTGTAGTTTTCACTGTTCACAGGGCTGTGTTCACCCAGTATACCAAAATGCATAACATTATTTGCCTGCACTTGAGTCAGCAACGCACTGTGCCCCATGTCCCAGTTTCAGCTCAGACAGTGCCACTCCCACAGTGCTGTGTGGTTGTTGTGAGCGATGAGTGTGTGCCCAGGGCTGGAATGAGCCATTCAGTGGGGCAGAGCCACCGCCACGATGGTGTGGGGCAGGGACCATCTGCAGGGCAGGATGGGATGGGCCACGGGTGGGCCATGGCTGGGTCAAAAGCTCAGTTATGTGTCCCCTAAGGAAAAGGTAGCATGCTCACTTCTTCACAGAGAAGCTGAAAACACACAGAGCAGCTGAAACATTACCATGAACATAGCATTTTAGCTATTATAAATGTTAACTTCTTGCTCATGCGCTATTTAGAATGAATTATGTGACATCGCTTCTAATTCTCCTTTTCCACACATTACAGTGTTGACTACATGAGAGAGATGAAAAGCAAAGTCTCAACAGACACCATCTTTTGTCAATAATATGAGGACTGTTTCAAAAGTAATACCTCCTATGTTATTATATTGGCCCATGATGTCAGATGCAGATGTTGGTGGGATGGCAGTAGAGGTGGAACCTTCTCACCCATATTCCCTTACATATTGTTGCTGTGTGACAGATGGCAGCAGAGGGGCAGTCTGACAGAATGGTATCTGACACGGGAGTACAAATGAAGCAAAGGTGTGTCACTGAATTCCTCCATCTGGAAAAAATGGCACCCACTGACATCCATTGATACTTGTTAAACATTCCTGGAGGCCAAACAGTGGATGTGAGCACAGTGAGATGGCAGGGGTGTACGTATGTATGTTCCAGCAGTGGTGGCAACAGTGGTGTTAAAGACAAGCCGCATTCTGGATGGCCATACACAGCTGTCAGACCACGAAATGAAGAGTGTCTTGGTCAGCTCATCCATGTGAATCAGCTAACAGTGGTGACTGTTGAAAAACACTGTTGTGTAACCGAGACTTGCTCTATACAACAATGTTATTGTGCTCTTTGTGCTTGTGGTAGTTTCCATAGAAACAAATAGGAGGCATTACTTTCAGAGCAACCTATGTATAAACTACCAGCCAAGACTTGAAAAGTTATCTGGCTACATACACAAACTAAAAATACAGGTACCCTATATTGACTTCTTCCTCCCCTCTATGTAAGCCTATAAAGCCTACTGACTTTATAACAGGCTCATTACTTGCTTGCCTCTGAAGCCTTGCAGTGCTTCAAAACCTCTTACAGCCTCCTCAGTTCAAAGTGAGGCCTCAGGCAAAACCATCTAATTAGCATTAAATGTTAGGCATAAGCCCCTGTCTGTAACTAAAATGACAGTGGGTGTGAGGGCATGGAAGATGATGTCACCACCAAAACCTGAGCTCTTGTCAGAGGAAATTGATACCATTGTGCTTTTTGTGATATTTCACAGTTCACCGGCCCTCAAAAGTGGGGAGGGATCCCTACGCCCATTTTCTCCATAAATTACATATTATTGAAGCTAGTTTTGATGATGGCCTAACAGTGAATCAGATGTGTTTTTCTAATCTCTGTCCCGTTAAGTCCTTGTGCCCAACAAGGCTGCATATTGATAACTGAACATCTGCTGCATACTCTGTGGAAGGGACCTTGTGAGAGGCAATTTGCATTTCAGTTATTTGAACATCAATGGCTCTGTAAGGACTGTTCCACCAGCAACATCTAGTCTTCATTAGCCTCCAAAACCTACATCTTCAGCAGCTGTCTCTGCACTTTGCTATACCTTACACCACCCCTGGTTCGTCACAACAGAGGGGTGTAATAAATATTTTGAGATGAGTACCGAAAGATAACTAAGGAAAAATAATTGATCTTTCCCTGCTTCTTTTTTTCCTAATAATGTATAGTATGAGGAAGTTATGCTGAGCCCTTGCCCTTATTACTTTTCTCTCACCAATAATATTCACAGCATCAAGGTTTATTGAACTGATCCTTAATTCCAGGGAGTTGCTTGCTTTACCCCAAGGGCAAACAAAACACACATTTATGCTCACATGCGATGGGACTTTCCTGAGCAATGCATTGGACAGTCTTGAGCAGAATCTGCAAAGAACACAACCCAAAACTGGCACCAAGCAAGTTGCAATGAGGAGAGGACAAGTGAATGAACTCCACGCCAGGGAGGTCAGCATAAGATATCTTTGGTGTGGATCTTGAAAATGTGTGCTGCTGCACCTCATATTTCTGCCTTCAAGTTCAAGCTGAAGGAGCTAATGATCAAAGAAAAGATTTCAGGCCACAGAAGTTCTCAGTATCTCCTGTTTCTCCTCAGATCTCACAGCCTCTTCACACTTCAGCAGTAACATCCTGAGCTCATTTTCCATGCATTTCAGACATCAGAAAATAAAGCAGCATGGAACTGGAGAACTTCAGCCGATATAACAGAAATTGATAGGCAAAGAATAATCAGTGCTTGGATGCAGTTAAGCACATTTACAATTGTCTTTCTTCCGATAAGCCTTAGGAGCAGAGTCCCCGTCTCTGGAGGTACTTAAGAGGTGTGTAGATGCGGCACTAGAGACACAGTTTAGTGATGAGATTCAGTAGTTCAGGTTGGTGGTTGGACTTGATCCTGAAGGTCTTTTATAACCTAGATGGCCCTATGATTCTCCTTCTCAAGAAGCCAAGTATAGAATTGTAACAGACAAAACTGTTTTTTTTGTCTCAAAGCTTGCTTCGTGAGGCCTTTCTGGTGATAAGACTCTAACTGGCAACTGCGAATTCTAGGAGGGTGAGTGGTGGGTGTCACCATGCCACAGTACTTCTGCTTATGGTTGTAAAGATAAGCAGAAGCAGGACAAGCAGCCTTCTTCAGGGGTGCGGCTTGAAGGAGCTGACCACTGTAAAGGGCAATAATGCTTGTGCATGACAATGAAGGCACCACTCCCTGCTGGCATGTCACACTAACTAAGAGGAAAGAAGAAGAAAAAAACTCACAGGAATGGGGGATAAAAGGCCATCACTAAACTAGGGACTTCAAAGAAAAAACTCCCAGATACACCTTTGACGGAGAATTCCCTGAGGGGAGAAACCTCTTCAGAAGAACCCTCCCAAGGCCTGCTTGCTGTGGAGCTTCCTGGCTTTCTCCCACCCCCCGTGGTGATCAGACGAGTTCCTGAGATCAACTGACCCACAACGTACCTTGCTGGACCCACGGTGGTGACTATCTCTTTTGCTCTCTACAGAGACTCCTTGCTTATATTTCCTATCTTTCCTATCGCCCATCTTCCCTTCTCTATCTCCCTAAATGGCTAGGACTTGTAATAAACTGGTTGGACCAACATTTGAACTGTTGTTTCTTAATCTCACACTGGGTATACATATATCAAAGAACCTCCCCTCCCTCCTATAAATTGGAGTGAGACAAGAATACTGACACATATTTTACTCTAAACACAACTGACAATTAACAACATGAAAAATAGGGCCGGTGATTGAAACAAAGGACTGTTAAGTAAGGAATCCCAATTTCAGTGACATCTGCTAGCAATCTCAGTATGAATTCAGTACCCTACCACATACTGTCCTTAGCACAGTGGACTATTAGATGCCTCAGTGTACCAAGTCATGAATGCTAATGCTTACCTTGCTACCGCTATTTTGAAACACTAAGCAGTCTTGTCTCTAAAAGAGCCCTCCAATTGTAAGACAATAACTAGTAGCTGTAAGAGTCAGGATAAAGTACCAATTAACATTTTCAATAAACATACAAATCATTTATTTAAAGTTCAAAACTCAGAGGTACAAACAAAATATGTAAGAAACAATAAATTCAGAAAATGTAAACGCTTATAGAAAACATAGGAACTGTACCAATTTAACGACCCACCATTCTTGACAGAAAATAGTTAGAAGTAGAAAGACAAATCAAAGTCCAATTGTTATTTTTCCAGATTCTAGTTTAGAGGTAGAGTACTACTGTGAAAGGCTTAGCAAAATTTAGTTCAGTAGAGTCATGCTATAAGTGAATTTGGCCCACATACTTATAAATGCAATGAAGTCATAAAATAAGTTTCTTATTGAGAACTCTCAATTTACACAATAAAATTTGGCTTGGCACTTTCCAAGAAATAAAGCACCTTTTCCCGACAAACGCTGTTTTATGATTTTGCAAGTTGAGGATCCTGTGCTTCCTCCTTTACTGAAACAAAGAAAGCATTTAAAAACAGGCTGAAAAAGTCCTAATTTTTTTTTTTTTTGGCAGGTTTAAAGAAAGCAGGATTTTTCTTTTTCCCTCCAGTATTTTGTCCTAGGAAGCCAAGCAGAAGGGGGGAGGGGGGGGGGGGGGGAGGGGGTTGTGGATATCCTGTAACTGCAAAAGGAGATTTTGAGAACTCACAAACACTTTGCATGTATTTATTTGGGTGGCACAGTCTTCAAGGTTAAAAAAAACCAACAACCAAAAAACAGAAAAAAAAAAAAGAAAATAACAAGAAAATAAGCTTCTTTTACACTAGGTAGAAGCAGAACAATACCTTCGATTTTTCTTCAAGTGACCTGCTGCAAGTAGAAATTAAGCTTGGAATTCTTCAGACAATATTTACAAATCCATTAAAAAAAACAGAAACGGGAATAAATTGCAAACTCAGTAACACACAACATTATTCAAGAAAACCAGATATATACAGACAGACTGGCTGCTAAGTGCATTATTTAAATTGGTGCATGCAAGTAGTAGAGTCTGTGGTGGCTTAAGGAACTTAACTATAACCTGTTAAACTTCCATCGTTTAGTGTAGCAAGGACTATCTCAAGTATTAGCTGAAAGATATTTGTGTTCTAGAAGCAACAAAATCAGGTTTGGAGTTTTAATGCCTTCTTGCTTTGTGGTATAAGAACACTTCCGAAGACGTAGATAATGGTAAATCCCAGCTTAAACAGCCAGTTCACAAGCACTCAACTGAAGTATGACCTTGTTTCTTTTCAGTAAAAGAAAAGTCAGGTCAACGTTCAGAACCTTAAAGGTACCCCGCCTTTGCAGCACATGCTTACGTTGTTTATAAAATAGCACCACACAGTAACAGTCACCACAATAAAATGTTTCAGTCGCTGCATTCATTCAGCAGCTAAATATTCCATTAGAGTTTTAGGTACGGAGAACAGAGTTGTGACAGCTAAGTACAGCTCATGGAAGAATGCAGAGACACAAGCTGACCTGCTCTCATTAATGATGCACTGCCTTGTGTTTTTCTTCGTAAAGTTACCTAACACACAGAGGAATCAGTACAATCCAAATACCTTAAAAAAAAAAACCAAACTTGAAATATAAAGTGTGAACATGCTTGCTTTGATAATATTCTACTTTTCAAACTATCATCTGAACAGCATCAAACGTTATATACATTAGAAAAACGGCATTCTCGATTACATGGAAGATTGCAGTATCTGTAAAATATAAACGTACTTGGTAGAAAAGTGAAAGAGCAATGAGTTGATGTTACTATCAGTCAAACATTAAACCTGAAAATACATTGGAATGCACTGCCGTCTTTGTCCCTGTGCCCCTCTTGAGAAGAGCAAGTAAAGGAGTCGCCTCTGCCAGACTAACTGAAAGGTTTGCGTGAGTCAATTACCTCACTGGGGGCAAAGCTAGTTGCATCGGTTCATCATTCTAAATAGTTGGTCAAAGCTCCACTTAGCCAATCTTTACAAACCAAAGTGCTTAAACCACACTCACAGCAGAGCAGACATTGCCTGACAAATAGTAACCATCAGCACTGGAGGGTCAGTCCATGCCAAGAAAACACCTTTCCTCCTACAAAGTACATTCTTCTGTTGAATAAAAAGCCTTGCAAAAGCTAACTACCAAAAGGCATCCGGTATTAATACAGGAAACTTCCAGACAGGGATTTTCATATATTCGGCTTTTTGATTCCTTTATGAAATCTCCCTCGTCTGCAAAAGGAGCTGTACATCCCTATCCATGGAAAAAAATTACACTTGGATGAAGAAAGCTTAAGTAGACAAACAAGAGTAAATGTTAAACTACATATTAAATGTGAACATTTCCATATGCTGATTTTTTTGAGAGCTCAGAATGGATCTACAGAAGCCGTTGCAAAGTATGAATCGTTTGATTCCTTATTTTGCCACTGTATCCCTTACTATGCCTTTCCCTGTATGTTTCAATGGCCTGACTGAAAGTGTTCTGTGCATGCAAAAACTAATTACTTTTAGCCCTGTAAATACTAACCCAAAGTTTCACCTGTATGAGATTTCTGTACCTTCCAATCTTATGCATATACAAGATGTTTTTCAGAACATCAGAAAAAGTCCACGGTACTGCAAAGCTCTACACAAAAAATAAGATATATCTGATTATAGGATGGTACACATTCTGCTGCACCTCCATAAAATCAATTTGGATATAAAGGTTACAAGGTAAAAAACAAAACCAAACCAACAGCTGACCTAAGCATTAGTTAAAATAAGTCACCTCGCATTTGTGTTTGTAAGCTCTAGTAATAAATGTTAAGAAATCCTAGGGTTTCCATGAAATATTTCTTTCGTCAACTTTGCATCCTTCGACACATTTCCAAAATTGAAGTTGTTTCTTCTCGAATGCTGCCAAGAAAGTGACGCTAGTACAAAACAGAAACATTCATAACATTGTGGTGTCTTCGGTGATGCATTTTTTATCCAGACAGCGGTCTAGTTTTTTGCAGATCTGGCACACGCTGATCAAGCACTTTGCTGCAAAAGAGAGCTTATTGTTTCTTATACCTAGCTGCCGCCTTCAGATGCTACAGTCCAATAACTGATTCAAAGATAAATAATTTCTCTTAAAAAGTCTCTTAAAAGGCTCACGAGGTCTTGGCAACAGACTGATGGTCAAGGAGAACCGCAGAGATCTCCAAGCAGGAGCAACTTGAATACACATTGAGAAACTGCAGAGGACAAGGGGGATGGCCAGGTAGACTACACACTGCTTTGTACAGCCAGTTAGATATTGTGATACCTCAATGCAGCTCTACCACTTTCAGCACCCAAGCATGTAAATTCTAAGATTAGCAATGAATATTCATTACACCATAAATATGCTGTAAACTAGATTGAGTTAGGAAAATAGCACATTGAGAACACACCACCTCATTTTTTTTAATGCTCTCATGTATGCAAGGCACAGTCAGCTGTCAGCCAGGCTACAATGACAGGTCTCTTGAGCATTCAGTGCCTTAGAATTCCAGAAAGAAAAACTGAATAGATAAACAAAAAGATGATGGCTACTCTACATACAGAGGTAAACTTTATTCTTCCAAGGTGAACTCCACCACTGAGCAGAGGGTTGGTACAACTCCAATACACCACTTATTTTTTAAAGAAAGGCTATTTTGAGGCCTTAGGCAGGTGCTGCCCTCATGCCAAACACCTGAACTGTGATAAACTTCAGCTCAGAACCTAAAATAGACAAGCAACAAAAGCTTTTACAACAGCTATATTATTTTGTACGGTAACATGGTCAGAAGAGTTACTTTAGGAGAGCACTAGTTGATTTCAGTGACACAGTAGCACCAGAAGTTAATCTGTGTGTTCAGAGAGATGCAGTAAGTGTACACGTTTATGTCTGTGTGACTGGCAGTATTGTTCTTGGAGAAATTAGCATAAGCAAACTGTTGAAACACTGGCTTTTCACTGCATGTCACAAAACACAATAATAGCAAATCTAACTTTCCCCTAAAAGTCACGTCAACTTTTCCTTTACTAACATCCATCTCAAATCACTTGGCAAAACTAATTTCCCTTCCCACTTTTGTCACATACGTTACCTAATCTTTTTTCACTAAAAAATTAAAAATAAAAATAAAAATAAAAATGGTTTACACAAAATACACGTGCAATTCCTTGCCTGGAGTTTAAGTGGAAAGCAGAGTTTAGGAAACTAAGCATATCTTCCAACAGGCAATTAAGACAGTTTCTTATCTACACGTAATTGGAATGTCAAATACCAAAAAGTAGAAAAAGGAAAAACGACTTCCCCCAAAAAACAACCAAGAGAGATATCAATAGTTTTAAGTCATGACATTTGCTTTTAATATTCATACCTGTATATAGGAGTTGTGATCCAAACACACTCATGTCTAGAAAGTCATGAATCCCAAAATGACATTAGCAACCTCGTGGAGGCAAAATACGTATCATTAAGTCTGCTGCTGTAACTCAGCAGTGTACTCTTGGAAACTAAGCTCCCAGATCACATGCCCTTTTGAAACTTAGTAAAGGCTGCTACAGGTTCCATTTTGAGTTTTTTCTTACCTGAGAAAAAACAGGGAAATTCAACCCCAGGGAAAACAAAGACCAAAGTTTGTTTGAAGTTCCCTAAGGTCTGACTCCTCTAAGTCTTTGTTTCAGAATCTATGTAACTGACCAAATTCTGAGCCAGCAGCTTCAAGCAGAAGAAAAAAGATGTCACTGGCTTGGACACAGGATTCATGGAACACATCTTTGAAACACTAGCTAACACTTGCTGTAGTCAAAAAACTCTGAAAGGCAACTGCTTTCATCTTTTTTCGTCAGATTTTTCTCTTTGCAGAGTAAGGATTCAATTCTGTTTTCTAGAAGGAAAAAAAAATAATCACAAGACTAACTAACATTCACTGAGGTGAATTTACAGCCAACACCACTCTGCACCCTTTCGGAACTAATTTCAAGGAAGCCAGTTACTAGAATACCAGCTATGTGTTAGAAAATAAAGTGCACAATGAAAGTCACTGAGAACTTCGGTGATTTCAAGCTAGCACAGTATATGTCAGTCCTCAGCAACATGAGCAGAATGCTAATTAAAACAAATTGTCAACGTGAGTATAGAACATGAATAAATAAAATCCAAGCACACAATAATGGAAATGATGGAAATAAGTTTTATACAAATGGGGGAAAAAAAACAAACAAAACTGAAATGGAATCCCTAGTCCTTAGTGAAATAGAGCCTACTATACAGCTATTCCAACATGCAGCATCTGAAATGAAGAATCACAGTCTGTTTGCTTCCCTTCACCTATTCCTGAATTTAGTTTGCAGCTGTCAGGTGTCTGACTCATTTCACCTCGTGCTGGGGAAGACGTCCCTTGAGGGATACCTACAGACAGAATGTCAGATGAAGAATCTTGGCTCTCTCCTGAAATATCAGTTTGTGGCCAGGCACCCTCTTCTCTTTCATCATTGCAGTTTGTCCCTTCATCCGCCTCTTCTAGCTGCTCAACAGATTCCAAATACTGCTGTAGAAGTCTGTTGTCCTGCTCATTATTAGAGCTCTCTCTGCTTTGTTTACATCCCCCATGGTCATCTTCTACATCTGAAGAATGTTCTGAAACAGAACTGCCACACTGTTTGACAGTTTCCACTGAAAGAGAGCCCTCAGTTCCTTCTGTTAGACTCTTTTCATAGCTACGCAAGTCACTAGTATGAGTCTGGTCAGCCATGCCAGAATGAAAGCCAGAATCTGGGAACTGTAACAAAGGCTTCTCCTGAAGAACATCACTAGCTGGAGCTAACCAAGCAGAGCTGACATCTGAGGGGATTTCTTGCTCAGGAGTAGATGTTTGAGCAGATGGTTCCGACAGACAAGAAGTACCGGCTGAAGGGATCCCAGGTTGACAAGTGGCACCTAAGTGTTGTGTCACTGTAAGCTGCCACTGTTGAAGGGATTTAACCTGTAAAGTATAAAGAGCACTTAGGCGTCTAAGCTATTGTAATTGGCAACAAAGCTCTAATAGAATATTCAAGATTGAACTAGAACATTTCACTACATTTTTGGGGAAAATATTTTTTCCCCAATGTTAAATAATAGCTTTTAAACTAGACGCCCAACACCCACAGAGCTCACAATCTTGATGTTCCAAGAAAAGAATATCTTTCCCTGAAGAAAAAAAAAAAGGAAATCTTCTCTTCAAGGTAAAAAAAAAAAAAAAAAAAAAAGAAACCTTTTAAGAATAACCCCTTCTTAAGAAAGCAAGTCTTAGCTTGGGAAGAAATAACAGCTTATTAAAAGGTATATATTAATACATGTTTATTCTACTCTAGAAATGATTTGCTGAGAAGCAACACTGCTTGACACCGTTTCATTTGCCATAAGTATCCAGCAATCGCATCATGTTTCATGCCTACTATGCTTGTTTAGTTTTCCTTGTATTTTGTCCTTCTCATATCAAGTTGTATTTTATCATTTAGTTACAAACACAGTTTATTGCATTAACACTTCTGAAAATTACTTTTCCCCAGAATAAAAGAACAGCCAAACCCGCTGCAATTAGATTCTAATAAGCCACCAAGTTTGTAACCGGAAGAATGAACCATATTCATCATCTCTTCATGCTCTATAGCATGAAATATCTTCTCAATTCATAAGCAAAAAAATAAGAGGACTACAGCTATTTACCTGGTTCCAAAGAAATCTGACAGCTTCCTCTTGTACAAGCCTCTGAATCTTATCTTCCTCTCTTTCTTTTCTTACTCTGCAAGAACATGCATCCAAAATTATGCAAATTAAATAATATTCTGGTAACAAAATCAACGAGATTACATAAAAATGCCCATTTACAAAAAAGAACTTCTGAAAACACCATAGAGCCCAACACTGGCTTGTCATCAATATCCAGTTGCTGGCTTTCAGGTATGCATTTCTTTTTCTAAGTAACAATTAGAGTTTGCTTTCCTTTTGCTGTCAAACATGCATTGACTTGCTAATACTTCAAGGGTCCTTTTGCATACTGAACCTGACCTCTTCAAGTAGATGTGTCTCTTTCTCCTGAAGTAGGAAGGAAATAATGGAAGAAAAAGAATGCTTCTGCGATTCAAATTATGCCTTCCCCACCTGATGCCACCAAGATAAATGTGTAGATACAATGTGAAGGCACTGGTATTTTCTATAGGTTCACCAAGAGCTCAGCCTGATTCACAGAACTTTTGTCATTTACAACAGTAAACAAAGGGATCTGTCAATCTGTTCCCAGACTGATCCTGAATGATATTAATGAATCCACTATTTCTGTATTAGAAGTTGAGAAACTTTGATAACAATCCCCTTAAAACATAGATTCATAGGATCAAAAAACAGAATCATATTTGGAAATTACAATGTGAAAGGCAAAGTGAGAATCATTCCTCTGACTGTTAACAGAGGAATGACTCGTTACCAACACTTAAACACTCTGTAATTGCTAAGATATTAAGTCAAAAACCTCATAATTTACAACTGCTATTTTGATTATGCAGCACAACACGCATGTCCAATAAAGGAACTGAGAAAGTTAATTCTAATCCAACCTGCTCATAGAGGACATGCAGAGAGGATGAGAAGTTACATGCATGCATAACCATTGTATCTTACAGGAATTCTTCCTCTACTGTTATCACTGTTTTATATGATTAATGCTAGGTCCAATTGTGCGCAGTTATATGAAAACCCATTTATACCACTTCGGAACTACCTTGGAGCAAGCTACATTCAGACTTGAAAAATGCACAGTACAACCTCAACTTACTTCTGTATTTCATCAGTTAAACAAATTATGTGCTCCTGCATCCTGCTCAGTCGAATTTCATATCGTACTTCCTTGGCTCGGGGATGGTAGTTCCTTGCATAAAACCCCCTCCAGCAGGCTTGAAGCTTGGTAGCTGCTTTAGTCATTCTTTGGAGTTCATCTGTACCTTGATCGATTGCAGCTAAAGAATCCAAATTTTCTCCTGCCACCTGCTCAGTACAGACTGTTGGAACTCTCAATTCAGCGCCTACTGAGTCACCAGGTCGACTGTGCAGAACTTGGTCTTCAGAGGATGCTGAAGAATTGCTAGCATCAGTCTGGTTAGCTTTTACCAGATCAGAAGATGGTAACTGCACCTTGTCTTTGACTTGCTCTTGAGTTTCTGCATTTTCTGTCACTTTGTTGGAGTGCTCTTTCGTAAGCCAAGAACTTTCTTCTTGCTTGTTAACTGTTTCTCCTCTATTAGCATCTTTTGCAAATTCAATTACAGTACTATCATTATCTTCTAGGTCCAAACTGATTCCACATAACTTCGGGTCTGAAGTAGGAGACACTGGAGACAATCCTGAAGCAACTGGCATGAAAGTAGACTCTGAAGATAACAGGCTGCTATTTAGCTTGTCTTCATCAGTCTGTATGTCTTCAAGGTACAGCTCCTTGTGACAATTTCTTTCATGAAGAAAAGTGTTCTTTACTGCATAGGAATGATCATCATTCACACTTGGTCCAACCCAGGAATTCTTCTGGATGACACGTTCTAGATAGGCAGAAAGACATTTTCTGAAGTCATGGAGTGTTTCAATAAAATACTTCACAGAAATTCATGCTTTATTTGTGTTTAAAAATAAAAAATAAAATTAAAAAATCTGTATTTTATTCCCACAGGAAAGATCACAGGTGCAAATTTACATCTTACCACTTTCAAGAACTATCTGTGGTGGATGAGCTGGACTGCTGTGTTCAGAAGTAACTGGCAAAGTTCTGTTGGAAGCAGAAGATGTAGCTGGTCCTTCATTTTGGTTTTGATACATCAGCTGCCTCTGGTGGAGCCTAAGCACAAAGTTTCAACAGATTTTATGTTTTATATTTGGTTTTGGTACACAAGGCATCTGAAATAAACTGTCAAGTACTTTGAAGTAAACAAGAAATCAAACCGTTCTAAAACAAGATGCTAGCTATAGCTAGTAGGTGCTAGCCTACTCCTAATAAAAGGACTACTCACAGAGTAGGGGGCTGCATAGGCTGCTCCTGTTCCCCTTCCTTCTGCCTCTTTTTTTTCATTACATATACGTATAACATATATGTAAAAATGAAATAAAATAAATATAAATAAAATAAAAGAATAAGAAAAACATCCAGCATTCATTTCTGAGTATAGTCTGAAAACCATGAAGTATCTATACACAAGCAAGGTATACAGATATTTTAAGTGTCTACCGCAGGACATGCTATGCTTGTATGTGTAAAGAGTTTGAGGAATGGACTCTTACACTTGAAAATGACTTAATCCAAAAGCATGGCCCTGTACCCTAATACAAAATCAGGTAACAGCATTGCCACAAAGTCATTCTTTACAATCTGAGGAAAGAGAAAGGTTATTTCAACCTAGCGAAATTAAGAGATCATGAGGAAGATATTAGAAATTCACTCTGCCTTAAAGATCATGTGTTTAAATGTATTTTCTTTGTGATAGAAATCTGAGAAGGTAGAGTTTATTTTAATTACTGTCCTTGTATAAATCACCTTCAATGTTCTACAGAGCACAGACTGCCTCTAGAGTGCCCAGCAAACACTCCTGCTGCTCTCTTGCTCCTCATTTCCTTCATCCTGTACCTCCATTACTCTTCCCATCTTTTGCTCTTGCTGTTGCTTTAAAACACTTAAAAGGAAATATCTATACAAACAATTGCGTTCTCAATTACATTCTCTAACAATGGAGAAGCAAGAAATTCTCACCTTTGCTTACTCAGTATTTTTTCCAGTTTGGCATCTTCTTCAGTCTGGAGACCGTACGTAGATATAAGAGGACAAACAGTAGCCAAATACTGGACTAACTGAACATGCTGCCCAGGTCGATACGATCTTCCTTTACCTTGACTGTAGAGCCATTCTGCTTTCAAACTGTCAGGAAGACAGTTACTTTTAATGCATAGCATAAACCTCATAACTTTTCTTTGAGCGCTGTTCCTCTAAGAGCTACCAAAACACTGAATGTGAACAGTGTCCAGATACCTCCACTGTCATACAGATAGCAGAGATACACACAGTGATACAGTAAAGACTGATGAAAAAGCATAGTTTTTGTCAAAACAAAACAAAATAAAAAAGCCAAATTAAGAAATGTACATGCAAATGAGACTCCTTACAAAAGGCCATGCTTGAGCCTCCCCTAAGACAATAGCTTTAATATTAGCCTATTATCTCATTCCACAAAGTCAAAGAGGCTGTGAACTTGAGAGGAGTAACAGACCACTGATCATTTGCTACCACAGTTTAGCTTTGTACAAGCGCTAATGTGATTTGAGTAATAAAAGAAAACCTTAACTTTACGTTCCTATTTAAATGATTTTATATAATAATACCACTATAACAGACGAAAACTCTTGCAAAAACAATGATAATTGGTCAGTATCTCAAATGGGCATTAGCTAGACAGACAATTTCAGATCATTAGCATTTTTCCTTTTTTTTTATCATATAAAAACAAAACTCCAGTTTACACAAACTTCAGTTAGAATCACAGAATCACAAAATTGCTCAGGTTGGAAAAGACCTTAAAGATCATTAAGTCCAACCACAACCTAACCATACTACCCTAACTCTAACAACCCTCTGCTAGATCATGTCCCTGAGCACCACATCCAAACAGATTTTAAACACATTCAGGGATGGTGTCTCAACCACCTCCCTGGGGAGCCTATTCCAGTGCTTCACAACCCTTTCTGTAAAGAACTGTTTCCTGATATCCAACCTAAACTTACACTGGCACAACTTGAGGCCATTTCCCATTGTCCTGTCATCTGTCATCAGTGAGAAGAGACCAACCCCGCTCTTGCTGTAAGCACCTTTCAGGTATTGGAAGAGAGCAATAAAGTCTCCTTTCAACCTCCTCTTCCCCAGACTGAACATCCCCAGTTTCTTTAGTTGCTCCTCACAGGGCATATTCTCCAAGCCCTTCACAAGCCTTGTTACCCTTCTTTGGACCTGCTCCAGCACCTCTATGTCTTTTCTGTATTGAGGTGCCCAAAAGTGAACACGGTACTCGAGGTGAGGCTTCACCAGCACTGAGCACAGGATTACTTCCCTAGTCCTGCTCACCACACCATTCTTAATACAAGCCAGGATCCCATTGGCCTTCTTGGCCACCTGGGCACACTGCTGGCTCATATTCAGCCAACTGTCCATCAGTACACCGAAGTCCCTTTCCATCAGGAAGTTTTCCAGCCACTCCTCCTCAAGCCTGTAGGGTTACCTGGGGTTGTTGTGATCAAAATGCAGGACCTGACACTTGGCCCTATTGAAACTCATGCCGTTAACCTTGGCCCATCAATCCAGTCTATCCAGGTCCTTCTGTAGTGCCCCTCTCCCCTCTGGCAGATCAACACCTCCCAACTTGGTGTTGTCTGCAAACTTCCTGAGGGTGCACTCAATCACCTCATCAAGATCACTGATAAAGATGTTAAATAGAAGTGGGTGCAGTACCGAGACCTGGGGGACAGCGCTGGTGAGCAGCCGCCAGCTGGATTCAACTCCATTGACCACAACTCTTTGGGCCCGGCCATCCAGCCAGTGCTTCACCCAGCGGAGCGTACGCCCATCCAAACCATGGGCAACCAGCATCTCCATGAGAATGTTGTGGGGGACAGTGTCAAAGGCCTTACTGAAGTCCACGTAGACCACATCAACAGCCTTACCCCCACCCATTAAGCAGGTCACCCTGTCATAGAATTAGATCAGGTTTGTCAGACAGGATCTACCATTCATAAACTCATGCTGACTGGGCCTGATCCCCTGGCTGACCTTTAACTGGTCACTTGATAACTTTAGAAGTATCACATTACCTTTCTTTCTGAGAAACCATATATCCATCAAGAACTTTAAGGTTGAGACACCAGCTGACTATATATGGCCTGTAATCAAAGCCAGGGATTGAAGGTGTGGCCATCACACAAGGATTGTTCATTATCGACAGCTGTTCCAGTTGAGGAAGAGAAGCCAGGAAAGAAACCTTGAGAAAACAAGATATATTTATTAAATGAACCATTAGCTGCTTACAGAATGTAACAATTTGCCTAATTACAGCAATACATCTCAAAAAACAACAACATTACAATTACATTGAAAATCACGCTTCTTAAACCTGACTATCTTTTTAATGGTCTTTTACCAACTACAATCACGTGCCCGTTAATTTTTCTGTAAGTAGTATAGCTCTTGGAAAGTATTAGTTTCTCTTAAAATTCGGGAGTGAGCTTTCACATATAGAAAGACATATCTGATGCAGTAAACTGGAATACTATGGAGATGTTGACAAAACAATGGCAACCTGAAAAGCTGAGAAAAGCTGAGAAACACTGTCCAACACTGGAGGAGGGAGAAATAAATTACCAAATGAGGTTTTTCTTCCAATATGGATACCCAACTAACATGTTTCTTCCTCATATTAGAATAGATGAAGGAGAAAGTCACACATGCACACACACACAAAAATCCAATACGGAAAAAAAAAATAAAAAAAAATAAATCACAGAACACTCGTTTATCTTACATAGTGTTTGAATGTGAGATTAGAGACCACGTTCTAAACAGAACAGCTGAGTTGCAGCAGAAAATCTCTGCAGCAGTTTATCAGCTCCATTTTCAACCTTTACATAATCAGGAAAATCCCTCTGTGAATCTAGTCCTCAAAATATGAGACATTCATAAATAATATAAAAGCATGAAATACAGTAAGAAGTCTTGTAAGGGCAAGTTTAAAAAGCTGTTACCTAACTTGCACAGCTAGAGCAAACATAGTTATTTCACAGAATTAAAGGTTTCTTCTATTCACAAGTTATTTCAAAGAAAAGAGCCTATTTCACTTACATTCGCAAAAGAACTACCCAGCTATTTCTTTACACTGTCCCTGAAGACAAAGTCGTACATTTTTCTACATCTTACCTCATTTAAGTCTCTGATTTCATTTTCTGCCAAAGAAAAAACAGTCAGATTGTGAGGTAGGCAAACGGGGGCAGTACGAAGTGAAGTGATAATATTTCCATGCAGCAACAAGGTCTACAAAATAGAAATATAGGGATAAAAATGCATGTTTGAACAACAACAACAATAAAAGTTTTCCAAAAGGTATTTTCCAAAAGTATTCCAGGGAGGGAAAACTGAATTTTAAACATTTTAAAGCAAAATGTTATTATTAGGAAATACAGAACTGATGCCTAGCCACATTAACAAAAAGTGTATTTGAAACAATTCCTCTATACTGTGTATGTGACAAAAGACTTAACACTGTGCTTTGTCTTAATTCACAACCTGCTAAGAGAAACAAGTGCTATCTTACAGCATTACCTTAATTAAAATCACTAATGATTGCTTAAGAATCACTGACCCAGTTTGTGCAACTTGAAAGGAACAAAAAACTTTATGCTTTAAAATCTGGCATTTGAATAATTAATACTTTAAAAGGTAACAATCTCCTAAACAAAAATGCTCAATGCAAAGAATGTAAGAACAGACAAAAGTGCATCTACCTTCAGAGACATAAGTTTTGAGAGATCTCCTAGCTGAGATATGTTGTTGTCCGACAAATCAAGGTGCTGAAGAGATGTGCAAGAATTGATTTGCTCAATGGCCTACAAAAATAAAGGAGTCAATTTTAATATTTTTTTTAGTCGTTAAACCAAAAGAGGCGTCAACCACTGAAAATTACTTGGGAAGCTAACAACACTGCATAACAAGCCCAACATTAAAATCATGTTTTTTACACAGTTTAATTTTAAAGACGATAATTCTTTTCCTGTTTTGTAGGCTATCTCCCAGTCCTTGTTACACGTTGGTGTCAAGCCACAATTTATTTTTCCCCAAGCCAGTTCTTGTTCAAAAGTTGCCCTCTTCCATTTCATTAAACTAGGGGACACAAAGGTTCAGCATTTGTTCCCATTAAAACCAGAAGCAGAAATACAGATTTCTTTGCGGTGGAACAGAATGAAACATTGTAAAGATCATCTTCACTGTGTTTTCCAAATTTCTACTATAGTAGATTCTGGAAAAATGCAGAAAACTCGATGTACTTTACCTTAAGATTATTTCCCGCCAAGTTGAGCCATTCCAGGTGCACCAACTCCTTCAGCCCTTCTACGTACCCAATACTATTATGAGGCAAGTTTAGCACACGGAGCTGAGTCAGTTTTGCTACACCCATCATTCGTACCAAACGATTGTTGGCTACAGACAACTGCAGATGGACACACAAGTAAAAGAAACAGTTTCAATCATTAAACTCTACTGATAGTATAGGCTGTCTGTCAAGCTAAAAATCCAATCCAACAGGAACTACTTCAGTGTATATGTTCAATTTTCAAGCAAATACTATAAACACAAAAATACTATAAACATAAAATACTATAAACACAAAAAACTGCAAGAGACAAGAAATAAACTAATCATCAAAGAAAGTACATTTCCACTAAGTTTGTAGAATTGTGAAGACTTTCTCATATCAATAGCTAATTGAAGGAGGGGAATAAACAAGGAATTGCAACATATGAAAATAAGCTTTTAAAATCAGAATTGACAAATCACTGTACAAATTTTTGCAACATTCCTGGTGTAAAACCATATTTATTATCATGTCACAGGACAAAATATATTTCATGATTCTCAGAGAAGTCCTGTGCTAACAGAACACAAGAAATACCCACTAACACCACAACTGTGAAGCTGGCAGACTGGTGAGGGTTTGTTGTAGCAATTAAAAGAACCCTCTCCAACATCAGTTTAGCTTGTCTCTAGAGGTTGCATAGGTGACTCCTTCAAGACTATTTGGAGGCACTTTTGATATTTAACATGGACTTGTACAGCTTTGCTCCAGTGGAATCAACACTGATTCCTGCTAGCATCACATACGTGCTTAATATTGCTACTACTAATACCCTCATGAACCTAAATGTTTCAAAATTAAGTATATCAGAGCTAAGCACTAACAACATCAGAGCCTACATAACTCAGTATGTTAACAAGAACCATGGAATCATAGAATTGCTCAGGTAGTAAAAGACCTTCAAGATCATCGAGTCCAACCACAACCTAACCATACTACCCTAACTCTAACAACCCTCTGCTAAATCATGTCCCTGAGCACCACATCCAAACAGATTTTAAACACATTCAGGGATGGTGATTCAGCCACCTCCCTGGGGATCCTATTCCAGTGCTTAACCACCCTTTCTGTAGAGAAGTTCTTCCTGATATCCAGCCTAAACTTACCCTGGCAAAGATGACAGATCTCTCCTGCTTCACATGTTTCTATTTGCTAATTGCTGAGATGTTTTTTTCTTTCTTTTTCTTTTTTTTTTTTTAACCTAATCCATATGGCTTATTTATTCATTTATTCCTGTAAATTAAGGCTAGTAACACTTCTCCTCTGTGAAGAGTTTTGAAACCCAAACAGCTGCAAATACACCTGCCCGTTTATCTTTACTCCATGTAAACTACACAGCTATTTTTAAGGTTACAGATATCAAGTACTGAAAAACTAAAAAGTATCAAAATCAGGTCAGTGACCTTTCTACATGTTCTTTGGTACATTACATTAATCTAATCTCACTTACCTAAGAAACTAGCAAAACAGTTTCCTCCACCGCCAACTGCAGAGCTATGCTGAAAATAGAGCTTTCTACTTTAGTTCACCATTGCTCAATTTTCTATGAAGACAGCAACTGCTGACTGACTTTAATTGCATAATGTGGCCTTATAGCAGAAATATCTCAGTTAGCACCACAGTACCATTACATCACAGCAAATACAACTCAAGTAACACTGACCTGCATCAGATTCCTGCATTTCTCCAAATGTTCCAATTTAATTATCTGGTTTTTGTCCAGAATCAGAGTGTGGGTATCAGGATCACAGGGTAAGGTTGGACCCAGCTTCTGCAATCCTTGTCCTGACCAGTTAACTACTAAACCTTAGGATAAGAAAAAAATAAAACAGAAAGTAATCAAACTCAGTACTTGACATATGAAAATGTATACTGAAAATGTAGAGTAAGACACACCAATCTGCTTTTGTAACACATACAGCTAACTTAGTGATAAAAAATGAACTTTAGTTTCCACTTAGAATTGAAGCAAATTCATTAATTCAGACTAAATACATTAGAAAAAAAAGCATCCAGTTATTGGAAGATGTAGATGCCAGTCCCTGTCCAAATAAAGAATTCTGGCTGAATTTTGACAGTAACAGAGAGATCCCCTCAAGTGTGAGGCTGAGCTGAGTGAAATTTGAGCAGCTAAATTTAAAGGTGTGATCCTCAAAACCCCAAATTTAAAAAAAAAAAATCTGTATTTTTTTAAACTTCCTCAAAGTAGCCTGACAGTCAGAGTGGCTCCTATGTGCAGGAGCTCTCTATCTATATTCCTGCTGGCAGGCATACCCAGAACATCCAGAATACACAGTTGTATGGTCACACTCCACACACACAGTAGCCATACCTGTCACTAAACAAACAACAAACAACTGTAAAGGACAAAAAAGGAGAGTGATATAGGGATAAGCAGCATCCAGACTTCAGTCGCTCGGAACACAGGAAAGCTGACCAAGACGCAAACCTACAAACTTAACATCCCTGGAGCATCCCATCAAACACCCTCAGACAGCATCTGAAGATCAGGGCACCCAACTCCTATTTGTTAAATGTCCATTTGACAGTTCTCAGCTGAAGAAAAAGAAACAGCCTTGTGAACAAGTCCTACAAAAGCTAGGCCACTGAATAAACACCTGCAGTTTTTCCTTCAAAGGAAAAGCATTATTAGTCTATACAGATTTTTTAAAGCACAGTCTGGTACAAACTCAAACAGGAGATTTCCAACTGTGGAACCAAAACTGACAGCACTCTGTTAGGAAAAGTTAGGTTCTTAAACCTGACAGAAGAAACAAACATTAAGATTCACCCTACTCGCTTAAAATTAATTTCAATATTTAAAGACACACTTCCTTTTAGCAGTTTGGCTGCTGTGAAGCCTAATCTTAGTATTTAACTTATTGGGTAGGGAAAATATCTAATTTGGGGCCAAAGGTTGCGGTCCAGGATTTCAGTGGTCAAACCACCTTGCCTAAGGGTTGCGGCACTTGTACATGTGTTGATAGGTTAAATGTTGTGTAGTCCAGTAAGGTACTCTGTGAAAAGTCACACAAAGAACCTGCTCGTACAGCGATGCTACAGCATAGGTAACATTTGAGCAGGAACAAATTGTAAATACAACAGAAGAGTATTTAATTAGTGGAACACCTGATAAAAATGTTCCACAAAAAGCCAATATAAAGTTAAGAGGAAATCACTTGATGTCTACAGGGAACTTGAATGGCTGGGTACCTATGGTGGGTGATACGTGCTAATCATTGCTTCCATATATTTACTCCCTGCTCTACATTTTACATATGTGCACCATTACAGCACTTGTTTATCTCCTGGCTCCTGGTCTGTAGATCATACGCCCTTCATCAACAGCATGTTCCACACAGGGTCCCTACCCCAGTGCAGTCTCTGTACTTAAAGAACCTTACTGCTCACAGGCCCCTAAGGTTTAGCTGTGTGAAGGATGGGGACGAACACTGCTGGCACACCATCCTGACAGCCAGACATCTGCTTCCCTAAAGCATCCCTGATGATATTTATTGCACTGCTGCTGCCTCTCAAACCCACGGCCACCTGACAGCTCTGAAGAGCCGCAATGCTGAGCACACGGTGCCAGAAACCTGTCACACCCTGGTCTCTCTCTCTCTCTGCGGGAGGAATTTCGGGAATCCGAGTGCTCTCACACCCTCCCTCCACAATGGAGCTGTAGTAGCAGCCCCGCGCCCACCCTGAGCGCGCCGCCGGCTCGGTACTACATCTCCCAGCATGCACCGCGCGCCCCAGTCCCTCGGCGCCGCACAACGGCGATCCAAACAAACGCCAGCCGCCGGCTGCAGCCCGCTCGCCCCGCCGTGAGGCCGCGGTGGTCCCCTCACCCCCTGCAGCCGGCGAGACGGGCTCGGTCCGCGCCGCCGCTCCTGTGCCCGCCGCTCCGGTAGCTGCCATGCTTTCCTCTTGCCGACGCCACCAGGCAACCGGACGCTGGGCGCCGATTGGCTGCCTCGCTCCTCGACGAGAAAATTCCCGTTGTTACGATGCTTAATTTATCTCCCCGTAGAGTGACTGTCTCTGCGCCCAGGGCCGCGCAGCGGAACCTAAAGGGACCCAGAGACAGCCGGCAGAAGCTCCCGCAACAACCCCCGCTCTGTGACCCGAGCCCTCCCGCCAGGCCCTGCACAGGCGGAGCACTCCCGGCATGCCCCGCGCCGCCGCGGCCACGCCCGCTTCCGGCCGGTTCCCATCCTCTTCGGCCCGCCCGCCGCCATCATGAAGTGAGTAGGGTTGCGGCCCTGGTTGCCTTATCCACCGCCATCCCCTGCGGGGAGGCTGTGGGATGGCTGCGGAACGCTCTGCTGCCGGCCTGCGCTTTCTGCTAACTCGTGTCTTTCTCGTAGGGTCGAGCTGTGCAGCTTCAGCGGGTATAAGATTTACCCAGGCCACGGCCGCCGCTACGCCCGCACGGATGGCAAGGTGAGGCCGCGGCGCTGCCGGCGGAGCACCGGGGGAGCGAGGCCTCGTCTTGTTGAGTAGGGAATCGGGTGCTGAGCGGGGCCTGCGGGCAGTGCCCGCTGTGAGCTGCCGGGAGCAGCGCTGTGTTGCTGACGTCAGTGCGCGTCGGGCCCGGCTCACGGGAACCATGCGTGCCGGGAAGCATGAGTTAGTGTGTGACTGTGGTGTGGGACGTGTATCTAGTGTATTAGGTATGGATCATTGGGATCTGGTTTCCTTATCTTGTGGGGGCAAGGTTAGGGATATGATGTTTGTGTCTATAAAGATGCTCTGGTTCTTGTCACTGGCACAGGCTGCCTGGATCTGCTGTGGTGCCCCATTTTTGCATGCATTCAGAGCTAGGCTGGATGGGGCCCTGGGCAGCCTGAGTTGGTGGGTGGCAGCCCTGCCCACAGCAGGGGGCTGGAAGTGGTTTGCAGGTCCCTTCCAACCCACCATTCTGTGAGTCATTATAGTTCCAGTGCTGTGGTCTTGCTGTGCAGCACGTCTTAGGAAATGGCAGCTAAACAACTGGACCAAGTGATTCTTGAGGTGATTTCCTTAGAAACTGAGGAACTTAAAACTTGACTAGCTAGTAGCAAATCAGGCCCTTAATTCTGCTTTCAGTTTCCTCTAGTCAAAAAGGAAAAAAGGAGTTGAGCAGTGCTAGTCTCCCAAGTGTTGCTTATGTCCTCTTGTGACCCTCACATACGGAAAGTACATAGTTAATTAAGAACAAACACTTGTGCACTTCTGGATATGGCTGTTTATGCTGCACTCTGAGTACAGTACAGCAATGTGGTGGGGATTAAAAAAAAAAAAAGCATTGTGAGCTTATCTCAGAAAAATAGCATCAGAGTTGCTGGAGCAGGTCCAAAGAAGGGCAACAAGGCTTGTGAAGGGCTTGGAGAATATGCCCTATGAGAAGCAATTAAAGGAACTGGTGCTGCTCAGTCTGGGGAAGAGGAGGCTGAGGGAAGACCTTATTGCTCTCTTCCAATACCTGAAAAGTGCTTACAGCAAGAGCGGGGTTGGTCTCTTCTCACTGGTGACAGGTGGCAGGATGAGGGGAAATGGCCTCAGGCTTTGCCAGTGTAAGTTTAGGTTGGATATCAGGAAGAACTGCTTTACAGAAAGGGTTGTGAAGCACTGGAATAGGCTCCCCAGGGCACAAGTGGTTGAGTCACCATCCCTTGATGTGTTTAAAAACCGTTTGGATGTGGTGTGAGTTGGGGTAGTATGGTCAGGTTGCTGTTGGACTTAGTGATCTTTAAGGTCTTATTCAACCTGAGCAACTCTATGACTCTAATTCTCTATGAAAAATATATTTTTAAGGGGATGCTTTTTAATGGGATGAGATAGTTTAATCAAAGGAACAAAATTCCACACGTTAAAATCAGAAGCTGGATTCTGAGATAACTGCCATCTGTGAAAAAAATGCAAAAGCATCATTGTTGAAAAACACTGAATCAAATAATTACTTGATACGCTGACATAAAGTGTGACAATGTCTTTCATAGAAATCAAGCTTACACAAACACTTTATTTTCTTCTTAGGTTTTCCAGTTCTTGAATGCAAAATGTGAGTCTGCATTCCTTTCCAAGAGAAACCCCCGTCAAATCAATTGGACTGTTCTGTATAGGCGTAAGCACAAGAAAGGACAGTCGGTAAGTATAAATCAATGAAAGCTGCTCTCAAGTTTTCCACCAAAAAAAAATTGGTAACTGGTCTGTTAGAATGGAGGTAACTGCAGTACACTGATGAGCAGAAAAAGCATGACTTGTATAACCTGAACAAGTTGGCCTGTTTGGTGAAAGAGTGCGTGCATTTGCTTGAGTTTGTACGTTACTTTAAATTTGGAACATAATACTTCAGCAAGAGTGCAATAACTGTACGTCATAATGTCTGAGGGTCTCCTCAGAACCACAGGAGGTGCATCAGATTTTAACATTTGTCTAAATTATATGCATTAAAGCTTTTTCCAATGAAATTGTTTACAGAAGATGGGACAGCACTGTTTAATCCGTGTATTGCTTAATTGTTTGGACTGTAAGATTCCAGAATTTTGTAACAGAATACTGATAATCAGATGATTTGGGGGATGATGAGTGAAGGAAATGTTCATGTAACCTTCTTGAAAACTTAGATATCTAGCTATAGATGTCCTTGTTCCTGCAGGGGAGTCGGACTAGATTACCTTTAAAGGTCCCTTCCAGCTAAAGCGGTTCTAGGTTTCTAACTTAATAAAGTGTCATTGTTACGCAGTTGTCATTGCACTGAAAAAATACAGCATGTTAACATAGGTAATTTCAGTCACTTGCTTAACATTGCACAGCAAAAGAATAGTTAGGCTTACATGGAAACACTAACTCAACACACCTGTGAGTTCATTTAGAGAAGCAAAGTTGATGGCTTATTGGTCTGCTTTGGTAAATCAGTGAATTGTTTACGTCCAAAATGGGAATAAAACTCTTCTGTACGCAACTTACCTTCAGTCTAAATAGCAACTTGTTTCTGTAATTGTCTTTAGCCTTTTGTTTAGTGTCTCATCATGCTAATTGTCTTTGTATTCTGTCATTTTAGGAAGAGATACAAAAGAAGCGCACACGCCGTGCTGTTAAGTTTCAAAGGGCTATTACTGGTGCATCCTTAGCCGAGATTATGGCTAAGCGAAACCAGAAGCCTGAAGTACGAAAAGCGCAAAGGGAACAAGCTATCAGGTGAGAAATCGGGTATCTGGGGTTGTCCTCGGGTATTTAAAATATTACCAATGCATTTTCCTACAAGATCTTGAGCTCTAGCTGAGCTCCATGTATTACAAGCATTTTGGGGGGGGAATCAGTATATTTGGAGGCAATACGGAGTAATCTCAGCAAGGGTTAATATCAGCAGAGAGGGGTCTCTTCTTGCTCTCTTCCTTTGTGAAAATACTGCTTTTGTCACTTGCGGTTCTGTTGTCTTGCTAGAGGCATTGAATGCAGGGGATAAACCTGGAATAATGCATTTGTTTCCTGATCTTAGGGAGCTCTTACAATGGTTGAGAAAAAGAAAGAGTGAATGGCAGACATGAATAATTAGATTTTTTTTTCTGTGAATTAACAGGGCTGCAAAAGAAGCCAAGAAGGCTAAGCAGGCCACCAAGAAAACAGCTGTTTCTGCTGCAAAGGTAAGATGCAGTGGGTGTACTTGGAATATGCCATGTTGTAATACTGCTGCAGCACTTAATTGAGAATTTGTGTTTTAATGTTTGTCTGTTTTGATCTGGAAGCATACTGACCAAGCTAATGCACTAGAGATACACACGTGAACTGCTGAACAGAGCAAACCACTTCTTAGAGGGGGAGTAAACATTATAGTAAAACCACATTCTGAGCAGATGATAGTGATGTGTAGATGTCAGCTTGCCTAGGTGTGACATTATTTAGGGACTTGGTAGCAGTGTATTGGTGAGTGTTAGCATGCTCTTCAGTACTGCTTCTGACCTAATGCCAAAGGTTGGTATCATCCATATTTTAGGCTTGCAATGATATAGGTGTAGTAACAATCTATTAACTCTGATATGATTTTTGACTGCCTTGTTTATGTAAAGAATTTTAAGTGTAGCATAGGGATGCTTTCAGTAATCTGGATAATTTGTTTCTCTTTGCTCATACTTTGTTATTTCTCTGCAGGCTCCAACAAAGGCAGCACCTAAGCAGAAAATTGTGAAACCAGTCAAGGTTTCTGCTCCCCGTGTTGGTGGGAAGCGCTAGCTTGCCAGTCTGTTAGCCATACTGAATAAACATCTGACTCGCTTTCACAACTTGTGCCATGTTCTTTTTCAACTGTGTGACAGATGCTGAAGAGAATTAAAGACTGATGAACGCCCTCATGCCATGAAATGCTCAGTTCCTTAAAGGATCTGCTGTACTGGAAGACATTTCAGAAGTCTTAAAATGAATACAGCAGTTCAGGCACCAGGAAGGACTGAGCTGATATGTGCACAAGCAGAATAAGCTTCTGCATGAATGTTAAATGGCATAGAGTTGTGAATTCAGAATGCACACAGAAGGGGATGTGAAACAGTGCAGTCTGTGACATAAAGTACACTTCTTGCATTATGAAACCAGATGTTTGCAAGGTGTTGTACAGGATAAAAGGAAAAAGGGATTCAGAAATGAATATTTCACGAACCATATGGCTTTTAAACAGGTTGAGATTCAACTCCTCAGGCTTCCAGCACTCAGTGGTTTTGTTACTTCCTTTGTCAGGCAAAGCTTATTAAGGTCTTGCCTTGCACTCTTTCCTTGAGCTTTTGCTAAGCTAAATGGCACTATTTGACTTAATATGGCCATTCTGCAAGTGTGATCTAGTTAGCAGCGCTTAAACCACTTATAATAGGTTGAATAAGCTTAAAATTGCTATCGCGGGAAGATGTTGGGAATGAATCATATAGTTAGAATACTGCAGTTGAGGGCTGCAAGCTTTTTAGAAGGGATAGGCAAGGTAGGAAAAGTAGTAGAGTTGCCTCCTCATGTTAAGAAGTGGATAGACTGGAGAGCTGCCTATGAGAAACAACCGTTACCAGGATGGTAGCCTGTGGGTTAAAACTGGGGACCAGACCAATAAAGGGCATCTGGTGGTTAGGTTCTGTTACAGGCCACCTGATCAAGGGGAGCCTGTTGACAAGACCTTGCTTCAGCTGCAAGAGGTGTCATGCTCACAGGCTATCATCCTGGTGGGGGATTTCTACCACCCAAATATCTTCTGAGGAAAAAAAATGCCGTGAGCTGCAAGCAATCCAGGAGACTGCTGGAGTCTGTTGATGATAACTTCCTGGTCCAGGTACTGGATAGACAAATGAGAGGGCAAGTGCTACTTAGACCTTGTGTTCACCAGTATGGAGGAGGTCATTAAAAGAGGTTAAGATCAGCAGCAGCCTGGGCTGTAGCAGCTATGCCCTGGTTGAGTTTGTGATCTCAATGAGCCTAGCAAAGAATGGAGTCTGAATCCTGAATTTCAGGACAGTGAACTTCAAGCTATTTAAAAAACTACTGGATGAGATTACCCTGGGAAATTGTCCTTAGAGACAAAGAAACAGAACAGAGCTGGCAGCTCTTTAAGGATGCCTTTCTGAGAGCACAAAAGCTCTCCATCAGCAAAAGAAATTAAGCAGAAGAGTCAGAAAACTGGTATAGCTGAGCAAGGAGCTGCTGGCCAAACTGATGGATAATAAGGAAAAAAAAAATATGCTGTGGAAGTGGGAATGGGTGGCCTAGGAAGAATATAGGGATGCTGGACAGATGTGCAGAGATGGGATCTGCCAAGGTGCAGATGGAATGAAACTTGGTGAGGGATATGGAAAACGATAAGAAGGGATTCTACAGATTGGTCAGAAAAGACATGCTCTCCTTTGCCTAACATTCTTACCTAAACCAGTCTATGAAAATAGAGCTGTTGGTATACATTTACTTCATGCTCATTTAGACTCATAATAAACAACACAGGTGTGGGATCCTGTAGTAATTCTCTCCTACTCCCAGGCAGAATGGCTATCTAAAATTGCTTATGTAAGGTACACAGCTCTCTAGTACTTATGCCTTGTAGGCAGTGTGCCCAAACTTCCCCTTAGCTTTGGGTAGTAATAGCATCAGGAAAGCACTGGTTTTTAACTTATTAAAAGTACAGGAGAAAATAAACTTTTTAAAGTTTATTATTTAAATAATCTTCTGGATTGATTCTCCATCTGTTGATGCTACATAGAATTTTCAAGGACCTCTAGGATCACCAGTTCTGACTGCCATCACTGTCATGCTCATTAAACCTAAGTGTCACATCTACATGGTTCTTGAATGTCTCCATGGACATTGACTTGACCGCTTCTCTGCGCAGCTTGCACCTGTGCTTAACTACTCTTACTGAGGACAAATTTTTCCTGTTAGCCAAGACGAATCTCCTGTGGTGCAACTTCTCAGGCCTCTTCATTACCTCTAGTCCTATCACTAGTAACCTGGGAAAAGAGGCTAACCCCCACCTTGTTACAACCTCCTGTCAGGTAATTGTACAGAGTGATAAGGTCTCCCCTGAGCCTCCTCTCAAATGAATGATCCCAGGCCCTCAGCCACTCCTCTAAAAATTTGTACTCCAGACATCTCACAATCTGTTAGCCCTACCCATACTAACAATCCAAAGCAATATTACACTTGGCAAATGCCTGCAAGGGGTATGCTTTCAGTTCAGTTGGTTAAGTTCTCAAGGCTTTTGAAAATTAAAATGCGTTACTGTTTGGGTTTTCAATCTGTTTGCCGCCTTACAGTTGCTTTGAAGAGCTTTGAGGGCTTTCTTTATTATGTTATTATATTAGCTAAGAAATAAGCTCTTTTTCATAGTTTTGCTTTCTCTGGATCTTTTAGACTTCAAAAATGCAACAGCAGTAATGGATACTTTGAGTAATGGGTGTTCTTTTGAGTTAAACTTTATTTCTATATTTCTCATTTACTTATTAATAAACTAGACTACAAGTCACACCAAGCTTGCAACCCTTATACAATAGGTCCAGTTTGATTGATTGCATTAGTGGAATTTGCACCAGAATCTTCCGAATAGTAGTGCTTTTTGCTATAAGAGTGTAGACGCTACTCTTGTTTAGAGCTCAGTTGAAGGCTCTTTTTAAACTAGCATCAAACTTTTTAAAGTGAAGAAGTCAGAAACTTAACGGAGAATTTAAAACTATACACACTACTGAAAAGTTACTTCTGCTAGCAATAAATATAAAAACTTGATTTTATCACTTGTCTTTTGGTATTGCTTGCACACTGCATAAATGCCTGTCAAAGCTAGTCTTAACAACTTCATATGAAGTTCATCAGCTGAAAAACAGAGAGACGCCATTAGAAACAATATGCTTGTAATGCCACGAGTGATACATAGGAATTGATTGTCAGATATGACAGTCAGTTCAAGTCTTGAAGTCCACAGACTTTGGATGCTTGAGGTTACTGTAGTGAAGCATAAGAATGCTATAAGATTATGCTTTGTTGCTGTTTATTTATGAGCTCTGACTGATACAGTGAGACTGGGTAAGGAAGAACAGCCCATCAGGTTACTCCTTTGGTATGCTAATGAGCAAGGCAGGCTGTAGTCAACTGCACATTATTCAGCTCAAACACAGATGTAATGCAATGCATTTAACAAAGAAATTCATAAATAAAAGTCATTGCGGTTACCTAATGCAACTTAATTGATCCTCTATTAAATATTTATCACTAAAAATGGAATGCTTAATTTTTTTTTTAATAGACCCATGGAATAATTTAAATTGAGAAGGGGTCTCTAGAGGTCACCTAGTCCAACCCCTTGCTCAGAGAACATCCGATGGGATCAGGTTGCTCAGGGCTGTACCCAGTTGAGTCTTGCTGTTTCATAAGAAAGCCTAGTCCAGTGTTTAATAACTACCATGGTTATAAAATAAATCAATAAAAATATCATATATACATAATGAGAACTTTCTGTGCACGAACCTGTATTTGTTGCCTACTACTACACAACTCAGAGGAGCTTGCTTCCACCTTTTCTGCAACCCTTGGTGAGACAGCTGAGGAACACCAAGGCCCCCCATGAAGCCCTCTCTTTTAGAGGCTCGGCGCACCAGCTCTCAGCCTCACCCCATACTTGGTACTCAGATCTCCGGCCGTCTCTGAGACACTTCTGCCGTACCACCCGGCGGATAACCAAGTGCTTGGCCAAGATACTGAAGCACACACTCAGAAGTCCTAGCCAGGGCCACTCCAGCCTGCAAAGGCTTCGCCCACATCTAAGATGGCCGCCGCCAGTCTTCCGCCCGGTCTACTCCGTGCCCAACTCTAAGATGGCAGCCCCACTCTTTCTATCCCTTCCCTGCGCACGCTCACCCGCCCCCGCCGCGGCGCGCGGGCCGCTGACGCCACTTCCTCTTGTGCAGCAGCCATTTTGTCTTTCCGTTGCTGCTGCTGCCCGAGCTTCTCCCTCCCTCCCGCCGCCGCTGGCCGCGAAACTCCAGTTCCCCCTCAGGCCGGGCTCCCGTCGCCTGTCCGTCCCCCTCCCCCTCACTACGCCTGGCGGCGGCCGGCGTCCTCCCCCGCCCCGCGCGGATCCCCGCAGCCCCCCGGCACCCCTCTCCCGGGGCCCACTGCACACGGCCGGTCCCGGGAGCCCGGCCCTGCGCGTTCTCGTCTCGCCATGTCCAGCGAGGAGAGCTACCTGGCCATCCTCCGCTACCTCACCAACGAGCGGGAGCCATACGCGCCTGGCACGGAGGGCAACGCCAAGCGAAAGATCCGCAAAGCGGCCGCCTGCTACGTGGTGCGCGGCGGGACCCTCTACTACCAGCGGCGACAGCGGGATCAGCAGCGCTTCGCTGAGCTCGAGGTGGTGTTACAGGCCGAGCGCCGCGCCCGCCTCATCCGCGCCGCCCACCTGGCGCCCGACGGCGCACACCGCACCCGCCTGCAGACCTGGCAGGGGCTCTCGCAGAAGTACTGGTGGCGAGGTGAGCGCGGGGGGGGGGGGAAGGCACCCACGGGGACGGCGCTGCCGTGCGTTGCCGTGTTGGCCGTGGAGACGCTGAGGGGCAGTCCCAGCGCGCTCCGCCGCCTCGCGGCTGGAGCTTTGGGAGTGGGAGACTTTGCCCTTCGAAGGGGGATGTGTCGTGAGAGGGCTCCTGTTTGATAAAGGCTCCATTGCGTGGTCTGTAGCCTTAGGTCAGTCTTTAGGGTGCCGGCCTCGCTGTCCTAGGTGCACCAGCAGCATCGCTTTTAAGAGTGGTTGTTACACTCACCGTTGTATTTGCCTGTTTCCATCCAATGAGAAGCTGCACATAGAGAGCTAACCCCCAGCTGGGAGAGGAGTGATGTCACAGCAGTTAGAAACAGTGCTGTGTTAACATCAGTAATTCCTAGTCATAGCTTCCTTGCAGCTGAGTCAGTAGCTTGGGATCTGTGTTCCCTATGGAGCCGGTGTTCTACTTGCAGTCTGAGGTATCCATTAAACAAATCTCCAGCTTCTCAGTTGCCCATGGCCTGCTTTCTGTTCATCCTGCTTCTCTCGTTCTGCTTTTTTTCAGTCATCAGTGAGCAAATCATAGAATGGCTTAGCTTGGATGAGACCATTGTCAGCCAAGGTTCTGAGATGTGGTAGATTTTGAAGCATAAAGGAATGGGTTCTATAGGCTCTTATACTGACCTCGTGAATAAAATGAATTTGGGTTCAAAACTGTATTCTCAGAACGCCTTCGTGTCTCAAAGATGACGCTGAGCTTAGGAACTGTTGAGCATCCAAAATTACTTAGTTGCATCTCATAAAGTATAGTAGAGAAAAAAAGAGTTTCTTTAAACTTCTAGATTCCAAGCAGCTAATTTAAATCAGTGTTAGTTATGCATACCGGTGTCATTGCCTATAATTCAATTGGTCTCAGTTTTGCAAGAGCCTTTACATAAGCATTTTAATTCTTGTCCTCTTCAGTGAGGACAAAGGGAGATCCATTTGCATGGAGCTAATTGCAGGATCCATTTACAGCTTTCAGTGTCTTGGGATTTTTATAATCAATGTGTAAATTGAAATATTTTTCCTAGCTTATAAATCATACAGTAGTGTGATAGACTTGTTAAAAAGGGAAATCATAGAGAACTGACTTCATTTTTCTTAAATAATCACTTCATATATTTTTGCTGATCACATATGTATTTAATTATGCTTTTAAGGTGAATTGAATGAAGATTAGAAACCTAATTAAGTTCTGTTAATTTTCCTTAGGTATTCTTAAGCAGGTTAAAGATTACATTAAAGAATGCAGCAAGTGCCAGGAAAAGCTAGATCGTTCTCGATCTCTGTCAGATCCTTCAGAAATGCTTGAAGAGCTTGGACTCGATGTAAAATCTCATGAAGATGGTAATGAAACAGATGATGAAGTGAGTAATGCGGCATCAATCCCAGCTGCATCCCCAAAGCCTGCAAAGAAGAAGCCAATAGCAAAGCATGAGCTTGTATTTGTAAGTACCGGTGTTTACATCTGAATGTATTTAAGATGTTAATGCATTCCTAGCTGTATACCTATTTTCTGTTGCTATGATAATCTGGTAAGGGTAAGATGACATATAATTTGGCAAAGATGTTCAATATGTGGAAGCAGGTGACTGGTATTTATGACGTGAAACCAGTGATAGTAGGTGGCCTTTGGAAAATAAAATGACTCCAATTTCTATATGTGCATGTGAGACTTGAGGGAAGATGAACTGCGAAAGTATAAGTGAAGTATTCCATATAAGATTCTCATTATATTTGTGTCTGTTACTTAATAAACTATGCTATGTTTATATATAAAATTTTTGATGATGGTAACTGGGGGTTCATGTGTGTAAAGGCTTCTGAATCTAGAAGCAGTTTCATGTTGCAGCATTGAAAAATACAGTAAAGGAACTGATTGGATATGTCTTCCCGTGTTTCCTGTTTTAATTGTTTGCAGGGAGGGTGGGGTTTGGCACGTCTAAAGAAAGAGAATGATAGTAAGATTATACAGTCTTGAACTACTTTTATGGTTGCAGCAAATAATTGTGTTTGTGTTTCAGTATGAATGCATAAAGAATGACATAGTCTAAATGTAATGAAGTTCTCATAATGTTGTTTGTGGCAGGTTGACAGTAAGGGCCTTGTGAAGCAGTCGTCTTCCAAACATTGTCTGTCAGTCTTAAACCAACTGAATCAGCAGAGGCTTTCCAATCAGTTCTGTGATGTGACTCTGCTGATTGAAGGAGAGGAGTACAAAGCTCACAAATCTGTCTTGGCAGCCAACAGCGAGTACTTCCGAGAGCTCTTCATTGAGAAGGGAGCTGTCACTAGTCATGAAGCTGTAGTGGATCTGTCAGGTGAATAGTTGTGGGTTTCAAAGATAGAAATTGTTATATCTGAAGTACAGTGTACAGTATTTGCTTTAGTCTCTTTTGAGTGTTCAAGACAGCCAAATACTTTATCTTGCTAATTTTTTTTCTTTTAATCTCTAAGTATTTTGTATGCATTTAATGCTTAAGCGATCGCTCTGGTTTTGCGTATCTGATCTCCCATATTGAATTGACAATGGAATTCCATCTCCTAGTTTCTGAGAGTCTTTTTTTAGCTTGTTTACATGTATTTTCTTCTTATGTTAGTCCCAAACTTTAAATGTGAGAAGACATAAAGAAGGGATGTTCAGTGGTTTCTCAACAAATCGAGAAGCAAATACTAAATTGTCTCATGTCTGGAAAACATCATTTCCCATATTTTTGCTTCTCTCTCAAACCTTCTGTTTCTTTGAAGATGGGAGATGGTCCAAGAATAAATGCACAAAAAATAGTTTTGTAGTGATGAAGAATATTGTGCAGAACTTGCATGTGTTCCATTCCTTTCCCGGTGGTTTCTTAACCATCTCTGTCTTTGCATGAACAGTAGACATGAATGAACATATATGATGGCCCAGAAGGTTCCCCAAATATTAGATGTATGATTTATTCAACTGTGGGAAATTATACCAAATGCTTCTTTGTAAGTTTTTGTATAACTTTCCCCCTCCCCCCCTACATGGCCACTTTTTAGCCTTATTTTTCTGCAGTATTGGTTGTTACTTAACTCTTAAGTAATTTCTGAATTTAGCAGTCCAGAAAGACTTGGGTTAAATTAGGATTAATTTGCTTCAAAGATATTCAAACAATCATCTTAACAATTTTATTGTGAAACTACTTCTGTTTTACTTATTGAAAAAGTTGTCTGAGTTTGACTTCCGTGAATGAAGTATATAAGAAGGATGTTTTTGTGTGAGTGATGGTGATTTGGGTTTGAGTAGAGGGGCTTCACGTGAGTGTGTTTCACTCTAAATTTAAGACTTAACCATATCAGAGGTGAACTGTTATATCTATCATGGGGTATTTTGGTGTAACTAGGGGGTCATCAGTGTTTGCTCTAATCTTCTGTTTTGTTCTTGGTAGGGTTTTGCAAGTCAAGTTTCCTTCCACTACTGGAATTTGCTTATACTTCAGAATTAACTTTTGACTTCTGTAGTATGGCAGAACTGGCCATGCTTGCCCGGCATCTCCTCATGTCAGAGGTTCTTGAAATCTGTGAGAATGTGCACAAACAAATGGAAGAGAAACAAATTACAGTGTACCAAAAGGGAGATATTCAAACAGTAGAATCAACACAAAATTTAGCAGAGCAAACTGCAGTTGAGATGCCTCCTGTGGACAGTGCTGAGCAACCTCTGCCAGTAGAGCTGACGGCCAGCGAAGTGACAGCAACTGTGAACGGAGCTCCTTCCTCTGTTGAGCCAGAGGAGAAAGCGGAACCCCAGCCTGGCGTCCTGCCCCCAGGGCCTGTGGAGGCCTCTCCTGATGATCTTTCAAAGCCTGCGGAGCAGTCCGACACAATTGAAAATGGTGTCAAAATGCAGCTGGTAGAGAGCATTTCAAATAGCCCCGTGTCTGCCAGGCAGCCTGAGCCATCAGTTGTGGAAGCCATGGATACAGAAAGTCCATTGGAAAAGGAGACAGATGAAAATGAAAATTGTAAAGTAGATGCAGAAACTGTTTCTGAAGACTCCTCAGAAATGCTCAAGGAAAAGCATGGCAGGCAAAGTAGAGAACAGAGCCTTTCAGCTTCACCACCGGAAAGCTTGACTTCCAGCCAGGATGACACTTACAAGAGTAAGCTTCGGCAGCGGTCTGTTAGTGAAGGTGGATACATCAGATTGCATAAAGGAATCGAGAAGAAACTGCAGAACAGAAAGACAAATCCTAAATCTGCAATACAGCAGGTATTCTTCTGTGTAGGCCTGTTGGTGGTGGTAGTCCTGTGTTTCTAAACCAATTTGAAAGGACTGTTTCTCATTTCCAAGCAGTGTCTGGCAAATGTTCTAAGTGTTTTCTTTTTTTGAGAAATCAACATTACGGCAAACCAAAGTAACTTCTAAGATGTGACTGTTGTTGGGGGGAGTATCAAAATTGTTTCCAGATTGGAGGTTTTTAGAATGCTTGCTATTCTTAGCTTAGCTTGAATATCCCCCTCATAACTTCTCATGGTTGGACAGAAGATGTGTCTACTCCCTAAAATTCTTAATGACCTGGGAATTTAGTTCTTAGCTGGCACGTGTTTATGTCAGTGATAGACAAATATTTAGATATATAGATCTGTTACTGAAGTCAGGCCCTACGTCTGTTAAGACTCACATCCTAGGTAGATCTTAAGACAGTCGTAAGGCACAATGATCCAGCCCTGCTACCTTCAGATTGAGATTATTTAATTTAATTAAAAAAAAGCACTGATATTAATAAGCGATCACTCAGACACAGTAAATGCTTAGTAGTTGAATATATATTTTTTTCTTTTAATGAAATAGAGGTCTTATTCTGTCCCATTCAGGAGCCTTTCTTGTTTTGGTGTATGTGGATACTTGACATTGATCTCAGTGAGTGTTAGGGTTTTCTGTTGTTTTTTCTTGTGAGAGAGTATCCTAGAATCATAGAATGGTTTGGGTTGGAAGAGGCCTTTAAGATCACCTAGTTCCAACCCCCTGCTATAGGCAGGGACACCTCCCTCTAGACCAGGTTGCTCAGAGCCCCATCCAGCCTGGCCTTGAATGCTTCCACGGAGGGGGCATTCACAGCCTCTCTGGGCAACCTGTTCCAGCCTCTCACCATCCTCACAGTAAAGAATTTCTTCCTAATATCTAGTCTAAATCTACCCTCTTCCAGCTTCAAACCATTTCCCCTCATCCTGTTGCTGCCTGCCCTTATAAAAAGTCCCTCCCCAGCTTTCCTGTAGGCCCCCTTCAGGTACTGGAAGGCCATTGTAAGGTCACTCTGGAACCTTCTGTAGGTTGAAGAGCCCCAACTCTCCCACCCTGTCCTCATAGAAGAGGTGCTCCAGTCCTCTGATCATTTTCATGGCCCTCCTCTGGACATGCGCCAACAGCTCCATGTCCTTCTTGTGCTGGGGGACCCAGAACTAAACACAGAACTCCAGGTGGGGTCTCACAAGAGCAGAGTAGATGGGCAGAATCAAAGCTGCATCATGCTTTTCTTGATGCAGCCCAGGATACAGTTCGCTTTCTTGGCTGCAAGTGCATATTGCTGGCTCGTGTTGAGTCTTTCATCAACCGACCCCCCCCAAATCCTTCTCAGGGCTGCTTTCAAGCTTGCCTTCCCTTTTCTCAGGATGCACTGCTTCTGGTCTTGGAGGAGTTGGTCCTTAAATACTGACCGGCTTTCTTGGGCCCCTCTTCCCTCCAGGGCTTTATCCCATGTCACCCTGCCAAGCAGTTCCATAAAGAGTTCAAAGCCTGCTCTTCTGAAGCCCGGAGTAGCAAGCTTGCTGCACACCCTCTTTGATGCTGTAAGGATCTTGAATTCCACCATTTTGTGGTCACTGCAGCCAGGGCTACCCTTGAGTTTAATGTTACTCACCAGCCCTTCCTCATTGATGAGGACAAGGTCCAACGTATGCCTTTTTTTGTGGGTTCTTGCAGTATCACTTAGAAGAGGAAGTTATCAACACATTCCAGGACCCTCTTTGATTTCTGATGCCCTGCTGTGTTGTCCCTCCAACAGATGTTGGAGTGGTTGAAGTCCCCCATGAAGACCGTGTTCTGTGAATGTGAAGCTACTCCTGTCTGTTTACATCCACTTTGGTCTTTCTGATCGGGTGGCCTGTAGCAGACCTCCACTGCAATGTCTCTTTCCCTCGCCTTCCCTTTAACCCTAACCCATAAGCTCTGTCATCTCCTAGTCTGTCCCTAGGTGGAGTTCCATGGTCTCCAGCTGGTTGCTGATGTGGCAACACCCCCTCCCCTTCTCCCCTGCCTGTCTTTCATGAAGGGTTTATACCCAGCTATTCCTGCATTCCAGTCGTGGGAGGCATCCCACCATATCTGTGATGCCAATGATGTCACAGCCCTGTAGGCACGCGTGTGCCTGCAGCTCTTCCCGCTTGTTCCCCGTGCTCCATGCATTAGTGTACAGGCATTTAAGTTGGGCTCCCATTGAGGCTGATTTACCAGTCGCAATTCTCTTAGCTTATGTGAAATGGCAGCAGTGGGTAGTAGTCTGTGGGATGTACAAGGTCTGGTAGCCTCTCCGTCACACCCCTGATGCATAAGCTTTGCTTTATTCACTCCAATTCACTGCATGTTACAAAGAACTGAAACTTTCCAGTGTTCTATGAAGTTCTTCCATTGTAGATCTACCAGTCTCAGGCTCAGAGGTATAATTTGTTATTGTTATCTTAGCAGATGGTGGTAGTAGTCTCTGTTAGCAGGTTAGCAAGTTAAAGCCAAGGTACTGAAACTAGGACAGTCAAAATATATCAAGTGCTATATTTGTGACTTTTGGTTTTGTTCTGTTTTTGGAGGGGGGATTATGTTTGAAGATAGCTTCAGGAGAAGCTCTACTTAACTTATTTGGCAGATTTTAAGTTCCTGCGCTCGACGGAGGAATGTTTTAAATAATTTAAGGCAAAAATAGGTTTCTGCTTTCATAATCGGTTTCATAGTTTTGCATTTTTGTCTCATGCTTGTCTCAACTCCCCATGTGGTGCTGGATGCTATATGAGCATTAGGAAAGAACCACTCCTTCCTGAGGTTCCCATTTTGATACTGAAAAAATAACAAGACAGAGAAATTGCAGCAGAAGATACTGCTGCCTTGAATTACGGTAATTGCAGTTGGCGTGGAGATGTCAGGGATAAAGCATGCTTTTCATGAATGGATTATTTTCCAAGCTCTTCCTAATCGTCTACTGAACAAAATGATTTGAGTGGCTTTGCAATTTGGCCGGGTTTTATACGTTTTCAGAGCAGCAGCAAAATGTAAAAGACTGAATACGTCCCCGTGTTGAGTTTCAGTTTGTTGCTGTGAGATAAGGAAGAGCTAGCATGTTTTGAAAACCTGCTTAGATGTTTCATGTGTTGAGAGAATGAGGAGAAGAAATGGGGGTGTAGGGTACGTTTTTCCACTTGCCTTATTCTCAGAAATGTGGAGATACCAGATACAAGAAATTTCAGCCTGATCATACAAAGTTTGGATTTTAAAGAGCCTGGCAGCAAGTTTATATGAAGGAAAATGAAATTACCAGCTCAAGGTAGAACTACCAATGCTGCCTAACAAAAAAGTTAGAATACCCTTAACTGAAAGTAACTTTGTTTAAATACTGTAAAGTTATTTACAGGTTGTGAGTAACTCTTTTCTCATTAGCTGGTAAGAATGATTGAAGCCATTTTTTTCTCTGTAATTTGATGACTTCTGAAATAAATCCGTAAAGGGGATGTTGGATTTAAGGAAATAGTCAGAAACATTCGGTAGAGGTTATTGATGGGAAGTGTTTGTGGTTCTTCTCTGTGTATCACTTAGCTTGCACTTAGCCAAGCTAGGTTACTTAGTTGCTTAGGGCCGAAGGGTTAGTTGTCTCTGAAGTGGAGACAGTTAATTATAATCAGATCATGGTAGGGAAAAGCGGTCCTGTTTTAAAATCACAATAGCTGTAAACAGAAAGGGCATTACTTTCCAGTAGCTAAGTCAACTAAGCAAGATTGGCTGATGTTACAGTAACAAAGAAATAAGCTTTAGTGCTGACTTTCAGAGGAAGTATGAAATGTATTGTAATAAAGTTCATTCACAGGTTATGCTTTCTCTATTTAGGTTGCCATGAAGCTGGTTCAGAGAGGGAAGAAAATGAAACAGCCCAAAAGAGAGACGACAGAAAATAACGAAGTAGAAGCTCAGCACAAATGCACTGAGTGTGGAATGGTGTTCCAGCGACGCTATGCACTTATCATGCACACACTGAAACATGAAAGGTCTAAAGACTACAAGTGCCCAGTAAGCTTTTGTCCATAACCTTGCTGTTAAAATTCATTCAGTAATAACATTAATAATTATTTTTCTTGTCTCTTTTAGTATGTGCTTTTATTTTCCGCATAGATTTTAGAGACAGATGGAGCCCTGATCTGAATAGGTAAAATTCAGTGCAGCCACACTGCCTGGTAGCATCGTGTGACATGGGAGCATGCTGTTGTTCATAATGCTGGGGTGGGTTTTCCTTCTTACCATAATAGCAGTACCTCTGCAACTATGTTTAGATTAGCCTGCAAGTTGTAGCCTTATTGGGAAGCTGTCAGCACTTCTTCAGCTAGCTATAAAATTTAGCATTTAATTAACCAGAGATAAAATGTCTATTGGAGTCAAGCTATAGACCTACCTAATTGGATTACCACTCTTAAAATCCTTGATTTAACTTTTTTGAAATTACTTTTAGATGTTAAAGGTGAAGTAAAGTTGTGATGTTTCCTTTCTCAGTTATGTAAAAAAGAATTCCAGTATGGTGCCTCTCTGCGAGCCCATCTTGTCCGACACACACGCAAGACTGAGGTGAATGCTGCAGCTGATGGTGTAGAAGACACAGGTGTGTCCTCAGTGAAAGGGAGAACCAAACGGGAGTTCATATGTGATATATGTGGGAGAACTCTACCTAAGCTCTATTCTCTCAGGATACATATGCTCAAACATACTGGCGTAAAACCACATGCTTGCAAGGTAAAGAGAAAATTATTTTATTCTGTAATCAATTTAGTAATGCCTTTATTATATTTTAGTATTGACCCTCTGTTCTAAAAAATAGCTTAATC
This sequence comes from Alectoris magna, assembly GCA_030625065.1. Taxonomy (NCBI): domain Eukaryota; kingdom Metazoa; phylum Chordata; class Aves; order Galliformes; family Phasianidae; genus Alectoris; species Alectoris magna. The sequence goes on from CM060560.1 coordinate 111,198,824, forward strand.
ATAGAATGGTCTGGGTTGAAAAGGACCACGATGATCATGTAGTTTCAACCCCCCTGATATGCGCAGGGTTGCCAACTACCAGGCCAGGCTGCCCAGAGCCACATCCAGCCTGGCCTTGAATGCCTCCAGGGATGGGGCATCCACAACCTCCTTGGGCAACCTGTTCCAGTGCACCACCACCCTCTGTGTGTAAAAACTTCCTCCTAATATCTAACCCAAACCTCCTCTGTCTCAGTTTAAAACCACTCCCCCTTGTCCTGTCACTGTCCGCTCTCATAAACAGCCGTTCCCCCTCCTGTTTATATGCTCCCTTCAAGTATTGGAAGGCCACAATGAGGTCTCCCTGGAGCCTTCTTTTCTCCAAGCTAAACAAGCTGTTCCCTCAACCTTTCCTCGTAGGAGAGGTGCTCCAGCCCTCTAACCTAGGTCATTACAGAATGGAGAAAACACTGTAAAACTGATGATATTTCTTGTAGTCCAAAACTGAGAAGTAGAATTGAGCTAGATATGGAATCTTGAAAGTTAATATTCTCAGTCTGGAAAATGTATTTGCTTGAGCATTTGTGTTTTTAACAGACTTGTTTTGCTACATGTGAGATATCACAAGCTTGGTCATCCTAGTTCCTAAGAAATCCAGGAGTTTTTTTTGTGTTTGAAGATAACAGATTTTCAAAGCAGGTGTGTTTTAAGTATTGAGTTTTATTTGGTTTTGGATCTGGATTTCTTTTTAGGTTTGTGGAAAGACCTTTACATATAAGCATGGATTAAAAATGCACTTAGCTCTTCACGAAGTACAGAAACAGTTCAAGTGTGATTTGTGTGAGAAGTCCTTTGTCACAAAAAGAAGTCTTCAGGAACATATGAGCATTCACACTGGTAAGTGAGAAGTCTTTTACTTTAGATGGCTTTTGTATGCTGGTGAACACTAACATCGCTCTTCAGTGTAAAAAGTACTGTTAGAAGTAAGTAGTTTTTCCCCTTGGCCAGCCTGTTGACTTAGAGGTAAGCGGTCATTTTGCATTCTTTCTCTGGGCGTATTTCACCATAGCTTAAGGTTATTATGCAAATATCCTTTATGAGAACAAGGAGTCATGTTTAGTCTGTTGCTATATTTTTGTTGTTTGTGCCTATATTGTATCAGTTCAACAAAGACAAGGGGCTGGAATATTTTGGAGCACCTACACTTTTGATGTGTACTTTCAGAGGAATACTTGATAAGTTAAATTGCTTCAGAATCCACGCATGTTTTACAAGACTTTCTACGCTAATTAAACATTTATAAAGAAAGATACTATTTGCTGCTTTTCTAAATTACTTCAGTGAAAGATAGATATTTTTAGTCAGTGTGAGGAATATCCTTCAGTTCTTATTTCTATTTTTAAATCATAGAATCACAAGGTTGGAAAGGACCTACAAGATCGTCTAGTCCAACCGTCCTCCCATTACGGTTGCTCCCACAAGCCACCAAACCATATCTCGTAGCTCCCCATCCAGACGCCTCTTGAACACTGCCAGGGATGGCGACTTCACCACCACCCTGGGCAGCCATTCCAGTGCCTGACAACTTCCGAGAGAAAAAGATTTTCCTTATGTCTATTTATGTCTAAATAGCTTATATCTCTTCAAGATTCTGTTTTCCTCTTTCATGGGATATTATTTGTGTGGTTGGCAACCTGCAGGCGTTCTCTATGAACGTTCTCATTTTAAAGGAATAATGAATTGCTGTGGGGTTTTTTTTCCTTCCGAATTCTCAGTAGTGCTAAAATGGCACTTTAAAAGCTGTACATTTAACTGAGAAATCAAGGACTTAAAATCGGTGATATTAGAATACATTTCTCTTTTTTAAACTGTTGTCTTGAAAGACCTTGACATGTGGAAAGATGTTTCTTTCTGCTACAACAAGCACTGAATGCTTTTATGCAAGAGGGCAAATTTTTAAACTGTTCACATATCAGTAGCTGTAATGTTGTACTCTGTGCTTAGAAACTTGCAATGAAAGTAATTTAGAGTTGTTACTCCCTCCTCTGTATGCTGCAACATTAGCACATACAAAATACTTCTCAAAATTACACCTGCATGTAATTAAATCATCTTCTTGTACCACTGCTCTCATCCCTTCAGATAAAATCTAGGAGAAGAAGATAACGCTCTCTCACAAAGCATTCCACAGAGATGGAGGCTTGTCTTTGTAACATGCTTGTTTTTGTTTTTGGCAGGAGAATCCAAGTATCTTTGCACCATCTGTGGAAAGTCTTTCCACAGGGCATCGGGACTCAGTAAACACATAAAGAAACACCAGCCAAAGCCTGAAGTTCGTGGCTATCAGTGTACTCAGTAAGTTGTCCGGTGGTGTTGTTTTTTATTAAGATTAAAAGCAGTTCCTGTTTGTAACACAGCTGTTCGCTTGCCTGCAGTAAGACTTGTGAAGTGCTAAATAATGATAATTTAAAAAGAAAAATAAAAAAGGCTTTTGTTAATACATGCATTGGGAGAGAAAAAGCTTGTTGTTTTTTTTTTTTTTAACTGTTACGTCGTTTCATGCAATCATGTTGTAATGTTCTTGTATACACCGTACAGTGTATTGAGCAAATGTTGTATCAATATTGGTGACACTGCATTGGAAAATTGCTAAAGCTTTCACACTTTTACAGGTGTGAAAAGAGTTTTTATGAAGCTAGAGATCTCCGTCAGCATATGAATAAGCATTTAGATGTGAAGCCATTTCAGTGCCAGTTCTGCGGAAAATGTTACAGTTGGAAGAAAGATTGGTATTCTCATGTGAAATCTCACTCTGTCACAGACCCTTATAGGTAAGAAGGAATATACTTAACTGAAATATATGAGATTATACAGCTCCACAGCCCTAAATTAGTCAGCAAGGAGCTGCCTAGTCTGTGGTAAAAGTGCTAATTGATTGTCCTTGACTGGGACCTTGAGTTCTTGGGAACGGATGGATGACTTCAGATAGTGTAGTCAAACTGGTAATTTGCTGGCATGATCCTGGGACTAATACATTGGAAGTCATAAGAGGATAAATGTAATTAGTTTAGAAATGCTCTGTGTGTCAGCTTGCTGCTCTAGAGTGGTAAGTGGAAGCTTTATGTGAATAGGACAAAATACGGCTTTCACAGCCCAGTAGTATTTTTAACTATGGAATTACCTGTCATATGAAGCAGCATTCCCATTAAACTTTACCTACGTTAATTAAAGCTCAACTTTTGTTCAAACAAATAAGAGAAGCATAGGATAATGGTTCTGACAGATCTCCTATTTAACACGTTCTAGGTGTAATGTATGTGGTAAAGAATTTTATGAGAAGGCTTTGTACAGAAGACACGTGAAGAAAGCCACGCATGGGAAAAAAGGAAGAGCAAAACAAAACCTAGAACGAGTTTGTGAGCATTGTGGAAGAAAATTCACACAGCTCCGGGAATACAGGAGGCACATGAACAATCATCAAGGTATGTAGAAAGCAGGTAGTCAGGACATTCTCCGACCCCTAAAAAGGTTGTGAAGAGATTATTGCGGGTTTTCATTGAATCTGTCTGTCCTGCAATGCAGGGAACACAGAAGTTCTTATAGACTGTCCAGTTAGTTTTAGGCTTGTCTGTACAGTCAACAAAGTACAGTTGGAAAGAGTACTGTAGTGAGATAGCAAAGGAACAAACCAAGAAAGAATGCTCACCCACATCCAAAGATTTAGGCTCATAATGAAAAGCTCCACAAAGGAGGAATCTCCAGAAAGAGATCCTTCCCCAGTGCCAGTCAGCCCTTAAATGGGGTCTGGAAGGGGTGGAACCTGGTTCCAGCTGAATTACCTTCACCTGTGCTCCCACAGCTGACCAAGTCCTTCCCTCAGGTGATCAATCAGTGGTTCAGGCTGTGACACAATAGTTCCCATACCTTGTCCTAATTAGTTTAGTGATTAAATTAGAATTAGTGATTCCCAGAAGTGGCTGTTTGGGGTCTTTCTAAAACTATGTTGGCATTGGGACAGTATCAATTTGTCTTTCTCAAGCTTTAATGCAAAAAGGAATCTTTTATTTCTTTTAGAAATAATAGAAAGCGGTGTATCTGGCAAAGATTCGTACATAGTAGTTTGGAATGGGCACACAGTTAACAAAACATTTCTAAAAGTCAAGAGAACTGTTGGCTTGAATTTAGAAAAACGACTACTGAAAATTGGTCACTTTCCTGATTTATTACAAGATTATAAAAACTTCGCATCCCATGCAGTATTTCAGTGTATGCAGAGCGAAGGAGGAAGAAAAAAAGCTGTAGATGGCCTTAGAAGCTAACTAGAAGAAGTGCTGATCTGTTGAGAGGTGTGTTTAGAAAGATTTACAGAATTGAGGTGTGACTGGGAATGTAGGTGACACTCTGTTAAGTAAAACATCATTTCCAATGAGCGTCGCAGGTAAAAAACAATCGTATCCACTTTAAATTAAGAAGCCATATGTAACAGGGAAGAAACTGCATGAAAAGGAATGTTAAAAAGGAATTTAGGGAGGTAACACTAGTTTGTGGAGAGCACTGGTGGAAAGGAAAATCTTAGTGTATGGTCCTTGCATTATACTGCATTACCGAAGGGGAAAGCAAAATCCTTTTCTTGTACAGAAAAAGTTGCGCTTCTCTGGTTTCAGTTGTTCCGTTATACTGCTGTCCTCCCTGTCATTTTTCATTGTTTCACAAAGGCTGAGTCATCTTTGCTTTGCATTTGAGAACAGGTGTGAAGCCATTTGAATGTCTAACTTGTGGAGTCGCCTGGGCTGACGCACGTTCCCTGAAGCGCCACGTGAGGACGCACACTGGAGAGCGACCGTATGTCTGTCCGGTTTGCAATGAAGCTTACATCGATGCCCGGACGCTAAGAAAGCATATGACCAAGTTTCACAGGGACTACGTACCCTGTAAAATTATGCTGGAAAAAGATACTCTTCAGTTTCATAACCAGGGGACGCAGGTGGAGCACGCCATCAGCATTTTAGCAGCAGACATGCAGGAACAAGAAACTGAGATTAGTGTTGGTGGTGAGGAGATAGAGACTGTGGTGGTGACTGGAGACACGCTTGAGGCAATTGAAGCAGTTGCAACTACTGAACAATGTACATCAGTCTCCACTCTTTCTGACCAAAGCATCATGCAGGTGGTAAATTATGTACTTGCACAGCAGCAAGGACAGAAAATGGCTGAAGTTACTCAGGCCATGGAAACTGTAGAAGTAGAAGTAGCCCATGTTACAGAGACGGAGTGAGCAGAGCCTATAAGAGAGAGCAAGGGGGCCAAAGTCTTACCGTGTCAGACAGCCGAGCTTTAGCTGGGTATCCGAGACTTACAGTGACACCTGTTCTCAAACAGTTAATCCCCTATACTGAATTTCTTGGCTATGAAATATTGCACTGTGTGCTACAGGGAAAAAGTTTAAATGTTTCAGTTTAGGCCAAGGCTTTGAAGGCAAAGATGTCTGTGCTGGTCTGGTTTAAAACAAAAAAGTTGGACTAACAGTGTTTCCTGTGTTACAGGGTAAGTATCATGCTGTACATCTAAAAACACGCACGAAGAGGCTGCACTAAAACCTAGAAACGTATAGCAATTGATAACTTTTGTTTAATGTGCATTTCATCAAGTCTGCGAGCAAATCACCAGAGTTGGGTTCCATCTCTTGCCCAAAACAAGGGAATGATGAAACGCTTCACGCAGCTGTGCTTTGTGTGAAAGACGTGATGCTTTTGTCTTTTGGCAGATGTGACATCTGCAATCAGTGAATCCCAGTTATGCAGAAGTTATTTAAATTTCAAGGCAGTGGGGGCAAGCAGGTCCAAGGTTCCACAAAAAACTAATGGGCGGGGCTGCACTGATGTCTGAGGGTGTGGTACTCTGAGGTGAGGAATGTGAGTTCAGTGGAGGACAGCCCATTTCAGAGATACTACTGTACAGTAAACTGCCTTTTCGTTTAAGTGAGGAGCTTACACCTCATCCTCTATGCAGTACCGTGTTTAGGTTAATAATGCTCAGTTGCGTAAAGGAACTGTTATTCTATGTATCCAAAGCAGGTAACTTAGTGATGGATATATTTCTGCATTGAATTTGATACAGAAAGTTGTAAGTGAAAGAGATGGTATGGTCCATTTCTTTGAGAATGGGCATATGTTTGTACTGAAGGAGTCCTGCTACTTACAGTCTCGTTCGGTATCTTGCTGAGGGGAGGAGCTTTGACAGTTCGCAAATAGGGAACATGGCAGCATCAGGGTAGAGAACCGTGAGTATCTCGGTATCATGTAATAAATTGGTATTAATGTCTTCTGGAGACTGGTAATTTTATTGCTGCTGCTGTCACAAATGCTAGGACAAGCTAATTACCTAGTGTTATGCTACATGGATTGAAAAGTTCTTACTAGGTTTTCATACTAGAAAGCTCAACTCACATCTATGCTTGGCCCTAGTTGAAATGTCTGTGATTTAATACTATGTACTGTATGCATCTCAAGGTGTGGGTTCTTTCATTTTTAAGTTCTTTTTAAACAAGAAATGTGTCCGGTTGGAAATAACGGGATGTACATGAACAGTCAGAACCGGATGCTTTAAATTAGTCCCTCTAGCACTTTCAAATGCTTTCCATCTTTGACAGCAGCAGTGTACCCAAGGAACCCTGGAACACCGCAGGGTGTTACATGAAGTTACATGCGTGTCTCTCTGTATTCATGTCATCATTTATATATCCTGCAGCCTTTACAATTGTGGGGGGTTTTATTTCTGTCTACCCAGTCAAGTAAAACTAAGAGGAATACTCTGGGGAAAAAGTACTGCTAGCTGTAAAGCTTCCATTTTTGTATGGTAAAGGAATCTTGAGATAGCCATCCCGCTTCAAATTATAAGGACGTAAGTAAATTAACGGTTCTTACTGCCATTATGATGGAAAAAGAATAGACTGCTAGGTAATCTTTCAAACTTACTCCAGTGTTTGTATCTGACAGATAATTATGTATTAAGTGATGAAATTTCAAGGAAATATAGCTGTAAATAATGCTAGAACGTTATTTGTATATTTAGTGTGTTACCTTACAAAGAATATTATTGGCACCTCAGTTTAATCTTTTAGTCTTTGGTGCATTAATTTATTTGCCCAATATATGGTAAAAACGGAAATTTCAGAGCCCGTAGAAGCGCTTTAACTGATGTGATGGCCTGCCATTTAAAAAAACAAAACAAAAACCAGATGAAAAACCACCTGAAAAGTTGTTTCATAAGCAAAACTCAGCCGGGAATATCAAAGCTGAACATTGGGACATCCCTTTCCTGACGTACTGTGCCTTGCCTTTTCAGAATGGCATGAAGTTAGCAGGGGGCTGTCGATGCCTGCTTCGCTGTTCCTGTGTTTGTGCAGCTGCCTTAGTTTTTCTTTAGATCCCTTAAGCTCTTAATTTAAGACTCTCCCACAACCTATTTGAAGACTGCTAATAACGCAGGTGATATTATTTAAGTTGATTTTTTTTTTTTTTAAATAAAGCTCCTAAGATGTATCCATTTATATTCCTACTAATAAATTCTTGTACATAATTTGATCTGTAAACTATACTGTTTTTTATTTAGTGTTTAATGTATAAAGTTACGGTTTCTGTCATTAAATAAATCCAGTATTGTCAGAAATTATTCTTTTAAGCAACCTTTTGTTTTTTTCCTGTGGAAAAGGTTTTAGAGTTGTTTATTCCTTCTCTGTATTCTACCGTCTATATCGGTTCCTCCAACAGTAATGCCTCCACACTGCAAAGAGCACAGTAACGCTTTGATACCAAACATTTCTCAGCATAGTCACCATCACTAGCTGTGCGTTTTCACCAGCAATGAACAAAAGGAGCCACACTCGAAAATCTGCACCAGCAGAGGTGCCCCACTATGTTTCATAGCTGTTATGACTGCATCGTTGCCAGGAAAATGTTGCCCATATCCATCATTGCCCTGAACAGATGGAAGTCAGAAAGTACCAATTCTGGCCCTATACATTGGGTGTGGTAGGACAGCCCAGCCATGACAGGCAGTTTGCTCCATGGTCTTGCAACTGGTATGGAAGCCTGGCATTACTGCATTGGAAGAGAAAGGTGGTCATCTTCTGTGACCTGCCTGGAAATTTGAGCCTTTAGCTTAGTCAGCATCAATGTTTTGTTGTGATTCCAGTAAATCCGGGACTGTCTCCTTCCCATCTCGAAAGACAGTGCGCAGCTGTGCCCATTGACTGCTGCATACTGAACTTATTTGATGGGGAATTCACATGCTGCCCTTCCACATAACTTGCCTTGAGTTTGGCTTGTAGTGCTGACACTATGTCTCCTGTAATGTCAGGATGTCATGTCACCTGTAATGACGGGATGCAGGAAATGGTCATCTTCAGCTTTCTTTCTTTCTTTCTGTTCTTTATGTTCCTATGTGAGCATCTTTGGGATGTACCTGGTCTTTGTGACATTTCAACGTCGTTTCCAATTCACTGAAGCTGATATTCAGCTCCATACACGGTTCCCTGGTTATAATCTGCTAATTTGTGTGGAGAACATGACTGAAACTAAACTACTTTGTGGCATGACAGCTGTGCATGGCCATCCAGAATACAGCTCGTCTTTCACACTGCTGTTGCCACTGCTGAAATGCACCGCCCACTGCCTCACTGTGCTCACACACTGTTTGGTTTCTATCAACATCCAACAAGGGTCACTGGATGTCCATGGGTACCACTTACTTCTTTTTCTGTATGGAAGAACTCAGTTCTGCTTCATCTGCACTTCCATGTCAGACGCCATTCTGTCAGACTGCCCCTCTGCTGCTATCTATCTGTCACACAGCAACAACATGGAAGAGAATATTGGTGGGAAGGTTCCACCTCTACTGCCATCCCACCAACATTTGCCTCTGCCATCGTGGGCCAGCACAGTAACACAGGAGGCATTACTTTTGGAGCAGCCCTCATCTATATACCTAGAAAGCTGTTCCATATGGTTCATTTAACACCTATATTCAATTCTTGCTTAAGTTAAGTTAAATAAACTTGTACGAGGATAGGAAAACCACTGCATTCCTAAATTGAGTAAGTGTTAGGACATGGACAGACGAGAGCACAACAAACACTGTACAAATGTATACTTTGGCTGTGTTTGTTTAACAGTTAGTTACCCAGGAGGAAGCATCATGTGGCACTTACTTACATCTTTGCCCCTACCCTGGGCTGGGAAGTTCTCCAGCGTCACACTCGTGGCTGAAGGACCTTAGTTGTACAGCTGCCTTCTCATTACTGCTAGCAACATAAGGCAATGCTGGTGTTGCAGAAAGGCCAGCCTCATTATTTTGTTCCTGGGGAGGTTGTTTCGTTGGGATTTGTTTGTTGGTTTTGTTTATCCTGATCCCTAATGGAAACATTAGGACTTGACTTGGGCATATTAACATTTAGCATTTTAGCATATCAGCTAACTCTTCTGTGAGCCCGCACAGGAATCCAGGCTGCATCAGAAGTACACAAATCAAAATGAGGGTTTCAAAAGGCTGAGTACAGAAGGAATAACATGGCCTAGCAGTGAACAAATACTATTCAGTAAGGCTGCAACTACAGATTTACAAATTAAAAACCGCAAGTGATGTGTGAATAACTTTCCCTGCCCTTTCCTTTCCTTTGAGCCAGAACCACACCACTCCTGGCTCTTAAATGAAGAGCTGTGCATACCTAAAGCATTGGAACTGTGTACCTACTTAGCAGGCTAACCATTAGGTTAGGTCACGAGTCTACTGTGACTACGAAGCTCACTCACCAGCTATGAGACTTTCCAGATAGCAACATATGAAAAATACATCTCTGTAAGACGGCCTTGTCTTATAAATGGTAGCATCGGCATTAACTTATTCACTGCCAGTAAGTTCAGCAGCCCAAGCCAGTGCTAAACAAGCACCTAAGATATACTAGCTTCATTATTACCCTTCACACTATATTGCTCTATTTTGTGCCTGCAACACCAGAGCATAGTTTTGTTTATGTATGAATATGAAAAGCTACCAGATTTTTTGCACAAAAGCAAAGGCTGAATTACTATTTCATAACCACCTACCAAGCATCAGTCAACACTTAAAACATAATGATTACAAGTTATGGAAAGCTAAGAGGAAAAAAAAAAAAAGGAGAACCGTATTTTTATTATCACTTGCACTGCCTTAGATTAGTGTATTTCTACTTCAAGGAAAGTATTCACATAGGCTCTTGACTTGAAGTTTCAGCAGAACTCTCACTGCAGAACCACAAACATTTGATCTGTGCATCTGTTTCGCTATGAAATCTAAGCAAAGAACCAAACTTAAGGAGGTCAAAGATGAGCAAAGGTTTTTAAGATCTCACCGTACACAACTTCATCAGGCAGTTTACATTCCAGTTGCTGGCTGTGGCAGTCACTGCCACTCTTACCTATTCTACCTACCCTGCGGGGTAGCTGGCAAATATCTACTTACACTGCAGAAGGAACGCACTCTAGATTTTAAAGGTTTACTTGGTACCTAAATCCCCTGCTCGGGCTCCTATCACTCCTCAGTTAGAAATGGAAATTCACAGACATTTAACAAGTTATACACAAGGTTCAAATGTAACAGCTCATGCTTCCAATTTTACAGATATCCATGCCTCTACCCAGACGCAATGGCTCTAATTAACAAGTTGCCTTCCTAAGTAAATACAGTGTAGTTTTTAAGATGTAAATATGTATCAGAGTTAAAGAAATTCCTCTGTTATGCACTAAGTTTCTGAGCTTCCCCACAATGAAAGCTTTGCCAAACCACCCCCAGCACACAGAACTCAGCACAGCTGAAGCAGTTCTGACAAGGAGGTGCTCTACGAATCACAAGCCTAGCAGAGATGAAGTGCAACAGGCCTGAATACAACTGTGGCTACTGCCAGGGTGAGGACACCATGACATAACATCTGCTTTTGTCAAAGTTGTCTGAGTGCCATAGTTAGGTATCTACTACAAGGAAGTAAACCCATGAAGTTAAAAGAGCATCATCTGTTGTTACCTTACAGACAGGCAACTTGGTACTTCCTTCTACGTGATTAAATATAGATTCTGAGAATCTGGACAGTACACTTTGTATGCTTTTAAAGGAATGAAACCGAGAGTGAGGGGCTGCACCAGCAATGCCTGAAACTGCTACCAGTAGCTGCTTACATTCATTATCTTTTGTATAATTAGTGTTAAATGAGCTTGGATACACCAACAACCCAGGCACAGAGCAGGTTCAAATGCAGTCTAGGCATGGAAAAGGTTACTGGATAATTACCTGTGCCTTCACCTTATGTCTTAAATGTTTTACAAGCTTCTCAGGTGCTAAGTAAAGCTTTACTGCTAAGCAAGTATAAGCCTTTTGAGTTAAAAGAGTAAGCTGTGTGGGTAACACATTTCAACAACCGATAGCAAAACACACCTCCCTATACCAGCCAGCTCAAGTCTCTGCAAATGCCCTTGAAACACTTGAGACAGCTAAATCAGGTCGTTCACCATTAATTTTAGAATTCTTTAATATTCTTACCAAAATAAACAAACAGAATCCCTGAAATATAGCTTTCCCCTTTATTACTACTATATTCAGACAATGAATATTGCAAAGGGAGCCCAGAACTCCAAGTGAAGTTCCAGCTAACATTCTCAACCACACTTCTCAGATCAGCTCTTCCTTGCATCAGACAACAGACACCTTTGCCACTACAAGATCAAGCTTGTCAGACATTCAGTCCCAAGTAGATTTAAGCAATCCTGATTTGATTTTCTTCCACACAGCACTGAGAAGGAACTCGAACTTCAAGTGAGACGGGATCTCTGCTTACCTTCAATTCAGATCTACAAGTTATTGCAGTCTCTCACAAAGACTGGAATTACATTTACTAACCACGGAAGTAAATCAGACAAATACAAAACTGCTATCTGACTTCCATGAAAGCTACATCCTAGCAAGTCTGCTGCTCTGCCTATAAGTACCAGGAAACTGTTGAAATCAATACCTGCTTCAGCCAAAGAGGTGGAAGACCTGGTTGACAGAAGGGTTAATTAAGGAAGAATAGGTGTCACTGTCACACTCTTACTCCAAGTCCCCTTTTGCTTTCTCCTAAGACAAGAGACCTAGAGCGTATCTAGTAACTGCTAAGAAGCAAGACAAAAACAGCCACTCACTAATAATACCTACTATCTTCAAGGATTTCTTTGGACGAATACAACCATACGTAGTAAGTAAGTGAAATGCAAATGCTTCATTTTGCCTTGCCAAGCTCCAATAAAGGCCAGGTTAGGTTATTTGTTGTTGTTTTGTTTCTTTGTTTTAAATAAACCAAAGATTTCCGCTATGGAAAAAAAAAAAAAAAATAATAATAATAATAATAATGTATACGTTTTTATGTTACGTTTATAACAAGGCTTTTAAAGAAAATAGTTACAGGTATTCAACTGCATCAGACTTCAAAAGAAAAAAGATTACACGTACAATACAAAAATACAAAAAATAGTTTTTTAGAACATACAAACTCAAAAGTCTAAGTGGTCAGAGCTTTCCTAAAATAAAATAAAAAAATACAACTGAAGATGCACTTTCCTTTCTGCACTTGCAGGTTGAAATTTAGCATGAAGGAAGGCTTTAGGGAGAAGATGAAAGCAATTAATACACCGAATTCTACAGTCAGTTCCAGGTTAAAACGAAAGTAGCTGTTGACGCTATCAGGTACTGGAGTCCAGAAAGAACCTTAGGTTTTTTCAAGCTCTTTTGTTGTTTTGTAGCTGTTACTTCATCATTTTTCCTAATTACTGCAAAAGGCAGACAGGCAGGAAGAGGATGAGTTTTATTTCTAGTCAATGCTACACGCACAGGACTGCAAAACCAGGATTTTTTGAAACCAGATAGCATCCATGCAAGTCACAGGCATCAAGGCATTTTGTTCCACAGGGCGAGACAGGGAAAGTGCATCTTAAGATTTTTCATACTTAAGCAGTGAGTTATTGATTTTTGGTGTGGCTTTTATTCCTTCTAGGCATAGTAAAGAAAAATATTTCAACCAAACGGGAAGCTTAACGTACATCATCTTGTCCTTTTGGTGGTGGCCTTTGTGTACCACTCATTACTGCGTTTAATATTAGTCTCTATTTAATTCACAAGGAAATGCTAACAAGCACTACTCAAGGCTAATGACTTAAGAGGAGCACATTGAAAATACTGATTTATCCTTGTAGTGAATACTCTTTACAGACTGTGTCTAATATACAGACAAGGCCCATTTCCTCAGGGTGAAACGGGCCACAGAATGTTACACGTCCTACATGAAGTTTTAAACAAAATTAGAGCTAAGTTACCAGAGCCACTCAGAGCAACATAATTCCTAGTTTGCAAAGACTTAACAAAAAGTTAACTGCAAGGGGGGGAAAAAAAAAAAAAAATCCAGGTTCTTAATGTTTCCTGTTTAAGTTCTTATTCAAATTAATAGTCCAGTAACACTTCTAGCACAAGACAATGCTCACTCTTTAGCAGTATTCCCAGGAGCCAACTGTACCTCCTGTTAGGAAGAGGGAGTCAGAAATAAGAATGCAAGAGCACTCTATGTTAACCTGATTAAAGAGACAGTAACCTTTTTCTTCCACCTTAATTAATCACTGACAAAAAAAAAAAAAAAAAAAAAAATCTAAAAAAGGTACCACTCCAATTTCTTTATTATCTGTAACCTTTTGAAACTAATCACACGGAACTACAAAATTAGCAAATGCCTTGAGATCTGTATACAAAACATAAATTACCTCTAATTTCAAACTCAGTTATTAGTGTACCACTCAAAATCTTAAAAAAGTGGCTCCAAAGATAGTCTTACACCATTCTTAAAAAAGGAGACTGTTCCTTTAATGTTACACCCTCCCCTCCCCCCAGACACCCAAATCTCACTCCGCATTGTTTAGTTATTCTCTTGGTCGTGGATATTTCCCAGATGAGATTTTATATTTCGCTCCCATAGCTTCTGGTTGTCAGAAAACCCATGCTTTCCTTTATTGAAGGAATTTGGTCCTGCTGAGGTTGGTGTATCCCTGTGAAAAGCAAAACAGCATAAGTTGAGAAAGTCACTTTAACAACAGTAACTTGTGCAACGGGGCGCTGAAAAAAATCAATTTCAAGGAACTACAACACATTTCTTTATTTCAGTTATGTCAGGGGTCCTAGCTACTAGCAACTGTTAGTCGGTGAAAAAAACTCATCTGTCTGTGGTACATGAAGATAGTGATGAGATGGGGCAGCAGAGGGAGTGCAAATGGCAGTAACTGCTGCCAGCTGTGAAGAATTTGTGGTACAGGCAAAAAAGTCAAGGATCCAAATCTACTGTTGGAGACAAAAATCCACCGAGCAGCAGTTAAGCCTGCATTAGCAGTAAGGCAAGTCAGGGGACTAGCTTTAAAAGCAACCTAATGATGAACATCTTTAAAATATATATGCTCAAGATTAATCTCTCACATAAGTGAAGCCTTCCCTCTATTTAAGATTGACACTAATGTGCCTCAAATCTGTGTCAAGCAAAAGAGCAATATATATTTATTTTAAAAGTAAACCAGATGTTTTCTTTTTTCTCTCTCCAGAAGACCATCTTCATCTTTCTCTTGCATGAGTTTAAAAATCCGAGCAGACTACATACCTCAGGTCAATGTATAAAATGGGGAACTAGCAAGATATAAAACTGAGCAGCAAACAAAAACTTGCAGTTTGCAACTCTTGACTACTAATCTGCAAGAAAAAAACTAGTTTTTATGTAACACAGAATTAATTTCTTCCTCAGTAAGAAGGCAGCTATTAGATCCAACATACAAATGTGCGTGTACTACTCTTAAACTACAATAGAAACATATGATCTATATTAACTGTGCTTGCTTCTGAAGAAAATCTTTTTGAACCTGTTCCATCTTTCTGTATTTGTAAGCCACCTGCAAGACTTGACCTGAGCTTGATATTCTTCCATGGTCACCCTTCTTCAAACCACAGTTCACAGCTGACCTACCTTCCAATGTTCTTCATACGCATCTTAGCTTCTGGAGGCATTTCTTCTGGTTCGCTCTACAGTGGAAAAAGGAGTTCAGAGTGTGGCTGGCCACTATCTTATGAACATTTCAATGCTAAGTTATGGAATGCAGCCCTACAGGAAAGCAATGTGATTTAGAAAAACAACACAAAACCAAACAATTCCTTTGATCATCTCCGTGAAAGAAGGAACAGCAACATGACAAATACTTAAGAAACCAAAAGGAGCACAACTTCTCTTTGCCTGCCTTTTACCAAGCCCAGAGAAAGCAACCAGTAATTCAAATGATGTATATTTTGTTTCCAGGGAAAAGTCATCAGTGTATTTAACAATTTCTTGAACCAGTTGAGTACTACAGAACTATACATACTTCACCAGAAAATAAGGAGATTCTTCTAAGCTGAAAATCCCTGTCACTTACATAAAAAAAATGAAACGACTTGCTATCTCCTCCTACCTCTGACCTGCACCAATGGGACTTTAAGTTGTGTTAATCACCGGCTTATTACTCACATCTTCATCTTCATTGAAAGCCGCTGCTACAGAAAGGGTTTTTGGAGCAAGTGTTGGAACGGGCTCTTTAGGTTTCTGAAAGAGATCAAATACACGAGTAAAGTAAATCTACTAACTCAAAAAAAAAAAAAAAAAGAAAGAAAAAAGAAAGCTACCCTTTGCATTTTAAATAACACAGTAAAACAAAGTCAAACATTTTCACTGAAGCTGAAGGGGGCAATGAGGAGGAAAAATATTTTATTTTGAATCAGAGCAGATGAAGGTTTCTCTCTAATGAAAAGGAAAATGGCTGCTCATCTGTGCAGAAAACTCTCCGAAAAGCCGGTTGAGCCTTCTCAGATTACAGCTCCTCACAAGTAAATCTCAACTTACTAACCAGCACGCTGCAGGGACACACAGCCACTGGCACATAACATGAACAATTAGATCAGAATCCAAATAAGCTGCCGTATTATGAATTTTACTACGCTACTGTTTCCATTATTCTTTTGGAGTATCGTTATTCATTAACGCCAGGAAGTTGAATATGTTTATTTTCTTGCTTTTTCACAGATTAACAGCTTTCTGGCTTAGAACAATCTGAACCTTTTTAACCAGGAGCACTTACACTGTGGAGGCCTGAACAATCTAAGGGCCCGCTGAAAAAGCAATTTCTGGATTTCCAGTAAACAACCTTCACTACTTCAAGCACATCAAGCTATTGAACTCACAACTGCCACATGTAATAGAGTTACTTCTGATGCCTTCTCTGCAAGATCACTAAGGAAGTGCTGAGTTGTTAATAACGGCTTGCTTCAAAAGCACTTTTATCTAAATCAATTGTGTGCAGTGTTCCATCCATCATCACTTTATTGGCTATTATTCTGTATACATTCATATTTTGGAAGCTGATACTGCAGAATAATCCTTAGGCCACTGCCTACAGCTCATCCGATATCCTACAATATATAAATATCGTGTCATCTTTTGAAAGTATCAGCTCCAGAGGAATGGGTAGCATACTAAGAAAAAAGGAAAAAAAAAACAAACTAAAAGGAAACAGGTTGAGCTACAGCACTGTCAAAAATGATGTCAATCTCCCACTAAACTCAGTGAGCCAGAAATCCTGAGATAAATTTACTGCCACTGGAAATAGCTTCCTACATGAGAAATCTGAGTTTGCTAGTAGCTCAGAAGGCAGATTTGCCAATTTTTCAAAGTCTGATCTGACCTAATTGTGTTTATACCCTGGAATGCTGCCAGCCCACGTCTCCTTCCCATGTGAAAATAACACTCTTTTCATCTTCTGCAGATCTGCACAATCCTGGCGCTGCAGGTGCAAGTCTTTCATGATTACAGTCTGAACTTAACCCAGACAAGGATCTATAACCTATCCATCACAGTGAAATGTATAAAGTATTAGGGAAGCATACATGAACCATTTAATACAGGGGGAACATCTGGCTTCTCCTTGGTTGAGCTTGTAGAGGTCTACTGTGTAGTAAGGAGAAGCATCGGGTTCACTTCAGAACAAGCACAAGGATAATCTTCACTGTTTAACACAGAGCATAAGAATTCTTATAGACCTATGTAATGAGGTCTCATCTCTTGCATATTGTTTCAACTGTCTTTCCAAATAAATCTTACAACAAGGTTACAAAAAATGCAGCAGTAAACGAATCACACTGACCTTGCAAGTAACAAGCTGAGTTATGAAAAACAAACTATACTTCCCCATGCAAAAACAAGATCTTCAGAGTGGAAGACTTACTAGGCCACTTGCT
The DNA here is from genome assembly GCA_030625065.1 of Alectoris magna. NCBI lineage: Eukaryota > Metazoa > Chordata > Aves > Galliformes > Phasianidae > Alectoris > Alectoris magna. The sequence goes on from CM060560.1 coordinate 111,216,152, forward strand.
TTCATGAAGCTTTAAGCACCCCATGTAACGAAGCTCCCGGCACTCATTTCAAAGTGAACTGCACAGTTTAATGAGCCTGCTCATTTCCCTTAGGAAATTATTCCACGCTATCACATTTCATTACAAAATTATTGCGCGTATTCAGAGATCTACAGTTAATTTCCACCAGGTCTTATGCTTCCTAAGACAACTGACCTGGTATTAATCACCTTGAAGTACTTACATGCACATGACTAGGCGGCTCTGCAACACTTTCTTTATCTTCATCCAAGTTACCCACATTTCATTCAAGACCTGCCTTCTCCAAGGAAGCCTCCCCACCACAGTACGCCCCCTTTTCCTCAAAATTAAAAGCCCAAAATTAAAAGACAACTTACATTTGCTGCTAGTTTGATGGATATTGCAGATGCCTTCTTTGATGTCTGACTGCCTATGGAAAATCCAAACTTGGACATTTTGGCAGGGGCAGGCTTTGTGGTGAAGTCTTCAGCTTCTTCATTAGCTGCCCGTTTCTCTGCGCTGCGACTCGAACTTTCCCCTCCATTACTGGAAGAAACAGTCTTAGTTTTCACAGGTTTTTCTGCCTCTTCTTCAGGTCCTGGTGAAGTCGAAACAACTTACCAAGATGAGCTATTTTTACTGAGCAGACTGATGGGAGCAGCAACCTCAAAAAGCATTATACTTTGAGTGCAATAGGTTAGGTTCTTTTAGTGACAGCAGTTGTCACCAACGTACATTTAGTGGACAGCAAAACACAAAGAGCAGAAGAAATCACAAGCACTCCACTATTAATACAGAACTTCTCACGTACGAGCCAGGAAAAGAATCTTGAAGCACCATCTATTTATTTAGTATGGAAGTCAAAGTTCACGCAGTGAATTAAGTGCAGATGACTAAATCTCTTTAGGGTTTAAGTTGCAATAAATAGTTTCACAACTAGAATCCCAATTCCAAACCTAGAGCAGGTTATCTAAGTTAAAATTAATTCTACTGAACTTTTATAACAACATGTCCATGCCAGTCTCTTGGCCTGTCTGGCACAACTCTAAGACCAGGGAAGTGACTACAGTGAGGCCGGCTGTCTCAGTCATGTTTCAAGTCACTGCTTGTCCGCATCTCATCTGTAATAAATTTGCCAAGCTCTGCCTGAGGAAGGAATCAACACTGAAAAAACATATATGTAGATTTCACCTTTTCTATTTTTGCATAAAATCATAGAAGAACACAGTAGTTGAACAGTGGTCCACAGAAGAAGAATGACTTGAATCACATTTTCATTTTCCATAGACACGGTTGCCTCAGCTACGCCAAGGGACAAAGGTGCCCTTGGAACACTCATAGTGAACATAGCAAACACTTCAGCAAAAATACATTTCTCTGCTGCTGCAATAAGCAAATCACTGCAGTAGCAGATGGGAGGGGAAATAAAAAAAAAAAACAAAAAAAACCAACCCATGCATTAGAGAAAGGACAGGCAAGTGCTCATACTATCAGTCTAAGAAAAACTAGCAGTGGTTTCTCATTGTATCAAGTTGAGAAAAAGACTCCACAAACAGCAAGTTCAGACCGTGAGGGAAGAAAAGTTCTTGGTATTGCTCTCTAGCAACAAAAAGCAGATAAATCAAGCAGAGCAATGAGGGAGAAGCTAGTCTGAACTGGGGGTCACAGGACTTTAGCTCTGAGATAAAAAAAAAAAAAAAGAAAAAAGCAAAGAGTGTCAGCAGAAAGGAAAATTAAGGACACGAGGAAAACTTGAAGAGAAAAATGAAAAACGTATGCTCCAATGTGGCAGGTTTGTTGGGTTGGGTTTTGGTAGTGGTAGTTATTTGTTTTGTTTTTAATTGCCTTAATTTTCACAGCTGCTCAATATTGACATTTTCCAGGCATCCATTCAGTACACTTACTACCTATCCACCATGCCTATATCGCTGTTTCCTAAATCAGAAGTGTTGTCTCAGTGTATAGACTTTCAACCCTAATGTTCTAGTTGTCAAGACAGTGAGAGACAGGAACAAAAATTGATTTCTCTTTCACCACTGGGAAGATGGTAGATCACAAATTTATTTCTTTTTCTTTTTTTTACATCTACAGATGTAAAAAATTCTAACTTCGCTATATTCCAAATGGCACTAGTCTGCATCACTGGAAATCTGACTCAAATTGTAAATGTGAAAGCAACAAAGACAAAAGAGAAACAGGCACCGTTTTCGCTAGCGACCTTGGGTACCAGTGGCTGTCTTAGCACAGCTTTTGAACCGCACTCTCCAGAGCTATGAGAAGCTGTTTACAGCTTGTCCATGAAACAGCATGAGTAGAATACTCAATTACTAGTCTAATCTAGGTACATCGTAGCTTGTAAGGTGATGTGAGGGCAGGGAGAAGATCCAATGGCCTGAAAAGCTTTGGAATGGTTGATCTAGAAGCCTGCCTCTAAGACAACCACAACCGGCCCAGACCTCAGGTCACACTGGACCATTCCAGGCTCCTAAGCTCACGCCAGCTTGAAGCTAAATCAAATTATGCTACAGCTTACTAATTTGACTGCAAATTCTAGAACACTGCTAAGCAAAACATGAAGCCTGAGACCATCTAGAGTTGGCTGTACCAACTCCCACACACATTTTCTCACCCTTCTCCAGGAAAAGTTAAATAGCATCCCTCTCAAAATTAGATTCTACTGCCATTGCTTCTGCCAGGCTCTACTTAAGACAAACTGCAGACTTCAGAAAGAAATGGTTTCCTTCAAAAACTTGCTTCATGAAGATGCTACAAATGGTTCAAGACAACTTGGGGGGAGGAACTGTTGTAATACTCTATTTCCAGAGGAAACAGAAATGAAGATGTAGATCATTCTTTAAGCAGGTCTCTGTTATTTCCTCAGCCAATGCAGACATATTTTTTAAACGATTTTTACTATTTCCTAGAGATTTCTAGATGGTCCTGCTTCACCTTCCACATGCACCAATGCTATTCAGAAATCTACTCCGACTAGTGCTATTTTGATGGATCACAGTAACAATACTCTCTGGTGACAGCAACAGGATCCTAGGGATCAGCATGGAGCTGTCAGGGGAGAAGCAGCTGGGGGTTAGGGACAGGTTCTGCACCAGAGGGCAGTGGGCATGACACGGGCTGCACAGGGCAGTGGGCACAGCACTGAGCTGCTGGGTTCAACAATCTTTTGGACAGTGCTCTCAGACACAGGCTTTGAATTTTGGTTGGCGCTGTGCGGAACTGTGAGTTGGAGTTGATGATCCCCATGGGCCCTTTCCAACTCAGGATAACTCTGTAATTCTATGATAAGAAGCCACACTGCTTCACATGGGAGTTTTCCTCACAAGCATCAACAAGCTGTGTGTGCACACGTGGACATCTTTCACCACCTTGGTACTACAAGTGACAAACGTGACAATGCTGGGTGCAGAGCATTTTAGGATACCTTGCCCCAGGAGTGGGACCAAATTTCAACTATGTTAAGTTTGAGGTGAAAAACATTGATTTTGGCAAAAAACAGAAGGCTCTAAATCTTCCAACAGATCAAAGAAGTGCCCTCTGTTTCTAGTGATATTTAATTCAAAGCCAGGGAAGGAAAGCTTTAGCAAGTCACATTTTCTCAATTTTAAGTCATAGAAAATAGAAAGCAAGCAAGAAGGAAAGACACACGATTAAACATTCCAGGAGAACTCATGATAAGTAGTACATGAGGAGACAGAAATATCTAAATAATATAAAAATAAATTAAAAAAACTTGTAGATTGCTGCCAAGCAAAAAAAAAAACAAAACAAAAAAAAACCCCTCGTGATGCTTAAGATGGCACAAGGGATATTCACTGTATCAGTACTCCCCAGGTGCTACAGTTGTTAAAGCCAATGGTGAGGCGTTTCAATGGCAACCGTGAAATCTCTCGCAATACACGGCAGAATTATTCCGTGTAGTATTAAAATAAAATCAAATAAATAAGATAACGCCTTAGCGCAGCCAGGGCGAATTCGCTGGCTACAAACGCTGCCATGAGGCTGAGGCGGCCCCAGGCGCTGTGCCCAGCCCGCAGCCTCCCCTCCCGCGCAGCCCCTCGGGCCCGGGCCGCCCCTCTCCCCAGGGCCGGGCACACAGCGCAGCGCGGCCCAGCCCAGACCGGCCTGCCCGCCCGGGGGCGGCACTCCCCGCGCCCCCCACCCCCGGGGGACGCCCCCGGTCCCAGCGCGCCCCACGGGCCCGCGGCGAGAGGCGCTGCACGTTCACCTCCTGCGAGCGGCGGCCGCCTCGCCTTCTCCCCCTCCGCTCTGCCGTCCGCCATTTTCCCCCGCCTCCACCTCCCGCGCTGCGCATGCGCGCCGCGACGCCGCGGCCTCACCGCCTCCCGATCCTCCCACGGCCATGGAGAGGCGCAGCGGGTGTGCCGGAAACGGAAACCGTGCGGGGAGGGCGGGAAGAACTCCAAGAGGCGCCGGTGTGGTGCACTTCCGGCGGGTGGGGAGCAGTGTCAGCGCGAGACGAGTAACGCCCTGCGGACTGCGCCAAAGTCATCCTGCCCTCCCTCCCTCCAGCAAACGTCACAGCCGTTTCCTCACGAGAAAAAAAAATCAGAGGGCCCCGTTCTTCGGTTTCCCGGACACAAACCACTGCATGCTATCGGTAATTTGAAGCAGCAGGGTAGGCAACTGATGAAATCAAGAGGCTTTAACTGTCTGTGAAGGAATCCAGATATTTCTCGCGGTCATCTGGCACCCATTGTCACCTCGCAGTCTGACCACCAACTGTTGCGGACTAATCCATGAACGTTCAGCTGTCATAAAAAAAGGCACTCTGCACCTCTTCAAGTACTCACTGAGGTGACTTTATCACCTCAGCAGCAGTCTGGGAACGTGCACTACACAGACTGAAAACACAGTCATTCACAGGGAGAAGCCACTCAAAAGAGCGTAAGGGTTTTTTTTAGCAGGCTCAAGAAACTTTCAGATATTCCTTCCTAACTTTGACTTCCTTTGTCCCAGAACACTCAGAAACAACATGCAACTCCCACAGCTCCCCAAACTCACATTAGAAAAGTAGAGAAGCATTGGCACAGGCTGCCCAGGGAGGTGGTGGAGTCACCATCCCTGGAAGTGTCCTAGAACTGTGTGGATGTGGCACCGAGGAACACGGTTAGCGGGCATCCTGGGGATGGATTGGTGATTGGACTAGATGATATCAGTAGTCTTATCCAGCCTTAACAATTCTATGATTCCATGTCAAATGTCAGTTTACCTACGCACCAAAAATAAGGAAAAGTGTCTTCTTTTTAGTCTCGCCTAATCTTTTAGAATAAGGCTGTGGATTGCCTCCATTTGCAAACCCATAGCACTGAGGTATTCCTTGGAGAACAAACTTCATATTTTATAAGAATCACCCTTAACCCATTATGACTCGACTGAACAGATTCATACTCTTTTAACAGTGTAATCTAATTTCTCATGCATAATTTCAGAAGTGCATGAGTAAATTCAAGCAAACCCAATCACACGGTCATTAAAAAGGAAAAACTCTAACAAAAGTATTTTTTAACTAGTCTTTTTTAGTGACAAATAGTAATTACAGAATACAGTCCCAGAAGCCTCAGGAAACTGGTACATTCAGGGCTATAGCTTGCCTGTGAAATAATTTTCTTCTCCATCACTCTATTTTTGCGTTATCCTCTTGGAGTAGTTGTTTGCAAAACGCCTTTGTAATTCTTCTGGTCTCTTTCCATGCTTAAGTATGTTGATCAAGTTTAAGGTTTTTTTTAGTTCGTGCATAGGCTTGTTTACAAAGCCACGGTACTTCCTTTTTGGAACAAATTCTAGAGCCTTCTTCCAATCTCCAGTATCTTTCAAGGTTAATAAAATATGCATCATCTGATCCAGCGTGAGAGTTTTAGCACCGCAATTCCAAAGCAAGTATTTCTCCAATGGAAGGGCTGCAGTCTCTAGCCCCAGTCGTTTCGCCTGCGCTAAAGAGACTCCTGTTTTTATACTCTTGTCAACCATAGACCCGACAATGTAGATTTTGTCATGATCAAAAGTCTTCATTACTTTGGGAGAATCAGCAGTCAGATAGATAAGCTTATCCTTTGGAAAGATGTCTGTGTAGCACTGGTCTGTCACAGTGATAAGCAGCTTGTCCCACGCTCCTCTATAATGTTTGATAAATTCCTTATGATACAGACTGTCATCTTTGAAATTACAGAAGTGAATGTGGAATGGATCCACAGATCTTCGATTGCAACCTTCACTAAATACTATTTGTCTCACTGCATTTGCTACTTCTCTGACAGACATATACTTTTCGTAAGACATATCGAACACCAGAGGCTGGCCAAAGATCATAGACTGAGCAACTTTCCAGTTGTATGTTTTATCCATAGAGCTGCCCCACAAACAAACAAATGGATTCTTCCTGGGCTCTTCAGTTTCTGAAGCTCTCTCTTGTGTTTCTAGCCTCCTTTCCCTTTTCTCATCCATCTTTCTTTTATTATTTTTCTTGTGCAGTTCTTTAAGATGCAAATATTTTAAATACTTCTTTTGGGCCGATTTGGACGGACATTCCATAAAAGCTTTCATCTGTTCTTCACTGATTTTTTCAGGAACCTGTCTACCAACTAGCCTCCACAACTCCAAAGTCTCACGTGCAGCAGCCAAAGCGGAGAGCTCCTTAGGCTCAGAGACTGTCTTGCTGACCTCTTGCAACCCAGACTTCATGACTTCCTTCCACGCATCTAAATCTACTTTTTCTGAGGAACTGCGTGAATTGTCCTCTTTCAGGCAAGGTGACAGAATCAGAGTTCTACTAAGCGGAAACAAATCCTGTTTCATCCCATGTTGTATTGAAAATGAGAAGGCAGAACATCTTACGATTTTTTTCAGAAGCATATTAGCAGCCTGCATACTTGAACGTGTGCTGTGTTCAAACAATTCTCTGTAAAAAAGCACAAGATAAGACGGGGAAAAACTTGTCAGAAGTCATGAAACACAGATGTTCATCCTTACTGCTGCTCACAGACAGCAAGTTATTTCCTCAGGAATACTAGGAATTCCTGCTTCCACTATTGCTTTTCTACTGTAAAAACAACGTATACGACACTGTTGTGAACAGATGTGTTTAGACTGCTTAAAACAGCTGTACCTAATGCAATACAAAATGCAGTCAGCCTCTCAGCAGTGTTTATTTTCATTCTGTCTACCATTTGACAAATACAACCTAAAGCAAGCAAAATGCTGCATGGAGACTGAAAATAACTTAAAACCATGTCCAGATACCTACTTAATTTCTTTTTTATTTCAGTACCTAAGTTTTAATTCTTCTATATATTTCCATATAATAGGACACTGAGCTACTGGAACTACTGCTGCTACAGTTTTGCAAAGCCAACAGTATTGCCAAGGAAGGAACGCTTATACCCCTTGAGGCTCTTGTTCCTGGCTCCCTTAGCAGCACAAGCACTTGGCCCTTCGCTACATGAAAGACACTGAGGCCATGGAGAGTGTCCAAAGAAAGGCAGCAAGCTGGTGGAGGGTCTGAAGCACAGGTGTTATGAGGAGCAGCTGAGGGAACTGGGATTGCAGGCCTTACTGCTTCCTACAGCTACCTGAAAGGAGGTTGTAGTGAGGTGGGGGTTGGCCTCTTCTCCCAGATGATAGGGATAGGATGAAACAGAAGAGGCTCAAGTTGCAAAAGGGGAGGTTCAGGTTGGATCTCAGGAAGCATTTCCTCTCAGGAGTGGTGAGGCGTTGGCACAGGCTGCCCAGGGAGGCGGTGGAGTCACCGTCCCTAGAGGAGTTCAAGAGCCACATAGATGTGGCGCCAAGGAACATAATGGGTGTATGGTAGTGATAGGCTGATTCGACTAAGATGATCTTAGTGGTCTTTTCCAACCTTAACAATTATATGATTTCTGAGGCTGCACTATGAACCAAACCCAAACTGACCTCAAGGCTGACTGCTGGGGAGAGGGGGAATGCTAATTATCATCCCTGTTAAAGGAGATAACATACCTGATTTGCTAGACACCTGCAAAGAAATGGGAATGGAACAATAACTAAGTAACAGAAGACCATCTTTTTTCTTTCTGCTAAGTCGTCTGTGAAGCTGAGATTACTGCTTTATGCAGTATCTCATTAATCTCACACACATAGGTTTTTAAATGTAGAAGTTTCATAGAAAAAAAAAAAGAAAGAAAGAAAGAAAGAAAGAAATACACCGTAGAACAATTAGTATTTTCCTTGTCTTAAGCAGGGGCAGTGTGAGACATGGCGTAAGCAGAGATGCAGCCCCTCGGCAAAAGGCTCCCACACGCTCCCACGCCCAGGGGAAAAACACAGCAATAACAACCAGCAGCCCCCCACCGAAGCGAGGGGGGCCTAGCTCACCACTACCAACTCCGCACCCCCCGCGGCAGCCCCCCAGTGTATGGCCCGGGAGAAGCGGAACGAACACCCCTAGCTCCCGCGGCAGAAAGGCTTCCTTCTCGCCCGCCCCTCAGCGGCCCGCACCTGCCCGCACTGCGGCTCGGTCCGCGCGATCTCCACCCAACTGCTCCTCTGAACGGCGCAGGCGAGCGCGGCTAACATTTACCACACGCCGCGCTGAATCTCGCCGCCATGTCCTGCGCGTCGGGAAAGCGGGAAGGCCGCTCAGCGCGTGCGCGGGGAGGGGTCAGTCCGCTGCGCTTTCTTGCCCGCGGTCCGGTGGGGGATCTCGGTGTTCTGCGGGCTCCAAACAGACGTTCCGGCAATCACCACCCCGCCGGAACGGTCGGTAGTGCTACGGCTGCATTTTTGCACGTCTGGGCTCCCGCCGCGGGTGGGCTGGCTCGCTGATTTCATTTTGTCGTCCTTTCTTTTTTCTTGCGGCGATCGTCAGGGGAGGGGGTCGGTGGAGGCTGCGCTCTGTCAGGATGAGTTTCCTGCTGCCCAAGCTGAGCTCTAAGAAGGAGGTGGATCAGGCCATAAAAAGCGTGGCGGAGAAGGTTTTGGTCCTCCGGTTCGGAAGAGATAACGATGCTGTCTGTCTGCAGCTCGATGATATTGTAAGAGCTTTTTTTTTTTTTTTTTTTTTTTTCCCCTCCAGTAGAAATGAACACTCCAGATATACCTGTTGTACACAGGGGAATGCCATAGGTTGTGTTTAGGTGATAGGATGCCTGGTAAAGATGGTGGTAGTGTTTGCAGCCAACACTTGAATGTAACGCAAAATCATAGCTTCAACGGTTTGACGCTTAAGCACATAGACTGCTGTGTGTGTACAAAGTGCTAGAGGTAGATGGGGCATTCCAACCCTGCTTAAACTGATAGGATATAATGGAGATGGGCTTCATAAAGCTTACTGCCTTTTTTCCCACTTCTGCCTCAATCCATTTTTTCCTTGTCTGCCTCATTCTTGTCAGCTTGCCAAGACAGCTCATGACCTAAGTAAGATGGCAGTCATCTACCTGGTGGATGTGAACAAGGTTCCTGTGTACACCCAATATTTTGACATCAGCTATATTCCGTCTACAGTATTTTTCTTCAATGGACAGCACATGAAGGTTGATTATGGGTATGTCATCCTACCTGACACTGTCTGTTACATTTATAGTAATTCAACAGTTTCTATGTTACCTTGTCTACAGCAGGTAATGCTTAAAAACTGTGTTGCTGGTGACAGAATCTGCATTGATAACTGTGTGAGAAGGCAGAAGTACATAACATTAAAAAGTAGTTTGAAAGACACTGACGTCATAAGTAGGCATCAGCTGTGAAATACACCAGACTCTGCAAAACAGAGTATGATTAAATCCTTAGACACGACACTACACCTTTTTGGACTTTGGATATGAGGTCATAGTATACTCCTGACTTGGTTATGCCATTACTGATGTGATTCTTTCAAAATCATCAAGTCAAAATCCTTAATTTCACTATACAGCTTTTCTCATCCGTGTTTTTGTTTTGAGTGTTTCAATGTTACAAAACTACTTTTATTTTATGCTTATCTTTAGGTCTCCAGATCATACCAAATTTGTAGGAAGCTTCAAAACAAAGCAAGACTTCATAGATCTGATTGAAGTGATTTACCGTGGCGCCATGCGTGGAAAGCTTATTGTGAGAAGTCCTATCGATCCCAATAACATTCCTAAATATGACCTTCTTTACCAAGGAATTTAGTGGGCTCACCTGAGTTAAAGAATTACAGGAATGGCAGATACTCAAGATTTGCTTTTTTTTCTGAGCATTTTTATTCACTGGTGACGCCGTGGGCCACTCTGAGCATTAATGGTGAAGGATTCTGAAGACAGACATTCTGTCGCTTAGTACTTCTCTCACAAATAAAGCTACTTGTTAACATCTAGAATTCATGTAAGTGACATGAGTTGCATGCTGACCAGCAGCTGTAGAACAGACATGATGCTTGTATGCATAATGATGGCATCAGCACAATTTTCATAAGTGAACTAAACAGTTGTGTACTCTATTAAATGTCTAGTCAATACTACTTTCATTCAAATATGATATTAGACAATCTGTATTTAAAAAGCTGGAGTTGTTACTGAGAGTACTTACCTCACTGTGCCTTTCCAATGGAATTTCATATTTCTACCCATTACTGAGTAACGGTATGAAAGCTTTTTTAGTCAGTGTCAGAAATTACTAAAATCAGAAATAGATGAAAATAATAATAATATAAAGGGAATTTGATACTGTTTTCTGTACCCAAAGTTACTGTTCAGCAGTTATTTTTTTTCTTAATAAGATGGGATCTGAAGATATAGGCCAAAATACTGGCAGCCTTCAAAGCTCTTTTGCAGACATGGGCCGCTTTAAGTCCCACACAATTAAACTGGAAATTCAGAATAGCTGTTTCTCTTACATATGCCTTAAAGATTAGTTTGCCTTTTCCTTGAATAAATTGCAAACCTTTAGCATGGATGTTTACACTGCTTCCCGCCTCTATCAAAAATAAAACAGCTGAGAGGAAACAGCTACATCATTCTCTTACATCAGTCTGATAACTGTAGGTTGCTAGCGTATTTTATAACCCCAGCAGCTCATTCTGTGTAGCCTCACTGATTTTGCTGGATTTAAAATTGCAAATTTGCATACTTAGGACAATTCTGTAATACACTTTTATGCACTTAAGAAATTAGAGTTCTGTTGATCATTTAGTCAAAATCCAAAGCTGTTGCTGCAGGAAGTACGATTAAAAACATTATACAGACAAGCGTACATTAACATCTTTATTTTGTGCAGCTTTAAATTCCATGGCTAGCTGAAGGGATACGTCCTAAATCTTTCAAGAAGGCATTATGTTCCTCAAGGTTAACTTGTATTTTTGTGTTTCTCAAAAACAAAGAGCCTTCAAACTTATAACTGTAAGTCTCTCCATTGTGAAGGAGATGGTTGCAGGGATGGTTGTGAAAAGAAGAGATTACTATCAAACCCAAGTCAGTATACCTTTATTTACCAACTTTCTTATTTTTGCTGCTTCGGGTTGCAATAGGCGAACGTGTAAAGTCTGTTGTGGCCTTGGCTTTCAGGGTGCTGTTTAGGTACTTAAAGATGGAACGCAAGCAGTAAGAAGGTGCTAAGCTATAATTTTCAGTTCCAGCAGAGACGGTTGGACAATTCACTTTGACAAGGGAGCCCACAGCTTTACCTAGAGGCTTACTGTTTGATACCCATTCACAGCAGTGTTTCTGTAGCCACCATTGTATTTGTGGATCATTTCTAGCCTGATGCTGTATATTGTGCATGGAATCGATGAATGCCACAGAGAACACTTTATTTATCACTTCCCATTTTCTCTGCATGAGCAGATCAGTGAACACCAAACCACCATAGCCATGGGCAATGAAAGCCACATTCTTGGCTGCACTTTTAGAAATGAAATGATCCCATACATACATGGTATGTTCCTCAGGGCTACTGCTGCACCGCCTGGGGATCCACTGGCAGGAATGCATAGAGGTCAGTGATTCTTCTCTGGTAGAAAAGCTTAGCTTCTCCCTTTCAGTCTTCAAGTCAACGAGATTGTCATTGGGATTCAGTACAATCACTCCCCCATGGCTTTGAAGGGCCATTTTAATGAATGGTATTTGTGTTCCATGGTACAGGCCCTCACTGACGATAGCCTTTTGCCCCCACTGGCCAGCACGAAAAACTCCACGGTCCTGAAGAAGGACAATTATGCTAGAAGAACTTGTTAGTGCTTTCTCACTCATAAAAAAGAAACTTCTTGGTTCATCCTCTGTAGCATCAGAAGGAATGTAAACTTTCTGCAGTGCACAGACTCTTTCCAGGAGCTCATAAACATACTGGGTAATCATATGTCCCAAAGCTTGATAGCGTTCATGATTCTTCTCATGGGCGTTTTTGTAGTAATTGAAAACAAAGGATTCATTTGTATCCAGATGTCTCAGTTCCCCTTTCACATTAAAATCATACTTCAGTTCCTCTTGATAATCTGAACCCTCTACTAGTTTCCTCAAGCTTAGTTCATGTCCTGTTTGTAACCACTGCAAATTAAGAAAACGACGTCAATGTAGTAATAGACCACCATACAACAGTTACATAAAGTATGCTGTATTGTAATCAATATTTACAAGTGGTTACACATGCATACACAAAGCATTCATTGCTTTTGGTGAGCTGTAGTAAACAAGCTGCTCGAAAAGCCAGATTCCATTTGCAACAGCAGTACGTTGATATTAACCCTTCTACTTGTTAGTTTACCTTTGTAAGCACTTGCAACGTGGAAATTATGGAATAAATGACAGAATTAACTAGTCACTGTGATCCAGGAATAAGGAGAAAGGAGTCCGTGCTTCAATTTTCCCACAAGATTACTATAGCTTAAAATGGAAACCATCATATAATTTTTTGATTCATGTAACCAGTTGACAACAATTATGGTAGGAACAGCATGCCCATTTTCCCTCTGAGTAAAGTGCAGAGAAAGCATTTAACAACAAACAGGAAAAGGTAAGTGCAGTTTCCTCACAAACTATCATGCCATCTGTCTCTTTCTCCTTATTCCTAAAAAAAATGAGGCTGCAGTTGTCCAGCACATTATGAATAGCGAGTTAGTACCAGCTAGTAGTAGCAAGGAATAAGTATTGATGAACAGCACTTTAGAACATAAACTAGCTTGGAGGACAGATTTCATACCTGCAATGCCGTGTATAGGATTAAAAATCAGCAGTCGTTATTTTAGATACAGTTGCTTAATGTGTTTCTTTCTTTTTTCGTAAGTCTATACCCTAGATCAGTTTTGACTGCTTCTTGCGCTACATTTCTGTATACAAACACAGTATTCAAGGGTGCGTATTCTAGCTGACTTTACAACACTGTTTTGATTAAAAAAAAATAAAATACTGTTGGAGAGAAAAAGAAAGACAACAAAGACACACAAACAACTTTCTTTCCCTTTCCCCTTCCTTCCCTTTCTTTTTTCTGCTCATATTGAAAGGTAAGGAATAGGCTGCCCAGGGAGGTGGTTGAGTTGCTGTCCCTGGAGGTGTTCAAGAAACACATGCGGTACTGAGGGACATGGTTTAGTGATGAATATTTGTGGTAGATGGATGCATGGACTGGGTGATCTTGGACACCTTTTCCAGCCTTAGTGATTGTATGATTTTAAAGATGTTTTACATGTAAGCCTAGTTAATATTTGTGCAGAACTTAACACATTATAAACATCACTGAAGGATAAATCATACAAATAATACCCTGCATGAGAGTTGCCATTTAATAGTTTATTCTAGTAAGACCTGACATTACCTACCATATGTGCTCCTGTAAAGTCTGCCATCATCACAGATGAAAATCTTTCTGACTCCGCAACCGTAGGCAATTTCTCTGCACGAAGAAAATAAGTTCCACATAAGTTCAGGTTCCATTACTTTACATACGTTAGTCTTAGATATGCCTATGAAATACATCATTCGTTAACAGCTAAGGTCACCTCAAGCGTTTCAGATAGTTCCAAACTAACATCCCATATTTGTATTTTACATCTGAACAGAAGTTAAAGCTAAGTCTCTTTTGCACACAACTGAACAATTGTTAAACCCAGCTTTGCACAGCCTCCTATTACTTGATATAAAGGTATTATGTTAACAAGCAGAGAAAAAAGTACTTCAAAAAACCACACATCAAACTTACAGTTCTGAAGTTGCTTTAGAAAGAAGATCTTTGTCTTTATATAAAAGGATTTCCAAGGCCACCAGCTGGAAATCATTGCATCAGCTGAGCTTGTTACCCTGCTGCATGCTGAGCTGGAGCCAGCCTACTCAGCTGCAAAAGTTTTTAGGTTTCAGCAAAAAGGAGTGGCCAGGAGGGAGAGAGAGGTGGTTGTACCCCTTTACTCAGCTCTTGGGTAAGCCCCATCTGGAGTACTGCATCCAGGCCTGGGGCCCCCAGTGCAGGAAAAATGTGGAGCTCTTGGAGTGGGTCCAGAGGAGGGCCACTAAGATCATGCAAGGGCTGGAACACCTCTCCTATGATGAAAGGCTGAGGGAAGTGGGCTTGTTTAGCTTGGAGAAGGCTTCGGGGAGACCTCGTTGTGGCCTTCCAGTACCTGAAGGGAGCGTATAAACAGGAGGGGGAATTGATGTTTACAACAAGGGTGGATAATGATAGGACAAGGGGGAATGGTTTTAAACTGATATGGGAGGTTTAGGTTAGATATTGGGAGGAAGTTTTTCATACAGATGGTGGTGACGCACTGGAACAGGTTGCCCAAGGAGGTTGTGGATGCCCCATCCCTGGAGGCATTCAAGGCCAGGCTGGACGTGGCTCTGGGCAGCCTGGTCTGGTGGCTGGCGACCCTGCACGTAGCAGGGGGGTTGGAACTCGATGATCATTGTGGTTCTTTTCAACCCAGGCCATTCTATGATATGGTATGATATGGGGCTGTGGAAGTTCCAGCAGTATATATGCGATACTTGGGGGAAGGGCAGTGCAAATTGAGGCGTACTTAAGCTATTAATCCACCTTCAGAATTCTGACTGAAATAGACGCGAAAGTCTCAGTAGTAAAATGGGGTCGGCGAGGTTAAATTTAAATTTCGTTTTGTTTGGTTAGAAATTACTGAAAAACAACCGAACAAGTGGCGTTTTCCGTAGCGTTCCCTCAGAGATCGCTCCTTTAGCACTAAGCTTCCTTCAGCCCCGCTGTATTTACAGACGCGTCGCTGTTCGCGCGGCTCATCAATTCGCCAGACGCAGGTTGACCGCCACTTGTTCTACGCCACGCCTGCTTTCCCCGCTAGGTCCCTATCGGCCTGAAGGAGAAAGTTAAAGCCCTGCGCTGCCACAGCTGCCGAGGGCGGGGCCTTGCTGTGGGCGGGCAGGCCTGCGACCGTTCTCCTGCTGGGCTGGCGTTGGAGGCAGCCGTTGCTGAGCAGGCGGGGCCGGTTCGCCCGGCTCGGGCGGGCCCCTACCCGGAAGTAATCGGCGGAGTTGCGCAGGGGGCAGTGGCGGAGTATTAGCAAGCGACGGCGGCAGGAGCAGCAGCAATAGCAACAACGGCGGTGGCGGTAGTACAGCGGTTGGTGCTGGGGAGGGGCGGCAGCGTGTGCTTGGCGCTGCCCTGCAGGCGGGGCTTCAGGAGCCCTTTAACCGCTAAGGGGTGAGGGGGGGCTGGAGGGGAATAACGGAACCCAACAGCGAGCTGCAGCCCCAGTGGGCGGGTGGGTGTCTGCGTCACTCCCCCGTTCAACGATCGCGAAACCGCGAGTGAGGACGGCGGAGCGGCCGGCGCCGGGCAGTAGCGTTGCTGCTCTTTGTGAGGGGCCGTTCTTCAGCCCCGCGGCCGGCCGGCCGGGAGCTGTCGGTATGGCGTTGGGCTAGGCGATGGCCGGGCCCTCTTATGTGTTCTACACATATTGACTTCTCCAATTTAGGACTGGAAAGCTGCTGACCGAAACAAAACTACCCAGGCTTAAAGGGTGAGCTAGGCTTTTTGAGTTAGGTGTGAGATTTGGAGGTCTTACGACCTCTCTGCGTCTCATACAGAATATTTGTAAACAGAAGAAACGCTTGAGGTTCTGAAGCTCAGTTCCTCCAACGAGGAAGAAGTTTATCAGTTAACAGATTGAATTATATTGAATTGAATTATATTACTTTATTGTTACAATTGTCATAGTGTTACAAATGTCTTTCTGTGACTCTTTTTATAATTTTGTGACTCTTTTTATAATCAAAGATCAGCTTACACTCTGGCAAGCAGGTAACATAACTATGCATACACTTCAGGGTAAATATCTTCCTTCAAGACAAGTTCTGGTGAAAACTTTGTTAGTGGGTCGATGTGCACACACTGATAATGCAGAGCCCTGCTGAAGCCCATGTCTCTCGCATTGTGGCTGTGTTGTGCTAAATGCCTGAAAAAGGGTGTTTTTGTCTTTGTTTACTGCCTACTGCTGTGATCTTAATTCCTTCTGAATAATTGGAATAGAAATTGTTTAGCTCATTTTGTGTGCGTGCATATGTATATAATTATGTTTTTCTTTTCTAGAGGAGAAAGTCATGGAAGGAAGACCGTCACCTTCAAGTCATGTCAGTGTAAGTCTTTTACAATTTGTAACAAGTAGCTTTCAGGCTGTGGGTATCCTGAGGTGTTCTGGCTGTACTTATGTAACCAGTCATTCTTCAGGAGTCCTGCTTTTGCTTTGTTGGAACAGCTTTCTTGAGAACTAGCTTATGCTAGCAGTAATCAATAGCAATATCTGCTACTGAACTTGTTAATATAATATAGAGTTAACATAAACTGAATGCTTTTCAAGGCCATATTAAGGCCTAAGTAAAATTTAAATATTAATACTCAAGTGAATGAGCTGCATAACTGATTAATCTTTGGTTATCTACTGAGATGTGTGTAAGAATCCATGCACTAGTGCTTTTTTTCTTAAAATATCAGTGTTAGCTGTAGTTTGTAGCAATGGAAGCACAAGTGAAAACAAGCTGTAGGCACAACAGCTGGTTTGATCCAGGTAAGGTCTGTCTGGTGTTTTAGAAATAAGATGTTTCCAGCACATTGTTCATATGCATTCTCTGAGTTTTGCTTCTACAGGTGTGAACTTCCAGATAAATACTACTGATTTAGATGAGGAATCTACAGAGTGCATATATGCGTTGATTCAGCTGCTTTCTGTAAAGGGAAAGCCGAGGCAGCTTGCATACATTGCACTTTGTGTTTGTCCTGTATCTTAATTGCAGCTATTGCTAACCAACATCTTAATGAGTACAAACATTTTGAGGATATGGTGCACTGAGGTGGAAATCTTGCTGATGAATGTATCTTATGCTTTTTGTCCCTCTGTCTGATCATCTTTTTCTGTTCTCTGAGTCTGACTTTATCTGTTCTCAATGTTACATTATTACAGAAGTTGTCTGAAGCTCTGTAACACAAAACACATATTTAAATTTTACACAATTCTGTGCTGTCAGGAATCTTATAGCCTGCTGCTTACCTGGTGGTTTCTGAGTATTTTAAAAAAAGAAGTTGATAGCTCACCATTAATGTATGGGTTTGAAGAAAACATCCTGACTAATTAAAATTTGTAAGTCATTTATCCAAACAACAAAATACTTCTTCTTGCAGGCATTTTTAATAATAATAATAAAAATAAAGGAGATACTTTTAGTAGAAGCATTGCCTGCATGTAACATTTGACCTTTATGACTTGAGGCATCTGGTATTGTATATTTGGCACTACTGTTTAAACATCAAAAGGAGCTTGAGGTACTGTATAGAAATTCAGACCTGGTAATTCACTTAAAAAAAAAAATAATTCAAAGAAGGATAGAGAAGAATAAGAGTAATCATTATTTAAGTTGAAAAATGGAAGGATTATCTCATTGGCGATGCAGTATGCTTCAGTTATGATCTGAAGGACTGTATAAAGAGCTAATGAATGAAGCTTCTATGTTAATTAAGTTGTTGGCCTCACGCTTTTCTAGAATACTGACCTGTAATTTCATCTTGCAAAGTAGGATATCAGGCAGTTTGCAAATGAAGTCCACAATGCACTTTGCAGTAGCTGTCACGTGGAGTAACTTTTACCTTTTCTTTGGGCTTACGTATTTAGTTAACTGAAAGATACCAGTACTACATTCCGTATCTAATGTGTTTGAATCTAGTCCCATTTGCAGCTTATGATTTTGCACATTAAGATGCGTGGAGAAATATCTAGGTTTCTACTCTTATTATTATTATTATTTCTTGTACTGGCAAATTGCCAAGAATTACTAATAGCTCAGAGAAGCAGTGAATGGCCCATCCCTGGAGACATTCAAGGTCAGGATGGAAGGGCTCTAAGCAACCTGATCTAGCTGTAGATGTCCCTGTTAATTGCAGGGCTGTTGGACTAGATGACCTTTAAAGGTCCTTTCCAACTTGAACAACTGTATGATTCTTTATTTTCGATACTTAATTTTGATGAGGTTGGCAATGACAACAGGTAGTACTATTTTGAGGACATTAGAGTATGCTATTGCTAAATAATCGTATTAAAACATTAATACTATGACAGGATAAATGTGATAAATGTTCTTCTTTATTTATTTTTTGAGAGCAAACAGTATAATTCAGCTGTTTTGTTTTTTCTTGATCGCTCTTCAAGCTGAGATGCGAAAGATTAGAGTGTTAGCAAGTTAGAGGGAACCAAGAAAATAGAGTAATGGTTGGTTTTGTTCTCACCTTTTGGACACACATTTGAGGTTTTTGTGAAATGAATGAAATAAGGTTAGTTTTTTTTTTTCTTGGTGTTCATCTGTTAAAACCAGCTCCTGATAGAATGACAGCAATTTATGATGAAACATCAATGAGAATGCTTCTAAGCAACAGGTCAGTGCTTTGCTTGCAACTTTGTTATTTTACCTGATGATTATAAAAACTCTGTATCTGGCAGTGTGTGAGCTCCTAGCACCAGTGGGTAATTTAGTTTTATCATGTGTGTAACATCCTCTATTTTCAGTTTCGTATACCAAAGAAGAAACCAAACAACAGGTCAGAGGATGTTCAAGTTCAGTCCCCTTTGGCAAGGCTCCCAGGCTCTCAGCATTGGGACTACCCTTTAAGAGAGGTAAAGAGAAGTTCTCTGCAGCGTAAAGTGCGTAGGAGAGTTGTATGGTTGTTTTTTTGTTGTTGTTGTTTGTTTGTTTTGCTTTTTATTTTTTAAGTACCAAGTGCTACCTTGTACCTAAGTGATCAGTACCTGACCCGCATTTCCTGGGAAGGTCAAGCATGTAGATCTGAAATGTGTCTGCAAGTATTAGAGCTACAGTAAGGGAAATCTGTATCACCAGCCTGTATCATTAAAAAGCAGAGCTGGTTCTCAGACATAGTTTGACAGGTTTCCATAGTAATCTCAGGCACTGAAGTTAACTTTTAACTGAAGAGTTTAAAGGCAAGTGTGTTTATGTGCGGTTTTTCTTTAGTTCATTGTTTTTCGGTTCCTGGACCTGTAGGTAATATTCAGGTTGCTTATCCAAATTGTTCTCACCGTGCTTTGGAAGTAACTTTTACATTGAATTTTGGTTGTTATTTTGTATCTAAGAGCTGTAACTCTTAAGAATAGGTGAAATAGAGCATGACTTCATAGAATAACTAATAATAATAGAATAACTCAATATTAAGGTTAAAAGACTGTACATGTTCTTAAACAGCATTAGCATAAATGATCATCTCAGTCATGTATAGAAACAAATATTTAGGGAATTTCAAGCAGATTTGTATGCTAATTATTTTTAAAATGCCAAATCTTGGAAATGTATTTTGCCGCTCTTAACTGCTTCAGTGCAGCTTGAAGTTTTTGCCAGTGTTGTTGCTTTCAGAACCATAGGACTGGTCAAACAGGCTCGCCTGCAGAGAAGGCTAGTGAGGGAAATTCTTTTGACTTACAAGAGTGCTGACAGTGTGACCCATTTCTTATGGTAGGTCTGGACATTTGATTGTTCTGCAATATAGACTTGCTGTATTATGTTCTTTACTAGTAAAGTGAGCAGAACATCCAGTTGAATTCCTGCTTTGAAGCAGGAAGCAATGTAACCTTAAGTCACAAGCAGCAGCCTCTTTTGCTGAGCCAGGTAACATGTGTAGAACTCTGTCTTTCTCTCTGCCTCCATAAAAGCAATGATTGGACTAGGTGTATTGAAGAATCGCTTCTTACTTCCTGAATATTGTCTTACTTTCCATTTATTGTTTTTCTTACCTGTGTATATATAACAGATTTTTCCATGCAGTTAAGGCCTTTTTAAACACTGCCTAGTCTTCATACTCTCTTACAGAAGAGAAAATTCTTAAGGTGTGAATGTGAATCTTTCAGATGCCCTTTCACAGCACACTTACACAGCATTGTAGATATCTTTATGTGGTTTCAGACTGACTGGTATCATTTTCAAACCTCACTTTGGTTTTAATGTGAGGGAGAGTAGAAAGTAGTGGCAGGAGATAGATTTCAGGAATTGCAGAAACAGCTGTATGTTTTGGTGGGGTTTTTGTTTATTTAATTTGAAAATACAACTACATTTTGTAAGGTAAGAGAACTGAAAGGGAAAAAAGAATTACTGTTTTTGTCAGTTTTGCTGTACTATGCCAGCGTGAAGCCTTCAGATTCCTGTTGTTTCTCAGAATTGTGCGTTTTTTGAATGGAATATTGCTTGTTTAAATTCATGGAGTTAAATAAGAAGATATCTAACATTACGGTGATTATCTGGAACAGACCTAACATTTAAGTTTTCATTTGGGACAATGCTACCTTAAATACAGAAGTAATTAAATTGTCTTGTACTATTTTAGAGGAAAAATGAAGCAAGTTCCTGGTAAGCCCAGTAGTACACAGATGCTTTATAGTAAACAAATCCATATGTTACAAAATTATTGTTCATATTCTTTGTGTCCCTGCTCTATCTGATCAATTGCACTGTTTCAATGCCTGGCCTTGTTCCATTTTTCTTATGTAACGTCCAATATGACACTTAAGTGTGTTGGAGTGTTCCACTTTTGTTTGTTTTATTTCAGTGGCGATTAAGTGCCAGCAACAGGGAGACTTCTACAAAAGGAAGAAGGCAAAGGGACTCTGATAGATGCAGCTCTAATGATGAAGAATCAATTGGGTATGAAGTCATCTCAAAATGAATTATTCTGTTTGTATGTTCTGAAACTAATAACCTTTTTTGAATATGGATATCTTTGGTCTTTAGTTAACTGGGTCATGTGAAATGGTTTTCAAGGTTTTGACCCATCTTTAGACAATCATGTTTCAGTGATTTATTGACAATGAATTATGAAACAACCATGCTTTTTTTTTTTTTTTGTCTGCTTTAAATACAAGGCTGCAAAATCAGCATGAAAATGCAATATTGACTAGAGAAATTACTGCATGGAATCTTGAAAGGTGTTTGTTACTCTTTGCAAATTATCATTTTAG
Source organism: Alectoris magna (assembly GCA_030625065.1). Classification (NCBI taxonomy): domain Eukaryota; kingdom Metazoa; phylum Chordata; class Aves; order Galliformes; family Phasianidae; genus Alectoris; species Alectoris magna. The sequence continues at coordinate 111,237,579 of CM060560.1, forward strand.
CCCTAGGTATTTTAGTTATTTAAGGTTTCCAGATTGTCTTTTGTATGATGTTTTCTTCTCTGCAGCCCACATTCATTAAGGAGACTTCAACTTTTAAAACAAACAAACAAAAAAACAGGTGTAATGATAAGTAGGGAAAAGCTGTTATTAAAAACAAAACAACAAAAAATCCCAACCAAAATTAGAGGCATCTCACCTCTGTTGTGTTCAAGACACCTGTATGCATAAAGAACTGTTGAATGTGCTGCTTCTTAATGCCCTGTTGCGAAAAGCAAATGTGTTGATTTCTTTGAGATTGTGGCAGATTATTTAAAACTACCTTCTGTGGAGCTATCAGCTAGATAACAGTTTACCCAAGAAAGTTTAAAACTTTATTGCCTGTGTAGTCAAATAAAAATGTAGGCTTATATTCACTGGCACTAGCTAGGAAATATATCGACTTCATGGTAAAATTAATTGTATTCGTGGTAATGAAGCAACCATTATTCCACAAATCATGCATATATAAGCAAGCAATCCACATTCTCTGCCTTATTTTCTGACTAGAACTTGATCATAAGTGATTTATTGTCAGTAGAAGCTACTAGAAACAAAGTTTACAGGTTATGAGAATGCTTAGTGACAGCAAGTGCTTGAAGCACTCATTTCAGGGGTGGTGTGGCCTATGAAGCATCATCACTTGGCCCTATCTTTATATTCAGAATGCTTCAAATGTTGCAGGCAAAAACTGTGTCTAATGTAAATCTTGAATTTATTTTTCCTACTTACGCAGAGAGAGAGCTGTTAGTTTGTTACCTCAGAATGCTTCATTGTAACTTCAGCTGAAGAAGTGACTTGCGTTGAAGTACAAGAACTTAAAAGCTACATTCATTGCAGTTTCCTGAGTTTTGATTGCTATGAATGGTTGATATTTGACATGAGTGATGGAGTAAGAATGAGTGAGACTGCTTGTCCAGGGGTTGAAGTCTCCGACAAGCAAAAAGGAGACAGCAACAAAAAAAAAAACAAAACCCAACCAAAGAAAAAGAAAACCCAAAAAACAAACAAACCCAGCTGAGCTTCTCTTAGGCATTTTATATATATCCATATATAGATATAGATATCTATATATTGAAAACTTCACTATGTATACATGCATAGTGAAAACTTCCTTGCAGGAAAGTAGGCTTTTTTTTTTTTTTTTTTTTGTATAAAACAAGACTCCTGTTATTTCAGAGGATTCTGTGTTTCTCAGATTTGATTTGTTGTCATGGCAATGACCTTGCCTTGCAGGTGTTTGAGACATACCAAGAATACTACACAAAATCAGAAAGTGTTTTTCATTAATCTGTTACTAATATCCAACCTGAATTGAGGCCATTCCCTCTAGTCCTGTCACTGTTGCATGGGAGAAGAGGCTGACCCCACCTCCATGCAACCTCCTTTCAGGTAGTTGTTGAGAGTGATAAGGTCTCTTCTGAGCCTTCTCTTCTCCAGACTAAGCAATCCCACTTTGCTTAGCCACTCCCTGTAAGAGTTTTGATCCAGATCCTTCGCCTACTTTGCCCTTCTCTGGATGTGCTCTAGGGCCTCAATGTCTTTTTATAGTGGGGTTCCCAAAACTGATCACAGTACTTAAGCTGCAGCCTCACCAGTGCTGTGTACCCTCCCTGGTCCTGCTGGCTACACTATTTTTGATATGAGCTGTGATGCCCTTGGCCTTCTTTGCCATGTGGTTACTCTGCTGGCTCATGTTCAGCTGGCTGTTAACTAATAAGGTGGCAGCAGGTACAGTTGCCTTTAACCAGTTTCAGATTACCCAAGAAAGGTAATGGTCACAGTCCAGTAACAAAGAAGAAATAGTTCTTCAGCCTTTTCCAAGAATCTGGGCTCACAGGAAACGTTCAGAGGAGGCAATTTCCAAGTAGAGATGCTTCCCTTTTGGCTGTCAGCCTTTAAATGGGGTTAAGCCCTTCTGGTTGCAGGGCTGGCCATGCCCCTTCACCAGATGCCCAATCATTGGTTCAGACCATGACCTAACAGTTCCTGTACGTGCCCTCTGATACTTCTCTTCTGTGTACCTTTCTAGCCACTCTCCTACCTGAACCCTGTAGTGTTGCATGGGGGATATTGTGACCAAAGTGTAGGACCTGTTCCCTCAGTCTTGTTAGAGCTTGTATGAGTGGCATCAATCTTTCCAGTTCCTTCTGTATGGCCTCTTTACAGGCAGATCAATAGTTCCTTTCAACTTGATGTGATATGCAAACTTGATGAGGGTGTACTCAGTCCCTTCACCCACATCATCAATAAAGATATTAAACAGAACCAGCCTTTCCATCTGCAGCCTTTCCCTCATCCACTAGACAAGTCACCTGGTCATAAAAGGAACTGAGATTGGTTAAGCAGAACCTGCCTTTCATCAGTCTGTGCTGGTTAGGCCTGGTACCTTAGTTGCCCAGCACATACTGTGTGATTGCACTCAATGTGATATCTGCTCCATGACCTCCCTTAGTAGTGAGGGTCAAGTATGCTAAGAATCTTCCTAATGCAAAAGTTTATATCTTCCTTCTTCCTAATGAGGACTCTCATTTATATTGAGAAGTAGGAAATAAGTCTTAATAACAAACTCTTAACTCCTTATTGTTTTTTTGTTGTTGTTTTTTTTTTTTTTAAGTATAATAGTCTTCATTGATGGGAGCTAATATTAAATATTTAAGGAGTTGTATTTCCTCTAAAGTATTACTTGAGCATTGTTATTGACTCTCTAATTTTAGTCAGAAAGGACTAGCTGAGTGCATTAGCACAAACGCACATTTGTTCATGGCCTAACTAAAATTCTGAATTGCAAAATTTGGTAGCTTGTTGCTTCTATCCCTCCTGCTGTGAGAGAGGGCCATGAGGGTTGGAAGCTGTGTTGTAAACCATGATTTCCTAAATTTGAACACCACAGCTCAGGACTTTGTGAAAAGTTGCTCTCAGGTGATTTGTTCCTGATACCTGGATAGGGTTTGAGGGGAGGTTAGTTCACTAGTCCTTCTCATATGCTGGTGGTCTCTTACATGTTGCTGTGATTGTGTTAAAACAGATTAGGACTATCACTAGATACAAATAGTCCAATTTATTATTAGCGTCTATGCAGAAAGATAGTAATCATATTTATGTAACTGGTCTATTAATGTTTTGCATACTTTTTTTTTTTTTTTGAGGAAGGGAATGACCTGGTTTGTAGGTCATCACTTCCTGGAAGTGGAGCTTAGAGGCATCCATTTGTCTCAGCGGTATTAGTCTTGGGTTGTCCAAGAGGAAAATAAAAACAAATTAAAAAATGTAACAACAAAAGTCTAAATAGAATGCTGTTTTGAAGTTCTGGTTTCTGGTAGTCAGTAAGTTTCTGGAAGTCAGTAACTTCCAGGTCTGATTTTGATCTCTCTCTAATACAAATTTGAACAAACCAGAGCCAGCAGTATATACTAATTATCTCAGTGATTATATATGTAAATAGGAGCTGATTGTAGGAGCTCCAATTCCCTAATGCAGTAAAGGTCAGACGTTTTCTGTCAGTTAATAGAAATAATCAATAGCTTTTGATCCTGCACTTTGTAAGGTAGGATAATGTTGTGGGGCCTTTTTCTTTGCCTGTGAAATGATTTAGGGCTTAAGAGGAGCAACTAGCAGCATTTTTCATATTGCCTGTTTCTTTTTCATTGTCTTTTTAATTTTTTTCTCTTTTGTTGAAGTAGACGAGGGGTTAGGATAGGTGTTTGCGTTAGAAACAAAAATATGCTGCTTTGGTTTTCCTTCACAAGATGCCTCCAGTCTTATGTTGCACATGTTCCTTTCTGTGTCTGCCAGTGGGACTTGGCTTTGGTGCATATTTTGCTTGCTTTTTTTCTGCTTCACATCAATTTTTCTTTTGCAATTTCTTTTGCGTGGTTTGCTTGCATTATTCTGTGGACAGCTGAGCAGGTAATTTATGAATCTGTCCTAGTTCTTGTATACAGAGATGCAAGCTGGCTTAAGTGCAGATGTTTTTCTTTAATCTGTTTTGTGCTCAATTGTAATGACTTGATTTTTCAAGAAATATAACCAGGCGCTATTTCCTCTTTAGAAAGGAAAGCCATTGAAAGTGTTAAGTGCTGTACAACTCTGAAGATAAGTCACAATGTGTCTGTAGTCAAAAACTGGTGCTATATAAGAAGCGATGCTTTAGCCTGATGCTGTCTTTTTTATGAAGATACTTTTTTTTTTTTAAATGTTAAGGCCCATTAAATGAAGGGAACAGTGAACATTACTAACTCTATACCTAATAAGAATCACTGGATCAAATTGCTACGAGCTTGTTGGGATCTAATCTGATAAGACTGAGCAGACAATGTCAGATCTAAGTTTCCAAGATGTCCAAGTTCCTGAGAGCTGGAATCTTTTCAGTTATCTTTACAAGTCCTGATCATACGATTAAACTGAAGACTTTGTGATCCTGTGTGGACTAATAATCTTGCTGCCTCGGGATAAATTTAGAAAAAAATCATTAGGGTATGTTGTGATCAACAGACACAAACACAAATCCTGTCAGTTTTACAGTGTGAGAAAAGTTTAGGTCTGTAAAAATACCCTGTTGTCATGATTGTAGTCTGGAGAATAGAGGAATGTTCCATAGAGTAACATTTATATTGTTTCGTGGAGCTCTACATTAATAATTTAAAAATGCTTTTTATTTTTTATATTGGAAAAGTGATTTCACAATCAGGTGTTCAGATTGCTGAGGCCTTGCTGACTGTTTCTGTGTTGTATTTGAAGGAAAGATGCTGTTTAGGTAATTCAGGGTTTTATTTGTAGTTTCAAGTCCTCTTGGAGGAATAGAGGAACTATCTGGCTTACTTTTCCATTGCTTATTCTCTCCTGGGACACCAGAATTATTTTCTCAGATTTCTTAAAAGTATATATTTCTCATTTCCTTATATAACCATTATTTTTAGTATACCTTACTGTTGTGAGGAGAAAAAAAAAATGAAGTCGTGTATAGGTCTGATCACCCTGCAAACCAGGATTAACATATCAGCTCTGAGCATCTGAGAAGCCCAGAAAAAAAGCTGTAACTTCTGATTTGGAATAGATTTCCATAGGAAATGTCTCCTGCTTCCTGTGCTGGACTACTTTGCAGGTTTGGTTTGCTAGGCTGCGATGGTTGGGCTCTATCCTGTTAGACAATGGTGTTATTAAACTTCCCATGGTCTGGGGAAACTACAGCATTTCACCCTTCCAGAGGTAACTGAATATTGGTTATGTTTTTTGCTCCTTGGAAATAGGACAGTGGGATGTGTCTTGGTTGCCTTAAGTAGCTCAGGACATAGGTGTGTGTGTAAAGAAAATTTTGAGCCTCACAGTATAAAACAAATCTTTTTTAGATCTGCAATACTTGAAGTAGGTGCTCAGACTCTGCAAAGGGTTCTTAAAAAGAACAGTTCTTTGCCTTATTACTCAGAGTCTGTAAATGTGTAGGTAAAATAGCAGATGCCTACCTGCTTTTTCCTGACTCTGCCTAAAACATTCAGGAGCACTCCTGTGTTTTGGGTCAGTCCTTTGATGAGTCCAGAGCATACATATATATGACTTCTGTTTGCCATCAAAAAGCTTGTCTCTTGCTTTGGAAACCCTGGATTGTTTTTCCTACGGTAGTTAGGAGCCATCCTGTACAAAATGAAATACTTCTTTGTTCAGGTTCTTAGTATCTGAGTGCTTTAACTTTTTTTTTTTTTTTAAATACATCAGGTTGAGTCATTAATATTATTTGAGGCAAGCTAAAGTTTGAGAACAACTAAAATATTGGTGTGTTACCAACATTTTTTCATCAGAAATCAGAAACGTGGCATCATAAGAGCTACTGTGAATAAAATTCTTTATATCTCAGCCAAAGCCAGAATACTTTTTGACCATTCAGTTTTCCTTTGGGAAAATTCTAGGGGAAGCCTAGAGAGTAGAGGAAGCGGCCTTCATTTGAGCTCAAATTACTTAGCTTTGAATTGGAACTAACTAAGTTAAATGTCCGTTATGTAGGATGGTTGTCTCCAAAGTGGGGTGCATGCCCCACAGGGCATATATGGGACAATCAATTGGTGTGAAGGAAGGAAGTGGTGTTAGTATCATTAATAAATGAAAAAAAGTTTTTCTTTGTTTATTCCATTTTAAAATTCCTATTGCTTATGTGTTTGTACAGTAGTACATCTACGTAATTCACAGTTAAATAAACATCAAAGCTCAAAATGGGGTATGTGATTAAAAACATTGGACCGCTAGTTTAAGAGGTCCATTGGAAGAGCTCTTGACAAAAGCAGCTCATTGCGCACTTGCATTATGGCATTCAGCAATGCAGAGATCTGAATAAAATTGATCAGTATTTGCAGTTTGTATACAGGTTTTCCAGGCTGTGCATGGGAAGCTTATTGACTTTTTTGTTCACTGAGAGATTGTGTGTTATGTTAACATGGCAAGTAATCAGGGAAAAGAAATCTCAACATGCAGCAACTCATGCAAGAGAGAAATAAAAGGATTTTGTGAAACACTTCCCTGTTTGCATTTCATCAGTGTAGCAGTTTGATTGATATATATATATATATATATATATATATATCTATATATATCTATCTATCTATATATATATATATGTTTAACTTTCAAACATACCTGTTCTTCTGTAATTTTATTGCCAGTTGATCTGTTTACCATGTGGTACGATATAACTGTGCTGTTGATGAGAATGCAGCTCATCACTGGCACAACAGTTGTTAACCCACTGAGGAATAGCAGCCTTTTGCTGAAGAAATATTGCCGTAGCATGTAAAAGCTATGTGAACAGTAAAATACTTTCTGTAGCTGTAAAAGCAGGTGAGCAATTTAGAACAGGCAAGAAATTGCAAGAGAGAAGGGAGTTCTTACCTTGGTAGTCTTTTATAACCAGTATATGAGCCTGAGCTTGTATGTGTGATCTTATAAACAGCCCTGATAAAACAAGTCCAGTTCTCACTTATTTGAAATTGTGGTCAGCAATCTAGGATAAATGCTGATAAATCATCTATGGTATGTAATGCTTGTCAGTGTAAAGAAAACTGTTCAAGTTACTGGCCTTGATACAGATTTAATTCATGTTTAAAGAACCTTAACAGGGTGTTTTCATTAACTTAGTAGTTCATAATTGTATGTTATTTCTGTAATGAAATTGAAGAAAGATCATCAGTTGAAGCTTCAAAACTGTGAATTATATCTTATTTGATTTTATTTTACAGCAATATTGTATTCTGAATTTTGATATGGAAACCAATAGTATTTATGGTTCTAAAACAAGATGCCACAATGTAAGTGGTTAATGTTGTACCCTGAAAATACTCAAGTGTATACTTTTGGAACAGTTTGTAAGGCCATGATGACACCACTTCTGACATTTTGCGATAAGAAATATGCACTGGAGTTTCCTTGCCCCTGCATGGAAGGTTTACCACTTCAGAATCACATATGGATCTGTCAGTCACTGATACTAGCTAGAAGAAGAAACCCTGAAAGGATGTGTTGATAAGAGATGCAGTTATGATTCCTTTCCTACAGAGAGAATTACTTTGTAAGTTGCTGAGAAAATGGCATCAATACTATTGAAGATATAAGATATGATGCAGAGACAGGAAAGTCATGGAAAAGCTTTTTTGCATTTGTGTGACTTAATAAGCTCTCAACACCGTATTATTAATTCATTATTATATGCATGGCAGGCAACCCAAAGTTATCTTGACGAATGTCCTGAGGACGAAAATAGGAAGAAAATACACACAAGCACAACCTAAAACTGACGCTAATTTTTCTGATGCTGGCAAGCTGCAGTCAAATCAACCACCCTCATCATCTGTTGCCAGCCTAAAGATATGGCAAATTTTAAACCCTGCTCTCCACAGCCCTTTTCTGTCTAAAAGGTATGTTGTCTTTGCCGTACGTCACTAAACAAAATCATTTTCCTTGCAGTTGTTTTTCATGAGAAAGTATTCTATGTTGTATCACAGCTGTCTTGTTCATTTTTCACATTCTTATATTATCTGACTTGATTGAATTCCATTGCATCTACTTCCTTTTGATAATCTTTGAGAGGGATGGTGCCAGGTGCAATGTAGTGAGATTTCTGATCAGACGGCTTGTCAGTGATCCTGTACTGGCAAGATCAATTCATTCTGTTTCAGTCATTAGACTCTCAAAAAGTAGGTTTTTTTACTTTTTACTTATTGTGAAAAGAAGAACACACTTGCATTTAATGACCCTCTTTTATCAGGCAAGGTTGCAAATGTATTGTTACTGTTTCAGACTATTCATGAAAATATGAAAACAGGCTTAAAGATCAGAAGAGAGGCATATCAAGTCTAGTATTTTTTTTCCCCTTAGACAGTGGTCAGCTGCAGATACCTAGGAAAACGTATTGCTGAAGTTAATGTCTTTTTCACTGATGTTTCTCTCTGAGCTTCTGATGATAAACAGTTTAGGGACTTCCTTTATTGGAGTTTGCATCCAGACTGTGATATTCTTTTGCATCAGACTTCCACTATGTCATATTTATAATAATAAATCATTGCATATCACCTGTAGGCCTCTGCAACAGTTTGTCCTTGGTATAGCCTCCTGATTAAAATTAGGTTTACATCTCAGTGAAGGAAGAGATCTGAGCACTCCCCTCCATGGAGTCTATACTAGAGCGTGCTTTGTGAAGACAACAGATTTACTCAGTAGATACCCAAAAGACAACATTGTTTGTCATGGCAAAAAATACCATGACAATACATCATAATCCTAAATGACTTGGAATGGAACTGGTAGAAATTAAATCCCAGTTTGACAAAGAAAAAGGGAATAAAAAGGCTATAAAACAAGCCAGCCAGCTTTAGTTGCATTATGTAAAATAAGTTGTGCAGCTGCTGTATGTTTGTGGTTGATTGGATAGTTGCATATTCATATTTTTAGTTAGCTTATATTTGTGATTGTCTCTTCTAACACTTGAATTTTTTTTTTTACTGAGCCTTGCTTTTGCTATATTGTACCATGTCACCTGGAAGTTGAGGAAGGGAACAAAATCTAATGCTAACTTCTTGTGTATGTGCTACTTTTTACCTATTGACTAATTGCTTGGGAGAGTTCAGTCTGTTTTACTGGAGGCTTCTTGTTCACAGGAAAATCAAGATTGCTTGCTCCAGAATTGAGAGAAATGTACACAGCTATTGCATGAAAGCTACTTAGATAGACATGAGTTATTAAACTTTATTTTACTTTAATGATGTATTAGGGGCAATGTAGTGCGAACTGCATCTGGGTTAAGTTGAAATTATCTCACTGGCCTTTCACTGTATGGATTCTTACCTGTATGTTTTGTGTTTATCTGCTTACCCTGGATTTTAAGTTCCATAATGGGATTTTGTTTTACGTCTCTAATAATAATAATATGAGAATTATTATTTTCTTTTCTCAATATTATGAGAATAATATTTCTCGTAATAATAATTCTCATAATATTGAGAAAAGAGTAATGATGTTTGCTGATTTGGGGGATCATGCAGCTTCTACGATGCATGAATTCAACATGAAACTTCTTTCTCTAGATCTCAGTGCAGTATTTATGATTTACTGTTATATATATGGCAGGCAACCTCAAGTTATCTTGACGAATGTCCTGAGGACGAGAATTGGAAGGAAATACGTGGACAGTCACATATTAATTGATTCTAATTTATCTGATGCTGAGAAATTACAGTTGGGTCAACTAGCTTCATCATCTGTTGCCAGCGCACAAACATGTCAAATATTAAGTTCTCCTCATGAAAGTTCTTTTCTATCTGAAAGGTATGTTACTCCATGCTGTTTTATTCAGTCTTCCTGAAATGATACAGCTTCACAATGGAGGAGGATTGCCCTGAAACAATTTTTATTATATTCCTGCCTTGAAGCATTTCAGTGTTCTTGAATGAAAACTAACGTCTCCAACAAACCATTTTAACATTGCATTTACTCTGATTTGTGCTGTACCTGATATTAATGGGCTAGTTTTCTCTCGTTGAAGGAATTTCCATTTTCAATAGATCAGTGTTTTTGATTTGTGAGGGTTGCCATGCAATTCAAACACATTTTGTTCTTGCTTTGCTGCTGCTCTTAAGATGCTCCTTCCACAGTTTCAATCAACTTTACGAAGTTTTGGCAGATTCCTCTTTGTTCATTTATTTTCCAATTAATCCACCAGAGGTCGCAATCTCATCAGCAGACTGGCACAATTTTAGGACTGTGTGTGTGTATTTCGTTGCTTAGCATATGCTTTTTTTTCTTTCTGTTGTTAATGTTGACTATCATAGCAAAATTGGATGTGCTATGCTAGCAGATAGTTGAATTACACAATGTTTGTTTCAGTCCAGGATGACATTTGAACTTGGAGTAAGCTCTTGCCTTTTATGACCTTCTCTTCCTTTACGGCCTTTGCTCAGTAACAAAGTATTCACAGAAACAAACAGCAAGAAATCTATGGGAAAAAAATAGAATGAGAAAGGTAAAGAAGAATGACAGGTGGCTGAAGGAATAATCGACGGTTTCCAGCTTTAAGAAATCTTACACGTTCTTGAGAAAATTAAGTCTTACTCCTCATTCTGATATATGAACTTGTTAGTGAACCTGAATGAGTAGAAATTGCTTTTTCTTTTACTGTTGGGATCTCTGTTACTATTTAAATAAATCTGATAAAGTTGCAATTTAAATAAGAGATTTAGAGCCGTTCATTAAACTGTCTGTTAAGTGTCAATCTAGAAGTACTGCATTTGTTGTTAAGAAATCTTTTCATAGCTTGGGACGGGCTAAGTGTTAATGAGTTTGGAATTTTCTGTTGTTATTACTTTACAAAATATTTGAAATCTATAATTTTTATAATTCTATTTTTCTTCTTGGTGTTCTTTTGAACGAGAGGAGTTAGTGCATTTGTAGAGAGGAAAGCATAAACTTTTAAACATAATTTTCAAAATCTGAGGAAGCATCTTGCATAGTTTTTCATGCTCACAATTGAAGTTTTAATAGCTACCACATGGAAAATGGAGAACTTACGATTTTTTCCAGTAAAGACATAGTTTGATCCTGGTCACCTTTCAGTAGCTAATGTCTGTGTTTAGAATACACTTGGAATTGATTCTGTAGAGGTCTTTCCTCTCAGAGCAGATTAAAAGCTCCCCCCTTGTGAATATACATACACGGCCATATTGACATTCTCTGCTGCCATCAAAATAACTAGAATATGGGTTCATCCTTACTGAAAATTGTTCCTTTGTTGTACTACGGAAATCACAGATTAAGTCAAAGAATTGTGTATTATCAAAACAGGGTGGTAATAAGTTAACCGTTTTCTGTCACCTAGAATTTAATGTGAGTTCCCTGTTTCCTTTCTTGCTTTTGATGTTAAAGAATTAGTGGATTTTGCATTGCGTTTTCACTGTAACTAGTGTGAAATGTATTTGTTTAAGTCATGGTCAGTATAATGAATTTAAGGTGGGTGTTAAATATAAAGAAATTTAGGGTTGTTGATAGATTCTCATTTCTCATGGCTGTTGAGAACAACTCAAGTATCATCATTCAAAACAGTCAGATTAAATAGTATCTGCATACAAACATATAAATTGAGAGATATGTTGGTTCCAGAATACGTTTTCTACAGTAAGGCTATAGCTATTCCTTAACTAGAGCTGCCTCACCTATGGAAGACTTCGTCTTCTTCAATGTACAGAGCAAATAATGTTCTTCTATACGTTTACACTTTTTGTGCATACGGACACATTTGTGGTTCATCATGAATGGAAAGAGAATTAGTAATTTCTTCATGGTGCTTATGTAGCATTCAGCACTGTAACATCAGAGCAGTCTGGACATCTTTGCATATCTTCACAGCATTCCCAAAGAGTTATGATACTGCAGTTTATAGATATGGCACTGAAGATTAGGCACCTGTTCAGAAATGATTTTGACTGTCTAGTTAAAGATGTTGAGAGTATTTTTTTCCTGTGTTTCACGATGTTCTTGTCTGAACTCAGTTGTTTGTGATTTCAGTCATTATGATCATCAGTTAGCTCCTTGCAAATTGGACTGCAAAATACCAAGTTCAGCATATTATAAAATTATTAACCCCAAATCATTTTGTACTAAAGGAAATGACAAAAGGAGTAATGGAATAAATATTCCAGAGCAGCATTAAACTGCTTTGTCTATGAAATCTTAAATTATTTTCTTACCTTCCAACACTCACAGCAAATAAAGGAGAGGTTGCAAAGGTTAGTTTTCTATTAAATTTTCAGAAGAGAAGTCATGTATACTGAATGTAGTTAAGTTTCTCTAAGAAAATATAATATGAATATATAATTAAATATGGTAACTTAGTGCATACACTAGAAACCAAAGCATGGCTATATAGACTTTTTAATCTGTGGCTGTCCTCCAGAGAGGTTGAAGGTGTATTTGCAAGGTCCAGACTCAAATGTTGGGATGTCATACAGTTCAGGCTACCAGCACATCCTGAGTAAATTCTCCAATTTATTGAAAACAAGCACACAATCAACAGTGAAAACACCAACTGATTAGTTTCTTGGATGTTTTTCTTTTTAGAAGGAGATTACAAACTCAGATGAACTCCTGTAGCTTTTCTAGTTTTCCATACTGTAGATCCTGTCTCTTTTCCGTTTCTTTCTCATTTGCATCCTTTCACCTCCCCATACTCCCTTTCAACATTACTGTTTCAGACTCTTTTTAGCAGGAATTTCTATTTCAAGTCTCTTCTCATTGCAGGATCTTATCCAGCGGACTCTATTGTCAGTTCTAACTCTAAATAAAAAATATACTGCTTTGCCTCATTCCTACTGCATTCATGACAAAGGCAAGGATACAATCAGCTGGCTTGTTCTCTTTTAAAAATTTGTTTTATGTTCTCATGGCAGTCATGCTTTGCTGCAAAATAGTATTTCAATGTCTGATATCAAAGCATGTCAGATTTTCATTCCTTGCATCCATTTCATTAGCAATGTTGGAGTATCATAGTATTTTCGTAATGGGAACTGGATTAGTTTGCATTTCATTTGCCAAGCTCCACGTGCTTATTAGAGAGGTAAAAGTTTGTCTGAATAAATTGTTTCTGCTGAGATTTTTATTCAGTATTCTTTCAAAATTAAAGATAAATTTTCATTAATGTTCTTCACAGGTCAGAGCATTGCTTGACAAAGTCAGATGGCAATCTTTCCAAGGAGCCAGAAAGAGGTAACGTTGTCTTGACTTTTAGAAGACGAAAGCTGGAGAAGAAAGGTTTGTAGTAAACAATAATCTAGCATTTAAATATGAATTCTTGAGAGTTTTTTGGGAGTCTTTATTTAGTCTAGTATTATAAAGACAGTAGAGAAATAAACTAATTGTTTTTTGCATGAAGTATATATGTTTCCTCAAAGCCAAGTTTTTACGAGTATGCTAAAATATATCAAGTAACTATGTTTTTAAATAAGAATTGAGCAATGGTGAACCAGGTCTGTGAACAAAAGGAAACTGAGAGAAGCCTAACTACACCATTAAATCATGATTTTATATATATATAAAACCTTTTATGCTCAAGAATTGAATATACTGATTCTTGAATTGCGATCTCCACTGAAATTTCTTAAATATTTGTTTTTTCTTATTGAAAATAATGGGTTCTCTGCTGATTCTGTGGGGGGAATATGCAATCTTTTGAACACTGTTTAGTGGTATTTGCTGATTCGAGCAAGAATTGCAGAATGTTGCATCCAGCAGAAATGAAAAGAAAATCTGTGGAATAGAGAGTGCTAATCCATATGTGGGAATTCTAAATTTGGTTACATCATCATCAGTTCTTGTGGTAACAATCTTTACCATATTATGTTAGGTAGTATATTCCGGCAACCACACACAATTGTGAAAGGGAAGAACTATCTCTTGTGGAAGGTGTCTACGTCCATGCATTTTATATGAAACATAACAAATATGAAGAAATACAAACGTTTTTAAGGATAACCCCTTAAATTACTTATTTTCTGACACAGAAAACAAGAGCTCTGAACTGGATAAGAAGAGAAAGAACATGAGCGCTACCTCTACCAATTGGAAGGAATCAAGCTCTTTGGATACCGAGAAAAGGAAAAGAAGATTTAGTGGCCATATTTCTGATGATTGTAAAGAACATGTTCCAGAAAAATCGCATCTACAGTCTGTAAGTTGCATTTAATTTTAATGTTTACGTTTGAGTGCAGGTGTGCCCACACTAAATGCACGAGTGCTTCTCTAGCCAGAGTAGCAACATCCAAAATAGGAGAGTTGTACTAATAAGTAGGGTATCTAGCAATATTGTTCTATTTTTGAGGGAAAGGAGTTTATTGATGCATCAAGAAGAATGAATGTAGGTTCTTCTGTTCACAACATCAGAATATGCTTTTTGTAGCAGAAATGTCACAAAGGATGAAAGATGACATTTCCTTCAGACCGGAGCATGGAGGAAAACAAAATTGGAAATAGGACATCTACATACTTAAGTTTCTTTCATGGATGGTATAGAACTGATTAGGAAACTTTGGTACAAGACTTCCAAAGTATACCCGTACTGAAATTTTGTGGATGCCATATTCCTTCCTCCTCCTCTTCTATCATACCCCTCCCTAAAGTTTTATTCTTTTCAGTCAATAAGATTTGGAGAAAAAAAAAAAAAGGAAAGGCTGACTGAATCAGTCAAGTAAATGTTATGGTTTCTATTTAAGCTTTTGAATATGAGAAAGGTAGATATGTGACTTAATGATTAAAAACTCTCAGAAGTAGGTAGTTGACCAAACCACACATTTGCAAAGTAACAGATGTTGCTGTTGCTTGATCTTTCATTGCGAAATACTGGGAGAGCTACTGAAAATCAGAAATAGTTTCTTGTTCAGTTTGAAGGGGTTTTGAATAGGCTTTGAACAGGCTGTTTCTCCTGTTTATCTGTAGTAATAAATACAGGGAGAAAGAAATTACACTGTCTTCATCTCTAAGGGCAGTGTCCTTAAGCTGTGATTATGTATTTTATCTAGAATGTAGCAAATTCTCAATTATTACTAATCTGAACCATCGTAGAAAGATTAAGGAATAAATAAATATCCTTTGATTCCTGTTTTCTAGAAAGAGCAAAGATTAAGTTCAGCTCGCTCTTCTGGCTGCAGAACTCCTTGTGAGGATGAACAAGATCACAGATCTAACCTGGTACAGGATTGCGTTGCTCAGACATTGGAGAGAGACTGTAAAGACACTCCTGCCAACAACCAATTAAGACCTGTTCACAGCTGTTCAGAGGAGGCTGGCTCTGAGTCTGCTCCCAGTAATTTGTCAGAAAAACAGCTTCTTGCCACTAGAGTTTCACCTCGGGTTAGGACCATCAGGAAGGTAAAGATGGACACATCACAGTACCCAAACAAGTTGAGGAACAGAATCTCCAGGAGTAATTGGCCACTTGTTTCAGCTGATACAAGTATGTACTGTATCTGTGTTGCTGGCATTTATTATTGGCATACTTAGGGACTCATTCATGACTGACTAGTTGAAGTATATACAACCAAAGATTGAGGACACATATTGTGTAATGCATTATGCAGATCAGAGAACGGTACCTAGTTTAGTCTAGAAGAGTGCAGAGCATTTTGTACTTGATAAACAGAGCAGAGAGCAGGATTTTCAAATTCCAGTCTGTATTCTGCAGCTGATTTGAACCCATGGAAAACCAATCTTGGATGTTTTAATAATCTTTAAATTGAGTAAAATACTTTTTTCTTTGTTGAAGCAGGTATTTTGTGGCTTCTCTCTTCTGGGAGTCAAGCAGTTTTGAAGAAGAGGTACAAAGTAATAGTAAAGATAGAAAACTACTTCTTACAGACACCTTCGTACACACAGCTGTTGGCTAGCTGGGATAACATGCTTCAGTATTATATACTGGAAGAGAAAGAGCTTTTTGCTCATCTGAAATCTGCAATGAAATATTCTCAAATCTGAATCGTATGGTATATGTATATATTTTTTCACTCTTTAGTTGTCCTCTCCAGTGATGATGAAGATGCGTCATTTGAACCAAAGGATGAAGAAGGACTTTCTGAACCAAAATGCATGGAACAACTGCAAGATAATATTGCTGATGTTCAGGAAATGGACCGAAAGTCTGATGTCCATTTCTCTGAAAAGCTATTGGAAGACAATGTGGAAAGTCACACAGAGCAGGTAATGCAGTTTTTGAGTTATATTTTGTTATGTCAGACTATTCATTTATTTATTCACTGTTTATTTTTTCTTGCATGTTGGGAAAACCGTGAAATGATTAGAGCAGATATGACTAGTTGCAACCGAACAGTAGCTGTAGTAATTTATTTCGTAGTAGTTTCATTTGTTTTCTGGTCTTCTATTCTAACTTTTGCTGCATGGAGAAGTTAAAACATCTCTCTAGACAGCAGAGGGGGTGAGATGAAGTTTCGTTTCCTATGTGGCTAGCAGTGGAATTTGAATCTAAACCTAACCATGACAATTGTTGCCCCATTTTGGACTTGATGAGCCTTGTTTTAATTTGTTTGACCTGGATTTGAAATATCTTTGTAATCCCAAAACAGGCCAGGAGAGTCATCATTGCTTTGTCTCACGAATGCATTGTTAATGTAATAAGCATTGAATTGGATTTTGATATCAAAAGAGGAATATTTTCTGTTTTACCATTGTTTGAGTTTTTGCTTGGGTATAGATGGCAAAGCGTCCGGGTTATGTCTTGGCATTGGGAGATGAGGGTAAGAATTTGGAAGACTACAGAATGGAAATAACTCATTTAAAGAAGCTCATATACCACCCCATTTTTTTTCCTCAGCTTTTAATAAAGTCAGATGAAGACAAACATCCTATGAACTTGCCTTCTGGGATCATACATAGTGAACAGATGAAACCAGGATTAGATTTTGAATTTGATAGCCTATACATTGGGAAATTTAAATGGTCATCAACAGGTCCTGTTAGGGTAAGTTTGTCTATTATGGTTACATTTGAGGATATTTAAAAAACAAAATTCTTTTTAAGTAAAGCCAGTGGAATTTAGTGTGGATGCACTTTTTGATTATCGTTACATCAAATTGCTTTGGCTAAAATATATTTGTGTGTTTGGATTGCTGTCAGTAGAAAAGTTAACTGCAATTTTGTGCACCTCTAGTTTTCAGAGGTGAAGATTCTGGTAAATGCCATGTTGGGACAGAAATCATTCTGGGGCAGTTTTTAATGAATTGTAACAGCAAATAATGGCTGTGGTAGAGTAGATGTCAACTGGAAATTAAATTAATTTTCTTAAAAATAATATAGATATTAGAATAAGATAATCATAGTTCACATGTATAATATGCGTTAATCTTGACATTTAAACAGAAAATTGTTTGTTTTGTAGCTTCAAAGAGCTGTAAAATGGTACTGAAAGCATTAATTGCATAGGTAACATGCTGCTCAACAAAGTGTAGAAATGTAAGTGAAGGGGTACTTTAATTGCATTCCAACTGTGGGAACTTATATAGGTCATTGAACAGGCTCATTGTATGTATTGAAATTTAAAAATGTTGGAATACAAATGTCTTTTTTGTTTACAGTAAGACATTTTAAAATACTGTAGTTTGCAATAATAATCTCAGCATTTCACAAAACAGCAATTTTGTGCAGCGGTTCTCATGCAGTAATGAAAACATCTCATGGAAATGTCCTGTATTAAAAGACAAAATAATTCCAGAGATGAGTTGGAATAGAACACTTTTAGGTGGAAAGGGAAAGTTTTCCCTGGAGGACAAACAAGTTTATTCTTTGTGTATAATCTTGTAAGGGAAGAGAAACCTCTCAGCACACACTACAACCTTCAGTAAAAGTGACAATAAAACATTATTTAGCTAAGCTTTTCTGACATACTGACAATGAACATAGAAATTTTAAAGGCATTTAATTCAAAAATTAGTGTAAATATCAAGGTCTCACCCCAGTGTGGACAGTTTACATAGCGTCCTTCGTTCAAGTAGTGCAGCTGACAGTCTTTATCAAAGGATACCTCCTTAAATTCTTTTTAAGTGTTAATCTTTCTTTCTTTCTTTTTCTTTCTTTCTTTCTTTTTTTCTTTTTTTTTAAAGAATCTGAATGTAACTGTTTAAATTCATAAAATGCATTTAGGAGTTTTGTTTTATGTGAAAGGGACAAATCTCTAATTAGGCATATTATTTTCAGTTTATTTGGCTATAAGCAAGGGAGGATGAGGAGCTAATAAAACATTCAACCTGTAAAAAGTGAGTTCATTTATACTGTTTTTCAATCTTATTTCAGTTTATGACCAAGTATATTACAATACCATTTCAAGGTAAGACAAACTTTTATTTAGCCTTTTCTTAACTTTAAATTTAATCTTTAGAGTATTACGTGATACTCAACATACTATTTTGTTGATAATAATTTATAATCTTTCACAAAGACACCAAATCACTTTTGAAATAAACATTTTTCAGCAAATGGATGTAGTGGTATCTGTAGTGTAAGCATTGATAACAGCTACTTTTTGCGCTTCTAAGGTGAACTTGCAGTTTTAGTGGCCTTGTTTGTGCATTCCTGCATATGGTAAGTGTTAAACTGTATTAAATGTAACGATTTCACATATTTCAAACGAATCATTTCACTTCAGGGATTTTAGACGCTTAGGTTTATTTAAAATGTATGAATTGACTAAAGCCAAGAGGAACATAACTGTAGATTTGCATTCATTCTGTTTTCCCAAGATGATGCATGGATTACTGTATCTCGCAGGAAAAGTTTTCTGAGCGGTTCTGAGTTGGATTGACTGAAAGAAAATAGGAAATTTTTGGTGTTACTGTTTGGTAACTTTGTTTCATGTAATATAAATGATTTAAGTACTAAACTCTCAACACATTTAATGTAGTGTCGGGAATAAAATATACAATTACAGTTTTAATAGATTCTGATGGTGTTTATATCTTAGTATGTAGTAACTCTAACTATTCATACTATGACATGTGTAGCTTTCTCTTTTGCAGCCACAAATAGTGTTACTTTAAATCCTATTTTTTTACAGTGGCACTTAATAAGAATATTAAGCTGAATGTGGATACCCTGGATGTGAGAAGGTTTGGATTGTGGAGAAATGATGATGGCTGTTCTTCAACAACTGTAATTTTCATTTGGTTGTCTGTGGATTATGTAGAAAAGATTGAAACCCAATTAGGAAAACGTGTTAGCAGCGAACCATGTGAGTACTCTTGCCCTATGTCCCAGCATGAGTGCAGTGCTCCTCAGCAGCAAACCACTTCTATCCACAAGGCTATAGCATCAACTCATCTGGATGGGGTTCTCTCCTGGACTTGAGGCTCTCCCGGTACAGCCCTGGGAAGAGCCCAGATGGGGTTGTTCCTTTTTCCAACTCCTCAATTGCGGTTTTTGCCTGCCATTGTGCCTTTGTGCTTCTCTGGGCTTGTGGAGCTGCGCTTCTGATGGGCTGATGGGCCTCTATGATGAACCCAGGAAGGATATTATTTGGGCTTCTCCTGCTGTTGTTTCTCTGTGCTCCTTTGTGGGTGTGCAGACGAACTTTTGTCACACAGCCGAATCGTTAACAATATCCATTCTTTCCTTTTTCCAGCCAAATCTAGTGAATTTATTTTTCTTGAACTGTCCCAACCACTCACAGAGAAAGAAGTCGTCAGACTATCTGAATTAATTACAGAGTTAAGCAAGAAGAACAGAGCGCCAGATCTCCCTGAATTGTTGTCTTTGAAGCAAGCTTTACTCTTGTTTAAGGACTTGTCTCCTGAAGAGAGCTCTTTTATAAGTTCCAGTGAGGATCTGCTAAAACAGTGTGCAACAAAAGAGAGTATCTCATTTGCTCAAGAGCCTAGATTTCAGGTTAGCAAATAACTGTTGCTTGATTCATCACGTTGTTGGTGTTCACATATTGCACTCGGTGTTGGATCAGACAGGTGCAGAAAACAAGTTTTGTATATCTCTAGTTTTAAAAAGAAACAGAACACAATTACGTTTCCTATTTATTTCTTACAAAGGGAACAATTTGAGATAAACTAGACGATATGTGTGAAGGGATAGTGTATAGAGACCTCATCAATAAGCGGCAAATGCTCAAGCTTTTGATTGACTTACGGCTGCATATTCCCAGACCATAGGGATTCCCTGCCCTTGTGGTGTTCCAGGGCAGAAAGGTAGGAGTTA
This sequence comes from Alectoris magna, assembly GCA_030625065.1. Classification (NCBI taxonomy): domain Eukaryota; kingdom Metazoa; phylum Chordata; class Aves; order Galliformes; family Phasianidae; genus Alectoris; species Alectoris magna. The sequence continues at coordinate 111,257,844 of CM060560.1, forward strand.
GTCAAGTAAGAAGTAATGAAGCCATTTATCAGTTGAACTAGAAGGGAATGGTTGCAGTAGAAGAGGAACTATGTATCTTGCCCATTCCAGTCACCTCTTGACTTTCCTTGGGCTGCTCTGCAGCTTGAAATGCTGAATGATGTGTGAAACTTTTTATTATTTTTTTTCTTTTCCTGGTAGAAACCAAAACCAAAAGTGGCCAGGCCCAGTTATGCCCTTGCAAATAAGCAGAATAGTGGTTGCTACTCTATCTCTCTATCCTCTGCACCGAATGAAGAATGGAAAGAAGTAGGAGAATTGGGAGCAGTTAAGAAGTATGTAATTTTCATTTCTAGTTTATTTCAGTGTTGTGTTATAGAATATCTATATATAAATATAAATGTAGTTATTCAAAATAGTTAACAGACAAGATGAGTGTGTTACAGGATGAAACAGAATCTCAGAAATAAGGGCATACCTGAACTGTGACTGCTAGGCCAGATCATGGATACATCAGTGGGAGGATAGGGTTCTCATGGCCACTATGAGTGTCCACTAAGTTCATATTACAGCAAAATGATTGCTAACTAAAGATGTCATTTTTTTTTTTTGCTTTAAACAATGTTTTCTTTCACTGTTCTGTCACAGTTGATCTACGTTTGATCTAGTTTGTCATATATTTCACTAGATATTACAGGACTATGCTTAACAAAATACATTGGAAAATGGGAACATGCAAATGTGTAATGCAGGTATCGTATATCAGTTGGAATAAATTGTTCTTAAGAACCTTTTGAGAGTATGTGCCCTAGTATTTTTCCCATTTTGTATAGCCATTTATCAGTTAGTTTTATGAAAAGAAAAAAAGGGAGGGAAAAGTAAAAGTAAAATATTTCCTTTTCAGAAGCTTTCTCAAAATTCTAGTGTGCAGTGGGGGACATAAACACTCTTGTAAACACTCTTACTATCGTGTGCAAAGAACTTTTGAGATAAAGATTCTGAGAACTTGCACTTTACCAGGTTTTCCAGGAAGTATTTTCCATGTAGAACGACTGTATGAAGAAGTGTTGTGTAAAATGTGGGTCTTTACTGTAACATGATTTGTGTTTTCTAGTCTGATTGTTTATCCACCCCCACCTGCAAAAGGAGGACTTGGAGTCACAAGAGAAGACCTAAAATGCTTAGAATATGGAGAGTTTCTTAATGATGTCATCATTGATTTCTATCTGAAGTAAGTAATCAAATGCTTACTTGTCCTCTTCTTTCTGAGACTTGATCTGGACTTTCATGTAGCTGTAAAAGTTGGTTGCTAGATATGGTATAATAATTTTAAAAGTAACAGTATTATCAGGTTGTGTGTCTTTTTAAAGCTTTTGTATACTCTGAAGTTTAATCTGCTTCAGTTTCATTCTTGTTGACCCTTAAAGGGCTGTAATACACTCTGGAGATTATAGATCGAAAAGCTGTTGGGGAAAAAAAGGCCGCATGTGTATTTCACAGAACAGAAAGTGATGAGCAGTTTTCATCAGGCAGTTAAACAAAGAGAGGTAGTTTCTTTACTAGGCTTACATGAAGTTGAGTATCCTCAGCTATTCTGTGTAAGTGTTCAGGGATTCTTCTGATGCACGGCTCTTGCATAAAGCAACGTAACAAACACTTTTGATGAAGGTGAGCTTACCTGCACTATGCCATCCTACTAAAGATGCTTGTGAAAGTAAGTGATGTTACAGGCATTCCCTCTCTGTGCTGACTTAGACCTAAGCAGAATTCCGACTTTCTTTGAAGGTTAACTGTAAGAATTCCATTCAGCTTGGCATCAGCCATAGCTTCTGTAAACATGAGCAATAATGAGCCAGTTAAATCTTTTAGTCTAAAGGAATGGGAAAGGAAACGTGCCAGGGTGTTTTCTTGTATTTATACAACAAAAGCGCCTGTATGCTGTGCTAAATTAGGAAAAAAAAAAAAAAAAATGCAGGGTAGCCTCTGTGCTAACTGTAGCTCCTTTTTACCAGAAATACAGGAAGTTTGAATAAAAGAATTTAACGCAGTTATTGCAGAAAACCCCCCTGCTTTTTAAATTTGTTAGACTTCTTCCCATAGTCTTGACTTTCATTGTGTTAACAGTTGTATGATATATGACTGTGTTACATATTTTGTTAAATGAAACTGGAGGCACCTTATGTAGTATTACTTAAATATTGAGAGCTTTGGCCTTCTGAAGTGACAGAATAAACACTCAAGCCACTGCTTATAGTAAGATGATCGACAGTAAAATAATACTAAATGAGTATCTGTAGATACTCATCTCAACTTTCATGTGTCTAACTTGTAGAAGTCAAGTTGGCAATTTGTACTACTGACATGTTCCATGCTTTTTATAAATAAGTATAACACTGCATAGTCTTATATTAGGCCTGGCTTTATTGCAAGGCCTAGAAACATAGCTGTAAAAATAAGGCTAGCAGCATTAGTACCGGAGCACAAACCTGAGAGAAAAGTATCTGTATTTTTAGTAGCTGTTTGGCCTTTTCAGTCTGTGATGATGTTCATCCGTCTAACCACATGTAAAATAGAGTAGATAAAAAAATGAAGGCAACCAATATTAAACATAATCTGAATATCCTAAGTCATTAAAATAATAGTTATACTCTTGATCAGTAAAGGTACTTTCTAGAAAGGGAGTATGCTAATTTCCATCTTTTTTCTTTGATAGATACCTGTTGTTGGAGAAGGCACCAAAATATCTTGCTGAGCGTACACACATTTTTAGCAGCTTCTTCTATAAATGCCTGACGAGGACAGAAAAATTCTCTGAGGAAGATCCCAAAGTTTCGTAAGTTCTTGTTAGATGACACAGTGACCTTAATTGAGCTACTTGTTGCTGCTATTGAGAAATTGGCTTATTGTCTTCAAATTAGCACATAAAATATTAATCAGTGTTCTCCAAAGTACTAGTGGTTTAAATGTTGTAACTCACAGTTGAAATATATTAATTAAAATCTGTATGTTATTTGAACGGAATAGGAATAAAAGTGTTAATACCTTTCCCCATTATTAGGAGTTTCTTCTTCTTCACTTTACGTGGTTACTTATGGATTTTGATTTTTTTTAATTATAGATTCAGAGTTTTGGAAGGTATGCATTATTTTAAGTAATGCATGTCCAGAAATATTTACCGCATATTTCATGTTGCACACTGATAATAAATTATTGTCCAAAGTTTTACTGAAAAAAAATTTCTTATACACCAAGTTTACACATAGATGTTTGTTACACTCTTAACATGGTGGAATTATATATTCTCAGAAAATGTTTCAGTAGGGGCTCAAGAATGCTTTATCACTTTGTGCTTCCAACTAAGATTGTGAAAAAGGTCCCTAGCAGATTTTCAATTCCTTCTTAACACTGGTATTTGAGAGCGGAGCTTCTCTGCTGCTTCACTTAGAGTGATCATCTGCCAGAAGCATTCATGCTATTTTCTTCGTTCACCTTGTCAGAACTTTTTTTTGTTCACCTCTGTCCTCTGCAGAGCTTCTCAGCAGCTTGGTTTTCCATTCCTTACTCCTTTTTTCCTCTTTTCTCCCATGCTGAAGTTATGATTTTTAGTACAGAATGTAATTACAATAGCATATGATTTTTGTCTTGATTTTGCTTTAGTTCACATTGATACAAAGCTTTTTGAACCATTAGTCTCCATTTTAACTTAATGATAATAAGAAACTGAAAAACTGAACTGAAATCTTTTGTAATTTTTTTCTTATTCTCCTAGAATCCTTTTACCATGCTTTATGTCTGTAGGTGTAGCAATGAAATGTAATCCAACCATTAAAGCTCAGGAGTGGAGGGAATTTGTGCTATGGTTCTGACTTTGCTACAGGTTTGCTGGGTTACCCTAGGAAAGGCATTTATGTTTATGCTTCTGAAACCAAGACTATTTAAATAGGCCCTCAAAGGAGTCAGTGTGAAGTTGAACTAATGGATGTTGTGAACTTCTGTAGATCTGCTTTTACACTAACAGATAGTTATACACAATTTTTGTATTTGGTGTAGTAAATAATGACTAGATAAATAATTGCAGCAAATCCTTCAAATCAGTGGATAGTTTACCAGAAAAGTTAGGAATACTAATCTGTATACGTTACTCTAACAAACAAATCTCAATAGTAATTGTCATTTGATTTTCAGAGTGGCACAAAGAAGACACAAAAGAGTACGAACATGGACTCGTCACATAAACATCTTCAGTAAAGATTATATCTTTGTGCCTGTGAATGAGGAGTAAGTCTGTGTGTTTCAGACACCTTTTTTGATATTTAAAGATTTTAGTATTTGAATGTTGTGGTGATTTTAAAGATTTATGGCTGTAGGCCACATGGCTGCTGGCTTGGATAATTGGAAATGAACACATTAGGTTTTGAAATAGCAGTGAGGTATGGAATGAGGAATTTTGAAGTCTCTTCAGAGGTTAATTTTCCTATTAATTAGTGCTGTTGAAAGTAAACTTTACATCTTTGTTCTTGATTTTTCTGAAAATTACTTTTATGTATTTCAAAATAAATTTCATACCATTACGATGATTCCTGTGTAAATAATGCTTCTATAAAGAGTCTCGGCAACTCATGGGGTTAATGGTAAAAGGAGCAGGAGTAGCACTGTGACTGGGCCTGGCTGAGTAACTGGGCTGCATGTGGAAACTCCAGGAAAGCTGAAGAGTAATTTAGAGTTACTGTTGAAAACCTACAAGAAGGCACAAAGCGAGAGTCATGTTTAACTTGCAAGTGTATTCAAAGCTGGGATTACTATCACCAGTTATTTTATTACTTTTTTGCAGTGGGATGGGTGGTAAGAGAGTGCTATAAATTGCCGTGGAAGGAATTTATGCTTATTTCTGCAGTTATGCCAGAATGTAAAGAAAAAAGTGAGTCAGAGGATTTATGTGTGATGCCATGAAAGAACATTGCAGCAGCAGTTATGTGTAATCGATCAGTTGTCCGCATACTCTCAATGTTATAAAAACTTCTCATATCCTTTTCAGAACCAAATGTTACAGAATTTTGACATTTTTCCTCCCCTTCTCCTCACTGTTGGGCAGGTCTCATTGGTACATTGCAGTTATCTGTTTTCCTTGGTTAGAAGAAACCGTATACGAGGAGTGTCCCCACCAGAATTCATTTAATCTGTCTCCACTTCAGTCAGAGAACAAGAGTGAGGACTCTGTAATTGGTTCAGTGTTGGCATATCCTGAAGAAGAAACAGAAGCAAACAGAATTTTATTCTCCAAAGGTAGATAATCTAAAAGAAAATTATGTCAGTTCATATGCAATTCTGATAGTTTATTAATCCTTGAAGGAGAGAAATAATGTCTTAAAAGCTATTTCTTATCTTAAGTTGTAGTATGTTTTTGTATTATTATGCATAACAAGGACTGCACTGCATTCTTTTTTTTTTTTCCTTCAACTCTGGAAAATAGTGGAAGAGATATAAAGCAGTGACTTATTTCCCATCATGAGTGAAAGTTCTTGGATTTCATTAAGAGTATTATTAGGATGGGAGGCCCTCTAAATCTGCTATTTGAATATTTAGAAGGGAAGCAAAATTGATTTATTTTTGAATGCTCATAATCATCAATTTGAAAATGAGGAACCTTTTCTTAATACTTTTGTTCTTCTGTACTAGGTGGCAATGAATCTGCTGCTTCTGCCTCAGTCCTGGATTCAGGTATTTCTAAAGTAAGTGCTTTTCTGTACTGATAGAGGAAATGTATTACTTTATTTCTGAAGGCCCTGAGACTTGAACAAATGATTTTATGTCATCTTTTTGCAGCAGCTGTCATTATTTATGTGGTCTGCAGCCTGTGCAAGGCACTTTGAATTAGTCTGAAGTCCTCCTTTGCTTGTTTGCATTGCTCATGCTGTTGTTTCACATTTTAAAAGATTGTGTAGTTTTCTGTTTCTGCAAGGGAAGGCTCTGGCTTTAAATCTGTAAAGACATTTGTTTTTATACTTGTAATGTTGTAAGGTTAATTTTATTTTCTCTTCTCCCAGATCTCCCTAAATAATTCCAAAAGGCAAGTTTGTAAAAGGTATGTTTCTGTTTTTCGTGTTAATGTTGTATCATTAAAGATCTTATTAAAATGATGATTGATTCAGGTATTTGTTGCACACCTACAGCTGTTGGGACTTGTCTGTTTTCTTGCACATTTGTTTAGTTATTGATGCTCTTGTCAAGCTGTATTTAAAAAAAAAAAATTGCTTCAAAAGTGTTGGTAATGAAAGACTAAACTGACTTTGTTGTTGCTTACAGGCCTTGTATACTGATCTTAGATTCTTTGAAAGCTGGTTCTGTGCAGAAGACAGTTCAGGTTTTGAGAGAGTAAGTGACAACAGTGACAACATTTATTAGAAAAAGATGCTGCTGGTCATATTTCGATGCTTAAAATACTTTTCTCTATGAAGATGTACCTTTCTGTTACTAAAGGATAACTCGTAAGCAGCCACAACCATTACTGTAACAGCAATACAGAGGTTTGTGCGAGAAGCATGTCTTTGTTTTGCGGTCTAAATGTAATGTAAAAATTGTGAATTGGACGGTGAATTGACTTCTTTCTAAAGTGCAAAATAAGTAATACTTGTGAAGTATTTAAAATGAGCACTTCAGAGTTTAAATGATGCGTTTTCCAAAGGGCTGGCCTTCAATTTTTTGGTGGAGCTTTCAGAATTCCTGTGTTAAATCCACAGCTATGTACAAAAAAATAGAAACTACACTGATGCTGTCTACAAGTGTCATGTGCCGGGATAGTACTATCAGGATGGTATTATCTATTTTGAAAAGTGAGTCTTTTATCTGAAAAGTATGCAAGTTTTGGAAGTGTTAATGAATTTTACAGTTCTTTTATGTACTCCTAATGACTTCAGTATCTGTCATAACGTTTTAAAAAAGTTGCTAATATTCATTATTTGAAGATAAACAGAATTGATCTTTTTGTACTCTGTTGTATTCACTTCACTGAAAGAAGCAAAACTTGGTAAATCAGGTACTACACAGAAAAGATCCTTCTTGCAGAAGTAAATCCTTCATAAAACTGCAGTGGGAGTAAATGAAAATCAGTTAATTTTTTGACAGTATCTATTCCCTAGAGAGACCTCCCCACCGTGTTTGTCTTGGGAAGAAGAATGAAGTAGCAATTTTATTTTTTTTTTTAAATCTCTGTTTAATATATTGATGTAGAGATTTATACTTTGAGCTACTCCCAGAGATAAAATTCCAGAGGGTGAGATTTCTTGGTGTTCAGTCACAGAGGTGTCACAAAAAATCAGAAAAAAAAGAGTTGATTTACTGAGGTGTGAAGTTGGGGAAGCAGACATCATAACTTCAAATTGCAGTTACGCACTGAAAGCAGAAATTTAAAGACAACTGATACAAGGGTTCCATGACTTTTTCTTTCATAGAATGATGGAATGGCCTGGGTTGAAAAGGTCTACAATGACCATCTAGTTTCAACCCCCCTGCTATGTTTAGGGTTGCCAGCCACCAGACCAGGCTGCCCAGAGCCACATCTAGCCTGGCCTTGAATGCCTTCAGGGATGGGGCATCCACAACCTCCTTGGGCAACCTGTTCCAGTGTGTCACCACCCTCTGCGCAAAAAGCTTCCTCCTAATATCTAACCTAAACCTCCTCTGTCTTAGTTTGTTTTTCTTTAAGTTGATTTTCATTATGCTTTGAGTAGTATTCAGACCCAAATAAATTAAAGTCTACAGGCATAAGTCCTTTTGTAGTACTTATCACTTGTGCCTCACTGAACACTCTGTCTTTGAATTTTATGTTTGGTCACTATTCACAGGTACCATTTTTCTCAAGATTTGTTTTGGGTGTTTCATATGTATTTTTATTGTCAGAATTACAAGGCCTTGTGAAATTCAAACTGAGGTCTGACCTTGTGTGTGTAGTTTTTTTTATTCCCTGAAGTCAGACGTTTATTTTCCGGAAATCTTGAGTGTTTGCAACTTTAACTGAAGTCAAGAGAAAGGCATAGCTGTAGTAAAATCCAGAAAAAATCCATCTGCCACCTTTCCGTTGTCTTGTGAGTGTGTAACCTTGTCATAAAGCAATATCAAATTAGTGAGACAGAATTTTTTTTGTGTGAATCTGTGTTGATAAGACCTGATGATTGTGTTATTTTTGAATGCCTTTCAGTGACACCCAGGATAATCTTCTCAGTAATCTTTTTCAGTTACTGAAGTTAAACTAATGGGTTCGTGATTTCCAGGGTCTTTTCTTTTGCCCTTCTTGTAAACTGGGACAGTGTTGGCTAGTTTGCAGTCAGAAGAGACCTCTCCAAACCCCCAAGATCTTTGGTAGATAGTTGAGAGAAGTCCTGGTTAATTACAGTTTTAATATCAACAAATAGAAAGTTACTGCTTCTCCAGCTTACAGGACTGGGCAACGAGAAGCCTATCATTATTAAAGACCAAAGCACGTTAAATGCCTCTGCCTTTTCATTATCTCTATTCATCAAGTGACTAGCTTTATCCAGTAACATTCCAATATTTTCCTTAGACTTTTTCTTGCTATTAGCATACTCTTAAAAGGACTGGTTTTGTTATCTGAAATGTTACTGGCCAATTTGAACTCTAGTTGAACTTTAGCCTTTCACATTTTCTTCCTGCGTATGCAAACTGCAGCTTTGTTATTTTCCTGTGTAGCCTGACCTTGCTTAAAGATATGAATCCAACTTTGTGCCTTCAATCGCATGCCCAAAATCAGTAGTCAGTTCAGAAAGTGAAATCAGTGAGTTGCTACTGAAGCAAGAGAACAATTAAAAAAAGCTGATAACAACTAAGTCGTAATCATTAAAGAAATGATCCTTCAAGTTTTATAACAGGTTTTCCAATGCTTTATACCCTAATGGGCTGCAAGCGTTATAATGGTGTAATTATAGCTGAAGTTCAAAAAGTTAACTTTAAATTTAAACTTTAATAGCTTTCTGAATTTTTTTTAAATTCTGAATTTTTTAGGGTAGAGAAACACTGCTGGCTTTTTGGGATGAACACAATAAAATCAGGGAAAGATCACTTGAACTCCTCCTGGAGCTCAGGTTTAAAAATGACCTAGCATCCTAGTAGCTTGAATAAACTCAATGCAGATGATGATAATGGCTATTATTTTTAAATAATTTCACGCATCTTTTCCACTTTGTGTACTGTATATTCTATGATAGAACTGAATCTGTGTATGGTAGAATATTGGACAGTGAAAATTTTTTACTTGTATGAATTTCTTTTATAGATTCTGTGAAATAGATTGGTTAAGACTATCTTAACATTTTGTCCAGCTCCGGAACAATATTGAGAAGCATCTCAAATTTCATTGAGCTTGGAAGTTATTTGGGTTATTTCTCAAATACTTAATCTATTTGCTTTCTTTTATAGGTATCTTGAAGTGGAATGGGAAGCTAAAAGAAAAACGCATCGGGAATTTAGTAAATCAACGATGATTGACTTTTATCCAAGAGTGCCTAAACAAGATAACAGTAGTGACTGTGGGGTGTATTTGCTACAATATGTGGAAAGCTTCTTCCAGGTACTAAAAGAATCTGGTTTTCCTTTTCCCCAAAATCACCTCAAACCATAAACTGCTATTTTTGAGAAAAATACCCAGACAGAAAACCTGTGTTTCTTAGCAACGTTGTCTAAGGTACTTGAGAAAGAGAACATAAAAGCTGTTCTTTGCCTTGTGGCAGGAGGTCTTTGTATCTGGAACACAGATGATTTCTCTTCTGGGTTTCTTAGGCAGGCATTTCTAACCTTGTGGTTTAATATTGCACTTACATTGACACATTCAAGGTCTGCAGCTGTATGGATATATTTGGATCCTATGTAGTTTATGCATTTCTGGCCTACAAATGGTAAAAAAAGGCATGTTTTCTGTGCAGGTTCTCTTGTTGCCTTTCAAACTTTGTTCAGCTTTTCCTTTGGCCTTTGAATGGCACTGTCTGGGCAGGCAGCAGCTTCTGCAAAGAGATAGAAGTAGGATCCTTAGGAGACAATGCACAAAGCTAAGGGAATCTCTCTTACGTGTTCAGCACATACTTCTAAATATCATCTTCTTGACCTTCCTCATGACCTGCTCTAGCAGCTCCGTGCCTTTCTTAAGCTGCGGGCCCCAGAGCTGAACACAGTGCTTCAGGTGGGCTCTCATGAGTGCTGAGTAGAGGGAGAGAATCACCTCCTTTGATCTGCTAGCTACCCTTCTTTTGATGCGGTCCAGGGTATCATTGGTTTTCTGAGCTGCAAGTGCTTATTGTCAGTTCATGTCAAGCTTTTCATCCCCCAGTACTCCCAGGTCCAGCAAAAGGCTGCCTTCTGTCCACTCATCAGCTAGCCTGCGATCGTGTGCATGACCTTGCACCTAGCCTTGTTGAACAGCAGTTTGTTTGTGTGGACCCACCTCTCGAGCCTTCTGGAGTCCCTCTGGATGGCATCCCATCCCTCCAACATGTCCATGGCACCTCTCAGCTTGGTGTCATCTGCAAAATTCCTGAGGGTGCACTAAATCCCGCTGTCCACATCACTGACAAAGATGTTAAATAATACCAGTCCTAATACTGTCTCCTGAAGAACACCTCTTATCACTTGTCTCCACTTGGACAGTGAGCTGTTGACCACAACTCTCTGTGTGCAGCTCTCCAGCCAATTCTTCATTCACCAAGTGGTCCATCTTTCAGATCCATGTCTCATCAGTTTAGAGTCAGAGATGTAATGTGGGCTGTGGGCTATCTGCTCTATTTGGCCTTGCTTAAGTAGGGAGTTTAGGCTAGGTGACCTCCAGAAGTCCCTTCCAGCCTCATCCATTCAGTGATTTTGTGATAGGGAGGTAGAAGATGAATTTATTTATTTTTCTTTTTTTACCGATGTTCTGAACTGCCCATTCTCTAACAATACAGAAGCAAGGTCAGGATGAGGTGGTTTGTTGTTTGTCCTAAGCATACCAGGACTCATAGGCCATTCTCACTTTGCTTTTTGGATTTAACACGACTCTTTATTCACAGGAAGAAGGTGAAAAGTAGGCATGGCAAAAGAATGACGAGGGGAGGAAGAAAAAAACTTTGGCAATTGAGATGTAGTGTTGTAAACTTATTGCCAGAGCTAGCAATATCTCAGCCATTTGAATTTGCTTTCCTCTTTTGGTCCAAATTTTCCCCTCTCTATGTCCTGCTAGAATTGCTGGCAATACTCTTGCTTCTTTGTTTTCTTCCGTCAGACAGGCCAGCTCATGACAACAAAAAATGTGCCTGAAACTTGCTTGCCTGACTGCAGTAGGCTTAATCATTCCATATAGTGTAACTGTACATGCGTATTTTTTGATTGAAGTGCACCTGCCTCCTGTTAAATATCAAGAGCATGTCTAACTGTATGAGAGTATGCAGAATCAGCATTGAATATGAGCTTATATGAAAGTATCTTGAAGAGGAAGTGATGATAATCTGTTTTTTGTTTACCACGAGTAGCTCACGTTATGTATGGCTATAATTATAATGGAGGAACTGGAATTTAACTTAAATCTTGACCACTGTATCTTGTGGTAACTTATTTATGCATGTTAGGTCTCAGCAGTATGAAAGGTGTTGGAATTCCTTTTTTCCTGGCTGTAATGGGAAACTAATGCTGTAAATATTCTTGTTTTTATTTCTTTCTCTTTTTACCAGAATCCTATAATTGACTTTGAACAGCCAGTGCATCTGGAGAAGTGGTTTCCTCGTCAGCTGATCAGAAGCAAAAGAGAAGAAATCCAAGACCTGATCTTGCAATTGCACTTTCAACAGCTCAGAGGCAGCAGAAGCTAATAAATCCCATCAGCCAGAACTGGCAAAGATGCTGTTGTATAAAGTACCTGGAACTCTGCTTAGCAGCATTTTGGTTCTGTCTGCCTTGCGAGGAAGAAAAAAATGTGTTTTTTTTTTTTGTTTGTTCATTATGTATTTATGTAAATAATTATTTTACTTTGGCTTCAGTGATGATAGAATGTCATTGGGGGAGGGGTGTGGGGGAGGCAGTGAAAGAGAAGATTGTAGATAAGTGTAAATATGTAAGTTAAAGCTAATACATGTGACTTGCTAATTGATTTTTTTAACTTGGAATATGAGAATGTGTACAGGTATATCTAACAAAGATGTGAAAATATTTTGGTCTTTTGGAGCCTGTTCTTTACCATTCTATACAAAACCTTACAGAGTTGGATGGGCACGTAGAAGTCAGGCCCGAAGACGGGTTTTTGACCTAATGCTGTGTCTCTTTCTACTTTGCAGTTCATAGAGACAGAACGAATACTATGTATTGTTTTAATTTAAGGATATAATATTGATTCTCTTTAGAGATGGTGTTTTTTTTTGTTCTGTTTTGTTTCTGATAATATACAGAAATAGTTTGCATTTATCAGAATATTCTGCTGGAATTTGATGCTTCTGAGTTTTAATTTTTTTCCTTCCTAGCATTTCCATCGTAAAAATTTATTTGCTTGAGAGTGAATCTTGAAATCTTTTGAAGTCAGAAGTGGGCTCTTCTGAATGTCCTTTATGATAACTCTTTTCCTGTCAGATTTTAGAAATCTTGCTCTCGAAGTACATGCTGGTACAGTATATGTAGGCAATAGATTTTTACTCCTAATTGCCTTATTTTTGGGAGTTACTCCCCTGGGTCTTAAAGGCATCATTTGCATTAGAAAAGCAAGTAGGTTGTGGCTCAATAAGATTGAGATATTTGAGAAATAAGTATGTTTTCATTTAGAAAGGATGCAGCTATATGTAATATGTCTCTAAGACATGTTACTTATATATAAAACATACAGGATTTATACTTTATTTGGGAGAATTCAGTAAAGGCACGCAAATATTCGAGTGTTTGAACTCAGGACTTGATTTGATAAACTAGTGAGAGTTTATCATAGTCTGTATATATATTTATTTAGTTTTTCTCAGACAGTTGTCATGGAAACTTTAGTAACATTTTGAAATGCGCACACTTTTTCCCGTAGTTGTTACACAATAGATGGTGGCTGTTCCGAGAGGATGCTTTCTCCTGTTACCTACTGTAAGTTACTTAAAGTGTCATTGTACTTCCCAGAAGAACCATGTTGCAGATAGCCACCAAAGCCATTTGTATAGTAAGCATATCTGCAAAACCAGAGGTCTCAAAGGGGGCAGGTTAGAAAGTTAAAGTAAAAACGGAGGGCATCCCAAAGATGTGGACAAATTTGTAGTGTGGCAGAATTCTCAGGGCCCCTTTCCTCAAGGCAACTCTGATACCTAGCATTTGGAGAATCCAGTCATTACTTCAGGTTCTGCGCAGTCATCCAAAAACCTTACAAAAAACAGCGTTGTTTCTCAAAGCAGGAAGCATTCTTTCTGAAGAGCAGAAACAATTTTAAAACATAATTTACTGAGTGCAGTTACTTTTTGTGTAACTGTGGGCAGCCTAGTGCATTTATCTTGAGTTTTTTCCTTTGTTTCTAGTTCAACTCAGTAGTCTATCACTGCTCCCACCAATATCCGTCACTCTCATCCCAGAAAGTTGTGTGACTTTTATCTCGCAAACCTTATCACCACCATTTCTCACTCCCAGGGATGATCTTTGTATTTATTGTAAGAGATAAATGATACAACGCAGAAACGTGTGCTTTTTCTCTACACCTTTTTTAATGGATGAAATATTTTCGGTGTTCCCTTATTAAAAATACTTTGGACTTTTTCTTATGGTAAAATTGGTTTATATCACAAAACAATATTTATTCTCTTTTAGATTAACTGGTTTATATGTAGATATTTAAAAGATATGTATAAACTTTTCTAATTTGGTTTTATAACAGTAAAGGATTGACTTTGTAGGTTAATGTTAGCGATGTGCTATGGGGATGCCAATACATTTGATAATAAAAACCTCCAGAAGTTACTGAACGTGATTGTCACCATTCTTTTTGCTTCTGCCACAAAGAACCGGTGAGCTAAATAGGAGATAATCCATCATCTTCTTGCATTGAAGATACGTCCTCAGTATGTCTCTCTTAACTCAGTTTTTGATCAAAACTATTAATTGTTTTTCAGTCCTTAGAAAGGCATGCAGCTGGATCATGGCTTCTTCTGGCAAGCAAGACTACCTTTTGATTCAGCAGCCTTGTATTTTTATCAAGTTGGGTTTAACAGTGTTGACAACCTGAATGACCAGCCTGGGAAATACCTGAGTCAAGCAGCTGCAGTCCACCCTGTTTCAGCCATATGCATGTAACAGACGTGGTGAATGCTAGGAAGTGTTTGTGGATTAAGTTATGCTCCTGATATATATATATCATATCGATATATATATATAGATAGATAGATAGATATAGATATAAACAGTAAACTCTCCAGAGATAACTTTTAGTAGGGTTCTTCTATATAGGATTATCAGACTGGCTCGGGGACCATTTTCTGCATCTTCTGCATCTCCATTTCCCTTATCAATCCCTGTTTAACTGAGATGGTGGAGAGGTGTGTTGCTTCAAAGCAAACCAATCTGTATAAGACCCGTTAACCTGCACCGTGCTATTTGGTATCAAGGCATTGCGTTGTACTTATGACATGCTAAACATGAAAGAAAATGCAACGTTCCAGCTCTGTGGGACCTGAAACTGGCTTCCATAAGGAAATCTGAGTCATGGAGATTGTGCAAAGTGCTGTTGACAAACCAGACACAAGATAAATAACTTATAGGATTTAGATCTTCTAAGAAAAAAAAAATTAAAAACCATTTTTTAAAATCAAACGCTAGAGGAATGAACCATGACAATGCGAGTGTGCTTTAAAAAGTATTTGTGGTTGCCTGTGATTGACCTCTGGCAGGCACAGCTTCACAGCAAGCTGTCTCTTCATTTTGGGACCCACCTCCTAGGACTTGAACCTGAAATGAGGTTAAGTACTGCACCTTACAAAATAACAAAGACTCGAAAGTCACAGTGATAGCTCTCTTATCTTGTCTGTGACAAGGAATTGCAGTATTGCTTTCTGCAACTCCTGAAGAAGAGAAAGGTCTCTTAGGTTTCTAGATTTAAAAAGCAAGAATTGTAGAATGAGATATAGAAGGTCTTGAAAGGTCAGAAAATTCTTCCATTAATGATTAAATAAAACCAAGACCAGTGGCAATAGATCTGTCCATTCTAACTGGAATAGGAAACTGTTTAAAGATGAAGCACAGGCACCAGGGTCATCTTTTACTGTTGAACAAGGTAAGATGTACTCACCTGAGGAACAGTTCAGAAAAGGAGGAATGCAAGGGATAGATTCACATTACACATTATAGACAGAGCAAATAGTAAAGTGTCTGATTAATTTGATCCGTCTCACTTCCTGATGTTTATGGTCCAAGTACTTTACAACACTACATGACGGAAGAGGTGGCAGAATGACAGGCTGTGCTGGGCTGATACATTGGAAGCCTAAGTAGCCTCGGGCCTTCCTTAATGCATAATAATACAGAAAACAAGAAGACTTCTCTGGAAAGCTTTTTATTGGGTTTCGTACCCTTACACTCATGCATTCTGAGAATCTGCTCTAAATGCTGTTGCATTCATGAGGTACGAGCATTTGCCTTTGTAGGTTTGTGTGCTGTTTCTTGTCTCTGCATTTTTGCAGGTTAATGGAAGGAAGGCATTCATAGCATTGGAAGCTCCTGTGTCTGCAGAAGATAAAAAAAGTCTGGTCTGTGTTTCTCTCTCTTGCATCATAGTATAGGCACCCAAACTGGCCTCAGAAGTGGCTCTCTTTGCCTAGAGGTGCTCAGTAGGACTCAGAAGCAGTTTATCATAGAACCATAGAATGGCCTGGGCTGAAAAGGACCTCAAAGATGATTGTGTAGTTTCAACCCCCCCTGCTATATGCAGGGTTGCCAACCACCAGACCAGGCTGCCCAGAGCCACATGCAGCCTGGCTTTGAATGCATCCAGGGACAAGGCATCTGCAACCTACTTGGGCACAAGTGCAGCATTTCTGTGTGCCTCAGCTCCCCAGGACTGTTCAAGATACAGCTTCAGAGTGGTGCGCTGCGCACTTGCTGCTGCCAGCTGTGTAGTTACTTTGACAGAGCCAGCTGAGGTGAGGAGCACTGGTCTGAGAGATCCAAAATGCAGGCTTTCAGAACAGCTCAGCGGTTTAATTTAAAGTGCAATTTAGCAGTTTTGTGGGAGGGGGGAGGAAAAAAAGGAGAAGTGTTTGTTGTTTTGAAAATATCGACTGGAGTCCGTTATATGTTAGAAGACAGAGAAGGAACAAAGGGTGGTTTTCTTTGATTCCTGTGAGTGTCCCATTCGTAATATTCAGGATGTGCAAAGCAGTGAGCAGCAAATCCCAAGCAGTGCCACCCATGAGGCAGCCCCAGCATGGTTTTTCTTGTGTTCTGACTGCTGCCTGCCATTGCGGGCTGGCTTCCATACACGTCTCTGCACTGAGCTGACCCCTGGAGAGGAGGGGAGCTGAGACTGCTGCTGTTTTCCTGCACCCTCTGTCTTGTCCTCAGCTTTCCTTAACCCACCATTTCTCCAGGTATCAGCACAAATCTGTTCTTAATGCTCATCTCAGATTACGTCTGAACAGAGATGAAAGAATCGCCGTTTGCCCTGGTTTTATCCTGGGATGTGAAGGGCAGTGGTGTGGCAGCAGATCTTCTGCTTTAGCTCAGACTCGAGCAGCAGGACCGTGTTACCTCTCTCACCGGAATGACACCTATAGAATGATTGTTTCAGTCTTACCTCTGTGCTCATCAGTGCTACAAGCAAGTCAGTGCATTGTTAGATGCATACATGAGTACAGGCAGAAGGCAAAGCTCGTGGGGACCTTCCGCTGGAGAGTAGTGTGCTCACACTGATAACTCCATGGTCGGTATGACTTTTAGAAATAGACAGAAATTGAAGGGGCTGTGAAAATACGTGGTTAATTAAGTGTGAAAGGTGCTGTCCTTGTTTGGACTGCCTGTTAATGGTATGACAAGCTCCAGTAAAGAGCTTAGCTGGCCAGATTAAAATTAAAAAATTGTCTCAGTCCATCTGCCAGCTCCGAGGCGTTTACTTCATCACCTTTCCTTGTTTCTTCACTGGAGTGGAATACTTGCTTTGAAAAGATCATCTCCAGGATGTCTTGTTTAACTCTTTTAACCTAGTGTTTTTCTTCCAAAGATAACTTTACGTGACGTCAAGACGTTTTCAAGAAGGGCAATGCTCTTGCTTGGCTCAAGGATACGTTAAAGGCAACGACTCTTTTGCTGAAAAGGATTTTCTTTTTTTCTTGCCTATTGGCTTTTGGATGCAAATAAATATGTTTGCCTTCCTTTGGAAAATCTCTCTCTGCCTCTTGGTTTCGGGAACGATTACAGGAGATCTTCAATCAGTTGCAGGTAATGCAGACATCATCTTCTTTACATTCTCGTTTTCAGGGTTTCGCCTATAGCGGTGTGTGGGGAAAAAAAAAAGCCTCTCTGCCTTAATTAAAATGAAGGAGGATAACATAAACATTTGGTCAAATCTGTGTTGTGATACCAGTGTTACAAATACTGAGTGATTTAAGAGAAAGACTTACTGTTGTTTTAAGAGTAGAATGTAGGCATTGGGTGCCAGGGTTTCCAACTTTGAAAAACACCGAATACTGATCAGCAAGCTTTTCCACTTGGTGTTTTTTTTTCTTTAGTAAGCTGGTGTTAGATGACAAAATATACGTCCTCCGTTTGGTCAATGAAAATGTGTCAGTTTGGGTAAAGATTGGTGTTTTGCCTTAGTGACCTTGTTTGTTCCTTTCTCCCTCCAATATATCATCTGCTGGTGGCCTTCTGCTCTAGAGCTATTATTAGTGTACCATCAGAATAGCCATGATCTTTATCCTTCAGTCATCAAAGTCAGAAATGCTATTGACTTTGAAGCTGCAGAATAAATTTACAATCTGTGGGATAAGAAATGCCATAAAACAATTACTGCCCTTTCTGCAATTAGTTATTCGTTTTGATTCTTCTTCATTTGTTTTCTGGGGAAATAGTGAAGGAAAAAAGTTGAATTAACTGATTTCAGATAAGCCGCCTGTGGAGGTCAGAAAATGACACTCATACTAAAACCAAATAGATGCATTCTCCCCTTAGCTGTAAGGTTTGTTTGTTTGTTTGTTTTTTGGGAGGGATGTGGAACAACTCAGAGGAAATTAAAAAACAAACAAACAAAAAAAAACAATAAGCCAAAGCTGAGATGTCCCTTTTTTAAAAAATTTTTCTTTTTTTCCATCCTCCTGTCAGGGTGGGACCTTGTCTTGTGGTGCTAGAAGGGAAAGTTGCTAGTTGCCGATTCAGACAACTTTCTTAAAGCATAGGACATAAATGCGGATAGAATGTACAGAATAAGGGCACTTTAACTAATTACACTTTCCATTCCTGGCCCTGAAAACTTCAAGCACGTAATTATTGACATGTATAGTCCCACTGACTTAAGGCAAATCCCAGAAGAGAAATTAAATACAAAACATTAGCATTCACGGGGTCAGAGGTTTCATTTGATAACGTGCTGCAAAAGAGGTTGAGTTTGTTTGTACTAGGACAGTTACACAGACAGGTTTAAGCTTGTTAACAGAAAAACAAAACAAAACAACCCAGTTTGGTCCTCCACAGACCAAAGCAATGGCATTGAGATACGTGTGACTGCATCGCTACCTCATCTGAGAAATTTATATGCGATTTCAATTTTACAGCAGAAAAAAAACAGGCTACAGATGCTTCACCAACCCCTCAGCTCAGTGTCTGGCAGTTTGCAAGCCCCTCTCTGCCTCCTGAACTGAGAAAGCTTCATGGCATTGTGGAGGCTGAGCAAGTCAACAGGCATTTGCTGCGCCGAAGGAAGCGCTCCATTCTGTTTCCCAGTGGAGTTAAGATCTGCCCCGATGAATCTGTTGAACAGGCTATTGCCAACCATCTGAAATACTTCAGGCTCAGAGGTAAGTGGGCACCAAGATCATAATCTCATGAGTAACTGATAACGTTTAGTTATAAATAAAAAATAATAGACAGAGCTTTTAAATGTAATAGTACCATGCAATAGGAAATACACAGTTTCATGAGAAACTTTATTTCTTAGTGATAATCCTTTGAGAGCTGTTCTGAGATTCTGCTTTGATTTATCATTCTTGAAATGCTGGTAGCATACAAAGAAGAAGAGTAACGGTAGAAACATTGGTCAGCCATGTGGCAGTTGGCTGTGGTTGGTTTTTCTCTCACCTAAAACAATCTCTTGTGTGTGAGGCTGTGGTATAACAGCAATGAGGCCTTTGTATGAAGATGAAGAAGTTGGTGTAAATAGGCTTGCTCTGAAAATCTGAAATATACTTTGTAACAGCTTTGCCCATGCCCTGAAATATTACAGCAGTATGATGTATTTTAACATTTGAATCTGACACCACTGGAATGCATTGCTTTCTGCATTTATCACAGAATCATAGAAACATTAAGGTTGGAAAAGACCACCAAGATTTTCTACTCCAACCATCAGCCCATTACCACCATATGCCCACTAACCACATCCCTCCATGTCACATCTACATGGCTGTTGAACACCTGAACACCTGAAGGGATGATGACTCCACCACCTCCCTGGGCAGCCTCTGCCAATGCTGCTCCACTCCGAGAAGGCACCTTTCCTGGCATCCAACCCGTATTTCTGTACAGTCGCATTCAAACACTTTATTGGATGTTGACATGTTCACCCAGAATCCATCAATGGAACAGGGAAGAACTGCTTTCACTTAAGGAAGAAGGAAATGTCTTCAGAGACATGTGCTTTTGCACTTCTAATGAACATTTACTAAGGAGTAATAGATGTAGCTCAGCTACCAAAAAAATGAAAAACAAACAAAAACAAAAAACAAAAAAGGAAGAAAAAATAAGTCTCTATTGGCCTTTGTCTACACTGCTGTTATGCTTGTATGATCACAATAATATAATAGGTGAAACTGTTGTAAACAGTGGGCTACTAAATCACCTTGGCCAATAATTCTACCCTAAAAAATTTTCCTGAGGTCCAGCAAATCTTGAGACAAGGTGAGTTGCTGAGCTTGTAATCTCTGTGTTCCACACTTCAACCATGAGTATTGGGTCAGCTTTTCTGCTCATGGGGTTAACACCTCCCTGTCAACAGCCAAAAGATGAAGGCCACTCTATCCCTTCTGGAGTTGTGGGAGCCCCACTTGCAGTCTTATGCTCGTGCTACCAAGGACTTAAAGAAAGTTTTGAGAAAACATGGCTGATTTTTACAGCTCAAGGACATCTGCTGGCTGTTCCAACTGATGATACTGCATTGCTTTGATCATGCAGGACCCCTTTGGTAATTCAGCATATGAAACTACAGCTAGGCTAATGTGACAGAATCAGGTGTCTGTACTGAGGTCTGTTGCCTGATGCAAAAAGAAACAGATTCCCAACTTCCTTCTTTTATTCGCACCATTTAGGAATTGGTTTTACTTTGGTATGCTGAACAAATCTTCTAGCCACAACATGTGCATCTTGGCCTAGCAAGTGGATTTGGAGTTATTTGAGTCATGGTGGCTGTGTGAGTTTTTTTTGAGAAGTCTTTTTCCAAGGTCTGTTGGAGAATGAGAGGTTTGGCTTCACATATTCTGAATCACGCATTTTGCATTTCTTCTTCCTTCAGAGCAGTGAAAAAACAGTTACAGTCAGGAGCAGCTGAATGTCTGTGTAAAAGTAAATACAGAGAATGTATTTGGAGAACAAAATAGAATTATGTGGGATCAGAGCCTCATCCAAATGTTGACTTGTGCCCAGCTTGAGAGAGGTGTTGACATTGATCACATAGTCTGACAGCCTTTGTGAGCTTCTTGTTTATGTCTGCTCAGTAGCACTCAGCTGGTATTTGTTTTGCTCCAAATTAATCCACATTATGTGCTTTAACTGCAGCCACCCCTCAATTACACATGATGCAGGAGCATAGGCAAACACCGAGTAAGCAAA
Source organism: Alectoris magna (assembly GCA_030625065.1). Taxonomy (NCBI): domain Eukaryota; kingdom Metazoa; phylum Chordata; class Aves; order Galliformes; family Phasianidae; genus Alectoris; species Alectoris magna. Next base: position 111,278,835 of record CM060560.1, read on the forward strand.
AGTCTGAGTGAGAGTAAAGAAGAGACATCTGTAAGTTGTTTTGTAAAAGCTTATTTAGAACTTGATGATCTTAGGCTGAACCAAAGGCTCACTGAGTCCCTCTGCTTTCCTGTTGGACTCCTGGCTTCCACAGTCCCCTATGACTTCTTGAGCAGAGATGCTGTGGCCATCCTTAGCATCTTAAACTTTTGAGAAAGATCTCTGCAAGAAATAGGGATGACTTTAATTAGTGGCAAGCTGAGCAAGGTCTGGTTCTGTTAGCAGCAAAGTTCTGCATCAGAACTATTTGGTGAGGTCTTGTTAATTACTTTCTGAGTAAATGTACCTGAGGCCACATCTTGAGAGCTGTGTTCAGTTTTGGGCGTCTCACTACGAGAAAGACATCAAGGCCCTGGAGTGTGTTCAGAGAAGGGCAGTGAAGATGGTGAAGGGTCTGGAACACAAGTCTTGTGGGGAGCAGCTGAGGGAGCTGGGATCATTTGGTCTGGAGAAGAGGAGAGCTGGGGAGACCTCACTGCCCTCTACAATTCCCTGAAGGGAGGTTGTGGTGAGGTACAAGTCAGCCTCTTCTCCTTGGTAACAGAGACAGAATGAGAGGGAACTGCCTCAAGTTGTGCCAGTGGAGCTTTAGATTGGATATTAGGAAACATTTCTTCTCAGAAAGGGTGGTGAAGCACTGGCACAGGCTGCCCAGGGAGGTGGTGGGTTCACTATCCCTGGAGGTGCTCAAGAGCCCTGTAGCTGTGGCACTGAGGGACACAGTTGATTGCTGTTTTGACATAAGAGCTTGTTAGAAAAAAAGAAGGTGCTTTCATGTTCTGGTTATGTGAAGTATATTTGCTCTATCTACATCTACCTAAGAAGGAAACGTGGGGATTTAATTACCTACCTGTAGGTCCCCTAGCTTTACTTACTTTTGCTAGCTTGCTAAAACCTTTACTAGTGTTAGGGACAGATAACCTAAGTAATGATACGGTTATTCACTGCTAATTGTTACTGTTACTGCAGTAGTTAGAAACACCAGCCAAGAACAGGGCTGTTTTTGCCCACTTCTCTACACCTACAGTCTGGAGAACAGTTTTCTCATGCGATGATTTATTCCTACAGTCATTCACACTGCAGAACAAACCAACCTTTACACTAGTAGTAGATACCATTTTTGGTCTCCTTTGAGCTGAGTCCAGGGTTATGGTTGTCTCTGCAGTCTCCAGCATGATAAATAAAGACTCTGCACCTCCTGCAGCTGTGCATGGAAGTCACTGCTGTTGGCCGCCTTTGTATTTCATTCTTTATAGAATGTAGAGATGAAAATCAGTGAGAGGTGCTTGTAGTTCGGCTACTGCAGGCCTGTGGTTTGGGTCTTTAATACACGTCCTTTTAATAGGAGCAGTGACGCTCCTGGAAGGTCCACGTTAATCTGATGGTGGTTCATAGCTGGACTGCTGTGGCGAGCCCAACATGTATCCAACAGGCTGGAGGTTTCACAAAAGAGATTCAGTAGGAATCTAACTGTGGATTTCAGATAGCAAGCATGCCGAGTATAGTAATGTTGATTTGGAATAATGTTTTTTTACTCTTCACAGGCAGGCTATGGGCCAAGTCCCTGTTAATAGAAAATGTTATATGAAAAACAGCCATACCCACTCAGGCCAAAAGTGTCTGTTCCACTCCGGGCCATGAAACTGACCAGTCACTTTATGCTGACTGCCCATTTCCTTTGGTGTAAACTGTCAGTTGGCAGCTGAGAATTTAATAGACTTAAATGGCGGACTTGCCAGTGGAACAGAAACAAGGTGAGGGTCGCAGAGTTGATGGTATGCCTTGTTATCCCGGCACTGTTCCTATCATCAACTGGGTAAAACAAAGGATGCTGGGTTTTGGCACTGTGGCTGGGGATTAGTACTGCTACTGTCTTTGGGATGGCTGAGATGTAGTTATTCCTGTGGCTACCATTCCTAAACTGCATTTGCAGTTTTTCCTACTTTGATCCATGGCCTTCAACAGTTCGGTGCATTGAGTGAGTGCATCATATTTTCATGCAAGTAGATCAGATGGTCTCCCTGCCAGAACTGTTTTTGTCAGCCAGAGCTTCAGGTGAAGCTGAACATCTAAAGATAGCATTTAAAGATTCTGACCAGAGAACGAAGTAAACAGTGTTCTGGTTTGTCACAGCTAATGAGAGCCAAGGACATTTCAGTACTCTGGAAAGAATAAAACAAATTTCTCACGAATGAAGTTCTATTCATGACTATAATCAAGATTTGGTGATCTTGGGCAAAGGACTGAACTCATAACAGTAAAGACAGAATCCAAATTTTCTCCTCATTTCTTGAATCGATTTAGATCTATTTACTGAAACAGCAGAAATAATGATGTGATATTCTGCACATGGATAGAGTTAAGATTGGAGGTTCAATCTGATGCTGAAACCCTACATGACACAAATTATGCAAATCTTGCTGAATAGCGATGAAAGCAAGCGGCCAAAATTCATGAAAGCTACCTGGCTGAAGCAGCGTGCATTAAATCAAAGTGCCTGTCCAAGTGGGCTTTTTCTCCTTGTTTCCCCCCTCTTCCTTGTCACTTATTATGCACAGCTCATACTCAGCCAATACATTTCTGAAGTTTATTTGTAAAAACTCCATTTCTGTCTCCCTCCACATTTGAATTATTAGATGTCAGCGTACACTTCTCAAAATCTCAAGTGTTATCTTGAAAGAGACTCCTTTGTAGTTATTGAAATATTGCCAGTGAGAACAGTTCATGCTAGAGTTCAGTGTGTCAGCATTCATGGCAAACATTCTTAGTGTGGATTAGCTAACTGACATTCAGCTATTTTAATTAAAAACCCTGGACTGCTACATGTGTTATTTAAAGGTTGTTGTGTTACAGCCTATAAACAACAGCATTTCAGCAACAGCTGAAGTGACTGCACTGCACATGACTTCATTAGATTGTTTATCAAGTTCTAATGAAATCTTTGCAGGAAGGATCTCTTAAAAAGTGTCTGTCAATCTCCCTCTTGCAATAGTTCTGATAAATACCCACTGCCATTAAGTCTTCCAGTTGTGGAGAAATTGCAAGGGAGGAGAAGGAATTGGCCTCAGGTTGCCTCAAAATAGAATATTCTGCTTGACTCGATGCTCCTAGCCACTGTACATGATTCAACACTTAAGAAGCACTAATGGGATTTAACTGAGATTAAACTCCAGCGCTCTCCACTTACACAAATGGCCAGAAATCCACCCTACCCCCCACTGGGTGCTGTCATGTGTTGCCTCTCCTATTAACCTCAGAAATCCCTGAGCACAGACTGAGATGTAATAGGCTAATTGTTTCTCATTTGAGAGACAAATGCATCCTGAATTGTAAAGCTAGAGCCAGAGAGGTGCTGTATCCTGCCCAGGTGCACGCGAGGTAGCCATATGGGAGAGTGTCAGGCAGAGAGGTCATCTCATCGTAGATCTTAGCTAGAGATTTTGAGAAGAACAATAAAGTCTTAAGAAAATATGCTTCAATCACACTTCTTTTTGTTTTTTTGTGTTTTTTTCACCCCTTTGCATATGTTTGTAGGACTGAAAAAAGCTGCTGCCTACCTGTTTGATTTTTTTTGTTGTTGAAACACAATTTGTCTTGAGTTTTTCAAGATATTATTTGTACGTATTGAGTGCAAACACTAGATTTGAAGCAGATAAGCTCCAAGGGCTGGGCTTTTTGGCTTCTAGAGGAGAGATGCTGAGATTCAATGACCTCAGTACGTGTCCAGCTTTCTGCGGGGGCCTCTGGAACCTATTGTGGCCCTTAAAAATCAAGACTGTGCCTATGACACGTTGCTCAAGTGGAAGTTTGCACAAGTGCACAGGCCAAACATGCTGTTGCTCCATTTTTCCTGCCTTGGCAGGAAAATCTTTCACCTTGAGGATGAATATATTCCAGCAGTGAGTTAAGTGACTGAATTTCTGAGGACTTGTGTTATGCACATGCGAAATGTACACTGGGGAAAAAAATTGAAGATCAAGCCATCTGGTTTTCATTCTTGGTTTGAATTCTGATTCATCATGTCAGTCACACATCATCTGTGTACTTGCTTACTTTTCTGAGGACAGCTGGAATGATCACATCTCTATAGCAGGGAGCTGTTATCTCATAAATGTTGTTTTTTTTTTTTTTAACAGACGAATTCTTCAGATGAAAATTGCAAAGCAGCTGAGCACTTAACACTAAAATGCAAGTTATTTATTACCAAGGCCATGGGATGAAGGAAGTTATTTCCCAGAGGAGCTTACCTTACCTTCCCACCCACGTGTAACTTCAAGGCTCTTAGCTCGCTGCCTTAAAAGATTGATCTCGATTTTATGATGCTTTTAATCAGTATTGTTTACCAGGGATTAGAGGCAGGATCGCAAATCCTGTCTTGTCCAGGGCCTGATGCTGCTAATGCTGTCCCATATACTCGGTGACTGTGGCTACTCCTGGAGCAGGCCAGTGAAAGTTCTGAGTGAGATGCAGTTGTAAGGATGGGCTCTCCTGTGCCCCGAGGGCTGCCCTGAAGTGACAGCACCACTGGGTCTGCTCAGCAGTTCCCTCATATCATCCTGGCAGTGTTGCCTGGTTGGCTGCTTTGTTTATAGGATTCTGCAGCTAGTCTTCAAAACCCAGCTCTGGAAAGATCGGAACATAAGGTCTAAACACAAGAGTTCTTTTACTTAGCAGTTGGCAAGTCAGAAAGCATACAGGTAAATATGTGTTTTGACTAGATGCTTATTTTATTTTCTGTTTTGGCTCAAAGAAGTTGCTATTTCACAGAATCACAGAGCTGTAGAGGTTGAAAGGGACCTCTGGAGAGTACTGAGTCCAACCCCCTGCCATAGCTGGTTCCCTGCAGTTGGTTGTGGTAGGTTTATGAGATTTCAAATAATAGTTAAAAGTTTCTTAATTTATGGTCAGAATATGTAGATAGTACAAATGGCACAGGTAACGGCAAGTTGCCAGAAGGGCAGAAAGGAAAAACAGTGAATTATTTCTGTACAGTAAAATACAGCTGTTTGCTGAAGCTTTCACTCAAGTCAAGTTAAACTTTTTTTACTTATGACTTATGACCTCAAGTTTTGCCTACATAATCTCAGCATGCTTTTAATCGACTTATGAAAAACAAGGTTTTTCTTTTATGAGAGTTCTCAAAAATTTGTTGATAAGAACTTTGAACAACCTCCCTGGCCTGCAGGTAGTTGAACACCTGCCACAGTCATGGGCTCCACCTTTAAACTGAAAGAAGGATATAAACACTTCTTATGGAACTGAATGCAACATGAGGGTGGTGTCTCTTCAGTTCCTTGGGTGGCCACGTCAATTATGCCGTGGTAAGAACTCCCTCTTTTACATCCTTTAAGGAACAGTTGGGAGATAGAATCATATTTGTTTCTTTCTTTATATGATCTGAGTCACATTGAAGAAACTGTGCTATTATTTTTCAGTGCTTGGAATGGCAACTTTCATCTAAATACTTAAGCGTTGAAAAGATATATGAGAAAGAAAGACTAAAACAAAATTGGTCCTTTTCATAGCCAGGCTGTGGGTTTTCTCTTCAACACCGTTTAGGTGAACACACTTGGGGATGGTTCTTGCGTTGATCCCCATGCAGTCTGGATTCATTGTCCTGCCAAGCAATCCCCTGCTTCACAAATTGGCCAGTGGAATAAACAGGACAACGACAAGATGAGCTGTGTGTCAGAAAGGCTGGAACATGATGTAGTATCAGTTTGCACCACGCTGTCTCATGTGTTACTGCTTTCCACAGTGGAAATGGCAAGACAAGACAGAGTCCAGAGAGTACTCCTTAACTGTATCCCCTTTCATCCTTCTCTTGTAAATAGAACCCTGTTCTGACAGCTTAGGTCTGATTAATGGGCTTGAAGTCCACAGATGGCACAAAGACTTTGGGACTAGAATTCAGTGGAGTGTCTAATTCCAAATGAAAGGACACACAATAAATCTTTAATCTACTGGGAGCTGATCGGGGCAACTGTTCATACAGCAGCAGCTTGTATTCAGAGAAGACATACTCTCATCACATTCATTAAAAAAAAAAAGAAGAAGAAGAAGAAAAAAAGAGAGATTAAACTACTTAAGACTAAGAGCAGTAAGGAAAACTGCCTACAATTATTACTGCTACTAATTACTTGCAGCTGTAAAGCCAGTCCTTTGCCTGTTGCCATTTGAAAATTAGGATTAGACAGTGCCACAGCAGTGTATTTGCAAGCTCTAGCCATGGCTTCACCTCTCACTGACAGTGTGCTGAAGGCTTGTCCTAGCTACAGGGAATAATCAGATTTCAGGGCTGTTGCTGTACACTATCATACCCGGAGTAAAAGGTCCATTAGTCAGAATGCAGGACATAAATTCCACCCAAAGAAATTAGACAAAGTGGTATTGCCTGGTATAGGCTTCTGGGTTTGAAACTAGACATAGGTCTTTACCTGAACACACAGCTCTTAGGAGTGGGATGGTAGAGGGGATACTACAGATGTCCTTCTGCTTCAGGAAGCTTATTAGTACTCCAGCAGGATCCAGAAATCCTTGAGAAGGATTATGGGTTCATTGGCTGAGGTCTGTGCAGACTCTTATGGAAACGCAGCCTTTGCTTCCTCAGTCGCTGAGGCAGCCAGTATAACTTGAAGTGGGATGTGAGGGGACCAATTACTGTGCTTTACAGATAAAGATGTACAGATTACACCTGGATGCTGGAGGGATGCTAGAGCAGTAATGTATTACAGAAAGTTGAATACACAGAGTGTAAAGACCATATTCCTCACCATTCATACCTGTCAAGTGAGCAAGGCCACCCCCATGTAGAAAAGCTGGCAGGAATGTGGTGCAGAAATAAGAAATACCTGTATATCTGTAGACAGTTCTACAGAGAGAAATGATCTCAGCTGCTATGATAAACTGAAATTTGGAGTGGAGAAAAGAGCTTTTTTTGCCTGATGCCATCCAGCACCAGAATCAGCAAAGCTTTTAGGTGTGACTGGGGACAATTTCTTCAAGTTATTATTTATAAAGCTGTTGCATTTAAGAGAAATGCCCACCCCTTGGCTAGAAGAAGCAATGTTTCAGTGTGATTTAAGCGTTAAATTTAATCCATTTTGGAATTCACATTCACATGCATGTTTCATCCTTTTTGGAATTCAGAATATAGGGTACTGAGAAGAAGCAGTATTTAAAAAGATACCATTTTTGGCAGCCTAGATTGTAATTTTAAGCTGATTGGAAAAAATGAGTCTCCAAAGATAGATTCACAGTCAGTCTCCTGTACGGTTTTGCTTATGGTGTCAAGACTTTCCCTGAATGCAAAGTGCTCCTCTGCCAAACTGTGCATATATATTTAACTAGTGAAATCAGATTAAAGCTGAAAAGCAGGTTTATTTGTCTGGTGCAACCCCAGGCTGGCACCTGCTGCATCTGATTTTTTAGAGTTGTTCTCCTTTTAATGTTGTTCTCTTCCAGAACACATAGAAAATCTTATATATTTTCATCTCCTCCACTTATTCTGGGTCACAGAGAGATTCTTGCTTGAGCAAGTGGTATGACCGACTGCTCTGATTGGCAAAAAGGACATTCAAGAGAGAGAGACTGAAGCAGCTGGCACACAAGATAATTCAACATTTAATTTGCAGGCTGTCTATTCAGTCACAGATCTTTCTCAGTGCATATATACAGGAAGGTTAGGGATTGACTTATTGCTCAACATATTACATTGTTATGTCATCATCATCCTGCCTTATTTTTCAGTGATTAATGCAATTATAATTTCTGAAATTTATTTTAAATTGTTTGTAATGTTGAATCCAAAGGACCTGTTACTGATTGAGCTTCTAAAGCTTTGTTCAGTGGAACTACCGTTCTTACAAATTACTTCAATAAGAATTCAGGAAGGGAAGTAGTATGAGTGCATAAGATCTACTGGATCTTCATCGTTGGTGCACTTAATGTCTTACACATTTACATGTAGTGTGTATCATAGAATTGTTAGGGTTGGAAAAGACCACAAGGTCATTTAGTCCCACCGTCAGCCCCTCCCTGCCATGTGCACTAACCAGATCCCTCAGTGCCACATCTTCATGGCTGTTGAACGCCTCCGGGGACAGTGACACCACCACCTCCCTGGGCAGCCTCTTCCAATGCCTCACCACGCTTGCTGAGAAGAAATTTTTCCTAATATCCAACCTGAACCCCCCGCCCCCTGGCACAACTTGAGACCATTCCCTCTCGTTCCTATCGCTAATCACCATAATCGATATATTAATGTACTTAAAAGCATACAGCATTTGAGTAACATTGTGTTGACCACCACCTTTGCCACAGAAGCACTTCTGTTGTACTAACAGCAGACCTCTCTTGTGCCTTCAGTGTGTCAGGAAACAGTCTGGGAGGTCTTCAAGACGTTCTGGGATAGACTGCCAGAGCGTGAAGAGTATCACACCTGGATGAGCCTGTGTGAGGAAGGAACGATGAGCATTTTTGAAATGGGCATGAACTTCAGTCAATCTGAGGAGCACCGAAGTCTGATTGTGAAGGTGAGTGCAGCACTGAGTCAGTGGTTTCTGCTAAGCAAGGATATAATGTTCCACCACAAAAACCTGCTTAGCATATGGCAGGAGGTAATATGTGGGGGCTGTTAAAATTTACAGGTATGAATACTCCCAGCTTTTGGATCTGTCATTCAGAGATCAGTCTGTCTTAAAGTGTATAGTGGTTTATAGATCTTTCTTTAAAAATGACACTTTCTTCTATTTTTGCAAGCTATATCAAACATAAAAGAAATCTAAAAAGTCTGATCAGAATCAGTAATGTTATGCTGTTATAATGTTATCATGTTATGGACATGATGTTGTTTTTCCTTTCTGCTTTTTTGTGGACTCCTCAGGAAGGTACACTGAGGATGTGGGTGTGGAAATCACTGTTGTTAATGGGGAGAGAATTTTTCTGAGCCTGCATGCTACTCTTCACTAGTGGATACTAGCCAAAGTTTGCTTCAGCAATGTCTTGCGGTACTGTTGTCCTTAGAAGACTTCACAAAAAGATGTGGACACTTAAACAGGACAATGTGATAGGTGAACAATTGGTTGACGTGTCGGGCTCAAAGTTACTAAGTGGGGTTGCCCAGGGTTCAATTTTGAAGAGAACTGGCCCTGATGTTTTTATCAATGACTTGGATACATGGATTGAAGGTATATTGAGTAGATTTGTGGATTAGGAGGAGCTGTTGACTGCCTCAAAGGTAGAGAGGCCTTGCAGAGAGATCTTGACAAATCAGAAGGCGGGTCAGTCACCAGCTGCATGAAGTTTAACATCTTCTGTTGTGCTGAAAGTGCTGGATTCTGCATCTGGGAAGGGCAACTTTGGCTATATGTAGTGATTGAGGGGTGAGAGGCTGGAGAGGGTCTGTCCCACTCTGCTCCGCACTGTGCAACCTCACTGTGAGCACTGGGTGCAGGTGTGGGTGCCACAGTGTTAGAAGAACATGAAACTATTAGAGAGTGTCCAAAGGGAGGCTGCAAAGATGGGGAAGGGTCTGGAGGGTAAAAGGTGCATGGACTGAGTTGATGGAACAGCAATGTGTGCTAAGGAGGATCTAATGCTGTCACCGATATGTTCTATACAGAATATAACAAATCTATCAGATAACTTGAATACAAAGAAACAAAAAACAAAGAAACAAAACACACACACACACACATACACACAAACAAAAAAAAAAAAGCCACCAAAAAACCCCAAACATCAGCACTTCAATTTATATTTCAGCCAAACTGAAGGCAAGAGCACTCTGTCTCATCCCTGGCCAGCCAGCTTCAAAAGGTCTCATGGTGTATTTTTTAATACACATAGGTCAGTGTGGATTTAATTGCTATTTCTAGTACTGAGTCACTCTTTCTCGTATGTGCTTATGCACAACTTGCTTGTCAGAGGGTGAAACCTCTTTAAAGCAGCTCTGAGAATATTAAGTCCAAACGGAGGCAGTGGTTATCACTCTGCTTTTAAGAACATGGTTCCTCCTGCCAGTTGCTTGCTCCAGATTAATGTGGTGGTAGGAGGTGGAGCCCAGCTCAGCCTGTGGGACCAGGTACATGTTTTAAAGCACTGTCCTGTTTTTTAGCCACATTCACCAGCTAAGTTGACCAAATTGCATAGGAAAGCTTGGGAAATTTGCTTCTCTCATTACAGCATATTCATTCATTTATTTAGTAAGCTGTGACCATATTTATTTATATTTATTCCTTAGATTATGATCTATAAAAAGTAGAGCACTTCTTATCTTAGGACTGCCATCATTTCACAGCATGCACAATACCCGGTAGCATTAAATGTGTGAATAGTCCACACACCCAGTTGCTTGGGTGGAAGAATCACTCATGCAATGAGTTGCAGAAAAGCAAAGTATGTGGTCAGAGTCAATTCAGTTTGTAAATTCTTTGTCTGACCATTACACACCTCATTAAATAATCCTGGCTTTTAATCTTCCTTTGCTCTCTTGCGTTTGTGAATCATCTGTGGTCAGCAGTTCAGCCTAGACCCTGCAACTGACCAAAGTATTCCTGCTTTTGTTTTTTTTTTAGGGGTTATGCATTACTATGGCTATTACTGTCATAGTGCTTAGACACCTTTTGAAATATCTCAAAAGGAAGAAATGTCAATAAAAGTAACTATAGATTTCCTGAGAGCCACGTACCTTTTGCTGTGAGATTGATGCACTGCTGTCAAACCAATGATTTATGCCATCAATAGCAACAGCTACCGCAGGGATATGATATCTCTTCTTGAGGTACCCACATAGCTGCTGGGTACATTTTTTGACCTTATAAGCTACATAAACAATACAACAGTTCTGAAGTGGCAAGTGGAAGTGTTTTGACACCTTCTTTTTTGTTTTCCTGTTCTTTCTTAATCTGAGGATCTGTTAGGGCTCCTGTCCAGTTTTCGAATATTCACAAATCTTCCATAGAGGCATCTGCTGCTGACAGTGATTAGAAAGAAAAAGTGAAGCTAGGTGCGCCGAAAGTCTTCATACAACAATTTTTTCTTTCCTTTTCCCTCTTTTCCTTCATCAATCTCTAGCATGTACAGAAAAATTAGTACAAGAAATTTGCACAGATTTTATCACAGGATTATGCACTGAATGTTTAAACACGAAGCAGCAAAATTAAAGGAGCTGAAGGTGTGAAAAAGAAGGGGGAGGAGGAAAAAAGGTATTTTCTAGATGTTAAGAAAGTAGATGTGAAGTCAAGCTCATCCCTATATCAGTGGCAGTTTTTTAAAAGCAAAAACAAAATTACAATATGCAGAATACACTGTAAGCATTCAGCTTCTATTGAAAGATGCTGGTGGGTACTTTTTACCTTATAGCTACCTTGCAAATGCTTTGATTGCTTATCTTTTCAATGGAGCCTCAAGTGATTTAACATTGGGAACTTGATGCGTGACTAGTATATATGGTAATTCAGCAAGAAACAATGACAGATCTTGCTATGAATATCCACGAAACCATAAATGTACTGCAATTACAAGTGGATGAAAATTACATATTCTGGGGAAGAAAAAACAATCTTTACCAACTAATTTCTATAAATGGATTAGGTCATGAATCTTTTCCAAAGAAAAGGATGTGATGTTTGGATGCTGGTGAGAAAAGGATTTGGGCTGTGCTCTCTTTCGTGGGGCTGAGAACAAAAATTAAGGTATGAGTTAGCCGTAGAAAGCAGTTTGTAATACAGTTTTGTCTGAGAACCAACAGGCAGATAGGAAAGCAGGGAATCTCCACGGTAGTGACAGGAGACAGCGACTAAAATTCAGTTCAGAAAGGTCCTGGGCCAAGAAACAAAAGCTATGTCAACTCAGCAGCACACTTGTTTAGTATTGACCTTTCGCAGTCTGTCAGCAGCTCTATCTGTTCTGGAGCATGGACTAAATTCTTCTGGATGCCACAGCAAAATGCTTCCTTAGCATGCTGAAATGGGCACTGAGCAATGTCACCTGAGCTTGCCTGAATTCTGAGTTTCTTCAAAGTAATGAGTCAGCTCCCCATTGCCATTTTTTAACCACTGCCTCCTATTTTTAACCTCTGGTCATCTCATGCAGTAGGTGATTTTGTCTTCCTGTGAGGTAGAAAGACCTCTTCTCCTGTCCATCTTCTGCCTATCCTGTGTTCTTCCTTGCCAACATGTCCTTCTCTGTTTAATCCAATGTCTTCATTACAGTTTTCAGTATATTTTGATAGCTCTCTAAGATAACTTTATATTTTTTTCTTGGTATAGAGTATCTCCAAGTTCTTCTACATCAGAAAAAAAGCAGATCTCTTCCGCACTTTCAGCACCTCCCCTTCTTCTCTCCCTGCCTGCTTAAGGATACAAAAAACTTTCTTGCACTGCCCTCCTTAGAGCCGTTCTTTCAGATTTTCTTCATCCTCTTTCTTATCCCCACACTTATTATTCTACTATCCTCCAATTGACTTTATTTCTTTTTGCATTGCAAGTCTTACTTTTCTAATTTTAAAACAAAACAAAGAAACTGAAGCACTCAGAAAATGTCACCACATGTTCAAAGCAACAAACTCCATTTGCTTCTCCAAGTCTTATTTCATCTTCCTTTCATCTCTTCAGCTCTTTCTGTGTGGATTCTCTCTCTGGTCATTATTCTCCTGTTCCAGCCTACGTCATCCTTTTTAATCTCCCTTGACTGTAAACACAACACAGAACCTGTCAGCCATGGGACCTGTGCTTACATCTTCGAGGCAGAACTCAGAGTCATCTCTTACTTCATCCTCATCATCCTTGTCCAAACAGCTTTTCTACCTGGCAAATCTGCAGTTGTTCTTTGTTTTCTCTGTTTTGCATCTCGTTTCTAGACAGTACTGCCTAAGACACACTAAGGAATCATTTTTGTCATGAGTGTTCACCTCTGCTTTGGAGTTGATTCCTCCTGAACAGACTAGACCTTCAGCGAATTTCTAACATTACACCCATGGATCTCTAGCTTTTGCTTCAAGTTCGATATGGCTAAAACATTTTCTGCTCCACCGTATTTCTCTGCTATCTCTCCTTTTGCTCACTGTAGACCGTCTTTGCATGTCAACTGTCAGAGCACTGCTAACCATCCTGGCCCTTCCCACTAGCTTCCATTCTGGATTTTGTCACCCATCCCCTTGAATTCTCCCAGTGCCTCAGCCTTGCCCCTGTGAGAGGATGATTCTGTAACACACTGTAGTGGGAGAGCAGGACAGGCAAAGAAAGAATATTTTATTGGTATGACTTCCCTGTGGCAAGTAATGTACACAGGTGAGTTGAGTCAAACACACTTGGTACAATTCTATGCAGATGGGATTAAACTAATGTGAGATCACTTAAGATTTCCTTGACATTCCCTCCACCTTTTCCTCCTGCCTGGAATTATCTCCAGGAACGATATTTTGTCTTCTGTGCATCAGGATTGTCTCTTAGGATCAGGCAAGGGTATCCCATATAACTGCTTTTCAGCAGTTCATGAGTTGAGAGAAGCTCAACTGTGTGATTTAGAGTTGGTGGTAGCCTGTATGTAATGCTATGGACTCAAAAATTTTTGATCGTTTTGCATTACGTAAAACTAACTGCAGACTGTTGAGAAGGGTAAGCACCAGTGCAACTGACAAAAATTTATTTCCTAGCTTCAGAAGTATTGGTATGATAATATCTGGAGATGCCAGAGGCAGCTCCACTGAGTAAAGCCTTCCCCTGGAGTTGTGGTGTGGCTACTGCTGCTGTGTGTGACTGTTTGTAGATAACTTCAAGTATTAAGTGGGTAAAGACATTAATCCCTGCAGGCTCCTTTGTGGTAGGTGGGAACATGTTTATGATTCCCATCTTGCACATAATGGAACTGAGTCAGATAGGAGAGATGATTTGGCCTGGGCTATTCTGTACTAAGTGAGAAACCAAGCCAGAATTAGAACCTTAGAGCTCCAGACTTCTAATTAGAGGAGAAAAGGTTTCTGTTTGCCATGAAATTCAAGTGTTTGTCCTCACCCTGGACTGGAATGTAAATGTCTCATATAAAAGAGCAGAAAGCAATCACTACAGAATGTTGCAGACTGTGCCAGCTTAGCCATAGGGGGATGCTTCATTTCCACATTCTCAATTGGAAAAACAGAAAAACAACAAAAAACCCAACCCGAACATTTAATGTTATTCAAAAACAAGTCTTGTATTTCAGACTGGATATTGAGATCATCCTTTCCTTTTGAATGTCAATGTGTAAAATGTCAGATTTTAAGTGTGACATAAAGCTGCAAGATGATGACAAAACTTTGTATTGGCATATGGGTTTTGAGGGATGCCTGATATTTTATTGGCCAATCCATTTATAATTTACATTTAAAGTATACAATTCTTCAAACTTACTTAATTGCACAAAAGATGTGGTATACCATGAAGAAAGAATGTTCTGTTCTGAACTGGGTGAGTTAAGAAATAATCCAGCCACCCCATGAAGAAGCCATCGTTCCATTCATGCAGTATTAGGCTTTGCTAGTTCACTACAAAATTGGACGAAGACTGAGCTATTTGATACCTTTTTAAAATGGAGATATGGAGGCAAGATGTGTCATGTTTGTTGTGTTTGTTACAGAATCACAGAACTGCGGGGGTTGGAAGGGTCCTCTTGAGGCCACTGAGTCCAACCCTCTCGCTAATGCTGGCTGCCTACATCACGCTGCATAGGAAAGCATCCAGACAGGGTTAGAATACCTCCAGAGGAGACTCCACCACCCCTCTGGGCAGTCTGTGCTACTGCTCCGTCACCCTTGCAGTACAGAAGTCCTTCCCGGTGTTTGTATGGGACTCCTGTGTTCCAGTTTGCACCTGTTGCTCCTTGTCTTGCCACTGGGCACTGCTGAAAAGAACCTGGCCCCATTCTGATGGCCTTGGCCATCAGAATAATACTCAGGCATTTCGTGCTTCATTAGTCCTTCTTATGGTTTATCAAACAGAAGATTTTGCAATAGCAATGCATATAGGATAGGACTTGTGACCTCAGCATAGGAAAGCGTGATGCCACCAGTTCCTTGGGGCATCGCACCACAGAGTGGGCCCAGAGAGCCTCCTGTGGGAGTACTTCTTGCTCAACAAAATGATCAGGGTTATACTGACCTCTGCTGCCAAAGGCCTTTGTGGCTGGACAAGCAAAGCTGCTGGGCATATACTATCCAGATGCAGAGCATCGCCACTGTGCTTAGAAGAACATGGTTTTAAATCAGTAGACAAGTAGCAGAAATAATGCATTTCTTAAGATGCCTTACTTGTAAACATCTAATTCCTAGCTTCCGCTGCAGCGAGAGATCATAGGAAAAGGCAGAAAAGCAGAGCATCTTCTGACACACCTAGTACTCTTACAGTCTCTGTTGTTGTTTCAGTTGTATTTTAGAAATGTAATATGCATTTTATTTTCAGCGAAGGCTTAGTTAATAAATTCTGAAGTTAACAAATGAACATAGAATAAATGAAAGATAATTGTTTTGGCATAGGAAAGAAATAGACATGAAGGGCATTTGAGCTTCTTCCCCCCTTGCGATTCAAATATAATTGGGGTTTGTTTGTTTGTTTTCCAGAAACTGTCCTATACAAAGGAAGCAATGGCTGGGTGAGTATGTTCCCTTTGTGTTTTAATCTGTCTGCAGGTAACAGCAGGTTTGAGTTGTCGTGACATTTTGTGATGTTTTCTCTTTTTTTCTTTTATTTTTTTCTTGTCAGCTCCTGCACTGACTGGTTGTGTGGGTAAGTCATTTTCCCTTTTTAAATATGCTGTTGCTTAGTCCTTTCTCCAGTTCTTGTTGCTTCTGGAGTCGATGAGTGGAAGATGAACAGAGTTCACCTCTGTGCAAAAAGGCTTATGGAAAAGTATGCTGTGTGGTGGAGAAATCCTGTGCTTCTTGCATGTGAGCCTCTCACAGGCTGTCCTAGCATGCTTGGTGTGCTGAAAATATCTCAGCCAATCTGGGGCTTGCACTTTTGCTTAAGTATGTCATCACCTCATTGCCAGTCAGACACGCAGGCAGGCTGTTGACCTGGAGAGGTTTAGTGGGGGAAATCTATTTTGGGAGAATTGTATCCCCATTTGCTTGTGTCAGTGTTCTGGCAGTCTTGTGAACCTTTTTCAAAGCTAGACCTGGTCATCAGTATTAAAAAAAAAAATACTTCTGAAATGCTTTTCCAGAAAATGCTAAAGGTGTTACAGGCTCCTCACACTTTTAAGAAGGAAATCAAAATGAAAACTTGTCTGAATTCTGACTTCTTTTTACCACAGCAAACCAAAACTTGAGCTATTACTATTATTATTATTATTATTATTATTATTATTATTATTATTATTTTTAAATGGAAGGAAAAGCAGTTCAAATTATTACTACCCCATTCTCATAGAACGTAATCTGAAACTGTTATTTTTAGAACAGTTCAAACCCAAACAACCTTGTGCTGAACTCCTCTGAAAACAGCAGATTCAATCCCCTGCTTTACCAGCCATGTTAAAGCTATGATGAGTAATTCATTTACGGGAGAGTGTTCACTTAACAGATTAAAATGAACAAACAAATACCACACCAAAAAAAAATTCACCCAACACTTCAAGTGAATTATCCCTATATTTCATAACCACAGTATTACACAGTAAAATTAATAACGTGAGATGCTAAGGGCAAAGGTGATGCCTAGGAGGACTTTTTTTTCTCTTTCCTTCTGAGCTGAACTTTCCTCTGACATGAGCACACCCCTTAGCTCCTAGGTCAGTTGAGTAGTGTAAATCCATACAGATTGTAACATTGACCAAACTTTTATTGTGCTTTGTTTTTCAAAGAGAAAATATCAAAAATCAGGTGGATTTGCTCTGGATATTGGAGCATCAGAAAGAAAGAAACGTAATTTAGTTTGAGAATATTAGAAAAGTATCTCATTCTAAGAGCATCCTGGACACCTCTATGCCAGAAGGTCTAAGATGGGAAGTTTGTAAGCCAACTTAGGAAAACAATGCCACGATTGGCGTGCCATGGGTAGATGATGTCTCATCTAAATTCAGACATCCTCCATCAAGAGGAATGAGGGAGAAAGCTACCTCAGTAGTGCCACCAGACAATGTTATTTCCTGCAAGAATATGCTAGACTTTCCAGTAGACATCAGAAGAAATGGAAGACCTTTTTTAAAATTTTCTTTAAGAAGTCAAAGTACACAACTCAGGATCACCCAGTTCCTAAGGGGTGATACGGGAAATCCAGCATCAAGACCCTCCTGCACAGGAAGAAAGGTGAGTGCAGTTCTGCCATTTCCTGGGCAGTGCTGTAATTACCCATGAGCTTTTCTGCAGCAGGTCTCACTGGGGCTGACCTACATGTACAGGTCCTAGTGATCCTTTAGATACGTGTTTAGTGCAGGGCAATACAGTGAATTGAATGTAGCTGTCTTGTTGGCTGTGATATCTCTGTCAGAACAGGGAATTGACCTGGTCTCATGTCCCAAGGGATGGAGGGACTATCCTAAAGCACCAGCTGTAGATATTTAAAGAAGTTGTTTGAATGAGGCTCCTCTATTGCTTCTCCCGAAGGTGCCTTGAAGCATGAGCGTGCTTTCATCTATACTCTCTGGTGAACTTCATTTTCTTTGGTTACTGCACAAAAACAATTATTTAGTTCAGAGGCCTAACATTAGGTGTATTTCTCAGTCTGTTTTTCCCATCAGTGAGAACATAGGAATTATCAGTAGGCTTGTTTTCCTTGCTAGAGCGTAGGCGAGGCACAAGAAACTAAAAAGTGTTGTGTTGTTTTTTTTTTGTTGTTGTTGTTTTTTAATGAGCCTTGATGTTTTTTTTTTTCCCCTGTGAGACAATTGCAGGTTCATTTCCCTAAATCAGAGCTGATCTGGAGCTGAAGGCAGATCCTTGATATCTGGCATTTTAACTGCATTACCTTTCTAGATTAAAGTATGACTGTGATGAAATCTATAAACAACTGAAGAACTGAAGCTGTGATTTCAAACACTCAATGTGCCCAACACAATCTTACCTACTTATCAATACTGTGTTTTTATCTAGTTAGAAAAAGCTCGTTTCAGCTAGTTAAATGCTGAAATAGTTTTGATGCCTACCAAAAGGTGGCTTGCACTTGTGATTTATTTCCCAGAATAACTCACAATCCAGCATTACCGGCAATTACATAACAGCAGGATGAAAGTTGTTCCAGTAAGACTAACTCATGCACGTAGGTTAAACACCCAGCTGGCCTGGCTTTTTAAGGAGTTGAGGGATTAAACTAAGTACCATGGAAGAGAAAACCTTAAAGGAAAAGCAATGTATGGGTAACAATCTAGATTTTTATAGAGCATCCCAGTGTAAATTAGAGTTTTGCTTAGGCTGGAAGTGTGGGAACACTCCATCAGCTATGATTTCTTTATTCATTAGGCCATTGTGACTTTGCATAATGAATTTTGCTCTTTTAATGTTGAAGGATGCCACACGAAAATAGGACAGTTGTCCTGCCTAGTTCTTGGTGGTTCAAAAACCAGATTTTGAGAACCAACTGAAGGCAAAGATGTAGCACAAAAATTCTGCAGTAGGAAGCCATCGCTTGTATGTCATAACCTTTCTCAAATGCTGTATGAGTAATAGCATCCTTAAGAAAACAGAAGGACTATGGGATAGTTGGGAAGGATGACCATAACAGTGTGCTATTTTTTACTTCTTCTGACCTGCCTATTAATGTCAAATATAATGAAATAAGTAGAAACGTTTGTTTCTACTTGCTGATTGTGGACTCACTGAAATTAGGCATAATGAATCATGTCCAGACCTTCTTTGTTCTGTCTATGTACTCTGCTGTAAATATATTGGCAAATTTAGGATCCATATTTCATTGGTGGTAGCAGCAATGGTTGATGACATATCAACTCAAATTTTGTACCTTTTGCAAGATTATTTAGCTCAGTTAGTTACACTCTGGTTAAAAGGTTTTAGAAGAAGAAAATCAGATCATAAACATATATTCTTTTTTCCCTTTGAGAAAGTCTTTTTAATGCGAGCATTGACATAATAATGTTTAAGAAATGCTTGACATAGCAAATTAGACTTTGGGACATTCAAATTGGTACATGAGCTGGTGAATATCGAGAACTTGTAGTAGTGACCTGGAAGCAAATTTGTGCAGAAAGTGAGGTTGGTGACACCACAGCTTCTTAAAACAGCATTTATATCCTCCTAAGATGAAAGTGATAGCTGTTAATGCGACCAAATTCAGTTCTTGACTGGTGTTTCTTGATTAGATTGATTAGGGTTACACAAGGCTTTGTTTAAGCTCTTGGCTTTTAATTTTCAGCCTGGTGTGAGGTAAAATTTTGTCAGAAAACCAGCTGTGCTTTGGGGACTTGTATTTGAAAGGTTGAAGGAGGAGGACTAATGCTTCATGGTGGAGCAGGGGTTCC
This sequence comes from Alectoris magna, assembly GCA_030625065.1. NCBI lineage: Eukaryota > Metazoa > Chordata > Aves > Galliformes > Phasianidae > Alectoris > Alectoris magna. The sequence continues at coordinate 111,298,323 of CM060560.1, forward strand.
CTGCAGCTCATGGAGGACTTAGATGGGAGGAGGTAGATGTGTCATCAGGAGCTGCAGCCCCTGGACAGCCAGCGCTGAGTAGAGGAGTCAGGAAAGGAGGAGTGAAAATGGGCCTGGGAAGGGATGGAGAGAACAATGGTGTTTAAATGTTTATCTGTTCCTCACTACACAAATCCATTTTAATTAGCAATAAACTAATTTTATCTCAGTCTGTTTTGCTTGTGATGGCAACTGGTAAGCAATCTTCCTGTTTTTATCTCACATCACCAACTTTCTCATCTTATTGTCTACTCTGGCCTTGGTGAAGGGGGGTGGTCAGAGAGTGGATGGGTGGACATCTGACCCTTAGCCAGGCCTAACCCTGCACAAAGTTAGGTGCTCAGTTGGGTTGGTTCAGTAGCCATTTGGGTCTTTGTGAGATGTCCCAAGCTACAGCACACACCTGCAGAGAGCTGGCAGGTATGATGTAGGTGAAATCTGTGGGTGATTTAGCCAGAAAAGCCTGGAGGACCCTGTATGAAGTACCAGTGTGTGGGTAGTGAAACAGGGTACTGCAGGTCTCAGGTTGAAATCTAAACCTTGTTAGTCAGCAAGTCACAGTTCTGTCTGACCTCTTTTGAATAAAAGGGGTTGATATGAGACTTAGCTGATGCATTTATATGAGTTTGAACACTTCAGCAGAACAGAATATTGCAAGTCCTGTAGCAAAGTTGTTTCACTGCACATCACTGAGTCACAGAGTTTTTTTGGGTTGAAAGGAATCTTAAAAATCATCCTGTTTGACACCCCCCCCCGTGAAGGGCAAGGGCATCTTTCTCTAGTAAGATTTGTCTTTCTACTCTTGGGAATCATTCCAATATATACTGAGGTTGCCAAAGAGCAGGAAGAGAATTACCTTGTGCCGTGCTGGCTGAAAGCAGGTAGCAGTGTCCACGAGATGGAAGCAGACACAAATTCTTGTGTACTTTTCAAAGCTTGCATAGAGCTTATAGGCTTTAGTTGCTAAAGAAAATGAAGCTACAGTTTAAATTCTTGAATCTGTGTTTTCTGCTTTGTTTATTTGGAGGTTATTCTAGTTTTTGTTCATGTTTTCTGATTGTTACATAGGTTTCATTCTGGCAGCTTAATATTTCCTGAACTTACTGTAGTGTGGCATTTAGTAATTATGCACAAGATTAAGGCTATGCCTCCCAGGAGAGCATGGGTGAAAATGTTAATGGTTTAAATGGAAAATTCACCAGATTAATCTTACAGTCTGTTTGTTGGTTAAGTGTTGAATGTTTGAGAGAAGCTGGGGAAGAAGCCATGTTTGAGATTTTAGTTAATGGAAACGGTCACGTTTTGTCATATGCCTGTGCCCAGGCATCTCAGTATGCAACTTCGGATATGTTTGGCTTGTACTGAAACCCTTTGTTTTTTTGGGAAGAGATACAGAGTCTGGTTATAAATCTTGAAGAAGGCAAAATATCTGTAACCTGTGGTTTGAGTTTTGAGTACAGGCTGCAGGATCAATAATCTGGTCTAGTATGTGAATCAAAAATCAGACCCAGCAAGGCTAGGAAAGCATGGCTCGGGTAGTAAATAAGCACTTGTGTGTGTTACAGTGAAGATTCATTGCTTCAGTATTTACTTTATGGCACAAATATGTCCACCAATACAAATGAGTTCCTTTGGAAATGGGAGAAATATCTTAATACAATGAGTTTCACTGATCTTTAGAGCTCTTACTTTAGTGTTCAGTTTCTCTGCAGCGCTTTAGTTACCTATCTTACAAACTGGACTGTCTATATTAAAATATATGACAAACTTAAAAAATCAATTTTTCTTCATTCAGGAAGCACTTATTTCTGTCAATATCTCTCTCACTGTTGGTAACTTGACAATTGCTCAGTGCTCACTGAATTGGCTCCAAGGAATTTGGATTTACTCTTAGAGCATTGTCAAAGCTATTGGTTTTTCCTCAAACCAACAATCTTCACAGTCTTCATCTGATTTTTATTTGAAATACTTTTTCATATTTTGGCCTCGAGTTGGGAGTTGGTGGGTGTTTTTTTGGTGGTTTTATTTTTGTGTGTGTGTTTGTGTGTAAATGCAATAATTGGATTTGGAAGCTGGTACCTTTGAATGATGAGCATCTGCAGATGAGTAAAATTTATGATGAAATGCCCTATCTTCTTGCAGTGATCTCAGTACAGCTAGGATGCTTTGGCGCACTGCAGAACATTTTTAAAATTGAAGTTTTTATAGGACGTTACAGATATCTTTGTGTGGTCTTCACTTTTGCTTCACAATAGGAACCACTGGAAGGCCAAATGCATTATTTTGTGGTGGACTTCAGTTGAAATCAAAGAAGTTTTGCAGTCCCGGAGATGCAAATGATGTATTGTGTGTTGCAAGTGACCTGATATCTAAGTTGCAGAAGATAAAAATTAAGCTTTGCAATATTTTATCTGTGAAGATACCAGCAAAACACCACCATGAGAAGTTTCTTCTGAAAACATGCTTTTTGGTGCTGAGAGCAGAATTACAGAGAAAACAAAAACTGGTCGATCTGTCTCACCAGGCCCAACTTCAACTTCTGGTTTTGTTTTTATTTAACAGTGGGACTCCAACTCCAGCTTCAGATGCTGATGTTACCACACTAAGAGGTCAGTTTTCATCTAAATCCTGTCAGAGCTGTTTTTGAATTACTTGAAAATGGAGTAACGTCTTCTGGATTTGTGAAAAAGCTGTGAATTTTTCCATCTCCAAATAATGCTGGTTCTGATCTGGTGTTCAGGGTGTGTGCTGACATTGTTTTGTTACTAAATGAATTGTGAAAAATCCTGCCTGAGAGATAACTCCTGGGCAGTTTTTACTGCACTTACATTATGTTCCTAAAAATACTGTCCTGCTTAGACAGCACATTAGCATTTAATTCTGATTAGCATATCTGATACTTTTCCCGAGGCTCTTCAGGTGTTTCCTGTGTTGTTTTTCTCATGATGATGGAAATATGAATCAAGCATTACTATTTATGCTTGCTTGCTGAGCTCATGTGTGTATCTACATGTACGTGAGAAAAAAATAATGATGCTCTTTCAAATTCAGATGCAGCTGCCAATGTTCCTCCTCCTCATGAGGTCTCAATTGAGAGTCCTCCAGGTGGTACCAGCCATGAGATCGAAGATGCAGACACTACTGTGAGTATTTTTCTTTTTTCTTTTTTCTTTAATTTCATTTGGTTTTGCATTCTCTTGCCTTTGCTAAAGAACATGGTGACCATTCCATATTCTTTGTACTTGAAGATGTTTTAAGCATAATGTGTTAACACAAAGAATTCATAAAAGCAGGGCATGAACCTTAGAAACTTTTACATAATTTCCTGGGTAGGTATTATTCCATTTGCAGTGGTTTTGCAGTGCGCCTTCTCCATCTGTATGAGAGAACAGATGAGTTTTCATGTGAAGATTTTGTTGGTGATTAAACAGGACTAGATAGCAAATGCTTATGGACTCTGAAAGCTCTGGGAAGGATGTGTTGTTATTCCTATGGAAACATGATACACATTAAATTGCTGTCCTAGTGTTTGAAATGTCCAAGTAGCACAGTTACCTAGGACAACAGAGAGAGACTGGGTAGCCTTGAAGATTCCTTCTAATTCTCCATTCCTTTTCCTCTACTGCCATAAGTGAAATTTTATTTATTGTTTTAGAGTCACTCTCACCTTGATATCTAAAACACAACTCCCAACACAGGGAAGCCTACAGCAAGTACTTTAAATGTATCTGTAAAAGCAAGCTGTCCTGGGGGAGTATTTGCTTCCAGGAAACAGCTCCTCTGGATTAAAATTTAAGTCCAAACTCTAGATTCCAACTACAGTGTGCTTGAGCCTACCTGACCACCAAAGAAAATTTTGCAAACTAGCCATATGAACCAGCTGGCACTTGTTTTCCTATAAATTTGAAACTCTCACTGGATTTATTGAGAAGCATACCAAGTTACACATGCTGCATATAATTGGAAGCTGATTTATGGTACTGGGCTTTAACTGTGCACCGTTTGGTAACCTAGTATGGCTGAGAAACAATGCTGGGCCAAACTCCAGACTTTATTCTAGGGCTTTCACGTGCGTCTGCTGAGCTCTGATATTGTGATTCCAGGAATAAACACCGAGTATGAAATAGACAGACAGCTTCTGAGTCTGGTCCAGGGGCTGATTTTATATTTATATACCACAAACACTAATGGTTTGATCCCATGTACACCATTTGTTTTTTGTTTTTTTTTTTCTGAAACAGAACTACCTGAGCAGAGAGTAGGACCACTCAGTAAATCAGAAAGAAATCAGAATTGGATTGCTGCTGCTATAGCGTTTTCACTCTCTACAGTTACCTCTCACCTCATCATTGCTCCGAGCAGCCAAAATGCATTGCAGATTACAAGACCAAGAGTGAGCAAAGCTCATCTTCCACATTCATGAGTGTGTTTTTGTTTTTGGGGCACTGATAAATGATTCAGACTACACGGAGTTGCAAACAGTCATGTAGCAGCAGAACATGTGCAAGCTAAGTATATATTTGTGAAATAATGGCTGGCTTTAAGCAGTGTGCCCATTGTTCTGGTTCTTAACAAAGTTGTTTAGGCAAAAAGGGGTGGGTGGGAGAAGAGAATTTAAGTAGAAAATCTAAGGGCCCTAAACAGTATACAAGTGCTCACTGGTGGCAGCCAAGCTTTCTGGAAATGTTCCATTTCCTGCACCATACATAGCACAGGCTGCAGTTTTGCCGAAAATGTCAGCTTTGCTGGCTCATTTTTAACTTTTTAATAGGGAAAAGGCAACAGCCGCACGTAAACAGCAAAATACATTTTAGTGAATTTAAGCCAGCCTCTCCCTCCTTCCCCCAAATTCCAGACTTTTGTTCAAGAATAGAACCATGAAACAAGATCTGTTTTCCTTGTCATTCAGTATACCACAAGAAATAGTATGCTGGTTGTAAAATAGTGGGGAATGGAATAGAAGGGGCTCTTCCTGTGTTGCTCACCAATTCAAGTTAGATGAATATTTGACTGGAATTCACTGCTACTCACAGCGGCTATGTTAGTTCCTGAAGCCAAATTATTGCACAGGGTATCTGTACACGCTGTGCATGTAAAATATAGAACTTGGTAAATTGTCTTCCAAATGAGAAAGTAAGCAGGAGCCTTGTGATAAATGGATAAATCAGCCCATTGCTGATTAGGATCAGGTGACCCCTTGGTGCATCTACAGTAGCACTTCAGATTGGCTCTGCTGGGTTTCTGTTTGTAACTCAGGTCAACGAGATAACCTTGCACTACAGCAAAGATGTGCAAATGGAAAATGGAAGTAATGGCAATACAAAATACTAAAAAATATTCTGGCTCTTTAGGTCGTCTTATTACCTTTCACGTGTCCCTGAGACTTTCTGGCACTCCTTTGTAGTGTATGGCAGAAGGTGTGCTGATGGCTCAAGTAAGCATGCTGTGCTTTGGACTGCAGCTTCCACATCATTAAGTACATTCATCATACCATCTGTTTGGCCCGCCAGTAGTGCCCTGATATATTCCTGTCCTTACAGCATTTATGAAGAGGGCTTATTTTTTTGCTACATCATGGGCCAGAGAACCCTCCATGTCTGGAGAATTTTCTGGCCCTCATAAAAAAAGACGCTTGGACCCAGGCTGAGCAATGCATTGTGCTGACAGTTGGCAGGACCAGATGTACATGCTGCCATATCTGGAGATGCTTTTCATGTGGAGTGAATCCAGGATAAGTAGGAATCTGGTCTGCAGTGGGTAAAGGGGATTTATTTCCTGGGAAAAAAGCCACAGTCAAGTAGGAAAATAAAGAGCACTAAATCACCTTTCGGTTTCTCCCTTCTCTCTTTTCCTTCCAGATCAATAATGAGATAAAGAAGGAGGATGAGATTCCAGTGAGACCTGTAACTGAGCAGATGATTGAGTTCAGCATTGTGATTGCTGGAGAGAAGTACAGCGAGGAGCTGAGCAACCCAGACACTGCAAAGTATCAGCTGCTCTCTGAAGAATTTGTTTCTCAGGTGATTTACCTCCCCTGAATTCTTTTTCCTCTTGCTGGCTCTGCAGAGCAGTAGTAGCACATAGCATCTGTATTAGGACTGCCCTGCAGAACCAGCTTAGGGCTTTCGTTGCCTGAGGCAGGCTGGAAAATATTCACTATGAGAATGCCCTGCTTTGTCTGACATGCTGCCTTTTTGAGATTGCAGGGTTGTGTCAGACATCACAGGTAGCACACCAGTTGCATAACGATGACTTCAGTTTTCTACCCGTGTTTCTTATGAGACAGCATGCTTTCATTTTTGCAAGCAAAAGAGGTACAATTAAGCTTCTGGGGAGATTATGCTGCACCCCCGAATGGTTACTCCGAACAGGACAGCTTTCTGAGGCACTCCTTCCAACCCACTCTTTGTTAGCAAAAGAAACTAAGCCAAGCATTATTGACAAATGAAAGACAACTTGCACTCTAGTTCTTCTGAAGTTCTGCCTCTAACTTTGGCCTTGCTATCCTCTCAGAATTTTTAAGGACCTCTTCCTGTCAGTGTTACAATAGCAGAGCTTTTGAAGTCACGCGGAAGTGACAAGATTCTTCTTTGCCTCTTGATGCACCTTCATTCGTTCTTCAAGCTCTGAAATTTGAAAACCCTAACTTTCAAAGATATATTTAGTATCATAGAATCATAGAATTTAACATCTCTCTAGTGACCAATCTCAGCAGAGAATCTATTTCAGATCTCGTTCAGGTTTGAATTCTTCCATCACACAGTTGATTTGAAACTCGGGAGTAAAAATATAGTTTGAGAGCGTTGGCAAACCAGACTGCTCATGCTCTCCAAATGACAGGACGTGAATTGTCTGCAGCTCGGTCATCAGCCTGTGCTGGGGCAGTGCTGGAAGCCAGCTCTAGTAATTCTGGTACAGGACTGCAGCAGCATGAAGTGCCGGCAGAAGACAGACAGGTCCATCAGCATCTGCTCATATGAGCATGCTCTTGGTGTCCTACAAAAGCTGAGCCCTTAAATGCGATTTAAAAATTCTTAATGATTACACAGTGTCCAGATTTTTGATTGCAGAAGTGAGGTGATAAGTGAGGAAGTCACAAACAACAGAACTTATCCATTACTTCCACCTAGGAGCAGCCTTTTGTTGAATCATTCTGCACTGCAGTGAGATGCTGTTTGAAATCTAGGTTGCTGAGGAAACTCTTGTTCTTCATTAATATCCATAATCAGCAGTGTATACGGACACATCTTCCAACTTCACCTTCCAAACTTCAAAAACTTCAAACCTTCCAACTTCAGAAAACTTCTTAAACACGTGCTTAAATCCCACTGGAGTCAGTGGAAACGAACTGCAGTTTAGACTCTTAGGCATGAACTTCAAAGAAAAATACATTTGTGCTTGTATATATGTATATACATATAAAAATGCAAATAACCATATATATTTATATATATATACACATATATGAATGATTTATTAAACCTTAATTTCAAGTTAATTTAATTTTGATTAAATTAGATGCTTTAATTTGTATACTACATATAAAGTTACTGGCCCACCGACATACAAAGATGTACTTAAAATACAATCTGCTACTGTCTCCTGAGTTACTTCTCCCTACTGTTTTCATTATTTTATTTATTTACTTTACTTTTTATTTATAATGATGGTAATCTTCTTACCAACATTTTCTTGGGGCAGAGAGCTTGTCTTTCCCTTCTTCTGGGCAAAGCATCCAGGGTACTAAACGGTGGGATCATCTTTATTCTAGTTTTGTTTCCTTCTTAGTTTCATTTAGTTGGGGTTCTCTGTTGAATTCCTTTTCCTGGGGCTAACCCTGTGCCAGATCCTGGGCCAGATGGGAAAGAGATGTACTCTTCCACTGCAGCCAGGAAGCATCACCACAACTGTCACAAGTTGCTAGCCTAGGCTAGACATCTTAATTTTCCTAGTTGTGTGGCCAAGCAGCAATGCCATGGAGTGTGTGTGTGGAAGAAATGTCAGATGGGACAGAATCCACCTGGCACATGGATGTTCCACTCCTTTGATCCCTTGCCTGGTTTTCTCTGTGCTTGGATGAAGAAGCTATTTAAAAAACAAAAAGAAAAGAAAGTCGGCAGCACTCAGATTGTTTAAATCTCACCAGAGACTGTTTAAAAATAGGGAGACTAGGGAGGGGAAGAAGAATTTGAAGAGTAGAAAATAATTCTCAACTGGCAAGGATCTTTCGGGAGGAAAAATACCAAAGCCGGCGTGAACCTCTAGTATTCTGTTTCTTGTTTTTGTCAACACAATTAACTATTGAATTGGGCCTATACATGCTACTATTCTTTTGCTCTAGGTCTTCCTTTTTGAGTAGCACCGCTAGTCACTCCTGAGCCCTCTGTATGTTTAGTGCAGCAGAGATGAGCCATGTTTTGCACTGTGTTTTGTATTTGGGCATCTTTGGAATCTAAGATCCCTGTACCTAAAGTGACTGTCACTGCTTCCCTTGTTCTGGTTGCCAAGGTCTGATGCATTTTTCCTGAATTTATTTAAATCCAAGGAGATTTAGGAGGTAATGGAAATTTTGGGAGCAAAAAAGGGTTTGTGGTGCATAAATAAGAGTGCAAATGTCACCTTTGCAGATGTTGGGCATATCTCTGCAGGGTTTGTTTGAATTTCCCCCTCTTTTACTGTTCGTATACAATTCTTGGGGGATGCTGGATAGTGTGCTTCATACTTCTGCTTTTCCTTTTGTAATAATAAAATAATGACACCCAAACTCCTGTATAGAGCATATTTCACATTCCCCCTCCCCCCCCCCCCACATTAGAAATAGAATCTCAGATGCATTTTCAGAATTTTAGAAAATGTTGAAAATACTTCCTGATTTTTTGCTACAAGGAGTAGATGGAGGAAACTTGTGTTAATCTTTTTTCTTCTCTTCAAAATAGATCCAAAATGTATTTGAAGGACTACCTGGATATAAAAACATCCATGTTCTGGAATTCAGGTAAGAAGATACTGATGCAAATGCTCTGGCTGAGACTCATCATGTCTGATGGTGCAACACACTAGCATCACACATGGAAGAAAGTCAGCGAGAGGGAATTTCTAGGGTGTGTTAATCAAATGAAGAATGCTTCCATAACAATGTATGTGTACAGAGGTCAAAATAGACATACAAAAAGAATTGTATATAAATGCCTTTGTCTCTTTTCTGCTCCTCACCCACTAGAGAACCTCACTTGATATGCTTGCCTTCATTTTAAGGCAAGATATTTGGGAATCATACCTAAAATTAAAAGAGATGTTTTCTAATTTCAAATCAATATATGGTACTGTTGACATGTCCTGGTATTAAACAAGGAAGAACATGGAAATCCTTTTAGAAAATACGCCGTGTTTACTTTTCAACTTATTGATGTTAATTTGGGATGACTACAAAGGTTGGTGTTTGAAGTATGTGAAGGTTTTTCTACCTTTGACTGAAGCAAAGGCAGGTGAATGTTTTAACTCTTCTCAGTCTCATAAATACTGTTTAAAGGACTAGTTTTCTCAAATTGATTTATGATTCAGAATTACGCTTTAGGTTACTTTGTGGGGAGGAGGGGAGGGGGAAAGGGGATCCTGTTTATTATACACCAAACATCTGCTTTATGAGTTTTGGTATATACGGATCAAAAATTATGACTGGACTTGAATTGACTGGATATGACTTTCAGAATCTAGTGAGGCTTTTTGTGAGTCAATCTGAATTGTGTTTTCTATGTGAGACTCTGTAAGCTGTATTCATTAAAGTATTCCAGCCAACAAATTCTAACCAGAATACTTCCCGATAGCAAAACAGCTACGGTGAGGAAGTTTCTACGGTTGGAACCATATGGTTGGACACTGTTCCAATACTGTCAAAAAAGGATGGTATAGCAATCAAATTATGAAATGCTTGAAGCAACAAGGCAGGAATGTTCCCTGTGGATTGATGAACTCCACTTTGTTGTGGCTGTAAGACAATAATTACCTGACTTGATGAGATTGATTCATAGATATGTAGTAATTATCCCTGCATCTGCAAGGAAAACAGAATGACAGAATGTCTTCAGCCCTCACTGGAGCCCAAAGGCAGCTTTGTCTTTTTAGTTCCTCCTTTCACTTCTGGCTATACTCACAACAAGCTAGGGCAATGACATGGGTAAACCCTGCTGAAGCTACGCCCGGGAGGTTAAACCTTCCATCTCAGTGTTTGCAGTCTAATACATTTGCAAGCTCTCTCTTCATTTCAGAAGAAAAATCAAAGGCTGGTATTTCTGGCAAGGTACCAAAGCTGCTTTCTTTGCGCTGCTGTGCATGACAAGCAACATGTTTGTGAACTACCTTTGCGTAGAGTTGGGGAGCCTTGTTTCCTGTGTTACTGGCAGAGCAATGGTTCTGCTCTGATTCCTTGTGATCAATAGGAAGCATCTCAATTCAGTAAAAGCAGAGGAGTTTATTATGCAACCATGCGGATTTTCAAATATGTGTGGCCTGCAGAATACAAAAGCAAATTTGGTAAAGTTAGACCTGAAGAAAATAATAACATCGATTTTATTGTTGTGCTTTATTTCTCTATTCAGCTCTCCCGAGGAGGACAGGTAAAGACAGCATTTTTATACCTATTTGTATTATACAGATGAGAAGCACATGTTAGCTGGAGGACATTGTCTTGGGGATTTGTGGTTTTGGCTCCACCAAAATCACAAATCCAGCAAAAATACAGTGTGAGGGACTTCTACCAGAAACTACAAGTAACCAGTCTGGTTTGATTACAAATAAACATAATTTGCTTATTTAAAGGCTGCTTATCAAAAACTGCTTGAGGAAAACCTTTCTAAACACAAGTCAGTTATTGGGCTGCCTTTTGTATAGAGACCTCTGGGGGAGAATATAAAATTACTTAATGATTATTCACAGTCTTTCTAATTAGCAGTAAGATCTTAGGTAGACATGGGATGATTATTATTAGAGAAACTAAAATTGGTAAGAAAACCACAGTTATCCAGCAAAGGCAGTTGACTTAGCATCTTCAAGGCCTTAGTTGCTGCACATCTTAGCAGTAATCTTGCACACATTTCTTAGCAGAATATGAGAACAGCATGGACTTTTTTGGTAGACATGTACATGTTGAGCATCCAACCTATTTCCTCTTTGATATTTGAGGAATTTCACAGACAGGAAAAAAAAAAAAAGAACCAGAGCCTGTAAATTACTAGTAGTATTACCTTATTCTGTGTATTCTTCAGCAGAGGCATAACCAGTTTCCACAAACCGTTATACAGAGAATGAACATTTTAATTTCAGACGAAAGGTACTGAGCAAATCTGTTCACAATCAATAGTGAGTGACAGCTATCCTCTGCAGAATAAGATGCATGGAATGATTCAGAAGGGTTGTGTTCCAAATACCAGACATTACAGCCTTTTCTAGACAGATGGTGTTGTTGTTACTAGCAATTATTAACTTCATCAGGTAATTAATACAACAGCAGAGTTGCATTAAATCTAAATGTTATTTTTTTTACTAAAACACTGTATTCCATCTTTGCTTTGCCTTTTCATTACTGCATTCCTTTTTCATTTCCTCTACTGATACTCAGTACTCAGGCTGAGTCTACAATGGGATCATTTCAGTAGCAGTTCCAGCAGCAAAACTTCATCAGGCTCCTGGTTTTAGTCAGTGTTTGCCAGTTATGTCTTTATTGTGCCTGGCACTGGGGCTTTAGAGACATCCCTGAACAGAGTTGTTACTTTAGCAATACAGTCCAGCTCTGTGGTATGAGGGAAACCTGTCTTTGGAGCAAGTCTTCCTAGCACTTCATAGATTACTTCACTTTCTTGCCATGGTCTCTGTACGGCCAAAATTTGCTCTATTTTCTAATGCTCCCTTGTGCTTGTGCTCACTGTATGGTAAATCTGATTGCTACTTAACTCCGTCATGTGGAAGAGGACATCTAGGTTTATTTAGGCAAGAACCAACAAGAAAATAGGAAAGGGTCAATATGAAAAAGCTAAGATGTTCACAGGTACAAAACTTTCATAGAATAGCTTCAGTCAGAACAGACCTTAAAGACTATCCATTTCCAGTCCCCTGGGTAGGGTTGCCATTCACTAGATCAGACTGTTCGGGGCTCCATCTTTGTTAAAGAACAAATAATAACTGAGTCTAGAAAAACTTTCCCAATTATAAAGTGCATTAAATACCATCTAAGAATGGCTAAAGGCATTATTTAATGCAGAATGACACTTCTCAGTGACAGTGATCAGGGATCTTTTCTTACTTCAGAGCCATTCCTCTCATTGGCACAACCTCAAAAGCATCTTTCACCATTGCCATGCTGTTGGGTCTACTGATGTGCTGGCAGAGAGCCAATATTTTGGTCTCTTGATGGTCCCTCTACCATTCAGAAGTAGAAACACAGGGCTGGGACCAGACCAGATGTCACGCTTTGGTAACCTTTTCCTTGAGAACTTATCAGTGGTAGAAAACATAGGCAGATACAAGTGTGAAACAAATTAAGTTATTTTTAACTAGAATGCTTAAAAGCACTATAATTTAATTTTTTTTTTTCAAAGGGCACTGACACAGGTTCTTTGAAAAAAAAGTATTGCATCTGCTATGCTTGAAAAACCTTGCACTTCTCATCAGTGTTCTTTCTTTCTGTATAACCAAAGTGGGGTGGAAGTTCACTATGCTGTTACATTTGATGGAGAAGCCATCAGCAATGCCACTTGGGACCTGATTAACCTTCATTCCAACAAGGTGGAGGACAACTCCTTTATGGGGATAGAAGATAATCCAACAGTTGTTTACACCATCAGTGATTTCCAAGATTATATTGCTGAAATACTCCAGAAAAATGCCTTGCTTGAAAACACTTCCTTGACGTTAGACCCTAACTCTCTCCAGCTTATTAATGGTGAGTACTGTTTATGATTCATGAGCCCTCTGAATAACTAAAAAGGAGCCACAAACACAAAGGGGTTGCAGTTTGTTTTGCTAGCCAGGTCAAATCATTAGGAGTAGTATCCCATGCTCAGTCCATTAGATTTGCCTTTTCAAATTTTTCTTTGACACTATTTGTAGAATGCAATTCCAATAATACTTCAACAATTAACAGGAACAGAAAGGAGACGTAGTTCATGTGATGTATATTGCCTTCAGCATGAAGATGACCTTCAGCATAGTAATTTTGTATTTGCCTTGAGCAGCACAAAGGAAATACCTGGCTTATTGTTGAATATACAATGATCCTGCCATAGCTGGTGGAGGATCAAGGGTGTCCCATCCCTCTGTTCTCTTCCTTTTTTCTGTTCTTCCTGTCAGTGATCTGGGGATATTTCCAGAAACAAAATCTCTATGGCAAACTTTCTGAAAAGGTCTCATAAATCTGTGACGAAAAATGGTTTTCCAGTCTAAACCAATTGTTCTAAAACAATTTCTCTACACTGCTACTGCAGCTTTTGTAGTCTACGTATTTATATTTTCCTAGTGAAAGAAATATTACACCCTACCCAAGAAGATCCATCCTGGATTACTGAGCATCCAACCGGAGCACTGGAGCACGTGGAGTTTGATGTGAGTATGGTTCTGAGCAGTGTCCTTTTAATTTGTCATCTGTCCTTTTCACACATTCAAACAGCTTAATTAATTAAGCAAGATGGAATTAAAACCAGCACTCAGAGCTTTTCTATCTTATTGTTTATGTAAAGTATGTAGTTGGGAAGGCAAAACCTTCTGGTGAAATCTCTCATCTGATAATTTTCTATCTGTTGAACAACAGTTTCCTATGATTATCTTATATTACATAGCTGCCTAGCCATGACTTGCTCTTCAGGCTTCCTTCGTCTGTTTTTGCCATAATGTTTAGGCTGTAAATTGCTTTAAAAAAAAAAAAAAAAAAAAAATTCGACCCACAGAATTAACTTTCTTTGGAAGTTGAGAAATAGTTGTAAGCACTAAAGCTGGCTGCTAGAAGAGGTAAAAGGGTAAGTTTTATATGCTACTTCTGTTATTGTTTTATTTTACCTGTAAGTTCTTTGTTCAGGTTTTAAAAGATGTCCACATCCTTGATGCCAGTAAAGTGTCTTAGTTTCAGCTGGAATGGATTTGTTTTCTTCAGAAGGTCTAGTATGATGCTGTGTTTTGTTGTAGGAGAAAAATAATGTTGATAACGCACCAATGCTTACAGTTGCTGCTAAGCAGTGTTGTACAGAGCCAAGGCTGCTCTCCATGAAGAGCCAAAGGAGCTGGGAGGGAACAGGATTAGGACGGCTGACTTAAACTGGCCAAGGGGATATTCCACACCATATGACATCATGCAGAAGGAGTTTTGAAGGGGGTGGGAGTTCTTCTGACTTGCTTCTGCTGCTTAGGGGCTAGCTAGGCATTGGGCAAGAGGTGGTGAGCAATTTCTTGTACATCACTTGTCATATATATGTATATATGTAAATGATTATAACTATTTTCCTTTCCTCTATCTAAGCAAATAGTTTTATCTCAACCCACAAGTTCTACTTTTTTTTTTTTTTTTTTTTTTTTAATTTTTTATTCTCTTCCCCCATCCCACTGAGAAGGGGAGCAGACAACTGTGTGGTACTGAGCCACCAGCCGACCACAACACAAAGGAAACCGAAAATTAGTGGGCACTGGTTTCTGGTTCTTCTTTTGAAAATGTATCATTATCTCTTCTGAACACCTCTGGAACAATTCAGGACATACATAGATGAATGTTCCCTGTTGGACAGGAGAGTTAGTAGCCCTGAACATGTCTGTACAATGCAGCGGGGCTTCAAGCAGAGATACCAAGTGAGGTGCCAGTGATGAAGAGATTCAATTAATTAATTCTGCTGACAGCTGAATGTTGGGACATTGTCTGGGCTTAAAGATTTACCCAGTAGGTTTCTGCTCTGTTGTGTAACACACACGCACCTTCCAAAATTAAATGAGCACAATTCATGTCACAAAAACCAGATCCATCTGTATTTACTGATTGGTTTTCACTAAGCTCACTATGAGACGGTGTTATGAGTGCAAACACACCTTATTTCAGTCTGACTTCTGAAGCATTTATAGAAGCAAAATTCTTAGTGACTTCACAGAAGCCAATGGTGTCTGTTCTACTGGTCACAGGTAGAATATCCTTAACTTCATTGCCACTTTCCCCTGATTTTTTAAAACTATTCGTATTGAAAATGCAAATTTGTATGGATTTGCTGTACGTGGCTTAAATATGGTGTGGATTTAACTGTCAGGAAAGGGCTTTCTATTTACTAGATTTAACTTTGTTAAAATGTTACATATGTTTATTCTAACAAGACAATTCTGCCATTTTTATGCTGTCATATACAGGCAAGAAGATTTTGTAGTAGAGGTGGCTTTGTGATTTCACTTAGTTTTAAACTAATTTTAGGGAATAGTACATATCAGAAGTATTTCTGGATGTGCATAGATAACCTGGGAAGTAATTTCAGATAAGTTTAAGAAACTCATAAACTGCTTAAGCAATAAACAAGGCTGAAATGATTAGTCAAGTATTTGCACAGATATGAAACCATTGAGGTTCAAGTAGATAATGTTGCGTAGAACTGTTACCTATGAAAAAGAGTTTAGCTATTATTTTTTGTGGCTGATTTGGGAATGAGTAGGATTTGTATAATCGTACAGGGTCATGACATAATGTGGGAGTATCGTTACTTCATTTTATTGCTAGCAGATGGTACCAACTAATCATTAATTCCTTTATTTGACTTTTACAAATCTCTTAAAAAATGAACTAAAAAACAAGTCTAGCTTTTGAAACCTGTATTTTCTTGTCATTTCAGTTGAGTTCCAACAGGTAGAATGCATTGGCTTATTGAGCACAATGTCTTTCTGGCAGCAGCAAACGGAAAATCAGGGAGGGCGTTCTGTGTTTGCAGTCATCTGTCATATTTGTGAGCCTTTCAAGACATTAGCAAAAAAAAGAACTTGCCAATATGATATTAAACTTGTTAATATAATATATAGCACTGTAACAAGAATCTTTGAATAATGTTCGTTGTCATAGGAACATCTATCCACGTTACAATAAATGATGAAGTGCAATTTCTGGCAACGAAATGCTGACATAAAAATGTATTGAGCAGCTATTGCTGGTAGTCCTTTTTCATTCTTTATGGAATTTATATGTGTAATTTGTTTCTAATCTTGCACAGTAACTTTTTTTCGTGGGTTTATTTATAATAGTCAATTTTGCCAAATAAGATAATTGCTGGAGCACATGTCTCTGGTGTATATGCTTTTCAACTGATTGTTACCGTATACGTTCAAAAATATGAGAAGGCTGGGTGGCATGACAAGTGCCTATAAAAACCATTGTCAATTCTGGTAGACAAATAATTAGATAGAAATACCTTCACTGCTTTATTTCTGAAGTGTTCAAATATAGTTTGAATGAAGATGAGAATTTAATTCACCTGAATCTCAACCAGGAGTATAATTTCAAGACTGAGAAGTATTTAGACTTCTTTCATGCCAGAGAGAGATTAGAAGGGAACAGTGAGAGACAGAAATGTTTAAATAGATAGTTTGGGGTTTTTTTGTTTGTTTGTTTGTTTGTTTTGAACTGTCATATTTATTACCAAAACCTTTGTTTTCTGTCCAGTCAACTTTACTAATCACCATCAGGAATTCGTTACTTCTTAGTAAGTTCTACTTTCTTCGTTTGGCAGTTTTTCATACCTCAAGACACTTTTTTTGGTCAATTTCTGACTTATTGCACAGCATTCATAGCTGGACAGGTATCCGTGCAAAGCAGTAACTCCTGAGTATAGGCAGGGAGCTTACTTTTGTAGCCTTGATTAAATAAGTTAATTTCTCAATTTATTTATTTATTGCAATATGATTTCCTCATGAGACAATGTGGGAGTGGATTAATCTTCAAAGATAAAATGTGCTCAGTATTATAACTGTAAACCAAATAATAACGGGGGTGTGGTCTTATAAGTAAATAGTGTGCAAATTGGAGGCTTCAAAACAAATTCTTGTCCTGCAGTTCACGTAATTGGCAAATTCATTGTACATACTCCTTGTTCATCATTACTGTTGATAGTTCTTTCCACACTGGCATCTCAGCTTTGAGAGTGAAGTTATTCAAAGTTCTAAGTGTTCTTGGTTACATTATGATCACTGTTTCCCTCTCAGGTTTTCAGACCCACAAATCAAAGATAGTAATAAACAACTATAAGGCATACATACAGTCAAATTCCGTTTCTAAATGGGTTTTATATATACTAGCAACAATAATATTATAATTGCTGTAATGATTATGCAGCTGATGAATAGTAGCTGCTAGGACCTCTTCATGCCTTCAGAAGGATGACAATATTGTGTGTATTTATCTTTGATTTAATTAGAAATGGACAGTTAAATTTATTCAGTAGGGAATAGGTAAGGACACAGGGTGAGTATAGACTGTAAATCTCTAAGTACCATTACCTGAAGCTGCACCTGAAGAATTGGAATAGCTTCTTTCCCTTTTTAGTGGACATGACCAGATGCAAAATATGTGTCACAAGGATGTGCATTTTACATGTACGTTGAACGTTATTAGCAAAGAGATACGTTTGCAAATCCTTCTAGTTGGGCCTCTCCTGCTGTTTTGCATTACTTCCTCAGAGAAGCAAAAGTACCAGATTTTGCTCCTGGTTAACACCCCTTCATATGTTCAGCCCATTGTGGGCAGCCAATACTACCCCTGTAATAGAGGTTACGGTTTTGTTTCAGGATAACACCTTTTCAGCTGAACGGCCTTCAGCAGATGAATCAACTGTCAGCAATACCTTGCCCTTTGACTTCACCAAACCAGATTCCACTTTAGATAGTGAAGAGTCCAACGACAATGAAATCCAACCAAGACCAGAAAGCTTGGACTCTGAAGTCAGTTTGATACCTGAAGCTCCTCTGTCCTCAGAGGCTGATGTCACATCTTTGCCAGATGGGCTGAATGTAGAGGATGGGAATCAGATTCCTGCTTTGGTCACGGCACCAGTGATAGAGCATGATTCTCTGGACTCTCTGGAATGGCTTTCAGCTCCTGATTCTTCAGATGGTAAGTTCATTGACTGAAGTTTAAGTTTGGATATCAGTGTTTCCGAATACTCACTAAACATATAGTTTACCAAAATGACTTTTCAGAAAGGTCTATAAATTGGATATATTCCTCTGATTGTTTTTGCCATTACTGTGTACATGTATCCAAGAACAAGACACTATGATAACTTGCCTGTAACAGCCGATAATGCATGTTTATCCCTCCAGCAAATTATGTGTACAAGATAATTCTTTAGCTGAGCAGAAATATTTTCATATGGAGCGTGTTCAGGTGATGCCATGCAAAGATAATTGATCTCTGAAACAGAAATAGTTATCAGACAGTCTTCTAAGGACATGCTACACAGTAACTGCTTTATTGAGTACACTACAGACTTGATTTGGCTCATGGAACATCAGAATGAAAAGTGGAGGGGTCAACAGGCATCCTTTAGACTTCAGCATGCAAAGATCAGTATATATCACAGTAAACACAATGAATGGCTATCTACAGACAACAAATAGAACCATATTTTACATTTTAAAAATTTTATTTATTTATTTATTTATTTATTTATTTTTGTATAAACAAAAACTAATTGGAAGATCATTTTTATTTTTAGAGTTTGAAGATACTGGACTATCGGATGACTTTCTTCTGCCTTCAAGTCCCACTTCTCACCTTGTGCCTGAAAAACCTCCATCTACAGATGATTACACAGCTCCCCTGCTTTCTGCACCAACAGTGGCCTCCTCATCCATCATAGAGACTGATACAAAAAGAACAGTGACTGCTGAGAAGGAAGAAGTAACTCAGGGTAGTCCTGCAGACAGTAGCAACGCAGATTCTTTGTTGTATGAGTCTGTGGAGGAAAGTCCTTTTCCCTTAGAAGTACACCCGGAGGAAGGTGAAAATGATATTTATCTTGGAGATAGAATTATACTTGATGATGGATCTGGTTCAGCTTTTGATGGTTCAGGAAAAGGAATGGAACCAAGTATTTGGCCCTGGGATGTGGCAACACTAGAACCAGTTTTCTACCCTGGTCCTGATAGCTGGCTTGATGATGATAATGATTCTTTGTTAATCAGAACTGAAGATATTCCTGAAGGTCTGATCTTAGATTATATTCTTAACTCTAGGAAGAAATTAGATGATGATCCTTCCAAAGATGAGAATGAAGGTGTGGCCAGTATAAAAGAAAATTTCCTCGATGAGTCTGAAGTATTTGTCTTTCCAGAGACTACAACTCAGCAGGTACCTCTGTTACAGACAGGAGAGCCATCATCTGTGGAGCCATCTACACAGATGGAAACACTGAGCATGGATGATGATTCTTTTGTTAAACCATCCTTTGTTTTGGAGCCATCAGAGGACTATTCCTTTGCAGACATGCCAACTGGAGAAGATCCTTTCTTAGCACACAGTACAGGTCTGTATGTTGAAGATAGTCTCTTTACATCTACAGTAACTCTTGGTATGGGGGATAGTCTCCTTACATCTACTGTAGCCCTCAGTGTAGAACAACCAGAAGAGTCCAGTGTAGGTCAGGAGATCATTTCTGAAGCAGTTGAACATCAAAATGAAGACAGGCCAATAGTGGAAGAATTATTCACAGCAGGACAGTCAAATGTAGGTGAAGCTGCTACAGTACACTACTTGGACAAAAGCTCTTTAGAAACTGTTCTGACTGCAGAACCCTTTGAGGTACGCACTGATACTTCCACAGAAGAGCAGCAAACCCTAGATTCGTCATTGGCAGGCAGAGACACTGGATTAGCAATAAAGAAGCCAGCTGATGTTTGGCCTACTGACAGAGTACTAGAGAAGACATTAGGTCCGGCAATACAATCCGCAATGCCGACTGAAGCTCAAGTTTCAACTGCAGTTCCTTCTTTAATACATCAAGCCACTGCTCTAGAGGGCTTTGCTGGACAGGATGGTACAGAACATGACACACATGTTTCCATGAGCATCAGCACCACTCTGAACTCCTACATAACTGTAACAGCAGACACTGCTGAGCTTCCATCCCATCTCCCTCCCACGACATCCACAGTGTCGTCATCTGTGGTTACCTCAGCAAAGCTTGGAGATGAAACAACAAGAGTCCTGGATGTTTCAGTGGACCTGGATCATGTGAGCTTGGTCAGCTTTTCTCCTGAACCGAGTGAGGAGGCAAAGAGCATGACTGACGGTCACGTGGAGCTAACTACCTATGCCCACTCCACAGAGATGGCTGGTGTGGCTTGGCCCACACATGAAAATCACAATAGCACTCCTGTTCCATCACGAGCTTTAGTTGTGTTTTTCAGTCTTCGGGTTACCAACATGATGTTTTCAGAAGACCTGTTCAATAAGAATTCCCCTGAATACAAAGCATTAGAGCAACGATTCTTGGAACTGGTAAGTGTAATTTCTGTGCTAAATATCTATTTCCATAGATAGAAATTGTTGGTAATTAAGAGTTGGTCTGCTCTCCTTTGCAGAGAGTAACTCAACTGGTGTTTCCAGATGTTATATGTGTCCCTCTCTAGGAAAATGCTATCTGGAAACGTAGGGGGAGGGGACATTGTCAGTTGTTTTTTGTTTTGTTTTGTTTTCATTTTCTGTGCAGTCAGTAGTCTCTCTAAATCTTATGATCTCATTATCTTAATTGTCTAGTGATACTGGCCAGATGCTCTGCTGGTGTCAGTAGATGCTGCAAATGTAGCTTAATTCAGTGCAGCGTTTCCTTAAATTGCTTGTGGTATGCTCTGGATTTAGTCTATGGGGAGAGAAGTATATACACTGGGACTGTTGATAGCCTTTCTGCAACTCATTCAGTCCATCCAAGTAAGAGGTAGTTTAGGGAAATAAGATGTTTGTAAATGGACTGATCTCCTAAATAGTCAATGGCTAGCAAAGCCTCATAGAAGAAATACAGCAACAATTATGAAGTTTTAACGTGGAAATTCTCTTCTGAGTGTAATGAATATTTTTCTAAGGGAGACAGAGGGAATAAAGGAGAGAGATAGATAGAAAAAGATAACATGCTTGAGGGAAATACCCTTTGAAATGACATGTGTATGTGTTACTTTGGGCAAGGGAGAACTCCACATACATCCCTATAACTGTGTATCTGAACTGTAGAATAGAAACTGTCTACAAACTGATATTTGGTGTGAAGTACTCAGGACCCTGGGAAGACGCCTCAGTTGGGAAGAGTTTTAATACCCTTGCAATGGGATTTGGATAAACTAATTCAGACTCCTGCTGCCTGATGTGATACCAACCGGCTTGAGTATAGATTCAAGGATTCAGCTTTTCTGTCATTGTCCTTTGTGTTGCAGCTGGTACCGTACCTTCAGTCAAATCTAACAGGCTTCCAGAATCTGGAAATCCTGAACTTCAGAAATGGCAGCATTGTGGTGAACAGTCGAATGAAATTTGCCAAACCTGTGCCTCGAAACGTCACCAACGCTGTGTATATGATCCTGGAAGACTTCTGCAACACTGCATATCACACCATGAACCTGGCCATTGATAAATACTCTCTGGATGTGGAATCAGGTAAAGATGGCAGGGAAGTACAGTTTTGAAGCAAGGGATTCTGTTTTAACAACCTACTAAGGATCCTAACAGCTCAGAGATTTCCTACTGCTTTTCACAGGCTGGGCTTTTCTAAAGCCCAGGACAGACTTTCACAGAGTTTAAGTAAACAAAAGTCTGTTATGGGACTAAAGAGAGGAACAACAAAATGGGACCCGGACTGTACAAACAATATGGGGCCCATATAGAAATATGGGATTCAAACTGGCTTACATAATTGTCATTGCACTTTCATTGAGGAGTTAGAGGAGGACTGGTCAGCATGAACAGTAGTGCCCATCTCTATTGTGCTGACTTTCACATGTGATTTGAATTTCTCCATGTGGCTGCCGCCATGAGTGGTAGCCAGTTTAACTATGAGGTATCTACACAGAAAATAGTTGCTGATTTACTCTTACGCTCACAGCTTGATTGCAGTAAAAAGTGTCTGGCCCTCTTAGTCCATTTGTGATACAGGGAACTTTCTTTCCTGTCCAAGTTAGCCAGTAGTGTATCATAAAAGCAACCTGGAAATAGTTCCTGTGTTAAACAACACTGCTGACAAATGGCAGCTGTGCTTCTGACAGAGCTCTGCTATAAAGGCAGTCTATTTAGCATGAAAAATCTTGTGATATTGATATTAAATTTCATGCCAGCCCTCTTAAGCTTGATGTACAAGACATCAGATATACGACAGGCTTGTGTTCCTTGCAGACAAAGGCACTTCACGAGTAGGGACTGAGCGCCTGAAGTCTCCCTGCCCTTCTCTGTGCGCTGCCTGTATTTTTTGTGACAAGAAGTAGTGGAGATCAGCTGTGTTTTACTCATTTGCAAAATATAGTTCCAGCAGAGAGAGAACATCTGAGGTACGGCGTGTTCCAGTAAGAAAAAGAACACTTTTGATACTTGCCTTTTTAGTTGGCTTGCTGGGTGGTCTTAGCCATACCACTTAACCTGCACTGTGCAGAGGAACACATCTTAGTGCTCGTTCACCTTAGCAGAGCCCGTCGAACCTCAGGAAAGACTCTTGCTGCATTTTGGCAGATTATTTTAAGTAAAAAGTCATTTGAGAAAATGGCAACAGTGTTCTGCCTTAGGTAATGTTCTCTTCTATTGCTAATATTTTCTGCTTTGGGTGTTCCCAGGAGAGCAAGCAGATCCCTGCAAGTTCCAGGCCTGCAACGAGTTCTCTGAATGCTTAGTAAATCGCTGGAGTGGGGAAGCTGAGTGTGTCTGCAATCCTGGCTACCTGAGCATCGACGGGCTGCCCTGCAATAGCATTTGTGATCTGCAACCCAACTTCTGCCTGAATGATGGCAAGTGCGACATCAGCCCTGGGCAAGGGGCCATATGTAGGTAGGTCGTCTTCTGTTTGATGCATGTGCATTCCTCTATCCTAGCATTCCATGGGATGTGTGCAAAATTCCCCAAGATAATGTGTAACACTTGAGATGCTTGTGATTATCAACCATGTAATGCTGTCGAGCGGAAGCCCCAGTTTTAATGTTAGTTTTCTTAAGTAAAGTTCAAAAATGAGGCAGTAACGAATTTCTATCATAGAACAGAAATACCAGGAAGTAAAGCTATCTAAAAAAAATAGTAGCAATGGTGCACATTGAGTTGTTCACTTCAGTTTCTTTGAATTTGAGGACAGAATTTCCCTCCAGAAGCTTTTCTAAGTAGCAAAGTGTTAGATAATGTCATAAAAAATATATTAGTTGACCCAAATACAAAAATCCAGATTTGAAAGGCTTCCTTGTTTAGCATAGATATATTAAATACAGTGCTCTTACTTAAGAGAAAGGTCCCAAAAGGAAAGAAAGCATCGGTAATTTGGGAAAAATAATGCGTGTTTCATATGAAGATCAAGGCACATGCCTCAGATCAGTTTTCTTGCCTTTTAAGGTTCAGATGTGTTTAAACAGATGCCTGTATTTCACAGGTAACTGAAATGGTGCAAGGTACTGATAAATTGATGTGCTCTCTGATACTGCACTGTTTTCCCCCCTTTTTATCAATGCAAGAATCTGTTTTTAATAACTAATTAATTACACCTGTCAACAAAAGGTAGAATTACCTTAAAAAATATGATAGCAAAAACTAGTTAAAATTTATATTAGTTCATGCAATTTTATTTTAATGAAGCTTACTTAGAACTTTAAGGAAGTTAATCTCAGGGGCTTAGCAGCTAATAGGAGAAACAATAAAATGTGGGGTTTTTTTTTTTTGCGATATGAAAGCAGTTACTCTCACAGATGTGTATAGTAGTATAAATTTTATCATATTTGTATAACAGTGCTAACAGGAAACACATGTGCTCAGGTATGCTCTGGCCAGTACTTAGGAAGAAGTTCTTGAAAAAGTTGAAGTATCGGTTACTGCTTTTAGAAACTATTTCAGATATGTAGGTCAAAAGACTTAATTTACTGATGTTTTCTATTAATGAGGCTCATTGCTGCGAGTGGCTGTAATTCATTGAGATTTTATAACAAAATGCCACAAAAGCGTGCAACGCAATATATTGTTTTTACTGGTATATTTTATATAAGTCTGTATTTTAAAAGTCTGTATTACCAAAAGCTTTCATATTCAGAACTGCAGCAAAGCAGAAATTACGAATGCTGATTAAGGAAGCAATTCCAAAGATTCAGTCTTGGGAGCAAGCTTCTTCCTAGTCATTTCTTTTATGTATTTACTTAATTGTTGTAGAGTTTACACACTATGAGCATTTTGCTCGTTTAACATGCACTCATGCGTATTTGCATTACAATAGCATTAAAAGATTGTTTTCTACCTTTGTAGTGTTTGATACATTACCTGCAAGGCTCTATCAGTGCACGAGTCTTAATTTAGTCTAAACACTTCAGTTGTAGCACGTCACAGGATGCTCTAAATTGCAAGTTTGACATCACAAATGCATTATCCTTTTCTTATTCTACCTATCTTCACTCAATTCAGCAATACCAAAAGGCTGTTGCTGATAATAATAAAAAAGTTGGTGCTCAAACTTGCGAAGGCATTTATTTGTCGAGGTAACTTAACTGAGGATATGTCACAAGAAGAAATTAAATACATTTATATTAATCAAAGTTGCAGTTTTTGTTGATGTTTAATTTCCCGGCATTTCTTTTTTGCAGGTGTCGCGTAGGAGAGAACTGGTGGTACAGAGGGGAGCACTGTGAAGAATATGTGTCTGAGCCACTGGTCGTGGGTATTGCCATTGCTTCTGTGGCAGGATTCCTTCTGGTGGCATCTGCTGTTATCTTCTTCTTGGCAAGGACCCTTCGAGACCAGTACACAAAGAGCGACACCGAGGACTCACAGGGGTATGTGACACCATCTAATATTACAAAACGCATCTGCCAGTAAGGATAATTCCATCATAAGTCTTATATCATGCAGCTGACCAGCAGCAGGGTTTATGCGCACCTCCGAGTGCCAGGCTTCCTTAGTCTGTCTGCTGCCGTTCTGGGCTGCAGAGAAGCTCACTGTTTGTTCATTGCTCCCCCAGGCAGGGTGACAGCCTCTCGTCCATTGAGAACGCAGTTAAATACAACCCCATGTATGAAAGTGATACGACTGGCTACAGCCATTATTATCGCAGATACCCTCAGCTAACGTCCTACAGTTCTACCAGTGCAGAGACATCCACCGACTACAGCAGTGAAGAGATAAGGCACATTTATGAAAACAGTGAGCTTACTAAGGAGGTAAATGACCTTGTCTTCATAATGCCAACGAAAAGATCTTGTGAAAAATAACATTATTTAACAATTGCAATTTGAGGCCTCAATCTTTCTCAAGAGTCTATGCTCTAGATAGATAAGTCACAACTACAGCTGCTGCAACTATTTAAAAGAGGAGAGCAAGCAGGGAAAGAAATCCTTTCTAACAGGTATAAGGAAAGGGATGTCTGTGTTCTGACTTGTAATGAATTTCACGTGATAAAAGAGCTGAATGCTTAAGTAACTGCACAAGGGATGCAGTGGTTTGCTTTAGTGCTAGACATGGCCTTTAGCGTTTGATGCCAACTGCCATGCAGGAATCATCAATGCTGTGAAAACCTCCTGGCCTTTAATACAGGGTTTTTAAAGCTTAGTACTTACTATAACCTGCAAGTTAGATCATACTGTCCTCCTACCTTGCTGTATAGGTGCTATCCAGGATTCACTGAAAAGGAGAAGGGATTTACATCCAGGAGCAAGCCACGAGTCCTTAAGCAATTGTGAGAGGTGTGAATCCAGCCTGTAGCCAGGGTTGTGGGGAAAGTATCTACGAGAGAGAAATGTTTCTGTTCAAGCCAATTGAAATGTCACATTCTATCCAAACCCTGGTTTTAACAGTAAAATATGACTAGATTCCAAAACTGAAGTTCTCTGCTTTTAAAAATAGCAAGAAGAAGAATTTTAGCCCTGGACTGTCCAATTTCAAGGTCTCCTCCTTGAAATAACAAAGGATATGAGTTTTATTTTCCAAGAAAAAGAAACAGACAGTTTCAGTAGTACTCTAATTTCTGTTATGTACCTAAAATTGTCTTTCTTGTATTCTAGGAAATTCAGGACAGAATTCGAATTATAGAGCTCTACGCTAAGGACCGTCAGTTTGCAGAGTTTGTTAGGCAGCATCAAATGTGAGTGAAATATCTTGTCTGCATAATTCCTTTGATGTTTTCTCATGTAACCTTTACTACATTACTATATTCTTCATCTGAAGGGTCTGGAAATACTGGAGCACCACAAGTTAAGATTTCAGCACTTTCTGAAGAGGCTCGATGCTTTTAAAGTACTTAACTTAATCACTGTTACAAGTAGGCAGGCACATTAAAAATGGTGAAGGGGAATCCCACAGTTAACAGGTGTCAGAAAAGCGCTGACATTAATTCGGTCCTGAAAGCACAAATAGAACCTTCTTAACTCTTTTAGTGTAGGTACTGCTGCTACCTGTTTTATTTGGAAGAGAAATTTTTAAAAGCATGTTAGTTCATCTTGAGTTTGTCAGACTTGACTTGGCAGCTAACCCAGCAGGTCACTAGTGCAGTACTACCATCTGATATTGAGGGCATGTTATCAGAATAGAAAGTGTACGATTCTGAACAGTTAACCAAGCTGAGTTGTGTGCTTTGATGAAAGTTATGCATGGGAAAGGCAAACAAGGAATTAAGTGTCGGCATTCAGTCTCCTGCAAACTATATTCTCACTGTAGCAATAAGAAAATCACAGATAGCTCTGTTCATTTGAAAGATTCTGTTCCTCGGGATCAGGTTAAAGACAGCTACAGTAGCACAACGCCTGTGTTCCAAAGTCCTCAACTACAGTTTAGTTTTGTTTTTTAATTGAAAATAACTGCAGTTCACATTTTTCCATGTCACTTGTTCATATTTTCATCTTGAGACAGATCAGCTTCTAAATTTTCCACAGCTGGAAAGCAGAAAGGGCTGCCTCATATAAGCCTTGAATCCAAAGCTTGAAAGAGACTAACTTAATCATTGCTTCTCTGTTTTTCATTTCAGGAAGCTGCTTTAAGAAAAAAAAAGAAATCAGTAGAGAGCACGTGGGAGATAAAGACTACCTTGTTGCCATAGCAATGGGCTCAGATGTAACTGCAAAGTTACTTATAGTCTTAACATTGCATGGATGGATACAGATGTTTTCTAAATGAATGGCTGAAATGTACAGATGTCTGTTTATCTCAATTACCTCTGGCTTCTCTTCGTAAAGTGACATTTTTAAGAGGTGATCAGAAGTGGCAGAGGTTATGAAAGTTCATTTTTCATTAACTCTGAAATGGACAGTGCTAATTTGTATACCAAGGCAAAAAAAAAAAAAAAAAAAAAAAAAAAAAAAAAGAAAAATCTCCTCAGAAAAGAGAAGTTACATGCAAAAATAAAAGGCACCTTTAAAATTCTGTCTGGCATTTATCCCCTCACTGGAGTCTACTGTAGTGAATTCACAAGCACAAAGCGCTAGAGGAAAGAATGTGGTTTGCATGTGAATGGTTTGTAGGAGAGATGCACAGTGATAGAATGGTGTTAGCATTATTTTAAAGCATTCCCAGCATATACACAAACATAACCTCATCAGAAATGCTGTTATTTTATATAATTGCCAGATTAAATGTTTGCCACCTGGCATTAGCAAAACAGCACAGTGCTGAGGCTGCAGCCCTCTGAAATGCTCTCCCCTCACAGTAAGTGTCACCGCTGGCTTGCAGTGGCCACATCTGGTGCTGGAGCAGAGCAGGGCACTCCTTCTGCAATACAGTGTTATAATGTCACTATGGTTGGCACTCCAGCTGTTCCTGCCAGCGACACAAGCAGGGGCACAGAAGGTCTTCTATCATACAAATGTTGTGTAAAGCTTAAGTGACTAACATTGACTTTTTTGTACATAGACAATTTGTTGTTAAGATGCATTGTTTCTTTGTTGTGTATTTCCTTACCAGCTTATTTTCAGAATGGATTGAACTGCTGAAATAGAAAGATGAGTAGGTTAAAGATGAAATGCTACAGTGATGTTTGTGCCCATCTTTTTTAAAAACTATAGTTAGTATTTACTCAGTGTTGAATTCAGCCAAATATTGGTTTCATTATTTTTTTTTCTGAACTGAGCAATACTAACCCACCATGAACTGTGTTTCAAAATCAAGCTGTGGTACTCATATGCATACATATTTGGTGAATGACAATAGTTTCTTAGGGGGAAGGGAAAGAGCCAGACTCATCTCAGCCAGGGTAGTCTTTTTCCAGCAGAAGCAGCAATCCTGAAGCATTTTAGAGCAACTAAATAGCTGTGGAGACCTTACAAGCTACAGAAATTGCATTTTATCTTGAAGTTCTGAAGGGAGCTTTGACCACTTGTTAATGTATGTGGGAGCTCTGGTTAGAGACAACAGTTGTTTTGTTAAGGCACAAACACTGCGGTCAGGGCTAGGGCACTAACAGTCTACAGTAGTTTCTACCTGCTGCTTGTTGTCTTTACAAAGATAATTGTAGCTCTCTGCTCACACGTGCCAACAGCCACACAATATTTTTAAAAGTTCAATGTTAGTGAGAATTACTTGTCTATAGGCTGATTTATCTAAACAAGTAAAGATTTCAGTGCAATTCCTCTATGTGTTCTGGAGAACCTTGCTGGATCGCTTGCATGGTATCTTTTTGCCTTGAGGGGCGGCGAATAGCAGAGCCACAAATCTGTCAAAGAAAGGTTTACAGAAATCATTGTAAGCCCAAATAATACAAGGCAGCGGCATATGGTGCAGCTTAATACTGCTGTGACCAGGTGTTACAAGACAGAAGTCACACAGTGTGACCCAGTGCTCTCAGGGCAGCTGGGATCAGGTACATCTTAATGGTACTTAACTATCTGCTGGGCACACTCCCGGTTACACTGAGCTTGTGGTATTTCGGTGTATATACAGTGTTTATTTCCTGTTTGTGTGTGTGTACCTATAAGCATAATTATATTTTCACTACAATAAAATACAATTTCCAAAATGCTTTTTCTAGAAAATTGATGTGGAGACTGTGAGTTTGACATGAAGAAACAAGGTATCTTAGCCATAAGGAGTTGTGCACACAGTGGCAGGAAATTTGGTGTTTGACTTCTTTGAAGACTGAGTTGGTTAAGCTGTTGAGCTCGCTGCTAGCACAAGTGCCGAGAATCATTCTTTATCACTTGCAGGGCTATATTCTGAAAATTCATGCTACAAAACATGTAATGGAGGGTTTGCTTTCTACTATGGTCTTTGCTCATAATAAAGCCGTGTTGACTCTAATTAAAGAACCAAAGCATGTTACTGAGGGGATCTTGATGTCTTAACAAAAACAAAGGACCACTCCTCCTTCAGACCTCCTCCCGTGAACTCTGATGATGCATCTTACAATATGTCATGAAGGACTTAATGAACTGTCTTGCTGTAAAGAGTTTCCCAATCAAAGGTAGAGACAAAACCCTCTAAATATCCTCACAAAAACAAACCAAGCTCTTTATAAAAATCTATCAGTACTTGCTATTAATTAACATGAAATTTTTCACTTGCAGAAAGTCAAAAAGCACGGGTCTGAATGACAGTTTAATTTAAGAGCACTCATAAAGGCAGCTTTTGTTTGCTGATCATGGGCAGCTCCATCAGCTCATGCTGACCATCCATAGCCCTCAGGCTTGAAAAAGATGAAAACATGATACTGCACGATACTGCACAACACTGCCGGCTTCCCCCTCACAGTGGCTCTCAAACAGTAGCCACACATTTTAGACCCGCAAAAAGCACTGGGAGTAAGCTCAGCCTTTACCAGTCAAGCCTGTCACTCATATCCCCGATCAGACCTGCAGGAATGGCTCCTTGATAAGAGAGGCAGCACAAGGAACAGGAGAGAACTCCAAGCTCTCTCCAACCCCGTGCCTGTGGGCAGCAGGGATGCAAAGGTGCTACAGCTGCACAGCAGGGACAGGCATCTCCTCCTGGTAAAGCAAAAACTCAATGCCGGTATATCTGTAAGCACTCCAGGACAGACACAGACTGACTTTGCACAGCATGTGGAATCCAACAGAGTGTTGTTACTCTTTAAATATTGGTACTTATGCACAGCAATTTCCTGGTGCTTTCTGGTTACTCGAAGTGTGCTACAGCAGCAGCAGCAGTTCCGCCTTATCTTTCCACTGCTTGATCTGGTTTGGGATCAGCAGGCTGATGTTCTACATACTATCCACCCGCTTGCTTTTGTTTCTCAAATGGAATAAATAAATAAATAAATAAATAAATAAAAATCCAAAGCTGTTTCTGAGGCAGGAAAGGAATTTTTTATATTGGTCATTCCAAGCTGGGAAGTTTTGTTTTTGCCACATTCAACACTAGCTGGCTCTCCTGCTCCAGATTATGAACGACTCCAGGAATTGCAGCTCACTTGCCATCCTCTCGGGCTCTCCCTTGCTGCCTGTCACCCTCCCTCCCTGCCGCTTCACCCCTGCACTTTGCAGTGGGAAACACTCTTGCAGCAGGCAGCTCTGGTTGGGGGATGACAGCAGGCTGTAGGACAGAAAGTGACAGCTCGCCTGAGGTGCTGCTGCTGTTCGGGAACAGCTGAACACCATTTCCAAACCTGTGCTTTTAGTTTTCCTGCGTTTTCAATTCAACATGAAGACAGATTTCAAACCTTTCTCTTTCAGGATGAAAAATGCCCCCCAGTGCTGGAATTTTCTGAAACACATGCCAATTTATTTTTTGAAAAAGCAATTTTGCTGTCAGCATATCTAATGACTATTTTAATGTATTTATTAAATATGTAGGTCACAGTCAGCTACAATTGAAGCCTGCCCTTTTCTTAAGGAGATCCCCTCACCAGGTGGTGTCATTTATGCAACCCAAACAACAACAACAACTACAATCTGTCTTGAATCAGAGGAGGTGGAAATGTTAGCCAAAAGTCTCCTATTAAACACAAATCAGAGTTAGTGTTAACTGGAGTTGTGATTGCATCTCCACAGCTGATTACCAGATGGGGAAACTATGCGTTTCTGGAAAGGCTGACCTAGTTTGAACAGAAATGAAAGCAGTAACAATAAGGAATACGGCCATACGTCAAGGCTTTATGCAGTAATGCAGGCAAGCGACTGGATGAAAGAGGGCAAGAGCAAGGGCAGTCCCAGCAGTGTGCATACAAGCAGTCCTGAGAGGATTACACAGCGACTGAATGACCTCTCATCCCAGAGAGGAACAGGATGCAAAAGTGCTTCCAGTAGTGGCATGGAGCTCAAGCCTCCTTAGCATGACCTACAGGTAACAGCTGGCTGTGGTCCTTCCTCACAGCCCAATCACCTGCTCAATAAGGGAGAGTCTGTCGTTCCCTTCCCTGTCTCCAGATGGTGTATTAGTGGGTTTTGATCCACAAAAATGCTCTATGTGGCTCCTCACTAAACCACAGATTGCTGCATAGCAATTTTTTTTTTTATTTTTTATTTTTTTTTGCTTTCACACAGAATCACTTTGCTTGTGTTGATTCTTAAAGTTCTGGTTAAAATCAGCAACAACGTCAACAAAAAACTGCCTTCCCACAACTACTTTTTTAGGGCTTGCTTTCTGTCTGCTCCTCTAGGCATAGTTGGAAGCCCACAGCCAGCCTTGGTGGGAACACAGCGCGATTCAGGACAGCTCCTCCAAGAGATCTCACTGTGCCCATCTCCCTGCCACATCATAAGCATTTACAATGACAGCTTCTGCTTGCCCGCAATACAGACATCAAACCAGCCAACACACCCCCTGAGGAACATCCTCCCAAGGCTTGAAGTGAGCAGACACACGAAGGCTGGCCTTTCAGAATAGTCCAGCCTCTTGTATTATGCACACAGGTCTGGATCGGAGCTGTCATGTATAGTGCCAACACTGAATACACTGAGCTAACAGAAAGCAGAATTAGTGGGTAGGTGACAGAGTAGACTGACTTTGGGGCCATCTCTTAGGACACCACATGACTCTATTGATTTTTAAAAGGGTAAACCACAGAAGGCATTGCACTTACCTTCCAAAAAAAGGAAGAATGAAGCTGCTGGTAAGGAATTTGAAGCAGAGAACCAGGCCACAGCCTGCAGGCAGCAAAAACCAGTCTCCAGAAGGGGTTCACTCAGCTGGAAAAGATGGAAGAAGGAAGAGTTAGGAGCTCAGCAGTAAATTAAGAGTTAAAAATTAAAAATTTTAAAAATTTAAAAATTTAAAAATTATTCTCTTTACTTCTTCTATTTAAGAAGAGGAGAAATGTCCCAGAATCACTGTAGTTTGATATGTGTTCAAGTCAATAAGCAGCTCCTGGTGAAGTATCCTTAATACTGATTTGTGAAGGAGACGGAAGAACTCTGACCATGGCCCAGTCAGGCCCTCTGCAACCTACAGCAGCTATGTGCAGAGGCAAACAGGAAGAGGAACTACGAAATGTGTATCCAGCAAAGGTGATTAATTGGACAAGGCCAATTTTAATTATGAAAGATGAGTGAGGGATATGCACAGCTGAGTACAGCAGAGGTTCTGCAGTCCCACTGCTCAGCACCTACTGGTGAATGGTCCTGCATCAGGTGCCCTCAGCAGCCTACAAGCAAACTTGTAAGCCACCAGCTGTTCCTCTCCCAGACACAGCACTGCAAGGAGTGTTCCACGTCATGATATAAAAACCTAATTATCTGTGCTGACTGGTATGTTCCATAAACATTTAACAAAACTTCCCACTGTTGAATTACTTGTGTGCAAAAACCAGACGATTTTATAAAATAAAAAGCTTGAGCTGGCAGATCTTGGGGGAAATAAAACCACCCACAAGAAACCCCAGTAAAAATAGCAGACAGATTCATTCCTGTAATAAATAAAGAAAACCAAATATATGAATTCTTCAACCCCATCTAGCACCCATGTGAATCTCTCACGAACATTTGTGAAAACAGCTCTAGCTAACTAAGCCTCTTGCAGCACACTGTGCAAAGGTCTGTGTGCAGCTCCCAGCCCACTCTGAGAAATGGGAAAGCTCAAATCCAGCCAAGATCAGTTAGCAAACAGAGCACACATTTGTGGATCAAATTTGAAAACCAAGAGTATTTATCCAGTTTTAAATGTCAGACTATGCATAAAAAAACACGTGCAATTCATTCTGAAGAGCAGTTTGCAGAGCAAAATGAAATTACCTGCTCCTTGATGGGATTCTCTAAGACCATCAACTGCCTGATTCAGCTGGAGTTACTTGATCATGTCAGGATGCCTGCTGTCCTGCACAGTGCTTGCTTCAGAACCTTGCCATTTCCAGCTTTCTTCCCCTGGTTAGTGGGAAAAATAACAACAGTTTCAGCTTGGAAGGGCCTGATCTAGAGCGTGATGCCAATTAATGAAGCCTTCAGCCTAAAACACAAACAGCAATACTATCTACTCTATATCTGTGTCGCTGTGATCTCACTTCAGGGTGCTTTTGAGGAAGCAAGAGGAACAGACCAAAGAAGGGAAGATGATCAAACAAAACAGAAGGTATGGTTACAGACTGTGTCAGCAACTACAAATCAGAAACAAAAAAGTCTAAGCAAATCAGTTTTGTTTGCTCCCTTGCCCCCAAAATCCACTTCTGCTTTCTTTTAAAGACAATTTCTAAAGACAGGACAAGTGACAGATCTGTCTTCACAACAGCAGTGATGGGAAAACAACTCCTCAAACTCTGCAGGAAGCCTGGAGGGCCATTTGCACTGGAGGACATGAAGAGCTCTAGGAAATACTTGTTTCTGCTTTATCTGTTTGGTAAGCGCACTCAAACATCTGCTCTGCTTTTCCACATGCAGAGCATGGTAAAACCAGGGTTAAAAATCTAACCCCTGAAATGAACTGTGGAAGGAACTTGAGGCAAGCCAAAGCATACCTTCAGACATGGGGGAGGGAGAGCTGAGGGGAGAGCTCTCAAGTTTCTTACTAGTGCCAAAAGTGAATCTGAAATCTCTCTACCTTTCCATATTTTTTCCACTAAGACATAAAGAAAAAATAAACACTGTTTCAGGTTTTCATAGTGTAGGCTGTCCTCCTTTAATTTCCATAACAAACTTTTTACTGCTTATTTCTTATTATTTTTATTACTCCTTATCCATAACTATGGCATATTCAGACCCCTACTGCCAACCTCCCACCTTGCATGACAGTATGGAAAAGTTTTATCAGTGGCAGCTGCCAGCTACTGCTCTGAACTCAAGCTTCCTTCATTTTGAGACTGAGAACAGAATATCTTGGGTGGTGCTGTGTGGAGCCAGGAGTTGGACTCGATGATCCTTATGGGTCTCTTCCAACTTAGGATATTCTATAAGTCTATGATTCCATGATCTTCCTATCAATCCAGTTGTGTCTTCATTTTCTATTTTTTTTTTTCAATAAAATATTGTAAGAGGGTTTTAATGCTGGATGTACAAAGCCTTTCTTGTATTCATCCCAGCTCATGGGAGAAGCTGGCAGCCTGCACCCCTACAGCTGTTGATGTGGGGCAGAGATACCGCACTCCCTCCATGTTTATGGCGCTAGAAAGTGACCAGATTAGCCATGTCCATAGTCTTGTACTCCATCCCAAGAAGCAAGAAGAGATGTCAGCCTACTCAAGCTACAAGGTTTTCAGTTTTCTCCTACTGACCAAATATTATCTTCAGCTGCTGTCAAAATACCATACTGGCATCGGTGGTTCTCCTCAGTACCAGCAGAAAGGCCTGAAGCAATCACAACCTGACAAGCAACCATCAGCTCAGCAAATTTGCCATGTTATATGCAGACCACAGTCAACACTATAATAGAATATGCGTTTAGGTGGGAGGATTCAGACAGATAGAGGTCCTGTGAGAGGGATCACAGAGGGCACCAGAAGTGATGGCTCCCATGCCTTGGTCAGTGGCAGAGCTCTGGAAAACCAGGATGGCTGCAACTGTAGCAGAGGCTGGCTGTTCCTGACCTGGGAAGGATGGTTATCCCACCAGAGTAGGTAGCATCCCACTCCTCTGCGCCCCCAATGACAAGCGACTCTTCTCAGCAGGACCCCATGTGCTCCTTTCTGTAACAAGGAGGCTTTTTCAGCATTGCCAGAGCAGGCAGAACCTCAGAGACTGTTTCGTCCTTTTGTGCCAGGAATCTGCTGAGAGATTTGTGCACTTGCTGTGCAAACTGGTTCCATGAGCGGCCACTCTAAACAAGACACTAGTGGCTATAGTACAGCCCTTTCTGCATAAAGACTAAAGAAGCACAGTCTTATTCAAATTGTCAGCAAAGGTTTTTAATCTTTTCTTGCCTCTTAATTTATTTCTCTAAATCAGCCTGGAATGCTAAAACCTATCATTTTAAATAATCAACCTGATATCTCTGGTATTGGCACATTTCTGAAAAAACTGCAGCAAGTTGTTTCAGAAGATGAAAAACTCCTGGATCTGCTTCTTTACAAATAAATGGTGTTTACTACTATGCTGTTATAGTATAAAACATTCTGTAGAAGATGCAGCTGTTCAGCCAAGCACCCTATATTCAAGCACTAGTTTTTGCACGTACCTGTGCAACATCTATGCTGAAGCAGAAGCTGTTTCATTATAATGCAGTCATGTTATATGTTTCCTCATCGCAGTCATACTAAATGTGCTTCAGCCCCATTCTAGAGGCACTGTGTTGCTACCAGGATGCCAACCCCTCTGGACACCTACCAGCCTACAGAACATCCAGACCCTAAACACATCCTATGGATCCAGAGCTGTTCATGGGCTAGTCTCCAACTCTAAAACTGCCATCCAACCAAGCACGAGGGTGCAATCTTTAATATCCGCACTATATCACAAATCAGCCCTACTCCCAGAGCCTCAAAGTAGTCTAAGCCTAGTCAGGTAGTTTCTTACCAGCGGTGAAAACAAGCTATGACCATCATTCACAGTAAAGCAGGGTTTTGTACTAATAAACAGGCAGTATCCCCCAGAACACACAGTACTTCTCAAGTTGTCAAACTTATTTGCAGTCTGCCTCTTCACTGAGGCTGCCAGTGATAGCCCATACCCACTGCACAGTGCGATGACACAATCACCTCATTTTACATATGCCCCCAACTGAATGACCAAGGACAATTAATTTTCCAGTTGGCACTGAACCTCAGAACACTCACATAAAATAACCCAAACCAAATACTCTACGTTTCGCTTCATCTGAACATTAACCATATAAATGAGCATGGACAGTAATGAAAGGGAGATGTCAACACTGAAAGGTGTTGAAAATTACATTAGGAATAATGAATGCTTCAGGGATTAACAGTACCATATGGTACCTTTCATGTCCAACTTACTGGTACAAATCCAGATAGAGCAGCACGGATAAAAACCTTTACCATCTGGAGACTTATTAGTTCACGGAAAATAAACAGGTGCTGGTGTCTCACACACACAAAATCCACTGTCATACCTGGAAGTCTTGTTGCCTTTCTCAGTAGAGAGATCAAATAGGGTCAGAATATCCTTCCGTCTCCCCAAGTACGGTGTGAGAAATGAGGACAGCTGAATGCAGTATACTACTACCACCCACTACAGAACTAAAACACATGATCACACAGATTTTCGATAATGATTCTTTTCAGGGAGCAGAAGGATTTATGATTTTCAAGATGAAATATTGCCTGCCCACACACTTCTTTCCCCTCCTACGGAAGCAACAAGATTCTCTCTCCCAGAAAGCTTCATTTCGCTTATGTTCTTAGACTATTATTAGTATGAGAATACTACTGCAAAATATTTCATATTTAGCAGCCCTCACATCAGCTTCAACACGGAAGCCTGAAGTAACCAGCATCCGCACCTCACTGAACCCATCTGAACAGTCATCTTCTTTCTTATTCAAGAGTATTGTTTGAGTTTCCTGGTTGGTTTATAAATTTTCTCTCCCATGCTTCAGTTTCTCCTTATTACTTTGGAAAATTTTTGTTTAACTATGTGAAAACTGCAGACAATTACTACTGGTTTTAAGTGTAATAGTAGATAACTAAATACCCTCTGAGTTTCCTCTTCTCAATCTATTGGGAAATCACTCTTTGTACAGCAAAATTTACTGGCTGATTAATACAACCTATTTTTGCTAGTGGCATGTGGAAGCTCCTATGAATAACTTGAGACTGCAACGGTCAGAAGATAATTCGTCTTCTTTGATGCTCTATTTTTATTTTATTTTTTGGCAGGTTTTTTTGGCTCAGGCTGAATATAGATACTCACATGTCACGTGATGACCAGGAGCACATATCACATCAGAGAAATCTCTTAAGTTTTATCGGTGAATCTGCACCTGCTGTTTTGTAGCTTAATGGGGAAAAACAACCACAATCAAATGAACAAAACACCCAACACCAGAAAACAAAAAACAACAAACAAACAAAAAACACAAAAGAAACTCCAAACCCCACAACAGTAGGTATTCTTAATTTCATCACCCTATGTGCACTTTGAACAGCACAGATCAAAGGCATGGCATTCCAAGCCAAAGTCTTTCTATTATTCCTCCTTTGTTTTATGAGTATGATTAACACACGTTAGATAAGACAAAGCTAGGAATAACTTAAGAGTGATTCGTTACACCAAAGATCCACCAGAAACATCATCCTTAAGATTATATTTTGTTCTCACCATACACCAGTCACTCAAGGTCCCTGGTCTGACAGCATAGCCTAACTCGGTCTGGATGCACTGTCCTACAAGGCTCCCAAGGAAATTGTTGATCCATCTTCTAGACATTCCCAGGCATGGCTAAGATCTTGTCCTTGTTCTTCTAAATACAGACATACTAAAATAAAATATCGGTGCTTTATTTCAGTCATTAAATACTCAGGGCCAAAACTGGCCCTGCACAAGGGAGATCAGTTTGCATTATTATTATTATTGCAGTTTACTCTAGCAAGACCTCACCTGGAGTACTGTGTCTGGATGTGGAGTCCTCAGTACAAGAGAGATGTGGACCTGCTGGAGTGTGTCCAGAGGAGGGCCACGAAAATGATCCAAGGCATGGAGCACCTCTCCTACATGGACAGGCTGAAAGAGCTGGGGCTGTTCAGCCTGGAGAACAGAAGGTTCCAGGGAGTCCTAGTAGCAGCCTTTCTGTATCTAAAGGGGATCTGTAAGAAAGAAGAGGATAGACTCTTCAGCAGGGTCTATTCTGATAGGACAAGGGAAAATATTTTCAGACTAAATGAGAGTAGATTTAGACTGGATATAAGGAAAAAGTCTTTTATAGTGAGGATGGTGAGGCACTGGAACAGCTTTCCCAGAGATGTGGTGGATACCCCATCCCTAGAGACATTCAAGGTCAGGCTGGACGGACTCTGAGCAACCTGCTTTAGATGTAGGTGCCCCTGTTCATTGCAGAGAGTTGGACAAGGTGACCTTTAAGGGCCCCTTTCAACTTTAACTATTCTGTAATTCTATGGTAAGTTCTATGTGAATTAAATGTGCAAGATTTCAAGAGGTGTTTGTCCCAAAATTCAGTGCAATATATCAACTTTTACTCAAGAATTTCAAAAGGGACAAGAAGTGCTCTGATACTGTCATTGTCAGGCTCAGTCTGTTAGAAAGGCTTAGCTCATTTTAGGATTTGCTTGGCACTTATCCATTTAAGAATTTAATCTACAGCTTTTGCCCTTGAAATTCTTCTACAGTTTTACGACGCAGACAGAAGACCGCTTCTTTGGAGCCTTGCTTTCAGACATCTTCTCCATCATTCCTGACAGCTTTCTCATCTCTTGTCAAAATGCATGGCTTTTCTTTGTCAGCTGTGCGCTAACCCAGCCTTCTTTCCCAGAAATTATAAAAAATAAAAATAAAAATTTCTGGCCACTTGGCACTTGATAAAACACAATTACAAACCAGCTGAAACTAGACTGATGCCTGAAAAAGATATTAAGGGATAAATTCTGCCTTGAAGAAGAGTATAAAACATCACCACAAGCATGCACTGCTATAATGAATGGTAAACTGGGACTGTAGAGCTCCTGGAGGTGCCTTGGACTCTGTGTTACCCCCGCACAAACAGCTCATATCAGAGACTGGAGGCATTGGCAAGGCAGGCTGTGTGGCTTATCTGAGGCTGTGTAAGAGCAGAGCACAGACCCTAAGCTGTATGGTAACCTCTCCATTTCACAGGGAGGATATGGCCTAGCCTTACCACAACTTCAAAATTTTCAGGGTCCAACACTCAAAGAAATGCTCCTAAAATTCATGGAAACTCATCAGTGGTTCCACCACGCAGTTTGAAGGCCCCTGCAGTGAACTCTAGAAGCTTCATAGCCCATCCAAGGATGTACATCAACAACTATGGGTGTAGTAATATTCTTCTGGACAAGTTGAAAGCCAGATTTCAGACCCAGATCCAGATTTCTTGATTTACTTGTAGTAAAATACAAGGAAAACTGCCTTTAACTTTGTAATCAGGTGCTAGCTTTTTGGATTTTCAATTTCAGAGAAAGATTCAGTCTGTGGAACTGCCTTTGCAAAGAAGAGCTTTCATCAAAGCTGTGATAGGGCCTACAGACAGAACGCTCAAGCATTCAGCATTTACATCCATGGAAGCTCTGAGTAACAAAGGTGCAATTTCACAGGCTGCTAAACCAGCTTACAAGCTCTACTTTGCATTTTCTCCTATGTTAGGCACTTCTGCTGCTTGTGTGTCATGGCTGGATGTTACATACCAATACCTTGAACTTTCAGAATATCTGAGGAAATCAGACTCCTGAATGCAATGCACTCTTTCGGTAGAGAAAAATGAAAACAGTAGGGAGGAAAATACTTTCACACACCTATTTGCAAGCACTTGAGGCTGAGACGTCCTCTTTCTCAGTGAAAACAAAGCCTGAAGGACTGTAGAACGCTTTCATTAATAACTGAAAAATATGGATGTAAGCATGCCTAGACTCTAGGTGCACGGTTAATTCTTTTAACTCACTCCCCATGTGTGGGGAAGGGGGCAAAATAAATTAATAAATACAACCAAAATTCAAAAGCAGATTTTATTTTCTGTTGGACGCAACTGCCAGGTACCTAGCTGCAGGCTCCACTGCATCACATGTACCAGGAAACCTTCACAGAAGAAGGGAGGGGAAAGCTAATAGAATATCCTCCATTCCTTCACTATCGTTTTCCCATTTCCAATTTCTTTTTTAGCTTATCTGTTCTCTCCTTTAATTTTCTCCATGTCTTCCACACTGTAACCATGTTTCTTGTATTAATAACGTAATCTTCCCTTCATGAAATGGACTTGGATACGCCCTGTATACTGAATAGAATCTGATGTAATTTTCTCATGTCCAAACGCAGGTGTCTCAACTTTAAATTCTCCTCTGTGATCCCTCACTTCTAGTTGCCTTTCCTTGATTGCATCGTTACAGCCTAAGTTCAACAGCCTGAGCTAATTACAGATGAGGAGGGCTAAAAGATGGCCAACTTGCTGTGTATCTGTAATAAGAGAAGCTGTCTGAAAGCGGGGGTGTCTTCATCTTGCATACAAAGACATTTAACAAGATCCAGTGACCAGATGGTGAACTTACTTAGAAACACTGAACAACAAATGAGAAGCAGTTTTCCTGCATTTACTCACGCAGTGGTACTGGAGAGATTGCTCAGATCCCAGACTCACTCCCACTTGGAACGCTAAAATTCTGATACCCACACGCTCCCTCCCTTTCTAAAAAGGGACACCTGAACTTAGCTTCTAAGGGAATAATGCAATGGCTGCTCTTGAAGGCATTTGGCAGTTGAGCCTTTTGACACGAGCATGCGTACTTCATTCTTGTCCTCATTTGCACTTCCAATGCAGCTGACTGCACAGAACTAATATACTCCTTTAGCCTTTCTCATCTGTCCTCACCTGCATTTGGCAATTCTGGCTTCTATTCCTTACACATCTATACAAACACAGTATAGATGAGCTTTTGCATACTGAAACAGTTTTATAAAATTTGCTTCACCAAGCATAAAAATCAAGATCTCTCTGTAATAACTTCATATAAACACTAGAGCTGCTCCAGCTAGCAACTTCACACCATTATGTTTCGCTGAAAGAGAAGAAAAAGATATTTTCAAATATTCTGTGTGGGTTTAAAATATAACATCGCCAAAAATAAGCTTGGATTCTTCTGTAGCAATATTGCGAAAACTGACCATAGCATCTTCTTCTCTTCTCTAGGCTGTGCCTGCTGTTTCTTTCTACAGGTATTCTTACATTCAGTTCCCTTTCATCAACCTGGTCTTTTTTGCTTACAGCCCTACAATGTTCTTGACTATGACAGCCCAAGTCACTTCTGGCTTTTAATACTCACTTCACCCCCCTTGGGGCTATTCATTGCAGTACTAAGGTAATTACCCTAGGTCGTAGCATCAGCTTCACTACTTTCACTGACATGTCAACCTTTCAGGCTTTGTAGCTCCATCCATGCTCATCCTTTGTCTCCAAGACCTTTTTTTTTTCCTCCTTTGTGGTACCTCCACCCCCTTACTGTGATTCCACCAGCCTTCGGTGTCCCACTGCCTGCACTGCTCTGGTGGAAGGCTCTTGCCCACAGCTGACTGTGGTAATATTCCCATTCCCATTCCAATCAGCTCTTCAAACATCTTTTAATCATTTTTCCTCACTCCAACCCTGCAAACAGACATAAATGGCATTCTGAGCTATGAACTCTAATGGAAAGTCCAAAAACGAGAACTTGTGAGTTACTGCTAACTGAAACAGACAAACACGCACAAAACCACCAACTCCACATCACCACCAATAATCACCTTAAAAAACCCACAGAGAAGTAAGAAATTTAAATTTAACTTTGTAACAACACATGGAACTATATCCCTCTCCCAGCTATATGTAACGCGCACACACTTCTCACATTCTGAAGTTACCTCAGGTCTTGCACACTTCTTAGATTTGAGAATCATGTTAAATTTTTTGACCTTAAAAAAACAACAACAAACAAACCAAAAAACCCAAACAGTTTTGTAAGTAAGCTGAGAAGGTTTGGGATATAGCCCAAGCTCTGTTACAGGCTTTCTGTGTTATCTTGAGCAAGTCACTGAGTTCCTAAATAAGTGAGAGTCTGATGTATCTGGTTCTGCACCACTACAATCAACAAGAGTACCCATTTCCAAGCATTTGTGACAGGACAACCAATTCAGACCTGCATGCCTGTTTTCTGACCTATTAATTTTGCTCCTCAAACAATTAGACAGGCCTAACAATGGTGCCTCATCTGGTTGCTGAAGAGCACAAATAACCACAAAGCTCGTACAACTGAATTTCATGAAAAGAAACTTAAAACCCAACAAATCTCAGTGAATCTGGCCAACAGTAAACACAGAGCAGAGAAATAACTCGAGCTCTAACTGTGAAGGACCTCTCCTCTGTTTCACATCTAGAAAATTCTCCACAGATTATTTTTGTCAACTAGATACACAAGCACATTACCTTGCATCTCCTTAACCATGATATCAGCTCATAACAAGCTTACAAGTGACAAAACT
Source organism: Alectoris magna (assembly GCA_030625065.1). Classification (NCBI taxonomy): domain Eukaryota; kingdom Metazoa; phylum Chordata; class Aves; order Galliformes; family Phasianidae; genus Alectoris; species Alectoris magna. The sequence continues at coordinate 111,341,022 of CM060560.1, forward strand.
AAAAGCTGTCTGGAAAACCAACAGTAGTGATGCCCATTAAAAATAATAAAGGAGAAAAGTTGGTCAAACTTCACTGCAATTTTTGCTTATCTTTTAAGAACAATCAGGAGAACAGATGGTCTTCCATTCCTGTGTGGCTTCTGAGTAAAGAGAGCTGATCCTTTTATTTAAGAGCCTTATCTTCTGTCAGCTCTCTGTTTGGGAAAGGGTGTATTGCAAGGTTTCCCCTTACTAAAAGAATGACTGGAAAAATTTAAGCTTTCCTGTCAGTCAGATGAGCCCCTTTATCCCATCTGGCGATAGATTTTGGATAAAAATAAACTGCCATCTGACTAAGCAACTGTGAGACAACGACACATATGCTGGAATGTCGCTGATGTGACTATTAGTTGGTCAGCTGATGGCTTTCCAGCAACACCATATGGCTGCTAGGAAAACATGAGACTTTTTTTAACAGTGCACTTAAAAACAAGAAATAAAGAAATAAAATCATCTGTTGTTGTTTTCGTTTTTTTTTTTTTCCTTTTTTTTCCTTCTTTTCCTTTTTTTTTTTTTTTCTTTCTTTTTTTTTTTTTTTTTCAGTGGACATTCTACATGTTCCCTGTTTTAAAGAAGGCTTGTTACCTTGACCCTGCTCCATGTGATCTGTGTAGAAGTTCTCCTGCTATTTTCACCGTTTCTGCACTTCTCTCCCCTTTCACTTTTTGGGGCGGAAGGGAAAGATAATAGACTCAAGAGCAAATACGCTTCAGAAGGTCTAAAAGATTTCTACCTAATAGAATGAGGTAATAGATACCAGTTTGGCATGTGAAAAGCACCGCTGTTGGTTATTATGAGGGTAATAGAATCATATCATAGAATCATGGAACAGTTTGGGTTGGAAGAGATGTTTAAGACCACCTAGTTCCAACCTCTCTGCTATAGGCAGGGACGCCTCTAGACCAGGTTGCTCAGAGCCCCATCCAGCCTTGCTTTGAATGCCTCTGGTAAGGGGGCATCCACAACCTATGTGAGCAACCTGTTCCAGTGTCTCATTACCCTCATAGCCATGAATTTTGGATTTGGAAGGACATGTTAAGATTACTGCAGTATGCACTTTCCATGATCTAGGAACATTCTGCTCACCCACATGCTGCTTCCCCCTTTAAGTGCAGCAAGGAGCATTCATCCTAGCTGTGGGACTGCGTGTGGTCAAACTAAATTACTGCATCTGTGCTGATGAGGATCAAATGAACATGTAGGGTCAAAACAACTGTAACAGCTGAGCTAATTATAGAATGGGTAAGGAATGAATGCTGGCATGCTACACTTAAACTGCAGGAGTATAAATTGTGAGGATTTATTGCAACACAAATACAGATGGGAGAGCTTGAGTTGCAACAGCTTTCCAGCCCAAGAATTCATGATAGGTGACTTACTGACTGCAAAGTGTTCTCTGCCTTCAGCAGCATGGGTAAAAAGAGACTGTTCTAATGCTAATCTGTATTCACTTTTCTTTTAGTGTGTGTGCGTGCCAACACATCGGTATGACAAAAGATTCCTTAATGCCTTCTTTTTTGCCATTTAAAAATGACTCCCATCTTTAAGCATTACCCGTTTTTATTATATCAATACAATTCTATGAGTCTCTAATGGTATTTTTGTATATTCAAAGGTAATAAAATGATTTTTATTCACCAGACTGTCCATCATACCTGCACTGAGCAACAAAGCACAGCACAGAGGTAGGTGGGCTGGCCCTTTCAGGCTAAGCAGAGCTGTACCATGGCCAGACTGTGGCTCCCTCCCAAAGAGGGATGAGCTGCAGAGGCAGCACAGGGTTGCACACCAGCAGGCAATACCATCTGGGGCTTACTGACAGCGTGCTGACACAGTGCATCTACAGATGGTGCAGTCTCCAGCTGTGCCCCACAGCATATAGTCTCTCTTACCTTAGCAGGCCTGACCCAGTGTGCCAAGTTCTCCGCTGTATCCCCAGAATGTCTGTAGCAAGAAAGCATGGGAAAGAACAGAAGCCTGTTTTGGGTTTTAAACCAATCCCCAGGATTAGGGATTAATAGCATAGACTTTCAGGGCACAGGCAAACAATCTGTTTTGGTGAGTCAGAACTTGAGGTAAAGAAGTGAGAAACCAGTGTTGGTTTCTGAACACTTTACAATAATGGGAGTTTTCTTCAGATGATAGCATCCAGTTGCACACAGGAACTGACTAGAAATACTTTGCCATGGAACATATGGTAGAGAAAGGGGGATGTACTATCCCCTCCCCGCCACCCCTTTTCTTGGGGACTCCATCTCTTTTTGCTGCATACAGGTTCAACTTACTTCCAGCTAACCCCCGCTTCTGACAGCATAGGATGCTGTAATTTTCACCGTCACCATGGTTCTACCTCCTGCTTCCATGACAGCCAACTAAGCAGGTTTAAAAGACTCAAAGTCTCTTTAAGGCTTTATTGACTCAGCTTCTGCCTTCTGTCATTGTTAAAATCTAAAATATCCCACAATGAGGTGAAGAGCCTTTCCTTCATCCTCATGGACCTTAATAATGCAATAGTAGCATGTATTTTTCTTGTTGTTGTTTTGAACAGCACAAAAAAAGGTGATTAGTGTACACTCCAGAAGGCAGTAGCTTGTTCTTCCTACAGTATTTTGAAACCCACTGACCCCAACCAGATGTATCCTTTTTGACAGCCTGCAAAACATCTTCTTCCCATAAAAAGACATCTGCCTTTGTTATCTCCTGTTTGTGTCCCTTAAAGACAACTGAGTTATCCACCACTCTCTTACTTTGCCAAGACTCATTAAAATTTTTCCTACAAGTAGTAGAAAGAACGCATAGATCAAGTTTCATTTCTTCTGGTTAAACAAAGAAAAAAATAATAAATAAAACCCAACAGAACAAAACACAGGATGATTGAACTTCAGGGATTCCCTGCTTTGATTTCATTGTGGGGTTTTTTTTTCAGTGAGTAACGCTCACCCTCTTTGTGAGCTAGTCCATGACAATATGGCTTTTGATAACTCACCAGTACAGAAACAAGAAACACTCCTGACATACATGCTGCCGTATGAAAGTCAGTTGTGCATCTCATGCACTTCACATGAAGGATTCAGCTAACATGTAAACACGAGAGGAGCATAACCCACTGGAAGTGGCACAGAAGGCAAAGAAGGGTCAGTTGTTTTACTACAGGACTGCCAGACATACTGCCAGTCCAACCTGCTTTGCAGCTGTGACCTACGAAGTCCTAAATGAGCTGTTTCTACTCTGCCCTCACCAGGTGTGACACTGCTGTGAGTGACAGCACCACAAAGCCTTGGGCAGGGAACTCCTGTATTGCTGCTAACTTGACAGCTAAATGCAAGGCCTCTTAAACTTGGCTTTTGTCTCCTGACTTAAGCTCAAAATAAGAAAAGATGCAGTGGCAAGCACTTTGGTGTGCTGATATTAACCTACGTGTGTTGTTACCCTGCTATTGCACCATTGCTACTAGTGTGCACCGCCAGGGGCCGGCAGAGCTGCACGGAGGGGCCTGGGCACTCCTCCTCCTCCTCCTCCTTGTCCTCCAATACACACTTGCACACACTGCTGCCTGGGGAGCTCCCTGCTCTCCTCCAGCCACTGGGCTGAAGGAATGTTAACAGGGAGGAGTATTGTGTATGCTGCATGACCTACATAACAGAGCACCGACACACTAATTCTATAGTGAGACCCTTTAATAAATATATGCATATAAATCTAGTATATATATTTTATAATTATTTCCTATGAAATTATGTTTTCATAGGAGTCAAAGCATTAATCCATCCAACTCCCTGTTCCCAGCTGTCAATCTGAAATATCATCACCTTCAGAACCTAGTTTTTCTTCAGGGGAAGCTCTGGTGCTGAAGGAGATGGGATTGTTCAGTCTGGAGAAGGGGAGGCTCAGGGGCGGCCTTATCACTATCTACAACTACCTGAAAGGAGGCTGTAGTGAGCTGGGGGTGGGCCTCTGGATGAGAGGTAATGGCCTTATGTTGCACTAAGGGAAGTTCAAGTTGGACTTTAGAAAAAAATTCATCTCAGAAAGAGTGGTGAGGCACTGGCACAGGGTTCCCAGGGAGGTGGTACAGTCACCGTCCTGGAAGTGTTCAAGAACCGTGTGGACAGGGTGCTGAGGGACATGGTTAGTGGGCATGATTGCAATGGGTTGATGGTTGGACTTGATGATCTATCTTAGTCTTTTCCAACCTTAATGATTCTATGATTCTATGTTATGGCATTGAGCTTCAGTGGTTATTTGAACTTGGTAAAGCTATAAACCTATGGGAAGCCTGCTGGTTGCATTTGCCTAGAAGTCCTTGAGAGTGTGTTCACAGGGGCAGGCAAACTCATTGCTTATCTGCTTTTAACCATGAACAGTTCAATACACTTCTGAACATTGCTCAACTCTGGGAAGCTTTTCTGCTTCTCTGCAAGTTTTGTTCTTCCAAGCCTCAATATTTTTATATCACTGTTATTTAACCTCTGTTTCTCTGTATCTGGGATAGAACTCCATTTGTTTTGCTCTATATGTGCAGAAAGCACATCAAGTTCCGAATGGAGATCAGTGACAAGTGATGTCCCTCAGGGGTCAGTGCTGGGACTGATGCTGTTTAATATCTTCATCAGTTAAGCCAACAGTGAGATTGAGTGCACCATCAGCAAAATTGTGGATGACACCAAGCTGTGAGGTGCAGTTGACATGCCCGAGGGACAGGGTGCCTTCCAAAGTGACCTAGACAGGCTTGAGCAGTGGGCCCAGGTCATGAGGTCATGGCAGCTCCTGATATAAATAGAAGCAGGGAGATGTAAGGATAGAGCACAGCCCTGATGGAAAGGTCTTAGGGGTATTGAGGGATGACAAGATGGACATGAGCCAGAAATGTGCCCTCGCAGCCCAGAAAACCAAACGTATCCTGGGCTGCATCAAAAGAACCATGGTCAGCAGGTCGAGGGAGGTGAACTCTGCTTTGTGCTGGTGAGAACTCACCTGTAGTACTGTGTCCAGATGTGGAGCCCTCAGTGCAGGAGAGACTTGTTGGAGTGCATCCAGAGTGGGGGCACAGAAATGATCCAAAGCATGGAACAGTTCCCCTGTGAGGACAGGCTGAGAGCTGGGGCTGTTCAGACTGGAGAGGAGAAGGCCTCAGGGAGACATGATAGAGTCTTTTCAGTTTCCAAAGGGGGGCTGTAAGAAAGAAGGGAACACACTATTTAGCAGGGTCTGCTGTGACAGGACAAGGGGAGATGGTTTCAAACTAAAATAGGGAAGATTTAGATCATTTGTCACCTCAATACAGAAAGGACACTGAGGTGCTGGAGCAGGTCCAAAGAGGGGCAACAAGTCTGGTAAAGGGCTTGGAGCATATGCCATATGAGGAGTGACTGAAGGAACTGGAGCTGTTTAGTCTGGGGAAGAGGAGGCTGAGGGGAGACCTTATTGCTCTCTTCCAATACCTGAAAGGTGCTTACAGCGAGAGCTGGTCTCTTCTCACTGGTGACAGGTGACAGGACGAGGGGAAATGGCCTGAAGTTTTGCCAGGGTAAGTTTAGGTTGGATATCAGGAAGAAGTGCTTTACAGAAAGGGTTGTTAAGCACTGGAATAGGCTCCCCAGGGAGGTGGTTGAGTCACCATCCCTGAATGTGCTTAAAAACTGTTTGGATGTGGTGCTCAGGACATGATTTAGTGGAGGGTGGATAGAATTAAGGTAGTATGGTTAGGTTGTGGTTGGACTCGATGATCTTTAAGGTCTTTTCCAACCTGAGCAATTCTATGATTCTATGATCAAGCTAATATGCTTGTATGGCCTGAGATCCTATAACCTGCTTCTTAGTGAGTCCGCTAGCTGAGGTTCATCCCTGCACTGCATGGCTTCCGCTCAGAGCTGGCCAACATCCATCTGGCTCAAGGCACAGAGTTTGTGTCTGCCTGCTAAACACCATGCAAATGACCCCTTACTTTACAGTTCTGGTATGAAAAGGACTGTCCAAGAACACAAGATGAACAGAATGCAATTATAAGGAAGAAAAAAAAAAAGGAATATATAATGTATATATAGGTGAAGGTTTTCTAGATAGCCAATGTATATATATCAGCTGAGCTGTACACTTGCTGGTGGATTGAAGGGACTACGGATTGCAGCACATCATTTCCTGCTATTATGTCGCACATTATGATAGACTCTAGTCTAATTTTTATAAGATGGCTATTAGAATGAAACCTAACCTCTATATAAACTGCAATTAATTGCCTAGGGCACCTGTAGTTGATCAGAATTTAGAGGCTTAGATACCTAAAACGTGAGCAATGCTGTTTGAGAGCTAAGTAAAGCCAGGCATCTGTCTAGCATGCTGGCAGGTTGCTAGAATTTGGCTGACATTCTGCTCTCTATGGAAAACATCAACTCCACTAGCATGCATACAACTCAGCTTCAGATGTAAACACACTTCCATCTCACTAGCTGCTCAACAGCTAAGAGTAAGGAGAAAGACAAATTGCTGGAGATTGTGTAACATTTCATTTCATTAATCTGTATTACCAACATCTCATACTTTCCACAGGTATGCAAAGTTTTAACTAACATGGTAACTGCAGTGAGAACTGTTGTCTGCTTGCATCTTCTAACAATTAGTAATAGTATCTCACTTTGAACATACCATCAGCTTAGTCTTCAGTCTTCACTTTCTCAGTTTTACACAGGATGTCTGTTTCAGGTCTAAGAGCTTTAAAAATCTTCTACTTTCTTCAAACTTCAATCCAGCCTTCATCCCCCCCAAAAAACAACAAGAAAACAAAACCAAGAATTGTCCTTGGCAATAGGCTAAATAGTATTTTTCCAGATTTTACAAGACCAGTTCCTTTTTCAGAATGGTCAAAGATAGAGCAGAAAGTCCATTAAGTGATAAGGAGTTAACAACAAAACTAGAGTTCAGTGTTTTTCTTTTTCCTGTAGGGGTTGAGGAACTGAACCAAGAGGTACACTGTTCTCCCTGTGTTGTGGTTTAACACCAATAAGTAGCTCAGCACTGCCATGCTGCTCTTTCTCTCTCCCACTCCTCTATAGGACAGGAAAACAATATATGATGAAAAAAACCCACAAACCATGTGGGCTGAGATAAGGTCAGGGAGATCTTTCACCAGTTACCACCACGGGCAAGCGTCACTCAGCATAAGGGAAATTACTATAATTTATTGTCTACTGATAAAAGACCAGAGCGGCGAGAACTAAAAGCAAACCCAGAACATCTTCACCCTCTTACCCCTCCCCTACCCCCCACTCCCCCACCCTCTTCTACCTCTTTCCCTGAGTGGCACAAGGGAATGGAGGCAGCAGTCAGCCCATAGTGCTCTACCACCGCTTTGTGGCCACTCTCTGTCCCTGTTCCACATAGGTCCCTCCCATGGGATGCTGCTCTTCCTGAACTGATCCTATGTGAGCTTCTCACAGTCTGCAGCTCTTCACACGCTCCCCCAACATGGCTGCGTACCGCAGGGCCCGTCCTTCAGGCACTGCTCCACATGGGTTCCTATGGGTGGCAGCTTCCCCGGCCCTGCTGCCACACCAAGGCTGCTCTGCAAGGGCCGTCCATGGGCACTGGCCTCCTCCAGGCCCCATCCACTGCTGCATCGCAGGTTCTTCCATGGCTGCATGTGGCCTGTGGACTGCAGGGGACAGCCTGCTCCTCAGTGGGCCTCTCCTGGGCTGTCGTTTCTTACTTCAATCTGCTCTCTCAGGAACACACCCAGCATGCTTATGGCTCAGCTCTGGCAGCGGCGGGTCCCTGTTAGAGCAGCTAGAGCTGGCTCTGGTCAGACATGGGGCAGCTGCTGGGCCCTGCTCACAGAGGTCAGTCCTATAGTCCTGCTGCTACCAAGACCTTGCCATAAGAACCCAATATGCCTTTCATGACAAAACAATTTCCAGCACAGTCTTTCTCAGACACAGATATCCTCACAAAGTGGTATGATGTCTGAATTACTAGCCAGAGATTACTTCATATCTTTGTCCAGTCAGGACAGCTTACTAAGTAACCTGCTACTCCTCTCTACAATAAGCATACTCCCTAACTCCAGCTACAGTCTTGACAGTCCCATTGCTTATTCCCTCCTCGCTCTTCACAACCTGTGCTGGCTATTGAGAAGCACACCAGGTGCTGGCCAAAGTGACTATTCTTCCTGGGAATGCAGCTCAAGTTACTTCAAGGATTGATTGCCTCCCTGCTTACACTACTCGTTTCTCTTTCTTTGAGAAGATAAGTTGTAGGACACAACCTGTTGCTGTGTAACTGCGTCTGTGGTGGTGTGAGGAGAGGTCTATCCCACTATAAATTGTAATGAAGTGAAACAAACTCTTTGCTTGTTGACAAGGCACGAGTCAGGCAGAAAAACATTCAGTACCAAGAACTAGCCATCTTGTCTACAAAAACATCCGCTATGCAGGAAAACCCACACCCTTAATCAATTACTCACTTTCACATGAACTGCTGTTGAGGTAAGTTGCCAGAGGGCTATCCTGCACTCCCAAATATGACACAAGTAGTCTCAGAGTTAGAATTTGTTTCCTGTATCAAAGAGTCAAAAGACTGAGGAATTCAGCTCTTTCAGTAGTGTTGTATTTCTCCTCATTTCATGTCTAGCTTTTCTATGTTGGCCATGACACCAGTTCAGCATTACTATATTTATCATCAGCTTTCAGAATAGTGTGAGATTTATGGACAAAAAGTATTCTCTCTACTCTAAAACTGGAAAAACAAGAATAGCAGTGCAACTCAGGCAGGGTCAGTCAGCAGCTATGTTTTGCTAATCTAAAGATGCTAGCTTGTTAAAATGGCACAACTAAGTTTATTCAGTGTTTTGAGTACTCTATGCCAACATCAAACCAGGTCCACCTGTTAGGGATAAACTCATTCTCTATTAACCATCACAAATCTTTCCCAGTACAGGACATTTAGCCTGGCAAGATGCAGAATATATCTGTATAGTATGAACTGGAAAATTTCCACCTATTTTATAGGAACAGTCAGGCTCCTCCTCTGAATTTAATGTTTTCTACATCATTTGCTCAGAAGGAATGGGGAGAGTTTTATGTTTAGTAAGGCTTTGTCATTAAAAATTGACAGTCAACAACTTTCCAAGTCTCTTTAGTTAATTTTTTCTTTTATTCTTCTCATATAATAATAGCATATGCACAGCTTTGGAAAGGGCAATCAAGGACACAGTCTATTTAGACTAAAACTGTAAAAAGATAATATGTTATTTGTAATGCACCTATCACAGTGGTATCTGACTACTAAGCAGTTTAGCAGACGGGCTTTAAAGGCAAATAAACAGAAAGGATAATTTACATTCCTCTCTTAGGCATGCCATTTGGATGTACTTCCCTCTTTCCCCTCTCCTACAGATGTTAAGAAAGTAACTGCAGAGAAATCTCAAGTCCAACTCTTCCAATAGTCCAGAATAATAAGCCCACTGCATGATTTATTCTGTTCAAATGCAATTCTCACCAATCATCATGCTTTATATGAAATGAATTCCAGATTGTTTGCCCCACAGTGGGAAGCAGTGCAAGACAGCTATTTCTGATCTCAGTATTTAAATCATCCTCTTCCTTGTAGATAGGAAACAAAAATGAGAACTACAAAACTCGAATTTAGTTTGCATTAAAATTCTTGAGGTGATGGCTCTGGGAAAGAACTGTTAGGGCTTAATAAGTGATGCAGCCAACCAAAACAAAAACTATATTTAAATCTTCGTTGGTGTTTTAGAAAAAAACAAAATCCTGTCTGCTCTGAACAGGATCAGTTTCTTTTCTAAACTAGAATAGTATTTTGGAAGCCAAACTATTTTCTGATTGACATACCACACCAAGTGTGGTCAAAGAAATGTAGAAATGGTCTATTTTATCTGGAATCTCAGCTGGCAATTGCCAGCACCAGAAAAGTAGAAGAAGACAAAATAAACCTCACATTTCAGAGATCAAATCTCAGAAATATTTCAGTAAAATTTGAACCTAACGATACAATATGGCAAAATCTAATCTCCACGTGTAAACACAGAGATTCCCTCTGTGTTCTATACACAATCATTATATCAGAAGAAAAGAAAAAGCTAGCTTCAGAAGTACGTTCACAGCTATACAAGTGCAAGGTAGCTACTATACAGAATAAGAATAAACTTTATTTATTTATTCCTGATAAAGAGGGATGACTCATGAAAATAACATTCTAATATGTTAGTCTGTAATTCTGCAAAAACAAACATGATTCTTGTCCCCAAAGTGATTTACTGCTGTAATAACTTCCATCAGTTTCTGTGAGCAGACTTAAAGGAAATTCTCCCTCTATATAGCTGTGTTACGCTCAATTTTAAGATGCTAATATCTTAGCATGATCTGTTTTGTTTTTATTATTTGAAAGTGTCAAACACTGTGGCTGTCTTTGGAAATTACACAAGGGATAACATCTGTTAGCTTGCTGTTCCAGTGAAGAGTCATGGCCAATCCAGTTCAGATGTATAACAAAGTAATTCCAGACCAAGTTCATGCTTTGCATTAAAGCTTACTGGAATTCTTAAGCCAGCTCTCAATTTGAAAATGAAAGTTACAGCTAGGAAATTTTGCTGTTGTCTGTGCACTGATCACCTATGCAACAACAACTAAACGCATACTTACATATCACAAAAATGTCCAAAATCTTAACCAAGCATTCACCTAAAAGCCTGTCTGATGAGCCCAAATCATCCAGTCCATGAACAATGATGACAATATAGAAGGTGTTTGGCACCTCAAGTCAGACAACTCATATGCTGAGATCATGCTGATCAGTGCTGCCTAACTACTTCCCTGTGTTTCCCTCCTTTTTCCCCAAGACCACACTTTGACCTAAGCTCAGTCTACCTTTTAAAAAGCTTTACTGTGTAGTAGTTGAAGTACCAGTGAAACCTCTACTATGCTTTCCACAATAGGAATATATTCATGTTTGTATCACTATTTTACCATCCATAGGACTAAACAGACATTTAAAATAAATGAAATGAAAGAACCATCTTAGGAAGGGCTATCAGGGGGAAAAAAAAAAAAAAAGGGAAAAAATGGAGAGACATTGAGACACTAATAAAAAGGTGATGGGTTCAAACACAAGCCAGGAATTATTTTCAAAGCCACATTTTGCATGAATACAAGCATGAAAATATTGTCGTCACATGTAGTCTGAGAATGGATGTTTTAATAAATAGGACAATATAAGGAAAGCCTAGAGAACAGCATATCTGTGTAGCTGAATTAGAAAGGGCATATTGTAAAAGAGTTAATTGACAGTGTTTGAAAGTAAATTATAAAACAGCTTCAGCTTTCAATTCAAAGTAATTAAATAATTACTCCCCTCCAACAAATAAAAGAGCAATCACAAGCCGTAAGATTCAGTTTATAGAAAAACAGACACATTTCTGTAGACCACATAGTTTGGTTTCAAGTAGCCAGCTGTGAAGACCAAAAGAAAGAAGGTAATTTTCAGATGTCACGTAGATGTGAGGTTCTGGGGAAAGGTTTTCACTAAGGAAAACATCTGGAGTATGAAAGTGAGTGACAGGCCGAATGACAGATTCTACACAATAAAGAGAGGCAGTGAACGAAAGAGCTCTGTTTTAATGAATGTTTCTGCAGATGATTCATGAGAAACTACAAAGTAACAGTAAAATTTCAATAGTGACAGGGACTTTGGAAGATCTTTGGAAGATCTTCGGAAGGAAGGTAAACTCATGACTTGCCATCAGATAAAATCAAGAGAATTAATAAATCAGGAGAATTAATATGACACATTGGGAACACTGTGCCGACAGTATCAAAGGCAAAAGATAAAGCAAGAATAATTGTAACTTGGATAACTTTTAAGAAACTTTTTGAGAGTTGTTTCAGCAGAATTAATGGAAAACAACAGATTGGAACAAGTAGTCAAAACCAGTAGTAGCAAGTGTTTAAGAAGACAGAAGACAAATTCCAGCATGGCAGGCTGATACAGCTCATGTAGACAGCTTCAATGCTCAGAAATAGTTAACTTATAGTAGGATGTTCCATATTCTTTTTCCTACCCAAACAGGCTTCCTGAACATGGCACGCAAGCTCGTATTTCTACTTAAGGAAGAAGACATTTGCTATCTTGAGGAACGTTCATCAGTTCTGCATAATCTCTCAAAGGTAAACTTTTGATAACCAGATACCGGAAGATGTTAAAAGAACTCAAATTGTTTTCAAGAGAAGATGATAAAGGAAAACATAAAGGGCTAATTCTTGCTAAAAGACTGAGGTAAGAGAAGCAGAGAAAGACTATGACTGACAGCAGAATCTCAAAAGATGCACAGCTCTCTAAAGGAAGAGTTGTAGATTATATCTGTGAAGATCCAAGAGGGAGCATAGGAACAAAAATATCCAGGTGTCAAGCCTGGTGATGAATACCAGTTCCAGTGATAAAAGAGTTGCCATAGTAGCTTGTTTGGGTATGAAATGCCGTGTGAAAAACCAGCAGAGATCTGACAGGAAGTCACTGCAAAAAAAACCTGTAAATAATCCTGTAATTCTGTTCCTCACCTTCTTTGATATAAACAAGAGCAAAGAAAAACATAGCAAATTCCCACACAACACACCGCCCCCCATCTCCTAAAAAACGAACAAAAGAACCCAGAAGGAAATAAAGGTATGGGATACCTTGAGTAAAAATCTATAAAGCAGAAAGCACAGTCATTTTACACTACACAGTCCATTGTCAAAAGGCCATTGGATCAAACCCTTTCAAAACAAGCTCTTTTTTCTTCTGGCAAGTTTTAAGCTTGACAAAAACAAAATAATAATCACTCTGTCCAACATTTTTTTCATCTGGGAAACCCAATTTTCCATCAAAAGCAGTTAAAGTATTTTCTTCCTTTTTCTTTCCTTTTTATTTTTATTTTTTTTTAACTCAGCAGTAATATGAATTTAAGACTTTTTTTTTTTTCTTTTAGTAACAAAACAGAAGATATACCCCATTCCAAGTGAAGTGTAATGCTAGTAATGCTAATTTAACCCTTCAGGCTTTTCTTCCTTTAACATCTCACATTAATGGTACCATTTAAGAATAGACTCACCAAAATGACTAAGAAACACCTACAAAAACAGATGGTAACGGGAACAAATATATGCACGAAATACAAGAAATCTGTTTATCTGTAGAAAACAATTCACAAGAAAAAGTAATGTGATAACTGGGGACCTGTGAGTCATGAACAAATCACAGAAGGACCACAAAAAGAACTGGAATAGGTCTTTAATACATTTAAAAAACAAACAAAAACCCCATGAAAACAACTTCAATATCATTACTGTAAATCTAAATTTACGAGACTAAAACATTATGGATCACAAACTGTTTACCGGGGTAATAATTTTAGATTTAAGGTAAAAAACCACACAACCCATGGTTGTTTTATCAAAAGGCAGTCATGGTTTTATTCCAGCAAAGATCCAATAGTGTTTATGGAAATACAAACAACTCCTTGTTGGGAAGGGATGCTAAAATAATTTACTCAGTCATAAAAAGAAACCCTTTCATTACATTGGGCAAAATGAACATAAAACAAAAATCTCTGAAGAGGTGTATGTCTTAACACATTCATGTTTCTACAGATATTTTTCTCTTCAAAATCAAAATATATTATAAATATTTTTCACAGATGTCCACAGATTCACTTACAAAGAATACATGGCCTTCCATGTATCTTTTAGTGTTATGCACTGTAACATAGACTAACTGTAATTCTAGGACAGCACTTAGGTATTCAGAACAGACAGGGAAAAAGTAAGAAAGATGTAATATTTGCATCTCATGTCAGGTCAGTACCCTACAGAAAGAATTGGTTAACAGAAGGAAGTAGTGCCTGTTCTTTTGTTACTCACAAAAACTACTTTGAAGAATTATAACTCTATACTACTGCTGGTCCTGCAAACTCCATACAGACATAGTTGCAAGTGTCACAGGCATGCTGAAAAGCCTATCTCTGTTGACTTAATTTATTTTCCATTTCCTTTGAGGTAGTGAGCAAACACTCACTAGATTGGAAAGTAAAATTAAGTGGTACAGGAAAGGCTGCTTTAAGTTGTTATCAGCCCATTGCACAGTCAGCTAACCTCATTACACACATTTTAGGGAAATTATCTCTAAGACTGAAGTCTTGAATTCCCACATGCAAACAAGGGTTCTTAAGAAGCCTTCAGAATTTCATCTTTGACTTGCACATTTATACAGAATCTTCTAAAGAATCTACCACTAAAGTACTAAACAACAGGGATAAGTGAGATAAGATTCTGGTATTTCAGTCCACCAGAAGAAATACACATTTGCCTTCCTGGTGTACTGCAGGTAATACCCAGAAAAAAGCTTGGTTTTTACTTAGGTTCTCTCTGGCCACAACAAATCTCAGGCTGTAATTCATCCTCCATCTGTAAGACTCTTCATAGCTCTGACAAATCTAGGGAGAAACTGCCTTCACACAACAGCCGTAGCCTTTTTGGAGATCATGGCTGTTTGCTGAGTGGCTTGTGAGCCCACTGCCAACAGCAGTTGCCCTTGGCTTACCATGAATCCTCAGATGAATGCTGCCTTTTAAACAGCTTGCAACCATAATGCTAAAGTGAGTGCTAACAAAACCACCCACCTGGAAGGAAGGTGATGGCACTCTCCAGAGGTGCTTTTTAATTTACCCCCTAGCGTGACTGGCAAAATTATTGTCTTTCACTTTGCTGCCATTGGACTTGATCTAATGGGGCTGTATCTGACTGATTGTTACTCCCTGTAATGAAGCTCCACCATTTACTGCATAATGGCCATGAAGAAGTGATCTCCATACTGAAATACAGTCCATCTGTACAGTCCTCTTTCCATTTCTCAAAGTTTCCACTTGCTAGTTCTATGACCTCCAAAGCATATGAATACATAATTAAATGTCTACAGTTGCCAATGAAACAATTAATTGTCTGTGAGGACAGTTGGGTGCTTTATGAACATAATAAGGACTGATATTAGTCAGAGCTGCCATCACATGGGAGCGTTTGGCAACTCATCTGCAACCCATCTGCTATTTCTTGCTTCTTCCTCACCAAGTAAAACATTGAGGGAGTTTTGCTGAGATAGTTGGAGCAATGTCCTGGAATGCTTTACTCTTCCCAGCTTAATAGCTTTTTTACTAGATCAGTTTACAAGTGGATATATGTTTTTTAAATGGTCAGCCCTAAAATTAAAGCAGGAGACCTTGACAGTCAGGCTAGAATGTTTTTATCTCATTTCTTAAAATCACAAAAAGAAATCTGCAACTGGAGCTTATCAAATAAAAGTAAGTGCCCACCACACGCCCACTACTTCCAGTAAGAACTCACTAAATGAAACATCTCTGTTTGCAAATCTGCCACACAACACATGAGGGCAGTTGCACTGAGTTCTAAAGTTAATTAAGACACCATTAAGTCTGTTCTACAGAAATGTTCAGAAGAATGGGTGCAAAAAGCTATAATATAAACTTCAGATATATGTGTAAATTAAAGCAGTTAATACTGAGGTTTTGTATAGAACAGCAATAGAGTTTATGTAATTCCTTTTGAACAGGCAGATATCAATTCATTTTTCTCTTATGAGACAAAGAAGGAAAGGCTTCTGATCTTGGATAAAATTGTGCTGAACTCACTTCAAAATTCCTTTGGTGCCTGTAGATTTCAGCACTTTTTTCTCTTAGCCTAATCAGCATCATTCCTGTGCACAGCCATATATTTACCTCTCTGTTACCCCTCCATGGAACTGGGACCAATGGGTCCATTGGCTGTAGTCCACTCCAGGCCAACTCAAGATATTTCAGATGCTTAAAGCATCCTCCTGAGGACATTTTGGTTTGCAAACAGCTTTTCCATGGTTATATTTTAGCTAAGAAAGTAAACAGATGGCCTTTGCAAAGGCTTCCAATAGCACAACTCTAATACTGAGGTTTTGTTTCACTTAGTCAGAATCAAGATTCTTCAGCATGGAGGATTTAGTAAATTGCCTTAACAGTTAACAGGTCTCAGCCAGCCTAGAAAAATAAGACAGAATGTAATGTTCTCTATGCTGGGGATCCAGAATCATACATTCAGTCTTTTTTGCAATTCTAGGTCTGGATGTAATCTTTGAATCTTGTTGGTAACAAAATGAGCATCATTTGACTGAAGCGTGTCAGCATTTTTGTTCAGATCCTGGTTCTAGTGTTCCATAATATAAGCAGTGTTGTAAATAAACACACACAAAATATTTATTTAAAGCTTAATTTCTTATCGAGTACCTGGGTACCATGAATGCTAAGTAAAACTGCAAACTACATCTGAGATGCAAGGTAAGTAATGGGCTCACAAGTCAACGACCTAATTTGGGCAGCAAAGTCATTTAAAAGAAATGTGTGCATCACTGCAGCAAGTTCATACTTCAGCTGCCCTATTTTATAAAGAACAGATAATTCCCTAAAAGCAACACAGAAATAAGGAGACAGCATTGCTGAACATCATGAAAACTCTCCCAAAATACACAACAGCCAAAGCCTTATTCACAGTCTGGCAGAAAAAGCAGTTCTCAAGATTCACAATAAGATGCTGAAGTAAGGTGGCAACAGATTCAGACATACTGAGTTGACATAGGTATTAACTTATAAAATCCATACTGATTGTTATGTAAAATGGAAACCTGCCAACCTGAGTGGGGCCACAATGAACTTGCAACAATCTGTGTAACTGCAACATAGTCATTCACACTCATATCTATTGTGAGGTATTCTGCAAAGATTACTCACTTGCTCTTTCTGCAAGCAAGTCCTCTGCCTAAAAAAAAAATAACGCAGTACAAAATCTGAAGTGCATGTACTCAGCGTAAACATTTCTGCTCCTTTGTAACTAGCTATGATTTCTGACTAGTTTCAGTCTCCCTGCCATTCTGCCTTTTTCATACTCTGCTCTTTCTACCTTTATTGACTCTAAGCTTTGGTCCTGTTCCCTGAAATCTTGTTTAAACTAAATCAACAAACCAACACTGACCAACCAACTCCCCAGATATGTGTTTATTTGAGTAACAGTGTATTTACCTAACTTCGGGCTTGAAATAGTTTAAAATCAAGCCTAAAGAGAACTAAATCACAGTATTACTCTCATTCTTAAGCGTGTCTCAAAGGAAATTTCAAATTAATCTCCTAGGCAGTTGTTAGCTTAATAAGCAGAAACATTTTATCGAAGTCATGTTGCAGAGTCTACACTGGACATTTATTTTTCTCTTCCTAGATATGGAAGTCTTATAACTGCTAATATAAATACTGAAAAAACTTGAGAGCATCAGCTGGCTTTCCAGGCCAAAGTTCCAGGCAGCCAACACTTTTGCAAGAATAGCCTCTTCTGTCAATAGTTATTTCCATAAAATTGCTTTTAGTAAGCAAGAAGACAAACAAAAAAATCATCAGAATTAGGCTGACCCAGTTTATACATTCTGAATGGTTTGGGATTTTCTCTGTTTAGCCAGAAACATTTTTTTTTTTCATTCAAGATCAACCCTGCATAGTTTATCTAACAACTTGCAACATCCTTGTGCCAAAATCCTACAGTATTTCTGGGAAGACATTGATCCTGAAAGCAGACTTTTCATGATTTTTCTGAGCTTATGAACTACCATGAACTGCCAGAAAGTTTAGAGCAGACCTTATTAAGAGACAAAATAATTATCCTCTTCTCAGCTTATGTGCATCTATTCTCTAATCCAATCTAGAGATTCTGCTTCAAATAATTGTCCCAGTCACCTCTGGGTGAAGCGGATCATTTCAATAAGAATACATGCGTACTCACAGTCTGATTGAAGCAATGAAAGATTAAAGGCAGACTGATAATAATTAGTTACAGTTATGTGAAATGCTGAACCAAACAGCTTCCTTGCTGCATTAACAATGACGTTTGAATTTCCAAACCTTACTACCTGCTTAGGCCCAAAGCTTGGATTTAGTAGACTATTAGAGCCTTAATTTAACAAAATGTGAATGTGAGTTAGCCCTAGAACTTGCCTTTCTGGAACAGACATGGTATTCAGGCAGAAGCAACATATTAGCATCCTGCCAGGGAGAATCCTACAGTTAGAGTTAGCCAGGGCAAAGAATAAAAATATTAGCAGCACCTAAAGCCCTCCTGTACATAGACTAATAATTACTCATAGCCAGATAAAAAATTTATACCCTTGCTCACAACCACAGATCTGTATGTTGCACGCTTGGGTTTCTCTATTTACTCTTTACATTCCTGGACAAGGATGTCAAAGAAAGTATGAACTGCAGTCTTAGAAGATAAAACATAATGATAGTGATAGTTTTATGTACAAAACCAAACCCATAAATCTGAAGTACGTAAGGGAAACAGGTAATGAAGACAGAATTATCTGTCATGATATCACACATATATTTCTAAGAATTATATTGTCCTTTAATGGCTCTACATGTTGCATCTGAAATAGTTTTTGTATCTTTCACTGTCTTCAAAATATGCTGTTAGAAGCCACATGTATCGTAACTGATCATTGGTCTTGTGTGAAGGACTGTTGACAGTGTCACCCACAGTATATACACTGTGCACCTACAGTTTGAAAGCTTCATAAGAATCATCACCAATCTAAGGAGCAAGGCAAGAGCAATTTAAGTAGAGTTGCTCACAGTCACTTTTGCAAAACAAGGCATAGTGGTTGGGATTCATCACTAGATAGCCCAGGTTCTGTAACTTGGAAAAATCAGTTAGTTATCATAATGGGTGACTGAACCACCCTTTACTCTTAGCTCTTATGTAAAATAAAATACATATAATGAATTACTTGGTGTTTGAATAATATTCAACCAAGAAAACCAGAAGGTGATGCTGACCCTTCCACATCTCAAATGTGTTGTACTGACACCTTTCTTTTGGCTGACACGCAGTGAGAATAACCGCCCCCAGCTCCTCATTATTAGACTCACACTCTGTTTCCCTTTCCTCTCAAATACACTGGATCTGAATGGCTAGTCAGATGTCTCTAACTCACTATGGACAAATCTAACTCTTCAGCCAACACAGAAGCAAATGGATTAGGTTATCTGTCCACAGTCTGAAATTCCAAGCAGACTCACAGCAGCAGAGTAAAATAACAACAACACGCCTGAGGCTGCCACCACCACAAGCATCACACTCAAATGATGATGGAAGGTCACAGGATGAAAACCGTGGCAGTTCAGGAGCAGATCTAACACATGAAGATAAATTATTCACAGGTGGCAGTGACTGCTAGAACAAAAATTTCAGAGCATCTTTCAGCCGCGTGACAGTGTTTCTGACAGTCTATCAGACCCTTAATCATGTAGCAATGGTACTATCATCAGATAAATTCAACCTTCCGTAATATGATATTAGCAACACAAGCAGTGAAGGCTCTTACAAGAACTGGCTACTGGTCTTTGAAATTACACTTAAACTCAATAGTATGCTCAGAATGGGTGTACAAGTTGAGCATTCAGTATAAGTTTCAGTGGCTTAAATCAACCATTTAAATATCCAGATTATGATGGCTTTCTCAGACAGTGAGGAGAGCTTAAAGTACTTCTAAGATAAATACTTAGTTTTCCAAATCTACCACCATCATGCTTCCTCCTAGGCAAAGTAATTTCTACCAGTTCTACTCATCTGATTATATGCAGCCATCTTTCTGTGAACAACTTGTCAGGGCAAACAAACACGAAGGACTTTGGTAGGGAATACTGAAGGACAGAACCAGCACAGCATACCATTTCTCAGTGGGTTCAATAAATCCTGCAGATGTTGGAATCTCCATTACCTCTTCCAAAATTCCTGCCAGCACTGCATTTGTTTGCTTCCTTTCCTTTTGTGCCTGCCACTGAGCACAACAGGACAGCTGCTCAGAAAAGACGGAACTTACTTTTCTGTAAAACTGCACCAGATGGGATGCTCATTTACTTTGTCCAAAACAATAAGGTTTAGTGCAAGATGGTTTTCCAGACATGTACATGGCCAAGTCTTTTCTTCCTTCTTCCATTCTTCTGTTTTAACTAAGCTCAATTTTACATAAACTGTTGATTGTTAAACCACTTTGGAATGGATTTCTGCTAGATCAACTAGTTGCAACTTCAGCTTTTAGTTCCTTTATAAACTAGGATAGTACCATTATAGGCAAATATTCAGTATTTCATTTTTATTTTCCATAAATGCTTAGCCATTTGAATTATGCTAAGCACTTATTTAAAGACTGTCTTTAAGAGTCAGAAAAAAGTATTGCTCAAAATGTTTCCCCTCAAGTATTTGCAATATATTTGGCGTGTATATGCATCAAGACCTCCAATTTATTCATTGGAGGTTTGAGTAGAGGGAATCAGATTGATCTTCTCTAAACTGTCTTCTCATAAACAAACATTAGCACTGTCAGTTGCATTTTGCAACTCACTGGCTAAATCAGAACCAAAGTACTTCCACAAGTGGCCTCAAAATATTTATTAGTTATTAGGCCTAGCATTTATAGCCTCCTATGGGACAGCTAATCATAAACATGTGAGCAGTCTTGACTGACTCTTGTAGAGGGCAATACTACTACATATAAACACACTGATAGAGGACAGAGGACAGAGAGACACTGTTAAAAAAAACACAACAAAACAACAAAAAACCAAGCTGCAACAAAACCTACAATGGTACATTTCAATTATAGTGAATTAGACAGTTAAACAGACTTTTTCTTCAACAAAATTGTTGTATTAATTCAGCATTTCTCTACTGGTTGCCAGTCATGAAAAATTACTAAGTTGTAGTTCACGTGGTAGTTTGCATTTGGAAAACCAGTATGTTACAACTGTTTACAAAAAGTAAATCATGATAAACTTAAAGATGCTTTTAAATCACACAGTCAGTCATGGAATTGCAATCCAAAGAATGACATTTCTAAGCTTTTTGACAGCATACTGTCAGGCCATAATAAGGAATCATAGTATCATGGAATCATAGAATCATAGAATGGCCTGGGTTGAAAAGGACCACGATGATCATCTAGTTTCAACCCCCCCTGCTATGTGCAAGGTTGCCAACCACCAGACTAGGCTGCCCAGAGCCACATCCAGCCTGGCCTGGAATGCCTCCAGGGATGGGACATCCACAACCTCCTTGGGCAACGTGTTCCAGTGCATCACCACCCTCTGTGTGAAATACTTCTTCCTGATAGGAGGAAAGGAGATAATCCAGTGCCCACTAAGAGTGCTTGCTAAGCTCCTGTCATGAGTTTATGGTATACTACTGGTAAGATCAAGGAGATCTTTCTCACAGCTGGACCAGGACAAGGGTCCCGAAACCTCTCTCATGGGTGGAGGCAGGCAGAACGTATCAGGATAGGACATGCTACAGAAGCACAAGGGACAAAAGTTGAGGATTTAAAAGCCAAGCGTCATTCCCCATTGTGTCACTTTCTTCCTTTTGCATAAAAACTGGGTGGTTTTCCAATACAACCTCCATTAACACCCAATTCACAGAACAACAGTCATTTTCTTTAGTTCCTCCTTTTCCATTTTGCTTCCCTCTCAGCGGAGCATATTCTCTCTTCATAACTGTGTGCAATGTTTGATAGCCCATAGATAGAAAAGATATTTTCAAGAATATTGTTGTCAAGAGAGGCTGGGGGAAAGTTTGTGACAGATTGAAACCATCTTTGAAGAATGCAGGGAAAAAAAAATCACCTTAAGTGGATATTGAGAAATAGTTACTACTTTTAATATAAACAGTAGTATTGCTTTCATGCACTTGTTTTTTTTTTTAAGTACATTAGCTCATATACTGGAAGTGCTGTTTTATAAGCTCCGTGCTTTTAAGCAATAGGAGTTGGGCCTCACTGAGCTGCTGAAGTGGTCTGGTGTTGTTCTGACAAATAGGGCACATGTATTTAATTTGCCTGTTCAGCTGTTCTGTATATAGAATTTTAGTTGCAGAGAGCAGTTTATGTTACAGATATTCAGACAATTAATTTTTTTTTAAGGTTCTATTTCCTGCCTTTGCATTTCACTTGAGTATTTTTGAGGTTGAAAAATACTTTGCAAGTACATCCATCAGTGCTTTATTTTTTTTCACTCCACTTACTCCTTCCTGTCATAAATTTCTTTCTCAAACTATTTTGTCCCAGGTTCAGTGATTTCTCATTTTCTGCATCCTCATTTGTATCTCACCACTGTTCCCATCACTGTATCAGTTTTTTACAACAGATGTTTGATCCTAAGTTGCAGAACCAATGTTACAGTACTGCGATGTAGATGCACCCTGCAAAAGCTCTTGAGATGGCTTGAAATCTCTAAAAAACTTGTTTGGGTCCATTGAAGCAAACAAGAGTAAGGCTGCTGGAGAGAAACACAAGTACTTCTGTTTTCTTCTGAGCTGCAGTTTTAGAAGTCTAAGAATTCTGAGTAGGAATTAAAATCTACATACAATCTGTGTAGATTCACAGCTGTCTGACGAGTGTTTAGCTTGAGGCCTATGTCTTTTCATTGCGGTTTGATTCAGAATGTTAGTTTTTGTACTTTCTATCCTAACAGTGCCTTCCGATCAGTTTATTTACAGTTACCATCTTCTCTGTTATAACAATTTAAATGTGCTTTGACACATATTAGCTTGGAATCTTATGCAATACACTCAGTTACTTGAAAATGAAAATTGGCTTTGCACACTGCATATTTTAGTTTTGGAAAGCTCTTCCTTTCTCCTTATTCCCAAAACAAGATAGCTATTTTATAACAGTACTGGTTGAGAGAGTGGTATAAATTCTCTTCTGATTTCTTCTCTCAAACTAAACACAGTGACCAAGTGGAAAATCTATGTATGAAAGAATTGCATGGCAACTAATAAGTTGAAGAAGCTTGCTGCAAGTTGTCATACAATACAGTACAAGAGTTAAAAGCAGGCATGAGTGTATATTAAAAATATTTTAATAGATTATAGGACAATATAGTTCAGTTAGTTTCATTCTGAATGCAGTTTTTGTTTTTGTTTTGGGTTGGTTTTTTTTTTTCAGTTGCAGTGATTGCTTATATATTTAAATGGCTGTTAAAAGATTGAGATAAAGTTTATGCAACTATTAAATATTTCTGCAAAAAAACCAAGTCCTATGGTATGTCCAACTGCAAGCCCTGTACTCCAAAGCATGATCAATTTGCTGTTTTCTTGTCTTTAAGTAGGAGTATTAAGAAGATCCTAAAAGAAGCAAAATTACAAGTGGGTCCTACCAGATAGATTTTCCCATCTTTGCTAAAATTCAGACCAGCTCATTCCAAACCTTTAATTAAAGCAGTTATATTTAATCAGCAAAAAATCTTTTATTAAAGAAAGTTCATAACATAAAAGCACACTCAATATATAAGCAACACTGAAGCTGGGGAAAATGAAACCCACACATGATTGGACCAGGTTTGTTAGTGTCTCTCCTAACCAGAATATTAATACCAAGTATGCAAAGAATAAGAATACCTAAGATAATATTTGCTGTGATGTCATTTATATTTATATGATGTCGTCTATGCTATTGCCTGAGATATTATGCAGCCTCAACTCAAGAGAACTGGAATAATCATTCATAAGCTTCCAGCTTCATTATAAATTAAAGATTCTACCACTTCATGTGAGTTTGTGTTGGAAGTTTATAGGGAAGCTGAAACTTAAAGAAATCAGGAAATATTCAAAATTATTTATTGCCTTACTACATTTGAAATGTAAACGGTGACCTCTTCAATCTCCCCATGTTATTTGCATGTAGTTTTAGTTCACAGCTGAAAAACTTTATAATAATCAAACAAAATTATATATTTCACTCATAACAAAGGAAACATATAACTTTCATAACTTAAATCATTATATTATCAATATAACTGAATGAAATGTATTTCATTCACTACAAATCATCTGCAATTTGCAAATTCATATATTTCTTGCTCCTACCAGTCTAAGTGTTAACATTAGGGCAATATAGATAGATTTAGAGACCTCCAATAAGGTTTGTTTTTTTCAACAATTCACAAAATCTAATTTAAAAATTGCAGTGATATCATAATATTGTAGTAAATATAATCAATTCTAACTCCTTTTGAAAAACATATGCATCTGCCAAATAATGCAGTATTTCTTCTATTCTGAACAATGATATCCAGTGCTTCCCAATGGGCAAAAAATATGTATATTAAGCAAGAGTAAGCTAATCGTAATTGTCATGCTATAGGCAGAAGGGTTATTAACTTCACATCATAAAAGCTTGGGGTTTCAAAAAAATGTATTATCAATATTTCACCCAACACGTGCAGGAGCAAAGGGTGGTTCTGCTTTTATAAGACCCTGCGTATTGGTTTGCCAGCCAGGAATGTATGTAGTAGAAACAGGTACATAAAAGAAAAGATACGTTTAAGAATTCAAGTGTTCCACAGCTCAGGTAAGGTAGCAATATTAAAAAGCAAAACAGAAAAAAATGTTTTGAATTTAAAAGCAAAAATGCACTACTCACTTCTACTTAACTTCTTGGGAAGTGTGGCTGACTTTCAAGAATTCTGGCTGGACTTTTTCCTGAGTGAAGTGCTAATCTCAGCATGGCAACTTTCATGTGCATTCCTCTTTCTGGGTCAAACTGTAGCATCTTATTACGATATAATAAAGTAGTGACACAAATCCAGGAAATTCATGACTTCATACAGGGTACAGCAATCATTTTTTAATAAATTACTGGTACTGTACTCTAAGGGCATGGAAATACCAAGCTGTTTCTAGTAAATCATTATTGATCTATGCCTGGAGTTCTTTTGGCAGAGACCATGCCACATGGGATGCTGAATAGAATTTCCTTCACAGTGGTAATTACGTGAAACTATATTTAGACACTTCCCGTGGAGCTTTTAAATGGAGGAGGAAGAATTTCTACAGAATGCCACAGGTCTTTCACCTTACCTCTACAGTATCCAAATAAAATTTTGATTACTTCCATATGACCTTAATTTGCATTACAGAAACCTATTTTAAATTACTATATATATATTGAGAATTATTGTAACAGTTAGTCGAAAAGACAATTTTCCCTTCACAGAAGCTGCCAGAAGAAAATCAATTTAATATTACTATTAAATGTATGTTATGTGAAAATACTTGCAGCATGCCAGCATTTATTAATCTTTTTTAGAGTATAAATGATATTTTAAATAATTTGAATAGGAACAAAATACACCATATTTATATGAAGAGCGATGTTCTTGACTCACTGTATTTTGGCAAGTAGATCCCATTAATTTACAAAATTCTGATTACTCTTACAACTGTAAAGGTCTAGAGTAAAGAAATATTTAAAAATAGCTGAGATGCATGTCATGACCTGCAAGACACTGAAGTCAGACTCTCTAAACTACAATACATTCAACTTCATAAAGAACAGTGTTTAGGAATTCAAAAAAGCAACTTCTCTTCCAAATATGATTAGTAGTCTGTATCATACAGCGACATAACATACAGCTGTAATGTCACAGTCTTGAACATCTTGAGACAAATGAAATGTCTGAAGGTTACTGCGTGGATGACTTTGTGTATTCTCTAATTTCACTGAAAATAGAAGGCCGAATATATGTAGTTGGGCATCATATGTAGAGCCCCCTCATCAGGGGCTTTGACTCAGGTACTGTGAGAGCATCCGTATGTTTGGCCATTGTGGCATTCATGTGTACTGCCATAACAAAACATAGGAAGTGTATGTGTCATTCATTTTATGCTAGAAATGCTATTTCAAATAAGGGTCAATGGCATACCAGTGTGTTTATGGAGGAGGGAGAAGTGGAGAAGTAGTCAGAGCCTACATTTGGTTCTATCTATGGCTAAAATCCCTCAAGAGAAAAATTTCTGTTCAGAATTTTAAAATTAAAAATCTGAAGACTATTAAAAGAGGTGATGTTGGTGGTCTTTTCCTTAATGATTATATGATTCTATGAAGTCTTTAATCTGTTTTCGAAAAGTTATATATCTCTAAGTAGCGCAAAACTAATACAAAGATAGAATGGAGTGCTGCTTGTGGAACGATCCAATCTTGTATCACCACTAGAGTCTGGATGTTAAATAGAGGAAAAAATAATCTTGCTCTGTGAATACATGAAAATAGTTTTCACAAATAATCTGATAGCTGGAATATGAGCAGAGTTGTGGTATGAGTTAAAAAAGAAGCGTCTGAGCTGCATTTGGTTGAAAAGAGAATCTTCAACTCAGAAGTAAAAGTTACTGACTGCATCAAAATGACCAGAAACAGTGGCTGAGTTACTTGTTAATATGGATAAAATACATTTTGCAAGTGCCTCTTCACATTAAAGACTGAGTTTAGGGGAATGAAAGCATTGAGGATCTGTGTTCTATAATGATACGGAATTTAGTAAGTTTTTTTTTTGTCATTTTGGGATGACAGGAATTCCTAATGTTTAGCAGACAAGGGCTTGGATTTTGTGGAGAGAAGATGATAAATTACAGAGCACAGTACAAGTTTTTCTTTTCTTTAATGGAAATATCAGAAACTGGCAGAAAGTTTAACTCAGAAATGTAGACTGACTTTCCATAGTTAATTATAAAGCAGAATTTGTAGGAAGAAGAAATCTCTGAGACACCCAGCTCTCCTAGTTTTGTTTTAATGACACATAGTTTAATCCAATGTTATAGACTGCAGTTAGGCAACAACTGTCAAAAGATGCTAAATGTTAGTGAAGTTACAGCATGACCATGATGGCATTTTCATACTACTATTTAGTGTGGCTTTGTGTGTGAGACAGAGAAGATCCCCAAACATATCTTTACTATGAGTTAACCCGATTTGGATCAAAACAGAAGAGGATGTGTCTACCAATAGTCTTTTCAGAATATGACTTACACTGTGATACTCTTTTTTATACTACTGGGTCCTGAAGTTGGTTTTTGTATTAATGGTCACTGATTTTGGCAAGAGAAACATGTATATATGAAAAAAGATTTTGTTGTTGTCACTTCAATTCGGTGCAGTGTTGTTGTCACTTCAATTCGGTGCAGTGTTGAAACAGTCTTGGTGAGCATTACTTAAATTTTCTTTCTTTTCCCATCACAGCGTTGTGTCAGCTTATCAGCACTGCCATAACTTTAGTTATGCTGTAGCATAATTATGTGATGTCTCATTATTAAATGTTAGTATAAGAGTAATTCAGAATATATTTTATGAAGGCAGTTTTTTTATGCGTTCCAGAAAGGAAACTCATCTGTTTTTTATTTTCCAAACTGTGTTTTCTACGTACAGCAGAGTGTATTTTAATCTTAAAGTCTGAAAAATTACTTTGTTGCTTCAGGGACACAGAGTGTTTTCTGCATTAGTCATGGACAAAGCGATGTCAAAATTGTATGGAAGGCACTTATAACTTGTCTGATGAGCTCCATTTTTTTTGTCTGCATGAGATTTTACTGGACCTACAGAAATCTCATTCAGTGAAATGAAGAAAACAGCAGTGGTCCATGATTTCTAGGTGCAGTGACATGTAGTCTTGTCTAGTAATGTGGTGGTCACTGGAAAGTGCTGGAATTTGCTTCTTCAAACTGCAAATACAGTGGATTAGAGGGAGTGACCAGAAAAGCAGCAGTGGAGAGCTGCATTCTCTAAAGAGACTGCTGCAAAAGAGTTTAATCTGGTTAGAAAACTGATTGCCTATACATAAGGAACAAGGTGGATTTTCTGTGTTTGTTTAAGATTAACTGGGAGCCTTGCTATTCTCTGAGTTTGCATGTTGATTTTAACAGAAACGTAATTATGACAGTGTATATGATCTTGTAGTGTTCTTAGATCCAGCCTGCCTCAGGCCACTTCCAAGTGACCTGGCTTACATTTCTGAATTGCAAATAAATTTCTTCAAAGCCTCTAGTCGCAGTAGAGTGCTGAGTCTTAACTGACTTTCATTATGGATGTCGCAATAAACATTTTTTTCTTCATAAACACAGTAAATATAATACTATTAACACAATGTTTTTTCCTCCCTTCCTTTCCTTTTCCAAGTGAACAGTGTGTGTGTGTTTTGGTACTCATGGTATAGACTGTAGTGCATCTCTGGGGTTCTGATTTAACATGTCTTTGCCTCAGGTTCCTATTCTATCTTATGAGAATTAAACTTATTAATGATTGCATGCAGGAGTGGCAGTATCTGTGAAAGATCTCTGTAAGTACTATTTTAGTACATTATTTCAGGATAGAAGTCTTTATTTCTTTGGCCTCAGAAGTTGGTTGACTGGAAATAACTACAACAGAACTGCAAATACAAAATCTGATCTTCTTATATTGTGAGGATCCAAGGCAGGTGTTTCCTGGAGCATGAGATGAGTCTCATAGAAAACAACAGCAACAGTATAAAATGTATCTGTGACAGAGCTTAAAAGAATTCGAAGACTTTGGTGTGAAAGGTGAGAGAGATTTTGATTCTAAGAGAGTCCTTTTGCTGTTCTGGCTGGGGAAGGAAACAGAAAAGCAGAATGTGCTGTTCTTTTCTATTTGCCTGCAGTTTTTGCAAGGAGTACCAGAAATTTCTATGTTTGCTTTTTGCAATGAGAGAAATGCAATTGATAAATTGATAAAAATACTGAACTTAAAACCATGTATTCTCTCCCTGTTATGGTATGCCAACTGACAATTTAGCCAATCTTGATAATGGATGGTCTGTAGTATAATATTGGTCTGTATTTCACTTTTCACATACTCTTAGTTCAAATACATTTTATTGTTTTGTTATTCCTATTTTTATGTGGGCTTTTGATTTTATATTTAGAAGTAGTGTTGTCTTAGTTTCAGCTGGCAGAGAATTGTTTACTTCAGGGTGTCTGATGCTAAGTTTTAGCTCTAGGAGAAAAACAATATTGATAACACACCAGTGCTTACTGTTGCTGCTAAGCAGTGTCGTACAGAGCCAACACCACTCTCAGTGAAGGGTTCATCAGTCTCTTCTGCTGCTTGGAAGCTAGATGGGCATCAGTCAGGGGATGGTGAGCAATTGCTTGTACATCAAGTGATCTTATCTACATTCACATATATTTCATAACTATTATCTTTTTCTCCATCTTAGTAAATAGTTTCATCTCAACCCACAAGTTTTACTTTGTTTATTTTGATTCTCTCCCCCATCCCACTGGGATTTTATGTTTCTGATCGTTTCCTATGGTGCACATAGCACTTTTGTTAATAAAAAGATAATTTTTTTCCTCTTGGTTCCTCTATATGTATTTTTTTGTAATTTTCTTGGGATGTCATTTTTTCATGTGAAAAGCATGCAGTTCTTGAGTCAGAGGTGACCTCACTGTTTAATTACATTATGTACCTAGTAAAGTTGACCACCCTGATGGAAGCTGTGGAGTACATTCTGTAATTCTATAAATCAGCTCCATTTAAATGAAATATTTACTCAAAAGTTAATTAATATGCAAGCCTGGAGTCATGCAAATACATCTAGATTGTCTTGTACTTCCATAAGTTATACATATTGTTTTCTGGACAATGTTGGAACAAACTTAACAAGTAAAGTCCTAAACTGGTGTTGAAATATACTTCCCACAAAAAAAACCTTATGTTTTGTTTATCTTAAATTTCTTATAAACACAGGCTTAGACTATCAGCTACTGTAGAAGTCCTGCTGGGTACAGATGTTAATTTGTTTATAGCTTGATGATCTTTGTAAATAGACTAAATACTTAAAACTTTGCCTTTAAAATATTTTATAAGAATGTTTTAAACAAACACCACAAATATGTTTTATTTGGGGCAGTTAAGACATTAAATGCAGATTAGAAAACTGGGTTTTAACAAATTATTACTGATTGGACCTTTTAAATACTGTGTACTTCTGCATTTGTTTGTCATTTCCATGTTGTACTGGTAGAAATGCAGGTTCAAGTGTTGTGCATTGATAGCTCTTGGCTTTGGATCATAGAGACTAAATGTTACTGACATCACTAATTGTAGATAAAAATCCAGTTTGCGAACTGGAGCTTGAAAGTACAGTGGATAGTCCTTCTGAATGCCTCCTGTAAATAACTTTACATTCTTTATATTAACACTGTTCTCACCCACAGAATGGAATTTTCTATACAGAGACAAGAATTCAAGTTTGGGAAGAGTCTAGTGCGCCAGGTCTCTGCCCATTACCAGCCTTGTAATGCTTTTGACATTTTAACGGAGCTCAGTAGTTACATAGTACCTAATAAAAAAGACCATATGGCTGGTGTGAGAGAAAGAAGTGGGACAGAATTTTATAGTGACTTTAGTATTAGTGAAGAGAAGCTTGAAAAATGGTATTTCTTTCTGAATCTACGGACTCTCCAATTCTGCACTGTACACAAACTCAAAATAATATCCCACCATTTTCACGGTCCTTGAAAAAAACTTTTGTTTGGGCACAGGAAGAATGGCAGATAGAGTTAGGCAAAGAAGATGGGTCTTTCTTCTGTTTTACATAGAAAAAAGTAGTATGACACTGTCTTTGTCATGAATATAACAAGAGTTCTCTTCTGGGCCATACCCACGTTAGAGTAAGGAGAACAAGACAGCTTCTGGGAGAGAAATGGCCTGGCCTTGCTTTCACATTGTCTGGTTTCCTAGAAGAGCAATGTTTTTAATGCTTTTCTTTTAACTTGATATAAGGAATTTAGGGTTAGTGCTATTCCTCCCAAGTTCAGAGGGAAGTGTTGGACTTTCATCTCTTATGTTTATTCATTTAATTATTTTATCCCTCTCTCTTTCCACCTCTAGAACCTGATATGAAGTAGTACCTTCCTTTAAAGGCAGGAATAGATCTATGAAGTGGAAGTAGCCACTAATATCTCAGATACAGGAGTCCTTATGTGGAGTGTGTGAATAAAAAAATAAAACATGGAAAAGGGGCATGGCTATTTCTGTATATGAAAAGTTCTGGTTACAGATTAGTAAAATCACTGTTCGTAACGCTGATGATAAATTTGCACTGGCAGTAACTGAATTATTTTAACAGTCTCTGGAATGAATTGCATGTTTCAGATATTCAAAGCTGTGGTGTTTCTTCAGAAGTGATGTCAGATAGCAGTCATAGTTCTGCTTTCTGGGCAGTTTACATGGAAGAATGTGGAATATATCTAGGATGCCACAGGAGGTGGTGAATAAGAAAGAAACT
This sequence comes from Alectoris magna, assembly GCA_030625065.1. Taxonomy (NCBI): domain Eukaryota; kingdom Metazoa; phylum Chordata; class Aves; order Galliformes; family Phasianidae; genus Alectoris; species Alectoris magna. The sequence continues at coordinate 111,372,265 of CM060560.1, forward strand.
GTAATTTGTGCTGGTGTACATTATAACTTACCTATACATGCTAACAATAATTCTGAACTGGTAAAGTTGGTGAGAAGCAGAGGTAAAAGCGTTCTGAGGAGCTAGGTGCTGTTGAATAGGGAGTTCCATATGTTCTTTACTATTTTTATTTTTATTTTATTTTGTTTTATTTTGAGCTGAATCCTTGCCACAGTTAGTTTGTAGGTGGCAATGACAAATGGGAAATTTTCTAATTGAAAGTAAGGACATAAAAATGCGCTTGAAATGCACATACACAATATTAGTATGCACAGTGGTAGTCAGAATATTCATTATATATTAGAAGCCTGGTTTCAAGTTTGGTGAATATGTTTGTTACATGAAAACGTCTCAGTTTTAATAAAGTGCCATTTAAACCTTTATTTTCCTCTTTTCACTTTGTTTCAGGCAACTATGACATTCATTACATTCTAAAATCTTTAGCCATCTTTATATGGGCAATGTAAGTAGATCACTCCAAAAGTAATGCCTCCTGTTTATTTCCATGGAAACTACATGATACAAAGAGCACAATAACACTATTTGATAAAGGAAATTCTCAGCTACAGAACACTATTTTTCAACACCGGCACCGCTGTTAGCTGTGCATTTTTACCAGCAAAGAACAATAGTCTGCATTCTGCTCCCATCAAAACCTGCAATAGTGGAGGTGACCTGCTGTTGCCACTGCTGGCACGCACCACCCACCACCTCACTGTGCTCATACCCACAGTTTGGTCTCAATCAACATTCAGCAAATGTCAATGAACATCAGTGGATGCCATTTTTTTTTCACATGGAGGAATTCAGTTTCATACCTTTGCTTCATACACGCTTCCATTTTGTCGAACTGCCCCTCTGCTGCCACTTGTCGCATAGCAACAACATGTAAGGGAATATGGCTGGGAAGGTTCTGCCTCTACTGCCATACCAACAACATCCACCTCTGACATTGTAGGCCAAAATAATAACATAGGAGATGTTATTTTTGGGGCAACCCTTGTATTTCTTACTCCACTAAGGAAAAAAAAAAAAAAAGAAAACCGATGAGGAAAATCCCTACAGCACGGGCTACATATAATACAAGTGGGTGAAATATGGAAGTAAAAAATAGGAAGTATGACTGGAATAGCTTTAATGTACATCCTAAATCATAACAAGTAATGATCCTGCAAGAGAAAAAATATCTGGAATTTATGTACTGTGGTTTGAAATAAGAGTATTGATGTTTCAAATACTACTAGATGGAATTAAACCTGAACTCTGAAAAAACAGATTTAGGTCCAAAACCAATGATATTTTCCCATTTTCTTTAATAGAAATATGGCATGAACTATCATTGCCAAGCTATTTTTATGAGTTAAGCTGAAATGAATACTGTAATGTAATAGCAAGAGTCCTTTGCAGGTAGAGGAAGTGTAGTAATGGGACTTTGAAAGTAAGGACTACTTTAACTGTTTGGGGCTAGTTCTAAATGTAAGGGGTATACAGATTCTTTTAATTTCTTCAGCTAGTTTTCCAGAAAACTTTTTCATCTGAAGATTGGTAAAGTCCCTGAGTTATACTAAATCTGTATTTTCCTAGTAAGGAGGACACAAGGCTTTCCTACGGATAAACTGAGGAATAATAAAGGTTCTAATGTGATTAAAACAAAGTTAATTCTCTGTAGTACTGGTCTCCTGATGGAGATCTTGTTGATTCCTGATGGGATCTTGTTAAACTTAGTGCTTTGTGCATGTTTGTGCTTGGGTTGAATCCAAGCAAAACTCATCTAGCCTGATGCGTTCTTCCAATCTCCTCAGGTCCTAGCAAATTTCTTGCTAGTAACAATGTCATAAGCCTGACGATGTAAATTGTAGAAAGAAACTGAATTGTTTGTAAAATTGGACAGCACTTAGCATCTCTAACCTTTAGGGAGTTTCTTCAAATTTGTGCTTGTTGCTCCATGGAATTTTGTGAAGTAAAATAATTTTCATTAAGTGCAGAATAAATTCATTTCTTAGTTGGGCAGTAACTTATGCTGCATTATTATTTTTATTATTACTATTGTAGTTATTATTATTATTATATATTGGGATATTAAATGTGGGGATATGGAAAATAAAGTAGGGCTGATCTTGTTTTCCTGTTAACAGGAGACACTAGAGAACTAATGTAGTTTCTTAATAGCCAGATCTGATTGCTCTTTTTCTCAAGTTACTGTTTTGTGTGGCATTTTGCAGCTCTTTTGTGTATGATGTGTGTGCCTCACTAACATGCTTATTTCAAACTTTGTTCTTCCTCTCCCACTGACAGCATTTACTTTCTTTGCTTGTGAGCTAGTAAAATGGCCTCTTGTGAAGTGATTGATTATATGCCTTCAAGAATAAGATTTTCATTTTCAAAGATGAAGATTTAAGGCAAACTACCCTAGTGAAATGTACGCAGTTCTTACCCGTTAACTACAGAGGAAGAATTCGTGAAAAGTGCAATGGTTTGCAATTCAGTAGACAGTGAAGTAATATTTCCTGTAAGTTTATGTGATAGATAGAGGTGCTTACACTGAGATGTATACTGTTTAGATGCACTGGGCCTGAATATGCCATGCATGGAGTTGAGAGGCAGGAGCAGTACTCTCTGAATTGTTTGCTGAAGGACATTCTGGCTTTTTAGAATGGATGAGTGCTCACTTGCTTCGTCTGCAAGACTGAATGTGCAACCGTTACCGCATTTTTTCCATCCTAGGTTGTCTTGATTGGTCTTCACCTGAGGCAGATGATGTCAATGGTGAAGATACAGCTTATGAAACAACATAAATGCTCACAGTGGAGCTTCAGATTATAGTTACTATGCTGGCTTTGTTGTTGAGACGTTCAATCACTATGTCCCAAATAAATTAAGTGTTACTGGCCTACATAGTTTGAGTCCAGTTTATGTAATTGGAGTTGACTCACTTGGGCTAAAACTGACAGATTTTATGCTTGCAAAAGTCCCTCCTTTTAACACATAATAGAAGTGTATTCTATAATATATAGAAGTATATATCTGGTACTATGATAATTAGCATGGAGATAAACTGTAAAACAAAACCAATAGTATAAGTTTTCTACATGGAATGGGAAGTGTAATGAATATGTGCTCATTCCATGGCCTTTGGCATGGATGGCAGTGGTTGGTAATGTTTTCATGTGTGGGCTTTTATCTTCCCCTCATTTGTAATATCAGTGGTCTATTTAATACTGCTCAGGTGAAGACCAAGTACAGACCTTGTCATGTGCAATTTTGGGCAGGCTAATTAACTTAATCTGTTATCATCAACATAAATTTGTAACAAAACTTAAAAATCTGTCTGTAAATTATTCTGATTCCATGTCGTTCTGAATTTTAGTTGAAGCTGTAAGTACTAGCAGCATAGGAATTATATTTGTATACAAAATTTTATGAAGAGATGGAGCTGTTGGCATATCTGAAACATAAGCAGCATAAATTTAAAAATTCTTCACTTTTTATGAGTAATTGTATTATTCTGCTCATTTTCAACCTTTCAAAAAATAATAATAATAATAATTTTCTTATCCCTAAGGAAACATGCCTGACGTGCAGTTGGAGAGGTTCTTATGAATGCAGGGCTTGTACAGTAAGAAGAGCAACTATTTAGTCACAGCCACATGGCCTCTTCCATATATGATCTTTGAAGGAGAGTGTGTGCTCATTACTATCTCTACCAAAAGTGGGAAAAGAGATTTTGGTGAGGGAGTGAAAGAGTACTGTCACAACTAGCCTCTCCCTTGGATGTTTTTGCTTGTTCTTTTATGTGTTTCTGCTGAATTGTGGTGATGGAACTTACTTTTTTATTCTGTTATTTTTCAGCCCAAGAATCAGAGCATGAATTTTACATTTAGCACAGTTTTAGTAAGGTAAATGTTATTAACATTAGAACTCTCTAAGCCCTTTTCTCATAGTAAACTAAGTCACATGAAGGTGTATAAAGTAGCAGGAGGGTCTCTGAGAATGGGACAAAGGCTATTTTATTACTTGCTTGGTCCTTCTTTATGGCACTGTCAAGTTCAGAATTGCTTCAACAGAGATAGCTGAGGATGCTGAAAGCATCAAGATATCAATGCTTCTGCTGTAACATAAAGGACGAATTCAACACAAAGTTGTTCATAGTCATAAGGCATTCACTGAGGTATTCAGTGTTTGGGAAAAGCAAATAATCATTACTGGTCAGAGTTTGTCTTACAAGTGCTAATTGTTTAGCTTCATATTATTCTTAAAGACAGATAAAATGATGAATCATTATATATGACTATCTGTTTTCATCCTCATTAGAAGGGAGCCTGGAAAACTAGCTGGACACTAGCCAGTCAAGCTATCTTCTCATTTGTGAGACATCTGATCAAAATTTTGTGATGATTCTTGTATGTCTTTGTCCTGTATCTCTTTGTTATTTAAGTAACTATTCTGTTCAGATATTGAAAAGTGAAACAAATAATTTGCCATAAACTGACTTTTACGTAAGCATATTTGGGAAGGCACACAGGAGCCTGGACTCAGAGATGAATATTAGACCTGTTGTACTGGTTGCATACGTGTGTGCGTGTATGTATAACCAAAGAAAATCATGTAGTACATACTGTGCATGCAGAAACGTCCAAATTGAAGCAAAATCTGAGTTTAGAGGCCTTTTGGTATTTAAAATGTACTAGACAGTTTTTGCTTTGACATCAGAATTACTACTATGCCCTTTTGAAACCCAGCATGTTTATGTCATTTAGTGACACATAGGAGAAGCAGATGTGGCTTCCAATTCAATACCATTTTAAGCTGCTAGTGATGTTACAGCATAAAATCACCTCACAGAGTGATGTATTACTGTGCTTTCTCTATGAGTATAAGAATTTTACAACATTTTTATTTCCCTCACACCTCTGCAATGAATTATAAAGTTATATCTGAGCCACTTTTAGTCACATTCCTGCTTTTCTTTACTGTAGTACTCTGGCTGCCATTAAAAATGCCAGCAAGGGGGTACAAGAGAAACCTCACACATAGCCCTTATATTTAAACATGAACATACCGATATCTGAGACTGGCATGGCATAGGATACTGCAATTGTCTTCCTGATGAATAAGGCAGTAAACATTTGAGAATGCTAGATATCATTGTGGAGTACATTTGCTGAAAACTAATCTGTGATGTTTTGGAATGAATTGTGGTGTATTTTATTGGGTGAAATTTGAAAGACGATCACTTATGTTTATTACAGCAACATGATAAGGTCAGGGAAGGCAGTTACAGTTTGAAAACAACCACAGAATTGCCAGAATGCCTTCCCTGACCATTCCTCTAGACAATGTTATAATAGATTCTTTTAAACAGCTAAAAGCATTTTATAATGGTTCTCAAATGGCTCTAAAATTCACAAGTTGATCTAACATGTCTCACAGAGGGGTTCTGTAAGGGTAGTGTTACAGTACTTTAAGTGCTGTCTAGGACACTTTCTACATTTGGCATTCTGCTTTGAGGTTGATCCAGCAGCACTGATTCAACTGTTGGAAGTCTTTGAAAACTTGAGTGTGATTTTACTTTTTCTGTCATCTTGCTTCATTAAACTGAAGTAACGCAGAAACAACTTTGCAAATGCAGCTGTTGCTACACTTAAGATGACGTAACATGCTTTCTTCAAGAATATTATACAGTGGCAGACAACAGCAAGATCCTCCTGACCACCTTGAATGATTTTCAGTGCCAGTGTCATGCTTCCAGAATCCTTCAGTGGTAAGCAGTGCTGAAAGAAGGGTTTGAAGAAATGCTACTTACTGGCACACCTATGGTGTGCTGAATCTTTGATGTATTGACAGGCTGTCACACAATGACAGTGGGGCCAATTTCTGTAGTTCTAGTGACTAATAGAGTTTTGATTTAGATTTACTTTTGTAAAGATATTTAGAAGACTCCACTCTGTAAAGGTGCTAAAGCTACCTTTGTCATCTACTGAGAAAATAAAGTCTTGCCCAGTTAATTTGGCAAGGATATCTTTTCTTTTCTTTTCTTTTCTTTTCTTTTCTTTTCTTTTCTTTTCTTTTCTTTTCTTTTCTTTTCTTTTCTTTTCTTTTCTTTTCTTTTCTTTTCTTTTCTTTTCTTTTCTTTTCTTTTCTTCTTTGCTTTTTTTCTCTCCTCTCCTCTCCTCTCCTCTCCTCTCCTCTCCTCTCCTCTCCTCTCCTCTCCTCTCCTCTCCTCTCCTCTCCTCTCCTCTCCTCTCCTCTCCTCTCCTCTCCTCTCCTCTCCTCTCCTCTCCTCTCCTCTCCTCTCCTCTCCTCTCCTCTCCTCTCCTCTCCTCTCCTCTCCTCTCCTCTCCTCTCCTCTCCTCTCCTCTCCTCTCCCCTCCCCTCCCCTCCCCTCCCCTCCCCTCCCCTCCCCTCCCCTCCCCTCCCCTCCCCTCCCCTCCCCTCCCCTCCCCTCCCCTTCCCTTTCCCTTTCCCTTTCCCTTTCCCTTTCCTTTCCTTTCCTTTCCTTTCCTTTCCTTTCCTTTCCTTTCCTTTCCTTTCCTTTCCTTTCCTTTCCTTTCCTTTCCTTTCCTTTCCTTTTTTTTTTTTTTTTTTTTTTTTTTTGTCCTTGGAAGTGCAAAGTTCTAAGATTAATAATGGGAGTGGTGAGAAACATCTAAGGGTCATGCTTGCTTCTATACTGTTCTAACAACTCTTTCAGTTTATCTGTTGACAGAGTGTGGCTAATTCAGATGAGAAGGATTGTGCCAAAATAGAGAACATCTGTTCTCTGGGCAGTCATTTTTATACAAATATAGTACAGATGATTAATGTCTTTGGCGTGCTCCAGTTGTTGATGGGGAAGATAGTAAAAGAGCCAAATTATCTTAAGATTCTTCTTCACTCTTTTGCTGAGCTTTGTATTCCTTCTGAGAATTCCTGCACATTGGCACCCTCGTGGTTTTAATGCACTCTAGCTGAATTTACCATCTCCTGTCTCACATAAGAAGGTATTTGGACATAAATAAAACCAATCTGTTGCTGCCCTTCATCTAAAGATGTTGTGTGATGCTTGAGACAAAACATAATCTGCATTAAGAAGGTACACTGCTTTTTGTGTTCTTTATTTTTTAATAATTGGTAGCTAAATTGTACATAAATATAAGTGATGCCCACGTTTGGATTCCCTTTTGACCAAACAAAACAGTCTCTAAAGCAGATTTGAGCAGTATATTATCGTTATCTGAGCAAGATGCTGACAAAGCTGCAGCTGAAGAAAGTTTATTTTGGTAATGACTTCCATCCAGGGTTTAGAAGTATAAAAGAAAAAGAAAAAAGAGAGGAAGCAGAAACATTCTTTGCCTCATTCTGTTAAGAGCTAATGCCATTGGCTGGGTTTAAATTGTAAAATTGAACTTTGAGAAAAGTTACGCTTTTTATAGTCTCTGTGTTATTTTCTTTTGTGCTTTTGAGGGTGTACTTTGGAATGCTGCTTTCCACCTCAAGAGGCCCTAAGCACTGAACCATAGCTGTACTGTAATATCTTCAGCCATAATATATGAATAACAGAATCGGAGCCCTACTGAGGTGAACAAAATGATCAACGTTAACACTGAAAAAAAACCACAAACCCAGACATGATCACTGTAACATATCCTACATTTTAGAGGTTGGAGTTGGATTGCTATGAGTTAGAGACAGATTTGTTGGCAGAGGGATTTATGTACATATGCCATCTTCTTCTATTTTTGGACACTGCCTTTGTTTCCACGGACAGCTTGAGAGTCGATTGAACTAATGAAGTAGTTATTCTTTTAATAATTGCTCTCCTTTAATTTTAAGCTGTCTTTGAGTTTTGCTTAAAACTGCATAACCATTTGACTCTAAAAGCAGTCACTGAATAACACAGAAATCTTATTTCTTTTAAGAGGGACTCAAAGTTCCAAGGCTTCATGGCTTTCTTGCTGCTCTAAACATTGTTCTCTTGACGCGCTGAACTGCTAGAAAAAAAGTCCTGAAGAAATAACTTGCAGCCATCAAGAAAGGCAAGAAATCAGCCCAAAGCGGAATGTCTGAGTGTTGAGACTTGGCTCACCAGCTTATGGCAAGCTTCCTTTCCCTCTGCTTCTCTCATGACTTGCTCCTTTCTAAGCTGTCTTTGTAGCAGCAAGTTACTCCTCAGATAGGGCTGTCCTGGATATGGTCTAGTATGGTGCCAGCAATAGTCAAAACATCTTGATACTTTAAAAACTTAATGGCTTTAACTTGCAGTTTTCTACACATTGTCCTGATTGAAAACAGTACATTTTTTTTTTTTTGTCTCTCAACATGTGAAAAACTGATTATGTGTTGTTTATGCACAAGCACTTGTACACTGCTTTAAAGACAATGTTAAAATAGTTTAAGCAACAGGTAACCTGTATATTGATAATTGTATGTATTTTAATGAGGAAAAAAAATGAGGTGTGATTAACAGATATGGAGAATACAAAGCATTCAGAAAGTTGTATACAGTTAATAGCTCTAAATCAAAGAGTGGACTCAACTAATCTCCACAGTGACTGTATTACACCTGGTGAATTTCCACCAACTATAATATCTGCTTTATTGTACTTGGAACAGTGAAATCCCATCCAGACCTGCAACAGCACTTAACATATATGCAGCACCATGCAAATGTCAGTTAATGTCTGAAAGTGCCTGCTGGGGATTGTTTCATGGCCTGTGTGAGGTCTCTTTGCATCAGTTCTGTTTGCAGTGGATAGCTTTCCAAAGTGCAGAAATAGCCACTGGTTTTGGTGCTGGTGTCTTTGTTGGCAGGTTTTGCTAAGAAATCAAACCTGAATTGGTTTGGATATTACACTTGGCTCATCTGTTGAATAGGTACTGCTGTGATTTGTTCTTACTAACACTGGATTTCTCCTTTCTGCTTAAGCTTCTCTGCTGTGTTTTCTCATGAGTCGTGTGTAGCTTTGTGTGCATGTGTTTTCTTGTAAATGTCATATTTGGCAAAACATATCAAGGGAAAAATAAGAACTGGAACCCACCAGTAAGCAGACAGTTCTGCATAATGTAAATTCAACAAGACTTTGAACTGAACTGCATTGCCAAGGGCTGAGACATGGTGGTGCTTGAGACATGGTGGTGCTTGAGACATGGCTAGCAATTCCATTGTTTATTGTTTATATCTGCCATCAAGAGGATCAAACATCACAATATCTACATTTTAATAATTATTTTAACCCTAAATTGAAATGGGATAGATGTAGAAATTCTGATTTATTTTAATTTTATTGGGAAAATGTGCAAAAAAATTGCTCTGGAAAGTGTATTTTGGCACAGTTTTTTTTATTGTTTTAAACTGCATTTTTCTGGACTGCTATCCTTTCTCTCTCTCCTTTTTCATTAAAGTTTAAATGTTTCAGTTCTTATTTTTATACAGGGTTATACGAAACAAATCGGGTCTTCCATCTCTCTGATGAGATAGGGGAAACCTGTGATATAAACAGGCATAAAGTATATAGATTTTGACTGGAGGTAGCTAGTTACTTGTAGAACTATATAGCTGGTATGTATGTCCCTTTGCAGGAAATGAAATAATTACTATCTATAATAAATGAGCTTAAATTAGAAGTGAGCTGAGTTCCCAACATTGGCATGTTATGACACTCCAGAGACGTGTTACAAGGATGGTGAAATAAAAGGTTGTACATGCTTGGTTCAGTGAATTAAAGAATGAAAGACTTGAGGATAGCAAATCACTGACAGCTCTATTTTAATTGTCAGTTTAATGTTCTTTTGTTTTTCAGATTTACTGAAATACATCAAATTCTGGAATAATTTTTAAGGGATGCTTTAAGAATCAAATAGTCTTTTAAAATATGTGATACAATTCAGTTCCAAAAAAAGAAGAAACCACATCTTCTATGCTAATGTATTTTTAGAATTTGTGCCAGGCTTTTTATTGCTTGATCTTTTTTTTTTTTTTTTTTTTCTTATTAAAGTTTTCTGTTAGAAATGGAGAGTGCTTTTGGCATTAGAAAAATGAGGGTTTGGGGATTAGACATTCAGGAGATTATATGTAAATCTGTAGTTATATTCAGGATGCTATTTCATTTCAAATATGAAGATTTCTTACATAATTTCAGTGTGAGATGTTGTTATCAGAATGTATAAAGAAATCCCTAAGAAACATTTAGCACAAATATTCAACTTAAAATCCCTTTCCCAATTGAAAGATGAGGTCTGTATTGTGTTGTTGTTGGAAGAATGAAACTAGGAGACAAATGATTAATTTTGAAATTTATTTTGATTTTTTTTTTTTTTTTAATTGTTGGGCAAATATGCACTTCATTTACTTATGGTAAAGTGCTATATGGTTTCTTATGTGTTTGATTTTCCGGGAGTTCCTACTGAGCTAATTTGCTACTTGCTGAAGTAAAATATTTCTCTCATATTTAAAAAGAGCAGGATGTGTTCTTGATATTTGATTCAGAGAGTAGATGCTCATTACTTTCATGTTGAATTTCACATTTGTATTGTTTCAGTCTGAAACTTTTGGGATCCTCATTTTTATCACTACCTGTTTTTCTTGAGGCTAGTGGGTTTTTTAATTTGTTTTGTTTTGTTTTTCTGTATTCCTGTAATTACAAATTTCAGTTTTAGCTTTTCCCTTTTGGACAGTCTTTTCCACTGTGGTAAGACCATTTGTGATATTCATAAACATTATTTTAAAACAACAATAATAATCTATTATACAGATCTTTTGGGACTTAGATGTTCTGAAATAAATGTTGGTATCGTTTGATATGCTTAGATTGATCAAATGTATATTGGTATTGATGAGGAAAAAATGCAATGGAAAACTGCAGCACTAGTAAATATTCTTCACAGTTACACTGCTTGGACATTAATGTTCAAACAGCTCCAGGGCTTTTGCAGCAATTTACGAGTATATACATATATATACTTCTTTTTATGGCCTAGGTCTTCAAAAATTCATTTCCTTTTAAAATGTTGTGGATGTAAGCCACAGCAAGTTTCACTATACCTGACATAGCTTACTCTATTTTACAATTCTGGCATCTTCTGAGAACTTATCTTTTAGGTTGTTGCTCCTGGTGTTAGATTGAAAAAGTCTCCAGACTCCTCAGTAATGGATGTTTTATTAAAATAGATGTGTTTCACAGTATTTCATTGGTTTCTTGTTTGCATTCATCTCTGAGCTTAACATCTAGCTGCCAGATGCTAAGAAAGAATCAGGAGCTGCAGGTTATGTTTTGTTGTATGTATCAACTACCTTTAATGTGAGAAGCAACCTGGTCATTATTTCGTTAGGATTATTTACTTCAATGTGTAAAAACACCAGTTTTAGGTGCAAAATTAATCCACAAAGTAATGCACTCAGTTAATCACTGAGTGTATTTACAAGAATGTGTTGGGAGGGTCCACCATGCAGCTTGACTCCTGCTGTCAGAGGGCTCTGAATGTACTGTGAAATCCTATGTACATAACAGGTATAAAACTGGTTTAATGATTAGTTCCTAAAAATAATTTTGACAGTATTATTTTACTGGATACTACAGGTGGAGAGAAGTCTATTTTATTCTTTTTCATTTATTAATTTATTTATTAACAAATTCTGTTTAAATAAAACTGAATAGAGATCATTTTCCATTTGTAAACTGTTTACAGTCATACACTGTTGTACTTTCCATACACTGTTGTACTTTCCATACACTGTTGCACTTTCCTGTTTTCTTTTATTTTTTGGATTGCTGTGAAGTTTGCCTCTCCAGTCTGTGGTGACTCCATTCTGTGAGATGTTTAATGTCTGTCCCTCCATTCTGTGAGATGTTTAAATTATTTGTTTTGGTGGGCTCTTTAATTTTTTATTTTTTTTGGGGGGGGGGGGGGAGCAAGGTTCATTCTGCCTATTGTTTTCTGAAAATGGGTTTCTAATCCATGACTTTATAGGAAATGATTTAGACTAGTTTCCAGGATCCAAGCAATCATGCATTTTGAAAAGGTTAAAGATTCTTCAGGTTAGTACTGAATAGTATTAAATCTTAGAGTCACAGAATCATTACAATTGGAAAAGACCTCTAGGATCACCTGGCTCAACCATCAACCTGTCACTACTAGATGCCTACTAACAGCATCCCTCGGTCATCTTCTGTTAAAAGTAATCGGAATCCGATCACTGGTCTGAGTTACATGTGTCTTGTTTTACAAATCCTGTTTTTAATGCCTTAAGTACAATGCTATTTGATACCAACAAAGTCCAACCTGAAAGCATAAACAGTAAGCAGTAATGCATTGAGCTGCTCTAGGTTCTGTAAAAAAAGCAGCAAAAGGCTGGCTTCCCTTCAGTATATATAATTATATCATTTGCTATTGCCACTCACTTTTCTCCTAACTACAGAAGATTAGGATAGGTGACCAGAAGATATTTAATGATGTTCTCTTGAAACAGGAAGTAACAAAGAGCTTCTGTATCCTTCTTATCCCTATTGTTTCCTTGCCCCAGAACCTTGTTTCTCACTCACTACCCATGAGATTTTTAACTACTTAAGAGGAAACCATAAATCCCTGTATTCAATTCAGCTGTTCCCCAAAGCTGAAGACATATATAAGCATTTCCCTCAGCAGGCTGTAATTCCCAGAGTAGAGGGACTCTAGATAAGTTTTGAACTCAAATGTATTTATCAGATAACTACCAGTCACTGATTAACCACGTATTCTAAGTACATGCATTACTGAGTCTTTGAGGCAAAATAACTTCTGTGTTTTAACTGAGTTACCCAGTGTTACCTAGAAGTACCCGCTTCCCTTCACCACATTGTAAGATGTAGCTACTTAGAAATTTACAGCTAAAACTTCTGCTGCATGTGGTGGAGTGATTTGCTACCGGTCCGGAAGTTTTCCTCTAAGTGAGCTCTGGTATAGCTGTACTGCTGCTAAAGCAGACGTGTGAGTAGAAGTAATGCCTGTTAGAACAAAGTGGAGGAAATGTTTGTTACTCTTGAACGCTGATGAAATAGATTTGTTCCAGGAGGTCCTAGCTCTCATAGAGTGTGCATCATCTCTGTCAATTATTCTGTTGGAGAGTGTCCTCAGGAGCTGCATTTGTTGTTTAGTCTTTTAATAGTAAAGGAGAAAGGTTAAAATGTTTTCGTTAGTTCTGAGCGTATAAATGTGTTTTGGGGAGATTTCAGAGGCTGGCAAATGGCAAATGCAGGCAAATGAGCTCTTGTTCTCAGGTCCTTGTTTGTACTGTCTGAGTTGTACCTGCTTGAGGTTTACTTGCTTTCTGGCCAGGATTTGCATCTGACATTTTTGGAAGTACAGTTGGCTGTTCAATTGCAGTGTTTTCCATTGTTTTGCCGTTCCCTGTTTGCCACTCTTCATGTGTGCACAGACAGGGCTGTATGTGGAGTCATCTTCCTGTGATCGCATCAGCTGGAAAGGCTGCACCGTCCTTTCACATGCCTCTACTTCATGGGTGTTGAAATTGCTTTTTTTCCAATAGCTGAAATTTCTCTGCTTCCTGCTTTAATTTTATTAAAAATTAAACATTTTTGAAGGAGACTGTCCATCTGCGAACTTAAGAATGGTTATCTTGAAATGAATAGGCTATAAAAATGTAAGATACAGTTTATAAAAAGTATTTAGCATACGAAAAGCATTTACATACAAAATTGATTTGTCCTTGATAGTTCGATCAGTCTAAAGTTATGCAAATGAAGTCTGCTAAGTAATATTCTGTAATGGTTGACTGTTTTTCACTAGAATTACTTTCCCTTGGATGGAAAGTACTGAGTAAGTTGGTGGTTGGCATCTCTCGAGCTTTTATTCTCTCATTTAAATAGATGAACAGCCTTCAAATGCTAACTTCATGAGTCTAGAATGTGTTAAGCTACAATTATCAAGTGAAATATTTTTGATGAGCTCATAATCTATTTGACTCAAAATTACTTCCATTTGTGATCCCCCTTTTGGCGAGGGTTTTTGTCACTAGCCTCAAGTTCTTGTTGGCGAACATAAGTAAGAAATTTTGCTGTATTTTCTGAAAATTCTCTTCTATTTGTAACAAGCATATTGTATTCATAAGCAACAAATGAGTATTGTGCTCATTTGTTATTGGGACAGTTTGTTTTCCTCGTTACATAATGGTTTGCTTTCCCATTTCGTGATCAAAAAGTTTACTTTGCTGTGTTTGTGCTTCCCTTCTCTGAAGACATTTACATGAAAGTCACAGTGGGTTCTGTATTCTACTTAAGCCTTCATCACTGCTTTTCTGTGAATTTCCCATGGAAAGCACTGAATTCATTTATTAAAACTGCTTTATACTCTCCATTGTTTGATATATGTTTGATATTGTTTGCTATAACCTTTTATCCAGATTTTCTCAGAAATATCTGAAAATTTCTCTTTCAGTTAAAAATGAATCTTTGTTAATACTGAAACAACGTTTAGGAAAGGATGGTATAGATTAATTTAACTTCAGAAAAGTAAGGAATAACTCGAGACTGTGCATGTGTATATTCCATAGAAATCTTTATTTATGTTTTAGAGCACTCTGATGAAAATTACATTGAAATCATCAGTAGTTCTGTTGCTTAAAATAGTCATTTTGTGATTTTTCGCATTTATTTAAATGATACACTCTTAGACTACCACTCCAGCTTTCTTTGGGTTGACTTACCTACTCCCATCCCTGAAAGACAGAAGTGTCTTATGTGGCTTTAAAAGGTATGAAAACGACATCACCCTTTTTGCTTATATTCTCAAACAATTAGTTCAGTTTCTGTCGTTGTTAGTTTTGTTGAATACTTCCTAGTGTTGTTCTTGGGCAGATAGGACAACTGCTTCCTATTTGCTTATTTCTTTCCACTGGTGATTTACATATCTTTAGTGTATTAGCATCCAGTGTCAGTTTTCTTGGCTGAAAGGTTGGCATTGAGCAAAGAATTGACAAGGGTTGTTTCATTATGCTCTGATATTCTTTGCTAATCCTAATAATCTTGGTTACTCGTTCAACCCTTATTTTCCCTGATTTGTGTAATTAAGTCATCAAAAGACTTGTTGCATTACTCTCTTTTTTTCCAAACTTATTCATGCATTTATTAGCAGCACAAGATGAAGTACAGTAAGCAAAAGGTTAATTACTTCATTCCGCTATCCGGGATATCATCATTTGTTCCCCCACCACATTTATTTATTTATTTATTTATTTATAGCAGAAGGATGTTTCTAGCTTCCTTAGCCTCCTTGAAGAGACAGATACCTGGATGTTTAACTTGGCAAAAAGGTGAGTAGACTTCTGCAAGTAAAAATTCTCTGAATAGATAAAAGTAGGTGTTGATGTATTCAATATTTTTGTTAAATATTGAGATACTTCAGCTTCACCTTCATTTAAATTTCTAATGCAGTTAGTGTAATTCACTTCTGTCATGAGTCTTGCATTCCAGTCTAACTCGAACAAAAAATTAGTAGTAAATACGCTCTTTTTAAAACAGTTTAAAAGTTCAAATGGGTGGTGCCTTTTTGGGAATCAGCACTTTGGCATGCTCTAAGAGGAAGTGGTGTTTGAGGAAGCTAGGAGCCTTTGAACACAGTGTACTATGTCAGTAAGTGTGTGGCCTGAGGCACACTACAAATGCCGCTGGGAATTAGTGATATTTCCATTTGTAGTAATAGTTCAGATTGCGCACTGTAGTTACTGCGAGCCAGTTTAAGGCGAGCTGGACAGTGATGACCACAGAGTTAGCACAGAGGTTGGCCGGGAAGAGACAATTGAGTTGTTGTTTGCTGAGTTCATGTGATCAGATTTAAACTAAAATGTGAACGATATTTCTCAAAATATGATCACGTTGGTTTTAGAAGAGCTGGCACACTGTGTACGTGTAGTTTGATGAAGAAATGAAGTCCAAGAAGTTAGTGCCAAAAAATTGATTTATGTGTGTCAAATTCTATATTTTGGTACTGACTTGCCTGCTCCTTGCCTGCTAAGTAGATAGGATGTAGGCCATACTTCTGAATTTCAGAGGTACTTCTTCAGTACCTGTTTAGAGAGTGGTCAAGAACTATGCTTTTTCATATTGACACAGTCACACAGACTTGTGTGTTGGGTAGAGAGGAACCTGATGAAGTTCAACAGGAGTAAATGCAGGATCCTACACCCGGGGAGGAATAACTGCATGCATCAGTACAGGTTAGGGGCTGACTTGCTGGAAAGGAGCCCTGCAGAGAAAGACCAGGGTGTAATGATGGACAACGGGTTGGCCATGAGCCAGCAGCGTGACCTTGTGGCCAAAAAGGCCAATGGTATCCTGGGGTGCATTAAAAAGAGTGCCTCCAGCAGGTCCGGGGAGGTGATCCTCACCATCTCCTCTGCACTGATGAAGCCATGTCTGGAATACTGTGTCCGGTTTGAGGCTCCTTGGTTCAAGAAATACTTCTAGAGACTGTCCAGTGGAGAGCCACAAAGATGATGAGGGGCTTCAAGCCATCTCCCTTGTGAGGAAAGGCTGAGAGACCTGTGACTGTTCAGCCTGGATAAGACTGAGAGGGAATATCTAAAGCATGGGAGTCAAGTATGTGGGGGCCAGGCTCTTTTCAGTGCTGTGTGGCAATAGAACAAGGGGCAAAGGGCACAAATTGGAACACAAGAATTTCCATCTGAACATGGGGGGGAACTCCTTTACTTCGAGGGTGACAGAGCACTGGCACAGGCTGCCCAGAGAGATAGTGGATTCTCATTCTCTGGATGAGAATTCTCAAAATCCAGCTGGATGCTTTCCTGTATAGCCTACTGCAGGGAACCTGCTTTAGCAGGGTGTTGGACTAGATGATCTCCAGAGGTCCCTTCCAAATCCTATGATTCTGTGCTTCTATGATTTTCAGTGAACATCAGTAAGGAAATAGTTCTATTGCTCCACCAACCTGTTTTTCACAACAGCAGGCTGGGAAGAGGGTATTCAAAACCCCCTTTACCAGCAAGGGGTGATATGAGAATGTAAATTCAACACTGTCAGGTTTCTGCTGTGCTTGCCCTCACCACAGATTTCTGCCATTGATTAGGCTAACATTTTTTCTGTTTTGGTAACTTTGAATTAATCAGAGAACTGGCTTACCTCAAACCAGTTTCAGCTGCTCTGAGAGCAGCAGAGCTTTTTATTCCCAAGTTTATTATGCTATGGCCCATAAACTGCATTGCAGTTTCAATTCCTTAAAATTTTAGTTAGTTCTTGGAGTAGCGTGCATATAGAAGCCTATGAAGGAAGCCTATTTCATATTTGGCCTATGTACTCTTAGTATCTTAATAACTAGGTAGATTAATTCAAATAAATGTTCAGAATTGACATGTAATATTGTTTATGGTTTTTCTTTCTCTCAAGACTGAGAATTGTACTTTATTGCTCTATGGCTAGAAGATTTCACCATAGTTCATGGAACAGTTAGAGGTTTTGTCTACCGAACCGTAACCACTTGCACAGCTGTCAATTGGTTTTCCTTGCTGTAAACAGTTTAAATATTGCTAGCTTATGTACATGCAGAAGTTTATAGATGTACAGAATACTCAAAAGTTTAAAGTGGGTGCCTATAGTTGCTTTAAAGAGTCCTCTCTACATCAGAGAGTGAAAAGCAATGGGAGTCCTGGCTGTCCTTACCTTCTTTGCCCCTCCTTTGTAGAAAGAAGTAGCCTTAAATTAAACTGTTTTTATTTTTTTCCTTTTTTTCTTATAAAGTATTGGTTGAAATCCCAGACAGTATCAAGTCAGACAAAAATGCAGGGTATTTGTGTGCATTCTGGATGCTTTCAGCACTCGCTGCCATTCAGCTGGAAGGCAAGAAACCAACTGACAGTTTTGCACCTGTATTTTTCCTTGAAAATATATGCTGGGAGAGGTTGGTTTCTTTTGGAACTGTGTGACTCTCATCCACTTAAAACATTCAGGATGTATATGAAAATAAAGACATATAAAGTGGAAATATTTAAATTATGTAAGGAAGTCATTGCTGTGTCTCCCAACAAAAAATAACTGGCACAGAGTGGTTGAAAACATAAATGGAGATATTATAGGCACTGTTTTAAATGTGGACTTACTCTGTCCTGACATTTCTTTAAGGAAGTGACTTTAAATGGTGTAAATTTTATGCTGGATCTGGGCCTGATTTCAGGCTTGTTTTCTTTTACTGGAGGGCATATTTATTTAAAGGACACTTAGGTTAGGAAAATTGTTGGACTGCTGAGAACTTGTTGCAGTGGAAAAAGTATAAATCATTGAAAAACTTCTCAGCCTAATTCAGCAAAATGTGACATTAACTAGTATTCTTTTGCCAGTAAAAGCTATGTCTGCATCAGGATTTTTTTTTTGAAAGTATGGCTATGCCAAATACTGTGTGTCTCAGCCACAGCAGGAAAAAAAGTTTCATATTTTCTCCTCTAGCTGACCTCCTGGAGGAAGACAAAGGTTCAGTTAAGTAGAAAAACCTCAAAGAATCAACTGCAGAAATAGGCAGTTGTGCTTTATGCAGAAAATCAACTATCACTATGGTATCACGAGTGGATCTGGATGAGTGTTGAAGCACCCCCTGCTTGCCTTGGGCTGAGTAAACCACCAGGCACTTTTCCAAGCATAGCAGGCTTGGTAACCCTGCCTAGAATTGAAAGAAGAGAACTAGATGATGAAACTTTTACTCTGGAAAGTACTTGATCTCTGCCAAAAGTTTCTTTCCTTCCCCATGTGGAAGTAGTATAGCAATGGAATTATGCTGTCAGTGTTTGAGTCTCTGAATGGTGGGATTACTCTAGCAATTGACCCTTCTTAGTTGAGGGCTGAAGCTGTGGGCATTGTCAGGAAATATTAAAGGAGATTTGTGGCTCGCTGCTAACGGTACTGAACAGCGTGAAAAAACTTTTGGGCACACTGCAGTGTGGTTTGTGGGCTGTGCCAGTGGCTGCAGTGGTGATGGGGGAAAAAGAACTCAGCTGCTGCTATCTGTACTTAAAGTATAGATGTGTAATTGGATACAATTAACAATTCAAATTAAAGAAAAGAGTTCAAACAATATCCTTATTGCCAATGTGTTGCTTTGTTTGTGTAGCTTATTATGTAAGGTTACTGCAGATAGTACTGTTAGACGCTTTAAGACAAACCAAAAAGGGGGAAGTGCTGTTGATGTGACCCTAAAATTGAAGGGAAACCACTCTAAAAAAGTGGTTGTCACTATTCTTACATTCTTATATGTGTATTTATGCATGGATAAATTATGTTAATTTTATATTTTTAAACATCAGTGTTGCATGTATGTCACAGACTCTCTCCCACCTAATGTTTGTAATTTTCTGGATAAACGTGAAATGTGCGTAATAAAATGGTGGTCAAATCTTTTGGCAGATATGATCTCCCACAGTTTAATTTCTGACTGAACATTCTGATTTGACAGGGGCTGGGGCCAGTTCTAGAACTTCCCACTTCATTTTGGGTGTTCGGACTGTTTCCGCAGATACTTTCACCTGTGAAAACATTGCGTAGGTTGTTTCAGATATGCAGCTTTCTCACAAAACAGCTGAATCCAGCAGACTCTAGGACACGTTACAGCATGGAAATGATACTGATTTTCACAACTGGTACTACCTCTGCAACTGGCAGAACAAGTATTGTGATGTTTTGGATTCATTTTTATATACAGTTGTGGACTCCTAATGTATTTTTTCTAATATCACTCCCTCTCTATTTAGACAAGCCACACTAGCAACTTTCCCAAAGCAAAATACCATTTCACTCATAAAAGGTTGTAGAGATGGGAATAACTCTGTATTTATTGCAAGCTGTTTCATTTTTGCCCTACGTCTTCAGAACTATGACAACCTTGGACTTGCTGGGCTTTTGCAACTTAAAAGTCATCATAAAATAGAAAACCAACAAATGCCTAAACTGTGTGGGCTGTCCCAGAGGAATAAGACGGATCTCCAAGTGAAGCAGATTTACAGGAGACAGATAAGTTTAATCATTTTTCCTTAAACTTATTCTGTCAAAACACAGATTTCCCAAATTTGTCATAGAAGGTTATTAAATATGAAATAAACATGTTTTTCATGTTATCTGAAGATTTTGGCCCTGTGTCTCACAGTTTTGCATGTGCGGTTTTTTTTTTTCCGTAAAATTTTTGCAGCTAGCAGCCCTGAAAGAAAATTTTGAAAGAACCAATGTTCTTTTATATCCACGCTTACCCTGAAGGAGCCCAAGCTTGAAGATAGAAATGCTTGCCACAGTGACCTATGTTATTTAAGGTCATTACCTCAAGCTTTGTTAATTTGCCAGTATGTTGTTCTCTGTGCAAATCTCTGTACCAGCGAATAACCCATAGCAATCAGAATTCCAGTTCCCGCTGTCAGTGAAAATGTGGGCCTTCCGAAGACTAGTTCCTTTTCATCCTTTTTCTTGAGCAATTTTGAGTTCAGCTTTCAATAGACTTGCCCTAAAACAAAATGTCTTTTTAATTCTTTTTAATGTATGTGAATCTATTTAACTGTTATTCAGGTGTGAATTTTTGAGATGTTTCTTTGTTATAACAACCTTTTCCATCTTGTATTTGCATCTGACAGTGGATAGTATTTTTGGGTTGTATCTGGGTTGACTGCTTAAGTATGATGTCTCATTTAGTGTCAAGAAGATAAGTTTGATGCTAGGCTAAACAAAGTTCTGGGAATGGGACTGTCAGATAATTTCACAATAATGTCAACAGATGTCTTTTGCTTTCCTGTCAAGGTTCAGCAGAATTTGTCTGTGTAATGAGGATTACTTCGATATCTGAGCTTTGAGGTATATCAGTGAAGGGTCTGCACCTTTCAAGGAAAACAGAGTGGCCAGACTTTCCAACTACAAAATTATTTTGTTGTATCTTTTAGGAACTTTATGCACTCTTCTTCTACTGCTTTTCACCAGGTGTGGTTCAGGTGCAAAGTGGAAGAAGCGTCAGAGGCATCTTCTAGGGGGAAAAAAAAATAATAAAATTCTGTCTCCATCACCATTTAGGGATTTTTTTTTCAATCCTTAAGTTTTAGGCTTTGTGGCAGTGCAGATGGTAGTGAGTCCTTTGAGACAACAACATGTACAAACACCTTTTCTCTGTGAAATTCATTGAATTTTGTTTCTGCTGCCCCTTGCAATGGTTTACCAATACAGGAATATATGGATGAACTCTAGAGTTTCCTTTTTCTTGGCAACTCTGTGTCACTTGATGACGACAATGATTCTAAATCTTTTGCGTTATGTGGCATTGTGCACAAGTAAGCTACAAGTTAAAGGACTGTGCAAACAAATTAAAACCTGATGGTTAGCTGTAAGTATGTTCATGAGAAATAGAATTACCAGAATCATTTCCTGTAAGCTGAAATTCCCTGGCTTTTAGTGTTGCAATGCAAATGACTTTAGCCTAAGCTAATAAAAATGAGCAAATGTAATGAAACGAGCATAAAAAAAAATATTTGTGGTTTAGTCATCTATGATCACAACTAAGACAGTGGTATTTACTTGCAGTCTCACTGAATAGATTCTGTGTGGGATTGGTGAAATTTTCTAATGTGAAATGCATTAATGATCATTTGCAGAATTTTGAAATGCTTGTTAATACTATGCCTCAAAGAAATGACATTATGCGAACGTGTGTACCACAGCATTTTACAGGACAGGTTCTCCCTCTGACAAGTGGACATGAGGAAAACTTCTGGCACTGCACAGATTTTACAAAAAATATACGATAAACTCTGCCACATGTCCTGTACTGTCTAGAAGGTAATTAGAACATGCTATCTTTTCAACTTTTTTGTTAAAAGAAATGTAAAATACGTTTCCATTGACAAATCCTAAGATTAGATGGATTGCACCTGAGAGTGCTGAGAGAGTTGGTGGATGTGGTTGGGCTGAGCCACTCTCCATCATTTTTCAACAGTCCTGGCTAACCAGGAAGGTCCTGGTGGACTGGAGACTGGCAAACATGAAGCCCATCTTCAAAAGGGGCTGAAAAGATGATCCTAGTAGCTACAGACCTATCAGTCTCAACTCAATGCCAGGGAAGGTTATGAAGGCTCTTGGGAGCCTTCATGGACCCATTAAAGGTCAACCAGCAGATGAGGCCCAGTCAGCATGGGTTTATGAATGGTAGATCCTGTCTGACAAACCTGATTTCATTCTATGACAAGGTGACCTGCTTAGTGGATGAAGGTACGGCTGTCAGTGTGGTCTACCTGGACTTCACTAAAGCTTTTGACTCTGTCCCCCACAATATTTTCATGGAGAAGCTAGCTGCCCACAGTTTGTATGGGCGTACGCTCCACTGGGTGTAACACTGGCTGGATGGCAGGGCTCAAAGAGTTGTGGTCAATGGGTTTAAGTCCAGTTGGTGGCTGGTCACAAGCAGTGCCCCCCAGGGCTCGGTACTGGGGCCACTTCTATTTAACATCTTTAACAATGGTCTTGATGTGGGGATTGAGTGCACCCTCAGGAAGTTTGCGGATGACACCAAGTTGGGAGGGAGTGTTGAGCATGAGGGGAGAAGGGCACTACAGAGGGACCTGGATAGACTGGATCAATGGGCCAAGGTGTACTGTATGAGTTTCAATAGGGCCAAGTGTTGGGTCCTGCATTTTGGCCACAACAACCCCAGGCAACCCTACAAGCTTGGGGAGGTGTGGCTAGAAAGCTGCCTGGTGGAAATGGACCTTGGTGTACTGATGGACAGTCGGCTGAATATGAGCCAGCAGTGTGCCCACGTGGCCAAGAAGGCCCATGGGGTCCTGGTTTGTATTAGGAATGGTGTGGTGAGCAGGATTAGGGGAGTAATTCGTACCTGTACTAGGCAGTGGTGAGGTCTCACCTCGAGTGATGCGTTCAGTTTTGGGCACCTCAATACAGAAAGGACATTGAGGTGCTGGAGCAGGTCCAAAGAAGGGCAACAAGGCTTGTGAAGGGCTTGGAGAATCTGCCCTACGAGGAGCAGCTGAAGGAACTGGGGCTGTTTAGTCTGGGGAAGACGAGGCTGAGGGGAGACCTTATTGTTCTCTTCAAATACCTGAAAGGTGATTGCAGCAAGAGTGGGGTTGGTCTCTTCTCACTAGTGACAGGACAATGCGAAATGGCCTCAAGTTGTGCCAGGGTAAGTTTAGGTTGGATATCAGGAAGAATTGCTTGACAGGAAGGGTTGTTAAGCACTGGAATAGGCTCCCCAGGGAGGTGGTTGAGTCACCATCCCTGAATGTGTTTAAAAACTGTTTGGATGTGGTGCTCAGGGACATGATTTAACAGACGGCTGTTAGGGTAGCATGGTTAGGTTGTGGTTGGACTTGATGATCTTTAAGTTCTTTTCCAACCTGAGCAATTCTATGATTCTTTAGCCAAAGATAGGGTAAGCTCAATGTTGATACTTTATTAACTGCATTTTGTTTTAATAAAATTGTTTTAAGATGATAATTAAACTTGATCAAAAGCCTTGCAACAAGTATTTCCTTACATCAAAAGGATGTAAGGATATATATCTGAGAAATATCTTTCTATGTTCTTACTATCCATGGTCTGTCTCCATTTTCAAGGGAAGGCAAATCTTTTTTAGACCACACTGTCATAGAATCATAGAACCACCAAGGTTGGAAAAGACCTACAAGAACATCCAGTCCAACCGTTCACCTATCACCAATAGCTCCCACTAAACCACATCCCTCAACACAACATCCAATCGTTCCTTGAACACCCCCAGGGTTGGTGACTCCACCACCTCCCTGGGCAGCCCATTCCAGTGCCTGACCACGCTTTCTGAGAAGTAATATTTCCTAATGTCCAGCCTGAATCTCCCCTGCCGCAGCTTGAAACCATTGCCTCTAGTCCTATCACTAATGACACGAGAGAAGAGGCCGACCCCCAGCTCCCCACAACCTCCCTTCAGGAAGTTATAGAGAGCAATCAGGTCTCCCCTGAGCCTCCTCCAGGCTGAACATTCCCAGCTCCTTCAGCCTCTCCTTATATGGCCTGTGCTCCAGACCCCTCACCAGCTTTGTTGCCCTTCTTTGAACATGTTCCAGGGCCTCGATGTCTTTCTTGCAGTGAGGGGCCCAAAACTGAACACAGTACTTGAGGTGTGGCCTCACCAGTGCTGAGTACAGGGGGACAATCACCTCTCTGCTTCTGCTGGTAACACTGTTTCTGATGCAAGCCAGGATGCTGTTGGCCACCTGGGCACACTGTTGGCTCATGTTCAGCCGAGCATCAATCAATGCCCGCAGGTCCATCTCCTCTACACAGTCTTCCAGCCACTCCACCCCAAGCCTGTAGCGCTGCCTGGGGTTGTTGTAGCTGAAGTGTGGGACCTGGCATTTGGTCTTGTTGAACCTCATCCCATTGGCTTCAGCCCAGCTCTCCAGCCTGTCCAGATCCCTCTGTAGGGCCTCGCTACCCCCAGGCAGATCCACGATCCCAGCCAATTTGGTGTCATCTGCAAACTTACTGAGGGTGCACTCAATGCCCTCATCCAGGTCATTAATAAAGATACTGAAGAGGACAGGCCCCAGCACCGACCCCTGGGGGACACCACTTGTAACCGGTTGCCAGCTGGATTTTATTCCATTCACCACCACTCTCTGAGCCTGGCCCTCCAGCCAGCTCCTCACCCAGCCAAGAGTGTACCCATCCAAGCCACAGGCTGCCAGCTTCTGCAGGAGAATACTGTGGGAGACAGTGTCAAAGGCCTTGCTGAAATCTAAGTAGACCACATCAACAGCCTTTCCCTCAACCACCAGATGGGTCACTAGATCATAGAAGGAGATCAGGTTGGTCAAGCTGGACCTGCCCTTTGTGAACCCGTGCTGGCTAGGCCTGATCCCCCGGTCATCCCACACATGCTGCGTGATCTCCCTCAAGACAATCTGCTCCATAGCCTTCCCTGGCACCGAGGTCAGGCTAACAGGCCTGTAGTTCGCCAGATCCCCCTTACAACCAACCTTTCTTGTAAAAAGGCCTCCAGTCTTGTGGGACCTCACCAGTCAACAAGGAGCGCTGATAGATGATGGAAAGCGGTTCGGCTATCACCTCCGCCAGTTCCCTCAGCACTCTTGGGTGAATCTCATCCAGCCCCATGGACTTGTGGCAGTCCAGTTGGAGTAGTAGGTCCCTGACCGTTTCTTCTAGAATCACAGGGGGTTTAGTCTGCTCCCCAGCCGAGACTACCAGGTCAGAGCACGGGGTACCGTGAGGATAACTGGTCTGACTTTTAAAGACAGACGTAAAGAAGGCATTCAGAACCTCCGCCTTTTCCTTATCCTCAGTGGTCACATTCCCAGCCTCATCCAGTAAAGAGTGGAGATTCTCCTTTGTCCTCCTCTTACTGTTGATGTATTTATAAAAGAGTTTCTTGTTCCTTTTTACCCCGGTGGCCAGGTTAAATTCAAGCTGGGCTTTTGCCTTTCTGATTTTCCCTCTACACATCTTAACGACTTCTTTGTATTCATTCTGAGTTGCCCGTCCCTCCTTCCACAGGCAGTAGATTCTCTTTTTCTCCCGGAGCCTCAAGAATAGCTCCCTATTCATCCACACCGGTCTTCTTCGCCGCCGGCTCATTTTGTGGCCCAGAGGGCTGCCTGCTCCTGCGCCCTTAAGACTTCCATCTTGAAGAGCGACCAGCTATCTTGGACCCCTTTACTCTCTAAGACTGAACGCCAGGGGACTCCCCCTACTGGTCTTTTGAGCAATTCAAAGTCCGCCCTCTGGAAGTCTAAGGTAGCAGTTTTGCTATTCCCCCTCCAGGCTCCACCAAGAATTGAGAACTCTACCATTTTGTGGTCACTCTGTCCAAGACAGCCCCCAACCTCCACATCTTCCACCAGACTGTCCCTGTTCGTGAACAGCAGGTCTAGTGGGGCAGCTCCTCTCGTAGGCTCTCTCACCAGCTGCATCAGGCAGTTATCCTCTATGTATTCCAGAAACCTCTTAGACTGCTTCTTCTGTGCCGTGCCATACTCCCAGCATATGTCAGGGAAGTTGAAGTCACCCATGAGGACAAGGGCTGGTCAAGGCGACCGTGCGGCTCATGCCAGCTGCTTATAGAACATCTCGTCTGTCTTTTCATCCTGGTTTGGCGGTCTATAACAGACACCCACCAGGATGTCTGCCTTGTCAGCCCTTCCTCTGATCTTTACCCATAGGGATTCAACCTTATTGTCCCCAGTCATAATCTCAGTAACATGAAAGCATTCCCTAACATAGAGGGCCACACCGCCACCCCTCCTTCCTTGCCTGTCCTTCCTGAAGAGCTTGTCCCCTTCCCCCTTCATATCTAGTTTAAAGCCCTCTCTGCAAGTCCCGCCAGCTCCTGGACAAGTATCCGTTTCCCCCTTGGAGACAGGCAATTCCCATCAGCAGACCTCAGGCCAGGTGCCAAATAGACCACCCCATGATCAAAGAATCCAAAATTATTGCATTTGCACCAGCCTCTCAGCCATGCATTTATCAGATGGCTTTTCCTGGTCATCATATGGATGTGTTAAAGCTCCCCTGTGTTTCTGACATCCACTTTTTAATTCAAATATTGCTTGAAAAGTAACATTAAAAGTAACTAGTGTTTATGCCAACAGATCAAAAATAATTTTTTTATCAAGCTCTTTTATAGATTTCTTTTCCTATTGTGTATAATTTCCTGTCTCTTAGGCTTTTCAAAATTGTCATGCATTCTATTTTCCCACCAGTTGTTATTCAGCTTCTCTTTTCAGAGAGCACGAACTATCCTGTACATTTAAAGACACAGGATTCCTAGAGGAAAAGTAGAATTTGATTATGACAGGTTAAGGCTGCTGTTCTTTACTACTGGTTTCTTGACTTTGCAAGAAAATAGCAAGTCAGCTGTTTTAGTTTTTATGATAAATCCCTGTCTAGTGGTCTGTTTGAGAAATGTTTGTCTCTTAGAATCTCTGTATTTGCCACTGTGTTATGCTGTATGCTGAAGAATAATATGATGCAGCTCGTATTGGAATCTTGTAAAATATGTTGTGTCAACCCAGACATGAGTCAATTGCTCACTGGCTGATATATTTTATTTCATTTTTTCCCCCTTCCCTCTCATTGCTCCCTTGAGAATTATTTCATGAAATTGATGGGTGTGTGGGTTTATCGCAAAAGCCTGCTGACTAAGGCTAAGAAAGCTTGAAAAGCTGAATTGAGACTATCCTTGGGGATGTGTAAACTTTTTGCCACCCTCATATTTGATTTTGCTGGTAACTAGAATGTCATATTTGAAGGAGAAAGTTCACTTTGGGATGCTTTGCTTGAAGATGTAACCATAACATAGGATCTGGTATTTCACAATAGACAAGAGATTAAGGGGGGAAGCATAGACTGCATAGAGCCAAGCGTGCAGAATTAATTATATTTATGTAATTAAAAAAAATCTATCAGAATTGTTGATTATTCCGCTTGAGTGTATGTCAGTTTTCTAGAGTTTTCTTGTCTTACATCAGACATAATCAAGATACTTTCTCTGCTAGTGATCACTTTTATTGTCAGATGGAATCCATGGCTATTGTGCTTCATGAAATTTTTTTTAACCTTTGTTAACAAGCATTTAAGATTAATCCTATTCCCAGTGTGATTTCAAGTATTTAGATTGTTTTTAAACTAGAAAGGAAAATTAGTGTTGAAGGGAGAATTTAGTTTAGCTGAAGTTTCTTCAAGAGAGAATTTGTCCATTTACATGTAGTAAATGTGATTTTCCACTTGCAGTTGTAGCTTATTAATGGAATTATTTGTTCTTCCGAGAACAGCTAGACTATGTGAAACTAAGCAGATGCTGAGGCGAGAAAAGACTCTAAATTAACGCCTTTGTGAAACTAAAGCTATATGAAAATAGTTTTATTAATTTAAATGGATATAATGAAATAGAAATAAGACTTTTTTTTTTTTAACACACCATTTACTAATGGAAATAGCTGGAAATTCATGCTGATGTTAATGACATTTACTGGTATTATGTCTTTTATTGCTGAAAAGCTATTGCCATAAACTTACCAGGCTCCTATGTGTGCTGAGGAGATAGATAGTTTTCCACTTGGATGAAAAGAATGTAAAGAACATAAGGTGCTCTGGGTCAGCCAGGGATCCTGACCAGCTTCTTGTTCCTAGTAGTGACTAGGGCTTGCAATAGTTCTTTTTTTCTTTAACTGGACTTCCGGAACTAGATGTGTTTTTGTAAAGTGCTCTCATCAGTAATCTTTTCCTTGTAAACTGTCCATTCTTTGAACCTGTATTAACTGCTAGTTTCCACTGATCAAATACCCATTACACAAGGAAGTTAAGGTTGTATTTTGGAAAGGGAGATTGAAAGTCATTCCCTGTTGTCACTTTCCAGTGTAACTGTCTGGAAAGACTATCAAAAATTATTACAAGAAAAAGATTTTAGCCATTTAGTCTCACAAATGAAGCAGCTGAGATCTTTCAGTGTAACCATCTGTTCTTAAAAGCCATCATTTATTTCAGTTACTGGTTCAGAGCCTTCTGCTCCTTCTCTATATTCCATGGTATATATATTGTCCCAATTTATTTAAAATACATTGATTTCTTCTGTCCCATGGAAAGCTGTGATCCATTATGTTAATTCAGAGGGGAAAAATTGCCTCGCTGTCTTTTGAACTCAAGCATTCCCTCTGGCACTGAATCCTTGATGTTACACCACTTTTCTGTCCTTGTCTGTCCTTTCAAACTTGCCTGCTTCAGAGTAATCTAGGAAAGATGGAGCTGTGCAGAAAGAGGACTACAAATGCTCCTCTTTGATACTTTGATATCCTCCTCTTTGATACTCACAACATTTCTTCAAGGACCTGCTGTCTTACACCATGTTTATTTAGGTTCCTTGACAGATTTGATGAAGCAGTTAGTGAAAGACTGCTGTGAGTGCACTTAGAGCAAATCACCATTTTCCAGAAGTTAGCTTCTTCAAAGACTTAGGGAGAGATCACAGAAATGCATTGTCCATACGTTATTACAATTCATCTTGATTTTTTCTATAAAGAATCCTGCAGGCCTGCAATTATCCCATTTTAATTACTTAATGTATTAAACACAAGGTCACCTTTTCTAAAAAGGTTATTATCTACCAAGGCAGTTTTGGCTATGTACAATGATTAACATTCAGCCTTTTCATCCTTAAGTCACTTTAGAACTCTTGGATGAAAATAGTCTGGTTTTGCTGATTTGTTACTGTTCATTTTGTCACATTTTTTTAGTGAGTGTCTAATAAATGGGATTTTGTTTGAGAGTCTTCAATGAAAAACAATACTAAGAAGTCATGTAGCTTTGCCACAAAGGTCTGTAATGTCTCTAAATGTTCCTTTTATCTCAATTATCAGTTGATTCTACATGGTCATTGGCAGACTTCCTAATCCTGATGTATTTGAAGAAAGATTTATTACAAGTTCTGCTTCCATTTGGTAGCTGATCTTCAAGCTCTGTTTTGGCCTGTCCCATTATGTTTGTTTTGTGTTTTCTTTTTACAGTGAAATCCATTAGATTTTTGTGTTTTCATCTGTTTGGTTTTCCTGTTCACTTGGGCATGCTCTCAAGGTTTTTTTTTCTTTTTTTTTACATTTTTCCTTGCTTTGAATAATTTAATTTACTGTACTGTTTATGAATGCAGATTTCTTTTGCCAGGCTCTGCTTTTCACTAAAATATGCTTGTTTGCACTTTGCACGTAGATATAAATATTATTGATGCTTATTGGCATTGACAGTTTATGCCATGTTTTTCATCAGATAGTTTTCTTGTTTTCTTTGATTTCAAATGTCATTTGTGAACTTTCAAATTTTAATATATTTCTAGCCCAGTACTTCTGTAGGTTCATGCGAAATCTGTCACTTAGACAAGGCTGTTTCATTCCAGGCTTCATCTCAGTTTCTGATGAATCTGAAACCATGCTCCATGCACTGTCATCTCAGACAGATGTTAAAACTCTACTTCTGTCATTTCTCCAGTCTTGCCTTGCATAAACTATGCAATGTCTCTCAACTGTCATTTGCATATGCTGGTAGAGGAGCTAATTGGCATGATGTTCTGAGGAGCACTTGGAGTAGTTTCTTGTGCAGTGTCAGCAGACTAGTGAAATTTATTACTAGCTTTTAGTACTACTTAGATGTAATGGATTTAGTTAGACCAACATAACTGACCTGCCATAACTGGTAATGTGCACACAGATTATTTACCTCCAGTTGCAGAGTGGAGAATAATTAAGGGCCTCAAACATTGAAGAAATTCCACGAGAACATTTTCTTCTACTTGCTTTTGACTTGATTATGTATAAATTAAAATCTCGGTATTAATGCTTATGATATGGTTCGTTGTCACTGAGAAATAAAGGAATTCCAAAACGTCATGGATAGTGTAATTAGAGTACATCCTTCAGCGCTTACTGAAGAAGTCTTTGAAGCAGATTTTCTGGCATAATTCGGTATCGAAAATTACAAAGCCTCTGCCTTCAAAAGAGGCAGTGGAAACTGCTTCCTTTGTAGATTATCATCATTTTTGCTGGTACTGTAAATCGTGTAATCTAAAATCTTGAGAAACTGATGTTTTGAGTTTTGATCACAGGTGTTGCTTGTTTTAATAACATGTTGCTAGATTAGAAATAATGAGATTGTGTTAGTTTTACTTTTTTTTTTAATAGTTTAATACAGAAACAGAAGGCTTCAGGCTTTCACAATTCTTCAGAGACCTTCAGGTCCCAATCTGAATTTGCTGAGATGTTAGCTGGTCATATATTTTTCTTTCTTAGAACAGCTGCTAGTCTTTCTGTGTGGTTCCAAGTTTCTGACTACCGAAGCAGGTGTTGATATTAACACAGAGTCATTTGGTCTTATAAAATGGTAGATTTTTTAGTCTCTCTGTAAACCTACTGAGATTACTTATAAGTTTTACTATCCATAATGGCTTATGCACTGATTGCGGAGTTACTGAGTACCAGTCTTAAAATTGAGAATACCTTGTGAATCTTGAAATTGTCTGAGTCAATGACAGAACTGCTGGGGTTTTTTGGTGTGTTTTTTTTTTTTTTCTTTTGTGAATAGTGTCCTTCCACGCTATATAGCTGATGCAGTGTGTGTGTTCAAATGAATTGCTCATTTCCTAGTAAATATTTTGCTATCCCTTTCTGGCCTTGTTTTTGCAATCAGACTTCTTCAAGGTGGTTGTAGCTTATTTCTTTTAAATTCTCCTTCCATTCTGATTTCTGATAGGAACCCACATAAGTCTTGTCTATTATAACCTCACTGTTGTGAGGTTATAATATATATATATATACACACCTCACACACATTTTCGATGATTGTTTAGCCTAGTGACTGCATACTGGATTTTAGGAGTGGAATACAGAAAATGT
Source organism: Alectoris magna (assembly GCA_030625065.1). Taxonomy (NCBI): domain Eukaryota; kingdom Metazoa; phylum Chordata; class Aves; order Galliformes; family Phasianidae; genus Alectoris; species Alectoris magna. The sequence continues at coordinate 111,403,667 of CM060560.1, forward strand.
ATAAACCATATCACAATTGCTGTGGGTAGTCATATTGTCTCTGAGAAAACAGAAGGCTATTGTGTCATGTTGTCTTACCTTCTGTGCATTTCAGACTGCTTTCAATTTTCAGTAAAAACCTAGAAAAGGCAATGATACAGCTCATGTGTGACATTTCTTGTCTGGACACCAAAGTCACGCTAACTTCTTTTTACTTACACTTTTTATCAACTGCCTTTAACAAAAGCTCTTTAAGGGGAGGATCCTATCCAGTTACTATTTGAATCTCAAATGATAGTCTTTTTTTTTTTTTTTACTTTACACTAAAGAGTAGAGTATCTTGAAGCTGAGGAGTGCTCTAGTGGCTTCTAGTTGCCTTCAGACTGTGCTTGCTCAAGGCAGTTGATCCACAAGCGTGCAACTGTTCTGGTTTTTCCCTTACATGCTGGATTTTATATCTGTGCTAAGTAGGACTGCAATGAAGCTCTGCACCATTGAAAACAGGATCATGAACTTATGTGTGAGAGCAGGCTGTAGATTAGGTTGGAACCACTCATGCTCTTGTCTTCTACTTTCCTTTTGATATCCCTGTCCGATAGAAGGGTTATCAGTTACATCTGAAATATGTACATAGTTGGGAGCTATTGTTGCTGCTTGACTAGATCATGAGCTTTGACCTTTGGTAGAGGATAGGCACACACAAGTATGAGCTTATGAGTTGTTCTGGCAGGTAGTCATCAGCCTGTGATTGATCAAATCTCCCTAAAAATGCATGTGTGGTTAGACAGCACTTGAGACAAACTGTTCCTTCTTCTTGAGCACCAAATCATCCAGTTTTAATTAAGAGTAGCTGAATCCTTCCTTGAGTGCAAAAAGGATGTTACTCAGAGAGCTGACAGAAGTAACATCTTGGTTAATATAGATAGGCTATGTTGATCTCTGGGGTGAGTTCCCTCTTCCTTGATCCTTGTGTCCGTTTTCTGATGTTCCAACTCCAGAGATTTTTGTGAGGCTTCTGCAAATACAGAGTCTCCACATCTGTAAGTATCCAAAAGGAGTCAGGACATATTCTTGGTCAACCTGTTCTAACTCACCAAAAAAACTTGGAGAAAAAGGTCTCAAGAGGCCCTCTCCAACCTCAACTTGAGCATGAAACATGACCTTGACGTATGACCATGACACAAAGTTTGTAAGAAACCTGTTTCAAAACTGGGAAGCCTCAGAAATTGTTTTGTTTTTATCTTGCTTGAGACTGTATAGCTAGCTTGTAAGGTACAATTGCAGTGTGCTGTTGAAGTAACTACCTTTTAATTTTGAAGTGAACGTTGAACAATGTCCAGATATTTTTGATAAAATTTCCTGGAAAGATAAAAGGGCCTATCTTGTGGGACTGAATTTTTTAGAACTAATGCTTTTGGAATATAGGACAATGAACAACAGTGACCTTAAAGTGAAAACTGTATTGAGTTTTGTGATAAAGAGAGAGTGTTAAAAGCCAAATGCATTGCCAATATTCAAACTCCCTTAAGTCATAGTTGAAACTTGCTTCAGACCTACAAATTAATGCCTAAGGCAGGCTGCTGCTAATGTATTTTTATCATCTGGCCTTGAACGTCTTATTGCATTATGTATATATCCAGTGTTTTATGAGAGACAGATATGCTGAGTGGGGTAGGAGGAGAAGAGTTACTTAGCAAAAGCTTTATTCAGCAAAAAAAAAAAAAAAAAGCAAGAACTGCGTGTGTCTTCATAGTTGTTTGCTGGATGAAGGCAGATGGGAAGAAACGTTATGTTCTAAAACAGGAAAGTCTTTATTGCGGTTTATTTAGATCATTTTGACCTTTGGCAACATGCAAGACTGATGCTCGAAAATGTTTAGTTTGATTATTTTAACCATTATTTTACAGAAATCCAGAACACATATTTAATCTCTTCAACACAGTGCTAAATGAGGAATGCAACAAAACTTTCGCAACTGGACAATGCTGCTTTTGCCATAGTGTCAATAGAATAGAGAAAGAATAAAGTGAATGATCTAAGCACAGGAATCAGAAGAAAAGCTGGCAATTAAGTGGAGTTCTTACTGTGCTTTTAGGTAAAACAAATGAGAAACAAAGATGACCATGATGATCACTTAACTCAGCGGACACTAAAATTCATTTTGTATTAATCATTTATGAAGTGCTCATCATTGATGATTTACTTTGTTGATTTCAATTGGTTGATTTGCTTTTTTGGAGGAAGACAAGGATGTCCCTGTTTTTCTGGCTCTTTTAAAAGAGGCAACAGAATAAATTTCTCCCTCCAAAGCTACAAGCTGCTCAATAAATGTATCCTTACTTATTTTGCTTCATTTTTGCTGGTCTACCCCATGGAACGGGAGGAGACAGTCAGTTGAAGCTAGCAGCCTAGCTATTGTTTGCTGGAGCACCTGTCAATTCTGTGTTTGTACATGATAATGGAACTAATTAAGACTAATTAAAATTCTGAAGTCATACATGTGTTTACAGTGATAAAATTAAAGTGTAATGATCATGATTCGGCTTTTTCTTAATTTGAGATGTGAAACCTGAGGCAAGCAAACTCATACACAAAAGCAGACTCCAGGCGGTGGAAAATAATATTGGCATTAAATACCACTAAATGACAGTGATTCACTCTTCTATAAATGGATCAAGGTAGAGAAAAGAAGTCCATCTCACAATCATGAAATTTGCTGAGGACTTTGTGAAGATTTATCCTGATCTCTTGACTTTAAAGGATTTTTACGTGAGAGCTTTGATGTAGGACTTCGGAATCAGTTGAGAGTTATAAGAAACGCTATTCTTCTTATGGGGTCTTCCTATTTAGTACTTGTTCCCTATTGATGGTTTTCATCCACAGGATTCTCGTGGTCTTGCATACAATGACATATTTTTGTAGGAGGAGAGCAATAAGGTCAGTTAATGTTTGGCAGGATCAATTTATGTTGCTGCTTTTTTTTAATCTTAAATTTTCCTTCACTATTCTAAGTGGATGGACCACTGTTTTTCTTCATTCTTTTCCTGGGAATGCACTTTGAGGGAAGGTATGAGACCTTTATCAGTACGCTTCTGTTTTTACATGTGTAAAGCAGGATTTTAATATAGAAAAGTTTTAGAGGATAAATGGTATATTTATGGCTTTAAAATTATCTGAAAAGTGATTTTTTTCAGTAAGATTTATCTTACAGTTAATTGAGAAATAAATTTATTAGGAGGAGGCAAAAAATAGATATCCACTGCCCCCTCTGCATTTATATTCTTCTTTGAGGAAAACTGTCCTTCTAAGGGTCTCATGGTACTTTTTCCTGCATGTTTTTTATTTTGCACTGATTTTAATCTTTGTTCAACTATGCTGTGCTCTGCAGGAGTAAACTGTGGGATGCAGGTCTTAAGTTTTTCTTTATTTATTTCTGACCACTGCATTGATCAGAACTGTAGAAGATAAAAGCATTCTCCATCTCTGTCTCTTCACACACATGCACACACCCCTCCCTCTGCTTAATGATGCATTGAGTAACAGCTGGCAACTCTGTTAGTTGTTTTGAAAGCTAGAAAAACCCTTTTTGTACCTTAGAGACTAAATGCTATTTGGGAAATAAGCGATATTGTATGCTATGTCAGTTTATTGGCTGCTTTCTCAGTGCTTTTTTGGAAAATGCCTGTAGTGCTCATTCATTTCTTCCCACCATTCCCTTCCCCCACTGTCATCTTATGGAAGATACCTCCAGTTTTTCTACTGTCATGCTGCTTGAAGAGCTTTTGTCTTTTCACATCCAAATGCTGTTCCCAGAGGGCCATCTAGAAATTGTTCAACCTGACTCATGTGAAACTGAGCTAAAGCTCTTCTGATCAAAAGAGTTTATAACTGTTTTTCTGAGAAAATAAAGTCTGACACTGTAATTTCCATTTGAAAACAGCTAACATCTGTGGAAAGTACATAACCAATGCCTGAGGAATTTCTGCAGATTTCAAGTCCATGTCATGTTTGACTTTTTCAGTTCTTCTATGGAAGAGGGCGGGGAGGAACTCCACAGAGATGTCGGACCAAAAACCCAGCTAGTTTTGGTTTCTGCATGCACTGACAGTATCATAGGAGCTGCCTTCTTGTCTTTCTGCTGTTTTCCCCTTTTTTTGGGAACACTCTGCACTTGCAGCACATGTTCCCCTGTCACTGATTCACTGTGGCTGAGCCAACATCTTGAATGAAACCACTGAGTTAGTTAAGAATTGACTCAGTAGATTTACTCCATGTTTGTATCATTACATGATCTGGGATCAGTACAACTGACATTTTAGATTTATTTCTCAATGAAGTTAAATCTTTTTTAATAAATTGAAGGTAAGTTTTCAGGACAGGTGACAGATGACGATCAGTTCACTGTTAAATTGAAGGCTTGTTACAGAAGTGTGTACACGTGTAGTTTCCAGTGTTTTCTGTCTTTATAGTCTTACCAAGTAGAATCATAGAATCACTCAGGTTGGAAGAGGCCTCAAAGATCATCAAGTCCAACCGCAGCTTAACCATAGTACCCTAACTCTAACAACCCTCTGCTAAAACATATCTCCGAGCAGCACATCCAAACAGCCCTTAAACACATCCAGGGACGGTGACTCAACCACCTCCCTGGGGAGCCTATTCCAATGTTTAACCACCCTTTCTGTAAAGAAGTGTTTCCTAACGTCCAACCTAAACCTACCTTGGCGTAACTTGAGGCCATTTCCCCTCATCTTGTCACCTGTCACCACTGAGAAGAGACCAGCCCCACTCTCTCTGTAAGCACCTTTCAGGTACTGGAAGAGAGTAATAAGGTCTCCCCTCAGCTCCCTCTTCCCCAGACTAACCAGCTGCAGCTCCCTCAGCCTCTCCTCATAGGGCTGATTTTCACACAGTACTCGAGGTGAGGCCTCACCAATGCCGAGTACAGGGGCAGGATGGCTTCCCTAGTCCTGCTCATCACATCATTCCTGATACAAGCCAGGATGCCATTGGCCTTCTTGGCTTCCAGGGCACACTGCTGGCTCAAATTCAGCCAACTGTCCATCAATACACCGAGGTCCCTTTCCATCAGGCAGCTTTCCAGCCACACCTCCCCAAGCTTGTAGGGTTGCCTGGGGTTGTTGTGGCCAAAATGCAGGACCCGACACTTGGCCCTATTGAAACTCATGCCATTAACCTTGGCCCATCGATCCAGTCTATCCAGGTCCTTCTGCAGTGCCCTTCTCCCCTCTGGCAGATCAACACTCCCTGCCCAGCTTGCTGTCGTCTGTGAACTTACTAAGGGTGCACTCAATCCCCTCGTCAAGATCATCAGTGAAGATGTTAAACAGAAGCAGCCCCAGCACTGAGCCCTGGGGGACACTGCTCGTGACCGGCTGCCAACTGGATTTAACTCCACTGACCACAACTCTTTGGGCCCGGCCATCCAGCCAGTGCTTCACCCAGCAGAGTGTACACCGATCCAGATATTATCCAAGAATAATAATAAATAAATAATATATAAAATAATAATAAATAAATTAATAATAAATCCAGACATTATCCAAGTAATATTTTTTTCTTCATAGGTTTTAACACCTCAGCTTATGCCAGACTCAGAGTAGGCTATATTGCACAGACAGCAATAGGCTATAAGATACAAAAACATGTTTCCAGTTTCATAGCTATATCACTAAGACTTTCTATACATGTAAGAATTGTCTAAATGATGAGTATTTCAATCCATGATCTTACTATTTTAAAATGTAAGATCTTTAAACTACTAAGAATATAGCTTCTAAATCTCTTTAGTTCTCACTTTCTTTATTGTGAAAGTGAAAGGAGGTTTACAGCTGTTTGAAGACCATTACTGCTTGATGTGCAAGTGAAATGAGCAATTTCCTTGCTAGGGTTCAGAGATTCTCTTTCCCACACTGTAAGCAGCTTTTAAGTAAAAGAGTTTTTCCAGTCGATTGGAGAGGATAGAGCAAGCTCTTTATAATGTGGAAAGAATGGAACAAACACTGGAATTGGCTGTGTGTTTCTCTTGCTGATAATTATGAGAAGAAATTTGAAAATCAATGTAATGATGGGTAGGCATATGCCAGTGTTTTGTCCATATGTTCTCAACCAGTAGTTCACATCCATGAGGGTTACTTCTGCTCTATCTTTGGCATAACAGATACAGACCTTATTTAATAACAAAAATAAACAAACAACCTTATTTTTTATATTATTCAGTGTAACTTTATTCATGTTACATTGCTTATTTGGAGAAGAATTGGGCATCTATGAAATCTTGCAAATTTCCCATTTTCTTCTTGGAGATCAACAATATATGCAGTTCTTGTGTGGCTTTTTGCATCTTGGCATCTAGGAGTAGTACCCAGAAGACTTGTTTTTATAGCGTTTCAAATTGTTTTTAATTTGAGAGTAGCTCAGAATCCTCTGTATACATCCCTGTGAACTGATAGCAATGGCAGACAGGTGTCAACACAATAATACGCTTGCTCAGAGTTCCAGTTAACCTGCTCTGCAGAAGAACCACAAATAGCTTAGAAGTCATCTTTTGTCTCTTGAAAAATTTCCTTTTGTTTTGTGACCGATGCAGGCAGAGTACTGTTATTGAACTTGCAACATGTTTATCTTACAACTAAATAGGGCAGTTCATAGTTGAGTGTCATCCGGCACTTTGTGCTCAATTTAGGAATGCTCCTAAACAGCGCTTTAATCTATATCCTGTCAGCTATTCTCACCTGAAGACAGGAAAAGCATTGTTTTTGTGGGAAGAGGTATTGAAATGGGCCATGGGTTTATGTGAATGTTTCTGTACATTTACTTCTCTTTGGCATAAAAGAAACACAGATGCTGATCCTATTTGATAAATATTACTATCAACTCATCAAAAAAGAAACAGTACACAAGATGAGATTTTCCAAATGTAATGTTACACCTGGCTGTATACCAGGTTGTGTCCATGTCTCTGTGGCAGTTCTCTGCTTCCACAGACTGAAAAGCTCTTGAAAACTTGCACTTATCCTATCAATGGTCCTTGATGGTTTTTCATGCATAAGCAGGTTCAAGACCTTCTACATGCTACTGTTCACAAAGCAGAATCCAGATTTATTAGAAAATGGTATTATAAGATTTTAAACGAGCAAACAGTTCAGAATTCCACTTCTGTGCAATCGGTATTCTAAGACAGATCCCAAACTCCAGGTCTTCCAAACACCAAGGGCTTTTTTTTTTTTTTAAAGAGGAAACTGAATTAAATTCAGTGCGTTGGTATTCAAAGTGGACCAAAAATGTAATGGTTTATCTCTGTGACTTCATTGGTTGTATGAAATGGATTTGGTACCATGTTTCTTCCTAACATGGCTTTTCATCTTCCAGCTGATGCTTTTTTAAGAAGTCATTGCAAATAATAAGTGTTAAACCTGATTCATTCAATGACTGTTCTTGGGTTTGTGGTATTACATCAAACTTGCACCATGTAGTCTAATATGTCATCTATTCACTGGAGCAAAGGGCCGCTTCTGAATTTTCTTAGCTTTTAACAGTATTTTAAATGGAGGAGTTGCAGAAGCATTCTCTAGAACAATATTTAATATTTATCTTAGTACTCTGGTTTCTTTTTTATGTATATAAATTCATATATTATTTGACACCAGGAAAATGCCTTTAAAGGCGATCTTCTGATTGTCCTCACTGGTATTTTGTGGATATGATGGAGATGTCCTGGGTAGCACGGATCGGACTATTTTCATATGGAGCTCAATTGAAAGTTCAGCTTCCAACATGCGTGTGACCTGCTGTAGCATGTTAGGGTTAGTAATTCACCTTCTCTTTACAAACTGAAAGGATTCTGGGCTTGAAGCACTGTTGGCTGTATAAAGCTATTTCTTTAGGGCTGTATCGTTTTCTAAAGCTAAGCATAGTATTGCATGTTAAAGATATATTCCAACAGAGATTTGAGAGGTACTCACTGGGAATTTGCTTCTGCTGTTCATTTTTGAAGCGAAACGCAACTCTTTTCCTCTGCAGGTAATGTTGTCCTTCATCATTATGTAAATTATAATGTTTTTAGAGTTGGTTAGGTATAAACTGTAAAATATTTGTTCTAAGAACTGACTTATCATTTTGTTTTAAAGACAACACATTTACTTACATTTTTTAAATTTAATCTTGAGCTACATTTACCTATAATGGATTGCACATGCTCTGCTCTTTAGGCCTCAGATAAAATCCTTTTTTTTGTTGCTGGGTAAAGAGGATAATTATGATTACTACAGACATGAACAGATACATTACAAATGATTTTCAGAAATTTTGCTGTATACTTCAGAACACTGTAGTTCTGTTTATGGTTAGCTACCTTTTCAGCTTAAAACAAAGTGTACATTTTATAGGGTTTTCTAAATGGATGAATTCTACCCATAGTAGTGACTGGCAACCACATTTCAAAGTTATTCACAATGCTCTGAAACAGATAAGCCTGGTGATGTTCACTGTAGCCTAATATAGCCAAATTCAGTCTAAAAGTTTCTGGAAGATGTTTTCAGGCCAAAGTGACTCATAAGGAGAGGGGAACAAACATGAATTATTTCCCTTCTGTCTTTGTGTACATTCATCATCTCTCAGCATCCTCGCCAAAGAAATAATTTCTTTATGCCAAGAAAATAAGAATCCTTTAATAAATCTAAAAATCCTGTTGTCTTTCTCCGTCTCACTGTGAGACTTCTTCACTGCTCTTCATGGCTGTTAACAGTGTTTTGCTTTTATTACTTGCTCTAGTTATTTCCAGGGTTTCCCCTGGCTTTCTGTCGGAATGTTGCAATGATTGATGCAGGGAAAGGGAGCAGGGAGGGAAATGTGCACAGCATACGGCTGCACTGCACCTGCTGTCCCTGGAATGGGCCAGACATTGTACTGAGTGGTGTTTATTTCAGGTCCCCATCTGTAGTGAGGCAAAATGTATGTCAGTTTTGAAGTGCACTCTGATGTGTTTGCTGTCATAATTTGAACAGACAGCCATGAAGAGACTACAAATGCAGGCAACAGCCTTGTACAGTCACTTCCATTGCCTTCTTTCTGATACAAGGGAGAACATCTATGAACAGAAGAACGGTTCACTGTTCATCTCCATTCTGTAAGAACGGTTCACTGTTCATCTCCATTCTGTCCTTAGAGCCTATGCTGGAAGACCTCCTGAAGGAGCGAAAGGTGAAAATAAAAACCAAAACAGCAGCTCCTGCAGCTTTGGGTAGTAGCTGCTGCAATCTGTAGGTAGACAATAGTGCCCTGGATGGAAGAACAATTTGATTAGCAGCACCATATCCAAGCCAGCTAGCCTCTATGAAGACACGGGCTGTTTTGTGTAGGGTAGCACCATGTGTGGTAGCACCACCACAAATAAAACTATTCTCCTCTCAAAGTCCTTACCTCTGCCTGGTACTTCAGTGTGCTCTCAGCCTGCTGGAGCTAGCTCCAAGATCTTCAGTGTACTCTGCAGAGGTGTGCTTGTTGGCAACTTGGTGTAAAAAGCTGGCAGGCAGATAGGCATCAGTCATCCCAAAGTTTTGAACCACGGTCGCATTTGTTGACCTTGAAATAAAATGTTGTGTTCCAGTTTCAGCTACTTCACCCACCTGCTCCTTTCCTCTCTCAAAAGACTTTTTGTAGAATTAGTCACTGTTGATGAGGGGTTGTTTGAAGTTCGACGAACGCTGACGCTGTGCTGCCTGAAAGTTATCTCGGGCATGCCCTCTGGTGTCGAGAAGTGGCATTGCTGGTATAGAGGATCAGAGCGTTAGGGGTGACAGCGTGAATTGTAGTCTTCCAGTACTGCTAAGGAAGAATCCAGAGAACAAGCCTAGGGCACAGAAAATATGTGGCCGAGTTGAGAAAGAAGGGAGCATGTTATATCTCTCTAAGGTGAGTTGGAGAGGGAAGTTGAAAGTACGTGATTAGGATATGGCTGAGCGGTGAGAATGGTATATTGTTATTTACAGCACAGAAGTTTGTATTGTAGTGACAACTAAATCTGAGATAGATAACTAAATCCATACCAGAAAGATGTGATGTGACATATTGTATTCATATTCCTTTACAAACCCAGTATAGTATAACTAAGCAATGGTAAGCATCAGAGCAATCAGTCATTTGTGTTTCAATACTATCTTCAGAAGCAGATGCTGCTACCAATCTATGCTAAAGAAAGATATATCTTATCAACTAGACATCCATTGGCATCAACTTTCATGTTCTAGCTTACCTTGTAACAATAGACTCCAGACTTCACATCTGAATTCATTAATCCAGATGATTGTGATTTTAAGTTATCTTCACAAATTGGAACATATTGTAGAGAGAGGCTTCAGGACAGGAAAGGCAGAATTTGTGGTGGAAAGTTATAATGAAATATTGAGAGAGAGGCTCTGTACAGTGTGGATGGTGAAGCACATCTTCCAATGCAAACTGTCTAAAGTAGACCTGTTGGTTAGTCTTTTGCTCTAACTGGGGCAATGGGCACGAACTGGAACACAGGAAATTCCATCTGAATATGAGAAAGAACTTCTTTACTGTTAGAGTGGCAGAGCACTGGCAGAGGCTGCCCAGAGAAGTGGTGGAGTCTCCTTTCTCTGGAGATAATTGAAACCCACAAGGATGATTTCCCATGCGGCCTGCTGTAGGGAACTTGCTTTAGCAGGGAGGTTGAACGATGAGCTCCAAAGGTCCTTTCCAATTGTTACAGTTATGATTCTGTGATTTTTAAGCTTGTTTTGAGTCATCCAGTTGTAATCCAGAATAATTTAGGCTATCCTAAATTCAGTCTAATTCCAAGAAAATGGATGCTTACTGAGATGATACAATTTGATTCGTGCAGTTATTGTGTTGGAGGAGCCTGTTGTTGTCACGTGCCTTTATGTTTTTTGCTCTTTGCTTTTGTCTGCATTTTAGCACAAGCAGATGCTGTTTATGCAAAAAAATAAGTATTTGAAGCATTTAGAGATATGGTGGAAGAAGAGATACGAACAGGACACATTTGGGACAAGTGTTGCAGAGTAGACATTCCATTAATGGAAAGGCTGCATTTGTGTTAACTGTCTCAAGTGACAGGAATGTGTTGATGGTAGAAGAAATAAAAGTACCTTTCTTCAGACAGTGATGTCTTTCTTTCAGTACTCAGTAACTACACAGTGCTCAAAAGGACAGGCTGGGTTTTGCTACCGGTGTTGTAAAAGATTAGGCAGTTTATTTCTGTTAAGATGTATCAGGGATGAGGAAGACTTCACAGAAGAAGACCTTTAGACAAGTATTTATTTCTATGTATTAAGTACTTGTTCAAAGAAGCTGTCTTCTCAGTAGTGTTTCAAAATACACACTATAGCACAGATAGAATGTGTTTTACAGAATATACTTCTGTTTATTTTCAGTTCATACTAAGTGTGATCAGCTAGTTGGGTGAGTGGTTGGATGATTGACATCAGAAAGTAGTGGTTAATGAATGCTGGTAAAATGGGAAGTACCCACATCTTAGGACCTGTCCAGTAACATTTTTGTCAGTGACCTGGAGGAGATAATGGAGATAATCTTGTCAAATTTTCAAGGGACACAAAATTGGTACAACCAGGTAGTACTCTTCAGGGCAGTGCTTTTATCCAGAGCAACCTAGGCATACTAGAGAAATGGGGCCATAAGGAACCTTAGAAAATTCAGCAAGCTCAGCTGCAAAATATTGCACCTGAGTGGGAATAACCCCTGCAATGACATAGGGTGGGGTCTGACTGGTTGTGGAGGAGCTTTGCTGGAAAGGATCTGGGGATCTTGGTGGATAGCAAGGCGCACTGGAGCCAGCAGCGGGCTCTGACAACACAGCAGTTCAGCAGGATCCTGAGCTCCTTTAAAAGGTTGCAACACAATGTATAACATGAGAGAAAACACATAAAATCACAGGTGATTACAGAATTTTGGAATACTAAGAAATAATTAATAAAAGGCAAAATAAATAGGCCCAAGTAAAATAATGCAAAAATACTGAGATCAGGGTGGAGTTGAAAATCTGGGATTACACTGATTCTCCATCTTTATATATTAAGTAATGATAATGTAGGAGAAAGTGCAGCACCAAGCATACTGTGTTGAGCAATGGAGAGTGAATCAAGATAAAATAACAAACTCATTGAGAAAAATAAAAAATGCCTTTGTTACCTCACTCCATGTCATGCAGAACTTTGGAGAAGCCCATAGCCTGCTAGTAAAGATGAGTCACTGTCTGAGATTACAAGTGTCAAATGAGTGAGTGCTGGAACATTTGATCAACCGTAGAACAAAGTGTCATGAGAGCCCTGCTCTCGTTCTGCTCATCCCTTTGGACTACTTTTCTTCCATTCAACTTTGTCTCTTATCTCACTAATTTATAGATATGAAACTCAGTTCGGGATGAGGATGCAATAATCTACTGACACTGTCATAAATGTGCTGTTAAATAGGAGTGCATCTCACCTCACTTTTGACCAATAGATTAGCAAGCTACAAAGTACTTCTGTTAACACGAGAGTTCGAAAATTTGCTCCTGGTAGTAAGAAAAGAAGGATGACAAAGAAAAGCTAATTGCATCCTCTCAGAAGAGGAATGGTTTTCCTTTTTGAGCAACACCTCTGTAAGAATATTCTTTGGTGTCTTTCTGTAGGCCTTTGGAGTAGGTCCTGTGACATGTGCAAGAAAAGGAGACCAATAATTTAGCCATATGCAAGAAAACAATAATTAACATTTATACAGCATATTGTATGACAAAGGCGTTTCTCAATTGACAACACTAATGAAGGATACAGTATAAGCAGACCTTACTGTGACGAAGATGGGTAAAGCGTGCTAAAAGTAAGTTTTTACTTCTAGTGAACTCAATGCTGTATTACTGTGCTTTACAGAAGGAAAAGAGGATTTCATTTTTTAAGGTTGTTTTACACATTTGCCCTGTTTTAGATTAGAAAAGTAAGAAGTTGAGTCACCTTGGCTTTGGCTTGTCAAAATAATCAGGGCTGATAGATGAAACAGAACTGAGCCCAAATTTCAACAAAGGAATATTTGTATTTGGAAACAAAATGTAAAATCCCATCATCCGCTCTCCCCAGCCCCTGTTCCCCCACCTTTCTCTTTTCCTTCCTTTAGTCTTGTTTTTACTATAAGCGCTGGTCTGGGAACTATTAAAATAGAACTCGAAAAGCTCTGTTCTGCTCCCAGACTAGCAGTGATACCATCTTGTTGGAATCTCTGTTTTTGAGATCTGCCCCAGAGAGACCCAGTGAAAGCTGAGGTAAGCAAGTAAATGTTTGAGTATTTGTCTTTGTTACTTAAGCATTAATGTGGTGCTGAAGAGGAGGAGTTGTTAGGGGGCCAAATCTTTTGCCTTTTACATTACTTTTCTTGAACAAATGTGATCTGATTGAGACTTTTCATAACTGTTCTTACCTCATTTTTTCTTGCCTTTTTGCTAAGGTTTATCAGCACAAAACTATCATGAATTGAGCCTCCTGCATTTAATCCTCTCCTGATGCAATTGTAGGAGTCAAAAATGGGTGATACAATTCCAGGGTTGTGTGGATGAGAGAACCCCGAGGAACATCTGTATTAGATAATTTCTGTTGTGAAGTGTGATGTACAAATTTTAATTCTGTGAAATGAAACCAGAGGCTGCGTCTGTTTAAATGCAGATTGTGGAGCAGCTCTCCAACAAGAAGAGAAATGCAATATCTGAACCCAGAATCTCTTTCTGTTCCCGTGGTTGTTCTTTCACTGCAGCAGGCAGCATTCAGTGAACTGCAGAAAGATGTAGGAAAGAGGAAAGCAGAAATAGGTGTGTTTTTTCCATTTGTTCTGTGCAATAGAAGTTTCCTAGAAAAGGCCAGTCCTGTAAGAAAAGTAGTGGACAAAATTATCTGGATGATACAGATGGAGGGAGCACACTGGAAAAAAGTGAATGTTGTATTACTGAGTTTGGACTCTCAGAGTATGTTTAACATAAATTTACTTAAATTGCATCTACTTATCAACATGTAATTGCCTCTAATAAAACATACTTGGGAAGATGGAAAGAAATGCATTGTGATGTGGTTCTTTAAAATCTGGGCTGATCTGAGCTGTTATCTACAGAAATGATTAGAGGGGAAGGGACCTGGAGTCTGCCAGACTTTTCAAGGGGAAGGTTAAGTGTTTGGCACGCCAAACAAAGAAGAATTGTTTGGATAATGCATAGAAGGAAGAGGAAAGGTGGAACTGGCAGCAATGAAGCAAGTGGTTATGATAGCAGGAATAGGACTTTATTTATCTCTGTAAAATGGAATAAAATCTATGTTGTTATATAGCCAAATAGACAGTATGTTTCACTGAGATTTTCCTGAATTGAAACTGGCCTTTGTATACTTTGCTGAAAGGTGTTCTGTGATCTTTAAAAGGAGAGTGAGTTGGCCGTAAGACAACCCAATAGAGTCCACTTACAGTACTAAAAAGATAGCTGTGTGTGACCCAGAATTAATTTTCCCATCCCTTCTTTTAAGAAACTACTCCATAAAACGATCAGTTTTCTTTTTTAATTTTGAAATGGAACAAACAGAATATGCTTCATGGAACATCTCTTTAAAAAGCCTTTTATTTAAAAAAAAAAAAAAAAAAAAAAAAAAAAAGAAAAAAGGAGGAAAAAGGAAGAACTACATATTTTCTGTGTATCCAGCTTTCTGTGCTTTCTGTCACTTGGAACACTTTCGCCACCAGGTGTGGTCAGTGTTTTTGGACATTCCTATCCATCCCCATGACCTTTTTAATATCTTTTCATCTCATCCAAATTGTAGCTGCTGCATTTATCTGTTCATAGCACTCACATAAAACAGTCCACTTTCTATATCCTCACAAAGACCCTTGAGTTAACGGTGTATGGAAATTTCCATAGGGGTCTGCCTATAATGTTGACTTCCAACTCACTATTCCCAGATTTGAGTTAGTAAATCAGAAAAATATTTTCTTGTGTTTTTGATGGGGAGGAGGAATGACAGGGAGCAGAAAGAGAGATCACTGTCTATTTTAATTAATGTAACCTCTTTGGCTCTGCTTTTCCATATACCGAGACCAAATTCTTCCTTATTCATTTGTAATCTTTTTGTGTTGCTCCACCCTTTTCTTCCCACCCTCTCAGATATGGGCAGGACCAAATATTACGCTTAGTTGGCTCATTGTGGAGTGGAATAGATTTTAGTGGAATTAATTAATGGAATTTCTTTTCCATTTACAATTATATAGTTGATGAGAGGATCTGACCTCTGGAAGATGCATTGCCTTTTTGCTTTTACTGAGCGTTTTTCCCAGTGACTCAACAGCCGTGTACAAAGGGGAAAATATAAATTGCTTTTAAAGTGACAAAATCATGTATAACAACACAAAAAAAGAATGTTTAGTTTTGAAAACACAAATCTTTCACTGAGTAAATATTTATCTTCCCTATTTATAATGTCAAGTCAAGCATAAGTGGTATTAATTTTGCATGAAGGAAAGCCAAGTCTAGGAATCCTAAGCAAAATCTTGGGATTGCAGAAATGTTGAGTTCAATTGAACAGCAGATGTCTGGGCAGCATGAATGTTAATTTTGCAGGTTAACTCCAGTTTTCTTGGATAAAGCCGTGAAAATATTTCATGGGACAGTTTTCAGTTAATAGAGGTTTTGAAACGTCTGATTTTATTTGTGTGAAATTTAAGTGATCAGTCGAGAGTCTATCCTATGAGGTAGAAGGACCCTGTGAAAAAGAAAAAAGGCTGAAGATGATTGCAGGGGGAGCCTGATAATCTTTTTTTTTCTTCATTGCTAATTCTCCTTTTCCAGTGGGAGTGAATGATGTCATCCTGTCTCCTCCCACTGTGTGAACTACGCTTGTGTCAAAGTGTTGCTGCCTCTTGTCACAGAGAGAACCGTTCCCTTAAATGCAGCTGCAGTACTTTGGTGTGATACCTGTCAGAATCATTCACGGTGCGAGCTTGGGTTTGTAACCATGATGCCAAGATTGGTCCTTCTCCTTTTCTGTGGATATATTGCAGTAAACCTGGGAAGCGCTCAGAAATTGCCCAGAGGCAAGTAACTATGACAACTTTCTGGGGTTTCATTTGTTTTTCTTCTGTTGTGGGGTTTTTGTTTGTTTGTTTTTAATGCTTGTGTTCTCCATGGAAACCTGCTTTCAACAAGATAGGAAAGATTAAGATAGCTGAAAAGGTAAAAGAAGATCAGTCAACAGGGCAAGGTCCAAGCACCAGAGAGTAACTTTAAAGCTCCTGAATAAAACAATTAGAAGTGCTTTTATTTTATCTTGTGACTCTATGAGAAGTACCGTGAAGCAGCATAACTCTATTTATCATGATTTGAATAGTGTTGTGCAGGTTTCAGGTGTAGGGTCTTAAAGAAAATGTGACTTAAGAAAGCACTCTGTGCTGTTGGCAGATGATTTCAGCTCTGTCTTGAAATAACTTTTATGCTTTCCATTTATATCTACCATTAACGTTTGAATAGGAAATTATAGGTCAGATTGCATGCATTTTGAGGGAGAAAAGCATGATTATTAAAAACAATTACATTTCAAACTGTTCTTTCCACAAGAAAAACACATTCCCCAGACCTTTGAGAATATTTAACTATTTCTCTCTCCTGGTGTCTGGAGGGACAATAGTTTTACACTAATGGTAGGGATCCTTTATCTTCTTTGCTAATGTAACCCATGTAATGTTGTCTTTTACTAGTATTTATTGCTGCAGAAAGAACAGTATTAGCATAAAATGAAAATATTTTTGTATCTAGATCGTAAAACACGTTGTAGTACTTTGGCATTAAGCAGCACTTTCACAACTGTTTCTGTACTGCACGTATTGCTCTTGCTTTGTAGAAGTGCTTGCCTGAGTGCACAGTGCTTTGTAATGGATTTTACATCTGCAATATGCTGCAACCAGGAACAGTTAAAAAGGAAGATGTGATTTAGTTCCTTATGACAATATTCAGTAAGAAATCAGCACTTTTAGGGCTTCCTATGAGATGCTGATCCATTGGTGGTGATCCTAAAAATTCTGGGGAGAACAGAGGTGACTGGGGAAAAGAGAGGCTGGATGTGGCTCTGGGCAGCCTGATCTAGGGCTGGCAATCCTGCACATAGCAGGGGGGTTGAAACTAGATGATCATTGTAGTCCTTTTCAACCCAGGCCATTCTATGATTTTGAAGCTCCTGCTCCTCCCATCCTTTATTTTTTAGGTTTTCTTCTTGTTTTCCTTGTGGTGCTCTTTTGAAAGTTACTATTTCTTTTTAAGCTCATCTTCTGGAGTAAATTTGGAGTGTTCTGCACGCTGTTAATGTGGAGTAATGAACTGTGAGCAGTTGATAATACTGTTGTTATTCATGTTGAATAGACTGCAAGACACAAACTTTATCCAGAAAGCCTTCTATATGTAAACTATTGTAGCAGTTCTCATAGTAGAGGATTGCGCTGGGCAGAGAGGAACCGTGTATGTAGTGTCAGTTTTGAAGGAAGAAAATTTTCTAGCATTTGTCATTTGAAGCAGTTTCACGTGGTATTCTGCTCACTAACATAGAATGATGGCTGTAAATTTGCTGTAACTGTGAATTTCAGATAAAGCTACTGATCCACTGCAGTCAGTGGAAGATTAATTCTGGGATACAATTTTTTTTTTTTTTTTTTTTTTACTGTCCTAAAATAACATTGCAGAAGTGAAGTTCTGCTTGCCAAATGCATGCAGCTGCAGGTGGAAACTTCATGTAAATGAAATAGTTCTTCAGAGGGTGGTGAGGTACTGGCACAGGTTGCCCAGAAATGTGGTGGATGCCCCATCCTTGGAGACACTGAAGGTAAGGCTGGAGGGACTCTGAGCAGCCTCATCCATTGTTCATTGCAGGGGAGTTGGACTAGATGACCATTAAAGGTCCCTTCCAACTCAAACGGTGCGATTCTATGATTCTAAAGGTTCTCCATTGCATTGTTAAAATGTCAACCTATTTTTATTTATTTATTTATTTATTTTTGCAACTGCATCTCAGGTTAATATTTACACTGGACTGTTGAAAAATATCAAGTATGTTAGTACCTATCCGTTGTCTGTAAATGTGCAAAGAACTGTCTTTGTCTGCAACACTCTTCTGTTTGGCAGAACATACAGAATGCTTTCCTAATCAGAGAGTGTACTTTGATCTTTAGCTAGTTTTAGAATGAGTTGTAGTATTCTGTAAAATCCACTGAGCTCCTTTTCTCTCTAAGTCACCAACTACTTAACTGAGGCTCTGCAGTCCCTACTGCTCCATAGGGACCAGCGTAGTCAACTTTATAACTTGAGGGAGAATAATCTAGCTTAATTTGCTTTGTAATGACGTACATGCTCATGAACAAGTTCTCTTTTCATTCTTAATTTTGCTTTGGAATTCATATGCTCAGTTCATCTCTCCAGGAGGTGAAATACACTGATCTCTGGACTTGTGGACTGGGATTTCCTTTTAGTAATAGAAAGTGGAAAGAACATCTTGCCTCCCACAGCTGCAAAGGAACAGTGCCAGTGCACCCTTCAGATGTCACTGACTTTCAGAACTATTGCAGAGGTTTTGTGTGGATGTGCTGTTCAGGAGGCTAGAACACTTGTGGTTCACCACACCAAATATATATGTTTTTGCTTTCACTTCCACATGCATGGGTTTGTGTAGAATGACAAAGAAGGTCTTGTATCTGTTCCAAATGTTCTTTACCAATAAATTATTTTAAATACTTTGACTCAGAAGGCTGGGCAATCACCAATCACATGAAGGTCAACAAGAGCAGTGCTGGATTCTGCACCTGTGACTGGGAAACCCTGGATCCGTGCACAAACAGAGGACATGAGGCTGGAGAACAGCCTCATAGAAGGGGAACTGGGGGCTCTGGCTGTTGGCAAATTGAATGCGATCCCGCAGCATGCCCTGGCAGCCCTAAGGGCCAACTGTACCCTGGGCTGCATCAGCTCCACCACTACCAACTGTGTAGAAAGGTTGTCCCACTATGCTCTGTGCTGCACGGCCTCCCATCCTGCACTCAGTGCACCTGTGGGTGAGTGCCACAATGTCCCACAGAAAATTTATGATGCTTCTATGTATTCTACATTGTAATAGTTTTCTTAACATAGAAAATAGGCCTCTCTGTATTTCTGGTGGTGTTATAGTGGCCTCAGTACAGATGAACATTCTTTGTCTGGCAAATCTTTGTCACATCTGCTGTACCAAAAAACAAATGATGAGTTGGTTATAAGCTGTGTCACAATTCAGATTCTTGCTATTTTAAGATTTTGCAGGTATAAGTACAGGTTTAATTGAAGAAAGAAAGTTGGTCAGAATTATGTTTTGCCATAAAGTCAATACCTTTTTTAGTTTTATGTTAGTTTTTCTGTTGCTGAAAAAGTTCTGTAGTCCACACGAGTGTTCTCTATGTATGGGGTCACAGAATGGCAGAGCAGGAAACACTGGCAGTTATTTAGGTACTTTCTTTTGTCAAGTATTTGAGCCACTGCTCCTTCAGCTATCCTTCCAGAGTTTCGTGTTTCATCAGAAAGAAAAGAGGCTTGGGCATTTTTTACTTGACGTTATCTCTTCTTTTATTCCACTATGCCAGTGCTATCCAATGTGTAATTCTTCACTTCAACACTGTTATACTTGGAATATTTTACTGATGTGTATGATTCATAGGAGGAAACAGTTGTGCTGCATAGGTGTCAGAGTTATTATTTGTCATACTTTCTCTGATTTTTATGATTCCATGAAACACTAATGTTCCATCCTTGATGAAGACAGTGTGGCCTTTCTAGACAGGAGCTGACTGCAAAGAAAAAGTCTTACCTTTATAGGATGAATTAGTAAGGAGAGCATCCTGAGTTTGAGAGGGAAATGAAAAAAAGCAAAGCCACAGAATCGAGAATAAACAAGTTACAGGACATAATCCACAAGATTGTACTGCCTTGTAAACTGTGTTTCACTGGTATCATTCCAGCTGGACCCAATACAGATGTTGTTTAAGGCAACAGTTGTGGAACAAGTTCTTAGTGTTTGGTAAAACAGCATTTCATGGTTTTGACTTTGCCAGTTGACTTTCCAGTTACAACACAGATGTGCATAGAACTGCACTTTTTCACTATAGTCTGTTTCTGATAGTTTTTGTATATCTTCACGGCCTGTTTTCCTTTGTTGGAGCTGAAAAGAATTTGGAGTCGATCCCTTTCTATAAACTTATAACTTTAAAACTTTTTCAAAAAAGGAGTCTTATTCATTTATCTATTTTGATGTGTTTCTGACCTCTGTGGCTTTCCTACTATTTGAATTAGTCATCAGGTAGACTGGAATTCAGGCCCATCCTTGTTCCTCTTTCCAGGAGTCAGGCCTGTCCCATTCTGCTTTCCAGGAAACACTAGGGAAACCTTAATTCACCTCCTTCCTTGTTGCTGCCTTCTAAGGAGGAGAGGAATAGACTTGAGATGCATCATGGGACCATGTGAAAAATCCTGATTTACAGACCTACACAGGGAAAACCAGATCCAAAACTTCCTTGTTTCTGCAGTTGTCATCTGTGGGGATAAGTGGAGAAAATAATAGTTTTACTTTATCTTTTTGTTTGCTAAGTATATATAAATGTTAGAAACTATTGCAGATAACCACTAGCTAAGATTTGTTTTTATGGTAAGTATAACTGACATCCCTTTGAGAGAACACTGTATTTACACTACAGTTCCAAACTTACCATTGACACTTGTGAAAGGAGTGGGCTAATTTAATTCACTGCTAAATTTATTGCCTGTGCTATGTTATGTAATACTTCTTCCTAACCAGAGATTGAACAGCATGTGTTTTTACTTACTGGTGTCAAGCAGTTAAAACAACGTTGAGTTATTACAACGCGTCACAGTCACTGTACTACAACAGCCAAGATAATCTTTAAACTTTTGTGCCACATGCAACTAAACAGCACCCCTCTGGCAGCTGTAGGATAGAAGAACAGAAAATGTAAGATAGGAAAAAGATTGAAGTGTGTTTATTTGAACATATTAGGAAGGTGTTGTGTCAAAACATTTCAAAAAGAGTTAAAAGACATGCTTCTTGTATGTTTCTTTCTCCACAGTTTACAAAACGTTGTGGGGACTGTTTTTCAAAATACACAATGCTTCAGACTTCAGAAAACATGCTGTAATGAAAAAGAACCAGTTTGGACAAAACAATCGGTTATCTTTTATTTATTTATTTATTTAAATGTCTGGAAATGGAAATGCCAAATATTTTGATCTTCGGTTATTTTTTTAAATGAGTGGTAGTATTCTGTTAGGAGGGAAGGTCTGCAATGATAAGCAAGCTTAAATTCCACTGTATCTCTTTGTTCTCCAAGTCACAACCTGCTGAAGTGAGATTCCATGGTCCCTACTTCTCTACAAGAAACATTGGAATCAATCTGATTACCAGATTTTATTTCCAGTGATGCATGTGATCAGGTTTGTGTGAAATAGTTCTATTATGTTTAATGGTGCATCATGACAGTGCAGTCATTTGAGAAATCCCAAAGGAATTATTTATCTGGTGTAACTGAGTAACTGGGTTTTTCAGTCAGTAGAGATGTCATAGCAAATTTGTCTCCTCCTTTGCTGAAAGTGAAAACAACCCTTAAGAATTCTGGCATTGTAGCTGTTCATTCAATCAAAGGTAGCTTATCATACAGACAGTTCTGTTCTAAGATCGCGTGAAAATATATCAAAATTTGGTACTGAGTGTCAGACTTCCAAGTCCAAAGATAATCTGTAGTACCAGATTTCTATTTTTGTGCTGGCTCTGGCAATGATGTGACAATGATAGATGTGGGCAGGTTCTGCCAAGATTAAAATCCAGAACATATGAAAGCCTCTAAAATGATCTCAGTGCTGGGTGATCTGTATAACCCCTCCACTTCTTCAGTTTGATTTTTAAATTCCCAAGTACCTCTTTCAGACTACAGTTTTTCAGTGTACTTTTCATGCCATCTTTTGTATCTAGCCATTTGAGCAATGCTGTTTATTTGACTCACTTGAGGAGGGTCTGTAAGCTAGATGAGACTGCTGCTGTTTGGCCAGACCCATCTATGGATACAGTAGATACAGATGTCAGATGCACATCTGTTGAGGGCTGGTGCAGTGGGCAGTCACTGGGTCTTGGAGCGTTTGGTCTTACCAGGTGTGTTCTACACATTGCATGTGCAAACAGAAAGCTGTCTGCTCCAGGGGGAACAAATGGCTAGCAGTAACCTGCCAGTCAGAACTGTTTGTGCAGGTCCTAGTGGATTTCTTTTCCTTGGGGAAATTCAAGTGCAGACTTGAAAGTGGTGGTGAACTGAATACATCTGCGGGTGTGGAATGCTCTAAACTTTGGCTTTTTGTAGGAGATGGTCTGAGATGCTCCCTGACATAGACTGCAGCAGTGTCCTTTTAGACTTTTTATGAAGAAAGACAGATATCAGTGTTCTGAAAAGGCAGGGGCTCTAAACAGGACACTGTAAGGATAGGAGTCCAGTCTGTAGTGAAAGAGGGCAGCCGGAAGCAGATCAGATGCTACCCAAGCTTGCCTGGCACACCCTGGTTCAAATTGCTTAGAAACTAGGTTTTCTGTAGAATAGGCCAGATATATGTTCTATGAGTATGCTTTAGAAAATTATTATCTATCTTATTTTGCTTTGAGGATAATGTTCATAAAAATGACTCCTGGCAAGAATCAAGCCTTTGTGCAGGCAAGGACCAGACCAGCCAATCAAAACATATTGATCATGTCATTACGCTTTGACCAGATCAATCCTAAGCCTTCCCACTTGAGCAAATTGGTGTGAGATGTGGCAAAGTAAATCAGAACAGGTCAAGCTTTTGAACCGTCAGCTGAATTTCTACTGTTGATGAAGTTGCAATCATACTGTGGCCACCAGAATTCAGTGTTTTTGTTCTCATTGCCTTACCAAAGTGATATAACCAAAACTAGAGGATACACAAGCTAGGTTACATAAGGATTGTTACAGTAGGAATGTCAGCTCAGAATCTTCATTACTTCAGAGTTACTGGAAAAAAGTACAGGTTAAGAGTCGGGATGCTAGCTACTGGAGGTGCTAGATATGGTAAAATTGGACATGCAGGGCCTCATCCAAGCCAGAGAGCTAATGGCAAAGTGGGTTCTCAAAGTGGGAGGGAATTCGTAGTGTTATTTCTGCTTTTTTGTGTGCTCCTAATGTTTTACATTATTCTTGAAATCTGCTCAGGAAAATCATAGTTCAATGAAGCAGTTAGAAGCTGTAGTATTCTCTCCCATCAAAATCAGTTGTGGCATCAGTTCATAAATCTATAAATGGCCACAGAGTGTTTGGTATGAGTCTACATAATTAATGCTTTGGGAGCCTGGCCAATTTTAGAGTACTGAAGTGTGTGTGGGATAACGTTATTTTTGAGCTTGAACAGGGAAAAAAAATCTCCTTTTGTCAGCTCCTTGCCACTGCTCTACATTTATTATTCACATTAATTTTTCTTTCTATGATGTATGAGTCTGGAAACATTTTAGAACACACAGAGTTATGCTTTGTTCAATAATACAAATATGTAAAGCTGAAATGTTGTTTTTCTGACTTTGAAATGATTCTGTCATTACTACAGTTCAAGCCTGTACATGAACAAGAAAGGTGCACAGTGGAAAAAAATGCAAGACTTCAGGACATATCGCTTATCAGTTTTCTTTTTAAATCTCAATTTGTCTGCATAACATGTCCAAGCATATGCTGAAAATAAAAGGCGTGGGTGCAATAGTCTGAAAATTAGCAAGAATTTGAGTCGTGGGATGCAAAAATAGGAAGAAAACTATTGTTTTACCAGGAAATTTTGGCTGAGTTCCATTATCTCTGGCTCATGCAAACACTGAGGTGGGTGGATTAAGTGGCACTGTACTGTTCTTTATTTATAGAGCAGTGTATGATTGTGCGTGAGTGTTAGTTACATGGTTAGAGAAATGGCTTCATTTGAGTATGGGAAGCATGAATTCCCTTAGGCCGATTAAGAGCTGTCTTAGGTAAAGGGAAGGGGACTGAGTGTTCAGCTGGCATCAGGTCTCCATCCTTTGTCATAAAGCTAAACAACAGACATTTTCTTTTGTGAACTTGACAGTTATATTGCATCATGCAGGTAGTCCATTACTTGCTTTGAACTATGCTCCCTCCTAACTATTGTTCTCCCTTTTCACTTGGAAATACTTACAGAAATTTGTGATGAGCATGATATGCTATCGGTGTAGTTACTTACGGGGCATGTGAGGTCATTCATAGTATTAAGGCTGAGGAGAAATTATAGATGCTCAGTCAAAGGAAATAGATGCTGTTAGTTGTGCTCAGTTTCAGTTTAGAAATCTCAGGCACTGTGAATATTTGTTGGTTTTTGTTTTGTTTTGTTTCTTGTTTTTTTCCTATGGCCTGGATTTTTTAGGTTTGCAGGTATTTTCATGTGTATTATTATTATTATTATTATTAATTTGCTTTTGCAGTGTTTAAACCATTTGTCAGAAATCAAGCAAAAGTGTCATGGGATAGATCATCTTATATTTTAAAACCTATGAACTGTAAATTCATGAAATAGTATGTATGTGCTTTATAAGGTCTTAAATCAGAGAATTTCCCATGGGAATTAATGTAATCTACTCTGCACTGAGTTTCAGGATCAGTGATGAAAGAGACATAAATTTCTACATAACATAAATTTGCCACAAACAATCAGATACATTTCTGAGTGAAGTACTAGTGAAAATGTAAAGTAAGTAACGCACAAATTCCCCAGTTGATGGTTCTGAGCATATGTGTACATGCCCATCTCCTACCCCAAAAATAATACATATTTTTCTTATTAGTGATTTCTGTCCTCACACTCAAAAACTTGGAGGAAGTCTGTTGCTTCTTTCTGGAGGCATTTTCTTGAGCTGTAAAAGCTTTCCTGTCATTTCAAACTCAGAATGCATAACTGTAGGAGAAGAGAATCACCTGTGATCTTTCTTAATTTGTTTTTTTGTTTTGTTTTGTTTTGTTTTTAACAAGAAGCCAGATCATCAGTCTTGAGATTCACCTCATCTAGTGATGCAAGATGAGATACGTTTTCCATCTGGAAAAAACTGTATGCATTTGGAATCAGTCCTTATAGGACTCAGCTGTATTCAGCTAGTGTCTATGACGTGTGAGAGTGTTTGGTTTGGAGATGAGGAGCAGAAGTGAAAACACTTTATTAACTTTATTATCACTGCTCTGTTGGAAATTCTGAGCGTGTGCATTATGATTATTACTGTGGGTGTGTGTCTAGAAGTTTCTAAACTAAAAGGAAATAAATTTGCTGATAGAGAGAATTCAGATACTTAGCATGATCATGTGATGGTTGCAATGTTGGAATTTGAAAATCATCATGACTCCTGAGAATGTATGATACCTTTCAGTTTTCATCATTTGCTACATGCTATTATAGAGAGGCTTATTTCAGTTTTGCACAGCGTGATGATCAATTTATAAATAGAAAATAAATCCCATTAGGCAGTACTAAAGTAGGACAGGATAATTTTATAAAATCGCATTCATTTAAGGATTGTTAAATGTCTTGTGCTGCCATGGATCTGGTCTCTAGATACACAATTTCAATGTAACAGACAAATTGTACTTTTCTCTTTCTAGCTTTTTCTAATAGAAATAGATAATTAAATCCCTTTATAATTAAAAACTTGCTTCTATTGATGTGTATCTGATTTCAGATAGATACCTTTTATTCGTTCTTTTAAGAACTTGTGACAAAGGCTACTGACTGTATTGTGTTTCTCAAGAGGTAGGCAAAAGAGTATTTACTGGCACATTAAAACTGAACAGAGGAACAAACCTTCTGAACACGCAGATGTATCAGAAGTGCATCAGTGTCTGACTTGTGAATTGCACTGATATTCTCTAAAATTGATTTGTGAATGTAGTTTGGAGGGCACTTGTTTCTGATTGTCTCAAACTAGTTAGTCTCTGTTAAATTTGGAAGCAGATCACTATGTGTAACCCATCTCATTAATTATCTCATTACTCATTATCTCATCTGTTCTGAGTGTACACAAATCAAAAAGCATTCTCCTCCACTGAAATTAATTTAGGTACTGCTGTGGATATTGCTTGAGAACCAGAAAGAGTATCAGGGGAGGGCTTTGGACTTCTAACCACTGGCTGCTACTCATTGAGCATGGTTTTCCATCCACCTTACACTCTACCCACACAGCCTGTTCTTCTTCAGTTTGGCTGCAAGGATGCTTGTGGAGGTTGTGTCTAAAGCTTTGTTAAACCCAAGAAAATGACATGTGCTACTTTTACCTTGCACACAAAGCCAGTAATAACATTACAGAAGACAGCAGGATTGGTCAGACAGTCTGGATGTGGTAAATTTTTGCTGGCTCTTCTGAATCTCCTCTGTGTTCTCTATGTGCTGAGATCTGACCATTTGTTCCATATGTTTCCAGTAATTGAGGTAAGGCTGAACAGTTCATCTCTTGGATGCTCTTTTCTGCCATTCCTCGAGTAAATCTAGTGTGATATTTTTCTGTTCTTACATGATGGAGGGATCTTGCCTCTCCCTGGTGCTTCTATTTGTCTTATCTATTTACTGAAGATAACCTGTTTTACTGGATTTTCAATATCTATATGTGAGAGATAGGAAATAGGCTATTCACTGGAGAGGGTAGCACTTCTTGAGGATTCATGGTACATACATAAGGTTGCAGAAGAAGAAACAGTACCCTTCAAGTGGAAAATTATTTGTTTCTACAAAGAAACTCATAGCTGAAGTGGCCTTCATGAAATCATTTTGTCCTTCTTGTGCTTGTTTCTGAGATTTTTTGAGAGCTTCACTGTATTTATCAGTTCCTTGCTATAGTTTGTGTCAATTACTTCTGCTTTTTACAGATATGTACCAGATTTTCTTCTGCTTTCCCCCAGTTTTTTGCTTGTTTCTTTCTTTATATACATATTCATTCCAGCTACACTCTTATCCTCTTGGTGAGAAAACTCAGGGTTCTTCTCATGGGTCACATACTCTAGTCTTTGACTTCTGGATCTTATAAAGTTGATTCATATAATTATAGAATCACCAAGATTGGAAAAGAACTCTAAGATCATGCACTCCAAATGTCCACCAATCACCAATAGTTCTCATCCTCCAGGGATGGTGACTCCACCACCTCCCTGGGCAGCCTATTCCAGTGCCTGACCAGTTTCTTGGAGAAGAAGTATTTCCTAACTTCCAACCTGAATTTCCCCTGGTGCAAGTTGAGGTTCATACTTAGAATTTCATATTAGATTCATACTATAGTGCTCTGTTTAAAAGGAAAGGTTTGTGTGCACTGGCTAATCAGTGATTAAGAGATCATTTAGATGTGATGACCTGTGAAGATCAGTGCATTAAAGGACTCCTTAGCAAGTTTTCAGATTTACAATTGGGAAGCATACTTTGTTGGCAATCCTGAGACTCATAGGTTAGTTTACATCTTGAGCGTTAACAGTACATACTGTTATCAAATTTACTTTGTTAGAGTAGTTTGCAAACACTGCTAGCTGTCTAACCACTTAACTTAAGCATCTTGTCCTTAAAAAAAAATAAACATCTGATGCATGAGGAGGTGAAATTAAGCTATGAAAAAAAAGCTGTGAAAAGCCAGTAGAAAAGATACTTTCTACCCATCAGTTATTTCACATTCCTTTTTTAATTCTTCTCCCTTGCTCCGTGTTTTAAGAGATCCCCAAATGAATAAACACACTCCAAATCAACCTAACAGGTGCATACTAAAAAAAAAAAAAAAAAAAAGAAGTATTCTGATATAATACATATTCTGATATAATACATAGTAATCACACCTAAGAAACAGATTTCAAAACAAATGCTGCATTGTGGGAACCTTGCTGCAATCTGAGCGCATGTCAATCCACATAGCAGATTAAGAGTGCATTTAGTAATGAATGATAGCAACATGGGTTACAAAGTGAGATATCATCTCTTCACTCTTCTCCTAGAAGAAAATGCAGTCATAGCTCCAAATACTGTTTTCATTAAGCCTTTGGGTTTTTATTCTTCAAAAATGCATTGGTTTTTTTTTTTTTTAATATATATTTTTTTAGATGAAGAGTGGATTAAGGGAATGGCAGTGGTAAACACTGTCTGCCAGTGAATAGGTGATGCCAGTGGTAATGCTAAGCACATCCCACCAAGGAGCAGGTTCTTAAGGAGTCTGTTGAACTAAGGTCCACAGTTCTTTTTATGCTGTTTATATCAATTTGTTTCTAAGTTATGGGCAGGGTGAGATCAACAGTATTTGAATCCCTCACCTGCTTACGCTCATAACATCTTTCTGAGCTTTCACTATGGAGGAGTTGTTATAGAAAGCCCATGTTTTTATTTATCTGACTGGCTCTAAATAACTACTTTATATGCAGTCATGTCCAAAAATAAAAAAGGATATATTTTTAGCATTTGCATTAACTGGTGTTCTTGAAGGCTTAAAATGGAGTTAGACCTAGAACAGCTGGGAGCCTTTCCATCCTCCCAACAGTCTTCTGCATTCCTAGTGAGTTTATGCAGAATCTGTCGGGTTCTTTGGCAAAGATGCAGTTTTCTTCATAGCCTAGCCTGGGTGGAGATGCCTTGGACCCGTTTTCCTGGACAGGAGAGGAGCCAGGATGGGAAAGACCAGCTTTTTTGGGCAAGATGCAGGCACTGTCTCGTCAGCTCTGTCTAGGTGGAGTTGCATCAGCCCAGAAAGACACACACTATGGAAAAAACAACAACAAACATCTAGTTCCGAGAATAAAGTCAGAGGAACAGTACTCTGGAGATCATATTATGAAGTCCAAATCAAGTTCTATCCCAGTATGAATAAGTGATCTGGAATCACAGAATTGCAGTGGTTGGAAGGGACGCCCCTGCTGAAGTAGGTACTCTATAGCAGGTCACACAGGTGGGCATCCAGGAAGATGTTGAATATCTCCAGAGAAGGAAACTCCACAACCTCTCTGGACATCCTGTTCCAGTCCTCTGTTGCTCTTGCAGTAAAGTAGTACTTTCTCACGTTCAGATGGAACTTCCTGTGTGCCTGAAATTGAATCTAAATTGAAAGAAGGATTTGAGGTTCATTAAAAAGGTAGAAGTTTTTGTTTTGTTTGTTTTCCCACAGACAAATAAAGACTTTTAAAGTTTTGTTTTCTTTATGCTACTGATTCTAAATACTGCCTGTTGAAAATGGTTCAACATTAAGGACACTCAGGGAGAACTATCCACTAAAAGTGACAGACAGGCTTTGTTCTGTCCTTAGCTTTTAAAAATGTTAAATTGTCCAGTGATGAATTTTATTTAAGCTAAATGTTTAGCACACAAATTTTACCTTTAAACGGAAATAAGTTTACAGACCGAGAAATTAAATGAGTGGAATTTCCCAAGGTTTAAAAGAAAAATTGAGTGGTATCATATGGTTGTCAGGCCTCTGACTAAGGAATTTTTCAGAAGTTTAACTTCCATTCCTGTTTCCACCAGAGCTGCAGATTTGCTTATTCTCAAACAAGTGTTTGTGCTTTTTTTTTTTTTCAGTGTTGTTTACTATGTGATTTTCACAAATAAGGGGGAATGGGCTGCAGGGTGAAAGCTCTGGGGCTGGACCCCTGGCATGGGATTCCAAATTTAAGTCCAGATTCTTTTCAGCTTTATACCTCAAAAACAAGGATAGTTACTGTTCTTAGTCCGATAAAAATTAATTTTAAACTGAGTAAGGATCCTTGCAAAGGAGACAGTGAAATGATGGAAATTGAACTCTGAAGAAATGCATGATTGACCCAAAAGCAGATTATAGAAATGACATTTATAAAAATTTAACCTTCAAATTGCTGACAGCCATGCCTTTCCTTCTGCATTGTTCTCACTGATCCTAAAGTTATAGTGAGCTACAGTGATTTAACTCAGCTTTGAACTCTAGTGAGTACTGGAGAGGAACTGGCAATGTAAGTTGTAAGAAATGTATAGCTGAACAATATGAATGCTTTCATGAGACAGGGAGTGGAACAGCCAGACTTTGAGAGGAAAAATTTGCCAGATTTTCTTCTGTTTCTCTGAGAAATACCTACTATACCTGTTAAAATGAGCATGTTTTAGATTAATGTTATCATAATACATATTCTAACTGAAGGAAGAAGTCTCAGTAATTTGACATGAGAAAGGGCACTAAAGTGCTGGAGCTGACCCTGGGTCCTCACAGTACATCTCTTCCTATGGAGGTCTGAGGCAGCTAATGAGTTACTGCCCTCAAGAGACATCATTTATTCTGGAGTAGAATGTACTACTCTAGGTCTCTGTATCTCTCTCTGAATGTCAGTCCACATTCCTTGACAAGTCTGCAGCTTTTTGTCACTTCTATGATTTAAGTCACTTTTGTCACTTCTATGATTTAAGAGACATCTGGGGAGTAGATGTAGTAGGTGGGAGTCAAGTGAATGGGGCCCGGGTCTGATCAGGGATGCCCAATGACAGAACAAGGTGGGCAATGGTCAGAAATTGGAACATGAGGAAGTTCCAGGCAACATGAGAAAGAACTTTAATGTATGGGTGATAGAGCTCTGGAACAGGCTGCCCAGAGAGCTTGTGGATTCTCCTTCTCTGGAGATATTCAAAACCAATCTGGATGTTTTCTTCCTTGTTAAATGCAATTTCCGAAAACAAGTACGAGGACCAACCATTTGTACTGTGGTTGTACTAGCTGAAAAAATTGTTTCAGCAACAAGAGAAGCTAGAAAATGCAGAATGGAGTGTGATATTAGAATAAGACTTTTTTTTTAAAATTATTTGAAGTTATCTTGCTATAGCCTATTCAACTATGCTTCCTAGACAAACTTAATTACAATTCTGTATTTTCTACTGACTGATTTAACTTGGCTTCCTCATTAACAGTTACCTTTTCAGAAACTTCTTAGCTCCTCATTTGCCAGATATCAGGAGTTAGACAGAATTTAAGTTGTCTGGATCCTTCTTCAGTGAAGTCTTTTTGTTGCTGTTGTTTATTGTTGGTTCTTGTTTTGCTTTGTCTTGCACTCTCCCTGTTTTTAAATTATTACACCTTCACAGCTTAACAACCTGTACACCTTCACAGCTTAACAACCTGAATTGATCACTAGTTTCTAGTTACCAGTAAAGAAATAAGCCATAATAATAAGGCTTAAAATAACAAGATTTATTTATTCTACTTTTTAAGCACCATAGTTAAAATGGGAAATGCATGTCATTTATGTGTTAAACTGTGCCACTGTAAGGAAAAAAGTAGCATTTTAAAAGGAAGTGAGAATTGCTCTGCAATTTATTTCTTGAACCAGCAGAATGTCACTGAAATGAACAGAGCCAATTGACTGGGGACTGGAGAAATTGACACAGAGTGCTAGGACTTCAAGAAGAATTGTAGTATTGAAACTTTTTCATGACTCATCTCTCAAAATGTCCCAGTAGATCTTTGTGTAATAGATGCAGCTTTATAGGTAAGAACAGCATTGCTTTTATTCATCTGCTTTCTTATCTGTGTGAGCAAAGAGATCCTACATGCCGAAGTTGAAAGCACATGAGCTGGGTTGCTTTTGCAAAGAAATTTGCATAAGTGTGTTTTGAAAAGTTGAAGTGCTGACTGTTGACTGCATCTTTTTCTGAAGTACTGCTAAGCTAGCGTGCAGTGTTGATATAATAGCATCATTTCATTTGGGAACTGAAGTTGCAAAGACAAAACCATGTACAATGCTTTTAACTTGTCCACTTTTAATAAGAAATTGTTTCTAACTCTTTTTAAGGGTCTACATGGCACCCATTTTCATCGTTAATTTGGATTTTGCCTCTGGAAGCAATGATGATGTATATAATCTGTGAGGGGAAAGATGATTTAACATTGTCCACAGCTACCTGGCTAGAGCACATAAAGAAAACCAAGACAGTCTTTGCACAGCAGTATGATGGGAGGCAATGGGCACAAGCTGGAACATGAGAAATCCCAGCTAGACATTGATTTATTTATTTTTACTATTATTATTATTCTTACTGTGAGAGTGGTAAATACTGGAGCAAGTTGCCCAGAAACATTCTGGAAACTATGTCCTTAGAGGTCTTCAAGACTCAGCTGGACATAGCCCTGGGCAACCTGATTTGATTGGGTCTGCATTGAGCAGGGGGTGCTGAAGTCCTTTCCAACCTAAGTTATGACAGTGTTTTGTGGTTGTGGCTTATGAGTGCCTCTTGTTAATTCTACTGCAAAGAAACAGATCTATTTTTAAACTTTTCCCTTTTTGAGCTATGTTTGATTTTGAGCCAAACAACCAATATTTCTCCATGTTTGGGAGCCAAAGAAAAAACAGAAATATAAAATAGCAAAAATAAAAGCTGCACGCTGTTAGATTATCATTGCAATCTTGGCTGCTGGTACACATGGCACCAGATTTGGAAAATGAAAGCACTGCTGTGAACAATTTGGAAGTAATAAGTGAGGTGGTTCTCGCAAATAGATGGTGCTAATATATTTTCTTACGGCATGCTTCATTTGCCTAGCACTTGTGGAGGCATCATTAGGTCTTTCATTCATGCCCTCTAAAATCTTTGAAATAGAGAAAAGTAAACAGCTTCAATGTAAGGCAAAAGGAATTCTGATGATGAAGCCAAATTTGCTGTAATACAGTACAGCTGTATTCACCCTTTTGTAGGGCAGAGTTCATGGCTTTTAGCTCTGCGGATAAAAGTGAAAAATAAGATTGCATATGTTCACAAGAGGCCACATACACATTCAGTTCACCACTAGAATCACAGAGTAAGTGCAGGTATAACGTCCTGTCCCACCAGTGTTTTTGCTAGTGAAGCAGGTGAATAGGTAGCTCAAAATGTAAGGTGCCAGATACATTTATTTCAAAATACAAAATAGTTACTATTTCCATTTGTACTTCATTCTTCAAACTTGTTGCTGTATTGGCACATCAGGTTTACTTCTGAATGTGTCAGTTACTTAATGAATTAAATTATTTAATTAATAAATTTTCAGCCAGCTGTTGATGTATCTTCTTAAGCTAGAGAGAGAAACAGAGTGCTCTTCAGCTGAAGACAATTTATTCGATGTGGCCAAGAAATAATTTTGGTTTGGGATGGAAACAGAAAAGAGACAGTTAATTCAAATTCCAGTCATCTCATCACCTGATTTCTCTCACATTTCTTGAAACAGATGAAAATCAAACTAGCTAGCTCTGTGCTAACTGCACAGCTGTTGTTACCAACAGTACTGTAAAGATGCAGTGCATTCATGGGACACAGAATTCCAAAATATTCAGTTCTGTGTTGCTGAAAACAAATTTTTTAGGGGAAAAAACTCTTAGTTAGTTTTGTTTGCTTTTCTATGTTGGAAAACCTGCTGTCCCCAACACTGAATTACTAAATAAATACCATTTAAATGCAACTAGCCCAGTGATCCAGTTCTGTATTTCTCTCTTAACTTCTCATTAGCTTTTAAATAGCAATGGAATTACTAAAATCTGTTTCTAATAATTACCTGTTACTATTTTACCTTTACAAACTGCTTTGCAACTGAGATTTCTTAGTGGGATGCTATAATACACAAAGGGCTTTGACTGGGCATTTGCAGTGAAAATAGAAATTGAAAATTAGAGCTCTCTGCTCTTCTGTAGCTGTAAGTTAGAACTATCTGCTAAGAGTAGAATGTGGTACCAGCATTCTGAATTCTCCTCCCCCTCCCTGTTAGTCCATATTAATTAAAGATATGAGAAAAAGACAATACTTCATATAATTGGCAGTAAATCTAAATCCAAATAATGTCCAGCTAAATATTTCACACACTATCTTTTTTAGCTGCTCTTGCATTTTAAAGGCTTTAAATAGGCTCCTGTTGCCTATTCATGACTGCTTTTATTTTTTTTCCCCATCTACCTTGACTGCTGGTACTCTCAGCTGGATTCTTCCAACACTTTGCAGCTATTTTCTTCCTTTTGAAGAGTTACCAGTGGTTGGTTTCCTTATGATATAGCAGTTTTTACTGGGCTGTCTCAAAAGTCATTCCTCTTTTAGGCAAAGCGTCCTTTCACCTAGAGTTCTCTCTAGCAATGCAAGGTGTTTGCAGTTTGATACAATTAGTGTTATGTTTTTACTTCAGTTCTGCTGTTTGCTGTTTGTCATACTGCTTTGGGCCACCAATAGAATTTTGTTGAAAAGAATGCTTGCAGATCAGCAAGGAATTTTTGTTGGCGACCCACAAGGGAAAGACTGTATTTCAGATATAGCCGTGGATCTCAGAATCTTCCATTTAGTGATGGCCTGAAGTTGAATTACTCCACAAATTCGAATACTTAACACCAGAGTTTCAATAATGCATGCCAAAAACCAGACACAACAGAATATAAGATAAAAAATTTCAACCTTGCTTTGCTCTGTGCCTAAAAGTGTTTTTTTTCTGTTTCCAAGATATTTTTAAAATCTCTTTGCGTTGGAATTTGAGGGAATCTGGTTTATCATTTGACTCTTTCACCAGGGAGACGAGGGGAGGAGAAGGGAGGAAGATATTCTAAAATCATGATGTATCAAGGGCATTTTCTCAAAATCAAATTCATTTGTACCACAGCATGATTGTTTACCTGAGTGGTGGCCAAGATGGAGATTACATTACTCAAAACAAGAATGCTTCTGTTACTTGTTTAAAGTACCTTGAATTCAACACAAATGAAAACTGTTCTGCTAATCCTGAGAGTAATTCCCATTCACCTAGCTGGTTGCCTTCAAACCAGTTATGCCTGTGCTGCTCTGTGCTCTCTGCTGGCCACATAAACCTCTCTGTGCATATCTCTCAGCTATTCATGGATCACAAGTGACTAAATGGGCTTTCCTCACAGAAGGTTTGTTTGTGGTCTGCTATGTTTGTACTCTTAGAGCATGATTCTAAGTAGGTTGCACACAGGTGGGCACAAAAGTGAAGAGTTGGAACAGTGTAAGGGCTTCTGGAAAGGTACTAGAGGACTAAGCTCTCAGCAGACATGAGGTCTGGTCTGCTTCTTGGTGGGTTCCCTGGTCCAACCCAATGACTAAGTAGCTCACTGACCTTCTTTGGGTCATTTGATATGAGTTGACTGATATTTAGGTAGCAATAAAAATTAGGATTTTCAAGATCCCTTCCAACTTGGGCTGTTAAATGAGTCTGTAAAATAGGATTCAAGATCAGTCAGATGGAATGCAAGAAATTGTTTCAAACTAACAGTGGGATTTTTTGCTTTTCCATACTACGCATCAATAAGGAGGAAGAGGAAGAAAGGAGAAAGACGTTATGTAGAAGTTGTTTGTATAGTAACGTACAAATTGCCATGGATTTCCTCTGAAATTTTCAGTTTGTAGTTCTGTACTGCTTTGACATCTGATAGCAAAACTTGTCAGCATTGGCTGTGGTTGCACTTCCATCTGTGCACATCCAAGAACTAGTCAGCCTCTGGTAGCTATCAGAGTTTGTTGAAGGGAATGCAGTATAGTCACCTGAAGTGTGGTACCTGTGTTACTGATTTAGCACAGCTATTTTCCTTCAAATAGACACAGCTAAAGAAGAGTTAAGAGGGCCATTTGTTTGCCTTGCCCTGTACTCTTTGGGTCTGAGAGCAAGGGAAGAAAATGGGAGAAAAGTGACCTTCTAGACATCCCTCTCAGCAAGGGGAATAAAGTAGTAATCAGAAGCTTACAGAAGAAGTAGAAGATGGTTAACTATTAGGGCATATATTAAGGATAATGTGGAGTTGAGATCATAACTAAATCACCATCACCAAGGAGATGGAAAGAAGGATTTTCCCTAAATACCATCAACTGTGACTCTGTTGACATAATATACCTAGACTTCAGCAAAGCCTTTGACACCGTCTCCCACAGAATTCTCTTGGAGAAGCTGGCAGCCCGTGGTTTGGACAGGTACACTCTTTGTTGGGTAAAGAACTGGCTGAATGGCTGGGCCCAGAGTGTGGTGGTGTTATATCCAGCTGACAACCAGTCATGAGTGGTGTTCCCCAGCAGTCAGTATTGGGGCCTGTCCTGTTCAGTATCTTTATTGATGACCTGGATGAGGGGATTGAGTGTACTCTCAGTAAGTTTGCGGATGACACCAAGTAGGGCAGAAGTGTTGATATGCCTGGGGGTAGGAAGGCCCTTCAGAGGGATCTGGACAGGCTGGGTAACTGGGCTGAGGCTAGTGGGATGAAGTTCAACAAGACCAAATGCTGGGTCCTGCACTTTGGCCACAACAACCCCAGGCAAAGCTACAGGCTTGGGGCAGAGAGGATGGAAGACTATGTAGAAGAAATGGATCTGGAGGTGTTGATCCACCCTCAGCTGAACACGAGCCAGCAGTGTGCCCACGTGGCTAACAGGACCAATGGCATCTTGGCTTGTATCAGAAGTAGTGCAACCAACTAGGAGCAAGAAGGGGATAATTCCTCTGTATTCAGCTCTGGTGAGGCTGCACCTTGAGTACTGTGTTCGGTTTTGGGCCCCTCACTACAAAGAAAAGGCATTGAAGTCCTGGAGTGTGTCCAGAAAAGGGTGACTAAGCTGGTGAGGCGTCTGGAGCACAGGTCTTATGAGAAGCAGCTGAGGGAGCTGGGATTGTTTAGTATGGAAGAGAGGAGGCTCAGGGGAGACCTTATTGCTCTCTATGACTACCTCAGGGGAGGTTGTAGTGAGCTGGGGGTCCGCCTCTTCTGACCTTCTCTCATATAAACTACCAATAGGACTAGAAGGAATGGCCTCAAGTTGCACCACAGGAAATTCAGGTTGGCTGTTTGGAAATACTGCTACTCTGAAAGAGTGGTCAGGCGCTGGAATAGTCTGCCCAGGGACATGGTGGAGTCACCAAACCTGGAGGTGTTTAAGGTTAGGTGTTGTACTGTGAGACATGGCTTAGTGAGAACTATTGGTGGTAGGCAGACAGCTGGACTGGATGGTCTTGTAGGTCTTTTTCAACCTTGCTGATTATATGATTCTATGATCACCATATGAAGCCACTGGGGCCATGCAACTTTGGATAGCAACAAGGTTCCAAACAGCAGAAACCAGGAAGGAACACCAATAGACTTCCAAGTCATATAATATGCATCATAAAGATACTTAATAAAGCACGCTACATGGCATCAAAGTTTAGGAGTATTGCATCTCATTGATAGCAAATTACATTTATTAAAATTAAATATTCACCTAAATTCCATTTTATAATATCTTACTGCAGAAAGGGAAGCATATATGAAAGGATAGTCTCTGTTAAACATTTGTGTCTAAAAAGGAAGGAAGGCTTATAGTATTTGATACAAATATGAGATATATAGACTTCTGTGTTAAAAATTTTAATCGGTCAAAAAAAAAAAACCACAGAGGATTTTTTAAGAAATTAACTGATGATCTAATTTCATTTTAAATATACAATAGTTTTGTAAAATATCCGCAGTTGGAAGCGACCCACAAGGACCACTAAGTCCAACTCCTGGCTCCACACAGGACTCTGTGTCTGAGAGCATGCTGATAATATTTTTTATAATAAAATTGCTGATAATATTTTTATATAATTGCAGTGTGATGATAAAAGAAGTTGTTTCCCAGATGAGGAAGGAACCACCACCCTTTTCCCCAGGATGGTGCCTTACCACTGATAATGGCAGAGAGTTGAGGTGTCTCAAACTACTGTCATTTCCTGGGATATGGCAAAGTAGCCTTTGAAGAATTGGGATGGCTTCCTCACTTTTTTTCCTGAGTGCGTTTACTTGATCACTCTTCAGATAAAGGGTTTAATTGGAGGCAGATGTTTTCCATCAATTTTGCTTGTATCCTTTGTATAAAGGAAAGGGGCATGAAGAGTTTAGTCTAGGCCTTTTCAGCTAACTTGCAGACAACTGCAGGTACTCATGACTACTACTAAATCATTTTCAAAAATTGGGGACTGTGGCCTCTCAGTAACCCCAGTCATTGTACTTTCTCCAGATGAAGGGTAGTGGAGTGATTCCTGAGAACCAGTATGTACTTGTCTGAAGAAATTTTGAATATCAGTCTGCATTTACCTCTGGAAAGAAGAGAAAAAGGAGGAGGGATATGTCAGGAGAGAGAAAGAAGTTATTGCTACCCTCTTGTGTAATGACAAGTCCTACATCTCTCATTGTTTTTCTTTAGATTTTAACTCCTGAAGCAAAATGACTTTATGAAAATTTCATAAATATTCAAAGCATTCAGTGCTTTAAAATATTTCTTGGAAATTCTGAGTAATGTATATGTATTAGTCTAGGTGATCTAGTTTAATTCTAACTAGAAAATTACATTTCCTTCTGAACACAACTGAATATAAATAACTAACTGCTGTAGCATTTTTATTCAAACGTAGTTACCACTCATCCTCTAATTTTGC
Source organism: Alectoris magna (assembly GCA_030625065.1). Classification (NCBI taxonomy): domain Eukaryota; kingdom Metazoa; phylum Chordata; class Aves; order Galliformes; family Phasianidae; genus Alectoris; species Alectoris magna. Next base: position 111,442,153 of record CM060560.1, read on the forward strand.
AATATGTCTTAGTGTTATTGCATCCTTACATTTTTATTTATTTATTTATTCCTAACAAAGGAGAATGATCTCCTGATGCCATTTTGTTATCTCTGGATCCTAAAGTACTGCTGTAACTCCTGTATTTGAAGGAAAAGCTGTTTACATTTTTTCTGATTACTTCACATACTCTTCTACTACTACAACTGTAGAAGCTGCTGCTAATAATATTACTAAACTAATGAGAGGAAAGAAGTAGACACATTGGAAACCACAATTTTATGTAACAGCTTGCTTTCTGAAATACTCTGAGTTGCCATGAGACTCTACCTTCAAACAATTGTTTTGTTGCTTGCATCTAACAAACTGAATGGTCTTATGTTGCTATAATGTCATATTCTGTTACTAAATACATAATTACAAGAGAATACATTTTGTTCTTCTCTTTTTTTTTTTTCTTTCTATAGTGAAAAGACAGAGTCTGAAAGTTCAGATCAATGCAACAGATGACACTGTTTGCATGAGGTATCTTCGACCAAGCCAAAACACCAAACTTCAAGGTTTTGTCCTGGGTTATGGAAGCAGCTTCTTCTCTAATCAGTACATTCCTTTACCTTCAGAAGGAAACACCTACATAAATGAACTTGGTAAAGTATTATTCCATTCTATTCTACTGTCGTCATGGTGTGGATATAGACCAATGAAATTATGAATCTTTGGGTTTCTTAATGTGTGTTTTTATTGGAGTACTGCTTTGGCTTTTTTCGTGTGTTTAAGGTTAGCTTGGGAAGAATTTCAGATAACAGTGTTCCTTTAAGGAGAGAAAATAAATTCTTGTTGTTTGGAAGAGCTTGTTATTTATATTTGATGATTTTCACTTGTGGGAATTTTTAATCCTAAAAGAATGTACTCTATTGACTGCATTAGAGATGATACGAGACAATTTTCCTAAATCTGCAGTTATGTATGTGGGAGATGTTTCTGTTTTTCTCATAGCGAAGAAGCAGCAACAAAACAATTTTACATATTGTGTGATTGATTCACTTTACTGGAAATGTTTATATCAAAATGATGCATTTTCTTGTAGGGGCATGTTCTAGTTGTACATGTTGCAAAATAACCTGTGCATTCTGTGTCAGAAGTTACAAATAGAACTCCATGAGTTGTTGTATGAGAGAGATTAAAATGCATTTGAAATCTTGTATGTTGTTGATTGGGATAGGAATGAAAGAGTGAGTTAGGCTGTCTTTTTAACTGTGGATTGTCAGTATTGATAGAATTGTGAAACAGGAGAACTGGATCAGTTATAATTGTCTCATAAATTATAAAACATTGATTTATTAGAATTTTACATTATAAAAAAATCTGTCCAATGTCTGAGAATTTTCCTATTGCTTTCTTTAATTTTCCTTAGCCTGGAATGAATTCAGGGTCTTGTATTACCCTCATCATTGCAATGTCAGTGACCCTTGTGTAAAAGAGAGTAGAGAAAGCATGCATAAGCGTAGAAGTAACAGTTGCTTTGTTTTGAATGTGGTAAGTCAAGGCAATTCTAGATGTGTGCTCCAGGCTGAGAACTATGAAATACAAAAGGATAAATAAGATGTTAGACATACATAGAATAATTACTAAGAACCTTCTCTAGATTTCTCTGGCAAAGGTTGACTTCTTCCTTTTCATGAGTTGATATGTCTGTGATCTCTCTTAACTTTTATCACCAATACAGTGTTTGAGTTCATAAACATCACTTAAGCTGTATGAATCTAATGTATCCCATGTGCAACCTTAAAATCAGCTCAGTAAAAATGCTGTACTGGATTCCCGGTAGAAGTAGGCATGAATAATACCTGTGTAGCTGTATTGCAGGAATAGTGGGAGTAAGTAATTTTCACATGCTTTGAGATCCTTGGAAAGAGGAAAAAGCCCTGAATGTAGTCACATGTAGATAATTTGCACTTCCCTCCATTTAATAGCAGCATCACTACCTAATGATTTGTGAAACCATATGAAAATGTCACCTGGACCATACAGGTTCTTGGTAACTTTCATACTAACATCCAGTGATGGGTACTGTAAACATGTTTATTTGGTTCTGTAGTCCAATGGCATGGCTGCATGCATATTCATTACAATTAAGCAATCAAAATCTTGAAGTAATGAACACTAAAGATGAGAAACTCCATTATATGTACCCCCTCCATTGAAACTAAAACATTTTCCTTAGCATATCCGGACAGAGAAAGGCACAAGTGGTGAGTAATACTCTCTTAATTATTGTAAAGGAGAAAATGTAATAAAAATGTAATTCACTCATGCTAATAAAAATTGTCAGTAAGTTTTCTAGTTGCAGTAAACCTGATTGTAAGTTCCAAATGTCTAATAGCTAAAAATGCAATCTGCAATGTTAGTACTGCTATAATGACTAGCATTTCCAACTTGAAGAAAATGTCATCTTTGAAAGGAAAGGAATAAAAGATGCTAACAGTAATAGGTATATATTTTAAGTTGCAAACATTTGTTTAAAGCAATTAAAAGTACATTTGCTAAAAGTATTGCTTTTAGTTACAAGTTTTAGTGTTACGTTACGTGCTTAGTATATTTGTTAACGGGAATTTGGAAGCAGAGAACACAACATACTTCCCATTGCATTAATCCTAAAAACAACATTAAACAGCAGCATTGGCTGTGCTACTGTATGAATATAGAACTTGAGCTAAAAGAAGAAACATTTGTTGTGCTTTTGGCTCTGTTTTAGAATGACATGCAACAGAGTTAAAGAGAAGGTATTGGTGACTGCTAGCACCTCCCATAATTTCAGGGACCAGGTGCTGAATTTACTCCAGGATGGTGCCTAGTTTTAGGAACTGTGGATGTGTTTAATTCTGTCACTCAGAGATCAGACACTGCTTTATATGGATGTTGGAAAAAGAATATATTGTAGAGGGGCAATATTAACATTCTCAAGACACTTTCCAAAGGTACAAGAACTCCTAGGCCATATTGTGGTGCCATATTGTGGTGGTCACCAATCTTTGGTGATTTCTAGTGCTTCTGGCATATCTCTGGTTATGAAATTGGCCTGGTATTCTATCCTCATATTAAAACAAGGATTTTTGTTATTATTTGTTTTGTATGGTTGTTGGTGCTTGTTTATTTTTTTAAATTTCACCCCACATATATTTTCTATTCCATGTTTTAGATATTCTAGTCAGTCAGGTGGCTCTGTGCGCTCTGCAAAGTGTATGTTCCAAACATTTTTCCCCGCAGCAAAACAAGTTAGGCTTATAGAAAGGTGTTCACATTCAGTCCAACATTTCTCTCTGTCCTCTCATGCTTCGGCTTATCCCACTTCTACAGAAAACAGATGGAGTTTACAGGCTGCACTGAAAAATGGTTGGTTACAGCTCATTCTGAACAGTATGGAAGGAGTGAATTCCAAAGGTGAATAGATGTTGAGGCCTGTTTAGACTGAGACTAGCACAATTTAAGGTTTGTTTCTCACTTGCCAGTTTTAGTAGTTCATGGAAAGAGAAGACCTTTCCCAATAGCTTTAGAAACTGAAGCTGACCACAACTTTAAATTGGTTTAGTTGCTGAAATATAAAGATTAGAATTGGATATTCAAGGGCATTTGGTGGTAACCAGAAGGTATGTTTCCCCAGCAGGATAGGGAGCATACCATTTCGTGAGAACATGACTAGATCTGGGAGAATGGATTTCCTCTATCTATAGAGAGGTGAATCTTGATGATAGTATTAAAATTGTCAAGGGACATGGTTTAATGGGGAAATATTGTTGGTAGGTGAATGTTGGACCAGATAATCTTGGAGATCTTTTCCAACCTTGGTGATTCTGTTAACATTAAACACAAAGTCAGTAAGATGCAATAATTTATGAAATTACAGATGTATGTTTATATGTTTTGAAAGAAATAAATGAGAATATGATCTTTCTTAGAATTTACTTCCAGGAGAATTGCATGGCTTTGTAGAAAGTGTGACATCCACTTACAGTTCATCCACTAAAATACTCAGCTCCTCATTGGAGTGGTTCTCTTAAAATATTTTTGGGGTTTTTCTTCTTTCCTTTTGTGTGGAATCATAGAATCGTTATGGTTGCAAAAGACCTCCAAGATCATCTAGTCTGTCCATCCACCTACCGCCAGTGTTGCCCACTGGCCATATTCCTTAGCACCACATCTACACACTTTCTTGAACACTTCGAGGGATGGTAGCTCAATCACTTCCCTGAGCAACACATTCCAAGAACTGACCACTCTTTCAGAGAAGTTTTTCCTAAAATCCAACCTGAACCTCCCCTGGTGCAACTTGAGGCCACCACTTCCAGTTCTATCAGTAGTTAACTGGGAGAAGAGGCTGATTCCCACCTTGTCGCAACCTCCTTTCAAGGAGTTGCAGAGGACAATAAGATTTCCCCTGAGCCTCTTCTCTAGATTGAACAATCCCAGTTCCCTCAGCTGCTCCCCATAAGATCTGTGCTCCAGGACCCCTCACCAGCCTCGTTGCCCTTCTGTAAACAGCCTCCATGGCCTCAATGTCTTTCTTGTAGTGAGGGATCCAAAACTGAACACACTATTCAAGAGTGTCAACAGACATCTCCACATCCATTTTCTATGCACAGTCTTCCAACCACTCTGCCCCAAGACTGTAGTGTTGCCTGAGGTTGTTGTGGCCAAAATGCAGGACCTGGCACTTGGACTCATTGAACTTCATCCCATTAAACTACACTGCAACTAAACTAATAACTGAGCCAGCAATTGTGTAACATTATCCATGAATCAGGAACTGCCTGCAGATAGGATGTAAAAAAGAAGAGTTATGTTGGATTTCCTGAACTTTTAATGAGCTCATGCTGCCAATAAACTCTTGAGCAGCTTTATGCATTGCTAGACAGCTCAATTTGAATTAACGTGAAGTGTAAATGACAATGATGAGGTAGCATTAAAGTTTGGTATGAAGAAGTATCAGGGTGCAAGATGTGTTTTCTTTGGTGCTGATGATACTTCACAGGCTGACATGACAGTAAGTGACATTATTGTTGGTCAAGGAATTTAAACGGATGGTGTCAAAAGATATCAGAATTTAAATTCAGATAAACTAATAAGCAAGGTGAAAAGACCCATCCAAATGTTCTGAGCTTTATTTAAACTTTCATCTAAATCTCTTCAGTCTTCACAACTCACAAACAATATTTCCTTGAGATTTTTGCACTAGTTTGGTCTAACTTGGTTAGGAAGGAAAATAAAGTCAGTCTTCTTGAATGTATTATTACTGTTGGAGAAACCCAAAAAATTGGATGCAGACAAGGACATTTTGTAAGAATGGACAGCTAAAAAACTGAACAAAATGCATTCAAAGAAACAGATGAGAGTTGGAACATACTTTGTTTCACCTTTCTTTACTTGAAGCAGACTGTATAGTGATGAGGAGAATGTGCTGGGAATTCTGCTTTGTAGTAAATGTAATAATTTGTGCAAGAAATTTGCATACAAAAAGGGAAGAATTCTATTACGTCCTCAAACACATTTTAAGAAGTGTAATTCAGGGATGTGTGCTAGAACAGTACTTAGCTAAAATTAAGTAAGCATTAATTCAAGGAGGGTGTCACATCTAGTAATATTTAAAAAAAAACCAACAGCAAAAATCCAGATAACAGATTCTTATTGCTAGCGTCAGCTGCATCCAGTGGAGGTGAGTAGTTGCACCCTGAGTTGGACAAACGTACTACCGATTCACTTGCACAAGCTTCTTTGTCCCCCTTTATCCCCCAGTCGCTTTTTTCTTTTATAACGTTATCAAAGTACTGGTTTAATTCTATCAACTTAGCGGTCTTTGAAATGTTTCTTCTGTAGTAAATTGTAGACGCAGTGGTAGGCGTAGTGTGTGTGTCTTTCAGGCTGTCTGAATGAAAAAAAATACTGAGTCACTGGAGTAGTTCAGAGAAGTATTTCATTTACCTGGCAATGGTTCATTGAGCTGTAACAGCTGTGGTGCTTAAAAGAAATGAGATAGATTTAAGAATATTTATTGAATGTATACAAAGGTGTGTTCTGTACGTATTGAATGCCGTACATAGAATTCCTAGTGTTTAACAAATCCTGGTGTTTCTAGTCTGTGAGTAGGATTTTCTCCTGCTTCAGAAGTTATTTTTTTGAGCGTACGTGACTGTCCGAGTCACACACGAGTGCTTTGCTCCAAACTGGCACTGCTTTATTCAGCTGTGAGTATTTAAACTTGAAAGAGCAATACTGATGACATACTGGAGCCACCCAAATGAATTATCAAAACCAAAAAAATAGAAGAAAAAAATGGAGAATTATAACACTAAGAATTAAGCATGGATTTGTTGACTAGCAATCATCTGGCACATCTGGTCATTTTCCTACTGAAGCCTGTCACTATTTGGACTTTGATTTGCAGCTTCAAGGGGTTTGTACAGAAACAGTTGCGTGCCAGCTGAAACAATCTGTTAACCACAGTGTTTGTCACTCCGACCTTAATAATGGGCGCTAAACAGGTTCAAGCAAACAGATTTCTAATGTTCATCTTTTAGTATCAGCTCATCAAGAAAGCATTAAGGTTCCAGCAAGGAACCTGGAAGATTTTGGTACTGAATTTGTAAACATAAATCAAACTGAACTTGTTGAAGTTCACAGAGTTCTGTAAAGATTAATCATTTAGAATATTTTGAATTCTTGCAAGATCACACATGTATTTACTGTATACTGGATATATAATTTTACAAATTTTGAAGAGTGACTTCGTAATTTGTGAGGTTTCAAGATGATGGTCAGAACTAATGATAGTGTATGTAAGTTGCTCTGAAAGTAATGCCTCCTATTTATTTTCTTGGAAACTACAACAGCTACAAAGAGCACAATAACACTATCTGATAGAGGGAATGCTCAGCTACAAAACACTGTTTTTCAGCATGATCACTACCATTAGCTTTTTTTGCCAGCGATGAACAAGAGCCAGCACGATGCAACTATAAATATCTGCACCAATGGAGGTGAACCCACTCTTTCATAGCTGCTATGACAGTGTTGTTGTTATGAATATGTTGCCCACACCACCCATCTTTCATTGGTCTGGACAGATGGAATTCAGAAGGTACCAAATCCAGACTATACTGTGGTTGCAGTAGGACAATCTGGTCAAGATTGGCAATTTGTTCCACAGTATTCAAAATGGTCTGACACCTGGTGTTATCATGTTGCAAGCAAAAGGTTGTCTTATTCTTTGGTCTGACTACAGAAATTTGAGCCTTTTCAGGAAATCTGGAAAGATTGTCCTTTTCCATTCCCCAGAGACAGTGCACATTGCTATACGTGCTGAGAGCTGCATCTTGAACATTTTCTTCAATAGAGAATTCACATCTTATCACTCTGTGGACTGCTGTTTCGACTTCAGCTCGTAGTGTTGACACCACGTCTCATCACTGCTAGTGTTGTGATCCAGGAACCTGTCTCCTTCAGCCTTGTTTTGGCTCAATAGGACCTGACAAACTTGCATACAGTGTTCTTTCTGTTCCTGTGTGAGAATTCCTGGGACACACAAGGTGAAAGCTTTGCAATATTCCAAGGTTGCCACTGTCATTTCCAATGCATTAAAGCCAATATTCAGCTCTGTATACTGTTCCCTGGTTGTAACCCATAAATTCATGTGGATGAACTGACTGAGACACTCTACATTTCATGGATATGGCAGCTGTACATGGCCATCCAGAGCATGGCTTGTCTTCACATCACTGTCGCCATTGCTGAAACACGCCATCCACTGCCTCACTGTGCTCACATCCAGTGTTTGGTCTCCATCAACATTCAGCGTCATGAATGTCAATGGGTACTATGTTTTCTGCGTGGAGGAATTGAATGACACACCTCTGCTTCATTTTCACTTCCATGTCAGATGCCATTTTGACATCCTGTCCCTCTGCTGCCACCTGTCAAACAGCAACAAAATGTAGGGGAATACTGATGGGAAGATTCACCCTCTACAGCTGTACCACCAGCATCCAACTCTGATGTTGTAGGCCTGTGTAATAAAATAGGACATATTACTTTTGGACCAATCCTCATAGTCAGCACTTTGTGAGAATTATAATGTTATCCCAAATAGGCATGAATGAGTAGCATGAGGAAATATTACTTCAGTTCTGTTGATTAAAACAAATTTTAAAATTTATTTTAAAATATAAGCTAACAAATATAATATTTAAGAATAGTTTGAAGTGTCACTTATTTCTAGTTTCAGGTCTTATCTTAGCACACTAAGTTTCTAAGTAATTGTATAAGTTCTAACAGAATTTTATGCCTCTATAAATATTAAAACATGGGGGTTTTGTTTGTTTGTTTGTTTTATTTGAAGGGATAATTGCACGTTAGGGTTGCTCTCTCTCTCTGTTTTTGTTTTTTTTCTTAAACATACTCTTTCACCCCTGCTGTTCTGAGTAGTTCCTTTCAATGCTTGTTACATGTATTTGGGGTGCAATTGAAACCCAGTGAAAAAAGAATAATTAAGGTACGCATGTAGCATGGGTATCCGAGACATATGCATAGTATCAGTCAAGTTAGTTTTTGCCATGTGTCTTCATGTCATCCAAACTGCATCAGATGTCTCCCTAATGTGTCAGAGTTTGTGCAAAAGTTGGTTTACTTCATTTCATATGAAGTGTTTCCAAAAGATTTCCAGTTTCACAACTGATGCCCAGATAGCAGTGACTGCATGCGTCCTTTAGAGTGGCTGAAGTTCTGCTATGCATTAAAGGAGACTTAGGTCATTCTTGTAAGATTGAATCCAAACTTGAAAATTCTTATCTTTGGCAGTGTTTTGTGTCTTTTATGGCTTCGTAAAGTGATCTGTTCTGGTAGCTTTTCTGCAGTAAAGCAGACTAACATTTTATGGGAAGTGATGCAAATAAGTTTAATCTGGAGTAAAGATGGAGACAGATTTTTTCAGGTAAAGGTTTAAAAAATATAAAAATATTTTGCAGTGTGCAGGGGTTTTTTTTTGGTTTTTTTTTGTTTTGTTTTTTGTTTTGTTTTGTTTTTCCTGTGAGACAGAGCACAAGTTTTAAAATTTTAGTAAATATAAATTTCAGAAGGTATGGAAGATGTGATTTATCTCTGTTCTCTGATATGAACTTACTCAATAAGGAAATCATTTAACTGTTGCTCTCCTGTTGTAAGCAATATCATTTTTACTGTGACTACCCTAAGTTTTCAGTCAAACTTAGCCCTTTGTTAGTTTTGTACAAATTTAGTCTCTTGTCCTCAGGTGTTATTAACAAATTTATGTTCATTGAGAGTATCCAAAACTGTCCAAGCATTTGACAGTTACATCTCACAGTAAGTCTTTGGTAAAATATTTATAAAAAAGGACTAAGACTGATGTGAATACTGCATGAAATTTGTCACATGTTGTTCCCTGCAACCAAACAGCCATGAAAATCTTGAATAATTTAATATTAGTCTAAGGGAGTATACTGTGCTAGATGGCTGACATATTTTGCTTGCTCTTTTACAACAAGCCGTCTTTACTCATAAACTGCTTACAATAGGAAAATTAACATGTGCAATCAGAAACAATATATAAATTTTAAAAAGAAGTTATTAATAGTAGAAAATGTGATGTTAAATGGTTCTAAAAGCTTAAAAACAAAATACAATGGAGAATGCGTCAACAAAATGTCGACACTCTTTTGACATCACAAGAAAATTTGCTGCTAGTTAATGATGGAGCCTATTTTGAAGGGGATTGTTTTGTAGCTAAGCACTAGTAGAAAAGGTGTTTGACAATATCTGAACCATCAGCCTGAGAAAGATCTCCTCCCATGGCAGCATCAGCAGCCACTACAGGGATCTGGTTATACTGAAGTGATGGAAGCAGTAGAAAAACAACTTTTCCCCACAAGTTATTGCGTTCACTTAGTGTGCAAGTATATTTAAGAAGTAGGATGCAGTATCCTTGCAGAATTTCTTAGTTCTGATGGAATAATCTTAAGAGTATTTTATGGATATAATTACACCATTCAGTAGGTCATCAAAATCCCACTGGTGTGTTCCATCCTGGTTGCTCATGTGTTTGGCTTTTAGATAGGGAAGGCTGAACGTAGTTTGCAGATGGCAACTGCCTGAGGAGCTCTCAAGTTTTTCCTTTTCATCTGAGCTTTCCTTCTCCTTTGCTTTCCAAATAACATCCGGCTTGAAATGTTACATGTATGTCCTGCCAAGTTCGCATATTTGTTAACTCTTGGTCAAAAAGAATGGCAAAATCTTTTATGCAGGGATGTGTGATGTGATATTCTTCCTATGGCTAGAATACTTCTGAATGATTTTTTAGTAAACCTTGAAGAAAATGTGCCTAAAGACCCTTAAAATTGGATAGCATACCAAATTTTCACAGAATATTGGACTTTTTCTTAATAAATGATAGGTTAATCCCTTTCTCAAATAGATGTTAAATCTATACTAATTCTTTCTTCATTTACAGATGCAGAGCCACGGTATTTGGTTTCAGTGAGACCAGCACGTGTTTCAAATAACAAGAAATCTTGTTCAGGTATTTGAGCACTACTACATCTCTTTCTTCAAGCAATTTTAGCAAGACAATATCCTGTTTTTACTAGGTTTCTCTGAAAACGTGTCTGTAACTGTAGGTGACTTACTGAGATGCATGAACGCCATATGTGAGAAGGCAAAATGCAGACCAGTACTTCCCAGATAGTAGTTAGTCATGAATGTGGTGTTGAAAACGTGAAGGTTGTACAATAGCTGAAGACAGTTCTTGTAAAATGTTCTAAAAGTGAGAATTGAAACTTAGAGTATTACATTAAAAAAAAACACAAAAACTAAGAAGTTTAAATGCACCTGCATGCATTGGTTGAAAGTACAGATCAGATTTTCATTGAGCTTGTTAAGTGAAGAGATACTAGGGATCAAAAGGCTTGAAAAGAAATCAGATCTGTTTCAGTGGCTTAAACTTTTGGGGAACTTGTGGTCATGTGTATATTTTGAGGAGTTACAGATAAATTAGATATTTCAAGTATGACAAAATGATACAAAGACTATATGAATTTCCTTTCATTTCATCCTCTTTCATACAACTAAGGTTCTGATTGGGCTTGTAGCAGTCCATAAACATCAGGTCCAAAATATTTGCTCTAGATCATTTCTTCATTTCCAACTATTTGTTGGAAAATCTTACTTCTGAATGTATTTAAAAGCTTCATGTAAATAAAGTTATTTTTCCACATGAGGGATAGCTGTGCTTCTTCATTCAGAGCAAATTTAATCTAAGTATCACCCAAAATGTAAGCATTTTGAATTTAGTATGTGGTTAAAAAACATAAATGTCCTAGATACAGACACCAATTCAGATCTGCCTGCAATTCAAAACAACAGAATTTTTGTTGGTCTTGTTTTACTCTTGATTGAAAGTGCTGTTGACAGTATAAATTATCTGTGGACACATCTGTTGTGTTAGTAGGAATCCTGCCAAGAAAATGGTTCTTTTCTGTCACACAGAAAGAGGAACTTTCTAATAATCTGAATTACATATATACTAATCATCCAAAAAATAAACATAAAAGTTTTCATAGTCTAAAAACTGAGACATGAAGAAAACTTGCAATAAGATAAAACTGTTATAAAGTTTTGTAAATTAATCTTTCTTGCCCACAAAATAATAGTAAGATGTGTTGTTTCTTTTTGATTTACCCTGAATCTACAAGTCTGGGAGTGAAAAATCCCAGTATCTACCTAGGTTGAAATACATTCTGTGTAAGTTAAAGGAGGACCTAATAAAACCTCCCTTTCTGTTGCCTCTGCATCTTGATCGTGTGTCCAATACCTGTTTGTTTTAAGCACTCTCCCAATTTCTGTTCCTCTTAGTTTCTAAATGTATCCTCCCTTCCTTTCTGTGAACTTCATACTGCACTTTTTTACTCTATTCATGCTCAGCTAGATTCAGAAAAGGTGCTGTCTCTTTCTTTCAGATATATTGCTTGGTTCAATTAGAAGCCAACGAACAGATCAGAGATACTCTCCAACCCCACTTTTAGACAGTATTTTAGAAATGCTGAGAGAGAACAGTTGACCCTTTCCCTTGAAATTCAGAAGAGGTCTTCATTTATTTGACTATCCAACTGCAAAGTCTTTCCCCTACATAATGCAAGAGAAACTAACTTATAATTGGAATTATATGTTTCTTACCTAGGTCGGAACAAGAATCAAAAGCCTCTGCAGCTGGTAGTTGGCACTCTCACCCCAACTTCTGTGTTCCTCTCTTGGGGCATCCTAGTCAACCCTCAGCATGACTGGACAGCAACAAGTAACTGTGCTAGTGACAGGTAAAATAACAGAAAACAGCTTTTGCAATGATAATGTTTTAATGTAACATTTCAACCTTGAAGCTGTGCAGGTTGTTAACCAGTGTAGCTGAAGGAAAATGGCAGTGTAAATTAAAACACTGCATTAGTTCTGAGTGTGCAGTAAATTTTCTTCTTAAGTTAGTGCTTAGCAAGCCTTTACCTGACTTGATAGTAAATTCAATCAGGTGCCTACATGTTGAAGTACAGATCTTATTGTTTCACCATACATCCGTTATTGTTCTTATAGAAGTGGTCTTGGCTCTGCTTTGTTTGTATTTGAATAAATTGGAAGAAACGTTGTTCAATGACAGGAAATACATTGATTTAAAGTTGGCTAAATGGAAGTAAAATATGGCTTTTGTTGTGCTTTAATAGGAGAATGGCACCTTGTTTTAATACAGTTTGATTTTTACTTTCTATGTTTTGTCTTATCACTTTACTGGTATTTCTATTAAAGTACAGCTTTCATTAATTTTCTGTTTTAAGTAGAAGTTCTCTTGTATTACAATATTTCTTTTGTTGTCATTATTTACTGAATGTGCAGTAGATGTGGAGCTCAGGAAGTCTTCCAAAGTGGGAGCGTAAAGAAAATCACAATGCTAGTTAGCTTCAAAGATAAGAGCAGTCTTACATTTTTGAAAACTTTTAGCAGTTGATAACATGTATTTGCAAGTACTCTTCAAGGTGCTAATTTTTATGTTTTCCCTGAGATTTTAGTATTCTTTTTGTATTCTTCCTTTTATGACAAAGGAGTTTTTTGATCTTCATTTACTTCCTGTTAAGCTCAGTACAACTCAGAAGTGTAAAACAAACAAAAAAATTTGTGCACCACATTAAGAATGCACCTACATCTGGTTTGCAAGCATCAGCACCATCTTTTTCTTTATTACAATCATGGAATCAAAGAATATCCTGAGTTGGAAAGGACACATCATCAATTCGAACTCCTGGCTCCACACAGGGCCTCCCAAAATCCAAACCCTACGTTTGAGAGTGTTGTACAAACACTTTGTATGAGAATGAGTTCTGACAGGGTTGTGATATGGGGGCAGGCTGACTAGCCCTAGATGACCCTTCCAACCTAGGCAGACCTTTATCCACACATTTGCCTTCTTTCAAGTTCCAGAATGTCATACTTGAAGTATAAGGGCACTTGTGTGGGTGAAGTATGCAGGAAATGGATTTGCTTGCTGCTCTGAGCGGAAACCTGCTTCCATTCCCTCATCTCTTAGATCCCCTCCTTCTGCCTGGTGGCAGAGGGCAAGAGATCCTTTGAGATCATTGAGAGATATCTTTGTAGTGGCTGGCTGACATATCCATATCAAGGATGGCAGAGCATGATTCTGCGAGTCTGTCTCCTTCTCCAATTCCCTGTTGCTCCTCAGCTTGGTCATCTCTACCTGAAGCTCTGTCTTCTTTCAGGATGAGCAGTTCTCCCGCCTGCGCTCAGATCCCACAGGTGTGCTCACTGCTGCTGACAAAAAAATTGGGGCACACACTAAAGCCAGCGGCCTGGGTGACTACTGGTTCCCTCGGGAGAACTCTCTGGATAGCTATGTCATTTGCCATGGATGGAGAGGCTGAAGGGGACTCAGAGGGCATGGCTTCTTGCTTGGCGAATACCATGACAGGAGTTCTCTGCAAATAGGTGACAAATACTGTTGGAAGCAGCAGAGTGACAGGGCCTTGCCTTTGCGCTCTCCCGCACCAACTGTGGCACCAGGCCCTGGCTGCCCACTCTGGCCATAGAACTCCCTGTGGTTGCTGTGTGTTCAGGCAGGGAATGGCCGCCATTATTCCTGGCTAGCCACTTTCTGAGTGGTGCCAGGTCCTATTGGGTGTCTGAGCTATCCTGGGGCCCCCCCACCTCAGAAGGCTTCTGTGCACTGCCACTTCTACCCTGTGTGATGTTGAGAAGAATTTCTTTTGCTTTCATTTTTCTAGTTTATATGGTTCACTCTGAAAGTACTGCCTCCTATTTCTTTTCTTGAAAGCAACAACAGGTACAAAGAGTACAATAACGCTATTTGATAAAGTGAATTCTAAGCTACAAAAAACTTTTTTTTTTCAGCATAGTCATCACCATTAGCTATGCATTTTCACTAGTGATAAACAAAGGCTGGAATGCCGTGCTCATAAAAATTTGCACTAGCGAAAGTGACCCACTCTTTCACAGCTGCTATGACAGCGTCATTGCTAAGAAAATATTGCCCACACAGTTCACTGACTTGAACAGATAGAACTCAGATGGCACCATATTCAGACTATACTGCGGTTGTAGCGGAAGAGTCCAACTAAGAATCACAATGGGGCTCCATGATCTTTGAAATAATCTGGGGCCTAGCATTATCGTGTTGCAGGAGAAAGGTTGTTGTCTTCTCCAGCCTGACTCTGGAAGACTAAGCCTTTGACCTAATTAGTGTCATGATGAAGTGGTCAGAGTTGGTGTTTTGTTTGTGTTTCAGGAAATCCAGAATAATTGCCTCTTTCCTAAAACAGGTAGCAAAATCAGTTGTGGTGTGTGACAGTATTTTTCACGATTGGCCCTTGTCTTGTCATAGTTTGTGTTTTAATAATGAAGTCGGGATTTCCCTGTGCTCTGCAGTCACCTTTCATTTATACTCTACCGTTGCAGTGCACATCTGCAAATTTGTCAGAAGGAAGTTTATGCATTTACAGTGTTTTATTGGCATAGTAATTAATTTTAATCTGGGCCTTAAAACTTGATACATTTTTCAGTGTATTAAAAATGTTTTTGATTTTAAGGTCCCTTTCTTTACCACCTTATATTTACCACAGAATATGTGTTTTATGCCTTACAACTCAGTTGCCTTTTCTTTTTGTTTCTGAGTTCTTCTCAGGCTTGTAGCAGGGTTTTGAATTTCCTTTTTTTTTTTTTTGCCTTAATTTTCTTCTTCAGAAGCCACTACCAAAGTGTAGGAAAAAAAAAACGGATGGAATTAATCCTTTTTCAGTGTAAGATGGGTGTTTTACAGTATGTGTAACAAGTTTCAGTAATACTTGGATTAAAGAATTACCAAACATCTCTGATATTAAAAAAAAACCAACAAGAAAACAAACAAAACCACAGAAAACCGCACTCTAATTTGGCAGCGGTACAGTCTGTGTATTGAAAAGGAGACTAGCAAGCAGTAGAGTTCTTGTGCCATAACTCTGTATTTACACTCTATTTCTTTATTCTGGTTAGTACTACAGTCATACTTTTTCAGGGTGGTGCTGCTTGATTTAATTGAGCAATTTCGGTGGAAGTGCTTTTTAATTTTATAATCCATTAGTATTCATCACATTGTAACTACAGAAAGTAATGTCTTAGTTTACTTTCTTGTTCAAAGCCTGGGCAATACATTATGGGAACACTGAATGAGAAATGTATTATGTAAATGCCAACTATTACTTTTTTTTCCCCTTGTGAATATTTTTGGACTAGTTTTACGGGGAACAGCTTACCCCGAAGAGACGCAGAAGTTTCTAAGAAATTTGTTGAAGATCGCTAATGAAGAGACTCATGAGTCTATTCAATTGACTTCTTCCAGCATATGTCAGAATTGCAGAAATTGCTTTAAAAATAATCTTGTAGCTTCTGCCTAGAATCACATGTGGATGTTCATAACTACTGAGACTGTTTTTTCACTCTGTATATACTACTAGTGATGTTGGGTGCTATATGAAGGGGAATATGTATGTATCTGGGAAACGATGAGGCTCACATTATGTTTGTTTTCTGGCTTTTCAGATATTTGATAACTCTAAGGGACCTAAAAGAACAAAAATGATATCTAGTAGAAGTCATTTTAGTAATTGCTAACAAAAATGATTGCAGTGAGTTTCTTTCTGAAGAAAAACCTGTGTTTGTTGAGCAGGTTCTACACTGTTCGCTACAGAGAAAAGGATAAAGACAAGAAATGGGTTTTTCAGCTTTGCCCAGTTACAGAAACGGTGGTGGACAATCTGAAGCCAAACACACTTTATGAATTTGGAGTTAAAGACAACATGGAGGATAGCGTCTGGAGCAAGACTTTCAATCATAAGACAGTTCTGTCTAGTAAGTATTTGCTAGTAATTATCTAATAGATAATAGTTTTGACAGCATTTTTTCCTCTGTTGTGATAGAACTTAAAGTGAACTACTGATCAATGCCATCTGCATTCCCCTAATCAATTCTTTTAGGAATTGGTGAAGGAAAAAATAAGTTTTTTTTGAAAAACTGTTATCTACTTGTTTGAAAGATGTTCTTATTTAATTGTGAATGATAGAGGATCTGTTGCAGTTTGGTAGAAGTGTAACAGTTTAGGTAGATACACAAAAAGTGTTGTCTATATATTTATACATCTGACTGGATTCCAAGCTTTTTCTTTGGGCCTAGAATAGTAAGGTCTTTACTAATCTGATTTGATGGAAAGTATTCTTGTTTGAGTCTTCTGCTTATAAATTCAAGCTGGTTAAAAGCTAGAAAGAGCTTGTCCTATCCAGCATACATCAAAATGGGTCCCTTGCGACTCTTCAAAAAAGTTCAATTCAAAGTTAATTTTCAGTCAAGGAATTATATAAATTCTGTTCATAGGAAACTTATGTTCTAATGTGTGCCTTTGTCTGGGTCTTCACAGAGAGAGAATATGGCATTTCTGGATGTTCACACAGTTATATATATATATATTTTTTTAATGCAAAGTCCTAGGAAAGTGCAGGCAAAGTAACATCAAATTAACCATCAAAAAACCATGTACTGTTCAAAGGATCACTGCTGTCAGTGGAAGAATTACGCAGCAGTTGAGTCTTCCTCCTTTTAAAGAAAGAAAGAGAGGAAGTCTGTCACCTCAAAAAAGGTTTAACATACTTTTTTCAATCTGAGCTTTGCTCATGCATTTAATTAAAGATATTTCTGTGCATGATGTATGTCAGAAGATGCTTCAAACTCCTAAGCTCAGTATTTATAGCTTCCCTGAGACAGGAAGAAAAGAAATTCTCAGAGCCTTATTCATGTGAGATCTCCATCTGAAATTTTATTTTGACCTCAGTTTCAAGCTGCAGGCAAGTTACTTAACATAATGAGGATAAGGGAGCAGAGCGATGGGTGGCTGGTAGTACTGCAAAAGCCCACATACTCTATACTCAAAAACTTATGTTGCCTTCAGCATACACTAGAAAGCTGTAACTAACCTGCCCAGTGCCTGTAGTCATTCTGGGAGTCCAGAACAATGCCATCATTATACCATGAGCTTAATTTGGAGTATACTCTTTTCCCATACCCACCTCACAAAAACTGCTCTGCTTCACAGCACTAAAGAAGGCTTAATAAAAGACTGTTTTGCCAAGGAGTTTGTAGAACAGGTGCTGAAGTATATTTAAACATTTAACAAGGAATAAAGAATGCGTATAGTTTAATTCTGTGTTCGAGACTATGATTAAAATATGTACACTGCTATCACTAAATTTGCTGTTTATACTGAAAGTTTTTCTCACTGTGGTTTCTTATGGACGTTGCATTTTTTAACATGCCAGAAGAATCATTCTTGTCAGTTAAGGAGGCACACTGAGTTGAGTTGCAAGATATGGTCCTGTAGGAATTTGTATACTTTATAGGTGAGATTTCTTTTTTCTGGTGTGTAGAGTGCAGTCAGTGGGTGCTTTTGCAGCATCTAAATCCAGAGGGTCTGCTCTTACCCTGGATGTCTACACTCTGGTTTGTTGATACAAGCACTATTCTGTTACATATCTGAGGTACTTGATTTCAGCAAATGTTAATGTTCTAATCAGAAAGCTGGCTGCATATTTCAGATTCAGGCCCTTCATGCTGTCAGTTCATGGAGAAATTTTGAGCAGTAAATAGAGTTAACATTCTAAATTTGCTACCGTCTGCCTGTTTAGAAGTTTACTGCTTTTTATTGTGCTTTATCTTAGGCTGCCTTGCAGCCACTCAAAGTCTTTTCACGTATTCAGGAACATCTCCTTCACTGTAGATGTTCTTTCCTCACTGAAGAATATATAAACCATTATAAATTGGAGTTACTGCTGCATGTTCCTGTATTTGTTGAATCTGTAGGCCAAATTTTTGTTATATCTTAAACATGTTGAGAGGGTTTGGGAAGATAATCTTTTTTTGATTCATGATTTGAGAAAGACATAAAACACATGGCAAATGCTCAACATTTATTGAATGAAAATTTACCAAAAGAGATGAAAGTTGATTATTTCTGACCATCTTAATATGATTTTGTCATGAAATCATTGTGAAATATTTGTCTTCACGCCAGCAGTGATCCTGTTCCTGACAAATATTAAGCGCTTTGAAAGATTCTGATTGATAGCATGTCTACTTAAATGTCTCTTAACTCATTTTTCTGTTTATATACATATTTTTTTCTATTATTCACTTTGGATGGATTTGTGAAGAAACATGATATTACCTTGATCTTTGTTTATCAGTCTGTTGATTCAAAGGGAGCAGAACAATACAAAGGCAGAATATGTAGACAAATTTTGAAGTATTGTATTAGGATATAAGACATGAGGAAAAGAGACTCTTTTTCTCTTGTATATTCTGAGTTCCATCACAAGAAGCTTCTAATTCTAAGAAGTTAAGAGAAAAAAAGCCAATATGAAAAAGTTTAGAGATTCCAATCCATGAGTTATTTTGATCACAGACTGAGACAAAGGAAAACATGTCAGATCCAAAGAGAAGTTATATATTTGCTCTATACTGCTAGAGCTGAACATATATTTCTTTTGGATGGATGCACGTGAAGTGCAAACTACTGAAGAGTTTACAATATGCTACTTTAAGCCAGTAGTACCAGCCTGACAGACTGTATGCAGAAATTCTTCCTCTTTCAAGTCTCTTCCTTGCATATTGGTGGTGTTGGTTATTTAAAAATCTGTCTTCCCCATATAAAGCCCCCAGAGACCATTCAGGCTTTCTTACCTCTGTGGTAGAACAAAAACATTTCCTCCTTGTCAAAATGTGAAGAGGAGGCTTTGCAGATCATTTGATTAGTTAAAAAAAATAATCAGGAAAAACAAGTATGAACAAAACAGTTATGTGGTATATTTTCAAACATTTGAAATTATTTCACCCTTTAAATTAATTTCCCAGCTATTGAAAAATCCAAGTAAAATTTGATTTGTTTTCCTTGGAGCAAACAAAAAATGATAGTGTGTATTTCTTTCTGTCAAAACAGATAAAAAAGTAAATGGACAACTCCAGAATATGTACAAATTGGTACCTAGTACCCAGTCACAGGTAAGCAAAAATAGTATTATTTTTTATATTAGTTTTGTATTTTGTAAGAAATAGAAAAATAGAAAAACTAATTTTTGCTTTTCTATTACAGTAAAATGAGAAAGAGCTTATGGCTGCAAATGTCAATATGAAAAACCTGTTAAATCTCAAAGTTGGTAACTTTGTATAGAAATATTTAAAAGTGTAAACTGATAAACTTGTTAAGAATGGCAGCTGAGTTGATCAGAGCTACTGATACTGGTTTAACAAAAAGAGAGCTGATTTTTCAGTATATAGATTCTTAACATTAAAATTTGCTTTCCCCTTTGTAGCAGATAGATTTGTTGATCTGTGATATTTGTGCTGATCCAAGAATTTTCTGTAGTCAAAGTTGTACTTGCAAATAATTCATTTTGTGATAAGTTAGTGCTGTTACTTCACAGAGGAATCTTCTGTATACTCATACCTCTTGAAATCATTAGTCTACTCACTGAGTTAATTGACATCTCTTGTACACGAGGCAAGCATTTACAGAACCAGAGAAAGCTGAAAAGGGCAATGTAGTTTCCTTATTGAGAAGGGTATGCAGCTCACTAAATCCTTGCAAGTGGGAAGGTAGAGTTTTTAACTGTTTCATCAAACCAGCTGAGGAGTTTTGTTTAACATTAGAATCAATATTACTCATTTCCTTAGTTATTTCTCATCCAGCACTTGCATTAACAGTCATGTCTCTCATTCAGGAGAAAATGTTTTATCTGTCAGTGGCGTGAAGCCAGTTGAATACATATTCAAGAAGGTGCACATCTCATTATGTTGTTGATGAAATCAGCTGTGCTGGTTTTTTTCCATTGGCCCTGTAAACATTATTAAAGATGTATGTGTCAGCCTAAGACCAGGTAATACATTCTGGCATCTGGTATGAAAGCTATGTATGTTCCTTTATTCCTGTGTGTCAGGACCCTAACCCTGTTAGGACATGGCTGTGGGAGCAGATATTCTATTTATGAAAGAGAAGTCCTGAGAAAGTAAGCTAAAACAGTTTTCCAAATATTTGCACAACTTAAACATGAAAGCAAAACTGGAGCCAACATCTTGTCTTTTTAGTCAGCTTCACAGTACTCAGATCAAGACTGGTATGGCTTTATCAAGCTCCACATAAATATCATGAAAACATTCCACAGATTATTCCAAAAATTCACTTACCACTCTCACTTAGTGGTACAAAAAGTCATAAAACTAAGCTGATGGTGTCCAACTCTTTAATTTATGTTATTACTTCAGTTTCCACAGCATTAGGTGGAGTGTTTTTCAGTGACGCAATCATATCATCAGTGCAAAGCCAAAATAACTGTTATTTAGGCCAAGGTTTGTTTGTGCCTTGTTTTGCTCCAAAGACACAAATGAATTGTTTGAGCTTGGTTCTATTTCTTCTCTGTACAGAGACATTTTTAAAGGCTGTTTATTAAGGCAACATTACCAATCCAACTAGTCATTCTCCACTTTCAACATCAGTCAAATATCAGCTTGTGTTTCTTTTGGCCAGTTCATCCACAAAGTTTGACTAAGCTCCTGGGGCTGCATAAGCTACAACCAGAAAGGGAGGGAAAAAAAGAGACCTTAAGGGACAGTCATTGTTTTTCTCTTCATAAACAATGAGAGGTGGTAGGGTGGAAAGAAAACAGAAGAAACTTCTTTACTTTCTGTCTGATGAGGTTCCTGAAGTTTCATAATGTCAGCCTGAAACATGGACTCCTTCTTGAGTTTTTCAGTCAAAAAGCACAGCTACCATCTTCTATCGTTTGAAAATGTCATCTTCTTCCAAAGTTTACCCAACCCAGGCCAACTGTGGTGCTTGAAGAGTCTCTTTTAAATGTATTTTAATTATCTATCTGTGGCTGTTTTGGTTATTGGAGTGTAAGAAAAAAAGAATAAATACCTCTAGAAGTCATGTTGCCATATACCATTTGACAGATGAACTGCAACATGTCATAGGTGTGCCATCTGAACTTAAGATGCTTGACTTACGGCGTGGCTTAGAAATCTAATTTTCCTCTGAAATTAATCAGTACCTTCTTCATTCACTAAGTTACCACTATCATGGAAATAACTAACGTTCTTAATACCTATGGGCTTTATGTTCTCTGACTGGAAAATACAATTAAGAATACATTTTAATATCACTGACATTACAATCATTCATTATTTTTCAACAAAGGAAGTATGCTTTTGTCAATGAAAGAATCCTTTATTGTTAAAAGGACCGGTAATAATTATGATTACATGTTTGATACCGGAGGCATGTTAGTGTTTGCTAGGAATACAAGAGCTGTTTATTTTATTATAAGGCTCCTGATGAGAAATATAATAAAATGGACAGCTGCTTCTGATATATGCATTTAATCCCACTTGTGAGTCACATAAATTGTAGGGTTACTTCAAAAGCTGATCATCTGAAACATAGTTTTTTCACTAGGAGGCAAATAAGAAAGGTAAGCCTTATTAATATGTATTAAAGGAAAAACAGTGAGTGACAAGAAAGGAAAACAATTTCATATCCTTTGTTAAGGGCAGTGACTGAAAATGCCACTTAATATCAGACCATGTTCATACCAATGCAAACTTCTTTTCAGGTAGCAGAAAGTAACGGCTTTCATAGAATAAGCAGCCACTGTCCATTTTCCTGAGAAAAAGACTATCTAATTTCTTAAGATCTGGCTTCTTCCAGCTTCCTAGGCTTTTAGTTTGTATTCGAAGCTTCTCAACCAGTGGTTTATAATGATTTAAATGCTTAGAAGACAGCAATAGTATATACCCTTAAGTAAATAAATCTGCTATCAAATGCTAAATTTTCATGCGTTTTCACATGAAGTAGACCAGCTACCATGAAGTGCTAAACTAACTTTAACTGATGCTGACTTTAAGTGGTGTGCATTTAACGCAGAGAGGTATTTTTTTTCTGACATTTTTTTATTTGTGACTCAGGTATAGCTGAAAAAGGTCCACTTTTAATGTACTCAGCATTTTCATACTGCTGGCATTACAATATCCCTTTTCCCCTTCCCTCATTATATTAGTAGGCTCTCAAAAGTTGATCCTATGACATGTGGTAGGGCATACTTATTTACAATCTTGGAGATCAGTTTTTTAATTTATTTTTAAAATGCAGGGTTCATTCATGTGCTTTTTATTTTCGTAGTTATCAAAATGTTGAAAAAGATTCACACAAGCAAAAAAATCTGAGTAAAAGACAAATGAGGAGAAAAGTGCAACTATTAAGCGTAAAAACTGTGAGAAAACAAGTGGCTTGCCAATTTGTCGTTGTAAACAGTTTCACCAAATAAAACAGCTCTTGACTTAATCTTATTTTAAGCGGAATACGCACACAAAAGTGCTGAGTACACCTGGTTCTGGAATAGTTTGTGCTGAAAAATACTATTCCTGAGAGTATAAAATTATCCTGAAACCAAATTTGTAATTGCGTGTATTTCTGATGTTTTATTGCAGCTAAATGTCAGTTTTTCTTAGCTTTCTGGTCTATTCCCTAGTGACTGCTCAAGAGATTTTTAAAAGAAAAAAAAAGATTGGGATTTCCTAAGCTGTCAAATACTGTGTTTTTATGAAGCAAAACATCTCAAGCTGGAAAAAGGAGATAAAAATGTTATATTCCATGTTAGCCCTTGGGAACTGAAGCAATAGCGTAACCCTCAGTAAGAGCAGCCAGAGCCATATCCAGTGTCAATGTGGGGCAGGCGCGGTTTTGGATCACAGCCCTATATTTTGGTTACTAAGAAAGTTCAATTACTATTATGGCAGTTATCCCAAGGATTTTTTTCCTTTTCTCCCAGCTTACACTACGAGATAATAAGAAGTTGGTCCCTGTTACAATAATCAAACAAGGTAATTTTGTCTATATTTTAGAATTCTTTTTAATATTCTCCAAGTGTCCTTTAAAATTAATAGCAGTGGAAAGCTTGTGACTGTGTTGTAAATGTCATGAATAGCTCCTTTTAGAATGGATAGAACTTCAGAAACAACCATATTCTCAAATTACAAATACTATCAACTCATGCCTATTTGTTAATAAAATGAGTTACTAATTTTCATTACGAAGAGGGCCTTACTTGACTCAATGAGTAGATGCGAGTATTTTTTTTTCTTTGGCTACTATCCGTTCTTTTCTGTCTCAATTGAATTGTCCAGATATTTTGATCTCTCGGCTCAATACTTGAGCTTGAAGTGCAGCAGTATAGATAAGATTCCTGTTAGCAAATTTTTTATGCCTGCATTGCGGGTATTTTCAGTTACATCACTGTTTTAACCTCCTTTCTCCTCCCTTCCCCAGTCAGTGGGGTGAGGCATCTACAGCAGGCATACATATACGTCCGTTTAGAATCTCCTGTTTCTTAGTAGCAACTACAGTAGTGAGAGTTATCATGGTAGTGGAGGTTTTGAAAATTTAAAGCTTGAAGATAGCTGTGGAAAATGAACTGCAGATTAAAATTTGCCCACAGAAATAGAATAATGAATCATTTTAAGTAACAAAATTTAAAAAAAAATACATCTTCTGAAGCATTTCACAGTTCAAGAACAGGAGAAAAATGGGAGGTGATATGAAAGCAAATTACAGCAATTACCTGTAAGATATGACTGTACTGATGCTTATTTCACGTCTGTTTTTTCCATCATACATATTTTTTGAAGACATGTGAATGTTAGCATAATGAAATGGGTTGGAGGTGGATGTATATTAAAATAAGTATGCAATGTTTTTATATCAAAGATATCAAACTGACATGGTAGGGGAAAGAAGAGATGCACCTTTAAGGGGCAATGTAGAAGAAACACAGTTTGTAGTCTTTTAAACTGAACGCAAATATAGAAAAGGTGAAGATGGTGTCCTCATCTCTTAGTATTAAACTGAGATAAGGTTTTCAGAATGCTGAGATTTGTCTCAGGTGTGTCTTTGTTTCCTGTTTCATTTTTTTTTCAAATGATTTGCTAACATATTTGTTTTGTCTCCACAGTTATTCAGAATCGAACACAGTCAAAAACTTCAGATAGTTCTTCTCTGCCAGGAGCAATACTAGGTAACAAGAAGACTTTTGTTTTTAATTTTTTCTCCTCTGTGACTGAAAATTAGAACAGTGTAAATACTTAAAATTTTCTTGATCCTGATAGTTCTTTCCTTTTATTTATAAGTATATAAATAAAACGTAAATGTAGAACTGCCTGTAATAGGTGAGAGAGGTTCACTGCATCATGCATCTTGTGACTTGTTTATTCCCGCGTTTGGGAAGATGTCTAATTCTTTAACTATGGAACTACTTGAAAACTATGTAACTGTAGCTTAAGTTTGTTTCATGTGAGTTTTAATGGACAAATGTGAGTCAAACACGTAGTCATTAACCATGCATTCGCTGTTGAGTCTTCTTTGGCCTGCTAGGTAGTATGTCCATATATCAATGATACTACAGTGCTCAAGGGTTATATGCTTCAGAATTTAATTGTTTGCCATTTGAATTAATAGTGAAATTGTGCTAATATATTCAGTACTAAAATGGGGAAATTGCGCTCATTGCTCCAGTGGAGAGTAATAGTTACAGAACAGAACTAACCCATTTCTCAGATACTCAAGCTACACACCCAATGGTTCTGTAGGGCAACCTGTATATTGTTCATTTCTTATTGAACTAATGGCTCTTTCATCTTTCTTTGTAGTGCATCTAATTGTTCCAGGTCTCAATGAAACTCAGCAAAAACTTCTTCCTCCTCTGTCAATAGATGACATAACTCAAGTATCCAGAAAAAAATTGGGTAAGCAGTAATGAACAAAGCTGTTATTGTTCATGAGCAGTATCAGTAGTTTACAGAATCACAGAATGGCCTGGGTTGGAAGGGACCTCAAGGATCATGAATCTCCAACCCCCCTGCCAGGCAGGGCCACCAACCTCCCCATTTACTAGACCAGGTTGCCCAGGGCCCCATCCAACCTGGCCTTGATCACCTCCAGGGACGGGGCATCCACAACCTCTCTGGGCAGCCTGTTCCAACACCTCACCACTCTCATAATAAAGAACTTCCCCTTGACATCCAACCTAAATCTTCCCTCCTTCAACTTAAAACCATTTCCCCTTGTCCTGCTGTTATCCACCCTTTCAAAGAGTTTACTCCCCTCCTGTTTATAGGCTCCCTTCAGGTACTGAAAGGCTTCAATGAGGTCACTGCGCAGCCTTCTTTACTCCAAGCTGAACAAGCCCAGCTCCCTCAGCCTATCTTCGTAGGGGAGGTGCTCCAGACCCCCGATCATCTTCATGGCTCTCCTCTGGACCCTCTCCAACAGCTTTCTGTCTTTCTTGTACTGAGGGCTCCATACCTGGACACAGTACTTTGGATGGTGCCTCACAAGAGCAGAGTAGAGAGGGGCAACCACCTCCCTGTCCCTGCTCCTGTTGGAGCCCAGGATACCATTTGCTTTTCCAGCTGCAAGAGCACACTGCTGGCTTAAGTTTCTCATCCATAAGGACCCCCGGGTCCTTCTCTGCAGGGCTACTCTCAAGGACTACTCCTTCCAGTCTGTATAGATGTCTGGGATTCCTCCAGTCCAAGTGCAAAACCTTGCACTTTGCTGTGTTGAACCTCATTAGGTTCACTCAGGCCCACCTTTCAAGTCTGTTGAGGTCCCACTGAATGGCATCCCTTCCTTCCAGTTTAGGTGGTATGAGATTGTGTATACAAGAGAAAACCCCCTTTTTTCCTATTTAACCTTTGTTTTTTTATTTGTTTTAGTAATAGTTTGATTGGAATTTAATTAGAGTTCATTGGAATCACCTATTTTAAAACATACAGGAGAGATTCCTGTAATAAATTCCATGGTAAAAAAAAAATTGTCATAAAGCAGAACATTTCAGTACAAGTTTTGTGTATGTTTGATAAATGACTGGAACCTGCAGGTTCCAACTCACTCTGAAAAAGATTTCTTGAAGTTTTTGTTTAAGATTTGTAAATTAATGTATTGTCTATGAATGGTGTACTCATGAGAAATGCAGCTATTTTTAAAATGTTAACAATGCCCCTGGTCCATCTTACAGAGATCTCTTTAGAAGAACTCTGGAGCTGATAATTTTTGGCTTTTTTGGTCTTAGTACTTAATTCTTAATTCTTAACAACTAGGTTAGCTTTTCTTCCTTTCATATTTCTATTTCGTTTATTTTATTATCTTGCTTCATTACTGACCGTGGCACATTCTCAGACTAGTTTGCTTTGCAGTGAGAAAAGAGCACTGCTTGTTTTTGTTCAGATGTTGGGTGCATGTAAGGGTAAAGCCACACAGCACAGTAAAATTTGAATGCATTCTGACATATTGCCACTATTATAATTCTGTATTATTTGGAAAAGTCAAAATAATTCCAGAATACCGTGTTTATTGAATTCTCAATTTTTTTCTATTTACTTTTTCAAAAATCTACCAGTTACCAAGGAAAACAGAAAATATCTCACCCATGAAATGTATTTTATTCTTCCTCACTGAAAATAGAAAAACACAGATATTACTCTTTTCAAAATGGATGTCCCCATGATCCACTATTTTTATGAATGTATATCTGTTGAAATTAAAGCATTTTGTCCAACCACTATAACTGACAGAAATAAGGCAAAGGAACACAAGCACACATCTATCACTGTAATATTTGAAAATTCATTTGCCTGTTCATGTAAAATCCTTAGATTTGTATTACATCTTTGAATTTTGAAAAGTATTTAACTATTTTAATGTTGAAATGTTAGGCAAAACTATTTTGCACTGTGACTCAAAAAGCATTAAATTTATGTGGTAAATCCTATTTTCAAAGTATCTTTTAGGAACAAAACAATACTACAAATGCATGTGTGTTTAACATCTTTAGGCAAATGCTTGTATTAATTGTGTAGTGGAATTTTATTGATTCCTAAAGGTATTCAGCTTTCCACATTTATCCGTGTTGGTTTACTTTGGCAAACTGAAGTGAGACAGAAATTAATCTGTAGTGGAAAAGAGCAGATGCAACTTTGCTGTAACTCTCTAATGTCTTTGTCCCTTTAGGTAAGAATGAAACTCAAGTATGGCCTGCTGAATCCAAAACACCAGAAGTTCAAGAAATCTCACCTCAGTCCCTCCCAGGTAATAAGTATTCTATTTTCAGAAACTCTACTGAATATCTTTGCCAAAGATATAAACTGAAATTACATTCATTTTTGCATTGCTTACTCTGCAGTTAAATGCAATACTTGGAGGACAGAAGCATAATGAACCTGAGTTAGTAGCTGTGAGTGATACACAGAATAAAATGTAGATAAAATTCTGATTAATTTTGGAGCAAAGGTTCAGATGCCCCAGTTGTTAGGTTAGTAAATATGTATATATTAGAATTGTACCTGTGTGGACTGCTGGATATCTTGAAATCGTGAAAGAGAAATGGCAAAACAAAAGCAGTCTTGAGATGCACGTTGAACTTCTGACTTTCATTAAATAATTTAGAAAGAAAATGAGGAATAAGAGCACACTAGTGCAAAATGCCTATGTGACATTAAGATGAAACAGTTATAGTTCAGAGACTCAATTTTAGAGATGCAGGTGCTAACAGCATGATTTGCCATTGAAGTTCAGTTTTGAAAATATGAATCTTGACCACACTCTCTGGACTGACTTACTCGTACTTTTAAAGTAAGTGGGAGCTATTCACAAGCATGAGAAAGGAATATAAAATTCAATCCTAGATTCATAGTAAAGGTTATGTGTCTACCAAATGGATATTAAATTGTATGCAGAAGACTTCCATTTTTATCATCTATTTGTGGCTGTAAAATATCACTTACTGAAAAGGATATAGTCAGATGCTAGTTTCTTACATTCTTCAGAATTGTGAGATTAAATTTGTAATCTCACAAGATTTACCTCCTTCATTTCCTTAATAAGCAACTTAGTATAATGTAAGTAGACTACTTTATTAAGTTGTATAAGCAAGTATAATCCTGCATTTTAACGTTTGCAATACAGAGGCAAGAAGATTGGAGAGAGCTAAATTATTCAGTAGCAAATGATGAAGTGTGACTTTTATTGACTCACATTTCTGAATTGTTTAAGTAGACTTATACCTCTTTCCATTTTCTATTGTCTGATTTTCATCCTGTCACTGAAACTGAAGTCTTGTCCTGCTGTCATTAGACAGTAGTTAGCTTTTCCAGTTTCTTTGCTGAACGGGGAGCAAGGAGCCTTGAATGGTGGCAAGTCTTAAAATGAAAAATAATTTGACAAATAAATGCCATAAAGGTTTAATTTTATTTAGTTTAGTCATACTTTGTGACCTTTTTGACATTACTATATTCCATCTATTAAGTGTTTCTTGTCTGGCCACAGTGATGTAGTAGGTTGTTCTTTTGGCATCACACAGTTCACAGAAATACTGCCCTTAAATGCATCGGCATTTATTTTATTCCAGCACTTCATGTTGTCTGATTGACTCAGTCTTTACTTAAAAAAAAACAATCAAAAAATAAAAAATACCTCTTTCCAGTTTTGCAAGACGTTTGCACTCCTAGATGTTAGGTATGAAGTAAAAGAGATATAGGATGAAACTGGCCAGTAAAAGCATGTAATGATTGTTAACCATTTCTTAGATGAAACAGTCTGTTGTTTTTAGTCTCTGGAAAATATTTGCTGATTTTTATTTTCCACTCTATAGTAAGTGTATTTGCGAAATTCTAGTTTTGACTCTTTCTTCTTGGAAAACCTTAGTATGAAATATTCATGCTGAATATTAAAGGGGAAATAAAAAGGCTACTTCACAGGAATTTTTTATTAAAATAGGCTCTAAACTACAATTTTAGCATGGGTTTAATGAGCATCTAGTCTTTAATTGGAAATATATGGATACTTTACAGTCTGAGGTCTCTTGTGTACTTGAGTTACACAGTTATCTTATGAAATAATTTGCCTTCTCTGCATAACTGCAGAACATGCAATTTACAAATATATTTTACAGAAATAACTCTTCTGTGAACATGAAAATGGAATGCATAAATTTATGTAATCATTTGCCCTGCATAATGCTAGTCCTCAGGCTTGCATTCTAATCAAAATCTAATCAAAGTACATCATTCCTTGTGCTAGAATTTACTGGTTAATCAATCACACAGTGAGAAATCTGACACAGAAATTGATATATCACCTTGAAGGGAGAGAATCAGCCTACTCCAGGTGCTTTCCTTTGTATTATGTCATTATGTATCTAGTAGACAGTAATTCTAATCATAAACATAATCATCATTGCACAGAATTATCTTTTTTGAAATTGAATAGTGTATTTCATTATGGTAGTAATCGGCAAGTAAAGTCCTTTTAGTAGCAAGTGACATATCACCATTCAGAATCATAGAGTCATAGAATCATTAAGGTTGGAAAAGACTTCTATAATCATCTAATCCAACCATCCACTTTCCACCAACCTCCCCACTAAACCATGTTCCCAAGTGCCAGATCTCCATGTTTCTTAAACACTTCCAGGGGTGGTGACTCAGACACCTCTCTGGGCAGCCCATTCCAGTACCTGACCACTCTTTCTGAGAAGAAATGCTTCCTAATACCAAACCTGAACCTCACCTGGAACAAGATGAGGCCGTTCGCTCTCTTCCTCAACCAAGGTTACCGAGCAGAAGAGGCTGACCCCAACCTCACCACAACCTCCTTTCATGTAGTTTCAGAGAGCAGTAAGGTCTCTTCCAAGCCTTCTCTTCTCCGATTAATGCTCATTTCTCTCATAAGGGTTGTACTTCAGACCTCTCACCAGCTTTGTTGCCCTTGTCTGGACAAGCTCCAGGGCCTTGATGTCTTGTATTAAGAGGCCCAAAACTGAACACAGTACTCAAGGTGCGGCCTCACCAGAGCTGAGTACAGGGGAACAATCACCTCCATTCTCCTGCTGACAACACTATTTCTGATACAAGCCAGGATGCCACTGGCCTTCTTGGCCACCTGGACACCCTCCTGGCTCACGTTTATCTAAACGTCAACCACCACCCCCAGATCCTTTTCCTCTGCACAGTCTTCCAGCCACAGTGCCCCAATTCTGTAATGCTCCCTGGGGTTACTGCAGCAAAAATGCAGGTCTCATAACTTGGTCTTGTTGAATTTTATCCCATTGGCCTCAGCCCAGTGATCCAGCCTGTCCAGATCCCTCTAAAGGACCTTCCTACCTTCAGACAGATTGACAGTTCCTCCAAGCTTGGTGTCATCTGCAAACTTACTGAGCGTCTCTAGCTGTTTCCATCTGAATTGGTCTTTGGTGACTGTTCCTTTTGTTTATGTTTTTGTTGATCACAGCACCAAGGTCTAATATTAAAGTAGATTTTTCAGGAGTTTTATGCTATTTACATTAAAGAATGTATTCATTGTGATTATGGTATTTCAGTTTAAAGGGGAAAACGACAGTAGGAAACAGGGAAGTGAGAGCGAATCCTTTGAAAGAAAACAGGAGTTATCTGAATGGAATCTATGTCTACCTACTGCCTATGCAAAAATAACCTGAATTTAAGCCAGCATTTAAGCCAGACTTGCACAAGCAACTGAAGTCAGAGATCTGAGCACCAGCCTTTTGCAAAGGCTACATTTGAGAGACAGGATAACATGTAGACACATTTGGATTTAGGATTAGGATCTATTTTTCATTATATTTTGCTCGGACTTGCCAATTTGAAAATCATGCTGGATTTTTTTTTAAAGTAAGGCATAGTAATTATTTGCTGTGAAACTTTTAAGGACTGGTGCCAAAACTGGCTTCAGAACGTTCATTTAAAAGGAACTATGTGATCTCTGTCATTCAAGAAGGGAATAAAGTGCTTAGAGTGTTTCGGCAAGCAGAACTACCTGAAAGGCTCCATGAGCTGGGCCCTCTTACATTACTGTGAGCCTTTGCCAAAGGGTGTGTTCTGTTCTGTGTGGGTCAGTAACTTTTTTGTCAGACAAACGTCCCACCGTTTTCTTAATTTCAGGCCTCCCCTCCCTTGGCATCCACTTTCACAGAAAGACTAGTTAGTAAGCTCTTGGTCGCTTCATATTTTCCATTCAGGAATATTATATTCTAAAAAGAATACTACTTTGTAATATTTTGTAATTTTTTTCACAGACTTCAAAATTCTCTGAGTTGAATCAAGTGTGAACATTTTCTTAACTTGGCAGGGAAATTGTAGCTGACCAGTGGTGAGCTACTACTACTACTACTACTACTACTTCGCCTAATTCCTGGGAAAAGTCAGAAGTATATCTGAGTGAATTACTCTTTTTCTCTATTTTAAACTTGGAGGCCTAAAGTTTCTGTGTCCCGTGTCTCTTTTTACAAAATTGCTTCACATCATTTCCACAACATTTTGTGTGAAACAGAAGAGAGCCTCATTTCTTTTATCCCAATTTTAGACATGCTCAGCTAACTTGGTTGCCAAGGGTCATGCTTCATGTGAGTGAAAACCAAATGACTTCTTAAAAAAGAAATCCTAATGATGTCTAAATATCTGTATTTGCTTTTTTTCTCATGGTTACATTTAAGCAGAAGGAAATGTCTGCTTTTGAAGCTCTTCTGAGGAATTTGTTGGGGTTTGTTTGTTGCTGCTATTATCTTTCTAGGTCTCTCATGGGTGAATTTTCTCCCACAGAGTTCATAGAGATAAACTGCTTTAACTTCTCTGTAGAAATAAATCTCTTTCCACTGGTGATAGTAATAACACTGTAGTTGACTTAGAAGAAACTGAATTGGGTCCTAATAAAACAGCGTGTATGGAGATTGTAGCTTTCAAGTCATTGAAACACACAGTCCTCCAAAACAGAAAATAGTAAAAAGTTTCTAACTGTAGTAGCAGCTGTCCAGCTATTCACAAGCTGGGAAACAGCATGTTTTCTTCAGGAAATGAAATAATAAGCTTATATACTTACCCATTCTGTTCTTGCCTGAAGCATGCTTAATGGGCTGTGAAAGAAGTATGGAGAAAAAGGGGAACAAGCAGAAATAACTTCTCTTTTACTCCATTTCAAAATGAAATTGAACTTAAACTAAATAAAGACTAAAATGTAATCGTATATTGAAGCTAATCACCACTATCTTCCGTATATACCAATATTTGCTAAATACTGCGTAATTTGCTTTCTGGAAGGAACTAATGTTCTTACCACATTTAAGGCTGAGAACGTAACATCCTGTGTTCCATACTGTTCTTGTTTCATAATCTCAGACTTTTGCTTGTATGTCCTTTATGATTGATTAAACACTGAAGGACCTCAGACAAGGTGGAAGAAAAAAGTGATATTGGCTTACATAACTTAAAAATTAAATGCTATGCAAAATATGGAGTATAATTACATGCTAGTGTATTAAAATGTAGTTAGCAATTCAGTATAGGTAAACTGAATGGCTGTTTGATTGACTGCCCATGCTTTACTGTGAAGGTGTAGAAGCAGAAGAGTAAAAGTCACAAGATTGTTATATTGCTATCACTGGATAAAACAAAGGGCTAAGGTATTATAGGTGAATCTTTACTCTTTTTTTTCTTCTTTTTTCCTGATAGTTTTTGCATTAGAATGATTTAAAAATACAGAATAGCAGAGAAAATATTTGTAAATACACTGTGTGATATAACAATTCTGTTATGCTGTGTTCTATGAATGAAACTTGGGAGCCTGTAGCAGAAGTACTGTTTGAGTTTTTAAGTTTTTTTGATGAACATTTTCCTTTTGCTTATGTAAAACTGCCACAGAATTGACCCGATACTTATGGAATTCACAAGTGAAGATGAAAATGAATTATGATGAAGTTAAGCCTCTGCTGCAAAAAAAAATGCTAATCAGCTGACATAGAATAGTGCTTAAAAAAGTGGTGGGCTTTGGGCAGGAGATGCATAGAGGGATTCAAAATTAAACAAGGCTTCTTTTTTTCTAGCTCAGGCTGAGAAAAAACACGGACCAAAGGAATTTAAATCAACGCCTAAACCCGAATTGCAAACTCAAAACATATTGGGTAACTAATTTTGCCGCTTTTTGCCTTCTATATGCAGTAAATGTATTTTTTTCATTTTCAGATGAATTCTTCTACTACATCCCTTCCACTGAGCAGCATCAAAGGAAGTCCTAATTAAGATTTTTTGTTCCCTTTCTGCTTCCAGCATCTCACAGATGAAATATAAAGCAGAATGTATCCAGCAGTGACTGAGCTGTGTGTGTTATGCATGATTATTGCTAGTGGTTTTGACTGGGTGATTCAGTCTTGTTTTTCAAAGTATTGTTTTCTCTGTATGTGATCTGAACAACTCACATCAGATAAAAATTCCATCAGTAAAACGATTTCAGTGATAAAATGAAAATTGCAAACTCATTGATTTTCCTTTGACAACAGATTCATTTAGATAACATCAACAATGATGCAAAAGGAATATTTTATATTGCATATGGCATGCATTTGTGTTTGACTTGGAGAAAAAAAAAGCTGCAATGTTTGGTTTTTTTTGTTTTTGTTTTTGGAGATCTCTCATTACTTAAAAGATTTCTTATGTTTCTTCTGGCATTCATAATTCTACGTTCTCCAATGTTAGTTTTGTTGCCTTTATTTTAATCTGAGAAGTACGCAAAATTATGAATACAAACTTCGGGTTATATATATATATACATATATTTAATTTGGATTAGATTTTCTAAATTAAAAATGGCGTAAATACAGGATGATGAGTGTTAATGGAGAAGACTAAGCTTTTTCCAGCACAGAAATATAGATGTTCCACATGAAGAGGACTGCCAGTACTTCTCAATAATGTTGTTTTTATGTATTCCTATTGATTCATTGTATCATCCTCTCTTTTGTCTATTGCAGTTGCAAACAGGTTTCCAGAACGTACTAAAAGTAAAAACATCAATCTCACTTTCCAACTAACATTTAATCACCTTTTAACCGTAATTAACTTTGCCCGTTTTCTAACATGCTTTTTAAGATGAAGATACGAAAGTGAATCAAGATGCATCACTGCTTAATTTCAAACTAGGTGATCATAGTTACACATGAATTTTTATTACCGGCTTCCTCTAATTGATGGTTCTTAATATTGTGATTAGGGGAAATGATGATTTTATTCAGATTCCACACGTCTTTTTAAGTGGCAAAATTGCATATGTTGTTTTGTTTTTTCCCCAGGACGGAGCTCCTTGTTGTTATTCATAAAAATTGTTGCTTTCCAGAATGGTTTACAAGTCAAAATATAGTTCCATACTGTATCTTGCAATATTCTTTATTAAATAAAGCCTTGATTATTTCTTTTATCATAGCTTCTAATGAAATACATCCACTTCCTTCTGGAACCAGAATCTTTGATGCTCCAAAAAGTCCATTGACAGAACTTGGTAATTATTTTGTTTGTAAACTTGAGCAAACTTCTGTGTAAAATTATCTGAATAATATTTTGTATGTAAATCATTGCAGCCATTAGTTGTGTTTTTTTTTCCCCAAAATTTGCAGGTCACATCTTTCATTCTCAGTCTATTTTTGTTTTATTATAGTGACAGGTTGCTCTGGATTCATGCTTCTTAAAGAATAAAAGGATATATGAGCTACCTTTTATAACTTTTATTTATGGTGTGATGATGGCAAGTTATGCCTCGTTGAAATATAACTCAACAACTGAACAAATAAGTACATCATAGTACTGCCCAAAGATAATAAAAAGAAAAAAAAAAATAGATATGGTCACCTAGTCAATTGGAGAAGTTGTCACAGCTTAACCAAATTAAAACAAAGCTGTAGGAAGGTCAGGGAGAGTTTGGGTAGAGCAAACCTGACTGATCTTAGTCCTGAACTCCTTATAAAGCTTATGGCCTGCTACTAACAGTGGCAGTACTGTATTACAGGGCTGCACAGTTACACCCATGCCATTACAGATTGTGTTCTTTTCGTTAGTTAACAGGAGTGATCTAGAGTCAGTATAGATTTGTATTTCACTAAGCCTTGGATGAAAATTTATCATGTAATAGTGCTGATTTAATTAGACAATGTACTTAATGCACTGCCAAATTTTAAAATCATTTCCAGGAAGAGCTCTTAATTTCTTGAAGTGCTTATTTGAACCAAGCAGTACAATTTGAATGATCTTGAGAATTTGCTGTTGATTTTTTACAATATTTGACGGCTCTTTTCCAAGTGTGCTTGAGGGGATAGAGATTCGTGTTTATTTTCACTGTATTGAAGTAAGTTTGGTTAAATGTAGTCAGAGGTAGCATTAAAAATAAAAAGTCCTTTAACATTTTATGAACAAGTTTGACAGAATTGTAGTTGTTTAAAGCATGAAAATTATAGCAGATAGGAAGTATTTTTGCTTACTAAAGAATAATCCTGCATTTGTGTCAGTAGTAAAGGTAAAATGATAACAGTTGAGCCAAAATACATGTTAAATTCAAGTGTATATTCCGGTCTTGTTCTGATGTCTTCCATTTCTGCCACGTAGCAAAACCTGAGATTTAATTATGTGGGGCTGGACCCTGACATTGGATCATGTGGAGCATCTGTGCTCCCAGTGAAGTCAGTACTGAACTCAATGCTGAAGTCAGAGATACTCTGTGAGAGTGACTGCAGGAGTCATACGTGGGAAGTTTCTCTGCACTGTGCCTCAATGTGTTGTGATCACCTCAGGTCATGAAATCAGTGGGAAAAAAAAAGAAAATTTAGTTATTGAAGCTAAAGTGCATGGCCTATATTTTGTCGTAGTTCCTCAGAAGACGTTTTCCTTTATTTTTCTATCAAGATTATACCAGAGGGAGACATCTCCCTCTGTTTTATAAAAATTCTGTGTGGTCAGTGTATTTTGAATTCAAACATTTCTGAAAAGATAGCTTTGTTAACATAGCTCCACTCTTCTGATGCCTCTGGGAGATCTCTCATAGCTCTTAGTATATGTAAAAGAATCAAAAGAAGCTTTTGTTGGCCAAAAGCTGTGAATCATAAGGCTTGTTTGTATTGTTTTCTGCCCTATTGAAATCAGTACATAGTAACCAGAAATAGTATTTATTAATATGATGTATTGGTTAAAGGTAAATGAGAAAGCAGATTCAATACATGAAACAAAAATCTGTTCCTTTTTTTTGTCATATATTCATATTGTCTGCATTCAGACTGAGCCCTACACCTTTTTATTTGAATATTTTTCTCAATCTCAGAGAAGCTTTAAAATTCTGGTGTAACAACTTAAAAAAAAAAAAATCATACTGATAAGGAGCAATTAAAAATGCAGATGGAATTTTTCTCTTTCATATATATTGTACCTAAGTAGATATTTGTGGCAATTGCAGATTTTTTTTTTTTTTTTTAATAGGAAAGAACTGTTATTAGGGGCCTGTACACATGGTTTAATAGGATCTGTTTCTTATTTCTTACCATAAAACACACACATGATGGAAACTCACTCATGTTAGCTTTTAGGTAAGAATGCCCAATTCCAGCTTGATTCCTTGTTTTCATTGAAGCACACAAGCTCTCTTGAAATCACCTATATTTCTAAGTGAAATAACTTTAAGGTCTTGTAGTACTATTCATTACATCACAACAAATTAAAGATCCTGTTTGCTCATTTTCATTGTTATTTCACTGACTTCATCTTACTTATTTCATCATTTCCAATTACTTCTTTCTTTTAAAATAGTTCTGTGTAATATACTAAGAACCAGTTGATACACACTTGCAAATGCTGCCTCCGGTGTGTTTGTTTGGATTATAGCTTCTTGGTTGTGTATAAAAATCTGATTAGATTTATGCTAAAGTTTGCATATGGTAAAAAACAGTTATAAGAACAAAAGCTCAAACTAAATAAAAACTTAGTAGTTACAGCTAAAATTAAATTTCATGCCACTTAGAAGGAGACTATCTGCCTGGATATCTTAACTTTTTTCATATTTGCTCTTAGCTACTCAGAGTCCAACCTTGAAATCTGTATCTCTACCTTCAGCAGATACCAGAGAGATGGAGATAGGTAATCCGTGGATTATTTCCATTTTTTTCCATTATCTTTATATCAATTAGATCTGCAAATGGTAATTTTAAGATCTGCTTTGGAATCTTGGCTACCAACACTCACATCAAGCTGCTTTTGTCTGTGTAATCATCTTAAAAAACACATTTGTTATTGGCTTAAAAACTGACCACATAAAGATAACGTTGTCATATCTCGCTCTTTTCTCATTTCTTATTGTAAAGCTATATCTCTCATCCACCAAAATTTAATAAGGTAAAATTTCATTCTTTTTGGCATGTGGAACTCAAATTGCAAGGCCTGAAGACTGTATTGTGAGCCATCATCTCCTGTTGTCATTACACAGTTGTCTTGCGCCTCACTTTTCGTCCATAATGCTTTGCATTAGCATCATCTGGAATTTCACAGC
This sequence comes from Alectoris magna, assembly GCA_030625065.1. Taxonomy (NCBI): domain Eukaryota; kingdom Metazoa; phylum Chordata; class Aves; order Galliformes; family Phasianidae; genus Alectoris; species Alectoris magna. Next base: position 111,480,191 of record CM060560.1, read on the forward strand.
CTTCACAAAGCTGTCTTATGCTAACTCATTAAGTCACAGGTCTCAGCAGTTTAAGCTCAGATTCTTTTTTCAGCTTTTGATGAAATGCAGCCTATTTCGTCAAGATCCAAAACATCTGGTACCACAGAAGTGCAACCCACAAAGTCTGGTAATGATTTCTCATCAGACTAATGCTCTTGACAGTTAGGAATTTTCAGAAAAGACTTACTGTCTCTCATTAAACAGTTTGTTCAGTTTGACATGATGAAGAATAACTACAGATACGGAAGTGCTATATCAAATTATAGGTTTCTTTATGATATTTTATATGAAATTATAACTGAACTGGTGGTTTGTGGATGAGTTTTGTTCTTTATTTGGTTGGTTGTTTTGAAAGCGTAGGCCTTCATTTAGCCTTCATATATGAATATAGACATGCCAGTTCCTAAACACCCAGATCTCAAAACTGGAACTATAAAAACATGTTACTGATGACTCAGACATTCATTGAATTGAATTATAGAATGCCTTGGGTTGGAAGGGACCATAAAGATCATCTAGCTCCAAGCCCCTGCCCTGGACAGGGCTTCCACCCACCAGCTCAGGCTGCCCAGGGCCCCATCCAGCATGGCTTTGAGCGGTTCCAGGGATGGGGCATCCACAGCTTCTCTGGGCAGCCTGTGCCAGGATCTCACCACACTCTGAGTAAATTGGCTACTTGACGTATGGAAAATATCTCCAAATATACTACTCCTATTTTGAAGATGAGGAAATTTGGGTGTAAGAATAAGGTTTTTTTATGTGGGGCCACTGCCAGTTATCCAAAAGAAACACATGCATAAAGAGCCAGCTGGAAAGATTTCACTTCACTAGCATGCCAACAGCATAATGCCAGATGCATATGTTTTTGGAGGAAATCCATTACTAAAGGGAAGATCAACTGGAAATGTCAGCCATTCACATGCCTGACAAAATACAGTTCCTATGTTTCATTCTTGCTTTGTCATTTTTTCTTTCTCCTTCTCTAGTTTCAGCATCTGGACATCCTCCTGCTTGATCCTTGAAATTCTAGACAAAGATTCCATACCGTACCAGTCTTCTAATTTTTATTCATAATTTGTTCTCCTTCTTCTTTGAGCTCTTCTTCTCCATATAAACTCAGAACTTCTTGTGTGATTCTGATGACAGTTTGATCATCAGTAGCATTATATATCTGTGCATTAATGATAATTATTTTGGAAATAAATACAATTGTTTTGTAAGTCACAGTTGAATACAGTACATTTGAGTCTACCTTTTTGGAGGACTTAATGTGTTAAATACTAGCTAAAAGTTTCTTCAGCTCATTAAAGATGGCACTGCTGCAGATAGTTCTTGTCATTTTAAAATAATGCGACATGATTTGTGTTTTTATTTTCTAGCTTCAAATGGCTTTCTTCATGTTACTTCTACTCCTCAAACTTTTACAGCTTCAGAAATGACAGACGCTGGTAAATGACACTAATATTATTTTAGAAGCATAATCTTTTTTGTGTATTTTTTGTGCTGAAAGGTATTAGTGATTTTAGACAATTATTTTATTCTGCCTGCATTGGATATTGCAATATGTGTTAGTTCTTCAAATCCTATAACTGTGTCATAATTCCTGGGACCAAGCACAATCCAGATGAAAAGCAAGACTGCAACTAGCACACAGCTGAATAGGGCAGTATTGATCTAATAAATTCATCAAGAGAAGATATAAATTTTGCAAGGTGGAAGATTGTTACTGTCAACTAAGATATACTTTCTGATGATAAATCTATTTTCTTTTTCACTTTCTTTCTGTCTATACATTTTACTGTACACATTTTGCTGTGATTATTCCTGTATGTTGACTTAAAAACAGCAAGTAAACACATTTCAGTCCAGACCTTTGTAACTTAGCTATACTGTGGACTACAGCTGTAGGGGTGGTTTGTTTTACTTCCCTGGAGCTTTTGGTATGTAATGATACTTGGTATTTTTAAGCTTTGTTTGAACATGAGCATGTATATGCATGAGAAGTGAAAGCAGTGAGGAAGAGATAGAAGGAGGTGAGGGGAAAGGAAGCAGTTCATTGCTGCAGACTTACAGCTTGTAAGTTGTAGTTTAAGTTCTTTGCTGTATAATCAACTGGATTCTGGCACCCCAGTACAGTTTTTGGGAGTTCAGATTTGGTGCAAAATATTATAAAGCCTCCCAGTCCCAGGTAAATGATTTTAAATCAAATTAGTTAATTCTTTTATATGGAGCACGTGGACACAAGTTGAATTGAACAAAAATTGAGAAACTGCATAGAGATAAGTGGCTTAATGAAGTGGAGTTATCTCCTGGACCGACAGTTGTTTTCCTAGAGTTTATGAAGATTTCTTACCTTCATAGAAAGATATGGTATAAATTGTGGGCCCATTTTTTTTCAGATGCTATTTGAGGCAAATCTATATATAGTTTTTTATGTATATATATATATATATTTTGATTTTCAGCTCCTTTGAAGGTATCCTCACGGACAGGAAAATAAGAAAATTCTTTCAGCCATGTAGTTAGTTAAGGTATTTAAAATAATCAGACAAAAACAAGGTTCATTAAAAAACAAGCAGTCAAAAACATTTTGACTCCTACAGAGTGGTGGAAGTTGAAATTTCTCTCTCTTCCTCAATTCTACCCCCATAATTTATTTACATGCAACTGTTTCTCAGATGTATTTGCATTTTTTTTCTGCAGCTGGATTTACTGCTGATTTGGAGATAACCATGCCTGTAATTACCACAGAACCCCATTTGTTAGAAACAGCACTGGGTAAAATTGATAAGTTGACTTGCTTTAGTTTTAATGACTTACTTTCCATTTTTATCCTTACTGCTGTTTTTGGAACATTTCCCTTGCTCTAATTGTCACCGTCCCAGTAATTTATGCGATTTATTGTTGCAGTTAACCAGATTCTCATCTGCACTTGTCATTCGTCTTTATAGATGGGGAATAGAGTCTTTGGGATGGGTTTTGGTTGGTTGGTTTTGGTTTTCTCATTATTGAGGTTGCCAGCTGCGGGCCTACCTTTCTCAGTGTTTATGTTTGGTTTTTTTCCTATGCTAAGTGCACTTAACTGTGGAAGGTAATGAGGGGCTTAACATACATTTCTCTGTAATATTTCCGTGAAAAGGTTGTTTTGACTGGCTTTATATTAGCTGGCGCACTGTCTGCCTTCTGGATCAAAAGGTGTTATCTTACTACCTGCAAATCTTAATACGTGTTTTAAGATTCTTAAACAATAATAAGAATTCTTTCTAAAATGAATAATTAACTGATATTTTTCCACGCTGACATACTCACTAACCAACAGTTCATAAGACATTGTCATTCCTGGCTAGCTTGCAAGCAAACTTCTTTCTACTTCCATTTTAGAAGGATTTTATAACCAGACCTGTTCTTTTGAATGGTTGAATACATCCTAGCATGTCAAATCTACTCCTTTTGTATATTGCATATGCAACATACTTGTCCATCAGTGGAAAAAGCTTTAGCTACTCTTAATATCCAACAAGGTTTAAAACCATGGGAAAAAAAACATTTAATGATTTGGTTAGTGGCTCACTGAACAATCCTAGAAGTTTATGCAGAAGAGACCTGAACTCAAATTTTAAATTCCTAAAGCTTAGGAATGTCTAAAATTCCCAGAGAAATCACTATTACCAGCAGTTTCTTCAGGTTTCTGCAGGCTTGGAAGCTTTCACCAAACAATCTTACCTGTCTTAGAAATCGAATAAGGCCCATAATGTAGCAAAGAGGTGCAATACACAGAGACAAGATTTTCCACTGCTTAACATATGTTTATGAATTTTCTCTGTGCAAAATTAGAATAAGAGTTACAGTATAAGGAATTCAGTTTACTTGTCAGTTTTTCTTCAGTGAGCTGTCAGATGACATACTGTACAAGTAGAGGTGGATGAAATATGTCCCTAGGACTCTACAGAAAAATGACTGTTGGTCACTTGTTTGCTGACATCTCTGTGAAGAGACGATGAGCAAGCATTAAATGAGCTGGGAGTTTAAGGTTACTGAACTACAGAATTAAGGCCTTGGAAGATTCTATTGAAAAGAAAGATCTGATTTCAAATAGGTAATATCAATTGTGTCAGTGATTCGGCCAGTCCCTTATTTATAATAAAAAGGAGATTAATATATTGTTAAGCTTCTCAGTCCCTCCAAGTCTGTTTTCTGCTAGATATGCCTAGCTCAATAGAATGCTAACTGTGTTCTGCTTTAACTCAGTTGGGCTACCCTGATATAAAAATGGAATAATACTGTAATGAGTGCACCTGTTAATGTAAAATAGCAGAATGTAATATGCCCTTCATATATTGAAAACTTTGTTCTGGCACTGCTTTGAAGAAAACTGTTCGTCTCTAGAATCTGAAGGCAGTTCTCTGGTTTCATCTTAGCTACTCAGAGGCCAAAGGTGAAACCTACTTCTCCATATGTTGGAATCCAAAGAAGAGTGGAGGGTAAATGCATTTTTTTCTTTTTGATTTTCTTTTCCCCTTCCATCACTTCACATCATTTTCATTTGCTTTGAGCAACGCCAAGGCTTATTATTGTACCCAGTCTTGCAGAAACACTTGTCATGCTAGCTACATGATTCTGTTGTTTAAACCCATGCTTTTGCCATCACCTGGAAACCATTTTTCTGCGGGGACATTTGGCAAAAAAGAATCCATCACATCGTGCCTTCCTTCTCTGTGTGTCTCTCCATGCCTTTTTGTTTGTTTGCTCTGAAACTTTCTAGAATGAAATATTCCAGTATGGGCTTGCTAAAGAGAGGGAATAGGTGTCCCAGAACTTCCTTACAGGACATGAGTTATTCTTTTTTCCTTGTTGGTTTCAGTAGCTTGAGCCCTTGGGTTCTAGTTGGATGAGTAGGCGTGTTACTCATTGGCTTAGGGAGCAATCCAAAGGAGGAACTGGGATTTTCAGATGTAACGGGGAATGGTGAGGCCTTCTATGTGGCCTGTTTGGGGAAGATTGTGTAGGTATCTCAAGATCATTTCCATGTCTGATCGTAGCGACCCAGAGACGGGGCCTGGACTCCACCTCAACTGCTTCACCGAAAGCCACAAGGACTATGAAGGGTAAATAACCTGTGATTCCCTTCCTGCTCTGAGTATTTGTGCAGTGCTTTTTTGTTCTGCAGAGATGAGCCTGGTCGGATGCTTACCGTCCTGAAAAGGGGGCCTGTGATGCAACTGGTCTCTTATGGCTCTTGCTTAGACATTGCTCCATTTCTAATCTTTCCGATCCCTCCTGCGAGCTTGCCTACCCTACAGGCCTCATGCATCCTTAGGTTTACTCAGTTCTCTTGGGCATACGTGTGCCACTTGAAAGACAGGGTTGTGTCATGTGGGGGGAAGGAATGCTGTGACATGGCAGCCTGCCTTGAGCCAGGCTATGTATCCCTGTGTATAGCTGCATCTTGATATCTCTCGTGCCTACAGCCAGTGTGAGGACCTGAAGGTGGTTTCTGTGTTTGATCTTAGCTACCCGGAGACCGAGGCTGAAATCCACCACTCCTTCCTCCCTGACGACCCAGCAAACTGTGATTGGTAACTAGCAAACATCCTCCTTTTTCTGTTTTCTCCTGCTTCTCTCACTCCCATTTACACTCCATGCCCCAACACACCCAGCTTCATTCTCATCTTTCTTGGACAGTCTGAAGATTTGCTGGTGAGACTTGGCTTGCAGAAACACCCACCACACTTGTTATGCAGTTGCACTGTTTGATCTCGTGCTTTATCCATTGCTTGCCAGCACTATCTGTGGCAACCGAATGACAGCTTCTTTAGAGGATGCATTATTGTACCTTGCCTTCAATACCATTTCACTGCTCCCTTTCATCAAGGGAACAACCTTCCCTAAGGAGTTGCACCCAAATGAGACCTCGCTGCTGAGAAACCACCTCCTTCTGTGGCGGTCCAGGCCAGTGCAGCATGGTGGCACTGCGGTTCTGCTGCCCCTTGGGGTTTCCGTTTCCAAGGGTGCAGCTGGCAGTTTCTTCACCACTGATTTTCCAGGTGGTCAGCTGTCAGCTGTGCATGCAAAGACCAACGTCACCACCTGGAAAGGAATGCTCTGCTGTTCTGCCCCCGTTGAGGTCACAGTAGGACTTGAGGCACGCTGCCTCTTCACACCTTTTGGCAAAGCACAGCATGTGCCTTCAGGCTTAGAGAGACATCTGATGGTGATGCTGGCCTTGTCTGGTCATTGTTCTTGCCAGTCTGGTAATGGTGCAAAATGGATTTTTTTTTCCCCAGATGTTGTTGTGCTTTTAGGGGAACTTACTTATTTTTCTTGAGCCTACTTTCTGTGACACGTCCATGTGGAGGTGAAACTGCCATATGTGAAGATCAGTGTTTGCTTAAGGGCTTGGCTGTGGCATTTGGTGACAGTTTGGGAGTAGCTCATGGTGGCAGCTTCTTTAGTATTGTCATGTGTCAAGGGCTGTCCATGTGGCCTGACAGTATTCTTGACCCATGGCATATTTAAGCATTTTGTAAGCAGCATGTGAATGCTAGAAATTTGACACTGAATGTAGGGTTAAGAAATTTGAAATTGTAAAATGTCTTTGTTTGCCTCTGCTGACTGTATTTGTTTCTCTGCTTTGTGAAATTGCCTAGATCTCTTTTTACATTATTTTCTCCATATTGTAAATTCCATTTCTTTCTGTGGCAACATCTAGAATTACTTTTGCATTCCCTTTGCATAGTTTTCCTTTGATTTTCTTTTTATCTTAGATTCTTTCTTATCTTCTGGGAGTCTTTTCTGTCATCCTTGTGAGATTCTATTTCACTTTTTTTATATTTGTTTCTATACATTTTTTACACACTATTGTTTTTTATGTTATTCTGCTTGTTTCATAGACTTTTTTTTTTTATGTTTCCTTGTTTCTTTTTTCTCGGACATTATACCACTAAGTCCAGATGATGCCATGCTGTGATGGCTCATGTCATTTAAATATTATGACTCACTTTTTTTTTTCCCCCCATCCTCACTTGACTTTTAAAGAGGCAATTTTTAAAGAGATTTGGTGGCTGAACACTGGTTTCCTCTAGAATTTTTTTATAACCTTTAAAAGTAGCATCTTGAAAAAGTGGTATTCAGAAGACTGCTGTAGTACAGTTCTTCGGTATTAAAAATACCTTTACGGTTGTTTCTTCTATTGATTTTTCTCTGTGTTTTTTTTTAAGGATCCTATTTTGTAGGCAGAATTGTGCACTTACGTAGATTGCTCTAAAAGTAATCTCTCCAGAGCACAATAGCATTATTTCATAGAACAAATTCTCATCTACAAAACAATATTTTTTCAACATTGCCTTGTCGGCTTGACTTCCTTTACCAGATTCCTCACAATAGTCTGTTGCCTTTGGAGATGTTAGAACATTGTTAAGCCCAGATTTTCTTTTCATCTTTTTATGAAACACAGCCTTTTCTTGACATTCAAGATTCAATACATTCAAAATGCCTAGCCTTCCAGAAATGCCATCTAGTAAGTGTTTAAATTTTCTTAGAAGTTGTGGGGTTGATTAGACCTAGTTTACGTGACTTAATATGTAATAGTTGCAGAATTGCAGAGAATAAAATTTTCAGTTTATGAGAATGATATTCAGGAAGGTTTCAGGACTGCGTTTAGAATAATACTGTAGTATGTTGAGTTTTTCATATCTTCTTGATATGTTTATAAGAGTATGCTCAGTTATTTTATGGGCAATAGCATTAACCTTTCTGAATGAATTCTTAGTGTACTCTAAGAATCCTCATGTGTCAAAAACATGCATCTTATGACCTGACTGAAATACTCTTGTTTACAGATCTGTTGAACACATAAGGTCATGGAGTAACCTACATATTTGTGTGAGGCAATGTGATCTAAAGTCCCAAGAAAATAACATATTTCTCTCTTACATTAACTGTTAAGCACCCTTCATATCTGACAAGTGGAACTGAGTGAATGATCATTAACATACAATTTTTCATCTGAGGGTTAGCTTATTGCAACATACATATGGTATTCGTGTTTTCCCTAGTCTTTTGTTAAACTTCAGTGTTCTTTTGGTTTCTTGTCATCAGTAAATTTGGAAAAGCCTTCACTTTTATGTGTTACAAAACTCATACTGAACACAAACATGATGCAGCTGTGTTAATACTCCATGGGTGGTACAGTTATCTCACCTCTGCATTAATGCAATGTTTTTCTTTCCTTTTCAAGTTGAGAGCTGTATTCTATCCAAGGTCATTTCAGTCACATCAAGCTATCTTCATTAGATGGAAAAATTTCAGCATCAAGTCAGGTGTGGCTTTATTGCTCTCTGTGGTGTGTTTTGTCAGAACGACCACAGCATTATCCTTCAGTGTAAACAATCATACTGTTTAGGTTTCTTATTTCTTGTCATTTAACTTGAAGAGGTCATGAGTGTTCCTAGCAAGAAGAGCACCTACTTTTCAGTTTTTCATATACTGCTGTCCATAGAAATAGTCCGACCATGTTTCTTTCATGCTGGCTGCATAATATTTCGTACAGAAAATCAGACTAGAATCTGATATTTTTTTCATTTATTTTTTTCATTAAAATGTAGTCACAACAACTTAAACATGTTCTAAGCCATTTTCCACCAAAGAATGATCTTTTTCAGTATTTATATTAAATTAACTTTATGGCAGCTGGGTGAAAATACCATACCTGTTTTGGTTATGAATTTAACCATCAGCAAGATGGGTAATCCTTCCTTTTATACCTTATCTTTAGAAACAACCTGCTTCAGTGTTTTTTCACGTTTGATGTTAGCTGTCTAGAAATCAACTACAGAATTTATTCTTTTGTCCTTCATGACAAAGACAAGAACAATGCTGGCTAAATAGAATAGATTCAATAATTATTTACATCATTTTGGCATCAGGCAGAGACTTACTTAAGCATACTGGCTGCCAAATGTCTGCAGCAAGCTTTTTATTAAACCTTTTATATCAACTTCTGTGTAACTTCCTATACCATTGTTACAAACATATACGGTCATATATTTGCCAACGATTTCTTTAAATTTTTAAGCTACTGTTCCGATTGTAAAGATTTTAGAGATGAGAAGAGAAACTGTAGGATAAAAATTTTAACTACATGACAACTGTATAGTTGTGTGACCCAAGTCCTTTTATTAAAAAAAAAATAAATAAAAAATGAGTCATACCTTAGCTATTCTGAAGATTATATACTGTCTAGCCTGCCTTTTACAACATCATGAACTGCACACTGCTAGTAAGGCAATGTAAACCATCTAGATTTGTGAGCTTACCTCACTACACGCCTAGATTCTCTTTTCAGCTTATGATGAAATGCCACCCACTTTCTCAAGATTTCAAACATCTGAAAAAGGCTAGAATCCTGAAAGTGCCACCAGGCTGATTTGGTTATATGTCTTGAAAACTTAGTTGTTTTGACTTTTAGACATTTTACAAAAAACTGTATTCATGTTTTTCTATTCCATTACTTTATGAGGAGAATATTAAAGACAAATCAATCCAGCTTTCTACTAGGGAAGGTTGTAGCGGACCTTATGAGGTAGACCAGAAACCGCTGAAATTAATTTTATGTAACAGTACTGGATTTTATTATATTGTTTCACAGAAAAATTTCACAAACCAGGCTGCACAGTGTAGATGAAAATACAGAAAATAAACATGTGGGATAGTGGCTTTAAATGGTTGTCAAATAAGAAAGATATGTTTAAGTGGATTTCGTAGGAGAAAGATCTGAGCCCAGTATTAGTCAATTATTTTCTCAATGACACAGCTGATAAAATGAAGTCAGTGGTTGTTTGGCTGGTAAATGACACCAAGCTGGGAGATGTGGTAGGGCAGGATACGCTTCCTCAAGGACAATGATTTGCCATATGCAGGGCTAATCAATTGTATAACTGCATGATGGAAAGCCACAATTATTCGGGAAAGAATCTTTTCATTTTAGTAAATCAAAAGTGTGACTGTGCCAAAAAGAGAAACGCTAGACCAAAATGTTAACAGTCGAACAACAATCTTTGAGGTACAAGAAGACATTTTTGTGCTTCAAAAAAACATAGTGTGTACCCACTATAGTGGTACGGAGAATACCAGCAAGAGTGAATGAAAGTCTAGAGGAGGCAGCAAATAAGAGAAGATAGATAGAGTGAATTCTGGTTGCTTAGTTTGCTTGAATGGAAAAGGCATCAACATGCATGTGTATCTCAGATTTATTCGTGTTTTTGCTCTACAGCTGTTAATAGTGTTGAGTTGGAATATTTGTTCCTCCAAATTCCATAATATCACATTTGTTGCAAACAACAGTTGGTAATGGTGATGTAGTCCCTTTTCTTCTTTACTATTTCTTCACTATTTGATTTGTACAGATTTTTTTACAAAATGTGACATACCGGATGTCCCTACTGCCCCCAGTTACACTGGGTGTTTCTGATTCTGTGATAGTGTTTTAGGTTGATATTACATTCTTGTATTGGGCAGTGAAGCTGGAATGATTTCAAAGTGCAGGCTGACAGGATTTAATGTGCATTCCATATTATTTCTGCTTTGGTGTACAAACAAAAATAATGCTTCTTGTATTTACTCTACCTCTTTGCCTAGGGGATGTCTACAGATTTTTCACTGGGCCAATTGTATAGGATTTCCAACTTGTGTGCTTGAAATGATGTTTTTAGGTGAAATTTAGCCATGATTCATTATTGTATGCCTAATTCCTAATGTGAAGGCATGCTATATGAAATTTTAAAATCATATGCAAACAAGTAGCTTTGTAGTAAGTGCATCAAAATTAGACTCTGTATCAAAAAAAAAAAAATATATATATATATATATATATATACAAAGGACAGAGTAGGTTATCACAAAATATTTCTTAATAATGAGTATGCAAGAAACCTAAAGTAAATACAAACTTCTGGCTTTGCTGATATGAGGCCATGGACTTCTTCATTTAAAGACTAACCTCACTTAAGTTTTCAAGATTGTTTTCATATTTGATCTTAGCTGACCAGGGACCAGTCCTGAAATTCACATCTCTTCTCTCCATGGAGACCAGAGAGCACATGATGTGTAAATACCATATAATTCTATTAACTTCTCTACCCCTTGCCATCACATGGACAGTGCGAAGACTCACACACATTGCTTTGAAGGCTACTTGATGTGATGCTTTTTTTCTTCTTCCCAACTAAACCATTTCAGTGTAATCAATTTTATTTCAGAGAATACTTCCTCAAGTCCTTTGAGAAGTATTCCACCAAGCATGAGATGCTGGATTGACACTACTTTATTTCATGCTAGCTTCAGTATTTATGTAGCACTTTATTTCACAGCTATCTTTAAGGCTGCTGGTACCTTGCTTGATCACATTGGTGTTGTCTAGAGCTGCTCAACAACTGCTCTGAAGTCTGTTTTAATTTTAACTCTAGATTTTCTTTCAGCGTTCGATGAAAAGCAGCCTGTTTCTCCAATATATGAAACATCTACCATCCAAGAAATGCTGTCATCTGTACCTGGTAATACTTGAAAATATGATTTTTAAATGTCTAAGTAGAAATTATGACAGATACTTAATTACACTTCTGCTATATTATTAGTTAACATGAATTAGAATAACTACAGAACTGTAGTATTTAAAATGTTCTGTCTTAGATACCAGGCTCTCTTAGGAAATTTCATGTGATGCTTCAAAATAATACATATTTTGCTTTGGTCTCCATTTGTACTATATTTACAAGTTTGTATTGTTGTGCTTGATGATAATAGGCTTTGGCATGTCTTACGGTAGTGTTCTCTTTTTCATGTGCAATACTTCAGGTGTGTTATAGTGTAAGTTAATATAAATTATGTCAAAATCCAGGATCAAAACTGTTATATGGTTGAAAGGATTGATTAAGTCCTGTAGAAATAATAGGATTGATAGCAAGCTGACAGTGCTTTGAGCAACATAGCATCATGCATTTTGTTAGTGTCAGCTAGACTAATGTAAACTGTTTGCATGTTTAGTAAGTTTTGGCCAATATGACCCATTCCCTTAATCCAGTAGTCTTTGTTTGATAGAAGTGTTACTAAATCTTTAACACATTTATAGTACAACACAAAATGAAGCAAATGAATCTTTACTGATGATGATACTGATCTGAAAAGATAAGAAAAGGTACTAAATAAGTTTGTGTGATAATCCAGTTCACATGGAGACAAATAAATGTGCAGAGTTCCATACACTGGAGAACAGATCCTTAAATCCTTCCATTTGAATATCTTCAAAGTACTGATCTAAGCTAGACATTTTCTTTTGCTGCTAGTAAATGAGACAGCATAGGCCTAAAGCTAATAGAAGTTAAAATACTTAACACATTAAGTATAGCTGGAGTACAACCTTTTAAACAACTGCATAGCACTGTAATTTAAAAAAAAAAAAAGTGTAACAAATAATTGATCTCAGAAGTGGCACTTCTGTGCTGGATATGGTGTTATCAAACACTTTAAAGTCTGTTATACCACATTCCAATAAAATTAGACTGGTTAAGTATCTTGCTTTTATTAATCCACAATAATTGATCTAAAGTACACGTAGTTTTCCTGTTCTTCCTTGCCGGCACTTATTCCATAGAATTCCTTTTCTCCTTTGTTCAGAACATAAATAAAAGCTTATGAATATCTTGCAGAACAAATCGGGACAAATGCTGTTGTATCAAGGCCTGGGGTTCTGCTTATTTTAGTGTGTCTGTATGAAGAAATTTTCATTTCCTTTCAGTAATGACAGTCCCTTCCAAAGTCCATTCCACACTGTTGCCAGAACTCTCTTGCATTAAGATGTGGACTAAATGTGCATTTTTTAGGAAACTTTTAGAAGCTGTTCAGTTGCCTATAATTACAAGCTAATAGCAAACCTTGTAGATTTTAACTGAACATTCTTACAATCAAGAATTGGAGATCACTTAAGTTTTATGAGCTTATTCTTCAAAGGTATTAATCAATATTTATCACTTAATATGACTTTCATGCTGAGCAATAACTTATGGTGTAGTACCTAAACAGAAAGGTTAAGCAGTCATTTTCTATATATTGACAGAATAATGCAACCAAATTCAGCTCTTTTATTTTGTATGTTTGTCTATAAAGAAAATTACACTGTATTTTTTCTAAACCAGGTGGTAGATAGATTTCCAGCACTTAAAATGTCTAGGAGAGTGGATAAAATCACATCTGGTCTAGTCTGACATTCGTCATTTTAATAAAACATGAATACTTCTGTGCAAAGTCCCTGATTTCAAGGAGAGTTTAATGATTGTTTAACATATAGTTCAAAATTATAACAGTTAGCATATACAGTTGTTTGTATATCAAGTAACCTCACCAAGACCTAAGTAACCTAACTCTTTTTTATTCCCCGGCATACAGTTTATTAGACAAAATGTTGAGATTTGTAAGGATGATTGGGAATAAAGAAGTCTAATTTATTGATGTAAAGATTAAACAAACAGTGGTCACATACAAAACATAACAGTATATTTGATGCAGGCAGAAATTAGAAATTCTGGCTACGTATTAATTGATGAAGTCTTAATTTATAGTTTGACTATGTATTTGATTGTAGAAATCAAAATTTTAAGAAAAAAAAACACAAATTAAATGCTGTTTTATTTGATTGTGATTAAAACGATGTATTCCTATGTGCGAAAGGAATGCTTTAGCATTACAAGACAATTTCCATCTCTGACCTTAGCTCTCCCAAGATCAGACCTGGATTCAACCTCTTTGCCTTCTCTGGAAACAACAAGAACTGTGATGGGTAAATACGGAATCCATAAAAATATCTATCATTTTGGCAAAATGTAAATATGAAGAGGATCATTTTAACTTTTGCAGAACTTCTCCTCCTTAATCTTTATGGCAGTACCAGTTGTGTCACTGATATGGCCAGTCCCATATTTATAATAAAAAGGAGATTAATATATTGTTAAGCTTCTCAGTCCCTCCAAGTCTGTTTTCTGCTAGATATGCCTAGCTCAATAGAATATTAACTGTTTGAGTTCTGCTTTAACTCAGTTGTGCCACCCTGATTTAAAAGTGGAGTAATACTGTAATGAGTGCACCTGTTAATGTAAAATAGCAGAATGTAATATGCCCTTCATATATTGAAAACTTTGTTCTGGCACTGCTTTGAAGAAAACTGTTCGTCTCTAGAATCTGAAGGCAGTTCTCTGGTTTCATCTTAGCTACTCAGAGGCCAAAGGTGAAACCTACTTCTCCATATGTTGGAATCCAAAGAAGAGTGGAGGGTAAATGCAATTTTTTCTTTTTGATTTTCTTTTCCTCTTCCATCACTTCACGTCATTTTCATTTGCTTTGAGCAACGCCAAGGCTTATTATTGTACCCCGTCTTGCAGAAACACTTGGCACGCTAGCTACATGATTCTGTTGTTTAAACCCATGCTTTTGCCATCACCTGGAAACCATTTTTCTGTGAGAAATTTGGCAAAAAGAATCCATCACATCGTGCCTTCCTTCTCTGTGTGTCTCTCCATGCTTTTCTGTTGTTGTGAAACCTCTTTTGGGAATGAAACATTCTAATGTGGTAGAAATGTATGTTTACTACTTCACAGGTCTTGCTAAAGAGAGGGAATAGGTGTCCCAGAACTTCCTTACAGGACATGAGTTATTCTTTTTTCCTTGTTGGTTTCAGTAGCTTGAGCCCTTGGGTTCTAGTTGGATGAGTAGGCGTGTTACTCATTGGCTTAGGGAGCAATCCAAAGGAGGAACTGGGATTTTCAGATGTAACGGGGAATGGTGAGGCCTTCTATGTGGCCTGTTTGGGGAAGATTGTGTAGGTATCTCAAGATCATTTCCATGTCTGATCGTAGCGACCCAGAGACGGGGCCTGGACTCCACCTCAACTGCTTCACCGAAAGCCACAAGGACTATGAAGGGTAAATAACCTGTGATTCCCTTCCTGCTCTGAGTATTTGTGCAGTGCTTTTTTGTTCTGCAGAGATGAGCCTGGTCGGATGCTTACCGTCCTGAAAAGGGGGCCTGTGATGCAACTGGTCTCTTATGGCTCTTGCTTAGACATTGCTCCATTTCTAATCTTTCCGATCCCTCCTGCGAGCTTGCCTACCCTACAGGCCTCATGCATCCTTAGGTTTACTCAGTTCTCTTGGGCATACGTGTGCCACTTGAAAGACAGGGTTGTGTCATGTGGGGGGAAGGAATGCTGTGACATGGCAGCCTGCCTTGAGCCAGGCTATGTATCCCTGTGTATAGCTGCATCTTGATATCTCTCGTGCCTACAGCCAGTGTGAGGACCTGAAGGTGGTTTCTGTGTTTGATCTTAGCTACCCGGAGACCGAGGCTGAAATCCACCACTCCTTCCTCCCTGACGACCCAGCAAACTGTGATTGGTAACTAGCAAACATCCTCCTTTTTCTGTTTTCTCCTGCTTCTCTCACTCCCATTTACACTCCATGCCCCAACACACCCAGCTTCATTCTCATCTTTCTTGGACAGTCTGAAGATTTGCTGGTGAGACTTGGCTTGCAGAAACACCCACCACACTTGTTATGCAGTTGCACTGTTTGATCTCGTGCTTTATCCATTGCTTGCCAGCACTATCTGTGGCAACCGAATGACAGCTTCTTTAGAGGATGCATTATTGTACCTTGCCTTCAATACCATTTCACTGCTCCCTTTCATCAAGGGAACAACCTTCCCTAAGGAGTTGCACCCAAATGAGACCTCGCTGCTGAGAAACCACCTCCTTCTGTGGCGGTCCAGGCCAGTGCAGCATGGTGGCACTGCGGTTCTGCTGCCCCTTGGGGTTTCCGTTTCCAAGGGTGCAGCTGGCAGTTTCTTCACCACTGACTTTCCAGGTGAAGAGGCACGCTGCCTCTTCACGCCTTTTGGCAAAGCACAGCATGTGCCTTCAGGCTTAGAGAGACATCTGATGGTGATGCTGGCCTTGTCTGGTCATTGTTCTTGCCAGTCTGGTAATGGTGCAAAATGGATTTTTTTTTCCCCAGATGTTGCTGTGCTTTTAGGGGAACTTACTTATTTTTCTTGAGCCTACTTTCTGTGACACGTCCATGTGGAGGTGAAACTGCCATACGTGAAGATCAGTGTTTGCTTAAGGGCTTGGCTGTGGCATTTGGTGACGGTTTGGGAGTAGCTCATGGTGGCAGCTTCTTTAGTATTGTCACATGTGGGATGTGCAATATCCAGACCCTTGGGGTAATGAATCATTTCATGAGCAGAGTTCATTTCCAGTTTGAAGATTTGTACAGGTTGAAAGAGTATGGAACATTATAATTTCTAGACCTATATGATACACGTTAATGGTAGGTTTCTAGATATTCTGACTGTTTTTATTGTCTCACTCTTAATGGTTAGAAGTGAATCCTGAAATGGTGGGGATTTTTGGCAGTGGAAAAATCTTCTTTTTCATGCCTACTACCAAGAAGCTCATGCTTGCAATTGAGAAACTCACCTGATCTTGTTTCTGGTCTCTCTTTTTCTTCTATTAAATGCTATTATGGGCTTATAGATAGACTTAGATAAAATAATCTTGACTAATAAACAAGTAATTAAAGATGCCCGAAGTTTAGTAAAAATCTTAATATTACATTTTTCTTTCAAGCTTTTTAGATATCTTAGAGCTTAATTATTATACTCTCAGATAGATGCATATACCTATCTTCTCCATGTCAACAGTTTACGGGCTGGTTTGGTCCAGTTCTGTGACGAGCGGGGTGGAGGGATTTTTCAGAATCTGTGCCTCCGGAGATAGAAAAACAGGGGACCCCAAATTATTTGAAAAAAAAAAAACGCCAACAATGTGATGAGAAATGAATCATTTACTAAATGGAGTATTGAAAAAAAAAAAAAACAAGATAAAGCACTATAATACAATATAATTAGAATTGGGATTGACCAAATCAGATATAGTGAAAAAAAAGAGATTGTCTGAAAAAAAGAAGGCCTTACGCTAATGCTGAGATGTAGATGCGACAGTCAAGTCGAGCAGCGGGGAGGATAGCAGAAGGAAAGTGAGAGAGAGAGTGTCAGATGACCCGCCAACGCCTTATATGCATCCCCCCCTGTGCAGGAATGAAATCAGCACAGCGAACAGTCTGATGGGGAACGTAGTTTCTTCTCTTTGGTATGCAGAACTGGGACATTAACACTTTAATTCCCAGTGCACTACATGATGTTATGGTGTGGAATACTGATGACCATAAAACCATGATACTCCACTTTTTTTTTTTTTTTTTTTTTTTTTGCGGTTATATGAAGTCTCTTATAGTTTGGTTATTTTTTCAGATTTGTTTTGTCTGTTTGTCTCAGTGCTTGTGTGTGTACAGAGTATGTACACAGATTATACAGAATTAAAACTCACTGAGGGAATCTTGATAGAAAACAAAGCACTCAAAAGAATTAAGTCCTCTTTAATTTTTATTATTTTATTTTTATCATTTGTGTGTGTGTGTGTGTGTGCTTTGTGCTTGCAGCTCATTTACTAGAGAAAAAAAATAAATATGTTTACTGAGTTGCATTCAGTTATGTGGACCATACTGTATAAGATAATAATAGCTTTGGTTGACTGCCACCTTAGTCTCAGTTGTCACTTTATCTACTAACTTCAGTTCCCACTTTAAATCAACACTGCTCCATTTTCAAGGTAAGGAATGCTTGTTGTGGATTGATGTCTGCATTGCAAACTAAGTAAAAGAGAAAAATCTATGTATAGAAACAATAATTATACATAAAATTACCTTGTTTGTTTGTTTTAATAGCTTTCTATGATATTCAGCCTGTACTTTCAAGCCCTGTGACACCTAGTAAGCCTGAAATAGCAGATACTGGACCAGGTACAACCATCACTGCCTAATTCTTATTAATCAGTAGCTCAGACCGTGATCTAAAGTGCACTGAGATGACTGTACTGGTAATCTTCATTTGGATTAGACCCTAACACTTGAAATTTTAGTTTAGATTGCTGTTATTGTTGACGTTGTTTTCTCACACTTAAGATACATATGGCAATTCATAGTCACCTGATGTGCCTTCAGTATTTTGAAAAGTATGCTGCAAACATAACTGAGAAAATAGTTTTTATTGTCCAATACAGTTGATGTAAATACTGGGATGTATTCTGTAGGCTGTCTTCTGCTGCTGACATCTTGCTGAGAATATTAAGGAGAGTGTCTTTTTAATGACATGAAATTGGGTAACAGTCATGGACACTTAGTGCTTTTGGACTGAAACCATAGTTGGATCAGTTGTCAGCTTTCAAATCCAATTTTGTATAGTTCAGTTGTCTTGACTGATTGATTATTCAACGTGTCCTCTTCGTTAAATTCCTGCGTTTTACATCATACCATCTTCCTTACATATTAGACCAAAACTCAAAATGTGCAAATGCTCAACTTCAAAATCTTACTTGACAGTGATTAAGACCCATACCAATTGCTTTAAAGAGAGGAAGAAAGGAACATCCAGAATTTCTGCATGTCACAAATACAATGATTTATAGTCACTGAAACTCTGTGTAGTTCAAAAGACTGTATTTCTCTCTAATATGTACTGAACTGATAATCTGAAAAATGTCCAAGCATTAGTGAAATGTTTATGTTACTCTTATAAAAACAAACTTGTTTTTGCTTATGAAGCAAGAGTTTCTTCCATTAGCTCTTTACTGTCTTAAGACTGTCACCGTTTCTTCCAACAGCAACAAGTGAATCCATTCTGGAATCTTTCACACCTAAAACTTCCCGTCCTTTTCAATGGCCAAGGGTAACATTAGGTAATGTTGTTGTTTTCACCCAGTGAAAAACTATTGAGCCCATTCATCACATATGAATGCATTTCTTCCAGCATTTCATTTCACATGCGTAATCATTATTGTTTTTCATGGTTATAGTCTTGTTCTGCCATTGTCATTAGACTGATTCCTCTTGATATTATGTTTCTGTACGGGGACATAGTTCAGAACAGTTTTACTGTCCTCAGAGCAGTAAAAGTTGCCTCTCAGTAACTTGCATGAAAAATTCCATCATCCTTTTATCAGTAAGTTTTATCTTTTTCCATCACGCATACGCATGTTCTGTCTTTCTCTCTGACATGTAGAGCTTTCGTAGAGAAATTCCAGTTGATTTGGAGACATACATTTCTGGTCAATGCACAGCATTTCACTATCATCATCTCCATTCTGCACTTCAAACTCTAATTTCATCAGATGGCTTTGATGTTCCATGCTGAGTTATCCTTTTTTTTCAATATAAATTTGTGGCATGTGCTGTTTGTTGTGATAAACTCTTGGTAAACTGTGATTGCAAACTGAGCTCTTTCTTTCAGCTCCCAAAGAAATACCACTTACTCCTTCTAAACTGAAACCGTCTGCTATCCCAGAAGTACAGCATGTGGTAACTGGTAACTGCACACCATTCTTATAAGTCAGTATACAGAAGCATGTTAGCTAAAAATATTTCAGCCAGACTTCCTAAAATGGACAGGAACTATGCAGTACACGAACATCTTGAGTAACTCATCATTCTGAAATTAATCATTTGATGTTGCGTAACAAAAAGAATGAGGGTTAAGCTCATCAGTTTGTTACACAGTTGGGTCCAATGACAGAAATATAAATATGGTCTCTGGTTTTGTAACGTAGTTTAAATGAATGGTGGGGAAAAAAACTTCTATTATTCTGTTGTCTCTCTTGCCAATTGCCATCTCCCACTTCATGCAGACGTATGGCAAAGATGACATCTTTGCTAATCACAACAGTTGTTGATTTGGAGTAAAGTACTTCTCATGTGATTGGTAAGACTTCCCTCAAGGAACTCACTGAAAAGAATTGTGACTTCAGGAGAAGTAGGAGAGCTATCTCAAACTAGAAGGGGAAACTTTCATATATGTGTGAGAAGGTCATTCTTTGGCCATAGGGGCATTATTACAGTGTGGTATCCTTTTTCCTTCTCTGATTTTGATCAAAAAATATATCCCTGTAGTCATTTTCTTCTGATCTGGGATTAAGGGATATGAGCTTTCCTTCTTGAGAGTTCAGGTACTGGACCAATAAATACTATGGTGTGCATTACTAGAGCTTTATGGTGTTTCTGTTCTTGTATACAAACAGGCAAAAGACTAAAGGGCAGGAGTTGCCTTTGATGTCTTATGTTTGCCTTGACTTCTTGTTCTGACTTAAGACTTTCAGCAAGATTTTGGCACTTAGAAGTTGCTTCCTCAGTATAGATTTTCTGGTATTTTTTATGGAACAAGATCTTTTCTTCAGTCACAGCCTTCATCTGTTCTTCCTTACTTTTCTCCCATAACTTTTAAATAAATGGGTTTTTTTATTCAAGAAAGCAATGGGTTGAAAATACCCTGATAGCACAAATATGGGAAAGGAGCCTCAGAAGCAGATTCTTACACAAAACCATGAGCATACAGTGTGTAGTTTCATAGGAAACCGAACTAAAGGGAGCGTAAAATGTTATAAGTAAGATCAGGACTCATGCATGCTTATCAGGTCTATTAAAATAAAAGAAAAAAGTCAGCTATTGGAATTATAACATTTTTGATCTGTTCAATTTCACTTGATTTTTTTGTTTTCTAGCTCCAAAACCCCCACTTTCGGAGCCTAAAACTTCTAAGACTGTTGAACGACAGAAAGCAACCTTAGGTAATACAACAATGCATCTGTTGGTCAGTCTTCTCTGCAGCCCAAGTCACAGCTTGAACTCTATTACTTCATCTCATAGCTTCTTTTCTTTGCAATCCATTTCTTTTAGAGAAGAAAAAAAGTTAGGAAATAGTCATTCTGAAATGCATTTTTTGAAACTTAAGAGAAAAAGTTACTTGAGGTTTTTTGTGACCTTACTAGTTCTGTAGTACGGTAATGAATTTGGAGGGCAGAGTATCTTCCATTTTGTTGGGAGTGTTGCTACTAGAGCAGCAACACATTTTACCCTCAGAAAATCATTAGAAATTCCTTAGAAACACTAATGAAAGACTAAGTAAAAGGTCAGCATTACGACTGTTAATCCTAGAAATCTCACTGAATGATTTTGGTGGCACTATGTAGATACGTTAATTCTACTGCTCTTTTATGAATCCTTCATGAATGTTAGTTTGGCTTCAGAAAAGCTCAGTCATTTCACATTTCTTACTCTAGTCTGTTCTTTCTGTACCATATGCTTTTCTAGTGTGTCTACTACCCTGAAGCATTTGGAAACTTCTTTGAAAGGAGTCTCATTGCACTCCTTTATAAAAATGAATTAAATTATTTACTATAGTACCTGATACCCACCTTAAGCTTTATTTGATGTCCGATTAACGGTCATTAGCTAATTATACTTTCAGCTCATGTAAGTTCAGGGAAAAGAACACTTCCAGATTTCTGTTTGTTTTTTATTTATTTATTTATTTATTCCATTTAGATGAAATTGTTTCTGTTTTATTAACAGAATGCAATGAATACAGTTATGGAGCAACTTCCGTTTCTATCACTGAATTCATACTTCTCCTGCTCCCTTCCAGTGATTTCATTAGTGTTGAAAATTGAGACTATTTTTGCCGATTTTGTTTATGTTTGTGCTTTGATGGTTTAAAATTGACCAAGAGGATGAATTATTTTTCCTCCTACCTATCTTACTGAAATGAATTTGCTGTTTTAATGAGGGAAACATTTTGATGTGATCATAAGCTATAATTGCATCTCTTCAGTTTACTTACTGACTTTTGCAATGATGAACAAGCAGGTTTTAGGGGAGGATTTTGAGAAGCCTTTTTAGCAAATTAGATTTTGCCATTTGCTTTTGTTCCAGTTGCCATTTATTGCTTCATTTCTGGCTTGGAAAATGTGATTCTTATGTGACACAGTAGAAAGAATAATCTTATAATCCAGTATGTTTCTTCCAGCTCCCAAAGAAGCAAAACTCACACCTTCTGCATCTAAACCTAGACCATCTGGCAGACCCAAAAAGCCACACGTAAAACCTGGTAACTAGCTTCCATATGAAACATTTACTGTACCCTATCACTTACATAGTTTTATATACTTTAGTTTAAATTCATTCTGTGTGAAATTCAGCACTTTAGACTTAGAAAAAATAGGCATTGAGGGAAGCTGTGCTCTTTGAGGAGTATTGTTTTTGTATTCAATAACAGCAAAAAAAAATGAAGCAAAGTAAGAAACTTTTAACTATAGGCTTATATATCAAGCCACCAAGCTGCATGGCCTTGTGGAAACAAATTGTTTTGCTGTTTTTCGTTTCGAAATGAAAAGTTTTCTGAATTGGTTCGACACCGGATCTAGAAGATGCACATTCTCTTTCATTGCTGATGGATGTAGCATTTTACCCAGAACTGCAGGATTTGTATTGATTCAGTGATCATTAATTCATACATAGACCTATCTGAAACTGTGGAAATAGGAGTGAAATGCTGTTCTGGAATTTAGTGAAGGCGTATTTTATGGTGGCAAATGAAACCAAAAGGTACCTGGTTCGAAGGCTGAAGATTAAGTGAATAGTTTTGCATGTTTCGTGCTGAAGTTCAAAAAGTGTGTTGTGAGAATATGTTACATAATCATGGAAGATCTTAGTCAGTATTATTTATTTTTTTCCAGATTCCAAGTAAACTAATCCCTGTTATTTTTGCTAATAAAAAGAATTGCTCTCTTCAGACCTAATAATTCCTTGTGAAACTTGTTAAATGATATTTATGATTTGGAGGTTTCTCAAATTAATATGCATACTTTTTTTTTTCATTGTGGTTACATCTCCTACAACATTTTTAGTGGAGAAGTTCAGTATTGTAATACTAGAGTCATTAATTTCATCTCTGCCATAGATGTCTATGTATATCTGAACATAGACATCTTTTCTTGAAATGACAGAGAAAACAACTCCTTTGGAAACTGTTGAATAAAACTGTTTTACACCTTTAGGCCACCAACATAAACCTGGTATACTGATGTTTCTGCATCAGTGGTTGATTGCTCTGAGCTGCTGTATCACTACAGAGAAGACAGCATGTTTCTGTATTTGTACATATGCCACTTGTCTGTCATTCCTTTGTTAGTGATCAAATTAATCAATCCAGATAGAACCCTAAGAAACACTACTCTTCACTCACTAGGGTTTATTTTGGAGGCTAAGGGTAGACCTCTACTCTCTACAGCTTTCTGAAAGGAAATTGCAACAAGGAAAGTGCCAGTCCATTTCCTCAGGTGATGAGAAATAGGATGAGAGGAAATGATTGTATCAGGAGAGGTTTAGATTGGATATCAGGAAGAATGTCTTCATGGAAAGGATGGCCAAGCTTTGGAAGGGGCAGCCCAGGGATGGGAAGTGAATTCCCCATGCCTAGAGGTATTTAAGAGACGAGTGGACATGGCACTAAGGAACATTGATCAGTGATGCAATTTGGTAGGCCAGATTGATGGCTGGACATGATCTTGGAGGTTTTTTACAACCTAAATGATTCTATGGTTCTATGATCATAATTAAGCTCGTGACTGTCCTTCTGGGAGAAGGTATTTGTTACTTTGGCACTTGATATTCAGAAATGATTATTTGAGGCATAAAATATGTAATGCATGGAGATACGTGGTTTTTGGCTAGGTGACTTCTGACATATAGTCACACCGGAAAACTACGCCTTCTCTGGCTATGAAATTTTTCTGAAAACTTGGTGCATGTCTGTGATATTATTTTCTGTCCGTCTAAGTTTCAGGTTACTTGGCTGCTCACTGCTTACAACCCAATAACCTGGTAAACAATTTCATAAGATTGAGGGTAACATGCCAAAGTCCTATTGCACTGCCTGGGAGTTTTATTTAGATGCTCTGCTTTCAGAAAGGTCAGAGAAAATTAAGAGCATTAAATTTCCTGCAGTCTTATTCCCCGTCTCATCTTCCTGAGAAACATCATCTCCCAACTCTACCTTTTCTTCTTACCTAGAAAAATTTACATCAAATGTGAATTGTATATCTATTAATGACTTTTTAAAAACTGCTGTAGAAGAGCATCCAACTCTTTGTTTGTCCCTTTTGTCAAGGGATAAACCCTGTGCTTGTTTTACCTGTATCCAATATCTCATTTTAAACCCACTGCTCCAATTTTTTCTGCTTATTCATTTAAATGACTGAAGGTTATTTTCTAAACTTCATTTCTTTATTGATGAATGTGTGTCTTTTATGGGATACCACTTACTTTCAGCTAAAATACTGATCTTTACAAACATGTTTTTTTCCCAGTAGCCAAAACCACATTGTAGGGTTTCCTGATTTCTATTACATTCTTTCTACAGTTGTCATAAAGTTTGTGCATTATTTCTTAATTGATCCTGTATTATTAAAAAGCTTAATTGTCCATACTTGAAAAAAAGTTGAAGATAGTCATTACTGTGGTGTCGTATCAGCAGCTGCTTTTACACTTATCAGTGGAGTAATTTTACATTTTTTTTGCAGTATATTCCACACTTAACTTGTCACAATATTTCTGTTGCAGTGGTGGAATCTATTACACTTAGAGTTGAACCACCAGGGTCAACGATAGGTAATGGTACTTCTTTGACGAGCTGTAGCTTTTGCTTTTTTCGTCGCAGAAAGTGGGAACAAAGTCAATCATCTTATGCTTTGGGATTGATTAATTAAACTTCATTTTTCTTCTAGGTATTTCTCATTTGGTATCCATGTCAGTTGGGCATATTGCTCACTTCACCATTGGAATGCCTACTTTTTGAGAAAACGAGGCTTGCAGCTTTGAATGACCTTTGTCTTAATTATGCTTGTCTGTGTCAGTCTCAGCTTATTTTATTTAAAAAATAAAAATCTGGGCTTCTGTAATGACCAAAATTTCTCTCTCTTGCTTAGGCTGTTGTAAACACATGGGTATTATTATCAGACTTTCTTTGCTATTTCCTATAAAGAGAATTCTCTGTTGCAGGTGTGAGCATTTTGTGTTTGTATGTTCAACTCGATATCAGATGCTGATTGCTCTGTGTATTAACCAATTTATTACCCACCTTTTCTCTTCCAGCTGCAAAGGAGATTCCTCATATTCCTTCTAAACCTAAACCTTCACCCAAACCTCATATTCCACAGGCTGAAGATGGTAAACTGCTTTGTGTGATTATTTCTAACACAGCATATATTAGAATGAAATGTGTTTCTGTGCAGCTGCTTATTTATTTGAACAAGTTAAAACATAATCGGGTTCTGTTGTGCTGTCTATTCAGTGGTGTGTTTGCAATTTTCAGGAATAGTAACAGATTTTTATTTTTAAATTCATACCACAGAGCTAAAGTGTGTGATAGCACAATATGCAGTAATGCTTTTTAACAGCGTCCAGAAAGCAAACAAGCAAGTGTTCTCCAATTCCAGTTTTGTGTATAAACAGCACTTGAAATACCACGCGAAGGGGAGAATTTTCTGTCCTTAAAAAGCCATTTTCTTAGTAAGTTAATGACAGATATTTGGATATCTCACTACAACCAGTTGGAGAACTAAGCTCACACTGAAGAAGAGTTTCCTCTTTCACTGCTTATTTTCTCAGTGGCTTCATTTAATATAACGGCTTTTGTATGAGGCAATGCATTACTGTAGAAATAATGGTAACTGTAAGTGGAGTTATTCTCTTAAATTTTCAGAACAGCTTTTATGTCTTGTTTTTCTTGGTACAGCCCTGGAATCTGTAACATTTAGAACTGATCAACCAAAACCAACAATAGGTAACAATTCTACCTAAAGTGATCACCACATTTAGAATATATACTGTGGCTACTTGAGTGGTACCCATCCACACTGCTTTGCATGGTTAGAACAAATACTCAGTAGATGCCTAGCATCACAGGTACATCTTCACTGTATTTCACTGTCATAATTTTTACTATTAAATTTCATCCTTCTATAAGGTGATTTTTTTGTGTGTCTGTGATTTTACACTAACAATTCATATTCAGCTTGTTTGGCTTTCCTCACACAAATATGTTCGGTAAAGGGGGTGTCAGCACCACAATCTTACTTTGACTGCATTTCATTATATATTCAGTTTGTGTCACATACTTCATCTTTTCTGCTAGTTTCCAAGCCAGACATCCATCCTGGCCTTGCTTCTCTTGATTCTGTTACAGAGGTTCCCCACCAGCAGTATTTCTTTGTGTACCAGGCATTCATCTTCTCCATTACTTGTATAATGCACTGTTCAGGGTTTCCTTGTTGGTTTCATGAGTTGTCAGTTTCTTGTTTGTTTGTTTGATTTGTTCAAAATATTATGCCTTCTGACAGTCTTCTGTCAGGAAGATAGTAATAGCTGCATTTGTTTTATTCCAGTTCCAAAAGAATCACATCGTATTCCTTCCAGACCTAGGATATCACCAAGCTCAGAGGTGCCACAGACGAAGCCTGGTTAGTACATTGTTTCTTTACTTTATCCTGGTGTGTGTATCTTACGAATTCTACTGTGATCAGTGGAGTTTCAGATCCATATTTATCCCTTGGGTGTGTGTGTTGGTGCATTCCTTGAAGGATAAAATCCAGTATCATACATCGTAAGAAGTAGAACCTGTAAGCAACCTCGTAAGTTTAAATTTTTTATCTTCAGTTCTTTCTTACATTTTAAGGCACTGCAACATTGGGCATTTTCTTTTCAGTCTTCAGTGAAAATAGCTCTTCTCTGTTTGAATTTGGATTGCTTTGGGGAAAGATGAAAAAGAAAATGTCATTGCAAAGAGAAAGTGGGGTTTTTTTCTATATTTCTCAAATTGTGTACATGTATTTTCTTTCCTAGGCACAGTCATTCTTTTATTCTTTTCAGTTACTTTTGCAGAAACTTTATTTCGTTTGCACGTTTAAGAATGCACAATATTTTCCATAATGTTGTTTACACAGTTTCATATAGAGTAATATATGACCATGGCCTAATCAAGGGTGGAGGAAGAAAGTTAAACAACTCATGCTAGCAATTGCAGGAAGTACTGTGATGAGTTGACCTTGCCCATTAGCAAGTTTGCTCACCACTCTGACCCCCTGCAGGTTTGAGGAGAGAGCCAGAAAAAAAAGAAAGAAAAAAAAAAAGAACAAAACGGTGATTCAAGATAAAATGTAAAACATGAAGGGAAAAAAGAGAAAAACAAGAGATGCAAATACACTTGATCACAAATCTAGTGCCAGCATATCCACACCTAGCAAGTTCACAAGCAGTGGCTCCTTTGAAAAGGCTGCCCACCAATTTTATTGCTGACTGTGACATTATATGACACGAAACAGTCCTTTGGTCAATTTGCTTCAACTATCACAGCTGTGTCCCCTCCCAGCCTGTTGCCTAACCTCAGCCTATTCGTCTGGGGACTGTGCGAAAAACAGAGAAGTCTTTGACGCTGTACAAGTTATTTTTCAGGATCTGCTAAAACGTTGATTTGTTACTAACATGGGTTTGGTCACAAATTTAAAACAGAGCACCTCAGGGAACGCTACGAAGAAAATAAACTCCTTTCCAGCCAGACCCAGTACAAGTATCCAAGGTATTGACAGCATTAGGTGGTGCTGTTGGGAAAATGGGCAGAAAGATAAGGACTGAGATTCCTTTCTGCCCTGTTAAGTCTGCACTTATTGTTTGAATTAAAATTAAAAATAAGCAAGAAAAGTGTGCAAAGTTGAAGATGAAACACCACCCACAATTTCTTTGTGGC
The DNA here is from genome assembly GCA_030625065.1 of Alectoris magna. Taxonomy (NCBI): domain Eukaryota; kingdom Metazoa; phylum Chordata; class Aves; order Galliformes; family Phasianidae; genus Alectoris; species Alectoris magna. The sequence goes on from CM060560.1 coordinate 111,507,941, forward strand.
TTATTACAGAATTTACAGTTTTATATTCAGAGCTCAGATCTGTATTAGAGCTATCGCCCTGAAGGCAATTTTTGAGTTGCATAATACTGTTGTGTATTGAGTTTCTAGGAGGAGAGGCCACCTATCCCTAGCTGCAGGAGGGATGATATGATCATTGTGGAGGTGCTGACTGCAATGTTTTGATTGTTCTTACTAAGAGTTATTTTTTGTTTGTTTGTTTGTTTGTTTTTTATTTCACACTAATGCAGCTCTGGAGCCAATTACATTTAGAACTGAAAAACCAAAGTCAACGTCAGGTAATGATACATTCTTATTTGTATAGTCACATTGTTTTTCCTCTTCAACACAGATCATTAGAAGTATACCTGCAAATAATTTTAATAAATTAATTTAATAATACATTTAATAATTTAACAATCAAGATTCTCTACCTCTTTTCATTTTTTCTTCAAAGCATTCAAGAAGGATCCTCATGCCTATCAAGTTTTTAAGCACATAGGATAGGGTAATTTCCTTTCGAATTTAAGAATGCTGAGGACAGATCAGAACAGGATCCTAAATTACACAGTTATAGTGTAAAGGTGACACTGTTCTAGTGAGTGACATGAATTAAGTAAGGAAAGCTGCATGCAGGCAGTTTTCGTTCTTTGCTCTCCATCCCCTCCACTTTTTATAAGTTTGGTCATTCATGGAATTCTAAAAAATAATTCTGTTTCTCTAAATTATCAATTCCACTGTCAGAACAAAATCACTTCAGTGATCCTTGGGATGTATGAGATAGATCCACTTGACATTTTTATTTGCTTGAATGCAATTCTGAGAATTATTCTGGTACAATTCCATTACAGTAAGGGGTGTGTTTGTATTTCAAACTTATTTTATTCAGTAGTTTCCATTCTAAATAGAAACAATAATTCTGTCACATGCTTTGTTAATGGTATGTCACAGAGTAGTATCTTCTCTACAGCATGATTTTGTTCCAAAAAAACCGCTCCACTTCTTTTACACTGTTTCTATACAAGTATCATTGGTTCAAATCTTTCCTGTGTTTGTACTGATCACTATGGGTTGCAGTGAGCAGTAACACTTCTGAAAATGTTAACATGGTGTAACCCAGTTTCTTTCAGTTCCCAGAGAGACACGCCATGGGCCTTCAAAACCTAAAACATCACCCAGTGCACGTGTTCCTCCAACCAGAGCAAGTAAGCTACTCAGTGTTTTGCATTTCAGTATATAAAAGTTTTTGCAATTTGAAAATTATAAAAATATATGAATTTTTTGACAATACACAAATCTTTGTTGAATGGGTTGTGTTTTACTGTTGTCATGAAGTGTTGCAGTAAAACTGTCATAAAGCAAGACAGATATCTGTGTGTATCAGTAATTTGCATGATGGTTGGGGTGTGGGAATTAAGCACGCTAATATAAAGCCCCTGGAAGTTGGAAAACTTGGGTCTCTATTTCCTTAAAATATGAAAGAAGTACTTGTATTTTCTAATTTATAAGAACAAAATTACAGTACTTTCTTGTTCCCCAATCTTCACTGGGGATAGCTCTGCCCATTTGAAAATTAGAGGCAATTTTCCATGTTTCTTCTACTTTGACTGCTTGATGTTTTTTAATGTAAGACTGATTTAAGCAAGCAACAGATTTTTGGAATATGGAACACCTGAAGTGCAGTTAGGAAAACTGTTAGAACTACAACAGTTTACTCTGTGGAAAGATCTGTTTGAAATAAGAGGAATGAGAGAAGGGTTAATCCAACAGTGCACTGTAAAAGTCGCTTTGTCTGTAGTCACAGCACTAATGTTTACTTCATTGGCAGGTGGTTTCTGTGGTTACTTTTTCTCTGGTTACTTGCAAATGAAAAAAATACTTCCTAAAAAAATTGCTTTGCAGAAAATTAATGTCCTCTAAGGAGTACTGAAAAGACCTATGATTAGTCTTGATTACTGTGTTCAAAAGTTTGCTATCTTCACAGGTCCAAAGGAAAGTCGACGAGTCACTTCCAAGCCCAGAACATCACCAAGTCCAGATTTACCACACACAAAACCTGGTAAATAGATAAATGTTTTGTTGTACTTAAATATTCAGATTTTCCTTGGATTGTCTTTTCTCAATGTGTCAAGTGCTGATTAACATGTCTCAGTACTGCAAACATACAGATTTTCTAATGAGCATTAAATACATGTTTAAAGAAAGAGAGAGCTGATTTACATACTTAAGTATTCAGTTTTGATGAGTTGTATATGCTTTTCAATCACATGACAGTTGTCATCGATGAATAATTTGCATAGAAGGTTAAACATCTTATAACCATTTTAAGAGTGTTCTTGGTAGAAATCTCCCCAATCTTCTTTTCTGATCAGGTGTGTCCTGGTGATGGAATTAGATCCTTAAAAATATACCTAGTAGGGATTTATATGTCAGTGAACAGCCAAACCTCTTTAACACATAATGGTTATGAAGGTATCAGTTGAAACTTCCTTTATAGGGAGTTTATATTCACTATTATTTGTTCCAATTTAAAAATAAATTGGTTAAAGGGAGTATTTTTACCCTTTTAATGGTATTTTCTGCTAACTTTGTGTACATTCTTGTTTTAATGAAGTACTGGCAGGTATTACATTTACAGCTGAGCAACCAAAGACAGATAGGCAACCTTGGGCTGTTCATTATTATTATTTTTCCCTGCTGTTCATTGACCAAAGATTAAAAATTATTATTCTGTTTTTTACATTATTTGTTTGTAGTTTTGACTTGTTTACTTGTCGAACATAATACTGTTCTGTTCCAGGTATTCAAAGATTCCTAGCTGTGTTGTTGTCTTCACAAAAATATTCTCTCACTCTTCCACAAATTGCAGTTTCATGCTGTGGCTATCGCAGTTGTCAACTTTGTAATACAAATAGAAACATCTCAGCTATAGCTCTGTGTTCTTTACAGACTTTGTTCCTTGGGCTCCGGATGAGATTTTTCTTTCTTGTTCACTTTTCCATGCTTATTTTCATTCATGGTTGTCTTTTTCCCTTTAAGTTTCAGCATGTCTCATCTGTCAATTTTTCAATCACTCATGCAAAGATCTTGTTTTTCCTTGCAGGTATTGATTTCTAAAGAGCATACACCCTTAAAACTGGTCTTTTCTTTCAGCTCCTAAAGAAACACAGCAAACTTTGTTTAAACCTAAACCAGCTCCCATTCCAGATGCTTCACAACGCAAGCAGGGTAAATTATCTTCCCTTTTATCAAGCTGTGGTCAATAACTGAACTCTGGCTTTTGGGTAGGGTGCTGATATCGAATTCTTGGCAGTACATCTGCTGTTACATTTGTACTGTTCTAGCTTAAGAAACTTCTGCAGTACTGTGGTTAACTCGTACCACTGATGGAAACAACAGCAGTACCAGGGTTGATTTTTTTCATTGGTATTATGTGGATATTACCAGAAGATATAGTAATGATCCATTGAATGATCCAAATGATAATGATCCAAAGAGTGATACAAAGTTATTAACAGCTTGCATCTCAGCAACATTTCTGTTGTTTGTAGCATGTATTTTAAGTTCTTAGGACAGAAGCCTTTTGGGGCTGTTGCAGTGCTTTCCCTTGAAATATATAAGCATTTTCATCCAGATGAGGCTAAGACTTCCCATCCGTTTTACTCCATTTAGGACATTCTCCATCATAATCTGGCTAACTTCTGTAAGATAATCACTAATTTCACTGAAGTGTTGCAAAACAAAAAAATCAAACTCTTCATGACAAAAAATCTCTGAGAGAATATGTCAGTTACTGTTGTAAAACGCTCCTTTCCTGCTGTATATAGCATACTACTGAAAGTTGTTTTTAAGGAGATAGATAGAGAGATGAAGGGAAAGTATCTTCAGTATTCTGAGCATTTATCCAAATTTTTTCCAACAGGAATTATTCCATCCTTCCGTGAACCAGATACTACTATGATTCCTCAAATGCGTGAAAGAATAAAACCAACACTGGGTAATTGTGTGTTTCATAAATAATTACTCTGTTTTCCATTTTTGCTGGATAAATGGTTGTGCTTTGTTATTGATAGAGGCAGTAACACATGAACTAATTTAAGATTTAATTTTGAAGGTTCTTTTCCTCATCTTCTAGCCATTCCAGTCAAGAGGACATAATTCCTTCAGTTGTTACATATTCTCCTGTAAAAGGGGGCATTATTTAAAGAACAGATAGTGATTCCTGACTTTTTTGCATCTGAGGTACGATGCTGTTATCCTAAAATACTGTTCTGCTTTACTCCTCATTATCTACTTTTACGGAGAAAACTGCAAGAAAATTTTAAGTGTCAACTATGGCATAACCTGCGCCAAAACGTACCGGCTACATGACCCTCCAAGTCAAACACCAGTTCTTAAAACCATCTTCTCTTTTACCTTCTAGTCATCCCTCTTGGGAAAACTTTCTTAAATATATTTAATATGTATGTTTAATATATCAATACATTTGTATTAATAATATATTAATATATATATGTATTAATATATATTGATACATATTAATTTATTAATACATTGGCCTCATAATTATTTTTTCTTACTTGCTAGATGTGGACCAAGTAAGGGTGAATTAATCAAAGCAGGATTGGGCAGTAGGAGTATTGCTTCAGTAATCTTTGCTAATAATGAGTTCTCTGTCCCCACTTTCAGAGGAGATGTTGACCAAGATTTTCTGAGAATGCATCATTATTGAAGTACTAATAGCCATTCAGTAATCTTTGATGAAAAGGAATTTTAAAATTCTTTTCATCATGTTCAAATTTTAATGTATATTCCCCATATCCATTGATACTTAGATTAGTGTTCATCTGATATCTTTACATGTTTTTATAAAGTTTATGTGCTTTTTTATACACATCTGGGGACACATGATGCAATCTTTATATGCAGAACACATGTGAAGAATGTAAAGGGTAAGGTAGATTTTTCTGCGGACCTCTCACATTGCTGTGGATCATAGACTTTCCAGTGTTTGCTGTAAGTGCTAAAATACCTTTGGCATTAAATGGTTCTTGCATGACAAGAGTTACTAGAATAGAAAAGTTCCTGTTGGAAGGGATCTATGCAGATTATTGATTCCAACTCCCTGATTGCTTCAGGGCTAACAAAAAGCTAGAGCATGTATTATTAAGGGAATTTTATACAAATGCCTATTAAACATGGACAGACAGGATGCATCGATCACCCCCCTCCAAGAAGCTTGTTCCAGTGTCTGACTACCTTTTCAGCAAGGACGTTTTCCTAACATCTGATCTGAACTCCTGTCACACAGCTTTGAGCCATTCCCACACTGGATACTAAGGACAAAAGATGCCTCCATCTCCACTTCCCCTCCTTGGGAAGCTGTAGAGAACAATCAGGTGAAAACAAGGAAGTTAATTTACAAATCAAGTTTGACACAAAGGGCCAATGAAAAACAGGTACTATCCTCAGGTACTCCTGTACATTGCACATGGAAGGAGTAGGCTACTATTGTGTGTTTTTCTCCTATTATTTTACTGTGTGGTGATATGACCGTATTGTTCACTGATACATCCAAAGTTACAAATATGTATTTAATTATTGGGAAATCTGCTTGTATGAGTGGCTGTTTCATTTCTTTTCCTTTCCAATTTCCAGAAATTCCACCTGGTAGATTTTCAGCTTTGCACTTATTGTTTTCTATGATGTTCCTTATGCACTATGAAAACAGAGGGGTTTTTTGTTTTGTTTCATGGTGGGTTTTTTGTTTGATTGTTTTAAGAATATTTGATTTATTGTTTGGGGTGTTTTTTGTTTTATTTTAATTTCAGCAGCCACTGAAAAACAGTTCATTCATACCAAACCAAAAACATCTGAAAAGCCAAGAGTGCCACACACCAGACCCGGTAATGGAGTCGTTCTTGTAATATTTTGTTGTTGTTGTTGTTTGTATTTAATCATTCTTTCCCCCTAGCCTGAGTTTTTGTATGAATATTTCTGTGAAAAAAGCACATGTTTTTGTGCTTAATCAAATGGATTGCCTGTAAGTCAGTCAATTCAAAATGTCAAAACTCCAAGTCCAAGCTACACTGAAAATAATATTAGTATCTATAGTCTAGCATTGGAAACATTTTTCCTGCTATTAGACTCAGCAAGTGATGACTGTAGTAATTTGAGTGCTGACAAATTTCAGTGGCTTGAATATACTCAGTTTTCTCTTATAATTATCTTATAATTAGAGAGGCACTTTGTAAGCACATTTTTCTCTCACAAAATTCTATATTGCTCCTTTGAAATGTGCTCATACATTCAGCAACTGATGTGTTATACTAAAACAAAGTACTCACAAATTAGTTAAGGTAACCTGTGTCTCTTCCTGTTTTTGTTATGAAATCAGTGTACAGGGGAACTTAATACAAAGATACTGAGAACAGTTGATTTTTAAGATATTCTGTTACTCTTTAGTTTGGGGTGTTTTTCAAGTTTTACAAATAGTGAAAATGCTAATTTATTTCTATTATAATCTAATATTTTAAGCGTCTCCACGTTTTCTCCCTTAACAGCAGTACATCAAACAACCCCACAACCAATTATCACAAAAACTTCCACTACCACTGAGCAGTCAAGGGCAACAATGGGTAAATAAATTTCCTTAAACTTAAGATGCAGATATTTATAATTTTTGAATTGAGAAATTTCTATAGATTGTGCTCTGGTGTGTTATTTTATGTATCACTATGCCACTGTTCTTCATTCTGCTTGCACGTACACATGTTTCTTGATACAGATGAGTCTCAATTCTGTCCTAGCCAGAAGCCTTTATCAATTGCTCAGTTCAATTCCATGGTCTAATTTATTTATTTTTTTTAGAGCAAGAATTTTAGGCATTGACTCAACACGTCCTACAGCTCAAATCTAGAATTTTTCTGGGTTTTGGATAGCCATCTTGTTTCAGGTTCCAGGAACCCATGGAATTGTTATTGTCTCTTTTTCAGGCACTTGAGGCATGTACTTTTGGTGGGCGAAGTGTGGTATTGAATTGTGGCTCCTAAAGAATACAATAATAATATTTTTCCTTTCTTTCAGCTCCAAAAGAAACAACGCTCATTCCTTCCAAACCTAAAACATCTGTTGAGACAGAAGTACCACAGACTAAACCTGGTAATTAAAAGTTTTAAACTTTGAAAGTGTTACTGCTGTGCTACCTTAGTTATAATTTTTGCTGCAATTCCTTACTGCAGTGATATGGCACGCACAATATTTAGAGAGAAATTGGTATCGTTCAGCTCATAGTACGTCAACGGATTACATAAAAAATAATGTCCGAAAATTGCATAACATACTTGGGACACACAAGTAAAGATGTATTTTCTAAAGGTTTATTTTTTTAATTGGTGGATAGAAGCCATTTAAAATATGAGGAACTTGATTAATTTGAATGAGAGTATACTACTGTAGCTGGCTTCACTAAGATTTTTGAGGAGCTTATTAAGGAAAATTAATGTGCTCTATTTTAGCAAGTACCTTTGAAACTCAGGCTACCGAATCTTAGTCGAAGATAGTTAGATGATAAGAGTATAAGTACTGTCTTCTGATCAGTGCAATAATTACAATAAAGTTAGCGATCCAGAGTTATAAAGAACCATGTATGGTATGTCATCATCACCCTTTCTGTGAACTATTTTCATAAAAATAACTTGGTAGAACGCTTATAACAAAGAGAGAAAATAAGAGAAGGAGTGACAGCATGATCATAAATCTTAATTTTTCTTAATCCGTAATTCTCAACCATTTCCAACTGGTAATACTTTTTTTTAGGTAAGTGAGTTAATGAACAGTTTTATCATTCCCCCTTTTTTCTCCTCAGAGTTCTTAGGTAGCTAGAAACAATTTAAGCAGATACCCTATTTGTTAAAGAACAATACATATGTTTTGTTCTGAAAATGAAATTGAGCAGTCCAGCAAAAAGGCTTATTTTCTAAAGGATTATTTTGAAAGACTCTCTGTAACTAAGCTAGATTCTAAGTCTCAATTGAATTTGAGCTATTTCCAGTCATGTAATATTTAATGAGTATCATATTTTGGCACCAGTGCACCAGTTTGTTTTAATAAAGGAATTTTAGAAAACACAGCTTAAGGGGTTATTTTTTCCTTCTAAAATTTAGATCACTTTAATGATCTTTATGCAAAATAAACTCTACTGTTATCATGAAAGTTGTTAAAAACAAATGGCACTATTTGGTCATCACTCCTTATACTAACAAGTAGGTTATTTTCCAGCTTCTGTATTCTAACGTTATTTCTGAAAGAAATAAAAACTTATAAGGAGTGTTTCTGCCTTAAAGTCTCCTTTTCATCCAGTAATTTAGATATTGCTGGCAAAATTTTGTCATATCTGAATCGGAATCATAGAATCATATAATGGAGTCATAGAATGGCCTGGGTTGAAAAGGACCTCAAAGATCATCTAGTTTCAACCCCCTGCTATGTGGAGGGTCGCCAACCACCAGACCAGGCTGCCCAGAGCCACATCCAGCCTGGCCTTGAATGCCTCCAGGGATGGGGCATCCACAACCTCTCTGGGCAACCTGTTCCAGTGCATCACCACCTTTTCACCAGAAAAGAATGCCTTAAAGATAAATATGTTAGGAAAATGCAAGGTAGTGTCCACCATTAGGGTGTCTGTTCTGAAGCTGATGAAGGCCCAACAGAATACTTGCAGTGTTTGGCTGTCAGCATGAAAATACCTCCAGGCTAATCAGAGCACATGCCTGTTTCCTGTCATTAAAAATAGTCTTAGCAGATGTGTACATAGATTTTCATGAAACACACAGATACTTAAGTAAATCCAACATCATTGATTTCATGTCTCACAGAACAATGTTTTATTTCTCATAGCTCCAAAGACAACACACCTGGGATCAATTAACCTTATAACAGTTCATGTTGTTGATGGGTCCAAAATGACTTTGGGTAATGAAAATATCACGTCAGATTTATTTATTTTTTTAACTTTCCTTTCTCTTCTTTTCTATATGACTAAACTTACACTTTTATCAACAGAAATATCTTAAAGATATCTTTGCCTTGTTCATTTGTTAATCTTACTCCAGTGCATGTACAAAATATTGATGTTTTTAATTTTCCAGGTTTCCTGACACTTAGTTGATATTCCTTATAGAAATTAATGTTTCTCAACCACAAGGAGTCATATAAAAAGATATCAGCTGCTCACCTTTTCTACTGTCTTTTGATTTACTAGTTGTGTATATCTTTCCAGTCTTTAAGCCTTTGCATGAAACCCTGATTATCGGCCAGGTTTCTACCACTGACTTGTTTGTTTATGGTCTGGACTCAGTTTAAATTTGTCTTCTACCTGTGGTGATTTGATGTTTAGAAGAAATAATTTGCATTTGATAAACAATAAAATCTCCCATTTCAGTTCCCAATGAAACGTATCAGATTTCACCCAAACCCAAAACTGCTCTCACAACTGAAATTCCATGGTTGTATACAGGTAATTCTTATTATTTTCTGTGTTGCATTGAGTACCTGTAGCTCTTAAGTAAAATCAATATGATTTAAGATTCAGTGGCTTGTTCTTATTACCCTTAAAACCTCTTAAGTGCTATTAGTGTTTTGCGTCTTATCCTCCATTCAATTCTTTTGCAAACACAAATGTAACTGATTTCCACATTTTTCTTTTCCAAAATACTAGATCTAAATTTTTGAAAGATTTCCTAACTATAATTGTCATAAATGAGTAATACGTTCTTTCCATGAGAAACGTCTTCTTAGACACTTCAAAGAAGCCAGAGTAAGTGATGTTGATAGAATGTTTTTTAGACTCAAATATCAAATAGCTAGCTGTATTTATGTAAAAGACATTTACCTCGGAGTTACTCAGGTCCATTGTTTGGCATGAAATGACAATGACAACTGCTTACATTTTTAGCTTTCAGTGACATTCTCATACATACTGTAATAACTAAAATGTCAAAACTATCGGACTAGCAAAATGTGGCAGTAGGAAAAGGTTGAAGGCTTGTAATTTTAACCTTGATGACCTGCACTGAATGCTTTCATTTGTCTTCACAGGAGTACTTTAATATTTCTTGTTTTGATCTGAATATTTGATTTGGGGAGATTCAGTTTGGTGTTTTATTTTGAGGTTTTTTGTTTGTTTGTTTTTTACAGAACCTAATTAATGTCTTAAGGCCATGGATACCTTGCAGAGCTAACTCTGTATCCATATACAGTTGGGTAACTGGCTGTAAATATTTTATATCTTTTCCTAAACCTAAACATGAATGTAACTGGTCAGTCTGCATGATGGAGTAATCTGACCACTAAAGAAACTAGCATTTTCAGCGTGCATTTTGGATGGGAACTCATAGAATTCTCATTTGTCCATTTTGCTATATCACATTGGTGCATGGACCATTTTTTTTGTGGCAAATTACACTGCATTATTGGTGCTCTTTTTGTACACGGTATTTAAACTCAACCTTATTTCTTTCAGCAGGACATAAAACACGTCTCACTTCTTTAAGACCAAGGCCATCTGATAAATCACAGGCCAGACCTGGTAATAATTATTTATTCTTCTTTTTTTTTTTTTTTTTTTTTTTTTTTAATGGGAAGGAGAAAAAAATGATTATTTAATGAATGATATTCTCCTGTTCTTAGAGGAATTTTACATATTGCTGGGAAAAATGCATGTTTTTCTTTCAATTAATGAGTTTGCAGGTAAAGCCTTTCCAGTGTAGGAAAAGAAATTGTACATACCATTACAGCAACTGCTACTTATTCTTCTCTAATATGGAATTGTTGCCATCACAAATGAGTCTGTTTGATTTTCTTCTTATGATTTTTTTTACTTTTTTTCTTATTTTTCTTACTATTATTTGGTTTTTGATTTTTTTGTTTGTTTGTGTTTTTTTTTAACTTATTCTCAGCTCTGAGTAAAACTACAGTCGCACCAGCTAGAACAAAAGCACCTGTCTTGCCAAAGTGGATCATGCCAACAACAGGTAGAGCTATTTGGTTTGGGTTTTGTTGTGTTTTGTTTTGTTTGTTTGTTTGTTTGTTTGTTTTTCACGTATTAGGAATGTTACCTAATGAAATAGTCTTGAACCCTGCAAAATATTTAATTACACTTGATTTGATGTTAATTCCTTAGAGTACAGTAGAGTATAATTGCTGATGTTAAGAATTCTATACTGTTCTTGAGTGCCACTGTGAGATTATATTGTAACTGATAAGAGTAGACTTACAGATAGATTATTATATGCCTACTTTGTATGGATGTTTTCCAGATGATAGGTCCAGAATAATTACTGGAAAATGTCATGTCAAACAGTTAACAGATTATTAAAGTCAGAAGAGCAGTAAAGAAAGCCTTAAAACCAATCATCTTGTTTGCTTTGCAAGTGATGTGATTGTGTAGGACCTACTCATTATTCAGGATTTGGGGTACTTCCAACACCTAGGAATCTCTGAGTTTATGAGTGCTAGAAGAGACTGAGAACTGTCTGTTTACACATCATTACACACTCATACAGTTAGCATCCATCATTAATCACAAAGTCTTATTAAAAATACTGTTTTAGTAAGGGGAGAAAATATTTTCAAATTACAATTTTACTTGATTTTTCCATTCAATCAAAATGATACTGTCAGTATTAATTCATACTAATGATGGTACCTAAATTCTTTTTTTTAATTTTGCCAAGCATTAATTTATTATGTCATTATAAATATTGGTTTTTACCACAGACATTTATTAATTAAATACAGATTTTTGTGATTCTTCATCAATTACTCAGGATTAAAGTAATAAATAATATAAATTAAAAGAAAAATACATAAATATTAAACATATTCCATGCAAATTTTTGTCCATCCACTACCACCTGTACTGCTCTCCCATAATATTACTCTGTGCTGGCTACGTTAGGATAACCTGAGTAACACACTGTCTACTTCACACATACCTTTTTTGCCTTTGTAATTTTTCTCTGCACTTGAATTTCCAGAGCATCTTTGGAAACTTATTACTTGTTGACCTTAGAATGACATGGGCTAGCCATTCTTGTAGATTATTTTGAGAAGCCAACCATATTCTTACTCTGAAGATCTGGTCGTCTATTTAAATTGAATTTATGATAGCTTGAACATGATATACTCCTTTCTATTAAATGTTGAGTAGATGTCTTCATTGGAGGTACGTGTTCTTTGACCTTCCATATTCCTTCTGGGAAATAAAATGAGCCCCTCTGATTCCAGGGCATCAGAAACATTTACAGTGCTAAATAATTGATGGTAGTAACATGGATCAAAATGTTTTGCTATTTGTGTTAGACAGTCTACTTATAAGTAACTTTCAAATGTCTGATTACCAAAACAGGCAGAATGCCTACAGGTTTCCAGTAATAGGTGTCTTTGAAATCATACTACAAAATTATGTATGAATACACAGTTATGTTAGACAGTATGTGAAAATTTTTCATTCTTTCATATAGCAGTGCCAGTAGTGACATTTTTAGATTGAAAAGAAAAAATCATTTTTAAAAATGCGTTCAAGGTAAACCAGAAGTGTTAAGGTAATAACAGATATTTAAACTATTTTAAGTGTAGTTTATTATGCTTACTGCTATTTTAGGTCATCACTAAAGTATTACTTTAAGCAGTTTTTATCTTAAACGCTCCAGCTGAAGTACCCACTAGTCTTTATTTCTGTGTCTTTACAATAGGGCCACTTGCCATCAAGAACTACTTTCACTGTGGTAGATTATGTAAAAAATTCTCCCAAGAAGTATGCAATTGTGTGTTGCAAACGATCTCTTAAGTCCGCTGAAGAGACTTAAAAAAGATAATTCTAGTAATGTCGAACCCTAAATCTTACCAACTGAGCAAGGACAAAAGGGTTGTTTGTTTTTGGGGTTTTTTTCAGTAGATGACATCTCAGAGAAATTATAATTTAATATATTTTCATTATTTTTGAGAGTAGAGAAGTTTATTTCTTCCACTATGAAAACAGTATGTTATTTTCTGTGGTTAGCTGATCAGAATCCTTTAACCTTTGGTATAAGCTGTTCAGAATCCTTAACCAGCCTTTAAGGAACAGTATGTTTTCAAGCTTACATTTAGACGTCATATCATTATTTTCTTTTTCTGAAGAAGAGTACATTTGCTACTCTGTTGTTGGGAAGGCAGTTTGGACATTTTACTTCCATACTGAATGCACTCCAGTTCTTCTTCCTGAGCATACACATTAGCATCAATGCAAAGATGTTTCAACCCATGCAAAGTATGCTTGGCAGCTGCAGGGCTCAGATGATAAGCTGTGGAATTTGTTCCTTCCAGCAAAAGTGCATGGGACTGCAGCTGGTTTCGTGGCAGGCTTTTAATCCTCCTGGCTAGATGTATAGGTAGCTGTAATGCCAGCTGGTTAACATGACTGAGGGAAAGAAGCAGGGGTTGCACTTTCCTGACTAGCATTCCTTTTTATTTTTCTGCCATGTTTTAAGCCATTTTAAACCAATTCTCTACAATTTAATTTGAAAGATGTGGATTGTTGTATTTGTTTTCATGTATGTAAAATATCTTACCCAAGCATTATCTGGCTTAATCTTAAGCATTTAAAAAATTGCAGACAAAATTCAGCAACATTTCAGCAGCAGTTAGCCTCCCATCTGAGAGACAGTTGGTTTTCATTAGAACGGACATCAACTTTATGCTCTGCTTGGTTTTTATTTTTGAAACTGCAAGTGTACAGCAAAGTTCGAGAGGAATTTAAACATTAAGGTGTAACGTGTATATGCGGTACAGGGGAACATAGTTTAGTGGGCAGTATTTGTGGTAGGTGGAGAGTGGGACTAGTCGATTTAGAGTTCTTTTCCAACCTTAATAATTGTAAAATTAATAAAAAGAAAGACTGTATGTGTTCTAATTTTTTTTATCTATGGTACCTTTTCTACTTCCTTCCCTAAAATGTTGAACCCTTATAATGGCATTCCTGCTTTTCAGGATGCATTGGTTCAAGGTGTCTCAGACCCCATGCATACTTTAAAAATATATATTGTAGCTTAAAGAAACGTGGACATACATTCATCTAACAAAATTATTCTGAAGTCTATTACAAGTTTGGATGAATGTGGTAAGCTGAAATGCTTATACTATACCAGCTAATGTAACTTGCTTAATGCAGGTGCTATGATAAATACAGAAAGCTGTATGACAGTGCAGATACTTTGTGTGGAAACAGACAAACAGATTTTGAAGAGCATTAAAACACTCAAAGTGGAATTTTTGTCAAAAGGAGCACATTGTGATCAGCTAATAGCTTGATCAGCTATTTCCTTTCACTTATTTTTCACTACTGTTTTAGAAACCTAATGGTAGTGCACATTTCTGAACAACATGTTTCTTCTGCCATTTGGAATGTTTACAGTATTATTTTTTTGTTGTTGCTAGTTGATACAACTCAGAACAGATTGCGATTCTCAATTATGTAGTAAAGAATAGAGTCAGGTTTTTCTGTAGACACAGGTGCAGAACTAAGTTAGACTTGTAAAAGATAGTTGGGTACCTGGGTGATTTTGTGAGATTAGGCAATGTGCTGATACATTTTGTTGAATTATTTGTTGTGGGGTGAAGTTATGAAGCCAATATACTTTGCCTGATGCCTATGCTGTATAAGATTTTCTTTTTAAAGCTAACACTGATGTTCTCGTACACCTTCCTCAAATGCCATTTACATGAAACATCAATTAGCGCTCTGGTGCTTTGTATACCTGAGGACCTAATTAACCACTTTAGTTACCTGAAGACAAAGTGCAGTTACATCAAAATCACACAATACATTTAGGATTTTCAGTCACAGGCACCAGGAGACCCACATATTGATACAACTTACTTCAAGTCAAGTTTTAAGCTTTAGTGAATCATTTCATGTTTCCATACTGCTTCTTTACTCTGTGAGGAATACTGAGACTCAGTCATATTTTTAGAGTGCACACTTTCCATCCAATTCTATTTTTACTGTAGATTTCTAAGATATACTTAGTATGAATAGTGAAACAGTAAAATAAATTTAAAAAATAGGTTCTTCATACATTGAAATACTAGTGTAGTCCAGTAACAAGCTGAATACTGGATTATAAAACTATGAAAACCTCTGTTGAAATGTTTAGATTATATGGAAATAGGCTATCCAATTTGATCATTAATCTCTCATTTGTTTTCCTTTTAAATTTCAAGGTTTTCTCTCATGTCATGAGATAGGGTGAATTTTTCACAAATGTGACAATCACGTATCTTCTCAGTCTACCATATTAAGAGATTTTTATAAAGTAAATACACTCAGGGAAAGTTATCCTATGAATGTCAGCATGTGAAACAGTTTTTCTGTATTAGTAGTCGTGTTGGTCTTTTTAATGATGTGGGGTTTTTGTGTGGTTTTTTTTTAAGTGTTTATATTACTTTTAAGTAGGACATTGTTCTGTATACAAACTGAATTTTATAGACACTTTGCCTACAGTACTCCAAATACAGATTATGGTTTTTTTCTGAATTCCTCTAGTTATTCAGTATAGACGACAACCAAGGACATTATTTTTTGAGGAAAAGAAGAATTTCATCATTTACAAGAATCAGCAGACATTTTATTCTGTGCGCTGAAAATCTGAAACATTCCTTGTACTCGTCTTTCCACATATTATTTTGGTTTACATCATCAGTTTTCCCTTAATCTCATTCTGTTTTTAAATATACCTTCATCAATGAATACTTAAAATTAAAGTGTATAGTCTGTAGATCAAGACTACTTTCTACTTATTTGAATAGGAATACAAAATAAATATAACAAAGTTATCACTATAAATACCAGTTTTGCACTTCATGCTGGCTAGAGTTTGAACATATACAATGTAGAATTGTTGCATAAGTCAGTGCTGCCCTGTAGAAAATTATTTCATTCCCTTTCCCTTCACAGATGACATATATACACCTGAGGATATTGCCAGACATATTGGTATGGATGTAAAAAAACCTTTGGAATATATTGACACCTGGGAGAAGCCATTCTCTGGTATGATTAATTTAAAAAAAATTATATAGAGATTTCTAATAGCTATGAAAAATCAAGACATTATCTTTCTTATACAAAAACACCTCCACTAAAGAAGAGAAAGTAATTCTTAATCACCATCATTCATGCATATTCTTGTTACTTCAGGATTATTGTAAGAGATAAATATAAGAATATTTTGTGGTCTCTTCTTACTCTGTGGCATATGTTTGTGACTAAAAGTTACCCTTGCCACTGTTTGTTGTACCCATATGGTCAAATGGCCACAGTACTGTAAGCACTGATTTTTTTCATTCCTATATGGTCTAGATAGATAGCAAGGGAGAATACATAACCAAATTACATGCCCACTGATAAGAAGGTTTTGTTGGATATTAGGATTGCTAGGAAAATTAGAATGCAAGGGTGGTTGCAAAATACCAAGGTGGAGTGAATTAGCTTAAGTTTCTTTACATGTGCTCTACCAGTTCTATCAGTTTTAACTCTCTTGAAAGAGAAACAATCATATTTTCAAAACATTCAAAATATTTTAACTGAAGATACGGGAAAATGTTGTAAGTTGGTTAACAGAATTCAGTTGCTTCAGCCTACCTGGTTGCTTCAGGCATTTCTAGCACAATTCCAGTCTTCAGACATGTCAATCCATAGAGATTTTTCCTTCTTTTTTGGTTGGTTTTTTTTTTTTTTTTGCATTAAAGTAGTGTAGGATAACATATCTCTAATAATAGTCCACTTTTTGCTACATCTTACACTTCAATCTGAGTGGGACTGGTTTTATCAGTTAGAAAGTACAGAAGTCATGAATTTTGTGAGTAGGGTACTGAAGAAGTTGTTTCCAGCTACACTCAGATATTGTTTACTGTGGGAAGAAGTATCCCATTGGCTGCCAAAAAAAGAGCGGTTGGCAGAAATGAGACCAACTACACATAAAATGAATCTTCAAAGCGTTTGTACAAAATCCCAGAGGAGCTTTATTTTATCATTGTAATGATTTAAAATTCCATAACACACACTTTCCAAAGAATTCAAGGCTGAAAATACAACTGTATTTATTTTCTTATTTCATCTCTTTGCTTTTGATACCAAATCAAACATGAAATGGTATTTCAGATGTCAGAATATGACTTTTAGCGCATTTTCTGATTTTATTCAGTTGGAGGTTAAATAATTAATGACAATGTCCTATTATTTCATTCAGTAACTACATCACCTAGACCTCAGCATCCTCCTATACCTCCTGTCAAGCCTACACCAATGCGAAGAAAGCCTCTGCCTCCAAACACTGTGACGGGTAAACCAGGCATTCCAGGTACTTCAGCCTTTTCAGCATGAACATTTTATGTGTTACTTAACTGACTAGGTGTGTACAGGAGAATTTTATAGTATCAATTCTTTCTCAAATTAAATGTTATATCTATAAAAACCAGTTTTCTTGAAAAGCCTTGTGTCTTTTGTCTGCATATACAAATTATTTCCATATAGATATAGATATATTTCATCTTATTATGTAACTCATTCACAGTAAGGGAGATGAGAGCAAACCAGCATCAAATTAGCATAATAGAAGTCATCCTTTAAGTAGATCAACGATAAAAAACATTTCATGTCTACTAATAGCATTTGCAGTTATTTAATGTATGTATCAGATGGGAGATATCAGATATTATGCTTCAATACATACCCACAGCTGATAATTTATAAGAAATTCTGTCCTGTGTATCTGGCACATGCATTAACTGCTGCATATGACTTGAGCTAATAGGCAGCCAAAACTAACTTAACTGCGAGGTAGAGGAATAGAAGTTATCACATGTACAATTAGTGTAGCTTCATTTGTGTGTAACAGTATTCTTGCTTCTCAGTATCTTTGTTAGAGCATGCAGAAACTTTTACATTTCATATTTTATTTTAGTTTTATCCTGAATCTAATACTTAGTATTGTTCTGTATGTTTTCTCTGTGGATTTGAAATTAGAATCCAAAGGTTAATGTTAATTCACCTCACTCTCCTTAGCATCATGAGTAATGCTCCACTCTTCACATTACTCTCTTTACTTCACTGGAAATATAAAGGTCTCGGTTCTGCTTTATTAATCATTTCATTTTGTTTGTTTCATTTTATTTCATTTGGGGGATGTGTGTGCTATTAAGCCAAGAAAGCTGTGCATTTTTTTCTCCATTTTCTTGAAAGCAAAGACTGCCTTTCTGTTTGGGTCTGTCAAGGAAGACTCTTGTCTTCTACATCCTTTGCTCATCTACAGAAACAAAGCTAATCCACCTCTGCTGACATCGTTGTGAGAAAGCTTACCCCAGTGGCAGATCTTCATGTTGGCAGATCTTCATGGTGGCAGGACCTAAATAAATCTTCAATATTTTGTGCAGCAATTTAGAAGTAAAAATCTCAAAGATGGTTGAAACAAGCTGTGTATCTGTACAACAGCAGAGCCAAGAAATGTTGTGTCTGCACTTCCTGTTGATTGGTGGTGTTTCCTTAGTAATAGCTAAAACAGAGCATGTCAGTCAGTCTTAACATGTAGCACAAAAAAAAAAAAAAAACTTGCTTGATGCATTTTCATTTGCTTGTAATGGGATCTGTTCTTATTTTCTCCATTAAATCTCTAATTCATCTAACAGCATTTTGGAATTCCACCTTTTTTTCCATACACTCGAGGCCAGGTTACGGAGTAGTCAGCTGTTGTCATGTCTTCCTAGACATTCAAGACAGAATAAGTTGGTTAGATGACCTGGACCTTCTTTGTGAGGCCAATAGTAGATTTTCCTTTTTCTTTGTTTCACAGTGTTTATTCAGCTTAGTTTTAAACATCGTATAAGTTTCTTTCAATTCCCTAGAGAGGTTGCTCCTCATCAGTAACAGGAAAATTTTGCTTCGATGTTCCTCTTGGATTTTCCCTGTCATAATTTTGTTCTGTTTCTCCTTCTTATTAATGCTGTGATTAATTCCTTGCTTGTACCTTTCTTACTTGTCCACTAGCTGAATGTTATGAGAAAGCCTATGTGCAGACATTGAAAGTCTCTTAAATATTAAATTTAAAAAAAAAAAAAAAAAAAGGAAGAAGTTCCGAAGCATTTGTGAAACTGGACTGAAGTGAGAAGTGAGAATCTGAAATTTCCACTTTCCACTTTAATCCTACCTTCCGTTTTTTTAACTTAATTCATCACCATTCAGCCTTCAGTCACCATGTTGTGTGTCATACTGTCAGTGAAGGTGACTACATTATGTAGTTTGTGGATTTTTGGAGGTGATATTTCATAGCCATGATTGTCTGGGAGGTTTCTGGATATCAGTTACTGACTTAGCTCTTTTGTCTTGTAAAGAAATGTACTCTTTTATTCAAGAAACGGAATGTTAATGTTGGTTATTTTACAGCTTTCACCAGTCTGTGCATTATAGCCAGGTCATGTTCTAGCTAACTGAAGTTCTCAAAGACAAGCTCCAGATAGCAAAGAATTTTATTACTAGATTTCAAGGATAAGTTATATTGGCAATAAGGACAACTCAGAATTTTCTTAAATCCAACTGGAAGCTATTGAGTAAGTTCTGAGCAGAATACCTTTAATGAAAGTATATACCCACATGTTTCATGAAGTAGTCACCAGAAACTGGAATTCTGTTAAGAGAGTGAAATAGCTTTTTGATTTTCTAAATAGTAAATGCCTTTTTGCCATAAGCTCCTCCTTCTGTCACTGTAGCTAAACCAGCTGGACCAACAATGCCTGTGAAGACAGGAGTGCCATATAAGACACCAACAGCTTTTGCAACTCCAGAGTATTATGGTGAGTATAACACAGACAGTTCTGGACAGTTATTTATTTATTTATTTATTTATTTCTAAAATGCACATAAAGGTTTCCCTTTTTTTTTCTTGTCTCCTTTTCTTGAATTACACTGATCCACGACATATTTAATATAAGAAGTACTCTATCTGGGATGATTATGAATTCTGTTGTGCCACTTTGACTTCTGTAACTTGGCTGAATTCATATGGGTGTCTTCTAATATACATCACTGTAAATGAGAACATGATCCCTTCTATACTGGTAGAAATAGATACATGCTAAGCAGGATTTCAGTAATATTCAGCTTCTACTTTTAGTCTGTGAAAGAAATAGAGAAGATACTTCTTTTACTGTATAATTCATTTTGTATAGGATGTAAATTAAAATTGTTACTTGACAGTGGCAAATAGCGCTCAACATGATTGTGGTGTCCTACTAGCTAAGATCAATATGTTACTATCTAGATCAGGGGGATAAAAAAGAATGCAATAGGATAAACATAATGATCTGTTGTGAATCAATCTTTTATAAAGTTAGGTAGGATTAAGCTAGAAGTGGAGGAACACGTCCAGGAATGTTTTAAAACACCAGGACTGTGAGATTCTCGAGTTCTAACATTGAAACTTTATATTTATTGCAAACGGAGTCATAACTGTGTCTCATTACAGTTGATGCAACTGTCTTCAGTTCAAGCCCTACATCAGAAACAGATTCTTCAGGCAAACCAAGGTACCTAGGTAGGATTTTAAAAGCTATGTCATTTCAATTTGGGGAAATATATGTAAAACTGTCTTTAATCAAAATTATTTTGTTTGATTATTTGAGGGCCAGAACATCATTTGATTCTTTTCCACTTCAGTCAGATGAAAGGGCTCTATGGAGAGTCAGGATCACCAGCCTATTCTTGGCTACATTTTACATCTATTCTGCTTTCTTCCCTACTACAACCTCCTACTTTGCAGTCTAGCAAATTTGAATTTTAGAGCTAATGTGTTTGTAATTGTAAATTTCAGTAATTTTCTTTTCCAAATTTTCGTGCAGAATGCAAGATATTTGCCTCAGGTTTGCTCTAAGGTTTGATCCTGTACTGCTGAAAATGTTTGAGATTTTGGCAGTTTCTAGAAGCTGCAAGTTAATGACTGAATTACTCTCTACTAAACATTACTCTTGCTGGTGGACTTATGGGCATTACATCTTTGTATTATCATAGCACTCAAAAGTTGCAAATGGAATTGTGGTGTCACTTTGCTGTAGAAAGAGTACAACCAGTTGTACTCTTATACCAGATTCCATACCTAAAACAACCAAATAAGAAAATTTTAAAAATGAATGAATAAATAAATTGGAGCAGCTTAGAGGGAGTATTGAATATATCGTTTTAATTCTTAAACTATTTGTGATTGATTTTGACTTGTGCATATTTTTGGTATATTCCCTGAACTGGAAGTTGTATACTGGGTGGAATTGCATTGATGTTTATTAAAACTCTGCACTGAATAATAATTCTTTCTTATTGCTTTTAGCACCCCACGTCAAGTATATGAAGAAAGATGATGATGTGCCTTGCTCTATCACAAGCTCTCTTGAACATTTCCCTCAAGAAGAGGCTGGCATCAAAGAAGAACCTACTCGTCCTCCACAAAATCCTCCAACCAACCTCACAGTTGTGACTGTCGAGGGCTGTCCAACATTTGTCATATTGGACTGGGAAAAACCAGACAATGATACTGTTACTGGTTGGTTTGATTTTTCATCTATTTTATCAGATTACAGTATTTCTAGCTTATTTTTACTTTGACAGTGGTTTTATGCAATTTAAGAAAATACTTTTATCTGAAAGGAGCTTTGGTTTCATGCTAATGTCTGTCAAGTATGTGTAAGAAAATTTTAATAGATTAGAACAAGATTTTCTCAACTGTATCACTGGAGTCTGTGATGACACAATAAGATACTTAAGAAATCTGACTGTATCTTTCCTTAATTTCTAACATTTCTGTTTACCGTAGATAAGCAAAAAATCTACAACCTTTCTGGTAAGATCAAGTCAAGAATTTCCAGCAATGCAACTCTTTATTATTTAGTTACATACACATAATGGAGACATCTTTTGTGCCTTAAGGATTTTTTTTTATTAGCGAATCAGCGAGCCAAACGTAAGCCAGAATGCTTACATCCTTCTAGTAGGTCAGCAGGACTCTGACACTTATTACCTGCTGTATCCACCGTAAGGCCACCAAGTTCTCTCTGTTTAAAAGCATTAGTTTATTTGTTCTCATTTGTAAAGGAAGGTTATTGTATTGAGAGTAAACACTTTGTGAGGCAGGCATGAATGAGTACATAGATAGGTAGACATGTAAGGAGACCACTCACAATTCTTCCATCATCTTCCGTATATCAACACAAGCTGACCAGATTTCAGCATGAAATTTATGGTTCCTCTGTTCTGTCAGAAAATGACTTTCATTTTTTTCCTCTGACATAAAAGAAAATTTTGATTTGCAGTATCACTGGTACACCACTACTATGGCCAAACAGATTTGGCTGTGCTGCTTTATAAGAGAGTTGAACAGTTAAGAGTAGGAACTCTGGAGAGCAAGACTTGATCATTAGCCATTCACTTTAGAATATAAGTGGGATGTTTTCAGATGTTGCTCTGTATGCCTGTCTTGAGAGATTTCAGTGCAGAGGTATCATGATGACTGTCATAATCTCTCTTTCCCAAATTAATCCTTTCTTGTTCCTCTAGAAATGATTACTAGGTTCAGCCTCCATTCTTTCTCGCTCTTTCATCAGTTTAGGGAAATAATAAATGCAAATTGAATGGGACACACAAAAAAAAAATTAGCCTGCATCTTCTCTTCGGAGAAACAGGAAAAAAGTTGCCTCTCCTGCTGAATGAAAAGGGGAAAAAAAATGTCTATAGGCTAACATAAAGTATTAACAAGAGATAGAAATGGTTACATAACTTGCCGTGTTGTGCTGGAAAAAAAGGGTGAACCTATTTGTAGCCTAAGTATGAGGCCAAGGAAAGGCTCTGTGAACAGTCCCCATTCTAAGCAGTACTGCACTGCCTCTTTTTGTTTTGCTTTGTTGTTTTTGTTGACATTTGGAGGCCTTCTCCACATACCTGACCTTAGTTTGATTAGATATTCACTTACTTAGTCTGCATGTTTTCTTGGAAGCAGACCTGCTGTTTTTCTTGAACATGTCATACCCACTGCAGCACAATCAGTTCAATTACAGAAATATAAAAATATTTACATAGTAGCTGGGAAAAATGTCAACATGCATCATGTAGTGATGAAAGCAAGGCCTGGCTGCCATTTAAATACAGTTTATTTCCTTTATTTTTCACATTTGTTGTGAAAACAGAGCAAGCAATGCACACTGGATTTTATAAATCTTTAGGTGGAAGTGCTTGCTGTAATCAGTGCTTGCAAAAGTTAACTTTCTATGAGATTCTTCTGGAAGACTATTCTCTGAGACACCTGGTATAACCCTCTCCGTTCTGAGAAAGGAGACTAAAACTTTCTGCAGAACATACGAATAGAATTCATTTTGTTTCGCTGAGATAAACTTTAGTTTTCATTCAAGATAGCTTAATTTCTAGAAGTAACAACATTCCCATAAATACAATTTCAATTCTTTTTAAATTCAATTTGTGTAATACGTTATATTTGAATTCTGTGGCTTATGAAGACTCCCACTGAGTTTGTCTCTTTCATTTTAACTTCAAAACAATAACTCCATTATTGACTTATCCAAGGACATTTTCTGTATTCAAGAGAAGGCAATGAATCCCATTTTCTCAAAAAGGTGATTATTTCATGTTGGCACAAAGATGGTATTGCTTGTTCAGACAAACAAATCACATTTTCTGTCATCTCTTTTTATTTTTGTATTTTTATACATGTTGTTTCAGCGTTCTGATTTGGGCGTCAGATTTTATTTTATTTTTTCAGATAGAACTGTGGAAACGGTGGTGTAATTTTTTAAGCCTTTTTAAAGAAAGAATTGCTCTGGTTGACCTTTAGCTAATATGTTGCATGAGGGTTTTCATCATTTCAGTTATTACTAAAAACAAAATTGTACTTCAGTAATGGAAAGGTCTGACAAATAATACCAAAACAGTGATCAAGCTTACCTTGTTTTCAGAAAGGCTGCAAATGTCAGGGACCAAGACATTTTTGCTGGTGCTCTGCTAGTCTGAGTGTGTTGCCTTAGTGATGTAGAGCAGCATATTTTCTAATCCACTGAGGTTCATTGTTAGTATATAGTAACAACCAGGTGCTGGATGCACTCTAGTAGTTCTTTGTGTGTGTGCATGCAAGCACACACCTATGCACACATTATTTTATGTTTTATTTTCCAACTTGAATGAGTTAAAAGTTCAAATCACATGGTTTTTTGCATCTGAGCTATCCATTTCTGCAGGTCTCTGATTTTGTTTTTAACAGGAAGTGGTCTTTTGCTCTTCATGGGTATCTTCTAGGGGAGCACTTTTGAACATGGAAAGTTTGAAATCTTCAATATCAGCAGTAATTGTTTTCTTCGTGCTGATATTCTGACATACTCTTAAACCTATTTTAAAGTTTAATTTTGCTCCACATATGCTCCAAATAACTGAGACTATTTTAAGATAGGAAATAGCAAGACCCTTCTGAAAATATTATGACAAGTGATCTAAAATCCACATGTGCGTGTATATATGTAATTACCGGGACTGAAGGCTTGGAATTTTTGAACACCAAGTTTTTAGGGATGCTTTGCACTCCCACTTAATTGTATCATCATTAAATAACTTACTACAGTGTTTTCAGTGCCTGCTTTTTGCATAGAAGTGTGCAAAGAAAGCCAGAGTTGCATATTCACAGTCAAAATTAGATCATTTCTGTATTTGTGCATACGTTCATTTTCATACACAACTAGGAGAGACAGAGAGTCTGAAAGACCAGCAATACTTGCAAGAATTTTATTCCTTTTCAACACTGAATTTCATTGCAAGTAATGTTTTATCTTTCCATGCTGACAACAGATGTACCTGCATGGAGAAATTAAGAAGAAAAAAAAAAATCCCTACAGCTAGCTAGTATTTACTTAAAAACTTGAAAATTAATCGTGTCATGAGAGGGGGAAAAACAAAAACAAAAACAGGAAAGGAAGTAACTATAGATCTAAATTACACATGTTCTTCGAAAATGTTCTGCTATGCTAGCTTGCGATTAGCAAAGTTGAATTTGGGATTATAGACAGTTTTTAGGAAGAGAAAGTAAGATCCTGAGAAGCTGTTAATTTCTTAGCAGAGAGGAAAATTAGCAATGCACTCCATGTTTTCATTAGAAAATGCAGTTGTGAATAATATCAGGGGAGACATAAAGAAAGATGATTGTGTCTTGGACTTAGCTATGGTTTGTGGAAGGGTTATCTTCTTCACAAACACTTGGTGTTACTTCCCTACTCAGAGTATGACTTGCTCTTGGAGCAGTGGGAGAAAAAGAGAGTAATAAGCCTCTAGAAGTAATATCAATACAGAAGTAAATTTAAACAAAATTATTTAATTCTAAAATGACATATTCCCTAAGTGCACAACCAAAATTAGTTTCCTGTGGAAATCTTAAAAAGTTAGCTTCGTCAAGGTTTAAGCATTTAGAAACTGTAATGTCATCTTTGATTCTTCTTTATTCAGACAAAAGGATATTCAAACTTCTTTGTATTCAGAATTCTGTCAGTAGTGAACCTGCGGGCAGAGGTGAGATGTTGAATATCCTCTGTCCCTTAACTGAATTGTGAGAAAAGATGAGGGGTTGGACATTCATCAATGTGTAATTGGAACTCTTCAGGAGGTTTTCTAGCTGTTTTAGAATAGCAATGCCTAGACTTGTTCACATGAGACATCCGTGCAGCCTGTTAGACAGTGGAAGATGAGAAAAAGATGAGAAAAGAGAGAGCAAAAAGAAGCTCCAGCTAGAGCTGTTATTTAAGTACATTTCTCTTTACTGTAATTTTGCAGAGTATGAGGTTGTGTCAACTGAAAATGGAGCAACTGATGGTGAAAAGGAGAAGTCAATTATCACTACAAATCAAACCCATTCTACTGTGGAAAACTTAAAACCTGATACAAGGTAATTAAATAAAAGTATTTTCTAAGTTAATTCGACTAACTTAGACTGTCAAGTATCTGCTCCTTCAAATGAAAATGTATTATATGTATAAACGTAAGAACAGTTACTTCAAATAATATATATATATATATATAAGGTATAAGAGCAAATTAGTTTTACTCCTGCTCTGATAGAAAAAGGTGTATTTGTATTTTGCTTCCTTTTAACAGATAATACAGTTCTGAGGAATGTTTAGGAAATTTCCAATAAAATATGTGTGGTCTGGAGAGAGAAGGAAAAAAAGCAGCGTCCTGTGTTTCTGTTGTTCATTTATTGCATTGCAAATTTAGTGGTTTCCCATGTAATACTGTTTGACTGTGGTAATCATATTTTTCCATCACAGATAGACTCCCCTTTTCTATTACTATCATTAAATTTGTAATACAGCACAAAATTCTGTGCAGAACCCATCATGAGCCTTAACTTTTAGGCGACATGTGGATTAATCTGGCACACTGGTTTTAGCTCACCTGCATATGACCAGCAGCTTCTAGAAGGAAGAATAAGGAACTGTTGCAGAAAGTGGAGAGGAAAGGAAGTGGAAAAGAAAGGTCTAAGCACAGACAAACAATAAATAAAGTAATTAAAACAACAACAACAAACAGAACAACTGAGGAGGCTGAGATGAGACAGCAAAGTGAACGATCTCTGGAGTAGCAGCTGAAGAAAGACAGTGAGCACTGCTGTTTGTACTTTCACTTCTGTTTTAAGCTCTACTTTGGAATGATGCAGTTGCATTGCATTCTTGAAAACCATCTTTAGACAACTGTTCTTTTTTTTCAGAAAGGAAGCGAGGTGGAGGCAGGCATAACCAGCTAGAACTCTTGGAAAGGTCGTAAGGAGAACAGGAGCTGTGGGAAATAGATAAGCTGGTTTATTTAACTTTAATTTGTAACAATTCTGTCAGTACCTATGAGAAGACTTGGGGTTTGGGGAGCAAGAGCAGAGCAGAGACCATGGACACAAGCTGCCTTGTGTAGTGTGGATTTCGTTAAAACAAGCTTGATATAAGGTCAGCACCAACTAGCAGATAATGTCTTAGGATATAGAGGGGTACCTTCACCCTGATGAGGTGACAGCTATAATCCGCCCTGTCCCACTCTCAGAAGGGAAAGGCAGTGAGTATTTCTGGATTCATGAAGCCATCATCTGAAATTGAAAATATTTTATATGAATTGCAGTGTTGCACATCCCTTCAGTCCAATAGGATTCCAAGGAGGTGAAGTCCTCAGTGCAGCTCTGTTTGATTAAATTCCAATTTCAAAATGCGTGTTCCCTAATTTTGAAGACTCAGAAGGACAAGAAGTTATTACTGTTGCTGTTTGAATCCAGGCTTGTTGACACATTGAGTTCAGGAAAAGTAAGAAAGTCACTGAAGACAACAGTGTTGCAAAGAAAAACACATGTCAACAACAAAGGTTTCCTATCTGTAAGGAGCTGGTTGCTCACTGATTATGTAAATGGTCCGGTGGGTAAAGGTGACTGAAAACAGAAGAGAGAGATGCAGTGAAACATAGCTGAATAAATTAATTGACAGAGTCCCTGAAATGTCTGCAATTTCATCAAGCAATACATTAAATCCAGGAAGGAGATATTTCCATAACTAGCCTTGAAAGAAAGAGCTGTAGAAGAGGTGGAACTGGAAAAGAAACTTGGAGGAGAAAAAGTAATCCGTCTTGCAAAGGACCAACATTTACAAAACTACCAGCAAGTATATGGAAAGAGATGCTCAGTAGCAGAAAGTGAATTAGCTAGGAAAGAACCTCTTGGCCCTGAAACACTTTGGAGAAGCTGACGAGCTGAATTTGAGATTCTAGTTTTTCCAACTTTTCTGAAGCCATCAGTGATGCTGTGTGAATCCCATATGCTGCTCTGAAGACTCAGTGCCTCCGGAGCTGAGGAAAGTTCAGGATTGATCCAATCATCTGGGCAGATCTAAATGGAGGGTTTCCAAACGGAATAAGAATGACAGTGAATGTTGAATCTCAGTCTCTGTGAATAAATTTTAACCAGAAACTTCCTATGGCAGCAGAATTACAGTTCAAACCTGTAATTCTCCAGATGTTTAGTCTTGAGGAGCTTTACATGACAAAGATGGTTTGCAGCCCCCCTTGTCCTGTTGAGGTAAAACAGATAGGATGTGTTAATGCCTGGCCAGAAGCTAAAGAATTAATTGCCCAGATCCAGGAGGAGTGAAGCAACATGAACGAATCATCAGTGCAAAGGGGACAGAGCAGGCACTGTGAAAAACTGAGTGTATCTGTGCCTGACAGATCATGCCGTTCCTTTTTTCTGTTGCATTCTTCTTTCAAATATATCATACTGCTACACCTCTGGAAGGCTCTGCAGTAAGCCAGGCACCCCTCTTGAGGAAGACAGCTTTTACAGATGAGGAGATAATGGCCAGACTTGGAGTATGTAAGAAATTTGGACTGTGTTAGGAAGACAGTTGCAATGAGAGACTGTCAGAGTCTCTCTTGAAAAATTGCTTGCGTGGTTGCAGCTGTCAGTAACCATAAACACGGAAGTTAAACAGGATACAAATTTCTCTGAAAAGGAGGATTATTATAATGGCCATTTACCTGAAAGGTGGCTAGATTAAAAAAAAAAAAATAGTTCTACCAAAAGAGAAATGGAGTTCTAATTAGCAGTACAGTTATCAGCTACTTGTTTTTTAGACATTCATACCATCTTAATATGAAAATGAAAATGAATCTTCATAGACATACGGCAACTTATGAGGGCTACTTTTAAAGAAATGAAGTTTCTGGCAGTTTGTCATATCTCCTGTTTGTCTTGTAACATGTATGCCAACTTTATTCCTTCTTGGTGACTTGATCACAACACATCTGGACTTGAGAGTAGAAGTTAAAAATCTGTCTGAATAAGTTTGAGGCACGGTCATTTGCTTCCCACACAAGTGCTTGCTAAAAAAAAAAAGACTTCTACAAACTCCTCTACAGTTTGATTTCCATGGAGTGTTAAGATTCCTGCACCTTTTTCCAGGAAAAAAAAGGGGGCATTATGTCTATTCCATTCTCTCTTAGTGAGGCATGCCTGGCAGCAGCATTTATTTAAAGAAGTTTTCCTTATAGGACAACTATATCTTTTTCACCTGGAGGTTTGCCAAACACAATGCTTGAGGTATTTCACTATCACATATTAGAAAGCTGCTGTTCATCTTAGCAACCTGGAAAGTATTAATTGTGATATACATTATTTGGTTGGTCAGAGTTCTTGAAACTGCTACTCCTCCTGACACTAAGCTGTTCTCTGGCTCCAGATACTCTGGATCTAGATTTCTGTTTAGTTTCATCAAATATTTTGCTTTTACCTGTAATATCTCAAAACATGCTGTATAGCTATATTATGCAAGATAAAGAACTATAGATAATTCTTACACAGAGAGTTATCATGGAATCATAAAATCATAGAATGGTTTGGGTTGAAAGGGCCCTTTAAGATCACCTAGTTCCAACCCCCTGCTATAGGCAGGGACACCTCCCACTAGACCATGTTGCTCAAAGCCCCATCCAGCCTGGCCTTGAATGCTTCCAGTGAGGGGGCATCCACAGCCTCTCTGGGCAACCTGTTCCAGCATCTCACCACCCTCACAGTAAAGAATTTCTTCCTAATATCTAGTCTAAATCTGCCCTCTTCCAGTTTAAAACTGTTTCTCCTTGTCATGTCACTACCTGCCATTATCAAAAGTCCCTCCCCAGCTTTCCTATAGGCCCCCTTTGTCTAACAGTGCTTGAAGGTGAAATCTTTCTCTTGTTTTACGAATGTCTTCTGCTTAACAATTTCTGTTATAGACGTACTTCTGTGAGCATCACATTATCTTTCACATTATTTTCAAGAATTTTAGAGTAGATTCAGATCACGTTTCAGTCAGCCCTCTGTTCCTTGTCACACATACCACACCAATTTGCTGAAGCTTTTACTATCTTTATCCTTCAATTAGTCCTTCTCATTAAACAAAGTGAAATAGCTCAACACCATTCATCCTTCTTACTTCTAGTTCATTCAGGCAGTGAGTATCTGTGAGCTTGTTTGTTAACCTCTGAGCAAGGTCATGTAGCTTTTAAGTTGGCCCTGTAATGAAAAGAGGCCTGAATAAGATAGACCTTCAGACCTCCCTTGCAACCTGAATTATTGTATGATTTTTTCTCATGTGAGTAGTTTCTGATCTTGTTAATCTCAAGTTCACTCATATTCCTTAGTGCTGGCTGAGATATTTTTGTGTGTTAAGGCAACTAAAGCAAAGAAAAAAGGGAAAACAATGTTCTAGTATGAACTACACTGTCAGTTTAATATTTGCCCTCTAAATGGAAAATTCACAGTTTTTATGCTGAGAGCAGGTTTTTGAGAAGTGCACCATCTACTCTACTTGGAAAACATCCAACACCAAACCACAGAATTAATCATTTTGGTCAAAACAATTACAGTCTATTTTCCAAGCAGTCATTTGAGAAGACCCGTAATGTTCCATGTAACTTGTTGTACGGATCTCGTATATTTGAGTTTGTTTACAGGACTGCCCCCACTGGAACTCTTATTTTCAGTGGCATACCCAGAAGCCCATTCTTTGTGCTTTTTGTCTGTTTTTAGTTTTACACTGCCCTTAAACAAAGAAAGTACTGCAGTAATTTCTCCTATGATAATAGTCAAGCAAGATCTGCCATGTGAGCATCTAGCAAAGTAAGCTCATTGTTCAGTTTTTTCAGCATTTCCTTAATTGAGACACTTGCTTGTAATAAGCCCAGAGAGACCTGACATAGAAATGGGCTCAATATGATTTTTGATTCCTTCATTTTGTCTCTTGAGTAATAATGATGATGTTCTTCTCCATCCTCTCCATCATTAAGATCAGCTTCACTGTCCTGCAACTTTTTAATGGATCTTTCCCAAACTAGAATATTAAAAACAGATGTTGGGGTTTTCATTTGGGTTTTGGTTTGTTTGGGGTTTTTTTGTTTTTCTTTTTGCTTCCAGATCTACTTTCCCATTTCCAAAGGAATTTTGCCTTTTTTATTTTTTATTTTTTTAATAGTTTTATAGCTGCTTAAAATTGATCTAATTTTTCTAAGTCTCCCAATCATCTGATCTGGTATCATTTTTACTTTGCTGTTTCTGCTGGTTCTCCTGCCAAAATATGTTGGTTTCGTTTATCTTTGCCCTATCTTGAAATATATATATATATATATTATATTAATATAATTTTATATATATATATATATATATATATATTAACTAAGGGTATATTTTTCATTCTGGTGGTTTGTTTAAGGGCAGCTAGGTTCATAGAATATGTCACTAGTGTCCAGGAAACTTTGCAGCACTAA
Organism: Alectoris magna; assembly: GCA_030625065.1. Taxonomy (NCBI): domain Eukaryota; kingdom Metazoa; phylum Chordata; class Aves; order Galliformes; family Phasianidae; genus Alectoris; species Alectoris magna. The sequence goes on from CM060560.1 coordinate 111,539,334, forward strand.
TTACTATACAAGCTTTCAAAAAAGAGTCTGAATATTGTTGAAAACAAGTTCTCATGCATGTTTGGATTGGCAGTAATTGGAAGGTAATAAAGGAAAATATGAAAACTGCAGTTCTGCTGTGTTAGTCAGAGGTGTGCCAAAATAGCCCTGGGGAGATTCAGATAGTCATTAAAATAGGGGGTGTGTCCCCTCAGTCTACTGGTGAAAGCTTTTATTCCAAAAAATATTATTAATAAACAAAAAGGCTGTGTTGCTTGCATTCCACAGGAAAAGATTCTGATCTTTTCCCTGGTTAAGTAGTTTGATAATTTCAAATATACTTTTCTCCTTTTTAAGTACATTTGGAAGGGTCTTTTTGACTTTTGGTTTAGATTGTATCCCTAGGTAAAGTAAAGTATGTTTCCAACCGTAAGGTTTCATGAGGAATATAAATAGCAGGAAATGTAAGAGCAGAAAAAAAACTAATAAAAATAAATGCACATACAAATGCCAAAAAAAAAAAAAAAAGAGAGAGAGAGAGAAACCAAAAACCTTAAAGATAAAATGTGTAGGATATATATAGGATATACTGTTGGTTTTGGATTTGGTTTTTTTTTTCATGTTTAAAGGCATGAAACAAAAAAGAGAATGTCATAATTTACTCAAAGGCCATGCCAAGTAAGTCTTCATACCTCTACTGGATAATAGAGTCATAGAATGTTTTAGGTTAGAAGGGATCCTAAAGACCATCTGGCTCCAGCCCCCCTGCTGTGGGCAGAGACACCTCCCACTCAACCAGGTTCCCCAAAGCCCCATCCAACCAGGCCTTGAACACTTGGATGATCCCTTCTCTGGGCAACCTGATTCAGAGCCACACCATCCTCACGGTTAAGAATTTATTCTTAATATTTATCTCACTCTAGATAATGAATTTAAATCGTATCCCTTTTTCCTGTCCCTACACTATCATCTCACAACAAATCCTTCCCCATGTTTTTCCCCTTTAAATATTGGAAGGCCTCCACATTGTAAGGTCTCCGTTACAATATTGAAAGACCTCCACTGTAAGGTCTGCACAGGTCCTTATCTTCTCTAGACTAAATAATCCCAACAGGAAGCCAGAACCTTTTTGAAAGTTTATAGTATTAATCCGTACTCACCTGCTCCTGTCATTATCATTATCTGTGTGGTATTGCACTTAGCAAAAACGTGCTACCACATGGAAGAGAAAGATTTCCTGATGCATATAGATAAGATTTTGTTAACAGCGAGGGTCAAAAGATGAGAGCTACAGTGAAACCTGCAACCTTTTCTCTTGGCCCTTCTCCTAGCCTGGTTAAGAGAGGGACTCCTCAAACAAGCTAAGCATCATTTGCTTAAGGAAATGTTTCCTTCTGTTAAACCTAGTTTTGTTTGCTATGTGTGGTAACACAGCAATTCAGGCACATTCTCCAGAGACGGAGAAGCTCAGTACATTGAGACAGTCCTGCATGATTGTTATTTAACCACAGGCATCTCACAACCTGCTGACCTTATATCTCAGGACTGTACTCGACTCCTCCAGTCCTCAGCATTATGATGAAAACCTTTCTTCAGATATTTTCTGTTCTGCAGTCTTCCATCTTCTTCTTTTGCATGATTTGAAAAATGCAGGAACAGTTATATCTGCCAAGGTTCCATGTGGAATAGTGATTTCCTATGGTGGAAAAAATGTGCTCTGCACAGTAATTACTGTTGAGTCAAGTCCATTTAATCTGTACAATGACTTTTATTGTCTTATGCAGTTTGGAAGGACTTGGGAGGCCTAGTCCTCTCCCAAGTGTGTAAAACATCAGTCTTAAAGAGGTTAGAGGTGCTAGATTGCTGCATATATTGGGTAGCAGAATATCTGGCATCACGATTGCACAGATATAAAGATGAAATAAAGGCTACAGTTTCTCATGAATATCAAACCTAGCTATGATGTAGGCATGGGATAATCATTATACAGCTTTCCTATTCCCCTTTCTTAACTTTGCCCTACATGCTTTCTTGAACTTCTAAGCAATTCTCCCCACACTTGTAGCTCGTGCTGAAATGCATAAGATTGCAGCAAGTAAACACTCGTATTTTTACACATTTTTATATTCATAGAATCTTAGAATAGCTTAGCTTGGAAGAGACATTAAAAATTGCCTAGTTCCAATCCCTCTGCCATGGGCAGGGATGTCTCCCACTAGATTGGACAGACAAGAGCCCCATTCAGCCGGGCCTTGAGCACTTCCAGGAAAGAGGCATCCACATCTTCTCTGGGCAGTCAGTTCCAGTGCCACACCACCTGCTGAGTTAATAATTTCTTCCTAATGTCTAATCTAGATCTACCCTCTTTTTAGTTCAAAGCCATTACCCCTTTTCCTATCAGTACATCCCTGATAACGAGTCCCTCTGTAACTTTTCAGATCTTCCGATACACAAAAAGGGAGATTTCATTTGATCTTCTGTGAAGAGAGCCACACCATGACTTTAAACTTCATGATCTTTAAACTTCAGATCTGTAAACTCTATCACACCGTAAACTCAATTCTGGGATTCTTATTTTGTTCTGTGTTTAGTCTATTGGGGCCATTAGTCTATTAGGCCCACCATGTCCTGTGCATCTCTTTAGCTGACAAAAAAAATGTTATGTATTAAAAGAGATTCACTAAGCAAGCACCCAGAGCACAAGAAAAATATTTGCAACTGACATGCACAGGGCAGATTACTGCTTCTAACTCAAGGGGAAGGCATGAGGAGGGTGCTGTTGACTGGTGTAGACACATGTAGATCACAGTTCTTTGGCACAGAGCTCCTAGATATAAGCACAGGCAGGGGTGAGAAACTGATCTGCTGCTGAGCAGTGAGAAATCCCCTGGTGCTGCCAGCCTGCAGCCTGGAGAGGTAAGATCATAGCCATGTCCAGACTCCACTCTTGTAACCCTCTTTACTGCCTCATCTGGCTGGTGTCTTCTGTGCATCATTTTAAGGCTTGTAGCTAACTTTGAATCACTGCTTACCCACAGCATCTCACTGAATGTCAGCTGAGTTGCTGAGTTAGCATTTGGTTGGTTCCCAGCAGAGCTATGTGGAAGAGAAATCATGAGATAACTGCAGTGTAGACTGGTGTTTCAAGATGATATACTGTGAAAAGATAAGGTGACATTGCACAATATGTTCCTATTATTTCCTATATCTGCTGTTGACACATATTTAAGTGACTGAATCCTCACTTTGCATTTCAACAATGGCCTCATCTGTTGGTGTTGGTGAGACTGGGAGATTTTGCATTGGATTTGTGTTCTTACAAATTAAAAATGTGCAAATATATAGCAGTGTGCTTTACTCAATCTCTCCTTATCAGATTGTTTCTGACCTCACCTAAACTGCTCCTTTTGCCAGAACTGAAATTGCACACGCAAGAGGAGACTTAAACCAGTGGTGCATTAAATCAAACATTAATAATATTTGTGCAAAGAATTATGGAATGGGTTGGTAAAATATGTGTTCAGAGTGGCTTTGAACAGTTAGGGCAAAGAACATCTCAGTGTTTTCAAAGCAAGAAACAAAGCCCTTGGGTTCCTCCCTAAGAGTGAGTAGCACCAAGGTGTGTGTTGGCAGTTTGCTTGCTCCAGGCTCCGAGAAAATGGTTGGTTTGCAAAATTTTCATTCAAATGTTTTTTTATTCTCCAGTTATGAATTCCATGTGAAACCTAGAAACCCCCTTGGTGAAGGTCCGAGTAGCAATGTTGTGGCTTTCAGTACTGAATCAGGTACGGGCTTCCAAAGGTTTGACTGTAATTTTATTATCCATGTTTGTGAACCAACTTTAATCCATTCGTTTGAGATATATGGAAGGTTCTTTTAATTCATTTTGTGGGTTTGATCTTGCTCTTTCTGATCTCCAAACTGGCTTTTTACTAGTCAGCATTAGTAGTGGCTGGAAGGTGAGGGCGTAAGATGGTCATACTGAAGAGAAAAAGGCAGGAACACAGAGATCTTCTGGTGTTTCCTGTGAAGAAACGAACTTTAAAGAATGTTCAGTCTTTTAAGATCAGTGTTCCTGGTATTTTTATACCTATCAAACTCATCAGTATGTTCTAATTGGGGGACATAAAGTTTCTCTTTGGGCTACTGTGTTTATACACAACTTGCTACCTGTTCAAAATGCTGCTGTGTAATAAATAGTGATACCTTAAGGCTGAAAAAACAATCAAGCAATAGTAGTTGCAACGGTTGGTGTCCCAGTATGTCTTCTTCCATCCTGTTTACTCACTTGTGAAAACACTGAAGACGTATATACAAGTCTATTTTGAACACTGGCTCGTTCTCAAGCTTAACTCCTGTCTGACTCAAAGGTGAGAATCAGAGATTGCCTTGCTTTCTGTATTTCAACTCCCAGTGAGGCTAGCTCCAGTAGACATTAAATGACTCTGTACAAACTGGGTGTCTTCTTTCGTGTAGAAGTAGTTTGTGTTTGATAGTACTTAAGGACCATATAAATAAAAAGATGGGTTTGACCTCTTTGAAAGGAGTTTCTTAATCTGTATTTTGAGCCAGGTGTAACAATGTAATAGTCCTGATCTAATGCTCACTGATGGATGAGAGTTTCAGTTGAGCAAGGGATTAGGCAGGGAGGAGCTCAGACTAAGCCACACATATTTAAAGCCATGAATACATTCCTTGTAGTCCTAGATTGTCAAAACTGAATTAATGTTTATGCCAGGTGCAGTTTTCACAAATGACAAGGCTTATGTTCTGTCTCCTATTTAGCTTGGCCAAATGAAGCATTACATTTTATTTTGTCTTAATTGCATGCATCCATTTCTCACTTTTTGGACGATCGTAGCCAAGCCTTGAGTGGCAAGTGTAACAGAAGTGTTCTTTTTCTTTTATTTAAGTATAGAGACTGAAATTTAAAAAAAAAAAAAGAAAGAAAGAGAAAAAGAAAGAAAGAAAGAAAAGAAGTGCAGTAGAACTGAGTTTTACAGGTTTAAATTCCTGTTTTCACTAGAACCTGGTTTGAACACAGAGTCCCGTGAGTAAAATTTTTAAAAGCACATTGATGCTGTAGTTTCACACAGTGGTGTCATTTCTTTTTTTTTAATTTAAAGTGTGATTACTTTGGAACTTTGCTTCCAGAACACTTTCTATTTCACAACATGCAGCCTTTGTCAACTGTAGAAAATCACTTGACAATGCTTTTCCATTGGAATAATGGGAATGCTAATTTTACGATGTCTGATTGAATGTTTGTTTTATTTCCACAGCGGACCCAAGAGTGAGCGAGCCTATTTCAAGTAAGCCTTGTATAAATTATTGTGTCTTCTGATCAGGGATTTTTTTCAGAAATAGCGTAATTTTAAGTGGGGTGGTGATGGCGGCGGTCTGCACTGCACCAGTTAAATGAGCTATGGAATCAAATAGCTTTTGCACTTGAATTAATTCTTTCCATCCATATTCCTTGTCAGGAATACATGCCAGGCTACTTGTTTACCTGAGCAGAATGCAATCAGTGTGATGTGATGCTCCCATGGCAGCTGGGATGGCTTCAAACCAATGTACACAGATGAGGCCAAAGACGGCCTCATATTTTCTCAGTTTTGTCATTAAATCAAAGGAAAGACTCTTCAAAATGAATAAGCTATTTCACACTTTTTAAGTGACTTAACAGAACACAACTTGGAGGATACTATTTATCTGCCGTTGTGTTTTTAAAAAAGAAATTTCTGCTTCTGAAGGGCTGCTCCACCTCCGCTTTACGCCACTTGTAAGACTTGCTGTCTTCAGCAGGAGGTGGACCGAGCTTTGGAAGAACAGCAGAGACCCATTCACACAAATTGAGCTCTTTTTGAATTTGTAATGGACAACATTTTGACAAAAACTGACACCATTTATTTCTGCATGATTCATGACACTTTTACGTGTTTTTTAATCACACACGTTTTGCTGCAAGTTGACCTTCCTGTCTTGATTCCACGTAGAAACAATGACTGCATCACACACATTGTAAATGAATGTTTTGGCAGCACAAGGACATATTGTTCCCCTAACAAGTGAGAGCTCCCAACTTCTCTGTTCTGAGAAGCTGCTCTGAGAGCTGCCAGCTTCTCTGACACAGAAAGCAGAAGCAGTTCACTGCATCTGTCATAGCGGAGTGCTCAGTGCTTCCCCAAAATAGCTTTTATGCTCAAAATGCAGGTGACAGGTCCTATTAGTATATTTCAAAGTGCATTCCGCTCCATCAAGGTTTCTAATTCTATTTATTAGAATATATTTGTCAGACATAGTTTTATATAAACTGCCATACCTTAGTATCTTTATTCCTCTCATGCAGTGGGAAAGGATGCTATCTGGACTGAAATCCCATTCAATTCTGACACTTACTCAGAATGCAAAGGGAAACAATACGTGAAAAGGACCTGGTATAAGAAGTTTGTAGGTGTGCAGCTGTGTAATTCTTTAAGATACAAGATATACCTCAGCGATTCACTTACAGGTAAGAGAGCCCTCAAGTTGACTGTCTCAAATCTCAAGTCAGCATTGTTCACATTATGCACTCTTCAAAACTACAAAGAACTAAGAGGCTTACCAAGATGGACACTGTTGAAGTGTGATTAAGTGTGAATAATGTAGTCCCTAGACAGATTAATCATAAGTAATAGTCTGCTTGTGCTCAGTAGTCATTGTTTGATACTGAGTTTCAGACTCAAGTGTTATTTCTCCACAATCATCGTCTGATTTATAGCACCTGTTGGTATCCTGGGATCTTGGAGAAAACCGATAAATAACAGATGTCTGACAGTCAGTCGTTTATGCTATGATGGCACCAAATCTGTGTTTAAATGATAGCCTGGGACAGTTCTTAGTAGAGTATCAGGGCCTAATTTTAGATCAAGGTTAGAGTGCAGTCATTCCCATTCAATTTCATAAACTTCTTGTTATTTTATTACTATGGGACTTATAAATACATTACTTCAACTCTAGTGGACAAATTTTTCTCACCTGCTTTGACATTTTTGATTTCACATTGCCCATTTTTGTTTTTTATCTCTTGTTGTCATCTTTCTTTTTCTTACGTTATGCTTTATTACTAACAGCAGTCACTTGTCCTTAGTTTCTCAGGCTCTGTTCAGTGTCCTACGATCATTAGCAAATGAGGTAGTTAAGACCCGAATCAAGTGACATGTCCTGTGTCTGAGCTGGGGAAGAAGTCTGTAGAAGTATTTGTTTTCATTTAATTGATAGTTAAGCAGAACTTTGTATCTCATGTAAATTGTAAAAGGTATATCTGGAGATACTTCTTACAATCCTTTCAAAGTTCCTCGTTTCCTTCTGTATGAAGTCTTTTCTTGACATCTCCATTATGATAGCTTTAGTATAGCATCTAGAGCACTAACAATGTGAAAAAAAAAAACGTGTATGGGTAATGTCTTAGGGTGTAAGTTAGACAGTGTGTCCATCACATTGGATTGACTTAACTAGGAGAGACTGTTGGAAAAAATCATCTTCCATAACCCAACACTGCCCCATTTCTGAGCTCAGCAACTCACAACAGCAGGTCTCAGTGGTCTCTGTGTGTGGTAACAGGGAGTGAAAAGGGAAACAGGGACCATAGGACAGCCTGTGCCAAAGTAACATTAAGCTGCCATCACTGTTCCCCCATGAGCAGACAAAAAAGGAAAGGCCAGTCATTAATAGTAAGTACAGTACCTCATGCGTAAGTAATACCTTGGCAATTATGTGAATAAAAAGATGGTTTTGAACAGAGGTATCATTCATTCAGCTGTTGCTGCACTAACCAGCTGTGATCAAATGACAGAAGCTGGCAATGAGGCGTAGCGTATCACACAACCAGCCAGTAGAGGAAACGGCAGTGCTAATTTAGCAGGACCACGCTGTAGCTCTAAATCAAGTGAACACTGCAATGAAAGCTACTTCAATCTTAGAAAAAAAGTGTAATATGTCAGGAGCTCAATTTCCTATTTTTGTTAGATTGGTTTTGTTCTTGCTGGAAGGGTGGTGATTTAACTTGGCTGGGGAAAGATCACGACAGCCGCATTGTATTCATTATACTTGCTAAGCTTGGTTCTTGCACTTGAATTCTTACAGTGCTGACCACTTGTTGCAATATTTGAAGGAACTGAAATGTTTATGTAAGAGGAAAGCTGTTCTGTGTTTTTTTTCCCACCAATCTATCTCCTAAGTGAGGCTGTGATGGCATTGGCCCCCGTATTGCAGAGGGATAACTTCCAATCCGAAGCCAAACTCTGTTCTCCTGCATTTTACTGTCATACTTTGTCCTGTCGTGTTCCCAAGCCCAGCAGAAGTGTATCTATCTGCTAGCACTGCCAGCTGTGCAGTGTGCCAGGAGCAAGAGGTCTTTATTCAACATTGTGCTGGAAGTATCTCCCAAAGCTTTGAAGTGTTGAAGCAGCAAAATGATCTTGAAATTTGGGTGCATTGTGGACACATCGTTGCATAAGGCCACCAAAAACCGAACCTCTGCATGCTTGTTTTTAGCATGAATTTATACTTATGTTTTCGCAGAAATCACGGTGTGTAAAACAAAAATAGTATTTAATTTTCTTAAGAAAGGGGAATGCTGAAAAAAACCCTTACTTTATGCTAGAGTCACTATCCCCAAAAGAGAAGGACAAATCTAGTAGTCCTTTGATGGCAAAATCTGTGGAATCAGACTGTAAAAATTTGATAGTCACTAAGAATGCTGTTGAGTGATGTATGGCAGTTGTTTGAATTGTGCATAGGCTATGATGTGGACTAGAAGATCGTGTGTATCTGAAAGGTACTGTTCTTTTGTTAGCCATGAGGTATCTGCTTTATTTTGTCTCTAGTGAAGAAAAGCTGATCCACGTTACACATGCCAGGACTGTTCTATAAAGCAGCATCTACTGCTGACCTCATTTAACAGTCCTCCACAGCAGTCACAGTAAGCATTCCAGAAAATCAGGCCACCTAAAAAAAAAAAAGCATTTATTGGGCAACAGAAAAAGATAAATTCTACGTGTGATGTTCAACAGCCATGGAAAGAAAAGGCAAAACAAGAAAAACAACCATGCAGTTTTGGGCAGCCTGAATGTTCTCAACTTCAGATCAAAAATTTACCAAGAGGAACTCCCACTGACCAATTCCTGCATGGAAAAAAATATGCTTGCAGCCAAAGCTAGACAGTAATGAATTATTTTCTAAACCTAGATTGTCAAGTGGAGGTGAGAATTTTTGGCAAAGTATTGATCAGACCACAGAAACACGAGAAAGAGTGAATGTATTGGTAGGCTGCTGTTTTATTAATTGAACTTTAGGGAGTAGTATGAGCTACCTCACCACCTGTCACACAGCCAGGTGGGCACAGATTCAGGGCCACAGGAGACCCAACATGTAATGAGCAACTGAACTCTGTGCTTAGTTCATAGCCAAGCACTGAGCCTTAGTTGTCACCTTTCCTTTCAAAGTCACAGCCTGAGGTTGGATGTGTCAAGAAATGCTGTGGAAGGTCGGATAAAATGCTGATTTTATCTGAAGATGTTTCCTGTCTAGGCCTTGGAAGTGAAGATGACACATTTTCCTCCATCTTTTGAACAGAATTGTGCTAATTTTCTTCTTGCAAATCACAATAAGTAAAAACCTCCATCAAAACTCCTTCACTGGGAGTCCTCAACAGGTTAAGGACAGCCGGTAATGTCAGCACGCACGGTTTGGTACTCATGGTCTTCTTTTCTGCTCAGTCACAGTCAAGGGTCCTGTTAAACAGCCCTGAAAGGAACTGTATGGGCCCATTTCATGTTCTGGATAAGTAGTTACTACACTGAGGTCATATATTAGTTAAAAGATATCAACTTGCACGTACAAGCTGTAAAAATAAAATGTTTAGAACAGGATTTGCGTGTATCATGAGGTGGGCTATAAAAACTTCTTCAGATATTGTCAGGACATCCCAACAGGGAACCAAGCCTGCCTTCTATTAACATTGCTAGCAAAACTTACCTCATTTTTTCATACAATCAGATGAGGTTGTAGGTAATAACAGGATTTTGCTTACTGTATGAAAGTTAAGGAGGGGAAAAATACATCCAGGCATGGATTTTGGCAGAGTGGGGTGCTGCTGTCAACAGCCATGAGTGCTGCGCTTGCACTGCACACTTAACGCTCTAATTACAGCTGCAGATCCTGAGAGGTAAAGAATGGTTGCATTCGCTTTGGCTTCCCTACAAAGCTAAGAGTATCGATCTCTGGTGGGTGGCTTCAGCCTTCACTAAACGGGACGGGGATTTTCAACTTTGATGCTTATTTCCTTTCAGGAAAATTCTATAACATAGGAGACCAGAGGGGCCATGGAGAAGATCACTGCCAATTTGTAGACTCGTTCTTAGATGGAAGGACAGGACAGCAAGACGATCTACCAGTCAAAGACGGTAATTCCTTAAGAATGTCACTGCAGCAGTCCTTGGCAATTCCTTTGTTTGTCTGTTTCTTTGTCCTGCCAGTGAATTGAGGGCCCGCTGCCAGGGTGGGCAATGAACGAGGGCTGCCGGCTCTGCCGGCAGAAGAGATGAGAAATTGCTGAAGGCAAAAACTGTAGTTAAAAAACTAAACACGAGCCAGCAGCGTGCTCTTGCAGCCTTGCAGTTGGCCTTAACTGTATCCTGGGCTGCATCAGGTGGCCAGCACAGTGAGGGAGGAGATGATTGCTCCTCTCTCCTCTGTCCTCAAGAGGCCCCAGCTGGAGTACTGCATCCAGGTCTGGGGCCCCAGGCACAAGAAAGATGTGGAGTGTGTCCTGTGCAGGGCCACAAAGGTGATCAGAGGGCTGGAGCACCTTTCCTACAAAGACAGGCTGAGGGAGCTTGGCTTGTTCAGTCTGGGGAAGAGAATGCTTTGTGGAGGTCTCATTGTGACCTTTCAGTACTTAAAAGGAGCTTATCAGCAGGAGGGAAATCAACTTTTTTTTACCTGGGTAGGACAAGGGGAAATATAGTTTTAAACTAAAAGAGCGGAGATATGGATGTCGTGAGGAAATCTTTCATTGAGAATGTGGTGAGGCCGTGGCACAGGCTGCCCTGAGAAGCTGTGCGTGCTCTATCCCTGGAGGCATTCGAGGCTAGGCTGGATGGGGCAGCCTGAGCTGGTGGGCGGCAGCCCTGCCCACAGCGGGAAGGTTGGAACTGTGTGGACTTTAAGGTCACTTCCAACCCAAGTTGTTCTGTGATTCTATGATTCTAAGGTGAGCCATGACTTACTTAATAAAGACCATTATGGCTCAGGTTCTGTGAGGTAGTAAACAGCCTCCCTCCTGTTTAAAACATTCCAACAGGTTATTCACATTTGGTATTGCATATTTAAACCCAACTGCAATTTCCAGTTTGCACGGCGGCATGAAGTGTTATGCTGAAACTAGCAAGGTTAATGTTAAGTGCTATAAATCATCACTTGAGCATCAAACAGCTCTGTTTAGTGCTAACGAGAAACTAAAAAGTTATTACTGGAAAATATAATTCATGCTGCAGTAATTCTGAATACACAGATTCAAGGTGGGTGCCCAAAATGCTGGTCTGGTCTAAGGGGACGGGGTGTGGACGTCCTACAGCCAACCGTGACCGCCCTGCCTATTTTTTCACATGTTCCCCAGGCTCAAGTGTAAGCAGGTTCTGTCAACTGAGCCTCCGCCTTGCTTGTTTGCAGCATTACCACTGCAATGCGTTCCACCCTCTTATAAGAACATCGCCTGTATTGATACAGGTGCGCGTGCCGAATGAGTAATGGAGTATTTTGATGACAAAAAAAGTCAGAATAGTTTTCAATATGGTATCGCTGTGTTGACCAAACCTTCACATATGCAGTGCTTTGTTTGTAAAAACGTCTCGCCAAAGTGCATGAATGCATTGTGGTACGTGTGGGTTAGGGTTAGTGTCAGGCTTTACTTCTTCCCCAGTCCACGTTCCACACTTGTAAAGGAGCTTTGTTTGTTTGTATAAGGAACTGCCTGAATCCTGCTCAGCGTTGCCAGGACAGCCACCCCTCTCAATTGTATCAGATTCACTTATTCAAGAAGATTTTATAAATCTGTAATAACATAATATAAATCTACCTACCTTGTAAGCTTATGAGAAACGTAAAGCCAATTTGTTTCCAGCTACTGGATTCAGCTGGCTGGATTCATACGATGCATTCATTTTTAGTTGTTTGAAAACCTAAACAAATACAGGTACAATCCAACAACAAAAAAGAAAGCGAAAGACCAACCTGCAGCTCCTATATCTAGTACATGACAGGAACAGAGGAAAGAGCTGGCATACGTTGCTGCTCTGTTCCTCCCTGGTTGTGGTGAGGCAATTCAAAACAAGAGTCACTGGTATGGATGTTTGACCTGAAATGCAGGGAGGAAATGACGGCTGTGGCGTATTGTTAGCCATTAATGGGACCATACATACACAAGCTCCATGGGGAACTCAAAAGGTACTCTCTGACGGCTTCCTGCAAACAAACCCCGTTCTTTGTTGTAGGATTTTTCAGGGCAGTTCGTCAGGAACCTGTCAAGTTTGGAAAAATAGGTGGGGAGACTCACATCAACTACGTGCGCTGGTACGAGTGCGGAACATCAATTCCTGGGAAGTGGTAGATGTGATGGGGACCTGGGGAAGAGACCCAGCACCAAGCACCCTTGCGACTGCCCCGAGCAAGCTCAAAGATGGGAATGTATGGTATGCCTGTCACTTACGCAAGTTTGCTGGCGTGTAAGGTTTATGCAAGTCTAATGCCAATACTGCATTAATTGTGTAATAGCGTAGGCTGCTTACTGTAGTTATCCAGTTTTACAAATTTGTCTTTAGATTAAAAAAAAAACAACAAACACAGGCTAGGGACACGGTGTAGGATAACGTATAGGGAAGCTGGCTCCCTATTCTTAAGGTATGGTTTCTAAGGTATTTTAAGAGATACGGTGTGTATATTATTTATCACAATGTTGTAATAAATGTTTAAGGCACGGTTATGGTAAAAGTTGGTCGTGGAATGCAGTGTGTGTTAAGTTTTTAAATATTCACTGGTCGTGTAACGTAAGTGCCATAAGCTGTCTGCCCAGGTAAATCTGCCATGTTTCCCCCATCGTAAATTATAGAGAAGTCCCCACAGGTTTTAACGTCCTGCAACCAGGAAACTTGAAGTGCTTTCCCCTCACACGTACGAACAGCCCCATACTCCTACCCAAACACTGAGTTTTATTGTGTGTGGATCTTTCGATGATCGTGTTCGTGTTTTTTTCCGTATTTCTTTCCAAACGCAAGTTTCTCCTCCAGCAAAACCTCCAGCATGGTCAGCCCGTGCCTATGGAGTTAGAAGCGCTGCCCATTAGCAAGGGGGTGGTTTGTGTTCCTCTAATGAAAACAGGCAGGTACACACGTACGTGGAGAAGCAATGAAACTGGACTCCGTTGCTGTGCCGTTCCGTAAAGGTGTCGCTTTCAGAGACTGAGACTTAATGGCTCAGAACTGAGATGTATGTACACTGCGGGAGGGTTTGGGACAACAAGTGAAATCGGCGGTCGTAATGGCGTCATCAGTCAGGTTTGGGTTATTAAGAAAGAAGGAACGGTGTAAAACGTTGCTCATTGGGGAAAAAGGGCAAATAGTGATAACTGAACTTTTAAAACTGCTTTACGGCAATTAAAACCTCTCCCAAAGCTACTTGTTGTACTGCTTGAACATTTATGAACTAAATAAAGAGATGTAGTTTTTTTTTTTTTTTCTTTAAAAAAAAAAAGGTGTTATTCATTACATTACTGATGTATTGAAAAATATGAACAGGACACCCATATATATATATAGTAGAAATAGCCATTTATAGAAAATGCCTTATAAAGTACATTGCAGGTACACTGTACTCCTAATAAAATATTTTTTAATCAAGCGTTTCTCCTATTGTTTTACATGCAAACAAGTGCTAGTTCCTGTGCCGATGGCTGCGGCACAAGGGGGTCCTCTGGAAGAGGCCCCTTTCGAGTAGTTGGGTGACCAGCTGATCGATGTGTTAGGGCTGAGGAGCAGCAGCAGCAGCGACATTCCACAGCCTCCTGATTGATGTATGCATGCCTGATTAGGAGAGCAGTGACACATAGGGATGTGGAAGGTTGGGATTTTTTCAGCTCCTGCTTTATATTTCCTCATTTGTGTTGATGAGAGTTCAAGCAGCGTGCTGCTCCGTTTCATGACTTTATTCCCTCCTCTCAGTTTTATGTATTCCTAGAATCCATAAGACGGAAAATATTAACTAAGAGAATGTTTTGCCCTTTGCTGTTTATATGGTTCACTGAATTCTTTTACAGATTTCAATATCTGCTTTTTCTTGGCTCAGCACTGAGTCACTGGGATCACACTCCCAGATTTTTCAGGGTGGCAAAGTACCTGTGTTAAGTTGTTCCTCTTTTACGGTTCTTTATTAAAACACAGATTTGGCCTCATCTTTTAAGTAATGAACCCGTTCTCCCCCTCCCCTTGTTAAAGTGTTTAAGGGGTTAATTCAAAGATTCTATATATTAGCTACAGATATATTTGGGAAAAGTTACCTGACAATTAACAACAGCAGACAGTGCAAAACCACCTGCTGCTGAGTGGTGGCTGCAAGAGCTTTACACTGGGTTTGAAAGGGTAGGGGGAGATAACAAGGAGTGGGACAGCACAGCTGAGTTAGAGGGACAAGGTGCTAGTGGGGGCCCCAACCCTTCTGCACACTTGAAACCTTATGATGATGAAGGCAGCAGGAAGACTAATGGTAAATACTTCAAAGGAATTAAGGAGTTACCCTCCAGGAAGACAAGACCAGCTGCCCAGCTGAAGTGTCTCTACACCAACGCACACAGCTTGGGAAATAAAACAGGAGGAGTTGGAAGCCACCATGCTACTGGAAAACCATGATGTAGTTGCTGTCACCAAAACCCAGTGGGATGATTCCTATGACTGATGGCTACAAGCTGCTCAGAAGGGACTGGTGAGGAAGGAGGGGAGAAAGCGCCCTCTACATCAAGGAAGGGATAGGGTGTGAAGAGCTGTCCCTTAAGAATGGCCACAAGAAAGTTGAAAGCCTGTGGGTGACAGTTAGGCAGAAGCAACAAAGGGAGACTTATGGTTTGGGGGTCCGCTACAGGCTGCCTGATCAAGTGCAGCCTGTTGGTGAAGCCTTCCTCCTCCAGCTACAGGAGGCGTTGTGTTCGCAGGCCTGTTGGGAGACCACCCTGACCTCTGCTGGAAACGTAGCACAGTGAGCTGTAGGCGATCCACAATGCTCCTGGAATGTATCTAGGATAACTTCCTGAGCTGGGTAATAGCCCAACCAGGGGGAATGCAATGCTGGACCTGCTGCTCACCAACGTGCGTGAACTGATTGGTGACATCAAGATTGAAGGCTGCAGGGGCTGTAGTGACCACACAGTGGTGGAGTTCACACTCTTAAGGGATGTTGGACAGGCAAAGGGTAAATCAGGAAGTTTAGTTTTAAGAAAGCCAAATTCCAGCTCTTCAGGTAGTCAGCCAACAAAACCCTCTGAGAATCTATCCTTGAGGACAAGGGAGTGGAGCAGAACTGGCAGACCCTTAAAAAAGCTTTCCTTGGTGCACAAAAGCTCTCCATCCCCAGGTATAAGAAGTCAGGAAAGGAAAGCAGGAGAATGGCATGGCTGAACCAGGACCTGCTGGTCAAACTGGAGAGCAAAAAGAAAATGCACGGGCAGTGGAAGCAGGGATAGGTACACCAGGAGGAGTGTAGGGCTGCTACTGTCTGTGTAGGGATGGGGTCAGTAAGGACAAGGTCCAGATTGAACTGGACTTGGCAAGGGGCATAAAGAAAGGTTTCTGTAGGTACATCAACTGGAAAAGGAAGTCCAGGAGTGTGAACCCTCCTAGTGAGCAATACAGGCAGCCTGGTGACAGCAGACAAGAAGGCTGAAGTACTCAACATCTTTTTTGCCTCAGTCTTCACTGGCAACTGCTCTACACACAGCCTTTGAGTGGATGGTTCAGAAGGTGGGATATCTCAGGGAGCAATGCCCTTCCTGCTCTGAGCAAAGATCAGATTTGTGACCACCTGAGGGACCTGAATAAGTTTATGGGTGCCAGTGGGATGCATCCCAGAGTCCTAAGGGAACTGGCTGACAGTCACGAAACCACTCTCAATGATAGATGAAAAGTCATGGTGGTCGGGTGAAGTCCCTGCTAACTGGAAAAATGGTAATGTTGCACCCATTTTAAAGAAGGGTAAAAAGGATGACCCAGGGAACTACCAATGTGTAAGCCTCACCTCTGTGCATGGGAACATCCTGGATCAGATCCTCCTGGTAGCTATGCTAAGTACACAGAAGAGAGGGAGGTGATATGAGATAGATAACCAGCACCTCTCCTACAAGGACAGGCTGAGAAAGCTGGGGCAACCCAAAGAGAAGGCTCCGAGGTGACCTGAGAGCAGCCTTTCAATATCTAAAAGGGGGGCTTGTAAGAAAGAAGGAGACATTCTTTATCATAGTCTGCTGTAATAGAACAAGGGCAAATGGTTTCAAATTGAAAGATCCAGTCCAAATCTCCCTTCTAAGGAAGATGTTTTTTACAATAAGGGCAGTGAGGCACTGGCACAGGTTGCCCAGAGCTGTGGTGGATGCCCTGTCCTCGGAGATTTCGAGACAAAGCTGAACAGGGTTCTGTGCAACCTGACCCAGCTGTAGGCATCCCTGTTGATTACAGGGGAGTTGGACCAGATGACCTTGAAGGGTGCCTTCCAACTCAAATGAGGCTGTGATTCTATGTCTTGGGAACAGTTCTCCATTTACACACTTAATGCCACGTGCCCACAAACCTGTGCACCGCTTATCATTACTCAGCTGTCTGCACACCGAGCACGATGCACACTTGTTGCTATGTAGTTTTCTTGTTCTGTCCTACCTACACTTTAAATTCAAGACCAGGCACATAATAGATTCAGGGTTTTTTTATTAGCTTTCCATGTGAGCATTACAATTTATAATACATCATATCTAGTTTTTACCTCCAAATTAATCTAATTTAGTAAATCATGTTATTAGTGGGCTAAACTTCCAGCTAGCACTTTAATATCCTTCAAACGAGGCAAGCTAGGATGTCAATCAATCACTTGACAGACACATAGGTAGTGTTCCCAAACCACCCCAGCCCCAAATTAAACTAGGAAGCAGATACAATTCAAAGCATGAACGGCTTGGTCGCTCCTTCCCTCCCCCAACAGAACTAATGAACACTTACGGCAACTCTTCTGCCTCAGGACAGCTCCAGATCTCGGTGGGGACAGCTGTCAGGCCACAGCAGCCAGCACCGGGCACTCAGCCCTTACCGGTAGCCAGGCCCGGGCTGCGCGTAGCCCTGGGGCCCAAAAGGTGGCCGGGTGCGAGCGTATGGGTTGGGCCCACTGGGTGGTGGCGTCATGGTGCTGCCGGGTGGGGGGGTGAAGCCGGGCCGTGGCTGGAAGGTGCCGGGCGCTGCCTGGGCACCGGGTGGACCGCTGTAGGGGGCCGGCTGTGAGGCCTGTGTGGTGTAGGGCTGCGGGGGGAAGCTGCCCGCCGGGTACTGCTGCGGCTGCTGCGCTGGCAGCTGCTGGGCCTGGCCCTGCCCTGGGAAGGCGGCTGCTGGGGCCGGTTGCTGGCTGTAGGCTGGGAACTGCTGCGCCGGCTGCGAGGCGGCCTGCTGCGGGCTGTAACCGGCTGTGGGAGGAGAGATGTGGGGTAAGGCATGGAGGGCACGCACACAGTGACCGCGATGATGGCAGAAGTAGTGCGGTAAGCACAGACAAGCAAACGTAAGGAACTGCGAGTTTTCCTGCTGTCACATGAAAGCACGCAGCCTGGTATTCCCACAGCCAACAAGAAACGTAAGACAGACAAACAGCATTTTACCATCACAACACATTAAAAGTAAAAAAAAAAAACTTCCTCGACAAACAAGGCAAAAATGTAGCCTTTTTCCCCCCAAAAAATCAAAACCAAACTGTCATAGAAACACTGTTAGTGCTCAGTACTCTTAAGTAAGTCATTGTGTGGGTTAAATCATAGATGTTTTCAGTTCTTTAAAAGCAGACTTAAGTTCAACAGAAATTGTGCAGAGCAGAATACTTGAGTACAATACTCCCATTGAAATACATCCCAGCTTGGTGTTTCTGCATAAAACCAGCTTCCAAAAGGAATTTCTCTTGTTGAAGACTTTAAAATAGCATTAATTCCCTTTATGAAGAAATAGCTACTTTTGTCCATCACGAAACACACCTGCAGCTACTTGCAATGAAAACTCTCCTTTGACTGGAATCCTGTCAGCATTAAACACCAGACACACAAGTTATTAAAAGTGCACAGCCCTGAACAGAAAGAGTAAGGAACGAAGAATGCACTGCAGTACATTTTGAACTCACCTTGAAACCGGGAACAAAATTTACTCATGAGACAAACCTCGGAAGGCTGCATGTTCACTACCATGAGCAAATCTTCTTGTCTAGCACAGCTACTGGGCAGAGCGGGGATGGATCCCACTCTGGGGGATGGGGGTTCTGGAGGTAATCCTCATGGGCACAACAGCAACAAGGAGATGAATAACCACTTCCAAGCTCTTCAATAGCAGCTGTCAAAAGGCCCTCGCGATGAGACCGCTTCTGACAGATCATGACTGATTAATCATGAAATGGGTTTGGGGAAACACCAGGAGCCCCAGATCATTTTTGGCAATACTGGTTTCTTAATGGAGACATTCTAAGAATTGGGGATGCAGAACTCATGTTGCACTACAGATACCGCAGGAACTTCTGCAGTAAAATAACAATTTAGAGCATGGTGGAAAATGATTAGTACGTAGATGGAAACTCGTTTTTTTCCTGCATTAGTTCCTTAACTCTACATAGCAAGTCAGACAGACCTTTCTACTTCTTTAAGACTAACTTCAGCAGAAGAAACCGGACTGGTGGCAGTCAGTCATGGATATCTACCTACACAGTGCACAGGAACAAAGGATGAGGCACAAACCTCCGTTCCAAGTGTTCTACAATTCTTACCCAAGATAAACATGGGAATTTTTCATAAGCCACATAACTGTTCTAATATATATCAAATCTGATGCACTTCCCCCCCCATACACTGTGGGGGGGAAAAAGCAGTGGTGCAGGCTGTTTTCTGAGGCGCTTAACAGTATGGAAGTCTTTGTTTGTTTTAGTTGAGGCATCAGTAACTTTGCTAGAATGCCAAGATGCAGACCTCAACCCTGAAGACTGCTCACGCTTTATTCCACCTACTTTTTTTTTAGCAGTGCATTCTTCTGACAGATGAGTAGAAATGAGATACCGGAAGTCCAACTCTAGTAGAAACATACATTGACAGCATTTGCTAACTGGTCATTTTTGAATTGTGCCCATTTCCCTTGGAAGCACAGGTGTTTGAGATGCTCAGCACCCTGAGCTGCCCCACACATTCAGGATCCACAGCTCAGAGGGTTGGACACCAATGGAGACATCCCCCAGCCACAGCACAGTTTGCATGAGCCACTTACCTGGGTACTGTACGCCATACTGCTGCTGGGGCTGTGCCTGTGGCTGCTGGGCAGGGTAACCCGGCTGCTGGTACTGCTGGTACATCTGACCTGGGGACAGAGAACTCAGTTGGTTAGGAGCTGGTACCTGAGCTATATCATAAAGATCAGATGCGTGACATCCTAGCGGTTTGAATTGCAGAAATAACATGTACAAGTTACAGATCTTAGTTTCTGAACCGTTCCATTTTGAAGACAGATCAAATAGTCCTAATTTGATGTGGGGCGCTCTATTCCAGTGGATGCCAAGAGTTGTATACCTTAATTAGCACTACACTGGTGTGTAACAGAGCAGGAATCTTTACATGGCTTGCTAACTTCTCCAGAACTTACACTGTAAATTAAAGTACTTCAGAATTTAAACATGTCCTCACATAGTCTGTTTGTAATAGTTTTCAAGACTATTTCTGTACAAAGTACTGTAGCAGTGGTACATTATTTATTCTGACCACAGTTTCTCAGCAAGTCCTCTATCTCTTAACATCTGACTTGCTGTAAGCCAGGTTTTCTTAAGAGACCCAGGGGTACAGCCCCTAAAACTGAAATAAAACTATGCATTCTTAAGGTTGGGTGTTCAAATTCAGTGCTGATTTTTCCTGAATTTACTTTGTTCGTTTTCTTGGCAAGCAGAAGAAGATTATTTGTTTGACTTAACCTATGGGCCCTGCTTAGGATTTCTGCTTCTGCTGTTTCTCATTTGAGTAACACACACAAAGAACAAAACTATCTGCCAAACCGAAGCTTAGCTGAACTGGAGCAGACTTGGAGACTTCACTACTATAAAGTGTTACTGTACGATCAGTCATTCTGCAAAGATCAACAGGCTGTATAAATAGAACTGCAAATCGTATCATCTGAACTGCTCTAAGACAGTAAAGAGAGCTCTGCTCCAAGTCCTCCCACATACCCGTACGTGCTGCTTTAGGACTCCTCCTTTCCTTTTAACTCTGTGTTAATTGCAGCTCAGAGCAAAGGTGTCTGACATTCCCACTAACCTTTCAAAACTTTATTTGGTATAGAACTGTTATGAGACAAAAAGAGTGCTGAGCAGAAGGGCTGAAGGGAATGCAAAGCACACAGACACTTCTTTGTTGTGCTGATTAAATTCTAACTGGTGAATGCTTGAAACTTTTGATCGGGGGGAGGCAAGCCATTCAGTAGTATCGGCACAGAGGTCTAATGACCTCGCATTCACAAAGAAAAATAACTAATAACCAATAATAATAATATCATACCTAATGCGATTTTTTAAAATCCCAGGTTTTAAGAAAATCTTTTAAAAGATTTTACATATATCAGACATTGAATCATTATTATAGCTTTAAGCCACAAAGATGAGTCCTCTCATTTATATCCCTTAAATAGTATAAGAGAAATAAGCAAAAAAGGCTGAAAGCAGGAAAAACAAGTGTTTTCATAATGCTCCACTTCAACCAACAGCTTTCATGCACAGACCTAACTACAGATTGCTCAAATACTCTGCTCAGTCACAGTGTTACTGCTAACCACCAGGAAGGCATTTCAAGTGACTGTGGACACTGTGGTCACCATCACCAATGTCTCTTATGCCTGTCTGTTAGATCAGTAAAGAAAGTAGCGGAGGGTTTTAACTTGTTTCTGCATCGAAATACAGGAACACCTTTATAACATACTTGGTATGGAGGTACAAGCAGCAAGTCATGCCACAGCTGTGTCTAGAACTATGCAGGTCTGAAGGCTCAGTGCTCATAGAAAACACAACAGAACACTGAAACACCCCAAGTTACATCACTACCCTTTTAAATGGAGCTACTGCTCCACCTGCCGATCACATGCTGAATGACACATGGGAAAATAACATTCTGCCTGGTGGGACAGATGAATTTATAGCTGCGTATTGACTTTGGGCCTGCTAATTAGAAGCCATAGGTACAGAGCACACAGATTCAGCACTCCTGTCAAAAGGCAGAGAACAGTTCCTCACCTTCCACCTGCTGACCCGTCTGCGGCTGTGCTCCCGGGTACGGTGCCTGCTGGGGCTGCACGCCAGGGGGGTGGGCTGCAGAAGAGGAGGAAGCAATGCTGTCTGGTGTTCCTGATCGTTCTTCTGCAGGGGCGCTGGGTGGACCTAGAGGAGAGATAACAAAATGCACTGAAATGAAGAGGGAGTTTGAATAACAAGTCTGCTCCCCTGCAGAGTTTTTAATCTTTCTTCCAGTTTTCCGTAGGTTTACCTTTGGAAGTATGTATTTGCACATCTAAGTCTATCTTAAAAATATATATTGGGGGGGTGAAGGGGGGAAATTTCCCACCTGTCTCAGGTCAAAGTCACTCAAATCTCACGCTCTTCCACTCTGTGGATAAAGCCCTCCATAACAACATCGTTTGTGCAGCTTCAGGCACTCACCCTGCACACATGCTTAAAAGGCTTGCGGCATTTGGACAGAACATACACCTAACGAACCTCATTCTTCTTCTGCACCCAGAACAAAGGTGCAAAGCTGCAGGAAATAATTCAAATGCTGTCATGTTTTGCTGTGGCTCATATGGGCCCAGGCAATGAAGTGTTTTACCAACAAACACACAGTATGTGAACAGAAAACCTCTACAACCCACACAGGGTATGGCAGGTGTCAGTCTGAAAGCAATCGTTTGCCTTGAGAATTTTGAAAGTATTCCAGCTACTGAGCAGCACCCAAACAAAGCATGGAGATAGAGAATTCAGTTTTTATTTAAGTTAATGAGAAGGTGTGCAATAGGCATGTGAACAGGTATGGCATGCTACAGTTACAGTCAAAAGACTTTGTTAGAAACAAGGGAACTTAAACCCAAACCTTTCCAGCTCTTAGGTTTATGAGTACAATGTACAATAAGCTACTTTCAAATACATGCATAGAGTTAAGCAGGATTACTGGACTTTCTGCAGATTTACTACTGTGAGGTAATTGTATTTACGCATGCAACAAGCATATAATTGCATTTTCACATTACCCTTAGTAGGGGGAAAGTGAATCGAAGCTGCCCACTTCTGATTTTGGCTTTAAAGCTACAATCCTGCAGTTACACATATAGGAATGTGATATCTCATATCCTGCTTAAATGGTCCTTTATGAAGTCCTTTGTGCAAAGCATAGCCAAGTCAGTTCACTCTATCAAAAGAATTATGGAGATACACAGATCTTAAACTACCACTGACGCTATGATGAAAGCATTAACTGACAGTGAAGCTTCGTACCCGAAGAGCAAACCATTCCTTTAAAAATTAGCTCAAATTTTCAGCCAGTTGTACTTCACAGTCTAATGTAACAGTTCATCACTGAGAAGTAGTTCACTGTAAGTTTTCAAGTACCGATTGTGTGAAATAGCCATGCTGTGACGTACCCAAAACAATACATGCAGGAACAGATTGCTCAAGACCATGTGAAATCGTATAAAGACCACACTGGTCTAAAGCAAACATGGCAAATCCTGTTAATAGCAGGTTTTCAAGCAACAATGTTACATTAAGTTTTGTCAGACTCAAGAAAACCCTGTGCAAAATCATTTCTCTATATTCTGCATCACACTCCCCATTACATCCTGCATTTCTTTTACAATTTCAGCTATCTTATCTTAAGCTGACTATATTCAGTTCAGTATAAACTGCATGTAAACGTTTTGCGTTCTCCTACTTGTCATACTGACACTAATAACCATGCAGTTCTCCAAGAACAATCATCATTCTGACAAGTAAGCAACTCCTTTCTGCTAAGATTAAAAAAAACACTGTCACTGTTTACTTTCGAGATGCAGAAGAGAAAATATGGGGTTATACAAACATTCTGACTGACCCAAGGAGCAGAACACAAGCTGAGAACCTAAGCTGAACTGCAAGATCGATCCTTAAGGCCGAGCAGGGCATCCTGTTCTTCCATCCCTGGCAGTTACCAATTAAGTTACTGTACATTAGTTATTTTAGTACTAGCTTTAATTAGTTGAAACAAAAAATAATGAACTACTTTTGACTCCAAGCTACAACATCAAGCTGCAACCAACAGCAGCATTTTGGCACTTTGTACACAGAACTTAGCAAGCCCGTTTACAATACCTTGATGCATCACACATTTTAGAGTTCTGAAAAGGAATAGTCAATACAGAATGAAGCTTAATACATCTAAAAAACAAATGCTCTGTTGCAAATCAAGCTTTAGGTAATCATTTATTAACAGGTTTTGCTTTCTTTTTCGTAGGACGTATCCTTACCTGACACCTGATCATCTGTCAAGCCAAATGCTGACATGACATTCTTGCTGATTTCATCCTGGTTCTTTAGTGGATCGAATGCAGACATGCTTGCTGCTATAACTTGAGTGGATGGCTTAACATTAGAGTCAGCAGCAGCAGGCTTTTCTTCCCTACCATCAACAGCATCTACGAAACAAAATGCCCTGGTTTTACTTCTCAAAATCTTAAAAAAAAATAAAAAAATGACCTGCTGAAATGCTTATGTTAGAACAATGCGATTAATCAATGCGGTATCTGAAAATGTGATGAACCACAAAGCTGAGGTCTCACTGCATAGTTAAGGATACACTGACACTGGAGCATCAGATCTCTTCTGTCTGAAGTTCAAAGGTTCCTACTACAAGTTGTTCGGGTATGATTTGCCAACTGAGAATTCTAAACTAAGAACACTTATAGGACAGCTTCCAATTTACTGTATCGTTTCATGAACTGGAGTTCTTGTTCTGTTCCATCCCCTCCTCCCCCAGTTCCCCTCCCCACGCTGATGGATGAAGATGAAGCTCATCACCCTGCTGAACTGGTTCCCTCTGAAGCCCCTCGTCTTCCATGGGGCTCCATTTTCACTGAGAAACAAACAAGTGCAGGTAGAGTTTAAAGCGGCTGTTTGTATTCTATGATCATCACGCTAACTTCTTTCCAAACAGTTTATAGCCCAAATTCCCAGTATTCCACCAAAATTAGTCACTGCTTATGCTGTAGAACAGGGGCTGGATTTTTGAAGGCTTTCCTGTTAAAGCAACAAAAGCAATGTTTCTTAAAAGACAGGCTGGAGCTGCTAGTTCACCTCCTTACTTGGAACACTGTATTCCATTATTCTTCTATGCTAGGAGATCACTGACTCAAAACTGGGAGAATATGAGTTCCTCCCCCGCTTCAGCCCCTCCCCACAATCCTTTCCCACCCCTATTCTGCACCCTTGTGCTGCTTACCCTGAGACAGCTCTGATGCTGGTCTGAGCTCAAAATGTCTGGATTCAATTTTCTAACCTGGCAAAAGAAGTGAATATAGTTTTTGCTGAATTAGCCTTTTACTGTTCTAGTGACTCAAACCTGCTCAGCAACACGACAAGATAAGCACCAGAGCTAGCCCAAAGTAAGCAGTGGGAGTGCTCAGCTGGGAGCAAGACCTTCTCTCTTCAGCAATAACATACTATTAATTTAGCTGAAAGCCCTGTCAAAAAGCTGTCCCGACTCACAAGCATTAGTTACAGTGTTTACATACATGACATCAAAAATCATACTTGGAGGTGTTATTTCTAAGTTAACTTACTGCTTTACTTCAAATAACCTGAAGCAGATTCCGCCTCTGAAATAACTGAAGCATTACAAATTGAGCAACAAGCAAGAATGATCACAACCAGTACTCAAGACCTCATCTTTCACTCTGTTAAACAGCACACAACCCTGCAAACCAAACCCCCAAGTTTTTGCCAGGCTGCCTACCACTTTCAGGCAGGTTGGTGGACACCCCTGGTTCAGCAGGTGGCTCTAAACAGTCCAGCAAGCGATTGACTTTATTGCGAAGTTCTATCAGCTCTCGACGCAGGTATTTCACCTGATTGGATTCTAGGGGTCTCGGCTGTCCATTAACTGCAAAACAATTACATACATTTACGACTGTAAAAATGTGCTGATATTCAGTTTAAAACTGAAAGAAAACCAACCCAGTGTTCCCAACTCCATAATCATCCTACTGTGTGAAGTTTGGAGTGACACACAGTGTGCAAACTCACTAGAGTTTTCTATTCCTTTATATAATCTCATTTTAGCCTGACACTACTGAGAACCAAAACTTCACAGTAAATCTTGCAACAAGTTTCTGCATTGTTGAGTCAATTTCCATGACCATAACCTGAACAATACAAACACCATATTTGGTTGCGGAAATCTGTCCCATTAGACTGTGCCTTTAGAACATATTGCAGCACATGCAACTCTTACACCTTGAGAAAAGGGTGAGCCTTCTGGTTAAAATCTGCCTGCTATTCTGTGGAACTATGAGCAAAATGACCAACAGCAACCTGAAAATAAAGCATTATTTTATCAAAGGCAAAAGGATAAACGTTAAAATCTATTATACTAGAAACATTTAATGTTATTTTTAATAGTGTCCTAGCAACACTGCGAGTTTACCATTAAAGATTCTCACATGCCTGTGAAGAAAACCCCCCTACACAGAGACTTTAGTGGAACATAACATGGAAAATAACCTTACAGCATAACAACTGACACTTTGTTTTTGTATGCCAGTTAATGTAAGCCACCTTATAAAAACGGACAGTTTCAGTTTCTTCAAATTCAGATATCGTGTGAAAGAGTAAGAGAGAAAACAGATGTCACATTAATCCCCTGTTTGTAATTTACTAATTTCATTCTTCCAATGTGCTCTAAACCAACAATCATAGAATCACAGAATGGCCTGGGTTGAAAAGGACCATAATGATCATGTAGTTTCAACCCCCCTGCTATGTGCAGGGTCGCCAACCACCAGACCAGGCTGCCCAGTCACTTTCAGCCTGGCCTTGAATGCCTCCAGGGATGGGGCATCCACAACCTCCTTGGGCAACCTGTTCCAGTGCGTCACCACCCTCTGTGTGAAAAACTTCCTTCTAATATCTAACCTAAACCTCCCCTGTCTCAGTTTAAAACTACTCTGCCTGAATTTTAATAAATGTTATTTAAAAAAAGGTAAGAACCATCTTACACACTTACCAAACAACGTCAGCTTGAGTATCCTGCTGCACTGAATTGCAAAGGAAAGATCTGAGCTATCAAAAATTGTTATAAGATCTCCATCTGAAAAGAATATTTTAAAAGTTACATTAACGTGAGGCCTATTCACTACCGAACTTAATGCGAGGGCAGAAGCACTACTTTATTTCTAAATACTGACATTCCCTACTTGATTCCAAAGCTACCAGAAAAGAGGTTACCAGTTAACATTATCACTTACCACATCCTATTATGTGTATGGGGAGAAAACTGAAGACACAGAAGCAAAAAATAGAGGTTCTGCTCTGTGGTTACTAAGCAAGGCTTAGCCCTGCATTTCCCTGAGCTACAACTGATTAGAAACACTTACTGTTGATTTAAAAGGCATCTGTAGTAAGCTGGGTAGAAATATTTACAGAATGAGGAACTCTTTCCAAGAAATATTTTTGAGAACTTTATTTTTTCTTAGAAACATCATCACAAAAAAGCAACAAATTAGACTTCTGCACACTACCACAAAAAACATTCTATTTTAATGCCAGGATCAGTGTACAAGAAAATTATGCACAGAAGTTAAGGCAGAATTATGAGTGGCTTCAGAAGATGGCCTACTGATGTAAACAAGATGGAGACAAGCACTCCTCCAGGTCTGGAGGGCAAGGAAAACTGAAGCATCTGGACCATATATATATTCCAATCCATCTTATGACTGAAGCAGACTTAAACAACAACCTTAGCCTAGCTGAAACAAAGGGAAGAATACCACTGACCTCATACAGCAATCAAACCGAACCCCGTTCTATTAACTTTTCCCTTAAACATTGCTGATGAAAATGTACAGCTTATAGTGGTGACTACGTCAAAAAATAGTGTTTTGTAGATGAGAATTTGTTCTATCAAATAGTGTTATTGCGCTCTTTGTACCTGTTTAGGTTTCCAGGGAAATAAATAGGAGGCATTACTTTCAGAGTGCCTTACGTATACGTGGCCCTAGATGATTCCTTGTCACTCAGTGTGGCCCACGCAAGCTGAAACGTTGGACACTCACAATCTAGAGCAACATACAAATGTAGCACTTCTATTTACACATCACAAATAGCACCCCCTTTGCCCTCTCTTCCACACTGACATTCTAAGACGAAAAAACTCTCAAGACCACAAAAATCACTCCATACGCCTCAAACAATGCATTTTGCATACTGTGAAAATACTGCATAAAAATCACTTTCTAAGTCTAAAGAGAGCTTGTGTTAAATCATACATGTTCATTCAACTTTCACCCCTCAAATCCACACTGCCACACAAAAAACTGGTTAAATAAGTAGCTAGCAGAGAAATCTGAAACAGCATCAGCAAAAGAACGAACTTTCAGATTGCTGATATTCCAGAAATACTGGCAGAAATACTATGGTAAGATAGCATAACCACCAAAGGCAGATTCTACTGACTGAATCAAATCATCTTAAGAGAAGTGATCCACATTTGCCAACAGTTATTCTGGACAACTTTGTAAAGGTGAGTTGCACAGTTTCTGTTCTGTGTAATTTCTGGATCCATGGTATCAGAGCAACAGCAGTAATTAAACCTCACCTTCATCTTTATATTTTATCGTGACTTCATCGTTGCTCAGAAGTTTTCCTCTAAAAACTCTTTGCATCATTAACACTAACTCATCATAGGTGATATCCTCATTATGGATAGGAATTCTCCTAATGTCTTCACCAAGCTGAGCTTTTATGATCAGCTTCCCACTTAAGTCCAGCTGCCCATTCATGGTGGATTCTTTGTCACCTCCAGACCTGTTAACAAAAACATTAAAAACATACTTTAGAAACTAAATCGCTAACAACTTAAATGTGTCTGATGACAGTTCATATGATTTCCATACTCTTAAAAAGAAAACCTCTAGAACCACTGAGAAAAGCTCTCCCACATTCTACAGGGCACCAGTTTCTCAGTGAAGTAGATCATACACGCTCTAAGCTCATAGGCAAAGCACAAGTAGCTGGAGGGGACACAGGCAGGATAGCTGATCCAAACTTGGCCAAAGGGATGTATGTCCCACACTACATGGCACTGCGCTCAGGAAAGGGGTATGTTTGGAGGGAAGGCATTTGTCTTTCCAAGAAACCTTTACACGTGATGAGCGCCCAGCTCTCCTATGATTAGGTTTGCTTAGCCATTAGGTTATTGAACACCCATCTGCCTGCTGATGGGAGGTAATAAATGAATTCCTTCTTTGCTTCACTCACAACTTTATCTGTCTTTATCACAACCTATGAGGTTTCACACTTTTACCTTTCTGATTCTCTCCCCCAACCCACTTGGGGAGGATAAGCAAGTGGCTATGTGGTACTTAGCTGCTTCTCATGGTTAAACTACAACAGCCTTTCTGGGACCCAACCTGGGGAACAAAGGATTCCACAATATATGAGAGCAATGAGTGTATTAGACTAAATTTCTAGATATTACAGCTGTTTAGCTGCTAAGTGACAGGCTCCCGTGCTTTTCATAGGGCTTACCTGTCTAACTGTATTTCAGAGTCCAGCACGTCTTAATGGTTGCTTTTGACATCTAGTCTACTCTTTATCATCCTGCTTTACTGCGTCTGGGAACATTCTGGAAACAACCATGGTCATGAGCCTGAGCTGGAAGACTGCAAAGGCATCACTGTTGTCCCCATGCTGCTGTACTGCATAGGCTGCAACTTCAGGCTAAACTCAAGACAGAGGAACTGCAACCTCTGGATGAGTCTACACAGGAGAACATGTATCCTGAAATGTCTATGGCCATGGAAAAGTCCACTCCAGAGCAAGCACACCTCAAGGCATCTGTGGCCATGCAGAAGCCTGTGTTAAGTACACCTTGTACTGTCCATGTCTGCAGACGAAGCCATGCCAGAATGCTTCAAAGCATCTGTGGCTGTGGATAAGACCATGACACAGTGGTGTATGAAGGGACTACGGACCATGGAAAAGGCCATGACAGGGAAGGCATACCTCAGAGTACCTACATCTGTGGATAAGTCCATGATGCAACCAGGTACACCTCTGAAGAGGCTGCGGCCCACTACAAAGCTCACATCAGAACAGGCAAACCTTGAAGCACCTCTGGCCACAGATACGTCCATGACACAGTAGGTAGATCTCTATCTACCGGACAAGCCCAAGCTGGAGCAAGGGGGAGGGTAGGAGCTCACTTCAATGTTAAATCCTATGGCCCGGTGAAAAAGGACATGGGATTGAAGTTGTAATGGATATGCCTTCAAACTGTTGAAACCCATTATGTACATTAAAGGAAGTCCTATAGAAGAAATCACACAAACAAGATGATAAGCCTCACGAGAAGCAGTATGTCCTGTTCACTGATGTCTTAGTGTGGGAAAGCATCGGATGCGGAAGGCAGCTGTGTGGAGTCCTGTGCAACAGGTCACAGAAATTGCTGAAGAAGTTGTTGAATTGAATTAATTTACAGAAGTGAAGGCCATCTAGCTAGCTTATAGATATTACTGAGTGAGAAAAGTGGCCTGTGTTCTACCTTTATACTGACTCATGGATGGTGGCAAATAACCTGTGGGGATGGTTACAGCAATGGAAGCAGAACAGCTGGCATTACAGAGGCAAACCCATCTGGGCTGCTGCATTGTGGAAAGAGAACATGGCTGTAGAAGTATGTCACACAGGCGCCCACGTACTTAAGAGTCGTGCCGCTGAAGAAAACCAATCAGCAGGCTGCTAGGATTGAAGTGTCCACAGCAAGTGTCATGTGCTTACAATGGTGGAAGGAACCACTAGATGGCTGGAAACATACCCTGTGCCACATGCCACCGCCCAAAACACAACCATGGGCCTCAAAAAGCAAGACTTGTGGCAACATGGCACTCCAGAAAGAATCGAGTCAGACAATAGGACTCATTACCAAAACCACCTCATAGACACCTGAGCCAAAGAGCATGGCAGTGAGTGGGTATATCACACCCCCTACCTTGCACCACCCTCCAGGAAAATCAAATGATACAATGAGCTATTAAAAACTGCACTAAGAGCAATGGGTGCTGGCACATTCAAACACTGAGGCACACACTTAGCAAAAGGGATCTGCCAATCAAGCTAAACCCTTCTCAGTTAAAACTCTCACATACTGTTAAGGAGATAAAGTCCTTCTTGTGCATATGAAAACCATCCTGGGCCAGACAGCCACGGTTATTCCCACCTCAAAGGCAAGTCCATTCATAGGACTGCTTCTGGTCAAGGACCTGAGTGCACTTAGTGGGTAATACAGAAGGATGGGGATGTTTGGTGTGTACGTCAAGGGGAATCTTATGTTGGGTGAGAACAGATAATAATTTAAATGCATGATGTTACTTGCCACATAATACTGCATACGACAGGCGTCACCAAGATTAATAAATTTTGATGGAACTGAGCAAAGTGCAGCGGTAATAGAGCTGGGTAAGCACAGTCAGAACTGGCTCCAGCATTCACCACCATACACTCTCCTGCCCTGAAAGACTGTTATGGCAGATGGAGCCTAAAGTCATGGACAAAAGGAACAAAAGGAACACAAGGTACATTTAAGATGGATGGCCCACAGACTAAGGGAACAATGTGTGTGTACATTAAAATATAGGAAAGGTGGTAGTGATTAACTGGGACACATTGCCAAGTATGTGACCAGAGCACAACACAGATGGTACAGAATAGAGGGAAAATACTGTGCTAGCTTCAGATAAAATAGTTAATTTTCTTCCTAGTAGCTGGTACTGTGCTGTGCCTTGGATTTAGGATGAGAATAACCCTGAAAGTATACCAATGTTTTAGTAGTTTGCTCTGGACAGCCAACCCAATCTGGCCAAAAGGGATGTTGTGCTCAGCAATAAAAGCTGAGAGAAAGGAGTAAAGCTGGGGGGGGGGGGAACATCTGGAATGATGGTGTTTGTCTTCCCAATTAATTGTTACATATAATGAGCCCTGTTTTGCTTGAAGTGGCTAAACACTTGCCTGCTAATGAAGCAGGAAGTAGCAAATAAATTTCTTGCTTTGCTTTGGCTGTGTGTGTGGCTTTTGTTTTACCTAGCAGAACATCTTTATCTCAAACCACGAGTCCACACACCCTTTCCCCTCTGACTCTTTCCCCACTCCCACTTTGGAGGGTAACTTAGCATCTGCGTGGTGCTGAGCTGCCTGCCAGGGTTAAACTACAGCAAAGAGACAAGCACCTACTGAACAAAACTCATTCTCTTAAAAGAACAAGAGGTAGGTGGATACAGAGAAATTCAGTCTAACTGCAGAGAAAAGGGACCTGTTATTCACACAGCAAGGTAGCTGCAGAGGCACTGATGAAATAGTGAAGTTCATAACAGTGTTAATGCCTGCTAATGCATTACACGCATTTTACAAGTCCTGACTACAGGAACATCAACTCTGTTTCAGTTCTACTTTGATTCAGCAGAAGTTGGTTTTAAAAGGAGGCTTTTTAGAACAAAATTAGCATAAAAAATTAAATAGCATCCATACACAGGTCTTTCAATGTTTTTACTAAACATTTAGCACTACATTACCTTGTCTGTCTTACTGATGTTGATTATTGGTCAAATTTCCCACCTCACTCCAGGACAGAGTTAGGATAATCCGCCATGCACTATCAGCGTCAGAAAACAGGAAGCTGCATCAGAAAAAAAATTTTAAAAGTTTTATTTACTGTCAAATTTCCTTAAACACTTCACATTCATCTTCCACTTTAAAACATTTAAACAAATGTACCCAGTTACAAAAAGCCATTATTTTATCATATGTAACAATCACGTTCACACTTCTGAGTACAGTGCAGTTTGAGGTTCAATTAAAACAGATCTTGAACAAGAGTTTTAATTTCATAACTGAGGAAAGAACAGTGTTCATTTTTCTAAATTTTTTAACTGCATGTAGGAGCAATGTGTTCCTTTGCAGGAAGACAGTGATCTTCCCCAGCAGTCTTAAAACGCACACTTCTATGGCCTCCAACTTAAAACCCCAGGTGAAGTTTCATTAATTAATTAAATCTAAGTTAAACTTACACTGATTTTGCACTACAAAAACCTAGAAATCCATTTCTGGAGCCTCTGTAGCATTAAGTGGTGCATCTTCCAGGCAGCACCAGGAAAGACTACCAACAGTAACAGAGCATAACAGAGCAGTAATGCTACAGTCCCACAAGCAGAACCACCAAACTGGGCAATTTCGCATTACAGTCAGAAACGCACAGTGCTTAAAAATACTATCTGCCCCCAGTTCAGCTTAAAAGTCTGTTTTTCCCACTGAAAAGAGTGCAGTGAGCTGCCTGACGTTTATGCAGTCCATCCGCTTATTACACACGCTCATCATCTAGAGCCACAAGACAGTGATTTAGCATACAAACTAACTCAATGAAAACGTAATTCCCTCCCAACTGTTAAGGGTACTCCACTGTGCACTTTCCTCTCTCTCTCATACACACATGGTCAATCTCTAACGTTTTAGACAATTTGATGGTAAACAGTGGGGAAAAGTGTGATCCTCTCACCCCTACGAAAGTGGTCTTCACAGCTCTCTTCCAGCTCAGCTTGGGAAAGCTGGAACAGACAGTCATGAGGAACACAAGGCTGAAGTACAGTGCAAGCAAGCCCAGAAGAATGGACAAAGCCCTTCACCAGTTCTTTAGTCTGGTGACTGCTCCCTTCCCTCCTCCCTAGCATGAAACATCCACCTCTGCAAAGGGCTGAGCTCACTGCTAACAGGGAGAGGGTAAGGCTGTGGTGACACACCAGGCAGGTGAACGTGAAGACACCGCTTTTCCAACTCCTCACACACACTTTGTGAAATGGGTAAAACGCAGAGATGGGGCTACTCTTGCCCTGATCTTACTACAGCTCCAAGTACAATTTAACGCGCTGAACAAGTACAGAAAATGCATCTACAAGTGGATTACGAGAGTTCATTTAGCTTGCACCTCACGTGATTCAAACATCACAGCCGGGCACTGGTTTGGCTTCTTCAGCATTACAGTGCAGTTCACTTCAAAACTGACAACAGTAAGAAAAGAACCTCATCAGTCATTCTGCAGCCACGTTTCAGGGGACACACCTGAGCAGCTGTAGCCTTTGCAATGCATCACTTGTATCTTTGTGCAAGGAAGCTTGCTGCTGTAACATACTTACATAATTACACTGTCTTACTCACCAACATCACTCACAGAAATACAATGCACGCCTAGCAAAGAGTAAGAAAAGATAACAGAAAAACACTGGAATGCATTTTTTTCTTTTTTTTTCTTTTTTTTTTTTTCCCAAAGCGTTCTCTGCTTGGCTTGGGGTAAAAAAAAGGAGACTCCCAACACTGCACCTGCTTGCAGCCGTCGCAAAAAACTACCCGAAACGCTTCAAGCACAAAATCGCACAGCATTACGGCTTCCCTGCCCACAACGTGACACAGCTAGATGGATCACCGCTCCCCAGCCGCAGCGAGGCAGACCCGGTGCAAGCAGCGGGGCCCGCTAACAGAAGGCCCGCCAGCCGCCGCGGCTAAACGCGGGCCGGAGCCTCCCTGAGGCGCGGCCGGGGGGACGCGAGGGGTCTCCCAGCCCCTCCGCCAGGGGCCGCGGAGCCCCCCGGCCCAACGCCCCTGCAGTCGCTCTCACCCGCCCCGCAGGCGGCTGACCCCGAGGCGAGGAGGAGAAAGGAAGCGGGTAGGCCCGTTCTCTTACTCTGGCTCCCGCGTGGTCCTGCCGGTGGAGGCCCAGGCGCTTTCCAAGCCCGGACACGGTCGCCACCACCCGTACGTGGCAGGGGAGAGAAGGGGCGGCCGGAGCTCAGCCGCTGCCGGGCCTGCGCGTTGCGTCCGCATGCGCACTGCGGCCACCGGCCCGCCCGGAGCCGCAGCGCGCATGCGCCAAGCTCGTCGCTGGGGCCGCCGTCACGCGGGGAGGGGTAGGAGGTGGTGCTGCTGAGGTGGCTCGGTCTCTGGCTGAAAGGCATCGTCTCTTCTTGTCATTTCTGTCATTTCTCTCACACAAGCCGGGGGGGTTATTTTTTCCTGTTGGCTGTCAAACAGCCAGGCTTTGAGGGCAGACCCTTTCAGAATGTTGTTCCTGAGAAAAGTGCCACTGCGGACTTCTGAGATGAGGAGCAGGTCCAACCGTAGCCATAGTGGTGGGAAACGGCAGTTCAACCAGAGTAGAATGGCTTTGACACATGTAGGATGGCAGTGCTGGGAGGAAGTTTTTCACACAGAGGGTGGTGACGCACTGGAACAGGTTGCCCAAGGAGGTTGTGGATGCCCCATCCCTGGAGGCATTCAAGGCCAGGCTGAAAGTGACTGGGCAGCCTGGTCTGGTGGTTGGCGACCCTGCACATAGCAGGGGGGGTTGAAACTACATGATCATTATGGTCCTTTTCAACCCAGGCCATTCTATGAGCCTATGGTTGTATGAAAAATAGGTTGTGAAATGCCACCCTGCTTGTGGCACGCAGGCACCATCCATGGAGAGCCTGTGCCTCCACAAACAACTCAGAATCATTAAGGTTGGAGAAGACCTCTTAGACCATCTTGTTGAACCGTCAACCCATCCCCACCATGCCCACTAACCACATCCCTCAATACCACATCTGTACAGCTTACGAAGACCTCCAGGGATGGTGAATCCACCACCTCCCTGGCAGCCTGTGCCAATGCCTCACCACTCTTTCCAAGAATAAATTTATCCTAATATCCAACCTGAACTTCCCCTGGGGCAACTTAAGGCCATTACCTCTCTGAAGTTGTTGCCCTGAAGGGGTGACTGGTAGACATCTTGGCCATAGTGACCATGAAGTAGTTGAGTTACAAATCTTTGGTGACAGGAGGAAAACTTCTGGCGAAACTTCAACCATGGATGTGGGGAGAACAAATTTGAGGCTGCTGAGGGATCTAGTTGGCAAGATCCCATGGGAAAATGCATCTGAAGTTAATGGGTCCATTATTGCTGGTCACTTTGTGTGTACGCAAAGATACAGCAGAGCTAGGTAAAGCAGTGATATGAGAGGCCTGATAGATAAGTATGAGAAAATAGTTAGAAATAATTTGGCCATTTTCAGTGTAAAGAAATATGTATCGTCTCTTCAGTTTTAAAAACATAGGAAAGAGGTCTGGAAGACAAGGCCTTTCTGCCCATTACAAATACAAGCTGTCATTTTTCATACCTTTGAGCAGACAATTCATGGAATCATAGAATGGCCTGGGTTGAAAAGGACCACAATGCTTATCTAGTTTCAACCCCCCTGCTATGTGCAGGGTTGCCGACCACCAGACCAGGCTGCCCAGTCACTTTCAGCCTGGCCTTGAATGCCTCCAGGGATGGGGCATCCACAACCTCCTTGGGCAACCTGTTCCAGTGTGTCACCACCCTCTGTGTGAAAAACTTCCTCCTAATATCTAACCTGAACCTCCCCTGTCTCAGTTTAAAACAGTTCCCCCTTGTCCAATTCAATCTTCCTCCAAAATATTTCTTTATCAAAGAAGCTTTTTCCCTGTGTTAGCAAGGAGAAACTTCCTGAACTTAAAGCACACATATCACAAAGAATACCAAAGTTCACCACATTATTAAGATTAATATATTCCACGTGTATAGATAAGAGTTGAACTATTGAGCCTACAAGAATTAAGCATATAACCTGAAAAGGCTAAATTTTGCTTTGCTTCAATTCTGTAATTAAGATCCCCTGGATAAGGGGGAAAAAAAAAAGAAAAAAAAAACATAAAATTTATAATTTTCAATATTTTTTATGCTGAAATTGTTTTCTGTTAGTTCTGACATCTTCAGTACTTGCTGTGAAGTGTTTTGCTAGTATCTGAAAACATTCAAAACAGTATGATTGATGTGGTTAGTCAACATTTTGTTAATCCAGTATGATATATTCTTTGATAGTAGTTTTCGTGTGTGCATGTTTGGGTTTTCTGGGTTTTGGCTTTTGGGTTTGGTTTTTTTTTTTGTTTGATTTGGAGAATAATTTTTGTAGGTGAAAAAAATCATAGACAAGTGCAATTACTCTTTGAAGGAGCCATCCTCACAATATCTAGCTGTTTTTGACAGCATGATCAAAGATCATCCTTCCTAAACCACATTATAATTTCTAAAATACTTTTAACAAAGCTAAAGGAATCAGCAAAGGCAGGTGTTACAAATTGGGTTTACAAGTATTTAATATGCAACCTGAAACATGCATAACCTGTCCAAAAAAAAAAAAAGTATCGATTACCTTTCCTAGATAAGTTTTACTGACCTTTGGCTTTCTGGAGCAATGGCGATGAACTTCAGCCTTGTATCTGATAGCTGTCTCTTTTGGAGGCTTATGAATGGGGGAGGCTGGCCATGCTTCTTAAAGCAGGTTATGAAAAACTCAACATGATGTTCATATATATATATATATTTTTAAACCAGAGATAGCAAAGCATACAAATGTATTTGAAAAAAAAAAAAAAGATAATGTTTTTTAAAATGCCTGGCTGTATGTCTCAGGCTTTTTTTTTCTCACACGGAGGTGAATGAGATGTGTCAGAATATTTACTTCCATTTGTTAGACAAGAGCCCTCTACAGTGGGCCTTAGAACTTTGCTTAAGGTCACAAAGGGCAAAGAGCTGTTTGTTCCTCTGCCAAGCTCCCCATAACACCAAAGGACAGAGAGGCAGAACGAAAGGTGCAGCCAGAAGCCAGAGTGTGGCCAAATGCTGGCTGAAGTACCCCAGCAGGTATCTGGCAACACCTGTGTACTTCCAAAAGGGAATAGGCATCCTAACACAGGTGAATGCTGGGGTGATGTGAATAGGACCTAGGTTATATATTCATAAGAAATTTCTTTCCTAGCTTGTTTCTTGAAGTGCTTTTTTTTTTTTCCTAATTATTTTTATTTTCTCATGCAAAAACAGAATATTTTGTCTAACTAGTATTTAAACTGAAGATGTTTTAGTTGCAAAATTTTAAAATACATACAGATTTTCTTCTGTAAAGACAGTCACAAACTCAACATTTTATGGAGGTAGTACGTATAGTTTGGACTCAGAACCATTAAGAACTGTGCATTTGATTTACCTTCTGGTTTCTTATTAAATTAAAATTGTTTTTACAAAAGGGAGAGAAGAGCTACATTACATAGGGTAGGTAAACATGTTAAACTGGCCTGAGTAATGAAAAAGGCATACACAGAGCAATATCTTTATGTCTGCACTGTAACACAAATCTATAATAACCTCCTTTCAAAGACCTTTCTCCGTTGCCTGCAGTGCAAGTGGTCTCAAGATGTACCATTGTGTTACCTCTGCACAATCACACTCATGCAGTTCTACTTTTTGCTCCTGCTGTTCTTGTCTTAAAATCCATTCCAAGCTACCTGCAGTTGGAACAGTATGTCCGTCATTCAAGGTACCAGTGAGATCTACACAAAGCAAGCCATGGGAAAAAAAAAAAAAAAAAAAAAGCAAAAAGCAGGATTATATTTAATATATTTACAGGTTTCTAACAGCCGTTAGGGAGAGTGGACAAGGAAATATTTTCTGTAGAAGTCTCAGATAATCTGAAAATTCCTTGGGAATGCTTTGCAGGCTGTGATTTTGAAACGTGGTAAATTTCTGAATGCAGATAAAATTGTATCCCTGGTACCCTCAAAACAGAAAACACTTCAGAAACTTTTTTCTTGAAGACTGGTGATCGGAAAGTGTACAGAATACAAATCTGAAGTCCCTATGGAAAAAAAACAAAAGCACAGCATTAATATTTCGTTCATAAAACTAGAAGAGATTAGTTAGTATCATTTAACCTGAAAAAAAAAGAACTACAAAATAGTTTTTGGCAACCATTAACAATGACATTAATACCTTGAAATAGGAGAATTACTTTAACTGGGACAATTATTCCGTGTTACTATGAAATTGCAGCTATAGTTACCTCATTTGCACATCGTAGTGAATTAGTTAATATGTCTTCTAACGAATAGGATGAATGTAAGATTTGCCTGACTCTGAAGCAATAAATGTGACTGGTGTACCCTATCATCATTTTCAGCAGACAGATATGGAGGGAAAGCAGGGCTGCAAAATTATAGTTCTGAGTTCTCATTTAAAGCATTAATCAAAAGAATCCTGAAGGGGAAGGAGGAAAAAAAAAAAGAAAGAAAGAAAGAAAAAACCACTAATTCTTTGAAACAGATTTGTATTCTGTCTCTGTTCATGATTTCAGTTTTAAATGATGGAATCCATAGAGTCATAGAATGGTTTGGATTGGAAAGGACCTCAAGGATCATCGATTTCCAACTCACCTGCCACAGGCAGGGTTGCCAAACACTAGACCAGGTACTTGATCACATTGCTCAGGGCCCCATCCAACCTGGCATGGAACCCCTCCAGGGATGGGACATTCACAACCTCTCTTGGGCAGCCTGTTCCAGCACCTCATCATGCTCCCTCTGTGAAAAACTTCCCTTTGACATCTAATCTAAGTTTTCCCTCCTTTAGTTTAAAACCATTCCCTCTTGTCCTACTTCTATCTACCCATGTAAAAAAAAAAAGTAAAAAATCACTGTATTTATTAGTATAGTAATAGTCATATCAGGAATTTTTTTGCAGGGAGAGTTTGCAGATCTGATCCCCACTGATATGCAGGGTGTCCGTTTTCAGCAAATCAAGATGACAGTAAACAACTCAAGATCTGGGGATGAAGGAATTGTGAGAATTGTCACATATGTCCAGTTAGCTGTTTTGCAGAAAATATTTACTAATATATTAATGAAGTATCCATTATTTCATGTACTTCATACGCCTTATATGAATACAAAGTCAAGAACTCTTAAGGTCTGTGTTACTCCTGGGGGAAAACAAGGCAGATGCTTTCCTGTAAACTTTTATTCAGAATCACTGTGAAAGTTCTCAAGGCATAAATCTGTAGTTACTTCCTCTGTATGCTTTTCCACAGCTGACAAGGAAGTTTTTGCCTGATATTCACTCTGAATATCATACTGCTATTGATTGAATATATCATATTCTTTGGAGACCAGAAGGAAAGCATCCCTCTCTGAAAAAATTCTGAATCTGCGTTCAAGTCCTCCACTCCCAACAACACCCCCCATCCCAACAACCACCGTTCATTCAACGAATGGATCAGACATATATGCATTTGTTTCCATTGTCTAAATTGTTAGTCTCAGAATTGCTAGATACTTTACCTGTGTAGCGTTAAAAATGCAGAACACATAGCTGAAAAAAAGGTTCGTTTCCTCATGACTTATTAGCATGAGGTAGCCAATTGTCCAGGTGATTCCGAGCACTACAACTATAGAGATAGTGGCAGTCATCTTTTTCATGAGTGAATCCTTTTTGTTCCTAGAAAAAAAAACACACACACACACACACATCCTTCTCTATATCGTTTAATCTTTTTTTGAGTTTAAACTTTCTATTTTACTTACTAAGGGCTATATTGCAAATATCTGTTACTCAGCTGAGTTGAGAACATATACCTTACTATGTTTGTTTGGGGTATCATCCAGGTAATAAATCGAGAAAAAGAAATCTGCCCAAGCAAGTATGAATAATCTGTCTTTGGAATATCTAGTGTGGTTGTATATTTCTTTGATTAAAATGTGAGGTTTACCAAGGCAACATGAAACACTGGCAATGAGCATGTTAGCTATGATAAGCTTTTTGGAATAACTTCAATCCTAATGTTCACAGTTTTCAGTATAAGAATTAGCTGCCATTGAAATTTGGATATCCCGTTTTTCTTAAGCCCAGAAGGAGTCAGAGATACAGTATTTCAGTCTGCTCCAACTATTAATATTGTATATATAAGGAATGAAGTGCAAAGCTTTGTTGAACAGGTTAGTTCTTTGGGATTAGTAAGCAGTAAAGCATAACCTTTATTGAAGCCAAGTTGAGTAACATGGCAACCAAAACCAAAGCGGTGGTGGTTAGGGGGGAAGTCTGCAATGTGCTCATTTCTGTAAATGAGAAAATCCTGATCCCTTACAGCAGTGGAAATTATTCTCTAACTGCTTTAAGTGTGCATTTCTTTAAAACAAAAGATTTTCTCAAAAATCTGAGTTTGTAACAAGAAAGTCGGAGCTCTTAACAAGAGATTGAGGAATGTGCATTCTGAAAGATCTGAGGAATTCTATGCCACCTCACCTTGTCAGGTTCTTGTTCTCCTTCCATATCACAGAAACAATGATCTCGACAAAGATGATAATGTTAAAGAGGAGTATGAATGCTACTGGCAAAAGGAAAGACCAGAACATGGGCTTTTTCATGCTGAAATTCTGATTTTGATCCAGGGCTGCAAGCCAGCAACTTTTAATATAAAAAGAGACAGTTTCAAAAGATTTGTTAGGCACATTGTTCAATACAGCAAAACAAAACAAAACAGTTGGCTATTTTTCATCCTGAGGGACCTCATAGGGCTTTCTAGACCTAGCCTGTCTCTGAAAGGCAAGCATTCATCGACAACAGGGCTTTCAATCGTGTTTCTTTGGGGAATACCAATGATTTATCAAATAAACTGCGCTAATAAATTTTACAGAGGGGCATACGGCTAACCAAATAGGTATCTCTCTGCCATATACAAGTTTACAGTAAATATTACAATAAATCTGAAGAGTAAAAGGAAAAACTTTACAAAGGTTGAAACAAAAGCAGGAGTGGTTTCAGGAGGGTGAGGTTACCCTGCAATCATATTTACCTCCTTTTTTTTGTTGACAAATAATTGCAAGCTAGATGTCAACACTCTCTGTATCAGTACAATGAGATGACCACGACGGAATCATAGAATTATAGAATGGCTTTGTCTACCCTTATATAATCATGTGGAAGGGTGTTTGTCTTTCTGAAATGCCTTACTTTTTTCTGTATATTCCACTATCACCAAGGAACACTGCAAGTCTATAGCCTGCTCTGGGGTGCTAGCATCCGAATGAATGCAGATATGAAAAACATACAGTATTAAGGCATATAGTTACACCCACCAAAAAGATTTTAAATATATCAGAAGACTATGTTTAAGTACTGAAATGCAGTTCTGCACTTAAATGGAGGTCTTCAGTTTCTGTAAAAGTGTCTACAACTCCCATTTAAAGCCACGGGAGATCTTGCAGGAGGATTTGGGGCAGGTGTCGATCAAGCATCCCACATTCTTAGCAAGGAAAAGCTGCAATTCCTTATAGTGAAAGTTAAGTTTGAGTGAATAATTTTGTTTTTGTTTTTGTTGGTTTTTTTTAATATTAAATAAATTTAATAATTTTAAATATTTTTTTAAATTTTTTTAAAATATACAAAATAATATACTAACAATAAACCTGGAATGGTATTAATAATAAGCCATCACGTAAAGTATACAATAGCAAATATTGTAATGATACACGAACTTACAATTCTTCCTGTCGGTAGTTTAAAGCTTTCCCTTCTCCATAAGTAGCTCCAAGTGTTATTGCAACTACTACAGCGGGGACCCCTAATTAATAAGAGAGACATTGGCTCGTTATTGTTCAGTTACATAAGTGTGCCTTATCTCCGTTCTACATAAATAACTTCTTTCCTACTCCCTCCTTCAGCCCTACTGTAGATCTTCCAGACTGCCAACTATTGGCTATGCTCTCAAAGTCTGAAAAGCAGCGAGTCAGAATTGTGCTCTTTCAGAAGTGCAAATAGTATCAGGACAATGAAGAACCTAATGCTGGAGAACAGTGATGCGTGGCCAGGCAGCTTTCACTGAACATTTTCTGTCTAGCACGTGCAGTCCAATTTCTAGAAGTTTTAGAGAAATTGTCTCTGCCTCCACCCGAATGCAAAAAATGATACTAAGCTGCTTGGTAGATGCCGTTAGAAACAACTTACCACACATGCTGCATACACAACGTGGAAAGGGCAGGTAGTCTTGTGTACTGTATTAGAACTGTTTATTGAAGGAGCCTGTGATTTTTACTTTATCTAGTGGGCATCTAACTGCATTCTTCAGTCCCCCAAATAGTTTCATTTCAGTCTGTAGTGTTGCTGCTAGTTGCTACTACTGTTTTAAGAATGCACCCTTATTAATATTAGTACATGATATTATATTACTACTTA
The DNA here is from genome assembly GCA_030625065.1 of Alectoris magna. Taxonomy (NCBI): domain Eukaryota; kingdom Metazoa; phylum Chordata; class Aves; order Galliformes; family Phasianidae; genus Alectoris; species Alectoris magna. Next base: position 111,581,989 of record CM060560.1, read on the forward strand.
ATATTAATATTATTAATAGTAATTAATGTCATCTCATAATATCAATAATATTGTTACATAATAATAATACATAATATATAACAAATTATGTAAGTCAGCCCATGCTTTCGGATGCATGCAAGGCTCTGGTGGAAGTCATGACACATCTCAGAGAGAGCTCAGTGAAGAATTTGAGTCTATATATGCAATCACTGTATCTGAAAAAAAATAAAAATCCTGTAGTTGACAGAAACTGATTGTTGAATGCCTCGATTACTGTAAAGATTTGTCCTACATGCAATAGACATATGTTGCTGTGCTGGTGAATGAGCTCTTGATTTCAGTGCTGCATCAAGACAGTGAAAACAAGCTTAGCTTATACCAGTTGAGTAAACTGTAACAGGGGATTACTTATTAAACTATATTGCCTAAAGCAGAGAGATATCGATTACAGTTCGTCACTACTGATCTGTTATTTTACACCTCTCTCTGATTGTACTATGTACTGATACTTTGGTAAGAGTTGGAAATATTTACAGCTTTAAATCTTACCCCATCCGATTGCAGACATGGTTAGAATGAAGTGTCCAGGAAAGGGTTTCATGGTTCTAAGCAGCAGTAAGTACAGTTGTGCAGAATTGAGTGCTGTCCACGTAAATGTTGCCAACAAAAAGTAGTGCAGCAGGACAGCCGCAACCATGCACCGGGCATCTGCAGGAGGATCTACCACATCAGATGTGAGTATGGTATTAGTGGTGGTGTAAGTACTGAATTGCTGGTTATTTCCACTGGTATCACTACTGGCGTTCCTGGCGTTTTGGTTTTCAATTCCAGAGATGAAGATGATGTTAAAAATTAGCATGGAAAAGCAGAGACTCACTAACATCCACGTTATAGATGACTTTCGTGTTTTCCTATTTGTAGGAATATATTTAGGGGGGAAAAAAAAGAGAAAGCAAAATAAGACAGATTATAAAACATTCTTCGTTCAAGTTGATGTCAAAAGCAAGGTAGAGTGTGCAAGTTTTAACATATACAGAGAGAAAAAAAAAACACAGTAACTTGTCTGCAGAATTACACACTGTAGTTACTCTTGGACAACTCATCTAATTCATCAGTTTGGTCTGATTTTAACTAGAGCAGAGAAGGCTCAGTACCTCCTTGGAGTGGGCCCATTCCTAAATTATCTGGGATGCGTTTAATTTTTTTCACTTTTCTCCTTTTAGAATCATTTTCTTCAGTGTTCAGAGGTGAAATAGCATAAGACAAGTCTTTGTAAACAACAGTAATAGAACTCCACTTCCAAGTTCTGTCTAATAAATGCGTTTTAAAAAAAAGAGTCTGGAAGCTCCTAAAATCTTAAATACATTGACATTGATGGAATTACTCCAAATTTACATTCATTCAAGCAAGATGAGAGAGTTCTTAATGTATAATAGCTACAGCTCTGTTGGCATGACTTTGCTCCTTGCTCAAGGAGGAATCGCATGACACCATTAATAGCAGACAAGTCCATCTAGAAAATGTGCGATAATTGTATCTGAATTAAATAATTCATTATAAAACTGTAACACAAGAAGCACACATAACCTGCATTGCTATATATTTATGATGCTTTGAAATCATCTATTTCCCACAGACATTTTATAAACACAAGACAACGGAGCATATAAACTATCAAACAGTAGGCAACAGAAAGCAGAGAAATGTTTAAATAGGATAGAAAGAAGAGAAACTTAGGAGTGATTTGTATTTTTCCATATGACCACTAAAAATCAAAGAGAAAAAAGAGTGGAGAAATGACTAGCAGTAAATGAAGATGCCAATGTGACAGGTGTATTCATAACTAGTGAGAAGAAAGATAACTCATCAGACATTGTATGTAGTAGCCAGGCATGGGATATACAGGAATCTAAGAAGCGGGCCATACTGGTGATGAAAGATTATTTCACATTTTTAAAGTAATTAATGAGAACAAAGAAGCGAATCCCTCGTTGTGTGGTGTGGATCAGCGTAGCAATAATACAGCTGAGGGTCTGTATTGACAAATGACTGACCCAGACATCAGAGAGGCAGGGAGCATACTGTTATTACACAACAGTAACAGTCTGCTATTACCACCACTACCCCCATGGAGACTGAGCAAATGTCGTGCTAATACATAACTCAGAGATGACATTTGTAGTCGTAATCGTGGGAGACCATGCCAAAAAGGATAAACCTTTGAGTTGGTCCTCAGTAGCACACAGTCCCTGCTTTATTATCTTACAGGTGGTGAGCTGCCATGTAGTAGCACTCCTACCATTCTTAGTTTGAATATTTGTGTTGGAAAAACAGAAAACAAACCATCCACCACAGTTAGGTGGCATGCCATAGCTTCTTGTGTATAGACATAACTTCACCAACCAGTAAGACATTTTCCTAAGCTATGCAAAACAACTAGATAGTTTTTTAATACTGTCTGCTGATCAGTAATATTGCAGTATGCTCCAATCTGGATTCTGTCTCTGTTTTCCCCCAAACTATATACAGAGCAAAATATTGTAGCTTAGTGCAAAGTACAGTTTTACATCTTACCTAGTCAATATTTGAAACAAAATGGTAATGATGAGACCAGCAATGGACAATCCAACACCGATGTAAGAGATGTACTCCAAAGGCTTAGCGTATTTATATTTGATCTGAAAGGCCTGGAAAGCAGTTTACATCAGTTGTAAGATAAAAATATATCATTTTCTTTGTAAAATGTGTTTCTATTTGCACACAGAAAGGAAAATATTTTAGTAAAACTATGACTGTTGCTAGCTACTGCCAAAACTTCCAGATCACATAAAATTATTCCTGACATCAAATCAAGAGAGGCTTGTGAAGAACTGCAAAAGGAGATTTAAGAAAGCCAATCAGATGTTCAGCAAAATAGCAATTGAATTATTCATAAGGAGATGTAAATCAACATAGACTGAAAAGAATAGCTTCAACTTTTCATATTGATGTGCGTTCTAAATTTTGACTTCTGAGGTTAAGGTCTAAGAGAAGATGTTGTGAGGGATTCTAAATCAAACCCAGCCTTTGTATAGTGTCAATAAAGCAGTGAGCAAAATGGAAATGTAGTCAGAGAAACAGAAAATACTGTTAACTTTGCTTAAATGAATGGAAATCTTCTCTTAGAATATAGACATTTTATGCAAATAAGGGCATGCATATAAAGGGAAACAAGTAAATATTATAAATATGGAAATGCTGTTCTGCGAAGGCAGAGTAAAAAGAAACTGGAATCCTTAAACTCAGAAAGTGAGTGACCTGATGCTACCCAGACAGTGCTTTGTTCAGAGAAGCAGAAAACAATACTGGCAGAATTATGAAGGATGAAGACAGTCATACCCAAATAGTCTTGTAAGTATAAGAAGGCATTATATAAAAATAAATGGTAGTAGGTTTAATATTTACAGATGAATTGTTACTTGTTAACATATAAGCAAAGTGCCAACTGCTTTGGGTTGTCTGCTCAACACAAGGTAGTAGTACCACAGCTAACACAGATCCCAAGGTACTCTGTTGTTGGTGTCAGGCTACCTTAGGTTCCAGACATTTAACTGTCAGCTGCAGCAGCTCATGCACAGAGCTGGGAGCTACCACAGCAAGAGGGGAGCCACCACTTACTTGCAGCTTAGGTGCAAAGTCAGGTGGATATGGCCAGGCTTTATGCCAGAGGAAGCCAGGATGCACCCATACTTTTGGCCTTCCAGCATCCTGGGGAAAACATGTCCCAGTTTGCCAGCTCTATCAAAGATCAGAGACAAATGGGTACATCTTCAGCTGCTTCTCCTTCTAGCTCATCACCCTCCAAGCCAGGGTACTGCACCCAAGCCCTTGTAAGTCAGAGAACAATTGAAAACCTATAATAAAAGAACTACTGCACCAGACTTTGCCTACTTGGGAAAGATTAATGCCCTACCATCAAAACAGCAAAATTAGTAGTGTGGTTGCACTTGCATCTCAAGAATTGGTCTCTTCCTTTCGTACAGCCTGCGGTGCTCCAGTCGTTGATAGCATAGTCCCAAAAGACACAGGCATGATCATGCAGCTGAAGTTCGGATGTATTGTACTATGGAATGGGGTTACAAGAAGAAAAATGGGCTAGAGGAACACAAATGGGTATGTACCTGTGTACAGACAGTTATCTTTTGAAAAGAGAGCTGATAGCTACTAAGAGATTTCCAGGCTTTCCAGTAAGCTTTACGAAGGATATCAGTAATAGTTGGCTTTTCGAACTCTCAGCATCCTTTCTCAGTCAAGACTGCCAATGAAGTTTCTATGAATTATTCAGGTAATTACAGTTCAGATAAATATCCACAAAGCACTAAATAAAATTCCAAGAAAGTCTGCATAGGCCAAACAATAGTTTTCAGATATTAGAAATCTTAAATTAGTGCCAATTGATGCCTGCTGAATCCACACTGTAAAAGGAATAAAAATAATATAAATTATGCAAACCATCCTCTGCCCTCAGCACATGGCTTGCTCACAGTCATATGTCAACTTACATGCTGTATTTTTCAGACAAAGCACTTCAGCATGTTACTGCAATTTGAACTGTTTTTTAAGAAGCAATAAACACCTTGAAGTGCAAATAAATATTAAAAGTAACCTTATTCACATTATTTGAAGTTAAATGAAACATAAATGTAGGAGTAAGGAAAAAAGTATTTTTCCACATAACAGACATTTGTTTCCCGGAATACCTGTTAGTATATGTCTATGATGGTGATTACTGATCTTTCGTACTCATGTGCTGAAGCCTTAAAAACTTTGTCACATGACTTAGATATCTTAAGAAGAAGCCAGCTATTGTTTTCTGGAGAAAACATGCTAAAAATGAGTATACATCATCTATGTGAAATAGGCACTCATATAAGGCATTTCTGGAAAAAAATGCACTAACACCTGGAATGATTTTCTCATGGAGGAAATCATAAAATCATAGATTGACTCAGGTTGGAAAAGGAACTTAAAGATCATCCAGTTCCAACCTGCTTGCCATGGGCAGAGTTGCGACCCACCAGCTCAGGCTGCCCAGGGTCTTATCCAACCTGGCCTTGAACGCCTCCAGGGATGGGGCACCACAGATTCTCTGGGCAGCCTGTGCCAGTGCTTCACCAGCCTTTTAGTAAAAAATTTTCTCTTAATCTCTAATCTAAATCTCTGCTCTTTTTGTTTAAAGCCATTCCTGCTTGTCTTATCGCTATCTGTCCATGTAAAAAATCAGTCTTCCTCATGTTTATAAGCTCTTCAGAAGTACGGGAAGGCTGCGGTGAGGTCTCCCCTGGAGCCTTCTCTTCTGCAAGCTGAAGAAGCCCAGCTCCTTCAACCTTTCTCATAGGAGCCCTTTTATCATCTTCATGGCCCTCCTCTACACCTGCTTCAACAGTTCCATATCCATCTTATGACTGGGGCCCCAGACTTCATCGCAGTACTCCAGCTGGAGCCTCACATGCATGGAGCAGAGGGGGACAATCATCTCCCTCTCCCTGCTGGCCACGTATTTTTTTATGCAGCCCAGGATACAGTTTTGGGCTGCAAGAACACGCTGCTGGCTTGCATCAAGTTTTCATCTACCTGAAAGCCCAAATCAGAATCCAGCAGAATCTCTCAACTACTTATTGCCCTAAATAAAGGTGGTATGCCATAAAAACAAATAACAACAACAAGAACAAAAACCCACCAACATCCTCCCTCCCACAAAACAAACGACAGAAAAAAAAAAAAAAACAAAAAAAACCCACACCTCTACTTATATCTCTTTCTGAGTATTAAAGACAGGTAGTAGGACAAGGGCAGCCTCTGGTCAAACTGAACACAGCATTTCAAAGAAGCTTACCTTGGGATTGAAGGCTATTTCAACGCCACTGGCTCTTCTGCCATCAATATTGCCAGAAACAATTCGTTTAGATAAATTATTGTTACTCCTATAAATCCTTGACTGGAAGAGTTTGTCATTTTGGTAAAGGACAAAGCCAACTCTGCCATCATTTGACGAACCTTTGCTAGGCAAACAGCAAAGAAGATATAGATATCAAAGAAGCTGGTGCCTTAGAAGAAGCCTATTCTATACTGTTTCACATATCCTGTATCTACAGCAGATTTTTGTCAAGATATTTAGGTAGAATCCATTTAAGATACAGAGAAGAGTTTCTTTTCCCATGAATCTCAAAAGATTCATCTTCAATTTTTGCTTCAGTGGAGTGTGAAAATAATTTCCTTTCTCCTAATGCCGTTTCTGAGGAAAAACATTGACAAGGAGGGTAATATCCTAAATCCAGATACATTTACACACTCAAAATGTCCATCATTTTGGTATTACTAAGAAATAAATAGTAACAACATGGACATTTACAGCTGGTAGGAAAACATAAAATAAAATAGATTCGCTGCTCTTCTCACTTCAGACCAAGTTTTTGGACTCTGTTTCTTTTGACTGAAATTACCAGTCTTAATTTCTGCTGAAGCAAAAGAGCAAAAATTGTGTTTTATATAATTGATTTCATTCTTAGTTTTCTACTTCTTTTATCATGAAAGAGTAACATGTTTTTGTAGCCATGTCACAATTGTGCATTTAATACTGAATAATTTTATTTTATTTTTTTTAAAAAAGCTATGAATTCAGTTGAACCCTCCTGAGAGAAGTGTTATAGGCATTATGATAAAGACTTCACATGATCACACTGGTTTTCCACAGGATCATTGTCTACGTCAGTGAGCAGAATAGATGATCTGGTGATCTGTTAATGAGCTCTTCTATGTTTGTTTTATTCTCGTTGCTGTGTATGTGTAGCTATCTTTACCTCTTTGACTCTTTTCTAACTCTGATGAGAGGACTGCATTGCTTATTTTCCTGTGGAGGAAGAGCGTACATAATGGGTAGTTGGAAGAATCCTGTGTGCCTTTAAATACTATCCCAACACACAGATGTGAGAACTATTTGTACTGGCTGACACCTGACAGTAGTAATAATTGTTGTAGAAATGGCTGATGATTTTGGATCTCAGGCAAGGTAGATATATACTAGATTTTGATCTTTATGCCTACAGAGATTTGGTCAAAGATTCATTACATTCTGAATTTTTAAAGAACAGAACAAGTGAAAAAAAAAAAGAACCATAAAAAGCTTTCTAGCCATTACAGGCACGTCTGCATTAATCTATAAGTAAGATCATGTAGCTTGTTTGACATGTGTGGTTTTGTGCCGTTATATATGGTACCAACATGCATTAAAAAAGTTGTTACAAGAAAGTTTACATTCAGGTACAGGTTTTTTTAAAGTTGATTCCAAAGCATGTTTTTAAGAAATATTCATTCAAAATGTTCCCAGGTTCAGGTTTCAGTAGGTGAAAGAACTTACTGTTACTTTTAATATCGAGCAGTATCTGGACTTCAGTACTCAGTTCGCTAGTAAGCCCAGGGACGTTTTCCTGTATTTCTAGTTTTGTTGATGGAAAATATCCCAGGGTTGTATCTAGAAAAATTAACAACATCTACATTAGAATTTATGGTACATGACTCCTTGTGCTCGTAAATCCAACAACATGCCCAAACTTACCTCTCTGTGCCAAAAACAGAACTGTAGAGGAGTTCAGTTTCAGTGGAGCAGACTGGACTGCTATGTTGGGCTGAGTGACGTTGCCCATCAAAGAAAATTCTTCCATTGTTTTTGTGAGGCTGCAATAAAATAATGAATGGGGAAAAAGTCACCTCTAGTTGTCACAAACAGCCGTAGGCTCAGCTCCCTCTCTGATTTCATTCTCTGGCACATCAGGTAGAATGAAGAGGCTCTCCATGTTCTCCCTAAGAATGGGAAATTCTGCTACTTTTGAAGTCAACAGAAACATTGCTTTCTAACATCAGGAGAAGCAGGATTTAGTCATACATGCACCTGAGAATGGGGGCATTGTGAAATCTAGCATACAGTCAAGTATGAAACAGCTTGTTAGGTGAGAAATTTCTAACAAACACAGGAAGTTGCTCCTTTGTGGAGAGGGTTTTGGTAGCTTTCTCTTTCCACATGCTATGAATTACAATAGTACTTCAGACTTCTGGGAAGTGCAGTGAAATAAAATGGAAATGTTTTTAAGTGGCAGAATACCAGCTAGTAGGTTAGTCCATCATGTAGAATCATGTTAGTCCATCCACCCCTGTCTATCCGCAGACATTACTGTGAAACTTGAACAGTTTGCCAAAACTGCTGATGACAACCAACAACCAAACTGGAAAATTCCAAAAGTCCCCACTTCTCGTTCCCTGTCCTCATTCTTTATCCAAAGCAGAAAAAAATCAGCCAAAATTGTTGGTGTAAATTTACTGAACCAATCAAATACATATTCAACACTGAAGAAGTTTTCATATGTTCATGATGATTTTCATTCTGAAACACAAGGGAAAATGCTGTTTGCTAGATCTAATGAAAAGGCCAAAGGCTGAGGTTACCTTGCTGTAACATCGACAAGATTATTGTCATTGAATTCTGTTTCGTTGGCATCCAAGAGCTGACTCACTGTAGTTAAAACTGCCACTGATGCCTGAGTAAAGAAGAAAAAAAAAGTACTGTTTAAAAACAGTTAAAATAAAGAATCCCTTGTTCCACAGCGAGTGTCCAACATTTTTGCTTGCCTGAACCATACTGAATGGAGAGCAATTATCTTGGGCTGCATATAAAATATATATTAATGTATATATGTATCAAAGCTTTTTGTTTAATTTATATTCTTTATTAGAACATACATAATAAAAAGAGCAACAAAAACAAAAGTAGCGGGTTGGACATGTATGCAATCTACGTAGTGCACTGGCAAAGTAAGAATGCAACAGACATCTCTTGAAAATACATTCTGTGGAGTAAACAAATATAGGGTGTAATTAGAGAGAATATAAGCTTAGAGCCACTGGTTCACATGTACCATATGTACCACACTATTAACTTAAACAGGGAAGATTAAATGATAAATTTAAACATCAGATGATGCTAGTATTAGAATTCCAGATATGGGCAAGTCCATACAACTGATAAAACGAAATTTACGTTTGGCTTTGGGAACTGAAGCAGCAGTGAATCCACAAAAGTGCACTCAGGGTCACTGAATCACTAAATGGCAAAATGGATGCATTTGGTTGTGTTGTTATGTAAAGTTAATCGGAAGCACACTGGAGAGAGTTCCTTGTGCTGATGGAGGGAAGAGAGAATCCATATCCCAAATATTAAGCCATAAAAACTTTCTTCTGTCCTATTAATGCTCACCTGAGAGTCCTCTGAAACATTTGGTTTTCTTAGAATCTGCACTGCGATATTTGCAGCAGCAGAGATGTTCTGCGTTGTCAGTTGACTGGGAAGGGAGGTAAGGATCTGAGTATTACTTGCAATTGCTGAAACATTGCTGGTGTCTGCAGTTTCCACCTATCAGGGAAATGCCATTCAGCAGAAAGAAAATAAGAAAAGGAAAAAAGATTCATCATTTTCGTAACATTCTTACATAAAATCAAATTATACATGTAGCAAAAGCGGAGTCTGACCCTGTCTTTCTCCACTCCTTCCTAGCAGGTGGCTGCAGGCAGTAATAAGGCCTCCTTGAGCTTCTGAGTTTGCAAATTTCTGTCTGCCTTTCACTATTCCTTGAATAACCAGAGCTAGATTTTTTGAAAAGCCATCTGAAGAACTAAGAAATGTCATTCAGGATGGCAGTGCTTCTTAGCACAGCACTCATAAGCTGGACTGAGAACATTGTCCTCATTTTTGCACATCGTAGGGCATCAAATTGGAATAAATATAGAAAAGGAGAAAATATTCCAGTGCTGGGGGTAATAACAAGAATTTTTAGAAGCTCTGGATGGATCCAGATGGAATCAGTTAGCACTTAATGTGCAGAGCATAAATGTCTGTAATATCTTAGGCATGCAAACATACACATGCATAAAATGAGGCATTATCTGTACATGACATGAAGGCATAGCTAGGTGACAATAAGATTTAAGGTCATGCTAATCATCAGAAGAATATTTTTCATAGGTTATAGAGATTGACTAAATGGTGTACCTGGTCATCCCTTTTCTAAATCATTACGCTATCAAAAACAAGTTTAATTAAATCACACAAATTTGAGGAGTTTCTACAGCTCAGAGTAGTAGGAAAGAAAGGTTAGTGTGTTGCATAGGGAAGAAAGAGTTTTTATCTATAATTACCAGAGGCCTACTATTTTATTTGATAACATCAGGATGTGCACCATGTACACTGTGAACACATATGTCACTGTTCTGACTTGCAGCATCACTTTGTATTCATAGTAAATATTTGCACTGACAGGCATGAAACCCTTTTAAATCTGGCCAGTGGATCACTAGGATAAATATCTCTTTGGACTCCTAGCTTGCATCTTCAGAACCTGAGCTGGCCTAGGTTCACTAGATGGCAGTACAACATAAAAAATTGTAACAAAACTCAAAATCACTGATGGCAGCAGAATAACTTTACTTTGCAACCAAATACATACTTGTATCTTATTAGTATTATAAACAGCTGCTACTAATATACATATATGTTGCTGCCCAGAGAGGCTGTGGAGTCTCCTTCTCTGCAGATATTCAAGAAGCTTTCCTGCGAGACCTGCTTCCAACCCCTACAGTTCTGTGGTTCTATGATTCCATGACTCTGTGATATTATTACAGAGAAGATTTTACTTGTGATCCATTTAATGAAAGTTATATGCTGGGAAATTATCTTAGTCTCAAGGATTCAAACAAACAAACAAACAAACAAAAAAGGATAATAAATACTCAGCTCTCCTAGAGGAACTGTAGCTGGTTTCTTTTTCCTTTTTCAGTTGGAACTAGTAATAGGGAATAGAAGAGTAGAAGCAAAAGAGGAGCAGTTGCTGTCTGTAGTATGCATAATAGTGTTCAACGCCCCATGTTTTGGGGGTATGGTAGAGCTAAGCCTTAAAGCAAAGCATAAGGGCTTATGGTTTTATCAGGAGCAGCTTGTCATTCATAGCGTTATTGAGGGACAAGAGTGTTTCATCCATGCTCATCTTATCATGGGATTGAATGGAGAGGCTTTGTTCTTAATCCTTCCTAACAGTGTTAGCACCACTGTGTTCTCTCCTGCTGGTCTTCTCCAAATCCCTTCCAGTTTCTCCTTAGTTCAATATCCTGGGTCAGCACTGTTTCTACTCCAAGGTGTTTGCTGTGAAATGGGAACCTGAGGGAGGAACTTCCAGGCCGGTTAGGCAATATAAAATGGGATGCTGCGTTCAGGCAAAAACAAGCAAAATGAAATAATCACAGTTGGAAAAAGGCCATTTGCAAAACAGACACATCCCAAGAATTCCTCTGCAAATATGTTCATGGTTCATTTTTCTTTCTGTAGAGTTTTAAGAAATGTAACACAAATACACACTTCCTGCCTCAAGTACCTATTGAATTTCTTTTAATGTGATTCTGCAGAATCTCTGCCGCTCTTTGAAGAGCATCTTAAGATATAACCAAAGATTACCTGTAATGCCAGAGTGTTCAGATTTTCATTACAATTCAGAATACTGGGAGGCTCTAAAACAGGAATTATTCCCTTTCTGGAACACAGCCGGACTGCGATTGAAGAGTTACCTGTAATTTTGTAAAAAGCATTAAGGTATGCATTTAGAACAGAATTGTTTGCTTACATGCACATGACTTCATTGGGAATTGAAATTGTACAGTGGGTGTGACTGTCTATCCGGTGTTATTTGCTGTTTGCATATAAAACATTTTTCTCTCGGGATTACAAGTGTCCATCAATCATTGCACATTTTTGAACACGTTTTGTACTCGGACAAAAACTTGTCAGAGTTGACAAAATTACTCCTGCCAGATTCAGATAGGTTTTAATACGCCAGAGCTATAGAAACACTTCTTTTAAACCAGAGACAAAAAAAAAAAACACGAACACTAAACCGTCTGAAAAACTGTTTATCATGTCTTGAAAAACACACTCCAAACATCACAAAATAAATAAATAAATAAATAAATAAATAAAAAGGTCTTGTGGAGATCCACGCATTAGGTACTCCTATGAGGGGTCTTGAAAGCTGGTATATGCTACTGGAGTGCTCTGTACTTCCCAGGTCTCTTATGTGAGAAGCCCAAATCGTGCTTTTTTTTCCTGATTTAAGTGATACCAAAATGCAACCACTGTTCATGGAAAGTGTCCTGAATCCTAATGTTAGGTAGTAAGTTATAAAGAGATAATTCTTCTATCAAACACTTGTTCATTAGTGACATGAACTGACTCTCGGCCAGGTTCTGAACAGGCATGTACATGTATATCCTATCAATTACATTTGAGGCAGAAGACTGTGTGGATAGATTTATGCTCCTGATGCCTGAGCTCTGCTTTAAGCAGAGAGCTCTGACCTCCTGCTCTAATGAGCTTATATCTTTCACAAACCTTACATTTGCCTTTGGGAAGCAGAAGTGAAAGAAACACATACCATTCACGGTGTTAGGTTCACACTTCTCTTTGGAGCTGCTGTATTTACCCACTACAATCCTTTCAAAAGTAAGGTTTTTAATAATGTTTTCAGAAATGTTCACTGTGTAAACACTGTCTTCACAGAAGTTAACTGTACAGAAAGAAGAAAACATATTCTGATCAAACATTTTTAAGAGATGGAGTAATTTTCAAAAATAAAGTGTTAGTGAGACAATAGAAACTCATTGAATCTTTTGCCTTAAAGGAAATAAATGACTGTTAAAGCAGCTAGAGAAATCTTACCTAAAACCCAACTGCTGTAAGAGATCTTCACGAAGTCACCAAAGACATAAAAGCCCATAACTTTTAATAGCCGCACTACTTTCACTGCCTTGGCCCTGATATATTTGAAAAAGTTGATAAAGCTTCACTCTCAGGATATTGTTACCCAGCTATTAATTAGATTTGTAACTTAATGCCACAGAACATAGCAGAGGAGGGACAAAAATCCAAATTTGCTGCAAATGAGACTCCAATAATTAATGGGGGACAGTCTTTGGTGACTGAAACGTGATGTCTTAGACGTGGTTGCTGGAATGGGAGGTTGTGGCTCAAGAAGGTCCCCTCATGCTACCCCAAACCCCACACCTTTGCCAAACAATTCATATTGGCTGCTTTTACAGGCAGGATGGTGAGCTTAGTAGACCTGTGGCTTGACAGAATGCAGCCTACTGCATTCTCATGTCATGCCACGCTGCTATAACAATGCAGATTGACCTTGCAATGTTGCAAATGCTTGAAAATATACCACAGCATGGTCTTAGGATTTGCAGCATCCTGTACTTGCTAACTTTCGCTACTTGAGACCACATTTCAGGTGAGTGTGTCCCTATAGCAGGCATTAGACAAAGAAGAATATTTATGGTCCTGAGAGGGCACAGGAGATTTGGGGCCCCTCTCCATGCCCTGGTACTGGCTTCCTTGCTAAGTCACATAACTTTCTGTGGATCATATTTTCTATAGGTTCTACATTTCCTCAACCAGCAGTCTCCTTGTCGATACCCATGTCCCAAGTGCAAAGATCAGCATTTGCCTTTGCTGGCTACTGTGAGGTTTTCTCTGGACTGATCCTCAGATTTCTCAAGGCTCTTCTTTATTGAGGTGAGAGCTAATGGCCTTAATTTGCACCAAGGGAGGTTCAGATTGGGTATTAGGAAAAATTTCCTTTTAGAAGGAGTGGTGAGGTATTGGAACAGGCTGCCCAGGTAGGCGGTGGAGTCACCATCTCTGGAGGGTTTCAAGAAAATGGTAGATGTGGCACTGAGGACATGGTTAGGGGGCATGTCATGGTGACAGGTTGATAGCTGGACTAGATGATCTCAGTGGTTTTTTCCAACCTTAATTACTTTATGATTCTATGAGGTTCTACCATTAAGTGTGTCAACAATACCTCCACATCACTGCAAGTTTAATATTGCTCAGGAATTTGCTGAGAGGGCATTCTGTGCCATTATTCAGATTGTTTATGAAGATATTGAGCAAAGCTGGCCCTAGAATCAACCAGAGGGTTGCCTTAATTTTCCTGTGTCAGGCAAGCCATTGATACTACACTTTGAGCTCAGCCATTTAGTTAATTTCAACCCAGCTAATGGTCCATTCACCCAGCTTGTATGTTATCACTTACCAAATGAGAATGCTGAGGGAGACAATACCAGAGGTATCTTACATCTGTCACTCTCCTGTTGTTTACAAAGCCAGCTGTTTCCTACAGAAGGCAGTCAGGTTGCTCAAGCTTGAATTGCCATTTGTAAAATCATACTGACTGCTCCTAATCATTCTCTTGTCTTTCACACGCATGAAAATAGACTCCAAGAGAATGTAGTCCAGAATCTTCTAGGGTCTAAGGTGAAACTGTCTGGCTTATGGCTTCCGCAGTTCTCTTCCTTTAAGGATGGGCATAATGTCGGTCTTTTTTCAGTTCTCTGTAGCCTCTCCTAATCACCATGGTTTTTCACAGGTGACAGATAGCAGCCCCACAGTGACATTAGCTAGGTCTTGCAGCACTCTTTCATGAATCCTGTCTATACTGATGTATTCGAATACTTTTGTGGTGATGCTGCCTTCCTTCTGACAATAAAACCCAGGAATGAGTTGCTACATTCATGTATGAATGCATATACATTCATAGATGAACACCTACTTAAGATTTAGCTTGTGTCTTTTGTCATTGTCATTAGGACAAATGTAATTGGATTACAAAAGTTTTTTTGCCCTATGTTCTCTGCTTTCTCCTTCTGGCAATAAATCATCACCTACCAAGCCCCACCACTCCTTTTTTCAACTTCCTTAACACCCTTTGTGCTGTTTTTCCACCCTCTCGATGCTCCATTGGGCCCTCGCCCCTCAAGTTTATGTCCTACATTCTTCTTTTGATTCCCAATACATAATATACACATCTATTTTGTTAGTTGTTAGAGAGGAGGCAAATGTCATGGATAGTTGGGAGTGGCTAGGAAGGACTGGACAGCCCGTTGTCAAGTTGAATTTGTCAGGAAGGGAGAATAACAGACAGATGGGCACTATAAACTTTTACAATTTACAGCAAATCAAATACAGAATGCCCAGAGGAGAGGGCACAGGAAATTAGAATTAACATCATGAATTGTTTCCAGTGCTGAAATTCCAGCCAATTCCTCTGAACTATTTTGCTCAAGTGTTCCAGTGCATCTCGAACCCAACCAACCTGTTATCGTTTGCTGGCTGTTCTACCCAGCCTGTCACAAGGAAGCAGTACAGCAGAACTGAAGTTTCCATCTACCTAGCATCCTCACCAAGAATATTTTCCTGGATAGGCTGCAGACCTTGCAGCATCCATCTGAAAAGTAGAGTGAGTTCATTTCACAAATGTACGGCTGCACAGCTAGCCATGTGGCAGCCTATCTGCATGTCGGAGTGGCCACAGTGCAGGTTGTTACTTCCAAAAGTGTGTGCTGGGTGGTCTTACCAGCCGTGGTGATCATCTGGGAGCACCCCTCTGTTTACACCAGCGCAGAGATGCCGATGCAGTATCCTCAGCCATGGGAACTGAGAATACTGCAGTTCCCTCAGTCGTGCAGAGTACTGAGCTGAATAGTGCCCTCTTGGCACTGGCAAATCCAGAGAGAGCAATACTGGCCCCTGAGATCTGACTCAGATTTTCAAGTCACTGTGATGTTCAATCAGAGGAATTCAAACAAAGGCCAAATTGGCTAGAAACAGACCACAGACAGCTGAAACCCCTAATATCTTCCCCAGATATATTACTCATTCAAAAGAGTGACAGAAGTGGGTGAAAGATACAGCCTCACCAAGCAAGATGAACCACATAACTGCTTGCACGCCTGACCCTGCTTAGCAGGGCTGAGGAGATAGGAGAGGAATCAGTCCCCTTCCCAAAGCAGGGGGAACCACAAACGTAACACCAATTGCTGGTGCTGCCTTGCTTGTACTGACCTATATCACAAAATGGTCCTGCCCACTCACTGGGGCACACACAGGCGCTGTCCTGGCAGAATCCACCATTGAGGCAGAAGCAAGGAGGTGCCACAGGTCCTGTAGTTTCTGCATAAATAAATTATCAAGATGTAGATACATGTAAATAAACATGTAAAATATACATGTATATGAATAATTTGATGAAGGGAAGAAACAAATATGATGCTGATTTATTTGGATCTTCATCTAAAAAATATTTCATTCTGTGATCCACAGGCTAGCACATACTCAGCCACTAGTTCGTCCTTATCCCCAGTAACAATGCTGGGGATACACTTGTGACAGTGGAGTCAAAGCTTTCAGAAATTAATCTGCATTCCCACAAAGACATAGGCAGAAACTGTTCTGTGCAGCTGCCAGAAGGGCGGGAGCAGTGATGGTGTGGGCCTCCAGTCTGCAAGAACTCAAGCTGTTGAATATGTGAAAAGCCCAAATTGCTTCTGCAGGGTTTCACAGGAATAAGGGGGCAAAAGAGGGCCACAGATTCCCCAGACCCAAGCTGGTAACAAGCAGATGGATAATCAGACATCCAAGAATCACAGAGAGATATTTTGATTTAAGCCAGGAACTATGGGATAACACAGATAAAAATCCGTGCCCTGGTCTCAGCCACAGCTTCTATTCACACTCCAGGACAGGTGCCAATTTTCATTCTGTCTTTTGGCAAGAATAGAGGGCTTTGTCTGAAGTAGTCATTGCACAGGCTGCAGCAGCTTCAGGAAACAAAACAAAAAAAAAAAAAGCAGAATTTATGCAAAAGCAGTGAAATTGCTGATCTCAGAAACTTCTGAATATGCCATGATATAAGCAGCGTTCAACAAGCTCTGAAAAAAATGTAGGTTTCTCAAAAAAAGACACTGGGAAATCTTGAATGGCTAAGGAGTGTTCTGCAACAGAAAGTGCAGTGGAGAAGTCACTGGGGGACCTCAAGCTTTGAGGGATGGCTTGAAGACATGGGGAGTTCCCCATGAACCAAGACTTCCTCTCAGTTTATCTCACTCAGTCCAGAAGTGGAGGGTGGAGTTTGGAGTCCACCTGTGACATTCACAGTGAACATAGTGCTCTGAGTGCACTTTATTCCTTGAAATTATACAGAAAGATGAGACTGAGGCCTACCAATGGATATGACATTTTAGTGTCTGTGTTTCGAGATGCTGGCAAAGGGAATAAAGCCAGGAAATGTGAAAGCTAACAGTGCTGTCAGGAGCACGTGTGCTGCTGTATATTCCTCATGTTCTCACTAAGACTGCTTAATTTCTTACATTTTAATGGGATTCATATAATTGGAAGATTATTGCAAAATACAGGGGATCTGCCATGAGGCTGGGGTAATTCAGTTCTTGGCAAGCATTGCTCAACTCTTGCTCATGTTGCTGCTATTTCGTATTTGTATTTCAGACTGCCTCAGCTATGTTTCAGCCAGATGTCTGTGATGCTAGTGGAATAACATCTATGGGCAGCTAGGTGATGCCTCCACTTGCCATCAGTTGCCCAAAACACACGGTTTCTCCACTGGAGATCTTAGAAAAAAAAGAAGGGAAATTCATGCAGCAATTGAGAGCTTGATGCATCAGATTTTGGGCTGCCTACAGGAGAGCAGGGGAAGGTGAACAACCAGGGCAGCCATAGGCTGGAAGCACTGATGGTGGTACTTCTACAGCTGAGAAGGCTGTCGGGATCTAACCTTCATGACTACCCTACACACAGTAAAACTCTTAGGCCTAAATAATAGTGGCATTGGCTTAAAAACATAGGGTTCTTCTGTTTTAAGTTTCAGAAAACATATTCTTTTTATTTGTCTTTGGCTTTTAAGTTTTGCAGAAATTAATCATTTCAAGAATCACATTGATTTTGACTGTATATATTTTTATCAAAACTAAGGTTGTTGCATCATGCTATGTCATCAGGAACTTTTTATTTTGTCGTGTTTTGTTCTTAAACCAAACATCCTGGGAACTGGGGATGGCTGTTGGAACCCGGGAAGGCTGATACTTGCAGTTCAAGTTCAGAAAAAGAAGAAACACTACACCATCTATGCACAGCAAGTGCTGCATTATGTGGGCATGAAGATATCCTCCATCCTTGAAGCAACTGCAGTTTACAAGTTAAGCGATTAATATTTACTTCTGTGTCATTTTGTGTGTTTAGGTTTGTTCCCTCCCTGCAAACATCTGATAAATCACCTGAAGCAAATATAGCCTAATGAATCCGAATGTAAACTTTTGTCTGTTCCTCCTCTTAGCCTCCAGTTACATCTGACTTTTTGCTGAGCAAGCAGCAAGGAATAGCCGATTCTTTCTATGAACTTTATTTCTATACATGTCCATGCATGAATTTGTATCATATCAATTTATTGAGTGTTCTACTGAAAGGAAACCCTGGCAAATTTTCTGCTTCGAGTTCTTACAAGGAACTGTTTTCAGAAGGCACAGTGACCTGATTTTCAGATACAGAATATGCAAATCAGTGTTTCCTACATCCCTTCCACAAAGTTTTCTGTAATGCAAATTGTAATAAAGTCATGGACAGGTTCTATACAGCACGTTTTTTTTATATGGGGTTCTTATCTTGTAAAGCTAGATAGTAACTCTTTAAAGCACAATTTACCAGCCTAGCAAGAGATTTGTTTCTATCTTTTGAAAAGTAAATCAGATTTCTACCAAAAGAGTAAGAAACATTCAAGACAATTCTCTATGTCACAGAATTAATTGAAGAAGACAGACATTTCCACCTAAAAAGCCCAAGGCAGGGATGAAGCTCACAGTAATCATGTTTAAGCACTTCAGAAAAGGCAAAAGAACACAAAGAGCTTGGATATAGCTCAAATGGTGCAGAACTGTATTTCTTACCTTTGTGAAACCTGACAACAAGCTGCCAAATGCACAGGGAACAGAGGGTCACAGTCACTGCACAGCAGGCAATCCCAAGCAACACTCTCTCCCAGTGGAGTGAAGGCATGTTGTGGTGCCAAATGTCTGCTCTGCTATAAAATTATATTGTACATCCACAACCTTGTGATGGATAAACCATTAACTGCTACTTGCCTACTGCTAGAACTTTAACCTTTTCAGTTCCAGTTAGGAAAATAAAACAAGCATAAAAACACACATATTTGTAGAGAAGTAGCACATAATTATTTCAAACATTTTTCACCCCACAGAATATCTCACTTATCAAGATATTCTGTCTCAAGTATTCTTGTTGCTTGGAGCAGGCACCCAGCTATGCTTGTAGTAACAAGGCCAGAGCCCACTTGCTGCATGTGTCAAGCCCACAGCCACGCTGGTGGACCACTCCTCCCTCCCAGCACAGCACCCCAGTACACATCAACACGGCTTCTGGTCCCCAAACCAGACCTGTCCATGGTCCCAGGACACTGTCTGGCATGGATCTACCCTTGCTGGGCAGAGTGTTAACACTAGAGGCCTGTCAGGGCCACTACCAGAGTGCTAATGGCAGGGAAGCCAAGGTTCTGAGGGGGGAGGCTGGTGAGGGAGAGGAGGAGGTCTTCCCCTGGTGAGTAGTAACAGAGATGGAAACACTGACTTTATTTGGGCTGGCCAACAACAGGCCTTGGTGCTTAATTTCTGGAGTGTAAATGGCACTTCCATGCTATGTAATTGGGACAGGAGGTGAAGCAGGGACTACTGCCCCTACCTCTGCCCAGGCTCGTAGCTGCAGCCACTGCAAAGGGCCTGTGCCCATCCGACAGGGGTTGAGGCCCTGGCACACATAGTGCAACCACCAACAGCTAAATAAGAAGGCTATAGAATCATAAAATCTTTTGAACTGGAAGAGGCTATTAGTGATCATCTAGTACTACTAGTGGTCATCTAGTACAACTCCCCTGCAAGGAATAGGGACACCTCCAGCTAGAGCAGGTTGCTCAGAGCCCTGTCCAGACTGGCCTTGAGTGCCTTCAGTGATGGGGCATCCATCACTTCTCTGGGCAGCCTGTGCCAGTGCTCCATAACTATTCTTAACACACAAAAAACCCCCTTCTGCTTATATCCAAACTAAACCTCCCCTCTTTCAGTTTGAAACCATTTCCCCTTGTCCTGTCAGAACAGATCCTGCTAAACAGTCTGCTCCCTTCTTTTTTATAGCCCCCCTTTACATACTGAAAGTTCTCTGTCGGGTCTTCCCAGAGCCTTCTCCTCTCCGTTCTGACCAGCCCCAGCTCTCTCAGCCTGTCCTTGTAGGAGATGTATTCCATCCCTTGGATCATTTATGTCATCTTCTTCAGGATGTGTTCCAACAGGTCTACGTCTCTCCTGTACTAAGAACTCCACATCTGGATGCAGCACTCCAGGTGAGGCCTCACCAGTGTAGAATAGAGGGGAACGTGGGTAGTAAAAGCTCTCACTTCTCCCCATCTGAAATGGAGGTGTCATCTACCTTATTCTTGAAGGGATTCCGGAAGCAAACCCTGGTCTCCCAGGGGGAGAGCCTCATCCCTGCATCATCTCTATGCATCTCCTCCATTAAATGTGGTCAGTGAACAGGCGCTGAGGCAACAGGGAATGGAACCTGTGTCTTTGGGCTCATGAGACATCTGTCTCATCCAGATAGAATGAGGAAGGGAAAGAAAGCACTGGAAAAACATACACCAAAAAAATGTGAAGAAGAAAATTTGCAACACAGGAACTGCTAAAACCAATATGCTTTTCATGATATCATGTCTCCTACTGACAAATTTAAAAGTAGGAGATTAATGTAAGGCAGGCAGAGCTATTTTAAAAAATGATTTGGAATAAAGACTGTCATTTTGTCATTGGTAACCAGTGAATGAGTCCCTGGTACACGAGCAGGAACAGTGCCCTGCTTTTACATGGTGTTCTTCCTCAGCAGCTTTTAGGAAGGGAAGGGGGCTTGTTAGGCTTCTTTACCTACAGAAGCACTTTCATCCCAAGTTTACAAATAGGTCTCAAAAAAAAGGACTTGTGTAGAGCTGGTAAGAGCAAGGCAGACATAAATAGATAGGGCATTCTGGGAGGAAACTGAGTCACAGAATAGTCCAGCAACACGAATTTAAGCTGTATTCAGTATAGACTCAACTTTGAGGATTGCTATTAAAAGCATACCCAGCTCCTACATCTAGTGTACTTTGCTCTTAGAAGTGCTTCTGTGTGATAGCAAGGGCCTTGTGTACTCAGAGAGATAGCAAAAGCAGGAAAGAAAAACTAAACTCCATCTTTACCAAGGCTGCCCTTACTGTTCAGTGAAAATATCATCCCTCCTTTATTCCTTTACATATCTGGCACCACTGTATGTCTTTGAGTGAGATGTCGTGTCTCTACCATGATTCCAAAATTCTGGGCTACAGTCTCAGGTTGCAAATGAAGACGGTTTGTCAGCTGGGAAGTGGCAGGAGGACTATAAGCCGAAAAGACTGGGAACTTCTAACTTCACTAGAGCTCCGTGCATAAGCCTTAATGATCAAACAATAATGGCATAAGGAAACAGATGGCAAAATTTAAACAAAATACATCCTACAGGATAGCACATTTTATTTATGAAAACAATAAACTTTTCGTATGTCATAGAAAAATCAAACTGAAAGAAAACCTTATTACTTGCAAGTTTGTGTGTGACACAGCTGTGGGAAGACAGAACTGTTCTTGAGTGACTAGATGTGTTTCTTCTGCTTCTCTCCATTTCCTTTGAGACTTAATTGAAGCCAGATGTTTCTTATTTCCTTTCTATTTTTTTGTTTTCAAGCCCAAGTAAAGTGCAGTGCCAGCAGTAAACACCATCCTTGACATTTTTTCATGTGTCAACTGCATCTGGTTGAATCGCGGTTACAAACAAGTAAAACTCCAGCAAAGCAGTGCAGGATTTCACTCATCCTATCATTCAGTTGTGGAGCAGGAACTCATCATCACTGCTTTTGGGGCTGCCATCCAGGTGCCATAAAAACCCAGAGTGTAACCAGGAACCTCATTCCACCTAAGCAGCGCTGGAAGCAGACTGGAACACCATATGCTATAAATGCAGCTTCCCCTTCCCTTTAGTCCTCGAGCTAGGAGTGATGTCTAGCTGCTCAATTGCTAATCAGTCACATGGATCTTCTTTAGAAATGCAGCCTGTTTTACTTTTCTTCTTTCTGCCTTTCAGAGATGCAATAATTTGCAGACATAACCATTTCATTATCCTATTCAAATGCAGTAGCCCTTACACAAGAACTTTGTTTTCTGAATAAAGCTCCAAACCATGATGTTGTATTTGTAATTATGCTTTTTCAACTATTTTTTAAAATATCTTTCTATTCTAAGAAGTGTATGCAGTGTCTTATAGAAATCCATAAACTGCAACAATTTCACATCAAGTTGCTAGGAATTACTATTCTGAAAGTCATTTAAAGACTAGTTATGCCCTGTTTGACAAATATTAGGCTTTTTTTTCCACATATTTGACCTAAAACAGATTTTAGAGGCAAGTGCCCAGCAGTTTTCCAGTCATCCTCCTCCCTTTTAACGGGTGTGCAGTTGTTGTGCAGTCCTTAGGAGTCCTTGAAATTCAGTCTTTATTCCACTATTGCACGTGCTACAGGACTTTTTGAATAAACAACTATTCTGTTTTCTTCCATTAACTTTTGTACTAGCCCTAATCCAGCTTCCATAGACCAGCAAAGCTGAATCACATAGTGGTAGTACATGAAAGTACCAGATTTACCAAAGCTTTCTGTTACCATGATATTTAGGATGAAATCCTCTGCACTGCCAAATTTACTCTAGGTGGACTGTCAGAGTAACATGTCTATCCATCCCATCCTGCCCCATAATAATTGTTTTTCCCCTGAAAAAATGACAGACATCTTAGATGAATAAACTGACTTTATTTAAATAAAATTACAGGCATATCTTGTTTATTATACACTACCATATAGTTTTTAAAAGGCACCAATATTTAACAATAATTTAAATTCTCTTGAGAGCAGCTACCTTTTCTGAGCAGTGTTTGCAAACTTGTCACACTTCCCTCCACTCATTCAGTTTCAGCAAATTCAGATGCTAGTGAAATGCCAATGGTTGTACCCTTTCCACCATACGGGCACCCTCCTGTTCTTGGACATCTGTTTTGAATAACACTTGAAAAGACTGAGTCAGATGTTCTGCGTAATGAAAACCCACCCCTGAAATGGTTGTTTCTGTCCTTTGTGGTACATTATGCACAGAATCCCACCATAACACTCCACATATTAAAAAAAAAAAAAAAAATCCAAGAGACTGCTCTTTGTTTAAGACTTCAGGACCTGTTTTCCTTGCATTTCTTCAAGTCTGGTAATATAATGTCACCTTCTCTTATGCAAAGAGAGGTTTCGGAAGCAGTGCATCTCGCAGTTCTTGGTAATAGACTGCACTCACCTCCACTTCAGGCTTCTTTAGAGGCACCTTTGCTAAGCAATGCAGCACCACAACCAGCAGGTGTGTCTGGTGGTCTGTGATCATTTACAGGGAATTCACCACAGGGGAACTTGGGGAGATGCAGGAGATACCTCAGCAGGCTGAATTCTGCTAAGACTCTCTCACAAGAAAACAAGCAGACAGACAAACACTGCTGAAATAACATCAGGACAAGGATAGGGACAAAGCTGAACTCATGAAGCTGAGGTGGTCCCAGGAGAAAAAGTGGCAGCTGGTGGCTCTTCTGGCCATTAAGTCCGAGTACTGGCACTTTCTGTTTCTGAAAATGCAGGATTTTGCTAAGTAGCTTCCATATTCACAGCACACTCAGGTGACTGAATGCCATGAGGTCCTGTCACTTTGCCAACTGATTCTGACTCATTGAGACAGTCTTTTGTAACATTCCCCTGGTTCTCTTCAATAAGTGACCATCTTCTCCATCTCACGGTGCTTCAGAAGCTTTACACCCCAGCCACATAGTGCAATGAGTGAGTACTAGGTTACAGCTGGGTGTAGTGATACACTGCATTTGGCTTAGGTAGCCCCAATGGTATTAGCAGACAAGCTCCTCAGCAAACTGAAGGATCCTTCCCCTTATGCCCACAGAAAATTTGATTTTAACGGAGCTGCAGTAATGAAACTCAAGTCTTAGATTTTGAGAGGGAATTAAATATCCATCCCTTCAGAGTTTACAGTAAAACTGCTGCAAAAGTGAGAGCTACAAAAATGCCATACTGATACCTACTCTACAATGATGTCCTGAGACACACTTTGTGAAAGTTTGCCAAAATCTCCGAGACGCTTCAGAGAAAGATAGTAAAGAGGAGCAAACAATAAGAAAAACAGTGATATTAGACCATGTATTTGCAGTTTCCCAGTTTACATTTGTAAACACAGAAATGTCTGGGAGCCAGCTAGTTTTACATCCTGATGTAGATTCAGATAGATAATCTGACACTACTTTCAAGTGTCATGACACTTGGTAAAGAAAGATCTAAAATAATTTAGAAAAGGACCGACTGAACTCTTCCTAAGAAGGCATGTCAAAAGTCAGCCATGTCAACACACTTTTTTTTTCCTGCTTAGGTTTTCACTTTAGTTTAGAGATACAGCACCTTAATATATGTACAGTATTAACCGGGCTTGTCAAGAAAAGCACCGAAGAAACTTGCACTGCTTCTGTCCATGAGGAGAAAAGTTTCTTTCTGAAGATCTCCTTCAAAATAAATGACCCTGCTTATTTTAGAAAGGCATTGGTAAGCCTGATGTTCTAAAGTTCAGCATTAACACCGCATGCATCTAAAGAAAATACTCTTTGGAAGAGAGGATACAAAAGGGAAAATCTTATAAATGAAGTAAAATAGCTTTAGAAAAAGCCATTAGTGCTATTTTTTTTCTGAGTCCTGAGATCCCCTTGAGCTAAAAACTATGTTTTTGCTCATCTTTTTAAGCAATCAGCTTACCACAATTAGTAATTTTATGTTACTCATTCTTCTGGTGAAACTGGAAACTGGAGAGGCCAGACAGACTCTATAACTCTCTCTTCCAGAGCTCGGTGCTGCATTCCCTCAGGAGAATATGGAAATAGCAGAATAACAGAAGAAACACTTCTGCTGCACCAAACCCAGTATTATTTGAACAGAACTCCTGCATCAGCAACTAGAAAATAGTATTTTTAGGTGGAATGTTCTAAATGCTAGAAGCTATTTTCCAGAATAACCACCTCACCACAGCTGACCATGCATCATCGCCCATGACCATCAGCACATCTCCTGTCATCAGACCCCTGGAAAACTGAGCATATGCTGCCCTGCTGCTGAAGCCAGGTTTTGTAAAATACCGGGAGAGAAAGAGCCAGGCTGCAGGAGTTAGCCCCATGGGGGCAGTGTGATTACACACTCACTTTTCTGCTGCCTTCTGCCACGTATCAGTTATTTTGCTATTGCAACTGTTGAGGTTGGAGCACGTCCCAAGTGAGACTGAGTGCTTGAGAGGGCACCCAGGGCCTGGCTGCAGCTTTTCCAGTGGAAAAAATAAATGCAATTAAGGGGGGGGGGGGGGGGGGGGGGGGGAAGAAAAAAGAAAAAAAAAAAAGGATTTTTAAATTATTATTATACAGAGAGCGCAGTGGCCAGCTGGGCACAGAACCTCTGCCCTTGCACTGATCACTGTTTTGTGTTGTACAGACTGCTCAGCATTTGTGGGAAGAGGTGCAAATCGACCTCACCCACCTCACAGTTCAGTATCACCTAGTCCTGATTCAGCTGCTGGGTATAGACGTATGTCTGCCCCCAAGCCTTACTGAAATTGCACCAAATCCCACCTAAGGGAAGGAAATAGACTGGGGAAAGGAACTGCCTTTTTGGCCAGGGGCCAACGCAAGATGACTTTACTGGAAAAGAAGCTGCTCTGTGTGCTGGGGAGAAACAGAGTCAATTCACTGCCTTTCAAAGCCAAATGACAGCAAAGAGGCACGACTATCTAGGCAAAGGAGGGAACTGTGGTGGTTTTCATTTTACTGTACACCCCTCTACAGAATTTTAGGAGTGAACACACAGCGTACTGTTCAAGGAAATGCTGAAGGGCTTTGCTGTGAGTCGTTCTTTCCATTTAACACAAAGCCACAAGCAAAGATGTGAATTTGTTATAAAAGACAGCTGCAAGGCTGTGATTTTGTATGTTGTTCTACTCTCTTCCAGGTCTGCAGATTTGTTTATGCACTGTGCTGTTTGCAGTTCAACAAACGCACTTATTTGGACACCCTAATTGTGGAAACAAAACCATTCGTTCAGCAGCAGATGGAAAACATTTTGCTTAGCTTTTAATGAGCCTAACACACAGGCTTGGTAATGCCACCTCACTCAAGTTTGAGCATGTCTAATATTGGTCTGTTTTTCATTGAGGCATGTGATAAGCAAGGTACTAGTGGCACCAACGCCAATCAATACCAAGCTTACCCTCCACAAATAAAGAACTAACTGGATAGATGCAGACAGTTCTTAGGTTATGATATTTCCATCGCAAGCTGTAGTAAAGAGCAAGTAAGACAGTAAACAATTCAAGAAATGAGGTATCGGTTAGCCTAATGGTAGAGCGGGCAAACTAGCTGAGCCATATTCATACTAAATTTCATCTTCTGACTCCTGATCTCGTTCAGATGTTTTCAGTAATCCCATTTCCATGGATTGAGACTGCTTAATCTTTGACCGAACTGCCCTGGAGGAAAAAAGAAAGGTTTGTCATAAATATTAAGAATCAGACAGCGACTCAAAGACTAACATGGCCGCTTTCAGAAGGTAAAAAACTATTCAACTCTTGCATCTAATCAGAGCTTTCAGATGATTGATTTATGAAGACCTGGAGCAGGCCACTGCTGAAGACACTGTGAAGAGGATCAGGATCATTTTTACAGCAAAGTTTACACAGCAGCCAGAATTTTGTCACAATTAGTGCTGGAAAGCAAGGAAAAGGGCTGTCTTTAGAAATTAGAGGATGAAACTGGCTAATGAAAAAAAAATCAGGTCTGGTCAAAGGAAAGTAGTAGCAGTGAAATCTGACCAATCATCTTCAAGTCATTAAGCCTGTTGTTAAATCCACCTGGAATTAGTAAAGACAACCACTGAAAAGAGGGAAAAAAGTCTCCCTAACTTCTAACTCACTGCAAGTTATGCAGTTACAAATGTGGAAGACTATCAATGCTAGAAGCATTATTCTATCCAAACTATTTGATGAATGTTTTTCACCTTTCTACTGAAGCAACTAGTCACGTTTTCCTCACTGATTAGCTATAGCTAATTTCATTTTACTTTACAAGATAATTAATTACTTTGTGGAAACTGTTTGATTTGCCAGACAAGTCTTTCAAAAATAAAGCTCCTGGTAAACAAACAGGTCTCCACAGTCATAGAGAGTTGTCAGTTAACTTACCAGCTGACAATTGTGTAGTTCACTGCAATTATAAGAAAAGCAAAAGCATAATGCCAGCAATAGCACATAGTCAGGAACATCATATTGGTATGATCCATTTGATTCCACTCTGGGCTCCCATTTGGAGGATAAAGAACAAAGCCAATCTGCAATAAAATAAAAGATATTTAGCAGATGTCATGTGATGTGTATGCTGTGCTGTATCATATATTATGCTACTCATCACACAGCAGACATTTCATTTGCTTATAGTGATGATTATTACAAACACATTTGTAGTCACACTCAGATGGGATAGATAATTTCCCAAAGCTTTGTGTAGAAATGCTTTTGAAGACACAGAGCCAGTTTCAGAATCCCTCTGCTTTTGCTCAGAAAGTGACTGAGTGGTCCAACAAGGCTTGGAGCAACCAGAACCATTTGTAGTAAGGAAAGGGGCTGATTCTCAGCCGCATGTTTTACAAACTACAAACTCATCACCATGCAGAAAACCCACCCAGCCACTCACATGTATTCACTTCTTCTCAACAGTGTCCGGGAATGTGTTAAACAATTCAGACGATGAATAATAAATCAATAAATAAAGGCAAACCCTTTTTGAAATAAAGTAAAAATGCAGTTTTCTCACCCAAGGCTACAAACTTGTGAGAAACATATAGCTGATTTGCTTAGCCAGAGCTGGGGAAGACCAAATTCATATCCGTCCATAAACTAGAAAATTAGTAACCCCACGGCTGGTGACGGGTTGGACCTGGCCAGCAGCACTCCTCTGTACCGTATGACACTCTTCAAAGCTCAGCCATTTAATTGAGGATTTGGGAGCTGGGAGAAGGGGGATAGGAAGAAGGAGGGCAGGAGAGCATTTTGCATTTACATGCTGAGAATTCAATGAATGAATGTGTTGATGATGCAGAAAGAAAGCCCCTTTACCTTCTACAGATTTGTCATGCTGCAGCCAGTATGTGGTTTTTAGTCACACATACAGTTGAAGTCTAATGTGGGTGTGAAAAAAAAATGTACTTCAATCTCTTGTATTTTTAGTTCTTCAACCTTTACTTTGAAACAAAAAACACATTGTCTCTGGAGCTAATGAAATAACTTGTTTTAAAGTGAGACTAGATAGACAACAAAGAATAAAAGAGTGCAACTAATTCCTCTTTTCTAAAGCTTCTTAAATCAGTGAAGAAGTGTTTACAAAAAAGAAAATAAAACAATGAGTGCCGCAGCATCGAGCTCTTGAGTTCACTTATAGAAAAAATACTACCATTTAGGAGGTCTGCCTGCCAAAGCAAGTATTTAAATGTTTGATTTGGTGCTGACTGTCCAGTTCTCCTAAGGAACAGCAAACATTTTTATTCATCGTGTCTGGCCAGCATATAAAAAAGAGAAGGCAGTCTAGACATGCCGGAAAGAAAAATCACTGTAGTGACCTCAGTTCTCCACTATAAGATCAAACACATGGAGCCACCAGCATTCCCACTGCTGTTATAAGTTCGCAGCAGTTTATGAGATTCTAACAGCAAAGGGAGGCTATGAAATATCCATTAATTCTACAGAATCCCACATAAGCCAATGCTTGGCAGCTACATTCTGAAGAGTTCTTTCTGGACAAGTCCAAAACATACAGGCTTAGACTGTTACTTCCCCTGCTCACATGCTGGAACATTGGAGAAGTTATAAACTGTACGGTACCCGATTAATGGGAATGGGGAGTTTAAATACCTTTTGAATGTAGGTTACCACTGTTGAAATGTTCTCAGAATGCAGAAAGAGGCAACCTGCCTCAGCGCATGAAAAATCATTTGCGCCTTCATTCTTCTTCATGGCAGGGCAATGGAGCTGCTTGCCTCCCCTTTACCGTTCTCCCCTGGGCACTGACCCCCTGTTCCCACAGCAGCAAACATTGCAGGGTAAAATAGCTGCCGTTTGGCTTGCAGATTTGGATAGGACATTACAGAGATCAGAGGGCACATTTAATGATTATAGCAAGGGAGAGCTCAATAAAACCACATTAGTTTTTGTACTGACTCAGATAAAAGACAACAGGAGTAAAATGGCCTATTGTCTGTAAAATACCTCTTTAAAGAGGCATTAATGATGTGCTGTTTTCTATGAGTCCTTTGAGGTTTGTATTTAAAAGCCATGTTATATCAGCTTTCAAACACCTGCAAAGGGGTAGATGACTGATGTTGGTGAAGGAAGACATTCCCAAGACAAAACAGTGACCCACCTGCCAGAACCAGCTGCCTTGTAATATGCAGAGGCTTGTACGGAGCATCTCGAGTACAATACTGCCACGGAAGAAAACTTCCAGAAATATGCAAATAGCACCTCCAAAGATAGCATACAGTAATAAATGATGAACATGAATATCCAGCATGGCTCTCCCATGAAGGTGGTAGCAAAAAAGAAAACCTGGAATAAATTAAGCGAGCAGTTTAAGTAAGAAGTGTAACAAGAGGGATGTCTTGTGCTCACAGAAAGTAAAAATTGAGTATGTCCGTACTGTAGTTCCAGTGTGTGACAGCTGTGCAGGTAGAAGCACACATGTTGGCAGCATACCATCTCAGGTATGAAGCACATGCCTGAGCTTACTGAGTTTAGTTAGGCACTTAACTAAAATATTCCCACGACACTCCTGTTACTATTTTAGCAGCTTAGGAAAGCAGAGGTGAACCTATGTGTTGCAGGCCCATGCTCTTCGGCTACAGTGTGGACAAATCCTTCGCAGTTTAAGGCGAGCCAGGAATGCTTGGTTTTTTTTGAAGGTTTCAGAGTGTCTGATGCTCATCTCTCATAGAGCTCATTCTCTAAGGCTGATTTGAGAATCCTAGTCTGATGATCCCAGGCTGATGGTTGTGTGCCAGTTTCACAGGCACCTCTGCAGGGAAAGGTAAACTCACCTTCAATAAAAACTGCTAAGGAAAGCATCATCCTGTCCATGGCCACTGGTAGTGCATTAGTTCCATGAGCCACAATGTCAACCAAGCCTGAAATGCCATAAAAGAGATACATGGTGGCATGCTGCCAGTTCATCAAGTGATCCCAGTGCTTTTCCTCGTAATTATACAACTTCAGGTGTGGTCCATCAGGAACAAACTGCTCAGCCACCATTCCTGCGCATGAAATGAGAAATATTACTACTTGTCCCAGTGCTTAGGATAGAGACTGATGAGAAGGCTTTTTACAAACAATGGAGGCAGCAACGTACACCAACACAGCAGCACAATGTCAGACACCTGGGTCCAGTTTCCAGAAGTCTGCTCCATGCAATTGCTTTGTTTTGCTCCCTTCTTCCCAGTTCACTCATTCCCAGTAAAGTTTCTAAGCTGTTGTACAAATTCAGATGGAGGCACAGAGGCCTCAAAGATATTAATATTCTATACGTTTTCAGGAAAAAAAGTCAGTGGGTGGAATAGAGGCAAAAAAAGATTATTTGCTGAGGGAAAGACCACAGAGCGAGCTCAAGCATATATTAAGCATCAGACAATCCAGAAAGGAGAAAGCCACAAGAAGCCAGGATTCAGCCCCATTCCTGGTGAGACCGCATCCTGCAGTTCCCACTAGTGAAAATGGAAGTGGCTGTTATGTGCTTTTTCTCCTTCTCCTTTTTATTTTTAAACAATTGCTACTGAGTAAATTTTTCAGCTGTCTTTCCCAGTGTTTCAAACATGAGTTTAACACATGCTGAAGTTCTCAAAAGAAAGACTTCCCGTTTCAGTCTCCTCCAATATGCAGGATGACAGAGTTGAAACTCTTAGTTCAAAGGTGATCTTTATGATAAAACCATAAAAGGAAATCCTTCCACTGTGCAGTGCTATTAAAGGTCCCACGAGGACATATACAGAGTTAGTATTTGTATTGCTACTCCATCATTTTCCCTACCTTGGCGTCTTGTTATCTTGCCAACTGAACAGTGTTCCAGAGAAGGGAAAGCTGCTTTAGGACACTTTATATCATCAGTTAAGTTTGTGAAGGGTTTGGCATACATCATGCTTTTCAGCCATTACTGTTATTTGTGTTGTTTAGTACAGCATGTGCCAGCATCCCTCTCTCTATAAGTAGATACATTACAGAACGAACGCAGAGTTTTTCACCTTTCTTTCAAATTTTTCTAACAAAGAAGCAGCAGTTTTCATTCCTTCTGCGGCTTTAAGTGTTCATCCTTGCCAAACTTTCTCATCCACATTTTTTACTGGAATTGAAATTACCACAAGTTAAGCTGATAGCTTTTCTTTCCACTGGATTTGTGTTTTAGTTGCCTGTTTTCCTCTAGACACTGACTGGGACATTTGTAGGAAAGATGCCCTTACCCACACCTCAAAGTGAACATTATTATTCCCGTTTTGATAATTGTTTAAAGCATATTATACTGTAATCATAACATCACTTCACTGTCGATGTATCTAAACTGGTACAGCTCCCAGAGGGGACAGGAAAGCAATAAAAAGGCTTTGGAACAACGTATGGGGATAAATGCTGGATTAGACACCAGGGAACTTTGAGCATTTAAAGAGTAGATAGATAAAAATAGAGGCTTAGTAATAAAAATCATAATCTTTTCCAACTTGAAGCCCACATATGCTGAGCTCCCCATGCCCCCCATTTAGTTTACTTCCTCAACAAAGGCAAATGGCTCCTGTGCAGCTCACTGTGATCCAGACAAGGCCTGGACCTTCCAAGTCTCTGCACAGCCCTCTGCACAGCCCCACTGGTATAGCGTGTGAGCCACTTTGCCTCAACATGAGAAACAGGACCCCTGGCACCAATAAGACCTGGAGTTTGGTATTTCTCTGTGAATATTTTCACTTTCTGATGGCATTAATAAAAAGCATCTGCATTTATATGTTCTATCAATAGCTCCAAGGAGCCTACCAACATCTGAGAGCTGGCAGGCCATCTGAAACCATACATAGCAGTGGGCTGGAATGGCTAGATTAAAAAAGAGCTAAGCAGTGCCCCACTGCCTGGTAAGCAGTGCCTCATGTGCACAGGCTGCGCATGAGGGCCTCTTGCCTAAAATACCTTTGCTCCTTCCCTGCAGCAGTGAGCAGCACATGGACACTCAAATGGACCACCTCTGAAGGAGTCAAGAGATCTTACAGAAGCTCTGGAAGAGTGCTATAGATGGAAACCACGCTATAGTCATAATGATGTAATTATTAATGGATGCTTCACTAATTATTAAACACATAATATTCAAAGGCCAAGGGGAATTAAATAAAGTACCAATTCTGACCCCAATATCTATCAGAAGATTCCAAAGAGCACCTCACAGTTTTTACTGAGCAGAACAGCGTGTATCAATCTGCTGCCCTGTTTCAGAATGTCATCTTCTCTTGAACTCAAGACAAAAAATAGATCAAGAAACCTGTTCATGATGCTATCCTTCCTGCACCACTAATTAAAACCAAAACAATAAGTCGACAATGAACAAACAAACAAACAAACACCAGAACAAAATACATTTTGTCAGAGAACAAGCTTTGGGAAAAAAAAAAAAACAAACAAAACTAAAACCTACTGCTAAAAAGAACAGGCTTTTGAATTTTTATTTTCTTTGTCAACTCCATCCAACTTACCGATCAGGGCAAAGACAGCCTTGACGATGCCCTCAACAAATTCCAGGCGCTGAAATCCTGCCCTGGAGCCCAGGTAGCAAGCGCTCTTGTTTTTTCGACAGACGTACTTCAGGGGGTACTTCACTGACCACCACAGGCCAAAAAGAAGGAAAAAGCTTCCAGGGAGTGCGTGGCCTTTGAAATTGCCCATGGTTTTCTACTGTGCAATACCTGAGGGTAAAAAAAGATCATTGGAATATTGATTATTGGAATAGTGGGAGAATTCTGTAGGTTATCATTTTAACTGAACTCTCTGCTTCGATTAAAAGAGTGTAACTGAAATAAGCACTCACACTATTTAAAAAGGCATTTGGGTGCTTGTCTTCCCTGGCTGCTCAAGACATCCAGCCAGTCTCCTAAGTTTCACAGCTTTGCAGATCAGGAGTGAGTGACCCAGCTGCAAGGGTGCTGACCTGAAATGCAAAGCTGGCAGCTGACGAGTTAAGACAAAAAGCAGTTATCATACACAGTGGCACGCTGTTGGTCTCACACTAGCAGAACATAGAAGACGAATATTCAAAATTTGGCTCCTTCACCTTCAGAGCACTGTATGTCTCTCTGCTCCACAAATCAAGATAATAGCCGACAGAGGGGAAAATGTACTGTGTACAGATCTTACGGGCAACCACTTACTAGTACATTATTTCATATTTCAAAGCAGATGCCTTGTGAGGATCTGCAAACATCAACCTGTTCTCCGTGTTGGATAGGTGAATTACATACCCTCAGCTAGCCGTGTTTGCCCCACCAAGTACACTGAGTTGAGTGATAAGGTTATGCGTCATCAGTGTCACACAGCTGTTTAATGGCAGCATCGTTAAAAGGACCTAATAATTGGGGTCATCATCCCAACTTCCAGGAGAGTTAACTTGGCTCCAGTAGCTTCTTCATGAAAATTACAGCTGTAAGATCAGACTGCATTTTTTCTTTAAGCTTTTATAAGCCAAGTTGCTGTGCATCATGACTCAAAGGCACACAAAATCTCTGTGTAGACAACATGTAATCAAGTATAACAACTTAAAGAGAATTAGCAAAATGCACTTTCCGTTATTATTGTTGCTTACTTAAAAATCTTACCACCACACTACACTGGAGCCATCTGGGCATTAACAGAATACAGAAGCTTTTTTTTTTCTCTTTTCAGTATTTCCTATGGTCAGTTCTGCTTAAGTTTTAAACTGTGGCTTGCAGGCCACAGAGTGCTTGCAGATGGTTCACGTAATGCTGCCTAGTCACGTAGCACGAGCCCACTCCTATTTCTGGAGGCTACATTCCACTTAAAGCATTATTTTTCTATTCATTATTTTTAGGAAGGGAAAACTTTTCCACATACACAGGTCGAACAGTTGCCATAAGACTACTATGTGGTTGCAGGAAGAGAGGTGACCTATACAGCCACAAAGGAGAAGGGAAAAAAAAAGCAAGAGTATACAACTCTGCTCACTGAGAAGAAAAGTGATGGTGATGGAAACATCCATTCCCACTCACAAAATGCTGAGTTGAGCTCTAAACCCCCCAGTGCTCAGCACACCACTGATGGTAAACCAGCTACTGGGTTTTTACTTGTGTGTTTTACTGGGATGTCTGCAGGTGGAGACAGCCCTGTAGCTCTGTTTGGTTCTTCCAAAACTGGCTGGCCCAAATGGCATTGATGTCTTTTCAGACATGTCAGTTATTTTTCCTTCTTTGAATTAATGTAAGAGGAGAGGCGAATGAAGCAGCCTTTCCCTACCCTATGTCTGCACGCAATGAACACCATTCATTAAAAAGGTTTTTCATTAGGTGTTTCATTATTCATAACAGGTGCACAGCATTTCAAAAATGTACTCTGCACCACTCATCAAAGCAAGATACTGCATTTCAAAGCTAAATGAAATCTATGGAAGTCCAACCTCCGGAAGATCACAGCTGCAGTAAAGTTCAAAGAAAGAACCGTGCATTAGTGTAATTTGTAGTGCACAGTATATGAAATGTCAAAGGTAAATCTCAGTCTGATGACTGAGTTAATAAATAACCTGAGTCATTTAGAGCTCTAATTCTGCAAGGTTTTTCTGCCATAAATCTGGGTTATCCATCAAGATATTCTGTTCAAAACTATTCAAAACAAGGAAAGGAAGAAAATAAGGAAAGGAGGAAGGGGACAAGAATGATGCGTGCAACAGATACTGCATATCCAATAAAAACAGAACAGAACCAGAAAAAGAATGACTACTGTATGCAACACAATTGATTGTTACTAGTTTAAGGGAGTGAAACCTCCAATCTGAGTTCACTCGGAGACATGGGGACTTGTTTGTATAGCTTATCCAGAAAGACACACATCAGTTCTGCCAGCTGCACACTGTGGGCTTTGTATAATGCCAAGGGCACTGTGAGGAACCACAGAACGTGGCAGGATGAGAAGCATATGGCCATGGCAGGCTGCTGCCTTCCCTGCTGTGGGGACCAGAGGGAATTCAGCAACTCTCTGTGCAGCCCATCCCAGTAATCAGTCTGAGAGTTTATTTTCACAAAGTCTTATCCGATAAGCTAGCAAATAAACCAAAGGAGAGCTGATGTTGTGGGGCATGCACATCCCAGAGCTTCTTCCATCCTCAATGGTGCTAGGGCCAGAGTTGCTAGCATAGTGCCTTCTTTCTAAGAGCTACAGCCACACTCTCATCTGCCAGCTCTTCCATAGAGCTCAGCACCTGCCAGGGATGCAAGCAGGGGGGGTGCCAAGGCTGTCCTTGTCCTGGGCTGCATCAAAGGAAAGCTGGCCAGCAGGGTGAGGGAGGGGATTGTCTACCTCTGTTCTGCCCTTGTGAGGCCCCATCTGGAGTACTGTGTCCAGGTCCGGGGCCCCCAGAACAAGAAAGACATGGAGCTCTTGGAGTGGGTCCAGAGGAGGGCCACAAATATGATCGAAGGGCTGGAGCACCTCTCATATGAGGAAAGGCTAAGGGAATTGGGCTTGCTCAGCTTGGAGGAGATAAGGCTCCAGGGAGACCTCACTGCAGCCTGCCAGTAGTTGAAGGGAGCTTATAATAAGCAGGAGGGGGACCAACTCTTTACAGAGTCTAATAGGGATTAGGATAAGGGAGAATGGCTTTAAACTAAAAGAAAGGAAATTTAGGTTAGATGTTAGGAAGAAATTCTTTACTCAGAGGGTGGTGAGGCACAGGCACAGGCTGCCCAGAGAGGTTGTGTATGCCCCATCTTTGGAGGCATTCAAGGCTGGGTTGGGTGGGACCTGGGGCAGCCTGAGCTGGTGGATGGCAGCCCTTCCCACAGCATGGGGTTGGAGCTTGATGATCTTTAAGATTCCCTCGATTTTATGATTCTATGAGTCACACCAGGACCACCCAGTGGTCCTGTGGTATCAGGAAAAGAGGAGGAAATGATAACTAGTCACAAGGATGGCAAGAGAACAGCTGTCCAGGTAGTTTCCAAGTACTGAACACTAGGCAATGTTTCTGCAGCTGACTGGAATAAGGAATGAGAATAATTTACAGCTACTTGTGACTGTGAGACACATTTTTTTCCCCGCACATGCGAGCTCAAAGAATCATTTTTCTTGCAGTAATCACAGAAAGTTTTGCATGATTTAAGCCTTTCCAGAAATTACATGCTGGGTGGTATTGCAAAAGTATTTTTACACTCAAACTTCGCCAAGCAAATACAGGTTGTTGATGGCAGCCCACAGATTCCACTTGTAACTATAAATGCTTTGTGTACCGTGGGTGTTCATTCCCCAGCTCAGGCTGCACCTTTCTCCCTGGGGTCAGAAGGGAATGTGGGGATCAAGAGGGAAGGGAGGGAATGATCAAGCCAAGCATGCAAGAAATGGTATGCATTTTTCCTGGGTATTGAAAGCTGCCTTTCTAACCTGAAAATTATCTCACTTATGCTAGTAGAGAAATGAAAGGAAGGTGAGAAACAGACCTAAAAAAAAAAAGATTCAAACATCCTCTTACTTTTTTGAGAGGAAAGCTTCATAACTTTTACAGGTTTCACTCAAGATCTCTTGAGGATGCAATGTGGGAACTGAAGCATAACTTGGAAGCTGTATGGAAAAGTAAGCAACATCACATGGCTACTACTGCTCAGTCACTTTCTAGAGAAGTAGACAGATGTGCTTTTCTTCCCTTCTCCATTTAAAAATCCAGAGCCTGGGGCAGGATAGCCTGAGTGGGACCAGGCTGCACGCACCCACTCAGTCAGAACCAGCAACACAGCACGCAGCTTCCCTGCGTGCACATTCTTCTGTCACATCAGCATGCCCTGTAATTTCCTGTGTTTATCAGGCCCTGGAGGATGTTGAAGAGGACAGTCAACCAGAAACAATTTTTTCCCCCAAATGACAGGAGTTATGAGGCCACAAACTCGCTCTTCTGCAATGCTGCAGAAGTGTGTGATAACAGAAGATAAAACAGAATATGAAATGTTAGCGAAGTTACTGCAATGGTAAAAATAAAGTGTTATTTTTCTCACACACATTAGGAAATAGGCAGTGTGGCATTTAAAATATTTGAAACAGTGTTTATTCATCCACAATGCCCACAGTAATCAATCATTATGTCAGTAAAAATAATGCACACTGATAAGAGGAGGAAATAACACATTGCTAGACATTTTGTAGTCAATGCACAATTCCTGATCCCACATCTTCTAGTGAAAACTGAAATCCAGCACATTCCAATGCATCTGAGGTGAACAAAATCCAAATTTACTTGAAAGCAAAGATGCATTCACAATGCAAGTGCCTTTTACCCTGCAGCCATTAAACTGCAAACATCACATACAGTTGTGCTGATCTGGAATTATCTGTAATTATTTTGTTTGCTGTATACAATACTGATTTCATGTCAAGACTAAAAGCGTTTCAGCAGCTACAACTCCCAAGTTCCCAGATGGGATCGCTCATAGCTACCACAAAATTAAACTTCTGCTAAGTATTGCATATATGAAAGCAGCACCCGAGACTTCCAGAGATGTTAAAAAAAAACAACCCTATAACCTTGATAGATTTGGTTTAAGGAGGTGGAAGATAAAGAAATTTTAGGTCAAAAAAAGTGTTATGAGTAAGGTGCCTCTGAAATCCGCAAGAGAATTTACACCTTGCTTGAATTATCACGCCCACAAGAAGATAGGGATGAAAAACAAAAGTCCCAAAGCTTTAATGATCAGAAGTCTATATACTGGCCTAAGACTGGAGGAACTCCAAGCCAGCATCCCTCACAGGGCTGGGCTGGGCCCACAATTGAAACTACTCTATTTCTTTTAGTACCTCCTGTTCAAGAGCAGCTCCTCTTTCCACAACACTTGTCCCTCTCAGCCTGAGTGCTCCATGCTGCGTTTTTTCACTTCTCTTGACCCTCCTTTTCTTGGCTTTCTTCTCCTTCCTCCGCACGTCTGCTGACTCCGTTTTTGCTCCCATACTCAAGCAGTTCATCTCAGGGGTTACCCGGGGACAACAAACATGCTGTAACTATCTTACCATTGGCTCTCCACAATAGGGCAGCTACTCCTCCAGGGATATGAAACTCTTAGAATCCAAGACTGCCAATCTGATCACACATAGTCCATTATTTCCTAGCATTGCTTGCAGTTAAGTGTAAAACAGCACGAGTAGATACTTCCCTGCCTTCCCCTCCCTCGACTCCAATGCACATATCCTCCCAGGGCATCAGACTCAAACCACGCTAAAGAGATTGCTCCTGGGTCTCCTGAATAAAAGACTTTTGCAGGGTATAACTCATGGGTGTCTCACATATTGGCTTGCCTGGGCTGCACTGAGTGAAAAGGAATTGTCTTGGGCTGCAAATAAAATATGTATGTTGCTCTGAAAGTAATGCCCCCTATTTATTTCCATGGAAACTACAACAGATATAAAGAGCAAAATAACACTATTAGATAGAGCACATTCCCAACTATAAAACGTAATTTTTCAACATAGCTACCACCATTAGCTATACATTTTTGCCAGCGATGAACAAGAGCCTGCATGCTGCGCTCATAAAAATCTGCACCAGTGGAGGTGATCCACCACCACCAGCGCTGAAACGCACCACCCACCATCTCACTGTGCTCACATCCATTCCTTGGTCTCCATCAGTGTTCAGCAGGAGTCTTAACCTATTCTTAAATCCCTGTATGATAACAGAAGGCACATCTGCACATTATTTGCTGTTCACGGGGCCGTGTTCAGCCAACACACCGAAATGCATAACATTATTTGCCACCACATGGGTCAGCAACACACTGTGCCCCAAGTCCCAGTTTCAGCGCAGACTGTGCCGCTCGCACAGCTCTGGGTGGTTACTGGGAGCAATGGTTGTGTGCTCAGGGCCAGGTCAGGCCATTCAGTGGGACAGAGCCACCACCATGATGGTGTGGGGCAGGGAGTGGCTGCAGAGTGGGATGGGTGGGGCTGCATGAGGCCCATGGGCTGCTGGTTGGACATCCCTGCTATAACTCCTGGCTCCTTGTAGTTCCAGGTGTGTTTACCTACATTCTCGCTGCTTCCTGCTAGACATGCTAGAAAAATATCAGGAGACCAAAAGTTTGTTAGATCAGCTGGAGATTTAATGCTGAAAGCCCAGCTCTGGAAGGGAAATGTAATAAAACAAGATTTGGTTTATATTAGCATCCCTTCTATGGAACTGCTTTTACAGCATCTTAACAACAGAAGAAGGCTTTAGCAGAATGGTGTAAGAAGACAGCAAAACTGTCAAGGCTACCAGACTGAGATAAATATTTGTAATCCATACTAGTTACCATCTGGGCTGTGAAGAATCCTGTCTTTGGTGCTTACATAGCACTTTCCAGATTGCAGGAAATTGCTGTGATGATTTACATATTTACATTTCCAAATACTTCTTGAAGAAGACATATTAAATAAAAAAAAAAAAAAAAGGGGGTGGGGGGGATATTGAGAAAATTTAGGGCTGGAGCAGTCCAAGATGGTATTTTCCACCTGCAAGTATGTCAGGTCTGAAAGAAAAGAATGTGAAGAATTCTTTGGAGAAGGACAGATTTTCAGGTATCAAAGACAGGGCTCAGTATGATTTATTATCCTTTGGTTGCAGGGGTTGTTCCCTTATGGTAGCAAGCAGTTGCTGGAGGGAAAAGGCATTAAGGTAGCACTTCATTCTGCAGTACTAGTTGCTAGGGTGACCAAGGCCTTTGAATGAGAAACCAGAAGTATATTACTAAGAAGACTCTATGTTAAAGAATCACCAAACATGGTAAGAAGTGTCATGTGCTGCAAACGCTGGTAAGCTTTCATTTGAAGGACAGTATCAAGCTGACAAAAATGGGATGGAGCTGACGTCAGTACATGCAAGAGTACTAACAAGTTCTTGACAGTGTGCAGAGGTGGGACTCAGTTTTCATACCAAAACCCCACAGCCCAGCTCACCCAGGCTCTGCAATGCTCAGCATGGCTCCTGACTGGGCACCAAGCAGGTGGCTCCTCCAAGAGCAGAGCTCCTCCCGTACCCTGTGAGGGAGGAGGTTGGAGCACAGCGGCATGTGTGTTCTGTGCGCTGGCTTCTCATGGAAACTGCTGACTCCTGTGAGACACAGCCTCTTTTTCCTGAATGCATGATTTCTGAAGGTATTTCATTACGCTATTCCTCACCC
This sequence comes from Alectoris magna, assembly GCA_030625065.1. Classification (NCBI taxonomy): domain Eukaryota; kingdom Metazoa; phylum Chordata; class Aves; order Galliformes; family Phasianidae; genus Alectoris; species Alectoris magna. The sequence continues at coordinate 111,622,572 of CM060560.1, forward strand.
CCAGCCATCCTGCCTGCCTGTGGTGTATGGGCCCCTGCATGAGCCCCTAGGGGCTTCAGCAGGAAAAGGCAAACAAAGTGATTTCAAATATGTGTTCAAATCTCATGGATTTGGACTCTGTAACCAATGATAGAACATGGGGCTTGCAGAGTTGTGTTGTGATATGAAGGGAAAAAAAAGACAAAAATCTTTCTTGTGAGCAATTCTCATAAAGCCAAGCAATGGAACTGAAGGTGGGATTTGCATCAAGAGCTTTGCCTTGGCAGACTTGCCTTTGTACCTGGAAGTTTTCTCTGTAAGCCATGGAGAGACGTACTGCTTGTCAGAAGGGCCACCAAATGCACTGCCTCTACTCACTACTGCTTGGGAGAAAGAGGCTTTCAACAGCAGAAGGGTGGATGCAAAAGAAAAACACTAATGAATGAGTTCTGGCAAGGTAGTCAATAGCATTGGTAATACCTGTCCAAAGTATCCCAGCTAGAAAAATTAAAATGCCCCACAGAAACAGGTACAGGTCGTCATTACAGGATCACCTTCATTCGCTGGATGGGAGTCAGTCAGAGCTAATGTAACATCATCAGGGAATGTGATGAGTCCTCCATAATGCAAAGCTACAGCAGCAGCAGTCCCTGCTGTCCCTCAGCTGGCAGTGGAGGTGGCACAAGCAGGGACATTGATGCTAAGCAGGAGCTTTGGGATCCCAACTGACCTGCAACTCATCTAAAACCACTGGCATTACACATACTACACTCTGCATCTTAGAAATGGCTCGAGTGTACAGTCATGCGAAGATGTTTTAAGAATTTTGCGCATTGAGCACTAAAATGTTACACTAGGTCCTAGTTCAGGAATAACTGGATGAGAAGGGACTTAGGGCACCTTCTTGTCATCCAAGGCACAAAGCAGTGCCTGCCCTCAAGGTCTGGCTCATGCTGCACAGTAAGAAAGGAATGTGACAGTGTCGTGCTACTCACTTCTAAAACACAGATTTTTTTAAAAAGGGGTGTTATTTACAATCCCTGGTTTTAGGAGCTTGCCTGACTCACGGCAAATTAGAGAAGATCAAAGTGACCACTGCACCCCACCACAGCAGTGAGTGAGTGCATCCAGTTGCACCTCAAAAGTAGAGCATGAGCCAGCTGACAAGAGTTCTGGTACCAAGAAGAGCTGATCCAGGTTGCCCAGAGAAGCTGTGGTGCCCCATCCCTGGAGGCAGTCAAGGCCAGGCTGAATAGGGCCCTGGGCAGCTGAGATGGTGGGGGGCAGATCTGCCCATGGCAGAGGGTTGGAATTGGGTGGGCTTTGAGGTCCCTTCCAACCCAGCCATTCTATGATTCTATGATTTCTGCCTTAAGCCTGAAAAGCACAAGTCTCAATTTTGTGCCGCCACGCTGGCTGCCTGCAGCACCGTAAGATGGTATTTCCAGGCAGATTCACCATGCGAGAGCAAACAGAGATTGGTTCAACCAAATACTGGCATAATTATTCATGCTGCTCCTTGAGATTCATCTGGCTTCTCTGCCTCTACAGATATTTCTACCTGTGCTCTCCACAACTGAGAGAAATCTGTTTGATTTACCCAACTGTGTTTGTAAAGAGAAAGATACAGGAAACGTCTACATAAACAACACTGAAAAGTGGCAAAAAACTTCTGTGAGCGAACTTTGGAAAGGTAACAGCAGTCAGTGATGAGTTTTCATATCGGATAGACGCTGAATACATTCCTTTTGCAAATGACAAAGTACTTATGATGATGTATGGAACAGCACATGCTGTAACTCAAAGAGGACGACAAAAATAGCACTATAAGGCAAAGCAAACAAAGTTACACGCACTGGAGAAATCACAAGTCTGAGCTACGTACGTGCATAGTAATCCTCAAAGAATCCGTTTGAAATTGGAAAAAAAGCATACTTTTTCAAGTAGTTCTACGTTCAGTTCCTGAGCTCTGACATCTCAGAAAGCCATTTCTCAGAAGGACAATGCAACCCTGGATACCCAGTCAGCCTTGAGCGCTGTTGGGCGAGCAGAACGCGATCCATCGCCGTAAAACCGAAACGAAACGCAGCAGAGGCAGAGGCTGGAAAAGTTTTCCCGAGCTTTGCTCCGTTTCGAAAAGGAACCGAGAGGCTGCGAGAGTCAAAGAGCGGAGCACCGCTCCCTTACCTGCGCCGCCGGCACCCGCGATGCCCCTCGGCGCCACCGCTTGCCGGCCCGGGCTGCCCCGCGGGAGGGCACCCTGCAGCTGCCCCGGGAGCCGGCGGCCACGGGGGGCGGGCGGGCTCCTCCCTGCAGTCCTCTCCCAGAGCAGGGGGCTTCGAGGAAAGAGGGAAGGGGCGGCCCCGGGAGCGGCGGGCGCGGGGCAGGGATAGGGACGGCCACTCCTCTCCGGTTTTTCTTCTTCCCTGAAGATCGTGGCTTCCTCCGCGAAAATAGTCACCCGTCGCTGTAGCTCCTGTAATTACACAGGAATGTACGGCAGAGCCCTGAATCCGAAAGAAGAATGTCCAAAAATACTGTTAGGGTGATGCCACAGCTTGTTTACAAATGTCTTGCCATCGTAAACGGTGTTACTGACAACGCTGGATCAATCACATCACTCTGATTGCAGCTCTTGCACCGCCAACTCAATCCTCAAATCTTATAATCGGAAAAATCCTCTTTCGAGATATCTGCCAGGAGGCTGTGACAAACGAGTCTGATCAGCCTTCCTGACCATTCCCACCCATGCCAGCACCAAGATCCTGTGATGGCAATGTCTGTGGCACCTGGAATGGCCAAGCAAAAGTGTTCCCCTGCAACTGTTAGCCGTAGCTGGGACTAAACCCTGAGGCTCTGACAAGTTCCCTGAATTTCTGCCATGCACCACGTGAAAGCTTTTTGCCTGAAGGAAATAATGGATGAAATTAACCCCGTGTTAAGATTAAAGCAGATTAAGAGTGCATTCCCGTTTGATGCCAATCATAGAATCATGGAATGGCTTGGGTTAGAAGGGACCTCAAAGATTTAGTTCCAACCCCCCCCACCCCCACCCCCCTTATTTGCACTTCATCTTCTCAACCAGCTCTACCCGTGTTTGTCTCTTTAGTATCTAGTTACACTTTCACTCTCAGATAAATAGTACTACAGCAAATACCCTGCAGCATCTGGCAAGCAGATGTCTTTGCAAGTTGGGTGATGTCACCAGTACAGAGAAAGAGCCAATGAATATTTTCCAGGAGGACCACCTCCCTCCAAACAAAGCTCAAGATCCCATCTTCTGTGGCAGCTGCTCCTCTTTCCTGGTATGAGCAACTTCTTTTGCAATATTTTTTTATTTTTTTGACAGCAGAATGCATCTCGCATAATGGCGTTAATTCCTACCTAATGGATACTCTTCTGTTGCAAAAGAGTTTCCAGTTGGACCGATCTAAATCAGCAAATGAAACTCATAATCGCAATTATCTCTTTACCCTAGGTTTGATGTGTTTGTCTCAGAGGTGGAGAAAAATCACTTCCTGGGATTCCTCATTTCCATCCATTATTTAAATGACATAAAAGTGATTCTAAGTAACGATTAGTCAAAAACTCCAATTACAAAACTCTAACTGGAAGGAAGCCCTGCAGGGATTCTACGCATCTACGAGGATGACTGCGATGTGCATCAAGGTAATCACAGAGAAGTAAGTGTGCAGTACTGTTAGTGACTACAGGAACAACAGAACATTTGTCAGAGTTTTTTAGAAATGACCAATCAACAAGAAATCAAGGATTGGGATGCTGAATCATTGTACCTGTTCCAAATGCATGATGCAAGCCTGGCACAACTGTGCTCTCCTCTAGCTGAAGGAATAAGAACATCTACTCATTTCTGAAAGGGTTATATTCCAAATGTTTGTTGGTAAAATGAGACAAGAACATTTGCCTTGCTTATAGTATATGCTGAGAACCAATACAAGGGCGGTTTCCTTAAGGAAAACTCGAATATGTAAAAATGGAATAAAGTAAGTAAAAAAGACTGGTTTGGTTCATACTCTGTTTTCCTGCCTGTTCAGGATTGTTTCTGCAATAAATTTGTAAAAGACAATCAAAATTACTAATAGATACAGTTTACTAGCTTGTAACTAACAAGCTATTGAATCCATTCTACTTTTCTTCCTCTCGATCTGTCTTCACACTGTCTTCACATGCTTGACATTGTATTGAAAGTTAGGCCTGTGCTATGAGAGATGACTACTCACTGCTTGAATAACTTGGTTTTGATGCAATTAACATAGCTTTTGCTCTCTGGTAAAATTACCACATACTCATAGAATCATAGAATCATAGAATCATAGAATGGCCGGGGTTGAAAAGGACCACAGTGATCATGTAGTTTCAACCCCCTGCTATGTGCAGGGTCACCAACTACCAGACCAGGCTGCCCAGAGCCACATCCAGCCTGGCCTTTAATGCCTCCAGGGATGGGGCACCCACAACCTCCTTGGGCAACCTGTTCCAGTGCGTCACCACCCTCTGTGTGAAAAACTTCCTCCTAATATCTAACCTAAACCTCCCCTGTTTCAGTTTAAAACTGTTTCCCCATGTCCTATCACTATTCACCCTCTTAAACAGATGTACCCCCTCTTGTTTATATGCTCCCTTCAAATATTGGAAGGCCATGATGAGGTCTCCCTGGAGCCCAGTTCCCTCAACCTTTCTTCATAGGAGAGGTGCCATGATTCCTCTCCAACATGGTATATCCTATTAACTTGGTAAGAAGAAGATATCAAATAAAGGCAAATGAAAACTATGGCTTCTAAAATGGAAAAGCAAAATTCTTTGACCAACTCAACCCAGGTGCATCCTGTACGTCTGCCCATCTGACAAACTCATTATTTCCATATGCCCTTGTATCCTCCTGTTTTTGACTGGAAAATTCCTTCATAATTGTGATCCCTCTTTCTTTCTAGTCAAAGGAAAAAGCATCCACAAAAAATATTAAGAAACATACTTCAAATAATTATCCATTGGCCTTAAGTCTCTAAAATGCTTGGCAGAGTAGACTTTCTTGTGGCTGGTTGGTTGGTTGTTTGCTGCTGATACTGAGCACTGCCCCTGAAGCAAGTCATAAAACATTTCTTCAAGACTAAGTGCTACGGTACAAATTTACAATTAGTGTCTGAATAACTTTTCAGAGAAGTTACCTAAAGAAATCATTGCAAGTTCAAATGTCTGTGGCTTTTAGACACACAGGTCTATTACATTGCTCTTGGTGCTGTGCCCAGTTTTTTGCTTCATCAGAGTTATCAGAGATATCAAGCACTTATATCCACCACAGCAAGGACTCTCCTCTGTACTTTGCCATTTGCTCACTGCCACACATCTGTGCCTCGGTCCAAATGCATTAGAGGCAAATTAGAGTTACACATGTTCTAGGATTACTTTCACACTGTAGTTTGACCAAGAAGGCTCACAATAGCCCTTAAAGGCATCAGAGCCAGTTTCAGCCTGGTTACTTGAGGCACAGCCCCTTTAGCTGCTGTCACCACAATCACAACTTTGTATTTTTCTTTTCTGGGCAGCCTGGTGTGGTGGTTGGAGACCCTGAACATAGCAGGGGGGTTAACACTAGATGATCGTTGTGCTTATTTTCAACCCAGGCCATTCTATGATTCTAACCCTGCTCTCTGAGCTGCTTTCTTCAGGGCTCTGGTAGCTGCAGGCCATGTCTTTGACCCTTGCCCTCTCACTTCGGGCAGCAGTCCTCATGGCAGCCTGCCTGCAAGGAAGAAGGCCTTGTCCCTTGCATGGCTGCAGAGCCATGCTCTGCATCTATGCTATCCCAGCCCTGCACAGCCTGTGCACCTCCTGGGCCTGCTCCAATCCAGCGTGGCACAACTGAAAAACATTTCTGTCTGAAAACAACCCTGAAAACTTCAAGCCCAAGATTTGCTCTCTGTTAGCATCTCCGTAAGAGCGCATCTAATTTATAGCGGAGGAAATGTAGCATACAAGTGTAGCTGATACAGATAAAGCAATCTGTCTCCAGACAGAGTGCACAAAAAGTTAAACGAATAGTTCCGGCCTCGCAAAGCACGCGTGGCAGTTGAATAAAGAGCAAGTGCATACATTGGCTATGCCTTAAGAAAAGCAAACGTTGACGTTCTCTTTTCATTACAACTTGTTGCGAGCAAAACAAATGAGAACTGAATACAAAGACCCATTTTATAACAGCCCAATTTTCGGAGGCCTGCTAGGGATATTTTCTCTTGTAGGGATTGATAAAACACAGATTTAAATCTGCAAAGTTTTAAAAGGTTTCTAGGCTTAATTCTGTCATCAGTAAAACATGTGGTTATATTACACACAGCATTTTAAAAATATTGGCTTTAATTGTTATTATGTTGTTATTACATAATTATGTAATTATGTAGGTTATGTACTTTTCCTTTTTACATGTTGCTCGTAAAATTTTGTAATAATTTGTTGTTTTATTTTCAAGCTTGCATGTTCTCTTGGCATTAACCAGCAACTTGCCAACCTCACTCCTTCCATATATAAATGCATACCCCTTATGAAAGCCTTCCACATAGAATATCATGCAAAAACAACTACTGAGAGAAAAAAAGTAGAAAGAGGAAATGTCATCATACCCCTACATGCATTAACAGAAGAGCTGCAGTGACTGCAGATGCAGTATCTGAAAAAATCCATAAATCATGCGTAATTGGCACTGTTTCAAACTGCTTATAGTCCTTTGAGCTGATCTAACAATTTGGCATATGCAATTTAGTGCAGCAAAACCAGAAATGCCAAACATGCTAACTGTAAGAATTTTCTGTATGGACTTCTCCACTTCCATGTATTGTTAAGATTCAGAATGGAGGAACCTGAGAAAAGCAGAAGCACCGTTAGAGAACATTTTGCACATCATGAGTATATTTCTTCTCATAATCTCAGTTCTTGAATATTTGCACTGATGCTGTGAGCTGTGCAGGTGTGTTCTTCTACAGCACGAACATGTATGCAAACAGTGATACCTATCCAAACTTCACAGATAAAGCATCTTTGCTTTTCTTGTCAGAAGTCTGTTGAATGAGAGCAAACATGATTTCTAATTTTGCAGAAACATGAAAATCAGCTCTAAGAAGAATATTTCTGATTGGATGTGGCTTGCTCAATTAGCTGAACTACATTCCCCATAAGCAGAATGCCTGTATGTGGAACTATTATGGCAATCCCAGTGTCAATTCTGCAAACTCATGTCATGGTTTTAGACTAAGACAGGGGAGGTTTAGGTTTAGGTTAGATATTGGGAGGAAGTTTTTCACACAGAGGGTGGTGACGCACTGGAACAGGTTGCCCAGGGAAGTTGTGGATACCCCATCCCTGGAGGCATTCAAGGCCAGGCTGGATGTGGCTCTGGGCAGCCTGGTCTGGTGGTTGGTGACCCTGCACATAGTAGGGGGTTGAAACTACGTGATCACTGTGGTCCTTGTCAACCCAGGCCATTCTATGATTTCTTTTCACTGTACTTCAGCTTGCAAAGCAAGTTATAACTCAAAGGTAATGTCAGACAAGGAAGATCTCATCTATTGTACTCACTCAGGGTCAAATACCAGGCAAAGTCAGAGTTTATCAGTTGTTGCAGAAGCTGGGATGTAGAAATACTAGACAGAGGACTTTCAGAAAACATGAGACATTCTGTCAGCTAATGAAAGAAACTGAGGCTATGGAGAACTAGAAACTGCCCCAACCACTGTTAGGTTCCTGCAGTCAAGGCACCCAAGAAAACCTTATGAAGAAACCAGCGGTTCTGAATGCCACACAATTCTCAGGTTGTATGGTGGTAAATAGAGCCAGTAGTCACACACAGAAATGTAGGCAAGGAAGTTCAGAGACCAGCTCCATTCCCAAACACTGTCCTTCATTTACACTAAATGAGGCGCTAGCCCTGTGGGAAAAGTAGTATGCAGTCAAATGATTAAATCATGTCACATAACACATGTTTCACTGGGGAAAGAGGAGAGGGGGTCGGGCTAAGCTTTCAGAGGCAGCTGTAATCTGGATTTTTCTTGTTCTTCAGAGTTTAACATGTTGAACCCAATGGTGCTCCTTTGACATTTTTTATGATGCAGTTTTGTCTTCCTCATTGTTTTGCTAATTTCTGTTCCCTCTGTCTGTCTGACTCATGTGCTGTTCTCTGCACGTAGGTCGGTGAGTCAGGAGGGAGGGCTAGCCAGGGGGGAGCGTATCAGGGTGAACAACACTCTGGACTGAGACACTAAGCAGGAGCAACAGGAGGAGAAAACCTGCCAGCTATATGAAAAGCACCAGCTGCAGCCCAGCCTGTAGGGAGAGAGAGAGATGCTTTTACTGGGAAAGGAAGAAATCAAGAGGAATAGTATGGGGTGGGAGGTTTTTGTGGAGGGGGTACGGGCTGGGAAATCAGAACCCTGTGTTGCCATGCAGGTGTTATCTCCTGTGATCTGTCCTTAGCTTGTCTAGCTTGCCTTCAGTCTCCTTTGTGGCTGTTACATATCAAGCTTTTGCCCTCCCAAAGCACCTCATTTTTTTGCCCAGATCCTTGTCCACCAACCCAAAACTTGCAAACCAGAGCCAGCTCTGCACTCTCTCTACCATGCTCCTCCCCATCGATGCCCTGCTCAGATGGTCCCATTCAATCCACCAGCTCCAGCTCCTTATTCCTGGCCTCACTGACTCTGCTTTCCCAGGAGCTACAAAGCAGAAGCTGTATAGCATCAGTCAGCTCTCCTTTATCTCTGCTGTAATCCATGTGTCCTGTTAGTGCTGATGAGGGTGCAGGCCCACCTCCACCTCCCTGCTGTAGTTTCAAAATGTCCATCTGTCTGTCTGTTAATAGATGTTGGCACAATTGTGCAATAAGCATCTGAGTGTGCATTGGAACTCACAGGGCAATGTCATGCAACCTGATTACAGGCAACTAGGTATCTTTTTAGGAAAAAAGGGTGGTAGGAAAGGAGGACAGTGAGAATGAGAAGGCTGTTTGGAGGAAGGAAGCTCAGGGAATGCAGAGAAGCATGGGGAGAGCTTGAATGAGATTTGTGGTGAGGTAGAGGAAAGGAGGAATAGAAACCCATCCTGCAGCACATTTCTCATGAAAGGTGCTCGGGCACAAACTTCTGGTGTGTTTCTGTGTATATATATCAGGTATATATTCATGCAATACACATACAAATATAGTCAGTATGTATCAGAACATATGTACATAGATGTGCACACACATATATATGTCACCCTGTAAGCAGGCACATGAAAATGAAATCATCAAGTAATTTGGAAAGCTAGTGATTGGTGTAAAGGAAACAGAGACAATTCTGATTCTGGATCTCCTGCTGAAGTTCCCTACCAGAACATCCTCTTTCAGTCGAAAAGGAAAGAAAAAAGACTCTACTGTCATCTTTGTTTCATTTTGGCTTTGCTGTGACTGACTTCTTTCTGTTGTTTTAGGAAATGCAATTGTTTTAACTCCTTTCTGTTTCTGAGCTAATGAATTTCTTTATCTGCTAGAAAATAGAAGTCAACATGTACACTTGTGCTTCATTTCAAGTCTCAGTAACAGGAGCGTGTCCTCTTTCTTCAGCTAAGGCAGTGCACAGCCCAGCAAAACGTCACGTACCTACCTGCAGCTGCTGGGCTCTAAGCTGGACCACATGAAATGCAGGCAATGTGCCACTGTACTGGCTTCGATACAGACCATTGCAGAGCAACTTGGTGATGGATGATGGAGATATCTTGAAATGTATTCCTAAACTTTCTTATTTTCAATTATGTTGTATTTTAAAAGTGCCTTTAATGTTTATTTTTTATTGGGTGGAGGAATGCAAATTTCTTACTAGTTAAGGCTGTGTGACAAGTAAAGAAGAGCCATGAAATTATTTGTATAAACCTGCATAGACCTTCTTAATGTAACTTACGTGTTCTGGAAGGAAAATGTTCCTTTGAAAAATAATGTTAAAACTGAAGCCTTCAATTAATCTTTCTATATTTACATTTATAGACTAGGACGTGCTGTTTACAAGGAAAGCAACAGCAACAACAACAACAAATCTTTCTTTTTCTCGGAAAGAAACTTCTGGCATCACACACAGCTGATTTGCCAGAATAAAGGCCAAACTGGTCATGCCCTGAGGCAAGAATTTCCCAAAAGTGAGTATTTGAAGAGAGCTTCCCAAAAACTTTTGTGTATTTAACAGTGAGAATACAGACAGTTAAACCGACCGCTGTGAGTACAGGTGGCACAGACATTCTGGCCTAGAGAAGCAGCTCTTCTCATCCCTGGAGATGGGCTTGCATTAATCCCAGGGAAAGCAGGAGCCACAGGGACCTCTTTCCTTTTGCAGGGGCCCTTTTGGCCTGAGCCTTCACGGTGTGTGCTGGTGGGAGCACCCAGGGTGACATCAGCAGCTCCCAGAAAAATGAAGGTGAGGAGTGTGAACTGTGTGCTGGAAACAGAGGGCAGATCAAGAGGGCAGTTTTGTATATGCCTGCAGAGAGGAGCTGCCTACTACTGACTGAGATACGCAGGGTCTCAGGAACGAGATCAATCCCTAACACGAGACTGAACTTTGCCAAGGATTGCAGTCTGTAATGATTTCCCTCATTTCAACAAAAGTTGTATGTCAACAAAACAGGGAAAAAATTAACCATTTAATCCTGTGCTCCTGGTAATGCTTTTTTCTCCCACTGGCACTGGAATTGATTTTAACCTCAAACTCATTCTTGGTATGAGTTACATCACATCTGCTCAATTGGTATTGATGGGCTCCCTCTACTGGGAAATTGCTATTCATGCTGTCTAGCCATAAAATATTTTTTTATACAATGTATTTTCTAATACATATGCATTTTTTTATTTACAACTGCCCATATAATTGTAAAAATATTTCAGCCTCTTCCCTAAACACTGGCATGTTTCCACAGCATGCATGGACAGATGGAGTTGGGTGTTGGTTTTTATCTTTAGAGTTGGTGTCTGAAGTGTATAAAAAGCCGCAAAACTTAGAGAAACCTTGTAACGGATTTCTTTGTCGAGTAAAGTTTTGATTTCTATTTTGTTTCGTAGCTGGAATCAAAACTTGACTATTTCCCCTCTGTAGTCCTGGAGGACCCTTTGTTCTTAGCTCTTTCATCACAGATGACAGGAGTCTGTGACTGACATTGCTCAAACACATGGACACAAACTGTTGAACAGGTTGATTTCCTGAACAGACACTTAGAATTGCACTGTTAAAAGCAAGTGGAAAAGAGTGCTAGCAAATAGGGTCTTAAGTGTTATGTTATATTAGCAAAGTTATTTGCCAGAAAATTTGATATATGCTTCCATAAGAAATTAAAATCCTTGGTCTAAAAAGTGTACTGAGTCAAGGAAACAAGGATACTGTTATTAGGTGAAGCCTTGTTATCATCAGAATGTTCTATGCAAGATCCAGAATACACAAAATTTTATTTTTTTTTCTCAGGAATGTGCTGTATTCAGCACTTTCTCTTTCAGTTTCTTTGATATCAGACCAACAAATATTGAAATTAAGGTTTTGTGTTTGAAGTACAGCTATCATCAAGGACACCATCTAAACCACCTAATTTATCTCTATGGAAAGTGGTGAACCCTCTTACACCAGAAATTAAGTGAATATTTTGCTTCTTGCCTGCAGTGTCAGCTCTGAACCATAGACATGCAAACACTCAGATGCTCACAACTCCTTTGGAGCATTGGTATTCCCCTTATCTACTAATTCAGTCATAAAAAGAATGACGCACACTGGCTGGAGCAGTGACTCCAGCATGGCCAATCATCTTTACCCTTGGTCTTTGCATCAGTGCAAAATTACCTAAAAACCACTAATGATCATACTGAGGATTCTTCTGCCTTCTACATAGCTTCTGATAATGAAGGATTGGTGATGCATCTCCAACAAACATAAACATCACTTTCAGCCACCATCATTCAAGGTTTAGTCAAGGTCTGGAGAAACTCGTATATAAAACCCTTCTACTCTCCACATAGCAAATTAAAGAAAAACAAAGGGGCCCTGGAAATTTGTCACAATAGTTCTTTGTGAAAACTGTGCATACAGTAAAGTTCTATGCTGCTGTCAATTCTCCAGTGATCGTGGCAAATAACACATGGATGCAAATCTTTCTCCTTTAACTAAAGAAAAATTTTCATCAGTCTTGAATGGCCTCAGCTCAGAATTGTTTTTTAAGTAATCAAGTTGCTGAGTAACCTAAATGAGCAATGAATATTATGAATGATGCTTGGTATCTGGGTTATAAGAGAATCATAGCATGATTTGGGTTGGAAGGGCCCTTTAAGATCATCTAGTTCCATCCCCCTGCTATAGGCAGGGACACCTCCCTCTAGACCAGGTTGCTCAAAGGCCAGTCCAGCCTGGCCTTGAATGCCTTTAGGGTGGGGGCATCCACAACCTAACTGGGCAATCTATTCCAGTGTCTCATCACCCTCACAGTTAAAAATAGGAATATTATGTCAATTCCACGTAAAATAACAGAGTAAATGAAAATCAACCCCCTACTATGCTATACGTTATGATGAGGAAGTATATTATAGCATTTGCTTTTTGACAGCTATCTAAACCTCTGGTACAGCAGGCAGAGAAGTATCTATGAAGTCTGTGTGATTTGGTACTTACTTCTCTCTGTTCTCCAGGACTAGATTTTGGCTGCGTTATCCTTCTGAACATAGTTCAAGACCTGCTCTTTTTTCAGTGGTTTTGGCAGGTGGATGTAGAAGTTCAGGGTCTCATGATTATAAATTATTTCTTCGTCAATAATTCTGAACATCAGAATTGATCATACCTGTATTTAATTTTATATTTTTCACGTGTGCGTTCAGAGCCATGGATTTTGCCTTGAAGATGCCCACCTAGGAGATCAGGTAATCACACTAGAAGATCTCTTCTTACCCCTCTTAGAAAATACTGTGCTGTAACTGGATCTTGCTGCTGAAATGCTTGTACATACGCAAGCCCTAACATCTCGCAGGAGCACTTACCAGTTAGCTGGATCAGTGGGAAAGATCCACAAAGAGGTATTGTTTAGCAGAGCATCGTCTCCCACCTTGAACCACAGTTCAAAATGTGCTTCATGGGCCTCTGAGCCAGGTCAGTTTTCAGTGACAGCCCACAGAGGAAGTGATCAGCCTGCTTCTGCTGCCTACTTTTCCACTCTGTTCTGGAACTATTGTATGTGTTCTGTGTTACCTGTTACTGAATATTCTGGAAAAGACATTTTTGATCCCTCTGTCTTTGCTGCCTGCTAACTGGTCTTCTTTGTATCCAAGGTTTGGATATTGATCAAATTCATTGCCATCCCACTCTTGGAAAGAGCAAGAAAGCATGTAAGAATGAAAACCCTCTAGAGTTCTGATTACTTGTACATCCCAGTTCCATTTTCAGTTTAAATAGAAATATCAGTCATGCTATCCCAATCAGAGCCTTCTTTGAATGATTACCTTCCTTCTCAAATGCCTGATTAATTATGGAAAAATTGCTGATATCTGTGGGGAATGATTTTATTCCACCACGCAAGTTTAACTTTTCATAAGTAGTGCTGCTTGCCTGAGCTACATGGGACTACATTGGAAAGTGCTGTTGTGTGGTGCAACAGAGAACATCTGAAAGGTTCTGTCTCAGAGCTACACCACAGGGCTGATGGCAGGCAAAAAAGAACAAACACACTGAAAAACTCTCCAATTTGAGAGATGGGATTCAGTGATAAATACAGGAGCTGCTTTCAGAGAGCAGATACGGTGAGAGGCAGACCTGCTAGGCTGCCTTGGGGGCAATGGGTCTTGCCTGTGCATTCATGAGGTACTAAACAGCAAATCAGAGCCAGTACTCATGCTTTCTATGTTAGCTCTCTTTGGTGTTTCCTTCAAGTGTGATGTACAACCAGTGCATTATTTTTACATCTATTTCTGATCAGAATCTCATGAATACGAGCTTTTTGCAAATTCTGGATATTGCTGGGTCTGCTGAGTTAACTTAGCTGCAAAACAGGAGGAGGATGTTGATCCTCCAAATTCCAGGCAAAACTGGTGCAGCCATGATATTCAGTTCTCATGAGATGTGAGAGCAGGCTGCCATCTACCTGATATCATTTGGTAAGTGGCAACACTGCCCAAAGCAGGGGGTTGGAACTGGATGGTCATTAAGGTCCCTTCCAACCCAAGGCATTCTATGATTCTATCCAGGTTTATTGTAATGCAGTCTTCAAATCAGGATTATTAGAGGAAAGTTACGTGCATGAAAGTTTTGGCTGATGGAAGAATTTAATGAAAATCTAATCTGGACTGGGGAGGACAGGAACAATGCATAAGAACAAATATTTTTTCAGTCAGATTTATTATTTTATAATATCTGTTGCCAGGCAAGAAACAGCTTACAAGCATTAGCAAGGGTTCAGTAACATTCTTTTATACCCTCAGATTCTTACATAAAGCAAAACCAATCCCAAAATGAAGATAAGTGTTATAAAGTTTTGAGGATGCCCTAAGCTCTTAAAAGGTTGAACATTCAAAATTAAGGCTCTAAAGTAATAAAACCTTTGTCAATTACAGAAAATCCTGAGAAGAATACCCTAGTAAACTTTGTTTCTGGCTCATAAATCCATCAGTCTTCACTATCCTCTATTACCAAAGCAGGCTTTTCTTCATACTAGGCCTGGAGAAATTATTCCCAATGATAGGGAGGGAAGACACGTGTCAAAAAGCTGTGTTTCTAAGCATATGGAAATTGTATTCCTCTGCATAGAAGGAAATCTTAGAGATGATGAGATTTACAGCTGAGTTTAGGAGATCTTCGGCCAGAGAGAAAAAAAAAAACAAAACAAGACTTGCTTATCCCTGGCAGAGCCATTTCCCAATTCCTTTACTTGGCCTTAGTTCATGAAAAAAAGGAAAAAATGAAAAGGATCCATCACCCTGAATTTGTGGTACCCCTTCAGCCCCTTGAAGAGACTATGTAAAAGTGCAGGAGGCTGATCATCTCTGTTTTTGCCAGAGGTTTGAGAAAGGCTCAAATTTTGATGAGGCAGGACTAGAGCTGTAACAAAAGAGTCTTATAGCTACGAGTTACAGCTACAAAATAGAAAATGGAGGGAGGAAAGGCCACAACAGGGGAAAAGCTGGCAGAAAAACTAGTTGTGTGACTTTGGAAATGAGACTGAGGACATGGGAGAGAAAAGAAGGACATCAGAGAAACAAGAGTTGCACTGCAGGGACAGTGACAACAGCAATGTGTGAAGGAGAGCGTGGGGGCTTTTTTTCTCTCACCTCCACAAATTTGGAGTTGGGAGATTGTCAAAGATAAGAGATTCCTGTTTCCAAACCAACTCTTAAGTCAGTGTCAGGGCCAAGTAATGGATGATAGTTTATGTGTACGTTTTCTTTCCCAAACTTTCTGTTTGCAATTAAAGCAGAAATATAAGGGTTTGAATGACTTTGCACTGCTCTGTAATACGTAGATGTTCTCCTCTTAAACAAACAAATCCACTATTGTCCTACTGTAATGCTAAATCTGCCTGAAACCCCCTAAAGGTGTGGTTCATTGCCCCATATCTCTGAGCGGGGTCACATTCCTAGTGGAAAAAGAAAAGACAGGAATGTAGTAAAATGGATTAAAATCCATTATGCAGTTGAATTTTAGTTTCATTTTACAGCTTTGGATTTGCTCTAGCTAACAAGCCTCTTCTAGTCAAAACAAGAATGCTCCCTCTGTTCATCAGAGATAATGCTAAAATTCATTAGCCCAAGACATTCTAGCTTCCTGTGCATCAATATCCTTTCTCAGTGCTTGCTTGTGATGGGAACTGTTCGTTGTGTTTTGCAGGTATAGCTTCTGAGCATTCATCTTTCTGTGCTCTCCCTGGCTCTGATTTCTCTCCCATTCTCTTGTGAGACTTGTTCTTTCTCAGATGCAGTCTCTCTCTTCTCTCCTTCATGCCTTCAGGTTGCTAAAAGGCAGGAGAAAAACAGAAGAGAAGTTAGTGACTCTTACATGATCAACAAAATCTGATAAAGATATTTCAGTAGTAATGTATAGTAAAATAGTCTATTTACCAACCTCAGACAGATCAGCTTTAACACAATGGGCTCAAACTCATGGCCCCAGCCAGTAACCCTAATACTCAGCAAGGGATAACACTCTTTTGATTATGCTGTACGGGTGGTAGGAGGATTGTCTGCCTGGAGAGCAAGCTTGGGAGAGGAGACGAGGGAAAAAAAAGGAGGCTCTGAAATTTCATCTCAGGCTCCTTGTTTTTCTTGTTTCACATGATTCATGCTTAAGAACCTGAAAGCTGCTCACTGGTAGCTACAAAGACAGCAGCAAAAACTAGTGCTGAGACATTTACTTAGAGAAAAGGAATGCACAGAGAAGGAGATGAAGTAGAATTATCTTTTCTCTGCTTTTATTTTCTTCTGGTCTGTATAGTCATATAAAGGGCGGTTTGAACAATACCCGTAGGGTTCCAAATGCAAAAAAGGATTTTTCAACACTCTTTTTGGATCTCCGTGTTTAAGCCCACTCCCAAATTTCCTTTCAGATCTCTGGTATCTATCACTCAGTTCTGAAAGGTTCTAAAGTCCTTGACATCTTGCAGGCTTTAACAGTGGCTGAGGAATGACCACACTTTGGCCTAGCTGAAAGACAGATCAAAGTATAGGCCAGCACACCTTGCTGTAAATTACAGAAGGGTACCAGAATCCATGTTTTTAAAATGAAATAAAAGTCAAACTTAGTGTATTATATTCATATACTAATCACACAACTGACATGCTTACAGACTTTCTAGCAGTAGACACTTTTGAGAAACGATAAATAAACCATCAGCTACTAGTGAGGGTCGCCAAATGAGGCAATGGGAAATTCTAAATGAAATAAATACTGAGTAGTTCCTAAAAGGAAAAAAGAAGATTACAGAATTCACATAAAATCTTAAAAATTGAGTAACAGAATTGTCATCACCATAACTCTTCATATTCCTAGTGGACTGCGCATGCAGGGACTGTAACCATGGGACTGATCGTGTAATTATGCTATTTATCGAAGAGAGATTTTTGTTTCCTCTCTTTTTGCTAAATGGAAGGTCTGCCCAGAGAGATGAAGATTACTTCTCCATATGAAACTGTCAGTGTCAAAAAACTGAAAAAATAAAGGATACTTCCCATTGTTGTTATTTGAGGATAACGTCAAGTGTTATTCAAGCACAGCTTTTCAGTGGGGTGACTGAATGTGACATTGTTCTTCCAATACTTAAAAGGGGCTTACTGTTTAATACCCATCCCTCCACTGTGTGATACAACAGATAGTATGTATCATTATAGTAAATGTGTTAAATTGTCATAGATTAAGGTCATTATTGGCTACTTCTTCAATGCAAACCTGAGGCATGCAGAATCATGCCTCAGGAGAGATTGACAGGGAGAAGAATGAAATAGGAAAAGGATCCACACTGTCTGCATGCCCTTACAGTGAAAATGTAGCCATCGCAGCTGCTGCAGTTGTGCAATGACACTGGAGTGCCAAGGAGTAAAGAGAAATCTCCAAAACACCATGATGCCTGGCAGTCTTACAGATAACATGGCCTGTGGTTAAACCAGGTCAACAGCTATGAGAAAGAGACCTAGATATCACAGAAAAAGTGAATCAGATCTGTTTTTATTTTGCCTTGTTGCCACAGGGAGTGCAGTGTCTCATTCTGAAGATACACGCTTTGGAACAAGTCTAGATGGTGACACTGCATCCAAAATGTTCATACTAATAACGTTAGGAGTTTTACATTTCTTGAACTACAGCAAGGATCACATAATTCAAGAATTCTAATTCAAGCTTATTTCTGCTCCTCCCCAAGAAAAGACACAAAGATTATACGAGGGATAAAGCTGGCCTGATTTATTTATTTTATTTTATTTTATTTTATTTATTTATTTCGGAAGTCTTCGTAAGGTTACTGCTAGTTGTTACCTACCAAAGAAACTGAGCGTTTGCTCTTGAAATGCAATTGCTTCTCAAAGGACTCTGCAAATTCCTGCATGGAGTTTGATCTTGTCTCTGGGCCTGAGCTGTCTCCTGAAGGTGTTCTGCTTGCCTTCTTGTGGTGGTGGTATTTGGCATCTTGGTCTTCTTGAAATTCCTTGGAGCCCTTGAGATGACCTGAAGATGAGCCTTTGGCAGAGGCATGAAGTCGCGTTGTATGGAGGGAGGAAAGCCTGGCCTGTGAAAGAAGAGGTCTTTGCTGAGTACTGAATACTAAAGCAAAGTACACAGGACAGATTCTCTACTGCAGAGTACTCTCCAAGCAGTATTGCAGAACAAATAACCTTGCCCAGACTTCTGTAACTTTCCTTATTTGTGCAGAAGAATCACACTGTCAAAGAGCTTGCTTCCTTGGGGCAGCAGCAGAATTTACTAATTCCCATTTTTGAGTATCTAAGTTTTGGCGCACAAATAAACATTTGAAATGTGAGGTGTGCCCATGGTCATTGAAAAGAACTGGGACACTTCATAATCCCAAACACCCAGCCGTCCCCTCTGGGAATGGGTTCTAGGCAGGGCTTTCAAACAGCAGGGACTGGCTCATCTGGTCCTTTGTGGCCAGATGAGCCAGACATGGGGTTTGACCCACAGGTGCTCTGGATCTTATTAGAGATGTGAGGTCATCTGAGTGTGACAGAGATTATTTCTAGCCCAGTCTTATTATATCTGCTGCCTGGCCTAAATGCAGACAAGATACTCTACTGTTCAGCTCCAAATTTTTTAGTGGTTTCTTGGGGCATATTCATCCTGACCTCACAAGAGAGCATTTTCAGGGCACTAAGGGACATATCCCTAATACAGAAATGATAGAATCATAGAATCATAGAATTTATAAGTTTGAAAAAAAACGGAAACAGGCTTTTCACACTGGCTTGATGAGAGATGCTAAATCACCAGTAAATCTACTTCTGTTGCATATTCCAGCAAAATACCACAGCTCCATATAGGTAGATTTTCCCCCCTCATTACAAGCTCCCGCATGCAGCTGTTGGCAGTAACTGAGGGACTATATAGCCTACTGTTTGTTAATTTATACTTCCCATTTTCACAGACATCTGAAACTCTTTTTTTCTGTTGTTGTTTGGCTTTTTGTTTGTTTGTTTTTGTTTTTGTTTTTACATAAGTCTTCTACCTTCTAGATGTACTTAACACCAAAGGGTCTTCAGCTCATATAGTGCAAGTTCAACTTCATTTCCAGACATAAGCTTACTCTAGCAACTAGTATTATGGACTGCTGCTGAGAGTAGTGGTAATGATTCCTGCTATGCTATTTTTACTTTGGAGAAATACTGGTAGAACAGTAATCAATATGGCTGTGATTTCTGTAAGGTCATATCGTATTGTTATTTGGAAAAGCATCAAAGCAATCAGATTGTGCTTGAGGGACAGGAGTACACATGCCATGTCAAGCTGTACAAGCTGAACATCTCTCTCATTTTAATGGTATCAAAGTATATTTTTTTCCTGGAAGCACATATTATTTCACAGTAAAAATCACAGGTGTTTTTTCTTAGATGGTTTCAAAAAAAACAACACCCAAAAACTATAGGAGCACAGACAAAGCAGAGGGTGGTATTTATCAATCTTGTTTTACAATATCTGTGAATGTTCTGTATTACAAAGACTTTGCTTTTTATTTTTCCTTCACAGATGAAATTATAGTAAAGCCCTTAACAAAAAGACTGTAGTTCACATACTAACATAGACACTGTTTCAGAAAAGGGACAGGCCTTCCTCTGAAATGTGGATTTGTCTCAGTGAACCTAGGGTACAGCTACACATATGACAAGGGGAAATGGCTTTAAACTGGAAGAGGGCAGATTTAGACTAGATAATAGGAAGAAATTCTTTACTGTGAAGGTGGTGAGACACTGGAACAGGTTGCCCAGAGAGGTTGTGGATGCCCCCTCCCTGGAAGCTTGCAAGGCCAGGCTGGATGGACCAGGAGCACCTGGTCTAGTGGGAGATATCCCTGCCTATTGGAGGGAGTTGGAACTAGGTGATCTTAAAGGGCCCTTTCAACCCAAACCATTCTATGATTCTATAAACTTGTAATCATATTACAGTGGCCATGCTTCCTCCCACAGTGCACAAGCACATTAGCACATTACTGTCTTATGAACACAACCTGACAGAGGACAAAGGCCTTAATACAACTGCTAAGAATGAACATTTCATGGCTTATTAGTAGTACAAAATAGTAGTCTTCTTTTATTTAAGATAAATTCTGGCAGTGGGTTTACATAAGATCCATATGGCTTTCTTACTGTTTCTTAGATTTAATACATGTGTTAATACATAGATTTGGTGCCAAATGGATTGTGTGATACCACTGTAAATAAGAACAGGCCTGAGACATCTTTAACTTATGCTTCCCTTCCTGATGTCTCAGCAGCTGCTGGAAACAGAGATTCCCTCTGTATCCATGCTCTCTTGTCCACCCACTACTGCTGCCTTCCCTTGCCAAAAGCCTCTGAGCGTTGCTCCCGTGTCTGCTCCCATCCTTGCCCCAGTAGCTGCCTCGTGTTTAAATGTGGTGCCTCTTTAGCAAGCTTCCATCATCTCTGGCTTCTAGGATCTGCCCTCGAGTAGTTCTTAAACTGGAGAAGTGGAGAGGAAGCAAAACAAGGAAAAAGGCATGGGAAGGAAGAATGATATCTGTTCTTTGGTATCAAAACAGGGAATTTTTGAGAACTCTCGATGCTTGTTTCTCACTCCCTTTAGTACTCCCTGTTTCTGGACGAGCCTTTGTATAATGCTAGTCATGGTTAGTGTCTGTTTACATAATAGGCAGCAGATTGTTTGCTAACACAGAAAAAGCACAGAAACAAAAAATCCCGAAGAACTTGGTGCCAATATCATTTGTCTACTCTCTTTCTCAGTTTCTGTTGGAGACAAGATAATTTCTTCCATCTTTTGGCTTTGATCTGAGAACTCACACAGCTGTCAGTGAGACAATTAATCTTCAGAGTATCAGTATTGCATTCATTGTTTGCTCAAGTTTACATAATGACCCCAGTTCTCTAGGAATATTTTGGAAAATCTGACATTCCAATTCTGTCCCAGAGCATTCTTTCCTCCCCAGAAGCTTATAGCCAAGCATGAATTCCTTAAAAATGTTTCAGCCTAGCCTTCCACTGATCTGTAGTAATGATATTGCAATAGATGTTTAGTCTGATTTTAGTTTAGAATAATTGTCATTACCTTCAACTGTAGTCAGAAGTTCTGCTCTCACCCTTGGCTGTTTCTTATCTGCTTTTCTGTCATGAGCAGCAATGTCTACTTCAAAGTGCTTCCATATGTAGGGTTGTAAAACTCTAACCAGTGCTCCTCTGCATGCAATGCTTTCCCCACAACAAAATGCCTAGGAAGTAGGAAACAGTCCTGAGCTGAAATGATAGAGGACAACTAGAATGCATCAAGCAAAGTCATCAGCTTCAAAAAGAGAATCAGTCACTGTATCTAAAATTCGCAGTGTGCAGCAAGTTAATTAAAGCAGTTGAAAGCAGATGACTTAGTTCTCCTCAGGCTGTTTCCACATTGACTGCAGGCCCATGGTGACTTATCTGAACCTGATGCTTTTCAGGGGAGTGGAGGTACGTGTTTTAATGGAGAATTCTGGACTTATTGTTTTAGCCTGTTTTGGTATGAGAATTCCTGAGGCCAGTTACATGTTCTGCCAGTGACCCAGTGAGGGATGCATATAAGTTTGTTCTCCTCTGCAAAATGGGAATGATCACTACAAAAGCGTTTTGTGAACTGCATCTCAGTAATGTTTGTGATATAAGGTATTATAAGATCCTGGGGAAAAAGAAATACAAATTATTGTTATTTTCTGTGAAGCAAATCACAGAGGAGTTCTACAAAGCTTTGTTCATATTTTGTGAGGCTCCTAAATGACAGAATGCCATAGAAATCAGCTATCGTGTTTTAAGTAAGAACAGTGGTTGAATGTGTTTCTACAGCATAGGAAAAACTATAAAGAAGACAAAAAACAAACAAACAAACAACAACCAAAAAAACCCACCAAAAAACTATTCCATAGCTGAAAGCAATTTACAGAGTTATTCCAAAGCACGTTTTGTGCCATAGGGCTAGCATTGTGCTATGCAATACCAAAACATAGTTGGTAGAAATGTAGTTCATGTGGACGGAGCTGCACTACTGCTGATATGCTGTATGCCAGCCCTGGGTATGAGAGAAAGTGTGTTGGCAGTGCTGTTTGGGCAGCACAAGTTTATCTATCTGCACTAGAAACTTTTGCAAACAGATGTGTCAGTCAGAACCTGCTGACTTAGAGGGCACGGGGATGGGTTGATAGTAGGACCGGACTCTGTTAGCGGTCTCTTCAACCTTACATGGTTCTATGATTCTGTGATTTGATTGTAATTAGGACAGCCATGGTTACCTCCATTTACAACGCTGACACAGAAAAAAAGAGTACACTGTGATCCATTGAGGATGTATTAACTTATGGAAGAGATATGGTCTGATCTCATTTATTATTCCTCTTGATTAATAGCACTATTGTGACAAAAAGAAGATGTTATTTAACTAGCACTGGTAAGTGTTTTGATTCTCACAGTGGTTATTCTTTGTAACAATATTCTAAAGAACACATCCAGATGCAACAGCAAGTTGTGGCTCTGAACAAGGAGATGCACTTTCTGAAGATGTTTCTAAGGAATTAATGTGTCCCCAATTGAATAATTTCTAGATTTGATTTAAAACAGCATGTTTTAGTACCAACTGATTAGAGATTTCTATTAAAATAGTTTATTATCAAGAAATTATCAAATTTTGTTATAAGAAACCCAAACAAATCATATTTTTCATTCCCAAGGTCAATTTCTGGCACTGAGATTGAGATTTGTATGTGCTATATAATATAGCTGAGCCAAGAAGAAGTTGTGTGGAGCACTATCGTGAAGGCCAGACATAATTATGTATGCGTTAAGTGTACAGGGTGACCATAACTGATTGAATGGTCATGCAAAAAGTCACAGTCTTCCCACTCTAAGCTAACTTTATTAAAGTTCTAGTGCTGATTCAGGGATACAATTATCATTAGCAAAAGCATGGAAATATCTTTTGATCAAACTGAATTTAAGAACATACTTCAAATGAAATGTATGTGTACACACACAAATATGCAATGAAACTGCATTCAGCAACTCGCTGAACGGAATGCAGTTTAAAGTACATTCTGATGCTTCAGTCACCTGTATTAGGTGTAAAGAAATCATGTATGCTTAATTCTCTGAAGAACAAAATTAAAATACGGTAAAATTAATAAATAAATAAACGTTAATAAATTTTGGTTTTAGGCATTCTGACGGAATCCATTAGCAAAACTCTATCTCAGAGTCTGTTTTTCAATCTATGACCAAAGTATATATAATTGAACTGTACTTTATTTAGTAGGTGTTGCTGATCAGTTTAAATGAATGGATTATGATTACCTTTCCAACCTATTCATGCATTTAAAGAGTAAGGAGGTAGATTTGTTCTGTTTTCTCCTCTTAACCATAATTTCTGAGAAAAGAAAAAAATTTTCCTGGAGGTGTTCAAGAAATGTGTAGATGTGGCACTGTGGGATGTGGTTGAGTGGACATGGTGGTGATGGGCAGATGGATGGCTGGAATGGTGGTCTTTTCCAGCCTTAATGATTCCATCATTCTATTCTATGATTCTATGTAAAAGCAAAATCCCACCACTTAGAACATGGCAGATCCAGTGGAAGATGATTTCTGTGGTGAAATATAGCACACGACAGAAAAAAACTTTGGAAACTTTTGGAAAAAAAGAACTTTGGAAAAACTTTTACTCTTTCCACAATATTTTTTTCCACAATATGATAGTGTTGGCTTTGTTGCAGACATTATGATTTAGGGATATAACTGAAAAATTATTTGTAAGTAAACGTAATAACTTTGGGAAGCCAACTGATGCATCTGTGAAAAAAAAAGACAGGTTTGAGGTACCTACACTTCTGTTAAGGACTGGGAATATCTGCTTTTTTTGCATTGTTAGTTAGTTGTCAGCTACCTTAAAAAACTCTTTCAGCATTTGAACCCTGTCCCTTTCCCCACCATTCTGATGGTTTAGGAAAGAAGAAGCTGTTTCTTCCCTTAAAAACTTACTTCATAATATAATGAGCTTTGTTATGTATTGGGTCCTTATTTTCAGGTTCAGATACTTTAAACAAGGAGGGACCATATCCTGTAGCTTAATTCAAAGTTACACCAGCAAGCAGCTAAATCCCAGAGAGTAAAGCACACAGCTTCCTTGAGAACAGTAGAATTAGGTCAAAATCCAATGAATGTATATAGGCTTATGTGGTTTTACATGTGAGAACATACTCATTGAAGACAAGTTTGTACACGCCAGATTTCTGAAGAGTTTTTATCTCTGTCAGGTCATGCTTACCAGACAAAAAATCATAATGCATAGCTAGGACTCCAGAAGTTATTACAGCCTTCTTCCATTTTTTTTGGCCTCATCTTTCCTCATCTTGAAGTTTGCTCATCTTCCTCTATCCCAAAGGCCTCTGAGGCTTCTGGCAGGGAGCAGAGTTCGAGAAGCAACTGATTCTGCCAGTAGGAACTGAACCTAGTTGGCAAGGTAAGTGAGGCATTCTCATCCCAGTGGATCTCCAGGGTTAACTTTTGGGATGTCCACACTTAAGATTATACATAAGCCACACACACATGCACACAGAAAACTGCAGACAGCTCTTACCGGAAGGGAGGCTCTCCTTTCACTAAGGGATCGTGTTTGACGTTTCTTGTGTCCTCTACCCTCTTTCTCATTCTCATCAATCAAGCTGTGGCCCCAGAAACTGCTCATCCATCTTGCAAAGGAAATATCATCATCCTCTTCATATTCCATGTACAGATACTCCAAACTTGCAGCGGTTTCCCAGCCAGACAAGGAAAAGCAATATCGAAGGATTCCAGTAAGCCAATAGCCTCACACTGTTCTGTCAACAAGAGGAAGAGGAGATGCATTTTCAACCACTCTTTCTGCACTTCATCCCCCAAAGCCCAACCCACTGCAGCCCTAGGCACTGTCTAAACATGAAGTCAATCCTTTCTCATCTATTTTCAACAAGGTTTCTTTTAATCTTTCCATTGCAGAGATGTTCAATATGACAGTGCCACAGGGAGATGATAGGAAGGGAAACATGTTCTCTACTCCATATACATCGCAGCTGAATGCACCAGCTGTCAATCCCAATGGAGAATTGCCCACAGTAACATGCCTGGGAGGTGTGTACTCCAACCCAAAGCAGGCTTGTGATTTTGAGAAGCGGAACTGACATATTGACAGTGGTCAGAAACTGGCACATCTGCCTGCAGAGGCCTAACTGACTTTGTGGAAGGCAGGACAAATAGCCCTCCTCATGCTGCCCTCCCTCCTGATCTCTATTGTCTCTACACTTTCTTTTGGTGTTCAGGAAACATGGTCTTTCCAGAGAGAAGGCTCTCCTGAGAAAATTGTTCATTTTGGGGTCGTGGCATGATGCATGGGCATGCATCGTCTGCTTTTCATCAAAGTCACTTCATCTGCCATATCAGGTTTATGGTGGGCCTGGTTTCAGCTCACTGAACACAGAGTAGGAATGAGTCTGACCTCAATCTTCCTAACCAAGCACTGGGTGTAGGCTGTATTGGCCATGCCTACACCATAAAACAGAACAGGGCAGGGGATTGTTCCTCACTCCTGAGACCAAGTGGCTGGACTGGACTTGTCCATTCCACTTTACATTTTTGTGCTGCCAGTATCTTGTTATAGTGTTTATGGCTTTTATTTTAAATTTCAAAATAGCTGATGTAATCTGAAAACATTGTTGTAGTGCATTAAAATATTGTTTGTAAAGCATGAAACTGAAGTATGTTACAATGTTACATGCCTTGGGACACAGATGAAGGAAATGAAGGAGCGTTTAGAGGATGCAGAGCCTCTTGGGGTAGCTACAGAAAACTGCATAGGAGAAAAGACACAAATCTGACTTCCTATTGGAAGCATTGGTGTGTGCTAGGTAGCCGAGTGTTCTCCTGATGCCTTGGTATGGTCTTGGAGATATTAGTCAGCACTGGCCAGAACTATGCTGAAAAGCTTATTAGCGGCTTAGCATTATGGACAATCAGTGGTACAGCATTAAACCTTGCTCTTTGTCTCTAATCTATTTAGCAGTATATGGATGCGGTAGCAAAACTCTAGTTTCATTCAAGTGAGTGTGGATGTGAGGCTCAGGCTCTCCCAGTACCATAACTCAGATGTAAGGCTCATCATTCTGAATAATACAGGTGAAGGAACTGATTGGTCACAGATCACAGAATCACAGAATTGTAGGGGTTGGAAGGGACCTCCAGAGATCATCGAGTCCAACCCCCCT
This sequence comes from Alectoris magna, assembly GCA_030625065.1. Taxonomy (NCBI): domain Eukaryota; kingdom Metazoa; phylum Chordata; class Aves; order Galliformes; family Phasianidae; genus Alectoris; species Alectoris magna. The sequence goes on from CM060560.1 coordinate 111,649,035, forward strand.
GCCAAAGCAGGTTCCCTACAGCAGATATCTATGCGAGTTTCACTTTGTCTGGGGCATATGAGACCATGCGTAGCACAAGAACCTGTAGAACATGGGTATATACAGCATATCCTTGGATGCTGCACATCAGAGCTTAGAGTCACAAGCAAATCTGCAGCAGGATGTGTTCTTGGTGAAAGTGTGAATGGACAGGGGTGACAAGAATACCTACAAAATAGCACAGTAAAAAGACATGAGTAAAAAGAACATATACGCTGATTCTCCAAGTAAGAAAAAGTACTCCAAGTACTTCTGAGAGCTTAGATTTGTCTGCACACCCTAAGGTTAGCGATACCTGTACATAAAGGGTATATGAAAAGGACTACCCTGGGCCATAAGAGAAAATACGTGGCTGAAATTTAGATCATCCTGGCAGGAAACTATTGGCCTGTAGATATGCTACTTGTACTGTATGGTGTAAGGTTCTTCTACTCTGTCACGTAAAGTGGGAATTACTTCTGCTGTGCTGAAACAGGTAATAGGGAAAAATGGGACAGTCCCACAGTTTAGGCAAAATATACTTACTCAAAGCATGATAATTCATGTGTTGAAAGAGCTATGGCTCAAGTTGTTAACTACCAGGCACTCAGACATACTGAGCATCCAGCAGGACAGCAGATCATGCCAAGCAAATTGCCAGGGCTCCATTAGAGACAGGAAGAGTGGGAAATATAAAAAAGGAGGTGCTGCTGCAGCTGAATGAGAAAACACTGTAGCAAACAGGAGGTCCGGATGTTAAGGTGGTCGTGTCATCAGCACTCAGGGCAAAGCCAAACTCACTTTGGAAAACATTAACAGGGCTTCTGAAGTGTTTGCCTTGCAACCATACCATTGTTTTTTGTTTTCAGCACGTTTTTTTTTTCTCCCTTTATGGTGCTACATGTGCTTATTGCTCTCTTCCAATACCTGAAAGGTGCTTACAGCGAGAGCGGGGTTGGTCTCTTCTCACTGGTGACAGGACGAGGGGAAATGGCCTCAGGTTGTGCCATGGTAGGTTTAGGTGGGATATCAGGAAGAACTTCTTTACAGAAAGGATTGTTAAGCACTGGAATAGGCTCACCAGGGAGGTGGTTGAGTCACCATCCCTGAATGCGTTTAAAAACTGTTTGGATGTGGTGCTCAGGGACATGCTTTAGCAAAGGGTTGTTAGGGTAGTATGGCTAGGTTGTGGTTGGGCTTGATCATCTTTAAGGCCTTTTCCAACCTGATTCTATGATTCTACGAACCTGTTTCTATGATTCTATGTCTTCACTTCTATTGAGTTTCCTTCCCACATGCTAGGAAATTTTTACTCACAAAATGACAAGCGCTACCGGTATGACATGGGACCAGGGGCGGTTTCTGCATATCTTGAGCTCTGCAAGGGTAAGTGGAGACAGAAACATCAGTTTTCCCTTCATACCGATAAGCGTGCTGAGTTGACATAGACACATGAATATACAACAGACACACAGTTCCAGTATTGCATATTTAATGATTTCCATGGCAGATTCAATCAATAACTTTAAAAAGAACCGGTTCCACGGCCGCGGTTACCTGGTCTAGAGGGAGGCGTCCCTGCCTATAGCAGGGGGTTGGAACTAGATGATCTTCAAGGTCCGTTCCAACCCAAACCATTCTACGATTCTTTGATTCTATGATCGCGCTGCCCAGCGTCTGGGGCCCTCCAATCCGGCAGGCGGCGCTGCAGGCCGGGGTCGGCCGGAAGTGCCCGCCTGCCCCGCACTCTCCCGGCCTCCCCGCGTGTCCGGTGACCCCGTCCCTCCCCTCCCACAGGCGGCGGTGTGAGAGCGTCATGGCCGCCTCGAAGCCCGTGGAGGCGCCGGGCGGCGGCGGCCCCGGTACGGGTCTGTCCCGCTGGCAGCTGGCGTTGGTGCTGGGGGCGCCCATCCTGCTGGGCGCCGGCGCGGTGTACCTGTGGGGGCGGCGAGCGGCCCGCCGCGGCGGGAAGGGCGCGAGCGAGCGGAAGACCCCCGAGGGGCGGGCGAGCCCCGGCCCCTACGGCGGCGGCGCGCAGCCCGATGGGCCCGGCCACGAGGAGATGGTGAGCGCGTGCCGCGGCCGTTGGCGCGGCCCCTCCTCCGCCGCGGCCGTTGGGGCGGGGGGAGGGGATAAGCGTCGCGCCTAACGGCCGGGCTAGGGTTAGTCTTTAATAGAGATGCTGTCAAAGCTTGCATTTATCCCGCTGTGGATGACTTGGCTGAGGATTTTCAGGTAAAACTCCCCAAAAGTTGAAGGGCGACTTTGAAATCAAAGTCCAAATCAGATACGTGGCTCCCTTGTATACCTGTCTGTGGAAGATATTTCTGCCGTGTGCTTCCTGCATGTCCACAGTCACAGATGTGCTGTGACACTCTTGTTGTGCTGAGGGGAAGTTGCAACTGGTAAGCACACCTACAGTGTTAGATTTGGCAGTCTGCTAGAGTAGAAGAGTAATCAGTGCTCTTATTTTTAGTTGTGTTGAAGTTCTTGTTTGCATACAGGAGCTAGTTTTAAACTTGGCTGGCTGGAGCTAGCTTAAAGCCACATTGGCATTGTTAAGTAAATCCCATTAAGGTATTCCTATGTCTTTTTTTTCCTTTCATTCTTGTAAATGTCCTAGATAGCCTGTGCTGATCTGTCTGTCAGTGAGAAAATGGTTTAGGAGGTATGAAAAGATAATTTTTAACCCTTAACACTTCAGTGATAAAGGTTAATGTTATGCAAGTGAACGGGCAGTGATGGGAACACAAAGGAGTGGGTGAAGAAGGTGAGAGCTTCACAGATTGGCCATGGTAGAACTGCAGTGAGCTGTAAAACCTTTTCTGGACCTGGAGGCAGTCGCTTGGATGTAATGATTTGTTCTGAGCAAGCAATGCACAGAGGACAAAATCAAACTTTGTTGCAGTAGGCTGCAAACAGCATCCGGTGCTTCTATGACAGTGTGTTTACTACAGGTGAACTCCAGGTTTCAGGCTACCTGTGCACTCTGCAGTAGCGGTGACTTTTCTGTTAGTGTACGTTAGCTCTGCGGTACTTGATTGTATATCTGGATTTCGGTGTGTACTGCCAAGTAGTTTGTAGTCATTCTGTTGTTGAATGCGAAGCAAGGAATATCTTTTGTGTAAACAGCTTATTTTGGTTTGAAACATTGCATGTCTGTCTCTTTCAAATTGCTCCCCAAAATAACTTACTGTTGGACTGTGCGTCTAAGAGTAAGTATATGGTTGAATGGTGTGAGCCAGAGTTCCTTGATGAGTGTCATTGCGTAGTGCAACAAAATGATGAAAATTACTTAGGAAAGCAGAAAAAGATGGTATCGTATTTGCCTGATTATATATGTCAATGGACTAGCTGGTCTAAATATGGCTGCTGCAGAACAATTCATGTGGCAGCTGCTTCCCTCCATGTGTGTGGAAAGGGTTATCTACCTGTTCATCATGTCCAAAGATATGATGTCATGTAGATGTCATGTTTCCGCACGTGTTTTATTAGTTATAGATACTATTGGTAGGACCCTTGATTCAAAATATGATCTTTGCAGATGCTTTACTTATTAACTACCTGCACTGCATTGTATTGTTCTACCTTTCTAAAAAGTTGGGATATTTCTTCATTCAGTCAGATTTTGAATACAGATCTGTATGGTGATTAAGCGTCAGTAATTCATTTCCCAGCTTAAACACAAGTGGTAAGTCCTTTAGAAAAGGCATTGGTCAGTAATGGATGGGCTACCAACAGATGTGAGTACCTGTTTGTCTGGTAACTGTTCTTTTACTTATTTATGCAACTTAGGACCTAGATATTTTTTTTTCCTTAGAATTGACTTAAATCAGCTTCTGCATGCATTTGTTGCCCCGTTTGCTGTTTCTGAAGACACAACCTCGATTTTTGTTATGTTTTTTTTTAAATCTGTTCTTTAAAGGTATCTAAAGTCTTCTTAGATCTTTATTTGCACTTACAACTATTTTGCATGCAGTTGAAGCTTTTGTTTTACCTGCTGCAGAAGCCTCACATTTTTCTCCAGGTTGTGTCTGTGCTACAGGAGCCTCCTGGCATAGATGTAGTGGCTGACTGTGGCTGGCATCGTGTTGGCAGAAGCCCTTAGCACAGGTGCTATATTGGGAAAAGCTCCAGGACTCCTGACATTGCTTCTTTTATAAGCTTAGCTCCTCAACAGTACAGTGAGCTGGTATTCTTGTATCAGTTAAGCACTGATGACAAAAATGTATCTGCGGATATTCTGATAAAGGTTGGGAAACCATATTGCATCTGTTCGTTACCAAAGTTGTCATTATGGCTCATAGTTTGGATGGAACGTGTTTTAACTACTCAGTGACAGTCATTGCTTTTTAGATGTTCTGCTTTGGGGGGAATATAGGCATAACTTAAAATCGTTGGAGAAGAAATATGCTTTGCGTTTGTTGCATAGGTTCATACTCAGTTGATTTGTGTTCTTTACTTATTCTGTGGTAACTTCTTAACAAGTTAGTCCTCCTTGTGTGAGAGGAGTGAACACCGGTTAGTTAGCGGGTAATGTGTTGGATGCTTCAGTATTTTTTTTCCACCTAAGCTGAAGTAATTTTCTTTAACAAATCTGTGGTAGACCATATCTCACCCATTCACTGTTTCATCTGGTTTGTAGACTAACCCTATGCTTGATATACCGGGAAGTATTGAGGAGAGATTCTTAAGCTGTTCCGTCTGTTTCTGTGGCATTGTCTGTTGCAGACAAAGCTGTTTCAGTCCACAGCTGGACTTTGCTGTTGTGCACATTTTTGCTCAATATTTTCCTCTGAGCTGGGTATGCTCACTGGAGTGCAATGCTGGGTAAACGTGTCCAAGCTCGTTGGCTTGTGTGATGCCACATATCAGGATCAACAGCCAGAAAGTATGGCTTCTTTCCAGGATCTATTTTAATAGCATTTGCTGAATGTTACCTGTCTCAGTGCTGAAACGTTAAATCACTGTGTGAAAGAATTATCAGCCTTTGTCTAGATATATTTATGTTGGTACTTTTTCAGAATTAATCTAAGCAAAAAGTGTAAGAAGTCGTGTCTGTTGTGTACCTATTGTGTAAAAGGTGGTATCAACCTACTGTAAGTTCTGTGTTTCATGTCAGCTGTAGGAGACAGGTGTAGAAAACCTAAACGCGTGTGTAATAGCAGGGGAATAATTGCTGGGCTCCTGGCAGCTCAGGCAGCTCTCTTATTCATGAATGGGCATGGATATTGAGTAGTAGTGAAAACAACGCTTTTTTGGTAGGAGAGCACGTTTTCTGAGGTCAGAGTAATAGTTAACAAACGTTGGCCCATGCTGCCCGGTCTTTAGAAAGCTAGGAATCTGCTTATTTAGTTAGCTAGATAACTGATCGCTTCTCAAATACACCAGTGTCCTTTGGCTTGAAGTCTAGGTTTTAAGACTTGTAGTGAACAGTTGCTGAAAGTCCTCAATACAGAGATGTGGTTGTTTGTTTGTTTTCAAGTAACTTCAGGGTTGCATACAAGTTTTGAAACATTGTCAAGGTATAAAAAACAGCATATATTTTTACCGAGTTAAATTTTTCGCATTTTATTGAATAGAAAAATCAAATCACTCAGGTTGGAAAAGACCTGAATGATCATCGAGTCCGACTACGATCAAACCATACTACCCTAACTCTAACAGCCCTCTGCTAAATCATGTCCCTGAGTATTTTGTAACATAACTATTATAGAGACATCTAAATGGTGAGTGTCAGGAGTGTGCATTGAACAGCAGAGTAAATCATGACACACGTCAAAAAATCATCCTGCTTTTGGCTGTGATGGAAAATGCATACTTTGATTTGGTGTGGCTGTGTTAAACATCTGTATGACAGCCCAATCCGAATCTTAACAAATCGATTAAGAAAAATTGTACTCTAGAGGAGATGTGTTAGCTAAAGTGACTGTAATTGCTGCCTTTATGTTGACATCTGCGGGCGCTGTCCTCTGGCTTTGTGGTGTGAACACCCAGGAAATTCCTACATTCTCCGTGTCTGCAATGCGAGTATCAACCTGGGATCACTTTGCTGATATAATAGTAATAATGCCCTGGAAGTTTATCTTCTGTCTTTTGAGTGTCACAGGTGAGAATGAAATAAAATTCCCTTCTTGTTAAGCTGGGAGTAGAAGGAAGCCTTGTGGTTTATAACTTCTGGGACTTTGAGACATAAATGCACCATTTTTTTAAATTTTTATTGCACGTTTTGTATACTGTTTGTATGCGATTTGTTTTTCCTGGGTATGGGATGTTAAACAACTGTTTTTCATATAAATCCCTATCAGATATTTATTCATTATGCGGAGCTGTATCAGCCCTTGCATATAATATGGCAGCCATTTGGGAATGGTACATTGTGTGCATAGAGAGAGCTATAGCAGAACAGTCTAACAAAGGTTGCAGAGATGCAACCATTCATGAGTTAGGAATCATACTTGCTTCAGGCAGTACAAGAAAAAAGTTTGTTTCCTTCTTGCATGGGCATTATTAGTGACTTTATTACATGACAGTATGTTGTTCTCTGACTTGGGCCCCTCTGCCCCCGAATTACTTGCCTCATGTAATGCATGAGGTGGTGAGTGATCACTGAGTTGTCATTTCCTTGTAGCTCACTGTATGTTCTTTGGCTTTACTGCTATTAATCAAGCCTTGTTCTGGTAACAGCTACTGATTTTGAAGGGGTTTCCCTTTGGCATCATGCCCATATTCTCCAAAGCCCCCCATCCCTGTTGCCTACACTAAGGTTTTTCTGAAGGCTTGATGATTTCCAGGAGCCCTCAGAGCACTCCAGAACTACAGATTTCTTGCTGCCGGATACAGTTCAGAGCACTGGAGCAGCCATTGAACCTGGCTGTTATACGGCTGTCCTCATTTGTGGTGTGTCCCTTGGCAATGAAGTACAGCGCAAGGTGGTCAAAGTGCGTGGGGTGGAGCAGACAGAGTGGCCAGCCTGAGATGCAGATTGGGGTGGTACATTCCTGGGCTAAAGGATTTGGCAGTGATCATGGAATAGTAATTTAGTTAGCAATTTATCAGTCTTAAGAAGTTCTGATACAGGGAAAAAACAGGTCTGAATGTTACAACATGGCTCACTTGTCTTGGATGTTTTTCAATTTATATATACCAGGTAACTTGGAACAGCAATTAATTGTGTAGATTATTTCACAAGGATATTTCCATTGTGGTTTGCTGTAGAAATACAGAAGAAAAAAGATCAGGCTGACTTCTGTGCATTTAAATTTGTGTGTTACGTGTATCAGTTGTAAGAGAAGCAAGAGTTGTAGAAGGAACCATACTTGGAACATACTTGAAGTAGATATAACCTTCCCTTCGGGTTTAGGTCTGACTTTTTGAAGTAACGATTTATCAAAAATACGATTTTTTGGTTCCTGTAGAAATACTTGCACTCAGATTCTAATCTATCTATCCATACAGTTGAAAGCAATGAGTGGAAAGGAGTGCAGTCGATCATCTTTTACCAACTGGAATTTAAATCACTGAAATAAAAACTTAGAGAGCGATGCAGATTGTTTTGTCCTGTGAGCAGCGGAGATGGCACAGATGGCATTCCTGTAAGCCTAGTGACTGGTGAGGCATTATTGAAGAGCTTTGCTGGCAGTAGGGATATTTAAGAAATACTCTTCCTTATACGGTTTCACTGGTAAGTCTCCCTTCAGGAGAATGCTTGTAGAATATTTCTGTTATATCTGAACACTTGTTTTTTGTAGGAACTTAAGGCTGGTGCCCACTGTCTGATGTTTCTCATGCCATGGTTGGGAACCAGGCTTTAGAAGAGGCCTGTACTGCAACTCCTAGCCTTCCCTCCAAGTTTTCAGTTTTAAAAATCATTTAGATGCTAAAAATGATCGGACTGGCATGAAACAAGCAGACATCAAGGGAAACAGATTGATGAAAAGATGCTTTGAAGTGTGTCTGACAGCAGTCTGGGTATAGTTGGTGATGCTGGCAGTGAATGAGGGGCACGATGAGAGACAAGTATGGTCAAAGAAGTATGACATCTGTGGTTGTCAGCAGGCCCTAGATGATCTTTTCAGCATGTATGATTCAGCAAGTGAGAACTAGTGAATCCTGCAGCTGTTATATAAGGCATTACTGTCCCCAGTTGTGTACACTTCCCCTCCTCCTCAGAGAGGTTGATCAAATGGCATGTGTGCTCAATCTGGTAGGCCAGCCTGAGCTGACCCGCTGTACTTATTGCTGAAGGTAGGCCGGGGAAGGGAAGTCTAGATGAGCATTAGGATCTTTTGCAACTCTGTATTTCTTGAATATGAGTCATAGCCCTTTGATTAAAGAGAAGCTTTTTACATATGATTCATTGTAAACTATGTTTATGATAACCAGTCTGTAAATCTGGGAGTTACGTACTCAGGTAGCAGTGCTTGTTTTCTCACAAATGCAGGTGATCAACAGGCAGCACACAACTTAGAGATTCATTTAGCAAGGTCACAGTCTGGATAGCCCAGAGTTTTCCATCATCTGCTAAGAATGACAGAACCATGATGGTTCAGCACTTTCTATTAGTGGATGGATGAGCAGGTTGTGTAAGGCTGTGAAGTTAATTAGCCCAGTGGAAGGGAGACAAAGCAGTTGAGTTTTTCCAGAAAGTGTTTTTCTTAGTTCATGTTCTACTGAGTCAACTCTGATCTCACAGGCTGTGTGTCTTTCGGTAGAAAACTTTTCCTATTTGAATTGCTGTGAGAGGTTTGTGGTCTTCACACACTTGTCTTCGGAGAAATATCTCCCAGTTTCAACAGGAAATCTCATTGGTTCTTCTGATTGCCAGTCACAATAGATTAAAACCCGTCTAGCTTTCCAAAGAGAAATCACTGCATTGTTAAATACCATTGTAGTGAGTGTTCTTAGAAGCTTGTCTGCTGTTTCGCACGGTTGCACCTGAAATATTTTGTTTTGTTTTGTTTTTTTTCCCAATGAAACAGAAGGGAGGTTTTCAGAAGTCCGGGCTATAATTTAACACTGGCCTCCATTTTATATATTTGAAGTTGAGCCCTTATGTGCCTTGCTTGTGAGGAGCAAAGCCTTTCTTACTCAAATTGACCGATCAATTTGTTTTTCCTTCTCTTTTTTTTTTCAGAGCCCCCTTGATAGAGCCCAAGCAGCCAAGAACAAAGGAAACAAATATTTTAAAGCTGGAAGATATGAGCAAGCCATTCAGTGTTATACTGAGGCTATCAGCCTGTGCCCTCCTGAGAGAAATCTTGATCTTTCTACCTTCTACCAAAATAGAGCTGCTGCCTATGAACAGCTGGTAAGAAAGTAGTGGATTATATGTTTATTCTAAAAAGTTGTATTTTAAATTATGTATTGTCTCTTTTGTCCACTGAAAGATCCCAAGTGGTGATATGGGCTGTGTTCACAGCAAGATACCATTGCTTGTAGCTGTTTTTCTTTCGGTTGTCATACTTTTCCACATACAACTAAAATTATGTTCTGTTAACCGGAGTCTGTCTTAGGTGATTCTTAAGTATCCCTCTCTTATAAGACAGGGTTTTAATTTCTTACCCTCTGGAATAACTTTCTTGTTTACTTGTTAGTTTTGTTTCTCTTTACAAGACCATTGCTTTAACTGTTGAGTGAAAGGCCAAATATTTCAGAGGATGCCACTTCAGAAATGAAATATCACAGAGCATCTACTAAAGCCCAAGCTCTTAATTTTGCACTCGTGGAAGTAGTTACTTGGTAGCTTTGTGTATGTGATAATAGTTTTTAGAAACCAACTAGCATTTGTGGGGTTTTTTTTTCATTATGATATCATAGATTTGCTTCTAAGGTTGAGTTTGTAAACTGTATAAAGGAATGGAAAAATTGGCTATATATAGTCTGGAGTATCAAGTTAGAGACTGAATGGTTTAAGAAATCAAGGCTTGAACAGACTTTTTAGCAGGATCTGTGGCAGTAGAACAAGGGGACATGGCTTCAAGCCCAGGCAGGCTAGATTTAGGTCAGATAAAAGGGAAAAATCTTTTACAGTGGGGGTGATGAGGCATTGAAACAAGTTGCCTAGTGATGTGATTGATGCCCCATCCCTGGAGACTTTCAAGGCGAGGCTGGATCAGGCCCTGAACAACCTGGTGTAGATGTGTGTGTCCCTGTTCATTGCAGGGGAGCTGGACTAGATGGCTCTCTTCTTCCACCTTGTAAGGATTCTGTGATAGACAATGGATAAAACTGTTCTTGTTTAATGAAGTGCCACTTAGAATGCTAATTCACGCCGTAATTAATGATTGACTAAAAAATGTATGTGGTTCTTTTTCAGTTATTAGAAAAGCCTCATTTGATCATTAATTTTGAATCACAGAATGGTTTGGGTTGGAAGGGACCTCTGAGATCACCTAGTTCCAACCCCCTGCTATAGGCAGGGACACCTCCCTCCAGACCAGGTTGCTCAAAGCCCCATCCAGCCTGGCCTTCAATGCTTCCAAGGATGAGGCATTCATAACCTCACAGAAGATAAGTGTGGTTTTAGTTTTTAATAGTCATAGCCAGTTCTACATATAAATTTATCATTCCTTTATAGTAACAGTGTAGTGAACTGCAATATCAAATAAAATATTAACAAACAAACAAAAACAAAAAATGAATGAAAAGGAGACCCAAAACCCAACAGTTTTAGTATTTTGTTAAACTTGTTTGTTGATTTTCATTGTGTTTTCACCTTTCTTCTTCTACTGTTTGTGTACCAGTCTTTCAGTCCCAGTGTTACTTCCCACAAGTATCTGCATCAAGTCATTATCTTCTCCCATATGCTTTGTACAAAAACTGTCTGGTTTCATTTTTCTGTAGGAATTCCTTTTCAGTGTTGTGGCCCTTCTGGTGCAGGTGGCTTCCAGTGGCGCCTGGCAGTTTCTTACTGACAAACTTGCAGAAATAGAAGCAAGCAGGTAGAACCAGAGCCCTGGGAACTGCAGCTACTGTTAGGTGGGCATGACCCTGGAGTTGGTAGCAGAAAGCTAATATCATGCAGCTGAGTAGGGCTTCTTTCATCATGTTTTTCTGCCCACAGCAAAAATGGACAGAAGTGGCACAAGATTGTACAAAGGCTGTGGAGCTTAATCCTAAATATGTAAAAGCTCTCTTCAGACGTGCAAAGGCTCATGAGAAGCTAGACAATAAGAAGGAATGTTTAGAAGGTGAGTGTCTCTTGGTACGTGTTCTTAATGGCGCTCAGGCACTTTGGAGATTATTAAACTTACATAATTATTGGTTGTTTTTTTTTTTAACTTCTTGTAACAACAGTAGCCCCTAATTATTTTTAAATGCCATTTACAGTTACAACAAATGCATTTGCTTCTTTTTTAAGAAGAAACATTTTACTGTTTTTCAAGTATAGATCTGAAATAGCTGCTACGAAGTGCATCTTACTGCAGCCACTTGGGGTATTCTCTGTCCAGGAAGCTTCCTACCTGTTGAAACAGAATTCATACAATGTGTTGTGTAGATAACACAGGCAACAATCATTCTAATACTGTATGGTAACAAAGTTTCTTCCGTTTTAGAGAAACTGTACTCAAAAACAAGGTGTTTTCACAGGTGGAGGTGCTTAGCCATAGGCAAGTGTTACAGCTGTTTAAATGCTTGTGGCAGGTGTAAAAGGGGAAACAGTTTCAGTAGCATTTTTTTCCCAACACATAAGAGGTAGGCGCATTTGTACAGATTAGAATAAAAATCCTTTTTTTATGTTAATGATGTGCATTTGGCAGAATCTGCTGTGTCAAACTCTTGCAATGCTCTTCTCCTGATGCAAAATTAAAAGGCAAATGAATTTTCAGCTATGCCAATGCTCATTATCAGAGGACAGAAAATAAGGTAGCGTTCTGATAACTTGCAAATCTCACTATTAAAGAAATAAAATTATTTTCACTATGTGTAACAGCTAAGAATTAGATTTGCTGATAATAGAGGGTAAAATTATTTTTATATATATGGCAAGATGCACACACAGAATGACCCGGGTTGGAAGACCTCAAGGATCATGTAGTTCCAACCCCCCTGCCTAGCAGAGCCACCAAGCATACACATTTACTAGATCAGGTTGCCCCGTCCAACGTGGCCTTGAACACCTCCAAGGATGGGGCAAATGACTAGAAAAGGCCTGTTGAGGTCATTCAGTGTAGTTGTTTGCAGTCACTCATGGACTGTAGAAAATGGACTAGCTGCTTGCTCTAGAATAGCTGTACTTTAAGAGTACTCTAATAACATCAATAGCCTTACAAAGTTGGAATAAACTGACAGGTGATAAAAACCCTAAGAACGAGCTGCTGTTCTGATAGTATGACTGCTTTTAAATGCAACTCTCTTACAGTGTTAGAAGCAGCAATGTTTGTAGCAATTGTTTTCAGTGCTTGATTTTCAGCTTGCGATTTGCTGTGCATCTATTAAATACTTTTTTTTTTTTTTTTATCTGCCAACCGTATATAAGCAATGTGATCTTTGGAAATAGGGTATGTTTGTGTAATGGAATGAAGCAGAAACAAAACAATCTGCCACCACCAGTAAAAGCCCCACTGCACTGGTGCATGGCAGTGTAGTATAGGAAGGTGTTGCTGCCTGGGTGCTGGTTTACAGCTGTCTGTATTGGGCAAAGCATCTCTGCCAGGCACTTAAAGTGGCAGAGTATGGCATACACTGTGATTGTACTGTGTTTTTCCAGGGACTCTTACATTTCTTGACCATACCAAAGTTGCAGGGAGTTGCAGTGCATAGCAGTGTAGTATTTCAGAAGTTAAACAAAAACTCCAGGGTAGGACGCTTGCTTTTTGAATTTATTCAAACAAGGCAGAGTTTGAATTTCAAGTCCAAATTCTGCTCATCCTCAGTTAATAAACTTACATAATGACTTCATGGGAATTATATCTGAGGCCTCTGGTAAACACTTTTCGTTGATTTTGTTCTTCGTGTATTTCCATTAATGGAACAGCAGTTTAACGGGAAAATAAATAGAATCAATAGTAGCATTGCATTAATTAGAGGAAATAAAGATAATGTACCCTAAGAGTGCATTTCACACTGCAAAGCATTATTCAGGCAGCAATGGGTTAACGTTCTCAGAGGCTCTGTGTGAATGAAAGTGATATGAGTTAGCTCTTCAAATGTGCTAGCAAGATACTTCTTGTAAAGTTGCTTCTTTCCCAAGGCACAGAGGTAGGCAGAGAGAGATCGAACTATAATATGGGAAGGTATCTTAAAGGCTGAGAAAGGAACGAGATATGATTGAACAAAAAGTGAAGTTTAAAAGCAGAAATTTATGTAGAGAATTGTGATCCCAGAAGACAAGCTATTTCGGTTCTTTTAAGATGCACAAGTTACTAACTTAATTACTATTGTTAATGTTTCAAAATGTTGAAAGCCCCAGCTAGATGTATGAATTTTTACTGTTTGTCTACATGTGGAGGTCATGAAGATTAAAAAAAAATAATAAAATTTAATTTTCTTCATTTGCTGTTATTATAGGACATGTGTTAGTTTGAGAGTAACTCATTGTACTAGTGGCACATTTTAGTGTTTAGTAACTATCAAAATTGGTTGATAATCTCTACTTTTCTATTATTTCCTAGATGTCACTGCAGTCTGCATTTTAGAAGCCTTTCAAAACCAGCAGAGTATGTTATTAGCTGATAAAGTTCTCAAACTCCTTGGAAAAGAAAAGGCCAAAGAGAAATACAAGGTAAGGCTTGTGATGCTGTTGGCAAATGCTGATTTCTGACTGTTGAAATGTTGTTTGTTGACATTCTGGTGGCAGTTGCAAGTTGGTCACTGTCTTTGCAAAGCTAGTATGTTACCATTGTAGTTTTATTTTGGGTTCTGACCAAACAGTTTGAAACCTTTGTAGGGAGGAAGGGCTTATTTCTACCAACCAGGTTGTTTCCTTGTAATGATCAAAAGTATGACGGTGTTCAAGAGACAATCCTAAGCTGATGTTCTGCCTTCCTTGGGCTTTTCTGGGCTTTGAAGATAACAGATGTTAGAACAACAGCAGTCAAATGTTCAGTTGCGCATCAAGTGTTGAGGTAGGAAAGTTTATGAACAAGTGAAAGTGAGTAAAAAGCTTTGTTACGTAACGACTAGCTTAAAATGAGAAGGATGATAATAGAGGGGCTTTTACTCCTAGGTTGTTCTTGGCTTTGTAAATAGAAATTTTGTGCAGGAAGGATTAGGTCAACAATGGAATTTCTGGGTTTCAGAAAGCGGCTAAATAATATTGTTGGTTTTGGTTTTGTTTTTAAAAAAGCCAAAAAACATTGCTGAAAAGAAATGGTGCAGAGCAAAATCTCACCTTTTTATTCGTGGTTGGACTTGATGATTCTGACTTAAGAAATATGATTCCAATCTCCCGCAAGGTAATCTGTAACAGTCACTGTTCTTCTGATTCATTTATGTAAATGGGAGCTTATGCTTGTATTTTTCTGTTTGGACACTCAGGTTTCTTTGTGTGAGTGTTTGGAAACTGCAGCAACAAGAATTGTGGAAGTATAGAGGTAGCCAGGAAGAGTCATTTTAAGTGGCCTTAGGTTGGGACGTACATTAAATTATGCTAGCTTGTCGTTTGTGACTGTGGTTTACCTACTGAAATCTACATTGGCTTTGAGATGCTGAATTTCTTTTCTGTAGAAACTTGCATAATGGTGTGAAATCGAGGTAACAAAAAATAAATCATACTTTTAGTATGATAGTGGTAGCATCATAAAACAGATGTTCTCTCTGTCAGGAGTATTACGACTGAACTTAATAGAGAAATGGAGAGGAGCGTATTCAGACTTCACCTGCAGGAAAGATTGAATCGTAATTCTCTTTTGCAAACTTCTTATGGCTGTACAAAGGATTTTGCACTCGAGGTGTTACTTCTCATGATTCGGATAAAATATTTGGTGTCTGGGCCAAGCCTCAAGTAAGAATTAGGATATTACCATCTGATTTTACAATCTAGTGAACTGACATTGTGTTTGTGTTTCAGAATCGTGAGCCTCTGATGCCCTCGCCACAGTTCATTAAATCCTATTTCAGTTCTTTTACGGATGATATCATCTCCCAACCTTTGCTTAAGGGTGAGAAATCAGATGAGGATAAGGATAAGGAGGGAGAGGCTTCTGAAGTAAAAGAAAAGTGAGTGTACAGTACAGTTGGAAATCGTTTGCTGTTGAAATTGTTTTTAGTGATTTTGACATTCTTTTCAGTTTAAGTTGCTGTTATTTTACAGTACCTGCCCTGGGAGATCCTGTGGTAATAAAATAAACCTATGAAGTAAAATCTGTATTAAAAAGGAAATTTAGGAGGGCTGACTGGCTAATTCCAAACTGTAGGTGTCTTTGATCCCTTTAACAAAGAAAGTGCAGAATGGGGAAGACAAGCTAAATATTTTCTAAAATACTGTGGTAGAATTTGAGAGAACTAGAAAGTGCTGAAAGAAAGGAATAAATGCATTACTCTGAAGGAGAATTCTGAAGGGAAAGAGCAAATCATCCTTTGGATTGAAAGGGAGAAGACGAGCTCAGAAAAAAAGTTATCTATTGGTGAGAACTGAATAACAGCAACTGAGGCTGAAAGGATATTTATCTTTTTGGAATCAAATCGCTCATAAGCCAGTTTTGTTCTGACAAAGAAAAGCTTGAGTGCTTTTGCACTTGTTCTTTTTTTTTCTGAGTGAAGTTTGAGTGCTAAGTAAATGGGTCTTTGACTTACTGTGCTACTTTCCAGTTGATTTTTTGGAAGATAACCACTGCTGTCAATATGGAGGCCATTGCAAACAGCATGGTGAATTTTTTAAATCAGTGTAGAATGGCCTGATATACAGGCAGATTCAGTGTATCCAGGGCATAGAGCTGAGAACAAAGCAGTATTTACTGTAATTTTTTTTTAATCTGAAATCCATTCTTCCACATGTAAACTGCCCATTGCTAGGTTCATTATTCGTTTTTCTGACCTGGTGTACCATCTTAGCCCTTCTGTTTTAAAGTAGAGATTCACGTTGTCCTTAATGTGAAAAACATTCAAGGGACAAATGAAGCAAGTCGGTGAAAAAAAATCTTCATTTCTTTCTTTCCGATGTTACTGCGGCATTTTATGTCTAAATTGTTTTGGATCTGTGATGGTTCTGTCCAGGAATATTTGTTGCTTTACTTATATTGCTAGTGTTATAACTCAGTATAGCAGAAATTAGTGTTTAAGTTTTAAAGAAAAGTCTGAATTGAAATTGCAGTGTTCAGTGAATACAACTGTTCTTACATCATTTACAGCTCTGGCTATTTGAGAGCAAAACAATATATGGAAGAGGAGAACTATGACAAAATTATCAGTGAGTGCACAAAAGAAATTGAAGCAAAGGGAAAATACATGGCAGAAGCTTTGCTTCTGCGAGCTACTTTCTACTTACTTATTGGCAATGCAAATGCTGCCAAACCAGACCTAGATCAGGTCATCAGCATGGAAGATGCAAATGTGAAGGTAAGAAACTGTCACAGCTGGATTGAAGTTTGGGTTGAGAAAACATATGTTAGATAATAAACTTGAAGTATAGCTCAGGTCTTTCTTTTTTTTCCAAGTTTTGAAGTGCTTTAATGGAAATGTTTTAGTTTCTCTTACTGTTTTGTCTTTTTTTTTCCTGACAAATAGTTTTTTCAAGGGGTTATTTCCGAAGCATCTGTTCTAAGTGATAGGAACAAAAGAACAAAGGAAGCTGAATTAATTAGAGGCTTACGCAATCTGAAAATTAAGTTAATTAGTAAGAAGACATTAATTACAACTGTGTATTGAACTGCTAAAAATGCTGATTTTTTTGTATGCATAGGGAAATTATCTTTGAATTAATTTTTGGGGGGGTGAAAATCCAATGAGGTGGAAGCATAGGGTGATATATTTAAAACTAGGCAAAGGAATTTAGTTGTTTTAGACTCAATGTGAAGTTTATTCCTTCTTTAGAATGAATGATATCTGTCTGTAGGAGAAAGCAGTCACTTGACAGCTTTAGTGTAATTGTAACGAAGTCCCAAACTGGGAGGAACGTTGGAGTGGTTAATACTTCTTGGAACTTGTTTTTTTACAGCTCCGAGCTAATGCTTTGATCAAACGAGGAAGTATGTATATGCAGCAGCAGCAACCTGCACTGTCCACTCAAGACTTTAACATGGCTGCTGATATTGATCCTCAAAATGCAGATGTTTACCACCATCGAGGACAAGTAAGAATCATTAGAGACTTTTGTCCCAGTACTCAAGTATTTCAGTGTATACTAAAATAATAGTAAAGAGCAGTACATAGGCACGGGCTGTGTACAGACACAATCTGTACTGTTTATGGTAGGAAAAAGTTGAAGTCCTGATTTGGAACCATTGCAGAGTAAACGTGCATTCAAATCTGCAGGTTGAGGTCAGGAAGAAGCAGCTAGTTGCTGTAGGAGAAATGCAGAGCAACAGAAGTTCAGCCCTCTGTCAATACGAACTCTAACTTGAAACTATTAGAGTTTATATACGCTTAAACTACTCTGTAAAGGGGTCTGATCTGTCAGAGCAGTAGCTGCATAGAGGGAAACTTTGTTAGAGCAGATGTAACCACCTGTTTCTGTTAACTCAGAGTCTGCCTTGATACATAAAAGGCTTGCATCTGTTCATTTCATCCTTTCTCATTTGACACTTATGCGTCCTTCAGTAGTTTGTAGGCCAGACAAGGCCTGGTTCCACTGAGCTGTAGTATAATATATGCTGGAAGGAAAAAAGAAACATTACCATATGGTGGATATGCTAAGTTATATTAGAAGGGATAAGCCTGGGTGGTGCGTTTCAGCAGTGGCAGTAGCCATCATGGTCACGTCTGATGGTACAGATTTTGACAAGCATGGCATGCAAACACATCTCTGGTGAAAATGCACAGCTAATGGTGGGGACTGTGCTGAGAAATAGTATTTTGTAGCTGAGAATTTGCTCTATCAAAGTGTTATTGTGCTCTTCGTATCTGTTGTAGTTTACATTGAAATAAATAAGGCATTACTTTCAGAATTACCTATGTATAACATAGTTAATGTAAATGAGTAACAAAACTTTTATATATATATATATATTTTTTTTTTAATTAAAATATTCATAAAAAGCAACAAAAGCATGTAACTGGCAGGTTGGACATGTGTTCTAGAGCTTAGCAGGAAAAAGAAATTTAAAAAGTTGTATGGGCACTGGAAGCATTGTCAGGTGACCTGGGAGGACTACAACTATGCTGATTGCTGTTGTAGGGGAAAAAAAATCATGCAGCCAAAGCTCAATTGGGGCTCATACTGGCCAGTATCATGGGAGACAGCAAAAAGGGATTGTTTTAAAATAAGTTAGCAGCAAAAGGAGGACCAGAGATAACGTTGGTCTGTTACTCGGTGAGGGTGGTTGTCTCACAGATAGGAGCACAGTTGAAGCATAGGCGTTCAATGTTTTCTTTGCTGATGTTTTTAACACTGATGATGGTTTCTGGGACCCCAGAGCCCTGAGTTGGAGGTCCTTGATTGCAGTAATTCCAAGCCAACCCCAAACTTGTGCAGGATTTGCTGTTCCAGCTGTGTGCATAGGATTCTATGGGGCCCGATTAGATTCACCCCAGGGTATTCTAAGAGCTGGGTGATGTCATTGTGAGACCTCTCTGAATTATGTTTCAGTGGTCTTGGACTTTGGAGAGATCCTGGTCAACTCGAAGCTGGTAGACTTTGCCCCAATCTTTAAAAAGGCAAGAAAGAAGACCCTGGTAATTACAGGCCTATCAGTCTCACATTTTAGTTCCTGGCAAAATTGTGGAGATTTTTCTGGGAGTTACTGGAAGCAGCTGTAAGACAGTGCAGTCATTGGTCACAGCCAACATGGGTTCTTGAGGGAAAGCTTTGTTTCCTGAACTTAATCTCATTTTATAACAAAGTTACTCACATAGTTGATCAAAGGAAGCCAGTAGGTGTGGTCTTGTTGGATTTCAGCTAAGCTTTTTATACTGTTACTTGCTCACAGCTCAGGTTCAAAGGGTTATAGTAGATGTGGTGTTTAGATCAGGTTGATGGCCAGTCTCTAGTGGAGGTCGGGGCTCCACTTTAGAACAAGTTGACCATGTTATCAATGATTTGGTTACAGAACTAAGGTATACTTAGTTTGTGAACAACACTAAATTGACTCCCTTGAAGGTAGAGAGGCCATGCAGAGAGAACCCTCTTGACAAACTAGAGGGTTGGGCAGTTGTGGAGTTTAACAAGAGCAAGTGCTGGATTCCACACCTGGGATGCAGCAGCCCTGGATCTGTGTACAGACTGGGAAATGAGAAGCTGGAGAACAGCCTCACAGAAAGGGCTCTTGGGGGTTCTGACTGGCAGGAAGTTGAATGTGATCCAGCATCGTGCCCTGGCAGCCCAAAGGTCCAACCGTACCCTGGGGGTGCATCAGGCGCAGTGCTGCCACCAGGCAGGGGGAGGGGTTGTCCTGCTCTGCTCTGTGCTGTGTGGCCACTTGTGGAGGAATCAGAATGTCAAAACAACCGTTGGGAAAGCCAAAATATTTTGACATCCAGATAGATCACAGGCATTAACTACAGTGAGGTAAAGTGACTTGAGACAATTATGGAACAGTTTTGGAGGCTGGACATTAAGCTTAAGCAATAATGACAATACTCCAGTCTAAAATGAAGGTGTTCTGTGTCTCTACACATGAACGTTGCCTTTTTATGTATGAAGTCAATGTTTCATTGGTGGCCTTATTGTTTTATGACAGTAATTTAATTATTTTTTTTTACTCATGGTTTTTGTAAATTTCTAGATCTAAAACTGAACTGTGGACAATATGAATAACTGATGCTAATTGAATTATCACTTAAGTGTACGAAGCACAGATTAAATACAGAAATAGGATTTTCTTTTATTCTGGTTAGCTGAAAATTCTGCTTGACCAAATTGAAGAGGCTGTGGAAGACTTTGATGAATGTATCCGATTGCGACCGGATTCTGCCTTGGCTCAAGCACAGAAATGTTTCGCTCTGGTGGGTAATGCACTGGTGTTATCTGGGTGCTCTGATTTTAAAGATTTCTTTTAAACGTACTTTGTTTCTCTGCTTTCTTCTGATTTTATGGAAAAGTAATGCAACAAACAATATATTCTAATAAGGCAAGGAAATAACAATCTCTTAGTTGGAATCAGAATTTACTATTATTTCACAGTGCTCACTATTTAACAGTAGGTTGTCTTGCCTGTATGGTGATTGAGGAGCAGAAATTTGCACTCTAACTGTATCACACAAAGCTTTATTTAAGCCAGTGTTACGTAAAATGTCAATCTTCAAGAAATTAGGAACAGTATTTCAAGCTGCTGTAGAGTCTCTGCGTGCAGAAATCTCCAGGGGACAGCTTTGCGTGATGTGAGAAAGGAACAGTTCTAAGCTTGTAATTTCTAGGCTTTTGAAGTAGAGGGAGGCTTTTGGCAACTATTGTGTCTTGTGGATTGCTCCTCTCACCCTTTCTTCTCTAGTAGTCCACTCTGCTAGGGGCTCAGAAACATGGTAGGTTCCTAAAAAGCAGGTTTGATCGGGTGTCACCTCCTAGAGCTTGGAATTGTCATGACACGTGCATCTCTTGGGGAAGTGAGTAGGTCTGATGAGCCATATTTTTCTTATATTTTTTCTTTTTTCTATTTCCTTGAATAGTATCGCCAAGCGTATACAGGGAATAATCCTTTGCCTGTGCAAGTAGCTATGAAAGGCTTTGAAGATGTCATTAAAAAGTTTCCAAAGTGTGCTGAAGGCTATGCTCTTTATGCTCAGGTACATTTCACTCTTCCTTTTATAAAAACAGATGCATTTTTTGTGCCTTTTGTCTGGGATAACATACGATTCTTGAAATAAAAATCTTTGAAATTAAGTTCTGAGGTAACACGCAAGCTTGAATTTATGGGTGTGGGTGTGCTGGGATGGAGGAATTAGGCAGAATTGGTGCAGTCAGAAGGTAAGCAGTGACAGTCAAAGGTGGTTATTGGGACAGAAAGGTCTGGAGTATATTTCCTATTGAATTCCTGCATGTATATAACTCATTTGAGTAATGGTGAGGATTCTGTCCTTAATTTGGGAGTCGTATGTGTAGACCTAAGGTAGCAGAACAGAACTGCTACAAATTATATACTCTGTTTGGTCAAGGAGAATAAACTACAGATGTTTAAAGTACACTTGTAACTGAGAATGCGTGCTGCTGATTGTAGTAGTATCAGACGTTCCTTTTTAAAGCAGGGAGGTTCTATGGAAGCATGTATTTTTGATTCCTTTTGATCAGTTCAAAGAAGTAACTGAAGCAGAAATACATTTAAAAAGGAAGAAGTTGAGATGTGCATTTACAGACTTCTAGAATGATTTTTATTATTATTTTTATTTGCAGTACTCTTAACATGTTGCTTGGGGATCTCCCATTACAGATGGTATTGTGATTAGTATCTTCTGCACAAAAAAACTAGCAGCTTTCCTCTAGAAAGACTCAATTTTGAAATTTAGTTGTGGTAACTGGCGTGTTTGGCCTGTTCTTTGATAAGAGAGCTACATCCAGTCTGATATTAGAGTTAGCTTCTCTGAGGGTGCATGTTTTGATTATGTATTGATATTGATACATAGGTTTCTCTTCTGTTGCAGGCACTAACTGATCAACAGCAGTTTGGCAAGGCTGATGAAATGTATGATAAATGCATTGATCTCGAGCCGGATAATGCCACTACGTATGTTCATAAAGGGTATGTGTCAAGTTTGCAGTCCTTTGGGTCAGGGGCAGTTGGCATATTTAGTTGAATCAATCCAAGCTGAAGGTAGATGTTGAGAAGTTTAGCCAGAAGTGGCTTTGCAAAAAACAACTTAGTGCTGTTGTTTCTACGGTTTCTCTTGACTGAACTGGCAATGAGATTGAAGTTTCAGTAAAGTTTCATTAATAATCATTCAGTTGAGTATCTGCTTGAAGTGTATCTGACTGTCACTTTAACCCCATCTTAATGTCTGCCACCCTTAAATGTGATCTGGGTTACCGAGAATATGCGAAGTTCTAAATTTTTTCTTTCCTTTTCAGTTTACTCCAGCTTCAGTGGAAGCAAGATTTAGACAAAGGCTTAGAACTCATAAGCAAGGCCATTGAAATTGATAACAAATGTGATTTTGCATATGAAACCATGGGAACGATTGAAGTGCAAAGGTAATAATGAAGCGCAGTGTTAAGAATTCCAAGTTGTTTTTGAAATTACAGCAGTCGTTTAGCTTTCCCCACAGATCTTAAACCTTTCTTAAGATCATCTCCCAGTGCAGTGAGAGGCCAGTTCTTAACTGTTGTCTCAACTACTGTTCTGTAACTCTTGGGCAAAGCCTTGCTTTTATTTGTGGCATAATTTTGAGTTACGATCTGGCCAGTTTAATACTTACTGGATAACATGTAGATGAGTCTGTGTGTTTGAATACATCCCTTCTACATTTAAATTTGCTTCATTAATCCTCATTAGGCTTCCTATGTATCTAATGTAGTCCTTAAACATACCTTAATGGGCTGTTTGTACTGAAAGTTCTGACCTGTATACCCAAACCTGACCATTCGGGCTCAGAAAAGGTGCTGCAGGGATGGAAAAATGAATTTGCCAATCTTAATTGGATGATGTTTTGGTTTATTTCAGAGGTAATCTAGATAAAGCCATCGAAATGTTCAACAAAGCTATCAACCTGGCCAAATCTGAAATGGAGATGGCCCACCTCTACTCGCTCTGTGATGCTGCCTACGCCCAGACAGAAGTTGCAAAGAAGTATGGATTGAAACCACCGACACTGTAAACACAAACACAAAGCAAACAAGAGGAGGAAATGACTTCACTTTAGAAGTTGCCCACTTCAGCCAGCCCTAAAGACGCTGTTGCAAACCATGTTGAATGGTGGAACTTAGTTTTTTCCCGTTCGTGGTGTTGTCATTTGCTACATCTGTTAAATGTTTAGGTGTTGTGGGAGTGGTTGTTCAAGAGAGTATGCAGTGTTGCATCTTGTTCCTTCTGCAGCAAAAACCTTAAAGCGTTTTAAGGGGAAAAAATAAGTCGCAGAGGAACAGATGGATGATACTTAGGCCATGCAAATAAAAACTTTATATTGGTTCATTTTGAGTGATTACGTTATGGGTGATTTTTGCTTTACTAAACAATATTACAGCATGTTGTTTTTTTTTCCCCCTGTTGATTTTAAAGGTAATACTAGTCAGTGCTGTAAAATAGGTTTCTCTTTTATATGCGATTAATCCTTGAGGGTTGATTTTAATTTTGCAAAAAGGAAAAAAAACAATTTACAAACTGTTTAGTAACAGAGATTTTTTTTTTTTTAAAGCCAGTAGCTGTGAAGAGAATTCTGTAAATATATGCAAGCATGCACGGTCTTCCCTTAAAGCCCTTCCCACCCTCTGCATTACAACTTAAAAATAGTCCTGTGGCAGCTATTAGGGAATTAATTTGATAGTCCTTATTCTCACCCCAAAAAGCCCAGGTGTACTGTGTAGGAAAGCCTAGCTCGAAGGTTTCTTCGGGAAAGAGGTTAGGTAACACTACTTTATTGCAGATTTTACTGGAAGAGAGGCCATGTTCCTATACAGCAGTCCTTACGTGAATGTGACAAGAAATTGTTCTGTAGGGTTCTGAGAGACTTTCAAGGATAGAAAGCACTGCTGGGAGTGGAGCTGTCAAGGTACGGTCATGCTTGCCTATAATGTAATCTCTGTCCGTTGCTGAAATCTAACAGTTAATACAACTGTCTAAATTCTCTTCTTTAGTCCCTGGAGACTTCTGTGTTCTGCTCTAATCCTTGTGATAGCCCTCTGCGGGCTCAAGTGAGATAAAGAACAAGGCGTAGTCTAAAACCTCAAATCATGGATTTAGAACCTTTAGAAACTTTGCTAATTCCTTGTTCTTCAGGTCCTGTATTGTCTTAAGATTACAGATACTGAACAAAAGAAGCAACTGTTTGGCAAATAGCGCATTGGCAAGTTACTACTAATATAAGCACTCGTCCTCAAACTATGAACTTCAGCGAGGGCTTCTCTGCTGCTTTGGGTTGATCCATCTGATACCGCAGTCAGTCTGTGGTCCCCAGGTTGATGCGGCTGGATAAAACTCATGAAAATACTTAATTGATGTCTCTTAGTTTATCCTACATATCATTGATCTGGGCTTCTTTCCATCCTAAAATCATAGATTTGCTTGTGCTGAATTTTCTGATGTATTTCACCTCCTAAAGAAATGAAACAAACTGCCATCAAACTGTCCTGTTCTCTCCTTGTGACACTCCATAGCAGCAGCTTGTGTTTTCGATTTGACTTACCTTTCTCCCAGCAGAAACAATTGAGAATGGAAACGGTGAACTGCAGATGTGAAGAGTTAATCTTTGTATTTTAGTTAGCTTACTAACGTGATCCAAAATCATAGCGTTGGCGTAGAATTGAAGGCACTGGAAGGTACTTGCAGCTGCTAAGGGCATTGCTTGTAACAAGTGTCAGACATCTTTTGGAACTCGCTATCTCTGCATCAGTTCCTGCATTTGTTCCCGAGAACAAAACTATGCCAGTCTGACCGAGTTGTCCTGTTCTCCCGAGGGGTTTCTATTTGCATGGCCTTATTTACATTGGCATTTTCTCCTCTCCACCCTACCTTTACCCCATTCCTGTCCCCACCAAACCAATTAAGGGAAAAAAGCATGTGCTGTCAAATACTAGCATTCCAAATCATCACAGACTCTTGCCTGTTCTTGAACTAGTTTGAAACTGCACTGAAAAGGATGCGTTGTCTGTAATTCTTTTTTGTAAATGACGTATCACCTGTAAACTGAAAAAAAAATAAATATTACCTTCAAGTATCACTCTCTGACATGAATAAGAGCAGGTTTTGATGAAAGTGTTCTCTGCAGTAGTGTTGTCTGTGCTTATTTGGTGTCACTCTGCATCTAGGAAGAATTAATAATAACTGACTGCCTCTCATCTCTCACCTGAGCCCTGAAGAAAAGATGAGGAGACACAGAATGAAGGAACCTTATCTCTTGATTGCTGCCTGCAGAGGTATGATCTGGAAGGCTGAAGATTACAGGGAGATAGGAGAACTGGGAATCTGAGTAGCTGACACCCTCCTCACGTGCTTGTGCTGTTAGATTCTGCTCAGGCTCCTCCTGTCTAGGGAAAAGGAATTCATTTCTTTAATGGCTGGGGTTGGTCTCTTCTCAGTGGTGACAGGACAAGGGGAAATGGCCTCAAGTTGTGCCAAGGTAGGTTTAGGTTGGATATCAGGAAGAACTTCTTCACAGAAAGGGTTGATTGATATGCGCTGGAATAGGCTCCCCAGGGAGGTGGTTGAGTCACCATCCCTGGATGTGTTTAAGACCATTTGGATGTAGTGCTCAGGGACATGATTTAGCAGAGGGTTGTTAGGGTAGCATGGTTAGCTTATGGTCGCACTTGATAATCTTTAAAGGTCTTTTCCAACCTGAGCAATTCTATGTTCCTATGATGTGTGAGGTTTGGCTTTATGCCAGGAATACACGTGAACCTACCTTGAAATACTTTTTTTTTTTTGTTGTTAATAGAGGTTGAGGGCGGCTGTTGAAACAGTTATTGCTGCTATTTAAAAAACAAAACAACACCAAAATCATGTAGGAAGTTAGTACTGAAGGTCTGGATTGACTCTGCGTATCATAGAGCCTGCGGGAAGTTGCTTCTATGTATAGTTGTTACACATCTTAACTCTGATCACATACAATTCCTGCTGTTTGTGTTAAGATGCAGAGACTAGTTTGCCAAAATGGAGATGATTAAAAGCTGTGCCTTGATTTACTAGGATCTACTTTCACAGCCGTTTCAGAGCTGTTACTGGCTGATTTTATGTATATAACAGAATGTTGGTGCACATGCATAAAGTGGCTACTTTAAAGTGCCTGTCTTCTGCTAACACAGAATCGAGTACTGACTGCTTTAGCTGCCTCGCTGACAACTTAGCTGTGTACATTTTGTTTGCAAACCCCTCTAAAGTGCACAGTCCATTGGTATAATTTCCAAGTGACTCTGAGTAAATCTTCCTGGAGACTCCCGACACAGACTCCTGACTCACAACTCGACCTGACAAACAGATAGGGCTGAGCTCACCTCACCTCTTCAGCTTCGTTCACCGAAGTGGGCCACTACACATTCTCACTTGTGTCCATTTGAAATTCCAGGGGAGAACTGTCCATGCCACAGATTCTGTCATGTTGCCCGTTTCAGACTGGATCTTACATTGCCACATTTAAGTAGTTAGCTGTTGAGAGTCCTGCATTTCTTTAACCCTCCAAAGATAAGTGTTCCGTTTTGCTGTATATTAGTACAGAGTCGGGGTGGTGGGGAAGCCGTGGTAGTTCAGAAGAAATGGATATATAATAGCTGGTGTGGTTTAGGAGTCAGACCCCTGTGATGGCCTTTTATTAATGCTGACTGTTACATATGTGGCAGGCACCAATTTAATGCAGCAGATCTGACTCAATGTTGATTTTTCTATATTTATTTTTCAACAAATAAATTTGCATTTCACCTTATGCTCCATGGCGTGTTTCTTAAGAGTTGCAGTACGGCGTGTATACCAAAATGCTGAGGAAGCACAGCCACAGAAGGCTGCTGGAATAGATAACGCCACCAAGTGGAATGATGGGACCTGGCTTTTAGGGGAAAGACTTCTCAGGGTTTAAATTAATGTAACCATTAATTTTCCTATAGGTGGCTGGGGCCTCTGAACAGCGCAGCCGACTAATCCCAGAGAATTCAAAGGAACATCAGAAAAAGAGGACAGCTGTAGGAGGAGGATGGCCGAAGAAGGAACAGGTAAGGTAGTTTAGGGCAAAAGTGGCTAGACAGATAGAACAAGACAAAAGCTTTCAGCTGACCCCTCTTGTAATCTGAAGTCTCCTTTCGCCTGTAGATCATCCTAATGTTGGTGAAGAACTAAAAGCACAGAGGTAGTGAGTGAATAGTCATATGTGCTTCTTTTTGCTTCCCACGTAAGGAAATTAATTGCCATTTGCAAATACTTAGCTTTTTCATTAGAAATGGAACCTCCTTCTAAGGAAAAAACCTCTTACAAAACGCAAGACCGGCTTTAAGTAAGTTCTTTAAAGCCATCTTTAACCACCTTGCTGGTCTCTTCAGCAAGAGCAGTGAAGTGGGGCACATATCCCATGCAGCTGGAGGGAGCAGTAATGCACTTAGACGTTCAGCAATACAGGTACCCGTATTCTGTGACACTGGACAGAAAGGCAACAAGTTTTCTAACCTTTTTGATTGACTCCCCTCAGCCTTTTCAGCAGGACACAAGAAAGCAAAACTAAAACCTATTCAGACGTTACATTCAGGAAGCAGTAATAGAGCAAAGGTGTGGTGACACGTGAGCTGCTTTAACAAAACAGTAACATCACTTCAGCAATAAGCAGGAATTGTATTAAGAATCTAATACAGATATTCCAGACAGGATCTGTTAACAGATTCTTGCATAGTAACAATTCTGTTTGACTGCTTCTTACATTATCTTTGAGTAGTTCAGAGTGGAATTTGGCCTACGTTGCTTGGTATGTTAAACTTTAAGCTTGCCTGGTTTAAGTTGGGCATTTAAGAAACTCAGAGTTGTTTAGATGTGGAAGAGTCATACTTGTAGAGCACCTGATAATTCAGTGAAAAGTTCATAATACTAAAGCTGACTTCAGAGGATTTCCAGAGAAAACATGATTCCCACCTCTCTACATCCTACAAAAAAGCCTCAGAAACTTAAGAGCAAAACAAAAGTATCTACATACAGTAATGACTAAAAAGATTAACTGCTACTTCGTTGATTTCACCTCCAGCATTATCCTGGCTGTTTAATACTTTAAATTAAAGTTGTACTTCAATCAATTTTAGAATTATACCAATAAGTCATTTTGTTCCTAATTAATTATCGCAGTAGCCTGTGGAGCAACCAGTAAGGGAATCCTGAAGATGGAAGCAGCAGCTGCTGTGCCACTAGAACCCTTCCTGTTCACCCAGCTTCACTTTTTCGTCTCTATGCCATAGAGATCATAACGCTTCTGGCTTAAAATAGGAATTTGTTGACGGATTTCCGCAAGTTTCTTCAAATCTGGAGGGGAAAGAAAGAGCTATTAGAATAGTGGACAAAAGGGACTTGCTGACCCAAGGCAGGAAGAAAGCAACTTTCATGGTGATTGAGTCTGTAGGGCACAGCAACTGGGCAACCAGGAAGGAAGCCTCAGCTTCGCTCTTTCCTAAGGTGGCGGCTTCCTCATAGGTAAAGAAGCAGGAATAGTCCAGTCCTGCTGCTGCTTGTTCTTTCCTCTAGTAAAGGTTGAGAAGGGATGGGAACACCGCTTCATCTGGAACTGGATGAATAAGGCCACAGAAAAACAAAAAAGCCTGTCTCTTTAGTCTTATGCATTGTACTCATGAAAGCAGGACAAAAACTTTCGCTTACCGATGTCTGTGTAGATAACTGTTTCCTCAGCCCCAGCTTTGGCTATGACTTCACCCCTGCAACATGAAGCACATTTGTTCACAGCATTAACGCAGTCTCAAGGCATCAGATCAGCTGCTGCTGTTTGTATAAAAGGGAGTTTCTACCCTTGATGTCCACAGCTGTAAACACAGGGCTGTCCTAAAAATAGCATCATAATTCTTAACTCCGTGTGATGGAAACAGCTTCCATGCTTTACATGTGGCACGTTTTAAGCGTGGCATATATACATACTTAACGTAAGCACATTTCTAAAGATCAAAAATAAGAGCAACTATGAGAACCAGCATGTGAACGTGGAATATACCTCAAGGGGAAGGAAGCAATTTCACCAGGCAAGAACCATCTACAGCAAAGACTGAAGCTTTCTCCTTTTAGACCCAACAGCTTTTAATAGGAGCGTACATTTACACGCTTATGTGCCCCATTAGGTGCTGTTATGTTCAACACAAACTTTCTTTGCAGTCATCTAGAAGAGCAGTATCAGTGGAAAGATTCGGAAGAAAAGTAACTGCCAGAAAACTTCACGTTTACCCAATTACCCGCGTGCGAGGGGAAAAGAAATTGCTGCTTAAGCCAAGTCAGAATGTCTCGTCTAGTTGAAAACATCCTTCTTGTTCTTTCTTAGGTCAAACTGATGTTCTTTGAGCAAATTAAATACTTTTGCGTAAGTTAAGATGGCTCTGTTCTACACAGTTACCCCCATACGTAGTACATAAAGCAAGTTGAAAAGGGCAGCAGCTTAACTAGTGCTCAGTACTGCTAAGCTGGCTACCGTGCTTCCAAAAGGAATGCGTGCTGTAAAACTAGTTTTAGTTCAAAGCTGGTTGGCTGAAAAACAAAAAGAAAAGGATGATTTTTTTTTTTTTTTTAAGAGTAATTGGAAATGGGGGACTGAAGTGAGACACAAATAAAACATTTTAACAATTGTTTTGTGTTTTTTCTTCCTGAACTCACCATGGATTTACTACAGTGCTGTGTCCCCAGGCAATGTAGGATGCTTTTTCATCTCTAGCAGGAGATACAGCAGCTACATAGACTTGATTATCAACAGCTCTGTGTTCACAAAAAGAGGGGAAAGAAGAAAATGAGTAGGCTTCTCCCCTCCCCGCCTCCCCCAGTACCACCAATTAACCAAGCAGAGGAGACAGAATTCCTGCTGAACGATGAGCTGTGCAGCCTCCTGAAGGCCTTCCAAAATCATAAAGGACATGAAGGCACGAGGCAGCAGAAAGCGGAAGGAGTCTCTGCCACCTGCCCCAGAGTTAGCGGACAGAACGAATTTAGTATGCAGTAAGACTGATGGAAGCAGACCAGGTGATTAATATTGCCTTGGTGGAAGTCTCGGGATCTATCTCTGTCTGCATTTAAAGCAGTTTTCACATCATTTTTGCTGTCTATTGGCCGTTCTGTGTAGAAAGTAGTTTGTGAATGGTGCTCACAGAGCCATGGGGAAATGGTCTTTGTGAGGGCACAACTGCAGCGGGAAGAACAGGAGTGAAGGATACGCAGCACCTGCTTCTCTCCCTGCCAGCACAGTCATTCTGGTGTCCCATGAAAGGCCTGAGGAATTGTAAAGTTCTGAGGGCAGAGGGCTCCTCCTCCAACACAAGCAGTTCTGTTCCACACACAAACTCCCTGCTCAGTTACTTTGTTCTTACCGTCCCCTTTGTAGCAATTCCCAATGAGCTGCTCCCGTTGTCATATTAAAAGCCCCTGGGTATATCAGCAGCTGGCAACCTTTGTTAAAGAAAAGTAAAGTAGAACCCAGCCATCATTAAGGAGAAGACGGTTTACCCTACAGCGACTGCACACAGAAGCTCGAGGTCAGCTTTCTTTTTTTTCTTTCCTGACTTTTGTCAGGAAACAAATAGAGCCCATTCATGCATCACACAGATGATTATGCCAACAAAGTGCTATGATACACAGCAATGTGTGGGGCCACATATATCTCCACGTAGCAGAAAATGACTGTTACTTTACTCGAGGAGAGTAGATATTCATTTCAATAACAAAATCCTGTCCATAAGCTGCATTTTGTGTTAATGGACAAGGATAAGAGCTCCTGAACACACAGGGAATTCACAGGTACATGTTACACACAGCCCCCTTTAGTTCAGACCTTAGGGCTACGCATGACCCAGCCTTACCTTTCTGTCCATAGATCTGAGCCAGCTCAGCAAATCTGATGTCATAGCAGATGCCCAGTCCCACTTTACAGTACGCTGTTCCCAAAACACCAGAAATAACAACCGTATTACTGTCACAAGCACAGAAAAGAGAGACAGGTATTCCTCTCTGATTTAGCTGCAGGCTTTTCAGCAACAAAGAAAGCACTCCTTGCGCTGCATGGACCAAAGCTTCAGTTGCACACTTTCTTAGGGCACGCACATTGCCAGAAGGAGAAAGTCAGTGTGAGAGTCAAGACTCTTAGGAGAGCTCAGTTAAGGGGCTATGTTAATTTCTGAAGATGGAATGGGGGTAGCTGTATTGTTTGAATCTGATGTAGTTGATTCAAGAATGTTGGGACAGGATTTACAGTTGATTGCCTCTTTTACAATACCATCCTCACATGAAACAATGTGCCAGGCGTAGCTGTTGGCTACACGTATTTCTTTTCCAAGTCATAATTTATAGACACTGCTTTAAAAACGTAACCCCTATTAATAGACAGTAACTTCTCTTCAACAACTCATCAGGCCAGGTATGCTTCATCCCCTCCTACTCTGTCCTTTTTCAATCACGTTGCCTTTCTTAAAATGTTCAGAACTAACCCCCACGCTTGGAATATATTATTTGCTATTGTTGCCAAATGGCGAATATAAACCTGACAGTCTAAAAACCCATTCCTGGGGAGAAATGAGAGGGAAGAGAGCTCTGCAACGACAGTAGTAAAGAAGGTTTGTCTTATACTCACGAGTATCAAACATGGAGAAACTATCCCCTGGACTCAGTGTTTCAGACTCCTTGAACTGTATCTTCCCAGGAACATTAATGTCAAACAAATGAATCTGCAATTACAATATCATCAATAGCAATTTCTCCACGTGGTGTTGGAGCCTTTTCCTATTTGGCACGTGTATGCTAGTCACTGTAATCTGGATTACTCTTTTGTCAAGATCCCAACTAAATATTGCTTAAGATTACAAGAGCGTTAAAAGATGATTTAAAGCAGTTTTCTTCTTTACAGAAATATACATGTCTAAAGTTATATGGGGAAAACAACAACAACACAACTGAGCACACAAACCCTGTAACCTGAGTGATGCGCCTATCAAATGTCATTTTCGTCAACACTGATAATACTGTCCACGTGGATGAGAAACATAATAACAGCACTCTACCATCTTACCTTCCTGTGCTTTGCCAATATAGCACCATCAGGACCAAAGACAGTACACGTATTATACAGCTTTCCACCATCCTCTTCTGGAATGGATCCTTTATAATGTAGATAACAAAGATTTATCCACCCCGCTGCATTCTATGGAGTTTTGATTCAATTGTACCAGTAGACATTGCCCATTCACCCCCCAGTAGAAGCAGTCACTAGGAATAAACTACCTCCAACGAGATAGATGCTGCACTCCTTTGCAACTTCTGAGAGCTTCTGTGTTGATTCTCCGGGGATCTTCTCTGCATATTCCTTAAAGTATTGGGTTCCATATGGAGAATTAAAGCATTCCTAGAATGATAAAAGACTTCAGTTAAAATCTCAAAACCGTGGAACTCTTGTGCTCATCATCACAGCGCGTTTTCCTCCTTTTTAAAAGGCACTCAGTACTTTTAAAGATGACACACTTTCTTTTTTTTTTTGCTAAGGACAATCACTTACTTAGACACCATTTCCCCACAGTGGAGCTGTACCTTTTGTCCTAGAAAACTCTCATTCATTAAAGATTTGTTGTCCCTCAGACTGAGGCATATAATCTTTAGATGCTAAGATTAACAGTGTTCTGCGTGGTACTTGAGAGGCCCACAATAGCCACTTTCACTTGGCCTTGTCTTTCCCAGCTCCAGGAGGATGCAAGATCCACCTCCCTCTGGAACCCGTGTCTCTCCCCTAAGGGAGTTACAGCTGAAGGCCACAGACAGGATAACCAACAGCAGAGGCAATAGAACTGAACCAAAATTAGATGGAAGTTGTTTTGACTGCATATATAT
The DNA here is from genome assembly GCA_030625065.1 of Alectoris magna. Classification (NCBI taxonomy): domain Eukaryota; kingdom Metazoa; phylum Chordata; class Aves; order Galliformes; family Phasianidae; genus Alectoris; species Alectoris magna. The sequence continues at coordinate 111,681,773 of CM060560.1, forward strand.
ATATATGACACTGGGCAACAGTGCTGGCCAACCCACAGCACAATTTGCAAGTCCACAGTGGGAAGCAAGTCTCTGCAGGCTGTCAGGTCTGCTCCCCGGGCTTTTGAAATCTGAACAGCACTTCCAGGAAATGAAAGCACTGCCAGCTGCCCTCACCTTTATCTTGCTGCTCTTGCAAGGCAGTGCGAGTGGCACTGAAACCACGGACTCAGGAGAACAGGTAAAGATCTGTACGAGCTGCAGCAGTGCACAGGGCTGTGCTGGAACAGAACTGCAGACTGCACAAATCGTCTCACCCTGTGCTCTCCAAAGTGGGAAGAATGTAGGGACAGACCTCTGAACGGCTTTCAATTGTGTTCTGTATCACAATGGATTCTGCTGTTATTCCTTCATCCATAAATATTACAAATCGTTCTTCCTCCACATTTTACCAGGTTTGGAAATCAAAAATAATTAACACACGAAGGCTAACGCCACAAAAGAAATGGTCACTGAACTGTGAAAAGGTGTAGGCTGTATGCTCAGCGTGTATTACTTCTTGATGTAGTGTGACTTCAAAAATGATAAGGTGGAGAAGAGAATATTTCATCTCTTAGCGTCAGTACAAACTTTACCTTCCCAAGCAGAAAAACTGTGCTTTTGCTTGAGAGGTTTTACTCTATGAGCAGAAATTAGCATTTGTTTGTACACACAACAAAAGCAGCAAATAATAGATAATGTAGGAAGCCCGGACAGAACCATCAACGATCATTTTTGCAATAGAAGAGCTGTGTTGGCACAAAGAAGAAGGAAAGATTGCTTAATGTTTTGCCTGTGAGAGCGGGAGGAAAAAACATTCTTTGTGTAAAGCATTCAGACCAAAAGTTCACCCAGAAAAGAACTTTGCACTCCCAAGTCAGATGCTGTAGGGCACAGAACACATACCACCAGGTACACTGGGAAGTTCACCTCACTGACGCACAGAGAGAAACAGATGAAGTCCAAAAAGTAAATCAGAACTGATCAGAAATGCTGTCATTGAGTTTCCACACAAGGATGTTTTTCCCTGTTCTGGAGCCTCATACAGCATCCATGCATAGAATCGGAGAACAGCTTGGGTTGAAAAGGACCACAATGATCAATGATCATGTAGTTCTAACCCCCCTGCTATGTGCAGGGTCGCCAACCACCAGAGCAGGCTGCCCAGAGCCACATCCAGCCTGGCCTTGAATGCCTCCAGGGATGGGGCATCCACAACCTCCTTGGGCAACCTGTTCCAGTGCGTCACCACCCTCTGTGTGAAAAACTTCCTCCTCATATCTAACCTAAACCTCCCCTGTCTCAGTTAAATCATTCAAGCATATCCAGAGAGAAACAGGAATAGGCAGCGCATGGATAACAGTAGACAGAGGTTTGCCAAGAGTTTGAGGTATAGGTGTTTTGAATCACAATGCAAAATTACATTAAAACACTTAATTAATTATGTAAATAATGATCTTTACTCACGGGCAGAGCCACAACTTTTGCTCCTTTGGCTGATGCTTCCCTTATCAGCCTGCAGGCTCGCTGAATGTTATCCGATTTAACAGCAGATACATGAAGCTGAATAAGTGCCAGGCGGAAGTCTAATGGCAGAAAATTAGAAATTACCCAGCGAAATTCCCCCAGGTTAAAACTTCACAACCGTAATTCATGAATAAGCGTGTGATGGAGTCAATCCGCCTGCATTTGTACATACACACAAACCGATTCCAATCACTCTGCAATGGGCGCGTGGCTTGGGAAATGGCCTCCTAGTGCAGGGAGTGGCGCAGGAACCACACACCCATCATCACTTGGCTCAGAGAAGGCTGAAGCGTACAGATGTGAGGACAGGGCAGCACCCTGCCAGCTCTCATGTAGGGCACTGCAGGAGCGGGCACCAAAGGGAGGCTGCAGGCTTTGCACTCAAATCCCAGGAGCGCTCCATCTCCCAGAACGCCACTAGCAAGCCAGAAGAGCGGATAATGCCAGAAGAACCCAGATGTGGGAAGAGTTTTCTTTTACCCTTCAGTTATGCCTGGCCGAGGAAATGGGCAAAAAGAGCCATCAAACCAATAAAACGATGCATTTCCAATCACAGAATGGCCTGGGTTGAAAAGGACCACAATGCTCATCTAGTTCCAACCCCCCAGCTATACGCAGGATCGCCAACCACCAGACCAGGCTGCCCAGAGCCACATCCAGCCCGGCCTTGAATACCTCCACGTTTCTATTTCCAGCTGCAGGTGGCAGCAGCAGAGGAGGTGCTCGCAGCCCGGCCTGTAGGGCAGTACCCCCGGCCAGGTATGGCCAACCAAGAGCGAACGAAGCTGCAGGCCCGCAGCAGCTCTGCGGGCAGCTCCATGACGGAGCCGGTGCCAGCCTTGCCGAGCCGCCCTTTACAACAGCCGTTAGTAGGGCACGCCCGCAGAGCGCCGCGTGGTGAGGAAGCGCCCCGCCAATCGACCTGCCCCGCCGCGCGCCGCCACTCACTGGCCATGGCTCCGCGCACCGCCTGAGTCTCCGCGCGCCGGCCCGACCAGACGCATGCGCGCGGGGCCGCGCAAGGGCTGCTGGGAAGCGTAGTCCCGGGGTGTGGCTATGGCTCAGGGCGGAGCAACCGCACACCAATAGGCAAGTGACCGAGCGGAGGGGCGGCACGATTGCCAGGGGCGAATGGCTATCGCTGAGGAGGGGGTACAGAGGCTATGAGGTGGACCTCCTCGTCTCCCGGCACTGCCCGTGGCAGCAGAAACAGCATATGTGAACTCCTCTCCCCTCCCCTCTCACAGAAGGTGCTGCTCATTACAAGTAATTAGTTTCTTCAACATATCACTCTACAGTTCACCTGCACGTGAAATAATTCCTAATTCTCCCCTCATTATGCTTTCTACTTTTTTTCTCCCTCTCGCCTTCCCTCGTGGCTAACAGAAATGTGCTGCAGTACACCGTCAACATTTTAATTTGCCAATGCAATATAAGCATATGATGCTGAGATGGCTGGAATTTACAGATACCGCCTCTGTGATCTGATCGTTCGTTAGCTCGTCTTGACCTTTTGGGAAAGCTGACCGCAGTTCACCCACAAGTATTTAATACAATCCGTCGAAATTCCAGTATACTTACATTCATGTGCTACTGACAGCAGCTCCCCGTCATCCATCACCAACCTCCTCTCCCACAAACGACCAGCTGACCTCCACTCACGACTCCCATGCGCAACCCGCCTTTGAGAAAACCTGCTCATTGATTCAATGAATCCCGCGCTACGCTGTCAGAAGTTATGTTCAAATTGTACTGGTTTATTTACATCCGTCGTTTTATAAACAGTAACACAAACATCTTTACATGAAAAAAAAATCTCATTGCTGAAGTAGGCACGGAGTCAGAGACTCTTCAGGGTATTTTCAGAAGGGAGTAAGAAGAAGAAAACGTAATACAACAGCTGCTGGGCAAAACTAGAAATACACGAGAGTTGGCCCAGGTGCAATTTCATGCAAATATCTTTAACCGTTCAAGTTCTAATGGTGTTTACTCAGATAGTAAGGAAAAAAAAAAAGAATTAGTTCCAGAATTAAGGTGCCCTAGCTTGATTCCTAGTAAAATAAACTTAGAATAACTGGCTTTTATAAAGGTCAGTTTATTTTTCTCCCGATGATGTACCAGTTCACAGGTTTTGACTCAAATACTCAGAAAGCTTCACGCAGCAAAACCAACCCCTAACTTTAACTTCACAATTTTTGGTAATCTCCACAAAGATGTCTACAAAGATGCTACGCCTCGGCCACAAGGACATTCCTGTACTGGGCCTTCTAGCAAGAGATCCGTTCTTGTACCACGTACAAGGCCAGAAATGCACTATTACACAGCTGCCTTCTCTCAAACATTCACTAGCTTACAGTGAGTTATTAAAGGAGTATAAACAAACGTTGAACCAACGAAGGCGGCATTTATTGCAAGCATACAGCACTGGAAATCACTTTATTTGTATGCATTAATTTTCTCTCCACACCTTCAATCTTCAACACTCCTTCAGTCAGCATAAACTCAATTCTGTGCTGAACTGAAGGCTTTTAAAAGTCTAACTTATATTTTAGATATTTTGCTTCATGGGGGCCAGATTACCGGTATTTAACTGTCATACGCATCTCAATGCGCGTACTCATCCTCCTACGACGAGCAATTTCAACCTATCAAATGTAAAGTTTAGCATAATTAATGAAATCACAACCCTGCAATAAAGGTTTATTGCGCACGGTTCACATTGGTATTTAAAGATACCCTTGTAATCAATTCCAATTATTTAACTGTAGCGGAGAGGACTGCTAAAATGTTGGTTTTCCAAATTATTTGCATTTCTCCCCCTTCATATCTGCAGCCCAGGCTGCGCTTACCCAGTTCTAACTGGAAGGCAGCACTATTCCTAAGATTTTATCTGCTCTGCTTGCAAAGCTGTTTTCAATAGTTCAAGTTACTACCCAGTAGGCGAAAATAAAACTTATAGACTGTAGGCTATGGAGGTATTTTACTTTCAAATCTCAGCCATTTAAAGCCATTCTGTCTTCAACTGCTTCTCCACTTTGCTTCGTTCTTTTAACATACCTGTATGAACCTAGCAGCACGCTCTCTTATAAATATGCACACCACTCATGTTGAAGGTGCATAGCAATGAAACAAACTGACCTTTATAATACGTACTTCTACAAAAGAAATTAAAAATCCTGTTCAGAAATTGGTAATAATTTACCCTATCTGAAGCCTGCTATCCAGGCACTCCCATCAGTAAACTGAAAAGAACACGAAGTTAGTATTCGGTTGGGAAACCATCGGCTCATGTCCACATACAGTATCTTCGTTACTTCTCCTTTATAAACTCTTTTCTACAACGTCTTTAGTTATTAGCTCTCCAAGGCATCCAATACTTTCATGATCTGTTGTTTTATGGCTTTGGTTGCATCACCTGCATTTGGAATCAGATACCTTAAAAAGAAAGGAGAAAAAAAAAGCCACCATTAATTCACTACAAAACTTTCAAGCATCAACTGAAATTCTTGCTTTCTTTTTTCTTTCTTGCACAGATAAAGGGGAAAGAGAAGGGGAAGCTATTAAAATGAAGGAACTAACTGAGGAACTAACATTTGTTTTTCAGAAAACACTTTCTGTCTGTGAAATCGTATCTGTTGAGGAGTATTTCACAAACCATTCTAGAAAGGAAAAATTCTTCATTAGTTACCAGTGGCATAGATCACTACAGGTACCAATGTCTGATGTATGTATGGCAGCCCTCGGTTTTCTTCTTGGGTTTTTTTCCTATGGATATCTCCAGGTAATTTAAGTTACCGTCTTCTCTTTTGTATTCGCTCCAGTCAATAAGCTGGTGAGGAAGTAATCCAACAAGCAGCACAGCTCTCTGCAATATGTTTAACTTACCTGTGTTGGACATAACACCAAACTCATTTTACCCTAAGCAGCCAACAGGTATAGACAAACTTTCCTAGTGAAGCAGGAAAGTCATCTCCCACTTACTCTGAAAACAGAGCCCTTGCTGCTCACCATTTGCACCAAGGAAAAGGATGAGGAAATGACCAACTGATGTCAGCAGCTTTGTTAAAGCAGTGTCAAGCAACAGGAGGCTTTGCTGATGAAAACAAACAAACAAACATCCCTCTGGCATCCTCCCCAGCATTAAATATTTAAGCGCTAATCATGGCAATATCTATTTTTCAAAACTCAGGTTTTCATGAGTTCAGAGTTTGAGATCAGGCCCTTATACAAGATACAGGAAAAACTGAATGTCTCAAACAGCAAACCACAGAAGAAGGACCTCTCCCTTTAAATCCCACCCTTCACAAAGCCGTACTTCAGGCAGCAGACACATGAAATGAAGTGGACAACTAAGGCATTACAACAAGAAAACTCTCGCACTCATCTCACCCCCAGCAACTGTCACTGGAGATCCTGGAGTTCCCCCGGCTTGTTCTCTTTACTTTTTCACTCTACTGGCAGACACTCTTTCTAGCTCATATCTTAATATCTGCTCCTAAGTAAAAACTATTACTTTTCAACTCGATTTTGGGAATTACAGCACACATCTGATTTCCAGCTGACAGCATCCTGTACATCACTGCTACTAATGCCGGTGCTACTAAGAGGACTTACCTTTCAACTGCTAAAATTTCTATGCCCGAAGTATTGCTATTTCCGTATTTAAAGGTGATCAGTTCCGGGTGCTTCTTCTTGGATGTGATTTTGACTACAGAGTTGAGTGCCTGTCGAGACTGTATGTAAGCCAGTCCCTTTCGCGACGGGATCTCCCTCAAACAATACATATGGGTTGCCGTTACTAGGAGATGACTTGAAGGGAAAGAAAGAAGGCAATTACTTTTTTTATTTAACTAAATATCAGCTACTTACAAAGCTAAATTTTACAAACAAGTTACACAGAGAACTAGATAAAACAGTTTGCAAATCTAAGGAATGGTTTCATACTTCTGTAAATTAGGTATGTCTACAAAACACTTCCGATTTTCCCAAATTGCTGCATCATAACCATTTTTAAAAACAAGTATGGCAGCCTCATCAACATACATAATCAGAGTGAGCAGTTTGCATCATCACCTCATCACATATGCTATGAGCGTTACCAACATCAAAGATCAACACCCCCTGGAACAAGCCTGGCCATACAGTGCAGGGAAAATGTCTCCAGCTTCTGTCTTCCATCCTTCAATCATACTCCAATGCCATCTCTTCATCTACAGAGTTGCAACTCTACGTGTTGAACATCAGACCTAAGCCATGACTGACTGTCTGTCACTACACAAGCACTAATGTGGAACTGCTCACTTGCCCTCTCAGTTCAAGACCCACTTTTGGCTTCTTCCCAGAAGCACTGCACGTGTGTGACAATGTACAAGTTGAGTGACAGGTCATTCCACATTTCATACGACATATAATTTTATGTTCCCATTAGATTTATTTTAACAAAAGACATTAACAGACTGTGATGAAAGGGAAAGATCACCGTAATTTTCTGTTATCCATATTCAGTAGGATTTGTACTCTTTAGGGAAGCTAAAATGCAGAAAGCGTAGAATTCTAGAATGGTTTGGGTTGGAAGAGACCTTAAAGCCCACCCAGTTCCAACCCCGTGCCATGGGCAGGGCTGCCACCCACAAGCTCAGGCTGCCCAGGGCCACATCCAACCTGGCCTTGAACACCTCCAGGGATGAGGCATCCACAGCTCTCTGGGCAGCCTGTGCCAGTGCCTCACTGCCCTCTGAGTGAAGAATTTCTGCCTAACATCTAATCTAAATCTCCCCTAAAGCATCACGTTCTGCACTTGCAGGTTTAACAAGGTCAATGAATCTTAGCGGCAAGATGAGCAAACAGTACAAGGCAGAGAGCTAGATAAGGAAAAACTGAAGCAATGGGTACTTGGGTCTACCTGGTCTTGAAAAATAAGCCAACATAGCTAAGAACATTTTTCTTCCATTCTTGTTTTACAAAGTAAACCTTTATACTATGTTTTGTACATAATTAACATTCTGTAACACTGAAAATATAAGAACGGAAATACAGTGGTAGCATTTTGTTGTAGGTTGTTTCACATCTTCATTTCCTGGTATAGTGTCAAGAATAGTTTAACTGCTCGAGAGTATTTTTAAAAGTGTACTGAGACAGAGATTTTTATTACGTTTAGCACTAATTCCGGTACCTGGGAAACATATGTCCATTTTCTTTCACTTCCTTACAGGGGAAGTTATACTTCACGTCAGGTTTATTTATCCACGTTTGGATGTTGACAACCTCTTTTCGATCATCATCAGACATTGAAGAGCTGTCTATTTCATCTACTTGAAGAAAAGGTGGTGGTTTACAAGGAAAAAAGATTATTACACGTCAGACAACTTTTCAATTCACTTGAAACAACAAAAGCTACGCTATTTTAAACCAGGGCCCACCTAGCCTCTAAGTGTCCACAAACAACTCCTCTTAGGGAAAAAAAGCAGCATGCATATTTGATACTTCTCTATTAATTCTCTCTCAGCAGACAGCTCTTTTCAGCTCCTATGGTTTCTCAAGCTGATTTGATTTGTTCTTTCAGTGAAGTTTGATAGATCTCTCCCACATGGATTTGTCCAGACTCCCCATGAACTCATGTCAACTTTTTTGCATCTATAAAACCAACATCGTTCAGTAAGGAGTACTGAAAATATGCCATTGTTCCAAGAAGGCCTCCTCTTATTTGTTTTCAGACCATTTACTTTATTTGATGGCTCTCTGTTTCTTGTATGAGAAAAAATCTGAAAGGACCTGTAGATCCCTTCCTAGGTCTAGTATTACTTTATAGGCCACTTTTCTTCCCCTAAACTGAGTATTTTACATGACAAAAGTTGTAGTATATTCAATGATGCCTGTTGTGAAAGCCATTTCACACTCATCCTCACATTTGCTACCTCTCTCTGAACCTCCTCCCGTTCAAGCACATTATTTCTGATAGAGAATCAAGATGCACAATATTCAATGTGTAGGAGAACAATAGGTTTGTGCAGTGACGTAATGACCTCAGTTTTACTATGTTCCTTTCCTATTAATTGCTTGCATTTGACCTATCATAAACCTACCTGTCCTACTGCTGGCTGGACACAGCCAAATCAGCCTAACATTTTCTATCTGAAACTAGAACTGCTCATTCCTATCTGTCTCGCTTCATATTAATTCCTACTGAATGTCACGTGCCATTTTATTGCTCTGTCACTCACACTAGCAAGCTACTTCTGCAATTCTTCAGTCTATCCTTGTCCTTTCTACCTTGAATAACCTTGGATCACGAGCAAAGATTTTTGTCTCGAGTTCACCTTCTTTTGTAAAGACTAAATTTAAAAATACACTCAAAACCAAACTGTGTAGCACAGGCCTCTGTGAAATGTCTGAAACTTCTACAAGTTGTAAAACACTGCTTTTATGTCTAAATATGACGATTACATTTAAATGGTACTTTTGCTGCTATATTAGAAGAATTAAAGCAATCTACGTAACTAAAGCAATGTAATGTATTAGAAGATGTACACAGAAGATACCACCAGAATTAACTTCCAAGGACAACTTATTAAAGTGCCCCCTTTTAAAGGGCCAATTTTCTACGCTTTGTTCATTTTTTTCTTTCAGAATTATAAACACACTTTTGACAAGGTTCTCACTGAAAAATAATTGTGAAATTGGAAGGAACGGGACAAAATCCACCCTCATTTCACAGAATCACAGAAAGGCCGAGGTTGGGACAAACATCTGTTCGGAGGTTATCTGGTCCAACCCCCCTGGCTCAAGCAGGGCCACTTAGAGCAGGTTGCAATTTTAGCTGCTTGCAGTTATTTAACTACTAGAACAACCCAACCAAACAACAATCAAAAATGCCTAAACCATACTAAAACTTCACAAAAAAGAGATAAGTTTCACTTTTTGAACTCTTCTGTACTAAAAATAACACGTTTCTCCGCATGTGTTGCCTTCGCTTATTCAGAACACTGCAGTGATTTTTCTTACTCAGGTCTAATAGTGCTTTTAAGAGCAAACGTGAATAGAAACTAGCTAAAAAACATTACTGTAGGTATGTCCTAGGCAATTAATCTTCTAGGACCTGGTTTTCTGAAACCACAGAGACTCTGAGCATCCACAATACTTTGTAATAAGGAATGGCACAAACTTAAACTTAACTACATGGGGCTTGGAGAAGTATCTTGTTACTGTTAAAGATCGCTTCATTTTGCGCCTTCCCAATTCTTATAGAAGAAAACAAGTGATCATTTAAACAACTCCAGATATTATAAATCGTAAATGATTTCATTTTCAAGTCAACAATTCCTAGTCTAGACGTTTGTTTGGGCACAGAATGGCTACTTGTGCAGTGTGTTCCGGTTTTGCCTGTAATTTTTCAAGTGGATAAAAAAATAAAATCACCATTAAGAGCCATGATCAATGATAATACTTGGAAAAATGCCATACTGTAAGACAAAGACGTAAAACATGCACTTATGATTTATGCATACTTAATGTCTATGTACTCTTATCTAAGCAAGAGGAAAATCATCTGCTTTACCAGTGTCATATTCTTCTTCATCTCCGATGCTGAATACAGGTTTCACACCGCGGTAAGGTTTTCCTACTCTGTCACTGCTGCTGACATGTCTGCTGGCAATGAAAAGGAAGGAAAGGACATTGGATGGACGGGAAGAAGACAAATAACTTTCAAACTGATGGTATGAATTCTATCAAAACGTACTAGAAAAATACGAACACAACCCTGCAATTGAAAAAGAGAGATTTCCATAAAGCTGCCTACAAGGAAGCTGTGGCTGACCCATCAAGCATTCTGGTTAGTGAAAGCGTGTATTTCACAGTTATCTGGCAAGGCTCAGTACTGTAACAAAGTAAAAGAAACTCTTAGAAAGAACTTCTGATCACCTTCTCAAGTGACAAGATACATTAAGAGACTAGAAAACTGAAGACATGCTATGAAGTTTCAAGCATGAAGCTCTCGAATTCTATCTGAAGTATTTCTGAACATCAAGGATAGGCCTATGAAAGAAAGTGCCAAATTGGGATGGAGGAAAAGACAAAGACTATTAATTAACAAGTCTAGAAGTTCTCTTTCTAGTAAATAGGTCACTCCTCAGAAAGATGTAATACCTTAAACATTTCAGAGGGGGGGTATTATAGACCATTCACTGCAGAGTGAATTCTGAGTTCCTGTCAAGATTGCTTCCTCCAGTATGAGTCCAGTCCTGTAATCTTTAGTCAAGCAATTCCTACTGCTAACCTCAGCATCACTGGGATTGCTGCACAGATACTGACTTCAAAATCACATTCAAATCTGCTTCCACAGATAATGTTAAATCACACAAGCAAAAATAACTGAGTCTTAATGTTTAATATGTCTTCAGTTACCAACTGAGACAGCTTTAAAGGTCCAGCTCAGAGTACTGTGAAGATAGTCACAGATGTCACGTTAAAGGTTCTGGAGATCAACTGCAGAGAAATACTTGAAACAAATACGAGAAAACCTCAGGTGTTCAGAAAGCCTCCAAATATGCAAGTGCTGAAGAACAAACAAAAGCAATACCAAAACAACAATGCCCAAAAGTTCATGGTTTTTGCCTTTAGAACGGGTAACACGTAACAGTTCAAAACAAAAACCATCACCCCAAAACACACCTGTCCATTTCTCCCTTTCAAATTTCTATAACGTTTTCTCCTACACACTATCTACTCACGTTTCCTATCAACTATGAGACCTGGTTCCTGTTCTGAGTATGTTCACACACTTGTTTACACGCTACTGTAGAACCAAGTCATGGAGGCCACTTCTCCAGCAGTACAGAAACAAATGCTAGTGCATGTGACACACCTGTATGTACCTATCTGAAAGCAAATTTGAAAGCTTAAAAAAGCAATCTGCATTTTCTATGACTAAAACTTATTAATGTAGACGAAACAAGGAAGTGTTTAATAGGAAAAAATGCATTCTACAACAAAAAATAAACATACAGAAACATGCTAATTAGTGCTTAAGACAATAAGCATCAATGACACTGACAATTCAAGAGGGCAGTGTTTCTTTACATAGGTTTTTGTAAATATGGACTTGTTTTAGGAACACATAACCAATCGAGTGAGAAGAAACACATTTAAATCATGTTGACTTGAATTACACAGGGAGGATTTAAGAGAAGGTCTTATTGGTGTTTAAAGAGCAAAGTTAGTCAAGATGAGAAATGAAGGAGCCACTTCAAAAAAATTTGGTAATGTCTTAAACTAGAAAATAACTTCCTATGGAAGACCATAATTACACTGGCAAAAAATTGATGCAATTCCCTTCTGTGGCAAACTCGCAAAATGAAGTACGTTGCTGATAAAACACCAAGTGGATTCAATTAAAAGGATGCGGAAACGTTTTTCAGAGATGCAATTTTAAGAGAAGTTTTAGTGTGAGTTTAGTGCGAGTTTCTTATGGCATCTGCCTCATGAGGAACATAAGCAAGGTGAGTGAAAGCAAGTAAAATAACCCGCGTATAATCTCAATACATCAAACCTTCTTCGTTTCAAAAACTAATGTATCTGCATCGACCGATGTCACAAAGTGCTTTAAGTCGAAATTTTGACACATTTTAAAGCATTCAAAAAAATTGATCAACAAAATGGGTGTAAAAATTTCTTCAATATTAAGGGTTTCTAAATTAACAAAATATGTAATGCGCTACTGGGACAACTGCACTTTTTAAATTATTGTTTTTAAAGGACACTGGTTAGTGCCATTATTGGTTTTGCCTACAGGCAAATATTATTTTCAAGCATGTGCAAACTACGTGGAAAGCAAAGGACCGAAATCCTTGAAAACTCAAAAAGCATTTTAATTCTCCATTAATCCCTTTGGCAGCAATCTTAGTACTTTTCAGTCCATGAGGGCAAAAAGCTGTAACGCAATGTTCCTAAAGTATAAGCAAAGTTCCTGTGTGATTAAACTGGAGTTGTGGAAGCATGTACAGCTGTGGAAGCACTCCGTTTATCACAAAGCCACGTTTTTGGTTTGTGAAATAATGACGAGGTAATACACCTGACACAAATGTGAGGGTGCTCCACATCTGTGTGAGATGCAGTAGTTACATGAATAAGATGAGGGAAAGTTTCAAGGCACGTTTACCTTATTACCTCAGCATTCTTCTTTTCCCAGTAATGAGTACCTCTGGTTCTATCAGTGTATTCTATCAGTGTATGCTAAGAAGCACATAAGTTCCAGATTTACAGACAGAATTTCAGAATGGGTTCCTTACAGAGTAAGTCTACCCCCTTAAATTCTGACACTTTACGAACAGTTTGAAGCATGTCCTTTCTGTAGTCTCTGTGAGGCCACAACACCTTCAGTAGCTGCTCCTGGTGTCTCACTAGTACAAGTCATTTATAAAACATAATAACTAGAAACAAACAGAACAAAAATCGTTCTGCAGAAAGCCACCATGAGGAAGAAAACAGGAGTAACAGAGCAGAACCCAAGAGAAGAAAGCACTTCCAATGCATTCTTTTCTTCCCCTAGTCCCGATTAGTACTTGTAAAAAGCTTTAACAGATTAAAACCCACTGAATTAACATGAAAATATCAGAGCAATTTTGTCAGTGTAACCAATGCTTACAAATATTGCAATGCCATGCTAAATACGACAAGGGTGGTTTTAGTCAGACTGCTGAATTCTCAAGCTTACCGCTCCAGGCTTGCTCTGTCTGGCCACGGAATATTGAAAGGTATTCTATAGTAAATTGGGGCAGAGGACAGAACAAAAGAATTACCAAAAAAAATAAAAATTAAAAAAAAAAAAGGTTTAAGGGAAAAACCTAGAGAAGCAATGGATATGCTCTGTACTGGCAACGTGTCTCTCTCAAAGAGATTGCTTGTAAAGAAACTAAGCAATGCCTTGGGACAGCTAGCCATGAGGTAGAGAAATCTGTAAAAACGTTATTAACGACATATTCTTTAATGCTATCTGTGGCTTATACATATATGTATGTCCTACTCGAACTCTTCACAAGACAAAAGGTGCTACCAAATGCGATTTAAGATTTTTTTGCTTCCTGTTGTGAATAGTTAAAAAAAATATTCTTCTAACACACCAGCACCAATCTGTACATTTGATTAGATATAAGACTGCTTAAAAACTGCTGTTGGCTTGACCTATGTCTTAATTCCTGCTATCAAGCAAACACTACCTCTGTGTGATTCCAGAACACTAATGTCTTTGCCACATACAACTCCAAAGGCTGAACTTCAAAGAACTCTGAAACAGACTTCAACAGATGAGAGGTGTTATTCTTTAATCTATTTAAGGTAAATGAAGATTTCCAACTTTGAAACTGTCTTTTAACACGCTTGCCTGTTCTCATTCTTGTGTCTACTTGCAGATGAACAAATGAACAAGAGTTGATCTGGGGTTTAAAGATTATATTTACACCAGAACTTGAAAACTGCTACCTTCAGAACCTTTCACCCTCAACTTGATTAGATGATTAGATGAGGTAGTAAAAAATTACAACCAATTAACCGAAAAAAACCCAACACAACAGAAACATGTCCAGAATCTTTCTTTCATTCACCCATTCCATTAGAGTTAGTATTCCACTAAACTAATGAAATCATTCTCAACTTTTTGTCTAAATACAGAAAACATAAGACAGTAATTCAAACTAATCACGTAGTGGCAAATTCTAAATAAGCATTCAAAAGAAAAGGTGGCCTTGCAATTACTAAGGCAGCGCAATAAGCTCGCTCTATCGATGGTAAAATTGTGAGGGGGCTGGCAGTGTGAAATCTAAAGGCTGAAACTGTAAGGTAACTTTTGTATTCACATTTACAAAATAGCCACCTGAAATAGGTGGCATTCCTCATTGTTAACCGTAGTAAGGTACAAATGACCCACCTGTCTACTGGAGTGGATGTATTTTCAATGAAACTAATAACTTTTTCTTTCACATTCACAGATTTAGTCTTCAAAGCAACTGTCATTTTATTCACCAAGGACTTGACTCCTTTTCCATCACTGGAACCATTAGGAGAATCACCCTGTAAAAGTAACTCTTCTCAGGATTAATCATTTAAAAAAAATCAGGCAATTTAATTAGGGGTCCTGTTTCTTTAAGAGACAAAACAGATTACAAGATATTAAACTCAACAGAACATTTATTACAGCATTACACGTTCTTTTGAATTCTATCAAATGACAGCAGCAATGTGGGTCTGAACTAAAAATCTGAAAAAGCAAGCTAACAAACCTTATTCATCAGCACTCTATATGAAAAACAGAGAAGGAATTCTATTTGTACCAAACTGCATCCAAATTAAAAGCCAAGTTCTAGGTCTAAGACATTAGCTGCAGAGATAAGACGACCGTGAGCTTTCCCATGAAACTGTATGCCAGCTTTGGAGTGTCTTATCCCCAGAGTAAAAAGGAGCCAAGAAGCGCACTGTCTATTACTTATACTCTGATGGAGAATGACTACTTATACTCTGTTGAACTCCTAGAGAGTTCCTCTCTATAGGTAGGCCCTTCCTTTCCAGAGGATAAGAACATTTAGGTCACTTCCAACTAGAGGCTGAATGAAGTCTGAAATTGAACACACAACCAAGAACAATTGTGACTTGCAGTAATGCACTTCACACATGAAAAGGAGGAACATGAAGAAAAAGTTCGGTACATCTGGGGCTCTGAAACCACTGAATCACTTGAGCTTAATATTCACTTACATCGACAGAGGAGTTTATGCTACTTCTGGAGCCTGAGGTGCTAGCAATCCAGTGACCGTATCCATTTTCTGGTCCTTCCACGTTGATGTCTGCTAAGTGCTGCTGAAGGGCTGTTAAAAGGCCGTTAAAATGTTCAGAACTACAGTGGCATTAATCTGTAGATAAAAATACTGTATAACCAAGACTAATCTGAAACACTTTCTGCTCCGCCTGAATGAGTAAAGTTGATACATTCAGATACTGCTATAACTGGTTTTTTTTTGGTTTTTTTTTCTGTTTTTTTTTTTTTTTTTTTTTTTTTTTTTTGGAGTAATAAAAGGTATTAGCACAGTTTTTATTTAAAAACAAAAGTCAAATACAGCAGTAGCAAAAAATAAGTCATTGCTTTGACCCTACAGGTAGCTTCACACATTGACTAGCAATACGCCTGTACTCGTATTGTACAGGCATCTCCACTGCTGTAGAGCCTTACTGGTTGATTCCAGCAACCAAGTATGAAATGATGAATTAACAGTTTAAGAAAACAGAATAATTATTAAGCAGCATCTTCACACGGATCTGCAGTGTACAGAGACTAAACACAAGGAATGAACACTCAGAAGGATGAGAAAATTTCCCTTGTTTCCTGCACTGATTTTTCACCAATCAGAAATGCAGATACGCTGTAACAGTTAGCCACGCATGCTTAAATGCAGATCCGAGCAAAACAAAAATGTGGCAAATGAAACATATTTGCCATTCATTTAAGCAATTTCTAGCCAAAGCCTAATGAAAATATCAACAACATTAAAATACCGTATTCTCTTAAGACAATATGAATACAAAAGTTGTTATTATTAAGCTTACCCATAAATCCTCCTTTGGCTATGCTTACGTACTCCTTATTTTTCTGCAACAGAAAATATATTTTTGGCTGAAGAAAGCATCCTTGGATTGAGTTTTGCAAGCACAGCAATCAAATGCAGGTTTGTTTAAAAAAAAAACACAAAACACACCACAAAATCTGAGTAATGTTAAAACAGTTCATATTTGAAGGGGAAAATACTTTGTCATTTAGTATCAATCATACACACAGACAGACTTTCTTTCAACTATTAAAATCAACAGTAATTAAGTTGTACCTGCAAGAAGTGCGCCAGCACCATGTTCATATACATATCTTCTTCTTCCCTGCCACTTCCCATGAAGCAGAGATGTTCCCCACCAGCAATAGAGCCAGACTCGATAGACTGTTTTTGTGCTTCTAATAGGGATTTCACAGACTGTGCAAACTCTGATGGATTTTGAAGCATCTGTGGAATGCATTAAAAAGTCCGTTTGACACTAACATACTGCAACATAACTTATGAAGAGATACAGGCTCTGAAAATAATTGTAATTTGTTGAGCACAAACAATGCAGAATCAGCACTTTACTAGACAGACAGAGACACAGACATCAGACAGCTCAACCCAGACCTCCTGTTATATAAAGAACATGGAGATTGGTCCTTTTTTCCCTCACTGCACTCCCCAGGAAAGGAATACAACTTCACTTGCTCCTCTTGTTTTATTAGCAGACACTAAATAATGATGAAAAAGTCTTTGCAACTTTTACGTTGTAGCAAGCAAGCAATACATCAGAAAGATCAACTTCCATTACTTCTATATGACCAAGTACAGCACTTTCTAACTCTGCCACTTTGGAAGCCTTTATAGTACCTAGAATTTATAGGTGCCAGTAAGGTTCTCCTCTTGTCTCCTTGGAAAGCTTCTTTTCATTGCCCTATCAAGATTTGGGGGAAAAAGCTGATCAGAAATACAAGGAGATACCTGGAGTTCTTAGTACGCTCAAAAAGTTAAGGCTGTGGTCTCCTGAAGGTCTACTATGCATGCAAAAGCAGTGAGCTGCTACTAAAAAGAGATGGAGAAACAAGGACATTCTAGATTCATCTGAAATTTCTGCCTGCTATAGTGAGGAAGGCAATTAATTAAGTTAATGAGGTAATGTTGATCTGTAACTGGATTTACAGGGGAAAAAATCACTGTTACCTAGCTTTCACACCGCATTAAATGAAGAATTACAAAGCACACAGGGTAACCATCAGTACATTTGCCTGAATTTTAACTAGGGTTTCCTAGAACCAAGTGCTGGTGCTTTATTACTTAGAGCACGCAGAAATATTTAGCCCCTATCTAAGACTGCCTATTAGCTAGGGAGTGTTTTTCAAGGTATTTTTACCCACCATCTTTCCCTAAAGCAAACTGTATTTTCTTTGCATATAGAATCATAGAATCACAGAATTGCTCAGGCTGGAAAAGATCTTAAAGATCATCAGGTCCAACCACAACCTCACCATACCACCCTAACTCTAACAACCCTCTGCTAAATCATGTCCCTGAGCACCACATCCAAATACAATATATACAAATACACAAAAGGCACTGAATTTCCATAAATGGCTTTTTGTCTCAAAGATTATTCTCTGTAATTTGTTCCTCACACTGTATTTCTAAGAATACAGGTGAACCTGGCAACATTCATGCAGCATGATTTGCAATGGATCTTTAATATATCGACTGACACACAATGCTACAGAGTAACTTAAACATGTAATAACTAATAATATCCAATTTAAAAATTACTTTTGTGGACGTTTCCCCCCATATGTTAACAAGCTTTAGTAACAGTTTACAATGCTTATTTTTACTTTATTGAATCTCATATTCAATTAAGTCTAGAAAAAAACACTCTTGTGTACTGCTGGGAAAGTTCTTCCTAAATAATGTTTTATCTAAGTTAAAACCCCAAACACTAAACATTTATACTCGTGCAAATCATACCAAATAATACAGTATCTTAACTACAGAGATTAAGATACTAGAGGCAGGATTGTGTTTCTTAACTGAGAAAGGTAGAAAAGCTTGCTGTGCCATATGTAAAGAGAAATTAATTCAGAGCGTTTATGGGAGCAGTATGGAATGAAACAGCAGAGGGTTAAAACAGAAATGGAGCATAGGTGATTTGGGGAAAAATGACAGAAGTATGACTGAAAGTTCAATTAGAAATTCATAATCAAACGGAAACTACAGCAAAATTTTTAATAAAGTAATTAGTCTGTAATACAACCCAGTCCCAAGATTAATGCACTTCCTCCCTCATGCTATGTTGCCAGCATTTTAAAGGAGCAACCTCAAAGTTCAGGACGTGTGCTCCTTACCACCAGGCTACCGTAGTGCTATAAAGAGATGACTTCTCCAACAATGCCTAGACTTTCGCTTCCACGAGTTTCCAGTTCTAACAAGAGACCAGGAAATCTGGAATCCCACATTCCAATGTCACAAAGGGCTACACTTCTTGGTAAAACGATGGCACTACCAATTGCCTTTAGTTTTGAATCCTTGTAAAGAAGCTGGAATACAGTTGTTCAGACAAGCTGTTTTTTTCAGGACAAACATTCCTCTTTCCTTCTACTTGGGAATCAAAAATCAGTAGAGAAACAAAAAACATACGAACCAAATCTGAGTCTAAATGAAAGGCTGTTGATAAGTGCCCAGCATTGTACTGCTCTGCAGGACGACAATCCACTACGAAGAACCTCACTCCTTCCTGAAAAAGAAAGATTTTACCTATTACAAAAATTTTAAAATCATGTAATTTGTGATAGAAATGTACATAATCCACCTATATTTTAGTAGTAGTTCCAAAGCTTCAGGAACCTCCCTCAAATGGGCCAACAGCTATCAGAAAACTATTTTGAGTACTCCGTACTACTATTATCAGATCACCAGCAGAGTTTTAACAGTGATTTCTCATTGATACACAAGCTTACAGATCAGAAAAGATCACAGAGTGCCATACACAGTACAGCTATTTCACCTCTACTGTCAATAAATGTAGTGGATACAATGACATGCATCAACAAGACAAGAAGGTTCTGAAGTTCTAATCTAACAATTCATTGCTACTAAGCACAGCGCACATAGATAGATTTATGTCCCAGTAACTTAAATAGAATATAAGTACATGCATAACTTTATTTGTACTAGGAAAAGAAATGCATGCGTTCTCCAGCCCAGGCAAAACCAGCAGTGAAGAAACAATGTAATCTAGCTACAACATTACCCATGTATTGGTTTTAACTATTGCAAGCATGGTATCAAGAGGTCTTACATACTGTTCCCCGCACCTAAGTATGTCTGCAATGAACTACCACGGAAATAGCTAGAATTCATTTTTTGTATGCTTAAGCAGCATACTGACAAAAGACCACTATTTCATAACAGCATTTTTCTCAAAGGTGGTGGGTTTAAAATTTTCCTCTACAATAGCTACATCTGGAAAGGAATTCAAATTAGTGAATTACTTTAAGCATCCACCCCTCAGGTCTAGATCATTTATATTAAGTTGCCCTTCGCTGTAGCTCTAGTTGCTACAGAACAGATGTAGTGCAGTCAACACACTATTCACAAGGGGAGAAAACTTCAGTACAAGAGTACTTTCTCATGAAATAGCAAATATTTATTTGTGTGTTAGCACTCAGAAGTATTTCTGACACATGAAGAAGTCAGGGATTCCTTTATTTTTCTTAAAACTGGGGAGAAGTAATTCAGCATACTGACTCCTTGCTGCTGATTTGCTTGAAGAATCTCAGACACTGAAACTGCTAGACAGAGAGCCTGGCTCAAGTCTGTGTCATCATCTTTGAGGCCCAGTAAGCTGCTGCCAAAAAGACTGTGATTGTCCTGTGAAGGTAGGAGGGCAAAAAAAGGTTAACTGAAGCCACTGTCTTTAAATGTGAAGGCACAAAGTAAAAAATATTAAGCCCAACATATGCCTATTTTGTCCGCATAATCAAATCTATTTCACGAATTCACTGAAGTCAGATTGCATAGAGTAAGGAAGGGCTGCAGGAACAGAGCATGTGATGACAGCTTTACTTCAGGTAAGTGACTTGTTTTCTGCTTGCTGTTACAAGTACAGCGAAGTACTGCTACAAAACAATAGCGTCAGCATGGAATTTGTACTCCATTTGTTCTTACAAGAACCTGGTTTGTAAAGCAAGGTCACCAGTAATGAAGCTGCAGTACTGCAGGGAAGCTTCTTGCCAACACATTCCGCTTAAACTTCTTATCTTTCCAAGATTCTAAAAGTCAATGCTGCCGGAGTAATAATACGAAAAAGATGCCTAAAATATCACAATTAAATAATGTGATACTGTCAGCAGAAGTCCTCAGTCACCAAAAGGAAAAGAATTTCAAAATTACTTTATTACCTTCCTGAAAGAAGCCGGAGTTTTGCTACAGTAATATTGTGCCAAAGAGAAGAGATCCTCTATATCCTCTACTTCAAGATTGGCTGGTGAAGTTTCTAGAAATTCTGGTACATACAGAAACAACATGAGTGCATCATTATTTCAGATACAGAAGAGCCATTGTGCCATATTTTATTTCTTTTTTTTTTTTTTAATTAGAATCTCTTTTTAACTCATTATTAATAAAGCATAACATGAATGTTGATTCATTCTCTAAAGGAAACTACTCCTCATTCTAAGGAAGCCGGTGCTATCTGACACAAATTCAAGGCTTTGATGCAGAGTAGTTCAATTTTACCACACTCATATCTCTTCATAGTTTTAATTTTCAGTTGTAATATTAACTCAGCTGTCTTTCCTAAAATAGACTGAACAAGAGAACCCTCTGGAACAGATTACTTATAAGTTGTACTGTTGTATGTCTAGAATGGTACAAGGGTGCAGTTCTGCAATATACAGCTAAGATGCAAAACCCCAAGCAATCTCATTTTTAGCTATCAGGAACTGGTTTATTGATTGTATTGTGTTATGGCACGTAAAAAAATACAAAGGTAGTGAAATAGGCTCACAAGAAATTTAATGTAATTTCTAGTAAAACTGAACAGTGTTTATTAGAAAGATGGAGAGAGACTTTTTACGAGGATACATAGTGATAGGAGAAGGCAAAATAGTTTTAAACGGAAAGAGGATATGTTTATATTAAATGTAAGGAAGAAATGAGGGTGATGAGGCACTGGGACAAGTTGTGGAAGAAGCGTTCAAAGCCAGGCTAGATGGAACTCTGGGCAACCTGAAGTGAAAGACGTTCTTGTTCATAGCAGGAGGGTTAGACTAAGCAATCTAAGGTCTTTTCCAACCCAAACCCATTCTGTGATGCTATGAAAAGAGCAATGAATTAAGCCTGGACCAAGAGCATACAAAGACAATAATCTGGAAAACGCAACAACTGCAGTAGTTCTAGAAAAGGATTTGAAAGTTGCTGTTTTGAGCTTGGAAACGAATTATTTCAATTACTCTGAACTGATGAAGAAAACTGGGTGTGGGAGTGATAAAAAGAAAAAAAAGAATACAGGACAGGGCAGATGTAGCACAGCAAAAGTACAACAAGAAAGGAATTAGTAGGTGAGGGGATGTATTGATGAGAAAAATCAGTGGGTAAACAGCTAAATGATAATTCAGTTATTTGGTAATAAACATAAACAAAGAGGACTGTGCCGTATGGTGAATATTTCACTAGGAGATGTATAAGTGAAGTACTTACTTAACATTTCTTCTTTCTCTGATTCTTGTGCTAAGATAACATCTCTGAAAACAGTAAAATAACAGGCAAAGATTAAGACAGTAAAACCAAACTGAAACCAAAATGAACTGTGAATGTCAGCAAGGAAAGCTTCAAAGAATGAACTGTACACTTACTTTGCATTGACAAGGATGATCAACATTAAAAAATAAATAAAGAATGGATCTGCTTGTTGTAGATAACCATCCCATATTGCCTGAGTTACTTCAGTTGAACAATAATAGGAGAAAAGGCTTCCAAGCTAAAAATTTAGAAAATATTGTGAGCAAGAGATAAACATAGGAACAGCTTTATCCAAACAAGATTTTTAAGAGATATAAATCAGCTAAAAGAAAAAAAACAAACAAAAATGTGAAAGTATGCCTTTGTACTACATATTGAAGGCCAGTTATAACCTCAAAAACAATATTTAAGGAAACAGTGTGGTAATACTACAGCTTTAGTGTGTATAAATATTCCTCGTGGGAAGGCAAATTCAGCTTTATGTTGTGAGCAGAGAAAACTCAACCAGTGATACAACAATCAGACTGGAATGCTTTTTAGCTCACAGCCACTCAATACCAAATATACACAAAGTCAGCTACAAGAAACTAACAACAGAATACACTCAGTCAAGTAGCTCAGCAAAGAAGAATAAAATGATTCAACTAACAAGCTAATTGAATACTGTCGCACATTGGCTTGATGATGTTATTTAACATTATATTATGATTAGTTTAGGCTGACTAATTGAACATTTCCAAGCAAAAGAAAATTTTCATTACCATTTAACAAACTGGCTGTTCCCACGTTCCCTTTTAAAAATACACTATCTATCTGAAATGCAAAATTCGAAGTAGATAGAAGAAAGGGTAGAAATTTCCTTTTATGCATCCTAGATAAAATTTGTAATCTCACCTAATTCAAATGTATACCAGCTGGCCTCATTGGTATCTTACTGAGCTTTCCGTTGCATTTAAATTTGTATCAACAAAATAACATCTTTCAAAAGCTCTGTTAGCTGTTCTTATACACTAGTGTGGAACACTACCACGCTTCCAAGAAAACATATCCAACTCAGCATCAAACACTACTGAAGTCAGGATGTCTCTGAATGGTGACACAACAGGTCTCTGAATATCGCTTATGAATTTCTACACTTAGAGAATGCTCTATATAAGCTAAGTTTGTAGTGAATTTCAATGTAATCTCAAGAGATTTATGACTGTTCTCTAAACTTGTACATCAGAGAGCATAACACTGAGACAGACAGTAACATTAGCTCATTTCCCTACGTCCTTTCAAACAGAAGATTTTTTTCCTAATAAATCACTACACTTTTAATAAACAACTTTAAAGAAGTTTCTGTTTACCAGGGAAAAATATACAGAAGCAGGTATGCCCAGTAGTAAAAAAGACTCAGTTCCTCTACTGAAGATTCATGACTGGCCAAAGGCCAGAGAATACAAAAATTATTCCTGGATACATTTTAACATTAAAACTGGTAACACCCTAAAAAATCTTTTTAAACATTATTTCAGTCTTCTTTAACGTACATAGGGAATGGAGTTACAAAAAATTTTGCAAAGCTGAAGACAGAAGACTATGGAAGAGCTCACAAGATGGTAATGAAGCCTTCTTTCAATATATGTTCTGCAAGTGCTGTATCATGTCATTTTATTGTTGATACTAAGACACATTGGAACATGAGAACTTGGCTGCTTCATATTGTAGTCCTGCTGTGTAAACTTTACCAAAAACCTTTTTGATATAAGCATCTTTAGAACTATTTGCAATCAAGGCAGTTTTGAAGCTAATAGGAGAAAACGAACGATTCTTGAAGGGTGAAATATATATATGTCTAAGCTCTAAAAGGGATAACAGCTGTGTGCTGTAGCACTATATTAGGCAGTAAAATTTATCTATTGGAATGGACATTCTTAAAACAACTAGAAAGCTTATTCTGAAAGATCTGTGCTGTTGTTTCTCCATAGTTCTACAAGCATTCAATAGCCCACTTTAAAAACCAATGTCAAACATTATGGTTGCTTACTATTTTGACTACATTGGTTGCTCTCATTCCTAGTTGTTCCACATAGTTCCTGACATAAACGGCCCTATCAACATATATACAAGATATATACAATAAAAATGTCATGTCAAGATCTTACACCTTGCATTACACAACTGAAGACAAAGAAGCCCACGTTATACTATGTAATTTATTTCAATTTACAAAGTTGTAATCTCTTGTACTACTCTTTCCTGAATTGGCCATGTAAACTTCAGTGTAAGATAAATTTAGTTTTCATTATGTTTCCCTACTTTCACTTTATTACCCAGTTGAGTGCATATGAGTCCGGTGTCATCTTCTTAGTATCAAGAAAGGAGCAGAGTTCAGGCTCATGGTACTGAAGAAGCAGCCTGAATAAGTGAAATGGTCTTCCCTTCAGAAAACAATCCCTGAAAACAAGCAGTGAAAATAATCACGAACCTCTCCAATAAAATTTCAGTCATCAGACTTTAAGTAGCAATTCTTTATCAGCTGTGATAATGTAATTTTCAACATAGTTCTTACAATTCACAAGTGCTAACCTTGAAACCAAAATACCTCAGAAAATTTAGAAAAAGCAAACCAAAACAAAAAGGACCTACAAACACCAAAAAAAACACCCCACTATGCTGATAAGACAGGAGAAGGAATTTAATACTTCTGTATTACACCCTTTCTCAAATATCTGCAGTATTAAAAATATTTCAATATCAAAACAAGCCTTGCATAGTTAACTAAGTGTTGTGAGCTCAAAATAATATTATTCTAGTATAGCAGCCAATGGAATTTTAAAAAGTGGTAATTTTGCACACAATTAACAATTAAATGTCAATTAATCAGGCAGGAAATAAAGAAGTATTTAGAATGAAGAAAATGGTTATTGATAAGGCATTAAGAACAAATCTCAAGTGTTTAAAAACGTTAAGTAAGCTTATGTGAAATGTGATACACCAATCTCCATAGAGTTATCAACCTAACTTTGTTAAACAAAAGTACATCTACATTAGTGAAAGAGAATTATTCATAGCAAATTACATGTGGAGATTCTTTCTGGAAATTATCACACGTTCTCTGATTTCCCATTAAATTAACAGGACAAAAAATGTGAAAAGAATAATGTTCTATTACTGAATTTATCATAAGACTTGCAAATCATTTTGTTTGAATGGCTAATATGGTCAATTATTCAAGTCAGTCAGTAATTCCTTACCACATTTTAACATTAGGAACGGATATATATCCAAAAATAACTTCAAAAAGAACCTTCCAACATTTCTACTGACAGCAAAGTGGCCCTGTTTAGACATTTTTCTCAACCATTTTTTCAATTTCTTTTTCCTTTTGGTATCTTCTGCAGTAATCAACTCTGAGCAGTGTACCCAGCTTGGAAAAAAAGAAAGAACAAGCCACCTCATCAAGAATTTATAGCCAATAGGCATTGAAAAATGGTTCAATTTATCAATATATGAGGGAATCTGACAACACCGCTAAAAACAGTGCTCCTGTAACCTATACCAACGTACACATTGCTTCACAAAATACTTCTAATGCCCTTAAAAATAGCATACAGACAGAAAAAAGCATTTTACCTTGGAATGTATTTATTCATGATAGCGTAAAAGCAGTTGTACAAATCACTGCGTGGCAATCGAAGGTGAACCAGAGGTCTGAGGAGATGTATCCAACCAAGGCAAGAACTGTATTTAACACTGCGTGATTTACAGTAAAAAGTAATAACAGACTCAATGTCCAAAAGCAATACTGACTTCTCGTCTTCTGGCACTGACAACCGGTCTGAAATAAGCACAGAAATATAAACCATGTTAATGGCTTCTCAAAGCCAGTGAATAAGTTTAGTTCGTAGTGCAACTATACTGCTATGGAATTCTGTATGCTTGGGAAAAATAAGAGAACAGCAAAAAAGCCCCAAAATTAGCAGCACAGATTAAATACTAACAGAAATACATCTTGAAATGCATCAAAATATGAGTGACTTTTTTAACCTCCATAGATCAAAACGTTTAATATTACAACAAAACAAAATGAGAGAAGTTAGGATTTACTGGAATCTAAATGAAACCAAAAGATAGAGCCTTTAATCTTCTATTTCTATTTGATATGCTCAGCAAATAACTTCTGCTCAACTCTACAACGTTTGAATTTCAGCACTGATCAACTCACAATGCATACCTTTCAGTTCCTCAAAAGCCCACTGATGCGCTGATTCATGAATATCAGTAGTTTGAAATCAGCAAGGATTAGAGACTTAAATTCTAGTCTTTATGTATAAATCACATTTTCGTATCGACTCAATTTATTTTCATAAAAGGTGTTTAAATTTGAGTTTCTTGGGTAACTATAAAAAGAAAATAATTTGCTTACAAACAGGTTTTAAACTAGGTTTAGCACTGTTGCTAATCAGAAAATACACTATGGACATATACTCTTTCATATAGTGCAGTACATTGTTCAACTTCTTCTAAATGTTGTGAGGAACTGGAAAGTTAATATATCCCCTATTTACTGACAGACTAATTCTGAACCCATTTAATAGCACAACACTTTGGGACAAAAGCAGTTCGGTAATCGAAGTAGTAAGGCTAACACTTCTTAAATATCATCATGGCTGAGTTGGATACTTACACAAAGCTTCAGCTTTCATTACTTAAAAAGCATCTTTCTGCATAGATTCTTACTTAAAAAGCTGGCAACACTTCAGAAAAAGTACTGGCACCCACCTCAATGGAGACAGTGTATCTAAGACTTACTGAAATGTGTCAACACTGTACTATAAATTACGCTACTCATAAAGAAAGGATCCTAGCTTACTTACAGTATAAATGTATGTACGTTTATTATAGAGACTGTAGTTAAACCTGACTTTTGTATAAATTTGCACAATTTTCAGTTCAGTTTTCAGTTTCTAGTATTTCCAATACTAGAAATCTCTCTCTACGTTTTTATGAAAAATCGAGCATTAAATAAACTTATGAATTAGTAAAATACACTTTTTGATCTACGCAGATTATATCAGTTTTACTTTGGCCAAACAGATCTACAGCAAAAGAAGGAATAACCATGTTATGTTCATTCCACAGGGGCAGAACAAAGAACAAAATGTATACACAGCATGTTAATGCAGGAGCATTACATTTCTAGTGAACTTCTTTCCCCATCAGTTACAAGAAGCCTCAATACTGTTAACTAAAGTTTTCTGTTGCAGAAGCTTTTAACAATTTCCCATCAAAGCCATTGGACATTCAGCATTTCATTTCCCTTGCATTTCTGAAAAATAAAATAGCACGCAAAACACAAATGCCATCCAAAGATTTACTTTAAACTGGGAGACCACTCCCCTTGCAAAAATGTGAAAAAAACATATTTAATCTAACCCTAAATTGAAATCTCTATGTAACCTCCCTTCTCAGCCAACTCTGCATTTATTAATCAGTTTAATACTGTTATACTGTTATATATTGGAAAAATTGGGAATAGAGAGATAAGGAGAAATAATGGCATTTAGAGAGTGAAATGATTAACTTTATATGGTATGAATAGCAATTGTGACGTGTTGCCATCTTTCTGAAGGGATGCGTGATTTACCAGGAGTAGAATTCCTTTTTTCCTTTCCTTTATAAGAAAGGCGTGGAAGGAAAATAAGTTCTACTACATTTTCAAGCTGGAAAATGTACAACTATTTTAGAAGTGGTAAGTATGCATGCATGGAACAACTCCATTCTCTGCCTTAATTTTCAGTTCTGTAAAAGTAAATTAAAACGTGCCAGGAAACAAAATGGAAGATTCTCTTATTGATGTCATGGGAAGAAGTATCCTTACTGATCAGTCAGCACTGACTCCATAACCAGATCATTGAAGCTACCACTGCTGCAATGTTTCATCAGGGAGTTGGCCATTTTTGCTAACGAGCTGCCCATCAGATCCTGCAGCAGCTCCTTACAGGCGTGCTGGAATACTACTTCCAGTGCCAGGACAGTGCCCTACTTTCAGAAATGCAACCTTCCATTTCTCCTGAAAAAAAAAAACGATTAAGAAAAAAATAACTCTTACTAAAAAACCCAGCTTATTAACTGTTTAACATGTTTCTTCTCTTAGAGGTTATATGTGCTTTTGTGCTACAGCAGCTTTTCAGATTAAATAATGACAATTAGACAATTAAAAACTTGGTGGACACCACGGAAAGTTTAGAAGATAGAAGTTGGAAAAAAGATACTTTTTTATTTTTTTTTACTTCCTGGAGTTTTCATCCTATTGGACTGTGTCCACATACGCTATCACTTACGAGTCATTACTTGAAAATTCCATGACATCCTCCATCTCAGAGTTTGAGTAGATATTAATTTCTTACAGTGTTTCTGATTTTCTGTGCCTTGCTTCTCATCTTTCTCAAAGCTTCCTCCAAAATGTAAATATCAGTTAGGTTATTTAATTCAAATAACAAAGCCCTAAGACAACTGAGAGCAGTTTTCACATAGCTGATCTAAACACAACTGAACTTACCAATTAGCTCTTGGCAATCCTTATGAATTATATTCTGTTCTGGTAGATCTAAACAGCCATCCCAGGATGCGAGGCTGTCCCCCTTTCCTACAACATTAAGTGCAATCTGGAAAGAAGAATACAAAAAAATTTCTGAACATTTTAGCATCTTCAAAAATTGAACTCACTAAAGAACATCCTAAACCTGAATCAATGTACACACACATTAAATTCCAGTACACGTAAACAAGTTGGCTTGTTTGTGAAGATACCTGATAATTAAATCATTCACCTCTAATCACACACAACCTCCTCAGGTACTTCCTGCTTTTTAAGATTGTATTTACCTTCCAAACTTTGGCCCTCAGTTCAGCAGGCAACTGCCTTCCTTGAATGATGTTTCTCACAGTTTCAAGATCACAGCCTCCTTCTTCTAGAGCTTCTGCAAGATCTTTTTCCCTATAATAACAATACATGCTGTGTATATTAAAAAACATAATTAAAAGCAACAACAACAAAAAAACCCCACATAGAACAATGCAATACTTTTAATTCTGTATAGACAGGAGGCTTCCATCAAGCAAAAAGACACACATATGCAAAGGTATAAGACAATTTCCCAGTTACTGAAACAATGATGACAAAAAGGTGAAACTATTCACTCCTTTGGTCTTAAGGCTGTTTGTTCAATTTCTATTTCTATTTACACGAGAGAAAAAATAAGTTCGGATCAGTTTTGTTTGTTTGTTTGTTTTGTTTTTTAAATGAAGTGACAATGCTGGAAAATGTGTCATAAAAACGTAAATACAGTGTTAGTTTACAAGTCAAGAGAGACAGCAAATTTTCACCCACATACACACACCACATTCAAAGCAAATGCTAAACCTAAATTAGATGGCAGAGTTCTCACAGGTAAATTATGAATGATCTAGAAAATGGAAAACTTATTTCAAAGATTGAGAACATTTAGTTCTTAACCCTATCTTTCCCTGAAGTGGGGAAGGACCTTTTAGTTAAATTCAGGTTTACTTAACTGCAAGGTTCCAGTATCGTAAATGTGGATGTGTGCATTAGATTGAAATAAAACACACACAAATGTTAATAATAGTGCAGAATGTAGAAAAACAGACAAATTTACAAGAGAGTTAAGTGGTAAGGATACTTTGCCATAGTAAGACAACAGAAGTTGTTACATATTTATAGAAAAGGGAGTACACATTCAGAAATGACTACTTCACAACGTGATAGCTTCTGCAGACTGTTCCAGTGGTCCCATGCTGTTGGTAATGAGACAACCACAGCTGATGATTTGAGGAATTTCAGGATCATGTAGCAGAGCAGTGACAAAAGATCTGGTTCACTGGAA
The DNA here is from genome assembly GCA_030625065.1 of Alectoris magna. Taxonomy (NCBI): domain Eukaryota; kingdom Metazoa; phylum Chordata; class Aves; order Galliformes; family Phasianidae; genus Alectoris; species Alectoris magna. The sequence continues at coordinate 111,711,549 of CM060560.1, forward strand.
AAATAGCAATGGCAAAGATATATGCGTCCCATAGGCAAAGCTTCTCCCTCCCGGTATCCTCTTCACTGTTCTCTTGGAGCTCTGACACATGCCTTAAGAATGACTCTGTGTCACCCACCTGACTAACCAAACACACACCCAGGAGTTTTATAGCCAGAGCAAAACACAGAATATGTCTGTTTATACAGGACAGCTAGTGAAGTATAAAGATTAATTCCTTGTAACAACACACGTACTTGTACACGTAGAATAACAGACATTAAGGTGTCCTCAGCACCACCCTCCACTATCCCAGGTGTTATGTGCTATGCAAGCAATACCAAATATCTGTGAAAAAGAGCGTGAGCTTTTGAGTTTGGTCCACTTCTTTAATTTGCATGCATCCCCAACTAGCTGAAATTCCTTGCTACAAACCTTCTTGACATTGTGTGTTATGTGTTATGTACCAAAATTCCATCAGTACCACTGATCTTGACAAACTGATTAAAACCTCAATGCTATGCAAGTGTAAGCATATATATCACAAGCTAGCATCACTTAAGACTTCTCAAAGAATTTATAAGGTTGGAGAGTAAACGCTTTCCAAGCAACGCATCAGACAGATTCTTTTCCAGCACTTTCTGGCATAGCTTTGTATTTCCAGCATACAGTGGGGCATTGCTAGCAGCCTGTTTCTTTGGGTACCTTTGCTAACTTACAGTACAGTTTACAATAATTTCCTTGTACTTCAGTATTGAAAATAATATCCCAGAGCTCATAGATCTACAGACTGCATGGGAAAATATCCACTCCCTGACAGAAAAATGAGGGGTAAAAAACACACGAGCACATTTGCACATCATCTCCTATCCTGTTGTCTAACTGTGTATGTAACAATCAGTGCTGGAAAAATTAAACCACCAAATTGGTTCATCCTGAGTACAAATCAAGGATTTCCAGGACATGTACACAAACGACCTGGTGCTCTGCAGAACTGGGATGAACTGACGGGTGATCTAACACCAGTAAAAGCCAACATCAGACTTAAACTGAAGGGAGACAGATGCTCTCATCTGTACTGCATATTGCTGTGCACTCACTGTATGACAAACAGAACAGAGAGCAACAGCCAAGCCTGGAATTATCGCACATACAAAATACGGTTAGTCGCTACAAATACTAGCCAAGTACTAAACCGGAACATGGGAATGAATGCAATAGCTGCATGCAAGTTGTACTGTGCACAACAAGGTCTTAAAATGTAATATTCAGATTTGATTTCAACGTCCCCCAAAGAAAATTATTTGGGAGAAAAAAAAAAAAAAGTAATTTAATATATGGGGAACAACACATGAAAATGCGACTACACCAATCACAAAAACATACTTGTCAAAGAAAGCTTCACCAATCTGGGAGTAGCTACTTACCACGCTTACAAGTACCTAATAGTTATAGTTTAAAAATCAGCAAATGGACTAACACCATGACCATCTTTGATATGATATCTGCAAACGTGTGCTTCCAGTGTTTGGTTGACATTACGTTACTATTTGCAAAATCTTCCGAAGTGCTGTCATAAGTACCTTCTACCCGATGAAGCTGACAATTGCCAAGTCTGTTTGGAGGCCAGAAAAGAGGATTTCTCAAAGGTTAAGAGAATTTTTTTCCTAATAAAAACTGTATTCAAGCTAACTGGTTATGTACTGTGAAAGTGGTTTTGATAGTTTATCACATGTCCCCTGGCTGTGTTTTAGCTGATTTCACTCAGTGTTGTGCTATAAACGTTCCAGCAAACTGCTAGCAATTTGGATCCTTGTCATTCCTGTGTGAATATCAGCTAGGAAGTTCTCTGTTCACATGGACTACAGCTTACTCGTTACTTTGGAAAGAATGCAGCACTGATGGTGGCTTTCTGTTCTACCGTGGCTGCAGTCTATTTCAAGAAGCCATCCAAAGCTTTGATTAAGATGTGGACAATCCCATTCTATACATAAGCCATGACCTGAAAGGTTAATTCCCACAAGGCATGTGGCTCTAAACGTTATAAATCACAGTAATGCTATTAGCGTTTCTGGAGTAAATTTCCGTACTACAAAGGATCTCTGAAATTCAAGCCAGAGGCAAATGATCTTCAGGAACAGTCAAATGCTTTTTTTCCATTATTTTTTTTTAATCCAGACGCTTGAGATGTGACAGTTGGGGGTGTTAGTTGACAGCTGGTAGAATGGAGCCAGAAGTGTGCCCAGGTGGCCAGGAAGGACAGTGGCATCCTGGCTGGTATTAGAAATAATGAGCCAGCAAGAGCAGAGAGATCTGCCCTCTGTACTGGGCACTGGTGAAGCCACACCTCGAGTACTGTGTTCAATTTTGGGCTCCTCAATACAAGGAAGATATCGAGGCCCTGGAGCGTGTCCAGAGAAGGGCAGCTAAGCTGGTGAGGGGTCTGGAAAACAAGTCTTATGGGGAGTGGCTGAGGGAGCTGGGATTGTTCAGTCTGGATAAAAGAAGACTAAGGGGTGACCTTATCGCTCTCTACAACTCCCTGAAAGGAGGTTGTGGCAAGATCGGGATCAGCCTCTTCTCCCAGGTAACAGCAATAGGACTACAGGGAATGGCCTCAAGTCAGGCAAGGGGAGGTTCAGGTTGGATGTCAAGAAAATTTCTTCTCTGAAATTAAGGTGACAGAATGGGCTCCCCAGGGAGATGGTGGAGTCACCACCCCTGGAGGTGTTCAAGAACTGTGTAGATGTGGTACTGAGGGTTGTGTTTAGTGGACAATACTGGTAGTGATGAGCTGACTGTTGGACTAGATTTTAGTGGTCTTTTCCAATCGTAATGATTCCATGAAAGCCGTTGCAATTCTAAAACATCAAACACATCCAGTTTGCATGCTACAGTTATTGGGAATGCATGAAAAGAGAATGATAGGCTCACATAAAGCAATGGTGCCATCACAACTGCTAGGACAGACTGCAGGTATCAATGTTGGTGCCAGACTGGATTATTTAATTCTCCTAATACATTTTTGTAACAAGGAAGAAAGAGCTAAACTGCATTTTAAGCAAATGACTTTACTTTGAAGAAGGTCACAACAGCCTACAGTTTTATAATACATTCTAATTACACACATGGTTTACTTAAAAGAAAACTGGGGAAGTGGCAAATGCCTATGAACATTTCCCATGTCAATGGCTAATATCAATGTATTTTTATAGCCATCTTTTACCTTCCCAACACAGGAAACCATTCATATAAAGTCTACCATTTTCCCCAGAAATATACTTTATATTTAGTTGCCGTGGTTTCTGAATTTAGTTTATGATCCTCCCGACCACTGGAAAAAAGCCTCAACAAGAGCCATATTAAATCAAAAGTAAAGAAGACTGTCCATTCATAGAATGAATCGTAGAATCATAGAAAGGCCTGGGTTGAAAAGGACCACAGTGAACATGCAGTTTCAACCCCTCTGCTATGTGCAGGGTCGCCAACCACCAGACCAGGCTGCCCAAAGCCACATCCAGCCTGGCCTTGAATGCCTCCAGGGATGGGGCATGCACAACCTCCTTGGGCAACCTGTTCCAGTGCGTCACCACCCTCTGTGTGAAAAACTTCCTCCCAATATCTAACCTAAACCTCCCCTGTCTCAGTTTAAAACCATTCCCCCTTGTCCTATCACTATCCACCCTCATAAACAGCCATTCCCCTCCTGTTTATACACTTCATTCTCCTGAAACAAACAAAAATCAGTCCCGCATTTTTAATTCAAAATATCCCTTGTACCCGAAACACCATTTTGCCATACACTTTTTAAACATAGAATTTCAGAGAAAATCATTGACTCCCTAACATTTTTACCACTTTTTTTTTTTTTTTAAGTGTTTTAATTTCCCACTTAAGTAAAAAAGGTTTTTTGTTTGTGTGTTTTCAGAGGGAATATGATGGTTCCAAGCACTAATAAGCCAGATTATGAGAACAGAAAAAACAACAACACCTAGCCTTGTCACACTGTTATCTGAAACAAATGAGGTTGTATTGTGGGACCCATATAGTGAATAATTCCAATGTAAAGTGAAGGAAAAAATTCTAGGAAATTTTTGCAGAAATAATTCTATCCATATTTAATTAGTTGTGGTCTTAGCCGTAAAGATACAGATCTTAAAATAAAAATACTACTTGATTAAGTTCCCAAAACACTGAGTATTAAACAAGCATCTGCATCAAAGTCTAACAAGTTTATTTGTAACTGTTTATGTCCTTGCCTGAGATTGCAAAGGAAAAAAATCAAATCTATATCATTTATTTCCTTGAGAAATGATGGGGAAAATTTCTTTTTTTTACTTATAATTACAATAATTTCAACTACGAACAGTCCAGCCTGTTAGTGCATATACATTCCACTGACTGGATGTATTACGCTGACTGAAATTCTGGTTAAAATAATGATGTAAGAAGACAAAAATACAGAACCGCAGGAAAGCAACCTGCCTCTTTTGTGCTTTAGGCACAGGTGAGTCGTCCAGCATCAAACACAATACTGCCAGGAATCTCTCAAATTATTTTGGGAACACTGTAATTATCAAAAAAAAAAAAAAAAAAAAGCATTTAACAAGCAAAGTCTGACATCTTTTCCTCATTTTTAAATCAAATCTGATGCTATCAAACTTCTCGTGCTTACAAGAGAAAGCTGACTGCTTCCTTTTGATAACTCTGTATAAAGAGATTTGTGTGGTTTCATCTTTTGTTTTGTCTTTTTGTATCATGTAGTGGCAAATTTCACCAAACAGCCTGAGTCAGTATAGGCACTGTGCATTCTATTTCATCAAAATTACTAAAACCAACACCGTGTGTCTAGAATATAGAAGAAAAAGAAGGGCATTTTATGTCAGTAAGCATGTCTGCATTACAGGTGACGTCACGGTCTCTGGAGATAGAATTACATTTGCCTTTGAATCCCTCTAAGGAACAGAATATAGGACAAGGAAACAGAGCTGGTCTTTTTGGTCCCAGAGTTCAGACGTACAGGGTGCATCATTTTATGCTTTATTTGTTTTCCTTTAAAATGTGAAATGTTAGTGCATAACACCATATGCAAACTTCAACACTGTGATAATACAGTACCAAATTCGCTGTAACTACTTTTTAAACAGGGCTAGTTAGAATAGTAGTACTGCAGTACTAGGTCTTAAAATACGTCAAGAACCAGCCCTTGCATTTCATACCTAACAGGAATTTTATCAGCTTGTTGCAGTCTGGGAGACTGTAACACTCTTTCATCTTTGGTAATGAATGAGGTTTGAAGTATTTTTTTCACAGATATTTCAACATTATTCTCTTATTCTATGTCCAAAGCTATATTCCAAAGTGTCAAGACTGAACAGTCAATGACTCCATTCCTAGCTTTGTAACTATATACACCAACCGTCAGGAGTATTTAGAAGTAATGGTACCAGACACTACTTGTAAAAACACTTCATAAACACTGAAGTTGTTACAAAAACCTAAACAAGCAAACAAAAAAGAAACTCCAGTTCATTCCCCTTTGCTACTAAACGACACTGGGTTGTTTCATCCCCAAGAGCTGTGTCTGCAGAACCAATGCAGACAAAGAACAGACACCAGCTACATCTGCATGCTTGTCAGCTCTGGTTGTTTTCATAGAGAGACAACAAAGCACAAAGAAGCCTGGACACAGTGAGCATCAAACTTTGAATCCTCCACATTAAAGTACAGAAGCAAAACCATCAAGACTGGGAACGATGGTAAGGAGCAGCTCTGCAACGCACTGTTTGCAAAGTGCCTATGTGGAGGGGACAAAGAGCAAGGCAATAGCACAGCACCACATGCAATGCAGAAATGCAAAGAGAAGAATAAAGGGAAGATATGAAGGCGTAGAAGTGTGGGGTGCAGTGAAAACAACTTCAGTGTTTAAACCAGATTAAATTCAGCCTCAGAAATCTTAAGTGAATAGATGTGTCTGATACTGAGACCCCATCAGCACTGCTACCATTGAAGTGACGCTACACACACACCAGAAACAGTCTCTAACTGGCAGACTAGGGATACAACGTAAAATGCACTAGAAGTAATAGCTGCGCTGGGGGAGGCAGAGGAGCAGAGCTATTCTAGAAACAGCCCAGTACCTACGGTTGTCACCTGCACTTGGCAGACTCACAGGGAAACCCAGTAAAGCTACGAAGTGTCCACACCCAGAGGTTCCCGGCCCGCCCCAAAGCCATGGCCTAGGACTTGGGCAGCACCCTTCCCCTCGGCCCGGCCGCTTCGCTCTAAGGGCAGCGCTTCCCCCTCCGGCACCCGCCAAGGGCTTGGCTGGGATGGGATGCGCTGCGCTCGCCCCGCTCTGGGGCCTACGGGCCCGGCGGGAGGGTGGCACCGAGAGTGCGGCAAGCACGGGGCGATCTCTTTCTCCCCAGCCACCGCTTCCCCCTCTGCCTCCCAGCCTCGCTCCGGGGAGGAGCGGGAGGGAAGGGAGCGGGGGGGCGCGCAGCGGCACCCAACTCACCAGCTGCTCGGCGGCGCTCCGTCCCCTTCCGCCATAGCTGTTGACGTGCCGCCCTGCTCGACCGTAAAGCACGGCCGGGGAGTTGGTATGTTGTTCTTTCTTTGCGACATCTCTCTGGCCGCCCGTCCAAGGGAGCTGTCGCAAAGTGAGGGCGCCGGCCGCCAAGCGCGGAAGCCGGGCAGGGAGGAAGGCGGACCCGCGTGGCGCTGGCAGCATGGGGGACGCGCTGGACGAGCCGTGGTGGGAGGCGGCGGCGGGGGAAGGCAGCGGCTCAGGTATGCCGCGCACGGAGCGGGCTCTGAGCCCTTCTTTCCCTGCCCGCTGGCTTTCCCGTCCCCGTTTGCTCCCTCCCACTCTCAGCTTTTTACGTCCCGCTCCACGTTTTCCTCTTTCTCTCGCCACCCGCCAGCAATTCGCTTTACGAGAGTTTAAATGCAGAGGGGAGGGAGTGGAGAAAGGCAGCACGCTCTGAGCTCTGAGGGCGGCTGCCCCTGAGGATACTTAGCCTGTAAAGTGCTGCGTTCCGAACTGGGCTTAGCTGATCGTAGAATCACGGAGTGTCCCGAGCTGGGGCGGACTCGCAAGGATCACCGAGTCCACCTGGTGGCTCTAGGAAGGAGCACCCCAAATCCAAGCCCTGTGTCTCGGTGCCGTGTCCAAACGCTCCTTGAATTCCTGCAGCTCGGGGCCTTGATGAAAGGATGTTGCTTAATGTGGGCTGATGACCATTATCATGAGCGCATTTATGGTTCTGTAAGGCCTAGGGAATAATCCTAAACCCAAAGAAGAGCCTCTGGAGGGAGAAGTATCCGTGGTACCTGAATGCATCACCCGTGTGCTCAGTGGGTGGACTTACCACCCTAGTGATGTGCTGTGAAAGGACAGGAGCTGAATGGCTTCTTCTTCCCCAGACACTGCTCTTTGAGCACAATGTTAAGGGTAATTTGTCTCTCTTCCCAATGATGATGATATCTGGCTCTTACACCCAGTGTCTTATTGTAGAATTGCAGAATGGTTTGGGTTGGAAGGGACCTTAAATATCACTAGTTCCAACCTGTGCCATGGGTAGGGCTGCCACCCACCAGCTCAGGCTACCCAGGGCCTCATCCAGCCTGGCCTTAAGGGCCTCCAGGGATGTGACGTCAAACTTCTCTGGGCAGCTGTGCCAGACAGTTTCCTTTGAAAAGGCACTTGGAGAATCTATTGAGAGAAATTGTACATAAATACTGTAAGGAGGGGGTCACAAGCCTTACTGAGGCTGCTGAACATTTCATTTTAATTCTCAGTCTCATCTGTGTTCTCCAAGCACTTCCTATTCCCATGGCAAATGCTCTTCATAAGGTATTTAGGACTCCTCAAGTCTTTGTGCTCACTCTGCCAACTAGAAGGTACCTTTATTGTGGCTGGTAAACTGCTTTTTATTTAACATTGACATCTTTCCTTTAGCAACTCAGTACATTTCAGGAAAATTTATTCACTTGGACGATGAACTTTTGGCATGATGGATAAATCATCTGACATTGAGCTGAGAATCCCAACTCAGTTACACACAGCTCCTCCGGATTTTTGCAATTGTAAAGTTGCTAAGGTGTCTCTAATCCAGCCCTGTGCTAAAAGTACTACATGTAGTGAAACTCCTAAAATACTATGTGAATGTTTTACTACTTACATTGCAGGTGAACGTTATGCACACCACTTATGCGTTCTGATCTCCAGATCCTACCTTTGCAAACTTGTTGATAGGTTCTTTATGTGGAGCCTGCTGTTGTATTATGTTGACACAAGCCATCAGTTAAATAGGAAGAAGGTCCCTACATTTTTATTGTGTGTTGCTGCTCCTCACGTACAGCAGATGTGAAATCAATTGTTAGTTTGTGCCACATCTTGTGGACACTATAAAGTGTTTTAAGATCAAGTGGCAAGAAGTCAGGGTTTGCAATGTACGGTGTAAGCAGAAATACAAGAATATAATTTCCCACTAGAGCTTTTGACAGATTCGATCATGTTTATTTCTGTGAAACACATAGTTTGTTTAAAAAACTATCCGACTTTAATTGCTGACCTATTTTAAAAAGCATCTTCGCCACAATGATGGGTAGAAAGCAGGAAAGAAATAAAATATATTCTTTAAATACCTACCTTGTGCCAAGTCCCTTACAACTAGCCCTAGAATAAAAACTGACCAATGAAATATTCATCCTAATATCTCAGCCCTCCCAAGTGTCTTCCATTTTAGCAACTTGTACTTGGAAGACACTACTTCTAAGAAATAGCGTATGAAAAGTGTTCAGACTTGCTGAAAGGGGATGAAAGTACAGAACACATATCCTAATTGATCAATGTATGAGTAATTCCTAGTCTGATTTTGACCACATCATTAGAAACCATTAGTTTAGAGTCTGTATTAAAAATTGAAGGTAGTTACTGTCACTTTTGGGACATGAATGTTTGCATGAAGGGATTAACCATCTATTTACCTTGCCACATGACACAAACTAAAGTATCTTGCCCAGTAACTTCTTCAGCATACTTTTTGCTTTCAGAGATGTGTAGACGGTTGTTAGAGATCTTTGGCTATTTCTTAGTTTTGCTTAGTGTTACACGCGTCCCGAGTCAAGGCTTCCTTCCTTCCATTTTACCAGTTCATGCCACAATGATGTGCAGTACCGAATACCATTTTTTGTGTTCTACTCAGAACTAGAAGGAGAGATGAAAGAATACTGAGGAGTTTGTCTAGTGCTGGTGTAAGATGCCAGCTGTTTCCTTGTCTCTCCATGAACAGAGCACTTCTGACAGCATTACAATGTCTCTCTTGCCTGTTACGGGTGTGCCGCATCTCTGGGCAGGCTGAGGGAGGGGAACAGGCTTTTGTTTTCCAGAAATTCTTCCAGTTACCTCTTTTTTTTTTCTGCTACCACTCCTTGTCTTTCATTCTCTGTGCTTTCCTTGTCTTCCTTTATCCCATAAGACTGTAGTATCTGTCCTTGTCAGTTCTTCTACATCCTTAAGGAAAAAGCTGTATGAATCATGTCCCTCATAAGTTGAAATGAATTGTATCATCCCAAGTCAAAGCAAAATACAGGGAAACTCTTTTATGCCAGCAGTAAAAACAGGTATGAAGTATAATATTGTACTGTGGATGATGATCTGACAGTACCACCATTTGTGTGCTTTAAAGCAAAGGATGTTGTGGGAATTCAATTTTTTTGCCCATAAATTTTTATGTTATGTTTGTAGGCTGGTAACAAATGGTGCCAAGTGGCATCAGTTTGTTATGTGGGCTTTGCAGCTAGTGACAAGTGGACTGTTCATTGTAGCTCAATTATTGAGAGTTATGTTGAGTAATCAGAGCTGGGATTTGTTGGCGAGCAGACCTGCGTATGGAGAGTTTTCACTCTTTCCTTTGGGTCATCCATCAGCTGTCTGTCCCTTCTGATGAAAGCTGTTACTGTGCTGATTCTCCTTTTCACATCTGTCTGATGAGCATGCCAGGCTGTCAGCTGCTTTTTGGAAATCACTGTACTTCTTTGCATCATGCACACTTGTTCTGCATCCTGCAGAACATACCACGGAGTGCTTCAGTGAGCTTTATTTGGACCAGAGCATATGTCACGTGTAGCTTCAGAACTTTATTGTTAGCTGTAGATTTAATGAATTAAATTGGAGTGCATCTCTTTTTAATGTAGAAGAGTCTTTTCTCGATTTCTGTTCTTTGCCAAAATGTGTCTTGTAAGGCACATGCTGAAATAAGGTTTTGGTAGGCCGATCTTTTGAAACCGTCACTTTTTTAACTACCCATAGAGAATTTCTTGTGAGGCTGTTGAGGGAGCCATAGGTTTCTGTTGTGGGTTTGTAAAAATAGTCCCGCAGGAGTGCTAATGTGTTGTACTGGCTCAGTGGCTAAGTTAAACTTTCAGCTGTGAAATAAAAGGGAAACAAATTGGGTAATCGAATGCATCAAAATCTCTCTTTGCTTCAGCAAAACGGTCCTGATTCTGGCTGTGATGTTGCGATCACCACCAGCTTTTGCTTTATTTAGGAATTAGGATTTGGCAGTTCTTAAAGAAAGACCTATGTGAAAGGAGCTTTCCCACAAATTATCAGTTGAGCCATTTAGACTGTTGGAATGCACTCTGTTAGGGGAAGAAGAATGAGGGAGACATTAATACCAGGGAAATAAATTAAGTTTTATATTCTAAAACAGTAACTCGGGTTAGTTGGTATTATGGAATTCCTGCGGGAGAGTTATTTGCAGTAATAGTGCCTTGTTAGTTTTAGCTTTCTACAATAAAACAGTCAGGAATTTTCTTGTTAAAACAGCAATTGCTATTTTGCAGATAACTAAAAACTAAGAACAAATGTGGAGCCTCTTCTAGCGTTTGATTTTTTTGTTTGTCTTGGCTGGAAGGAAATTTGAGTGAATTTTAAGTCTTTAAAAGAGGGTGTGCTTCAAGGAAAAAAAAAAACAGGAAAATGGCAAATTCTTTCATGGGTGAGCAAGATCTACTTGTGCAAAGAATTAATTTGGCTAAAAAAAAACAAACTTCACTAGAAGATATGACTGCAACTGTCCATTTTGTCCATTTTCCATGATAGTGGGGCAATTGAAAGGGAAGGGCAGAATTGCAGAGCACCGAAATAACAGAGTTGCAATTCTTCAAAGTCACAAGTATTGTTATACTTGACACAAATTTTGATCATTTCCAATGAATACTGTTTAAGTGAACTGAAAACTAAATACTGTAGTCCAAATAAAATGATGACAGCTAAAATAACTAATACAAGCGATGTCAATCTCAATTTTGCAGCTGTTTTCTAAAGGTAACATCTGCATGAATGCAAGTGGGGCGAATCAACTCACTGAGGAGAGAATTATTTGTCTTCAGGTTATGTTTCTAAAGTGATGTTTTGCACAACAAGGAACTTGTAACTTCTTGAAGCTCTATGCATTACAAAAGAGTATGTTTTTTCCATCCCTCTCCATTTTTTTCTTTTCTAGCTAACATAAAACACCCAGATTGAAACACTTCTTTACTAGAATGACTGAAAACGAAACATTCCCTCATTCAACCCTGTTTCATGTAGTTTATTCCATAAATCTGTAGAGACAACATTGGTGTTGCTGTTTGTGGAACGTGTCAAAACTGATTTGTAGCTCATTTGTTTCTCCTCTGCAAGGGATGAATTCTGGAATTATGCCAGAAAAATGAGAGCAGACCTTGGTTCCTACAGACATGCAGTTACCTGTGTCTCTTAAAAATCTGGCTGTTTCTTGCTGTCCTATAATTGGTGACCATTAATCTACTGACCATGCGGATGGTTTCAGACTTCTCCCCGATGGAAATAAAGGTTCAGTTGCTTAAACCCACGCCATAGGTGATAGAAAATGATTTACCTTCTCCCTCCGCTGTGAAGGCAGGTTTTAGACACAGTCCTTATAATATGTAGCTTTCCAGAACTGCTATCTTGAAGTGGCTTGTTGAGATGTCCAGAAGGGATTCTGACAGGTAGCTTAGTTGCATTTGTTGGCTTTGGTTTGGGGATCCGAGTTGGAACTGATTGACGGAACGCATCAGTAATCTTGAAATAAACGAACAAACAAAAGGTCATGTTAGGAGGAGAGGTTGGTTGTATGTTTAGCACCTTATTGTTCTTTTCCACTTCATATAATTAAACATGTTGTTCTCACTTACAACTGTCTGCCTGAACTTCCTTACCCTCATTGGTAATGAGAGTGTAACACTGAATGTGACTCACCTGCTTGTTTGATAAATACCAAAGAATCCAAATGGTTGGAAATTCTCTGTCTATTAATAGTTTTTCTGTCAGCCCTTTGACTAGGATGGCAGCCCTTTGGGGTAACTGATGGCATGGTGTTCAAAGGCTGTGAACTCTGACTTCTCTAGGTGAGTAATCAGAGGATTTCCATGTGCAGAAGCAAGACGTGATTAAGTCCTGAGTAGCAGAAAAGACTTAGCTCGTATTTTACTGTGAGAAACCCATTCTTTGAAAGTGACCACAGTGTACACAAAGTGAATATATTTGTAGGAGAGAATTCTCCCTCCAGAATCAACTATACTGACATTTAATTCGGAAGAAGTAGCTAGATAAAAGTAAAAATAAGCACCAAAGACAAGTAAAGACCTATAAAGGCAAGAAGATTGTTTAAAAGGTGCCATATCAGAAACTTGGATTAAACACACACTAATCCTTCGTGAAGGATTTTTACGTCGCGAGGTTTTTATAAATATCCTTTATAGTTAAACAGCAGCATAAAAGAAATTCACTGAGGATTTAAAAAAAACAAACAGAAAAAGCCCCTTACCAAACACATGAAATAGAAATGTTCAAAAGAGGACTGTAGAAAACAGCATGGAAACTTTGGTCCAGTGAAGTATGACTGACAATGAGCTGGACCAAAACAAGTTTTGAAAAACAACTTCTGATGTCCAAAAAAGTATACCTGGAATAAATATTTTTGGAGTGTATCATTTTAAGAGCCTACGACTTGGTTGCAGACAACTGTATGTAATGTAGTTCTCAAAAGGATAAAGCAGTGGTGGAAAAGTCAACATTAAACTTTTGCATGTTTTTGTTCGGTATGGAGAAACTTGGGGAAAGTTTGCACTTCATAATTTTGCTTTGTGGATCACGAATAAGGGAAAATAGATTCATAGAACCATTAAGGTTGGAAAAGACCTTTAAAATTATTTAGTCCAACCATCAACCCACCCTCACCATGTCCACTAACCACGTCCCTCAGTGCCACATCTACACGGCTCTTCAACACCTCCAGGGATGGTGACTCCACCACCTCCCTTGGCAGCCTGTGCCAATGCCTCACCACTCTTTCTGACATTTTTCCTAACATCCAACCTGATATGCAACCTCAGAAGAGAACTAGAATTCTGAGGTCTGAACCAATCAGAATTAATTTGAACTGGCTCAGAATTGGGTATAAAAGAATGCAGAGGAAGATAGCAAGGATGATCGGTTACGGAATGTCTTCCGTGTGAAGAGTGGTAACATACATTGAAACTTACGTTTAGAAAATAGGTTGAAGAAGGGAAAACCAATACAAAATTCTAGCATTATTCCTAGTCCATGGATGATGAATAGGGGAATTTGCTCTTTCAAATGATGTGCTTGAGAGGGTATACACAGAAGATAGGTAAAAGATAGGGAAAAGGAAGTGTTTTCCCTTGCTAATGAGCAAATACACATTGGCACAGGCAAGTAAAATGATTACATAAATTTCTTTGGAGAAAGATTAGATTCATTCATGAAGTCCATCAAGGACTGCTGAACATAAGGATGTGAGGCAGGTTTCAGCTGAGGAGAGCCCTGAGTTGTAGACTGCTAGAAACTGGACTTGTCGCTCTGTTTGCTTGATACATGAGCTTTTTTTGATAAGCATTTACTGCTGGTCTCTGCTGACATTGAGATACATGGATGCTAGGTCTAACAGTGTGTGACTTGTTTTATATTTTTATTTTTGAAATCAGAAAGTATTAATTTGTAGCTTTAATCTATACACTGAGAAGGGAAACTGTTTGGCCTTGAAATTGAGAAAGATAATGTGTTTTTCTTTGCTTTGTGGTCTTTGAAAGATTTTACCTCTAGGTGGCAGCAAAGTTTGTGGGTTTGTGATGCATCATCATCTAACTATAGCCGAACTGAAACTTGTAATTAAATGCTGAATTGAAAAAGGACATGCATTTGAAAAATAATTTTACATTTTATCACTCAGATTGGGACAAAAGGGAAAAAAATGCAATCTTTTTTTCCCGTGCAAATGATTTATACCAATGTTAAGTGTCTGTGTTAGGATGACTAAACGTGCACTTCTGCAATTGGAGTGTATTTGACTATATCAGTGATTTCTGTTATAGGCAGGGATCTAACAAAGTATCCACATAGCTCTCTCCCTCCTCTTTCATCTCTTAAAAACTGCGGTTTCTTCATCATTCCTAATACAAATTATAGAGAGAAAAGGGTGAATAACTTAAATTTAAGGCAAACACTTGAGCTGATATTTAAATTTTTGACTTTTATTATGTGTATAGCTAGATCAGTGACTAAACTTTATTTTTTTAAACTTGCTACTTGACATAATGACTCTGCTGTGAGTTGCAAGAATATTTTGGGGCAGTTGACTAGAGAAGTGCTTAAGCTGCTGTGATTGTACCTGTAAAGAGGGGATGGCATTATGTGGAATTTGTTTGGAAAGTACTTGGAAACAACTTTATATCACTTATTTAGTTGTATAGTGAAGATTTTTGAACAATCCTCTTAGTGCTTTCCCTACTACTTGGCCTAAAGGCATGTATGCAGGTACAGTAAACATGACACGCTCGTATTTTTTTAGGAAGAACTATGTGACTAAAAAACTATAGGAAGATATTGGTGGCCTTTTCAGTTTGATATTTAGCTCTTATCTGTTTATGGGTAGTCTGTGTGCACACCAAGAATGTCCTCATATTTTTTCAACCCTTTTTACCAATTCATTTCTTCCATCAAGAGGAATGGTTTTCTGTCTACCCAATTCTTCATTGCTACCCACCTGTTTCCTGAATTTGCCAGCTCCATGTTCACAATTGGTCTTAAGTTATAGCTCCTTGAGTTCTCATTTATAAGACACTTTTTCTATTTGCTGCCTTTCTAAGTGATGGAAGAGGAAATATGACATTTATCCTTCAAAAACCAGGCTGAACTGCCTTTTGAAATTAAGTGTTTCCCAGGAGCTACCTAGATGAGATTTTAGAGGTTGTGTGGTTTTTCTTTGTTTCATTGTCTGTAGATGCACTTATGTAAATGTAGGCAAATAATTACAGCAACAATAAAGCAAAGACATTAAATTAGTCATGCTTTTGAAATGAGCAGGTTACTGAGCATGTCTATCTGTAAAAGTAACATCGTTATATTAATGTTAGGTGTTGGATTCCGAAAGTATCAAATAAGTAGTTAAAGCAATGATCTAAGGTACCGGAAGACTGCTGTTTCATAAGGATTTTTTAACTTCTTCAGTTTTAAATTGACTTCTACTGTAGCCGTCAATCACCTGAAATAGGAATAGGCAAGAGAAACGGTATTACCCTGAGAACTTGTATGGGGTGCAGGTGTTTGTTATCCCACAGTGGATGGCAGTGGGTATTTCAGGGATTGGAACAAACACTTCGCAGGTGACAGCTGTCAGATTTTCACACACAACTGTGAAAGTACCCTTTTGTAATTTCAGGAAGTTGGCTGTAAAGGTTTGCTCTGACATACCAGGGTTTAGATTCCACGTACCCTTCACTCCTTCCCAAGGACACGGAGGCAGCTTATCAGTTACAGACACGGGCCATCAGGCGTTCTGCCACAGTGCAGTGCTGGTTTTCTGGGCAGGGAGCTAAGGCAGGTGTGCATGTGGGTGTGCGGGCAAATACTGTCTGCCTTTGGTCCTAATCTCATTTTGCTCTGGAAGTGCAGTGCAAGCTTTGATTCCTGTTTGAACTGTATTTGTTTGAATAGAAGGGAGCACGTTGCACTTCTGCTGTAGGTTTTCCCACTTATCTTTCTGGTGTCATTGTAGAACTCTGTCTAGGAGAAATAACTTCAGATCTGGTTCTCTCTCACTCCTTAAATTTTTTAGTTTAAGAAATTTGAGCAGTAGAAAGAATCATATGCAGCTTTAATGAAAGCGTCCAGGGGATGGTGCTGAAAAACCCTTACACAGAAACCCAGATGTCTGCACGTGCAAGAGCGTGCTGTTTGCCAGACTGCAGCTTGTTCCTGGATGTCTGAATGCAGACAGAACCTAAGCCAGGTCTGCAAGTGAGGATGAGTTAAGATGGAGTGGCAAAACTAAATATTCCCTTTGGTGTCCATGCAAGATGTTTTAGGCTGAAATTTTCAGTTGGGTCCCTTGAGCTGCACAGGGTATTTGAATATTTCCTTTTCTTTCACTATGTCCTGGCATCCATCTTCTAGGAATCCAGTGGGAAATTTCTCAGTTACTCTGTATTTCCTTTTATGCAACTGGTTTGTGTGCATGACTATATTCAGATGTGTAAGAAGGAGCAGGATCGGTAGTCCTTATTAATATTGGTAAGACCTCAGCGAGAGTACTGTCTGGCTTGGGGCATTGCATTTTCAGAAATATACACACCATTATAAATAGCTGTGAGGTAGGGAAATAATTACTGATCTGTATAGCTGTAGTACTTGAGCTATTAGGTGGGAAGGCAATTGGGTTTGTTTAACCTGGAGAAAACAGAAGTGAAGAAAGATATGTTAATTGCTTTCTAATATGTGAAAGGCTGCTGCTGAGAAAGTAGTTCTCCAATTCCAGTGGGAGGATAGGAAACAAAAACTGGATATCAAGCTCAGCAAAGGGAATTCAGTTTACAAATTAGCAGGATTTTTAGTGGCAAGAAAGCTTCAGGCCCGTTACAGATTCCTGGGGTTACTGAGAAATGATCATTGCAGGGGTTTTAGAACAGGAGGGGCCAGGCATGGTTTAGGTCTAAGTGTAACAGGAAAATAGGCAGAAAAATGTCCCGAGGTCCCTTCTGTGCTCAGTTTTCTATGATTTCTACTGTTTTGCTGATAGTAGGCCTATTACAGTACCCGTGATTTCAACAACATGAAGTATCTGACAGAAAGACTTATATTAAGATTAGAAATAACTTCCATATACTCATATGCCACCATGGTGTTGTTTGCTGAACACCCAAGCTTACATCTGCTTTCTGGTGGTAGGGAAAAGAGAAAGTGTTGGACAGAGTTGGGGACAAAATTTGAATTCCTAATTACTGAAGTTCTGCCATGTGCCCTGTTCTTATGGGACATCTTCACTGGGAAATACGATAATTGTGAAATGTAAGGTAGTTATAGGCTCATTGTTTGATAGACAGATGACAAGACACAGGGAAAGGTGAGTTTGTGTTGAGGGTCATTTCTCCTAGGGGAAGGACTGACCTGGACCCACAGGGCAGCGCAGCCTGCCCTTTACTGAGAATGCCTCTTGAATTGAGAAGGGCTCTTAGGTGCTCTATTAGGGCACTGACCAGTCATCCCCCAAGAAGAAACAGTGCATCATTTTTGGTCTACCGAGCACCATGCAATATTAATTCTGTCCATGGGAGGGCATTGCTGACACTTAAATGTTTCTGCTGGTGCTTAAAAGTAGGAGTAGTTCTACAATACATTATTTTACAAATATTTGTGAGATCATCAATTCTCTCGGTTTAAATCACTGCTGCCATTCGTGGAGTAGAAGTCTTGACATTGAGTCTCATTCTGAATGGATTGTGTGGGCATCTAGGGAGGGATGTGTTTGTATATTTGTAAATATCCACCTCTCAAAGGTGTGTAGAACTGAACTGATACCTACAGACACTTTTTAACATGAAAGTATTCTCAGTATTAAAATCGTCAGCTCAAAAGCTCTGTGAATATATATTTTCTCATATAAGTTATGATATATGTTGAAGAAGTTTACAGAGGTAACCAGGTTGTGTCCAAGAATACTCTGCATGGAGGAGGAAAAAGAACCTTGTGCTTTTATCATCAGGGCCTTTTTTCTGTCTGGGAGCAGGCTGCTTTCCTCTGTGAAGGTCACATTTAATGGTGTGGTAATGAGAGTCCCACTGTTACATGCAGACATATATTTTACTACACAATTAATATATATGTAATTATATAATTAAACTAGCTACGTATCTTAAATATAGACAAATCTTTATATATACTGCACACGTACAAAAAACTGCATTTGTCCCCATTTGTTGATGTTTCTGTGGAATAAAGCACCACCTATAAAAGCTTCAGTGTGAGACGGTCAAAGATAAGAAATTCTGGATTTTAGTCATGACTGGAGCTGCCTTGCTATGCCTGTGCACGAGTCATTTAACTTCTTCCCTGTTTTTTTTCTCCTCTCAGCTGTAAAGTGAGAGTCATTTCTTAGTACCCCAGAAGGCTGTTAGTAGGACTGTTGAATGGTGGTTGTACATTTGGAGTGCTTTGTGATGTATTTATGTGCTAGATTGCATCTCTGCAGACGGTCGTGGTGGTATCTAAGAAGATAAGACCAGCGCTTTGGCAGCAATTTCAGTATAAAGAGGGCTCATCTTTTGTTGCTTGTCCCAGCAGTTTTGCTGACACAGCTGCTTGTTTGAGCTGTGCTATGAAGTAAACCCTTCTTTTTGTTTGAATCCAGGTTAGTTTCATGATCTGATTCACAGTGCTACTTCATGAGCAGTAATGTCAGCATAACTGAATGGAGAGTACCCTGTGGTAGGGATAAGAGGGGAAGTAGCTTCTCTTGCTTATCGTTGTATGAAGACCCTGGTATGTCAGGCCAGCGCCTGCGGAGTGGAGAGTCCCTGATTGAAACAGGCGTATCCTGCTGCACTCAAAATGTGCTTTCCAAGAGTGCTTACCTTAGTAGTTTGGGGACAGTCAAGTGCAATTGGCAGCCCTGATAGTTAAGACTTTTGGGATGCCCACACAATTGATGGGACATTTGATGATGGGCTGTCAGACAGAATTTGGCCCCATTGGGGAGCTACTGACTGCAGGTTTGTAGAAATACTTCATTTGTTTTAAACTTTTAAGGAAAGCCTTTTTCTTGAGCAGTTTCCCACTTAGATTGCTTGGTGCTAATTTTGAAATGTCTTTTTGCACCCACTCATGCTGTGCCTGAACCATAAGGTCTTTTACTCTTCTATTTCTTGTTAACGTAATGTTTGGTAGTCTTCACTTAAGCCTGGAGATTAGGCAGTTGCCAGTTATTGTTTTGCCTGTCTCAGTAGCGGTTCCTAGGGACAAAATCCCTGGGAAAATGGGTACTCCATTTCTATCACCTAGCCCAGCAGAATCCACTCAGCCTTAATCAGAAAGTAATACTTTATAATTCTGCTTTTTATTATTTTATCCTTAGTGTGGGAAGCATGTTTTTTTTAAGCCTTTGTGAGATACATAGAGATCTTTTTTCTTCTTACAGCCTTGCATTCAGTCCCCAGGTACCATGTCGGTGTTATCTACTGTGCTTTGAATCAGGAAGATTAGCTGGCTAGTCCTGTATTTTTTTTGTCAATTGTATTCATGAATTAGCAACTCAAGGGAGGGATTCTTTTCTTAAACCTGAGATACCTTTCAGCTGATGGATGGACACTCTGCTCTCAGTACCATTATTAGCTCTTAGTCTCTTCTTTTTTCTTTTCCTTCCTTCCCCTCCCTTCCCTCATCCGTCCTCCCTTTTGTGACAAAAAATTATAAATATTTCAAAGGAAATATTTTATCGCGTAAACATAAAGACATAAACAGAAATGCTGAGTACTGAATTGTTGATGCTGCCTTTACTTGCATTCCTTTGCTTGCTTACAGAACTAAAACTGAAAAGAGAAAGCGGGCTGATAACTTCTGCCATTTCCTTTAATTTTTCCTTTCTGTTTCTGAGGACTTGACATTCAGTAGAGAGAGCACATTTGTAGATCTGAGAGCAGGTGTCAGCACGCCGTTTTGGAAAAGGGATGGGTTGATACTGTGATCTGCTGAAAACTGTTCTTATGCTCTGTTTCACTGTTTAATCCCTCAGATATACCCTACTTAGTGGTTTGGGTTTTTTTCTTTGCAACTGTATTTCCCATTAATATTTATTTATATCACTCTTGTAAGTACCTGTCAAATTTTAGGCTTTTGGGTAAACACTGAAAACTGAAGCGTCTCATCTTCCAATATTAAAACATCAGTACTTACCACTTGGAGTGCATGTGAGTCCTGGAAAAACCGCCTTGGCTGGTTGAAATATAATACAATTGTGCTTGGCGTTTTATGTTCAGTGTTTAAATCATTTTTCAGACGTCATTTAATTTTTTTCTTGCTCTGTTTTTTCTTTGCCTGCTAAGCAAGTAGGTGAATATTCCCCCTCAGTAAAAAGAAATCATCTGAAATATGGAGTGCTGATCGGAGCAACTTGAAGTAAATTTGTAAACACTTGCAATTTCACTCTCTAAGCTATGCTTGCTCTTTTTATGATGAAAATAGAGCTAGCTTATTTTTATTCAGACAGCTGTGTAAGTTTCTGTTCTCAACAAGTACATCTGAGCAAATGTTCTGCTCTGCTATACATTTTGAAATGGGTATTGGGAATTTGAATGGGATGAACAGGTTTTATTTTGCAAATAAAATTATTAGGTAAGATAATAATTGTATTTTTCATGTGTTGAAAATCTATGACAAAAATTCCCGTGTGAAGTCAGTTAAGGTCTATATGTAGATTGTTTAATTAATGGGGGGATATAATTGTTCCTTAATCAAGGCTTGTTTTTTAGGAAATGTAGCAAGTTCACTTACATATAATATTGATACGTCTTGTTTGAAGATTGATGGTAATGTGTGACTACTTCCTTTGTGTTTTGTTAATTGGACAGTTACTGGTAAACCACCAGCAGAAGAAGTACTGAGACAGGAGCAGAAGTACTGTCCTGTTTAATGATTAAACTTAAAAGTGTTGTGAACTTTGGCCTAGGCTTTGTATTGAAAACTTAAACTGTGAAGTCCTTATTCATAATAGCTTGGGAATTGTCCAAAGGGCTAAGCATGCTTGTTGCTATTATGTCCTGTTTTGTGCTGTCTTTCAGACATTGTAATAGATGGCCAGGTAGTTAATAATCAACACATTTCTGTACATTTTGAACACGACTATAGAGTGAAATATTTTTTCCACAATGTTTTAAAGTCTGATTGAAGAAAATGCTAGTGTTTCTGAGGGACAGTTGTTTATCCTTTAAGTTGCAGAGAATCTGGCATCCATTAGTACGCTGTCAAGTGTGCACTTCAGGCACAGTTACTCAGTACCATGCTTATAACATGCCCCTGTAGAGATCTTGGGTATCAATCAACAGAACATGCAGTATTCCAAATTCTAGACGTGCAGAGAATGCATTCTGAATGGACTGCTTCTGCTTTTTAATTCTGGATGAGCCCTTCAGTTAATAATGTGTAAACTGAATGTAAGAAAGTTACCTGTATATATAATTGGCACGGTTATGGTAAGTTTATTATAAAAATCAAGTTATCATCTTGACTTGCCTGAGTGCACGCTACTGTCTCGATGGGTAACTTCTGCTGAAGTTGGTGGGGCCCAACTTGCAATGTTCTACAGGATGAGACCATTCATTTCTTCTGACCCAGATCTTAGATCTCACTTTCAAGTCAGCAATGATAAAATGAAACAAATCTAGTGTGAAGGACCTCTTATGAAGCCTGATAACCTGATACAGCAGTTCTTGAAGCCATTCATGACATTAAGCTAGGCTTATACCATCCCCCATTTTGACTTTAAAGTTTCCACTGCTCAGCTGTAGTATCAGAGTCATAGAATGGCTTAGGTTAGAAAGGACCTCAAAGATCATCAAGGGACCTCAAAGTACATTTGCTACATTGAGTTCCAATCACAAAATCTGTAACTTAATAATTTTTCTTCCTATTGCTGATTTTAACTAGAAGAAGTGTGTATGGGTGGTGGGTTTTGCTTTTCAGTAGAAGCTATTCCTTCAAATATCAGCTATTACCTACAGTTGTAACCATTTGGATTCCTGTCCAATAAAAGTCCCTTTGTTATGTTAAAGTGTGTGCCAAAGTCCTTTGCTGAATCAGCTGCTAAATTATACTGCAGATATGATTTTTTTTTTTTTAAACTCCAGATAATGTAAGCAGAATAATGATACAGGTTTAGTGAAGAAATGAATAGGAACTTTGTCCTTACATGCAAACTTCCTTGTCGATAAGGAGATTTTATTTTAATTCCAGTCCTTCCACCCCTGAATGTAAGTTACTTAGACACTTCTTTAGAGGCTGCCTTTCCAAATTCGCATTTTTTTTCAAGACAGCTTTTGTGATCTGTGATCTGAAAGTGAATTTCAGATCTTTTGGCTTGATTTACATTCAGTGTGAAGCTGGTCTACTACCTGCAATATTTTCTGGGAGGTTACAGTTTGCTGTTTGGCTCACATGTAAACTGAGGCAGCACTGTTTATGTTTCTGTCCTTTTCTTAGGTGTTAATACCATATCCATCACTGAAATATCTTAACCTTTTTTTGTCTGTACTTTGTATGGTACTGCAATTTACCCTAGTCCTAGAGGCCTGTGTGTTCAGAGGGGTATTCTAGTGCTGCTTGTTATTGCTTCAGTCGAGCTTCCTCTTCCTATTATGTAAAAAATATGATGGTGGGTCACAATTGCTAATCTTGTTTCTCCTTCAGTGTACTTATATAGCATATTGGACTGATAATGAAGAGCTTAGATGAAATTTGAGTGTTGTATGTGAATGCATTCTGAATTACCTCTTAGAATTGTATTTCTGTTAATTGTTTCACAGTATACTTAAATGACAGTAATTTTTCTGTTGTATTGAAAAAAAAACACCAAACGTTTGCCTTATTGGGAGGGAATTAGGGTTTACGTGAAGCTATAAAAAAGGGATTTATGAAAGGATGGGGAGAAAAAGTGGTTGTCCTGGTCTGGAGCATATCATTTATGCATCGTAAATCTGATACAAGATACAATACATGTTATTTTGATTGTGTGTGTGATATAATGATAATTATCTGAAATGAGAGAGCTAGGAGGAATTTGGAAGAAACGGAAGGTAACAAGTTAAGTCTTTTCTGAAGTTAGCAGGCAATATTATGGCTTAATTCAAATTGTTCCATACATGCAAAAAAAAACAAAAAAACAAAACAAAAAACAAACACACACACACACAAAGGAACCAAAAATGTTCTGCAAGCAATGATAAAAATAATCAATTATTTACTGTTTTTGTAATGTTAAAATATTTCACCAAGGCAAGTTGCAGTCAAAAGTAATGTGAGTTATTTTGAAAATGGAAATACATAAAGATGCATTTATACAAGTGCAAGACTAGATATTTTACATAACTGTATTTCAATTAGAAGATATACAGTAAGTGCACACTTGATAACACTAAGCAGGCAAAACTTAACGTTAGTTTCGTATACTGTTGTAAAGTTCATGCACAGATCTCTCCCATAGGAAAAGGGCCGTTCCAAATAATTCTTGCTGGGATGAAAAACAGGATGGGTTGCTGGTAAGGGTGTCAGCATGGATGAGGGTCAGTTATAGACATTACTTACTGTAATTTGTGATTGCCGTGGGAGAGGAGTGGCTGTTGGTGTGATAGTAATACTGCTGGTGATTTTATTGGTGGGCTTACTGGGTATTCCATTAGCTAGTGCTGGAGTTCTGTTATCTTGCACTGGGGTACAAGGGCTGACGGTCTTGGAACCGGTGAGAGCTTGGACATAAGGACTTCCTAAGTGGATGTGGATTTTGTTATCCTCAGTAGTTATTACACTTGATCCTGTGCTGTTAGATCTCTGAAACTGCCATGACGACTGCCTGTCTGGGGATACTCTGAAAACAGCATGCTTGGCTCCCATTTCCAAAGGCTCTGAGGAGAGCATTTGTTCCTGAGAACTTGAGCCTGGTAAAGCCAAAGGGGACATTGTTCTTTCAGGCGTTAAGGAACCACATGAGTCAGGAGTTTGAGATCTTGCAAAAGCAGCCATAGTAATGGGAGAAATGGCTTGCTCTGGGCTCATGTAACCTTCTGATACTTTTGACTTTACAGGAGTGAAGGAGGCGTTTTGAATAATAGTTATTCTTTGTTTGGGAGTGCCACAGTTAGGTATAACTGCTGTGCTTGTATAGGAGTGAGGACTTTCAGTGTTAGGACTTGTTATTTCGAGTGTTGCTGTGTTCTGTCCATGGTCCGGAGTTACTTTTATGTGCAGAGGTTGGCCAGGTGTGTGGCTTAGCACTAGGTCTCCAGCCTGTGCACAGTTTCCATTTTGCTTTGCATGAATCTTTCCATTCTGGTGGTGGTTTTCTTTGGATTTCATCCAAGGGATCCATAATTTCTTGTGCATGGCATTCCCAATGGATGAGTTGCTTCTGAAAGACACTGATTGCTCCTCCTCATTGCTGTCTTTGTCCTCATTATCGCTGTCTTCGTACAACTGCCCATTTATGACTGCTCGCTCTAAAGGCATGAGGGTTTTGTAATCGGGTGGTTCGTTGTCAGCAGGATCTGTCTGGACTTCTTTAGAAAAAACTTGCAAGTCAGAAATCCGTCTTCCATTAACACCAGGTCTGAAGCTCTTACTGAAACGTCTGTACCTCTCTAATTCTTTTGTGAGGCCTTCCATTTCTCTTGCTAACTCCCTGTTCTTGTTTTCTTGCTGGGTGAGTTTCTTCTGTAAGACTGTATGATCACCTCGGAGGTGACAGAGTAGGTCTTCTGTTGCCATGTATTCATGCATTTTCTCTTTCAGTGCATCTACTTCTCTGGAAAGGTGACTTGATTTAGCTTCTTCTTCTTTGAGCTTCTTAAAAAGACGCTGCTCTTGATTGGACTCTGCCTTTTCTGTTAGTTTATACCTAGCTACTTCCATTTTGACAGCCTCCAGCTCCTCTGACAGGAGCTTGGCTTTGTCCCGTTCACTGACGTATCTTCGTTCTAGAGACTCAAATTCATCTTCAGTTTTCATAAGATCGTCTTCTATGGCCTTCATTTCTTTCAGCTTCTGCTTAAGCCCCTCGACTTCTTGAGAAAGCTCTTTGATTTTGTTGTTCTCCTGCTGCAGGGAAGTGCTGGATTTAGTAGTCTCTTTAAGCTTATTTTTAAGAAATTCTTTTTCAACAGCTTCCAGTGACTGAAGTCTTTTTCTTAGAATATTTACTTTGGAAGCAAGATCACTTCCTTTCTCCTCTTCTGCTTTGAGTTTGTTTTTCAGTTCATCTCTTTCTTTTGTGACACTGGACACTTTTTCCTCTGCATCAGATTTTGATTTCAGTGCCTTTTTACTTTCCTCAATTAGTTTTTCTGTAATGGACATCACTTTATTTTTTTCTACCTGGAGCTGAGAAGTTGCAGCTTCCAGCTTTTCTTCTGTTTGCTTTATTTTTTCACTCATCGTTTTTCTTTCATCCACAAGCATCACTGTTAGAGTCTTCAGCTTTGTTAAATCTTCTTTAAGTGTGGACTCGGTTTTTTCTAATTTGCTTTCAATTGCTTCGAGTTCTCCAACTCTAGCTTTTAAGCCTTCCAGCTCAAGGGACAACTGTTTTGTTACCATTTTTTCTCTTTCTAGGTTGCATTTCAGGGAGTAGCATTCCTGTTTGCTTTTGCTGAAAGCATCCTCTAATTTCTCCAGCTCCATAATTCTTTTGTTGAGTTTGTCAACTTCCCCTTTAAGGTTCTTGCTCTGCGATGCTTCTTTTTCTAACTTTTTATTAAGTTCTCTGCACTGATCTTCCATTTTTATGAGCTCTTCATCTTTTCCTTCCATCTCCAGCAGTCGTTTCCTTAATTCCTCCACTTCAGACATGAGAGTGGAGTTCCCATATTCTCCCTTATTTATCTTATCCCTTAGGTCTTGCAGCTCATCTTCTGCTTTTCTTAAAGATTTATTGGTCTCTTCCAGCTCATCAATTTGTCGGCTGAGTGCATTCAGTTTTAACCGGAGCTGACGATTCTGGCTATCTTCATTGGTTAGTTTGGCCATCATTGCTTCTTGATCTTGTGAAACCTTACTGCTTTGGACTTGAAGTTCAGCCTCCAGCCTGCTGGCTTTCTGTTCTTGCTCTTGAGCTTTTGCTTCAGCAAAAGCGAGTTTCTCATGTGCTTGGTCTGCAGAAGTGGTTAACTCTTCAATTTTTTGACTTTGTTGATTCAACTGCTCAGTGAGTCTTTGTTGTTCATCCACAACCATTAAAGCAAAGGATTTCAGTTTAGTCAATTCTTCTTTCAGTTTAGCTATTTTCTTGTTGTTTTCCTTCTCTTTTTTTTCTTGATATGCTGTTTCTTGTTCAAGAAGCTTTTTCAGTCTAGGGAGAGGAAATAATAGAATATTTTGAAGCCATTTCAATAGGCATTTAAAAACACACTTGAAATATTATGACATCTGCCAGATGTGCATGAACTTTCACTTGTAACTAGAAGCAGACCTCTCCTTGTAGTGTCATAAGGAAGACTCTACAGGTCTTAGTTTTTCGACTCAGAATTCTTTTATAGTGGACACTTCAATAATTATCACGAACACTTAAAAACTTCTGTAGTTATGCATCTTTAATTACATTTTTAGCTTTTGACAGGTATCAGTGCAATGTAGCTGTCTGATGTTCTGCTCTGGAACAGTGCTGATTTTGGCTGTCTGCTGAAACTAGGTGTGTGTGTGCAGGTTATTTTGAAAATGTGATAATCATAGTGGTTGAGAAATTAAATCAGTGCAGCCCTCAAGGGCAGGTATACGTTACGGCTTTATAAACTTCCTAAGACCTTTAAGCTACTTATAAACCATCCTGATCTTTTATGATGTTTATCATTAAACCTTACAGGTGTTAAAGTATGTGAAGGAAATGTACCCACACTAGGCTGTTAGATGCGCTGACTAATGCCACTTTCTAAGCAGTGCATCAAAGCAAAAACCAAACAATGTCTCTGAGTCTGTCCTCTGTGGAAATACAGATCCTATTACATTGTATCACACCAAAAATCTTCTGTCAAGAGATAAACAGGAATTTAGGTTGTGAATGCAAGAATGCCAAACTTTCTTGCTCCCTGCTGGATTCAGATTTGGTCTCATATTAAAAATTTGAAGATGGACTGAAGAGGATCCCTACTTTATATGACTCTTGAAACTTTTCACAATGGTTTTCCCAAATCATTGCCTACAAATTTATATTAGCACTCAGTCTTAACCAAGAAGCAGCAGACTTCCATGGTTCAAGACCTGTGATGAGGTTCCACATCTGTTCATGTAAAATTCTAAGAAGCCTCCAAAAATCTCAAATAATAACTAGGTTCCTTTGTAGATTTTTTCTTTGTCAGGGAGGTACTTCTGCAGTGTATGAGGTAATATTAGATTTGGCAGCACACCTGCCTCCTTTCAATTAGATTTTTCCCACAGCTGATCTATACATTAAGTATGTTCTGATATTCAATAAATTACTTAAAAGCCTAGCTTGAAATAATGAAGCATTTGAATTTTTTTATGCTTCACTGTTGTTCATATATATGATCTGTATTCAGTTGCATAGAGTGGCAAGGTGGAGAAGGAACTGCCTTTCAAGAGTGCTCTTCCACAGCTTTAGCTTCCACTGCTTTATCACTTGTTAGCCAAGGCCCCTTGCCTTTTTGATTTCTTCTTTTTTTCTTCTTTTTTTCCCCCCCTTTTTCTGAAGTATGATAAAGACTTTCTAGAAGTAAGTACTGATGGGTCAGGTTCACGTTCTGCATTTGTCCCTGGTGAGCACCGTGATGTCCAAGCTTTACAGCTTTCCACTGACAAGTTCCTGTTGCAGCCATTCTTTTTGTTCAGGAAGAGCTTAGGTAATGGCCTCCTTTGCACAGCTCTTTATTAGCTGTTGACTGACTGGAGGCATGTATTTATGGGGCTTTAATAGGCCACCTCAGCAACATCCTCTTTGGCAGCATGGTAGTTTTTGTGCATGTAGAGAGGAAGCCCCTGCCATTCTGCAGCTGTCCATCAGACTTGTCTGGTTTAATTACAGAATCATAGAATTGCTCAGGTTGGAAAAGACCTTAAAGATCATCAAGTCCAACCACAACCTAACCATACTACCCTAACAACCCTCTGCTAAATCATGTCCCTGAGCACCACATCCAGATGGTTTTTAAACACATCCAGGGATGGTGACTCATCCACCTCCCTGGGGAGCCTATTCCAGTGCTTAACAACCCTCTCTGTAAAGAAGTTTTTCCTGATATCCAACCTAAACTTTCCCTGGTGCAACTTGAGGCCATTTCCCCTTGTCCTGTTACCTGTCACCAGTGAGAAGAGACCAACCTCTCTCTCTCTGCAATCACCTTTCAGGTATTGGAAGAGAGCCATTAGATCTCCCTTCAGCCTCCTCTTCCCAGACTAAACAGCCCCAGTTCCTTCAGTCTCTCCTCGTAGGGCATATTCTCCAAGCCCTTCAGAAGCCTTGTTGCCCTTCTTTGGACCTGCTCCAGGATGAGGATACTCAATAGAAATTTATGACTATCAAATTTCTTAACACCTTCACCACCACCCCCACAGTTTTTATTTTAGTGCAGCAGTTGCTCTACGTTCAGTGTAATGAAATGCTTGCTGTGAAACACTGGCGAAATGGGAAAAAACAGTAAACTGAGTTGATCTCAAAGATGTCAAGCAGCCCCAAATTCTTTACAACAGTAGATTAGTATAATGGGGAAAATAGACATGAAAAGGTGTAAGGAGAGAGGGAGCGGTTTGTGAAGCGAGCTCAGAAGAATGTTGCTGGCTGACAGAACAAGAGGACTACCCCATCTTCAAAGGCAGCTTTTTACTGTGTTGTCAGTGCATAAACTTGGGTCATCTTTTTAATGTTAGCTAGCTTTATTTCATTTTAGCGTAAAAAATCACTCTCCCCTCCCCACCCTTGTCTCTGAATGCTTTAGTAGTGAAGTTCAATCGATGATTTACTGTTGCCATAGATATAAAAACCATAACAGAAGCACAACTAACAATTTCATTTGGAATAGACTCTTTTTTTTTTTTTCTGTGCGTGAAGTTAAGACATATTAATGTGGATAAAATAGGCTTGAGCTATTAGCATGTGTTTTATTTTAGCTTGCTTTGCTGTAATATATTTTTGTAAGGCAAATTTAGCTATAGTGATTAATATCTAAATTAACATAGTTCTTTCTCAACACTTCTTTATTAACTAGTTGATATCTTTCCGGCCAAACAAAACTATAACGCTCCAGTGACTGATGCCCCCTAAATTGCTTTAGAAAGAAGACTCTTGGGCCATACAGTAACCAACAATTCTAATTTTCATAGGAATGCTGTGTAATATTTTATGGTGCAACTAAGAGAACTCTTCATAAATAAATCAGTAAAGTCAGTTGGCAGATGTTTGAGTGAATAATCCCACAAGTCCTTCCAGTGAGCATGACATACATGTACAGTTTGCATTATTTTCCCATTTTCCTTTTTATTTTTTTGTTCTAGAACTTCATTTCCCAAGTTTTGATTCAGCAATGTGCGTGAGGCTCCAGCCCAAAGTGAGCGCTTATCTGAGGGAGTCTAACCCAGGCTGTGATCAGTAACCATGTATTCCCATGGTTATTTGAACAGAAGTGCTTAAACTATTAGTAACTGAACTGGATTGTTGTATAAGCTGATAAGAATTTTCAAGAGATTTTGTTTCCTTGGTCATTCCAAAACACTCCAGGGTACATGAAAGTGTTTCTTTGATTGAAAACATAAAGTACAATTTTAAAATTCAAGCATACATACAAAGAAAATACTTCTAACCCCTTAAATCTATTACATGACTTCAGTGAAGTCAAATTATGGAACATAGTTAGAAGCTGTTAAATGATTTTAATGTTCTTCTAAATAGAAGAAAAGGGGGTTATTATTATTTAATATATGTAATTAAATATGCTTTTGCACTTGCTTTTGGTAACTGTGGGACTGCAGAATGGAAACTGAATACTTGCTGGACTTTCTCCCCAGCCAATGTTAAGTCTGGCTTCTCCTGTCTTCTGTTACATAGTCTGGCCACATAAGCAGCAGAAAAGTAAAAGTGAAGATGTGACTTTGGACCTGCTGTGTTTTTAGCCATACCATAAGGTTTATAGCTACCAGGTCTATTTGAAGAGCCCAAGTATGTTGGATTTGAAGGAACACTTTCACCAACAGCTTTAGCATGCAAAGGTCAGAAAAAAATGGTGGCTTAAAAAAAAAAGAAAAAGAAAAGAAAAAAAAAAAAGGTAGAAATAAAATGAATGGACATCCCCTATCCCATAAAATATTTTAGCCTTTTCATTTCCAGTTGAATTTCGTGATCAAGTAATTTCATTTTAGACAAAGGAAGGTATATCATTTAGACAAAGCATGCACAGATAATTCCAGGGAGTTGACTTCATAGGACTACAGGAACCCTTTCTGAATCTAGGCCAGCAAAAACAGGCACTGGAAACTGCTTTTATGAACATGAATGCTAGGTAGTTAAACAGAGTCAGGGCAGTGTCTTATTACTCTTACTATGCAGCTTCTGTTATAAATTATTGTTTTATTGTGTCTTACTATCCTACCTGTTTGCAATACCAGTCCTTTTAGCTAAAAGAAATACACTGTCACTGTAAGTTCCCCTCTGTTCATTGTAATTGCTTTTCTCAGTACTCATCGTATAGCTTCTTGTCCTTGATATCATGTATTCAATTGTGTTGCCTTGAGCTGTACAACATTACGCTTAGCAGCATGTGACCCTTACCTTTTAAACTTTTCAGTTTGTTCTAGAATTAATTGTTACTCTTAGGATCATAATAATAATTTTTAAATGCTTTTTTTTTTTTAAGCAGTCGCAGGGCGAATTCTCTAAGGATGCTGGTGAAGTAGGTGTTGACTTTTAAAGCTGGACTTCTGTCATCTCTTTTGCCAAATTATGGAGGAGATCTTAGCATGTCTGTGATGAGTATCAATATTTTGATATGTATCAGCAGAAATGATAGAGATTCTGAATGTCTGTGGTGCTTTTTTGCTAAGTTTTTGATGCACCTATTTTTATCGAGCTCATGCGTTATTTCCCCACTTAAATGTGTGGCTTACCAGAGGTTCTACAGGTTATAACATGAGGGAAACTTGCTTCTAAGGTTTTTGGGCACGGACTTGAATTTCCCCCTGTACGATGCAAATAAAAATGCTAAGCTGAAAGCTTTTAAATGTAGATGAAGTCATGCCTCTTCGGCTGAGGCATTCTTCCCAGTTAGCAATAGGCCATGGTCTGGCTTTTAATAAGAGAAGAAATGCGCTTCATCATTTCTGGTAAATCTTACAAGTTGGTGTAATTTTTGACACCAATACAGCTAAGTATTTATTTTCGGCAGAAAGCCAGTCTGTCTGTGCCTTCCGAAGTTTGTGGCAATAAAATCCAGGTTTGCTGAACTGGGTTTCTGGCCTTGGGGTGGCCACGGATTTCTTTTCTTTGCCTGCAGTCCTACTTTCTGATGTGTAGGTTTTATGAAGACATATGTTTTGGCTACTTTTATAGCTCTCTTTATTATCTTTATTGATGCTTCTTTTTTTTTTTCCCCTGTCATAAAGAAAGTCAAAAGCCTTTGAAATCACAGCGGCAACAACATACCATAGCTGTTGTGTAATCTGTTGCCTTTATCTGAATCAGTCAGCACTTCCCAACAGAATGCTAGCACTTACTTTAATTTTTTTTTCCCAGTATGTTATTTATGTATAGATATTTTAAATCATTAGTTTATACTAGGATGCAAATCTCTGCAAAGGGTGTCTCAGCAGCAAGAGACTGTTTGTAAGGCAGATTTCCTGATAAGGAAATATATTTTATTAAATGAGGACTGTTAATGAGGGGAGTGTGAGTTCTGCTTATTACTCCACAGACTACCGCAGAGAGGTAATCATTGTTTTATCTGATGCTTAAAATGCTGACTTGCTTCAAAAGGCTTAATAAAAGTCATACATGATGAATGGCGTTGCCAGTTCTGGGTTAACTTGGGCAAAATTTTAAATGGATAACCAGATATACTTAGCTGTGATGCTGAGTAAATGTAAACAGGATTATTTGGTCTTTGAAAACCAAATTAATCTGTAAGAATAACACTGATTGTGACCACGATTTCACAACTACCATGCTGCTGAAAAATCGTCCAGGGGGATAGCAATATAAATATTGGGACTCTTGTTGGAGTCATTTTAATCCAGCACTAAAATTCAGTTTTATTTTATCATAAATTTCGTCTTAAACCTCAGTTTAAGAAAAGTTGCATTATGTCCTTTCCGTATCTGGAAGTTTGTGTAAATCATCTATCAGAACACCAGTCTTTCATAAATAAATTTCATGGCAACAACTGTTCATATTTGCAAGTTATGAGTTCTTAATTCTGGCCATTGATTTCTAGTCTTGCAGTGCTAGCCCTGAGATTTGCAACACCTGAGATTTACAGGAAGATGCAGTTTTCTTAGACAGGAGTGAAGATGTTGCTATCCTATTCACTTGCAGGCAGCTTAATTTTTTTTTCTTGACTGCATATCCTGAAAAACATAATTGTAATGAGCTCTGTCTGACCGCAATAGTAATAAGTTTTACTTGGGGTTAGCCTTAATAAGTCTCACAGTGTTCAGCTACTGGAAAGCGTGGCACAATGAGCTGTGCTCTGTGTTCCGGTGCATTACATTTTGGAGATGTATGTCACTTTCTTCCTTCCCTCTTTCTATTAACAGCTATTTCAGGTTATTTAATTATTCTTTGAAGTTAGTATCTATTTCTCTTGGCATTTCAGTGGCATGCAAGTGTTAATCCTCTTCTTTCTGAATCTAAATGGATGAATAACTTCACAGGCTCACAGGAATACGACTTGGGTTTTGATGGTTAATAGTTCGGGATTTTATCATATTACTATAGCACATTCTCTCCTTCCCCCCAGCAAACTGCCTGTAAAGTCAGAAATAAAACAAGTAATTTCAGAATTTGGAACTCTGCAAATTTGCGTCAGCCAGGAAATTATAGTTTTGCAGATGGAAAGCTTTCTGAAGGAAATGGAAAGATGAACCACAAGAGATGTGGTATAGGGGTCAAAGCAGCAAGACTGAGGCAAATCTTCTCAGTTACTAATCCAGGTCCTGCTTTTTTGCTTTTCAGCTTAAAAGAGTAAAATTTTGTGCCTGAACTTCAGTTTTATTAAAATGGAAAAGCAGTGTTGACCTACTGTAACAGGCTACTTTGGGAATTAATATTAATTCAAAGAGGTTTTAATGGTACTGTTACTAGACAAAATAAGCCGAGTAATGCTTTATGTAATTTTAAATAGAAGTGTCACTGTGATTTCATTTTGAACAAATTGTATCAGTAGGAGAGATTGTGTGCCTTTATGAACTCAAGCTTTGTATTTAATGTTTAATCATTACTGCTAGAGTGTTACTGCTCGACCACATGTTGTTGAACTGTTCTTAGAATCACCAGTGTTATAAAGCACTTGGTACCACAGGGGTAAACAGGATAGTGCTTTCCCACCATTTTTACTCATTTTTACTCCCCATGGGCAGATGTATGTGTTTGCATTCTCCGTATGGAGTATCTGTACTGTTAATTTTTACCACCGCCGACTTCTACCTAGTATTACACTGCACGTAATGCACTGTATGCTGTGTTTCCTGTCCAGAGAAGAGCCAACAGTTTGAAGGTTGGCTTTTTGTCTTAGATATCTAATCTCCATCATTCACATAACTGATGAGTTTGCAGAAGTTTTGAATCCCTAAAAGTGTCAATCACTTTCGTTCTATATAAGTGTGTAACACTTGAGCCTTCTTTTCACACTTTTGGTTAAATAATCATACTACTACTAGATTAAGACAAAGTCTGAAATTTGTTATCTCTAAGCAATTTCAATAGATAATTCCTGCCTATAATTATATTTGATTTCCTCCCCCCTCCTCTCCCTTTGGTATATAACATTATAGTGTGTAGGTTCAAGGTGGACCTCCACTTTACCAATGCTCTTCTGGAGGCAGCTGGGTAAACAGATGCTTTTCTGCTACCTGATTTACCTCGAGCTGTGCTTCTGTCTTGACCAGAACTGAGCACGATTGTGCAAGTATCCAATCCATACAAACTTTTTTTCAACTTTAATTAGTTAATATTTTTGGTATGACAGAAGATGGAATTTAGCCAACAAAAACACATCATGTTTCTCAGAGGAGACTGGTTAGTCATAAATGTCATTTTCCCATAACATTTACAGGAATTGGATGTTCTCTAAAACAATTTTAATACACGTTTAATATAGAAGTAAATGTCTGGAGCCACATTTTCATCCATGGGCAGAACAGGCATTATGCCTCACTCCTATTCTGCCCTGGCCTTATTTGTATGTTACTGATCAGCAACAATGCTAAAATTTAGAATTTTCCATGCTCCCATGCATGTTTCTGTTGAACTGAAAGGCTGAACTTCCGGCTGCCACCAATCCTGGGTAGGCTGCTCAGTCATACAGCGGCCACTTGCTCTAAGGTGGAAGCTGGCTTCAAACTGGGATGCATTCTTCATGCGCTCAATGAACACGACAAGAATGTATGTGCTTAAAGTGTAATAGAACATTCAGATTAAATATTGTAAGATAGATGTTCAAGGTACTTTAGTCCTTAGAATGGGATTTTCTGGGAAGACTTCGAGTTCTCCATCATTTTGAGGAGTGGGAGATACATAAAAACAATCAGACAGACATTCCTCAGACATGATGTCTGTATCGTCACTCCTGTGTGGGAGGACAGAACTATGTGACTTCCTGAGGTCCTGCTCATATCCATAGTCTATATTGGATACATACATCCTAGGACAAAAATAAGCCATTTTTGGTGTGCTTTGCTTCTGAAGTAGCTCTGTGTATAATAAACTCTGGGTGCTTGAAGACTGGGCTGGGGTAGCACCTCCATTCCATTTTCTTGGGGCAGAAAACATGAACCTCTATTGTTACTGAAAATTTAGACTGAGATAATTAAATTTTCTGTGATGCAGAGTTGCATAAAGCAGTGTTGTTAAGGCTTTCCAAAAAAGCAAGGGATTTTAATATAATCAGGTTTGTTGATATGGTTGCAGTTCTTTCTAGTAGCTAAGACTGGAAGCAATAACAGCAGTAATAACACTTATATAAAACAGAGATTTCCCATTGAATCTAAACATACATCTTTTTTCTTGTAGACCTGATAAAATGTAGGTGTCTGTTTTCTCTAAAATGGACTTTTCCAGCACTTCACCTTGGAGGACATAAGTGAAAAGGAGACTGTAGGAATGCATTACAATGTGGTTCACTGGCTAAAGATAGCTTTGAAGTTAAGTGATGAAGGATGCTGTTAGTTTCCAAATTTGCAGTATGGTTCCCTCCAAAATTGTATTAAAACTATCCCTATATATTACAAATTGCTTCTCAGCACATTTTATGTATTGAAGCTCTGATTCTGCGGACATCGCTGCCTGGGAAGTAACTCAGTTCTTTGCCATCTGTCCCAATCCTCCAAAATGTTTTGCTGTATGTCTCCTACATCTGAATGTGTTGAGACTTGAAGCGTGAGATGCTTGGCTGTTGTGTTTTCTCTTGTTTCAGTAGGACCCTGGTCCACCTTGGCCTGGGAATATTCAATGAATCATCTAAAGGTGCAAAGCCAACACGTTTAAAGCATTTTAATCCTTAGCATAGATGCTCTTGTTGGGGATTTACACTGACATTCTCCAAACTGATCCTCTTCAGGAGGACTACTGCACTGTTTTAGAATGTAGGATGGAAAGCTACAGTTGAGAGCTATTGATGATAGTCTGAGAATTTTCTTTTAGTTCTTTTAGTAAAGAGGAGGGTCACGTGAATTTCTATTTCCCTTGCCTCTTCAAATAAAGACTTTTGGACTCCAGGTATTCCCTGATCTTCAAACTGTTAATTCAGACAAACAATCTCTACCTCATGATTGTACCCCAGACTGATTTATAGCTGAGTATCATTATGTGACTAAAGGGCATTTGGCTACGTGCCCTATTTGATCTCCTCTCTTGCCTCTTGGCTGATGATCTGTGATGTTTAGGTTGCATTTTCCTGTTTTCAAATTTCACTATAAATGAAGGACCTGTAGCATGCTTTCATGTACAGTATGCTTCTGATGTAATACATTTTAGCTTTTATCATTAATTTAAAAAGTTATTTCAAATGCTGAAAATAAAAAGACACCATTATCCCTAGACAGAACTTGCTAGTTGTTTGGTTAACTAGAAACATGCAAGGGTCATATGCAGGTTGTAAAAAGTTACCTTGTCAAATTCTGATATTTTTCCCCTCAGTTAATCCTGACTGAAACGGAAGAATTTTGCCATTTAGAAAGATTCTCAAGCAGAGAATGGGAACAAAGAGAGTACAAGCAGACACTTTCCAAAGGGCTCCTTTCTATGCCATGCTGCATTTTCCTTCTCCTTTACAGAGATCAGCAAAAGCTTTAATCTTTAAGGTTACCGTCAGCAATCCACTGCCGTTTTACCAAAAAAGAATCAAGGTGCCACCTTCTAGCAGAAGCCTACACACTGTTATCCGTGCTCCATGCACTGCATACAATCTGTCTTGGAATGTCCTCTTGCTTCAGAGAGTTTATATCCCTCATCCTGCTAACCCATATGCATCCAAATGCGTATAACCATCTATATGTTAGACTTGATTTTAGAAACACGTATTTTAGAAGAAGTTTTAAGTCTGCCAGAGTTCATGGTGGCCTTCTCACTGAAGCGAATCCCAAATTTAATTTAGGATTGATGTGGGCTACTAGTCAAAAGATTGTCTCTGTACATGAAAAAGTATATGGTGCTATCTGCAGGTTAAGAAAATGTTTTAGCTTTGAGCATTAGCAAATTGTATTTTTTTTCCATGTTCCTATACACTAACAGCTGTTGACGAGCTAGTTCTCAGAGACCTACTTCCAAGATAATACGACCAGTGTTAGATTTCAGACACCTAGGTCAGGGGCTAGCTGCCCTCAATGTGGTGCTGTGGTACCCCCAAGTTCAGGAGGCCAAGCTTTAAAAAATAAATTAGGTTCATTTAATTCACTTTCCTCTTCTCTAGGAAGGAATCTGAAAGTAGAATGGCTGAAGTTGAGAAAGTGCATAACTGAGAGGAGCATTTTAAAGTTAAAAACTAAAATAACTGAGGCATTTATTAATCTGCTTCTGAGAGATCTCTTAGCCTTCTAACCTATTGTTTCTTCTAACTTCAGTGCAATTGTCGTGTTCCTTCCCAGGCCTTTGGAAGCCTGTAAAGGACAATGAAATTTGGTTCATGTATTGTTTTACTTCCCTGAAATCTATGCAAGATTAATCCACCAGCCCGCGTTTAAAAAAAAATAATGGTAAGGCTTTTCAAGGTCTCAATGTTGATTGTGTTGGATATTGTATAAACATGAAAACTGAATGCTGTTTGTCCTGTTGGGTGTGAACGCTGTGAATGATGCTGGCCAGAACATCTGGCAAGATAAGCAGAAAGGTTTTTTGTAAACTAGAAATGGTCTTATTGTGGAACTGTGCAAAGATCAAAACACCTCTGATAGGTAGGTATTTTTTTCCTTGTCAGAAGTATTTCAATCCACTCTTAGCATCTGCGTTCTCAGTCATGTTCATCAGAGCTTTGTGTACCCTACCTGTGGTACTGCTGCAACTGTTTGTAGAAGCCTGAGCTCGGGGTTATGGTGGGCTCTGCAAATAGGCAATATGAAGAATTCTGCTTCGTTACCACGGCAGCCACTCTCTGGTGGTCAGCAACAGGTCCTGCACACAGCTCAAGGCTGAAGAAAAGTGTGCATGTAATGTCATCACGATGTGCACGATGAGCTATAGCAGAAGAGGTGACTTCTGCAACAGAAAAAAATGTGTGTTTATCAACCTTAATGACTTGGAGCTGTTTTGAAGTGTTGCCTAACAAGGTCGGTTTGAACTCTCACCCTCAAGCTTTCTGTTTTATAATCAAGGGAGGGTTACGTGGGGTGCTGGTGCTGGGTGTTCACTTGTCTTGGATAACCTAGCACTCGCTTACTGCAGGAATGTTCCTCTGCTCTGTCACCTCAGTTCTGTCACTGCTGAGGCAGCAGTGCTTTGGGTGGGACTGGCTTTGCACTGTCTTTAAACAGGAGGCTACACCATGCTACTGAAATTCCTCAAATAGCATGTCCTTGAATTCCTGAACGCTCGAGGACGGTGGGCTGTAAGAGCTGAGCATGCTCCATCCGTCAGGCAGTGAGGTGCTGTTCTGACCTCCCAGAGACAAGATGGTGCCCCAGAGCTGCGGTCAGAGTGGTTCTTGTCTCACTGACAGGAAACACAGCAAACCTCATCAAAATCAGCGGAACAGGCCAAGAGGCGTTAAGACTCAGAATGCCCATTACCTCACTTAAAGCACAAGGCTGAGCTTGTGCTTGTATGTACTTATATGTACTTATTTGGAGTATTTCAGCAATGTCTCCTACCCTCTTAGAGGGCAGGAGTGAGTGATTGAACTAACCGAGCCTTCAACCACATTGAGAAAGCTCAGGATAAACCTCATGGATATCCATTTATGAAGAAGCCATTTACGAGAAAGACAAACCTAAGCAATGAAAGTTGTTTTTTTTTTTTAAGTGGTGAGGCACGGTTTCTAATTCACATCAATTTGATGACAGGCTGAAGTATTAAAGGGAACTATTAATGAGTCAGAATTAAATTTTATGGAATGGTTTTTAAAGGCGAGTCTTCCTACATTATAACCTCCTTAGTACTCTCTGACTTAGATATTTTATAGGGTATTTTAATTGCGTCTATAATGAGCTGTGTTCTGGTGATACCACACCTAGGATCTGAGAAAAGCTGTGTGCAGGAGAGCTCCTAAGGAGCGGTGGCTGTGCATTTTCCCATGCCAGCCTACCCAGATAAAGGACTTTTCCTGAAGAAACGTGCCAGCTTTTAGGAACTGACACAAAATGCAAACTGTTGCTGTGAGCGGAATCAGGCTGTTAGGTTTTCTTTTCTTTTTTTTTCTCCTCCCATGACAATGACAAATGTGATAAATCATTCCAGCATTAGGTAAATAACACAGGGGTGATGTTATTAAGCCAAATCAAGCAACGACTTGCTTATACCGGTACTGGTGGGGAAAATAAAGTAAGGACAAGTTAGATACGTTGATCTATGAGATCAATCTCTAAAAATTCCCGTCAGTATTTATGCGACATCGGTCAGTGGAAGGAAGGGAGTGACAGGGAAGGAACAAAGGGTCAATGCAGTTAGATAGGAAGCTGACCCTCATTTCTGGAGGAGCTGCTTGTTCCTAAAGTGCTTTCTCTTTACACTGTCTTGTAAAAAAGTTAAGAGAGATACAGAGAAAGTTAAGTGAAGAAGTCCAGGTGCCGAAGACTGAATTACATGATTGTTCTTTCCCCTTACTGTTTTCTTTCCTTTTAGTGTTAAGTGATATCAGCTAACATTTTGTTTACTTAAAGCTTGATACTTTTGAGACGTACTAGGAAATCTATGACAAAACAAAGGCACGTAATGCTGTGGGGGGGAAAAAACAACTGCGGAAGATGTTAATCATTATACCTGAGTCTGATTATTTTGGACTTTTACCAGTAGAAATGAGATCAAAATTGGTCTTAGAGGTATAAGGCAAAGAAAGTTTTCCCTTTAGGCGTACGGAAGACAGACTATGGGCAATAGAGTAGTTTTGTTTTTTTAACAGATACCATGATTTGCATTAGACAGGTAGTATTCACAGTACAGATGGTATTTAGGATGTTAAAAAAATAGTAGCTAATGATACACATTGCCCTCATTCTGTTTTGGATTTGGAAGAGCTAAAGTAGTCTCTTACATGTGGCTAGGCTTTTTTCTATTTCTAGATACTACCTTCATAAAACATATTTATTGCATTTGTAGTATTCCTGCAAATACTTTTCACTTTATCATATTGTAGTCCTTTGAGTTCAGCTTCTCCTTTTCTTTCAGATATACATGAAAGGCTGATTTTTAATTCTGCCTTTAAACATATCTTTTCATAATGTAGCCAACATTTCCACTTTATAACTTGCCCGTGCATTTTTTAAGTATTAAATTGACTGAATTTATGATGTATAGGAAACAAAATTTATCAGGGAAGAAAAGTAGGTCGCTAGCCTGCAGATACAACAGAATAGCAAGCAGAAGGCTTTGTAAGGGTTTAGGATACTGACCTGGGGTGTTAGTTTTCTAGTATAAACTTCCATTTGTTCTGCTTTCTGGGGTTTGTTTCATTCCATATATACTATACATTGCCCCCGTGATTCAGTAGTCCAGCGGACTGAATCAACAGAAGTGTAAATTTTGCTCATTACAAGTAAAACTACCTTGGAAAAGTGACATCTATTTAAATGCCAGGGTTAATAATATAGAATAACCCGAGTTATCTTTGAAATAAAGTGTATATATACATATAAAGGTTTTTAGAGTCACGTGGAAAATGACTACTCGAATATTGCTATTTGTTTTTTGGAGGAAAAATGTTCTGAAAACATTCGCACAGGATTTTGATTCTCAGTCTCTCATACCTTGCGTGCAGGGACAGCACAGCAATGCATACGGCTGTATCGCAGCTTAAGACTTTTCTGAACAAGGGTTCTGAAGGATTTAAAGCACTGAATGAAGCAAAATAAATAAATAAATAAAAACCTCCACAACTTTCTGCTGCCTGTACTAGTATTTTGTAGCTATGTAGCTTGATATTAAGGAAAACGAAAACAATACAACAAAACCGGATTTTTTTTTAAGTAGAGTTTGCCCGAATTTAAGGGTCTCGCGGCAACATTTCAAAGTACACATCAGCCTCAGCAAGTAGGACAGTGCAGCTGACCTGAACGCAGTTGTTCCTACAAGTGGAGATGGGACAGGGAAGAGGAGCGGCGTCCCTGCAGACTGCAGCTGAGAGCCGTAGGTTGCAGCCGAGCCTGCCAGGTGCCCTTGCTGCTCTGCAGCAGCTTCTCTCCTTCGAGAATCGTTTGCTCGGTGTCCGGGATTTCAGGTGTCCTCCTCGCCGTCTGACAGCTTGGCGCTGCTGCGACTTGACACTTGCACACAAGACACGGAAGAGGGAAGCAGCGTGTAGGAGTTGGGGAGTTTGTCAGTCTCCGAGCTGGTCGCAGCTGCTTGCTTCAGACAGAACACAGCTCCATGGCAGAATCGTGCTTGCGGCAACTTACGCGTCGCCCCGTGAACTACAGCAGAAGTTGCTCAGAAGTCTGAGCACATGCTCGGAGATATCCGTGTGCTCCAGCACACCGCCCGTGCGGGTAAGGGCAGCGCAGAGGGGCAGGAGCCCTACCTGCCGCGTTCTCACGCAGCTGTAATGTAGCCGCGATGTTACCAGGCTACGGGGAAGCTCCTGTATCCCTACCTCCCTCCTTCCTCACCGCTAAGTTCATCCCTTGTCCGCCTGCTCCGCAGCACTCGAGCTATGCCAGGTTACGGGGAAATAGGATGCTCTGCCAGCAATCCCGGTGCAGCCTAGGGTCTTTCACCCTTTTCCCTCAACGCCCTTCAGTAAGCAGGGTCCCCGCAGGCCGTCCCCGCTCGCCCGCTCTTACCTGCCTCTCCCGGAGCCGCTAGGGAAGCGCCGGCTACGCGGGGCCGTGCGGGCTGCGCGCCTCCCGCCGCCGCTCCGCCGGCAGCACTGCGGGACGGGCGCCGGGCGGCCCGAGCCTAGGCGGCATGACGTCATGGCCGCGCCATATAAGGCGCCGCGCGGTGAGCGGGCTCGTGGCGACGCGGCGCTACGGGGAGCCGTGCCCCCGTCCGTGCCCGCCGGGTCGTGGCCCGGAGACCACGGGGACTGTCCGGGCTGCGTCAGGTCACTTCTAAGACAGGCAGTCAAGCTGCTGGCTGATCAGCTGTAACGCTCTGCAGTTAGGCTGGAACTTGAGTACAGAGGGGGTATATTATATCCAAGCGCATCTCCCTTAGTAACTTGTCCTGAAAGAGTTAGTTGGGTTTGTTTGTTTGTTTGTTTGAATTATGTTTTATTTTTCTCTCGCTTTCTTCTAACCGTGACAAAAAGCGTGAGTTCAGCTCAGCTCCTCAGAGGGTGATAGGAACTTCAGCCTTTCTTTATTTTCTCCCCTCTCCTTCTGTAAAGAGCCGGGGTCTGCAGAGGATAGTATTTTATTTCCTGATGATGTAACTACCAAACAATTCTCTGAGTGATGATGGGAAGGCCAGATGAAATCTCTCTCTTTTTTATTTTTACTTCTTTTTTTTTTTTCTCCTCAGTGTTTTTCCTGCAGAGCCCTTTCCTTCTCACATGTTTGTGTTCCAGCTAACACAATTAAGCGGCCCGACCGGCTATTTTTAGTAAGGTCTTAGAGAAATGAGTCGTTTGTTTTAATATTTAGGAAAAAGGCAGAAGGCCAAAAAGGAGGATTTAGATTGAGGAGCTTAAAGCGTATCTCTTGTATTCCCTGTCCTTCAGCGTACGCTCTGAATAGACACGGAGAACACGAGGAAGAAATACCTGAAATAACAGTAAGATCTGTTGTGAAAATTCCGCTAAGTTACTGAAATGAACTCTTTTGGTGCTGATGAGTAAATCAGGCCATGCAAATGGCACTCCATTCCGTTCTGTGCCACTCTGTTAAGGTTAGATGCCTCCACAGTTCACTTTGAACATTAGAATTTTAGTCTTCAGATGAACTTTGGTATGACCTGCTCATCGTATGACCTACCTAACCCAATAGTCAGCCCATCCCCACCATGCCCACTAACCACATCTCTCAGTGCCACATCCGCACGGCTCTTGAACACCTCCAGGGACAGTGACTCCACCACCTCCCTATGCAGTCTGTGCCACTGCCTCAGTACATAACGCAGTTCAGTTATTTGGGGGTGCCGTCCATGTGTTCGAAGACAAACGGTGAT
The DNA here is from genome assembly GCA_030625065.1 of Alectoris magna. NCBI lineage: Eukaryota > Metazoa > Chordata > Aves > Galliformes > Phasianidae > Alectoris > Alectoris magna. Next base: position 111,754,562 of record CM060560.1, read on the forward strand.
TAGAATGTTTGTATTTCATTAAAAAGAAAGATATCTCCTTGCTACTTGCACTTACTTACCCTGAGTGTAGTCTTAAAAATGCATTAGTTTTTCAGGTGGATTTTTTTAGCTGAGCCTTTGCATCGTGCCTGAATAAGCTAGAGCTTATTGGGAAGCGTGTTGCTTGTGTGCGTGGAGGATACTGCTGTCCCCTTGTAAGTGCTTGAGGAAGTTCAGGCTGGTGTGATCAAAACCTTCCAAATCTCTTTAATAGTGAAATACCTCTGTATCGATCCTTTAAAAATTGATTTTAGAGGTAACAATGTATTAATGATAGACTAGGATAATGTTTTATTTTGTATTTTAAGAAGATTTAGTTACCAAATCCAAACAAAAAACGGCCTGTCCTCTAGCTAGAACTGGGTTGTACATATGCTTGGCTAAAGTTCTTGGGAACTACTATTCTGTATGGCTTATTTTTCTATAAAGTACTGTACCGATGTGACATTTGCATTACTTAACAGCTCATAAAGGTGATCTCGGTATGAGGAACATGCAGTTGGTTTCATGTTCAGCTACATACTCTTCTGTTGGTACTGTGCAGTTGTCTGGAAGAACGGGGCAGGTGCAGGTGCAGGGACTGTCACAGAATGGGCTGTGGGGAATGCTGTGTCCAATTAAGGTTGCAGGGGAGAATCAGGTAAGTAGGGGTCTGCCATGTGTAACAAATCTGTTAAAGGTAGGTAGGAGTTAAATTTCATGCATTCTTCTAACTGTGTGTTTGTCTGTGTACCCGTACAGATTGTTAGAGTGAAAAATATTTTTCTTTTTTATTTAATGATTTTTTTCTTTCCTTCTCTATTTTTTTCACCTGCATCTTCCCCTTTTCATGCACATCCCCTATCTCTCTGGTCTTCATTGTATGAAAATTTCCTGCATATTTCTCCTGCCACATGAAAGAGTTATTGCCGCCTAGGAACAGCTTTGTAGAAGACTTCCCAAAAGCAGGTAAACAAAAGAGCATCCAGTTCTGTTTTATAGTTGCTAGGAACGCAGGTCAGATAGTGCTGGTGATAAGTTTATTGACAGTCTGGGGGCAGGCTAGAGCAGGGAACAGGGAATGCAGGTCCTCCTGTTCATAAGTCTGTTTACGTCTGGGAATGGCTGAAGTATGAACTTCAAGTTTCTTAATTAATTTTCCTCTGTGATACAAAAGTGCACATCTGTGACCTTCTGCAAAACCACTTTGTCAAAGAGCATCAGCTGAGTGTGCAATGACCTGACTTCCTTCTCTTGCATTTTCACCACTTCATAAAAGACAAACTACAGCACAGTTTCAAGCACTGTTAAGGAGATGCGTGATTAAAAATTCCAGCTCTTGATTCCTGTAACAAAAAGGTATGTAACATACCTTTAACATAAATTCCTGTAACATAAAAAGCTTGTGTTAGAGGCTGAGAAGCTTTCCTTTTGCTGCCTTCTCGCAATGTCTTCCACTATCTCTAGGTGCAGATCTGTCCCTGGTGAAGTTCACAGGAGGGAAAAAATGCCTTTGTCACTTTCCATTGCTCCTTGTGAACCAATCTGGTTTCCTTGGTTACTAGTCGGAGTTGTTCGGAACTGGTGTATTTGCAGGTACTGTGACAGTAAAAGAAACTGGATCCATAGAAATTAAAGACTAAATGAAAACCTTATTTGTTGCATTCCCTGACAACATGGGGCTGTTCCCTGCAGCCTGTTTGCAGTATCTTCTTTCTAGTCTCTGTTCTCTCTCTGCTTATCATTCTGTTTTATTGTTTGCACCCACACTATCTTAGGATTCGACTTGAAAAATTTGAAGCTGGAGAGATGGCAGGTTAGCAGGCAGGGAAGAGATGGGGCAAGTGAGCTAAATGACTTTGGGGCTCTTGTTTAGACTCTATCTTAAAATATCTCGTTTCCTCCAGTTGTTTCCATTGTTAAAACTATTTCTTACCATAGCAGCTCATAGCGGCCGTTCCAATGTCCTTAAACCCACAACCTGTCTATTGCAGCATTTGACCCCCTTCCCGTAGCCATTTTGTATCTAAGATAAATAAAGGAAATTAGAACTTGGGCCTCGGTTCAACAAAGCACTTAAACATAGTCCTGTGTATTTTTGTTGAAAAAAGTAAGGACTTCAGCATAAGCCCGATTTTAATGATATATTGAAATTCTTGGCTGGATTGGGCTCTTAGTCACATTTCCTCCATGTAGATATTGCTGAAGTTCAGTCTTCAAAGTTCTCTGTGGGATCTAAGTCTTTAGGTTACTTTCATATTCCAAAAATAGACGTCTACAGAAGTACAAATACTGTCAAGGCATTTATTAGGATTCTGCGTTACTTAAAACTATTTGCTTTTTCGGATGGAGTTCTGCTGAAGCTTTGCAAGGGATACTGGAGTACTGAAATGCATACAATATTGACAAGTCTAATTTAGTGGGTTGTATAAATGGGATCTGATGTTTAATGTTTTAATAGCTCATGTGATTTCAAGGATTTTTATCCAATGCATACTCAGCCTTTTCTCTGAAGTCTATGGGAATTTTACCATTAAGTCAGTGGAAGAGGGCTCACTTTCTGAATGTTTTCCTGGATTGATAACATCTTTTTAAATTTTTCTGTTCAATTTGTTTTTATTACTTTCCCTAGCATTGTAGTTGACAATCTCTTAGATTTCATCAGTAAAGACTCTTTCAGTGTTTTACATCCCACTGCACGTATTATTTTCTGAATATTATGGGAAGAAATATGAAGGCCATTGTGGCTAAATGATAGTCTGAAATGCAGCGACTATTGATAAACTGCATGTGGAAGGCAAGGGGGAGAAGCAATGGAAAGTTCTAAAGATAACATTCTTAAGATTCATGTGTCTTGACTATGGACTGTGGACGGAAAGAGATTCATATCTTCATTACTGTGTGTTTTTAATTTTTTTGGCAGCAGGAAGAAATATTTTCCCAAACTCCCCTATTGTTTGCAGATTCCATTATTCTCCCTATTTTGTCATATACGAACAAAATTCCCAGCCAAATATTAGGGATAATTTGATCACTTTTTGTTGGGCTCTGCCGTGAGAAGTGTATGACCGCATCTTTTCAAGTCATTACTAATGACTTCTCTCCTAAGAGGAACTGGCAAATGTTCCATGTCTTTTTGTGAGATGGAGTCCTGTTGTATATAGAGCCAAGATAAATTTCTATGAAAAAGACATTTTTGTGTGGGACAGAGCTTGCCATGAGCAAACACTAACTGAATTTAATTTGTATGCCTTCTCGTATAAATCTTATGTGACAAAGTAAATTTTCTGCCTAATGAATGGAGATAACTTCTTATGGTCTATGAAGACTCTGCACAATAGTCTATTTTACCAAGCAGTTTGGGCTCAGAAGTTTTTATTAGTGTTGTTTTGTGTTGATTTTTTAAATTTATTTTTTATTTTTGTTCTGCGGATATGCTGTCTGTTCAGGCTGTTTCTGGAAGCATGGTAGCCATTTCACTATTAATGTGGTAGCACAAGGAAGTTGTTATCATGGGAAGACTATTGTCCTGATTGGAGGGAGCTTAATTATGTACACACAAACACGTTTGGAAGTAGAACATATTTTCACTTTAGTCATTGGAACCTAGCAAAAAAAAAAAAAAAAAAAGCAATACCATATGCTCAGTTGCCTACTTTTCTTCCTCCATGTCCTTTTAAATGCAGCCAAAGCCGTAGAACTTCACAGAAATAGAGACTGAAACATTTTAAACTTCAAATCAGACTCTGCATGAATCTCTGTCTGAGGATTCCTTTTTCTGTGTGTTAACCTGACCTGTGAGTCCAGTCATTATATTAAATGGAGCAAATCTTTCTGAGCAGTTGACATAACTTGCTGCATAGACATGACCTAAGCATGGTGTCAGTGATGGTTGCTCTTTTCAAGGCTTTGATGCAGTTGAAGCAAAGAAGGAGATCAAGTTATCCCTTTAGTTCCTCCATCCCCTCCATTAAGAGGAAACAGCCAGAAACTGGAGCATAGGAAGTTCTGCATGAATGTGTGAAGAACTTCTTTACGGTGAGGGTGACGGAGCACTGGAACAGGCTGCCCAGGGGGGTTGTGGAGTCTCCTTCTCTGGAGATATTCAAGACCCCCCTGGATGCCTACCTGTGCGACCTGCTGTAGGGAACCTGCTTTGGCAGGGTGGTTGGACTCGATGATCTCTGGAGGTCCCTTCCAACCCCTACGATTCTGTGATTCTGTGATATCACTGAACATCTCTTCACTAATGCTTTTCCCTTTGTGTCTGTTGTTTCTTTACTTGTTACTGAGTGATGCTGATCCACAGGTGCCTTGAACTGCTAAAAATACATTTTAAAATGTTTTCCTTATTCTCTGAAATTTCAGTAGTCATCCAGTAGACTTTAAGTTATTGGTGATTCAAGGAATCTATACTGAAATAACACAGAGGTAAGTGTATCCCATACAGGGCGTTTTAGATTGTGGATTCCCAGGGATGTAGCGTACCTTGAAAAACTTTGATCCCTTTGGGATTCAGAATTGCGGAGCAATCTGATAGATTAATAGTTTAAAAATGTGACTTCATTTTGTGGTTCAATTCTGTAGTCTGGAAAAGCATTTAGAGAGTTTCTTGATCTCCTTGCATGTTGTCTCGTGTAGTTCTTTGTATTAGTATTGCCCACAGCAGGTACTATTCAAGGAGTCTCTTGGGCATGGGGAAATGTATTTAGCAGACTCTGACTCTCCATAGCTTTAGAGTCTGCAACAAAAATTTCACAAAACCCTTGAGTGAGGAAGGAGAATGAATGCAAAAAGGTATTAATTTGGCTATTTTTGTTGTTTTTATGGCAGCCTGCAAGAAAGATGTCAACATTAAGACCTATTACCTTAAGCTCAGCAATGCTAAATTTGTGCCTGTATCTGGGAACATTTTTATTGATCTCATGTCTTTCGAAGTTGTGTCAACAGGACAGGCTGTTACTAAGAAGGTCATACAGGAGATGAAGTAAATGCTTGAATAACCCACAGATTGCTTCATTCCTGAATGCTGTACTAGAGCACAAAGAAATGACTTAAGGCAATTCTATTTTAGCACCTGAAGCAAAGACAAAAAATTGTTGTTAGTCTCTACAATACTGTGCTCTTTTAACAGTCTTCCCTGCAACCTTCCCTGTGCTTTATGGTCTCCTTTATCTTGTGTTTTTTTGGTTGTTCTCTTGTGGTTGTTTTTTTTTTTTTCCTTTGTTTTGGTTTGGTTTGTTTTTTTGTTGTTCGGTAGCTTTTTAATCTTTTTTTTTACAATTACCTATTTTTTAGTTTTGTGTAAGGGCAAAGTTTGTGTTCTTTTCCTTTGAATGTTGTTTCCCCTTGATAATTTGGTTGGAAGCATTCTCACAGGGCATTTTTTTCTGTTTGCTCTAGCCATTGAACTTAGAAGCTCACAGTATAAAGATCAGTATTCATTAGATGAACGATTCTCTCATGTAGTAATGCAATTTTGTATAAAAGAAGCCTGAAGTGAGTCCTTTTGCTACCAAATCCATCGGTACATTCAATAATCATTAAGCAAGCTGACTTCTTAAATGAACACATAATTTCAAGTCATAATCTTCCTTATCTTTTTAACGTAAGTTGTTTTTCCCAGTGAGGGTGATACAATGGAATAGTACAGGATTTAGTATGCTCAGGTGGTCCTTGAAATACAAAGATTTGAGCATGGTAAATTTAGTAATCTTTCTTTTTTCCCCTCCAAAAATAAATACATAAACGTATGTATAGGTAAATATATATGCATAACTCTAGCCAGTAGCAAGGGCAGAAGGAGACGGTCAGTTCTAGTTACTGTAATGCAGTGCTTATTATACTGCTTGCAACCTTTTTTTGTGAAAAAAGGGCATTTATGAGTTACTTAAGCTTTCAAAGCAGTACCTAAAGAAGTGTCTGGATTCTGCATATGAGGAACAGAGGCCTAGAACTGGCAATTGCAAAAGAACATGTATTTTCCAAATTCCTAAGATATGTTGTGTTGGTTAAATAAGACCCAGTTGTGGATGACCTGATAAAATTTGATTAAAGTTGGCTTTTCCTAAGATTGTCTGCATTTGTGATGCTTGAATTTTTTTGTTCTTTGATGCATTTTTGTTTTACCCCGATCATCTGGTTTTATTTATTTCAGAATCCCCATAGTAGATGAGCAAAGGCTATTCTTACATAGAAAAAAAAATCAGTCTTTTTGATATTCCTGCTGAGTAAAGAGAAGAATACATGCATCCAACTCTACTGAAATAGAAGGGATTATTTTACTAGAAGTCTAAATTGTGTCCAGAGTGACATACGGTTATACAGAGCTTAACAAGAATAAACACTTTATTTGGGAGTTGTAAAAATGTCTTTGACCTTGGGGCTGGAGTATGTACGTGGAGCCTTGTAGCTATCCATGTGTATCTAAATCAGTGCAAGTCATGTCTGAATGCTGCTATGTATAGTTTGCTCAGTGGTCCATGTGGTGAGTGAGCAGAGTTCTTGGAGCAGTTTTGGTACGATAGAAACCTGTGTAGCAGAAACATGCATACCTCAGAGGCTTGTTGAAACCCTTACTGGTGGTTTTGCTTGGGTAGATCAAGGTCTGAGTGGGAGTGAAATCTGAAATCCCTCCTGACCTTTAGGGAATTGCTCTGAAAAGTTTGCCATTGTAAATGTACGCAAAATAATTGTAGATACTGCAGAGCTTTTATGGGTGATGGTTGCAAAGGCTGTTGATTTATTCAGTGTGTTATTCTTTAGAAATGTGTTTGAGAGCTGTTTATGATACTCTTAGCTTTAAATGCCATACCACTATGTTTTCCACATGTATTGATGTCACAATTTGGATCATTTAAATGAACTTCTACCATTATTTTTGCTTCAGTATTGTGGGAAATGATTTCTTGGAAGCATCTTCTCTATTTTAGGTATATCATAAAAGCAGGAAAGCTATCCATTTTTGGCAGTGAATTCCTACAGGCTTCAGGGAATAGCATTAATGACTTAAGTAATACAAAAGTAAGATGGAAATCATGTTTGAGAATCCTTTTACAAGTATAGTAATTTATTTGTTTTAAGAGCTGCAGGAGAAACAGGTAGGTACGACCATCCTGTTATTTATTTATTTATTTTTAACTACTTCACCAGATGTTAATATGAATTTTGCTCTTCTCCTCTTATGCTGTTCTGTGCTTATCTCAAATTTTTAAGGGCATGCAGGAGCCAAAAGCTGTAAAAGAGGCAAACACTTTCAGGTGGAATTCTAGTCTGCCTGTGGGATACTGAAGAAATTCAATGAGTAGGTTATTGGAAGGTGTGGGAGGGACCATGCAAAGATAATGATGCCCACTAAAGTGACTGGAAAAAAATGATTGAGACACTATTAGCATTTGTGCTTGAATGAAGGGAGGCTTGTGATCAAACTTGGGTTCCTTTAGGAATGTCATTGGAAAAGAGAGGAGTTCCAGAAAAACAGAGTGGTCCTCAGAGAGTCTCAAATTTCATTTAGCCTTAATCTGAGTTGAGAAAGAATTTTACTGTGGTGATAATAGAATTTTGTTTTTCACTTTGTGATTCTTCTAGTAAATGTCAGTATGTTTTAATTCTTGCAAGCTTTTTTCTTTTTTTTTTTTTTTCCCCAGTGCTTCTTCATTGTCCTGTAATAGTAGCTTATATATATACATATATAAATATGTATACAGTGAATGTACTGTGTATGTGTTCTCTTGAACATCTGAACGTAAATCCCAAGTAAAAACATCTTCCTGACTCTTAAATTGTATGAATGTTGATCTGAGTTGCATTTCCACATGAAACTTCTGTCTTAAAAATTGGACAAATTCTTAATGTGTTCTTTTGGCAACTTCCTTCTAATTCTTAAAATTATCTATACAATGTGCTTTCACATTGATTCATAAATACAAGTTGACAGAGGGTTATTATTTTTAATCAATGTTTTGAGAATCTGTTTACTTCAAATGAGGGAGTTTTGTGGCTACTTCTAAAGAAAATCATAATTCTGGTTTGATATCAAGGCCTTTAAGAGCTGAAGAGGCAAAGAAATCAAAACGGGAAAGAACTCGTGATGTTGAATAGTTCAGACTGAAATGTACTTTGGCTTTTGAAATGTGTGCTTGTTACTGGACATGCTCATATGTTTCATTACAGTGCAGTCACTTCCAGAGTAACATTACATCATCTTATTTGCAAAGTCACTATGCTATAGTCGTCTTTACATCCAAAAGAGCTCTCAAGTGGGATATCAAATTATAAAGCATTACGTAATCAGAACAATGCCCTTATTGGTTGATTGTACCCTTAGGGTGGGATGCTGAATGGTAGTTGCATATGGAAGACGTAATCTTTCAAAATTAACCATTTCCTAACCATCCTATCAACAACTATGGTGTTAAACAATTGACTGGAGATAGAATTAATGTGGGAAGGGTGTAATTGAAGAAAACAAGATTTTAATATTGATAAAGGGTTCAGTTTACTTTTGTAAACAAACAGAAAGAGCCAGAAGAGTTTTACAGACATGTTTATAGACCAGTTTGCTGAAATTTCATGTGGTGTAATTCCTGTTGTTAATGAATTCAAAGGAGGCAGGCCAATTTCCACTAAGTCTGTAGTTTTGATTTATTGGAAGATGATCCTCTTAAAAATGTTGGAAAGAAACTCTTTGGTTATGGGATATTAAATTTGTCTTTCAAAGCTAATTTAAGCTCTTTTTAGAATTATTCACTTGCTGAGGACAATATGTGCACAATTACTGCTATGTGTCTGGCAACTTTAGTCAGCCTAGTCTAGAACTGATCTGGTTTTAGTAAGAATCATTTTTTGGGGGGGAAAGGGGGAAAGATTGCATACAGGGTTTATAGCTCTCAAGGTGTACTTGAAAGTGATACACAGTTTGGTCTTTTATTGCTTGTCCTGACATTTTGTGTGATCTAAGTCTAGTTTTAATGAAGCTGGACTTCACAGATCTTAGCTTTAATAAAATAAATAGGCAGGTCCTTGCTTGATGGAAAATGAGACTGTATTTAAAATAATAATAATAATTAAAAATAACGCTTAAAATCCTAAGCTTGCTGTTATGATGATCCACAGATGACTTCCTGTGTTGTCATGACATACTTCTAATGTGCACTTTAAGGGTAAAATTGCACCAAACTTTTAAAGTAAGACTGCTCAATAGCCTTTGGACATGGTTATCTTTTAGACCACGGACTGTTTTTTAGTGAAAACTTGAGCTCAACCCAAGGCTATGAATTTTACTCATCTCTTCCAACCTGTTTTGCTCCCACACTGAATTAAGCACCACAGCGAGTCATCCATTAATATTGATTTTGCTTCTGAGATTAATAGGCTAGAATAATTCGCAGCTTTTTTGTTCATGTGCCTTTCCAAGTGTGTCTTCGGAAATATTAAATTTGATTTGGTAATTTTGTAAAGACCCCCAGTTCTAGCCTACACCTATCCCAGATAGTCAATGCTCCCATAAGATTTCAAAGCAAGATCCTGATTTTGAAAGTGTAGGCCTCAAAATATTCATCTTGGTACTTCAGAGACAACTGGGACATGTGTGTGCAATAACAATTACATTTAAAAAACAGGTAAAAAAAACCCAGCTATTTCCAGGAGAATTCACTTAGTAACAAAACACAGTGCAAAAGCAAACTGTATTGGATAGCTTATATTCTTAGTACCACTACATTTTTAATTTCGTAAGGAAGATGTTAATCACTTAAAAAAAATACTGGGTTTCCGCAGTGCATCTTCATTGGTTTCATTATGTTCCTGAGAATATTTAAATGGAGGAAAAAGGTAATTCTTCATTCTCTGATCATGTAGTTTTCTAGCATTAAATTTGTGGTTCCAGTTTCCTTTGAAAACTGTCCGTATGTCCTCATATACAGAAAACGAAACAAAACAAACAATCTCAGACCAACCCAAACCAAAAAGCCCACCATGGTGCAGAAATACAAAGTGGCATTTTTAATGCTGACACTCATTATAAGAGCATCAGATAAGAAAATAGTGAAGGTATTAGTTTTCAGTACAATTCATTTTAGTTTGATAACACTTTTTGGAATCATAGAATGACAGAATGGCTTGGGCTGGAGGGCACCTTAAAGCCTATCCAGTTCCAACCCCATGCACTTTGACCTTGAATGCTTCCACGGATGGGGCATCTACAGCTCCTCTGGGCAGACTTTTCCAGCGCCTCACTGCCATCTGAGAGAAGAGCGTCACCCTAACATCTGTATCTCCCGTCTTTTAATTTAAAACCATTTCCCCTTGTTCTCTCACTATTAGACCATGTAAAAAGTTGGTCTCCCTTCTGATTATAAGCTCCTTTTAAATACTGGAAGGCTGCAAGGATGTCTTCCTGGAGCCTTCTCTTCTCCAAGCTGGACAAGCCCAGTTCTCTCAGCCTTTCCTCATAAGAGAGGTGCTCCAAGCCTCTGATCATCTTCATGGCCTTCCTATGGACCCTCTCCTTTTTTGCCATGACAAGTTTTTTGGGGGTAGGTAAGTTCTCTTGAAACTATCCGACATCTTAGTTTTGTGCTGTGTTTGTCATTGAGCAGCTCCTGGGAACAGTTGGTTATTTTTTAACCTGCTTTTGAAAACGTTTCCCGATGGATGAACTTCCGGTAACCCCTCTTTAATGTTAGCAAGGTTGAAAGGTAGCTGCTGGCATCCATTTTAGCAGATAGTTTTTTTCTACTGAGTTATTAGAATGCTTGAGATAATCTGTCCCCGTGGGCAGTTGTTCAGCCAGATTTTCAAGGTGCCAGAATAACCACCTTCAGGAGAATGGATTCTTTAACATCGAGGGATTCTTTAGCATTTAAATCATCAAGTGGACTTGCTTTTTTTTGTTGTTTATGCCTCCTATTTTTTTCCTACATTGATCTTTTACTGGATTTCTTTTCCTTTTTGAAGAACTACGTTCATGAGCTTATCTTTTTGTGGTCTTTTCTTGAGGGGAAAAACAAGAGCATAGATACAGCTATGCATGTTTTTAGAAGTCCACTGCTCTGAAATTGTGAAGTGCGTGTCTAGGCTGACCCCAGGGAAGTAGAAGTTCCAGGGACAGAGCTTGCAAACCACTGGTAAACTGAGCAATGAGTATACAGGAAAAGAATTTTGGATCACCAGTGTTGATGCTTGGGTAAGCAATTCACAAAAGAATCCTCCATCTGGAAACTGAAAGGAGAAAAAGTTTATTTAAGGTGGCCTTTAAAAAAAACACAACACAAACTTCTCCAGTGCATGGCTACAGCTATATATTTTGTAGCATGACTCATGGATGGCTTTATAGTTACACATCTTGCATAGGAGGAATAAACTTTGGAGAAGAGGAAGTTAAGAGAAAACAGAAGTGTGAATAACTGCTAATGGTGCTCTCTCTGGCTCCATTCAGTCTGCCATTTCATCATACATGAAGGGGGTAATTCAGAGATTCCTTTCTTGGCACATAAGTGGCAACATATGTTTGAAACAGTGAGTGGAAACTGTAGGAAAAAAATGACAGGCATATGGCAATAGGAAGGCAAGGGAAAATTTGTTGCCCTAATGTTAGCCACATAATTGGTACACTTAACTTCTGAGGGACTGATTTATTTAAAGACAAAAATGCATGCTCCGTTTATTCAGGTTTTCTGTATGTAGCTCATATCTTACAGTTCCTTCATAACGTCTGTCCAGAGAGCTCTCCAAGGGAATGGAAGGTGATGTGTGAGATACAGAGCATCTTTGCCAAGGAATAGAGGGAAAATCTGGATGCAAAACATAACCCTGCCTTTAAACATATTCCCATTTTTAAAGGAGGAAAAAATGAAAACCTCATATATCTTCATATTGTTTACTCTTTTTTTTTCTTTCTTTTCTTTTACCACATTAAGTTAGCAAGAATGTTTATGGCTTAATGCAACTTAAGATTTACTGCTTATTGAGAAGAAGAGCTGTCCTGGAAACTGGCATCACCCAAAATAGCGTTTCCAGCGTGAAGTACATGCTGAGGTAACCAACTAACTTTAGTCAAAGGAGCATTGCTAGCCTGAGCACACATCTGTGTACAATTGTAAGCAAAATGCAACCTCCCCAACTGTACGTGGCGTACAGGAAATGTGCAGCTCTTTCTGTTTTGGTTAATTCTGTGTATTGAGTTAGATAATCAGTTGCAAGTGAGAGCATCATTGAGAGGGTCAAAATCAAAACTGGTCTTAAAGGTCTTATGTTGACATATTTAAAAAGCATTCAGGGATATAGTTAGGCCTGCAACTGAAAACTCTTCAGTCCAGATAATATTTTCTCAAAAAAAAAAAAAAAAAAAAAAGCATAGGAGGACAGCAGTGTGTTTTCTTTCTATCGAAAAATGATTGGGCAAACCTGGATGAGAATGCCCACAACCGTATTTGCCTTTGGGAATATGGCCTCTGTCCTTCTCAACGGTGCTGTGGCCCTTGGAAAGCTGTAACTGAGCAACTGAATGCAGCTTGATCAATTGTGTGATGGCTTTTGCTCCTCAGAGATCTTAAACCCTTCCGCAGGAAAGGAAAATGGACTCAGTGACACTTTTTATTTGTTCACTCTTCTTTGTGACCTCTTCTGGCTCTGGGGTTCTATGGTCTAGTGATTTAATTTTGAAATGGTGTGTCCTACATGATCATAAAGTAATGTTCATTTATGAGGTGGTTGTGTTAGAGCAGCAGATGAGCTGGGGTGAAGGATGGAGGCTCTATCGTCCCAGCTTGGACTGAGAATAAAGAAGAGTAGCACACAGTATTTAAGAACAGATAGACAACTAACTCTAGATTTTTTCTAACAGCTCCCTAATTAGTACTCTGTGTTAGCATCTGGCACCCTGAAGACTTGAGAAATCTGAGCTGTGGGTTTCTTTCGTTTCTTTACTAGAGTAAATGACATCACAACAAATACTATAGTAAAAAAGAATGAAAACAAATGTTGCAAAAAGAAACCAATTTATGTTATTTTGGTTGTCACCCATTCTAGCTAAGCACTGGGAAAATGTGTCTGGTATTTGTAGGAATCTGTGGAGCTGGTTAGGTTTTTAAATATACTTCTGTATTACTTATTTTACTGCATTCAATTGTCCCCTAGTTTGTTGGGTTTTTTTGGTAAGTTGACTTTGGTGAGGTCAGTTACGTGCACACAGAATCCTGAAAGTCACTATGTGGACTGGAGCAATGTGAGTCAAATAGGATAAAGGCTTAGAGCTCTGATCCCTGATTAAGAGTCAGTTTTGCAGAGTGCATTTAAGGAAATGCTGTCGTTCTGGTGTTCCGTTTGGGTTTCAGTTTATGAGAAAATAATTGTGAAGGAGATAGCTGCGTTTTGTATCCCTGTTTTGAGTTCTTCCATGAACTGGCTGTTGCGTGGGCCTGACTTGCTCTTACGACTTGCCTTGGGTAACGCAGAGCTTTTTGCTTCAGTATATTTGTTAAAATTATATCAACCAATATTCACTGTCAGGTGACAGAAGAGAGTTAACTGACAGCATTTACATCATAGTATTCCACAACCATGAAACTGTGACATTTTTATGGTGTGAGAAACTCCGCATGATTTGTATAGCCTTTTTAAGCAAGAGGGTTGCAGCTTGTCTGTGTGCCATGGCTGGCAACAGTCCTGCAGAAGAGCAAATTTCAAACAGACGTGCAGGCTGCTTGCTGGGCATGGAGAACATGTGCACGTGTCTCCATTCCTTGTGTAATGCTAATGTTTTCAGCACAGATGAACTCATCCCTTTTCTTTCTTCCTTCCTTTTCTCATGTCCAGTGCTGACTCTACCGCTCCCTGTTATCTCTGTCCCCATTCAAAGGATACTGGATGAGAGGCAGCTACTGCTGCAGCTGCTTCCTGATTGAAGACTAAAATGCCTGAAAGGTCTTTTATGCCACCAGAAGTCTTGGTTTTTTTTCTATTGGAGCAACACACACCTCAGGATCAGCTGAGCTTTAGGAACTTCTTTCCAGAAGACCTGACAATTAGTTGCCCTATGAACAGTTTCTCTTTTTTATGAGCTACTGGCTGCTTAAAATGCATCTGCAGAGCTTTGATGTGTGCATGTGTGCAGCTCTTAAGTTCTGAAAACATGTCCGATTTCCATCTATTTTGTAGAGAATTCACGTAGATAATCGTGTCAAGTATCAGTGGGCTGCTGCTCATGTTCAAGATCTGGGAATGCATCAGTCTTTGAGAAGATTATGACCTAATTCAAGAACTAATTCAAGAGCTGCTTTGAGTATTTGTGGCAAGAGTTGGTCAGTGGGTTTAGAAGGGGCCTATTTTCCGCTGCCAGAGTTAAAACCCATCTAGTGCTCCATTTTCAGAAGTCTGCTGTATTTTAGACTCAACTATTGGTGGAGACCAAACTGAACTTCATTATAGACTGTCATATTTGTTTGGCTTGCCATCAGGGCTTTGGGAGAAATGTCTTTTGATCCCTGTCTACCTTTGACTTCTTGGTGCTAGAACTACAGAGCGTTGATCAGAAGTCTGTTTCCTCCAGCTACGGACATTGTACCTGCTGCTCTGAAACCCCATTCAATTTGTCAGACAGGACATGAACTGAGCGGTCTCATCATGCATCTCTCCTTGCCTTCTTTACCAAAACCTTGTTCTTCATTCACTTAAGGTATCTTTCCATGGGATGTGGGAAGACGTCTGAAGTTCTGACGTTGTATGGATGACCAACACTACTACTACTACTACTACCACTACTGAGTAGCACAACTCATCAGTGCAAGGCTGCCTTCTCTCTGTCGTAGCTGTGCTGTTACACAGCAGTGGGTACTACTTATAGCGGGGCTTTGGAAATCATTGCCGTGTTTGGGTACAGGCCGAGAAAGTGCCAACATTCTTTAAACTGAGACTTTTAACCTGGCTAGATATACTCCTCTTTGGGCTATAGATCCCTTGAAATAATTTCCTCCTTTTGTCCAGTGTCACCAGAGTAATTTTTTCAGGATTTGATGTAGGCTGTGTTGGTTTGTTCCACTGGGATGAGTTTCTGCTGTGGGTCCTGGGGCTCAGTTTTCTTGTTTACTTCCCCAGCCTGCCCGCATTGCTGTTGTTCTCATAGATTCTTTTCTGTGTTGTAATTCTGCTCAGAGATGATTAAGAATTGCATACTCTTGGTAAACTAACAGACAGCAGATCTAATATTTTTAGGACTTTATTGCAAATGATAATGTTAAGTTTGTAAATATTATAAGAAAAGGATGTAACATGATTAGAGTAGAGATCCTCTGTAAATATTTGTTTTTTGAAGCCTAGAATGTCATCTGATGCTATTTTATACTGTTTCCTTTTAAGGAAACTGTTTGTATGTTTTTCAGTGATGGTAAAATCCTATGATATTAGCTAATTAGTGTGGAGAAATTAAAGTGTATTGAAAAACCTTCTATGTAGACTAATGAATAAAATATTTCCATAGTATAAATGGATGACAGTAATTGAAATATAGACACCTTTTGAGATTACGGTCACCATGTAAGGGTTTTTACATTTATGGTTGAATATGTTTTTTTCTCCTTTCATGGAATAAATGTTGCAAATTCCTTTCGCCTTGTTCCCTTCCCTTCCAAGGAAGCCAAAACATCCTAGTTTTATTTTTACACATTTGTTTATTTATGTTTAGGGTACCACCAAGCACAGTCATTGTCATTTCATCATGACTTGGTAGTAGGGAATAAAAAGATTGTCTAAACTAAGCTTTACAAAATTTACTTTAATCTTTCCTAGTTGTGTTTTTTTCTTTCTAAATTATAGATAGAGAATTTCTGGCTTTTCAGAATGTTGCCAAAGAAACTGCAAATGGAGGTGTGCGGTGTAATTTTGTTTTTGAGAGAAATGCAATACATAGTGCTGTGCTACTGTTTATAGAGGCTGAAGCTTTCCTTACTTGACAGACGTATTTGGAGATGAAGTTTTATTGGATTCTTTTTCTTACAGTAAGAATTCCTGTTGATCAAACATCAAAATATAAAGGTTTCAAGCTTCTGCAATTTGACTCACTTTAGTAACCTGCAGCAGTGCTAAATGTCACAACACAAAAAACAGCTGAGTAGCGTAGCCTAACCTTTTCTGCATGTAATCCTGCGTGTATTTTGTTGATACTGTGAAAGACAAACTATAAACACAAAACTTAGCAAAATCTAATCTTGTTTAATCTGCAAAATCACTTCTACAGATTTCTGAATTACATTCTAAATTATATTTTGGTGAGAAATGATTGGTCAAACTTTCTCATATCCTTTATGAGAGGGGCAAGCATTGTATGGCACAAGTACCCAAAGTTGGCGTGGAACCCTCGTCTCCCTGCTCCTGCCATTTCAGTCAGTTCTTAGGCAGTGCATTGCCAGTACCACTTGTAAGAACTACAGATAAACTACAAGCTTGCAGGGTATGTATTTTGTACACCATAATCTGTAACTCTGTGCCAGACCTCATCCCAAGTTTGTGCATTTAAGGATAACTTGAGGTTTTAGTTGATAACTGCTTTTTCCCAATTTCTTTTTCCAAAACCTCATTTTAGATCAGGAGAGCCATTCTGTGATCCATGGGTAGGGCACAGCTTGCCAGAACACATCACCAGGCTTTTCTTCCTTTTACCATCTTTCCATAGGGCTCTTCCATCCCTTTAACAAAACTTTTGAGTTTGAGGCCATGAGGCCTTTTTTGCCCTCTATTTAACTGGTGGCTGAGATGCTGGTAGAGTTGCAACTGAGCAGATCCCACGTCAAAGATCAGAAATTGTGTGAATTTCTGTAGGCATGTGCCTACATTTAGAGTGGAACTAGTGTGAATGGGCTGTCTCAAGGATGAGAACAGCCGTGCAGTGCTGTAGGGTGAACCCATCAGCCTCTGCACCTTTCCTCTGCACAACTGACGAAATGCTGTTTTGAGAAGCATCAGTATTGTTTGCTCCTTAACAGCTTGTGTAGTGTCCTGAATTTCTTAAGATACATGGTAAAAGAAAATATGTACACTGAGCTGTCATGGTGTATTCTAAAATACTGGTCCTGAATAAATCTTAAAAACAATGATATCCATTGAAATCAGAGCCTTCATATTGCTATGTTAGGGCACTTTGTGAAACATACTGTGAGGACTCTTCAACAGTGAATGACCTAGGATGCCCAATGAACCAATCTGCATGGTAAGCAGAGGCAGTATAATTAATTTCTTTGGTGATAATGTCTTATTTTGATTTCTAATAAGTGATACATTTGATCTCAGAAAAATCTTTTTCCTTTATTTTTCTTGCTTGTCCCTGAATCCTCAAAAATTGCAGTAACTGTTACCAATTTCAATGCCCTTGTTTTGCACCTAAAGGCTCAGAAGATTTTCCTTCATTCTTAGGTTCAGAAACTTCAGGTGGAAGTGAGTGTCGTGATCTGTTTATCAATAACAGAAACAAAAAACTTTTGGATATAATTTTAGTTTTGGAGTTTACATGTTTCTACGTTAGTAGAAGTCCTCTTTTCCCATATAATAACAGATAAACTGAAGAGCAGCTCCTGAGCAGCCTTCCCTATATTCATCGCGCATTGTGTGTGTGACGCATTTGATTATGCTCTCGCTTCATATATAAAACAAGAAATCCAGTAGAAAGAGTAGATGGAAGAATGAATGTATAAATATGTATAGAAATTTTACTGAATATGAAAATTCCATTTTGGAGATGGAAGGTTAATACAGAACATCAGATGTTCAAAACAATAAAATATATCTTAATGTACATATGTGCAAAAATGTATGCATGTATGTATGCATATGCATGCGTGTATATATACAGACTTTAGTTCATCTAATGCATTAATGTCGAATTCCCAAAAAGGTGGTGATGAAAGAGGACTGTTTTAGCTCATGTCAGGACAATATGCTTTAGTAATTTCACCATCCCTCGAGAGCTTATTAAACACTAAACAAAATGCCTCAGAATGTAACTGATTGAGTGTTTTAAATTATTCACTTTTGGTTGGCCCATGGCCAGCTTCTCATTACAATGGGTTGTGGCAAACAAGACCTGTAATTTACACTGACAATGATAACGCACAGTTTATTCTGCTAGCTTCTCAACTTGGAGTTTTTATAAACATTCAAACAAAGCTCAGGTTCTTAATGTAGATACATTTTATAACTTTAAACCTAGTCAAGCAGTTGAAATTGAAACAGTGATTGTATCTTTTCCTCTTTCCATGATAAAGTGCTGATACGTTTTTCCTTTCCTTTGCTGATAGATAGGAATACACAACTTGAATAAAGAGAAGAGGCAGCACTAGCCTAAGAACTTTTTTTTTTTTTTCATTCTCACATTTCCTTTTTAACTCTGTGGCTTTAGCACCAATTTCCTAACTGTCTTATCCTCTGCTGCCAAATGTGTCCTTGTGAGACTTGACAAAACTCCCATACATTGTGTATCTGCTAGCCAAGTTCTACTTGCTCCACATGCAGAGTGCAGAACAGAAGTTACTGGACTTCTACAAAATCTGTACCTTCTGGATATTTCTGGGATTTCCATCTCATGAATTTTTCTTCAAAAGATGGTTCTTCCTTCTTAAGAACTAAATTCAGAACTCTAATTGTGTAAACAGAGGTAGAACAGAAAGAAATCTGAACAGGATACAGAAGTACATCAGGGATTTACTAGATTGAGTCAAAGGAGTATAATTTGATCATACAACTTTATATGCGTGAATTCGTTTCACACATGGATTTCATAGCACTTCACAGATGCTTGAGGTCTAGACGTAACTAAGAGTGTAAACCATGTCATAGATTTTATTATGTTAGATCCAGTAGTAGGCACCTTAGAGGTTGTTTTTTTTAAACACACTATTCTGGGCCTTGGAAAGCAAGTCTTAATGGTGACATGGCACCCCGGAAAGAATTGAATCATACAACAGGGCTCATTTCTGAAACAACTTCATAAACACTTGGACCAAAGAGCATGGCACTGAATAGGTATGTCATATCCCCTATCATGCAGCAGCACCTATCTAGAAATATACACATAACACTGTATTTGTGAACATAAACACCCTGCATTAAAAAGAGAGAGAGAAGCAAATGCACAATGTGAGCTGATAAACTGAGAAAGTGAGGTGTTGCTTCCTAGATGCCAGGCAGGATTGAATTAAAAGTTGTCTGGTAAGCCAGCTGTAGAGATTGAGGAGAAGGTAAATTTAAGGAGAATTAGAGTTGAGAGAAGATGAAAGACACAGCAGATGTGAACCTGCTAAGCTGGGTCAGATTCAGTGGTCTGTGCTGGTACATGAGAGAGAAGATTAAGATACTCTGTTATTGATGACTGTATTATAAATGCAATTAATAGCCCAGTGAAGATTTGTCTTTCAAATTGCCTGTGAAAACAGGTGACACAGAAAGCAGTGTTGAACCTGTGATCTTAACAGCTGCCACTTCTGGAATGGGATTTTACTCCACACGAAGACACCTCTTCAGTCAACTGAACAGGCTCTCATGACCGTCATGGGAATCCATAGACAGCAATGGGAGCTCAGCTGCCTGCCACACAGCAGAGACATATGTATGTAGTTACTCCTTACATGTGACTTTAGATGTTTTCTTCTGTAAGCTGTTTATAAGCTCTTAGTTGTTTTATCTTTAGTTGTTTACATTTTATAAATTAAATCACACTTTTAATGTCAAACATGAAACAAAGTTTACATTTTGTTTCTGAATACATTTTTTCCAGGTTAAGTAATGTCACTATAACATGAAGTTAGATAACCGTAAGATATTATGAGTACCTCGTATAAATGGAAAAATGGGAACATTATCTGTACAGAAAGTGAAGGTTAGGATTCTTTTTGGATGCAGCCAAATATATATATTGTGTCAGAAAGACTGCAAAAATAACGCTGTCAAGACCAGATGACAAGAACCAAAAAATAAAAGAAATACAATTAATATTAAGAACTGAAGTACTTGAGGTCATATTGGATTGGATATGGATGCTGGATGTGGCTCTGGGCAGCCTGGTCTGGTGGTTGGTGACCCTGCACATGGCAGGGGCATTGAAACTACATGATCTCTGAGGTCCTTTTCAACCCAGGCCATTCTATGATCCTGTGATGATTCTATGAAATTGATAAAATAGAAAAAGCCTATTAAAAAAAAAAAAAAAAAAGGAACCAATATGCAGTGCTTTCATAAGAATGTCTACCTAGTGCATTGTTCATTAGCTGCAGTGCATTGTTGTTTGCACTCTCTTGTTTTGTGTATTTGTCCCGAATGCAATCACAGTGAGTAAGACATGGCACCAGTAGTGATGCATGGTGTTGTCACCATTCTGTTTTATACTTGAGAAGAGTGAAGTGCTTGCATTAAATAAGGAAGTGTAATGATTTTTTTAGCATTGTACATCAAATGTTCAGCTTTCTTTTTCCAACTGTAATTACATCAGCTGAATAAACAAGATAACATGAGAAGTGTCTTAAAGCAAAGATCTGGGAGCTATGAGGAAATGCTATGGTATTCACATGATTCAGGATTTTTTTTTCCTGCATTCATGGTTTCATTATCTTCTTGTGTTGGAATCCAAGTCCTCCTATGTCATCATTACTGAAGATATTACAGTGTCTTAAAAAACCATTATGCACATTTTGTGCACTGGGGTCAAACTGGTATCTTGGGCTTAATGTCCTGAAAACTAAAGGATGGTCATTGTCAGGAACCCAGCAGGCATTCCATAGTTTAGAGATCTCTGCTTCTTTCTTACATTTCTTCTGAAATTTGCTGATGGATGACAAAACAGGATGACGATGGAGAGGCACGCAGCCATAAGGAACTTAATTTTAAAATTGGCCTTCGTAAATACCTATTTCAAATAATACAAGCAGCTAGTCAGGCTCTTGAATTTTGTTCTTAGGCATGTTAGAGTGTCAGTGCTTGAAAAACATGCTGGGATAGGGATGAATGAACTGCTGTGAGCTCAGTTAGTCTTGCTTCACTTGCAGATACCAGGGTTAACTGGGGGATAGAAGGGCAAAGTATTACTCAATTCAAGGACTGATGAGAATGGAGAACAGACTCTTGGCAACAGCCACGATTCTGCTTTCCTCTCAACTGGCTGGATTTTTTTTTTGTATTTGCCTGACATCTATTCACTCTATTCTTTCATTTCCTTTAATTAGTTGTCAAATCACATGAGTAAGTCTTCAGTTCTACTTGTGTTATTCCCAGAATCTCCAAATAAATATGAATACTGTCTCCCATTTCTCTGGCTTTTCTACAGGAGGAGTTAGCCATCAGCTAATAGCTCACCATTCCTCATGCAAACTCTTCAATACCATTCAGTCGTGGTAAGGTGTTAGGAAGCTTGTTGTTTTGTGTTTGCCCAAACTAGATTTACAACTTTTCCTATTACTAGTTCAGTTTTAGCTTGCTTTGTGAATTCATACTCCATAAAGAGACTCGTGTGAACGCTTCCGTGATTTCACCCTGTTTATGAGGGTGGACAGTGATAGGACAAGGGGGAATGGTTTTAAACTGAGACAGGGGAGGTTTAGGTTAGATGTTAGGAGGACGTTGTTCACACAGAGGGTGGTGATGCATTGGAACGGGTTGCCCCAGGAGGTTGTGGATGCCCCATCCCTGGAGGCATTCAAGGCCAGACTGGACGTGGCTCTGGGCAGCCTGGTCTGGTGGTTGGCGACCCTGCACATAGCAGGGGGGTTGAAACTACATGATCATTGTGGTCCTTTTCAACCCAGGCCATTCTATGATTCTGTGATTTCCCACATGGTGGAACCAGTGTTGGCAGTCAGGGCAAAATTTAGAAAAAACACCAAACCCTCAAGTAGTGCACCAAAAATGAATTTTGTGCTTCACTGTTCTCTGGGGAGAAGGACGTCCATGGCAATTCCATCTTCTCCACTCTGAGTGAGATGCAGACTTTCCTCTAGACAGTTCTTAACAGCATTTCTATTGAGCAGCATTTCTATTTCTGGTCTGTCATCCTGGTTTGCACAATTTCCCTTCTTATCATGTCCTTATGCGTAATTTATTTTACTCGTTTTAAATTCTTTAGCATGCTTTAAGGAGAATGTTTTAGATTCTTCTGATTTGCTGGTACGTACTTACATTGAATCTGTTTTGTTACAGTTGTTGTTTCCATGGTGCCTTCAAGCAGTTTTAGTCTTTTAGACGCTGTATTTCATTAGGTTCCATCAGTGTTATGTACTTATCTCACCTAGAGCTAAATATCGTCGTCTTTTGTTTTTTTGTTTTGTTTTCTTTTTACTTTTCCTCCACCCCTCTTAGAACTAACAGGTTGAATTTGAGAACTTAATCATCCCTGGCTTTTTATTATGTACACTGAGGGCTAGTTCCTTGCTCTAGCAGAAGCCAAAACCATAATTTGCTCCACCTCTTACAATTCATGATTTGATGTTTTACAGAAGTTAGACTATTTAAACAGCTGTTCTCTGTTGTACTCTAGCGTGATGCTTATGCAGCATGTGAAAATAACTGCAGACTCCCCTTACGCCTCCACTTTCTACCTCTGATCACTCTGTGGTTAGTGTTGTTATTTTAAATTGATGGCCAGCAGTCTAGCATTCATATGATCATCTGTTTGTATAGGGAATTCAGCTCACAGTCTTTCACAGGATTACATTTACCTGGTTTCACTCTGCTTTTCTGGTTTCCTTTATTTATTTATTATTATTATTATTATTATTATTTTTTATTATTATTATTATTTTTATTTAATGTGTTCTGCTCCTACATCAACATAACTACTTCTCTTGTGAGGTAAATATTTTATCAATAGTATAATAATACGCCTTCAAATTGCTTCTTTTCTCACTGACACTGGGAAGCACATTGTATTTATGCTCTCGTGTAAAACTAGACATCTGAGTTTTTCTCTTCGATTTTCAGACTTGTTGCATTTGTACAGGAGCACTTGCACCTTCATGTTTTTTCTTTTTGCAAACTCTGTTTAGATTAAATACTGTTTTGTTAGACAGAATGTAGTGCATCCTGTAGAGGTCTCATCTCTTCCCAAAGCCCTTCCACAGTCTTGTAAAACTAAGCCATTTCTTCCTGCAGCATTTTTGCAACTGCATATTGAAATGCAACTTTACAGACAGAACTGGCACTTCAATACTGTTTCAGGGACGCAATGATAAGAGACAGGCTTTTAGTCAGGTGGTTAAAATGCTAAATTTGCCTCTGAGCACTTTTCAAATTCCTTTATATGTTGTTATTTTTGTCCTTCTCAGTTTTCTCCAAGAAATGCTCTGGATGCCTCCTGGGTGTCATAAAAACAGCTATCTATGCATTTAGAAATCAGAATATTGAATAGCAAGATTGTGTTAAGAAGTTTTAGGACTCGGATCTTTACATAAGAGTTGAACTACACATTAAATGAAACGCTGGCAGTGAAATCAGAAACGTTATGAAGTTGGCTTAATCATAGGATTGGTTACAGACAAGAAATTTACAGCAGAGGAATCCTAGAATTTGTTAACACTTCTAAGCTTGCACAGAAAACAAAGCCCAATTAAAAGAACTCATGTATTTTAAATGTTTTATACATTCAACTAGCAAAAGCTCTGTTGTTTGACTTCTTATTGTGCACCTGAATTTAATATAGGGCTAAAGAAAATGGGAATTCAAAGATATCAGTATCTTGAATCTATAACGTTCGTTAATAAGACTCTACTGAGCCACATACTGCGCTGTTGGATATGAGCTACTGCAAGAAATGATGATTTCAAAGTGGTATTTTTAATCTCCTTTCTTTTTAGTAAACCGAGAGCTGATGAAGCTAAATCAGCTAAGTATTTCTGTCTTTCTGTAGATTCAATGCAGTGTATTTTAATAATTTCTAGGTGAGGTCTTACAGTCAGGTATAAAGTGCACATAGACTGTAACAGTGGTCTTCACTGTCTTTTCAAGGGAGTTGAACTGTGCAAGCCCTGGTTTTATTCATTGCTCCTTCGGTCAGAGCTGCAGTGTGTGCTCTTTCATTGTGCTCAGAGACCGTAAGAGAACTGGGTTCTGAACCAAAGATGATGTATGCGGGGCTGATATTTCAATAAAGATTGTGGATGACTTAGCAATTAATAACATGGATTTAGTGCTGTGGCACCATTTAACAATGGTGAGGCTTTGACAAGCATGTTTATGAGGTCCTTTGAGTTTTAATATAGTGGTTTTCATTACATTTATTTATAACCTATACTTTTCATTGGCTATGCTTAAATCTAGTCTATAAGAATTTTGAAGGTTTATAGCAAACTTAAAGTGATATAAGAAGGTAAGTAACTTTATCCAGTGAGTGCGTTTATCCAAATATGTCATTAAACTTCTCAATTTCCTTTTTAGAAGGCCAGTTAGGGACAGACTGACTCATGCTCCCGTCTGACAGAATGCAAAGACATCCAGAGTTTAGCTGGCAAGACTGTTGAAAAAAAAGGAACATTTTAGGATTTCAGGGAGTGTGTCTTGCTTCTCAGTCCCCCAGCTGGACGCAAGATAAAATTTTCAAATGAGAAACATGTGAAATCTTGTCTAAACATCTGAATAAATGTCGTCCAAATTTCTTGATGACTTAAATGAAACTGGAGGATCTGAACATCCCTAAATGTCAGTTTAGCAGTCATATGCATATACATCAGAATGTGGCTTTCTGATGTTCCTAAAATCATTTGCATGTAAATCAAATCAAAGGAAGAGGAGGGTATAAGGTTTCTGTTTCTGCTGTATTTTATTTTTGTTTCTACAGGATCATCTGCTTTTGTCTTTTGTCTTTTTTTTTTAATTTTTGCCTCCAGGTTATAAAGAGGAAGGATAATGTGCAAGTGAGCTGGTAGTGATTGTACTTGCCTGAAGTGAAAGGATAATTCAAGAAAGCCCATTTTTTGTCACTTGTAATGTCTGGTGGCCATGTCTGTTTGGGTTTCGTTCTCTTTACTTGGAGCTGCCTTTTTATTGCCTCAGTTCACACCTGAATTTAGAATAAAATAATACAAAATCCATCCTGTCTTTTCAGTCTATATAGTTAGGTGTGGATTTTTATTTATTTATTTATTTTCACATAACTAGTATCATTTGGATACTTCCATTTGTACGTATGTTTATCAAATCACACTAAATAGACTGAAAAGATTGGATGGATTTTCTATGCAACTTACTTATCCTTAGCACTTTTCTCATGTAAAACAGTCCTGATTTTGACCCGAGTGTACGCTTGGTCTTGGTGGGAGCAGATCTCCTCCTATGAATTCTGGATGGGATATGAGAGTATTCAACATCTTCCAGGATTCAGTACCATGACTATCCTTCTTTGTTATCTCCAGTGACTTGGAGATACTGTGAATCAAAATGATATGGTTAAGGAGCTCTGTGGTAGGCAGTAAAAGGTAAGATTCCTTATAAGCGGCTTTAAAAGTGAAGAGCTTTGTCCAAGTTGCAGGTTTTTAAAATCAGTTCTCAGGTTTTCAACCAAAATTTGGAACTTGAAATGTATTGGTAAGCAAGTAAATACAACATTTTTACAAAGAGTGGTTTTAGTGATTTTCTTTTGCAGTATAATAACCTGATTTTCTCTCCACTGAAGCTGCTAGGAGCATCTTGAGCAGGTCTGTGCAAGGCATATCTAGTCAAGCTCATATGCACATTTGAAAACAACCATGTTTCTTTGTTCAGTGAGTTTCCCTTCTTCTCCACAATTCTTGGCAAAGGTAGGGTCTGGGAGAAGATAACTGATGTTAGGCCAAGTTTGGCAGACAAAAATCAGTTAGCTGTCTGGGTATTTTCAGTGTGACTGCCCCTTGGCACTTTCAACTTCCTGTTTTGGGGGTGAATAAAAGTTTTCTATGGCATAACACCTTTTCTTTCCTCTACCATTAGCCTGACATCACAACTGTTCCTTAATTTTCAGGCAGGAAAAAATAAAGTTGTCGATGATCAAATGATGGTTTGAGATCCTTTAGTACTGGAGCCTTCTGTTGTCAGTATGTCTGTACATTCTCTGGCTTTTACCACTAGTGTTCCCCAGCCCTAATTTATCAGCGTGAGGGTAAAGGGATTGGCAAAGTCTCTATGCCTGCTCAGCCTTTGGAATACCTTCAAACCATGTCTCACAGAAGCTGCTATATCAGTTTCTCTCCCAAGGGGCATGGTTTGAACCCCACTAAAGAGGACTTTGCAGTTCTCCATTCAAATGATTCTTATGTAGCAGACCTAAGTGGCTGCAAGCCACTCAAGCACTCAGGGTTTCTCTGCTACAGATCTTAGACAGACCTGTATCTATCACCTATCTGTTCTATCCTAACAGTTTATTTCTGTATCTATGTGCTTTCTCTGGCTTTGTCCTCACCTTCATAGCTAAAAGGCTGAAAGGTTCAACATGTTTTTGCAGTGTATTCACACGGGGCTTGGTCTTCAGACGCTAAGTAGGTTGTGTGTTGCTTTGTCCACATATGTGTTGTTTCTCATTGAAGATTATATAGCATGCATTTAAGGCTCCAGAAACAAGAAAACAAACAAACAAAAAGTACTGATGCAAAAAGCAAAATTATCATAATTTAACTTAATTATATAAAACATAACTTAATTTTGTTTTCTTTTAAATGTTTTTTTTTTTTTCTCTAATAACCCTTGTTCTCATTAGATTCAGTGCTGCTGATTTTCCTCTTCATTCAATTTAAAATTACTGTCTTAAGCCCAGAGTGGGGCTGTGACATTTCACTTAAAGCGCTTCAACTTTAATATATATACATATACATATATATATACACACATATATATATGTATGAATGAAAGAAGCTTACATGGGAGTTGAAGCTGTGACACCACGGTTAGAAGTGCTGACTACAAAACTATATATAAGTAATGCTCAGTGATTGTGTAGCGAGGCATAAATGCAGTGAAGTTCACAATATGCCATGGGAAACTTGGTTATGAATTTTGGCCACGGGTCCCGATAACTGGTGCGTGACCTGCATCTCCTTTTCTCATGGCCATTTTTCTCTTGCCTATCCTTAAGATAGGAAGCTAATAATAGCACACAGAGGTCACTTAAATTTTTCTGTCACGAGAAAGATCTTAACTTCATTTGGATTTCTCCTCCACACTGAAAAAGGAGTATAGCTTTTCCCAGAGCAATGATTTGTTCTGAAAAATTATGATAGCATCAAACTTTTCTGCTATCTCAGAGACAATTTATAGATTCTTCTCTCTGTCTAATGCCAGGTGTTTTCTTTTAACATTGGTTACAAAACCTTGTGCCAGTTTCTGCCCTTCTCCCTCTGCCCCACCCTGCAATGAATCAGAAGGGCACAGTGTCTTTTTTTGGTCACAGGTCTCAGTGCAGTCACCCATTTCTATTGTTGCTTGTGATGAGGCAAGTTTTGCAGTGCACTGTGTCTTATTTGGAAGTTTAAATCAGTGAGTGGAGCAAGTGCCTGATTACTAAGGGTAGCATCTCACCATGAGAATATTTTGCCAGTCCTTCGTCACCCGTGCTGGTCACTGGTTAGGTTGCAAATAGAATATATGGAGTTGGTGTTGATTTACAAGAGCCATAAATATTGTGACACTTGCCAGCTTTCAAAGATCATCTTTCCCTTTGAGCTGTGACACCACGGTTAGAAGTGCTGACTAGAGCTACCACCAGGGTGGTTTTTCATGCTCATCCTTCTCAGAAGAATTTCTTCCCTTTTGCTGTGAGGTCATATGATGATGCTCATTGGTTTCCCCACATAGGAGGGAAGATAGATAGAATATCAGGGTAGAAGGGTGTTTGACTAAGATTTTCCATCATGTCCTCTTCTGCCTCAAAGAACCCAAAGATAGTATGGATTTGTAGTCATGACAGTGCCTTTGGCAGTGGACAGATATTTCCTGTACTCAAAGGTTAAAGAAACTGAGCATTGGCCTCACTTCTCTCTCATTCCATTAATGTTGGTAGAGTTGCACGAGAAATGGTTATCACCAGATCTTGCATCTGCTGGCTGATTTGCACTAGGTGGAATAATTGAAAATTGCACCACAGATCCAAAAAAATTTCTCAGTTGTATTAACACTGAGTTGAAAGCCCTGATTCTGTTCGCATTTCTCTTTACTCTTTGCTTTTGAGTAAACATAATTTGACCTTACTTAACAGTTTTGAGTTTTTTTAATTTCTTTGCTAACCTGACTTCATTTATTTTTTAAGATGAAGTATTTTACATTCACAGAAACTGTTGTATAAATCTCTGAATCCTTGAATTTTGACAAGAGTTTAATTTCACAACATCTGTTGAACGTTATGTAGTATAATGGTACAGAGTTCTTCACGTACAAGCATGAGGTAATTAATCTGCATACATCACTTCCTTGTGTCTTGTCATTGTGCCTCAGTGGTATTTATTATTAGTGGGACTGTTCCATTGGGATGTAGTGCAGAATAAGAATGCTAATGTTTTGTTTGTGGTGGGTCTCTCCTACTCACCTACAGAACACTAGATACCCATGAAAAAGGTCAAATGTACAGAGATCTGGCATCGATTTCACGACTTGCAAGACATAGTCTCAGGCATATGTAATATATATAACTCATTGCCAGAAAGCTAAAAGGAAATGATTGCATTTGAGTACAATGCAATCTATAACAATAGTTTAGTGTGCATGAAATTAAAAACTGCTGCTAACATGTAGAATAAATAAGTTGACAGTGTTTATTTTTACTGCAGCTTTCTGTAAAGCTAAGATCCTGCTTCTTATAATATTTAATTGGTTTCATTAATAAAAACAGCAAATATTAATTATACCCACTGCTACGGAATATTGAATTTTCCAGTACTGGACATACAATATATTGTTATTCCAATGTGTGAATGTGTCAGAATTCAAGTACAGCAATGTTACACTGACAACATACTAACTAACTTCACGTCTGAGCTGAGGTTACTTCTCTTCTTGATGCATTGTACTGGTTTTCCAGCATTGCTCACTTGACCTACTACACGTAGCAGTTAGTTTCATCTCTAACCCTAAGTGCACAGTTATCTAAAACCACACATTTTACCTAATTTTAGTACAGTTGTATTGTGATGGAGGTTTTAGGCCATGTAGTTACATTCAAGGAGAGGATAAAGATGTATAAAAGTACACAAGAGGAAATGCATAACCTTAATGAAGTAATGGCCGTGCATCCATGGAGAGTTGTATGGAGAGGGGTGAAGTAGCTAATGTGAAAATGATTAAAGACTTCTTTGGATGAAAGAACAGAAAGGTGCTGGCAGTTGGTAATTTTCTTTGTGTTTCTTCTTTCTTTTTCTTGGAGATGTGGTGAAGAAGAACTTGTGAGACTTAAAGATAGAAAGGCTCAGAGATGGAACTAGATGTGATAAACTGAGTGACACACAGCATGACTTTGTTAACTTGGTTTTATGAAATGAGGTGTTAGAGAATCTTAAGGATGAAGCCATGGGCAGGGGATAAAAGATTGACTTCCCTTCTGGTTTGATAAAGTTCTCAGGATGCTCACAAAAGGTGAGATTTTTGTGGTTCTGGTGGTTGGAGTAGACTTGAGAATCTTCAGCATAGAGTTGGTAGCTGATTCTGTGAAAATAAGCACAGAAAAAGAAGACCTAAAGAATAAGATGTATGGAGTCCAGTAGACAGAGCAGAGGTGAACAAAATGGAGTTTGCAACACAGGATACCACTGTGCAAAAGCTTTTAGAGAAGTAAGGGGATTCCAGCTGATTAACTGAACTCCGTGCAGGTGAGATATTGAGGAAGTGTGGAAAATTCATCTGTGTCCAAGGCAGCTAAAAGATAAGAGATGATGATGACGCTCTAGGTTTAGAGGTTTGCTAAAAAGGAGATTGCTGAGCTTGTAACAACAGCTATTTCAAGGCAGAAACGAGACCAGGATGATGCCTACAATGAAGCTGAGAGAAAGGGTCTCCAGGCAAGGATGGCAAAGAACAGACAGATGACAGAACCACTGTCCCTTCGAGTTCTTCACAAGTCAGATGGCGAAAGGTCTGAGCAACCTAACTGTGAACTTGGCCCTGCACACAACAGGTTGTACTGGAGGCCTCCAGACCTCCTCTAACTTGTACTGCTGTGTTAACTGACTATCATTGTGGGGGATAGCAACTGAGGCAACAAGCACAGTTCTTTTGTGTTTTTTTTAGATGAGAAAAACCAAAGTTTTGAGACTTCTTCAGGTCAGGTTCCAATCATTATGTTTGGTGAATGTTGACTTCCCGGATAGGTATGACAGTAACTTATTTTAACATTGAAAATGCATTTTTCTTGATGGGTGATGCAGTGCAATAGAGTTTGGTTGGCTGGTTTTGTTTTTTTTTTTTTTTTTTCTTTTTCCACTTGCTCAGAGCAAAATGGATAAGTTTTATTTGTGAACTGTTCAGATTATTTGTAAAAAAATAGTTTTCTTCTCTTTTGGACTACATTTTTTGTCTGACCGTTGTGATTGTGAATTAAATGATAAAGCAAAAACTCTGCATAGAAAAATCTCATCTTTTTTCAGTTAGAGGATCCTTAAGTTAAGAGCTTATTAATCATGGTCATACCAACCTGAGAAGTTTTGTGCCAGTACTTGAATTCCTGTGGGCAACATTTATCCTAACTACCTTTAAAGTCTATTTACATCTCTGATGGTCAAACTACTGTTTCTTTTCCTGTCCTGTAAAACAATGTTCACTGCTTGTAAAACTTATTAAAGTTTTTACATTTTGTTATCGGGAGTCAACATGCTAGCCACAGTGTGTAGTGAGTTTGAAGATGGAGGACTTCTATTCATTGGGAGATTTCTTCCTTTCCTGCAGTCTAAGCATTCAGGTGCGCTGTGAGCAGAGAGAGGTTACTTCCACTTATACCTTCATGTCCTTTCAGTATTCAAAAAACAGGTAATAACTGTGCTCACGTGATATTTAAAACACTTTGATATTTGCAGAGGAAAAGGCTGTGTAAGTGCTTATCATTTTACTCTTTTGTTTCTTTTCTCTTCTTAGGCATTCCATTTTGTTTTGTGAGGTGAAGTATAATATATATATATAATATATATAATTATATATATTATTATACAATATATGAACACTTGCATGCATATGTCATGTTTTCAAACTGGAAGCATATCTATCTTGTAAACTTTATAGTTTTATATTTTAGCTTTGCGAATTATGTCCTAAAATAACTTTTATTACTTAATTGTACTCCAAAAGCATGGAATATTTATAAATTTATCTGGATAAGCAGGTGCCTCCTCAGTAAAGATACAGTGGAACCTATATTTTAATCTGTATTTTAAAAATTGTTATGTATTTTTAGGACTGGTTTTATTTATTCATTTATTTATTAACCACGCTTTCTGACAAATTGGTGGGAAAGGAAGCAGTGGCCCAGAATGTATTTATTCTTGATTCTTTGTAGTTGCCTTTGAGAATGAAGAGGAGAGGGGCAAAACTGGGAGTCTCAGGAAAGGGCACATGCTTCTAGGGGGCATGAAATGCTCTTCCTCGCCTGTTTTTTCTTTCCAACTTCCGTAATTGAACACTGGATTATGTTAATTGGTTGCAGACATTTAAACTTGGAATAGATTCTTGTTTGAGATACCGCAGTGCTTTTATTGTTGTTAGCATGGGACTTGCAGTTAATGTGAAGTAAAATGGCAAAGGTGAGGTGTGAGTAAAACGACATGAAAATGATAGGATGGGAAGGACCAAGGAATAGGTCAGGAAGGAAAGATTACATGGTGCCAAACATTAGCTCTGTTTATTTGAGAGAGGCAAAGGAAGTATTCTTCCTAGTCCTTAATCCTGTCTTTGACCCTTCTCACCTGCCATGAAATACAACATCTGAACAAGTTCAGTGGCTTTTATGCCATGGTTCTTCAGGTACATCTTACGTGTCTAGTATCTGGAGGATTATGCTCATGTGAACTCTTGAAATAATATATTTGGGGGCTGCTACAGTAGGATTTTCTTCTATGGACTTGATCGGACTAGCTCTAGGCCACTACCATGCATGTACAATTGGTCTGTTTCTATCTGATCTCTGCACACAAAGAGTTCAACTCTTGATGAAGTGCAGGAAAGACCTATGCAGTCATTCCCCACCGGCCTCCTCCATAAAACTGTTATTTATTCAATAGGAATTTTCTGTTACACTTTCAAACTATATATGACTGGTAAGTGTCTATTGCTTAGCAAATAAATGCTATTGAAATGACCCTTTTCCTTCTTCCAAACTTGGAGAAGTTAATTCCCTATTGGGTTGAACCTGTGAAGATTGAGACTTTCCAGCCTGGAAGATCCATTTTCATCTCTACAGGAAGACTATGGAGGAGAAGTTTTGGCAGGCAATAGAAAATTGTTTGAAATATGTGAAGGATTAATATTAAATCTAGAAAGCTGTCACTAATCTTACAAGTCCGACAAACTCACAAGTCCGAGAATGTACAATTGCTTAGGAGAAACTTTTGTTGCCTTGCTACAAAGTCAAAGGGATTCTTGAATGATTGAGGTGAAGTGCTTTTTACCGACTCATTGAAGACTGCTGGTATTTTGTATGATCTAAATACAACTTAGTTAAAAATTTAGTTAAGATCATTTTATTAAAAATTCAAAGTTTACCTTTCTAATGAGAACTGTCATGTGTATAGAGGGAGTAATGCAGCAGATAGACACTATGGTGGAGGCTTGCCTGGTTTTGTAAAACATATGATCATCTGATAAAGTAGTTTATGACTCAAGTTTTCATTTAAGAATTCAACAGTTTTACTCTTCCTGAGAGCATGCCTAAGAAGGAGGAAATGCTTTCCCTACTCCTTATTTGATAATAGCTTTAATTTTATATAGGAATTGGATCTGACTCTCAGTTTCTTTATTCTGGATGAGGAGCTACGAGATACGGTTTAATGGCTTGTAGCAAAAGTGATGGGAGGACAGTTGGACTAGATGATATTGTAGGTCCTTTCCAACCTTGTGATTCTATGATTCTGTTTCTGTTATAAACAAGTTTTCAGTCCTTCAGCATCACCACCCCATAACATCTAAGTCTTTTCATGTTGATCATATAATCATTCATTACTCAGATACATTGTTTGGCTTGCATGCATTCTATACTCTTGGAAGTTATCTTAAAGCATATACTGTAGCCGTGCTCTTTCATAAAATAAAACTCTTTGACTAACTGAATTTCCATTTTGCTTCAAAACTGAAATCCTGTTACTAACATTATGTGCCTTTCCACACTGGTAAAGGAATACTGCTTCTTGCTGAAAAAGGAAGAAAGTTCTTCAACAAATGCTTACGGCTTTTCTGTGTAGTTTGTTCTTAAATGGAATTTCAGCAGGGGGAACCAAAATTCATTGTCATTGTTTATGTATGAAACTTCTCACAGAGTTTTATTTGTTCACGTAAGCCAAGAGGAAAATTTACATCCTGTGAAGATTTACAATGAGACTAAGATTTTTGACATGAAAGAAAAGGTCACTTTGCTGTGTATGGGTATGTATTATGAACGTCAAGTCATGCAGGCTAACATAGAAGGAGATGTGCCTTAACTTGCTGAGCGTTTTTTGTTTGTTTGTCTTTTTTTCTTTTTATTTCTTTCTTTTTATTATGGCAGGCAATTGCATGGAGATCTTGATGGCGACATGACTTGGCAAGCATTTTGGAATCAGCTCAATATGTGACATCACACCCCCTTACGGTTTTCCACATAAAATAAGTCCTCCAAAGAAAATAGAAAGATTGAGACTTAATCTGAAATCTATTATTACATTCTCTAAGGTCTCATTAGGCACCTCACTTTTTTTTTTTTTCTTTTTTTTTTTTCTCTTTCATTTTTGCAGGCAGATAGACTAGATGTTGCAGATCATAGTGGTAAATATTTTATGGGGAGAGAATGGGGGAGGTGCAAGGAATAGAGTTTTATTCCCATGTCTACCTTGTTTTCACAAGGAAAAAAAACCACAAAGATCGTGGTGCTTAGTCTTTCCTCCTGAGCAGCTTTTCAGGCTGTGTGAGCACACGTCTGATGTAACATTTAGCAATTGTGGTTGTTTAGTTCTGTCTCTAAGAGATAGATGAGTGACTCGTAGCTTATGAGGAAAGGACAACATAGATGAAAGCCTCTGTTCAGCTCAGACTTAAGTTCTCAATACGGTGATGTTTCACAAAAGCAATTTTTAGAGAAAAACATCCTTTGCCCTTTGCTGAGGGACTATATGTGCTTTTCTATGTGTGCTTGTGGTTGCTTGCATTAATACTTTTTTTTTTTCTTTTTTTTTCTGAGAAGCAAATTATTTTTTTCCCCAGCTTCTTTAATTGCAGTGTGTAAATATGGCTGTGTACTTGGTGGGAAGCATATGTGCTATCACTGATAGACATGAAGGAGAGAGGTGTAGTGGAAAGGGTGAAAGTAGTAAATGCTGCCAAAATACATGGAACATGATGTTACACAGGCGAAGCAGAGGAAGAATTATCTATGCATAATGTGAGTTTAGAATAAGCTTGACATTCTCACACCCAAACATTTCCATCTGGAAGCCGTTCTGAAGCAAAAGGAAACAGAGACAATATACTCCTATCTTCTGGAGTAGTTATCCACAGAATAGGAAATGTTCTTCCATATTTATTTATTTTTTTTCCTTAGAATGTGTTCAGTTTTACAGCGGATTCAGAGAAGCTGTCTTTGAAATTTTAAAGACAGTAAATGGCATTAAATTCCTCTGTATCCTTCTGAAAATTGGTGTCAGAACCCTCACATTATGCTTAAACAAGCTGTTGCGATTTTCGGTTATGGTTTTTATGGCAGTCCTGGTACAGGAACTTATTTTCAAAGCTTTCTACAAACTCTGCCTTTGTGTCATCATTCTGTGCTTTGATTTGTCCAAACACCTTCTGTTTTTCCTCATGTCTTTCTTCTGCCATTGTAGCCTGCACACCAGATTTCATACTTTCTTACTTACATCCCATTGTGCACACTGAACATCTCAAACACACTGGAAGACCAACCTGCTTTATGTGGTTGTAACTTAATGCACATCTGTGCCTCTCCCTGGGCTCCCTGTATTGTAACACGCTTGTTGCTCTCTAATGTAGCTGATGAATCTACCAACATGCTGACCTACACCACTGTTATTTAGGAATAATTCATTATGCTTTTATAGCTGAACTCTTAAAATATGACTTTACAAATATTCCTGTAGTGGATGCAGAAAGCGGACAGATCCGTACACATTATATTAAATCATAGGTATTTCTCAGTACTGTGGCAAGTGATAGCCTTACCTTTCACGTTCCTTTTCCAGTAAGCTTATAAACTCATCACTTTTCTCCATATATTCACTGTGCTTCCTCTTCTCTTCCTCTAGTTCATACAGTGTCTGTTTGTGTGACTTTTCTACCATTAGAAGTTGCTCCAGCATTCGTCTGTGAGTTTCCTTCTGTTTCTCTACAACTTTATCAAGCTGGAAAAAAAAAAAAAAAAAAAAAAAAAAAAGAAGTCCTGAAATCTGTCAGAACTCTTAATCACTTAGACTCCCATCAATAAAAGATTATAGCATAAGCTCACTTACATAAAGTATGTTCAATAGCCTGATGGCTCTGTCCCTTGTTACCTTTTTGGAAAAACTGACTTAATTGCATCAGTCTGAATCTAACAAACTAGCAAAATTAGTTAAGGTACTGTGACCATCAGTCACCTTCGGTACCTCCTCCTGCCATGATCGTGCTTTTGTCATTGATAATTCTGATACAGAAACAGACGCCTTGGCAGAAGAAGCCTCTACTTCACACAGAAGTAGACCCTACTTTTGGTTGAATAGAAGTAGGAATCTTATTTGTAGCTCTGTAGAAAATGAGAGCATTGAGTTAAGGCTGACAGATCATAAAGCAGTTTTCCTCTGGTTTCCCAGCAAATGTTTGATATAATCAAGAATGGAAAACAATCCTGTCTCCTTTGCTTACTGTACACAGGAATCTGTTTCTGGAACAAGTAAGTGCTAATTTTGTTAATAGATGGGAGTGTTTTCAGTGAACTGTAGGATTGCTTCGAAGAAATACATATACTTCTTAGAAATAATAGCCCAAAAACAGGAGTAGGGAAGTAAATAGGGGGCATTTGCCATTTATTTCCTCAAATTTCATGTTGTGAATGGGTATGCCTTGACTTGTAGCGCACTTTAAAAATCAAAATCCTTCCTCTTTTTATTTTTCTAAACTATTTTTTTTCTAAAAATAGAGGTATTTACATGACTGTTAAGTTTATGAATAAAATGATCTCCGTGAATGGAGAGAAAACTGTCATTTTGAGGATTCCATTATAATTTTGAATTCAGTACGTGACCAAGTTATGCAAACGTGCGCATGAAACAAGAAGGGATCTTCCTCCTTAGACATTACTGATCTAGCTGAAGTTTGAGGAGGGATCCCTGGAAGCCATCTAGAGACCTGAGGAGAATTTGTATTTGTGGGCATTTTTGTTCAATGCTCATTCATCCTCCTCTGAGGAGGCTATCTTCCTGATTAGGTCAACAAGAGAATCCTCAGATCTCTTTTGGAGAAGATAAATTTTCAATGCAAAGCCAGAGCCAGCCCCTTCAAACCACAGACTATTCTAGTAGTTGAGCTGCTTTGCCGTAGCTCACTCTATTAATAGGAAAGAATTCACGAATGGGCAGTGTGGGAAGCAAGACTGGTTCTGGTTCTCCAGCATTTCCCCCACTAGGAATTTCACATGCCTCAAGGCATGCTGGGCCTTCAGATTCTTAGAGCCACTGCTTATTTTAGGCAGTATAATTCAGAGGACTAAAATAAATTATCTTCTCTTCATGCTTATTGACAGTTCGGCTGATAGAAGCAATGTCAGGAATGACCAGAATACCTGAACATGAGTTTCTGGAATGACTGAGAAAATCCTCTACTTTTACATGGGCTCCTTCGCTTAGTATATATTCTCTTGTTTTTCAAGTATATATTCTCTTGTTTTTCCTGTCATTGTTAACTTTTTTTGTTGATGCTGATATGAATAAGGAAATAAGGTCTACAGACAAAACTTTGATGATGATTTGAATCTAAAATGTTCCATCAGAAATGATGGATCACTTTGAAAATGGCCTGTTCTTTCTGTTTATGGCATCCATGTCTTTTCTGTTGCAATGCGCCTGAGTTAATTTCATCCATGACCTAAAAATACAAAGAAAGTGATGGCTGTCCTTCTCAGCTGCTTTATGGTGCTATTACACCAGGTTGTTAAGATTTTCTCCATCCCATTCCCTGTCATTAGGTCAATGGGAATTACGAATCTGAAGTAGGATCTCTCTTGGGAAAACATTTCTTATCAAAACCCTTGCATACTCAAGCTTTCTCAGGAAACAAGTGTCACCTCTTCCAAACCTCTTGGCTGTATTTTCCATGTATTTTACAGGGGTTGAAAACTGAACTGCCTTGAAAGGTCAGATTGAAAAAATCTGGCTATATTTAATTTATCCACATTCTGCTTCCACCAGGAATGAGGATTTCAAAATTTGAAATCTTTTGCTGAGCTAGTAAATTTGGCAGAAAGAGAGAAAACTTTCACTGTATTTTATCAGCCTTCTTCCCTGTCCGAGATTTCAGAGGGGGTTTTTGAAGCAGCTGTGGCACAGATGCAGGAAGCACCATTGCTTGAGTTTATGATCCTTGTGGTCTTAAAGACCATGCCTTAAGGTGACTGTATGCTGTCCTCTGAAAGCAGCCAGCATTCTGCTTTCTGATAAAGTTGTGTTGTGGTGCTGTTTGTGGCTATGGCCCTGTCTTGCTTAAATTGATACAAACTGGGCATCAGCCTTGCATGATCGCATTTGCTGGTCTCAGCCCTCACTGTGAGGTTAGGTGGGGAAGAAAGCAAATGTGTGAAACTCTTACTTATTTTGGCTGTAAGCCTGTATGGATAGAGTTAAGAAAATGAAAGGATGCATTTATAGTGATACAAACACTGCTTCAAAAGCACGTGTAAGAATGTGAGGGGATGCAAAAATTGTTATCACAAGGAAACAAAGTGAAATTTCTAGCCAAAAGGTGATCATAAATCAAATGACTCGTGTGTCCCAACATATAAATGACTGACGGAGATAAGGGTTACTTAAACCAATCAATGCAAACAACATGAATCAAGTAGAAATATTTCTGCTTCTGCACAGTTGGGTATGAAGGATGTGGGATGTGCAGTGGTGTTTTAAGGGTTTGTTTGCTGCAGAGTATTTGCAAGGGACCAAGCTGAGAGCACAGATATGACGCTCTGTTGCTGTTTGGAAGCCCTGTTCTGTCCCTGCAGGAGAAAGGGTTCAGCCTTGGGGAGCAAGTTTGCCTCCAGCATTTTCTTGTAATGATTTGCACATACAAGCAGAAAGGAGGGAGAAGCCATGTGAGCCCCTGCTAGCATGAGATACTCTCAAAAGAGTGTCTTCCAGCAGCCATTTCTTCCTCATGTTACCCTGTCCAAATGCTAGATGTGCACATATGAAGACGTCCATTTATACGTACACACAGCATTTACTCAGCCTATACAGTTCTTGGCTGAAAACCCCAAAGAAGACTAATAAGCAGCAGTCTCCATGTCTTCTGTGGAAAATTAAAGTGATAAAATCTTGATTAAGTGATTTGTTGCTTTGTACTTGCTAACCATATGGGCTTTTTGCTAGAATTAATAGTTGAACATAGTGTACAATACAGTGGAAAAAAGGAGGCATGAACTTACATAACTGAATAGTTTAGCACGTTAAAAATTCACAGGCATTTAATTGTTTTGCCACCAACTCGTGTTTGAAGTCAAATTAAGATGCTGCATCTCATATTCATTATATTAGGACTGAACTTATTGTCTTTCTCTTTAGACTGCTTTGTGTTTGGCACAGAACCAGAATACAATCCAAGCTAGTTACATTTATTTATCCAAAATTTAGTGAAATGTTACTCCTGCTAATAATACCCTCATGGTCATTGTGTGGGTGTAAATGTATAATCATGGGTTGAGGATATCTGGAGACGGTGGGAGCAGTTCTTCCCTTGTGTTTTTCAACTCTGGCTGTACCAGAATTCCATGCAGATATATTGATCTGCTTTTCCTGAATGCCATGTTAATGGCAACTCTTCCTGTGCGTGTAACTCTTTGGTTTCCTACAGCTGTCTTCCCTTGAAAGTTGTGAGGATACAGTCAGTTATACTTTGTTAAAAGGCTGGTGGAGTGCTTCATTCCACAAGTTGATTGGTGCTGTGATTTTTAAAATGGGTTCCACTTTTAATTAACCCTGACTTATGCAGAATATAGGCTTTTGTCTAACATCACGGCTTTTCAAGCTTTTAAAGTGTTAAGTGATCCTGTTCATCAAGTTTCAACCAGAGAGGTCCCAGAGTTTTTATCTTTGCCTGTCTAATTTGAAACTGGGGACAGGTATAAACGAGAATTGGCTTTCTAATTCCATGAAGGTTTGAAACTTGAGACAAGACACCATTAATTCTGCAGCATCTTCCTCTTTGTTTTCTCTTTCTCTCTCTTACTACATCACCTTTTCTGAGTTGATTTTTGTTTTTAATGTTATTATTTTGATGATTTGGGGTTTTTATTTGAATCTGGGAAAATGTTCTTTTG
This sequence comes from Alectoris magna, assembly GCA_030625065.1. Classification (NCBI taxonomy): domain Eukaryota; kingdom Metazoa; phylum Chordata; class Aves; order Galliformes; family Phasianidae; genus Alectoris; species Alectoris magna. Next base: position 111,794,250 of record CM060560.1, read on the forward strand.
CAGTATTTATTAGAATGTTGAATACCATTTGCATTCTATTCCAGAGAAGTGGCAATTGATATGAAGCCAGAGTTTTTCATGAATATCTGACTCAATCATCTAAATTTATAAATCATGCAAAGATGGAAAGCCTTTTCAGACCTTTATGTGTTAGACAGAAGCAAAAACAAAGAAAGTCTATTTTCCTTTCTTTAAGCTCCTTTGAACATTAAGCATCTTATTGTATCTTGAACTGTAAGCAATGAGAAAACTTATCCAGAATTTGTTAGGTTGCAGAAAGGAATAACTGTAGAACAAATTTACCTGAAAAACCCTCCGCTTAAAATAAAATAAAATAAGTATACATATATATATCATAGCCAAGGAAGATAATGATTTTGATGTATCATAATCCTCATCACTTTTGCAAAGGAAATCTATTAGTGCCAATTTCTGTTTTGCTAGACTTCACCTGTGAATCCTGTTCCTAGTGACTAAAGCTATCCAGTCGCCAAACTTTAGTGCTCTATTCTTAACCAAATTCGCCAAGAATCTTCATAAAGTTTGAGTGAGATGAGTAAGTTGTGAGAGGATGCTAAAAAGTTTGTATTCATAGATGCACTCTGAAATTCACTGTATTTTCAGTTGAGATTTGGGAAGATCCTCCGTGTTCAAGGCCACAAAGCTAAACTGATGTGCTCTAGAGAGACTGAACCAGCAGGAATTTTGTGGGCAGAGAAAAAGTTTCATTGTCATGGTGGCATGGGGAAGATTTAATGGTTATTTCCCACCCTTTGTGCCAGGTTTTCCATCTCCTCCCTCCCTCCCACCCCCCTTTTTTTTTTAATATCTGAAAAAACTGCAAGCAAAACCAAAACGGATCTCAAACTTAACTGGGGGTATGAAGATGTGAAATACCTGACAGTTATGGCATCCTTTGGTTTATGAAGACATATGAAATGCTAGCGGTCTTTCTACCCTTTCAGTTGCTCATTGGATGTTTACCTTTGCTTCTTGGAATTGCCAAATCAAGTGGTGTTAGAAATCCTTTCTCTGCCATTAAGAGTAAGAGGGAAAAATCGTGTATAAACTTATGTAAAGTAAGAGACTGAACTTATGTTTTCAAACTCTTTTGGACTTCTCTTCAAATCATTTCCATTTGTGCTCAAAGTTTCTGTGACATAATGCCACAGCGGGCTAAAATAAATTAACCTCCGGAGTTGAACTTTATCTGTTTCAGATTATAGTCAGAGATTTTAACCTCTGAGCCTCTGAAATGAGAGCTGACCTTTTGCCTGACAATCTTCTCTGAAATGAGCTCTGTATTCTTAGGTATGACTCTCTTCACTAAGTTTGGAAAATGCTCAGTAGAAGAATTTTGTTCATAATTTCTGATTTTCTTTTTAAGATAACTATAATAATGAGCAGAACATTAAAGAAATGTTGATATGACCCAGCAGGAGATGTTGGGAATTCTTTTTTGGAAAACAAAAAACATTACTGATATGAAGGACTTTTAATATACAGTGACTTGCATTTCAGGACAGAAATGGAATCCATGTAGCTTGTACAGAAAGTATGACTTCTGCTACAGAGTAATTGAGCTAAATGTTACTTATATGTAGTGTGAAAATATTAGATTTCTGCTTGGATTAAGTTTGTAATGGCTGTTCATTATTCAGATCAATCACATATACCGATGTTTCTCATAGAATTAGTGGGTGCTGGATTATGTAAGGGTAGATGGCCATGACATGACTGCTGTGGCATGACCTCACTGAGGCTAACGGGGAGGTATCAGGCTGTAGGAGCTCTGAATTAGGGTTAAACAAGAGAAAAAACTGCAGAAGTGTTAAACACAAAAGGCTGATTATCAGAGTTGGAGGTAGTCGTAAACAGTCTCTCCACAGTCGTGTAAGTGAGGAACGTTAACTACCTGCTTTTATCACTGCACCCATTTCTATGTTCGATTTTAGACCTAGAGCACATTTGCTTTCTTTCCCTGGAGTCAGTGAGATCTTTACTGTTGATTTCTGTGAGATCTATGGTTAGATGTCAGTAGTACAATTCATACCTCTCCCATAGGCTTTTCATAGATGTCTTCTTGCCATTGCTCAGCCTTTGTTTGAATAGCATCTCGCTGGAGGGCTTCCAACACCTTCTTGGGAGTAACAAAGCCATACTGTGCTTCAAGCAAAGCCAAGTCAATTTTTTCAGCCTTAAGTATTCCTATAACTTCATCTTGAGCCTGCAGAAAGACAATGTAAGTTCTCATTTTGTTAAAACCGCATTTGTGTATTTACAGGTTAGTTGGATGCTTTCTACTTTTGGTTTTAAGGAAACAGAAGAACTCTTTGGGGAAAGCGACATCTATAAAATGCCCCAAGATAGGTAACATGAAGAGAGTTAAAGCATGAGGGAAGTACTGGTGTTTTTATTTTGTGAGTCGTGCATAAAGAACAGGATTGTCAGAATCTTTACTGGTGCTTAATTAATTAATTAGCAGTGAGGTTGAAATGCCATGTCGGGAGCAGCTTGTACTGGAAAAACTGCGACTCGTGGCATTAGAAGCTGATTTTTACTTTTTTATTTTTAGCGAGTTATTAGCATGGATCTGGAAGCCTAGACATGTGTGGATGGTTTGGGTATGGTGGTGTCTTTTGTAGTTAAAGCCAGCCTGGAGTAGTCTGCTTTTGTCATTGCACTGAGTGTGTTTGAGCGCTGAGTGTTGGGAAGTATATGGTGCAGGGGATGTGACCTTTCACGAAACGCATTCCAAAACCATGCTATAATGGCAGTTCTTTAAAACAAGATTGATTGCCTGCAAAGCTGGCAGTTGGGGCCTTAGTGCATGGATATGTATGTATGCATGCATACATGTATGAGACGGTGCCTTCTGTACTTAGAGATATGTAGATGTGCACACACTTGCGAATGTGCCCTCAACCAATCTTGCAGCATTGTTCCTTGGAAGTAATTGCTTTAATGGCATTCTCAATTTGCGAATGCACTCTCAAGAAAAAAAAGCATTTTAAAAGGTGAAGATCAACATTAAGTTGTGTTATCTGGTGCCCCCCAAACTGTGTCATTTTAAAATGTATAACCTGAAAATGTGCACTGTACTTTTCATTTTAATGTCACTGCATTTTTTTCTGAATCTGACAGAACATCTGATGGCATTCTGTTCCCAAAGAACAGACTCAGTATGCAGGTGCGTTCTCAATATGTTCTTCCGTGTATGTATTTCAGAACTGGTTTTAGAAGCTGGCAGATGCACATAACCTATTCCTGTTTCACAGCATTGCTCTAAGTCCATGCTGGATTGTATGTATGCCTGCAGTATCTGAAATGGTCTGCAGACACTCTGCTCTTTAACAACAAAACACTTCCTTGTTCTGAAGTCACGAACTGAGAGATGTGAAGTTGGAGGAGACAGAATATCTCCTGTATATATTGTACTAATTGTCTGGAAGTCTCGCTTCCAGAGATAGTGTTGTTTCACAGTGATATCTGCTTATCTGAATGTTTCCTCTGGAGGACAAACTGGCTCAGGTGACCACCTGCCCCAGGCTGTGCCCAGCTGCTTCTCATGGGAAGATACTGTCCCCCGCCTCCATGACAATGGCACAACTACATCACTGTCTCAAACATCGCTTGCAACACCTCAATTAAAAACAAAATGCTAATCCTAGAAGGGAGGGGATTGGGAAGAGTGGTGTGTTCGGATCAGTAACAATTTTGCTCTGACCGCTGTTGGGAAGAACACTCCTATTTCTCTATTTGTGTCTGTGCTTTAAAGAGGAAAAAATCCATTTCTAATCTGTGTCACAGCAGAAAAAAAAAAACAACTAAAAGAGCAATCTTTGTGCACCTTAAATGGTCCGGAATGAGAGGGTTATGGCACTCAACTTGAAAACTTAATTTTATGTCTGGATTGTCAGCTGATCTTTAGAGATTTGACTTGGCATTACTGGAGGTGGAAAATCAGGAATAAAAAATGACTTCCCTCTTTTTTTCATTTGTAATGCTTTCTTTAGAATGTCGGACACAATTTGAAATTTTCCTATCAGGCTCGTTGTATTCCAGTTTCTCATTTCATTTTGTTCCATTTTTAAATCTTGTGAGTTGAATCGAATGTGGGTAATATAAATAAATAAATGCGTATGTACGGATGCGTATGTATTTGTCTTGTGGAAAAAGAGGACTCTTTTGGAGGAGTGTATGACATCTGTATTTTAATCTAAGTTTAGGCAGGGTAAGTGAGCACCCCCGGAGACTGGTGTGTCTATCAAAAAGGACTCGTATAGCACGTGTGTTCCATTAAACATTTATATTAGCATGTATTATGTAAATATACCTGCATATGTTAAGGAGGAAACTACCAAGGTGCTATCCAGGCAATAAACTCTGAAACAATGTGCTACAGCCATCGAAGCTACTTTGGATGCTTGCTTGTCTCTCTACTTGTAAGCTGTTTAAAGTGGCTGTCACTTTTTGTTTGCAATTGTCCACTGTAGAAGCATCTCCTCTTTTCTCACTGGAAATCTGGTTCCCAGTTCCCGAAATTATGTTTGGCCTCCTGGCATCATTGGCTGCTTGGCAGCTGACTTTTTCCAGATAGAAAAATTCACTTTCTTCAAAATCTGGTGTGTTGCAGGTTAACTGCACGTTCTGCCTATTATGGGAAATGAAAGGGATATTTTGGTTTGCTAACAAAAGTTGTTAGAAAGCTGTTGAGTGAGTTACTGCTGGTGACTCGGCATGTACTGATTGTTTTGTAATAATGCTCATGACTTCATAGGAGAAGGAAGATAAGTAATTAAGTAACATATCTTAAAGATCTCTGCAGTTTCCTCCATATAGTTTTTATGGTACAAACACTTTGTAATCAAAATACATCAGGGCAGCATAATAGGAAAGTTTTCCGAGTTCTCTGCTTTGAAAATTACATGATTGTATACAGTGGATCATGAGTGTTTTAGTGTTATACAAACACACTGTGAATAAATTGTATTTGCATTTAAGAGAATAACATCGTTTCATGTTGATAACTATTCTGAGTATCTGGATAATCTCTAGTTTTTCATGCTCTGTGGTTTATATTAGTCCTACTCCAGCAAACTAGGTAAGATGTTTCCGTAATAGGAAAGCTGCGTGTGTTTGCAGTAAAGAGCAGAGGGAAAAAAAAAAAAAGAAAAAGATTTTTTTAGCTTGCAATATAAAATAAGACAGTAAGTCACCTGTAATTCACCCTCAAGGACGCTAAGAAGAAATAGCAGATCATCACGAGAGAGATCCTCTCTTTTCTTGAAAGAACTTCTTTGCTTTTTCTCAGCTTTAGGGCTTCTTATGATGGTGCTGGCTTGGGGCACATCATCCTTCTCCTTTGACCTTCTTTTCACGTTCCCTTTCCCACTGTAACCCGTCTCTTCTTTATGGTGGCCTTTTGGCCTTTGTTGGCACGGCTTTGGTCTGGTTGGGCTTTCTGCACTGTTACTTCTGGAACGCATGGTTTCTCTCTCTGAAGCTGAAGGAAAGTAGGGAATAAAATAAAAGTTTTAACTTAGAGAGAATATAAAAATCTCATGCTAATTTATGGTGGTGTCCTTCCCTCCAGACTGGTAGTTTCCCCTCCCACACTGGGCTCCTTGTCTTTTGAAAGGAGCTGACAGCCTCTCATGAACCAACAGGACTGAACTGTCATCCTTACTGGGTGTCGAGTGGCAGTGAAGGGAGACTTACCTAGTCCTGTACATCTGGAAAAATCTCATCGCTAACACTTGCGAAGGCAGCACCCTTAGTAGCAATACTGCATGCACCACTGCAGACCAGATTTCCCATCTGAGAGACAGCGTGTGCTGTCTGCCTTTCAGGTAGGTCCTGCTGTGATAGGGCAAACTCAGCTTTAGAAGGTTTTTGTTAGGAAGATCTTTCTGTTTGTATTTCCCTTGTTGGACAGCTGTGTTTTGTTTTTCATTCTCTTTCCAAGGAAGAACACAAAAGCAGTCCTCCGCTACTTCGAGTTATGCAATTGTGTTCCTCCTAGTTTATGAAGCATAGAGGTTAGTATATCCAGACTTCTAGGCATGATCCTCACCATACCCCTCATTCCCCAGTGATCACAGTGCCTCCCTGTTAACCATACAGTGTGAAGTCTTACTACTTCTTTGGTGCTACACTCTGAGGCCATCATACAGGTCTTAGCACCTCACCACCAAGGGAAGCTTAGCCTAGCTTGTCCCTTTTGAAGCGCCACTGTTACATAAATATACTGTAATGCCTGTGCAGACAAATTACTAATGCTGTGTAAATATTGATTAACCTCAGGAACTCTGTTTTGCTTATCACTGCTACAATTAAGGTATGAATGGATTATAATCCACCTCTACAGAAAAACTGTGGTGTGGTCATGGATACAGTTGAGCAGACGAAAGCCCAATCACGCATTTAGAAGGGGAAATTATGCACATTCCAAATTCAGACAAAGCACGTTTTTTCATATTAAAGTTTGAAGTCTATTGCTGGAAGTTGTATTGGTGAAAGCTTATTGGTCATTACTTTGCAAAAGAACAAGGAAAGAAAGGCTTGAGCTCAACAGCAGCTGTTTGACTTGAAGTGGTGATTTTCTCCAGAAAACTCTTATGACCCATGGGGGGCAGGAAATTATTGTGCTGCTGCTTTTTGGCCATACAGATCTATGGCTGATAAAGTTCTTCCAGAGCTCCCCCTTCAGCAGGGTTCTGAATCTAAATCTTGAACTACACTCTACAGCTACGTTCTTTAACCATGGTAATTTTCCTCTGACTGCTATAAGCACATCCTTTTGCAAGAACAGAGGAAGGGGAAAATGCTTCTGGTCTGGTATGAATGGTGGTTGAAAGCAGGAAAAAAAATATCAAAAACATTACAGAGAAAGCAAATGAAATTTATTTTAGTACTGAAGAAAACCTCTTCTAGTCTAAATCAGAACAGCCTGTCTTTCATAAGAGAACTTGTTTCTCCTAGTGTCCAAAAACCAACGTGTGTCAGAGTTGTGTGACATTGAGCACTGGATACCTGTTTGATGAAGCTCTGCTTCAGTGATCTCACATCGGGATGGCACTTGTTAGATTTGCCAGAAAAGTTGATATACTTCCTGAAGGATATTACCTGTTCAAGTCTTAACGCTTGCAACCCACATTTGTCTACATAACTAGTGCTAACATTTAGTACTTTGGTACCATGGCAAAAATGGTCACATTTGTTTCTAAAACAGCAGTTTGGCCAAAACCCCTCGGCTGAAAACATAGAATATTTTTAGAATATTTTGGGAAATTACAGTGTCAGTGCATCTGAAGTGATGGGAGAAATGAAGGTCTTGTCTTTCCTAAAGGTCTTTTCCCATCTAAATTTTGTGATTTAGTTTACTGTCACTTCTTTCACAGAGGTCTGCTAATTTGTCTTGCTCATTTTTTGTATCTTGCTTACAGGATGGTGCTACTTTGGAACGTGACTGTTGATTTGCTTTCAGCTTCAAGTGCTGCACATCTGCTCGGTTTTCACATGGTGGGTTAATGGCTAGTGGTTGCAGCATCAGAGCCATAAGCTGTGAGTTAAATCAGATAACCTGAACTCACTTTAAGCTTGTCCATGCACTTTGATGATGCAGGCACAGGATGCTATGAAACATGTAAATAGCCCAAGATGTCCTTCCTTTTTTTCCCCTCATGTGCCAGGTGCAACAGCTGGTTTGATTGGACGTCAAGCGGTCAGACTTGTGACCAGTGTAAACATTTCTTCACTGAAGGGAAGTGGAACAGATGCATAACAGAGGTTCTTGCTTTTCCAAGTTACTTTTTTTCGGTTGGCTGCACTGGAAACAGAATCCTGAACTTGAAAGGGCACAAGTCTCAGCAATACTGATAAGATGAACGTCTGCCCCCTTTTATTTTCTTATGTTATATACATTCTCTTGGCTTCAAAGCCACATGCCATGCAGTTTTCACAGCTGAGGACGGCTTGTGGTGAGCCCTTTTGGGCTTTTGAGCCTGTTGTGCCTGCTCCTTGATCTGGTAGATCAGTCCTTATTACACTGATGAAGGGTGCTCGGTGCCTGAGAAGGTTAGCCAGCCTGCTGATTAGGTCACCCTCATGTAGAGTTGGTGCCTTTGCAGAATTCCAAAGTGGATTTTTCTTTTCTTCTTGAGCAGCCATTACCTACACTTCATTTGCATTTTGTTCTGGCATTTCTGAATGCCAGGGTCTACTATTAGACCTGCTAATGCAAATGGTTATCAGATTTAGCAGTTAACACAAATGATTAAAGAGTGAAGTGGCATACTGAGTGTATGCTTGAGGCACTTTTTTTTATTATTAGTTGTATATACCTGACAAAAGAGACACAAGCAGTCTAGTATTAGTAGGCTGCTTTATTGCTATGCTCCTTATTTATTCATTCATTTAGTCTTTGTTGTTACCTGTACATTGCCTGGCATTCTTATTGTTTGTAGTGCTGCATGCTTACATAATAATGATAGTACTAATAATGTGTTCAAAGGATGCAGATACGACAGATTTGGAGGAGGGTGGAATATTTCTTGTTTGCTCAATGGATACTAAATAATTTGAATTTATATTTGACTTAAAACGAAGATGTCAAATACCCATGGTTTTTTTTTCAGTTGTGAATTCAAAGCTATTGTACTTGAAGCTGTCTGCATGTGGTCTGATGCTAGTGCACCTTTAAAGTGTGAGCCTCCATAGATGTAGCACTGTCTAAGGGACTAACAGAGCGCTCCTGAGAGTTCAAGCACATTACTGCTGCCCTCACACCAAGGCAGAGAAATGATCTCTTGTAGTCCATAGGATGCTGGTTTTCTGTACAGGTATTAACCCTTGGAATGGCCCTAATGTAACACTGAGAGTGGAAGCAGTGTCATTTGAAATTTCCTAGCTGTGCGTTTTTGTCCGAATCCTCGCTGCCGCCTACTGCAACAGGTAGATTAGGTTATGTTCTTTGAACAACGCTTTCCATGTACTTGAATGGTAATGAAAAGAAAATTCTTTTTTTTTTTTTGGAAGGTGAAAATGTTAATAGGGTCTTAAAATTTTGGGGTATAAGTTGTCTCATGGCACCCCAAAAAAGGTATTTCATCCCTCTTGAGCCCTCAAGATCAGCTTAATGAGTATAAAATTTCCCCTTTGCCTATCTGCATGTCAGTCAGTTTTCATTATAAATCAGGTATTGATGGGGTTTGAGTACAAGAAAGGTAGCTTGCAAAAAAGTATTAAGGAAGTGTTCTTTTTTGTAGTAGTTGTTGTAGATCAGAATCTGTGTGGTTTCTCCTTGAGTGTGAAATGTTGCATTTTGTGGCAAACTCCTGTATGAAAATTGACTTAAGACCAGTTTCTACGTACCACTGAAAAGGATAGCAATATAGAATACCTGCAGAAAAAATTCAACAGCTTCTAAGAAGGAAGAAGGTAAATGAGAAGTTTTGGTTGAGCCCTCACCTATGATCTGGATAAAATAATATGCACCAGGGACTGTAGCTACAGGAACAGAAGAAACAAAGATACATATCAGCATTCTTGTATGATTAGAATGTGATCTGGTTGCATCCAAATAAATGAAGGTTGAAAGGGACCATCCTGATCACAAAGTCACACCTCCTGACATCACAAACCATCATGTGCTGGGTATTTAATTCAGATGAGTCCCCGGACTGGACCTCAGAACTGTGTGCTTGTACTCTCTATGCCACAGGATGCTCTAACAAACCAACTTTTAGCTGTGTTTTTTTAACTTTACTGCCTGTAAGTGTGCTGAGGTCAATATTTTGCAGTACTGTTTTTTGAGTCCTGATACAGGTTGTCTGTTCTAATGAAGAGTTTGCAGCAGTATCATGCTTTATGTCACAAGGTGATGATTTCCAGGTTTGGTAGATTCAGTGCAGCTTAGTAGACTGGTTTCAAAATGGAGCAAGGGTGGCTTACATCGAAGCATTCCGGTGAGCCAAATTATTGCACGCAACATTCTCAGCAAAATTTGAGTCTATTCTTAGCATTCGTGTTTTTGTTCTTTTTATAGTTTGTTTCTCATTCTATATTGTAAAGAGCTTGCTCATCTCTGAACGTCTGTGCTGTCTTCCTGCATATAAAGGAAACATTTTCTCTTAGCGATGTGCAAGTAATCTGAGGGATCAAAATATACTTTCCTGAAGAGCCAGATGATTAAATGACCAAATGTTTCTATGATGTTAACTTGGTCTCCACCCTCTCAATCATATTCTGAAGGAGATGAAACTGCATTTGTCTCTTTGGCAGCAGCAAACAAGCAGGTGGTTCAGAAATCCTTGCACTTTTGTGGGAAAAACTGAAATATCCTTCAGAGATGACTTCATCACAGACACTGAAGGGTTTTAAGAGGCATCCATTATTTTTCCATCTATTTTTCCCCTTACTATTTTCTCTTTAGGTAGTGATTGACTTATGAGCTAAGAAAATCCCTCACAGGACCAAATCTTCTCTTAATCCCAGGGTAAGGATCCTGAATAGTTGAGAAATTTCTTTTTCTTCCAGAAATCCATGACTAAGCAAGGAATCATGTCTCTGTTTTTTAACATCTCTTAAAGTGAAATAATAACGCTTTTGATTTGCTGAAATATATAGAGACTCTACCAACTCTACCAAACCTTTAGGACTGAAGAGATTATGTCAGTATGTCTATGGGAGAGCACAAAAGCACATCTTCTCTTTCGGAAGGAGGTACAGAACCTTCTTTCCACTACTGTGAATGTGCTTTTAAGCACTCACCTTATTTGTTACAGGACATTTCTTGCATTCCCATGTAGAAAAGCTGCTGTGAAGCATCATGTTCAGCTTGCTGCGCCATGTAACTGTCTGAGGACAAATTAATCTGCTGCCCCCATTCTCTTGCCTTCTTGAGTGGCCATGTGCCAGGTATTGTGCAGGCAGAGGAAGGGGCTTTTGGCAAGTGGCCACATCCTGTGTTCTGCCAGAGAAAGCAGTAGGTTTGTCTTGTTCTCTTTCTGTAGTTCTGGTGTGGCCTGTGGGCAAGCTATTGAACCATGCTGAACAACAAGAAGAAATGAAAACATCATCTTATTAATTGGAATCCCAGGATCTGGCCATTTCATGGCATCACTGAGCCTCTTCTGAAACTGATGCTTTCTGACAGAATGTGTCTTAGTTATTGCGACTTTCAAGTGGAGAATGCAGAGCTTTGTGGCAGTTTGGCAGTACTTCCAAAGATACAGCCCTTCCTTTTGGGCAGACTGTTTTAGCATTTTCCTTGAAAACCATTTGCAGTGGCATCTATCCAGAAGCTTGTTCTCTTGTAGAAAGGCTGATTACCTCATTGGGACTGTGCTCTTATTCATAGTAGACTCTTGTGCTGTTTTGGTGCATGTGCTGGGCAATAAATGAGAAGAGGCTTCTTTCCTACAATGGGTTCTTCACCCAAGGACTCTGGAATAAATACGCTTTTCCATCTTGGTATGGAAATTGCAAGATTAAACTGCTTTTCTGGGAAAACTGATGAAGGAGTGCTTACCTGCTTAGCCTGATCCATCTGTTGGCGTGTAGAGTCACAGGGAGTCAAGTGGGAGGAAGACAGAATAGATTAGAAGTCTGTTTTGCTCTCATGGAATCTTTTCAAATCTTGGTCTTTGAAGCTCTCAGGAGTCCTGAAGGAACAGTGCTGTCATTGTTCAGAAGAGGAATTACTCAGATGGGAAGCAAATCTGGATTCAACAGAGGATGTAAACACTCCCAGACAGGAAAAGTGCATGGGTGAAAGCTGGATGTCATTTTTCTATTCATCATGGCTTATGCTCTCTTGACCATGAGACAGGTTTTTCATCCCCTGGAGTTGGGAAGCCTGTTCTGAGGAGGTGAAATGCTGTTTGGAGAATGTTAGAGAATTGTCACGTTAGTTACTTTGCTGATGGCAAAGGTACTGTGCAACTTCCACCATCTCTTGTCTTGTTCCCATTCCAGTGATGTGGCATTTTGCACATATGCAGTGATTGGACTCCCTGTTGTATTACGTAAAACTTCTTTGACAAAATGGAGTGGTTGCTTTGAAACCGCAAAAACTTGGATTCCACACAGGTTCCAGTTTGGAAAGCAGTGCTTTAAGAATGTTTTCTGACATGAGCTGAACTCCATTTGTCATAGGTTGTAGCCTGGCACATGCTCCCAGTGTAGCTAATGGGCAAAGGCACTCTCATCACTTTCTTCTCTTGCTAAACCCTCAATCTCTCTCTTCCACAGGCTCTTTGTGAACGCAGTTCTCCTAGTTTGATGTCCAACATATTGCAAAGTTGATGGTAGTCTTGGAAAGCTACAGCGTTTTTATCACTTTATATACAGACAGTTTTTGTAGAAATGGGTTAGACACAGTGGATTTCTTGGAGGTGATTTATCCTCTCAGTGAGGGACTACACATGCCACAAGGGCAGAATGTGCAGATTGGGTTTTAGTTTTAGTGGAAGGATGACTGTGGAGTTGTGCAGACCTTGAATGTGCTGCTGCAGTGAGACAGCACTAGTACAATTCCACATTTTCATGGGTTCAAAAGTTTGAGGAGGAGTCAAGAGTACAAGTAAAATAGCTTGATTTTCTTCAGTTTTCTACTTCTGGGAATTGAGAGTTGTGGGGAATTTGATGCAATTACACTGAAGTACTCCTGAGTGATTAACATGGGGGACTTTTTCTCTGTTAGTTTGCTTGGCTTTCAGTATTTTTTCTTTGTAAAGTGAAATGTTCAACATTTGTCTCTTAATTAGGCACTAAAAATGTAATCTTCTGAGAATTAGTTCAGGGAGATTTGGGGGGCCTATGAAAATAAAGTAACTATAACATCAATTCAGAGTGTTCGATATGGGAAATTACAATGCTGTATTATGTGTTTGTCAGTAAAAAAGTCAACCTTGCAGTTGTCTGTATGACATAGTTTTGTTAGTAAATTACACTGAAATAAAATTCAGCAGTTTCAATTTCAACTAAATGAATTTGCTTTCCAAACATACAATTTTCTTATGTTTTATGAGCATAAAAACCAGTCAACATTATTTAATGCAGTGATTGTGGTTTAATACTTAATATTTAGCTGCTGTAATTTTGGCTTCAGTGCATAATTATTCTGTAGTTACAGCATTATCCAAAGTGAATAATAGCGCTATATGGAAAGAAAATGTTAGTGTCTTAGATATTATTTACCTAAATTCAGCTTTTTTTTTTCCCCCTGCATATCCTGAGATTAGCTGAACTGTAAGTATTTACATAGCAAGAAAATTCAGCTCCAATTTATTTTAAGTACTGTAGTGCACATATTGAAATGTATTGAAAAGAAAAGAGAACAAAGAGAAAGAAGAAAGAGAAGTATTAGTGGAGCCAGGTTTTCTACTGACCTGTCTTTGGTTGTCTACATATCCTAAGTGATATTAGACCCACTCTCCCTCTTCTTTCCCTTTGCCTTTCCTTCAGCTCCTCCCATCTTCTCTGCAACCACCAGAACAGCCCCATGTTCCTACCGCATCCTCAGCATTCTCCTCTCTGCCATTCACAAACCCGCAGCTCTCTGCACAGCTCTCAGGAGGGCAGGAAGGCGAAGGCAGCAGCTACTGTGGCTGGGGCTGAACCCAACGTTTCAGTTTTTGCTCACTTTGGCAGTCTCTTATCTCTTTCTTCAGGCTCCAGTCTTCCTGGACTTGGGGAAGTGTCTTTGTATTTGAGTTCTCTTGCCCCGTCTCTCTGGTTTGACTGGAATTGGCAGTGGTTGAGAAGGGAAATCTTGGGTAGACCAAGTGATTTGCCCTATTGCCATAGAGGAATAGTACCTATGGTTTATTCTTTTAAGTTTTCCTGTGAAATCCTACAGAAGTCCTGGTCAAAATTACTATCTCTTTCTACCAAGCATTGTACAAAAGTACTTTAAGGTAATGTCTCAACAGTGGAATTTAGGTGTGCAAATCTGTGACAGTTTTGATAGAGTTGTAAGATCCAGGAGAAGTTTCACAGTGACAAGAGTCTAAATGCTCAGTGTATTTGCTTGTCTCGCAGCTGGCAGGTACTTGTAGTAAACAGGAGGCCTGCAAAAGCAGCTATTCCCAGTGCCCTGACAATGTAGGTTATTGCCCACAGTTCTTTTGATGCCTTCTGCGGACTTAATACAGCCAAAGTGCCATCATTTTGTGGTAATCTTATGAATATTTCAAGGTTAATTTTGTGTCATCGAATTTTATATATATATATATATATATGTATATATGCTTTTTATATAGTTCCCTCTCCTCAAAACCTCTAATTTTCCTCCAAGTCAGACAGTCATTATGTTCTGTTTTAATCTAGACAGAATTAGAATATTGTCAATTCGATGACTTTCTTAAAATGTTTTTATTAGCATGACACATCTCTTCCAGTGCATTTTTTGCATCTCTGTCATCGGCAATGAACTTCCCCTACACAAGTGTATGTGTGTGTACCAACATGACTTCAATGGCCAGTATACCTTCTGTAATACGATGTCCTTCCTTACTGATGGATTGGACCATGACTCTGGCAGAGAAGGGCTTGTGACAAACCACGTTCTTCTAAGCCCTTAAACATGCTGGTAATGTGGTGTGATTTCATTTTAAAAACAGCATATAATCACAACTCTCCAAACGCTATCTAGCTGAAGAAATATAGTGTTATGGCATTATCAGCTATAATAGCTGTGTGCAACAGAGGAGGAAGAAACTCAAGGGCATTTCTTTTATTTCAGTGCATGTGTGTGTTCATCTATGCACACTGTTTTAGGATTTGTGTAGTTAGTGCATGTCTGTGTGATTCCCTATGCTTGTTGCTTGAGGGAAACACAAATGGTCTTCCTGAACTTTTGGCAAAAGAACAGCAAATGAAGTACTTTGTTTTCAAGGTTTATCTAGTGAAAGCAAGATAAGCAAGAGTTATCAATTGCATACTTTCTGGTGTTAGTTATCTTGTTTCCCCACAGTAATTGGTCTGGGTATCCAAAACCCAAACTACTTAAGCCTTTTGGCCATAGAATCATAGAATGGCTTGGGCTGGAAGGGATCACAGGGGTCATCAAGTTCCAACTCCCCCGCCACAGGACGGGCCACCAACCTCCAGATCTGGTACTAGACCAGGCTGCTCAGGGCCCCATCCAACCTGGTCTTGAACACCTCCAGGGATGGAGCATCCACAACCTCTCTGGGCAAAAAGAGAAGCCATCTCCAGTTCCATTTTACTAATTTTTGATCCTGATATTTGCGTGGAACCCATGCAATGGGCTATAGAGACCACAGTGAGTACTACCAGGTCTGTACCTTCAAAGTCAGTGTATGTTAATTTTCTTCTAGTGTATTTCTGACAATCATAGCTTTGCTGAGACAGTTCTTTGTGTGGGAGGGTTCTTGCAGCATTGCTTTTCTCCACACATGAAAATAAACCACAGGCTTTTAAATATCCTGAGAAAAGTTCCTTCAAAGAAAGATCATAAGTCTTTACGAATGACTGAGGAGGCTGCAAGGCTGCCTCTCTTGTGAACTCCTGTCTGTGGAGAGCTGACTGAGACCATCGTTTTCATTATTCCGTGGACTTGATCATTTGCAATCTACTCTGAGAGCAGAAGGATTGCTTGAAGAAGGAGCAGGCAGCGGAATTTACGGATGCCCTCTGACTTTACCAAGATATAAATTAAAAAAAAAAAAAAAACCAAACTCTGCTGTTTTTGCCATTGTATTGTGTGCGATGATCGAGTTCAAACAGTTGTCTTTGACACAACATGTTCACTAGTTCAGTGTAAGTGCTAACAGATTGACATTTTTAATACATAATTTTATCTGTTTTTGTGCCTATTGAGATTATGTGAAATGTCCCGATGTAGCTTTCAAGGCTTCAAAGAAATGGTGTATTTGATTATTTTGAGGTTTTGTTTGTATTTGGTTTGGTTTGCCCTAATTTTTCATCATCTATTTCCGCATCTAAGTGATACAGAATATGTATTAGCCAGACTTTGAAAGTTTGTGAACTTCTTGCTTATCTGGAATTTCCCACCTTCAGACAGCTTTCGGGATGACTATTTAATTTTTGTTCTTCCTATACTACTTTTTTTTTTTTCCTTATTTTTTTTTTCATAATACCTGCTTGACTTCATGAACTGCATCTTCTCTACATCAGAGCAATGCTTCGTGTGCTATCTGGTAGTGGAAAATACTTAGAGAGGCTGTTCAGAACAGCATGTTGCTTTTCTGAATAGAGATATTACTGTGTTTGTCATGTTGACACCAAGCATCTATGAACAATACTAGGTAGACTCTCAGGTTTGTATGTAAACCTAGGATTTCCATATTGTTTGTTTGAGTTATGTGCGTTTGTTTTCACTTGTTTGTTTTTAACTGATCTTCACACATTCAGTGTCGATGACTACATTCTGCTGCTATTGAGAAATCAAAGAGGAATCTTACATTTGTTTATCTGAGAAGTGAAAACACTCCATTTTTCCTGGGTTGTAGGTTATTTTATTTATCTGCATGTTGGGTTTTCATTACGTATCTTAAAATTTTGTTTTCTTAATGTTCTGAGATCTGGTATTTTGCGTTGTTATAGTTGGGGAAATACTGAGTTATTCTTCATATTCTGTAGTACAAAAACAGCATGTTTCTTTTTTTTCCATTAGTAACAAAACATAAGTATATGACAGCAGGCTAACTTAATTTTTTTTACTAAGACAAGATTCAGTTTTGCAAAGAATTTGCTCTGTCGTTTTGCTTTGTCAGTTTTGCTTTTCCAGCCGCAGCTACAGAACTGCAGCAGCATGCTAACTAATAGCAGTGGAAGATTGTTCACCCCGGTCCCCACGCCCACATTCTCCAACCTTAATATCCAGATGAAAAAATTAGATGAATTAGGCAAGTATCCTAAATGGTTCTTTCCCGGGACTTTAATAGAAATGACATTTCTCTCAGATTTCCAGTTGCCTCTTTGTAATCGTTCACCTGACAAGTAGACATCTTTTCTTCTGGAAGAGAAGTTTTAGGTTATGGAGTTCTGGTGGAGGTAGGAATACTGGTGAGTAGCTCTAGTTCTCTTCTTGCCTCAGGGCTAGAAGCACTGATGAACCGTGCCCCATATCTCTGCCACCTCGTCCCACTGCTACTCTCTTGTGCCATCACCGAGCTTGTGAGGACTGATGGCACACTGTGACTTTCATGAGCACTCTAGGGTTGCAGGCTACTGTAGCTCCTGAAAAGTAGTGAGAATGCTTTTGTTGCTAGAATTTAGTGAAAGATGAAGTTGCTGTTGTGTTGATCTTTTGAATCAAGTATCTTTTTATAACTAGAATTTGGATTTGTGTTTTTAGTTGTTTTAGAGGCTTTTTTTGTTTCTGTTGACTTTTACTGTTTTGTTTTTGTTTTTGTTTTTATTCTTGTTTATTGTGGTCCTATCTGCTTATTTCATGCAGGATTCTCTTAACAATCTGCAGGCAACTGAAAGTAAAGGAAATGTGAGCTGCCAGGCAGATTCTCAAATCAGCTTTGTAGTTGGTTTTAAGTTTTTGAAGAACGTTTCATTGAGTTTGATATTGCCTGAAGTAAGCCAAAGTAAAGTTATGACTTTGAGCGATGGCTTATATATTTTTTATATTGTTCTTATTAATTGGTGACTGTGGCTATGTGCATTTGCCAGGAAAAAGTGAAAAGCACAGAGTTTGAAAAGTAAGTGAACAGAGTGAAATTAATTTTTGTATGTGTTCAGATTACAGATTTTACTAGCCATGACATTCATTATTGTAACGGCTTACAGTTTGGGACATTCAGCTCCCATAGGAATATGCTCCACTCTGATGACGCAACTTTGGAAAATGCAATAAAAATGCACTGGAAACCACAGCTTTCTAATAGGAAGTTTCTTAAAAGTTATAAAGTTAAATTGCCTCCACATAGAAAAAAGGAATTGGAATGAAGTTCAGTAAGTGAAGTAGATGGACCTCCTGTGTGTCCCTAACTACCTTTTTTTTTCCCCCTTCCTTGCTTGAAGTTTTGTCTTGAGGCCATAATCTGTGCTTTGGCATGGAACAGATGGAGAAAATATGTATGTTCCTCTCACTGCTCCATAAGGACACCACAGTTCCACTGCACGAGCTTCATGCTCAAAAGGAGAATGTTGCTGCTTTCTGTCCACAGCTGGGACTTCTGGGTTTGGTTATACCGTGAGCCCTCTGGAGCAGGGCCAGAGCAGGGCAGGCTGGAGAGGTGGCACAGAACACGTGCTGTCCTTTGTTCCTTTCTTTGTTTTTCCACTTGTTCAAATCAAATACGGCTCTGACCAGCTTCTGGGCCAGTTTTCAGTGGGAACTGAGGAAAGGGATTTTCCAGGCGTGGAGGGATGTGAGGGCATTTTAAAAGGTTGTGATGTTTGCAGAAGGCCTAACAGTGGTCTGCAGCCTAGGTGCCTTCTCCTCCATACCCCTGTAAAGGCCACTCTGAATACCTGCTTATCTATTTGAAATCTATTTGGTAATCAAATCTACCATAAAAACAAAGCCTTGATATCCCAGTCTTCGTAGACTGAGCCTTGATACTCCCCAGTGCCAGTTGCCATCTGCTCAGCTGGAAGTCATTTCCCTGGCTGTTGGCACCGGAGGGACTCACGCGGAGCTCACCAGCCTGTCCACCATGATGGTGACAGGCTGGGATGGAACAGGATGCAGGCAAGGTAAGAAGAAAGTGCTGCAAAAGAGGCCTTTCTGCTGATGGTGTTCAGCATTGCAATGATCACAGGAAGATTTTGGAAGGAAGCACAGCCTGGGCAGCATGTACCATCAGTAGGGTGATCTGTCAGGGAGTAGCTTGTTTTGGTCTCAGCTGCAGCCATGTTATTTTCCTAGTGGTATCTTCTTGGCAGCGGTGGTCAGGTATGCAATTTTTTAGGTGTGTTGAGGAAGGCATGAGCGGGTAACTATCAATATTTGCATTCACATGCAAGTCCTTCCTAGTGAAGTAGTGAGTCATATCCTGCAGGCACACAGGGCCTCCTTAGAGCTGCTGTTTAGTAAGACTTCACTGACATTATTTTATCTGAAGCTAATATTTAGCTCCTGGGAGTACTGTGCCTCTTCTGCATGTAAACAGTGCTAATTTGTTATATGTCATGTCAGGAAATTAATGCCACTTATGAAAATACCTGTGTTCCACATCTGAACATATCCTCCTAACTCAGTGTTACACAAGAATACGTCTCTCTGATTGATAGGCATATATGAAAAGAAATACACTGCCTATTCAAACTTCATATATATAAGTAAGTTTGTTCATGAATGTTTGCTTAGCATTCAAAATATATATATATATATTATTCCAATGTAGCCCCATTTGATTTCTGAATTGTCGTTGAATGGTTGTAAAGGAGTTCATTTTTACTCACAGCGGGCATAGGCCTCGTGATCGCACATTCCTGCGCATTAATAGTATTTATGTTCTTACTCCATGAGGATAATTTTTTCTTAGCACCTTATTCCAAACAATTCCATTTTGAGTAAGTGAACAAGTATTTTGAAGTGTTAACAATGGAGTGGATTTACCCTGATTAAAACAGTACATGGCCCTCAACAGTAAGTTGTGCCTGTATGTGCAAGCAGCTCTGGTTGATTGATGATCGCAGATCCTAAGATTGCTCTAACAGCAAAACTTTACATTTCCTGCTCATGTTTGTGGAGTTGAAATGAAGAAGAGGCTATTAAATGAATGGCTGGATAACCTGTCCTGCGTCCTTTCATACCAAACAACCAACCAGCATCAGAGCATACACAGTGTGAAGTTCTGCAAGCTGCCCTCTTGCAGGTTGGCCTGTTAAAGGCTGTGGGGCTGCATGTGTAAAATTGGATTACAGTATTGAGGACTGTGTTTTTGTGACCCTTGTTTCTAGTATAAATCTGAGTAAATACATTTTCCCTTAAGCAGCCAGCTTCAAAATGTAGCTTTCATAAGGTATAACATCAGTGCAAGTGTAGTTGTTAATGAAGGAAACAGCTCTAGGGACAGCAGGATATTTTCACCTTACTTTAAATGTTAGTCATTTCCTTGCTGGATATCTAGAAAAAAGAAAACAATAACAAATAACATCCACCCTAAAAATCAGTGGAATAGGAGAGGGGACTGTATTTTCATGATACGTGAGAAGTAATACTGATTGTCCAGATTGGCTTATAGGGTATCACAGCTGAAGGATGGGGAGAACAAAAATGCTTACGAATGATAAAAAGTAAAGTAAATCATGGCTCATAACACTGTTAGTAATAATGACAGTAAAACTGTTTTATCATACACGTTGATCTTTATTTTCTTACCTTATGTGAGTCTTGGGCAGAGTATGTACATTTATACTCAGAAACTTTGCATGGGTGATATTGTTTTTGTCATAATTTCAGGGGGTTTTCTTTTTTGCAGTTCAGGGATGCAGACCTGAAACTTACTTAGCTATTTAAGACCGTTTATTTACTTACGTATAATCATAGAATCTTAGAATTGCTCAGGTTGGAAAAGACCTTAAAGATCATCAAGTCCAACCACAACTTAACCATACTACCCTAACTCTAACAACCCACCACTGAATCAATAGAATGCATATGGCTGCAAGCAAATGCTCTAGCAGTAAATAACAGGGTTTAAGCATCAGAATTTGTTTCAGGAAATGTAATTAAAATAGAATGGTTTTAAGTTGCCTTTCTACCCTCCAAGAGAGTTAAATAAAATCTTCAGTCTTTTTTGAGTAAAATGAAAACAGGTTTTTGGAAATGCATATTCCAACTCTGGTGTTGTTTTATCAGTACTTGAAGGATGATACGTGTTAGATCCTAGACATAGTTCTTAAATGCCTCTAAAAAAATTGACGAGAGTGATTGCTTCATTCAGAAATCTGGTCATCTTTACCTCAAAGCATCTGCATTCTGCAATTCAGAATGCAGTTGATGCTGTGAGAGTATTGCAAAGCACTGCATCCCTTCAGGGTCTGAATGATGAAAAAGCCTTGTGGCAAATTCTTGTGTTCTTCATATAGCCATTAAACCAACAGTATCCCAGCTGATGTCCTTTATGTTCTGTGATCAGCAGGATTGTCAGAGATGTGGGGTTGTAAGGATCTGGACTAGATGTAATTCAGTTTAGCAAGTTGAACTTGATGCTAAATGATTACTATTGTTCAGGGCCCGTAAAAATAGTTTGGAGGCTTAGTCAGAACTACAGTAATAAATATAGTGTGCAAGCTTTGAAAAAAAATATTAAGAACAGGATCCTGTGAAGTTATACAGGCCACCTGTGCAAGACGTAACCCTGTGGAGATTTAAGGCCGTCTTCCCTAGGGGCTTGTACAATACTTGTCAGAAAGAGCTTTGTCGAATTTGCAGCTGCCTCACTAAACATGGACCCTGGTCATCCCCTCCCCTGCTTGGCAGGTGTAGCAGAGGCAGCACTGGGGCTGTTGTCTCATGCCTGGAGCAGTAATGCTGGCCAGCTTGGCTCCTGAGGGAGCCGCAGCCGCTGGCACTGTCCCCTGTGGGATGGACAGTCCTGGCTGGACACATGTTCACCACTGTGTGCTGGAGCACATCACTGCACCATGGGGGAGAGGGGCTGCCCAGCAGAAATGCTGGAGGGTGGAGGATATGCCAGGAGGGGGCCTTGGTGAGATATGTACAGCAGCTTTGGGAAGTGGCCACTATTAGTGGCATTTTGTCTTTATTTTATGGAAGCTATACATGTCAGTATTTTGGGATGATCAGCACCAAATGTCTGGAAGCCTGAGAGTAATCCTGCATCCTCAAATAAGGCTCCTATGTATTTATACATATAAATAAAAATATGCTTATGAACGCTTACTCACTGTCAGGGAGAACTGTGAGGACTGAGACCATGACACCTTGTAGGAGTCTGAATTCAGAGGCTGGCTGGTAAAGTCCCTAAGCACAGAGTTGGGAGAACTCCCTTCCATACTCTGTGCTCCTCCTTCCCAAAGAAATTGATTTTATCTCTCAAAGATGTTGAGCTGCATCTTTAGCACAACATACCTGTATTTGTTTTGCTGAGGCCCTGCACAATTGGCCAAAACTGTAGCAGGAAGTCATTAAATAGACAGCTTATTAGCCTGCTTAATATGGTGCTTTTGTTTATACCTCATGAAAAAGTCCTGAAGTAGCCATTACCAACTGTTTTGCAGTAAAGAGGGCTTGTACTGGATCCCTCTTTGCTATGCTGGGAGTATGTGCCTCAGTACCCAGTACTGATCAGAAACTAACATTGATTTCTTCAACAAACAAAGCCAACCCAGAAAGTATCGTTGTGCCTTAGTGCAAGCATATATTTGGTACTACGTATAATGTAGTTACGATTCTTCATCTCCATAAAATATAGGGTAGCACTGGATTACCAGTGCTTTGTCTGCTAGGACTACCAGACCATGACTGTTCAAATAGGAAAGAAAATGTGGATGTGGCACCTGATTTAGGGCTCAGAAATCCTGAGTGACACACAAAGTAAATGGAAACAAATATTTTCTCATGGTATGATAGTCAGGAGACACTCCGTGATTTGATTTGACACCATTCAAGACTAAAACAAAGTACTTCCTTTGCAAAGCACACATTCATACTATAGTAGTCAGTGCCACAGGATAACACGAAGGCCGGAAGCGTTAGTAAGTTAAGTGAGAAGATTCATGGACGATCAGTTCAGTTGTGATTGCTTAGCAGGTTGCTCTGGAGACAGCTTAAATCATAGCTGAGGGCAGGCTAGGAGGAGGATCGCTCTGATGATGTTCCCTTTTTTCTCCTTGGCCAAGCATCTGTCTTGGCCCCTGGCAGGAAGGTTTTGGAGTTAGTTCGATCGCTGGCTTTTTTTTCCTGCATTTATTCTTTTGTAGGGGTGAGGCTACTTGTTCTCTAGTACCTTTTAAAACTGGATAGTGAAATACATTTTGTTGCAGTGCACTGATTATTTACAGCAGGGAGTCAGGCTAACTTTGCCTCGCGATACTGTATGTAATCATCAGTTACAGCTGTCACAAGTCATTATTTCCATGAAGAACAGTGATTCATCTTTCCATGAGTCGTCAAGAGATCTCACTGTGGGAGTGAAATTTTAACTCATGTCACCATTCTGGAAGAGGAAATACTTGAGTTACAGAGACAAGACATGATGTTTGGGTACATGTGTTTTCAGTTGAACAGGGTTGTCTTTAAGAACTTCTGTCTCTCTCCAAAGTGTTTTGAGTGAATTTAGTGTTTGTTCACTGCTAGCATCAGCATAGTTGTTGCACAGGAAGAAAGCTTGCTGTGGTGGAAGAGTACCTTCCAGCTTTGCCTTTCAACTGCAGCTCAGCCCTAGTCTGGAAAACTAGCTTTGTGTGTGACAGAACTTCAGGGTTTTTTTTAATCTTTGCTAAGACTGCTGCTGGTGATGCTATTCCAGCTGATGTTTTAACTAAAAATGTATTTCTCCCATATTACTTCTATTTATTGAGTAGAAACTTACCTTATTTTTCTCTAATCGCTTGTGCAAGCAGTCTGTTAATCTACTCATATTGCAAAGGCCTTTTAGGCATGAGCTCACTACAGCAGCTCTGCCATGTGTAGGCCCATGAATTTTGGAAATTTTGGAAAGAGCAGGTATTTGGAGAAGAGAATGTAGGGATCTAGTCCTTAGTAAGTCCAGCGTATCACAAGTTACTTCGCACTTTGGTTATGTTGGTTATGTCCCCATGTTGAATTTTTTGTTTTGTTTTGTTTTGTTTTTTTTAACTCGGTTGTCTTTTTCATACTCATTACACAAAGACTGCAGGGGAGTTGGAATGGAATTTGGAAATATCTGAAATCCAAATGTCACAGTTTTATAAAGAGAATAAATATGTTAATGAAGAGCATCTGTATAAACTTGGGGTAACATTGTGCGTATTTTGAAGTATTGTATTTCTCGTGAAGAGATGTCTTTTATGTGAATGTCAGTGCCAATGCTGAATCGAAGGACAATATTCTGAGAGGTCTTTGAATCCCTACCGTGATAGGATGTAATACTTGGACCTGCCCTTTAAGAGCTTAATTTTGTTCAGTATTTCTCCCAAATTCTAGTCTTTTGGAGCTAGGAAGCTAGCATCCCTGAAGTGATTTTTCACAGCATAAGCCATTTTGCTGAAGAGTCTTTTTACAGACTGGGGGTTCATGAGCTTTGTGAAGCCACACGAGTGATGACAGTCAGAGAAGCACTGTGAGAATGTTTTCAATCTACTTTATCTTTTGGTGTTTCTTGCAGCACTCTATAGCTTAGGCATTGGTTGTGGTAAGAGGCAATTAAATTGATGTAAAGACCAAGTTGATTTGACATGTTTTTTAACCAAGTGTTTATTAGTTGAAATAATCTTGGGCGTTTTTGGCATAATTTATGTTTGAGTGGGAATTTGACTCATTCTCAGAAGTCTGTGTGTATTTGAGCACGTTAAGCTGGTGTTACCAAGTGGAGCAGTGGGAGGCTATGGCTTATGTTTAAGGAGTACGAACCGAAGCTCCTACCTTGCTGCCTCCAGAGCCACAAAAATATTAATAGAAATCAGAGATGCAAGAAAAGATGTATTCCATATAGCCTGTCAACTTGCCAGTTCTGGCTTTTTCCTTGGGCTACTTTCCACTGTTTTGTTCCATCTACTTTTAAGGATCACAGGGGATGAGACTTCCTCCGCATTACTTTGGAAATTATTTTGCAGTCCTCATAAGACTTTGTGAAGTTTTTCCCTCAATGCCTCTTTTATATTTCCCAGTCCTTCAATTTCCATGACAGAACCTGCATCCAAACTGTCAGGGGGTGCCTGCCTGTTAGCTTTGGCAAAATGATTCACGCTGCGCTCTTGCTGTTCTTTCTGGTTTTGTTTAACAGGGTGAAACGGTGAGCATTTACGTGCTTCAAATTACAAGTGTTTTAAGGTGGGCATTGGGATGCTTTCTGCAGAAGGGTGCTGTGAACATTTTAAGCCAACCTGCATGTGTAAGTGAAGTAGCTGTAGCTGCTAGGATGTCTTTTACTGTATTCTCTGTTGTTTCCTTCAGACCTATTCCCTGCACAGAGCTGGTGTCTCTTACATCTTCCAGTGTTGTTTCCTTCATTCCTCTATCCCTGATCCCTCTTTTCTTTACTGCCGAGGTGCTTTTGCATAATCCCTGTCATAGCCCCATGAAAAGGTCCATTATAGCCTACAGAATTATTCAGGCACTTTAAGCTATATTAAGATTAAGTCTCTGATTCAACAGTACATCAAAGGAAAAAAAGCATCATTTAAGCTTCTGTTTGGACAGTTTCTCCCCATTTCATCAAAGAGAATTTGTCCCTGAAGAATGAGTTGTATGTATCTCAAGAGGTAGGGGCCAGTGCGTACAGAACACAAGACAACATTGATTTGAACTGTTAGAAGAGCCTGCAGGAGTATGGTAGTCTTTGTAATCGGTTCAAAACCCCAAATGTTTCTGGTCTGTTATCATGGAATTAGTCTCCTCTATTTCATATATATACATGTATATATATATATACACACTCAGATCCTCTAATCAGTATAGCTATGGAAAAAAATTGGGGATTAAGGCAACTGAAAAACAAATGTAAATAACAATATACATGTTTTGGCTTTGGGATGTTACATATTTTCTTGATTCCTAAGAATTAGTAAGTCTTGTTTGCCCTATAAAGAGGGATGTAGGCTAATAGAAACCACAAGGCACGAGCTTCAGGCGGGGATCTCTTATGCTGAAACAGCACAGATAAAATTACCAGTGAATGTACAATTCTCAAATGCTTCTAGATTTCTGGAGCTAGAAAGGCAGGAAGATTTTGACCTTTGTTTTGAGGCTTCTGAAACAGTTGCTTCCTAAATGAATTTTTAATACCTGTTCAGGGGTCTTGGCAAGGAGGTGATGTTTGACAACTTAAAAATTCTTTACAGGAGCTGTTGGAATCCTGTGCTGTGTCCTGATACCTGCGGGCACTTCCAGGTTGTCTGTGGGCCTTACTCCTTCATAATTTGATTTGCAAAAATGTATCACTCTCAGTTTAGAGGAGACGAGTGGGACGGAGTCTACGAAAATTGACAATTATGCCCGTTTAGCTAGAAATAACATTTTTTTCCTGGTTCTTAGCTCAGTTGTCTTAACTCATGTAGCTTCTTGTGGCAGAGACGCCAAAGGAGGTGAGATGCCAGAAATGGCAAAATACAGGGTTCCTTATGTATTTAATAACTAAGTGATTTGCAGATCCTTTGTGGGGATCAGCAGCTTTGCCTTACTCAAGTTCATCTGTCTGTTCCCAGCACTACATTATTTTAGAGACTACCCAAAAAGAAAAAAAATAAAACAAAACAACAAAGCAACACATAAAAACACACCACTCCTATTACTGTGGTGCTACATGATAATTATCAGCTTAAATGAAGCATGCCTTAGCCATCTCACTAATTGTCGGTGTGCCCTTAGCTCATTAAGAATAGTGTACGCTGCATTTGTCCTGATGATTTTGTTCCTGGCTTGGGAGAAATAAAGCCAAACTTGATTCATCCAACTTCTGTACACTAAGTTGGACTTTCAGACCACTTCTATCAGTTGTCCATAACTGTGTGGTAACCACAGAATCATGGGGTTTTATAAAGGAACTCCCATTTTTGGTCAGAAAGAGGGGATGTGGACCCGGAGTTCTTCTACCTGCAGTGTTGATTCTAGGTTGGGATTAACAATCTGTGTAGTTGAGAGCAGCATAATGTTTATTGCAAGACAACTTCACACAGCATTAGGAAGCTGTCATTTGATTCTTGAACCCGGTGAAATCTGGAAATCTCTAACATTCGCATTTGTTATTGTATTTTGTTTGTTTTTCCTGGAGGCACAATTGAGTTAATTTCTTCTGTGTTGGCTCCCTTCTCATATCAGCCTTTAGCTTACTGTGTACAATAAGGTGCACCGTGGCAGCTGCTTTTTGAAAAGCTGCTGTTTGGAAAGGAGCAGAGAGGGCTGCCCTGCAGACCTGCACACACATGCACTGCGTCTGTATACGCCCTAGCCCAGGTGGGGACAGAAGCAGCCAAAGGCATGCTGAGTGCTTTTGCAAGACAAGATCAGTTTGGGGAAAGACTTTTTTTTTCCTTTCTTCTTTCTTTCTTTTTTTTTTTTTTGTTCTCAAGGTGAGTTTGTAAATGCTGTGTTAGATCTGGTCTGCACCCTGAAGTGTTGCAGCGCGATAATAGATGAGCTGAGTTGCTTGCTGCCAAACCCTTGTGAAGTATGAATGGTACACAGCCTAAGGAGGAACACCTCTCTGTTAGAACTCTGCCAGCCCTAATATTGTAATCAAATCATGATTTAAATCACAGACGCATCATAGTATCCTTGAAATAAGTTGTATACTAGGTCTGCTTGACAAAAACTGAGAGGATGAACATGACTCATGTGAAGGCATTGTGATAAAGGGAAGTAAGGAGATGTGGAAATCACATTACCAAAACATTGGCGCAGCATGATCATGCTATTTGTTTCTCATCAGTCTCATAGCAGGCTTATTAAAACACATTCATACTCTGTGATTCTGGTCTCTTTCAGCCTCTTCTGGTGCCCAAGGTGGAGAGATTTGGGTGCAGCACAGAGCCCTTCTTCTCCTCTCTAATGCTCTCTTAGCAGTTCGAGCACCGCATTTTATCAAAAAGCAACAAAGGGACTTTCCCAGACCGTGGTTGCTGCAGCAGCAAGCTTTGCGTAATCATAGGACAAGAAGTAATGGCCTTAAGTTGCCCAAGGGGAGGTTCAGGTTGGATATGAGGGAAAATTTCCTCTCAGAAAGTGGTGAGGTATTGGAATGGGCTGCTCAGGGAGGTAGTAGATTAACTGGAGGTGTTCAGGAGCTATGCAAATATGGCACTGATGGACATGGTTTAATGAACATGGTAGGGGTGTGTTGATGGTGGGACTAGATGATCTTGGAGGTCTTTTCTGACATTAATGACTCTATGATTCTGTGTTAAAACTTCTCAAATGGAGACAGTGGCCATGCAGCTTAGTTCTGTAAGGTGGAATGAATTTACCCTGCCAACTTTTCCAACATGCTAACTTTTACACAAGTAAAACTTGTATGCAGATATCATCAGTTGGCATCATAGTAACTTTGTCCTACTGCAGTGAATATAACCTGAACACTATTTCTTGCTGATCTAATGAAAATATGGGTATGTTCGATACAAGACAATCTTATGCTATTGAAAGATTCATTCATTCACTGAGCTTATGCTAGTGACTATGGGACCACCATTTCATGAGCAAGTCAAAATGCTTCATGATGGTCCTCCTGATCTGAGGAGGCTTGTTTAAAATGTCAGGAAGCTTTGTGATGCTGTTTGGGACGGAAGTTTGTGGTGGCGCATTATATCTAAGTTCTACTCAAATTCAGAGTATGTTTTCCCACTAAAACAGGTTTAGTTGAGCTTTACTGGTCATGTTGACCAGCTGTACAATTTCATTTGCTGAGAGCCAGCCAAGTGGATCTCAGTGGGATGATGCTGATAAACCTTACTACTTTAAACCTGTCTCTCTCTCTCTGCTGTTCTCAATATAATGTCTGTCTGACATGTGTGTAAATGATATTATCTCACCTCCCCAGCTGGGTTTGGGCCCGGCCACTACAAGGGTGGTATCACTGCTCCATTTTATATAATGAGACTTGTTCATGTTCTTTTCCATTTTTGCTCACCTGAAAAGCTCAGTGTTTTATTTCCCTCAGTTAAGCACCTGGAGATTGCTCAACGGAAGGCATCTCGTGTACCCTGAAATGTCATTGTTACTGTTGTGTTCCTGTAAGACTGTGAAGTCTGTTTTGATGAGGAAGTGAATGAGTTAAGGGCTGTGGAGTTTCAAAGAAATGCTGTAAAGTATCCCTACAATTCTAGCTTACCTCGCTCTTGTCAAACAACAGTGATAATATCCAAAAACGGGTGCAAGACAGGAAGTGTTTCAGGAAGCTGTGTTTCATGCAAAGACATCAGAAATGTGCTCTCTCAGAGGGCCACTTACTTATTGTAAGATCCATATTACTTCAAAGAGAACAGTAAAATTCCAGAATGTGTTTTCAGAAACATTGTTTCTGTCCAAAATAACACTGCTTGTTGCTCTAGTGTACAAATGGCAAAAACAGACAAGTTAACCATTCTCTGTTTTTAAAGTAATGAGACAGCTGCCTATGCAAGCTTACTTTTTTAAACATGAGGAGGATTCGGGTACTTTGTAAATAGTTCTATTTACTACTTTAAAATGGAACTTTAGCTTAAGAAAGTTGGATAGGAGAAATAGAAAGCCAGATATTTCTACTTTTAGTTTTTTGATTTGGTATCTAACACACTTTTAATTCACCTAAAGAGAGTTCTCCTCTAGTAAGCAGAACAAAATCCTTCTTCTTTTTTTTTTTTTTTTTTTTTTTTCCTCATTGCACATTGCATGGCCTTGCATTTAAAAGAATTGGATCCATAGAATATTGCCAAGTATGTGTAGGAGATGTGAGAAAGTCTTCCAAGTTTTTGCCAAGAAACTAGAAGTGATTTGTTTTTGAAAATCTGTAACATTTTTTTTTCCTAGTAGTCTACAAAATTACCTGGGAAAAGTACCCCATTTTCCAGATTCCCATTATTTGCACCTTGTCTAAAAACTCACATGAGAAATTAGCTTATTTTTTTCAGCCCTCAGTTGCACCCACTTTAAACCATGCATAAACATATAAATAAATCCTACCAGTACAGATCTCGTCTCTTGGTAGTTAGGGATATTTCCCTAAATTTCCTTTGTCGTGTCCAGAATCGTCTCTTTTGTAATATGAATCTGTAATGAAATGTAGAAGTCAATGTAATTTTTTCTTTAAACAAGCGTAAGTAAAAATTTCTTTTATCAAACATAAGTAAATAGACCAGATCCAGTAAGGATACTGCCAAAGTTATGCACTCGTAATATGCTCTTCTGATTTAGTGCTTTGACGGCTGGCACAGGCCTGCAATAACACTAATATAAACTGCTGCTATTTAATCTCCGACTTTGGTTCATTTAAAGATTTGTTCCCTCTTTGCTTTCTTCTGTATTCTGCTTTAGTTTCAAAAATATTCCTTTACTGTGATAGGGAGAGAACAAAATGTCTACTTAAGTTCTGCACATTTGGGAGTTCAGTGGTTCATGGAGTTAGGTGACTGTTCTAGAAGCCACCTTTTGAAAAGTATATCCCATAGCCAGGTGGATACAGGGGTGGAAAGAATTCCACAGTACCGATGTTGAATTATATGCTAGTAACCATCTTTTTCATGGAGATGTGACCATGTAACTCAGTTAAAGCACAAGGTGAACTGAAGGCAGGCCCCGGAAAGACCTCAGTGAAACTGAACTTGATTCTGTTGCATGCTGAAGAGTAGAATGAATGTAATCTGCATTTATAGATGATGTTCCAAGGACTTAACAGAAGAGAAAAGGAAGGAAAGTGTGATTACTTGGACACGGGAAGCCAATTTTTTTTTATTTACTAGTGACAACTCACTTAACATAAGCTGAAGACTTGTTTCAAACTAGATTATGCTTTACATTTACTCACTGTTTTTGGAAGTTATTGCCAAGAGTGAAAGCCACTTAATGTATTTCTAGTATTAAACCGTCTGATGGATAATGATAGCGTAGAGGGAGAAGGTACCAGTTAATCTGCTTTAGCTCACGAGTTCTGGATAACTTCTTGAACTCTTAGATTTCTAAAATTCTGCCAGGCTGTGTCAATTTTTCTCTGCTTTACTGATGTGATGAACTGTTTCCTCTCCTGTGTCAATGTCAGGTCATCTCCAGTACTATCTTTATATTGTTTTCCAGATAATATGCCATTTAAACGCTTTTCTATTAGCTGTGAAGTGACAAGTACCATATAAGGTAACAAGTGCCGTAACAGTTGTAATAACAGCTCTTAATAATAAAAGCATTTAGGAGTTTTTAAAATTATAGATGTCCCATATTCTTACTTCAGTTTTATGCTTTTTTCCTTTGTAATATTACGGATGCAAGATGTGATGGCATTATGCTTTAAGCTCATTAACTTCTGAACCACAGAAGTTAGGCTGTAAAGTCAACCGGGGCAAACATTTTGAGAAACTTTTATTGCTGAGTGGTTACTGAAGAAATTACAGAAGAGAGATAAAAAAAAAAGATAAAAGCTGACACATCCCTTTTTTATGAACTGTTGGGGAAAATAATGCTCCTAAGAAAGCTTCTGTGAAGGGCTATATAAATATGCACATTGCAAAGCCACCCAGCAATGTAAGGTATGGGAAAGGATGTCTGTTCATCAGCTGTTCTCCGTGACTTCGGGTTTTTTGGGTTGCTTGTTTTCTCTTCAAAGTATGCTGGATTAGTTTTGACTAACAACAATATGAATATAAGGAAATTCCTTGCGTCTGCTTTGAAGAAGTAAAAAAAAAATCTACTTGTCAGTATAGCACCGTTAGATATTTTAGGGTATACTTTTGTGCAAGCAGTGTAAGACAGTATTAGATATGAATCACTGTACTTGTTGCGAAGGAAGAAGGGAGACTTACTTACGTAGCTTTCACAGATACTTAGGTCATAATACGATAATATAACGTCACTTGATGCACTGTCATATAACTTGATTATTAATTCAAACAATCAAATAGCTCTCGACAATGTTAAGTCGCTCTTTGAGTAATGGCTTGCAACAAGTTTATTTTTTGGCTCTGTGGTGTTTTCTGGCAACTTCAGAGAGGTTTGTTCCATGTCCCGATCCCTTCCAAGATGTGGTGAGTTTTTCTCTTCCATTCGTAATTCTCATCAGGTCTATGACTATCCATTTTTGATGTCATAGTATTCTACTCTTCTTCATCTTTAGGCATCCACCTGAAGCATTACTATAGGAATTTCTCTCCTTATCAAATGTATAGAATCTTTGACACCTGATTTTGTCATCTATGGATGAAATCTAGGAATCTAAAATGAACTGTTGCTACTATACCTCTCAAAGGCCCCATGGTGTGCGTGCAATGTATAGGAAGACAACATCTTGCTGTTCTACTTGAAAAATCTGTGTATTTGTCACTGAAAAGAGTAGAACTTCAGTTCGTTTATTTTTTTTTTATCATCGAAACTAGCAAATTAAGATTTTTATTCAATTCATGCTTTAACCTTTGCTGTTAGTGAGATAATGAAGGTAATTGAAAGAAGGCCTGGCATGGATGGTTTGGAAGCATCAATTTAGTGTGTAAAATTATATGTGAATATGGAAATGCTCAAAATGTCAAAATATCAACATGCTCCTGCCACTAGCATACTCGGAATATTGGCTACATAAAATATGTAGTAAAAAGCTCGATTAATGAAGTATATGGGGTCTGTGCAAGTCCCGCTTCTTCATAGTAGCTGAAGTAAGGCAATGTTTTAAAGGAACGAGGCTGTGTTTAAGATGTTTAGACACACCTTCCCTTAAATGAATGCAATCAAATACCAAAGTCATTCCAGTGTTGTCACATCTTTGCACATTACTATGTGCCCTTTTCATAATGGCAGTTGTTGTACAAGCTCCCATTGACCTGCATTTTCTTACTGCAGTTTTACAATCACTAGGAAGACCATTTGAATTGCGCCAGTAGCAGCTTGGGAAAGAGGTGGCATTGTTTGTGCTTTGCATTGACTTGCCTCCTTCGTTCAGAGGGTACAGCTAGGTGCTTCTTAGCCTGTTCTGCTATCAGGAACAGTGACACGGCCCTGCTTTGGTAGCGTGCCTTTCTGATCTAGAAGAGCAGATGGATCGTTCCCTTTAATGGTTTATTGCAAAAGATCTGGAACATAAACTGCATGAAATCCTGTAATTTCTGAAGGAAATTTAAGGCAGTCCAGCTGGGATTTGATTCTGTGGATGAATCATTTCAGGCATTTTTTTTTTTTGACTGATTAATAAACCCCTGTCACAGTGCCACTATTGCCTTTTGTCACAGTCATTACATTCCTCTGGAGTCTCTATGGCCACTGTCTGTTTTGTTTCTTTTTCCT
This sequence comes from Alectoris magna, assembly GCA_030625065.1. Classification (NCBI taxonomy): domain Eukaryota; kingdom Metazoa; phylum Chordata; class Aves; order Galliformes; family Phasianidae; genus Alectoris; species Alectoris magna. The sequence goes on from CM060560.1 coordinate 111,827,320, forward strand.
CATTAGGGATAGATTTTTTAAGTTGGCAGAAGGTATCAGGATTAATTCCTACCACCAGAAGACACCACGTATTTGCATGGGGCTTGTTAAGCCACCAAATAGGCTTTGCTGCCTGCTCCTTTTGGGAAAGTGTTCATAATGCGTGCTTCCATGCCAGAAGTCAGGCAGGAGTGTGTGTACAGTGTTAAGTGGGTCGTGCTCGTTCCCTCTGCGTGCCTTTCTAGAGCCCGTGCCAGTGACGTTCATGGGAATGCCCGTGAGAGTACATCATGCAAGCAAACAAATGCTACCTCCAAGTTGTAAGTCAAATTTTGAGACCCCGTGTTGAGATGTGATTGTGGAAGGAAGCAGTGCCACAGAGAAGGGGAAAGCCTGGAAGGACCACATGTGAGACGCTCAAGAATGTGGAAAGCTCTTTTCACCCTTTTGAGTGTGCGTAGAGGCACACGCAGCCTCACCCCATGGGACAGATAAATTATGCATTTGAGAGAATTTCTGGGAGCTCTGGCTTTCTGCACAGTGTATGGGTCATTTGGAGCAGACTAATGACTTCCTCAAAGGGGGCAGAGGTCAGTTTAAAATTCTTAGGTGTAGTATGTAATGCAAATTATTGGCAGGTTTGGAAGATATCATTAAAGCCTTCATTAGGGAAGGACTTTGTTGTTACTGAAGATAAGGCTTCGGATGTAGGGTGGGAAGGGGACTGTTTGCTATATGTGTCTGAAATGGGTTTGTTTTGAAAGGCACCTCTAGATTAGGCTTAACAAATTGTGATCCTGGTTTATATTCTGCAGGGCACCTGAAAATGAATATTGTGGTTTATCAGAGGGCAGGTTTCCCCAGAGTGCTCATATAGACTAGTACGTATATATAGCACGTATTCTATAGAATATGCATTAAGCTGTTGGCATTGTCTCCCTTAATCTTATTCTTCATTTCAGTAGGTCTTAAATTAAGAAAGAATGAAGCAGTCGCACACACCCCTACCCAAATCCTGTCTTGTGAAACTGTCCTTAACACCTTTGCTGAATGAGGCACAAACATGACGCTCGCCAGCCTACGGTTTCTGGCACACCCTGTTTATCTACGCAGGGACTCTTCTGAGAGATTTTTCACTGTTTGTTGCCTACGTAGTCTTAAACTGTCCTTCAGAAAAAACTGTTGAGAAAGGGAATAGCTGTAAAACAGACCATTGCCTATTTCAGAGTTAAGATTACTGGCATTTTTCTTCATATGACATTGAACAGCTATCAGGAGCAAAACAGTTGTGTACTCGTCTCAACTTAATGTTGATTTGAAAGGTAGCAGCTTGGAAAGGGATATATCCATTTATGTACATTGAGAAAACCTTCAGAACATCTTGATTTCAACTTTAAGGGAGATTGAGTCCTACAGCCATGGCACAACAGAAAGGCTTTCCAAATTGTGTAGCATGTTGTATTTTCTTTGATGTTATCTTGTATTCCACTAATATTTTGATGTATTGTCTTAATATTTGAGCAATAAAATTAGTATTTTTTGTATTTAATATTGAGAAAGAGATGCCATGAATAATCAGCAAGAACAAAGCAGTTATCTATTTTAAAATGAGCTGATGTGTGTAGGTATCAGTAGCTCCAATGCAGCTACTGAAGTGAGTCAAAGACTAAGGAGAAAAGTAGGAGGTAAAGTGGTTTATTTCCTGACTCTGCTTTTCTATTTCCAGAACTTTGCTTTGTGATGAAAAGTAGACCTACAACCCTGTGGTTTGAAGTCATAAAGCTAAAATCAATTTAGCAATTCACAAGTTTGACATGAGATAAAATGAGAGGAAAGTGAAAGAGAAGGGAGTGTTCTCTGGGAAGGAAATGGTGAGAAAATAGGCAGCCTACTCTAGGAAGACTTAGAAGCGGATGAAATCACGAGAACCTGAACAAAAGTTTGTAAGCACTGAGGTTTCCATTTGGTTAGAGAGACTTCAGTAAACATTCTTGCTGTGAATGCTCTCAAGAAACCTAAGGATAATTAGATTCTGTTTTTAGTGTAATCTGTAGTGCTTTTTATTTGTTCCAGAGTGAATAAAAGTATCTGCAGCTTCTTAAAATGACCATTACCCTTTTGAGGTAATTAAGTTGAATAACCATATACATATCTTAAACAATCGCCGTGCTTCTTAAAGTGGCTACTATCAATCTGGAGTGAGTAATAATTTAAGAAAGATATTCCAAAACTTTTCCTTTTTTTTTTTTTTTCTTGTTTCAGTGTTTCCTCATCCTTCTTCTTTCAGTGGAGGAGCCAAAGTAACTGACTGGGACATAAATCTTTTCTAGCGGCACAGTTTGTGTGTGCTTACTGTAAACTGATTCACAACTGTGTGCTATGAAGGATGTTTAAAAACATGTAGGCTAATGTGAAAATTATGTAACTGCTGTGGAAACTTCAAAAGAAAGCTCTTTTTTCTTTCTCTTAGCCTTGTTTGGTTGCATGTTCAGGCTGGTTCTCTATCTGTGTGCTCTTGAGCATCCTTTGTATTTGTACTTTCAATAACTGGTTCATCAGGAACTTTTAACCAAGCATGCAATCTTGCTGTGAGAAGATAACTTTTTTTTGGTTTGGGTTTTTCTTTTTCCTAATTTTCTCGTTCTTCTAGGGTGTGGTTAGAGCTAAGATGAAATTTGGGTTGGTCTTTCCTTTTTTGACCTGCCAATGTGTTTGTTCTGTTAGCGTTGCTCTGCTCCCTGTAAATCAGACATTCTTCTCGGCTTGCATCAGGTTGCTAATGACATGATTAATGCAGGAAGGGTAGAGAGGGATGACGTAGTGGCTCAGGCAAAGTTTACCTGAGAATTATCTCTAGCTCTCTACTGTTTAGTGTCTGTGTGAGTCATGGCCTGAAGCCCTGCCATTCCCTGTTCTTCAGCTGGGCAAGATCACACTTACCTCATTCTATGTATGCATTTCTCCCTTTCCTGCCAGATCTGATTAGAAGCGCTTTTGTTTTAAACTCTAGTTTTATGAAACATTAAATGCCCTTTTAAAGATAGCTGCTCATAATGCTAAATGAAAAGAACCACAAATATATGTGGTCCAAGGAGCTTTGGAAACTTTCTCTGTCCTTATATGAATTCTGATTTTATCAACACTAAGTTTTTTTGTGTTGTTTAGCGCTGTGTTTAGCAATGGTAGTGTTATGGCATTAGTGAGCTTTGACCATGATTCGGCTGCTGTCAATAAAGCGTCCTATCCCTTCTTGTGCATATGCACGTATATGAACTTGCAAAATACAAATGGCAAGTTTGTGCTGCAACCTCCAGCCTTGGAAACTTCCTCTAACTTCAGCTACAGCTGTTCTGCTCACATTTGTTCCAGTCATTGATTCCTTAACAGAGTAGTAGGGCAACTCAACTGATCTTACTGATCAAGAATAAGATGAGCATGTTCTCTGATAAACTTTCGAGGCTTTAGAATTCCCTTACTGTGGGCTAAACTGGAGGAATCACACCTCTTTTGTACATAAAAATCAGTATTAGTTCTACTCCATGTATGTTTTCTTCAATTATATGTTCCCGAAAGAGTATCTGCATTATTCTTCCACAAAATTTCCTGGAAAGTGTGCTTTTGTGCTCTCAGGCCTCTCTTAAGGGATTGGCATGAAGACGATTTGCAAGAAATGCTGAATATTTTTCAAGGTTGCTGTTACTTCTCTGTAAAACTATCATGAAGTCTTTGACATTCTTCAGGACTTTCTCAACTCAAACTATCAGCTTTTCTGTGTATGCACAGCTCAGTCTGAATTACCTTGCACAAAAAGTGTTTAATGTTTAACAGTAGAAGAGTGTGCGGAAAACAAGCTGTCCTTTCCCAGCCGGCACATACCTTTCAACCTGCCAAAGTCTGTATCAGGAACATGATGTGTGGGAAAAAAAGTTCTGAAATGATAGACAGAAAAGCATCTTGTGGGAAACCTAAAATGCCATGAGACTCAGCCTTTTAATATGGAATGTTTTTACAAGTACAGCATCATCATCATCTCCGTTGCTTTCTGATATTTTCAAAACCGAAAGCCTGAGAATGTAACATTTGCATAGAATGTAAACAACCTTGATACTTAGATAAGTGACACTTCTTGGAAATAACATTCACTTGAAGGATGAAGAATGGTCAAAGCGAGCAGTTAGCCAAAAAAGTTATTTCTATAAAACATAGCCCTTAACTACTCCTAAGAAAGGCTGTAAGGATGCCTGAGATAAAATTATAGATGTGCTTACTAATACGTTTTGCAAATGTATTTTAAAGGAAAACAACCTCATCCAGTAATCTGCCGGTTGAAGAAAGTGCACCAGATGAGTAAATATTGAATGTAAACATATTACCAGTAAAAGTTTTGTTTTGTTTTTTAAAACGAAACACCTCAGTTCTTTAATGCAACGTGCTGCAAACTTTGTGTATACTAAGCTAATGGAGTTAATGATTGTAATTGTGTAGATGCCCAAATGTGGATGGCAGAAGTTTATGTCCAGCTTAAAGCTGTCTGCACTTTGTTTTGCTGATTGTAAAGGAACTGTTTACATGCCAGAGTAGCACAGATTTAGTTCAGTTTAGTCACTGTTGAAGAAAGACGTCAAGCATGTTGTTTGACGTGTGCCATTGTGTAAGCTGCATAACTAGAATCTATCTTTCAGTCTGAGCAGTGACATGGTATTTCTGGGTTTTGTTTTCTTCTTTCTGAACAGCCTTTGCCTTGGCTGTGGAATGGATTTGTAGCTGTTCATCTGAACTGCTCTTCTTTTGCTCTTTCAATGAGAAGAGGAACCAAAATGAGGTTTAGAAGTTTGTTTTTCAAAATTGAAATGTGCTGAATGACGTAGAAGGTGAGGGTGAGGAGGGGAAAGAAGCTGTCTTTAAACAACTTGTGTAAGCCCTCAGTCCCTCACTTGTCCCTCTGTGAGGCAGGACGTTGCCTGTCTCACAGTTACTGTCAAGCTTCTTGGTGCTCGAAGCAGCAGTCTAGCTGTGGGAAGGGATCTCTGTCCGGCTGCTGGGCTAGGTCCAGCCCCAGGTCAGTGGAAGTCCTGGTTGCGGAAGGGCCCAAAAAGCAGGAAGCAGATGTGAACAACAGGGGCCTGGCTCAGGTAACCTAATAACAAGTGTTCCAAGCCAAAATAAGTAAGTCAGCCGAAAGGCCAGAACTATATAGTTCACTGACTTATTTATTGGATTACCTAAATCTATATTTATGTGAGGATTGATGTGCCTTTTGCACATGCATCCTTTGTTTGGCATTTGTAGTCAATATTCAGGCAGCTTGCCCAATGATGGTGCTTGTCACCATCACTGGGTATTTTTCCAAATTACCTCAGGTTTATTTCTGTGTGCATTCTCCAAATGCTTTGTGTTGTCTTTGTGTTATCTTGGTAGTTTTTATCTTATAATTTGTCGGAGATCAACATGTATGAAGAGGCCAGCATTAGAGCCCTACTTATTCAGAAAAGGCTCTATGAAGTCACCAAAACAGCAAAGATTTAGTGTTTTATTTTTCTTCTGTCTGCCTTTCTTGCTGTTGCTTTCTGATGCAAAAGTGACTTTGGCTCAAGCATTGGAAGGGGCTGCCCAGGGAAGTGCTAGAGTACCCATCTCTGCAGGTGTTTAAGAGATGTGTAGACATGGCATTTAGGGACATGGTTTAGTGGAACTCAGTAGGTCAGGTTGGTGATTGTACTTGACCGTCTTAAAGATCTTTCGCAAACTAGATGATTCTGTGAGTTGGATCAGAACCATGGGACATCTACATAAAGCTTCTTAAACGGGATGTTTGCACCTTTTATTTGAGGGTTAATGAACAGAAGTGCTTCTTTCAATCTGCTTATGGAATGCATTCATGGTATCCATTCATCATTTGAGAAATCTTTCATTGTAGCACCCAAAAAGCATATGGAGCACCTCTGAGTTAAAAAGAAACAAGGAATAAAGCAAGTGGAATTGAAAATGATAATCTTAGGGGATAGGCATGATGGTCAGTGGGTATGGCGAGTAGACCTAACATGCCACAGGAAGATGGCTCATGCTGATGACTCCGTGGAAGAGTAGCACAGAGATCCATGCTGTGAGGCTTTCCTTTGTTTCACTCTTGTTTTTGAGGAGGGCTCAGGTCTGGTCTCTCCCTTGGGATTTTTTGAAATGTTTGAGATTCCGCATCTACCAGGCCTCTACCTCTGCCTTTGTTTCAGGCTTGCGGTTTTCCTTAAAATGTTCCTTAGCAGGTTGCCACTGGCCATTGGAGTTTTCTTGGTTATCTCTTGTCAAGTAGGAGGGTAGGCAACTGCAGGGTGATGCAAAAGGTTTCCAAATGTGTTGTTACTCTTTGGTTTAACAGTGTGAGAAAAGCACATCATTTAACCATCAGCGATCTTTCTGACAGTAACATCTTTTGTTTTTTCCCTTATTTTCCCCCCGGGAGTTGAGGGAATTTTGTTATTTTTTTGATAGGCCTGACTTTCCCTCTTCTTTCACAGTAGCTGCTGCACCATTTTTCCATTTAGAAGGTGTTTCCAAAGGTAATCTCTTACTAGGCTTCCTGCATGTAACTCCGTGACATTCTTATTTTGTACATGTTATTTTCTGCCAGTTGGAAATTTCCATTTCCCAAATCCATTTAGGAAAGAGAGGAAAAACTCACTTTGTGATGGTGATGCAGCAGAGGAGGGTGTATTTGTGTTTCATAACTCTGTAACAAATGTTTTCCATTTCCTCCTTCGCCAAAATCTCCTTGTCGGTAAGTACTGGGATTTGCTGACTGCAGATCTATTTTAGCATCTTATAAAGATGTTTCTCTTTCTGTAATCCTCGTAAACATGTGTGAAAGATAACATGAAGTCACAAATCTAAACACTGCTAATAATATTAAGATGGTTCACAGAGCAAGGAAGTGCTTTTTCGTAGTCAAATACCACTTTGTAAAAACTGAACAAAAGAATTCTGTAACAGATCTGTTAGTTCTCTCAATTAGCTTGTTCTTCTAGGGAAGAAAGGCTTTTATCTGTCTGTATGCCAGTAAATCCTAGTAACTTCTGGACCAGTTGAGAAAGGGAGATTTTGATGATGTTAAGTGTCAATGAGTTCCATGGCAGCAGTGGCTTTCCAGGTACAAAAGAGAGATCTTAGTGCTCCATTGTGCAGAAACCTACAGCATGAGCTTGCAAGCCTGCTGAAGGTTTTTAGAGTTCCTATAGGACGCAAGTTATCAGGAAGCCAAACTATGCTGGTTCCATTGCTCACAGAGCTGATTGCTGTATTGTGCCTTGTTTTGGTTTTGTTTGTTTGCTGTTGTTTTTTTTTGTTTGTTTTTTTGTTTTTTTTAAATCAAATTATGATTGCCTCTGCTAAACTTTTGTTGTGTTGCTAGCTTTTCTATTTATGTTATTTTTGCCAAATACTAGAAACCACAAAGAGAACCAGTGTGATAAACAAGAACAAATAAGGACAATATCTGAAACACTGTTATTTGCACATAGTTGGCTTAATAACATCTGAAATGAAAAATGGTTCCATTTTTAGTGTTTATTTTAGTTACAGCTTTTCTTATGCCCCTACGAACTTTTCTCCCCCTGGAATATCAGTAAATACTGGAGGGCTACTGCTCTGTTGCAACTATTTAAGAACCGCAGACCAAAAAAAGAGACCGAAGTTAATACTTCAGGTTTAAGGAGCAGTTCTGGTGTAGTAAATACTGATTTAAACTCTAAAAATGAGAGCTACCTTCAATTCTGTATGCACGTTTGTCTTGAAAAAACACTGAAATTGCCTTGTTCTGATAGTTTCTGATTTTTCGTATTTTCTCATTTCTGATTCACATTTTTTAAGGTGATAAAGTAGTCACCAAGACAACTACTTATAGTTCATATAGCTATAGTTATTTAAAATGACAAGTATTGGGCATCAAAAGCTATGGTTATAAAAGCAATTCAACCTGTTAGTGAAGACCAATGATCCTTCAGATTCCTCCCAGTGAGATTTTATTCACTTTAGATTGAAGTCCTCTATTTAAAGGCTGCTGAATCTCTGTAGGTGGTACTGCCTCCTCGTTAAAAATTTGAAAATTAAAATTTGATGGCTTTGTCTGCACGCTTCTTACTGCAGAATTGCTCACATAACCTTCAGAAACTCATCTCTTCAGGCAAACTCTATTCCCTTGTCGCAGTGCTTTAAGACAGGTTTCCCTGTGGTAAAACAGTTTCCTTTATTACTTGTTTGTTTATATTAGTAGTGGTTTCCTTCTGAAGGTTAATTATTGTTTCAAAGAAATTGCAATTTCCTGTTCTGGTGTAGCTTGTTTTCTTTAGATTTGTTCCATGGCTGTCTTGATGTCTATAAAATATTGTTCTGGAATTTTTTGTGTTGTGAAGGTGCAATGTTCCAAACGATGATTATTAATCATATTTTTTTCTCTCTCTCTCTCTTTTTTTTTTTTTTTCTTTTTTTCTTTTATCTCTAGGTAAGAACAACTTTTGTAGTGATCTTTGCTTTCAAAGAAATTCTCCTGTGGTAAAGTATTAATCTATTTTTCTGTCTTCCTTTAGTAATGGTATTATTTTTCTATGTCTTAAAGGGGGGAGAAAAAAAGTAAAAATAATCCCTGTCTGAGTGCTGTAACCTTTTGAATATGCTGATACGGTTGCTGGAAGAGAATTTTAAAACTTGGAATGGGAATTTGGGTTTTTACTTAATAATTTTCTCTATGCAAGGTGACAGTACAAGCACACAAGCAAGTTGCTGACTATCACCTGCAGTACTCCAAACAAGTTTGGAATAGGTTTTCCTTTAGCAAAAAAGTGATTCAGATTTTTTGTTCAGTATCTACATGCTCTAAGGCCCTGCCCAGTTTTCTGCTTGAGCATATGTAGTAGTAATTTCTTTACCTACTTTACACGAAAAGAATCTAAAGCTAGATAACTAAAGTAACATATCAAGTAGCTAAGTTAAACATGTACTGTAAGTTAAATCATGATTCAGTGGAGTAATTAACAAGACTTGCAATGGCAGGATTCCAGAGCTGTTTTTTAAAACACGAGTCTGGTATGTCTAAATTTACTGTCTAGTAATGTTTCAGGGTCTGTACTGTACTGGGTTTTTCTCTCCACAGTCACTCCTAACTGTAGATTTAGAAGCTTCCTGTTAAAAAGATCTTTCATTTAGCAGGCCTAGAGACAACTTCTGATTACCAGAGAATTGGTATATTGTGGAAAGTAATGGAACTATAAATACGACTTCCTGTGCATTAGACATGTTTGCCAGTTACTGGAGGCCTGAAAAAGGAGATCTTGTCTGGCTACAATTCACAATCAACCTATGGAAACGAGTTGAGAACAGCAATCTATTTCTTTCATTGGGGACACTGTTGGTTCATTTCATTGCAGTTCTGCTTTTTTGTTCTTTTTCCTTTACGTACACAGTTTTAATTAATCAGTGAGAGGCCCAAGCATGAGGTAATGCTGGAAATCAACATTTTGAATCCTGTGATTCTTAATAGAGAATTAATGGAAACAGAGGTACTGCTATCTCCTCGGTCAAAACTTTGTGTCATTTGGACAGTATCTAAAGACAGGCTCTGGGCTGCTGTGTGCATAAATTCCTTTGGGATTTGTGTGTTTTTGGAAGACCAAAATTAAAACAAGAAATAGTGTAATTCATACTGGGAAATAAGACCTCCTAATCTTTGAAATTCACTGGCATCTGTATTGTCACAATTTGAAGTGAGAAGGGCCCTCCACAGTCATCTAGTCTGATCCTTCCTATTACACAAGGCTAAAATCTCTTGCTTATTATTGAAACAGATTTTATGTGGGTTAATAAAGTCAGTGGAAGTTGCATGAATTTTAATTTTCTCAAGGCTTAAATATGCTTTCTCATTGCTGTGCCATCTGAAAGGCAGTAAGTGATGTTCTCAAGTAAACTCTGGAGTATGAGATGCTTTGTGCCAAGAAGCAGAGCTTGTAGCTTCCCAGAAATGCGTGGATGGCATTCATCCTCAGCCTCACTGCTCCCACACCACTGGTTCCCATCTGGCGAGGAGGAAGAGGTGAGAAGCAATGTGACAAGGAGAGGGGAGTAGAGAGGCAGTGATACAGATGGCATGAGGGAGGAGGAGTAAGGAAAAGGTACAAAAAAGCTGGCGTCAGTGAGCCTCTGCTTCAGTGAAATAAGAAAAAATTGGCATATGAGATAAAAGGTATGATCCTGCCAAGTGTTCTGTATCCATTGGTTTGACCATGTTCTTCTAAGAGTAAACAGGCTTTGAAGAGATTGAGGCCCTTAGAAGTGGTTGTTAGTTTATGGCAGGAATGAGCAAAATGCATGTATTCCGTCTCCTGCACACACTGTTGTACCCTTGCTCCTGTGCTCTTTCTCTCTGACTTGCTCAGTCTTTTCTTTCCTGTCAATCTATCTCTTTTGTTGGTTAAAGATTTATCACATTTGAGGCTTAGAGGCAGAACAAAGCTTTACTAATCAAGAGTGCTGCATTAGTTTCCCTGTGTCGGCTACACTCCTCTGTAGGCTATTCCTACTTCTCTTGAAAACATCATTCAGTGTTATGTACTCCGCAAAGGACCACAAACTCTAGCACTGTAGCACTTGCTTTGGACAATAAAAATGTAGAAGAGGCATTCTACATCAGCATACAGTTCATGTATGTATAGCACACATATGAAGCAAGCCCAGGCGGTACGGAATGGTCTTGCTGCGTGTGATTTTCTTCTCACTCCTCTTCCCCTCCCTCTTTTTTTAATATATTTTTTTTTTCTTTTAAAGACAGCAGTTTGGCAGCAGGGAGGAGAGAATAATCAGGTCTGAAGAAACCATAGGTCTCACTAATTTGAGAAGACTTCTTGCTTTGGTTGAAAAGGAAGGAAGTCTTTATGCCTACATCTTGTGTGCTGGCAGCAACATTACTTTCTTTTATCTGAATTCTGTTCTGTGACATAAAAGACCTGTGTTCCTACAGAAAAACAGTCCATTTCTTCTGAAGGTTTTCATGATCACAAGGCTCATAATCTGGGAATTAATTAGAAGTCCAGATTATTTAATTTAAAATATAAATTTAACTGCAAATATTGTGTTGTTTTTCTTATTTTTGTTTTGTTTTGCTTCTCCTGCCTTTGATTTTCCTATCCTTTCCAGAGTTTTACTCTTTAAAAGCAAAACAAAAAAGAAGTAAAAATGAGTTAAATATAGATGTAGATTACATCACTTGGTCTGTAGTACTTATATTTTCTAGAAAGATACAAGTTCACTGCCAAAGTATGACTCAAAGGATCAATAGCAAACAATCTGTGCAAGTTTACACAAGAGAACTGAAGTATTTCATTCCATAAGAATTGTGCTTTAAAAGCACACATTGCAAAAATAGATACTTCTTTGGGAACGTTGCTTTTTTAATTGTCACTGTTGCTTTCAGAAGTATGTCCAAAGAGTTGTTAAGATGATTTTTTTTTTTTTCCTGAGAAGTCTGTTGCTGCACACTGAGAACACAGGGGAATTTGAATGACTGTGGCTTCAAATGCTCGCATTTAACAGAGGTCAGTCATAATATTTCCATCCACATAAGCAGTGTTAAATTTAAAAGATCATTTGTAATTTACAAGCATTTAATTTTAACAAGGATCTCAAATAGGGATCAGAAAGATGTGTTCCCTGCTGCTCACAGTGGCTATGGCTGAGGAGGTTGAATTTGCCATGTCTTTAAAACATCGCCATGCAGTGCATGTGATGTTTAATATTGTTTGATTATTTTAAAATCTTTTGGAGTGATTTGTCTAAAATCTATGTAAGCAGTGAATAGAATTATACCCTTTCCATGCCTGCGCATGGGTGACATTATATAGAAGAAAATTATTTGGACAGAGTAACACTGAAATAATAGGCACATCTCTTCCTATACACTTTTTGTATAGCCCTATTTTGTTGACTCAATCATTTTTCTCTGCTGTCATTGTCTTAACAGTTCCTCTAATCCATCTGATGTCGATCCATTTAGCATGTCAGAAGGGAAACAAAGGGGAGCTCCCCACTCCACTCCCCGCTTCTTTAATCCAAGACTGAAAAAATAGATACAAACTTCGTAAGCTCGGGCTAGTGAAGAATCTCATCCCTTTTGCTTGCCTCTTGCTTTTAGTTAGTCTTTTTCTTTTGATGTAACATTATGCACACGGTAAATGATTAAAGTCTCCACAGTACTTCTGACAGTTCCACAGCAGTCTTGACCATGTACTGATCGTAACATCTGATAGCAGTGGCAGTTTTTAGGCTTCAAATGTTTGAGTATGTCACAGCTTCTATGTTTGAGAAGAAGCACAAAATTTAGAAAACTGAGAGGAATAAAGTAGAAGTTATAGAATTAAAAAATTTGGGGTGAGAAGGAGATGCTTTTCAGCTTTGGGTTTGTTTCTGTGTGTCCCTTAAATTTGGCACGCATCTGTTGAGATTGCTGGAACAACCTTCATTATTCTTAGCAGTTTACCCACCGCAAAGTTTTGTTCTCCATTTACAGAAGACTTGTCAAAATGCTATGACAACTAGCTGGTTTTAGACAAACAGAACCTGGCTCTAAAAAGACAGTAAGTCTGTAAGTCAAACATGGAGGGCAGCCATTGGCACTGGAAGAAGCAAGAAACCACAGATTGTTTTCTCATTGGATGAAGAGCTTAAAGCAATGTAAAGTTAATTGAAGAATTCCTTGAAAGTGAAGTCAGACTGAAATAAAAGCTTAGGGGTCTATAATTTACTAAATGTGAAAGCTTTGTAAGCAGTAGTGAAGCTAAAAGTTTGAAAAGAACGTATTTTAGTAAACATATCTGGCTTGTGTTACAGACTGTCCTGTTTTAATTATTTGTCCAAATAATGCAGATTTTCAGTAGGATCTCTAATTAGGCACGGTTTGATTTACTGAGCTGGCCCCATATAAACCATGATGTCATGCTGTACTGCTCGAAATTACAGCTCTGCTCATGCAGTTTCAAGATGATTATTTTTAACTTTGGAATGTTTCAGTTTTGTGCATCTTGGCTTTTGGCTTTGTGAACTTAAGATGTTCTCTGCTCCTCTCCTCCTCCCTCCCCCAGATCAAAGCATTTTGCTGCAGTGTAACAAGAATAAAAGCCATTCAAATGGACTTCTTAACACTCCTCTGTTTAAATGCTGTTGGTAAATAAGAAGCGAGGCAAGGACACTCATGCTTGCACTAAGGGGGTTGAGAAATAGGTACAGTCAGTATTGAACTGTGTGTTTTGCCAGGTGTCCAGATGTTGATGCCATTCCAGAGCAGAAATGCTTCATTTCTGTCTTTAAAAGATCTTAATTTTCTTTTGATGCTGCAATTGAATAAAAAGGGGAAGGGGGGGAAGGGGGAATCTGCACTGCTTGTTTCTGCAGGTAGTAAGTACTTACTAGGAGACAGAAACCTATAGACATGCTCAGTTTTACTCGTATGTGTTGCATTTTCTGCTCTTGTCCTGTTTGAACAGGGAAATTTGCCTGTAGTTCAAACCACATCCATTCCAAATGCAAGAGGAAGGCTTTCCACAGGAGAGTTTCTGAGCTTCTGTGTAGGGGAGGTCTCACTTCTGCAGAAGTGAGCAGCTCCTTGTCCTGCCAGCATCCTGATTTGGCACGGCGGACTGTAGAGGAACAGAGGTCTGGGAGTGAGGTCAGGGTCTGGTCTGTCCTTCCAACCTCTTCTGGCACAGTAAAGAGACCAAGGTGCGGGGGGGGGGGGTGAGTCTTTCTGTGGAGTTGTCCAGGCAGCTCTTGTCTAGGATAGAGCTTGTCAGCAAACCAGGAAGGGAATGAGAAGTGAAAGAGCTGAGGTGTCATGCTTGGGCTGGAGGCGCGTAATTACCCATAGCTGGCATGGAGTGGAGCAGCATCTGGGAGGCAGTAGCTGTGGCAGGGAAGGACAGGCTCCATTTTCTCCTACAGCCATAAGGAACATTTCTGAGTGGGAGGGGAAGGTGAAAATGTCTTCCTGTGGGTTTTAGTGGAGAGGCTTGGTGAGCTGCCCTTGGTGATGACTGCAGCGTTTCAGGCTTGTGTAGGTGGAGAATAATGCATTTCGAGTCATCGCGGAGCTGTGCTTCTCAGGAGGAGCCTTCATTACATAAAAGCTAACTCTGTTTCTGTGCCTTTGATTGTGTATATAAACTGGATTGCAGCTTAAAAGACTCATAAACAGCCGTGGGGTTTCTTGGGTTTTGTTTTTTTTTTTTTCTTTTTGAAGGTTATTCGCAATAAGTATCACATTTTTAATACAATCAGTTGTTGACTAACGTATCATTTTTAAATGTGTAACTGCTTTTAGTTGCCCTGTAACTCATCACAGTGTAGCTAATGGAGGTTGGAGAGAGGGCTGCTCGGAGGGGAAAGGGAAAAGGAGTTCATGCTCTCTCTGTGCTTGGTGCCAGTGAAAGTAAATGGGTGGAAAGTATGTGCGAGGTTGCTAACAAATGGTATGTGTAGTGGAAAGGTTTGATATCCGAGCCCAGTTTTAAAAAAATACATATTCTTTTGCTTGTTTTGACCTCAGAAGGTTGCCAACTGAAAACAAATTTAACCATTTAGAATAAGGTGGAAGCCTTAATCCATTGAGTATTCTGCTCTCTAGTTTTCAGTAATGGGGTCCTATAATGTCTTAGTTGTAACATAACCTCAACAGAAATGGTATGTAGTTCAATAATCAACAAGATTCCACTTCCTGTTGATTGTAACCCTTTGAGAAGCTTTTCACAGTAGCTGAAATCCAGTGATAAGCAGACCACCTGTCTTGTTTAGTATTGCTGAAATGAAGCTAAGTAAGTAGTGGATTTCAGATGATTTGAAGATGAGCTGCTCGTGTTTTGTCTTGCCTTAACAACACAGACATGTCTTTTTTTTTCATATCAATCACAAAATCTTAATATAGTCTCTTTTGCAGATAGTAATTAGCAGATAGGTGAAATGGATCTTGCTGTGAGATTTCAGTGGACTGACCGATTATCAGACACTTGGTGTGAGTCTGTGTGCATGCATGCACATGCACTGCCTTTGTCCTCATTTTCTTTAATGGGTCTGGCAATATGCTAGGTACCAAAACAGAAGCAGACCTTGAGAAGCATATGACTGACAGCAGTTTAATTCTTTTCTGTATAATAAATGACTGATGTAGGTTTAATTATCTTTTTTTTTCTGGCAGCTCTTACATGACATTTACTTGCTGAAACAGGTGTTGGAACTTACAAGAACAGTTTGCCTCTGAGAGACAAGTATAACAGGTACATCTCCACATCAGAGATGTGGTAGAAGCCCCATCCCTGGAGACATTCAAGGGCAATCTGACCTAGCTGTGGGTGTCCCTGTTCATTGCAGGGGAGCTGGACTAGATGACCCTTAAAGGTCCCTTCAAACTCCAAGGATCCTATGATTCTGTGATCACTGTACATCTTGTCATTAAAGCTGGACGTTCACCCACAAGCAGTCTCACAATGCAGAAAGAAGCTACAGGTCTGAAATTGCTCAGTGAGGATCTGTAGCCTGCAGTATAGGATGAAGTGATCGTACTTGCCAGACAAGACAAGTAGGTTATGATGACTGTCATGAGAAACTGAACAGGAAGGTGGAAGGGAGCATGCTTGCTGTGAGTCCTGGAGTTGCCAGGGGTCACCAGATGGACAGCAGTGGTATTTTCCAGCTCATAGTACTTTCAGTAGCTTCCTTTTCCTTTTGCTCTTACGATGTAAAGCTGTTTATTATCATGTGAAAAAGAATCGATTCAATAACATGTGCTTGAATATGTTTTCTTGATATCAGTGCCAAAAATCAAGAGGAACAGCACTGCACAAAAATGCTAGAACAGAGAGATGGTTACATCTGACTGCTGGGTCGCAGCTCAGTAACTGGAGTGTGGTTAGCAGAGAAGCCACGATGCCACAGGTCAGTGTGCAGGCTGTATTAAACTTAACAAAATAAGTGGCTGCTCATTTAAAGGCAGATTGCTGCAATTGTTGGCAGAAATTAAATATAGTACAGCTTTGATCTTGGTCTTTTGCAAGACTGCTTCTGACCGATGTAGCGGAAGGCGTGCTTTTCCTCAAATACAGCTACAGTTTTACTTGAGTAAAACTTCTGCTGATTCTTGGTTTTATCTTGAGTTCAGGAGTCAATACTAAGATGATTCACATCCCTTAATTAAAGCTCCAACAGAATCCCAGGAGGCAAGGTTAGAGAGGAAGAAATAGAGGTGACTAGCCTAAACGAGCAGGGACTCTGGAAATTCCTAAATTACTCAGGTTTCATGTAAACATTGTCCAATTACAGCACTGTCACTTAGAGTAATTTATAAATCTGTATCTGTAGTGAATATGATTGACAGAAACCACATCCATTCACAATAAAAGAAATGCTATTACATTATTAAGTAATAAGAAGATCACACCATTAGTAATATGATTAAACTGTCCAAGAATCAAGAAAGGCTATCACTTCTTTGTATCTGGCTTCTCCTAAGCACTGAAGAACAGCCGTGTTGTATCAGGCTGTTGTCGGTCAAGCTTTGTATCTTGTCTCCAGCTGTAGCCATTAGGCACACTCCGATCACAGGATCAAGGCATACAGTCATGCTCTCTTTGCCACATCTTGCTTTTTGCAGTAACATTCTGCTCAAATTCTCTTCTGAAATCTGTTCTCAGCTTTAAATTTTGGTTTTGCTGAAAACTGTGTCTTTATGGCAGCAAATCCATAGCAAGCTGCCTTTTCTTATGAACAGTATGACTAAGCGCACCCAGGCCTCCCTCAGACATGTTATCATCACCATCTGCTAGTGGCTTCTTGTCATCTCTACTTGCATATGAGACATTTCTTTCACGGCAGGATAAATTCATCTGCCCACCATAGCCTATAATGCTTCAGAAATGCGGTGAGACCAAGTGGTTTCTTCTTTTATGCGTTTTGTAGAAGAAGTAGTGGTTATGGGAACTATCAAGTGGCACTTTAGTGTAGGGGTATGAAGAGAAATCAGGAAGGCCCTTATGAAACGTGGAAGAGGTTACTGTGCTTTGTGTTTTCTTCCTGCAGCTCTGGAGCTGCCCTTGTGCTAGGGGTGGGCCTATCGCTAATGTTAGCATCAAGTCACGTGCTGGCAGTGAACGGATTTTGCATCAGTCAGAGGACATCTGAGGCACAGTCTCTGAGAACGCTCTGCAATGACTTTGTTTGTACTCCTTCTGTGAGCATTTTTAAGAAAAATTTAAATGGTGTTGCTAAAATTGGCAAAAGTGATTAATACATTTTAAGAAGTCATTTTATAAAACTTTAGCTATGCTTTGTTATGTATGTCTGATTTAAGTAGTTTCAGATGTTAATGGAACAAGGGAATTCAGAAAAGCATTCACCTACGTTTCATTGCGGGGTACACAGGTTGAACAACAAGCATGTTGTTCTCAGAAGAAACAGTTTCATTTTTCCTAATGTGGACATGCAGTACTAAAGCTTTCTGGTTTGATGACTGACTGGTACTTAAATTCTGTTTATTATCAGTCCTTTCACATCTGAATTGCATTATTTAACCCAGATTTTCTTTTAAACTATTGCCAAATGTGCAGTATGGATGAGCGCTTGGAGAAACCAATGGGTGATAGGAATTCTGATGCTTTTAATTTTTTAGACTAATCACGGGTTTCACACGTGGAGGGAAAATGTTTATTTCTGTTCTCTGGATTTACATGTTCAATGAAGAGTACAGCTGAATTAAAGAAAAATGCTGTAAGATAATTATGGGAAGTATAGTAGCCTTTTTCTTTGAGTGTGCTGTGCTTTTGAGAACAATACTTGTTTAATTCATTTCATTCAGTGCCTTTGTAATCAGTTAATGTACTTTCGCCTTTTTGTGAGTGTGTGTTTCTTTCATGCAGAACAAGGTGAGGAGAAGAGCACAAACAAGAATAAAAAGGGCCTTCTTTTACATTTCATCATTCCATTTTCTTAGCTTTTATTCACCTGCTTGCTTGGCCTCAAAGATAAGAATCGCTATGAAAAGTGATCCTGTAAAGTACAGTCTCTGGATGTTTCTTTAGCAGACTATGGAAAACCTGAGTATACCTAATTTATGTGGCAGCACTGTGACTAGTATGTTTCCCTCTTATTTTCTACACAGTGGCTAATCATGCTGTCACTTTTTCTCTACCATATGCTCATTGTACCTCACGTAGCTCATAGCAGTAATTAATTACTGGCAGTAATGCTGGCCAGCGTATGCTACAAAACAGGATTTGCTTTTATCAACAAATTGTCGTATGCTTACAGTTTGAGCCTTGATCAGCATTAAAGCTCTTGTCCCTCTTGCTGAGTCTTGGCACTTGGAACTAAGATGTTGCAGAAGCAGCTAATACAAACTCTAGCGTTGCCATCTCCATGGAGAGCAATAATTTAGATGGAATGAGCGTTATGCTAGGAAGTAAAGTGGCATTTGGTTTCTTTGCATGTTCATCTGAATCTTATGAACCAACCCAAGCAGGAGCAGAGCAAAACAGTTGGACTAGATGATCTTAGTGGTTTTCTCCGACCTTAATGTTTCTGTGACTCTATGGATATATCCACTGGGTTCTTTCAAGGAGGAGAGAATCCCTGTTCCCACAAACAGACATCTCTTGATTTATTGCACCCAATTTAAAGACAAGGGCTCCTCGTTCCATCTGCCAGAACTACAGTTTGTGCCTGCTTGGTTGCATCCTGACCTGACAGTTTGTTTTCCCCTTCTACATCTCTTCCTGTTATGAAAAATGCTTATTTTCCTTTTATACCTTTCTGTACAAAGGCAACTGAAACCTGAAGGACTTCGGTACCTGAAAACTGAACTTTTAGTTGTAGAAATTAAATACAATTAAAGATGATGCTTCTTCCCACAAATCTTGTTGTTCCTGTATCTGTTATCAGCTTTTTTGTGATCCTTATTGTATGAACTCCTGATTTATTTTTCTGTTTTCTAGACCTAATCTTTACCAAGTGTGTCATACAAATCAGAGAGCTATACTGAAGAAATAGGGGTTTCATTTCATATTGGAACATATGCACTTCTCATGATTGCAGTGGTTCTCTGTTGTTGTTTTTTTTCAGGCATGGCTAGAACATTGCAGATGCCTTCATACTTTCCATTTGTAAAGCCTTCTGTTTGATAAATACAAACTGCTCTGTAAAGGTTTTTTGATCTGACAGACATTTCTCAAAGTCTGGAGCCTTCTCCATTATCAGAGGGAATGTGGCTAAGAGATTTGCTCATGATCACACAGTGCGATAGCTGGAGCATAGTGGTAACCTGGAACCATGAATCATTTGCTTTTAAAATGTCTCGATTATATTTTTCTTTGCATCATACAGAATGGTGTAGTGCAATGTACCTAGAAGATAACTAGAAAAATTATTTGGACTGAAAGTAAAAAATCCAGAGAGTAACCTGAGAAAGTTTGGAACAATTAGCTACTAATTCCTTATATATACTTTTGTATTATGGTTGCTGAAGTTAATAGATGAGCTGGATTACACTTGCAGTCTTAGAAAGAAATTTCCATTCAGACTTCTTTAGGTCATACACAGATACTACATCTTATATCTGAAGTTAAGCTTAGGATAATTTCTGAGACTCTGGAATAGAGAATGTTAGGATAAGAAGTTTTGATTTGTACGCTGGTGGGTTTTTTTCCTTCTGACTCATACAAGTGCATTATATTCTCTATTGTTATGTGTAATCAACTCTTTCGTGCAACCAATGGTGATAGGCAGAGGGGTTTTCAGTAACTGAACAACAAGGTCAAGTCAGTACTAGGTTTGCCTGGAACGATTTTAGTCTTCCTGGTAATGCATTTAATAATGGCACTTTTTCTTCTCTTTTCCCTCTTATTTCTGGTAATTCAGCAGGACCATTATTTCTTTTGCTATGTCAGTCTTTGTATTTGTGAAAATATCTTCACTTCCAATAATGGATAGATGTTTGTGTTCACTATGTATTAAATAACTTTTCAAGTTATCCAATTAATGTTTTTTTCGTGGTACTTTTTCTGTGTAGCTGATCTCCTTACAAAGAAGCTCTTGGATGTTGAGAATGTTTTACAGAAAATTGGTTAAATGCAACATCAGTCCGGAAGTAATTTCTTGCATAAGGAGAAAGAACAGTTTTCAAACAGCAAGTGTTAAGAAATTTCAAGTGGCTGGTTTTTGTTGTTTTTGTTTGCATGTTTTTAACTACAGACATTTGAAGCTGATTTCTCAAAACAGTTTACATTTGCATTTAGAATGGGTACAATAGGTGTGCTTTAGTAAGCAGGGAGCATAGATTGTCTGTCATCTCTTGTTAGTGTCCTGTGAGAGTGGAAAGGTGTTTCCATTGGAAGTTGACAACCTGCCTCTTCTCTTCTTGTGGTAGCAACGGTAATGGGAGGACCGTTGGACTAGATGATCTTGTAGGTCCTTTGCAACCTTGTGATTCTATGATTCTATGATTCCCTATTTATTTTGCTTTTTTGCTAATACTAGTATTTTAGTAGGAATATACTGCTCTTCCCTGTGTTGCCAAATTTCCATTCTTAACTTTTTCACTGTTAGAATATAGCCTGGCCCAGCTCCTTTTCTTTTCTAAACATGTCCCAGTCAGAATCCCAGGCTGCATGTCCTCCATTTTTCCGTTGGAGTGCAAAGGCCTTCCTCTCCCACCAGCCCATCAACCTCTATTATTAGTGGTTTTCAAATGGAGGACATGAAGAAGAGTTGATGAGGGTGAAAACAAAGCTGACTTTTTTTTTTTTTTCCTTTTTTTTTCTTCTTTAGCAGAAATTAGAGTGCTTTCTGACTAGCCTGTGGCGTCCTGTCTTCATAGATTGTTACTCAAGTTAAATCAGTCACGCTTATGAATGACATAAGCACGTCACTGGGTAGAGTAACTCCTTTCTACCTATCCTTATCCCTGTGATGTCCAAACCCTTCTCATTTTCGGTGTCAGGCCCTTTTCTGGCCCAGCTACTTTTCTCCCTTCCTGTGTACAATAGAGAGCTCAGGTATTTTAGTGGTTGTGTTGATAGCAGGATATTCCCCTGGACGTGCAACATAATTTATTAGCTGAGTGGAAGTATTTAAATTGTAGCCTCACACACCATCAACTGGGAGATACTACTAGTGTGTAACAATGAGGCTGTTCTGATATTTGCTGAGTTTTTCTAATGACTTGAGAGAAGCTTGAGGAGAATATTTATTTCCTGCCCTATTTGCATAACCTGTTGCTGAGTTTAGCGTGTTAAATTTATTGAGCTTTTCAGTTTTTAATAGAGATGTGGCACTTGGCAGGCTTATAAATGATATATTAAGGTTTCTCCCTGGAGTAAACAATGTATGGTTCCAGTTAATAACACTGGTGCTCAGTAAGGAACAGAACAGATGTGATAGTGGTTTGGGAGGCAGCTGAGGTAACATTGAGGAACATCTGGTGCAAGTTTCCTCAGCAGCTCAAGTAACTATACAGATGCTAAGTATTTTTTCCCATATTCTGCCTGACATACTTGAATGTTCATCACTAGAATGGACACCCTCCAGTATATGGCTTGCATTTTAATCAGTGAAAGTTTGCCTAGGAAGCGGAAAAGAATAATTTGGAAGAATTTGGAAATACTTTACTCTGAAATGCATAAATCAATGTAAAAAGAAAGGTCTTGGTCCATTTCCCTTCTATGTACAGTAACGGTTGTATGTATTAAAATCCTCTGTATTTTACCCTAGGTCACATTTGTAAATTTACTCATTTACAGCCATCTCAGGGCCACCAAGCAATATATGTAGAGACTTGTAGATTTTGAGCTGAAGTGTTTATTTTCATAAACACTTCTCTGTGTGGAAGTTTGAAGAGCATTTTGCATTTAAGAATGGGTTTGGGTAGCTATTAGTTGCTGAGATTAGAAAGGTAAAATGAACAAATGAATTGACAATCTCATCCTCCCTCCTTGTAATCAAAATGAGGTACTTTGAGGAGAATGCAACTTCATTAAATTTATGACAAGAACAAGAAATGTGATTGCGTATTAATTTTCAGTAACATAACAAGTACTTTTTGAGACCTTATATCTCAGTTGTGATGTTAACTCCCTTCATTGTAGCCACAAACAAGCCTACAAGTTTCAGAGCAGCTGCTGTGCTCCCTGGGGTGCAGACAGTATGGTGGCAGATCCCAGTCTGTGTGGTCAAAGCTACTTTACCCTTGGGTATGCAGTTTTTGTTTAAAGTGTGCAGCATTGACGGGGAAGGGCAATGACTCCTTTCAGAATTTCAGATACTTCTTTCCTCATGACTGAAATTGGTCATTTGAGTTGGTCGGTGTCTAACTGAAGTCTGTGAGGGGACTACTGAGGGCCACTTCATGGTTAGCGCAGCAACAGAGTTCATTGCTACATGTTCCATTACCTTTGGTTGGCCTAATGAAAAGTGATTGTTGGTGGAAGATAAATGGGTGAGATAGAGTGGGATGCCCTCTGTCACAGCTGTATCAGTGACCATAATGGTGTTCTTGTTTGAGAAATCTTTTATAGAATTTTTCCAAGAATGCATGATTTCAAGTTTGTGTTGCCATATCTCTTGGCAATCCCGCTTAATGTTTGGAAGATGCACATGAATGTCAGTTCTTTTTAATTAGGCTTAGCCTGTGTGAGTCATGAATGTGCCACTTCTTAGTTTAGCGGGTGCTAGGAGGCCTCATCTGTTTCTGAATACTGTGGGGGTTTCTTGCAGACTGAGTGGATTGAAGAGCTTTTGTTTCATTTATTAAATGATGTTTCAAGACAAGTCAGGGTACTTCATGAATATGTTCAGTTTTAGTTCTTTCAATGAAGACGCATCTAATTTTTCTTTTTGCTCTAAGTGCAAAATGTCAACCTCTGTGGCATGTGTTTTCAGCTTAGTGTATCTGAGAAATTTTGGCTTATACTTTCTGTGTTGCCCCTAAATGGAGAAGGAAGGAGAACTAAAAAGTCCTTCATCTTGCTTATTACAGCTAGATGGGTTATGCTACCCTATGCAATATATCATCCAATGGATGAATGATTCGGTGCTCTTGGTTCCTTTCTGCTCTCTTGCTTTACCTTTGTCTGCTTTTTGTTTTCTGACTACTAATTACAAGATGTTTTTGAAACTAATACGGACAGACAGTAATTAAAAGAAAAAGACTGAACTTCGATAGATGCCAAGTTTTGCTTGCCAACAACTTCGGCCACATGACCAACTTTGGGAGGGGGAGAAGGGAAGCTTTCCTCCCCCCAGTGAATTCTTAATTATGATAAATGAGTTGTTGTATTATTATGAACATAACCTAATGGCCTTACAGCTAAATATTTACTTGATAGTTTATTTAGTACAGCTTGCTTTCTTTTTAAGCTACAGATTTCTTCACTGTATCTTTCCTTCAACTGCCTGGTCTTCCTAAATTCATAATCTCAGTATCTGTGATGTTGAAGAAACCAGAGTGTGAGGTCAAAATTTCCATTACATAGCCAGAGAGGAATTTCAAGGAACAATGCCAATATCACTTAAAAAAGTAAATTTACAGGAAAGATGACTCATCAATCAACAATTGCAGCTCTAGAAAATAGAATTAGTTGTATATGTTCTGAATACAGGGAGAGACAAAATGCACCCGGCCTGACAGGCAGGGGGTAAATCAGACTGATTCTGTTTGTTTCCAGAGATTTTTACCTTGACCTACGCTCCTTTTTCACTCTAAAAGGAGGAGTCCAAATAATGTACAGCCTAATGTTGCAGAAATCATGCCTCCTTAGAGCTACAAAGAGAAAAAGGAGTTCTGGCTTGTCGTGGCCTGCCTTTATCAGCCAGGCACAAGGACCAAGGGAACAATCTCCTCTGCTGAACATCTCTTCTAACCATAAGAAATTTAAAATGAGGCCACCTAGGAGTGCAAAAGGAGTGCGTTTTATGCTTGGTGGACGTGGTGGGCTTCTGCTTTAGCATGCAGTAACATGAGTCTGAGAGAGGTGATAAAGGGCATTTTCCTTCCTTCTTAAATACTAAGTAAACAACACTAAGGAGTGAAAGTACTTCTGAGAAGGAAACCTCTTGAGCTGTGCAGAGCCTGTGGGAGGCCTGGAGCCGGGCTGTTCCTTGTGGCATTCTGCCTTATGCCCAGCTTTTGGTGGGGAAGGCTTCTCATCTTTCTTCCTGCCTCAAGCTGCACAGTCTTTCTGCTGTGTTAACATTACATGAGAAAAAAGTAATGAGCGCTGGGAACTTAAGGGGATGGTGCTGGAGATGAATCTGTCACATCCCTTGATGGTTTGTTGTTTCTGTAACCCTATTCACTTTCTCATCTTAAAAGGTGGAACAGAAAGGGAGGAGAGTGGAAGAAATGGTGTAACCACTCACCGTACCTGTCACAACTGGTAGAATGGGGTGCCTTTAAGTCTGGGTGTCCCTCCCTGGCACTAAACACAGTGGTTCTGTCAGGTGTTCCTGCTCTCTAGGAGCTTCAGCTGAGTAGCTACTGACTCAAGGTGTAACTTCTGACTGCGTCTCTCTTCAGCCTTAGAATGAATTCAGATGAGGTAGTAATTGTTTGTAAGCAGGAAGCACACTCTTGTAATCTCCAAACTCTGTGTTGATTTTGCACATGCACGAGCAACCTTGCAGTACCTGCCTTTGGAAAGGAAACCCTGTCTGCCACATGTGTTCTACTGCATTTCAACCTGATACTTTAATATATTACACATCTGCTGGTGTTACAGAATATCTCACTTCACATAATGATGCAGATCATGTTCATGAGCATGTACAACATGGATCATCTCTTCTAGAGCCTAAACCTGGCAGGGGCATGGGGATGTTTCCTTTACCACTGTTGATAGGGAGAGAGCCTGGGTGTTGGGTGAAGAGCTGGAACTCTCAAACTCTGTAGTTTTTAAAATACTTCTGAGAAACAGCAGAGACTTCTGGGTAGAGGCCCTGTTGTCCAGCTGTCCCCAGTTCCCGCTGTTCCTGAAGCCACATTTCCAACGTGAGGCCAGGGGCTTGGTGGGGGTAGCTCTGTTCTATGGCTGGGCCTAGGGCTCACAGCAGAGGAACTGTGCACATTTGGTTAAGGTAAATGGGGCAGCGGTGATGGAACTGAAGAGTCCTTTTGAGAGTTAAACTGGAGTGCTGAAGAAAGCAGTACATTCCTTCATCTGCTTTCCTTGTACTTAGTTCTGTCCCTCCACAGCTTGGATTTCTGCTTTTTTATGTGAGCGATAGTGCAGAGAATTAGGTCATGGATGACACATTTGAGTGATGGCCACTATACTTCCAGCGTTCAGAGCACAACCCGAGGCCCATCTCTCATCTTTGCCTTGCCCTCGAGGGTGATAATGAAAGAAGACCAAAACAGTTTCTCCCCTTTTTACTCAAGATGCATTCCTTTTTATCCTTCAAGGTTGGGAAGCCTAGCAACTATCTGTGTGTTTTATTTTCCTTAAGATGCTGTGATACCATGGTGATGAGTTATTAATAAAACTCCAGGCAGATGGAGAGAGCTTCTGAGTAACTTCTTGGGTATTTTTTTTTTCTTTTTTTTTTTTTTTTTTTTCTTTTCTTTTTTCTTTCCATGCATCTAAGAATAACCATATATGAGCAAATGTCATGATTTGGTCTGTGGGGTGAAAAGTTACTGAGCATTTAGCATAAAAATACAACTTAATCTGCAAATTAATCAGAGCAGACTTTTTGCTTAAATGTTGAAATACCAACAATGTTTATGGAAGAACAAACAATTGTAAAGGGCTGCGTGCATTATTTTAGATGTATAAACATAATGAATTAGGTCTGAGATTTTTTTTTTTTTTTCCTGATTTGTTGCATTTCTGAGTATACTAAGAGCTATTGTAAGTGCAGTAAGAGTTTCCCATACAGCACTGTGCTCTGTTTCGGTGGCATTGAGTCAAAATTCTGTAGTAAGTCTTTATACTAATGTGCAGTAATCTTTATAACAGTGACACTAATCCCCTCTACTAATATGGAACTTGAATTTAAAAATCTGTTAAATGTAGCTTTAAAGGAGCTTTTGGGACTTATTAATTTGAAAACCCTTCATCGGTCGTCCATGCAAATGCAAATATCTTTGTAAAAACAGAGCAAAGAGGTAGCCACATATAGGAAAAGCTGTGCAGCCTTGAGAGTTTTTTTGTTTATTTATTCTTTTTTTTTTTTTTTTAAGTGTTAACGGCGAAAGTTGCATAACACACACACAGAGGTTGGTTAACAAATGGTGTCAAGTTTTTATATTGTCCTATCTGAATGATGCACGCTGACTGTCTCTGATTTTAGTGTACTACATTCATCAGTAGTCAGTTTGCAGTGCGCCTAAACCACTGTTGAAGGTTTGGGGTGATAATACCTTATATGGCAGCATTACAAAGCTTCTGATTGATCAGCTGCTCAGATGCTAGTGGGAAAAAAGCAGATGTCACCACAAATGCTGAGAGCTGGACAGAAGATTTATTTTTAATATTTGATGTATTAATTTCAGTTGAAATTGGTAGCTATAAAAAGAATAGGTCCTTTAAAGTCTCTAAATGCCTTGACTTGAGTGGAGTTTCTTTCCCTGTTTTGTGGCCTTGAACAGGAATTGAACTCTGTGGTAGTGAAGCTCCCTGGGTGAATGAGTAAAATGGAAGACAAACCATGATGTGCATTTGGGATGTCTGCAGCACATGATGCCTTAGATAATTCTGTGTCCCAATATATTGAGCACAAAGCACAACACCAAGAAGGATTATCTGTGGCTAGTAAAGGCTTGGTTAGAAGTCTGTAACGAATGTGTCAGGGGCTTTCCAGGTGCCTAACTACCTGGCACAAGGGACAGCATCTAGATTATATGGGCTTCTCGGGTCCATTGAAGGTCCATGGGAATTACATGTGCAACTCACGTAGGAAATTCTGAAAACGCTACAGATGATGCATAACCTTATTTCCTCCCTTTACTCTCCAGTATATACAATAATCCATGTCTTTTGAATGAAATCAATTTTCTTCCATAATCTGAAAATTGCCTTAAAAATAGTTATGATCAAAGCAGGCTGAAGAACTGAATGCAAAATTTACATGGCATTTTAACTGAGATATTTGTATAATATAGGTGAAGTGCTGTGACATTTTATTACATATGGGGATGTAAGTGATTTTATAAAGAATTTCAGCAGAGTGAAACAACCAACAATCTTTCTGCTGTGTGTGTGAGGTACTTAATTTGTTTTTCTGCCAAGAATGCTTCCAAGGGGAAATTATTTTTTGTCATTTTGGGGTTGTTGGTGGCTGGGATTTTTAAGCAAACAAACAAAGGAGCAAAACAAGATGTTCCATCTGGGAAATGTGCTATTATTCTCCAAAGAAGCCTTTGTAGTAGAGAAATGTTGGAAAAGGGACATTCTTGGTGAAGCAACGGTCAAGGAAGCTGGAGGAAGAAGTGTTATTAAAATAAAATGTTTTGCTTTCCTTTGGAGCAGTGGTTCTCTTCTGCTTTTGAGGTTTCATCAACTCACAGGATAAAATATTTCTGACTTAGCAAACCATCTCTCCTTGAGGAACGTTGGACTGGTCTTTGTCCCTTGTGCAATAGCCTTCTGTGTAACAGTGTTCTGCTGGAACTGGGACTCCTTTGTGTTGTACTGCAGAGAACCACACAGTCGCCTTGTTTTACCATAGGGAAGGAGAAACCATATCTCACAGCAGCCAACTAAGTTGGTTTAGCATCTATATTGCTAAATATAGGGATATAGATAAATATAGACCCTATATAATATAGGGTCTGTTGGTACTGTTTATTTTTATTTGTGCAGTGTCTGAGGGGCCTCTCTTATGAACCGTAATGATAAACAGGGTGCAATACAGAAGCAGTGGAATGATGATTTCTTCTTTAGAGAGCCTGACTCTATAATGCCTTGCACAGGTGTGCAGAAATACCTCACCTAGTTTTGAACACGCTTCCTGCAAGATTGAGAATGTAAGTGTGCTAGCACTGTCTTTTGATATCTTTGCTTATGTGTTGCATATGCATAGGTGTGCTACAAACAAATTCAGAGGTTTACAGTGGTGTATTGGGCTGGGCAGATACCCTCAAAGAATAGAGATGACAGAAGGGTTCAAACCGCTGAGGGATTTATAGGAGCAGCAAGAGGTAAAACAAGCTGTGGTTAGGGTTGAGGCAGTGATTTAGGCTTAGGATTTTTCTTCCCCCAAAGTGAATGCCTGGAAAAACGGGAAGTGAAGAATGACTTGAGGAGATCAAGAACCAAAGGACTGAGCTGAACGTGATGTGGCTGAGGAGTTCTTTCTATACATCTTAATGACGTGAATTTGGTGTACAGGTAGAGGCAGAAACCCTTTGGAATAACAATTTGGCAATAACTGTTGGAATATTTTTTCCTACAGCTCATTATTTCTCCAGTTTATGAATTGGTTCACCATATTTGGGGTCCTAGACACATTGCCTGATAAGGAGAAGTTGTTACTATTTAGAATTTGGGGTTTTATTACTCAGACTGCCGTGATGTGTAAGTGCTTGTGAGAAGGCATATATAGAAGGTAGTATAAGCTCTAAATCTAATGAGAGAATTGCAATATAGACAGCATTATGTGCGCTTTGCAGGTTGTATTTTTTTTTAATTTCTGTTAAAGGCACAAGAAAATCATTGCTTAGCAGGAAGTGGCTTACAACAAACTGTACTGCTCATGAAATTTCAATGCTAATGCAAATACACAAACTCCTAAGGTAATCAAGCAAGTAGTGCATTCATTGGTCTGATAGAAATATTGGTCAGCTTTCTTAAAGGTGCCTCATGCACTTTGAACTGAACTGGACTGAAGTTAATTGGATACAGGGTGGGTTAAGAATATTTTTTGTTTCCTCACCACCTTTTCCATCACTTACTGCAATGTTTGTAAAAGCTATGTGATCCTTTCTTCTACTGCTATTGACTTATTTTACAAAAAGCAGAAGCTGCAATCCCTTCACCTTTTACATTGTACTGGCAGCAAGTGAATTCCAAATTCAAAGCTTTATTTAATTTTGGCCAATATGACATAAACGGACATTGCACATAAAAGAAAGAGCCGTTGCATATGGCTCCTGGTACAAAGAGTATTACAGTAACAGAAATGCCCTGGTCATAAATTGATGTGAATGGTAACCATGTGTTTCTGAATGCCTCCTGTTTCTCATTCGAGTTAAATGTTACCCTATCAGTGCTTGCCAGATCTCTTGCACTCTCATGTCTTCGCAATATTTTTAAGCCTTTTGATGCCTTGCAGTTTTTGAAGTAGTCATATTATTTTTAAGATCCTTAAATTCGGTCATAACAAAAATATTTCTATTTATCTAATCCATTTCCCTGCGTTCACAGACCACTTGGTGTACTGTAGCATGTAATAAAGTAGAGAGGTTTAAATGGCTTACTTCAGTATGAGAGGAAAATGTTATGAAAATCACAAGTTACCTTCAAAAGCTGAAGCCTTCTCAACTGACTGAGATGTGATAGGAGCGGTTGAGAATGATTAAAGTTCCTTGCAGGGGGGAGGATTTGTAGGATACAGAGCTCGTGAGTCACTAGTTCAATTTTTTTGACAGAATAAAAGAAAAAAGAGAAGAAAGGAAAAAGAGGCAGTCAGTCTTTTCTGTAGCCGGTGAGTGCTGTGTCTTGGGTGAAGTAAGTGTTGTGCTCCAATATCAGTTTTCCAGGTGCTTTTGTCCACTCTGAGGTGGAATCCTGAAGCTGTTCAGTTGTCACCACTCATGGAGTGGATGCATGGATTCTGTAGTTTTCATAATCACCCAGACTGTCATTGTAAGAGGTATGAGTTATTCACTCAGTCAAAAACTGGAGGCTCCAGTCACTCTGAGGGCGCAGCTCAGAATCCAGATACAAGCTTCTGGAGGAGTGCTTTGCCCCGGAGTCACTATTTAACATCACCTGCATATTAGCCATTTAGCTCATAACTTTTACTCCCGACTAAATACTTCAGACTTCTTTCTCGTGTTAGATTCACTCAGTGCAGTGGGTAGATTGGAGCCTACTGTTCCTAAATAAAGATCTTGTAAGGAGGCAGTGAACTGATGAAGCATTTTGTCTGCATCCTGCTTATTTCAGAATAAGCAGTGCTTTATCAAACAAAGCCTGACTGTACCATACATCTTATGAAAAGCACTCAATAGTTTTACCAAGAAAAAAATGTCTGTTGGAATCACGTAACCTTCTGAAATGTCTCAAAACTATTCAAGCACTGGCAGCCAGCATAAAGCCTTTGCCCGATCCTAATCTCCAGAATGCAGCAGGCATAATTGCCTGGCTATTTGCAGTCAGTTCTGCACACTGCACATCTAAAACTAGAACACAACTATCACCGCTCTTTCCAACCCCAACTGCTGCAGTGGCCCTGTCATCCTGTCTTTTTTTTGTTGTTGTTGTAATCCTTATTTGGATATTTAGAATAATCAATCCATTTGTTGAGGTTTTTGTTTGTTTGGTTGGTTTGGTTTTATTTATTTTTGTTTTGTTTTTAAGGTTGCAACACTCTTTCTTCTGGAGAAACCTGCTCTTATCCTTTTTGTTGGCAGGCATTTGACTCCTACCTGTCTCGATGTCTTGCTTAAATAAGCAGCTGCTTCAGTAACATATCTGTTCATATTCATAAATTCTCATATATATCTATCAAGTTTTCAGAACAAAACCGAATGTGTTCTGGAAGCTTTTGTGGGATTTAATCCTTTCCCCTGGGCTAAACAGCTCAGTATTTACATATGTCTCTGTGTGTCCCCAGTTTTTTTCCTTCCTTGTTTTTCTCAGTCCTCCAAATTTCCAATTTAGCCAGCCTGCACACGTACCTTCATTGCTTTGTGGTGGGTTGTCAGTGGTAGCTGTTGTTTGTCCCATGACTTTAATCAGCATCTAACATACTGTGAGCTGGGGCCTCTGTAACTTTCTTCTAGAGAACCACTGAAGGTTTCAATAGGTCAGCTTCCATTTAGGTCAGCCGGAAGCAGAATACCTAATCACAGAACTATAGAATTGTAAGGTTTGGAAGGAAACTCTGGAGAACATCCAGTCCAACCCCTTCTAAAACAGGTTCCCTACAGTAGGTCACACAGGAAAGTGTCCATATGAGTCTGGAGTATCTTCAGAGAAGGAGACTCCAGAGGAGAGGAGAGGCCTTTAAATTTTTTTTTGTCATTTGAGCTGGCACATAATAGGTAAAGTTACCTTTTAGGTATGTGAGTAGAGAGGGAGAAGAGGGAAGTTTACTGATGGTTTTTATTATTATTATTATTTTTTAATATAGGGAAATACTTCATAGGAAAAAATAAGAAAATGTGCACAAGCACAGTAGAGAAATACAAAGGTCCTCGAGAATGACAGCAAGAAAATTTCTGGCTTACATTACTTGACTCAGTGGCACTAGGCATGAAAGCACAGAAAACACAGAGCCATAGAATTGCAGAGTGGTTTGAGCTAGAAAGGACGTTAAAGACCATCTAGTTCCAGCCCCTCTGCCATGCATGGAAAGGGACACCTCCCAGCATATCAGGCTGCCCAGCGTCCCATCCAGCCTGGCGTTGAACACTTCCAGGGTTGGGGCACCTACAGCTTCTCTGGGCAGCCTGTGACATTGCCTCATTGTCCTCTGAGTCAAAAATTTCTTTCCAACATCTAACCTGAATTTCCCCTCTTTTAGTTTTAAGCCATTTCCCCTTGTCCTGTCAGCACGCTCCCCGATGAAGAGTCCCCCACAAGCTTTCCTGCAGGCCATCTTTATGGACTGGAAAGCTGCTATAAGGTCTTCCCAAAGCCTTCATAGAATCATCATAGAATCATAGAATGGCCTGGGTTGAAAAGGACTACAATGACCATCTAGTTTCAACCCCCCTGCTATGTGCAGGGTCGCCAACCACCAGACCAGGCTGCCCAGAGCCACATCCAGCCTGGCCTTGAATGCCTCCAGGGATGGGGCATCCACAACCTCCTTGGACAACCTGTTCCAGTGCATCACCACCCTCTGTGTGAAAAACTTCCTCCTAATATCTAACCTAAACCTCCCCTGTCTCAGTTTAAAACCATTCCCCCTTATCCAATCACTATTAACCCATGTAAACAGTTGTTCTGCAAGCACCAGTGAATGTCAGTGGGTGCAATTTTTTCCTCATAGAGGAACTCCATGCCACACTTTTGTTTCGTATGCTCTTCAGATGTCATTCTATCAGACTGCCTCTCTGCTGCCATCTGTCGCACGGCATCAACGTGCACGGGAGTGTTGGTGGGAAGGTTCAACCTTCTACCACCTACATCCACCTCTAATGTTGTGGGTCAACATAATTCAACAGGAGGCATTACTTTTGGAGCAGCCCCCATATAATGGTATGCATGTTAGATTTGGAAACATTAAAGCTTGCTATACAGTAGTAGAAAACAGAATAACCTGTGGTTGGAAGCTGCCTTCCGTAAGGTTTTCTGACTTTCTGTGTCTTTCCATGAGTCTCTCCCCATCCTGCCCCTATACTGTAAATGGGAAGGGAGAAAGGGAGCTCAGTCTGTGGTGGACAGAATTCCCAAAAGCTGAATTTGGAGGGATACACTGAGACAAAGAAATCAGCCATCCTGTGCACATCTTCTTCATTGCCATTAGTTCTTCCCTCAAATTCCTCTAAAATACTTTTTGGTGGTTTTAGATGAAGATTTGGTCTCATTTTTTATTTATTTATTTTTTTAATATCTCTGACAGCCTTTAATATAATCCACAGAATCAAAACACTCTAGAATTGATGCTTCATCCACGTGGTTCAAATTAGAACTTCTGTATCACTTAAATCGATTTTTACTCTAATAACATTTGAATGCATATAAAATATCTTTTTCATTGTCTAATTGTTTAAATGTGCGTTTAGACAATTGTTGAAGTGAACGCTATTTGTATGATGTAACTGCATAAACCACAGCTGTGCTATAGTCTTTTCTGTAATTAAGAAACAAATAAAATTACAGAGAGTCCATTGCTTAACAACAAATTTGCAAAAATGACTTCATGCTGTATGTTGTTATGTTTGAGCTGCTTTGTAGCAGCTCAGGACCAAGCTGCAAAGACACCTTCACCCCTTTTAAAACTACTATAAATGTCTGTGTAGGAGTTAAACACCTATCTATCTTCTATCAGTCTAACTCATTGCGGGCGTAAACTTCAAGGACTAGTCCTCATTTTTATTGCTGCATTTGTAACATGACTGCAACATGTAGTCCTCCAAAGGTAGAGCATTGCAGAAGTTCTTTGGCACTTCTTCGGTTGCCGTAACAGAAAAGTATAGGATGTCTCTCATATGTAATTAAATAGCTCTTTAAAATTTTTGGGATTGGAGTCTGAACTGCTATACAGACCAAGCTTTTACATAGGAAAATAAGACTCACCAATATGCTTCATGTTTGACTGTGGACCACATCATCCACAGTATAAAATAGCTGTTTTTTAATTTGCTTCAGTTCAACATTTTAATTATACGTTAAAACAAAAATAGCTACAGGCCCAAATAATTCCCCTTGTGGACCGCTGTGTTTTTTCTTCCTTTTTAGTAGATGGAAACTGCCTAGAGTGTTGGAACAATGAAAAGATGCAAGGCTTCATCTACAAAAGTCACTGAAGAAATACTTGAGTTTGCCCTCCAGCTGATTATTTCGTTCCCTCCCTTTCTCCCTTGCGGAACACATGGTGCATCTCAGACCATGCTCTGACTGAACACAGAATCTGTTGGAGTATTTCTTATGTTCTGATACAGTTTTGCTGTTTTGCTAGATGCATAGGTTGGAGAGAAGTTGTGTTACGCTATCCATTTGGGCTAAAATTGAGGCCAGTGTTGAGCTTGCTGTCAGTTGTGTTGCACTGTTTATTTATTTGGGGGTCATGATTAATTCTTCTCAATTTTGCCTTCCAATAGTTCAGAGGATGGCTGTGTAATTGCTCAGAGCATGGGCACAATGTTCATTAAAGTGTTTTTCACACATAAAAGCCTGTGCAAAACCACAGAAAGCCTGACCAATCAATTCTTTCTGGGCTTCCATAGCACTAATTAATTATATCCATATCATGTGGTGGTCCTAGCTCTTTAGCTCTCCTGTCTACATGTTTTTGTCTCCAGAAGTCTTACACAGCATTTGATCTCCTCTTGTTCTTAAGGTATTTAAACAGAGTCTGGATGAACCCATACAACAGTACAGTGCATCAATACTGGGCTGACTGCATTATTTTAGTTTGTAACATAGATGGGATGCAAACTGCATTTTATACACAGGCATAATTTGCCCAGATGCCAAATTCCATATACTCAGTTCTTATATTTATTACAGCAGTAGGCCATAGAAAGACATGAATCATGATCTTCATATAAAGACAGATATTTCCTGCCTTTGTTGGAGTTGACATTCATCCTGAATTTGCTGAAGCAGTTACTGTTGTGTAAAGCCTGGCTCTTGTACATTGTGTATGTGTTTGGAGAAACATACGACCTTGCTACTGAAGTGCACCGAATTTGAAATAGTGCTAATCTGATGTTAAATCAGAATCCCGTTTTAATGCCTGGCCAAATGTAATTTTTACCTTAGTAAAAATAGAGGTTGCAGGAATTACGACGAGGTGCAGGCCTGAGGTCTAATTGGCTCCTGAGATGAGAAAAATCAGGGAGTGATTTTGTAGCTCAGAGTTGCTGCATTCCTTGTATTCAGCAGCTCCAGAATCCATTGCAGCCATTGTTTTTGTTTGGTTGGTTTTTTAATCTTTGTATATTTAGAGGTCACTTAATGCAAACCTCTGTTTAAAGCTTGTCCTTCATATGTGTTGTCTTTGTGTCGCTGTAGACTGAATGTCTACAGAGTTTTTTTATTCTTCCTGTCTTGGAGCTGTTTCTACTTAAAAACTACAACAGCAACAACTACAACAACAAAAAACACTTCATGGGGATGGGGAGTCTCAATGATCCCTCACAGCATTAGGTTTATTGTACTCTTACAGTATTTTTTGCTGCAATGAGAGAGTTACTGTTGCCAGACTAGGATTACTAACAAGGTACATAGGTTATGGGCTAGTCAACCTGCAGTCCTCCCTGGGCTGCTCCCATTCTTGACCTTTATGGAGTTAATAATACTATTGCAGTGTCTAGTTTAAACATGTTTGGACACCCACGTTAGTTGTCTACGTGCAGTGGGATCTCTGCATTCTCATTCCTTACTCTTGCAACTCCAGCTTTTTCCTCCTTTTCAGCTTCTCTGATTATGTTTGAGGACAGAATTTTGACCTTTTATCCTGCATGATCTCTAAATATTGGCTGATGGATATTATCTGTTTCCTTTGCATTTCTTGCCTTTCACAGTGATTTTGCATGTTTTTAAGGGACTTCAAA
Source organism: Alectoris magna (assembly GCA_030625065.1). NCBI lineage: Eukaryota > Metazoa > Chordata > Aves > Galliformes > Phasianidae > Alectoris > Alectoris magna. Next base: position 111,862,760 of record CM060560.1, read on the forward strand.
CTTTGGCAAAGATAATGACTTCCATTATTTCACCAAGTTCTTCCTCTTAGCTTGATTACTTTTCTCTTCCAGTTGAGTGCAATAGCAAGTTTTCCTATTTTGCTTTCACTGCTCAGCTTGATGCTAATCTATCAGTGTTTCTTTTTCTGATCTCCTATTGCCTGGCCAGCCTCAATCCTGCTTCCTTTATTCTTGTAGCTGTTCCACATTCTTCTGTTTTGTCCTTCTCATATTTGTTTCTGTGTCATCTTTGTTGCTGCCTTTAATGTTTAAAGTGAACCTCACTGAGATCTCTGGTTGAAGTAGCTGCCTTTCTAGTGGCCCAGAAGGCAGTGAAGATGCAAACCAAGGAGAGGAGTCACAGAATCACACAGAATCACAGGGGCTGGAAAGGACCTCTGGAGATTGTGGAGTACAACCCCCTTGCTAAAGTAGGTTCCATATAGTAGGTTGGACAGTGTAGGAAAGTGTCCAGGCAGGTCTTGAATATCTCCAGAGAACAACACTCCACAACTTCTCTGGGCAGCCTGTTCCAGTGCTCTGTCACCCTCACTGTGGAAAGGCTTTCCTCATGTTCATATGGAACTTCTTTGTGCCAGTTTGTGCTCATTGCCCCATGTCCTGTAGCTGGGCACCACTGAAAAGAGCCTGGCTCCATCCACTTGACACCCACCCTTCAGTTACTTGTTTTGTTAAGATCCCTTCTCAGCCTTCTCTATCACAGGCTTCTCAGCCTGTCCTCATAAGGGATACTCCAGGCCCCTAATAATCTTTGCAACCCTCCACTCAGCTTTCTCTAGAAGTAAGTTCCCTGCCATTTTCGAACTAAGAAGCTCAGAATTGGATAAAGTATTTCAGATGTGGCCTCACCAGAGCAGAACAGAGGGGGAAGATCGCCTCCCTTGACCTTCTGGCCATATTCTTTTTAATGCACCCCAGCATACCGTTGGCCTGCTGACTCATTTTCAACATGTTGCCCACCAGTCATGTGGAACCAATGAGCACATGGACCTGCTGTGACCAGATAGTTTTCCTTCTAGGTGCTATCCTTTTCCCCACGGTATGGGACAACATGCAACTTTCAGTTTCTCCAGTCTACACCTTGCATGCTGTGCATGCTTTTGCATGGTCAAAAAGTGACCAGGTACCAAAGTGGGCTGGGGCTTTTAGGTTCTTTTGGTATATGCAGCTGGTGGAAAATTTTTTTCTGTCATATAAGAAAGTTGTTCTTTAAGGACGAACGTGCTTGAGCTCCTTTCCCAAACTTTGCAAGATGCAAATATTTTATTTCCCAAAATAAGAAGTATTAGATTTTAAAATACAGTGGTTTTAGACCAACTGTAGTGATTTCCTCTTGGAATTACAGAGATTCCAAGACTATGTTTTGCCCAGAGAGGTTAGAATAGCATTTCTTCATTGTGGTATTTCAAAGAAGTGATAGGCAGACTTCTACTTGCAATTCAGCAGTTCATAATGAATTTAAAGTATTTGGCCAGGAAATAGGCTTACGAACAAACTAGTAGAGTAAGTGTACAGCCAGCTACTTTGAAGTAGTGCTCGCTTCTTTAATTTCACATTAATTTTTAATAATAAATCATACCTGTTTAGTCTATTAAAATTCCAGTTGGTGTGGATTCTTAGACCTCTGTGGTCTTTCAGTGACACAAGGGATTTTGAGACATTAAACTGTTTACTTTCTGAGCTTTCATTTGCATTGCACTCTATTCTTTTTAATAATTAAATGAGCATTTAATACAATTACAATATCTGAGTTTGGGATTGGAAGCAATTCTTTTTCATCTGTTTCTCATCGTCAGTGAAGTAATATGGTACTTACGTACATTGAAGTTTCTCAAAAGAAAAGAAATAAGATCTGAATAACCTAAACTATCCAAATTAGTGAACTTTCTCTTGGTGACAAATAGCCCCATGGAAGGTATCGGTTAATTCAGCTCAAATCTTTAAGAGGTAATTTTGACAGGATTCTGTAAATGCAGAAAGTTAAACAGAGTAACCAGAGAAAGGTTCCTAATGAAATCTTAGCTTCGGTGGTGAAAAAGTCTGTCTAGTTTCAATAAAAGCTTGATTACACTGTGTTCTGAGGGTTTCTGCAAGTCTGCCCTGATGTCATATAAACTTCAAATTCGGCATAGTCAATAAAAGGCCGCTTAATATTGCTCCATGTTTTGAGAGGTTTCCCAGTGATTACCCAAGCTAGTTAGTCTGTTTTCTAAGCAATTTGGAATCTGCATGTGCTGAAAGAAATCATCCTGTGGAAGGCGGTACTTGTACGGTGCATGATGATGGGTAGTGAACTGGTTGAGACCTGCCCCCTTTCCTTCACCTCCTTATTTTGTGACCTTTCGCAACTGAGGAGACTGCAGCTTGTCTCCCAGCAGCTGGTTTCTAAATTGGGTCTGAAAAATGTAAGTGTGATAGGTGAGCCTAGGAGATCTGATCAGAACATACTGATTTAACAGCCACCAAAAGGTACAAAGGAGTATAAGGAAAAACAATCAAGTATTGTCTCTTTATCATTGTATCAAATTGCTTTGCACGGTCCCTAGTGAAAGCCTTTACTGATGGCTTTCAGCTATGTATCATTATAATACATACAATAAGCATTACATAATATGAAAAATATGCCACATTGAGCAATGAAACTAGTCTTAGCCAATCCCGTGGCCCATATCAAAATGCTCTCACTAGCATTCACTGTAACAACACTTCCTCAGATGCTGTAGGTTACGGCATGTCGTCAACTTAAAGTTCATACTTCTGCCTTAATGGTTTTTGCATATCGCTGTTACAAGCAATGGCTGCGATTTCTTGTGAAAACAATCCTTTTTTTTTCCTCTTTAGATTATGGTATAGGCATTCTTCAGGCATATCATCTTCCACTACTGTATTTGCTTGGCTAGGTGGGCAAGTCCCGCATGTGTGTCTGTCAGGCAGTAAGGAAAGGAGAGAATGCCAATTAAAAGACAAAGAGAAATACGGTAATGATAAAACCGTAAGGATTAGCAAGAAGACATTTAGTAGTGCTTAGCTGGTTTTCATTGTTGTGTCTCATTATAAATAGCTGAGTAGATTGCAAATCATCTCCATTTAATGGGGCAGTTTTGTAACAAGGAATTTGCAACATAAATACATCTGAGGTGCATTTACCAGGATGGCAGATGCATATTTCAGGAGTTCAGATGCAAGGAGCTTTGAAACAGGTCTTCTCCCTTAATGTACATTGATACATCACTAAACAGTTGGGCTGGAAATACAGAGACAGTACTGGAAATCAGACCTGCTGTCTTGAAGTGTCAGAGCTTCAGTCTCAGACGAGTCATGAGCTCATGCATTTGAGGTAGGGCTCTCATGCCTACCTCCTGCTAGGAAACTGTTCTTAAATGTCTGAGTTCTTCTGGAGTTACAGTATTGTATTCACTAAGGTACCGACTGCAGAAAATGTCCCATAGCAGTTATCTGGCATCTTTATGAGGGCGATTCTTCCCTGAAATTACTTTCTCCATGGGATTGAAATTTTGTAGCTTTCTACAGTTTACAGATTCTCACTTGTCATTTTGGACAGTTTTGAAGAATACCATTCCAAATACAGGTATGTGAGGTATAGATAGGCTTAGAGAACTTCAGTCTTTTATTTTCATTTAAATATAAAATTAAAAAAAAAACAACAACAAAACAAAACTTAATTTGTTCCTAAAATGTTGAGTTATTAAAGGCACATGCCTTAAGATTTGAGTGGCCAAATATGACACAGAGTACTTAGGCAACAGATTATTGTTTTTTTATATTGATAGCTCTGTGTATTCTAGCATACAGGCATGGTAAAGGGGAAAATGACTGGTGGCTGTGGAATGAAAAGATGTGAACTTTGAAGGGCTAGCAGAGGATAAGGAGGAGAACTGAGGTTGGTTGCTTATTAGCAACAAACTTGACTACTAACTGACCATGTTTAGCAGTGACTGTTTTGTTTTGTTGAAGTATTAGATAAATATCTTGAGAAAGTAAATTGGCTCAATGAAGTCAGTTATTAAAGGTCATCAAAGAGGATCCTGTAGTGACAATTAGCATCCATCTAGCATTCAGACATTGAAGAAAAACACAAAGTTGTGCTTGAAGCTTGGTGTTTTGTTTCCTAAGTGGGAATGATTCACTTCAGGTCCTGTGAATCTCAGCCTCTGCTCAGAGAGCCGTGTGATGACTTTCTAAACATAAATGGGCAGCCACCACCCTGCCCAGGACTTGCTCTGCTCTTACTGGACATGCAGCAGGGAAAAGAGCCCACTGGGCATGTATATTGTATATATCCTTCAGCCTGCATATTGGTAGGCAGGACATAACAGAGACCTGGTTACAATCTTGTTTACCCATTCAACATGTTTAAGATATGATTATTTTTATTATTTTTTATATATATATATATATATATTCTAATATCTATCTATTCTCTATCTAGACTAAGAATAAAAGATGTTTTTATTTTATTTATTTATTTATTTATTTATTTATTTATTTATTGTTTTCTTTGGGGGGGTATTTGTCAACCACATCTTGGGTTGAGTGGGAAACCTACACTGTAATGCTTGGCAATGGTTGCATGTTATGAGGATGGTGCCATGAGAAATAGGATGTCAACATCGTAGCCTGTTCAAACAATTTGTCAACATTTTACAGCCATGCTCAACACCATGGTATGCAATTGCTTACCAAGCCCTCAGAGCTGCAATGAAAAGGTCTGGGAAGGCAATCAGCGCTATCTTTTAAAGTATCAACTTCAAATACCTTTTGCTTTGTACCTCGGAAGAATTTTCCCTGATATCAGCAGCAGTTTTGCCTCTTGCCTGAGGTCTGTGGTGAAATTGCTCAATCATCCTAAAAGTTGCCAGGAAGGTGACCTTGATGAAAACTGCATCAGGCATCACACTGGGGAAGGATGCAGTATTAATATGTGGATCTGAAACTCCTGAAGTGGATCTTGAAATCCTGAAGTGGAAATAAGGTGAGGGCAATATACAAAACAACTTATCCATCTAGTGTTAGATGCATTTGTTGGGCACAGGCTTAAGGGCCAGACTTGTTCTGAGTACTGTTCTATGCGCAATCCAGATTTGAGCAGTGCTTCTCCTAAAGAGCTTGTGGACAATGTTAATGCCGTCAAAAGAGTGGGAATGCAAATGTAAAATCAGCTGTGCTACACCCATGAAATTAGATTAGTGCTATTATTTTTCTTGTGTTCATTGTGAAATAACATGCAAGAAGGAAAGGCTGCTTTAGTGAAGAGGAGAAAAAAAACAGAGTGAAGGCAAAGCAGAAAAGGGAAGAGCATACAGTTAATGAAGTCACGACTAAGAGACTGAAAAAGAATGCATGGCTTAGAGGAGGCAGAGAAATAAGGAGTAATTGTAAAACACTCTAAGAGTGAGGCTATAACAGATTTGCACCTTTTGGAAAATGCATTCTGAATGCCACACGCCTAGACTCTTGGAGTAGCTTTCTCTGAAACATTGTGTTGGAAAATAGTGGTGGTAAATTTGTCTGAAGGGCAAGCAGAGCCTCCTAAAAGTAGCTGTGCCCTCTTGAAGAAAACTTTCTTATCTCTCTTATCTTCACATGGAGCTGAAATTATTCCTTTCCCTTTCCAACCTCAGTTGCTTCACAATCAGAATTTCTAAGCATGCAAAGATGCCTTAAAAGAAGATTGGAGACCACACCTGTTGTCTCTGTCTTGGCTGCAAGAGGGAGGGGGCCTTCCTGCGGACACAAGTCTCCCTCAAGTTAGAAACGAGCTACTATCCTGGTCTCATCCAGTTCTCTTCCCCTCAGTCCTTGTTTTGGAGTCCAACCCTCACAGCTTTCCTACTCTTCAGTGTTAACTTGACCTTGCCATGGATTGAGTCCCAAACTCTCCAGGTCCTTGAATGCCTCCAAAGAAGCCCTGTTCCAGGCCTCAATCCCTTCCCACCATATCCAGCTCTAAAATGTCCTTGTGAGAGGGTGCTGGCCTTTTTGTCTCTTCTAGATGGAAGTTTCACTTCAGAGGGAAACAAGTGAAAACATGAGGGATAGAGAAGCAGTGTTACATATCTACTTCTCCCAAATAAAAACTGTTTATCTGTGTGTTCCAGGCTCTGTTACCTTGTATTTAAGATGCTCAGTGATCCTCCAGTGTACATGGCAGCCCACAAATATTTGGAAGGAATACAGAAAGTAGGTGGAAATTATCTGATAGCCAGCAATATTTGCAATGCAGGGTGAAGTTCAGGAAGAAGTTCAAATCTCTTTTACCCTTTTTGCCTTGGTCTTTCTTCCTTTCCCAAGTCTGACATTCAGGATTTAGAAAACCAACCGTGAAGAGTTGTTTTGCTTCTGTTTTTCATGCAGGTTATGCTTCTGTTAATACAGTGGGGAGGATGTCTATATAACCTGTGTCCCACTCACATTGCTACATGACCATTGGATAAGACCCCCATGACCAACCATTTCACCCTCTGTGCACCAGACCTTGCCCAACTGTTGCGCAAAAGGACATCTTTCATCACAGATAGAAACATACGTGTTGTGGCACCACAGTAAACAGGCCATCATTTGTTTTTATAACCTTTGTCTAGCTGTGTGTCAAGCTTATAGCTTATCTGCTAACTTCAGCAGAAGGCTGGGATGTTTTGAAGCTTAGATACCACTTCACAAAGTTGGCTGGGACAGCATGACTTATACAGATGGTAAGATCCACCATGACTGTGACTTTAACTCACAGATTTCCAGTATGAAAATTACGAACTTACCCTGGAAGCTTCCAGACTCTTTCTTTCCTCTTGGTGTCCTGTGACCTCTCAGCCCCAGGGTTTAGCACTCACCCTGTTATGTGCTTTCTTATCTCTGTCCTGTTTTTCCTCCTTGAGCTTTAGGCCTGCGTCAGTGCAGTTGCTCCTGCCCATCAGTGATAGATACAGCAGTGTATGGGCTTGTGGTAGTGGATAACTGCTAAATCTTTACAGAGGAGCAAAGCATGCACATTTAAGATATAAAAGTAGCCTTCCCAGTGAGTACCATAACAGAACAGATTTCTGCCTCTGTTTTTATTAGCTCCCCTAGCAATTGATGTAATAATGTTTCCTTTCTGGGGTTAGTTTGGTGTTTGTTTGTTTATATATTCGAAACTCCTGTGTTGCATAAACATTTCAGGTAGAAATATTCAGCCTGCAAAATTAAACATGTACATCAGATAGCAGTGGAGGTGTTGAGTTTTCTTTGAGGTGTGGGGGGTTTGGTTTTACATGACCTGGGCTTCTGGGCTTGTGTACAGTGGAGAGGGGACTCATTTTTCCCTCACACATGTTCTGTCCAGCAAGTTGATGGTCTGATTTTGATTAGAGTTTTTAGATGCAACAGGAATACAGCTAATAAGAAAATGATGAGTTGGTGAGTAGTTGTGTGCGGTGCTATCCCCTAACAAGTTGTCAGAATGCCAGAGTTGTCAAGAGTTTAAGAGGTTAACAGCTCAGAGGTATTCTCCTTGAGAGGTAGTGGGGGAGCCTGGAGCTTTTGCAAATGAAGAAGGAGGGTGTTGGAGCCAGCTGTGGCAGTTTATCTCTGTTGTATCCAGAATAAGAAAAAAAGGTAAATTGCTTTTCAGTTTGTGCTGCCTCTTGTACTTAACCATTCTGTGCAGCAAATAGTCCTATTGCCACAATTAACTATCAGCCAATTTACCATATTTGGATTCCAGAAACAAAATGCAATATGTAGTTCAGCTTTGAATGGCAAGCAATTCCTTATGGGGCTTAATTGTTTTGTTTACATGTAGTTAGTTACTTACCATGTGGTAAGAACAATGGACTGGCTGGATTGTTTTACTTGTGATCAGAATGAGATAAAACACGGGAAACAGTGAGGCTGGATTTCTTAAACAGACCGCGCATCAAATCTAGACTTCGCAGCTGGTTGCTGCATAGAAAACTTGCTGCATGGTGTACTGTTTGTCACATTTGTGCCACTTTGTGGTACATTTCAATCTCTGAAAGCTGAGCGTCACCTTTCTGAGAGATCTCGAGTCTGTGACCAGACCTGTCAGACTGCATGCAGTAAACATGAGGCCATCACAAGAGGCTTTGGCCTGGATTTCTGTCATGTTGCAGCAAAGGCAGCTGCTTCTCCTCTTCAGTAAGGAGGCATGGCAGGTACTTGAGGGAAAATGAGCCTTGATTTCTTGACTATCTGCAGCTCTTGTGGGATCAGGGAGCAAAACAGAAGATGTTCCACTTAAGTGAGTTCTCTGCCAGCCAGTCATGCCTGCTGCTGAAAGAAGCCCTTTTAAAAAGGGTGTTCCAACCATACCACCGCGCTCCTTGTCATCTACTCTTCCTAACTCAGGCACTGGCTTGTGATCCAGCATGACAGGAGTACATGACCCAACACATGTTTTCCTGCTTATAACCTGAGATGTCCATTGACAGAACTGTCAGAATAGCAAACAAAAGGATTTTTTTGCTTAGAACTCATGCTCTGATGGAGTCCCCAGCATCTCAGGGGAGCATGGGGCTGGCGCCAGGTTTCCCAGTGTAGCAGAGTACTGTGAGGACGTTCCAAAGATTTTTATCTGTTTGCTTCTTCGTTTCACTGATGGCTTTTCCCCTCAGAACATCTGAGCCAGAAGTCCAAAAAATGTTTGCTGAGAAAGACTTAGTTTTTACTTCAGGTGGTTACTGTAGGTGGAATGGGAACGCTCTGTTATACCTACTTATACTTAAGGACTAGAGTGGGTGTTTTCTGTTAATTTACCTAAAGTTGAGTAAACTGCACCCTTATTAATAAGAGCATAAGTGGAGCAAGCCTTCTTGCCAATGCTTCAAAACAGAAAACAGGATTCTAAAGCTTTGTGAATCTGCATGCAATTGGGAATAAAAATAGAAGCATGGAGGAGCACTTGTACTACAAACTAATAGTGCCTAAAATCATATTTAACCTACTGTTTCATGGCTGAATTGTCATCTGATGGGTATAGCAGTGTGCTCAAATCCTAGAGGTAGTTTATGATTGCCATCTCAACTTGAAGGGAAGTGAATAAATCTTTATATCTTTTAGAGGAGTATATCTCACCAGATGTAACATTGGGCAGAAATCTTTCATCTGTCTGTGTTTGTGATACAGAGAAACCATGTAATGCAAGTATCTCAATGAGACCATAATGAGAGTGGTAGGTATGCTAGAGAACACCAAGGGTTGTCATTACATCATTATTTCCTCAAACTGTCAGACTACGAAAGAAACCTTAAACTCTACTGAAGATTAAGTAGCAGGAGCCCCATTCCTTCCACCATTGCCTGGATACAATGTGAGCTGCTTCTAGAACTGGAGGCTTTTTCAGTAAGGACTACTGCTTGTTTTGAACTTACTAGCATTTACAAGCATGTTATAAATTGAAAGGCTAGCATGTCTGCTCTTGCTTTGTCAATCTTCTCTTTGTGTAACAGATACCAGTAGTCATCAATACATCCAAATACCAAAAACAAATAAACAAAAATCCTTTAGAAATGTATCTTTGAAGAGGAAAAAAAAAAACCTCACAAGGATCAGTTATATTTCTCACAAGAATTCTGCATCTGAGTTGGGGCTTTCTGGAGGCTGACCTGGAAGTTTTCCAAATATGACCCTCATAGGGCTTTTCAAATTGTGGCTGTTGTGCACTGTCCTACAGATTGATTTTTGTTATGCGGCTCCTAGCCTGATATCTCACCTATTAAGTTGCCCTCTGTGGACAAAACTCTGGGAACCCCTATGTTAAATAATCGTCCAAGAAAATCTTTATTTTGGAAGACAGACTGAAAAAGATAATCTGTTTTGTCGAGTATTACCACACCTCTCCAAACATACAGTCTCCTCATCTAGATGATCTCATGCATATATCTGTCAAAGTTTTTGCTTTGCTTTGAAACAGCAATTGCAGCAAAACAGTAATATATGTAATATATAAAAAGTTCTTGGGTGAGATCCAGTACAAACATCTCATGGTGAAATCATTCTTAATATTATTTAACAGGTACCTGGTGTTTGGTCCAGAGAAACTGGTCACAATTATGTGTTCCTTAAATGAATGGAAGATATGAGCTTGGACATTCTGTGAATGTAGGGCAAGGAGACATGGATCATAATCTGTCTCTCACCAAGACTTGTCAAGTACATTCCTCCTCCGTTGTTGGCAGTGGATTTTTGGTACTGTCATAGCTGCTAAACAAGTAGGAACTCTTCTGTACTCCTTACCAAAGTAACCTCATTTAGACTCTCTCTCTCTGCTCTTTGGGAGGAAAGGGAAACAGTATTGCAAATCTCCAGCTCGAAGAAAAAACATTTGGTATTACAGAAGTTAAGTGAAGGTCAACTAACCTGCTGGAGCATCACAGGCTGGAAACCTGAATGTTCTGGCAGATGTCTTCATTTTGGGAACTGAGCAGGTAGCAGTCCTGCCAAGTTGCCATGGTCTTTCTCACACTGTGGGAAGTAGCACTGCTGCCCGGAATTACAAACATCCTAAATGAGAAAGTGAAGAAGGTAAGAAGTGACTCCATAAAAGTAAATACCCTGTTAACAAATAAATAAATAGGTAAATAAATAAATAATTGCAGCTTGAATACAGTAGATATTTTGCTACCTTGAGGAAAAGGTGTGGGTGTTTCCAGTGAAAGGTATAATAATGCCTACCTATGATTAAATCTAAAAGAAAAGCAAACAAACAAATAAACCCAGCAGTCTTACACAATTATTGTTTTTCAGCTTTCAAAACTCTTGTCCTGGAGAGTTTTTGCAAATGGTTGGTCCAAAACCCAGACTGATCAAACACCCGATCTGCCTCTGGTTGCTTTGAAACAGGGAATGCCTGCTGTTGAAACTGATCCTGGAGGATCTTGGATGGAAGTTCACACATAAAATAGACTTTTTTCTTCTTTTTCCATCACTTGGAGCAGCAATATGAGAGTCCACAGTAAGGTCTATACATCCAACCACATGCATAGTATAACAGGTACCCTGAGGTATTTTATGACAAATGACAGTTTATTGCAAATGCTATATTGGCACTGGGGTTGCTGTGTCTGAACTGCTATAAATAGGGGGAAAAAAAAAAATAATCGAAACTCTCTGTAAAGGATAGCACGCGCCCATTGCTCCTTATTTTCTCCAGCCAGTTTATTATGGGCTATAGTAACCATGCTGTGTGTCTGTTTTTGTTTGTACCGTGAGAGGTAATGAGTATCACCAGTAGGTATTTTGACAGAATGTGATGGGAGTGTTTTTCAGATTCTTTTGCCTTTGTTCTGTTCTCCATGCTGCCTACTTATATAGTCATTTTCTATATAGGTGAGTCTTACAATTTTCAAGAGTTTTTTGTTTATTTGTTTGGCACATCCATAAAGGATCCCTGAAAAATGTGGTGTTCTACCTTGTATTCCCAGAGCACTTTTTGCCTTCAGAACATCTGTCTGCATCCACCCGTATGTGTCATCTTTTTTCTTTGTCTGTAATCTGTCTTAGATATCTCCAGGCAACCAAGAGATTGGCCTTTAATCTATCTATCTTGAGCTCTTGAGTATTACTCAACAACTGTGTAAAGCTTTTTTCTTCTCCTTCAGTGAAGATAGCAAAAAGCGGGGAGTGTGTAATGGTTGGGCTTTTCACTTTTGCCAGGGGCTGTGATCTTATAGGCCTGAAGGTGGAGAGGAGTGTTCCTCACTTCGTTCAACACAGGTACCTGAGAGTCCTTTGCTCCTTCAGGCCTTTTAGTATTCTCTTTAGGGACTTTCTTCCCCAGCTTTCCCTCTGCTGCGTGACCGGGTAGGCATTGTAAGATATACTGGGCCAGTATGGACAGTAGCACTAAAAGACAGTGGAAAGAAATGGACCTAACACATTGTCTGTTTTCTTGTTCCTTGGTCAGAGGCTGTTGTGGATCTAAATAAAAAGAAGTTAGCCCTGGTTCTTCACTGAACATCTCCTGTAGAGATGCCAGGCTTAATGACTTGGTTCAGTATCATAACCTCAACACTTGTGATTGCGCTGAGGTTGGGTTTATTCTATAGCTTGATGCTCTATTCTCTTGAAAATTAAGCTGTGATGAATGAAATGTTTACATCAGTGCTTTCTTTCCAAGATGCACAGGTTGGTTTTGAAGATAAATGCTTGCCACTTGGGCAGACAATGTGCTAGGCTTAAGTTCACTTAAGAACACTTTTTTTTCTTGGAGTGGCTCATGTAACTTCTTAGCATACAAGGAATTATTAAGCTTTCACTTCCTCCACTCCCATTTCCTGTTTGGATGTTGAAAGGAAGCCCTAGTTGCTAATTTGTGATTAGCCAGCAAATCAGAGCAAACTTATTCCCGTGGGTTCGCACGGTGCTTGCCCGTGCACATACTGCCTTTCTCCAGAGAAGGCAGCTGAGTCTCACGTTTCACGGTGGGAGCTGTAAACAACCTGCTTTTCTTCTCGAGAATTCATTGCTTGTGTTCTGCGAGCAGAGGTGAAGGAGACCTGGAAACATTGGATGCTGTGAGAGGGGAGGCGGGAGTTTCTTCAGTCTTGCTTGCCCAGGAGATGGCGCTGTGCAATAGTGGGATTTTTACTTGTGGTGTGGTGCTGTGGTAGGGTGGTGGTGCTTTGAGATGTGACAAGTAAGCGGGATTCTTGCCTTGGTGTCAGCACAATGACCTGTACTTCTCTTAGGAGGCCAAAACGCTCAACTGGGTTGAAATTTGCTTTGCACTCCCGTTTTAGGGAAAGAAGAATGTATGTATAGTACATGCCTGAAAACAACAAGGGTCTTTAGAGCCACTGTAGGATCCTTCTTTCTGTGCTGGATGTAGTGGGGTATGCTCCTGTTCACCTACCAGTTGCTTTGGCTTAGTGCTTGTAAATGAAGCCCACAGAGCTTTCTTAAGGCATCTATGACCACACCTGCAAATGCCTGGGTTGCTTCATGCTGCCAAATGCAGGCCAGCGCAGCTGAGCTAAATCAAGAAAATCCATCTCCTCTTCCTTTTTGTAATGTTGATAAGCTTGAGACCATTTCCTTTTCTCCCTCCAGTAAGAACCTGAGACTGAGGGAGTGTACAAATCTGAGGGGGCTTCTGATCTTAGAGAGGAATTATTGCTTTATAAAATCTGAGGTAAAACATTCCAGTTTTAATTCTGAGTAAGGTAAAAACGGGGTAATTCTTTCTTACCACACAGACGTGTTTTGTTACAAATGAGTTCCTAATGTACTTAAAGCTAGAAATACAATGTGAATGTTAAATATTTTTGTTACTATTAGTTGAATCTTAAGTGGCCTATATGTCTGTAACAAAGGCTTCTTAGCAAACACATGCCCTCTGAAATAGCCTGACCCTTTCCACTTTTTCAATCGTTAATGGTTTCCTGGTTCTGCATTTTAGGAAATGTCGTCATAGTCTGGAGGAACCAATAAAAACATAACTCACCCATTTTGTCTGATCATTTTATGCCAGGATATTTGAAGCTGGAAGCTGTGGAGGGGCAGGAGGGGGCTAATTTGTGTGGATGGAAAATGTAAAAGTTTTAATGCCATTTTAGTATCGCTTTGCATATTAATCCTCTAGTGCTGTGTGAGTAATAGTATTTTTGGACTTCGCAGGTAGGGACTCAAGATAGTTTTAGCAACCGGTTAACTAGCTTCTCTCCTTCTTAACCTTGCATTGCTTCAGTGCTTGAGGAAATAGACGTCACATGAGCATTTTGCTCATTTTGGGCTTATGTTGTCTTCTACTAGAGAAAGAGAGCTCTTACATACATATATGTAGTTATATATATTAAGGCGGTGCCTTAAAACAAAAGATGTTGGTAGAAGATTATGGAAAAAATACTCGGACAATGGCTTGTTGGGTGTGGTCAATGCAGATTGTTTCCCACTATATGGGAATATAGTGGTTACTATTCAAGTGATTACTTGAATTAAGGACCTACTGTATAAAAATCTTAATACAAAGTATTATAACGTGTCATTATGAAAGGTGTGCTATGTTTGTAGCATGCATGCAGTGATGCTGCACTCCATTGTAAATGCTATTGTTTGCAATGTGTCAAATCCCACCATCCTTAGATGATTTTGATTCTCTCCTTACCAAGTCAAAGCCTCCAGCAGGTGAGTCCTGACTAATCTTTTGGGTCTGCAAAGAGGCCAAGCAGGGCAGTTTTTCCCCTGCAGTACTCTCTTCCCACATAAGTTTCAAACTACCCTTCAGAGGATAGGTGAGCTATGTCATTCCTAATTTCTTATGTGTAGTTGCACAGAGCTGGAAAAGGCTGCCAGTCCACATTCATCCTCCACCTCTTTCTAGAGTTCCTTCAGAGAGAACCAAAGTTTATGCCTGTTTTTGGGAGTCACTGCACTGTATTTTCTCTTCTGTATTCCTTCAACGTTGGAGATGAGTCTAATGTTTGTCAGCAATCTAGAGAAACTGAAGAATAACACTTCATTCTCTACAGCTATTTTTTTTGGAGATTAACTGCAACACTGAGACAAACAACCACCACCAGTGCACACTGTACCGTAATGTCTTACACAGCCTTTCCCCTCCTCATTCAACTTTCTGACTAGCAAAAGTAAAAACAGTCTCTTCACCTTTTTTTCTGTAGCCTCAAATGGAGCTGATGTGCAGTTGTCAATTCACTAAGAATTCCAGTTGTGTGTAGGCTGCAGTTCAGGCACTGCAGGCCTGTGTTCAAAATTCCTTGAGGATTTCTGAAATGTACGAAAAGAGGTCATGGTTCCTGAGTTAACTTGAGATTAGAGTCCAGTCCAAAGGGGAATTACTACTGAACTACTACTTTTATATGTTGCGAATCAAACAAGGTGTTACCACAAGAGCTACGCAAGTAGGCTAATGCCCCTCAGTGAGATTTGATGTTGATTCTTGCCAGACATCTGTCCCATGTGGTTTTAGGAGGCTTTTTTCTCCTCCTTCAAACTTTGTGCCATATACCGGTTCTTGTTCTTTCTCCCACCCAGTGTGCGCATGAATCAGCCCCATGGTGGAGGCTTTCTACTCACAGTTGTCATTTGGAGATATTGCTTTTAGATTAGCAGCAGTGGCTCCCTCACTTTGTGCTTGGCAAGAAGATTGATTATCCTTTTCTTCTTCATATGTACATTTTGTCAGGTCAGGCCTAGGTTTGTCACTTTGTACTTGACTGTGAGAGACCCCTTTCAAATACCCTCTTGTACTGGAGCTGTTTCTATGTGCATGGGAATCTATGGGAGTCACGATCTCTGTGACACTGGGGTTATTGCTCAGTCTCCAGAACCTTTAAATATCTTAGAAGAAGCTGGGGTGAGGCATGTTTCTTTCCTAGAGTAACACCACTGATGTCCTGAACAACCATATGCGTTGAGCAGGATACAGAGGTGAAGGAAAAAGTACAACATTGCTCTTGTTGCTGATCCCCCAAATCAAATTCAGAAAAAAAGTGCCCATGGCAGGTGTTCCTACCAGCCGTCCTGGACTATCTGGGAGTGCAAGATTCCTTCTCCTCCTGCAGTCTGCCATGCCCTGGTTTCATATCCATTAAGTAGCTGTGGGCCTCAGGGACATGGAGAATTTGAGCTTTTTCTCTTATTCCTGCTGCTTGGATTGTTTGGGCTTGAGGAAGGAGGAGAGTTGCTCTGTTACATAATTCATTTATCTGCAAATGGGAGCATTCTGATTTGTACTGACTGCAATTAAACTGTCACAAGCTGTGCGTGTACCTGTGCTTTCAAAATAAATATCTTATTCTTTCATCTAATATAATAAAATGTGACCTAAACAAGAACCAGATTTAAAAACAGCATTAATAATTTTTAGTTCCCAGCTTGTCCCCTATTCACCTCGGGGTATTGCTGATAGCCAGAATTTCTTCACTTACTGTAGATACTTTGTTTAAAAGACAAGCAAACAACAACAACAAAAAAAAAACAACCCACAAAAACAAAGAATAGAACTCTCCCAAACTAAAAACTATTCAATCCCACACAACGAGATTAGTGAAATTGAAACTGGAGAGATGAAGGCAAGCTATTCCCTTACATTGTATTCATATTCTTGTGTCCTAATATGTGACTTGGCTGTAGCAGCTGTGTGAAAATGAGTCTGACCTCTTCTGTTAAGCTGAATACCAATACCCTGTGGTCTCAGTGTTTACATCAGATACAAGGAAGAGGCCTCGTCTTCATATGTGTCTGTGCGGGACCTGGAACACTTTTGGCTCTACGTAAGTAACAATAATAAGGCCAAAACTTCTCCACCAGCTAGTGAAATGAGAATGCTGTACTTCACAGCTATGTCATTGGAGAATTATATTTCATTAGGGCTGATATTAAAAACCTGATGTCAGTTGTGAAATGTGGCTGACTTCAAATTTGCAAAGCACATAGGAAATTTTTTCGTAATGTGTTGTCACTTCAGAAGTCTGGCAGTCCTTTAGGTTCGCTCATAAAACTTGAAGCTTTCAAAAGGGGAAAACCCCACAGCTATTTCCCCCAAACTTTAAAAGCTTTACTCCTTCTACAAGTGCTGTTTTTATAATACATATACATTTTATAATACATATGCAAGTAATGTTCTGGATGCTTCAAACAGCAGCAGTTATTGGGACCCTTAGTCTGGAGAACGGAATTGAGTAGTCATGAGAAACAAGTTATTTCAGAAATTTAAATGACAGCTTTTTAGAAGTTGGTGAGCAAGGTAGGCAATAGTAGTCTCAATTGTTCGTGGTTATTAAATACAGAAGTCTATTCCTTTGCCTATTTTTCTTCCCAATTGGTGGCTTACAGGCTTGCTTTATTGGGAATGAATACGTGCATAGCAGTTATTTTGAATTGGTTTCAGTGGGTCAGTAAGCTGCATAAGTTTCTATGCTGACCTTGTTTTCACAAAGTTCTGAAATTCTTTTAAATCATACTTGTACGTATTAGTCATGGTGAAGATGTGGGGTACACAGTTGTCAGCTTCTCAAAGTTTCACAGTGTGAAACCTTTTTAAAAGGGAAAAAATCTAATTCTCTCATATTTGCTTGCTAGTTAATTGAATTTCTGATGCAGTTCATGAGTAAGATTATTTATGTGGCAGTTAGATTTACTGTAGGAAATTGTAAGTAATACATCATTCTGGATGGGTTTTTCTAGTCCACGTTTTTTGCTCAGGTGCAGAAAACTTGTGGACATACATACACTGTAATTTGCTAATAGAAAATGATGTTATGGTTAAACAAGTAAATTGAAGTTGTTTGTTGGCTGATGATGTAATAATAACAATAATGGCTAGTTTCCTACTGATTTGTGTCCTTTTCTGCTTAGTTACTTGTATTTCCCCAGTGACGCAAGCTTGACTGTGCTACCTGTCAAACATTCCACCAGGCCGCTGTGTCTAGCAAGCAGCAATGCTGGTGTTGTGTCACCAGACAAGATGTGTAATAGCAGAGTTTGCCTATTTTTTCTTCTATACGTGCTCTGATTATAGTCTCCTTTCATTGTCTGCTGTGACTTCTCACCAGATTTTTAGTAACTTAGTGTCTTTGGGACTTCTCTCTCCCTTTTGGAATTGGCCAACAGTGAGTGATAAGGGACAATGTCTGATGGAGTGCTGTAAAACATACAGTGCAAAGCTTACTTCTTTCGGAACCAGTATTGAATCAACCTTGTACATCTGTTCTTACAGGTCTATCTAGTGGTTCATAGTATTTCTTACAAATTCATTGCATTTCATGAAATTGAAGCAGTGAGTCACAGTACTGTGAAGGCTGTTCAGCAGGCAGACAGTGGTGAAATGCAAGGTAATCCCTGACCGGGCAGATTTAGCTGTTTCATTTTAAATTTGTCAGCTGATTTGTATGAGCAGGCTGTCTCCAGGGTGAGGGCAAGGAGCCGGATGCCTGTGTGAGGGTTAGCTCAGCCTGTGGGATCGGGGCCTAGGTAAGGGAGTTTGTGTTAGGGTTATCAATCCTAAGGTGGGTGGAAATGAGACAGGTTGGATTTGGAAAAGTTCCTGAGGTGTGCATCTGTTCAGCTTGTTAACTTCGTGCACTTAGGGACTGTAAAGCAAGGGACAAACACTTTGTTTTTCTTCTTTTTTTTTTCCTTTTTTTTTTCTTCTAATAAAGGCATTAAAGCACTCTCTGGAAGCAGAAAACATTCTCAGCTTTTATGGATATGCGGTCAGCCGGCTCTTGCTTGTTCCCTTTATAAGCAATGTTACTTAATTGGATGAAGTTGCTTCTCTTTGATGTCAGTGTGTGTGTTTACTCTTACAGTTGCCATGGCACTGGTAAGACAGATATGTTCTGCGGATGTGTTTGTGCTCTTATAAGATGTGAGGTTTTGTTTTCAGCACCGCATTTGTAGCATGATACTGGTTGCATGTTTTGCATACCTCACCTTATTGATGTTTCTGTTCTATTATTTCTCGTTAGCCATATGTTAGTCTGTCTTACGTGCCCATGCTTGCTTGCATACATGAGAGTTTGTATCTCCTAGGGCCTTTGTATTTTTGGATATTTTATAGATTAGTAGATACTTACAGTTAGAGACATTATGTCATGGTTGCAATCTTATATAAACATAAACCACGGAGCCTAATCTAGCATTTCTTTATACAACTCAATAAACTTGGCTGAGCTACAGCTTATCTTCTAAGGAGGTGCCCAATATTGATTTAAAGTCTTCAGGTGATGGAGAAACTAACATATATTCCCTATACACGTTATTAGCTATAACTCATTACTGAACTTTGTCACTGTTAAAAAATGCAGCTTTTCTTAAAATAAAGATGAGCAAAACAACAGCAGCAGCAACCACGGCCAAAATCAACAATTTCACTCTTTTTCCCTATAGTGAAATTTTCGTCATGCCAATTCAAATCAAGTAACTTAGTCCTTTAGTTTTACTTTTTTGCTACAATAGAAATAACTTCTGGGAAGCCTGAAATTTTTTTCAACTGAATTTCACAATTGGGAGTGTATTGGAGTTTCTGGTCATTTGTGGAGTGGCCTGAGACACACTGTCCCCAGCATTGAATTTCAGCTTTGCCCAGCTACGCATACCCAGTATTTTAATGAGACCTATAGCTAAATTCAGTGAGAATGCAGTTTTACTGTCTGATGTTAGTCTCTTTACCACAGAAGGAACTCTATGTTCTGTTGGGGGTTTCAGGAAGAAACCCAGTCACATTCTACGTGCAGAATTCAGGTATAAAGTAGTATTGAAGGAAGCAAGAATTTTATAGCAATCTTTTAAAGTAGGACTTTCAATGTTGCTTTTTGCTACTTTTTTTGTTTGTTTCTTTGTTTTGTTTTGGTTGAGTTTTTTTGTTGTTGTTTTTTTTTATTTTTACGTAGCATCCCTAAGAGTTGCTGGTAGCTTTCTAAAGCCACGGCTTTGAAGGAAACAGTGAACAGAGAGAAGTCCATAACTACCAAAGCAGTCATAGCTGTTGCTGGCTTAGCACAGTCTTATAGGACGTCAAGTTTTTGGCAGTGGATATAAGAAAAATGCAGTAAGTATTATGTGCCATTGCAGAATACAAAAATCATGTTTTTGAGTTTCAGTGATGACAAACACAGAGGTTCGATAGAGGGTGGCAGTAATCAACTGTCCTTTATATGGGATTTCTACAATTTAACCTAAAAGGTGGGTTGAAGGGACAGAAGAAACTCAGCCCTCTGTTTACTTTAAAGTTTGTACTTGTTGGAAAATCTTCAGGGGCCTCTGAGTTAAAAGTAGTTACAAATGAAACTGCAACTCTCAACTGTTTCCTTAACCCTCCTAACCTGAAGTCATCCTTTGGTATTTGCACAGGCAGAGAACTCTGCAATAACTTCTTTAAACTTTGCCAAGTGAGGCTATTTAAGGAAGAAGGAGCTAGTGATTTGTGTCATGCCTCTTCACGTTGGTATGTTCTCATGGCTTGTTTTTGTATGTTACCATGAGATGAAGAGACTGTTTTTCCCTATATAGGTATACAACATTTGTTTCTAAACTATAGACTGTTCTTCTGACTGTTGGTATGCTCAGGTGTCATTCAAGCTGGCAGAAACTTGAGTGAGTAAGAATCAACCCAATCTTGGTCATGGCTGTGGCAGGTGGGTTTGTTGGCATCCTTTCCTTGTGTGACCCATTTCCCATTGCAGATATAGTCTGAAGACTATTGCCATTATTTTGTTCTTAATTCATTTGCAGTTTATAAGTCGGTTCTTGTATTTGTTATGAACATGTGTTCTTGGACCATCTGTAGGGTTTTTTTTAGGATTTGGTGTTTATTCCTGCTGCGAAAGGCTTTCATAACAGCCTTTCTTGTGTTGATTTTCTGCACTTATTTATTATTTTGAAATTTGTCTGCATCACTGCTGTTTCCTAACTATGAAATAGACTTTCCAGTAATCAGTATGTTGATTACGTGGGGGGGGGGGGGATTATTTGTTATTGTTTTTAAAAGAGGGATTCTTTTCAATCACGTATTTTTTTTTTAAGTGACAGACCATTATATTAAGTGATAGAAATCCAGAAACTTTCCAGTTTAATTCACTTCTTCAGGGGGTATGCTGTGAACAGTCTCTGCTTGTAAAAGAGGAAGACTATATGCTGTCAACGAGGAGCAGATACATTTCCCATTTAAGTAACCGAGTGAAAAGACTGAGAATTGTCTGAAGGCACTTGGGGCTGCCTCCTTCCAGGAGGCCTAGGCCAAGCAAGGTGAAGCACAGGCACGCACATAAAACCAGGCATCATTGTACCTGGGGCCTATAAGGCCTAATGCAGGATAATGCCATTTTTTGCATACGCAGGACTCTTGTTATCCCTGAATTTCCAAATCCTATCTTCTGAACTATACTTTAAACACTGTGCTTTTCTTATTGCTAATGAAATTATTTGTTAGCATTTAGAATTGTGACAGCCTTTATGTACCCAGAAGGGCCAATGTCTGTCTTGTCTTCTTTTGATATGTTGTGTTGGATCCGTTGAAATGTTCCCTTGTGTCAAATTTAACTCATGAAGTATTGCTTGGGCCAGGCTGGAGATAGGAAGAGTGAACATTAAATTGAACGTTAAATTCTTCAACTGTTAATAAACTAAAAGTTGGTGGCTGCAGAAAAATGCCTGATGCATTCTCCTCTAAAAAGAAGGATGTTGGAATTCAGAAAATCTGTTTTCTGAAAATTTATTTTCATGTTTTCGATGAGGATTGTTTGGTCTGATCCTGGTTCCTCTGTTTGTGTTTCTGATAGAAATGCCTTTCATTCTTCCTCTAAATTATACCAAATGCTCAATAGGAAGAGCAGATGTTTTCCAATTATAAAAGAAAATATATTGAAAGGGGAAATAAAGCTAGGAGGGGGTTTTGGTTGTTAGGTCACTCTTGCACAAGGAACGTCTGTTAGGTTATGTGAGCACAAAGGCAAATGGGAATCCCAATGAGTACATTGTCCCAGGTCCTCCCAGGCCAGCAGAACGGGAGCCATCAGCCCACCAGAGGCCCAGCTCCACAAGCCCAGAGGAGCATGAGGGCACAATGGCAGGCAAAAGCCCAAATTAAGGGCTCCAAGGAAGGGACATCTGGTCTGGGCCCTTCCCGGGGCTGCCCGAAGTGTAAACTCCATCCAGATGAGTTGATGCCAGAGCACATTTTAGACAGAAAGGGTTTGCTGCTGAGGTCCTTGGGACACGTGTTGGCATGCAGGGCAAGAGTACATAAAGATTACACAGGACTTCTTATAATATGTTAGGGGAGGAACCAAAGGCAGATAAAGGGTAAAAATGTCCTAATGAGAGATGGTAGACTGGCATTCATGTGTTTCTAAGTTTTGTACAATGCCAGGTGACCAACTGGAGCCTGAGTTAATAGTGTTGATATTAAAAAAGTGGAAGAAGGTGAAGTGACCAAACTGGTATTTTTGAGCATCAACAGTTAAGCAGTGACATCCCATTGTGTTCTTTAAGCCACTAATGTACTTTCAATCCTCGCTATACCTCATTATGTTTTGGCTATTCCACATAAGGCTGTAATCAGAGTCCAGAATACTCCAATAGCAGAATTAGATAGAACACAACTTCCATCTCCTGATGGACATGATTGCAGCAATTATTTGCAGCAAATGCAAATAAATATGTCTATGAATTCCAAATATTGTTAAAATAACACATGCAGCTTATTTTGCAGCTGCGTGCAACCACCCATTTCCTTGATCATTAGCCAGTTTAGCTTGTTAGAATTTGCCCAGTGGCTAGTTTTTGTTCATCACCACTCTTGTAAAAGCATCTATTAATCATGGTTACTTTCCTTTGAATTTTAAAATCTTGATAGAGTGGATGACCCATTTTAAAAGTTAAGAATAAAAGCAGCTTCTTTGCTTCTTGCCTCTTTTTTTTTTTTTTCCTACCTCACTCTTCCTTAAAGGAGAATCTTTCAGAACAAGTTTCTAGCTTTAATTTTCCTCCCTTTGAAAACTGTTTTGACTATTCAGTAAGAAAGAAGACAGAAGAAAATTCTGCATGGAGAAAATTCAGCTACTTATTAAGGTGTCACCAAATCAAAATGGAAATCTGGAGAAGCAGAATAGTTTAGTTTGGAATTAGGGCAAACTCGTAACAGGAGGGGATGGACGAGTTCTTGTCTTTTAATGAGCACTGTTGACCAAGTCTTCAATTTTATGTCTTTGGCAACAGAAGCTACCCTGCAAAACACCGTGAAGGAAGGAATATAGAGGAAGCAGGACTTTCATCCTGTAGGAAAAAGAAGTGCTGTTACTGAATCTCCAGCATTAACTTTAATACAGGATGACTTCACTCATGGTCACTTGTTGAGGTCAAATGAGTTGACTATGTTATGATGATGTGGTTTTTTTTGTTTTGTTTTTTTTATTCTTGAAGGTTTTGTGTAAGCTCCTGTATGAGAATGCTATAGTGCAGGTCCATCTGTTTAATAATACCAGGTGCTGATGTTAAATTTGGCTGCTGCTTTTGCAGTGTTTTGATGATGGATTGTATGGAATCTGTGAGTTCTGACCTCTGGAACAGCGTCAGTTTGAAGCCTGTCTTTACAGGTGTACTATTAAATTAGTTAACTGAAGCAACATCTGAGATCCCATTTGACTCAGTGGCTATGTGAAGGCCTCCTTTTTTACACTGAAGATGACAGAGCACTGGAATAGATTGTCCAGAAAGGTTGTGGAGTTTACTTCTCTGGAAATATTCAAGATCTGGCTGGATGCTTTCCTGTGCAACCTACTCTAGGGAACCTGCTGTAGCACAGGGGTTCAACTAAATTACCTCCAGAGGTCCCTTCCAACCCCTATAACTTTGTGATCTCGCTGTGCTCTTGTAGCATTTGCTACAAGATCATTCTATCAGTGGAAGCTGAATTGCAAGGATAGTTTTAATTGCAATTGAGCAGTCCCTCAGGAGGGAGCTCTATAATAGCTTGTTTAATGGGTTAACTCTTTGTTATATTATACAGTCATCTCTCATTTAACTGATGGCTATCTGGATTTTTGGAGTAACAAGACCATGTCTTCTCCCAGTACTCTGCTGCATTAAATTGTTGTAATGTCAGGAAAGCAGAGTCAGGGCTGAGTTAATGACAGTGCCCACCACTCCTTCAACCTGTGCCTGCTTCTTGTGAAAATCTAGTTGTTATTCATCCTCAAGAAATAATATGGCATATGCATGCTTTAGCCTGACTTTACATACAGTTAGTTTGCTTTGGATTATAGTCTTGTCTGGCCATCTTTTTTTCAGATGCCTATCAAATGAGGGGTTGGCTTAAGAGTGTTTGGGGTTTTCATCAGAATTCATCAGTGACGAGGAAAAATGTTCATCAAATTTGTCTTTCTTCAGTTCCTTCATCTTTGAGTATGTAGAAGCCCTCACAGACTGAACACATCTTCCAGGTAGTCATAGAGACATGCAACCAGCATCCACATCATAAATGATGTCGTTTCACCAGATTGTGAAAGGTCCACTCCCTCTCCTGTGGACCAGGATTTTAGGTGGTAACTTGAAAGTATCTGGTTTATTCCTTTCCATGTTCACCTTTACCAACTTATAAAATAGCAGAGCTGGATTGCAGGAAGCACATAAGCAACACTTGAACCTCTAGTTTACCTGGAGCCATGCTTGCATCAGCATAGAAAGATGAGCATTGGCTGACTCTGTTTAGATCAAAAAGACGTCAGGATGAAGCATGGCTCTGTATAAAACCAGTGTCCAGTAGTGACAGGAGAGCATGTTGTGTACAGTTTTACCGAGGTTGATGACATGTTCAGCAGAGATTTCTTTTTCCCATTTTATTTGGTGTATGCTAAAGAAGAAGAAAATACTCTCTGGGCTTCTTGCAGCTTATCTAAGTCACCTAAAAGTCAAATTGCTTCTTATGGAGAGTTGCTCTCCTGGTCCCCATCTGTTCTGCCTGGAGTTTATTGAGGCCAATAGCCTGGCAAGGGCATAAAGATTTACCAGATGAGTACACCTGGGTTGTAGGAGGATGGGAACTGGGCCAAGGACTGGCTCTTAGCTCGAGGCTGCTGCAGGGTCTCTGCAGCAATTGTAGTGTGAATGCTTCAGAAGCATATTGCTCCTCACCTGTGTGGAAACCACACTGAAGTTCCCATTTTCCTTTCGCATCTCTCAGGATCGAAATTTCCTTGTCATTAAAAGCAGCTGCAACATATGCATCTATTCAGTCCCACTCTGTTACGTGACTCAATCTGTGGGATGAAATTCATAGCATGAGCAGGGAAAAGCTGCAGTTGGAGACATTTTTCCATCTCCTTAACATATTCACTACGTACAGCTTTTCTCCATTATCTCCTTTTTTCATGGCTGGGAGACAGTTCTTGGTGGTGGTCATATATCAGCTAGGATATCACGCTGTGAGTAAAGGATGTGGCTACTTTTACTTCCCTTTACCTGAAAAATGAGAGGCAGCAGGTAGTATTCAGCTGCACTGAGTGAACAGTTTCTGGGCTTGAAAAGGAAACCAGAAACCCTTCTAACAAATGAGTAGCTCTGTTTTGTTATCTCTGTCCTAGGTGAATGCAGATCACAAATCCACTTTATGTTCCGTGCTTCTGCTGCGTTACTTGGGGTACCAGCTTCACAGTTACTGCTTCTCTTACAGAGAGATCTGAAAACCCGTCCCACACAGATGACATGGAGTTACCATCAGTCTTGATAATGTATGTTTTTCTGCTGTTTTCTCCTTGATGGAAAGCACACTGAGTTGTTGGTTTTTTTTTTTTTACATTTGGTATAAAACATTCATCAGGAATTAAGAGGACCTTGGGTAATGCCTCTGCCAGTCAAACATCGTAGCAGTCAATAAATTAATGCCTGTACTTAAACATCAGTCTTTCGTGAGATTAAATCCAGATCTTGCCTTGTATATCAGAGACTGGTAGGTGGTTTTTTTTTTTAAGTTCTCAGTTCTACGTTTTTGATTCATATAAACTGTCCTCAGAGACTTTTTAAAACATCTCTAACAATTTTTACTGGGGGCAGAGATGTATTCATGGAACCACGTCAGCTGAGCTGGAGATAATTCCACAGGTGTATAAGCACTTCTTTTTTTCTTCAATTGTAACTTAGCCTTTTCTTGCAAAAGCAAATGCTGTTCTTACTTTTGTGTGTCTTATTTTTCAGTGTGTTCAATACAGATAGTTTCTCTGTGGAGTTAAGAAATAATGTTCAAATAATACATATAGATCTAGAATAATGCTTTATGTTTTTAGAGGAAGGACTGACTCAGTTATTCAGAGGGCAGGCTACCGAACTGTCTGTAGGCTTTGTGACTTAACCTTTTTGGGGAGAAGTCTGTTACATAGGCTATATTATACTGATGTTAAAACTCATAGTTTGTGAAGTATCATGGGAGTGAGAATGTGGAATCAGTGGCGGTGCCCCACTGTTGCTATTGCCACTGCTGAAATATAACACCTACCATCTCACTGTGCTCGCATCCACTGTTTGGTCTCCAGAAACATTCAGCAAAGAAAACATCAATGAATATCAGTGGGTGTAATTTTTTATTTTTTTCCTCATGGGGGAATTTGGTGACACACCTTTGTTTGTTCCACACTATGTCAGATACCATTCTGTCAGACTGCCCCTGTTAGGCTGCCATCTGTCACACAGCAACACCACATAAGGGAGTATTGGTGGGAAGGTTCCACCTCTACTCCCATACCACCTATGTCCACCTCTGATGTTGTGGGCCAACATCATAAAATAGGAGGCATTACTTTTGGAGCATCCCTCGTAGCTGCTCAAAATACTTTTGCGTAAGTTCAGTCTCAGATTCCTTTTCTGATTTTTAATGGAGAAGTTTCAGTAACAAGGAATTAAACTTCGGTCACTACAGAATCAATAGGAAGTTTGCCATTTAATGCAATGTGACTTAGACTTGGCTTATGGTATTTATGATCCTTGGCCTGGATTCTTCTCTGAGTTACACTGATGAAGCTTAAAAATGGTTTGCTGGCTATTGACAGTAGTCTGCAGTGGTGCGTTACTGTAAATAAAAGTTCTCCAAAGAGATTTAGTATTTGTTGAGGAAAGCTTTGGGAGGATTGTCTCTGCTGATCCCACTTCTCAGGCACATTAGAAGAGGAAAGATGAGGCATTCCTCAGGCAGTGGTGGGATGGAGATACAGAGAACTTTGTACCTCAAGCTTACTGAGCTTTACCTAGGTATCACCTGAGAGTGAATATGAAGTATGCTTCCATTTGGACTGCTTGTCCATCTGTGGAAATCAGTGGTGAGATATTATTTGGCATGTTTCTAGGAAGATAAATCTTTGTCTTGGATGTTCTTGCAAGTCTGTGCTGGCTGTTCAAGCACATCTTTGTGGATAATAACTGTTACTGATGATATTCTAGAAATGGGTCAAACACTCTCCCAATGTAGTAGTCAAAGCAAGCAAGTAGTTAATGCTTCAGCCCTTCCAGCTGTTTTGGCATTAATTAAGAGGAGCGGAATTGATAAACATGTTAATTATTCTGTTACATTTTTTCCCCCAAAGTAAAATTCCCAAGTTACAGGAAGGTTATGGAAGTATTGCAACAATGCTCTTTAATGAGAAATCTCAGCAGCAAGAGGATGAAGATGACTATCTGTAATGGGAATGCATGACTTACTACCAAACATCAAGAAATATCCATAATAGGAATTGTGTTTTATAGCCTTTTTAATATGAAGCCAACAGATCTAACAATCCTGTTACACAACATACTTATGCACTTCACTAAGTTTTGATTACTAGACTCCCCAAGGAGTCTAAAAGAAAGGAAATAAAAAGCCCCTGACATTCGTGTTGCTGACCTCCTTCCAACCTGCCAGCAGTTCTTGTGACATTTTTATTGTTCGGGGAGCAAAATACAAAAACTGTCTGCAAGGACATCAGATCTCAGCTATTCCGCACCCTGCCGTTGCTGGAGGCTGTGAAATTTGCTCTTCAGTTTTGGAATGCAGCTTCAAACATTGGCCAGGGAAATACTTCTAAAATGTTCTTTACCTAGAATTATAGGTGAATCCCACAAGGCTTTTAGTAACTTATCTTATAGCGTCACTGTGGTTACACATGAGAACCATTAGTAATGTCATGTTCTATCTTCTGCATGATGACAGAGCTTGAGAAACACTGTACTTTGGAAATTCACATTAAATATTTTTCCATGCTTCGCTTGACTGTAAGTCTTGTTATTCATTTACTTTTAAAACACAATACAAAAGAACTTGTTAGTCACTGGAATGAAATGTAATTGATCTAAGTGCTGTGTTGGTTCAATTTTTTTTTTTTAATTTATTCTATTTAGCCATAAAATATGTAATGGCTTTAGAATTTCCTTGTGCTAAGAGAAAAATCCCTATGTAAGTCAGAGGCATAGTGAGGACCCCCAGCAGACCAGCAGAGCTCATCACCTCAAGGTGTGAGAGAGGTGTGAGCAGTTGGGGCTAGCTAAAGGATGGGAAGAGTTGGCATGTTTGGGTGAGAGGCTATGAAGAAAGCATGGACCCAATCAGTTTTAATACAGATTACAGAGCGATGCAGAGTGGTACAGTTGCAGGACTGAGCAGATTGATTTGCTTACCATCTGTGCTCAGCATGTTGTTATGAAGACTCTTCCTTTACTACTTCTGTGGGTGCAAGGTAGAAATAAAGCAGTTCACGTATAGGCTTTTTCTCCCCACTTCATTTTTTTTTGTGGCTATTAGCAGTGGTGGGTTTCTGCAGCTGTCCCTGGGTGTGCTCACAGAGTGCCACTGGGAGCCAGCTTTGAAGGGTTTTTCCTAGTTTATGTTCTAGGTGGAAATCAGCTCAAGTCTATGCAAACTCAGCTACCCTTTTTATGGTGGAGGGATCTAGGCAAGTAAAAAGTAGAGTGAAACAGCTTGTGCAGGAATATGTGTGCTTTCCAATTTGTGCTTTGAGTGAAACATATATGAAAACACAGCATAGCCTTGTAATAAAAGCAAGTGAGCCATCTAAATGTACATCATCGGCTTATGTAGGCCAAACACTCATTTTTCTGTTGTTTTGTTGTTGTTTGCTTGTTTTAAGGCTATCTTTTGCACTGTTTGCTATATTTCCTTTTTTCTGGGTTTGGATTTGGTTTGGAATAAGTTCTTCAGATTGAAGGAATACCTTAATCTGAATTATACATAATAATATAAAATGA
The DNA here is from genome assembly GCA_030625065.1 of Alectoris magna. NCBI lineage: Eukaryota > Metazoa > Chordata > Aves > Galliformes > Phasianidae > Alectoris > Alectoris magna. The sequence goes on from CM060560.1 coordinate 111,891,482, forward strand.
TGTCATATCACAGAATTACCAAGGGTGGAAAAGACCTACAAGATCATCCAGCCCAACCATTCACCTATTGCCAATAGCACTCCCTAAACCATAACCCTCAATGCAACATCCAAATGTTTCTTGAACACCTCCAGGGTCGGTGACTCCACCACCTCCCTGGGCAGCCCATTCCAGTGCCTGACCACTCTTTCAGAGAAATAGTATTTCCTAACATCCAGCCTGAATCTCCCCTGACACAGCTTGAATCCATTCCCTCTAGTCCTATCATCAGTTACACGACCCCCAGCCCACTACAACCTCCCTTCAGGTAGTTATAGAGAGCAATCAGGTCTCCCCTGAGCCTCCTCTTCTCCAGACTGAACAATCCCAGCTCCCTCAGCCGCTCCTCATAAGACCTGTGCTCCAGACCCCTCACCAGCTTTGTTGCCCTTCTTTGAACATACTCCAGGGCCTCACTGTCTTTCTTGCAGTGAGGAGCCCAAAACTGGACACAGTACTGGAGGTGCGGCCTCACCAGATCTGAGTACAGGGGGACAATTACCTCCCTGTTCCTGCTGGCAGCACTGTTTCTGATGTAAGCCAGGATGCCATTGGCCTTCCTAGCCACCTGGGCACACTGCTGGATCATGTTCAGCCTAGCATCAATCAATACCTCCAGGTTCATTTCCTCTACACAGTCTTCCACAGTATTCTTTGGTGCTGGTACTGTACAGATGTTTCATTTTTATGTAACGTGCTTCCTCTGTCAGTGGCTATACTTAGTCCATCCATTTTCCTTCCGTTCCCCTGATGTCTCGTATCCATAACTGCATGATCTGTAACTCTTCTCATTCCTTCCTGTCTCTAATAAAACTAAAGTATAGTAATCTAGGATAAAACTATTGTTTGCTAACAGTTCTTTGAATGTGCCCTCACAGATCAAAATGCCTGGAGGAATTCTTCAGAGAATCTCAGCTGGCATTTCTTGAATTTTCCAATTAATGTCACTTCTTTTGTGAACTATAACTCTTTTAATGTCTTTGTAGCATTTCATTTCTGTTCCATTGGGACAGTTCAGTTTCCAGCCCCTCATTCTTTACGTGGCTTAGCTGTGGCTACGTGCAAGCTCTGAGAACACTGTTCCTTCCTGAGAAGATGCACCTCCTTGTCTGCTGGGTGAGGATTATAATCTGCTTACATGTGGTATGTCAGAGTTTGGCCAGAGTGCATTGCCAAGAGAAAATCCAAAGCTTCCTTCTCAGTAGGTCATTTTCCTCTTTTTGACTCAGAAGCGGTCAGAACAAGCATCTTCACTCACAAATGAAAATGCAGGATGATGACAGTAGCTGATAGTATCTTTCTTGTGGCAGGGGATTGCTTCACATCTCTCAGTCTTGAAGAAATCTGTTTCATCACTGTGGTTTGGCCGTCCACAGAAAGTACCTCTGCTTCATAGCAAACTGTGGTGACTAATGAGGGATTCCCCACTGAGGCCAATTAGAACCTTGCAGTAGCTCCTTGCTCAGACAGAACAGAACGGAAGCTGCCATAGAGACTCACTGGAAGGGAATAAAGTAGTATTTTTAAAGCAAATGCCATGTTCCCTGTAGGTGGTCTTGCATATCTACATCTCACTGCATACCATCAAGTCCATCCAGTGAAAGTCCATCATGCCCTGGTTTTGTAGGACTTGTTTTCCATGTGCCTGGTGGTGCCTTGCCTGTCAGCTCAACCATTTTCTGTGACTCCTCCGACCCAGTTTTCTGTGCAGTTCTTGTGGGAATCAGCTGTATGTAGTCCTAAAGAAACCCTGCTCTTGGTAAGGCATGCTCCCACAGCATGGTTTAAATTCCTGTTCTTGGCAAGTCTTGTTCAGTGGCTTCAGGTCAGTGAGCTGGCACATTCCTGGGGACCCTACAAGGTGTGCTGGTTGAGCCTAACATGGTGGTTTTCCATATTTCCCACAGTCAGGTTCCTGTCAGCCAAAAGTTCCAGGTTCATAACTGGGACTTTAAAATGTGCATCTTTAGTCTGGAAAAGTTTATTTTTTATGTCATTTCAGTCCCACATCTATACAGAGATTTGCTTCTCTGAATCTGAGTTACACAGTCAGTTTCTAGGCTAATACATACGTAGAAATGCATCATCTTTGCCTCTAACTACAGATTATACTTCAGTTTTGGCATAATCTGGTGACACTTCTGAGAGAAACAGGATAAATATGCATTACCTTTATTGGGTATTGGAAGTTCTCACAAGAAAATGGATACAAGATTGCCTGCTCCTTTCTGTTCTGAAGAGGATTCGATTTTTGAGGGAGGCTATAGTTTCTGTTTAAGGGAGAAATCTGAAGAGGTTGATTCTGACCTGCTGTCTGTGCATGTCACCGTTACACAGCCATTTTCCCACATGCAACACTTCTCCTGGGCTAATTGCCTTTAAAAAGTGTGTTAAGTTCCATGTGATATCAGGAAATGAAGGTGGTTTCCTTTGCTCCCCTGCTCTCTTCTCAGGTACTAATATCCATGCCTTAAAATCTTCCACACTGCAGGTAGGTGTGTGTTTTTAGCCACCCACGATAGGTTTAAGCTGTGGGAGTGTACATTGCTTTGCATTTCCATACTAAAAAGGCCCTTCTGTACCATTGTTTCAGCTTGGAGGTGGTCCAATTGCGTGGCAGGTTGTCATTTATTTGTACATTATTATTAATTTGTTAGAACTGCCAATGGGCATTTGGATTTATTCCTTTCATGAATTCAGATAACCCTCCAGTAGCTTCCCTAAATGACTATTTCCAGTCTCGAGATCTGCAGAGTGATTAACAAGATCCACATCTCTTCAAAGGACTGTTGCAAAGAACATCAGGTGGGATTCACTTCCTGCTTTTTGTGCTGGACCCTATTTCAGGTGAGTTAGGCATGGAAGGGTTCCTTATAGTGTTACCGTGAAGGTGAAACTCTCATTTGGAGGAGAAAGGGAGCATTATTTTCTATTAACTGGTGTTCATTTTCTTTATACACAAATGCAGCTAACCTTCCTGCCTGTTTGCCACAGGGTCCTGCAAGGATATTTAGAGGACTGTGCATTTTAAAGAAACTGTTGTGATCCACCAATACTTGTTTGTAGCTTGTCACTAACTTTATGATATTGTGGAAGAGTCAGAAAGGTGTCACTGTTCTCATTTCAAAGCAGTTGTTTTAGTCACAAATCCATAGTGAAGAAGATGGTCTGAGGACATTGCTATTGGTGTTGGACGTCCTGGAAGGAATGTGACTTGTGTGACATCCTACATAGAGCCATGGCATGATAAATGTTACGATGACATGGTCCAAGCAATCATAGAATCATAGAATCACAAGGTTGGAAAGGACCTGCAAGATCATCCAGTCCAACCATCCTCCCATTACCTACCACAATCCTTAGTTACTGACCACTAACTTCTTCTGTTTAAAAAAATGATGGTGACAAAACCCCCAACAACTTGAAATGCCTCTTCTTTAGATCCCAGCTCAGACAAATCAAACTGCAGTTTGAATTAACAGACTAATGTGGACAATTGGCTTGACCTGTAGTGGTGTTGCTGGTTCGTATATGTCAGCTCCTTGCTTTCCTCTCGCAAAACAAGCCTTTTTATATAGCCACCTCCATGGTATTTTTTCTGCACTTCTCTGTATTATAAAATATGTGTATTCTCCTATATTTTGTTTTATTTTGTTAACATAATCTTGAGAAGGAAAAATAAAAAACCACCAAGAAAAAACAGTACATTTGATCCCAGTCCTATGACTACGCTATTTTCTTTCCTTCAATTATTAGGCTCAAACACAGGAGAGTATATGAAGCTCAGTGCTGGCATCATGCAGTGCGCTAAACCTTGCATAGCAGTGTTGTAAATGATACAATAGAAAGCACAGAAGAGACTAATTGCTCAATTTTATATCCAAAAGTGGGGATAACAGTGTTTTCTTAGTTTCTAGGATTGGCCGTATTCACTAATGCTCGGTGATTAAATTCAGTAGGGACTAGACGGTAGAGGGGCCTTTGGATCCTGCTCTGAAAATGCAGTCTTGAGCTATTTTGCATCTGGAAGGAAGAAAGTTCCAAATTTTGAGGTCAACCATATTAACAAACCTCTGCAAATATATTTTTAGTTCACTGAGTGAAAGTCAGATTTGGCTGGTAAAGGCTGGGTTTCCTTCTGTTAAGTGTGTTAGCTGGTAATTTATTACAAAATGAGGTGTTTTGTTTCCCATTTTTCTTGCAACTGGCAAGGCGCAAAACTTCCAGTTTGCACTTGGCCTCTGAGAAGACTTCTCCCTGCTTCCTCTCAAATTCTTGTCTGTAGCTTGTCAGTAACTTTATGGTACTGGGGAAAAGTCAGAGAGATGTCACTGTTCTCAAGGAAAAAAAAAAAAAAAGAGAGAAAATTGCTAGTTCGTGTATAGATTTGAAGTTGCAGATGTTAGCCATTGTCTTCTCAAGAATGAAATGTAATTGTTGTATGCTACTAAGACTTTAGGATAGTCGTGGGAATATTATCTCACTGTAAAAATAATTGAAACCTCCTTTCAGGATAATGCACATGTGGCTAATATAGACATTGGCCACAGAAGTTGCATCTGGGGGTTTTAAGATTTAAGGTATTTTTTTTGAACACCGTGTTGTGTTTTCATGTGAATGGACATAAATCCTTTGACTTCAGTTTAATTTGTTCTTTTTTTTTTCATATGTGAGATCACAATCCCTAAAACCTAATTGCTAATTTTTTTTTTTCATGTTTTTTATCTGCCTCTTAAGACATCAGAACATATTATTAGAACAACTTTTTAGTATGCTGAATTTTCAATCCCCTGCTTTGAGCTGGGATTATTTCAATTCTATTTAGGATTGTAAAGCCAGGGAGGTGGAACAACAGAATGGCCTTAGGATATGCTTGGACTGGTTATCTCTTCTTTTCCAGATCCTAGTGGGAATGTTTTTTGCACTCAGAGCTGAGAGGTTCTCAGAGCCCTGGTGGGGTAGATGCTACCTGAGAATTTGTTCCATCAGCTTTTTCACTGCATTTCAGATTTTTCTTAAGTCAAGTGGTCCAGGCACCAGCATAATAACCAGATTTCAATGCAGTGCAGCTTGGCTACAAGAGCATTTTTTCATAGTAGCTGAGGATGACGCTTTGGCTACATGAGGCAGGACTGATCAAAAGCTTCTTTTTTCTTTTCTTTTCTTTTCTTTTCTTTTCTTTTCTTTTCTTTTCTTTTCTTTTCTTTTCTTTTCTTTTCTTTTCTTTTCTTTTCTTTTCTTTTCGTGGGGGGATCCTAGAAGTAATTTCTTTTTGGTTACTGAAAAAAGAGAACCAAAAGATTTTTGCCCAAAAGCTGGTACCTTCTGTGGGAGACCTGAAGTCACTGCAAGTCCAGTGCCATGGATTTGTGATTGCTAAATGCATTTAAAAGTACATCGTAGCTCTTTGAGTTCTGCTAATAGAAGACACCATATAAACACAGAGAATTGTACTTCTCCCTTGGTAGTTAATGTGTCTCTAAGGAGGAAAACACAAAAAGTTGAGCTCAGAATACTAGATGAGTATTCAGTCTTCCTCAGCTGCTCTGACCAACGTGTGCCTTACTAAATATATATTTATATATGTGGGGGCACCCTAACCCAGCTTAAATCAAGCAAAGGAGAAAAGAAAAGTAAATATTTCCCTTGGCATGCTCACTCTGCTGCTTCAGTATTGTTCTGATTTTACCTCATTTTAAGACTGACTGCTAGGACAGTGAAAAACAAGAGTGATGATCCATTATTTCAGCTCTAGTTAGTGTGAAATTAGTGGGGTTTTTCAGCAATCAAAATGGCAAGGGCTCAGTATATGACCCATATTGTCTATGAATTGTTAGTGTGGCCCATGTGAGCTTGTGATGCAGCATGCAAAATGAGAATTATGCCAAACACCACCAACTGTGGATCCTAATGTTGCAGCTGAGGTGCTAGTGTTTTAAAGACCAGAGTACTTGACCTTGAGGTTAACACAGCAGGAAAAAATGTGAAGAAATTTCAGTATATGACCATTTCTGCTGTAATAGGAAGCAAATTCTAGACCAATCACATATATCTTCTGTATTGCTGATGTTTCTCAACATTTTCGTTATCCAGCAAGTTACCCTTTAAAGACTGCAGCAAGTTAGAAGGATAATAATCAGTATTACCATGTGTTTAATGTGTTTAATGTTAAAATATAGAGTAGATTTCTTCCATGCACAAAGGGGAAACTTAGGAATGAGACTTGTCTGCGTGGGACCTCAAAGCAGACAAAAGCCAACATATTCAACCGATCACTTTACTTATTCTCTGCAGGGCATGTTAGTAGGATGGGAAGATATTCATAAGTACTCATTGATTTTTCTACCCGCTGAAGTATGTTGTTTCAAAGGTTTGTTGGTGGGTTTTGTTTTGTTGGCTTTTTTTTCCTGCTAAATCCTCTGAGAGTGGATCTGAATGTCTCTTATGTGCTTCTGTAATTCTTATTTTTCTAATGCAGTGACCATGTTTCTTGAATGTCAGAGAACTGTGCCTGTAGTTCTGTAAACAATCACAAGTATGCACATGTACGTCAGCTACATGGGTGGCTTTTGCCATGACTTGCTCCTGCTGCATTCCTGTATTGGGTCTAAGCACTACTTTAACCCCAGCCTGATCTGTATGTGTTTTCTGTGTTTTAAATTTCTTTGACTAACAAGTGTGTTTAATTCCTGCTAAACATTGTTTACTTCCTGCCTATGAATGGCAAAACCTCAAATGTCTGTTTTTCATATAAAGTTTCCAGGAACCTCATGCAATCCCAATGGTATGCCCTAGGGAATGGCTTATGAGGTCAGCCCTGCTGCTTACTTATCTTGGGATTCAGCCCTTCCGTACTTGTTCTTCAATAGTAAAATTCTTGGTTCAAAGCCACTATTGAAAGATGGAGATAGCGTGGAGAGCCCATATAGTTCACCTGGAGTTAGCTGATGGTATTGCAAAGTGTGGCATTCCAGAGAGGCAGCCATCCTGCTCTGGGGCATTTGGTAGCTTTTTACGCTCTGTAATAACAGTGAGGAATTTCTTTCTTTGATGAGGATCAGACGGGATTCCAAACACCTCTGGCAGGTTGTGTATTAACGTGTATCTCGGTCCTCAATCAGTAGCATCTTAACGCAGCTGAAGGGTAAGACACGCAGTACTTGGAAGAGCATAATGGCTGAGCAAGTTGCAAGTGAAAAGGAGACTCCCATTTACACGCAAGTTATGCCTTGCTTTTTCTTATAGACACCTTCTAAAAATCCTTCACATGTGCTGACTTCACTGTTCTCTGTTGTACATCTCGACTGTGTTTTAAAACAACTTGAGCTGATGCCAGCAACAACATGTCTGAACAGCTTTGATGCAACTTAGGTAACTTTTTAGGATTGAGGTCATTTGAGAAATGTTGCTTTGGGGACTAAAGTCTTAAATATTATCCCATCAGGAGATTCCTTGGACAGTTCATGAATACCGTACAATTCTCTAGAGTTGAATGCAATAGCATTTATGTTATCTGCTTTAAAAGCTCAGGAATTAAATATAGTGTTTATTTTAAACCATGCTGGAGGTAGGACAGGAGAGTGAACTGAGATGGAGGTTAAGGTTTTGCAATATGTTGATTCGACATAATACTGAATAATAGACTACTTAAATTACATTGTCGCTAAGAGAATGTGTTCTAACTCCATTTGCATGTAAAAATAGTAACAGTAAAAAAAAAAATTACTTCTAGCTAATCCCCATGTTTGTGCTCCCTTTATTTTTCCCCACTTGAATAACTTTTTATTGCTACTGGCAACTTTTGAATACCGGTTGGAATAACTGACCTTCTTTTAGAAATGAAACTGAGCGATGTCTTGAGTTGAGATAATCGCATCCTTCAGTGCTGGCAGATCTACTAGCATACTGGCATGCCCAACAGGAACAGTCATCCCTCCAAAGCTTTGCTTTTAAATGAAGTGGTTAAAAGACTTCTATTGCTAATCTAGTTGGCTGAGTAGAGGAGCTGACTCCCTCTGTTAAGCCAGCTGTAAATTCAAGGGGTACTTCTCAAAGTGCCTGGCTTTTCTGTATGGAGAAGTCAAGTGATTTATTCTTTTGTGTCATCTTGGCTGCACACATTGCTATGCTACACTGCCCAGGGGCCTCACCTCACACTGGGCCTGAGGTCTTTGAGCTCGTTTTTCATTCCCTTCACCCACTGGAGATGTGAAAAATTTGATGCTGTTAAGTTTTGACCATGCAAGAAGGCAGCAATTCTTCTGAGCAGGTGCTATAATACATAGCTGGTGCTATAATCCTCCGACATCACTACGTGATGCTGTAAGTTCTTTGTTGCCGATATGACCAAAGTTCTGCTCAATTAAGCTGTTTATGCTGTCAGGCTTTTTAGAGTATGGAAGATACAAGGGGATATGATCAGAAGACATGATGAAAATAGTTCTTTAGGAGAAGAATAATAATGGAAAAGTTGTCTGCTTCTTTTGTTCTTCTGTACTTCTGAAGTTCTACTTTGTTGTGAAAAAGAAGAAAAAAGAAGCCTTGGGAAGCTTAAGCACAATAGTTAAATTTTAAAAGGGATCAGAAAGTCTACTGTGCCATGAAAAAGGATTCCAGGGTACAGAAAATATCTAACTTGACATTCCCACAACGTTTTTAGTGTAGTCCACACCGCTAGTGGAATGATTTCATCACCCACATGTTCCTGTCCCTTCAGCTTGTTAATGTCTGTTGCACAGTGGGATAAGATGGAGACCGTGGAGTGTTTGGGCTGACTGTGGTAATGAAAAACATGTCCTGAACACTTCTTTTAAAGTGGCGCTGTTATGTTGTGCTTGGCTGCTGGCAAGTTTGCTCATCAGAGTCAGGTAATGTGTAAATGACATCAACTCCTGAGGCATTTTTCCCTGATGGGAGCGTCTAAACCTCTCAGGCAGCCATGACGGCGGCGGCCCGGCTGCATTTTAGCTCTGACGAGGCCCTGTTCAGAGGAGGTTGGCAGGTTGCGGGCAACATCATTAGGTACTTTCACTAAAAAATGATCGCTGCCCCAAAGAAGTACAAGCACAGTAGATTCGGCTTTTTAAGCCAAAATCTGTCGCTGTCTGTGCTGATTCATTATGGGAGCTGAGACGGAATATCAGTGAGGGATTAGTGCTCCTAGCACGCTGTTGCTAAAGGTTGTGGTTAAGTGCTTCTGCCCCTTGGTCAGACCACAACACGAAACAGCGGTGAGTGTTGAGTTGCTAATGTCTCCTCGGGTTACTTGCCGTGGGTTTGTGTGCAAGCAGAGCAAGGTGGCTGATGGGCAGGCTCGCTTAATATCAAGGGATGTTAGAACATTTCTGAAGAGCGGGCCCATAATATCACCTCTCATTGCCTCACTGACAGGAGCAGCCATGCAAGGCGTTACTGAGCAGGGAACACTAGCTTGGGCTGAAATGCATGTTTTAAATATCTTTTACTGCTTTTTTTTTTTTTTTTTTTTTTTTTCCTACATAGATTCCTGCATTCTGGTGACCTAACCTAGTTGTCCCTGGCAAGCAGAAACTGAAGTGTTCTGTTGAGCATCTCACTTGGGATTCCCACGTTACTATGCAGGAATACACGAATAGAGGAGTATAACTAGAGGAAAAGAAGTTGTAGCCCATGCATTTCTCTATGCCCTAGTCCAGCCTTTTCAAATTCTTGCTAGTACTGGGGAGATGTGTTCTCCCATCCTCATGTCTCAGATGAGAGTCTCTGTCCCACCTCTCATGTCAGGAATTTGTCTTGCTCCCCAGAGCACCAGGTTCATTGCCAGTGTCAGGACCCAGTCTTGTTAGAAGTGCTTCACTTGAGCAGCTGGCCCAACACATGCTGCAGAGGAGGCACACAGTGGGCATTTTGTTAGTGTCAGGCATGCTCAAAGCCTTGGACAAGGACTGCTCTGAAAGTAATGCCTTCTGTTTTACTATATTGGCCCATGACATCAGAGGCGGATGTTGGTGGTATGGCAGTAGAGGTGGAACCTTCCCACCAATATTCCCTTACATGCTGTTGCTGTGTGACAGATGGCAGCAGAGAGGTGGGTAGTCTGACAAAATGACATCTGACATGGAAGTGCAGATGAAGCAAAGGGTTGTCACTGAATTCCTCCATGAGGAAAAAACGGCACCCACTAATGTTCATCGACACTAGCTGAGCATTTCTAGAGACCAAACAGTGGATGTGAGCACAGTGAGGCAGTAGGTGGTGTGTTTCAGCAGTGGTGATAGCAGGAGTGGACCACTTCTTCTGATGCAGATTTTGACGGGCATGGCATGCAGACTGTTGTTCATCACTGGTAAAAATGCTCAGCTAATAGTGGTGGCTGCATTGAAAAAATATTGTTTTATAGCTGAGTATTATCTCTGTCAAACAGTTATTCTTCTCTTTTTAGCTGCTGTAGTTTCCATGGAAACAAACAAGGCATTATTTTCAGAGCAACCTATTTCTATCATCCTGAAATCCTAAACAGAGAAATGGCTATCCACTTTGGGACTGCAATTGCAAATGAAGTACAGGGCATAAATATTAAACTGGGGTCTTTTTCTGATTGCCTGTTACAGATTTTGCAGATTTTGGAACTGTTGTTATATGGTCCATTCTGTAAACCTGACACACCAGATATTTTCCTTCTTGCAGACTAGTTGGAGATGAACGCAAGTCGTTCAGACTTAGTAACCAGATCAGTCTAGGAGCTTGTGGTGTAAAGGATCTGTTCCTGAAACTCTTTTTTTTTTTTATCCTTAAGTCTATGAGGAGGGAAGCATATATTTGTGTTAGTGCATTATCAAGTATCTAAACTCCCTCTTGCTATTGCTGGCTCACAAACAGATTGTTATTGCCAATTCACTGACCTCTCCTATGCTGATTATGCAAGACCAAGTTGAAGGTCTGTCATGTCATCACCTGGGAAACTAGAAAATAAATTGAATGAATCCCATTAAAGTATTTATAGATAGAGATTGAGTCATGGAGGGTTGGAGTACACAGATATTTTTAGTGCTATCACTTGCACTGATAACAGCTAGTTTGCTTTTTGGCAAAGTTGACATCTTCTATTGCTGGCAAGAGACTGTTGAGAGAGAAAAAACAAACAAACAAAAAATCCTCAAAAAAAAAAAACAAAGAAAAAAAAAACACCACAAAAAAATAAATAAGAACTATATTGATGTTGGTAATTACTTGTTGTGAAAAACAGCATTCAAAGTGTCACCGGGACAAGAAGGGAAGATATATGGGGGTGGAGAAAGGGCAGTGGTATTGGGTACCCAGATGTGATGCAAGTTAGGTATGTGGAAAGCTTTGGATGGAGCCTGCAACTCTCCTGCTATACCACCTCTTCAGTTTCTTGGAGGTTAAAGGTTAAGAAGAAAGTGTGGTGAGATTCAGCTCTTGCTTAACACTGAGATCTTCTGCGCAGCACAACAATGTGCCTTTGTTTCATGCTGCCTGTATCCCATGTGCTGTCTGTGCTGTTAAATACCTGGTTAATGGAGGAGTGCTGCTGTGGAGGAAGACCTGACATATGGATGGCTGAGTCTGAACTCCTCGGGGGACAAATAAGCATGCATGCCGTGGTTTTGTCACAGCATAGAAGAGTAATACATCCTTTTGTACTACGGGTATGCCCTCATACAGCAAACTTCTGGTGGGAAGTAGGCTTCCCTTTCGTTATTATACCAGTAGGAAGTTTTCTATTTCATGATAAGGTTTGCTTAAGCACAGTCCTCCTGCTGTGCTTATGCTGGCTGAAAAGGTAACTGCCTGCTTCCCACAAGAGCCTGCAGATTTGCCAGGTGAGTGTTTATTCTGTGACTGCTTTGAATTAAAAGGAGCAAGGTTAGTGGTAAACAGCACTACATGTGGGGCATTGCCAGTTTGGTTCATTGGGGCTGCAAAGGGCAATTAAGAGGTAGGGGTGATGATGGGGTCAGCCTGCTCCTTTCTCACTTTCCTTTAACAGCCACAGTCAATGCTATACATACAGACCTTAAGAAAACAGGCTACCTATCATTTCAGAAGGTATGTTTTTCTGTGTTTTGAAAGCATGTAGATGCAAAGTGTTTGGGGGAAAAAAAAAAAAAAAACAACAAAACTAGCTTAGGAACAAATATCATCTCTTGCCACACCTTTTCACAGGCTTTTTTCTTCTTAGAAAATACAATGTCCACTTTTATAAAGATACCCACTGTATTAGCAAATGTGTTTGTCACCCATCGTTTTGCTATGTTCTTTTCTAGTGCTGGGGAGGATTTCTTAGAAGAGAGAAAGGAATAAATTAAATAAATAAAAAATAAACAGGACCGTATCTTACTGCCTAGCAAGGCAAGTAGTTTTCTGATCAGTGGGGCTGGCCACAAGGAGATTTCAGTGTTTAAGAGGAATATCTACCTGCAGCATAAAGTCTTGGACTGTAGTTGACCTAGGTCAGGCTGTTCAAAAGAATGGTTCCCACCCTTCTGGTAATTTGCTCAGAGATAATAAACAGTTAAATGTCACACTTCCCAAGTGTGGGAAGAGCATACCTCCCATTTTGCATAGTCAGCGTGTGAAAAGTGAGTAGGTTTAGAGACATATACAATAAATAAACAGTAAAGCCACACATGGACTTACTGATGTTGTGCCATGGAAGTGAGACTTACTTACTTATATACTATTCCTGGTTTTACCACCAACTTCATGTAACATTTGAAGGAAACTGCCTCACCATCCTGTGCTCTGGCATACATGCTTATGGTAGATTATGGACATCCTCTGAAAGCTCACTCTACTTGTATAGCAGCTCCTTTCTGTTTGTTTTATGAGAACTATGGAAGGTGCTGGGTGAAAAGCTGCAATTTGTAGCATTAAGCTGCAGCTTGAGTGTTTTATGAGATTTCACAATCTCAACCTTAAACCCAAACTGAAGTACTAAGGTTTTAATGCTTTCTATTTGAATTCCCAGTATAGATGAACTGGAATGCCAAATGAACATTTCAGCTAGGCCTGAGAATGGACACAAAAGCCAGGAGGTTCAGTGTGGCATTTTTCAAAGGTGGGCTGAACTCCAGCACAGTGGTCCCTGTCCCTTTGCTAGGATGCTACAGCTCAGAGTCAGAAACATCTCATGACTACAACAGGGCCTGAGATGGCGTTCACCTCAAGCTGGGGTCTGCTTTTGTGGGCAATATTCAAGTGTCTGGCAGTTTTAACAAGAGAGGTGTGTGGGTTGGCGATAAATTATTCTGCTGTTTACTGACAGGCTAACGTTTTGTGCAAATGGACTTGAAAGAGACCCATATGCTCCTGTTAGCAACTGCTCTAGCTGAGAGCAAGTAATAGTGTCCTTTCCCACATCTTCAGCTGCTCCAAAGTTCTTGTGAAAAATTACACTTTAGAGGCTGAAACTTCCCTACATGTGCAGCATTTATTTATTTTTGGCTGTTCTGAGAATAGAAGGGTTCAGCCGCACTTCAGTTATGAGAGAAGAATGAAACAAGATTTTCTTTGTCCCCAGAAATGTTAGTTTTAAACATCCTTTCAGCTGAGCAGCTGAAATCTGAAAAATCAAGATGTGACAGTAGTGCTCCAGAAAATCCCTAGGGGTATTTGTGTTTGATTTCATGGTTTCATGCAGTTTTTGTGGCAGACATGGAGCCTATGAAGCAGACTTTTCCAGTTCATTTTTCTGAAGCACACAGCTGAGGAGAGATTTGCTACAGAAGCAGCTGCAGCTAATTTAGTAGAGTAGCATAAGAAAGTATATTGCTGTACACTGGTGCAGAGATCTGGAGTGGTTGTTGGAAAGGTAGGGGAAGGTTTACTGCCTGGCCTTCAAAGACAAAAAGAATCCCTTGCACTCTTGCTGAAATGCAGTACAGAGAGTATTTCATAAAGAGTTGTTGTGTAGGCTGAGATGGAAGACTGTCTCTTAAAGGCAATGTATTGTTTCTCTTTTTCCCCATTTCCTTGACCCCCAGAATGTCCTTGGATCAAGGAAAGATGTTTAACGATGCTGAGGAGGCTGTTGAGCCCTCAGCTTCTTCTTCAAGTGCCTCAGTGACCAAGTGTACAGTCAATGAGTAAACAAAGGTTTAAACAGATGTTTTGTTAAGAGAGATTATCGTGATGGAAAGATAATCTGTAATAAATTGAAATGCTCACTGTGAACTCCACAAGGAATCTCCAGAGAGAGAGATCCTTCCTTAGTGGCAGTCAGCCCTTAAATGAGATCTAGGAGAGGTGGAACCAGACTCCACCCCTTCTGGTAGAACAGCTGAATTACCTTCACCTGTGCTCCCGGACTCAGTGCTTGCCTCAGGTGGTCAATCAGAGGTTTAGGCTGTGATCAAGTTTCCCATATACCAAGTGGGTCATTCCTTCCCTTCTTCTAGCTCATGTTTGAGTAGTGGGATTTGACCCCTCCTGCATTACTCTGTCTCATTTCACAGCCCTCAGTTCCTCACATGTCTGTCTCTGCTTAATTTTGGTCACGTCTAAAAATAAAAATTAAAAAATGATGGCACCACATGGGCAAAAGGATGTCTGGAGGATCACATCATTCAGGCTACACAATGCCTGGATCTAAGCCATTCTTTGAGTTCATTGCTTACATGACCTCTAAATATTTATTTTTGAAATGGGTTTACAAATTGCTCTGGTTGATTAAAAGGCTCCTGAAAGATATGTATTCTACCAAACATGTGCTGAATGTTGGTTGGTTTTAACAAAACAAAGCAACAAAAAAAGCAAACAACTCGTCTAGTTCTACGTGTAGTAACAGTTCTATACAAAACTAAATGTTATTTTATTCTTTAAGTCTTGTGACTGGTGTCTGAACAGCCAATACAAATTCAGGATGACAATAGCCTTGGCAGCAATTCTGAACTCTTTTTATCAGCATTTCTACCATGAGAGTCGTGACCATGATTTTCTTTCAGCATTCCAATTTTTCTGGTTTTTTGTTGTTTTTTTTTTTTTTTTTTTACTTTTTAAGCATATTCCCCTTGAGCTTTTACTTGGACAAATGCTGTGTCCAGTGTAATTAAAATCAAACTCTCTCCATTTGCTGTATACTTGAAGTGCTTTGTTCTGCATATATGAGCAGATCTTGGCTCCAACTGTGTACGCTAGTATGCGAGACATCAGACTGTTAAGACCAGTGGTCAATTGGAAACCAGGTAGTGGAGTAAATTTCTAGTCGTTGCCTTGTGATGAAAGCTTAGTGGATATGTCTTAAGGACATACAGAGAAGACTCTGAGGGTCAAACCCAGGTAGGGTTGTGGCGAGGCCTACAGGCTTTAGCTAAACGAGTATGTTATATGTGTTTGTCTAATCTTCCTTTGCTACAGTGATAAACAGGATAATCTCAGCTCTAGTCAAACATTGTATGTATTTGCCAGGTAAATATAAATGAGTAGGTTTACCTTGGGGTTGAGTAGTTTGGCTTTGTAAAATTTGAGTGTGGAAGTGTAATATTTTTCATCATTCTACTTGAAAATCTTTATTTTTTTCAAGTACTTTATACTAGAATTAAACCAGGGACTTCATGCTATGAAACCATCAGCCTGCTTCCATCATGAAGTACAGAGAGACTGTAAAACAGCTTTGAAGCAAGCATAGATTCAAGACAGTTTTTATTTCCCATGCCTGAAGTTATGTGGTAAAAATGGCAATGTAAAGAGCACATCTGGGGAGACAAATGGATTGGTCTACTAATCTTGCTTTCTAAACAGTACCTGAGAGAAGAGTTGATTTGCATTGCCAAAAATGAGCTTTAGAAAATAATGATGTCATCTTTTTTTTAATGATGGGAGTGAAAATAATACTATTCAGACATAGTGCTTCACTATAATTATCAATTAAAAAAATAATAATAATCTTGTGAGCATGTTAATACACTGATGTGCTTC
Organism: Alectoris magna; assembly: GCA_030625065.1. Classification (NCBI taxonomy): domain Eukaryota; kingdom Metazoa; phylum Chordata; class Aves; order Galliformes; family Phasianidae; genus Alectoris; species Alectoris magna. The sequence continues at coordinate 111,907,439 of CM060560.1, forward strand.
AAATTCAGCTTTCATAGGAGAGGCCAGCCATGTAAAATGAGCTGTACCTTTGAAGTTAATATTCATTTACCACACAGTGCCTCCCCATACAAAGGCTATAACATATGTATTATGGGGGCATTTCTGTTGCTTTAATCACCACCTACAGCACTCATACTGGTAGTCAGTCATTAATTCTAGCAGTTAATGACACAAATCTGGATTTATTAGTGCTGTAAACCTGTGGGAAATAGTGAGTGGAATTAGTATTTTTTCCATAATACTGAATAATGTGTTTTCATTAGATGTGAATACGGTGTGTTGATTCCTGCAGTAAAATGACTGCATGTTAGCCATTCAGATCTTATCTTTCATCAGCTTCTCTGTAATGTTTCGAATTGTGAAACACTTTCTCGCTTACTACCAAAGTCTTGGTCCCTGGTTTAGGGGATTGAAAACTGGAAATCATTTTACCCTATCGTGGAAGATTTCTGTTTTAAAATGTCTCTGTCACCACAGAAATCTCTGCCTTCTTTGGGAAGATGGGGTGTGCATATACATCTTGGTGTTACTGCTGGACTGAATCCTGAAATTTAAAGGTGGGGCCAAGAAACAAGTTTATAGTGTGAAATTAGCTACAATGCTTAGTGTTCTTTGACTTTTAAAGCATTTAATCTACATACTAAGCCATATATTTGTATTGCATCAGTCTATCCTATGTCTTCACTCTTCAGACTTCTCTGAGATTGTTAGAGGCTTTGAAAGGTCCATAAGTTACTATAGATTCTTGTTGGGTTTGTTTTTTTCTAGTCTTGGGGGGTGATTTGCTGTCCAGTTGTTTATGACCATGGATGAGTACAAGTGTTATCCAGTACCTATTACAGGCCATTTCTTAAGTTCAGTGTAAAAAGTTCTTCCTTAGCTTGGTTGTCTTTCAGTGGAATTTGAAGTCTTTACTCACAATGCTGGGAACCATGTGGTATTTATTGGTTATAATGCTCCAAGGCCCGTACAAAACAAACAAACAAACAAAAAACACAAACAAAACAAAAAAAAAAACACAAACAAACAAACAAAAACCCTGACCATGGAAATTACCAAGTCGTGGAACCAATCCAGTGAAGGATACCTAAGGAATAGAAACTAAGGAATTATGTTGTGTAATTTTCTTCACAGTTCCATTTCTAGGCTTTGGGAGGTGTAATGTTATGTTTTCTCCCACCTGCATAATCTTCTGCTGTTGGTTGGATAAAGACGGTCTTACGTCCCAAAAATCAAGTGGATGGGCAGGTTGGGGTCAGGTCTTTGTCTCACGGGAAATGGGACAGATATTTGGTAACGAGAAAATACAAAAGGGAGTGTCTTGCACCTGTAGATGCAGTGATAAGAGAATGGGATATGAATTGCGGGCAGTTGCTTTGGTATTGCATAGGAAAAGAAAGAGGGAGACAATTCTGAATCCTGTGAAGTTTTAAGAAATATTTTCTTGTGATACTCGCACACATTCTCTCCGTTTACTTGGGCTGAGTTTGAGACAGCTGATATTCTTCCAGACACTGAGGAAGCTGGGCGTCAGCACTGTCTGCTTCAGATAAGATTAATAATGTATAGGTTCATGGGGAATGGAGCCTAATCTGCTGAGATGCCATGGAAGGCACTCCTGGTGAGGAGGAGCAGCTGCCTGCCTTGAGCCTCCTGGTAGGAATGAGATGAGCCATCTGAGACAGTCTCAGATCGATTCCTGTTGGGTTCTGAAGGCAAGTTGCTTGCACCTTGTAGTTGAGTGTGTTGAAAGCAGCAGACAGATCTAAAGACCTCTGATCAAGTCCAAATCCTAGCGCTGTACCTCTTAAAACCTCTCTTTGAAAAACAACCCATAATTCAACACAGGAGTACTGCTGCAGGAACTTTGCTTCCTACTTGTATAGCGGAGTACAAGGATACTTCGAGCTTCCTGAAGTATGTGCTAGCAGCAGTCCTGACCAACAAACCAGAAGAGAAGCCATTATTTGAATGAAAATCCTCTGCAGTTACTTCTGCTTCCCATCTCCAATTTAGAGGTGAAAAAGGTTTGACCTGTTGGAGGCTTCCTATGTTGAGCACAGGTTGGAGACTCTGGGTCTTCCTCTCATGCACCTTGCGCATCACTGTCCTGCCCGTGCTGGCAATGAAGCCATCATCTTCTGCTGGATGTAAAAAGTAATTCTCCTCTTCAAAATTTCTTCCTGCCTTATGCAGTGTTAAAATAGGACAGAAACTCTCCAGTCCTGTCAAAAAAATTCCAAGCTTTGTCTGAGATGTTTTCCCTTTCAGTGCCCTGTACTTTTGTGTATTCTTCTTGACCTTCTTCATAAAAAATGACTGGAATGTCTGGGTGGCTTTTTTCCAGTGTCACTGAAGGAGGCACTGCTGCACGGAGGCAGTCTGAAGACTCTTGCGCTTACACTTCCCCTTCAGCCCTGCAAGTGTTGCTTGGTGGATTCATTCAGATGTGATTCGGTCATTTCCAAAGCACATTCTCCACTCCAAATACATGCATGAAGAGTTTAAGGAAGAGAATATGTATCTCATTTTCTAGATAGATATCCTTAGATATCTATTTCTAGATAGATATCTGGTTTCCAGATGTTGTGTTTTCTAGCAACACAACATTCCTGCGGTAAAAACAATGCTTGCTTATCTTCGCTTTCTTAATTACTGCCATGTAGAAAGGTGCTGGGACATTAGCAGCTCTTGATATTGCTGAGGAGGTTGGTTAGCAGCCAGTGGGGCTCAGAGCTGTGGGAGTGATAAGGCTCTGTAAGCTCCAGCTCTTTAGGACTCCCTTCAGCCCAAGCTTGCTCTTCTGAAGCAGCTACTAGGGTCAGCCTCAGGTAAAGCCTTCTGCGTTATTTACCTGTGCTTATCCTTGGATGCAGTTAAAAGACAGAGTCAAGAACAGAGAATTAGGAGGGAAATTCTAGATCCCTCGAGGCTGCGCGGTGGGAGTGCTGGTGTTTTCATGTGCCCCTGGTGGGGAATTTCCCTCTCCAAATGCTTAACCTGAGGCGGGGAGATCAATAGCATCTGTTCCGTTCCTTCTGATCTGAACAGTGCCGAGTGTTAGTGTACGCAGCAGGTATTACATGCATCACTTGAGCTCCTCTGAAACCTCAACTAAGTGCTCCATTGGTCTCTCAGTGTGGCAAAAAAAAAAAAAAAAAATGTTTGCAGATCTGTGCAGAAATTGCCTCTCCACATTAGAAAGCCAGCTCTTGTGTTTTGTGCTATAGCAGTAGTTCACTTTTTCCCTTTAGAGGTTTCCAATCTAAACTCCTTAAGTGTTCTTTTCACAAGCAGTTCTTGATAAACACAAATAGTTGTTTTCCAATTGGGATTAATTTTACATGCAACTGAGCATGTTGCTGCCTTTACAGTTTTGTGGAAAATTATTCTGGTAATATTTTGGTAATTAAAACTGTAAAATGGAATACCCACTGTTAGGTTAGCAGAAACTGAGGGGAAGCTGAAACAGACAGGAGCTTAACTCCGTTTGGTTATCCATTGTCAAAGGTAAATCATCATCATTATCTGAAATCAGATGTTTCCTTAGTTCCTTGTACACGTGTGAGCTCCCATTTTTTTCCTACGCAGAACTATTTCACCCGTGGAAACTAATCTAAATTGATGTTTTATCTTATTTTGGTTTGGCTTTTTATAGTAGCTCTTTGTATACAGGGGAGTAAGAAACAACACGAAGCTGTCTTGCCCCAGCCTTTTCAGGGAAGAGCCATAATTACAGCACCTTCTCAAAAGATCTTGGTCAGAGGTGGGCTGCATTCTTCCAAGTGATGCAGCCAATTAGGGACTCAGCACCCCTCAGCAGGGTGAGGCGCTGCTGGGAGCAAGTCTATTTCTACTCCAACCTCTCACTTTGATCACTGCCTTCATGCTTTTCCCTAGTTTGAATCTTTCACTCTTTTTTTTTTTTTTAATAACCATCGTGGAGGAAGATCCAGTTTCTACTGCTGCTGCTGTGGGTCCGGAGCAGCACACAGCCACCTCTTCAGGTCCCACTGTGCTACAGGTTGGGAATGCAGCATCTCAGAGCAAACTAGACCAGTTCTGGACAATTTGTTGTTCTGTTTTCCACACAGTAGCTAAACACTGGTGAATTCAGGACACAGAGGAGAATGCAGAGGAGAATTTCAGTGCTTTTTGAATTCAGAGATATAAAATCACGTTGATCCTGATGAGTCTTGTGATGTATTAGTATGCAACTTGCTTATTTGGAAATCCAGTTCTTCATTTTCCACGTATTTCTCAGACAGCTCGTGTTTTGTCAGTCCTTAAGCTTTGTCTCATTTAGGCCTGGATCGTGCAGATAATGTAGACACTGCACTGTTTGTTAAACTCTGAACATCCTGCTTTTCTATTGTCATTTCTCCAGTAGCAGATGATACCTAGTATTATTTTTCTTCACCTCTGCTGAACATTTTAACCAAATGTTACTGTGGCTTAACTTTATGGATAACAATTGAAAATGTTTTGTCAACACAAAATCACTTTTTATTTTACATTTAGAAAATTCACAGTGCTTTTAGTTATTAGAAGACTTGGAGAGGAGTTTGTTTTCTGAGCCTATTTTGGCATTTCAGAAGCACCACATTTTAGTTATTTTTAGTTGAAGTACCTGTTGGAAGCCTCCATAATAAAAATAAAGAAGAAATTGGATTACCTCTGAGATTTGGAAATACTGTTAAAGAATTTATTAGAACAAGGTTAGAATATGCGCTAAGCCAAGTCATGTTAGTCTGCGGGTTGAAATGGGGTACCTGGGAATTCAGAGTGTTGTGCTACTCCACTAATTAAAGTGTAGTCAGCTGAAACCTCCCTTAATAATCAAAATTGTTCCCCAGGACTTAACCTTCGTTACAGTCCTCGTGCAGCCTTCCAGTTGTGACCGTTGCTGACGTAAGTGATCAGTCAGAAAAAATAAACAAAAGGATTAAATTATCATGACAGATTTGGGCTTTTTTCTTGCTATGCCAGTCTTTGATAATACAAATTATATATGAACATAACTTCTGCTGCCCAAGACAAGCAATGAAACACAACATATCTGATTTGAAAGCTGTTCTGCTTTCTGTGTTGTCAGACTCGGATTATTTCACAGTTTCTGTTTTCTGTAGCTGTGGCTGAATCAGGACGCTGATCTCTCCTCTGCAGTTGCGGTGCCTATCTCATCTCTGTTGTGCTCTTTTGCACTGGGGATAGTGTTCTGCTACAGCATGGTTTCCTTATCAGTAATTTTGCAGTAAATCAAGTAGGAGGAGACTACACTTCCCAGCAAGGTCTAGAATGAGGAATTCATAGCATGTGAATTCCTATAGGATACTGGAGGACATCTGCCCTAAGAGTCTGTCGCCAGAGCTGAGACCTTCAAGGCCTAGATAAAGCACTGCTTCTGTCTCTCCCACACCAAACATATTCTGACCCCTGTTTTACATAATCTGTCATCAGTTTTTCTTTGAGCTGGATTCAGTAGTGAAACCCGTTAGATACAGATAACCTTTATCATTCCTTTGTTTCATGTCAGGGCATTCTTCCAGAAGCCTCTGAAAAACAGCTATGACAAAGAAGCCTTTGAATGTGGCTATCGATACAGACACCAGTGAACTGTAATTTCAAATTAAAAAGGATTCTTTTGAGCCTTGTCTCTCGGACAGAGCAAGCCTCAAGTTTGTTTTTCATCCTAGTGATCTGAATGCAAGTGGTTTGTATTCTCTAAAATGTTAAAAAGTAATAATTTCTACTTTTATGAGGGCTGTTCTCTGAAGTATATCAAGCAACAATTATTTTATTATACTATAGCATTTTCTTCAAGGATCCCACAGCACTTTAACTATGTTACTGAAGCCCCAGAATACCCCACTGTCATTTCTGTCAGTAAGATGAACTGAGATGGAAGAAGTGCTAGCTATTTGCTAAATGCTGAGCAGTTCCAATCAGATCTAGAAATGCTGACTCTGCAGCTTCCTAATTTAACAATGCATTTTTGTGCACCTGTCTTCTATCCAAATAAATCCTCTAGGACTCCTTCCTCTGACCACGTGTTGTGTGTACACAAATTGCAAAGAAAACACAGCGTATTAACTAATGTATGCAGTATGTCCTCAACAACTGTAAAATGGGAAACTGCTGACTGTGTACTGTAGTTTTGCACTATTTACAGTAAAAATGTCTTCAGTATGAACAGCTCTTCTTAAATGCCATGTCATGGGAGAATACAATAAAGAAGAAGCTTCTCCAGTAGTCACTCAATACTCTGCACTTCTTCATCAAACCTGGCATTTCTTTCATTCGTTTCACTGGTGGGAGGCAAACTGAATGGGGGGGACCCATCTTATATGCTTGTGGTATAGCAGAATGGTTTAAAATAGGGAACAACCTCTGCTCTGAAAGATCTGTGAGATTCGTAAGATGCTCTGCCCACGTGAGGGGAAGAATCAAGAAACCTATAATTAGCCCATACCTTGTCCTCCTCAGACAGCTGAAGGTCAGTTGAAAGTTGGTGTGAGGGGGAGTGAATGCTCTGTTTTCCCCCCTTCAAGAGTCTCAAGTTCCCTGTTGCACAAGGGGTGAGAGAGGTCATGCTATTTTAAGCTTTTGGTGTCTACTTGTCTGTATCAAGAAACTCCACCACGGCGTGAGCTGCCTCAGCTCCTGTGTGGGCTGCTGCTGGATGCTGCATGGATTCACAGTGGGGAATGTGCAGCCTGTTGGCTGGACTGAAGGAGAAACATGGCAAAACAGCACTGTGCACTAAGGAGTGCAAATCTTGGTGTGATTTCAACTCTTTCTTATATGCTAGTGAACTACTCTCATTTTCTTCACGAGTGGGATTTCCTTTTGTTGTCTTCCCACTCCTTTGGTGTGTATTGCAGGAGTGGACATACGATGCTATGCATCAATTTGTATTGGATGACATCTCTAACCATTATATCAACAGAGTAAAACATAACAACAGGAAGAAGTTCGCTGCTTGTTTTGTTTAAGTGAGTACTCTTCAAGACACTCAAGACTTGGTGTAAAATGCCTGGTTTTGACTGTATTTTGTGCATAATTAAGTTGTCCCCCTAGAGGGAGTATCTAAAGCATCTATTGTTTATTGGGGATTATCTTAAATTCTTTTCATCCTGTGCTTGTGTGTTCTTCTGCAGTATTACTAGTTTATTAAGAAAATCGTCTACTACAACCATGTTGTAAATACTAATATTATTTTTAATACTGGACATTGTGTTCAGTTTTGGGCACCTCAGTACAGAAAGGACATTGAGGTGTTGGAGCAGGTCCAAAGAAGGGCAACAAGGCTTGTGAAGAGCTTGGAGAATCTGCGCTGTGAGGAGCAATTAAAGGAACTGGGGCTGTTTATTGTGGGAAAGAGGAGGCTGATGGGAGACCTTATTGCTCTCTTCCAGTACCTGAAAGGTGCTTGCAGCGAAAGTGGGGTTGGTCTCTTCTCACTGGTGACAGGTGACAGGACGAGGGGAAATGGCCTCAGGTTGTGCCAGGGTAAGTTTAGGTTGGATATCAGGAAGAACTGCTTGACAGGAAGGGTTGTTAAGCACTGGAATAGGCTCCGCAGGGAGGTGATTGAGTCACCACCCCTGGATGTGTTTATAAACTGGATGTGGTGCTCAGGGACATGATTTAGCAGAGGGTTGTTAGAGTTAGGGTAGTATGGTTAGGTTGTGGTTGGACTTGATGATCTTTAAGGTCTTTTCCCACCTGAGCAATTCTGTGATTCTATGATCTCCAGAAATTGGACACTGATATAATGTTTAAAGAGAATGCTTGAGGAAAAGACTGGTTCACTAAAAAGCTGCTTGTGAATAGGGGAAAAAAATAAATAAAATGGTGAAGTTAACCTCCAAGGATTTATTTTAACAGAACTATGTTTAGTCCAAGTTTCATTTTATGTAAAAATATAATTTACAGTTCTGCAGCTGTGTGTATGTATTTTCACTCTATGATGTTTGAGACAAAAGAATTCAGTGTTGTTGGATTTCCTTCTTTGACTTTGGAGCCCCAGCAGAGATCACTGTAAATTTGCTGAGGTTGAAAGAATCTAGTATTATGTAATGGAAGATTAGAAATTTGTGTGAGACATTTTAATGTACTACCAGTTTGAACAATCTCTTCCTGCATGACTGTGCCACACTGTGTAGGTGGAATTTTTACTGCGACTTGTTTTAAACTTAATTATATTCATGTTAAAATGAAATGCAGTGGGACCGTCTAGCATTGCCTATAATCCTTTTCCTTGGCAGATGTCACAGAGCAGCAGAAAGGCACGCAGACATTATTCTTAGAGAGACTGCTCTATTAAAGAACAGCTTTTGCTGTGTTTTGCTTTTCCAGGTTCCCAGCTCCTCACAAGCTCCCTGCAGAGATCTTTTTGATTGGTGTGCCACGTGCCTGCGCTACACCGGTACAAATGTACACTGCAGTGGAGCCCTCTGTTTTCAGATTACTTCTGTACTGTCAGTAAGCTGGGAGCTGGGAACTACTCTATGAAAAAGAAAAAATAACCCATGCAGGTAACCAACTGTACATCCTCAATTTTTACATACTTTTGAAAGCACGTTTTCAAGTAGAGACAAACATTTCTGGGTGTATACATGCTCTCTCGTACCACTGCACCCTTTTATGATATTGCAGGTTAACTAGTTCCAGTTGCTTATTTTCAATCTCATCACTATTTCTAAACAAAATTGTCATAGTTGCTCTCCATTTCATCTAGCCAAACTAGGATTCCATATAAAATAACTATGCTTTTTGAAAGAGATGCTTCATTTTAGCCCCCCATATTATGTTTTGCTCTTTAGGGACAGGGAGTGGGTCTCCACCCCATACAGCTTCATCATCTGTCTGTGCACAGCTGTGTTATGTATATGCATGTATATTTCTGTGACTGCAAGAAAGATGCAGGCGTGATCAGAGGAAAGTTGGCTGCATCTGCTGTGTCCTTAGCTGTACCCATGAAGGTCTGGTCTGGCCACTCCTGCGCACTCCCCCTGCAGTGGGACCAGCCCAGCTTTCTGTTTCAACGCAGAGACATGCACAAAAGACCTTAGCTAGTGGAGACATTACAGAAATAAAGCTAGGATGCTTTCTGATGTCCATAAAACTGTGCAAGTGGTGCCCATACCCAGAGATCTTGAGGGAGCGGCTTGGCAGGTTGTGCCAGGCCATGTAGGGCTGCAGGCCTAGAGAGCCAGATGAGGTCTTCTGTGCCCCACTCTGCTTAGACATGAGCGTAAAATCTTCTTGTGCTTGGGGTAGAGAGGAGTGAGTTTATTTAGGTGATAAGTAGTATTTTCTCATGCAAAACGTGAAAACCAGTGTTGGTGGCTAATAGTCCTAAGACCATACCAGTCTGCAGGAGAATGCAGACTGGGGAGGTTGTTGCTCACCTCAGAGCTGTGTTCTGCACCAAGGTATCCCCATTTCTCAAAGTGAGAGAAATAGAACTGTAGAGGGGTTGTTTTTTTCCCTTCTTATACTTGGGGGGAGCCTTGTGAAAGCAGGTCAGACAAAGCTTGGGGCTATTGACTTTGATTTTTTTTTTCCCCCTTCCCTGTTTCCATTCAGCCTTGGGAAAACACTCTTCAGCAGAACAACTGGAATTATTTAACTAATCATTTGCTTCACTCCAGCTTTGTGATTTTTTTTGTTTTCTGCACCTAAGTATCTCTTTCCTGTAAAGCACATACTGGGACATCCTCCTCTGCCTCTCTCTTCCTTGAATGATGCATGACAACGTTTCGGGAGCCATGACAACTCTGGAGTCATGACAGTAATTATCAGAGGTTTAGAAAGAGAATTTGTCTGCAGATGTTGAGGTGCAGCTCCTTCTGCAGCTGTAGCAATTCATTTGCCCATCAAATACAGTATCCCCCCCTCGCACAGGCGTATGCCCAGAGAACTGTACCCACATATCTTGGGCTGTCTCTCTAGGTGTCACCTTCACCCCTCTTGCTGTCTATTCCATCCTCTTAGAGGTATCCCTTCCTAGATGCTGGCTGCAGGACCGACTATGCAGTGATGGCGGTGGATAGAGGTAGGCTCGAGTCCCGGCGTCTGACTCTGGAGCTGTGTGCTAGGTAGGCTGCAGCATCTGACAGGGCCTCTGTGCCCACTGGCTTAAGGTACTTTTTTCAGGATGAGCTGAGAAACACTTAGACTTCCCTCAGAAGAACCCCAGCTTATTTCTGTCAGTGTCGTTTGGCCAAGGGACAGTGGGGAAGGAGGAAAATACCAGCACCGTTTGCTGTTTGGTTGCGCCAGAAGAAAGCCGCCAAAGCAGGCTTGTCAATATTACACACAGTAGTAGGGATCTGCAGGGAATTTCTCACATCCCTGGCACAGTTTGGATTTACACACCTGGCTCAGGTTCTATGTACACCTGTCAGCTGAGGGTGATAGCACCAGTGCCAGCAGTCCATGACTGTCCCCTTGCAGCTTTGCCTGGTCAGCTGGTAGTGTATATCATGAGCCAGGCGTCTTCCTCCTCCACAGCCATGAGCAGGAGGTTGTGGCCATGCCCTCCCACCCCCAGTGAGGAAAGTAAGTATCAGCCCAATCTGAGGCCTTTGCTTCCTAAGTAGAAACAAAGGGTTTCAGCCTTGCTTGCCTTGATGAGCTTTTTTTTCTTCCCTCCCTCCCCCCCCCCCCCCCTTCTGTGGTGGTCTCTACTTTAGCAGCATGAAGCCAGCTCATTCTGGTGCTGGAAATTTCTGATGGAGAGGAGAGATGAGGATGAAGAAGAGGAGGATGCTATCAGGTGGGATTGGTCCCAACAGGAAGGAGATTAGAGGCAGGCTGAAGTTTGTCCACAGTAGAACAGTGAAGCTTGCTCACTCAGGTGCACTTCTTACCTACTTCTTCCACTAATGTCTGACTCATATTTATCATGACAATGATATTACCATTTTCCATTGCTCTCACCTTGCCATCCACATGCAAACAAATCATCTAAAAGTTTGTGTGACAAAGACCTTTTCAGCTCAGCTCTGGACTAGCTAGACCCTGCTGCCACTGGCAATCAGCAGCCCTCTGCCACAGGGTTTCTGTGTGAGTGCTGTATTTGTAGGCTACATTCACGCACATCATGCTTTTTTAAGCCTCCGATATCTATTACACTGACAGCGAAATAACATTTTCCCACACAAAAACAGAGAACAGGTGCCGCAGATTGCTGTAAAACCTAAATGGATTCATTAAGCAATAACTTCAGGAAAAACTGTTTAGAAATTTATAAAGCTGCATTTGCTTCTTCTCTTTTCTGTCAGAGATGACAGCTGTTTATTGAAGACTGTTACCATTCTTAGACAGCACACATTGCTTTTACACTATGAAGCCTCTGGATTACTGATGAACTTCATGAATGCATTCACGTTGCTTCTGTGGTCCACATGTAAGAGCCTCCTCTCCAAATTCTTGCAATGGAAACCTTCTGGATGAGCGTGAACTGTCACGTGCCACACAGCTCAAGTTAACTCCTTGGTACGTTGCCCTAATTATTGTTTGCTAAAGAGTCTAGAAGGAAATTTATGCAAAATAGATAGATAGTCTTTATAATAACATCCAAATAAACTTAATGCTTATACTGAGCATAAATTACCAAATAAAAATCAGAAGTACAGGAAAGTCCGATGGTCTTATACGGAGTTGAGAGTAACCAGAAATCAGGTGTTTCTTCAGCAAGTGAGATTTTTGCAGCCATGTAAGCTTTTACTTATTCATTGTGATGGAAGACATGTATAATAAGCAGTTATGTTAAGGAAAGAAGACTGAACTAAATGCAGGAATCTGTTCAGTTGTGACTTAGGTGAACTCTCAAGTGACTTTGTGGCTCCTTTTGCCCTTTGCTTACTGTTAGTGTGGAACCAGTCTGCCTGTTCAGATGTTTCTGCTGAGACTTGTGCATGGTGTTTTTGTAACATTTTTTTTTTTTTTTTAGTTCAGGGTGCCTTTGTTTGGACCTGTTGGTCCAGTGAACCTTTTGACCCTGTTTCTTCACCATTCGTGTGTGTTTACCTTGGATGAATCTACGGTGGTTTTGTGTGTGGATGTGTGTGTGTGCACCTGGAGTGCACCATGGCTCCAGACTGTCTTTATGTAACGACAGTCTCCCCATATTGGACTACACACCACTGAATCATGCTGTCCATGTGACCTGAAGTGTGTTAGGATCTCCTTACAGTCAAGCATGCCGTGTTATATTCATTCCTGGTGGTTGGGTTCTTTTGCTTTTTTTTTCATTCAAGAGTCACAACAGTTTAAAACAGTGCTAAGGAAAGCTGCTTAGCCATATATGCTTTTAAAAGGAGAAGAAATGCAGGACTCATTTAAAGTATTCTGTGAAAAGGAGACTAAATTGAACATGATCTGCAGTCTTGCCTGTACTAGGGCTGAAGTTGGGCAACTTCTTTGGACTTGGGAAGGAATTTGAGCATGTGTTCATCTATAAATTATTTTTTTAACTGTACTATTTGCCTAAAGTCCTGTATTTGCAATCATATAGTGAAGCCATATATTCTCATATTGTACAAAATTATGCACATAAAACATCAGTCAGCACATCTAAATGCACACTTGCATATAGAATCATCATGCATGTAGGCACTCATCTGCTTCTCTGTTACTTTCAAAATTATACAGTCTGCTTGCTTGACTACATACTTTTTAAACGAAATGGGTAAAATCATACTGTATATTCTGTTGCACATGCGAATATCCTCTTATTTTCTCATTTCCTTTAAACAGTGACAATGAAAAATGGTGTTATGAAATTGAGATGTTCATTATTCTTCCCACCCCCCCCCCCCAAAAAATGTTAATGTTGACGCGCAGAACTAGTCTAGCAGAGAAAGCGTATTTAGTCCAAGTCATCTTCAGTTGTTTTCTAATTACAGTGACAGTACAAAAATAAAGCAAGCTTACCTCAGCTCAGGAGGCTTATTTCTGCTGTATACCAGGCAGTTCCCTCTGCTTATTCACTTGAAAAGGGAAAATCCACTTGAATAAAGAAAAAAAAGACTTTAAATAATACGAGAGCAAGAGATTCAAGGAATTCTCATCTGAGCTCCTGATCCACTAGTTCTACTGAATTGCAAAAACCCAGCTCCAGTAGGTAGTAGCTCGGAATGGCTTTTCTCACTTCGTATATTCTGTGGGCTGAGACTCTACAGGAATAAACCTGAGACAGTGCTGCATGGGAGAGACAGCGGGGGGACCTTGGCACGGAGTTGGACCAAACTCTAAATATAGCCCAACCCACTTTCCGTCTAGTTCTCTTCATGCACTGAAGGCAGATGACCTTGTCAGAAAACTGACCTCACAGCATGCCTCTCTCTACGAAGAGAGGATCTAGAGGAACAGGGCTGCAGTGTGAGAGGACAGAAAAGCAATCAGCCATCTGCTTGCGGCACATGAATATAGGTATGAGCTCTATTTTTATGGCAGTTGCAACTGATCGAGTTGTAATGCGCTTTATTTGACCATTTGGACACGTGTGCTGCATGCCAGTTCACAAAAGACTTTTACAGATGAGAGACTGCATTGTAATTTCTAGTCTTGAATAGTGAGTACGGGCATAGATGAATAGCCTGTCGCCTTTCCTCCTTTGAAAAATGTTAATTCAGCAAAGTGGGTAGTACTTCTCTTTTATATTCCATTAATCTTCATTCATATGCAAAAGGATTCTGCCTATTAGAAGATGTTTTCTCTCACTTGCTTCTATAGTGAGATTTTTGGCAAAATGTTATTTAAATCCACAAATGTATATTCCAGTACTATATAAATTAGATATACTAGGGTAGCTTGAAAGGGCAGTGCAAAATGCAGTATCTGAGACCAAATGGCTGAGAAACGTTTAGGACATGCAAAGGAGGAAGCAGGAGAATAAGAGGCTTAGAAATTTAGCCACTGGGCCTTGGGTCTCAACAGATGGTTTATAATCCAGTGAGTTTGCCACTTTATATGGCAGCATGTTCAGGGCATTTTGTTCTTAACTTGAAGGAAAGTTTAATTTTATATGAGTTAATGTGATGCTCTTTCAAATGGACTTGATGTTGCTATATCACATGAAGACCTCTGAATATAGAAAGGACGCAGAAGTCTGAACAACTCAAAATGCGTTCTTTCACATTTTGTATTGGGACATCAAGGAGAGCTGGGATAAAAACTTGTTTGCAGTACTCTTGTTTAATGAGATATATTTTGTGGTAGAGACACATAGTTAAGTGCGTGCTACATTATATATGTGCATGCAGTTCTTAATGTTCAGAGAAAACCTGGGGAAATGTCAGGTCTGTGATAACCTTATACCATAGGATTATATATCTGCAAAACATGTATGAGCCAAAAAGGCGTCAGTGAGATCAGCGATCAGTAAAATATCAATGCGAATCTATGAAAAAATAATGTAATATGTGCTGTTAAGTTTTTACAACATGTGCTGTATATTTTTTATGGAAGCCTACTGTTTTTGGCAAGTTTTGCTATGTAATTTTATCATGATCTATCAGCTTCAAGTCCACGGAGTCAGCCAGACTGTGTGTTACCTTCACAACAAGAACTACGGCTGTGAAGCCACAGCTGCTTCCCAAGACAGTGAGAAGACAGTAGGAAATATGAGTCTCCCACAGTACTAAGGGAGACATCACATCTGGGCTGTACTACATTCCTGGACAAAACTTAATCATGGTCAGATCTAGGCTAGCACCCACCGTTGAAGTAGTTTTATGGATTTCTCCCAAGATAGGCTCCCAATTTACTTATTTCCCTACAATTAACAGAAACAAATGTTTCTAGGAGAAAATATTAAACCTAATGAAGGATGGTGGTTGGGTTTTTTTTTGGAGACATTGTGGCTTTTATTAGAGAGGCTTTTACATCTATTTATTTCCTCATATGCCTCTTTTAGGATTGGCAGCTGCTTCAAACCAGATTTTTGGGATTCTCCTTCCTGCAATCATGCATTCTGTAAGGAATACTTGTCAATTGATTCTTTAATTGATTAAACCCAAATTCCTAGGCATTTGTAGTTGTTCGAAGATCCCATGGGATGTTTTGTAAGGAAAAATGTATGAACCACAATGTATAATATGGTCAGCAGTGTTCTGATTTTTTTTTTTTCCCTATTCCCCAGATTTTCAGAGTTAGATAGAACTCTACTGTTAGACAGAACTCTTACTGTTGCACAGCATTGCTGGCATCCTTTGACTTGTTTCTAAAGTGCCTGTAAGGTATACAAGGCCTGGCATCTGTCAAGAGGAGAAGTCCTTTTTACAAGGTTAAGTATTTAATTATTTTGTAACGTTTATCCAGTAAAATTCTAAACATCCAAAACCTGTGCTAATTCTGAACAAGCTAAACAAAATCATCTCCTGCTTCCCTGTCTCTCTAAGAATATGCTTTGAAGCTGAAATGGAGATTTAAAGAGATTCTCAAAAGGGTAGTTTTTGAAAGAACATAAGAGTAATGAGGAGGCTGCAGTGACTTACAGATGCCATCTGAGCCTTCCCTCTTGGTGTCATTGGCTTTGGAGTACTAGAGCAGACAGCAGAAGTGCTGTACACTCTGTGTTTATGTGTTTCTGTGTCTTCAGGCTCCAGGTGCTTGTTTGACAGGCCAGTTGCGAAGAAATTGAGTTGGATGGCAAACAGTCAGTCTGTCATTTTCCTAACATGTGAAATCTTAGTGTTTGCCCTTCATCTACCATGGGTTTTAAAACTACTGTGGCTGAGAATGAACGTCAGGTCCTCCCTCCTTACCACAGTGGTGACATGATTTCTTGTGTGAGATTGGGATGGGATGTCATATTCAGCCCACATCTTGTGGGAGTGTAAGTAGCTTTTACCAGACTAAGGGTGACCTACTACTTCTATACTTGACCAGTCTCTTTCTGTTTTTTGAATGTGTTTCTGTTTTATAAGGCAATATGTGATAATGAGAAGGTCAAATTGTGAATAGGCTGGGTTGTAGCTGTATTACAAGCTAAGCCTAGCCTTGGTCATATGAGGTAGATTCTTCTTCTGTGCTTACTTGTATGCAATGGGATTTCCTCTGACCTTGACCCCAGACATGCCCTTCATTTTGTATTTTGATTCGCAGAGTCAGAAAGACAAAAACCATCTTGGAAGTACCAGTTTTGAATATTACAGTGTTAAAAATTAGGTAAAGGGAGAAGTAACCTGTGGGAGACTTTTCTTGTCACATGCTGACAGGTGATTGCATCTGTGTGCTAATTGACTCCCTTGAGTTCTCCTCTTTGAGTGTGAGAAAGAGGAACCCCAGCTGGACGTCCTTTCCTGCAGTTTATCTGTGGTACATTTCTCAGTTGACCAGGGATGGTGTTTGCACATGTGAACATGTTGTCTTTGTAGTACCAACTATTGCCGGTACTCTTAAGATTATGCATGCTAGTCCTGCAGACAGTTAACAGTAAGTTCTGCCTTGACACAGGCCTGGTGAAGTCCTTTTCCGTCTTCATTAGTACCGTGTCTCTTCCTGCTCTGTTGCATATTGTGTGCCCTTGTGTGTGCTTCACAAACGCACTGTAAAATACACTTTTTTTGAAGCACATTAGTAGGCCAAGTCTGCATTTCAAGGACTTTCTGTTGGGCTGCATCAGGACTGTTTCAGAGAAGGAGTTCGTTGATACAGAAGAGGAAAACAGTGTTTAGACCTTGGGGGATGGGGGCTGCTTTGGGGTAATGACATCACATCTGGTTATCATGGAGACTGCCTCCGTGTTGGGCTGAGGTAACTTTGTTCTTTATTGCAGTGGGTAGTAAAAGCTGTCAAAATGATGGTACCCGACTGCTAGACACCTGAACCTGAACTTCATTGCTTTATAACTAATTGGTTTGATAACCATCTCCTTATCCCTCTCCTTTTGTCAAAGAAGAAGCTGTGCTTGGAAAAATATTTGAAATTTTAAACCCTTTTTCTTATGTGATCATCCCCCTGTCAGTTCTCTTTCATTTAAAGACTTAATCTGTTTCTTTGGATGTTGGTGGACATAATGACTGGGACCACCTGAGCTTTGTGTTCCTTCTGCCGTATGTGATGATGATGCTGGAATGATTTGTTTAGATACTGTTATTGTTGCTTTCAGGCCAGCTTTGGTGATCAGCACAACTGTAGGGGCAAGAAAAATTCAGGCAAATGCATTGACATTAAGATTAATTAATCTGATTCACTGCAAATTTGGTCCCATTTTAAATGACACAAATATGAAAATGTCTGATTTCAACCGTGCTGTTTTCCCAGACTTTTCTGTCTGCCCCACTCCATTATTACTTCCAAAGAAAAGGCATTTAAAATGACAGTTTGAAAAAAAAAAAAAAAAAAAAGAGGCTTCTGCCTAACACACTTGGCATTTTACTTATAATCAGATATTTTTCAATCTGCTGGCTTTAAAGCTGGAAGCCCTGAGAAGCACTTTTTCCCCAGATTAAGTGATGCAGAGCAGTACTGTTTAATTGACCAATAAATAAAAGCATAACCTGCAAAGCAGCCTGAAATTGTTCCATCGTAGCATGCCCAAATTGAATGAACCATGCTTACCTACAGAGGAATGTCAAGGACGCGTTTTCCTGCAACATGCTTGAAACTAGAAAGAGAGCATAGCAAATACAAAACCTATTTCTGCAGCATCCTTGATGTTTTGTTAAAGACTGAAAACATGGGTCCTACTTTAAGTTTAGTTTTAGATATAAGGCAATTTTAGAGCAGGCAGAGGAGGAAGGAAGTCAAGGGTGGAAAAGGGGGGAGGAATGAAGTTTGTAAAAATAAATTATGTACGAGCTTTGTTTTCCTATATGCAATTCTGGATTAGCGTTGATATATAACACTGGTGGGAGCAAAAGGGAGAATGCAGAAATTTCTGTAGCAGTTCAGACCTGTGGGCTCTTGTAGCCCAGAATACATCTCTGTCTGTGGTCAGTGCCAGATACTTCAAATAAAAATTGAAGGAGTCTCCCTCGTGGATGCAGTTTCCCTCCAAATTCTAGGGTAGAGATAAGTGTAACTAGAAATGAACTTTTCCTATAGTGCCTTATTTCGCTGGAGGTCTTCTGGATGCCAAAGAAATGTCTGACCTCACTGAGCTTCCAGGTTTAAAAGAAGAAATATCCCAACCTAATAGAAAGTATTCTCTCTGGTGTCTTTGAGTACATAAGCAAAATAATATATATTTTTTCCAGTCAGTTAAGCTTAGTCCTTAAAAGAATGAGTTATTTATATTTGTGGTCACTGTAACTTCTGTATTCACCACTTCATTCTAGCGGAATGGCATTGTGGAAGTTGAAAGTGTCAGTAATGACGAGATACCAAGTATAAACTGTATATGCTAGCTAGTATGAACAAAACTATATTTGCATAAAATCATGTATTTTTACCTCCTATATCATTAAAGCTTTGTCTGCTTTTAAAATAGTGGAATAAAGGACAAGGCAAGTGTTCATTCTTTGTGCAGATAATTTTTAATAAAGCAGATATTTAAAGGGAATCTATTGAATTGTCAAAATGTCTAAGTGCCTCTTTATGTACATGTATACATTTGTCTACGTGCTTCTGCGTTAATACATGTGTATGTATACATTCAGTATGCCTACTGATGCACTGAGACATAGGTACATATATTGAATATGTAAGAAGTTAAAAATCCTTACACTGAATCAATTTAAATATTGGGATCATTATCATACATAAGAAAGTCTATTCATGGCAAGGGGGTGTTAAGCGTTAATGTTTTTTTCATCTCAGCATGGTTCAAGGTAGAATCAAATACAACTACCTAATGACTGGGAAGCCTGTTAGTGTGTGCAGTAGTGCTGATGGATAGCATGAAAGAGAAACACGAATTCCAGAGCTCTTCACCTATTTATTTATATCAAGAGCATTACACAATCGTTTATACTTTGATGACCTTGCGGTTTCATAATGTCTGCCCATCACAGGAAAGCAGATGCAAGAGGTTGCTGGGCTGAATAGCATTGCCCCTTCAGCAGTGTGTTCCAGGAGTGCCTGCCTGCTTGTTTGCACAGGAGAGATAGAAGTCAATATTGTATTAATCAATTAGGTTCTGCCTTTGTGTCAACTGATTATTAAGGAAGCATTTATCCTCTCTTCTTTTTGGATGTGGAAGAGTCTCCTGGGTAGCTTCACACCTCAGAGCTGGGCAAGCAGTGGCTTCTGATGTGGGCATGTTTGAAATCTGTGAGCTGGATACCTCTACTTTCATTCACATTGAGTTATGATTTATTTTGTGGATAACCTCACTGACTTCAAGGTAACTGCTTAACGTGAGTGAGAATGGCAGGGTTTGGCCTGTGGGACTTGAATGTCTAGAATGAAACCCTCCTGTCATACAGGAGTTGACGCAGTGTCACAGACTATCACAGATTGAAGCTTGCTACCACCTCCGCTGGGACGTGAGTGACTGTCAGTGAAACAGACAAAAAATCGTACCGTTGTATGAAGTAAAATATTCAAGTTCTACAGAAAGATACACAAACTGGAACCGCTTTTGTGGTTGTTTGTTGAGTTTGGGGCTGGACATTGGTTTCCTCTTCTTTTGTTTCCAGCTGATAGTGGAGGAGGATGTTGCATCACGAAGTGCAGCCCATAGCTCAGATGGGCAGTGAACAGGTGGTACATTGTTTGTCAGGCTATTTCATATCATGGAAACCATTTGTCCAGTTTTAGATTGCTATTACCAGCAGTGTATCTTTCAGTTATGAGAAAGAGAAGAGGTTATTTAAAACTTAGGCTGCCCCGTTTGCCTTTCAGAACATGCCAAGTGGGTTTTAAAAAGGAATGCCTAAAGATCCCAGACATTTTTCCATTAGTAGTTTAATGCTACTCTCATTTATTTCCAGTGTGAAGTGAATAGGTTAAGAAAGAGCTGGCTCAGCAATTCAGTTCAATGAGACACGCATGGATATATTTAGAAATGGTGTTTGAGTCTCAAGTGGGCATGAGCAAGGACAAAGAGGAGGACGAGTTCTGATCTCTTGGGTGTTCTTCATTTTTATCGTCTATATACAGCCTGCTTGGTTGTATAGCCGGGACCTCAAGGTTGAGGAGCTGGTATGTGTAAAAGGTGGCATCTCTCAAGCATCTCTTCAAGTCATGTCAGAAGAGACAGAGGAATAATATATGAAAGTCTCCAATGGACTCTCACACTCAGAAGCTGCTTTACCAAAATGCAGCATAATAAATTTGCTGGGGAAAGGGCGATATAGAAGGAAACAGGCCCTTGATCAAGCAGATATGAGCAATAACACTAGGTGACCAAAACGCACTTTTAACTTTCAAGAGTATGACGGATTATGCAATTTTGAGCTTTTTCTGATGAATTATCGTACCTGAGACTCCACAGTGACAAAAGATTAACATGTTCAGTGACTTTGGAGGGGGGTGACCATGGGAACAAAGGTGTTGCTGTGCAGAGAGATGTGTCGTAGAGGAGCATCAGGCTCCCTGGGAGGAGACAAAGTCCAGTCAGTAGCCACAGATATTTGAGCTCTACCATAAGAAAGAAATCTTCAAGTTTGTATCTTCACATGCTTACCTGCTGCCCTGTGTACAAGACTAGATACGTTTGTGGGGCATATTAATAATATTTTTATAATAATTTATATTTAAGTAAACCTGTGTCACCATCGATAAAATAGAATTAAAAAAAAATAAAAATAAAAATAGAAGTAGGCTTTGGAATGCTTTCTCATTTTGAATTCTGGTGGCTAATAAACTTTCCCAGAAAATCTTATTCCTTCAGCTGATGTCTGATGGATACTCCTGGAACGGAAACAGTCGTGTTTCAGCAAAAGGGGCAGTAGTACTACTGGGGAGACGCAGTCATTCTTCTTGCTCATGATCTAAATGGCAGCTCAGTAATTGAGTCAGTCTGACTCCATTTCTTCCCTCAGAGGACAGGACTTAGCAGCTGCGTAAGGGACACCTTTATGTTACAGCTAGCCTATGGCAGGGGCTAACCTGAGGGACATCCCTGCTATTTCTCTGCCACCAGCAACTTGCCTCACATGGGATCTTGTACTTTTGTGGTCATAGACTGCTCACATTTTTTTTTTTTCTCTGATGCTACTGTCTTTCTAAACCTATTCCAGTTTGCCAAGAATCTAATCTATGTCAAATGAGATCTCATCATAAATGACATCCAACCTGCTAAAATATTCACTGATTTTCTCTGATTGCTAGATTTAAGTTCTCAAACTTTTAAAAACTCTTAAAAGCTGTCATAACTCCATTTTAGGATGCTGACTGTGACTCAAGCTTTTCAAAGTGTGGTAAGGACTGGCAGTTGCAAGACAGTATTTTCTAGGCAGGTTTATATGCAGAGTTTGTTGCCACTGTGGATTTTAGAAACTATGGCCGTAGTTGATTTTATGTCACTCATGTCCTCTGGTCTTCTCTTTATTCTGCTTACTGCTAATGATTGCATAGACATTATATAATAATCAGTAGTCAGATCTTCTGTGTTTTGTGTGATGCTTATGGAATTTTACCGTTCCTATTTAAAATAAATAACTTTTATCTTTGAACTGGCAGCTTCCAACTTCAGCATATGGGAAGTCTGAATCACTTTGCTGGATCGCTAAATCTAGCAAAGGGGAAGGAAAAGTTCAAGTATTCCAGATAAAGGAATTCTAATTATTCAGTTAAGTAGACAATGTGTCCATGTGTATAGTTTTCTTCCCCAAAGTACTCTGTAGGTAAAACAGGTAAATAAGAGTATGAGTGGAGACATTTTAATTTAAATAGTTTTTGTTCAGAACATAAGAATTTCTTGTAGTTGTGGACATTTTGCTTGAACTGTGGGAATGGTGCCTTTACCTGAATACATGCTTACAGAAAATGTTCAAATATATTTTTTAACAGCAGGAGATTATGCAAATCTTAGAATTCCTCCTCTTACAGATAATTAAGTGTCAAAGAGGCATTCTGAACTTCTAGATGGAGGTTGGGGTGTTTTCTGTGTTATTTGTGTGTGTTTGTGTATTGTTGAGAGGTGTTTCTTTCTTCCTCCATCTGCAAGACTTCTCCTTGTAAAACGAGATGACTTACTCCAAAAGGAGTATCAGCACATGTAATGGGAATTGTATATTCTTCTCAGTGATCCGACAGTCCGTGGAGCTGTTTGCCTTTGGTAGCAGAACTGTTGCTCGTTTTGTTGTCTAATGATTTGTTGTGATAGGTCTGTAACTACATAAGTACAGTGGTATGGATCCAAGATCATAGTTAACTTGTTCAGAAATAGCACAGAGAGATGTTGTGGAGTTCGAGGTGCTGGAGCTCTCCAGAAACATCTTCTTTCAGTGTTCACTGTGTAGTTTATTTAACATGGGTTTATGGATAGATTAGACATTTCTACCTGTGATTCTGCAGATGGCACTGACTGTGCAGCATGCCAGAAAGATACAGAAATATCTCCTGCAAGATCAAGCATTTTGAAGAGGAAGCAAAAACTGGGACTTCTCCTAAAATACATTTCAAATACTAGTTTTCTAAAATGATAAAAATTTCTGTTCTAGCTGTACTTATTGCTAATCTTAAGGTTTAATCTTATGATTTTGACAAGATTGCAGTTGCAGATTGATGTGAAAAACATTATGAAAGCTCCATGTATATATATTTTTTTTCCTCCTCAGATGCTACGGATGATGAAGCAGTTGAGAAACCAAGTGATGAGACAGCAACACATCAAAGTCCAGATTCCAAACCTGCTGTGACAAAGAAAAGAAAGAAGGTATGCAAGGTTAGCAGTTGTGTAGAGCATGGAGGTGATATTGTGTAGTGAAATGCAATCCCCACTGATTTACTATAAAAGGATGATTTTCTTCACTTTTTGCCTTATCTGATCATATAATAGGATTTCTATGTATTTTTGAATTATTTTTGCATTATTTGGAAGTGCTCTCCAGTGCATTTTGATAATAGCTCGTTTGATGCCACGCTTGTCTCCAACTAAGTGAATGCCTAGTGATAAATGCCTGAGTGGTGCTACCATGTCCTTCTCCCTCATCTTTTCCCTTTCCCTGAACACAGAAGGTCCTGAAAGCTGTGTCTTAAATGTTGTTCAGCTTTACATAGAATATACCCAGGAAATGGCAGGAAGGTCTTTGGCAGTCGGCATTGCTGTAGCAGGAAAGAATCATCTAGACCTCAGCTGATTTCAAGGAGTCTCTTGTTTGAAAGTTAATTTCTTCTGCCTTCCATATATCATACAGGGGAATAGACTTGAATGGCTGTCAAGTTGCTAAAATGACATTGGAGACTATCTCTCCTTGAAGGCATGGATGTTAATTTAGACCCTAGGTCAGTAGTAAATTCACTGTATGATGCCTAGCCAATAGCCCAAGTGAAAATCCTTTGTAAAGCTGTTCTTTGTTTAGTAACAGAGAAGTGTAAGCAATACAGTAGTACTTACCATGTCTTGGTGACTTTCCAAGGAGACCAAAGGTGAAATGAGTCAAATGTCTCAACTGATTCCACATTTTGATCAGGAAAGAGAAAGCTAAGTAACATAGGAGAAAGTTGTATTGCCTTTGTACATGCCCTATCTGAGCATCAAATGCAAGGAATTCAACTCATTGAGGATGCCTATGGAGCTGGGGTTTTTTGTTGTTGTTTTGTTGGTTTTTTTTTAATCACAACTACATTCACTTATACATTTAGAACAAAGTTAAGATTTTTTTTGGAGGAGTTGCTTTACCCATTTTGTGAGAACATTAAAAAGGATGTCTGACACAGACTACCCTGCTGAGGAGGACTGGGTCTGCTCAGCTGCAGTAGGCCTCCTGCCACAACAATTTTGGTAACATAAAGAACATCAGTCTGCATTGTTCCATATCTTTCAGAGCAAAACTCTTGCAAAGTTGGGTCTACTAACTTTCTCTAAAGAAAACTAGTAGTTCCGTAGTTTCAATGCACACTCAATCCTCCTCACTCATTTCTGCCTTATTCACAGGCTGGAAGCTATTCTGCAGTGGTCTTGGCATGTTAAAGCCAGTCAGGAGACAAGCAAACAGAATTATGAACATTTATGTTTCCAGTCTGCAGACTGTCCACAGAGTTGCAATGAGATGAATAATTTGTCTCCAATCTGAATGGAGCATTGATGTGTTTACTTTGTCACAAGCTCCAAAAGTCAGAGTACATGGCTGACCTAGAATGTAAACTTTCACACACACACAAGAATGTTTTCACTTTACATTTGAATTTCCAGTAACTTGGCAACTTGTTAAGAAAAAAAGTCGTGTTAGAAATATAATACAGGAAATATTTTATGTTCTGTCTGTGATTAACAAACAAGGAATTTATGACATTTTAGTTCATAAATCAGCGGTCTCAGCATAAATTTCCTGTTTTCTGCATTTTAAGAACTTCCATATAAAAATAGCATAAAAACACAGAACACAGGGGAGCCATGTCAAAAAACAGCAGGTTGTCTGCTTTGTGTCTTGCATAAGAAAAACATGTAAATGATTTTTTTCCTAAGGGTGCCGTGCAAACAACTATTGCATGAGTAGGTAGGCAGCTAATATTTGGCTAAAGGTCAGAAGTTCAGTTAGATCAGATACTTAAATATTTTAGACTACAGATCATCAAAGACACGTAGATTTACAGCCATTCACCACCATGAAGTTTATTTTTCTCCTATGGCATTATTTTTAATGTCTGAATAGGACTTGCTAACAGCATGCCATGCCTAAATACCTATATATGCTGCTGTAAAAAAGGGATTTTTGAATCCTGACATGATTTTCTGAGGAAGCAAGGCTTTCCCTGCAAGCCTGCTGTGTGCTTCAGTTGAAAGAGAGGGCTATACACTGTCTTCAGAGAAGAAACCGTGGCATTCCACGATGCTTTTAAGCATTTGAATGAAAGGTTTCCAGTGAGAAAATTTTGTTTCTCTTAGAAATTGTTTTTCAGCTGTGTTACTTTTATTCCTTCTTTACATATATACTGGTTGGGAGCGTGCATGGAGTTTTGGAGATTTATATAAAACAGTTCACACAGCATGTGAGGGAAGAAATGGGCTCAAAGTGAACAAGACTTTTTTCTTTATACTGAAAGGGTCATAAATAGTGATGATGTTATCTAACATAAGGATCCATGATATTCTATGGGAAGAAGGAGATTCAGGTTCAACCTTTTTTAGCTTTTTGGTTTCTTGGTAGTATCTCATGACTAAATCAATCCAAAGGCTTGTTCTCTGCATAAAAGCTAATGTCAAACATGGAATTTATGATAGTAACACCTGGCAAGTGGTCTTTAAGTGTCTGTGGACAGCTGGAATATGTAAGGACAGATCAGGAACTGAAGGCAGAAGGTAGCTCTGTTTCAGTCCCAATGTCTGGGAATGCTAATGGCAGGGCTAGGAGCAAAGAAATGTATGGTGTTCTTCTTATAAGCACCAGAATCTGAGACAAGACAGAGCTTTTTAAAAGTATATCTAAATAAAACACAAAACTTACGTTAACCCTGAAATGCTTTTCCGAGATGAAGTGAGTTTGTGCTTGCAGTCAATTCTTTGATTATTCCTGACAAAACAGCGGGGACAAATCTTTACTTGTTATGGCAAGATGCGGTCCCTGTCACAAGTTCTTATTGATCCAGGCTGTGTAATATTGCAGCCCTAGCTGTCAAGTGCTCTGCTGGCTCCATTTAGTCCCCAGCCACATCTGCTGTGGTAGTTCCTAAGTACCATTTCAAGCCTCAGACAGTTTCAGAGCTGCTTTTATACACAACTGCTGCTTTAGTAAGTGCATGACTCTATCACATGGCACAGAAAACAGGAGCGATCAATAGGTCATTTGTTTGTGAGGGTCATGGTGGTTCCCTGTTTGCTATATCTGAATTATCAGGGGAGGTGGGAAAGATAGGAAAGTGGGTATGGAGAGGCACAAACATGCTGGCTAGGCTCATTTGGAATAAGTGATCATGAAGGGCCCTCCTGCTGCAACAGCAGCACAGGAAGCACTCAAAAGGGCTCGGCTGTTCTGAGCCTCTATTAATTTTTCCCTGGCCCTGCTGAAGGTGATCTGAAAAGGGAATGAAGGAACAGCTTCTCTGGCTTTTGACGAGACTCTCTTTCCTGCTCATTCTCTTTCTCCAGGCCCACCCCTGGGAGCACTGCTGGACCCTGAGTTTTTAATGTTCCTTGTGATGAGTCTTCTCCACTATTTCTTACAGGGGCAGATTTTTCCAGCCGAATGCATCCTAGTATCAGGGATTTCTTTCTTGAAGCTCATTTTCCCCTTGCAATTTGACAAATCATCAATCAGTTATAAAGCTTTTATATGCAGACTCGTTTGTGTTACCAGAAAGTGGACATCTCTCAGAATGAAAGAGAGAATTGCTATGCTTATAAACCTGTGCCTCCTTACTCCCTCTGGTTTGTCTTTCAGACAGATCCTAACCTTGGCTTATGTGAGCAGGGACTCTTACAAATGGATCACTTCAGCCTGCTTGCTCAGGCGCAAAAGTGGGTTAATAATTGCAACATGTGGTGGATGAAGATTATTCTGAAATGCAACATGTATTTTTCTTATGCATATTTGATCCTGTCTGCTGTGAGGAGGCAAAGAAGGAATGGAGCAGAACAAATTTGAAACATGTTTTCCTAAATTTTGCTTTACAAATGTCAGAGGAAATTCAGAGCATTGATATTTTCCATTTATTGTCACTCAGTTCCATGGTATCTTGCACCATTCGGATGCTCACGTTAGGCCGGTTGTTTTAAGGTGTTACTGGCAAAATTTATAAAAATGATCATGCACAATAATAGAGATTAAATGTACATAGTTGTTGAAATGTTTTCTTCATGTTTTCCTTTTTTTTTTTTTTTTTCCTTCCTCAATTTATCAAAACCTGCTTTTCACCATTTTCTGCGAGTGTGACTACAACCTGTGTGTTTCAGTATTCTGTTCTTTTATTCTTCTCTTGGTTACAACAACATAAACCTCAATTCCAAAATTACTCTAGACACAGGGCACTGTAAGAAATTGACCCTTTCTACAGTTAGGAAGGTTTGGTTTTGTTTCTTTTTTCCCTTGCCTAGCATTATATTTCCTGTATTTTCTCTTGCTTCTCTGTGGCGATGTTTTTTTTTTTTTACCCAGATGATGAGATATCTAATGCTGAATCTTTCTTTTTCACTTCTTATTAAAATGTGTTTTGCAGCCTACGGAGTGTTTTCTAAGTCAGCCTGAAGAAACACCAGAGAGCACTGTAAAAGCAAAGAAGCGAAAGAAGGTATGAATGCCTTGTTGGGCACCTGGGGACTGAGCAGTGGGTGTGCCTGCTGTTGTGAGATTCCAAATTGGGGCAACCTTGTTGCTGTGTGAAGCTACGCAGTGTTGCGGCCTTTATTTTAGAGAAGAATAAAAATTCCCACTCTACGACTTCGCTCAAATTACCCGTTCATTACATGAACTGAACTGCAGAATTGTGCCTATGCTCCAATCGGGGGTTGAGCGTTATTTATACCCAGCTTGCAGGTGTGGCACACCAGGAAAATGAAACCATAAAGGAAAGATGGCCGTTCAGTTTCTGCAGAATCTGCCCTGATTCAGCTGTGTGAACAGGCTCCAGCATTCTTTGCACCAAGAACTGCCCTTGTTCCCTCTTCTCCTGGCATAAGTATGTAAATAAATCCTCCGGGCTGACGGTCTGGCCGCGCTCCATCCTCACTCAACAACAAACACAGTCTGCTGTCTAGATGGAAATAATATGGCACTAGGCAAGTTAACTGTCTTTTGGGACAGCCCGTGTTAAGTACTTGGCTCCCTCACAAGGCGGAGGTGGCTTTTTATTGTTATGTCAGGCCTCTTAATCAGCCAGTGAATGGGTAGAGGGGTAGAGTTGAATTTAGCTTTAAAAGCAGCTCTGGCAGAAGTGGCCATGGAGCTTGATCCATGTCTGCCCAGTGAAAGCATCCCACAGCAGAGAGTGGTGCACCAGCCCTAGGGAAAAGACCCCCTTCCTAGACAAACAGCAAGCATTTGGTTACACCTTTAGTTTCACTGAGTCTAGGCCTCTGAAATGATGTTAGCAAATGTGTCAGGAAATATTTATCAGATTGATCCATTGTTTCCAAGGAAACTCCTCTCACCATATAGAAGGAGGGGGAAAATAAAAACAAACAAACAAAAACAACAACAACAACAACAAAGAAAAACACAAAAAACACCTTTGCTTTTAGCATCTGGAACAAATTGGAAGAAAAATAGTAAAACTTCCTGTGTTAGGGCCATTTCCGCATAGCTCTCCTCAAAAGAAGAGAGTTTGTTCAGGTGTCCTTACTCTTATGGGCTTTCTCATTAGTATCAGGCTTCTCCTCTCAAGAGTGCCATAATTTTTTTGGAGGAATCAAGTGGCCCAGTGAATGACATAATGGTCCTGAGGAATGACAGCTTACACTGAGTTACCGAGTGAAATGAGCCCAACACTTCTGTGTTATCGTCTGCTAAACCGATGATTCCCAAATGCAGGTCACTGAAGAAGCTGGAGCTGGAGAAGAGCATTTCTCCTTAGGGCCCTGCCTTTTATATTTGCTAGGAATAACAAAGGAGGAGTTCATTTGTGGACCTCATGTGATAGCTGCGTGTTCTGTAGGTGGCCTGTGGCCCTGCTTGGGAAAGGCAATTGTTGCAAGGCAGAAAAATGTGACGGTGTCAAATGGCAGTGAAGCTTGGGCAGGAATACTGGAGATCCAGGTACTGCAGAAGCCAATCAGCTGTAAGTCCACTGGAGAGTCTTCCAGTAACCGTAGAGGGCTTTGGCCCACACCAAAGGTAGACCTGGAGGAGCATGTAAGCCCTGCAGTTACCCACCACCCCTCCGCAGCTGCTAAAAGTGGTTCCAGGCCCACTTTGTCTCTCTGCAGGATCACTTTTCATCACAGATGCTCTGTTGTAACCATGCTGTCCTTCTGCTCTTCACTTCCAGGCTTATACTGCCACTCATCTGTATGACATCAAATTCAGCTTAGCTTGCGCAGCTGAGAAACTGCAAGCTGCCCTTTCACAAATGACTTATTTCTCAGTGAGAATAAGAAAGGCTTCAGATCCATGCTGTTCTCTCCCGAATGTCTCTATCCTTGAAAATCTGCTGTATTCTTAAATGCTGGCAGATCATTCAGATAATGGGAATCCTGGGCTGTTCTCCCTCAATCATCCATTTTAATTATGTGAGAAAATATGATAACAGTTTCTTTTCAGTGAAAATTCAAACCTGTTACTTGCTAACATTCCTAGGGCATACAACATAATCATTATGAACTCTACCCCAATCTCAAAAAATACTAGTTAGGTTTGAAAAATAAGATGTTTTGGAAGAGCAAAGCAGCTGCTGAACTCTTCCTCCTTGATTTCTGGTTTGGTGAGCTTTAAATCCATTTTTATCACTGGTTCTGTGATAATGTATATTGTGAAACTAGCTAACCATCTTCTCTTCCCAAAGAGGTGGATAGTCACCCTGTTTAACTTAAAGCGTAGCTGTCTTACAGTATCATTTGATTCCTGTTATTAATGCTTTAAGAACAATAAGACAAATGATGAGAAAACTCAATTTGTGAGCTGCTACAACAGAAAAACCCACAAAAGTGCCTTTCAGTTATGTTTTTGTTACAGCAGCGTTTTAGGTAAGTGAACAAGACTTTCTGTCTTCAGGGTCACAGGCCATTGTGTCAATGTATCTGAGCTTGATTCTGAAGTCTGCATTACCACTAGAGACAATGGGAATCTTGTCCTGTTTGAAGACCTTTTTCTAATCAAGCTTTTGTTAATGCAAATTCCCTGTGTAAAGTTGTGGAAGAAAGAATGTTTATTTACAATGTTGTTATCTATGCTAAGAGCAGATACAATAGAAATAACATACTTACACCAGTACTTGTCTTTCTAGAAGAAAATTTCTGATGTTCTGGAAAAATCTCCTCCAAAACCTGGTGTCCCTGAGGATCTACAGAATCTGCTTAGTCAACACTTTGGTACAAAACGTTCAGTGATTGAAATAGAGGAATTAAAACTGCCAGGTAACTTGTCCTATATTTTATATATATATATACATATATATATATTTTCATTACATTAGTAAGTTCTTTTTCTGTAGAAAAAAAAAAAGAGACTTTTGGGACAGGCCTTGTGAGTTGTAATATTTTATTGAATATTTGTTTATACCATATATTACTTTGCTGCTAAGAAGAGGTGTTAATTTCTTTGAAACAAATACAAGTATTTCTTCATGTATTGGATATGAAAATGGAAAAAACAAAATGTAAAGAATGTGTCTTTTTTATAATAAGGTATTAATTTTAGGAGCTTGCTTTTCTAATAGAAATTGTATGATTCCTAATTAGTACGTTCCATGATGCTGGTTGAGAAAGGCTTTGAAAATATACTTCATTTCTGGGATTATCCGCATCTACCCAGATGTGTAATAGGAAGGTTGAGAGGAGTAAACAAAGAAATAACAAAACGTGACTCTGGTATGGTTATGAAATATTGAACACAATGGATTTTCAGGGAGTGGCATGAAAAAAAGGTCGTAGTTTTAGTTCAAGTTGTAAATGAACAAGTTTTAACCATGACTAAGACCCTCTTGGTTTTCTTTACTCTGTCTGCAGCTCAAAGCTAATGATAGAAAAGTCAAAGCAGGATAGAGCAGGGGTACCTTCAATCTGTCAGCTTGAGATTGTATTAGAGATTAAGGCAGTGTTCTCTGCCTCTTACTATAGAGATGAAGAGGCACTGTCATTTTCTAGGCATTATTTGTTGAGAGTGCATATGAAGAACAAACTGTCTGGTAACAAATCTGCATATATTAATACGTCTTGAACTTTAGGTGACCTATCCCTAAACTTCTAGCCCAGAAGTGCTTTCTCTCTTTCAATGTTTAAGCTTGGCTTTCTGATACACTTCTCTTTAGGATCATGAGTCTATGTTGACCATTCCTTATTTCTTTGGGCCAGGTTCAGCTTCTTATTGAATCAAGAAAACCTGGAAAAGACCCATATAGATTGCTTTCAAAAGCTTATGCTAAATATTTCTAGGCATGTAGAGATTTAGCAAATAATAAATTGCTTTGGTTTCTTTCTTATTGAAAGAGGTGTTTAGGTTAGGGAAGTGATCCATTTCCACATGGCTCTTGGGTTGGATGGGGATTTTTAATCTTTCTTTTTGTGTTGGGAGTTGGAGGCTGAGAAGCCAAGCAGTTCACTAAACTTCTACAGCTGTCAAGTCATTCACATCAAAGCACTGAGCAAATAAGCAACTACTTAGAGTTGTGTGTTCTTGTTAACTGACGAGGTGCAGAAGGTCAAGTTTATAGTCAGCGTGGTCTCTTGCTGCATGCTGAAGCTATGATGTGGGCTTTTTCCCCCTTTCTGAAACTTTGAATAAAAGTTGTTAATACTCAGTTTTGCTGGAGTGTTGATGAAAAGTTGGTAACTGATGCTTGTATGCTTTAGAAAACACCTACTGAATGGTTTAGTCAATAATGCGACTCACTCAGTGTATTCAGAACAGCAAAACAACAGCTAAGGTATTTTCCCAATGGGGAAAAGGACTGTGGTGGGTGATTAGAGTTCTCCTCTTACCACCAAATGTTTATGGTAGTCTCTGCCCTTCCCCACCAGCATCACAAGCATCTTTTAAACATAATTTTAAAATTAAATCAGCTGTTGATATTTCAGTTGTACACATACAACTCCCTTTGGAGCTGAAGCTCCAATAAATGTCAATCTTTGGTTTTAATAGAAAGGACTGGGGCAAAGTAGAAGTTTTTAGCAAGACAACGCCAATTAAATGAAGGATATAGTGATGGAGAGTGGCTATTCTCAAGCGACTATACAGGCAGGCTCCATCTACTAACCAAGTTCTGGTAGAAACCATGGACTGACAATGCCAGCATTAGCACAATGTGCCATCCACATGAACATAAATAGTATGTATAGGGAAACCTCTTTAGTTAAAATACATCAGCTAACATCTCATTCCCGAGAGAGGCACCCTGAGGTGCAGTGCTTCGTGCAAAATGGCAGCAAATATGTGAGTCCCTGAATACAGGGTTGTTAATGCTGTGAGGGAGAGTACTGTTCCATTAGGCAAAAGACCTATAACAGCTAGGGCAAGTTTTCAAGCCATCTAATTTGAAGCAACATTTTAAGAACCTACTTTTTCTATATAGGCACTACAGAAAAGGACTTTCCTGACTACCTTAGTTAGGACATTGTCTTTCTTCGTTGCCCCTATAATGGACCTTAAAGGCAAATAGCATGTCATCTACGGTCCTTTCCAGATTTACTTCCTAATAACATAGGTGAAAGATAAGCAGTCAATGGGAAATGAAAACAGGTGTCACAGTGCAGTATAGGTGCTACTGTTATGGCCAGTATTCATAGGTAAATTGCCACAATATGCAAGGTCAGAAAGTAAAGCCAGCTCACTGACAGATGAGTGACCAGTATCTCATGTGTTGGTAGGTTCTTGCATTTACTCATTTGGCTAAAACCTTTGGTTGCAGAAAAAATATATGGAAACTTGTTTTAAAGCATGTGATCACCCTTGGGTTGCCCTGTGTTCGGAGTTTAATGGTGGGATAAAATGAAGGAATTTCAAGTGGGTGGTGAGGTGTTACCCTCGTTGACTTATCCAATTTAAAATCTCAGTTACATGAGATGTTCTTGAGTCTTTTTTCACAAAAAGTAATTTATTGATGATATATTTTAACATGCATATGATTTCATCAGTGTAACTAGCTAATGACTGTGCTGCAAACATTTAAGCTCTTTTTTTCTGTTGTTAAAAATACATCAACAAAAATATTTTCTCCTTTGTGTTTTCAGATTCTTGCTTTTTGCCAGCCAATGATCTCACCCACAGTTTTTCTTCATACCTGAAGGAAAGTAAGTTAAAATGTTGGCCTGGATGAGATGAAAGTTGTGTGAAAAACGTTATTTATGTGCTATTATAATAGCTTTTATCTGCGCTCTCAAATATTTTTAATTATGAAACATTAATAATTTCCAGGGTTCTGAAGTGGGGTTTTTTTTCTTTTTTCATTTGTTTGCTTACTTGTTCTGTGAGAGGTATTTTGTTTTATTTTTGTTTTTTGGACCGAAATGTTTTAGAGTTTCTTCAAACTGCTTGGGATTATTTGTCATAAGTTGTTTGTTGTGGCTTCTTGAGTAGATACGTATTATCTTACAGTAATAGTTTTGCCACTGCTTCCTGACGTGAACCAAGAAAATTATTGTTCTCTTTTACCTGTTTGTGTAGAACTCCATGTCTGGTAAATGTTTCAATTGGTTTTACCTGGTACAAATTACCATATGTGACAAATGAAGACAGTGGGCTTGTCGCCTTACCAAACATTTATTTTTAATGCTACCTAATTTGTTCAGCATTATAATATATCTGTATTTTATCTATCTTGGGTATTTTATTTTCCAGTTTCTCAGCCATGACTAAATGTAAAAGTGTTGCCAGAGATCCAGACCTCATAGGAGTCAGCATGTGTGTTCTTGTTACTGGCTACCATTCATCATGTACTCTTGTAATTTAAAGTTGTGGCATGTGTATAAGTAGTACTTTCTCTGAGTGTGTATGTGGGCTTTTTCATTGCAGTTTGTCCTAAGTGGGCAAAATTCCGTAAAAACCACAAGGAGAAGAAGTCGGTGGTGATGCTGGTTATCTGCAGTTCTGCCCTTCGTTCCTTGGAACTCATCAAGTATGTTGATAGCAAACGTTATGCTGAGGTTGGCTGTCAGTCAGAGGTTTTGTCTTGGAACCACAGGCATAAAGGCAAAACTGGGACACTGTCCTCTGCTAGCCAACAAATTTACTGACTGAAACTGATGCAATATCCCTTGCTGCTTTAAACTGTGGGAGTGTGGTGTTTGGTTTTAGCCTAAAGTAACACTTAGTAGTTCAGTTGCATGGAAGCACTATTTCTGTTGAAAAACAAAACTAAAGTGTAACCAATCTGGGAGGAACATGCAACGTGTTATACGTGGGAACAAAGTAAACCCATAAAGCATCCAAATTGGCAGTGGAAGTCATGACTGTAGGGCCATGATGCTGGTAGCACCAAAAGCAATGAAACAAAGCATTGCATAGCCTCAAATGGCAATGTGTATGTCTGGCCTGTGTGCCTCTGTATCTGTGTATGTGTCTTCCTTTTTCCTCTCTCTCCTCCCCTGTGTCATTCCAAAAGACTTGATGAATTAACATATACCTTGGAGATTTCGTGGTTGTCAACTGTGTCTTGACCCTGCTCCCTAAGATTATTTTTCTGTACAACATATAAGCAAGAGTTGGGAAGTTTATGCCACACTTAAAAGCATAGACGTCACAGATGTGCCTTAGTGCTTAGCTCCTGTGTGCAGATATTGCCATCTGAGTGGTTTGTCTGTATACCTGTATATAAACCTTTAGGCTTGTACAAGAGAAGTTTGAAAACTTGACTCACCACAAAAAGCATACAGAAAAAGCGTCTTAAATGGCATTCCATAAGTACTGACTATATAGTCCCCTGCTTGACTAATACAGAACATGGAGTTCTTAGTGCATACTCAAGTAGAGCATCAAAAGAATAAGTCAGGTTTTCAGACAAATGAGTTTTGGTCCTCTGGAATTTGGACAATCTGAGCAGGAAAACATGTGGCAGGCTAGGCTTTCCCAGCAGCCATGCTGCAGGAAGATTTTGTAAAATGTACATTCATCCGTACACAGCTCTCTCCTTTGCCTGCATGCACATGTTCATGGATGCCTATATGTCAGTAAAAGAGTATTTTTTTTTAATTAGAATTTGATGATTAGTCAGTTTTGAACTGTTGACTGTGGAAACACAAGCTGTAACTATTCAGCATTATCTGAGAAGCTACCTAAGCAATATTGCCCCCTACTGATATCTACTATTGTATTTGTCCAGTTGTTTATCACTGCAAGTAGCGAAGGGAGACCATACGTAGTGTTCAGAGTACTAGCATGGGACACTGGGGAACAGTGTGTCTCAACTATGTTGAGAAATCCTGGCTAGTTTTGTTTTCCTCCTGTGTGGTCTTAATCTCAGCCCTGAAACTTGCATTTCCTTCTTCTTTTTTTTTTTTTTTTTTATTTCTAGGTCAATGACAGCATTTAAAGGTGACTGCAGAGTTCTGAAATTGTTCGCAAAGCACATAAAGGTAAGAAACCTCCAAAGGTGATAGAAGAACTAAACAACTAACTAGTGTCATACCATGTTTTTTACGTTTAACAACAGTGCATTTCATTTTGGCATGTTTTTCTTTAGGTTTTGATTCTTGGAGAAATCTAGCCAAATACCATCCCCAGTAATTCTGGCAAAATCCTGTGCAGACTATAAATGTTTGTGCATTTGCTGTGTGTTAAAGATATTCCACATTACTGTGAGATGCTCCTTCAAATGTATTTTGCCTGTTTAAATCGAAGGCTCACGTATTTGCATATGCTGGTGAGATTGTCTAGTTATCCAGTATTCATACGTGCTGGAAAGCACAAGTTGTGGGAATATGGGAAGTAATAAGTGGAAATTTAGCCTTTGATTTAAATACTGTCAAACACACGTCACTTGCTTTGTTTCGTTTTTTCCAGTGTCATCATCCTGAGGGAGTTTTGAGCTAACTCAAATTTGTCAGTTTTCCAAATATTTACAGACAATTTGTTTAAATACTAAAGAAAACCTACTGTTCTCACTTCCAGAAATAGTTGGTGCAATTGCAGGTATTTAAAGCTGAAAATAATTCTAGAGAAGTGTGATGCCCAGCTGACTGGTATGCTCACCCCGGATAGATCAGCTTGACTGCTTGATAGATGAATAGCATTTGTTACTTGATAGTAGTCTAGAAAGAGATACTGCGTAATCTTGAATTTATTTCCAGCCTGGATATTCTCTTTGAGTAGAAATTTGAAACAATTGTGGTTTCACTGTGGTTTGTCTTTCTTCAAATCAGATAAAAGAACAGATGAATATGTTGGAGAAAGGT
Source organism: Alectoris magna (assembly GCA_030625065.1). Lineage (NCBI taxonomy): Eukaryota > Metazoa > Chordata > Aves > Galliformes > Phasianidae > Alectoris > Alectoris magna. The sequence continues at coordinate 111,943,506 of CM060560.1, forward strand.
GTGTTCCACATTGGAGTTGGAACTCCTGGGAGGATAAAAGCACTGGTGGAGCAAGGTAGGAGAAAAAGAAGGATTTTTTCAACAGGTATCCTACACTTGATCTCACAGGAAGTAAGACTTTGAAGGACTTAAGTTGGTGTGAATCCATGGATTTAGGAACTAAGCTCTGCAGTTTTGCTTTTCCTCTTCTACTATGTCAGTCAGAATGAGGTCAAGATTGTAACAGTTGATTTAATGAACAGTTTAAGCTGGAATAAATCGGTGTTACAAGAGAAGGGCAAAGTAGTGCCTCCCTCGCAATCAGTACCCACTTAGTCACTCCATCCTGTCTCTTGTTCTAGCGCAAGGGTATGCTTGGCTGCTCAATGACCTGATCCCAATTAGAACTGATCCCAATTAAAACAAAACCAGCATGCACACAAAATCAGGTAATGAACAGGCAAAGGTGGGGGACTTCCTCCTTTGGCAGGAATACTGATTTATGCCGACTTGAAAATGATTGCAAAACCATGGTGTAAGATTTAAAGTTCCAGGAAACCAAACACTGCAAGTAAATCAAAAGGAAATAATGGCAGAAGTCATTGTATCATGTGTCACTTTTGAGCTCAGCGTAAATTTTTGTGTGGGGTGGAGAAGATCTGCTTGCTGATTTTAGTTATGGTTTGTGTATGATAAAATGAAATATATAAATGTCCTTTTCTCTTTCCAGTTTTACTTACTCAGTAGACACCATGTACACAAATTAAAACAAACAAAAATGACAAGACAAGGCAACTCTTTCCATTCCTCTTTCTAAGCACTGCCTTTCCCCAACTATGATTTTTTGATTAAGGACTGTTTGTAGATTTGAACTCTATAGCTCCTTCCAAAAGGGTACAGAAAATAGCTTTTCTTTTTTTTTTTTTTTTTTTGCTTTCTATGTCGTTCACCAGCATTAAATTGTTACTGTTCAACACATCAGCATATTACCATGTAGTATCAGCTTATGGCAGGGGCACAAGGTGTCTAATCCTTTTTTGACAGCATGGTACTGCAGTGCTAGATTACTAAAGAATGGGGAGGACTAAAAAGTGGTGTGAAAAACTGTGGACATCATGTAGAAGACCAGGGGAAAATAGAAGAACTGCTGGAGGGCAGGTTCAGAAACGACCTTCTTCCTTCACCAGATTTTGTTGGGAGCATAAAGGAATCCTTCAGCAGCAGCACTGACCTGACTCACATTCGCATAGCACTTGGTCCTGTAAATTCCTAAACACCGGCAATTCACATTAATAAGATTTTTCAGGCTAAGGTCCTTGTAACTTACCAGCTCCTCATAAGCTGTGGAAATTCAACTCTTGTGGTTTCATCAAGAGGAAGCTTGAGGAATTATATGCTGGCAGGATGTTAGCTCCTGACAAGCCTGGCAACAGTTCTGCTTTTGTGTTTATCTTCCAAAAAGGCATAGGATTATGCAGTTAAGGGAGTTTGCAGTGTCACTGCATTAGTTTTCCAAGCACAAATGTAGCGTTCAAAGATTAGTTTCCTTGGGAACAGACAGCAAAAGGTGTAAAACACAAAAAATAATTTTGATAAGCACATGTTATGTTGTCTTTTTTAGATGGCCTATGTTTGAACTCCACAAAATATATTATTCTGGATTGGAACTGGAGAGATCAGAAACTAAGGAGAATGATGGATATCCCTGAGGTACTGTAGGAGCACCTGTATATATAATATTCCGTGTACTCAGTGCTTTTGATTCTTGTGCCTTGGTCAGTAAGGGTTGATTTCTGTAAAGCAGACTGAGGAGTCTAGGAACACAAAAACAAGTCAGTGTTTCACTTGCAAGTCTGTACTCTCGGATCTCAAAATTACCTCTTGAGGAAGTTGGTTTCTTTTGTTATTGTTGTTGTTACAGGTCACAGCTGTGACTAATACAGCTGTGCTGTAAATTTCTGCTGTTTATGCTAGATAGTCGTTCTGCCTGTTCCTGGGAAATTCTTGGTAAGAGGACTTCATGCAAAAAAGTTTCCTCAAAAACTAAATACAGCTTTGGATGGCATTTATTGGTCTCTGAGAGTAACATAACTTTGTACAGTTAGCACTGTGCAGTTAGTTTTTGGAAAGAAGTTGGTTACAAAGTATGTAGAACCATCCATCTTTTGTAGATTCTTTTTAAGATAGCTCCCCATGCTTTTTAATTCTGAAATTGAGCTTCCACATTAATTGCTATGATAAGATACACTTACAATATGCTGTGGGCCATAAGCTGGTATCTAGCCAGCAGAAAGAGGTGGATTCTTCTAATAGTCCTTGCTAGAAAACTCCCATTTTACCGCACGTTTTCACAGGCTGGTACACGTTCTACAATGCGAAAAGACTTCCTTACATGTAGGTAGGAAGCTGTTTCACAAGTGAAAGAAATGGTCGGTCATTGCTCCTTCTCTGCACCTGCCTCTGTCTCTGAATGTGTTGTATTTTATACTCCCCCGCACACAAAGATGGAACTTTATAATAATCTTGGATAAAGCACCCTGCAAAAAATATACTGCAGAAATGAAGCAGGGAGAAGAGCAGCTTTGCATACTGAGGCAAGGAGGCTCCCTCTTGTGGTAAATGCTTGAGAATCTTTTGTACAGTGCTAGCACTTAACTGTAAGATTTTAAAGACCAGAGAACCTGCATTCACAGGCATATTACTTCAGGACAGTAGTACAAGTGCTGGTGGCAGTGGGACAGATTTTTGCAAGTCAGCTCAAATAAATATATGCACAGTAGCCTACAGGTGATCCATTGAAAAAAAATAAATATTATATTGTTAACATTTGATTTGGGGATATTGCGAATCTGAACCATCTTTTTCAGCTCTCTGTAGGTAGCACCACAGCATTTTGACATGTCTGCCTGGGAATACAGGTCAGAATTTTGACTTCAGCTCTATTTTGTTAAGGGAAAACGACCATCGATTACCTTATAGAAGTAATACTCAGGGTTAGTTTCAGATAAAACCAAGTGAGAAAAAATTATATATATATATATATTTCATATTTCATATATAGAATTAACCTGGGAGGTAGACCTGCACTTGACTCAGATAATACACAGATTTTTGACACGTCGGGTGATGTAAGTGGGGCATCACACAGCTTTTTTTTTTCCTGCTGGAAACAGCATGTAGATTCCTGAAAGTTATTTTTAAGAAATATCAGTAATAAAAAAATATCCAGCTAATGTTTTTGAAATAGTGCATCTTAATGCAGTAGAAGACAATGGTATGTTTAGCAGCCTGCAAACTTGAAATACAAAATACGCTCTTGGTAAGCAGCGGATCTTACACTCTTATCTTTATTAAAATAGTCAAATACATGTTAATAATAGTCATACGTTTTCTCAGAGAAGATTCTCACCAGCATGAGAACTGGCAGTTCGATGCACTATTTTTCTTTTTCCTAAATCAGTTGTGGAGGCAAAATTGTGCTTTAGAAATGGAAACAAGGCATGGAGACACATTTGCATTGCAAACCTCGCTTCATCAATAATTACTTTATATGCTTAAATGTTACAGTGCTAAATTTCCTTTTAGTTATACTAGTCTGTGTATTGAAATGTGCAGAAAACAGGAACAGCTGGAAGAATACATACCTCGTCTACTCATGGGAAAATCCATTGCTTCATTTTAAAGGTGCAAACTACTTGCTGTTCCTGTCATCAGCTCATCTTCAGAGGAAAATAATATACAGAGTGGTGTAATCTGAAATGTATATATATTTATATTTAGAAATACATGAATCCTTCCCCGTGATGGTCCTGTATCCCATTGTATTCACTGAATGGATGACCAGTGCTCTTTCAGTTGCCTCTACATCTCATTCATTAATGCTGTTGGATTCTTTTTTCTGTCCTTCATTTCATTCATCCTAAGCAGTGGAGAGAAGGAAGTAATCTCACAAAGAAACCAAAGGTCAAATGAATGAGTTTATCAGGCTCTGTTTTTACGAGCTTGAATTACACTATAATGTAAAGGTTTACATAAAAGTCAATTATGTAATTTCAAATCTGACCAAAGGACAAACTTTTCTCTTTGGAATTTTTCTCTGTAGAGGTTGATGACAACACAGACCTGCCTCAACTCTTCAAATTACTTTTTTTTATAAGATTCACATATAATTTTTCAAATATTTTGCAAAACCGTTTGTTATTTCCTTCTAGAAGCAATGTAAGCACTGAGCAAGTTTCAGGTTTTATTAAAGCAAAAGGGTTTGTAAGAAATATAGTCTAGTTAGACTTTCTTACATCACACATTCTTGTGCACAGAAGGATATAAACCTGAAGAAAAGCTCAGAAATAAGTTAGTCATGAGCAGGAAGAATGAAACTATAAGGAAATTCTAGGCTTACCATGATGAGAGAATCTTCTGTTCCTGCTGAAATATGTCATCAGTTCTTAGCCTTGTTTACATTTGTCTTTGATCTTCAGATAAGCAGTAAGGTACAGTCATGTCCGTGTTATAAACCCAAGTACTTTGTATGTGGCTTAGTTACACCTGACCTTCATGCTCACTTTTGTTCAGGAGTCTCAGCCACAGACATTGTGTGGCTGTTACAGTGCAGGACTACCCTTGGACTCATTGATAACGGTTGATACACTCTAAAATCCTACAAAAATCTCACAGCCCAGGGTGAATCTCTTGCTGTGGCAAGTTTAATCAACTGTGCCAATTAATGTGTAGCTATGTTAGGTGAGACTGCAAGGAGCTGTAGTTGTACCTTAGGACTGCGGAGCCAGTGTTAAAGCGGAGGCCCCATGGTGACCTACAGCCCCTCACAAGGGGAGCGGAGGGGCAGCGCTGAGCTCTGCTCTGTGTGACAGCGACGGGGCCCAAGGGAACGGCATGGAGCTGTGTCAGGGGAGGGGCAGCTGGGGGTTAGGGACAGGGACTGCATCACAGGGCGGTGGGCGTGGAACGGGCTGCACAGGGCTGTGGGCACAGCACCAAGCTGCCAGAGTTCTGGGAGCTTTTGGACGCTGCTCTCAGACATAGGGTTTGGATTTTGGGTGGTGCTGTGTGGGGCCAGGAGCTGGACTCAGTGATCCTCCTTGTGGGTACCTTCCAACTCAATATATTCTGTGATTCTAGGAAAATGGAACCATTGTAGAGCTAGGGGCCTTGTGTGGGAACTTCTCCTTTAATTTCTAGTTCTATTGTAGGATACCTTGTGTAAATAAATAAAATCACGGTGTTTAGCTAAAGCATTACCAGTAACCTTTGATGCTTTCTTTGAATTTTGTTTTCCTCAGATAAAGAAAGAAACAATTGACCTACTGGAGATGAGGATTATAAAGCTGTGCAGAGAGGGATCTGTGAAGCTGGGACTCTTTTAATAGTTTTACCCACAAGGAAGTGGTTTACAGGTGGATTTTACTTCTGTCCTGTCTGCAAGTGGTCAATGGTGATTAAATTAAGAATTTTGATTTTTCAGAGATATTTGATGCAGAAAGAATGTGCTGTGTAACTTCATTCTGAGGTTCCTTTAAATAATAAAGACAGAAGTGTTGTTTGTACTTTTTTATTTGTAGTCTTTTATTGCACAGGCAGTGCAACAGCGAAGTCAAATGTATGTTGCCTTCACCCACAAGATTTACTATTACATGCCAGTTTTAAGAGCAAAAGTGGGTGTGAAAGTCTTTGCACAACTCAGTGCTCAGTTACCTCTTTCTCTCACGGGATTGGTAAGCTAGTGTTTGCCTTAAAACACCTTTGGAAGTGTATGAATTTCAGTAATTTGACAAAAAAGTATTTTTCTCTCATCTGCTCTACAGCTGGCCAAATCCTATTTTTTTTATTACATTATAAATTATATTTGAAATATCTGTTTAGCAAACTGAGAGTTTATTGTGGTTAAACTGTTGAAGTATTCAAAGAATATCCTACGTTTTGTCCATTGGAGTTGAAAAAAAAATTGTCTATGGGTGATTCTTCTGTCATTGTGAGTAGAAGGGTACTTTTTTTTTCCTTTTTTGCATGGCAAGAGAAGATGAATAGAGGTGGGCAAATCATCAGCATCTTGGAAGGATCCAAATCAGACATTTTTAGAATTAATTTCCCTATTGTGCTAAGCGATACAAAGCATCTTACTACTTTAAGTTGCTTCCTAATCAATAGCAGTGAACACGGGTTAAGAAAGTTTATTTGGTTTTACAAAGTAGTGTTGTGCACCCAGTGCTCTCAGCCCCTCCAGTCCTCCTCATTGGCATCCAGTGAACTGGAATAGGTCTTTTGTTTTGTCACGTTCATTAGCTGGGCAACTGTAGAAGTGAAGGGAGAAGAAATAATGAATCTGAGATTACACAGTATAGCTGACAGTATCCACACAAGTGAATGAGACATAACAAATGCTATTGAACTGTTGGGCAGGAATAAGTATATAAGCTTTTCCAGGAAGCATGATCTGGGTGTACTGACCGAAGTACACAATCGTCTGATTGGTACAAACTGATCGTGGCAATCCATACACACATGTAGAAAAGGAGGAAGAAAGAGATCTAGTTAATAAGTAATTCCTAGTCATAATGCAGATCTGAACAAGCAATACAGTTTCCCAACAGTAAAGACTGTATCTCAGCTTAAACACCGTCCAGCACAAGTGTATTTTTCCTTCCTCTCACCAAGAAGAATATGAAGAATAAGAAGAGTTCTGCTCCACAAGAAGCAAAAACACGTCCTTCCAGGTGTCCAGATAACACTGCATTCAAACAACAGAAGCTACCGGCGTGGAAGCCCCAGCTTACCACTGCATCTGTGCTCTCCACTTTCTTTCTCACGGGAGCATTTTGCCTTTCTGTGGGAGTCTCCCTCATAGTAGCTGCAAACAGCGTCAGAGAAATCCAGGTCTGTTTGGAGTGAGGTGTTTGGTATTATGATAAGAAAGAAACGGTCTGTATTTGCTGGGGCGGGGGGTGGGGTGGGGGGTGGGGGAGAGCATTGAATTTGTGTGCTTAGATAGAGATGATAGCATTGGCTTTATGTCTTGCATGCATCCAGCAGCCAATATTCCTGTGCAAGTTCTCAGAAAGATGGTCACTGATGAGAGCCAAGCTCTGAGTGGGTAACTGAGAAATAATATCTGAAATGTGGGTAGTAATTCCCACCACTGGGTAGTAATATCTAAATGTCATTATCTCTTCCTCCTGGTGTTTGGCAGTAGGAGATAAATATTTTCTTGGGCAAAATATTAAAGTGCAGGGAGTCCTGATGGAAGCAGAATTGGTTAAACCTGCTGCTGTTAATGGACTCCTGGTTGGAGCCAGCTCTCAGGCACTACACCCAGACTGTTCATTTGTGATAAACCATAATTCATGTGGACTTTTGTCAAGCGTTACTTGATCAGCCAGACCAAGCTGCAGAGGTGCTTGTCTCTCAGCACTCCTTTGCTGAGGAGCAAATTTGGAGGTTCTGCAATAATCGTCAAAGAACTCTAAAGCAGCTTTTAAATAGGGATAAAATTTGTGAATGTTCCATTGAGGCCAAGTCCTGATTCTCAATACCTCTGTGGATTTTAACAGTTTTGTTGGCAATCCAGAGTCACTTAGAACTGCTCTGAGAGGTTTTGTAGCTAAATTTTTTTAATCTTTTTCTGTGTTCATGTCCTCTAAAGCAATGTCTCTGCTTGTTCACTTCTCCGACAGGTTGATTATTCAGATAAATGCTCAAATTGTTCAAAACTTCGTGAAAATTCCTCTAATTGGAACAATGAATGCCTCTGTTCTATTAATTTCACACTAGCAGAAGATATGCTGGTAAGTGGATATGAGAAGCCAGCTAAGTTGCTTAGTACCTCTTGATAGTTATGTCCGTGCACTATAAAATGTGCTAAATTTGTTCTGTAGAGCACCTGTCTGAATTTTCTTTTTTACTTTTTAGGGATGTGAAATGCTCAGAATGTAACTGTTTTGCATTTGCTGTTGGTTTGGGGCCTGTGTTTAAAAATAATCCAGATCAGGCCGCCTCTGCCCTTGGATGGGAGATCTCCAAGGAGAAAGTGGGGATGGAGGGAGTGGTGTTTGCCCATGGAGGTGATTCCTCTCTCTGAGTCAGTAGAGAACTCTAGTCCTTGGTCTGGAGTTGTTACTGTACTGCTAAACTCTTAAATAAGAAAGAAATCTGAAACTTTGACCACTTGTCTTAAGTAAACCGTTGCAATCCTTTTTAGAGGGATTACACTGTTGGTCTCCAGGGTCCTTGAAACAATTCGAGTCTAGCAGTGGCATTCTGCAGTTTCATTTGGGAGAAGTATCCTTCATTTCCTGTCTTGAACTGCTGGTTGTGTTGCCAAGGCCGCTAAAATGCCTCATGTTCTTCAGAAGGGGTCTTACGCTTTGTACTGCATAGATGAGCCCTTCAGATTATAGCGTGATCAAATTATAAAGTTGCTTTATGGTACTTCCGTATTAAAGGCGTTGTTAACGTGCTCTGAGTAATCCTTCAGAGTTACATCTGAGATCAGAAGTTTATTTAACTGGATAATGATTTTTGAAGAGATTACTAAACCTCTTTGTTGCTTATATTTGCCTGCTTAACATTCTCGGTTTAATTACAGGACAAAGCTTTCCAAAGGACTTGGATAATTGAGTAGAGGCTGTCTTATTTTTCAAAAAATCTGCAGGAATTAAGACTGATGGCTCTTTTCTGAAGTTGTTTCGGCATCTTCCTTTTGTAGAAAATGGGCGTCTGACTCCATTCAATAATTCATACTCATTGCAGTTTCAGGACCAGTCATTACCATCTCGAGTAAAATATTAATGATGCCTTTTCATTTTAGGTTTTATGTTGTGTTTTAAAGTATGTTTAATTTCGTGCCAAATACAAGAGCTTTCAACTAAAAGGGTAAAGAATAGATTATAACCAGCGTCTGCTGAAGTAATTGGTTAGAATGTAGTTACCAAGACACGAGTATAAATTATTCTCTCTTCCACACTCTTTTTTAGTAGTTAATAGGACTTTTTGTCTACTTGAGCTCACCTTATTGAAGAGATGTATTCTTGAATTCTAGGGTGATGTTTTTATGTACTATGGCCTGCAAAACTTCTATCAAAATCATCGTCGTTATGTCCTATCAAGAAGTGATGAACAATTGTTGGGTCGAAATGTAGATGTAAGTTTTTATTCTTTGTATTATGAGAACAGTGTTTTTTACCAGGTCTGTCTTTGACTATATGGAGATCTAACTAAGCATAACTGTAAATGTTTTAAGATGCCTCTGGGGAATGATAAGAAGGTACAGACTTTCGGTGTTTAGTCTCCACCATTATGATTGTTAAAAGTGAATAACAGAGGAAAGGTGAGTAGATAAATAGGCGTCAGTCCAGTGTTGTAGATTCCAAACCTGGTCTGTATAGGGATAGTGATTAAACATATGTTATCTTTTACAAATAAATTTACAGAAAACATTTCCTTCTAGTCTTCCTTCTAGTTGTCTTAGCCAAAAATCTGTTAATCTGTGGTTTTAGTATAGAATTAGGGAATTAAGTTGTGCGAAGTCTTTCGTTATGACATCTGGCTTTGGAGGTGGACAAGAAGCTGGAAAAGGTACATGGTGAAATAGGTCATCATGTAGCATTCTGAAATATGCAATTTAGAAGTTTGAATAGGAGGCTAGATGGCATCTCATGCAGCAGTGCGTGCACAAGGAAATTGGAGACTGAAATAATGTTAACAGAGGTTTTTTACTTATAGATAGAAAATGTGGGGTTTTTTTGCTCAGAAGTAGCATTTCCATGCACTGTCCTGTCAGCAGATATGATGATTGTACCATAATAATCTGTTGTTTTTATTGAATACTTCTTATAACTCTCAAGACATGTTCTCCATGTAACAGTTTCTCGAGGTGTCTGGTCAGCTTGTTTGCATTCAGGTGAACCAGCTTTTGGTTTTTGTGCCAAATCAATACACAGCTTAACCGAGCCATTTGAAAATGTTTCTGTGCTATAACTGGAGGACTTGCAGTTTCTCATGAGCTGGGGTAGAAAAGGGGCAATACATTGGAGGTGGGTTTTTGGTTTTCCTGCTGTGCTTTCATACATTTAAGATTTCCCCATGCTGAAGGAATGTCACTAACTCCATCTGCTGTTCTACATCACTGAAGCTCTGCAGGTCAAGATTATAAAGAAAGAAAAATAAGATATTGTAAGGTAAGTCAGGACTGCACTGGAACACATGAAGTTGAAGCTATATTACAACAGCAGATCCCCAAATGACTTTTTGTGGTCTGGAGTTAGCAAGGCAGTAGTAACATTTGGAGATGATATTAAGTTTGCTTACTGTGATATGGAAGCTGTTAATCCACGATAGACTCGTTCATCTGGATGTTACTTGAATGTGACCAAAAGGTACTGGAGACCTGATTATTCAGTGTCCTTCCAGAAGAAGGAGTGGGAGGAAACCAGCAAAGGAAAACCCCACAGTGTTTTTGTCTGATTGTTCTGCAGGTTCAGAACACATACTGTGCACCCTTTGCCACTTACCAAAATGGAACGCCAATGGCTCCTTGTGGTGCTATTGCCAACAGCATGTTCAATGGTAAGTACCTTCCACGTCTGTTTTACTAATTTTCACTTCAAACTATGATGTTGTCCCAATCCAGATGAGTCCTGATATTGCAAAATATTGTCATTCTCCCACAGGTAGTTTTGTTTGACATTGGTACTGTGGTGAATAAGGGGTCTGCTTCTTTCCCTCTTCAATGTGATTCTATAGCAGGCCTGAGGAGCTGTGTCTTGATGAAACAGGGAACAATACTATACACAGTAGATACAACATACTTCCCTGCTAAAAAATCAGGAGAATTCGCATTCTACCTGAAACAGTATGCTTAGAAGGAAGCAGTGTGCTCTTGACATTGGTTCAGACCTTTAGATCTGTTTGTTTGCATTCTGTTCTTTGAATGCTGGAAGCATCCATGGTCTTACATGAATTGGTTTGATCTTGTATACTGTTTCCTGGATGGCATAATTTGCCATTAATACATACAGACTGAAATCTAGAAGACAGGTCCTAGCCACAAAGACTAGATTTCAGATTGGATTTCTTTGGAAAGAAGGAAGGCAAAAACCCTTCTGTGCACTTCTCCTTCCACTGATTCATCCCTTTTTATGTGTTCCCCCACAGCTGTTTTTGGCAGTACAGCAGCTACCTGCAAGTAGCTGAACTGCCCACACCAGAGGACTTGTGAAGGGCAGCTGTAGTAAATTCCAGATCCATTTGATTTTCACCTTTGTGCACACCTGCTCCTCTGGAAATGTGATCTACTAGGCTGGGCTCAGACCTAGGCCAGCAGAGTTAACTCTCCGCAGTCCATGTGGATCAGAAGTCCTGGCTGCTGAGACAGAATTCTGCAGAGAGTCAGGGATAATAAGACTTTAAAATGCTAAGGGTAAATCTTCTAGAGCCTGCCTTTATATCAGTCCTTAGTGCACAGCGTGGTGTCAGTTGCTGGTGGTGTGGGGGAAGCAGGTGATGTCTGAATTACCATTTTGTTTGCTCAGTTCTATCCCTGTGCTGTGACAGAGGCTTATTTCCTGCCATAAGAACAGTTTTTAACCCAAGCTAGCAGATAAGGGAAAAGCTGAGTAAAAGATATGAATGAACTGCAAGCCCTGCTAATAAACTATTAACAAACAGCTGGAGATGTAGTGAGAACAGGAAGTTGGAACCAAATGATCTTTAAGGTCACTTCCAACCGAAGTCATTCTATGATTATTGTTTTTTCTATTCAGTTGAAAGGTGTTTCATTGTATTGGTTTCGTTAGTCATGCTGGCCATTAGAATGACTGTCTTTCACTCAAATGTGTTACCTCTTGTATTCCCTACAGATACCATTGACCTTTTTTACAATTTTAACTCATCCGTTGTTCAAGTACCGCTGCTGAAGACTGGAAACTGTTGGTGGACAGATAAAAATGTGAAATTTCGCAATCCAGACTCGCACAATCTCTCTGCTGCATTTGCAGGTAAGAAGGGCTCTGCTAGCATTCCTTATTTTTCAGCGGCTGTCACCTTCCCTCTCTCCCTCCCTGTGTGCAGAGCTTTTCCATTCTGAAAAGGGAATTGCCTCTGTGAGAAATAGCTGGTAGTAGAAGCAGCGTTAGAGGGTGAATGAGAGCAACAGCCAGATTCAGCCAAATTGTTCCTTTCTTTTTCCGTTGACCATCAAAACTGGGAGAAAGTGGTTTTGTAAGAAACAGTTAATCTGTTCAGAGAAGGCAAGGATGCAATCTCAATATTTTCTACTGAAAACATCTAAGGAAAAGTGCGCATCACGTTTCCCTTCTTCCTACCTTTGCAGTTCTGTAGGTAATTGTGAGCCAGGTGAGACTTTTGTCTTGAGTAGTTATTTCCAACAATTGTTTGCTAGGGCTACCTCCTTGTTTAGATTAAACTATATTGCAGGCTGCCCAGGGGGGTTGTAGATTCTCCTCTGGAGATGTTCAAGACCTGCCTGGACACCTACCTGTGCAGCCTTCTGTAGGGGGCCCTGCTTTGCAGGGGGTTGGACTCGATGATCTCTGGAGATCCCTTCCAGCCCCTACGATTCTGTGATATTGAAGTATGACTAATAGCACCACATTTTGGATCAGGACATTGCTGTGCTGGATACAATAGGCATGACACATCTCCCTGCTTCAGGGAAAATGAATTATCTAAGTAGTTTTCATATGGCAGATTCTAAATATCATAGGCTGTGCCATTAAAGTGCAAAAAAGTGCCTTTCAGGTTATATAGGAGTAATGTGTGAAGGATCCTTATTATAAGACAGCACGTTGCTTGCTGAAGAGATGAAAACCCAGCATAAACAGTATGTTCATTTCTGCAAGGCACTTGCTTTTTCCTGTATTTAAGGCTTCTAATGCAGGCCAACCCCTGGGGACTGTTAAATTGTTTATTCATGTTTGAGGTGAGTTGAGATCCAGGGATGCAAAGCATTACCAGCGTATATAATTCTGTGGTACTGGACAGTGTTGTCTCTTCCTTCTCTCATATTCTGTGTTGGTTATGAGCAGGCAAAGAAGTTAGTAATTGACCCCTGTTTTTCCTGACAATGTCTTTCCTGTTTTGTTTCCTTTTTCACTAGGAACAGCAAGACCTCCGTACTGGCATAAACCAGTGTATTTGTTAGATGAGGAAGATGGAAAGAATAATGGTTATATAAATGATGACTTCATTATCTGGATGCGAGTATCAGCCTTTGCTACATTCAGAAACCTTTATCGTCGTATCAGCCGGAAAGGGCAGTTTACTGATGGCCTCCCAGCAGGGAATTATACTTTCCATATTTCCTACAGTATCCTTTCATATTATCCAAGGCAATCCTTGACTACTAGGTGGTTGCAATGTGATAGCAGTGGATGGGATTTGTACAGTAAAATGGCAAAGAAAACAATCAAAACACTCGAAGCTAAATCATCATGAAAAGACCTGACTGTAAAGGTGATGACTGTTAGGGTGGAGTTTCTCTAGCCCGTGCAGATGGAATTAAGACTCGTTACATATGGCAACACCCAGCTTTGGGTTTGATTTCTGCAGGGCAGTAGTAGGTTTTGCAGAAAGGATAAATCTGGAAGACGGAAATCTGGAGAGGTGGCCGAAATATTCAATATTGGCCTAGTCAGCTGTGCAGATAGATACCATGACTGGGACGCAGAAGTGCCAGAGGTAACCCTGCCGGTGAGAGCTGTGCAGCATGCCTGTATCAGCAGAGCCCTCTGGTGGGTTTCAGCCACGAGCTGATAGGAACTTTTGTGCTGGTGAAAAAGCACTCGCACACACAACAGTGTGAACTTTGCTGACTAAAGGCCTTGTTTTGTTAACAGGAATTACGTCGTGGTGACTGTAAATTTCTCCTCAGTCTGAACTAGTGCAGTTAGGATTTTACACATTATAGCTCCACTGAAAGGCTCCATGTGGTTAGAGAGCATATTAAATTAAAGGTGAGCACTATTCCTCACAGAGAATATGTAGAGTGCCATCATGATAAGCTTCCCAAATGGTTCACTTTCAGGTGAGTTTTGTTTGCTGCTTAAAAATATGGATCGTATCAAGTTAGCTCAGTAGCTATTACATACATTATGAATCTGAAATTTTTAGTTAAAAATCCCAGAATTTCCAGAATTACGCCCAACACTGTATCCAAAATAACTGGAAGCTGTTATTGATTGGTTGTTGTTGTTTGTTTTCTGACTCAGATGCAGAGGCTTCTCAGGTCGTTTAAAGGAATTTTTGCAGCAGGTGCAGATCTCCAGCCTCTTTGTGCCTAGGGAAGGATTTTGAGCACTACATTTTCTCCTGCTGGAGGTAATGTGAACTTTGTTAGTGAATCCTTAACATCCTTCTGTCAGACTTCCCTGTTTCCGCATTCAAGGGGAAGAAGTACGTGATTCTTTCAACCATGGTATGGAGTGGAGGAAGTAACCCGTTCCTGGGAATCGCCTATTTGGTTTGTGGCGCAGCAGCAACCCTGACAGGTTTTATCATAACTGCCATCCACTTAAAGCTCAGAAAAAAGAAAACATACTTTCAGAGACGCTAGTGTTCCCTGGATTGCTCAGCGAAGGCAGATGTGTGCTGTGAATGAAGAATGGGCAGCATGGATCTTTCATTCTTTCCCCTAAGCTCTGGATTTGCTTTAGTAACAGGTTTGGTGAATGTAAGCAAATTGAGGGACAATGCTCATCCGTCGTCCAAACCCAAACTTAAGCGAGGCTGCATTATTATTAATGCATATATGTTCTTATATTTGTTTCCTAGGAAACTTGTTGTGAGAGGAGTGTCAAACAACGAATAGCATAGTGATTTGGAATTGCAACAGCAGCAAAACTATACTGTACTACAGTTCATCCAGAAGTCAGGGTCTGTACCCATTTCATACTCAGCCCTTTGTTGCTACAGTGTTTCTATTGACTACAGTGCAGCTTTGGATGGGTATAAAGTGAGATCTTGGTCCAACAAAGAGCTTGAGCTGGTAGAACCTAATGCTAAAGCCCCCTTGTAGGCCATGTGCATGGGCTGACTGGCTTGGCCTGGGTTGTACAAAGCTTTTTCAACTATGCTGGAAAAGCAGACCATTTATTTGTGTATTAGCGTAGGATAATCATCACAGTTCAATACTTAGAATACAGGTCATGTTTTAGAAACATGGAGTGTGTTTAAATCCTTTGTTGTGTTGGTTTTATGTGAGTACCAAGACTAGCCCGCAGAGCTAGATAGAGGACGTGAAAACGTCGACTTATATTTTAAAAAATTATGGTTTAATAGCTTGAAGTAAAGGCTCCTTCAGTGCTAACCGTGTCAGCAAAACCATCTCGCTAATGCAACCTGCCTACTGCAGCCTTCCGTGCAAGACGCTGACTCTCGGTGACATGGAGCGCCTGTTCCCCACTCAAGTCCCCATTTCCGTGGTGCAGAAACTCAAATGTCAGCAGTAAATGTAAAACATTAGAAAGTCTGACGGCTTCATTTTCAGAAAATGAATGCTGCAGCCGGTGAATAGACCGTTATCCATTTTCGTCTTCCGTGTTCAAAATTTCAGATACTTTTGAGGCTATTTCCAGAATGCAGGAATAACGCTGAAGAATTGAGGTCAAGAATAGCGTAGCGTGTGTGAGTTCTTAAAAATGATTCTTCCCTTTTATGAGTGGGAATGGAACTCTTCCTGAATTTCTTTGGTAAGTACTGTGTGTGCCTTACCCTCTCCCCCACGGATAAGCCCACGCCACTGAGATAAGAAAGAAAACACAGACTGAGAGCAAGAGAAGGGAGTGCGGAGTAGGGAAGCTGTGTGATACTATCAAGTCTGGTTTGCTGTTAAAGATGCCCAGGTCTGTCTTTAAAAACGTATCCGGCACTTAGGACACGGAACTTTGGCAGACAGCCTCTGGTGAATCAGAATGCAGTGTTTCTTTCAATGTCTGCCTCTTAATTGTGTCGTGAGCAGCAGAAAACATGCTGCTCAGGTTCACAGCCTGGCCTGTCATTACAAGCTTGCTCTACCACTGTCTTATGCTGATATTCTGGGCTAACACACATTGTCTTCTGCTCATCCCGGTCAGGGCCAGTCCCTTCCATCAGAAAGCTGTGAAAATAGGGTTCCAGGATTTCAAACCACTGCATCTAATCCTGCCAGGGGCTTGGGAGAGCCCTATCCCTGACTGGACTGGACAAGACAGGGCATGAAGCAGCGCATTTAGCAATGCTTAAGCTCATTATTCTAAATCACTTTTAACAATGAGACATGCTCCTGAACCTTCTAAGTGCTTTTGAAAACTTAATCCCATGCAGCCCTCTGGAAGGCCCTGCTGGTGTTGCTGACAAAGCTGAATCAGAACTTATAGCTCCAAACAGACCACAGGACTCTCTTTCTTCTTTTTTTTCTTCCTAATGCTTTTTTCCCCCCTATTCTCTGTGTGCGTGTGTGTGTTTTCTTTCTTTTTTTTCCTTTCCTTGTTTCTTTTTGTTTTTTAAATCCTCTGAGAACCTGACTTTCAGGAAATGATGTGTCATTTGGGTGCTTAAGCCACAGCACAATTGCCATTGGTTCTATTTCTTGATGGAGTATCTAGTAAAAACACTACTAAACTGAGACTGAATAATGAGGTATGCATTCCATAGTGTGATTCAGTGTCTGCAATAAAGAAAAAAGTATGTGGAAAGTGCAGTCTTGCGAGCAGTGTTGGTGATATGTCTGTTATCTCCCAGAGGTTGGTGCAAGAACCTGGCTCTTCTCTCGAAACATGTGATGTCTTCAAAGTACTCTGCAGGGAAAGCTGTCTTCAAACCAGTCTTCCTCTAAGTGTTATTCTGGAGGTTACCCAAGTCTTCATTTATAAAATGAAAGCTCTTTTTCACCTTGCTACAACTTTAAACATGTCTTCCATCTTTATTGAAACCTCCGAGCAGCGTCCTTGACAGCTGCTACTTGAGCTCAGGAGGTCACTGCTGTTACTCTGAACTGCTCTGTAGGGCATCTTGTCATTTCAGATACTGCTGCCTGGCCCACAACTGCGGGGATGGCAGCTTTGGTGAAGTACTTGCAGCAGATGTGTTGGGACGGAATGTGCCTTGCTCAAAAAGACAGAAAATAACTGTCCTTACGCTGCCTTTTGTGCAGTGAAACCAGTAGTAAGTGGGCCTTTTTCTGTGAGATGGTAGCATTTGTAAACTTACTGATTCAGTACCTGATTTAAGGTTGCTTGACGAACCTAAGAGCTGTACCAGGTACGTATAAATGAACAGCGCCACTGTGAGTGCTCCACTGCTAAGCCATTCAAGACTTACCGCCACGGTCTGCAACATTTTGGCATAGCAAAATCATTAAATTGTTTGAAACCTTTTTCCAACAGATGCCAGCACTTCAGAAAACAGCGTGATACCCAAGGAACGTAGATCTTTGCTTTCAAAGGAAAATAGTCATACCTTTCTCACTGCTACTTAAAGCAACAGGCAAATATGCCTGTTTCTTTCCTGAAAAAGAAAGTAGCCTATCACAAACAGGGCTGAATCACAGAATCACAGAATTGTAGGGGCTGGAAGGGTCCTCCAGAGATCGAGTCTAACCCCGTTGCAAAGCAGGCCCCCTACAGCAGGCTGCACAGTTTGCTGGACCCAAATTAATGGTACCATAAATGCTCAGTGTAGTAATAAGTAAGTGGTGTTTTGTTGTTGTTGTTGTTGTTTTAATATAAGTGTTTTAATTTGTAATTTAAAAGGTAGCAATTACACAGGAAGGCATTTTATCTCCTCAAGTTCTGCAGCTCAGCTCTAACACTGGCAAAAAAATATTTGGGGGGTGGAAAGATCCCACTATTTTAAAAGCCTTATATGCAGTTTTTAACTCTCATTTTGAAATTACAGAGGGGCAGTAGAGAGAGCTGTGTTTTAACGTCAGAAACTGTTGTGCTGCTTTTGGTTGCCAACTCCCTTCAGGACTGGATTTCACGAATGGTATCTGTATCCATAGAGGGAGGCGTAAAATGGAAGCAGGAATTACGGGATGTTTCAGGAGTACTTCAGATACAGAATTTTTCCAAGACTTTCTCAGGCTTTACCATTTCACACACATACATCCAGTGTCTGTTTGCCGTGGTTGGTTTTTCTCTCTTGAACACAGCGATTTGCTTATCTCATCTGAAAATAAAAGGACGGGGTTTTCATGTGAAACAGATGAGCGCAATCGCAGACCTATAGAATCTGGAAAAATTATTTACATATTGAATCTGTTTCATATGAAACAGCTGTGTTGCATAGAGATTCCTAACAATAGTATGCGGATGGAGCACCACGTGTTTTAAGGGTGCACTGCAGTGTTAAAACTCATTTCCTTTTTCTGAGGAACCAAACTGATGTCAGGGTAAAGTCAGGGAGAGCAGTTCAAGGAAAGGGAGGGCTTGGAAAATTAGATAATATGCAGAGAGGACTGCATTTCAATTTGGATTTAAGATCTGAAATTGGAGAAAGCAGCTGCTTCACTGATCAGGTGGTGCTGTCTTTCTTGGTTGAGAGCAGTATGGTGGGAGAAAGCTAATTTGAGAGAAAAGCTGAGCTGCTTCTGTGTGCTCTGTGTCCTGGTCTCCGCCCCAGGCTGTGGGAAACCAGGCAAATGAAGAGTTGGGGCTCATTTGGCTTCTGCTTAAACTTCATGAGTGTGTGAGAAAGTCATCTTCATTTCCCCATGCAGCTGACTAGAAGAGGAAAAGGACTATGGGGCTGTTTATGGTCCAGTGAGGGTAGAGGCAATAATAAAATCATAGAATCATAGAATTACTCAGGTTGGAAAAGACCTCAAAGATCATCACGTCCGACCGCAGCCTAACCATAGTACCCTAACTCTAACAACCCTCTGCTAAATCATATATCTCTGAGCACCACATCCAAACGGCTCTTAAACACATCCAGGGATGGTGACTCAACCACCTCCCTGGGGAGCCTATTCCAGTGTTTAACCACCCTTTCTGTAAAGAAGTGTTTCCTAACATCCTAAACTTACCTTGGTGCAACTTGAGGCCATTATTTCCCCTCGTCCTGTCACCCGTCACCAGTGAGAAGAGACTTGCCCCGCTCTCCCTGTAAGCTCCTTTCAGATACTGGAAGAGAGCAATAAGGTCTCCCCTCAGCTGGATAAAGGATATCAAAAGGTAATTTCCTTGCAAGTTCATGGAATCATAGAATGGCTTGGTTTGGAAGGGACCCCCAAGCATTATCAAGCTCCAACCCTCTGCCACAGGCAGGGCCACCAACCTCCAAGTTGCATATCAGTAGGGAATCATCAAAATCAAAAGCCATCAAATGCTTTTTACTTTTTTATGGCTCCTATAAGATGCAGTGGACCTACAGTTTCTACAGCCCTAGTGATCCTGAGACATGATTATTTCTGTTACTGCAAGAGAAACTGTTTAACTAGAAAGTCTTTCCTGGGCCCAGGATTAGACTACCAGGCTTCCTACTGCAAGACCGTGTCCTGCCTGGAGCCTGGGGGTGTTGGAAGTGGCAGCTGGGTCCCAGGCTGGTGGGCATTCAGCAAGGTGACCAGGGGCAGGAGCTGGCTGAGTTACACTGAACATCTTGAGCACCTGTCTCATATTGGAAACACCTGGCTTGGTTGTTTCTGGGAGTGTCTTTTTTCCTTGAGAACTGGTTGCTCGCAAGAAACTACTTGAAATGTTTCAGATCAGAAGCATTGTGTAAGAAAGCAGAAGCTGGTGTGTAGGGCAGCTGTAATGAAAAGGCCCAGGTACCCACAGAGCATGTTGTATGTACTCAGGACAAACGCGCTGTGTGGGACCAGGTGGAAAACGGTCATTTAGCTACGCTGCCGCTCATTGCATCCGTGCATTGAAGAGCCTGAAGCCAAACCCTTCACATCTGAGGCCATTAACAAATAATTTGTGAAGGAATGGCAGGCTCAGCTATCCCAAGTTATTTGCCTTTTTCCCCGTGAGGATTCCTGTGCGTAATGAGAAGCTGTCCCATTAACAGCTCTGTCACAATACCAAGGGATTTGGGTCTGAAGGTTAGGTCTGAGTTTTCTCTAATAATTTATGTGAAGCACTGGGCTTTCCTCAGGCTGTGTTATTAGTGGCAGTGAACCTGAAAGCACTGTAAAAAGAACAGAAAGATGGAGTGGTTCAAAGAAGAAGGGAAGGAAGTAGCATCCAACCCTGCCCATAGCCCATAGCCCCGCTGGTCACAAAGTTAGTTAGCCTTTGGGGGTCGTGTACTGAGCTGCTGTTGCTGCCGCTGAGGTACAACGGGGCAGCTGCTATTTGGCAGTGGAGAGAAACATCACAGCAGCTCAGGACAATAAGAAGAACATCTGCAGCTCATAACAGCCCTCCCCAGCGGGTGTGCCAAGGCATCCGGCACAGCAGCAGGGGACAGCCAAGATTTAGTGCTGGCAGTGCTTCATCCTGGTGGGTGGCGGGGTGATGGGAGGAGGTGGCAGTCCTGCGTGGGCTGGCTTCTGCTGGCTGCTACTGGGCCATCTGAGGAGGGGGAGGGCCGTCCGGAAGGCATCTGAGAGCCCTGCGGGGCATTATGTGAATGCAGGGTGTGCTGCTGGGATGGCTGCGCAGCTTAGCATGTGTCAGAGCCTGCTGGTGGCCTAAGGGGGATGGAGAGATGATAAATCACAGAGTGGGAGAGAAGGCGAGGGTGCATAACTTGAGAAGACACAAGTCTGTTGGGCACTCTCATCATTTTGGACTTTGTCAGGATTTTGATTGATTGAAATGGAACATCCCACATGGCATAAGTAAATAGGCTGCGTTTTATTTGCCTTGAAACTCACCTCTTCTGTCAGGAATTCTCATATCCACCAAACCAAGTAATAGCAATCGTGTTGTAGAAATAAAGTACAAATGTGTCAGGTGTAATTTTAAAAGTGTTCTTAGTGTTCCAAGAGACTGTGTTCGGGAATGACTTCGATGCAATTATTGATTCACCTTCCCTGAGGCTGGGGGTAATTTTAGTTTCAGGAGCACAGCAGAACTGACAGAGTTGCCCCCATTGTGGACTCCGAGCGCTGACTCTTCTGTTGGAAGTGGACCAGTAGCTCTCAAGCAAACAGGACTTGCTGAGCATGTGTTTTTAATGCTGCCTTCACTCTGGCTGGGTTACTTCTGCTTCAGGTGGCTCGTTGGCCTGATGCTGGCACTGAAATACCTCCCTGTCAAGTGGTTCTTCCACCTGTGAAGTGTATGAAACCTCTTTTTCTCCAGCTGTGCATCATGGAATGGCTGACCAGAACTGGAGCTGCAGAATGGCTGGGTGGGCCCTGCCAGTCCTGGGCAGTTTCGCATTTATACCGAGCTCTTTCTGGAGGCTTTCCTGTTGCAGTGAATTATTCGTTACCCTTGGAGACCCATCGGCTTGTCCATTCACTGAGGTGATCACCAATATGGTGCAGCAAAATGGCCCTTATTGTAAGCAACACACACTCTTTATAGCTCTCCCAAATCACAGTGTTACCCAATCCTCTTTACTTCTGTTATCTTCTTTCTACCCAATGGACTTGTGGAATGCGGTGTCTTCTCTATATTTGGTCTTGTCTGTTCTCCTTTCTTATCTTCAGGTAACTATCTCTGCAGGGTCTCCAAGGCCGAGGGGCCCATGCAGGTGCTGACACCATCTTGTGACTGTTGCAGCCATTTTAAAGTTATTTAGCTAACTACTACATCTCCCCCTCCCTATGCACAAGCAACCCATAGCAAGCATAAATATCATGTGGCAGAGCAAGCGTAAATATCATGTGGCAGAGCAGGGGAAGGGCCTACTACTACTCGAGAGGACCCTAACCGCGTACACCCGAAATCCCCGTGTTGCGCCTAAACATTCTATCATCCTCTCGGTTAAGCCTTGCCCCGTTACAGCACGAATATCTCATATCGCCTAAAATCTTATCTAAAGGAAAGGATTATATATTCTACTTTCAATTCTAGACACACGTTTCAGCATTCGCCAAACTCTAACATACAGCATAATCACCAGCAGTAAGCATATCACTATTAGGACTAACACGATTAAAACTCGATGTAGCGCAGCATTAAGAATCCCTGTCTCAGTTGGAGACCTTCCAAGAAGCGACTCCCACCAGTGGTGTCCTCCGTCCTTCTTCACTCGCTCCAGGACGCGATGTACCTCTGTTGTGTCATGGTGAACAGTAACTCACGTTTTCTGTCCATTGTCCCGAATGCGTCTCAGCAGCTGGCGTAGATCATCATGTTGTAGCAATTTCTTCACCAGAAGATTCATCCCAATGGGAAATAGGTGACAAATCCTGAATCAACGCGTAGTTAGACTGCAACAGCTGATACGAAGTAACCGGAACTGAATAATTGAAATCACAACCTACAATGCTAGTAAAGTTACACACACAGACGTTTAAGCGAGTACTAATATTTACAGTAATATGGTCAATAAGCAGAGAATCCCGGAAAGTCCTTACACATGCACATCCTTTCCCAATATATATATATAAGCATTGTCTCATGTATTGCATCAGAGTGGATCTCAAAATGACAGATGTTCTGCTCAGTGTCTAAGCACGCATCTTGAGTTCCAAGATTATTACCTTCACATATAAACCCTTGCTGTTCTCTTACAGCACAAAAACTAATATCAACAGTTTGCCATTTTGCCCATTTTTACGAGCCCACCTAAGATGTTCCATCGGACAAAGCACCGCTCCATATGCCAGTGCAACCATGACAACCCACCTGCAAAGGATGTATTTAAAAATTATGCGGAAGCTGGCTTAATCACTGAGATATTAGTCTACATTGATAACTTCACATGTTTAAGAGACCATATTGGGTTGAACATCACCTGCTGTTGACCTGTATTCTTAATGGCATATGGCCCGATTTCGTAAATCTGTGGAGATAAGACCTTCTCTATTTCCTCTGTAAGAGTGAAGCTTTCAGAAGGAATTGATGTAAGTGGAGTAGCTGTTATGTAGGGTGGGTGCTCTCCCCGAGAGTAGGAAACACAAATAATAACAAGGATGTCAGCATTTGAATAGCGCATGACCTTCTCGAAGTAATCAGTGGGTCCTAAGGACCTGGTTTTCCTGGGAGCCACCACTGCAAAGCAAAACCCTACTTATTATTGTCAGAATTCACAAAACAATTTACACCTTGTTACTATCTCAACCCGGGTCATGATTGTCGTCATCATCTTTCTTGCGAAGGTTCTGTTTCCTGTTCCTTGATGGAACCCACAGGATTTTCATTTGTGCCTGGGCCTGAAATGTTGCCCAAACCATCTCCCTCCCTTCAATGAGGGTAAAGTTAGTCAAATTATTCATCAGCAAATGCTTTTGGAGTGTTCACAACCCTAATTAATGGTTGTACAACTTTACAAAGTTGCATGTCCAATAGAATTGTCATTAGTGGGTAAATGTGCCAAAAGTGTGTTTGCGGTGGATGCGATAGGGAGTGCCAGCAGGGCGTCCCCTGCTTCAAAGTACACTTTACCTTTCTCACCCATCACAGATTCTCTCCTGCTTTTATTTCTCTCAGAGTCTGCGGGATATTTTCCATTTGTACACCGCATCTACGTGGCCAGTGCATGATACAGAGCCCAAGTAGAACACCTGCTCAAAAACAAATAAGCTATTAAGATCAACTCTCTTAGTGTGAGCCTTTGTCTCAAGTGATGCATGGTCATATTTGAAAAATCCTGATTAGTGGGCTGAAGGAGAAGTAATCATTCTGTGATACAGGGTCATCCCCTTTGCTTGGGATGTCTTCTCAGGTTTCATCTTTGCAAATTAAGAAAAACTAATTGATAGGCTAATAGCATCACAACTGAGCATTACTAATACATCAAAAGCTATTCCCGTAGATTCCAGCACTGGTAACATCAAATCCTGTTTAATTCACATTCGATCTATTACTAAAATAGAAGAAGCACACAATGAACTAGACAAATTAAGTTACGCCTGAACTGCACACAAGTGTCGCAGCCAGAATGTTTAGCCAGAATTGAGCCAGAATTTCAGCCAGACGCGATACCGTCTTAGGCTCTAAGGGAGCCCAAGCGGGGCCGTCCGTTTTAACAACCACCGGCATGGTGATGATAGGAGGGGCGTTCGGGGTTACCGCCGTCAGCTCCGCCCTGATGCGTGCCCAATCAGTAAGGGCCGGGCTATGGCAACCACGCCCCTGTTCCATCCCCCAAGGGGGAGGGGGGGCAGAGGGGGGAGCAGGAGCAGCGATTTGCTGTTCCACCTTGACGGACCCCTCCTTTCCCCCGCCCATTCCCTGTTGATCTACCGCCCCTTTAACATCACCCCCTCCCCACGCGGCAAGAGAAGGATAAAGAGAAGGATAAAGAGGAGGACCACATCCATAAGCTGGCGGGGGGGCCGCTGGCGGAGGAGGGGCTGTAGTCGAGAGATAAGGCTCGAGCTGTTCTTTGTCTCGAATCGGCGGTTCGGGTGCGGCCCCCGTCTCCGTCTTGGCTGCGCTCTCCCCTCCACCTTTAACTGGGGGAGAGAAAGACAAACTCCCCGAACCAATATCAATACCCAACAGTGCGCGAGCCTGTTCTGTGGAAACTTTCTCCTCCCGCGCCGCTTTCAACGCCCTCAGTACCAGTCCCCACGTTTTAAACTCCGCTGATTTCTGTGTGAGCAGTGTTCGCTGCGCCAGCGCAGCTGTGATCGAATCCCAACACTGCGGGTTATAAACTTCAGAAAGGGAGGTGACGAGACCCTCCTTCTCTAGCAGCGCAAGTACCGCTGCTATCTCCTTCTTAGAAGGAGCATTTTTCCCGCTATAGGTTTTACACGCGGAAGAAATCACCTTAATGACGGCCTCCATCCCGACTCCCGTGCGGTCCTCTGTCCCACGAGCTCCGTCGGCCTCACCAGGGTACCCGGGCACCTTCTGGCGAGTCTGAGCACCCGGCGAGCCTAAACGCACCTGGCCACAGTGCAGCTCCCGGCACTACTCAGCTTCCACCGCTTTCAGCCGCAGCCCCCTCTCTTTCAAACCAGGGTCATCACTTTCTCCCCGAAGAAAGCGGAATGCGGTGGGAACCCCGCGCCGTCTGCAGGCAGCCACAATTCTCCAAGGGATCACGTCGGGGTCACCACTTGTTGCAGTGAATTATTCGTTACCCTTGGAGACCCATCGGCTTGTCCATTCACTGAGGTGATCACCAATATGGTGCAGCAAAATGGCCCTTATTGTAAGCAACACACACTCTTTATAGCTCTCCCAAATCACAGTGTTACCCAATCCTCTTCTGTTATCTTCTTTCTACCCAATGGACTTGTGGAATGCGGTGTCTTCTCTATATTTGGTCTTGTCTGTTCTCCTTTCTTATCTTCAGGTAACTATCTCTGCAGGGTCTCCAAGGCCGAGGGGCCCATGCAGGTGCTGACACCATCTTGTGACTGTTGCAGCCATTTTAAAGTTATTTAGCTAACTACTACACTTTCCTCAGGGGGAATCCAAGGAGACCTTCATTCTGCATGTCAGCCCACCGGTTTCACTGACATTAGAGCTGTAAACATCACCAAATGTGGGCAAATTTTCCTCAGGCAGACTTTCCTCAGGTATTGTTCTGTGGGCAAACCAAGCATAGTTTCTTTGAGAACTGGTGAGAAAGGCAAGTCTTTTGTATTTCATTCTGGTACTCATGTTCTTCAGGCTTCGTCTAAGTGTACGAATGCTTGCTCGTGTACTGGGAGAAGGCACTTGGTTGGTGCTGGTTTTGTACAAGGCTGCGGTTGCGTATTATTTTGTTACTGGAACTGATAGCAGCGGGAAGAAATGAGGTTCCCCTTCAGCCCTGCATGGTAGGTTTGGCTGGATGAAAGAGCTGAGGAACTCAGGATGTGTCAGCAGGCAGCTCTGGGCAGTGGGGCAGGTGCCACCTCTCAGAGATAAATTGCAGCCACCTGCATCCAACTTCCCTGACACCCCACCTGTGCTCCCAGCAGCACAACTATTGCTGACCTCCTACATGTTTGAGAGAAAAAAACACATACTGGAGAGTGCTGAGCCCTTCTCTTCGTTTTGTGTTTCTCAGTGCTGTCAGGTGACAGCTTCATTTTGGACCTAACGTATGAAGAGGCGATGGGGAAAGTCTGGGAATCTCAGATCATGAGCAGCACTGGGCAAAGTCAGTGGCTGAATGGCCACTCTGACTGCATCCATCTGCAAGGGCTGCTCTGAAAGCAACTTCGTTATGTTGGCACACTGTCAGAGGCAGATGTTGGAGGGATGGCAGTAGAGGCTAAACCTTCCCACCCATATTCCATTACATGTTCTTGCTGTGTGACAGATGGCAGCAGAGGGGCAGTCTGACAGAATGGCATCTAATGTGGAAGTGCGGATGAAGTGAAGATGTGACACTGAAGTCCTACGTGTGGAAAAAATGGCACCCACTGACATTTATTGATGCTTGCTTAACATTTCTAGAGACCACACAATGGGCGTGAGCACAGTGAGGTGGTGGGAGTGTGTTTCAGCACTGGGCACCCAGTGACAGTGGGGTCATATAACTTGTGTTCATAGGTTAATGATGGTTAATAGAGTCATAGTTATTGGAAGGCTGTTGGCACGACTTGTGCAGAGAATATTCTTGGGACTATTTAATGCTTACTCAAACGCTCATACGCATACCTTATAAAAAGTCAAATTTGGAAGCGCAAATGTTTAAGACACGAAGATAGCTGTAGTTAGAGTGGCCTTTGACGTGGACTCGGTGGGAACTGATTTTTGCAGGCAGCTTTACTCATACTCATATCACATGGCTGCTGCTTTCATTACGGCGTGAGCTTCAAATCTGATACAGATGCAGAAGTCATTAAAGCTTTGGAATAGTGAATAATGGTTTCGGTCCCTCGATGCTGGCAAATTTAGTATCTGCCACTGTTCTGTGTGGGAGCACTGCCAGGGAAGGTGTGGATTTATGGAAGGAGTTTGGTTTGATCATCAGTGATTTTCCTCGCCTTATGCAGGAAGGCAGTTCTTTGTGTACGTGGTTTCACATTCCTCTACCGCGTTGAAGAAAATGCTCTAAAAAGCGCATAAAAGCATAAATTGCTTTTATTTTCCCATGAAAGTGGTATTGAAACGTTGCTGGCTACAATCTGCTGTTAGAACTGAAATTTTTAGATGCTATTTTATTTCATCTCCCCTTTACATTCAAGTATTGGGTTTTGGTCCTATTTCTTTCCTGCTGTCACAATAATGCTGTGTTGTGTTTTGCTCTGACTACCAAAGCGGGCTGTTGGGTGGGAACAGAAATGCAAATCCTCAGAGTCTGTGGAGCTGGAAGAAGATGTTAAGCGTTTGGTGTGAACCGAGTGTCCTGTGGATGCTTCTCTTGTGGGTGATCCCGTGCTTGTAAACGTTTCCCGGGATGTAAGGTAATGAGGTAGGCTGCTGGCTGTGTCTAGGCTGGTGACGGATTGATTTTTAGGTTTAAAGGGAGAAAGAGTGGTTAAAAAACCAAACACTGCAAAGAATGAAAAATCCAACCAGGACTTAGCAAACATACACAAAAACCCCACCGACTTGTTAGAAGTTACAAGCGAGGCTCCTGGGAGCGTATTGAGTGTTTGGCCCCTGCCAGTTTGGGCAGATCCTAAGATCTCATTATTCCAGTAGTGCGCTCTGTGTTGCCCCACAAAATTGATATTGGAGCCATCTTACCTGAACCTACAGAACCAGGATCTGTGTTATGTCAGCATCCAGCTGTTGCTGGGGGGGAGAATGTCCTCCTCGTGTGTGTCACTTACTTGGAGCCTTAGAAATTTTATAGATTGACTGTATATGTAAGAGTAATCTGAAGAGAAAAGCAGATGCTTGTTTGAAGGATCTTCTCTCTGTGTCTGAACAACCTCCTTTTTATTCTGCAACTGTAACCCTGCCTGAATTCCAAATATATTCTATCGTACCCGTGTCACATGTACAAATGAGTTTGCATTTTTGTGTGTGTTATATGCTCTTATCTCTGCAATAGAACACCACAGCAAATTCTGGAGACGCTTTCCACCAGGGTAGAGCTTTGTGTTTCTCTAATTACAATGAACCCCTTAAAAGAGCAGAAGCGTTTCCAGTTCAAAAACCTGGAGCAATTTAAAAAGCAGAGACTAAAGTGACTAAGTAAGTAGGACCAAACAAAGACCCCATAAATCCCATGTGTCCTTGTAGGTTTCCCTCTGGTTCAGACTTCAGTTTGGTTTCAGTGCTGCATAGGCTTAGCACATTCCAGCTCTCTTAACCAAGGTAGGGGTGTGGAAAGGAGTTGGCATTTGCTGTGTGTAGCAGCCTGATTTCTTCTAAGCCTGCCTTTACACAGTAACCATTCCAGCCATCACAGGTACCAAGTGTTCCCTACGGGATCTTACAGCAACATGATAAAAGACCTGTACTCTTTCTTGTTTTTTTCTGGTCACATTCTTGATAGGGTATTTCATGTCAGTCCACTCGAGTTTTAAAACAGTCCACGTGTCTTTTCCTTCTATTATGGAGCATCCCAGTGAATTGTCCAGCTACATTGAGATCACAATGGTAGAGCAGAGAGAACTGCTACCAGTGAGAGTCTGGATCTGCTTGCCGGCTTGCTACAGTGTCGGCCATGCCCTCACAAAACAGCTTTTCCACCCACCGACTCCTTTCACAAGCAATTCCTCTTGTACAGGAAAGAACTACTTCCTGTACGAATGATACGTGAGGTGGGCAATGGCCCTACCAATGATACCATGGAAAAAAAAAAAAGAGAAAAACTGGTAGAAGTGGTAAGAAAGTAATCCACAGCGAGGGAGACAGTACAGGATGAAATTTACAAAGCTGTTGGTTTTTTTCCTCACAGGAAAACAAAGTAATTACTGGTGCAAGAATTGCAACGGTTAATTGGTGGTATTTTTACAATACTGCTGAGGCTTTCTGTGTGTGCTGCAAGATTAGAGAATTCTCACCTGAGCAAGTATTTTCTTCCCTACACCCTATGTTTGCTGTGACTAGAGAAAGGCATTGTATTAGTCTGAAACTTGAGTGAGGATTTGTAATTTCTTCTTCAATTGCGTGGTGACTGTGCTGGACTCCGTCTTGCCTCAAGTCACAAAGATTCAAAAAGAAAAAAGGAATCACATTATTTATTTTGTGTGGAGTTTGTATTTAGGTAGATTGCGATTCCGGTTCTTCAGCCATAGAGCTGTTTGCATGGTCATTCTAGGTACGTTCAGCACGCAGACAGCTGTATGGCTTAAAGCTGTTCCAGGCTTCTGCTAGTTCAGCGTGAACGGAGGCTGGACTCCTTCTCCCACTTCCACATGCAGTGCCATCCTTGCATGTGGGGCCAAACAGTGCTTCTTTCCCTTTTGCCACTGGCGCTTGCAGCTCGGCATGCAGAAAACTGGCACCTGTTTTGAATTTTTCAGACCAGCAGCAACCTCGGGCCCCAAGGAGAGCTCAGATAAGTGCCACCGATGGCTGCTACGGGTGGTGATGTGGTGGAGGGTTCCTCCCAGCGCCGTTGGGCTGCCAGGGCCATGTTGCTGTGGGGGCAGGGCATAGCCCTGGAGGAAGTACAAACCAGCGATGAGATGGAGATGAAAGTAAAGGCTGTTAAGTACAAACATACTGAGCATAATAGGTATGTACAATTTATTTAAAATACTTTTGAACATACATTAAAAAACCTCACTATTTATACAGTCTAGTTTCTAGCAACATATACAGATACTGAGCAACTACGCTACATGCTGAGGTAAGAACATACTCAAGCCAAAGAAGGCTGAAATACACTTTATATCCATATAGCTTCACATGTAAAAATGAGACCCATTGTACCTCTGCTCGCATTGTGCATGGGGGAACATCACTCTTAGGTCTGTCACACAATTTACATTTGGGAGTCGATGTTTAACAGTTTGTAGCATACACTTTAAACCCAACCATGAAAAATTCCAACTTAGCCCGAGCAGCTAGAATGTAAATGTTGAAAGCAGTGAGGAAAGCAGCAGAGCAGGCTGTTTGCTTTCACAAGAAGGACCTAACTCCATTCTTAACTACAACAGATGACACTGCTCAGATAATGAAACAGCATTGTGGCTGCTTGAACAAAACCCACTCTCTTACACTGCCTCAGCCTAGCGTTGCACTCATTGTTACACTATATACCTGGCCTACAATAAAAATCAAATGCAGGTTTCCAACACTGTTAACTAATTTTACCGAATTACTTACACAAATCCACGTGATCCATGCAGATATTTTTGTTTCAAAGCCTAAAACCTCAAAAGTTTCTTCAAGTGAATTGGAATACCTCGGTCACACCTTGGTGCAACCAACCAACCTTCTACCCCTTTCAAATGAGACGCTGTAATGTCAAAGTTATGACTGCTGCTGTGGGGCAAGAGCACACACCTGACTGTTTAAGGAGAGCAGAGGACTGTGAACTAACTTAATCAAACAGAAAAAGTTGCAATTACATCAAAAATACAACTTAACTTATACGCAGGAAATTCCTTTCCGCAACTAGGCCTTGTATGTCACCCTTTGTTGCCTACTCAGGTTTAGGCTTAGGCTCTCGGTTCTAAAAAACATTACCGTTCTCTTGATCAGAACGATGTAGAACTGAGTTTTAAGGCAGCAGAGTGTAGGTGACAACGCTCTAGGCAGTGGATAGACCACCAGAAATGCTGGTTCACGGAGTTATATACAGGCTCTCTGTAAAAAGACTCAAGTGCTCAGTCAGGGTGCTGTTCTGTACAAGCACGCGGGAGCTGTTCTCTTGTACACGACTTAGGCTTTGAAAGGGATGGGAGCCACCTCGTGTCAGGCCCACGGGCAACACCAAAGCTGACTTAAGTTACGAAAGCAAACAGTAACCATTACAGTCCATAAAACTGGGCTAATGTGTAGCTAGGGATTTTCACATTTATAAATTAATTCAGCGTCCTCCCACCAGTGCCGTTACAATAAAAATAAAGCTATTTAAGAATTCTTCTCTACTACTTAAGATAAAAAGCTGTGCTTTGTTTCTAACAAGATTTAAAAAAAACAAAAAGTGGCAAATACGACATCCAAATGGTTCTTGTTCTGTGATTACTGAGATAAAACTAGTCTACCCAGTCTCAAGTAGAAGACTGAAAACTGAAACATTCAGAAGATAAAAAATTCAATTGAATGCTTCTCAAATAGACACTCTTTGGGACGGCAGTCGTTCTCAGTAAAAATCATATAAAGTTCCAAAATCTTTAATATGGACAATCATAACCCTAACCCTAGGCCCAAGGATTTCCAATTGTGCTAAAAGTACCGTACTTGCTAAACGCATGTATTAACACAAAACTATGCACCGTTAGAATATTTGTGTGCTTCCTCAAGCACTCACAAAAGTATGTACATAACCTTTCTTTGAATGTGCTCACCTCTTAACCTGCAACAGTAGATACTGCCGTGGGAGAGGGAACATCTCACAACTCAACTCAGTCACCTTGAGTGCCTGCATGCTTCTTGCAGTAGTTTAATTCAAAGCAGACACCAGTCAGAGCAGCCTTCTATTAGCAGGGAATAAGTGAAAGCAGTTGCACGGTAATTTGCTTGTAAGACTTCAGACTGTACCTGCTGTATCCCCCCCCTACCAGGGCACAAAGGCTGAGCGGCTTAAGACATGAGGCAGAAAAGAAAGTGGGTTGTACAGACAGCAGATTCCAGTTTCAGAAGCCTAACAAAAATGACAGGAAACTTCTAAGGAACATGTAGCTCATGATTCCCCATCCTGTGAACAAAAGCCAAAATTAGCATAATTTATAATCACGACCATTTTTACGCCATGAAGTTAATGGAATTTCCAAAGTTCAAGGCTGTTCATGAATTTGATAGGGTAAAATGTATTTTAGAAGCTGTAGTACCTATCGTGGAACAATAGAATCGTCTGAGTTGGAAGGGACCCTTATCTGTCATCTGATCCAACTCCCTGCAATGAACAGGAACACCTACAGCTCGACCAGGTTGCTCAGAGCCCCTCTAACCTGACCTTAAATGTCTCCAGGGATGGGGCATCCACCACCTCTCTGGGCAACTCATGCCTGTGCCTACAGATTTCTGAAAATCAGAAGTTTTGATTGTGGGTTATTATTTTCCCTCAGAAATAGTACCATTAGCAAGAAAAATTACCGTCTTTCGTACTTTCAACAGCTGTTTCTCCAAATTCATCATTCACATCTATGAATTATTGAAGCTAATCTTGAAGAGATCTTCTCTCACGTCTGACTGATAATTGTACAGTAGTGGGGAAAAAAAAAACACCAACAGAGCTCACGGTTATAAATGCAGCTTAAGAAAAGGCAGAATGACTGGTTTCCCAGATTTCCAATAATACATCTTTTGGCTCAACACTGTATTTCTTAAGACTAACAGTATCAAAACAGTGTGATTAAAAAATGAATCCGTCAGCTTTACGAAACAGGCTTTTAAAAACAAGCCATGTTTGCCATCATCCTACCTCACATATGAGCTAACTTGGTTCATCTTTACTGCTGATGGAATGGGCCGTGCTCTGCGGTACCTGGTACACCAACTCGTCAGCAGTGCCTGGCCCCAGCTGTCCCTTTGGTGTGTCATACAGTGCCTGTGCTGAGGATACGCTGTCTGTCCCGGACAAGAGCTTATTGTAAGTTCCCACCAGTGAAGGAGCTTGATTCCCTGCTGCTTTGAAGGTGGAAATAGAAGGAACACCAAGAGGTGTGCTGGGATGACTGGACATGTCCATGACTATTGGAGTTGCGTATTCCGGTCCAGTTATAGGCAGTGGTTCAGCATAGGCATGATAAACTTCTTGTATGGGCGAATTGTAAGGGTCCAAATCAGCGTAACTTGCTTCTTTTCCTTCCTCTGGTTTGAAGGTTGATCTCTGATGAAGCGTGCCGACGATGCCACCTACCAGAGGCTGAGCGTACTCTGTATTGCAAACCCCAACAGAACAAAATAAAAATGCACTTAATGGATATTTTTCTTACAGCAGCAACACATTAAACACATCCTGTCAACAACATCACAGAAAGTACTATCCCGGATCAAAGTACTGGTTGGTTTCTGTCTGTCGTATCGAGATGCTTTGCGGGGGGGAAAAAAAAAAAAGTAATCTTGGCCCAATAGAGTATAAGCTATCCTACAGCACCCTGATAGCTCAGGTTTATCATTCTTCCCTTGTGAGCTACTATTTCCCATGTTGTAGATCTACTCAAAACTAAGTGTTTTGAAACATGCTTCCCTGAAAGCTGAAAAGTAAATGGAATTATCCTGTCTGGTACTGGATAAGAAGCATCCCTCGACATGGAGGGTTTGTCCTCTGAGAGTAGGCGCCGGCACACAGTCAGCTGAGACGCTGCGGCTTGACAGATAATCTGAGTAACAAAAGCTGGAGGTGAGCAAAGCGGTCACCTAAAATCAGCCAAACATCCAAAAAGAGAACATCGTTACTTCTGCGTGCTGTAAAGCTGTAATTCCTGTCCATCTGCAAATTTCTGCCATCAGCACAGAACCAAAGGCAGTTGTCTTCCTCTGATGGCCACTTCACCATAAAGGGCGCATGCTGTTATCAGTAACTGATTTTCCAGATCAAAAGGATGGCTTAATCAGACTCTCAGCATAGGGAACCAAATGCCACGTATCAGATTTGTGCAGATCAGATCAGAATGTGGAGAAGCTGTTATTTTCGATGCATGTACACATGGCTAAAGAAACAGTGCACTCTTTATGGCATTTAAAATGGAGCAGCTTTCAGTTACTGCTCTAACCCAGGGAAGCGTCTACCCCCAGCACAACACCGGTCAATTAATGCATACTTGCATGGGACTCTCTCAGAGAGCAGATCAGAAAAGGTCTGCGTTTTAAGCAATGTGCTTATGAGCACAGCCGTTTCTATCCATTTCCCTTCACCTCCCCCAGGCAAACATGAAATAATTAAATGCGGTCACATTTCTGCCATTTTTTGGCATTTTGTATATAGCGCACAGCCCAGGAAAACAACAACAAAGTACCTGCAGATTCTGTCTGCAGCATTGTTGGAACTTCTCTTGGCCTGAGGCGACCAATTTCACTGCTGCTGTAGCGTACAGGAGTTTCTTCATGTTCTGCTGATTTGGTAGGGAGAAACTGCTTCATTCCTTTCCACCACCCTTCACACAGTTAAAAAAAATAAATAAATAAAAATGAAAAGCATAGATACAAATCCATCGTTAAGCTATTAACATCTTTTACGCCACGTCTTAACTGTCTGCCCCCACTGCAGTCATTAGGTCCTGCTGCAGTGCTGGGGCAGTGCGATGACTTCCCCCCACGTGTCCCTTCATCACAGTTCTGCTCCTACCCAGCACGCGTGTAAGCTTGCAGAATGCAACACAGAAAATATGCTGCAAAGTCATGCAGGAGGCTGGTTTATAAATCAAGTATTTACACAACATTATAACCCGGGAGCACGTGAATTAATGGGCTGTTCATATTTCTCATTCATTTTGTTTAAAAGAAGCTCACTGGTGAATATTTACAAAAAACTCAGAGTATTTTTAACTTCAGAGGGCCTGGTAAGGAGTAACTGTAGGCATGAAAGTTCTCTCGGGAGAGAGGGTTGCCTTTGTTACACTCATTCCCTTCCTCTCCCTGAGTAGCCAAAGCCCTTCTGGTTATGCTGCCCACGAGTGCATTTTATTTTAGCTGTAAGAAACCATCTTGTAGGCAAAGAAGTCCAAGAACGAGAAGACTTACTTAAAACCACAGAACAGCGTTTAACCAAGTACAAGGTAGCCCGTGGGGAAAGCAGAAGCAGAGGTCCCACAGAGAACTGCAGCAACATTTTTGTAATATTGCATTCTGCCCAATCTCAGTATTCCTTTTAATACAGAGCCATGCACTGAACATTTAAACCAGCAAGAAAAAAAATTAATGTATCCATCATAAGCATTTAAATAAAGGAGATTTTGATACTTAACATTCTACAGCAACTATGCTGTGAGCTGTCAGAAAACAGACACGTAATAGACAAAAATAGGGTCATTAACAGGTTTCTTTTCTAATGAACAAGGCTATACATGAAACTGCCAGAGAACAAAGACATGGATGTGGCTATTTTGTAGCATAAGGCCAGAAAAATGAAGCATAGTTAGTCATGCAGACAGTGAAAGCTACGTGCTGCACCAGCTCTTTGTGCTGCAGCACCAGAGTTTGTGGGACTCCTTCAAAGAGCTGCTCTGTGGAATTGCCTGACCTGAAGTTAATGGGGCACAAGACTGGGAAGACAGAAAACATACCAGGGAATACAAGGGGATACTCAGGATACGAGTAATCCCACATTGTTACCAGGACAATGGAGAAAGAAAAACTTGACAGGCTTCATACACCAAGATGAAATGTTTTTTTCCAGCATAAAAGACGTTCCAGAAATGAAAGACTATTACATGTACCAAAAGTTTCCTCGTAAACGATTTTTCCCCTCTTCATGCAATTAAGAGGCTCTAAACTTGTTTCATTTAACAAAGAGGACTGATGCTGTAAGTTGGAACTGGAGATATTTTCCATTTCTTAAGAAAATGCAGAGAACAAAAAAGCCCAGTTTCATCAGCAGGCAAGTTCTGTGCTCCCTGCTTCTGCCCGTGGAAAATGTTACTACAGTTCGAAAACATTACACTAAGAATGCCAAGTAAACGATTTCATAAGCTCATGTTGTTACCTGCACGATCCCAGTAAGGTAGATCATACGTGCCCTCGGTTTTTTTCTTGCTGTGAGAAAAGGACAGAGTATTTTAGCCAGTCTGCCTACTAGAAGCGCATCCATGCTCAGCAACCCATCACCTTGGCTGCAACTGCTTCTCAAGCTCACAGCCCAAGCCCCAGCAACCCGGCCTGCTGCTACCAGTCTGCTGCTACTGGAGAAATCAGTTTTCAGAAAAAGCACTTGAAAGGAAACTATTTACAAAAAGCACTTCCGTTGTGCTTTGCTCTTCAAGTGAACGTTTTCTCATAAAGAGAAAATACTGAAAAAAAGCCCTTCCAGAAGTGCAGATCACGTAGTTCCCACAGCAACACATGCAGAGTGCTTCATTCCCACACACCAGACCAACATTCTACTCAGCTACTTTTATTAATCCGTTCATTTACCGGTTTCTCCAATGCCACGCACAAACTAAGATAAGAATCAGAGTAGTGAAGACCATCACCAGCACTGGAACCAGAACTGCTGCCAATGCCACATCTGAAAGCCATTAAATTAAGTGGTGTCAGACAGAAGCGCTTCTCATAAACCAGTTCTTATTTTGAAAATTACTTGGGTAAAGCGGGTAGTTTTCAGGTACAGCATCTATCACACTGGGTCCCCCTGCCAAGCTACCCTGCTGGACGCTCACACGGTTTGAACAGCAATTATAGTCTTCTCTCTTTTACTTGTACACACAGCCAGTATTTCTAAAAGCTTTTCTAACAGAACAAATAGCTTTGTTTCACTACAAATACATTGTTCTCTTAGAAAAATGGTATTTTATCATTAACATGGAATGTCGAGAGCCCGGGAGCATGCAACCACTCAAGTCTGAACCTCTTATAAGAAGTAAATAGCACAATACCCTAACAATCACAACTCGTTTATGCTGGGTTTATGTGTGACGTGAGGGCACGTCCTGTCCGCTGCTACCCAAAGGACACTTCACCAATGCGTACATTTGCAGCGATCTTACTCTCTTTCTGACAACTTTTTTAATAAACAACACGATGACACCAGGTGTATTGCAAATTTCAAGCCTGTGGGACTGATTAACAGAAGATTATCTAAGTGTCTGGTCCTAAGAAATTATCAGATTAAATGCTAAAGTAGTTACTTCTAACTAATTCTGAAGGGAAGTCCGAGTTACAACTTCTTTTGAGGAAAAGCTCATTAAGTAATTAAAAGTCGAACTCATTTTGAACATAACATTTACAACCCTTAGAATACTGGTTTTGTTTCCACATGCTGTATGCAACTGAGCGTTTTTAACATATGAATCTTTCATAGATTGGCAAGTATTAAAAAGATTGACATTTTGTTATAGCATATAAAAACTGACAAGCAAAATTAAATTCAGAGAGCACATTTAATATACTGCAAACTACTGTAAGCGGTTCCCAAATTTCTAATGCTTAAGCATGGATACCTTTGGTTACGCTTGGAGTCACTGTGGTGTTTTTTATTTCAGGTGTGAAAGTTGTTTTATCAGTCTGCAACGAAGTCTTCACCGAGTGGATGAAGTCCTCGCTGATGTCATCGACCTTCTTGGTGTTGTCCTGAGGCGGTGGTGGAAGCAGCACGGGGATTTTAGGAGCACGGACTTTAAGAGAGAAGTATTTATAAATGAGGTTGGCTTTTTTTGAAGTGCCAGCTTTACTTGTTTCCTTGTTAAGAAAAGAGCTGGAATGGCTTGCTGTAAAACTTCTGTTCATTTTATATAATGAAGAGAAAAAGCTATGAATTAGTAACGTGGAAAGTGAGTGACCGGTGTCTCTTCAAACACTTCTAAATTACTCTGTTTACACACAAAATGGGAAAGTTTTCAGTTGCCTTACCTATACTGAGCTGACATCCCAGCAATTCTACTTTCATTGCAATTTTCTGGTGCCATTTTAAGGGGTTGATCCTAACAAATCGTG
Organism: Alectoris magna; assembly: GCA_030625065.1. Lineage (NCBI taxonomy): Eukaryota > Metazoa > Chordata > Aves > Galliformes > Phasianidae > Alectoris > Alectoris magna. The sequence goes on from CM060560.1 coordinate 111,981,173, forward strand.
CAATAATAGGCGGGATGAAATTATTGCGAACTTCCTGGTACAATTCAGTGTTCCCTTGAAATACCTAGGAAAGAAAAAAGAAAGGAAAAAAAAAAGACAAATACTGTGTTACACAAATGTAATAGTAACTGAGTAATTAAAACCAATTTTGATATTTCACACAGCAAAAATAACCAGTGGGGAACGCGGAGAATATTTCATACCCAGAACAGTGCTGCTGCCTGACCATCCCCATTCACCCTGCCTCACGCTGAAGAAAAGATTCTGTGTGTGTGTGTGTGTGTGTGTGTGCGCAGACCAACGGGAATACTGGCTTTGTTTCTGCATGCAATGTGTGACTGACAGTTGGTACCCTCTGCCTTCCTCTAAGCAGAGGTATTGTGCAACGGTGTACTGATGTGACCCAGGCAATCCTTGTTGCTACACAAATGCTGCATCTGTATGGCAATAATTTTAGCTCAGTTCTTTCTAGGTGTTTTGCGCTTGCTCTTCAAGTACAGCAAACAGTTGTGATAATGGGAAAGTATTATCAGAGTCTTCACACTGCATAATACTTAAAGAACAGTCTGTCCTGTGAATGGATATGGCATATATTAGGAAGACTCGAAGTCCAGAACGTAATCACACTGTCCTCTAGTGGTTGCTGTCTACAATGACTTGGCTGCAAGCAAAATAAAACAATTTACATTAAGAACTTGAAATCTCTGGGTCAAAATCTCTTTGACGATACAAGAGAAGAGAGCAGAAATTGCCTAAAGAATGAGCTAAAGCTGATCCTTCACTGCTGGTTCTCACGCACAAAGAACTCATCAAATCTGCAACAGATCACAAGAGAGGGGATAGTAACAGAGCAGTGTGTATTTTCAAAGCATTGATACTGATGCTTCAAGTTGCCTCGGATGTAATTCAGAAGTCAGTTATGGCACTTACTAGCACAAGCCTGAAAAACAAATGCTATGGAGATGTAGGATTTTTCTGCTCGCTCTCACTACTAGGTAAACACAATCCAAATTGTATAGAAGCACGAAGGTGCTCTGGTGTTTCATACTCCATATACAAAAAGACACTGCAGGATAAATGGCTGCAACATCCGGCAGGTCTGAAAGAAAAGCATTATTCCAGGACAGGAGACTGGCCATTCAAAATCCAAAACCAAGAAAATCCCGCAGCGGCCTCTAAAGGATTTGCGTCTTAGCTCCTTGACCTCCGTAACGTGCCTATTCCCACTCTCAAGAGACAAACAAGCCCCATTACTATTGCTACTTAAACTTGAGTTTTGGTTTGTCCTTACTTAGTGATTGTGTTCATGTTTGAAAGCACCAAATCAAACAAATGCATCAGTTTAGTTAAGAACAGAAAAAGGTTTGCCCAGTGTTGTGCCAGTTGCCACTGCTAAGAGAAGGCCCGTGCTGAGTTTAGTACCCTAGCAACGAAGGCACACTGGAGATGAGAGAAATCAACACTTCTTTGTCTGTGATTCTCTCAATGCTGACAGTCTCACCTCTGGTTTTGGAGGTTGAGCATGTAAGAGTGAAAGCAACAAGAATCATTAGTGTCAGCTATAATCATAGAATCATAGAATGGTTTGGGTTGAAAGGGACCCTTAAGATCACCTAGTTCCAACCCCCTTGCTATAGACAGGGACTCCTCCCTCTAGACCAGGCTGCTCAGAGCCCCATCCAGCCTGGCCTTGAATGCTTCCAGTGAGGGGACATTCACAACCTCACGGAGCAACCTGTTCCAGTGCCTCACCACCCTCACAAGCATTTCTTTATTATTATTATTATTATTATTATTATTATTATTTTGCATATAAAGATGTTAGAAGGACTTTTCTTGAGCACTAATGTATCTCTAGAAGCTCTTTTTCATAGAGGACCACAAAAAGTCTCGGAGTCTTGGAAGACCTTCTAGTCTCCTGAACAGGATTTTCATCCATTTAAAAAAAAACAAAAAAAAACAGGGAACTGCAACTCCTGAATTTGCCTGGCATGCGGCTATGTAAAAATCAGAGGGAGAAAACCGTGTGCATATATATCCAGAAGAAAAGCTGCATCAAATGAGATTATGCCAGAAAAAGGGAAAACCTGTAATATTCTAAAGCCTCAATATCAGTCCCGTTTTTGTGTTGCCTAAGTATTTCCTTTCACAGCTGGCACTTTGAGTATGTTAGGTGCAGCATGCAAATAGTCAAACGATATAAAAAAGTGCAGAAAAAAATCTGTTAACCTGTAACTTCAAGCTCCACATTTTGCTTTGCTTCAAGAACTTGCAAGGAAAAGCAGCAGCTCAATTAGCAAGAGCCAAACATGTAGCCTCCATCTACGCAGCTAGCTGAGATTGTATTTTACAGCCAGAGAAGAGCACTCAAAAAACAGCAAAAGAGGCTGGATTTTTAAATTTTAGTTATTTATTGAGCCCTTTGTACTAGAAATCTGGTAGTTCATGTGTAGGCTCAAGGAGATGGACCAGTCTCTACAGTAAAATCACCATCAGTTCAAGAAAGTTTCCCACTATGACTGTGTTCAGTGTTTGGAAACACTGAATCAAACAAGATACAAACAAGATACTTTACAAGATACTTTAACAAACAAGATACTTCCACCTTTCACTTCAGCATCGAGGGGGGAGGAGCTGGAAACAAAACAAGACAGACAGAATCATTTAGTTTAGCACTTGAAATCCTTTCCAGTTCTCCAGACAGAGTCTGAAGCTCAGTCGCAGAGAAAGCAGCTATTTGGGAAACTATTAAAAACAGCCCAGGTCACCAGGAGATTCTGCTATCTGCCAGAAGCAAGCGCCTACTGCTGGCAATAGAAGTTTCTTGTCCAGAATATTATCACTCCCGAATCATCATTTCAGAACTCCTCTTCAATCGTTTTCCGATTTCTTTCTGCAGAGACACTGTTTATGATTCAATGTCACACGGAAAAGTTAAAAAAGCAACAAAAACCAACTGGTCAAACTGCTCATATTTACAATTGCGGAATCTCCACAGAATATTCCCAACATGTATATGGTATTTTTACCTTATCTTTATCAATGCCAGGTTCTCTGTATACTGTCCACTTTTGTGCATCGTCACTATATAAGATTCTGTAGGCTGAGACATAATAGTAGTACTCTGCTAAGGTTGATCCAGTAGTTATAATACCTGTAAAAATGAAGGCATTCAATTAGACAAAAACTGCTACCAATTCGTAAAAAAAAAAAATCAGCTTTTTAATCCAGAGTTTCATAATTAGAATTTCCACTGGTCCAGTTACACTTAGAAAAAGTTTATCCAAGGAGTCAGAGTCTGAAACTCCTACAGTGACTAAAATTTCATCACCGTTTTACTTAACTTTTTATATCTTAATCTACATTTCTCCCTCATTTCTTGATAAAACTGGCCTAATCCAGGCTCACTTTTGCCTTTAGGTGCCCAGGTATCATCTCTCTTCCTTGCTTTTGTATTGCCAAGCTAAAACCACCACTGAAAGAACTGCAGGTTCCTCATACAGTCGCTGCAGCGCTGTGGGGAGACTCCCCCAGGAAAGCTGTTTTCCAGGTTATGAGCACAGGAATGAGAGGATCAATGTAAAATCCAAATAGTCTCCAAGGAGGTAGTACCGAAGTAAATATGAGATGTTTAATGACAGGAAGCCCAGGTGCTGATAGCATAGCAGGGTATGCAGTTGCATTCACAGAGACCAACTCATGCACTTGAGAGCGAGACAAACCCAAACTGATCAAAGGGGATGTCTCGGGGAAGTCTTAAAGCCCAGGATTCTAAAAGGCACTTTATTCTTTACTTCAGACAGGTTGCAAACATGCCTTCAAACAACAGTGATTACCTCTGAACAAGAAACCCTGAATCGCAGTCCAAGCACCACTGTGTGCAGGGAGGTTGAAGGGGAGGCTGCCAGCTGCTTACTGCAGAGCATGGCAACTGCTCCCACCTCTGCTGCTGGATTTGCTGTGGCTGTGGATGGCAGTAGGGGAAACCTGGAAACCTAATACACCTATATCAGAGGTACCAGTGGACTGAGCTGCCTGGATATGGACTTGGACCCTCAACAGAACAATCAGCAGGAACAGGCAAGTATCAAGGATCCGATATAAACACGGGAAACACTTTAACAAATTCTGATCAAGGAGGTGTTTTCTACTATGAAACTCCACCTGTTCATCTTTAGGCTCTTCGGTGCATTTGCTAGGACACAGAACCGAGCTTGTTGTAATGGTAATTCAATAACATCCAGATTTTACCTGAGACCAAACACTGGAAGAAACGATTTTAGTGACCCAACTTTCTGAAAGCTGCTTAAAAGCCACTTCCAATTAACTTACCTGTAATTCTCTTTTCTTTATTCAAGTCTATCTGCAGCCACTGACGTTCATCACTGTCCAAAGCAGCCCACGGAGGCCCATGCCTTTTCAGTCTGGCATTTTCAGGTTTCCAAGTGTTCACTCGTCCTGTTTGGTCCGGCCACTCAAGAATAGATGATGCCGTAATCTGGGAATCAGAGATTACCCCAGATTCCATTCCCAGTGTCCCATAGCAACCTGAACAAATGAAAAGGTGAGGACTTAAAATAAAAATCCAAGCCACACAATGATTTTACTTGCCATGCAAATATTACACTGCCATCTACATTTATTCTGTAACAATGCTACTAAAAAAAACACAATGTCTTCTGCGTTCTTCCAGTCATGCTCAAACCAAACTCCTTCAGTATTAAAAGATTTACACTTGCACAAGAATAATGCAGATATTCTCTCAATCACCTTCTACACAGAGCGTAAGAGAAGCCCTGGGGGAGCTGTCGTGGTTTAAGAGTTTATCATGTGGTTGGTGCAATGATGGGAAAGAGATTACTCAGTCACTCACTCCTTTTGTAGTCTATTTAACTTTTGTTTTCAAACCTACCTCAGTATCACAACATTAATTCAAGGAAAACACCAAAGAATGTGGGAAGCAATGTGACAATCCTGCCCGTGAGTTCAAACACATCCTTGAAGTTAACTGTATGTTTTGTTACCACTCCTATTAAAAGTTCCTTCCTACATCATATACTTATGGCTTAAAAAAAATATATCCTTGTGGCTAACTGATATCCATTTGCTCATTTGTTGCCTCTGCTGGATGTACATCACCTGCTACAGCACAAGATCACATCAGCACTTATTTAAACTCAAATTCTTTCCTTCATCTGTCATTGCAACCTAAGAAGCTGTCAATGCGAAGCAGAAATACAGCAGAGTCTATGTACTGACACACTGTACGTGCTCTGTGGTTCTTCACTTAACTTCTGTTACTCAAATCACCAAGGCAGCCAGGTCTTCATGTACAGTGGTTCCATTCTCCTCTGCACTGACCACATCTCTAGCATTAACACACACCACAATTTTGTCCCAAGTCATGACATCAACTGCTGTGAAAGAACCACACTTGTAACACTACCAAAACCAGATAAATGTCATTACAGCACACTACAAAATCCTCTTTTTCCTTCAGCCAATTCCAAGGCCGTTCAGCTACATATATTTTAACCTGCATCAGCCTCTTGCTTGTTCAATAAGTTGTTAAATGCTTCCCCAAAATTCCACATTTTTGTCCAGATCAGCACTTCTCACAACAAAAAATTAGTAATCAAAAAAGGATGTTAACCTGCACAACCTGCTTCGTGGTAAAGCCAGGTGTCCCATGTGGTAAAGCCATTTTGTCCCATCTCTTCACATTCCCAGCCCACTGAATTACTTTCATGCAGCCCATCAGATCACATTTTAAAGGACAAAAAAACCCAACAAACGCTGCCCTGAGCAATGCATTTAACATCCTCCAACCATAAGGTCAGTAGACAGGCGTTCCTTCTCCCAGCTTTTGTAAAGGTCTAAGACAGAGATCATTGGATGCGCATTACATTTTCCAATTTTTGCTTCATTGTATAAATTTCCATCTTCAAACACTTGTGCCCATCAGATTCCTGCATTTATCTCCCCATTTGGATCACTTTCATTAATATATTAGGAAAAGCGTTTGTGTACTTTTGGGAATATATGACAAACCCACTGTCTTCACGGTATTTCCACCACTCATTCAAAGATGGCACATAAAGTGACTTTCATTTAGAAAACTGCAGCTATTCTGTTTGAAAAGGAGGCAATTGGCAGAAAGTAAAAACACATGAAGCAAAAAGCTTTAAAATGGGGCAACGCCTGTTATACCCATCATCAACATGGAACATGTTTACAGGAACAAATGAATGGCAGCCAAGGTAGAAGACAGCATACACACAGAGCAAAGCACAAGAGATGTCTTTCTAGAGCACAGGAGAAAAGTAATTTATCACACAGCATTCAGTTGCAAGAATTTAGGGGAAAGAAAAAAATATTAAAAAGCGAGGGAGAAAACTGAGCAATCATTTTGAAATTTATGCTAAGTCTCTTAGGAGGCAACAAGAAAGCTGTATGGACTAAACACAGAACAAAATCCTACAGCGCACAGTTGTTATAAATAAAGAGTAACTAACCAGCGCCAAACACTGCTTTAAGCAGTGCATTTAAAGTGTGGGAGTCAAGTCACTTTAAAGCAGATTATACTGGAGGAACAAAACATGAAATAATCTCTTTCTGTAGATAAGCAGAGCTTACTAAGGGAAGACTGTGAATAGGAAAAGATTTTAAAAGACAAATAAGTACAGACTGCCAGGACTGAGAAAGCAGGTTTTAGAATGTCTGCACTACTGAGGAAGCCTGTCAAAATATTAAACTAACCAGAACAAAAAACTAAGAAATAAACTGGAAAGAATTTATATGACAGGAGCAATTTATATGAAAGGATTATGTAATAAAATTGACAGTGCTTACCGCTAGTCTTAAATGTGAAGAGACTTGTAGATAATGGTCCCCTGCAGAGAACAAAAAGATAGGGTTTGTGGTAGTGAGGAAAACTGATACAAACTGCCTTCCATTTATTTTTTTCATCTGACTGCTTGCCTCTGAAATCTATGTGCATGTCCCTGAACACAGGAAATTCATGACGATAGGAACATTTCTGTCACCAAGTTGTAGCGCAAACCTCTTTTCACCTGAAAGCTTGTCCAAGGACTCTACTGGTGTAACAGGCTTTCAAAGAGACATCTACCCAGCAAGATGCAAGAGTTTCATTAAAATACTTCCCTCTTAAATGAACCTTATAATAGTAACAAGAATCAGCCTCCTCTGATCGCTTAATTCTTGGGATTTCTGAGATAAAATGACAAGTTACAGCACAATATATTTCCATATGCAGCTACAATGGAAACACCAATCATTAAGCGGAATTCATTTTGGAATTTCCAAAAACGCTGCATACAAACTCTCAAGAATTTCCATCTTCAACACACTTGACATTTCCAGAACAACCAAGATTGTACTCTTTACTGTTCAGGTTTCATCTCACCATTTCCCAGAGCGAGTCTGCCCACACATGCTCGTGGGCCATTCCTCACACTGACCGAGCTCTCTGACCTAACCTCTGGCCTCTAAGGACAAACCAGTAATTGCCCTCACTTTGTAAAGACAACCAAGGGAAGCGACCTTCGTCTATAGGTTTCTAACATTGACAGCACTACCAAAACAAATCAGTTATTATTTACTGGATTCCCGCCCCCCCGCAAGGTTTTGTAAAAAATACAGGTTTATTCTGCTGAACACATTATTCCTCAATTTCAGATTGGACTAAAATGAAAGCCCCAGAAAGGGGAAAAAACAAAATCAAATGCTTCCAACCCTCTGCTCCCCAAATGAATACCCCACACATTGTTCACACATGGAGCCAAAAATAAAAACAAAACACCATACACTAGCTTGCAGAATTTTAAGTTTTATGTGAAAAATATTGCTTACCTCAGATACCAATTTTCCCCTCTTTTTGTAGAACGAAAATTACAGGATTTAAATTGGTGATTAAAAAAAATAAACTGCACAACTTATTATTTTTGCAAAGATCACTGGGAATTTATGGTCATGACGTACATTTTGGAAGACTAAAGTTCTTTTTTAGAATTTATAAAATTAATCTTTATGGTCTAGAGGTTAAAAAATTATCTGGTAAAACAATCACACCACAGAATGGTCAGAACTTCACAGACGTAGCTCCACCAGCTGAAATTACTCCTGGGATGAGGCACCACCAAAACTTAAGGTGCTAAAGATAAGGAGGATGTCAAAAGGTACACTTACACTTTTGAGGTGACATTGTTAGCCAGGGTGCCTTCATAGTATGGAATGCCTTTGCTGATTACAACGTTAATTTGGCCACCCAGAGTATTTGACACGACGCCTGCATGAACGCCAGCCATGCAGAGTGATGATGACTTGTAGGGAAGAAAAAAACAACATTACTAGTACATTGTAAATAAATTAAATATTACACTACTTACTATAAATGCTGCATTGCCGAGTCACGTTCTCTGTTGCTACCGTTACATTAAGAAACTTCTTATTTAGCTTTATCTCTGTTTTTTAGAAATCCTTAATCTTTATTTTAAGAGTCTTATACAGAGCTATGCACAGGCATTTGCCACACGAAGCACTGTAGCATGCAGAAACACGCATCAACTCTGCAGCCCCTTGCCCTCATTCAGTGATGGATGTGGGTCAACCTGAATTTTAGAATATCGAGGGGGACCAAGCTATCTTTGAAGGATCACCTGGGTACATCTCCATATACATTCCAGAAACCATATTTAGCTTTTTATTATCAGTGTGGCATTGCAGCACGGCTTTGCCTGAGCCAATAAACAACAGACAACAACTCCAGATGTTTATTTAATAGTCGTTCTCCAAATCAATGCTGCTGGCTGTTACTACTAAATAAAGTTGTTGGATTTTTCTGCCAACCATTCCTCTGGGTGCTATTATGCCTCACAACAATTATCCTAAAACAAATCAGCAGATCTCTTCTAGAGAAAGAGAAACTTCACAGAACCATAGTATATCCCAAGTTGGAAGGGACCACAAGGATCGTGGAGTCCAACTCCTGGCTCCACACAGCACCATCCAAAATCCAAACCCTATGTCTGAAAGTGGTGTCCAAATGTTCCTTGAACTCTTGACAGATAGGGGCAGTGCCCACTGCCTTGGGCATCCTATTCCAGGGCCCCACCGCCCTCTGGTGAAGAACCTTCCCCCAGTCCCCACCCTGACCCTCACCAGAGAGCAGAGCTCAGCGCTGCCCCTCCTCTCCCTGTGAGGAGCTGCAGTCGCCATGAGGCCTCCTCTCAGCTCCTCTGCTCTGGGTTGAATGCACCACAGAACCTCACTCTGCCCCCTCACATACTTTGCCCTCCAGACCCTTCCCCGTCTTTGCAGCCCTCCTTTGGACACTCTCTAATAGCTTTCTGTCCTTCTCATACTGTGGCACCCACAGCTGCACCCAGTGCAGGAGGTGAGACTGCACAGCACAGAGCAGAGCAGGACTAGCCCCCCCAACCCCCACCTGCTGGCAGTGCTGGGCCTGGTGCACACCAGGGTACAGTTGGCCCTTTGGGCTGCCAGAACACTCCGCTGGATCACATTCTACTTGCTGTCAGCCAGAACCCCCAGGATCCCCATCATCAGGGCTGCTCTCCAGCCTCTCTATCCCAAACTTCATGGATTATTTTTCTTCTTATTTTAAAAACAGAACAACATTCTCCACTATGGCCTCTTGAGAAATAACTTTATCATGCAACAGGCCAGAATGCCCCTATATCTCAAGCTCACTGGCACACAACCTTCTTAGAAAGATATTTCCAGACATAGCTCTCCTTAGTATATTTACACACAAAATCTCTAACCCTTTTTAGATTCTTATTCCTACCCCACAGATATACTCAAAACCTTCAAAATAAATGTAATTATGACTGACTTAAACACCCGGTTTCCCACTGCCTTCCCTCTTATCTCCTCTTGGAAGTAAAAGTATGTGGATTCTGTAGTACACAAAACTGTCTCCTCCCTGCTCACCAGAAGATGTCAGCAATGAGTGCTCCAAGTCCTCAAAGGGATTATGCAAAAGAATCAAGATTTAGGGTATTCTTTAAAGCAGCACACAGCTAAGATCTTTAGGAAGGGATGCAAGCGAAATGTCTACCTGAAACTTTGTCTTAAGTCCTTTACTGGAAAACTCTCTGCCCTTTATACAGGGCATCAAGTTATACAAAAAGAAAGTCACAGGGGATTTATTTGCTGAAGTTTCATTTTTCCTCCATAGAAAAGCTTTTCCTGATTTTGGCAAAAAAAGCCAAGTCCAACAAGCTAAGCTCCTACAGATGCTGCAAATATGAGGCAGAGAATCAACTCCATCTTATAACTGGGCACAAAAATTATCCTGCAGCTATTTAGCAAGGACTCACTGCAGAACATAACAGCTACGCTGTGGTGACTTCTTTTTTTAAACATATGAACAGTTACTTAAGCAGGTAGTCTACGATTTACAGGCTTTTAAGAAAAGAAAACAACAGAGCGGCACATTTGAGGTTCATATTAAATATTAAAAAAAAAAAAAAAAACAGTGTACATTTTTTGTAGTGTTCCAAGTAAACTACATTATTACATTTCAATTTCCAGTTAATAGAACTATCAATGCTACAGTATAAACTGTTTTGCAACTGTTTACATAGCTGTTCAGTTTAAACAGTGTAAATCATTGCAGGTCTGTTTAAAATATCATCGTATTAAGAGTAAGATGACTTCATTTAAAAAAAAAAAAAAAAAAAATTTGTTCTCTCTATAAAGCTGAAATTCACAACTTGAAAAAGCCAACAAAAACAAAGCAAGAAGTATCAGGGTATTTTGGCTGAGCCATCTTTTTCTCAGAAGGCCTTGCAAGCAAGTCTCCAGTACACTACATCACTTCTTGGAGATGGCAACATGGATTCACTGAATGGAAGGACCACCTAGTCCAACTCTGCTGCCAGCAGCAGAGACATCAAGCTGCCCAAATCTCCATCCAGCCTGGCTCTGAACACTTCTAAGGATGGGGCATCCACAGGTTCTTTGGGCAACCTGTTCTAATCCCCCTGGCGGCAGAAAAATTCTTTCTAAAAATTAGACTAAATTCAGTCGCTTTCAATTTGAAGCCATTACTCCTTGTCTATCACTACAAGCCTGCACTAAAAGTCTTTTGTCACTATAAGCCCTTCAAGTATTATCAAAAAGCCGCAAGGTTTCCCTGCAGCTGCCTCCCCTTGAGGCTGAACAAGCCCAGCTTCCTCAGCCTCTCTTCATAAGGGAGATGTTCCAGCCCTCTGATTATTTTCATGGGCCTTCTTGGACTCACTGAAGCACCAGCTACTGAGCAGCCGTGCAAACAAAAAAAAACACGAGTAGCATGCCATTTAGTTTAGGAGGTACAACTTCCAGAGTCCAGACAGCAGAGCTAATATAAATAACTATAAATTAGTTTTAATCAAGCGTTTTACCACAATTAATGTGTGCCCACAGTATTAAGTTTACTTACATCTCTGTATCCATGGGGAATAGTGCCCGAAATATCAGCAAAAGGAATCACACATCCAGCTGGGCAATACTTACTGGAAGAAAAAATAATAATAAGGATTCAAGTCAAAGCATGTATGCAGCAACAACTCCTTCAAAACATTATAAAGTAGACACTTCGTTTATTTATAATACACTGTTATCACTACATAAGGATATATCCTAATCAAAGACATAAGAAATCAGACAAAAACATATAACTGCCTCAGTTATAACTCAGTTCTAGTCTGAATATAATAAAATTGATATAAATTGTTTCCGTAAATTCCATGGTTTCCATAAATTCAAAGTCTCATAGGTACCGGTATTTATACATTATATTTTATTAACTGGAGACCCGCATATCTATTTGTTTTGCACCTTTAAGTTGTATATCTGAAAAGTAATGCTACTTTGCAACAGCTCCTGGCAATACTTTGATCATTAAAAAAGAAAGAACGGGTCAAATATTCAGCTAACATCACTAGCTCATGGAAAGAAGGGAAAGGCATCTGCACATCTGATGCAAGCCTATGTTTTAGCCAAGATTTAACAACCAACTTGGGTAAAATATCAATTCAACGAAAGTTGAAGCGATTTTGCAGGTACCATGAAAACAATGGGATTTGGAGACCTAAGCACATATTGAGTAAGACTACAGCCTATAATTTGTGAACCTGGGAAAACGAATGAGGAATGCAGGTTTCACAATTTCAGTGCTTAAGATCTCCAAAAGGTAAGCTTACATACTTCATGATCACCCACCGCTTTTAACGCTGTTGTTGTTTTAGACAGAAATGGAGGACAAAATAGAGAAATGATGTGTTTCCTCCATCAGAAAAGCATTTTGTATCTCTATAGAACCTAGTTATTTTGCACCAGGCTGTGAAATGGGTTTGTAATTTTTCACCTATTTCAGAGTTTAGTGCTCCTTTGATAACTTTAATGTGAATTCCAGTATTTAAAGTGTATATGTCCTGTAATATATATTTCTAAAAGTGGTATTTTTTTTTCTATGGGAACGTAATATTAGCTTACATGTGTTAGCACAAATTAATGAGGTTCCTCTGTGTATGGTATGTAAGATTAAAAAAACAGGAGAGAGAGGATGAAGAACAAATGCAAATGTGAATATCGCTCAGCTCTCTCCCCAGATTCTTCATTTCTCAAGTCCTCAATCCCCAGTTTTCAAGCTGTATCAGGTGTAAGTTATACAGTGAAACAGATACACCAAAGTGACTTCAGTAAAGAGAAAGGGAGTGGGAGAAGAGGTAAAAGCAATCTTACTTGAATTCTGGTTCAGAAAAATGACTTGCATTGTCTAAACAGGTAATTAGGTCTGGAAAGAAAAAATGTTGGGTCAAGAGGGTGATAAAGACATCTGGTTTGAGCATGCTTTTTAAAGTGCACATAATTTTCTTTCAGTCAGTCTTATGTTATAGCAGGACCTTGTAATCTGTCTTGAATAACTGGGAAATACATTGAGACTTACAGAGACATGAAGAGAAGCACTACAAACATATGGCTTTTTTGAGTTTTTGGGGTTTTTTTTGGTTTCTGGTTTTTTTGCATCTTAATTTGAAGCTATGCTTCAGAGAATATACATAGGAGACATAAACATGCACTCTTTTCACAAAAGGAAACTGAAACAGAGAAAATGACATTAATAAACCAGATAAACAGGCCTGCGTTTTCAGCATGTAACGGTCCAACAATACTGAACCCAGGCAGCACACAGAATATTACAGTGACATGTTACTGGCAACCATGACTTCTTTCAAATGTTATGTTTCTGTGTGATGCATGAGCACAAGCAATCCAAAACAGAGAAAAGCATCAGAATATCCACAAAATAAACAATTTTTAAAATGAAACTTCCTCATCTGCTCTTTTCAGAAGATCTAGACAGTATCTTCTTGAGCTTTGTGCCTTGCAAAGTAGTTCCTGGTACTTCTCGTCTCCTTTTGGACAGTGTATGTCACTCACCTCAACAGTGAGTGGAAGCAGATGCAAAAACACAGCAGCCTCTTTTTGAGGCTAGAGAAAAAAAGAATAAAAAACACTGGGAAAAACAAAACAAAGAAAAACAAACCAGCAAGAAAAACAAAACAAAAAAAACATGCTGAAAACTCGTTAGCAGTCACAGAGAGACTACAGAGTTGAGGAAGTAAAGGAAATTACGACTCAAATAAATTTTTCCATGAGGTGGGCATACACAGAATATACACAGTTAGATAAGAAAACATTTCAAAGTTATCTGTCATTTTGATTGTGGCCTGAAAAAATGCATTTCATCCTTTATCTGGAGTAGTTTTTTTCATTCTTAACAGATAACTGTGATCCTTGCTTTGCTGAGAGTAGGCTGTGATAACTTCTCTTTTTCTTTTTTTCCCCCTCTTTTTTAAACTACAGTAACTTAAATAGTAACAGTTTAATTTCCTATGCAGAAATATCAGGAGGCCTGTACCGTAAGTCATCGTTTTTAGGTGTCAATTTGTGAGAATGTGGGTAATAAAACTGTTTTGCATTTTTACTAGACAACTCTAACTTTACCAGCACAGAAAAATTATGAGAATCTTACAAATACCTGATTTGTCAGTGGTTGAGTAAGCTGCAAGAAATCCACGCCCCGAAGTGTGTACTCCACTCATGAACTGCACTGTGACTTCATTACTTCTTGAAGTTATTAAACCATCCATTTGAAAGCCAAATCCACAGTACTTTCCTAGGGAAAGAAGGGGAAAAGACTCAAGGACCCAAACCAACTTCAGAAATAAGTATCTTTTTTCATTTCCAGTATAAGCTCACATTGCTTCTGGTGTATATTCAAAACCAAATACAGGCAGTTGATAGGAATGAATGCGATCAGAGTCCATTTAAAGCAAATGCCAAAGTGTACGTACCATATTTACTTAGACACTGCCAATAGATGAGAGTCACTGGTATCTCTAACACTTGCACATAAATGTAACCACATCCCATTCACCTCCAGCCACACGTATCCAGTCAGCTCTTCCAAGATGAGAAAGATGGGGCAACAAGAATCATGTACAGAAGCAAAAGAGGAAAAAAGCCCTTCTCTTCCCTCTGCTGCTGTAGTGTTTCTCCCCTGCTGATTATTTCATGCTTTCTGTCAACTGCTTTTCTTACTTTTTGGACAACAGCAGGCATGATTCTCCACAATTCAGCATCAACATATAAGCATATCTGAGTTCTACTAATATAAGCTTGCAATTGGCCTGTTTTTTCTTTTGCTGCACCTGTAACACCTAAGAGAGGTACTGCAGCCATCTCAGCAGGACAAAACAACAACAAAAAACACCAAAACCTCAAACCAGATTAGGCTTGTTCAGCATCTGGGTACTTTTCTTGCCATCCAAACTGACTATAATTAGCACATTTTAAACTGGGCAGCTGGAGTCATCAGATATTGACAACATCTGCCTATTAAGTTAAGGATTACTACCAAATGACTTGAAATTACCTGGATGAATGGCTATGAAAGTCAAATCAACATGGAATTGTCCAATTCTACTAACTAGAAACTTTACTAAACTACTGACCAGTTAAGAAAATCTTGTGCTCCATAGGCTCCCTTAAACAATCAATACTATAAGCGAACCCCAACCCTATTTAAGACTCTATGTGGTCAACCACCAACAGCAGATGGCTCTGCATGTTTCAATTTACCATTCCTTCGTTTTCATGATATTTACATTATTATCTTGTAAAATAGCAAAAAAACAACAACACAAAAAAACCCCACCAAAGTCAGGCTCCCTTCTCGAGATAGAGTAGAATAATACTGCTCTGCAGAAACAGTTCTTCACTAATATAATTTAAAATAAATATGAAAACGTGTGCCATAATCCCTTTAAAAAGAGAACTGCACTCTCAAACACTATTAAAAATTAGAAATACAAATTCCTATCATTCATCAGATGTATCTTTATTCTGATATTTTTTTCATACAAAGCATGGGAATTTTTGGACAATACCAGAAAATAGATTTTATAACACTTTAATGAAATTTATAAAATTATATAGATAAAACCTCTTTCAAATTCTTACTATTTAAGCTGGCCATCAGCAGAAGTTATGAAAAAATAAGTTCCCTTTTACCAAGGCTCCACACAGACCCTATACTTTGCCCTCAATCTAGTTTCAATTATTAACTGAATTCATGAAGATGACCAGCATGAAACTCCTCTCAGAGTAGGTCAGACCGTCCTCAAGACACCATTTAACCTCTTATTTGGGCAAGTACACGAAACAGGACACATAAATATAGCTTGGATAAACTATCTGGTGCTGTTTGTACCATGGAGATACATACTACGACAAACTGCAGATAGATGTGCATTATGATTCATTGCAAGACATACTTTTGAGACTCCAAATCGTTTTCCTAGCTCTTCTTTGGCCAGATTTTTAGCAAGGTATTTTTAAAAAGTAAGTGCCAGAAATGGACAAAACACGACTGCAGTGATGACTGTCAATTCTGTATACAGAAAATTACCCATTTGTCTGCATGCCCTGAAGAAACCAAAGCACTTTTGAACAGCAATGCTACAGCAGGAGGTGAATCTCCACAGTAGCTTACATTCTTTGGGCCAACAGATATGGCCTTACATCAAATACATTAAATAAATATATTTGTCCATGACAGTCTATTAGCTGGATTGCAATGAAATCTAATACAAAACACCTCTAGATCTTACTTGAACTAGAGATACATTTAACACCGAGAATCCAAAGCTTCTTTTGATTTACTGATAAGTATTCAAAAGGCTTGGAGTGAGAACTCACCCTTAAGAGGTTCATAAGAAGCCTTCTCTGTTTATCAATGAACTAAGCCAGTAACAATTCAATTTGGAATCTAATCAGCCAACTTTTAAAGCAATTTGGACTTGAAGTAGGTGAAATCACTGAATTCCAGATTTTATGCATTGCAACTGTTTCAATATTAGAACATAGCAGCAATGCTGAATGAAAAAACTGAAAATTCAGGACAAATTCAGAAGGGAATTCCTTCCAAACAAATTCACATTACTGTTTAATCTCACTACTTGCTGCTTCAGATACAAACATTTAAGAAATAGCATCATCTGTATCTGCCACTGTTAAGATCACTGTTTGTTCCGCAATTTATTAGGAGCAGAACACCACACACATTTGCTCAACGTACTTTGCTACTACACCAGCTGGAAACAGCTGAAAGGCAAGAGAAACAAATGAAGTAGAAAATTTACTCCAACCCATTAAGTCACTCGTACAAGTGAGTAATAGACTTATCAGAACTGGATGTTCCTTGCCATTTAAGGACTTCAGTGCTTTCTATTTCAGACCAAGTCTGGCTCAGCAGCTCCAAGCACGTACTTATTTTCACACATGCTTAACTAGGTAACAGTTGGAAAAGAGGGTTAACAAAGCTAACATTCCCCTAGCTTCCTTATAAAAAGACTCAACATGAGTTGCACTAAAGCAACCTTGGGGAAGTAAATCTCTGGATAAAGGAGGGAAAAGAAAACGAATCTGCACAATAACAACCAGTGTTAGTAAAGAAAAAATGATAATTCATTTTGAGTTTTATGAAGAATAACCACAAGGCTCTTAAAATCCTACAAATACCTTGATGTGGATGATAATTTCACACTGCTATCTGAAAAATAACTGCTTTACAATCATGAAATCATAAAAAGTTCAAAGTAAACTACAGATTCTATACCAACAGAAAATGGAAGATATTTAAATTATAAATTATTGCAGCTTGACATCTTTTAACACCACCAGGATGAAGAGCTCAAAAAAGAACTACTTCAGTACAAGAAGGCAGGCATTTCAGGTAGCATATATGTGTATATATACACTTCACTTTGCCTTTTCTTTTTTTCTTTTTAAAAACAATGCTCAGAATTTTGCAACTCCCTCTTCATTGCTTACAACAATCTCACAGAGTCTCTTGCCACTCTGCAAGCTACTGGGAAATGTCTGAGACAAAAGGAAAATTATAATGGAGTTTCCTTCAAGAGTCTGAAGATCGCAAACTATTATAGGATCTGTGTTGCATTTGGCATCTATCAGTATGCATGAACAAAATATAAGATGCTCTGCTATCGTGGAAATTCATCATGTTTTCAGGGCATTTTTAGCATCCATGAACGGAATCAGGACAGACATATACATACACTTTCATAATACAGTAAACAAAATGTGACTGCTTCAGAATGATTAAGAATACTCTGGTGTTCCAGAAACCTTATCTGCTGAGCAACAGTGGTAAGCATCCATGAAACGAGCGCATCACAAGAGGTGGTGGTAAAGTTGGTGAGGTACAGGCTGCACTCCATTACGTTTTGCAGAGTTTTCTTGGCATGAAGCTCAGGAAAAACACGATTTTGACTACAGAATTCACTAAAATTCCTTCCTTTGCCTTCTTTGAGATTCTTGTACGTAACACTTCCTTCTTTCCACCACTTCTCTTAAGTGTCAATATCTGCACTGTACAAAGTGTCACATGCACGTATCAGGCAAGGTCTCATCATGTCCAATAACCAACTGAAGTATAACAGCTTTCAAGGGCTGTAGAAATAACTGAAATACCATAAAACTTGTGGTTATTCTATGCACAGCACAGGCTAGGAAGGTGAAATTAAGAGTTACTTAAAGTACTAAAACCATCTTCCAAGCCCTGTACAAGACAACAGCTTTCCAATACTGAAAAAAAACTTACCTATCTCTGTCCTGGTGGGGCCAATCCCATTGTGAACTCTCAAGTAACTGGAATGACAAGAATCTGAGTCATCAATATCTAAATCACCAAATTTCAGCTGAATTCGCTGCCCAGGCTTTACACGAATTTCCCATTCACAGACTGTGCTATTGGGAGAGGTCTGTGGGTAGTTTATCGAAGCAAGAGTTCCACTTTCAGGGCCCAGAACGGTGTGTCCACATCCATCACCTACAAAAGAACAGAAATGAGTTAGCTATGTCGCATTCACCTTTAAGGATTAACTGGTGATTCAGTTACCACTGTCCTCAGCAGCAAAACACACTGTTGTTGTTGCTTGTTTTTTTTTTTTTTAACCTTACCAATCACACTGCAAAACCACTCAAAGTCACACACAGACAGTGTGACACAGCAAGCATGTCAAAACACAACAGAATTTATGTTGGCTAGAGGTTAATTTCTCATCATTAGTGATCAGAGAGATTCTACATCTTCTTCAACTAGATAAAAGTTTATCCTTAATGATGTAAAAAATGGCCCTGACGGTACAGAAAACATCCTTGCTATTTCATGTTCCCTCAACACCTATATACAGAAGAAAACTGGTTCTAAAAATGGAGGGAAAAACCCATCAGTTAAACAAGAGTACATGAATTCTACTGTTATTACATTCATAACAACGAGAAAGAACAGAAGGGGAAAGACAAGGGACAGCAAACAAACACTACTGAAAATAACAGCAAAGTCTGAACATCATCCAACAGTTACTTCATTGTTTTCTACTGTAAAACAAGTTTAATGCTGTTAAATTAATTCTTGAAGGAATCCAGTGACACCCTTTTGCTTCACACGCACTTCCATGTCAGATGCCATTTTATCAGAGTGCTCCTCTGCTGCCATCCGCCGCACAGCAACAACACGTAAGGGAATATCGGCAAGAAGATTCCACTTCTACTGCCACATCACAACCATCAGCCTATGACGACAGCATGGGCAAACAGAACTGTCATAGCAGCAATCAACATCCTTTGTGCTGCTTAGTAGATAAAAGCGACAGGCAGAAACTGATTCTTTTTACACATTTCCTCTCCTATGAGGAAAGGTTGAGGGAAGCGGGCTTGTTTAGCTTGAAGAAGAGAAGGCTGCAGGGAGACCTCATTAAGGCCTTCCAGTACTTCAAAGGAACTTATGAACAGGAGGGGGAACAGCTGTTTACGAGGGTGAATAGTGATAGGACAAGAGGGAATGGTTTTAAACTGAGACAGGGGAGGTTTAGGTTAGATATTAGGAGGAAGTTTTTCACACAGAGAGTGGTGACGCACTGGAACAGGTTGCCCAAGGAGGTTGTGGATGCCCCATCCCTGGAGGCATTAAAGGCCAGGCTGGATGTGGCTCTGGGCAGCCTGGTCTGGTGGTTGGTGACCCTGCACATAGTAGGGGGTTGAAACTACATGATCACTATGGTCCTTTTCAACCCAGGCCATTCTGTGATTCTATGATTTTCGCTTCCTCCCTAAGCCTAAAAACGTAAGCCACGTTTTAGGGACAAAAAGTATGCAGATACTGAAGATTCTTAAATAAATTTAAGAATCCTTTGCAGAAAAGGATTTCATGCCAGACTGAACAGAATGGCAGGACCCATGCACTGAAGCAGTGTGGGAAAAAAAAAAAAACAATTCAGTTGAACTTAACTCTGATTAATCTGCTCACAAAGCACAGAATTCTTAGTGACAAAACGTGTTTTTTTTTTCCATAATCTAAGCACTTGAAGAGATAGCTGTATGTTCCAAAATCTAAAGTGCTGCGGTTACATGCAGAATTACAAACAGATGGAAGCTTTCTTGCCAGCAGTCTTGAATTGGAATGATGCATCTTCTTTTTGAAAAGGTAAATGGACTATCTGCCTCAGTAAAATCAAAAGTTCTATCTGTAGAGCTGTTACTTAGCCACGTTCTTCTCAAGCCTAACTTTAGCAGGGTGTTATAAAACACTTTGTTCCACCTCAGCACAAACACTACTCCCATTTGAGTAGCTGATAAATTACGTTCTACTTCATTTACACTTCCCTTTAGGAAAGCAAACAAACAATGCAACTGTATTTTACTTTCCTAAACTGCTATTATTTTAATACATGAGTACACAATTGTTCAAGAGGTAGCTGAAACACTACATGTTGTGTATCATTTAATCCTGGTTTCTTTCTAAAGGCATGTTGTAGACTGAAAATATTATTCAGCTACCCTAATGAAGTTACCTTTCAAACAAGAAAACACAGTAGCAATCTGAGTGCAACTAAAACACTCCAAGTTTTAAACAGCATTGAGACTTATCTTTTAAAGACACATCTGTAAGAAGTGTCAACTGGGTATTATAGACCTCATCCTGGTATGTGTTTCACTTTGGTTAGCGAGAGCAGAAGTGCCACATACTTTGTGCATGAAGAAGTTAAAGATTATCAATGCACGTCTGTCATGCAATATAGAGTACACCAAGGGCAGATTCATCATTCAGGAGCTATTTGAAAATCTCTATAAATTAACTCCTAGTGAAATAGTGAAACGATGAAGCCTATCCTTATTTTGTTCTAGAAGAGTAGTCCTTGAGCTCCTCTATACAAGTAGTGCTTCATCGCTTCTACTGAAGTTGTAAAAACACCACCAATCATCCCCAGAGACACACATCTTTTGTCATGGAAGGAACTGGCAACACTCAGCAATTTCTCCAAGAATAAGAGAAAGGCCAATTGTCTGCAATACAGATACGCGTACAGTAGCATTAGATAGTTAATTCACGTAAAAGGCATTAATTAAGTACCACAGAATCTTTTGCTTCTGTTAATTTGCGTGCATAAGTGTGGAACATTTGAGTACACATAAGAGACAGATGTCAAGTCCTAAATCAATTACTCTTGCATGAGATGACAAATTCTGTCATTAGTTTGCAGCACACAGCTGAATGAGCCCTTTCTTTCAGCCCTGTCCATCACAAAACAGCCACAGTGTAGCCACAGAACTAAGCAAGCTCCTCACCACATCACTTGTGCATACACATTCCACCTGACACTTGCTGGAAGGTCAGCACATGTGCATCGATTCCGTATGCCCCAAGGAGCAGGTTCACAGCAAACACAAATAACCTCAGTTCTTTGCCGAGCAGTGTCAGAAACACAGGCGCCTCTTCTTGAGCTGGTAGAGGAAAGCAGACTGATGTCGTCAGCAGAACCATTCGTCTCTTCCAGAGGTGCCTCCAAATGCAGTCTGAATGAATTACCCTGATGGATTACAGATGACCCCTGGGCTATGCATGCTGATGTCTGATGCAATCATGCAGCTGATTTAACATAATTTCTCATATCCAAGTTCTTTATATCAACAAAATAGAGAATTTCAACCAACATAAGCATACCAGAGTGCATTTGATAAGAAGAAAATGTAAATGTAAGATTTAATAACATGAGAGGATATTGCCCATGCAAAAGTGGGTGCTAAGTACTCTATTAATATCCACTAAAGAGATTAAATGACTTCAACAACTGTGAAAACAATTATTCAGAACTTTTTTCCCCTGAGATTGGCTGCTGCTAACAACCACTAATCTTGTTTCTCATTATCAAAACATGTTAAAAATGAATCTTACGGCTTTGGGAATGCTTTCCCACTCCTTACGTGGGGAAGACGGAAGGCTAAAATAAAGACATCAGTTTACGATTAAAGCATAACTGACCAAAATACCAATCTCAACTTTTAGCGCATGGCACAGACACCTGTACAGAAGACAAGACAAGGGGAAGTGGTTTTAAACTGGAGGAGGGCAGATTTAGACTAGATATTAGGAAGAAAGTCTTTACTGTGTGGGTGGTGACGTACTGGAATAGGTTGCCCAGGAAGGCTGTGGATACCCCCTCCCTCGAAGCATGCAAGGCCAGGCTGGATGGGGCTTTGAGCAACCTGGTCTAGTGGGAGGTGTCCCTGCCTACAGCAATGGGTTGGAACTAGGTGATCTTAAAGAGCCCTTCCAACCCAAACCATTCTATGATTCTATGATGGGATCTAACCACTGTGTTTCCTAAGAAAATCCTGCCTTAGTAAGCTATGACTTTCTGTAGGTTTACAGGTACATACAAGATGTAAGCAAATCTTTCTTAACTAAGAAATGGCAGAAATTCGTTACTGTATGGGAAACTGTTAATCACAGCCTGAACCTCTGACTAACCATCTGAGGCAAGTGACGGGTGTGCTGCAGGAGCACAGGTGAAGGTAGTTCAGCTGTGCTCCCGAAAGGGGTGGAGCTTGACTCCCCCTCTCCTAGATCCCATTTAAGGACTGACCACCGCTAAGGCAGCATCTCTTTTGGAGATCGCTTCTGTGTGGAGTTCCTTGTGGAAAGCATCCATCCTAGCCGTGAGCCTCAGTGTGGGTGCGTTGTTCCTCTATAACCTCTGGCAATCCATCTATTACAACCTTGTAAAATAACAACTATACAGTTACATAAGAAAAAATATATATTTACATCATTCGCTTTAGCTCCAAATATGCAACTCTCGCTACTTCAGCCTTCAGTGCACTCATCTCTTCAGTTTAGCTCCTGCACACCACATTTCCCTGCTCATTAGCAGCAGCGTTGACATGGCATCTACTTTTTGCTTTCCTCAGTGCAGACAAGGAACGCTAAAGAATTAAGTGCCTCAAATTGTGAATAGCTTTTTAAGGTATTTTTAAATACCTGTTTCCACCACAATCCACAGAAGTCTGTTCTTCAGGAGGGAATCTGCTCCTCTGTCAGAATTAATTTTCTTAACAAGCCAACAAGTACACAGCCCACTTTCATCTTTATGACACTGATTTGCCTCAGTAACATACTGCTGGAGCACTACAGATGTTTCACAACATAAAATGCCCCACACCTCTGCAACGAGGCTATTGGTCAGTCACACTCGAAGGCACTTAAATTGGTGCAGCTGTGAACAAAAGCGAGCCTTGTCTGTCCAATGCTCTGGGCCACTTGTTCTCACACCCTTTCTGGTTCAGGAGGTAAACACTTCTGCAGCTATGTGGTAAACCAGACTGCTCTTCAACATCTTCATCAACAACAGAGATGATGGCATTGAGTGCACCCTCAGCAAGTTTGCAGATGACACCAAGCTGAGCGGTGCAGTCGATAGACTGGAAGGAAGGGAAGCCATCCAGAGGGACCTGGACAGGCTGGAGAAGCGGGCCCATGAAAACCTAATGAGGTTCAATAAGACCAAGTGCAGGGTGCTGCACTTGACTTGGGGTGAACCCAGGTATTTATACAATCTGGGGGAAGATCTCCTCGAGAGCAGCCCTGCAGAGGAGGACTTGGGGAGGACGAGAAGCTGGACATGAGTGCTTGCAGCCCAGAAGGCCAACTGTGTTCTGGGTTGCATTAAAAAAAGTGGAGGCCAGCAGGGAGGGGGAGGTGACTGTCCCCCTCTACTCAGCTCTTGTGAGGCCTCATCTGGAGCACTGCATCCAGGCCTGCAGCCCCCAGTACAGGAAGGATGTGGAGCTCTTGGAGCGGGCCCAGAGGAGGGCCACTAAGATGATCAGAGTGCTGGAGCACCTCTCCTATGAGGAAAGGTTGAGGGAACAGGACTTGTTTAGCTTGGAGAAGAGAAGGCTTCAAGGAGACCTCATTGTGGCCTTCCAGTATTTGAAGGGAGCATATAAACAGGAGGGGGAAACGGCTGTTTATGAGGGTGGAAAGGACAAGGCGGAATGGTTTTAAACTAAGACTTAGGTTAGATATTAGGAGGAAGCAAAAAAGCAAAAGCAGCTGGTAAAGGCAGGCTAGCTATGGTTAAAAGCGATTTACAAGAGGACTCCATCAGTGCTCTGTGTTCAAGGACACATACATCAGAAGCCCTCCAGGATCTGCTGCCCATACTGAATAACAATGACAGTTCATGTTGTGTGTTGTCTTTTGTCTGGCACATGCAGCTTGCCTGCTTCCCAAGACAAATCATTTACTCAGCAACCTGCATCAACACGCTTGTAAAAATAAACACTGTTGTGCTTCAATGCTGTGAGTGCTACACAGCAAAACACAGCTGATCAAGGAAATGAAAGGGAACGCACAGATGGTCACACAAAACTGGTTCACAATAACCAGGAGGCAAGGTCAGAAAAAGCCCCAGATCACTTTTAAGGTATTCAAATGCCTCACCCAGTCTGGTCCAAACAGAGTTTCAGAAGTCTTCTATACTTCAACAAAGAAGTAAAGAAGTCTAGACTCGCACTAGCAATACAGATACTAAATTCTTCAGTCACTTTTTTCTCTCTTCCATTATCAGATCACAAGCACACAGCCTGGACTGCAGGTCCACGGTGGCACAATCTGATCTAAAAGCCAGCAGCTGCAGCACCACCTTGGCCTCTTCAAACAGCAGCAGCTTCACACCTCATGCCCTGCTGGCGCTCACTGTATCCTTGCTAAGCTGTACAGCAATCTACACTCAGGTTACAGCCCTATTTGCCCTTTACTGAGTACGGGCACACATACGGGTCAACAGGAGTCTGACAATCGTGGGAGTACGCACAGTGGAAATGATGGGAGCTAGAACAGGGAGGGGAAAACCAGTTTGGATACCATGGCTACCATTGGCTACCATACAGAAGATGGCAGGAAGGAAGCTGATGGTTTGGATCCTTGAACAAAGAACAGGGGAGCATCCAGATGCTTTCAGAAAACACGCAAGAAAAGTTGGAATTATTTGTGCCCAGCAACTGCACCAAGAGCACTGGCTTTAAACACCAATCTCCAATGCTCATTAAAGTTCATACTCCAACTGCTGAAACAACAGTATTCTACATATCATCACCAGCATCCCCTTCTGCCTCAGAAGGTGACACACAGCATTGGTTTAATTTCTAACACATGTTTTCAATGCTAGTTTCAAGATTACAATGAATTGTTTAGGGCCTCCCTGTCATGAACGGCTCCATCCAAGCATCATGAAACATAATACACAATTTGTTCTAAAATGTAACTCAGTCCTAACTTTGACTTGTACATGTTCCACTAAAAAGAAGATATTTCCATTCCTGTGATGGTCCACGAATACAATCAATCAATCAGATATTGGTGTACTATCAAATGATTATTAGGAAGAGGACAGTAAGTCTACTTACTTAAGTGACTGTTTTTTAAGCATGAAAATGACAGTGTATGTCCACATACATATATACATATCTAAGAAAACAACGGTATAACAAGAACACGCAAGAAGTCAGTAATGTGTAAAGCTCCAGGAAAAATTATCTGCCAACTTTAAACCTGCCCCTTGGCTTTCCTTCAGCAGGAAGAAAATGGTTCCTTCTGTTATACAACTGAAAAGCTTGGAAACAGCTCTTTAAACATGAAAATATCAGTAATGAACATGCTTTATCTGACATCTTCACATATATTAGAGGAAAATAAAGCTTTTAAGCATTACTTTTATCTCTTTTTTTCATCCTCATGATACCGAGTCACATTCCAACACCAGCACACTACATACAAATAGCAATTAACAGATAGCAGACCTTACCAATTTCACAGAACTCACCTATTTGTAAAATAAATATTCAGGGCCAATGTCTCCCTTCTATCTCACTGGACACGGGACAACGTTTTTCCCACATCTTCATATTGGAGCAATATTTAGCTAACCAGATAAAGCTTTAAATGGCTACAATCCTGTTGACAACGCAACAGTTGCCAACTATGAAAACCACTGTGGCCTTGCTGGCAATCTAAGTGCTCAGTGTATTCCACATACAAGCTGGATCACTGCAGTCAGCTATCCTTTCATTGGCAAAATCTTCTAGCTCTCAGAAGTAACCAAGTGAAATCACAGCAATTTAAGTCATCTTCCATTTTTGCAGCTTTCCCAATTTGCCTCCGTTTCATTCAAGATACTGAGGGACTTCCATCTGCCTCATGCCTCTGGGGCCGGATTATAAAATAATATTTACATCCAAACAGCTGTACACCCCAAGTCTAATTAATACGCCACTTTAGTTCCACTTCAAAATAAAACTAACAGTGTAGAGATAGGATGCACAACAAAAACTGTGAAAAGTGATGGAGCACTGGAACAGGCTGCTCAGGGAAGGTTATGGAGTCTCCTTCTCTGGACATATTCAATACCCGCCTGGACGCCTACCTGTGCAGCCTGCTGTAGGGGGCCTGCTTTGCAGAGGGGCTAGACTCGATGATTTCTGGAGGCCCCTTCCAGCCTCCACAATTCCGTGATTCTGTGATTCATCTACCTGGCCTCGTCCAAAGCACTTGACACTGTCCCACATGACATCCTGGTCACCAAATGGGAGAAAAATGGATCTGATGGATAGACCACTCGCTGGATAAGGCACTGGCTGGATGGTCACACTCACAGAGGTGCAGTCAATGGCTCAATGCCCAAGTGGAGACTGGTAATAAGTGGCGGTTCTCAGATTCTGCCATATCTGAATTGAGTTTTCATGTTACAAAGACTGTATGAATGTTAATATGCAGTACACCTAAACTTTTACTGAACAATGAAACAAAAGAATGATATTCACAAGACAGAAAAAAAATTGGAACATTTCTTTCAGTCCTTTTTTAATTGCAATGAGCAAAACTGATGTTGTAATACAGTCTTGCCAATGAAAGACAAACTGGTATAAAGAAAGCACAAAGTTCTTCTCAAAAGAAAACAACAAACAAAACCACCTGAAACAACTCATCAAAAAGAAACAAAAGTGCCAGGCTTGACCCATCTCTCTAAGCCTACATTAGAGGTCACTTTACAGAAAGGTGGATCCACAGTACTGAGGACCAGAAGGGCCCTTCTGAACAGGATGTCTTGTATGGCATAACTGCATACACCTGGGTTGGTATGATCTTAAACGGAGAGAAATCAGAATGCTGCATAAAATTTAACTTTACAGATAGTTTTCAGATTTGATTTAAAAGTGTCTTGAGAATGATAATTCTTTATTGTTTCTGAGACTAGAACGCTTTAAGCGCCCAGAGGGGAAAAGACAAACAACCCTTTTCTAACTTAAATAATACACCTACTTTACAACATACGGGTGAATTCTCTATTATTCAGTACTGGAATTGCCAAGAATGACAAAACTAAGTGCATAAACTTTATTCAGCTTCCACAAAAACATTTACTAATGCAACAGCTATGTATGCTATCATAACAGTGGTACAGAACTGGAACTTCCCTAACTCTGCTACCCTTCAAAACAAACAAGATACATGAAATTTATGTTAACAAAAGTTCATTCCATCAAAAACAATTTATGTTTTTTCAGTGAGATGTTAAGAACAGCGGTTCTCAATACTTCTAAGAAAACAATGTTGTAGAAGGGAAAAATTCAAATCACCTATCGTACAGATCAGCAAACAGGCTCAAGTAGACTCTTCTCATCAGTAAAAATGAAAAGGAAGCATACATGACAAGTACACACTCAGCTCCCGCTGACATGTCCTTTTTTTAACAAACCCCTTTTCTTCAAAAGGATTTCCCTTGTTAAAACAATTACCTATAGCTGCTAAGAACTCCCAAAGGCTCGAAAGGCTCTCACACCCTATGATATTTTAGGCTTTTTTTGTGACCATATTACAATAGTTTTGTATCTATGGAGGTCCACTAAAATCATAGCTGCAATGCAAATGCATAAGGAAATATTTAAGAGTGTAAGTTGTTATATATGGCCAAAGCTAAACACCCATGCTTGATTTTCCGGGTGCAATTGGTCTCACCCAAGGCTAAAGATAACCAGTGAGTGAGTTTCAGCACACATCACTGTTTGCTGGCCTTACTGAACGAAAGCTTGTGGTCACTTTAATTCCAGTCTCTGCATTGAAAAAAAAAAAATAAAAATCTGCCTAACTCAAACAGAACAAACAATTAAAAAAGAAGAGATTTTGTATGAAATGCCAACAACAAGCATCCACCTGCCAGAGACTCCCATAATTCCAACATCTACTTGCCGAAATAAGTGAAACACAAGTAGCTAGATAAGCTATGAACTAAGTCCGCCTTAAATTAATTTTTGAAGAGTTTAACAACCATAAAGAAAAGCTTGAAGATAGCAAAAATCTGGTTTCTCAAAGCCATCACATTAATGACCAGGCTTCACAGCCAGTAACCCATTACTCTGTAAAAGCCAGAGCTGACAATTTTGCAGACCCAATTTTACACTAGTCACTATGTGGACTTTTATGTTAATACTACTGCTACCTGTCCCTCCCCATAACGTCAGCTCAATAACAACTCTACAGCCTATGCTTTGCACAATGGTTTCAACTATACCAATGTTAAAAAATAATAATAATTGATTGAATAAATTAATCTAAAAGAAGCTCGTCATTAGGTAATGCAGAAGGAGAGAAAAAGCCTTTGACTACAGAACCAATTCTTGGTAATCCTGACTGAGCGCTTCCCCACCGTGAAGCACACAGTTGCAAGGATGGGGATGACATGCAACACCTTATTCAAAGACCTTTTAAAATATAGAAAAGTAACCAACAGAGAAACATTTGTCAATAAGGTGAGCAGCAGTTCCAACAAGAATCGCATCTGTACTGATGATTACCTGAGTTAAGCTGATTCATGCTAGGCAACTTTCCTAGTTGATGACCAGTTGATAAAGGACAGCAGCAATCAGATTAAAAATCTAATCTTCTCAGAGCAAAAAGCGTGTAGGAGAACCACAGAAAAGGAGACAATTTGTTTTTCTCTTATGCAAGTAACACATCTCACCCTATCTCAAACTCCATCTCCTTTCAGTAGCACAAACATAGCTTTTGTGAAGATGTATTACTCCATCAGAGGGCCACTGGCTTAAGATGCCCAGTGTAACAGCCAACAGACTTCTGAACGAATATTTATTTACATTTCTGGTTTAACACTAACTCACATACTCACATGTGTCCTGTACACACACATATATGAATACACAAAAACTATGCGCGCCGTGCTGCTTGAATCCAAAGCAATATGCAGTACGTTCTGGGATGGAGTATGAGAAGCCTAAGAACTTGGACACAAAATGGTGGTGCCAGCACACTCTCAGGAGGAGCAGTACCTCAGTAGGCTCCTGGACATCAGCTGGGCTGAACAGAATCAGCACTGCATGGCAACCTCCCAGACAGCACGGGTCTGCACAGCACATGTGTGTACCTTCTGCCTACCACATCCACTTAACCACTTCAAACAAGGCTCAGTAATCGGGGGAGGAAAAATAGTTTTGCTGATATTCTTGTTTTCAAATGCAAAGAAATAATCACCATCTTTAGGTTCGGACTTTCAATAGCAGCTCACTGCTCTCCTGCTTACAAAGAGCATTCCTCCACACAATTCTGTGGGGCACTCCCTCTCCCTAATGTCCACGCCGCAATGCCAGGAAGCAAAAAAGAACATCAGAAAACTCAAGGCAGCAGACACAGCAGCTAGGTCTGGCAGAACTTCGCGCCTCAGTCTTGAAAACCTCTTCCGTACGCCTTGTCACGAGGACAAAGGGGATGCGCTTCAGCACTCCTGCCTACATGGCACCAATCCCGAATCCTCAAGAGTCAGCATTCTGCACAATAACATCTGCACAATGCTGCATTCTTAAGTGAAACTGTAACATTAGCGAACAGTAAATAGTTCAACAGAGCACTGCTCTCCTCATCGTAAAAGACCTACTCTAATGTTTATTTGACAGGTAATAAATCTTTCATCCAACGAGCTTGGAGGGGGTGTCTTTTTAATCAAAATAATTCCTTAGGGTTTGGCTGTGAGCCTCTTCTTCCCAAACGAGCCCAGCCAAGGACTATGGACATGAAGAGCAAAGAGACACTACCCAGCAGAATGCAGCAAGAGAAGAGAATAGCACTGCTAAGAAAGGCAGCACACGACAGTAGTCACAAAGCAGACAGTCATGTGGTAGTGCTTCACAATGACACGCCAGGAGCTCTTTACAAAAACCTGGGGCGCATTATGACACCCTTTCAGCTGGAAGGCTTTCCTATTCCCCAAAAGGGATGGACATCTATTTCCAACTCCACACTGACCACAGTAAAAGCCACAGCTGCTGGCTGCCTTGCTGGTTGGTGGACCAGAGGTGATGCAGGGACACTGCAGAGACGGGGAGGGTAGATGGAGGAGCTCCAGAGAACAGCCAGTGGATCCAGGAACACTGATACTCCATTACAAGACAGGAGGCCGTGGATAACTTTCACTAGGCTCATTGCACACAGTCATTAACTCTTCTCTCCCAGTGTTTCAGATCACAGTAACTCAGCACTATACATTCAAAAGGGATTTCTTCTCTGCTGTGCTGTAGCAAATGTTTTATAAGCTACAATGATGATTCACTTTCTTGTAGGAGGCTTGATTGTGCAATAACATTCTCTTAGATTGGCAAAACATGGCAATCACATTCAAAAACAAGCACTGTTAAGTCTAATCTTTTGAAGAGAAAGTGATAAACAAATCTGCTTCAAATCACTTGGGTATCAACTTCAGCATTGAAAGTTTATTTGGTACTTAAGGCCTTATACGCAAATCCACATTCACTAGGAAACCCATCAGATGATTACCAAACGTGATAAAGTTCTTCTTCCCTACAATCTTTGTACCTTTAGAATAACTGACATCACTTACCTCCAATTTGGGTGCAAGGCAAGCAAGCAACCATTTCTCTCTAAGCCGTTTTACAACAAGTCTCTACACCCTCAAAAAAAGTTAACTAATAAACATGTCACACAGGATTTATGGCACTACTCGGACATCTGTTAGGAGCGCTGCTTCTCAAAATGCAATTTGCAAAGAGCAGGAAGCCTCTACGGCGCTGGCCTGCTTTCCCCCAGCTACTTAATTATATGAAAAACAACTAAGATTTGTGTTCCTTTCTAATATCCATTTCCTAGCAAGCAGGAGCTTGAGTCACCACAGCATTTTCAAAACCACACAAGGTGACTTGCACAGCAGCCACCTGGGCAGTTCCTGATGCACCGGACTGTATCAAACACATTACAGGTACTTTTCTCTTGAGCTTTTCTCCATGTTTCCAAATACATTAGACCTCATGCAAAATGCTCTTCTTTTCCAAGACACTGAGCCACTGCTCAGCACCCTGTCCCAAAGAATGCTGAGTTACCTATACAAGATGATTTTCAACATGACAGACCACACTTTAATCCCACAACACAGTGGGCTACTAAGCAAAACGTCTGCTCGCTGCAATATCACCTGCGTTTCTTCCACCCTAGTTTTGATTTCCTCGCTCAAAGGGGAGGAAAACTCTTGACAAACATTCAAAGTAAGTTTCACACTGGCTAAAAACACACAGCTATTTTTTTATCACTTGATACCAGTGGGGAGCTCTCCAGGAAAGCATGTGGGAGACGGAAACATTCCATCTTCAGAACAGGATCCACATACCTTGCAGCATGAGAGGCTTAGAGCTGCTGAACAGCAAAAAAGAAAACAAATAGCTGCTCGGTGAAAGGATCAGCCTCCCTAATGTACTGAGCCAGTCTGGGCTCCTACATAACATGTAGGAACTTTATTTCTTCTAAAAGAGATTAAAGGCAACTTTAACTGCGGAATTTCCTAAGCCTTGAGTGCTTCTTTCCTGGTAATCAAAATATTCTCTTACAACTCCACGCACATATTTAATGTGTTCATTTAGTTTTGTGCAGACTCTTCCTGAAAAAGGCAGCAGTTTCATTTCTATGTCTACTCTTTAACCAAATTAGAACTACACCAACATTGAAGATACAGTCTCCCCAGCCTTTTCCGTACTAAGATAAATGAAAATATTTTATGAGGAAATGGTCACTCACATGCAGAGTTTTCTCAAAATTTCCAACATCTTCTCACTATAAAGACCAACAGTGCAAGAGATCTTAACCTTTGGTTACCAAATAAAATGAAGCTTGTCAGTGAGCAGCTTTCCCTCCATTCTTTGAAGCGAATCTTCTGAGCAAACTGCAAGTAGTAAACAGACGGACCCTTTAAATTGAAATTCTGGGTAGGAGTCCAGCAGCAGTTTCTCAGAGTACCAAAGGAACAACGCCAACAGCACACCTAGAAATCCACTACCCATGCACTCCCACTTCTTGCTATATGGTGCCAACCCTTCTGCACACAGCTGACCACTCACTGAGCCAATTCAGCTCCCTGAGCTGAAGGAAAACTACGCCTCTTTCCTTTCCCCCTGGTTATTTCAGTTTTCTCCTAGAATAACAAACACAGTCTGCTCACCAAAAGGTCAGACAAGTGTCAGGTCAGCACAAGCATTTGGAGCACACGTCCAGGAGTGTAATACTTCAACAGCATGAACCAACACCTCGTTGCTGCCGGACTCATCAGAAACAGCCTTCAAAAGACAGAATGCTCCAACTGCCCTATTTCTTCTCAAAAACAAACGGGTCTTCTCCTCCTCCATTAACAACAACAAAAGCATGCCAAACGCTTGCTGGTGTCAGCTTCATATGTGTATAGGTGGAAATAGGATAACAAGATAACAGTGGAGTAGTTTCCTCCATGACACTTTTCCAATCTTTTTCCATACAAGAAATTAGTTAAGATGTGTGCTTATCAGTACACCGCATGTATTTTCTGATCCTCTTTGTGCATTTAAATACAGTGTTTGTGGCATTCAGATACATTTTCACCTCTCCTTCAGATGCGCAGAAAATTACTTGAAGCTAGCTGGGTTCCCAGCCCAAAGCCAGAGCAGTGCCAAAGCAAGAGGAGCTGAAAACTGCAGCATTTCTCAAGCCCTGTATTCACGGAAGGGAGAGCTTCAAGATGCTGTCAAAACAATCACTCCCACTGCTCTCTCCCGAGGCTGTGATCAAAGTGACAGTTACGGTGGCATCCTCTGATCTGCTGCCATGAAGTGACCACATCTCGCTCTGTAATTTTCAATCCGCTGAAGCCTGATCATTAATTCCACCCAAGGACAAACCTCACCGACTTCTCTAAACCAATAAAGAAAAAAAAAAAACGGAAAAAAAAAAAAAAAAACCGAAAAAAAAAAAAAAGAAGAAAAAAAAAAAAAACAAACACACCACACCACAAACACACCACACCACAAAAAACCAGAGCGACCAACCCTCCCTAACCACAGATTCCGCACTTCTGGCCCTAGATCGGCTCCCGCACGTTCTGGGATGCGCTCAGTTTATCTTTGCAGCCAGCACGGCGTCCTCGCACCCAGCTCCCCGGCTCACACCACTCCGCATGCCCCCGCGGAGCTGAATCGCAGCCGTGCCCGCCGCTCCGCGCTCTCCCCACCCGGGGAAGGCCTGCAGCCTCGGGCGGCACCGGCGCGCCGGGAGAAGGAGGAAGGAACGGGACTCTGCCCCCGCGAAGGGGCTCTTCTTTGCGACGCGGGGCCACGCGCCGGTGGCGGAGCACAGGTGGGAGCCCGCTCCCCACCGCGCAGCCACGCAGGGCCGGTTTCTGTCGCCCGCTCGCTCGCCCGCCCGCTCACTCACCTTTCTGCGCATCGGAGCCTCGCAGCAGCGGCGGCAGGAGGAGGAGGCCGAGGCGGAGTAGCGAGGCCGCCTGCCGGGTCCCCGCGGGGAGCGGCCGCCCCGGGCTCACCATGCCCCGCGGCGTGGCCTGCGGTCAGAGCGCATCGCGGGCTGCGGGGCGGCCGGGCCGGCCCGGGCCGCTTCTCTGCCCTGCGCCCCGCGGCCGCCGACAGACCGAGCGCACGCCCCCAACCGCCGCCAGGCGCCCCCTGCCAGCGGCCCAAGCGCTTCCGGGTGCGCGCCGCAGCCCCCGGCGGCTGAGGGGCTGTCCCGCTTCCTGCCGCCCCCGCGGCCCGCCCCCGGCACGCGGAAGCCCGGGCTTCGGGAGGGCTCCTCAGAGGCGGGGTAGGACGCGCGCCCCGCGGGAGACGGCTTCGAGTTTCGCCGCCCCTCTTTGTGCCTCCTCGGCTCTCCCTTACGGTCTGACCGAGAGCATTTCGCTTTTGAGGCAAAACTGCTTCACGAAAGTCTGTGGAGACACGAGTTTCGCTGTTGCAAACAGAAAAGAATAAACTGGTGTCGCCAGTCTCCGCTTATAAACACGATTGCAGCTCTAATAAAGAGAGAACAGCCAAGAGGGCTCAGGGCATTGCAATTCCGGCTATTTCTTACCTAGCTCTTGAACACCTAGTGTGTGATCTGAGGCTGGTTATAGAGGGCTACGCTCATGCGTGAGGAACAGATTTTTGGAAAAAAAAAAAAAAAAGAACCGTATCTTTCAAGTATTTCAACAAGAAAGCAAAACTGCATTTCTGGAGAGACTTGGAGTAGCTGGTCTTGCACTGAATTAGTTGCCCAAGGCAACCATGAAAGCCTACTTGGGGGGCAGCAAGCACTCAAAAGCATTCTCCGCATCCCCCAGCAGTACTGTGAGGCAGATGCTGCTTTCCTGACCAGCGGTGTCTGCACCCACTGCACCGCCATGGCAGGAAGGGCACCTCAGAAGAAGTCCTCCCCAGCCACAGAGCTGCTCAAAGAATTGTTTAAATGGCACACACTGATTGCTTTAAGATTACTGTTGCTAGTCAAGATGTTGAGAACAGACAAATGGCCAAATCGATGCTCAGCGCTTGCTGAGGCTTTTTTTCACATAGAAACATGCACAGCGTTATGAAGCATTCCCTAATACAAGTTTTCTAAGTTTTATACTTTTCTTCTGTTGATACCTTTTTAGCAACACCTCAGTGAAAGCAGTCAATGAAGGCTATCTGCCACGAGACCGTTTTAAATCAGCTTTGCAGGATGCAGCGGTCACCGAGACATCCCGCAGCACGTAATGGAAGATGGGCTGAAAGGAATCTATATGCTCTCCTTTGTCTCCCATTCAGCAGGCGCAGAGGTTCATACCGCAGGTCACGTGAAGCGGTTATATCACTGCAATAACATCCTTTCTGCACTATAGAGACTACATTCCTAGGATCACTAATCATTAGCGGTATTTGTTGTGTACAGGAAAAATCACTCCTTGAATAATTTGTGGCTTAATAGTGCCGCGCATTAACAGGAACATCCTACACATAAATCAGCAGTGTTCCCTGGTGGACTCGGAAAGGTTTTCTCCCGCATTATTTTTTGTTGTGAAGACTGTGTGTGGTATTTTCCTAGCTCGATTCAACTGTTCTAAAGGTTTTTATTTGCTCATGTGAAAAGAGAACTGGATCTGGGAGAGGGCTGATTTCTACAAGGGGTGTGAGAACTTGCAGTGATTCCTAAAGCTGCCAGAGGCTGAATTTGCTCCATCTATCTTACAAGTTTGTCCTGGAGCCACATTCCCTAACCACAAATGGCTCATGTGGAGCCCTAGGATACATACTTTGCAAAGGGAACGCCATCCTGATAGAAGTGGTGACAAACTATGACAGTTTATCCACTCTAAAAGCCTTAAAGATTTATGGAATCTACAGAGCCAAAGAATGAGGAATACCATTCCATTAGCAAGGCAACTGTTTGGATGGCTTGTCTTAATACACACTTTTAAATGTAGAAGAAGGGGGAAAAAAAAAAAAAAAAGTAAAAAAAAAAAAAAACAAGAAGAAGAAGAATTAGATAAATCCAGATGGTCTCCCTGGCTTTCAGAATCTTCCTCCTCCTAAGAGTGCAGCACAAAATGAGTTTAAATAGACCATCTGCAGAGTGCTGCACATTTGAGTCTGTGAGAGTTCCCAGGCAACTCCTCTGGGGGAAAGAGAACTGTATATAAAGGCTCCATTTTAGATTGTCACTTAAAACTGCCCCTGTCATCAAATCAAAACAGATACATAACTAAAATGCTATGGGAAACAAATACAGTATCATGCAATATCAATACCATAAGGCAAGGTGCCAACAAATACTATGAAATCAGCACAAATCCTTTTATCCTTTTTTTTCAAGAGGATAGGACCAAAGATCAAACTAACTTCTTAGCGCCAACAGAAAAATGCTTAGGCAACCGACCATTTCTATAATGTTTCCTTCCCATTACAAGTAACTTCTAGAGGTAAATGAAGCTATCTAATCTCCATCTGGTCCTCTTCCCCTGAGAGGCTTCTGATGTTTCTTTCCCACTGTGGTTCTCTAGCTTTTCCATTCTTTTATTATATCTCAAGAGCTGAATTCAGCTGGAGGGCAGGACTGCTATTCACAGGGACCTCTGTGATCTACAGTAACAAGCTGACACAAACCTCCCACGCCCCAAGAAAAGCAAATGCAAGCTCTTGTATCTGAAAGGAATTGCCCACTGCAACTACATATTCTGGAGGATATTCACAAGCTGGTCTGCAGAAAAAGAAACTGGAGTTTCTAGTGGACAAGCAGCATGTCACAGTGAAGAAAGCCAGTGGCATCCTGGACTATATTAGCAAGAGGTCCAGGGGCCAGCAGAGCTACGGAAGTGATCCTTCACCTCTATCTGGCACTTGTAAGACTGCGTCTGAGTACTGTATCCAGTTTTGGGCTCCCCCAGTGCAAGAACAATATTGACCTGTTGGACGGAGTCAGTTCAAGAGGTCTCCAGGTTTGTCAGGGGCTGAAGAACATGATGCATATGATAGGGCTGAGAGAGGTGGACATCTTCAGCTTGGACAAGAGAATGCAAAGGGGAGACCTTGTTGCAGCCTGGTAACTACGTGCCCACAGGAGAGGACTGGAAGATGGAGCTGGCCTGTTCTCAAATGTGCACAGTGATAGGAACAGACATAAGGAACAAGGAAAATTCCATATCCAGATAGAAGAGGAAAAAATACCACTAGAGTGTTCAAACACTGGCACTGGTTGTCTGGAGAAGTTGTAGAATCTCTAATCTTTGCAGGTTAGTAACCCTTTTACCTAAGAGGGAGAGATCCAATGTCCTCCTGATGCCTGCCCATGAATAACTGGATCCATGTCATCTCTGAAACTGTTCAAGTTCCGTTTATGTACTACGGAGCAGTATATTCACTGAAATACGTCTGTATAACTTAACAGCCACAACAACACTGGAACAAAAACTCACCCTTTTCAGATAATTTTTAGTTGTTAAATTATTTGAATTAAGACAGTACCAAAGCCATTGTTGAAATGGTTATTGTTCTCCTTTGCCATAATTCTGCTTTTCGGAAACACGTTTTGATAAATGATTCCATAGTCTTTTCAATTAAAAATCCAAAGAGGAGCAGTGAAGAATTGTGAATAACTTTAACCTATCGTGAATTCTACCTACTGAAAATATCTGTGCATTTTCAGAAAGTGATGTGATATTTCACATGTTACTCGATTAACTGCAGTTACTTTCTACTGTTTTCATCTTTTTCTTTGTTCCCATTTTAACTGCCAGTTATGCTGATTTTTTAGGGACAACAACAAAGTCCCAGTTGCAGAATAGATTTGATTTCAACCTTTTAGAAAGGAAAATGGGTATTGATTGTGTGTTATTCACATCAACAGATGTAATTAATCTCGTCCCCAGAAACACATTTACAAAACCACCATGATATATCTACCTAAGATTAATTTTTAATTAACTTCAGATAAGAGCTTTATGATTGTATAGAAAGCACATTTATTTGACAGTCTCTAGTTTCGTGTTTTCAAAAGAGAAAAACCACTTAAAATTTAGTTTCACGCTGTTTTGGTAGGAAACATCTGTTAATTTTACCAGGCGTAGAAGTCATTAGCAGGGAAAAATTGGTAGCATAAATTCCAAAAACAATTTTCTTTCACATTTTACTGCACTGTGTACATGGAGCAATTCAGGGAACAACAACAACAAGCTACTTTTCGTTTATTTCAACATAGTAACGTAGGGAAGGAAAATTTTAGGGAGGATTTCAAACTGTCTTCTACCCTTGGAGGAGTTCCTGTGTATTGGATCAATGCCAAGTCCTACTAAAGCCCTTCAAGTGAAAACAGTCAGAAAAATGTTAAAGAGAAATTGTGTCTTGTAAGTATTGGTGTCATGCTCTTAAATAAGAGCAGTTTTCTGAAGTAGCGTGCAGTCTGAATTCCCTGGATGAAGTGAATCCTACAGTTTAGTGACAGGTGAAGGACAAGACTATGATAATTATGCCATTAATTTAGCAGATGAGCACAGCCAGGATCCTAAGCCTCGGTTCAGCCTCTGTGGGACTGAAAAGCACACTTCAGATTCAATCTGTATTTTGTCAAATCTGTTGCCTCTATTATTGGCACCCATATAATGTCTGATTCATAGTTACCCTATTACTCTCCTTTTCAGTATTTTACACTTTTGCGAGGACCTCAGTTTCTTTTCTTCGCTTCTCTTCTTCTATGCAAACCCCAGTTTGAAATGGGCTTTCATGCACTGTGCATCTCATTCTGTACCTTACCTTGTATCTTTTTTGAGTCCTTTTCTCTGCCTATATCTTTATCTTTTTACCATTCTTGCCTCTGAATCACTTCAGCCATTGTAATGGGCTGATTCATAGGTTAGTCTTACACTGATTCCTGCTTCCAATCTCACTGACTGGTGGCAACTACAGAAATATTAGATATCTGGCTCCCCAAAAGATGAAGCTCTGTAGTGATGCATTTATGAAATTAAGAAAGTATAACCAACTACCTCATAAGGGTAAGAGAAAGCAGTTAAGTGCTGCACGTTTCAGGTCAGAGAACAACATAACGTAATAATTTTATGCCTAAAGTTTGTCTTGAGGAGAGCCTCAGACGTAAGAACAAACTTGAGATGAGATTATAATGTTAAAATCTGACACCTGTGAAGACGTTGTTGGGAAGCTAAGAACAAAAAGGCTGAACTTCAAGTAAGATTTTCCGTTCCAGAAATAGAGGCATTCTTCCGTTATTGCAGATGAGATTAGTAATCTCTGTAGCAAAGAAGCTCAGTTTTTCAAGAGGTTGTATTGTGTCTGCTCTTAAAATGGTGCATCAGACCATGAACGTATTGGTATCGGCTCTGTCTGTAACAGATAAAAAATCTGGACAGCAGTCTATTTTTTTTGCCTGATTGATTGTAGTCCTGCCAAATCAAACTGATCTGATCTGGGTTGCTACCACATCAGTACCGTGACAAATCAAACGGTTTTTAGTGAAAAGAGGAGAATCAAAATGTGCAAACGTACTCTGGAAACAACAGAATGGTGTTGAAAGCTGATTATGCCTTTCGTATAGATGTAAGTAACGTGCTGCTGCGGACAGCCCTAACTGTTTTGTGCTGATGAAATACAGAGCTAGAACTGCAGGCAAAAGCAACTCAGCTTTGAGAAAATCGGTGCTGCATTTAACTGAAATAGCAGAGAATTATAATTTTAAACGGGAGGCAGTCTGAAAATATTTAAAGCTTCAAAAGAAATACTGCGCTATGCTAATAAAGACACATGAAAATGACAGCATATGATCAAGTTTAAAGAAGGAAAAGGGCTGTTTTATATGAAATCCAAGCTTTACGCACAGGGTTAACGCTTCTCCCTGGAGAACAGCTTTGCCAGTTACTATAAAACCCAGGAAATTTGTGTTGGTTTGTGTTGTTGCCGGCACTTAGGTGCTGGCAAGCAATGACTGTGCACGAGTTTCAAGGATAAAAATCCAAATTAAAAAAAAATAAATAAATAAAAGAAAGAAAAAAGAGGGTGGGAAGGGGAGACACACAGAGAGAAAGATGTTAGAAAAGACTATGTTTTTGGCCAGTATGACTGTTGAAAGGATTTTAAAATATGGCCCAAATTAACCTGAAAGTATGGATAAAGCCAAAAGGAAGAAGAAAGCTCTCCTCTTTTTAACTGACCCCTCATCTTTTAAAAATATCATTGTTTTCTATCCTAGTGTCGTTTTTTAAAGTTTATGACTGGCAATACTCCGTTCCCCAGCCCCTTTCTGTTTTCAGATATATCAAATCCCATGCATTCTCTTAAAGTGCAGTACCCCATCCTTTCTGCCAACATGTGCTCCAGTGCTCTTCATGCAGGACTAAAGCAAAAATAAGAAGCACACTAGTTGCTGCATGAGATTGCAGCATATCGCCTCGTAGTATCAGTCTTTTAGGATGTGAGTGAAATGCGACTTACACAAATGGTATGAAGAATTTATTTGGAGAAGGTCATGAAAAATTTGGACAGCCAGTTTTGGCAGATGGAAATTAAAAAAAAAAAACATTTTTTATAAGCAAATCTAAAGATGAGGGGATTATCATATTGAATACTGAATGCTTAGGGTGCTAACTGACAGACTTCCTGGAAAGTCCTGGACTGACTATGCACATAATAACTGCGTTCAGTGATAGAGGAGGCATGGAATCTTATTCCGCTCTATCAAAAATGAAAGGTAGGGAATCCTGGTCAAAAAGGTTGAGCAGGAGTGTGGTGGGTACTTTTCTGTTTAGTTCTAAGCGTTAGGACTAAAAGCCTGCAGACATTTTTGTGTCAAGAAGGAAAACCGTAAACAGAATCACAGCATTGTAGGGGTTGGAAGGAACGTCTAGAGATCATTGAGTCCAACCCCCCTGCAAAGCAGGCTCCCTACAGCAGTGTTCACAGGTAGAATGTCTTAGAATATTGTAGATCAGAAAGGTCTTTTCCTAATGAAAATATTTCGTGCTTAAAATAAGGCATAAAGTACAGGGTTATGCCTGAATATAAGCAGAAATTTCCTATCCCACAGCTACATTCAGTCCCAGAGAGTGTCAAAAATGAGGATGATTTTGGCCATAAGTTCTATCCTGAAATATGAAGTCCAGTGCCCAAAGCCAGTCACTTAATTAACTTTGAAGTGATGGGAGAAGGGGTATTTACTGAAGGAAACACTTCTTTGACTGAAGACTGTGAAATCATAGAATCACAGACTCACAGAATGGCCTGGGTTCAAAAGGACCACAATGATCACGTAGTTTCAACCCCCTACTATGTGCAGGGTCACCAACCACCAGACCAGGCTGCCCAGAGCCACATCCAGCCTGGCCTTGAATGCCTCCAGGGATGGGGCATCCACAACCTCCTTGGGCAATCTGTTCCAGTGCATCACCACCCTCTGTGTGAAAAACTTCCTCCTAATATCTAACCTAAACCTCCCCTGTCTCA
This sequence comes from Alectoris magna, assembly GCA_030625065.1. NCBI lineage: Eukaryota > Metazoa > Chordata > Aves > Galliformes > Phasianidae > Alectoris > Alectoris magna. The sequence goes on from CM060560.1 coordinate 112,022,429, forward strand.
GTGTAAAACCATTCCCTCTTGTCCTATCACTATTCACCCTCGTAAACAGCCGTTCCCCCTCCTGCTTATAAGCTCCTTTCAAGTATTGGAAGGCCACAATGAGGTCTCCCCAGAGCCTTCTCCAAGCTGAAATCATATAGCCTCTCATATAAGTTGTAACAATGGGTGCCAATTAGCAACACTAATATTTTTCTTCTGTCTCCTCCAGTTTCCCTAGGCAGCACCAGGTCCTTCATTGGTATGCCAGTGTGGAGACAGTTCAGTGGGACATATTTCATGTTTCAGTAACTGATTTACATTCAGTCTGCCATAATAAAGGCCAGATGATCACCTCCATTATGTAAATGAATGCATGGAAACAGCGAGGAAGTCAGTAACTTAAAGTGGCAGAAGGAACAAGTGCCATTCTGTTCTTCTCTCTATCCTTTGACCTTTCAATAGCTTTTTTGCTTGCAATTTTGAATTCAAGGGGAAGGGTACAGCCAGCCAACTGGAAAGCGATGAATTGAGTTAAAAATCATTTTATGCCACAGCTGACGCTCAGCTTACACAGGGAAAGGTGCACTGGAGATATAAAAGGTGTTCAATAAATGGAAGCCTTGTTACATTTGGACTGTAGTGCACATAAACTCTCAGTAGTTTAAATATTTTAAAATATGTTGGTTGTTAAGACATTGAAAGGCTTATTGTAATGAAATGCTTAAGGTGAGAAATATAAACAATGTACATGTCACTAACAGGAAAATATACTTAAACCAGCAGATTACCTACTTACATTTACATCTTTTGTTGTTTTATGTTTGCCTTTTTAGAGATATTTGAGCACTGAAATAATTTGATGTTTTCTTTTTTCTTCACAAAAAAATGTCTTGGCCTCATCTGAAAATGTACTGTGTTAGGCACCAACATGGCCAAAAGCAGAGATTACGCCATAGGGTTCCAGAATTGAATCCATTCACTGAAGTTAAATAACCAAGTCACCAAGAATCTGTGGAACAATTATAGTCACAATGGAAGAGATTTTTCTGACCAGCAGATTTGTCAGTATAATTTGCCATTCTAGCTGCAGTAGCTTACATTTGAATGTGCTCTTTTACTATATATATATATATATATATATATAGTACTACATATATATATATATATAGTAAAAGATAGATAGATAGATAGATAGATAGATAGATAGATAGATAGATAGATATAGATATATATAATCATCATTGTGGTATGTAATTATCCTAAATTTCAAAGTTACTTTATAAAATGTCATTTGAAGGGTGAAAACAGGAGTGAAAAAAGATTCACTTGGTAGCTGGTCTCAGAGCTTTACAGGTAACCAATGGTGTTAGGAACATACTTATCTTGCCTAAAAATAAACAAATCGAATAAGTTTTACCTGTGTGGGATTAACGTGTAGTTTTTCTATTTTATTTCTTTTTGCCTATAAGGATCTCACTCTTTTTTTTTTTTCTTTTTTCTTTTTAAGGAAAACAGCCCACAATGGAAGTAACAAATTAATCTATCATTACTTTCACATCTCTCCACATAGCGATTTAATACATTAGTAAACTAAAGAAAAGGAATAATCCTGTTGGATTTTGAGAAGGGACAAGATCACTCAAGATCACTGCCCCAGATAGCCTTGGATTTGAAGACTTCCTGAACTTCAGGAAACTTCATATTGAGTCGAATTTTGTATCAGAGATCCATTTCTAAAACCGATATCAATGCTCTTGATTCTCTTCTACCAGTGTCAAACAGATATAATTCTATTTCAGTGGGTTTGTGTCTGAAGTTTAGCCTTTGTTATCAGAAAATGAGTATGTATAGTTTATAATCTCTTCTTTTGCTAAGATTCCTTTTTTTTTTTCTTTTCTTTTTTTTTTTTCCATAGAATTGCTTATCCAGATTTCTTGTAAGAGCTGTTCCCATCTCACTATTTATGGAGCTTGGGATTTGTGGTTTCCATCTCAGACTAAAAGAGGGACCTGTGCGCCTGAAACATTCTTTTGTTACATCTCATCAACTTGATGAGAAGATGTTGCCTCTCCTTACAGACCTTGTCTGCACAACTACTGAGAGAAAAAATATGAGATATAATGGCAGTAACTCACAAATGGTTTAACCCAGAAGCCCTCACAGAAAAACCTGCCCTTACAATCAGCCAAGTTTTGCCTGGTCAGGTTTTGACGCTAGATTTCTAACATAAAGCCCCTCCTGGAAGATCTGAATTGAAATACCTAAGTTTAATCGGTATCAGATGTATGTCTAAAACAGAACAAGGGACACAGTTTGACCTTATGGTGACTGACCTACTAACAAAAGCGAGGTCTTTCGGGATTTACCTCTTCATGCTTATAGTGTGGGGCAACAAGCCAGTATAACATCTGCTTAGTATTAATTGCAAAGCAAATGTACAATGCTGACACCATTAATCAGTTTGTCCAAGTGAATAAAACGTCAAAAACTGATGTAAGAAAGCTTGGCTTTAAAAGCAAACATTTCATACAGATCTGCACGGGTCCATCTAATGATGGATAAGTTAACCCTAGAGGATGAAGAATGACTCCAGCCTAATGTTAGAGGTGGAATGCATGTAAATCTAGCTAAGTACACAAATAATGTAAAAAAAAATTAGAGGTATGGGAACTAGTTCTACAAAAATCAATCACCTGCTGTTGGTGCCACAAATATCAGTGTGTGATGTCAAACAGAATGAATCAAAGCATTTTGTTTTAAGTCCTACCTGCAAGTTGCAAGCTGTGCCCTTAAAACTAAGTATTGTAACTTCACAGAACCCCTAAAAAGTTGAGAGCTTCCCCTTTCCCTGCCTGTGCTGGGCCACAGGCAGGAACAGTACCTAAAGAACAGACATTTGTTAGAATTAGTCAGGTTGGTACAAAACAGTGCAGCAGTACTTGAAATCTGGGCTTAAATTACAGATGAAAACTGAGGATCAGTCACTAAAGGGTGCTATTATTCCCTTATGTAATGAGGAGTAGAACATCTGTCAGGGAAGGAGGAGGTAGAGAACACAAACACATGGAAGATAGAGACGGAAAAAATCTCTGCTAGCCAGCTTTAAAATGTAGGACTAATTCTATTGCTTCGTCAAATCTGGTTTTAAATTTTTAAGGCTTTTGTGCTTCCAAGATTCCCTTTGGGATATGTTTCTGGACTGTAGTGTATTTAAGTTTCAGTATATTTTTTCCTGATGCACTATTTTTTTTTTAACCTGAATTTCTTCCCACACAATTACCAGCACACCCCTTCATAACACAGTAAAAATCCACCTCCCTCATAAACTCTGTAGCATTCATCAAAGCACTGCCTTTCTTTTAGGGTAAGATTCTGTTTTATCTTCTCAGAATTCTGTGCCTTGTACTATAAATTTTCTGCACTGGAAATCATCAGAATTATTCAAGGGTAGGGCTCTAGTCTTAAAAAATCAAATGGACACTGCTGGAATAGGCACAATGTGTCTTGAAAGTATGAGACTACCATTTATTTTCGTTGGGAAGAAAAGACTGGGTATTGAACCAGCCTCTTCATGGCTATAAATCAACGACTTGGTAAGGAGAGTTTCCATCATGTGAGCTGAGAGGACTGTACATGATGTGCTGTTCCAAGAGAAGCAATACATATTTCGTTGTTGTTGTCACAGTGTTTCTCATTTACCTAGGGAAAAACCTTTACAATTTACTCTAAGTTGTTACTGAGAAAGGAGGCACATTCTTTGCTTCACCCGAAAGGAAGAAGAGCAGCATAAAATCATTTGTGGTTCAATAATCCTAAATTAGATCATATCAATATAAATGAAATTATTAATTAAAAAAAAAAAGAAGAAACTCTATGAAGCCAAGAAAACCATTTGGTGAAGTAAGCTAAACTGAAGAGCTTCAAGTCCTGAATGGTTAGAAAATCTGGGAGAACTGTTAGTAGGAAATGCAAAAATTCCTTGTAACTTGAATCCCAAGTAAAGGAAAACACTTCTAGAGGATCACTGTGCATCAGAAAGTAATGATTATCTGCCTAAGACCCCAAAACTAAATCAGTACTTTTTTTTTCCATTTTGTTCGGTGAACACTACTTCTGTACTTAACAATACAGAAGGAAGATGATGATGCACTTTCAGACTTCAATAGTATACAAAGCTTTAGTACATGCTGTAATGGAAAAAACTAGTACAAAGCATAAAGGTAATGAAAAATAGGACAAAATGCAGCCTGGGTTTACAGAAGATGGACTGTAACAGATTCATCTGGCATTTTTTTTTCACAACTGTCAACTTTTTTTTAGGGAAAGAAAATGTAGTGAATCTATCACGACTTCTATAAAGCTTTCTCATACAGTCCATTAAATAAAATTGAGAAGATATTGAATAGTATAATAATCACTTCTACATGTGAATACAAATGAACATGTCAACAGCAAGATGGTTTTGGGAAACAGCTGAGTAAGGCAGGCAGGGAACAGGGTTTTATCACTGAGTGTTCAAGGAGACATCTTCCAAGATTGCTTATGGAATTCAGTATTATAAAATTTTCTCATGAACTGCCTTGGCAGAATGACTAATGTAATCTGTTGATGACACAGTTGGAGGCATTTTCAGTATGGTGGCTAAATACTGTATACAGAGAAGGAAAAGAACATCACACAAAAACGATGATCAGTTCTGAAGTCGAGTGATAGAAATGTGATGGAAATGCAAGGCCTTGTAGGATTTCCTAGTTTAAGTTGGCACTTTATCAACCAGAGGTGTACAATGACATATATATTAGGTTGATGGCCCACCCATGACACGTAACTGACATGAAGCCATAAAAAAGACAAAGATGATATTCATCTGAAAGATATTTTAACAGAGGTAAGTAATTATTAACTCCAGTTTACAAGAAATAATGCAACCTCCCCAGGGATGTCATGTTCTAGTTATCGCTATTTAAAAAATTAATTAGACCAGGATCAGGTGCACAGAACACATTCAGCGACTGGACGCTAGGCTGGTCAGTAGGCTGGATACAAGGCTCATGAAGAGCCCGTTTTGCTAAGGCATCTAAGTGGCTGAGGTTGCTGAAATGAGCAATCAGATAAGCAGTGATGTGATTGCTCCCTGTGAACACATCAGGGAATACATGTTGAAGAGGAATTTGCTCTTCATTCCAAAAGAGCATACTGGCACATTGACAGCTAAAATAAGATTTCTAAAGAGCAGAGCAGGGAGTCACTGAAACAGCCCAGTGAGAGACATAATGGGAGCAAGAAGACCAATTATATTTTAAAAGGATTGCCAATAGTTTGTGAGTAGATTTTTATGATATGATGGTTCACCTTAACAGGAGATTGCACTTCATAGATTCCTGGGCATTTCTGCAGACCATCAAGTCCCTATTTCCCCACTTCCTCCCAGAAAAGAAGAAAAAGCCCCAAAGGGAAAAAGACAAAGTTGCCACGAGTCTGCTTTAACACGAGTAGTTTGGAAAACTCATAGCTGGTGTCTGAAAACTTGTTACTGTTTAGATCACCCTCAGACTCTAGTGGATTCCCTACTCATTCTTTGACTCCTGACTCTCCTGTTTCAGAGTCAATCTCTCTGTTTCATTCTATGGAACTCCAGCTCAGATAGCTCTCAGGCTATACTGTGTTTAGACGCAACCCTGAAAGACTTCAGAAACCCTGCAGCAAGATGTCTGATCATGCTGTGTCTATGAAATCAGACATGACTAGCTTGTCACCTTCCCAAGATAATTTGCTGCCCTGTCTTAGCTTTCTCAACTCGATTCTGTTCACTTCACTTGTCAAGAGGCCTTCAAAAACACGCCGGCCCAGTTATATCAGGACAGATACTTACCTATCCATCTAGAGTTGTGCCAGTTCAGAACGTTACAGTCAGATCTGGATTCATAAAATTACAGTTTATAAAAAATTACATAAAAATTACAGAAAATTACAGAATATGTGTATGGCAGAGACATGCCCACATGTTCACTTTCTACACACTACAGAGCAACTCTCAGAAAAGCTTCAGTGCAGATTGGCAAAGTAACCTTCAGAAATGCCTTTGTAAATGGCATACATCAAGGTTTCTGCTGGCTTCATCTTCTCCTCCCAGGGGCTGTGAACAGCTTCTGCACAGGGACTGCTTGTGTCCTAGAGGGATGCTGGTGCTGCAGTTTCTGTGTGCACTTTCCAAACTGAGGCCAGGCAATGCAAAAGATAACCGACAAACATATGTCAAATTGAAACAGAGAAAGGAATGGTCTAAGTGTCTGTTAGCATCATAAAACATTATTTGCAGTGAATGAGTCTTCAGGAGAACTGTTCTCTGGCAGCTCCAATTTGAATTTTACATTACAGCTATTTAAAGAAGCTGAATTTAAATTGAACAAAAAAAAAATCTGATCCATTCTTAAATTGAAAGTAATGTTTGGTTGGGCAATTACATACCAAATTATTATGCGGTCTCACAATATTTACCTGTAGGAATTGCGTAGTGCTTAGCTTTCATGACCTTGTGACAGACCTCACAGCCATATGAAGGGTTGCAGAGTTGTATCTAGGACTGTAGTACAGCATATGCATGATGTGTATTCTGCACAATATTTTGTGAAAAAATATATATATATAAAGCATCTCTTTTCTTCGCAGGTAAAATGCCATCAGAGCATAGGCTGGCCTATACTCAGGATTCTGGGATGTGACCTTCCAGTGCTTAAAGAGAGTTTATAAACAGGACGGTGACCAATATTTTTATATGGTTTGATAGTAGTACGTCACAGTCTGTCAAGGGGGGATGGTTTTAAACTCAAAAAGGGGAGGTTTAGATTAGATATTAGGAGGAAATTCTTTAATCAGAGGGTGGTGGGGCACTGCCACAGGCTGCCCAGGGAGCTGTGGATGCCCCAATCCTGAAGGCTTTCAGGGCCAGCTTGGGTGGGGCCCTGGGCAGCCTGAGATGGTTGAGTGGCAACACTGCCAGAGGCAGGAGGTTGGAACTAGGTGATCTTCAAGGTCCCTTCCAACCCAAGCCAATCTATGATTCTATGATTCTATGTCATCAAACTTAAGTTATGTTACTAATATTGGTATCCATGATTAGTCAAAATCATAACATTTATGTTTTGTGTTTCTAAGCACTCAGGTTTGAAGATGTTCTGGAAAAGCACATGAGACATCTCACAGCTTTGTCATTCATATTTTTAAAAATAAGAGTTTCTTTAAAACTATATTTTAGGCATTTACTCAGTTAAAAGACACTTCAGTTTCACACCCATTAAAAATTAATTTACCGTCTCCATAATTCTTCATGTTCAGCTATAGGCAGTGACAACATTTCCACTTGCATGGCAAAAGCTGGAAATTCTGGCAACTCAGCAAAGAGCAGAGGGGTCTTTTCAGATCTGTTACAGTAGGGAAGGCAGCCTGGGACTGTGAGATGAATATGGCTGGAAGGCAGAATTAAAGAATTGCTCTGAAGTGATATGGTTAATCATATTGCTTATAAACAAACATTTTTCCTTTCCAGACTGACCTTCCCTCACCTCCAGATGATGAGGAGCTCATCCTTCTTACAGCTAATATTAAAAGCATAGTTCAGTATACTGGTGTTATTGGCTAGAATTGTGAAACACCCAGACGTATAGACTAGAAACAAATTCATGTTACAAGCAGAAACAAATCCACTTTATAAGCATCCCCCCTCCATTTTTTTTTTTTTTCTTTTAATCCTGCCTATTGCAAGTTGGGATTCACAATTTCTGGTGCATCTTCCCATTGTGTAACCTGTGCTCATTTAGGGACTATCCTTTGTTAGATGTCTGCAAAATGCTCACTGCGGAGACTTCCCTCAGGACTTTTGAAATCCTTCTCATACCCTTTAATATAGTATCTAATAATAAGCAAGAGTCAAGACCACAATTATTCAGCAAATTCCATTGCTATGGAATCACGATATACACAAGACCCTGATAATATCTCTTTATTTTGTACATAACTTTGTTCCTAGACAACTGCACATAGGGTCAAGTGCTTTGGGAGTTTAGATCATTTTGTTTCCTATGCATTATCTAAGTGAGGAATTGCAAGCAGGCGCAGAGTGCCTCCCACATTATCAGGAAGCATCTGGTAATTTGACCTACAGTTGCAAATGAAATTCTCTCCTTTGAGCTTCAGATGTAAAAGTCCTGCTTGTTTACAACATTTAAAACCTCATTATTAGGTCTACTCTTTATCATCTTTTAAGATGCTACTGAGCTTTTCCTTTTACATTTTTTACACATCTGTGTAATCACTCTTTCAAACCTATTTAGCTATATGGATAATTGCTCTGAAAGCAATTAATGAAAGTCACCCCTATTTTGCACCAGACGTAATAGTGGCCACAAAGGTGGACTCAAGTTACAACATGACACCGACTAACTTCCTGTTCATCATGAAAGCTCTCCTGAAGTTGCTGGTAATACATTCTATTTCACAAATTATTTCTTTGTCCTCTTTTTTTGTTATTTTGTTTTTTGTTTTCCCTAGAAAGACCATAGCAGCATTAACATGTAGCAGCATTGCTATGGCTAAAATAGCCTAAGGCTGCAATCAGGGCAAGGAGGTCATCACTTTCTGATACAGGCCGCAAAACACAGTCCTGTTTGTATATTACAAAGCTTTTCTACATAAGATACTCTAATGAAAGATACAACTTTCTAAAAACTAGTAAAGGTGGCCCCTAAGCAATGGTTTGCTCTAGAACCAGTCAGTAACATTATTTTCCCTGTTTTTCTAAGTATTTCTAGAGTCTGGTCACAAGGCGCTCCTGTCTTCCCGTGCAAACATGCCCAGTTCTTGGTCTTCCTGCTTTATTAACTTATTTTCCTATTCTGTTCTCTGAAAGCAGGCACTGTGTTACCTATCCGACCATCCTCTTCTCAAAACCCACTGCAATAGAAATATTAATGAATACTTTCCCTGGGCTAACTAAAATCCTGGAAAAAGCACTCCGAATTTTTTTTGTGTCAGGAAGTTCTCTGGAGTACCCCTGGACAAGGTTTTGAGGAGCCCAGCATTTGGCACGTTCCTGGAAAAGAAATGAGCAGTTTTGCATTTGATTTCCCAACATCTCATGAGTTATTCCAGTACATCTAGCTCGTCATTTCATCAATTCAAATATTCACCTTTAAATTCCTAGAAAATATTTGTTTGGGAGAAAGCAGGACGTGCTCTGTGTTTAACAGGAACAGGCTGCCTTGTGGAACGTGCATTGCTGTGAGTAAGAACCCTGGAATGAGAAGCTGAATCTTTCCTCAAAAGCCTGATGGATTGCTTTCCTTTTGTTTTGGCTCAAGGAGGATTCTGACACCATTTGTTCAGCTCTCCACACAGTTGCTGAGCCCTGCATTTCTGAGAAGAAAAAAAACTCCTGCAATACAGAAAAATATGTCCCTTCACTTAGGAAGAGGCAGTAATGGGACCAGCAGGTCGTATAAAGAAATATTGCACTATAAAATGGTTGTTGCTCACAACATTTGAACCTGTAATTTTGAGAATATTGTTTCCTGTTCTTCCATGAAATTTTAAAAGGAAACATTCCCGGAACTGTAGGATCTGGACCAGATAATTAGCATATATACATTCGGGAAAGCAACAGTCCTGTGTATCAATGTACAACGTTTTTCTCAATGAACCCGTGACTTAAATAGTCAGCATAAAGGAGACATCTGCAGCATTTGCTCCGAAAAGTCTATTTCCTTACAGAACAGTAGACTTCATAGAAACTTATCAGTTTACAGACCACTTTTAGATAGGATTGATCTTCCCAGTGCTTTGTAGGCTAAGATTGCAATCTTGCTGAAAAATAGTCAGGAAGCCACAGAAACAATAAAATCTTTGGAAGGAAAGGGATAACCCAGAGCGGATGGCAAGTTGAGTTAGTTCCTTGTGTCTGCTCTCCCTAATTCAAGAGTTGACTCAAATATTTCGCCTGTTTCACAACTTGACTTTTTCACCACTGCTGGCCAGCAGCCAGCATTCCTGTCAGGCGCAAGCAGTGGGTCAGAGCCCTTCCATGGACAAAAAAGGTGCTGTGGAGATAAAATCTTAACTGCTTTCTGGCCAAGATCAGGCTGCAGCCATCATTTACTCATTCCTTGTCTTTCATGCTGTTGCAGCTGGGTTCATACATCTGAAAGATGGGAGATAATAAAGTGTGAAGACTAAATGAACTTTTCTATACTGAAAACAATAGGGAAGAAGTTTTGGGAGCAGACGCAGCAAAAATGGCTGTGGAAAAACTACCTTATGCAAAAGTGCATGGAATTCTCATGATCAAAACCATTTCAATTTCTACAACACTTCTTTATTTATTTATTTTCCTTTTCTAAGCACTAGGAAGTGTTGCAAACATTTTATTCTACACTACTGCCACTGAAAGTAAGAAAGTAGTATTATTCTAATATTATATATTGCAATATTGAGAAAGAGACTGTCAAGCTACAGAAAAACAGTCATTGAGTTAGGACCGGATACTCAGAATATCAAGGAATCAACTCTTGCCCACAGCTTAAGGTTACATTTTCACTGACCTAGGCCATGCAGGTTCTCATATAGACTCCAGGAACTGACCACCTCTGTAAAAACACAAAAACAAAGTGATCCCTGCCTGATCGATAGGGAATTGAAGTTCAAATATATCTGGTCACACAGGAAGTTTATGGAAAAGGCAGGAACTGAACCAGATGTTCGAAGGTCTGGCCCAATGCCTTAAGCATAAAATAATGCTTTTACCTCATAAAAGTGCTCTAGACTAAAACCGATCTCTCTCACCTTTTACAATCTGTTTTAGTAAAGAGAATAGAGAGATATCTAGAAGTATGCTATTAACCCAAAGACTACTCCATGATAAGAGAACATCCTTTGATGACTGTGGAATGTTACATAGCTTTTACTTAAAACATTAAAAAAAAGAGAGAGAGAGAGAAGAAAAAAGTGCCTGTCTTGTGGAGACAACTTCCAGACTTGGATCTGCTTTCCTCTTTTCCCTCTCTAAACTTGTTTGTTTGTTTGTTTGTTTGTTTGTTTGTTTTTTAATACATGTCTAACAAAATTACTCAGGATTGACTGACATGGATGGTACTGAATAAGCTGGACAACATAAGTCCTTTTTTATACACTATGAATTTTTCGTGAAAACTCGGTAGGGAGAACGCACAGCTCCATTATCCACACTTCCCAAACTTCACAGGGAAGATATCCATTTCAAAAACATTGTTTCTTTACAGCATGTAAATAAATTTGACTAGAGCTGCTGGGCAGAGAAAAACTCTTGTGCTGTCATCTCTCTATCCCTCTGGATGCAACCTGGCCTCGATAATTAGCCTTGGCTCCTGTGGGAACAGAAATGTGCTGACTAAACGACTGTTCCTGTTATCTGGGTTCCCTACTGTGCTGTGAGTTCTTTGCTTTAATTTCATTAACTGCCTTAAAGTTCAGTCGTGTGCAAAATGTCTTTTTTTCCTCTTCTTCTTCTTCTTCTTTTTTTTTTTTCCTAACAAAATCTGCATTAAGGTAAATGCAATTGCTTAATGGCCAAATCAGCAGGGTGAAGCAAACAAAGAGCTGCACTGCAGGTTCGTATGTGAATGAATGCCAATTCAAATCTACTTAACTTCTGTAAATTGATTTGGAGGCAGCACCAGATGTGCCACTAGATTTCCATTTATTCCTCACAGAAAGTCAGTGAAATTCATGTCATCTGGAAATTGTCCCAGGGAAGCAGATGCGATTTGTTTATTGAGGCTTTGACTGAAGACCAATTCTTGAAGTTTCAGATTGGTGTTCAGGGTGCAAAGCACCTCTCAGGAGACTTCCAGTATAGTGGTAGGCCACAATGTAAGTAGAATCTGCTTAGTGTAATACAACAGAGATTGAAAAGGTCTTCTGAGTAATTCTGTGGATGGAAAACTAAGATCAAATCAGATATTTATACCATAATATCCTTCTCTACCTAACTCGGATGAGAGCACTTTGCTTCAGTGATCGTCATGGTAATTCAGTCCAATTTTCTTTTCTATTGAAAAGTCCATTTCCCATGGCCGTTTTCTAAGATCTCAGTTTTTACAGGAAACCAAACCCACTAACACATCCCAGTTGGAGGGGGGTTTCCACTGCTCAGAGAAAGGTACTGAGAGGTACAAAAGTTCAAACGTACTCAGCTGCAGATGAGCTCACCCTCACCAGTTCTCTGCAGCTGATTATAATAAAAACATCACCTCCCATGTGACCAGCTCTCACCATTGGAAAGCAATAATGTCACCTCCAGTGGGATCCTGGATGATATACAACTAGTATTAAAACACAGATATTTCTCCAGATTTCCCTGCAGCCTGTAATTTCCTTTAGTGGAAAGGACTGGCTGATGGAGCAGAATTTAAAGAGGATAAAGGAATAAATACTCTATCAATATTAAAGAGCAAGAAGAAAATATGACCACCGCAGTAACACAGATTGTAGCTTGGCAGTTGGGGTAAACACATGGGACTGCTTTGACAATAAGAGTTGGTTTTTTTGTTTGTTTTGTCATAAAGTATACAGCGTTGAATAAAACAAGTTGCTATTAGCATTTACTCCTTCAAGCTAAAACTGTTCTTTCAGGTTTGATCAAATAGCCCGTGGAAAGATTCGTTTCATGAGGCCTTTGAGCAAGTCACTAAAGCATTTAGACAGAAAAACTGTAATGCAAGAAATTTGCTCTTCCATGCAAGACTGCTGCTTCCAAGAAATATCATGGACTTCTAAAGTGTGCTGTGCCCGATGGCCTCAAGGAAGAGCAGAGACATTCCTATAAAAAGAATAAAGGGGAGAATACTTGCTGAGTAACTGTCCTTATTCATTAAAGATGGGCAATTACTTGCCTAATATTTAATTTGCAGCATTCTTTTCTTCCTTTCTGGAGAAAAAGGGCCGTTATATTATGCATGCCTGTCATGAAAGAGGAGATTACTCACAAACAAAAGAATTCAGATATCCTGAGGAACATCAGATAAGCATTACAATATGCCCCAGAGTTTGCTTGAGACAACATAGCTATGGGGAGGCTATATAATTTCTAGACACTCCTCTCAGCTAGATTCCATTACTGAGCGGGGAGGTGTGTGATAAAAAAAAATTCAGTGTTGTTCCTCATGGTTTTTAAGAACCTATCTCCCATCTCTCTGTGTAGACAGTATTTACATGAAGCCAAGGAAAGAAATATCTGCCCAACGAAAGTGTCTCTGGAAAGACTGAGTGCAGTAAGTATCGTCGGTAAATTTTCTTACTGGGACATATTCTTTTTCCACAGGGAAAACAGATCTTCAAAATAAAAGACACTGTTATTTTGACAGAACAAATAGAACTGCTAGCATTGCAGATTGACTAATCAGTGCATTGGAAATTGCTGAATAAGTATGGCTTTATCTTCACAAAAACCAAACAGACCTAAGAATGTGTATTAACTGCTGACAGTTTCAATAACTTATCTGAAACCATTTTTAGCTCTTCCCAGTCTTCATTATTTCTCCAAAGAGAGATTGCTGGACTAAGTGGGCCTGAGAAGATGCATAACTTGCACCGTACCATCTATTTTCTTGTCTTAGGGTTACTTTCAAGAGGCTTCAGAATGTATGAGGTGGGCCTATGCTTGACAAAGCTCAAAATGTGAGGAGGAGAGATGGGACATTTGAAAAGAAAAATTCCTCGAGGTATGTTAGTGCTGTAAGGCTGAAGCAACACTACCAGTGTACTTTAGTGATGCACAGGGCTCTGACAATTAGCCATCACTGGCAACAGCCTGAAAGACTAGTCAGAGAAACCAAGGTTTGTCAGTCACAGGGTCTCACAACTGCTAGGGTTGGAATGGACCTCTAGAGATCATCGAGTTCAACTGCCCTGTTAAAGTAGGTTCCGTACAGCAGGTCACCCAGGTAGTTATTGAGGAAGGTCTTGAATATCTCCAGAGAAGGAGATTACACAAGCTCTATGGGCAGTTCTTGTTGAACCTCATCAGGTTCCTCCCTGTCCAGCCTGCTCTCCAGTCTGTCCAAGGTCTTGTTGAGTGGCAGCACAGCCTCTGGTGTGCCAGCCACCCCTCCCAGCTTTGTACCATCAGCAAACTTGCTGACAGTGGACTCTATCCCTTCATCCAGGTCGTTGATGAAGATGTTGAACACGACCAGACCCAGCATTGACCCCTGGGGAACACTGCTAGTTACAAGCCTCCAAACAGATTCTGTGCCACTGACGAGAGCCCTCCGAGCTCTGCCAGTCAGACACTTCTCAATCCACCTCAATGTCTACTCTTCCAAGCTCTTCTCGGTGGTGTGTAGAGATGGGACAATGAGTAATGGCCTAAAACTGCAACATAGGAAGTTCAGTGCTAATGTGCAGAACTTCTTTATGGTAAGGGTGGCAGAGCACTGGAACAGGCTGCCCAAAGAGGATGTGGAGTCTCCTTCTATGGAAATATTCAAGGCCTGTCTGGATGCCTACCTACATGACCTATTGTAGATTACCTGCTTTAGCATGGGGGTTTGACTCAGTGATCTCCTGAGGTCCATTCCAACCCCTATGATTCTGTGATTCTGTGAAACCTTATTTATTTGTACACAAGGTGACTAACTCACTAAAGTATGTATTCTGTGGTAAATAGCCATGAATTTAGATTTCATACAGTTCCTAATTTATTCTCTGGTACTCTTTAGAAGAAAAATAGCTGGCACGTACGTACAGAAACAATTTGGTACGGTTTCCAAAATTGTTTGGCTTTGGTCTAACTTACACTGCCTGAAAACCCCACCTGCCATGAATTACTTTTATTCTTTCCTGCTTATGAAAGAGGTGTGTAGGCTGAGGAAGAGGAAAGCTAGCAAAAGATGTGTGGAGGTACAGTGATGTAGATTGGAGCATAGAAGTTAAAATGACATACTTCTTGGCAAAAAAATTACTCATTTGACATGCTTCTCTTTTATGTTCTTATGTACGGCTAGCTGCTAAAGCAGTGGTGCTAAGGCTTGTACACCAGAAAAGCTGTCCCATCCATAACTTGGTGGTGACTTGGCTAGGTGTTGACTACAGTGTTGAATTTCTGGGTATGAAAAAGTGGGAGTAGACTTTTTCAGACAGCAAGAATGATTTGAAAAACAATCATTCCATTAAAGCAGCCTGACTCAGACAAAATTTTGTCACTCATTCCTCTAAAAAAATCCCCAAACTTAAACAAACAAGATTCATGCAAGATAGTACTACCCAAGCTATTGTAAAAAGGAAAACTTAAATAATTATGTGCATCATTTTTTCTGCAGATTCTTAGCTCTTGGTTTGCACTGAGTTAGTGAGTGTCAGAGTACAACAGAGGCCAGCTGTTCCCTAAGGGTAAGGGAGCTGTTGAGGGGCTAAGCATGACAACAAGGACAGTAGGGCAGAGGTCCTAATTACCAGACAGAATCCAGACCCAAAGCAGTCAAGCAAGGAGAGCAGAGCCAAACTGGAGATAGCAGTCAGGGTCAGTCCAGAATCCACATCATGCTTGGTAATGAGGCACATCTGAGAAACACAAGTCAGAATCAGTGCAAAAGCTGAAATAATGAGGTGTTCAGAGCAATTCACTGCATCTTATGAAGACAGCAGTAAGCAAGCTCTGCTGGAGAATCCTTAGGTAGAAAGGAAGCACTAGTCACTTCCAGTGATTATCCTCTGTGAACATAACACAGAATCTGCAGCACATCCATCGCCTTTACACTATTATGTCTCCCTGCCTTCACAGGTCATGTTTGTTTAGGGCAAGATAAAATGTCTTCTAGGACAAGGGCCTCACTGCTTCATTTCTTCAATTTCCATCTTGGTCAGCCCACGGAAAAGCAACATTAAGCAAAAAGCACACTGCAGGCTTGTCCTGCATGTCCATCTGTGTATCAGTCTCACATTTGATTTCTGTACTGTTAATGCCTTTGAGAAATGTTAGAGGTATTCTGGAAGGAAGAAAACAGGTAAAGCGGCAGCTTCATAAGTAGGGTAGATCATCAGAGAGTATAGGTAGAGAGAACAGGGTAGATTCATTAGAGAGTTCTGCTAGCAATAAGACATATGCTTAAATTTTATTTCCGTGAGAAACATTCATAATCAGACAAGGCACTCTACTTGACAAAGGTAGGGAGGAATCTCCTTTTGGGTTTAGCTGTTGGGTCGAGAAAGAAGGAAAAAAACAGGAGCAACTTCTGCAATTGAATCAATGGTTGGGACAGTGCTGCTCTCTACCGGTGAGAAACACACATTGCTCTAGCAGTACACTCATGCCCGGGTATGCACGTAGGCCATGCTTCAAAAGGTGTGAGCTATTTTAACAATTTTAAATAAAAGCTGTAATATCTATACAAATTTCTATCTTGTCACTATTAAAATTAAATACTTTTTAATTTTTTTGCGTGTCTAAAAGCTTAGTTCCTTCTTCAGACTTTGTTGCTTCAAAGTAAATCCAGCAGTTTAATACAAACATGATGCCATTGTTTCACGGTCAAGAAAATGTCTTCAACTTATTTTTAATTATTTCTTACCCCCTTATTTTTTTTTTTTATGGAAAAATCATGGATTTTCATTGAAATGGGAATTTGAACTCTCTGAATAATAGCTGCAAATTTAGAGGGTGTTTGAAAATGGGTTCCAAGGGTTTATTATCGGAGTTAAAAAAGTAATATCTATTTGCTTGTAAAACAAGTAAACATAAAAGTGGTGCTCTGTTGATAGAATAACACACGTACTTTCAAATAATGATGGATGTTCACAAAGAACTCATAGTTTCAGATCCTAGAGATTCAGTCTCACTTAAGCTGAGGATAAGAAGTTAAACACAATACTCAGAATTTAATCATGGCTAAAATAATAACTGAGTTTGTGTCTCACAGACACAAGGCTGAATGAAATGGTAGACAATGATTTGGATATGGTAACTTTTGCAGAATGGATCAGAGAAGATTCTTGGAGAGACTCTCTCTGGATTCTCCCTGTGTACTTCTCCATCTGGATGATAAGGAGGCTCCAGAATGGAGGTTTGGCTGCCAAGAGAGCATGGCACTCTCCTTTCATAGAATGATAGAATCATAAAATCACCAAGGTTGGAAAAGACTTACAGGATCACCCAGTCCAATCATCCACCCATCACCGATAGTTCTCACTAGACCATGTCCCTCGACACAACGTCCAAACGTTCCTTGAACACCTCCAGGGTCGGTGACTCCACCACCTCCCTGGGCAGCCCATTCCACTGCCTGACCACTCTTTCAGAGAAGTAGTATTTCCTAACGTCCAGCCTGAACCTACCCTGGAGCAGCTTGAGGCCACAAGCTTGAAGCTTTACTGCAGGAGAGATTCCATTTTGACTGGAGGTGCTCATGGTTTTATCATCTGGTTCTCTTTAGGCATACTCAGATCTTAACACAACAACTTGCTTCATCACACCTACATGATACATGCCTATGACAGCTCTCCTAAGCATCAGCAGCAGCATTCCCTGTGGCCTTTTCTCACACTGCTTTCACTTAAAAGTCTCACTATGAAACACTGTCCACCTTAAGTAAAACAGAACAACAAAGCACTGAAGTGTCTAGACAAGCAAACACCCCTTTCTTGTGTAAAATCACTGAACGTGGAAAAATATTAAGATACACCAATTTGCTCATTTTCTTTCGTTCTATGTCTCTCCTTTGCCTGGGGGACTGTCAGTTACAGCCATGGTCCTCATGTGGTCTATAGGTACTCTCGTCTTGCAAACTGTTGTCAGTGTGAAGGTTATTCTGAAATAATTGGAGCCACATCTTGAAGTCTTCCCCTTCTCTCTGTTGTAGGCAGCTTCTGTTCCAGCAGGCAGCAGGCAACCTGATGGACAGTATTTATTTGAGCAGAGATAGTTGCATCAGTCTTCCAGGAAAGGCTGACACTGCTTTTTCCACAGGCATGGATTGTCTTTGTGTGGTCCTTCCCCTCACTCCACTTCAGTAACTAAATGAACAGCAGAGCACCAATTCTAACAATGTTTGCTGAGCCCAGCATGGTCACCCAGCTAAGGGCCTCCGTGCAGGAAGGTAACAATGGTACTATACATTCATGTAGAATGACAAACAAGTCTCCAAAAGATATTAGGAAACATCCTGCAGTGCCTTGTTTAATTGCAGGAGCAAACTGCAGATGAGACAGAATGCCACGGCACACAGGGAGCATTCATCACAAACAGATTGCTCATTGTTTTACATGAAGTAAGATCTGAAAAGTTGTAATGTTGCCCTATCTCCTGGAAGGCTTGGTCACAAAGTCTGTTGTGGGATCGTGTATACAGCCAAAGAATTTATGGCTAGAGTCTCAAGCACAGTGGCCTTGGTGGTCTATTGCTGAATATGTGTGATAATTTATTTATTTTTTTAATGTTGATGAGTGGCTATGATACAATATTAGTACTTTGTTCCACTTTTCTTCTGGCAACTCTGTTACTTGCCATCCTCAGGAAGGATTCACAGTGATTATGAGTGCAATCTCAGCCTCTTCTCTGGCAGTCATGGCAGCATGGCAGCTGATGAGAAATTGTAAGACTCCAAGAAAGAGTTGCCCTACCAAGATGCCATGTAAGATTATCAGCTGTTTTTTCCTACTTGCAGGGAAGTTTTTGAGTTTTTGTGCTGCTACCCATGAGCAGCTGTAAATTTGCACCAGCAAGGGACGATCTGGCCTTAGGGTAATCCAGAGGGTACACGATAAGACATAAAGTCCCTTCACATATCCCCAAGCTGAGTTTGCACTGAATATAATTATACCCCAAGGACAGAAATGGAACTGATGAAAATGACATCTTTGTTGTGTTTGTTTTCTGAGAAAAGAAAATCCACCAGAGGTTATCAGAAGAACCATTTTATTTTTAGAATGCTCTTGTTCCCATGGAACTCAAGAGAATTTTTGTCTTTTACTTGAATGGGAACAAAACACTGCCCTTGGGGAATGACTTCTTACATTACCAAAAAAGAAATACGATTAGGAAAACCTGCGGAGTATATTTTTTCTAGTACTTTGCTCTCGAGGAAATGTGTCCATAGAAAGAAGTGTTTATTGTTCACCCTGAGACATTATTTTGTCATGCTGTTAGTTTAATAGGGTACTGTTTTGGAATTTTTTCAATGCTTATTAGAATTAATAGGAATCACGGGTTTTTATTAATCGCTGGATTAGAGGATTGAGTCTCTTAGCAGATTTCTACTAATGAAAAGAGAGAATACAATTTTACTAATCTATTTGATGCTTTTGCAATAAACTAAAGTATGTTCTAGCACGTACAAATGTAGAGGAAAGATAAAGATAAAAATCCCATCTCTATACAGCTTAGATCTGAAAAAGAAAAGTTTTCCTTGTGTTGAAAAAATGTTCAAGTTTCTCCCTTTCTTTTTCAAACAAGCCAACAGTTGTCTGTTAGTTCAGGGATTGCTAAAGAACTGACAAGCTAAACTAAAACTAAAATCCGTTGGTCAAAACAAAACGTAGTTGAAACTGACATGGGATACTTTTCAAACTCAGTTTGTTCTCCTAGCAATAAACAGATTAGTAACCAGGTGAATATGTCCCTCGTAGAGAGAAGTGACTGGTTACAGTTAAAGGTTGCCATTATGAGATTGAAGTCAATGCTTTGGAGGGCAGATGTGATGTGTGTCTATAGTTTGGGGTAGGGTTCAGAAAAGGATGAGTTTCACACATAAATTTACAGCAAGATCTTATAAATGTGGTGGGTCTAGCATAAGAGCTGGAGATGGCAAGGATTTACGCTTTCTGGCTAGTTGCAATGGAAACTGGTGGCAGCAGCTTTATTGTTAAAGGTAGTATAAATGCATAGTTTGGTAGGTTGAATGCATGGTTTGGATTTAGGAGAACAATCTGTAGAATTACTTATCTCACAACATCACAGCAGCCCTACAGTCCTTATTTCAGAGGCATGGAAGATCTGACGATGCATCCTAGAGGCAACAGGAGTGACTAACTGTAGTGCAGGACACTGTCATACTTGTCCCTGTGGAATCCTGACCTAACTACAGAAGGGAAACTTGCATTTAGTGTGTACTTCCATAGAGGTAGAATCGGGGCCCATGTCTGAAAGGATGATTGGCTCTGATACGGAAGCTGGTAATTCCGTAATGGTTAAAGAAAAAGGGCAAAAAAGAAGAGGAAAATGGAGATTATTAACAAATCCAGTCCATCAGGGTGAGGCAAGAAAGGAAGAGTACATTCTATATGCTATAGCACTGAATGGAGGATGGGTAGACTTCAAGATATTATTATGATTAGGACTGGGTGTAGTGTCAGGCTTTAAGGAAGTACAAGTTGTAAATAAACATTTATTGCTAAATCCTGCCATCTTTTTCCCTTCAGTTAAAGGCGAATTTCCAGCAATGAACTCTCAGTGAATCACAGAATCACAGAATCATAGAATCATAGAATGGCCTGGGTTGGAAAGGACCATAATGATCATCTCGTTCCAACACCGTACTATGTGCAGGGTCACCAACCACCAGACCAGGCTGCCCAGAGCCACATCCAGCCTGGCCTTGAATGCCTCCAGGGATGAGGCATCCACAACCTCCTTGGGCAACCTGTTCCAGTGCGTCACCACCCTCTGTGTTTTCACACTTCCTCCTCATATCTAACCTAAACCTCCCCTGTCTCAGTTTAAAACCATTCCCCCTTGTCCTATCACTATTCACCCTTGTAAACAGCTGTTCCCCATCCTGTTTATTTGCTCCCTTCAAGTATACTGGAAGGCCATGAGGAGGTCTCAACTGTCAACAATTACGGTGTGATAGGACTATAGATAATGCATGTAGCACTTATGCAGGTAGAGTTCAGGGAAGAAGAGGACACAGACCTGAATTTGCTGTAGTTCCTATAGACTTTGAAGAGACAGTTAGCGCTAATACCAGGAAACCGCTTTACTCAGCATTAAGTCCGAAGTTCAAGACATATGCTAGTCTGTCCAGAAGGCTATCCTAATGGTATCATCCTCTTTTTCTGTGAAAGAGAAGATGGAGAGCTAAATCAAGTGTTGGATCCTAACAGCTGGTAAGGAATAACTGAAGTAAGGGTTGATGCTTGTTGTCAACGTCTTCATAGTATTGACATAGGATAGTGTGAGTAAGGTTACCCGCAAGTGAAGGCCCCAGTCTGGATATCTGGTTTCCATTTGGAAAGCAGAGGTTGAGAGGTTGTCTTTGTTCCTGGATCCTGCCAGGCCTCAGGTTCCAATTTCTGAACTGGCTCTCCTCACAATGAAGAATGTATAATTCATCCTACAACAGAAAAGAGTAAATGAACTAAGGATGAGACAATTGATAGAGTGGCTTAGGATCACAAGTCTGGTAGAAGATGATTAAGGTCTTGGTATCACGTACATCAGTTCCTTAAGAAGCTAAGGAAGAAAAGCTGAATTTGGAGTTAGGGATCTGTGCAGCAAAAGTTATGGATCAAATATTAGTGTAGTTTCCTGCAGGGAATGGAGGCCTACAGCAAGGAGTAATTCTACCAAGGGGGATCTTCTTAGTCTTTCCGGAACTTAAGAAGAAATTTAGACTCAATATTGAAATTGCAATTCAAGAAAGCAGAAGCTGCAGTGATCAGCTCATTGTTGGAGCCTTAGTTCCGTAGTGCAGGATGAAAGCTACTGAGAGGAAGGGACCGTGTTTTCTGCATGGGCCAGTAAGTTTTTCACTGAGAGCAGAGCAATGGTTGGTGCTACATTTTATGTAAACTATTCCTGAGAGGCTTGTACTGTTTCTGTGTTCTCTGAGACCAGTAATACCCATTTCACTGTTAATCTTTTTAATAGAGAACGGCAGGCATTTAACAGAAACTACAGTATACGTAAGATTCTGGACAAGGTTTTAAATTGGAATTTGCTTTGGATTTTCAGTAGTTATTCCATCTTCAACACAAGCCTTTATAGAACTGAGATGAAGACTGACATAAGGTTTAATTACTTTCAACTCAGATTCTGAGAAACGTTATGGTTCAAGTCCTGTTGGACTGGGCTGGGGATTGGAGCTGGCAACGGACATTGTACTTACATCTGGTTATTTTTGGAGAGAGGTAGGTGTTAACAGAGGTCTGATGAAGGAAAGTGATAATATTTTAATGATACCTTTATGGATTATTTTTGAGTCCGAACAAAATTATTTGCTGTGAATAACAGAAAACAAACCAGAAATTGCAGTTTTGAACTGCCTTTGAGCATGGTAAATTGGAAGAAAATACCAAATAAAATAATGATAGTTGTGTTATAATAAATGCTTTGATTAACTCTCATTTTTAATTTTATTTCTACTGTCATGTTGCCCAGAATGACTTTTTCTCCCCTACTTTTCAGTTTGACCACCTTGGCTAAATATTCTGCTCATAGTGCCGTCTTCCTGTGCCATACCTAGTTTAACTTTATGCATACAGAAAGACACAAATACAAGAGTTAAAGAGAAAAGTAGTCATCCATAATATTAGTGAAAAAGTAAAGATTTCAGCTATTATTTTCTGTCTTCCCATAGCACAATACAGGGTAGCACATGAAGCACGTTAAATAGGACACTACATAAGGTTCCACCATTCACCTGTCAAACGCTGTCGGTTTCCTTGTTTTGCAAATAAACACAAAGTTTCAACATTCAGAGTTGTCCTTCTGGCATGTTTTATGAACGTTAAATATTCATGTATGAAATCTGTTGAGATCAAACCTTGGAATAATTTTGACTTTGTTCATGACCAATTAAAATGCCATATAAATTTCAGATTCTGCCATCTGAGTAGCTTGAATGCAGAGAATGAAGGACAATATCCTGTACTCCTAATTTAATTTTCCCATCAGTGTTTGTTTGAACTCTGTCTGTGGGTCACGACAATGAATGTCTGTGCAAATACTTTCTGCTTACACCAGCCAGGACTATGTGTGCATAATTCCAGCTAAAATTTCAACAACAGATTATAGTTAGTTAAGCTGTCTTTTCCCACATAGAAAATAACACTTTCAGATTGAAACCTTAATTAACGAGCTATATCTGTCACTTGCCTGTGGCAGAGCTTTGATTTTATGCAAACTGATCCCCCCTCTGGCTCCAGATCTTGTCTGGAGTTCGAGGAATCTTATAACCTTCAGAAAATAAAATTTTATTGAACTTGGAACAGTCCCACGAGCATCAGAGATTTGCTGCGCACACAGAGAAAACAGAAGATAAGTAAATGGCAGAAGAATGCAGTGACTCACTTAACCTGAAGAAAGAAGGTAAAACCTGTGGAGGAAGACACTAGCGGGTAGAGGCCGCAGTTCCCCTTTGGGTCAGCTGGAAGTGTTTTTCCACTCACTTCTAATTTTTTGCTTTGCGAGTCATCAGCCTTGAACTTGGCAGTGACACAGAGGTAGAAAGAGGTGGAAAGGGCACTTCCATGCTTGTCAGCTTGGAAAAACAAAGCAGGAACATCCGCCAAAGAAATCTCTGGTCGCTCTGGAATTTCTTGAAAGTCCCAAATATTGTTATTTCCTCCGGTTTTGTGTGCAGTATCTGAACAAGATTGAGTTGTAAGTGTTCCCATGGTCTTTGCATGCACAAAGACAAATGAGATGATTTCAAACAATTACGTTTATTTAACACTGATGGAACAAGGAGCCAAGCAGCTTCCAAGAGGGTGTTTCTTCAGCATGACCTTGAAGAGAGTTTGAGAATAGGCTGAGTGCCCCTTCTGTGCACAGTCAGAGCTCCTGGAAACTTCAAGATGGCGTAATACCAGCAGAAGAGACATGGCTGGCTGCTTCCAGCTGAGGGGAGACCTTATTTCTCTCTTCAAATACCTGAAAGGTGATTGTAGTGAGAGTGGGGTTGGTCTCTTCTCACTGGTGACAGGTGACAGGACAAGGGGAAATGGCCTCAAGTTGCACCAGGGGAGGTTTAGGTTGGATTTTAAGAAGAACTTTTTTACAGAAAGGGTCATTAAGCACTGGAATAGGCTCCCCAGGGAGGTGGTTGAGTCACCATCCCTGGATGTGTTTAAAAACCATTTGGATGTGGTGCTCAGGGACATGATTTAGCAGAGGGTTGTTAGAGTTAGGGTAGTATGGTTAGGTTGGGTTGGACTCGATGATCTTTAAGGTCTTTTCCAACCTGAGCAATTCTGATTCTGTGAATCTGTGGGCAACATCATGCAGCAAAATTCAGATTTAACTCAGGAATGTTCTCTAAGCAGGAACGGCAGGAGACAGGATTTAGGTGTGGATCACTACAAGGCCCATTGTAGAGACAGGCCCATTTGCAAAAGCTGAGTGCATAGTCAGATATGAGATGCTCAAAAACTATTCAGAATTGGGCAGTGATTTAGGCCCTCTGAAATACAGCATCAAGTGTTGCTACATTTTCTTACTGCCAGTACAGCGTACAGAACAAATGTGAAATAAGTCCAGCTAACTCATATTATGAAAGAGAAAACTAATTCCTTTCCCTCAGTGTGTTTCTCATATCCAGACCGCTATCAACATCGAGTACTGCTTCAAACCCCCACCTGCCTCGGCTCCCCCAAAAACTAGTCAGGAACAAATAGAAATTTAACAAATATACTGCAGATCTTCACTAATTGTAACACTACCATCCAGAGTAGCTGGCAAGACTTCCGATGCTCTCCAGATGAAAGCCTGATGTAAAGATCACTGTGGCTACATTTTATCCACTGCAGAGCAGAGCATGAAGAAAATGTATGGTACTTCAGAGAAAGATGCTATTTAAACACACTGGCCATTGTCAGGTCTCCTTCTTCCAGTGTTTCAAAGTTTCTTCATGGCTAAGATCCCATTTCCAAGGAACCCACATTCTTCTAAGCCATATCCGCAACACCAGTTTACTGCACCTTTCATGACAATTCCACTCTTCCCATACTGCAGAATGACGGATGGAGCTTCTCACAGTCATGATTTTCCTTAGGATAGAAACCGGGGGTGGGGCGGGGGGGAGGGGGATGGAATTAAGAGGGGGAAAGGAAACATAGTAAATCCAAAGTTTTGGAAGAGACAATAAAAAAGAAATCCTACAATTTAAATGTTACATTTTGGCAGAACCAAAACAAAATTATCCTGATTGCAGATTTGAAGGTGGTTGTTGCTGATACCTTTGGCATTTCTGTTCTCAAAGCCATTCAGATAGCAAATGTGCTCTGGAGCCGTCACTCAGAAAATGAGGTCTCCCAGCTGAGGTTTTCTCACTGCGTAAATGCATCCAAAATCCAGGCATAGCACCACAGGAGGCTTATATTGGAAGCATGTTAGTGTATTGATGGATCCCCAGATCCCCCTGGAATACATGAGGTTGATAGCCATGATGACATAAGCTCTTCCCAGTCAGTTCTCCTCTGCCTCTGCTCAGTGACCTTCAGATAAACACCATGAAAGCTGACAATCACATTCCATGAACATTACTTAAAACACACTTTGGTGACTTCTGCTACAAACATTTCCTCCCATTTTTCTTCTTGTTGTAATCACTGCATGACTTCAGTAGCTTTAAATACTCACTATCGCAATTGTTTTAACCTATCTGTTTTATACTGGCCAACCTATCTGCTTCTAATTTCTTTTTGCTATCAAAACAAGCTTATGTAAAAAATAAGATGAAGTTTAACAAGAAATCTAGATTACTATGGAGTACAATCATCTATAGATACCATGGAATCATACCTTTAAATCAAATGTTGTTATGACAGCAGTGTGGTGGAGAAACAGGGTTAAGTGAAGGGGCTGTAGAGCAATGCTTGGGGCTAAAAACAATATACTGAAGACTTGTTACTGTTCAGTTCTGTAGGAGAGAATTCCAGACAGAAGAGGACTGGTATCAATACTTATGCATTAGGAAGCATATGCCTTATTTTAGTTTATTTTCTTTCTCAGTATTTCTGATTGGGTGCAAGCTTCTCAATCTGGCTTTAGCAGTGCCACAATTAAAATGCAGCTGAATTCCTGTCATGAAGAGGGAGAAGAAACAGCAGCATCTACCACGTCATTTATAGCAGCTGTCACCTTCTAAAAGTTACTAAACGCTCCTTACCTAGAAAAGTATTTATCTTTCCACTGTCCCAGGCATTTCATTTTCCTTTTCTCTGTTCACTTCAGCTTTCATCCTTTCCTTATTACTCTATGTGTCTATTAACACAGTCTTTTGTGTATTATTTTCCCAGATACTGAGTGCAGAACTTTGTAAAGAATTCTTAAAATAATCATCAAGGTTGAACTGAATTCAAGATTAAAAATACATATACCTGTACCTCAAGAGTTCCACAGCTCTACAATCTTTGGAAGCATTTCATGACAGTTGCCAAAATATGTAAAGCAATTAAAATATTGTGTTCTGGAATTGGCACAGTTGAGACTAATCCTCTTCATCACCTTAACTCAGAAATAAATATTTCTAATGACTATTTTTATCGCAGTCTTGGGGTTCCCTGTATTTGGACATGATTTCCATCAGACAGTTAAAAGCCTTAGATTAACCTTCAACTTATTAAAGCAGTAACTCTTTTCAACTGAGAAGCACAAATCCCCCCAGCAGTGAGAAAGAATACAGTTCTTGGCTTGTTCTTAGATATATTTTACATTTTATTAGTGAGAAAATGAAGACAATGAAGTTTCACAGCCAGCAAGAAGCTGCGGCGATTACAGCTCCCAAAGATCCTCACTTCCTGCTCATGCATTGCCCCTGAACTGACAGCACTACAGGCATTTGCTTGTTCTCACTTTGTTCTGAAACAAAATGGACTGAAGAGATAACTATGAGGAGAAAAACCTTGTAGGAACTCGCATGTTTTAATTAACATTGTGTTAATTAACTTTACCAATATTCTTCAAGTAATTTTTTTTTTTTTTTTTATCTCACCACACTACCAAACATAAATGAAATACATCGACTGTGCCCAGAATTGGATGGGACAAATAAAATGCAACATTTATTTTCCATGGATAAACCAAGCTTGATGATTCTCATTTTCTCCTTCATTTTTGTACATGATCCTATAACTGTGAAAAATTAAATGATGAATGGAAACCTCTCTTTGGTGTTCAGCTGCAATGAATGCAGCATATTCCATTCGCTAATGAAAGGAAAAAAAAAAAAAAAAAGCTTTCCACTTATTTTCAAGCCAGATACAGAAATGATACTTAGACCTTAAATACAGTAGGGACAAATGGTAGATTTCTTTGGAGGTAATATTTCTCCCCTTTGATCCAAGATAAATTTTAATTCAATTTCAAAATATAAACAAAACATGAAAGTCTTTGGAGACCTGCCATCAATGCAGAGTCTTTCATTAACTGTATCTCATTAGAGTTAAGGAGAGATTCCCTACAATACACTTGGAATAACATCTTACCACTTCTGTCTGAAGCATAGAACTGTTTACATAACTAGGTTGATCAGAGACAGTTTCTAGCCAAGCAAATGTTCAAGAAGATTAATGATGAACACATGTTCTATTTTATTATCTAAAACAACACCCAAATTCTTGACTGAAATCTAGGTTATGTGATGACACAGAGAGTTGGTTAGGGGTATTTCCTGTTTTCAGAGTGTTAACCCACTGTGTCCACTTCTCCTGTTTTTCGGAGAATGCAGCTAGTTACATTTCTGTGGAAGGATTTCACTTCATTACTAGGGAAATAGCGATCTTTTGTTTCTGCTGTTGAGCTGAGAAATGTAGGGCAGAGAGGTAGCCCAAAAGCATACGCAGAGAACAACCACAAGAAGGAAAACAACCAGATTACGAGGAAAGGTGGCTCCTCTCTCATTTCAAGATTCCCTGCAGTTGTTAGGATGCCATTAAAATGTATGGCACAGCACAAGGTTTGGCATTATCCAGGTTCACCAGAGAACAAGTAACTTGTTTCTGCTTCTCTTTGCTCATGGTAGTTACATAAGGATCCAGTCTGCTAACCTGGTGAGCAGCTTGGAGGCCTTTTAGGTCTTTAGTGCTTGTAGATAATTAAATAGCATTGATTTTAACAGTTCATGCAATTCAACAGAGCTGAGCAATGTTTATCTATGTATTATAGAGAAATCCAAGCAATTAAATCTAGAAGGCTGAAGAAAACTGCAGCTAGAAATGGTCATTACTGTGGAACTAGACATCAGATACTAGATCTGAGGGTCCTGGTGGACAACAAGTTGAAAATAACCCAGCAATACGTTTTTGCTGCAAAGGTAGCCAACTGTTTCTGTGGAGGAGTAAGGAAGAACATGGCCTGCCAGACAAGAGAGGTGATCCTTCTTCTCTACACAGCCCAGGAGAGGCCATATCTCTAGTGCTACATTCAGTGCTGGGCTTCCCAGTCAAAGAAAGATATGAAGATTTGGGAGCCAGTCCAGTGAAAGGCCACAATGATCGCTGGTGTATTGCAGCATATCACAGGAAGAGAGGCTAAGAGCTGGGATTCCCTACCCTTGGGAAGAGATGCATCAGAGAGAAAGCTTATCAACAGATATGAATACCTGATTTGGTAGATACAAAGAAAATAAAGCTGAGCTTTTCTCAGTCATATCCAGTAGAAGAACAAGAGGCAAAGGGCCCAAACTTGAAATAGAAGAAGTTCAATTTAAACATCAGAAAAAAATTGTAAGGGTGATTCATAGCTGAAGCATGTTGCCCAGAGAGGCTGTGTCTTCATCCTTGGAGATATTCAAAACCCAGCTGGGTATGGGTCTGAGTCATCTTCTTGGACCTGCTTTGAGTAGAGGGGCTAGAACAGATGATCTGCAAATATCCCTTCTGACCTTAATTATTCTGTGACTCTGTGATTGCAGCCTTATTTATGCAATTCAGTCTGATACTTTAAGGACTCACTATTCATATCACCTCTGCACTCAATACAGAGTCTAGTTCAAAAAAGCACATCCTAGCTGAGTATGCAAAATCCTGTGCAAAATGGTTTCTTAGTGCCTAGACAGTGGCACTTTGGTACTGTCTTTGACATATACTTTATGCTTCACAACTCTTGTGTTCTGTCAGTCAGTAGGGGAATGTAGCAAATGCTCCTGCCGTGCATAAGGATGACCAAACACCTCATTGTTGCTGGATCTACAGTCCAAAGTCACTTCCATTTAACCTTCCCAATCCTTCATGTCACAAGGCAGAACAGCCATACTAAGTAGTATGCAAGTTTCCTCCCCTTATAAAGCTGTCAAGCTATTTCTCTTAGAGAGAGACAAGGAGGCATTTACTTCTGTTTGTGACTGTTCAGAGGCTGCTTGAAGCCTATGCTAACAATGGCAAATACAAAATGGAATAACTGGCCCCCAAGCATTTAGCAGGACCTACCTTCTTGTTCCGCCACATGTTGCAGTTTTTCTGTCCAGGACTGCATTACATATTTCATGTTATAGGGCTGTGAAAATCAGTGTTGCTTTTCCATTTCATGTTGTTTCTCTTCAGCAGTGGAAGTGGCATAACTGTCAGCAAAGACTGAAGTACCACCAACCCTTGGCCCACATCCCCCTCAGACAAGTCTGCCATGAATAAGTTGATTACCATCTTCACTTTACAGAGAAAAAAGACAGGGTAAAGCGTAAACCTATGGGTTGTAACTTATAATTGCAAGTATTTCTAGCAGTAACAGTTGAAAAGGGCACTTAACCTCAGCCTCACAGCTGTGAAGAAGTAAAGAGTGTGATCTGGAATAACTGTGGCTAGTAGCTGCCTAAGCCACTGCAGTTAGGCATAACTATGTCAGAGCAGCTTGGCAAACATGTGGAAGGAGAACCCAGGACTTACAGTTGTTGAATCTGATCTCCACTTGATGTTTTCTCCAACAATATGTCCAGTCCTTGCCAACTAATTCTAAATGATTCATTTTGTTACTGGATAGTCATATTTTGTGGGTAGCCACTAGTCAGTTTGAGTTATTCAGTTCTACAAAATACTTCCTCTAGAAAGTACTGTAAACAGAATTAATTTTTAAATAGTTTGAGTTGTTTGAAAGCCATGAGCAATGGTTATTAATATTGGCACAGCATAGGTCACATGTTAATGATTCAAAGGATGGAAATTGGAACATTTTGGACAGAGGTGATGTTTTTACATTCACTTGCCTTACATCCAGACACTTTGGTGGCAGAAGTGTTAATTATACCCAAGACTGCAGACTGGGGAACTTATAGGTACTAAATACGTGTGGACGTGGTAAAATAAATCTTTAGATGAAGAAAATAATGTATATTCAAGTAATATATTTTCCATTTGTTGGCTACAACATGGAACTCTATCATGCATCTGTTCTGAAAGATGAGGGGAAACAAGTTTGTCATGCTGAAGGCAATGGAAAGTATGCTTGATATAGTATGCACAAATATGGACATGAAACTGGAAGACTGCACTGCTAACAAGTCTTACAGATGCAAAGAAGCATGCACCCAGATTCCCAAACAGCATACTGTGATGTTTTGACTTGAAATCTCTTGCACTGAAACTAATTCTTGTGATAAAAAAATGGCTGGTCCCCAACCAGCAGGCTCAATAAGCCAAGAAAGCTTTACACTTGGTGAATGCAGCCTAGTTACCATTAGCAAAACTCAACACTATTATGCTTCTCTGAAAAAAATAATAATCTCCAAGGCTTGCCACTGTTTGGAAAGAACCTATAGTTTTGGTTGTTGGCTTTGTTTCCTTTTGCTTTTTTTTTTTTTTTTTCTTTTTTCTTTTCTTTTTTTTTTTTTTTTGCACATGTCTAGACTGGTTTACTGCTTTTCAGTGCAACTTCTTGTCATGGTATTACAGCCAGTATGAGCTTTTTGACTGCTGTTGGCCAAGGCAGACTCTAAGTAGTCTTCAAAAGCAAAAGAATTTGCCAGCAACTGAGTCAGATTTAGCTGCCTGCCAGGACTTTGCTGCATGCCATACAATACAATCTTGAGTCACCTTCTAAAAACAGACTTGATTAATATGTTCTCAACAAGAGAAAAAAGACTGAAATTTCCATTTGGTCTTATGCCAAGACCCTACCATGCTCCCTTATTCTCCAAAGTCAAAGCACTTAGCTTGATTTCAGTATAAATGGCCATTCAAAACGTCACAGTAGGTGAGGAACATGACCAGGCAACTGACTGCATGCTGGGCCTTAATGAACACGGCCTTCTGCGGAGAGGAGCAGGAGCCATATGCAGCAAAACACAGGCATTGCATTGGACTCTAAAAGAAGAGTGGCTACCTGGATGTTCAGATTCATGAAGGTAATGGCCACATCTCCACGCTGCAATATGAATGAGAACAACATGATGATGGAAAACAAACAACTGCGAGTTCTTCGGGAAACTGAAGTTCTTGTTGTTTAACTCACCACTAGGTGTCACGACTTCTTCATTTTTAAGCAAACAGCTGAGTTTTTCTATGCCTGGGGGGGGGGGGGGGGGGGGGGGGGGAAACAACAAAAAAACTCTGGGCGAAGGCAGGAAGCCAGCGTATTAGCCAAATATTCAAGCTGGCTCCAAACTAAATTCTTTTCAGTGAAGTGAGGTTGGTAGATAGCACATTCAGAGAAAAATGAGAAGTCATTTCCATCAATATTGCAGACTGCTGTCATGTCTAACCATACTGAAAACACTGAAAATGTCATGAGTGCAGGTAGCTGTAGAGCTCAGCATTCATAGTGCCCCCCACAGAGCTTCCTTATATTTGTCTGCTTTAATCTGTCAAAAATCAGCCCCGCACTCAGTAGACTTACAGGTATATTAAGCTGCAAATAATTTTCCTCACATCTACAAAATTACTCTTTCTACGTGTCTCAGAACAGCTGATTTCATGAAGTCAGTTACTACAAACAAACATCGCAATTTTGATAGTTTTGGAGATTGATAAATACAGAGAAACAGATTTAAGTATACATTTTAATATGTATTGACAGGAAAAGTGCATGTCAGGAAAAATGTCAGTACAACCTTCTACTACCCCTCTCTGTGCCATATACTTCCACGCTGCTGTGCTCTTCAGGGAAATTTTACCACCTCCTGCTTTTCTGGCTTTTCCATTGGGACTGAATTCAGTGGAAGTGTACTTGGTTTACCCTCTCCACAGAACTGTGAATCCTATCATCATCTCCTTTCTTGCAAATAGACCACTGTCATCACAAAGGGCTGGAACACACCTGATTTTTGATCCCATGGGTTAGATGCAAACCAGCAAAGGAGTGAGGAGCTCTCTCTCCTTCTCAAGGCCTCCACAGTGGGATTAAAAATGCGAGGTGTAGGCTTGTCAGAACAAAGCCAAGCAGCAACTTCAGGAGAGCGCTCTTCCCTTTAGTTTCTGCATTTTCTGTCGCATTTAATGTTGAAGGCTCTGAGGAGAACATGAATCCACCAGCCCAGGATGAGGCAGAGACCTGGTACTTCAGACTATGTACCTCTGGGCACTTCTTAGGAACTTGGCAGCAAGTTCTAAACAACTCATTATTTATTTAATTAATTAAAGCTAAGTCTGAAGCGCCTGCCCTGTATGGGCAGATGTTTTTTTGTCTGACCCCCATGTAGAGAGCACATTTGCTGGAGGATTTACAGCTTGCTCTGGGAGCGAAAGGAAAAATCCAAACATTGCTGGCTGCAGTTTGATTTTGTTTGATCTCATAAGTAGTTTAACATGGTACTGGTCTTCTTTCCCCGCTTTAGGTTTCTCCTTTCCAGAACAACAGAATGAATTCAGTGATGCAACTTCTAAACCACCTACATAATGCCCTGGGCTGGAAAAAGTGTAATAATTGCCTTTAAGATAAGAGCTCTTCTGTTTCTGTCTGGGGACAACCACAGAAGCACAAGGAAACCCAGAAGGGAACCTCAAGAGTGACTTTTCTTAGATGTGATGTTTTTATTGTAACGTACTTTGACTTTCCATCTTCCCATTTTATTATTTAGGAATTTGAGAATCAGCACTTGCACGAGAATTTAAAGCTACACAGTTTCCTCCATCCTTCAAAGTAAAGCCATGTCACTGGGTGGTCTTGGCACTGAGCGTTCATACGGGGCTAATAAAGGTGATTTTTCTCAGTACAGAACCTGAGATATCTGATTCATGTTGCAAATGTGTAATTAATCTGCTGCATAAATTAAGACTGATTCACACTCTATATTCTATGTTGAAGCAACAGGAAAAGATTCCACTCATTGGGATGCAGTGGACATTCTGGAAATTTGTTTCTAAAGGGACTCCGTTCTGCCTTTTTTACTTCTTTGTCAGAATCCCTTCAGTGTTTACTATTGCTCATTTAAGATTCCCTTTGCTCTTACAGAAAATTGTATATCTTTCTCATTTTTCTTCAGTTTATTTACCTTGGGTGTTTGACAATATTTTTTGTCTGATCTCCTTCACTTCTATTAAAACTGGAAAACATAATGGAAAAACCATTGAAAAGCAGGGGAATTCAACAGCAGGTGCTAGGAATAAAATATTTTCCACTCATTCTTTAAATAAATTGAGTGCTTTTCAAATTTTCAGTCTTTAATTTATAGCTGTAGTCAATTCATAACCATACTTAAGAAATATAGGATAACCTGATCATAAGGTATTATTTATTTATCGCCTGTTATAGGGAACTAGAGTATAATGTTTGCATTTCCTTTCTAACCCTTGATGCCCAACTACCAAAGCACTGACACAATTCATTGTGCTTCCCAGATCTTTCCACATCTCTATGATTGTATGCTCAGTGTCTTCCAAGTGCATTCTATCCATCTCTTCTCTGGTACAGATGGTGTGGTTTCTAGCTCCCAGTAAACTCTTGCCTTGTATAAGGGCAGATACATCAGTAGGATCATTACTCCATGGAAAGTAATGTCTGATGGGAAGCTCATTAGATATATCTTCAGAGACCCAGATATTTTGCTTTAGCCAAAAATTGTGTGTGGGCATCAACTATAAGTAGAAGAGAGACATATTTTTTCAAGAATTCCAGATAAACTACACAAACTGCTGACAAACTCTGGAGATCAGTTAAAGCTCCCATAGTGGTGTTATCGACACTACAAACTGACTTAACATGAAGTATATACATTTTACTAAAACCAGCTCACAGATGATACCTGAATTGCATAGTAGCAGAAAGCTGGGGTAGGACATACTGGAGCCATCTGATTAAACTCTTGATTGGAAGATTTAGGGGTGAATGAGCCTTGGTGGAACAGAAATTGTCCTGAGCATACGTAGAAACACAGCTCTTGGGAGGCTCTTTCCAGGCAATGCTGGAGGATGTGAGTGCTTCACAAGGTAGGATTCCACACATGGACTTAGCACCTAAACTCCATTTTATATCTCACTTTAGCGCTGAAAAAAGACCATTATGCATTTGATCTGTACTCTTTTCCTTGCTTCTTCCCAAAAACAGGGAGATGGATATGAAATAGTTTTTTTAGTATTGCTCTAGAACTACTACTGAAAAACACCTCATGGGAGGTAGAGAGTATTACCTGTAAAAAGGGTACCAGATCTTACCTGT
Source organism: Alectoris magna (assembly GCA_030625065.1). NCBI lineage: Eukaryota > Metazoa > Chordata > Aves > Galliformes > Phasianidae > Alectoris > Alectoris magna. The sequence continues at coordinate 112,056,951 of CM060560.1, forward strand.
TTTGCAGCAATGAAGTAAAGATCAGGAAGTTACATTATTCTTATAATATCCAGGGGGATACAAAGCACTAGATCACACAACAGAGCAAGAAACATAAGAATATTGCCCTGATAAACTGAGAGTTGAACACCAACTCTGAAAGACTTCAAGCAAGGAACTCAGCTGCTCTTCTCTTGTAAGTATACTTAGGTGCTGACTGGAGATGTACATCTCTTGATGAGAGATGGCTGCAAACTAGGAGATCTCTCTGGCTTGTAGAAATTTGGCTAATGGTGTTCACTTGCTGCTGTGTTTTGGTTTTTGGCAGGCAGATCAATATGTGACCATGCATATGATTAGTTATAATGCCTCTGAAAATCAAAGAAATCTAGGGCTACATTGCTAGAAAACTATCCTTTGCCTGTTTGGAAAAGTCTCTTCTGAATCAAAAGAATGTAACTGAAGGCTAAAACCACCATAAGGGGTCTCAGGGAGCTAAAATGAAACTACTGAAGTAATTTCAGCGACCCTTGCAACAAGCAGTCATAGCCACTTCTTCGAGGCCCAACTTAACCCTGGAATAAGTCACAGGCATCTGCTTCAAAAACACATGTCATCACAGAGGCTGCTGAGATGAAATTGCCTGAGCCAAACACGTGCTTTGTAAAAAATGCACTCAAGGAATAAAATCCACACAAAAAAAAGCTGTTTTCACTGTTGTTCTATAATGTTCCTTAAGCAGCAGATGGCAAAGATAGTTGCATGCACTTCTTAATGAATGAAATCCAAACAGCTATCTTCAAGCTGTTTAAAGAGTGTCATTTACCAGTGGGTCATTCACCAGTGATGCTGTTTAATTTACTGGTCTTTATTTTCCAGATATGTGTGCCTAAAGCACTCATTTATGACACTGGCCTGATTTTCACAGCAACTGTTCCCATATGCTCCCACCGGAATTGTAGTTTCCACAGTCTCTAAAATAAGTCTGCTCTTCTGAGTGGTTAAAGATGGCTTTTAGTTGTGTAACTTTTGGGCATCCAATATCATAGAGTTTAGGCCAAGTGGAGAAAGTTAAAGCAGATCTCAGGCAGCTAGTAAGTACTGCCAAACCCCAGGGGACAGTTTATTCATCAGATTTTATAAACTGAAAATGGTGTCTTTGCTATCTGGGAGTTGCGCAGTCAGTCAGAAAGCCAGTCAGGTGTGAACGCTGCAAGCAGTGCTGAAAATAAATTCTTTTGTAAAATAGCATGTCTCCAGCCAGCTGGACCAAACATGTTGAGCAGCCCTCATGTAGACTGGTCCAACTTTCCTGATGACCACAGAAGTTGCTGATACCAAAGCAAAACACGACTTGGGCATTGCAAAGAAATGACCTTTTGAATAGCACCCTGCTGACCACTGCAAATGCTAAACAACTTGGTCTTGAATGATGTTTTGACAGTTAGTGTTAACTGGTCAAACTTGAGTTCTGGTTCATTTGGGGCAGGCTTTTCTTGTTTTGATTTGATCTCTTGGCTTTGCAGTGGTGTCTTGGAACACCAGCGGGGAATTCAGGTGTATTCACACTATTATATGGCAAAGAGGCATAAATTCCAACCTGCTTGTCTTGTTCCTTTCCAAAGATCTGGAATTTCTCTCCGCGCTTTACTTCTCCTTCTTTTGCCAAAGAGATCAAGAGAGATGTGCCAGTATCTGCATCTTAAGAATAGCCAACTGCATTTGATCGGGATCAAGCTGTCAGCGTAATTGAATGCATTATCTTGGTCCATTCAGGAGTGAGAAATGAAGATGGGGCTTAGTTTACTGTCATAGTTTTTTATTTTTATTTTGTGGAGCATGTGGTTGCCAACATGTGATGGTTTATGAACACAACTGTACAAGGAATATCTTCTACATAGCCTATGGGAAATAATATCTTTTAAGTACGTTTTTTAATTTATTGGGCCATTTAAGGCATACTCTAAAAGACATTACTTCGCTGCTGGTGTCAAAATTCGGAGATACAAGTTCCTGTTACTGCCAATTAGACACTAATGAGATAATCTTGCTGCTGTTTTTGCTACAATGCTGTTCTACCACTGTCAGTACAGGTAAGGGCTTATTAAAGCTATTTTTTTTCTGGGCTGAGCAATAATAGTTTCAATAGGCCACCAAAATCTAGCACACAGTGCCCTACTTTCTGGAACAAGATCCAAAATGTTGCTAGGTCTGCTTCATATTTTTGACAGAAATCATGTGTTCTGACTCTTCAACTAACACTGAGCAATTCACTATGTGTTTTTGATTGCTTAGCCTCAACTTCAGAGTTGCCCCTAGATACAGGCAATGGAGGAAGTTGCCTGGGTCAATGAAGTGTTGGGATATGATGAGGCAGCCATGGACCTCTCTCTTTGTGTGCCTACGTTGCTTGATGAAATACACACAGTTGCAGCTTATGCTGTGCTTTGAGTGTTCTGCAAATCTGAACTTCCATCTCTATCCATTCTTTTTTTATGGCAACATTGATAGAGCAGTGAACTGTATTCTAGATCCCTTTTCTCACCATGTTCCCTGCAGCCAGAAGGAGCCATCTTCAAGCAGGGTGGCAATTTTCAGCATTGCCTCTGGATCAAGATGACACAATTACCAGGCCATGACACAGAGGCTACATCTTGTTTGCAAACATCCGTTAAAACACAACAGTGGCACTCATCTATTAGCTAGCTATCACAAGAATGACCAGCCTTATCTCCACTGACAAATGGTGAGCAAATATCCTTCCCTGGCCTTTTCCCTCAGAAGAATCACAGAATCATAGAATCGCAAGGTTGGAAAGGACCTACAAGATCACCTAGTCCAACTGTCCTCCCATTACCATTGCTACCACAAGCCACTAAACCATATCTCGTAGCTCTTCATCCAGACGCCTCTTGAACACTGCCAGGGATGGCGACTCCCCACCTCCCTGGGCAGCCATTCCAGTGCCTGACCACTCTCTGAGAGAAAAAGTTTCTTCGTATGTCTAATCTAAACCTCTTCTGGTACAAATAATAATGCTATAAAAACACGTCCCAACTAGATCTGCAAACTAAACTGCTTTCTTGCACAGGTACTTGTGGCTTCGGGGAAATAAAGCTCTTCAGAAGATTTTGTGGAATTTCAGAAGATGACAAACCACAAAAAAAGTGTCTTGTTTGGAGATGGGGACACCAAAGGGAAAGGTCACCCTTTTCACAGAAATGCAAGGACTTTACAGTTTCCCTCACTTATTAAAATGAAGTCAAAGAGATACGGCGTCAGTGAAGAAGAGCAGAAGCTCTCTTGAATCCACTAGGCTAGCATCCGCTGCCAGCAATGATTCAAATCCCAAACATTTCATTATTTTTAGCAGACTGAGGTTCCTTACAACATCTGACAGTATTGTTATGGATAAACGCCTAGTGTTAAAATACAGAGAGTGATAGTATTCAAGAAAGAGGATGTATAGGAAGTACTACATGCTTTCCTTGTAATTTACCTGCACTACACTCTGATGATTAGATATCCTTGCTCTGAATGCCAACTGGGTCATATGAGGCAAAGCATCGATTGAGCAGATCTTCCTTGCCAGACATTGGCAGCAAGAATTGCATTTGACATCTCTGACTAGACATCAGTTTCTGGTTCTTTGGCTCTGGTTTACAAATTTCATTGCCAAGATGCTTTGGCACTCTCCTATAACAGTATTATTCAGAGTTTTAATTTCTTTGAGCTCCTGTACTCTTTTTGACCTGACTGGAATAAAATAAAATCCAGAAATGCTGCATCTCTGTTTACGAACAAGAAAAAATAGTATCAACATAAAGAGGTAGAGGGGACAGAAGGCTTTCAAATAAGAGGAGAAATTTATAGGAAATTAAATGGATGAAAATAATCAGGGAGATTACTTCATAGGCAAAGTGAACACAGGATTACTTTTGAAAATGTCACTGTGTAATAAGGTGACTCATACTCCAGAAAGGGAAGGATAAATGTTGTGTTAAAAAAAAAAAAAAAAAAAGACATTAATTTATTAATAATGAAATAGTTTTGCTTTTAAAACCTGCATTTGAACTTATTTTACAGTCATTGCCATTAAGGGATTTTGTATGCAAATTGAAAGGTGATGGTTTATTGGAAATGTGTTCCAGCACAAATTAGTTCCATGCTAATAAAAAAAACAACCCTCAAGACCCAGTCCTCATTAACTTTGGCCTTCAGTGGATAGAGATTTAATATTCTAGAAAATAATTTTTTCAATGACTTTGGAGATTAGTACATGCTATTCTAATTTTCATTCTGGAGGTGTTATTTCAAAAATGTGACATCATTTACCTTAAATACTCAATATCCCATTGGATGTATGGTACAGATAAATGACATAGAGGTCTATTTGCATTTGTGTCAGGTCTTTTAAAGCATCATCTACTACAGTCACCAAAGACAGTTCTTTGAATCCAAGGTACCCCGCATTCTAGTCAAAACATATTGAGTACCATAATCTTTTTTGTCAGTATATTAAAAAATATTTTGAGGGCGCTGTTTCCAAAATGTGTGATGTTATTGCAGATAGGAGGTCTATGTACTGCTCTGCACAGTACACTGTAACAAGAAAACTTTTCAAAGCATCAGATTATTTCAGGTTGGAATACATGGCATAGGAAGGCAACAGAGTTTTCATGGAACATTTTTGGTATAAAGTTGGATTTATTTCTGTCAGGAGCTGCTAAAAGAAGAGCAGAGTAGAGTAGAGCAGAGCAGAGTAGATTCATCTTGCCCTTAAAAAGGGTTCCTCTCTTTTTTTTTTTTTATGAGTGCAGATTTGCAATTGTCCTTCCAAAGAACATCTACATGTTGTAATTCAATCTTTTGGTTTTAGAGCCAGGTTTGAAAATAATGTCCTGTAACTCTAGGAATTGGGGATAATTCAGTTTCATAGAGATCTGTACCTATATTTGAGGAATCCTTCACCAGATACTAAATGTTCTAAATGATTCTATTGCCTTGGATGAAATAAGGCAGACATTGATTGGACAGGTCAGAACATTGTTATTATTCCAACTATTCTGGGTCAGGCTACTGATGAGTATTCAAAAGCAAGAATTACCTAACTGTTTAATTACAGAAGAATTTCATAGACTAACAACATACTCAATGTGCTATTAAAGACCAGTCTTTGGTAGGACCAAATCATCAAAAGTTAGAGGGATACTGGTAAAGTTCACACACCAAAACAAGAATGATGCTTAATAAAAGATTCCAGAGTACAACCTATGGATCTTCACTCTGACATACTTTGTGTTTACACAAGTAAAAAGGAACGTGTAAAATTCACCAATGCTACTGACACAACCGTTAGCAGGTCCACTGGTTAATACATGTTCTACTTGTTCTATAGCTTCTGCAGAAGAGAGGCACAACTAAGCTTATTACTGAATTTTGAATGTGTGTCCTGCCTTCGTAGGAATGTAGAGAAACCTTGCTGAAGTTAATTGTGTATGACAGGATTAAATTTGGTGCAAACTCAAGCTTTCACCTAGCGTCTGTACTAAAAATATTACTGCAGAGGGAAAAATAGGAATGTTTTTAACAACATTTATTGGACAAGTAGAGGTCTGAAAAGGAATGGAAAATGGCAAACATCTTTCATAAAATAAGAATTGTCCCTCATTCACAGGCCTGGATAGTTTGCATGTGTGGTACAAAAATGTGTAATGGAAAGCTGGGAAACAAAGAAGTCTTTTCAGGCTGAGGATTCCAGCTGTGGACTGTGTAAGTGAAAACAAACTTTATTCTTTATTCAACGTCTGCAGATGCTTCCAAACTTTCATAGTTCTAAAACATAAATTCATTTACCTAATCAATATTAAGTATCTAAGGGAAAATGTGTAGCCCATTGGATACAGTTTAGGTGGTGAAGAAAACAAAGGTCTTAAACATTTTTCAAGCAGAAGGAGCTGGTGGCTGAGAGGCAGTAGCAGATGAAAACAATGACTGGAGACAGTCCACTCCATAATGATAAATGAACATTCATTTCTAAGTTGTACTGATGCAACTCCACTGGCTTTACTGGAGTGCGGTGTAACTCAAATGTAATTCACCTACTAGGCCTGATCACCTCTCAATGAGGACAAATTCTTTCCATTGTCACATGCTTCTGAAATAATGCTATAAGTCAAAGGAGAAGGGGTTTTGGAGCCATTTGCCTGACAGCCATGAAGATACCACAAGAATTTCCACAAAAGGAACTTTAGGAAGAGGTACTAGTAGGGACGACATAAGGCTGCACTGCAGGAGCAGCTGAGTAGGGAGCAGTGGGTGCAGAAGTGTATTTGTCTTGTGAAGACTATTTTTGAGCTATTTCAAAACCCCATGTAAATTGTGATTCATTGCTGCCACGGCCCTATTTTTAAACAAATGACCTTTAGACTTCAACTTTGGTGGGGTCAGGATAAAATCATATATCTACAGGACTCATAGCTGACAAAACACTATCAACAGTGTGTATTAAAAATTTTGGAAAAAAAAAATTGTATATGCAGCCTGAAACTGAAGCACATGGGTTTTCTGCTTTTCTTGCTAACAGGTAGTGACTGCCATTTTACAGGCAATAACTTCACATTATCATACAGAATCAAAAATACCAACTATTCTTTTAGTGAGGCATCTTTTTGTATGACAAGTAGCCACATTTTGGCTGAGATGCTCCATATCTGATTTTTGCATTGAATCTGCTTCAATTTCTATGCTGGAGATTGTTATCATTGCTCCCTAACAAGATTTTGATCCTTGAAGCACTCCAGTTCAAGGAAACAAACCAGGCAAAATCCCCTCACTGAATTACAACCCAAGGGCAGATGAAGCGTTAGTGTTAAAAGGGGCGTAAACAAACCACACCTCAACCCTACCATGCTAGGCTGCATCACAGAAGGGAGAACATGAGAACATCCCTTCCTCTCTACATTGTCACAGGATGACATCAGCCCAGAGTAGGTGAAAGAAGTATGGGAGCAATGGCAGATCCACTCTGCATTTGGTGAAGGTGGAGAGAAACTGTGAGACATTGCAATTTATGAGTTATTTAAGTTGCTCTTATTACAGTGATTGGTGGGAAACTTAAGATTTATACAATGACTTCTGAGAAGGACTAAGCACTGTATGAGTTAAAGCCTCTGAAGAAGAGCAGTTCTTAAGAAAAACAAATGCATATTAAACAGAATCTGTAAGTTTCAGTGTGATAGACATGAGACGGTTTATGTTGATCAAATAAATAATAATATTAAAGGCACGCTTAGTCTATTGCTATACACAGTTTAGTTTACAGTTTTCTAATTTTCTTCACATGTTTAAGAAAAGAATTCAGTTCACCAACATTTGCATTCAAAATTCAAATCAAAATTACACAGCTAAATACCAAACTGGTAAAATGTATCTTTTATAATCATAGAATCATAGAACCACCAAGGTTGGAAAAGACCTACAAGATCATCCAGTCCAACCGTTCACCTATCACCAATAGCTCCCACTAAACCATGTCCCTCAACACAACATCCAATCGTTCCTTGAACACCCCCAGGGTCAGTGTCTCCACCACCTCCCTGGGCAGCCCATTTTAGAAGACAATGGACAAAAAATTGTCAATGCTGTAATGTGTTGCAGAGGATTCAGGGGTGATTAGACAAGAAATAAATAAGAGAAATAAAAGCAAAGTGTTCTACTATATATGTAGAAGCAGATTTATGTGCCTCATTTTTAATGATGGCGTAAAGCATCTTCCAGTATACAGTGGAAGCGTAGCAGGTTAAAATTTACATTAAAGCTCTACCCAAGGTCCCTCTGGCTGTGAAAATATAAGGAATAGGATTTAACTTGTCTAACTATTAACGTTTTCTAATAATGTCTCTATCACACCTGGACAAGAAACAAAGCTTTAAAGCTTAATAGAGAAGGCTTTTTGTTTGTTTGTTTTTGTTTTTTGCTTTTTGCTTGCACCAAACCCAGTGTGCTATGTGCTCATAAGTGAGGCTTCTGTCATCAGATCTACCTCTTCCAATAATGAGCATGCACACATGTAGCCAACTTTTGAGCCCCAAATCCTTAGTTCCAGCATCACATCAGTCCCAGACCTCCTCACACAATTCAGTGCATGTGCATGCAATATTCTCTGTATAATAGAAGTTACACCCATTGATGAACTCATAAAATCTTTCAGTCTTGAATTTTTTTTTTAAACAACAATCAACAAGAGAAAAACAGCAACAAATCCCCTGTCCTTCTGTTCATGTGACCTGCAGTAGATATGACTGAATAAGCCCTGTCCTGCCATCAGTAACATCTGATGTGAACTTCTTTTCACTTTAATGGGATCCTTTTGATGAAGATAGGCAGGAACTGAAAATCCTGCTGCAGTTAAGATACCAATATACTTTGCTCATTCTACCCGTCCAGATGCTGATTTGTTTCTCACCTCAAATGGCCCTTCTTACATCTCATCTTCTCACACAGACTCCAATTCCTATGCATTTTTTTGTCATTATTTAATATCTTTTTAAAGTGTTACTAGCAAAAAACCCTTCCTTCCTCACAAGTCTAAATTTTCTTAATGCTTCACTGTCCAGAGTTGGCACAATTATTTAAAATGATCTACTTTTCAGATGATTCCCAGATCATTCCCAGACTGTGAGACAGCCTGTTTATGTGATGGAAAGTACCAGAGGTAACCTTATACTGATATGTTAATTGTTTGAGTGGGTGACAAAAGAAAATAAATTTGACTTTTACACTCTGCATTTACCCATGCTTCTGTTTGATTGTATCACCCTTGGCTTCCCTTACTTTTTCAGAAGAACCATCATCATCACTTCGCTCATCTCTCAAGTTCACTTCTTTGTTCCAGTACAGGCCACCTTACCTTCCTGAAGGCCTCCAGCATTGTTAGCTAAGAGCTAAGCAGATGGCATACTTGTAGTCAAGACATGACAACTGTAAGGAAGGAACGGAGAGATGACACTGAATGGAGAGTGAATTAATGCCAGTAAAAATGAGGGAAGAGAACCATGGTAGGAGACTAAGGGATTTATACATTTAGAAGCAATAAGCCACCATTATCCAGCAGCCAGACACCTAACAGCACTTGTAACTGCCTGTGCCCTGTTCCCTCTGTTCTATATTGCAACTTGCTCACTCACCATTCATTTCCATGTCTATTAAGGTCTGTGAGACAAGAACAATTTATCAACTTGTGAAAAGCACCTTTTGAGACTGTTGTGATGTTTTGTCCAGAATGACGGGCCCTGGAACTATTCCTTTTGAAGTGAATGGGGATTGTCCCAACGCTTTTTTGCTGAACATTTTGTTATTGGGTGTCTGGAGAAAATGTTTTCCCAGTTTTCCTATGTGGTTTTGACATGCACACTTCACTCTTCACTTGGAACTGTTCCTCCTTGTATTTGCTATTATTTTCAAGGCTAAATTTAGTTTCCCCTGCTATTACTTTTCAGAGACTGAAGCGACTAATCATTAGTCTCTACTTAGTCTGTAACTTGTTGTTTATGGAGGTGGCAAGGAGTACCTAGCAAAGCAAGGTACTGCATTAGAGACAAAGACATGAGAAAGATAAGAAATATACAAGGGAAACTCATCCTGATGTGGAGCAAAATTGCTATCAGTAGAATTTCTGTGTTGAATGTGTCTTTCTGGGAATCTTTAAAACAAAACAAAACAACAACAACAAAAAAAAATGGAACTGATAGAACCTGGACTCTTCTATGGAGCAAATTAGGACATTTCTAGGAGCTTGCCCATGAACGCTGCTGACATTCACTTAAACGTATTTCTCTGTGGACTCCAACACCAGAAATCTTCCTTCGGTTTGTATTTTAGCTCTTATTTTTTTCAGCATTCAATTCTTTTAAGCCTTTCTGTCTTTTCCAGCTCAGAGGTAACATTTTAGAAATTGTTTTCTAAAAGATAATGTTAGGAATTGAAACAATGTTAGATTTTGCATGGTTGAGTGCTCTTACCTCCCACTGAGCTGTTTTGTTTTACTCCAGCCTTGCTGATGACACCCTATTACAGAGAAACAAAAGCGTAAGAGAAAAGACAGGCAGAGACTACCTGAGAGAATAAACTAAACCATAAAATAACTGGCTAAATGAAAACAGACAAATCTATTTCTGTATACGTACTTTCTGGACCACCTCTGAAATGTGCTCATTTTTGAGAACACACAGCTCCTCGCATGGAGAGAGAAGAAGAAATAGAATTCAGTTTGCAGTGTGTGGGGGGGGGCAAAGTCAAGTTAACAGTAAAGAAAATTCTTCACAGCAATACTTGGGGAACAGAATTACCAGCTGCTGTGAGCCAAATTGAAGGAAAAAAGGCCTCAAAGTAAGAAAAAACAAAACAAAACAAAACAAAACCCAACCTACTCAAAAGCCAAGAAAAAGAGCAGCAGTCCAAGAATTCTTTCTTCAGGTCAATTTTGTCAGTTTTGTGCTATCAAATGTGATGGAAGGACTGTCAGAAATGTTCAGTGATTTAACTAGCTTTCTAAACTTCCCTGACACAAGTGTTACCACCAAGATGTTATGACACAAAAGGCCCAAACGTAATCCTCTGTATGTGGCACCAAGAAAACTCTGCCCTCCTAGGCTTGTACGATCTGGCGCTGCAGACAAACACATGCTTTAGCAGCAGCACTGCACCTTTCTGACATCAGCTTTCATGGGAAGATTTTAGAAAAAATGAGTTTCGGTGCTCCATTTTAATGCGCCTGAGGTAAGGTCGCATTTTTGTTGGAAACCATGAGTAGGAAGCAGCGTGTACAATGCTCTCACAGCACAGCAAGGGCTGTCTGGTGATCCTTTTGCTCTTTATAAGCAATAATCACAAGCTGTCCCGCGAAATTCAGTAAGCACTGTGATATTCAAAAGAAAAATAGAAAACTGGGCAATGAGTGAGTCTCGTTTTCTGATTCTCAGTAGCCAGCAGTAGGGCTGAAATATTTAGGTTCCAGTTACTGCAGAGGAAGGTTAAAATCCTTTCCCTTCCAGAACCGAAACAATAATAATCCTTGGTTTTAATATATGGAAATAATTACCCCAATTTTATTTTCATCAAGCCTAATTTTAAGAAGTGCGATGCTGGAACGGGACTTAAAAATTAGTCTGCACTGTGCAGCGCTGTGATAATACACTTATATCTATGTGAGGCCATGACTAGACTTGGGTGTGTCTGAAGCTAGGCTCATAAATCCATAGTTAGACAGTTAAATAAGTGGCCTGATTTTAAAAAATGCTTATGACCCAGCTTCTCCAGCTGATTTCAATAAAACGTGTGCGTATGCCTGCATGCGTGTGTGCGTATTCAGTACTTCAGAAATCAAACCACATATTTAGATGCTTAAATCTAGGCATCTAAAGTTTGAAAATGTTGCCAGTCATAATTCTCCGGGCTTCACGACCGCGACAGTACACAGAGTGGATTCTAAATACAGGTGCTTCCACAGGAGAATAAGCTCCATGAGCAGAGAGATCTGATGTAGCTCTTGTTTTTTTTCCAGGTCTTTCCAAAACAGTTAGGGAACTGTGTTCTTGAAACATCAGTGCTGCCTTACCTACACCTGAGCAAACAGCCCATGGGAAAGCTATCACAGAGATTTCCCTGGCTCCCTGGCTGATCCTCCTGATCAGCGTTTAATAAAACCAACCATAACACATTGCTTTACATGAATAACATGCAACAACAAAAATCGTTCCCTTAAACTGTTTTTCTGATAATCACGTTTGAAGGGAATAACCCTTAAAAAATGCACCTATTCATACAGTCCTACCTTCTTCAGTTTCAAGTAGAAATAGCAGGTTTCCATTTTCAGTAAGGTTACACGTCTTAATAAAAATTCACAGACTGCAGAATGTCTGTCTTTCTGTTCTTTTGGAAAAGAATTCAGCTGTAACCCAAATCTCAAAGCCATCTTTGAGCTGGCAGGCAAAACTTAAATGTACACAACAACCACCAGTTAGTAGTAATGTCTACCTGAGCGTATCAGAACAATTTACAACTGTAGTGAGGAACACGTCTGTTTGTTAGAGATAAAAAAGAAAGTGGTGAACTCGGTAATCCTTGCACGCAACTTCTCTATGTATAAAATGACCTGCTTATTTCTCTGAGTCACTTGAGCTTAAGGATAATGGAAAACATTGTTCTCCAGGTTAGAAGCCTGCTGTGTTCAAGAAGTTTCCTCGGCAGAACTTGCCAAACATCGATCAGCTCCCCATCACAGCCTTCACATTTCAAGGTAATTTCAGTTTAAAAAAATAATAAATAGCAGGACTGTATAGAATAATTGTAGTTATGTTACAGTTAGAAAACTTCTAGTTTTATTAAAAAAAAAAAAAAAAAAAGTCTTCCAAGAAAAATAACAAACATTTCTAATATTATACTTACAGAATTATTCCATTGGAAAAAATTATGTGAAATCCAAGCACAGGTATCCAACAACAGCTGGAATCAAACTTACCACAGAAGGCATTTAAACTAAGAGGCCGGTGTCTGGAAAGTTCATGTTTCTTTGATTTCCTCTAGGGAGAATGATGCTGGTGAGATGTAGGCCAACATTCGCCTCACCTCCAGCTTACTCCTTGTTCCCCTTACAACCTCTTCTCTATGATGCATTTTTCTGACTACATCCACTTACAAAAGAGAGGGGGATGTGTCTGCTGGGAGTGTGCACAGACAACTGCCATGGTAAGGTGAGGATGTTGCATGAGGTCAGGATCCAACTTTCTGCCAGTAGCACTGTCACAAGTACTTAGCTCTTGAGAAGCACTGGGCACCCTGTGGTCAGTACAATCAGAAAGAGACATTCAGAATATTACCATAGGGAAGATATTACTGTCTCTACTCCTTTCACAAAAGCATAGGGGAACTGACATGTAGCGCTAAGAGACATTTTGCTGAAGGCCACACATCGGTGGCAAACTGGATGCTGGATGTGGTAACTCCGGCCATATGTCCTTGTTCTCACTCTGTATGAGGCCAGTCAAACTAGTCAAACGGGGCCACACAGCTTCTCCCAGTGTAAGCAATACATCTTAAGTGAAAAGAAAAACAACACGCAAAGCAGCCAGGAAGGTAATGAGTAATATTTAGAAGGTAGTTATGAAAACAGTCTTTCTGAAATCAAAGCACTTGAATGAGTACAGAAAGAATAATTGTATTTGTGTTTTTAACATTTTCAGTTGCTGGCAGGGCATTTGTCTTCCTAAACCATTAGCAGCAAGAAGTCTGTAACTCCTTCCTATGTAGCCAAATGGCTGGGCAGCCTGGGAGGTTCCTTGTGGCAGGGAAAACAGTATCCTCTAGGAGCTGCAGTAGCGGAGACTGGAGAGTGGGAAACAGGGACAAATGTCTCACACTGGCAGCATGAGATTTGTCACATCTGCACGTGGTGGGCCTGCTACATTCTGTTTCACTGCACTGCTACAGAGTAGGGGTTGTACAAAGTGTAGTAAGGCAGAAAACCAAAGCCCTTCATTAATATCAGAGGAAATTGGAAAAAATTATGTGAAATCCAAGCACAGGTATCCAACAACAGCTGGAATATCATTAATCTCAGCACCTCTTGTTGCCGTGAGGTGTTAAGACATACTGGCACAGACACTTTTACTTCTCACATCCTGGGCCATGTGTCTCAAGAGGTGCAGCAAAGAAATATACAAGAATTCAAGTTGCACTGTAAATGACACTCACTGTGTGGACACACATAAAAGAAATTTTCACATAGCAAAATGATGAGAAAGTTACATGTGCATTTTGCACATAGACTAAAGCCTGCGACAAGACTTTGATCCTTCAAGACTTACAGATGTGTCTCACCTTACAAATAAGAGTACTTTCCTGAGAGTCAACTGGATCAAATGAAATCAATACGCATTTTTTGTGGGATTGGTCCTTGTTCAGTAAGTTGTCAAAGTGAGTGGAGCGAGATTTTAATTGTTGGTCCAATCTAAGTAACCTGTTGGAGCACGTAAGAGAAAACCATGAAGCTGTGTGTGTGTGCAATTACCCAAAATCACAATGAATTAACTTGCTGAGAATCAAAATTGTAACTTCTAGATTATACACTCCCAGTTCCTTCTGAAATTAAATTTGTAATGCATGTTACTCCTATGGTTGTATACTGAATGGAGTTTTTCCTGCAAGAAATGCCACTTGTCTACTGAGACTGTTTAGATAGGAGACATACTTTTTTCTGCCACAACTAGACTCTGGTTTTTGACAGGTATGTTAGGAAGTTAATTAAATAGCACATTATGTACTTTAACATACTGTCCCAATTTTCATGGGTTAGTTGTTCAGCTACTTGGAGAAGCAGCTGAAGATCTTCTTAAAAAGAAAAAAAAAAAAAAGAGGAACCCATATGGTATGCCGGACAATAGTACATCACTAGCAAAACATGTCGTGTTTTTCTGAAGATAAAACCTGAACATACTAGCAAGAAATTACAACAAAGGGAAGGAGTTTATTTACTATTAGGAACTAGGTGGGGTTTTTTTGTGTTTTTTTTTTTGTTGTTTTGTTTTGTTGTTTTTTTTTTTCAAGAGATGTTTGTAAAGATTTAAAGATGAAACAAGCAAAATTTGACTTCGGCATCTTTTGGAAACAATGCTAGCAGACAGACATGGTAAAAGGGAAAATACTTCTGAGCTAGGTGACATCAGATTAGAAAAATTCTTCATGCTGTAATAAAAAATTCTCTCTAGCGTCCAAGTAGCAAGAATGGACTTTCTGAAAAATAATTCATAAATTACATGAACTGCAGAAAGAAATCCGTGAAATAAATAGAAAGCAATGCAGTATCAAACAAATGAATGTACTAACCATGTGAATGCCCAAGGCCTAGACTCAGTGTCTCCTCTCCTGATGTTTCCTTTTCCCCGACAGAACTTAAACACAATATCATCCCTGCTGCAGATAGTTTCTGTGTTGTAGGTTGCTGGAAAAACATGACTGTGCTGGCAACATATTAAGTACAAGCTTACCCCATTCTGATGCTCTTCTCTAGGCATCCGGTTTTGGTCACTTTTTGGGTGCAGGATCCTAGGCTAGCTAGGAATGACTCAATCCAATCTGATACCGCCATTTTTCTCCCCGTATGTAATTAGCTCCAAAATGCAAAACGTCATCAGAAAGGTGAAAAAGAAAACAACAAAAAAACCCCACAATCATCTTTTAAGGCTGAAAAGAAGTCTGCAACTGTTCAAATGACAGTGAAAAAATGGAGGCAGAGGAAGGGATACTCTGGACATTGTTGACAGGAGAGATGTTTGAGAGCTTTAATGCTCTTCCTCTCTCTAGTATTTTTAAAACTGATGGTCAGTAGTCCACTGAGGCTCTGGTCTCCCTGTATTAATGAAGGTTCAGACTACTCTGAAGCCTCCAGGAAAACTCAAGGCACTCTGAAGTTAACCTTCTGCCCTTTCAGAGGCAGAACAGCAACTGTGTGGGCCAAATATTGACTGATTACGTACACAGGAAAAACTATAACTATAAAAAGACCATAAGTTGCTGGTACAATAGACCTGGTGTATTGCCTTTAAGTGTGGAGACTCTGAAAGTCTGCAGAGCAGCTATTTCACCTCAAAGTGGAATTTAGAAAGGATTTTCAACTGTAAAGATGTAACCACACGTGTCTATTCACTGTGCCTTCATTACAGTTATTACTACACAAAAGTGTGGTCTAAAATTCAGCTTCTCCTGAAGCCAGCAGTAGAACTGTGGCTTTTTGGAGGGAGAGAAGAGTGGCTCTCCAGAATCTAAACCATCATTTGGTACTCTTACCTGGTAATGTCAGTGTACTCACAGGAGCAGCAGGGCTTCCTTCTCTCTGCTCATGAGTCTCAAATTCTGATTACTGCTAGTGCTCATTGTGTTCCTTCGCATGTAGTTTACAGTCAGTATCTCAGTTATTCCATCTGCAAAATAGAGATGAGAGACTCAACTTATGAAACATTCAGAGATCAATTCATAAAAGGTTCCAAATAAGAAATAGATTTATATACATTTTTTAATAAATAACATTACACTTGGGTCCATGAGAATGGCATACTGCTGCAGTACGGAGTCTCTTTATCTCCAGAATGATGCAATATAATTAATTCTTTCACAGCTTTCTTTAATGATACTTCTGACAAGCTTTTCAGGAGTTAAGCTTTCCTTGCCCCCTGCTATAGTGAAAACACAATGCAAAAGCCTGAATGGTTTTCTTTTCTCCTTCTACCCCTTCCCTCTGCCCTCTCTCCCCTCCTGACCTCCCATTTTGCTAAAAAAAAAATATACTGGGCTAGGTAAGGAGAGGTCAGTTACATTTGGTGTTCCAGAAAGAGAGAGATTTCTCTCCATGCTACAACCAGACAACAGATCATTGCTGGGCAAAAGAGACAATTTTAAACTAATCATCTAATTTCACAGTGGAAAAGTTTTCAATGGAGAGAAAATACAATTCAACAAGGAACAAGCCAGCTCATTTCTAAAGACAGAACAGAGGCTGACTGGGACGATACAGCTGATCTAATCTCTTGAAATATTTTAGGCAATTGTAATGGTAGATGTTTAACTCAGCAAAGAGCCAGGTGCAGCAATAAGTAGTAAGTTTCCAACGTCACAAATGCTCACTATCCTTTCAAGTTCAATATCTCTGTGTAAGATCTCTGTTTCATCAATATACAGATTTCTGATGATCCTTTCTGTTGCACTAATGAGACTAAAACTAGGTGGGGCTTCCCAGCGCCACGGGTCAAGCTGGATGTCATTTTGATGACAGGAAACTGAAGACCCTAGCACTGATCTTACTGGTTTTATCCCAGACAACCTCTGATCGGGAATTCAGAGCAGGGTATGAGAGAGGAAAATGGCCTGCTGTATTCAGTGAACTAGGCTGAGATCGCTAGACTGTGGTAAAGTAGAATCTTAGTATCATCCTTATAGTCAGTATCAAACAATGTTTATCCTTTAACCTGACCACAGTACTCAGCAGAACTCATCCTCTCCCTTTGACCTCTCAGATAACTTTTATTTTAAAAAGATCTATGGAATATGCAATATTACCTATCTCTAAGATAGCACAGTCCCTCCATCTCATATCTCTTGGTACTGCGTGGAAAAGTACACCCTAGGAAAAACACTGAAGAAAAACCATCAAGATAGCTGCCTACTTTAGATTGCCTTTGCATACTTACAAGTGGTCTCCACCAGAATAAAAATACTGATTCTTAAATATATTTTATAAAATAAAATAGAAAAGTAAGGCCCCTGACAGCGTCCCTTGTCCTGTATGTGTGGCTGTTGCAGCACAGAGTGGACTTAGAGGTGGCACTGGTGAGGACTGGCCCTGATCTTTGGTGACTGTGGGAAGGGATCAGGCAGAGCTGACCCATCTGCAGGGCCATGGACCAAGACCCAGGATCACAGGATGACAATCAAGGACACATTTGTTGAGCGCTGGCTGCGTCTGATCCTGCTTACCATCACTAGGCCTGATTCTGACCCTATCTCACTGGCTCACATTCCTACCTTGGCCCTGGACCTCCCTTAACACCACACGGTGCCCCGTGCCCTCGACTGGGGCTGCCCTCTGGCCTATCCTGCTCTCTGGTAAGGAGCAGTAGGATGGGCCCTGGCCAGAGGGATCCAGTCCTGCTGCCACTCCTGGCAGCCCCACCTTTATGAAGAAGTTGAGCACTGCTGTTCTGCAACAACGGATTGCAGATCTTTCACCTTCCTTTGGAAAGAGGACAAAGACAGTTAAACAAAAAACAACCACAAAAAACAAAACAAAACAAAACAAAAAAAACAACAAAAAAACAACCCCACAACTAACATCCTGTGGGAAAATCCTGCTTTGATCAGATTGATATCTCTGGATCTTTTCTTTTGGCCAAAATTATCACAAGTAATTCTAAACAACCCCTTAATGAAACCTAGTGAGTACTTTCAGATTACAGTTCCACAAATATGGGTTCATTCCCATCTATTTCAGTAACTAGGATGCCTCTTTCTGCATCACAAAGATATTAGGGCAATATCCAAGTAAGACATCAGTATCTTTTCACTTGCTACTTGAAGTATTACGTGTCTGAATTACACAGCTAAAGAACAGCTAACAATATTCAACAGGCACAAGACAAAAGACAGATGGAAATCAGTGGCTGATAAGAAAAAACATTTGAAGGTAATTTGGTATACATTTAAATGGGAATCTGTATCTCCTGACAAACAGGTTCATTTACAGTATCCAATGATGCCCTCCCTTTCCCCAGACTGAGACACAATACCAGCAGATGTTTTTCTAAACACCTTGCTTAAAGTATTTTCTGTTGCATAGTCCAGTTGTGCTGGTTTGGAGCTCTGGTACATCCCTACAGAATCTGCCTCTCAGTTTTGTGGGCTTTTAATTTGTCAGCAGATGCCAGATGAGGCCAAAAAAAGACTGTAACCGGTTTCCCCACTGATGGGAAACTATTTTGCTATCAGTGCCCAAAGGACAAGCAGAGAAGCCAGCGCGAGCCTTGCTGGAAAACACAAGAAGACAGGGCAGAGTCCACAGACAAGCTAAAGGGAAAATCTATGGTGTTCCAAAGAAATGCCCAAATAAAAAAAATCCATTATTCTTTTAACTTTAGTTGGGCAAACTGGAATATATCGGAAACATTGACCAACTCTTAAGCGCTGCTCTACTCATAACTATGAAATGAAAAAACAACTAACTCTTTATAAAATGATTAAGGTCGTTCTTTGCAGAAATAGTAGATGCCAAAGAAAAACAGTCAGAAAGGTTGACTTCCAGAAACACTAGCAAAAAGATATCATATTTAGAAGCTGGTCTCTGTTAAAAAGTTGGAAATAAAAGTACTGTTTTGAACTGAGTACAGCTTTTCTCAAGCTTTTGACAGATGGGACTGGCTTATTGCTGCAACACAACTATTATTTAGAGGCTTGAAAAAGGAGACTTTATCTAACAGATTCTACAGTTGAGTTTCACAATAAACAGAAGCAGATACAGATAGGTCTCTAAATGACAAACACTGCATTCAGTGTACCTTAGGTCAGACTTTGTGTGGTAACAGCCCCCAGGGAATGGGCTGAATATTTATCTGTGTGCAAGACTGTCTGCATGTCCCACCACAACTGAAGTAGAAATGTAGATGCGCAGCTCTTTTGTCTGTGGGGGGATTACTGCCAGAGACTGATGAATTGTCAGTTAACAAAGGGCCCCTGACTTGTCCTGATGTAGTGAAGGGAGAGCTTTGCTGGCACACTGGCCTTCCTCTGCGATGATTCAGATTCACATCTTCACACTGGCAGGCAAACCTCCCATGCTTCTGTTCTGAGTTTAGAGATCCATCAGATTATCTTGAATTAGTGAACTTTTTCTTCTTGCAATTTAAACATGTTTGTTCACTTTTCCCTCAGGGGAAGTTCAGTGTGAAATAGAACGTGTTCTTTTTCTAGCTAAACAAAAACATATTCCTGGTAGCACTAAATGACTAACATACCTAAAAGATAAACAGGTACAAATGGTCCTCTTGGGCACACACAGTCTGTGCGCACACATACTGACACACTCTCAGGCCTCCTCAGGTTTGGACACAAACATAGAGAGGAGACTGGCAAGAGGAGAGGGAATGAGAATTAGGATAGCAGTTAGCTTATCATGTGAACATTAAATTGGAGAGCAATTTGGGGTATCTACAATGGGGAATTACCATTTCCCCAGCTTGCTCCATCCTCCTCTCTTCTATAGAGTTTGGTTCTCTTCTCCCTTTTCCTGCTTGTTTGCTCGACATACTTAAGTATTTCCCACTGTAGCCCATGTCTATCTAGATGATCTTAGAGCACTTGATATAAGAGCTGCATGAAAATCTCTCCATAGTTTATGTTTTATACTGCATGCAGGTAGTATCTATTAATATTTTTAACGTGTTGAAAGGAAAGCTACGCTGGTGGCACACCCCATTGTTTGTCTGGTTTCAGTGCATACAAAACATTTCACTCCGTTTATCCTGTGTTTCTATTTTTCCAAGGAGAAATGTGAACCTAGTAATTTTAACAACTTATTGGAAAGGGTCATTCCTGACATCCCATAGCACACCTACACTGTGGGAATATTCCACAGGGAGGCTGTAATGCTGAAAAAACCCTGACGGTGACAGTGGCTGGCAAATTTCTACAGCTGTGCTGCAATATAAGATCAGTAAAATAAAGTTAAATGCATTCTTGTCCTGTTTTTGCAGAGGTACCCCATCACAGAGCAAGGGAACAATAACCTAAATTGTTCTAGGCACAGGCTTGGGAAGTTCTGTTCAGTTCCAAATGCCCAAGACTTCAGAGATGCAAGAAATGGCTGCAAAGAGCAATACTGAGAGGAAAATGAGCACAGTCACATATTAGCTGCTAAAAGAATGAGATGAACCATAGTTCATGATATAGGCTAGATGTGGATTAAATATTTAAACACCGAAGAGTGAGACAAGGATATTAATATAGTATGTGAGATAGAAATAGGAGTAACAAGAAAGAGATTTTAAGAAAAAACTCAGATTGGCATTAGGGGAAAAAAACAGAGAGAGCACATCCTCATGAAGTCAACAATTTGACTGGCAAATACAGTAGAGTAAACCTTGTCATTTGGGAGATGGGGATGGGATGAGGAAAAGCACTAGCAGCAAGTAGTGGGGAAGGTTCTTCCTTTGCCGGGAGGTGGAATGGATCATTCACTAGGATTTCCATCCAGGCAAAGTGGAAAGCAGAGGCTGATGCTTCATTTTCAGCAGAAATAAATGAAGTTAGGCCCATAAACCAGGGGTTGACAGCAGTGACCTTTGAGGTACCAATGGCAGCAAGTTTAGTCTATGGTAATTTGGTGAAATACTTCATGTCACTACAAAGGATATTCAGAGGGGAAATTTCACTGATCTTATAGCTAGCCTTAAAAAATTCACTTTTTATAAGCCTTTGTAAACCAGCACTTTCCTTGCAAACCATTGACAAAAGAGCAGAATATTCTCAGACTTTGAGCATGATTTAGTTTGGAAGTCACCTCTGGAGGTCATCTAGTCCAAGTCCCCACTAAAAGCACATCGGTCTTTGAAGTTAGAGCAGGTTCCTCAGAATCATATCCAGCCAAATCTAGAATACTTCCAAGGATGGAGATTTTAATACTTCTTTGGGCATCTTGTTCCAGTGTTTGATCTTCACTGCACATTTTTTCTCCAGCATCTAATCATATTTTCTGTTGCTATCCCTATTCTCTCGTGCCACTAAGCTGCCCCTTGAAATAACAAAACTTTAGGAATTGTAAAGTAAATTATGAAAAAAACTACGAAGTAAAAGTAGCAGTATCATAATGATAGACTAAGAAGGCATACTTTAAAATCAACAAGTCTTTATGGGAATTTGCTTTCTCCCAAGGTCTTTTAGCAATTCTGAGAGTGGAAATTAAAATGAAAAAAACATTTTTCTAGAATGAAATCCACTTTCTGTCTGGCTATAGATCTGTAACCTTGTGTGATACCCATCCCTTAATGGCTTTCTCTGACACCAAGCATAAAACAGTGAATTAAAAACCGAAAGTAATAAACCAACAATCAGATCTTTGAACATTATTCACTTAGAAACGCATACATTAACAGTAAGTGAACACAAATGAAGAAAATATTGTGTATGTTATTGAGAAGGCAGACCAGAATAGTGTGGTGATATGCAGGCAACAGTGTACATCAATTTTCAAGCTACATTGACAGCAATTGAAAAACTGAAATGAGACTAAGTGTACACTAAAGAGTGGTAATGATTATGAAATTTCCTACTGAGACAAGTCCTATTTCTTGGCAGTGTAGCCTCTATTAAATTGGTCTGTGGACAACCTAAACAATGAGAAGCACCCAGACGAATGTCAATATTTGAAGTGAGGGAGCAACAGGCATTTTGGACAGCAGGCACATTTTCTTTGGATCACCCACCTTTTCAGCTTAATATTGTCCTGGAAGAAATTTCAGCAATGTATGTTTTAAGGGAGTGTGTACGTGTCAGGATAGCAGCACAGGTCTGTTGGAAGGACCATCCAGCAGTTTAGAACAACTCCTGTATCTTTTCTATAGTCTGAAAACAGAGACATCCTAAAAAATAAGCTCTTCTTTTGTTTATTTTTCTGTGCTTCTTTCATGGTTGTCCTGCCAAGTTTGTATTGAAATACTATGTTGATTCTTTCTAAGCTGTCCCATCAGATTTCTCTGTGAACTGTAATACAGAAAGTTTTGAAAGCCTCGATGTAGCCTTACTCTGGTTAAAAATACATTAAATTGTAAGTTTTCCCCCAGCACCCACATTCATGCTGCAAGCCTTTACATAGACAGAGCTCATGTATTATTGCTCCCTTTTTCTTCACTTTAGTTTGAAGAGAAACAATAATCTGTCCTAGCCCCTGAGATTGTCTCAGTGGCCCTTACACGGATGCTCACAGAGAACAGTCATGGAGTAAATATAGAAATCATGCTGGAAAAGTCTTTCATTTTAATAAGGACTAAAGGAGCATTCAAATAAATCTCTGTACTGACTTTCCCCAGACTCTGAAAGGAACCAGAAATAGATGCCTTCAGTGACAGAATTCAATCTCTGTTATTATCAGTCTGGGGATTAAATACAACTTTCACTGCCTAATGACTCTGCATGTAGTCAAGCATGAGCACTGCGCTATATAGAATTCCTCATATAGTCTTCTGCTGGTTCTTATTATCATCTCGTCTATCAGCCTGAACACCTGCTGGTTGGGGAAACAACTGCCAGTTCTGACATCTGAATACAATCCGGAAAATTATAACCATGCATCACTCAAAACATCCTTTTCAAAGACACAGTCCAAGCATCATAATTTCCTTGGTTAGTTGCCTGTTAGTATCCTTTTTACTAATATTTTGAAGATAAGTAGAAGCTTCCAGATGCACAGCCATATATTGTAACTATCAGATAGGAAAACCATTACAATTAAAAGAAAGACAAATTATCAATTTTTTTTTTTTTTTTGAGCTCTTCTAGGATTAAAGAGGAAGACTGAGAAAGTCTTGCTTTATTGCAGAGTTTGTCCGCGTGTTGGTTAGAATAAAGTAGATGAACATCCTGATTGCTTTTGTATTAATCATCGAATTAATGCCTTGAATGAAAAGTCACAAACAGAACACTTTCACACACACGCAAAAAAATCTGCTCTGGTTTGCATGGAAATAAGGGAAAACAGTCCAGTTTTTGTTTGTAGCTTAAAAAAAAAAGAGACAAATTTTATTTTTTTATTTTATTTTTCTTGCTTTTGAAGACCACCTGCAGATGTTTTGGTAAATGCCTAAATTAAGACAATGTAGGTATGTAATCCATATTGACAGCTGGAGCTGGCAGCATGAATTTTCTGAGTGGGGATAATAAGAAACGCTTGGGCAGCCTCTTTAAATGTGGCTCACACTCCTCCATCATGTGACACAGCAACAGAGTGGAATGGCTTTGTCTTTCAGCCCAACAGAGCAGTACTTTTGCCTGTAAATGTTCCTGCCCTGTCTGAAAGTTTTCTCTGTGCCCCGAAGTCTACCTGTCTCCACTACTTGAATTAATAAGGAAGACAGCTTTGTGCAATGACAAGAGGGACAATGTTAGGAGGATCAAAATGTTTAGGGCAACGAGATAGAATTTTCTTAATTGTAAGCATAGAAGGAAAAAGCTCATGTTCTCAGTCCTGCCTGTTCTTATAACACAGGCAAGTTTTTGTAAACAGAGAAATCACCCACCTTGGTTGAAGTTCTGAAGTATTCTCGTGCTTGTTTTAAGACCTCATTGTTTTTGGTTGTTGCAGTTCAGCCCAACTTGTTAAATATAGACTTAAACAATGTTGCTGAAGCATTCGTCAACTCTTGCATTGCAGCAAAATGAACCTGAACGAATGAAGAGCAGAAGGCAGGCTATAAATGGTTCAAGTTTCGGGTCTCTAGTTCCAAAGTCACTATTGAATACATAACTCAGTGAGCATTACAGAAACCTATGCAGCTGAAGATCCTTCTTTTTCATTAGTACCCGTATCACAGAAATGTACTAAATGAGGAGTCTGCCCTCCTTCAGTTCTCTTGGGAGAAAAGTTTGAAAGTTCATATGAGAAACTCCTGATCTTTGGTACTATTTGTCAACACAAGCATAAAATACAAAGATGCATTGTGGATGAAGATAGACAAATGAGATCTGATTCATTGGGTCCCTGGTTGTTGTGTACTCCGGTAATACTGGCATTAAGTTAATCTACCTTAAGTGACCAATTACCAAAATAGCAACAACCTTGCCTAGTGACTAGTCCTAAATTTTCTGCTTCCTGGACAAACTGAACATTGATGTTATTCTTCTGAAATTAATGGTACCTCCTATTTGGGGCGGCTGCTGGCCCAGTGATTTAGCTGGATTCGATCTGAAATGTCTGTGAAAACGAAATTCTCAGAAAGCATTTATTTTAAGATGATAGACATCATTATGTCACCTAGTAAAACTAAAAAAAATAGCACCCACACAGCTCTGCAATAAATAACAAAGCAATCTTCTTTTCAAACCTACTAATTGTATGAAAAGACTCCAGCCAGGAAAGGCAGGAAATACTTGACCAAAAAGATACATCTTGCACTGAAGTCTGGGAGCCCCTTTCCAAGTAGAATCAATTCCATCGCTTAAACTCTTCAGCTACGCCGGAGTGAATATTTAAGCTAAACCATCAAGAGTGAGCAAAGTCAATTTAACATCTACTGTAATAAGTAATAATCACCAACTGCTATGAATAATTCAATTCAGAAGGTTTTTATGTGATCTATAATGTCTCCCAGCTGCCCGTTACACTGAATCTTCTCCAGCACTTAACAGAAAAATGTTTTCTTGCATCCATATTGAATAAAATTCTCTACAATTAAGAAAAAAAAAAATCTTCTGAAAATATTCTGCCAGAAGGATGCTTCCTTACATAAACCATGGATTTCACAGAAGCAAACTCTAGAGCAATAATTTCCCACCTCTCTTTACCAAAAGTATTGCAATTTTTTGTTCTTTCACTGAGACTAGAAGGACACAGGTTTATTCTGTTTTTCAAACACTGCATAAAAAGAAAACCCAGAACAGGTTAAATGTTGGTTCTCAAACAGAAGAGAAACAAGATAATAAAATACCTCAGACTAAACATTTACACACTGTCTGCTTGGGCTGTAGAATATGGGCATTTGAGTTCTCCGGATTTCTGATGGAGTCTTAAGCTATAGCAGAGTGTTTGGCTGAACTGCCAACAGCACCAGTTTACCCAAGGAGGCTGCAGGCATTTTTCCATCATTTTAAGATTCAGATTGTCTGAACAAACAGAAAAAAATGTGAAAAAGAAGCTGAAGAATGTCAACGCAGCAGAGAAAGAACTAAGTTGGCCTTGTGCTAGCTGGACACCAACACAGCATATTTCCCATCACACCTGCTACACTGACCAAGAAACATGCTTTTCCCGTGAAATGCATGTTCATCTGCTAAATAATTTGGTTTAAGATATATGATTTTGGAGGTTATTACGGCTATCAAAGGGGTCCAATATGTGTCAAATAGCTAGATTGCTTCCTCACATTTTAGCTGGACTAAAAGCAAAATAACTTTAACAGGATGGAGTATCCATCTGGATTTCAGGCTACAAACTAAGCCAGCTATTTCAGGAGAGTTAAAGAAAATCAGGGACTTGAAAAGCCATAAAACTGTATTGCTTACTGAAAGCTGGTTCCAGGCTTCCCAGCAACGTATGCAAAATCGATTTTTGTTGTCCTAAAGCTTGGGGGGCAAAGAGGAGAAACAAAGCAATAAATTCCTATTTTGTCCTCAACCCAGATGCGGCAAAATTAACTTTGCAATAAAGCAGTTCCCCTTCATATCCTTCCGCCACAGCCAGCTTTGGAGGCATTCCTCCCATTTCCAGGGCCATAGCCAGCCCAGGGGACAGCAGAAGGAGAAAGATCAACCACAGGAATTGCTTATATTTCCCTCAGAGGGTGCCAAGTGGTCTCTTCCAACAGCAGAGGTAGGTGGGGTGTGGAAGTGGGAGACAGGCCCCTCTGCTTGGTCCTGCCCATCCATGCCTGGGGCCATGCTTCCACTCAGGCTTAGCACCCTGAGCTGTTCAGAGGCAGTAGAGCTTATCACCTGCATTTGCAGTAGTCTGAACAGGTATACTTCTCAGTTTAGCATACAGTAACTATCTGCTCTATTTGAAGTATGTGTATACTCAAGAGTGAGTGGCGATTCAATTCATGACTATAAAATGATGGCAAATATGCTGGCCAAAAAGCAAACAAAAACAAACAAACAACAACAACAACAAAACCACAGGCAAACAAAAAAAGCAAAATAATAGGAGTAATCTGAAAAAAGCAAATGAATATAGTCTCACCTCCAACATTTTCAAAAGTTCAGGCACTATTGAGATCGCTTTTCCTCCACATCCCTTAAACAGAATCAGATCATGTCAAGCACTGGGCACCTGCAAGATGCTAGATCACCTATCAGAAAACATTGCACATTTTACAGCTTGAAAATGTTATGCTCAACAGAGTACACTGTAACAATACACAGGAAGGACGATCCTCAATAGAATACTATGAGTGTCATTAGAATACTAAATAAATGTCTTGCACTAAAGATTTACCTTTCATAAATCTGTTGGAAATTACAAGAGCAGAAGAAATATCCACCTCTTGCACAAGACCATCTTCACCTTCAGTCCTATTCTAACTCATTTTGAAATGCTACTATTATTTGCTATTTTATAGCTGCTGTGTTTCACCTCAGAAAGGACAGCATTTCAGTTGCGTCTGATCATCCCATCTCATTTATCAGTTTCTGAAGCACGATGAGAAGAAAAGTGTTAAATAAAAATAACTATTGTCATTTCTGGTTAACAGGGCTTTCATGATATTCGAAATAGAATCCACTATAAAGAAGGCTAGAAAATTTAAAAGCAGTATTAAATTCATTCACCATTTCTCTCCACACTGAAAAGAGTGAAAACATTCATTTCATGAGAATGTTTGCTGTCTCTGTACATCAGGCCCATGAGGTAAGCAGTTGCAGCTAAGAAAGGTGTTGGCTACTGAAGAACAAGTCAGATCTTTAAAACCTGACACCATTGCCGGACTTTTGCCTTAACTGTTTGAATCTTCAGCTGCACCAGCAATTCAAATGTACGCAATACGTAACTGCAAAAGAGCAATGTCCAAGAAGTCAAAGCATAAGAAAAATGAGTCAAATTCAGCACTGAAAAGCTGAAAACGTTTGGCAAAAAGCATGCACTTTCCACATGTCTCTGCAGTTAAAATGTTCATTCTGTATTCTGCTTCCTTCAGACTGCAGCAAAGACCATTTTCAGAGAGTTTGGCAGTGTTGCCCTGAAGAGGTACCTGGAGAAAGCTTAGATAGATAGCACACTAATTGGTGAATTCTTGATAAATTCCAAACTACTGCCACTGGACAGCCGCCCTCTTCACTCTAGGAACAGTAATTCCCTTTGCACCTCCAACTAAGTACATTTGACAGTTTAAACTCCCACCTGCTTTGCATCCTATTGGGTGTTAAAAGCAAGGGTATTTTCAGACTAAAACCATGGCCTGCTCCAGCTATCCAGCTGACAGATCCCTTTGTCATTGGCAACAAAAGTACTTCAACAATCTGAAAGCCTAGGCTCTGTTAGCTAGTCCTAAGGAGGTACATGAAATCAACTTGCCTGGATCTATTACCTATCAAAATCCTTACCAAACTATTATGCAAGCCTGTGCTTATGCTAGCTTGAATCTAGCACCCCATTATGTCTCCAAACCATCAGTAAAAGACTGAAATTTCACTGGAAACATATGGGCTTTTGCTTTATGGCTGGCTACTTGCAGCACACAATCAGCTGGCAGTAACAGCAAACGACAGCAGCATGAATGAACAGGAGCTGCTCTAACAGATGCCGCTGGTTTCTTAATCTGCAGTTACACTGGTGTGATTTTGATGGTAACTGCTTCACAGAATCATGGAATCATAGAATGACTTGGGTTGGAAGGGACCCCAAGGATCAACAAGTTCCAATCCCCCTGCCACAGGCAGGGCCACCAACCTCCAGATCTGGTTCTAGACCAGGTTGCCCAGGGCCCCATCCAACCTGGTCTTGAATACCTCCAGGGATGAGCATCCACAGCCTCTCTGGGCAGCCTGTTCCAGCACCTCACCACTCTCTCTGTGAAGAAATTTCCCCTGACATCCAAACTAAACCTTCCCTCCCTGGGAAACCTTCCCTCCTGCTTCTTCCTTGTCACGAGCCTTTAAATCTAGACTATCTAAACTTCAGAATAAGCTGACAAATTTTGGTTGGCAGGCTAATTCTTTCCTTATAGGTGTTTTGTGTCTCTTGGGAAACAAGAACAAGTAACTTACTAAACAGTGACCTGGAGGATTTGGAGAAATAAATTTTTACAAACCAATAAGGAAATACCATCAGTCCTAGTACTTTTTACAGAAACAGAAGGTTTCAAAGAAACCACACGTGAACTCAAAATTTCAAGACCATTTCTTTTGGAGACTGGATACCCTTCTGAACCTGTCCAAACTTTTTGGCCTGCAAAAAAAGTAAGAGCCCAACGCAGCCAACACACTCCAAGCTCAGAAGTTCTGGTTGCAGTCACCAGAACTCAGTCTGTGAGAACATCAGTTTTCTAGTCTGGAGTATCAGTCTCCCTGTCTGTACAAATTACATCGATGAACAAGTCTTAAAACTTCTTCCTGCCTGAATATGTGTTCTTATTATATGTTTCCTGAAAAACATGGGTAAACTTTTCTTTAGGATTTAATTCACTCACACAAGCCCCGCCATTTTTTGTCAGAAAATCCAGTTTTCACCTCACAGCTGTCATTCTTGAGCTGCCACTCCCTCCATGGCTCTGATTTTTTAGGCAGGAAAATTCGAAATGAAAAGAGACATGACTGTGAAAAGGACATTCATGTGGTCAGCATTATAATGTCAGAGAACAGGATAAATAAGACCACTCTGTATACACAAAGATGTCAAGCCATCCCTTCACCTGGAAACATCTGGAACTTAATTATATTTTCTTCTTGAAAGCCCAGAAAATGACAAAACTTGATCCTTTCATCAGGTTTTGTCAGGAAATAAGACATACAGAAATGTTGTCTGTGAGTTTGTCCACGCAGCTGAATCACTTGAATACTGTGATCAATTGCAATCATGTTTGAAAGAGAGGGAGATAATGAAGCTATGAAAACTGGTGTCAAACTCTGTTGGGTAGAAGAGAAAGTTTGAGGGAAAGAAGAACTCAGCCCTTGCAAATACAATTTTCAGCAACCTTGCAAAAGAGTATACACATATGCCTAGCCCTAGAGTGCTCACAGCACTGAGTTCTCTTTCCAGTGGAAATATCAGAGATAATATGGGCAGAGCTGAGGTTAATTGTCAGGAATTTTACATGGTGAAGAATCCAAAGGCACAGAAATGCTGTTCATGCAACAGCTGTTAATTATGAGGTCCTTATCAAGAAAGTAGCTCACAGATGTAATATCAGCTTCTGCATGTGGTCCAAGATATTTTTCTCTTACTGAAGTGCCAGGCACTTCAGTTCTGATTTTGGATCATTAAGGACACTGTGTTGCTTTGGATCAGAGAAATACATGTGAAGAATCAATGTACACAGCCTCTGCCAAAACACCTGCCGTTTTGCCACTCCTCCTGTTGGTTTTGGTACTTCTGTTTGCTGAAGAAAGAACAGCAGGGCTTTAACACTATGTAAATACCATTTGCAAATGCACATGCATCTTTATGAATGAGACACGAGGCTCTGTCAGCAAAGAAAGTGCAGCCATATGCATGTGGTGCATGATACAGCCCACAAGTCTGCATTGATGTGACTTCATCAGGTCCTCTGCTGTCCTCTGCTCATTCACAATTTTCAAGCAGCTTTCAAAGACCTCAATTCAAAAGTAACTTAAATGCAATTTGATATGAAATTTTGCCTCTTCTTTCTCCTCCTTTGTCATCACGAGAAAGAAACACACTTATCCAAGGAGAAATAGAATAGTAACTCCTGGATATCTGGTAAGTTAAACATCCATAACTAGACAGCCATTAATTTCCTACTCACAATAAACAAGTCACTGTGTGACTGTTTATTAATGCAGATGTGCCTGATAGGCTCCTCGTGCCCTCAAGCCTTCTGAAAAAGGAAGATCTCCAACCGCTGACTTCTCTACTTCCAGTAATGGATATGACTGATTACATTCACTGTGAAAATTCTAAGCTCATTACGGAGATTCCTATTTAAAATACAGAATATGACAAAACGCTGTACTTTGTGCCTTATATATTTTGATGTCTATCCTCTGTCTTTGGAGGAATTTAAAACTGGACCAGGAGAAGCCATGAGCAAATTTAAATAACTTGAAAACAGGCTGAGTTGGGCTCAGACAGCATGACCTCTAGAGGTCCCTTCAAACCCAAAATTATTCTATGATTCTTTGATTTTGTATCTTTTACATAGACATATACAAAACTGCAAACTTTAGAGAAGGAGACTCTTCTATGAAACTAATTTTTCAGTTTATCAAATTATGGAAACCATTACCATTTTGTGAGAGAACAGCATGTTTATTTTTATGTTTTACTTCACTCAGGATAACTTCAGTGGAAAAAATAGTTCAGATGCACATATTCATGTACATGCAGAAAATCAGATCACCTTTCTATCCACAACCCACAGAAGCAGCTGTGCTCCACTGAGACTAAGCGTGAAGAGAAAGACATATTTTTTCTTTTAGACAGTGCTTGGGGAGAATATTTTAGGGATTAGAATTACTGGCTACGGAGTTCTTTATGGGAGATCACACCAAGTAATGAGCTGATGCAGGTCAAAGAAACAGAAAGGCCACTTCTTCAGCAGTTTTCCTTGAAAAGAAAACACAACAAAATTGTCCTTTTGCCTCCCATACATCAATGATGGCCATCTCTGCTATCCACAGTGGGAAAAAGAACTGCTTGTAGCACTTGGCATATATCAAAACACTTTGAAAACACTAAAAACACTGGCTAAAAACACTGCCTCTCAAACATAAGCACTTACTCATTGCAAATCATAAGCTCTGTCTTTTTTTTTTATAATCTACAACTCTTTTCTTTGAAGAGTTATTAGTACTTCTAATTGTCATAATACACTTATAATGCCTCACTATTCTTGTTTATTGACACATTAAAAAACATGTACATGCCAGAACTAATGAAAAATCCAAAAGAAGCATGAACAGAAAATACAGTTTTCAGAAACGCATCCATTATTTATAGAAAATCTTTCTGCATGCATGTGGTCAGACACAGACAGCGTTGGTGGTCTTGGACTCCCCATCACCTACCTCAAAGTACAAATAATAACAACAGAGTCCGATAAGCACCTATTCACAAAGAAATGGCTCAAAACCAAACAGAGTTGTGGCAGATGGCTTACACATTTCAGAAGAAGCACGATGTGTGATTGCAGTTTAGAAAGTCTTGCATAGGACTGGATGAGTGTGATGCGTGCGA
The DNA here is from genome assembly GCA_030625065.1 of Alectoris magna. Lineage (NCBI taxonomy): Eukaryota > Metazoa > Chordata > Aves > Galliformes > Phasianidae > Alectoris > Alectoris magna. The sequence goes on from CM060560.1 coordinate 112,088,587, forward strand.
AGTGGGAGGGGAAGGGATTGAGACAAAATCACATTATCTCCAGCTTCCCTGATGGTAGTAGTATGTGTGTGGTATTCTGTAGAACATCAGCAACCAGTCTGGGCCACAAAGCTTCATGATGCCCTAAAGCAGTGCTTTGTAAATCCCAGGAAGGTTTCTTCATGCATCAGCATTGTCACAGGATTCAGTTATTTTTGTCATACCTGTTGACAACAGTAATTTTCATTCTAGGTTGTTCACTGCCTAAGTGTGAAGGAGATCTTTTGTTAAACATTACTCAGGGCAGTTTTCTAAATGTTTCCAGTCAAATCTTCTGTCTGTCTTGATATCTGAACATTTTAGTTTCTGTTTTACGTTTTAAGTATTTCAAGTACATTGCTTACAACGTCATTATCATTACCACAGGAGCACTTCTTCTCAAACAAAAAACACAACTTCTGTTCCAAAGTAAAGAGTGGGAGGTGATGAACTCAATCACAGGTCTCCACTTCCCGTGCCTTCTGTGCAATTCTGTCTTATTACTTCAAAAAGTAAAAAGGCTCAACATACACAAACAATTGCCACAAAATAGAAGACAGAAAATGTTTTTCATGAAGCGTTATTGGGGTCTGGAACATCAGGTCAATGTTTATGAAGACAGCTGAGCTTTTATAATTTGTATTAGACATTCCTCATCAAGAGCTAGGAAAGCTTCTTCTCTTGCCTTTTGCTTCTTTTTCTTCTTTGCCTTTACTCTATTTTCTCCCAGTATGACTCCTTGCGAACTGTGGCTCAGACCTGTCTAGATCACAGGATGCATAATATAGGAGAGCCAATGTAACTGAAACATGCTGAGACCTCCTGTTTTGCGTGCTCTGTAACAGTACATAAATGTTGAACTATAGCTTAAGATTGAATTTATTTCCTTCTTCCTTGCACCAAGTATCTCCCATGGGAAAGCATGTTATCTTTCATAATAATTTTATGTTTTCCTCTTTAAACATCTGACAGTATGCTGGAAGCTAGATGACAAGCTCAGTGTGCTGCCAGCCTGAATGAAGGAGAATATAATGCAGTGTAAATCCAGAGAATCAGAGGTTGAGAGGATAGTCCTGTGAGTGACCACAACTTCACAAAGAATTGTTTAGAAAAGAAATACATCTGATTTTTAAAATCCTGAAGAGAGCCCACTGGCTCATTTTACAAATTAGGCTCTGAATTTCTGAGTGATTTGGGGTGAATTATATAGGCATTGCCGTGTTTGGGAAAAGGGATGCTTTTATGTCATAACTAGGCAACTAGCATTCACTCTAGCAGTTTATTCAGACTTGCCAACAGGCAGGAATACTGCAGACTTTCTTGACCATATTGGAGGTTTACAAGACAAATGGTCATAAGGTCCTGCCCTAAGTTTGATTTACAAGAACATTTTACACCATTCCAGTATGAAGGGTTATTTTTAAGAGATGTCTGTCCACTTTAAGACTAGTCGAATGTGCTGCCAAATTTAAATGCTAATGAAAACTAAGGTGTTTATACTTCCGTGTCCTCTTTCCCCACCGGATGAAAAATATTGTTTCCTTTGTCTGTTACCTCTTACAACTGAGACTGTGCTTCATTACATGTGTTGTTGCACTCAATGCAAGAAAGCCATTAGCATGGTTTGATATGTGAGGTGGTGTGATAATGAAAAAGAAAACAAAACTATAAAAGAAAGATGATTCCTTTTCAAAGATCTCATTTGTATTAAATGATCCTAACATCCTTCTTGAATGACATAATGATGCACACACAAAAAGGTTTAGAATCATAAACATCTCCTAAGTGTGTTTTTTAACTTGTACTCTGAATTCCCCATCTGTCAACCAACACCGAACCTATCTGCTGCTGCAAGGTGCCTCCTCTTCCTCAGGCATGGCTGAGCACAGGAGGTCATGGTTAAGGCCAGACCTTCTCTTCCTCTTCATCTCTGCCCTATTACAAACAATGAATTCCCCTCACTTTGGTTCTATGTGATGGGGAGGGATTTACCTTGAATCTACAGCCACCTCTTCAGAGTTGGCTGTCTGACATTGCAAATGAAGTACATTAGCTCAAAGGAGGCTGTTAAATGGAGTTCAGTGTTTTTCTCTGTCACAAGGACAAATAGCAGTGTGCATCTGGGAGAAGGCACCAAGGACAATAATAAGCATTTAAATCAAGTTCAGTGAAAAGGGGCAAGCAGGTAATTCACAAGGGGAAAAGCAAAGGGAAAGTGGAATACTAAGCTGCACAGTGGTAGTCTCAAGCTTACTCTGTAAATTGTTATCTGAGCTGAAAATCAATGAAGCAACCACCATCTCAGCTTGGTCAATTGTGTGTTTAAAAGAAAGGCCAAATCTGTTTTTTTGTGAAGGCCTTCCACTGGAGCAGTGACGCTTCTACACGTAACTCCCAAGAACACTGGGAAAATTTATTGTATATTTCCTAGTAAAAAAAGGTGGGAAAATGAATACAATAAATCGCCCACCAAACTGTGCACGTAAGGAAAATAAAACGACTGTTTGAACAGCTGGAATTTAGAATTTATATTTGCAAGTTATTTATTTTAATAAACGGACAGCTATAATTAAGTTCAAAATGATCACTCAAGCAGGAAGAGAAAAAATCATGTTATTATGGCTTGCAAGAAGTCGCAGCCTGCAACAGGGTTTGTAGTGGGCCTGTGTTATTGGTGGTAACTTTGAGAGAAATGAAAGTGTTTTTAACTACAGCCATTTGAAGGATATGAGCTGCTGTCCCAGCTAGTGAGAACTGAGTGAAGAGAGGGTTGAGCCTAGCACGTCTGATTTTATATTTACTGCCTTGAAATATTTTTTGAAGTACAGCTTTAATAATGAAACAAGAACAACAATGATCTCTGCAGTAGCCGCAAAAGTGGCAAGGAATCAACCTCATGAAAGCACATATTTTATTATGTATGTGCACATATTTGTTTGTTACTGTATTTGTTTATGGATAGATGGTACTTTAAGGGAGAAAATGCATTCTTCAGCCTCTCAATTATAAAACAAGTGGCTCTGCTATGAAAATTGTCCTGGTTTTTACCTGGTCAGAAATTCCTTAGTCAGGAGACACATAGGAGAAAACCCTCAGGAACCGTAACATTTTTGTAGGAGGGATACAGGCATTCACCAGCGTTACCCAAAGTACTTTCATGAATAAATACACTGGATCCAATATAAAGTTGTCTGCATTCAAGTTCAACTTAGCCAGTGCTGCTGGAATGTGGCAAATAAAAGGAAGCTCCCCACTTTTTCAAGAAATCCTCCAGAGGTGACAAAAAAGCTTTATGAGGACCTCATCCGAGAACCACAGAAATTAGTGAGGGCAGGATTTTAACCTTGAAGTCATTTTTGAAGGCCAGTGAAGTAAAAAGAAAGGCTGTCATTGATTTTTATGGGTTTTGAATCCACTTGTATTTCACTCTCGGGAATTTGAATCGAGCAGAGTTTTGTAAGTCCGATTTGAGCACCAAGATTCCATCCTTTTTGTAGGTATTTTCCCACACCCAAAACCTCCCCACATTTCAGTAAAAATCTTCCCACATTTCAGTAAGATTAGCTCTCTCTGTTCATGATAGGCCCACGTTAGTGGAGAAGTTCCAACCAGAAAAAACATATCCAGGAGAGAAAGCTATACATTTTGCAATCGTATTTCACCATTTATGCCACGATATGCATTTTTTTCTAAATAATATTTAATTGCTTTCTTCTGAGAAACTCCTTTTCAAGCCACATTTTCCTAAATAAATCCAGAAGTTTCTACATCTCAGATGAATGACATATCCTGCATCTAGTCTGATTCCAAATAATTCACTACAAAAACATGCTCGCTCATTTCATTACAAAAGTAAAACAAAGATAATCAGACTGGAGGAAAAAAAAAAACAAACAAAAAACCAAACTATTATTGCTTCTCAGTTCTTTTTTTATTTTTGATTTTCTGTTTTAAAAAATTATCTTTGTAAATGAAGCATTCAAAACCGTATCTTATGGAAAGAGATGAAGGAGATGGCACCATGCACATGTGTTTAATAAGGGCTCAAGAAGTTACTAGGTACCTTGGAAATCCCCATTTTTTCTTTCCCTCCACACATATGGAGCAACTTCTTCAAATGGGAAAGCATGAATATACAAGTCTATCAAGGAAGTCCTATTTCCCCACAAAAAGGAGCTGAAGACTTCACGTGATTTTAGGAACTCTGTCTTTAAGTAGAACATTTAAGAAATGTACCTAAGAAGATACAGTGTGTAGTGATAACAGTAAACAGATTTCTCTTCCACCTGGTTTGTTCAGTTCTGTACAGCAGTAGCAGCTCATTCCATGGGCTGAAGTCTGTGCTCTCTAAGACAGGATGTGATCCTAATGAGCTGGTGCTACTTGCCTTAACATTTTCCTGTGGAATGGAGTCTTCCCAGAAGTGTTCCCTCATGCAAAGCATTCACCATTGCCTGTAGTCTGAGGCTAACTTCTTTTGGAACACGCAACTGTCCTAGACCACATTTAATTCAAAGTCTTTGACTTCTGGTAGGTATTACATCAGGCCAGCTGATGCTTTCAGCTGTGGTGCAAAGCTCTGGCTGAGCTCCTGCATGGAGGCAGCGTGCAAAGCAGCAGCCATTTCCTCCTGCACCCACGCTGGTGTAATTTCAGAGAAGTCAGTCAGATCCTTTAGGTCATCACTTGGAGCTGGTCCCCTGTGTATGCTGAAGTGCTGTGGATTTGCTCAAACAAAGCCAGGAAATGGAGAAATGTAAACGAAAATGAAGTAATTTAAGCAACTGTTATAATAAACCTAGCTCATTACAGCATATAGTACCTGTACGAGCAAGTTTTCAGAATCTGGTAATAAAAGGGTTTTCCTGGCAAGAATTTGGATGGAGTTATTTTGAATATAGAGGAACATTATTATTTTTTTTCAGTGAGTGGTAGAAGAAATGGAATTCTGGAGGCAGTGAGAGAGTCCAAAAATGTGTATCAAGATCAACTGAAAGAATTATAAACACTAAAAGGTTATTACTTCAGGTCTCTTAGTATGAAATATTTGACTAACAAGAGCTAGAGTGGTCTGCTTTGACATTTCTACTTCTGATTTTAAGATGTCGTTTCTCCATTAGGAAGACATACATTATAAAAAAGGAAGAACAAAAATCTTGTTAAACAAAACAAATGAATCAAAATTATTTTTACCTCAGAGTAAATGAACCATTTGGAGTGATCCAAAAACTATCTGTTTTTTCTATTTTCCCAAGCCCTCTAAACTCAGCCTAAATATTTTTGTTCAACTTTTTCCATTCAGGCATAGAGCTAAAAAACCATTATTCTCTCAAGACAAGTTATCAGACCTTACTTGAGTTATGGGAATTATCTTCAACGGGTATAGCTAAAATCTTTACAACTTATCAGGCCAATGATTAAGTATTCTGTATGTTAGAACAGAGACTGCTGTTCACTACAAAGGAAACTATACTGGAAGTACAATGAGAATTTTTAATTTTCTTATGTACCTACCTACAGCTACAATGGAACTCAAAAAGAGATAAACTTTGCAGTTAATTAATTCAGAAACTTCTAATAAATCTGGATAGTGTTCCTTTACTTGTAAATATGTTCCTTATGTTCTTGGAGATTTCAAGGTACCATGAAATATCTCACAAAGACCTGAGAGGCTTCCACGTCCAGCTCTGATGAGACACTGCATCTTAAATCTTTGTTTGTTTCACACCTCAGGTGAGTGCGATTTAGAGCAAATGAACACAAGGAAAATTTCCTGGGTTCATATGATTGAAATAATAGGTCCACAATTAAAAGAAAATTTGTAAAGGTCTCTACGTTTTGAAAATTAGAAATGATCCTTGAGGGAGACTGAGAGACTAGGGTCGTCAAAATACAAAATGACATTTAACTTCAATACATAGACATTACTCTTCAGCATCCAGAAAGTCTGTAACTTTTATGTCCTGTCAAGTACACTGTTCTTCAGATTCCATAATCTGAATGAAAAGAGTTCCAGAGGTTGAAATAACTTCCTCCTATTGTACAGAACTTACCGAAAAGACAGCTATTTTGTATGGCAGAGTATGCTGGCATTTTTTGTGCAGAACCCAAAAAGCTAAGGGCTGCTCACAGTGGATATGCCACAGCTGCATCATTCCTTTCAACAAGCTTTTAGGAGGACCTCAGGCACTACCAGTCTAGGGAAAGTATGCCAGATATTTCCCATATTCTCTGTGCCACAAGTATACTTCAACAAAAAGTAAAACACCACTGCAGCTGCCAATGAAAAAGACAACTTCAGTTGCATTCTTTTTTTATTTTCAGTCCTTAATAGAGGCAGTGAGGAGAACGCAGGCACCTTGATCTCTGGCCCCAACTAGAAACAAAAAGCAAGTGCATATGTCTGTACAGTCAATGGGTATAAGTGTGTATGCATGCATGCAACTGGCACATTTGCTCACAGCAGTCATCATCTATGTCAGGTATGCCCCATTGTCCTGATACGTGAACTGTTCAGCATGGTGACCTGGCTGAAGCATGGCGTTGACCCCTTAGGCCCATGGTTCCCTACATTCCTAACAAGAAGGAGCGCCAGTCTGTATCCCCAGGGGCCAAGATGCAGTCACATCATGTGCCCATGACCTGGAAAGTTCTGATCTGATTGATCAGAAAGGGCCAACAGAAACACTCCACAATGCTAAACCTTAAAGTAAAATTGATTATCTCAATTTTCCATCGGTAGACTTCATGTAGAATTATGGTTACAGCCTTACTAGCTCAAAGTGATGGACAAGAAAAATGAAGTGAGCAGTAGGACAGGAACTACAGCAACATTCCTGCTATCTCCCAGTAGGTTACTAGCAGAGCTAGAAAGAGTACATTTCTAGTTGCAGTCCAGTGTTCTGTCCTTTGAGTCATAACACTGTTAGCCACACCATTGCATTAAGAGCATGACTACAGGACTCTGAGATGTCTTGCTGAACTGTTCCGCACATTGGTTACATGAAGGGACTGGAGATCAGTTAAATACAGAAGTACAACAGAGGATATATTTGAATTTATTCTGTTGAGGAAACGCATACATTTAGAGAAATGCTGAAATGACTACAGAGACTGAATGCCTCTGATTTTCAGTCACTCAGTCCCTTGGGAAATTGAGGAAAAAAAAACATCTAATTCTATGCATCTAAAACATCAGACCAAAAAGTGGCTTTCCCCAGGGCTCCCAACAATGGCCCAAAATGAGTGAAAACAGAGAAGCTCCTTCAAGAGCAATTCATATCACTGCTGGTCTGGACCAGTCCATCTAGGAGCCTTGATTTGAATACTGACAAGAACTGGTGAATCCAAGGAAGCAGCTAGTTAAGCTGGGTGAGAAAAGATGAGTGGTAAAGATAACATCTTAGTACTTCAGCTTTTGCCTAACACTAATTACCAACTTTTTTGTTTTCTTTTCTCGTTAATGTTTAGGACACTTACTGGCCTCAGAGATGTTAATGCTGCAACAGGTAAATGATGACATGTGAACCAACAAATCGTCAGCCTAGTGTATAGAGAAAACAAAGACCTTCTAAGGCACATTACAGCACTTGTTTCCCTTCTGGTACTCACTGTGTATTTGCATCTATCACAATGCCATTCAGACACGCTTTGAAATCACCAGCCTGGTAATTCTGAGCTTTCTTAGCTTGCCCTTGATGGGGACAGGTAGGTCACCCCTGGTTTTTGGGGCCTTCAACACACAATGCAAGAGAAAATAAAAAAGCCTCTGAAGGGCACATTTGTGCTCCTGTGAACTAGGGCAGAAGGTTGTAATGTGAATTGTCCCAAAAGAAAGCTCATACACATTCCGCTGAAAATCTGCCTCAATCAATATCTGCTAAATCAAATGAACAACCTTCAGAAACTAGAAACTAAGCAGGTTTTGTGCATATACTGTCTACCTATCCATTTAACAGTCCTTGTTAGGAAGAGACGCATTAGCATGAAGAATTTGTAGAGCCCATTTGCAGCATGCAGTCAGCATAAAAACTTGATGGATCCCTGGCAGAAATTAAGTTGGCAGGGCTCTGATCCAATGAGTAGGAATGAAACACTGAAAACTGGATATTGAAATACTTGATCAATGACCAGGAAGGTCTGCCACTATTTAGCTAACTAATGACTTATCATATGCCAATCTAGGCTATTCACTTTCTGATTTGATGATGATTACGCATGCAGAAAATTATTATTCATTACTGCTCAGTTCCCTCCCCCATCATACCTGGAAGTACAAAGGACATGTTGCTATAAGCCAACGGATGGCTACTTACAAAGCTAAGCTCAACTGCACTTCGTTGAAGTCTGTAAAGATAAATTAATGCTCATCAGCTGAAGGATCTGGTCTCTTTCCTTCTGAAGGAGACCATTCATGCGTGAGTTCGCTGAGTTACTGCTTCTAAATAAAAAGAGTTTTTTCTCTTTTTTGAACTGTGGCAATCCTATCCACTCCTTTTGGCTCATCATCTGTCTTGGTGTGACTCCATGAGTGAGCTGCAGCTCTTTTTGTTCTGGGCAGAGCACTGAGAAATTGCTGCAAGTACTGCATGAAGGGATAAACACTCTTTGGATGTTGCAGATAATAACCTTTTACATGAGTTCAAGAAAAACTGGAATTTCATAGAAGAGATATCATAGAAATCATAGAACCTCCTGAGTTGGAAGTGACCCACAACAGGGAGTCCAACTCCTGGTTTCACACAGGACCAGCCAAAATTCAAATCATACTTTTGAGAGTGCTGTTCAAAATCCAGCAGACCCTGTCCCTAACCCCCAGCTGCCCTTCCCCTGACACAGCTCCATGCAGTTCCCTCGGGCCCTGTCGCTGTCACACAGAGCAGAGCTCAGCGCTACCCTTCCGCTCCTCATGGCTGCAGCCACCATGAGGCCTCCCCTGAGCTCCTCTGCTTTGGGCTGCACAAAACTCAAGATCTCAGCCATTCCTCATACACCTTGCCCTCCTGACACTTCCCCATCTTTGTTGCCCTCCTTTGGATGCACTCTCCTAGTTTTATGTCCTCACATTGCAGCACCCACCCAAAACTGCACCCAGTGCGTGAGTTGAGGCAGCAGAGAGACAATCCCTTCCCTCGACTGGCTGAGGTCTTGCTCACTGAGGGATGCTAAATCCAACAATATCTAGCTCAAAGCTTGTGAGTTGCAACTGCCTGGAAGCAGGAAGGATATCTGGGGAAAATACTGTGTGTGTCTGCTTTCTCCATACACTTGTAGGCTTGTGTTTGAGGCAGAGATAATAAGAACACTGGTCTGACCCAAAATGATTCCTTACATGTTGCATTAGTTAAATGTTTATGCCCTTCATGGAGACGAAACTGTGTGCAATTAGTCAATTTGTCTCTTCCTGGCTACTCTAAAAACTACAGCAAATAGGAGCTGATTTGATGACAGGAGTTGGACTCGATGATCCCTTCTAACTCAGAATATTCTATGAACCATTCCATTCTGTTTCCCTTCCTTCCTCCAACCCGTGTGAACTCGCAGCGCATGCTCCCACTTTGGTGGCAACATTGCTTAAACTGGTGTCTGTGGCTTGTGTCCTTCCCTCTGTGGAGCTGCTTGTTCCTATCCTGTGCTGCAGCCTGCACGAAGCCAGCAGGCACTTCTGTGTTTTGTGTCCGTACAATGAACTGGGCTTGGAAACTGATCTGACCATGACAGAAAGCATGTTCGTCTGGTGGAGTCTTTCTTCAGCCAGGTCAACCCCTTGATGTGGTTCCTGTGTGGCTCCACAGACTTGTGCTGGAGCCACGCAGAGGCTGGCATGCAGGACAGGAGCTGACAGCCGGGAGGAAGGACGGGACAACTGCTCACACAACTACTGCAGCCAAAGCAAAGCCGGTGGAACCACAGCGGGGGCTGCTAGTGATTAACACCACTTCTCCTACAACTTCCAGCCTACTCTTTGATCCTTTCCACAGACCCCAAGGGGACCATGACCTTCACTTTGAAAAACACTCCTAGAGAACAATGAAGCTGAGAGGGGAAGTCCACTGACCCTACGCAGCTGTAAATCTGAGCTAAATAACAATTTACCCTGGATTTATGGCTGCTTGCCTTTCCTGGTGTACAGAGGCAACTGTGACCTATTAACAGCAGATGTATATTTCTTTAAATTAGCCTGTGACAGTAAAACCCAAGTGTAAGTGAAATCAAAAGCAAGGCCTCAGACTTTAAAAGACTGAAAGAGGCATACACACACAAACTGTACTACAAGAAGCCGTTTTTCTTCATTAGGCAGAGACAAGAACAGAGATTAATAGTTTGACTAACCAATGCTAGAAATCAAGATGATCATTTTTGCTAACACTAAATTTGTTTTCCATTTTTTTTTTCTTTTCTCTATGTAACGACCGTAGTCATTTTTTTTCCAAGTGTTTTTCCATAAGTAAAATAGAGCACAGTCCTTAGTGATCAGTAATAATGACTGTGCGCAGACATTACTGTGTAAGCCACCTGAAGCTCCTTGTAATTTTTTGCAACACAACATAAAAAGCAATAAAAAATGATACCAGTTCTCCACTCTCCAAATTAGATCAAGTTGAAAATGACACAAAAATATTTCACAGAAAAGGCAGCTTTCCAGTATAGGGTGGAAGAAGCCAACACAGACTGACGCGGAGAATGTACAGTCTTTTGTGAGAACATGTCCAATTGTAAAAAAAATGAAATAAAATAGAATCACAGAATAAATAAATCATCAGATAATTAAAACGTCTTGGCTGGAAAACAGATTGAAACACATTGTATCATGTCTGGCTAGGTCAGTAGCACATTGACCTGATGAAAACTAACCAGTTTTTTTGAAAGTCCTTTCTTTTGGTAAGTGATCCTTAGAACGTCATCGTCTCTCGTTTTTTTTTTATTTTAGACAATGTAGGATTCACAGAGTCTGAGCCATTTACCAGTGGCTTTCTGAAGATGTATTTGCCATGTCTGCTGCCCAACCAGAAAGCCATCTGACACTACTTCATTAAATAAATGCATATATTTGCAAAAGGAAATCTTGGCAAGCGGGAAAATATTATGATGCATTCCACTGTTTCATGTTAAGGGGAAAGTAACAAATTAAATTAAGTCTTTTGGGGAAAAGTGTATTGGAGGACAAATGAAGCTCAAACCTAGAGAAATATTCTCAGGGAACTAAAGATAATTACATTCCTTTCTTTGAAATATGCTTTTCTACTCTTTTATCAGAATGTTCTGAATTTGGCATACCACAAAGCTCCAGCTTTCATAAAGACTTTCACATAGACGGTGTTGCCTAAAGGACTCTGCCCTGTGGTGGACTGCGATGTATTCCTTTCTATTTCAGCAGAAAAAAACCCATTTTTTTTCTATTGCTGTATGTTCTAACAGCTGCAAATGCTGATTGCCGCTCCAGTGTCTATTTTGAGGTGCAGATGGATTTACAGCTGATTACACATCTTTCTTTCTTTCTTTCTTTCTTTTCCTATTAAAGATAAAATAATTATTTAGAATTTGGCAGAAAACCCATGGTAATGTGTTAAAGGATCAAACTTGGCTGACCAAATAGCGTGGTTGGAAGGGACCAGTCTGACCTGATACGGCCTTAAAAACACAAAGTCTTCCAAGAAGAGGTGAGAAAGAAGGTGTACAATTGTCCCAGTGTTTTTTATACTATTCAAGAGCTGCCTCATAAGAAAGCCTACGTGTCTCATTCGTATAGGTAATTCATTCCGTATGAATCATCTGCGCTACAAGTTACTCCTGAAACTTAGCCAAGAGCAAGTCCCAGGTAACAAGGCAATTCAGTGTTTCTGGAAGGTGTGTCTGACAGCCCAGGGGACTGATAACCCTTTGTTAGCCACGGAGTGGGTGCAGTATGACAGTAAATGGTTCTCCCATCTTTGTTGCTAGTACACTTTGCTCCTCAGAAGCAAGCTTTAAATTGCCAAACACAGAACTTCAGCTGGAGCCTCTTGATCTTGGTGAACTTACTGGTTAATTTCTGCTCTGACGCAGAGTTCCATTTGGAGAAAGAAGAAAGTTAACCGACTAGATTACAAAAATACCAGGCTTGAATAGCAAAGCAAAAATATACCCATGAAAAGAGTCATATGTTTGAAAGAATTTCACGCTTACCACCACTTTGCGACATTCCAGTGTTTCATATTATTCTTCTTACTGGAGTAAAGATGAGTTTAAATTTTATTAAACCTGTCACTACCATTTCTTATGACTAGAATAGAATTTACTATGAAAACCAGACACTAAAATGCTTCCTAGACTTCTCTACAACTCATATAGCTTGCATGCCCTGCCTGTTACTACTTACTATTCACTTATATGCATGTACTTCTGCAGAGGTGTTATTCCTTCACTAATCAACTCTCCACAGAAATACTGGATTTGCTTCACCATTATTCGATTGTTATTAAAAGACTTTTCGACATTTCATGTTGTAAGAAACCGTTATAACCTAATTAAAATTTTACAAGTTCAGTTGAATTTTTCCATGCCTGGTGTTTGCTCCAGGCAGCTGTTTTTCATGTGTTTTTAAATTACAAGCATCATGATTTCTGAAAAGAAAGTTTCTGAAAAAAAAGTGAGAGAAAAATAAGTTTTGCCCACATAGAAAAAAAATTAGATCATTTCTTATACGCAATTTGTTTCGTGCACAAACAAACAAACAACAAAAAAAGCACACACGAAATCTGGCAAGGAAAGGGGCAATTCTGCCAGGAGTCCTTTTTGGTGTCCCTATGAAAGCTTTTTGAAAAATTGCCTTTCACACATTCTTAGTAAAACTCTTTTTAATTTTCAAGTAGCTGTGGTCACTGGGAGGTTCCGGTACCACAGAATATGGTCAGACTGCTGCCAGCTTCTAGTGATTACAATCTACGTTATGCTGTCACGCCAAGCTAGGCTTACCAGAGTGAGGACAGTAATGGCAACTTGAAATCAATCTATACTACGTATAGGAACTGAAAACAAGGAAACTCTTTGTCAAAAACATGACTGCCAGTAACCAGCAGAATGAAAGAAAAAAATGTGGTGAAGCAAATCCATAAGGAATGCTGGACAGACTGGGAAAGAAGGGAATGGTTGAGAACAGCAAATCTAATGACAGAATGAAACCAGTACCAAATGCCTGTGAGCAACTGAACAGACAGATTGGCTGAAGGGAGCATCAATGGTATCAAGTAAGAGGCAAAAAGGACACAAGAGTTTTTCACGATCTTACTGTTCTACCTAAAACTGGAAAACGTCACACATGAAAATTGACATCTGATATACATCATTCCAAGAGTAACAACTTTGCTCATTTCAACTGGTGTTACTATCACTCTTTGGCAGCATTACAAAGAGCAAAACTGGATCCTTGAGTTGCACTGGAAAACTCATTGCTTTCCAAATGCACCAGTAAGACAGATGACTTTGCATGTGACCACTACACATGTGCTTGGTTCTAGAATGGATCAAGTTCTCAAACACCATACATGTGCAGCAAACCATGCGCTTTTAGCAAGAACAGTCAAGCAGGGCAGAAACATGTTACCATTCAGCAACTTTAAATCTTGTTCCAAGTGAATCACGATGTATTTGGTTTGCTACATTTTTCTTTATACTGAAGACGCCTGGATAGTAGATGAAAAAAGAAGCAAGCTGGTTATTTATTTTAAGGATTAAGCAGTACAGAAATGTTTGATTTAGAAATGTCAGGAAAACACTGTCTTAGAAACTTTGTTTCATTATGGATGGCATTAGTATATTTAATCTTTGATGAGTGTTTGTATTTGCAGTTATATGAATAGAGCATGTATACCTCAAGGAAACAAACAAAACCTCCACATCTGGCCATAGTCTTAATAGTATATACAAAGCACTTGATGTGATGTAAAGTTCACTTTGGGGTGGAGAACTAGAGTAGGAGCTGTGAGGAGAGTAAGGCCTCCAAGCCCTGCCTTGCAAAGGCCCCACAATCTGCTCACTAAACATGGCTGGCAATTAAGAAGGTCTTGTCCATGGAACTGGAAGTTAAATATATTATTGAGTTTAGACAGGTTCTATCAGCCTGTTTTACATTAACATCGCTTTTCTCACTTGATAACCTGCATGGGAAAATGTTATGATTTCTCACAAAAGGGAGACCATAAAGCCTGGGACTTGTATCACTCTTAAAGATTTAAGAAAACTAAACACCTGAACAAAACCATGTTAAGACAAATACAATAAAATTCGCAAACATATGCTTGGCCAACTTCTGATCTCAGCTGAACTGAGGAGCTGCTAAAACAGAGGGAGCTGGAAGAGAGAAAGGAAGAGAACAGATGGCAGAAGCAGATGAAAACAAAAACAAATGCAGACAGTGTGATTAACTTATTTCAGAAAGAACAGAACCACTTATCCTTTACAGAACTGCCTGTAATGCAACACACACGTTTTTCCATGTACACAATGCTTGAGTTGGTACAGAGACATTATGTGATTGTGAATGGGAGGGCTAGAGGGAATGAGACAGTCTCTCTGGCCCTGGATCAGAAGAGGATGAGCTTTGTCTTCTGTGGGCTTAAGAACATGCTGTAACATTTTCCTGAACTGGAATTTTGATCAAGAGATGCTTCATACTATGAAAATGTTGAGAAGTATCTAGTTAGTAATCATGAGTACTTTGCACTAGTAGCCAAATGATGTTGTGAAACTTTCTCTGAGTGTTGCTTTATCGACCCTTAACATCAAAACCAAGATTTTCTTATGCTGTTGAAATTCAGTGGAATGGGTTTAAACTAGAAAAGGCATGGCACAGTAATTATGCAGAACTTTTGATTAAAGAAAGTATCCAGAAACAGCACTACTGAGACCAGAAAATAAAGCACTCAAATTTGAGGGAGTATCAGAATCAAGGGCTGCTTGATCTACATGAACAAGGCTCTCCCATGCGAATGCATTTTGGGGCAACAACACTCTGAATCGCTGTCTTCACTGTTCGATGTGCAACTGCCTTACTCCTCAAATACCTCAGTTCCTCAGATCAAATGACATGGATCTCTTAGCAAAGGACCATAAGCCCTGCTGACAAAAGCACTATATAAAAGTTAGGTGTACTAATAGTAATTGCTTTATGATAAAGCTAGATGAAAAACAGAGAAAACAATCAAGAATGTCTTTTCTCTGATTTTACAGAGAAACCATTAATAACTGGATAGAAGCAGCTAGCATTAGTGCAGGAGAACACAGACTTTTACTCATATTCTGGAATTTGTGTGTAATGGCACCAAGGCACAAGTCCTGCCCATGAGCACCATGCTTAAAATCATAGAATCATAGAATTGCTCAGGTTGGAAAAGACCTTAAAGGTCATCAAGTCCAACCACAACCTAACCATACTACCCTAACTCTAATAACCCTCTGCTAAATCATGTCCCTGAGCACTACATCCAAACAGTTTTAAACACGTCCAGGGATAGTGACTCAACTACCTCCCTGGGGAGCCTATTCCAGTGCTCAACAACCCTTTCTGTAAAGCAGTTCTTCCTGATATCCAACCTAAACCTCCCCTGGCACAACTTGAGGCCATTTCCCCTCGTCCTGTCACCTGTCAGCAGTGAGAAGAGACACTCTCGCTGTAAGCACCTTTCAGGTATTGGAAGAGAGCAATAAGGTCTCCCCTCAGCCTCCTTTTCCCCAGACTAAACAGCCCCAGTTCCTTCAGTTGCTCCTCATAGGGCAGATTCTCCAAGCCCTTCACAAGCCTTGTTGCCCTTCTTTGGACCTGCTCCAGCACCTCGATGTCCCTTCTGTACTGAGGTGCCCAAAACAGAACCCAGTACTTGAGGTGAGGCCTCACCAACACTGTGTAAAGGGGTTTACTAGGATTACTTCCCTAGTCCTGCTCACCACACCATTCCTGATACAACCCAGGATGCCATAGGCCTTCTTGGCCACCTGGGCACACTGCTGCGTGCTGTCAGCCGACTATACAACAGTACACCAAGGTCCCTTTCCATCAGGCAACTTTCCAGCCACTCCTCCCCAAGCCTGTAGGGTTGCCTGGGGTTATTGTGACCAAAATGCATATTGTGACCCAACTCTTGGCCCTACTGAAACTCACACAGTTAACCTTGGCCCATCAATCCAGTCTATCCAGGTCACTCTGTAGTGCCCTTCTCCCCTCAGGCAGATCAACACTCCCTCCCAACTTGGTGTCATCTGCAAAATTACTGAGGGTGCACTCAATCACCTCGTCCAGATCACTAATAACTCTTAGTTGATGTAAAATTACCAGGCTGTCACCATCATGCTGTTCGGCATCTTTTAAATGAAAGATACATGAAAAGAATCTGGTTGTAATAAAACAACTTTAAAAAGAGGGGCCTATGCAAATGACTTTTCATGCAAAGGAGTTTTGCATGAAAAGACCGTTGCCTTCCTCCCTTTCAGTAAAACTGCATTTGAAGGGTAGTGATTTTTGATAGTTAGCCTTAAAAGGATGGGTTACATCCTGCCAGATGTAGCTTTGTTGATCAATCTGTTTCTATACACATTTGTAACAGCAATAGAAACAGTGGTTCCAGTGGTGGATGTGATGCCATGTAAATAAATTTTCTTGTATTCAGATGATAGTCATTCTTGTACCCTCGCAAAAGTGACGAAGTGTAACAAGAAAACAGTTTTTGTGGAAGCTTTTCAGAGACAGATTGAGAACTGGTGTTCTTGAAAGGAGCAAGAAGAAATAATTGCCATGGGAGGATTCTTTCTTCCACAATTAATTCAAGTAAGACATCAACTTCATCATCACTTTCAGCTCTGTTAGCAAGATTACTTACTCTTAGTACAAATACTCTCCCAATATTGGTGACCCTGCACATAGCAGGGGGGTTGAAATTAGATGATCATTATGATCCTTTTCAACCCAGGCCATTCTATGACTCTATGATCTGCTTAGAGCAGTGATTTCCTGACCACGCTCTGCCTACTGAGTTTTCAAGTGCTCATTTATCGGCAAAGTGTTTGGGAGAAGCCACCTACTGAAAATGCATAAGAGGTGTACAATATAGGAGGTACAGTGTTGGCATAGGAATTGTGAAGTCTAGATTTTATTCCATGTTTTGGCACGGGAATTTCTGAATGACTTTGGCAAGATCTTCTCCAGATGAAAATCTTTGCTGGGCTAGGGCAGATCTTCTTCCGTAAAATGACGTCCCTTTCTTCATTCCTTGGAATGTATTTTTTCATGGCAGGGGCTGTTTCATAGGGTTTTTTTTTAAATGAAGATCTATGACAATTAGACTTCTTAAGCTACCTTGTCAACGTTAGAAATAGTTAATGTTGGAAAACTATCTGCTCCATCTTCATCCCAAAAAGAGACAAAGGAGAGTCTTCTGCTTTCTTTATTTGAATAAAGAGCATACTAGGCATAACCTTGCGGGGTCTCTCCATGTACTGGGGGACACAGCCCCTCTTTTATCACTGCACCCTGACACTAAAGAGCCATTTCCCCTTTCCCCATTGGCTATAGTAGTCAGAGTTCACATTCTTCTCGGTTCACCTACAAGTGCTCATCCTGCCCAGTAGGCATCCTCTTTAGTTTCTTTTTTTTTTCTACATACTTTGTAATCTGGATTCAGACTTTGTTGTTTTTCCCAAATAGAACTAACTTTGTATCCTGTAAAGTGTATCACTCTTTTCTGCTCTGCTTTACACGCAGGTGCTAAGCTAGCATTTCCTGCCAAATACCTGCAAGATAAGTTTGTTTAATCAGAGCCTTGTGACTGAAAATCTTCTCAGCTTTTTCATTATCTTGTTTTGCAGAGACCCCTTATTCCTCATTTGTTCTTTGCAAATTTCAGCTTATTTTGCAAGGACACATTATCCTTGTTTTAACATCAGTTAACATAAGTGATTTAATTTGCATCCCCTTCCTGGATAATCTTCTTCAAGTCCTCTTATCAGTTACAAGGTAAAACTCGCATCAATATGAATAATGTATCACATCATGACTGATTTTTTGTTTTAAATTATCTAGACAAATCCAGATTTGTTACATTTTTTTTCCCCTGTGGTCTGGCAATCATTTACAGGGCATAAAAATGGATATAATAAATAATGTGACTGTACAGAATGGAATCACAGAATCGTAGATTATTCTGATTTGGAAGGGACCCGAGAATCATTGTTTTCAGCACCTGGCCCCATACATGACCAGCCAAACTTCAAATTCTATGTCTGAGAGTGCTGTCCAAACATTTCTTGAACTCTAGCAGCTTGACCACTGCCCTGGAGAGCCTGGTTCCAGGGTCCAACCACCCTCTGGTAAAGAACCTTTTCCTAATTCCTAACCTGATCCTCCCCTGATGCAGCTCCATGCTGTTTCCTTGGAAGATACTGCTGGTAACCAGAGATGAATTTCTTCTAAATGAGCTCAGTGATATGGCGCACATTAAGAGTTCAGAGACTGATCTCACAGTGGCCAGGTTAAGCTGGAAATCATAATAGCAGACTACTGGAACAGAGTAAGTGTGACCAGAGTCACTCCATATTCAAGTGACTCCAATAAAGAGAGCTTTTCTTCAGTCCTTGACTATTAAAAAGGAATCTTAGCTGCAGAGGGGAAGGGGAGTGGAGCTCTGGACTTCCGTTGAATCAATTCAACTTCCTTATAGTATAGTAAGCCTTGTGCTCAACCAGTACCACCCACTTCTTGAGATGTCTTTTGTGTGCTGGGGTAGATTCTATGAATTGCAAAAATAGCACAATTCAGTGTTGTTGATGGTTGCATTGAAAAGACTTCGTGGGTATGTATGACCTAGCTGTCAGAGTAGTTTCTCAGAGCTGTCATTCTTCCTCTTTCAAGACTGGAATAAATAAATAATCAACTTGAAATAAATAACCAGCATTTGGGCTGTAGAAGATCCTAGAAATTCAGTGCAGCATCTTACAGAGAACAAAATTTGCAAAGTTCAAGAATGCAGTCTCAATCTAAAACATTAAGTAAGTCAGTGAGCACCAGGGAACATGGACCCGAGATAATCCTGCAAAACCATTAACCTGAAATGGTTTTGGAGAACTCTCTGTTCAGCTCAATGTCTGCAGTAATATATGTTTTGTCTTGAAGGAATGAGTGGAATTATTTGCTTTGCCTGGCTCTCAAATCTTTTTTTGGCCCACTGGAAGAGAAGTGCTTGTTTTTTTATATTCTGATCAATAAATGCATGAGTTCCCCATTTCCTTAGATGTTCAGTCATGGCCCTCCTTAGTGCAGACAAAGGTTATCTCTGGGCACTGTAGTAAAGCAAAATACATTCTGCTTCTTCACACTTTTTTCCTGAAGAACATTTTTAAACTCTGACGTTGTTCATCAACTAAATATCACATTTTATGAGGAAGGTTATTGGGATAATTTCCAGCACTGTTAAGAGTCATGTTTTCATGGACTTAGTAAGAAAGAAACACCAAAGTATTGGCCAGATTCTTTCATTTTTATTGCAGTTTTGGGGAAAAGTTAAAGCCATGGTGTTAGACTTACTGCAGCACCCAATATTCCTGTATACAGCTGATACAGAAAGAGAAGCAGTGAATGGAAGCATATCAAGATAACACATACCGTGTCCAGAAACTAGAGCCACTTCTGTGCTAAGCCCAGCAAGGATTAGCTATCTTTTTTTCAACTTGGAATGGTATCTGGAAGGTTTTCTGTATGTCAGGAGCCATGGGAATGCAGTAACTTTTTATCTATGCTTGATATATCAGCATCATCCCTTGCTGCCTGTCTGACAGCAGAAACGGGATGTCAGTGGCTACTATGAATTGACAGTGTCCTTTTGCTATATTAACTTTCTTTTATTTCATACTGATACACAAGCTATGTAAAACTTGCTTCCCACATATTCTGTTTCTGAAGTAAAATTGCACCAGCATTACGCAGCATTTCTCAGTTTGGTTCTGACACTTAGCATTGACACACGATGTATGTCCAAAGGCTGCCTTTTTGGGTTATACTAATGATTAAAACGAGAAATGAAACACCAGCAGTAACACCAAATCAATAAATAACAAATGAAGGTGTCATAAGTTGTAAAAGAGTTTTGAAAATAAAGTCCTATCAGCTGATAGGTTTAAGAGTATTACAGACAGAAAAAATCCCAGAATGTCCAAAGTTCAGTAGTAGTCACTGAGTATTTAAGAACTGATTTAGCTTTCCTTTTCTTTTTTGTTTTCCAAAGGAATATCAGCAATGAGACCTGACTTCCGGTGCACAAAGAATGTAACATATATCCTCCTAAAAGTGCTTTTCAAAGAGGCTCTAATCCTAAAAATGCCTTCGAGGTGTGTAATTATATCATGGAATGATCACTTTTTACTCATTTAAGACTTGGATAACCAAAAGCAAAGAAGCAAGCATTTCTGCAGGACTAAGATTGTTAATGCCAGATACAATAGTTGTTAAGGTTAATACCCGTGATTCCAAAGTCATCAATGTATTTTTTTCTATAACTGTTAAGTATAATTCTCCAAAAGAAGAGTTGTAGCCACTACATTCAGAAGGGATTTTTTACAGACTTCTCATATTATATACTGCTTTCTATGGATTTTCATGTTAAGAGATGGAAGGAGGGAGAGCAATTCAGACGGGGAAGGAATTGTACCACACCTAAGCAAGTGCTGTCTTTCTCCAGTTGCTGCAGCATAAATGTCATGAAGAGATATGCTGAAGTTTTTTGGACAAAACAAGCATTAGTAACATCTTGATTTTGTGATCTTTTCATACAAACTTGCCCTTCTATCAGCATTGTAATTTAGTTTAAATAACTCTTCCCTTCTGTAATGTTCTGCATGTGAAATTAATTACATTCTCCTCTCAAAATTAAAGTCACTAAGCAAAATTAACCAAACTCTTTTAATCTTCTCTCCTAAGACAGGTTCCTCACTTCCCATTTGATTTACCAGCCCTCTTCCACATGTCTTCCAGTATGAACTCAGCTTCCTGGAGTGCTGATGACTTTAGCTCTTCACTACTGTCTTGTGCAATGGCATACAGGGACAGACGCTGTGCTGACAGGAAATGCTTCCAATTTCATCCACAGATCAATTTTTTATGACTCTTGCTGTGACAGCTATCTCCAGACTGGCAGGTTTCCCCTCTCCAGTTGTTCTGAACTAAAGAACTTACTGGCTATAGTAGAAATCCCTGTCAGTCCCTGGGGATGGAACTGTAACACTTGACATTAAATAATCCAACAATTAGGCATCTGGTCCAACTCACTTGTCTAGGTTTCCCCTACTGTTGGTGGTGGGAGTGAGGAACTGGGGTCAATTTATCCCTTCCAAAGGGAAGGTATCAGGGATAACTGACAGGAGCTGCCTTTAGCAGAGGCCTCTGCCTCTCTTAACTGATCACAGGGAGAACTTAGGGAAGCATGTCAGGCTACATGCCTGTCTATTCTGCAGATGGTGACCATTAGGTGTTAGGACTTCTGGCACAGGATCTCCTTTACAGGGGAATGTTACTGCCATGGCTTTTAGGCTCTGAGATGATATCAGGATGGGAATCTGCAGCCACAAGACACAACTTAACCCAGCAAATGATGAAAGTTATGCATGCAGGAACACCAGTAAGAGAATACAGCATGCTGAGCAACAGCTGCATAAGCCAGATGAACAGAAATGATCAAAAAAGAGGATCAGCCACAGTCTCATCGCTTACAAAATTACGTGAGAACAGAAGAAATTTTATGATTTTAGATACGTGGTCAGTCTTTTCTGGCAACTGGAGTTGCTGCTATTGTTTTATTAGGGAAGAAAAGATGTCAGATGAAGGTGAGAAAAGGTCTTTGTCTCCTATAGCAGTGCAAGAAGTGAACACAGGCACAGGAAGGACATATCCCACAGGTCCAGGGGGCTTAAGCCCTCTCATCTGCCAGGTTTCATTCTCACTCCTGATACCCTGCAATGTGGAAACCAATGCTGAACTAAGCCATATAGGACTGGCAAGGCCAAAAAGTGTTTTGTTTTTGTTTTTTTATTTTAAATTTTTGCTTGTTTTAATCTTGCTAATGAAGACACATCCTGCTATGTTTCGGACTGGGGACCTCAGCGCTTTTATGTTCTTCAGCCCTAAGTTCCTCACTTGGTAAAGGTCTGAAGGATGCAATTCAGGCTTCCTTGGATTGCTGCGACTGCAGCTCCATTCCTAAATGTCTAATGGGTCTGCCAGATTTTTAGAGGCAATGAACACATTTACAGCCCCTGGGGAACTGAGTGGAAATCCCGAGTTGTTCCACACCTCTTAAAAATCAGACCCCTGTTTATTTTGATGCTTAAATACAGATTTAAATGTTTAGTTTCAGGCTGTGCACTTGAAAGCTCAGGTTTTAAAAATCCCTTTGAAATCCTTTGCTTGGTGGTTTAGGAAGGATCACCCACACTCGGCTGGGCTGTCCGCAATGTGCAATTTCCCCCTTGGTTAACGAGCAGTAGGGCTGCAGGCTGGCCCAAGTGCTGCACTCTAGCAAGGCCAGCAGCAGCAGGGGTCTGGGGCAATGGCAGGGGCTCAGGGCCAGACAATCCCCCAGCCAGGAGGGAGAACAGGCAGTCAGCCTCTCTAATGATTCCAGAGGGGGAGTCAATCTAGGGAGCCCTGTTATTTTTACTTATGAAACATCTTTGTCAAGGAAATACAAGCCTCCTGAGATGCAGCAATACTAGCAGCTGCAAACCACTAGCACAGTGTAACAATCCCCCATAAAATTTGCTGTTTACTGGACTGCCTGATCCTGCCTGCGTTGGTTGGTCAAATGAGAAGAAGGCTCAGACCTGGGGACTGGCCAGAATGGTAGCATAGCAAAACTTAAGTGCCATCACTGCTGCCCTGGAACAGCAGCTGTGCCCAGGAGGGCACATGCTCACAGAAGCAGGGCCAAAGAATCAATCCAAATAAGCACTGCTTCACTGACTAGAAAAAAGAGCTGGACCACCTGGAACTGGCTCGAACCTTTGCTTATACTTTACTTCTGTAATTTTGTGTCTGCTCACCTTGCAGAAGTCAGTGGTGGCAGAAAAAAAGGAGAGATCTGAACACAGGATGTTCATCTCACTATTGCCCTGAACACAGAGGGTGTTATGCTCTCTAGGCCGTGTCTTGGTAATAACTGTTCTTGGCATTTGAGGGGTTTTTGTTGTTGTTTTTGCTTTGTTTTGCAGTGAAACGTGCTGATGTGATGGAGTTCAGGATTGTAGCTCTTTACCGAACAAAGAACATTTGCTGGGGTGACAGCCAGAGGTGGCACAGTCTCCTTCCATTTCACAATGCACTAAGTGGAGAGGCTGCCATACTAATATAAACTGTACCTCAACCCAAAGAAAAATATCGGGTTCCCACCACTAAATCTGTCCCAGGAGCCCTTCATGGTTTTCATATTTTTATGACCTGTCTGTAAGCAGTTACTTTTACCCTCTGATGATATCTAGAAGCATAGAATCACAGAACCACCAACACTGGAAAAGACCTCAGAGATTATCCAGTTCAACCATCCATATACCGCCCATATTTCCCCACTAAACTACGCCCCATTGTACAACATCTAAAAGTTTCTTGAACATCTCCAGGGATAGTGACTCAACCACCAACCTGGGCAGCCCATTCCAGCACCTGACCACTCTTTGGGAGAATAAATTTATCCTAATATCCAACCTGAACCTCCTCTGGTGCAACATGAAGCCATTCCCTCTAGTCTCACCTTGCCACAACCTCCTTTCAGGAAGTTGTAGAGAGCTACAACGCCTCCCCTGAGCCTCCTCTTCTCCAGACTGAACAATCCCAGCTCCCTCAGGCACTCCCCATAAGACTTATGCTCCAGAACCCTCACCTATTCTTCTAAACAGCTGCTACTTCATGCCCAAGTTGTACAAATCCAAACTGGCTCCTACAACGGTCCCTCCTTGAACTTTGTCTCTAAATACTCCGTAATTCTGAGCAAATATATTCAGAGCAGTGGACCTGGTCTAGCTCTAATTTTCCCTGGCTTCCTGTAGTGTTTCTAGCAACATCAGCTAGAGTCAGATTACTATCATCATCTATCCCATGGGATTCACTACTAAAGCCACAATTTTCTTCTATTTTCTATATGCTTTCCATCCAAAACATTTTCTGGTGGGAGATGAGATGGCCTGAACACGTAGCCCCAGCTTGGAACCAGTGAGGACAAACTTCTAATCAAGAACAGGCTGGGGTATTGATTGAACTAATGAACTGGGGGGAAAATGACAGGTAAGGAGTTTAGGCCTTTTACTTGACTCACAGTAGACCTTTTCCGTGCTCTCTGGCTAACTAGGTAAGATCAAGTCAACTAGGTAAGATCGCAACTCTGTAGAGGGCAGAAGATGGTCGAGTCACTGGATACAGCTTTAGAAAACAGCACACTTGCAGGACTACTACATTGCCAATGTCTCAAGTAACCTCTTGCAGGTAGGAACCCCCTTGTGCATGTAACAGGTCATTCGGCTGTTCTGCTGAGACTTCCAAGCCTAGTAAAACAACACTGCTTTGGTGCTAACAGCACTACTTAGATGAAAAAACTCAGATGGGACTACGTTATCATCAGTAATGCTATAACACACTTCTCTTCTTTGGCAGTTTCACCAGCATTTGAAATTTTCCTGTAAAATCCAAGGAAATCAGAATATGAGACCTTTGTTGAGATCTTTCTTTCTGACATATATGTTTCTCAAAAAAATACTGACTCGGAGCTCAGAGAATTGAGAAAATTGAAAATTACACACTGTGAAGATACCGAGAGTTGCTTTTTTGCTTCAGAGACCTGGGCAGGTTCAGGGAAATGTCAGTCAGTGTAACAATGCAATAACTCTCCTGACAAAGGCCTACTGGTTGACCTGTACTTTATCAGTGGTTTAAGAGCACCAATCTCCCCTAGGCCTAACTTCTGGGTTGGAAATAAATAACACATTTATTTATTTATTTATTTATTGTAAGCAATTATGTCTAATACAGGCCAGACATCTCCATCTGCATCTTTGTTATCATTTTGTTCTAGTGAGTAAAGTTTGGAAATTGAGCAATCAAATCACCAGTGTTCATGGGCCGTAATTTTCAGTTTTCTAAGGAAGATGCATGAAATGGAAATTGGCAAACCTGTGATTCCACTTCAGAGTGTCTGGTGAAAATATTTTGGATCAGCAACATATCTGAGAGAAGACTGGAGAATTGGCCAGACGTCCTGTATGAAACATGCCAGAAGAGCCAGAGCAGCATCCACTCAATTCAAAGGCTTTTTAAGGTTTTACAGAGGTTTAATTAGAACAGTATTCACTGTTTATGAAGTACGGCTTATAGAACAGTGTTCTATATGAAAGCTGAAATTATCCATTAATTGATAGCTTTATCCTGGGGATGTTTTCTCCTTCAACATAAACATTTGTCTTGAGCATTTTTTCAAAATTACAGTAGACTAGGAGCTTGCCAAATATTTAGTGGTTTTGTGAAGTTGTTTGGTATTCATGTCTACTACAGTTCTACAGAAAACACTTCTAAGACCCATTGCTTTCACCGTACGGCTATCCAGAGAGGGGCACAGGATAATAAACTTTAAAGATGTAATAAAGAAAAACGCGATCTGGGCTGCTTTTATAACAGTTTAGAAAAGAAGCCTTTGCAGAAGTTGGATTCATGTCCTGCCAATATTTATAACAGTGTTTATCATTAGGACAATGGTTCCGCACATGTTCAGTCAGTTCCAAAAGACAATGCTGTAATGTTTTCGGCTCTTGGGCTTCCCGCCTTCCTGAGAGTAGATCAGCGGCTGGCGGAAGCTCTCCTCTTCCCCACCCTTGTTTACATCCCCGCTGTCCCTGCAGCACAACCGACACAGCAGAATGCCAGAGTTTCAGTGCTCTTTGGTTCCCCTCCAGCCGTGTCTCACATGGAGACATTTCAGGCCAGGCCTGGCCATTGAGGAGTGTGAGGAGAGGATACAGGAGAGGTCTGTCCTGCATTTTGCCCTGAGGTGTAAACGTAAGTGTAAAGCCATTTCTCCCTTCCCTTCCCCATCTCCCTTCCCATTCAGCCAGGTAGAGATTAGTCCCTTCCTACTGCATAGTCTCCAGCCTTGAGCTGTGCTGAGCCACCTTCTGTTTTAACCAAATAGGTGAATTGATCCACCTTATTCGCTGCTTTTGCTCAGTCGCTTTCAAGGTGGTCACAGCTACCAGCCAGCTACCGTAACATTTAAAACATCAGCTTTGACCAGCGTTCGTTCCTCATCAGCAAGAATCTGTCCCTGGCTAAGCAGGACAGAGTATGCTCCGCTCCCACATCTGCATGCTTTGCTTTAAGAAATAGTTTATTGATGTTCTGTGATTACTCCATTACCTTTTTATTTTATTAAGTACCAAAAATGTACACGGGACAGACTCAGCTGGCAGGCTCTGGTAAAATAATTTCTACCTTTTTGTGTGTAACATTTAAAATTAGAAGCATCAAGGCAAAAGCTGGGCTCTCAAATTAGCTGTTCTGTAATCTCAATTCAGTTTCAGGAATGTCTGCCTGGGAAATCCTGCAGACCATCTGAGGGCAGCTTTCAGTATCTACACAGAACAAGAAGGAGTCTGGAAAGCATACAGAAAAGTCCCCAGAGACAGTGACATCTCAGGAAGAAGCACCAGCCCATAGGAAACAATACAATTCAGTACTGTCAGCACAGTTATGAGTTCCCTGAAGAACTCAAAGGAAGGTTTCTGTTATGCTACTCCCATGAGTCTCATTGGAGACTCTATCAAGTATCTTGACTTATTATGGTCACAGATGAGCAAATTTGTTTCTTGCTGCTAACATTTCAAAAATCAGGTGTTAAGTTTTTCATGTACATGCACTATAAACTCCGTCATGTGGAAAACACCCTTAGCCTTTTGTGCCAGGAATGAAGTGAGAACAGGCTTTGTCTATTTTTATCAAGTAGCAATGATACGCTCAAGCAACTTTTCTATTTACAGGCCTGGCCTTTTGTTCTCACAGACTGTTTGGAAAGAATATGGAGAGAGATCAAACTGCAGGACAGACAATACTTCCTCCACTGTCTCTTCTGTTAAGGGACAAATTATCAGCTACTTACCAGAGAATCACTATCTGAATAATTGCTAGTTCACTTGCATGTCTTAAGTGTTTCTCTTTATTTAGTATTTAGTTATACGTTCAGACAAGAACATGAGAGTGTCCATAGGAAACAACCTTTATATTCACCATATTTGACATTTGGCAGATAAAAAAAAAAAAACAAAACCAACACTGATTTTTGTCAGTGCCAGACAGTTGCTCACTGCTCTGTACATGATTTCAGCTTTTGATACACTCATTATTGCTCAGCTTCTGCTGTGTCCTCTCCTCCTGCTCTGTCTCCCATCTCACTGCAGAAGCCAACATGGCAAATGGACTTCCATCTTGGCTTACAGAATTTAAGGGGTCAGTCAAGACTGTCTGAGACCTCTGTCTCTAGTTTCCACCCTCTATGAAACAGGCACCACACTAATACATTTCCCTAGTACATAGAGATTGATTATTTAAACAACATAGTTTTCCACTTAATAGGTATTAAGCATAAGTATTTAATTCTCCCACTAGTGGCAGATTGCTAGGCTTTTCATTTGGATAACTGTTTTTAGTGCTATGGTTTCAACCAGATGTAATTGCCTCTATGAAAATCCATTTCTGCTTTGGGATCTCAGCAATTGGTTCCCACAGGAAAAATACAGAATTACTTCTGAATTAACTGCTTAATAGCTGGGCCACAACCAAAGGGTTTTCATCAACACCTAAACATGTTTCTTCATTTCCTAACAATCGGTTCTGTGCTACTCCCTCCCAGGCTCCTAAAACCTTGTTCATCTCGTTATGCTTGGTGCTCAGTTCATACTCCATGAGAGATTATTCTTGAAGACAAAAAGCCAAATCTGGATTCAGAAATCCTAACACCCTCTTGAGCTTTACTTCCTACTACAAACAAAAGAAATGTTTGCTGTCTGTCAGATGCCCTTATTTGAGAGAACTTACATTAATATTTATGTTGGTGCAAGTCCACATCCTTGACTAGGAGTAGGATTAGATATGCAGAGAGCTTCCCTATTGGAGGTGTTCCAGTATCTTGAGCAATATGCCTTAGCTATTATAAGTCACAGAACTGCAGGGTCTGGAAGGGACCTCTGGAGATCAACTAGTCCAAATCCCCTGCTAAAAACAGGTTCCCTGCAGTAGGATACACAGGAAAGCTTCCAGTTGGGTTTTGTGTATCTCCAGAGAAGGAGACTCCACAGCCTCTCTGGGCAGCCTGTGCCAGTGCTCTGTAATCCCTAAACTACTACTTTCCTTACATTCATATAGAACTTCCTGTATTCCAGTTTGTGCCCATTGCCCCTTGTTCTGTCACTGGGCATCGCTGAAAAAAGCCTAGCCTTATCAACTCCCACCCATTAGATATTTATAAGCATTAAAAGCATCTCAGTCTTCTCTCCTCCAGGCTGAACAGTCCCAGGTCTCTCAGCCTTTCCTTGTAATGGAGATGTTCCAGGCCCTCATATTTCCAGCCCTCCGCTGGACTCTCTCCAGTAGTGTCCTGTCTTTCTTGAACTGGGGGAGCCCAGAATTATGGCAGTGATACCATTTATATCACATATATGGGATAAAAAAAGTATAAAGGATAAAACTTATGAATATTACTTCTCTATATCCCTATCATCGCAATTCAGCTAACACAGCCTATTGTTTTAGAAGATGTAGAAGAATTAAAAAGAGTAATTGGCACCATCAGGAAGACAAGCAAGTCCAAAAAAGTAATTTAATATGGTTGCAACTGGACTATCATAAGATGTACTTAATTCAGAACTGAAAGTGAAGCATATAGCTAAGATTTGTCATCCCAGTAATAATAAAACCTCATTTTGAGTTCATAAGGACTTGCAAGACTCAAAATACATTCTTTCATTCTTTTATTTTTTTTGCATGTGAATAAAGTCTCCTTTACTTCCTACCTGGCGCTGAGGATTTTCTTCTGTAACTGAAGATGGTACAAATTCAGGCTATTCTTCAAGTCCAACTGGCATTCAGCACCTCTGTCAACACAAATGCAGTCATGGGTTATACTGTAGAAAACACATATTCTAGGAAATGTTTTATCAGATAACGTTTGTGCATGCCTAAAATTAGAAACAGATGTAACAGGATCCTTCTAGTTTTGAAGGATTAACATCTTTTAAAGCTTAAGCATCTCCCTAGTCCTGTCACAGAGCGAACTATGTTTTTTTCCTCCTCATAAACTCTATTCCAAAGTTCATCTTAAAGTTGTGAGTACATTCTGAATTCAACAACTGAGAAGGATCATCATCAGCAAGAGCATTCTGTCTACTGTTGCCTTTATTTCTGCATCTGGCACTTCCACATTACAGATGAAGTTTTAAGCAAAAAGCTTCTTCTGTCAGCACTCTAAAATATCTGCAGATGCAGGCTGTTTCCCGGAAGAGACAACATCATTTACAAGCGCACCCTTGTATGTGCATTTGCAGTGGAGCCAGTAAAACCCCAATCCTTGCAGTTCTGAAAGCTTTCATGTAATACTGAAAGTTACTGCACAAAGAGTTACATTTCTTTCCTTCTTTTTAAACGTTTGCCTTTTTTCATGTTCTTTCTATCTTACACATTTAATACTATTTAATTCCCACTCCTTGTAAGCCTGCTGATAATAAATCAGTTCCATGGGCCATGTGCAATAAAGAGGGAATCACCTCTTCTGAATTCTTCGAACATCATTTCATGCTTCCAGATAGCCAGAATCACATGAAATAAAGTTAGATGATTTGTTACAACTGGATAATACCCCGACATGCCTAAAGCAGGTGTAAGTATCTTTAGTCATCACCACTAGTGTTGCAACTGCATTGGTATTGTGGAATATGGATTTTCAGGGGAGACAGTTGTCAACAGGTCTAAATGACATATTCTTGGTAAGGGCAGTTAATCTCAAGTTAGCTAGCTGATACTAGATTAAGCAGAACTGGATTTTGTCAGCTGTTATATTTTGCTTTTCCTATGACAAAATCAAAAAGGCAATCACAGTACCAGCCACGGACTTCTGGCTTATAAGAAAGGGAAACACTATTTTCTTTCCAAATATTCCCTTAAACAAAACTTTATTGTCTTATAAATATGGGAAAATATCTTAAAATGCAATGTTAAGCATTAAAATATGCATGCTATGAGTACGTCACTAATTTAAGTGAAGATGCTCACACCTAAAAATAACCCCAAATGCCAACAACCTAAATATAAATGGGGGTTACTAATAAACCCTCATATTGCTCACATATACCACTGTTCAAAAAGGATGCAATAGTAACAGTCTTCTGAAAACTGCCTCCCAAGTTGAATTTGTGCTGTGTTGTTCCTGTACTCTATTATTCATTATTCCAGTGCCAGAGTTTGTTTCATCTTCTCGTACAACTGAAATGATTCAAATGACACCCAGATACTGTCTATCACTCCAGATTCTGTATTTTCAGAAGCTTATCATCTTCCATGCAGAGAATCTGAAGGGATACATCCACTCAATTTGCTATTTCTGTATAAACATGCTAAGGAGTACTTAATTACAGAGGTTTTTGTTATCAGTATTATGTTTGGTCAGCTGGGAATCACAAAACAGTTTATCTTACATAAATCCACAAGAGTTTTCTCTTATTTGCTTGCATATGCAAACATTGCTTATGCTTTGAGGTAGCATCAGGCTCTGGGTAACCAATACTAATACCCAGCAGACAGACCTATTAACTACATCTGTTCTCATGCTCATATAGAGCTATCAGAATAATTTTGCAAGTAATGACTCACTTGTAGCATGACTCATCCAATCACACAGAGACCTGCAGGATGCCCTTACCTGTCCAACAAGGAGGACAAGCTGCCTGCAGCTCCAACTAAAGCAGCTGTGCTGGGGCTTCCGTGTGCATTTATAGAGAGAAAGCAGCAGGCATGTGCTGGCTCCCAGTCGGCTGTATCATAGAAAGGAGACCTCACCTGTAGCATGCCATGCCCACCAGTCCTGACTGAGCTCTTTTTAAATACCCCAGATTCCTTCTTTTTAAATTTCTGTCAAAAGGAGAGGCAGGGAATTTTCATACATAGCTTTTTCTCTGTGTCATAAAGCACTGCTGCATGTACGTATGTTGGAAGTTACCAGGCAAGTCTAAGCATTTTATATAGGTACTCCATGAGGATTATATTTCATGCAATGAAATATATGCATGTCATGCTATGGTTAGTCCATCGCTGAGGTAAAACAACTGCAATAGTGGTAGTACTGCCAGGCTTACTACATCTGTGTATTGCAAAGCATTCTCTCTCCTACTTTGTCCCATCCGCCTACCCTGTTCCTTTCCCATGAGTCAGGGGATGGGAACAACTCTGCTTTCTGTCCTTACAATCTTATATAATTCAACAAGAGGTGATGACT
Organism: Alectoris magna; assembly: GCA_030625065.1. Classification (NCBI taxonomy): domain Eukaryota; kingdom Metazoa; phylum Chordata; class Aves; order Galliformes; family Phasianidae; genus Alectoris; species Alectoris magna. Next base: position 112,120,134 of record CM060560.1, read on the forward strand.
GTGCTACGCATGTGTAGATACTATAATAAGAAGGTTGGTGTTTAAACTGCCTGAGACTGGAGATGCTGAGCATACCAGTGCCTTTGACTTTCACACAGCTTTGAAGTGGGAATTCTGCTTGTCTTCATTAGAATGAAAGGATTTGTTGCATATTGGCTAAGAGAAATGCTGGGCAGCCAAGGGCTATGATAATGATCATAAAATCACAGAATCCTTTGAGTTGGAAGGGATCTCTGAGAGCCATCTAGTCCAACTTTCCTGCAATGAACAGTGACACCATAGCTCGATCAGGTTGCCCAGGGCCTGATCCAGCCTCGCCTTGAAATTCTCCAGGGATGGGGCATCTACCACAACACTAGGCAACCTGTTCCAGTCCCTCACCACCCTCGCTGTAAAAGATTTTTTCCTTATATCTGATCTAAATCTATCCATCTATCAATCAATCTATCTATTGTGAGCTTGAAGCCATTTGTTCTATCGCCACACACCCTGCTGAACAGTCTGTCCCCTTTTTTTTCCTGTAGCTCCTGTTTAGACACCGAAAGGAATTGATAATATTGAGCTTGATAGTTGAATACGGATAATTAAAACTGATAATATAGTTCCTGGAAGGAATGATAATATTAAGCTTTTGGTTTAAAGCTTCAAGTTTGTGTGCTCAGATAAAGGAACTGAGTGAATATGCTTACTCAGGTATACATTTGTTTCATTAAGACACGTAGCAAGGACGTTTGGTGAATTAATAACAATCTGAATGTTTTGACCCTTTTGGAAGAAGAACATAGTCACAAAACTGTCCACTTCAGTAGACTAAAAATAAAAAACAACTTGTACCTCAGCTTCAACATCTTCACTGTACCAAAAAATAAAAAACTTAACAAAATTAGAGGGTGCCCATGTGGACACCAGGGAAATATTACAAAAAATACTTGAAATGAGATTTGTTCCTTGTGCTTCGGTGATTGAAAACTGGGCTTGAAAATATGGTATACAACTGACCTCAGCAAGGCACAAGACAGGTCCTGCAAGGATGGGAGTAATACTGGTCTCTTGGGAAAGGAACGTATGAGATTGATGTGCCCTTTTCTCTCATGATACAGAAACGTTCCTTACTGAGAATAGAAAAATACTAAATGAAAGAGGTTATGGCACAAATATAGATTCTACAAGGCAAAAATAGAAAACAAAATTGTTAAGATAGAACATAATGAATGAAAGTGATGAAAAGTAACTACAGACCAGAAAGAAAGAAATCTGGAAGAAAAAACAGACAGAACTACTAATTTGAAAATGATCTAGATGTTATGGAAAACAAATCAGTGACATATCAAGAGAAAAAAATATGAAAAGAAAAAAAAAAGATACGCCCTGAGAACTGCAGGCTGGGGGAAGGAAAGCTAAGAGGGAGCTAAGCAGCAGTAAGTAACAAAGGCTTGAAAATGAAGCACGTATTTGAATTGGCACAAACAAGAAAATGACTACAAATATGGCAAAAATATTTAATGCTCTGTAAAATAGTTATATGCCTTTTGCATATAAAAGATTGGCTGGTATTAAAATGTTTTTCTAGCTCCAGTCTTCACTTGACATTAAGAATTTCTGGAAAGGTAGGCTTGAGATGGTTGGTTTTTTTCTACTCCAGGCCTAGCACGTACTTACTGATGCTTGTGAGCAACCTCACATGGGTGTCTTACTTTGAACAGCCAGTGGGCTAAGCATGCTCCTTTCATAACAACCTAGACTACAGAAAAGGTATTTAGTCTTAGACGTGCAATCTGACAAAACACAGAATGTACAAGCCCAGTACAACTTCACTAGTAAGTTACGGCCCTGGTGAACACCCGCTAAGTTCTCCACATGTACCACAATCAAAAACAAGAACTGTGACCTATGAATACTCTCCTGGTGGGAACTTTTAGCTATTTTTATGCTGTTAAAATTATTTTAAGGCCTCTCAGTGATTCAACCTCATTATAAAAATGCAATACTTGGTACATATTTTACCCTTAAAAAACCCCAAGTAGTTGAGTGACCCCTCTTTTAAAGTATCCTTTACATTTAACAGATAGAAAACTGGATGGATAAACCAGCATGAAACTGAAGTTAATGACAGAACTCAGTGATGGGATTAAGGGTAATTACCAAAGTTCACTTCAGCCTTGACCAAAATATAGTTACTTGGGCTTTTCATATGTATTCCAGTTCCCTGTGTTGGCAAACGGTCATCTTGAAAAGAACATCCTTAGAATGCTGTGAAAGAAGTTAGGAGTTTTCAGTTTAGTTTGAGTTCTGTTTGTGTTACATGGCTTTGAACACAGTACTTGCACTCTGAAAACCATTTGCTTGCTACATTGGTACAGTCAGAATCCAGGGTATGGCATGATGTCTGGTTCAATGAGCTCCTCGGGAAACATAACATAAAGCACACAGAAAAAGGAAATTTCCAGTCCTTCCCTGGTGCACATGATGGGTAAGTTTTCCTGATGGGTTAGCCATGATCCAGCCTGGCCGTGAGTTATATTACAGTCCATTTTATCGGAACAGGCCTAAGAGATATATTCTCACCCACTGTACTCACAGTGAATCACTATGAGAAATAGCCTGGGAATTTGGTTTGCTCATGGGTTGTTTTTTGGGGAGAGTTTGTTTATTTTTGATAAGCACTGTATAATGGAAAAAAAATAAAAATCTACAGTCCACAGAACTGACATGGATGTAGTTAGCCACGGTTTTGTAAAGAGGCTTTCACCTATAACACTGGAAGTTGTCCTAAGTTCACAAGAACAGGACTTTTGCTAGTAAAGTGCAATCTAAGACAGCCAACATAAGAAAACTCTTCTCATGTTGTCACAACAGATAAGGGGCTGAAAAACAAGGGTCCTTCCCTGCCTTTGCCACTACACTGAAAACCGTGGGGCAGGGCTTGCAAAGATGACCAGAAATTGACAAACAAGTCTTACCACACTGTAGGCACCTAACTTCCAATGGGCAGAGCCCTTAAGCTAGATATTGAAGTTAGATGGTGCTAATGCTCTAAGCATCAAACATGAAATAGGGCAAACACCCAGAAAATAAGCTCCCTAGTGATATCATACTGCTCATCATAAGTGTGCAGCACACAAAATCATGAGTACCTGGAGAAATTTAGCTTCAGCATGTTCCTTTTAACCACCCATAAATGCTCCATTAAAACAACATTTTTTGTTCTGTGAACACCCCATTATACAAATAACTGTGTGTAGAAATGCAAGAAGTAAAAACAGCAGCTCCCAAGCAGCCTTCCTGATGCATACTGCTGACAAACAAAATGTAAAGTAAGGCTCTGATCATTTGCCAGGGTCACATCTGTGTGCAGAAAAAGCAGTAAGATCACAGAGAGAGAGTTTTCCTTGTTCCTATTACCTGAATGGATTATGACATGTGTTTTACATTGGATAGGCAAATTGCTTCATATAAAATAAAAGCTTAAACATAGTCTATTTCTTAAGCCATGCTTTCCTAAGGTTTTTTCAGATTCAGAGAGGTATGTCTTCCTTTCCTTTTTAAGTCTTGTTTCTTGCTGCCTGGGTTTATCAAAATATGTTCCTAAGGGGTTGAAGACAGGTTCACTATTTTTAGTTCTTCTTGCCTCTCTCTATGTATCAAGGGATATCACTGAGAGCAAAGAAGCCAACAGATTCTGGGACCTTACAGATGATGAGAAACAACAATGAGAAAACATGATTTAAGTAGAAAAAAGTAGATAAAATCCAGTTAGGAAAGGCTCGTCCCTATGAGCCACCTTTTGGTTACTTGCACAGCGTGATTTCACAATTATCTAAGGATGTAAAGATTCTTCATAAATATTGCACAAACATGGAAGCATAACTTCTGTTTGTCTCTATGCTAGTGGCCCCAGACCTATCAAATTGGACTAGTCAAACCTCAGCATACTACCAGATGTTTTAATGTAGACTCAGTAGACTCAGACCAATTCCCAGCCACAAAACCTGCCCTTGGCAGTATCAGGAATGCTGACATTTTTTTTCCAGGACCTCAATGGTGAAGCCAGTGAGTCATTAGATATCTTTGCTTTTGAATTCTCTCTTAATAAGTCATGTTTGGAGTTCATGGAGTGCTGCATAAAGCTGGTTTGCCTGTGCAGGCATCCACTGGCTGCTGCTATAGTACAAGCAGCACAAGAAATAAGAATGTCTGCTACAATTTTTTTTCTGTGACTAATACTTACATGTCAAGAAGGGAGAGCCTACACCATGGAGCAAGGATGACTCCAATATGAACACAGACATCCTCATGCAGACCCACAGAAAGGCTCACAAAACTGCTCTTTGTGCTCATTTTTGTTTTCTTTTTGGAACTTAGCTCATTTTTATTAAGATGCTCAATAAAATTTAATGGAATTGGAGTTTCATGCTGTGCTGAAGAGTTTATAATACTCAAAAAACTGGCGCTGAGAGTAAAAATGACAAACTCGTTAAAATATTTAGACATTGTACTGTTGTAGCTGCTTTCATTCAAGAATTTCAGTAACACATTCTGATCATTAATCACCACTCCCATATGCCATGTATAAAAAGTATTATTGAACCAAATAGAGATAAGACAAAGAAAAGATGCTAATAGATTTGGCTGAGCTCATTTGGGACTCGATCTAAACATTCTGTTCGAATTCATGGGCACTGGTATTGCTGTTGCCTTAAAATGGATAGAGGGGCTTGACCACAGCTCTGGAGAAGAATCTAGGGATCCATAACTCCAAGCAGCCAGCTCTGGTCACCTGCTCCAGGGATGAACAACGGGCACAGGTTTTGTGGGTCTACACTGAAATATGGCTGAAAAGTTATCATTCTGTAATTTCATGGTTTTGATGGACTTTCCATTTTTTAATCAGATCTGTCATGTGCACTTGCACATATTTATTTGATTTCTTTCCTCTTTCTTTGTTGTTTATTCCCCAGCCAGTTGCTTTCAACCTGTTTGCAACGTGATGAAGGAAAAAGGAGTTTTTAAGGACATGTTTATAAGGACGCCAGTCAGCCATCTGCCTTTAAGTCTGGGTTGAGTCTGCACCTGTAATACTTAAGAAGAACAATCTTTCTGTACATGAATAAGAGACATAGGGTGGTTTGGTTTGGATAGGACCTTAAAGATTGTGTAGTTTCAGACCCAGACTATGGGCAAGGACACCTCCCACTGGGTCAGGCTGCCCAAAGCCCCACCCAACCTGGCCTTGAACACTTCCATGGATCAGAGTCCACAGCTTCTCTGGGCAACCTGCTACAGTGCCTCATAGTAAAGAATTTCTTCCTAATGCCTAATCTAAATCTCCTCTCTTTTAGTTTAAAACCAGTTGCCCTTGTCCTATCATGACACTCCCTGATAAAGAAAGAGTCCCTCCCTAACTTTCCTGCAAGCCCCCTTTAATTAGTGGAGTTCCCATAGTCTTCCCTTCTGCAGGCTGAATAAATCCCAACTCTCTCAGTCTCTATTCACAGGAGGGATGCTCCAGCCCTCTGAGCATCATCATGCCTCTCTTCTGAACCTGCTTCAAAAATGTCCATGTCCTTCTTGTGCTGGTAGCCCCAGAGATGAACACAGCACTGCAGGTGGGGCCTCACGAGAGCAGAGTAGAGGGGGAGGATTGCCTCCTTTGCTCTGCTGGTCATGCTTCTTTTTATGCAGGCCAGGATATGGTTGGATTGATGAAGGCGGATATAACAACACTGACATGAAATAAAATCTGGAAGCTATTTCAACTGCCATCCTTCAGAGCACTGCACTAGATTGCAGTAAGAAGTCAGTCAGTTCTGATAGGATGCCAGTGCAGGCAGAAGGAAAGTGGTGACGGGTCTTTGGTAGTATAGCTGACATCTCACTTTCTGGGCAGCATGGTGCTGACATTCCCATAATTTGAATGTGCTGCTACCTATTTCTGACAGGAATGAAACAAGCTAGTGGCTGACAGGTTAGATCCAGGACTATGGCTGCAGTGCGTCAGATGCAAGCAGGCCTCCCTACATGGACCCACAGCAAACCTTCTGAGAAGACATTTCTTTACGATTACTTTTGGGATCTGTTTATTCATTTTATCAAGCTCTTTAGTGGCCCTCAAGCAAGGGGCACATCTACATCCAAATGTCTTACTTGCTTGAGGCTGTTACTCTCCAAGAAAACATAGTCCAAAGATCAGTACAGCAGTTTAACGTACTCTGGGGAAAACAAAAACTGCAAGGCGAGCCCATAGGCACTACATTCTTTGGTCACACACTGCTGCAGGTTCCTTCCATGTTAAAACTTCTCAGTACAAGTATGCATTCTTCACACAGATGTTGTATATTTTGATTTCCATCCTGCATAAATTCTCAATGTAAAGTCAAGAATCCATGTATGTACTTTACCCAAATTTTTACAGAACATTTCACTTTCTTGAAAAAAAACCAAAAACCAACCCCTCCCCCCCCCCCAAAAAAAACCCAACAACAACCAAAAAAAAACCCACCAAATAACAATGCCTGAAACATTGATACACTGATTTATTTTTTACCTTCTCTCCCATTTCTCATTCTGCTGGAATGTGGAAAAATAGCTAGTTTCAGGAGGTCAAGATTTCATGTAAATCTGTCATACAAGGTGTAGAGCACGGAAATGTCATTCCATAGGATTCCTTCAGAAGCTGTTAACTCCAATAATGTCACTGTCTAAGACCTAGCTGATGCTTATAGGTTGTCCACAGCAAAAACCCATGGGAAACTTCTACCAGAAGAATGGCTGCTGGTACAGCACTGCTCCTTTCAAAACAGAAGTGGGAGCCAATAGGTTGACAGGATCTGTTCTTGACTCAAGACAAGTTTATTATTTTAAACTGCTTTTGAGTATTTCCCTGGGTTTTACTCGGTAAAAATAGCAAGCTTTACAAAGACACAACATAAGAATTACAATAAATACTATTTTTTAAAATCATTGGTATTATTCTTCCTTCATAGGTCTAAAACCTGAGGAGAAATTTGCTTAGGGCAATGGTATCATTCACACTAATATCCGAAGTGTTAACAAAATGACTGTGTTTGTATGTTCATAAGTAATTCAGTTTCAGTTTGAGAAAGCAACTCTTAATTTGTGAGAGGTTCAGGAAAAGGTGGTTATGAAGTTATTGCCAAAGACTCATATGTAACAAATGCCCTTCTGTGTTAGAAGCATATTAAGTAACAGCAAGACCTTTCTGTTTTGGAAACTGTAATTTTCGTCTAGCTATCAGTTCCTAAGAGATTATTACAGATGATCTTTGGCCCACTCAGTGGGACTCATGGTATGTGCTTGTGCCATCAGAAACAGGCATCTAAAATAAATGCTGTATCTTGAACTGAACTTCACAGGCAAACTGGGCTCTCTTCAAAGTACAAAGAGAGGACTGCTGTTCTTTTTATAGCCTCTCACATTGAACCTCTCATGAAATACTTCTGTCCATAGCAGCACTATAAGAGAGAGGTTCATAAAACTTTTTCGTATCATGTACTAACAATCGCTGTGCATGATAAAGGCATTAGGTGACGATGATCTTGCAATGAGATACTCTTCTGTTTGCTTATTTTGCCAATAAGAGAACATCCATCTTTATCCTAGAGCAGAACATACAAGCCCTGTCAAGGCTTTTTGGCAGTGGAAGTATTAGGAATCAAGGAGAGAAAGAAAGTCACAATCTGATAAAAAAATATGCTTAGGAGAAAGCATAGCTGATGTGCCTACTTCTTGTCATTTACAGGGTTCAGATGCATGAAACCTTTTGAAAATGACTGCCACACCACTTCTGCATGCCAAAAAGGAATTGATATATGGATACAAGGGAGAATAGGATGGGCTAATGGATGTGTTTCTGTGCAGGTCCGTGCCCACAGAACAATGTAGGCATGTTATGCATGAAAGAGCCAGGGACGTTGTTCCTGCCTTTCAACAGGAGAAACAAGGGCAACACCTACTTCTGCTCCTGTAACAATGGTTACTGGCTGCTGTTCTCTGTAGGTTGTTTTGGTGCCTAGATGAGACATCCAAGCAGAGCACCAAGGAGATATATTCTTTGATATTTCTTAATCTTCCCAGACATTGCATAACTTTGTGACTGATGTAATGGAAAAAGCTCAGGACAGGCAAGTACTGACAGATCCACCATACCGTAAGGGATAAAGAGTCTGCTTCTGCAGGTAGAGTCAAGTACTGTGGCCTGTGACCAGCCAGAAGCCAAGAATAAAATAATCTGACGTATGTAGGGTTTAGATAAAGGCAAGCACACCATCTTTGTGAAGACAAAGTTATCTTACTGCAGGGCTGAGATTAAGGTACAAGCTAAGAAGGCCTGGCTCAAGATTGTGGTGATTGAGCAGGACCCATAGCAGAGATATCAAAAGCTACAAAATTCTTCATATAACTTGGGAAGTCGACCCAAACATTTGAAAGATCTAAAATACTTTTCAGTATGAGATCCTGAAATGCCATAAATTGATAGGCAAAACCTTTCACAATTGCCCATCTACCAGTGGTTGATTAGAAGCTTCCTGATAAACCTATGATTTAGTAGCAAACACAAACCTCTGTAATTATGTACCTGGACAAAGCCTTATATTCAGGCAAAAGAAGAGAAGACTCTGTACCCTATTACATAGCAAGAAAACAGAAGAAGCCATCAGGTTTTGTGGGTGGATTTGCCCTTAGTAGTGTACTGTAAACAGAGGAGGTAAGCAGCATGACAAAGCACCAGCTTTTAGACTGGAGCTTGCCAGAAGGACAGGCGTGGAGCTACAGGCCAAGTCATTGTTTTTGTTTAAATATGATCAGATAAATGTAATTTGTGTACATCCTTTGTACATAAGCAGGACTGTATCAAATATGTACCCTATCATCATTATGTTGGTTTTTTTTCAAATGGTAATAACATATATGAGCTTTTATTGACTAATTGCTGGAATGTAGAAGGGGTATCAAGATTTCTTACAAAAGGAAACCACTTTTTTAGTACTCATTTTCCCTAAAAGAAACTAATTGTGAAATGATAGTTTGCTATTATATTAAATACTTTTAAAAAGACATTTTAATGTGAAATCAGACAGCTAACAGGATGACATATTACAGTCTGTAATGAATATATTAAAAGAACAAAACCTCCTCAAAAACCTCCAAATACCAAGCAGAGCAAGGCTGTTGACCCCCATCCCCAAAGCAGTTTGCAAAGAATAGCAATACCCACAGAGATAGTAAAAACTGTCAGTAAAACATATAGAATGAATGTCACTTAATTATCAGCGCACCAGGAGGAGATAAAGTTGTAACACAGTAACAGAGCAAAAACATCCAGTAGCTTTGCCTGGAATTGGAGTGAAAGCCATCATGCTACACAGCCCACAGGCAGGCAACACAAAGCAAGCACTTGGAGTTAAGCATCGGGAATGCAGAAAAATATATATTTATTAATCTATCAGTAGGAGGTTTGATCTGGAAAAAACTGAGAAATGATAAGGATACCTCAGTGTCATTTCTGTTGTCACTTTCTGGAGCAGGAGCCGGGCATTGGCTGCCCAGAGAAGACCAACATCTTCAGAAAACAACTGTGTTGCTTGGAATATAATATGCGATTCATATCACATTATGAGCTTTCCCAGATGTTTATAAAATTCAGTATTGAGCACTAAGAAGCAGAGAATGCTTTAACTGCTACAGTGGTAGCTCTGCTGTACAGTAAGGGCTGGCAGTTCATCACTACCTCACTGTCAAAGGGTAAGGATAAAGGAAAGGTGGTTGCTGCCATTTTTTCTAAAACAGAGCTACTGATAATATGAAGTGATGGAAATGGCCTTCCCTCCTACTTCTTTCATCTTCTCACAGTCCCTTGAGATGTGGCACCTTCTCAGTTTACTATATGGTATCATGAAGGTGGATTTGCTGTTTCTTTGTTTACTCTGTTTTCACGTTCCACAGGGAGAACAGAGAGATGAGCCTCCCAACCAAGCATAAATGAATTCCCCTCTACCATACCCTTTACAAAACAGGTGTAACTTCTTTCAGATGTTGCCTCTTCCTCTTCCTTTTTTCAATTAACAAAAGGCATGTCCTGTTATGACTATGTTCTACTGTTCTACTTATTCTACGCACTTGAACTTTCCCTAAACCTTCCTTTCTGGGGAAATTCTAAAAAGCGTGTGGCAGGTTCTTTAATTCATTTTTAGCTGTAGCAAAATATTGTATTTGGCTGAGTGATTAAGACTAACATTTACATGACACTTAGGGCACACTATTTTCTAGACTGTCTGTCAAGAGTTGATGGACGGCAAAAAAGCCTGGATGTGAAGTCTTGTATATTCATGTGGAAAAGCAGAGTGGGGACTGCTTGGCTTGGAGGAAGAAAGAATTTGGGGCTTCGAAAGCCCAGTTCTCCTCAGTGAGGATTTCTAAAGGGAACAGTATCATAGAATCATAGAATCGTTTTAGTTGGAAAGGACACTTAAGGATCACCTAGTCCAACTCCCCTGCAATGAACAGGGACATCCACAGCTAGACCATGTTGTTCAGAGCCCTGTCCAGCCTCACCCTGGATGTCTCCAAGGACAGGGCATCCACCACCTCTCTGGGCAACCAGATCCTGTGCCTCACCACATTAACTGTATAACACTTCTTATATCCAACCTAAATCTCCCCTCTTTCAGTTTGAAACCATTTCCCCTTGTCTTTTCACAGCAGACCCTGCTAAACAATCTGTCCCCTTCATTACTGTAGCTCCCTTTTAGATAAGGAAAGGCTGTTACCACATCTCCCCAGAGCCTTTTCTACCCCAGGCTGAACAGCCCCAGCTGTCTCAGCCTGTCCTTGTAGGAGAGGTGTTCCACCCCTTGCATTATTTTTGTGGCCCTCCTCTGGACACACTCCAACAGGTCCATGTCTCTCCTGTACTGAGGACTCTGTATCTGGATGCAGTACTCCAGGTGAGGCCTCACCAGTGCAGAATAGAGGGGCAGGATCACCTCCCTTGATCTGCTGGCCATGCTGCTTTGGATGCAGCCCAGGATTCAATTGGCTTTCTGTGCTGTGAGGGCACACTGCTGGCTCATGTGCAGCTTGCCATCCACCAGTACCCCAGGTTCTTTTTAGCAGGGTTGTGCTCCATCCTTGCATCCCCCAGCTTGTACTGATAGCACAGCAAGACCTTGCACTTGGATATGTTGAATCTCATTTATGAGGTTCACCTGGGCCCATTGTTCAAGCCTGTCCAGGTCCCTCTGAATGGCATCCTGTCCCTTGGGCATGTCAATTGCACCACACGACTTGGTTTCATTTGCAAACTTTCCATTGACCATCACTTTCCACAACAATCTTGTCACCAGTTCCTTGTCCAACAAACAATCCACCTATCAAATCCATATCTTTCCAACTGGGAGAGAAGGATGTTATGAAGGCCTTACTGAAGTCTAGACAGATGGCATCAGTAGTTCTTCCCTTGTCCACTGACACAGCTACGCCATCATAAAAAGCTACAAGGTTTGTCAGGCAGGATCTTCCCATGCTGAAGCCATGCTGGTTATCCCATATCACCTCCCTTTCTTCCATGTACCTTAGCATAGCTTCCAGGAGGAATTGCTCCATCATCCTCCCCAGCATTTCGGTGAGGCTGACAGGTCAGTAGTTTCCTGAGTCATCCTTTCTACCCTTCTTAAAAATAGGTGCTGTATTACTTTTTCTCCAGTCACCAGGAACTTCACCTGATTGCCCTCGCTTTTCAAATGTCATCAAGAATGTCTTGACAACTACATCAGTCAATTCCCTCATGACACTTGGATACATCTCATTGGGACCCACCATAGACTTATGGATGTTCAGGTTCCCCAGGCATTTGCAAACCATATCTTACCTCGTCTGTTATCATTCTAGATGAGTATACCTTCCTTAAAACACTGTAATATCTTTTAACATTAATAGACTGAGAAGATGCATTTAAGAACTGGGACTGGAGATTTCAAATTGAGGTTAGATATCAAGTCTCACCAAAAAGAAATGGGTATTTGGTATGCATTTCCCTTTGTAAATTCCAGTTTTCAATCACTTAATAACAGTACCTGTTACACTATGACAAATCAAATAAAAATAATTCCCTACAAACAAATGTCTTCAGTTTTGAATTCCTCACTTTATAAAACAACTTATTGCATTTGATAGGTGCTACTTTTAAGTCAAAAATATAAGAATTTATTTAAACACTAGTCTCTAGGCAGACTCATTTGCAATCTGACTTTCTCAGAAGAATTTGAGAACTATGCCTGAAATGACCCACAAGAAGCTCTGCCTGTTCGTCGAAGTATACTATCTAGCATTCATTTTAGCAAGTTTCAAAGAGGAAAAAAAAAAAAAAGACAAAAGAAAAAGGAAGAAGGGAATGGGCTTGCATTTTATCTTGATCAATATAACAGGCACTTAGGATTCTATTCTGAATAGAAAAATCTAACTTGAAAGCAAAAGCTGCCCTATAATTTCATACTATGCAATGAGTTCAACTGTTAGCGTATCCAGCTAACTATGTAAATCAATATAAAAACAGCCAAGAGAATTGATCCGGAGATAGAGCTTTTCCATTCAGATGCAGTTATGCCTAACCATTCAGAAACCTTTAGAAACATTTAACATTTCTATCATTTAGAAACCTTTCCTGCTTGCCAAACTAGAAGATTTTTTGCAGTTCTTCAGTTCATTTTGTCCTTTTGCAGAGAATGGGGAAGAACATCTGGAAATACAGGAAAAGATACATTGCTGCTGAAATCACATCCAATAGCATTATCATCCATCTCTGACACTTTTCAACTCTTGCTTTTGAAAATGTGTATTATAGAAATGGTTTGCACGTACAAACATTTGAGCCCAGAGCAATGTACACTCTTCACAACCCCCTTCAAAAGTTTCATTCTTCCTACACATCTAAGTGTCTATGCAGCACCATACTTAAAAACTAAAGCTGCAAACTCATAGTAGAGTCAAACACTCAAAAATTCAGACATATAAAAGGCAAGATTAAGTTGGTGTAGCACGTCACCATATCTTCCCTCACCATGATAATCACGGTCTCCTCTTTCTCCCTGCTTTCTGCTTCATTCTTCCCAATAAGTCTTCATTGTCTCTCTTCTTCTTTTGAGCTTCTCAGGCTTGTCCTTTACACTGTATCTAGCCAGATAATCCTTTTTTCTAGTGTTATTTCAAGTTTGGGACCAGGTCCCAGCTGTACAGTGGAAATGGCTGTTCTCCAGTTCCTTCGCCTATTCAACCTCATACCTCCTCCTCCGGAGTTTTCTTCCCTGACTTACAGTTCTTGCTCTGTACCTGCCAATTCAAGTCTCCTTTACTTGGTTGCTGACCTGCTTTTGGCATACTCTCTCAACAACACTTACAGTTTCTTGACTAGCCAGAAGCCTGGGCCTTTCTTGCTTTCATCACATCTGCCTCATCTCCTTTATTTTCTCTCTACTCTACTAGCCCCAGTTCATAATCTCCTTACTCAGCTACTCCCAACTCCAGGTCTCAGTTTTGTCTGGATCTATCTACCACACTGGCACTGAACCCACTTTTCCAGAGAGCCCTTGTCACTTGGTCTAGTCTTCTCTGATCCAGCTGCTGCTCTCAGTTCCAGATCTGTTTTTGTTTTTGTCCCCAGTACCTTTTGTTTTGTTACTCTCCTTGTCTGTAAGCACTAGTAGCAAGCCTCCTGCCATGTTGTGCACTTCAGGTCACACTTCTTGGGAATGTGACAAAGAAATGCACATAGAGTTTAAGCAAATACAGATACATTTTCATGACAATGGTAAAAGGCACATCTTTCCTACTTCAGCCATGTATCTGGGATGCCTAATGACTCACACAGGGAATACTTACATCTTTTACAAAAGGTCACCTTTGCTTTTATGCTGGGCACAGTAAGAAACAGAAAACTATTCTTCTGAGTTGCCTTCTCAGGAATGGCCAGACTCTTGGCTCCAGTTCTTACACACACATACACAGAGTACGTCAGCAGAAAGCAGCCAGCCATAGCAAGGACTGTCAGCCCAGACATCCAAGAACAAGACGGAGAGGACACAGGCACTGCAGCGGTAGGGCCGGCAGCTTGGGAACGGCCACTGCTGCTGACCTGAGGGATGTGGTTGCTTTGGGTAGCAGGCCCCGTCTCTATCTGACTTACTAAATTGTGTTTAATGGGTGTGAACTCTGGCCTTCATGTGTTCCTGAACCTCTTCCAGACTCAGAGAACCTTCCTCACAGGAAATTTAAGTTTTACTGTTCTTTGGCTACGCTTTGTGGGAATGTAGATCTGTGAAATATGCCAGACGACATGATGGGGAAACATTTTCTAAGCACCAGTTTTCTTCTGTGTAGTCACATGGCCCTGTGTGAGCCAAGGATGCAGAAAGTATTAGCAGAGGTGCAAAAATAAAAAAGTACTCTGAATTGACTTTGCATTGTCGATCTGCTTAGAGCTCTGAAACAACCTACTTTAACAAATTTCTTTCATTTTACACGATTTCTCCTAAAAATTGAACCGTGGAACAGAGTTTTCTTTTTCCCCATATGTAGCATCTCGTTTTTGTGTTGTTTTTTTTTTTCCTGGCTTATGCTTTGAAGTTTATTTTGGAAGGGGACTGTAATTAGCGAAGGGTGCAAGACTGAACCATGCGTGTCACTCCAAGCTGCCAGGGAAATATACTGAGCCCTGCAGACACAGTGGTATACTGTTGCCTAGAACATGCAGTATGTTGCAAGATACAAAGCTTCTGCTGGTGAGGGAATAATAACTCTTTATGTATAAAGACCAAAAGAATAATGACTCTTACTGTAAGGACTGAAAATTCAATACGAGGAAATGTCACCTGTGAAAATAATACCCATCAAGCTTTCCATAAATCAAAGCTTAAGAAAGATCTTTTTTTTTTTTTTTTTTTTTTTTTACTTTTTTTATTTACTGGAGACACCAAAAGAAAAGAAAAAAAAGTTTTGTTTACACATGGCCAAGAGCCATATCTGAGCCCCACTCCAGTCTTCCATTTTCCCTAGATAGATTCTATAGCTAAGTAATAGTTTCAAATTTAAAAAGCCTTATAATTACTTCCTACTTGAGAACTTCTCATGTATAAATTACTTTACACAGGAGCCTGATAATTACTTTATATCTGAAAGCAATGCCTCCTACTTTATTATATTAGCCCTTAACATCAGAAGTGGATATTGGTGATATGGCAGCAGAGGCTGAGCCATCTCACAAACATTCCACTATGTGTTGTTGCTGTGCAACAGATGGCAGCAGAGGGGCAGTCTGACAAAATAGTGTCTGATGTGGAAGTGTCTATGAAGCAAAAGCATGTCAGTGAAATCCACCGTGCAGGAAAAAATGGCACACACTGACATTCACGGACACTTGTGGAGACCAAACAGTAGATGTTTGCATAAGGCAGTGGGTAGTGGTGTGTTTCAGCAGTGGCAACAGTGACAGCAGTCACCTCGACTGGAGGAGATTTCGACAAGCACAGCATGCAAGCTCTTGTTCATTGTTGGCAACACTGCAAAGGTAACAGTGGTGCCTATGTTGAAAAACAGCGTTTTGTAGCTGAGAATTTGCTCTATCAAACAGTGGTATTGTGCTCTTTGCATCTGTAGTAATTTCCACGGAAATAAACAGGCATTACTTTCGGAAAAACCTACATATTTCATATATGTACTGTTGGGAATCTGCTTTAGCAGGAGGGTGGGACTTGATAATCTCCAGAGGTCCCTTCCAAACCTTACACCTCTGCAATTCCTCCTTTGTTGAGCTTCATATTACCCCAATTCCCTTCTGCACCAGTATTCTTCCCATGTTTCATCATAAAATATAAGCTCTCCACAGAAGTGTATTTTTTTTTCACTTCACATTGCATTAACTGCATTTGGTCTACCCTCATAATGTAAACAACACACACATCTGCACAAAAGGAAAAACAGTTAAACTATGTTCAATATGATCCAAAGAATTATAAAAATCAATCAAACAAACAAGAAAAGTCAGAACGAGGAGTGCTAAAGTGAAATCAGCATGCCCTTAAAAGATAAGGGTAATAATCATCTTCCAAAACATCTCAAAACTAATTGCTGAGAGCAAGGGAAAAGTAGCACTTTTGGAATCATGGATTCAAAACAACATCTGCATTGTTTAGATGCACTGTTTGATCCCTGAGGGCTCATTTCCATCTCATTTCTTCACACACCTCCTCCTCATAGCTTTTCTTTCATCCTAATGCTTCAAATCTTTGCTCCGGAGATTGAAACACTCTGGAGATTCCTGATGGACTTAGGACTTATGTTGATTTTTTTTTAATCAACAATAGAGAAAAACAATGCAGTTTTCCCTAATCTTGTTCTTGGAAACATCCATACCACTTAATCTGAAACATTAAAAATTAAAACAAAAAACCAGGCTAAGACAGACATGGAAAATATCGCTATGAACAGTTCGAATTTGGCAAAGTTAATTCAGCTGCAAATAGAGCCATATAAAGGGATCTCTTAGGAAACCTTGAATTTAAAAGGCGAGCATTTAACAGTTTTGCATGAAATAAAAGTCTATATAAAAGGCAGTATAGTGACTCAGTGCATAAGTCACTCAAGCATAACAGCAATGCACAACAGCAAAGCACGTATATAATTTCTGTGGATGGTATGGCCCTTCTAAGCTAAAGTGCAAGGAAGAAATCAAAGACTGTCCAGCTTTCAGAAAAGAAAAACAGCAAAAACCAAACAGATAAGGAATGACAAAATAAAGACAAATCTAGTGAAAAGCTCAGAAATCCCATGCTGACCATTACTTTAAAAAGCAAAAGAATTCAAGGAGTGAGTCAGTTTTTAGTTGCTGGCAATAATCCTCAGATCAGTGAGAATTCCAGTCCAGAAGAAAATAATGTCACAAACTGGCAATGCACCAGCTGTGCTTATCAGCTCAGCTTTTGTCACTGAAAACCTGTAAGTAGTGACTCCAGCTCAAATGTTACTTCCATCCTAACAGCTGAACATCCAACCTGGAACTCCAACATACACACTGGCTTTTCATTTAGGGTATTGAACAAAATGCATCTGCAACATATTTCAGCATCTGTCAGAACTAAACTTATCTTTTTGTTTATGCACAAAAGAAGATAAAAATACAGCAAACAGATATGTGAGCCCAAAACTTGTGCCATGGGAAACCTAAACCTGACCAACTGATTCCAAAGGGATCAACCCACACAAATCTTCCAACATACAGCAGATGACGAGGAAAAAAGGACCAGACTTATTGACATAAAAGAAGCCTACCAAGCATCCTGAGAGTTGCTGGAACAGTGACAAACTTCAGGAAAATCCCTATGTTGTGGGAATGTTTCAGATAGAGGATTTTTTATTTCTAATGCAGCCTCTGTTCTGGTGCTCAGCACTCAGCTTAAGTAGCATGACACGTAGTCAGATAACCAGTACTGGGGAACTAAACTCCCGGTGAGATGCTCTGCATTCTTAGGACTGCAGCATCCCTAGCATATTGGGTTGATGAGTGGGTCATCTCAGAAACCTGACTGCTCCCTCTGTATGCAGGAACTTGTGAAGGAACTCACTCATTTGGAGGGAGTCAACAGCATGCAGGATGCAGTCCCAGTGCACCATCTGACTTCTGGAAGGGCAAAACTTTTCTGACCCACTTCCCTCAAGAAAACAGTAAATCTCTAATTTTTACTCCTGAAGCCATTAAGGAAGCTGCTTGCCCCATTTCAAGTAGTGCAGAGGAATAATTCCAGTAAGAGCCACATGAGCAGCATTTGGCCAGAATCAAATGCAAGTCAGCTACACCTAGAGGTTCCTGAAAACACAGAACCTAAACCAGAGGAAATGCATCTGCCAACATAAGCCCCACAAAAACAGGTAAGTACAGGCCCTTAGACATGCCAGTCATCATTCTATACAATTCTTCAGTATTGATTAAATATCACTGCTTCTATGCACTATTTGGCCAGGAAAACCATTTTTTAAGAGGAGGGTGAATTCATCTTCTTATGTAAGCTGTGCTTGCTTGTTAATTCGTGCTGGCACCTGGGCATTTGTCTGGCTCTCAGAGATAACCACTGAATCTCCCAGAATGGGATACATCAGTAGTTTCCCTGTCGGATCATTCCACAAATGCTGCACCCTCTGTAAAAGTGTGGAAGTACTACAGATCTAATATTATGTATCTCCTTCAGTTGGGTTCCTGAAAGTCTGTTTTTGTCATAAGTCTCTGGCAGTGCACCTTGGAAAAT
The DNA here is from genome assembly GCA_030625065.1 of Alectoris magna. Lineage (NCBI taxonomy): Eukaryota > Metazoa > Chordata > Aves > Galliformes > Phasianidae > Alectoris > Alectoris magna. The sequence continues at coordinate 112,138,442 of CM060560.1, forward strand.
CCAAATCAAATTTCCTCTTACTTAATTCATTACAAAAGCAAAAATCAAAACCATTGTGAAATCCAATAGAAAGTCTTCTTAGCTCTATTCAAGTGACTGGCTTTTCCCTCACCTTATCACGTGTGTGAAGTTTCTTTTCTATGAGGTTTTTTTTTTTTTTTTTTTTTTTTTGTAATCTTCATGCAAAAGGAAAAAAAAAGTATTGAAGTTATTACTCCTTTAATCAGGTCACATACAGTGTCTTACTTACAATTCCTGGAGAACCACATGGCTCTGAAGTAGATACTGAAACAGCACTAGTGTCTGTTTTCACTTAACCCGTTCTAAAGCTCCTTTTTACTTAAGCTGCATCTGGCTTGCTTGGCATAAAACATCTTACTCACAGTACTCATCAGTGTTTTCAGCCAAATACTGAAGGTGGGGTACAGTTAGCAGGCTTGGCATCTCTGTAAGTATTCTAGGCTAGAAATCAAACTTCAGCTACTCATTCGGGGTTCAGCATTTTTTTCCTCCCACATAAAACCTGACATTAGTCACTCTTTGCCAAATGTGCTCAAAGCTAAATGTGGTCCAAGGAACTTGCTGTTTGGCACCTGTCATTTAGGACACATTTACACCACAATGCCTACAGTTTTCCCTCAGCAACTCCCCCTCTCGGATCTCACAGAATGATATGCACACTGAATTTACCCAGGCATCAAAAACAGTGAATCCAACTCCATATGCTTTGCATATGAACCAAAAAAAAAAAAAAAGTACGTGCAGTGAGATATGATGTTTGCTTGGTTCTCCACTGGAAACACGTTGGATACATACCTCTAAAATTCTTATGGGACAAGAGGTTTCAAACAAAAACCAAGACGCATCGGACCACAAGTTTGGTCACTGTGTCATTGTGTTAGGTGCAGTACTTCCATTATTGTCTCACAAGAGTGTCTTCAGGACAGGCTATACCCATAGTCAGCATACTAAATTGACTGCCACTCTAAGTATTACTGTTAATCTCTGTTTACTTTCAGACTGTGAACTAAGGACCACTGAATTGCTTCTCTGGATTATGCAAAAGATGAAAAGGAAACTTAAAGGCAATGTAAACTACCCAGTAGTCTAGATATGAGAAGGTCAACAAATCAAAGAGTGTTGAAAGCAATTGCTCATGATAAATAAATGGTTGCAGATCACAAAAGCTAGACATCCACTTTTACAATGGTGTTTTCCAAGACAGTTCACCACACAAGGCGAATTCAACAGTTTACAGTCCTATTGACATACATGAATTCTAACGTTTTATTTTAAAAAGAAAACCATGCCTAGCCTAAATATGATATTCTTTCTTTCACTTTCACTTTTTTCTTTTTTAAAGTAAGCACAAACTAGATTAGATGAAATGTAATTCGCATGTAGTTTGCAGGTATTTAGATCTTAACAAAATTAACAAATATCTAACTTATCAGGCTTATGCATGCACTGCTGCTAGATTTTGTTCATTCTGGAAGAGTTTTGGAAGAATACTCATTTTTGCAAATACTAGGCACAAATGGAAGAAAAGCAGACCTGTACCATTATCAGCTTTGCTTCCATTACCTGGTTTTTAAAGATAATTGAATTATATTTCAAAATATATTCTCACTTTGAATTAAAATGATAATAAACATTTTCTTTCAAAATTTTGGAAGTATTCTCTTATTAGTAGATGAAAATGTGATTGATCTAGATGGTCTCAATTAGCATCTTTGGGCTACACTATTTTTTTAAAAGCAATATTCTGAACATTTCCTTGAATCCACCTCAAATTGTTTGCATGAAACTGAATCTTCAGAAAGGAGAGTTTTGCACAGCTGGTGTAGAGGTGAAATACTCCACATGAGACCCACACTGTTTATAGCACACTTTGGATTAAGATTTACAGAAGCCATTGACAATGCAGCAGTTGCCAGTAATTAGCAACTGGACTAGCATAGCTGTCCCTATCATTTGCAAGACATCTGGTGAAGTATTAGAATTCAAAAACATGAGGATGTGCGCTGGGTATCTGTGCAGTCACCTCTATGCCAATGAACAAAGCATGTGCATGGTCCAGAACGTCAACAGCAGCAGCAGGGTTGGCCTTCTGCCTTCTAAAACTTCACTGTGCCCTGCAGATAGTGAAATTGGGTGGGATTCCACCACAGGAAGACATCAGGGCTCTACAGTAGTGTGGTAAAGTTGTGGGCAAAATCACAAAAGCTCTCTTACCTTCCATGGAGCAAATGGCTTCAGAATGGAGTCACACTTGTGAAAAACATACAATGTTCCTTCTGTCACCTTAACTGTGGGTGTAGTTGGGCATCTAAACTTAGATAGCTAAGAGGTGTCACAACAAAATCATTGTGCGTATTCTTCACTGTAAGACATGACATTTTTAACACTGTATCACGAACTGCAAGCTGGTGCACTTTGACAAGCTGCATAAACAGCGTGAAAGCTGTAAATGCTCATTTTCAGTTCACATACAGTGCTATCATTACGTTTAACCAAGGCAAACTGGAAAAGCCATTAAGTGGTATGAAACAGTGACTACAGTTTGAAACAGATGCTCATAAGACCTTAGAAAAGCACATACGTTTATTGAGATGTAAAAGAGGTCAAAATGCTATTGGTGTTGATATTTCTTGTGACAAATACACTAACTAATCTTCTTTGCAAATAAATAGAAAGGGATGGTTTTTCAGTGAAAGGCGTGAAGTTGTTCAGACATATTAGACTGTAACTTAATTTAGCTCATCTGGTACATAAATCTCCACTGTATCTCTTTCCATGAATGCTGAAAAGGGATACAAAAGGTGAATCAAAAGTTTCTGCTGTTAACACATAACTCTGTGGCCTTATACAGTATTTCTGTAAAGAATGTAAAATTTTTATCCCTCTCCAATTGCAAGTGGAAATACACACCAGCATTTCCAAGTAGTTTAATCTGGAAAGGATATTGCAGCACCAGTGTCTGCTCTGTCTGTCCTTTGATCATCGCTTGAATCCTTTCCAGTGGATGCACATAGCCTGAAATCAATCAAACATATGGAAGGAAATAAGGGAAAACGTTAGAAAAGCTGCAGGAAGAAGAGAGTGTTTTCCCTTTTCTGCAGGGATGGAATACTGCACACAAGCACTCAGAGAGGAGAATGATAAAGCTGACTGAATTTGTCAGTTTTTCTGTCTTCTCCAATGTCAGATGACCACTGTCTTTCTGCTTCCTCAAAGGTTGGCACAGGTACTCTCAATACTTTAAGGTAACCTTTCCATATACCTAACTCAGATGATCCAGGAGTCAGTATCTCTGTTCACGTGCTGTCCTTCCTACCCATCTACTGCCACACTCATCATGACAGTATTGGGTAGATACTGATGCCTATACTTGTAGTCTCCCTTTTAAATCACAGTAGAAAACCAAGAGCGGTTAAGATATATATATATTGATGGCTGTTTACAAGGGTGGATAGTGATAGGACAAGGGGGACTGGTTTTAAACTAAGACAGGGGAGGTTTAGGTTAGATATTAGGAGGAAGTTCTTCCACACAGAGGGTGGTGACACACTGGAACAGGTTGCCCAAGGAGGTTGTGGATGCCCCATCCCTGGAGGCATTCAAGGCCAGGCTGGATGTGGCTCTGGGCAGCTTGGTCTGGTGGTTAGCAACCCTGCACATAGCAGGGGGGTTGAAACTGGATGAGCATTGCAGTCCTTTTCAACCCAGGCCATTCTATGATTCCATGATATACAAACTGCATGCATACAGACTATGATTTCCCCTACAGAATCTCAAGTGAATTTAGTGGATTTGTTTTTGATAGTGACAGCAGTGTTCACGTCTCTCCGTCCTTATCTATAGCATCTTCACTACTATATGGAATTTTGTGAAACTACAGTTTGTTGGTGTATCCAGCAGGCATCCTACTAATGTCACAGACAAGAAAACTATGAAGTGGCTTTGATAAATCCTTGAGCTATATATTTTTTTTCTTGCAATTCTCATTTGCAACTGGAAAAAACAAAATCTGCATGCCACCAGTTCTGATGCTCTTAGCAGGCCACTCTGTGGAAATCAATGAAAATGGTTGAATAGTTAAGCTCGTTATTCTACTTTGTTCCTCGTGTGGATTATTCTCACATACCACCTTTCCCGACTGTGCCCCATCCTCAAGGTGACTGCTACAGCATCACTTTCCACTGACAGTGAAAGATGTTAAGATGCCAACTTTCCAGACTTTTGCAATAGCTCTTGCACATGGTCCTAGGCATGACAACAAGAAAACTGACTCAGTGATTTGTCAATTCTGAGGCAGAAGATGTAGAAACACAGAGTGCAGTTCACTCTGTGGACTGATTTAATTAGAAGACAGTATGAGCCAGTGAGGTGAAGAGTTGAAAGTTAGTTTTAGTAAAACAAGGATACAAGAACAAAAGCATCTCCAAGGTACCTATCTTTCTACATCCTTGCTTCAGGTCTTTCTCCTTTGTTCAGCTAACACCTATGAACACCAATTGGTTATCCAAATATACTTTCATTTGTTTGGTGCGTATTTCTGATACCAACGCTTTCTGAAACAACAGGCTTAAAAGTTCAAACCTGGACTGAATTTTCATTCCAACAGAGAGGGCCCTCCACCTGTCACTAGTCGTTAGAAAGACTAGACATACAATCCCTCTCAAGAGACTAGTCATTCCTCGTATTCAAAACCTTTTCCCCAAAATTATTTGAATCCACTTTCAATCTCTTTTCTTTGAAACTCCTCCTCTCCAGACCACCCACTGCCCTTTAGACAGGGGCATTTATCCAATAATGTGCTGAGAAAACTTTTCAAGTGCTGGCTTTTCCCCATAAATATCCACCCAGATCCTGTTCTTCCACCTACTAAAGCCACTGGCAAAACTCCATATGACTTCAATGGAAGCAGAATCAGGTCACTGATGGATAACTGCACCTCTTTCAACAAATTCTGACATTGAATATTGAGTTGGTAACCGTGCGGACCATTTATTTTTCTCTATTGCATTAGAGCAATACTGCAAAAGTTTTGTAACTGTATAATGCTCTACGTGTCTCTAACACTGTTTTTTGATTCCTACATGAAGTACTTGGCTTCCTCCATTTTCTTTCAATTTCAGGTTCACCTGCCAACAACCACTTGTAGGAGAAAAAAAGGACTCTTCTGGCCAAGCGAAGAAGTACATTCCTGATATGATATCCAGTTGAAAATTTGAATAGCAAGTGACATACCCAACAGTTACCTGTGTCTTCCTCCAACCCTTCATACCACTAATTTTCTGTTCTCTCAACACTCCCAGGACTAAGCACCAGTAGTTCCTTTACAGGGTGAGCTTGCTCCAAGATATTTTATTACCTTAGCCATTTGTTTTACAGTGGTGGTTGATGAATGCAACCCAACAATGGCATAGACAAAGAGAGAGGAAAAGGCTTGAGTACAATAAAGTGCTCAAAAATCTCAGCCTAGAACACGTGCTGAACTGTTTTTTGAATTACAGATTTATACACACAGTGTACTGCTTGGTTGCCTTCCTTCACTGAGTTCTACCTAGTTAATGCCAGGGGCTGCTCTGTCCACCAGAACTTCCCTGCTATTGGCCTCTCCAGTAATATAGCCTTTTTCTGTAACTAACAAGACTTTCTGTATAGTCAGACTTACATTTTGCTACAACTGGCAATCTTTGCTGGAAAGCAGGATAAAACCAGTCATACAGGCTCAACACTACATATCATCAAAACAGCTATCAAATAAACATTAGCAGTGAGCATAAGCCATGGTAGTTATGACCTGTGCTGTAAGCTTCCATCAGATCACAGAGACTCTGGATCTGAGAGTTCTCCTCAATCCCTTTCAGAGCCAGTCAGTCAAAAAGTGAAGTTTCAATGCTTCCATGACAGGTTTTGGTATGCCTTTAATTATCCCAAACTGCATTAATTATGGAGAGAAAAATCAAGTTCATCTGCCACAATGGCATGATGGAAAATCTAAAAATACAATGAAAGGTATTCCAAGATTCCTGTCAGCTTGCTTAATCAAATATATATCTTTTATTTACCAATGAATTCCCATGAATGTGTAATGATGTCACGGGCACACTCCAATGTTAATTAAGATTATCAATAAAATACCTGTGAATTTGCCATGTTGAGTAATTCTTACTCCTGTTTCTTATTAGGAAAATCCTGCTGCAAAACAGACAGCAGATCAGTCTGTGTTCTACCCATTTTTGTCTTGGGACAGAGATATTTTTTCATTTATTCTGTGTCCAAGTGAAGTAAACTGGTTAGTCAGGAAAATATCATTAACACTCACTGCACACTTAAGTATACTTAAAGTGAAAGAATTTTTAAATATACTGTTGTAAATTGGAAAGAATTAAGAGTACATGAGATTTATTATTTTACAGATTATTTTATAATAACTATTATTTTATATGGATTTATCTTGCAAAATAATCACCCAGTGTGGTACTTTGGATTTTGGAAATAACAGCTAGAAATTCCATTTGAGATTCTAATAAAGTCCAGAACTGATCAAATCCCAAATTAAAAACAACCAGATTTTAAGAAAATTCCGATTCTGACAGATGTTTTGCATCCCAAGCCCATTTTGGTACAACACTCCTCAGAGGCATTAGCAGATCTACATTTGGTGGACCTAGAAATTCTACACATGAGCTCAGAAATGCTCCACAAAGAGGTCAAGAAAGTCCATGTCTTTTTGATTCAGCTTCACAGTCAGCCAACTTGGCATCTCTAATAAATGAGCTTACCAAAAAGCCTGTGAGGATATAAGAAATGTGGCCACAAGAGCTGAGGCACTGCATGATGACCCACAGCTTCTGTTAGATTCTGTGCAGGTATCAGAGCCTAGTTTCCTTCCTTGATAACTCAACCATAGATCTTCTCAGGCTGACCATACTCCTATTTTGGCTTCTTCAACGTTAACAGAACATGACATTTTTAAAAAATCTCATCATAAGTCTTATTTGCTTTTTCCATTTCACCAGTCCCCTTCCCCCAGGAGACCCTGAAAGAATCTTACCCCACAGTCATAACAAGAACAAAAATAATTGCACTTTTATCAGGACTTCTCCCTATAGGGAAATATCCTTTTTCACGCATTCTTTGATGCCTAATCAAGACTTCTAGCTGCCTCAAGTAGCCCAGGACCTCATCCCTGTTTTTCTATAGAGAAGACAAGCACTAGTGAGAAGCTACAAAAAAAGCCCACAAGGGTGATGAAAAAAGAACAGTTTGCTGAGAAAATGTGATAAATCATTTGAAATCTCAGCTGTTCTTCCTCAAGATGGAGGGGCACCAACCACACTGCACTCAAGCAGAATCAATAGCAGTACCAGAGGATGTGTGATAATGAGGAACAGGAATATGTGCTTTTCTGTGCTTTAAAATGGGGCGAGAGTCTCAAAAGCAGAAATGCAACTGAGTTTTACCTAGTTAATGCCAGGGGCTGCTGTGCTCCTGAGTGCAACTCAGCATGCCAAATGATAAAGAACCATTTGAGAACTTTTTCTCAAGAAGCAGTGGACCTTTTTATGCTTTTGAATATTATATTCAAAGCTTATAATTTCCTTTAAAACAAGGCAACTGTCTTAATACAGATGATTCCTCAGTGCCTACTGGGACAACAACATCAGCTGAGCGCCCTTACAGAATCCAAGGGCATCCAGACGGAAGCAGTCATTTTCATTTCAGTCCCCGGAGTCCCTCTGTACATTGTCTTCCCCTCCTCTAGAGAGAAAATGTCTGAGATTATGATTTGAGCAGAACGGCATGAATCCCAATACCAGTGAGGTAATTAGTGTAGTCAAATTCCACTGTAGCACCTGCACGTTTCCAAAGCATTTCACAGCAGGGCAGCTACCTACGAACTACATCATAGTGGTTTTACACAGCTAACGCTATGTAAAGAACCTTCTGCCCATACAAATGTCGCTGTATCACATCACTAAGGGAAAATGAATGGGATATGTGACTGGCAGTGTACGGGAAAGAAACAGCTGGATGTCATATGGTGAGATGTAAAATGCCTGGACCACACCACTGCAGGCATAAAGTCATTTCAACAGGACTACATCCTATCAACCTCTGAGTCTCTGCCAGACACCACAAAGGAAATTAATAACATTATAAACCAAAAAAAGTGAAAAACACAAACCACATTCCTTGCAGCATTTTGATCCTCAACAACTTAACGACAGACTGTTTCTTGTAAAATGGAGTCCCTGTTAGTGATGTTAATGTGACTTATAAATGACTTTTATACAGTATGATGATAGGCTGCAAAAAAGTTCAAGAACAGACATCAGCACTCAGGAGATTATGAGAGAAGTATAGATGCTAGCCTGTTGTAGAATGAAAAGAAGTTGGCTACTCAACTTCAATAGTTCACAAAGTAACTGCAACACTCCACTAAAGATGTGAGAGAAGAAAATCAGCTCTTCACAAAGTACTGAAGTTTGTAACTAGTGAGTAAGCAGTGTTTTCCAGTATGATTTTGTCAGCCTGCATAGGTAAGAATAAATGTTGTCATCAGTGCAGGTGAATTCTGGAATTCTATTAACGATGGACTCTGAATTCCACAAGACTAATAATTTTTATCTGTTCACAGACTATACATACCCTCAATGCCACAAAACAGGTTAAGGACGCAAGACTGACCTGTAACTTGGTCACATGGTGTTTGAAATAACTACTGCTTTACATCTTCATTACTCCTACCATGATAGTTCTCTGAGTCACATAGCTCTACCTTGTTGTCTGAACAGAAAACCCTTCCACACAAACATGTGAATCTGAACATTTCTGCTGAGAATTTTGGTAGACACGTTTGCTCACAATTCATTACATTCTTCAGTCCCGTCCCTGCAGAAGTTCTTGCTCCATTTGAATAGTGGTGAGAACTAGCAGGGGGCATCACGACTTCTGTGTCATATTTTGCATTCTTTTTAAACAAAAATATTAGAAAGACTTCTACTCCTGTCTATTCCTACTCCTAAGGAAATTTGATTCCTGTGGAATTAGGAGGAATCACCACATTATAATTCCACTTACCAAACTATTTAAATACTCTCTAATCTGTCTTTCCCAAATTCTTCTGTAATATGCTTTCATCTTTCAGGAAATTATAAGCCTACACAGCCCTAAGTGGATTTTCAAGCAGAGTTCATATGTGAAAGAAATAAGGAAACTGCCTGCCTTTTTACTTAACAGAAGGACTCTACACAAGCAAAATACATTTTCTACCATCACATGGAATATCTTTGCATGATCTTCTTTTTACATAGTCTGTTTAATTCCACTGTTACTGCTTAATATTTAAGTGTTTAGAGAAAAGAAGAAACATTCTAACAAAATATAGCACCATGTTCTGTAAAACACTAATAGATACGATGCTGCATAATTACGTAACACAGTGCAGTATTTTGGAGTAAAAAGAAGTAACAAATTAAAACAAATGTGGACATTTGTGTCGATTCTTCCAATCAAGCCAAAATTAAACGTTACCTTTCTGTACATCATTGGGAAATTACTAATGACTGCTGTCGGTTGGTGGACCAGAAGGTCTTCCACTCAACTTACAAAAATCTCTGTGAGCAGGTACAGGAAAATAATTGCTTTTCATTTCACAGGAAATTTTTAAAATATTAGACTGAAACAATTTGTCTTTTTGTTTTGTTCTTTGGAAGAAAAACTGGAAAGAAAAAATAATTTCCTGAGCGCAGAAGATTTCATTTGACCATTGACAGCATGCTGCATTCTAGAACATTTGTGTGAGAAGTAAAGCAACAGCAAAATGGAGAACATGGGTTTTGTTTTTTTTTGTTTTGTTTTTTAATCTCAGAGCCCCAGAGTCTCCTCATTGGGTTTGTCCACATTCCTCAAGTCTAGTCATTAATCTCCACTTATCTCTCTTCTTGTTGGATGCCAAAATGTACATGGAGCATTTAATTTGACCTACCAAAAATGTCATTTGTTCACATTGGGCAGAAACAGAAAATTCAGTTTGGATCTGACTTTTAAAATATTTAGCTATCAAACTGAAAATCAGTCATCAGCACAGTCCTCCGTGGAGGAAATCTGGGCTGAAGTTACTATTTTTATTTAACAGAGTACACTACTTTGTGAGGATTTACATTGGGAACATATACATACTATAAATACATATGTGCTATATTTGTAGAAGAGTGGAAAGATCATCTATCTACAAACAATAACAAAATATTTCAATTTTCAAGAAAAAGACCCTATTAAATCAAATGCTTGAATCTTAATCTAAGAGAAATGTTCCCCTTTCAGACAAGAAAATGCTTTTAGAATGATAAGAACAAAAGTTACTTTCCTGAATGACCAAAGCTGAATACACAGCTGGACTGCTGAAAGTCTTCTATTTTCTTTAATTTCAGTTTTGTAAGATCACAGGTAACAAATCATCATTAATTTGACAGTCTGGCTTTCTGTAGGTTTTGTTTAATATGCTGGCATGCTGTCTTTGACTCAGGAGTTACAATAAATTATAACAAAGCCTCCAAATTCAAACAAGTTTCCTTCAAATTATCAAATCTTACAGTGTTTTTAAAAATCTGCTTACCAGTTTCAAATGGCCAGTTGACTTGACTTCCCCTATCACTGTATCCTTCAGAGTTCACACTCCTGGCGTGACTGTTTGGAGGATATGATTTAGATGTTTCACTCCTATGAACTCAGAAAGTCTTTGGAAAGGGCAAATAACTCTCAGATCTTAAGACTAGAGATAGAGAAGCAATGTTGAAATACGTTACAGCAACAGACGTATAGCTAAACTCAAACTCTGCATGTTGGTATATGATTCCTTTGTTGCACCGAAGAGCTCTACACCCTGTAATGCCACATTTTATCAACATTTCATATCAAAGTTCTCTTTTGCTTTTTGTCACATACAAGTATTTTCTAGGTTCTCTGTTCTCCCAATTAACTCCAACTTTCTGCCACCATACAGGTAGCTATCCAAACCTGCCCTCTGAAAACAACAGTGCATGTATCACTTTTCTTTCAGCCAAGAATTAAGAAGACGCCTGACTTGATTCCTCTCTAAACCATTCATCTTTTTGTTTAGAGCTAATTTTCTCCAGAGAAGACATTCTTCTGGCCCTGCTTTCCTTTTTCCAGCATCAAGCCAACACAGAGCTGAATACTGAGTTCAATTCCCCGTCACCACTGACAAGAGAATTCCAAGAGAGTGTTCTTGTCTGTGCTCAGCCTATTTCTTCTCCTGACATTACCCAGCTTTGGGGCATTTGTCTCCCAGACGCAGGCAGACACCAGATTTATCTCATCTTGTAGACAGCCAGGAACTTCTTAGGGCTTTTTCACTGGAGTGGCCCTCTCGCTGTCTAACATTTGCTATGATAACCTAATGAGGAAATAAAAAAGAAACAGGAGGGTCTCAATCAAAGGACAGGTGTGATATTATCAATGTGTAGAAATACCCGAGGAAAAGAAGCAAAAAAGATGGAACCAGGCCCTTCTCAAGTGCGTACACAGAACAAGAATTAATGAGCACAAATTGAAATTAAAAAGTTCCATTTAAATCTAAGATTTTTTTTTTTTTCCACTATAAGGATGGTCAGATGTTGGAACAGAGAGGCTGTAGATTTGAGGATCTCTCTGGAGGTCCAACATCAGCCACCTAGTACAACTCTCTGATCCCGTGACAAAGATGAGTAGAAGTGGATACAGGTACAGAAAGGAATAGATGACATCCAGAACCAGAATGAATGAGAACATATATTGGGCCCACATGAACCTAATGAGTTTCAACAAGGCCAAGTGCAAGGTGTTGCTCTTGGGTTGAGGCAATCCCAGATGTGCATAGAGACTAGGAGAACTCATTTAGAGCACTCCCGGGGAGAAGGACTTGGGTGTTCTGGGTGATGTGAAGCTGGACATGAGCCAGCAGTGTGGGCTTGCACCCTGGAAGGTCAACTGCCTTGGTTGCATCAAAAGTGGGGCGGCCAGCACGGTGTGGGAGGCAATTATTTCTCTCTACTCTGCTCTTGTAAGGTCCCATCTGGAGCACTGCATCCAGGCCCTGGGCCCTCAGCACAAGAAAAACATGGAGCTGTTGGAGCAGGTCCAGAAGAGGGCCACAAAGATGGAGGGCTGGAGCACCTCTCCCACAAAGACAGGCTGAGCTAGGCTTGTTTAATTTTGAGAAGGCTCCAGGGGCACCACATTGGGGCCTTCCAATACTTGAGGGGGCTTACAAACAGGATGGAGATAGACTTTTTGCATGATCTGATAGTGATAGGACAAGGGATAATGGCTTTAGAATAAAAGAGGGGAGATTTAGATGTTAGACAGAACTTCTTTACTCAGAGGGTGATGAGGTACTGGCACAGGCTGCTCAGAGAAGATGTGGATGCCCCATCATTGAGGTGTTTAAGGCAAGGCTGGATGAGGGCTTGGGCAGCCTGATCGAGTGTTGGCAGCTCTGCCAACGGCAGGAGATTAGAACAAGATATATCTTTAAGGTTCCTTCCAACACAATCTACGATTCTGTGATTCAATGATCCTAATGATTTAAATGATGCAAGATGAAGGATGAAAATACACTTCATGTAGTTGGAGAGAGAAAAAAAAAGGAGTAATGCAGAGGCAAAATGCTGAGAGAAGCATGGTGAGGAAACCTAGCAGGCAAGCCTAGAAGCTCGAGATACGGATGTCTATTTATCTATTTATATGTTTAAGCCAGTATTCTCCCTGAACTAGCATCTCAACCTGGTGGACTATGAAGTTTTATTCAGGCACTCCTTATGCTACTGGTCAGTGTGTGACAACCCAAACATCAGCTTAGATAGATGCCAAGCAACGCAGTGAGCTGATTTATTGGTGTAAAATTGGAATGGAAGAAATGCCAAACTCCAGAAATCACAATCTCAAAGACTGCACACATTCTGTCCCTTTCTTCAGACTGCTCTAACTCTTATTTCCCCATTCCTACTCTTCTTCCTACTAACTCTGGCAAGAAGGTAACACAGCCACCATTGTGCTTTGCTGTACAGAGAACAGCCCATCCAGAAGGGCAGGAAAGCCTTGATTCTACACAGCTGTTCTCAGCCAGGTACAGAGGTGCCAATCACTAACACAGAGCTCTTTTTAACCATCACCAAAAATCCCTTCATCAACTTTTCTTCCTTCCTGAGCAGTTTCTGAAATCTCCAGTTTGTGAAAGCTCAGATTGATCCAGGAAAAAGATGACATGTGAAGAGATGAGGAACGTCTGTTTCCAGATGAGAAAGGGAGTAATATGGACAGCTAAATTAGTACAGATAGGTTTGAGCGACAGTGCTGGTAGAAGAGCAGCAGGAGAGTTACCAAAGTATTAGAAGGAGCTGACAAGACGGCAGGAGGTAAAAAAGCAGCTATTAGTTGATCACCTTTTTTTTCCAGATCCAGGTAGGCCTGGATTTTATTTAATGCAGCTAATAGGGATTTTTCTGTCTTCAAGAGGGTATTTGTTTAACTCAAAACACAGGCATATGGGAATGAACTCTGTTCATAATCAGCAGGACCAGAATGGCAGGTGAGATAGAGATGGGCTGAGAAATTGGGGAAGAATAAAAGGCAGCATATGTTTGCATGAAACGTTCTGTTTGTTCATTTCCATTTATACTGCAACTATTTTTTAAAGGCATGTTCACAGTACACGTTTCTCACTGATCTCTTGCACTACTCTCAGGTATAGATGGTCATCCAGCAGTATCGTTGGCCCTAAATGAGCACTTACTCAGTGGCTGACTTAACATCCAGCATATAACCTTAGAGAATGCTATTTCTACTTAGACAATGGCCAGATAAATCACATACCATGCAGGAAATCCAGACTTAGCCCTTGTTTCATAGTATTTCTCATCTCCTGGTACTGGAGAGCTCTTGGAGAGAAAGTACTATCACAACCCCATTTTTCAGTGAGGGAAAATGAGGCAGCAATAAGCTGAGCTACTGAAGCAACTCCAAAAAAAGAGCAAGTTGGAGAAAAAGTAAGCAGTAGGACCCAGATCTCCTGATCTCAGGCCGTAGTCTCCCACACTTCCTTTGGCAGCTTAAATCTTCTAACTTTTCTACATATGCTGGTGAACACCACTCAAGGTTTGTAAGCTTTTGATGGGTTAATTAGCATTGAAGCATTTTTTTTCTTCTGTGGTCTAGACATAGAAATATCCACACTTTGTTTCCCTTGAAAGGCAGCCCATCCTGGAAAATGTACTTGATCACCCATTTCCATGTTTTTCTAAGGCCAGATGGGGCTAAACATGATTTGAGGATTTTTTTTCCTTTTCTTTCCCTTTCTTTAATGTTTCTCTTCCTTTCTTTCACCGACTAGCAGCTTGTTTGTTTTCTTTTGAGGATGATGCCAACTGTAAAATAAAAAATGCAATTTCCAAGGTGGGGAAATTAGAGAATGATGGATTTGCTGTTGCCAAGAAGAAATAATAATTCCTGGACCTAACAAATAAGTTTGAAAATAAAGAAGGGATTATTAGATGTTATATAATTTCAACAACTTTAACACTGAAAGAGCTTTCAAGAAACTGCCCTCGTTTCTTTTTAACACCCTGGAGACCATAGCCCATACTCTTCATAGTCACACTGCTGTAAATTTGTGGCCCTCCACTTGAATTACCTCAGATGTCCTTGAGGAAGCAAAACAGGACCTCCCTCTCATCCTCTGTTCTTCTCTTCTAAGCATATGCTTGCATGCAAATACTGCATTAAAGGCCTAGGCCTCAGCCAAACGATATGGAACCAGATTTGAATCTTCCCACATGGTAGAAGATTCAAGCTTAGTGAGTTGTGCCTCTAAATTGAGTGGTCCAAGTCCACATACAGTTAAATACTGAATCTGATCTAGTTCTTTATTTTAATGCCACCGTGTATAGTTGTTATTATACAAGGTTGTAACAGATGAATAGCCAGAGGTTATAGAGAAACAACTCACCCACACTGAGGCTCACAGCTAGAATAGATGCTCACCACAAGGAACTCCACACAGCAGCAATCTCTAAAAGAAATGCTGCCTTAGTGGTGGTCAGCCCTTAAATGGGATCTAGGAGAGGGGGAGTCAAGCTCCACCCCCAAGGTGAAGCTTCACCCACAGGTGAAGGTAATTCACCTTCACCTGTGCTCCTGCAGCTGACCCATCTCTTGCCTCAGATGGTTAATCAGAGGTTCAGGCTGTGATTAACAGTTTCCCATACACACCGCTATCCAATTTGCTTCTAAATATATTTTAAAGTGCAAAACCAAATTTTCAGTACATTACTGAAGTAGTTTCTCCAGTATACATACAATAAATGCAGAACTAAGTTTGAAAAAAAAACAAAAAGTGTCACTGGCACTCATTTGGGAATAGCTATGCAAGTTTCCCAGTGTTCCCATTTGAAATAACATCCACAATCTGTAAACAACGCATGCCATACCACACAATTTTACATCCTCTTCTTCCTATAAGTCAGCGTACCTGCTGTAAGTAGTCACTTTGCCAATACTCGGAAAAGCACTGGTCATCTGAATATCAAAACTGGTTGGCCAAGGAAATTAGCATACAGCAGAGGTGGGGGCTTTTATTTCACAAATCAGCTGTGCACTTGTTGACGCAAACTGTGCAAGAGCAATAGTACAGTGTGCTCCGGATTTATTAACAAGATTTTATCTTCTAATGTCAAATGTAGGTTACTGCATATAGCAATCAAATAATGTACTGCCAGAAACAAATGACTTCCATGCACTAGAATAAGAACGTACAATATTAGGATTCTTTCCAAATATGGAATGCCTTGGGCACTCCATTCATATTTATTGGACATAAACACTATATTGTGTTTCTACTGAAGTCAAGTTTATGAATGCTGACACACAGTAGTGACATCTACATTCTTGAACAGGACTTGAAAAAAAATCTGTTTCAAGCAGTAAAGGAAGTGTCAATGTGATAAATTTTTCAGAAAACATACTATTTCACCCCTAAAATAGTAGGATAAATGCTTGGAGCAATCCTTCTTCATCTGCCAAGGCTTAATTCCAGTTCTTTGCTAGTGTTACTGCCACGACTACACTGGTGTAAAACTATAGTAATGAAGTCCCAAATCAAGCCAAAGGGGTTACCCAGCAATGAAAAGAGTGCAATTTTATGGTCTACATCTTGATCTTAAAGACACCCCATCCTCTTACCCCTTCCCCTCAAAGCAGACTCCTCCTCTGTCCTATCAAAAAATAGCTAACTAAGAAAATTAAGGTCAAAGACCACCTGGAAATGGCTGATATTTCAGGTAAGGACATTCTTCATGTCTTTGACTGTTGCCAGAATTATCCACATGTGAGCCAGAAAACATGGATTATAATTTGGTTCCTAGATGGCCTGATGTAGATGATTTCACATGTCTTTGCTTTTCCCTTTCCTCTATTTTTTTTTTCTCTCCTACCTCCTCTTTCATTTACTGAGATTACATTTCTTTACTTAAGAACACATACCATTTAGCATAACAAGCTCCAGTCTCATGTGCTTTAACCAATGGCATGGCAGAAACCATGTTAAGGCTTTATTGATGGCTTTATTCACTTTCCTACTCTATTTCAGTTGGTGCTGGGGTTTTTTTTGTTTGTTTGTTTTTTCTCTTCTTTTTTTCTTCTGTATTTCTGGTGTCATTCTATAGTTATCTGAACAAAATCTATCCTGCTGAGGATAACAAAATGTATGGGAAACTGTTAATCACAGCCTGAACCTCTGATTAACCATCTGAGACAAATGACGGGTCAGCTGCGGGAGCACAGGTGAAGGCAATTCAGCTGTGTTCATCTAGTCCAGTCCTCCTGCTAAAGCAGGTTCCCTGCAGTAGGCTTCACAGGAAAGCTTGCTGGAGGGTTTCAAATATCTCCAGAGAAGGAGACTCCACGGCCTCTCTGGGCAGCCTGTGTCAGTGCTCTGTAATCCCTAAACTACTACTTTCCTTACATTCATATGGAACTTCCTGTGTTCCAGTTTGTGCCTGCTGCTCCTTGTTCTGTCACTGGGCATTGCTGAAAAAAGCCTGGCCCCATCCACTCAACTCCCACCCATTAGATATTTATAAGCATCAAAAGCATTTCAGTCTTCTCCAGGCTGAACAGTCCCAGGTTTCTTAGCCTTTCTTTGTAATGGAAGTGTTCCAGTTCCTTAATCATCTTTCCAGCTCTCCACTGGACTCTCCAGTAGTGCCCTGTTTGTCTTGAACTGAGGAGCTCAGAACTAGATAGAGTTATTCACATGTGGCCTCATGAGGCAGAGTAGAGGGGGAGGATCACCTCCCTCAGCATCCTGGTCATGCCCTTTTTATGCACCCCAGGATACCACTGGCCTTCTTGGCCACAAGGGCACACTGCTGGCACATGGCCATCCTGCTGTCCACCAGGACACCCAGGTCCTTCTCTGCAGAGCTACCCTCCAGCAGGTTAGCCCCTAAGCTGTACTGATGCATGTGGTTACTCCACCCCACGTCTCCTACTCAAACAGAAACACATAATGAAATAACAACTTAGATTACTGTACAGAGTCTTGACAACCCCTAAAGTCCAAAAAGCCTGTACTAAGAGAGATTTTTTTGAATATTCCAGTTAAATTCAAGCAGGTCTTTTCAGAGCCCATACAAAAGGTGCTTTCTTGGAGGTTTATAACCTGACTACCTGTACTCAATGTTGAGTAAAACAAGTCCTATTGACATACAGCTTTTCCTCAATGCTTTCAGCCTCATTGCCCCAGAAAATACTACACTTGTACCTTAAAGCATTGGCACTCTAGAGCTTCTGAAGGAAAAGTTTGCCGCAGCTTTTTAAACATAGTCAGAACCAACATATTTTCCTCTAGTCTTAATTTTGGAAATGGCTGAACTGAGTTTTCCAAAACAATCAGCTGTGGGCAGACAACTGACATGGAAATTTTCAGCTTAAACTGTGCAAATTTGACAAAGTTATAAAACAAGGTGTATTATTATGGGAAGAACAGGGTCAGACAGGTATCACTACCAACCGTACCTTTGATACTGATGACTGACATAGCTATCTTAGCATAGGTCATCAAGGAATTTCTGCAATAATCTATTTGCTTTACAAAATACTCATCTTCTTGGCTAAAGTGTTTAAATCTTGCCAATGAGCCTTTTTTCCCCTCCATTTTACATAAACTACAACCAAGTCCTACCTAGTGCCCACTGTTTTACCCCCCCTTTGGGTAGCCTCCCTCTCGCTAGCTCTGACATCATGCATTCTGAATATGGCCTGATGCCATTTTAAAACACAAAATTGGGATTAGTAAACTTGTTCTATCATTTCATCTCCAGTGAAACCAAACACATCAGATAACTCGATGCCATTTTCCTCTCAGATTATGACATTTTATAGATAGGAGGTTAGTTTTCCTCCTGTTTGGTTTTGTTTCATCTCTCAACCTCACAATCCTGTACCAATGAATTTTTATCTGAAAAACCCTCAGCATTTCATCAAACTACCCCGAAATAGTCTGCCAAAAACACTAATATTCCAATAACACATTCTTTAAAATGGCTAGTGTGATCACAGAGTAATTTAGTGTGAGTCTGGGGCATGTCTGGTAAGGTACACTTACAAACTTTCTGCAACACACAGCAAATGAAACAACAATCACTCATGTGTGAGGGTATGTGTGTCATTAGAGAGTTCTCCTCCAGGGGAGGAGGATGCAGAAATGAGAGAAATCTGTGATAAATCTCATTTGACAGCAAGTTGTCTCTGTGCTGTGTATAACAATATATTTTCTATGCCGCCCTATATCACACCACTCTGCGTATTCTGCACTCCCCAAATGGATTTATCACAGACAACTGAAGTCACTTAAGTCACTTAGGTGCCTAGACTTGGCTGATTGTATAGGCTTACTCTCTAGCCAAGGAAGGGAGACAAACACCACAGGGAAATTCATCTGATCTCAGCATAGCTAGCAAAGTTAAGTGGAATAATTGTCTTCTCTGGAACTGCTGATCTTCCTCTGCTGACAACAGGAAAAGCCCATATAAGGAGCTAGACTAATCACTATATTTTAAGACAGCTAAAACAAACTGTTCCCAGCACGTCAGCATCTACAAACACACACTACAGAAACCTTCTTGATCTGCTCTCAGACTGAAATCCTGTAGTCTTGATGGCCAGCATACATCCAGCTTTCTAACGTATTCTGAAAGATGTTTATAAGCCAATGATTTTGTTTTCCAGGAACATCTTTACTGTAGCTTAGAGTGGAATCAAACTAATACTGAGCTGTAAGAGGCAGAAACATTTATTTTGGCTCCAAAATATGAAATTTAGCTCATTCAGCATTCAGAGACATTGGCAGGAGAAATGGCATAGCAAAAGCTCTGATTTTTAAAGAGTGTCAGCCCCACCTGACACAATGGAAAATATTAAAGATTTTCCTTGTACCTATGAGTTTAGAACAGGAATACAGCAAAGTTCAGGAATGATTTAACTGACTTTGAGATGTGAATATTATGTAGTACCATTAACATGACCACGCTTGATACAACAATGTACAATCAATTGCTTCTGCAGGAAAAAAATACCTTGTCAATGACATTATTGTGCCTATATGTCTGCCAGTGTAGTTCTCAAAACTAACTGAGATTCTTGCTGAAGAAATGGTTTCATATAGTATTCTCTTCTTACTTTATCTAGCAAATACAAAAATAATATGAATACTCCCTATGAGACAAGCTCCCACTTTTTATTTAGTTGGATAATTCAGGCATAAGGAAGAGAGTTTGCCGTGGTAACCCAGCCAGCTGCAAATGTCAGCTGTTCTCAATTTCATGGCTGAGCATCTTGCAGAGAGCTCTCTCCCCTTCTCTGCAGTGTTCCTATCCACATCACTCACAATCTTGGTTCAAAATCTCATTGCTATTTTTTTTTCCTTTGCTAGCACCATCCTTCATTGCTCTACCCCACATGGCCCCTTCAAGCCTCAGCCTTTTTTCTTTTGGACCCCTGAATCTCACTGAAATATTCTTCTCCCTTCCTTGCACCAAACTGTGCTTGTGGCAGTTCTGTCCCTTCACTGGGCTGAGCAGAAGGAGTGCTCACTTCCTGCAGGCTCCAAATTGCTGTACAGGAACTCAACTTCTTCCATTATTGTATGCAGTCTTGCTTGCAAAACATCTTCAGTTCTTTGGCATTCTGAAAGGCAACCACAAACCTGTCTCTGTCTCCCCAAACTGTGAAAATCTTGGAGGCTTCATGTGCCATTGATGAGTTCCTTGCTGTCTTTTTAAGACACGTAAACTACCTTGTTTACAATGAAATACATTTTTAAAAAACTTTTACTTTTGAAAAGCATTAAGTTTCTACTGGGTAGCAGATTATACTTTCCAAAGCAGAATACTGCTCTCAGCACTCTTGCACAACGCATTTTTCCTGCATGCCTGTTCTTTTTCCTCTATATGTCCATGTACAATCCAATTTTTAACATTCATGGTATGCACGGTAATTTAAATCATATTATTTCAGGAATACAGACTATACTAGTTTTGGATAACAGTCATCATATAATAGGTAACTGCTTAGTGGAAAAAAAAACATTTTCCAGTTCCTTACTCACTCCTGCCTCCTAAGGTTGATCACACAACACCAGATCAGGCTCTACATTACTGAAGCAGCTGAGCATCTACTAAGTACAACTCTGGGATAGTTGTATGGCTTAAAGACCATCTTCAAAATTGTAAGTTGATAACAGACTATTTTTTGTCAGATGTTTTCATTAAACAGGAGCTGCACTGCAAGCTTTGCTGGGCAATGGGAGGCAGGAAGCATAGCTTGTGTAACAAGGAGCAGGAGCAGCACATGTTTTGTATTCAGCCCTTCGCCTGACTCAACAGCAGTGTCAAATGGCCCTGCTGGGAGCCACATCCAGAACTTCTTGGCCAGAAAGAATAGAGAGTAGAGTGCCAAGGTTTGCAAAGGTAAAGTAAGAGAGAACAGAAGGGACCCTCAAAGACCTGAGAGTCTGTAGAGAAATATCCTGTAACGAGAGAGGAGAAATGACCCTCCAGGTCCTAAGAACTGTACCAGTGTTCAGACTGAGGAGGGTTGAGAGAAGTAATGTAAACAACGGTGGAACTCTTTTGCAGATGGAAAATTAAGCTAATATCTCTCACTTTGGATCAAACCACATCCTATTTTCAGGATCGTTGAGTGTAGCCACATTAGACATGCATCTGGCCTAGTGTGCTTTTCCAAGCCCAGCAATGCCATAGCAGACGTACAGTTTAGTTCACAGAAACTACTATGCTCCAGATTTCTTCTATTATAAAATAAATTAAAAAAAAAAAAAAAAAGCATCATATGACAGCCCAAAGTGTCCAGACAAGACTTAAATGCACAAAATTCCTTTTAGTCTCATACAGACTTGATCTTTAATCACCTAGATTCTTGAAATCCTATGTTCATCCTGAAAGGTATCAGGGAAGCAGATCACAGACCAAGCAACTGCAAAGCATTTCTGTGTAGCTCTGTATGCCTTCCCTATGTTGTCTTGTTCTTGAGGATAAATGCCAATAACATCTCATTTTGCTTTTTTCATTTACTTCTTTTGACTCAAAGATCAAGCTTCTCCTCTCTAATGGACTTGGAGCTGCCTGTGAATCCTGAATCCTCTGCCCCTGATTCATTGTGATGTGTACTGCATGTAGATATTGAATCAATACGATAGCAGGACAATCGGGCTTGAAAATGAAAGTAGGACTAGATTAATGTTCTTCACTATACACCTGAGATTTAGGGCAAGAGCATTTCTTCTTCTTCTTATTATTATTATTATTATTTGACAAAACATGTGAAAGACAAATCTTTTCTTTCCAAGAGATAATCAGTTCTGGCAGCAAGAGCAGGATCCCAGGGATTCAAGAATTAAACTCAAGAGAAAGTGGGAGAGAGATTTTGTTTTGAGACTGAGAAATCATTCTTCTATATGATAAATTACAGAGAGGAAGACCTATTAGGATGCCTGGGAAGAGACAGTAAAAGCCAAGTCAGGCTCTTGGAAAAGTGAACTATGTACAAACCTAGTACAATTTTAAAGGTCAATTTCTCTAATGTTATGCTTTGGTCCAGTTAGAGCTAAACAGAAGTTTTGCTTAGGCAGACTGGCCTCCTTATTCACAGTCACAAGTGTACTAGTCCGAGAGAAAAACAGCAGTCAGCAGATACATGTGAGAACCTGCTGGGTGAGCCAACTGATAGACAGGCTGCTTTTTTGTGACAATATTCCAAAAAAGGTGGAGGTGTGAGGCCTTGTACATGCCTACTGGGGGTATGTGCAGAAAAATCCTGAAGGGAACATGTCTCTCATCCTTGAATTTACCAAGCTTTTTCTACTCTGTTAGATTAAACTGATGGCAAAATGTAAGGAACCATAGGAAATGATCCTACATTAATGGACTCTAACTGTTACATGCTCAAACTACCACTTCCAAGAAGTAAAACCTAATAGACAAATGTGTATTTAAACACTCAGATACTTGTATCTAAGTTCTTCCTCCTGTTACCCTAACACCTACTTCAGAGGTCACTGTTGCTTGTGTGGGTAAGTCACACTTCTGCTACTGAAATACAAGCTTTCCTTGTCTCACAGCAGTAAAGGCCCTACGAAATCTAGGACTGCAGTTTTTTATATGATTGCTCCTGTGCTAGTACAAATCCCAGTGTGTGCAGACTCAAACAAATGAGTACATCTGCAAACAGCAGTTAGTCATGGACAGCTGCATTTGCAAAACAGACCCCAGAGTCACCATAAAGCTCCCTGCTTCTAGTAATGCATTTACTGACTTGCAATTAAACAGAATCATTTACAGAGCATGGAAGCTCAGCCTGCACTCTGCAAATCATAAGAGCTATTTACTTTGTTATAAATTGCTGACAGCACCAGTGAGGCTGGACATACAAACAGATGCTCCTATTGTGACTCAGTGACACTTGCTAAGTTTCTGCTACCAATGAGTTTGTTCCTACATTGTAAATGGTAAAAATTTAGTAATCAGCTCTAATGCTGTATGTGACATAATTTGTTTCAGAGCTCTGTTAACTCTAAAGGATGGCAGAAGCAAAAGGCAGTAAAAGGTTGCCTGGTTTTGTGTGTTTTTTTTCCACTATGCCTTTGATAAACACAAGCTAAAGCTCTGCTGAATAAAATGGAGCTGCTGTTTTTGTGTTTCAAAGAAGAATCACAATAGAAAAGGTTGCTACGGAAATGAAGGAAGGAAGCCAAAAGAAAATTGTGTTTTCTTTTTTCCTTCAAATGGACAAGTTTTGAAGTGGTTATATAATATTTAAGTTACTGAATACTGAATGCTACTCTGTTCAAGAATAAATGATTCACATATGTGGAATGATTCAGCCAAATTTACATTCTGTGAATAAATGTTTATTTATGAAATTACACATGCCGCACAATCGAAATGAAGCAGGGACAGGCTATGACAGCTCTCCTAGGATATGTATGATACCGAATCCTTCACGGAGCTACTAAACTGGCAGATACATATTCAGCAGGTTGCTAAATTCAAAGCCTGTTTCTCACGACACTGTTCCTGATTCATCCTTATCAGGCCATGCGCACACCAAGCGGCCCTCTAGAGATGGTATACTAAGAAAAGTTTTTCAGACACCAGGGATACACTGTAAGGTGATAAAAAAAGGATAGCTGTTGAAAAAAGTCATCTTCTAGCTCACCAGCTAGCAATCTGCAGAGTCTGAGAGGGCAGTGTTCTAGTTAAGAACAGAACGAGAAGCAACAATTAACAACTTCAGTAATGTCGACACAACTGCAACCTCCTTAAACTTCCAAAGGAATGGCTTCTAAACTGCTGGAAAGGTTGAACAAGTTTCTCAGCGTGAAGGCTCCAAAAAAAATTTCTTCAACTTTGGCTTGCATGCGTATATCTTTGAAACTTGAGGACAGAGTCACATATGAAAAATACGTGGGTTGTACCGAAACTTTCTGCACTTGAACTTCACATTATATAATGCATTAACTTACAACTTACCATGGGGTATTCCTCAGGCATCTTCATACACAAGGCAGAGAAGCTGTTTTATGTTAAACAACCAAGCGGTATTGCCTTTCTCTTTCCTTTTCAGGTAAGAAAGCAGATACTGACTAAACAATTAGCCCAGAGCTATGAAAAACAGCTATTATAGGGAGTTAAACCCTGCTTACAACAGAGCCATATCCTATTTCAGAGGCTGACTCCCTTCTCACCAGATTCTTGTGATTTTTCCCAAACTTGTTTTCCCACCTGTGAAAATGCTGTAACAACCAGCCCAAAGGAATGCCTGCTAATTGCGGAATTCGTACAGATGTATGATAACCAAGCTGGAAACTGAATTTAGGAGGCTTTGTCCCAACACTTGTGCCTGTTCTTGTGAGCTTCTTAATTGAATACATCAGAGGCACCAAAACTTGCAGCTTTCCTAAGTGTTTATGAAAGCATGCCAAAGAACATTTCAAGTCGCGAAGGACCTGTTTGCATACACACACACACACAAATGCACATAAGCACTTCTCTGCATTCTGAAAAGTCAATGTTAAATATAACCAATAACAAAAAAACATGAGAAAGGAGAATATGTTTTAAATAGCTTGTTTCTTCCTTTTTTGCAACTTGTCATTTATGCCCAATAAAATAAGTACAGATGTGCTGCTAAAGCACAGTATAAAATAATAAGGAACTGAAAATTCTAGATCAGTGTCCATAATGTTAAAATCTGGTCTTCAAAGCCTTGAGACTTAGTGAGAGCCACAAAAAAAAAAAAATGACAAGTTATAGCATGCACAGCTAAGCTAAGCTTCTTTTAAGCACATGCAAATATATATGTTTTAGTAGGAACAGTGGAAAGGTTCTTCACTGAGGCTGAGGTTTCTACTACTTGTCACTAGAAGTTACTATAAAAGGGTGTACATGCTCTGTTGAAAGTTTTCAGATACATTTTTCACATGTCTATAAGCAAGAATGTAATAATTCAGCCTGAAAACTGTGTGACTTATGAGCACCCACAAGAACAAATTTAGTAAGTTACAAAATTGATTGTATTTTAACTGAAAACTATTATCACCACCCTTGTTCTCATTATACAAATCCTGTAAAAACAAGAGGCCATTTAATCTACTGTTACAGAAATAATATAGCCATAATCACTTACGTTGTTACATGGTATTCCGATCAAAGGATTTTTATAGTATTCAAGCTGAATGCTTAAATGGTGAAATATCACATGGATAAATTATTATTATTTTTTTCCTGAAGTAGCGAGAGGTAGCCAATGATTTTTATAAACACCATTCTGCAGTAATTTAATGCATGACAAACATTTCTATTCAGAGAGATGAAAATTTCAGTGTTGTCAGTGAGAGGAAGACAAGAACTGCCCGCAGTACTTTTGGAATCTGGCGTGTATTTAGTGAGCTTGCCCCGACACTTTACAAGCTTGGATAGCCTCTGTGTAGATTCCTCTACATGTGAAATACTTCAGGATCAGTGACCACCAAAGGGTATAGCTTCATTCTGTTGCTCTAGAAAGTATAAAGCCAACTCATCTTCCTAAACACGCGAATTTACAATTGCATCTTTCACCTCCAATTCTTGACCTCTCCCATGGATAAAATCTCACGCTCGCCATTTTACATTTGAGCCAACTACAAAGCAACCTTGAGCAACTTCCCACTGTCCAACTGGAAGTCACAGTGATGGGTGCCCAGGAATCTGTTCAAGCCTCTCGTCTTGGACAAAATGGTTAACAACACACATTAATATTGCAAAGCACTAACAAGACTCCTGTGGATGAATGGATTACAGAAAAGATCTAGATTACTAAACTAAAAAAATACTTCAAATACCACTGAATTCAAGCAGCGTTTCATAAAAACGGGAGCTATCAAAATGTATTATTGAAACTTCGATACAATGTGAAATTTGGCTGTATTTTCGACACTTGAGGCTGACTGAAACCTTGGAAGAAAGGTGCTGCATTTGGAGCTCCGGCTCTGATTCTGAGCCGAGCCTTAACTCAGACAGAGCAGGGACCTGCACGTGGTCCCCCATCCCCAGGCACTGAGATAATGTCGCTCTTCCCTCCTCTTCAAAGCTTTTCCCAGAAAAGGCTTTGTTGAAACACACATATTTCTGCAGTGCCTCCCTTCCTGAATGGCGTATTTCTACCACATTGTTTAAGCCTGCAATTTTCTCTCCCCAACCACCAGCTCCAAAGGCACAGGGGCGGCCGCCCGACGGGGCTCTGCGTGGGCAGGGCCCCTGGATGAGACCTAACATGCACGTCATCCCGTCCCGCTTTCCCCCCCGCGTTAAGACCCTGCCCGTACCCCGCCACTGCCCGCCGGCCGGGCCGCGCCGCCCGCGAGAGGGGGTGGGCGCCACCTGGCGGGGCGGAGAGAGGCGCGCATTCCTGATCCCGACCTGGGACTCCTCAGGCTGCGCCCGCCTCCGCGCCGAGAAGGGGCTGCTGCCTCCTCCCGTGCGGCGGCTGGAACGGCCTTCCAGACGTGCGCAAGGCAGGCCTCGCCGTGCGGCTTAGCGTTTGTACGAGAGCCAGGGAAGGAACAAATTAAGCTTGCCTCATCTACAGCGGCCCACGCCGTGCCCCCTCTGCCTGAGGGTGAGCTTCCTCCAGCCCCCAGCCATCTCACAGGCCGCGCTGGCTGTTATGGGGACATGAGAGCCAGCATTGTGCCACAGCCAGCCCAGCACAGCCTTCCTCTGTGAGTCCTCTGCTCCCGCATCCTCTGTCGGCACTCAGACACAGTACCCACACAACTGAAAGGTTTCAGTCTAAACACAAAGATTAACACCACAGTGCTGTCTCAGTGCTCCACAGAGCACAGCCTCCTTGGCCAAGAGCTGTTAGCAAGCTGGCAACAGTGCGTTAAGTGAAAATTAAGTCAGCCTCCTTGGATTCTCCTGAAAGCCATCACAAGCTTTTCATGATGTGCTCCACAGAAACTGGGAGGCTTTGAGACTATAAGAGCATCAGAAGGTGTGTTCATGTGTTCCAGTGCTGCCGTGGTGTGAATTTGCTGTGCCAACTCTCTAGCCACCCCTGCTTACTCCAGCAGTGTTGTGCCCCAGCTTCCAGATCACAGTCATGCATCAAAACAGCTGCCAGGTCCTGCTGACACCAACCAGCTGCCTTAGATTTTGGGTATAGCTACCATCACTGTGTAGATATACCCCAAAAACAATGCAACTCAGTTGCAGTTTTAAAACATCAGGCAAAAAATTATGGGTATTTGGGCTAAAAACAAAAAACAAAAACAAGCAAACAAACAAACAAAACAAAACAAAACTGAATGCTTTCCTTTTAGTCACTTCAAAAGCTACAAGCACTTAGATGGGGGAGAAACAAGGAGCCACCCTTGAACAAGTGATCATACTAGCTTGCACTACAGAAACTCTACAGACTTTATCAGATCTATTGAATTTACACTTGTTACAAGAGGATGGGTCTCAGGTTTCTAATCTTAAAGAAACTTTAAGGTATGGCTGCATGAATTACTGGTTTGTTTTTTATGTCCTTTTCCCCCTCTTTCCATATGTTCAACATCAGCCAGAATTATTAGCGTTTTAATCTTTTAAAAAGTTACTTTTCTCACAAAACAAAAATTATTGCTTACAGAGGAACATAGACATATAGGGAAGACAAACTGTCAAGAGAGTCAATGCTCTTCAATGAATCCATTCACCAGAATCCACTGAGGAAAGCATTCAGCTCACCTCAGTGAGACGAAGGAATCAGGCCCTCCACCACTATCCCAGCCAGGAAGGAGTAAATTTCAAGGCTGCATCTTACCCTGGGCTCAGGCCTTCAAGGAGTGGGTAAGGAAAGGTCAAAAATAGGAATTACAAAGGAGACCCCTCTCAACCACTCCCTTCAGTTTTGTTTTTACCCTTTTGGAAAGCTCTTACAGAGCAAGCATGGTTATATTAAAGGAAGTCTAGGGAAAGAAGCTCTTATTCATAGAATTCTGATGGTCACAGCATAAGAATATGTATGAAGGATATTGCATCCTCTTGTGGACAACAGCTCATGAACTCATAAGCTAATGTACTGCCTTTATGTGCCAGAAGAGAGCACTGAGGCATGGTGTGCAGGACAGCATGGGAACCAGGCTTTACATTTTCTGGGGGTTTTGAATAGTTCCCTCTTTGTTGCTAGTGGAAATAATTTCTTGTTTTAATGCACAGGAGGTGATATTTGCTTTATCCCATAGCATTTCTAAACTATAATCAGAAAATAACCTGTTTTCTTGTTTAAGTAGGATCACCAGTTTAAAATTTAAAACAAACAAGTAGTCTTAAAATGTACAGTAACTGTTAAGTACACAGATTATATGACTATCTGTACCATAAGATTTCACAGAATGCATTTCAGAAAGCTTATATTAAAAAGCATAGGGAGTAAAAGTTAAGGAGAAGAGAAATGAATAAAAGAACAGGATATCCAGCAGTTGTTTGCAATTGTACATTTACTTCAAAGTTATGGCTTTGGTAAGTTCACTGTCTTAGTAAGTATCAGATTTTCCCACTGTGGTGTCAGCTTTGGAGAGAGGAGCTTTCTGCTTGTCTGCCTTGCCATTCCCAGTGACACAGCAGCTTGTAACATTCCAAGAACTTCTCACTTGCTCTCTACGCTTTTATTTTTTTGGTCTCCCCAGTCTGAATGTGTTCACCAGATGCAATGACAGTTATATGAAAACAAGGGGAAAAAAAAAAAAGACCAAAGATCTAAATAGATGCAGTATTTCCCAGTGGCTTATTTTCTAGTGGGTTATCCTTGCTGAAATGAGTATGTAACAGACTCTGCTAACCAGTGGAAATTCCAGAGATGAATTCATACCAGATATACTCAGCTCCATGTAGTTCTTGTCAACTATTGTACAACAGCTGGTCTTATCACTTACTTGAATAAAAAAACTACTAAACTTACTTAGTGGCTTATTTATTTCCCCCCTCATTTCACTTGTAATGTATGAAAGTTCATAGGAACAAATTTGTGTGCAAGAGAATATTTGTGATGGCAAGAGGGTTCTGTCTATGTTTGTGAGAAGGTCCGTCTACAGTGGAAACATCCAAGTACCTGCACTGAAAATTCATTGTAAGCTTGAGAGTTATCCAATCAAGACACAGAACCACACCATCTGGAATGATTACAGCAGACTCAAGAAATAAACTTCCACGGCTCTCTGAGGAAAGGACTTGGAAGCAGCTGATAGGCTGGAAGGTACTCATCTACACCCCTCACCAAACCCTTGGAAATAATTAGTTCATCTTAAATGGCATTTCTGCTTTGCCAAACTTGAACAATGCTGGACCTGAGTAGTGAAGGGTATCTGCCCGAGGACTGCTGACAGCAGATAAGCATGTGGAGAGAGGATACAGCTGAAAGATACCACCAACCTCCCCACTCATTGATAAAGTTGAGCAGGAGCAGTGTCACCAGTCACGCTCCGCTACAGAAAATTACTAAGGAGTGGTCCAGTCAGTTAGCAGAGACCGGACACCGTAACAAAACCAAAAGCTGGACCTCGAAAGTGGAACAGGTAGGAACTCTCTAGTGCTTTCTGTGAGGTCTGTCACCTTTCCAAGGTTCAGAAGCATCTCTGTCCCACTCCTATGTGATGTATTTAACACCAGCTCTGCAGAATTGCCAAGTCATATGATGAAACTACAGAAAACATGAGCTAAGAGAACAAATCTCAAATCACTCCAAGCTGCTTTTCAGGCTGTTTCCCTGCTCCCCTCCCCTTCTAGCATGGTCCTTTCTGAACTGTTGTTTCACACTCCAAACCCCTAATGCCTTGATATGCTAGGCAAGAGCTGATATGTTGTGCATCTGTAAAAGGCGCGCTCCTTATTCAAAGGGTGGTGTCCCATTAGCAACAGCTTAAAAAAAATGATTTAAACATTATGTTCATTGCACACAAACACTTCTCACAAAGCCTTCTGTTCCCATTGAGGCTAAAAAATTCCACTGTATGCGTAATCTTTTATGAGTGCATTCTTTGAATACTTTATATCTTAGAACTGTAACATTGCTGTTTATAAAAAGGAATGATACTGATAGCAATGTTAGGAACTTTCAGAAGGGACCACTTAGATCTTTAAATTTCCATATTAGTCCCGTTTCAAGAAAAATACAAAGCAAAACAAAGACCCTCAATTGCATAGTTTAAATTCTTTAAGAAACAGCTTCACATGCCAGGCTAAGAGGATAGAAAAACCAATCTTTGCCTCCTTGATCAGATCTTGCAGCCCTCTGAGGACAGATTCACATTAGAGATTTTAATCGGGCACAGCTGCAAACTGGTTTACAACTACTGAGTCAAATGTCCCAGGCTGTCCTGCTGGACTGGGGATATTTAGAGAAGTCAGCAAGCTGGGAGGTGAGAGGTGCGAGGAAGCAGAGGGCTGACCAGTTTGAGTTGCATAGGGAGTTGGGGATCCTCTGTATGTCAACCAGGGCCTGTGTCCAAGGACACTCAGATGAATGGTGCGCCCACTGTCCTCTTATTAATACTCAGATGCCTCTTTATGGTGTTACTGCTGCTGAAACAACTGCAATACACTACTTCAGGATAGAATGTTAGAGACTATTTGAGTCACTTCAGTGCTGTTCAAAAACTCTCAGCACTGAATCCCCTCACTTCCTGCAGAAGCAGGGGAGTAGTTGGTATGATTTCCAATTTCTTTTAATTTAGAATAAACATTCTTCTATTTAAATTAACATTCTGTCCACTCAGTTTAACAAAGAACAATGTTAAACGCTTATTGGTTTAACAAATTACAGTTACCAACTAGTCAGTCTCAAGAGACTTTTTCCAGTCACTCCTCAGGGAGTTTTTCACACTGCCACAACATCACATGTTGGAAACAAGGCTGCCAGCAGGGCTGTGGGTGACCCATTTTAGGGGACTTCATCAGTCCTCATAACATATATAGTCTTCTACAAACCTGCTGAGCAATATGGATGCACTGGAGCACAGGGATCATGTTCTGCTCTGCTCTTTCCATAGCTGCAACTATCCAGTGACTGAAAAGCATCATATCACTGGAGATGTACACAACCGATTTTGGAATTCAGTGACTCAACCAGGACAAATATACAGACCTGTCATCTTCCTTTACACAATCTTTTCCATGCCTCAGAACAGCTTGTCAGAATAAAGTGCAGATTTAAGAGTTCATTTCCACAGAGGCGCTGCACTACATTAGAAGGACAGAGTTTTCTTTATTGTTAAAGATTAGCACTTTGCAGCTCAACTCAATTCTAACTCTAATAGCAAAGGACAACCTTTGTAGTCTAAAGCTGCTTGATCTTTCTGTTGCCTTCAGCTAAGAGAATCTCCCTTTACTGCTCCCTTCTCTCGTCACTTTCTTGGTTCTCCTCTTAGTTTGTTTCTGTGGGTGAAATCACACTTTATTCCCAGCTCCTTTTAAGCTCAGTACCACCCAGTCATTTTCCCTGTTTCAAGTATTAGCTTGAACTTGAATGAATGAGCTTGGTTTATTTGCAAAAGCACTTGCCTCTCCTTGCTTACATTAGAACTAGTGGAAAGAGAAATCATACCAGAATATATTAACAAGTATTTAGGACATATGAAGTAGCTTTTCAGCTCTAGGTGAAGCATGGGTAAAGCCTCAGTTACAATACATGAACGAGACACAAACATGCTGGAAACAGTCTGGAAGAAAGCAAAAAGGAATAACTGGAGGTCTTCAGAGCAAGACCTATGAGGGAATACTGAACGAGCCAAAATTGTTTTCTCTACTGCAGAGAAAACCAAAGGGGGAAGAAACACCGATATTTCCGTATGTAGAACACCGCTGCAGAGTTGAAAAGATCACAGATTTTTCTGTTCATTAGAAATAACATAGGTAGAGACAGGGTATTTGTTAAGGGAAGGAGAGAGAGGGGGCCCATCTGGTTTGCTGTTTTTCTGATTCCATGCAAACTTCAACCTTGGCACATTCTGTCCTCACTCTTGATTTTCTGTCCTTAGGTTTAGAGTGGTTTTGAGGGTTGTTTTTTTTTCAGTTATAGACTGGCAGTCCTCACTACTTTGAAACACTTACCTTGCTAGACAGCGAGCCAGCTGGCCTCATTTTACATGGTAAACTTTGATTTTAACTGCAATTAAACTCTTCCTTCACTTTCAGACCTCCCTCAGCTCATTTCTTCCTTGCCTCTACTTAGTAGTACTCTTCTCTGAATCAGAAATGTAATTTAAAGGTTCAGTGAGGGTGACTATTTCAAACCCCTTTTAATCCTCATGCAGAAACACATTTAATGTTCCCATAATATATTCTGGCTAGCTGCAAGCCTGCATTCCAAGGAGTAGCCAGATTACCCTGCACTGTAAGTGACTGTGATAGGATAGTGCAAAATCTTTGAGAACAAGGCATGCGAACTTGGACTCACCTCTGTGACAGTGCAACCACTTCACTTTGAACTGGCTTGAAGAACTAGAAGAACAAGCTCGTATCTTCCCAAAACATGCCACAAAAAAAGTTTCCTCGTAGTTTCAGTACCTTTAAGAACTTGCAAGTTACTGAATAAGAAATAGTGCTTAACACTTGCAGTGATATGCATCTGGTTTCTATCTGTTACCTGATGGTTTCAACTGCAAGACACGTGTTATATCATCTCTATGTGCTGTGTAGCATGACACCTGTTTTAGAGTAAATGGAGAAGCCCACGAGATTCCACTAACGCCACATGATTCTTTAGCGGACCAAGGGCCAAAACATGCGACTCAGTTTTACAAAACAGCTTGCATAAAACCTCAATTAAGATTTTTGAAAGCTCACAAAATGTGTTTTGCATCTACAGGTTTAAGGAAGAAATTACAATCTTTTATTGAGCATCTGTTTTTCCAGCCATTTGTAATTCAAGCAGCTATCTGCAGTGCCTGAAATATCTTCTAGAAAAGAGAGAGAATGTGGTATTAGCAAACAGCAATTTGCCCTAGCAAGTTAAACAAAATATGCAAAAATAACCAGAAATCCTGCTTCCCTTATAGAGGTAAAGGCCGACCCTATGGTGATCAGTGTGAAGGGTTCTTTCAAGAAAGTATTCTTTAACTAAGAGCTAATGAAAGGGTCGGTGAATTAACAAATACCAGCAGGTTAGGGAATACAATAAGAAAAAAAGAAGCTTATTTTCCACCCAAAAATTAACTGTTCTAAATAGTGTAAACTCAATTTAGAAAGTGAAGAGAAACTAGGGGCAGTGGGGAAGTCATACAGGACAAAGCTGTATTTTATATTA
Organism: Alectoris magna; assembly: GCA_030625065.1. Taxonomy (NCBI): domain Eukaryota; kingdom Metazoa; phylum Chordata; class Aves; order Galliformes; family Phasianidae; genus Alectoris; species Alectoris magna. Next base: position 112,171,859 of record CM060560.1, read on the forward strand.
AATTTGCTGAGTTATTTGGAGAACAAAGACAGTCTATCAAAACAAAAATGCTGCAGTTTCCTGGAGCACTCTGGAAACTACAGATCTTTGCAGAGGAGAAACAGCTAACGCTACAGGCCCAGTCTGTCAGTGGAAGCAGAGCTGACTGTAATTATTACATCTTTACCCCTGTAAATCTTGTGCCACTATTGCAGAAGGCATTCCTAAGCAGAGAATTCAATCATTTGAGCTGTAACTATTCTGTTACAGCTACTTCTGCATGACTCCCTCCTGTGGACACACTAGTCTGGAACAATTAGTGAGTAATTATTTCAAAATGAAGTCACTTCTATTCCAGAGCACAACATCCACATGAGGGAGTTACACTGAAGTAAAGCTCTTCCACTGCAACACAGTGCTAGTCAACTTCCCCATGTAAAAAAGCCCCGTGACTCTGGTATTAAACTACTTTAATACAGATGCCTCTTGAGATTAAAGTTATGGAGTCCAAGAGAATCAATCTTCCAAAAAATTGTACAGCTTCAAAAACTGACCCTAGAAAGATCAGAAACACATTAATACACCATCTTTTGCTGTCATACATGTAATTCATTTTATGTTGTATGAAATGTAATAGAAATCACTCTGGTATTAAACAGCCACACACACACACACACTTTGGAGTGTCTTTGCCACCTGAAGTTACTAGAAAGCTCAGAGGAGCATTAAAATAATATGCTGTCACTCTAGAAGATTTTATGGGCACTCAATGACAGAATAAAGGGAAGGCCCACAGAAGATAGGTTAAATGCTGTGAAGATGAATTCGAAGTTCAATAGCTTGTACAGTGTGGTATAGAAGTGTAGAGGCAAAAATTTTTACCCGTACAACACAGTCATCCACAAACATCATAAAATCCAAAGAGAAAAATCAAGGAAGGGAATAGTTTATACATTTCTGCCCAATCTGTAGGAAGTAAGAATACCGGTCTCTCCTATGAGTTGGCAAGAGGGTAAAAAGCATTTGTCTCCAAACTCAGAGGAGTACAACAGCAGTTTCCTAAGTCTTTTTATGGAAGCTTGCCCTGCCATAGAAATGGCAGAGAACGGGCTTTTGAACTGTAAGTCTCATCTGCAACAAGAGGGAGAAACAGTCTGTGAGGCTCTCTTCATGTACTTGGCTCCTCCTGAAGCCATCATGATTTCAGAAAGAAGCCTCTCTGCTCTTCCTTCGAAGACAAGTTAGATTTGCACTGTTCACAAGCCCAAATCATCCCAAACTGACAGCTTATGAGGAAAATAATCTATCTGGAACACTCTTTGTTAGTTTCCCCAATACCCAAGGAAAAAGAAATTACAATTCAGAGTTATTTTGTCTAAGTACATTCAAACATGCACTGCCCTTTCTGGCAACTTTCCCATCAGACTTCATCCTTCTACCCACACCCACCACAACAGTACAGCTGTTCAAAAAAACTCTGTGATAATGGAAAATCTATTTTCTTTCATTCTCAAAAGTGATTTTGTTGCTTGCATTGAACCTTACCAAAAGGATTCTGAGCTAAGCAGAGAAAAGACTGCTTTTCTTCTCTACCTAGTCACAAACAGCAGAAATTTAGGAAAATCTGAGGCCTGGTGAGAGGAGATTACAACAGACTTAAGGCAAGGTAAGTACAGCTGACTGCAGTCTATAAAATACATATCTTATATAAAATAATTATAAGTGACAGCTGCAACAAGCTCACACATGCAGGAAAACAGATTTAGTCCAAAACCAGGTACAGTAATACATCTGATGTAACTGCTTTACCATATACAGATTTCCTTGGCACAGATCCATTTTGTCAAATTCCTGCAGTTTTTCTTTGGTTTGAAGAACATTATCGTTAAGAATAGCGTGATAGTGTAATGGATAGCTCACTTGTAGAAGCTGCAGTAGTTCTGGTGGTTGCCTTAGTGCTCTTTTGTAATACCAAAAAGATGTGTTACATCTACAGACACTGGGTAATGCTTTCACTAGAGCCAAATGGCTTAGTACAAGATTCATCATAAACAGGTTGTGAAATAGAAGTGATTTATATGAACACGTTTGGAAAACATTCAAGGACTTCATGTATGAAGTCAATCCTGATTTATTCAACAAAGCTGACAAAATTATTTATGCAGCAAAAGATGCATATAGGAATATTTGCCAAGGTTTTCATTCTTCCATAGCACAAATGTATACACACTTAAAAACACTATACAGAACATATCTACTCCGCTGCATAGAGACTGATCCAGCCTCATTCTGCTTGTGCTCTGAGCAGGCTGGACAGAAGCCAATCCCAGACCAAAATCCATACAGCCTTCTAGAATGATGCTGCATCTACCCCAATTAGTTTGGCTTTTTTTTTTTCTTTTTCCTTTTTTCTTTTTTCTTTTTTTTTTTCCCCCTCATCAAAATATGAGCAGTATAAAGCAACTCATCTGCAGAAGCCATCACCACAAGGCCAAACTTCTGTGGATGTGTTCATAAGCCAGAAATATTAAGCAAGGCAGCCTTTTATTAATTCTTATAAATATCTGGGCACCCCTGTGACAGGCTCCGGTACTATTTGATAGACTTTGTTTCCCAGTAGGATTGGCATAATGGTAACAAAGTAAAAAAAATATTAAAAGCTGGAGGTCAATTCTTATGTGGGAACATTCCCTTTTTATGTAAGTCTTAAAATAGAATTCTTGTTTTTGGTCAGCACCATTATTTGTTCTGACATATCTAACCTGAAGGATATTGCTGGTGTGCCCTAGATCATATGGAAAAAGCAGATCAGATAACACATTTCTGACATGAGTTAACATGTGCTGCCAGCATCATATGCCAAATAATGTGCCTACCAAGGCTCTTGCTAACATACATTCTTTTGTATTTCATGTGGGGAAACTGAATTACTGCAATTACAGCATGAGTGACAGGTTCCTAATTTGCTGTCTTAATTCTAAATATACTTACAATGAACTCTGATGTGAATCATTTAATGTCTTTCCTTTTCCCAAAATGCATTCATTCATTTTTTAGGGTCCTTCTCAGAGATGTCTTAGTCATTGCACCACAAAGAGAAGGGACATGGATCCTCAAGCACTTAGATTGTAAGGCAAAGTTAAAGGGCTTTCTTTGGGATGCAAATGAAGACAGAATGGGATAGAATGTAAACAATTCCATAGCGTTTGGACTGAAAAGCACAAGATAATAGAATCATAAAATCACCAAGGTTGGAAAAGACCCACAGGATCATCCAGTCCAACCATTCACCCATCACCAATAGTTCTCACTAGACCACGTCCCTCAACACAATGTCCAAACATTCCTTGAACACCTCCAGGGTCAGTGACTCCACCACCTCCCTGGGCAGCCCATTCCAGTGCCCAAACACTCTTTCAGAGAAGTAATATTTCCTAATGCCTGGCCTGAACCTCCGCTGGCACAGCTTGAAGCCATTCCCTCTAGTCCTATCATGAATTACACAAGAGAAGAGGCTGACCCCCAGCTCACTACAACCTTCCTTCAGATTGTTGTAGAGAGCAATAAGGTCTCCCCTGAGCCTCCTCTTCTCCAGACTGAACAATCCCAGCTCCTACAGCTGCTCCTCATAAGACCTGTGCTCCAGACCCCTCACCAGCTTTGTTGCCCTTCTTTGAACACACTCCAGGGCCTCAGTGTCTTTCTTGCAGTGAGGGGCCCAAAACTGGACACAGTACTTGAAGTGCAACCTCACCAGTGCTGAGTACAGGGGGACAATCACTTCCCTGTTCCTGCTGGCAACACTTTCTGATGCAAGCCAGGATGCCATTGGCCTTCTTGGCCACCTGGGCACACTGCTGACTCATGTTCAGTCGAGCATCAATCAATACCTCCAGGTCCATTTCTTCTACACAGTCTTCCAGCCACTCTGCTCCAAGCCTGTAGCGTTGCCTGGGGTTGTTGTGGCCAAAGTGCAGGATCTTAATCACTGTTGTTAGTAATTTTAACTGAAAATGTTATTCTACAGTTCTAAATATCACTGAGAAGTTCAGAACTGAACAGATACAATATGCAGTGGTATGATGCCCTTGGTATAGATTTCCACACCAAGGAAGTAAGGGGGGAAAATCTTCATTTAGTCCGTTTAAATGCTGAAATTGAAATTAATACTTTGTGACATCCTTAAAATATTATGCTGCCTCCACAGGTTAGAGAAAATAGTTTTAAATCCTCCATCTTTTAGTTTGTTTTGTTCAGATGGTGATTCATAAAATCAAGGATTTTTTATTTTAGGGACAAAAATACAGGATTTAATCATCAGTATTGTAAGACAGTTGTGAAGATTGTCAAAGGCTGTTAGCTGTACTACAGCCTCTTCCACGTGCTAAAGGAAAAGAACAGGTAACAGTGTAAGAAACACTAGTGGCTTCAGAATTTGAATGTTGTTGCAGATTTATGTTCTGCTTTCATCTGAAGCACAGTCTTCACTGAGTGAAAAAAACCTCTGAAGCCACCTTGGTCTGGTGGTAACAACTCAGCTCAATGAGGAGAGCAGTTACAAAACAAAGGTACACAGACAGTACCAAGAGAATTCTTATTCCAGGCAAAGCTCAGTATTCATTTATACAGTTTTACAGTTCTTCTTTAATTAACTTCTTAAGACCCCTCTTCTTGGCTTATCAAGAATACACATTATTTAGGAGGCAGCTGCATTACCCCAAACGTCAAAGCTTTTACTGTGAATGTAAACCATACGTGCAGTCATCCGTAATGAGCCATAAAAACAAATCTCTTGGGCTTCAATGAAAGGTTGTTCATTCTAAGAAAGTGAATGATATCTTCTGAAGTCAACAGGAATTTTATCCAGAATTTCATTTAAACATACATGGTCTTAGCTGTTATAGCCTAGTAACTGCTCTTTAGGGTGATGTAACTTCTGACAGCCAGAGCAATAATGTCTAAACAGGTAAATATGCAACTACTAGGCTGCTCTCAAAAATCTGCAGGAGAGGCTATGGAAAACAGCTCTTAAGAGCCAGTGCTTCCAAAACACTGGGTTGCTATTCTTTCTCTAAGATGAAGTTATAAGGCAGGGCTCCAGTACAGCCGTCTGCATTCTGACATTGCAGGCTGAGAGTACAGGAAGGAAGGAGGTATAAAGACAGTGCTGGAACACGCCCTAACCTGCCGGCCAAATGAGTTAAAAAAGAAAGTTGATGACTACTCACAGATTCACAACATTTCAGGGATTGGAAGGGACCTCAAGAGATCATCAGGTCCAAACCCCCTGCTAAAACAGGTACCCTACTATAGGTTATACAGGTAAGCATCTGGGCAGGTCTTGAATATCTCCATAGGAGATTCCACAACCTCTCTGGGCAACCTGTTCCAGTGCTCTGCCACCCTTATCATAAGGACGTTCTTCTGCATGTTAGTACAGAACTTCCTACATTCAATTTTTTGGCCATTCCTCCTTGTCCTATCACTGCACACCAATGAGAAGAGCCTGGCCTCATTCATTTGGCTCCCACCTCCCTTTAGATATTTACAAACACTAATCAGAGCTCTCAGTCTTCTTTTTCCCCAGGCTGAACAGACCCAGGTTACTCAGCTTTTCCTCATAGGGGAATTGCTCCAGACCCCCAATCACCTTTATGACCATCTGCTGAACTCCTTCTAGGAAATCCCTGTCTTTTTTGAACTGGAGGGCCCAGAACTGGACACAGTATTCTAAATGTGGCCCCACCAGGGCAGAACAGAGGGGGAGGATCACCTCCCTCGACCTCCTGGCCACACTTTTTTATTTTTTAAAACACACCCCAGGATACCATTGACCTTCATAGACACAAGGCTCATAGCTATGTTGTTGCCCACCAGAACATCCAGTTCCTCTCTAGCACATCAGCCCCTAACCCATACAGATGCATGCAGTTATTCCTCCCCCAGGTGCAAGACTCTACACTTGCTCTTGTTGAACCTCATCAGATTCTTCTCCACCCAACTCTCCAGTCTGTCCAGGTCTCGTTGAATGATAGCACAGCCTTTTGGGGGCATCAGCCAATCCTCCCAGCTTTGTATCATCAGCAAACTTGCTGAGGGTGGACTCTATCCCTTCTTCCATGTTATTGATGAAGATATTGAACAAGACCAGAACCAACACCAACCCTTGGAGAGCACCATTAGTTAAAGGCCTCCAACCGCACTCTGTGCCACTGATGCTCTCTGAGCTCTGCCAGTCAGCGACTTCTCAATCTAACTCATTGTCCACTCATCTATCCTGCACCTTCTATGTTTCCAAACAAGGATGTTGAGGGAGACAGTGCCAAACACCTTGCTGAAGTCGTTACACAACATCTACTGCTCTCCTCCCACCTACCCAGCCAATGGTGACATCATGGAAGGCTACTAGGCTGGTCAAGCATCATTTTCCCCCTTGGTGATCCCATGTTGACTACTTCTGTTCCCTACTACTACTCTTCACTGTCCATAAAACTGCATAAACTTATCTGAAACATTAACGGAGTCTGCATCACATCAAATTTTAGCTGCATAACTAACTACAGATCATCCTTAACCCTTAACTGTTATTTCACCTTTGCAAAACCTTACTCAAGGTCTTCCCCAAATGTAGCTGCTTCAAAGGTTATGTGACTTGGCAAGTAAGTTCAGCCTCAGCTAAGGAGAAACAGTAACAGTCAAAGACATTCAGGTACTATTGATATGTTTACAAGACGCTTGAGTAACACACAGTAAATGAATACGCTTTTTCATAAAAAGGAAATAATACAGGCAGAGGAGAACACCAATAGTCATCAACTTTTACCTCCTACTTGAGACTCAAGATAGCTTTATGTAGGGACACAAACTGTTTTCATCTCTTAAATGCTGAACCCCCATATAAGAATATAAGGAAGCTGAGGTAATGCTGGCTTCTTGCTTACTAAGGATTTTGTAAGCAAGGTCATTAGGAGGAGGTTAAAGCTTTAAATAGGATGAATGTTCTATACCACAAGGCAATGGAAATCCAGATGACATAGAGGAAGCAAAAGGAACACAGCAGCAGTTTCATTCCACTAGTTCTGTTTAGGATATCAACCTGAGAGACGGAAGTGTAGCTAGCAATTTTAATTGCTTATTTCAAATTATCCAGATATAAATCAATATCTCAGAGTCCCCAGTCAAATAAGAAAGCTTTGTGACCTCTGCAAGAAGTGAATTCTAAGGCTTTGCATAAATTCCATTCCTGCAAGGAAATGAAATTCCTACAAACTTAATTTCAGTGAATATATCCTGCAAGTCAGAAGAAACAAAGCCAACAAAACGTAGAGTCTAGAACTTCCCCACGCATAATAGTCTTACTGCCTTAAATGTGAACTAAGCATAAAATTGTTCAGTGAATTTTAAAATAGCCTGGATTGGCAAATGGGTCAAAGCAGAGCTAGTGCATATGTATCTAGAAAGATGTCATAAAATTGTCCTGAGTATCCTCTGAAATATCCTCCAGAGCAAGTGATCTCCTCAAATATATATGCAGTATTTCCATTTCCCCATGCTGTTTAAAAAAAAAAAAAAAAAAAAAAAAAAAAAGCCTACTTAAGTGCCCCAGCAGTCTTATGAAGAAATAGCAGTACAGATTACAGGGCTTTTTTTACATGGCAAGTAAGAGCACGAATACCTTCAAGTGAGAAAGCTGTCCTGACACCTCACACAGACAGATGCCTTGCTTGTGTTCTCTCTTTGCAAGACAAAAGGTGATGTGATTTTTATGAGTTCAGATCTTCTAGTTACTAGAAAATTAAGAGTTTGCATTTCTAAAAGTTAGGCTAATAGCTTAAATTCAAGCCACTTGCAATTGTTACTGCTCGTGACGTAAAGACATATTGCAAGTTGGCACTTGTACATACAAACTTGAGAAAATGGTCCAAACAGAAGGGATGCATATCAGATGCTGCATGACAATGAAAAATATTTCAGCTTTTGCTTTTCAGCTAAGATGCAACAGGATTTTCAGGCTGATTCACTTTTGATAAAATTCTCTTTTCCATTCACAGGCTGCAAGGTTCCGAGAGGGGTTTGCAGAGGTGTGCAAACCAGCAGCCAAATAAACTCCTTGGTCTGCGCTTGACCATAGAATCACAATCAAAGCATGTTTTGGGTTGGGTGGCATTTAAAGATCACCTAGCTCCAGCCTTCCTGCTGTGGCCAGGGCCATCTTTCACTAGATCAGGTTGCTCAAAGCTGAGCTGTAACTTTTCTTATGCAAATATGTTCTTGGTCTGTGCCTGTTGCATATTACTGCTCATGCCCTGGACAGCAGAGACAAGATATACCTTCTGCAGTGCAGATGGGAACAGTGGTCTTGTGGGCTCCTCACTGGTTTAACAATCAAGATGAAAATCAAACTTTTAACAATGGCACAAGTCATGTCAAAGGCAGATGTTTGTTTCATAACAGTTTTAAAATGTAATAAATTCTAAGGTTATTTAGTATAGCGTCTGGAATATGAAGAAATGCTAGATGATTTTCAGTACAAAGCTTAAGATAGAATATTGCCTCAGAACCCAATCCTTCCCTCTTAGGATGGAAGGAGAAGAAAAATGTCACTCATCTTTTTTCAACATCTGATTCTTGCTTTTGTTCCTCTCAGGCCTTTCCCTCTTGGCTGGTGTTCAACTCTGGTATGGCTGCTGGTATGAGCAAATGGTCCTGGATCACTTTGTAATACAGTTTTTTAGGTCGTGACTTTCATAAAAGAAGCTAGTAAACAGCAAGAACTGCTGGGATTATTGTTATTGGTGAACTATTGTTATTGGAGCATGTTAGAGAAGCACTGAACAATTGAAACCAATAATTCAAGTTGTCCAGCTTTGTTACCAGCCATCCCCAATTTGTGGAAATCATTCCATTCCCATCTGTCATCACAGCAAGTAAGAACTTCCAACATAATCTTAAATTTCTAGGAAATATCTTTATCACAATAATTTACGAGTAGAACTTTCTATCAGAGATTCCAGACACCCCTTACAAAAAAAAGCTGTTCAGTGCTCAACACATTGCCCTGAGGCTTTCATTGTCATGATGCAAATTTAGGTGAAGCAACTGAGGCAGAGATGGTCAGATTATCCTGTGTCAAGGAAAGACTTCAGTGAGTATTTCTAATTGATCATAAACATTAAGATAGAGATCCAGTCTCGAATTACTGCTTTTTGGAGCACCAGAAAAGGCAGAAAAAAATCTGCATGATTATCTATAAGGCTACCCGAACAAGAGTAGTTTTCCAAGGGTCCCACTAACTTATTTCTCCTGCAGAGAATGGAAGCTTAGGCTACCTAATACTTACTCACTGATCTTTTGAGAACTATGTGTTTGAAGCTTCACAGCACAGGACCTAATCTGTGGTGATGAATTGTATAAGGCTGGTTCAAGGGACAGAAAAAACAGTGTTCTCTACACACTGATTTCAGTGTTTTGGCAACAGGTAATCTGCATGTAGAAGTATAATCAAAATCTGTATGTCTGGAAATAAGTGCATGCTTTATTATCATTCAAATTCTTCAAGAAAAAAAAAGTTATCTTTGTTAGGAAAATGAGACAATAAGTACAAGGGAGTTTCTGGAATTGAAAGAGGAGCTGCATGCAAAACCAAGAAGGAAAAAAGACGCCAGATATGGAATTTTCTTCTGAGACCAAGAACCCTCCCTGGAACTTGATCCAAAAATCCGTATCACCTACATGTCAGTAGGAATCTGCAGATTTGCAGGGATTTCAGTGGGAAGTTACATAAATAAAAAGATCTTCTTGCAGGACTAGGCTGGAGGCTAGAAGAGCTCCCATGATACTCATATATCTAATTAAGAACAGCAGATTGGAAGGGACTTTTGGGTCACTGAGTTCAGTCCCTTGTTTTTGCAGGCAACCATGCCATGTAATCTTTTTCATATGCCGCTCAGGCTCTGCTTAAAATCAATTAAGAGATTTTTTTTGTGTGGGAGGGGGGGCGCCTGGGTTTTTCTTGTGCTTTGCTCCCGGTACTCTTAGGGAAAGTTGTCTTTTAGACTCTTCTCTTTCAGAATGAGAAATGCTTTAAAATCCAGAATAACTGCACTCACAGTTAGATTATACCCATCTGTTCTTGTGTTAGCATTTCCCTTAGCTTAAACAGCACTTCTTTTTCTACTATATTTATAGAATACACTTGTAACTCTCTTTGTTTGGCCTAACCATGCTGGCTCAGCTCTTTCTCTCCCTTGTAAGATTTCTCCAGCCTTGAATATTCTGAGCACTTTCGCACCTGTTTCTGTTTGAATTAAGTTTTCTTAATTAACAGGTATTCTGGCTCTACTCAATATTCCTGATGAAGACTGTTTGCAGCCTGTTTTTTCCCCAGCAAAGCTTTTGGAAACATCTTGACTGATGCAGCCTGGTCCATTTAAGCCCATTTCTGTTAGACATAGCAAGTGGAAATTTCAGCAAGAGTCCCACTGACTTCAGTGGGTGAACTCTGTCAGCTTTCTTTGTTCCCAGTGTCCAGACTTCATCCTGCAGTAAAAATATGATTTCCTCGACTAATAAAGATTTAGAAACTAACAAAAGCTAGCAATATGTATTTGCACATAATTATGAAATGAAAAATGGTAGCATTTGTAATGGGTACTGGCAAGACAGTTTCCTGAGAACTTATGTTAAACTAGTTGAATTAAAATACATCTTTTTAAATTAGTTGATGAATAGATTCTTTGACCAGCTTTAATAGCAATATACCCAAAACATTTATCAGAAATGATATTAAAAATTACTCTTTCATATGAAAGAATTCAGATTTATCTGCTGCTGGATGCTGCATTTGGCATGAACTGCAAACTTGCAAAAGGGTGGAGGATTTGATCAGAAGATCCAGAAAAGTTATGTGGGTAACTGAAGCCAATCTATTTGGCAAAACATACAGATAATGTTACTGTCACATTGTCTTGGTATTCTTTGATATTGCGAGTTTTCCAAAATAAGTTTGTATTCAATAAATTGGAAGCAGCAAGTCATAATAAAAGGTATTCTCCGCAGGATAAAATAAGCAGAGAAGATGCAGGATTTGAGACTGCAGAGAATATGTATTACTACACTCACAGTACAAATTCTGGAATCTAAGAATTGTGCACCCGTCTGCTACACTGGCCACTTTCTCAAAAGTGACAGGTGACACTCAGTGACAACTTGATAGACCTCAAATTGATATGTACCTTCCTGATTCTTTGGAATACTACGCTCTTTGGACTATGTCCCAAAACAGAGGCATCTCAAAATACACCAGAAACCTGAAAATACAGGTCACCGTAGCTGGTGAGTATGCTTGCTACTTTTGTTTAGAAGCAGATTATGTGTTAATCGAACAACTTCCTACTCCAGAACATTGACAAGATAATCCAGCTACATAACATTGATAACAGGATGAATCAACATTTATGGGAAGTTTCCCATCAGCAGCAACATACATGGTTAAAATAGACTAAACTGATGTGTAACATTTTTAAGACCAAAACATGCTTCCATTTATTGCCACTAAGCATGCTGTAAATCAGAACTAGTTTTGGATATGCTTGCAAGGAGCTCTGAACTCTTTTTAAAGATAGATTCTTTAAATGAAAATCCCCCCAGGTTTCCTTCTCTGACAGTTATCTCATCTAATCAATAGACAGGATTGAAAGCATCACCATTTCTTCTAAAGTCAGCCTGGTAAATGCTGTGCTGCAGTTGCCATTACTAATTAACATTTCTGCCAGCTGTTTGCTGGTAAAATGAGTAGCATTTAACAGAGAAACAAATTATTCTCAGACCAAAAATAATGAAGTAGGGTTTCCTTCCTGATGAAAAAAATCTCTTGTTGCCAGATGCTTCTTGTCTGAGATAATGACTTAAATCTTGGCTGCATTGAGTAGATAAGTCTTTTCTCATAACCTCTTCACAAAGCATGTTCAGTCAGTGCCTTCACCCTCTTAAAACTTACATGTAATTGTGATCCTGGACGCTTGAAGTTGGGTTACAGGCAAGCTGAAGTCAGAGCCACAATATTCAAGCTCTGGATTCTTAAAGCTCAGTGTGTAGGGGTACATATACATACAAGTTCAAGATTTTGGGTTGGCAACCTTTTCTCCCTCCCCTCCCACCCCCCCGCCAATTCAGTTATCTTGCCTGTTTTATTTTGAAGTTACTTTTCTTCTTTTACTTTTGTAGGCACAGAGTAAGCAAAAATGGAAATAAAAAACATTCCTATACTGAACAATACAATCAAACACGACCATGAGGAAAAAATGAAGAAAGTATGTTTCATCACAAGAAATATCGCATGGTTTTGTGGGAATCTTCCAATAGCTGTCCACCTCATTTAAAGTAAATCCTGTTTTACTTCCTTTCCCACTTAAATCCTAACTATCTGTCTCCATGAAGTTGAAACTAACATGATAAAGAGCTAAGCCAGTAATAAAAGCAATACCTATAAAGCTATTCACCTGAAAAAGAGAACATCTGAGCTCTCATATTGATCTAAGAACTGCTAATTCAAGCTGTACAAATACCTGACCTGTGGTTTGAAAGAGACAGGAATCTATAGAAAGAGAACATCTTCAGTTTTCAGACATCCAAAAGGGATAATGTATTTAATTTTGTTTTGTTTGGGTCTAATGAGAAGGGCTTTCTGAATGACAGTGTTTTTGAAAACATACTTTAAATCTTTAGTTGTCTTTTACATCTGAAGCACTTAGTTTCAAAATGTTTCATTTACTAGACTTCAGACTACCATTTTTTTGTTGCTTTTCCTCAAGCATTTATTTTGGCCAAAAACCTTGACCTATACTAGCACATATTTATGAAATGTTTCCATTCAAAGTTTTTTTGAACAGAGTTCTGACCAAGATGTTTGTCCTGGTCTGTTTTAATTTTACTTATTCCTTTCTGGAGAAGAGCAGTGTCCAGGCATCAACATTCAGATCCACAAGCCATGCAAGAGCTCCCGAGATGAAAGGATTCCACTGAGTTGCTTGGCAAGTCACTCCCCCTCTCCCAGTTTCTATCTAATGGCACAAATATTTGCTCTCTTGCATCACACCCAGGGCTCAAAAAAACACTTCGGGTGTGTAGCACCGGACTGAGAAGCGCAAAGCTGTCAGAGAAGCTGGATGCCTTTGGCAGCTTTTAGCCTCTGCTCCCAGGAAAAGCACACGTAGTTGTAGAAAACACCAAAGGAGAAGTTTTGAAAGACAGCAATAATTAGGTTCCTGGGTGTCACTTGTGCATTTAGAGACTACCATGCCCTACAGCAACTTCTTATAGTGGAAATAAATAGTTAATTGAACAGTATTTTATAATGGTAACTATCTCAATGCAAAAAAAAAAAAAAACCAAAAAAACCACAGTTCCCACATGCCTTTTACTTTCTTGGACAAAACTGGTTTGTCTAACAAAAAGACCCATGTGTATTCCTTTTTGTTTCTTTCAATTAGCTGCTGCTTTTTTCCATGGCTACCAGCACTCTGCTGAATAGACATCATTCATTCAACTGACAGTGGAGTGAAAAAATGCCATTTACTTTCACTGTAACTGACATGATCCCTACTTAAAGCTACCCCTTTTAAGGCATTCTGTCCTCCCTCCTGAAGAGACAGCTTACACACAGGCTCTCACTCTCACACAATAAAACTGAAGTGACAGATATTTTTCTCTCCCCCTCATTAGGTAGGATGTTTAACAGAACTTAACTACACATGGAGCACAAAACCCATTGACTTTTGGCAGCATTTAGACAGAAAGGCACTTCTGGGGCATTCCATGTAGAATGATCTTTTCCTGCTATGCTACAGAATAATTATGAATCTTTGGGGAAAAATGCAAGCACTCAGGAAAACAAACAGCTGATCAAAAGCCTCAGTAGATTTTTGAAAGAAGACGAGCTACTTTTGGAATAGGTATTCTGAACAACTACTTCTCTATTTGAAAGCTCCTGAATACTTCAAAATCTACGATTTAAACGTGTCTCCTTCCAGTTACAGAAGAACAAACACCTGCATCACAACACCCAAGAGAATTAGCCCACCAGTGATGGCAGGGATCACAGGAGCTCAGATATTTCCCCTTCCCAGATAGGCCATTGAAGGGAAATGGAGAACGTTTATCCATCGCCTGCCTCTGCTGGCAAAGAAAAAACCTTGATGCTGGTTCTCCTGTAGCATAGTGCCACAGTGATACTTTACAACCGCTAAAGCTTTCCAGGTAAGATATTTAAATCTGCCAAATACATCACCATGCCTACTTCAGTCGGTAATCAGTTTTCTAGTAAGTGACATGCCCTCATCCACTTCCTTATGTCTTAAAAAGAAGTGAAAACCCTTAGAAATTAATTGCACTAGCATCATTTGCCACCCATGTTTGGTGGAACTTTAGTGCTTCTTGCAAGTTACATACTTTATACAGCTGCCTCAGCAGAGCATGAGAAAAAAAAAAAAGAAACAAAACCATTTCTGGCTTAACTTATTTAACAATTCCTTCGTTAAAAAAGAAAATGATATTGATGCCTAAATTAGGGCATTGCTGAATCTGAAGATAACATCTGTGGGAAATTTAAGTGGCAAGTAGCTTGTGTCTATCAGAGCATGAGTGATTCATAACAAATTTTGTTGGCAGGGGCTCAGATAGATACATTATACATTTTATATATTTTAGCAGAATGCATATTTAAACATGGAATAAATTACTCTAAGCCATAACATGTGCACACCACAGGCACAGCAAATGCAATCATCTCCTTCATAAAAAGCAGGTCTAAGTCCCTTCTGCCCCATTTGCACCATCATTTTCAATTGATGATAACGAATGCTTATGTGAGAAAACTACTATTAAGTATGAGGACTGCATTACTCATTTCCATGTCTTACAGTACACACCTGCAACAGTCTGACTGCAAAGTTGCTGGAGAACATTCACTTGCATAGTTTCTCAGAAGAGCAGGTTCTGACTGACAGCAGGACTTGCCTGTCTTCTCCTCCACAAGTAGAAAAGGGCCATAAAACGCCATTCAAGCAAAGCCACAGGTCACAGAAAATCTAACCCTAAAAGGCAAAGAGAATCCAAGCAAAGAAGCTTGGCTTCCATTTCTTCCCCTGGATCTCCTAAAAACCAAGCTTCTACTTGAGATCCAGCAACAGACCCAAAGGATTATTTTGTTCCTATTTAAGATTAATGATGCTGATATGTGGGGGCTACACATCGTCCAGTGACAGAAAGTTTCATCACCAGCCAGTATTTTATTAAGAGAAATCCCTAAATGCTGTTACTCATCTTCATCTCTGCCAGTAGCTAGCAATAAGTTGCTTTTTCAGCTTAACTACATCCTTCCTTTCACTCTTCTCTAACTGCAAAAGAAGAGCACAACAGTGGCTGGGAGGTGGAGGTATTATTTCATTCCGTAGCAAATCTCCCACGGAGAAGAGTTCAATTGCTATGCTCTTAGAGATTACGAAGTCTGTCAAGATTTTAATCCTCCCAGGGGACAGACCGTTTCATACTATGTTTTTTGTATAAGGCCAAGAAAGAAGAGGGCTTGATCTTAGCTAAGGCAGCCAGGCATTTCTGTAAAATTAAAAACAAAATCTAAAAATCTCACTTTCTCCCCTGGCACATGTCCATTCAGAGGTTGCTGCTACTGTAGAAGTTTCTGGAATAAGCAACAGCTGCAACCTCTGTTCACTGAGGGTGGTGAAATTGGCTTTTTTGACAGCCAGTCAGAAAAGGCATCAAAACATGCAGATTGAAAGAGCTACACCACCCTATGCTGTTTACTGGACCAGATGCTGTTTCCATGTGAGTAAGAGTGATGAGGCCAGCAAGCCCAGACCAGTGCCATATCCCTCCACCTACCCCGCTAAGGAGGAGAGGACGGAACACTGTCAGAATCTAGCTGGGAAAACATCTGCCATGTCAGTAATTCTTTGTATCTGATATTCCCCACATACTATACATACAGAAACAAGATAAGAAAATCTATACCACCCTTATAAAGATCACTTACGTTTGTAACACAAACAAAATTTTAATCACAATTTCCAGCCCCGGGAGCTAAATAAACAACGTTATCTATCATTCAGTATATATCACAATAAGCTTGAGAAGTCTCCTCCTCTCAGCAGATACCCTTTCAGTCTTTCTTTAAAAGAAATATTTTCTGCCTACAGTTCTTGTGTTTGGTCTGTAGCCAGAGGAAAATATTTCGGGAAAGTGTGAGGCCACTTGGACAAGACATCCCTGGGAAACTGGACTAAAAAAAAGGAGGTGGTGTCACTTGTCACTTCAGAAAAAAATTGCTTTCCTTCTCCCTTGTCTTACATACAGGCATGTCTTCAAAATCTGAGTTGACAGATAAACCCTAATAATGACTTTTTTTATTACCTAAGAATCACTTTATGAGAGGAGGCACAACTTTCGAAGATAATTCTCAAACAATCCAGACTGTAACTTACCCATCACAAACAGTTTTGCACCTATTATGTCACTCCTGTATGTATAATTGGATAGTAGCATTACGGATCTGTTCACATACAGGAGGTTTACCACACACAGAAACAGCCTGCACGCACTGACATCCAGCTATCAAGACAGAAGTTGCCCAGAGAAACAGATCTCTTCCACATCCATCGCTACATTGCAATTCTATATGACAAGAAGGAAGTTCCACAATCTAACCAAGACACTTTTAAGAAATTCACATGGCCCTGAAAGGCACTTGTGGTTCCCTGGACAGAATGTGCAGGTATTACAGCACATCATTACATGCCCTGGCACACAAAACACTGAGCTGCAGTTACAGTCACACACAACATAATTCAAATTTACCTTGTTAAAGGCAACAGCTTTCAAGAATCATCTAAAGGTGCCATTCAGTCCTCTCTAGTGTTTCATAAACATTGCCTGGAAATCCTTCCTTTGTAGGCTTTTAGACCAACACAAGAGCAGAATTTCTCCTATTTCTTGACTAAAAGACAGAGTGACTAGCAAGTCTTTCTGCAAGAACAGTAATCCCAAGACTTCCCTTTGTTAATACATCTGGCATTCAGACACAAAAGTATAATGGCATTTTCCTTCCAGCCACTTGTACTGAGGCTAGGAAAATAACCCTATCACATAGAAGGGAATCAGGCTTGGAGAGCTATATACATAGGAGAAAGAGCGTGTTCCACATCATAACGTGGAAGCTGAAAAGAATTTATGGTGCAGGCAAGGAAGCTGAAGGTACGGAACAGATACAGGCATATGAACTTCCTATTCTTTGTAGCCCTTGTCTTATACATGACAAACAGATAAAGACCATTTCCAATTCCCTGGGAGTGGTTCTCTAGTTAGAGGCCTACACTTCCTACAGCAAAGGGACTTGTAGGTGCCAAACTGACAAAGCCAACACAGATGGGAAATAAGGGCAGGGAACAGCTGCCCCGCTATCCCCAGTCCCACAGCAACTGGGACATGCGGTTCTGCCCACAGCAAGGACAAGCAAGAAGGCAGGGTACACTCAAAAGCGTAAAGCACTATTTATTTTGTAACTGTGCCACAATATTACATCAGTCTCCCTTACTAAGGATATTATTTTGCCCCGAATATCATTCCCTTACATGCTCAATTTTGTGGTTCAGACTCAATAACAAGCATCCATATCTAGGTGCAACTGCACTACAGCTGTGATAGGAACTCCACAAATGCCCAAAACAGACAGAAGCCCATGTGGTTTTCACTCTCACAAATACTCATTGACTTAACTGTACTTGCAGCAATATTTTCTTTACTGTAAGCGTTCCTTAAACACATTTCTTAAGACTCCTGCCAAAGCTTTTCTTACACTATGTGCTCACATGTTTGTATTTTTGTGTATACTTATTTTTATGATAAACTAATTATTTGCACAATCGGGTACACTGCATGCACCTGAGCTCACCTGGGTTGGCCCTGCCTTCCTACCAGGTGCTCAGTAACTGGTTGAAGCTGTGACTTAGCATTTCCGCTACACTTACCTTAAGTCAGGCCTCGTTACACATTGATATGTATAATCAGGAGCTTGGGGTTGAAGTCAGAATAGATGATACAGGCCATTTCTCGAGGTGGTAGTTGTGGATGCTATTGGGCACTGTACCTTTTGGTTCGCAGACCAAGAGACTTCACCTAGACAGCAGTGGGCATTGAGTGAGGCCCATAGATTTCATCTAGAAAAGAGATAGCTGAAAGAGGGTATAGTCGAGGTCTACAAAATCAGGACCATCACAGCAAAATTATGTCTGCTCTGCATCGTCTCTTCTACAACAAAAGTATGAGGCACAGTTGTTCAAATTCAAATGCTTTAGGTGGCTCTGATAGTAAGCACGAAAAGTTAAAAGCATTTAGGAAAAACGGAATCTGTTTCAGAAGTACGTATGATGTGCTAGAAGCTCTCTGGGGTAAGTTGAGCTCTGCGAGTCTTAACAGTACAAATGCTTTCTTACAGCTTTAATTTTTACTTAGGCAAATAAGGGGGACCCCAAGCAACAGGTAGCACTGCAGAATTAGATGTCAGTCTGTGACAAGTGCAAATAGAGCTTGGGTTTTGAGAAGTTTTAGAATGCGTAATTAGGTAGGAAGACTGCGCACAGCACAGAAAAGTGTATGAGATTTATGAAAGCAAGTTGCAGGAAGATAGCAGAATTTTTGTAGCAGTATTTGGGATCATCTGAAAACAAGAAGGCAAAAACCTTTTACTGGCTGATTTACTTTTTGAAATTGGTTAGACAGAAATCAACAGATTCTAACGAGCAAGCATTTGATTCCTCAACAAAAAGTAAAAAAGCCCCAGGATCCCAGATGTTCTGCTCACTGGTAGACAGAACAGGTTGTCAAGTAGGATATCTGGTAGGTCTTCACAACAATTAGAGCTCCTTCATATACCTGTGCACATACAAGAAGATCTGGCCCACATCTACACAAAGGGAACTTCTAGAGAGATTTTTTTTTCATCTTTTTCCCCACTTAACCTCAATTTCAGATGTGACATTAAGTTAATTTAGGTTGTACTCCATGGTCATCCAAACAATAATTCAAACACAATGTGAAAGAACAATAAAACAAATAAAACAAACCTTTGAACATTCACATCAGCCACTGGTGAGAGACCATTCTTAAAATACTTGAAAGTAGTTTGTGTCATAATGGGACTTTTTTTGTATTCTCAGATATATTTATATGGCCAGACATCTTCGTAGCTCACGTGAGAAAGAAAGTGAGAGCAAAAATGACAGAGGTAAAGAGGAAAGGAGAGAAGGAGAGACTGAGATAAAACAAATGGATGGGTGGACCACTGGAATTACCAACATTTCTCCCAATGTTTCTTCTATTCTCTCTTAACAACAGACTCCACTTCCATTCTTCTGTGTTTCCATATTTCCCATCTGCTCATCCTTTTATTTTGAGTGAACATTTCTTCCAGTCTGTGAAGAACTATTAAAGACATAAACTGCCCTTCTAGCTTTTTATGTAAATCAGTGACTTTCAGTTATGGCCTCCATTGTATGTTCATTGATAAGCTAGGTTTGTTCTTTCCCATTACTAGTCCTAAAAAGCCTACAACATGCCCTATTCTCCCTTTGGTTCCCTTCACTCCCTTGCAGTCATGTTGTGAGTGCTGCAGCACAGACTGTCCCACAGAACCAGCCATGAAACCCCTGTACAGTCTGTGCACCTTTGTTAGCCCATGGGAACTCTGCTGAGCTCCTGCAGTGTATCATCATCACAGGGAGATAAGAGAAACCATGCATTGCTCAAATCTCTCTGCTCAGTGACTCTGTGTTGTTTATTTAATGGTATTTGTGTTGATTTCATTTGCTACCTGTTTGTTTGTGAGTGGCTACCACCTCTCCTTAGTAAAATGGCGAAGAATCAGTTGAGTCAACAGAAGATTTAATTGTAGATACAGATGAAAATTAAAATACACTTTAATAAACCCCAGATTTAAATTGGGAGGTATACCTCAGGTTCATGTCTAAATTTATGAAATAAATAAACATGCAACGCAGTTTAACACACATTGAACTGCTAAGAGATGTCTACAAGCAATCAAACACGTACAGTAACTGTAGCTGCAGCAGCTTATCATTTACAAAATGACAAAGTACTGGATGTATTTCAGAGACAAATGCAGTGACTTCTGTTTTTATTTTTTAATTGTTTACTATCTTCTGATATTGATGCTGAATTCCCACTTTACACTTGGATTCTTTACAATCCTAAGTGTCGTACGTGATAGCCCCAGTTTCACAGTATTCCCCTTATCTAGTGGAAGTCATCACACTATTTATGAAGACAAAGGACTCATACACTAAGCAGGTTTTCTTCTCTAATTAAAAGCAGCCATATAACATCATTAGAATTAAATTCATTATCTAGAACTCTAGAAATGTTCTGTAGATACTGATTGGATTTTGGAAGGGGAGGGTGGGTTATGTCTATTGAAGTTGTTCCAGGGAGAGGAAGGAGGCTGACAGGTAGGAAAGAGTTATTTGAAAATTGCACCAACATTTTCTTTGTTTCCCAGTTATGTGGGACTTAGCTGACACTGAAAGATCATGTTAATGTTTTTGAAATACGTTAAGATATAATTTGGGAAAGATCTTACATTTTCTTTTTCCAAGCAACACTTGTTAAAACTCTTTATTAATAGCTCCATGAACAAGAAGTGAGAAATATGTAGACATGGAGACTGGAAACATCAGCACAAAATAACCATTTATGTTTAAAAAAGATTAATGCAAGCTTGTACTAGTAGAGGAAATAATCTGAAACATAAGGATTGAGTATAGGGGAAAACCTGGAAACAGTAATCCTGAATGATTCAGAAGTGAAAATAAATACTGAATGATTCAGAAGTGAAAATAAATACTGAATGCGGCTGGACAGCATGTAGGAATAACTTAGCCTGTTTAAGGTCAGAATCAATCACTGAACAGACTTCAAGCATTCGGAATTATTCAGAATCACTGAACAGACTTCGAACATTCAGAATTATTTAACTATTTTTTACGTGACCATACTCCATTTTACGGACTGCACACAATCTTTTTTTTTTGCAGTTAAGAAGGGCTTCAAGTACTTTCTATTCAGAGTATGTGATCCATCATTTCAAGTGCTTGATAGTGATTCACATACTGTCTGGATAACTCCCAGTGCAACACAGAAGTCTTTAAAGTTGGCTGCACAAATGTTCCAATATAAATAAGCAGACTAGTTGAGATCCCTCTTCAAATAATAATAATATTAAAAAAAAAGAGATAGCAAACTTTGCTATTTGTTGCTCCGAATTTTGATTCTATTTATTTGTTTGCCTCTTCCTCTCTGCAATGCCCTTTTACATGCTTGTGAAGACTGTTATTTAATGTTCCCCCTAAATATTCTCTTTCAACCAAAAAGCCCAAACTCTCCTATTTCCTTGGAAGTCAAAAGCCACAGAGCTTTGATCATTCTGTGTTCTGAATCCTCTGCAGTTAGCATGCATCTTTCTAGAAGTGAGATGCCTGAAGTTGGACCTTCTCAGCACTGAGCAAAGTATGAATATTTTCATGTGCAGGAGATGCAGATGCAGAAACTGAGATGTTCTCTACAACTCCCTGAAAGGAGGTTGTAGTAAGGTGGGTGCTGGCCTCTTCTCTCAGGTAATTAGTGATACGATGACAGTTAATGGCCTTAGTTGAGCCAGAGAAGGTTCAGGCTGGATACGAGGAAACATTTCTTCTCAGGAACAGTCATGAGGTATTTGAATAGGCTGCCCAGAGAGGGTCCTGGAGGTTTTCAAGAAACATGCAGATGTTTCACTGAGGGACATGGTTAGTGGTCATGATGGTGATGGGATGACAGCTGGACTAGATGATCTTAGTGGTCTTTTCCAACCTTAATGATTCTATGATTCTACATTCTGCCTATGATGGTGTGCTCCCCCAGCCCTCCTGTCTTCTTCCCTCAATTTCCTCCTTCAGACTGGCCTTACATAGAAGGCCTTGCACAGGAAGACAATGATAAGCAACAGTACTGGTAGCAACCACAGATCTGTCTCAAACTAGGGGAGGCTAAAAGAACTGAAAGCAGACATTGGTTCAACAGTTGAGGACCAGCTGAGTATGCACCTAAAAAAACAACCTATGACTATGTGCCAAAGGTCTTAGCCCATAAACAGTGAGCAGCCCAAAAGCCCCCTGAGCTCTTTTTCATGGCAGCAGGCTGCCCAACAGAATCTCCCATTGAACAGGGATGCCTCTTGAGATAATGCCTGTGCAGAGTTCACTTTGACACCAAGATGTCTTGCTAACACAGATTTTCCATAAGTAACTAATAGTTGTTTTAGGCTTTCTTAGCTTTGTAAGATCATATCCTAGACTGACTGAAAGTTTTCTTTAGCTTCACTAAGATTATATATTAGATTGCTTGTGCACATATAATCCCTTCAGCATAAACCGCTGACCAAGCCTGGGGCCATGTCTGGGATCCAGTCACACCTAGGCTCCTTACCTCTGTTGTTCAAGTTTAGAAAGCAAGGGTGTCCACTCTAAATGATGTGACCCAATAGAAGAGTCTCCTATATGTGTGGGTTTACTCTACCCGCTATGCAGTAATCAATCAAGTGTATCCCACCATCTTGAATCTCATTAGGTCACTGCCTTATTTACAATTAAGCTCTGTTAAATCACTACATTGTTTCCATATCATATCATATTTTCTAGCTTCTCTCTTGCAAGTGCAGTGTAATGTAGTTGTTTCCATCTATGACACCATCTACGAAATACCAGGAAGTCTAACATAGGCAAAGGGGAATGTAGATTACCAGGAATGATGTGCCATCTCTCTTGTAACTCGCTATTAAGTCATTCCCCATCAGACTTATATAGGACAGCTACATAAGTCAGTGCATACTTCTAAATACGCACACAGCCTTTAAATAATTACACATAAATGATACTCAGAAACTCATATTCTTACATAAAAAGTCATAGATTCTTTCTTCATACATAATATAATTCATTCTCAGTTGTCTTTAGGAATGTGAAAGATGTTATGCCATGAAATGTTATTTGGGGTACTGTAAAAGATGGGTATTTTTTTTCAGCGAATACCCTTGATCCTCCTTCTGTAGCCAGTATGGGTAGGGCAAATATTTTAAAATGGCACTTTTAGATATAACTAACTGCTCTCCTATTTTACATCCAAACCAGCTATAGATTGTGACTGGCTTCTGATTCTTGTTTTCAAGTAAATAGTACACATTCTGGAAGTACCTCCACCAGTCAGTCGCACTAGGGATACACTGTTCCCTTTTCCACAGATTCAAAGTCAAGTCAAACAAGTGAAAAAATCTCTCAAGGACTCCTCTATTTCCTGTTTCTCACAAGTCTGGCGAAAAATACACTGATGTAATATCAAGTCAGAGGTGCACATGAAGACTTCTGTTTTGACCACCAAAAAAAGATTATATGGATATAGTTGCTAGAGTTAGGGTTTTTTTGACAGAAGTACTACAGAATCGAAGTGTTACCCAGCCATTCTGATTGGATTGTATCTACTTGCAGAGAATATATTGATAAGTTCTGTATGCTGCCTCTCCAAGATTGGCCTTCCTTTGCTACTTTGTTTTTGTGCAGTCTTTTGCTTGTTTTTATGTATGAGGGGTACATAAATTTGTTAGCAAAGTTTACAAAACATATAGCAAACTTCAGTATCCAGCCTAACGCTCATTGTAGGGACCTTATTTACAGAAAATGGGCTCACTATGTAATTCTTGACAACACTAAATCCAATATCTCCGAAGTACAGCCACATTTGAATCTTTAAGACAATTCAATAGCGAAGTCAACAGTCATCTTGAAAAACTTTGAACCTTAGTAGTGTTTTTTTCCTAACTTTTTTCTATCAGCAGATTTCTGGAGTGCAGTCTGAAATGGGCTCCATCTCGTCTTTCTGCAGATTGTTTCATAAACAGGAGCTTTAACCAACTCTACTGCTCTGGTTCTCACAAATTTCACCCTGAAATCTACCATTCCAGAATCATAAAGCTGGCCTACAGAGTCATGGTTGGGAAGGCCTGGTTGAAGCAGGACCTCGCTACAATGAGGCCTTGAACTGAATACCACAAAAATCAGAATAAAAACATTTTTCGCTAACAGATTTCACACACTGGTGATTCTTACTGTACTACTTACCCACCTACATTAAAGATGGATGAAAAATTACTATATTTTTGCTGGGCAGAGGATATGTGGTTGAGGGTAAGATCAGCTTATAAAGTGTAAAACAAAATCTGTAACAAATTTTAAAACACCCTGAAATTGATCTCCCTTTAAAAAAAAAGCCAAAAAACCAGTATTGCATTACCTAGCCTTCAAGTTGCTAGCTACCTCATTCCAGTTTCATTTCTTTCATTTCCTATAATTATGGGAACGCTCAAAAAATTAATTTGCTTCAGACAAACTTTTGGCAGTTTAAAAAATATTTCCTAACTCACCTGTATGGAAACAGTATGAGTGTATGTACAGTACATATAATCTTACAGCCATGCTGCTTATCTTCAGAGAAGCAGATGTTAAAGAAGATAAGTAAATGGGTACTTTGCTGTGATTTTCTTGCTTCCATAAGATTAAGAAAAAAAGAAAAATCAACTAATATCAAAATGTTCTTAAAGTTACGTAGAAAACCAGCTGAAGATTCCAAATCAATAATAAGGTACATGTGACAATGTCCTTATCATCCAAAACCAAAAACCACACACTATATGAGCCTGAGAAAGGCTGTAGCCACAGTGTTTCCTCTGCCACCAGAAAAGTAGAGAATCCTGTAAGAAAGGATATTCATCTATTCTCATTGTTCCTAAATCAGATGGTATATACAAGTATCTCTGACTTTATTGACAATCCAAACCAGAAACTGGACAAGCACATACCCCTGGAATTTCTCTGGAATAGTGTATGGAAAACTGTTGATCACAGCCTGACCCTCTCTGATTGACCACCTGAGGCAAGCAATGAGTCAGCTGTGGGAGCACAGGTGAAGGTAATTCAACTGTGCTACTGCTACTCCCAGATCTCATTTAAGGGCTGGCTACCACTATGGCAGGATCTCTTTCTCTGGAGATTGCTCCTGCATGGAGCCTGCTGTGAGCCTTCAACATTGGTGAGCATTTTCTATTTATCATAGATTATCTTTCTAGCAAGATAATCTTTTGTACAAAACATCTGTATAACTGTACAATCATGTAACTGCACATTTGGCGAACCAGGCAGGCCAAACTGACATAATATCTTTTTTGTGGGGTATTTATAAATGAATCGGGGGGAGAATATCACCCCCTTAGACAAAATGATTCCTGGGCAGATCCCAGGGTTTGTAGGTTCTCCCTATTAACAACTGGCCACTATAGTTGAAAAGTGGGGTCCCCTGCGGGTTATGGGAAATATTTCTCCATTCCGCATGGTGGAAGATTTTGAAGGATTAAATAAGGATATTTTGATTATGAAAGAACAGCAGTTAGCTGCCTCTACAGTGGCATGGCCATTGCTAAGTGCATTAAATCAGGCAGAAATCAGAGCTGACACATTAAAAAATGAAAATCAATTATTGAAAGACCATATTGAAAAATTAGAACAAGAAATTAGCATATTAACAGGAAAAAGACCACCCTTACACTCCCCGATAGCCCAGGTCTGTAATATTTCAATGGATACCAACCACATCTCTGAAACAACGGGACTGGTTGAACAGGAAAATAAAATTACTAAAACCGATTTAGAAGAGCCACTTATGACAGATTCCTTACAATTCTATACTATTATAACCCAAAAAAAACAACAAAAAAATTCAAGATAGACCAGCAGGGGTGCATCCTGATCAATTGCTCCCTGCCCAAACACATTTTCATTTCACTGCCCGACCATACAAGGCAATGGAACTGATGGATCTGGTACAACGATTTCGACAGAAACCTAGAAAGAGTGTACCGACCTGGCTGTTGCGCTTATGGGATTCGGGGGCAGAAAGTGTTACAGTTAGTAGACCTGAAATATCTAAATTAGCCACTGTAAATGTTCACCCTGCCCTTAGGCAGAGATTATATGCTGGAACCCAGTTTCCAGATGAAAAACATTCTATTTTAGATTGGTGAATGGCAGCATGCCGTATGGTTTGGCTGAACAAATCAGATATACCATTACATGCAGGGTTGTGGTCCTCCATGGAGGACCTTCATTATATCAGGGAACTGGGTATGAGGGAAGCTATCTATGACGATACCTTTGATAGCCCTGATACGGTCAAATTCTCGACAGGAATGAGGGACCTGATTTTACAGCAGGCCCCTTCCCACTTGTATGGCAGGCTGGTTTCAATATTACTAATTGAGCAGCCTGCTGGACTGCCACCTCTGGTGCCTCTAGTGGCCTAGAGAAGAAGGAGACCTGGGAGAAGCAGAGCGCCTGTGGACTAAGCGTAATATTCAAACGTTAGAAGAAGCTGAAGTTCTGCCAGTAATTAAAACCAAGAGGCTGGTTCCACGAGCCCCTCAATTGGGACCCATAAGGGTGTCCTGAAAACAAATGTTTAATGATCTTATTAGGGCTGGTGTTCAATTTGCAAAAATTGATCGACAGCCCAACCATGTCCTCCTTCAGCTGTGGAGACAGCTGAAGGATAATCAAAAATTCCGAAATTACCCTAAGAAACCAAGGGTAAGAGTTATAGAAAAGAGGCCAACAATAATGTGGAATTTAGAGGACTTTATTATTCCCAATAGAAAGAAAAAGCCACCTCAGGTGTCTTGGGCCCCAGTGCCTGATCCACTGGAAGCAAAAGATTTCGCCTTAGCCCAGTTCATGGTGTGACAAGAGATGTCAGTCCCCCTAGGACCTCCAGACAGGACTGGAGGCCCTATGTGGAATTAACAATATTCTGGTCCTGGAAAAATGTTCAGAGGGTTATGGCCCTAGTTGACGCAGGGGCAGAAACATCGATAATTTACGGATATCCAACTAGATTTAATGGCCATAGAATAATGATTGGAGGTCTTGGGGGACAGACCATTCCAGTCACCCAAACCTGGTTGAAACTGGGGGTTGGGCATCTCCCACATCAGGAATATAAGGTATCTATTGCCCTGGTCCAAGAATATATTCTGGGCATAGATGTCCTATGCAGTCTGGCTCTCCAGGCAACTGTGGGTGAGTTCAGGCTCCGACAAAGGTGTATTAGTGTCCAGGTGGTGCAGGAAATATTGAGAAGCCATGCGAAACATGAGCCTATTTGTCTGCCAAAACCATGCCAGATTACTAATGTAAGCCAGTATAGACTCCCGGGTGGGCAAGATGAAATATTAAGAACGGTGCAGGAATTGGAAAAAGTAGGTATTATAAGATCTGCACATAGCTCGTATAATTCCCCCATATGGCCAGTGTGGAAGTCGGATGGAACATGGAGGATGACAGTAGATTACAGAGAATTAAACAAGGTCACACCGCCTCATGCGGCCATACCTAACATTGCCTCCCTAATGGACACATTAAGTAGAGAGATTAAAACATACCATTGTGTTTTAGATTTGGTAAATGCATTCTTCAGTATTCCAATTGCTGAAGAATCACAAGACCAGTTTGCATGTACATGGGGAGGCAGGCATTGGACCTTTCAGGTCCTGCTGTAAGGGTACGTACATTCGCTGACATACTGTCACAATCTAGTGGCTCGTGACCTGGCTAAATGGGAAAAACCTAATAATGTCAACTTGTATCACTATATTGATGATCTCCTGTTAACATCCGACTCATTAGAGGCAGTACGATGAGCAGCAGATTTGTTAACCACCTATCTGCAGGAAAGAGGATGGGCTATAAATCCTCAGAAAGTGCAAAGTCCAGGCGTGTCTGTGAAATTCCTGGGGGTAGTTTGGTCAGGAAAAACCAAAGTACTACCCAGTGCTGTAATATGTAAGGTTCAGGCATTTCCAGTCCCTATGATGCCAAAACAGCTGCAGGAATTTTTAGGTATATTGGGCTCCTGGCGCTCCTTTATACCTCATTTAGCGCAGCTGCTGAGGCTGCTGCACAGACTTACAAAGAAGGAGCAGCTATGGGATTGGGGGAAAACGGAATAGGACGCTTTCCAACAAGTGAAACTGGCAGTTAAACAAGTCCAGGCATTAGGTACATTTGATTCTACCCTCCCAGCTGAATTGGATGTTCATGTTACTCAGGATGGCTTTGGCTGGGGCCTGTGGCAACACCAGAGTTCTGTATAGACCCCTATTAGATTCTGGTCTCAGATTTGGCACGGAGCAGAAGAAAGATAAAGTATGATTGAAAAACAGTTATTGGATGCCTATTCGGCATTACAAGCAGTAGAGCCAATAACACAAACGGCTGGAATTTTAGTTAAAACCACTCTGCTGATTCAGGGGTGGGTAAAAGATCTGACCCACCTTCCTAAGATGGGGTGGCCCAAGCACAAACAGTGGCACGATGGGTCGCCTATCTCAGCCAGAGAAGTAGTCTGTCTTCATCACCACTGAAATAAGAATTACAGAAAATCCTAGGCCCAGTGATATACCATAGTGATGCACCAAAAGAAACGTTGGTCGCTCCACCAGAAAAGAGTCCCGTTCAGGAAGGAAAATATCCTATTCCTGAAGATGCGCAGTACACAGATGGATCCAGCAAGGGCAACCTGAGCAAGTGGAGAGCGATAGCATATCATCCCTCCACCAAGACAATCTGGTTTGATGAGGGGGATGGTCAGAGCAGCCAATGGGCAGAATTGTGAGCCATGTGGACGGTTATAACCAAGGAACTCGGTGACAGTGTCCTGAACATCTGCACAGATAGTTGGGCTGTGTATTGGTGGCTCACTCTTTGGATTGCACAGTGGGCCACCCAGGAATGGACTATCCACACCTGACCAATCCGGGGTAAAGACATGTGGTTAGATGTATGGAATGCAGTTAAACACAGGACTGTACATGTCTACCACGTCTCTGGTCACCAGCCCATACAGTCAACGGGAAATGACAAAGCTGACACACCGGCCCGAGTTCGATGGATTGAGAATTCACCATCTGAGAACATTGCCCGTTGGTTACACCAGAAACTATGGCATGCTGGACAAAAGATAAAGTGAGCAGCTGCTAAAGCATGGGGGCTGCCTGTACAACTATCTGACATCACCCAGGTATGCCAAGACTGCGACTCTTGCTCTAAGATGAGACTGAGATCGCTGCCTGAAACAACAGCCCACATTGCTAGAGGACACAGTCCTCTCCAGTGATGGCAGGTTGATTACATCGGGCCCCTCCCTCAGTCTGAGGGGGTGAGGTATTCCCTGACCTGCATTGATACTGTAAGTGGGCTACTGCAGGCCTATCTGGTGCCAAAAGCAAATCAGGCATATACCATCAAGGCACTTACTAAACTGATGTCTGACTATGGGACACCTTGTTATCAAGAGTGACCAAGGGACCTATTTAACTGGTGCAATGATACAGTGCTGGGCAGAAGAAAACAACATCGAATGGCAATTCCACCTGCCATATAATCCAACAGGGGCAGGCCTCATTGAACTTTATAATGGTATTCTCAAGGCTGCCATGAAGACAGACTCCCAGTCCCTGCAGGGGTGGATGAAGAGACTCTATGAAACTCTGTGGGACCTGAACGAAAGACCTCAAGATGGCAGACCTAGTGCCCTGAAAATGTTACAGACAATATGGGCCTCCCTGCTTAGGATCCAAATTACAGGCACTGATAATCAGGTAAGACCCCAGATTGGTAATGAAAATAATTTTTGCTCGCTGCCCCTGAGAATTTAGATCCAGGAACCCATAGAATAAAATGGCCGTGGAAGGTGCAGGTAGGACCCAAGTGCTGTAGCCTACTTGCACCTTGGGGGAGATTGTTGGAGGTGGGAGGCTCGGTAGTCCCTCCGGTGATAGGTACATGGCCTATGGATATTGTGGTCAACACACCAATCTTTACTGACAAAGGGATGCCCATCATGTCCCTATGGCAGATCAAGATGCCTCCTTTGGTGCCAGATATAGTTATGCAGCCGCAGATATCTGGCCAAAGGGTATGGTATAGGTGGCTGGGGCATGCCCCAGTATAAGCTGAAGTGTTGACCCAGGATAGAAATATGGCCTGGATCTTGCCCTGGAGGGCAGACCTTCCCTTCCTAGTACCTTTGAAACATCTGTATTACTCCCCCATGAGTCTTTGAGCCTCCAGGACCACCGTAAGCAACAAAATATCCTCAAAGCATTCCAGTGTTGCTGCCACATCATGTGCGATACCCAGTGATGACCTACATGGGACTGATGAAACATAGATGGACATGCACCTCATGATTACTTGTCTCCAGTAACGCCAATCAAGCACTGGCCCACAGAAGAATGTGAACCTTCACCAGTCATCACTCAAATTGTGTCAACATACATCGTGATGGGAAATTGTATAAGTGCTGTGATGTGTAGGATCTTTGTAATAGGGGAAAGCTCACCTAATCATTGGTTCATGCTGTGAAGGGGTGGAGTGTATGGGAAACTGTTGATCACAGCCTGAACCTCTGATTGACCACCTGAGGCAAGCAATGAGTCAGCTGCGGGTGAAGTACAGGTGAAGGTAATTCAGCTGTGCTACCGGAAGCCAAGCTCCACCCCTCCCAGATCTCATTTAAGGGCTGACTACCACTATGGCAGGATCTCTTTCTGTGGAGATTGCTCCTGGGTGGTGTTTACTGCAAGCCTTCAACATTGGTGAGCATTTTCCATTTATCATAGATTATCTTTCTATCAAGATCATCTTTTGAACAAAACATCTGTATAACATCTGTTTACCTATTGACTGTATAACTGTACAATTGTGTAACTGCACAAATGGATAGATAGGATTTATCAGGGAAAGTGTGATAAACAATGGCACATACATACAAATACAGGATAACAAGTTGGTCAGCATTTTACACCAAAGTCCTCTTCCCTGAACAGAACGCTATTCGGGTACCTCTGCTCTGCTGCATGTCAAGAACGTGCAGGTATGATTTGCCAAATAGCAGCTGACTTGCAGAATAGCCTACTTCTCTGCCCAGTCAATGGTGTATGTCTGATACCTTGTTTTTAATAATCTTTGGGAA
This sequence comes from Alectoris magna, assembly GCA_030625065.1. Lineage (NCBI taxonomy): Eukaryota > Metazoa > Chordata > Aves > Galliformes > Phasianidae > Alectoris > Alectoris magna. Next base: position 112,203,035 of record CM060560.1, read on the forward strand.
AAATTCCTCTATAAGCGGGACTGAGAAGCCCAAAGGAGCTACATGCAGCTGATTCCATTCTTTTCTTTCTTTCTTTTTTTTTTTTAATGCTTCTTTAGTTGGCATAAACTTCATCTGAGTTCTGTGAGACAAAATGCTTTTGGCTTTGTGCTTATTCAAATGTTAACAGTAACACATAAACATGAAACTGTTTGAGGAAAAAGTAATGCTTGGACACTACATCCAGTCCAACACAAATAGAAATAAATGTTTTAAGATACGAAGTGCCTGTGCATCTGGATTGAGCAGAAAGGCTTTCACAGAACATGCTATGCCTAGAGGAGCTTCAGTATTTCAGTCTGCCTTTTCTTGGTGCAACTGAGTGAGTGACAGATCCTAGCTAGCAGAGTTGTCCTTTTCTAAAATAAGTCTGAACTGAGCACTCACAGAAATAAAACAATGTCAACTTTTCTATAAATTAAAAAATTTATAACACTGAGCTCTGGCTAGGAACTTGGTAATTGAAGTAGTTTGATAAACAGTCAAAAGCATTCTGGTACAAGAAAGCCCCACTGGTAGCTCAGTGACTCATGGCAGAGGTCTATGAATCTCCCACAGGAGAATGTAGTGTCTGTGCTAGCAGTACCACTCACCTACTTGCAGAGTAGAGGAAGCACATTCCTGCTACAAAGCTGTGACAGTTCTGGATGCTTCATCTCTCTGACAGTAATACAACCAGCCTGCACTAAGAGAAGAATTCTCTAATTAATCACATACAGTATGTTTCTCTTTCACTAAAGCTCCGCTCAATTTCTAGGCTAACGGGAGATCAGAGAAGAGGAAAGCCCTTTCTGCAGGTTGTTGTGTTGCCACTGAAGTCTATCCAGCCAGCGCACACAAATGAAAACCAAGTTTGCTATTATCATCATAAAAGCAAAAAGCCCTTTTTAAGTAGGTGGTGAGCTTACTCTCTCGTCGCTCTTTCTTCTAGTATAACTCACTGCATTACAGTGCATTAGCAAAAGGCTGTTAAAGCTTAGAATGGAATTAAATTTTTAAAAAAAGCCAACATTGATCTAACTCCTCCAGTTTCAGTAGGAGCAGATGAACATACTGAGAATGAACCCATGATGTGAAAGGAGACAAGTTAATAAAACCAAGGAGATTATTATAAACTTTAAGGAGCTGTCTAACAGAATTTCTACAGTTAGGAAAATGCCTCTGACTGTCCAGAATATAATACAGAGAAATGATCATTTTCTACACTCTTTCCCTTTAGTGTTTTGAATATTTTAAAGAGCTTTTTCCAGATGAAACACACACCAAAAAAAAGAGCAGAAGTGCCAAGTACCACTTGGGAATGCATGCAAAAGTGCCAATGTGTCATGAAGCACTCATTCTATATTCCTTTCCTCCTCCTGAGGAACATGCTGGTAAGCAATTTTTTACTCAGTGATACACCAATACTTTGGAAAAAAAAATAAAAAAAATAGGATTATTGAAATTTACTTGAGTTTGGTATTTTTCCACCAAGAGTGATGGAAAGCTTTAAATTCATACTAGAACTTCTTTCAATCTAGTTGTTGCCTAATGGTAATGATTTCAGTGTTTTTCCATGACAAATCTGAGCTTCAAGCTGAACAGATCACTCAAACATTGTCTTAATCACCATGTTAGTGTGAACTCAATACTTGCTTGCAGAGTTTATTGCTCTTTTGGATATTCATTAAAGTACTTTGTTGTGGGTCTGTTGTTTTTTAAACTCTTATGGTTCCTGGGAACAAATTAGCATGGTTTAAGGTCTGCACTAGAAAAGAGTAATGGAAGCATTGAACTAAGAAGCGAAGATCAGTAGATACAAGACTGTCTACAACTTTATATATAGTAAAAATAATGGAACCGATGAAACACTTGCAAATAGCATCAAGCTGACAGACTGTCTTTGCTAGACACTTCACAGACCATGCTCTGATCTATTACAGCAAAGCAAGAAGCCTGAAAAAAAGACTAAAGGGATGAAAAGCAAGTCCACTGAAATCTTATGAGCACCACCAGTCGCATCTGTGTACAACGGTGCAGCAGTACAACTGAGACTGGAAGCTGACCTTCTTCCTTGACACCTTCCTTGACTCCTTCTGTGGACAAACAATATTGTCTGCTCCAACACTAAAATGTGACACAATCTGAACGAAATGCGTGTCATTATTATAACATACTTCTGGTGTTCTCTGAAAACTGCCCCTTTCCAGAACAATTAGGGACATTTTAAGTTTCAAAAAAGTCATCAGTCTTCAAAATTAATTTTGAAAATGACCAAATAATACACACTTTTTCAGGGAAAAAAAAAAAAAAAAAGCTTTTAAGATGTTTGGAATCAGATTCCTATGGTTTAATGGTAATAATACTAGGCAGCTTTATGAAGATAATTTAATCCTGTCTCAGCAGGAAGGTTTGTTTTGTGCAGATGGGGAAAGAATTTACTAATGATGTAATCAAGGTAGCAAAAAATGTTTGTCATTTCAAAACCAATGAATTGTATAGGGACAAAGTAAGCGACATCTATGAAATAAGGCTCAGGTTCTGTGTAGTAGAGCTGGAGTAGAAAACACCAACATTTAATTCAAATTCCGGCTCACTCCATTGTTAATCTCGCTGTCAGTGGAGCAAATATTTCCTTTGATCAGAAACATGTTTTCCCAAGGATGCTATATTTCATTTGAAACAGAGCACAAATTAGCTTCCTAAAATAAAAAAACACTATATAAACTTTTGGCAAGGAGATTTAAAAGAATATATATTACAGCCAAAATGTATGCCACTTGGCTTCATTAAATAAACTTTCAGGAAACGTATTTAAAAGAAAAATACTCAAAATCTACACACACAATGCATAACACTGCCACCAAGCACATTCTGGTGGAACTGAAGACAAGTCTTATTTAATCCCCAATCATACGTTGAAAGTTAAGACCTTCACTTGCAATGTGTTCTTTTTCATAAATGTACACACTCTCTATTTAAATAAATGGACACTTCATCAGCTTTGATCATACTCTGGGCCAGTGCCTCAGTCTTTTAAGTGCAGGTGAACTGAAAATCAACTAATCTGAACATTTCCACAGTATCAGGTGAGAAGTTTTAGTATTATTGTCCAATAGCATAGGATCACAGATTCATTTAGTTTAGAAAGGAACTCAGGAGGTCTCTAGTCTAATGCCCTCCCTGAGGCTGGGTCAGCCATGAGGTCAGAACAGGCTGCTCAGGGCTTTGTTCAGTTGGTTCTTGAAAACCTCCAAGGATGGAGGCTGCACAGCCTCACCAAGCAACCTGCTCTGTCTACTGTCTTTCCACCATGCATCACTGCAAAGAGCTCTACTCTACCTTCTCAATAAACCTCCCACAGGTGCCTGGGGGCTGCTGTTTGTTACGTTCTCTCCAAACCAATTGTTGGCCAAGCTGAATAAGCCCTGCTTCTGTAGTCTCTTCTCACAGATCAAGTGCTCTGACCCCTCTGGACTCACTCCAGTTCACTGATATCTTTCTTCCATTGGGAGGCTCAAAATCAAACATCATAGTATTCTAAATGTAGCCTAGTGAGCACTGAGTACAAGGGGATGATCAGTTTTCTTAAGCTACTGGCTGTGCTCCTGCTCCCATAGCTTAAGGTAGTGCTGGCCTTCTTTGCTGCCAGGGCCAACTGCTGTGTCACATTTAGTTTGCTGTGTATCCAGACTCTCTCATATTTTCAGCATAAACACACCCCAGCCAGTAGGTTTTCAACTCTCATATGTTTGATCTAGCTTCTGTTATCTCATATACCTTCCGAAAAACAGACAGTCTAAGTAAACATTGTCAAGATAATAAGCATTCTTTTTCTGTTTTGATATGGTGAGCATGAAAATTAGCTAGTGTATCCCAATGGAAGCCCCAGAGCTGACACTCATACATAGGAAGTCAGTAAATATAGGACATGAACAACACAAACAATTGTAAGCTGGGTGGATTGAGCTAATAATGGCAGCGTTGGACTGCATTCCCTTTTCACTCACGGACACAATAGTAAACAGGTAAGACACATTCAGAATGACATCAGTTATGGCTATAGAGTGTTCTGCATCAACTATTTCTAGTTCTTTTCTTTTAATTCTGTCTATTGTGTTATGTAGTAAGGAATGAGCTCTGTCAAACAGGTGAAAACATTGGTTGAGGTTGGCATGTGTTGCTTCCACACTCACACTCAGGCCTTGCTGTATGCTTACGTAGAATGCAAGATTCGCACTTTAAAAATGTATCCTGATTTTGCATCCTACATTGGAATGCCATACAGCAGTTTGTAGCCAGATCACCTAAGTGACCCTTTAATGGATACAAATTTGAAAGTGGAATTCAGACATTGTTCATGACATGAAGAATGTAAATTGAAAATTTTTCGCTTTCTCCCCTTATCCTTCCCCCCAAGTTTGTGAATCTTTACTGTGGAATAGACAATGTTCTATAAAAACCGCAACTCATTTAATTCAATCACATTTAGTTCTCTAAAAGTTAAATGTGCCGGAAAGGTTTTGAATAGATCTTACAATGATGGGAAGCATGACAGAAGACAGAATGTTTCCTGAAACCACAGGTTAATAAAGCACACTGCTAGTCAAGAAGAGAAATCATGTATGTCTTATGTCCTACAGTAACATTAAATAAAAAGAAAAATACATTGCCATGAGTGTGGTGTAGATTAACAGAAGTTTACCTACGAGCTGGTCAGAGGATTTTTCTGCTACCTAATGTCACAAATAAACTTTGAAATGTCTTTCTATTTTCTAAAGTTATGGTGTTTTTAATGTATTGATGAAAGTTGGAAGAGTACCTCACTAGGGTTGTATTGCTATATTATCCTGCTTTATATTAGGAGATCTCACTAATTCTATCTGGCTTGTGTTTGACAAAAGTGTTGAAAACTTGATCTTAATAACTCATCTTCTGCCATCGCCATGCCATTTAACTGGATAGAGACCTTCCTCTTTTGATACAACCACCAAACAGCAAGTAGTCACCTACCTGAGCTGTTGCTGCAGTGCTACATAAATCAGGATTTATCCACAGTCGAACTCTCCATCAATTCACATTCATTCTTTCTGCATCCACAGCCAACACATTCAGCTACGTTTATTTCAGTGGAGGAACACAAACTGGGAGTTAATCACTTGGTTCTTTTATTGGAATTAATGTAGGAATTTTGGCATATCTACTTTTAAAAGATCTGGAGTGAAATATCTCTCATTTACACAGCTGCATTTTTAACTACTTCTGTTAATAATTATTCTTTACCATACAGTTTGTGTGCCTGACCAAATTTAATAGAAGACTCTGACTGAAGAGCAAATATACTTAATGTGATTGCAGAAATAGAGCAATTATGGTTATAATTCTGTCCCCACTAGCAAGCTGTAATCTGTCTCATAATCATAACATGCTCCAGGGATACTGTTGGCTATACCAATATTCTATGTAGTAACACTTATGCCATAAGACAGCTGCAAAGGCTGCCTGGGAGAATTCTTTTATAGGATCATTGCCAAGTTTGCTAAATGATAAGAAAGTGTCAGGGCACTCCAACCCTTCTTGGAAGAGTTCAGAGTTCCTAAATGAATTTAAGTGTATTTCAAGAGACTTTGCACAGAGCTCTGTGTGGAGCCACAACAAAAAGGTCAGTTGAATTATGCCAGATAGTCTTCTTGCTCTCTGAACCACCACACAGTATTTCTTAGCTGAGCATGTACAGTTCCCAAAAGCATGGTAAAACACTTTCCAAGTTTAAGGTACTTTCACGAAGCTGATTCCCTTGCTAGCAGTTCCATTTTGTACAAAAATAATATGCCTACTATGAAATAATGTGAGTGCATGATATGGATTTTGGATGTGCTAAAAGCATGGGCTACTCCAAGCGATTCTTGGAAACGAATAGTAAACCAATCTGGACATTTTAGGGTAAGAATGGAGCAAGAGGACTACACCATTGAAAGTACTCTTGGAAGGATAACTTTGCTTTTAAGAAGTAGTTAGGGTCTAACCATTTTAGAAAAGTTGGACATTTTTCTTGGTCACAGGACAAGACGTGTCCACACTGAAGTTACTGTCTAGCCTGGAAGTGTGCCCTGAAATCTACTTACTCGTGTGACAAATTAAATCAAATTTCCCACAGAGATTTTTGTAAAGCTTTCATCTACTAAAAAACTCATTAGAGAAGACAAGCAATGCAGTGCGGTGACTAGGTAATTATATGACTATACCTGACGTTATAGTCTTATCAGGTAATCTTCCACATAATTATACCACAGTAGTGCTTTGACAATCATTAACACAGTCTGATACTTTTCATCTATTTTAATTTAATATTTGTAAAGTGCTTTTACGTTGCCTGAAGGAAAGAACTAAAGAAAAACTTGTTTATTTCTTCTCTTCTGTAAGTACTAAAAGATAAGGTTACCCGTCAGTCTGCCATACAGCAGGATATATAATCATCTGTGCACAGCCAATGGTATGAGTTCACTTGAGTATTGACTCACTTTGAAAAGTGGCACTTAGCACCTGAAGATAAGGGTCAGAAGCTTAAATAAAATAATTCTACAGATAATTCTCTACATTTATGTTTTTGTTTCCAAGAAAAAAAAGTAACTTGATCTTTAGAAGGTATTGAGCTTAAAAGAAGTATCCATTGATTCTAAAAGAGATGTAGAGAAAGGCCAGCAATTTTGAGACAGTAACACTTAGACATTAAATAAGGACTTATGTATCTATTTACTCTCTAATTTCTGAAAATCTTGACCTAGATTTCAGTAAGCACAAAACCAACCAGATGTTAGATAAGTATAATTCCAGTTTATGTGCATTATTTAATCTATCAAACCATCACAAATTGCCCATTCCTGAACTAATTACTGCATAACCTTATTGCTATAACTTACACCCTTTATAACCCTATTCCTGTTATCATTACTTAATGTAGCCTTCCTAAAATCATACTGTAATCTCTTCAGAGAACTCGTCTCTTCATAAGAACTATAAAAATCCATTGAGTGCGGCAGGAATAACTAACATGACTTTCGTTGGTAATTAGTTGCAAGAACATTGAAGTTGTCCAATCCAACAGCAGCCTGATACTTTAGAAACCTTAACAACTTAACCAGTCAGTTAATGTTCTCAGTCTGCATCACGAAGGCTATGCAGCTATTTCTACCACCTAACACTGGTGTACAAGTGATTTATAGGTTGACAAAACCAAATAGAATTGCATGCAACCCAGGTTGTCCTGGTCAACTCACTCATTCAATGCATCTTGCTGGAACAGGCTGCCCAGAGAGGCTGCGGATGCCCTGTCCCTGAAGGTGTTCAAAGCCAGGCTGGATGGGGCCCTGGGTAGCCTGGTCTAGTATTAAATGGGGAGGTTGGTGGCCCTACCTGTGGCAGGAAGTTGGAGCTTGGTGATCCTTGGGGTCCCTTCCAACCCAACCCATTCTATGATTCTTTTTTTCAAAAATGCTTATTATAATCTAGAGAAAAGGAGAAGAAAACTAACGATGTGAATTTCACCCTGTGTCCATATTAAGAATTAATCTGCATTCCCAGCAAAAATGTCTTAGGACTTGATACCTAGTTAGACTGATAATAACATATATAATCAGATCACAGAATATGGACACAAGAGTCCATCACTGAGAACAAATTCAGGATATTGACAGAAGTGCCAAGGTTCTATTAGCATCTCATAATTCTTCACCCAGTGATAACTTTGGCCCTTTAGTGCAAGAAGTGGCATATATTACACTTGATTCTCCATTGCATTCACTACAGTCTTGCTTACCTTTACTCCGTAAATTCAGATTGCTATTCGTTTTCCTCCCAGTCTTGCCCAGACTGTAAAGCAGGATGCACTCCTAGCCTCTCCCTTGATTTCACACCGCTGTCTTCCTCTCCCTGTTCTAACTTTCTGGCTTTCTCCACTGACATACATTCCAAAATGACACAGACATTACTCACGGATTATGGTAAATAACACCAATAAAGGTCCAAATGGCTCATTCAGAAATTTGTGCAAATACAGAATCAGTGTATTCCAGATGGGTACAACTGTCTGTTTCACCTCCATGAGCCAATGTCTGGATGCTGTGCCACCCATTCTTCCATGCCCTAAAAGCAGTGAATGAGTTAAAATGAACAATGAATGATTTTATAAAGAAACCACCAGGAATGTGTATTCCTACTGGTTTGTCTTTCTGGCTACATCTGCCTTTTGAGAATACCAGTTGGGAAAATTGTTTAGAACTCAGACACACGGAACAATAAAACCACTAAACTGAACTATTAGAAAGTTAGTGTGTAGATGGAACAAGTTACAGCTGCATCAAGGAGAAGCTGGGTAGCACTGCACAAGAGAAACTTAGGAGGGTTCCAGAGCTGTGATCGAAGAGATATTTTGAATATAGAGCAAGCTGTTTTTTTCGTAGTTATTCCTTTTTAGAAAGAGAAACACAAGCCTTTCTGATAACTACTTTGTGTTACTATCTACTATTACTACTGAAGTAAAAATCTTTCCAAAAGACTGAGACGTAGTAGCATTATAACTGTAACCAGAATAATGCACCAGATTCAGAGAAACAAACACAGTAGAAAATCTTCAGTTAACTAAATTATTTTAAAACAAACCAATAAATCCAACACTACTTCTCCTGTGAATGCCATTTAGCTTGCTTTTCCCCCCTCCTTCCGTCCCCAAAGAGCAAAATCCTACTGTGCAGTGCCTTCTGAAGGCTGTCTGCCTGCTGTCCTTACTGCCCACCTACCGTAGGGAGCAGCTCCTCCCACCTGCACATAAAAGCCAAGTGCATGCTACCAGCAGCTGATCAGAGCACTTTCTCAGCCCTCCACTGTTTTGAACCAGCGATCTTCTCTCCTTGAATCTTGTATGCTCAAGGTAAGATTACCGCTGCTTCAGGTTTCTGTTCTAACCAGCTATCGTGAGGAAGCCTTAATGTGAACTCTAGCACTGCCTTGCTGGGTGGTGCTGGCAGGGTGCTTTGCTTTTTGTTTTTTTAAGATGTAGTGTCATCTGACAGTTAAGTTAGTAACAATCTGTTGTTGTGGCAATGAAATAAAAACAGATCTTGCTGGGAAACACTGTGTGGCTGAGAAATGGTCTTCTTTCCCTTTCTGATGGATTTTTGAAGAGATTAGTATACCCAGACCACTTCTAACAATTTATTATCCCTCTCAGTAGTCTCAGTCCAGTCAAAGTTATTTAAAGTACACTTTAGATCTGCCTTAAGTTTGAAGAAAAAAAAACAAAAAAACAGCTTAGTGATAACTCAAAGTGCTGAGTCAAGAAAGAGTCTTTTTAGTACTGTAACTGCTGTTATTTACGAGGCAGACTGAGACAGTTTGGGGAATGAAGTGCACCTTCACAGGTTTCACTGCCCTTTCAAAAACATAATTGAACTTAGGCTCTCACAGGAGCACAGTAGTAAGGCTAATGTAAGGCTAGTGGAGTTTGCTATATGGTATCAAATACTCTTAAAGGACATGTTTCACAAGCAAAATTCTGCTTCTTGGAACAGACCTCTTCTGTCTATGAAATCTGTAAATCAGTCTGAATTGCATTTTATCAAGGTTGTTCACATAGGTATTTCTAATGCCACAGGAAGGAATAGTTAACTGTCTCCTGCAGACAGCTGCTGAATAGTTGTAACAGTAAAACATAAGTGTTTTCAAAACTTTGTTTGCACTCCCCTCTGTTCATGTATCATCCTCACAGAGATGAATCTGTTAGTGAGCAGCGTTCTCGTGTTGTGTCAGTGCACTTTTAACAGTCACCTGCTTAAAGAAATTCCATCACAGAAATAAATCCTCATTGTAGAATGCTTCCTCAGTGCTCAGAGATGAGAGAGCATGAACTACTGAACGTGAGCAGTGAATGCCGACTGTAAATAGTTTGTTTATATTGTATGTAATTCATTCTGCTGTTTGAGTGGTTTTCTTTTTGAAAGCCAAACAATTCTCTTCCTAAATTGACCCTTTGTTGTTCTTTCCCCAAGTAAAAATGTCTTTGCTAAGAAAGAATTATCTATCTCCATGCATAGCTGTACTAACAGTAGCTGGAACTTTTAAACTTACAACTCTGTATAACATCAGCAGAACTCTTCTCAAAAGGCCTTTTCCTGCATACTGTACGAGATTCTTCTCTTTATTTTACATGTTATTTGTTGTATCTAATGGAGAAAAGAAAACATTGCCTTCAGCTACTTGCCTGGAAGATTACATAAGTAACTTTTCTTAAAAAAAAAAAAAAGTAACTATTCAAAACAAAGTACACTGCTTTCTACAGCAGGATTACAGTAAAACTACATGTGCATCCAGGTAATCCATGCAAGTTGCCTATAGAAAACACAAGCAAAATCATTGGATTCTATTCGTATAACAGGTATTCTGTCCCTAAGCTACAAAATTTTACTCCTTAGTTAACACTGGATATTTATAGTAAACCCCCTTCCATCTACTAAAAATGCCCCTCTTGTAAAGCACAGATATGTGATTCTAAGTGCAAAGCATACAGAATTTACATCTAAAATCTGGCAGTAAAGCCTCAGCTTTCATGCAAAACTTTAACAGATAAATCAACTTCTATTGGAGCATTTTTTCAATTAAAAAAAAATTATTTAAAAAGGCATTTGCCACAAGAAATGTGTATATAGCAAAATACCTTTTATTAAAGCCTGCTGTGAAATGTGATGTTTTGGCATTTCAAAAATGGATTGCGGGGCATATTAGGAAAACTCCACTGAAAGGAATGTATCTAATTTAGATCAGAATCTCCTCTGAGCAATTTCTCTGTTAGGCTGAATAGATCATTCAGCTGAGCATCACTTGGCAGCAGGGAATGAAGGGAAACTGTAACCAGCTCATCTCCCAGAGTACTTAGGTGTCTAGAAATGCCTTTATTGACTTATGTGCTCATCTGAAACTCCTTTTTAAAATCAAAACTTACTGATAGGAAGATAAAAACATCATCACTTTAAAATAATCCTATAACCACAATAAAAAAATAAAGAAAAAGTGAGTCAGTGGGAGAAAAAGGAATTCAGATTTTTTTTTTGAGGGATGACCACAATATTAAAGAAATATATATGTGTGTGTGTATATGTGTTTGTGTGTATATATATACACACATATACACATATATATACACATATATATATGTATATATATATATATATATACATATATATACATATATATATGTATGTGTATATATGGTTTTTTTTCTACTACAGACCAGCCAAGTGTTAAGAAGGTATTCTCAGCCACTTGTCTTGATGGTGGCATTTAAGGGTTGTTTTTTTGTTTGGTTGGTTTTTTTAGTGTTCATTTACGACACAAATGCCCAGTGAAATTACTAGCATAATTCCTACTGCTGTTACAAGTGCTGGACTAGATGCCTGAAAAAGTTATACCTGTATAGGCTGACTTCGGTGGCCTGCCACTCCCACTGACTCTGAGACATTCTGATCTACACTGATTTATTTTCACCGCCTCTTTGTGAGGCAGAGATATGTTTCCTCTGGCCATTGTGATATTCTGAGGGCTGCCCCAAAAGCACTGCCTCCTATTTTATGTTGTCCATGTCATCAGAGGTGAATGGTGGTATGGCAGTAGAAATTGAACGTTCCCACCAACACTCCCTTACATGTTGTTGCTGTGTGACAGATGGCAGCAGAGGGGCAGTCTGACAGAATGGCATCTGGCATTGGAGTGTGGATAAAGCAAAGGTGCATCATTAAATTCTTCCGTGTGGGGAAAAAAAGGCACCCATTGACATTAATTAATGCTTGCTGAACATTTATGGAGTCCAAATGGTGGGTGTGAGGTGATGATGTGTTTCAGCAGTGGCAACAGTGAGAGTAGATCAACACGTCCACTGGTGCAGATAGTTATGAGTGTGGAGTGCAAGCTCCTGTTCATCACTAGCAAAAATGCACAACTAATGCTGATAACTATGTTGAAAAATAGCATTTTGTATCTGAGACTTTGATCTATGAAATAGTGTAAATGTGCTCTTTGTAACTGCTGTAGTTTCCATAGAAATAAATAGGCATCACTTTCAGTTCTATCTATATAAATACATGGACTGTTTGCCTCATGGTCACAGTGGAAATTCATTGCAGAACAGAGAGTCAGATTTAGCTCTTAAGGGTTCCAGTCCAGTACTTTAATCCCAAGCTTCATTTTGTATTCAGCCTTATAAAGTACACCCCTTTGCAGCTGATCTGTCTTTGCATGCCTCCTTAGGGCTGAACAGCAGGGAGGATTTCAGTGCCACTTCTTAACAGAGGTAATTCAATCCTAACACTTTGGATCTTCCTTTGAAATCATTTGCAGCCCCCTTACCAGGATTTGAAAGTCATTCTTGGAGGGGAAATAGATACAGAAACAAATGAATAATCAAATGACCTCCCCTTTCTTATCCTCTATGGTTAGCTGAGACTAGCCCACTCTTGCGGGCAAGAATGAGCAAGCACAGATCCACTGCCATGGAGCAGAAAAGGCAGTAACACCTGACTATAACAGTGCAGTCTTGGTAACACAAGATTGGTCTTGTGAATGTTACATTATCAATAAATAAATAAAATTAACACATACTTATGCTTGATTTCTGAAGTAACTGCCCTACTTTCTTTTGGAGGTCTTGTCTCTCATTCTTCTACATTGAAAGTTACCATAAAGCTTGCGCTGCTTAAGGGGCAACTGGAAAATTAGTGGGGCGGTGGGGAGGGGGGAAAGATTAATTGACATCATAGTATTACCTGCAGTAGGACAGTTGTAAGTAAGAAAACCTGCAACACAGCATTTTCAGCCCGTTTGCTCTATGTCCTGTTATATATCTCAGGGGAGGAAGGATTACATTTTATTGCTGAGCTTTAAATATATCCCCGTATTTGCCCTTACTCTTTTGGCCTTTCAATTACCCTAGCACATGGATTCCTTCCTTCTCCAGAGAGATAATTGTTTTTTTTCCACTGGTGTCATATTTCTAAAAGAGCAATGGTTTTCAGTGGAGTTACTGCAGTGAGGAACAAGAAAAGACAAAAGCATAGTGATGGCTTGTTCTGTCTTTGATTAAAGCCAACAAATATCTGTATTTAACTGTGCAGAAGTTTCTTACTTTTATCTCTTCACTGACATGAAATCCTAGCAAATGTATATTTCCTTTTTATGGCTTTCCCTCCAGAAGAAAGTGAGATCTATTCTGTATGCTAAAAGTATTTTACTTCAGCAAAAGTTATGAGTTTAAAAAGATAATGATGAGTCCTGGTTCTGAAGCCTTTTGTGGGTCTTGTGCAATAACTGTGCCTATTCTTTGTACACATCAGTAAGCAATTGTGCTTGGTCTCCCCATACTCCTGAAATGTTGGATGTGTTTCTGTAATTGTCTTGATTTGTAATGAACTTAATGTCTCATAATTGCACTGCAGGAGATTAATACCACTGTGCAGTCTAGGGACATCTTCTGATTATTAAATCTTCATGCAAGCCCACATTTTGTAGCAAAGGCAAGACAAATGTAAGTCCCTTGCTTCTTGGATGGCAGGTGAAACTGCTGAGGGGTGACATTTAATGGAGTGAGTGAGAATCAGTGCCCTCTTTTGGTTAGAAATAATATATAAAGGAGCCCTATGAGAGTGTTTATCAGTTCCCTCTGCTGGCTACAAAGCCCACAGCCAGATGAGCAGCTGTGTTTGCGGAGGCGAAGGTCTTGAGTTCTATTCCCAGTGCTGTGTGCATGTGGTAAACTGATGACTGTGGTGTCTATGCACGTCCGTGGACATCATTCTTCACAGGGTCTCATCAGAAACTATACTGAGTTCAACAAGAGGGCACTCAAAAATAATATGGAGTTCCTGGGAGGTAAGAAACTTGCGACAAGCATCCTAGCAAGTTGCACCATTCTTAATATTACACAGCAAGAGCATCATTCTGTTACGCGTCATACTCTACATTCAGATTCACTCCTAGCTTTTTCCACCTCTTCAGGACAAGCACGCCTGTGCTCATTACATTCAGTTTAGAGATGTCTGGTCAGTTATCACAAATATTCGCAGCAAGAACACCATAATTGAATAGAAATAAAGAAAGAAAGAAAGAAGAGGTATTAAGAAGACCACGAAAAAGAAGAGAAAACCCAACAACAACAGAAAACCACAAAAATAAGCCATATCGATCTTTTCCATTCTCTTAGGGAAAGGCCTACGTATTCTGGTTATGCAACTGGAGAAACAGGTTGTGTAATTTATGCAGCTTCTCTGAAACAAAACTGAAATGGAAAAACTAAAATAAATTGCAAACTTAAGAGGGATTTTTTATTTTAAATAAACATCTATGCCACTAAAAATGAAAAGTTCCCGAGTTGGGTAGCCAGGTTCACTTCAACTCCTGGAAATTTCTCATAGCAATGTATAGGATACACAAATCTATACTATTAAAGCAAAATGAGTCAGAACTAACAGCCTGACATACTAGAAAACAAACGTGTTTTAAAAGTCAGATTTTTGAAACATCTGCAGCATGTTTCCTGCTAACTATAAAAGGAACCACTCTTTCTAGACCAAGATGCTGCTCTATTCTTGTTTCAGAGGTGAAAGTAAGAAGTGGGCATGTACTACATTGAGGAGTTGCACAGGGTCCTTCAAGCAAAGCATTTGACCACTTCCAAAATTAAAATTCCAGAGAACAAATCAACATTCTAACACAACTCAGTGTTAAGAGGTGAAGCAGCAACATATATACATATAATACAATACAGTCACTGAAATGGAAATGTTTACATTGTCTTTCATTTACTTGATATAATTTTCAGTGGCACAGAATGATGATGGCACAGCCCTGGGGACGCTCAAACCAAATGCAATCGGCTTACCATTGAAGAAACTAGCAGTCAAGTCTGTTTATGCCAGCAAAGGGCTTACCTCTCTTCTGTTCTTCCATTCTTCCCACCATGTGCAGAGCTCCAGTGAATGTGGAATATCAGAACAAGGATCTTTTATGTAGCTCAAGGACCAGAACTTTTCTTTCAGTTTGCCTTTAGAAAAAAAAAAAAAGAAAGAAAGAAAAAGGAGAAGAAAGTGTTCATATATTTCCCAGCAAAAGAGTAAGGTGAACTTAGTCCAACTCTCAGATGATGGACATTAATATAAAATACACAACTGGGACCTCTGTTGGCAAATCTCAGCCAAAAAAAAAAGTCAGAAAGTAGTTAATTTAGGTCAAAGTTGAGAAATAAAAGCAGGCTTGCAGGAGAAATTTATGTTGCCAACATTGATATCTGTCACCTGTACTGTGGATAAAAAGCAAATAAGCTAACAGTGGTTAAGCAAATACACCCCACAAGCACTAGCATTCACACATAACGTATTTTAGAAAATGAAGGAAAAAAGACAACACTCAGTACTTATTTGCTTTCAGTCAGTGGCTTGAATTGAATTTACCATAGTAGCACATCACATTGTTCGCTGCAGAAAAATGCAAAGTTAGGCCTTTAGGAGTAAGTCTCTTGTGCTTTACTGGTTCCAAAAATGTCAGTGCTTGTCAAACTGTTTTTGAAATAAAACCAAAAGCATGTTAATAAAGTGAACTTTCCAAGACAATGCTGGCCAAAACCGATTCTTAGATTTCTTTTCAGTAACAAACTGCCTCTGCGGTTGCTGAACTGATAGGGAGGAGGATTTAAAGGGCCAAAGCCAAATTCTGGTCAACTCAAAGAGGGTAAAAAATAAAAGTAAAAAACAGAGCTTTCAAACAGAGCACAACCCTCCAATGAATCAAAAGATTTTTGCTGAGAGTGGGCAAAGCTTAGACGAATCCAGCTGAGCTTTCAAAAATGCCTGTAATCACTATTAGGCTCCTCTTGGAGGTATTTTGAGACCGTAATACTCGTTGTGAGTACGATTGGTGAGGTGCTGCTGTAGGTTACTGGACAAGACTCAGTACTTATGTAATTTAGAACTCACAAGTTGAACATCGGCTCATAAGAGCTACCCTGCCTATTTATTAATTCCCTAAATGAACTGATGAGGTATCAAAAGGATTGCCCCATCCTACCCTGGCCTTCCTGAAAAATAGCTCCAGAAATAGGCTCCAGTAAAGAATGAAGGTATTGGTGATGAACCGAGTTCTCACTGTGCATACAAGCTGCTTGCAAGTCTGGGTGGTGAGATGTCTGAACTGTTTGGCTTGTATGCACATCTGTAGCAGCAGCTTCTGTCTCCCACAGGAGAGTCCTACAGTAGCTGGATGCTCTGTGCCAGTTATGGGAATCCCTGCAGTCTGCCAGCCCCAACCAGTACAGCTGACGTTAGGAGGCCTGTGCTGACATTAGGAGTCCTATGCAGTACAACCCAAGTTGTCACTGTAGGGGTGCTTTCTTGATTCTTGGTCTCAGGAACTCCTACAGGCTACTATTATCTTTGGGGATCTGAGCATAACAACGCATTACCTCAGGGAACACGGAAAGCATTTTAGGATTGCTCTCTAAGCTTGCATTACCAGCCACAGCTAAAACTTTTGTTCATAATATCCCGGTAATAAAAGTGTACATTAACATCCAAGCCTGATACTTGATTAAAGATTCATTTTCCAGCAGTAAAGTTTTTTATTTTTGTACTGGTATAAAATTATCAGATGACCTTAAGGCTTTAGTTTAAAGGAAATCCACTCTGCTCTGCTTTTGTAGTGTCACAAGCACTGCCTTTTGCTTGCATGAGAGCAAGCTAAAACAAGTTGCAAGCAGTATCTAAAACATAACCTACTTGTTCTTTTTGGCACGTGGCTCTCAAGGCACAACTCTGTCCCACAGACAGAGGACGATAGCTCTTAGATTCAAATTTTGAGCATGAAAACTGCCTTTCAGTGAGTTCAGAATTAACTTGCAATGAATATTTTTTATTCTTCTTTTGAAACCTCCTATTTTCAACATCACATCTGTCACTCGTATGTCGAATGCTCTCAAGAACACAATACAAAAGGTCTGTGAGACACAAGTTAAACAAATTTAATTTGCAACTGCTCAGAGACATTTTCTCTGCTACTCTTGCTTTTAACTTTCTATTAACTGTTCATGTCAGGAAAACAAGGTTCTGAAAAATAAACAAGTGGAGGTCTATTATATTTTCAATGTTCCATTCATCACACATACTGAGAGCCGGAATTTTAGCGTGACGGATGCTCACAACATCCAGCCTTAACCCTCAGTAACAATGAAGGTGCTCTGACCACGTGCACGAGACCAGAATCTGCTCCTTTAGCCACCGCTGAGGCTGACTCCCCTGCTGCTCCACACGGCACACAGGGCTCAGAGGGGTGCAGCCCTCCCTCCCTTTCGTGCATTCCTCTCCCTGCTGCCCAGCACCACGGGGAGAGGCATTTCAGCCCTCTCAAATATGAAATGTCTTTGAGGCCTCCAAAAAGACACAAACTGTCATACCTGAAGCCCCAAAGCTCTCAAGGTGGTGTTTTGTGAAGCTGATTCAACCTGCTAGATTGCACTTCAAAACAAAAAACAAAAACAAACAAGCCAAAAAAAACCACCAAATGATCCAAAACAACAACAAAAACCCTACTTTTGTCTAAAACAGCATGAGTGGCCATTAAGCACCTGCCCCCCCCCCCCCCCCCCCAACCTGTCCCCTCAGCAGCAGGGTGTCCCCACTACCATTAACTGCCATTAACAGGCAGTGCATGGCACCAGGGCATCCCGCCCTCAGTGGGCTGCGGGCAGGGCCAGGGTACTAGGCAGCCCTGCTTGGTGCCCCTGCCAGCCAAATCAGACCCTGCGTGTTATGTTCACGCCTTCTGTCTCCTGTTGTTGTGCTGTGGTGGGGTCAGCGCCACGTCTGCCCACAGGCGGTCAGAAAAGTGATGTGGAGCCTGCCCTTCCCTTTCCCAAAAGGAGGGGCGAGGGTTGGGAAGCGCAGAAACTCCCTGCAGCCCAGTCAGCTGAGGAGCGTTTATGGAAACAATGCGTTTGAGGTTTTTTTGGGTTTGGGAGATACAGCCCAGGGGCTTCACTTCTGCGTGCCAGCCCTCAGTGCCCCTCAGAGAAGGATCTGGGCAGCATTAGCACGCGCAGATGCTGACAGTACTGGAAGGCCAAAATGGGGGAGGAGAGGGAGATGAAGCCCCTCCATCAGCTGGAAAGAAAATAGTCGCATCCTGTGAGAGGGCCGCTCAGCACGCACAGCGGGAGGCGCGGGGCCTTTCAGATTTCCCCCATCTGGAGGCAAAATTGAGGCCACTGCGAATTTAAAAGTAAACTAAAATTAAAGTGTCCATTTCAAAGTCAAGGTTTTTTGGTGAAAAAAAAAAAAACCCACAGGAAAACCCCAAAATAACTCTGTATGTGGGTATCCAGTCTATAAGGAGAGCAGCCGATCTTTTAAAGTTGAAATCCGAAAACACCAAAACTCCCATGTGAACCAGCAGACACTTCTTGTCTGCTGTGACGAAAGAAAACGATAAAACTGCTGCATTCAGAGGCAGGGAGGAGGCAAACAGCTGCATAGAACAGCTTTATCATTTCTTTCCAAAGGAAACTGCCCGCCCTGTGTTGTTTGACGCAAAGATTTTTCAAGGTGCGTCATTTTGATCTCCTTGTTACATCCCCTAGCATGGAGGAGCCCTGACTCACTCTTGGGAGTTTAAGGCAAATAAAGAGCTGCAGCTCCTGAACATGACGGCCTGTAAATCTTGCATACAGTAAAGCTGATTCCTGGATCCTGGTCTATTCCCTTTAACAGACTCCTTCTTACATAGATGATTGGTATGTCTGGAAAGATACGAAGCTACAAATGCTTCACCTCCCTCTCCTGACTGCAGAAGCATCCAAGAACATCACCTACAGTAGATTAATGAATTTATCCTTACAAGCACCCTGGCAACGTCACACTCATTTTAGAAGGAATTGAGGCACAGAGAAATTTGCTGTGTAGCATTCCAAGGGACAAGCCAGATTCTCAAGTGTCTTCCCATCACGATGGGGACCGGTGGGAGAGCTCAGTTCCTACAAGGGCACCTCAACTAGAACCAGATTTTCAGGAGTGCTCAGCACCCAGTAGCTCTCACAATGGCACTCGCAGCCACATTTTCTGAAAAGTTCCTTTGATCATCTGGCCACTGCCTCAGTGGAAGCAGAAAGCTTTTGAAAAACCTGATCCTGTTTGTGGGTGCTGAGCACTTTTCAAAATTCTTGCTTAAGTGACCCAGCCAAGGATGCAGACTACAATTTGAACAGACCTCACTTTGCTTAATCCCTGGGCCAGTGAATTAACCACAGGCGTATCCTTCCATCCTCAGCAAGGAAAGAATAGGCACTGGTTGGGGCAGGAATCAAAATGCCGAATAACTGCCAGTACCCACGCCTGCCAAGAAAAATGCCCAGATACCTGTGGGCAAACCAGACAGCCACATTCTGGTACCTTCCTGAGAAGGGATTATTCCTAATAGCGCTGCCAGAGTCTGGCAACCTGGATTATGCTCTTTCCAGATGTACCTATTTCTTTCTGGGATAAAACTCTTGTGAACATGCTCAGGCACACCCTCCCTGCTCTTCAGTAAAAACAGCAGCTATCCAAACACTCTGCTGTCTCCATTATGCTGAGAGAGCCAGGCACACTTGGGCAAGACAACAGTATTTTGTGTAATTATTAAGAAGCAGTGGTCGCGTCAGTGAAGATTCTTGTTTTCATGGAATATTTCATTCATTTCTGAACATAAGCAACCACTTAGCTGCAGTTGTGCTAGATGCAGAGGAGGAAACACATGCTATTCTTGGCTGGGCTGTACCTCTGTGGGAAGCAGCAGCAGCAGCAGCCTCCTTACAAGAGTCTCTGTCGGCTGCGTGATTTAGCTACGCTTGTGACTGTCCTAAACTTCAAGCAAGGACGTGCCTCCAGGTTCTGAGAACCACCGAACGTGAAGGCATGCAAAACACCCAAAGGTAGTCTGGATCCTTCATCTTATACTCTCTTCACCTGGGGCCTGATTGCAGACAACACTCTCCAAAACCATGCGTCCAAGGCTGCTTTAGAAATTCCTCTCCAGGCTGACGACTTGAGATGCTGTCACTCAACATCAGCTTGTTGGGCTGAGAATTGCTGGACCCCACCTCAGCGTCAAGCCTTCATTAAGTGCTTCCTCATCTCTGGCCCAAGTTTTCAGACCACCTCCCAAGTTAGTCTCTAACCAGTCTGCTAATAAGAAGATAAGGCACTCGGTCTGTCGTGGTTTTAAGGAAGCAGAAATATCATATGCTGACATGAATGAAAACATTTACAGAGAAATAGTTTTGTAAAACAGCTCTGACTAAGCTGTTGCTTAGGATTGAACTCAAGCTATGTAAGCCAAAAAATGCAGCTGCATCTTTTCTAGCCGAACCTAGGAACAGCTACGTGTACTGGAAAAACCTTTGACTGGAGGAAAAAAAAAGTAAGGATACCGTCCTAAAAAAGGACTATATCTGGAAGCAAGTGTGAGCATTTGTTTCCTGCTCTGTGGGGTCTCATATCTGTAGCGAAGCAAAGAAAGAGATGGCTGTGGTCTACACTTTAATTGCTAAACGACAGTGCTTTCACTTCATTCTGACATCTGTTGCAGTTACTATTGTAATAGCAGTTACAGTCACTTCAGAGCAATACCACAGGCAAATTTCACTGCCTGAAATTTATAAACAGAAAAACTGAGGTAGAAAGGGATGAGCTCATGCAGCATGTTTATGCAGGGAGTTAATTGCACATGTTTTAATGTTGAAAGTGTTAGGCAGTACCACTGGAAGAACTTAAATTACAACTAGTAATTCTGTGGGCCTTCAATATTTGTCAGCAAATTCAAGACTAGAACTTGTCACTTTTTCTCTCTCCTTTTTTTTATTTTTATTTTTATTTTTTAAGTTGCTCTGTTTTGGTTTTAATTCTCTTGTCTCATCCTTGGAAGGGCATTTCTAAGGGTTTTTTGTTTGTTTCTTTGTTTTCTTCACAACAAACCTGGTGCCTATTGAGGGCCCAGGTCAAGAAGTCCGTCTTAGTTGTTATTTCTTCCGAACTCAAAATATAGCAACAGTTCAAAAAAGGTCTTAGTCTGGAAACCAGCAAGGTGAGCACGACACAGTCCACTTGTAAAAGGACTGGGGGATGTGACACTAGAGCTCAGGTACCAAAAATGGCCCAGGGAGAAAGCCACTGTGTTTGACAGCCCCAGCCTGGTGAGCCTTTAAGCAGAGCAAGCAAAGGTACCCACACTGGCAGAAAAGGGTGCAAACATTAGTGAAAACTTATGAAGAATGACCCTGCAGTTGGCCTGTACTGGAGCCAAGGACTTCTACTGCAGGGCCGCTGCATTTTCCTTACAGTTCCAGGCACTCTAGCACTGATTTTTCTACATGGTCTTAAGGGCAGTTTGGGGCTTGTGTCTTCGGTATCAACAAAGCAGTACTGTACAAACTGGGGTACTCAACCTGCAGGTAACCAATCTCCTTATGAGATACTGTTACTCAGGGAAGGTTATGTTTCTCTCTGATTTTGTCTAGAAATTCCCTCCAGGACATGGAAACTACAACTAATACATCTGTTTTCAACAAAGAGCTGTAGTTTTGAATTGATGTATCCTGAGGAAAAAAAAAAAAAAGAAGAAAAAAAAAGAAGAAAAAAAAGTTTTGCTTTGAAATTACTGCTGATTTCTTTGGGAAATAATTATTAACTGTAATCACAAAGAAGTAGAATAGCATTCTTCTTTTTGTGCCCATGAAGATTGTCACTTGAAACCAGTGCCCACTGGTGCAGGTCTTAAAAGAACTTCTGTCTCATTCTTAACCCAGACCGGCATTACGGAAAGCTGTACTTCTGTAAACTACACAGTTCAGCCTCCCTGAAGAGTTTGCCAGCCTTTGCAGATTTACCCATGACAAAGCAAAACAATTGCCAAGCCTGACTGAATTTATACAGCTAAATAAATCACTTTTCAAGTGTTTAAATATCATTGTGAGCGTGAAAAGATGAAATGTGCTGTATATCATCTCTCCAAAACCAGAAGGAGTTATATTATAAATAAACAGAGTTTGCTTGGTATTAGGGACATAGGAAATTCCATTCAAGAACAGACAAATGGCACATCTTGTCTGGTATCCTGCATCTGGCACAGGCCTGTAGCAGATGCTTAAAATATTTGGCTCTCTTGGTTCCAGTCTCCTCCGTTCCACCTACCACCAATGTTATAAATCACACAGTTTTGCTAACTTCTGGTGAGAGTCTCTTTCCTGCTCACTTGTATAATGTGGGAGTCGGAAGCATGGGCCAGATAATTACATATCTGCCCTGTGTGATAGTTATAACTGTGGCGGGTGCTGAAGCTTGGCTGAGCTGTGGCTCTGCCTGTTTCAGAACATATATGGTATTACTGCCTGCATTGCCTAAGTATCCAAACCAAGGAGCACACAAGCAAGGGCTATGCTTGGCTCCAGAGAAAAGGGGAGAAAATCCTTTTCTCTCTCTTATCTGCCCATAGCTAGCAAGCATACTCATCATTTCTAGGCTTTCATTAATTGACTGCCCTCTTACTGTAAAGGCATTGCCACCTAATTGCATTTAATGCACAATGACCAAAAATTAAATTAGTTTAGTGTCCATCCAGTGGAGTTTGCTTTTGTTCTGTCTTTATTGCAGTGGTTATCAAAATACGGTTCACCCAACAAGCATCTCACCTAACGCAGGCTTCTCTCTTTAGAAGCCTTGTTCTAGTTGTTGTCACTGGTATGTGTATACACCTGAAAATAAGCATGTGGAACTCATCCTTACCAGAAATATGCTTCCCAAAATTTCCCTTCATTTTCTACAATCTTATGCACAACCAACATAAATTCAATGGCACAATCCGTTAAAGACCTCTAAAAACAAACAAACAAAACCTTTCAATTTGACAAATCTTGTGTTTTTTTTTTAAATTCTGCTAATTATATTGCACCCACTTTGTGTTCCCCTGTGAGAT
This sequence comes from Alectoris magna, assembly GCA_030625065.1. Classification (NCBI taxonomy): domain Eukaryota; kingdom Metazoa; phylum Chordata; class Aves; order Galliformes; family Phasianidae; genus Alectoris; species Alectoris magna. The sequence goes on from CM060560.1 coordinate 112,226,084, forward strand.
AAAGAAGGGTTTTTAAAAAGAGAATTTATGACTATGCGTAACTTCCAGTTGCGGTTCTTTCATGCCATCTTACAAAAGCAACAGGAAGAGAGTGGTAGCTGTAGAAATTATAGCCTCATGTATAGGCTATATTGTTCCTGAGTTTGAGCATATTTTCTCCACAGTTGCTGAGCGCTGCTGTTGTTAAGGAATATCGTAAGAATCTTTATATATTAATAAGGGAAAATTTAATCCTGATGGTGGACCCAGACTGTTGGGTATCATTTCAGATGTTGGCTTTCTCCAAGCTCAAAGATTATCCGATTTTGGCTCCAGCCTACCAAACATAACTTTCAGTGTCAAAGGTGTAAATCTAGACCAGACCTTTGATCCAGCAACCCCAAATGTATGCCTGTCTCAGCCACAAACCACGGACTTTGCACTGCCAATCTTCCTGAAAGAACTGAACACATTAAAGCTATCAAGCAGAAGTTTGCATCCTTTAACATGCTCCAAATCAAATATGCATTTGGAAACAGCTGGGCTCAATATTAGCAGGAGCTCCGTGACTTTCTGCACTTCTCCTGTTGTTCAACAAGAGTGACTTCTAGAATATCCGTCTTGCTTCACTCAGGAACAGAAGTAGAGTTTTTTAAGGCAGACGAATGAGTCAGCCACTTGCTCCAAATAAATGGTAATGGTGTTCCAAGTTTCCTAGACAGCTTCAAAAACTACATAGAGCAATTCAGCTGCTTGATATATTGGGTTATGCGCCTCGCACTTAAGACAACAAAAAATCATATACTTTGTAATCCAAATAAAAGTTACTTTACTCACAGCAGTCCAAAGCCACCTCATTTTGTCTCTATCCTCTACTTACATGCTAGTGGCCTTGTTTGTGCTATTCTCAGGAGCAAAAGCAGCACCCTTTATAGTAAAGAAAAGCAGCAGAGGCTCCCAGGCTGCCATAGACATGCTAAATAATACTAAGAATATTAGTGATTGTGATTGCATATGTCCATTTGTATAACAAGAATGTTAATATTTTGCTTTCTGAAGAGATGTAATCCTCAATTAATGTAACAGTGACAAACAAGGCATGAATTAAAATTTAAAAAGTGCATTAAAATAGACTATCTATTTGAATAAATGATTGTAAGGAGATATATAAAACTACAAAAATAATTTCTTTACTTCACAATTTGCCTTAACCAGAAACATAACTCCTTCCTGCCTCAAGAAAGCTGAATACACTGACTCATGTCTTTAAGTGTCATGGCAAATTCGTTCTTTCATAATGTGAAGTAGTCTAGCTTTGAACTTTCGATTTTTGGAAAAGGCAGAGCGGAAAAATGTTTTCATGGGAGAGGAGTGCACATTCCAGAACTGTCGACTGTTATTCGTTTATGATGGGGGAGAAAAAAAATCTGCTTAGGTTTTAGGGTTTGGTTGATGCGATTTGTTGTTTTCTGCGGTTGGTTTTGTGTCACTCTACAGTGAAAGATTCCAGTTTTCACCCTCATTTTTCCAGCTTTCACTTCTTTAAATCTTTGAATAGTCACTATTTGTAGTATACAAAGTAGTCCACAGAGAAAAAATGACTTACGGATTGCTGTGAATTACAGAGCTACGCACAAGCATCATGTGGGAATGCAGACAAATTTTACTCATAAAAATGAAATAAAAGAAAATGTGAGCCCTTCATGGTGTCTTTGTAACCTGAGCAACAGTTTTAAACATAATTTTCTCTGCTGTCTCCTGTTTAACTTTTGATTACTTCAAAAAATATTAAAATAGAAAAATAAAATAAACTTTCTGTAGTTTATTTATTCAACTACAGTAAAAAATATTTCTCTGATGTTCTGAATATTTTGAAGATTATTAACATACATGCTTTCTTTCCTTCCTTTTCAGAAACAGAAGAAAGTGCAGACAGTCAGAGCCCTTCTCATTTGATACTCAGCACTATTATGTTCTCTTCATTGCCGGATGTCAAGTCTCGATATCAGAACAGCTTCAGTGAAGTGCTCTTCTATTAAGCTGAGGTAATTCTCTTCCTAACAACTTGTTTTTAAGCATTACAGAAGTCTTCTGTTCCCTGCCAATAGAGTTTTTCTGGGCAGAACATTTTGCTGTGAAGTATAGCATCAGTCGCCCAGAAGACTGGAACACTGACACTTTCACTATCAGACAGGCAGATTTAAGCCCCATCTGTTATTACAAATTTAGCAGTAATGCATTATGAGCACACGGATTTCGGTTTGGAAAGCAATTGGAAGTGTCCTTTCCTTTCCCTTCATAAATAGAATATTGACATGATAGATGCAACATTCTGGATTCGTGGCCTGTCAGAAGACAACTGTATAACCACTAGGGATATGTCAGAGACTACATTTTGTGATACACTGGCATTAAGATAAAATCACTGAGGACACAGAGAAAAGTCTAATACTGGAACTGTTAACAAGTCTTTCAAAGTTTCATTTCCTTTGGAAAATTGTTGGCTTTGAAAGAATCGATCTTGTCAGAAGTTCTAAGACAAAAGGAAGAAGCTACATGAAAGTACCTGTCTAAGCCAGACGAGGAGAAAACTCCTCCATGTCCAAAGCCAGCTCTCAGCATAGTCTTTGGGGAAGAGAGATCATCTGCTTCTCAGGCACTTGCACACTGAGATAAGGTTCTGCTTAGTGGGATGGATGTTCCTACTTCAGGTTATTTTGTAAATATTATTCACTCAGCATGAAAAGCTGCATTTATGAGAGCTTACCAGTCCCTGGCCAGCAGCATCACGTTTCCTCCCAAGAACACAATCGCGCAGTGTGGGACTGATGTGATCAAAGTCAGCAACAGGAACACGCAGCTTAGGGCACAGGCTAGGAGGCATCAGTTCACTAAACTGTATTCCAAAAATAGGAGGTGGCTTCTGTTGAATCTTATCTAAGAATGCAGAGATGCAATCAGTCTTGGAACTAGCATACACAGCAAACATTTTCATAAAGATTTATACCCTCACACAGCTTCAGTATTTCCCCTCCTTTCCTTGTACATCAGTAGTCAAGATATTGGCAGCATTCTCTCTCTTGCCCTAGTAGAAATGTGCATCTTTCACGATGTAAGATGTAGTTTGCAGCTTAAAATTAAGAAGTTTCTAGAAATGCACACCAGTGTAGCTGAATTGTGGTAAACTGAATCAGAAAAAAATATGCTATTAATTTAAATAATTAATTGTTTTAAGTAATGTTCAAGTAAATGTGATACTATATAAATACCATTGCAGAAAAGAGAGGAAGGGAAATATACAGATGTAGGTGCATAGGGAGATTCTTATTAGTATCTCTAACAAAGTTGCCTCGGGCTCCACATTTGCTTTCAAAGCAATGAAATTCTATTACAGGGCAGTAACCAACGTGGCACATCATTTTTTGAGGTCATTTAAAGCTTGCCTGTTAAGCAAACATTACTCTGAATTGTCTTCCAAGGATTCATATTTCCTGTATACTTGCAGCAATTTTTTGTCCTATCTGTCTCCTAAACTATCATTTTGAACCACTGACAAACTGTTTGCCTAAAACCAGAACTTTCTTTTCATTGCCTTTCTGTTATTAATATTCCTTAAGTTACTTTTCAGCTTCCACTCAAGGCTTACTGCAATACTTTTTTCTTTTTGTGGAAGTCCACTGTACTTTGCCATGAATCTCAATTGAACTAGAATGCACATAGAATCATAGAATCACAGAATCATAGAATGGCCTGGGCTGAAAAGAACCATAATGCTCATCTAGTTTCAACCCCCCTGCTATGTGCAGAGTTGCCAACCACCAGATCAGGCTGCCCAGAGCCACATCCAGCCTGGCCTTGAATGCCTCCAGGGATGGGGCATCCACAACCTCCTTGGGCAACCTGTTCCAGTGCATCACCACCCTCTGTGTGAAAAACTTCCTCCTAATATCTAACCTCTCCCCTGTCTCAGTTTAAAACCATTCCCCCTTGTCCTTTCCCTATCCACCCTCATAAACAGCCATTCCCCCTCCTGTTTATACGCCCCCTTCAAGTACTGGAAGGCCACAATGAGGTCTCCCTGGAACCTTCTCTTCTCTAAGCTAAACAAGCCCAGTTCCCTCAACCTTTCTTCATAGGAGAGGTGCTCCAGCCCTCTGATCATCAAATCACATCATCACATAATGCCATGTGAACTGTAAAAGATAATGTAACTTAACTCACCCAAAATAGGTTGAATCAGGAGTTGTAAGAATAATCAAAATCTCATTTTTATTAGCTAGTAGACCCAATAAGCCATTGAAGCTCTGTATTTTTTTCCCACATAGCACAGAATACACCAATTTAAGTATCCATAGCAAACTGTAAAAGCATCCCAGTAAAACAAGATGTATTTTCATACTTTTATCAATTTTTATGACCTTCTTAGCACTCAGTAGAAAACTTGAAGGACTTTATACTGAGCAGTATTATGTATGGGAAACGTGTTAATTGTTCATATTCTTTAGGTGAAATATATGCCCTTGCATACTTGCACGTATTTATGTATGAAAGCATATGTGTTTTTAGTAAATTTTCATGCTAAATATTTTAGACCAACTTACAGTTTTTGGTAATGCGAATAGAGAGGCAAGTTATTCAACATCCATGAATACATCATTTTAAATGCAATAGGAAGTTTGTTATAATGCCACCGGCTTGCATATGTCTTTATAGAACTTGTATTTAGAACCAGTCTGTCACTGACAGCAGAATATAAATCTTTGTCTTGTTGTTGTTGTTGTTGTTGTTGTTGTTGTTGTTGTTGTTGTACTGGGTTTCTATTTACTGCTGACTACAAAGGTTTATTTATCAATATAAGTGGAAGTTATCTGAATGGCAGCCAACGAATAAACAAAGTGAACAGCCATGATTCAAGGCATTCTTTTTTTAAGTATTATTATTTAAGTATCCAAAGGCCATGCAGGCAAGAACTTAGTCCCCACCCTGTGAGATGGAAATATTGTTCACCTCTCTTTGCAGTACCATAGGCAATGAAATCCAAGTGATTAAGCCAGAGCTAAATGCTTTCCTCATCTCAGAAAGGTGGCACTGTGCAGCTCAGCTGAGTTGCGGCTACCTGGAAAAGGGAAGAATTTGGCCATCTGTGCCTGAAAAGAGACATTTTAAACTTGTTCTAACCACAGAGTAGGTTCTGCTAAGCAGAATGATTTCACAATGCTGAGTTATTTCCCACGTTTCTTTGTTGCTCCAGTAAAGTAAAAAAATGCAGGAACCGCAAAGTCATATGATCCATGGAAGAGAGAATAATGTGGTTTCTAAGAAAAATATTTATTACCAAGCAAGCTGTATTGATTTATTAAATGACAGCTTCCCATCAGAGTGTTTGTTTGTATGGTGCTTGAAACCACAACGGTTATATAAAGCCAGGACATTATTTGTTTAAAGGCATCCACTTGTGTTTTTCTTAATAGAAATATCAGTACACGACAATGCCAGGTTTGCAGAAGCGCATCCAGGAATAAACTCCTGAAAAATTATTTTTTTCCTAGAGCATCCACTAAGCCAGTGCAGGCACTGCGTCTCATTGCTAGTCTTCTAACGTAAGATTTATAGGATGTTATAATTAACAACAGGTGGCAGGGAGCACTGTGTGCACGGCGAACAAACTGAAAAGACTAGCAGCTCGGGAGACACTTATGAATCATCAAAACTTTTCCCTGGATAAACTCAAGTAGTAATCCTGGTAGGTTTTATAGCTTTTCCTTTTTTTTTTTTTTGTAATTCCCCATTCCCCACTCCCTTTTCCTTTTTTATGTCAGAGATTAAGGCCAACTCTCAATATCCTAACACATTTGTCTTTACATTACTTATCTTTTCCATTTTTATGTCCACCTATCCATAAAGTCAGATGAATTACGCTTCCCTATCGCTGAGCACTACTTGGAGAACTACAGACAAGTCCATGCACAAAATTTCTAAATGATGCAGATTTTTTGTGTCTCCAATTTTCCAGCTCTCTCAAACTCACATGCTGCACAAAAGAAACCATACAGAAAAATAAAAGGTTCCATTCAAGACCTACACAGCCTCCACATCGGCTTCAAGAAAACCACATCTTCAGTTCAGGACTGAAAAAAGAGGGAGGAGAACACTGAGATGTGTGAGTGGGCAAAAACAAAAATACATCCTAAATTAATTTTAATCTGCGCATTTAAACAAGTGCCATTCTTTCTACATCGTTATTTCTGATGTGATAATGTGAAGGATGGTATGCAGGGAAAGGCTTTATTGACTCAATCAAAGGAGGACTCAAATCTCAGATCTACCAATGGATCCAACTTTCAGGATTCATTTCCAATGTACGAACCTGAGGAGACATAGAGATAGTCATAGAGTATCACAGAGGAGACAAGATAGTCATATGCCATAACATAATGATTATAAGAAGGTACTTGTATTTGGCTTTTATTTTTTTTAAATAAGAAAAACAATATTTTGGATAATTGGCTGTGTATCCTCACTGAGTAGAAAATACTTTAAATGCATTAACTTGTAGGAAAATATAAATAGGAATGTTCAAAAAAATAGGAGGAAAAAAAAAAAACCAAAAAACCAACAGTATTTGTACTATAGAAGGGATTTGAGATTTTTACTGAGACATTCCACATTCTTGCCAATATAGTTCCCTCAGTTCCTCTACAAATAACTCTGATGCGTGAGATTAGTTTCTACTAAAGCCTTTTTAGGGTGTTTCTTCCCTCCCCTTACCTCCTGCCCCCGAACCCTAAGTACACTTGAGTCATTAACCTTAGAGTTCTTAGCATTACTGCATTAGAGAGTAATGACAGTTATTCTTGCTTTTTGCTACCAGGCTGCCAACATGAACACAGCGTGGTAAAAGTTCGAGTCCTTTATAGCATAGAAAGCTAAAACTCTCAGAGAACACACTAACTGTAGAAGAACACGTCCATTTTTCCTGAACATATGGGGCCATTTTACCCAAGGGCAGGATATTTATTAGTCCCTGGAATAATCTAGGCTGTGACAGTGCTACGTAGGTGTGCATTCACTAATGTATTTACATACAACTCCATAATGGAAAGCGATCAGTTTTAGTGAGTATGCTTTATAATTCTACAATTGGACTACTTCTCTCAAATCTGCCAGCAGATATTAAGTTGTGTGCTTATTCAGCACAGCCCAAATGGGCACCAGTGTTTTGGATAAGACATTGAGAATTGTAGTCTCAATTGATTTTTGCTGAACTGCTTTATTGCCTAGAAGTGACTGTTGTAATGATGAAGTTATCCTGCTAGTTGCAGACTGCGTCGGATTAAAATTCACATAGCAGTGTCCATCTATAACTGAGACGCTAGTTGCCCAAGGGATAACTTGTTACTCTGGATAATTAATCAGAGGTGATGGGAAATTTTTCTTAATGTTCTTGATAATCTCCAGGGCATCATCCATGAGTGAAGTGTTGGCCTCACTGAAGTGGAAAGCAAGTTTCATCAGTAAGGAGGGGAGGCCAAGAGTTTTCTCACAAAGCACTTAACGACCTGGTGTCATCTGGCAAAGTTTCTCTGCACAGTCCTTTTTCCGACTTGGAGAAATAGCTCATTTCTATTACATATTTCATATGCATACATACCGAGACCCTTGTTTTAGTAACCATAGACATTTTAAGGAAGGTTCCACGCATTCTTTAGGGTAAATAGTTTGTAAAGGGCTTGAATATATGTCCAGACACTCTGTCAGTTCTGTGTGCTTGAAAATACGTCCTCAATAGGAGAATGTTTCTGCACAGGCAGAAGGAAGGTAAATAAGACTTGTCTAAAATGCTTAGAGATTCAAGTCCTTCACTTGAAACAACCCAAAGACTATTGCTCTGTAGAGTGAAGCTAGCCTCAATATCATTTTTATTTATTTTTTAAAGAAATAAAACCTTCCCTCTTTTTATCAGATGTCCAAATTTAGGGATTTAATAACTGGGTTACTTAAAGTAATCACTTTTTAAAAGTCACTATTTTAAATCATTTCTTCCAGTAACATTTTATTTTTGAAAGTATCCATAGCTTTTAGATATGTAGGGACCAAAATGGGGTGCTTTTCTTATTGATGTGTTTCAGTATGGCTAGACAAAAGTAGGAGAAATTTAAGAAAAACCTGAAGTATTTTCAGTTCAGAAGAAGAATTTTCCCCAACCCAAACCTGTCAGACTTTTTGTTTTAAACTCTTCGATGATTTAGACAGATGTTAAATCCCATTGAAACTGACTCAGCAATTTATTTCCTCTAGTCAGCTCTTTCAGTTGTGATTTATTAATCTTAAATCTGAGAGATGAATTAGCACTTGGCATTTTTATTAGCTATTCATTGGTTTAGCCATCCTTGCCCTAAAACCAATATTTTCCTCAGCTGCATCTATTTAAAATAGAGATGTTTTAAGAAATGTAAAATATATACATAAAATAATTTAATCATGGAAGTTATGATACACTGGATGGAAGTATAACATCTCAGTTATAATTTGACTGATTTTTCATTTGTGTGCTGTAAAAACATACAAAATGTTTTCGAATGAGTTACTGCTGAACACAACTAGATCTTGACGTATAGATTTTGCCAAGCTCATAAAGAGAGCTATAAGCTTTGCATTCCTTCTTTTGATTGTCCCCTGGCTCAGCAAATTTGACTCAATTAAGAGCACACCATGATATTGCCGAACGCTCCCATTTTGAGCCACTTCATGACAGTTTCAGTGTAGCAGGAGCTAACCAAATGCTTATTTTTTCATATTGTTCAGCAGCACCATGAACTCTAGTGCAGACATTTCAATGGGCTTATTTCTCATTATGACTAATTTGAGTTCTCCATAAGAGGTTCTCAAAGGTATCAGCACTTCTATGAATATAGCAAAAGTGCCTGGCTTTCTGCATTAACTGCAGCTGTGAAAGTCTATAATTCTCTGTAATGTCTCCAATCTGAAAGAGAGATATTGCAGGTAGGAACTTACTTAGATTGATGTTTTTGTTAACACTGTTTCTTTCTTCTGAATGGAAATTAGTACCGGTATCTTGCTTTTGCACTGAGCTATTTCCTAAATTCCTTAGTAAGGAAGAGAAGACATTTCTGGGGTAAGGTTAACACATGTGATGAGACCTACGTTTCAACACAGGACTCGGATACAGGATCTGTATCTGTATTATTCAGGCACTGAACTTCCATCGTGCAGGAGTCAAGCCACCCTCAGCTTGTGTAAATGTTACAAGTTCTTTTCATGTGCATTAGTTTCCCCTTTTGTCAAAACACAGTTACAGCACACCCTTTAACATCAAGTTTAGGATGGTAAACTGAGTATAGTTTGTGATGAAATGACACGCTGAAGGGTGTTTACTAATACTTGTTGAATGCAAGGATAGAGCTACATAATTTCTACCATAAAGAATTTGCAATCTTACTACTAATTTGCAAGAGACATTTACATTGCCTACCGGAGCTGTTTACATGTCCCATAATTCTGATCCAAAACAGCCATGAGTACTTCAGCCAGTGGAGTCACTGTCGCTGGCATGAATCTTTCATTTGAATTCTTTTAAACTGGGATAGAACTAACTATCTGCTGATATTTGACCTTTAATTTGTTGACGCGAGTCCTTTATTTATGGAAATGTACACATGTGCCTGTATGCATGAGAACAACATAAAAAAAGTTTATTGGGGGAATGGGCACAATAAAACATCTCAAGTAAAATGAAAGACAATATTGAAACAACAGAATCTATGCTGTATTTTTTCTATAGGAATAAGAGATAGGAAAGATGAAGGCTCTTTGCAAGAGTGAATTATCATAAACCTTGTAGTAAATGGCAAAACACTAAAACCAGCCAGCAAAAATATCCTCTGTGCTTCTGGTCCTTTATTAAATGAATAAGAACTAAGTCAGCTAAAGATGACACAGGTGTTGTATGCTTGTCTTTGTATCAACTCTGCTTACACCAGCTCAGATCCATATAGACATATTGACTTACTGACGTTAATTTAGGAAAAAATATGTCATGGCAAGGGAGTGAAGGAGAAAACCAGTAACATATTGAAGACATTTAAATTCTGCAGAAGTTCCAGTTAAAAGTCGCTTTCCTGTGATCTTCACATTCCACAGCAATTTTGGCTCATTTACATGTCGGCCAAATAATTTGGCTTGATCAGAAGATACAATTTTATTCTTGTTAAATACTCTGGTAATGTATTTATTTCCTCTCAATCTTACCAATATGATTCCACAACACATACTTCATAGGGAAATTTTATGGAAGACATCGCACAAGTTTACAAATGAATAAACAAGGAAGTCATATACTTCCTACTCTAACTTCTTTTGATTGTCAAGCTGAACTTTTTTTCATTACTAAAGCCAGTGTGCAATGCCTTAGAGAAACACTCTACCCTTTTGAAAATAGAGATGCCCTTTGCTCTGCATTTTCTAGAAAATTAATATTTATGATGAATTATGTATTTCACTTACTTAAAAAAAAAAAATTAAGAAGTCATGTTTAAAGGCTAATCAACTCAGCAACTTTCCTTTATGCTGTATGTTGTAATGGGATATTGAGCCGCAGATATTTTTAGCAAACTTACTGCTTCTTGTGAAAGAAGCCATGAAATCAGTAAAATATTTTTCTTTTAAAAAATATTATTAATAATTTAATATTACATAATATTAATTTAAAAATTAATATTAATTTAAAATTATTAAAATTTTCCATGAAATCAGAAAAATATCCACAAAACCAGGAAGCAACCAATTAGCCTTCCCTTCCGTGAGAACATGTATCTGCTCACCATCTCTTGGGATTTTGGTTGTATGAGAGTTTCTCTGGAATGTATTTGAATTACACTTCTTTGGACACATACTATGTTGCCATTTACTCTAAGGTGTGAAAGTTAAGAATGGGACAAAACAAGTCAATCACACTCACTCATCAGGATAATTTGAATTCAGCAGTGCATTATAATCAGTCCATCTTCTGCTTTAGGCAGAGCGCCAACAACAGTTTTCTGGGACATGACAGAAGGACAAACACCAAGCTGTCATAGCAGGAACCTGTCCAGACTACTTCTCTCAAACTCGCTGAGGTCTTCCTGTTCACGACTGATTGCAAACAACACAAACCCACCAACCCTCCTCTCTATTTGACTTATCAGATTACTGGCATTTCTGGTCTTCCAAATGTAGGAAAACATAAAACTATCTTGTCAGTCATAAGATAAAAAGATTTTGGTAGTTATCTACTCATGTTGAAACCATTAGACTGATATTTTCCGAGCTTTGGTCCATGTATTATTTTAAAATGAAAGCCATAGTTTTCACAGGATCTGAACTTGATACAATTAAATCTTCACCATTTAAGCCTTGGCAGCACTGGCACAGTTACCTTTAAAAAAACTATTACTTAAAGTACAGATTGGAACAAGCAATGAACAGCTCTGTTCATGTAATGAATGCAGTAAGCAGAAGTAATTCAGACTCAGAAGTTCAGACTGAGAGTTCAGTTTCAAAGTCTTACTACCCCCAAAACTCTGCAGGTGTAGGCTGCAGGTGTCCATTGCAGAAACCAGCTGTAACTATTCATACTTCACCTAGCAGATCTGGAAAGCAGAGTAACTTACATGAAAGGTTATGATTTGACGAGCCTTGGGACTGATGGGTCAAAAATCATTATCTTGAAAAAAAATAAAAAAATAATAATAATTCCCAGTTCACAATATTTTGGAAATAAGTAGGGGAAAAAAAAAAAAAAAAAAAAAAAGCATCTACACAGATCTGGATTATTCTCAGACAAGTTGAAGATGGAAAATAATTAGATCATCCAGCCCATTTCCCTGCCAACACAATACTGTTCTCTGCAATACATATTCTAGTGCTTAGGTTTTGTTGTTGTCTGAAGTCCCTTGGAAAGGGAGATTCCAGCATTTCCTTTGGATACATGCTGGCACACTACCAGGGAGGCTTTTCCTTCCCTGGTTAGCCAAGCATTCCTTGTTCCTTCATTATTTCTTCTTCCACTAAAGAACCCTTCTTCCTCCTTGGTGCCAGAACCCTTCAGGATTCCAGAGGGGATGATTTGCCAACAGGAATACACATTCCCGAAAAAGGATATTCCATATTATGGAACCCATCGCTAACGATTTTAGGAGAACATTCCTGTAGCCTCCTTTTGTTTACTGCCAGATGAGAAGAACACATCTGGAAAGTGCTTCAGCGCCTTTCAACATCTTTAATGCAATAATTCTTCAGTATAAACTTCAGGGAGAGTACTCATTAAACCCAAAGCTTGATCATCTCAGATCAGGTTAGGATTGCTGGAAGTGAGTCCCACTCTGAGCAGTAAGTTCACATACACCACGTAACTTGTGATTTGTCCTTTAAAATAAGTGGCCTGAAGAAGGAGCAGAAAAACACAGAGATGTTCTTGGCCCAGTGGGGACAGAATACAAAGTCAGGTATCTGTACTGTCTGAATGAACTCAGAACAGCATCAAATACATGTAGAACATTCACATGCAACAATCATGCTATGGATGCAGTAGCTAATGCATACTCCTTCCAGGCAGTTCTGTTATTGACAGAGAAAAGATTTACTACCATTCAACAGCCTGTGTGCAAGCTAAGTATCATGAAATCCTTATGTGTGTTTGTGAAGAGCTCCTTCTGTAGTTCCCACAAAAGCTGTGGTTCACAAGGAACCACAGGACAAGACAGCCTGCTTATTTTCAGACATTTAAAGAGTCAGGTCAAGGCAGGAATTTAACTGTGGTTTGCTGAACGGAAGCGTCTTCGTGTTAACATTGTCAGATTGAGTAACACAGCCTTCTAACATAAGCAGTCCAAGTCTGCTACCTTGATGAAAACACTGTAGTATAGGTCATGATAAATGTCATTCCCAAACAACAAGTTTAATTTTGCCTTCTACAGGCCTAGCCAGAGCACTCAGAAATATTTTCTTAGAAGAAGAACAAATGTTAAATATCTTTTTGCTCATATTTGAGCAGGTGGACTTCTTAGTAGTTGGTCATACAAAACAATTTGCACAACAGAAGAATTAAATTTCCATTACCTAATTCAAAAGAAAGGACAAATATAAAAGAAAAACAAAAGAATTTGATTGTAAATCTGTCCGCCTCCTTGAAGTAATAGAAATATTCTTGGATGTGTCTTCTCTTTTGACACGTTTATACTGACTGCAAATAGAAGGGCAAAAGTGGAGCATTACTTCCTCCAAACTGCCTCAGAGCATTCCCTGGGGACAGGCAGAGGAGGCCTTTAGGGCACATTGTGGCTTCACTGCTTAGCAGTAGGTTTAGGTTTTTCCTTCAGTGAAAAGGGAGAGTCTGGGAAGGCACTGAAAAACTTGCTCCATTTCAGTGAAAGACCAAGCTTTATCCATTCCACAGAGCACTTCTGTCAACAAAGGACAAGGCAGCCTAAATGAAACTTTAAATCTGTGCACTGACAACCAGTCAAGTGAAGATCAACCACATACTTCACTTGAAAGTTGTTTATAGATGGGATTACACTTTGGGCAAACCCTGTTAGGATTCAAGTTAGTTTCAGAGTAAAGACGGCACAATGTTAACTCAGGGTCTTTAGGATCTACCCAGTATTCTCTATCAGCAGTGTTTTGTCCTAAGCTTAAAAGAAAAAAAAACTTGCTGTTCAACCAATAGTCACAGCAACCATCAAAAATAATCTGTATAAAAAAAAGAATACCCTCTTCATTCGCACAATGCGTGTAACTTACCTTCCGTAATACTTCTTATTCTGTTAAATGCACGGTCAATCAGAAAATAACAGAAGCACAAGTTGCCTCAAAATTCAGAGGTCGGGGGAGAAATCAGATTTGAGACTTTCTACCCTCTACAAACACCAAAATAATTGGGATAAGAAGGGGACTTTTTTAGGCGTTTCCATCACTTTCACTCCAATCCAAAAAAAATAGAAGCTTCTTTTTCCGAGGTCTGGACCCTTACACTCACACAAATCAAAGAAAAAGAAAAAAGAAAAAGCAACCCCCTCCCCACAACCACCACAATCAAAGAATTTGGCAAGAAAAAAAACAGAGATATGGCTGAGTAACATTAAACTAACCAATCTGCATCCTAGCACATCCAAGATACACAGAGTCCTTCTAATGAGCCAAGCTCTTTTCTTCCTACAAGAAGGAAAGAACATTTTCTTGTGTTACATTTCCTGTTTTCCTTTCATTCTTCCAGAGAGGGATGGTTCTTCTGGTCAGGGCAGATAATTGCACAGCCTATGGTACTGCTTTGATAAATTCAGAGGACAAGAAAGCTTAGTAAATCCAAATTCCCATGAATAAGCACACCAGGCATCTTAGGCATACTTTGTTACAGTTTCCAAGCTCATTGATAATGTTGCCTTGAAACTGTCCAGCAAAGAGGATGAAACTGTGTAAATACAGCAAAGTGTAATTAACTTTTTCATTTTGTAATGTCTAAAGTAACTTCTCTATAATGCAATTATGTTGTTCTTGGAAAGACCTACTGCAGAGCCAGATTACGCTCTGTTGCATTTTCTTTCCAGACAGAAGAATCCCTATTCGTCAGCCAGAATGTTTGCCTTTTAACTTCAGGAACTTCATGGCTCTATATTCACATGTGAGAAAACCACCTTCTTTAGTAAGCCTTGAGGGGTTTACATTCAACAGAACAACTGACAATCTGCGGCTCAGCAGTTGTCAGCCTGCATCTGCCAACAGAAGCCAGCTTGACATAGAACATTTCCATTTCAGCTTCATTTGCTATTTTATACAATTTGTCTCTCAGCTCTGCCTCATCCCAGCTCCACATCATGGAGGGCACTGGAAATGCAGTGCATGGAAGGCAGGAAGAGCTGGCAAAAACTCACTGTAACTCATGCTGTGCACAGGTTCAGGGCAACGTGCTTCCTCTGGTGTTACAGTAACACCACTGAAACCATTGCTTGCTCAGCTCTGTACTCAGCAGCACAGATATTTGGGTGTAAAATGACAGATGATGGCACCCATCTGTGAGAGACGGAGGACAAGTTATGTTTGTAGAGGTCATAGACAAGTCCTCCAACAAGAAATGTCAATGAATTTTTAACTCCCTTCAAAGCAAACATGGTGTTAGTCACTGATAACATCCAGCCTTTCCTCTGTCTGTCTGATGCTTAATCTCTGCCAGCTGCCTAACGACAGCTAAAATAAATGCACAATCCCACTAGTGAGTCCTTTACTTCCACTTCTGCTCCCCTGCCCATTCATATTTTTGAGTTTCTCCAAAAATAAAAGGGGAAATAAAACATGGCAGCTTTTTTGACATGTAGAAAAGGGACCTCAATTTTGTATCTATCTCCTTTCATTGATTTACCAAAGCTTGTGGAATATGTACTAATATTGTCCAATGATTTTAATGTGAGTAGTAGTATTTTGCATGATGCAATCATCAGTCTCTGCAGAAGAAAGTAACTTCCTCGGAATCTAAAATGGCTAATTGCTTAATGCTCTGAATCCCTCTTTGTATTGCCTGATACAGGCACTCCACCAGAGTGTTCCACAGAAAGACGTATCTCCCAGGCAGATTGCTTTTTCTTCTTTATAAAGGTATATACCTTTATATATATAGCTATATACCAGCTAACTAAAGAGAACAAATGAGTAGAAGCATAAAGCCTGGAACTCCAAATCATGGAATCACAGAATCATAGAATGGCTTGGGTTGCAAGGGACCTCAGAGATCATCTAGTTCCAACCCCCTGCTGTGGGCAGGGCTGCCACCAACTTACATCAGGCAGCTCAGGAATCCAACAAGCCTGGCCTTGAACTCCTCCAGGCATCCACAGCTTCTCTGGGAAGCCTGTGCCAGTGCCTCACCACCCTCTGAGTGAAGAATTTCTTTCTAATCTCTTTCGGATCTCTTTTTACAGCAGTAAATTGTCATCTATCTCACTTTTTAATTTTTTTTTTCTTTTAGATATCTTGGATTTATCATAAAGTTACATGTCAAAATTACATATATAGTTGTCATGTATTTTGTACATAAGACATATGGCTTCTTAGATCAGCTTCCCTATGGTGAGGTCTGCTGAGCATTTCAAATGAAATGCTTCCTCTGAACTATCTGTAAATTCTTCTGTTATAGTCCACATTTATTTTATTGGTTTGGTAGGGGAACTAAGTTTCTCATGAGCATCTCATGGAAAGAGTCCAATGCAGTAAGAAACATATCAAAATCATCAACAAGAAAGCTTTATTATTTTGTAATTTATTTCCTGCTGTTAATTCCTTAGCTGATTTATCTCATTTCTGACTGATTTCACAGGTCACTAGACTTGCCAACACATTTTTGCTTTAAGTCACTTCCTTGCCAGACCAAATGAAGAAATAAAAAGTCTTCATAAAGAGAACAAGCATATCTTTCAGTCTTCCTGCCTCCATCACTGAATACAAGACAAGATAGGAAAAGAGACTATTACAGGCAATAAAAGGAGCATGCATGCTTCTTACACGTATGCACACATCCTCTATATTCCATGAAAGAGACAGTTTAATGAGTAGAATTCTAGGAAATATTTCAAAACCAGTAACACTGGACTCTTCAATCATGGATCAGGGACTTCTTTGTAGTACTCTGAATACATATAGCAAGAAGGTAGCCTGTGAACTAAAAGGCTTTATATTCTGAACTTCCAGTTCTCTTCTTTCAGTTTTCTTCTTTTGTCAGTGTGCTTCACAAACCTGCCAACATTAAAACCCACCCTGGAAAGTGAGGACAAGTCTTGTATTTAAAACAAAATACTCTGTTACTAGATACTCAGGTTGTTTCTTGTTATAAATTTAGCCAAAAAGGCAAAAGCGCAGATCCCACCACAAGCACTCCCCGAGAGAAGGAAGCTTCTCAATAATGCAGTAGGTATGGATGAGACAATAGCTTTCACTTCCTTTGCTGGGACACCATTCTTGGTTTTCTACAGTCATGAACCTTAGAAAATTGTAGAATTTATTTATTTCTACCCTGCTGTAATTTTGCTTTGCTCATGAAACAGTCTGCTTTATTTGTGTCCCTAAGATCTTACCTTTATTAAAGGATAAATCAATTGTAAGTTTAAAAGTTAACTCAATTAGGGTGTTTATGTGGGGTCTTTGCACAATGTTTATGAGATAAAGTTTGAAGTAAAGCTCAGACGTGTTCTGTTTCTCATTTGTGCTACAAAAATTGCAGTGCAGCTAGGAAACATACTTCAGTGAGTCACATCTTGGAAAAGAAACAAATAAATGGCTAAAAATGAAATAACGGTAGGTTATCAGGAAATAAACAGTAACTGAGCTAGTAGACTTGTTTGTCATCCTGCTCACGACCACTTCTAGTCCATGTTTAGGATGAGACTTCAACCATCCAACTAAAGAAAGCCAGTCATTACTCTTGATGATATAACACTCATAACAAAGGCCAAAAAGAACTGCATTTATTTTTTCTGCCAAGTAAGGCTACAAGGGTTGAGACTCTTGAAAGACAGGAATTTATAATTTCAGCCTTTAGCTGATCAATAATCCTTAACATTTTCTTTCACATCTCAGAGTTCCTTGCAAATATAATGAACACCTACCAGTGCTTTAGTCTCCCAAAGTAGGTAGCATTATACCAGCTTCCCTGTGTAAAACTGAAAGTGAAAGGGTGTAATTCCCTACATACCTATAGGAGCAAAAGTGGGGATGATGATAAGTGCTAACAACTCTGCTGGTATCATTATACATTTACACTCTTTTTATTTTTCTAGGTGCAAGCATTACACATTTACATATAAATGCCGAAGAAAAGGTCACTCTATGTCATGAAATACAACTTATTTGTCAAAACAAAATTCCTTACTGCATTCAAAAAATAATTCCCTTTAACTCTCCATCACATCCTTACTTTTCAGCCAGGATCAGCAGTGGAGCAGAGATCGTCTGTAAAGCAAAGGCGTAGGCTAAGTCCTGTGAGCAACACACTGGCAGCATTCATCTCTGAACCTCTCCTGTTCCTTTAGATTTTAAACGCATTCCCACAGTTGGAAGCTTTTGAGTTAGGGCTTCAGCTTTTGTCAGGAGAAATATCACCTTTGCTCCTCTGTGTTACCTCAAGATGGGTTTTCCCACCGTGTAGAGGCTAGATCAGGAACAGGACCAAAGTAATTCTTGCCTGAAGCAACCTCTTTAAAATATATTTTAAAAACAGCTATTCAATGCTTCCATTACATTTGCAAGTTTATTTTTTTACTTGGGTACAATACCGACACCTCTTCAAAGCTGCTAGAAATTTATTTTGAAGCAGAAACAAATGGAAAGATGTCCAATGGGTCATTTGATTTATTGCTCTTTTAAATGCAGTGTTAAAGTGGTCATGTGTATAAAAGTTACGTATTGTGATTCTGTGGAAAGGTTTAAAGGAATAAGCGATACACATTTGCTTTTCTAATTACAACTGACTGGTTTTTTTGGTTTTTGGTTTGTTTTTTTAAAGTGGTTTCAAAACAATGCTATATCACTGTATAGTATGTGCAACATATAGTATGTTGCACATGTATATGTATATGTATATACATATATATGTATATATATATACATATACATATATACATATGTATATACATATGTATATACATATACATGTATATACATATACATGTATATGTATATGTATATGCACATATAGTATGTGCAAGCTAAACTAAGAGTTTAGTTCAGAGAAAAGAGTGAGAAGATATGTCTCCAAGCTAGATAGCAAAAGCTTTGGCACCTCTGAAGTGAACGTTTCTACACATAGGTGTGATTCAAAACAGTATACACACATTTCCAACAGCAAGATTTGTAATTCCTCACCATCCTACCAAAAATGCTAAAGGAGTCTGATAGTTTGTACACTATCTTGGCTGAGCCTGTGCTCGCTGATGCCAGATATCATTCCTAATGTTCTCAGCCTCTTACATGGATTTCAGGACTTTGTATCCAAGAAGTACCTAATGCTTTTGTGGAAAATGTTATTCTTGAGGAGTACTGCATGCAAGGCTTACATTTCATTTTATGATCTTTTATAGAAAGCAAAGTTTACCTCAATATGCTGTTTCCTTGTCAATCCGTCCATTTATCTACTCCTTCCACCCCAAGATAATATTCAAGTTTTCTGGGCAATATGAATTTCCAACTGAGAGAGGTCTAAAATAGAATTCTACCCTTGCGCATGTTCCTGAAAACCAGTGGGTGAGCAGTGGGCAGAGACAACTTGGCAACATGACCACAGAGGGAAAGACAGACAAGATTTATCTGTTAGTCATTCACTTTGGCCTCAGGAAAGTAAAGAATGTAAATCCAGAAGAAATCAGAATTCATTGGTTTTGCTGCTCACATAGCAGCTTGGACAGTCCGGTTGGGTGATACAGTAAAGGATCCATTTGGGATCCAAATGTTTTACCCATCCTCGCCATAGGACACCAGGAACACACGTTGCCTGAATACAGGTCGGATGTTAAGACAAGTACAGAATTTGTGGAAGGAGAGGCAGAATTAGTCCTTCCCACCCTCTTCTGGTTTTCTTCCTCTTCCTAAACTCCTATTTAGTAATATATGGTCTGACATATTTCTGATATATAAAATCTGATTCTATTACACATTTTTTTTTTAATTTACTTCCACTCATACAGCTTAAGCATGAAGCAAAATGAGTAACGGAGAGCCTTACAAAATAACAGAACATTCTTAAAAATGTTGAAGTTCACCAATTTGGAAAGAAACAACTGTCAAAGTTTTGCCAGACTACAGGAAAAAGATGATATTGAGTGGTCTCCACACTGTCATCATCTCTTTACAGCAATAGGAATCTTCCTCTTTAGCACAAACCCAGTCTCCACTGTTTTGCCTATGTAGTTCAGAATCTGCATCCACTGCAGGCATGTTTCAGGCTTTGTAATTTTCAAACATCTGTATTAAGTAAGTCCTCACACTTTTAATAAAATATGAAAGCCAACCTTATGGGGCCCAGTTTTGCCCCTCTACCCTCAGCCAACACTCCTACTTTAAAAGAGTGCTTTGCTTCCTTAAGTCGGGCACAGGCACCCTTCACAGTATCCACAAGTGCTTTTCCCAAGAATGCAGCCTCAGTTCAGGAAACAATATTGAGAAGATTAAAAACAGAAGTGGGGGACTATACTCTTTAAACTCTCTCTTCAAAAAACAGAGACATTACAAATGTTACAAATGTATTTGTTGTTATTAAAGCCAAAGAAGAAAAGGAAGGGGAGAGATGCAACAAATCAAGGTATTTCAAGTGTCCTTAGTGCAACATGTCTCTTTGTGTTCCATAAATCCACCTCTATAACCCAGAAAAACACTTGGAGGCACCCGGTAGATTACTTGGCCCATAGGAACTGACAAAAGAGACCCCTCAGGGTAGGTACACAGCATCTTCCCAGCCCCAAAATAAACACAGCAAGTAAGCATAAGAGCAAGCTTACTGTGCTCTGTGCTCTGCAGCCATCTGCTGAGCTGACACTGGTAACGTTTGTGAAGTAGACAAGCCATCAAAATTTATATAGCTGTTAACCAAAATCAAAGCTGTTTCTTCTGTCTTTTCAAAAACTATTGCATTTGAGCTATACTTAGTTCATATCTTTCAGATGTATTTCCAGACTTCCTGAAGCATGAGGGTTATAAGCAGATTTAGTAATCTGATCCACTGATCCCAAGAGATGAAGATCTAAGTATTATTTTTGCAACACCTCTATTTTTTATTTCTTTATTATATTTATATTTCTTTATTATTTGGATACAAGATGGGGAAAAAATGTATGTATGTATGCATGTTACATGGTACAGAGAACCAGACAGTTGGCAAATGATTTCAGAAATGGCTAAATACATGCAATGCACCCAAAAAATCCAGAACTTTGAGGGGCCCAAAAATACACGAAAAGCAGGGCACAGGGTCATCTATCAACATTTTTACAAACAGAAAATAATTTCAGAAAACTTGGAATACATTTTTCAGCCAAGAAATTATTTGACTTTCCATTCTTGTTCATTCATACACATTTAAGTTTCTAGTAACTAAAGAAGTTCATTTCATAGACACGGAGATGCAGTATACATCTCTAAGTATTAAAAGAAAAAGGATTCCTCATTGAGGTTGGTTTGTTTGATTGTTTTTTCAGACTGCAGTATGACATAAAATGTTATCAGCACAAATCTTTGTATCGATATACATACATACATGTATGTACTTGTTATTACTTCCTCCCCCTGAAGAATTATGGTTAAACGAGAATATACAAACCCACCTCAGAAGACTGCTCAGTATTACTTCCAGTTCAGAAACTTATTCTGCCTCTTCGAGAGTGGCAGGAAGAAAAAAGAAAGTATGAAAAAATGTACCTAGAATCCAAAACACCAGTTTTGGTGTACTTTGCTTCAGGAGAAGCAAGTACAGTAAAGCTGCAGCCAGGTCAAAAATGACCCCTCTAGGGCTGTAGCTGCTTTGCTCTACCAGTAACAAAGAGAAAGCAACAACAAGAAAAAGCACAGTGGAGAAAAAAGACTTCTTGTCACAGTCTTGCCAGCTCCTTAGCCACTTGGTATGATTCACTATGCATTACACGTCCTCAGGAGAATATATGATTTTGTGGTTCTTAGAAACAGAAAAGTTCACATGTAGAATTCTTCTGCAATGACAAAGGTACGTACTGTATCATAAAGTCTCAGAAACCGAAGTAAACAAGAGGAACCCAAATCTGTTAGATAAAAACATATTTCTACATACAAATATAAGCACAAATTGTAAATAAAATAAAATAAAATCCTTTGGCTTCTAGCATCTAAATCATTTGCAATGATAGGGAGATGGCAATAATCAACCATAAAAAAACAGTTGAGGGAAGAATTAAGTGAGACAAGGTTGCACCTTATTTGAGAGGCTTAGGTTTGTAGGTGGGGAATTAGCAAGCGCTTTCTATCATTGCAATACCTCTTTGAGATTTCTATGGCGTGCAAGTTTCTTCCGGCATCTTTGGTTTCCACAGCCTGTTTTTGTTATTACATTCACTACGAAGAATGATTTTTGCTCTTGTCTTTTTTCAAAGGCAAACTTTGAAATTTGAACAAAGTAAAGGATTAGTGCTACATTTTCCCATCCCACATTCCTGTGTTAAGAATGCGCTTGAATCCTGGAAGCTAGTCACACTCACATGAACTTCACTTTACATTTTTTCACACTGAACAGTCCCGATGGCTTCAGACTTGAAATCTGAAGTCAAGCCTTCCCTTCCAACTAGCATCTGCGATAATAACTCAATAGCAAAGTTCGCTGCTTAACGCCATTTCATATAAGATCTAATTCAAACCTGACCTTATAAAACTGGACCCTGCATGTCCAACTTCTGGCACTGTTTGACTGGAGAAGAGTTGGTCCCAGTACATACGAGTATTTATTATTTTCTTAGCACCTACATTTTATTCTGAAGCCAGACTGACTGAAAAAGACCTACAAGATAGACTAGCATTATCTACACATGGGTATTACTGTTCCTGAAGTATTACTGTCCATGTTATCAATGTAATGATGACTATATCCTAAAAAGTCAGCTTACTTGTGTGCATATGATAGAAAATCTGTAGCTAGGCATTATAACTTCCAGTTCCTGTCCCTAATACATAAATTCTGAGTGCTTAAACTAACATATTCAAAACCATACAAGACCACAAAATGCTGACAAACAACTCTTTCTCAAGTCTCTAGAAAGTTTCTGATGCTCTGAGCTTCTGAAAAGAAGATTGCTTATTAGATGCCAAGTTTTAGGCATTGACATTTGGAAAATGTTGGCCAAAGCTCCTTGGTTAAGCTCTAGGGATCTTGTTGAAGGAGTTCATAAACATGAAGCAAACAAGCACTCATTGTGTGGGCTGAAGAACACTCTTTGAGATGCACACAAAAGGAGTATTTTGATTAAAGGATGTGATACCAAGTCAACATTAGCTTGAGGTTGCCAAGAGGAGGCCACCAGATGACTGACAAATGCAAATGCACCCTTAGCAGATGTTTCTCATTTCTATGTATTATTCTTTAATCATCACAAGTTTTCTTTCTCCCACTACATGGGTTAAATGCCTGAAGACCTCTATAGGATACTTCAGGGCTCAAATTAACCATTGACATTTTCCCTACATGATAGGAAGCACTGGAAATAATGGAACAGGACATTTTAGAAGAATTTTTAGAAGAGTCCTAGGTGCTCTGATTGTATTCAACTTAGCTGATATTTGACCCTTTTTCTTTTGTAGCAAATGGTTCTTCCCTTCTGAATTTTTTAGGCAGTATTTTTGCAAAAGCAGAGATTTCTCATTACTCATCATAGCTTTTACCTTTTTTTTTTAAAATTTGAAGACACTATTTCTATGTTGTCTAATCTCCATAACTCAAGATAACAGTGATAATAAAATTGACTGCAGTTGTTAGACACAGGATTATTTTTACCAAATTCTTCAACAATCTGTAGCTACTTTTCACTTGAACAATCACTGCTCAGTTGCAAAGCTGATTTCCATTTTTGTTTTTGCAGTCAGTTATTCACTGTTTGTGGGTACATTTGTTTCACTGCTTCAAGTTCCACATACATCAGGTGACTAAAGTTCAGGGAGCATTTAGACATCGCTCTCAGACATAGGGCTTGAATTTTGGGTGGTCCTTTATTGAGCCAGGAGTTGGACTTGATGATCTTTTTAGGTCCCTTCCAACTCAGCATATTCTATGATTCTGTGAATAAGTATTTTCAGAGGAGACAGTGATTTTGAACACTTGGCTCTCCACAAGTGCCCAGCACTGTGCAGCAAGGCCAGGCCTTCACCAAGTGCTGAACACTTATTTCTGAGAATAAGATTGCTTTAAAGTATCCCAAACTGAGCATTAGTCTGTTCTCAAAACGTACGTAGGCAAAAGCCATCATCATTTGCGTCAGGTATAAAACTAGAGTTTGTATTAAAAACCTTGAAGAAGCTGAGACCAAAATGTTCACGGCTTTTTAAACCAAGTTGCAATTTTCTGTTTGTGACAGCATCATCCATTGCTTTGGAAGTTACAACATTCTAGAACCAGTAATGAAAAGCTGAAATTGTAATCATACAAAATTCTTTTTTTCTGTTGATTTAAGCTGGAGGAAGAGGAATAGAAGAAATCTACAACATATGAGCAAAATTATCTCTATATGGAGTGTTCAAAAATGTTTCCATCAGGCATCCGCAGACGGGTCTTTAACTGAAAGCCAAGTATTAAATGGCATCTATTTTAAGTTTTGCATTCCAAGAAAGAAAGTATGAGCCAGATAAGTTAGTCTGTGTTGACATGCAAAGTACATCACACCCATTAGAAGGGCAGACATGGATCTAAATGACCCAAAAGATTCTCTGTGACTCAACTGAATACCAGAGAAAAGAAGCATAAATGAATTTGACCACTGGTAATTCAGTTGTAGTCATTGCACCCCTGAATCAGCCTGTATGTAAACCTCCCCTAGACAGAAAACACCTGGAAAAGTTCTCCTAAGAGGGCTTGCTTCTTTGACAGCTTTGGATGACAGCCTGCATAAACAAAGAGGCAAGAAAGAGACATTGTCCTTTTCTTTTTTCCTCTTTTTTTTTTTTTTGTTAAACTACAGCATTGTTTTTACGATCACGTCCAAAAGGCCAAATGTACAGTTCCAGAGCTTTTTCTACAAGCAGAGCATATACATACGGGCTTGGAGTTATCAATATAAGCTTAATATTTTCAACATTCTTCACTGTAACTCATGCTGGTTTTCCTTCAGAGTTTATATTTAATTTTCCCCAGAAAACTCTAAAATTGAAATTTTTTCGCACATAAAAACTTCACTCCTCAACTATTAGTCTCATGTATGATATCACTTCCTTTTGTTGTTTATAAGCAAGAAGATTGTTCAGAAATTTCCCAGATTTGTGTATTCTCAGTGAATTAAAAATATTAATTTAATCTTTATTTATACAAAGTAATCAGAAAGTGAACATGACGTCAAACTGAGACTAGTTTCAGTAGTAATGATGGTAACTGATTAACTTCAGTTTACTTAACAACACTGTTTAAATTCTTCCTGCCTCCCCTGAGTCAATTGTTTTAAAACCCAAGGGATTTCTCTTATGCACATCTGCAAATTCAATGTCAGTTCCAGACTCACATTCTGGTGGTGAATCAAGCTGGCCTCAGTTCACCCAACAAGAGGCCAGTTTTTACCAGACAAACAAACTGAGGTGACTTAATACTTGTGGGGTTTCACTGACTGATATCTGGCATATTTACTTGCTTTCACCATCCTTTTTCCACCTCTAATGAATCAAACATATTACTACATTCTGTTGACAAATTGAAGATGATAGGAGGGAGCAGATGAGATAGACATTAGCAATTTTAAAGCAAGGATGCATGGCTTAACTCCCTAATATCTGACACCACCAGCTCTTCAAAGGGAGGCTTTGATTTCTGAGAAAGGATTGAGAAGCAGATCTAAAGTTTAAGTGTTTTCTTATCATTTAAACTAAATTATTGGGAAACTAGGCAAGAAATAACAATTCCAAATTACTGCACCATCACCAGTGAATGTCCTAGGTAGTATACACAGCATTACTTAGTGATACAGGTTATCCATATATATGGTATCTTCTTATAAACACTGGGAAACTAATCACAGAACCATAGAATGGCTTGGGCTGGAAGAGACCTCAAGGACCATTAAGCTCCAGCCCCTCTGATGTATATATATGTAGTCATTTACCCACACTTTATGGAAAATATAAAGTTTGATTCAGTTTTTTAGTACAAATTTGAGCAGTACCAAAATGAGAATTTGTTACTTAGTGTCATATTATGAACTAAGCCATGTTACAAAATTAAGTATGAATTGATGTGATTTGGATTTCTTCCATCAAACAGAAACAATGTTGGGCTCTTAACATCTCTGAGAAAAGAGACCTGTGCAAATAAGTCATGAGACCAAAAGCCTGGCACTGCCAATGACTTCCTGGGAACCTTTAGGCAAATTGCTTTCTTTTTTCCTTTGTTTTCCTGTTTTTTCCTGGCAATAACTAAATTTATTCATACTTACCCTGGAAATTCTTGTGGCTGTAAACTATTGGTTCTTGAGCACTAGGCAGTATTAGTACAAAACTGGCGGTGGTAAGCACATCATTGAGAACAGAAACATCATTTTGTTTTTTTTCCAGCTGTTGTTTCTTGGCATGCTCCCATGTAGAACTGCTAGTACTCCTTCCAGGGGGCTTTTTTCACCTTTACATAGCTTTGTTTCAGTGCTGTCTGCTCACAGTCTTTCAGGCCTGATCTTGTGGCTCTTGCTCACACAGGGTTGTGCACATCACTCCTCAAGCTCTTTCATGAGAGTCACTGAGATTAACTGATAGGCAAGGAATCGCTCAGGCTGACAGTAGCCATGCGTAGGGGACAGAAATACAACACACCTAAGATAACCTAGTACAAACAAGGATAATATCCCCATGTCAATTTCTAATACTTTTTGAGGAGGCTGCTCTTCCCTCCTTCAGATGTGAGACTTCCAGTCTTTTCCTTAAGAGATTCTGAGTTTTCTCGTCCCACCATGCTATGCCTTTCTTTTCATTTTCTCTCAGGCAGGTGCTGTTTTTGCATCACTCTTCATTGCTTCTTAGCCATCTGTCCTTTAGTGTCTATTGTAATTTTTTGGCTGGGTAAGTGTCCTTTCTCATCCTTTGTTCCTCGTGGATCTACCTTCACTTACACTACATAGGCCACAAAATCTTTAAGGTGTTCCTGCCTTTACTACACAGTACCCATAGTGCCCTTCTCCTTGGCAGTCTGACAGCTTGTTCTTTTAACATAACCAGGTGCTGGAGACAAGCGGAAGAACAGATCACATCATATTCCCCTACAAGACAGTTATCTTGCATGCTGCCAAATATGGTGTGCATACCCATTGAGCCTCCTGACCAAATTTCTTGAAGATGTGTTTTTGGAAAAAGTACAACGTTACTGTTACTAAGAGCTAATGCCAAAGCAAGCTCGTTCGAAGAAATACCTTGGAAGATTAGCAGTAGATGCTAGGAGCTCAAATCCCAATAATTATCATAGCATGGGAAAATTGATAGATTTTCTCAATAGCCACCTAAAAGATGGCCCTTCTAGAAGACTTATTTAGCAAAGATTTTCAACTTAGCAGGCTGAGGTTCAATGTAAACCCTGATATCTGCCATAAAAATAGAGCGTTAGCAATATTGATAACTTTCTACTGTAAAGAGAGACTTGAAATTTCATAGGCTGCTTTCTTGGTCGCATAGAGCACTACGTATTTGGAAATTAAAAAAAAAAAAAAAAAAAATAAGCCAGCAGGCTGTTTTGAGGTGAATCACAAGCATTTCTGCTGAGAAAGCAGCAGTGCCTCAGAGCTATTAACAATGAGGTCTGCTTTGAAGAGATGGAGCAACTTTATTTGCTCTGCAACAGAGTAAACCTTTAGTTCTGATTTTTTTTTTTTTTTTTTTTAAACATTCTTTCAATAGTTTAGCCTGGGTTTTGAGCAACCTTTTCAGAATTAAGCACCCTACCAGACTGCTGCCAACAAAGGTTGGTTCATTCCTCAGTAAAGTGGAAGTCTTGTTATTTAAATAAAGTAGCTACTGTAGTAGATTTGCAGATATGTTAAGAGTATTACAGGATCTAGAGGTAGATTTAGGAAGAAAATACTATAAAGCAGGAAAAAATTAAACAGTGTACTTATTGAAACTTAAAAGACATTATGACATGTGACATGATTGCATCAGATAATAAGCAGGTGGAAATGTGCTACCTGTATGTGTAATGCAATGAGTGTCACAAAATAAAACCTGTTTACAGTTAGGGTTTTCCTTTACAACAGTCACCTTTTAAAACCTATGCACCGCCATCCACTACATCGGGGGAGGAGTAGTGAGGCTACTGGGTCCTTCTGACGCTTTTTATGAACTGCAAAACGCCATACTGTGTTTTCCTATGCACAGGCAGATTGTCCACCACCTTTTTTCTTCAGCACCTGAAGCTGAAGCAGTGCATGCACATGCCAAACATTCACTGTGACAGGATGGTAGCTTCTGGTAATCCTAATGAGCATGATCAGAATGACACAGAAAGATCACTTGACGCACAGCCTCCCTAAATAAAATATCTGCAAACTATCACTGGAAATCACCAAACTGCATTTGTATATGGAGACTGAACAGCCATCATAAGTGCTCCTAAATAACCAGGGCCTGCTTATTCCTGTGCAATACTAACCACGTGAGGTCTACGTGCAGGGAGTTTCAGGACTTTCTCACCTGAACCTTTCAGGCTTATATTCTTAAGGGCAAACCACTATGTTTTCCCAGGATAAAAGTTACACCACACCAAGGTAACCACAGAGTCATATACAGGCAGCAAGTGATAGGAACAGGTTAGTAGTGCTTTCACAATGGTTTTCTTGTCTGAGGTTCATAGTATGTTGAGGGTGGATTACCTGCCTGATGCTGCAGGGCAATGGCTCAAGATGAACTGTATGAAACAGTAACAGGTATCAGGCTCTTGCCCAGGCTTGGCATAAAAGCCTCATGTGTCTGTAAGTGGAACTAGTAATATATGCTCTGGAAGCACACCACCAGTATGAAGTTTTTCAACCAGTGAAAATTCATCTGTCAGGCCAACCTCTAGAATAAGCACCCTGGAATTCTACTGGGAAAAAAATACTTAAACAGAAACATTCTTATATTCAAAAACCTGCATGCAAATTTACTCCCTTTAGAGAATAAGCCGGCATATTTTAGCAGACTCGGCTGCAAATATTTTATTGGCAGGTGATTAAAAGCTTCAGTTTTTGATAAAATTTCAAGAAAAAAATACAGATGCTTACAGGAGACTGACAACAGAAAAACAAGAGGAAGAAAGCAACACTGGGAGAAATGCATAAGCGAAAAACAGAGCCAGATCTCCTCAGAACTTGCTTTGGATAAAATTACTAATGATCTCCATGGAAGCCCATAGATTTGCATGAATTTAAAGAAGAGTCAGGCAACTTGTTTTCTGTGTATAGGGAATGCATAGGAATCGTTTCGCCTCCCCAGATACTTGGAAAGTGTCCTACTACAAGAAGTTACAAACCATCTGAGCATTGAAATGTGGGAAGAGATTAAACTCTGGAATCAATTAATTTTTAGCCCATGCTGTGATCAATCTTATTTTTTTCTACTAGGTATTTATTATGTCAATTATACTCCTTCAGCATTTCAGCATTCCATTAGGTGTCCAGGGAGAGCTGCCTGTATTTAAAATTTTCATAAACTACCCAAAAGCTTTTAGATACACTTACAAATCATTAATCATTGTAGGGGAGTTTCTGGCCTGTTTAAAGTCAATGGCAAAACTTCCCTTGACTTCAACAAGGATTGAATTTCACCTCACTCCGTGTGTCTAGCAGGTGCCATTGCTTTTAATGCCAATTACCATCAGGTGTCTTTGCTGGCAGTTCCAAATACATCGCTTTCTTTATTATCCAGTATATTAGAAACTTGTTTTCTGCCGGTTCATGCCGAGCTTTCAGCTCAAGGTGGAGGTTGTGAGATCTACCTAAATGAGGTTGCACACTGCTGGAATAAGTTCCTGGCTCCTTTCCAGGCTCTTGCTCTCTGTCTCTCAGTGGCTTTGGAGCTAACCAAGTAATAAATCAAAGCTGATTTGTAATTTATATGGCCCAAGGGTTGCAACAAAAACTTGGTGGATCTACCAAAGCATCCTGCCAATTAGAACTATTTGTTATGCCACTGATCTTCTCATGTGGTGAACTGCCCAATTCTACATTGCATGCAGTCACATTTTAGGCTGACGTTGCAAATCTGAACAAATCATCTAAGTGTGGAATTAATAATGCTAACAAGCATTTTGGACTTCTAGTTCAGCTTCCAACCTTAGAGCTGTAGATAACTACGCATTAATTCATTTCTTCCAGCTTCCACTATGAGATATTGTCATTTAGCAGATGGAGAAACATTAGCAAAAAGCTGCTAAAAGGCTGATACTGCTGATACCTGCTGATACAATATCTGTGGAGGGTGGATCCTTCCCCTAAAGATCCACAAGTTTTCATGTGTTGTTAAGCTATTATCTCTACATGTTTGCCCAATTTGCTTCTATTTTTCAGTCTCGGAATAGGATGTGCCATAGAGGTGAAAAAGGAATTCTTAAAACCATGCCATTTCACATCCTCTACTAGAGACATTTGTGCTCACTGAACTGGTGACCCAGGCAAGAATTTATATATCTAAGTAATGAAGTTTTCATCTTTGGAAAAAAAGCAACTCACAGAGTTGTCTATCTTTCTCCATATAACAAAGAATTTATTTTCTCTTGTCATTTCTGGGAGTCAAAGCCTATCTAATTATCCCCATCCTTTATCTCATTATGTTCAGAAATTTTAAGCTTCTTTCTCCCATGAAAGTTCACTTGGAAATACTGATATACAAATAGGATGTTAATAGATGTGGAATTCTGTTACTAGCTTTGATCTCTAGCACAGTTACACCCATCAGTCAGATTCGCAATGTGACCCATCTTCCTGCATCAGACCTCATCCTATTTAAGTCAAATTTTAAATTAAAACAACCACATCTTCTGTTTTATTGCTATCATAACCAAATGTTTTAAACTCTCAGGTATCTAATCAACCAGCCAGATATCCTGCTAAAATTTGAAATATTTTTTTTTAAGATTTGCCAGACAAAACTTATCCCTGTCAGCCTTGTACTGTTATTGGCTAAGAAACTAAAGGCATTAACCAGCTGCTGTGGAAGATAAGCTGTTTTATATTTTCATTTGCATCCATCTGTTCTTGAAGGAAGAAAGGCCTGGTATTTTTTCCAGTTTCCAAAAGGCAAAGATTTTAGTTCTGTGCTCCCATATAGGTTTATTCTACCACTTCCAAACATGGTATCCATTTATAGGATATAGGTCATTCCGTATGAAATACATACCAATAGTTAAGTCCCATGGAATTGTCTGCCTCCCTATGATTTGGATACCAGTAAAGGTATTGGTCTGTTAAATTTTCAATAGTTTAAGGCATGGAAAAAGAGGACAGTTATTTTTTACAATGTATAATCATAGAATCATCAAGGTTGGAAAAGACCTTCAAGATTATCCAGTCCAACCATCCACCTACCACCACCATTTCCCCACTTAAACCATGCCCCTTAGTACCACATCTGAACATTTCTTAAACACCTTCAGGGACGGTGACTCAACCATGTCCCTGGGCAGCCCATTCCAGCACTTGACCACTCTTTTGGAGAAGAAATTTTTCCTACCATCCAATCTGAATCTCACCTGGTGCAACTTTAGGCCATTCCCTCTAGTCCCATCGCTAGTTACACAGGAGAAGAGGCTAACCCCCACATCGCTACAACTTCCTTTCAGATAGACAGTTGTAGAGAGCAATAAGGTCTCCCCTGAGCCTCCTCCAGATTAAATAATCCCAGTTCCCTCAGCCATTCTCCGTAAGACTTGTGCTCCAGACCCCTTATCAGTTTTGTTGCCCTTCTCTGGACACACTCCACGGCCTTGATGTCTTTCTTGCTGTGAGGGGCCCAAAACTGAACACAGTGCTCAAGGCTCGGCCTCACCAGTGCTGAATGCTGAGGGATTACAGCCTCCCTGCTCCTGCAAGCCACACTATTTCTGATACAAGCCAAGATGCTGTTGGCCTTCTTGGCCGCCATGGCACACTGCTGGCTCATGTTTAGCTGAGTGTCAACCAACAATCCCAGGCCCATTTCTTCCACACAGTCTTCCAGCCACTCTGCCCCAAACCTGTAGCACTGCCTGGAGTTGTTGCAGCCAAAGTGCAGGCCCTGGCACTTGGTCTTGTTGAATGTTAACCCACTGGCCTCAGTGGAGCAATCCAGCTTGTTCAGTTTGCTCTGTAAGGCCTTCCTGTCCCCACGCAGATCAATACTTCCTCCCAGCTTGATGTCATCTGCTAATTTACTGAGAGTGCACTCAATCATCTCCTCATCCAGGTCATCAGTAAAGATATTAAACAGGAGAATGTAACACCTAAATTATTTTCTACCATATGTACCATCTAGATTATCTACAGGTGATAGTAGAACTGTTCCGGATGTAATATATATATAGATCACTTTGCCTCTCAGGCCATTGTAAAGAAAGGTGGAACTTAACTTATCCCGAAAATGGTTTTATAACCAATATAGCACAAAATTTCAAGTGAATTCAGAATAAAATACCATGGATAAAAGAAAGAAGGGTTAACTGCTGGAATTGCTTTCCCATGTGCAAGCAAATTTGATTTTAGTCCTGACTGCAGTGCAAACTCCACAGCAGAGAAGCTCTATTGCCATATTTGGATAGCTCCAGTACAGGCAACATGTTGGACATAACCAGGTCATCCCACTCCATTGAAATCCTTCTTACCACCTCAGAAAAGGCCAACATCAAACTCCATTCTATAAGGGCTGCTCTGAAGGCAGTGCCTCCTACTTCATTATGTTGGCCCATGACATCAGAGGTGGATGCTGGTGGTATGGCAGTAGAGATTGAACTTTCCCACCAGTATTCCCTTAAATGTTTTTGCCGTGTGACAGATGGCAGCAGAGGGGCAGTCTGACAAAACCATGTCTGACATGGAAGTGCATATGAAGCAAAGGAGTGGACCTGAATTCCTCCATGCAGAAAAAATGGCACCCAGTAACTTTTATCAACAATTGCTGGACATTTGTGGAGACCAAATAGTGGATGTGAGCAGAGTGAGGTGGTGGGTGGTGCCCTTCAGCAGTGGCAATGACAACATGAATGACAAGCCATGTTTTGGATGGCCATACAGATTTTCAGGAACATGGCATGCATGCCCTTCTTCATCACTGGTGAAAATGCACAGCTAATGGTAGTGCCTATGTTGAAAATAGTGTTTGTAGCTGAGACTTTGCTCTATCAAATAGCATTATTGTGCTCTTTGTGCCTGTTGTAGTTTCTGTGGAAATAAACAGGAGGCATTACTTTCAGAGCAACCTAAATACATTTACGAAAATTTTAAATGAAAGCAGTGATCTACCATCATTATGAACTGGTTCTCAATTAATTTAAAGTGATACATTTGATTTAGATTTGAGAAGATTATTTCTAGTGTGCTTGCCAGACCACTGCCCAGATTTTGCAGTCTACCTGTTTTCAGGATCTGTACTTTTCACACTCTTCATAATTCCAGAAGCTTTAGGAATATGATTAGAAACATTCTTATCACCAAAATCATCCCATCCAAATCAGAAGAGATATTTTCACTTAGAATTAGCATTAATATGTCTTTTTATTCTCTATAGGATGGTCCCATAAATCCATCCACATCTGGACTCCTGTTGATTTTTAGAGCTGACTTGTTTCCAGAATATTTCCTTAGGTATATTTCTATAGAAATGTTCCTTCTGTTCCTACACTATGTGTGGAAGTTCATCTAAGTCAAAGTACACGTATTTTGCAGTGCTTGTGCTGTCTCTTCTTGTGTAAATATTTGAGGAAATCCTTAAACACTTCCTTTAAAGTCATTCATGAATGCTCTCATTTTTTACCAGCCCATTGTATTAATTAAATTCATTCAGTGGCATTTGAAATGGTTATTTCAGTACTCATGCATGACAGATCTGAGCACCATTTGTGACTTTTTGCACACTTGACCTTGTAACTGCTGTGTCATTGCAGCCTTGAATTTACATTGCATAGCAGCTGGGAGTCTAGTACAGCCTCACCTAGAAGTACCACCTCTATAAACCTCTAAAATTTTGAAAGAGAAATTCCAGGTGTGGTAGAAACACAGTGTGTACTGTAAGTTTTAATTACCTAAAGACAATCTGAAGATAAAAACTATTCTGCACTTGAAAAAATGCAGACCACACTTTCTGGTGCTGGGGAGGCAAGGGGCCAGGGGACATGGGATCTGGATGGGATGGCAGAACACACCCCTGGTAGAACACAGTTCAGGAGGTGGGCTGTGTTGTGCATTCCTCATACACAAACAATGTTTGTGATGCTGGTTCTGGATAAAGCTTCCTATTGCCACAGAAAGGTGGCTGACCCACTGACACAAGCAGAGAATGGCTCCCACCTGCCTACATCTTTAACACTCCTCCAGATAAATACTGAACAGAGGATTTGGCGTGTCTGTCTTCATGCACCAGCAAACAGACAGCAGGGGCTCTCCCTTATCTCACAAGGTACTGTGAAGATAAATATCTGAATATTTAGGTACTACTGTGATAGTGACCAAATAAGCCACTGGTATGAGCTTATCCTGTACTATATTCGCACAGAGAAGAATTCTCCTGCTTGCCTGTAATGGGAAACTTTTAAAATCTGGCCTTAAAAGGAGTGGACAACAAACAGCACAAATCCCTGAGGGGAATGAAAGGGAAATCATACGTTGCAGTTCGTAAAGGCATTTTACTTACAAGGGTGGCATTTTGAACATATTCTCAGTACATTTTCCTCTATAAGCCTGAAAGCATTTCACTTTATGATGAAACACACAATTTCTACTTTTTATTAATAACAGTAATATGTTCCTTTTCATTTTTCTCATCCCAATCCGAGTAGAAAATACCCATCTGTTTGAGAAATGCTTTAATGTTTTGATTTTACTTGAGAGAAAGAATGATGATGAACAAAATAAAAATACGCTTTTCTGTATCTGATATTTTGCTTTCTGCTAAGTTTGGGGGAATTTCCACCAGCTTCGGGCCCTGATTCAGCAAAGGAACTAATCATGTACATAACACAATGTACACAAGCAATCCAGTTTAGTTAGTCCCACAAATAAATGAGATGCATGTTTTGCAACTTTATCAAATCTGTTCTCTGGAGAGTTGAAACGGAAAACATTTCCTTTATGATGTGAGATCCTATAAGGCTAGAATAGCAATTGCTTGGAAAGCTCATCATCTCCTTTAAGCCTTACCCTGTGGTAGGACAAGGGAAAGTGGTTTCAAACTAAAAGAGGGAGATTCAGACTGGATATAAGGAAAATGTTTTTTACAGTAAGAGTGGTGAGGCACTGACAAGGTTGCCCAGAGAGGTGGTGGATGCCCTGTCCCGGGAAACATGTAAGGTCAGGCTGGAGTTGCAGGGGAGTTGGACTAGATGGCCTTTGTGGGTCCCTTCCAATTGAAACAATCCAGTGATTCTATGATTCTGTAACTGTTCACCAAAGGTCAAATATGCAGTGTCCAATATTCACTTATCTGGGTATCAGCAATGGAGGACAGAATTTACTTCTTTATTTATTTTTCTACCCATAAAGAGCTCTGATATTTCATAGTGATTATATTTAAGATATTTAGGAGAATTGTTCCAAATATATTACTTGGAAGTTAGCATAGTCCTTACAGCAGCAGCTCAGCCTTTTATGGTAAATTACATGAAAGGATATGGTGTGATTCAGGGTGCTCTGCCAAACAAATTAATGAAGGAACAAGAACTGGCTAGTGCAGTGAGGGCAAGGAGAACTACCTGTTGCTGTGGTGAGTAAAGCACATTCGTCATTACACTCCATACTAGCAAGTTACGTGTTCCAACTTCTATTATATTATATCAAAAATGTGCATTTTGCTTCATTTCTCCTTATGAGACTAAGTTGATAAAAATTCCAGGATGGATAAAGAATTGGTTTGTTAAGATTGGCAGCAGCAAAGAACTGGAAAGTTTACTTTTCTGATTCTTTTTTTATTTTATTTTTTAAAGAGGCATGCATAAATAACCTGACTAAAATTACACAGTGCCCTTTATACCTTATGTTTCCTTCTACAGGTACCTCTCCCAGAATAGCTAGTCTTGGCTGGCAGTAGCAAATCTTTGCATGTACTATTTAAAATCAGGAAAAAAAAAAATAAAAAATCAAGAAAGAAATTCAGTAGTCTTAACAGAGCTTAGATTTCATCATAAATTTGAAATTCTGTCCAAGTTCATGGTGTAGAAACATACCAAAGAGAAACACACAGTGATACTTAATTCTGTCCTGGAGGCCCAGCAAAATTGCAGTCTGGGCCAATAATATCTCCCTATAATCTCCCTGGCACTTTTCACCTACTCTATTATAGCAGTTCAGCATACTCATACAAACCCTTTCTTGGGAGGTGGTTTTGTAGGAATTAGTTTGGCTGAAAAGCCTGAGA
Organism: Alectoris magna; assembly: GCA_030625065.1. Taxonomy (NCBI): domain Eukaryota; kingdom Metazoa; phylum Chordata; class Aves; order Galliformes; family Phasianidae; genus Alectoris; species Alectoris magna. The sequence continues at coordinate 112,262,360 of CM060560.1, forward strand.
AACTTATCACTGTTACAAACCGCTACTAACCAAAGGCACGTCTTGTGATACTCCCAATAGCAGTAAAGAAATCACCTGCCATAACCCAGTATCTACCTTTACCTCAATGTAAGTAGTTCACACTGCCCGGCAAGCAGAAACTGAAACACTGTTTTTTTCATGGACTAAGCGAAGTGCAACATCTATATTTATTTGTATGCTAGCTGTAATCACACCCAAATAGCTTCTAATAGTTTAATCACAAAGAATCAAGTTACTGACATTGAACAATAGGAATATGCGTATCAGAACAAATCTGAAGTAGTGCATTAATGAAGAAGGTAGAAAAATTCCTTAGACAAATTAAAGTTGGAGAAAACGGAGACCGTGATTTCATTGGCTTAAGGTAGTACTTCTACAGCTAGAAATTCAAAGCACTGTGCTGGTTCCTAATTATACAGCCATGAATTTCTTCCAGTAGAGTCCACAGGAATTGTCTGGATAAGACCACCCATTTAGTTCTTAAATTCTAATCCTTAATCTTTCATGTTGATTTTCCACAAATGGTGTGTTCAGTTTCCATACTTAAGCTCTCCCACACAGCAGGAGAAGGCGGCATGAAAGTGACCCAGCCCAGCCCAGGTATGCACCGTGAGCAGCTCCTTGTGTTATCTCACAGAGCGCAGACAGAGCCGGGCAGCAGTGGATAGGAGTGGGGCCCCAAAGCAGCTGGAAAAGCAAACAAGTGGCACAAACAGAACTAGCACTCACCTACGTCAGTCACTTTCAGGATGAGAAACACAGCACAGCTCAAGTCCTGTAGAGTAATTCACTGTACAAAGCATACAGCACATAAACAGTGCCACCGAAGCTGTCACGGCCAGAGAAATACATGCTATGATGCATGTGTTTAGATCTCCCTGTGCCAAAGTATTTTTCTGGTTTGGGGCCTGGCAGTCCAAAGCCTCTGTCATTTCCCACCTGAAGCCCTTGCTGTGCACCTCAGGGAGGTGTCTTGGCAGAAGGGACACTGCAAGAAGCAGGTCCTTCACAAGGCTGGATGGAGCTGGAGAGCCCACTCAGAACAGGAAATACTTCTCCAAAAGAGTGATCGGGAGCTGGAACGGGCTGCCCATGGAGGTGGTGGAGTTACCAACCCTGGAGGTGTTCAAGAAATGTTTAGAAGTTATATTGAGAGTGGGAATTATCGGTGATATGTGGACGGTTGAACTGGATGATCTTAGAGGTCTTTTCCAACCTTGCTGATTCTGTGATTCGATTCTGTGATTCTATGAACACCAGCATCCTGCTGCCCTCAGCTCCCCATGAGTACCAGGCCAGAAAGAGGGAATGAATGAGGAAGAGCTTCCTCATGTTTTAAGAACAGAAGACTTGGTTCACCTAGTGGCGACTAATTACAGACAGTATCACCTGATCACATCAGATGCAGCGATCCATGTTTCTTCTGAAGTCTAATAGCAAGTGGAAACTACAGAGAATGTACCCTACCTACCATCTTCTAAATAGGGAGTGAGATCATATGAGACCATGCCCCATAGCCATCCTAAATCAGCCACGTGCATTGTAGTAGGAAAGTAGTGGGAAAAGGCAATTAAAACAATCCTTTTCCAAGAACAGAACAGCCAAGATTTTTCTAGCAGCACAGAAGTCTGATACACCCAACAGGAGTTAGGATGACAAAAGTGATTCAAGAGAGCAGATGCCGTGACATTCCCCTTTTTGTTTTTATAATCAGTCACTGGTAGAAATTTGGCATATCATTTCTGAAGCAATCGTGGCAAACACGATATTTTTTTCTTTGCTGGAGAAAAATAAAAATATTTTTACCTCAGTGTTGCTTAAAACCTTGGTTTCGATTCAAGCATCTCAAAATATTGAGAATAATTGCAACATTGTGTGCCGCCAGCATCTGCAGTACAAAACTCTTTGTGTTTTTCTCACACTGTATGTGAAAAAAGAACATTTTGCACCTCAGTAGATGGCTGTGGTTTTGGATCACAAAGCACCAAAGGTTTTGATCTGTTCTGATTCCTACCCTCGTGTCTCATTTTTCTCATGGCTTAGAACAAAATATTAATGTGACTCATCTGTCATAAGTAATTCTCATATCCTCAGCTGTATTTTAGTGCATGTGGTTTTGTAAAAGTGTCTGTGTGCTTTGAATAAGGGAGGATGGGAATCAAAGGTGCTTTAATCAAAACAAACAAAAAACGAACAATGGCACCAGAAAATGGTGAATTATAAATAAAAGTAAACTTTATGTACTGTAATTAAACATAATAAATACCTTAAAACACACTATTTCAATTTAGTACTTCCCAGCCTTAAAAATCACAGCTGTCAGTTCCTGGAACACTGGAAAAGGAAACAATAAATGGCAAAACAATATATATTTAGACTTTGTGGACTGGCGTGTCCAAAGTGAGTCCCAAATGTGATAGCGAAACATTTACAACAACACTAATTATGCCTGGAAAGCTGCTATTTGAAATTGCAAATGTCAGTTCCAGGATGTCAACATTTGCTGGTGCTGTTTAGGAAATCCTGCGTAGCGTGCTACTTTCAAAAGACATAATTATGTGTGCACATTCCTGTGACTTTGCTCCAGACCCAGCCTTCTATTCCACGATAGTTCTCTCTCACAAAATAAATAAATAAATAAATAAATCAACAATTCAGTAGAAAATAGCCCAAACAATGAGTACAGCAGCAATTCTGCTACAAAAGCATTTGCAGCAATTGACCGGATTCTTCTTTTCTCCACCAAACCAGACTGAAAAATACTTGACTAAATAGATCCAGCTCCTTGCAAGCCTCATTCCACAAAAGTCATTTGCATTTGGGCTGAATGTTGAATCAGAGGAACTCAGGTCTACGCTTAAAATAGAGTTTGTATTTATATAACTGAACTAGGGGTCATGCTGTTTTTGTGTTAAAGGAGAAATGACCACAATTTTCTACATTTCTGCACTTGCATTGAAAACACAAATGCTGTTTTCCACACCTGGCTGAGACCTGCAGCCAACAAAGTGGGAGAGAGAGGAGAATGCATGCCACCTCCTACATTTAAAGATTTTGTACACGGAAAACAAATCCTCCACTCTCAGCCACAGATTAGCGCTAAAGGGTTCTTAGTAGGGCAATGAAATGCAACTGTACCAATCAGGAAATCTAATGCTTAAGTTTCCTCTTAGGAATGATTTCCCTCATTCTTCTCATATTCCTTCTCCCCTTGCTCCTCCAGGAAGCCTTAACAGGCCCTCTTTTCTCCAGAACAAAAATGACTGCCTTGTGTTGCTTTGCTCTTTCCAACACTGTGGCTTTCCACCTGTAACATCTCCATGCAGCCTTAATCTATATATCAGGATCTCTCCACATGACCCAATGTGGGGAGACAGGGCATGTAGTAGACCTTTCATGAGATTAATTTTCCAGGATAAAAAATAGTCATTGCATCATCATAAGCTTTCAGTTCTGAAAGAAGTTAGTTAAGTGAAAAAATGCACATATGGCTATCAATCTCAGGACATGAAGAGCTGGATTATAATAATATTAGAAGGGTTCGTAGAGAACAGCACCTCAAAGTGGCCAGAAGTTTCTCTCATAAAATCATCAGGAGCCAGAATTTGGCTTTTTGTTATACAAAACACAACTGGGTTGGGTTACTCTGGCACTGGCCAGAGATGTCCTTGGAGCAGACATGGAAGGCAAGGGCAGCAGCGGTGGCATGGAATGAGGAAAGGCGCATGAGAAGGAAAGGGTGGGGACCATTGGTGATGTAATAGGAGTTTTGTGAGGACCAAGAGGGGACACTGTGAGGAAGCTGTGAGAGGGCAGGACACTTTTTTCTGCTCCCAGAATTGGATTTTATCCTGTGGACCACTTCTTCCTTCTCCTACTGGATGGGACGCAGAGACTCTCTGCTCTCCTTTGCTCTCTTCACCATCACCACCTATGCATTCTTCTGTAGCTTCTTGTTTGTCAAGTAGGAGCTGGTACAGGTTTGGAGGAGCAGGAATTAGGATAGGAGCAAGGCAGAAAGCCAGGGAAATCCTGCTTCTCCTGGAGGCAGAAAGGGCAGGTGTGACTGCTACTGTACTGAGACCCGCTGGTACATGCTGGCACTCCTTCAGCCGCCCTCTAATCCCACAAAGGCAGTAACAGCAACATGGATGGTACAAATTGCAAGCAGGAATGAGCTGCTAGGCTGAAACGCCTAATCCCTCTCTTCTCAGGCACAGGCAAAGTAACATGCCATCCCCTCCTGTCTGGCAGCTCTCCACTTCGTTAACTATTAAAAGCTACCTCCAAATTCGTGACTTTCCTTCATCCACGCACGAAGCTGAGCCAGAGCCCAAACCTAAACACCTGCAAGCTGCGGAGAAGTTCATGTCCAGAGCCAAACTTTGGAGCCCGGGGCCATCTCTGAAGGTGATGAACGGGTATAGATGTTGTCTGAGTTACTGAATCATTGCTTAAAGGAAAAGGCCTGTTTGGCAAGATAAACAATTAAAAGCCACTGTTTATTAAACTAGGAAGCAAGTGTTAATGAAACTGGCAATTTCTGCTCTCCAGGCTGTAGAATCCTCTTGGGAAAGTTGCCAGATGCACATTTCTTCATTCAGCTCAAAGGGGCTGGAATAAATCTGAGGTGAAACAGACAAGCTACCTGCAGGTTTCCCTTGTAAATTCAGTATTGCTTCTTGATTGTCTTCCCTTTCCAGACGCTCTCTTCTTCTAAGGTTATTGCAGGTTGGTGGTGGATGGGCCACCTGGGGCTCAGCTTCTGAAGCACACCAGGTCCTGGGGCAGGCAGCACTGTGGGAGTTCAGCTGAACAAAGGTTAAGAACTTCTACTCTTGAGTTTTCATTTTGTCCTGGCTGATAAAATGCTTCAAGTAAATTGAGAGAGACCTTTGAGTATGTGGCTCTCTGGAGCTACTCTGGCTACTAGGGAAACCAGTGACTTTGGGGAGGCAAAACACAGGCCAGGAAGATCTTAGGCCAAATACCTAAAATTTCAACCACAAGGCCAATCAGTGTGTGAAAAGCACTACCCTGCTTATCAAAGAGCTGTTTTTCTAGTTGTCTGGGTGTTAGTGCATGATGAACATTGAGCAACAAAAAAAGCATGCCGTCAGCAGCAGCATAGGGCAGGGCTACACAAGCAGGCACTGGTCTCTTCCTAGTCCTGTTCCAGCAAAGAACTCGTGTATGTACTCAAACACCATCAACATCTCCAGAATTCATGGTTCAGATCAAATCCTGAATATCCAGGTGGCAGCTGAGGCCACCAGAACACTGTCTTCTCAGCCATGCCAGAGGGATGTGGTTGGTTGAAGCGTGTATGATGTGGTAGTGGTTGTGTGAGAGTGATCAGCCTATAAAACAGATAGGCATGGTTTATATTTACTTAGAATGCTAGCACTGCCTGTGGTTCCTCTTGCTAACACCTTCACATTGTGAGTATAGTGGTGTTCAGGAGTGTGTATGACAGTTCCAAGCACTTCCTGTCAGTTCAAGCCTCTCAGGGACCAATGATTGCAAGGCATGATTTGTATGTACGCTTTTGTGGTGGCACATGGAGAAAGATGAGAATAAGTAAATGTTTTTCAGCTCCTTCAAATGGATAATTTTGTACCTAATAATCTGAAAAAGCTACACAGCATCTCTCCAGAAGGGTGGAAACAAGACTCAAGGAACTTTTCCTGAAATCCAGACGCAAGCTTTGATTTATTACAGGATTGCCAAGAAAAATATCAAACATTATGATTTTCATTCTGTATTCAAATTGCTACATCAGTTTTTGCAAGCACTTAAAAGGCTGCCTAAAGTGAATGAGCTGCCAGGTTGTCATACTTCTGAACAGCAGATCTTGAGTAAGAAGTCTGAATATGGAATTAAGAGACCATGCTAAGCCGCTATGTTTGAAAATCTTGGGCAAAATTCCTCAATATTTCTGCAAAAGAAGGCCAGTGTGCTCCTACATTTCTTATAAGCTTTCTTTTCCCTCTAGGGACCATCTTAAAATCAACAAAATAACAACGGGCCTTACACAAACAGGAAATCTAGGTCTCTTACAGTGAAAAGCAAACAACCTGTCCTTCTGCCCTTTCCTGAAATCTGAATGTAAGTATACCCAGCTTTGAAATGCCGAATGAGTTATGCATAATGCCAAAACCAAAGCGCAAAGGTTTAAAACTGAAGTTGTCTTAAAGCTTGCACGAAGTAGGATTTGATAAATTACTCAAATGTTTGCTATAAACCAAAGGTTTTGAATTTTAAGTAGAAAAATATATGGTACGCATATTTTGGTGATTATCGTCAGCAGCATGTTTTTTTCCTAGATAATTAAAAGATCTACTCTTTCAGACATTCTCTGAAGTTTAATAGGAAAGAACATGTAATTTTGGCATTCTGTGTTTAAAGAACTTTGTTTAAAATCTGTTTTACAGTCAGTTAAGATTAAGGATGAGTTTAATTAAAAGGTGATGGCAAAAAACATTCTGTCCTGGGAATAGAGTGAACTATGCTACTGGTGTACTTTTGATATCCAAAATACGTATGTACACGTGTCTGCCTCCTTACGTATGTGTATGTGAAGACAAACAGCAGTAAACATTCATTTGGAAATCCATGTTTAATACAATGTGTAGTTTAGTTCAATAATGGGAGGAATATGTTAAACATCATTTTAAGCCCTAATGGAAAAGTTTCTGACAACTAGACATTAGCTCATAGTATCCACAGTCATCTTAAGCCTATGACTATTGTTTGTTATCAAGTGTGACTTTTGGAAGAAAAAATGCATTATTGCTTAACAAACTGCATTGCAGTAGTGTCCTGCACTCTGTTTTGGTTTATAGATGGCTAATTAAAAGCATCCAAATGTTAAGAATTAATCACAAAGGTTACTCAGACTTTCTGAATGCCTCATTGGGAATACGAGCGCCTCGTTCTGTCGTGTGTCTGGTTTGCAAAGTAATCCTGCAGGATATGTCTGAAGGGAAACGCATGGGTCCATACACAAATGGCCTCTCCGGGCACTGGGGTGGGCTGGCCCATGGCCAGGCTGTCCAATGCCGGGTGCCTGCCAGCTCTTGGAGCCAGCCATGTGACCCACACACTGTGGTGAGGATCCTGGGACCAGCCCTAGGCAAGGCGCTAAACTGGTGTAACACATTTAAAAAAAAAGAAAAAAATGGGAAAAGAAAGGAAACCATACAGCCCAAGGCCCAAGCCCACAAATGTTACAGAGTATAAAATACTTTCCTGCTAGTATTTAAATTGTCCCAGAGCATCTATAAGAAAGTTTTAGAGCCCAATCCACCTAGCAATAAAACATCCATCCAAGAACGGCAGTAGATGCTGATAACTTGTTTGAGAGGGTTATATAGCAGCTGATTAAAACATTCTGTGAGAACACTGCCTTTTTTATTAGTGATTGATTACTTCAAAGCTTTTGAGAGAGATTATCCAGCATTATATTATAATATTGATCACTTTTAAAAATGTACCATTTGTTCACTACCTCAGAGTCCTTCACCTGTAGCTGGTGAAACAGGAACGTGAGCTACTAAATATATGTACCAGGCAGTGAAAAGCAATGGTTAACTTAGTCATTGCAAATCAGTACTTGCTACTTTTCATGCATGGCAAAATTGCTTTCAGAAAAAAAGGAAGTACTGTCCTCTACAACACAGAGATATCAAGGCACGGCGAATTAAAAAAAGAGAGAACTACAGAAAGGTTGAAAGTTCTGGAAAATGTTATTTCCTTCTTTTTTTTTTCTTTTTAATCTATTCCAGCGAAGAGAGAAGAATTTCAGCAAAACATTCAGATCTGGATAGAAATATCCCTCAAATTAAAAGGAAACAAAGCCCCAAACCTGTAGCGAGAATACAGAAAATTTTCTGACTTGAGCATCAACTGGCAATTAGACTTGAAAGGCACTTGGGTCCTGAGCTCCTACCAAAATCAACAGTCTAATTGTCTCAGCTGAAACTGGGGCTTAGCTTTTGGGTTTCCTGTAACTAAACCCTGCCACAAACAGCTCTGCTAAGTTTTTCCTCCAATAAAACAAAAAAACAGCAAAATTAAGATAAACACAAGAGACAATGAAGATAAGTACGTAGTTCCCAGTGTAAGGAAGGGAGCAGAGAAGCCTGTGAACATATCAAACTAGGGCTTGTCGGTTCTAAATGGTTGATATGACAGTTCTTCAAAAATAAACAATCGGACATCTGAAAGTAATTGCTAGACTAAGGGATTGAAGTTTATTTTATTTAAGCAATACGGTATTTTAAAAATGTACTCAGAATGTCTAGCTCGCTGCAAATGGCTTTGGTTTTCTACACAGTGTCATGGTAGTCACTACACATCCAAATGTGGTATTTGAATAATATTTTTAAATTGAAAAAAAAAGACAATTGAAATGAAGAAAATAAAACTATTCTGAAACGTTACCAGAATGCATAGTTTAGTTTAACTTCAGACACTTCATAATCTGATCAAGAAGGAGAATGAAGAAATGCATTGTGCTGAATTTGTAGGCACTGAGTCAGGTGATGAAGTTATTCAATTTTATGTGGTCTTTGTCTGATCTTGAAATCAAAGGAAAATCTAAGTGATTGAAAGTAATATCTCAGTTTGCATATTTTGATCTTCTTTCTCTCTGTCCTTTCTCCTGGTGCCTTTCATACTTCCGTGTTTAAATCTTATGAACACTGTTTTCTTCTCTGTCCTCAGATTCCTCCTCATTTTCTTGTGCTCTACGTTCCTCCATGCAATCCCCACATATGTGCTAACAGGGATTAGTTTGCTAATCATTCTTTTCCCTGTCTGACCTGGGGAGTTGGAAGTCCTAGAGAGTTTTAAGGAATTTAAACCTCAAATCATTCATGCATTTACGAAAATGTTATCTTACATTTCCAGGTCCATTGATTTTTCAGCAGAAGTCAGTGGCCCAGCTCCTTTAATCACTCTGGAAAACCTAGCTTCAGATTCCTCCCAGCAGTTCTGATGGGAGGAAATTAAAAGAGAATTACAAAAGAAAAAAAAAATCCCTTCCAAGCATAGCAGTGTTATTCAATAGCTTAGAAATTTACTTCTCTTTTCCTATTGGCAAATGTGGTTTCTTTAACTAATCCAAACATTATTGTGCATATACCCAAGGGTTGCTTTTGTCTGCATTTTGAAGAAGAGGCGCTTCTTTCAGGCTTTAGTAGTGATAACTGACACATTAAGCTCTGGTACTGTGAGCACAGAAAAATGACGAGATGAACTTGCCTTCACAAATTGTTTCATTTGGGGCGATTCCACAGATACCTCCTGCTTGCTGTTAGCAACCATGATGACATGTTTATAACCCCAGGCTGTGCAAAGCAGAGCCCCCATAGGACCTGCTGCTCTGCAAATTCTCTGCTGCTTCAGTCCCCAGCTCCCCAGCCCACCTCACACATGCACGCATGGACAACCTCACTTCTGGTCTGCGGAGACAAGCTTGCCATTAATGTTCTGTGAGGAGAATCAGCCAAATCAATGTGCTTAGGCTGAAAAAAGGCAGATTTTTATCCTGATAGCAGCAAGTTATAGAAGGCAACATGTCTGTCTGATTTGGGAAACTGCAAGTCTTTTAATGGGCTTTGCAGTAAGCATAAATTGCTTGGTTATGTGCTGAAGTGTGTGGTTTGATAACAGATAGATAGTTCAGTAACAGCAATATATAGAACATATAGCTGCAGTCATCACGTTGCAAATGTATTCCACATGTTTTCCCATAGCTTCTATGTCCAGAGATAAGTAGCACTAAGCACACCTCCTTCTTTCAAAAGCCTCATTAGCATGATTTGTCAATGCGGCAATTCCTTGTGGACTCACTGAGTTTCTTTAGGAAACACCAATGCATTTTCTGTGCAGGAGTCTCTCCAGAAATGTCACATTTTTGTCCTGTTTTCTAGACCCAGAGGGTTCAGATACAAGAATTTTGTCTTGCAAAGTTCAGAGAACACGACCACAGTACAACGTAAAACTTGAAATACAGTCACAGAGAATACCCAGTTAGTAGTTAGCTCACAAATATATCAGGTTGGTAAGTGAACCATCAGCCAAAATACTTGCTATATACTTCAACTTTCTGTTTAGTTTTAAAGGAGTTCAATGCAGCTGCTGGGTTTTATTTAAGTAACAGGTTAAGGATACCCTTATCTTTTTCTGAATTACAATAGATACACAGTGTCCAATATTATAGTACATAGTAATATTCCATAGGAACACCTTCTACTTTATACAACTAAAATCCCCCCTGTACTTGTTCCCTGCAGCAGTCTAGCTCATGCTTTACCAGGGGTGGAGGAATACCAGAGCACAGTGCTGAAATCACGGATGTTTTAGTTGAGAAGCTGACGCAGGAGTTTACTGGACACATTTCTGGACCATTTACTCCATAGTAGCCTGAGTATTTCTGGCATAAATGGGAGACGGTGTAAATGGGGCCAGCTAGGCAGCACTATGGCATCAGCACACAACATGGGAATGTGAGCCATGCCAGCTGATGGCTGCAGAATACTTGCTTGCATGCTTCTTTGCTTGCACTACGGGTATTTTTAAGCAATCCACGACAAAGAGACTTAGTATTTTGAACCTGCAAAGGATCTGGAATGTGCTCAGGCTCCCCCTCCTGCCCAGTGCCCGTGAAGCTGTCTCCCAGCACATGATAAACTGGGAAGACAGAAAAAAAAGCAGCAGTGTGGAGACAGTGCTGACAGAGCAAATAGAAATTTGAGTTCACTGGACAAAGTCTGCAGTTTACAGTGGAAGGTCATAAGGATTTCAGGCATTTTTGGTATTTTGTCTCTGCTGTCTGTATCAAGCAAATTAAAAAACAAAGAAAAAACCCAAAACACCCTGATAGACAGCCTCCAATTCTGTATACTTGGCACCTCAGCTCAGCCTGAAGAACACGGGAAGCTCTGTCCACAATTATTTGAGGACATGCCACCTTAGTAAAGCATTAACACGTACTCGTTCCTAGATTCCCTGGTATTTTTTCATGTGACATTTGATAATCTAAAAGGCTTACCCTGCTTCAGCTAATCCAAGTGGCCTGCAGTTTTGTTGCTGAAAATGCAGTATCGAATTTAACACGGGGAGGAAGAGTCCGAAAATGTTAACTTTTTTAAAAGGTGATATTCCTCTTCTTTCATCCAGAGCATGGTCACATTACAATGTCAAATGCTTTATGAGAAATCTTCTACAGTCTGCAGCTGAAACAAAGGAGGCTTGGAGGAGTCCGACGTATGTTATAATTTTTGCCTGAATTCATTCTCCTTTGGGTTCTGTTACATGTAACATCTCCTCTAGGAAAAGTTTAGCTCTGGCCTGTGAAATACTGATGGTGACATTTTTATTTCCTGGTCTCAATTAAATGTAAATGAAGCGGAGACTGTTTTGCTGGAAGTACGTAACCTCAGAAAACTAAAGAAGAGTTTTACTACCTCTGTAGCTAGGAGTGCAATCACTGCTTTCTGTGAAACTGCTGCTTTGTTGCTGAAGCAACAAATAAGAAGAAAAATAATATTCATCCTGTTTTGAGTTCATCTCGTGGGCAATGGAATATCCAGAGATACCCTAGGAGCGTGAATAGGATTAAATAGTAAAAATAGGACAGGAGGTGATCCAGGTATTGGCTCAATTTTTTGTACAGTATGTTCATTCAGTCTTTCAAAGAGACATTCACTTTGTGTCCCTATCTTTGCAACCCCACATGAGTCTTGGCAATCATACAGTGGGATGCTGCCGTGCACGTTACAAGAGCCAACCACCTGAGCCTGTGTTGTGCCTACAGGTGCAGAGAGGCACCTGGGGGTTTCCCTGCCATTGTTGACAGCATTAGGAGAGATATGCTTCCAGCCCCAGCTGCCCGGCTGCTCTGAGAACCATTTCCTGCAAGCTCAGGAGAAACGGTTCTAGCTGCTACTAAACACAGTTCAAACCATACTTTGTTGTTGACATCCTTCACTGGATTTTCTTCACTGCACCAGTTGTTTCTTCCACCTGGCTTACAAGAGCAGTACTGCACACACAAGTGCTCAGTGGCTGTAGGAGCTAAATGCAGATCTCTCCAGGCCCTTTCCTTTGATTTCCCTTTCTTTTTTATTTCCTCTCCTCCCTCGCTTTCTACCTATAGATGGAGGATTTTGCCATTAGATTTAGTAATACTGAATGGAGCAGAATAAACACCTAAACACACAGCATAACGTTGCCTCCTCCTACCATGGTCAAGTGCAGGATACACCCTTTTATGTGTGCTTAAACCTAGACATAAATGAATATAACTCCTAAATAGGAAGTATAACTGCAAAGGAACTGCAGACACTCTCAAAATTTGTTTTCTTTCTTCCCTAAATATGAAAAGATTAAGATCAAAGGGCTGCTGTTCAACACTTTCTTCCAGCTCAAAGCAGAGCACATTCCACCACAATCCGCTTCTGGGTTAGATAGAAAACAAAGCCCCTTGCCTTCTGATGAACAAGAGATAGTGGCTGAAAAACTAAACAAAGACTAAAAGACAGAAAGCCAGAAAGGACTGAAAGGGATAAACAAGTCTCTCTCTTTTCTCAGGTGACAAGTGACAGGATGTAAAGAAATTACCTCAGGTTGCCACGGGGGAGGTTTAGATGAGACATTAGGAAAAATTTCTTCGTAGAAAGGTTGGTCAGGCATTAGCAAGGGCTGCCCAGAGAAATGGTGGAGTCACCATCCCTGGAGGTATTTAAGGCATGGCGCTAAGGGACACAGTTTAGTGATGGGTTTGGTAATGTTATGTTGGTGGTTTGACCTGATGATCTTGAGGATCTTTTCCAACCAAAATGATTCTACGACTCTCTATTTGTTAAGGCTCAGCTTGTATCAGATTTGCCCTGGCCAATGCCAGGGATATGCTGTTTTGAAGTTGCTGTCTCTCGTTAATCATAACATGATAGTTCTGGCTTGAAGGCGGTATAACACAGCTGCATCCCAGCAAACACTATGTGAAGGTGTAGCCATGACACCAGTAGCACCCAAATAAAGGACAATTTTTTATTATTTTGCTTTAAAAATAATGTCAAGCAACTGTCAGGGCTGTACCTGCGCTCGAGTGGATCGCTCACGCCACCAAGGGGCAGCTTCAGTAAAGAGCCGTCTGCGCTCTCAGAACTTTGATTCCCCAGGAAAAGCCGCTGCATTTCCGATACTGCTCAAAGCTTGCTCCAGCAAAGATTCGAATTGGCAGTAGTACAGATCAGTAGCTAAATATGTACGCATTGATTAGAAGCATTTGACCTTCAGATGCACTGATAAAGCATCTGAGATTCACTGCGCTTGATTTTATAAACATGTTTGTTAACCATCCATTTTTTATCTTGGTTACAAATAAGGATTCATAAGCATCAGATCCTCTATTTGATTACTGCCACAGATTAGTTACGGTGACTGCTAGACTTGCACCAGAGAAATCATAGAAATTGAGCTTCAAAAGTCAATTCTGTTTCATCTTCTAAAGATTGCCACAGGGAATCAAATAGAACTTGATGCAAGGCTTACAAAGGTGACACTGCTCACAGCAGCTGGCTGTCCTTGAGCTGCTCCATCCAGCATTGCTTTGAGCCTAGCTGTACACCAGCCTGTGTCTGCAGTGCCAAAAAGTTGTAGACACAGTACCTTGTCCTTAGGAATAACAGCATACCCTTTGTACAACTGTGCAACTGTGCAACCCTTCCACTGCTTTCAGAGGCCCCTTTCCACCATCCCTTTTAGCTCTTTTTTCACTCCTTCACTTTCATTAGCACTACCTGTTAGTGGCCCTTAATTCATAGCAAACTGCAAAAATAGGGCGCAGCCCGAGCAGCTGAGCCTTGAGGTGGGGGCAGCCAGATGGGACTGGAGCGTTTCTGGAAAAAGATCAATTGGCACATTTCGGCTAAAAAAAAAAAAAAAAAAATTAAAACCTTACTGGGGTGGTTTTAAAGCCAGAGTTAATAGTTAATGGACGAAAGCAAGACGATTTCAGGAGGCTCCAAAACATACAAAACAGTGATCCAACCCAGGATAAATGATAACATGAAGACAAAGAAATGTGTCCCTTTAAGACAGCAAAGGCAAATGATCCTGAAAGCCAATGTAATTAAAGGCACAAGGGGAGCGCTTGTGGTGAGGGGTGGGAGTATAACGACAGTTCATTGCATGTACCCAGACCAAGCAATGAATGCAGAAGCAGCAATAGCATATAGAAGCTGTGTGATACAGTGAGGATTTAAGGAAAACCATGGCTAGCACCTACAAGTCCATATTAACTGCAAATAAAGTGTCCAGCTTGCATGAACCAATTAGAATATGCAGTATGACAATATGGCACATACTGTAGTAAGGCTGGAAAAAAAGGCAGCAAAAATGGAGCATCCAGTATGAAATTAAATTTAAAAAGCAGCTCCAGTCCTGGGATACCAAGAGACAAATCCATCTGACTTTGTTTAAGCAAGCCATATGGGCAGAATGTCCTGTTTTAATTTCTCTTTTGGCCTCTACTACATTGTTTATCTTGAGCGCTCATCTTCTTGACAAATATATTTTAAGGAACTTTATTCTTTTGGGTCTCGTAGCCCTGAAGAGAACCTGAATCAACGTGTCTGCTCATCAAGTGTGCCTTGTGGTCTCTGTGTGGTTTTATTTCATCAGAGGTTCACAGAGACCAAGAAACAACGTGGTACATGAAAGAGCTTACTGCCAACACAGGTTTCTTCTCTGCATAAATGTGTTAGACACAGACAAGCAAGAGAATGATAAGAGAAGGCTGATTACTCACTCTAGCCCTCATTAAAATGCTTTTCAGAGCTAAGTAAAGAGTGTCAGAACCATCTTGCAGATGAGGAACAGAAGGAGAATGGTGACGTGGCAGTACCCATACCGCAGTCCAGGAGGATCTGCAGCATAGTGCAGGAGTATCAAAGCTAAAGTCCAACTCTAAACCAAGTAGCATGGGTACCACCAGGCAGCCAGGTTGCAGCACCTCAATGCTCAGTACAGGTTGGACCACGCAAAAAAAGTCAGAGCTGGAGAGAAATACCAGGGAACGTATATACACGTGCAGACAGAGCGGAGGCTGGTGGGTTAGGTCTGCCTTTTCCATAATTAAATTAAAAAATGGTACTCTGAGCAACTTGCCCAGGATCAGAGAGGTGGTTTTGAACAACCTTATACATATGTTTAAAATCCTCTAGTTTTAAAATCTGAGTTGGCAGCTTGAGCAATGGTGTCTGGGCAGACCAGCCTGGGGCCCACAGCCAGAGTTTTGCCACCCATGCCATCGTGCTGTGATGTGTCCAAGCAAACAAGAGTCAAGTCCTGTGTAGTCATTTCTCCCAGAGGCAGGGGTCAATCCATTCTCTAACTCAGCGATATTAGACAGTTTATAATCTGCCTTTGGTCTTTTCCAGAGATTCTGGATTCTGGACAGACGTCTAAGTCTGTTCTTAGGAGTTCATAGGGAAAAAAAAAAAAAATCAACCAGGTATTTCCTTACTTTTCAAGGGACAGTTTTTCCTATTAGGAGACAGGAACAATTATCACAATTTACAATTATCATTTTCTAATCCCTTCCCCTCCAGCACTGTAGGAAAGAAACAACAGAAGACTCAGCATGTGTTTGTTTCACCATTTTGATTCAGAGCATCAGCCTTACATTCAGGGATAGCAGCTGCGTTACACTTGAAGTAAAAAAAAGAACCACAACAACAAATTGGCTTTTCAGGACCTGGACTCTGCCACCGCAGCTCATTTCTATGGGTGTGCTTTGGCAGCACATAGCTGAGCAAGGCCATGCATGTGTGTTTTAGAACGTGGTATCCTTCTAACTTCATTAAGAATCATCTATATTATATTATAAGGAAAAAGTGTGGCACCGCTGCGTTTCTTTCCAAACTACTCAAATTAGGACCATTGCTTTATTGCTTTTAGTCAGTGAGGCATCATCACCAAGAGTGAACAAGACTGAACAATGAGTAAGTTTGAAGCGTCTTTGTAATGAGTTCAACACGTTTCGAAGACCTGGGTCCCCTCGTGCACCAATTTTCTTTGGTTGGACAATGATCAAACACAATGCTGTGTGTAGCCAGCACACAATATACGTGATCGCTTTGGTTAAATTATAAAAAAGACTAACATCTAACTCGTCCGTGTCATGTTATTTGGCAAAACTAATGATACAATTAAATGGGTCCAAATATCAAAACCATATGCATCTGCTTACATTTATACTTTTTTTCCATTTACAAAATAATGCTTTCGTTAGAGAATAAAATTCAATGAGCTTCATATGTACTGGTGGAGTCCTGCAACTCAGTAATTTCTTCATCACAATGGCAAAAGAAATTCCAGCACAAATAATCTAGATTTATAGAGCTGATTGCAGTGTTGGCACTTGGCCTGCAGAGCTCTCTAGCAGGCCAAAGAGAAGTAGTGCTTTCCACAGGTATGAAGTGGGCTGTCTGATAGCATCAGCAAAGCCATGGTGAATGATACGGGCAGAATATTTACAGCCCTGCTCCTTGCTGGACTAGAAATCTTTGAAGTACAATGGGTCAGTTCCATGAGTGCTTTAAGCAAACTCCTGCAGGAAATGGGATCCATGTACTTGTTTTCTAGGGAGTTCCTTGTAAAACAATAGTCAAGTCTGAACATTAGTATGTATTTTAATTTAATTTATAGGTTTACTTTACATTTTGTTCCCTCCTTCTCCTACTGCCTGTAGGATTGTACATCAACAGACACTCAAAGTCTGCTTTCATTTAATTAAAGGGGATCCTCATTGCCAGTTGAAAAAAAAAAAAGATACCAGATACGTGAAATAATGTCTGTTCTCATGACATCTTCAGCCCTGTTTCCAGGAAGATTTTGGGACAGTTTTGAATAGATGAAACAAATGATAAGAAGAAAAAACACTTCCTTAAAAAGAAAGAAAAAAAAAAAGAACAGAAGGAAGAAAGGAAGAAAGGAAGAAAAAAGAAAGAAAGGAAGTAAGGAAGAAAGAGAGAAAGAGAGAAAGAAAGAAAGAGAGAAGGATCAAAGGGATCCCCCACTTATCTTCCAACTCTTCTATCTTCGGAAGTTTTTCTTTTAGCTCAGAGGCACCAGGCAAATAACACTGTTCATCTGAGATGTCCAACTGATCCAACATCAAGGCCAGGCTGGATGGGGCCCTGGGCAGCCTGGTCTAGTACTAAATGTAGAGGTGGGTGGCCCTGCCTGCGGCAGAGGGTCGGAGCTTCATGGTCCTTGAGGTCCCTTCCAACCCAAGCCATTCTAGGATTCTGTGATTCTATGATTTATGGTTCAATTAAGTATCATAATTGGCATAATATCACCATTATCAGTAAATTCAGCTAGGAAAATATCTGGACTCAGTGATGCTGGTTTTTCTGCATATATGCAGGAATTACCTCCACTGCAATCAACATGCTACCATAAAGCAGGTATCCAGAAGGATACCTGTTCACTGTGCTCCACAACATTAGACCGGAGTCTGGGACTCCTTAAGCTAATTTAAACCAGAGTGATTCCTATTTTACTGCCTGAAAATGGGAATTTTGTAGATCTAATTTGACATTTGTTCCTTGCCAAAATATTTTGCACTGGCACTTAGTGTTGGAAAGGCCAGATTTTGCCTACTGCCAAGAATTTAGTAAAACAGCCAAATTCTTCAGTTCCTAATTGAGCAAATTTCTCACTGTAGTTTTGCTTGATCAAGAAAGACAGGCCATGGTCAAATGCATGGCTAACTGCCTGGGTATCTAAGTGTATAGTTTGAGGGCCATATAAAAATATCTAGCAACTATCGAGTTTGATACAGGTTATAGTTCTCATAAAAAAAATAATGGGGTTGTCTATAAATGTCAACTTGCCAATCATCTGCACAAGTGACCAGTTCCCTGGCTGCTGAATTTCACTAGCTTCTAACATTGCTAACTGCCACATGGAAGTGATTAATCAAGTCACTTGAGAAAAATCTGTTACAGATCATATGGGGTTTTCTTTACTGTTATAGAGGCATAAATTACTGAACTCTAGGAAATCTTATTCCTCTTTTTTTTTTCAACACACACATATATGTGTGTGTATATATATATGTATATATATATTCACCAATGTACTTGATGCATAGGAACTGATAAGACACAAGTTTCCTACTAGCCAGGAAAATTCTTGAACAACATTGTGTTAATAAATTTGCATTTCAAAAGGAAAGAGAAGTAGGTTTTTCTTCTGCCATTTTTCAGTATACTGTGAATGTAGAATAGTGTTGTGTGGTCTCAGTATACTGATTACTGCAAGTGGAAGGAAGAGGAGAAAAGCACAAATCCTACTCCAGATCATTTATCATGTTTCAGTCCTTTGAAGACCAGTTTATCACGTCAAATTTAATAAAGATAAGAACTTTGTCGCAAACTGAAGGCCTAACAGCACCTAATAATTAATATTATATCAAAAAAGGAAATAATTTTCAACTGACCATTGTTAAGAGACTCTGACTCCTTTGGGGAATGAATACAAGTACAAGACAGGATGAAACTAGGTGTAGCTATTAGTCATAGATAAAAGAGAGATAAAACAAGGAATTCAGGAAAAGGAGAGGCAGGGAGAAAGTTAACTGCAGTTCTCAAAGGTGATTTATGAGTTTTGTACAAGCGCACGTTAAGAGAAAATCAAGTCCAGAGCCTAAATAGGAGAAAATAAAACAGACAAAAAATATGAGATACTGCATTCTGAGTCTGGGGGACTTTTGTTTGGTTTTTTTTGTGTGTATGTGTGTTTTTACTTTCTTGGCAATTTTGATGACTGGTGTTCCTCTTGGGGTAAAAAGAAGAAAAGAGAAGCATACTTTTTTTTTCTACAGATCCTTCCAAATGTGCATGTGAAAGCAACAGCATTGCCTTCTGTCAGTAGTTTGTACATTTTGCATACAATGTTTTAAGGGATGAAAAACTATAATTTTGCCTTCCATCCCTTCTCTGAAACATTACTTTCAAAAACCTCTGATGAAAACAGTATCAAAAGAAAGAGCTATCCATTGCAAATAGGGATGCCTGCAATCCCTCACCTTCTAGGAGCTCTCAGAGGAAAGAGGTTAGATTGCCCCTCACCTGCAAGCAGAGTGCTGCAAAACCATTAGGAGCTCAGAAATGCTTTCACCTCTGCCCCCCACATCTCAGCCCAGCTTTTCTTCAGGCGTTCTTCAGGATGCAGCCAGCGCCGCAACATGGTTATGCTACACAATGGTAAAGATGCAGTAATACCAGCAAAGCTGACTGGACTTTCTGGTGTTTAGTTTTATTATTATATATTATTATATATATACAATAATATTATTATTGTTCTAACTGCTTTTCATCTTTATGCATACACGTGCATATACAGGCAGGGACTTTCATCCCCAGACACTGTTAAGAGTTGCTGGTATGGCTCCTCCTCATCTAGAAGCATTTTGCCAACCAGTATTACTTTAGCAACAAAGTGATGCTGCTCTACACATAGGCCAGATTTCACTCTACTTAAGTACTGCTGCTTGCCAAAGCTTTTTGGGGTTCACAAAGCTGCAAATACATCTTTGGGAAACATCAGTACCTGGATAACTCTTAGCACAACCTGTGAATAGGGTTCTGTAGAGTTCACTCCTGTAAGATCTAACCATCCTGTCAATTCTTTTACTGAATTTATTGGAAAATGTGCAAATTTGATAAAAAGCTCAGCCCTAAGAAAGCATCTCTTTAACCAAACTCTGAGCCTGTGGACTACAATTATCACAGAATCACAGAATTATCAAGGTTGGAAAAGACCTAGAAGATCATCCAGTCCAACCATTACCAATACTTCCCAGCTAAATCATACCCCTCAACGCAACATCCAAACGTTTCTTGAACACTCCCATGGTCGGTGACTCCACCACCTCCCTGGGCAGTGCATTCCAATGCCTGACTACCCTTTCCGAGTAGTAATACTTCCTAATGTCCAGCCTGAACCTCCCCTGGCGCAGCTTGAAACCATTCCCTGTAGTTCTATCACTGATTACACGAGAGAAGAGGCCGACCCCCAGCTCACCACAACCTCCCTTCAGGAAGTTATAGAGAGCTATAAGGTCTCCCCTGAGCCTCCTCTTCTCCAGACTGAACATTCCCAGCTCCTTCAGCCTCTCCTCATAAGGCCCATGCTCCAAATTATGTACCCTATAGTACCTATTGCTCTGGTACAGTTAAACGAGTCTTCCGCAAAGTACCTCAGAAGTATTTCTATTAATGATTTCTGCTAACATCTGAAAATCTGAGCAAGTTTCTCAGCCTAGCAAAAAAACAAACTTAGACTGCGTACCCCATGCCACAGTCGCAAACAAACCAGCTGTCCCTGTAAGACTGCTGACACACTCTGTTGTTTGGAGAACCAACGCTGTCTCCCTGCAAATGAAATATTTGCCTAGTGGACTTACTTATTTTGGATTTGGTTAAGCCATGGCCTGGAGGTTGCCATGAATCTTTTGCTCCAGTGCTCAGCAGTAAGAATCTGGTGGAAAAAGTTTGTGGGGAAGAAGAGGATTTTACTGAGGTGCAATGATTTCTGTAACTGTAGATCTTCTGAAGTCAGTCTTTGTTGTGTTAACCGCATCACCCCGGGAACAGCTAGCACATGCTTTAACCACTCCTTTCAATAGATACAAGAAGAATTAAAGAAATGCTTATCTGCCTCAAAAAAAATCCAGATTTTAAAACAAAAGGAGGACCAGGCAGGGAAAAGAGAGGCCTTAGCTGATTGACAATATGGGATTTAAAATCTTTCAGATCCTAATCCATGAAGGGATGTTTGCATCTGGCCCCATAATGGAGTCCACATGCCCAAGTTAGATGCCTGGACTCCGTGCATGTGTGAAAGAGAGTTAAGCGCCTCAGAGGGGGATTCACAAAAGCCACTGTTTGAGGAGCTGCCTAAGCCAGCCAAATAGGAAAAGCTGAAGATTGCACTTTATCCTAAATCCTAGCTCTCTCGTGGTTTTAAGAGCCTTCTGGTGAATGAGGCACACAGGCTCAAGTCTCTCCATATGCAGCTCATGGCCCATAATCCTCTTTCAATAGTGGGTGCCAATTTTTTCCCTCAAACCATGAGGTGCCATCAGCAGCTCAAACACACACTTCCTCAGGCTGCAGCAGAGGGGTTTAATTCCTTCTTTCAACAAAGGGCACCAACACACCCATTCTCTACCCTGAGGCATGACCCAGCCAGCCCGCTGCAGGTGATGGTGAGCTGCAATGGCGTACAGCAGGCCAAGGAGGACCAAAGCCACAAAAGAGTTTGTCTCAAAGCTCTGGCAACAGCTAATCAGTCCCTGATCAGAGACTTGAATTTAATCTATGGACTAAATCATAGAATGGCCTGGGTTGAAAAGGACCACAGTGATCATCTAGTTTCAACCCTGTGTAGTTCTAACCCCACCTCTGCTTTGTAATGCTGTCAGCGACCAACATGGGGCTGGTGCCCCCACCGGCTCCAGAGAAGTTTGGTAGCATCAAGTTCTTCAGCCTACCACCACCACTGCAGTCCTCCATCCTGGCCATGGTACTCATGAAATGCAAGTGCCAGTTCCCACTGCAGACATTTTTTATGACCTTTCATTTTCACTGATATCACAGTTACCGATCATGAGTCCAAACGGTTATGCTGAACATTTTGTATTGTTTCTCTTGGAGCAGCGTTGTGAGATTTAAGCAAGTGATAGTATTTAGTCTCCAGTGCTTGGCTTTGATTTCCCTTGGCTCTTGGTTGGGTTATTCCAAGGTGATACAGTAATTTCAAGTCCTTTGAACCACAGCACATTGGATTGCATATAGGAAATAAATACTGTCTTGTAGCATCTTAGGAGTCAAATCCAAAGCAATTTAAGTTGAGGGGACACAATGTATTTGTTTCTATGAGAAGAGAATCTGGCTCTAAGTCGATTAATTCCTTATTTTACACAGATGTATATTTTCATGGATCCAGGATAAGTTTGTCAGGGGTGAAGGAGAGCTCTGCACATGTATGTGTTTTTCAGAACTATTATTTTTCTTTTGACAGACCTGATAAACATTTACTGTCAATATTCACTGAATCAAACCTACGATGAGTGTTTCAAAACTCAGGTTAATAGTTTTTTGATGGTGGTCCTTATAGGCAGATCTATCTGGAGTGGTTTGGGGATATACAGAATCATAGAATCATTGAAGTTGGAAAAAACTGCTAAGATCAATCAAGTCCAGCCACCAACCCATCCCCACCATGTCCACTAACCATGTCCCCCAGTGCCACATCTATACGGTTCTTGAACATTTCCAGGGATGCTGATTCCATCACCTCCCTGGGCAGCCTGTGCTACTGCCTCACCACTGCCACTGAGAAGAAATGTTTCCTGACATCCAACCTGAATCTCCCATGGTGCAACATAAGGCCATTATGCAGTTCAGCCATGATGGCATGCAGAGATGCATGTTGGAGCTTTTGATAGAGATGGCACCCAGAGAGCCAAGTTGGGAAGAAATATGCACTGGTAGATCCACCAGTCAACCATCCAGCAACTTCCAGTTTTATGTTAGCCCACACAATTGGCCCGGAAAACAAAGGGTGTTAAAAAAAGAAAAGAAAAGAAAAAAGAAAAAACAGCCCAGTTTTTAAAGCATTCTAACTGAATGAGTGCTTAGCTGTGGTTATTGTCATCTTAGTCTTCATCTAGACATTTAAGAATGAAAATAAGACTTGCCCATTTAGGGAGTAGGATTATGGAATAACATCTGTTTGATTTGTGGGAATGAAGCAGTGTCAGGTCATGACTAAGATCAGCATGTCCTAACAAATATGACAATATCTGCAGCATTTGACAATAAAATAGGGAAAATTCTCTTGCTAAATAATTTTAAAACATCCTTTACTGATTTTTATCTGACTGGCATAGTCTTGTATGCTTAACCTTCTAAGGCAAGATAATTTCTTCCACTGTTTAAGCAAAGGTAGGGAAAGTAGGCAAAGGGCAGGAATCTTTCAGTGGCAAATACCCTCCCAATAAAAATGCTTTAACAGACAGGAAGCTTTTTCAAGAAAAATATTTTACAGACATTTCTTATTGTTTTCATATCTCCCTTGGAGTGGGACTTTAGGGTTCTGAAGCACTGCAAAGTCAGAACACAACAAAAGAAAATAAGGGAGAGAAGAGCTGAGCTTTCCCTTGACAGGCTCATCAAAGCAGAGCAAAGGGAAATACTACAAGTGGTAACAATTTGTCTCCAAAATGGGGTCTCCAAAGCCTTTTGCTTTTATTTAGAAAGAAAAGAATTATGAAAAAGCATGAGGGCAAGAGCAAAGAAAACACATTTTGTATATCATCAAAGCAGGAAAGTGAACAGGCATTGCTGTGCTTTGTTAGTTTCTGAAAGAGGCAGTCAAGCAAATTTTATGGCGAGAAGGCAGTGTAAGGCCACAGGATTGCAACAGGAGTCACACAGAACAATAAATTGCTTCAGATGAATCAAGCCAAATACTTCAGTCCCGCACAGATTTCTGACTTTAGAGTTCAAGAACTCCAGGACTGTTACAGTAAATGCAAGCTGCAACGACTACAGTATAATCAGTGGGAAGGGACACATAAAATGAAGTTTCTCTGTAACAAAGAATCATAGAATGGCCTGGGCTGAAAAGAACCATAATGCTCATCTAGTTTCAACCCCCCTGCTATGTGCAGAGTTGCCAACCACCAGACCAGGCTGCCAAGAGCCACATCCTGCCTGGCCTTGAACGCCTCCAGGGATGGCACATCCACAACCTCCTTGGGCAACCTGTTCCAGTGTGTCACCACCCTCTGACTGAAAAACTTCCTCCTAATATCCAATCTAAACCTCCCCTGTCTCAGTTTAAAACCATTCCCCCTTGTCCTATCACTACCCACCCTCATAAACAGCCGTTCCCCCTTCTGTTCATATGCTCCCTTCAAATACTCGAAGGCCACAATGAGGCCTTCCTGGAGCCTTCTCTTCTCCAAGCTAAACAAGCTCAGTTCCCTCAACCCTTCCTCATAGGAGAGGTGCTCCAGCCCTCGCATCATCTTAGTGGCCCCCCTCTGGACCTGCCCCAGGCCTAGACGCAGTACTCCAGAGGGGGCCTCACAAAAGCTGAGTGGAGGGGACAATCACCTGCCTCTCCCTGCTGTCCACTCTCCTTTTAATGCAGCCTAGGATATAGTTGGCTTTCAAAGCTTCAATCAAAGAAGACTGTACCCAGAATTAGACACTCTGTGAAATTTCATGATGTTGACACCTTTTTATGGGTCAATGGCTCCCACTTGGACCACTGGAAAACACTCAAACTTAATCAGCATCTACGTGCAGTGCCAAAAAGGGGAAGAGAGAAGAGGATAGTTACAGGTCTAAACTTCTAAGCAGCCTAAGTTTCGTCGCTGATAAACCACACCCCCTTTTTTTTTTTTTTTTTTACACATACAGATAGGCTTTCCTAAATGCAGTGAGAGCTGCTAGCTTGTAACAGGCTACCCCTCTAAACAGTCTTCTCAGAGTCATAAGAGAAAATTTTAAACCAGTCTACATTACATATACATGTGCCCTTAGCTGAGCCTAGTTTGCCTCTTTAGGAATCAATGCACATAGAACATATTTTGATTTTCCTACTTTTTGTACAGTACTTCCATTCATCAAATGAGCAACTAAAAGTTATCTGAGAGTAAAATCAGCAGACATCCCTGAGGAGACACTACCAGTTATGTGCGGGTGAAGATTCAGGTCACATTTAGTTCAATTTAATTGCCAGAGCCAGGAGCAGCCTCTTGCCTCTCTTTTCCTACTCACACACCTGGTACAATGGAGCATTCCACTTCTTCACTTCAGAGCCAACCCACAGAACAGGACTGGCATCAGATCTACAGTCAGCTGAGCTGGGGCACTTATCAGAGCCCCTATCAGCTGCAGCTGGCTGAACAGAAAGGCACTCTTTTGCCTCTTACAGTGAGTACAATTTACAGCAAGACTGCTAGAGGGATTGTCTTGTATTAAAACACCAAAATACTAAGAAACACCTTGCAGATCGCTACAATTTGGGGAGCTTTTCCTGCATGCTATTACATAGCATATAACACTCTCATGAGGGGTGGAGTAAAACCAAGAGCAGATGAAAAGGGAGGCTGTTTTGTGGCCAGTAATGCTTTGTAGCCAGTGATGGTTCAAGGTTCAGCCTGTGTTGGGCAGTGCACCAGGAGGGTGACCAGAGCTGATAAGCACGCAAGCAGCACTGGGATTTGATCACTCTGTGTGTGGGGATGCCTTATGGGGCGGTGGTGTGGCCAGTGGTGAAGGTGTCTCCATCAAAGCCATCTGACCAAGACTGCAGGCAAATGGCCCAGAAGAGAGCATCAGACAGAGGATTCAAGCACATGCATGGCAGAAAAATGTATTCAAAGGCAGGTCTTTGCTAAATCCACCCCATAATTAATTCTAATCCCATAATTACAGTCACATGCTTTTCTGCTAACATTCCCCTAAACTGGTCCTCCCTCCAGATGCACAGAGAAGACCAAGGACAGTACAGTGAGGTCTACATGGCCTCGCTTCCCCTTCCCATCTGCTGCTTCCAATCACAGGACATGCTTTCACACACATGCACACAGAACTATCTGCAGGTAGACAAATACTATATATGTAGCTACTGACACGCACACACAAATGTAAGTTGTTTGAAAGTAGGAAAGGGGTCAGTTAAAGGGTGCCATTTCCATCCAGATAGCCAGCTCACTGTCCAGCCTGAGCATACACACAAATCTGCTTGGAAGAAGATTGGAGCAGAACGGTTGCTTCATCTTTGGAAATGGATTTACAAATGAATAAATGGAAATATCCCCAGGCACTGAGAGAAAAGATCATGTAATTGCCATGAAGTAAAAGGCAGCTTATAGATGATTATCTGTTATTAAGATTAAGCCATTTACTGAGATGTTTTCACGCTTCTCCAGGAAAGCAACTTTAGGCATCATTTTGATTTAAAAAGGCAGAAATAGCATCTGCCACGTATTGAGTATTCCCCACTCGCAGCAAGTTTATGCATGTGTGCATTCAAAAATGTTTATTGTGACAATCCGTGGTATGACTGTCTTAGATTTACCAAATACCACATGGTAATCAGCTGCAGTTTTGTAGACCTTCAGCAAAATGATTTATTTTTAATATACTGAACAATAGCTGTTTCTCAGTTACCCAAACAGAGCACAAACACTCAACACTACTTTGATTCCTTGGAGGGGGCAGTGAAAAGGAGAGAGGCAAAAAATAAACAAACCTGATCTTTGTGGGAGAATCTCACAGGAGACAAGAATGCAGGACCACATTCAACAAACGCCAGTTTGCCATGATTGGTCTTCCCTGCTGAGTACTCAGGCCCTTCGGCAAGGTAAACTCTTCACCCACAAGAACCAGGCATTGTTGTCCCCAGTAACACCAAAAACTGTCAGAAGCAAAACGGTGAAGGACACCCCAAGCCTGGCACAAAAGAGCTATTTCCTCCTGGCAGCGCAATGGAGCCCATGGACGGGGTCACTTCCCCACCTCCTTCATGCTCTCTATTGCAAAAAATAAGGTTTAAGATTAAATTGGTAGAGCGAGTCTAAATTTGTGTTCTAGAAGTTTGAGGGGAATTTTTCTGCCAAGCTGCATTTTGTTGCCCTTACTTCCTGTTTATATGTGGGTTGTGACTAAGCGTTCAAAAAGAAACTTTAAATTAGAGGTTTAATTAGTTTGATTGCAAATGTGACAATATCTATCCTAGTGACATAAAGCATTGTTTGGCACAGAAGGGAAAAGAGTGCTTCACCTTCAAGTGGTAAAGCATGAATTAGATGGCATCCTAAGCAAACAAAGCTGTTTGGCAAGCGGAAGGCTGTCAGTCTTTCCTGCCCTTGAAAATACAAGTTGTCACTAAAATTCAACCTCCGTGCAGTACAGTGCATCCCCAAATCCTTTCAGAAAGTATTCAGTGATGGACAAATTACTCCTCAACAGCACTGAGGACTAATGATGCAGAGATTAATTTTAGCTGAGATTAAGTTTTGAAATCAAGTCTAAAAACGGCAGACAACAATGTGCTAGGAAGGACACTGCTCAAGTCACTTACGGCCCCATTTACTTGGCTCTTCATAAATAAAGGCATTTCCCAGTGGCAGTCACCCCAGCCACTCCCTGGTGCTGAGCAACCATCCCATCTAAAGCTCTGGTGGCTGCTCTTGTCATTTTGTGATGCATTTCTCAGAAGAAAGCTAGCTAGGTGGAGGTATCAACATGCTTGCAGGCAACCCAGAGGTTTAAGGAACAAAGTCACACAACATGGTAGCAGCGTAGGTTTTTTGTTACCAATGTAACACCAGAAATGAAAACAGAAAGCTACCACCTGTAGCGAACCTCTTTTTGGCTTGGCACCAGCTGCCACTTACCTCTGTCTATGAGTTGGGAGCCAGGGGGGTCCCTGGGGTGTGCTGCTGTGCCTCTGAACCTGCCAGCACTCTGCCACACAGCTGTGCTACTCCTCACTCTTGAAGCACGTTAATGGCTGCTTCCATGGCTTTCTGCTGTCCCTGTGTTCCTCTGCAGACAGGGAGAGACTCGAATGAGGTTCAGGAGCTCCCAGGTGGGATTGAAACCCCCAGTTCCCAAGACAGGATCCATCCCTGAGTACACCGCTGTAAATGCTTGGTAATGTGATTAGTTATCAAGGATAATCCTAAAGTAGCTAGAAGTTCCTAACCACTCTCGATCTCAAGCCAAAAAAAACATTGTGGAGAATGTCACCTTTTGGCACCATATATTTTCAGCAGCGCTCCTCTGGGTGCCAACCACCCAGAGACATCAGAATGCCTACTTTGTGAGTTTTCCAGCAGTCACGTCCATGGCAATCTGCGCACCAGCCAGCCCGTGCCCTTTGTGCAGTGGGGAGCAGGTCCCTGCAGCTCCCCCATGGAAAGGACCCCAGGGCAGAAGAGTTAAGGTCACTGTGATACACTGGCTCATGTCTCGTGCAGTGAGAAACCCAGCAGCTCAAAAGCAACATCTTGGCAATTTAAGCCAGTAGAACTAGTCTTCGGGCAAATGTCCTACAGATCGTGAGACACTGGTAAATTATATGTAACCCAAAAATTGATTGCAAAGCAACTGATTAATCAAGGTCCGGTTTCCACCCTTTGCGAGACCACCTATGATTTCAAGTCTAGACGGGCATCACTCTTTCCATACATTCTTCACCCAATTAGGCTAAACAGCCATTATTTCTTCACACTAATATAAGAATTATGAGTGCTGGTACATTTTGTTTTGTCTTCGGTTTCTGCTGACAAACACAAACAGCCTAAGGGAGGTCCCCAGCTTTCTCAGGAGAAAAGCTCTACCAACGAGATTATTGAGAAATGTTCTCACTTGAGCTTTGCCCATAAAAATGCTTTTTTTATTTTTCCATGGACACTCTCTCACCCGCAGAGTGATCCACATGCGTTCACGCACAAGCAGTTAAACACCGTGGCTTGGGATGATTTTCCTTTGCCTTCCAGTTGCTTGCCCCACCCTAGGTAAAGCGAAATATTTACTATCTGAATGACAGGAGCAAAATGATGTACCGCACTGCATCTGCTAGAGAGGGAGAGACATATGCTTGGCTGTGCATCGGGACACAGCAGCTTTTCCTCCTTCTTTCTGCAGACATCCAAACAGTTTAGGTAAATTTTTGCTTGCTTCAAGTCTTTGGCTTCTCTAAAGGCATATGCACACATGGATTCACCTGTCATAAACATGTAGACACATTCTTGTTTCTTTCTGACAGAAGCCCAGGAAACTCCCTTTCCAAAGTCAGCTTATCACTCTGATGACAGATACCTTTGAAAGCACATTGGATCATGCCGTGTTTGGAGGTCATCCCAAAATTGCTGAGATATGGGTGAAGGGTGTGGAGTATCTTACACTTTGGCTGCATCTTCAGCATGGATTTTTCTCTTCCTGTCTCTGGTATTGTCCTTAAACTGTGTCACTGCTGTCAAAATCTGCTTTTGCTATTCATAAGCACCAATGGACCTAACCGATGGTTAGGATCTACACACTTATCTGAAAACCAAGACCAAGGTCTTTAGAAGCTTTTAGGCATTTAAAGGCATTAATAACTTCCTAGCAACTGAGAGATGTTTTGCAGTAGCAGTCAAACACGTGGCTTCATCGTGCTCATCAAGGCTAATTTTGCCTGACCCTCTCTCCTGTGGGAGCTGCATGGCCACCAACCAGCACAGCCCCTTCCCAGGTTCCTGCAGTGGTTCCAAGACCCCAACAGCATGCGTGAGGCCGCCGGGGAGATGCTGACCCTCCTCCCACAGCGGTGTCAGCCAAGGCCCATGGGGCCCAAGGTCACTCAGTAAATACACCCCCTACTTTCCACTCCACAGACATTGGCTCCAGCCAAAGTCAATAGATCAGAAGCAATCTGTCATTTCCAGGCCACGCTGTTTTGGTCTTGGTCGTTGGTTTTGGTCGTTTTGGTCAAAACGACTTGAAAGGAAACACAGATGTAATGAGGTCACCTCATTTCTGGAGCCTTGCTATCTCTCAAAGCTCTGGCTGGATCACCCTCAGAATTTCCACACAAGCAGGCACATAAAAGCACCTCACGTGTGCACATTCGTGCCTGCAGGTGCACCGCAAGAGGTTTGGCGTGGCCAGGGCTCGGTGGCAAGCACAGAGAGGTTCAGTTCCCTCTACACCGTGGACAGACTGGTGCCTCCCCATAAGAATTTACTTCAATTACTTCAAATGGCTCCCACTTGCACACAAAAACCACATCTTGCAATAAAAACAAAAAGAAAAATTAAATCCAAAGGAATTTTACCTATTTCCCTCTCCACTAATTCCACCAAAGCAATCTTTTTTTCTTTTGAAAGAAAAAAATACAAAATTGGCCACCAGAACAGCAAAGTAGCCAAAACACTAATTTAATAACTTCACTCTTCCAAATCCGCCCTGCCCTTCATACTTTTAGGTTTCAACAACAGTCTCAAATTATCCCGCACCTTGTACTGCTTTTCTTCAAAAGCTTCCACGGCGATTTTCCCATCACACGAGCAATGCTTTTCATCCAGAGCAGACCCCGACAGAGCTGCACGCTCTCCAGCAACAGGGAGTGCTCCCTGCACACTGAGGCCGGGCGGCTACAGGCAGATGGAGAACAGTTACTAGCTGTGGTATGGAAAGGAACAGAAAAGGCCAATGGAAGAACCCTCCAAGAAGGTCTCTGTGGGCCATGAGCGCAGCTCAAGCTACCAGACGACCCCCAACCGCTGCCCCGGTGCAGGCTGGCCTCGCACGCGGCCAAGGCCCGTGGCCACAGCGTTCAGCTGCCGGCACAGCGCCTGGCGCTGAGCTGTACCGCCGCCCCGGAGCCTCCGCACTCCGCTTCCCTCGCCACGCGGCCGCTGCGGCGCGAGAAGGAGCGCGGAGGGCAGCCGTGGGACGTCCGCTCCACCTAGCGTTAGCTCGCCTGTACGTCGCTGCTTCTTCGGCTCGTTTGCCCTCCGTTCTGACTTCTGTGGTTTGCTTTGTCTGCTTAGGATCGTTACTGAAAATATTAACGCTGGTTTTAATGACAACAGTGACAACATCGACGGAGAGAAAAGCCTCCTGAAGAGCAGATACAGGGAAATGGCAGAATCACAGAATCACAGCTCACAGTCATAGGGGTTGGAAGGGTCCTCTAGAGGTCACTGAGTCCAACCCCCCCCGCTAAAGCAGGTTGCCTCCATCAGGTTGCATAGGAAAGACAGGGTTAGAATATCTCCAGAGGAGACTCCACCACCTCTCTGGGCAGCCTGTGCCACTGCTCCGTCACCCTCGCAGTACAGAAGTCCTTCCCGGTGTTTGTACGGAACTTCTTGTGTTCCAGTTTGCGCCTGTTGCTTCTTGTCCTGCCGCTGGGCTCCACTGAAAAGAGCCTGGCCCCATCCATTTGACTCCTGCACTTTAGATGTTTAGAATCAGTGCTGAGATACCCTCTCAGCCTTCTCCAGACAGAAGAGTCTCTCAGCCTTTCCTCATAAGGGAGATGCTCCAGGTCCCCCATCTTCTTCGTTACCCTCCACTGGATTCTTTCTATGAGATTCCTGTCTTTCTTGAAACAGGGAGCCCAGAACTGGACACAATACTCCAGGATGTGGCCTCACGGGGCCAGAGTACAGGGGAAGGATCACCTCCCTCGACCTTCTGGCCATGGTCATTTAATGCACCCCAGATACAGTGCACCCCCAGGCCTCCTTGGCCACAAGGGCACACTGCTGGCTCATGGCCAACCTGTTGTCAACCAGGACCCCCAGGTCGTTCTTGGCAAAGCTTCTCTCCAGCAGGTCAGCCCCTAACCTGTACAGATACATGCAGTTATTCCTCCCCAGGTGCAAGGCTCTACACTTGCTCTTGTTGAACCTCATCAGGTTTCTCTCTGCCCAACTCTTCAGTCTGTCCAGGTCTTGTTGAATGGCAGCACAACCTTCTGGTGTGTCAGCCACTCCTCCCAGCTTTGTATCACCAGCAAACTTGGTGGACTTCATCCCTTCATTCAGGTTGTTGGTGAAGATGTTGAACAAGACCAGGCCCAACACCAACCCCTGGGGAACACTGCTATTTACAGGCCTCCAACCAGACTCTGCACCACTGATGACAGCGCTCTGAGCTCTGCCAGTCAGACACTTCTCAGTCCGCCTCACTGTCCACTCATCTATCCCACACTTTCTAAGTTTCATTACAAAGATGTTGGGAGATATAGTGCCAAACCTTGCAGAAGTTAAGGTACACAACATCCACTGCTCTCCCGTCATGCACCCAGCTGGTGATTACATCCTTGTTTCCTACACTGTTTTAAATTACCCTTCCTCAATAATAATGACATACTAATTACCGTTGAAAGATCAGATTTCAGAGAAGGTGAGGGATAATGTTCTATAAGAAAAGCAGGCCCTTCTCCAAATGCAAATCAACAGAGAACACAGAGCAGGAGCAAAACACAAGAATTAAGCAAGATGTCACTACATGGTCCAAAGCCTTCATAACAGCAGAAAACAATCTCCACCAACTGTGATTTTTTCTGTTTTCCCACAGGTGATGGCTGTGCTGCCTACTCCCACACAGCTGTTGGCAGTGGCTATTGCCATTTCCCTGCAGCTGATGAGGTCCACTCAGGGTGGTGTCTACTATGGAATCAAGCAGCTGCCACCCCAGGTGCCCCAGTACCAAGCCCTCGGACAACAAGTACCTCACATGCCGCTGGGCAAGGAAGGCATCCCGATGCAGCACATGGGCAAGGAGGTGCCACACATGCAGTATGGCAAGGAGTACCCCCACCTGCCTCAGTACATGAAGGAGGTTCCCCAGGTGCCAATGCTCGGCAAGGACATGGCTCCCAAGAAAGAAAAAGGTAGGCATGTCCCTCACCAGCCTGGCCCTGTCACACTCCACACATCAGTATTTGGCCCTGGGTGAGTGGCTGCTGTCAGCTGGATGAGGCATAGATTTGCATTTCTGACTGTCAAAGTTATCTTTCTGTTGATTATCTACAGGACTGAGGTGTTGAACACACAGGACTTACTGCACACCTCTGCACCTACAAGCATTTTCAGCATTCAAAGAAAGTTTGGAAAATATGAGGATATTTAAGAAAGCAAGAAAAAACATCCAAATCAGCAATGCCCACACAACCCTTTTGGGGACAGCATGTGTCTGTGCAACCTCAGCTGGTTAATGCTTTGTGTTTTAAAAGTTCAGAGTAACCACACTCTCCACTGGCTTCAGTGGCAGAGGGAGGATTTCAGGGTCTATTTCTGGAGCATCTGAACAAGAATAACCCTCTGCGGTAAAACTAACCCATCTTGTGAGCAGAGGAGTTTTTCTACATGCATAAAACACGAAACATGCAGAGAGAGGGTTTCCCTTCCCAAAGAACAGTCAAATCTTTTTCCCCGAAACCTCTTCTCTCATTGAACCCCAAACCTCTCACTTCTTCCATTATAGAACAAAAAAGCAACCAGACCCCAGCACAACCACTCCCAGGTGGCACCACCTTCACCTGAAATGCTGCATGATCACATACATAAATAAAAACATGGTATGGGATAATATAAAGCATTTTGTGAAGTGTTTAGAGGGAGCTCTAATTAGCCATGCCTACGCCAAAAACTTTTGAGAGCTTAGCAATGCTGAGTGAGGCTGCAGGTTTCCATTAACATCTTAAAGGGAGCTAAAGCCTTGGTGAAAATGCAGTCATACCAACACATACTTTTCTTACCAACACAACCTTACTTTTTTGATATTGTCCTTCCAGCAGCAGTACTCTTATGCCAAAACCACTCCTACCACACAATCACACCACGCAGCTTCTGTGTCCTTCTGAAACTCACAAGTTAGACTACAGTAATACAGGAGAAAAGTCAGATTTCACCACTTAATATTGTACACATGGAAAATGCTATTAAATGGCTCTTATGTGAGGGGAAAAAAAAAAACCATGCAAACAGAGAGGATGCAAAACAATTCTTTCATATAAACAGAAACACACACAAGTTGGAAGTAAGCAAAACAGCAAGAACATCCTCTTAATTGCAAACATCAGCCAGTAATTTTCTGGACTTTTCCAGCTACCACAAAACCAAGAGGTACCATATGAAGCACACTCAGTTCAGAATTGCCTTTGTGTTTTTCAAGAGTTGTGAATACATTCACACTCCTACCTTTTCCTTTTTCTTTCTTCCCCCACCCAGAAATACCCATGCGCAGCTTGAGGGGTGAGCAAGGTCCCCCTGGTGAGCCTGGACCAAGAGGACCACCAGGGCCACCAGGATTACCAGGTCATGGCGTGCCAGGAGCCAAAGGAAAACCGGGTCCACAAGGATATCCAGGAATTGGGAAGCCGGGTTTGCCAGGGATGCCTGGGAAACCAGGGGTGATGGGACCACCTGGGCCAAGAGGGGAGATGGGGCCGAAAGGAGAGGTTGGGCCCATGGGGATACCGGGACCACAGGGACCACCAGGACCTCATGGACTCCCAGGAATAGGGAAGGCAGGTGCTCCAGGGCTGCAGGGACAGCCAGGACCAAAGGGTGAACCTGGGATGAAAGGGCCCCCAGGGGTCCCTGGGATCCCTGGTCCAAAAGGGGAGAAGGGTGTTGGGATCCCAGGTTTGCCAGGGCTGAAAGGCCCACCTGGGCTGCCCGGTCCCCCTGGCCCAGTGGGTCTGCCAGGGGTGGGAAAGCCAGGTATGGTGGGGTTCCCTGGCCCTCAGGGCCCTGTGGGCAAGCCTGGTCCCCCAGGTGAGTTAGGGCTGCAGGGGCCTCCGGGAGTCCCTGGGATGCAAGGACCTCCTGGCCTGCCTGGCGTTGGCAAACCCGGCCAAGATGGCATCCCTGGTCAGCCAGGTTTCCCAGGTGGCAAAGGGGAGCAAGGCTTGCCAGGCCTGCCAGGCCCTCCTGGTCTACCTGGGGTTGGTAAGCCAGGCTTCCCCGGTCCCAAAGGTGAGCGTGGGGTAGGTGGCCTGCCTGGTCCTCTGGGGCCCAAGGGGGAGAAAGGCCATGCAGGGCCACCAGGCATGGGGGGGCCACCAGGGGAGCCAGGCCAACCAGGCCTGCCAGGCATCATGGGCCCCCCTGGTGCTGTTGGTTTCCCAGGACCCAAAGGAGAAGGAGGCGCTGTGGGGCCACCAGGACCGGTGGGCCCCAAAGGCGAACCAGGCCTTCAGGGGTTCCCAGGGAAGCCAGGCTTTCCCGGGGAAGTGGGAGCCCCCGGGCTGAGGGGGCTGCCAGGCCCCACTGGGCCCAAGGGAGAAGCAGGGCTCAAGGGCTTGCCGGGGCTGCCAGGTGTCCCAGGGCTTGTGGGGCCAAAGGGTGAGCCGGGGCTGCCTGGTGCCCAGGGCCTTCAGGGCCCCTCGGGTATCCCCGGCATTGCAGGGCCCAGCGGCCCTATCGGCCCCCCAGGGCTGCCAGGGGCCAAGGGGGAGCCTGGCCAACCCGGTCCTCCTGGCTTTCCTGGCGTGGGAAAACCTGGGGCCGCAGGGCTGCAGGGCCCTCCAGGGAAGCCTGGGGCACTTGGTCCTCCTGGCCAGCCAGGTCTCCAGGGGCCTCCTGGTCCCCCTGGGCCACCTGGACCCCCAGTAATCATCCCCCCGACTCCACCGGCTGCGGGACAGTACTTGCCTGAGGTGGGGCCGGGGATAGATGGCCTCAAGCCCCCGTACGGCTATGCAGGCAAGAAGGGCAAGGCCGGCGGTGCCGTCTACGAGATGCCTGCATTCACAGCAGAGCTCCTCACGCCCTTCCCCCGGGTCGGTGTGCCTGTGAAGTTCGACAAGCTCCTCTACAACGGCCGGCAGAACTACAACCCTGCAACAGGGATCTTTACCTGTGAGATCCCTGGGATCTACTACTTCGCCTACCACGTTCACTGTAAAGGCGCTAGCGTCTGGGTGGCTTTGTTCAAGAACAATGAGCCACTGATGTACACCTACGATGAGTACAAGAAGGGCTTCCTGGACCAAGCCTCTGGGAGTGCTGTCGTTCAGCTGATGCATGGAGACAAGGTTTACGTTCAAATGCCATCCGAGCAGGCAGCAGGACTCTATGCCGGGCAATACGTTCACTCGTCTTTTTCAGGATATTTATTGTATCCCATGTAGAACAAAAATCAGACACACACACACACACACACACACACACAAATCTAAACCTTTCTTCTCTGCTTCAAACTCTTACACCACAAAAGATGCATTTAATGACCGTTTTGGACCATTTTGTTAAAAAAAAAAATACAAAGTTTAACATGCACAGCTAGATATTTAAAAAAAAGCGTGGTGAACATATTTAAAGGCGTGTATCAGGCTCATAAACAGTTGTTTCGCACCCAAGGGGGACATATTAGCTGTACATTATATATTTCTGTGATGCCGTGCTTCATTTCATCACAATAATGCAATACTAAGGTTCAAATCAGTTTATGTCACTCACTCCTGTTGTGTATTTGACTGATGCATTGATCATAGTTATGAGATGAAAAACAGTGACTGAAAACAGAGTAGGTCAGTCTCCAATTACATGGAAAAAAAAATGAGTGGCTTTTTATTTGTTTTAGGGAATTGTGGTGGTGGGGGGGGTTCGACAGCAGGGCTGCCTGACAAGCAGAGGTTCTCTTAATAGAGAGCTTCCCTTCTCTTCCCTCTATGTAAGATATACCTGCAGGTTTGTTTTTGTTTTTTTCCTAAGCAATCTGTTTATTATGGAAAAGGAATTCTGACAGCAGAACCGTTCCCTGACAGCTGTCTCCAGGGGTCTCTGGACTCAGCACACCGCTTTACTCCAGCGGGCGCTGGGTTCACCTCCAAACACCACAGCACCTTCAAAAAGCCTCCATCTGTACTCGCGCTGTTGAAGCAGATGCGGTAGATCAGAGAAAATGTAAGGGCTTCACTGTTTGCATTATGCCACGTGATTAAGACATCTTGGCCGACACGTGGCAATGCAGTGGTATAAATTAGCATGGATTCTCATATTCGTGCTAAAAACCTGCAGTCTGTCCAGCTTGCGAAAGGACACACGTATTCTGCCACTCAGCCGAAACGGAATCAGTTTACTCTTCCATGACTAGGCAAAGCAGAAGTAGCTCTGTTTGCTCATTAACCACTTAACTCATCGCCTGAGATCAACCAATAACCTTATCCGCAATGCTGATCACACAGATTTATCCGAGAATTTCGTTTTATCTAGCGGCTGATTTCCAGTCCCTATTTATACGTCACAAATTGTCTAGGAGAATCTGCAGGCCTCAATCTTTTCTGTATCTGGGAAAAGCGACTTTTATGCAAGAACTGTCTGTTCATCAATGGTGCTAATCTCACCTCAAGAGTATTAATTTAAAAAAACGACAGTGTCCTTTTCTGTGTTTCCCTGTACAGTGCTGCACATCACACACTTAACGTTAGTTGAAAGAGTTAATTGCTCCTCACTTCTTCCATGTCTTAGCTAACGCTACTGCTTTTGATTCAAAAATGAACTAGATTTTTCACGCAGAACTAAAATTGGATTTAACTGGCATTACTGTTATTTAAATACAGAGTTTAATGCAGTCTGACATTGACTAAGGACTCCAGTGATATAATGTGGTGCTTTATCTCAGAAATTTTATGGAACGTTGGCAGGAACAGACGGACAGCTTACCAGCCACTGGTGACTTTGGTATGTTTCCAGAATATATGAGATATGTCAAAAGCAAATAATTTTGTATTTAAAATTTTTGTACTGATTTGAAAAAAAAAAAAAAATACCTTATTAAATATCTTTAAAAGAAAAAAAAAAAGAAAAGAAAGAAAAAGGTATCTTCTCTTCATTTAAGCAAGGTTGTTAGAAGGAACGTTCAACCCACCAACTTCACGTACCAGGCCACGAGGACTGATTTTCCTCCAGCTCCCCCATGGTGGCATGGCTTGCTCATCATGCAGCAGGGTTAGGGCTGGGACAGCACTGTAAAGGACTGCCACTGAAAAAGGCATGGGGGTACGAGAGGAGGGGAGCGGAGAGATCAGTTGTCCATGAGATGTGCTGCTAGGTGGCCATACTCAGCCAAAAAGCCAAAGTTGGCTGTGGGATGCCAGGCTAGGAGACGTGCGCTACATCCCTACAGTGTGGAAACAACTTTTCACACTCTATCCACCTCCCCACACCCTGTTGTTCACCCATGGCAAAAAGCCAGTGTGAAAGTGGCAACTAAATTTGTCACTGATCTAGGTCAGTGATAAACTGCAGATCCACTGCAGAGAGTAAGTTACAGCCCAGGGTGTGCCGCCCCTGACCTCGCTTCAACGATGAGCATTTCCTCCATGCTGGTGAACTTCTGAAAGGGCACTACCAAAATGAATACGTTAAATACCCACCACTTGTGGCTGGATACTGCTTTTTGAACCGCCCTGAAGCTGCTGGCAAAGCAGGAGAGAAAAGAAAAAGAGTGGAACATTGCAATCAGGACTCATCCCTTCCTATCTAAAGTCTTTCATCACACACCTTAACTTCTTAGTTAAACGTCACTCATTTTAGCATTCTCCTGAAGGAAACAAGTACGATAAGATCAGAAAGCCATGAAACAGTCTCGAGGGTGTTTGTCTTGATCTTACCCACAAATACTATGTCCAGTTTTGCTGTTAATCAGCCCAGAGCAATGTTTCTACCTGTAGCACAGCTTGGCGTAACCAAGGCTCAAGTGTTTTAAGCCCTGTTTGCCTTTCTAACCACAAAAGTTTGTTCTGAAGCATGATCCCACATCTGACAACGCTGTATTTACTTTACACAGCACTAATAATGGGACTGGGCGCACACAGCACAGACCTTGCAAATTTAAAAAAAAAAAAAAAAAAAAAAAAAAAAAGCTCAAAGGTAACATCTTAACACCATTTATTCACAGAAAAATAATTGCTTTCCATGTGTAGCATTCAAAATTTCACTTGAAACATCTGTAAGAAAGTCTTCAAAACACAGTAGACACTTGAAAGGCACATAAACTTAAGACAAATGGCAAATAAAATACTAAAGAATCTATACCAGAAACTGACGTTGAGCTTTGCATGTTCTTAGGATCAGGCACCACTTAGAAGTGACAGCACTTTATTACCTGCCAGGGCACTGCTAAAAAAAGAATCCCGGCACAGGAAACAAGAAGTACCATACACTGATCAGTAAACACCAAAGCCTTGATTCTGCATTATTCTCAACACACAGCCATGAGAAATGTGATTTAGCTGAATCTGTTAGGCACAGTCCAGTTCATATTTAGTGCAATAATTTGTGACCCTATCTCACATCTCAGTATTTCCTTTATTACAGAAAAGGTACTGTCAAAAACAAACAGGCACCCTAAGGGTCTGGGCCAAACAGAACTTGGGCTGATGGATGTTATCCAGCTTACTGCTTGTGTGCACTTTGGAACTTTAGATCGAGGTCTTTCTAACGGTGCAGCATTTTGCAGGGTTAGCAGATAAAACACGGGAGCATCTCTGCCGCAAGATGCTGCTGGTGTGAGCTTCAGTCCACTGCTGGGGAAGAGGAAGAGAGGAAGCAGTGCTGAGACTGTCTGACTTTGCAGTAGATACAGAAACTTCACAGGGAAGCTGGTACCTATGGAGTCACACTGCTAGAGCCATGAAAATAGGGCTGGAGCACCTTCGGATTCACAATTTGACAGCTTCTCCACTGATGATGTGATCAACGTAACGGGCAGCTTTGAAAGGAAAATTTCAGTGCAGAAACCTTGCCTTCAGGAAAGGCAAAAAATAAGTATTCGAGGTATGCATTATTGCCCTTTCATTTTTTACAATAAAATTTTAAAGCCCTAAGGCTAACCTTTGATATTACATGCTACTGTTGAAAACGTGGACCCGGATATAATAGGCACCACAACCTGCAGACGTTATTGACAAAGTAAATACATTAATTCCTGCCCTTAAGAGGTCCACATAGAAGTGCTGTCTGTTCTCAAGGCAGAATAGCAGAAATGGACACGTGAGGTGGGGTGACACTGATAAAGCAGGGCCGGTATACAAAGAACCCTACCAAAACATGTTAAGGGAGGAAACCAATGAATCAGATAGATAGCTCACTACTAATTGCTGAAGATAAAGGCTGCTGGACTGCAAGGTGTGCTCTTTAAAAAAAACAGTGCCTGCTATTTATCAATACTATCAAATCTTGCCTCAGTCCAGAGCAAATGGGTCTGGCTCTGAACTTCACTGAGAGTCACCCTGCCATGATAGCGGCCTCAGCCCATGCAGACTCGGTGTTCCCACAGGAGAGAGGGATGTGGGGAGAAAGCATGCAGAGGAGTACTGCCTAATTATGGGAAGGAGAAAGTCATAAACATGGGAAGACTTACTGAGGAGAAATAAAAAAAAAAAAACAGCAGCTGATGGGGATAAATGCCTGCAGGCAGCATTCTGAGCACATTTACAATATCAAATGTCAGAAAAGAAGCTTAGGAGAGACCATAATGCTGATGTGATTAAAAATGAGAATAAAGGAGACTACTATAAGTAAAAAATGAATTTGTGACACTGTCTGTTTGCTATGAAGTCCTTTTATCCAGTTATTTTGTCTGTGGGCACCAAGGGGATGCAGCCCCCACCTCTGCCCTCAGCATAGTGAGACTCCCACAAGGACTTCTGTGCAAGCAAAGCTCAGCACTGCCAGCTGCATGAAACCTTGCCTTGGCCTTCTGTTTTCTTGTGGAGCTGCTGACCATAGTCTGAATCAGTGCAGGGCTGGTGCTGCACAGTCATGCACAAACCTTTTCAAATGACTGAGGTAAACATGAGACATAAATGCAGATAGAGCTAAAGGCAGCATCACTGTTTTCTGGCGCAGAACTCCACCTATTTCTGTTCCGACTTTTTAGGTAACACCCCTTCTGCCATTTTATCATAGAATGGCCTGGGTTGAAAAGAACCACAATGATCATCCAGTTTCAACCCCCTCCTACGTGCAGGGTCGCCAACCACCAGACCAGGCTGCCCAGAGCCACACCCAGCCTGGCCTTGAATGTCTCCAGGGATGGGGCATCCACAACCTCCTTGGGCAACCTGTTCCAATGTGTCACCACCACCTGTGCGAAAAACTTCCTCCTAATATCTAACCTAAACCTCCCTGTCTCACTTTAAAACCATTCCCTCTGTTTCCTATCACTATCAACCCATGCAAACAGTCGTTCTCTCTCCTGTTTATACGCTCCCTTCAAGTACTTCTGGTTTCCTCCACTTCTGCAGCACAGGTACCTGCCCTGATCCTCCAGCATGCTCCCCCTCTGCCTGCTGCTGCTTGCACACAGCTGCTTAAAGGGCCCCTCCATGCAGAAGCACCATTGTGGCTGAACTGCCACCTTCCTGTACCATGCTGGGATGCACATTTTTATGACATCTGCAGTTATTTTAAATAGGTCCCATTTGCTGGAAACCAAACAGAAGCCAGGAGTCACTAAGTAAAAACAGTGTACAACAGCACAAGCCACCTCTTCTTCAGCAGTGGCTTGCCTCCAAAGTCACACTGCACTCAGCAGCTGTCAAGTGACAGAGCCAAGGAACTAAAGAGGAAGCTATCAGGAATTTTTTTAATCGCCTATTGCACTCTGCAAGAGAAGTAAGAAAAGGATATGATGGCTCTTCGGTCACTTCAGTGCTTACTCCTCTACACTGCTGCAGCAAAGGAACTGTGGTCAGTACTCCTGTAATGCTCAGCTCCTGAAAAAGACAACACTGTGCTAATGACCTGCTGGAGGCTTGAGATCATATTTTAATTGCCTGCACTGGTCCCAGATGTATTACACCTCTATGTCTTTTTATTAAAAAGCAACAAAGTTTTTCTATCAACTTTGAAGACTTTTTTGAAACAGATTTTTCTGTTTTCTTCAGGTATGACCAGTAGATAACTATAAAGTCTTTCAAAAAACTTGACATTATAAAAAGATACATAAATGCACCCTGTGAAAGATTTAGAATGGGATTTTACTTGTTCTTTCATCTTTGAAAGTTGTCGAGTACATTCCC
Source organism: Alectoris magna (assembly GCA_030625065.1). Taxonomy (NCBI): domain Eukaryota; kingdom Metazoa; phylum Chordata; class Aves; order Galliformes; family Phasianidae; genus Alectoris; species Alectoris magna. Next base: position 112,304,030 of record CM060560.1, read on the forward strand.
AGGCAAATATAACTTACTTGGTAGGGTTGTCTGAAACAAATCAATACAAGAAACACAACCTTCCCAATAAACGTCTCCATTGAATTCCAATGTAAATGCCCACTGATTTAGCTCAGCCACATCACTTAAACCTATAAGTAAAAACAAGAGAGGTAAATGGAAGCCAAACAGTAATTCAGCTGCTGCAATCTTACTTAGTCCCTAGCACATTCTGCTGCCAAAGACAGGAACATTTATTGTTCGTACTGATGCATTTCAGAGTTGTAAACGCTTTGCAGCATGCGAAAAAGGGGATTACATTTGGAAAAATATATTGTCATTCTTGCAGGAGAACAGAAAGACGTACTAGATCCTATCCTGGAGGTCTTGGAATCTAAAAAAAAAAAAAACAAAAAAAAACAGCGCCTCTAAGGTTAAACTTAAGTGTGAACATCTCTGTCTGAGCTCACATTCCTGTTGTCATTTGGGGGAAGCAAGAGACACAAGGAATCAAAACAAAGCTTCAGTCTTCAAAATTCCTCTGTTCCAAGAGAAGTCAAAAACTGTAAAATTTATTGGAAGCACAGCACAGGCCATATGCTTTTTTCCATAAACTGGTACAACACGAGCACTGTCAATGCCAGCATCTCCAGTAAACAGACCAAAGGGTCTTCACCTTTGGCACACAGACAGCAGTTCAAAGTTGATGACCAGTGCAGGTTGTGGCTTCTTCACAGAAGATGGATGCCCTCTGCTCAGGAGGAGGGCAGACTGAAGTCCATATGTTCTGCATGTTTCCCCTACTCCCAAACACACAGTATTGACTTAAAGGCATTGCTTTTAAAGCCACTTTTGTGTTACATGAAAGATTCAAGCACTGACATCCATCCACTACTTAAATAGTTGTCTCAGTCTCTTAACAGTGTAATCCTTTTGGAGGACATTAGAAAAGAAGGTATTCCAGAGAAGTAACCATTTGGAAAAAAGTTCTTGCTGATAAATAAGTAATGTGAATCACATTTTTATACATCCCTGATACTTTCAGCTGAAAGTTTTGTGTTTTTCCCATTAAATAGCTTCACAGAAATTCAGTTAGCTCTGCTTGGAATAGTCCATTAGCCTCCGGCTTAGAAGAAGCTTCCGCCTTATGAGGTTTCCATGCTGTTCTTCAACAGTAAACAGTTATGTTGCACTTAAAAAATAAAAATGTCATACAAAAAAATAAAAAATTTTGAAATCTTGAGAATAGTGATTGTTCTTCATATTTTCCATCCAGCTTTCACGTCAAATTGACCACAAAGTTCTTGTCTATAAGCTTCTTCAAGAATTTCTGCTCAGCATTGATGTCATGGTATTCGTTCTAAAGAGACGTGAGGGAATAATCATCGTTAAAAAATTAAATTCAATGTATTACCAGAAATATCACTTCATTGTTCCTTCCTCCTCATTTCCCGTGAAGGAAGATGCTAAGAGCTGGGGAAAAGACTTCTTAGTATTGGCTGTAGTAGAGTCTTCCAAGAAAACTGATGAGTGACCCTACAGCTCAAAACTAGACTAGACTTTCTATTAGGAAGCAAACCAAACCAACAAGGAAACGGTCTCATGGACATCCTTCCTTTACCAGCTCTCCCACCTCATCTCTGCACTCATAGGCAACACCTGTTTAACCACATTTGCAATATAAGCAATCAGAAAACAAGTAGTCCTCAAAGCTCAAACACAGTTCTCAAAGAGCGCTCATTTGCAGCTTAAACGTCTCCTGCCAGTCAGCTTTCCAACAAGCCAAAACTAACTCACTTTCAGTGCTCTATCATGCAGGATCCTGAATATGTAAGAGACCACTGAGGTTAGTGGGGGACAGCACAAGGAAACCTACAAGGCACCCACTGCAGACAGCAGAGAACACAAAGAGCCCGGTACATCAGGTTAGCTTACTGGAAATCTTGGACACGGAATCCAATAGATTTAAACCAACATCGTGTAAATGTCACATAAAAGACTATACATGTATAGTATTTAGAACTCAGTGTTACTACAGAATTACTGGCAAAGTGCTAGCTTTTATTTGTTTTTTGAACGTTTCAAGATTTTATAAGTTATAGGTGTCTATCCTTCCAGTGATCAGCCTTACCCAAGCCCTGGATCTACTGCAAAAAAATAAAAATAAATAAATTAAAAGCATCTGCAGAGAGGGACCTCAAAATAAAGGTGAGTTCAGTGTCAAAGAAAAATCACCTTTGAGCAGAGGGCACCTAGGACTCCTCAGAGAGATATGATGTCCTATGGACGTTGCCTCATCCTTCCTCTTCAGGAAAGGGAGGAGGAGATAAAATAGGTCCCACATGGAACCAGTGTACCACACTGGGTGTGCATGTGGAAGAGAAAACTGCTCACATTGAGGTAAAGGGCCGAGATGAAAATGCTTGGAGGGCAGAGCTGAAGGCAAGAGCAGAGACAAAAGACAGAGACTAGCTGTAGCAAAGCCCTTCTCTGCAGGAGCAAGAGGCTTTGCTGATGTCTGCCAGCCTCCTGCTGCTTCCTCCCCTGGTGAGCTGCGGCTCCTCTCTCCTGGAAGTGCTTCCTTCTTCTCCTATCCCTTCTTACGAGCTGCTTTTCTTTTCTGCTTTTCATCTGAAATTAATCTCTCTTCCTAACTGCAAGTTTATAGGTCTTTCATTCCTTCCTTTATCCTTCAATTTTCCTATTAAAGAAATCTCATAACTGTGATCACTTTTGCAAGTAGCTGCCAAAGAAAAAGAATTGGAAATGTGAACAGTGCCTACTCATGTTCTAACAGTGCTAGCAAACATGCCTCAATGAACAAGAGCTGTCCAGCCATCATTAAAGGAAAACAGAACACACAAATGGACAAAGCAACACAGACACGCTACAGAATAAAATGTAGCTCAAGGGACACCAATATCGTTATCCACGTTTTTCAAAAGCAGCAGCAGAGATTAAGAAACTTTAAGCAATAAAAACCCATGAGCAGCAGAGAAGATGGGAAGCCTTTCTAACCCGCAGTTCCTTTTATCTAACTGCATTGCCTTTCTCACTTGCCAGCTGTATTTCCCTAAGCATGCCCCTCAGCATAAACAAATGCATGTTACCTGCATCATCTGAGACATTGTTTCGTTGCCATAGTAGTGCAAAGAACTGTTCCTGTCAGTGAAGTCATATTTGAAGCCCGCCAGGTGAACTTCATGACAAATGTGAAATGCTAGTGTAATGGCAATTAGCCCCGTTGTTGGATGCTTGGGTTTCTAAAACGAAACACAAACAACATGCATACATAAACAACCAGCAGCTTCACATAAATAGCAAAGATAAGAAAAAAGCCAGTTGATATCAGGGAACCTAGCTCTTCTACAGACATTTGGCTTTGTATTTGGACCCCCTCCTGCCTCCTAAGGAGTAAAGCGCTGCCTGCAGCAATTCCATGGCAAGTATACTTGTCAGGTCAGCATCACATGGGCTTCTCTGGTTTCTAACAAGGGCTGAGCACCTACTGCGGCCCCCCCTCAGTAGAGGGATCAGCAAAGTCTCTCCATTATTCTGCTCAGAAACCTACTTTCATGAAATTGGTCTGACCTCAACACGTTGAAGAACATGTCTCCTCCATTAACTTTGATGGAATTATCAGATGTGTCCATATGTTTCTAGATGCTGGAGATCCAGACAAATATGACACATCTCAAATCCTCACACTGGCATACAGAACATGAATGTTATTGCTGCATTAAGTTGGCTACATCTCAACTTTTTCAGAGCAGTGAAATTCCTGAGGAACAGCTGTAGACCCTCCCACACTATTTTCATTAGAGGAAAGTAAACTGTAGGTAAAACTGCTCGTGTTTCCCTACAGCTGACAGAAGTAAATGCAACGTAAAACACCAAGAGCAGGTGATAAACAAGTGATTCAACTGCTGAAAAATAAAATTACCTAACTGAAAATGTACACTTCTTATAAGAGACCGGAGAACAACTCTGTTTATTGTCTTATTTTGTGATAACATACATGATTGTTCTAGCAGTAGCTAAAATGATGAGGAATTAAATTAGGCAAGGCTTGTACATTGAAGTAATCTCCCTCATTAGATCACAGCTGACAAATTTTAGAGGAAAAAGTCCCCAGAAATGGACAAAATGTTCAGGCAGACATGCCTGGCTTGGCTAAAACAACTGAGGCATTGGCACAGGCTGTCTAAGGAGATGGTGGAATCACCATCCCTGGTGGTGTTCAAGAGCTGTGTAGATGTGGCCCTAAGGGACATGGTTAGTGGACATGGTTGGACTAGACAATCTTGGAGGTCTTTTCCAACCTTAATGCCTTAATGATCCTACGATTCTGTGAATTCAGAGACCAAATGAGCTGAATGCTTCCAGTAGTTGCAGTCAAACCCCAGCTGAGCAAAAAAAAAAAAATTAAAAAAAAAAAATCACATCCTGTTTTCAACTTACACTCGAGGCCCAGTTTATTTGCCTCTGAAAACAAAACACACAAGCCAGAAGAGTAGGAAACTCTGGGCAGAGAAAAAGCAGATGTATTCTGTGACAAAAAATATATATATATATTTATTTCTGTTCTATGATACAGAAACAAAACCCTTGGGGAAAAAAAAAAACAAAAACAACACATTACTAACATCAGTTCTGTAAGCCTAATTAAAAAATCACAATATTGGACTACCATATTTTATGGGTTTTTTTTGAGGGGTGGGGGAGGGGGGGTACACTTATTATAACTTCACTCCAAAAACAGTAACATCAAATTAAAATACACACCACTGCCCAGGGGTCCTGCCAAACAGATCAGCCTTCCACTTCAGAGGGACATAATAGCATAACATTGTGGTGCACCTACCGGTACCCCAAATTTATTACACGAATGTTACATGTCAGGAATACTGCTAGTTGGAAATCTCAGGAGTATCACCAGCTGCAAACTAACTCTCTTCACCCCTGGTTATCATAAGCATACAGCTCAGAGGAATATACTAATGAAAATCAAAACTGCTTTTAAAATACATTGTCATGCTTTAAGCATGCTTTTTTGTCCAACCAAACCTCAGAGAAACCCTTGAGCATGGCAAAGGAAGAAGCCTTGATCAAGCAAACTGATTTTCTGCGGATTCTGCTAAGCTCAACTGCTGCCACTTAAGTGTTCCTAGCATGCCCTAGCAATATCCTGGCTTTCAACGACATTTGTTCACATCTGATTTTACAGTTGTTTTTCCTGGCTCAGTTAACACCACCATAGCCACTAATACAGAAGTGCTTGCTGGACTAGGCAGAAATGTACAAACAAGGAACATAATTTTGGCTTAATGGAAAAGGCAGCAACAGCAGGGAAAGTAACAACTGTCTATGGCGTCTCCGCCAGGCAGAGGGGGCTGAAGCACAGGACAGCAAAGGCAGTACCACACAGACATGCTACACAACACACCTCTGTGAAATGACAGAATTGAGGACTTGAACTCAGCCACTGCTGCTGCCTGGAATGATAGACTCCAAAACCCCAAAGGATGGAGCAAGGGGGATGCGGAGGAGGTGGAAAGGGGAACTACATCCTACTGTGGATATACTCTGCTCCAGCTTTGAGCAGGAGAGGAGCAGAAAGCATGCCCTTTGTTCTAAGTAACAGAGCAGCCTGCACCTTCGTGTTAGCTCTGGGACATCGTGCACATCTGCTTGGCTCACTTACAGCATCAGTCCTACTTTTACTCACACTGATAGGGGAGCAGCACACGAACTGACAGAATGGATTTCTGAAGCCATGAAAGCCATGGATGCACTGTGGCCCTTGAGGAGACCAATCAACCTCCAGCTTCTGCATTGCCCTCTTCTTATCCTCAGCTGAAGAACTAAAATGCCAAGAAGCCCTGGCAAGCAAGTGGTAGATACTCCACAAACAAATTGTCAGAAGTTCCCACAAGTGTCAGGTAATCATGATGAAGCAGCTCTGTGTAATGACCATGACCCCAAAGAACAGTATTCATACAAGCATCTGCATTACATAGTGCATGGTCAGTCATGACTACACAAACGAGCTCTCCAACCTGAAGCCTTAACTTTCAGCAAAAACATCCTTCAGCTAGATGATAAGAGTTTAAATGTATTTTTTAATATCCAAATTGTTGATTTACCCATTACAATGTTTGGCATCGAATCACTGAGTACAAGAAGGCTGTCAGATATATGCCATTAGCACGGGGCTGCTCCCTAGTTGGCTGCCCACCCTCAGCAGAATGAAACCGCAGCAGTGTTAGAATTACTGGCTCTCCTTGCCTTTTTGTTGGCGGTGGTTTCATTCTGTTTTTAAGTAAGAAAAAAAATCCCTACATTTAGTAACTCAGAACTCCTTAATATTTCTAGAGTCTCTACAGATCCACAATCTTCCAATACCTGCCTGGTTTCCCCTATTTTGTAAAAGGAATTATCTGTTTACAACGTTGTCTCATTTAATACTAGTAATTGAATCCATAAGAGAGTTTTAGCATACAAGACTACTAGCTATTTTCTCAACTCAGTTTTTTCATCTCTGAGCATCACCTAAACCTAAGCTAATGTAATATCATCCTGAAATGATATTCTAATGGTGTGCCATAATGAAGAAATAATTACTTCATTGGTTGCATGCAACTAAAAGGCAAAAACAAAGAAAGCTTACCTCTTTTTTGGGAAATCTTGTTGGGAAATGAAGCCAATCATAAGCTGTTTTTCTGGTGATGCTGGGATCAAGAATCCTGATTTGATTAGATTTGTATATCATGTTCAGAGCTGGTTTCTTCCAAAAGCCTTTAGCACTCTGTAATGGACAAATAAATACATGTTATTTACTGATATTTTTAACAGTTGATTTTGTTTTTGTTGCAACTCTGATTCTAACCAGCACAAAATCTAACGGTAGGCATTTGAGGAAGAAGAAAATAAATGTTGAACCTTCCAGAGCTCAAAGACATGTGCCAAATTGCACCCTTGCAACCGGGTCACTCCCTGCAGCAGGGGAGGCTGGGCTGGTTGGCTGGCTTTGCAGAAAGGTCCATGGTGGACAATACGCACCATCACCATACCCTGGAGGTAACGAGTTCTCATTGTACACTTGGATCCTTTAACAAGAGCATAGGGAGCAACTAGAAAGAAGCAATCATTCTCAAAGTACCTGCACCTGTCTCACAAACACCCTTTTGGCCTGCCCACAGTAACAGCATAAGAGAGCACTGAACAGGGGCAAGCTCAGTACAGGAGGCCAGAGTGCATGACATGCAATGAAAGAAGGGCATGAGGAGGGTAGGTTTGTTCAGCTCATATTCCAAAAACTGGTAGACATTTACAAGGGGGGGGGGGGGGGGGGGGGGGGGAAAGACGGGTCCTGAGTGCTCAGGAGAAATCCTTTCCTGTGAGAGTAGCACAGCACTGATACAGAGATTGTAAAAATACCCCTGGAAATGATCAAACCTTATCTGTACAAAGCCCTCAGAAACAGGTATGGCTTTGAACTTAGCCCCATTTTATTTGAGCAGGGGTTTGGTCTAAAGACCTCCAAGAGAGGTCCCTGATAATATTATTCTGCAATTTCACCAAGTGCACAGGATAAAATAACATAGGAAATGGCTGGAGCATTTGTGTTAGAATATGAAGCAGTGCTAGAAGAGAATAAAAAGAAATTTCCAAGAAGAAGATTGCTTTGTGGTGAAGAACTGATTAAATGCGGTTGTGAGAAAGGACAGAGGCATACAAGGGAAGCTGAATAGACAGACTGACAGATCCAATATGCTCCCCAGCCAGGAGGGCTGAGGTTAAAAGCAAACCAAGTACATCACACAGGAGAGGTGTGTGGCAAGCTGAGTGCGAAAATGCGTAAGTAATTAAACTCACAATTTTCTGACCGCCTAATATCTCCCAAAGCCACTTTAAGTCACGTGGTTTGAAGACGATAATAACAACAGTAGTATTAGGGTCATAGTGGATTGGATCCGAGAAGATGGATTCTGGGTAGGAAAGGCGGAAAGTCGTCCTTCTCCCAACATCCTCTTCGTACCCTATAACAGGGCCGTTATTCATTCTGGAAAGAACAGAGACACAGAAATGGCAATGACAAATCCAGACATGCATCCTTACTGTGCAGTGGTTGGCACACACAGAAGTCCGCTAGGCAGGCAGCATGTCCAGGTGTGCAAGGGTTTAATGCCCTGGCATTCACTTATCACATTACATGGCAGATGAGCAGTTATCAGGTGCCTCCTGCACTCACCTGCTAACCCAGCAGGATCAAGAACATACAGGAACTCAGCCAAGGTGGTTTAGAGTACAACTGTACGATTGCTTATCGTGTGTCACTCGAACAAAAGACCTTTTGATTTTGTCTCAAACACAGCAACTGAAGAAGATCTAAGAGAATACCTGGCTTGGAGAATTACTGACCACTCCATTCATAATACTAGATGATTTGAGAGGCAATTCAAGAATGTCTTAATACTCTTCACTATCTACATGGCAGCACTGTTTATGACTGTATACCTGATACTCATTCATCTTTGTTTATAGCTTTTCGTCCCCCCTCTCCCCCGCCCCCCCCCCCCCCGCCCCCCCTTTAAAAAAAAATACCAGCACAGCTGCCACTGCTTTGTAATACAACAGATTAGTAAGCAGCAGGCAGGTGGGTAAAGTCTCTTTTGCTCTTAGGTGCCAAAGAGGCTATGTTTAACACTTCATCTTGTAGATTTTGTCTTGGTGCCTGCACTGCATATTCTTCGGAGCTCTCAAGCACAGTTTCTCTACACCCTATTCCTGCCAATATGACTGACTGCTCACAATAGGAGGTGTGCTGCTTGGGAGCAAGTGTTTACAAAACAAGGCCTGTAGACAAGGGAACACTTCAAAGTTTTAATCAGAACAAGTTTTAAATGCAGAATATAAACATCACTTCTTTGTTCATTCCCGGTAAATAAATAGGTACTGTAATTCCAAAGCAGTTTTGGTTTTAGAAATAACTGCCTTAAAGAGTGTAACACTGGCATACATGGATTTCAATTTTAAGAAGAGTAGCTGCATCTAAGGGGAGCTTTTGAATTGAAGATTTAAATCCAAATACTTGAAAATAAGGTCAAAATAATTAATGGGGATCTTCCTTGCATTACTGATGGCAAAACAACAAAAATGAGACTGAGACAATAATGAAGCAGAAACTGAAATGGCAGCTCAGAGGTTTTACTGAAAGAGGACATGCCATCTGACAGGACAGTTGCTGGCAGAGAGACTGTTTGATTAGTTACTATCTCCATTTCTATTATAAATTAGCCCATCAGTCTGTTTTCAGATCACTTGGTGCTTGAATTCCCCCCTTCTCGTCTGTTCCTCTCTAAGACTTCCTTTGTTTCCCTGAACCAAACACCTCTTCTTCAGACCCAACATCCTCTGCTATACTTCCAATATGAGACAGTATGTTTGAGGAAAAGGAACAAGCATCAATATCATATTGTAGATGAGTGCCTTGAGGTGGACCTCACAGCATTACTTTTAATCCGTTCCAAGCGATGAATGTGCCAGCACAAAGAAGACAGGCATAGTGTGGAAGGTAAGAGGCAGGGCTGGACTCTAAAGCTACTGACTTAGAATTTTTTTATTTTTTTTTTTAAATCTATACATGTAGAAAAAAAAAAAGAAAAATAAATACCATTTACCTTATTATCACATCATATGAGTCAATTTTCCCCCCTAATGTCTTATTTCGAAGTACTCCTCCATTACCGACCACAACACACCGTCGACAGGCAACACTGTGAAACAAACATAACATTGTTAGGCACTACACCTCATGCTTCAATACTGTGACAAATATACTTGTCTCATGAGCACGTAGCTGATGTGTTTATCTATGCTGTATCTTGGACACTCCTTGTCTCCTACACAGGGGCCTCAGTCCTGTTTCATACACTAAATATTTCAGAGTGTTGCTGCATTATTTCAGGGACTGCAAAAGACAGGTAGTGGCTGCTCCTTTGTAAAAAGGAATTTACAGGCTGTTTTTCTAGCGGCTTAGTGAACGCACAACCAGATTGTTGTGCAATCACACACAATTGTGATCACACACACAGTTGTGTTGTGCTGCGGGTGCCATTCAGTAAACCATCTCCCACAACACTTAAGATTTTTCTCTCTGGGATACGGCATGTCTGGAAAACTCACTCAAATTGTGATGTTCCTGCAATATCATACAGTTCCACAACTTCAGAGACCTCCAACAAAAGCTACAGTGGGAAGATTGAGGTTCACAATTTACCTTACAAACCTCTAAGTGTAAAAAAAACCTTAGCCCAATGACACATGATGGGCTCTTCACATGTTGAATTTTTTCCATCCACTGATAAAGTGTCATCTGAACTTGTTTAAACGTGCTGAAGTGCATGTAATAGGGATGTGCTTGAAAAAAGACATCTTTTTATATCACTAAATTCAAATCAGACAGTATTCTAGGCATACAAAACACTGAGCTAAAAGTTACATTTTACGATACATCCAGTCAAAGTCCATCCATTTGAACTTAATATATATTTCACAGCTAGAAAGCATATGTAAAAATTATGTAAACAGAGATGCTAAACTAATGAAATTGAAGTCTAACAGTAAAATTTTCCAAGGAGTTGTCCTGTACCTTCTAATGGTATCTTTTGCCCTCTATTGCATATCTCAAATACAAGCAGAAGGTGTGCTTTGCTTGCAAAAGAAGAGTTGACAGGCTTGTTCTTGTTTTACTCAGGAAACCTTTACAGAATGTTTGCAGTTCTAAACACCAGGTATCAATTCCTACGGTTCAAACAAGAAAAAGGGTTTGTGCCATTTCTTACTGCCAGGGATCACAATATGAAGCTATAAAGAATACTGGAACCTCTGTCAAATGCTCAGTATGGCACTTCATGCAGACTCCTCAGTCCAACTTAACTTTTCTCAGTTGCAAAAAGTACTATTAAACAGCAGTGAAAACGGATGGTCCCAGACCAGGCTGATCCACACACAATGGACAGTGTAGTTCCCTACATTTGTTTTTTACAGAATTGTTAAGTTACAGTTAAGCTACACTGCATACAAGCTAAAGAAAATAAACTGGATGCAAAACCGATGCTGAAAAGCTAAAGCTTATTAAAAATGTCAAAGGAAAATAAATGCCTGTGGTTAAAATAGCCACACTTCAAAAGAAATGCTGAGGTGGCAGGCTCTCACTTGCTGCTCCTAGGACCGCATCTGCAGAGGGAGTTGCCTCTATTTAATTAAATATGTATATACACGTAGTACATGTATATTTTATATTCATCTTTGATCAGGCTGTTAAATATCTCTAAATCACTACACACATGTCCAACAAAATCCAGCACTGCTAAATACATCTCTGAGAGCGGAACGATACCAGAAAAAGCCGGCATACCTTTCTCTAGTTTCCCAAATAGCTTAGGAGATGTCAGGTGCTCACAAAAAGAAAGAGATCTCCAGCTAATGCCACAATTTCACATGACCTGACACCTCTGAAACCAGAGGTGTAGAACACGTTGCACCCTCTTGCCCTCAGTATGCCCATTCCCTCTACCGCCACAAAGTCATTCCCCCTACTCCAAGATTGCTTCATAGCTCATTCATTTTCAAATTAGTTTTTTCAATCTACTTACATTATATCCTGAGAAAGCATGCAGATGAACTTGCAATGCGTGTAAATGAACTCCTGCAATGATTACAGTAGGAAGAAGGGAGCAGAAGTTACCCTTAACAGCTTTGTTACTTGCAACTAAACCACAGGGCTCAATGCAAGACCCTAGGGCACAGAGAAGCAGCAGCAAAGAGAAATGGGAAGGGAAAAGGAAAACCACACAAAACCCATAATCTAAGTGATTAAGGTGAAATGAGGGAAGGATGGAAAAAAAGCACATCTTGTTTTTCTGTCATCTACAGCATGTCTCAAAAACACTGCATTTCAGTCACCTGGGCTGTAGCTGGGTAACTGTGATGTACAAACCTCACAGGTTACAAACCTAAATAGGTGACTTCTATTATTCTAACCACGGCAAACAGACAAGAAGTTACTTGAAGCTGCACTTCTTGTTCCATCCTCTGTAGCTGAATTTTAAATTATTCCTTTTTGACCAAAGTAGCAATTTAAGAAGTTTCTTTGCTACATCCATCCTACCTATAATGTTGGCTTCCCAGATTTCAGATGACACCTATTGAAATAATGCCTTCCACTCTGGTGTAAGAGCAAGCAGCTCTTCAGTTTGTTCACTCTGCACTGTGCAGTTGTGATGTAGCACAGCATTCAGAGCAAGGAGGTAAAATAAAATGGGACTTCAGAGCTGGGCAAGCACTTTCAAGTCAAATCCATTTGGCTCTTCTTATTGAGAGATGCAGACCACATCTTGTTAGTGGCTTTTTAATAACTGAAATACTACTCGGACAGAGAAACAGACTGAAATGTGGTATTTCATAAAGCTTTCAGACCTCAGCACCCTCAGTAACATAAATACTGAAAAAAATGTTATCAGCTGCCTTCAAATAACCAATCATGCATCTAGCATTGGTAACACGAATTTCTGAAACTGATATCACAGTCAAAAAGCAGGTGAAATACTCATGACGACTCGTACACATCATTGTGGAGTCAGAGATATGCCCAAATTAGAAAAATCTCAGTGCCCAGGAAGTTAAAGGCAGCCAACTCAAACAGGAAGTTTGGCAAGAACAGACTATTTCTGAATTATTTTCTCCTTATAGCTGCCTCCCCTAAGTATTTGAGTGTCTCCAGTTACAATGATAGGCCTACACGTGCAGTAACATAGTCCACCAATAAGCAGGTAACTAAATGGTTTGTTTTAGAGACTAGATACACTCGATGCATATGTGTAAATGTTAAGACCAATGAAAACAGAACATAACTGAATAGGAAACCTGTTACGAAATAGAGGTTAAAAGTGTGTAGCAAGCCTGGACTGTATTCAAAGATACTTGAATTAAAATGACTTCTACTTGTTGCAGATTACAGAAGTGAACTACTGATTTTCAGCAAGTTGTTACTTCCAGATATTTTATCCATCTCATTTCTTCAAGTTTTTTTGTGTTTTCATTTTAAGAAAATAATGCTCATCTTTTCTCCACAAGCACAAATACTTAAGAAAAGGAAAAGGATTAACATTTCAGGTATAGCAATGTCTTGGGTGACTAGGGGATTACACATAGGTGTACACATGGATCCTGATACAAAAGGCACAGTAATTGATCTCTAACACCAAAACGTAATGCCTGAAGCAATCACTCAAGCCCCTCTATTCATACTGTGTACAAGAGCCTCTTAACTTAAAGGTCAAGCATGAATTTGCGTATTTTGTTTACGTGGTGAAGAAACATTTTCCTAGTCCCATAGGAGAAAACTACTGTTCAGTGTCAATGGAGCCTTTAAAGCACAAATAGACTCCATCCTCGGCATTCCTGTTTTTCTGGAAAGAAAAAAGACAATGACAACAAAAAATATCTTGACCTCAGCTGCTTTAGCATACAACCACAGTAGCCTATTGAGGAATGCAAATCATTTCCTTTGAGGTTGTTTGGTAAAAGGAGGATACAGAGGTCACATCTTGTTGACTCAGTATTGTGTAAGTGTATTTGTAAGAATCTACTGCTGATAAACTTGAAGAGTGCTCACTGAATACTTGTGAAAAAATGGGTGGAGCACATGTTTGGACTGTGTTCTGTGGATATACTGTTAGCATGGAAAACCCTTCCCTGGCAGGCTTCTCCACTGAAGACAATGACACTCTTACCTTCCAAACAGCTTTGCAAAACTAGACCTTTAAAGCAAGATTTTGAACTAAGATTAAAAAACTGCACTGTTCAGAAAAAAATCCTTTTGTAGTTTTGCAGTAAAACCTCTGGTTTTACTGATCACAGAACCACAGACTCACCAAGGTTGGAAAAGACCTACAAGATCATCCAGTCCAACCATCTACCCATCACCAATAGTTCTCACTAGACCATGTCCCTCAACACAACATCCAAACATTCCTTGAACACCTCCGGGGTCGGTGACTCCACCACCTCCCTGGGCAGCCCATTCCAGTGGCTGACCACTCTTTCAGAGAAATAGTATTTCCTAACATCCAGCCTAAATCTCCCTGGTGCAGCTTGAAGCCATTCCCTCTAGTCCTATCACCAGTTACACGAGAGAAGAAGCCAACCCCCAGCTCACAACAACCTCCCTTCAGGTAGTTATAGAGAGCAATCAGGTCTCCCCTGAGCCTCCTCTTCTCCAGACTGAACAATCCCAGCTCCTTCAGCTGCTCCTCAGCTGTGCTTCAGACTCCCCTCCCCCCATCAGCTTTGTTGCCCTTCTTTGAACACACTCCAGGGCCTCAATGTCTTTCTTGCAGTGAGGGGCCCAAAACTGGACACAGTACTCGAGGTGCGGCCTCACCAGTGCTGAGTACAGGGGGACAATCACTTCCCTGTTCCTGCTGCACACAAGTACAGCTCATTTACATACATTTCATTTTCATACTATCCCAATGTCTGTTAAAATACTTTATAGTGGGGTCCCCATCCCAAAAAAGTTCACAGGAAAATCTGGTTTCTATTCTGTCAGGAATTAAGAATTAAATGACAGCAATATAGAACTGCCTAATAATTCTACTGCTGGAGAACATGGTTAGGAACAATTCCCAGAGAGTTTCCTATTCAAAGGCCACGGTATATTAAATAATTGTATACTTCTTTTCCCCTACAGTGATTCATACTATATCAGTGCTGTACACAACAAATGATTAAGGACAAACATACTGAATGTCATCATTGAACATTCAATACATTTACACCTCTGCAGTTTTGTTTCAGTACCAACTCAGGCATATTACTATTAATAAAGTGAATCACACTTCTCAGAAATTCTAAATATACCTCTGTTTCAAATGAAGAACCTACATTCAAAGTATCGCTTTACTCTTGAAATACAGGGCATATGGTACAATTTAAGAGATATCATGCTATACTACAAGGTTTGTTACAGCCCAAACGATTAGTGCTGAACTTGTGATTTCAGTAGATTTCTAATACAAACTTTGGCATTGTCAAGATTCAAGACTAGCCTCTCTCAGTCACTTCTGTGCAAGTTTACCCAATTACCCTACCTGTGTTAGAGCACAGGTGTTTGGTTAATGTTTTTGTTGGTTGTTTTTGCCCCATTCTTCTGAACTTGAAAGTAAATCCAAACATCCTAGCAATTGATACTAAACACAAAGGAAGAAAGGGGTACAGTAGGTGAAGAAAATGACAAATGAGTATTAAAGCATGATAACTTTTGGGCTTGAACACCAACTGCTTTTTATATTGCACCTAGGTTTAATTAAAAATGTGACCCTGGTATCTGATTTGAAGCAACAATCTTCTGTTTGATCTCCTTGATAAAACAACAACAAAAAAAACACACACACAGACAAAACCAGGTACAGCCGACCTCAGCACTATTTGCGTCCAACTATATTAAGTATTCTGCATATTATCCCAATATAAGGCAGTTCCTCAGACCATCCCTCCCCTCCCCCACCACTACCTCTCATAAATTAGAAGGGAGAACTGGCTACAACAGACATGGAGAAGGCTGAGATACTGAATGCATTGTTTGCCTCAGTCTTTGCTGGCAGTCAGGCAGTCGTGCCACACATCCTGTGGTGGTGTTGGGGTGGGGGGGGGAACAGAGCCCCTCCCACTATAAGAGAAGAGCAAGTCCAAGACCACATCAAGAGACTAAATGTGTACAAGTCTGCAGGTCTAAACGACACACATCCCAGGGTCCTGAAGGAACTGACTAATGTGGTTGCCAGGCAACTCTCCATCGTATTTTGTTGTGGCTGTCAGGTGAAGTCCCTGGTGACTGTAAAAAGGGAAACATCACTCTCATTTTTAAGAAAAAGAAAAAGGAAAATCCAGGGAAGTACAGGATGGTGAGATTCAATTCCATGCCTGGGAAGATCATGGAGCAGATCTTCCTTGAAGCTACGTTATGGCACATGGGGGACAAGGTGATCCAAGACAGCCAGCGCAGCTTCACCAAGGGGAGACTGTGTCTGCCTGGTCTGCTGACTGTCTATGATGGAGTGATAGCATCAGTGGATCAGGGAAGGACAACTGATGTCATGCACCTAGACTTCTACAAGATGTTTGACATGGTCTCACACTACATCTTTTTCCCTAAACTGGAGAGAGATAGATCAGAAGGGTAGCATAGTCAATGGATAAAGAATTGGCTGGATGGTCTTAGCAAGAGTGTTGTGGTCAGCAGCTCTATGTTCAGGCGGAAGCCAGTGACGAGTGGTATCCCCCAAGGGACCAGTACTCCATAATATCTTTATCAGTAATACAGTGGGATGAAGCGAATTCTCAACAAGTCTGTGGACAACACCAAGCTGAGTGCTGCAGTTGATACAATAGAAGTAAAGGATGCAACCAAATGGACCTGGCCAAGCTTGAAACATGGGTCCATGTGAGTCTAATGAGGCCATGAGCTCAAAAGAGGCCAAGTGCAAGATATTGCACATGGGCTGGGGCAATCCCACCAGATACGTATACAGATGGAGAAGAATGCATTGAGAGCAGTCCTGCAGAGAAGGACTTAGGGTCCTGGTGGATGAAAAACTGGACATGAGCCAGCAGCATGCACTTGCAGCCCAGAAGTCAAACAGTCTCTTGGGATGCATCAAAAGAGAGGTGGCCAGCAGGAAGACAGAGGTGATTGTCCCCTTCTACTCTACCCTCACAAGGCCCCATATGGAGTGCAGTGTTCAGGCCTGGAGCTCCCAGCACAGGAAAAATGTGGAGATGTTGGAACAGGTCAAGAGGGGGGCCCACAAAGATGATCAGAGAGCTGGAGCACCTCTCATGCTAGGGCAAGTTGAGGGAGGTGGGCTTGTTTAGCTTGGAGGAGGCTTCAGGAAGACCTCATTGTGACATTCCAGTATCTAAAAGGGGATTATAAGCAGGAAGGAAACTGACTTTTTTTTTTTTTTATAGTAATAGGGAACTTTTTTAAAAAGGGGAACTGTTTTAAACTACAATAGGAGAAATTTATATTAGATGATAGTGGAAAATATTTTATTTAGGGAGCGGTATGGCACTGGAACAGGCTGCCCAGAGAAGCTGCAGATGCCCCATCCCTGGAAGTGTTCAAGGTCAAGCTGTATGGGTTTCCGGTCAGCCCAATGTAGTGGTTAGCAACTCTACCCACAGCAGGGAGGGGCTGGAACTAGATAATCTTTCAGGCCCCTTCCAATCCAAGTCATTCTATGATTTGCTTGACTGTAAGTCTAAAAAATCATTTGCGTCACTTGGTAAACATATAATTTTAGTAGACTTGCCAACACTATTACTCTACCTCAAAGAAAAGAAAAAAAAAGAAAAAAAAACCAACAAGAGAAAACATACACATACACAAAAAAGACAATCTTCAAAAAAGAACCAAAAAACAATCTTAGCAGAAGCGGCTTCTATCCAAGATTCAAACAAGACAATCTAACAAACAGAAAATGAGTTATCAAAGGCACGCTCCGCTCTGTGCCAAACTCTGGTTACTCCCAAACTGCCAGGAAAGATCTTTCCTGGCTGCATAAGTCTCCTTTGGGAATACAATGAAGTCATTTATGGGAAAAGGAAGCTGAACATACACATGAGTAAGTGTTTGCACCAGGACAACAGATGCAATAACATGGGAATTTGGGTAAGATTTCTTGTTTAGAAACAGTCAATCTCCAGTCTTCTGAAAATATTTAAGTTATGCAAAGATGGTAAAAGTAATCTACTTACACCAGTAATGACTCCGAAAGAGATCATATACCATTTTTAAGGGTTTAAGTTTCACTTTTCTTGAGTATAGAAAGACTAGAGAAAGCTGGAACTGGGTTCAGATAGCAAAATCCTAAAGCACTTAGGAAAAAAAGATCCAGAATTTTAAGCTCCCTCACTGGAAAAAATATTTTTGTATGTTGATGCTGTAACTGTTTAAAACTAAACTTATTTAAACCTCAGAATCAGTTACATACTGTTCGGACACTGTAGGTTAGATTCACATCATACCTAACTTAAGCAAATTCAGGATAACATCACTGACACTTTTCAGATAAATACCAAATATTGAAAATGCAAGGAACAGAACCAGTAGAAAAAGAACATCTCACCTGTCGTCTCTGTTGGACAGTCCACAATGTTGCAGTTTTGAAAGGGCTAAACGAAAAAATTGTTCTAGAAAGCAAATATAAAGAAGATTTTAATTAAAATATTCAGTGCTTTGCAGTAAAAAAAAAGTAAGTATGTCAACATGGCTATAAGCCTTTTCAGACACAATAGTTTTTAAGCACTATTCAAAAGAACTCAAAACCTCTTCAAAAATTCGAGTTTATCAGAGCTGCTCTCTTGGAAGCTTTTCCTGACTCCACACTCCACTGCTGGAAAACAGCATAGGATTTGCACCCAAAAGAATTCTGGTTACAAGTAAGCAAGCACTGGAAGAGATTTCATGATCTTTTTTTATTCTTCCCACCTTCAGCTGAAGCACATGCAGCCTCGACCACTCAGCTAAGGACAGGAACTGTAGTACACATTTTGGGAGAAGACATCAAACCAGTCTGTACTCACTAAGAAATATGGGCAGAAGCAACTCTCCAGCCCAACCCCATAGGCACATGCCTGCTGGACACTCACGTACTTCTCACTGAGAGAGAGTCTGAACAACTCTCAACCTCAAATGTATTTTTCTTCATCACAATTCCAGAGGTGCAGGAAAATGCACTATCCTTGTTACACTGATGGAGGGCAAAGAAAGAGGCTTAAGCCCAAATTTGCATGGGTACTAGGACAGTGCACTGATCAATGTTAAACTCTGAGGCTACTTGAGATTTACCGCCCTTTCCAAAAGGATACCTAATGCCTGGGCTCTGCAACCCCATTTACTCTGTCTCAACCAACGCAGGCATGAGTAAGCAAATGCTGCATGGGTGCAGCAGCCACACAATGGTGGAACTACCCTCTGCAGTCCCAGTGACACCACTCAGTGGGAGAAGCCAGCCCTGTAAAAGGGAAACATTACTGATGTAACTGCCCTAACTGCCTCAAGTGGGAGGGCATTTACCTCAGTAGGACTCTGGACCTTGATCGGTTTTGGTGTTCTGAGTGAACCTTCACTCTCACTTAGCTGAAGTTTTCCCTAACAAAGCACTAGCTAATTATCTTCAGCATTTCAGCCTACCAACCAAGGAAAGGAAGTTGAATAAACTCCACCCTCCCTCACTCCCACCTTTTTGAAGCTTCTCTCACAAGAGGGAGAGCTCTCTTCCCTGCAGCACTTAATTCGTTAAGAGACAGAAGGTGCGAGATCAGAGAAGCGAAGCAAAACCATTAGGTAATGTAGGTGCCCCAAAAGCACTAGCATCAGTGAGCAGGAAACACCAGGCCTGCAGACTGAGATGACCTTACGTGACACATAGGTGTTTCCATTAAAAAAAAAAAAAAAAAACCAGCAAAAAAAATCCAGCTACACAGGGAACACAAACCTGCTCTCTTTATTCCATAAGGTAGCTCGAACTTATCACTTCCATGGAACTCTGCCACTCTGATAAAATCACTGGCACACAGGAACGGGTATATTTTGTCAACACTATTGAAGAGAAAAAAAACAAGGAGTTTCAAAAAGCCACATGGTGTATTTTAATAAGCTAATAATTCCTGTAGTTGCTTTTAAAAATACTTTCTTACCCTACTTGAAACAGATAAGTATCATCAAGTTTTAAACAAAAACTCATGATCACAGGGAAAGAAAACAAATGACAGAAAAGGGAAATGTATTATGATGAAAGTTCTGTAGGGAGTGAGATAAAAGGCCCTCTCTGCTAGTATAAGTTACATAAATTCATTAAAATTCTGTGCAGTGAAAGAGCTCACACCATGAGACAGCATATTTGATAGGAACTGTAACCCAGTAAGACAATGAGTTACTGCTGGTATAAAAAGTAAATAATCACGCTGAGGAAAAAAGCAATAGAGACAGCAAGAAAAACATGAAAATTATTATTATATACAACAGTTAAATAAGAAAGGACAGGACTTGAGGCAGGTCATTCTAAAAGTAATGCCTCCTCATAATTTCCATGGAAACTACAACAGATACAAGGAGTACAATAACACTATTTGATAGAAACAATTCCCACCAGTGAAGAACGAGCCTGCACACTGCATTTGTCATAATCTCCAACTGAGGAGGTGACCACTGAGCTCACATCCACTGTTTGGTCTCCAGAAACACTCAAGTGCCAGTCATGGTCAGTGAAGGTCAGTGAGGGGAGGAATTCAATGACACACCTTTGCTTCATCTGCACTTCCATGTCAGATGTCATTCTGTCAGACTGACCCTCTGCTGCCATCTGTCACACAGCAACATGTAATGGACTATTGGTGGGAAGGTTCCACCTCTACTGCCATCCCACCATCTGCCTCTGACAGCGTGGGCCAACATAATAACAAAATAGGAGGCACCACTTTTAGCGCAGTCCCCATAATTAACATGAAAATATTTTCTCAAACAAGCTGGTTTCTTCAGGAGAAGTGCACCCATTTCAAATAAAGGTCACATTATGGCCACACTGACATTATTAAGTAGTTGGGGGCAAGAGGAGTAGATCCACACAGCAAAAAGGTATGTAGTTTCCATTTTGGTTTGTACTAACACTAGGAGGGTCCCACCCACAGAGGGTACATTCCTGCAGTGCACCTTGCGACACAACACTGTCTGAAAGGAGACCATTCCATGTGTGCCACAATTGCCCTGCAATGGGAAGCACAGTACATGGGAATCACAAAATTTCCCTCAAAAAACACATTCTGCAGACTGGAACAGGAAGGCATCAAGATGTATGCAAGAACAAGAACAGGTGACTTCTTCAAAAGGCAATAGCCACAGCCAAGGGTTATTTTACAGCAGGGAAGGGACTCTGTTATTCTATCTGCCAAATACCGAACCAAATGAATGAATCAATCCAAATCCTGACACATGCTACCATGCCCCCAGATTCACCTCATAGTTAAGTCAACTTGTGCTCATCGAACTGGCTGACTTTTCAATGATCTTGCATACTAGGTCTTAAAAATGTATTAAAATGTAAACACAAGTATGCAGCTACGGGGAGAAAAATGGAGTGCTGCCACAGCCAGCACATGACTTGCTACTCCGTTAAGAATATTAATAACTGTATACACACACCTCCCTCTAACAGTCTCACAAATCAAGTGTTTCATCCTTTAAGTTCCACATATTCAGAAGGTATGCGAGAATAAAAACAACAAAAACTACTCTACATACCAAAAACTGGGCTATAGGTTAAGCAAGCAGATCAGCTAACTTTGAGACATTATGCACTAAATGTCCATACTAAATTAGTAACTTGTCTTGCTGTTCAAAAGCAGCTGGTAAGCATAACCATAATAAATAATTTACCTACTGCAAAGAGATTCTTAATTCTAGCTCTTCTAGCGCTGGTTCTTTTTGAATAAATAATTTGTCCAGGTTAGTGTCTCGAACATCCTCAGGCTATTACAAAGTGCACAGACCAGATCTTCAGCTCACAGAAGCTATTCCTGTAAAGGAGCTATGGAAATATCCAAGATACTCAGTTCTCGCTCTGAACCTCCCTCCAGAAGAGGAGGAGCGTGCATTTCCAAATCCTTCCCTGTCTCTTTGATCAGAAGCTGATCTACTCTGTTGTGTCAGTCACCAGGGAATGCAGTAGGCGAGGAACTTCGGGCAGTCTCTCTAAGCAAAGCAGCTAACCGAGACCCACAGACTAAGGGATAGTAAGCTTTGAGGAGGAGAAAGCTTGAGATCCTTGAATGTTCTTTGATTCAGTGCTATTATTATTTTTAAAGTCCTGTTTTCTTGTACACAAAAAGGACCTTAAAAGAAAAAAAAAAAAAAGAAAAAAAAGAAAAAAAAGTAATAATGGCATCTTTTGAGAGTCCTTTGGCCAGGACTTGATCTAAACATCTTCCCAAGCTTTTCTCGGGCCACCCTCAGTGCTTGCTCAGATAAAACACAAAGTCAAAGCCAACAATAGGCCTTGTCTGCTTCTGCTCCTGCAGCACTTCTTTGATCTTTAAGACGCACTTCTAATAACAAAAACTACCAGTATTTCCTCACAGACATCTCGGATGCACTTCTGTGATCAGACATCTATGTCTTGGGTAGAAGCTCTCTTTTTCAGTTGAATGCTCCTTACTCAAGGGAAGTTTCTTTTGTTACCATAAAGCAAAGGACAGCTACATGCAATTCAACAGCACCCATCAGAGGAACAAAGCTGTGAACTACTCCAAGCTTCACAAAAACTGAATTTCACTAAAATTAAAAATCCACTAAAAGTTGGGGGGGGGGGAAACAATCCTATTTAATTAAAGACTGACTGAATTTTTTGCACACTTCATACTCTTCTCTTTGGGGGAAAAAAAATAAAAATAAAAGGAAGAGACTTTCAATACTTCTCTGGCTCCTGGTTGCTAAAGAAGTGCTAAGCTATCAAAAAAACCTTGATTTTAATTCAAGGCTTTTCATGGCACAATAACTGAGTTTTAGCCTTGGATGCAAAGGTTTCTTTTATGAGAAAACCATGAACAGAGTGGAAAAAATAAGGGCTTGTCTTCTGATCAAGAAAGTAGTTCCACTGTTACTAGCTGCAATACATGAAGTGGTATTTACTTATGCAATACATACAAGAGCAAATTGAGTTATTTGTGCTGTATCTCTCTGATGTTGAACAATGACAATCTAAACCATTTGTGTTGCCATAGCCAGAAAAAAACAAAAATGAATACAAACTCAGAAGACGTACTTACAAAAATCAAAACGTGAAATACTCCAGAACACGTAAATAACAAATATTTCTACCTAAGTCAGTATGACCTTTCCATCTCTCCACTCCTCCTCAGAGTACTCACTCCAGTAAAGATTCAAACGCTGGTTTCAGAAGGCAAGTGTCTAGTGCGTTCCTTCTCTCCACAGCTGTAGGTGGCAGCCTACAAGAGAAGAATTTCAAAGAAATAACAAGAAGAGTAATAGGTAGTGGCAACAAGGTGGAAAAACTTGGACAACCAAAACTAGCAAGCTGACTACTGAGTTAACACTGTGCAAATGGGAAAACTTGGCCTTTGCTGGTACCACAAAGATGGGTCCTCCTGATTGTGATAAGATTATCACCACTAGGAAGGCTTTTATTGCACAGTGCTGCCCCAAGGGCCCACAGCCTCCCTTGCTAGGCAGCACATAAAGTAGCCATAAGCAGAGGTTAGATCTCAGACCTACCTGGAGAGAAGCAGCACACCTCAGCTGAATCACCCCTGCAGCCTATAAGATAGCTGCACCAGCACTCCTCAGACAGGAGAGCGGAACCACATAGGGTGCTTCAAGGAAAATTAGATTACATGAAGATAAGTCATTCCCTCATAATGAGGCTAGAAAGCCAAGACTTATATTTCTAGACACATTGCCAGCTCAGTGCTTTAGCTTCTTTAAGAAGAATATGAAGCCCAGAAGGGAGGGTAAAGTTCAGTGAGAGCAAAGCCTGCATCTGGGTTGCATTAGGAACAGAAGGATGAAAACACCACATTAGAGCCACAAGTCATACAGACCATTAAGGTTAATTGCTTTCAGTAACCTCAAGTTGTCATGTGAATACTGACACCGAGGAAGCATCCTGTGAAATGAATCAGCTGGTCAGCTCATTGCTTTCCAGCACCAACCTCACTGACAGCATTTTGCAAGATAGCTTCAGAGGTAACGGAGCCCTTCTTTCAAGTTTTAGCACAGGCTCTCATTAGTCTCATAAACCTAATTGCAGGAATTTACCAGCACAGGATTTGCTTATGCAAGCAATTGCATATCTCACAAATGAACTAAGCCTCTGATTTCCTAAAATTAAACACATACGTTGCCCTCACAGCCGCAATTTTAACTCCTATTTAACTGAACTGTGCAAGTTTGGAAGCTGTAAACAAATATCCTTTCAACAATTCTCTGCTTTCTACAGATAGCCACAGTTAAGTGGCCATAAATACTAAACAAACACTGGAAATATGAGCAAATTCCTTTGAGCAACCGGATCTACCTGTAGAAGTCCCTGTTCATTACAGAGGAGTTGGACTAGATGACCATTAAAGGTGCCTCCCTAGTCAAAACGATTCTAGGATCCTTTCTTCCAGACATGCTACAGTTATGTTCATAACACTCCACAGGCACAATTATGCAAAGACCAGTTGAGCTGAGGCTATGGATTTTAGACTCACTCCCTCCCACTTGCCCAGAAACCAAAGGAACAAAAAACAACACCACAAAAACAAAAACAAGACCACACACAAAAAACACTCAGCTGCTGAACTTACTGGGTAACTCCACTAGCCTCATTGGAAGAAGGACCCCTCACAGAAGAAGTCTGTCCATAAAAGCTAATCCTGCAAAAGGGGAAATGGTGTGACACTGAGGTTTGCTATACACAGAAACCACAACAGAGAGCCATTCATATCAATTGTATGCTCTAAGTGAGATAAACACAAGTAAGCCAAACACTACTGTTAAAAACCATCACGATAGTCTTCATAACAAACGCAACTGTCAGCCCTGGTCACACCAGTGCAAACTCCAATGGAAACTCAACTTCTGCAATAAGTTTAGGTCCTGGGCCACCTGTCCTGTGTGCCCTGGAGACAGCAAGGGCTCACCTTCCAAAATTTTGCCCATGTGACTTGGTGAGCTTCAGTTTTGCAAGAAGGTGCTCACTCTGCATGCAGATATTCATTCTCATGTGTGGGGCAGGTCACTCCCATGTCATTTATCTAAGGTAGCAAGCTAACACTAAACACACAAGGCAGGAGTGGACACAATGCAGACACATGACGTGCAGATAAGACCTTTCTCATCACAGGAGCACCTATTTTCAAGGAACTCAGAGTGGCTTCCTATCTTTGAGGACTTTAACTCTCCATAAATCTAGATTCACGCTGTCTGCTAGGCTTAAAAATGACATGAGGGAAAGGGTGACGGGACAGAACAATCACATTCATTCCCTCGTCGTACCCACAAGAAAGCAAAACCAAAAACAAAGTACCCATAACAGAAAAAAACAGAAACACACACATGCCCACAGTAATCATACTTTCTATCTATTACTCACAGACAACTGTTCAGCAACACAGCAACTGACAGCTATGTATCCCATACGGCCATGAGGGTATTTGCACTATAAGTGAACAAAGTGTCACCATACCAGTAGAAGTTATTTCTCCACAGATTTCCATGCAATATACCGTACATAACAGCAGCAGCCAGGATGAAAAACAGAAGAATTCGTTTCATGACTGGTAGACCTGAAATAAGAAAGAAAACAAGAAATTTAAATCCAAGTTACAATATCAAAATGAACTTTCATGAAACATCTCACAGCCTAAGGAAGGAAACCACTGTTATTACAGCCATGCTCCATCACCACAAATTTCACAGGGGACCACCGCAATTTGATTTTTCAAACTGAGTCCCAGTAACAGGAGTTGAATGCTGCTCTGCATCTAAGACACAAACTTACTCTGCACGTTAACACAAATACTGAGAAAGTCTTCATAGAGAACCTAAAGTGAGCCTGTGTAGAAAGACAGGCTCTTCCAGAGGTGTGTCAGAGCCAGAGCTCCACTTTGCCCACTGGCATCCCAAAGAAATCAGCCTCACAGGACCGAAGATAGCCTTTGCACATACCTTTTCTACTCTTCCTCCTTACCCCACCCACTGTCTTTTTCATAATTATACAGCCAAACCAGCATGCACACTCTGCGGGATGCAATAGGCTGACGCCGATGAATCTGTCACAAATTGCTGTTGGCTTCTAAAGGACTACTGAATATTCTTGAAGTCCGGTTTTGGTCATTTAAAGCTGCACTGAAGCTGCCTGCTCATTCTCCAGCTCCTGACACAGGCCAGGCTGCACTGCTTAATAAAAGAAGAATGCTACATTTATGCATAGTACAGCAAGGGAGAGAAGTTAGGACCCAATCAGTGGAAAGCACCTAGGAACCGGTAAGTTTCAGAGAAACAGCATGAGAAAATGTTTGCTTTTCAAGACAAGTTTTCACCTCATTGCACAGATTAGTAAAACAAAACCAGAGAAATACCAGAAGCTTGTGCTCCTACAGACAGGCAGGGGAAAAGTTCTGCATTGCTCGCATCTTAACAGACTGAGCTGCCCTTTCAGGAGGTATGAATAAACCGTTGTAGCTTAACCCTCTTGAATGTCCAAAATAGACATTCTGGCCACAAATTACTGTGGAAATTTACTTGAGAGCTATATGCATCTATTATTTTGACCTCTCCCTCCCGTCACAGTAAGGGAAAGCAGGTTCAGTGCACACAATGCATAAACACCTACTTGCACATTTGTGTTATTTTAAAGCAAAGGTAACAAATAGCTCTCCAACAGCAGCAAGCCATATCCAAACAACCATATTGCCGTGTTTTCCAAAAACAAACCCTTTGGCTTTCTGATGTGGATTTCACGGGCAATTTTTTTTATTTTTTAATTCCCTATTCCTTCATAGAATATCTAGAGCTGCTGTTATTTTAAGCTTGCACTTAAGAGCATGAAGACAACAAAACCTGATGTATAAACAATCGAAGCGATATAGCAATATGTTTAAAAGTTAAAAAGCAAACTACTGCCACTCACAGATTCCACCCCGAAGAAATACCTATCAGTGACCCATTCGTCACAGTGAGCGCAGAAAGCCAACAACTTCCTTTTAATTTCTTTTTATTTCTACATCCTTTGCAGAGATTGAATTGTAGGGTCAGGGACGAGGTTTTATGACAGCATCCTCCAGTAACAAAGTCGTACAGTGAGCAAGCTATAATCGATCGATCCCAAGTATACTCCTGCTCTCTTCTGGATGGAATGCCACAGGAGGCAGCTATTATTGTTTCAACCTTTTTTTAGTCAAGTCTCATTAACTGCACCAAGTTCTGTTTTGTTGTTTGGTTGGGTTTTTTTCATATAATAACAAACAACAGTTTACATTTTACCCCCTAATTCAATCAGTTCAAATGATTGTATCACTGATTTCACCAACTTCAGTGTAAATTGATAAAGCTCCATTAACAGAGAACCTTGCTGACAGGTCAGATCAAGTTGCATGTAAAAAGACAAGGCAAAGCTACCCAGTAAAGGAGCACTTAGCATCAAAAATATTGTTCATAACAGCATTATTCACAGAAAGGAAAAACAAATTCTCCTGTAAAGTATTTACAAAGATACTGATAGAGTCCGCAAAGCATTCGTGAAAATAATAAGTCATCATGGTTCTTCAAACAAGATCACAAGGAATCTGTAACAACTTTCAGCATCTTATGTAGGACATTCATTCTGGCACATGCACACAAACCTAGCATCATTAAGGGTGTTTCTAACTCAGCTCTTAGGAACAAAGAATGGTCTTTAATTACATAAGTGCCTCCTCACCATCCCATCCCCCCATGCCTGGCTTCACTCAGGGCTTTGAGGAGACAGCTCTGTAATCAAGGAAACCCTTTTTTAAGTGAAGACTTTCTTAACCTGGTTTAGTAAATAGAAACATTGCCTTATTTGCTGAAGAAATTATGAGTTTATTTTTAAACAGTGACAGTGTTTTCCATTCCCCTTTTTGAAATAGATGACTGTTAGAGAAAGTTAGTCAAGGGAAAACAAACTTTTATGACGCAAGCATTGCACTAAAAAATTCCCATAGTGAGAGATGCAAGAAAATAGGGAACTGGAAAGATATGCTTTGGTTCCAGCTTACTTATTACAAGACTAGACATCTAGATTTAAGTTCATCTATCTAATTGACAGAGCTCACGATGCCCTTAGGTCAAGGTTGACCACGGTTAAGTAAAGCAAGAAGGGCAAATCTGGAACTCAACTATTCAATCCCTTCTTCTTTCTCAAAAGCCTCCAATGGCACATAATGAAAGAGGTGTGGAATCCAGCATATCAGCAAGCACCTGACATGCACAGTGCTTGTTTTCTGACAGCAAGCAAGCAACTGGATGCTAAGTGCTTTTAAGAAAAAGAATAATGATCACTTTTTAACAGGAATCTAAACTAACTTCTGCTGCTCAACTACCCACCCTAGCCAAAGCAGAACTGCACTGACAGAATTAGGCAAGACCAACAGTTACGGAACTAAGAGATCTCCACGATCAGTCCCACACATCCTTGGGACAGGAGGGTGCCCTCTCCAGCTCCCCACCAAACCACCATGGAGTGCACTGGATGATATATCAGCCCTATAAGCCTGGAGGCATCTTTTTCTTCCCCTTGGTGGAGGCAAGGAACCAACATCCTTGCCAGAAGCACATCCTTATTTACACTAGTATTTAATCTGCTACTTCAGCAAGTGCTGTGTCTGACAGAAGCCAGCATTTCATAGCCTCACGTACAGTTACACGTGCAGTTGATGGAGTTGTACTGTAGGGTAAGGACAATCACGCAGGCAGCTACAGCTGATTGATCAGACAACCACAGGATCACGTTATGATCGCCTTCCTTCATAACTCCTATAAAGCCTTCTTTTTGTTTTCATGCTTAAAACTAAACTGTTAGCAATACAGAATGCTGGAAGCTTTGCCATCCATCCCAGTTATTTTACCAAGGACCCTAGAGGATTAGCAAAGTAAACCATTAATAAATATTTAACTAAAAAATGGTTGCTACTAAATTAAATACTACTCATCTTAAAACAGTCTTTGCTCCATACCCAGTCTTGTGACAGTTTAACTTCTTGCTGCTGCACTTAACTGACAGCATGAAAATCTCAGCTCACTCAGGCCTTGCATTCCTACCCTTGTAGCTGTGGGGGAGGAAGGGCAGCAAACTTCAAAACGTGCACTGAGTGGACCTTGCAATTTAAAGGGACAGTGGGGGAAAAAAGAAAAAGAAAGAAGTACTTGTGATTGCTAGCCCTGCAGTACTGTTTCCTTCTGGTCAGCACTTACAGGTGATGAAACAGCCCCACAGCAGAATGATACACAAGCCGCGTAATCATTTTTCTCACGTTAAGCTGCCAAAATGTGGGCATATTATGACACATCTATATATTTCTACTGCTACATCTATACACCATTCACCATAAACTCTTGCCCTTAGCATCTACAGCATTGTTCATTATTTCCCTTATTTTCCACGAAATGCAATAACAGACAATAGAATAGCGCTGCAGTAGTCTTAAAGGTACTGAAGTGGCTGAGTCGGTCTAGTATCCTCCTTTAGACACTTTCAAAAGGAAGTTTATCATTTCCAATGCTCCCTTTCAATGTTAGTTTATTACAAAACAGAATTCCTCTTGAAGATCTGCAAAATCACAACATCACAGATCTAAGGTTTTTCTCTAACAAAATGGCACTGGGGAAATCCAACATCACATGTAGCAAGTGAAGATTCTACCTGTTCCAGAAGATAAGGCATTTTCAGACTCTTTCTGCCCTAATCTTTCTCACTGATGGTCTAAGCAGTAGAAACAGACAGCACGGAAAAGACTTTTCTAACTCTGAATCCTAGTGCCTTCTTCCACTCACAGAACTCGCCAAATTCTTCCACATCATCCCAATTACTTTGGGAAGAGATAGTCATCTCCCACAGAAAGGAGGGTTTCTGGAGCTTCCAGTAAAGCTTTCCATTTTCCAACAACAGCAGAAGATCTGGAAAGAAGTAGCAAGATGGTCTCTTCTCTAAGGTCTCAGCTGCGGGCAATGGTGTCCAATAGATTCAGTAGCACAGAAGTAGTAACATTTCATAGATCCAGCAGTTCAGTAGATTTAGTCGTTTGTTTTTTACCAGCTACTACAGGCTGAAACATCAAAGCCTCTGCTGACTTTACTGGGGAGAGGTGCATACTTGGAGCTGTACCCACCTTGGACCTTCTGCAGGGCTGCATAGTGCTTAAGGACAGCATGCGAGAGTTCACAGATTGGCTTAATTCCTTCCTCCCGCTCTTTCATTATCCCACTAATGGTGGGCCCTACTCTGTACTATAAGGGACAGCAATAAGCTTACCATTTTATTTCATTTTTGTCTTTTAACTGCAGACATAAGTACTTTTGTTCCTCACCAAAGCATGCCTGCCAGCTGGATCAAACAACAGGGAACAGCAACTTCAGCTGTATCTTTCATAGTTAAATGCCATTTCAGTTTGCTTCTCTTCAAAATCTTCAAGATTTCTGCATCATTTTTGCTCTTACATGATTCTCCAGTCCTACTTACACGCCAAGCACCTTTCCCAAGCAAGCATATCCTTCAGCTAAAATGTGTTGATAAGGATTTCAGGTCCAGTCAAAACATCTATTGTACTCTCACCCGGCAAAGTTCATTGACTTATATGGGACAGCTGGTGGAAGAGAGAGAGGTTGGCTTCCTTCCAGAAGTCTCAGGCAGTCTGTCCTTCCTTCCAGGTAGGTCCAGGGAAGGGCATAGTTTATGGACACAGAAGCCAACACAGCACCCACACCCCGCCCAAACCATCATCTCCAGCTTCTCTCACTCAATTCATCCCTGCTAGCTCCTTCAAATACAAGAAAGCAGGTACGGCAGCATGATCCAGCCAAACCCAAGCCCTTGTTCATTTCAGACAAGACCTGTAATACATGATTTTGCAGTCTTTCTCTCACACACAAGAGACATAAGCCATTAAGTTATGTTATCAACAGGAAAAAATCAGCAAAATGTTC
Source organism: Alectoris magna (assembly GCA_030625065.1). Taxonomy (NCBI): domain Eukaryota; kingdom Metazoa; phylum Chordata; class Aves; order Galliformes; family Phasianidae; genus Alectoris; species Alectoris magna. The sequence continues at coordinate 112,334,802 of CM060560.1, forward strand.
CAAAGGCATGCATGACTTGATTCACTCTTGGACCTAAGGCCCAGGCTCCTGCTCCTCCCTCCTGTTTCTCCACAATCTTTTCAGTGACGTCAGCCCTTGCCTACTACTCTTCCATCTACCTGGGCACTCAGCAGCATTCTTAGGTGCCCTGCAGCAGGCATAGGAACAGAAACAACAAAAAGGAACAGGACAAAGAAAAAAAAAAGAGGTTGCTTTCACTCTTTGGATTGTTTCTTGAAGAAGACGGTGACAGAAGTACAAGACTGAGGTCAGTTATTATAAGTGTGAGGGTTTTTTGTTTGTTTGTTTGTTTTTAAGATCTATTTAAAAAGAACATGCCTCTCAGGCTGCTGTGATCCTGTGCTCAGAGGTACCACAGCAATTAGCGATGCACGCTGGTTCACAGACGTATCACTTTGGGGTCTAACTACATTGAATTCACTGCCACTGAGACCAAATACCTTCTCTGCAGATGAAAAACAGCAGTGCAAAGCATGAGTCAGAGTATCCTGCCAGAAAACCCTTATGTGCAAAACACAACAGAACACAGGCATCAGCTACCACTGAATGTGCCCTTAAATAGTAACAGCATTTGGTGCAATGGTTCCATGACAAGCTAATTAGCCCTGCTGAGAGGTAGAAAATGTTACATCCAGTTTGAGACTACAGTGGGGTTGGTAGGTGACCCTTGACATCTGAGCTAATATTTTGACTCAGATGACACAGTTCAACATAGATCCACGTCTGTAGCATGGTGCAGATGTAATCAAAACTGAAAGCATTAAAGAGCCAGCTGGTTTGCTGTTTTCAAATTATTTTTTCCCATCCAAGAAAGAAAACAATATTCTGTAATGTTCTAAAATGGCTTAGGGCTCATTCCAACAAGTAATATATCTTCTGCAGCACAGTTGAACATCGCTAACGTGGATCTCCCCAGGTCTGCCCTGTAACCCCAAATCCAACCAGTGGCTTTGGAGGGGAGGAAGAGAAACAGTAACTCCTGGATTCTCATCTAATTGGTACCTTCTAAGTATCATATATTTTCAAAACCTTGCCTTATAGTCACAATCAAGAATAAGATCAAGTCCACTGTCTCAACTTTTTTGCCTATGTTTATGCCTCTAGGTGAGGACTAGCAGGATAAGCCCACTTTCTGCAAAGAAAATACACATAAGCTGAAAACAGACTTTCATACACTTTGCCTGTCCGCCCCCCCCCCAGGCCTCTCTCCAAAACTTCTATTAATTTTAAGTTTTTCCTGTGCATCTGAACGCTGACAAGAACATGCCCAGCAGCAGTGGAGATCCAGTGCAGCACAAAAACCTCTGAGTTCTATCAAAAGCTAACCTATAGCCTATGCAAAGTCCAAAGCACGTATAAGCTGAGCAGAGATAGCTCTGCTTCCTCAACTCTCAAAGCTTTAATCAAAGCAAACACTATAAATCCAGTTCTAACTGCATCAAATAGTAAAATAATAATAAAACACACATTAGGTATCATAGTCTTGATGGAAAGATCATAGAATGGCCCAGGGTTGAAAAGGACCTTAAAGATGATCCAGTTACAACCCCTCTGTCACAATCCAACCCACCAGATCAGGCTGCCCAGGGCCCCATCCAGGCTTAATGAACACATCCAGGGATGAGGCATCCACAGCATCTCTGGACAGCCTGTTCCAGAGCCTCATCACTCTCTGAATAAATAATTTCTTCCTAATATCCAGTCTAAATTTCTCCTCTTCTAGTTTAAAGCCAGTCCCCCTTGTCCTATTGCTATTAGGCTGTAAAATGATTTCCCCAGCTCTGTTGTACTCTCCTGGATTTAATACCTAAGGCTTTAGCCTTTTAGCTTCAGATGGACTCCTATTTATATATTACACATTCTAGTTGTCAGTGTGTACTCAACAGAACAAAACACAAAGGGAATGGGAGGTCTGAGTCCATGCAGGCTCCTCCCACATTCTGTGGTGCCAACACAGCTCCTTCTCAGCCCATGTTTTCCCTCCTCCTTCAGATCTTCTTGCAGAAAGACTGGAATACAAACAAGTCTCGCAACACGCACTGGGGGCTGGAGTTCAAGTCCTTTTCTCCACATACCTTGACATGCAAAACTGAAAAGGTTTCTGTTGCTTAAGACACCTGCTCCTCCTGAAGAAATAGAGCATGATAGTTTTGGCTAGTTTTGCCTCTCCAGGTCCTCATAAGTGAACAAACAGACAAAAGAAAACACGCATATACTACACAGTGCTTGAGAAAACAGAAAACAATTAACAGAGACAAACCCCACCACAGCATTGCTTGCTCGTTCACAGCCAGTGGTGTCGGCTCAGAAGTGCCTGCAGAATCAGAAGCTCAAGGTCAAGCAAATAGTCCTTTGGTTACCCAAAGAAAAGCTGGAAATAGCCAAACTAGGCAGGTCTCAAAATGGTTCAGTTACAAACCATATCAGATCACCAGATTATCCCCAGAGACCATGATATATCTAGACAAAGAAGGAACAGTCAGAGAATTTTACCATCTGTATGACACATGCACATTCAGGTACACCTGTCTTCTAACAATACCTAGAATGTTCAAAACACCTGGCTCTGGTTGATTTGGAGCTAGGGACTCAATCTCAGCTCTCACAAAAGTGACTGGGAATCACGCAGATGAATCTACCAGTTTGTGGAGATTACGTTTCACAGATTTGCATGGAATAAATAGGAAAGGAAATAGGTGTGAGCATGCTTGTGCTAGCATACAAAATGGAAGTTTCATCTTCACCGAAATAATGCACAAAACATACATGCAGTCACAACCCCAAGAAAACCGTGGTCACTGTTTTTCACCATGCTGCTTTCAATCTAGCCTCAGCTGCTTAAAAATGACAATATCAACAAACACCACACATACCCCCACCACCAAAAACTAGCTTTTGGGGATGTTATTTACCCCTAACAGCAGACCTGGCACATCAGTCTGCTGTGGTGCACGTGTGCCAATGGAGAGCTCGGAGAACGTAGAAGCAGGAATGCAGCAAAACAAGTCAGTGAAAAGCATAAAGCTAAATTAATTGAGGGAGGGGTGGAATGGAGGCAAGTGGTAGCACTCACCCCACACTGTTAGTAGGTCTTGGAAGCTTCCCAGGGCAGTGATCCTGACTGATCAGAAGTAAGGAAGCTTCGGGACACCAACAGTTATCAAAGAAGCTGCTGAAACATTAACACCTGACATTTCCAGTACTCTCAGTTCAGCACTGCAATGAATATATTAATGTTGCCTCTGGGTCACAAAAGTTAATCAGAAAACTCACCTTAGATGCTAACTACTAAAAACTGAATCGAAAGAGACACAGTGAAATTGGCAAAGTTCAAATATTACAAGTATTAGGGTTTTTTCCAAGAGCTTTCTTTACACATAGCTTCATTTTCTTGCCACTAAAGTTCAAAAATATTTCCAACACCACACATGGTAAGAAAAGCTCAAACAGCAACTTCATAGCTGAGAGCGCTTTGTGTGTGTATAAAGTGTTTTTGAGCTAACAAAGAACAGTTGTACAGGTAGCAGCAGAGCGCCTGTGGGCTTTTAGTGCTTTGTTTCATTTCTTGAATGCGTGTATAGGAAAAGCCACCAAATACAATTCTCAAACAGTACTTAACCTGAGCATTTCCACAGCTACAAGATTCATACCACAGTTGAAAGACACGGTACTAAAGAACATGTAATGCGGAACATGAAATCTTACTGACGTTTGTGGAACGGGCAAAGTTACTAAGAAGTCTACATCTCAGAATAAAATCAGTTCATTATCAATGCATTCTTCACTCTTTAAGATAATAAAAAGTTAAAAAGGATGTTCTTCAAAACTCATGTGCTTTCACTGATGTAACTGTCTTCAGCATTAGGAGTACCATTAATTGTATGTTTCCTTAGACAACGCTGAAATCAAATTCACAGTAAGAACCCATGGCAAAGACGTGGGCAAAAAGGCACATTCAGCACTGGAATTGTTCGCAGCACAGCTGTGTTGGTTGTTACACAGGAGCTCAGCTCTTAAAGAATACTTCACACAAGTTCATTTACATGTTTCTGTGTCATAGTTACAGTGATGCGGTGCTATAAAGAGACACTACAACAGCACGTGCTGCAGTGCTGACTGTCAGGGGCAGTCAGCCTGCGCTGGCTTTCTCTGCCCTGATTTATACACCTTTGTTTCCTTGCTTGTACATAAGGAAAGCTAATTACCTCTGATGGTAATCTTCAGCTGCCATCTGTCTGAGAGGAAAGCTGCCTAAATCAGTCAGTAGGGAATGCTGGGAAGGCTTATATGCTTTTCTCAGTGCCACACAGAGATCCCTTCTTCCCTCCAAAACATGAATATTTATGTATCAGCATTTGGGACGTTTGTTTGCTTCTGAAGAGGAGAGTCACCCCTAAAACCGCAGTGGCCCAGAGGAGCACTTCACCCTACCGCACACTCTCACGTCCTCACAGTCCTCCTCCTGCCATAGCTTCAACACCTACTACTCCTGCTGAGAGCCATGGGGCACAAAATGTATGCAGGCCAGCTCTCATAGTGGGACGGCTGCAGGCACACAGCCCCATCCTTCCCACAGCCCCCCACCTTCACACCTCGTGCTCACTGCTGGTCGTCAGCTCCTGGCATAGCTTTTACTTGTCACTTTCTCAGCCAGTTCTGGTCTGCTGGAAGTGAAACAGTGCCTATTTCTGCTCTCTGATTCTCAGTTTCCACAGCTGTTCAAAGCTACAGCAAAACAAGCAGGAGCTTTCTCAGGGCTGTGATATTTTTAAACATGTTAGCTGTCCTTCCCTACCTCATCCTTGCTAAGCATCAGATTTGACCAGAGCTGTATGCATAAAGTCTCCTACCTGAAGAACAGCAGGTGAGCCAGCCCCATGACAGCACACAGCTCACCTCCCTGCCAGTCACAGCAGCACCATGGACTTCCTGCAGCACGGATCTGCTCCCCTGTAACCAGACCTGACTTCATGGCATATTCCTGCAGCAGCGAAGTGTGATTTTTGTTTCAGCATACAACTAGAAGTCTCCTGAGCAAGGTATGCTGTAAGCAGGAACAACCGCATCATCTATCAAAGTCTTTTCCTTGCTGCTCTAAGCACACCGAACCCCACTCAGCTTCCAGCATCACCAAGATCTATCACATTGCTATTCATGCATGGCACAGAACGCCATTAGAGCATGAAATACAGTACAGTAATAGGCACTTTGTTCTGTTACAGCACACATGTTTGGAGCATGAAATGAAATTTATGCAACCATATTCTGCATACACATGCACCTACCCTTCCTTTCTTTCCTTATAGAGCTTTGGAGCCCCCTTGGCTTAATATCAGACAAATCTGCCAGGAGATCAAGAACTTCACATATTTGAGACCTCCACAAGTTTTGAGAAAGCTAGCAAGCAGCTTTGGTGAACAAAGAAATCCTCTAAGTTTGTCTTCCATTAAAGATCAGAAAGTCTACTTGCAAAAATACATCAGAAACTCAACTATTTCTGCTTATCACATAATTGTGTTGCAGAAATGTCCAAATTTCCTCAACGCTGTTGCCTGAGTTTAAACATTTTAAGCGCCACTTTCAGCCACTTACTAAGTGGCATTAGTTGAGTTCAGCCATTCAACTTCAATAAATAAATAAATAATCAAATAAATCAGACACCAACCAGTGTTTGTAATAAGAAATAAGCTCTGTGAAATCCAAGGAATAAGATGCATGTTCTGTTTTACTTCAGTGCCCTTTCCAAGGAACCTCTGAGCAGCGTTTTTCATTTAAATTAAAAATCTTTAAACACAAAAACATCCACGTCCCAAGTAAAAAACACCCTACGGCATGTCTTCGACACAGAAGGAATGAAAACAGCTATTCCACTTAAATTGCTCCAATTAAGATCACAGAATCATAGAATGGATTGGGTGATGAAGTAACAGTATTTTCTTAACATGTTTTGCAAGAAAAAGTCAGTCTTAAGAAACTGTGCAAATGTTATTTGCACTGCCAGTATTTGAACCAGCTGTCTAGGTCATAGCGTGCACACCTGGCCTGTGCTCTGCAACACAAACTGAGCAGCACGGACCTGTCTGCCTCCAGCAGCAGCAGGAGATGCTATTCAGGGAGAGCACACAGCGGACGCTTTGTGGTCCATTCCCCTCCTACACATACAGCATTTACAATTGCTCTGCAGAGGAGCTGGAGGATACATCCTTGCCCACCCATTTTAGCATTCTTTTGCGAACCTGCCAACATCTACACTTGGGAATTGCACAGCGAAAGGAGAGGACAACCACCAAAGGAGACTGCAGAGGTACTGCAACATCAGAGCTGCTGAACCACATGGCAATCGCTACCGAGTTCCTCTGAGAACCGGGGATTAAAACCACCACAGGCAGTTACAAAACTAGTGGATGTGGGTGGGAAGGACAGCCCTACACAGCCTTCCAGATCTTCAGCTGAAGCAAAAATTGTCTCCTCGTCTCATTAAATATTGCAAAACGTCTGGGCAAGTAGAGCAAGCTGTAGTTTTCCCTTAACTCTTTTCAGTGAAAAACAGGCTTTTCCCAGTTAACTGAATGAGAAGGCAGTAACTTGTCTGCATGCAGGGCATGACCAGGACTAGCAACCACACGCCAGCAAGCCTTGTGCACATTCACCATACGGACAAATCCTGACTTGCTCTGGTGTTTCATCAAGTGGATTTAATATTGTGTCTCCATTTAATCTTGTGCAAATTTTATGTTCAAACAAACCCTACAGGGTATCTCTCATCTACGCCACTAACCCTGCTCCTGATTTCAACTCCACATATCAGCTTCACACTATCTGCAGCACTGTGGAGATTGAGGTGATAGCGTTTCCAAGGTGCTCAGACATGACATTGATGGAGGACATAGACAGGCAGGCTCAAGAACTTCAGAGAAACAGGAAATATCTATTTTAATCGCCAAAAGATGAGTAAGGTCGTGGTTTCATTCAGTAACAGCAGTTCTTAAGCCATCAAGTACCCTCCCCACTTCCCATTACAGAATAAAAATCTGCAAGTTCCTTCCCTTTTGTGTCCCTCGCTTCATGCTGGGGTGCTGGCCGGACCCTTTCCCTAAGCAAATCATTTCTCCCACACAGGTCATCACGTAGCCAAAAAACTGCACCAGCACAACACAGAGCAGCAAAATGAGCCTGCACAGAAAGGAGCTGCATAAGTCAACACCTACAGTGGAAAAGAGGAAAAAAGATTTTTGTAGCAGAAAGACAACCTCCATTCCCTTCTTTCCCCCTGGGAAAAGGGACTCCTCCTCCCCTACCCCCTGTATGATATCTTACACAGGCACACACACATCATTTACTATTAAACAGCCATTCTGTATGCATATTTCCACTGCCTACTTCTGTCAGGGCTCTGTCTGAGCTGGTGACATACCCCTCACACCACTCTCATTTCACTGCTGGCCACAGGGCTCCAAAGAAAGTGGTAGTGCAAGCAAGCAGCACCAGGCTACTGCTGTGTGAGAGAAGCACCAGCCTGCAGATCCAGATTAACAAAGAGCTGCTCCAAGCTCTGCAGCATCTGATCTTCATTTTCACATTTCCATCTCTTACTCTCAAGGGTGACAAAACATTGTCATAAAAGTGAGTTGAAGGGCCAATGGAAATCCAAGACTGCTAGCCACCCATTTCCTAAACAGCTTTCCGTTGGCTAGTGGCCCAAAAGAAAGCAATACTGCTAAAGAAATGGTAACTTACGCTCTGAACCAACAGATGTTAAGAAGAGCTTCACTGATTTAGTCAGAACTTCATTTCACTCCTGCCTGGTCTTAAAACCAGCCCCTTGGTTACTCCATCCCTCCTCCTAAAGGAGGGAAGATCAGCTTTATGGCTTCTCAAGTTTTCCAGCCCTTCCTCCCCAGCCAGGGCACACGAGGGCTATTCAACTTTTTGCCTTGCTCCTCCTGGCTCCCCACGGATGCTGGAATGCAAAGAATAGCTCCAGTACAATGCACTCGGGTTTTACTGCTGCTGCCGGAGCTGGGAGTGGAACAACACCAACAGTTACACAGAGACTTCAGTTATTATCCAGGAGACGCTTAAAATTCAGTCACTCTGTGGCAGTGCTGTAGAGGATCTTCCTGTTGAGATACCAATGTTTCAGTCTTGCCATCAAGAGTAAGTTATGACTGTATTCAGAGCACTGAAGAGCTACTCCACCCTAACAAAATGAATTCTAAGGATGTGATGTTTTAAGGTGATACATCCTGAACACGGCATTACTGAAGCGTTTTACCATAATCTCCACATACGTTTATTCAAAAGGCAGTGATACCATGAGAAAGCTCTGTGTTTGTTTCTATTTAATAGCACACACACCCGTGAACGCTGCCTATCACTCCTCAGCTCTTCAAGCTTCCTGCACAAAGACCAGCTACCGATAGCAGTGATTGAAACACCGAACCACAAAGTGCAGCAGATTAATTTCGATACGCTGCAGAAAGGTGACCTGCAAAGGCAACTGCAGCTTGCACGTGATGTTTCCCTCCAACCTCAGCAACCACCGTGAAAAGCTGAGGGTTCAGATTCTTCCGTAGGATGAGGATAAAAGGCAGATAGGAAGATTTAACACCTACAGAAGTTCACACACCAATAATGGGAAGGGAAAGAAGAAGAAGAAAAAAAAAAAGTTGTATTTTATTTCCCCCTGAAGATTACAAATAGTAAAGAGTTAGTAAGAAAACTGGATTAATGGGAAAGTTGAGGGCTTTTTTTTCCTGTTGTTCTGCTGCTAAGCTCTTGGGCTTTTACGTAAACACATGGCAGAAAACAGAAACTCTGAAATAAACCAAAAAGCCCTCTACACTCAGTTACCTCAGATTAGTTTCCCTGTATTTTTCACTACCTTTTCCATAAGGCTAGCACAAATAAAGAACATGTTTGACTCAGCTGTCATAATCTTGGTAAATTGAACTCCTCTTAAAACCACGGGGCATATTTCCATTTGTTATGCTATAATACTGTAAGCATCTGTAAGAAAAGGTATCTGAAGAAGCATTTCAAGTCATCTGAAATCTGTTCCTAAAATGCCCTTAACTACAGGGCCAGAGTAGAGTACCTCATACTCGTACAATAATTAAAAAAAAAAAAAAAAAAACCAAAAGAAAAACATGCTATTAAAATAACCTGAATCTTTATGCACAAAAATTAACAGAAAAGATCCTGTGCTACAGTGCAAGCCATACTGTGCAAAACAAAGAGTTTTTCCTTGCAGACTCCTTTGAGGCAATGGTGTGGACAACCTCACAGAGACTCACAGCAGTCTTCAAGTCACGTTTGTAAGGGATCCATCGGATTGTATCCTCTTCCAGGCAAAGCACCTGAACCAGAATTTCCAGCAGCATGTGAAGCTACACATGGAGGGCAGAAAACCACAAACCAGCCAGGGCAGACTTGGGAGAGCTCTTGTAAAGCTGGCTTGGAAGGACAGTTCAGTCGTTTACTGAGAGATGTTTATCAGAACACCCTGAAACCATCACCAAAAATGAGCACAGGATAAAAAGATACTCATGGTACGCAGAAGCCATCACAAAGACAACTGTTCTTCCACCCAAAAATGAGTACACAAAGAAGAAAGCTATCATGCGAAACCCTCTAAGACTATCTCTGCTTGTAACTTTTCAAAAAGTGTGAGGAGAAAGTAAAGGAGAAGGACCTCGAGCACTTGGCTCTGTGAATGGGACCATTCACTGCGTGGGCCACAGCATTTTCCTTCTGAGGGAGGCAACACCCATACGTAATTTCTAAAGCCTCTATTTAGCAGTGAACACTGTAGATATCAAAGCAATGTCTCACCCATCTCCTTGTCTAACCAAAACACCATAACTCACCTATTTCCTTCCACCTTTACAGTTTGTGCCCTTGTGATCCCACAGACAGCTCTGCTGCCCTGCCCTGTCCCCCCCCCCCCCGCCCCTGCAGCCACTCCATGGGCACTGCCCCAGGGCAGCTGTCCTGCTTCAGGCAGGAGTGCATGAATACTGGGAGCCTCAGGGAGTGACTCATACATTCCACATGCAGAAAGGGTCTCTCACAGCCAGAAAGACCCTCGGGGAGATCATGGGACCTATCCCATGGTCCTTATTGCTGCTGGTTTTTTTCATAGGCAGTTATCATAGGCCTGAAGAGTGACCTCACCGAGTGCTTCAGAAGACACAGACACGCCAAAGATGCAGGCACCTCATCAGGCCGGACATAATGATTCATGGATTTATTTCACATAGGTGGGAAGAAAAACAAAGCTATCACTGGTGCAATTTTACATATAGACAGAGATACTTTTCCTTCAGAAACATCACATTCATGACCTAATCAGGGGGAAATATTTTCTTCTCCTGAAATGGGTTGCTAAGAAGCCGTGCTCTTGCACATTTCCTCTGTCTCTACGCCCTCTTTCAACTTAGTTTTTAAAATTTTGGACTGACAGGTCTAGTATAACCACATTCTCCACATGAGAAACTGTATATTGCTATGCATGGCGAATTTTACACCATCCAGCAACAGGAGTTGCCGGGTTACACTAAGTAATCTCATCCCACAGCACAGCCCTTCTGACATAGCCCTGCAGCCACGTTGTTCCTATGAATAGCTCTGCATAGGGTCAGCAAAGGAGAGACACACCAAACGAGCGAGGTTTTAGTAGGGTAACCGGAGCTCAAGGTGCACAGAAAGCAACAGATAGCTCCCACCAGCCTTGGCTCCAACTGCAGATCAGGAAGAGTTCCTGCTCCTCTCTATGGAAATTTTAAGTTGAGGAAGAGCAACAGGGCTGAGCACACGGCTTGCAGCAGCTAAAATTCAAACACCGACCCCACTGCTAAACGATAACTCAGCGTAATAACCCGGAGACTCTGAAAAGCAGGCAGCACGAAGCTTCCAGGGCTCGTTCCCTCCACCACAAGCACACGCACACAGAACTCTAACTAATGGCTTCGCGCAGCTCAAGGCAGAGGCACCTATACAGCCATTGTTTCTCCCCCCGCCGGGCCTCCGGCCGGTCGCACAGCCGCCGCCGCCGCCTCCCTCCCGGCGCCCCGCGACAGCCCCGCTCTCGGCGGCATTACCGGCAAAAGCGGCTTAGCGGCAGCAGCGGCGGATCTCCCTCCTCGGCTCCGAATGGAGCCCGCCGTCGCCGCCCGCCGCACCCGGCCCGTTATCCGCCCGCCGCGGGCACTCACCGCCCGCCGGGGGTGCCCCGAGGCGCCGGCGGGGGCTCCTGGTGTCCGGGACTCCGCCCGCCGCCCCGGCCCCGCAGCGGGGCCGCCGCGGGGGAGCAGCGTTCCGCCGCTCCGCCGTCGGGCGGGGCTACGGGGCCGCCCTTGGGCCCCCCACCGCGCGCCGCTGCCCCACCTGGCTGGGGGCCCCGCAGCCGCCAGGGTGTTCCGTCACCGCCGCTCGGCGCCGGCGCTCATCCCCGCGGCAGCCCCACGGCGTAGCTCCGCGCGGAGCTCGGCTTTGCCAGGAAGTTTCCGAGGACCTCTGGGAAAGGTCTGGGACATCTCATCTCGGCAGCTCGAGCCAATTACGACTGCAGCTCGCCTTCAAGACGACTTGCGGAGGCAGGCTCCGTCTTTCTGGCAGCGCGTTCAGTTCCCGGAGTGCTTTCGGCGAGGGACGCGCGGAGGAGCGTCAGCCCTCACTGCTCTGCCTCTGAATGCGCGGTGACTTACACGGAGCAGTAGTGGCTGCTGCCTTTGGTGCGTACCTGGAAGAGGCTCTAAAGCTATAAACTTACTTGAGGGTAGCTGGGAGCTTCCCCAGCTGATATAACGCAGGAGAGCGGAGAGATGTCCCATCGGGAAAGCTCGGAAATTAGCACTCAGTTCACCAGCCGCTGTGGGTGCAACACCCTCTGAGCCTACGCAGCGGAACACGAAGCTAAACGGGCTCCGTACAGCAAATGCATCCACTTACCAATTGTCAACAGGGAAGGGACTTCAGATCAAGCCGCAGAGAGAAGATAACATGCGGCTTCTTATCGGGGCTGTACCGGCCGCAAGCAGCTCCAGCCCGACTTCCGCACGCTTAGGGTAATGATGAGGAAGAAGAGCGGGGCTTCGTTCAGCTGAGCCCCATCTGCAAAAGAAAACGTGGAAGGAAGCATGCTGTGCGTTAGGATGGAGGTGGTGTTTGACTCGCGTCTGCTGAAGCTCCTCCTCAGCTTAAATTGAAGCCTTCCAGGGGAGGAGAGCCGTGTGTGAGGGAAGGCACCGCGCTGCTCCATCCCCCGCGCCTCCCTCACCGGCTGCGGTTACAGCGACTGCTCTTTCCTCCTACCCGCCCGCGCGGGTGTCTGCGGGAAGCACTGACCCCCGTCTGGGCAGCGAGGGGAGGCAGGGCACCCGCTTGAGATGTAAAAACTGAAAAGCCAGGCAAGCTGAGGGGCGCAGCTTTCTGTGCCGCTGCCTTCGACGGTTGCCACCCACGCGAAAGCCCACAGGGCACCGGGGAAGGAACTGGTTCTAGAAAGCTGCTACAGAACAGGGCTGCACCTGTGCCGCCCGGTGTTACCGGCCCGGAGACTGCCGGGCGTTCCTGGAAAGTCTCTGCTCGCCGCAGCACTCGCACTGAGATACAACTCAATGGCTCTGCCAGCGGCAGAGGACAAACCAACAGCAAAAATCACCTTGTTTGAAAGCACGTGCTGCATCCGTGTTGTATTTTTGTGATGGGGGCTGTATCGCGCTACGGGAAAGCGGAGGGGTTGCTAATATTTTAATTGTCCTTTCCTGTCTTTGTCGTTTCCTGCTTCAAGCATGGCGATCCTCAGAGCAGCTAATCTGTAATTTCTCTACGAGGTGCATCAAGAGTGTGCTTTAGCGACATGAGAGAGCATTGCTTCCTTCACTGGAAGTGCAGCTCCTGGGTATTTTTGGTGGTTACCATTGTCACCGCTGTGGTCAGCCTCAGAAAGTACAGAGAATGCCCAGGGGTGGAATCTGGAAGCAGAACTTTAGTACGATCTAGATGTACATGCCGTGACATCACAGCTAATAGATGGGAAATTCTGTCTGTTCTTAAGAGACTCTCCAACCCTGCAGCCAAATGTGGTGTTCTGGGTTGTGAACCAAAGTTCGGGCTGTTGTAATTTGTCTTGCCTTGAGCTGAAAATACTTCGTATTTTTGATCCCTTCTCCTGAGAGGGTCCTCAGGTTTTCACCCTTCTCACCCTGGCACTTAAAAACAATGTTGCTTCAAAGCATCTAGTTAGAATATCTGCCTTCTAACGTTATTTATTAATGCTGTTGTTATCCTTTTCCTATCACCTCTCATCTTTTCATACCCTTCAATTCACCCCAATGGGCACAAAAACAAATTAAAAAAAACATTATGGCAGCACAGTGAAGGAGTCAGAGGTTAGGAAATAGCAGAGGATTGGTTATATGACTTCACCTCAATCCCCTTGCACGTGTGCTTAATGACAAGCTTAAATTACACAGCCCAGCACTATATTGCTTTGGCCTTACTTCACTTGCTGTAGCACATCCTTTGTTCAAGACACAGGATGGGCCGGCTTAGGGATGTGCCAGTTTTCTACAGCACAAGATAGTGGGACAATTCACTGCAAAGGAGCATAGGAAACCTTGAGGAAATGGATACTATTCCTGTCTCTGTTCCAGACAGGATGCTTATGCTTCAGCTGCATCTTTTGCGCATGAGTTCATGAGCACGAACTAACTTCACATCAGCTAGCCTGGGTATTAATAACAGCACAATGTGGGTCTGGGCAGGGAGACAGCAGCTGGCCTGTGGATTCTGTGGGAGTCTTGCACAATGTGTGTAACTCTAGGAAAAGCAAAGCATTCATAGTTGCAGCTTAAGAGGGGAATGGTTTTAAACTAAGGGGGGATCAAGGCAGAATGGTTTTAAACTAAGACAGGGGGGGTTTAGGTTGGATATTAGGAGGAAGCTTTTCACCCAGAGGGTGGTGATGCACTGGAACAGGTTGCCCAAGGAGGTTGTGGATGCCCCATCCCTGGAGGCATTCAAGGCCAGGCTGGGTGTGGCTCTGGGCAGCCTGGTCTGGTGGTTGGTGACCCTGCACATAGCAGGGGGTTGAAACTACATGATCACTGTGGTCCTTTTCAACCCCGGCCATTCTATGATTCTGAAGTCCACAGGCCATATAGTGAACCCAAGAGAAGACCTGTTGCTGACAGACTGATTCCCTTGCATTAAGGCTCTGTGTGTGAATAATAAATGAAATGTATATAAGACACCTGAAAACATCTCTCTCTGGGGGGGGGGGAAAAAAAAAAAAAAAAGCATGAAAAAACATCTGTGAAATCCCAAGTTCTACCACAATGGTTAAACAATGTAATTACAGAGTTGCTTAACAGTTCTTTCACTTCAGTTTCTTCTGGCAATTATACCTACCCAAGGCCAGCAGCAGAATGGAAACTGCTGCTTGTTGTAATCTAAATAACACCTCTGACTGAATTCAAGGATTTAAGTGCCAATTTGAACAATGGTTGTGGTGCAAAAAAAAAAAGAAAAAAAAAAGAAAAAGAAAAAAAAAAAAGCAGTATTTGGTTCCTAGCCTTTTTCAAAGGGATCTGCACAATCCAGAAGTTAATAACTGAACTGTAGCACTGACAGATTTATTTGGAAGAAAGTACAAGAAATCACTTCTCTGGGATATATTCCATTGCACACAAACAGTATCAGCAATGATTTGACAATGAGTAGCCTACAAAATACTTTGTGAAAGGATGACAAGCAGGAAGTCAAATGAATGCCCCTGCAAGCAAAAACAATGCATGTGACCAAAAGTCAACAGAACTTTTTTGCTTTTTCTGTTCAAACTCCCCTGAGACACAAGCCTTTCTCCACGCCAATCATAAAAGCCACAGAAGCCTCTAAATGCAAAGCAATAACTAAAATAAAATGAAATCACATTTAAGTGCCAGAGGAAACTGTGTGCCTCCTTGTGAAAGACAAAACTGTTTGTCTCGAAGCTTGCTTTGTGAGGCCTTTTTGGTGATAAGACTCTAACTGACAACTGTGAATTCAAGGGCGTGAGTGGTGGGTGTCACCATGCCACAGTACTTCTGCTTATGAGTGGAAAGACAAGCAGAAGTGGACAAGCAGTCTTTTTCGGGGGTGCGGCTTGAAGGAGCTGACCACTGCAGAAGACAATAATTCTTGTGCATGGCAATGAAGGCACCACTCCCTGCAGGCTTATCTGTTGGGCCAGGTATGTTACACTAACTGAGAGGAAAGAAGAAGAAGAAGAAAAACAAAGAGGGTGGGGATAAAAGGCAATCGCTAAACTAAGGACTGTGAAGAAAAAAATCACAAAGAAACCTTTGACAGAGAATTCCCTGAGGGGAAAAACCTCTTCGGAAGAGCCACCCTTCCCGCCACCCCCCAGCGCCCACTTGCCTTGAAGCTTCCTGGCTTTCTCCCATCCCCTGCAGTGACTGGACACGTTCCTGAGGTCAACGGACCTACTACAAACCTCGCGGGACCCATGGTGGTGACTCTCTCTCTCCTGCTCTCTACAAATACTCCTTGCTTTTTATTTCCTATCTATCTCTTTTCTATCTCCGATCTTCCCTTCCCCACATCCCTAAGCAACTAGGATTTGTAATAAACTGGTTGGGCTAACATTTGACCCGTTGTGTCTTAATCTCACCATCAGGTATACATATATCAAAAGAACCTCTTCTCCCTCCTATAAATTGAAGCGAGGCACTCCTGAAGCCTCACTGAGGCTAAGTTGAGAAAAAAGTTACAGCCAGATTCTACTCCAGCTTGCAAAATGAGAGAAAAACAAAGAGAGAAATTACAGGAAATGGGAGGAAAACCTGTTGGCCATGGGAAAAGCAAAGCGGTACAAACAGAAAGATAAGCTGCACTATCATGAAAGTGATTTCCTCTGCTGCAATATGGTAAGTGAGACGATTTGGTAATCTGGCACTGTGCACATCCTACCATACACCCTTGATCCTAGAATTAAAATGCAATTGAGCTTAATGACTCTAAGAGATGAACATACATAGAAATACAGGATATCACAACATCCCTTTCCAACTCATTTTCTAGCCTTACTGCCTTCCACCAATCTGATTCTAATCTCCTTTTTATCATACCATGAGGACAGCCCTGAGTCCCATGCGTGCCCAAATCTCTGTTATAGAGTTCCAAAACCTAACTTAGCACATCCCTGTTTCACAGAGCTTCTCTTAGTCCCATTGCCCCAAGTGCTAGGGAGCTGCCAACCACTGCTCTGACTGCATAAGCTGTGCTAAGCACCAGCCCTCATGTAGCTTGTTCACTCACTGATTAGCAGTTGCATGATATTTCTCCCAGACACTCTCTGCAAGGAGACAACTTGACAAAGCCCACACCAGGAGCCAGGTAGCCTGGGCCAGCCTCCCCACCAGCCAGTTCAGTGCCACCTGAAGTGGTGAGGACACCAGAAAGAACCATCCACCAAACAAAATGAAGACCTCAAGGTATGCATCTTCACATAAGACCATCTGCAAAACACGTAAAGAAATATATCATCCAGTAAGGATTAAGCATCCTTGTGCTTCACTGAGAGTGTGCAGAGGCAAAAATAGGTCTAACACACCCACCTGAAGAGCAGTGCAAGCAAAACTAAAGGAAGAAGGAGAGTGAGTTTGCAAAATTATGGAGAATGGATCATGAGCAACTAGTGTTCTTCACCAGGTCAAGAATAACATTAAGCCACAGACTCTTTCCTCCAAGTTTGTTGCCTCATTCCTGCTAAACTACACTGTCTTATGGAACTCAAGATAAGTTTCACACTTATACCCGCCACCCTTCCTTGTTGCCAGTGTTACCAGTGTGGCTCCACCTCTGTGTATTCAAGGCCAATATGTACAGACCAAAGCTTCACAGTGCTGAGAACAGCCCTTCTCTCAGGGACAGAGGACAATGGATGACATTACTTCCCCTTGCAGGAAATAGACCTTTCAAGATCCTCTTCTCCCACATGTCTAACAGAGATGTAGCACTCACACCTAGACTATTGTTCACAGAGAATGCTGGCCAGGGTGTCTAGTAAGAGTTAGACCTTGGGGGAAGGAGAGAAGTGATACAGTGCACAGGAGAGAGCAACCAGCCAATGGGGTGGCAGGGTGCTGGCAGATCCTCATTTGTAGGCTGCTGCTATGTCACAGCCACAGCATTAAGTGCAAGCAAGGCTCTGACCGCAGAGGAAGCAAGGAGTCCTTGTTCCTGTGGCTCTGGGTTCCTACCTACTCAGCATCATGTGCTTGGCTCACTGACATAAGCTCCTTTTGGAAGATGAAATACATGGCCTTTTATGCAGCTCTGTCATTCCTACAGTAACACCGTGCCTTGCAGGACTCACTGTTCCCCGTCTGCCATTTCAAGAGCAGGACAGCATGTGAGATGCCTTTTCTGTTTTAAGCACAGCTTAATACCCAGATTCTTCTTCTGTGCATTTTATGAAAAAGTTTCCCTGCTTTTTCCTCTGACTCCCCACTGCACAGCCTATTGTGGCCTCCAGCCCACCAAGTTTCTGTACTGTGTCTTGCAGGCTTCACCTATACAGCGAAGCCACTACTGCAAGCACTAAGACAGATACTGCAGCTCTCGTGTATATAAAATCCCACACTTTTGGCACATTTCTTTGGCTGACAGTAACCAGCCTGCACTTCTTTACTGGCTTGTAAGAGCTAAAAAACTGG
Source organism: Alectoris magna (assembly GCA_030625065.1). Taxonomy (NCBI): domain Eukaryota; kingdom Metazoa; phylum Chordata; class Aves; order Galliformes; family Phasianidae; genus Alectoris; species Alectoris magna. The sequence continues at coordinate 112,352,546 of CM060560.1, forward strand.
GAGTACTCTTCAGATTGGGCTTATGCATGAAGACATGATGATGATGTAGCAGTACAGAGACAGAAATATAAAAGTGATACAAACAATCATGATTAGAGCCCACGAAAAAGGTTAAGAATGCTAAGGGAACCTATATAAGTCAAGAATGCTAGAAGCTTCACAGTACGTAAACAGCAGACTAAATGCAGACTAAATCAGACTAAAGTAAGATCAAAATCTTACTCGGGGCTTGAGCTTTCTTTTCTGCGTTTACCACCATTGTTTTGTTGCAAACTGAGAGAAGGATGTGGGCAAAGAAGAGGACTTTGGATGTTTCTTACATTTAGAAGCTCAAGATGTACTCAAATTCTTGGCACAACAGCTGGGAAATTGTAAAATGCGTTTCATCCCAGGATTAACTTAGCTTGCAGCTTCTGCCACATAATGACTATTGCTTTGGGCCAAGTGGTCTCCTCTTGCAACAGGTCAGAGGACTCCAGTAAGTACCCACAGGAAATAGGGCTGGCAGCATGGAAGAGGGAATCCTGTCATCATGGCACTCCAGGCTGAGGAGAGCAGCCTTAGAGCAGAAAAGGCTGGCGTGGTCTCCTCAATACATAAGAGTTCACAGATGGGACCTTCCTTCTACTGCTCCCCTCCTCTTCCAAATGGGAGCCAGACCTGACCTATGTGAATATGACTCATAGGCCAATATCCAAAACAGTTATAATCTTAATACAATACTCCTTCTATTTCAGTGTTTAGACATTTCATACAGCCAAGAGGATAACACAAAATGATCTTTGCAATTTATTTAAAAATAAGCCATTTGTCTGTCAGCTCATCATCATTCAATTCATCATAAAACTCTCCATTGTACTTGAACAGGAAGAGCCATTTCCAGCAACCCAGGCCACCTGTTTGAAGCCTTTGTTTTTTGAGGAGTGGCTGGTTTTGCTTTGTACACCTTATTGAAACCTGGCCTTTCTTGTCTACTGTTAAAATACAAAGGTGCAAGAAGAGGTCTGTCATTGAAATGTTATTATAGAAACATTACTGGGAATTATGCCATGGTCAACTTTAACTTCCCCAACACCACTCAGAAAACAAATGCTTCTAATAATAAATTTGGGCCCAGATAGCCGTGGGTATGATAGCTGCCAGATTTCTTCAGCTGACTGTAGCCACTGAGACAAGACACAGCCTCAATTTAGTAAGTAATAAAGACATTCAAAAAAGCTCGTAGTAGAAAATAGCATGGGCTGAGTACTCAGCAACTGTTTCCATTTACTTTAAACAGAGTAACACACAGAAGTGGGTTAGTAATTACTTTTATCAACTTCAGAAGGGCAAACTGGTCAAACCAAGGAAATTTAGTAGTGAATTTACCTGGACTGAAGAGCCGAAAGACTTGAAGGTAGAGGGAGCTTAGAAAATATCTAATTAAAGATATAAAATCTATCCTGTATATATATTGAAAGCAGGGGAAAACAATATTGGGAAGCACTCTAGGCCTGAATAAGTGGGAAAAAAATAACAACAGAGAAGTTCTTAGGGGTAACAAATAGCAAGCAGTGCTGGGCAGCAAAGATAGTTGTGGCGTAGAGATCAAGGTGCATAGGATTAAGGCCAGATTTGCCGAAGTCAGTGAGGTAGGTTATCGAACAGGCTATTGAACTAAACAATAAGTAAATCTTCAGCCATTCACAGAAAAGGAAAACATACCTCTGGAAGGACACTATTTACTAAAGGCAGAAAAGCCCTGATGCAGTTGTACAAAACTTTGTTGTTTCCTTCAGGACACAGCATATGATATGGGCTCTCACACTCAAGAAGAAAACAGCTCTGGAAAAGATGCAGAGGTGGGTTACACGGAGAATGTCTTGTGAGAGGAGCTAAACAATGCTGGCATAAGAACAAAGCAGAACAAACTGGCTGTGAATGTAATGAATTCCCTGCCATAGCACAAACCTAGAAATTTGCTGATGCCCTTGCTCTGCTTTCTGCCTCTCTGTCTGTGGCACATTATCCCTTGCCTTTTTCTACAAGCCTCGAGTTTGTTGTAAAGCTTTGAAAGAACTGGCACAATGTGGATTGGTGATATAGAAAGGAAATACTTTATGGACATTTTTGAACAAAGTCTCACCACACAAACCAGCTTGGCCATGGTTCAGACCACCTTCTGGGTCAAAATCTCTCTTTCTGCTCTTTGTGTTCACTTTCATAAAGGGCTCTACCTCATTAATATCACCCTGAGGTCTAGTAGCCATTGCCTTAAGTTTTGCTAGAGAAAACAACCCTTGGTTCTTGGGAACCCACTTGCACTCTCCCTTTCTGGGAGCTCCCCAAACTAGACTATGCTAGAGGCATTGGTGTACCTCTTGCCTTTTTCTGCTTTGTTGGATAAAGCCTACTTAATCCTGAGAGCCAGCAGTCAGAGCCTAGGGCTAATTTCCTTTCTTGCACCTATCATAACCCAAACAGCTGCCCTTCTGAGTACCTAAAATGTCCACATGTCTGCTACATGTGGTCGCCTATGGCTGTGGGATGACCAGATCTGACGATACTAGTGATCTTTTCAGTCTGAGAACAATTATTCACATAGAGAGGCTGGAAATTAAAGGAATTCTAAGGACAGACATAAGCAGGGTTCAGGCAATCCCCCTTGCAGAAGCCCATCTCATTTCCTATTAATTGGCATACCTGAGCTTTCAGTAGAAGGGATTCAGGACAATTCTCCTTTTCTCTTTGTCTCTGTGGTATTTTTGTCCTTGTTCTGGATCTGTATCACAAGCAGAAAAATGAGGGTGATCCACTTGAAGGAAAACAAAGAGTGTATATAATAGAGAGGCAATGTCCTCAACCCAGACTCTCAGTGACGCTTAGGCAAATTGTGCTGTACAAGTACTTCTAGCCAGCCTTTAGCCCAGCTGAGGAGTCTCACTTTTTTAGTCATCTCTCACTGCACAATGGCTGAAAGCACTGCCAGCAGTTTTCAAGCAGTTCACACAGTCCCTTTGTCCTATGCTGACCTTAGCACGGGCTTGAACTACACTCTACCATAACTAATGACACTGCAGAAATATTTAACCTTGACCCTCCACTAAAAGTGTGTTCTTTCAGCAGTGGAGGTAGACCCAGAACACTCAGAGCTGGATTCCAGTCTCCATGGAGCTGCCAGTTTGGAAAGCACAAAGGGATCAGAATTGAGACCACTGTTGTATCATTAACAGTCATCTCCTTGAACTAACTGAAGGAGGTGCAGCCTGCAGCTCTCCTCCACTGCGGCCAGATCTGCTACAAGGTTAGATTACATCTTCCTTAGGAGCTCTCTTGGAGCCAGCCTCTCTACAGTATGTTTGACTCCAGCACAGTGATGCCACTGAAGTTTTACAGTCTTATTGGAAAAATCCATTGTTTGCTACTAGCTTTTATTTAGCTGGAAAACAGATTTAGAAAGCAGACATATTTGTCTGGCTCAACATGCTATGTAAGTGTACAAGCAAGAGAGTGAAAACTCATTAGTATGAAACATTCCCGACATAATGTGCATCATTGAAAGCCCTGTGGGATAAATCTATTTCTTGCCATAAAAGTACAGGTGATCTAAGTCAGAATACCTATGAGAACATTTATTTTCTGTAGCTGGCTGGTTTTTACTGTGACCAAGCAGGAAAAAAGGCTGCAAAATCATCTTCTCTTACCGAAGTGTGACCAGGTTATTTCCTGTTATGATATACTCTCCCTGGCACAGGGAGAGGTTTGCATCTATATTTCTGCTTTTGAGAGAGTCATTGCTCTTGGTAAGAATACGTAGAAGTGTCTGTTATCCTGGGAGTGCACAAACAACTTTTGTTGAAATCGGTACCACCAAAAGCAGTTCCATCTCATTGCCCGTTTTAATAAATATTTTCTACATTTTCCCTCCAGGATTCTTTTCTCCTTTTTTTTTTTTCTTTTTTTTTTTCTTTTTTCTTTTCTTTTCCTCCCCCCCCCCCCCCCCCTTTTTTTTTTTTTTTTTTTTTTTTCTGTTTTAGTAATTGGGAGACTCAGTTTTCCAAAAGGCCTATTCATAACCTTTTTGTGAACATAGGTGAGCCAGAGCCAATTCTTACCCTGCAGGTATGTGAAAAGCAGGGAAAAGCTAATTACAGAATTAAATCACCTGAGACAGCCTCATTTTGCCAGTTTATCCAACTATTCCATGAGTTTGAGCAATTTGTGTAACTCAGTATCTGGAAGTCTGTGTTCAAACCAATTCTTTGATAAACACAGGTAATAGTTTTTCAAAATAATTCTATCTAAATGTACTAAACAGAACTAAATAGTTCTGTTAAGGATTTCCCCATATACAACTTGGAAGGAGCTCCTAAGAGGTAGCTCTATAAACCCACAACAAATATAAAGACAATCTTGGGGGACAGTAACAGCTGAATTCAGAGGGTACTTTGAACAGTCACCTTTAAATAACGGAAAAGTTGACCTGAAATCAATATGAGGGTCCACATGCTGCAGGTGGAAATAGAATGCTTTTGTACCTCTTTTGATGTTACAGTGTTGTGAAAATGTGGAACAAATACAGAACTACCCCAGTGCTGCTGCTGCCGACAAGCAATCATGAACAGTGTTTTACAATAGAAAACAACAGATAAACAACAATAGAGAAATGTAAGGGAACAATATAAAACATTGATCCTGCAAGCCAGAAGGTCCACTTAGTTGGAAAGGAGACTCCTGTAATCTTTCCAGAAGAGGCAAACGGTATGAGATGTAAATAGTTGTGGTTACATGCACTCATCTCTTAGAAGAACTGTTTCTTAAAGAAGTCACACCAAGAAGTAAAGGTATATTTTCAGAAAGAACTCACAAGATTTTACCTTTCCAGATGCAACTTCTTGCCTTTACTCTGTCCAGCATTTCCAGTTTCCAGTTTTCTTCTCTAAGCTGATGTTATTCTTCCAAAAGGGAATGATCTGCTGCTATGTCTAGTTGTGAAGAGGGTGTAAATCAGGTAACTCAATCTGCTTTCTGAACAGGTTTTCTTTTATAGAAAATGCCTGCCAAGAGGATGATGACTAAAACCTTCATAACAAACTATCACATGTTAGCAGAACTTAACTGATATTTTTAGGGCTCTCTTAAAACATTTCAAGGTGCCTTTAAATGTAAAGAAGCTTCAGCAAGATAAATGCAGGTGAGTCTTGCAATACACTGCTCCTTAAGTGGAAACATTTAGCTTCCTAAGAACAACAACAAAAAAAAAGCCCACTCGTTTCACTCTCCAACACATATGCACAATTGTACCTTGAGGAAGAACACCAAACTGCTGCCACAGAAATGATGATATGTATCTTGATTTTTCAGTTCTTTCAGACCAGTAGGCAAGGAAGGTGGCTTTAAAAAGAGAAAAAGTTGAAAAGTTCTCTTGACATTGCACAGGCTTTTTGGTTAAATATTTTTTCAACAGATATTACTTGTTTCCTATGTTGATGTTATTCATAAGTGAGAATTTGAGCCAGTGCTTCAGTTCAGACACATCACGGTTCAGTTCTATTTTCAGTTTTTGTATCCGTGGGTTCTGTGAACAACTCTCAGATGACTCAGAAAGCATTTCGGAGCTTAGGAACAGGAAGATCAAGGTACACTGCAACTATGAAACTGGAGGAGAGGATTGGTTTTAAGCCAGCGTAGATCTGATGTAACTGTGTCACCAAGAGGGAGAAATTCTCAGTGATTTGCAACAGCTCTGTTTAACTGGTGACAGTCACTCCTGGCTGCATTCCCTAGAGGTGTTCAGCCGTTATTATCTAGTCCACCTTTCTGCTTGCTTTTCCTCGTCTACAATTACAGTTGTATATTTTCAGTCAAAGACAAGAGACGCTTTTCCTTCAGAATGCCATAAGAATTTTTGCTGTTTTACTCATTCTGTTCCTCAGAAGTTCAGCAGACAGACTGTGGGGACTGCTTCTGGTATCTTGGCCTCCTGACAGCCCTATTAAGCATATTTTTTTTTCCCAGGAATTTTCTTAGTATTTCTAGGAATAACAAGAGTCTTCTAGATATTGGCAGCACCCTTGAGAAGGAGACTCCAGGATTTTTTTCTTCCTTGCACCACTAGAAATAAGAAAATCACAGATGCCCCCCCGATCTTACCCCTTGAGTATCCCAGTACGTGGGCAAAAAGGAAGCAAACATGCCTCTGGTTCTATGGCAAACCCAGAGGCTTTTGAAACTGGAAGCCTGCACTTCATTTGTTGAAATCAGCAAGCCAACATTTTCCACATTTCTGTTCTGTGGAGAGCTTAGCAATTATGTTTTATTGTAGTTTGCAATTTAAACAAAATTGCTGATTTTCAAAGTCCTCTGCAATGTGAATTTACTATTCTGTCTTCTTGTCTCTGGTTTGAGAAGGTGTCAGAATACCTTAGGAGAGAAAGATGGGTGAATATAGGTCTGAATAACCAGTGATTAATAACTGTCTGCAGATATTATGGTTGATAGTATGAAGAAAGAAAACCTCTGACAAATTAACAAATACACATTCAAAAACATCTCCAACTTTTGTCACAAGGAGATATTTAAAGGCAAGATAATTTTAAAATTAAAGTGGGGGAAAAAAAACAAAAAAAACGTCTGTGGAGATTTGAAAAAGCATATCTAGAATGGAATGGAATGGATCACCTAGTTCCAACCCCCTGCTACTGGCAGGGACACCTTCCACTAGACCAGGCTGCTCAGAGTCCCATCCGGCCTGGCCTTGAATGCTTCCAAAGAGGTGGCATTCACAACCTCACTGGGCAACCCATTCCAGTGCCTCACCACCCACATAGTGAAGAATTTCTTCTTAATATTTAATATTTAATATTCTTCCAGTTTAAAATTATTTCCTTTTGTTCTGTCATTACATGACTTTTTAAAAAGCACCTCCACAGCTTTCCTGTAGGCTCCCTTCAGGTACTGGAAGGCCACTATAAGGTGCCTCCAGAATCTTCTCTTCTCTAGGCTGAAGAGCCCCAGCTCTCTCAGCCTGTCCTCATAGGGGAGGTGCTCCAGCCCTCTGATCATCTTTGTGGTCCTCTTCTGGACCTGCTCAAACAGCTCCATGTCCTTCTTGTGCTGGAAGCCCCAGAACTGGATGCAGTACTCCAGGTGAGGTCTCCTGAGAGAAGAGCAAAGGGACAGAATCACCTCCCTTGACCTGCTGGTCACAGTTCTCTTTATGCAATCCAGGATATGGTTGGCCTTCTGGGCAGCAAGCACACTTTGCTGGCTCATGTTGAATCTTCTACCAACCAACACGCCTAAATCATTCTCCTCAGAGCTGCTCTCAAGCCCTTCTCCACCCAGCCTGTATCTGCGCTTGGGATTGCCCTGACTCAGATGCAGGACCTTGCACTTGGCCTTGTTGAACTTCCTGAGGTTGGTATGTGCCCACCCCTTAAGCCTGCCCAGGTCTCTCTGGATAGCATTCCTTCCCTCTAGCATGTCAACTGCACTACTCAGTTTCATGTTGTCTGCAAACTTGCTGAGGTTGCACATGATCCCACTCTCCATGTCACCTACAAAGGTGTTAAGTAACACTGGTTCCAGCACCAGTTCCTGAGGAACACCACTCATCACCAGTTTCCGCTTGGACACTGAACTGTTGACCACAACTCTCTGAGTGCAACCATCCAGCCAATTCCTTAGCCAGCAAGTGGTCCATCCATCACAACCATTTCTCTCCAGTTTGGTGACCAGGATGTCTTGTGGGACAGTGTCAAGCGCTTTGCACAAGTCCAGGTAGATGACATCAGTTGCTCTTCCTTTATCTACTGATGCTGTAACTCCATCATAAACGGCCACCTAGTTTGACAAGCATGACCCTTGGTGAAGCCATGTTGGTTACCACATATCACCTCATCTTTATTTTCCATGTGCCACATCTAGTATGACTACCATTGTAGCTGGTTTCACCTTACCTCTTTAGGACACCTTTAGGGACTGATTCGTACAAATTGATGGAGATGTAGTATTTTTGACTGCTGATTAAATGCAGCAAAGGCAGGTTCCTGCTTTTCCACTCCACAGCTCCTACCTCCCCAAACAACAGGGGGAAAATACCCTTTGAGTAGGAAGTAACTTAGATACAAATACTCAGATTCTTAAATCAGAATTCAACAGAGCCCAAATTAAATTATTTTATTTACCACTAATATTAAAACAAACTATATCTTCAGAACTCAACGATAATAAAGAGACGGCCATATTGATTTAAATGCTGGACAGAGTACAGATCTGACCTTCCTGATGTTTGTGGTCCAAAACAATTCTACTCCCACATCTGTGTTTAAATTCTATACTGCAAAATTTAAATAGCTTTTTTTTTAATCAAATGAAAAAAAAAAAAAGAAAAATGAATAAAAGAAGCTCTACAAATGAGTAAACGCTCATTTGACTGGTATAATTTGAAGCCATGCCTGCTACAAAAGTCCAGAAAATGCAACTGCCAATATAAATAGAGAAACAATTGTTGGAGTTCAATTCATGGACATTTTTTTTCCATAGCTGATTAATCAATTTTGATAGTTACTGGTGTTATTAATTCTTCAGTTAAACAAATTCCTCTTTTTTTTCTCTTTTCTTACTTACTTACTTTCTTTCTTTCTTTCTTTTAAATTTATTATTTTTCTTTCCAGCAAAATTGGTGCAGGCTTCTTTGCAGGTTTCATCAGGGCAGGATTCTCAGACACATTCAGAATCATAGAATTATAGAATCACCAAGGTTGGAAAGGACCTCCAAGATCATTCAGCCTAATTGTCCACGTGTCACCAATATTTCCCACTAAGCCATGCCCCTCAGTACAACATCTATATGCTTCTTGAACAACTCCAGGGACAGTGATTCCACCACCTCCCTGGGCAGCCTGTTCCAGCACCTGACCGCTCTCTCAGAAAAGAAGTATTTCCTAATGTTCAACCTGAATCTCCCCTGGTGCAAGTTGAGGCCACTCCCTCTAATCCTATCACTAAGTTACATGAAAGAAGAAGCCAACCCCCAACTCATCACAGCCTCCCTTCAGGTAGTTGTAGAGAGTGATACAGTCACCCCCGAGCCTCCTCTTCTCCAGACTAAATAATCCAAGTACCCTCATCCATTCCCATATGACTTGTGCTCCAGACCCCTCCCCAGCTTCAGTACCCTTCTCTGGACACAGTCCATGACATCAACATCTTTATTATAGTGAGGGGCCCAAAACTGAACACGGTACTCAAGGTGCAGCCTCACCAGTGCTGAGTACAGAGCAATGATCATTTCTCTGCTCCTGCTGGCGACACTGTTTCTGATGCAAGCCAGGATATCATTGGCCACCTTAGCCACCTAGGCACACTGCTGGCTCACGTTCAGAAGAATGTCAACCAACAATCTCCAGGTCCATTTCCTCTACACAGTCTTTCAGACACTGCCCCAAGCCTGCAGCATTGCCTGGGGTTGTTGCGGCCTAAGTGCAGGACCCAGCACTTGGTTTTATTGAACTTCATCCCATTGGCCTCAGCCCAACAATCCAGCATGTCCAGAATGCTCTGTAGGGCCATCCTATCCCCAGGCAGATCGACACTTCCTGCCAACATGGTGTCAACTGCAAACTTACTGAGGGTCACTCAGTGTGCTCACCCAGGTCATCAAGAAAAATATGGAAGAGGACAGGCCCCAGTACCGACCCTGGGCAACACCACTTGTGACCAGTCACCAGCTGGATTTAACTCCATTCACCACCACTCTCTGGGCCCAGCCATACAGCCAGTTCTTTACCCAGCAGAGTGTACCTGTCTATGGACTGCCAGCTTCTCTAGCAGAATACTGTGGGAGACAGTTCAAAGCCTTTGCTGAATTCTAGGTAGACCATGTCAACAGCCTTTCCCTCATCTACCAGGTGGGTCACTCGATCATAGAAGGAGATCAGGTTGGTCAAGCAGGACCTGCCTTCCATAAATCCATGCTGGCTAGGCCTGATGCCCCAGTTGTCCTGCACATACCATGTGATATCCCTCAAGATGATCTGCTCCATAATCCTACCGGGCACTGAGGTCAGGCTGCCAGACATGTAGTTCCTCAGATAATTTACTGGTACTTGGGCTGGTGGACATTCTTCACCAACTATGAAGAAAAACATGCCCATGATAAATCAGTATGAAAAAGCTTTTTCATACTTACAGTGAAAACTACTATTTGTTTATACACCAGGAGGCTCTGATGAGAGAGACAATAAATTTATCCCCAAACACAGTATTGTCAATTGTCAATACCAAATATGCAAGTAATTTGTAAAATGCGAAAGTCCCAAACCTAATTGTTAGAAACAATAGTATATTGGTAGAATTAGGAATGTTTGGCAAGTTTATCTTTTTGTCCTATTCCTCAGTTCCTTACAAACAAATCTTGATACTGTAGATTTCCTAATTTGTAATAACCAGTGTAATTTTGTGGAAAAAAATTACAGGTAGAATTGCAGCACCTTGGTTCACAGTTGCTTTTGGTTAGCTCATATGAATTTAATTACTAAAAACAAACAAAAAGAAACACAAGGGAGGCAAGCTCTGTCTTTGGAGTTTTGCTCAAAAATGGACCTTGACTGCTTATTACTTGCAGGGATATGTCACTTGGCAGGCAGGCACAGGCATGTGTTGGGATGGAAAGATAGCAAGTAGCAAGAGAGAGTTCATCAGTGAAACACTGAATCAGGAAATGACATGACTCAGATTTTAAAGAACTGTCATACCTTTGTAGAAATGTGATCTTGAAGAGTCCTAGTAAGCATTTTGTCACTCGGACAAAATCTTGCTCACTACCTGCAAAGGAAACCATCTAAATACACCACAAATGGAACTAGCTACAAAAACAGTCATGATTACATTGTTTGAATTACTTGAATTGCTTCAGTGTAAAGTTGCAGTACAACCAAAAACTCATTAAGGAAATTAAAGCTATCTATTCTGTGCCACTTAACTCATTTGGTTACTGATACCAATGATGAGAGTCCACAAAGTTTTGAACATAATCTCTATAACGTTAGGGACTTCTAGGGTGATTCTTATGAGATGCCCCGCACCTCCTCAGCAAAGGAGGAACTGCAATGAAATGAAAAAAGTAGTCTTTGTCTAATGCAGTGTTTGTGCCCTGGCTAGCCAGCACAACTTCACAAACCATGCATTTCTGTTTGAACTTGGATATCCTTGTAAGATCCCCAGCAGATGACCAGCCAACACTACTGGAGGGCCAACAAAGTTTAAAGTAACTAGCTGAGGAAAAACGGATGCTACATATTGAACTCAAGTTTATAGCACTGAGTAGTAACATTCTCACTCCACCCATGGAGTAGAAGCCATGAAGTTTCCACATTATAAGTGGCCATCTTCAAAAACAGTAACAGCTACCCAGAGAAGCCCTAAACTCTTGTTAATCTGCCTTACCCACTACCTCATGCACTAACTCTCTGTAATAAAACCGCAGTACCACAATACACAATCCTGTGACACAGTCAACAATACACACTCAAGGAACACACTATTCCCTCTCTTCCTTTCACAATGGCCATTCTTGATTTTAAATTAGACATTTTGATGAAGGTACATCTGGTATGTCACAGATTAATTTATAGTAGAAGACAACAAACAACAGAGAAGACTGGTAGAGTACTCTAGGTCAGTATTTTCACAAAGGTAAAGCTGTATTCCCTTTCTCTGTGGTGCCAATTTGTTCCTGTGATGTCTGTATTTACTCATAAATGAGCTTTAACCTACTCCTATCTTGAATTTCACAGGTTGATATCCATTTGGCAGCCCAATTCTCTCTCATATCCTCTCACCAAACTCCCTCGTTTCTATTCTGATATAAGGCATGCCCGTTCTTATACCTTCACTTCTCTCCTCAAGCAGCTTAACCTTCATTACCCTCTTTTATTCTCCCTATGAAAGGAAACAACACATATTCAACAGGTTCTCTCCCTCCACAGTCATCCTTTCATGATCCATGTACCTGATTTCTTTGACTAGATGGAAAGAGAGTGCCCTGCTACTAAGATCTGGTCTCCTAAGGAAGCCCCAGGAAAGGCATACTCTGCATGGAGTTCTCAGTTCTTGATCTGGTGCCTCAGTTTGCCCATTGCTCCAGTCTTGGAACATCTTTGAAGGAAAACAAAAACTTTCAACAATTTTTTTTTCATTATAGATCTGTTATCAGCCTTCCAATGCATTTTTTTTTTTAATACTCTTTTTTTTTTCCCCCTGAACTTTGTTAGATCTTTGCTATCTATGTAGCACTGAATCCACAACAAACTTATGCTTTGTCTCAGACTAAGAAGAGATAGCATTACTGGTGTGATGGATATACCTGTCATAATGGCAGACAGTGGTAGACCTACAGTCTCTGCCATATAACATTTTAAGCAACAGTGACTGCAGCTCTCGCTATTAACGTATCTTTAAAACTAATTATGATCTTCGGATTTTTTTTTTTTTTCTTCTTAGGCCAGTTCTGCATGTAGGTAATCGCCCTGTTTTTGCAACATTTGTTAGCACTGTATGTGCTAGAACTGCACTGTATGTAATTAACACTGTCCGAGAGGGTGGTATTTATATCCCTCCATCACAAGATATCACAGCTGTAACACCAAGGCAGTAAAAACAGTGTTCATACCAGTGACTAGGGTTTATAAAATATACACAGAATGTAACAACGACTGAGTTTTCTACTTGGTTGATAGACATGCATGAAACTGAGGGCGCCATCACAGATAATACCTGTAGCTTCAACAACACTGTAGAATTTAGCCATTTTCTTCCATTACTTTCTTCAGCGTAGCTGGAAATCAGTATGCAGTTTTCCATAAATAGCTGCAGCTTCTATCCTTGACTTTTGAAATTCTTGGCAATGACACAATCTGTTATCATATTTGGGGTCAATGCCAGCAAACACTTTTACACATTAAACAATCTCTGAAAGTCAGATGTGAACTACAAAAGGGAAAAAAATTACCAGGGAAGTTTTGAAATTGCTTTTGTTATATAGTGTAGAACCTATGTGCCTGATCTAAGCCACTGAAAGCCTCTTAAAATTATGAACAGGCTAAGTGTTAGGCTCTAAGAAGTGGAACAAAATAAGAAGATACAAGTTACAAAGCACAAAACCTGTAATACATTTTAAAAGAGTATCTCATCTGGGCTGAAAGATGAAGACCTGGGCATGAATCACAAAAAAGCAATTTCTCTCAATGCAATGTCCTTGATGAATATGCTTTATAATAAAACGAAAACATCAGCATTTAAGGCAGTGTAGTTGGCCATTGAGGGAGCGTGTCTTCATTAGTGTTCTTATTCAGACCAGGAAAGCACTTTTCAGATAATCTTCAACCACTCTCACATCAAGCACTTCATGTCACAGGATGACCTCAGAGCACATGGACTGGATTTTTTTTTTTTTTTTTTTGCACAGTTGCCATCAGTCACAATAGCCACCACCGCCCCACTCTTCTTTCTGGGCCCTATAAAAGCCCCCTTTGCCTGGCTCACCATTCACTGAGTTCCCAGAACTCTCATGGTATACAATCATGATTGGAACCTAGAAAACCTGAAGAGATGGCTGCCCACTTTTACGTGGCAAGAGACTGGGTTCCCAGAACAAAAGAGATGGAGTAGGTCTTTGAGTAAGAACAAGTGAAGGAAGAAGAGTGCCTGTGGCCTTTGAGCAATGGCCAGTGCTTTGACTGCTGCTGTGGAGCCCACCTGGAGATAGGTCTACCTCCAAAAGAATAACCAATGGAGGTGGATACACCTCCAACACAGCTGGCCAGACACAACACTACTGTGCCAGGTTTCCCACTGGTGCAGACACAGCAGAGACATTCAAAGTCCAAGTGCCCAGCTCTCGGTCCACTGCACAGCCTCCATGCCTACAATTAGCTGGGATGCCGTTAATATCTAGCAGGCTTCCCTGCAGGATGACCTCCTTTACCATCTCCCATTCCTGCCTCTTGTGAAGAGATGGCATCTCTTCTGTATGGATTCCCAAGGAAGTGGGCAAATGTGGATTGGGCTTCCTTTTGGCTACTGCACTGGGATAATAGGAGCTCCGCCTCAGAGAATTACTGTAGGCCTTGGATCCTGGAGGTATGTGTGTCTTCTCAGCATGTGTGTGAGAAGGCAACCCATCATGTGCTTGAAGACAAAGTCTGACCCACCATGGTTGTGCACAAAGAGCAGCAGCAGGTTAATGAAAAAAAGTTAGAGACAGTTGTTCCTTAGGAGAAGCCACTAAAACGGTGGCCAGTGCTCATGTCAGCAGCCATGTGCAGATCATGAATAAGGGTCCAACACAGAGTGCCATGAGGCAAAAATGTGTCTATCAAACAGAGAAAGGCATGTGGCTAAGGCACACACAACATCTAGAGAACAGCAAGGGGCTTGGCGACATCCATTCACCAGAGGACATGGAGAAGCCCATGGAAGAAGATTCACCAGAAGATGAAGGAGAAATGACAGAAGCGGATCCACATGTGATAGACATGACCTGGCACTACCCTCAGCATGCCTTGGCTCTCTGTCACAACATAATGACAGTAGCATTGCAGGAGAACCAGTCTATCCCTGTCTGCATCACAGACTCTGCCCTCAACATTAACAATATGGACTTTCTGAACTGGAATATGTTTTGGATCACCCAGCAATATACACATTCTCGATTACTGATGGTTGTGTTAGCCCTTCTTTCTCTTTCCCCAGGCTTGGTGAAGAACAGGCATCTCTTCTTCATGGAGTCCCTAGTTAAGGGGGAGGTTTGTGTTGAGTGTTAGGAAAAGATTCTTCACCAGAGGATGGTCAAACCCTGGAACAGGCTCCCCAGGAAAGCGATCATGGCATCAAGACTGCTGGAGTTTAAGCAGTATTTGGATAATGCTCTCAGAAATATAGTTTGAATGTTGGGCGTTCCTGTGTGGAGTCAGGAGTTGGACTGGATGATATCTGTGTGTCCATTCCAACCCAGGATATTCCATGGTTCTATGGTTCTCTGCACAAATACACAAGTGCTACAACTGCAGTTCTTAGCAAAGAAGACAAGGCCTCATTGCTAAAAGGACTTGGGGTTCTTCCAATCTTTAATTAATTAAGACTCCAAGAAATAGCAATTCATCTAACTACCTTTTACCTGGAAGGCAATTTTCACTGAAGGAGTATTTGGAAGTTTTTCACCAGTAAGTCTTATACAGACTAACACTTTTGTGAGTCAGTGAGTTCAAACCTTGGGTTACTGGGCCCCTCAGTAAGCACTTCTTGCCGGAAATAAAAACAGACATATTACTACGTCATGCTCTAGATTTCTTACTGGATAACATTTTTTTTTTTTTATTTCATAACTATCTCTTACCTCTAATTTGTAGGCCTGGTTTTAAAAGTTTGGGGACAAATACCCTTTTCTGAGTTAATGTTCAATAAGAGGGCAGTACGAAATCATGGCTTTTACTGTTCAAAAAATTACCACATGCAAGTTAGAGAAATATGATTAAGTATCATATAAGGAAATCTGCTAGAGATGGACCATTCTTAGCTTTTGTTGCTTTGTTGTTGTTTGTTTTCTAATTATTATCTTGCTGTTAAGTTTCTCGTTGTTTTTTATAAAGCTTCATCAAGGCTAGCAGCGGTGGGAAATCTCCAAATGATCCCTTCCAGCTATAGATGTTATTCCTACAGTTTCCTATAGCAACACTCAACATTTATAGTGAATTAAACATAAAAATCCTCTGTCATTATATCCACACAATATCCCCAATGATACTTTGCCATTATGAAATATTTTGGGATAACATTGATACAATCTACATTGAGTAAGTCAGAAAGATTCCCATCTCCTGGATCAGTGGCACAAACACGTCTCCTTTAACTGTAATATGTGGTATCATATGAAAAGTACCAAACACAGCATTGCTCCTCCAAAAATGAAAGATCTTACCTTTATGAAACAAAGGTAACAAATGTTTGTTATGAAACAAACATGACTGAGAAGGATATTTGTCTCTGCACAATGGTTCCAATCTATTGTTATTCTTTCTGGCGTTCTTTCCATTTTGATCACTATAATTCTCCCCACAACTTGAATGGGAAAGAATGATTTTTTTTATGACAGATGCTCATTTCCTAACCTTCAGAATCTCAGCAATGATTTTCACACCATGGAAAAGGACATCTGGTCAAGATTTGGATCTACTCAAACATTAGACTCTGACTTGGCTGATTTAGTTAAAATAGCTATGTAGGTTGGCAAACCTGAAACTGATTTAACAATAGATAACAGACTGAATCAGATTCATCTATTTACAGTACTCTTAGGAAAGAGCACACAAAAGGTATTTGTACTAGTTAAAGTAAATTGAGTCAAACTGATGTGGTATTCTTACTTATCTTCCTCTTGGATTTTCATTCTTACATTGTTTAAGAGAGGCCATGACACAGGAATTCAAACAGAAATGCAGATAAAACAATTATCTTCATTTACTCAGAAAACTCTTCTAATTAGAGTGCATGTGGTGATCATCTGGAAAAGATAATGATAAGGTAGAATGAACAGACATAAAGAGCATAAAACCACTTTTATGTTCCAAGCCTGACAGTGCTTAGGAAGAGCTGCCTTTGTGTGATTTCATTAATCAAAATTATGTGCTTGCTGTATCATCTTAGCCAGACTGCAAGTGAAAATATTTAAAGACATTTCCTTCAAATCCTGACACTTTCTGTTCTGTCTGGGTCAATAAATACTGAAAAATGGCAGAGAGAGAAGGAAAAGGACAACTAAATGAGTTATGAGTTAAATGAGTTAAAGATATCTAGGTTAAAGTAGTTTTACCCTTGAGATCTCACAGTATTGTAATGAATACACATGGGACAAAAATAAGGGCATGGTACTATGCAATTTCCCCATCACACCTTATCACCAAACCATAGAATCATAGAATATCCTGAGTTGGAAGGGACCCACAAGGGTCACTGAATCCAACACCTGTCTCCCACACAGGACCACTCAAAATTCAAATCTTATGTCTGGGAGTGTTGTCCAAACACTTCTTGAACTCCAACAGCTTGATGCTATGACCACTGCCCTGGGCAGCCTGTTCCAGGGCCTGAACACCCTCTTGGAGAAGAACATTTTACTATCCAGAAAGATACTGTGACAAGCAATATCAGAAGATATGCTGACATCCAAAAAGATCGCATCTGCTGGTTTCCCTTGGTCAACTGCATGGGTAACCTTGTAATAAAAGGAGATGAACTTTGTCAGACAGGACTTTGCCCTCCAGGACCCATACTGGCTTTGATCAATAACTGCATTGTCTTTCAGGGGTTTTCCGTAACTCCCAGGAACCTCTCCAGAATTTTTCCAGGCACTGAAATGAGACTGACAGGCCTGTAATTACCAGGATCTTCTTTCCCTTCTTGAAAATTGGGGCAAAGTTTGCCAGCTTCCAGTTGACTAGGACCTCTCCAGATTCCCAAAAGTATTGAAACAATTGAGAGAGGTCTCATGAGGACATCACCCAGCCCTGGGGTAAATCTGATCAGGCACCATGAACTTGTGAGTATCTGGCAGGAGAAACAAATCCTACACAAGTTCAGAGTTAGCTGGGAGTTTATTGTTACCACAGTCATGCTCCTACAGCTTAGGGCTCTGATGTTCCCAGCATCCATCACTGGATTGAAGGCAGAGGTGAAGAAGATATTAAATATCTCAGCTTTTTCTGTGTCTCTATTTGTGAGGTGATCATCCTCATCAATTGATGGATCAGTAACATCTCTAGGCCTCCTTTTGCTGTTAAGATGTTTTAAGAAGTCCTTTTTTTGTCCCCCACAGTACTGGCCAGCTTCTAACTGAGCTTTGGCCACACAAATTTTCTCCATACAATGGAGAACTGCATCTCTGTAGACCTTTCAGTTCACCCAGCCTTGCTTCCAGTGGCCATACACCATTTTTAATTTCCTAAGTTCTAGAAGAAGATCAGGAAAGTCATCCATCTGCCTTGCCTGTATGACTTCTGACATTTTGGAATTGTCTGTTTCTGTACTCTTAAGAGGTGATACTTAAAAAAGTTATCAGCACTGATGGACCCCAATAACCTCAAAAGCAGTTCTCCCCTCGCCCTACATTGCGGTACGATCATATTTATGTAGCACATACGAACATACTGGGGTTGGTGCACAGTAAGTAGGAAACTGCTCAGGGAGGAAAACAGAAAGCACAAAGTGAAATAAAGCGAGCTGGAGGAAAGAAGAAAATGATAGGAAGAGACAAAGGAAAGGAAGAAAAGGAAATGATAAAGGGAGGGAAAACATACATAAACTGAAGAAAAATTAGAAGAATAAGATAGATTTGAAGAGCAGAAAATGGCAAGGCACTTTAGAATTCCTCTGATTATAATGGTCACTTCCTGAGTGGCTAGAAAAACAATAAAACCATCATTCATACGATTACCAGAAGGGGCCAGAACTCAGTCCGAGTTACACTCATAAGCAACTCACTTTTCACTTGTGAAAAATTCACCCAGGACACAGGCTGTTTTCTGCTGGCATTAGAAATAACATAACTATCTGTTGCTTTCCCTTCCCTTTGCAGCAGACTATGCAACATAGGCTCAGCAGGACCCTATGTGAGACTTCAGGTTGCTTATGTGGTACAGCATTATGTACCGATGAATGGTTCAAGACTAGGTCAAGATGTCTAAAAGAATATTTGCTCTCAGGGTCGGATCTGAATTCTGCATACTAAAAGAGAAAAACTGAGCTCTATGTATCTGAAAACTTGTAGACACAACCACAGACTGGTTGTGAAATAGTCACAGGGGTTCAAGAGAAAAGCAGCCTCCTCTGACTCTCATTTTTTTTCCCTGATTTATACCAACACATGAATTAGCTGTGAAAACTGGCCAAGAGATCTAATCCTTTCCTTGCTGGGAGCCATGATGGGACCTTGAGAAAGTCATGTCATCCTTATTTAAAATCTTCCTACCCATAAAATTGTACACTTACCTATCTTCCTTACTGCCTTTCTAATTGCTATTTCTTTCATTTTGTCTATATGGAATTAAAGGAATTGAGATCTTTTTATGTAGTTCTGGAAAAAAAACACCAACACTCAAAGCTCAAAACTAAGGAGGAATCGTAGTTCAGGTTAAGATAACGATCAGGCAGTGTGAACTGGGCTGGCTGCAGTTTTTAAGCTTATAGAGAAGACCAGAGTTGAGCAGAAGAGGCTTACACCACGTTCCACTCAGAACTGCACTGTCTTTACTGTTATTTTAGATGAATGTCAACATAAGCTCATCACATACACCTTTCTGGTATATAAATGTATCTTTGATCCTTTGGGCAACAATGAAAAGTGATAGATGACACAAATTTCACTTTGGTCAAGAGAAATAAATTAAGATATGTTTTGCTTTTCACTGCTTAGGAAGATGTTACGCAACTCTGAGGCCACTAAGGAGATTCTGGAACTAATTCACCCAGTAATTACAACATTTTTAATGTCATAAATGTTGCCACACACAGAGGAAGGATGAGACATCAAGATTAGATTAAAAAAAGGATGGGCACACACTGTAGTTCTTCATCATCTTCAGTGAAATTCACTTTCATTCTTACAGTGATATGAGTGTGTCCGAACCATGGCTGGTAATTTGCAAGCCCTGCTTTGACATACAGAGTCCTTCAAAGAAATGCGAGCATTCTGTTGATGTAACATCCATTTGCTCAGAATATGCCACTCAAAGAAGTTTCTTACCTTCACATGGCACAAAATGTGATCGCCCTATGGCTAGAAAGAATAATCATTATCATTCCCTTGAGAATACAGAAACAAAGCTTTTTTCTTTCACTTTCTTATGAGGAATTATTAGAAATTCTTTTCCTAGTGCTGACAAGCAATTTAAAAGGACAAAAATGCTACACGCTGTTGCTAAGTCATGTAATACTGGTATTTCTTTCTGAAGGCCAACTCACTTGATCAGATGACTGCACATGACCTTCAACTCCCTTGGCAAAAGTAGTCTTTCATCAGTCTGGTTAAAGATCTAAAGCAGAAAGATCTGAATCCCTTGGCAACAAGGCAAATAGAGAAAAACCTCCAAATTATTACGTATTTTAAACAAATCTTGTGACTTTGGTATCATCTTCAAATGGGTGGATTTGGCAATGTTGCACCTCCTTATCTTTCATTTTGCTTTGCTGATAATCTCTGTGCCCGAGATAACATTTCACTTAACAAGCAATATCATCTTAAGAGAACTGTGTGAAAAGATGTTACCTTCCAGGACATTAGTGTAATGCATGGCAGAAGGAGGCCTCAGAGGACACTCAGGTTCATGCCCCTGTAATGTTTCATGCTGAATAAAAGCAGAGCAGGAAGATAGGCTAATCCCCCAGAAAGCTTACTATCTAATGATCCATGCAGTTATTTTTGGGCACTCAGCTTGAAAGGCAACGCGCCAGTTTTCAGAAGTCCCAGGGAGTAGTTGCTCTCAGCAAGAAGAACTAGGGTTGCAAGTCTTCAGCATTCTTCAAAACAAGACTAAGGAAGAAAACAAACTCTGTCTAAGACCTTGGGGCCAGCACCTCTGCTTGGCACTGTTTTTTTAAAGGCATATGGTTTGCTAACAGGAAACTAAGCTGTTTTACTAGGGCCTAGCACACTGCAAATCCCCCAGATGTCAAAGATCACAGCATTAGCAAACCTTCTGAAAATGTTCCTGTTTGTTCTTGTCTACATCAGAACGTAAAACAAAGCAAGGCCTACGTTCTCCAAAGGGTTCATTGTTCATTGCTTAATATTTTACAGTTTGTACAACTTGACCGATACAACTCAGGAAGATTCATTAGAAAAAAGAGGGATCAATTTCTTCTTAGCTAAAGCATGCCATTTACTAGAACAGCAGTAAGCAAGGACAACACAAAAATTACTAAAAGAAGAAAAAGCAGTGAGATTCCCAAAGTGCTTCTTTTAATTCATTTCAGCACTAAGCAGTGCAAGAGTGTGCTGAAAGTTTGGGGAGAATGCTCTTTACCAACTTTGCAGGACAAAGTGTAAGAATCAGAGCACGCCATACCAAATACACTTCCTAAATGGAACAGGTAATTACCAAAATTTCCCAGAGGCTATAAAGTACATCAATGAACCTGAAGTTCTGAAATTCTATCTAGTGCCTGATATGGTTCTATTCTGGCAAAACTCCACTGAAGCCAGCGAGGACTTTTCTTCAGCTGACTGCCAAGTTTAACACAAACACATCAGCTATGTTATCCCTCCCTTCTTCCAATACGGCTTGCTTCTCGTTTGCAAAAGTAGGTCTGGATTTTACTCTCCCTGAGTGCCCCTGTGCTGAGTCTGGAACATACTGCAGACTTTGAATTGACTTATTACATTTGTATTCTTTTTTTACTTCTTACCCCCACTTCATTTAGGACTCTAGGCTTATCCGAATTTGTGGGCTTGATTTTGATTTTGTTTCATTTTTAACTTGGCTATATCACACAGAAAAGAGGCCAGCATTTCTTGTTTAAATATTTTGCTTCTAATTTCACTGAAGCTAACTTCTCAGCATGCGTAGTGGGTCTATTTTAACTTCAGATATCCTATATACTAACCCATTTATGCATTTTAATCGCTCACATTGCAATGCCAACACCACACTGTTTGCAGCACAGGCCTAAAGATATGAAATGGTCATCCTCTGCAGTCAGTACTCCTTCACAGTTGCTTAGCAAATGGGAATTTCAGTAGTGGAATTTATGTGAGGGTCTAAATTTCCAGAAATTCTTTGAAAAGAATTTTTAGCAAATGTGCAGAACTTGCTTTCATATTCTCTAAGATAAGCACCCAAATTTTAAAAGTGGAGGCCACAAGTGAAATAACTGCTGCATGGAATTAGCCAATGGGCTGATACTGAGTCATATATGTTCCTGAAACTAACAAAGGGGCAGCCCCAATTTTCCTCTTTCTGCCAAAGCTGCTGCATTGTCACTTCTTATTAACACACTAACTAGTTGACCTGACCTTTTAGCAAAAGGTCAAGTTGATCTTCAACACAAAATATGATTTCATTAGGTATAAGGTTAACAAGAAGAAATTATCTTACAGTTTCTCTTGATGTAAGTAACCAATGTTTTATAAATAAAGAGAAATTTGGAAAGTGGTGCTATTGGTTTGGGGGTTTTGTTTGTTTGTTTGTTTGTTTGTTTGTTTGTTGAGCAATTTACAAAACTTGCTTTTAAGCAACTTAAAATTCTTAAAGCAATGTCTTTAGAGCCAGTGACATCTCCTTGTACACATATCCGTTTTCTTCTGAAAAAAAAGTGTTGGAGGAACTTAATGAGCCTTATGTCTCCAAGGCTTATCAGAACACATATCTGCCTATTTCACTAAATAGATATGCAGTGAGCATTACTTCTCCAATACATTTGATACGTCTCTCACTCTCCCTCTAGTTTTGGTATTCTTTCAATTGCTTTCATCTTAAAGGAACTGAAAACAGAATCAGGATAACAAGCTAGATGCTGTCTAATGTTTAGATTCATCAGAACTTGAGTTACAAGTGGAAAATATGTCCTACTTTCTATTTGTAGCTACAATTGCGTATGTGGTACAGGATGTGTTTTCTGACAAATGTTTTTTTAAGTATCCTAACAAGTTAATTAGCCTTAGAAGGCAACAATACAGGCACAGGTTAAGTCCCAGATGGCAGACATAAATGTTCTCTAGACCAAAAGAGGGCAAGAAAGATAAGCATGAAAGCAACTTCCTCCTCTCTACCCCTTCCTGCCACTGCAGAAAAGCTCAACTGCCTCATGTGAAAGAAGGAAGTGTTTTTCAGTCACTCCATTCTTGATGGAAAATAAAAGATGGATTGTCGTGTTTGTGACTAAACTTGTGAAACTTATTGAGTGGGAGGCACCAGCAGAGTACAGCACCTACCACAAAGACTTTCTAGCACCAGAACTAAGCGTTGCGGTAATAAAATACTACTCTTGGCTCTACATAGCTCTACTAGTTTTGCTTGTATCACCATAGCATCAACAGACCCAAAACAGAATAGGTATTGAATAAAACACATACACAAAAAGTACAAAGACTAAAGCACAGTAAAGTACAGATGGAACTTCAAAATTAAATCTCTAGCTGATCTTAAGGAAAGCTCTTCAATAAATCATGAGGAAGAAAAAAATTGAGTAACAGAATTCAAAGGAATTCTAAATAAATCGTGGGTACTTGTATGTGTTGCAGAAGCAACAAGAATACTGCCTAGAAGGAATGAGAATATCAGACACTCCTACAGATCCTCCCACAGAAAAGCAGTTATGTGGGACAGAGAGCAGGAAAAGTGAGAAAAAAAGGAAAGAGTCAATAAATACATCTAATGTAAAATGAAATTTTTCCAACATCAAATTAACAGGTTATAATTTGTCGTCTTCTTTAATGGAGAGTTTATACCCACAAAAGTAGCTTTGTGTAACAATTTTATCAGAAATGATTGAAGATTCACTCTCCGAAGACAAGCAGGGCTTAATCTTGACAAATACATCAAGTATTGATTTGCATGTACTCTTCACGGAAGGTCTGGCACATATACAACGAGGTCTTACAGTTTTCCTTGGAACTCTTTGTATAGCTTATGACTTATTTTATAAGTGTGTAAGTACTCTTACATGGTAACTGTAACAAAAATATCAGTCTATGATCTCAGGACTTTGTTGCATCACAGTGAATCAGAAACAACACCACTGTACTCTGTGAGTTCCTCCTGGCACACACAGAGAAAACAGAAGTCAGAATCTGGGGCCCAGGTTCCAGCCTGAGCTGGAATAGAGACATATAACTACTCTCAATCGCATAAAAGATAAGCTCAATGGACAAACAAGAGAGTCACCCTGAATTGTCACCAGACACTGAACAGTACATATTTTAGCACTGAAAAATTAAATAGAATGGATTGCCATAAGACCCTTGTGAAGAATTGCCCTCTTAATCTTATTTTATTTTTTTCCAAACCAGTCATCCATATTAACGTCATTTTTCTGCTGCTGAAACATAGAGTTAGGACACTGCCTTTATTGTGAATCTTTTTTTTTTTTCAGTTTCTGGCAAGCATCCTAGATCTTGTAATTTAATATTCCTGCCAAAAGCACTGGAAACATTTGAGATGATCCTCATGGGATTAAGGACAAACTGTGGATTACATTCTTGGCATCGGACTGCACTGGAAGCCTGCATTTTTCTTGCTGTTCCTGAAAATTTGTGAACTAAACAAACAAGGCTGCAGCAGAATGAAGAATAACTCTATGCTGTTTTATTTCTGCTTCTCAGACCATCACTCCGTTACCAGAATATTAAACGACAAACTTAGATCCAAGGATCTAATGTACTCCTGCTCTTAATCTGGAGAATATGCTTAAGTTAAGTGGATACGTTTATGCTCATTAACCTAGTATGTACATTAACAAAATGAAAACATGCTGTGGTGTGGCTAAAGGCATGAATTTATTTATTTTTTCCTCTACATTGAGAAATGTATACTTGGCCATGAATCCTGCTCCTGTTTCACAAATATAGGGGATGAATAACATAAGGACACCCAACGTGATTCGGATCAAATTTCTAAAAACCTAAGCTGCTTTATCTGACAGTGGCCAATAATGGGTACTTTGGGAAAGAGTACAAAATCAGGGCAAGACTGACTCTTCCCCTAATACTCTAGTGAGGTAATTTGGTGTTTGGGGACAGCCAGAGCCAGAGGCTGGTTTCGCATCTGTGCATTTGAAAGCTTTTCCACTATTATTTTTTTCAGTTCCTTTACTGATTCCAATTACACTCCCACCTGCAGTAACACCCTGAGACACTCAGTCTTTCAGTTTGTTTCTACAGGGATCCATAAAAACAACTTGCTTTTCTTTGATTTAAGCCTGCTGCCTGGGAATTTCAACTACATTTGGTACTGTGAGAGAATAATCCTTCCCTAACAACTGTCTGTGACATGTGCTCAATATCGGGGCATCAGCAGTAGAACCACTATTTGTCCAAGCAGTGAGGCAGAGGCTGACTAAAAGCTACAGAAGGAGATACAGAGATAAATCAGATAACAGAAGTTTCATCTTTTGCAGATACTGTACCCACAGACTGCAGGGAAATCTTTTACATAAGTGCAAATGAAATGGCTGAGATAAGGATAGTAAATGCAACACTGTCTTCAAATTAGCAAGAAATCAATCACGTTTAAAATTATAATAACTTAAGAACCTTGCTTGTTTTCTATAGTGTAAAATTTCCCCCCCAAAACAGGGATGTTTCCCAACACACCCATGCTTTCATGAAGCCCAGGGTTATATAGTATATAACATTGCCGTAATACTCTGTGACCAAACTGCCCTGAAAATGCAACAGAACCGAGTTAATATGTTTTCAGAGAAATATCTACAGACTAATAGACTACTTCACTGATATAAGTTTTTGGATTATCTAGCAACAACAAAAAATAACTCAATTTTCTTTTATATTGGATGGTTCAGTCAGTATTTCACAACTTTATGGGACCCAATGGACAATTGTCGGATAGGTTAATACAGTTGCCAACTTCTTGTCGTAAATCTAATATCCTTTCTTTTCCTTCTTGTAGCTAAATATAAAATGAGAAATAAATGGAACACATTGAGAGAGGTCACAGCGATACCAGGATGTGGGAACTGAATGAATATTCAATTAGTGCAATATATCTATATCCCTCACTTTCCCAAGGTCACAGATGTAACCTTTTACATATTTAAGCAACTGACTGTAAAGATGCTAATGATGGATTGAAGCCCAATTTTTAAACGCATTTTGGTAATGTGCAACTGAACTTCATAACCAAAGTGACAGCCTATCTTTAAAAGCAGCAAAGGCAGGTGGGGTCTCTATGCCCCATAATGTTCACATGGCCCCTGCTTTTAAAAATGAAAGCCATCCTCAAATCTTCCATTTATA
Source organism: Alectoris magna (assembly GCA_030625065.1). Lineage (NCBI taxonomy): Eukaryota > Metazoa > Chordata > Aves > Galliformes > Phasianidae > Alectoris > Alectoris magna. The sequence continues at coordinate 112,378,554 of CM060560.1, forward strand.
GAGAGATGAAAACATAAGAACTTTCCCAAAGCTTCCTATTAAAAAACAAATTCAGGAAGAAATGCTTCTGTGACTGCCTGGTATCTCACATTAATGGATAATGAGGACATCTGTAAGAAAACAAACATTTAAAACTCGTTGGAGAGGAAAATTCATTCGTGTTTTCAACAAGTATGAGTAGAAAACTGCTCTTCTTTGCAAAAGAAGACTCAGGATAGTCATAAGAACTGTGTACACCCTCAAAAAAAGGCCCTTGGGGAAAAACAGTGATGAACATGTGATTATCTAGCTAGGGACTTTCAAGGCAGTTTTAAAGAACAGGGAAAGAAAGGCATCAGGACAGTGCTCTGGGTTTTATTACATTTAAAAAGGAATGAAACTGAAGAAGTACCCAGAAGGGAAAGATATTGTGGCACTGAAAACCAGTATTGTCTGGGACATTTTGTTTCACTTAAAAGCTAAAAAAGACAATGAAGTCCCGAAGAACTCATGACAAAATATGCTCTGGAAAGAAGGCCGAGTTGTATAAATAGACAAGAAAGGAAGTCTGATGCTGAGATGCTAAGGTGGTGCACCTACACCTCATCAGAATTTCCAAGATCTTCTCATAAGGGGTCATACAGAGCAAGCTGTTGGAAAACAGTAGTACCAGCAAATGATAATGGATTTCAGCATGCTAGCAAGCTCCACAAATCCATTTTAGTCCATGCAACCAACACCATACCTGGCAGAGTTCCCCCAGAGTTCAATCCACTTGGGAAAACTAACTTTAAAAACATGCTACTGGTCTCCAAACAAACTGTCCCCAGAAGCTTCTACTCTGTCCTTTGCTGTCCACTGTCCTGCAAAGTACAACACTTACATTAATCTACAGAGGAGGCTCCTCCACTTCTCCACATTAACTCAGTCCACAAAGCCCCTGCCCATAGACCTGCCTCTACACTCCCCAGCTTCATCACTAGCATGACTTTTTTTGTGTTGGTCATAATGCCAAGTCCACAGAGCTAGACTAACATGAGAGAAAAAATTAAAAAACTCTAGCAAAAAAGGAAGTGAAAGCTGTGATTCAGAAGGTGGTGATTCCTCTTCGGTAAGAGTAAAAACAGACACGTATTGATTGGCTTTTTAAGGTGCTCTTTCACAAACCGGACTCAAAAGTACACAATAACAAAGTATTGTTTGTTTTTCTCCACTCTCTAAGAATTTCTTCCTAACACCTGACCTACATTTACCATCTTTCAGTTTAATGCCATTCCGCTTTGTTTTTGAAAGGCTGAATGACTGTAGAATTCTCTTTGCTTAGATAAAATGGTTTGATAGTACAAATGTCTGTATGTGCTGTCCACCGGAACAATACAAGGCTCACTGGAATAGAATCAGTAGCACATGGATGTATATACACAGCTTATGTGCAATATTCAAACACAAACAGCAAAACCAATAGTTCAAGATCTTATGACTACTTTAAATGGTTGCAAAGAAGTGTGGTAGGGATTCTTCCTCACACTTAAGTCCCCTGTAAAATCTTTAGTATGCTTTTTTTTTTTTTTTTTTCTCCCAGATGAATATATTTAATTATGTCTACTGCCTCTTCTCTTCATTGCAGCTGTACACTCTGGACAGTATCATTTCCCTTTTGGTCCTTCTATCAGTCCAGCACATCCATAATGGAATCATTCAGTGGGGCAATTTCAAAATAGGACACCTGATTACAAATGAGGTAGTGGGGCTCATTTGGATCATAGGTCCACTCAACCCAGCTATTTGAATCAGGCTTTGGTATTACTACTGTTTGCTGCGGAAGTTCTTGCACCAGTGCAGATGAAGAGCACAACAACAGAAAGGATGAAGAGGAAGATAATGAGGATTGCTGACGTTAGGATTTGTTATTTTTGCTTTTTCTTCTATTTTGTAATCTTTCTTTTATGAATTTAATGTTTGCATTCACGTAAATGCCAGAGCTGACAACAAACATCCAGTCAAACCTCTAGATAATGAAAATTTTCTTCCAAGCTGAAGATCATTGTTCTTAAATGCTTCATAGCTGACTTTTAGACTGGCTGTTCTTCTTCTTTCCTTCATTTGCATTGTGACTTGCACTGCTAGAGCTGCTGCCATGGTAATCGCATCGACCCCAAACCCTTAAGGTAATGAACCCAAGTTATACAATAGCAATGGTTGAGAAGAGTTTGTACTGTAAGCATTGTATCCAACTCCAACTGTCTCCTCCATATTTCTGTGATTCCAGCGTTGTCTGCTTCAAGTTCCATTCCAAATTTAGCAAGTTCCTGGTCAAGTTTTCTCACATGATGGCTTACCAAATCATATATTTAATTAGCCAGCTGTACTTATTCATCTGCATCTTCCAAAGCCTTACGATAATTGTTTTTGATTGATGTCATTTGTTCTTCCCTCTATTCAGGTTTGTTTTTCTTTATGTTCATTAAAAAATCATTTACCCTCTGTTCAAGCTGATCCATTGCATTCTGCACATGCAGGTCCATCCTTCCTGTGCATTTCGGTGAACCTGCCATGAAGATTCATGGGCAGCTGCTTCATCATGACCAGACAGTCCTCCAGATACAGCATGGCAGTGGCTGGGCCAATGCTAGTGGGCTTCTCACTATCAGCAGCTCATGCCTTCCATTATGGCGCTGACACCAGTAACACTGGTGGCTCAGACTCAAGGGTAAGCAATGTGTTCCTGGCATATACTTTGCATGTGGTGACAGTGATCACCATAAAAACAATTATTAGACTAGAATTGTCCATCTCCTGGTGAAGAGACACATTAGGGAGTCCTGATGGCACGGAGAAGAACTTCATTGTCTTTTTAAATATTCAAGAGAAAGGAAACATCAATGAAACTAAGAGATGAATTTTAAAGAAGCCCTACTGACCCACGGAATTCCTGGGGAGATGATTTTCTAGTTGTAGAAAATCAAGGGACCTTGAATGAGCATTTAGAAGAGAGGTCTGTTAATATGATAACTAAATGCAGACTGCAGACTGTGAAAGGCTGGTGCAAAGCCTTGAACACTGCAATAAACTGTACAAAAGGAATGTGAACAATTATTAGAAGTTACTGATCTGAATATGATTTAGTCCGGTTGATTAGAGATGAACTAGAACCTAATGGCATCTCTTTCATCCTGCCACCATGCCTTGTGCTGGGAAATGTTTTGGGCACACAAGCACATAACACTTCCGCAATCTTCACCCAAGCTGCTGGTGTTACTGCAGTTACAGAGATCAGTTTTAGCATCTGGAACACCCTCCTTCCTCTTGCCTTTTCCTTTTATAATTCATTTCCAGAAATAGGCATCAGGCACTCGTCTTCTGGCAGCCTTTCAGCATGCTAATTTTCTTCCCCATTTTCCAGACTTGGGGGTAATGTTACTAATCACGGACTCTCCTATGACTTCAGGAAGGGAAGAAGCTCCTGCTGGCTCTGGCACGTTTTCTCCTTAAAGAGACAAACCAGATGGGAACTCCTGTGACACTGTCTCTGTTATAGCTCTGTTACATTACTATCTTACTAAAAATACTTCAACAGATGCAGAGCTAATTCATTCAACACTGTAAGGTTTTGTCCATACTTGAGGTTAAATAATAGCTGGAGAACTATAAATCTGACAGTATCTTTTTGCTCACTGTTTCTCAGTGTTCTTCAACTGGTGACCTTATCTGCATTTACCTGATAAAAGAGAAGTTCCAAAGTTTTTGAAGCCATTCACTTTTGCCATAAAAATGAAAAGTACCGCCAGTATGGTTTTGTATGATTCCTGCATGCTTTTTGCAAAGGGTTAAGAGTAAATGCATTCCTTGGAAAGGGGAGAGAAATACCTTATTTCACATCATCCTTGCTCTCTGAAACCCTTAGAATCAAGGGCATTACTGAACTTAAGGGAGCAGAAGCTCATGATTTTAGATCTACAAATCTTGAGTTTCAGTTCTTGTGGTTATATATAGGAGGATTTTTCTGGAGTTCTGCAGAGCAGTTTCAAACACACCGTATATACCTGTTATTTGGAATTAGCTGCACGCACAAGTCTCTTAAGAGCTGTGAGCTAATTTTTCTAGTCCAAAAGTTTAACCAAAAACTATGTATCAGTTATTCCAGGAAAGATGAAATGGTGTGTCTTTTGGCTTCAGAATGGACTTTCAGAACAGCAAGCATTACATTTAGTCTGTATAAATGAGTACAGTGGCATGCAAGAAAAAAAATATATTATGACACTCCCCCTTGGGCAGGGGAGTAGTGTTTTTGACCTGGATTTCGGTACAGGAAAGAAAACAGGAAATCCACTCCAACAGATCACTTCTCGAACTTTCCCACTCTTTCAAAACCTGGAAGACAGATCCTAATTTGGCTCCTCAGCCTTCAATGAAGCCACAAATGCAGTAGCTATGCCATGAGCTTTGGATAATTACTGCTGTTTTATTGAAGACAGTACCATGCAATAGCAAATCTAAAGGCAGAGCTGAAAAAAGGGTGTAGAGGAAATGGGAAAATAATGTACAGACTTCTCATTGCAGGGAAGACTGTAATTCCTGACCTAGAGTACCAGTACATTTCCAAATGAAGTGGAATGCAGCACATTTTGGGACCTGATTGAGAGCAAAAAACTTCCCAGGGGACCCACTCTAATTCCAAAGCTACATTTTCCTTCCTCTGTCCTCTTCTATTAACACTATAAAGGTGATAAAGCATTAGGAGGAAGAAAGCCTTTTCTGAGGTATTTTATAACTTCTCTTACCTCCTTGCAGGTAGACTAAGGCAACTTCAACACAGCAGTTTTCTGTTCTGTAGTTTCTCTTTCCCTTCCTCATATGTCCAGGAGAATCAATCCTGCATTTCTGCATTAAAAACAAGGAGGAAAGAAAGAAAAAAAATAAATAATAAAAAGAAAGAAAGAAAGAAAAAGAGAGATCAGTACGAACCTTCCAAGCAGACAAATTACTGAGATCACAGATAGAGAAAGAAAGGTTACCAGCTTTCTCTTACAACCTTCACATAACCTACTGTTTCAGCTCAATTCTCAAAGATTTTACTTCTCTAATACATAAAGAAAAAAGTCATATTGTCATGTAAAACCTTTGAGATGACCTCTATTAAACAACAGTACTTGCTAAATTCTGCAAGTTCACAGCAGCACTTAGAACTCACAATCAAGACTTGGTGTAATAGAGTAAATGGGATGAGATTAACTCCTTTAACTTCACAAGCAACAGAAACGCCAACTTGAAAGCAATTTTTTTCTGCTTATCTTCCAGTTTTCTGATAAGCAGCTGTACTAATTCAGCACTCATAACAAAAGTGTCAGAGTCAGTGAAAGCATTGTTCCTGTCTCAGTCTGAATCAGACCTGATCATGCTTCACTATCTTAGACCGGTTAGTACCTCCTTTACAGTATCTCCTTTTCTTTTGTTAATACATTACCTGAGCACAAATCCTCATAAATAAAAACAAGACAGATGATACCTAAATACAGGCAGCAGGAAAGCTTCAGAACTCTTTTTAAAGAACAGGTTTTCTCACTACTGCAGAAGGAAAGTATATGGGATTTGCTTGAAGTTTCAACCTCAACCTGCTGTTACAGCAAAGGACCTCACAAAGGAGGACCTCACAAAGGAGGACCTCACAAAGGAGGACCTCACAAAGGAGGACCTCACAAAGGAGGACCTCACAAAGGAGGACCTCACAGACTGCTAAGCATGAGAGGATTCAATAGGGGGAGTATCACATTTACAGTCTGTCACTCCCCCTCACTTTCACCAGAAATTGCAGCCTAACCAAGCTCCAGCAACCAGCCTGAGAGATCCTACTCAGTAAAGACGTCATGCTTTCAAGGTTCAGCAGCAAGTGAACGCTGACCTGACAATGTGGTAACAGCAATGGAAATTCTTGCTAGATGTGAGAGAAAAAAAAAATATTCCCCATGATGTAATTGCAGTGCTGGGGTAGGAGCCCAGGCACAACAAGAAACTCGCACACAAAAGCAGCTGAACAGAAAGGCCCTGAGCAATCTCATCCAGACAGGGAGTCACGAGCTCCTGGGGCTGGACTAGAGACATCAAGTGGCCCTGCCTAGCCTGAATTACCATATGGTATCAAAGTTGGTACTCAACTTCCAACACAAACATCAGTGAAATTCTCATAAGCGTGAATGCATTTTCTATTTCCTTTATCTTGGCATCAGCATTTTTTTTCTAATATAGTTGTGTCTAAGAATCCCACTAAAAGAGCAGAGCTTTACCACAACATGAAGCGGATATTATGCACACTGGTTATCGTGAAAATGTTTAAGTAAATCCACTGTATGTAATTCAAGAAGAAAGTGAGGTATCACAGCCCCCCATGGATAAAGAATGGTGCAAAGAGCTGTTCAGTGCAGCTGAACTAAGCAATCTTACCACAGCCCATGTAGTGTCCTCCCTCAGACTCAGATCTCTACTGCAAAGGACACTTCCTTCACTCCTGCTGCTAGCAGTTCGGGTCTCCTGGTTCATCTTGGAATCTTGAAAGGATCCTGTCCTTCACAGCTGGTGGCAGAAAAGAGTGAAACCCAGACTTCTCTTTTCCTTCTTACTTGCAGAGCTTCAGCAGTTTCACAGCATCCTCTGCTGCCAAAGAACAGAATCAAATCAAAAACGGTCTAAGCCTTCAAGTGAATGTTGCCACTTTATACCCTCATTCAAATGACTTGACAATGAAAATAAGCAGATAATAAAGCCCCAATTCATGTTAGGGACATCACAGAGGCAAGGGTGATCTCCTCTTGGATACTACCAGTGTAAAACACTCCTTAAATAACAGTAGCTCACCATTACCAGGAATTGTCATATGCCATCATACAAATCTTGCAGGACCAGACTTTTGACACAGCTGTTACTTTTCTCAGGATAATTCTGATGTGGGTCCTCAGTCAATAATACGCTTAATTTAAAAAGCAATAGTAAATCTGCTTCTTGATTTGAAAGAAAACTCTCATAGCTCAGCTCAACACAGTACCCACAGTTGTCACTTACATGTTGTCTTGAGGAAAACTGTGGCTTTACTTGTTTGCTAAAGCCTTTGGTCACTGTGCCTGTACTTCATTGGACTGTCTCACGGTTGACGTAGCTCATTTCAGAGCAGCTGAGAAAAAGAGAAAATTAGTTTAATGGACACAGTGCCAATGCTGGCAGAAAATAGACAGATAAATAAATAAATAACTCAAAACTGTAAACTGGTGCCTTTCCACATCTGGCTCTATGATAATCATACTTCTTATCACGTTTATTATGTGGGACACTCTGAAAATAGTATCTCCTGTTTATTTCCAAGGAAACTACAACAGATACAAGGAGCACAATAACAGTATTTGACAGAGAACACTCTTGGATAAAAACAGTATTTTTCAACATAGGCACTGCGATTAGCTGTGCATTTTCAACAGCAATGTACAGAAATGACATATTTGTCATAATCTCCACTTGTGGAGGTTACCAATGCTTCTATTACCAGTGCTGAAATGCACCACCCACCACCTCACTGAGCTCACATCCACGGTTTGGTCTCCAGAAACATTCACCAAGTGCCAGTGATGGTTAGTGATGGTCAGTGGGTGCCTTTTTTTTCCCAGATGGAGGAATTTGATGACACACCTTTGCTTCACCTGCACTTCCATGTCAGATGCTATTTTGTCAGAATGTCCCTCTGCTGCCATCTGTCTCATAGCAACAACATGTAAGGGAATGTTGGTGGGAAAGTCTGACCTCTGCTGCTGTACCACCAACATCTGCTCCTGACAGTGTGGGCCAACATAATGAAATAGGAGGCATTACTTTTAGAGCAGCTCTTGTAGAAGAAAAATATATATATATATCAACAAAACAGTACTTCAGTGAGAAAAAGGAAAGCTTAAGTACCTACCCACTGGATCTGTGGGAAGCATTCCGACTGCTCTAAGCAGGCATTCCCACAAGCTGGTCAGGCATTAACAAGACCAGCACTGAGGATGAAAAGCAGTTATGCAGCACACAGACGCATCTTCCCCATGCCTGAACCTGCTCAAGTCTTTACTCACACCACAGCTGCTCTGCAGCCGTGGTGACGATCCTACCACAGAGAAATGTGTTAAGTGAGAGAGGACAAGTCAGCTCCTGCCTTTGTACCACACAGACTGCCGTGCGTGATTACTATGCAGACACCGCAATTTGACCCTCACAGACTTTGAATCGTTAAGGTTGGAAAAGACTTCTCAGGCCACCTATTTCAGCTGTCAGCCTATCCCCACCATGCCCACTAACCATGTCTCTCAGTGCCACATCTACACAGCTCTTGGACACCTCCAGGGACGGTGACTCCACCACCTCCCTGTGCAGCACCCTATCACTCTTTCTGAAAAGAGACATTTCCTCATGACCAACATGAACCTCCCCAGCGCCTCTTGAAGAAATCACCTCTCGTCCTATAAGGACTTCTACCGAGTGAAACAAGCCACAAGATATCAGAAGAAACAAGAAAACGGTTGTGCACTCGGGGTCGTCGTCTTCAAAAGAAGAGACGTTACTCATGCCGCAGGGCTCTATCTGCTCCGCCCCGGCCCTGCCCTCTCTGCTGGGATCCCGCCCCATCGCGGTCGGCGGCAGAGCGCCGCTGGTGCCCGTCATGGCGGCCGCCGCGCAGCTGCTCCGCGGGGCTTCCCGCGCCCCGCCCGCCCTGTCCGCCGCGTCCCGCCGCTGGCTGGGCTCCGCGCCGCCGGGGGTCCCCGCGGTCCGAGGCGGGCGGCGCTGGGCGCTGGCGGCGGCGGGGGCGCTGGGCGGGTTGGGGCTGGGACTGTGGCGGCGGCGGGCCTCCATGGCGGCGGCCGAGGAGGAAGAGGAGGAAGAGATGGGACGGCGGTTCATGGCACCGCCGGTGAGCGGGCTGCGGGAGCTGCGGCGGCGGCGGCGGGAGCTGGGAAGCCGCATGGAACTGCTCATCATGGAGACTCAGGCCGAGGTGTGCCGCGCCCTGGCGGCGCTGGACCCCGGCGCGTCCTTCGCCGTGGACACCTGGGAGAGGAAGGAAGGTGCGGGGGACGGGGTGGCCGGGGGCGGCGGGGCGCGAGGGACTCCCGGCCCTCGGTGACGCTGTGCGGCGTTGGCAGGCGGAGGCGGCATCAGCTGCGTGCTACAAGACGGAGAGGTCTTCGAGAAGGCGGGCGTGAACGTGTCGGTGGTGTTCGGGCAGCTGTCCGAAGAGGCGGCACGGCAGATGAGGAGTAGGGGGAAGGCCCTGAAGGCCACCGAGGATGGTAAGGGGGCCGCGACTGGGGAGGGAGGGAAGGAGGGGTGCTCCAACGTATTATTTCAGGGGGAGGTTCAGGTTGGATGTTAGGAAAAATGCCTTCTCTGCCTCTGTGGCGAGGCATTGGCACAGGCTGCCAGGGAGGTGGTGGGGTCACCATCCCTGGCAGTGTTCAAGAGCTGTGTGTGTCACTGAGGGACGTGGTTAGTGGGCATGGGTTGACAGTTGGACTAGGTGATTTGAGAGGTCTTTTCTAACGTAGACAACTGTATAATCATCCCTTTTTTGCGTTCTTAGGGCAAATGCAGAAAAAGACTTTTAATGAGGCACATAGAAATATGTGAATGAGAAGCAAATTTCACACAGAGTAATAATGATTGTGAAATGCTCTTGTAGCCGAATGACAGCTTGAAAACTAAGGATAGATAGCAATGTTCCTTAAAAGGTAATAAATGAAGGTATTTGGAAAACTATAGATTTTTTTTCTGTGCATCTTTTTACCTAGGAAAACTGCCTTTCTGTGCCATGGGTGTAAGCTCCGTTATCCATCCAAAGAATCCTCATGTTCCAACCATGCACTTCAACTACAGATACTTTGAAATTGAGGAAGCTGATGGTAAGAACTATAAGGCAGTGTGGTACACTTGACGTGTACATGAAGGAATTGTGAACGCATGGCTAGGCTAAGAGGTTAAGAACCGGTGGACGTTTTTTCCCAGCTGTGCCAAGAGCCTGTTGAGTTGCACCGTTTTCTAGAGTTTAATAGGAGAAAGGTTCATGGAGGACTGATGAGCATTCTGATCAGGGTACATACTACCTTTGTCTCCGAAGTTGGGAGGATGTGCTGTCAGGAAAACAGCTCTCTACTTGCCTTAGGTGGTTTTTCCCTGAGTTTCTGTAGTGTGCTGCTGTTGAGGCAGGCTGCTGGGCTTGGTGGTCTAGAATGGGGAGGTCGTTTGTGCGTTGCCATTGTAGTACACCCATCATTCAGGTTGGAAGCTTCAGAGAGGCTTTGAATTATGTTGCCAGAGTATTTTGGATGATTTCTAACCAGTTACTTCCACTGGGTTTAATAACATTTCCTTTCTTTGATATGCAGTAATGTTTCTGGATTACTGAAATATCCAAGAAGTTGCAGTTTTCTTGTCTTATATAACCAGTCTTCTTGTCTTATATAATCAGAGGTAACAGTGACAATAGCATTGGGCAGCCCTTGTATAATAGGGTTGTTACTCTATCAGATGCTGTAGAGCATCCACAGTATCCAACAAGTGGTTTTTGCTGCCTTGAAATTAGTTTCGTGTTTTGCTGGTTATTGCACTGCTTTGAACTCAAATTTTTCGTGACTGGTTGGGGCTATCATGGCATAATGATTTTATTTTGTACTGTACAAATAGTTGTTCTCAGTGAACCACAAGCAATGTATTTGTTTGGAAGGTGGGCTTTTTTGTTTGTGCTTGTTTGTTTTCTTTTTCTTTTTTTTTTTTAAATGTTGTTGCTTGCCTCTCTCCTATAGGAACTAAACAGTGGTGGTTTGGTGGTGGAACGGACCTCACTCCGACTTACTTGAATGAAGAAGATGCTGTACATTTCCACAAGACTCTGAAAGAAGTTTGTGACAAGCATGATCTGAAGCTGTATCCCAAGTATAAGAAATGGTGAGAGATGTACTTGGATTCCAAAATTTTGTGAAAGCAGAAAGCAGCATTAGAAATTGCCAATTAAGTGTATTCTAGGAACAGTAGGTTCTCTTCTGCCTTCTGGTAAGTGTCAACAGACCCTAATGAAAGTCAGCAGATACACACTCTGGGACAAAATGTAGTCTGAAGGTTTCTGTAAAGAAACTGCTGAGTTTTTTTACAGAAGCCTGAGAGAGCTGACAGCTGGGATCCTAGATATGTAAACTGAATAAAAAAATAAGCTGACTCTGCAAGATTTTGTAAGCTACAGACCTCATTAGGCATCTTAAATGTTCTTTTTACCCTCTGGTGTCAAAACTAGGGTGAAATTTTTGCCTCAGAGGCCTGTGGACTTTGGACTTGCACTTATCCTGCTTACAGTGAACTCACGGTAAATGTGTGTGACTAAATTCCACTCAAGTTATTCTGCATTCAACATGTCTTTCATTATCCCTTTTTTTTTTTTTTTTTTTTTCAGTGTAGGTAAAGGAGCTTCTCCTTAACGTAGAAGCTTCATGATTTTGATGAAGCTGTAGTCTTCATTCCCAGTGACACATTCACATAGTGTTCAACAGCGTATTCTCTAAAGATGTGAACTTCGAATGTTCTTCTTGAGCTGAGAGATGTAGTTGATGGGATCCTTTCCTGTTGCTCAGTGGGGGCTTGCTGCTCTGTCTCTGATAATCCTATCTGCTGCAAGCTACGGTATCTAGAAAGGACTGTTAGCCTTTTGTCGTCTACCAGGTCTTGCCTGAGGACTGGAGATAACGTGGGTGTGTTGTAGCTTGGGTGTGAACCACTTAGTCCAGGAGCACACCTTAACATTTTAAGATTACAGTCTGATGAATTTTTTACGTGCTGGTTCAGAACGCCTACCCTAATGGTCATGTTGTTTGCAGGATAAGGAGGCAAGCAACGCCAGCAGCTGGAGATCAGAGAGATGGATGTCTGTTCTTAGTCTGAGGGCAGCTCAAAGGAAGACATTTGTCCATTGTGTCCAGTGGACAAAGGCAGTTTTCCCGATCCCAGCATGATCATTTGTTGTAAGCAGCAGCTGTGTAGGGTGTTCTCATTGCTGGAGGACTGTGAATCTCCTGTGCTTCTACTAATTTGTATTGCCTTTTTTTTTTTTTTTTCATCTTTTCTCAACCAGGAAAGGTCTCGTTATGTTTACTGCATTACCTTCCTGATCTGGCTTTAAAACTTTGGTCAGGTTGTGTGTTTTGACTCAGCCTTTTTTCCAAACTCTTCCCGCTGCTATAAAATAAAAAAGCTGATCATCTCAGTGAATGAAAAAAAAAATAGGTTAGGTTATCTATCTCCCTGTCTCTTCCTCTGTGGCTGTGCCATTTGTATTGCTCGTTAACAGTAACTGTCGATAGACACACCTATGGTGTGCTAGTCCTAAAGCAAGACAGGATTTGCTTCTTGTTGTTGGGTTCTGCTTCCCTTCCATTTCTACCCTAGGTGAAGGCTTGCGGGGCATGGTTGCCTAAGCAAACAACTGCAAGTTAGGTGTGGATACAGTGAATCAGCTGACTTATAGTAATTGCGTATCTACATGCTCCCAGTAAATATAGAATAGATTAATTTCCTCCTCATTATAAGATAAGCTGCACATATTCTTTCGTAAACTTGACAGTGAGCTGTGAATAGCCAGTGCTAGAATGACTCCATCTTCCAAACTTTTATAAAGTCTTTTTCCAAGGAAGGAAGGCTGCCTCACTTTTTTTTTTTTTTCCTTCCCTTTAAGTGACAGTGGCTTTTATATCCAGTCTTGAGTTGCTGTTTTTTTGTGGGTTGTTTTTTTTTTTTAGTTTTGATGCAGAACATCAAGCTTTTTCACAACAATAGCAAAAAGAATAGAGAGATTATTTCTAAGTTTATTGATCTATTTCACATTTGTCTGAAAGCTGTACAAATAGTCTGCAATCTGTATCACAGAATTGTAGGGGTTGGAAAGCACCTCCAGAGATCATCAAGTCCAACCCCCCTGCCAAAGCAGGTTCCCTACAGCAGGTTGCACAGGTAGGCATCCAGGTGGGTCTTGAATATCTCCAGAGAAGGAGACTCCACAACCCCCCTGGGCAGCCTGTTCCAGTGCTCCGTCACCCTCACCGTAAAGAAGTTCTTGCGCACATTCGTGCTGAGCTTCCTATGCCGTTTTCCCTTGTCCTGTCTCCACACACTGCTGAAAAGAGTCTGGCCTCTCCACTTTGCCCCCCACACCTTAGATATTTATAACCCAGATATTATAACCCAGATCAGGTCCCCTCTCAGCCTTCTTTTCTCAAGGCTAAACAGACCCAGTTCACTTAGCCTTTCTTCATAGGGGAGATGCTCCAGGCCCTTCACCATCTTTGTGGCCCTCCACTGGACTCTTTCCAAGAGATCCCTGTCTTTTTTTGTACTGGGGAGCCCAGAACTGGACACAGTACTCCAGATGAGGCCTTACCAGGGCAGAGTAGAGGGGGAGGATCACCTGCTTCGACCTGCTGGCCATGCTCTTTTAAATGCACCCCAGAATGCCATTGGCCTTTTTGGCCACAAGGACTCACTGCTGGCTCATGGCCAACCTGTTGTCCACCAGGATGCCCAGGTCCCTCTCAGCAGAGCTCCTCTCCAGCAGGTCATCCCCCAGCCTGTACTGGTGCATGCAATTATTCCTCCCTAGGTGCAAGACTCTACACTTGCTTTTGTTAAACCTCATCCTGTTTCTTACAGCCCAGCTCTCCAGCCTGCCCAGGTCTTGCTGAATGGCAGCACAGCCTTCAGGTGTGTCAGCCAATCCTCCCAACTTAATATCATCAGCAAACTTTCTGAGGTATATATTTCAGGGAATGAAATCTAGGAAGATCTCCTAGGGCGAGCTTTTGAAATCAGGTGTCCCTCCTCCTCGTAGGTAGAGAAGATGGATTAGATGACTATTAGATGACTACACATGAAAACATTTGCCATGGTCACTGACTGTTATAAGTTCAGTGGCCACAGCTTCGCAATGCCCATTTAATCAGAGCTTTCAGTGATTGCATTCTGCGTGGGGCTGTACAGTACCGCTTGTAATAGTCAGTGAAACAGTGAGGCACCTGGCGCTGTAAGAACAGACTTCTCATCAATATTTCGTAAGTGCTGTCCTGTGCCAGGTAGCAGTTAAGAGGTTTCTTTCATGGGCCCTATTAATAACTGTCTGCTGCCCCATCTAGGTGTGATGACTACTTCTATATCAAGCACCGTGATGAACGAAGAGGGATTGGAGGCATATTCTTTGATGACATGGACTCTCCTTCCAAGGAGGAAGTATTCCAGTTTGTACAGAGCTGTGCCAAAGCTGTTGTGCCTTCTTACATTCCCATTGTGAAGAAGCACTGCCATGACTCCTACACACCAGAGGAGAAACTGTGGCAGCAGCTTCGGAGAGGACGGTGAGTATCAAATGCGCGAAAGAATACACGGGAGGTGGATGAGAGTGGTTAGAATAAGATGAGCTAGTTCTTCAGGGTCACAGGGCTCATGTCCTCAGGTGCATTTTATATCCTGTCATGGTGTGGGCTAAGTTTGCTCAAACACTTCAGAGTTGCAACATTTCTGTGTACAGAACAATTTTTGGTATTCGGTGCTAGCTTGCTGGGGAGGATGCAGAAAAGGTAGTAGCAGACCCTTGTCTATTCCTCTTACTCTCCTGTGTTGCAGCAGCATAAGCAACCCATACAAAATGCCACTGTTTCTCTCAGATTCTTTCAAAAAACAAGAGAAGCAGCTGCATTTTGTAACAAGCAAAAGGGTGCATGTGTGCACAGTGCCCTGAATTCCACCTTCTGCAGACCAGCAACATGCCCTATCACATGAGGAGCATAAGGGTAAGGGAATCATGCTTACTATTCAGTAATGGAGCTAAACCCCAGAAAGGCACTGAATTACTGTACCCAAGAATGCTTTCAGTTTCTTACATACATACATACTTACTCTGATATTTTTCTTTCACTGGAATGAGTATGCCATGAACTCTTTGCAAAGGAACAAAGATACAGAGGGGTTTTGTTTTTCTGTTGTGGCAAAAAGTCACTGGAACTTAAAAGACTTCAGAGGATGTGTATTCGATGAAGGACTATTAATGCTGCAGAAGCTTAAGTTTATTGGTAGGTACTCTTGTCTCTGTCCTATCTGAGCATATGAAGAAATCATATA
Source organism: Alectoris magna (assembly GCA_030625065.1). NCBI lineage: Eukaryota > Metazoa > Chordata > Aves > Galliformes > Phasianidae > Alectoris > Alectoris magna. The sequence goes on from CM060560.1 coordinate 112,393,695, forward strand.
CGTGCACTCTGCAGAAATAGGAAGTATTTGTTTTCTGCCTTTTCTGCAAAGAAACTGGTAAAAGTGGCATGAAAATGGCATAAACATTCAAGTTTCAATCACTGGCCTGCAACAGTTACCCAGATAAGCATATATGCTTAATTTGGTGGAGCTGTTTCTTGGAGCATTGGGCTTTTAGGATCCATTCTGTGAATGGAATTTAGCAAACCTAGTAAGATTATAAGGGGAAGTAGCTTCTTCAAGCTGCATCCAGGACTAGCTCAGCCTGCTTATTGCACTGAACCAGGTTACAGATTACTGGGCTAGTCAAAGCTCTCTGTTTCTGCAAATAGTAAGGGTTCCTCTCTTCATGTTCATCTCTTAGGTACTAATTCCTCCTTACTGGTTGCTGAGATAAACCCCGCTGAATTGTCACTGCTGTTTGTATGCTGAACAGTTGGCTTCAAAGTGGGGTTCATTCTGACACTCAGTATGGTTGAAAGTCTGTTTTTGTTTGGTCTGCTATCTGAAGAAAGCACGATCAACTTCTGACAATAAATGTGTTTTTTCTGCTGTATTTTTGCTTCCTGTAGGTATGTGGAGTTCAACTTAGTTTATGACAGAGGTACAAAATTTGGCCTGCTAACACCAGGATCAAGAATTGAAAGCATTCTTATGTCTCTGCCATTGACTGCAAGGTAAGGGAATAGCTGTATGGAGTTACAGGTAGGCTCTATTCTTACTATCACACTTTATAGCTTTAAATCAATGTTCTGTTTTGGTGTCTAGTCTCGTAACACTGGTTGGTTCATTCCTGATACAAGAAATGGCCAAGTATATGCAGGTGCTTGTCTGTTCTGCTATGAATCATAGAATCATAGAATCACCAAGGTTGGAAAAGACCTACAAGATCATCCAGTCCAACCGTTCACCTATCACCAATAGCTCCCGCTAAACCATGTCCCTCAACACAACATCCAGTCGTTCCTTGAACTCCCCCAGGGTTGGTGACTCCACCACCTCTCCGGGCAGGCCATTCCAGTGCCTGACCACCCTTTCTGAGAAGTAATATTTCCTAATGTCCAGCCTGAATCTCCCCTGCCACAGCTTGAAACCATTGCCTCTAGTCCTGTCACTAATGACATGAGAGAAGAGGCCGACCCCCAGCTCACCACAATCTCCCTTCAGGAAGTTATAGAGAGCAATCAGGTCTCCCCTGAGCCTCCTCTTCTCCAGGCTGAACATTCCCAGCTCCTTCAGCCTCTCCTTACACGGCCTGTGCTCCAGACCCCTCACCAGCATGAGGTGAGGTGTGCTCACTCATTCACCAGTAACATATGGTTTACTTTTCTTAATGCTTACTCAATGCCTCTTGATATCCCCTGCTTCCTCTTTCGGTGTTTTTGTAGTAGTGCTTTGGAAAGCACGTGAATTTCTGACAGTCTTGACAAGCCTGTGGCAAGGAGTTTTACAGTTTAACTGTATGTTGTGTGAGAAAGTGCTTTGTTTTCTACATGCAGCTTTGTTTGACTGTTCAGATTTTCTTCTCGTTTGTTTTCTCTGTAACAGGTCTTATTTCATAGACTTCTGTTGTTAATTGCCTACTTTCCAAGCTGATAAGTGCCCCTCTTTTAAGTCTTTGCACATTAGCTGTTTCACGCTTTTCATCACATTTGCCACTTTTCTCTAGGCAGTTTTCTTTGTTCTTTCTGAGCTGGGGATAAGGATCAGACAACAGAAGCTGCATATCCGAGATGTAGGTGTGCTGCTGACTCATACAGTGGCGTAAGGATGTTTTGGTTCATTATTATTAATCTTAGTATGCTCCTTGCTGGTTTTGAGTTGGCTTTTTCATAGAACTGTTACGCCACAGTCTTATCTGAGCAGTAAAAGTTAACTCAGTCTCTCAGTGTATGGGTATTTTCTCTCTGTGCACTAATTTACAACAACATCAAATTGCACCCAGCAGTGTTCAGTTATTTGGCCTGTAGCTTTGCATCCTTAGGAGAGGCAACTGCAGGCAGCAGGGCAGTCTGAATGCATCTCCCCTTTCTCTGCAGGTGGGAATACATGAATACACCTCCAGAGAGCTCAAAGGAAGCTGAAATTCTAGAAGTTCTCCGTAATCCCAAAGACTGGGTGCACTGATGTGGATCATGAAGAAGGCGGATTGCTTATACTGAGCCATTACAGAAGAAGAGGAAAGCCTGCAAGCCAGTTCCTCTGAACTGCTGCTGCACGGCGTCTTAGTATAGCTATTTATACTCTTACCTGGTGCCTTAATGATGATGCTGTAGACTTGTAACTTGCAAATATGTGACCTCTTTCTTTAAGAGTGATCAGCTGATGTTGTCATCCCTTGTTGATGTTGCCCTGTGAAGGATTGGTGATACCCTCACAGGGCTAGCGTGCATGCTTCTGAACTTCAACTGATTTGTGTGTGATTGTAAAACGTTAAACTACTGTGAAGTGTTCCCCCTGTGGAATTAAAGCACTATCTGTGCCTAGATGGCACTGCTTACTTGAGAATAATGTTGGGATGTTCTAGAAATACTTTTTTTAAAGAATAAAGTGAATATTTGGTATGATTTTTAAATCTTTAAATCTGCTTTCATGAACCTTTGAAAAAGACACTTAAGACCATGTTTCATCCAGAGGCAGGGAACATTGGAAACTGGGTTAGGGTCCTAGTTGTGCCTGCTGGGTGCAAGAGTTGGCTGTGTGCTTTAAAGAGAAGCTCGAGTGCTGCTCTCCCTAGTTCTATCTCACCTGTGATCAACCACACCAGCACCACCTCTCTGCCCATTCCTTGTCAGGAAGGGCTGGGTTGGTCAGGAAGCTGCTAGGTGTGGCCCTGGGCTTCCTGCACAGACCTGCCTGCTCTGATTGCCCTTTCTGCCTACAGCATGAACTTGGACTGAATGCACCCTCAGTAAATTGCAGATGACACAAAGTGGGAGGAAGTGTTAGTCTGCCCGAGAGGAGGAAGGCTCCACATGGATCAGGATAGGCTGGACAGAGGTGCTGAGGCCAGTTTTATGTGCTTTACCAGGACCGAAGGCTAGGTCCTATGCTTTGTTCACAATTATGTAGTAGTGGCACTGAGGGCCATAGATTGTGGGTGTAGCAGCGATGGATTGACAATTGGACTAAGTTACCTTAGTGGGTTTTTTTTGATTCCTTCGAAGAAGGAAAAAGCAAAAAACTGCTCTGCTGAAGAAAAAGAAAAAAAAGGTACTTTCTCCCCGTCGGGGAATCGAACCCCGGTCTCCCGCGTGACAGGCGGGGATACTTACCACTATACTAACGAGGAGCAGTTAACATTCAGTGGCCCGCCGGCACGTCCTATGACGTCAGCGCTTCCAAGCTGTGAGGTGGCACAATGGGTTCTGTGCAGTTTTGACCCTAAACTGCCCCAGCTGGTTATCCCGGCCCTGCGGGACTGACAGCCACTCTCACATCTCATTCGGACGGCCATCCCAGACCACCTGCTTTTCCTCTCCCTTCTGCAAAGAAATATCTAACACAGAGAGCACGCAAACTTCTCCGTAGGGGACGTTTTCACGCGCGTTGCAGTTTTTCCTCAGTAATCAATGAAATCCAAGAAAAACATACTCAGCATCAAAAGGAAGCTGGCCCGTACGGGGATCGAACCCGCGACCTTGGCGTTATTAGCACCACGCTCTAACCAACTGAGCTAACCGGCCACGCTGTATAAAAAACTCGTTATGTCCACAGCTCACCGACCCTTCGGACGCCACGTGGGGGGAGGAGAAGGCGGTGGGAAGGCAAAATATCAAAAAGTCTGACTTTCGAACCTCTCGCTGTTATGCGCGGCATAATGCGCAGCATAGTTCCTTCACAATTACTCGTGGGGCACTACAGTGCGGGGCCAAAACGTAAAGCCACCTCCCCGTCGGGGAATCGAACCCCGGTCTCCCGCGTGACAGGCGGGGATACTCACCACTATACTAACGAGGAACTGGATACACACGTGGCCCTCCTGCCAGCCCGCCAAAAAAAGCCCGCGAAAGCACTGTGGTGTGTGAGGACATCCCGCTAATTTACAGGTACTCAAATCGCCATCCTCCGTGTGCCAGCCTCCATGGGAAACCAGGAATCCCTCCCAGCTGGAAAGCCAGTTAGACCGCGTGTAAAAACAAAACACTGGGAAAACAGACAGGAAACAGGTTGGAATCCCTTCCAGCCTGTGGAAAAGAAGTAGTGAAGGAGGACATCACCAAACTCCAGCCCTTAGCTTCATCAGCTGGTGGTATGAGTGCTAAGCTGGGTCCCTCACCTATCATCTTCTCCTTTCCCACCAGTATCACCTACCATTAAATGTGATAATACAAATAACGCATTTAGGAAGCAAAAGAAAGATAGATAGATAGAAGCTGCACAGAGAAAGCATACAACTGTGTCACAGCTGCTCGCTCAAAACCAGACAACTGCCATGAGGAATCATAGAATGGCCTGGATTGAAAAGGCCCACAATGCTCATCCAGTTTCAACCCCCTGCTATGTGCAGGGTCGCCCACCACCAGAGCAGGCTGCCCAGAGCCACATCCAGCCTGGCCTTGAATGCCTCCGGGGATGGGGCATCCACAACCTCCTTGGGCAACCTGTTCCAGTGCATCATCACCACCATCTGGGTGAAAAACTTCCTCCAAATATCTAACAACTTAACTTAAATCTCCTATCATCATCTCAGTTTAAAACCATCCCCCCTTGTCCTATCACTATCTATCTACCCTTGTAAACAATCATCTTTCCCCCTCCTGTTTATACGCTCCCTTCAAGTATTGGAAGGCCACAGTGAGGTCTCCCCAGAGTCTTCTCTTTGAGGATACTACCATAGATCTGGAGTGAGAAGAGTTAGAGCTGAGATGATATGAAGGGAATGTGACACAAAATGTCTGGTGGAGAAAAAAAAAAAGAAAAAAGAGCAGGAGTCAGTGATGCATGGAGAAGGAGAAAATAGAACCCCACAGTGTGTGTTGTACACAGTGGGCACTGCGGGCCCATTGTATGCCTCATAATTTTCGTATATAATCTACTTGGGTTAGGACTGGGCTGACATTAGGATCACAAAGGAGACCGGATGGGACATACTGCACAATCCTGACTGGAACACTCAAGACCAGGAGAGGCAGATCTTACGTCGGTCTTTCAGTGAGGTTATTTGCCTGCAGGTTTTAGCACACGATCAGGGTGACGTGGAAGGGTTTGGGCCATGAAATACCGGTCGGGAAACGCAGCAGGTTCCAGAGCTCCGACAGCTCCAGCAGCCCGGGAACATGCACGTCACAATCTGTCTATCTATCTCCTCACGCGTCTCACGAGCCGCCAAACGGCAGCCCAGCAACGCAGCTGCCGCCCTTCCGCGCCCTCACGGCAGGCGGAGTGCAACCACTAAGGACAGTTCTCTCCTCGTTAGTATAGTGGTGAGTATCCCCGCCTGTCACGCGGGAGACCGGGGTTCGATTCCCCGACGGGGAGATAGCGTTATCATTTTGCGCCCCGCTACCCTTTTTATCCCTGCGGCACACAGCGCGTCCCGCCGGCGGCGGCGCTGGAGGCAGATGGCGGCACAGCGCCATACCGTGTGCGGCGGTGGCGCCGAGCACAGGGCGGCCGTGATCGTATAGTGGTCAGTACTCTGCGTTGTGGCCGCAGCAACCTCGGTTCGAATCCGAGTCACGGCATAAAAACGTATTTTTTTTTTTCTTCTTTTTGTATGTTATTATTTCCGTAAATATTTTTGTGCTCAGCCAGTGGCTGGGACGAGCTGCTGAGACCGCAGGGTCCCTTCGGTTGGCTGGGCGGGACGCAGCTGCCGAGCCCTGGGCCGGGGCCGCCCGGGGCTGGTGATTTTTGACAGGAAACGCGAGAGCAGGAGGAAAAAAAAAAAAAAAAGCCAAAAAACTGAAGCGGTAGTGGCCCGTACGGGGATCGAACCCGCGACCTTGGCGTTATTAGCACCACGCTCTAACCAACTGAGCTAACCGGCCCGCCGAACGACCGCGCCGCACGCCTCCAACCGCCGGCCTCAAATGCCGTTTCCCCGCTCCCCGGCCCAGAGACCGCGAGTTTCGGCGGGCTGCCGACGGCTCGGGGCCGCCTGAGGCCTCGGTGGCATCAGGGAAAAGGACGGGGCTCCAAAGGGTAGCGACGGCACGGCTCGGAGCCGCGCTGAATAGCGGGAGGCCAAAATGGCGCAGCGTGCAGTAGTCGTGGCCGAGTGGTTAAGGCGATGGACTAGAAATCCATTGGGGTCCCCCCGCGCAGGTTCGAATCCTGCCGACTACGGAGTCATTATTTTTCCACCCAGCGGCGCCGCCTTCCCTCCCGTACCGCTAGGTATTTTTTTTAATTTTTTTTTTCCGCAGCCCTCCTACAAACGTTTTCTCTCCGTTGTGGGAGAGTCACAGACCGCCCAAGCAGAGAAGCAGCTCGGAGCAAGGAACGCTTCTCACCGTGATTCCCCGCCTTTCGCCGCGCCGCTCCCGCGGACCTTTCCCCCACCCCGTACCGCGGCCCATTTGGGCGGGGCGCGGCCTACACGGCGGCGGCCTGCCCGGCGCCGTGGCTTAGCTGGTTAAAGCGCCTGTCTAGTAAACAGGAGATCCTGGGTTCGAATCCCAGCGGTGCCTGTGGGCGCAGCGATTTTTGTCGCCAAAGAGCTGAGAGGGCGCAGCGGAGGAAACAGCTGACGGCCGCCGCCTGTTCTGCACCTCGCAGAGCGGCTGAGTTGCCTGCCCAGGCCTCACGCCGGGGGCGTTACTCACTTTCCACTAGCGTTCCAATGTTTTGACTTCTATTAATGAAAAAAAAAACTCGGACAAGGTTTCAAAAGGAAGCTGGCCCGTACGGGGATCGAACCCGCGACCTTGGCGTTATTAGCACCACGCTCTAACCAACTGAGCTAACCGGCCACGTCGTTTAGTTTTTCAACGCCGTCTCTGATCCCCCTCTCCAGATCGGGTCCTGGCATCTCCGCGACCGCCGCCGCAGTCCCTCGGGCAACACGTTGCCCACGACAGGAACAAAAAGCACAGGCATAACGCGTTTCCTCGGCGAAGCCTCCTCCCTGCCCGGCCCGCTCGCCACGGGGCGAAATGGCCGCTTCTCTCTGCAACCCCTCGCCCTTGGCTCCCCGGTTGTTGTGCCTTCCCCGCTCTCCGCTGCCTTCCGCCCGTCCTCCGTAACGGCGCGGTCTCGCGGCCCCACAACCGAGCGCCCGCAGAGCAAGGAGAGAGAAAGAAAGAAAGAAAGAAAGGAAAAAAAAAAAAAAAAAAACCAAACAAACCAAAAACAATTGTCAGGAGTGGGATTCGAACCCACGCCTCCAGGGGAGACTGCGACCTGAACGCAGCGCCTTAGACCGCTCGGCCATCCTGACGTGCTGATGGCACACTTCATCCGGCCCACCTCGGCCCTGCGCGGGCCCCAGCGCGTCGCTTCGCTGCATGGCGTCCCCCGGTGGGGCGCCACGGGACGGGCACGGTCACCTCACCGCCTCTTAGCCTTGCTTCCACTCTGCCCTAGGGGCAGGTGGGCAAAGGTTTCTGTTACAGCCTTCTGGCCTTCTGGCAGTTACTCCGAGGAAAAGGGCAGGAGCTCAGATCAGACAGGTATGCAGGAAAGCGAGAAGTGATAATCCAAGTTCTACTCATGTAAACAAACTTCCAACTCAAAATAATTTTGGAAAGTTAGTCCACAGCTTCCTGTTTCATTGAACTGAATATGTGCTCTGGTATTCAAAGGCCCCAGTTAGGCAGGGAACTCCCAGGAACTATGCTGAGCCCCACATAAATGAATAATCAACTGGAAAGCAGAATATATGGTGGTTACAGACAAAGAAGGGGGAGATGGAAGCAGAGAAATTTTGCTACCCATGAAGAATATTGGCCTAGAAGTATAACTGCTGCACATATTGCTTCTGATACGAGATACGGGATTTGAAACTTGTCTTCAACTGAATAATAATAATAAAAAAGCATCACTAAAGAAAGAATGAATCCACATTGAATAAATCCACGTTGAGAGAGGTAGCAGGATAAGATTTTCACACAGAGGGTGGTGACACACTGGAACAGGTTGCCCAAGGAGGTCGTGGATGCCCCATCCCTGGAGGCACACAAGGCCAGGCTGGATGTGGCTCTGGGCAGCCTGGTCTGGTGGTTGGTGACCCTGCACATAGCAGGGGGTTGAAACTAGATAAGCACTGTGGTCCTTTTCAGCCCAGGCCATTCTATGATTCTATGCTATGAAATGTTTGCACTGAGAAACCTTACCCTATTTAATACTTAGAAGAATGAAATAATCAGAAACTCAGGATCCTTTCATAGGAACGTAAGAGAAATCTACTTCTCTGCTTGAATAAGCATTTTGAGCACAGTAGAGAAACTGCATCTTCACTTCGATAAAAAAATTCCTTCTGAGAAGCAAACATGAAAAACGTATTCCTTTACATCCTTCCTTCATTTTGTTACTGACACATTCCAAAGCTGCTATCATCTTTCCTTACCATTATGCTATCCTCAAAATGACTTTTTTTTCCTGATTTCTTCAAACCAACCCAGCTTGCTTTCTTTCTGATCTTGCCTCCCTCACACTCATCTCTCTTGTTCTTGTTTCCTCTAGGACTGTGTTCCACCTGTCTTGAAGAGGAAAGAAAGTTTTCTAACTAAAAAACATACACAGGAATCCAAGAAATAAGCAAATATTTGCTTTTAATATTTTCCTAAAAGTGTTTTAAAATAGCTTAATTTATAACGATTTTATTAACTTTCGGATACGCAATCTCATTTTTGTACTACACTGCTATTGTTGGTAACTTTTCTTTTTTCCTAGAACAGTTACAAAAATGTAGTTATTTGTTTAAACAACTGCCTTACAACAGCAGTCCTGTCTGCTCAGTTACCTGAAGGTAAAATATCACTTTCCGCTTCTATTGCAAAGGACATTTAGATGCCAAAGAGATTTTTGAGGTCAGCCAGAGTGAGCTTTGAGGTTTCCCCTTTGCCTGCCAGCACCTGTTGGGCGAGACCTTTCTTCCTGGTCTGGAGTTGTACGATCTTTTCTTCTACCGTTCCTTCACAGACAAACCTGAAAATCCAAAGCCACATCACATCAACTGCTAGGAAAAAAAAATACAGCTTATGGAACGCTGACAACTTCCTCTGTAAACATCCAAAAGTTTGCCTCAAATACTAATGGCTTAGTATGTGACTGACAAAATAGACCTGTCCACCAAAAATAGTGGTTCCCACATAGATGTTACAGCATTTCAAATAAAAGTCTGATGTAATTTAAGCCTCAACTCTGGCCATCTGAAGCAACAGTAAGTTTACGATAAATTCCCACAATGGTGGTTTGATAACAGATGACACATGCCACTAAAAACATTATACGCAAATCAGCGTCTCAGATTTCAGGTGCTTTGAACTGGCTGTGCACTCACAATAACTGAGCTATGTTTCCCCACCTTAGCCTTACAGATACTACAGCTTTTTTTCTATGGGCCAACCTCACCACTTGTTAGAAGTGCTCTGCATGTTACTTATATTAGGTCCAGGCTTAGGAAGCATGGTGGCTACCTCTGGAATACCAATTTAAAACACATCAAGAAGCATCCTCAAGTGCTTACTGCCATGAGATTCCCAACTGTCCTACAATGCTTAGTTATAGGACTGCATTCTCCAAGACAGATCTACTTAGGGAAGAGTAAATGAGATGTGAGATTATTCCTGCCCACAATGTTGTTTTTTTGTTTGGTTTTGGTGGGTTATTTTTTTTTTTGTTTGTGCCCAGTCTCTTGTAAGGGAACAAGCCTCAAAAGAAGGGGTGCTGTTTCACAAGCTAAAGCCAGACACAGCAGTACATGACTAACAGCTCCATTTACTGCTGAGAGGTCCAGACCTGTGTATCACAACATCCTTCTGCTGCCCCACTCGGTAAATGCGGTCGCAGGCCTGTTCCTCGAGTGCAGGATTCCTGCAAGAAAAGAAACAGCTGGCATAAGCCCCTGGGCTGTGTTCAGGAATTACTGAAATACCGGTGCCTCACACTGTTCTCTTTTTGACCACCTCCAGAGCCTTCTGTTTTCTTCCTTGGTAGAACTACAGCCTCCTCGCAGGTTACCTCAGCTTTACTAGCTTGATGACCAATATGCACCCAACACTATTTCCTTTGCAGGTTACCCAGTAACCAGGAAGGTTACTTTACTTCCTAGAGAAGTAACCTGCTGCAACTCCACACAAGATCAGACAAAAGGGTAGTAAAAAATAAAAATAAATAAAATGTGGTTCTGAATGATGAGAGGCAGCATAAATATCCGGAGTTCATATGTACTGTTTTCATAGCTCTGTAAAACCCAAGGTACGCTAGCTATGCTTACTGATGATCCTCAAGACAATCTTATTTAGTTCAATACAAATTCCTGTACCTTTATTTCTTGCTACCTGAAATTTAAGCCAGGGATTTTTGCCCAGCAGGACTGTGTTTTATGGCTGCGAGCACTGGATAGACAAATCCAAAACTGAGTATTTTGGAGGAAGGCTACAGTAAAACACTTTTCTACAACTAATCATTAGCCCTTACACTCAGCTGAACAATTCCTTCCTACTCAGCTGTATCAGAAGGCACAACACAAATGGTGTGGAAGAAAGCAGCGTGCCCTGCATACTTCCTCATAGATGGAAATTTTATTTTTCTTTACCAGTGCATGTCAAGGAGAAACAGGTGGTTTCCTCCAGTCAAGTTCAGGCCCACACCTCCAGCCAGCAAAGAGACCAACATTACCTTCAAAGGCCAAAACAGAGATAAGAGAAAATTAATGCTTCATATATGCCACATTAATTTGAAATAAAGTCCATACCAAAGGATCTGTTTATCCTATTTCTATGTATATATTTATTATGTGTCTGTAGCCTGCCAGATGTTACTTAATGTTACACAGAAGGCTGGACACTGAAGTTATGGCTCTAAGAGAGACCAGCTTGACATTCCATATCTATCATACTGACAAATGTTTAAGGACTAGAGAAAGGACTGCAAAGCTCACCCTCTCTCCATGCCCCCCTTAAGTGACTGGCCTTTCTGAAGACAGCCTGTTGCCAACAATGGCACCAATTAGCACCGGCTATGAATTAAGAATCAGGATTACTTAAAACACAAGCAAGTGGACTGAAATGACCTGCCACTCATTTCACATTGCTTACACATAGCCTAATGCTTAGAAAAAGATGAGTAGCTGGGAGGAAGGGAATACAACAGATGATCAATTGAGAGAAGATTCTTGTACAGCAAGAAAATAACTGAATTTGTTAAGTACAGAGCTATTTGTTATATATTTTTATTGCTAAATTTCACAGTATGTTAAAAACACTGATCTTGTTTAAGAACAAGCCATTCATATAGCTTGCAGAAATTGTCTTTTCTTTACGTTCAAATCCAGAAGGAGAAAGCTGCTTTCCAGACAGCAACTTGATTAAGAAATCCGGAAAAGAAAACAAGCTGACGCATCACTTGCTCCCCTCCCAGTCAGAGATCCGTCCTCTGAAGAGGCAGCCTGTCCTGCCTAAATTACAGCCACGTCAGTGTTTAGATCAAAGCGTACCACTATGAATAATGAATTTGGATTCAGACTTCTTTAGATATTTGGCAGGTTTCCTTCCCTTGGCAAAAAGAGACTAGAAACTATTTTCATGAAGAGCCCAAACACTGTAGTTCACCAGCATTAAAAGAAACAAAAAACAATAAAATATTTGACGGTGAAAGAAGTTACGGTGAGGTCACCTTATTTTGAAATCCCACCCCAATTCCAATCTCCCTATTCTTATACTGGGGTGAGATATGTTCTTCTTAACCTGTCTTCATTCACAGTTTCAACTGTCATTCTCTCTCCTCAAAAAAGATTATAGCCTGGTACAAGGTATCTGCTGTGCTGCAGAACAGCAAAAAAATCTTACAGGTTCCTTGGCAAGCAGGGGATATAAAGAAAGAGAAATCTTCCAGTGCGGTGACAGGAGTTGGAAACAACCAATCTGTTCTGAATGGAGCTAACCGGCCCCATAGCTTATACACGACATCTTTTGAAAACGCTGAAGATTTCGACAGCCTTTGTACTAATTCCTGAGTCAGATGTTCAGTTCAGAACAGTTGATATCCAAAGGAACTTTCCACAGCTGCTCCTGGTCATGATAAATTCTACATCTGTTTTTGCAGCTACCCCTTTCCCTGTTGGTCTTGACATCTAGGTATCCAAATGAAAGCAGTGTCAGTAAATGAAATCGTGAAGTCACCTATTGTAATTGCTCATAATAGTACCAGTAACGGCAGGGAAGCAGTGATTTCATACCTGAGGCCCTTTGGGATTGTTATTGAACTCTTCTACCACATCCATTCTCTGTTTAGGATTAACAGAGCCATCCAGCATTGAATACTTCAGCCCTAGCCTCTGGAGATGCACAGCCACAACCTTCAGCATGCTCGTCCACTGAGACACAACAACACTGGAGAAAGAGAACAAGGAGTTTAGAACAGATCCTACGTGTAGTCTGAGAGCTTGGTTATTGCAGTGTCTCACCCAAGAGGACAGTGATACAGGCACTATTCCCAATTGCAATCTAGGCACAGAAGTCCCCTCCCAGTTCAGAAATAGATTCACTATTAAGTGTAGTGGCACAACCTGCTGCACAGGGCTAATAACCAACGAACTTGAGTCAAAGTAACTCTATTTCCACCACTACTTTTGAATTTTGCATTGTCAGCCACCAATCTCAAACTGTAGTGTTTTCCACAAAATGAACCAACAGCAAACACCAAACTTGGATTTCTCAGGGTCTCTCACTCCCCACATTCTTTAGATTAAACACCTTGGAAGGCGGTCATTGTTCACTCAGTTTTTTGTTAGACAACAAAAGTAACGTCGGTGCTCTTGTTCTTTTGGTAGGAATAATCTTTCAAAGAGTTTGTGCCCCCCAGGCCCTGTACGTAATGACACAACTGTAACTACTTTCCAGCCACGTATCTCCAAGTACATTCAACACTGTTTACCAAAAACAAGCACAGAGTCCCAGGAGCAGTAGGATTGGAGCTGAGGACAAACGCACCTCTGCATGACCAAATTCTTCTCAGTCCTATTTTAGGAGGAAAAGAGTCTGCTTGGCCCTCAAAGCTCAATATTCCTCACACACTCCCCCGCTAAGTTTACACTAATCTACTTCTTAACTTGCTTTCTTACTTTTTATTAGATTTTTCTCAACCAGCTTTCATATATTGTAGTAGCTTCACCATTTCACTGTTCCTGGAATCTGTATTCAATTGTTTTAAATCACCTGTCAAAAGACATGCTTCTCTCAATCACCGAGACTTAATAAAAGGGCACATTTACTAACCTCTTCTGAGACTCTGAGTGACTCTGAATAGTTTTCAGTTCAGCTAAGAGGTGAGATACCTGCAAGAAAAAAAAAAACAAAAAAACCACGTCTGCTTGGTATCATAACCCAGGTCATGCTTAGCTATTCTTCACGAAACAGAAAGTTATTTTGATAACTCTTTAATTGCGTCTTTTACCATGCTCAGACTTTCAAGATAAATTCATAATTATAAGTAAGAAATGGAGTCATACAAACATGTTTTACAAAGTCCGGCATTTCTGTGAGAAGTTACTGCAACCTGTCCTCATGCTCTGCACAAGCACCACGCTCACGAGTAACGATTTTCTAAACTGCTGTGAATCCAGTGCTCAAGATTTTCGCTGATGTTTCATCAGCATCGTCAAGTTCTCACAGCTTTATTAGAAGTATCCATCAAACTTCTGATTACACCTAAATTGTCAACTTACCTTGATCTGCGATTAGCAAAGTGTGGCAATTCATTAACAGTTTGAAAGAAAAAGTTCTGAAACCGAGCTTCTCAAGGGAGGCCAGAAGATCAGAATACCTTGGTGCTCTCCTTGGTGATTTCAAAGAGATCTGTTTTAAAAGCTGTGCCATTGAGGTAGACTGTTGACTTGGAATCAGGAGTCTGGAGCTCAGACAGGGTCAAAGCACTAAGTTGTTCCTCAATGGAGAGAGAAAGGCCTTCACTGGTCAAATTAACTTGGTCCAGAGCCTGCAAGAAAAATGCAATATAATAAGAGATGTCAGCCAAGCCTGAGATCAAATTCAGTGCTGATCTACAGTCTGTGCAATGTCTGCTGAGGTCAGCGAGTTGGAAAGGAGCTATGTAAGACAATATGAATACAGCACCACAAAGAAACATTACTGGGTCAGACAACAGCCTCTTTATTCTCATATTCCAGCCCAAGCAGGACTTTGTAGGGCAAGTACATGAGCCCACACATCTTCTGCGATCTGGTCACAGAATCATCCCACATCACTCAAGATTTGTAGGATTCAAGATGTTAGGGGATAAATCTCTGCTCATTCTCTTAGAATTTGGATTTACTTCACAGCTGCTTTATACTGCAGCGCAATGAACTTCTGAAAGATCGATCTCAATGCAAGGCAACTTCAGTCAAGGCACTTAGAGAACTCAGTCACACATAAGCCATAGATAAAGGCTGTACTTGTGGACTTACACACTTTTCAAGATTTGGTTAAGATCAAGACTTATGCTTTGCCATTAAAAGTCTACTTATTTATTTATTTGACGTGAATAAAGCTATTTCCAGAGCCACGGCTTCCACTCACAGGTCATACTGGGAAACTCAGTAAGGCGTATGCTCACCCTACTATATGTGTCCATTCATAAACCCCTAGGTAAGTGATCCAACAGTGTCAAAAAGTTCATTAAATTACACAAACACCTGAATTAACCCCTCCACACCACCACTATTGCAATTCAATGCAATTACCACTTTCAGTAAGGAGAGATGGCAGCAGCACTGACGGAGCCTCAACAGCATAGATAAGACGTGGGCAGTACTTGAGACTTGGGAAGCACTTTGAGAGCTTGCTAGGAATTCCTTTTGACTGCACCCAAAATCTTGTGCAACTGCCAAGGAAGGAACAGAGAACAACAAGAGATCTTGGAGGCACTTTCAAGTGGTGCCCAGCAAGCATTTCGAGCCAGCACACAAACACTTGATTTAACACAGGAACTCAATCTCCCTTAAAAACAAAACTAAAAGCAAACAAACAAACAAACCCACCCAGATGACCACACAAATCAAAGTACTACATTTCTTATACTGACACCTCTTCCCTGGGCAATCACACCTTTATTTCAGAAGGAGAGCCAGGGAAGTTAAGAGAATTTCCCAGAGCCACTGAAGTGGGAACAGACCTTTTGAATGCCGACTCAGTCAGTTTTCAGTCACCACCCATTACTACCAACAAACTTTGATAATTGTTTTGGTGTTCCTTGATTCATACCTTCCTTTATTACCCACAGCAAATGGACAGACTGGCAGATTCCTCAATAACTAAAAAGGACTTCCCTGAAAGCTAAGCAGGAGGAGGTTTCGTAGGGGCTTCAAACCCCAAACCAAATTCTTTATAGGAGCATGGGCGCAGCTAAGCATTTTCCAAAGAATTTCTAAATCTTGATGCCCCACGGGGCCAGTTAATGAGGTTCCTCCTCATTAACTGTGCACTTAAGAGTTACTTCTGCAATTATCTTCATGGGAGGGCATGCTCAAACCTCTCTCAAATGGGTTATTCCCAGCATACTCTTTGCCTTCATTTTTCTGCTCTTGCCGTTTTAGGTAGGACTGTAGTGTTGACCTAGAAAAATAAGATAAAGACTGGAATTTATGGCAAGAAAAAAGGCAAGAGGCACTTGAGCTTAACAAGCAAGCTGTCAGTGAATTAAGGAACGTTTCATTAATTATTTACTTTGTCATGCTCCATTAATGTACACTCCTGAAGTCAGAGAGAGTTTTGTTTAACAAGATCAAAAAGAAAGATCCATTTTGGAAAGCTAAGGTTAGTAAGTCTGATTTTCAGAATACCCTGAGTATAACACGAGCCACGGCCCAACGGACAGCATTCTTCATAAAAAATACAAAAGGATATCTTTAAATATATAGTTACAAGGAAAGAAGGCTCTTTGCAATAGCACTGGAGAGAGACCCTGTGAGAATACAAGGTGCTGCTGGTTTGCTTTACAGACAACTAGAGAGGCCAGCATAACTTCAGATCATATAAATATCACAAGGTACAGAAGACAAATTGTCTCCTACACAGGTGCAGGGACATCATCATTTAAGAATTACTGTCACAGTTCCTAGTGCTCCTCCATGGCAGGAGGGCTGGAACCAGATTTTCCTTTTCAACGAAAACTATTCTGTAATTCTATGCTTGACAAATAGTCAGAAAGGGGGAAAGAATAACCTGAGTTTGTCCAAAAGATCTTCTCATCTAAAATGGATTAACCATTCTAATTTTTCATATTGGTAAGAAACGAAAACACAACATACTGTATTTCTTTTCACATTCATACCTGGATCTTGCAAAGAACACATTGTATACGGACTGCTCCTCCGCTGAAAGTTTTAACTGATGCAACTGCATGCTACGCTGCGGTAAAGATACCTGAATATACACAACATCAGATATACATAATGCAAACAAATCTCATACAGCATCACAAAAACCAGTGTCCCAATATTTAACATAGTATTCAATGTCTCTAATGAAAAAAAAAACAACAACAACAGCTATCTATGAAGTCATTTACATTAATTAATTACGACACAACACAGATATGCACAGAATTCTGAGTAACCTGGTTAACACTCAGGATGAAAATCTTCATTCCAAGTCATAACAAAAGGCATGAAAACTAAGAATAGGCTGCTGTATATCTACCACTGAGGAATTAATTTACTGCACTGACAAAGCAGCTTCTCAGCTTCCCATTTAGAATCAGATAGTAACCAAAAACTACACCTGAAGTTTTACAGACACACTGACAACCTATAACTCAGATTAACAGATTATCCGTAAGGAATAATGGAGAAAGCCAATGCCCCAGTACACACCAAACCCATTTCACACTCTGCAGCTTTGACTCAGAGACCTAGACTAGCTCTCCATTACATGGATGTCTACTTGCAATTGCTTGACACGTTCTCTTCTGCATTTGATTTATAACTAAAAGGTTTCATTTTCCCATATATTTCTGTATTCTGGGTAAGCAGACACAGCATCCCACAGGGATTTATTCCTCTTGCTCAAGAGAGTGCAGCTGACAGGAAAACCCACCCATTAGCAAACATATGCATGTGAAGAGTTAACTTGCTGCAGCAAGGAAAGTAATGAGATGATCGTCTAGGGCTTACCAAGGGCTTTCCAGTTGAGTCCAGCTGGTCCTTAGTTCTCCGTAATAAGAGGCTCCTAGTTAAAAGGCTTAGCCTATCTCCTCCCTTCTTAGTGTTGTTATCTACCTGGTATTTCCACACCTTGTATTCATCAAAAGGAGAGCAACGTAGGAATCTAAAACAGAAGGTAAAGCAACTTCATACCAAGGGAAGAGAAGCTCTTCAGTTACTCCTGAGCGACGAAAACCAAACTCCTTGTTATTTAAAGCAAACAATTTCTAACTCATCAAGAAGCAACAAAATACTTCCAGTTCAATGACATCCATAACTTGTTTGGTCACTAGCATAGTGAAAGCGACATTCTGACTCCGTACCCATAGCATCCTCTTAGCCCATTACAACTCAAACAAAGCACATCAAGAATCACATCCTCTTGCCAAAAAGCCTACTCATTTGTTAATTACAGATTTCATATATCTTAATTGAAAATTAATTTCAACTCTCCAAAATTAATTTTAAATGCGGGTTTTCTGGTTCTCCAATACCATTTACTACTTTTCCTCCTCAGCAATAAGGGAAGACAGAGTTTAACCTGTTAATCATTTGTTTAGAGAAGCCAGTTTTCCACTCTTCCCTTAACAGCGTATCTCTCTTTAAAGATCCTCCCAGGTAGACTTAATAGGAACAAGCATTACTGCACAAAAATTCTGATCATTAACACTGGTTTTGTGGATATTCTCCTTGAAAACATAGGAGATCTTAAGTAATTTTCCCTTTGTCTTCCATGAAAGCAGTATAGTTATACACAGCAGTAGGCACACGGTCTGGTTCATTCACTGCCTCTGCCTCACCATCCCTTTTACCTCAGGAATCACTCCAACTTAGAAACAACTTCAGCACTTTGTCAGTGAAGAATCACTGGAACTGGAGCCCTATCCATGTACCTGACATGCAGTCACCTCACCTCAGAAGAGAGTACATGTCCAGTAAGTTGTTCTGTATTGGTGTCCCAGTGACAGCCCATCTGGCTCTGGCTCTCAGCTTGCACACAGCTATGGAGGTTTGAACCTTTGGATTTTTAATAGTGTGAGCTTCATCCAATATAACTCGAGCCCAAGCTACTCTGAGCAGAGGGGAACAGGGAGATGACCCACTCTGAAAGAAAAAAAAAAACGAACAGTTTTTTTAAACACAGAGCAATACCCTTACTAGGCAATCTAAAGAGCCACAAGCAAACGTATTTCCAGCAAGAAACATTTTCTTTTTGATAGCAGTAATCTGAGCTCTTACAGCCATGCAGGAGATTATTTCAAAAAATTACTTCTCCAATGCTTCCATGAAATTTTCTAATCTGAAGTATATGTGCTTGCCTACTCATGATGGCTATTTCTAGTATTTTGCTGGGTTTGGTTTTTTTTTGCTTTTAACATTTTATCTCCCCTTCCTTCCCAAGAGGCATTCAGTATCAGTAACATTTTGCTAGGCTGGGACAAAAGGAATCCATAATTCCACTGGGGCACATACAAATAAAAGATTATAAAACTTCTAAGCTTATAAATACAGGATCTCCCCAGATGCCACCTAAAGGCTTCAGGAAATTCAAAGGCTTGTTTGCTCTAAGACCTATATATGGAACTGCACGCAGAGGTTGGAGGCAAAAAAAATCCAGCAAGGGACTTCCTCTCCACTGCATACCTGAGTTCAACCAGCATTCAACAATCACTTTATTTTCACAGTCTAGCAAATACACTGCTGTTTCTTCAAGAATACAGAATATAAGCCGCCTCCACGTCAGCTCAAACTGAGTCAGAGCCTGAGCATGATAGGCTTCTGGTAGTTTAAAGGGGCGTTAGTGCTTCGAATAGCAAACACCAAGCAGCAGATTCTAGCATCCTTCACAGTCTTGTCTCAAAGAATACACAATTCATCAATGCACTCTTAAAATTACTTCTTAATAAAATTTCAGCCGTGCATTCTGTAGCACATTCTGTATTATGTCAGAACAGGTTTATTGTATTTTTTCCACATTATCACTCTGCACTTCACAATACTTTCTCTCATGACTTCGTTTTTATTGTGCAATCTTCTGTTCATTGTAGCATTAGGTGCTCCCTGAAACAATACCAGCTTGCATCACCTCAGAACAAAAAGATTAGGACAATCTTTTATCAACAACATGGCTTCTCACCCCCACTTCATGGTCCTTAGCAGGGAATTCCCCCTCCTCTTTGCTCGTGGGAACCTCCTTAGAGAGAAGGCTGTAGGTTGTGACAACAACATCATATTCAGAGAGCCTGCATCAAAGAACGGTAAGAATCAGAAGCAAGAACGAATGAAGAATCCATTTTGCAAAGCAGACAAAATGCATGCTCAAGGTTTAAGAACAACATGGTTCTACAAGAGCTATATACAATTCAACAGAAAACTGAACTTCACTGCAGGAATGCCAGACAGTCTCCATTTTCTGGACACTGAACGTAGATACAGCAAAATCAAGAAGGTGGTAAGAGACATAGAATCCACACCGCGTGAGATAATGACTTAGAATGTGGTACACAGAAAAACTGCTCAGAATAGCCTGAAGTGGCATAGAAAATTTTCAGATGTACACATAAGGATGATAATATAACTACAAAACACAAGTGTGGAAGAAACTGCTACTTAATCTCTGCAAGCAAGAGACGTGCATTAGAAGACATACACTGTTTTTGTTACCAGGAGTAATAATAGCTTGCACCAGAACAACCTGGCATGGGTAGAGGTCATAAAGGCTTTGCTATATAAAATATGAGGGCAGACAGCAGCCTGACCCTCTGAACCCCTAAACATTTCCATGTTTCAGGTTCTTCCAACATTTTACTGCCACTGAATTTTAACTCTGATGTACACAATCTCTTGTTAAGTTGTATTTAACTTTTCTTGGTCACATTTACAGTTTAGCACTTACACCTCTGCATGCTTATCTCGGTTTGGCCCATGATACAAGTAGACCCTCAGTTTTCCAAAGCCCACACGTCTGTCAATCTCTTTCTTCCAGTGATGGATCAAGGATGCAGGACAAACGATCAAAGTGCTGCACGAAGGGATAACAGTAGAATCTGCAGGAAAATATTGCAGGCAGGTTTTAGCATCTGCACATTATAAACACAAAACTTCGAACAGTCGTGACAGTTAAGAAAATCGGTCCGCTTTTTTTTTTGTAATCAGTTTCTGAAGCAGATATCTCCACATTGCGCTCCTGGGGACTGTCAGTTTGGGGAGGAAAAAAATTCTACTTAGACATCAAAGTGTCAGAACTCATTCAGAGCTCTGCTATAAATCCAGGCGTTTTGAATAAACGGTGAGACAAGAAGTCAGGAAGTAAATCTCTTCTCAGAAAACGGTTTCAAATAAACACTTCTTTCTCGTTCCAGAAGACTGACATCACCATTTGGAGCCACGTTTAAAACAAAAAAACCAGCCCCCCCCCCCCAAAAAAAAGGAAACTTTCAAACACAAAAAAGCATCCCAAGTAATTATATAAATATGGGGACAGTGATGGGTTGTTGACAAATAAACAATAACTTTTCTTCAAAACAAACACCCAAACAAAAAACCCTCTGTAACTCCTGTATCTCTGTGAACAAAGAAATAATCTTATGAAGGGAAGGAAAAAAGATCAGTCACAGAGGGACGAGGAGTAACTGAAGTCCTTATGCTAAGAAAATTGTGCAAACATTCAACATTTTTTCAAAACTGCATATGCAGGTTTTACCTGATTTGGTCAAATAACCAACAGAAATGCCTGCGGTATATAAAGTAATGAGCTGGAAAATCCTACACTCAGTGCCACTGAGCAAGAGAAAGGCTTTGCAAGGGAGTACAGTAAACGTTACTCCCAATGGAATGTTCCTACAAAAGGGAAGTAAACGCAGACAGCTTATTGGTTTAGTAGTCTTTAACCTATAAAAATTACAACCAGAATGCTTTCTGCATTTCAAATGGCATTATATCAGAACGTATGTATTGTATGATATAAACGATTCCGTACCATTTCTGGACAGCCACATTTCTAACTTCTTGCTTCCCTTCTCTGCCTTCACCTGCTTCTGGGTCAGAATTAGAGCAATCATCGTTAGAGTCTTCCCCAGGCCCATGTCATCCGCTGGAAAGAGAGACACGCACATTACAATGACCCACAGAAATGTGCCTGCCTAACTCACATCTGCACTGATGTAACTATCAGAGCAGCAAACACCTTGGCAATACTGAAAACAAAAATACATGTCTATTTCAGGATATAATATAGTAATGGGTTAACAGCCCTTCTACACATCTACGAAACAACTAGCTATTGGCCTCAGAGTAAGTTACGTGTCAAGTTTTTGCTGTTCTATCTCTTCCCCTCAAAAAGGTACTTTCCCATTCTGTTGCTCACCCAGAATTCCTCCACATGGCCTTTGACTCTCTCTCCAGAGCAGCCATGCAAGTGCTCGTCTCTGGTGCAGCAGCAATGGAACCTGAGAGGATGAGACAGAATTAGAAGAAAACACCTTGCAAAGTTCAGACACTTCTGCTTCCTGTAGCAAATCATCCAGCTGAGCTGCCCTACTACAATACATCCTTGCCAACTCACTTTCAGACCGGAGGGATCCTCAGCCACTGTCTGCTCTGTTGGACAGGATTCTAGAGATTTGTGAAGATGATTAATAGCATCATTCGTTGCGCTATGCACGGCCCTAACTCGGTCTTCTGTCATTCTTCCTCCATACAGATTCTGCACACCAGAGTTCACTGAAAAGATAAAAGTATTATACATAAAGGGTTTTTAGAAAGCTAACTCTCCCTTGGAGATCTTTCATCTTAGTCATTTATTGCAGTAGCTACAGATGCCCAGGGCAGAATATGCAGCTCATGCTAACAAAAAAGGTTTAGTAACTGTTACATATCCACAGTTCGTGGGATTCTGTCAGGCCTAGTCCTTGTCAGAGTTCTTTAATGAATAGGCTTTTAATACTTACTTCCAAAACCACGGCCAAAATATTCACTGGAACCCAAGGCGGCAGCAGAGGGTTGACTGTGTGAGCTTGAAGAGGTCCCTGCCGTATGATCCCCAAGGGGCAGTGGTGTTATCAGCTTTGTACCACCTGGTCTGCTGAATGAGTTAGGCAAAGGTTCCTCACAACGGCCACTGCTTGCACTGTTCTCCCCTTAAGAAGAAAGGAATTGCAGGGTGAAAAGGTTGTGCAGTGGACCTCACAGCCTTGCTTTACAGCCCAAAGAAGGGCCTTCATTTAGCCCAATGGCTTGCGAAAGGTTATTAACTTGCCACAGTGATCTAACAGCAGCGTAGTGGGTTACCATACTGGCTGAGCCACCGCAGCTGTTCACATGCATGCTCTTAGCCTGTTCCTGCTTGACAGCCAATGCAGTTCAGCTCAGGCCTCAGTGTATGGTTTATACAAACACAACAAGCTTTGCAACTGTGATCAGCACAAGGTCAGTCGTGCATGACGTTTCCCGTGTTCCACAGTTCCTGTCAGAAGCATCTTTCACAACCAAATGACTCAAGAAATCTGACTTGTTCCCTCCTTCCCAGAGAAGAATCTTGCTTAAAATCAGATCTTGCATAACGCATTGAGACTGCTTGTTGTCTGGAGTAACTAGAAGTTGCTTATCTTGCCCATGTTAATTTTAATGTCCAGACACAGCTGCCAAAACCAACCTCCCGCATAAGCAGCATGGCTCCACACTGCAACAAAGTTGAAGTTAAACCTTAACTGCCAAGTACTCAGTGAAACAAAACATTCTGCAAAGGTTTTGGGGTGAAAAAAAAATAGCCTTACCTTTTTCTGTAGTTTCTGCTGTTGAAATGTTAAGAGCACTGAGTGCAGCTTCCAAATCCTGTACTTGCTTTACTAACCGTTGCCCTTTATCTGGCAGCACCTGAATGTTCACTGTAGCCAAGGTACTCTGCAAGAAAAAAAAAAAAAAAAAGAAGAAAAACCCAATCCCAAAACTGCAAGTGCTTTACCAAGCTTTCTGCCAAGAAGAAAACAATCAAGGAGTCAGAGGTTCAAAAACATTTATCCTCTACCACAGTAATTCCTACTTGAATGCAGTTCTACAACCTCCAAAAGCATTTACATGCCATTTAGTGCAATTAAATAGCATTTTAGCAGAAGGAAAATTAGTCATTTGTATATTCCAGAAAAGATGGAAGGATGCAGGACTCCTCCTCGTAGCCTTGATTACATGACCATGTAATCAAGTAGCTCAGATGATCGTAACATCTCACAAAGCATCCAAACTACTTGCACGGTTCTATACAGACAGAGAGCTTATTTAATCTTAGTGCGAGTTTTCATGGCTACATCACCCTGTCTACACAAGCCCACGAGAAACAAAAACATTATTTAAATAAGTCTAAGCTGGCTGCATAGTTACATCTTACACAAACTAAGTATAAGGTACACACAAACTCAAGCAAGTGAAAATTAAGCACATCCAAATGCAGATGATTACCTTAGGGGTCACTGTCTCATAAGGGGCTTAAAAAAAAAAAACAAAAAACTGGCATGTTTTTTTTATTCCCCTCCCTATGGCCCATTCTCTCACAAGCTCCAAATATTTCAGCAGTTCTACTCCGTGGGGATATAATATTCTGATTGCTGTCACAAGTGAAGGAAGTCACCTTGAGTAGAGAACAAAACAAAATCAGGAATAAGAGGTAAAATGAGTTACCTTCTTCTGCCTCAGCTGGATTTCAAGATGGTTACGAAGAGCCTTAGGGTCTCGGGGTCCTTCCATGTGAAGTGATGCTGCAGCTCCCAGCAAAGATGTCCCCTGGGTATGCTTCCCTGATGTTCCTGTGGGAGTCCCTCTTGGTTGCAAACCCTCAACTAATTTCTCAGGTTCACCTTCATCCGATGAGGAATAAACAAGTACTACTTCATCACTGTCACTGTCAGAAACTTCATCAGCAAGCTGTTCCAGACTTGGCCTGACTTGTGTCTTGGATGGTGCTGCCCCTGCTCCTAGCTTTGGGAGAGCATGTTGCGATGCTGCTTGTGGTACTCTTGTAGAAGTCATGTTTTCTTTAGGTATTGGTTTCATCTCTCCATTCTTCCCACCAATGCATTCTTTCTCTCTGGTTTTTCTATCCCCACAGTTTTTTAAGCTTTTATCCCTGCACTTCTCTTTCTCTGGAGACTTGCTACTTGTACTTTGCTTTTCAAAACTGACTGGGAAGAGCTCAGATCTACCACCTGGCTCTTTTTCCACACATTCAGATTTCTTGGATTCCCTGCCACTTTCTCCATACTTCTCTTTATCCTCATGGGTGTTTTTCCCTTTCCAAGTCTCAGAAGGACAAAGTTTAGATTCGGATACTGTGCTTTCCTTAAGTTCTGGATCACTCCTACATCCCTTGGATTGTTTCTTTTCAGTTTTCAGCCCTTCTAGATGTTCCTTCTCTGTGGAGGAACCACAGGTGGACTTCTTTTCTTTATGTGACTCCACCACATTATCCTTCTCCGCTTCAACTCCTTTTGCTTTACTTTCCTCTCCACTGCCTTGCTTAATTTCTTTCCAGGATGATGCTTCACAATTCTTGTCTATCACTTTGAATGGATTCCTTTGGCCACTGGGATTGAAGACAGGTGCCGCCTTCAGCTGTGATTCTAACTTTTTTGATGCTTTGGTAGCTTTGGAATCCTGCAATGCACATAAGTAGGTAAGTTCTTATATACCAGTAATAACACTTGCTAACTATACACACAATCCAATTACTTCAAGCAAGGCTTCATTCTCTACAAACATCATCTTTCCTACAATTTAGCAGGGGCAGGATAAACATTTTGCAAGGAAAAAAGAAACAACACTGCTGTTTTCCTGCTGCCTTAGCTATTCCCATGGCATCTGGGGATCAAGTCCTAACAGCACCATTCTCAGGAAAGGAGGATGGCTGGAAAGCAAACCCAAGGGTTATTTTTGTGTTTTTGGTTGTTTTGTGTTTGTTTGTTTTTGTTGTTGTTGTTGTTTTTTTGGAAGACTGAAGAACAGTGATTACTTCCCATTATTTAGAATTCAGAAGTTTCAAATGAAGAACAACAGACTGATAAGGTCTTCTACTAGCAAATACAAAGTCTCTCACTATGTGATTTCAGAGACAATTATAGCAGTAAGAATGAAGTCACGCTGGAATAAGCTGATAATGCAATATAAAGGAAACACTCGTACCTGCCATGGCACACTTCCACACCATTTCTTCCCATTCAACTTACTGTTAATGCATCGGTAAAACAACCTACCAAAGAATAAAGCAAGATTTGAAGTGAAAGTGCCATTAGAGGAGCTCTAGCTGCTCTTTAAAAACTACTGTGGCACTGAAAACATTACTTGATCTGAGCTTCACATCCAGACTTCTGCATAGCAAAAATCATGAGTGATGGTAACAAAGCTTGCTACCCAATTATCATTCTCTGAATATACTTCCTTAGGATATGGGGGTTTGTTTTGAATCATAGAATGGTTTAGGTTGTAAGGGACCTTTAAAGATCATCAAGCTCCAACCCCTTGCCATGGGCAGGTTTGCCACCTACCAGATCAGGCTGCCTGGGGCCACATTCAACCTGGCCTTGAATACCAGGGATGGGGCATCCACAGCTTCTCTGGGCAGCCTGTGCCAGCGCCTCACTGCTATGAGTAAAGAATTTCTTCACAACATCTAATCGAAATCTCCCCTCTTTTAAATTAAAGCCATTCCCTCTTGTCCTATCACTATCTACAATGTAAAAACTCAGTCCCCCTCCTGCATATAAGCTCTCTTCAAGTACTGAAAGGCTGCACTAAAATCTCCCCTGAGCCACTGATTCATTTTAAATCTTGAAATGAAAGCTAAAGGCGTGCTACAAATTGCTGAGGTAAAAACACTGTCTTACGTTCAGATCCTCCAAAGTCTCACGATTTTTAGGCATGAAAAAATGGCTGTTCTACCATTATGCCATCCATAATGTTGAGCATACCCTCAACAACTTTGCTGATGATACCAAGCTAAGCAGTGCAGTCAATACAATAGAAGGAAAGGGTGCCATCCAAGGGGACCTGGACAGGCTTGAATAGTGGGTCCATGAGAACCTAATGAGGTTCGATAAGGCCAATAACACAAAGCTGCACATGGGTTGGGACTATCCTAGATATGACGGCAGACAGGGAGATTAAGTCCTTGAGAGCAGCCCTACCTTGCAGCCCAGAAAGCCAATGGTATCCTGGGCTGTATCAAGAGTGGTGGCCAGCAGGATGAGGGAGGGGATTGCGCCCCCCTTCTACTCTGCCCTTGTGATGCTCCATCTGGATTGCTGCGTCCAGGCCTGGGATCCCCAGTAGAGAAAGGATGTAAAGCTGTTGGAGGTGAGTCCAGAGGAGGGCCATGGAGAGGGCTGGAGCACTCCTCCTACGATGAAAAGCTGAAGGAATTCGGATTGTCTAGATTGGAGAAGGCTCTGGAGAGACTTCATTGCAATTTTCCAGTACTTGGAAGGAGTTTATAAGCAGAAGGGGGACTGACTTTTTACACAGGTGGATGGTGATAGGACAAAAGGGAACAGATTTAAAGTGAAAAAGGGATGGTATAGGTTAACTGTTTGGAAGAAATTCTTCACTCAGAGGGTAGTGCAGCACAGGCACAGGCTGCCCAGAGAGGTTGTGGATGCCCCATCTCTGGAGGCATCCAAGGCCAGGCTTGATGGATTCCTGAGCAGTATGGTCTAGTGGCTGGCAACTCTCCGCAGCAGGAAGGTTGGAACAAGATGATATGTTAGGTCCCTTTCAACCCCTTCTATGATTTTATGACAGACTTAAGAGAGATATTTTTAAAACTGGCAGACAACAAGGTGCACTGCAAGAACTTGATAAGAATTAAGATCACTGAATTTGATGTAATCAACAGAAAACTATGATGAACCCACTAACAAAACTACATTCAATCCTGTTAAAAAGAAGTGTTAACAGATCACTCAGGTGTATATAATTGAATATCGTTACTAATAAAAAAAACAAACATTTTGAAAAGACTAAGCAAAGGCCTCAAGGCCAGAAGCCATTTTTTAGCTGTAGAAGGGATGTGCAGGTCAGCCATCCCCACGTAGTTCCAGACATCCACATCTGTACAGCCAGTCTTGGCTTCCGCTTGGAGGAACTTACTGGTACTCATCTCTGTGCTGCTGCTGAACCAGGATTTGCAGCTCCACCATGTACCCCTCATGGACCAAACAGTATGAAGGAGGAATACTGAAATGAGGAAAGGAAAAGAAAGGAAAGATAAACATAAGCCATCAAAGGTACAGTGACAGCTAAAAGACTGACTTGGGACAAAACACTCGGAGAATCTTCTCAAAGACAATTTAGCAAAGAAAATAAAGCCCAAAACTCCTGACACGATGCCCAGTTTCCCATAAGTCAACATCCAAAGCCCTCGAGCTCACTCAGCCCCCCGGCGGCTCCCGCCCTCGGGCCCAGCACGCACTCAGCCGGCAGGACGAAGCCGCACGGCACCGGGCCCTGCGTCCCGCACACGTAGAAACTCTTCCCCTTGTTGGGGCCATCGCGGACGCCGGTCTTCAGAAGGCAGAGGGAGCCTGCAGAGCGGAGAAGAGCGGGACGAATTAGACAGGCCGACGACAGCCTTCCTCCACAATCTCCCTACCCACCGCCCCTCACCGTGCTCCGCGCACACAACCGCCTCCATCGCCGCACAACCACCGCGCCCCTTCCCTGCAAACCGACCAATCACACCGAGCGCCTGCGGATGGACCGCCCAGTCAGGACGGGACAGCCAATCGCCTCGGCGCTCTGACTTCTCTCCGCCCTTCGCTCAGTTCCTCTTTTCGAAAGGGCGGGAGGAGGCGGCACTGCTATTGGCTGGCGCGGACAAGGGGCTGGACTGCCGGCACCCCTACGGTCGCCTCAGCTGCCGGCTGCTGCTGCTGCCTGTGCCGCCTCAGGCACTCCAGCTCTCGAAAAACCGCCTGCTTTTCGATTGGGTGTTCACAGTTGCGAGGATTTAAAGGAAGGAGGCCCCGATTTACGCCTCTCAGCTGAGAAAGCTGTCTTAGCGTTAAGCTCGGTGTTCCTCCCGACTCGCCGGCACCTTTGGGCTCGCTACGCAGCCTTCCTATGCAGGGACATGTTCTTCACCAGAGGGTGGTGGGCATGGAACGGGCTGCCCAGAGCAGCAGACATGGCTCCAAGTGCTGGAGTTCAGAGAGCGTTTGGACACTGCTCTCAGACACGTGGTCTGATTTGGAGTGGTGCTGTGTGGAGCCAGGAGTCGGATTCAGCGATCCTCATGGGTCCCTTCCGACTCTACGATTCTACCCTTGTGAGCCCACACCTCTGAGGCGAGGGCACAGTTACGCCTTTTGATCCTGAAAAAGGAGAAAGACTTAATAAAATTCACGAGGTGTGCCCCTTTGTTACTTGGGAGAGTAAAAACACAGAAGAAAAAAAAAAAAAAAGAAAGAAAGAAAGAAAAAAGCACTCTGTGAAGATGCTCCATCAGAATTTTAAGACCTGCCATACCAAGGCAATTTGATTAAAGCAGACATAAGACGACACGAGTGCAGTGAGGCCAGCTGCACACTGAGTGGAACACTCAGAACCAGCACTGCCATGTGCTGCTATAGCTCTGCTCCACCTCCATCCACAGACTCCAGCTGCCAGCACTGCCGAGTTCATACACTAAGCTCAATATTATTTTTCTAAACATAAAAGCATTTTAAATAGTTTTAATTTAAAATTAACAGGATTATAAACAAACATCTCGGACCATTAGAAACTTTTTCCTTTTGTATTTAAGATGGGGGATACAATTTTACAAACTGTGTGCATTACTGCATTAACTTATGACAAGTGAGAAAACGATGCTGGTAATAACAGAAATACGGAGAGGCTATAATTTCATTAGCAAAAAATATTAACAACATTCATACTAAATAATGGATTAGTGAAATGAACACTGAGAGCCCAATTCAGTACTGGTGTGAACAGCTGCAGCCTCGCTGACCTGCCTGAAGACTGAATTTGGCTCAGCATCATTGTGAAAAACGTCCTTTTTACAAAACATGGGTGGTTTTGTGCATTCATATGTGACATGAAAATTTCTGCTCCTAAAAAACCCCACTAGTTTTGGCCTAGCACTGTCTTCACTTCACCCACCTTTGCCCTTTCCGCATTCACTGACACTTTAGCTCAACTTGTTTGGAAGCAGGAATGTGAAAGAAAAAGGATGCAGACAAAACACGTCAAGCCCTCTGAGGGAAGCACATACCTTAAGGAGCGCTGACCACTATGAACAACTGCAACTGTAGTATTAATGACAGCGATAATAACCTCAGTGCAGGGCATTTCCTGGCAAACAGTGGGATCTGGGTTTTGAAGCGCCCCAAAGTGCCAACTTATCTAACACACAGAAAGTAAAATAATACAGGAGCGTGGAGCTGGAACACACACACTGCTGCTTAGCACATCAGCTCTCCATCCAGTCCAAAGCTCAATACATTCTGCATTATCCGAAGAGCCATCTTATGGTACTTAAGTGTTCTTGCTTTAAGAGCCCGTTCTTAATCAGCAAACCATGTACTGAATTTTAAGCACGCAATTAAATCTTATGTGGGAATGTCATGGATTCAGGCTAATTCAAAGACAAGCTGCTTTATCCACAGACAGATGTAAACTTGTGCTGAAACGTATTTCTGAGTTGAGAAGATGGACAAACAGGATGTCTAAAATCAACACAGAGCTGAGGCTCTGCCTCAAAACCTATTTTTTTGTTTCTGTACCTTTGAGCAAGTTGCAAGCAGACATAATTTAACAACCATACACTTAATTTTTTGACCAGATGCAAACAGTCTGCCTCCAACTTCCAAAGAATCTGCTGCAAAAACTCAGACCACTTCTAAGAAAAAGAAAAAAAAAAAGGAAACACTTCAAATGAGGGACAGTGGAGAACAGACACAGAGTAAATAAATACAGGCCCTTGGTCCATAAGTCCATTTGACTTACTTACATTTTACTTACTTACTTACTTGACTACTGACACCCAAGAAACTGATTTAAGAAATGGATATTCTACTGATCCATCTCCTTGAAATAAACATTAAGGCAGGGCAGTAACTTCCATAAAGGAAGAAAAGCTCCAGGCTAGGAAGGCACAGAGTGGTTCCTCATGCTGGGCATTCTCATAAGATCCACTTCATCCCTCTTTTCATAACAAATCTTTTCACCCTTGCAGCTGCTTTCATTTCTGGTTCAACTGTTGCTGCATTCCTCTTCTTTGGCAAGCAGGGCTGATGAGCCCTCTCACTCAGGCCTAACAAGGTAAAGTCTGTACAGTGCTTAGAATGTGCAAGGTGCAACATAAGTGCTAAATGGTCTTATTCTAGAGATTAATGAATTAAAACTCCAAAAAATATTCGCACTGAGGTAACTATTAAGTACTACATTCTCTCATGATTAAAAAATAACCCATAGAATTTCCTTCTATAGAAAAGATGAATCCTGCATATATGATTAAAGTGGTAATACCTTATTTATGTCCTGTCAAGCTTCCTGCAGCTGTAGGGTCAAAGCAAAAGCAGGGAAGAGAGTTGCAGTTCTCATAGAATCTAAGAACTCTGCAACGGTGTCTTTCTCAAATACTTCTGTGATACTTCCAATGCTGGTCTGCTTCCACCCATTGCATCTGGAGAAGCTCGTGTCTCATAAAGCAGAAGCAATATGCAATTAGGTTTCATACCTAGCATTCTGACAAACGGCCATAAATATCTGCTAGCAAGGGTAAGAAGAATCTTAATGTATACAAGCTCCCTGTAAAGCTCAATTGTCCCTTAGTGAAACCCATGCTCTGTTATTTGGGAATCTTGACAGTAAGACTGCATGTAGTAACCAATGTACAAGCTCTCATCAGAACACTTGAGCTATCAAGTATAAATGGATGATCCTAATGTTCAGAAAAGGATCGCTACAATTTTTAAACACTACACATATTTTCATTTTTCATTTCTGTGTCAGCTATGGCCAAAACGAGACAATGTGATTCAATGGACTAATGATTTGGTTGACAAAACCAAACTCTGTGTTCCTATGCTCCGCATGACAGGCTTAAGATGTGGCAAAAAGGAGTCCAATAGCACCCTAAACAATAAGTAAATACTGCTGCAAAACGCTGATGCAAGTACCAGA
The DNA here is from genome assembly GCA_030625065.1 of Alectoris magna. Lineage (NCBI taxonomy): Eukaryota > Metazoa > Chordata > Aves > Galliformes > Phasianidae > Alectoris > Alectoris magna. The sequence continues at coordinate 112,425,172 of CM060560.1, forward strand.
ATTCAACTGATATTCAGGTGTTCAAAAAAAACACTGAAAACGTCCCAGCGAGGTATCCTGTTTCTGTTAACACAGTAACAGACATGGTAGGTCCCACTTAGTGGTTTCATTCAGTTATTTTCATCTAGTTCTTCTGTCAAATATTCCCTTCATCGATGCTCTGAAGCTGAAGTCTTTGGCTAGCATGGGGCCTGACGCCACGCCGTGTGTTCATTCCGCTTCCTGGCAGAGTCCGCACAGGAAACAGAGCTCCCGGTAAAGCACCTTCCCCAAACAAGCTGATTTTCACATCAGCTTCAATAGCTCTTGCTAAGCTGGATGCATAGCTGTCCAGAGATTTATGAACATCAGCTTTTACATGAAGAACAGAATTCTTAGCAGTTTCTGAAAGGAAAAAAAACAAAAAACAGTATATAAGAACAAACAGCATGGCTGTGCAAACGTTTCAGTATCAATACATTTGAAAAGGTATGACCATGCCTTCTGTAACTACCCTACACAGTGCATTTACCAAGAATACCCAGTATTTGCAAACCATTCAGTGAACTCAAAGCTTCAGCACAAACATAAAATAAGTAGAGAAAGATTCCCTCCAATTCAAGTGGAAAAAAAATGTGATCTGATGAAGCAAAGTGTTCATACATGTATGTTTAATTTCCAATTAAGTGCATGTTGCATGATTTTCTGAATCTGATGAGGGGGAACAGTTTTAAACTAAAAAAAGGGAGATTTGGATTACATGTGAGGGGGAATTTTTCGCTGAGAGGATGGTGAGGTGCTGGCACAGGCTGCCCAGAGAAGCTGAGGATGCCACATCCCTGGAGATGTTCAAGACCAGGTTGGACGGGGCCCTGAGCAGCCTGAGCTGGTGGGTGGCAGCCCTGCCCACAACACGGGGGAACTAACTTATGTCTGAAGTGCCTTCCAACTCAAGCAATTCTATGATTCTAATGAGCTAGGTTTTATCAGAACTCATTGCTTTGAGGTATTCTGCTCATTTGTGCACCGACCACAATAATTTATTACTCAGTAAATTCAGTCATCCATTACCAAGACTTCTAGTTCATACTCCCACAACAGTCAGCCTACCTTAAACTAACTTTGCAATGCTAACAAATCACCACAGCAACACTTTGTTACCGCAGGATCAACATGAGCTGACTGAAAAAAAGTTGCACATGATTCACCCATTTCCAGCTGTATCTACTGAGAAACGTGCCCAGTCAAGAAAGTTAAAAAACAAAAATAGAAATAACAATTATATTTAGATCAATGAAGTCTGTAAATAGAAGGGCTTTAAGGCTATGAATGACGAAGTTGAGAGTAGGCAGCAAATGTGAAGCATTGGATTAACAGAATCAAAGTATGAAGGCGGTAAAATGTGTTCCTTGAGAAACAGACTGCAGTAGCAGCTAGACAAGTGGAGCTGCAGAGAGGATACTGCTGTACAGCACAGATGCTGTGCATGAAGGAAATCCCAGCTTCGAACTCTTGTCCTTGCCTGTTGCTGCTTCAAAACTGGAAGAAAGACTTGCCCTTACTCCCTGCTGTGCTTGCATTAGGTGTCAGGTCTCTCAAGCTGAACAGTTATTAGATATGCTGGAGCACCTCTCCTATGAAGAAAGGTTGAAGGAACTGGGCTTGTTTAGCTTGGAGAAGAGGAGGCTTTGGGGAGACCTCATTGTGGCCTTCCAGTACTTGAAGGGAGCGTATAAACATGAGGGGGAATGGGGTTGTTTATGAGGGTGGATAGTGATAGGACGAGGAGGAATGGTTTTAAACTGAGACAGGGAAGGCTTAGGTTAGATATTAGGAGGAAGTTTTTCACACAGAGGGTGGTGATGCACTGGAACAGGTTGCCCAAGGAGGTTGTGGATGCCCCATCCCCGGAGGCATTCAAGGCCAGGCTGGATGTGGCTCTGGGCAGCCTGGTCTGGTGGCTGGTGATCCTGCACACAGCAGGGGAGTTAAAACCAGATGGTCATTGTGGTCCTTTTCAACCCAGGCCATTCTATGATTCTATGATACATTCTCAGGCAATTCTAAAGGTCCCAAAAGGTTTCTTGATAAGGTAATGTATTTTGTTCTGAGCACTTTCATACTTACCCCTAAGCCCACCTTTAATTTGCTCTACTTCGTCTTCAAATGTCACTGAACTCCTTCTTCGAGGAGGACAGACACAATGTGGAAGAGAAGGGCCATCTGAGCTATAGTCTTCAAGGAGCATTGTGTCCGTTCCTGAAACAAAGCAAGTGTTCTCAAAGTGAAAAAGAGCAATGCTCAGACACAATAACAAAATTACATGAAGATACAAACCAAAATGTTAAGTGGGTGGCAAAATTTTTTCAGTCTGCAACAGTTCCTACAAAAGGTGTCTAAACCCAGCCTTTGTGGGCAAATTTTAGTTTTAATTAAATACTGCACACAAAACAAACGAGGTCAGAGTTTTCACGGAAAGGATTTGGAATCCTTTTCTTGTGAGCAATATAAAACCTCAAGTGGCTCCAAAATGCTCATCTGCAGAGATTATAACATCAATACAACATCATGCAAAGGTGAAACCTTACCTTCTGTAAATGAAGGGTAAAGCCAAGGGCAACTTCCACATCTGATCAGGACAGAGGCTGCTGACCATGACCACCTCAGGGGCAGACAACTACAGCTGCCAAATGTCATGCTTGTAATCAGACCACAATGGAAATCTGAATTGGAGAATTTTCCTCTACAATTTAGTTTTTGACAACCTATTTTGATCTTCTTGAAGTGTATTGTAGTAGGAAAAAAATGCTTGGTAGCTGGGAATACTTTTTGTCCAATTAATTCATTTTCAGTTTATCAGTCATTTCACCTCCCAGTATTTGCTTTGCATCTTTTCGATATAAAACAGCATACGAGCACAAGGGAATTCATCTTGACATCTCTGCAGTGCCTTCATACAAACAGCACGACTGCAGCTTAGTCCTCCCTTGTGATCCTGGTGTCTTGGCTGTACAAGGGGGAGGCAGAGCAAGCATTCTGGGAAGATGCCAAGACAATGCTGGTGTCTTGGCTGTACAAGGGGGAGGCAGAGCAAGCATTCTGGGAAGATGCCAAGACAATGCTGAGTGAGCAGCCCTCAGAGAAGCCAGTGTTGCAAGGCACAGCTTCCTTATGTGTAACCTTTACCACTATTCTCATGGCATCCTGTGACATGGCACCAGGCTAGGACGAAGAGTCTTCACAGGTTTCTTAACTCCTCCAGGTGGTGACTTCACATCCCCCTTAACTCATTTCAATACTTTTAGTTCCTAAATTTATTCTTTTTACAGTAAGGACGTGTTCCAGTGCCAATCTTACAGAAAGTGAGAGAAAGACATTCCTGGAAATGCATCTCTAGGCAACATACCTCTCCATAGGTCTAGTCTTTATTGACAATTCATCAATAAAAAGTTTATCAGTTCACTATATAAAGTGAAATTTGTGCGTTCTGCCATATGACTCCCTTAAGCACACTATGAGCTGACATTCCAACACACAGCATAAAACAAGTTAGCAACTTTCTGCGTTGTTCTGTGGATCAATTGGGGCATGAGCCTGTCTACTGAAAATAGTTGACTCCTACTGATCTCCAAAGGTACCAGTGTACAATGGAAGGGTGCTGCTAGCAAGGTAAAAAAAATATTGTCTTCTTTAGAGGCAGAGCTTCTAATGGCCTAAGGTACAAATTTGGCTTGTTCATTTAAAATGCTCAGTATCATTCCTCAAATGATGGTAACACAATGATTTCAAACAAAAACAGGTTTCATATGACGTTACTCTCATTTGTCACACACAGTTGCAGAATACTCAGAGCAGGCATAAAAACACCAGCATAAAATTACTACCTGAATAAAACCCAGCTCCATAAATTTCCTTTAGAAATGTAAGAAACAGACCTCTAATACCAAGCAGTTGTTAAAAGATCACCCTCTGGTGTCTATAGAACAGAACTACTCCTTAAAATAATGACAGTTCAGTTAAGGAGTGGTAGCTGAAATAATTGCCAGAAAAATCTAGTCACAGTTTTGGACAGAAAATTACTGTCAAAACTCTTTTTCCCTTTTCCAAATTACCTTCAATTGAGAGATCTTAAGTAGTGACACAATCACAAGCTGAAACCATCTGATGCAGTTATGTTTAGACTGCAGGGTCAATGAGACAAATCCTATTACAAACTAGGAATCAGAGAAGTATTCTCCACGTCACTTCGTTGCTCTGTTCCTTGCAGATACAGGCAAAGTTCAAGAAGAATGACAGAAACTGAAGGAGAAAATCATAAGCAGTATATCCCGTTCCCAGGAAGCATTAGCAAGGGAGGGTCATTATTTCTTGCAAGTAGATATACTGAGAGCAAGGAAGGAAAAGAACTGCAGCAGTTTTGTTGTGACAGCTGGAACAGATGCTTCATGTTTTCCATCTATCAAGAGACATCTGAGTATGTAAACACTGATTATCCCAGACAGTTCTGCCAAGTTACAAGTGCAAACTCCTGCCCAAGAAGAGAGATCAAGAGCCTTGATTTACCTGAATCCTGTGAACAGCTGAAACCCGTGTCTCCTGTGCTGCTGCTGTTTCCTAATGGCCGCCCACCTGCCATGAGGGCAGTGAGATGAGGGGATAGTCCCAAATCTGCAAAAGAGTTTCATGGTCATTACTCAATGGATGGCTAAGTGGTCTGTTGTAAGAGTATGAACTTATAGTCACACTGACTCTACCACCTCATTTACTCTTGTATCTGTAAAACTTACTCTGTTCTTCCAGAGCGCGCAGCATCTGGACCTTCCATCTTACAAGCAGAAATACAAGGTGAGCTGCTTTCAAGTATCTTTGGAGTCCTTCCATATGGCAAGCCTCTCTTCTACCCACACCATCTCTCTCCCACTCCATTTGCAATTGCACGTTTTATCAGCAAGCTAGGCTGAACACTGAGCACACACACCCAGAGAGATGGGATCACTTGCCAGACACCTTCTAGCCAGAGAACAGCCTGGTAGCCACCAGCAGGTGAGACAGGCCATTAGCACGGCAAGAAATTTAATAGCAATACCAGGGCACTGAGAGAGCTGGCTTCTTTCAAATCCTCAAATATGGGAAGGAGGAGAATCTAGGACTCTTACATAAGGGCTGTCTTTGGATCCTGCATAAAGATATATATATATATATATATATAATTTTTTTTTTTAAATCACCATCCAGCTGGTACGCCCGATACATTTGAAACTATCCTCAGTTTCTTATCACTTGGAAAGAGAAAGTTTTCCTACCTTTTCCCTCCCACCTCAGTTCCCAGCATACTCATTCACATCATCTCCTGGATACAGATTTGGTAAAGGGTGAAGAATTAGAAATCTCTTGCAGCTTGTGATGTAATGCAGCTGCACAACTCCTTCCTTTAGATGGAGTCTCTTCCAGTGACTCCGGGTTGCAAAAAGACAACAGACACCTAGCCATTTTTCCCTTCCTCATATATTTTAGACCTTCCTTCCCAATTGAGTAACCCTGTTTATCACCTCTGTCTGGAATGTCCCAAGGAACCCTATGAAAATGTCTTTTTTTTTTTTTTTTTTTTGGAAGATTCTAAGCAGGACCAGAAAAAGGATTTAAAAAATTAATTAAAAAAATAAAAATCAGAATTTCTTTGCACTACCACTTGAAAAAGAAGTTCTGAGCAGTTGAAGCTCTCAGACTGCAACTAAGGTACACAAAATATGTTTACTACTTTGCATAGTTTTACAGCGTTTAGGATCTTTACTTCACAATCATAAAATCTGAGTTTACAGAAATACCATAATATAAGGGCAGTGTAACTTACGTAAATCTGAAAGCGCTATAGTATAAGGCTAGCGTGCAGTATATGTGGCAAAATCATAGTGGTCTTTTCCAACCTTAAGATTCTAAGTCCAACCATCAGCCCATCACTACCACGCCAACTAAACCATGCCCCTCAGTGCCACACCTGCATGGTTCTTTAAAATCTTCAAGGAGGGTGATTCAACCACCTCACAAAACACACTCTCAGTAGCGCTTACATCTTGATAGAACAAAATGGCTGTTACATGAGAAGAGTTTGAGAGAGCTTATCTTTATTAACTTAATTACTATATCTTCTCTGGCACGGAAAACGTTAGTGGGCTAAGAGGACGAAGTTATCTCCCGCAAAAAATACATTCTCCTTTCAAGTGTCTGCGATAAACCAAACAAGATTGCCGAAGCCTCCAGAAACATCCCACTTTGTTTACAGAGCTCTGAAACAAGCCAGCTTGACACAGGTATGAAGAATTGCTCTCAATGGTATTAAGAATGTCTTACCTGTGATCCTATTGGAAATGCTGAATAACCTCGAGGTCCTATGCCGCTGAACAAACGACTCACGATAATACCGATCCCCAAAGCACATTCCTAGTAGTTCCTTACGCACTGTTTTGTTCCACAGTCCGTAAATTAATGGGTGGCAAATGGCACTGGAAAAGGACAACCACGTAGCTAATGTCTCCAAGGCAGGGGAAATACTGTTTTTTCCCCAAAGCGCTTCTGATGTAATTACTACCATGTAAGGTCCCCACGTAACAACAAAAGCACCGATGACAACCAAGATGGTTATGAAAGCTTTGCACTGGTTGGCAGAGTAGACAACCCCTTGGAAAGCATTCCTTCGGCTTCCTGAGGAGGACGTGGAAGTGCTGGAGTTCTTCCTCCCGTTCCTCTGGGAGTCCTCCTCCACAATGACAACACTGCCACAGTGGATTTTGCGGGCTTTAATCCTAGCCACACGGAATATGAACCCATAGCAGATCATCATGACCACGAAAGGCAGCAACGCGCACCAGACCTGCCAAAAGGCAGTGTAACCAGCCTCTTTGTGCCACGCTGCCACACACATCCACTTGAACTGATCAAACTCCAAAGACGACCAACCAAAGAGGGGAGGGAGGCAGCCAATGAGGGAATGTAGCCACACATACACAAGAGCCACCACTGCTCTGTTGCCTGTAATTTTCATTGGGTATACCATAGGGTAAAGGACAGCATAGTACCTGGGGAACAACCAAAAAAAAAAAAAAGTCAACAGAAGCACAAACGATGAATGGCAAAAACCGTATTTGAATGATGTCAACATATAGTACTGTTTATAGAACAGGCTCTTTTCTCTAAACTTCAACATATACTTTCCAATAAACCTCAAGGTGAATTATTTTTAACTGCCTGCTAAGAGTAATTGAATGTAAGAATACAGAGCATTGCAGGAAAGACTGTAAAACTGGGCTGAAGGCACACATATCTATTAAATCATAGAATCACAAGGTTGGAAAGGACCTACAAGATCATCTAGTCCAACTTTCCTCCCATTACTGTTGCTACCACAAGCTACTAAACCATATCTCGTAGCTCCTCATCCAGACGTCTCTTGAAATCTGCCCCGGGTGTGAATTTTAAATTGCTAATTCTTGTTTTTCAAGTAACATATTACTACCGCATTGTTTCCTTTAAAAATAGCTAGATGCGTGTCAGCTTTTTATATTATCAATGACAATGCTTTCTTCTGCTCTGCGTCAAAATTTCGCATGGGACTGAAAGAAAACGACATTACAACTGCACGCAGTGCCATCTACAGCAGTGCTTCTCGAGCCTACAAACAGCCAACAAGTCGCCCTGTGGAATGACCGAGCAATTAGTTACCGCTCATTATGAAAAGCCACTTACCGGTCTATGGCTATGAGTCCAAGAGTAAGCATGCTGGCTGAGCTGATCAGCATGTAGAGCAGGGCTGAGAAATTGCACCAAACGACTCCAAAGATCCATTCCCGCCTGATGGAGCTGGTGACAACAAAAGGCAGCACCAGGACAGAGAGCAGAAAGTTGGAGAGGGTCAGGCTGAACACAAACTTGTTGCTCAGCGTGAGAAGGTAAGACTTCCGATAGAGGGTGACAACGATGATGAGGTTGCCCAAGCAGATGAAAACAGCAATGACAATTATTGCAATGGCTTCAGTGACTCTGACCAAACCGTCTTCCTGAGTGGTAAGGTTCCTCACACCATTCCCATTGCTGAGGGAAAAATTGCTGCTCATGGTCAGAGTGAGCAGAGCAGGAGCGGCCAAGACATGCTGAGCACCTAGAAGCAGAATAACACTGCTTAGAAATTTTCCAGCAACGTTTCCTTACACTCTCTCCAAAGACTGGAAACTCATTTGTCTGCATCAATTAAACCTTACCTGTAGGACGCGGAAAACCATTTTAGGTGGGAAACCAAAGGGGCAGGAGATTGCCAGTGGGTATGCTGGAGGACAGTGGCAGAGCCAAGCCTGGAAAAGGGAAGAAACTATCTGAAAGACAAAAAGAGGCAAGTGGAATGGGAGGAAACGAAGAAAGTTAACACACTTTATTCATAGATTTTCTAAGTACCTTATTTTTTTCTAAGCCATACCAGCCAGTTGTATGTCTAGGCTGGAAGAAATGAAAATGATGTAACTAAATCTTTAATTATTTGAAGGAAACTTTTTTTTTTTTTTTTTTTTTTTTAAGTTTGGCCAGTTGATCCTGGTTGTTACGCTGTGTTTTGCGTATACAGCATTTGCTGGTGTCTGTGGATGTCTGGCTACTCATACTCATATCCTGCTGACTCTTTCTTAACAGTTGCCAAGTAATGTCCAAAGGCTCAGGGATCTCCGCACGTATTCTTTCAGTGAGCTCTCTCCACGTTCATCCTCACATTAGCTACAACAGCAATTCTATCACCAAAACCGAAGGCCTGGGATAAAGAAGCCTTCAGTACAATGGGTACAAAAGACAGCTGGCATTAAACTGTAGCCCACCCTATGGCAGTGCCCACAAACCCTTAATCTCGTGAAGGCTCAGTGCTCAGCAGCCAGCTCGCTGCCTCACCACCTCCTTTGGTCAAAATCTCGATGTTCCCCCCAGCTCCTCAGCCCCTTCTCCCTGCAGCCTCCAGCCTGGGCTCCGACCCCCTTCATCCAATCCCACACCCATCTGCAGCCCAACACACCAGAACAAATAACGCTTAAAGCGCAAATACGAAAACTAGAAAACACGAGTTTGGTTTCAACTTCTCTATGCAGAGTTGCTATTCACACCCCTTGGAGACAGAGGGGCTGAAACTCCCCTGCCGTGACGGGGCCCACCTGAAGCCCCCAGAGGGACGGGAGCGCTCGGGGCACCTCTCTCTCACCCGGGAGGCTTCCGCGGCCCCAGGAGCGCCGTCAGGCCGCAGAGCCATCTTTTAGTCATTTTTCATCTGTGCTTTCCTACGACTCTCACTGAAGGCACTGCGGGGCCACGCTTTATACCGCACAGCTCAGCTCTCCTCGGGGCATTCGCTGCCGCGCGTCCCTCGGGGCTGCCCCGTCTCGCCCCACCCCGCCCGAAGGAGGACGCACCCTAAGGCCGGCGGGCAGGGCCGGGGGATCGCCTCCATTTTGCCCCCGCGCTCCCTCCGGCAGTGAACAAAGGCCGGGGGGAAGATGCGAATGGAGCGCTTCCCGCAGGCCACGCCGCGCATCCCTCGCCTCTCCCGGTGCCCGCCCCATCCCGCACGGCCGCGCTGTACGCACTCACCCGCCGCCGCCTCCGCCCGGGCGGGAGGTGTCGGGTGTCGGCGGCCGAGCCCCGCCATGCCCCCGCCCCGCGCTCGCCCCTCTCCCCACCCACCCACCGCCTCCTTTCTCTCTCGCACCGCCCCCGCCGCCGGGTGCGAGCTGCGGCGGGAGGGGCCCGGCCCGCGGGGACCGCGTGGCTCTACTGCAGGGCTGCCAGGTCTCGCTGACAGCGCAGAGTCGTGGGCCAGTTTTACACAGGGAGACGTCAGCAGGCGCAGTCAGGGGCAGAGCGCGGCCAACCGCCCTCCCAGCCCAGAGCGCCGGCACACCGCCGAGCGCTGGGCGGGGGCTGCTGCTGACTCCCAGGGAGCGCGGCACGGGTGTGGCCGAAGGTGCGACGGACAACCACGTGCCGCGCCCGCCTGTCCTTAGCTCCAGCGTTCCACGCAATCACGTGGAACTTGGCGCTTGCCGCGCTGTCACACCTGGTCACTTTTAAGGACCAACCGCCGGCCGGACGCCGCCAAAAGCAGAACAGAGGTGGAGGGACGAGCAGCCACAGCCCGCCCGCCCTCACAGCACAGCACCCCGCAGCACCCCGCTGCTGCATGACTTCCGGCCTGCGCGTGCAGCGCCGCTCGCCCGGAAGCGGAAATTCGGTAAGGCGGCGGTTGCGGCGGGGCGCTGTTGCTGTGAGGGGTGCGCGGCCGTAACGGAGGGGCCGGGAAGGGCAGGCGAGGGTGAGCCGCTGCCGTTGCCCCTTCCGGCCTTCTCCTCGGTGGGGTCGCGCCCTCCGCCTTCGCCATGCACCCCGTTTTCCAGAGCAGCCGGCGCGACTTCACCTTCGGGCCGTGGAAGCTGAGCGCGGTCTGCACGCACATCATGAAGTCGGCGCAGGCCGAGAGGTGAGGCGGGAACGGGGCGCCGCGGGGCCGGGAACCCGCCTATAGGAACGGAGGTACTCGGAGGAACCGCCGTATCTGTGCAGTGAGACGTTGCCCGAACGCAGTGTACCCGGCATTTCGGATATTTTATTTTTTATTTTTTTTCCTCTTAAAGAATCTGGGCTGGTTTCGTTTACGGGCGGCTATCAGGATCTCCTTAATGACGGCTACCGGTGGTGAAGGTCTGGCCCTCAGTGTTTAGGCACCCTCTGGCTGGAAGCTTGGATTTTCTTTATTGTCTTTTAAGGACCGTTAAGATGGTTTTTATATGTGGTATGCGTGCTCTTGTAAGCTACTTCATAATAGCATGAAGGACTTCATTAAAAATTAATTGTTTGCTTTCTCCTTGTAGCAGTAGTTTCCACTGCTGTCAGACCGTTAGATGAAATGCTGCTGTGTCAGCATTGAGTGCTGAAGTCAGATTTGCTAATGTGGAGCTGAACAGTTCAGGTGTTAGGGCTGTAGCTGACCTTGGTGGCAGCTGAGTTTGACGGATAATTCTAGGCTTCAGTTTCCGGAATAAGTATATGGGGAGCTATGAAGGAAGAATTCAGTCGTGTTGCCTTCAGTTTTTCTATTTGCTTGAGTCCACTATCATGAAATTTTATGCTTTGTTTCTACATTATAATAAGCCGAGTAAGCGTCATTTTTTTTCCCTGTATTATAACATCGTTATTCTCATTCTTTAAACTACATATCCACCTCCAAACTTGTGGGAATGGTGTTACTAATTCTTGTTTTTACTCTGTGCTCAATACATACAGTAAACTTCAATAAATGCTTTTCCCTAATGATCCTGCAGTTTTTGTAGTTACAAGTAAGAAAACTTGAATCCTGTGTTTTACTGATTCCTCTGTGAAGAGGATTCAGCATTCAGTTGAGCAGTGTCCATATCCTGCAGGAGAAGAGCTGTTACTGCAGTACTCCCGTTTTTCTGACATGTTTGTGAAGACTTCACAAAATGCTGTCTCTTAAAAATGAAGATCTTAGGAATAAAGTTCAGGAGAATGTTAACTCTTTTAATTGAGTGAGAGAGAGCTGAACTGCCAGTCTAGAAACCAGCCTACCTGCTGTGCACGTTTTCTGTTCTGCTCAGTTTCTTTCTTGGCGGTTATTTTAAATTAAGCAGTTGCCCCTGTAACATTTCAGAAATTACCTTTGTCCTTTTAGATGATTTTCAGGGACACTAAGATGATCACAATGTTTTGGTAGAAAAGCAAAGGTACAATGGTTATACACAAGTTCTTTAATCTTAATGAATAAGGCACCTAGTGGTAGGGAAGGAATGGTGGAAGTGTATGAAGTATGTATTTTGCTAAATGCGGTCTTTGTGCGCATAAAGCAGTGTGTATATATATTTATTTTTATACAGCGTATGTGTAAGAAAATGACATAAAACAGTGAGCTGGAATAGCTTTGTTTTCTGCAGGGATTGTATTTATTCTGTTTGCAAAGCTTTCATGCTTGGAGGTTATGAATACCAGCATGTGTTTTCTACAAAGCTGGGAAGTCAGAGCAGTAGAATCACAGAATGGTCTGGGTTGAAAAGGATCACACTGATCATTGAGTTTCAACCCCCTACTATGTGCAGGGTCACCAACCACCAGACCAGGCTGCCCAGAGCCACATCCAGCCTGGCCTTGAATGCCTCCAGGGATGGGGCATCCACAACCTCCTTGGGCAACCTGTTCCAGTGCGTCACCACCCTCTGTGTGAAAAACTTCCTCCTAATATCTAACCTAAACCTAACGTAGGTGTGTGTTCTGCACTGTGCTTTTAATATACTCTGCTGTGGTTGTTTTTGGGCTCTGTTTTTTACCCTCATAAGTTGGAAGTATGGACTGCTGTGTAATGAGTTAAAACTTGCTGACTGTAAGTACTCTTTCATAAAACTTTCTAATCATCTGCGAAAGTACCTCTTGGGCCATCCAGAGGCTTGTCTGCAACAGGCTGAAAGCTGATACTTCATCCTTATCATCCCTTTTTTTTTTTTTTTTTTTTTTTCCTTCTTGTGTGCAAGGCTTTTGTGCTCTCCTGATGGAGAAGGCAAGCTTTAGGAATAATCTTATGGTGGAAAAGTCACTTAGGATCGGTGATTCTGAAACTCCTGTCAAATGATTAACTGGGAAGGTAACAGTGTTTCTAAGACGCATAGATGGTGCGTCTTGTTACTGTGCTCTAGAGAATACTTACAAATACAGATCGTTTTCACTCAACTGAGGCTGACTGATGTCTCCTTATTGGACTGCTATTTTTCTTTGCAGACTGGCTGAAGAATTGCACATGCCTTCCCTGCCAGAGATGATGTTTGGAGACAATATCCTGAGAATACAGCATGAACATGGTTTTGGAATTGAGTTCAATGCAACTGATGCTTTAAAATGTGTCAATAATTGCCAAGGTATGATCAAAGTGGCTTGTGCAGAGGAGTGGCAAGAGAGCAGGTACAGTATTTTATCACCAGTGGGCAAGTACTGGTGTGTTGTATGCAAAACTGTTATAAAGTAGTTAAAGCAAGAGACAACCCCTGAAGACCGTGTTGTATTTAGTTCTGCCACTGATGCAATCAGTGTGTGATGGCAGAAATCACTTAGTTTTTTTAGGTGTGTTTGTTTTTTTTTTTAACCATCATCATCCTATCTGTTACTTGGGGTCAGCTGCATTTTTCAATTGCTTCCTGGCTTTCTTAAAACTGACTGCATGTTTGACATGGTTTAGTTCTGTTTCTGTTTATTCAGATTCGTGGGGGCTTACATGTTACAAGAGTGTTTGTACTGGTGTGTGAAAGTGCAAAATGCTGTAGTTCAACATCTTAGCCTTAGGACTATAGCAGGACAATCACTGTGCATGAGAATTTATTGTACTGCTTACTATTTACCAAATCAGTAGCAGAGTTCCTAGGAATAAGTCAAGGAGAGAAATGAAAGCTGTCTTAAAAATTGGTAATGTTGTTAATTATTGCTGTGTGTTGTCAGCAGAATGATTTCTGCCTACTTGCTGAAGAAATGCTTGTGAACTACAAACTTTTCAACAGCGTTTGAAGATCTTTATTTTGCCTCACAAGCCTGAGGCAGTGTTAGCAGAAGAATTTTGGGAATGGTTTTCTAATTCCCTTTGAAAACAGCTGTCGCGGAAGAACCAGTACTGTGTACTTAAGTCTTGACATCATCAGTCCAGTACAGACAAAACTGCTCATTTTCTTAAATAGTTAGGACATGAGTGTGGAAATCATATAACCTTATGTGAGGATGTAAGTTTTTAACAATTGCTACAAAGTGTGCTGTATTCTTTTTCACTTCTTGAGGAGTGAGACTGAGCACACTAAGGAAGTTGTCAAGCCTTATGATTGGACTTATACAACTGACTACAAGGGAACATTGCTGGGAGATACTGCAACGCTAAAGGTAAGCAGTTTTCCCCTGTTGCGTGCTGATTATGTGTTGCTTCAGTCAAACACAGAGCACTTATTCTTTATTTGAACCTGGCAGTAGGCTTTTATAAATTTTGCATGGTTCTTAGTTTCTGACTTCAAAGTATACCTTGGTTTTTCATGTTTCTCATCATATTCTCTTAATCAAATCATGGCTGTTTAAAAAGACTTCAGGTTTGGTGGTTGGTTTGTTTGTTTTTGCAACATTAATAACTCATATTTAAGTGACAGGCCCTCCCTTGACTATATTTTAAAATAAGGCTGAAGTTCCCAACTTCTCATTACTGTATGCAGACTGCTTGCTACTAAGCAGATAATCTGTATTACTTCACTAGGATTGTGTTGGTTACAGATCACGAGAGTTACTCTGGAATCAAATGTGCAGCATAAAAGTGAGCTTTCTTGTTGGTCCATATTCTTTAGGCAGCAGAATTGTGTGAGCACATGTAGAGCACAAGATAGAAAAGCTCTTGTTACTTGATTTCTCTGGGAAGACTTTACTAGAATTCAGGGTTTGCAGTTGGCTAGAAGAGCCAATTGCATGGAAAACTGTTCGCAACCCAGAAGGTCTCAATCGCATGTTTAAACATGAGGCATCTTTGAATATTTTCCAATTCAGCTTGCTGCTGAAGGCTACAAAACCTGTATTCAGGTGACTGTTTATTTAGAACCTTCCATTGTTCGTTCTTGCTTTGCTCAGTGTTTCCTCTTGGAAACTTTGGCTTCAGTTTTAACTTTGCCTCTTAGAACTCTGGATGTCTTAAGCCTAGCGCTCTGAAAGCTTTTCCATTCAGAAAGCTAGCAGATAGAGGATTTTAAAGGTCAGGACAAACTTCATGCGGTTTGAAAGCAAATTAGTATACTAACTATTCTTCTTTCTCTTTAGGTTGTTCCTACGACAGAACATATAAATACAGAGAAATTGAAAGCCAGGGAACAAATAATGTTTTTTGAAGAGGTGCTTCTGTTTGAAGATGAACTTCATGATCACGGAGTGTCAAGTTTGAGTGTAAAAATAGTGAGTACTGAGAGGTGAATACAAGAGGCTCGGTGACCCAGCTAGCTGATGTAGCACAATGTAGTTACTCCTTTGCATTTTATTCCTTCTAGAGTTTAAAGTTTAAAATGAAAATTTCTTTATTCTTGCTCTTTAAACTAGTGTTATTGAAAATGGTTATCTTGAAATCTTTTTGTCACTTGCTTTAGGGAGCTTGTTGGTTGCTTGTCTGTCTTTCTTTCTGCATCCCTAGGCTCTTTAGAAACAGCCTGCTCTGCTACCCAGTGATAGCTGTAGTTTATCACCAACCCAAGTTGGGAATTTTACTACTGAAAGCTCACTCATATGGTCTTCCATTGTGAATTTCTGATGCAAGTAAACATGTGGCTAAAGTAAAACTTCGTAATGTGCTGAATGGAACATCTTTGTGTTTCCAGAGAGTCATGCCTTCCAGCTTTTTTGTGCTGTTGAGGTTTTTCTTGCGAGTTGATGGAGTTCTTATTAGGATGAATGACACGAGGCTTCATCATGAGGTAAGCTTTCATTCACCGTTATGAATGTTTTACAGATGCTCCCTTGCAGTATTGCTTTCAGAGAAGACCTACTGATATTCCTATACTTCAGTACCAAAGCTTTGGGGCAT
This sequence comes from Alectoris magna, assembly GCA_030625065.1. NCBI lineage: Eukaryota > Metazoa > Chordata > Aves > Galliformes > Phasianidae > Alectoris > Alectoris magna. Next base: position 112,440,758 of record CM060560.1, read on the forward strand.
AGAGGTTACACGAACTGAGCTTTCAAGCTTATTTTATTATGGTAGTGCTGAAGTAGCAGCCAAGTGCTAGATGTTATATAAGCAGAGTAGCCTATAGCTTATGCTAAATAATGATTTAAATATATTTGACAGACATAGTTTAGAGAGGGAGTACAAGACAAAAAAAATAGACAACAGTAAATGGTGTGATGTTGTTGTTATGGGGTTGGGTGGTATTTTTTGGTTTTGGCTTGTCTAGTATTATGACTGCAAGTTTAACCTTGCAGAGAACTATCTATGCTATGCTGAGTTCAAATAACCCATAAATAAGACAGAACTTAGCAGATTTGCTTATTTTGTCCAGCTGATAATGAACAGATGCAGGAGTTGTGAGAGAAGGCTGGCAAACACATTCAGTCATAGATTTTCAAATTGTTGCGTGCAGAAAGGTGACTTCTGGGAAAGATGCCATTCTTTGTCTTTGGGAGTCTGAGTATACGTTTCTGCTGAAGATCCGTGGTCGGTCACATTCCAACGTTTCCTGAATTCAGTGTTTTTACAATGCTCGTTTTGTACTCTGATAATTTGGTGATGATTTTTGTGGTTTTTTTTTTTTCCCATCAGTCTGACAAGGCTTATATGTTGCGAGAATACACATCGAGAGAAAGCAAAATATCAAGTTTAAAGGTATTACGTTTTTGATTTGTTGTTTTTTCCTTGTCTGCTTTTTAATATTAATTTATGGTCCACAAAGAAAACACTGTCTGTCAGTAACTGTTCTGAAAGGTTGGTAATCCAGGCAGAGGGAAGGTCTTCCTGAATGCACAGTTTCTATTTTAGGGATTTCAGGGCAGATTGGCCTTTGTAGGTGATTCAGTGATTGCATTTACAATATATGGGATTGGGTTAATTTTTCTACTTTTGAGTGAACAGCCGTTTCTGTTATTTTAGAACTGTTCAGTCACAAAACCAGGTAGTCCATTTCCCGTGATGTTGAATTTCAGCGCTGGCTGTGTGCTCGCAACCTGTATTAGAAGTCAGAATCTGTTTGCTGCTACTGATTCATTTGTTTTTTTCCTCAAAACAATTTTAATAGCTTATCTTAAAACACGAGCAGTAACTCAGAATCATTAGTGGCATGTTTACAGTTGTAATGTTGGCTTTTTATTCTTTACCCAATGTGTGATTTTTAGGTACCCTCCCTTTTTTCTTCACCTGTAAAATGTGACTAATGTGATACTAACATCCTGAGGGAATGTTTTTGCCCAATTATTTTTCTCCTTAAGGAAAGGGACAGTTTGTCATTTTTCAACAATATGTGATCCCTAATCAAGGCAATTAAATCGGGCACGATCTTCTTAATAATTTGGTGGTTTCTGAAATACAAGTAGTTGGTCTAGGTTTCATTTTAACCTCATACTTCATATTGCTTTTCTGTTCCTTAGATCAGCTTCAGTAGGTAAAGGAGAAAAGAATTCTCAAATCTGAATTAATTGAAACGGCAGTAGAATTCCTTGCATGTTAGTAGTATCTGGCATTCAGGTTGTAGTTCAATAGCTCTGCACTTCTTGCTTATGGGATGTTGTTAGAAAGTCGTGCACAAAGTGCAGGTTGTGGTTGTTTTCTTTTGTCCTGACAAATGTCTGTGTGTGAAGCTATGTCCTCTGCAGGAATCTACAGAGGAAGATATTAACTTAGACCAACTAATTTCTTCAAATGCAAAATTAAAATCCACATGGTTACTATTCCACGTAAACAGCTAAACATTGTCTGTAATGGGCTTCTTCAAACTAAGATGTATGTTGAGATATCAATATCAATTATCAGTAGCTCTGGAGAAGGTATAGCAATGACCAGAAGACATTAAACGTTAAATCTGTTGTGGCCATCCTGGTCTCATCCAGAATTAAACTCTCAAAAAGACAGTGTGCAGCAATGAAATATGGACGCTGTAGATGTTCTGGAACGTCTCTGACTTTTGTGTGAAGATAAAATCTGCTACTTAGAAATAAGAAATACTTTTCCTTAACCTACTGATGACACTCAAGAAGTAAGAGATCGTATGTGTTGTATTTGAAGTAATAATCTAAATTTCTCTGTGCCATGTGACTTCGAGGTGTTTAAATCACGTAAAGATCAGCTGTCCATAATTATTTGCTTTTTGGAATCCTTTTCTTTCCTTTTTGTTCATTCACTTCATCTAAATTTTTTGCTCCTTAGCATGTGCCACCTTCCCTGTTCACGGAACCTAACGAGATCTCTCAGTATCTACCCATAAAGGAGACAATATGTGAAAAACTAGAGTTCCCAGGGACGCAGGAATCTAATAATCCGGAGGCATCACTGGAAACCACGTGTGTTAAGTCAAAATAAATGTGACTCTATATGGACTGAATTAGACTGGAGATGGTGTCATCGTGTAGGCATTACTGGGGGGTGCGGTTTCACTACTAGTGGAATAAAGAATTTGGCTATTTTTCTGTAGCCCTGAAAGAAAACGGAACTCATTTCAAGAAGGTTTTGCTGATGTTTGTTCTATCTTTTTTGTTTGTTTCTTTTAAACCTGTATCTGGAGTTAATGATAGAGCGGTGGTAAATGACAGTCTTCAGTGGCACTGGAGAAGGACTTACACAATTAGAGAGAGTGAGGTTCTGCTCATTTCACCAGTGAGGCAGGACTATTGCCTGGGCCCTCCAATGCAAATGCTTCCATGAAGATTTTGTTAGTCTCTCGATATCTGAAGCAGCAACATTAGTTATGAAATTGGCATAATTTTATTTCTATAGAGAAATCATCTACGGTAAAAATCGATAAATGAAATTCCTCTGCGTGTGTTTTGAGCTTTCAGTCCTAAGAGAAAGACTTTTGTTTGGCTTCTCCTACTGCAGGTTGATAACCCATCGAGTTACTTCTTGTCTGGGGAGAAAGGACATTTGTCTTCTATCCCTCCAAGATGCTGGTATTTGCAGTTTGAGAGAGAGGAGCTTACATAGCTTCAAAAGGATGCTAGCGTGTATTCCAGATGCATGATTTTGGTTTATTTAAAATCTTTAAGTTCTAATATCAATAGAAGTGTGATCACATGTGCAGTCACTATTTTAACTTCACATTTTGTGGATGAAGCTTTTAAGTAATTTTGTTGCTTTTGGAAATCTTAAATTACATTGATTAGTTTGGTCTAAGAAGGGGGGAGCTAAACAGGCTTGTCTAAGTTTGCTGCTTACACTCAGTCAAGTGCGAGGAGCTGAGGACTGGAGCAAAAAGCAGGCCTTTTGATTTGACGGGCTGATAAAAATGTGTAGATTCTGATGTCGTGGACTGTTTTAATTAAAAATCTTCATATTCTACACTGCGTGTCTTCAAACAAGTTTTGGGGTGGGCTGTTTCTATTAACCATGTCTTTTGAGAAATGGTTTTCATTTAAAGATAGTGCTGATGGTTTTATAAAAAGTGCTCTACAATTTAAGTGACTGCACTTGGTTCCTAAGGACTGTAGTGTCAGGACATAAGCGTTTATCTGGCTGTAAATGAATGCAGTGTGGAAACCATCCAAATTCATCCGGAAATTGAATTTCATCTGGAAATTATGGAGGTCCCCTCCAGTGGTAGAGGGATACGAGCAGAGAAGGAAAAGTTTGGGAAAGGAACAACAGAGTGAAGAGAGATACTCACAATGGCAAAGTATCAGGGCACTTTTCCTCTAAGAATTCGCTATTTTATGTGCCTTATGGGCTTATAAAAGCACAATCTAAAGTCAAAACTGGTAGTGATTGAGAGGAGAGCTGATGTGCTAACACAAAGGAAACTATATCCTCATTCATTAATGAAAATTACGGTTTGGGTTTACTCAGTGATGCTAATATGAAGCTCTACTGAGTTCGTCTAGTTGGGGGGACCTATGGAACTGACACCTGGTGTTGAAAAGGGTGCTCTGCATGTTTAGTTGATACATATTTTACCTCCTCCATCATACTTACTAATGTGTGACCTGTTGATGCAGTTGAATAGACTGGAATCCTGAATATATAGCTCTGATATCCATCTGTTTTGGGTGCCGTGCATTTAAGTGGAACACAAATATTGGAGAAATCACAAGAACGTATTTAGAAAGTCAGATACCACAAAGTAGAACATAGAACACCATTCCTGCCTCTGTTACACCGCACGGATTATCGAGAAGCAGTGAGAGAAACTTTGGTACACCTTTGCCTGAGGAAGGTACTGCTGTGGATATGTAACGCTGGGAGGAGGGCGCGGGGTGATTCTCCAGCTGTTTTGTAGCGAGCCGAACATACGGCGATTTATATTCCCTCTTGTATGTTAATAAATAAAATATACCTGACGTTTCACAGCCCTGTTCTTATCTAAACAAAATAAACTGAAGTGACGGCACGTGATGTTGTGCCCGAGGAAGGGTACCCGCAAGGCGGAGGGCTCCACCATTTCCTGCCCCGCCCGCGCGGCGCCGCTCGTTGCCCTCAGCGTCTTTCAGAAGCCGGGAGATGGGCGGCGGGGATAGGCCGCGCTGCCTGCTCCGCCCCTCCCCGCCGACTACACGCCCCGGCAGGCTCCGCGCGGCCGCTGGTCCTCCCCTACCTGCCGGGCGCAGGTAGGCGAGGCGGCGCGGGGCTTGCCGGGGCTCGTAGTACCCAGGGCGGAGGGGAAGAGCCGTCTGGCCGCGCGCGGGCGGCATGGACAAGCTGAAGCGGGTGCTGAGCGGCCGGGACGCGGAGGAGCCCGGCGCTCTGGCGGAGGTAACGCCCCGCTGCTGGCACCTGCCGTCCTGCGGGGGCCGCCGCCTCAGGGAAGGCACCGGGCCTCTCCTCGGCCTCTGTGCCGCCGGGCCTCTGCCGCCAGCCGGCGTCCCTTCGAGCTGCGGCCCCCGGGAAGTTCAGGCACGCAGTGTGTGGCAGGGTTGTAGTGGTAACGGCAATAGCACCTGCTTTCTGCCCTCTCGTTTCTAGGTTATCGACGCGACTTCGTTGGGTTGGGGCACCCGAGTGAAAGGCTTCATCGCGTGCTTTGCGTTGGGATGCGTGTTCTCCGTGTTGGTAAGCGCTGATTGTTCTGAACTGGGAAGGGCCCACGAGGACCTGTACACCGGCTGAGGTTTCTGGGTCTCTGAGAGTACCAGATGCGGTTTCAGTTAGACACAGCACGCTAATTGTTAACGAGAATGCTAACGCATGCACTTTTATCTTTCTCTTTTCCTTTTTAGGGCAGTTGTCTGCTCTGGGTACCAAGGAAAGGGCTGATTCTCTTTGCAGCATTTTACACATTGGGGAACATTGCATCAATTGGAAGGTAATGATCTTTTATATTAGTTCTCTAATAAAGGTGACAAACTGGAGTAGGTGTGGAAGTAGTAAAAACCAACCTGTTCGTGTGAGTGCATTTGCATATGGAGGTTCATAGACTCGTAGAATGGCCTGGGTTGAAAAGGACCGCAATGATCATGTACTTTCAACCCCCTGCTATGTGTGGGGTCACCAACCACCAGACCAGGCTGCCCAGAACCACATCCAGCCTGGCCTTGAATGCCTCCAGGGATGGGGCATCTACAACCTCCTTGGGCAACCTGTTCCAGTGCGTCACCACCCTCTGTGTGTGTGATTGTTCTCTTTTTGCTAAAAAGAACATCACCTCCCTAGCAGCACCATGAAAGAAAGTACCATGAAGGTATTTTTTACTCATCCCTTAAAAAAAACAACAAAAACCCACAACATCAAAGGCTCAAAGTCATGCATTGAGCATCGCAGTTTTTAGTTTTTGGAGGTGTGTTTTTCACCCCTCAGGATAAAAATGCTTCTTTGCCATTTTGCCTTTTGTAACAGCAACGTGTGTTTATGAGCTTTGGCTTAACAAACACCTCTGCCTGTTACAGCAGGACTGTCTGATAACCTTCATGTGTGTTGTAAAGGTTCCTGAAACACAGCTCTGCTTCATGAAAACAGCCTTCTCTGGCTGAAGAACATCAATAAGGTGTTAGCACAGGGAATGGAATTGGAAGTAATACAGCAGCTGTGCCTGAGGAATAACTTATTCAATGGCAATACAACCTTAGATAAAACTTTCACCTTGTCTAATTGATGCAGTGTGAGTCCTCAGTGCTCTAAGTGGGGTTCAGAGAATGTATGCAGGTGTGAAGACAGCTCTATTTTTAGAGGAACAGAGATGAATTGCCTGGCAATCCATTCAGCCTCTGTGGCTGCTGGTTTCGAAGAGAGGGTTAAAAGCATCTGTTGGAATGGTCCAACTGAAGCTGACCTTGATCTGTGCTTCAGCATGAGAGTTCTTCTAGGCTTAGTCAGTCGTTCAGTTATGATTATTGCAAAGTTACAGAACAAATAGCTTAGACAAAGGAGAACAGGGATGGATCTTCACTCACTGTATATCCCGTCTCTTTTGTTGTGCACTGATTACCATAACATCATGGTGTCCTGGTATCCCATGTGGCAACAGAAAAGTTTACAAAATAACCACCCTTCATCAGGAGTCTGGCTTGGTTTCACTTTTGCCTTTCATGCCCTAGGTGTTCATCTTGTTTTGTTTTTCTGTTTCACAGTACTCTCTTTCTTATGGGACCAATGAAACAATTGAAAAGGATGTTTGAGCCTACCCGATTGATTGCTACTATTGTTATGTTAGTAAGTATCAAAGGAATCAGTTTTAACTCATAAAATCACCAATGCTGGAAGAAACATCTAAAATCATGCAGTCCAACTGTCCATCTACCACCAGTATTTCCTCACTAAACCGCATCCCTCAGTACAACATCTAAACCTAGGCATGGTGACTCACCTCCCTGGGCAGCCCATTCCAGCGCTCAACTATTGAGCCCTTCCTTGTAGGGTGATCTATGTCTCAGGATATGTTGTGGGTGGAGTTCTTTCTTTATCCTGTACAGTGTAGTGACAAGGTGTATGTAGCACCAGCACTTCCCTGTAAGAAAGGGCTGAACCAAAGCCTGATTGTAGCACTAAATAAGCATGAAGTATCTGTAGCTGTTGTGTATAAGTCCTGCACAAACGTTTTTAGGGTGCTTGAGGTCATGTCATGGTATTTTCTTGTTGCTTAAAGACGAATGGCAGGAAACTAGTTTCTTTAGAGTTGCACTGTGGAAGTTGCTAGATGTGACTTATCTTGCGTAATTTTGTATTTCTTTATACTCCATATGATTTGCCCTAAAAAGCGGTGTTGGTATTTACACCCTCATAAAATATTCATTTCTGACAGCAAAAGGGGATGGAATCTCTGTGCTGTGGTGATTTTGCATTAAAAGTAATATCATCCCAGTTGGCTGATAGCTTCAGGTTTTGAAACTCATACAGTGCAATGAAATTGCAAACGCAGCATTCAGCTGAAGTCAGCCCTTCCAGTTCTTTTCATCTTCTGAAGATGGGAATTGTGGACAATCTTTTATTGTGGGGAAGAGTTGCTGGTAATTCTCAGACTTCCTCTTGTTTAAAGTGCTTTCAGGTTTTTTAAGCTCTTGTACTTTCTCTTGGAGAGTCTAAAATCAAGAAGGTGATTTAACTTGCAGGAAAGTCCTCCCATTTTTCACTGTGAATGGCTTCAGAGCATTCGCGTTTTGTGATTTGTATTTAAACATCTGTGGAGCTACAAGCAGCACATACAGCTTAGGATGCCGACCGTGTATCATGACCATGCTGACAGATCAGCAGAAGCCGGGAAGTGTGTTTGTGTGTGCAGTTAGGCTGCTTGGAGTCTGGAGTATGTCTGGAATGCACAATGGAATAAAGAGGGGCAGCAGGTGTATGATGCAGTATGTACACCAACACACAAATCATCGCCTTGAAAAGTTATGGGAAAACTACATTTAATGCTGGTAATCATGGTTGAGGTGGAGTGTGTGATTTCTTTGGCAGTACGTATGCATATGTACTTATGTACATATGTCTTGCATATGCACTACTACATGTGTCTTTTTTTTTACTCACGTGGAAGAGTGCACATTACAGTCTGTAGTAGCACAGTAGTAGGTGTGCACTGCCAGTGTCTTAACTTTCTGCTGGAGAAAGGTGAAGTATCAGTATCTGCCATAGCTACATAAACTGCCCTGTCTTAATTTGAATATGAAAACTTGAACTGAAAAGTATCTTCTGTTAAAACTAGTAGTAAAACAGGAGATAATCCAAAATGGACTACCAGTTCCCAAAGACACAGTGTAATGATGTAAAAAGAAAACAGAGTCTGAATGGCTGTGGTGGGCTATGTGTTAAAAGGGGATATTACAAAGCAGTACCTGAAAGCACTTGAAAGTATGTTGTGACTTTAATTAATGAGAATTTTTAAGAAGAGTGGAAAGGATGGCCCAGGGAACTACCAATGTGTCAGCCTCACCTCAGTGCAGGGGAAGATCATGGAACAGATCCTCCTGGCAGCTATGCTAAGGTACATGGAAGAGAGGGAGGTAACATGTGATTACCAGCATGGGTACACCAAGGGCAGGTCCTGCCTGACCAACCCTGTGGCTTTTTATGTTGGCGTAGCTGCATCGGTGGACAAGGGAAGAGCCACTGATGTCATCTATCTGGACTTCAGTAAGGCCTTTGACAAACATCCTTCTCTCCACATTGGAAGATTTGATGGGTGGACTGTTCGATGAATGAGGAACTGGTTGTGAGAGTCTTTTCAGAGTGGTCAGTGTCTTCTTGTCCAAGTGGAGATCAGTGACAAGTGGTGTCCCTCAGGGGTCGGTACTGGGACTGCTGCTCTTTAACATCTTCATCAATGACATCAACACTGGGACCATGAGTTCAGGTTTGCAGATGACACCAAGCTGTGTGGTGTGGTCGACATGCCCAAGGGACAGGATACCATGCAATGGGACCAGGACAAGCTTGAGCAGTGGGCCCGGGTCAACCTTGTGAAGTTCAACAAATTGAAGTGCAAAGTCTTGCACCTGGGTCGTGGCAACCCCCACTATCAGTGTATTCCCCACAAGCTGGAGGATGTAAGGGTGGAACGCAGCCCTGCTAGAAAGGACCTGAGGGTACTGGTGGATGGCAAGCTGGGCATGAATGAGCAGTGTGCCCTCACAGCCCAGAAAGCCAACTGTATCCTCGGCAGCATGGCCAGCAGTTGAGAGAGGTGATCCTGCCCCTCTACTCTGTGCTGATAAGGCCTCACCTGGAGTACTGCATCCAGATGTGGAGTCCTCAGTACAGGAGAGACATGGACCTGTTGGAGTGTGTCCAGAGGAGGGCCACAAAAATGATCCAAGGGATGGAATACCTCCCCTGTGAGGACAGGCTGAGAGAGCTGCGGCTGTTCAGCCTGGAGAAGACCTGAGAGTGGCCCCCTAGTGTCTGAAGGAGGCCGTAAGAAAGAAGATAGACTGTTGGAGGGTCTGTGGTGATAGGACAAGGGGAAATGGTTTCAAACTAGAAGAAGAGAGATTTAGTTTGGATACAAGGACAAAGTTTTTATGGTAAGAGTGGTGAGGCACTAGGACAAGTTGCCCAGAGAGGCGATGGTGTCCTTGGAGGCATTCAAGGTCAGGCTGGACGGGGTTCTGAGCAACCTGCTCTAGCTGTGGGTGTCCTTGTTCGTTGCAGGGAAGTTGGGCTAGATAACCTTTAAGGGTGCCTTCCAACTCAAAATGATTCTGTGGTTCTACTAATTCAATAATTACCTCTAGTTTCAATGCAGTAGTGGCCTTAAGAATGAACAGGAAATGTGACACATACAGAGGCAGAAGAAACAGTCTTAACTGGCAAGTCTTACTTGTGCTAAAAGCTGAAATGCAGTGAATGCCTGCTCCACTGAGAAGAATGAGGAGAAGCAGGAACGTGCTGGTGTTGCAGAGTGTGGAAATCTGCTGCTCTTGCTTCTTTGCAGACAAGAATGTATTGTCTGGAGATATCAGGCTGGTGTTTTCTCATTGCTTCAAAAGCGTAGTAGTATGAATGTTTTAAATCATACCTCATTATATGGAACTATGAAATTATGTTATCTGTCTCTGAAGGAACCCATTGCAGTGTTAGAGTAGCTGTGAAAAGTGGAGAGTTGTTTGTATGTTTAATAGAAATCATTTGTTTTCTTCCAGTTGTGTCTCGTATTAACGCTGTGTTCTGCTTTTTGGGTGAGTACTTGAGTCCTGTATGTATGTATATACTGGAGTATATTTAAAAAATGAGATTCTTGCATGGTTGTCTCACTGGCTGCTGTGTTTCCTCCCCTTCCCCCTGCCCTTCTCCTTCAGTGGCATAAGGAAGGACTCGCGCTCCTTTTCTGTATCTTACAGTTCTTTGCCTTGGCATGGTAAGTGATCTCCCTTGTGCACGCACCTCACTTGGTGTTATGTGTAACAGAAAGTAAAAAGCGGGATTGTGAGTGGGACTTGAGCATGTATGTATGAAAGGGAAGGAAGATTTTGTACCCTACCATTCCCCTGGATGCAAGATAGTGCATCTATGAAGAGGTGGCATATTGCTGTTCTTTGTTCTCTCCTTCCAATTCTGGAAGAGGTTCCTTTTGAATGTGTTTAATTTCTGTGAGCTCGAAGTAAAACTTTCTTTTCTTTTGTCTTTTAATCAATTTGATGCTTCCTTCATTTAGTATTCTGCTTTTAGAACCTCTGTACTTGTTAGGTCAAATGACCCAGATGTGCCAATCAAGTTAAGCATCAGTTTTCTTTAAGTTACAGTATTCTCTGTAAAATGCCATTGAATTAGTACAGGAGTGGGTAGGGAGGTTTTGCCAGCCCTCAAAAGTATCTCCCTGTAGGTGTTGGAACATGAGGGCTTGTTTCACATGCCTCTGCAGTGTGCCCTCTGATTTTGCCATTTCTCAATGTGGCTGAGCTAAGGTTACCTGCAAGGATGCTCCTTCCTCTTCCTCAAAAAACCAGGGCTTCGCTTTGGTTGTGTATCTTGCAGTCCTCTGTTTAGAGCAACACAGTTATGCTTTTTGTGACTCCAGTATAATCTGACAAGAGTAACCTTTACGATGTTCCTTCTTAGGTACAGCATTTCCTTCATACCATTTGCAAGGTAAGTTTCCCTGCTCCTGTACCTTTTGTCGTCTTGAGGCTTCATGGTACCAAAGATTTCTATATGGGAGCATTGTAATGTGTGGATTTAAGCCTTTCCACGGTAGTGTTTTAAGGGGAGGAAATACTTGTAGTTGCTTAAAAATGGGACTAAGCGTCTTCTCTGGTGGGGGGAAAACAAAACGTAAGTATAACAAAATGAGAGGGCTTCCTATGAAAATATAGAAGTGTGCAGACCAAATGCTAAATTTAATGTTTGCCTTGAGAATGCCAAAATGCTGGTCCAAAATACTACCGGGCAAGTGTATTCTTCTGTGTACCTTCTTTTTTTTTCTTCACTGTTCCCTCTGCTGTCAGCACTGTTACAGCATTTGAGCACAGTTTATGCTGCTTTGTCAGCTCTGTTCTTCATATGGGTGCTATTACCATTGCAGCTGGGTAGGTATGGGGTGAGCAGACCTGCTTGCCTGTGATGCAGGCATGCAAGCCATGTAAGCACAATTAACAGCTGGTCAGCTGATCTCTAAAGGTGTGAGTGTTGGTGGTGCTGCACCAGCGTGCCGTGAGTCATCCAGCAGCTAACCAAGGTGTCTGTTTTTTTTCTCTCCTGCCCATAGGGATGCTGTGAAGAAATGTGTGTCTGTCTGTCTGTCCTAAGAGGAAAGCCGGATGCTTCACAGAGTTCTAGGAAGCATAGCAGAACTGTGTTAAGATCACTGTGTATGTACTTGGCTACTTCTGTTCTAAATGTGTGCCTTCCGGCTGGTCGTTAGAGGCTCCTTGTGTTAAACGCAGTGAATGCAATTGCGTGTTTTTGGTGTCTGTAGGACAGAGCACTCACGTGACTAAACGAAGTTCAGCCTGGAAGAAGTACTGGGCTGAGACTCCGATTTTGTTACGATGATTCTCATATAAAATTATTTGTTTTTGCAAAATTAGCAAAGTAACACGTGAAGTCTGTAAAATGGAGACCTTGATTCTGGTGGGACCATGCCAGTCTAGAGGATTCCTTTTCAAAGAAGAAAAAGAAATCTGTTGCTAGCTGATTCCTTCCTGAGAACTCTTGCAGTAGCCTTACATCACTGAATCTTTGCACTATTTATATCAGATAATGGAATACTGGTGTTCTTTTTCTGCCTCTCTTGCAACACTTTAGGTTTATGATATTTTCAGAAGGTTTAATTCCAAACGAAAAGGCTGTTTTAGAGTACTTATGGAATGCTTGATTTTTGTTTTCTTAAATGAAAAAAATCATTTTCAGTTTAGATTGACAGTTTTTTCTTAAAATACATGGAAGGGACATTCTCATCTGCAAAGACTGGTTCCTGTAAGAAAAGCACTTGCAAAATTAGGCTAATCAAGTTTTTTAGTTGCCAGGAATGAGTTCTTCGCCCTGACTCCAGCTGAATGCAATACATTCAAGCTAGGAAACCGATTTATCACTTAAAATGAGGTGGTTTTCTTCTCCCCAACTGTAGCACAGGAGCAGCATAAGGCTGAGGGCACGACAGGTAAGCTGAGAAAGAACCTGTGTGTGTCCTTTCTTTCTCAAAGGACAAAGTCCCTGTTGATAGGGTAGAAGCAGGCTGGTGTTAAGTCTGGGGCAAGAAAAAGACATCTTCTTCTGAACCTGTGAATAAGTTAAAACTTCAACCTGTCTTTTTTGTAAGTGAAATCAATTTCATTTATCCTAAAATTCTCTTCCGCACTTGTGACTATCTTCTGCTCTGAGGGGGAAGTACAGCTTTCTATTGTTTTGTGTTTTGCTTGTTTTTTTTAACCAAAGGAAGCATGCAGCAGTCTTGCTGCCAGCTTCAAACAAACACAGAATGGTCAGTATCCAGATTCCAAGGCCACTGCCCATTCTTCTAATCTTCTGAGCTATGTGTATCATGTACTCCCAAACCATTTCAGCGGGCACTTGTTTAATACCTGAATGCAGGTTTCTGCTTCTGCTGTGTCGGATACTGTTTAACTGTTCTTGCCTTTCCTATTAGCAAGCTGTCTTGCTGGAACTGATGGCTGTGAAGGTCATTAGCCAGTGAACTTTAATATGATCTGAATCCTCTTTCCTCATCTACATAGAGTTTAGCCATCTAACTGCATTACATTTGCATCAGCAAGCATCTTTGTCTTGCACCACAAAGACTTTGGTGCAGCAAAAGCCTGGATCTGTTCAGCAATAGAGTACAAGCCCACAGTGAAGCTGAATAATTCTGTGGTTCCCAGAAAGTTACTAGAAACAGAATTAACTTTAAACATGAATTGTCCTTCTGATAATTTATAAAACACGGTAACAACCTCCCATGAGGATCCTCTCTAAAAACAAATAAAAAAGTATCATTTGAGGATATAAAAGGGGAACTTCAGCAGGCTTTCTCTGTTTTTCCAGCTGGCTCAAGGTACTCTTATGGAGCCATTAGAACAGAAAATGCCTTCTTGAAAATGTGGTACGTTGGGATGAATTAGTTCTCTGGGATGACTTCCTGAAGTGCTATTTCCCATTGCTTTTTTTTTTTTTTTCTTTCCAGAGGATTTGGAAGTTAGTGCTGAAATGACTGGATTGACTATTACTATTACTTTTTTTTTTTTTTTTTTTTTTAATAAAGAGTTAGTTAAAGGCCCAAGAGAGACTGAGAATTAAAGAACGCCTATACGTTTTTTCCCTGGCTCTGGATATCTAAATGGATGCAAGACTTTTTTTTTTTTTTTAATGAGGGAGTAGGTTCAAAACCTAATGTACATCTGTCAAAGGGCCCCATGTTAGGCTTCTGTTAGGGCTTGGATAATATATACAGAATTCCTTTGTGTAAGACCAGTTGAAATACAACTCTCATGCCTACTATATCCCAGTGTTTGCTAGTTTTAATATCTCTGGGTGTTCCCGGAGAATTCTACAAGTATAGTATAGTGTATGGTATTTTTTTCCTTCCCTCCCCTGGGAAAGTTCTGTTAAGTTGTATAATCATTCCAGGCCTATCAGCAGCCAGCATAATGGAGTTTTACTTCTGTTTTGTTTGGTTTTTTTTAGTAGTTCAGATTAGGAAGAGAAAAAGCCTTTTGCTTACTCCCTGCCTAGCTTTTGCAGGGCTGTAGTACCATGGTTCTCTAGCATTTTTATTGTAAAAACACTAGATTTGGGTATGCTGCATACTGCTTTCTCAACTTGTATACTATAGCTAAGTGGGACCTTTTTGTGTTGTGAGCACAGCCACTTAGAAGTAGGAACTGCTTCTTTCACTACCAAGAAATGGTAAACTTGAATGGGTTCGCGCACGCTTTTTTAAAGCTGTAATTCCAGTTCCACACTTTGATACAATAATAAAGAAGAACAAGGGTTTATTCGATTGCATAGCACGTGAGGCTTAGCAATAGTGCCTAGAAGGGAAGGGAATTCAAATGGAGATGGCAAAGACATAGGTGGTCACCACAGTGCCACTAGGATTCACGTTGCCTTCTGGTGTCATATTCTGTTCTTGCAAAGGTCAGGTGGTAACAGAGTTTCACCATATCCTTGCCAATATGTGAGAACTACTCAGGGTTTGTCACTTCATCTACAAGCGGTTTTGATTTAAAGGTAATTCCTCTCTATCAGAGCAAAACACTGTAGATTCCTACTCACGTATATAGTTATAGTTGTATACAGGCTGTTGCCAAGTTTAGCAGTAGAAGATTCTTCTATATTGTTGTTAAAAATAATTTATATGATCGAGAAGTAAACTAATATAAGTGTTCCCTCTTGACCAGTTTCAGTCTGAATTAGGTTATACCATTTTTGTCATCAAGACTTCTATATATTTGGAGTTGATTTCATCAGCTTTGGTTATCTGCTTACCAGGAAGCATGGTGGACTTTTTTTAAAAGCCCTCTAGCTTTCTACCGTGATGTCCTCTAAGGCAGGAATGTTTGCCACGTGCATTCTGCTGCAAAGAGATATTTGTGTTTTAAATCATAAGGCTTCTTGCTTAAAAAGGCCTCACGCAGTTGCCTACAGCACTTAATTCAAGGCTGACTTTCTTTAGAAAGTTGGATGCCCACGTCTGCAGAGTTTGGTGCTCCACGAGAAAGTGCTTCTTGAAAACCTCACTGTTGGTCAACTTGCCCAATGACTTTTGGGGTTTTGGTTTTTTTTTTTGCAGTACTGGTCACTGTAACCAAGCAGCCTTATCATGAAATGTGCATATCTGGGATCAGCTGACTTTGCAGATACAGTAGAAATGGAAATGGGTGACGGTGGGTATTTGTTCCCATAGCACTGAGATTCTGACTATGTAAACGTGGGATTTTTTTCATCACTCCAGGGTTTTGCTCTGGTTGGTGTGATTGTGAATACTGATGCTATCTGAGATGGTTCTACTGTGCTGATGCGAACAACGTGGTCTTGCGTAGTATTTGCTGTAGTAAGACTGCCCATGAGCTGTTCCAAAACCCAAGGAAGAAATTTCTGAACAGATTTAAAAGGATTTTAAGAAATCACATGAAAAAAAGAATAGAATTCATAAGGCTTTGTTTAAATACTTGGTGTGCAATTCTGGGGAAGAGG
This sequence comes from Alectoris magna, assembly GCA_030625065.1. NCBI lineage: Eukaryota > Metazoa > Chordata > Aves > Galliformes > Phasianidae > Alectoris > Alectoris magna. The sequence continues at coordinate 112,456,298 of CM060560.1, forward strand.
GGAGTCGCTGCTGTGGGATGGCTTCCAGCAAGGTGCAGGAGGACAGGCCTGGGCTGGTTGTAACGTGGGTAGATGACAGCTGTGCCTGTAATACACTTGGGGGCTCAGAGTGCTGTCGCTTACAAGCAGTCTGAAATACATGTTCAGGAAACTCCGTTGTGGAAGAACATGGATCCTTGAAGGTTGTGCGTTTTTGCTGTGTACTAAGATTGAAAGAGCATTCGTTGAGTTCATGAAAATGGTTCTTAATCTGTTTCGGTACTTAATCGTGTTGATGAAGACAAGATGACTGTTGCTATTTTGGACTTCAAAACCGAGGAGAAGGATGACGCATAAACACACATCTCTCTTAACTACTGTTGTTTACAAGCATAGCAAATACTGACCGTGTAGGACAGAAAGCACAAAAATGGTATATTTTCTTAAAGGTGTGTGCCTCGCTGTCTTTTGACAACAAAATTTTTTAACAGCTGTGGCAGTTGTTTTGTAAAATAAAAACTGGACTCTCAGAATTTCACCACAATGCTTTGTATTGTTACCGATTCTATTTGTTGCTCTTTTTCTGTGTATTTGTACTGTTTGATTTCTACTTTGATAAATATCTTTTTTCAGAACTTTTTCTGTAACGAAGCCCTCACTTACGAGTGTTTTTTCTTCAATAAAGTTGTAAATGCATTAAACAAATTTCTCTTGCAGTTAATTTGGACATTTTAATGATGATGACTCCAGGCGATCCTCGAATTGCTGGTGAGGTGGGGTTGATACGGTTATTTTTTTAACCTCAAGTGTCAACGTAACTTTGCCAACGAATTATTGATTTAGTCTGTTGCTACAGAGCAAATAATTCCTCGTTCCATTCTGTCAGCAAAAACTATTAGAGTCCGTGTCTCTGTCTTTTCGTTGTGAAATATGTGCATTCTGAATAAAAACGCACACCGCAAGTAAAAAAAAAAAGAGTAAAAACAAGTGATTTAAAAATACACACGTCATAAGTAGGGTTAGAGGTAATGACTCAGAAAGCATATCTGCTTCAGTTGACATGCAACATGCATCCAAAAACATGCTGTGATTTTAATTTTCCTTACCAGTGTAGTGGGCTTTGCACCTGCCTGGTTCCAGTGTGTTATTTTTTTTCTTCTGATTGGTAGGGCAAACTGAAATGGCTGCCTTCTATCTATTTATTTTATTCCAAGGGTGATTGCAACCCTTGTGTGTTCTGGGAGATGATGTGCTTTCAGTTTTGGTCTTCTGAGACAACTGTCCCAAAGCTAAATGCACTGAGATTTCTTCACAGGAAGGTCCAGTTTTGTTGGTTTTTGTTAATAGAAGAGACCCGTCTTTCTGTAACATGGGAACCTAGTGGTTTATATTTTATCTTTTTGAAAAGATCTTACAGGAACCAGGGGAATTTCATGTTACTTTCTGAGCAGGACAGCTGTGAGTATGAATCTAAACCTACAAATGCAATAGATCCTTTCTTTAAATGTTTACTGCGTTGTTTTCTCTGCCTAGTTCAACCTGCATAACTTGGAGCTGTTGGAGCAGGAGGAGGGCCATGAAGATGATCAGAGGGGCTGGAGCACCTCCACTATGGGCATAGGCTGGGAGAGTTGGGGCTCTTCAGCCTGGAAGAGAGAAGGCTCCAGGGGGACCTTGTAGCAGCCTTCCAGTACCTGAAGGGGGCCTACAGGAAAGCTGGGGAGGACTTAATATGAGGGCACGTAGCGACAGGATGAGAGGAAATGGTTTTAAACTGGAAGGGGGCAGATTTCGACTAGATAGATATCAGGAAGAAATTCTTTACTATGAGGGTGGTGAGACACTGAAACATGTTGCCTAGGGAGGCTGTGAATACCCCCACCCTGGAAGCAAATCTGTGGCGGATTTGAATTTAGCAATGAGACTACTGGAAGGCTGCTACACACCTAATGCCTACCCTTCCCCCTTCTCCCTCCGCAAGGTCTGAGTTATAAGAGAGGGTATTTTATGGATGCATGTAGCTAGATTTTTTTCCCTCTGTTTACTTGTTTATTTCATATTGAGCTCAGGCTTGTTTGCAGTATCCACGGAGTAAAGGATTGTAAATGCCCATCCATACTGAACTGTGGAAACTCCTGAAGAGAGCAAAAGCCTCTGTTTTCTCCTTTTTTCCGAAGAAAACTTCAGATGAATTAGAGAGATGGAATAGAATATCTAAGCTGCCAATCTTTGGGATTGCTATTTTAAGTTAGCCTATTTGAAACCCTTTTAAGTTTTTCTCAGGTTCCCTTGTGGCATCTCTGGAAGAAGTTATTCCTGAGAGTTTGTGATATAAAATCTGCAGAAACGAGGAGTAACACTGATGTAGCTGAAGAATGGTACGTTAGAAGTATAGGCTGGCCAAGATGATTTCAGTGCAGTTCTGAAGGGATGTTACTTCCAAATATGTGGAGTGAAAACAAATTATTTTGTCATGAGTATTTGATCTTTTGTTTTCCAGTTGTGTGTAATAGGGTGCATAAGTCTTGTTACTTTAGAGAAAAGCAAGTATTTGAGCCATGTATAATTATTATTAGAATCACAGAACATCCCGAGCTGAAAGGGACCCATGAGGATCATTAAGTCCGGCTCCTGGCCCCACACAGCACCACCCAAAATCCAAACCAGAACTCTGGCAGCTCACTGCCATGCCCACAGCCCTGGGCAGCCTGTTCCATGCCCTCTGGTGCAGACCCTGTCCCTTAGCCCCACTGCCCCTGTCCTGACACAGCTCCATGCCATTCCCTCAGGCCCTGTTGCTGTCATACCTCCCCTTCCAGACCCTTCACCATCCTCATAGTCCCCCTTTGCACTCTCTCTAATGGTTTTATGCCCTTCTTATCTTGTGGTGCCCAAAACTGCACACATTATTACTTTTTTTTTTTGTAACATGTTTATCACCAGCCTGTCTAGATCAGTATATATTTTTTTTAAGAAAGAAGAAAAATTGCACTGAGAAGCTTCCCATGCTTTCTGAGCTGATGTTGATCATAACAGCAGGCAGGGAGGTGCTACTTGAGCAGGCTGACTGAATAACTGCTAAAAGCATACCTGGCTGAAGTTATTGAAACTGTCCTCTCCACCACCCCGGCATTAATGAAAAGGCTAATCTTCTCTAAGTCTCTTCTAACCCAGCAATCTCCTAAGGGGCTGGATCCGTGATTAAAAACAGAGGGAAAGCAGCTGTCTTTTCATCCTCTCGTAATTATTCCTTGGTCGTCAATAGGTGTTGATTTCCTGGGAGTGTCATGGTGATAGAGGTTACGTTTCCCCGTGTTGTTGGGACTAAATGTTCAGGGGCACTGGTTGTTTGAGTGCTCCACTGAGAGCTCTGGGGATGGAAAGTGTGAGTCTTGTTCTCTGTGATTGCGTCGCATCGTGAAGGTTTGGCTTATTTTGGAAACGTGCACCTAAAGGCCAAAAAACAGCTATCCAGTGTCAAGGCAAGGAGGGGCCTCTTCAATTACCTTTTCTCTATTTTTTTTTTCTTCTGCTTCTTTCTCACCAGCTGGTGGTAGGAATGGGTTTTAGGATGATTTTAATTAGAAAGTCAAAACCAGCACACTTGCTTTTTACTGCTGGAACTTGGTGAATAAATTTCAGTAAGTGTTTCAGGTTTGTTCTGTCATTACTGTTTCCAGACCTCGTTGCTACAATTAAAAATACGAGTCACTAAATTCCTACTAGTAAATCCTGGACACAGCTAGAGGTGTCTCTAAGTGTTGTACTTGCCCTTTTGACTAGAAGGGATTAGCTCTGGGTGGCTGAGAGCCGCAAGATGGCTGCTTCCTGGTCAGTAGTGCCCAGCTCTCTCCCTGGGGTTTCCGAGGAAGTTTTCCATGTTGCATGTTTGGTACGAACACTTCCTACTTCCTGGGACATCCATACACATCTACTTGTTTAATTGCACAGCTACAGATGGCAAGTGCAAGAGGACAAATTCACGCTGTGTCCTACTTTCAGTGGCAGTGACTGTCAGTCACCTTGTTACTCTATTACTTGGTAAGTGCAGTTACCTTTTTCTTCAAATTTCAAGTATGGGAAGGCTTACAGCTAAGAAAGAACCCATCTGATACCTGAGAATGGGTTATTCTTAGTGTCCCAGGAGTACCCAGTGATGTTAATCCATTTGTGTCTCATTTTCAGCATCTGCAGACTTGGAAAAATTCATCTCTCAAGAAGGTAGAAGGGAGAAGGGATGTTTGGGAAGTATTCAGGTTTGTTATTTAGGTGAACAAAGGAGACAGTTAAAATGTAAAGTGTGTCTCCTAAAACAGGCCAATTATTTGTAGTAAGGATTTCCACCCTTAGTATTTTCTAGAAATTAGAAGTCAACAATGAACAGTTAACTCTATGAATCTATTGCTTTCGTTTCTCTGTAGCCCCTCCTCATGGCAACTGTCTGTATGTAAGGCAGAGACGGTGTATGATGTGATGGAGACCAGTGCGTGAAGTGGGATTCTTATAGATCTGGATGTGTATTTTTGAGTAAAATCTCTGGCCTGGTTGTATCAGGCTGATGACTTTTCTTGCATGCATTCAGATTTGTTATTTCTTTGGCTAATTCAGGGCTGAAAAGATACATCAGTGGTGAGATGTGCCTTGTGAATATACTGCTACATGCATCACCAATTGCTCTTAGAGCTGAAACACCCCCCCACCCCCCCATGCTTAAAACCAGCAATGGTCTATAATGGCCTATGCCCGTTAGCCAACCACAGGTAACTACTCTCTTTGGAAAATACTGAGGTTGCATGTATCTTGAGCTACGGTAACAAAGTTATAAATTTAAAATTAAAACTGTGTGAAAATATAGTATTTTAAGAGGTATTTTTCTTTATTTCTTTCTGTGAGAAAATTTTTGATGACCAGGCACCTTAAGTGGTAATTGAAAGCAACCAAGTGTAACTTACTTTTGGTATCTCTGCATTTTATTGTTGTGGAGTTTTAATATGGTACTGCAAAGAAAATGCCTTTGTGCCTCTCTTGCAGGCACAAAAAACTGTTAAAATCCAGTCTTGTTGATTAAAAATTAACCCCCAAACTTCCTAGTGTACAATATTTCATGTAGCTCTGATTCATTAACATTTTGTAATATAATGAAAGCAAACAAGTATTTCATGGTCTCCTATGTGTTTGCTATGCCATTTGATCTCGTGTGGCATGTGCAGGGAAAAATGATAGAGCTTCTCCCTCCTTTGAGCATTTGTAAAGGAAAGCCCAAACACTAATCTATTCAGTGTTATATGATGTTACCTGATAAGCAATTATTTTTCCAGATGCCAAGTGTCACACTTCAAAGTACCTAAATATCCTGTAGATTTTAATATACATTCTTTCTTTGCTCAACAATGAAAGGAGGCAACTAGAAGTTGCTATTTGCTTGGGCCTGGTACAGACAGACACCTTGCTGTGTAACTCATAAGGTGAGTTGACTGACAATCTAGTTAAAATGTTATGAGCTGACAATTCAAACAAGGTACATAAAGACTGGGAAGAGAAAAGAAGGAAGATGTGTCAGAGTGCAAAGTTCCCAATTGGGATGACTGGGATTATAGATGTAAAAAATACGTCATACCTGCATGACTTTCACCTCCTGTGGTGCTGAGATTGCTGGGCAGTGAAGGTGCTCACCTAAAGTCTCCTCTGTTCTGCAGATCATCGTGTTGCTGCACATGTGCAGCTGTGCTGTTTTGAGGGCTTGCAGTCAGCATCCTCGCTTAGTTCAGTGTTGAGGGATTAGTAGGACTACTTGCCAAAAAAGGTGCTGTATGACATACATAGGACCTACAAGCTCTGGCTGTTGCTGGTGAGGGAGATGATACCTCTTCGGTGTTTGCACTGTGAGATAAGTTGAACCTTGTTAAATGATGAATTTAATTTAAATCCTGTTTTACTGAGGTTGCCAGACCTTTTCTTGTCTTTATAAATATCATCAGTGGTCCACAGTAGACCCCCAAATCAAGTCATTTCATTGCTTACAAAGCTGGAAGCACGAAAACTCAACAAGAACTCTTGAGTTAAACAAACACAAAGTTCTAAGTAGGTAGAAAATGTATTTCTTTAAAAAGAAATGCCCAAAGTTTATTTTCATAACCAACTCCCTGACTATGTCATGTAAATAGACCAGGAATTTCACAGATGCTGTTGGAGCTAAATGCATCCAGAGGAATTAGGCACTTGAATGCCTCATGTGCTAAAGTCCAGTGTTTATGGATCAGTGGTATTCACATAACCTTCACTTAACACTTTAGCATGGAACTGGACCCAGTTTTCTCAGACCCCTGTTTCACTGCTGAAGTTGATGGATTTCTTGGTAAAATAGTGGCTACTTTTACAACTGTCCTTCATGGAAAGTATATGCAGTTCGAAGAGACTTGCCAGATAAGGTCTCAGGCTGAGAGGAGAGGGAATGCCGGTTTTAGGAACGATGAGGGAGCTTTTGGATGAAGCAGATCTTGAGTAGGTCAGCAATGCCAGGCCTCAAGAGAGTTATGCCCATACCCAGCCTCAGAAGTGTGGGATCTGTCCCTAGAAATGCAGCCAGAGGGGAGTTAAAGTACTTATAAGGTGCTGCAGGAGTTTTGTGAATGAAACTGGGGACCAAGGGATGGACAGAGCAGGCATCAACAGTGGAGTGTAGGGGTGCTACTTTTTCCTTTCGCAATCTAACATATTAATTTAGGAACTTGGAGGATGTTGAATAATGAAGTTAATGCGTTTATTCAGCATGCTGGGTGAAAATAAGGCTATCCTCTTCTATCTTTAAGACTCTCTTCTCCGTTTAACTGTCTTGACTGTTACTAGCTCCTTCAGCTAGAGTCCGCATCAGCGGGAATGCAATTTCCATGCATTGTTTCAGTCTGGAAATGAAATAATTTTCATTAATGGAAACCTGGTTCTCAAGCAGAACAATTAGACCCACTTCAGGTTGAAAAAAGATAAAAGCATGCTAATTTGGATGGAGGACTCTTCTTTCAAGGCAGCCAATTGAGTCATCAGCCTGCCACCCACCTGACCGTCTGACAGGTAATTAGGAGATAGTCCTTTTTTTGTGTGTGTGGAGTGTGTGCATAAACCTGCACATGCTGGTGTCACTGCCCATTGGGACTTCCAGAGGAAAGAGCTAGTCAGTGGCAAAAGAGTGAGGAGGGCACGCTTCTCAGGCTGTGCCCAACGATCTGACTTGCTTTTTTGATTTAGCTTCCAATTTCTGTCTTTTAACAGCTACCCGAAGTTTCTGGCAGTAAAGTCGTCATGGCAGACCTGGGCTGCAAAAAGCCCAGTGACTGCACCGTCTCCAGGCTGCTCAGCGTCGTGGAGAGCGAACTCCGGGCAGGGAGAGACAAAGGTGACCCCACTGAGAAGCAGCTCCAGGTTGTCTTAGAGGATGCTACCCTCTGGCAGAGATTCAGAGAAGTCACCAATGAGATGATTGTGACCAAGAATGGCAGGTGAGCAATCTGCGTAGCGCTGTGGGCTAAGGGTGGGTGACAGCTGGGGGTGTGAAGAGGTATAATAGTTAAGTAGTGTGCGTGTAGGCTAGAGAGAACTGCAGTGAGCATGTAGCAGTGTGGTCCCCTAGAAGCAGAGTAGGGACACAATGGGGTGTCCCTGCTCCTTTTTGCAAAACCGTTTGTGCCACGCTTTATTCCTGCTTGTGAAACACACTGGAGAAATACATTGACAAATAGGGAACTTTCACCAAGGAGTGGACAGTATCTCTCAAAATCTTCTGGATTGCTTCTTGTGCTACCAGTCATTAATGTTTATTACCGCGTCCCTACCTGTCGATCTGAAAGGACTGTACAGAAGCAGACTGGTGCTGTTATCCCCCTGTTGCTGTTCTTGTTACTCAGGCTTTGGAGGTTAACAGTCTGCATACACAACCTGTACTAGAAAGGGGTACAATTCAGCTGTGCTCTGTGGCTTGTATGTGCAGTCCAGATCTGTGTGGTCCCGCGACTGTATCACTCTGTAGTTGTTGCTGGTGTACTCAGTAACCACTGTAGAATACTGGCTGATGTACAGAGCTTTAAAAAGATAACAAATTGGGATGTAAGGGGATCACATATCTTACTATTTGCTGAGAGCAAAACCTGGAGAGAAGAATGTTAATTCTGAGTCAGATACTGGCTTGAAGGAGGCTCTCCAGAGAGGTTCTGCACTGAACTGGGAAGGCAACAGAGTCCAGGTAATGACTAGAGGAAAGTTTTCCTGTACCGTAGTACTAAGGTTTTTACTTACTCTGCCCTTGCTACCTCTGCCACCCCCTCCCATCCCTACCTCCATGCACGTTTCTTTCACAAGGAAGATCTGCATGGGAGAGCAGAGGATTAAGAGACAAGATTTACTCTCATGGTGTGAGTTCCATCAGTTTTGCAGAGATTTTGGCTGAACAGAACTTGTGGATGAGATTGCTGTTGCCTGTAGCCTGACAAGGGACACAGATGAAAGCAATTAAAAGGGAGAAATTTTGTCTGTTAGCTCAGCAAGGTTCTTCTGCTAAGAGAACAGTTCTGCTCCCAAAATATCACTGCTTATTGCCACTCTGATTCCTAGGAACCTGTAAGGATAGATGTTGTCTTCTGTTGTTCTTCTTTACACCAAAAAGCTGCTTTTGCTTAATTTGAATGTTTATAGTTGCTGTTAGGCTAAATCAAACTTCTGAGTGGATTTTCGCTTAACATAAGGTAGATTTAAACCGATTCCTTATCAGCGTAAGTAACCAAGATGCGAATAAATTTGCACCAAATGGATGAAATGGATACAAAGGATCGTGCCTTACCGGCAGCTTGTGGGTTGTTTTTTTATCACTTTCTTTCCTCACTGCTAATGTCTGTTGTGATTGCAGGTGATACTCTTACTCTCTAAGATGTCTAGGTGAGTGCATGTACATAATATTTTTATGCTGCTGCTGAGAAGAAAATCGTCGTTATTTGAATATGTGGTGTTATATTTTAATTGTGGAAGCTTATTTATTTTTCTTCATTCTAACTTAGCGCTGTCCTAATTAGCTTGCTCTTATTTTTCCTAAAGCCAGTGCCAGTGGGGACAGGTATGTGTTCCTTCTATCTGATCAAAGTATAGCAGTCTCAAACTAAATTCTTTTTAAGAGTATTTTAGCAATCTGCACGAACCCTTATGATGAAGTTCCTGTAGTGTTAGTGACTAGGAAAAAAAAAAAAAAAAAAAAGAAGAAAAAAAAAATAAGGGCTCTCTTTCATTTCTGAAAGTATTTTCTCTTAACAAACACACCAGCACAATGAAAAAATGGAATACGCAGCGGCTGCTGCAGAACCCTCTGAACAAATCCATGCTTTTCAAAAGGAGACAAACTTGGGACAGTTTCCTGCGAACTCTGAGCTTTCTTTCAGGCTCAGAATTCTTCAGTGATGGTCTCTAAAGGGATTCACAAAAGGAAAAACATTGATCTAATTCTGCTGCTGCTTACAGCAATAGAACCAAGTCAAACATTCTTCTTGAAGGATGTGTGAGCGCTTTTGAAAACTGTTTTCTGAGATTAATAGGAAAAGCCAGTCTGAACTTGGGTGTTTGAAAAGGAAGGATAATTTGTGTAGAAATACTGTAAGCAAAATTCAGAAATTAAAATGAAACTTGATGCGGGAATGTATCAGAGAATGAAAGGCTGTCTGATACGGTCCTCAAATGTAAGATTCTAGCATGCACAGTTCTATCTGCTGTGATTGAGTCATCTCTAATTGGTACCGAGGGTCCCAAAATGTTCTGAACCACCTTCACTGTTAATACATAGAATCTTCTCCATAGCTGCACTGTGCTTCATTATACGAATTGCCTGCCACAGCAAAACACCCAGGTACAAAGGGAAGATGGATGTGTTTTTAATAGGACAGATACCAGTGAAAATGAACTGCATTCTGTATCACAAGATGTATCTCAAAGGGTGTAGCTTATGTGCTGAGAATGTCTCCTATTTTACTCAGATTTATTGTATTCTGTTGGCATTTCAACATTTAAACAACCCATTTGCTGACTGAGCAAGTTTTCTTACAATGCTGATACCATTTCAGCGATGCGGTATTCCGAAACATCCACATTACTGTGTGCTGGCAGGGAAGGGCCGCTATTGCCCTTTATATGTGGGGAGAATCAGTACTGGGTCTAAGCAGACAAACATGGAGAGGGATGTGGGGAAAGGCTTAAACTCTAAAGCAGCTTTACTTGTTACTACACATTCAGATTTGATACCAAACATCTTCCCACTCAAGCTCTGTACCATGAAGTAATTGTAGCAGATCTTCTCTAAATAAATGGAAGACACTGAAATACTCAGCTACTGCAGTAACAGAGGTCACGTGTGCACCCACCTGATCACTGGAATAAATTCTGACTGAAACAAATTTGTTTCAGATTTTCATTTGCCGTGCTACAGCATGCAGTTTGAACAGTAAAGCTGTTTGTCTGCTCAACAAGTGAGGTGGTTGATATTCCATCATTAAGGCCTGTACAATCAAAGCATGCTGATCCAAATGAGGTGGGGATTAATTGTGTTTGCAGCGGAGGTTAGTACAGGAAAACGCTGTAACTTATGTGGTACAGGAGGTTAGAGTTGATGCTGACTCTGCTCTCTTGGGGATAAACTCAAGCCTCTCAAGTAGAAAGGCAGAGAATTTTGCATTGTTTGCAGAAGAACTAACAAATAGTTCTGAGAAATCTGGCAAAATTAAATATTTTGAGGATGAGTTTTCCCTTCTGTTTCAATTTTAGCTAGATATGTAAGCCTGTTACTTTGAAGGTGGAGTGCAGGTGACCTGACTGTGCAGGGAGCGCATCCACAATTTTAGTCATGTTCCTGTTTGAAAGAAGGGGGAACCTGGTCAGAAAGACGTGTTAGATGTCCTGGATAAATTCTTGGCTAAACTTCTACTTAGAAAGATCATGGTTCAGCATATCTTTCTCAGTGTTGCACTGGCATTGAGTCACCAAGTGGGCAGAAAGTGCTGAATGTATGTCTAGAAAGGTAAGAAGTGAGTAGGATGTCCTAAAAGACAAAGGAGGTGGTCAGCAGTCTGCAGGTGGAGCTTGCTGGAGAATGTGAACACAGGGGCCTTTTGGTGTCACTGGAGAGTGACTTTTCAGTTCACTTCTTGTGTATTTTGGACATCTTGAGCTGCTACCTAAGCCTAGAGAGCTACCATGACCACAGACCTCAGGCAGTGGCTGAGGTGTAACTAATTTCTGTATCTCTAGGGAAAAGAAGCTTGAAGACTTATTGTCCTGTGCATAAGAATGCAGCAAATTGTTGGTTTCCAGGAGTCAGTGTGGATGTCTCTGGGGCCAGGAGGCCTCATGTTTATATAAGAATAGTAGGAGATGACATATAGCACCTACAGTAATTCTCCATGTAATGATGTGTATGATGCCACAACCTAAGAAAGGTAATGAGTAAGGTATCTTTAATGGGAGATGTCTGTTCTGCTACTTTTCCCAGTTCCTGAAACTGTGAGAGCCCTACTAATTCCTTTGCTGTAGACTTGTTCAGGCTCTGAGATGCCAATTCAAAGCTGTAACCACAAGTATAGGAAGAGAAAGAAAACTGATGAAAGTCTAGCTGTGAAATGCTGCAAATCTCTTTTACAAAGGAAGGCATAATAAATAAAAGGGAGTTAAGAAAAAGGAGCATTGGGATCAAGGACAAAGATGCTTCGAAGTGTTTTCCCAAGAGTAAATGAAGACACTATTTCAGTTTTATATGCACAAGGTGGTGGGTAGTCTGGATGATACATGTTTAGAGCTCTTAGTAATGGACAGCATTACATCTACGATAGAACTATGAGTGGAAGAATGTGATCGAACTGATGAGGACGAGGAATATGGAAGGAAGGGAGCAGATGACTGAAAGAACTGCCAAGTGCAGGTTGGACAGCAAGGACCAGACTTCTCAAACTGGAAATGTATGTACTGACTGACAGTGGAACAGTATGAGGATACTTCTTTTTAAAAAAGGGAGAAAACTACAGCTAGCTGTTTCAGCTAACTACAGACTTTTTAATATACCCATGTGATAAGACTTCAGGATGTATTTTCAAGGAAAAGGTAATTAAATATATGGAAGATGACGGAGGATGAAGTAAAAGGCATTTTACTAAATGTTAAGTCATGCCTGACTAATTGTGATAAAGGAAATAAATAATTTTACACAAGGTAAATGCAGCCAAATTATTAGTGTGCTTGAGTATTGCTACCTGGAAACTGTTACTTAAGTGACAGATACTGGGGTTTAGAAAATGAACCAAAGGAAATGAACCAGAGGAAAGTGAATCATTTAGCTCACAGAGACCATGGAACCATCCCTTCCAAAGAAGGAAGAAAAATCTTAGTGTATTGTTGTGATGGTTATCTGCTTGGTATTATGTCCTAAAGGCTGGAAATGGTGAGATGATTTTAGAGGATATATACAGAGTGAGACAAAGTAGAACTTGGCCACTGGACAATGTTCTGGAGGAGAATAAAAGCACCAAAATGCAATTTATTGCAGGATTCCGTAATTAATGCTGTTAATCTGTGGTTTGGCTTCACCTTCTCAACCATCTTCAAGTCTGTTCAGTCATGCCTTCTTGTCTCAGACCTAAGGATGTATTTAGCATGTCCATGTCCAACAGATGCTGCTGACACTATACACAGTTGGTAAATAAAACACGTTCACAAATCTAGATCAAGACCTCCTGAGTACCCTACTTCAGCGATAACATACATTTCCAAAACTGTAAAAATAGAAAGAAGAATTAAACTTCAGGAGACTTTTCTTTAGCTATACAGAGAGAGATGGGGAGGGAGGATGTTTTTTTACCTTGACCTAATCTGTGGGCTGCTGGCCACAAACTCACTAAGACGAGCCTTTCAAAACCGGTTTCTAATGGTATCTCTGCTTTTTGTTTCTTGACCAGGCGGATGTTCCCTGTTTTGAAGATCAGCGTATCAGGCTTGGACCCAAATGCCATGTATTCTTTCCTGTTAGACTTTGCCCCGACTGATGGCCACCGCTGGAAGTACGTCAATGGAGAATGGGTGCCAGCTGGGAAACCAGAGCCACCAAACCACAGCTGTGTCTACATCCACCCAGATTCTCCCAACTTTGGGGCCCACTGGATGAAAGCTGCCATCTCCTTCAGCAAAGTCAAACTTACCAACAAGCTCAATGGGAGTGGGCAGGTATGGGTATGGCCTGATGTTTCCCCATACACCTCTTGGCTTCGATTGCAAGCACCTACCAATCAAGAAATATCAAGGGTGCATTTATGTAATTATAGAGGCCCTTACAGTCCTCTTCACCCACAGATGCCAATTATTCTCTGGAGGCCACATGTAAACAGGAATAAACAGGCCTTAATTGGCGCTTTCAGATTTTAATGGACTTCTTGATGTTAAGAGAAACAGAGTGCTGTGGTTTACTTAATCATCAGGGGGCTTTTGAGAGTTGGTCTTGTGTGCTGTGGGTTTTTTTTTTTTTCTTTTACATAGGACTTCAGAGAAGGGGGAAAGAATGGTCACGGGTATTAGGTTTTTGTTGTGCTCCCCCATGTTGTTTGGTGTAAGTGGAATGTTGGCAGGAGTCAGATAGCAGAATAAAAGGCTGCTCCTAAATGAAATAATTACTATGTCTGCTTCTGCATCATGATAATTATCAATATTCTATTGAATCAGCTTTGGCCTTTGGAAAGAAACCACATGTACCAGAAATAAGTGACTTTCTCTTTGAACCCCTTAAAAATGCAAACGGGAAAATTAGTTTTGCTTCATATTTTGTTTTTGATGATGCATCTAAAGATAAAATATTGCACAAGACCTTTTGTTTGCTTGTTTTTGTACAAAACTCCTACGTCGGATGATACTTGTCAGCCCAGAATTTATTTTTTTCGTGTAAATTTTGTATGTTCTCTACCCATTATTTCAATTTGGTTTGTGAGGTACCTTCATAAGCCTAGTGCCTTAATTAGGCAGGAAATGATCTCAATTTTTAGAGACTGAAGAACAGAAAGATGACCTGACTTTTCATAAAGTAACACATAGAATTGGCACGCAGGACTTAGTGCATAGCATAGAACAAGACCTGAATTTGCAAATTCTAATCCTTCATCCAGGACCTTAGAAAAGTTAAAAGCCTAAATGTGTGCACTGTAGAAAGAGAGGGACAGGAACAACAAAAAGACAACTTGGAAGGTCAGAGAAACCTTGAGGGGAAGGATGGGGGAACAAGATATGTACATCTGGGCAAGGAAAGGAGGAGAAAGTAGAAAGGAAAGGTGGAAAGGCTAAAGGAGAGACCAATCCAAAGAAAAGTAGACTAAATGGCAAACAATTGAAGCTCTCCTTGTTTTAAGTTTTGGCAGCAGTGTTAAGGTAAACCATGTCTCCACTGTGTTTCAGCTTCCCCTTTTGTGGTGTCATTAGAAAGGATTAGCAGAAAGCACTGTTAGTCAGCTATTGGCTCCTATTCCATCTATATACATGCACATAGCACTTTCCAAAATACACTTTTTTCTTAATTTTAAATATATTTCGTTGCATTAGAGATAATTAAGTAATGAAACAGGCTTCCTCAGGGAAATATTCTGTAGAATTACCATTATGCACAGCTTTAAATGTTAGAGTAGAAACATTTGCCAAGGCTTGTTTAGGTAAATCTTGCTCAGAAAGATGAGAGGTGACTACCCCAGCTCTATCCTGGCTGTGTTTTCTGTGATAATTCTGACTCACTCAGATAGCAGAAGCAAGATAGAGATTGTCCCTTAACTGCCTGAACAACCTCTAGTGCAGTGGAAACCCAGTGGTATGAAGGCCGTGGCTACTAACACATATGCTGCTTTATCAAAATCTTTAAATCCAAGCCCACTCTGTTCAATTCTGTGGTTTGCTAGGACTTAGGAAGGCACCTGCCCTTCTGCTTTCAATGACAATAAAGTGGAGGGGTTTAATCCGGTCTATTATAGAGCAAGAATGAAAAAAACAGCTGTGGGACGATACCAGAGTGTCACTGAGGTCTTTCTATTTTGTTTTCTGCAGATAATGTTGAACTCACTGCATAAATATGAGCCCCAAGTACACATAGTTCGTGTAGGAGGCCCCCACCGGATGGTGATGAACTGTTCCTTTCCTGAGACTCAGTTCATAGCTGTGACTGCCTATCAAAATGAAGAGGTAGGCAGATGACGCTCTGTGCTCTTGGATATCATTGATGAGATATATTAGAAGCCTATTAACTACAAGATTAGCGTGAATGGACCGGTTCTTTTCTCATTTCACCACTAGTCCCATGCAGTGTAATGCTCCATCCAGTCTAATACTGTCTTTTTCTGCAGTTGAAAACTATTCAGTCCAGGGTCCGGCTCTGCAGTACTAAGCCAGATTTAGCCTAATATACTGCCACTGCTATTCCAGATTGGTCCATCTGCCCTGGCATCCCAATCTCTTACTGTAAAAAAGAAACCTACAGTCAGCTCAAATATCTTTCTTATAGTAATGACCAACGATTTTAATGATAATCTTAGCTCTTCCCTCTCCTTAAAATGCATAGAATTATGGGAAGGCGTATCATTCTAAAGGAAAATTTCTTTCCAACCTGAAAACTGGAATTGAGGGATAATTTAGATTGTGACGACTGTTCGCTCATATGCCATATCTCCTGGCTGCAGATTTGATTTGTGTTTGGTTCTCTTCTCAGTTCTCTCGAAAGGGTTCACAATCCCACAGAATTTACCAGACTAGACCACACCATTAAGTTGCCCCTTTTGGTGTGCTGCCTGTTGCACTGATCAGTACACAGCACCATACAGAGAGCAAATCTCCCTCCAACCACTCCTGGAAAACAATACGTGGGGATATATTTTGTTTGTCTAACCATGGCAATTCCACTTAGTTTACTCTGGAAGATGTTGTTTCAACTCTCTATTCCAATTTGCCTTCACTAACATGCCTTGTTTTCTGTAAACTCAAGATAACAGCTCTCAAAATCAAGTATAATCCCTTTGCCAAAGCCTTCCTGGATGCAAAAGAAAGGTGAGTTGATCTTTTTTGGCTCTGGTAGAATTTGGTTGCTGATATGGTTTAAGACTGATATCACCATGGGAAAAAAAAAATGAATTATACATAACTTAATCTTGTTTCTATCATCGTAAATCTAGAGTCACCCCACTGAAAATAGTGGGGAGACTCTATATAATTGTCACCATGAGATGTCCTAATGTGGGTGAGTATTCCCTTCAGGGCAGAAGGACACGTGAAATGAGATGGTGTGAGTTTTCCCTGTAATGTTATACACCTCATATGTGCACTACACTGTACTTACACTCCAGTGAATACTGTAATTCAATAGGTAGGGGAAAATATATGCTGCATATTTCAAAAAACAGTACTGGTAACATAGATAAGCTGCTATTACTGAACTTGTGTGATCGTCTATGATGTGTTTATTAAAAGTAACCTGTCGGCGCTCATTATGGTAGAAATACTTCTGCCATCAGAAGCGAATTGTGGCTTAATTATTTTACGAAGATTCGCTTCATCTGTACTAATGCACTGAGGCATCCAAATGATAAATTCCCATCCATAATTGCTAATAAATTTTGTCCAGATCTGCTACCTCTTCTAATGTGATGTCTCCCACGTGCCTGCAGGAGAATCACTATTTCTTTCCTTTCCACTCTTGGAGCTGCTGTGTCTCAATTCTCAGTTGCAGAGGTCAAATGCTGCCTTCGTCTCACATCCCTAAGCAGGAGGCAGAGCCTTGCTTTAGACTGAGTGGGATGCAGGAAGTCTCAGGTGTCCCGCAGGTAGACATAGCATTTCAGGCTCGGGATGCTGTGAAACATAATTGCTTCCTTTACTACAGAGTGCAGAAAAGTCTTTTTGTGTATTCCCGGATAGTTTTCAGTTTTTTAAATTTCTTCACTAATTTTGCAGTAAGAAGTTTTACCGCTAGATGTTTTCCCTTTCAGAAACCATCCCAAAGATGCACCAGAAACAGTGTCTGAAGGTCAACATATGACATACTCTCACTGTAAGGTTTTTGTTCATGTGAGCTGGAGATTTTGTGTTGTGTGCTGTGATAGATGCTGGGAAGCTGGGATCTGCTTAACTGGATCAGAGCAGCAGTTCACTGAGCCTTGAACTGCCTTTGCAGAAAAGGGACTGTTTAAACTAAATAATGATTGAAATAACCTCAGTAGGAAATCAGTTTCTGCAGAAGGATCATTTTTCTTATGATCCAATTTTTGATGTAAATGGAATCCAGACAAAAAAATTATATATGGATTTTTTAGGGCTTTCTCTCCATTTGTTTTGTATTTATAACTGTATTTTTGTCCCCCATAAAACTTTCATCATTAAACAGGACAAAAATTTAAATGAGGGAGAAGATGTGTTCATTCTAACGATGATCAGTTTCTCTTTCATTTATTCTTTGACATTAGTGACGTTTTCTCTTAGTGTGTTTTCAGATCTTGCTTTTAGTAGTGGGATCTTTTGGTGGGCTTTTTTCTTCTGGTTGGTTGTTTTCTGCATGTCAGTTGCTCCATGAGGCAGTATTTTGACATCGGTTTGATATTTCTGAGGCTCAACTGGTCTGCAAGAAGCCTGGCTACTTTATTGAACTGCAGTGTTTTAGTGCAATAACAGTTTTCTTCTCTTTCCCCTCAAAGTGGGTGGCTGGTTGATTTCCAACCCAGATACAGTGTGTGCATCAGGAAGCTCTAATTACCAGTACACTGCACCTTTACCTTTGCCAGCTCCACACGCTCCCCATGGCTGTGAGCGATATTCAGCACTGCGAGGGCATCGGGCTGCTCCATACCCACCTTCGTACATGCAAAGAAATCATTCACCTACAGGTACAACTGCTTTGCTTCCAGGAAACAGTCAACTTTTAGTAACTCGAAGCAGTAAAACGATTGAGAGCTGAAACTAGGGAAGAGCAGGGTGGAGTGTCTGTGACAATCTAAGTTGAACACTGAATGCATGAGGTATGGTTAAGGCTACAAAAAAAGTGGAACAGAATTGTTCAGTGCATTGTAACTGCTAATTGTAAATAAGTGATCCTGTTTAAAGTCCTTTTCCCAGTTATATAAAAGTATCAAAGCATTGCAGGCCCTCTTTCACAAAGCAGTTGCTTTCTCAAGTCGGAGCAGTCCTTAGGAACGTGGCAGATGTTGATCTGAGGTGAGGGCTTTTTGGTATTGCCAGGAGATCTTTCATGTCCCACCTGCTCTCAAGATCTGGGGGTGGAGATACAGAAACTGGTTCTACTTTGGTGATATGAAACTGACCAGAGACAGGAGTAAGGATGAAGTAATCTGTTCGCTAGCTATAATTTAGTAAAGCATCCTGCTTAACTGAAAGCTCAACCTATACAGAAATGTGTACCAAAACATTGCCAGTCATATGGCAGTCGTCACTAATCAAAAGATTCTTGGAAAAATGCATGTCATGAGGATTTGTTCTTTTTTTCCCTTCACAGTGAATTTTTTGGAGAGCTCCGGCAATAATCTTCAGGTATTCTCAGGACACGAGAACTGGACTTTGCCATCCACACCACATGCTAATTTGCTCTCAGTGCCACACTCCAAGGGAGCTGCCAGCCCAGGGCCCAGGTAAGGTTACAGGAAGACTGCTGATATTAGGAACACTGAGGGCTAGTAGGACTGCCATAAGTCTCCATTCATTCCTGATGTCTTATCCAATTCCCACCTCCGCTATGTACGCAGTCTTCCTTAGGTGAGTCACGACCTCAATTTTCCATGTGTAAAGTGGAGATACTGTTTAACTGAAGGACCTACCTGACAGCAAAGTTTGCCCATGCTACGTGAGTGTGAAATACTACAGAAACAGCACTTACTAGTATGTGTGCACACTTGCTAAGTCTCCCCAGTATTTTATATAGTAAACAATATCCCAGATAAACATGTAGTCCAGAGGTTCCAAAAAATAAATTGTACAGATGTCAGCTTGCCTTTGTAATTTTAGCCTTTTTTTTTTTTTTTTTTTTTTAATCATGGACCTCTTTATATTCACTTTACAACATGTGGATTGTTTAATCATAACTGGGCTCTACAGAAATGACTGGGTTTGTTAATGACTTCAGGAATAAAAAGGATGTTGTTTTTTGTTTGTTTACTACTAAAAGATGCAGTAAAGGCTCAACCTTAGCAAGAAATACAAGTGCGATTTAGTGTAGGAATGTGAATTAGGATGTCTAACCTAACCATACTACCCTAACTCTAACAACCCTCTGCTAAATCATGTCCCTGAGCACCACATCCAAACAGTTTTAAACACATCCAGGGATGGTGACTCAACCACCTCCCCGCGGAGCCTATTCCAGTGCTTAACAACCCTTTCTGTAAAGACTTTTTTTCTGATATCCAGCCTAAACTTACCATGGCACAACTTGAGGCCATTTCCCCTTGTCCTGTCACCAGTGAGAAGAGACCAACCCCGCTCACTGCAGTCATCTTTCAAGTATTTGAAGAGAGCAATAAGGCCAGTGTTTTGCCAGCATACACCCATCCAAACCATGGGCAGCCAGCTTCCCTATGAAAATGTTGTGGGGGACAGTGTCAAAGGCTTTAAAGGCTTTTCATTTCACCATGGCTCACCATAGACTCCAGCTCCTCTGCCTCCTCTTATGCTTCAGAGTACAGAAAGTGGCTGTATTCCTGGCGTGATGCTACAGTTTCTCTTTAACTCTTCAATCCTGTGCAGCATATGCTGGAACAAAGTGATGTTGCCGCACTACAAAGAGAAGGAAAAGTTTCCTGTGATCTGCCACTCTATGCTTCATGTCTGCTTACACTACATAACCCAAATAAAAATAGTCTTTTACAGGCTGATGTGGATGAGTGGGAGAAATCTCTGCACCTGTTCACATTAGGATTGTGCCTGCCCTGGTAATTCACACTTTATTTCATGCTTTAATCAGCATCCATATTTTAAAACATGTCCCAGGTACCCATCTTAACATTCCTGGACGGATCCTTCTGACAGGCTGATTACCTTCTGCCCTGATGAAATCAATGGAAGCTTTATTTTTCCCTAGCACTTTTGAAAGCCAGGATCTTGAAACTCAGCTGTCTGCAGTCAGTGAGAGTTTTCAAGCCAAATTATTTTTCTCCATGTGTTCCTCACTATTCTCTTTCATGAAATGAGGTTCTTACTCCACTGCAGGGGTATAACAAAGTCTAATTCATGGTGCATTATAGAAGTATTGGTAATAGGGCAGTAATCAGTTCTAGGATTGGCTGGAACTTATTAGGCGTACAAAACCAATTAAGTATTTTCCCCTCCTTTCCCCAGATAAATGCATGAATTTCCTTATCTTAGGTGCCAAGAAAATCAGGTGAAATTATTTAAAATATAAACGTTCATTAAAAAAAAAAAAAAAAAAGGAAAAAAAGGAAAAACACATTTAAATCCTGAAACATCACACGTATTTGCATGTTTCTCTCCATGCCTATCTTCAAGGTCACCGAGTATAATGGCTGCTCATGTTTTTCACATAAGATCTGCAAGGCCGATCTAGTTCAGCAACTTGATTGGGATACCTGCTTTTGAGCAGATAATGCACTTGATCATAGAAATAAGTCCTATGCAGGTTTTGAAAACGTCATTCAGTTTGTACTGCTTTTTTTTTTTTTTTTTTTTCCAGCCATTACCCTTGTCTGTGGTCAGTAAGCAACAGTGCTGTAAGTGTCACCAACCCAGGAAGTGAGGTGAACAGCAACACTTCAAGCATGTTTCTAAGGGGTAATGTACCCTTACCTACTGCATCTTCATCCGTCCAAATCCCTCTGCAGGCAACTGCGTCTGGCAGCATGGAAACACAAGGGGAAGCCCCTCTAGTCAGACTAGCCGACTCTGCGTGGACGTCCTCGCACTCCTTTTAATGGACAGGCAGCTCAAAAGGAAAGCTCAGCCAAACAAGAGAGACACAAATGGCAAAGAATCCCCAGGAACTGAGCTCAGAATAGAGATGTATATGCAGAACACTCCCCATCAAGCATCACTTTCCACAATGTGTCTCTTGTGTGCCAGAGAAACCAAAATGCATAATGCAAAGGAGGGAAATGGTAGGGGAACTGGGAACTGGCTTATTACTGTAACCTACCTGCATTATTGAGGATGATATCCAGAAAGAATCTTTATAGTTGGCCTTGCTCCTTCCTCACATCAAAACGATCAGAGATATGGGACTGAAGCAGACATGGGAGCTGAATATTTGCACGTCATTTTAGAAGGGTCCTTTCTGAAACTGAAAGCCAAGTCCATGGAAATAATGGACAAGTTTGCAACCATTGATTTGAAGTGACAGGGCTGCTTTAAAGGCTTTCTGAATTTGTCACATGAAGGTTTCCTGAAACTAAGCTCTTTAGGGGAGTTGAGATTATTCTGACACCCTAATGCACCTTGCGTATGATATTCTGTGTCCCTTCCCTTTTTCCAGCTCCTGTGTGCTCTTTCTGTGTTATAAAGGACAATGTTCAAGCTGAGAAAGCAGCTGCATTGTAGCAGCAGGTGAAGGGCATCTGGTTTAGCATTTGTAGTCTGATGTTAAATGAAAAGTTCCGATGTTTTCTGCATGTGTTATTTTTGAGAGGATGGAAGGAAAAGAATTTTAGAAAAAAATTCAGCTTACATTTCCACTTTGCTTCAGGCACGGAGTACTAATAAAATATGAATCAATGGTGCATTATGGTTTCAGTGCATTTCCAAGGTGTAACTGTGCACACTAGTCCTTTTTACCTACTAGCCTCTGAGAGAATTTAAATTAGCTCCACCAGAAGCACATTGTCAGGAGTTTTCTGTTGCTCTGCCAATTACTGGCCGTATGATCTTAAGCGTGGCAGTCCATATCTTTGTACCTGTTTTCCCTCTCACTTTTTGTTTGTTCTTTTGTTTGTTTGTTTGTTTGTTGAAAAACTTCCCTTTCTCAGGTTTTCCTTTCCTGTGAGAGAGTACATCTATCACAGCAGAAGTCTGATCCTGTCAGCGATATCCAACTACTAATATAATACTATAAAGCAAATAATAACTTACACCCTTGGATATTCCTTGTTTACTTCCTCAGTCAAGCCCCATTCACCGTTCTCATCCGCAGAGGCCTGCTTAAGGACTTGCTTTTCACTAAGAAAGGAAACGAGCAGCAGTAAAACATGTTAATGTGAATTACAAGCCATGCTCCTGCCTTGTACTCCACACTGATGTACGTTTTCCCGTCTGAGTCTCTGTTGCAGAAACCCCATGCAATGTCAGACAGCATTTGTGAAGATGGTAGGTTTTTTCACGTTCTTAGGCCTGAAGCATCCCCTTAAGGCGCTCTCAGTGCTATGCAGTTTCATAACATTCCCATCTGGATTTTTAGATTTACTGCAGGCAAGGCACTGCACCAGGACACACTGTTGTGTGCTGTTAGTTTTAGTAATGCGCGCTGTTCTTAGCTGAAAGCAAAGTCATGAAATTGTTTCAGACATGCATCTCTGCTGAAAGAGGCATTGCTCAAACAGGAGCTAACAGCAGGTGAAAAGCTCTGTAGCCTACTATCAATCTAATTGTTGACAGTTCTAATTTAAATCTTCCTTTCCAAATTCTATCAAAGCTCAGTGACAAATGTATCAGTATTTTCTTTCTCTACCTTGCAGCCAGAAATGTTAGTAGGTGTTTCTCTCACACATAGCTCTGCTTTGCAGATGAGGCTGATTAATTAACGTATACTACCCTCTTCTGGCTGCTTGGATCCCCGCAGCAGGTGCTGAGTCTACATAAAATGTCTGTAGATGCTAAAAAAAAAAAAAAGGCAAATGATGACTTTTCTGTGTTCCAGGACTTGCTACACTTCCTTCACGGTTAATGAGTTGGATAATTGCTTAGTTTTCCCTTGAACTGCATTACAGTAACAGAGAAATGATCATAAGAAGTTAGTTATGCAAACGGGAATTTTATTTCACAAATAAACAACCTGGGAGAAAATCCAATTAGCTTTCATGATAGCCCTGCAGGACTGAGAGGGCTGATAAAGGATCGTAATGATCAGGCAGAAGAATCAATTTCCTTATCGCTGTAAAAGCAGCCATGATTTGTGTTGCAGGAGGCAGAAAGTTCAGACATCTCAGGAGCAAACTAAGTTTTTGTCATTGCAGAGTCTGGTTTAGCCTGAGGAAAGACATGGCAAGATAAAAACAGCCCAATGCCTCAAAACGTTACTGCTTTGATAAAGGCTTTGAGAACTGGGCTCTGGCAAGGTATGGTTTGCTTCTTAGGAGCAGTAGGCATGCTGGGGATAGCTTTTGCCACCTGTCAACAAGGAAGAAATGCCACTGTAAATTTGCAGGCCGCATTTCCCCAGCACAGTGCCATTCCCTGCATGCAGCCGCCAGCTGGGGTGCTCATGGCACTCTCCTCCCTGGGGAAGAAGGCCCCTCAAATATAAACCGTCCTCCCCATGGCACACCGCCATTTTGGATTAGATGGACTTCTGCTTCTATTAGAAGCACAGCCAAGCATTTCTGACTGATATCTTTCACTCTGCTCTACCCAATGACTGAAAGTGCAGAAAGAGAAGGAACAGCTCAACAGCTCCCTGTTTTCATATATTTCGACAGATGCTTCTTTGTGGTCTCTAGTGAACAGGAACCCACGGCACTGAGGCAGGACATGCCCTTCTGCCTGCTGGGGTGCCGCCATTTTAGGCAGGCAACATGACAGGTGAGTGTGGCTGCAGCTCTTCTGGTAACCTGCATTTTAAGCCTGTAAGGAAAGCTGGTTATTTGTGACACAGGTAGGCTGGCAGTCTAGGTGGCCTCAACCCAAAAAGCCACAAGTGGTGCCCCTCCTGAGCCTCACCCTCTTCTTGCCAAATCTCCGTCCTTCCCTCTCATCCAGTAGGAAGCCCATGGGCCTCACCTTATGCTCCTGCCCATACACCAACAGAAGGGCAATGCAGCTTCCAATTTTCCAGTCTACTACTGTGGAGTTTTTAGGGAATGTCCCTTTGCTCACTGACAGGCAGAAGACCAAACAGCACACGTGTACCAGCAAGTGACGTCTCCAGCTCATATGTTTCTTGGTGATACAGCCCTGGGCCCCCATCCATCAGCAGAGGTCCATGCCTCCACCACCAGCGAAGACCAAGCAGCAGGTAACCTCCTCGGAAGGCATTTTCTTGCCTTATGTCCTCATCGTGCCCTGTTCCCCCTTCAGTGGGCTGCAGAACCTATCCTCCACAGGAACCCATGCCACTCACAGGTCTGCCTACTTTGTCCTTCAACGACTGAGGTATTTTCAGCTTCTCTTGTTTAGAGAGTTTCGTAGACCTTTTTAATTTTTTCCTCCTTTTTTCCTCTGCAGTTTTCTGACACAGTATTAGGAACATCCTTGCCTATGTGCTAGGTTACAGGCACCAGGAATTGAGTTATGTAAATGAAGACCGAGGAGGGCAGTCATGAGAGAGAAGAAGCCAGCATCTTAATTCAGCGTGTGCTTTTTAACACCCTTGAGGGGAGTGCAAATGATCATCAAGAGCTCAGGTTTACAAATGTTCAGGCATCTGGGAGATTGTTTAGCCAGGATGTTACACCTGCTGCGGAGATGCTTTAGGATGACTGCTCATTTTTTTCCCGGTGCACACTGCTGAAAAAACAAAACAGGCATTTTGTGAAGGCTGGGTGTTTGACTAGGCACATGGCAAACAAGCAGGGAAGAAACCCTCTGCTATTTGGCGCAGTTCAGCCAGATTCATAGTGAACAGCACAAACAAAAATGACACAAACTGGCTCCCAAAATGCTTTCCAGTCAAGGGCACATCTGTTTGTAGACTGCTCTTGCAAATGCAAAGCTCAGAAGTGCCTTCTGCACTCTTCTGGGACGTTGTCTCAGAACCTGAGGCAGAAGGGTGCTCTGTGCTGAAATCTCCAGCATGACTTCCATCCATCCATGCCTTTTCCTGTGAAAAAGATGGCTTGTAAAAGGTACGCTGTATACCATACTCTGCCTCAGTTCTTGCCTTGATCTTTTTTTGTTTTTCAAGGTGTTTTTTTTTAGTCAGATTGTGCATACTTTCCTCCAGGAGAACAGTTGTAAATTGCAGGTTAAATATGCTTTGTTTCATTAATGTCTATTTTCTTCTTGCTTTCTTCTTCCACTCCCATTTTGCACTCCACAATACTGTAATGGTCCCTGAGATCTGGACTTGATGTTTTGGCATCATGCATTTCTGAAGTATCCAAAGCTTTGTGTTCAAAACAAATTTGAACTGCTTTTGCAGATGTGAATCCTTGCTTGAGTCTGAAACACAAAACATTACGCAGAGCTTACCCTGCAACTTGCTGTGTAGTGGAAATGCTAAGTCACAGCTTGAAGCAGTGATTAAGCACCTGGTAGGAAGGCAGAACCAATCCAGGGGAGCTCAGGTGCGAAGCCAGGGTCACCCCTTCCCAGACCTTGTGTAAGGTTTGGCAGTGGAGGTAAGGGTATCTTGCTGGAGATCCCTGTGTACCTGAGGCCCTCCAAGGTCTTTCCTTTGTTTCTGTGCCTACAGCTGCTGCATTTGAGTATGTTCTTACTTGCTATAGCCTAAGACTTTGCTACTGTGCTGCTATTGCTGTGCTTTCCATTGTGTTACAGGATTCAATCTGTAACTGGAGGAATTGCAGATTTTCCTAGAAGATAGCAGTTTTCCAAACACCAGGTCAGTTGCCACTGTCCTAGTAGTATAAAAAGAGCTTTGTCACTTCCTCTGAATCTGAGAAGGCAACTTGGTAGCATCCAGACAGCTAGGCTTAGCTGCCAGTATTTCCGTTATCACCTGTTGGCTGGAATGTAGCAAATACAGAAATGGGGAAAGAAAAGCTGGTAATAAAGCTAAAGGTGCTTTAAAAACTCAGAAGAAAGTTGACATTTTGTTATGTAGGAAAACATTTGTGTTAGTTTAAACTTAAGCGCTATTTTTTTTATCTATGTTGAGGATGGGTTCTGGGCTTTTGGTTCAGCTCACAGCTGTGGTTTTGTCCTGAAGCCAGATCTGAATACTCATCCTTGAGTAAGTCATGCAGCACTTCTGGGTTCTGTGTTTCTGTTCATCTGCTGTTAAAATAAGTACTGATAACGGAGAGTATTTAACCATATTTATATTTTAGCCATGTAGTATGTAGCATAGAGTCATGTTCCCCATACAGGAGATTCAGTTGAGGCTATTTGAAGGCATGTGTATCAGTGGAAGTATTTTGAAGGAAGTCAGAAATACAGGTAGAAAGGATCCTTATGCAACTCTCTCTCCTCTAGCAGTTAAATAAGTACATGCATTAAAATTCATCTTGCTAATTAAAGCACTCTGTTTTCACCTATGGTGAATAACACCACTGTTTTCACCTATTGTGTGTCACAGTCCTCTAAGCCTGAAGCAACAATAAATAACAATCCCTACCACGGAGATGTCAGTGCTTACTGAAGGATTTGAAAATCTCCTATTGGGGATGTTACTGAAGCATGAAGTATGAGTGATTTTATGCTGAGCTGAAGGACACACTCAGTTTTTAAATAGGAATTGGCAGAGAAAGAGCAATATATGCTAGGATATTAATTATCTGAAGGAAGTTCCTTGAGGTTTTTATAGACGTTCTGTGGAACTTCACATAAATGACTTACAGGCTCATAGGTCAAGTGCCTGTGTGTTGGGCTTTTTTTGTCTCGAGGACCATTATGTTGGATTGGACGTCTGTAAGTGGGCATTTTGCCTTTCTCTTAAATCTGTGTAGCAGATCTATGGAGGTCTGAGGCAGAAATTCCTCCTCCTACTGTGTGTATGTACAGCACCAGTAAGATGAAGTTCTGTCCCAGCAGGGTCTTCTGGTGCGCTATTATTCATAACAACTACTGAGCTTTGAGTATTTATATGTTTATCTCCGGTTTGTAGTACTGTGTTTCTCGTACATACAGATCTTCAGAGCCAAGCTCTGAATAGGACATTACTGATATTCCCAAAACACAGAACGTCTCCAAGATGGAAGTAGTCCTTTTAAATAACTTGCAGCTTGCAACTTGGAAAATGCTACAGAGAATCTTTAAAAATGCTTCAGAAATCTGAACGTGCTACGCTGCACCTTTGCAGTGACATAGACGTAAAGCTGTCTCGTCTTTCCAGGTTGCTCTGTGAAAAATCAGAAGAACTCCTACATAGATCACCTTGTGGTTACTTTTGTTGTAAATTTGAAACTCAGGCCGTGTTCAGAGCTGCTGAGAGGACTGGGCCAGGTTTGAAGGCTTTGCAGATTGCACAGAATCAATTGCACAGGAACCCCAAATGCTAGGAGCACAATCAGTGACTTGTGTCACTGCTGTTCCCACTCTTAGCAAAGGAATGAAGAATTGAATCTTCCAGGTTTTTGCTGGCTGCTATAATTATATCCTGTACTTTATATTCCAGCATCTATGTTGCTTTTCAGAGATTCAAAGCCCACAAAATATAAAACTGTAACTTCACGATGATTACATATTAACAAAGGCCCTTATTTAAACCAAAATTGTGTACTGTAACCCTTGGTTTTGTAAGCTTTATATTAGTAAACCTCACTGAGGTCTCCACCTCTCCCTTGACCTCGGGCCCAAGGGATGCACTTAAGATCAGCCTGGGTGTTCTGTCTCTGTTTGGATTATATTAAGGGTTGCAGCTGCCCCAGCTCTCTTCCTGGGTTGTTTGGCTTTCCTGGAGCTGGGTTATCTTCTGGCCTGTGCTCACTGGGCTGTTGCTGAGACCTATTGGTGTCATGGCTCTGCACACGCTAGAGAGCCGCACTGGTACTGCTGCCCCTCAAGTTTGTAGCAATCTAATCTCCATGGCCATTTATCTGGTCCTCTCTGAAGAATGAGGAGCTCCTGCAGTGCAGTCTTGATACTGTCTTAACTGGCTTCAAGTGTGCGTGGATTTATCTTGGTTATGGGTATTGCATTGAACATCCAGAATGATGATACTACACGTATCCCTGATGGTAGGGTGTTGGTTGAAGTTCATATCTGTGCAGTATATGTAGTTAAAACTTTGGAGAGAGTGAGAGGGTGATCCCTAGGAAAGAGCTATTCTACTGTCCTCCTCTGCACTTGGAAGAAGAGAGGTTATTCCTCACCACAGTGGCATCTGTTGAGTGTTGCTAGGTGCCTGGGGGGACATGGGAGAAGCGGATGAGTCTATCTAATGTTTCACCTCTCCTGAGATGTGTCTTGTTTGTCCTGTCTGCTCACGCTGTGAACTCTCCTGAATCAGGGCAGTCTCTTCCTGTGCTTTTGCTGCAGTTCTTAATTGTGTTTTGGGGAAAACAGGGCTTTTAGTCACAAATGCAATGATGAATAGCTCTTTTGGCTTAAAATTGCATATGCTGATAATGTGATAAATTAGCTGTGTATGCATGGAAAGAGGCGAGGGTTCTTATGCCCAGCATTTGTTGTTGCTGCTGTTATAAAATGTCAGGGCTTTTTGTTGTCTGTTTTTAATTTTTTTCAGGGAAGGCTCATCTTCACTCATATTTTTAAATATTTTTGGAGAGGTCCAAGCATTGCTTGAAATGTTCGGAATGGTGCCTGAATGCCAGTAGTTTGACCTACTCTGTATTTCAAAATAGAAGGTTTAAAAATGAATATAAATTGATTTTAAGGGTTCTGATCTCCTAAAGTTGAGAAGTCTACTATCATTTCCAGCCAGACTTGTAACTTGCTTTCTGTCTTAATTTTGAATTTTCTGGATATCATATATGTATCATATATAATATATATATATTTAGAACAGGGTAGAGGGTAGGGGAAAGAAATGACACCTAAACAAATATTAGGTCTGTTAGAAATACACAATTGTTTCCTTTTTCCTTCCAGCAAAGTTGGTAAGAATAGTAAATCATTTTCTATAATTCTGATGTACGCAAATACATACGTATATCATACGATATAGGTGTATATTAAAAAAACAGCTCTGAGAAAGCTGCTTCTGTTTCTATGTGCCCAGGCATGACAGCTATGACTTTAGTTTTCAGATGCTGTATCTCTGAATTTCTTTTGCTCTGTCCTCCTCAGCTCATGCTTGGGAAGGATAGTGGCTGGCTAAGACATAATCAGAGCAGAACTGTGGCAGTTCAAACGAAGTGGGAAGAGAGTGAGAGCAGATATAACATAAGCATACGGGTACCGAATGGTGAGACTGAGGTAAGCTCCTGAAGGCAGCTGTTTTGTATTCTGCTGTTCTGGTGCCAAACCCCTTCCCTTGGGCCAGGTGACTTCATAATGGCTGACAGCATAGTTCAGTGTGCTGGCAGCACTGCTTGGACAAAAGCATGGCACCCTTGGCTTTCCCTTGCCCCTTCTGTGTGGGTGCTCCTCCTGGAGGCATGGTGCAGTCAGGCTGTAAGTCCCACACACTGGTGGTTGGGGTAGGAGCAGTGCTTGCTGCACAAACCAAGCAGACCTGTGAGCAGGTCCAGGAGAAAGACTGTGCAAGACAGGGTTGCATGGTCATAGGGTCATACTTTTCCTTCTTTTTCCTGCATGCCTAAATATGTGGGAGACAGCTTGTTCACTAGTGCAGAAGTGCAGAAAAGTGCTTATTCTGCTCTTGGGCAGATCCTGTTCTGGCAGAGAGTTGAGCTGACTGCTGGTATTCAGGCACCAGAAAACTGAGTTCTCTCAGGGCAGGTTTTCAGTGACTGTGAAATTCCAGCATGCCAGTGGAATGGGTTTTACCAGCTGAGCATCTCCTTTTAAAACCCTGCAATGTCTCCAGACCAATCAATTTTAGCCCTGGGATAAGCTGTGTGTGTGTCTGTGGGTAATCTGTGTTTGTAACCCTTCCCGTGACAGCAGCTCGCAGTCAGGAAGCTGGCCATATTCTATATCTGCTGTGTCTGAATGTCCTCGGGTCCTTGCTGTCCCTGCTATAAAACATCCTCTCTGCACAATAAATAACCAGACAAAAAAAATCAATTTCTGTAACATATGTTGGTCAATTGAGCCAGTTTTGCCCTGAAAAGTCAAATCTCCGGAAGGGACACGTTGCTTATGATATATTCTGTCAGCATGCAATAAAATGCTTGGTCCAGATTTATTTAAATTTTTGGCTGGGATTGCCTAGAGCAGGGCTTTTTGACTTTGCTTTTACAGCAAGAAGTCTACTTTCTGGAGCCCTTTAAATGCTTTCAATGATTTTTTTGTTAGAAGGGTTGACGAAAACAATCAAGGAGTGTAGGAGTGGAAGGGACCTCCAGGTACGTGTTCTGCCCCCTGACACTGGAAAGAAAACCTTGTGCATTTCATAAACTGTTTGGTATTTTATTGGCATATTAATTGAGGCTTTGTCTCCAGTAGCCCAGTGAGAAGGCTAAAGTTTATTTCCAGCCCAAATGCATTTATAGTCAATTTGTAGGGATGTGCTCTTGAGCTAGCATTTCCCCTTAGCTGACATTGCTTGTCTCTTCTTTTGTCATTTGCTGTTTCTAGGGTTGTTTTTTTGTGTGTGTGTGTGTGCTTTTTTTTCCCAGCTGCGGTGCTTAGCAGCACTTCATAAATTGCCATCTTATGACAGTGTTACTCTGCTGCTGCTAAAAGCAGAGATGCTGCTTTGCTGCTTCTTTTGTCAGCCCCAGCAGTGCTGCAGCAGCAGCAGCATGAGCTGTGGCAGCTCCCCACTGCTCAGTGTAAGTGAGGTGCTAGGAACATGCGGTGGACGGGATGGCCCCTCTGGTAGCAAGCTGCTCTTAGAGCAGATAGAACGCTGTGAATCTGCAGCCCCAGCCTCAGTTCTGCTAGCTAACCAAGCAAAGGTTTGGCTTTGTTTCCCACCCCTTTCACGTAGCAGGTTTTCTGCAATGTTTGCCCAGAGCCCTTTTCTTTGCCCACCGTTGGAATTCATCCATCCTGAACTTAGTGAGCAGAGCCGTATGCAGAATTTCTGAGGCAGTCTTACCCACGTTTTGTACAACGCCACAAAATCTGCCCTCTCTCTCTCCTGGGAATACACCAACAAATTCCTCCTATGACCACACTTGCCTCTGCAGCAGAAGGTAGACTTCCACCTTAGGCAGCACTGATGCGTGAGGCATGACCTTTATTTCCCCTTACCTCTATGGAGATCCTCTGATTCAGAGCGCCTCGTGGTTTTTACAGCATTATCTCAACCAACCCGGTTAGTGCTGTGTGATGTGAGGTGCTTCCAGAAAGCCTGGAGCTTAGGGAATCCGAATAAGGGGAGAGATGCATTGTTAATTATGCAGTGTACAATCCAGGCATTACTTTCAGTGACTTGACAGAATAGGGATTTGATAAAGATAATTTGTCCTTCAGCACCATGTCTGGCTGACTCGGGACTTCACAAAAAAATAAAATCTGATGTCTAATAAGTGTGGAACATGTGATTCATTCCTAATTTCAGTATAAAAATAGGAAAACGGTGAGGAGATGAAAGGAGTGGGAAGTAGAAAACTCCAAACATCCAGAATGTTTATACCTGACTTAATTTCAGCCAAGCCTATGCTTTGCCTTGGTGACAGAAAAAGCTTGGCCACTCCATCCAGCGATGTAAGGAGCTAGGAGGTGTATGAAATAAATTTGATCTGAAGAAGCAAGAAAGGGGGTGTGGTCTCCTGCCATAAATAAGCAATTAGAAACTATTGTCTTGCATTTGACAGCAGTGGCAGCTGCTTAATTAGGTGCTAAAAATATCCCTGCCCATCTCTGTGAAGTACATGTGTGCATGATGAAGAGATAACTGGTGCTTTAGCCTCTGCACAGGATGCAAGAAATGAAGGACTAGTGCCTGAGCTAAGTATTGTTTGCTTCCTTGCTGCAGAGGCTCTGCATCCCCAGCCTCTGACTCATGCTGAGGCGCTGCATTTTCAGCTGAGTGCAGTTCCTTCTGCACTCCTTCTCTGTCAAAATTACACTCTCACTTTGCAGAAGGCTTGCTTTCAGGGTAGCTTCTTATTTTACTTTTTTTCCTGGTGTTATTTTCTTTTTATTTAATCAGGAAGGGGTAGAGCAGGACTACAGATCAATGGCTTTATTGAAGCGTAATTGCATGGTACTGCTCCTTGTACAATTTGTACAAAATCCAGAGCAGAGGACTGTTTGTCTTTGGCTGTGGTTGCCTATTAATGCCAGCAGCCCATGTTTGCCTTTCAAAAAGAGGAAAGAAAACAAAAATAAGGTAGGAGGTGGGGTTGCAGCGGGGACCTCAGTCAAAGCCAATGCACAGGCACCTTAGTGTTTTGCACCTTAATGGTTTAATATGGTTCCCTCTGGCAGCAAGATGCTGGCGTAATATTTTTTCTGCACAATCCAGCAGATGGTGTTAGATGGCTATTCAATGACTAGCATGGGACTGAAAGATCTTGTTGGTGTCAGAGCTGTAAGGATGTGGGAAAAATACACTTTTGCAGAGGTGTTCAGTGAATTTGAAAACTGGGATAAGCTTCTGCTTTAAGAATCTATATGTATGATTTCAGTTTACTACTAGTGGGGGGAAGGGGAGCTTCATAGCTGTAGTACTCTACCAAAAGTGAAATGTGTGATGTCTATCCTTATTCCACCAGGGGCTTAAGTGTGTTTGATTCCAGGGCAGCAGAATGAAGATAACCCTATCTCCTACTGGATACATTGAGCCTGAGTGATTTCCAAATTATTTTTCCTTTGTTTTTTTTTTTTTGTTTTGTTTTGTTTTTCCCTTCTTTATTTTATTATGCTTACTCCTTGCTTGCCCATGAAGAGGAGGAGGTACAAATTTTCTGCAGAGCACTGCTGTGGCAGAAGAAATTCCTAAAACTCACTGTGCATACAAATGCAAAAAGTGTGGTGGAATGAATAAAATATAAGCTCAGCATGTTATACACAGTCCAGTCAGGCTAAAAGCTCATATGATCATAGAATGGCTTGGATTGTAGCAACCTCAAAGATAAAGCAGTTCCAACCACCTTCTGCAGGCAGGATTGCCAGCCACTAAATCGGGCACCGGATCAGGCTGCCCATGGCCCAATCCAACCTAGCCTTGAACTTCTCTGGGGATGAGGTATCCACAGCTTCTCTGGGGCAGCTTTTTCAGTGCCTCACCATACTCCAAGTGGAAAAAATTCTCCCTGACATCTAATATAAATTTCTTCTCTTTTAGTCTGAAACAGTTTTCCTCTGTCTTATTACCATGGAATCACAGAATGGCTTGGGTTGGAAGGGACCTCAAGGATCATCAAGTCCCAACATCCCCAGCCACAGGCAAGTTCACCAGCTGCTAGATCAAGTACTAGGTGAGACTGCCCAGGGGTCCATCCAACCTGGCCTTAAACACCTCCAGGGTTGGGGTATCCACAACCCCTCTTGCTAACTTGTTCTAGCACCTCACCTCTCAGTAAAGAACTTCCCCCTGACATCGAATTGAAATCCCCCTTGTCCTATCACTATCTACCCATGTAAAAAGTTGATTTTCTTCATGTTTGTAACTCCATTTAAATACTGGAAGGCCCCAGTGAGGTCTCCCCGCAGCCTTCTCTTTTCCAGGCTGAACAAGCCCAGTTCCTTCAGCCTGTCTTAATAGGAGAGGTGCTCCAGCCCTTGGATGGTCTTTGTGCCTCTCCTCTTGACCCTCTACAAAAGCTTCACATCCTTCCTGTGTTTGGAGCCCCAGACTTGGATGCAGCATTCCAGCTGGGCCTCACAAGGGCAGAATAGAGAGGGACTATCTCCTGCCTTGCTCTGCTGGCCATCTCTCCCCTGAGAGAGCCCAGGATACCATTGGCTTTCCAGACTGCAAGTGCACACTGCTGGCTCATGTTCAGTTTTTCATCAACCAGGACCCCTAACTTCTTCTCAGCAGGGCTGCTCTTAAGGATTTCTTCTCCCAGTTTGTAGACATACGTGGAATTACCTTTACCCAAGTGCAAAACCTTGCACTTTGCTTTGTTGACAGTCATTAGGCTCACAAGGGCCCATCTTTTGACTTTATCCAGGTCCCTCTGGATGACATCCCTTCCTTCTGCTATATCAACTGCACCACTCAACTTGGTATCATCAGCAAACTTGCTGAAGTTCGCCTTCTCTTCTCCAAGCTGAACAAGCTCAGCTCCCTCAGCCTGTCTTCATATGAGAGGTGCTCCAGCCCTCTGATCGTCTTTGTGGCCCTCCTCCGGACCTGTTCCAAAAGCTCCACAACTATCTTCATCTGGGAGCCCCAGGCCTAGACACAGTACCCCAGATAGCACCTCACGAGGGCAGAGTGAAGAATGCCAATGACCTCCCTTGCCCTGCTGGCCACCCTCCTTTTGATGCAGCCCAGGATACTGTTGGCCTTCTGAGCTTCAGGGCACACACTTGTGAGATGAAATCAGTCTTACTGCTTTTCATTAGCAAGTGGGATGAGTGTTTTGGTCTTGGTCATGATCCTAGAGAACAACTTTTTGTGTACATTTGCTGGCCTGAACTATAAGAGATGATAATATTGCTTGGTGGAAATTGGCAAGTGTGGGGCAATTGGTGCCTCTGGCTGTGGAAAGAAAATCAACCAGATAAATATACAGATACATGCAGACTATTATTTATTATTCCCTAGGAAAGATCGTGGGGTCATTGTGGGTATTTCATAAACTGTCTAGTTAGTGCACAGGAGCTAGAAAGGAGTCATTGTAGGAAAAGATAGACCCTACAACATTCATTCTGTTACTGTGCAAGTGGGTGTTGTCACCCACCTCTTTAATACTGTAGTCAGTTCTAGTAACTCTTCCTTGTAAAGTTTATAGAAGAAATAGAAAAAATATGGAAATAGAGTGGAGTCCTTGCCTTTGGCTGTTCTTGTTCTCTGTGAGAACAGGGCTTAGGTTTGGCTTCACCCTGGTAGAGGTGACTGGGGTGGGATATGGGGGAGAACTCTGATATGTTAAGGCTATTTACAACTTCTTGTCACAAGTCTGGAGACAGTGCCTCAAAAAACTTTAAAAAAAAAAAGAAGAAGAAGAAGAAAAAGAGAAAGAAAAAGCAACAAAACATGCTGTTTGGTGAATGGAAATATATTTTCCTGCATAATGAAATTGTGGAGCTCACTGTCACCTGTTTTTCCTAATTTGTTTTCTCTGTAAAATTCAGAAAATAAAAGAATCCAAAATAGGTTAGGCAAATTCAGAACAGAAGACCTGTTGTTGATTATAAAGCATGCTGTACAAATGCAGGGTCTGCTAATATGCCACAAGAAGGGGCGGCCCCCACATTCCCTTGCCAGTCTCTTGCCAGTCTCAACTTTCATTGACTGCTGCTGGTAGGTCAGCTGCAGGTCTGTCCAGTGGCTGTTAAGGACAGAATTAGAGGCCTAGGAAGGTCTTCCTTTCCTGTGGGATGATGACAGATTTATGCAGTGGACTTAAGCACTTGAACTCTATAGGTGAACTGCTGTAGATCTACTGTACCCTGTCATTCATGGAGCAGCTTATAAAATCCAGTGTAAATATCCTTCTGCTTAAAGCAGTCTTCATTCTAGATGCCAGGGCTCAGTTCAAGTAAGTTGTCCGGATTCATCTTAACATGAAAGAGTTAAAGAATGACATGGAAAATCATCAGCAGAGCAGCCCTGACATACCAGTCAAGAGAATAATTTATGCAATTCCAGGAAATTTGTTTTATAAAGTGACAGCTTTTAGTGATGGGATAATGTGTTCTACTTGGTAGACTTGTTCCTGAGCAGTCACTAAGAATAGCAAGCATTAAAGGATACAGATGTTCTGGGTAGGGGTGCAGAAATTAAGACAAATATAGAGCAACATGACTTATCTGCTAATAGACTGCAGGACTGGTGTTTCTTGGGAAGGTTTTTACCTCTGGACAGAAGGCTGGTCCTGTAGTCTGTGAGAGGCACTGCACAAGTTCACATGAATTACAGGCTACTTGCAGCAAAGGGGGCTTTATTAGTATCTGTCTAGGGACACTGAGCCAACCGTAAGTGTGTCCAAACCTTGGATAGGATGCTAGCTGGCAACTGGCTGTGCTGGGCTGCTTGTATCGGGAAGAGGGTGAATTTCCAGGTTTTAATTGAGCCTTTTGTTCTTCCTTTGCTTGATGATGATGACAGAGGAGGTATCAGGACATGCAGTGTTCATTCTGGCCTGCTAAAAAAAAAAAAAAAAAAAAAAAAGGTATGGGAAGTCCCATTTTGGGGTTTGGCTGGCCAGCTTGCAGTATCTCCTAGAAGAGGGAGCACTGTCTTGAGTGGTCAGAGGGGATCTGAATTTCCTAAGAAGGGTCATACTTTTCTTCTTTGTTGCTTTGCTCAGGAAACAGGTTAAAAGAATACTTCCAGCTAGTGCATCTCAAAGTCCTTGCTGGTTTCAAGTGGGGCCTGGTGGATAGGAGTACCAGTTGATACACGTATCACGTGTGCAATTCTGCATTGCAGATCTGATGTAGGTGAACTGGCTGTGTGTGTGATATACTGTGCTTGAGCATTTAATCTGTCTCCTTTGGCTTGTTTAGCTCTCAGTTACTGTTTAAAAAGACTTCACTGCTTTCATTCCCTCTGGCTCATGTCTTTAGATGCACACATAAGTAGAACTGGATTCATCCTTGCATTTGCTAAATATTGATTCTTTTTTTTCCTTTTAGTTTTGTTATTATCTATTTAGTTGATTGATCTTGAAAGTGGCTGTATGTATCCCCATCCTATGTGGACT
Organism: Alectoris magna; assembly: GCA_030625065.1. NCBI lineage: Eukaryota > Metazoa > Chordata > Aves > Galliformes > Phasianidae > Alectoris > Alectoris magna. The sequence continues at coordinate 112,493,011 of CM060560.1, forward strand.
GTGGAGTACAGAGGCTTTCAGGATGGTCCTTGGCAGCCAAGAAGGTCCAAGCTTCTGTTGCTGTGGTAACAAATAAGCACTGTCCCTGGACTGAGTTTTCACTGGTAGGTGCTAACATTTGATTCGATTAACCTGGACTGCGAGCCACCTTGGCTGCAAGATGGAATTAGGCACTTGAGGTGCATTGAGTAAAAGTATCCCGTACTTGCCCAGGTGGCTCTGAAGACTGGTGAGGGGATAATAGTCTTCCAGTTTTTAGCTCTTCAGTGGTCCAAACAGAAAGTGTAGGTATGTTAGCACAATAGAAGATGAAGTCTACAGGCTTTCCTTTGCCTTCTTATTGTCAATCTTAACAAAAACTCCAAGAACCAATTTAAGAAATGGACGCAATTCAAATGTGTTCAAAATCCTCCTCTACTTGCTAATGGCTGCTAACCAGGCAGTGCTTAGAGGCAGTCTCATAAGACTAAAAGGATTATTTCATGTACAAATATTTCCCATGGACAGAAAGAACACCATGCTTTATTCAGATGACCTGTATGTTATTAGCTATGGTGTTTTGGTATTCATTCTTCAGATAAATCTGAGTGTAACTTCACTGTACTTAGGCTCACTTTCACTCTCTGGTGCTTGTATACTAATGCCCTGCCCTTGTGTCGTCTTCCTGGGATGAGGAAAAGTTTATTTCACCTAAATTTTCCCAGTCCTTTTTTTCTCTGAGTATTAAGAGATGTCTGCTCATATAGGAACTTTGGAGCTTGAGAGGTCCATTTTTCTAAAATATTTCCTATTTTCAAAATGAAATAACTGTATATTCTTCTTTATGTCATGTCTATTTTGTGTGTGTTTGTGGTAGCTGTGAATTTCACGGGCTGTAAAGATAGATTAAACTTTGTTTAATAACTCTCTTTCCACTGCTACTCCATCCTTTCTTTGCTGACACAAAGTATTTTTTGTTACCATAAATCACGATCCTTTCTTTTGGAATTCTTGATTGTGTTTTAAGATAGTTATTCCTCTTGCACTGTGCATGCAGTGTCACATGAATGCACCTTAAATGACCTGGTGGCTTGGGACAGGGCTTTCAGAAGTTCCAGATAAGGCAACTGCCATACGATATTGGATGCTATTCTATTTTTATGCACCGTTGATCTTCTGTGAACTTCTGGTACCAGTGGCTTTTGCTTAAAGAATTGTACTTTGCTTTCTGTATTTCTTTACATGATACTTGTTTCAAAAGTAATTTAAACTCTGCTTCCCTGCTTTTCCTCTTTTCTTTTCTTTTGGAGGAATTATTTTCCATGCTAAATCAATATTCCTATCTGTTTTGAGTGCTAAAAGAAACTGCTTGACTACCAAAGGTGTAAAATAACTGCAATACCTCATTAGCTGCCTGGTGATTTGAGGACTGCTGGTGGCCATTTTTTGCAAGCAACAGCAGTGGAAGCCTACAGAATTCCCATGCACACTGCTACATGCATTCTGAAGAGGAAATCTGGGTTGGGATGTGGTCTCTCTTCAATTATTTAGCTCCGTATTTGAGGCAAATTCAGTAGATCAAACTGGTGGGGTTTACTTTTCCTGCAAGTCTGTGCTGGTCTGTTCTACAAATCATTCTGAATTTTGACCAGGTCAGGGAAACTGTTGTGATAATTTGCTCATAGATACCTTCAAAAGTAAGCATTAGCTGTTGGTTCTTCACTCTGTGCTCAACAGGATGATGCAAAGGAGTTAATAACATTTTTTTATCCATAGTACAGGAAACCGAAGTGCTTCCCTCATCTGCAACAAATGATGCAGCATCATTTTGGAGATGGATGAGGAACCTAATGTGACAAGGAAAACTCACCAGTGACATCATATCTCTGTGGCAAGGATGTGTGAGGTTCCTTCTGTGTGAGGCTTAAGATCTGGAGCCTTCCTCCAATTCTGCCCTCGGGCCTGGAGCCATGTAGCGACATGCTAGAAAATTTAAAGCATGAAAGGAAATTTGGATGAGTGGTGAAATGCCTGATGAGTTCAGGAAAGGAGTCAGTATTCACTTTGTCTTTCCCCCAGTCTCTTATCAACAGCATTTATTTGTGATAACTAAAGATTGTTCCAGTGTAAGTGTAAAGTCCCATACTCCTCTTTCTTCTCTCTCCTCCCCTCGTGAAGGAAGAGAACACTGCTGAGCAAACTGAATTTTCAGGTGGCTAGTGCTACCTGCCTGCTACTCTTCCATCATGGAGCCCGGGGGGGGGGGGGGGGGGGGCATAGGAATTACTGTTTCTTACAGAAAACATTTCCCAGAGGGACTTGGGTAAAGATCTTCCTTTTCATTTACCTGTCTTTTTTCTGCTCAAGAAGACTGAAACAAGGGAAACTCAAACTGGGTATAAGGAAAAACCTTTTCCCTGTGAGAAAAATCAGGCTGTGGAACATGTTGCTCAGCAGGGTGTACAAGGCCAGTCTTTGCAGATTTTGATGACCCGATTGGATTAAAGCCATTGGCATTCTACTCAGACATCACTACAGATCATGCATTAAGCAACAAGTTGAAGAAGGCACCCCAAAAAGGTTTCATCCAGCCTGTGCTATCTATCCTATGAACGTGAACTTCCCCCTAAGCCCCAGGCAGTGCAACCATGTTTGGTGCAAGTCTGTATGGACAAACAAAATCCTATGTTTTCAGCATTATTCACCTATGTAAATTTAGTGAAGGCTTTGAATAATCTAATCCTGACATGTATTCTTAATATTGTAAGTAATAAAGGTACTACTGGGTGTATTTTTAAAATCCAATGGGAACATCTGGAGTGTGCATCAGCATGCATTCAGTATAGGATGAACTATTCTTGTGTGCTTTCCTGATCCTCACCAGTAGCTTTATTGCTTCTGACAGAATTTCAGTTTCTGTCTACTTTCTAGCAGAACATTAGCACTTTAATTACAGTGTTAAAATTTATACTGATTTTACTGTAATTCTCTGTAGGTATTCCAAGTGATGAATTCCAAGTAACATCAGAAAAAATGTGCAGGTAATGAAAGCTGTTTGTATGCACAAGGAGCTAACACTTAACAATAATTATAACTTATTTGTGTCATCTTGGCAAATTATCTTTTGCAAAAAAGCCTGTTGACTATCATCCTCTTGAGTTTGATCTAGAAGGGCTCATTAGGCTTAAGCTGTATACAGTTAGCAAAATAGTCCAGCACTTTTGTATGGGACCCAAAAGCCTGGAAGCTTGTGTGATGTCTTCAAATGTATACGCCAAAGTGCTACACTTTTCAGGTTGTCTTACATTTTGCAGGTCTTCCTCAGTCACTTCTGCTTCCTTCTTGCTGACTCCTTTTGGTCACTGAAGAGTCTGCTGCCATTCCCATCCTCTGCTCTAGTTCTGGGAACCTCAGCCTTTCCTGTATTGCAGCCCCTTTCTTGCATGTGCCATCTGCCCTTTGCTGACAGAATCTTCAGGAGGACAATTTTTTTTACCCTAATGCCTTCTCTATTCCATCTGTGGGGCAGGCAGCTACAGTAAGGCTCAGGCAATGGCTCTTCACAAAAGTAACCGCTTACGTGCTCTTCGGCAGACTTTTTATTAAGTGCTACCATGAATATTGGCTGGAGGAGGAAATATCAGGTTGGCTTTGAGTGTTACTGAGCTTGAGTACAGGATGGATAGAAATGCTTTGCTGGAAATTTTTGTGGTGGAAATTCTGATATTTTTATCCTATAGTCCCCTCAAAGAAATGCAAGGGAGGGGGAAAAAAAAACAACAACAAGAAACAGTTCACACACTGAACCATTCCACAAACATCTGTAAATTGTGCCTACGTCTTCGCTTGAAGATCAAGGCCAGCTTAGGAGGTAAGCTGCATGGCATACTGTTTCCTTCTGAAAAGGTGGGCATGTCTACTGGGTTACTTTAAAAACAAATCAGACACAGCAATTAAAAAAACGTTTATGTCTTCAAGTTGCTATCAGACCACTGTCATGCTCTGAGCTAGCCCATTGTGCCAGCGCCTAAGTTTCTGTTCCAGAGGATTGACTTGCCCTTGGATACAAGGTGACTGTTCTTCCTTCAGGTAGTGGATTTTGAAGAAAAGCTGGTGCATAAGTAATCTGTAAGCTGTTTGGGCCTTTATATGCCTACTTTGCTTCTTGAACCCCACTAGGGAAACTGAGCTAAGCAGAAGTGCTCCTAGTCCACCATACTGAATCATAGAATCACCAAGCTTGGAAAAGACTTACAAGATCATCCAGTCCAACCATCTACCCATCACCAATAGTTCTCACTAAACCATGTCCCTCAACACAACATCCAAGCATTCCTTGAACACCTCCGGGGTCGGTGACTCCACCACCTCCCTGGGCAGCCCATTCCACTGTCTGACCACTCTTTCAGAGAAGTAGTATTTCCTAACGTCCAGCCTACGATCTCTGTTCAGTCCATGATTGGCCCCAAATAGGAACACCTCCAGTGTGTTAAAAACTCTAGCTGATATAAATGGATAACTGAAACGGGAGCCATATGAGAGGCTGAAGGACTTATGTTCCTGGTTCAAGTGCCTACTATTTGAGCACACACACAGTTTGGGGTCAACATTGTTTTCCATGTTAATTCATAGTCTCCTCCCTGCCTGCACCACAAGCGTTGCCCTCACTGACTTCTTTTTCTACCGCACTGGGAGGATTGCCTTATCTGTAGCTTTTGCATTCCTGTAGCTAATCTCAGGCAAAGTGCATGTCTGTGCCATTCATTTCCCTGATCTAGTTAGGTCAGGCTCCTACCCAGCAGCCATTTTAAGCTGCCTTCAGGGTATGTTCACTCAGGGCATAAAAAGGAGGAGGTGAAAACAAGGGATATCAGACTAACTTCACTAAAAATTTTTAGTAGAATTTGTGATAGCATCACAGTGGATGGGGACTTGGGCTTCCTTGTCTCAGCTGACATCCATCTGCATTTACCTCAGAGGGATGGGGGAGAGTGTTAACTTCAATAGGTGTTGTTTTAGGTCCTAAGTATTGCTAAGCAACAACATTTCATCTCTTTTCAGCCGTATCTTTGCACTTGAAAGGTGGCGAGTAGGATTTTTTCCAAGATGAAATTACTTGTCTGGGCTTATTCTACCTGTCAGCATGGGAGATAAAGGCAGGGCCTGGAAACCTCAGCTCAGCGCTCAGCTCTGTGGCTGTGCGCTGGAAAATGGTGGTGCAAACGCCTGCTTCAGAGCATGACTTAGGTTATAGAGCAACTGACATGGATGTTGAATGTCTTATGTAGATTTCTAGGACGAGACGTTATGTTTTATTTATAGGTATTACTTAGCGGTAATGGTAGTAGGTTCTTTGTCAACCCTGCCTGTCATGGATACGATATGCAGGTTGAATAAAACAGTTTTTTATCTCTCCTCCTTTGCCCCAACTATTCCTGTTTCTTTAGGGCCCGAGATGAGTGTGTTCAAAATGCAAATGCTCCTTGATAAGAGTTTCGTGACTTTGTTGCATTATCTGTGCAGCTCCCGCTTTCAGGAGACCTTCATACAGACAAAATTGATCAGCAGCAGGAGGAAGAAAATAGCTGTTGCCGGGGCAACCGGCGATGACTCATCCCGGGGAGCAAGCAGCAAAAGCTGTGAGGCTGCAGTAATTTTCCAGATGCTTAATCGAGCTCTGGCTCCTTTATTTCTCTTGCTGACAGGCAGCAATCCTCCTCTGCCTTTCTTTGCTCGGAGGCTCCCGCAGCCGTACGTGATGCAGAGTAGACCGTGGTGGTGCTTACTCAGAGTGGTGTCATAGAATGCGTCTGAGTAATGCAGATGAGCTATTGAACGGATTGAACCGTAGCCCCCGACAACAGTAAAAATAGAACAGCAACTGCCCAAACTGTCTGCACAAATACCCAAGTGTGCTGTTGGTTCCCCCCTGCTCCTACCTGAACAGCTAGCATTGCATTTACTGTGCCTTCAAGCTATGCTATTGCTAAATCAGTTCAGTTTGTTCCTTTCAGTAATCAGGCTGTGCAGCCTATGCTGCATACAGAATGCGCTAAAAGAGAGGAAGCAAACTGAGCTCAGCACATGCATTTCCATGAACTAGCATCCCTTCTCTGTGACCTCCTCTTTTCTGTATGAGAATGAATTTGGTGAAGGTTAAGAGGCTCACCCAGGAAAGGGGCAGCAAAAGGAGCAGCACCTTCCTGACACTCAGGGCATGCCTGCTTTGCAGTTCTCCTGCAGTGACTGCATTGTAATACAGGCATCGCTCCATCCAGGGCACTGTTAGAAATGTCTGACTCTTTACTTACCAGCTTTGGTGGTAATACGAAGTTCTTCATGACTGTGACGTGACGCTGCAAAACCCAAGAGAAGCTAGAATAAAGCTAGCTTCTACTTGTTTACATGAGGGAGGCAAGCATTCCCCTCTGAGAGAGAGGAACAAGTGCTGAGTGAGAACAGAATCCAGTTTCCCTGCTCAAGTGAGCCCATCATTCTGTGATGGGGGATGCTCACCTGCTCTGCAGCATAGGAAGATAAGGAGCTTGTGGGAAATGGACAAGATGGTGACAGAAGAGCTGTGGGTTTGCTTTGCCAGGGAGAGGACTATTCTCTTGAACTTTCCTATGCTTCTTGGATGTTACGCTTTGTGCCTCGATTTCAGTTTGGTAAGGTGGAGGTGATCCTGACTTTCTCTGATTTTACATATTAACCTTCTCTGAAGGGATGAGCGTGTTTACCAAGAATTTGTACCGGATGGGCTTCTCTTGATGTACAACGCCCTCCCTCCTCCCCAAACCACACACAGCATTGGGGTTTTCTGGTTGTTCAAATACAGAGATGTAATGCTGGGGAATGTGGGGAGGAGCTTCGATGACAAGGAGTGAATGTCTTTGCACCAGTGCCCAGGCTAACTGTGCTGATAGTGCCGATGCTGCCAGCCGCTGTTGCATGCGATCCCTGCTGTTGCTGAATCAGATGAGACCATCAACTTCTCCCATAATGCAGCACCTTGCATGCAAGTCTTTCACAAAAGTTCTGGCAGGGGATGCTGCTGGAATGAGCTGCTGCATTGCTGACAGGCTGTACGGCATAGTGTGGCTGGCCCACAGCCAAACCCATGTCAAGCTGCTAAGTGTGGGGGCACAAGGAAGCTGTATGTGATGTTTGTTTTCCACTTTTTGTTGTGGTCAAGTTATCTGCTAGTAACTACATGCACCGCATTGCATGAATACATACTGCCTCGTAACTTCGTCTGCTGTCAGTGGGTGGAATGCATGAGCACTTAATGAATGTCCTGTCGCTGCTCTTCAGGGAAAATGTTTTGTTCTTTTTTAAGAGCAACAGCAAAGGCTCATGATTTTACTTTAAGATCTTGAGCTCCATTGCAGTGCACAGCTGTTCCAACTGCTGGTGGGTTTTGTATACTCAAGGGAAGCAGGGCTGTGCATTCAGTGTCTGATGCTGCAACCCCACTCGTGGCTCAGGGTGCCAACCCTATTTCACTTCACATCTTTGCGTAAGAACAAACGTTACTGTGCAGCAGGTTGATGTATTGTCATGGTTTTATGGTCTTGCTACGGGAATTTGCTAGAAAGTTGTCTTTTCCAGGGGCACTGAGTTTCAGGAATGTAATGATGAAAGCTGAATATGAGAATTTTATTCATTCAACCACCTCCAAAAAGACAGCAACCACTTCATGCCTGGGATAGTGCAGATGTATAAAAGTGAAAATGCTACTAAAGCAATCTGTGATTTCAGCAGCAATTACTGTAGGCTTGCACTGTTATGCTAGTTTTATTATCACATAAATATCTACATAGCACCAAAAGTTCTGCAGTCCTAGCAAACTCCTGATGTGAAATCACCAGATATCATCAAATGCATTAAGTTCATATCTATTTCATGGGTCCTAGAAAAGATGCTGGCCTTTTAGAACTCTCTGGAAAAGCAAAAATAGTAGTTTAAACCCACAACTTTGGTGCCATAATAGTTACTGTTATTAACAAGGATGTACTGATTTGCCAATGCATTTTATGATCAGACTATTAAGTAAGTTGCCTGAAACCTGGTGAAAATGCATCTGCTACACAGACAGGAGGTAACAGCATTTGTAGTCAGCTGTGGGCAAATTGCTTGGTTAGTCTGCTTGCAGAAGGCACATTCTGGCCAGGTGCTGGCTGATGCCCCTGTGCCCAGTGAAGGTCTCAAGGGACTCCTTGGCTTTTGGCATGATTTAACAAGGAAAATAATCTGATTCCTCAAAGTAATACTCTATTTCTAGTTGCCTTTTGGAACGCAGCATTAATAATACATTTAACTGGTTAAAATCTTTAATCATCAGGGCAGCTTTTGGATACCTGAAGTTAAACAAACTATACTTCATTAGCTTTGCCTTCTGACAAAGTACGTAAAATGGTATTTCAGTTTTCCCTTCTCTGGATATTTTTTGAAGGCCTTTTTGTACTGGGGCTTATGCTTTTCTGAGCTCACTTGCTGGGCATCCTATACTTCAGGGGCCTTAGGGTGTGGAAACTGTACTTTGTATCTGATTTATAAAGCCATTCAGTCCAGCATCGGCCAGAGGGAGCCACTGCTGGAGCCCAGGAAAACACTTCAACTCCCCTCTGAAACCCATGCTGTGAAAGAAGTAATCCACCCAGCCTTGCATGGGAGCAAACGATCCAGCTCACGTCACAATCAGTGCTGCATCACCGATTCACACCTTTTTAATCTCAAACTGCAGTTGCTAGGCATTCAGTGTACTGCAGAAACAAATGTGAATAGATTAGAAGTCAAAAGAGGAGTAAGGAAATTGTATTCAATAGAGATACACTGAGTGGTGTGGTTCAGTTTGTATATGATGTCTCAGCCAGCTGGCAGACAAAGGCTGCTGGAGCAGGAGCACCATCCATCACTGCTTTAAGCTGAGGTGACATCCCCCTGAGCCAGTCATCTCTGCAGCCTGAAGAGGAGCTGGCATTGCGTCTTTTGAGAAAGGAGAAAAGTCAGTAGCTGCCCTTGACTTCACTAATCTCCAGGCTCATTTATCTCCATGGAAATGCTATACCATGGGGCTTTATTTTTGCTTATCTTAAACCAACATAAAGCAAAATGTATTTTACAGGAAAGAATTGTTCAACTCGTAGGAACGGATTGAACTAAATCTCAGGTTCTAAATGCTGAGCATAGCTTTAATTTGTATTTTGAAACTGCCTGCTTTTAAAATATGCTCTTTAAATCTCTATGATACAAACTATTGTTTACAGAATTTAAAAACCATTTGTCTTTGGAACATACAGCCCTGGGGAAGTTTAAAATCCAGGTATATCACATTTCATGCTGCCCTGTGCCAACAAGGGAGAGGGGAGCTCAGTTCTTTTCTCAGTCAGGCATCTCTGTGGAAATTCCCAAGCAGAAGCCACTTGCTACTGATTTAGTTTTGGCATTTGGATGGCTATCCTTTGAAAGCAATATCATGGGCTGCTGAAGAGAGTGCACAGTCATCTCAATAGTGGGATTTACAAATGAACCTGTTCACCTCCATTTTCTTCCATTTTCCTGGTAGTAAGATGTATTAGTTTGATGGCTTTGCAGGGATAGCAGCAGAAACACTATTCTCTGAAACCCTGAAAGCCACAGACACTGAGAGTGTCTGGGACAGGTACTAGACCTCCTCAGGTAGGTGTACAGGCCCTAGTGAATATGGTTGCCATGTTGCCCCTGGATAGAGGTGTGATACTCATCCCATTACTACAAAATTATGATCTAGCTGTGAGATATTTTATAAGGATGATGAGTTAGAAGATGGATCCAGTGTTACTGGATAAAGGCAGAGAAAATCCAAATTATGTTGTTTCCATGTTCTTTGTTCATGAGATTTACTTTTCTATTTTGTGCTCTTTCACAGTTGTTTGCCTGAATTTCCCATGTTTAGAGATGCATGGAGCTGTCTGGCTATAGGCAGCATGGAACAAGTTGCTTGCAGTCAAGATTCTGCAATACTAGTTGCAGAAATCGTTAGAGAAAAATAATGATTTGGATCCCTTGCTATTTGTACTCTTGGTTTTGTTTTTGTGGAAGTGAGGCAGAACATAATACTTTGTGTAAGATAAAAGTCTTTCTTTTTCTCATGAAGCACATGCAGTTCACTCTAGAACTACTCAGAGTGTTTTCCTACTATGTTACACAAGCAATTCTATTATCTCTTCATGGTGTGTCCCAAATATCCATGTCACTCCCGGGCACTGATACAGACTGGAGTGCTATCTCCTCTCTTCTGTGTCTAGCTTTAAGGTGTGGTGAGATTTCTCCGCAGATCTGACTCTGAAGTTTGGACCATGTCTGCTCTGCTTAGATAAGACCTATCAGTGGTGAATGCAGTTGTCTCTAACACTGAGCAAAGTTATCTTTAGCTGTCTTCCTGTGCTGGCTACTTGCACATTTTCCCTATGAGCACTGCAGAATTTCCTCTGCTCAGCAGGGTGTCAGCTCTGAAGCTTAATTAGTACTGGTGCGGCTGGGTGGTTTGGTGCTGTGCACAGGTTTAAAAAAGTCAGTGAAGATGTTGCATGGAAGTGTATTTGTTTTGTTTTGTTTTGTTTCTCATCCTTATTATTGCATTTGTGCTAGTGGCCATTTTAGCTTTGCAGGTAAGAACTCTAAAGAACTCTCCATCTCTTGTGCAAGGGTAAGTTCACCTGTAAGAGGGGAACTGGATGACCTGTTATTATGAAGAAGTCGGAAGAAGTCCTCTGTACTGCTTCAACAGCCCTTTCTAATCCCTCCTCTTCAAAACTGCCCTGAAAGAGGTCATCTATAAATATAATCTCCCTTTGTCCTTTGTATAACAGGGCCATGCAATTGATTTGTCATTCGTTGGTCTGAGGCTTCTATTGTCAGAGAGGTTATCTGGCACCTTTTGTTAGCAAAATATTCTCCCCAGTACCTTTTTTTTTCATTTCCCTGAAATGAAAATGAAATGAAATGAAATGAAAAATGAGACTGACAACCACCACCTTGGGATTCCGGGTAGCATCAGAAGAGACAAAGAATTTTCCTCCCCCATAAAAAAACGATTTCTGATTTTTTTTCCCCATCTCCTTTCCTACAATGTACCATGTAAAATCATTGGATCTAAAAAAAAAAAAAAAGAAAAAGAAAAGAAAAGAAATCAGATGGTAACGGTAAAAATAAACCCTGGAAAGTAAGTTCGTACTTTGCAACTTAGCTTTAATAAAGGGGATTAATATTTCTAAGGCTACTCTATCAATAAAGTAGTTTTGTAGAAGTGTGCTACACTGTTCTTCTGAAAAATGCTTCAGTGTCCTCATTTGACTTGGAACGTCAGTTACTGCCCTGAAGCAGACTACTAAACCAGCCCCTGGAAACCTTGATCTCAGTTTAAAAGGGCCTCGCCTGAGTTTGGAGCCCCATTTGCCTTATTCTTCCAAGTCCTGCTCCAACCCTGTTGGCAAACTGAAGGAGCACACAGAACTTTTTTTCTTGCTCAGGACCCAAGATCGGTCTAAAAATTGCCTCTGCGCCAAATTATTTAATTATTATATGAAGGTCGCTGCCTTTCAGCTTGCTGGGAGCCTATGAAATGATTACACAGGCACTGGAAAAATAAAGTTTAAGCTCACTTTTTCATTCAGCTTCAATAACATGGCTTTTTTTTTATTAAAAATGCATTTTTAATATCACCATTTATAATCTGTAGTGTCAGTGTCTATTTGATAAGAATGTTGCTAAGTGTATTAAAAAAAAAAAGTGAATTTTAAAGCAATGAAGTCATATCACTCTTACTTGAAGTTTTGATAGAGTACAGCAAGATTTTCAGAGCTTTCTCTGTTCTTACATGGAGATTTTATATACATCTGGTAGGGATTCAACCAGTGTGCACTACTGCAGAGTTACTATGTATGGTGGTTTGCTCCTTGAGCGTGGATGCTTAAACTGAGGATGTTTTAACTTAATCCTGTAGGCAATGGCAAAATGTTGGATGTTTTACAATGATAATCTCTTTATGCCTGTATCTCTTTCAATCATGGAAAATCAAGAACAGAGTGTATTAAGCAATGTTTCTTCACCTGCCATGTAAACCTGTGGCAGTACTCAGGCTATGGGCATGTGCAAGCACAACAAGCACTCTGCAGGTTGATGAAGAAGTTGGTGCATTGCCTTCACTGGATAGTGCTCAAAGATGCAGAATGACTCACTGGCCATTCTTGGCAGCGGAGATCAGCAAGGAGTACAGACCATACAGTTACATCTTTGAGAAAGTTGCATCCAAGACTTCTGTAAGGGTTTCCAGGGGGAAAGAAAAGTAATTTTCATCAGGGCCTCTTATGCTGAGGCTCTAGCTGTTAATGATATGCTGTGTTTGTGCAGGAAGTGTCACACATCTAGCTTTTCCTCTGGGCTTTCCCTGCTGCTGTGGTGTAACACATGCTCCCAGGAGGGCTTCTGGCAGGTCGGACCAGGTAGCAGCTGGGTGCTCCTTCCTGCAGACCCATGGGCACCTCCAACCTTCCCTTCTGACAAGTATGAGATGGCTGTAATTCTTTAAGCCAAAGTGAAAGGCTCAGAGGCTTGTGAATGGGTGCTGAGGCATTTTAACCACTCTATGCTGGCTCAGCCTGCCAGTTTTTTTGCTTTATCCTGAGAGAGTGAGCAAGACCTAGATGCCATTTTCCCTCCCTTTCTTAAAGGTGCCTTTAATTATGAGCTGTCACAGCTTACAAATCTGGTACATGGCATTGAGGGCAGGCAGTTTCTAAACACGGGCCACCTAATAGCATCTTCACTGCTAACAAAGCAGAGGGAACCATCCAATCCTGTCTTTTCTAATGGTTAAAATGCAATCAGTCTGGATATTGAGTGAAAACCAAATGATTTCACTCTGGCTGCAGAATATTCCAGGATAATTCTTAATAAACAGTTCTCACTGTCCAGGTGGAAATGCAAATAGTGAATTCTTCCACAATGCCCTGGAGTCCATGTGCATGTTCACAAATTGGCACGGCAGCAGTGTTATTGAACAAAAGTTGTCGAGATGTTTTCCTCAAACTTGAAGGCAAACTTGGCTTCCTGAGTAGATTAGAAAAATGACCTACTCTTACCCTCAAATTTTGCCTGTGAAGTAAAGGGGTGAAAGGGGTCAAAAATCCCCACCACAAAACTGGAAATTTGTGCCTGAAGTTGATGGAATTTAGCAACTTCTGTGAAAAAGGCATTCTTTGTACGCACTTTATTTGGTATATTATTACTTTGAGCACAGATGGAAGGCTTGGGTTACTTTGTAGAGTGGGAGATTTAGAGTAGTTCTTCAGGAAGAATATTCCTGTACAATCCACATGGGGAAGCTGCAGATTGTTTGATATTGGCAATGTTTTAGAACTAATCAGACTAACATCTGTTAGAGATTAACAGCTCTTTCAGCTCTATTATTACAGTATGTGGTGTTTCTGGGATAGTCCATCTCCTTTTGCTGACATACACCTGTCTGGAACCGAGAGCTACCCCAAGTACCTGATAAGCAGAATGGCATTAAGCAGCCAGGAAAAGGGAACAGGAAGTCCTGAGTTCTCTTCCTGCTCTACTAAATGGGTGTGAACAAATCTTCTTGCTTTTCAAGCAAACCATCCACTCTTCATCCCTGTTTTGTTTCTTTTAAATGTGGATTAATTGGTGCATGTTATTTATTAGCATGTTAGTAGAGCACAGCTCCAGTCTTCCTCAGGGCTGCAAAATGATGATCATGTTGGCTTCTAGTTTCAACTGTAGATGAGGGAAGAGTAAAAGGCTGATGTACGAACACTTGAAGTGTTTTCTCTTTTTTCTCTTAACATGCCAGATCATTGTTATTACAAATATTCTAGGGAATATTACTAGAGAATATTTACAAACATTGGGAATTGCTACTAAGAGCAGTTTCTGCAAGGAAAAGCTGAGCCAGCAAGATGTGAGTGGATGTATTTCTCAGTTGTTCTGTCTCTTGTGTGAGGCCTGAAGGACGCTGTTGTCCTGGCACACACACATAATAACTAACCAAGATCTAAAGACAAACACACAAGTTTCTTATGGTAGCAGCACACAGTTCCATAGTTCCCAGGCTGTGCTGGGTTTGTCTTTTGTGCCCTTCAGCCTGCTGACACTCTGGATTTTTTCTCTCAGCTGAGAGGGGGGAAAATTTCTTTTATTCGGGCTTACAACTTTTTATTCCAATATTTGTTTGGTGAAGTAGGTAGTTACATAGCTTCCTCCCTACTGTTTTTCCTGCTATTCCTTGCTGGCCCCTCACAAAGAGCTGGCTGGGCACTGTGGAGAGAGATGCGAGCAGCACAGCTTCGCTGTTTTCTCTTTGCATTTCTTGTGCTCCTCTGAGGCAAGGCTGAACATGGTGTACAACCACACCAGAAAATTATCATTTGAATGCTTTTTCAGAAGCAGTTTCTGTTTTATAATGTATGCTATTAAGAAGCTCAACGAGTACTTCTGTTTTGGCACCATAATGCCTGACACTCAGTCCTATGTTAGTTTTCTTTCTATTCTTGAAGTGCATACTGCTACACTGACAGAAGCCAGTGCCTTACTTCAGTCCTGAAATGCAAATACTGTATGAAGGAGGGAGGGGAAGTCAAACGAGGCTCCCCTGGTTCTGCCTGTTGTTGCAGAATCTGCAGTAAAACACTTCACTTCTACATGTGAGGGGAACAACTGGGATTAAATAGTGCTGTTCTCCAAGGAAATGGTTTCAGCCTTAAAGCATGAGGTTGTCGAACACAGCCCAGCGATAAGAAGTGCTGTTTTAGACAGCAGGGTGCAAGCTGGAGGCCTGGCTGGGAGAGGGCATCAAACACTCCAGCATTTGTTTGTTCTCCCTATGGGTATTCCATCTGGGTTTGGCTTCCAGCACTCTGGTTTGGGCCATGTGACGGTGTAAGCATTCAGTGGTGGAGAGAAAGCAACTCCCCAGGAGAAGGAGGAGATGCTGGTTGTTCTGCTTAGATACTTCTGCTTGGCTTTTACTTTCTAGTTTATAAAAAGTCAAAGACCCTAAATAAGCACAGATAAATGTAAACATACACTAATATGCTTTAGCTCAGGTGTGGTCTTGAAAAGGTACATTTCTGAACTGGGATCATACGGATTTTTACTGGTGCCAAAGTTAAAGCAGATCTTCTTTATTCCTAATGTGAATTCCACAGTTCCTTTTTCAAACAATATTTTCCTTTAAATGGCTTTGTGATAGGGATTATCCCAAAACTGAGTGGAGAGTTCCAGAGATCTGTGAATGAATCTTTTCCTAATGGTTGCTTAGAAATCTGTTGGGATGCTGAATGTCCAGCATGACCTAGACAATGAAAGTACTCAGTGCAGGTACCTGTGGTTTTACTTAGCGTTGGTGCTTTCCTTGCAGATTGCCTTTTACTTTGGCTTCTTTAACTATTATATTGTGATGCCAGAATATGACGTAGGGATGGGATGGGAGAAGAAAATGTCTTTTAAAGTCAAGGGAGTGCTTGTAAAACTCAGCCACAAAGGGCAGTAGAATTTATGTCACAATTTATGCCAAGTCTCTATTGTTTGTGATTTATATCACTTCAGCAGTAAGCAACAATGCCCAGCTGATAACACTTCTGCTCTTTGCAGTAATGAGGTTAGTAATTAATAAAGCCTCAGATGTGAAGCAGACCATAAGGTGATGTCTGTAGAGGAAAAATCTACAGTAAGTATGGCCAAAGTTGTTTCTGGCAATTTATTAAATGTATAGACTTAAAATTAGATGTTAAGTATAATTGCTAAAAGAGCACAGCCAGAATGCAGACAGCCAACTTGACAAAGATTCCTACATTGATTTTTGTGGCAAACACATAGTGAAGGCAGGCAGCCATTAGAAAATGTCTTCTCATCCTCATTCCTGCTATTCTTATCACTCTGACTATTTCTGGAAACTGTCTTTCTCTACCTTGAAAAGAGTGAAGACGCGTACAAGTTTGCCAACTATTATCCTGCAATTGCCATCTGGCCACAGATTCCAAGTAACTATCTAAAATAATGGAACAGTTCCTGGGACATGTCATCTATCAGGGAGATCTTGGCTGGAAGAGTGGTGTGTTATTGCCAGTGTTTTTGGGTAATTGAGTGTTAGCTCTTCCCTCCCATAACCCTACAGCTGAGTTTGGAAAAACTAAAAGGTGGAAGGAACGACTCAGTACCTTGGATGGCAGCTACCTCAGGAATGAAGAAGGCTTTTAAAGAAGTTGGTAATAAGTAGATGCCTTAAAAATGCAGTCTTTCCACTATATATATGTAATAAAGCAGCCTGGTGCCTCTACCAAATGTGCTTGTTCTGTGAGTAGAGACCTAAGAACCCTTTTTGCAGTTGTATCCTCTGCAAAACCACTCTGGTTCCATGTGGTGATGAGCTCCATGACAGAAAGGGAATGAATCAGATATTCTGATTTGGTTTAATCATGTTTAAACCTTTTAAAAGGTTTCAATAGTTTTTAAAAAGGTTTAATGGTTAATAATAATAATAATAATCTGTCACTAGAATTTTGATTAGAAAACACGATAGGGGCAGTTCTACCTTGCAGTTTGTATGCTACCTAGTTTAACATCTTCTGCATCTGGGATAAAAGAATAAAGCTGATTGATGGTGTTGCATTCTCTGTCACTTAAAACTTCAGTTCAGCTGCTGTGCCTAATCCTGACCAAATTTCTCCTGCTGGCTCTCCAGCAGTGTAGCAGAAATGCTGAATCATGGCTTGAAGCAGTGATTGAGCACCTGGTAGGAAGGCAGGGCCAACCCAGGGGAGCTCAGGTGCAAGCAATGAACCTGATTGACCAGAAGGGGTGGAACCAGGATCCACCCCTTCCCAGAAATCATAAATGAAAAAAGGGTTGGCAGTGGAGGTAAGGGTATCTTGTTGGGTGGGTGGAGGGGATAGGATACGATAGGATATGAAACAGGACAGGATAGGAAACAAATCAGATCAGGTCTCTGTGAGGCCTTCCAAGGCTAAGCAGATTCTTTTGTTTCTGCACCCATAGCTGATGCATTTGAGCAAGTGTTCACTTGCTGTATGACTCTGCTATCATTATCCCTATGACTCTGCTGTCATTACTGCACTTTCCATCCTGTTAACAGCATTACAAGTAGTATGTTGTTGAAGGTCACAGAGCTGCGGTATGCTATGGGTTTGAAAAGCTGGTCCTCTCAAAGATGTCAGTAAGCAGATTGATTTTGCTAGGGGTAAGGTATACTTTTTTTAGTAGTTGCATTAACTTAAATCACTTGGAGATCTGGGGTTTGGCTTCCTACCCTGCCTTTTTGAACCAGCATCAAGTTTGACATGTGGCACAGCTGGGAAGACCTCATTGGGTGGCAGTGGAAAATAAAAGAGAATAAAATAATAATGCAGGGCATTGAGCAATGGTAGCCCCTTTCCAGCCACTCTCTCCAGTTTTATTGTCAAGCATGATGTCATATGGTATAGGATGTCTCTTAGTAAACCTGTCAGTCTAGGTTTACTCCTCTACTTCTGATAAACTGATATGAGCTTAATCAAAAGCATATGTTACAGTTGTACTATCTCTGACAGCAAATTGTCATTTTTTACTTCTCAGTTTTCCCTTCTGTTCACAGTGCTTCAGTTCTTGCACATGTTTTAGTACTGTGGTAGAAAAGTGCCATTTCCTGAATTCTTGATCCTACCTCCTGATGGTACAAATGGGCAATGCTGTGCTCAGTGAGATTTAGCTGAACAAGGTATTGCTGCAGGCAGAAATAGAGATAGGAGCAGCAGCATAGTTGTGCAGCAGAGAAGATGAGGGCAATGGAAGAGTAGGCTGAGGCAGAGAAAAAGGCTTTGCTGCAAGGAAATAGCCATATGAAATAAAGTGTAAATAATAATAATAAAGACCTAAGTGAAGTTAGTCTTTGAGGCTCTGTATTGTAAGCTGTCAAAGCATTTAGCCACGTGGCTATAAATATTAATGGTGTGTGCTCAGGAGATGGGTTAGGTGTCTCAAAATAACTTTCCTCTCTTTGCTTTCCTTCCTACCCCCCAGATCACAGGTGTCAGAACATATGTTAATGTATGAAAAACCACAGTCAGGATAATGAGGCAGGCAGCGTTGTTTTCTTTTTATTTCCTCAATGAATTTTTCAAGAAAATGCATGGTTGTCCCACCATTTGGTCAGTGAAACCTAAAAGTGTTCCTGCAAATAAGTACATTAAACTACATATCATTCACATTTGAAGTGAAACTTGTTCTACAGAAACAGTAGATATACACAGAACAGAATGGATCCTCGTCTTGTGAAAGCAGGGCGGTTATGGTTCTCTGTGATATGACTTGTTTCTTGCTATTATTTCCATGCTTTTTTTTTTTTTAGTGCTTTCAAGTCTTAAACTTTTCTTACCAGGCATACAGGTACTTCTTGAAGGCATCAGAAAGTTGTTCTCTTTTAATATCAATGTGTACTGTACTTTGAGTGTGTTTTTTTAATTTAATGAAATATAAGTGTTGGTCTCACAGACATAGACAGTCTTGTACTGAAGAAGAGACACAGAAAATCTGGCAGAGGCAGAAAGAAATGTCTTCAAGTGGTTTATTTCTTGACAATCTCCTTTCCAAATAAAAGTAATCTTATTTTTGTGAGGACTGGGTAGAGGAACATACTTTCTTAAGTGGCTTGGGCTGGGAAGAGAAGCTGAGCAGAGAAGTGTCACTTGTCTATAGGTTAACTCTATTTTCTTGCTTCCTCTAGATTTTGGGATGTGTAGTGTAGATGCCTTCACAGTTAGTGAGGGAGCAGCTGGTCAAGGCTTGTGTTTAAATAGTCTGGATTCTCCAGGGTAAATTCACTCTCTGCAGTTCACGCTGTGGCCTGCAGAAATTTCCTGGCTGTCCATCTCCATGCTAGCAGCCAGCACTCCTGCTGGCATGGGCTGCTTGCTTGTCACTTGGCTCCAAACTGTTGAGAAGGGGAGGGGAGCAGCCTGGGCTGGAGAGAAGGGAGCTGAAGAGGTGCCACAGGAGCAGCCCTCAGCTAGCTTAAACCCTGGTTTGCTTGTGGCTGCTGACTGCCTCTCCAGCTGGTGCCAGGCTGGGGTCCAGCTGCAGCTCCATCTTTATTCTCAGTTGGTCAGAGCTGAAATGTATCTACAATAAAAACGATCTCCAAGCTGCTGCAGGTCCCTATGTAACTTAGTATGGACTTAACTGCCTGGTCATAGTTTCTTTCTTTATAGCTCTTTCTTTATAGCAAGTGAGAACAGTGTGCAGCTGCCTACGGTCCATACGTGTCTGGTTGCACAGATCTCTGGAAAGGCAATGCTGGACTGCATGTTCCTGATTTCCTCACTTCTTTGTGCCAGACATGAGATGTTCAGATCACCTCCAGGACTGGCGGTTTCCCAGGAGAAAGGCATGATGTCTTGCTACTGCTGTGTTTAAATGACACCAAGCACAGTGGCAGCATGTGAGATGAACAACAGCCTTTGCTTGGGTACTGATACCAGGAGTCTGGCTGCAAGATGTGGAGCAGGGAGAAGTTCATCCTTCCTGGTGCAGAGTGCATCTCATGATGTAGAGCAGTAATGGAAGATTAAAAGTAGGATCTTCAGAGCTACTGTTGAGATCAAATGTCTACTTTGTTTTCTCCTTCAGTAGCTGTAATGAATTTAATGGGGCTTCCTGTGCATTGAGATACCAGGTTTTGCAGCAGTATTGGGTTCATAGGGACACAAGTGTCATTTGCTGTTTTGGCTTATCTGAGCTCCTGAAGAGAAGCCATGCTTCTCCATGGGCAGCAGGAGATGGATGTTATACATCACTTTAATTGCTCTAAGCAATGAAAATGCTGCCTGCATGCATACCTTAATGGATGTAATTTCCTGTTTTTGTGCAGTTTGTCACACCTGGACAAATGATTCTGAATAATGCTGTCTTGCTCAATAGGGTGCGTTTTTACCATGGAGCAGACTGACAGCCCATCAAAAGACCAACAAAATGATCTCACCAGGCCTTTCTGGCTGGGCATCCTCTAGCATATTTAGAGACGCTAATGGTGCTTTAATCAGCAAGAAGAATAGCTCCATCCATCCATCCATCCATTGAAGGAGTGTTCTCTGTCACTGGGACTAGTGACACGGTGAGGAGCTTCTTAAAAAAGGGCTTGCTGTCTGTCTTGTTTCTATGGGCTGCACCACTGCTTGGGTGGGACATAAAGAGTGCCCCCTTGAGAGCTCAGTCTCTCCAGTGGGTGTGTTTCAGATGCAATACAAGTCTTCTGTGTGTTCTAGGTTGCCCAGAGAGGCGGTGGATACCCTGTCTCTGGAGATATTCAAGGTCAGGCTGGACCAGGGCTCTGAGCAACCTCATTTAGTTGCTGGTGTCTTTGTTCACTGAAGGGGAGTTGGACTAGATGACCTTTAGAGGACCCTTCCAGCTCAAACAATTCTGTGAGTTCTTGTTTGCAGTTCTACCTAGTCTGAAATGAGCCCAAAGCATGAGTGGTTGGGTTCACCTACTCTTAGTACGCGGAAAGGATTTGGTTACTGAGCAGCATCAGGTTTGCTCCTGGAAAGCCACATTGGCTTATGTGTGCTTATTTTCCCCAAACATCAGAATTTACAACGTGTAGAGGAAAGATCCTGAGGTTCCAAAGGGCACAAGCCATGATGAGGTGTATAGGTAAATGCATCGATTTTAAGACATCATGAAATATGCTAGCCTGATATCCAGGAATGCCCATGACTTTTCTGTTTGTTGTAGTATGTGGGAGTCCTCCGAGTCAGAACCTTCTGAACTGTGGTCTGCTATTCCATTGGCATTTCATCTTGTTTATGAAATCAGTGGGAGCTTCCATCTTACTGACTAGCAGTTAGTATGTGTTCTGCCTTTCCTAACTGAAGGATTTTTTTTTCAGATAAATAGGGCCTTAATTAGGCTGCTCTTTGTGGAAGAGAAGCTGTTTGAAGGAAGATATTAAAGTGGTGGATTATTTATTTATCTGTGGATGGCTGAATTGAGGAGTGATGTTCTTTGTGGGCTACAGCTACTTCTTTTGGTTACTTTTGTTATGTTGCTGGTATTTTTAACTGGAGCACGCACTGAATAAGCTGGGTACTTTTCATGCTTAATTCAAATAAGTGATTAGGCTCACTAGGGGATTCAGCCACTCTAGTGAAATTCTTTTCCTGCCTTGCTTCCAGACTTGGGGTGTGGGAATCGATTCAAGATACTGAGTTCTCACTGCGAGACATGGTGAGTATCATAGCATATGTTGTATTATAGCATATGTTCTGTGTCTGTGAGGTAGGAATGAGCTCTGTCCCGTTTTATGGCTGGGAAGATGACTGAAGCACACAGGCTGTCTGATTTTCAAAGCTATTCAGACAGGTGGCTTATGGATTTATGTGTGTTTTGTTCTGTTCTTCAAATCCCTTCCTGCATTAAAATCGTTGAGTTGGAGACCTGGATATTTTGGAAATTCAGCTGAAAGCCTTTCTGTAATTTTAGGTATCTGAATACATTGCAGAAAATCCCTTGAACAGACTTCCAAAGGTCATGAAGAGACTTTGGGAATTGAATCTGATTATGTCAAAATGCAGAGCTGAAGTTTTGCCAGCTGATCATCTTAGTCTCTATTTCCACTCAGACTGAAACTAAAGTGAGGGGGCAGCAGGGTAGGTGACCCACCTGTGTTTCACAGCATCATTTCTGCAGCAGCCACCCCTTCTGCCCTGCAGGATGGTACAGTGCCAGTTTTCTGAGGACAACTCACACCCCTCTGTGCAGCATGTCCTGAGAAAAAGGAGCCAGGAGCACAGAACTGCCCTTCAGGCAGTGCAGCGTTCCCTATTCTAAAGAATTCTGCTTGGGGTGTGACAGTGTGTTTATCATGCAGGTACTGCAGCAACACAGCAGGTGATTCAGAGTCCCAGGAGGCTGCTGGCAGCAGGGAGCCTCCTGAGCACTCTCAGTTCTCATGGCATGCTGACAGCAGGGCCACACAGCGGGTGGCTCCTCTGAAACACAGCACATAGCTGAGGGCATATGTGATAGCTCCCTCCAACAAATCTATTGCATGGGTACAGCAGAGACAAAGATTTTCTGACAGTTTTCCAGTGCCAAAACTGAGAAAGCTACAGCCATCACTTTTCTGGTTTATTTTAGCAATCATTTACTGACTGTAGGCAGCAGTGTGATCTAGCAACACAATGTGATGTAAGCTGCATCATAGAGCATCCGATATCAAACTGATAGAGGTAGCTGTAGGTACTGCAAATGGATCTCCTCCCTCCACCTCTGTGTGCTCTGCAGGTTGTATTTAACAACTAAACAGCCCTCTCTGTATCTCAGGCTGTGGCTTCAGCTGGATATTAGTGTTGCTGCTTGTTTTATAGCTGACAGTTCAGCAGGATGCATAGTGTTCTGGGTGCCTCAACCTCTTGTACTGCCTTCTCCTTGTGGCTCTGCAGTCCACCTCATATGCGCAGCTCTGTGCCCTGGCCCCCAGACTGCCAGGGCCATCTTTCCCATTGCCTCTGGGCAGTGGTGTCTTTCCCCTTATTATTGATAGTCTCATAGTGTTGCACATCCTGAGGGGATTGTTGCTGTTGTGAGCGTTGCTGACTGGGTTCTAGCCCTTGCTTTACATTAGGGCATGCATAGAACTGATGTGCAACACCTGTGCTTGCTCCTCAGGTGCTCTGATCAGTATAGTGCAGGGACAGCCCATAGCTAATGAGTTGCTCTTGCTGGAAATTAGTTACTAGGGATGAATGACCTGTTACACTGGAGGGGCACCTGGGGAGGATGATAATTTGGGGGCCCTTTCCTGGGTTCCTGGGTGGCCTGTGGAGAGGTTTCCCCCCTTGCTTGCTCTCTCCCTTCCCCCCAGAAGAAAATTTCGCCATTAGAGCTGATGTACCGCTTCACCCACTACTAAATCTGTGTGAGCCTCACTGTTTTTGTGAGGATATTCCAGTCCCAAGTAAGCCAGTCCTTTAGCGTGCTAGCAGAATGAATGCACCTAACATTCACAATGGCAGACATCAGAAACAACCTGTCTTCCAAGCACAGTCATACAATGATTAAATTCAATAGCTCCTGCTTGGAGTTGGGTTTGAGGCTGATTATGTTGAGACCCACAAATTACTGCAGCCTGCCATATGCTGGGAAAGAGCCATTCTCCATGTTAAATCAGTATTATCTGACAAGTTTTTCAGCAGGAGGATTTTGCAAGGGGTAAAGCAGCCTGGACCCTGCTTCCACACCACCTGCCTGGGGGCAGGGACAGAAAGCAGCTATGCAGCTGTGGTACTGATGGTGCTGCTTCACACCGACGCAAGCAGAAGCTGTACAATCTCAGAAGAAACTCTGTCAGGCAGAGCAGGCTGCTGGTCTGAAGAAATTCTCAGGATCACTGGTGCTGGGAGTGGTTTTGCTAACCAGTTCCTAATCGTGTAGGGGCAGTTCCGCAATTACGGCTTGCACACTACTTGTAAACCCTCGCTTCTTTTCCTTTCATTTAATCTTGGGAGTTAAAGAACAACTAATGGCATACACACAGCCTGCACAGCAAAGGCACAGCTGCAAGTCTTTTTTCTCCTGTTCCTGTTGCCCTCTTGCTGCGTGTGCTGCCTCAGTGAAGGCTGTGCTGTGCTATGGCAGAGTGCCAGCAAACAGCCCAGCGCATGGTTGCTGCTGCAGTGTAACGTGCTCAGGGGAAGCAGGGCTCTGTCCTGCCTCAGCCTTCGCTTCTCTTTGGTTTCCTCTGACTTCACCGTGGGAAACACTTTCTGACTTGTACCTGATCTTGTGGGGGAGGCTGTGAGCAAGTGTGAATGTTTCTGAAGTGCTGAATTATCTGTTGTGATACACATGAAGCCGTTTTTTTTTTTTTCCTTTCACCTTAATATATACTTCAGAAGCCTTGGTGAAAGGCTTATTTGGCAAATCTTGCATGATAAAGTCAAGACATATTTGTAGCAGGAGATCTCTTGTGGATGGGGAGGGGATGAAGAGCACTTGAACATGGAGACTTGCGAGTAGGATTAATGGTGAAAGTGCAGACAGGTATGCAAGCAGCAACATGCATCCCCTGTAGTTGCATTAAAGCCTGGCAATTTGGTACTGCTTCTGTGAATTTGGCCTGGCTGAATGCATTGCTATCAGAGTTACGGGGTCAAACCTGCAAGGAGGGATTGTTATTTGAAGGTCTTTTATTTTTCTTTGTGGAAAAAAAATTCATAAAAATAATGGGTTACATTATTTTTATGAATGTGCTCTTTTCCTGTTTGTTTTCCTTTGTTACCTGCGTTCCCTGCAGTAAAGCATGCTAGCCAGACTGCAGAATCACAGGCCATAGAAGCAAAGAGAGAAGGGACAAAGCACTGCCAGCACAAAGCTGAAGTGGATGCAAGCCAGTCTGGCATGGAAAAATGTGGCATGGCTCATGGATGAAGTGCGGCTTAACTGACAGAAGTTGCTTAGGCAACTGAGAATACTTTGGTGCTGTGTGGTGGAACATTTAGTCTCGTTCAATTTCTGTCGCTTGACAATGTTTGGAGAATAAAGGTTTTTCACAAAAATGTTTCTTAATATAAGAACACCACATATGAAATAGTTTATTTTCTATTTTCACAGAGGTCATGGTTAGAAGAAAATTCTATTTTTCACATAGGATGTGACACTGAGGAATTCTACTAGTACCAATTTTTCAATCTGCAGTGTTTCCGAAGCAGATGTAGGACCAATTTAGGAAAAAGTTTCAGCTCTTATTCAGAAGGCAATGAAATGCCCATGCATGTATGCTTCAATAAGCTTCAGTGCCTTGGAGCAATCAATCTTCTGCCTGGAAATTAAATACAGAGATCTTTTGGAAAAAACCTCATGTAATAAGCTGTGAAATTGTACAGCATTATTCTAATAGAACAAGCCTGGTATGTGAGCGAATGCTCGGTTATACTGAAGAAGTGAATCAGCTGAGTCCAGAATTGACATCAGGATGTTAGTATTAGGGAGTATGGAAGTCATCTGAATGCCAGAGAACCTTTAAAACTAATTTAATCCACGGTTACAGAGCAAACATTTGCTTGCTTTTTTTTTTTTCTTTTTCCTTTAAGACCTGACCTTGTTATTATGTCCATCAAGGGAGCCATTCTGAAGGACTATACAGACTACCAGAAGGCAATGCTAGATTTGCAGTAGATAAATGGTTCAATGGAGGGGAGGGAGGAACAATCAGCCATAAATTCCTACCATCCTTCTGTACAGATGGGTCTGATACTTCACTTTTGTGCTGTAGTAATAATGCACAATGGCCTATGCTGTGAATTCATAGCTTTTCTTTGCCTTTGTAGTGTACAGGCCACCCTTCTGTATGCCAGCTGAATACCTGCTAAAGCTGTTAAGCCCAAATCTGGCAGAATATAGGGACAGCTATCAAATGTGTACCTAATATAGCACCAGTTTCTGACAAGACCAAATGTGAAGTATAGAACAGCATTAAAAATGCACATTCCTCTGACTACTCACTCAGACCTGGCCAAGATCAGTATATGCTAGTAACTCTGATTTCTCTTTGAATTTGTCTGATCTCATTCTGAACCCACACGTACTTGTACCATTTAGAGAACCCTGTGCAGTGTGGTTGGAGTTATGTGTGTATTGAACAAAGAGCCATCTCCTCTGGATTGTTTCCAACTTTTCTCCTGCCAGTTTCTTTTGATATCTGCTAATCCTTGTACTGGAAGACATTGCCAAGTTGTCTTTCACATGCGCAATCTCCTCTGACTTCAATATTTTACAGAGCTCTGCCATTCTTCGTTCTCAGTCATCTCTTTTGCAGAGTTCATTTGTGTCATGAATCTTTCCCTTGCAGTGAGATGTAGCACCGTTATGATAATGTAAAAGCAGAAAAAACCCCACAAAACCAAACAGCTTACTAGAGCTGAATTTGTCTTCAGATACTGTGCAGTAAAACGCATAAAAGCACTGATTTTTCTCCTAGCAGGGGGAGAGGTGTTCCCACTCTCCAGAAGGGAAGAACTACTGCCTACTGTATTGCATGCCCTGTTTGTTCACCTGTGCTCTGAGTGCATATCTGTGTTGCACAGTGCTCAGCCCAAGCTAGTAGCAGTTTCTGCAAAAAAAAATGAAATTAGGACTCTGTGCTAATGTGACTATGCAGTGTTTGGAAAGAAGCTGGCTTGTGCCTAGCTGGGTCAGAGCACCTGGAGTGGATGTGAGACCGCCTCCCCTGCTCTGAGCTGTGCTACATGTCCTGAGCAGTGTGCTCATTGCCACAGCATGGTAGGGGAGCAGAGCAAACAGCATCTCCAGGGTGGTACTTTGCTATTAACTAGCACTCCTATTTTGTTCAGGGTCTACTACTCAGAACTGTGCTGAAACAAAGATGCTCTTGTGCTAACTCCTTTATTGCAGTACAGATGTATACTGCTGCGTGTACCTTTGTAAGCCAAGAGGCTGTAAAATTGACTCTTGATTTTGAGGGGATATTGATGGATTCATGCCTTTTTTCTTCTTCTCTCTTTTTTTGTTGTTGTTGTTTTGTTTTAAATAACAAACACAGCTTCCTGGGTAGTAGATTGCAAGGAACTGTAAAACGGTCACAGTATTATTGCCCCTGCCACAGCCTTGAAGAGCTACATTCATGGGGGCTCCTCCCTGGAGACACCAAGTGGGCAGGAGGAGGGATGGCATCTCTCAGCGGGCCCTTCTGGCCGTACATTACTGATACCCTTGAAAATGACGGAAGCATTAAGACTGCTCTCCAGGCACTGCTGACCTGAGCAGTCATGCCAGGGTTTGGTACTTCCTGGGCTCTGAATTTCTTCCAACGGCAGCGTTGACTGGGACATGGGTGACTCCTTTGACATAAGAGGAACCTTGATATATTTCATCCTGATAGTACTAAAGGGAGAATGTTACCAGTGTTATAAGCTGGTAAGATGTTCACTGAGCATGGCTGCTGTGGTGATACTGGTGAGCTACAGTCTGCTTCTTGCTGAGAGAGCTGGGGAGCACTGAGAAGCTGGAAGGGATTCACGGGGAAGAAAGAACATTGATGATGGGCCTGGAAAGTTTTATTTATAGATGAGATTAAAGTGCTCAGTATGTCAGACAAGAAAAAATGGCAGATGAGAAGAGACAACAGTTTTGTAGATATACTAAGAAAGAAGAGTTATTTAGGACCCCTTCTAAGGTTTGAAAAAGGAAGCTAAAGTAGTGAAGCAAGGGAAGGGAAAGTTGCATTGGATACAGGGAAAATCTTTTAGTGATGCATATACTGTAGTGAAGATATAATTATTCACCTGAGTATGTGACAGTGGTCTCCAGGCTCCAAGAAGGGACTGATGTGTTCACAGTCATGTCACAAGCTGCTGATGGCTTATGCAACCGTTTAGGTCCCCAATACCAGATGTGGCACTGGACCCCTTGGGTCATGATCCTGTTTTATTCTGGGATGACCTGTTTCCAAGTCTCTGAAGTTACTACATGAAGGTGAATCACTGTTGTAGGGGGAACCACTGCTTCTCTGACTATCTTTGAGACTGTTATCCCCATCTAAAAACTGTAAAACTATCAGTTTTACTTCCTCTATGTTTGTTTGTTTTTATTAGTTCTGTTCCCTTCTGTTTTTCGGCATTGTCTTTTGGTAATGTCTTTACACTACTCTTGGAACAAGAATTTACTGATATCCTTGTGTTGATCTGTTTTCACGTAACATCTTTTGCATTAGACACTTTTTCAAGGTGAAAACTGTCATGTTGTTAGTGCATTATAAATACTGAGGTGAGAACTATGGCTAGATCATCTAATCCACTTCCCTGGTTTTGGCACATTGCTTCCTAGTGCAAGGGGCTTCTTGCTATTTCAGTGGTCAGTAAGGTTTTTTCCTCAGTCTTTTTTTCTTCAGTCACTTTGTTTTTCTTAATAATGATCCCTTGCATGGTACTTCACCTTGTTCCTTGGTATTATATGTTCCAAAAACATATTTAGGATGTGGCACGTTTCAATGCATTACCAAGGAAGTCAGTATTAGTATTCCTACTTTACAGGTTATGAAACTGAAACCCAGAAGGGAAATTGAAACATCAGAGAGCCAGGGACTGAATCCCCAATACCTGTTCTCTATCTGATGCTCTTTTCAGCAGGGGGTCCTCCTTTCTGATAAAGTTGTTCATCTCTGCTGGGTACTTTGATTAACTCAGCTCTCTTGGCTTTGCTACCTTTACTGATGGACATGTCTGTTGTCTTCAGGAGTTTACATGAAGGTTGGATGTGTTAAAGCTTCAGCTTTTTTAGAAGGCTAGTTTTCTTCCTGACAGTAGAGATGAAGCATCCTGGTGTATCATGTAGCTATGTCACAAAAAGTCAAGATGAGTCCTGAAGAGGCCTATGCTTCATGAATTTCTAAATCTAGCTTCTCTATAAGAATGTGGACTTGCATAGTGTGATCTTCTTGTTATTTAATTTATAGTAATATTTGGAATTCCGTTCAGAGCCCCATGGGTCTGTGCACTCCCTTAACACCTGTCAGGTCAGCAATCCCATCCAGTGTATCCTCCTGTACCTAGGAAAGGCGTAAACAGTCATGAAGAACTTAATTTCCTGCTGTAGACCAGAGCATGAGTTCCTGTGTCAGGTTTGGATTGTATCACAGCCTTAAACAGCTGCTTGTCTCCATTTAGGAAGTAGAAAGTCAAAACTGACTTTCTTTGTGATAGCTACAGCACTCCTTTGTGTGTCACCACTTCTAGGAGCAAGTATAGCTTGTCTGTTTTAAACTTTGAGGAGAAATGCATCCAGTCAAGTTGATTATCTGACTTACAGGAATAAAAGCTGCAGTGAATGACTTATGTGCTGTTGTGCTGGGTGTTGTATAGGACTGAGCATAAGGAACTCCTTTGCGTTAAGTGACAGGTAAGTTTATTGCCTTTGGCACTGGTGCTAATGATTCATTAGCGCTATGTTGATAGGATGTGGTTTTCTTTGAGTTTGTGCTGTTAAAGTCACTCAAGCTAAAGCCTTCCAGCCAGCCAGTGGAAGAGCTAGAACCAGAAGGCATACACAGCTGGATCTTTTCCTAAGTTTATGACTAGACTATTAGCTAAAATAAACTTCAGGCTGACTTTATGTTGGCAGACACTATTACATAACCTGGTATCTATCTTAAGAGACAGTGGTAATGTACTTTTCCAATGGACAGCTTGGAGTGTATTATGTTATTATGCTCACCCGTTATTTCCCTTCTTCTCAACTGAAAGTAACCTTGTAAATGATTCTGATTAACCCAGATGGCTGTGTTTCTGCTATTCCAGCCCTCCCTACAGCCCGTTCTGTTCTCAGCAGATGGAGTGGGCTTGGTGCTCCAGTGTGAGGGCTGCAGAGGATATGTGCGTGCTTGGTGGAAGAACAGACTGAGTCACTCAAATATTTATGGTGTTCTTCCTGTTGAAAAGATTAATGGGGAGATGAAAAGTAAAGTGCAGAAAAAATTGCTTTGCTGCAGAAATAACTGTGTTTCCTAGTAAAGAACTATAAACAGCAGTACTGTAGGGATTGATTTATGAAGAACAGAAACAGGAGGAATTCTGCAGACCTCAGTTGAATGATGGCAACTGCTAGGCCATGAGAAAGGTAAGGTGCTATTTAAAGTGGGACACAAGGGCATAGCTGAATTCAAGGGAAAGAAAATGAGTGTACATAATGCTGGCTGAACATTGCTCAGATGTTCTGGGCAGTGAGACCTTTCTTCTGCTTCCCCAAAGGAGCGGTGGAGGGCTGCAGCATGTGGGTTAAGTTAGTTTTGTACTGATCAAAACAAGCCTAGAACTTCGTGACTGTGCAAGGTTGTAGGGAATAAATACAAGCTATTCAGACATCAGATCTGTCTGTGCGAAAGCAACTACTTGCTTCTCTCTTGGAGCAGGTGTGTGAAGACCAGCAGGTGGATGCTACAATTCCTTGTCCAGAATCTGTCTCTTTCTGCTTTTGATGAAACCACAGAATTACAGTAACTGCTCCAGCTCTTTCATGAATCTTATTTTTCTTTCCTTATAGACCAATTCAGTTCTGGCTTGCGTTAGCTGGAGATTTATACAACTTCTGAGGAGAGTTTTAATGCTAAGCGGAGGCCAGATGGTCAGGCTTATTTTTTGTCTTTTTTTCTTTTTGTCTTTTTTTTTTTTTTTCTTTTTCTGGGGAATTGGAAATGAAGGCAGGTGCCACACTGGAAATAAATTCTAGAGATCTAGTCAGGTCATCCTATATGTATATGTCTGTTTCTCTGAGACAGCAAGGACTATATTCATTTAGGTTACATGCTTGTTAGGAAATTCCTCAGCCCTCAGCTTACTTGGAGGGGTTTCAGCTCTTTTCCTAATCAGTGCAGTCATATTGATTTGCTGAATGAAATAAGCTTTGAATATTAGATAATTTACCTCCAGATAGAAATCAGCAGCAGTGCCAGATGAGTGAATCACAGAGTTAGAAAGCGGTAGTAGATTGGAGTGAGACCTGATCACTTAACAATGAAGTTTTTATGATTTTTGAAGTTTTTTTTGTTTTTTTTTTCCTTCCTGGGAAGCATGCTCAAGCAGTACTTGGTAGATCAAAAATAACAGAATTCTCTAAAGTACAAAGATAAAATTTTGGAAATAGATGTGCAGCTCCACCCAACATAGAGTAATCTTAGTTTCATGAAAACTCCTTTTTCAGGTAGCCCATATCCCAGTTCATAAAACATTGCCTTCATGGCAGTTTTTCTGAGTTTTGATTTAAATTAATGTACTTGATCAGCAACTTAGACGAGCTTCCGGATATCCTTTGTGTTCGTGATTGATTCCTGCATGGAAAGCACACTGCTCACATTCAGCGTCCATGCAGAGATGTACAGTTAGGTACTGTAATGCTTACAGTACCTAATTTTCTGATCTCTTACAATTTTAGAATGTGATTTTTGAGGATCAACCAAGCCCTTGAGATGTACTGAGTGTGCAGGTATGGAAGCAGGCCATGTGTTTTGCACGTATCATGTATGCAGAGGAGCTGCAGTGCTGGTCCATTGCTAAGAGCAGAACAGCTGTTTCCTACAGGAACCAATGCATGTTCTTTAGAAGTAGGTTTAAAAAAATCTCTGCTTCATGGCTCACATTGGATCAGTAAATAACGCTTCTTCCATGCCTCATATGGAGAGCAGCATTTTTGTCTCTACAAAGAGAATTGAGAGCAAATTATGATTTTTATCTTTATTGGTGTAGCAACACATACTGTACTTCAGCTATATCATCTCCAACCTTTTTGTTGGCTTTTACAAAGTTACTGTTCTGTACCATTGTCACATACCATTTGCTTTTCTATTATGCTCTTCTCATCTTTTCCGGAAGTTCTAAGGCATAAAGTCTCCTCCGATTTCTGCCACTTAGTCTGGACTTGGAGCCTGATTAAATGACACAGTTTTACCCTATGGAAGACTTCTAATGTAATTTGGTGAATTGGGCTTTTTTTTCCACATTCTTCTGTAAAATAGTCCTCTGAATCACTCTGAATTATTACATGCCTGTGGTAAACTGGCACTCCCCATCTTCAAGGTCATACAGCATCTTAAGTGGCATGCAGTCCTTTGGGGCTTATATTTGCTACTAACTCATTTTCTTACAATGCAGCAATGCATACCCTTCCTAAGTACTGTGTTTGGGCAGATAATCTTTCTTTGGCACCTTTATGGTTTCTCCCAGAGTTCTATGTAACTTGTTTCAAAGTGCAAGGAAGCTCTGGAGGATTGTTCCAGATATTTTGCTTTAGCTATTATCTTTTTGGAGAATTGTTGCTCATCTGGAGAGTTAACCACTCAGTTTAATCCCAAAGCTACATGATACAGCCTTCAACAGTATTTGTAATAAAAAATAAATGTAATGATTATGACTTTTCTTTGCTGAAGATATGGCATACTCATGACACACAGATTTCCTGAAAGAATAACTTTCAGGGAATCTCACACATTGCTTCCTGCATTTGGATATACTTTTACTTGAAAACTTTCCAGTCTGAGTCTTTATGAGCTTGAAGACAGATCTGTAACCAAATTATAAAGGAGAAGTGTTAAAACGTTATTTACCTGAGATATTCTCCAGCAGTATGCACTCTGTGCATTAAGGTAGTCACACCTGTTTGGGTGTTATTGCTGTTTGTTACAGGCTAACCACAGGCCTTTCCTGTGATAACACCTGTTGGGTGTCCTGGAACTAAGCTGCAAATAGTCTTTATTTTACTTTTTGCGGAGCACAGATCTGATGCTGAGAGTTCTATAGGTAGTACTGAGGAAGCTGAAGATTCTTAAGAAACTGTGTTCCCTCTGATTCTCAAGCCAAAGAAAAAAAATACCAGATAAAAATCCACTGGAGAATTTATAGCACTGCTGATAGAAGATGTTTCTAGCAGTCTAGTGTGAAGCCTAGTTTTTGTGAGATGTCAAAGTCAGGGTAGTTTAAGTGTTTAAGTTTGGCTGCTTTTCCAGACCCTTAGAGCTGACCTTGTAGCTTCTAGCTGTGTCTTGGTACTTGATAATTGCTAAGGATGCTATAAATAAGAACTGAAGGTCAGACCAAATGCAAACTCTGATCAAAGACTCACAAGCAAAGTATATCTGACATTCCTTTTTGTCCTGAATTGTTGCACAACAAGCTTTAGTACTTTCGTGTCACAGCCCGTAGTAAAGATCGGGCCATTGCAACTTGATTCTTTGTTTTTCTTCAATTAATGATGAACAAATCAGGATGAAACTGGCTTCTTTCTCTTTGATGTTCTCCTTTGGGTTAAACAGAAAAAAGCACAGCAGTCTCTTGCTACTATACTGGCTACCTTATGAATGCAGTGACTTTTTTCCAGGTCTTTTTTCCATTTGCTGACTTTTCTGGTCTTGGCCGCATTAGAAACCCATCAGCATCAGCTGATGTTTGCTAGCTGTGCTCTGATGCTGCTATCCATTCGCCCATAGCAAGCCTATGTGAGGGTTTGGCACATCACAAAGCCACAGAGGGCTTTGCCCGCTGTCCCCACGGGGGCAGCACTGACCTATTTATGTCCTTCCCCACAGCTCTTTTCCATGACAGCAGTGATGGTGAAGTATCCTGTTGGTCAGGAGACAGATTTTTCTCCTTTCTCTCAGATCATAGGCCTGTTTCCAATGCTTGGTGAAACTCATTTCTTCCACTGTGCTTTTTTTCTATTAGTCTCTTTTTTCCATGGGCAAATGAGAAAGTAAAAATGAGAAGACCTCCCCATCCTCAGAAGTGCAATCAGCAGATGAATGGGGAGAGGAGTGAGACAGAAAACTCGGGAGATGGCTGTATCTGATGAAAGTGATGATGCATACATAGCATGGCTCAACTAAATTTTTTTGTGTGGCTTGAGGAACCAGGCGGCCAGTAAGGCAAAGCTGATACGTAGAAGCATGGTGCAAGACAGCTAGTGCATGTTGTGGCCTTGTGGGCCTCCACCAGAGGTGTGTGTTTGCTGGTCAAAGAGCCATCTGTATCAAGGTATCTCTGAAACAGCTACTTTTAGTTCTGCTGACTTCGAGGATGCGATTTAGGACCCTACACCCCATCTCATTTCAGAGAGAAGAGAGTGCCTGGCACTTTCAGACTCTATCCCAACCACAGCAGTCAACTGGTGAATGACTTGACCTCCTTCCTTGTTTGGCAGTTCCTTCTGGGAAGCTTTGGTAAATGTAATTTCCAGGTGAGAGCTCTGGCTTGGCAGAGTAAGGACCTGGGAGCTCCCCTGCCTGACTCAAGGGTAGCAGTGGGTGGCTGTCCCCTCACACAACAAAGCACAGATGATTGCAAGTCTCTAACTCAACAGAACTAGGCTGGCAGTGTTAGTGCTTGAGTATTGAGAATGGGTGAAAGGTTGCAAATGGCATGTTTTAACTTTATACCCTGTTGATAAAATGCAGATATGGTTGCATCTTCTCAGTTTTTCAGTGCTGGCCAGTCTTGAGATTACCACAGGATGTGACTTTATTCATCTCTGATTAGGCAGGGCCAGGCATTGCCTTGTTGCCTTGTGATGAGAATCGCTGTGATTTGTCTCACGCCTTTATGTGTGAGATAGGACAGAAGAAAATATTTCTGCCTTCTCCCCTCTCCCACAGCTTGCCTTTTGGGCTCAGACTGTGTTTTATACCAGTCTGTTTGGATAGATATTTAGCAGCAGTAGAATGTTGTGCAAAACAGTGGTCTGGAAGCAGATCAAGTTACTGTGCCTGTACTATTTCAAAGCTCCCTTGAAGTGCTCTTGGTCTTTATTGTGCGTGACAGGAATCTCTGTATTATTTTCAGTGATTAAAGAGAGCATACAACTTATAAGGGCTGACAATGGACTAGTTTTAAATACCACCAAAATAACACACTTTCCTGCTGATTATCTCCGTTTTAAAATGAGGCGGAGAAAAAGTTGACGTAGGGGCAGTGGTCATTTTTGGCAGAATAAGTGGATCTGTTCCTCAGGCATGGGAAATAAAGGGTATATGAGGGAAAAGAAGGATAACTAGGGAAGGTTTGCCAATGAAGAATGGAAGGGAATAGTTCCATCTCTGAAAGTTGACTGGTTTTCAGAAGGTGAAGTTTTTTGGCTCATGGTGGTAAAAAAAAAAAAAAAAAAAAAAAGCAATGGGAGAGGTGATTATGGAGAAATGTAAGGACAGATGATGACCATTTTGAAGGGAAGTACATACAGAAGATTAAACGCAGTTAAAAAGAAGTATCAAAGTAAGCAAATCCTAGGGCAATCGTTGTTGAGGGTTGCTTAACTGACCTTCATTGATATGAAACACCTCAAGTTACTTATTATTCTCATCGAACTGTCCTGTAGTCCTGGATGAATGGCCTGTTGTTGTAGAGCATAGAGGAGAGTGTCCATCACAAGGACTATGTGTCTGAGCCTGACCTGCACATTCTCTGCGGTCTTGTGGATTTTGCAGCCCACAGTGACAGGGAACAATTATGTTGTTGTCTTCTTGGTGTGGTCAAGGCAAGTCTGGCCTTGTGTTTGTGCTGGGACTTCTCTTGTCTGACAGGACAGCAGGAAGTTATCTGGAGGTTTCAAAGAGCTTCTCTGGGTTTGGGCATCAAGTGAGATGGGGACATTTACTGAAAAGATGGGTACTGGTTTGTCTTGTTGCTGAGCAGCACCCTGACAACTCTGGTAATGTGATAGGACAGCTCTGGACAAGTCTTTATGTGTGGATAGGCTTCTTAAGTACAAGATGTCACAATAGGATGAGGTGGCCACAAGAGCCACAGGAATAAGCCATCTTTTCTTCTCTGATTTCTTTTTTAACATGCTTAGACACTTCATGCTCACTTCAGTTCTGGTTTAGGCTGACACTGTTGACCCAGGTTGTCAGGACGCCAAGACCAACTGCTCAACATGTCTGATGCTGGGCTGTTGGCTCAGCAGTTCCACCTTGGGCAGAATTCTGTGTGACATCAGCATCTATGTATGAAGTTTTCACTGAGAAGCAAATGTTTTCTTGTACTATTGCATTTTATTATCAGTGCTACGTAAAAAACCCTGTCTTGCCAGTTCCTGAAGCACAAGACAGTCACTTTGATTTTTTTTTTTCCCCATACCTAAAGCCAAATAACATTTGTTGGTTGAGTTACTGTTTCCTTCAAGCTTCCCTTCCCAAATGATTTACAGGGATGGAAAGTTGGCAGCAACTGTACAACAGTTGTAAGTCTGTGCTGCTTTGTTTTCCAGTGCTTACCTAAGCCATTAGAGCAGGACTGAGTAGTCAAGATCTGACTTCTAAGTAGTATTTTTTAGTCTACTTTATTTGCAGAAGTGAGTTTTCAGGACACGCATTTTATGGGAATGTTTAGGCTTTTCTTGCATAAGCTTCTCATGACCAACTGAACTGAAGAAATGAAAGAGCATCCCTTAGCAGAGTAGGACAAGAGATCATGGATCAGATAAGGAACAGCATTAAAATTTTGAGCTGAAATAACACTATTTGTTCTATTCTGTGTGATGATGGAGATGCCACAAAAATAACTTGTTAATCAGATCCAGCAAATGACTGTACTGAAGGCTTTGCTTCCTGGTGACAAGTATGGGTTAGGTAGGCTTCCTGGGCTTTCTGAGCTAGGGGGCTTGGTAGGGGATAAATTTCACATGAGAAGAGAGGGCCTAAACTCTCTGATGAAATCCTATTTCAGACATGTGGCCTGCAGCCCAGGCTCTACACCCAGGCACCATTTATGTGAAAGTATGGTTTGGAAAGCAGAGTCATGCTGAGCAGCAGAAAGTTCACTCCAATTCCTACCTGTGTTTATGGGGTCCGTAGCAGTGAACTTTCTCTTCTGAAGGAGATGGAGTCACTTAAGGGAGATGAAATTAAACGTTAATGGAAACAGTTTGTGGAAGCTGAGGAAAGTGTGCTCATCTTCTCTCAAGAGCACGGCTTTCACTATTTCAGGAAAGTGGTTGCTTTCTTTCTTTCATGTAGTACATTTTGCCTCTGTACTGAGGTCTCAGCCCTAAATTTGCAAGGCACCGAGCCATACAGAAGAGAGGGGATTATAAAATCATGGCCATTTCAAAGTCCTACAAGAGTATTTGGCTGATTATTGCTCTGAGATGAATTGAGATATGAGAGAGAAGGGAAGAGCGAGCCAGGGAGCAAATAGGGAACTTAAGTGATTTTGAGCCCCTTCTGTCTTTTCTACTGGATGAGTTGTTTAATTCAGCAAATTCCTCACAGATAATCTGTCTCTTCTGTGTCTAAGTACGATTGTTGTTAGCTAAAGATGCCTGCATTGTTGAAGCTGCTCTCCTCAAAGCAAAAAGTGAAATGATGCATGAAAAATAACCGGGGTTCTTCATTTGCATGTCTGGAAAAATAATGGTTTGCTGCAAACGCTTCTCATTTACATTTGTCTCTTAAGATGCCTCTGTTTAGACATGTGAGAACTGGCAAGAAAAGCCTAATCCAAAATCATAATAGCTTTTCAATGACATGGTATCAGTATCTCTTTGAGAATGGATGAAGAAAGTGATCCTCGGAATTGCAGAGAAATGACCATCTGATACAGAGCCTGAGCATTTGGAAACCTGCAACCCCAAACACATTAATGTATGCTCTTTGTGGATATCAATTCCTCTTAACTTCTTTCTGTCCATTTAGCCTAATTAGTCATCCATTACTTCTGCAACTCTACCCAGCAAACCGGCAGGGTATAAAACATAGAGAGGGGCTTCTAGTCTTTCCTTTTCTCTGCTTTGCATCTTTTTGCATCACACTATACGCTTAGTAGTCTTAAACATGGTAAGTACTTTAAACATGCACAGACTGATGTGGGTCTGGTCAGATGTGTTTTGAACACTCATTAGCAGTATGGGGAAGGAAAGACAGTGTAGGGAATTTTGTAGGTCATGGTAATTTCTTTCAGTTGGTGAAAACTCTTGAGGTTTGTTAGATACTGTAGGGGGAATTAAACATCTTGGCAGTCCAGTGACAGATGAAATTTGACACGTGTAAGGCTACAATAATGCCCACTGGCTAAAGCAATTACCTGTGTAAGCTCTGCGTTTGCAATCTGTTTCCAAGGCAGAGAGAGCATTAGGATAGACGTTATCGCAGATAGCTTAATGAAGCATATAGCTGCAGTTTCAAAAAGGGAACTGAGCTACTTGCATTAAAAACAAATACAGCCCTCCACACACATAGTGAACTCTGTGTGGATAATCTGGTGGCAGTTAATGAACAACACACAACACAAAACTGACACTGCAATTGCTTCCTCAGAACATGAAGTCAGTGGGTCAAAAAGAGTTATTTACTTGAATAGACATTTAAAAGCGCCTCAAATTAAATGAGAGGGAACTGCTTAGAAGGCTAAGCATTCCATCTGCATTCTTCAGAGGCATAAGCTAACTCCTCTGAGGCATGGAAGAAAGTGTTACAGATGTTTCTTAGAGAATTTTTTTCATTATATGTTTCCTTGCAACAGTAGTATTGTCTGCTACCAGTGGGATGGAACGTCAGAATGGACTGTAGATCTGATCCGATAGGGAAATATGTGATATTTTGACGCAAAATTATAGTGATACATAGTACAGTGCTCTGTCATTTCAGTACCCTCCTTTAAAGAAATGCACCATCACCTTATTAAATGCTAGATCTATGAAGTTTTATGCTGAGATGGAGTATATTTCATTCAACTGGCCATATGCAGCTTTCAGAAAGTCTAAGAATTAAGTGCATTAGGTAAAGTTTTAAAATAACCTGGAAAGCTCGGCACTCATGATGACAGTGAGATGTTTTGCTACCAAGTTGGCCTCTCCAGGAGTGAGGCAAAATAAAGTACATGAAAAAATTTCTGGCCTCCTAAGATGAGGTGCATGGGATGTACCAGAAAATATGAGGAGATCCAAGGACAAACACTGCCCTTACATGTTGTATAATGCCCTTAACAATGAAAACAAGTGTTTTTATTTCCTACTTCTGAATGTTTAAAATGTTCTCAAAACAAGTGTGGTTTTCCCCTTACAAATGTACATTACACAATATAGTCTTATAAGGTGATCAAGTGGCACTGGGTTTTAAATACCTTATTTCTTCATTTGCCTGTCCAGTGCCAAGTTCGATCCAAACACTTTTTCCTGGAGTCATAGTCATCTGGGAGATGTTATCACGTGAGCTCACGTAACTTTGGTTTATTTTTTTCTAGATGTTGCTACTCTAAAACATTTATTTTTATTCTGTGAGTATTATTGTTCTGACAGTTGAAAGGTGAGATTCTTTCTTACAGGCTTTAGCAGCAAGGGAAAAGCTAAGGTAAATTCCCAGCCAGCGCACCTCGTGCCTTACATGTAAGATTTAGGCAGGGGAGAACAGCTCAGTAACCAGGGCCTGGCCAACTCTTTTGCTGGCAGGTCCATTATGGGGCCTGCTCCATAACTATTTGTTAGTATGGACTGGGGGGGATAAAACCTAAGACAGTCATTTCACAAGTGTCCTTGGAAGGTCTTGGTTTCCCCTCGTGGATCTGAGATCTGTTGCTGCAGAATACAAAGACAAACATGTCAGGTTTTCTTCTTGTCTTCAGCCTGGAGCTGCTGGTGTTGTGTGGGCTAGTGCTGGTTGGTAATTTCAAGTTTTTTTTTTACTTAGTGGTCTGTCTGGGTACCCAGATGGCCTTACCTTAGAGCTTATGCAAAACACTCTAGGGACACATTTTCCAGAAGAATCTTGTGCTTGACTAGTCCCAAAGAAGACAGCGGGGATTGTTGATTTGTGTGTGCTGATGACTTGTACAAACCTTTTATCCATCCATTTCCTGAGACACCAGCCGCATGTGTTTAGTTGTTTTTTTCTTTTTTTAGTGGAAGAAATGATGAAATTTGTTATCTCAAAGTCAGACCTCTTGTATATGTGTTTACCACATTAGTTTGCAAATTGAATGCCATCTGTGAAGCAGCCATATGAGAAGTTCTTTGAGTGTAGATCATCTTTTCTTTGAGGAAACAAAACAAAAGCTGACTAGATTGTAAGCTGTTGAAAAATGGGACTTGAAGCTAGTCTGTTTTCACTAGTTAAGGACTTGACTCTTGGCCTTTAAAATTGTTTTTCTTTTTTTTCCACTTTTTTTTTTTTTTTTTTTTTTTGGTGATATGAGACAATTGTAAATAAATTATAAAAATTACAAATAAAAAGAGAAAAAATATCCAACTGGTTTCAGTTGTGACTTTTCCAAAATAAAAACGAACGTTAAGAAGTAGGAGTCATAGTGTTTGGATGGGAAAGCAACAAAGCTTTGTCATGAGTCTGTTTGCTGTTTTCCTGTAGTAGAGGAAGAACTCTGAAATCTGCTGCTGCTCCAAAGAAGTTCTGCTCCTCTAGAATGGAACAGCTGTGATCTTATTACTGCAGATTGAGTCTCTAGGCATTTTGTCAAGATTTCATTGGATTGTTACTGAATCCAGGATACTCACTGTGTTCAGAGCTACACCTACAAGGAATATCTAGTTTTTAGTGTTTCAATCAATCCACTTGAATTCTGAGTGGCTGCTATCCTTCTGTGAAAAAGAATGTTTAATTGTTTTAAAACATAATAGCAACTACATTTATTGATTTCCAGTCTGCACTCTGCACTTGCAGCAAACTGTTATTTACAGCTACCTTTTTGGTTAACCCATGGGAGCAAAGGCCAAGAGCTACAACTGCACCTCTGAGCACACAAAGGAGTAAACAATATATTCTTCTGCCGAGGGTCTTGGATTACAGTAAAGTTTAATGGGTTCCAGTCATGTAGTATCTATCCAAAAATTGTACTTCGTTGTCTTTGGGTCAATAAGACCATCCGTGTTACTCCATTTGCTAATACGTATTGATACAGCCTAGCACTAACTACAGTGAATGTCAGCACTAGAAAGATCAATTGCTGGAGCAAACTGTCTTGTCAGTTAAGTGTTATGTACCTTGCTAGAACTGCTATGGGTTGATGGCTTATTTAGCAATTTTCAGGATCCTAAAGTAATGATGTAAATTTCCTTTTCTTTCTTCTTGCGCAACTTCTCATTCTGGCCCAGTACCTCATGAACTGTCTTAGTGTCTTATGACCAAATGTCTGACTTTATTAAAAACAACAACAACAAAACAAAACAAAAAAAAAATCATTCAGTCATTTCTCTCTAGCTAGAACTGTACTATTGTGTCAAGTATATATTTTGGGGAATGAAAGGCAGGATCTTGACACAGCTAGTCTGGTTCCTGTTTTGCTGAAAACTGCGTATGCTTCCACCAGAAGTCCTGCAGCTTGCATTGCGTATTTACTGTCCTGTTGGTAGACTCAGATGAAAGCCCTACTAGTGTATACAAATGGAAAAGGAATTGTCTGAACTTACAAGAGAGAGAAGTGTAAGTTTTTCCACCCATCCTGCTTAGGAACTACAACATTACTAGGTATGTATACATTGTCTACTAAGGATGCTGCTGAGGTGCTGTTGAGTGATGTTCATTCCACAACAGAAATGCAAAGTTAAGCCTGAAGTTTTTAACAGGAGAGTATGACAAATGAAAGGAAGATCTTAAGCTGTGTAGAGAGATCAGCCTGCTGGAGTTATGCTCAACCATACACAGAAATAAATTCTGGAGCTGCGAACTCTCTTTTAGTTGTACGAAGTAATTTCTGGTATCATTTAGGATCCAAAGGCTTATTTCTTCACTTTTTAGTCAACAGCACTTTATAAACCTGAGTATAGCCCCTTGGGAAAGCTGCTTCTTGTTTCCTTCCTTATCTACTTCATGATTCTGAGGTGGTTAAGTGGAAATTTGCCACTGTCCACATCCTTTGAGTCTGAAACTTGATTGTAAATGCTATTTAGACTTTCGCTTTATAAGGGATGGGAAAGGTTGCCATTGATTTCTCAGCCAGTCCCATATATATATTTGACAGACCTGTACAGTGTTTCAATTTCTTTGGAGATGAAATTTTTATCTCTGTTTTTGTTGGTAAAGTTGAGAGGAATCTTCAGGCAAGAAGCTGCTGTGACATTTCAGATGTTTTGTGAGTTTCTAATGATTTATTCATTTCTATTGAAACTTTATCTGGAATATGATTCGCATTCATATATTGGAGAATTATGCAGCTGCACACTATTGTGGACACTTTTCATGTTTTATGGATTTGTGTGTCTATCTAGGCCAAGAGAGTATGCTCGAGGAGATTGGTTGGCTACAGAATAGCAAACAAACCCCTTCATGGCCTAGTCCTTGCCTTGAATTATTCTGAATTTCACATGTGGTGATAAATATCTGATAGTCATAAATCATTTTCTGATGGCCTGTGTGAAATGAGTTGGTGTTCTTGGTCCAGTCTGAAAGAACTGACACATAGATATCCGTCATTGGCCTCTGATGAGAGTTACTATGATTTATATAAATGTCCATCTCCAGCACAGATTTTCACAAAAGAACCACTCCTGTCTTTCTTTTGCTTACATTTCCTATATGTGGAATGAGAGGGGTTACCCTGCTTGCAGGTTGTACAGGCCCAAAGCAGAGTCAGAAATGGACACCACAGGAAATTATAGTAGAGGAATCTTTATACTTCTTCTTTTGTGGGCCCCATCTCTTCATAGAGAGTGGTGATTTTCATTTAGGAAGTAAATCCTCTGTATCACATTCCAGATCTGCTCATATTGTTACTTCTGCCTTATTTATTTCTGCTTATCAGAGGATTTTAATTTCTCAAATTTTTCATCATCACTACAGTTAGCTTGGCATGGCCAATCTGAAATCATGGAGCTGGGACCCAAAGGCAGGACCTCCATGTGGGTTGGCTATTGATGCTTGCAGGAATTTGTAACAGAATTGACAGTAAGAGGAACTCAGTCTCACAGGGGAAAGCATGGCTTGCTGAAATGCACAGCAGCCTTGTGGCCAGGAAATACCATTTCTGCATGGTGTGAAGTATGTGGTAAGATGGGGGAAAATACATCTATGATGCAGTATACTTGGAGGGTGAGTGTTAGCTGAGTGGAGGGATAGAGTGTGTGGGGAAGGGTTTGTGTGAAGTGCATGGGTGGGAAAGGGTTTGTGTGCAGGGAGGTTCATGAAAAGGCTGTGAGTTAGTAAAGGAAAGATTGGGCTTTGACAGCTTTATGTGCTTAGTGATATTTTTGGCTTGCAGAGGAGGAGAATTGTGGATAGAAGAATGGTGTCATAAGGCTCTTCTGAGGTAATAAGTAAGTGGTGCATTGAGGAGACTTACCCGTAACCATGGGTGATTGATTGTCTGAATGGCTGAAGCAGAGAAATATGCATGCTGGTTCATTTTGCTTTCCTTTCAACTGGTATCTGTGGTTTTTAAACAGTGGCTTGGGGTAAAGCCTTTGTGTTGAATCATCATGGAAAGATTGAAACATGGAGTCCAAATCACACACACTACTTCCTTAGCACCTAGGTTATAGAGGATGCTCTCTGAAATGTGGGGCTTCCAGAAGTTTTAGAGGTCTGGAGCACCTTGCCTACAAAGACAGGCTGAGGGAGCTGGGCTTGTTCAGCATGGAGAATAGAAGACTGCAAGGAGACCTCATTGCAGCCTTCCAGTATTTAAAAGGGAATTATAAAAAGGAGAGGAATCAACTTTTTACAAGGGTAGACAGTGATAGGACAAGGGGGAATGGTGTTAAGTTCAAGGAGGGAAGGTTTAGATTGGATGTCAGGGGGAAGTTCTTTACAGAGAAGAGTGGTGAGGTGCTGGAACAGGCTGCCCAGAGAGGCTGTGGATGCTCCATCTCTGGAGGTGTTCAAGACCAGATTGGACGGGGCAAACGTGGTCTAGTACCAGATCTATACGTTGGTGGCCCTGCCTGTGGCAGGGGGGTTGGAACTTAATCCTTGAGGTCCCTTGCAACCCAAGCCATTCTATGATTCTATGGTAAATTACAGTTCATCAAAGGAGAGACTGAAATAACTCATAACTGGTGGTTCTGCCCACTGGACAGTTCCCGAGTTTGCTGTAGTCTTTTTGGCTAAAAAAACAGCAACCACCCCCCTTTCCTTCCATCTTGCAGAGATTATTTTTGTGACCTGTAGTTGGGATAGTTGTTCTCCTAGGACAGCTGCGTCTTCTTGGCTTTTGGTAGATGTCTGTCTGTCCATTACGTCTGGTTTAGCAACATCTCTTTTGCAGTTAATTTTGTAGTATTTAGTACTGGAGAATAGTGGGACTCCAAGAGCTGGAAGGGATGAACTCCAGATGATCATTTATATGCTAACAAGGCCCAGTGCCCACATCTGATAGAGATGGACTCCTTGTCCATCCTAGCTTGTCAACTACCAACACCTGACAATACAGGGAAATGGTTCCACTGAGTAAGCCAGTAGAATTGGTACATCCAATATTATCATAGTGTAGAAGTAGAGGTCGTAAATAACCACAAACTACTAGCTTTTAGTCAAAAGTGGTGTAACTTTTGTTACAATAAATTTCATGCTCAGACCTCTTGAATCTTAAATATTAATAATTTTACCACTTCACCAGATTGTAGTTAAAAAGCCAAGTATAGCACTGATGAAGTGCTTCCTGGAGTCACCCCACCCCTGAAAATTCAGGCTAAAGAGCAAGTAGCAGATTTGATTGCTGTTATCTGCAAAACCTAATGTTTCTTTCAATTTCTTTATGAAGGAATGTCCAAGTGTAAGTGAGGATGCTTGTGAGGTTTTATTTTTAATTGAAAATTAAACAAATAATCCTTGCCCATCAGGTTAAATCCAGTTACTTGCAAAGAATTGCCATGTTCCCTAAGGTGACAGGCATACATGTTGACCTGACAACATTTG
Source organism: Alectoris magna (assembly GCA_030625065.1). NCBI lineage: Eukaryota > Metazoa > Chordata > Aves > Galliformes > Phasianidae > Alectoris > Alectoris magna. The sequence goes on from CM060560.1 coordinate 112,537,400, forward strand.
GAGGCATCTGTGGTGCTTTGTTTTTGGTAGCATTTACCATGTTGCAGATGCTTTACTAGTCCCTAAAATGCATCCTATGAAAGCCAGCTCGTAAAATGAAGTTAGAAGAATCTCAGTTTGACAGCTCTTCTAAAATAGCTTTTCACTTTCTGGGCAAGGGGCGCTGAAAATCCATGGAAGGCACAAATTCAGATGTGCTTTTTAAGGAGAAATTGGTATGATCCTACCGTCTTCACTGTGGAGACTGCAGTGGTGACCTCTCTGTGTCTGTTGCCTTTCTCTCTAGCTTTTTGGTCTCTGATTCCAAGAAGGTCTGAGATGAGCGCTTGGGCTTTTGTTACTGTGGACTTTTTCTTTGGTTAAAGAACAAAACAACAACAACAACGAAACTTTCCAAAGGCTGGATTCATGGAGGAATATATAACAGTTTGGTCTTTACTGCATTGCACTGGCATAGAGCCGTACAGAGGGAATGGGGATGGCTCAGTTTCTAAATGTGAACTGCATGAAAGCAAGACTTCAGAGAGAGATTGTTACAGGCACTTTTAAGTCTTTATTTTAATAGCACATCCCCAGGCTTGGTGGATAAAGGACAGTGATTCAAGGTGAGGGTGAAGCAAAAATTCCTAGTTAACATGTTTTCAATTCTATTAATTTATTTATGCTGAAGATGTGATTCTTCTGGATTCTGTTTCAGGTAATCTAGTTTTATTGTGACTGGTTATTATTGTTGGCATGGAAAACAAGGGAGCAGCTGCAGGCTTTGTTTGCTTTGTTTTTGAATTTTACTTTTGGCAAAGGCAATTTTGTACGCAGGATCAGTCATTTCTTTTCCATCTATTTGTTATAAAACCAGATAAATAAAAGTCTGCCAACGCAGAATTTGGAAGAATGAAATTATACCATTAGATGAAAAGCCAAAGGCTATGAAATGACCTAGACACCATATTCAATACCCCCCTTCCCCCCATCAATTATGATGAGACAGTGTATTACCTGCCCTGCCACAGAAATAGTTTGTGTTTTTCTATTGTATTAAGTGTTGTAATCAATCTTCTCTGACTCACTTCACCTTTTTCAGTCCATCCCTAGACTGACTTCTCATGAAAAATCCCTTTTCTCTTGTAGTCCCTACATCTTGGTAAGGAAGCAGGAGAGTAGCAAACAAATATGAGGAGAGCTAGGAAACTTATATCTGGGTTGGATATGGAGTCAGTGAGAGAGAATAGATACAACTGTATCACCACTTTTTTGCAAAGATGTTTTTTTATCAAGAAAAAGGAATGAGTGAGCACATAGTGCTAAGACTAATGCTGCAAGCATTTCTTTACTGGAAAAGGCCTGAATTGTATTTGGACCAGATGATGTATTAAGGTGGCTGTCTATTTAGCTGTCTATTTGGTGTATTGAAACTTCACTTTGTCTGCATGCCTGCTGGGAAGATATATGGTTATCTTAGGAGCATTACTGTTCACAGGAATGTACCATCATTGTGGGTAACTAAGAAGGAAAGGCAGATAATTAAAAATAGCTTTTTTTGGCTCACCAGGCATCTGAAAAGCACAGTGCACAGTGACTTGTCTGAATTCTGTGCTATGTGAAGCCTTGTATTAGACTTCCCCCATTCAGCGTTGTAATAGGTGTTCCAACATACTGCTTGTGGTCTGTATGAGATATACTTTGTGCATCTGTTTGTGCTCTACAAATTCTCAGCTGTGTGTGCTTGGCCTTTCAAGCCTATTTCAGTTCAAACTAATGACCTGAGAGAGTATTACCTAAGCCCACAAGAGTTTTCCTGCACTTGAATTAATTGAATTTAAAAACCAGGAGGAAAGTAAGCATGGAGGATAGATAGAGTATAAAAATGGATATACAAGGTGGGTACACTCTTTTAGGAAATGTACATTGGGAACTTCTGGCAACAGAACTTTCTTTTGAAAGCCCAAATGTGAAAAATCTGGAAAAGCATCTCCAAAGTTAAACAGGATATGCCATTTTAGGTTGAAGAACATGACAGTCTGTAGTATAACACAACTCAGACTTTGTTCCTTTAGGAATGTGGCTTGATTTTAACATGTATACCAAGGGCAGGGAGTGGCTGCAAAGCATTTTACCACAGTGTTCAGCTGAACGTTGCTGGGAATCTGTCAGACAGTTGGGTTATCACCTCAGAATTTGTTCCCAGTCCAGAAATAAAACATCCTTCACTTGCATTTGGTGAAACATTTAAAGCTGACCATGAAGCAGATGTGGCATATCAACGGCAGTTTCTGCAGATGAGTAACAAGGCTCTTTAGGAGGGCTAAAAATAATCCCATGCTATAATCATGAAGAGGCAATCCCTAGTAGTCAATCTATAAATAACTAGCTAATTACTAGTATGGTAGATTTGCATCTTTCATATATTTTAAGCACTTTTCAAAGCAGAGATAATGTGGTCGAGAGGTTAAAGCAAAAAACTGGGAAGTGAGGACTGTTTTCAGCCTCTGAGACCTGGTTTGTGGGACTTGCAGAGCAGTGGTACTGTGTTCAGCCTTCAGCTGTTCAAAATTCAGTCATTTAAGATGGAAGATTTTAAAATGCGGGAGATGGGAGAAAATAGTTATCTTGACAGTAGTTTACAGCCCCTTTATTATAAGGGAGGTACAGTGATTTACTGTATGTGCTGTTGCTTAACTCTGCAAGCTGATTTTAGGTGTAGTTCACCTAACCCAGTGTAGATGCCTTGACTCTCTGTTAGACAGAGAACAAGAGCCACATCAGTGGTTTGTTTTTCCCTTTCCAAAAGTAGCTCTTTAGATCCCGGCAACTGAATGACATTTTAGAAGTACTTGTTTCTCCAGTGCTGAATTATAAAAGGAAACTGAGGGAATTTATCAGAGATGTGTCCACCTTGTCTGTGGGTGTCGAAAGGCAGAGGAACCATGTCCCACACCCTTTTTGTAGCTGCAGATTTGTAGATGTATGCACACATTTCCACACTTTCTAGGGGATGCTCTGCTGCCTACTGGACTGAAAGATTATTGAAGACCCTCCTCTATCTGTGGTAACATGAAAGACTTGAGAGAAGCCTACTTGCTTGTTTCATTGACTGCCTCCTGCTTCAGCAGCCTCAGGAGAGCAGGGTTGTCTTGCCCATAGCACAGGGCTCCCACTGCAGGCAGGGCTCTTGCATGCTGTGGGCTGCCTGGCCTGTCTCACTAGCGTCACAGGTGATCCAGCTCTGTGGTTATAGCTGAGGCTGATTTAGAGTTATTTCCACACCTACTCCCTTTTCCAAACAGCTTTCGCTTTAACTCATGGAAATGTACAAATGCTCAGGAGGCCTTCAAGTGGGGTTTTTGGAGGCATTTTGGCTTAGTTTTGTACAACTTTTGTCTGTTACAATACCTAAACCACACCAACAGTGTCAGTTCATGTGGTTCTTCATCTATAAAATAACACTCCCGAGAGACTTTGGGCTTGATTCAACCCACAGTGAAAACTAGTAGCAAGTTCTTCTGAGATTCAGTGGTGATAGCTGAGGCTTATGATTCAATCAGCAAATCCGGATGGGCTCCTGTATTCAGATTTTCCAGCAAAAGTGTTTGCAATTACAATTCATTTGGAAGTTGCTAACCTGTAAGAGGCTTTTAAAAAGAGCTCCCAGTATGCATCTCTAAATGCTGTTCAAGTCATGTATTTCCCAGATCTTTGTTAATGCTAATCTGAAAGGTCAGAAGTTATGGTAACCTAGGTCACAGACTGTCTGAAGATAGGAAGAGAGACAAAGCAGAGGGTGGACAAAACATACCTGTCAAATTACACCTAAGTCCTCAAGTGTTGTAGAGGTTTCCTGCTTCCTTTCTAGCATGTAAACGTGTGGTTTTACTTGCAAATGGCTAATGGTGAGAACAATACACCTTTGTATTTAGATACTGCTACTTGATGTTCAGTATTTCTTATTCTTTAGAAGTGATTGACAGAAAGTTCTTTCTTTTAATGGTCTTGCAGGCTTTTGGAAAGTTGGATCTTATATATATATATATATATATATATATACACACATATATACAGTGTGCATACCCATACCATGTATGTGTGCACACAAAAAATACAGATAAAATGTCAATACACAGCAAAAGCTTTCTGGTTTGGGGTGAATGCCCAATTGGAGGGATAAATACTTTTTATTTCTTTTTGTTGTTGTTGTTGTTCTCCTCTTCCTCCTTTTCTTTTCTATCTTTCTTTTTTTTATTAATGCAGGTTGCTTTGTTTAAGGATGCTTCCCTCAAATTATCCCCTTGAAATGGAAACCTGAAATCTTTCTTTCATTTTGCTAATTTAAAGAAAGAAAAAAAAAAGTTGTTTTCTGAGAAGTAAAAAAAAAAAAAAAAAAAAAAAAAGATAGAAAAGAGAAATAATTTTTAAAATAATCTTTCATCCAAATGCATTGAGTGGAGTCACAAGTTTTTTTGCTTGTCTTAAAGACTGATTTTGGGGGAAAAAAAAATGAGTATTTGGTTTTGGGGAGAGAATACAGAAAAGAAACCCATAACCATAAAGAAAAAGAAGAAAAAAAAAGAAAAAACAACTACAAAAAAACCCAACATCCATCCAAACAATAAAAGTCACCAAAGCAGCAGCTCTTACAGTGTCTCATTAGACAAGCCAAGGGCAGGTGTCATTGCAAAAGATGGAGCAGTTGCTTTAGATAGAAGTGAAGCCTGCTGAATGGGCAAGGAATTGATTCCAATTGCCAAGATTGATAGTCTTGAATTTCTATTGCTATTATAACTAGTACTTCTTCTAAGGGCCAATTGAAATTTGGACCTTATTTCTAAGGTCAGAGATCCATCTTAAATCTTAAATCTTAAAAAAAGATCATCTTAAATGATCTTGTGGAATCATTCCCATCCTCTTTATCGAAGAATTCTGGCCAGGTACCTTCCAGGAGTAGTTTTCTCAGTTGTTAGTTCTCCAGAATTTTACATTTCTAGTAAAGCTGCAGTGCCCCCTCAACCCCTCAAACAACAACAATGCAACAACAAAAAGCCCTGCCTTTCAATGGGAAATATGAGTTCAGCAGTAATTGTGAAAGACGTATGCTTCAGTTTCATGGTGGGGAGTGTATCTTTCTACATGAATGGTGATAAAATAATTCTCTTAGCATTATATTGTTCATCACCCATCCAGGACAAGATTGATCTTTGATACATGAATTCCTTTGTTCTTCCAAGACAGTTCTGAATGAGAAGAGAAAGTGTGATTTAGTTGCTGAGCTGCGGCCAGGAGTGCCGCATTGATTCCCTTGGTCTGTTTACTTGAGCAAGTCACTCTGATTTCATGCCACATATGAAACAGGCTGGGATGCATTCACTTGTTGCTCATCTTGTCTTTGTAGGCTGAGGAGCATGTGGTGCATGAATTGCCTCTTGGCCCTTAGGAAACTGGAGACTTAGATCATGGTTGTGACTTCCATTGCAAGTGATACACAGGAACAGGAAATGAGTGGGTTTCTTCGTCTTGCTTGTATTTTGGAGTGATCCTATTAAGAATGCTTTTATATTCTTGCACTTACTCTGTGAAGATAACCAGCTAATTCCCAGATGGGGACTAAAGGTGAAAGGGGGTGTGACCAACGCCGTCATCTTGCTGGGAGGAGGTTCACCATAGCTGACCCTATTCTCCAGACATGACTTCCCTCTTTTCTTCATAAGACCGACCCTGATGTGTGAGCCAGGAGGGAGGGAGACAGGAAATGTGTATGGCAATAGTAAAGAAATGGACGCATAGAGCAGAGTTAAGTGTTGGTACTGAGGGTGGAACACAAATAGGACAGGCGAGAATCTTATTTAGTGGAAGGGAAAGTTTTGGAGGAAGTGTCAGTGTGTAGCATGACGATTCTGCACAAGGTGAAGTAAGAGCTACAGAGCACTGTAGGCTTGTCTGCTGCTGTCACAATAGTAACTTCGCTGAAAATTTCCACAGGAAAAATGCTGTCTTTGAATTAAAACAGTTATAAAATGGCACTTCATCAGAGGAAAAGACACCTGAAAATTTACAGGCCAAATCAATATTGTGAGGTGGTGATTTTTATTTCCATTTGTCTTAAAATGCTTTCATTTTTTTCTTATTTTTTAACCTAAGATATAAAGGAATTCTGTTTTAAACAGCAAGAAAAATTATTCTTTTACACAAAACCAAAGGGGTAAGCTTGAAATGACATTTTTCTTTCCTATTCATGATTATTTGTCTTAATAGTGAGTAAAGGTAAAGTTTTTCTCGCTTTCATTTATTATTGGGGATTTTTTTTTTTCCCCAGCACATTTTTAACTGTTAGTAAGACACTCAATATTGTTTTAGGCACAGATAATGTTTATTGACAGTTAAAATAATTAAATGTTTTGTTGGGAATGAACAGTTGCAGTGCTACATTTTTTTTTTTGTCCTCAGCTAATCCTGGCTTACATGGCTTCTTCTGCTGAATTTGGAGGCCTAAATGGATTACAGAATCATTAAGGTTGGAAAAGACCTCTAAGATCACCTAGTCCAACTGTCATCCCATCCCTACTATGCCCACTAACCACATCCCTCAGTGCTACACCTATGTGGCTCTTGAACACCTCTGGGACGGCGACTCCACCACTTCCCTAGGCAGCCTGTGCCAATGCCTCACTGCTCTTTCTGAGAAGACATTTTTCCCAGTATCCAGCCTAGGCCTCCCCTGCTGCAACTTAAGGCCACTACCTCTTGTCCTAAGGTACAGAAGCACCAACGTGACTCCACTCATAAAAAATGACGCTGAGAAATGGATGGTCTCCAAGAGTAACCGAAACTGTGAGTTATCATCACCTATCCTTCCTCACAGGGCCAGCTGCAGGTGTAGGAAGCAGGCAGCTACCCAAGGTTAAGTCAGCTACTGTCACCAGGAAGGGGACTGCCTTCTTGTCCTGTGCCAAGGCCCTGTGATGCTGCTGCTGCCAGAGGTGTAAGCCCTGACCCACAGTGCCACTGGCCTTGCAGCAGCTGGGCTTCACATCCCACAGCTCCTCATTCCAGCATCTTCCCTTCCTCCTTCCCACCCCTTGCCCTGGCAGGAGTGGCTTGTCACTGATCTCTCATCCTTGGGCATCCAAGCTGCATTGGTGTGTACCGTTGAAATGCCCTCAGCTGGCTCTGCTTGGCTGTGCAGTGAGCCTGCAAGAGTTTTCTACTTGCTGTGTTAAGTGGTGCTGAGTATTCATCAACTGCAGCTGCTGATCAAAGAGGAGGGAGACTTTTCCTTGAAAATACCTCCTTGCACATTAAACAGCACACACTGCCTGAATCGATCTAATTTTTAGCAGACTGCCGTGAATCTGTGAGCCTTTCTCTTTTTAGAACAGTATCTGCAGCTTTCCTTTTAAGATAAAAAGCTAGAAGAAAGTCAAGCTGACAGCAAAAATAATTCCTTATTTGTATATACAGTTTGCATAAAATACATTCCAGCAACGTTTGTTGTGTCAGCTGGAGAACAGAGCTGGTTTTTTTTTTTTTTTACATTTACACTTCTCTTTTTTGGTCTGTGACATACCAGGCACTGTGGAAGAGAGTGCGAGGCTGGCTGGGTTGAAGCGGTATATAAATGGTTCCATTTTTGGTGCAGATCTAACATCAGAATGGCCGTCTTTGAGATGTCAGAAAAGAAACTAATTATGGTCATGAGTTTTGAACTGCCACCCTCTCCTGACAAATGGCCTGGGTAATTGGAAGCAGTAGAAGAATCCATGCGCACTCTAATCTTGCTGGGGGAAAAATGTCATCTATCATCAAATAAATCTCTCTCTTTGCCAAATGAATGTTGAAATGAGAGCTCTCTAGCATTTTCTCTAGATTGTACAGAAATAATAATCCAAAACACAAGTAGAATACGCTACTGTGTTAGCATTATGTATGTGCAAGAAACTGCAAACAAAGTATCCAAGAAAAGGAATTAAAATTGAAGAAGCAGGCTAGAATTTGGAGCTCAGAGATGTATGTTGTCAACATTTTCTGGCTGTCAGGTACCAAAGGCCAGGTTTATCTGGGATGTCTTTTACCCTTAAAAACTATCTGGTGTGCGTTGGAGGAGGAGCCATCTCACTGGCACTCGTAAGTCTCTGGCAGTGCAGGGTGTGACTTGATTGCAAGTCCAGACCCCAGACTGATGCAATGGGGATTTTTAGACTTCATGTTGCAGGAAATACAATCCATAAAGTAAGATTTAAAACTGAAGATGCAGCTGGACTTTTTATTACTTCATTCCCCCCAGATTTTTGTATCTGCTTAGTTTTGTTGCTTTTGTTTCTTGCCATGGTAAGATCTGACTGGTCTGATATTTCTTGTTTCTTCTTTCCAGGCTGTTTTGGACATGAATTATACCCGAATCCTAAATTCAAGCTTTCCTTTCTGGTGCTCTTGTTATCTAAGTATTAAACAGAAGCTTATCTGTTTAAAGAAGCCCCTTTTGGAATTAAACATAATGAGTGCTTTGAATATCTCAGACACTTTGTGTGGTGTGGCACTTCCTAGAAAATGGATTAAACTGAATCAGAGTCCTAATGAATTTTGCATGCTTCTGTTGCTGATCATAGCTGTATGATAGTGGTTGCATGTGGAGATCTGAGCCTTATTGCACCAAGGATCTGCATCTCTTGTGGGGAGATTCTTGGTGCTCAGGAGTGGCTGGGAGGCAGTCCTCGCTTTAGAAACTTCCAAAGAAAGAGTGAAGACAGAAAGGACAGCAGGTGGGGATGATCCCTGCTTGGGGCAGACAAGGCAAAGCAGACTGCCTGGTAGTCAAGGGCAGTGTAGGGAAGGGGAGAAGCACATCCTGTTCTACCCATGCACATGAGCTCCATTAAGAAACGTACTAATGGGAATCAGAGTGGACAGTAACTCTAAGTTTTGCATTTAATGATTTTTTTGTTCTTTGATTCATATTTTAGTGGTTTTTAAGTTTTAAGCAAACACTTACTTAGAAAAATCATTAGTGCTAAGCGGACAGTGTGCAATAACTGTCCTTCTCAGAGCTTGCTATGCAAAGCTTATGATGCTTTTTACTCATTCAGCTTTATAGCTGGTGTCTTTGAGTATAGATTCTTCTGCCTTTAATAGCAGACATCCTATTCTTGTGCCAAGTTTTCTGACTGATAGGCCCCATATTTTTATAGACCAGCCCTTCTTTGGAAGATCTGGAGCTTGTACTGCGTATCTCTGCCTTTGTACATTTACCTCAACCTTCTTTAAACCTTGATGAAGGTTTGGCTCTAATTCCAGGGTGCTTACTGTCCCACAGTACGCCAAGGGAAGGTTTCTAACATCAGAATTTAAAACAATTTGCTCAAGCTGTGATGTTATGGATATGCTTTTCATTGCAGAGCTCCTTTGTCCAGTTCTCCTCCGTTTGCATACAACCTTATTTATCCTTAATTAATCTGACTTACACCAGCCTTCTTCATATGAGAGAGAGGACATTTTTAAACTTCTGTAAGTCTGAGTCTGGTGGTATGACTGTAGAAATATTGTCAGCAGCTAATAATAAGGAACTGGGAACAGATGCATAGTTTTCAGAGACAGCTGAAATCAAAGGATCATGGATGCACTCTCCAGGAAAAACAGTCATCTCTTCAATTTCATCTTGCTTACATGAATTCAAAGACTATATTGGGGCAGTTTTATTTATTTATTTATTTGGTGATGTATCAAAGTTACTCACCAATGGCACTAAGAAGAAGTTGACTTTTCATGATGTTCCACTGAAATCCAACTGATTTGGATTTCAAATGGAAATGAAATGGAAAATTTCTGATTCAGGATGTTGGTGTTTTTTTGGTGGTTTTTTTTTTTTTTTCCCAGTGAAAATATAGAATGCTTGACTGAGCTGAATAGCTCCTTCCCTCAGAAATGTCAGCCTTTCATACAAATATGCAAAAGTTGAAATTCATTATTGTGAGTACACAGTGCTGATTCTGTTGCTGTTTTGCATTTGGAAAAGTAACACTTTAAAAACAATGAGTACTGAGCCAGACATTCAGGTCTAGAAGTGCGCCCAGGAATACAGTTTGCAGAGACTTTTTTCTTTTTCCCATAGCTGTCACAAAGGGAGCTGGGGCAGCAGTTTCCCAGCCCTGCTCTTTTATTTCTGTCTTCCAGGACTCCAGCAGATAAGCTCTGGTAAAGCATGCTCCAGCAAGATAAGATGTCACCTTTCTGTAGCTACTCACCCTCTGTCAGCTTGCTGGACTTCATGGTCATGTAATAGAACTGGCAGATAGATAGATATATGTGCATTTTTGTCTCAGCTACTCCAGTGAGGCATATTTGTATGGTGTGTTAGTTTACATTCCTAACAAAAAATGGATTTGCTCTGCTTTGCTGCACTTGAGAGCTGGAACTGCAAACAGGTACACTAGTCTACGCTGCAGTAAAGCTTGTGGAATTACAGCAGAGGTGGATCTGGCCAACTCTGGTACTTCTGACTTGATTTCAGTAGACTTGTATAGGCAGGTAGAAATCAGGCAGGTGCTGGGCAGAGGTGGCGTAAATCTTTATATCATCTGTGAAATTTCACATCAAAGAAATTAATTTCTTTAAAAGAAAAAGTCATATGGACTGTATTTGCTATTTATTAAGCATTCTTGCTGTAGTTAATGTTGAACATGCATTTTGGTGGGACTGATCAAGTTTAAAAAATTGTCTCTAACTTGGATCATTGTCCATGTATCCCAGTTCATTGCAATATTTAAACTACTACTGCTGAAGACTATAAAATAGTTCCCATTATTGCTCCTTGAGTACAAATTCTTCCTGACTTAAGGGAACCGAGTGTTGATTTGTTGTTTATGCAGCAGTATTAAAGCATCAAGTCTTTCCCCACCCAAATAAATAAATAAATAAATAAATAAATAATAAATAGAATAGAATTTTTTTTAAAAAAAATCAGAGAATAATCCCTAGTGATTAAAGCCCAGAGCCTTCAAAGTATGACTGGATATTCTTAACTGTATGCCTAAATTTTGTATGGGCTTAGTAAAGATGAGGAGTTGGAGAACAGTGTGCAGGAACGGATTTGTTCTGGGGGTCCTGGTGTAGCACTGCTTTATGAACTTCTCAATCTTCTATCTCAAGAACAGAACAAAAGGTCATTGATAGGCTCTGCTAGATTCTCATGCTAGCATTTTAGTTTCTTCTGTTTTTTTTTCCTTTGTATTTATAGTCTTAGGAGGAATCCTTCAAGCCTCTTTGGACAATTTAGAATGGTTTCCCTAGAGATATTTCATTAATGAAGCAAGTGCTGTTTTCCTCTGGAAAATGTAGCTTAATAAACTGTTGGTGTTATCTGTTCTTTTTTTTTCCCTCTGTAGCATTTATCAAAGAAAGTGCCAAGCATCAAAATGAATTGGTGAAACTCGATCCAAAGGGTGCTTCAAGGATGTGCTCACTTGCTCAGTCTTACTTCTAACTCCACTGAGGTAAATGTGTTCAGGTTTTATGTAGCTGACATTCCATGATTGCTCTTCCAATATCTCTCCAACCCTCCTTTACTCACAAACCTGAGTACTGTGTATAGTTGTGTGGCAGAATAGGAGGAATAACTTGAAAGACGGTGACAAGGAAAGCAGCAGAAATGACTGGGACAGCAGCACAAGTTTGGAACAGAAGGTATGGTAGGAAAAAAAATGGGGAAAACAATCACTGAATTCCCCTCTTACTATGTCGTCTTACACTAGTTCTACACAAGGCTCACCTTGTGTTCACACAGAACACAGTCAGCTTCCTGTAGAGTTTTGTGTAGGTGTGGGGATCTGTCCTTAGAGCTGCCTTCCACTTAGTTCTGCCTAAGGAAAGGGACAGTTGCCAGGAGAGAACTAAGGACAAATAAAAAAAACTAATGTTGAGATGCAGCTACAATTGCAGCACTCACCATCAGCAGAGTACAAGCTCAGCTCCTGTGAGAGAAAATAAGATGGCCTTTTTGGAGACTGAAGAGAGAAGCTGATCTCCAGTACAGGCCAGTGGTTTGGTGAAGGGAAAGTACCAAGTCAGCACTCTAAGCTGTTGCTGTTTTTTTTGTCCCATTTAAGGCTCTAAAACCTATGTTAATATTGGGAAAATACCTGCATTTTTAATAGGCTTTTATCCATCATAAAATTATAAAAGCTTTCAGAGAACATCTGCTGCCTCTAGGAAGACTAGAGGGACTAATCTTCAGTTTTCAGAGCCTAAGATAAGGAATCTGCTGACAGGGCTTTAAAATAAGTCACAGTAGAGCAGTCATGCTTGTGAACCTGAAATAGACTGCCAAGGGAAAACACCCTTGCCTACTCACTGGAAAAGCTCAAGACGAAAATCTTGGTTATCACTGTGCAGCTGAGCAGTCCATTCGGCTCCTTTGTGGAAAGTTAAGTTGGAATGTCAGCAACAAGGAGACTTTGGCTAGTTAAATCTCTATTTATAGATCTACTATATCGGTATACCTTCTGGACTGCTGTACCAATTACTGGCAGTGTACAGTGGTAAGGATCTTACCATGCCTGTAGCTATTTATATAAATAGAGGAGGTTGGAACAGTGCTGGTTATTTCTGAAAATTCATGTGATAAAAATAATGTGTGCTTCTGTCTAGATAGTGTGTATCTGTCTAATACACAATTTCTTTTGAACTTCTTTTCAAAAATAGCCGGCAGTTCAAAAACACTGCCCTCAATGAGGATGATGCTGGTATCTTGGATTCACCAAATATCAATGTATTCAGTTGCATTTTGGTTATGTCATTTGAGATGGGATGCTCAGTTTCTAAAAGTATGTACATAAGGCCAGAAAGAGAGATTTCAGAGGTGTAAGCAACTTTGTTACACGCTAGGCAATATTTATTGAGTTTTAACTTAGACAGTGTAGTAGGGCTTGCTGCAATACCTTAGAGCTTTTGAGAACTTCCTTTGCCATGAGTTAGCTTAAGGCGTGCCACCTTAGAAATGAACTTAAACTAAAAAGTACTTAGCCACTCTGGCTAGAGATGATCTGCATGTTTAGTGAACGTACCACTGACCTAATGAAAAAAGACAAATAATTTATCACATTTTTTGAGACTCTTCTTTCCCGTCCTGAAATCTGAATCTTAGGGAAAAAAAAGTCATTGATTTACAGAGTTAGAAAAAAAACTGTAGCAAGAAGCTCTGGAAACACTTCTCTTGCTCAGAGCCTCCCTTTCCACACTCAAATATGAGTCCTAGTGCAAAATGAGTGCTAGACACCACAGAATCAGAACACAGATCCATGACTGATTTACACAGGACTTTGGTTCTACCTAATGACATGCACTCTATTTTGAGGATTATAATGAATCAAAGCACAAAACAATGGATAATCAACTCCACTGTCAATCTCATACGATCAAAACATTTTTTTTCTTTCTTATGTTACACACATTTGTTCATCATTTGTCTGAGGTTCTTTTTAGATATAGGAAATGTTTCTGTCCTTTGATATGAATATACATACAAAATTGTTTGGAAAATGAATAAAAAGGATGTATATTGGATGGACAGTAAGACAATACTTGCATTTCAGACAGATCAGAGGTGTCTGATAGATCTTTTCTGGAGGTGGCTGAGACCTGACATATGTTTAGAGAATCCACTAAACAGTAAGTAAGCAACAGATGACTTATACTACTGGAAACTCTTGTGTAGTGCTTAAGATATTTTTAATTAGATGAACTGCTATATAAAACAGTAATAGACAAGAATCTGCAGACTGGAGTATTTTCCAAGACTATTAAGAATGATTTGGAACAAAGACTCTTGACCTGTTCCTATCTCTAATGCTTACCAGCAGTTTAACAATAGCTATGCCACTCAAATTCTGCTTTATGTTAACCACTACATGATGAATATGTAAGATTTATCAATACCTAACTGCTGGTGTTGCCATTAAGTCTTAATAGACATTCACTATGCAACAATGCATGGTCAAGTAGGAAAGGCTGCTGGAAGTGTTATTAGGTTTTACAGGTAGGGGGAGTAGAAACTCAACTTTTTTGACTCATGGGAGATCACGAAGTAAAGGAAAAAAGTGTTTTGTTTCCATTGGGAAACAGGAAGAAATGCACAACTCTAGAACTTTCCTTACAACCACATCTTTTCTATCCTGAGGGGGGGAGGAAAAAAAAAAAAAGAAAAAAAGTGGAGCCATTTTATTTTAAACACATCCTGGCTATAGGTCTGGGGATTTTGCAGGCTGCTGACATAAATTTAAGGATAACTGGGAAGCCTTGGTAAGTAGAGTGTATTTGGTAAACCATGATCATGCTGACTTGAGCAAAGATGCTTTGGGCTTTCAGGGTCCCAATGTTAAAGTCTGTGTGTCCAGCATTCTGTTTCTTTGGAAGAATCCTACATTATCTGCTTATCTAGTGCCAGGGACCCCAAAACTTTCATGATCTGGAGTGGTGGATTTTCAAAGCACACTACTTCAAGAAAATGATGGAACATGGGCTGTTGTGGGGCCACATGTAACTCATATGTGATCTACTCAGTCAGAATCACAGATGCTTTGAAGTATCAACATCTTCCCTGCTGGCACAATGGCATGGGCAAGAGAAACTCTGAGAAAACAGGCCATAGTTATCTGGACTTCCCCTCTCTCACTATAGCATGTGCCACTGAGTTTTTGGTGCTGTTTGGTCTCCTTGGGACAAGTCTGAGCTTGATGGAAATTTGTGGAATCCTGTTGGAGTCAGTATGGAGTCTCTTGGAATCTTTTTTGACTAGTGGGATGAAACGAGGCAATGAATCAAGAAAAGTCTTTCAAATTGTGGCATTTCCATATTTAGTTTTGATCTTAGTGGATCATAGTTTTCAATGTTAGAAAAGCCATGTGGAGCTCTAGTTACAGTTTTGGAATAGCGCAGCTTCAAGTCAATGCTGGTCCCCGTTAGACTGATTTCAAGACAATGCTTTTAGAATTCTCCAGCTCACCAGAAAGCCTTTAGTATTTTTCTTTCTATGCTGAATTTCTATGCTAAGCTGTTGAACAGTTTCACACAGCTTCTGAGTTTCAGTACTCATATAACTCCTTGTGCATTCATATGAAAGAATTAAGCCTTTGCTTCACAGGGATTTGTAAGGAGGTGCTTTGGGTGAAAGATAGTGTAGGTGCAAAATAATGGTAATAAAGTTCTATGTGCCAGCTCTCCAACAAAGGAATATTGGTGTAACAAAATTCTTCCAGTTATTGTACTCTGCCAAACAATGGGTAACATAATGATATGAAGAAAAACAATGGACTGCCTTGAATTGAAAATGAGAGAGAAACAAGTTTATCTTAGCATTGATTACATATATAAACAGGGAGAAAGGGCTTGTCTGCCTCTGGCAAATATCTGATATGTGTATTTCAAAATAAAATGTCTTTTTCTTGACAGCAGAAAGCAACTTTTGTTACCAGCTTGGCTTTTCTCTGATGCTCATTATACGGTTTAGAAGGGAGAGAACATTATATTTTGAGTCACCTGACCATAGCTGGAAAGCGCATTGCACTCGCAAAACAATCACAGATTGAATTTTCAGCCTTGCATATACCATCCTACCTTCTAAGCTGTAAAATGATAAGGCTTGTAAAGATTGCTATAGTAACACTATGGCATCTTTACTGTTATGGCCCTTGGCTGCTTTTCCTGCTAGTCACAAGCTGGTGACCACAGAGGCTATCCCCCATATGAAAAGTAATTTGGCTTTATAATTCAATATAGAGGTATTGAGATGATTTGTAGACTCACAGGCCTCCAACCTGATGCACTCTTTCTGCATGAACACCTTCAACACTAAAATTCCTTCTCAGGATTCACAATACTGTTTAATGGGTACCAGCTGAAAGAGCAAGAAGAGAGATTCTTTATAAAATCTAGATCCACGCTGCCCAAAGCAAGCTGTGAAAACACCCAGAGGAGGTGATGAAACATAGAAAAAAACTGAGAGATCAGCAGCTCAGTTTATCCAGAGATTCTGCAGGAAGTTCTAGGTCCTTGATATAGTTACAGATCTTTCAGTGATGTCCACAAGCAGTGCTGGCATGGATAGCTGTCCATTGGCTGGCCAAAAGTGCTTTCTTCATAGTTAATAGGCTGCCAGGTGTTTTCTCAAATCCCTGCTCTACTTACCTACAGGAAGTATGACAGTGCTACTGATACGGGAGTACAATTCTTTTAGCCTGTTATCAGTCTCTCATACATCAAACAAACCCCATGTATCATGGTTTGCTAAACAAAACTCTTAGTTTTCAGATGTGGAGCGTATGGTTTAATTGTTATGAAGGATCTTCCGTGTTACCAGTAGCAACTCAAGTTGTGTTTGAGTCCAAATCATTCATTATCAGCGCACAACACACTAGAATGTAGGTTGTTTTCCTCATCACATCACATATGGGACCTACTGTTTTTTCAGTGGAGAACTCTCCTACTGTATAGCTAACAAAAAGAAAAAAAAAATTGCTTTTGATGACACTGGAATCATTTGTATAAGGAGGAGAATTTTGCTTATGCTTAGCTAAGCAAGCAGAGTTAGCAGAGGGTGGTCACTGGCTTTGTAGAGGCTCAGATAAAAGGGGTGTTCAACCTTCCATACCAGAAGATGCACATGCGACCTTAATAGTCACTAGGCATGCCAAAGATGTGCTCCTTCTTCCCACAGAAAGGTTGAGCATCACTAGCAATTTCAGTGGGTAGAGTATGCCTGCTGGAGGTTATGTGGATGCTTGGACTTCCTTCTTGACCTGTAAGCTTAATATCAATTCAGCAAATGTTTTCAGAGTTAAGAGCAGAATGAAATGAAGCAGTTAAGGTTGTAATCTGTGAATTTAAACTGCTGGACTATATTCTGTCAGCTGAATTGAAAGTTAGTGGGGGCATCCATGATTTACACCAAAGAATCTGACCCAAGTACAGTAAAGAGAGATATTTCTTTGCGTGTCTGTAATTCTAGCTGACTTGGTCTGAGACCAGAAAGAGAGATGGAGTACCTCACATGGAAATGCAGTCTCATGCATTATTATTTCATACTTGGCAGTTCTTTTGCCTTCTTACCTTACCTAGCTGTATGTGGAGGATCACGGACTCCTCACTGACTGTACTAGCTTGCATCTCGAGATTCGAAAGGATGACTGACTGAAGTAAACATGAATCTTGTGCAACTGTGGTTGTCCATACCACTCAGGATCAGAAGCAGAAAGGCAGTCATTCACACAGCGCTAAAGAAATTCACAGAAAAGCTTGGCAGAGAAAAGGGGCTGCAGGTTAGTTGATCTGAACAATCTCAAAAGTAGCATTAGTCTCCCACATCCAGCTCCATAAGATCAGAATCATTTCTTTTGAAATGTGAAACACTTTCCAATAATCCACACTTGAGCAACAGTAAAGAGTTCCCATAGAAATAATCAGCTACAGCAATCATGATTTTGGCAAATGAAAACTACTGGGCCAAATTCAACAAGTTCTTCATCTGTATTCTGCTAAATATGTGCTGGCACTGAAGGGAATTTAGTCCAAATAAGAGGGTAGTAATTATCTGGTGCTGCTGGACCGAGTGAATAATGCTGGATCTGGTTTCCATTTCACTGCAGGAGTACCAACAACACTTGTCTGTCACAGGGATGACCAAGAAGCTGTAATTGGTGTTTGTCAAATAATAAATGGCACCAAATGAACAGGCAGAAGAACCTGATTGTGTCCTAGAATCACAGCTGAGCTGAAAGATAAGCATTAGAGAAATAAATAGCACTGCATGTTTAGTCCATAAGATCTAGAATTTGAAAAGAGAGTCTGGCAGCATTTTCAGGAAAGTTAAAAAACTTGGAAGATGAGTATTTTTATTTGTGTTCGTTGTACTCTAGAAAGTATTCCTTCTCTTCCAGAGATGCCTGCAAAGACTGCACTTGTGGCAAAAGCAAGCCCCATGTGACAGTGGATATAGGAGGCTTCATGAACCCACCCTTGGTTTGTGCCAGCTGAAACACAGCACATAGTTTGTTTTGTTTTTTTGTTTACCATGAAACAGTGAGGACAGATAGGCAGCATGGCCATAGAAGACTAATCTGAGATAAAAGAAGTGAGATGGGAGATGAACTAATTACAGTGTTAAGGCTGAACAAACTGTGATAATGTTTTCTTCCAGATGTCATTAACTGATTGTGGGCCTAAACTACAACAGTACAGACTCTCCCTCCTTTCCATCCCTTCCTCCTTTGATGATGTGCTGTTACAAAGGAATTTGCATTCCCTGGGGGCATCCTATTTCATTTAGCAGTGTCTTTAAATTTGTAAGGAAATAATTGTATGTTATTTGATTTGTTAAATATATTTTTAAGTGACTCCCAGAATTACAAGCTTCTGGGTTTAAGGGTGTTCTTCCTTCTTTGGTCACTAAGTTCTCTAATCAAAGAACTAATTATGTTAGTGTAAGCCTGGGCATCTCTTAAACATTTGCTAAAAGGTATATTGTAGCTAGGTGATCATAAATAATATCTTTTACAATTCGTTACAATTCAAAAGTGCACCTGAGTGTGCTCATTTCTTCCCTGCTCTTCAGTGAGCGTGGCATCTGTGTGTTTTGGTGGTGGTGGTAGCTGTTTTGTGTTTTTGGTTTTTTTTTTGAGGGCAGTGCCTGACTGTGATCAGAACAGTGCACTGAACACTGAAGCAAGCTGCATCCTGCAAGATAATTTCCACAGTCGTTTAATAAAAATGAGATTTTGTTGGACCTTCCCCAGCCACCCTCATGCAACAATTGCTTTGTTCATTGTGGCTTCCCTCTTTGATGTATTTTCCCCTCCATTAGCCCCCTATTGCCAGCCCACCACTTTGTTGTATGTGTAAATGTCAAGTGGCTACAAAAATGAATCAGAACACTATTTCCGCTGCCCATGAATATCGATATTCACCTCCATTTCTGTACTTGCCCTCTAAAATGCTCTTGGTGCTTACTTAGTAGGGGCTAAGCTGGACTAATTTAGTAATAGGCCAGTGCAAAGTGAATTACTGGAACTTACTCAGTTCCTTAGCCTGATGTCAGATTTTTCACATCCTTCACTAGTTGTAACAGTTAATATGTTTAGTATCTCATCCCACGCCATGTTAGCACCAACGCCAGGATATGGGAGGTTTGGTGAGAATACTCTTTCCACATTTGGACTCAAGTTATACCAAGACACAAACTTAAAAACCATTTTCCAGGAAAGTAATCTCAGTCATTTCTTTAATTTTTCAGGCTTTCAAAGGTATTTTTGAATTAAATGTGGAATTTAAATATTTTTAAAGATTTTAATATGAAATGCAAATACAGACAGTTGAAGCATTTAAATATTTTGGGATTTTTGTGGGATAAGCTGCTTGTATTATCAACCCAATCACCGGCCAAGCTGAACATGAATTTTCAAACTGTTTTGGCCTAACTTTTATTTCAGTAAATAAAATAGATACATTTCAAAGTTTCAATAACAAAATGTCTTCTTCAGCTCCATAAGCAGCATTCTTTATAAGTGAAATAACATGCTGTGGCTTTAAGGAGCAGTTCTGGCTTATTCAGCAAGTATGGGTTCACACAAAGACCTGTTGTCTTGAAGAACTCAAACCCTACCTTTCCACCCCTCTAGCAATGGCCACTATGACGCAGGCATTCTGTCACATGGTGCAATTACAGCAGGAGAGTTATATTAACATTCCATAGTAGTTATTCCCCAAAAATTCAAGTGGAGATGTAGGGTTGAATGGAGCTTGTGTTTGTACACAGACTTCCTTTCTACCTGGTGAACAGCGGTTTCACACAGTTGGTATGTGTAGTTTGTATACTGTGATGGCTGCTCCAAAAGTAATGCCTCCTCTTTTATTATATTGGCCAACAACATAAGAGGCAGATGTTCATGGTATGACGGCAGAGCTTGAGCCTTCCCACAAATATTTCTATACATTTTGTTGCTATGTGACAGATGACAGCAGAGGGGCCATCTGACAAAATGGCATCTGACATGGAAGTGTGCATCAAACAATCCTCCACGCAGAAAAAAAAAAAAAATGGCACCCACTGCCATTCTTTGGCACTTGCTGAACATTTATGGAGACCAGACAGTTGGATATCAGCACAGTGAGGCAGTGGATGGTGTGTTTCAGCACTGGAGACAGAGATGTGAAAGACAAGTCACGTTCCAGATAGCTATGCAGATTTTTAGAAGGATGGCATGCAGGCTTTTGTTCATTGCTGGCAATAATGCATAGCTAATGGTGATGACTATGTTGAAAAACTGTATTTTGTGGCTAAGGATTTGTTCTATCAAATAGTGTTATTGTGCTGTTTGTGTCTGTTGTAGTTTCCATGGAAATAAACACGAGGCATTACTTTTGGAGTAACCTATGTATTTCCTTCTATATTTGATACCATGTTTAGCTGTTTGCATTGTTGCCTGTGTGTAAGTTTCAGTACATCTGTGGCTAAGAGAGTACATTTGGGAGAGAGTCTGTGTGATTCTGAGTATGCTGAACTTCAGGAGTTGCCTCAGGAAGGGATGTGGTCTTGGGAGCTGTGTTGGGAGTCATTTTGAGGATACATTTTGTGGAGCATCTGGTGCTGGGAGAGACAGTAGGTTTGGGAGTAAATGGAGCCTTATGAATGTATTTGGAAGATGATGTGGTTTGGGGAGGAGTGTTAGGAATGGAAATGGTCCTTGGGGAAAATGCGGTCCTTGGGGGATGCTCTTGGGGGTCCTTTTGGACTGACTTTGATTAACAGTGTTGGATCTTGTGCCTCTTGTGTGGATTAGGGCTGGCACTTTTGACTGCTGGAAAGTTCTTTCTTGACATGTCTTTTGCCTGATATTTTCATGGCATCTTGCACCCACTGGAGGTCAGTCCTCATATTGCAGTGTGCTGCAGTAAGGGACTAGCAAAGAATCAAAGCCAAGCAGCCATTATGCTTCTGCTTTCTAACATGCAATGTACTGTAAAAGTTGCAGCAAGACCTTTTAAATTAACTTGTCATCGCATACACCATACAAAACCAGCTTGTCATATATTGCAGATGCTTACAGCACAGTCCTTGCTGGTTTGATTTCATGGATTCAGCTCTAGCTGACAACGAATCCTGAACTTGTCAGACTGCTGGTGCAATGGTGTTGGGAATTCCTGTCCTCCTTTTGGCTTGAAAACCTGTGTCTCTTGTTGTTGTGCACAGTGAAGCTACCAAGCCAAAAAGTGGCCAGGATAGCTGTGATATGGAGTTTAATTTCTGATGTTTTCTATGTTAAGACAGATAAGAAAGTGATTAATGGGAGCCCCTTTTCATGGAGTTTGTGTTGCTATCCAGTGGTCATGTCCCTTTTTGCCAAAATGGGTAATAGAGTAGTAGGAAGGGGTTACATAAGAAGAAGATGTGAATTTTGGTGACAGAGAAAAACCTCCTTCCTGTCCATTACCTGTTGGTGGCCACCTTGTGAAGGTTCTTCCTGCTCAAACCGTGTTGTGGTTGACGTTCTCTGAAGTAAGTTTTATTTTAGCTACTTTTCTGCTGTACTGCACTATCTATCTCAGTTTTGAACATTGTACGTAAAGTGCCCCACAGAGACACAGGTTAACCCTTTGACCGAGAAATTACTGGAAAAAAAAAAAAAGAGAGCATGCATTCAGGGAAAGATATTCTTGTTAATGGATGTGGGAATGAAATGCCCCAACCACCCCAGGCTATGTAAGTCAGCGGTCACTCTCAGTGATATCTTTAGAAGCAGCTCTGGAAGGGGCACTGCGCCATCCCCTTTGTGGAGTGGAACTCGTCAAAACTTTTCTGCTTTCTTCTGACCTCCAGGCAGCTCAGGCTGATATCACAAAGTGTGTGTGGGACACCTGAGGGAAAGTGCAGAAGGCACTGACCTGCAGAACATAATTGTCTCCACAAGTCACATTGGGAATCATGCCTTTTCTGTGGGCGCACTGATAGACAGCCATGGAGAAGTTTGCAGGGCTTCAAATCAAAACGTTTTGGAGAGTTTGCAGATTTGTTTGTGTAAATCCAGGCTTTCAGCTGAAGTCCTGAGATCTCTTAAGTGATTTTTGAGATGAAATAACCCAGTTATAGTCTACTAAAGTCTTTTGCCAAAATCACAAAGCTTTTTTCCAATATTTTCTGATAACTGTTTTTTATGGCTGTGGATTTGAAGGCTGAATTTAAATGTTGTTGAAACTTTCATTCACTATGAGTAGTCACAAAAGGGAGGAATGAGAAAAAAATGAGTTTTAAAAATGAAGTTTATCCTAGTTGTTTTTTTTCCCTCCAATTGAAAGATTTTCATTTAAAAAGTTAAATCCAAGCCCATAAAATACACGCCTTAAACCAAAATTCTTATGCTATTAATTTTGAAAAGCAACTTACTAGATCAAAAAGATCTAGTGAATGTTAAGATATTCAATATATCTTTTTATGTAGAAAATCAGGAAGTAAAATCCTTAGTTACAAATTTCAGCTTTATCAAAAAAGGCAATATTCAGAAGGGTTTTATCTCACCTATGTTTAGTCATCAAAAATGTGGATGTAAGTGCATCAGTATCACTCTTTAGCCAACAGAATGAAATTGTAGTTTTTAGGCTATTATCTGAAATCTCTGACTTGATCAATCTTGCGTTTAGTCTGAGAATTAGATCCTTTCATCATCTTGGAAGCATCTGTTTTGCTCTGACTTTGGAAGAGACTTTAGACAAACATTTCAGAGTGCAGCTATCTGCATTTGTTGTAGTGACTGCACACTAACATTTCTCAAGGCTATTCCTGTGTAATTACCAGGCTTTGAGCTGGACTGAATTTAAATCCAGTTTTAATCCATTCATGAGGCCATCTTCCATAGTGGAAGACTCTGCAAATTGGAAAACAGATGACAAAAATATTAAAAATCACTTTAAGGTATTGTGATTTATCAAAATTTGAATGGGACTCCATTTTTCTTCTTGATATAACCATATAACCATGACTAAAAGCGTCAGTTACTATGCAGTAAATAATTACCAGTTAGCTTTTTCCTAGCATAATAAACTTGAAATGGAGGTCTGCAATATTTTACAAGTCCGTATGAAAGATGCTGTGCTAGAAGGCCTTAATAAATCATACCCCAACAGGCCAGGACATTAGAAAGGGCACCCTGAGGATGGTATCGTGAATTGGCAGCTCATGCTGTGGCATTTCCTGTTCAGAGTTTGTTTATTGGTAGGATTATGCCTGGAATCAGATTGGAGCCCCAGTAACAGTCATTTTCTTATCACACAGCACAGAAAGGTGCTAAGCAATGTGGGTCACCAACACTCAGGATAAGGTAACTCTACTAGTCTCAGAGTGGCTGGCATGTGGGAGCTGGCAGCAAGGTGGACGTCCTGCAGCAGGTGTTTGGAAAGAAAGAAAGATTTTATCTCCTGAGAAACCTACAGAAGGCTCAGGAAACAAGAGACAAGGAGAAAGTTTTTGGATCTGTCTCAATTATTGGGAGACTAAAAGTAAAATGGCTTTTATGGCCTTCTCCCCCCCCCCCCCCCCCCAGTTTTTCTTAATGCAAGAAATAATTAATATGATATATAATAATTAGCTCAAATCAAGTGACAGCCACTACACAAAAATGAAAAATTAAGCCAGTGTGTATTTTTCAAGTCTTTTTCTTGTGTCTCATTACAAGGCTAGTTTTTTAATTTGCATAACGAACACTTAATGAATTGGTCTGGAATCTCTTATTCTAAGACACAGTCAGAAAAAAACAAACCCTGTCTAGGTTAAAATTTGTTTAAATTGCAGTCACATACTTGATATTTGGATAGTTAATCACTGTTTCAAAAAACATGCTTCTCAGCCTTCCTGGAGATCAGGTGCATGGTTTGCTCTAGTCATGTTCTAGGTGGGATCTCTTATGGCCTGATGTATCCTCTTTCTAGCTATGGTGAAATTATTAGCTGAAGAGTTTGCTTGCCATCCTTCCTTTCCTGTTTGAAATGTTGAAGCATGCAGGCAGATTGTACAAATGTGCAAACACTGTTTTATGTTAGTGTGAACCTGTGGGCTCAATTTTTTTTTATGTCTTCTAGACCAGATAGTTAGAAGGATTAGGAAAAATAGTTTTTCTTCACTACTTGGGGATTAGCTGCATTCTGTTTCTTCTCTGCTGCTTTTAACTGTTAGATGAAATGGGGAAGGTAAACAATGTCATGAAAACAGAATAGTTTTGAAATCTGTAGGAGCTGTCCCAACAGGTCTGTTCCCTTATTCTCAGAATAAACAGCAAACATAAATAGCTCTTCTTAGTAAGTGCACAGGCATCGCAGTAGGCCGCTAGAGGAAAACAACAGAGTGCCTTCGAAACAGGACAAGCATTGCTGCAAGAAGAGCCTTAGTCATACCTAGAGAGCAGACAGGTTTACTGGAGTGTGCAGCAATGATGATGCCCATTGTAGCCATATGCATTCTTACTGCTCCGTGGAAATCAAATGCCCAGCTAAAATTTGCATTCTGACTTACTGACAACCACTAGCAGTGTAGTGGTGTTACTGGTTCCTAAAAATTCACTAGTGGAAGCTTAGGACCTCTAGGTTTATAGCACATCTTTTAAGCCTCTACTACCTCAAGGTAATGAGAAACTTGCCCTAAGACACGTGCAACAAACAGAGGTAATAACTCAAGGGAGAAAGTGAGCTGTTAAAAGACTTAATAAGAATTCAATGGCAGCTAATTCATACTACTTCCTCTGCAACAACTCCCTGACACTGCTCTTCTATTTGTTATTTCCCTACCTTTCCCCTCACCTTCTACTATGTTGGCTTATTGTAAAATTTGAATTAGTGTCTTCTGCAGCAAACCTTAGTAACTTGAGTTAAGTAATGAATTCATTTGTAATTTAAATACAAGGTTTAACTTTCCAAAATCCACGTGATGCATTGCTTCACAGGGAGGAGACAAGGAAAGCAAATGTATCTCCTCAATTACTATGAATTTCATGTCATGGAACAATATTTGGCAGAGTAGCCTCACTGATGCATTAATATCTGTACACAGATACTTAGTCCTCTTTTTCTTACGTAGGGTCTTGAACAATCTGTTAAAATATGATCAACTGTTGAAAACACAAATGATGGATACTGAAGGCATGCAAAAAATGATCAAGGAAACAGTTCATTGCTGAGTGTTTGAGATTGAGTGTTACAATGATGGTTTCGGTGAGAACTGATTGTTATTGTAAATTTAACTTTCCAGTTCCATAATTATAAACAAACAGTGAAAACAATACCTCTGCAGTTACATAAATTTGCTGCCCAGGAAGTATATTTTATGCAGAAAGCCCCCATGTACAGAAGGAGTGTGTCCTTACCGCCTCTGAAGATGGTGAAGCTATAAACGTTTAGAGTACTTGAGTCCACAGTGTTATCTGCTGGGATTTTTTTTCTCTGCTAAAGGTCTTTTCACAGCACGCCCCTTCTGTCTTTTTGGTGTGGCAGAAGACAAACGATTGAGTTGTTTCAAACATTGTTGCCTGCTGCTCTGCCATGTGTATTTGGAGAGTCCCCTCTGGCAAATGGAACCACAGTTCTTACAAAAGGAGTCGAAGAAAATCAAAGTTCATATTACTGGACAAAGTCTGAGGATGAGAAGAAAGGGAAGCAGTCACCATGTTCCCTACTTCACTTGGGGAAGAAAAGAGTGGGCAGGCAGGTTCAAGGAGGTCATCAGTGCAACCACAGCCCCAGATTTTCAAAAGTACCTTGGAGTCTTCTGTTTTTCCTAGTGAGATGTTTCCTAAGGATGATACGGAGACTAGGTAGGACTGTGGTCCTTACTTGCCTCCAACACAGCAGCAGCACTCTAGTTCTTCATTTTGTACTTGCCTTTTTGTGTGTATGTGTGTGTGTGTGTGAGAGAGAGAGAGGTTTTAGTACTATTTTCCTTTCTTTTTAAAGCAGTTTGAGAGCCTCTGGAAAAGAACTAGTCAGAAGCAGTACTAGTACAAATAAACCTCGAGGTTATATGTAGCTAGAGATGACAAAAATAGCACAGATCTGGAACTACTGTAAGGACAAGGGTGAAATAGGCAGGGAAAGACAGAAAAGTCCCTTGGGTTTCGTGTCTTGGAAGAAATAAGTGTGGAATGTACTGGCCAGCCATAATTGTCTCCCAAGAAGAACAGAAGGATCATTACAGATCTCGTAATGTATAACAAACAAGGTACAATTAAGGAGGATGATTCATTCTTAGAAACTATTATTAATTAGTTCATGAACTGTGATGAAGATGAGCAGATATAAAATATTAATTGCTATGTGATGTTTAATTAATATATCTTCAGGTTATGGTTCTCAAAATAAAAAGAATAATATATTCACTTAGAGATTAATTCTGTGACTGAGTGTGAGCTTTGAAGTCCTACTTGCCAGAATCCTGTTTTAAGTCAGTTCTGCTCTCATAAATGGGAGCAGATTGTATTTGTATGAGACAACATAACACAGAGATACTTTCAAAGGTAAACTTGTTTTGTAGTCTGCTAGTGTTCTGATAATGGTGAAGAGAACATAAGTGTTTCTGTTTGCTATAATGTGAGTGATTGGGGTCTTCTTTTAGTCAATTCAAAGTGAAAGAAAGGTAATTTATATATTGGCATGTTCCAGAAACATCTTGATATTGCTTTAGACATGTAAAGCTCTTCTTACTGGGCTTGTTGTAACATTTCTTCTATGTTCTAGTATAGATGCTTCAGCTCTGTTTTGTAGTGTGACGTATGCAGTCATCCTTCTTCCCTGCCTGAGCAGTAGCGCTGCTTAAAAACCTTCTGTCCTGCATAATGAAATGTGAACACATTTCCCTTCATAGAACTAAGCTATGGCAGGATGTGAGCCACAGGAGAGAAATTCTATGTGCAGATATGACCAGAGCTGGGAACAGTCAGGGCTGGCTTTTAGAGGAATGTGATCTTATTTCTGTAGCGTTGTTTGGAAGTGCTGTAGTTTCACGTGTATCGCTAAGAGGTTCTGTAATGAAAAGCCCATGTTTAGACACAATACAGGCTACATGCATGTGGGTAACAGAGTGGAAAGTTAGTGCCTGAAGTCTCTATGCTTATAACTGTCCTCCAGCCCTCAAGTTCTCTGAACACCAGTTTTCTCTCTTTACCCAGAGCTCTTATGTATTTGCTTCTGATAACGTGAGGGTCATCACTGGGTTGCTTGGGGCCTGACTTGAAGTACCCAAACTTTTGATGAGGTGTTGTCTCAAATAAGGGGTTTAACAGCAGAAATATGATATAGAAAGCCCAGAATCAGATTATTTGAGAGGGAAGTAGTGTCAGATCTTACTGGCTTGCCCAAATGAGTTCGCATTTGAGCTGTCAACTCAGTATGTGTTTCAACAGTCTTAGTCCGCACCACGTACAAGCAGACAAATGTATGGTCTGATCTGAAGCTTAGAGTAACTTTATTAAACTTAAAAGCACTGAAATTCATTAGTAGAATATACTGAATTTAAAACAACAGTAGACATGTACAGATACTTTGTTTTCTGGGCAGGGAATTCATATGAGTTGGTGAAGCACTGACTCCAGCCATGGTTTGTTCTTGTTTATTCAAAGAAAAACAGAGAGAAAAAAAAAACAATTACCTTTCTTTTTTCTTATCTTTTTTTTCAATTCTGTTTCAAATGAAGGTGTAACTGAAGTAACCTAATGAAAGTCAGAGAGTAGGATAAGTCTTCCCAAGGACAAGTCTGAATAGAGTTGCATTCTTAAGCTTGCCCTGAATTTTCTCCAGGTCATCCCTTGGTGAGAGTATGCATACACTGCTGTGGCCTGAGTCTAAAACCAGAGCCAACAGTGCAATACTACACGTAAAAGTAGAAAGCCCGAGGATCTCCTTCTGAATATTGCACTGCTTGGGTGATTGCCTGATGCATGAGATCAGCTTTCTTATAATTTATGTAAGTTTGAGTAACCGTAAGTCATACAGAACCTTTAGAGCCTCGACACTCAGGTTAGAACATTCACCCCGATCAGTTTGGAGGTCTGCTCTTTTGCATCTCTCTGAGAGGTAATTTTCTTCCCTATAACGTGTGAAACCATCTGCTCTTCACCCTTAAATCCTGTACTAGTCATGGCAGCAAAGATGAGAAGATACATACATTCAGTTGCAAATAAATATTGACAAGCATTTCAGACAACAAATAGTGTAACAGAGTCCAGCTATAATATGAAGAAGTCAGAAGACATTCAACCAGTGATTAATAGATTCCGATGAGTTCGTGTTTGTTCAGAGAATTTATTGCCAGTAGGAGTTACAAACACCTAACAAGCCTTTCTTCCCTGTTGTGTGTGGCAGTGATAACTCTTCCATTTTGTTGGCCTCAGGTGCCTGCCAAAGACAGGATTATCTTCTTCTGTTAGTACGTCTTCTGTCTACTCTCTTCATAGCAGACTGCACCCATTTCTGATTAGGGTGTACGCAGATCTTGATACCGTTTGTGGTGATAAACCTGCAGGGGGAAGGAAAGCCAGGCAGCCATTATATTCTGGTCTCCAAAGCCAGGTTTGCTGTTCTGTTTTTTATGCAGAACATGAGGACAAGTGTGGTAAAACCATATTGCATGCTAGAGTTTAAAATAGTTACTTGGCATAACAGCAGCTAACAATATCAGTTCCCTATTCATGGCATAGGTAAGTATGCAACATATACGGTTACATGCGTATACGCTGATATTTAATTTAAAATAGAGCATTCCTCATAATCTGAGAATTTGTGTGAAATTGTGATGCTCAGGAATTTTCTAGGAATTTCTAGGACACCTATTTCCTAGGAATAGGTGTCTTGGATTTGATTAGAAACTGCATATGAGATACAGAGGCCAAATACATCTCCTGCCAGGCGTTACAGTTATTCCACATTCTTCCATTGGACCCTTCCCCTTGGCTCAGTTCAGTGTCTAAGCCCTCCCTGAGATTTTTGCAGCCTTCTGGGTAGAAAGATTATAGTTGTCCAGTGAGAATTCTGCCAGCTTTGGTGAGCAACATGTGTCTTCAGACTCTGTTATCCTACCTTTTGCCTCTCCCCTTGTCAGTAGGTGATTTGACTCTTTCACAGGTAACTGGAAGGGTGACCTGAACTAGCTTGAGTCTGCAAGCTGGGCTGTGAAGCGTGTCCTGATACCTCTTCCCTTTTTGATGGAAGCTTGTATGCAAAGTTGAGTGTGGAAGTGGGCTGTGCATTAGATACTTACATGACAGCTTCCACTGGAACTTTCTGCTTTTCATAGCTGACAATACTTCTGATGTCCACTTTCTGTGCAGACAGATTTACACAGGACAATTTGCGCATTGACTGACTTGCAACGCTCCCTGCAAGGGGAAGAACAGATGAATGACAAAGGCAGTCAATACTGTATTTGCATTTTAACCACAAAAACGTCTTCTAAATGGTGAGTTCCAGCTGATTTTCAGCTATGGTTTGAACGTGAATGTCTCATGAGATGTGCAGACAATACCAGTGATACAAGAGAGCCCAGGGTGTCTTTCGTGACATCCTACTGTCTGTTATATGTCATTGGAATCTTCATGGTAAAATGTATATCATCTACACAGAGGTGCCCATGTGACGTAGTGCATCTTTTCTGGATAGATTTTGAAATACTATCTGAATGTGGTTCAGTTTTACTGTCCCTGCTGTCCATGTGAAAGAAAAGTAAAGCTTCTTCTTTCTCAATTGGCATCCAAAACTAGAATTTAAAAACACGCCAAAACACATCAACATACATACTAACTGTTTAAATACAGGAGATTCAATTGGCAGAATGCTGACTGCATTGCACGCTTGCTGCAAATCTAGTATCAAACCCAATAAAGTGCTAACTAATCCCCTCTTTCCTCCAATATTTGCATATGTTTTAGGGAAACGCAATTGTGATTAATAAGGAGGCTGTATTAGTATAAAATTCTCTGGGCAGCTGTCACATTACATAGGAATAGCTGCTTAAGTGAAGTGAAGTATACATACATATTACTAGAAGCTTCTGCTTCTGGTTTTTCTTCACCATCAAAGATAGATGGGTTTGGAAAGGCACAGGAGGACAAACAGAATGTGGCTGTATTCTGAGGTTTATTCTTGAGGAATGTATAGAGAAGCTGGCTTGCGAAGCCCAAGAGTAGTTCAGGTACAATTTGCTAACCATAACATCTGCCTTGAATAATCTAATTACCTGTGAGCTTTTTTTAATTTGAAATAATTTCAACGTGAAATCAGCAAACACATTAGCCTGCGGAGAGGCTGCAGCATGGCCAGTGCATGGCTACTGGCAGAACTGCTAACTCCTGGGGTTTTGTTTGCCTGAAGGAGTTTCTTCAGAGCTTGCATTAGTCACAAGCAGTGCCGTATGTTTTCTTGCAATTCAGTACATGAACATACCTTACTGCACCCCTCAAATTTCTTTTTCAAAGTGTGGTATTAAAGAGCTCAAAGGTAGCCGTAAGGTTTTTATTATCCCTGTAAATATCCCTTATACTAACACCTCAGTATCCCTTCTACTACATCATTTCCAGGGAAAATGAGTAAGAAATAACACAAGGAATACCTGCAGAGCTTCTCTAAAACTGAGAACAAAACCAAAGCATATATCCTGGAGCATGATAGTACAAACTGTCAGTTGGTAGCACTTAGCCACGTGTTGCTGAGATGAACAGCAGCAGCATTAATCAAAATATGAGAATACAGAAAGATCTATCTCTAGAGGCACTAAGATAATGTACTCAACGTGTGGATACATAGTTTTATGAATGCTTAGCAGGTCTCAGTTTGGTTTTCATGTGGTTTTGTGAAGTGTTTTTGTATCTGCATGTTTTTGTGGGTTTGCAGACGGCTTGCATGAGTGTTTTCTGTGATTTTTCTGTGCTCTTTTGCATGAAGCTAATTGTGTAAGTGTGCTACATGTAGTACATTTACATGATACACATGGCCTAATCCAAAAGTCACGGACACAGACATGACTAGTTGTAAACTCATTCAGTACATGACTAAGAAACATGGTTCATTTCAGTGCGCATAAGTGATTTCCAACAAGATATTAAATTGTATGAAACCTGGAGGAGAGAAAACCTTGTATAAATACCTTGTTTTCTTTGCACTTTTTGTTCTTATCTGTTCATTCCAAAATACTTGTTTAGAAAGAAGCAAATATTCAAAATACAGAACAGAACTGGAAGAATTTCTGACATCTTGGGGCATCAAAATCGTTTATGCCTATATGGTCTGAGAAGGTTCAATAAAAATTGAAAACTTACATATGATAGAATTGCAGAGTTGTCTGAGTTTGAAGGGACCTAGGGACCATTAAAGGCCATCTAGTCCAGCTCCCTGCAATGAACAGGGACACCTACAGTTACGTCAGGTTGCTCAGAGCCCTGTCTAATCTGACCTTGAGTGTCTCTGAAGATGGGGCATCTGCCACATCGCATTGCATCTTCAAGCTTTCATGGTTTTGAGAGAGAAGGCACAGAAACTCTGTAAGGATTATAAGCCATAGAAACTCTCCTTGCATTGAGGTAGAAGCCAACCTATTAACAGAACATCAGATTAAATCTCCCATAAATCTCCTTCTGCTTTAGCCCTTTTCCTTGCAGTTCTGATCCGGATTTCTTGCAAGTTTGATCTCATGCATCAACTCTGTCTGAGAATGAATCCTCTAATTCTTCAGACCATTAGTGCAATGTGGAGCAATTCCTTTCTTAGGTTGTACACTTACCTTCCGCCGTATGCAGAGTGAAGATGCCAAGCCAGACTATGACCAGGATGACTGTGGTGTGGAGTTTCATTGCTGGTGGCTTCTCTCTTGAGACAGGAAAGAAAGTGGTTATGGTGAGGCACCTTTCACAGTGCTTATATATTGTCATTCAGTGGTCAGTTCTTGTGTTCGCTCTTGGGGCGTCATGGTGGGGTTGAGTGCAAGTGGAAAAAATTGAGTGGCAGTACTTTTTCTGGTGATAGAACCACCTCCTTTCCCCCACCCGTCCTTCACTAGCCCCCCTGTGAAGGCTTTTCCTGCTCAAACCCCACTGTGGTTGCACTTGCTTCTGTGCTGCAAGTTAGGTTTATTTCATGCTGCAAAAAGTGAGAGCTCTTGCTCTATAGTGGAAACCTTTAACAAATGTTCCTGTCCTTTCACGCCTCAAGTTACAGTGCTGCAGCTAAGCCTCACCACAGAGGTACAGAATAACATTCAGGCTTACCTCTTTGACCAACAGACTGCTTGAAAAGGGAATTGTGAGCTAATGGATGGTAGAAACAGGAACAATATGGCTTTTTCCATAGCAGCTGTAGATTGTTCGTCACTTTAATATATAACTTAAGATGCGGCTGTGGAATGCTGTCAGTCCCATCTCCTGTGTGTGTTGGAGCTTGCCAACTTCTGCTTTCTCTGCAATTTTGAGTCAAAGCAGATACCACTAGTGTTCTGGGAAAAGGATGAATGAGTATACTGTTATATAGAGAGCCAGTTCTACTAACTCTCCTTCTAGTCTTCCACGGCTACATCACAGTGGCTTCAAAGAGGAATAAGAATTCATTAAGTCTATTTTTTTTTTTTCATATTATGATCTATTACAAAGAAAGGAGATAGATAGATAGAAAAATAACCAAGCCATCAGGCACAGTTCACAGGAGAGAGGAAAAAAGTTCACCATGCTTTTGTGTAAACATGGTGTCAGTAACAGGCCTGTCAACTTGTTTTTCCACTTATGCCACTGTCAAAGGTGTCCTTTTACAGAGTCTGCGTAGTCAAATCACCAGTGTTGTGTGTTCTTCCTATGATATGGTGAGGTGGTCTGGGTTACTGGACAGCACTGTTGCATGTCAGAGGTTTTGTACCTGCACATGTTTTCCAGACATTCTGTGAAACTCCAGGCACCATATGTAGCAGTACCTGAGCTGACATCATTATCTGGAGCCTCTGAGGAGAAATCTTCCTTCATGCCCAATAGAAAAGCCACACTTTTCAGGCCTTTGGAGACCCAGCTGAGCCTACTATCAGTAGGTGAGAACCAGGCTGCCTGACGCATGAGACAGAAGGCAGTGGTTTAGAACAGCTGTCAGCTCAAAGCCTGGAGCAGATGGGAGTCTGTTGTTTCATCTCAGCAAGTTACTTCTAGCTTTTCAAGTTCTTGATAACCTCAGTATAAATTGCTTTACATGGGGAAGTACAGCCATTCCCTAAGATTGCTCAGAAAAATTAAGATGGAGCCAAGAAGTGAGCTCACATGTTTGGCTCCTCGGTTGTAGCAGCTGACCTGTAAGCCCAGGAACAGCTTGTAGCTCTTATAGCTTCTATAAGAACACACTGCTTGGTTTATTGGTCCATGCATACACAATATTTGATCCTTACGGTTTGAGTCTTTCATCTAATATATGTTATGCAATCTAAGGAAAATTAATGGAAAAGGTAGACTGTAAGCAGATGTAAGAGACTTGCTGCTTTCTTTGAATGACTGTTAAATCCACTTGTAATACCAACGTAAGTTGCACCAAAATGGAAAATTGGACCCAAAGCTTTGAAGCCAAAGCTTCAACCCAGAGCACCTAAAGTCAATGTCTAATGCCACACAGAGGAGTAGTTGCGCTGACCTGACCAGTGCTACTGGGGAATGTTAACTCCTTGTCCAAGCACTGCTGCTGAACGCTGCCTGAAATAACTCTTTGGATGAAATATTTCAACTTGTTGGTGCGAGGCAGCTTTGAGATGCAAGATAGCACCCTTGTCATTGATGACCACTTTTTTTTTCCGTGCTAAGAGAGGGGATGCTCCCCCACTTCTCACTGATATGGTGCATACATGAATATATAGACTCACTGATACTGCACCCACAGCTCTGAGTGAAAGGGGCACCAGATGTACTGAAAGAGAACCAGGTCAGAAAAGGACCCACTTACAGCAGCTCTTGCAGTTTGTAGATTCATCCCTGAGGTCGCATTAGAAAGCCTGTTTCTTCTTCATTCTTTTTTCACCATTCTTGAGGTGGGATGGAAAAATTGCTTTGTGGCAAGTTTTTCCCATCTCCATATTTCTCATTTGCTGTGGCCTCCAGGGTTGTCCCTCTGTGAACCTGATTTATGTCCAGTAAAGTCTGTTTTAGAGAAGAGCTTAATAATGTGGAGTTCCCAAGCCTTGTGAATATTTACTGATATCTGATGATGCAGTGTTGTATGAAACTCACTTTTTCTCATAATCTAATCTAATTATGGTTCTGCAAAAGCTAAGAGCAAGATGATCAGATGTCTGGTCTTTCTAGTTTCTTGCTGCTAATTCATATTAAAAAGACTGCTAATAAGTGCCCAGAGGACTTTTTCTTTTACTGCTTCTCAACTCTAAGTAAGTGGAATGCTAATGATTGTTCTCCTGGGCTTGATTGACTCTTGTGTGGTTCACTTATTGTAGGATGCTTTCAGAGCTTGCTGGAGTGAAAAGATCATTTGTAGCTTGTGATAAAGCCATGGATAAGTATGATTTTTTTGATTGTACAGTCTGAATTGTGGATAAAAGTGATTAATTTGACCATGATGCTTCCCAAACTCTTGGCTACAGGTCTGATGTTTTGCATGCTACAATAGCTGCCCTTCCCTCTCTGCTGTATCTCATGGCTGACACGTGTCCTTTTTGCTTAGAGAGGGCAGATGCCTACAGTGGATAGCGCAGATATGGATGTACAGATGCATCAATACCTAGGCTTTGGAGCCTACACAGCTATGGAAAACCACAGGCCTTGAGTTCATATCTCAGGCTCCCTATAAAATGTGGGGAGAAAACCAGTCACCTGCATCTGGAGCCCAAGGTTCTAAAAGGTGGTCAATAAATACCAAAAATAAGATGTTTAGGGTTGCAGGAACAACCGTTTCCGACTGGGATCTGCAACCCTGAGGCTTTTCCTGGAGTGCTACTGAAGCTGCTTTCCTACAGCACAGCCGGCTGGGCATGGTGCAGTGGGGCACTACTCTCTGCTGACCACATGTATTGGGTTAGAGCTTGTTCAGGATGCTTGAGAGCTAGTTTCAAATTTTTCCTCCACATAGAGACTCAGGATGCTCAAGGGCTCTCGACATCCCTTCAGCAATTCAAAATGAAATGAGCAGGTTTACATATTCCCATATTCTGGACACATCTCAGCATTGCTTTCAACCTGTAAAGCTCTTCTTACTGGGCTTGTTGTAACATCTATTATTTTTTCTAGTGTAGTTGTTGAGAACTTCAGTTGGACAGCTTTGTTCTACATAATGGAGGCTCAATAGCCTGACTTGGCTCTGTTTTATAGTGTGACATATGCAGTCATCCTT
Organism: Alectoris magna; assembly: GCA_030625065.1. Classification (NCBI taxonomy): domain Eukaryota; kingdom Metazoa; phylum Chordata; class Aves; order Galliformes; family Phasianidae; genus Alectoris; species Alectoris magna. Next base: position 112,572,749 of record CM060560.1, read on the forward strand.
CTTCCCTGCCTGAGGCAGTAGCACTGCTTAAAAACCTTCTGTCCTGCATAATGAAATGTGAACACATTTCCCTTCATAGAACTAAGCCATGGCAGGATGTGAGCCACAGGAGAGAAATTCTATGTGCAGATATGACCAGAGCTGGGAACAGTCAGGGCTGGCTTTTAGAGGAACGTGATCTTATTTCTGTAGCGTTGTTTGGAAGTGCTGTAGTTTCACGTGTATCGCTAAGAGGTTCTGTAATGAAAAGCCCATGTTTAGACACAATACAGGCTATGTGCATGTGGGTAACAGAGTGGAAAGTTAGTGCCTGAAGTCTCTATGCTTATAACTGTCCTCCAGCCCTCAAGTTCTCTGAACACCAGTTTTCTCTCTTTACCCAGAGCTCTTGTGTATTTGCTTCTGATAACGTGAGGGTCACATTGGGTTGTAGACATGTACAAATACTTTGTTTTCTGGGTAGGGAATTCATATGAATTCATATGAAGCAGCAACTCAAAAATTCTCATAATCTGAGAATTTATGTGAAATAGGGATGCACAATTATTTCCTGGGAACAGAAGTCTCAGATTTGATTAGAAAACACGAGGTATACAGAGGCCAAACACATCTACCAGGAGTTTTAGTTATCCCAAGCTCTTCCACAGGACCCTTCCCCTTCGGTCATTTCAGTGCCTTAGGGTCCAGTTTCCTAGAAGGGCCCTAGAAGAACCTTCTGGCTCTGCCCTAAGCTCTCACTGAGATTTCTTCTGGGTAGAAAGATTATAGTTGTCCAGTGAGAATTCTGCCAGCTTTGGTGAGCAACATGTGTCTTCAGACTCTGTTTTCCTACCTTTTGCCTCTCCCCTTGTCAGTAGGTGATTTGACTCTTTCACAGGTAACTGGAAGGGTGACCTGAACTAGCTTGAGTCTGCAAGCTGGGCTGTGAAGCGTGTCCTGATACCTCTTCCCTTTTTGATGGAAGCTTGTATGCAAAGTTGAGTGTGGAAGTGGGCTGTGCATTAGATACTTACATGACAGCGTCCACTGGAACTTTCTGCTTTTCATAGCTGACAATACTTCTGATGTCCACTTTCTGTGCAGACAGATTTACACAGGACAATTTGCGCATTGACTGACTTGCAGTGCTCCCTGCAAGGGGAAGAAGAAATGAATGACAAAGGCAGTCAATACTGTTTTCACATTTTAACCACAAAAACGTCTTCTAAATGGTGAGTTCCAGCTGATTTCCAGCTATGGTTTGAACGTGAGTGTCTCACGTTCTGGATTTTGAATCAAGATCTGGATTTTGAAATATATCTGAATGTGGTTCAGTGTTACTGTACCTGTGTTCCAAGTGAAGGAAAGGAAAGCTACTCGTTTCACAGTCTTATTACCTGTGTGCTTTTCTCTGTTTAAAGTAATTGCAGGGTGCAATCAGCAAATGCATCTTATCCTGCAGAGGGACTGCAGCATGGCCCGTGCATGGCTATTGGCAGAACTGCTAATTCCTGGGGTTTTGTTTGCCTGAAGGAATATCTCTTCTGAGCTTGTATTAGTCAGAAGCAGTGCCATATGTTTTCTTGTAGTTCAGTACAAGTACATAGTGTCTCGCTCCAATTATCAGAGCGAGAGGGGAGATTCTTTGAGTGATACCTGGAGTGAGACTGAGACACAAGTGAGGTCAAATGTTATCTGACCGGTTTATTATCAGTTTAAGTGATGGGGAAGGGAAAGGCTGGTGGTTATTACAAATAAGGGTGATCAGGATGGAAAGGCAGGAGATAGGAAAGATAGGAAAAGAGCAAAATATGTAAAGTGGGGATAGTCACCACCAAGGATACAGCAGTGTCTTATTGTGCACCATTCTGATAGTCCAAGGCCAGGGCAGGAGTAAGGGCGCACAGGGAGGTGGCGGCAGAATGGCTGGCCTTGTGCAGCATGTAGGTAAACAGTAGACAGTAGAGTAGTCAACAGTAGATGCTGTCTGATTTTCCAATCTGAAATATTTCATTTTTTTGTATTGGCTAAGCTAGTAAATGTTACCTGACACAAAGAAGGTGTCTCGCTTCAATTTATAGGACGGAGAAGAGGTTCTTTGGTATACGTATACCCAGCGTGAGATTAAGAAACAACAGTTAAAATGTTGGTCCGACCAGTTTATTACAAACCTTAATCAGGGAGATGGGGAAGGGGAGGATGGACAATTTAGGGTGATGGGGAAGGGAAGACGGGCGATAGAAAAGATAGAAAGAGGCAAGAATTGCGTAAAGCGGGGATGGTCACCACCAGGATCCAGCAGCAGTCCCATTCACAGACATTCCGATGGTCCAAGGCAGAAGTGCAGGGGTGGGGGGGAGAGCAGCAGCAGCCGTGGCCGGCCTTGGGCAGCAAGCATGTAGCAGGAAGAAGCCGCAGGGTAAGTACGGGAACGAGCAGCAGGATTCAGGTAGCAGTTCCGGAGAGTCCGTCAATGAGCAGGACTTCCGTAGCGAGGGATCTGATGGCAGACACCTTTGTGTTCTTCAGTGGTTCAAATGTTAGTCCCACCGGTTTATTGCAACTAATAATCAACTGAGAAGATGGGGAAAGGAAAGCGGCGACTACTGAGAATTAGGGTGATGGGGAGGGGAAAGCAGGTGAAAGGAAAGGTAGGAAGAAAGCAAGAATAGTGTAAAGCGGGGATAGTCACCACCTAGATGCATCAGTGTCCTGTCACACGTCGTTCCGTTGGTCCAAGGGAGAGCAGCTGCAGAAGGGAGCAGCAGCAGAGTGGCTGGCCACAAGCAGCAAGCCGGTGCAGTGCAAAGCAAGTGGTGGAGGAAGCAGCAGGGTCTCACGCAGCAGGTCCAGGAGAGTCCGTTAGCAGCAACAGAGCAGCAGTGAGGGATCTGATGGCAGACACCTTTGTGTTCTTCTTCAGCATGCAGGTCTCAGGTCTTCTGCAGCATGCAAGCATCACGTTGTGAGGAATCTGATGTCAGAAACCCCCAACTTCATGGTCATTTATCCCTCTTTTATCCTCCCTTTTTCCTGCCTATGTGACATCCCTGGGTGCACCTCCTGAGATGGCCATCTTCCTCGAGATAAACCCACACAAAAGACTGCTTCCCGGCCATTCATCTGCAGCTTCTCTCTTTCTTGTTGCCCCTGGCTTAGTCCATCTAGTCCATCTGTGTCCCTCAGACAGAGGATTTCTCAACCCTTGACCAGGGCTAGCCTGGGCTAGTCCATCGGTGTCCCTTAGACAAAGAGATTTCTCAATCCTTGACCAGGACTTGTCTAGGCTTGTCCACCCTCAGCAAACTTTGAGGCAATAGTGCAAAAGCATGGCCTCTTACAGAAGGCAGGGAGCAGCTCGGTCAGGCTCTCATGTGGAAGAGAGAGATTGGCTTCAGTTCACCACTGACTGTGTTAGCTCTTCTAGCAAGTGCAACAATCCAGATGAGACACAGCCCTGGGAGAGGAGAGCAATAGCAAACCTTGCTCAAGATGCTCAAGGGCTCTCCACAGCCATTCAGCCCCTATTCAGGCAGAGCAGCCTATCTCGGTTTCAGAGATATAACAACTGGACACAGAAGAGTGAGAGGGACATGTGAGAACCATCATGCATAGCAGGAGGCAAAGTCAGAGCCTACTCTTGTACAGCTCCTAACCAGCTAGAGAATGCAGTAGTTTTCTTAATTTTGTGAGGTCATTTTAACTGTAGCAATTTTTGTACATACCCTAATTCATGTCAGCAAACCCAGTGAAGGAAAAACAATATGCAGTGAGCAGCACATTGGGCCTGATATCAGAATTTCCTTACTAGGGAATGAGTCTGACATACTGCATATTCTCATACTGTCCTTATCTTTCAAAGAGTCAGGCCAAGATCTTCACAGGTAAGTAAATCAGACAGTCCTAGAAATGAATATCCTTAGTGACTATTCCACAGCCCTTCTTTGTGTCAGGTAAGGATATCTGTGAAATATTCTCAGGCTGCTTTATTTTTTTCCTTCCTTTTGTTGTTGTATTTATGTTTTCTCTTCCTTCCTTCTCAAGTAAGACACAGAATACAGTTTTTCTTTAGCATTTCCTTCTGTGCATGCCTTATCTGTGTAGGATCAAGGGTGTGCAAACCAAGTCTTACTCTATTAGTCTTCAGGAGAACATTCAGACTTTTTCTGTGACCACAGACAGTCTATGTCTGTGGACCCTGGAGACAGATCTAAACGAATGGCCTGCTTCTAGGTAAACACAAGCTTTCCACAGAAAACTAAAGAAACTCAAGTTCTTATGTTTTCTCAGTAGGGACAACTACTCAGCTTGTACCTCACGCTCTGGAGAGAGCCTGGCCAGTCAACAGGAGCTTGGATTTCTTTGCTCCATGATGGTCACCAAAGGGAATATATTGAACTGAAGTTACTGGGGAAAGGGGGACTTAGAGATATAAGAACACGGATAAGTGGTGTTTGCGTGTCTTTGTCTCATCTGTTGTGCATGTAATATTACAAGTACACAGGGTTTTCCTTACAGTGCCAGGGAATAATTTTGCAGTTGAAACTATTTTAATGAATGTTTAGAGTTGAGGGCTAACTCCTGCTAACTTCTCTTGTCTCCACCCAATAATTTTTGTAGAATTGGCCAGGGATTTAAAAAAAAAAAGAAAAAAAAAAGGGGTGGGGGGAGGTGGGGAACAGATGAATAATGCAACATTTGTTTTCTGAAATTTCCAAAATGGAATCTTTGGGATTCTGTCCTATTTTTCAGCACGTAGCTAGTTTCATTTGTTTAAAACAATAATTATTAGCATTTTTAATAACCAAATCTACATGAGTTCCTGAGACAGAGTTTAACAAATTTGCTAAATCCTTTTAAGGAGTGATGGAGATACAGAAGGACCATTCCAGCGTTTTTGCAAGAGAAATTTAAGGGATTTGTTTTTCTTTTTAATGAGGATAATTTTTCTTCCTTCAAAAGCAGTTTAAGTAGGCACAGCCTTTTGAAGAAGTACTTTTGTACTTTGTCTCTCAGATGAAGAACTATCACACTTTCTAACCACACCACTGCTGAGGTGCATTGCCTTTCTTCATGCTATAATCTGATGATTTTGGGCCACATCCTGTTCTGCGAAGTGTTGAAATATTTTTTAAAACTGATCACAGCTCCTGATCCTAATCTACTCTTGCTCTATGAAATAAAACATGGTGCACACGCAGGTGTACCTTTCAAGTGATACAGACTGGGAAGAAGATTTTCCTTTTATTTGGCTTCTCTGTTTCCTTAGCCATTTGCTCAGTGAGTCAGTTTCAGTGATGGAGTAACAGCACAAATGAAGCCTTAAGTGACAAAGGTGACAAAAAAAGAACTCAAGCTCACACAGGCCTGCAGCAGACACCTACTCTTGACAATGTTCCACTCTGAACTTTCTGAAAGAATCCTTGGGGTTTATTCATTCTCTGGGTTTTTCCCCTCATAATCACTATGAGCGTGAAAGCATGTGTGAGACAAATGCTCCAGTCTGTATTCTTCACCTGAGCTCCCTGCAGTGTGTGATGCAGTGTGGTAGGCAAGAGGGTATGGGAAAATTCCCCCCTCAACCTTCTTCAAATTAGTATTCATTTTATACTTCGTAATTTCAAACAGTGGGCTGTGGCTGTTAAATGCTGTTTCACTTTTCCTTTGCAACCTAATTTTATCTCTCACTAAGGGCTGCAGAAAACCCCGCCATGTCTAAGGCAGCCATAAATTAAGAGCTCCCTCCCATGGCTGTCATGTTTCTTGCACATAATTCAGCAGATTTTGGCATGGCCATGGGCCATTTTATTCCTCTCCTATGGTTCAGTATGGCCATATGCGCAGCACTCTGCTCAGTGTAACAGGGCGTGCCAAACCTGGTGATTGCCATTACTCTACTCTCACACACAAATCTGCAACAGGAGCCAGTAAGCCTACCTGCTTGTGCCAGGTCTAGTTTCCATTAACCGATTTGCTCTATACATATGAGCTTATTTATTGGCATGGGACACTGGTTTCTTCCACACCCTACACTTCCTCCTTTGACATAAACAGTTACTTTCACAGAATGGCTGAGTTGGAAGGGGCCTCTGGATGTCATCTGGTCCAACTCCTCTGCTTAAGCAGGAAAACCCCAAGCAGGCTGCCCAGGCCTCCTCATTTTAAACACAGAAAAGAAGGCTGCTAATTTTATAATTTAAGGCACACACAAGAATAGGTGACCTAATTTAAGAACTGCCTTGTCTATCCTGGTTCCTACCTTATTCCGGCTCTTCTCATTGTCAGTCCACCTGTGACCTCATCCTGTTCACTGCAGGGGAGTTGAACTAGATGACCTTTAAAGGGTCCTTCTCACTCAAACAATTCTATGGTTCTATGAGGTATTTTGCCTCCTCTCACCATGTGCAGCCAGCACATTCATCACAAGAGATGATACAGTTTTTGTATAGTGCTTCTCCCATGAGGTTCTCAAAAAGTTGTAAGAATATTGGAAACTATATTTAGCATCCTCCATGGCAAAAGAAGAAACAGATTTGGCAAAGTAGAGAATTTGTGCTGTAGCAGTGCACTGTTCCTCAGATTGGCTGTGGAGTGGGTTGTCTGATAGCTAGACTTCTCTTTGCCTTTGCTCTGCCATGGATAAGGCACTGTTGTTAAAGCAAGAAAATTCTATAGTCTTTGGTCTCAAAGACTCTAGGAAATAGCTACTGTGACTCTTGCCTTGAGTTAGCAATGTCATTTTTTTTTTTTTCTGTGGCAGTTAGCTATGGTTTTTAACATTTAGGTGAGAGTTGTATGTTTTTATTGTTTGGAAGTGAAGCCCACAGGAGAAGTGTAGACTGGGTGTTCCTTAAAGAACTGCAAGAGTTCTCTCATGGGGAACTGGAGCTAGGAAGTTAGCAAATTCTTGCTCTCTCTTCAAATTTGTACCTTGCTCAATCCACCAGCCACTTGGTTGAGCCTCACAGTCATGAGTTGTTACTCAGCCTTTAAGTGCACTCTTGCTCCCATCTGATCTCTCCTTCTGTGCCCTCTGATTAAATATATCTTAGTCATGTGTATCTTCTTCATGAGGGAACACAGCTCTTGCTGAAAATCAGTTTGACTGGATTGGGGCAGAGTGGGGTGGTCACGGTGGGTCATGGAGGCTGCTGCTACTCCCCACTCTCTCTTCCTTCAGACCATGGCGTATAATGTAAGTAGCTGTATCATGAATATGGGCAAAATTGGGGTTCCATTTTGCCATTCTTCTATAAGAACTCAGCACCTTGGTCTAGAGTAGGTAAGTGTAATGGAAAGAGGGAGAACATGATGCATTAAGGGAATATTGCTGGGGAAAGCAGATTGAAATAGCTGTCAGTTGGTTCAGGTAAATTGAGTTCTACTCATGTATTACCTATTCTCTGTTTGGTGATGTAGGCTTTGCCTCAGGGAAAGAGAAGGTTGAAAGTTGAGCCATAAGGTCAGAGCTTTACACCTTGGGGAATTAGCTAATGTGAGCAACCAGGGGAGAACTGAGATTGCAGAGAGAAGAAACTGGCAAGTGTTGGAGGGAGGAGAGAAGAGGAGGAGATTTCCAAGATTTAGAGGCCCAGTTGCCTTGGGGAAATGGGACTTAATGAATGAATTTCAAGGGCAAACTGAGTTGCTTGCTCTTGTTGTGAGGTTAAGAAACCACGTGCGTCACCCACTGTGACCACCATTCGTTCTTCCCAGTCAGAAACCTGTCCTGGCCTGCCAATACCTTAATGCAGGTTATGAGGAGGAGCTATCTATCTCAGCATTTCTGCAGCAGTCTTTGGCATGCAGGAGGTCAGGCTAGGAGCTCTGCCAGTCCTTCTGGGCCTGAAAAACTACTAAAACACATTTTCCTCCAGTAGAACTTGTCATTACAGCAATCCAGTTTTAGCTGACTTTGGGCATGTCCTTGCTTGGGTACCTTCACGGTAGAAGGAAGGAGGACAGAGTTCAAACAGGTGAGAATCAGGTTTTGTGCCTTCATGATCCTGACGGCAGTTGTGCTTTGGAGACTCCCTGTGCTCTGCCCACTTTGTGTGGGTAGCTCTAGCTGGACCCCAGCGAAGCAGGAAGCTGGTGAAGCAGAACAGAGGTGGTTAAAAATCAGCAGGGTGTACCAGACAGAGATAACGTACCAATCTCTCGGAAATAAACAGGCATGACTGTCAAGGCTGGTTTTGCAGGACCTTAACTTCATCTAACAATAACTAGATACAAAAACTCTTTTTAGCAGCTGTTGAGGAATATCTCCTTTTGTGTCTTATTTCTATGCTCTGATTTACAGGCACACTTGTGAAGCACAAATTCCAGTTTTCCTTTCCGTCTCAAACTAGTAAGACTTTCCACGAGCATGTATTGGTTGTTTGATATCCTGCCAAAACCTACTGAAGTGTTGTCTGAAAATTGGACTGGACTGTGCCCCAGCACCAACACCAGCCTGCCTGTGCTACCACCATGCAGCCAAATTCACTGTCTGTCACCAGTGTCTAAACTCTTCGGTGCAGACAAGGTGTTATTACACCACTGAGTACTGGGATCTGTCTGCACATCGGATCCTGAAGTGCTGGCAACAAGTGGGATCTCTGGGCTGCTTTGCAAAGTTGTGCATAGTAAGGCTAACAGTGGATTTGGTTAACCTGACAGTGAATTTGGTTTCATTGTGTGAAGTCTGCTATTGCCCTGGGCAGATTTTTGGGGGTTAACATATTGGAAGAGTAACAAATCCCTACATGTGAGGGATTTTAATTTCCCAGTTAGAAGGTAGGTAAGTTGCTCGATCTTGGTAAAGCACTAAAAATGATTACATTTTTCCTTGATCAGCCATATAACGGTCTTATTTCTGAGTGAACTGAGTGACTTAAATTGTTTATTTAGATATTTCTAAGGTGATTTTTACTATAGGGCTGATCTTCTCCAAAGGAATTTTTTTTCCAGTTCCCTCAGTATAGTGATAGGAGATCAGGCCTTCCCAGTACCTGTTTGGTACAGGTGCAGTGTGAACAAGTAAATTGTTGAACAGCACTCGATGCACAAAGGGGTACATATGTTTTGTCATACCTACTGTGTGACACGTGGAATTGTCCCCATTCTCCTCCCCCTTTAAAGGAACTGGAAAATAATGAATGATACTCAGCTGAAGCAGAGCAGAGAAGAAATTAAATATTTCTTAGCGTCTTCTGCCCTCTTTGCTATAATTGTTGAGGAAGGACCTCTCCTTCTCACACCATATCGGTTAAATAACCGGGTTCAAACTATCAACAGTCTGTCATTTTCATTTATCTTGGTATTTTAAAATCCTGATCAGGATCGAGAGGAATTATTTGCTCGTAATGTTTAAAGGCTCAGATACAGGACACGTTGATTTGTGAGTGTTGAAGCCCATCTAGAAGCTGGCTTGGGTGAAGCTGGGCGAGGTTTTCAGAAATCTCTAATAGTCTGTGTTATAAACAAATAAATAATATTCATTTCCAGAAGTGTGAAATGGTGACATAAATGAACCTACTGACTTTGTGTGGATCACTCAGAACGTTTTTAAAAGCCTTCTGTCTTTGTTCCTTGTGTCCTGTCCTGTTTCATACCCGCGGATTCAACCTGTGTGTAGAGATCACACCTCTCTGCCCTTCACACCGGGGTTGTGCAGCAGGTTCTTTCCAGGAGAGGTTTTGTTTTTCCTTCCTGTCTGGTGGTGGCTTTTGTTAAGAGATCCTACTTCAAGTTATCAAAGGAAGAGGCTCCTTTTTTTTTTCAGAAAGCATTAGAAAAATACTCTGAAAGTCTGGGTTCCTGTCATGTTCTGATGGCTTCTTCCTGTAACCTTTCTGTGTACCATTTGCATTGGCTATGCCTACTCAGTGAGGATACTTCTATTTCTTTCTCTGTATTCTTCAATTAAAATATACACTAAAAATCTCTTAAGACTGCATGATGTTCAACTTGTACAATCCTGATCTATTAGAAGCTGAAGGCCCTTAAGATAAAAAAAAATCATGTCACTTTTTCAAAGAAGGGATTTGGTGTTGTTTTTTTTTTTGTTTTTTTTTGTTTTTTTGTGAATTTGAGAATTCTAAGTATTTAGGGATATGGTAATGTAATTCTGTCAAGGTCATCTTAAAATATCTTGAGGAATAGATTTATTTCCTTGAATCATAGACTGGACGTATAGATAGCAATGGACCAATGCCATGCCCAGGGAGAGCTAATCCACCAGACCCCTGAAGGTAAAAGAGAAATCAAACCCCTCTCTAAATTTCCATAAAGGAGTATGTGCTCACCTCATGAAAGAGCAGGGAGGCAGTGTTAGGAAATGCAGCTCTTCTAGCTGTACTGGGAGTTCTGGCAATGCTCAATGTCAGGTGACAAATCCCTTGGGCACAGCTTTGAAATTACACTGTTCTTATGGTTTCCCTGCTGCTTCTGTTGGGCATATGGTTCAAAGCAATGAAAACTGAGATGAGTATCAACCCACCACTGCCTTCGCTTACTGCTGTGCCTCTGACTTTGTTTGAAATGACATGCCAAGAACTGGTTCTTGTGCATGAAACAGCTAGTTTGTTTGAAAGGTATTAAAGCACCCCAAAGCAAAAATGGTCTCATGTGGCAAAAGCTGGGCAGGATTAATGGTTTTTCTTTCATCACAGGTTTTTCTGTTTGAGCTCAGGCTTCTCTCAGGTCACTGGCAGTTAAGTGCATACTCATACACATTGCTAGCTTAGTAGGGTGCCTCTGTGCTGGCTGCTTTAGCCTGTGCTCGCATTATTGCAGTGGCAGTTCCAGGATGCAGAGCTTGTGGCTGTTTTCCTGCTGTCTGTAAATGCCAGGATCCCAAAGAGACTTTGATGAAGATGGGCTTTCCTTCCTGCCCCTCCCATACAGCTGTTTTCCAAACAGCTCACAGAGGAGAAGCAAAGTGCCTCTCCAGGTGAGACAGGCTGAGAGCTGCCCCACTTGGTGGATGTAGATTCCTGCAGGCTCTCCGAGTTCCACTCCAGCCGCACCTGAAAGAGGCTGTAGCTGTTTTCCCTGGGAAACAGAGTAGCTGCTTCTGAGTGTGGCCTTGACTGTTTTACCAGAGGGTTACAGACCTTAGAATGAATTTTGGGATCCTATTCTGAGAATGTGAAAGGCTGTCAGCTTATATAAAGTCTTATGCAAGAAATTATTCTAGGGAGAATTCAAAGCTGATTTTTCCTCCCACCTGTGGCTATCCATTACATTTTGCCTACGTGTTCTTTCCATGCCTTTTTTATACTTTAGTGAACTTAATACCTAAGCTGCTGAGCATATTAGTTATGCTTCATTGCAGCCCCTATGCTTTGATGCCACTGCTCTGTTATTCCAGGAGAGGGAACGTCCTTGGCCGCTCACTTGGCTGCTCTGTGACCAGGAAACAACACCTCATTAATATCTTTTACTGACCGGTGATTGCTAGGTACCGCTTTGTGGAATGAGAGAAGGAAAAAACTCTGTTGTGGCACTTTGCCTATCTCCTGGATATTTAAAGGTCTGCCCTGCCTATAAATAAACTCTTAACAGGAACTGTCTCACTGCAAGTTATTGACGGGCCTGCTGTCGTGGCAGTGGAGTCTCTGCACTGTGCCAGTGCATGCCTGGTTGAAGGAGCAAGGTCTGGGGCCTGCTGCACTGCCAGTGTAGGACAGTGGGTGCTGCAGGGAGAGCAGGCGGCTTGGGGAAAGCAACACTTCCATCCCGTGAAGCATGGGACCCCTGGCACACGCTGCTAGGGCCTGGGTGTGGAACCGTGGGTACAGAGCTTATAGCAGATACAGGACCATGAGAGACACCACTGCTGCTGGCTTCTGGCTTCTGTGCCTGCTTTTACCTACGTCAGGAGCAGCTTGCTACTAGTGGGGTTAGCTATCCTGTGTTCGACTCATTCTCATCTTTCTAGTATGCCATATGTTAAATTTTATCGACTGTGATAAAAATGCCTCTTTCATGACATTTTTTTTTCCTTGATGGAGAAACTAAATGGTGCTGTACTGTAACAGTAAAGCAAACAAGTACAGATCCCAGCTTTTGACTATGGGGAGAGCATATCGTCCAATATATATTCTCATGCATACACCAGAGCTCTGGAGGATGGATTTTCCATGAAGAATTTCTGTCCCTAATTTAGAAGGACCTTTTTTTTTTTTTTTTTTTTTTTTTTTCTGGGATAATAAGTGAGAAGACAATATGCTGCTTCATTCTGCACTTCACTCTGAGAGAATTGCTGAGGTTTTTATACCAGTTGCCCACAAATGCAATTCTGCTTTCTGCTGGGGAATGGCAGGCACCTCTGGGTTTAGTGCATCCTAATGGTCAGGAGTTGCATTTAAGGATTTGCACTTTAGATTTTCAGTTGAGAATAAAAAAAGTATTAGTGCTGAGGGGACCTTTGCTCAGATTTGTACAGTACTGTTGTGGCTTTACTTTCATTACTTAAAAAATAAACCTATTTTATATCTCAAATGAACATAACCAACAATTACTAGTAATTAAGCATTTTACAATCATAAAGGAATTGGAAAATGTCATTCATTGAATGGGTGAGCTTTTGCAAGTAGTTAAGTCAAATTATTTACAGAAAGAACGAGGTGCAATATCTTTAGCTAAATTACCATATCACACTTCATAATTAAAGTACAATAAACTATTTCCTGAATTAAGAAAGTTTCTATTCATTCAAATGTCAGCACCTACAGAGTTTCTATATTGGCATATTCACTGCTGTTATCCAAAATTCTGTAGAATGCAACTTTTTCTTAAGATTTAAAAAAATTACTCATGTTTAAAATTTATTAAGGGATAGTAAAGACAATTTAAAATGTTAATTTTCAATGGATGAATCTGAATTCCAGTCTCCTTTCAAAATTAACCTGACACAAATAATAGGTAGAAATTTAACTACACCATAAATATGGAAAGTGTAATTCACCTTTTCTTCATTCACCTCCCATCTACTGAAATTGGAATATTAACATGAAAAATAGTGTTGCTTAAGTACAAAGGCTGCTCCAAAATTAATGCCTACTATGTTATTATGTTGGCCCACGACATCAGAGGTGGATATTGGTGGCATGGCAGTAGAGGTTGAACCTTCCCACCAACGTTCCTTTACATTTTGTTGCTGCACAACAAATAGCAGCAGAGGTACAGTCTGAAAAAATGGTATCTGACATGGAAGTATGGATGAAGCAAAGGTTTGTTATTGAATTCATCCATGCAGAAAAAAATGACACTCATTCACCTACATCAATGCTTGCTGAATGTTTATGGAGACCAAACAGTGGATGTGAGCACAGTGAGGCAGTGCATGGAGTGTTTCAACAGTGGCAACAGTGACAAGCCACATTCCAGATGGCCGGGCACAGCTGTCACACCATGTTATGCAGTGTCTCAGTCAGCTCGTCCACACAAATTGGCTAATGGTGGTGACTATGTTGAAAAACAACGTTTTTTAGATGAGAATTTGCCCTATCAAATAGTGTTCTTGTGCTCTTTGTATTTGTTGCAGTTTCCATAAATTGGAGGCATTACTTTTGGAATGAACTATGTATGGTTTTGAGTAACTGATTTTCCTCTACTTTATTTACTCACAGTAAATTGAAGCTGCAAAATAGCTAGGGCTCTCATTAAATATAAAGATTTCTGAATCGAAAGAAACTACCAAGTAGTCAGTAGCGATTACAGAAAATTACCGCAGGTGATTTGGAGTAAGAGCTCAGGTTTCTAATACTGACTCAAATCTGGTTTGCCTTCATGTTGAAACTAATTTAAGAGGTCTTTTTATTGCCTGCCTGTAGTTTAAATTACCAGGATGTATTTAAACTCTGTTCAGGAGATGAGTGTTTAACTGGTACTGGGTGCATACCTCTTTGGGATGGCTTACAGTATTTGTGATGTTGGGTAGTACCAATGAGATGCTCATTGCAGGTGGCAAATCCATCTCTCCTCTCAGTTCTGAGGGATGTTTTGTGTATGTAGACTTGAGTAGATAAGGAAACATCCTCAATTATCTCAATTTGAGATATATAACTCATAATTCTATTTGTATATTTTTTTTTATTTAGTAAATTAGTCTACATTCTGTTCTGTTTTTGGCACTGGATGTTGAACTAGCAGACAGATGTCTTGGGATACTGCTTTGCCTGCTTTATTTTATTGTATTTTATTTTGCCTGTTGTTGATTATGCTGTCACTTTGCAGCTTTGATCATGAAACTTTTCTTCTTCAGCTGCTTCTAAGAAAATATAACTTCAGATCAACTGAATTCATAAGCATAGAGCTCAATTCCTTCCTGTTTAAAGAAAGCTAGTGCTTCTCAGTGCTGAAACGTGCACCTCTTGAATGAGGAATCCACAGCAGAGAATTAAGATGTTTGACTCATCTGAAAGAATTCTGCAAAGTTGTTTTGTGAAATGATGTAAATAGAATGGTAGATTTTGAAAAACTATTTAATGCATATTTAACAGAAATGAAAACAAACTTTTTGCCTTCTCTTTGTAATGTAGGCATAATGAAAATGTAAGGTTTCATTGTGGAGAGATTTCACAAAGGGCTCATCTCAAGCTGGCTGAAGTGCAGACAGTGAGCAAGCAGACTGGCTAGTGGATCCATTTTACTGCCTTAGTTATAGTAAGTTATAGAAATTTATCCCAAATCAGCCTCTACCAGTTGCCTTTTTTTTTATCCTTTGCAAGAAAAATCATTTTTCATCTAACATCTGCAACAGTGATAAGATCCAGATATGTTTGTTGGTCTTTATGTTTTTAAATTTTATATTTTTCTTTTTTTTCCTTCTACAAACAATGGTCAGTTGGCCTCAATCTTTCCTGTTGTCTTCAGGATATCCGATGTTTAAGGTTGGAGTGATATGACGCACTGGACAAAGATGCACAACGTTTCCATAGGATAAGAAGAAAAGCTGAATATTTGTATTCAGTACTTAGTCGTTTTTTGGGGTTTTTTTTGTGATTTGCCTATAGTTGCTCTAATCATGAGCACCTTTTAAAACAGACTTGCAGCTGCATATCCTCAGCGACATGCTATATGAGTTCACAATGTTTTATCTTAATCTTGGGCTCAGCAAGATTGCGGAGCTCAGGATGCTATCACGTTACATCACTTGCTATCACAAGTAAATTATCTTTACAGTGAATGACTGAATAGTTACAGAAATATCCGAGGTATGTTGTGTATAAAGATTCTTCTTTTCAATGTTCTTCCAAGAATTTGTGTTTGAAGATTTACACTTCTTTTGCCTAGCAATTTATCACCTCATGGACAAGGAATTATAGCATTTTTGTATGTCCTAAATGTTTGATTTGTTGGCTTCTAACCAAGGGAGAGCCAACAGATCACTTCTGATTCCAAAGGAGATGACATTGGCTGTGTAAGCTTAGAGCTAGGCATTGACCATCTGATTACATCTTTTCTTATACATGGTTTAGATCAGTGCAGGTGATTCCTCCATTGCATTGCACATCTTATATTTCTTATGTGTGTGTCTGTGGTTTCATCTATTATTCCGAGATAAATGCCTCATGTAAATGTAATGATCACTTCAATCGAAAGCTTAAGGAGATTGTTTTTGGCCTTAGGAAAAATGTTCTTTGTCATTGCCATGAGATCAAGGAACCTCAATCTTGCACCAGTAACAATTTTAGCATATAATACAAATGTGAGATAGGAACATTCCGTGAAAGGCAAGCCTACGACCTAATAAATTGAAAGGCCCATTTCAAATAGGCACCCAAAACAGTGTTTGAAAGAAGAGCCCTAAATAGAACATTGAGGTTCTGACCGTGTCAAATGATTTCATGATGTACTTTAAGTCTTCTGAGAAACATAAATGTTTATTTATTTGTATAGTATAGACATTATATATGTTTCTAATGAGATTTCTGGAGATATTTTTAGGTGAAGATGTGAAGTCCTTTGTGCATCTTTTTAAGTATAGAATATTAACAGCTCTTTGTAATAGCACCATGTAGATTATTCACAGGATGGAAGACCTCTGAGCCCATTTCTCTTTCACTCTACTTGTCAGGTAGGTAGAGTGTGATGCAGTGCTTTCTTTTCAGGTTTTTTTTTTTTGTTACAGAACATTCTGTGATCAATACTGACCTGAGACAGAGTCCATTGGACTTCCCCTGTGTTTCTTTCTATGTGCTTTTACTGTTCTCACATGCAGCGAAGAGAATAGGGAAATGGTAAAGTAATTCTGAATGTGGTAGCATAGAATAAAAATGATGAAGAAAACAAAATGTTCACCTGGGAAGGGTAAAGCTAGCCAAACAATCTGTTTTGCACAACAAAAGAACTTGGGGTCCATACAACTTCTCTCCCAGCTGACATTTTCTTTGAAGATTAAATTAGTACACATGACAAGTGAAAGAGATACATACTAATGGTTGTAAGGATGGGGCATGTTCATTCAAAATACTGAAACACAATTATTATTATATTATTATATTCTTTATAATTTTGTTTCAAGGAGTTTACATTTGGAAACGGTCTCTTTTTTAGTTATCAATAGCTGCTTTATGAACATGCAGTCAGAAGTCACTGTTGTAAGTGACTTTCTGAACATCCAAGGCCACATGTTCATTAATCTAAAGGGTAGGGGTTTGCACACCAAGAGCGAAAAATAAGTGTGAATAGATGAGGGGATTGATATAATGAATTCAGAAAATTCTGTGTAACCTGTGAATCAGACCAAGAAGTATTTCTGTTAAAATCATTTACTGGACGCATTGTGGGAAAAGACAGACAATTTTAGTATCCTCAATTTAAACTCATCAACTACCAACATACAAATACATTGAACAGTGCCAGAGATTCCCAGATCATAGAATCATTTGAATTGGAAGATCGTCTAGTCCAACTTCTAAGTAATTTCATTTTATTGATACTTTTCTCGTCTTGTCAAGGTAACAAGAACAAAAATGGCAGATGAAGACAGAGCCAGTTGGTGCTAGAGAACAAGTGGTGGGCGCATTTACCTTCCTGATATAAATCTTAGGTATCCAAGGAATAGAGTTGTTTTGTCAGCAGCCCAAGGTGGATGGATGGTTGCTAAGCTGTCGTGTCACGAATTAACCAAAGCCGAATCTAATACAGACTTGGAGAAGACTATTTTTGGCCACTGTATTTGGTTCTGACCTGAAAGTTTAGTGGATTTCAGTGTTGCTTCCACAGAATCATAGAATCACGAGGTTGGAAAGGACCTACAAGATCACCTAGTCCAACCATCCTCCCATTACCATTGCTACCACATTTCTTTCCAGAACAGGTAATCTTCTCAGTGTAGAGCATGTATCTCATCTGTATTAGTTGAAATAATCATGTTAAGAGTTGTTTCTATTCAGTTTCCTATTGCATAATAGTTTTCCACCTTGAAACCGTACCTGGTCATTATTTCATTTTTTGAAAGACTGCAGGTTGATGGGAGTTGGCCTCTCTTCCCAGGTACCAGTGATAGAACAAGAGGTAATGGCCTTAAGTTGTGCCAGGGGAAGTTAAGTTTGGATATTAGGAAAAACTTATTCTCAGAAGGAGTGATGGGTTATTGCAACAGGCTGCCCAGGGAGGTGGTGGAGTCATCGTCCCCGGAGATGTTCAAGAAAAGGGTAGAAGTTGCACCGAGTGACATAGTCTAGAGCAGTCACAGGTATGCGTTAATGGTTGGAGTCACTGGTCTTTCTGACCTTCATGATTCTATGATTCTATGAAATGAGAAGGGCGTTGGATAAGTGGGACTCCTTGTGAAATTTTGGGGAAGCAAGAAAACAAACAAAAAAACCCAACACCTAACCATTACACTTCTGAAATACTGTTGTAATTCCTAAGAGATTTATATCAGCTGCTTCCAGTCCTCTAGTTGCCTGCTTGGTTTGGGGCTGCCTCCTTGAACTACATGTCCCATGGTGCCCCTGCAGCCTTGATAGTCTCCTCCCTGCAGGGGATCTGGTGGCTGTCACCTGCCTTTGCTGAATCATGTGTGATGGTATTCCCTAGGAAACCTGTTTGCAAGCAGACATTTTTATGACTAGTAATTGAATCAAAATCCTGTATTTGCAATCTTCTCAGTCCTTTGTGGCTTCTAAAAGAAAGCCAGGCAGCCCAAGGTGCAATGGCGTTAACTCTTTACTCAGCACTGAAAATGCTCTACAGTGTGGGAGAAAAACTGCTGTCCCCAGCTGATGGGTAGAGAAAGAGAGGCATGTTATCTAATCCAGGGTGAATAGCATTGCTTGGGAACAGAGTCCCAGTCGGGTTCCCCCCTGTCAAGTGGTAAAATAGGTGACTTAGAGGTGAAAGGCTGCAGCTGTACAACAGCCCTGTTTAGCAGTGATTAACATTCCTGAAAAGCCTGCCCAGGCTAATGTTAGGTAGCCACGATTTACTGCGTCTGAGAGTTTTCATATAAAGGCTTTACATGCCAGCTTCAGCAAGCTCAGATGCCTCTAACCCTGAATTTTAATTTGTATTATTCCTCCTCTTGATTTAATCAAGTAAAATTCCTTAACATTTTACAGGAGTAACACAGAGAGATGTAATTTTTTCTGAACAGGTGAACAGCCTGGTGCTGTAAAACCTCACTGAGGCATTGAACAGGTCTGGTTAAGAAGAAGAAATGAAAACCAGAAATGAACTTTGTAGTTCAGTTCCTTCCTGTGCTGGCACAATAGAACACTGGCAGCTGCTGCATCACCCAAGCTTCCCTGCCTGCAGTACTTTGTGCGTTCCTGCCTCTAGTGAAGAGGTACCTCCCCTTCTAACGCAGCAAAGCTAAATTTAGCCCCTGCAGAGTGCACATTTCCTATATTTAGTGCTGTGAAAGTCAGATTTCAGCAAGTAACTGGCTCGCTATGAAGTGCTCTGCAGTCCAAGAGACTGAAATAGAAATGCAGCTAAGTGCCTCCTTGGGTTTTCCCCCTCTGGCCAGTCTGCAGTGACAGTGGAGGGGCCTCTGCAGGGCTGGGACTTTTTAAAAATATATACCAGGGTAGTACGTGAGCAGATTGCTGCAGAGCCCAGTGCTGCTGGGAGGAGGCTGAGCATTGCTGCTGGCTGTGTGATGAAGGCTGGCTGCTCACACAGCCCTGGCAGCTTTTGGGGACACAGAAGTGGCTCAGCTGGCTGCTGTGGTGTTCCCCCTGTGTCGTGCCCACTGCAGAGGTGTGTTATGCCGCCTTTTACTCATGCGCTGAACAGTTGTATATCCGTATATCACATCTGCAGAAATAGGCATATATGCATGGATATATGGCAAGGACCTGATTCTTATCTACCAAAAGATTGCCTTGTGTCACCTTGGCAAGATTTGTAAGGCCATGTAACATCATTTGCTAAGCCACATAATGTATTTGGCAGTATTGTACTTTGGGTCCAGCATCAGTGCAGGTGATGCATGTTGCAGGTACTGCAGTGGGGGTGGCAATGTGTCATGGCTCATTCCTCATAGCCTCCAAACATGAATGGGTGAGTGAGTGGGGTGGACATGGTGGCATCCTGACAGCAGTGCTCCCTTTGCCCAGCCCTGCACAGGCTCCCAAACATGATATACACCGCTAGAGGGCTCATAGACTGTGCCTTACCGCATCTACAAGTAAACGTGCATTCAAATTGTAAGAAGTGCTGGCACTGAACCCTTTTTGTGCTACCTGGGAGGTTAACAGAGTGAGTGCAAGTAGACTGGTATTCAGTGATCGCTCCAGACTACCTCTTAGGTACCACAAGCCACAAGATTCAATTCCTTTGTGAATTAGAAAGCATCTTTTTGGCAAACATCAAATTGATTTCATCGAATAGATCACTGTTGTTTTTCTCATCCAAGTCTTCAGACTCTTCACCTTGAACAAGACTGGATTAAAGTTTGATCAAAAGGACTGATGCATTAAAGAGACAGGTCTCCATTGGGGTATTTGAAGAGTCCTGTGGGAACCTGTTTTCAGAAGGAATGTAGATGCTGTAGAAATAGAAGTATGTAGGGCTGGAAAATTCATGAAGTGATCCCTTGCTGTCATAGCCGTTGGGTCATAAAACGGTAAAACCTTCCTAAATTGATCCTGTTCTTTCCTAAAAGTAGCCGTATTTTTTTTCCCCCTGTATTCCTCCTGGAAGGCTCTTCCAGACCAGCACAGGAAGAACTATTTTCTAATCTCCAGCTTAATTTTATTGTGGCTCATTTATTCCCATTTGCTCTTGGGCCGTTTGTTCTTCATTAGCTGTTCTTCCTCCCTGATGTATCACATCTATAAATGTACCTGGGATAATCATATTTTGTGCCAGCCTTCACTTGGCTGGGCTAAATAAGCAGAGCTCTTCTAATTGCAGATTCTAAAATAAGCATCAGTACTTCAGCCACCAGGCATAAATACTTCCTTTTCCACCTTTTTTTCTTTTTTCACTTCTTTGTCCAGAGCATGGCACATGGGGTTAATAGAGCATGGGGAAAATTGGCTGTTATGTCTTATTTTGAAGTGCGGCATCAGAGTAATTTTCTGAGAGAGAGCATTGCACTGAAAGAACCGTGCCAGGTACTGATCTAGATGGACTGCTTATCTCTTCTAACACTTTGATTTCTCATTTTTTAAAATGCAAAGTAGTTTCATTACTGTCAAGAGAGTGACACACAGTTATAAACCAAGGAGCATGACCTCAGATAGGGATTGTGAACAAAGCAGCAGAAGCAGAGAAAAAAAAGGAACAGAACTTCAGAACACCTCAAATTTTCCCAGATTTTCCGTAAAATGGCTGATTTATATTAGAAGTATTCAAGGCAGCGTTCAGATATTCATTGCTTCTTACATATGGGCCGGTCCTTGGAAAGAGGAAGATGTTTCTAGTGTTGCAGCAATATTCCAGACTGAAGCGAGCCTCATGTTCCTTTTCCCTCTGTCTCCTGGCTGAGTTTCAGTGCACATTATGAATTGCTGCATATGTTTTTTGACCACACCTTTCAGCTGGGCACAAGCAGCAAGGAGCTGACAGGGTCTGAACTCCGAATCTGTGTGGGAATGGAGAAGAGGAAAATATGTGAAGACCAAGGTTGGGCCCATGCAGCAAAGCAAAGCTTGTAGTGGAGAACATTCTGATAAGCATTCAGTAACAGTCGTCATCTCTGAAGTCATGAAACCTGAACCACCATGAGGTGGGAGGTGTTTGCAGCACGTTACTGCCAAGAATGACAGGCACAGAGACCATCCCATCCTGCTCCAGTTCTGATTTCACTTGTCTGTTACCCATAAAGTGCACTCTGACTTGAGTGTTCATTCATATACGCAAACATTAAGTATCTATGAAAGCATATCTATCTTGACATCCTCTGGCCCATGTTCAGGGCAATGTCTTGTTAAAAAAAAACCAACAGTATGTGTGGGGGGTGGAATAGTGTGCATTACTCTAGCTGGAGGCCCAGGGCTGCTAGAAAGGAAAGGAAATAATGGATAGGGATTCCATGCTGACGGTAATTAGGAAAGATGAAGTATTTAAATGAAGTGGACGCTTCACTGTGCTTAGTGTAAATACTGAATTTTACTGGTCTGAGAAAAAGGGCTGAAATATCGGTGCTCAGGTTTCTGCTAATAATTGTTCCATGTGCTACTGAATGATCCAACTCGCTTTGTTGTGGAAATGATTCAGCCAATGTCCTGAGGACTCCAGGAAGACTCAGTACACAGAAAACCAGCTCTGATGCGTGGTCAGACAGCACACGAATGATCTAATCTTACCTCCCTGGTAAGATCCAAGACTTGAAGGAAATGGGGGCCTTGTTTGCCAAACAGTGCTCTTCTCAGTAAAGAAAGGTGAGGTAAGTAAGGTGCAGTACAACTGTTTCTACAGCAGCAGAGTAATACCAGGTGAGTTCCCGTAGCCACACTGTGTGGCAGGTCACCAAGGTAATGTCTAAAAACTGGGTTCACAGGGACTGTATCGTCCTTGCCTCACCTGAACTGGGGATGTGGGCATAGACGGACCCCTGTGTGAGGCCAGCAGGGAGTTCCTTGTCACATGGAGCAGAGGTGCTCCAATATCTGGCCAGGATGAGTTCCTCCATGCCATGGGTGTCCAACCCTTAGGCTTGCCTGGGCCGCACTGAGTGAAGATGAATTGTCTTGGAGTGCATGTGCAGTACGTAAAAGGAACAAAAAACAAAACCCCATGAAACCAGTGAGATACATGACCTTGATTTTTTTTTTTTGTGAAACTAACGCTTCAGTTTGCTTTGATGGCAGTGGCTGCAATTCTCAGTGAGCTCTCATGTTCTTGTCAGAGATTCCTGTGCTTCATCCTTGAAAATAGCTGTTCACAAATGTAGGTACTTCCAAAAGTGATGACAGTGAATAAGGTGTCTCAAGTATATGGAGCCTCAAGTATATAAAAAAAAGTTGATGATTTTTTCAGCAATCTTGAAACCTGTTCTTAAATCCCTTTATCAAATTGGAAAGCATGGCTGCATATTTTTTGCTGTTCACAGGACAGTGTTCAGCCAGTATATCAAACTGCATACAATTATTTGCCATCACTTGAGTCAGCAGCACACTGCACTCTGTGACCCAGGTGCAGCCCAGACAGTGCTGTTCACACAGCGCTGTGTGGTTGCTGTGAGCAATGGGTGTGTGCCTGGGGCCGGGCCAGACTGCTTGGTGGGACAGAGCTACTGCCATGACAGTGTGGGGCAAGGAGCAGCTGAAGGGCAGGGTGGGACAGGCTGCATGCGGCCTGCATGCTGTGGGTTGGACATGCCTGCTCTAAGCAGTAACATGGTATGGTCTTCACCCAGGCCTCCAATCTGTGATATGTCTCTGCATCACATGGTGGCAAAGCTGTGGTGAAAACTGGCTGTGCTCAGGTCAGTAGGCAAATTCTCGGGACTCTGTGGCCAGGATTCCACCTTGGTGAGCTGCTCAGTAGTGTCATCCTTCTCACAGCTGTAGCCTGATTAGCCAAGAGATACAAAACTTCTCACTAGCTAATGAGTACCAGTTGCTCGTTTCCTGTCTCTCAGGTGCTTACTTCTGATGGCAAAATGTCTCTCTCTCTCTGTGGCAGGTCGTGTAAGGGAGGATGGCACCCCTCTCCCCTTCCCCAGATGGTCACTGCTGTCTCCTTGTCAGCCACCAACAGCTGAACGTGAAAAGATTCATGACATGAGTGTTGACATAGCGAGAGGCTGAGAAATTCCCAGGCTCGTCGTGCTGTCCTCAGCCTGACCTTCCACTTCATCTATATTTTCGTGTGTGCTCAGGGTGGAGGAGGGAGGCCGTGACTCATCCTGGGGGCTGATGACTCATATTTTCAGTCAGAGCTGAAGCGTGCTGAGGGTGTCTTGAGACCATGCCCAAGCTTCATGCCCGGAAGCTCAGCATAGGGGGGGACTCTTTCTGTCAGGCTATGTGCATGGGTTTTCCTCACTGTGATTTCTAGCCCCTAATTGTCTTTTCTCTATTTTGCTGTTTCCTCTCTTGCCGGTAGCTTTTTCCTCTCCCACGATCCACCTCTGCTTTGCAGTTCTAGAACAAACCTATTTTCCATACACACAAACATTTTCTTCTAACATACCATACTCTTCTGCTGCTCAGAGAGAACAGACAAGTATTTCCCATCTGTGTGAGATGCAGCTCTGTCACAGGTTGGAGAGCCTGCATCAGTATGCTTAGGCTGTGCTAAGAAGCACCACCCTCTTTTGAGCACTCAGCTGTTTATTAAAGTTTACATGTTACTGTATGTCATTCTTCACAGCTGGTATCACTATGGGTTAAACAGTTTCTGACTGTATATCTGTGGTTCTTAAAATACCCATCCAGTCCTCTGTTGAGGTTTGCATATCATGCATGGTGACTGGCTGAAGCAGCTGCTAGGCCCAGGAACTACTTGTCTCCTCTTATGTGAGTCTCACCTTCACATCGGACAAGAGTATTAAGAAGCAGGTTGCATTGGATCTTGGGGAAGAATGGCAGATAAGAGGTTATCCACAGCTGCAGGTGGTCTGCTCCAAAAGGAGGTGGTGAGAAAGTCTTGAGATGGGTGGTGAGAAGTTGCAGGAAAAGTTCTGCCTGAAGTGGTACTGGAAGGGGATCTGAATGAGAAGGGCATGTGAGAAGTGCACTGTGATGGGGAAACTGAAAAAGAGGACAGCAGTGGAGGAAAACAAGTAATTAATTGAAGGAACTCATCTTGCCTATTTTGGACTGAGAAATATGGCATTCAAAGGCATCTAAGTGAAACTGAACTATTTATCATACACTGCATGACTGAGGTGTTAGCAGTGCTTCATTGTCGTTCGGTGGCTTTTAACTGAGGTTACACCAAAACAATAAGGGGAAAAAGTGTTTTCCATCACTGGGTTCTGACCAGGAGGAGTTTGGGGGGGGAGGTGGTAGTGGGGGGGGGGGGGGGGAGGGGAAGTATAATGGAGAAAAAATGGAAAAACAAATTGTTTCTTCATTTTTTTCAGTGTCTCTAATTTCTTGTCTATTTGTAGATGGTTTAACTGAAGCACACAAAGAATACGGGGGTGCTGTCCAGATGTGCAGAGATGGGATTAAGAAAGCTAAGGCACGGATGGAACTGAATTTGGTGAAGGATTTTAAAAACAACAAGACAGGGTTCTACGGGTACATAGGACAGAAGAGACAGGCCTAAGAGAGTGTTCCTCCTCTGCTAAATGGGAAAGGAGAACTGGCTACCACAGATACAGAGAATGCTGAGGTACTAAATGAGTTCTTTGCCTCAGTCTTTGCTGACAGCCAGGATTCTCACATCCCTGAACCTTACATTCCTGAACCTGAACCTCTAGGTGGGAACTGGGGGAGCAAACTTCCCCCCACTGTAAGAGCAGAGCAAGTCCAAGACCAACTCATGAGACTGAATGTGTCCAAGTCCATGGCGATGGATGATATGCAGTCCAGGTCCTATGGGAGCTGGCTGATGTGATTTATTGGTCTCACATCAGTGCCAGGGAAGGTTAAGGAAGCCATCATGGATCAGTTAAAGATCAACCAGGGGACAAGGCCCAGTCCGTGTGGGTTCATGAATGGTAGATCCTGCTTGACAAACTTGATTTCGTTCTATGACAAGGTGACCTGCTTAGTGGATGAAGGTAAGGCTGTTGATGTGGTCTACCTGGACTTTAGTAAAGCCTTTGATGCTGTCCCCAAAACATTCTTGTGGAGAAGCTGGCTGCCCACGGTTTGGATGGATGCATGCTCAGCTGGGTGAAACACTGGCTGGATGGCCGGGCCCAAAGAGTTGTGGTCAATGGAGTTAAATCCAGTTGGTGGCCGGTCACAAGCAGTGTCCCCCAGGGCTCGGTACTGCAGCCACTTCTATTTAACATCTTTATCAATGATCTTGATGAGGGGATTGAGTGCATCCTCAGGAAGTTTGCAGATGACACCAAGTTGGGAGGGAATGTTGATCTGCCTGAGGGGAGAAGGGCACTACAAAGGGACCTGGATAGACTGGATTGATGGGCCAAGGCAAACTGTATGAGTTTCAATAGGGCCAAGTGTTGGGTCCTGCATCTTGGTCACAACAACCCAGGCAACCCTACAGGCCTGGGCAGGAGTGGCTGGAAAGCTGCCTGACGGAAAGGGACCTTGGTGTACTGATGGACAGTCGGCTAAACATGAGCCAGCAGTGTGCCCAGGTAGCCAAGAAGGCCAGTGGCATCCTGGCTTGTATCAGGAATGGTGTGGTGAGCAGGACTAGGGAAGTAATCCTGCTCCTGTACTCGGCACCAGTGAGGCCTTACCTCAAGTACTGTGTTCAGTGGGCACCTCAATGCAGAAAGGACACTGAGGTGCTGGAGCAGGTCCAAAGAAGGGCAACAAGGCTTGTGAAGGACTTGGAGAATATGCCCTATTAGGAGCAACTGAAGGAATTGGGGCTGTTTAGTCTGGGAAAAGGAGGCTGAGGGGAGACATTATTGCTCTCTTCCAATACCAGAAAGGTGATTGCAGCAAGAGTGGGGTTGGTCTCTTCTCACTGGTGACAGGTGACAGGATGAGGGGAAATGGCCTCAAGTTGTGCCAGGGTAAGTTGAGGTTGCATATCAGGAAAAACTTCTTTACAGAAGGGTGGTTAAGCACTGGAATAGGCTCCCCAGGGAGGTGGTTGAGTCACCATCCCTGGATGTGTTTAAAAACCATTTGGATGTGGCGCATGATTTAGCGGATGGTTGTTAGAGTTAGGGTAGTATGGTTAGATTGTGGTTGGACTTGGTAAGGTCTTTTCCAACCTGAGCAATTCTATGAGTCTATAATTGCTGAGCTGCTCTCCATCATATTTGAAAAGTTATGGCTGTCAGGTGAAGTCCTTGGAGACTGGATAAAGGCAAACATCACTCCCATTTATAAGAAAGGGAGGAAAGAGGACCTGGGGAACTAGAGACCCATGAGCCGCATCTGTTTACCTGGGGAGATCGTGGAACAGATCCTCCTGGAAGACATGTTAAGGCACATGAGGGATGAGCAGGTGTTCCAAGACAGCCAGAATGGTTTCTCCAAGGGAAGGTTGCGCCTGACTAATCTGGAGGCTTTCTATGTTGGAGTGTTGGCACTGGTGAACAAAAGGAACGCAACTGAAGTCATCTACCTGGATTTCTGCAAGGCCTTTGACATGGTCTCCTACTGCATCCTTATGTCTAAATTGGAAAGATATGGATTTGAAGGGTGGACTATTTGATAGATAAGGAATTGGTTGGAAGGTCACAGCCAGAGGGTTGTGGTCAGTGGCTCCAAGTCCAGGTGGAGGCTGGTAACAAGTGGTTTCCCCCAGGGGTCTGTCTTGGGATGGTACTCATTAACATCTTAATCAGTGGCAGATAGGACTGAGTGCACCCTCAGAAAGTTTGCTGATGACACCAACCTTAGGGATGTGGTTCATACAGCAGAAGGAAGGGGTGCCATCCAGAGGGACCTTGATAAACTCAAAAGGTGGGCCCTTGTGAATCTAATGAGCTTCAACAAAGCAAAGTGCAAGGTTTTGCACTTGGGTCAAGGTAATCTCACATACATTTGCAAACTGTGAGAAGAAATCTTGAGAGCAGCCCTGCTGAGAAGAACTTAGGGGTAGTGGCTGATGAAAAACTGAGTGTGAGCCAGCAGTGTACACTTGCAGCCTGGAAGGCCAATGGTATCCTGGGCTCCCTCAGGAGAGGGATGGCCAGCAGGGCAAGGGAGGTGATTGTCCCCCTCTATTCTGCCCTTGTGAGGCCCAGCCAGAATGCTGCATCCAAGTCTGGGGCTCCAAACACAGGAAAGATGCGGATCTTTTGTGGTCGAGAAGAGCTCCACAAAGATGATCTAAGGGCTGGAGCACCTCTCCTATGAAGACAGGCTGGAGGAACCGGGCTTGTTCAGCCTGGAAAAGAGAAGGCTGCGGGGAGACCTCACTGGGGCCTTCCAGTATTTAAAGGAAGTTTATAAACAAGTGGGAAATTCACTTTTTACATGTGTAAATACTGATAGGACAAGGGAAAATAGCTTTAAACTAAAGGAAGGGAGATTTAGATTAGATGTCAGGGGAGAATTTTTTACTGAGACAGTGGTGAGGTGCTGGAAAAAACTGCCCAGAGAGGCTGTGGATGTCCCATCCCTGGAGGTGTGCAACACCAGGTTGGATGGGGCCCTGGGCAGTCTCACCTAGTACTTGGTCTAGCGGCTGGTAACCCTGCCTGTGGCAGAGGGGTTGGAAATTGATGATTCTCGAGGTCCCTTCCAACCCAAGCCATTCTGTGATTCTATGAAAGGGAAGAGATGCAAACAAGTTACAGTCTAGTTTCATCACGTTTTTTTTCTGATTAGTTTCCTTTTACCTAAATTGTAAATAAGAACAGAAAATGGAGAGAGGAAAGTGAAAAATAATTCAATTTGGGGATTTTCACTGAACAAAACAAGTTAATTTTTTGATATTACTGTAAATATTTTTCTTCTTTTTTTTTTTTTTTTAAAGACGGTCAAAATTTATGTTTGTTGGATAAGTAAATAAGAACAATGTGAATAGAAACTTTGAAAAGAATGTGTCTGAAAGAATGAAAGAAGTGGCACCTGATCTTTGTATTCATCTTTGCTTTAGTAGATTTAAAGATGCGGTATACATACGAAGAACATAACTACTGCACCATTTACCAAACTGCAGTACATCTCGCATTTTGTGTGACAGGTTAAAAAACCTGTATTTCATATGAGCCGACTCATGATGGAGAATAAAAGGAGTTGTTAACAAACTGTGAAGGAAGTGAAGTCATTCTGCACTCTTTTCTAACCTTGAGTTTTAAAAAGAGTTATCAGGTCAGGAAGCATATATAGAGAGAGGTTCTCAGATCTAAGTGTCCCCAGAAAAAAAGATTTGTTGCAATAAAGTAGCTTCCAAAAAAGTTTGGATAGTTGCAGTGCTACTGGAGCCAAGGCCCCTGGAAGCTGCCAGCTGTGTTGTGTGTCTTTTGGCACCTCTGCAACATACGCAAATAGCTGGAGACCTTTTCGCAGCCAGGAACAAGTGAGATGAGAAAAGGCCCTGTTTCTAAATTTGAAAAGAAAGCTGTAAACAACAGGCATGCTGATTGTAAGTGTGCCAGGGGACTTCAGGAGTCTGCCCTTTGGTCCTCTCTGTGCAGGCAAGGTTAGCCTCCTTTCTACTTTTTTGTAAAAACAGATGGTGCATGATTGTGGTCTGGGACTGCTCTTTCATATGAACCAAATCACAGACTGGTAAGGGGAAACTTGTCCCAGTGCGATCAGAGTCCCCAGACTGACACCTTAGCTTTGTTAAGTCACTGCTTACGAGTTGTCCGAAATGGCTGCTTTAACAATGCATGGTCACAGAATCACAGAATCGTAGGGGTTGGAAGGGACCTCCAGAGATCATCAAGTCCAACCCCCCTGCCAAAGCAGGTTCCCTACAGCAGGTTGCACAGGTAGGCGTCCAGGCGGGTCTTGAATATCTCCAGAGAAGGAGACTCCACAACCTCCCTGGGCAGCCTGTTCCAGTGCTCCGTCACCCTCACCATAAAGAAGTTCTTGCGCACATTCGTGCGGAACTTCCTATGCTCCATTTCCCCTTGTCCTGTCCCCACACACTACTGAAAAGAGTCTGGCCTCACCGCTATGGCCCCCACACCTCAGGTATTTATAAACCTGGATCAAATCCCCTCTCAGCCTTCTTTTCTCAAGGCTAAACAGACCCAGTTCACTTAGTCGTTCCTCATAGGGGAGATGCTCCAGGCCCTTCACCATCTTTGTGGCCCTCTGCTGGACTCTTTCCAAGAGATCCCTGTCTTTTTTATACTGGGGAGTCCTGCTGTGTTTAATCTCACTTTTGTAAAGGCCAGGCAAGACTGAATTTAGGGGAAATCAGAGCAATAAATAAAGACCTTAGGCCATGGATCTCTCTGCCAAGTAAAGTAAATGGCTGTTCTCTCCCTTGTAACCAGAAGTCCTCAACCTACCACTGTTCATGACCACCAGGTTTTTGGCATCCACCCAAGTGAATCTGTAACAGATATTAGATGTCTTCGCTGTTCCCCAGTCCTGTTCAAATGCCAGCCATATTACCAGCTTCAGCAAACCCTCCACTGTGGGCCACAGATTCTGTTAATAGTACAGTTCTAATCATCATTAGTGCAGTCAAGAGACAGCAACATGTTACTGAGACAAGCAAAGCCATATGTTGAGGAATCTTTTCCCAGATTTCCATTATTTATAGTCCGGGTCTCATTTTGAAATGATAATAGATTATTCCTTTCTTAAAATTTTGCTATATTATTTCATGGAAGTGTTTATGTATTTCACTTATCTAAGGAGAAACATAATCTAACAAGACAACTGTGGATTCTTCTGGGCACAGCATTGTGTCAAGAGCATTTTAGTTCCTTTAGAAAAAAAAAAAAAGGATTGTCTACATTTATAGGTTGTATTATGCATCATTGAAAACTGTAGCAGAGTAGGCAGCTGCACATGGTATGTTTCACACCTCATATACTCAAAGCCGCTAGAATAACTTTTCAGTTATTCCTTCCTGCAGGCAAGGTTGTGAACTCAGAGAAAACATAAACAAATTCCTAGCAATAGAACCACAGAATTACAAAATGTCTTGGGTTGGAAGGAGCCTTAAAGACCATCTGGTTCCAACCCCAACCTGACCGTGGGGTCATGGACACCTCCCACTAGGCCAGGTTGCCCGAAGCCCCATCCAACCTGGCCTTGAGCACTTCCAGGGGTGAGGCATCCACATCTTCCTGGGGCAACCTGTTCCAATGCCTTACTATCCCCATAGTGGAGAATTTCTTTCTTATATCTAAATCTACCCTCTTTTAGTTTAAAGTCATTGCTACTTGTCCTTTCACTGCACTCCCTGACAAAGAGTCCATCCCCATCTTTTCTGTAGGCCCCCTGTAAATACTGGAAGGTTGTCATAAGGTCTTTCCAGAGTCTTCTCTTTTCTAGGCTGAACAACCCCAACTCTCTCAGTCTGTCTTCACAGGAGGGGTGCTTCAGCCCTCTGAGCATCCTTCTAGCCCTCCTCTGGACTTGCTTCAACAGCTCCATTTTCTCACAAGTGCAGAGTAGAGGGGACAATCCCCTCCCTTGACCTGCTGGCCACTCTTCTTTTGATGCAGCCCAGGATATGGTTGGCTTTCCGTGCTGCAAGCACACACTGGTAGCTAATGCTGAGTTTCTCATCAATCACAGTATCATAGAATCATAGAATGGCCTGGATTGAAAAGGACCACAATGATCATCCAGTTCCAACCCCCCTGGTATGTGCAGGGTCACCAACCACCATACCAGGCTGCCCAGAGCCACATCCAGCCTGGCCTTGAATGCCTCCAGGTATGGGGCATCCACAACCTCCTTGGGCAACCTGTTCCAATGTGTCATCACTCTCTGAGTGAAAAACAATCAACACATCTAAGTCTTTCTCTTGAAGGCTGCTTTAAATCCATTCTCCACCCAGTCTGTATTTGTGCTTGGGATTGCCCTGACTTTGTAAGGTGCACAACCTTACACTTCACTTTGCTGAACTTCATGAGGTTTGCATGGGTCCCCCCTGATTGCTCAAGGTGCTTCAGATTATCAAGTTTTTTGACTGCTTTTTGCATACCTTTCTAGTTCACTGAAGTGATCCTTCAAAGTTTTCAACAGCTTGTAGGTGAACTCTGAGCACAGGCATTTCTTCTTAGCATTGCTTCATCAATACATTTTATATATATGTTTAATCATTTTTTAATCAATTTTCTATTTCTCTCTTTGTGAAGCTAAGCTGCAGATGATCAGTGTTTACATATATATTTTCTTTCATTTTTGGTCCTGGGAGCATAGAACAACTTAGCTCTGAGGGCCCTGAAAATGTTCTTGGTGGCACTTGGTGATCTGTGGTTTGAGACGATGCTCTTTCCTCCATCTGGCCAGTCACATTTAACCAACTGCTTTGGCATCATTACAGAATTTTCCAGAATCCACATCCCCCTGATCAGAAATGGTCGAGGAGTATTCAACCACATACATAAACCTTGTTCTCCCGAGCTTACCTCTAGCCTGTTGTAGATTTAGCTTTTTCTCATCTTTTCTGTGTCATTCTTGAAAATGTTTTAATGCTGGTCATTGATTGCACCTGTCACCACAATAAACTCAACTTTATTAGTTGTATGTAATAATGTTTAGTAGCATTCACAGCATCCTCTGGACACCACAGATGAGATCAGTTTCTCTGTTTCACAAGGGAGCACTGTTCTTCCTGTTTTATAGACATAGAACAGGGCCTTGAGGAGACTATCGGGAAAACCATTGCAAAATCGAGTTTATTTTCTGTCTTTTCTATTATCCTAGTCAGAGGACAATCCTTCCTCACTGGCATTACCCTTGAGCTGTGCCTTACAGCTTGCTTAATTACCAAGTACTGATGTTCTGTGTGAGAATATTTTGTTCCCAAATCTTCATAACTTTAAGACACAAAAAATAACTGTAAGGAAGAAAGAGCTGTTACTTTAGAACAGCTGTTGAAATGCATGTAAATACCCTGTTGAAATTGCTTTGGCTGTTTTGCATATTGTTTAGTAAGAGGCTTTAATAAAAGTTTCTAGCATGAAATCTCAGATCATAGCAAATGCTGCTACAAGTTGTATTAGATTAAAGCACTACCAGAATTCTGTTTAACCGAGTTGTGTATTGGTAGCAGAAATTACTGATGAGAAAACTGTCCTAGGGATAGGTAATGGAAGGTGCTTCTTCTCACCTGCTGCATGTTGCTTCTTAATCATTCTATTCCAAAAGTTGGTACATCTAATGGTTTCCTAAGATGCTCTGTGCTAGGCATTTGAATGCCTTCAGTTGCATTCCAAGTGAAGCATTTCTGTAGTAGCATAGCTGAAGCCTTGTTTATTTTTTCACTATCAGAATGGGGAAGATATTAGGACAGTAGGAAGACAAAGCTGTTCTCTCAGCCTGAGGCTAGGCTAAAGCTCATTGCAACAAGAAGGAAACATATCTGAGGTGCAGAAAAAGAGAGGGCTGTCATCCCTATGACACTGTTCTTAAAGATGTATGCTTTTTGTTCTCACATAATGAGTTGCTGAGTGACTGACATAAAAATACAGACATATCAAAAAGATATATACAGCTGCATTTTAGACATTTAACGCAACTATGGGGAAACTACATGGAACAATGCTTTACGAGCCTAAGTAAATAAATGCATATATATTGATCAGATCTTGAGTGGGTAAACATTTGCTGAGTCTGTTGACCTGTCTAGAAGTATACTATTTAACTATATGTGATGATTTGTTCAGAGCTATTTCAATATCTAACATAAAATGCTCAATTAAATGTAGATTTTATATCTGATGTCTTCTCTATGTTACCGTTTATTTCTAAAGCAATTTAATTTCCTAAGTCTCATAGTACAACACACAGCATTTAGCTAACAGAAGCAACCTAAAAATTTCCTTATTATTGTTACAGAAGGAGCACAACTCTGCTGTTTTCAATTATGTTAGAAGTATGAGGTGGAAATTTAAACATGTCGCATTGCTAATTGTGTATTGTTGTTTGTTTTCAGATGTTTCCAACTTCTTTCTTTCTGTGCAGGCGATGATTTGCTGAACAAATGCTGCAGATTGAAGCCAGACCTCAATTCTCAAGGAGTATGCTTGCAACTGAAAGCATTGTGACTTTGACATGAATTTCAGGTAAGACCAGGTACAAGCCATCTCTCACTTTGCTGTGGTTTCCTTCGTCTGAAATGGAGGATAAGGGCACTGGGAGGGCTGAGCAAATATATCTGTTTGGTGATGATGAAAAACAGCAAAATAAGCTGCCATGTAAGTAAATAATGAATGTTGTCAGTATAGCTAACTTACGCACTCTCTGTGTTAGCTTGTACATGCCTCCTTCCATGTCTGTTTTAACTATTTCTTGTGGGAGCTGGTCCTTTACTTCCAAATACACCAACTCATACTTTTGAGCTCTCAGAATCATGGTGTTATGCCCCATGAAAAAAATGTATTACCATCTGTCTTACATTTATGTGGCAAAATTTTGTCAGTGGGGGACTGTATCAGTGGCCTTTATGAGAAGAGGCCAGGGGCTGCCCCATGCTGCACGCAGTTGGTCCTAGCTGATTCCAAAACAGCCACTGCAGGATACAGCCTGGCCTGTCAGTGTAGCCAGTGGTATCCCTTTGAAAATATTTTAAGAAAGGGCAAAATGCTTTGGAACAGTGAGGAATGAGGGACGGAAAAAAGCGTGAGAAACATTTCTGCAAACACAAAGGCCAGAGCAGAAGGAGGGAGAAGTGCTGCAGGCACTGGAGCATTGATTCCCTTGCAGTATATAGAAGAAACCACTGTGGATATTTCCTGAAGGCCATGTAGCCATAGAGGACTGCTCTTGTGTTTGTGAAGGACTGCAGTCCACGGGATGCACCCAGATGGGAGCAGGGGCAAAGTGCAAGGAAGGATCATGTTTTCTCCCTCTGTCCTGTTGAGGATGGGGAGTGAGAGAATAGCTGGGTGGATGTTTGGCACACAGCTCAGGTTGACTCATCACTGCATTTCAGAGTTCCCCAGCACATCACTGTGGCTTTTCTGCAGTTCCTTGACCTTAATGTCAGGTAAAGGCAGACTGGCTCAGTGAGCAGCAGTGGCAGTCTTTTGGCCTGTTCTCTAGTGGCAGCTCTTCATCATGGCTCTGCTCCTCTCAATCAACAGCTTGGAAAGGGGCAGCTGTGTTACATTACAGGTACATGTGGACACACAGCTGCACAGCATCTGCATTCTTGCCATGGCTATGTCTACTCTTGGTGATAGCTCACAACCCTCT
Source organism: Alectoris magna (assembly GCA_030625065.1). Lineage (NCBI taxonomy): Eukaryota > Metazoa > Chordata > Aves > Galliformes > Phasianidae > Alectoris > Alectoris magna. Next base: position 112,607,080 of record CM060560.1, read on the forward strand.
GAGGCTCCTTGGGCCAAGGCAGTTTGCAGACCTCAGTAGTGAGGAAGGGCAAGAGGTTTCCATATGGAAGTTTTTCTCCATGATCTTAACAGACCACATTTTGAGACAAATCTAAACCTGTAGTGAGGCTGTTATGGAGCTCATTCTTCCACTCCCAAACTGCTCTTAGCATCTTGAACTGAAGATAATCCCAGAAACTGGGAGTCGTCAAGGTTTGTGGAATTAAAGGGGGATATAAATTTAGAGACCAATGGATAGGAAGGGAGTTGATTCTTATGTGTTTGTCAGGTAGTTTATATGGCTGTGTAAGTGTATACTGTCATCTGATTGACCGAAAGTGGTGAAATAATGGTCTTCACTCATCTTTCTGGTTGCATTGCTTTATTCTACTTGCAGACTGATAGACACCGAATGAAAAATATGTATTTTCAGTTTGTTTTCTGAATGTGAGAGTTGGACTGGCAACCAGCCCCTTCCCCTCCCCTCTCTCCCCCCGGAAAGGCAATATAATGGCTTTCTGGCATAAAGACAATATGTTCCATGTAAACACATCTTTTTCTATGTTCTGGAAGTTGCTACCATTATTATAACAGTTGTGCCAAAGTCACTCAGAAAACTGCACTTTGCAGGTCACTGTGCTTTTCAAAGTGGTAATAAGATTTGTGATAGAGAAGTGAAAGGAAGTAGAGGGTGAAGGGAAGTCAATTATTAATCACATAGTCAGGCTGTCTGCCTGGTAATGTTTCCAATGGAATGGGCATCCTACATTTTAATAACTCAAAAAACAAACAAACAGAAAGAATCACATTCAAAGAGTTCCTCTGGGCAGACTGAACATGATAAATAACAATATGGAAGAATGGAGTAGAGGTTAACAGAAAGGAGCATTTTGTGAAGAGAGGAAAGTGGACACCGCCTGTGTCAAAGGGAGGATAAATTCGAAGGGTGGAGGGCGAAGGTTTACCTAGCAAAGAACACTGAAGAGGAATAATCTTGTGCAATTTTCCTTTGATGAGCTCTTACAGTTGGTATGAAGGTATCTGTCTAGTCTACTTCAGCAATCTAGACGAGAGCTCAACAGTTAATCTTCAGCTAGCAATCAGCCACTGATGCTGTGATGCATACAGAGACAGTCTGCATTTCAAAAAATAAAAATGATTTATTGAGAGCAAATCTTAACAGGCCTCTGTTGGGATAGAAAAGGAACAAAGAGACTGATGCATTTGCAATTCCAGATTTCCTTTAACCTGATTACAGAACTTGCATCATTTAAGTGAAAGGTATGACATTTTAAAGCGCAGTTAGATTCCTAAGGATGCGCAGAGGTGCCTCATGGTATTCCCAGAAGTGTCTACATATCATATTTCAGGGCAATAAGTAAAGGAACTTTCATTTCCTTACTTGAATTTTAGATGTTTCATTTTTTTTTCAAAGCTAATGCTAGGAGGTCAGATATACCACAGCTTATGTTTACTTCATGACTAATACGTACCTGTGGCCATAAGTATTGTTTACATATTATTATAGCCATCTTACAGCAGGGATGAAGATTGGCTATGTATTTTTCTAAGGATTATTTTCTCTCTGCTTTCCAGTTCTTGTCTAAAATGCGTAAACAATACTGTTTATATGCTGACATGCAAATTGTTAATTGCTCTGAATCTAGAATTATTTATCTCTTTACATTTATGATTTTCTCTCTAAAGAATTTTTGTTCTCATCTGGAGAGATTTGATTTCCCAGTGACTATTTGATAGTGCCTCTTATTGTAAATATTGGGCTAGACAAGACATGAAAATGAAACCTTACATTTAACAGTGGTAAGCAATCAATAAACAAAGTGTATACATTGCCGAATGTGTATACTGAAACACAGAGCACATACAAGGAAGCAATAAACCAAACAGTTTATTTTCTTGTTGCTACATCATTAGCTTTTGCTATCTGCCTTCTTTTCCTTTTTTATTTTTCCTCTTCTTTCTCTTTGCCTTATTGACCTACTTGACCTTAGGTGGGAAGCTATATTCTTAGACCTCAATTCAGCGCAGCACTTAAACACAAAACTTATGCCTATTGGTAGTTCGAGGTGCTAAGTCTTAACCCCCCTGTCCCTTGGACATAAAATTCAGGGAAAGGAATGGAATAGGAGCTACACTGACACTAGGGAAAGAACCCTCACTTTTTCTAGGCAACCATCAGGACTGCAGGATGTTTTCTGTGTATAAGCACAGTATCAACTGTGTGTTGTTAAAAGGCAATGAAGAAACCTGGGAAAAATATCTATTGAAAGTCTGTCATAGGAGATTGAAGAATTAAGAACTACCATTGGTGTAGCAATTGCAGATATTAATGTGAATTTAATTAAGATAAAAATATATGCCTTAGGGTGCTGGAAAATTACTCTTTAATTATTCATCCACAGACTTGTTTACTTGTCAGACAAGATAATCCATCTGCCTGAGTTTTCAAGCTGTGGTCCTATTTTTTTCAGCAGATTTAAAACAAAGTACGGCATGGCCATGCTTGTTTAAAGGCTTTTCTTGTGTTCCGCATGTTTTGTTCTGAGGTGATGACTTCAGAGTTTCTCATTCTTCTACATCTAGCAAAGGTTTCTCACATTGCCAGTTTGGATCATACTTAGATGTTCTGTTTATTGGCCAGGAGGAATATAATTATGAGGATGTTGTTTAAGTTTGCTGGTTAGTTTTGGACATTTTCCCATTGCTTATGTGGTCCCCCAGTGCAATGCCATCTCAAATCGAGCCATGGAACCTCCTCAAAGTCTCCTGAGTGGATTATTCATATCATAGTAACAGAAAAGGTCAAAGAACAAAAGGGAACAAATTGAATGAAAAGGACTGAAGAAGCTTGTGAAAGGTTGTGGTGGCTATGAAGCAGTTTGCAGCGCAGGATTGCTAATAGCTGTGACAGCTGGAACTCACAGAGCAGCACTGGAACAGCTGCCACAAAAAAAAAACAAAAACACCAGGCTCAGAAGAGGAATTTTATTTTTCCCGTTGGGTACATTTGGATGCTATTTTGAACTGTGTGCTACCCTATGGATTTAGTTCTCACATGTGATCTTAGAACACTGCTCAGACTTCAGAATTCCAAAGAGAAACAAATGCACACTTCCAGGAAACCAAGCAGGCCGCTTCCTTCCTTTACAGGACAGAGGGTGGCAGGCTTTGCAGGTGACTCTGGTTCATCAGCTGCCTGATGGAGATAAACCCCCTTCAGCCTCTTCTTGCGGCACTTCATTGTCCTCCATCCACAGAGCTGGCTCCCAGAGAATAGTAAGGCAGCATGATGGCAGCTGCTCTGGAAACTGCACTCCTGCTGAAAAAACCCTGGAGGTAGTCTCTGCTAAGTTGCTGGAGGCACCAGTAAGATCAACAATTGTTGGCATGCCAACAGGCTTGAAAGGCTGTCCTGCAGGTGGTATCCTTAAATCCATCAAATCTTAACTCAGTGGTGAAAGAGTGGGAATTTGTGGTGAAGTGTGAGTCAGGCTCCAGTTCGAGCCTGGGAGGAGGCGAATGAGCCTGAGAACAGGATTTGTAATACATGTAATTAATGCTATTGAATAGTGCTGGATAATACTTGTTCTTTCTGTAAAATCTCTCTGGGTGATGGCTTGAAAACACAAATAATAGTCTTTGGCTATCTGGCAAAAAAAGTGCAAGTAAAGGCATCTGCATTCCAGATAGGACACAGCAGTCAAGGAAGGCCAGCCATATCCTGGGTGCTGCCAGCTGGTCAAGGGAAATAACTGTCCCACTGCCCTGGTGCAGCCTCACCTTGAGTGCTGTGTGCAGTTTTGGGTGCCACAGTAATAAAAGCACACAAAACCATTAGAGAGTGTCCAGAGGAGGGCTATGAAGATGGTGAAGGTTCTGAAGGGAAAGGGGTGTGAGGGGCAGCTGAGGTCCCGTAGTGTGTTCAGCGCAGAGCAGAGGAGCTGAGGGGAGACCTCATGGCAGCTGCAACTCCTCACAGGGAGCGGAGGGGCAGCGCTGAGCTCTGCTCTGTGTGACAGCGACAGGGCCCGAGGGAACGGCATGGAGCTGTGCCAGGGGAGGGGCACCTGGGGGTTACGGACAGGGTCTGCACCACAGGGCGGTGGGCACGGCCCCGAACTGCCAGAATTCAAGAAATGCGTGGATAGTGCTCTCAGATACATGATCTGATTTTTTTGTGGTCCTGTGTGGAGCCAGGAGTTGGACTCGATGATTCTTGTAGGTCCCTTCTAACTCGGGATATTCTATAATGATTCAGCTCTTGGAGGAGAAACAGGATAAAAACAGGGGTTACAGAAATCTGAGTGAGAGCAAAGAATGAGAGGCACACAGAACAGAGCTCTGTGTAGGGGATCTGTAGACTTGCCTCTTCCTGCCTCAGTGACGGAGCTCTGACCACCTTCCTCTCTAGTAAATCACAGAAGTGATAGTCTACTCTTTTCTAGGTGGAGGCGCATAAAAATGAGAGGCAAGAGAACAACAGCAACCTAAGAATATGAGTTTTATGAGGAGCCTGGAAACTTAGGATTCACGAACAGTGCTTCCATGCTTGTTCCCGAAAAAGATCCTTTAGGAGTCTTCCGATAAGAATCATATAAAATGGATCATAAGGAGGGATGTGAAAGGTCTGAGAAGCATAAAGATTACTGAATCACGTGGGATGGATTCGCTTGTCGTTAAGTATTAGCAAACTTCAGGTTTTTACTCCACAATCCTGATGCAAATCAGAGCAACAATTTTGAGAGTTGTCTTTCAGTTGAAGGTAGATGTTGAATGGGGTATGCTTGTGGCAATCACAGGCTGTAGGAATATTTGGAGCAATTTTGTTGCAAGTTTATATTTGGAAAAGTCTTTTTACTTGGAAAGGTCTTATGCGATACATATGCTCTTACAGTTTTCCTGACTACTGTTTATGTAGCCTCAGAACACTATAGGAGTAAGGACCTAGAAATAACAATTCACAGCTGTGTTTGTAGCTGGCTTGCATCTTGCAGCACGTTGTCAGTGCCCTGTAATCAGATGCTGTTGTGCATTCCCCTCTGAAACTCCAATATGCGATTCTCCCAGATTCAGACCTACAGAACGCATGTTTTGTCATGCTTCTGGCTTCCCATGGGCTACGGTTTTCACACCAGACTGGGAGTCTTGCACAAAGTATATATTTCACTTCCATTGTTTTGGGGTGTGGGTTTTTTTTTTTTTTTTTTTTGCTTTGGAACTTAGGAACTAAGACATGAAGTGAGAGAAGGTGCTTTCCATTTCATTTTGCAGGAAGGTATGATTGTGGATCTGAACTGGCTGCCTATCTTGTGTATTAGCCAAGATAGATAGGATGAATCAAAACATTATCAAGAGGTCCTAGATATGACTGTGGGGGTAATTAATCCTCTAGGCAAAATACATTCCCCTGTGCCTGAAACAATCCAGCTTTACTGATGACATGTACTACGTAGTACAGGATTTGACTGGCTTCTTCAGCAGCTTTTGGCTGAGCATGTATGGGGTGTGATGGAGCTGTTCTTCTATGGAGAGTGAAGATTGTGGTATTGCATTTTTCAAACTGCCTTATGGGATGCATTCTGAGTCCTGTGTGCATTATAATGTTAATAAATAGTATAAATATTTACACATTCTGCTTCCTTGTGACTCTCCAAATGGACTCATGAGAGAGAGAGAGAGAGGAATATTACATACTTCCCACGCAGTCAGCAGGGTATGAACTGATATTTGACCCTATGGTGACTGAGCCTGTCAGAATCAGAGATTTATGGACAGCCATGACGTGACCTTCACCTAAAGAGAGAACTGGAGGGCTGTGACTGTGTCACAAAATGCAGGATTGCACATCACAGTGACTCATGCAGGAAGAAAGGTTTCATTTGCTGGCAGATGTGTGCTTGAGTTTTCACAGCCAATGGAGAATGAAGGGAACATTATTTTTGGTTTTAGAGAACTTGGTTTTACCAGGAGCTAGCGAAAGGCAATAAATGTTGAATAAAAAACTCCAATATTTAGCAAGTTTTTTCTCAGGGACAGAAATAATGGCTTCTGAGTTGATTATAAATTGTATATATGTATATTCTCAGTGGCTTCATTTTAATTGCCTAGCAGTGAGATTTACTACAGTTTCTATACATAAATAAATGGGCATATGTGGCTGTGCTGTGCATTCAGCAGGTTGGTCAGACTTCCCTTTAAACCAGATGAGATGCACAAATCAGCACGAAAGAGGTTTTCCTTGGGCAACTGGCATGAGCCTGTTTAACTTCTTGGGCAGCATCCTCACTTCTGCCCTCTAAGAGGAATCAGATTTAAATCATCAGCTGATTTCTGTAGCCAGTGAACATCACATCAGGTTGTACCAATTTGACCACTGTGAAGCTGGACCTCATTTAGGTGGGACATGTGGACCTGAAATGCTATCGGTTGTATCATACATAAGCTCAGTGAATCACTCATTGCCCCAGACAGACTCATGCCATTCTCTCTTGATTAATACAAGTCTTTTCCCTTATTTGAATTTTGGTTTGTGTACTAATTATAGCTGTTACTGATTTCTGTAAAATTAATTTTTCATACCACCTTTGTTTCTTCATTTCTTCTATAGCTGCTGCCTTGTGATCATAAAATGATCAAGCAGGCTGACTCTTTTACAGTAAACTTAGAAGATAAAAGGGAGAAAATGTGTAAACAGGTGTCACGAACATTGTGGCCCAAGGGTAATTTTGCCAACTGTTAGCAATCTTCCAGCTTTGTGAGCTCAGTTCTTAACCTGAAAATCATTCTGACCTAGCATTTTGTACAGAGAGTTATTATGATTAAAGAACAAACTGGGTGACTATTCTTTTGTGTATACACACCCACCCACGCACTTTTATAATTTATTTCTTCTTCCTTTTTTTTTAAACTATAATAACGAGAGAAAAGCCCAAGTGAGAAGTATGGCTTGGCAGAAATTTAGATTAGTTTGTTGAAAGCATTCTATGTCGTTACGGTGTAAAAACAGTTATTTGCTGCTAGGTCGGAAATGGATGTATAAATCATAATCTTTTAGCCAATTACTTCCCTAATTTTCTTGCTTAATGAAATGATGTCACTGACTAGTTAGATTTATTCGCAGTGTGCTGAAAAAATGAAATAAGACTCATGGGCAGGTGACAGGGATTAGTGGCTGACTAAGCAATTAGCTACTTTTAATGATTGCTTTGGCCTGTAACGTTACCTGAGGTAAGACTAATTGCTTTTTCCCTGAGCTTCCTCTTGGAGAGACCCTGCTAGACAAGGTATTTTGGAAGTCTATGTAATTTTGAGAGGCTATGTGCTTGTAACATGGCTTTTCCATCATTGATTTTCCTGGTGTGATTAGGGTGAAGCCAGGCTTCTTTGGCAAGCAGTATCTGAAGGTGGATTCCAAATGTAGATTGAATTCCAAGATGTAGGAGTGTCAAAATATGGAATGTGAGAGTCCAACATGTGAAAATGAGAAAATATAAGATGGCTACATATTCTCTGTCTTCCATGTCAACCTCTAATGAAGCTTTCTTGGACACCCAAGAGTGGAGAAAGAGGGGATCTTGGTGGTTTTCACTGCCAGGTGACTAACCTACTGCAAGATGGGAGATCCCTGTTGATGGGGCATCAGTATAAATATCTTCTTTGTTGATTATTTATTGCTGCTGAAGTCAAATTCCTTCAACTTTGAGAAGGTAACAGAGCTCATTATTTCTGTATTCTAAAGATCTTGATTTCTCTATTCTTTTTTTCTTTTTGTTCTGAAAGAGAATGTTTCTGATGGCAGCATGTAGAGTGTGTGCCTTTGTGCCAACACGTGCTGAAAAGGTTGCCTTGACACTGGCACTGGTAGCGTTCCCATATCTTTAAAACCTAAACTTGCAGTTCAGCTATTCCATATATTGCTCCACTTAAGAAAGTCATCTGTAACTGCTGCCTTGCAAGGTGTCAGCTTTGTTTACTAAAGCTACTTTGATCTCAAATAAGTAGGTAAATTGCTCTGTAGGTGATTAGATTAAGAAGAAGACGCATGATAAGAAGAAAGTTACTCCTTCTGCTTGCTGCATGATCTGCTCTGGCTATTTGATAACTAAATCAAATAGTCAAAATGTCATTGTTGACTGATCGGCTGGTCTGTGAGGTCAGGTTCAGTCGTGAGCAAGGTTTTGTCATGCAGTACTAATGAAACTGGGAAAATGTTCACAGTTTGTTAATGTCTGTGTGGTAGGCTTCTCTTAAATTAATGCGTCATTGCTTATTTGTTTTATTAAGACCTGAGAATATTAGAGAGAGATGATTTATTCTTTCAGAAGGCATTGTGGGGTGGAAATGTGTAATGAGGTAAAGCAGTTGAGCTAATATGAGCTTACACTGACTTTACGTTTTATCTTCTGTGCACTTTGAAATGTTATTCTTGCTATGTTTCAAGAAACAAATATTAGTGTTGCATGTCACTTTTTGGAAATAAGTCATCTTTGCAAGTGAATACAATGCCACCACATTTGTCAAGTGAGACTATATGCTAGGTTTTCCTGAATGGACTCTGGTTGCTCTTTGTAGACCTGGGAGGAATTAATCATGGATTATATTGGGCATGAGTAAATAAATGAAAGACAAGAATACTAAAAGGTAGTTTCCATGATGGAGAACTTTTGAACAGACGGCAAAAGGATAGCAGCTCTGGTACAGTTTAATCCCATGAGTCCCTTATGTCCTGCAGAACAGCTCTGCCTTCTCAGAGGTTTGCACTGGATGCCATATGGAATTGGATCAGAAACTAAAATGCAGGAGTTATAGGCAACCATGCACTGCCTTTTCCTAAATCCCACCTTTTCTGTAAACTGGACTACAGTTGACAGCGGTTGGATTGCTTTATACATCATTTGTCTTTGAAAGTGCAAGAGAGACCCTCTATAGAAAAAGCTGCAAGATACCATATCACAACTTCTCTAAGAGATCCCATAGTTCAGTAGTTGCCCTCCCCTTTTCACTACTCCTTTCTGGAAAGTAATCTACAAGATCAGTTAGATCCCATGTCTCGGGAGAACTGTATCATGTTGCGTATTGCTGCACAGTAAGATTACTTTTAGTATAAGTTTACCTGTAATAGGCATGTGGAATAATTATGATGCAAGCCCTTTTAAAACCAGCTGGGAGATACCACTTTTTTGGGAAAGATTTTTGTATCCTAAACAAAGATTTATAAAAGGTTCCGTTAGCTTTCATTTTTATCTACATTTGTAATAATTTCTTGATGTTTGTTTAAAAAAAAAAAAAAAAACTTTCTTATTTGGTTGTTTTTTTTCATGAAATATTGGATATGTATTTTTTTTTTTTCATGAGAACAAAGGCACCACAGTGTTTGAAGATGTGAGAAGACTTCTGTGCTGGTTGGCCACAGGGGCTTCTTGAATGCTGAGGAGAAGGTGTGAGCTTCCTGTTGTGAGTGAACGGGTTCTGCATCAGAAAAAGAGGGAAGTGTTTCTAAGTCTGTTGTCTCGCTGCAGTCCACGCAGCTCCCAGCAGGTGAGGCCTCCTGTGGAAGTACTGCCAGGCCCCAGTGCACCAGGTAACAGGGAATCCATCTGGGGAGTGTGCGATCTCCAAGCAAGCACTATTCCTGCTGCTTGTGTGAATACAGCAGCAGTGCCGCTCTAAACTCTTTTCACGGGTACTATGCATTTCCTTTTTGTGTGAATTGATACACTGTTATGCTTAGAAAGACTTATATCTGAGGGACAGGTCCTACCTGATGGATCAGCTGGGGCCTGTTGGCATTACCATCAGGCTTGCCCAGAACTGGACAATGTGCTCCAATACTGAGTTGCAGGCCAACACATGAGGAACACCTCCAGGCCTATGCTAGGAGAAACAGAGTTGATGTTCACTGCCTGTTGCAGTCAGTCTTTGCAAAATGAGTCCAGTGTATAAATGGAAAAAATGTGCCTTGGGAGGCTGTTTTGTAGGGAGGAAATGGCGAGATTCCTGTCACAGCTGTGGTACTAACTGGGTAAATCCTTTCCCCTGGCTTTCAGGAGCCATCAAATCAGCCACAGAATAATATTTACCTCTGCTATCTTGGAGTGCTAATAACTGGAAATGCTTCGAGATTTGTAGGGGAATGGCACCAGATTTATTGAATACAGTGTGTGGCATAAAATGCCAGGAGTGTTTTAAAGGGATAGATGGAAAAAGGGCCAGTTAGAGAGCCCTTTGAAGTCTGTGTTAAAGTTTTCTCAGGTTTCTTGGGGCTTTTAATCAGATAATCAGTGCGGAGGGAAAGAAAAAAACCTTACGCAAGGTCATGATCTACTTGTTTTATACAAGTAAGAGAGCTGGTAAAGCTATGATGTGATCACCTTTTATGCTGGTTCTCAGAAAAAAGGAAGTTGAGGGAAATGATACTGAGATCCTATTGGTGCTCAGCCAGGTTGGAAGTGGATCATGGAAACTCTCTGGATTTTTCTGTCCATAGATGATGATCTAGTGATGTGCACAAGCATAAAAATAGAAAGATCACTCTCTGTGATCACCCTGCTCATCAGTTACTCTCACAAATAGCCCTGCCAGTGGCTCAGAGTCACATTGCCTGGATTATTGCAAGGGTCAGTGCCCAGCTGAGGAATGTGACACCTTGGGCCATTTATGTAATGCCGAATCATGTAACAGGTGAGCAGGGAGCCCACGTACAGTGTAAACAAATCCTTTTGCCATTTTTCCCTGCATTGTCAGGCTTGTTCTGATGAAGTAATCATGCAAAGCTGAAGCCAGGGATCAAAGATTGGAGCCTGATGGGAGTTTCCGGAGGAGGCACTGCATTGAGGGTGCTTTCATCATGTTTCAGGTGAAGACTGAAACGTTTTTCCCACCTTCTCTCTCTCATTTATTAGATTGCTCCCATACTGCCTTGACTGTGTGCTGGGGATACTTGTGCTGTGAGAAGCGGTTGATGGCTGGTTGATGCCACTGTGTGTAGCATGGCACCAGGAGCTGTGGTCTGCATGCAAATCACTATGTGGGTCCTGATCAAGTTACAGTGTCTTGGTTTCTCATCAGCGAGTGATGCATTATAAAGGATGCTGGGTTCACCTCGTGCTTTCCAAAGAAGTAGGTAGTTGTCTGCAGTGTCACCTCCACACAACTTTTATCTGGGAGCCAGTCAGGCAATGGCTGCATAAGGTGATAAGGTGCCTGTGGCTTCTCTTACACTTTTATCACCATGCGCAGCAGCTGGTAATCGACAGCTTTTTTCTCCTAATGAATTCATGTTAAAGAAGAGCTCATGCATCTGTTTCCCATGATCAAAAAAGAGTGTTTACATTTGGCACCTCTTAATTGTTCAGGATCATTGATTTGCTCAGCAGGGGCGCACCGCAGATTCTATAATGTGTTCTACATCTTAAGCAGCCTCCTCTCTGCTTACATGCAGCATAGTGCTATACCTAGAAAACTCAACCCGATTTTTAAAGAAGACATTTCTCCAGGTTTACTAGAGCTCTGCTATACTTATCATCAATAAGAGTATTTAATAACTAGTAGCACTTTCTTGAGGGGAATATGGAGGAGCATTGCTTGATGTTGACTGAGTATTTTTCATCCATGTTTCATAATTTGCTTCACTTTTTACTTGTGCTTTCTCTGACAAGCAAGTAATTAAAGGCAGTGACATACACATTGTTTTGTGCATAATAAATATATTATTAGCATTTTTTATCAAGTTAAAGGGAGATAATAGAGAAATAATACCTCTGGTTAAGTCAATCTCAGAAGGCAGATAACTCTTACATCTAATATATTTGCCTGTACAGTGAGTATATCATGTCTTCTCTCTCAAGGTGATACTTTCACATTAGGGGAAGGTAACGAACAAAAGGAGCAACAGTGCTCTGATGCTGGGTTATAGTGAGCAGGAAGTGCTGCTCTGCATGTATCTACAGTTGTGTCCTCGTGCTGCCTCCCTAAGTCAGGCAAGAAGTAATCTTGCCCTCAGTACATGCATACACCCAAATCAAAGCACCCTTAGATTAATTCAGCTTTGTATTATGTAGTCATGCAGACATCAATCTCGGAATTCAGAATTCGTGGGTGATCACTTTCTCCTCTGAGTTCATCTTCATTATCTTGGATAGAGACAGGAGAAAGACTATATCAGAAGTAGACAAACATAAAGAATTGTGAAAGTTTTCTGTTGTCCAGATCGCTTTGAAATACCCCAAGTACCAGCCTTCAGCACGCAAGATATCCAAGCTGTCTGCAGAAACTGTCTGTATGTTGTACTGCTAAGCAACTGAAGTTTTCCTGTTTGCTTCTTTTAGTCTGTGCTAAACCCTCTTTATTGGAAACAGTGGTGAGAGAGTGGAAACAATTTTAGCATTTGCAAAGCAGGGAATGATACTGTACTAGACTAGACTTGCTGTAAACCCACTAAGCTTCATGGAAAGTGTTGGTTGTGGCTTTGGGTCCTTGGCTTTGGTGTTGAGAAACATGCTTTTAATAGTTCAAAAACGAGACAGTTTCTGCTCTGGTGAGGATTTTATGTGGAGAATTCCCTTGGAAGATCAGCCAGTGTCTAATGTACTTAGCCTCCTGTTTGAAGACTGCTCGGATCACCATTCTGCTCTGTGCTTTCATTTGCTGACGTCTGGACTCAGTCCAGCATCCTTGACGTCCCTCCATTGATTGCGACTTGTACTGGATTAAGCTAAGCAGTCGTCCAAGCATATTCATTTCATGGTTGTTTGTGGGCTATGTTTTGCAGGTTATAAGGGTGCTGACTGTTATAAATATCTTTATAGATTGGCCTTATAAAAATGCAGTGCCTTTACTGTGTTCTCATGTCTTTATTATGATTGCTATCAAGTTACTCCTTTGAAACCTTCCATGGTCTAAAAGTGGAAGAACATTCCATTACAAAAACCTAGCAATCTCCTCTGTACAAAATGGTTTAATGTCGAGTCATTAGCTTTGGAGCATTTTGACTCAATTTATTAGCATTTGCCCTAAGCCAATGCCACTTCTAGCACGTGGATATTATTTCAAAATACTCTGCACTTAAGAGTTTTTCTAAGCTCTGTAGTTTGTAAAAAGCCCCGCTAAGTAGAACAGTGACTATTCCATGTGTCACTAGCTATCTATGGAGACAAGTTTTGAGAACATGGAGCTAAAAAGGGTTCACATTTTCTTGGCTGCTGTATCAAGCAGCTTTATGGCAATGTCTTCAAGTTACATCCAGCCTTGACCTTCAGCGTCTGGCCTAGGACTTTCCAGAGTGAGAGTCTTCAAGTGAGCAGTACCAGGACAGTGGGGGCAAGTGTCTGATCTGTTTCATATTGGCTACCACAGGGGATGCACGTACCGTTACACTGTGTTTTTCAGATCCAGTTCCACAAAGAAGCTGCAATGCCCTATTAAATGCTTCTGCAGCTTCTTTCAACCCACACCCAGCAGCTGTTTCACTTAGAGGTGTATGAACTCAATGTGTGCGTGTAAGTCTTCCTGGAAAATCCTGACTAATTTATGTTGCTGCGCACTAACTCAGCTGTTTGGTTTCAGTTGGCTCCAGCCTTAAAACCCAGCAGGATTCTCAGGCATCTCTCACCTGCAGGACCCCAGTGAGCAGATATTCCCAGCTCGTAATGATCTGTTTTCAGACTCTGCACCAGACAGCAGTGGTTGAACTTACTCAGGATGTAGGTGAACCAGCTTGTGGTCTCTCTTCTGCCTTCTTTAAAGTAAGAATTTTCCTTCAGATTTTATATTTAGAAGGCTGGCCTGTCTTCTGGCATGCATAGCTTGTTTTGCTGAAGCCGTTGTATCATCATGAAAAACTTAGTATTGGTTAGAGAAAATAGTTTGCTACAGTTGAAAATGTGAGATGATCGAATTTTTAACAACCTTCTCTCATTTAGGGACTCAGTGAATGGTAACACTGAATAGATTGTTACGAGTTTTCACAAGAAGTTGCTTCCTTCTGAGATGGGTAAAGGTGTCAGAAGCTGTTTTTCTTCTACCATATCAGTGCTAGTAAGCAAGTGTAACAAAGCAATTGCATCCCATAGCAGCCATGGCTGTGCAATAATACAGGCTGATGTGGTACAGGGGAAAGATCTCCCTTAAATCTCTCAAATCCTATCTTTCTTTCTTTCTAAGTGGGTTTGTACTTAAAATATCTCACTTTCCCTGTTCTCCTTCTCTCTCCATACCCTTGCTTCTCTCTAAAGCACTCTGTTCCCCTCATTTAGGCATGGACTGTCATTGTGCGCAGTTCCCAGGAGTTTTGTCTGGATTTCAGTGTTATTTGGTTGGTTATGCTTTGCAGCTGTACCACCTTGTCTCGCACTATACCACTATTTGAAGAAATCCCTGAAGAAGAAAAAAGGCATCCTTCTCCAATGAACAGACTTTCGTTTCGTTTTTTACTCTTCTGAGTAAAAGTAATGTGCACTTAACCAAAGCATCCATGTTCCAACCTTAGCAACTCTTTACTTTCCTGAGTGAGAGATGCAAGTAAGCTGGCATAGGAGAACAAAAGAAAATACCAGTAGTTTATTAGTGCTTTTGGAGTGAGACTGAAATTGATTCTTATACCATAAGGAGTCACCTTTGTAAAATGAAGTGAAATTACTTGGTAATAACATCACAATATAAGTGGATCAAAGTGTGCACGCTCCTAAATGAAAATTACATGTCATATTCTAGTATAAAACTGGTAGATCTAGTCATGGGGGGGGGGGAGAGGTATGCCTTGCAGCTCCTTGGCTTGGTGTCTATAAGCCATTTTCATAGAATCACAGAATATCCTGAGACACACAGGGATCACTGAGTCCAACTCCTGGCTCCACCCAGCACCACCCAAAAATCAGACCATATGTTTGAGAGTGTTGTCCAGATGCTTCTTGAACACCACCCAGCTCGGTGCCATGACTACCTTCCTAGAGGTCTAGGGTTGTTAAAGGTAAATGGTAAAAGAGCCTTTTCTCTCCTTGCTACAGCAGAGGTGCATGGTAATACTGGGAAGGGTGTCCTTTGCACCCTGTCTGTTTCCTGCAGCACGTCAACAGTCAATATTCCACAGCTGTGCAGCTTTAGCAACTCAGAGGCAGTAAAGTAGCCCCTCAGTTTTGTCCTGAAAGACTCTAGCCTGGTAAATAGGTATTGGCACAGCTGGAAAAGGTGACACCTGCCTAGACCACTAGTGGACTGTATCTCTTCAGCAGTGATACCTAAAGGGTGCTGACAGCAAAGTCCAGTTTACAGCTAGCTCACTGACAACATCTGTGTGCTGTAGCTGGAGTAGCAGTGAAGGGTGAAGTGGGTCAGGTGTGTTTTGCTGCCTGGATGTGTTGTTCCACACCACCATTCCCAGCTTCTGATGTGTTAGAAGTCCCCTGAGTGGAGAACCTAGCATTGTTTGGTGCATTGTGATGCCTGTGCTGACTGGGAAGCTGCTGTGCTGCCATGCTAGTTCTGGGGAGATCTGTGGGGCATCAGAACCCTGAAGAGCCAGACACACTGCTCTTGGCTCTGGTACTGTAGCAAGCACAAAATGCCAGAGATGAAGCCGGTAGTTTCACACTATTATTCATCTGATCTGTTGTATTTAGAGGTATCTCCCTTTCTCATCATAGTGTCTTAGAGCTTCAGTGTTTTCACTGAATTTAACTGCATACAATGCCACTGATAACTACTATACTTGATATACAAAAAGATGAGATGCTAAGAGACACAGGGCATGTTTCATATATCTAAATTACATACCAAAAAAAAGCATAGTCTTGGTCAAGTTAACCAAGCTGTCCTGGAATCAGGCAAGCCATATTAACTGAAGAATGCATCTTGATTAATTAGCAGTCTGGTCATAATGACAGTATTCCTTTGAAAATATGGAATAGCATCTCTGATGGTCTTTCAGCAACAGCCACCTGCTTAAAGCTCACAGTGTGATGTCTAGCCTTGTTCTGCCTACCCAGCTCTCAAGGAGAGTGGATGACAAAGTAGGGGAACTGCACGAGATCCTCTCAGGCCCCTGGCTAGCAATTCAGCCACTGGACAGTCTTTCCATGGAGACTGTTCACAATTGGAATGTTCACAGTAGTTTACAAGAGAATTTTTCAAGAGTCTGAACACATTTCATTATTGGTGTTAATGCTCATTCTCCAGGACTCCTTGACATCATAGAGTTTTACTTCTTAGATCTGTTCCTTTACCTCTCTTTTATTTATTTATTTTTTTTCTTTTTCTGTGAAACAGTGGCTTACATGACTGAAATCTTTTTGCCTTGCTCAAGTATTCAAGACACAAATTGCAACTTGAACAACCTGGCAGAGCGTGGTTCTCTAAACTATGGGTGTCCAACCCTTTGGCTTACCAGGGCTGCACTGTGTGAAGAGGAGTTGTCTTGAGCCACATACAAAATGTATAATATAGCTAATGTATCTAAGTAACAAAACATCTTTTTTATATATTTGTTATTAAAACATAAAAAAGAGGGCAACAAAAACATAAAACTAGAGGATTGGACATGTATGCAACAGAATAATCAATTTGTTCCCTCAACTGAAGCACTTAGCGTAAATCAGTTGAAGGCCTTTGCCCAGGCAAAGACCAGAAGATGACACAGGTGTTTCTGTGCTGGACTTGCAACATGGAAGTCCCCTAAAAAACAGGCAGTTGTGATTATTTTTGCTGGACTTTCAGTTTTTTTAAACTTTGTTCACACAAACACTCTAAGATTTCAGACCCTATGGTGTCAATGATTTCTTAATGTTTTTTTGTTGCTTACTGATGGCAATTATTTGTATGGTAGAGGGTATAGAGTGTGGAATGGGCATCTCAAAGGGCATGCAAGGGGTCAGGTCAAAGTATTTGCACTGTATAGATGCTCATGGCATGCTGTTGTGTTCAGGCAGAGCACAGAGGCTGCATGGAGGCATTGGTTCTGCATTTCCTTGGCCCAGATTGAGCTATGCAGATGCAGGCTTATCTCACACTAAACAGGTGAAGTCCCTCTACTGCATCCTGTCTGTAGTTGCCAAGGGACCAAGAGACAGATTCAGTTTAACAGAGGAAAGTATTGACTAAAATCACGATGTACGGTTTTTTCTTGCATTCTTGAAAATGTATTCTGTCTGTATGAAGTTGCAGAACACTGATGCTCTTTCAGTCACTGTTTCAAGTAAATGCCATGGTGATCTACACATTTACTGTACCAGTTGAACAACACTTTGTTACTCAAAGCCCTTTTTCTCTTTCCTGTTCTGTTAAATAATGCAGAGAGTAACAGTGAATGATAGCTCAGTTTGTTGGCTTGGCTTGATGTTTCTATGCCTGTGAATGCAATGTTTGCTGTGCTGCAATTTAAGTGCAGTCTGCAATGTGTGTGCTGTAATTCCCACCTGCAGTGAAGGCCATCATCAGCCAGAGATGTCTGGAAATTGAATAATGATGTTGGACCACCAAAAATGCAAAATGCATGTTGTGTTACTAAAAAGGTTCAGATTTAGCATTTGTAAGTGTGGTAAATAAGGATGTTTCCGTCAGTTTTGTGTCATCTAGCCTTCACCCTGGACTATAGATAAAGAAATTGAGATAGATAGGTAACATTTTCCAACCCAAATCAGTACATTCAGCAAATAAAATCATTGGAAAAATCTCTTCTTGATGTGGCAGTCCAGCCTGTGAGCTGTAACAATTGCAGACCTGTTACAATTTAATTACCATCTGAGTGCTGATGTGGAATTAAGTTTACAGTCAAGAGTCAATTCCTAGCTGAAAAGCCATAGCAATAGCATTTCTTAAGTCCTATGTTGCTTGCCTCAGCCATACAGTTGTTGCTGAATGAGCCAAAGACCCTCAGCTGTTCTCCTAGACTCCAAGGAGTTCCATCCAGGTGAGATCAGATAAAGAGCTGTGTCTGTTATGGTAGTTAGGAGTCTTCGCAAGGCCATCTTGTATTTTCACAAGTACCAAATTCACTCTGATTATGTGAAACCAGGATAAACAAGCTAAGAAAGGAACTTTCCTTGCAAAATCATGATTCCACCAGTATCAGTGGGCTTTGGACCAGGACTTTGAGAGAGCATGCAAACAGGCAATTGCAGAGCAAAATCACATGACTCTAAGGAGGAGATGCTTGGCCACAGTGGCAGAGGGGATACTGGTTGCTTGCCTTCCATGTTACAGTATTCTGGCTAAGAGCAACCAAGGCGAGACCCACAAAAGGCCATTGTAGATGCTTTACAAGGTTGTCTTCCATATGAAAATAGAAGGAGGGAATGAGGAGGAAAAATACTGTGAGCTAGCCTGGGCAGAAATCAGTGGATTTAATCATGACATCTGTTAGATTTCAGTGGAAGATGGAAGCACTTAATTTTGGATGACTTCTGTTGTTATGGCAGTGATTTTGCTGATGAATATATCCATTTCTGAGTCAAAGCTTGTTCACATTTATGATTGGTCTGAAGCCAAACCTGGAGTCTTAAGCAGCTTCAGACTTGGAAGGATCTTGGACAATTTGTATATGCTAGCTGAAGCAAAACCTTTTATGAAACCTCAAACAACCACAGAAAGCTGGGATTTCAGTTCTGGGGCCACACGTTGTATAAAAGGCTTGGGCTTTATTGATTTGTTGGGAATTTATTTGCTTCTGTTCTTTTGTTCTGTTTCTTCATCTGTGATTTTGCCTCCTCCTGCTCACACTTCACTGTTAGCACATTGCTTCTGGCCTCATCTCTCTGTTTCCTTTGGTCAAGAGTTCAGAGCTTCCAACTCAGATTAAAAGAATTATATCAACATTATCAGCTGGACCAGATTAAATTGGCAAATCCTTTTCTTTTCAAGGATAGTATTTGATATACTGTACTAGTTTTTTACTTTGCAAAGTTACTGTGAGAGCTTTCTCCAAATTCCTGAAATTTTGCTAGTATTAAGTTATACTACTCACTGTGTCTCTTAAGATACCAAAGCATGTTTTTCTTGTAAGGAATTACATAATTCTTCAGATGGCAGCACATCTCTCTTGCACTGCTTTTTCTTCAGTTGTTCTCATTCTCAGTTTCCCATAAGAAGCACCATCTCTGTTCTGCATCTGCCTTCTCTGTTCTCCACAACTTGGGCTGATCTATTTAGGATTCTGTAGCATGGTGGCATGTCTGGCTCTAACAAGGCCTGGAGAATTTGATTCTGCATGTAAACTAAAGCTCACATCACACAAAAATGACATGGTGTCTTTCTCTTCAATGCAATGGGATTTACCTCATGGACATGGCTTTTGTGCTAAGCTCAGGCTTGCAGATTTGCTGTGTAACAGAGTACTATGGCAAAGCTGTCTTTGGAATCAAGAATAATGTCTATTATAAAGCTGATATATGGGTGGGAAATTTAGAATCCATTCCTACAGCAAAGCTTCTCTTTATTCTTTTAAAATAATTTAAAGCTAATGTAAGGCAGAGTGTGTCCTGCTTTCTGAGATGAAGTCAGTTAGAATTTTGTATCTGAGAAAATAAGAGCATGTTATACAGTGCTTGTCCATCCCCTTGTATCTTGAAAGACTCTTTGATCGATTCTCTCTAACTCAGACCCAGTTTTTCCAATCTTCCTTGAAAATATGCACCAGCTAAGCTAAGCTAAGATCCTGAAAAGTATTTAGTTGTTTGGCTCTTGCTTAAGACTGAACTCCATTGATTTTGGCCAAAATCTGCAAGCGGACCCATTGATTTCAGTGCATAAGACTGAAATCAATGCTGTTCAAATACACAGCTCAGAAAGACTGAGCCAAGCCTGCTGGCTCTGACCAACAGGCACTTGTGTTTGTCTTTAACTTCAAGCATGTGTGCAGCCATACTGCCTTTTCTAAACTTCTCAGTGTACAGATACAGATTACTGTGAAGAGCATCAGCTGCGCACATACCAGTACCCTGAAATAATGAGGAACAAGGCAGCAGTCCACTGTGTAACTACCCTGTCTTGAAAAGTAAGTCTCGGCACAAGCAGTGTTTTACCACTGGTAAAGTGTTGTCAGCAGAAGTCCTGTGGCCTGTGGTTCACGCCAACAGCTCTGGAACTGAGTGCTGCTACTGGTAATGTTCATACTCTGCCCGTAAACAGTACGGCAGCCTTAAAGATGCAGGCCAGTACAGTAATATGTTGCTGATGTGATAAACATGAGTTTGAAATAAAGCTTAAAAACAGAAAATGATTTGGTGGCTGTGTGTCAAGGGTAAAGTCTAGTCAAGTTCTCCTAAGTGCCAGCTGGTCTTCTGCCAGGTCGTCTTCCTCCACAGTCTGATTTCCCTTCAGCTGTGTTGGCATCTATCTGCTTTGGCGCTGCCATGACTTTATGCCAGGCTTATCTTGCATTACAAAATCCCAAACACTGGACTGGAAGAGGTTGAAAGATCTCTCTTGATTTTACAGGAAATGTGCCATGTTTCAGTAGGGTTACAGGTTTGCTGTTTCTGTTTTTTGGTTTGTTTTTTTTTTAACCTGTGCTGTGTTGCTAAGTCTGGTATATTTTATCATTACTATTATGGTATTTGATGTCCTGCAAAACTTGTGATTAAACAAGAATCTCAGCCATCACTTTAAAAGCACGTTTCCAGGCTCAGTGTTGTTGGGAAGTAGCTGAAAAATACTCTGTTTGAAGTACTTTAAAATTCTAAAAGAGGAAAATATTGAAAAATAATGGAAGCGCTGATGTTGTCTGAAAACTGAGGAATTTGAAGCTTGCTGCATTTTGCTTTGTGAGTGCAAAGATTGCTCTGCTTTAGTTTGTCTGAAAAAATCACTGGCACTGCTGATGGTGTGCTGCCTGCAACTCTGGTAGCGTGACTGGGCAGTGCTTAGCCATTACAAAAGAGGGGTTTTTCTGGTGTCTGAATTAAATACAGACTTTTGTTATTTATGAAATGCATAAGACTTCGCTGATATTGTATTAAAAATTAAAAAAAAAAAAAAAAAAAAAGTTAATAGAAAGTGTTAGGCCTATATGGGACTTCTGTAATGCAGTACCTGCACAGGTTCTCAGATCAGTGTGACTCTTTCAGAGTGTGATACGGTGTCTCTGTGCTGCGGAACGCATCAAGCTGAGGAAGTTCTTTGGAATTCCTATGCCACCTGCCAGCTCCCAGATGCATTTGGACTGAGTAGTCACGTCTCTGTTTCCCTGCAATGGCCTCTGGTTTGTGTTAGCAGGAGTGAAATATGGTTCTGGTCCAGTAAGGGTGACCTAAGGAGGTTGAAAGGCTCCTTTTCCTAGAATAGTTTTAGGAATGTTGAAGCAGACAGCACCTTGAGAACTTTTGCAAGGCAGGCACACCATTGCCTTGCTCTGTGCTGAGGATTTCAGAACCTTATTAGCTCTGGAATGATGCCTTCCTACACACAAAGATTACCTAAGCACTAGAGGTGGATGCTGCAACAAAGATAATAACTAAGTTTACTTCCTAGCTTTTGCTAACTGGCTGTCCTAGGACTTTAAAGGAGGCACACTGTCTCTGCTCTGCTTTTTGTTTAATGATGTGTGGGGGTTTTTTTTTGTTGTTGGTTTTTTTTTTAGTTGTTTTTTTTTTTTTTTTGTCCACATCCCATTTCTGCCTTCACTTGAGATGCATTCTGTTTCCCACCCACACCTTTCCGCATCTGAGAATTACTTAACTTTCTGAAGAGGAGTCCTGTGAAATGTATCCTACACAGATGCACTGCTAAGGTGGAGCTGGAAATAGAGCATGGGTGGAAGGAAGTGACTGGGACAGATGAGGGAGAAAGGTGGCAAATGGGACAACATGGTACTACAGCTTCTGTGGACAAGGGACCAGAACTGCCTGTTCTGTAGCACTGTGAATCTGGGACCCCCAGTGCCCTGAGTTGGAGAACCATGACTATGGTAACAGTAAACTCCCAGTCAACCCCAAACATGTGTGGGATTTCCTGCTCCAGCTAGATGCGTACAAGTCAATGGATCCCGAAAAGATTTGTCCCACAGTACTCGAAGAGTTGGCTGATGTCATTCTGAGACCTCTCTCGATTATTTTTCAATGGCTGTGGGAATCTGTTAAGGTCCCTGCCAACTGGAAGCTGGGAAACGTTCCAGTTTTCAAGAAGGGCAAGAAGAAAGACCGTGGTAACTACAGGCCTGCCAGTCTCACTTTAGTGCCTGGCAATTTTCTGGGGAAGATTATCCTGGGAGTTTTTGAAAAACAGCTGAAAAGCAGTGCAGACACTGATCACAGCCAACACAGATTCACAAGGGAAATGTCCTATTTAATGAACTTAATCTCCTTTTATGACAAGGTTGCCCACCTAGTTGACCAAAGGATGCCAGTGGGTGTGATCTTTTTTGGACTGAAAGCAGAGCTTTAAGTACTGTTTCTCACAGTATCATAGTATCTTTCTGGACAAAATATCCAGCAAACAACTAGAAAAAAAAACAAAATACTATAAGTAAACAACTGGCTGCTGGCTTGGTCTCAGGGGGTTACAGTAAATGGGGTTGCATCAGACTGGCGGCCAGTCATTAGCGAGGTTCTTTAGAGCTCCATTTTATGGCCTGTTCTCTCTAATGTTTTCATCAGTGATTTGGATACGGAACTCAAAGGCATACTAGGATTGTGGATGACACTAAACTGGGAGGAGCTATTGACTCTTTTGAGGGCACAGAGACCTTTCAGAGAGATACTGACAAATAAAAGGGATGGGCTATCACCAACTACATGAAGGTTAAAAAAAGCCAGTGGTAGATTCTGTATTTGGATTGGGGCCACCCCAGATGCATATATAGCTTGGCGGACAAGAGACTGGAGAGCAGCCCCACAGAAAGAGATCATAGAATCATAGAATGGCCTGGGTTGAAAAGGACCTCAAAGATCATCTAGTTTCAACTCACCTGCCATGGGCAGGGTCACCAACCACTAGACCAGGCTGCCCAGAGCCACATCCAGCCTGGAGATCTGGGGGTTCTGTTTAGGAGTAATATGAACACGAGTCAGCAATGTCCCCAGGCAGTCCAAGGGGCCAACTGTACCTAGGAGTGCATCAGGCCCTGTGCCATCAGCCAGATGAGGGAAGGGGTTGTTCTGCCCTGTTCTGTGCTGTGCAGCCTCACCTTCTGCACTGGGTGCAGGTGTGGGTGCTACACAAAATTATGAGAAAGTTTCCAAACCAGGCCTACAAAGATGGGAAAGGTTATGGAGGGCAAGATGTATGAGGAGCAGGGTCGGGTTGGGTATTAGGAAAGTGTTCTTCACCAGAGGGTGGTCAGGCAGTGGAACAGGCTCCACAGAGCTACAGCCACAAGCTTCCAGAGTTCAAGGAACATTTGGATAATGTTCTCATAGTTAGGGTTTGGATTTGAGGTGGTGGTGTGGAGCAAGGAGTTAGACTCAATGATCCTTGTGGGTCCCTTCCAACTCGGGATATTCTATGATTCTGTGATTCTAAGCTGATCTTACACTGTCCCCTCAGAGGACTCCACAGTGTGCACACAGAATTGAGAGCAGCCTAAGTAATCAAGATAAAGATTGTGGCAGGAGAAGGATTTACTACATACTGTTTGAGTGGCATCTCTAGGGCAGGTGTACCCACAAATGTGCCTAAATATAGTGCCTGTCCTTTTCCATCAGCTCCCTGGCATGAGTGCCTTCTCCTCTTGTGCTCACCTCTTTGGAGCTCTCATGACTTCCTTTGCCTGTCTACCAGTGTCAGCTAACTGTCTTCTCCAGCTTCCCTCAGCCTCTTAATTTCTGTTTTATTTTGTTATTTGCTTGCCTCAGCAACTAGCTCTCATAGAAGCTCCCTAGTTACCGTCATGGTCTCTGAGAATGACAGTTTCTTTGTGTGCAAATGAGTAAGTTGTTGTAGAAAAAGTATAATCAAAAGAAAAACAAGGCTATAGCAATGCCAAATCTATTATTCATTTATTGGACAAGTGTAGTTTTAATGCTCACATTTGAGAGTATGATAGTAAATATGTTAAAAGTGCCTGGAGCATGGAAACTGACTGTCTGACACCACTGTTTCTTATGAAGCTTATTATCTTAAATTGATAGCTGGCATCATCATGGCTCTTGAGCCAGTGCTGCTGAAACTGCTAAGTTTGTCAGTGAGCCAAGAAACTGGACCCTAAATTATGTTCAAAAGCAAAAAATCCTACCTTGGCTCTTTCTTGAAGAGATCAGCGGTCTTTCTTGTTGGAATACCGCTGCACAACTGCTGTGCAGCTTTGAAAACATGGTCAGTTCATTCTTTGCATGAAACTATATATGCAAGTCAGAGGAACTGAGGTCATCCAGATCATTAACTTTATTTGTCTACTCTAAGCCAAGAATATATTACCAAGGGTGGTACTGGTGCCCACAGTGGAAACCTAGTCCACATGAAAAGTAGACTCCTGAAAAATACAGTATGCGTATTTACGGAGAGCGTGGCTTGGCCTGACCTATTCCTGGGTTTACCTAGAAAAGATCTCCCAATTAGTTATGCGATTGAAAATTTTTAGGACGATATAAATTAGTCTCAGTAAAGCTAGGTTAGCCTTTTGTTTTTATTGATGGATCTGTGCTGATTTTTAAACAGCTACTGACATCTTCCAGTTGTAAATACCTGGAATTTCCCCATGGGAGGAAGACATTTGTAGTGATGAAGTTCTGCTGGAGGCTGTAACCCCAAATGAATTTTGTCAAAGACCTGCTGGTACTGCTTTCTGCACACTTTTAGCTACTAAACACTGAGAAGCTAGTAGAGATCACTGGGTTGGTTCCAAGTAGGAAGTGGAAGACAGGAAAGATTACTGCTTTCTGGAAAGTTTACAGTATGTTTCCACTTCATTTGGAGTGACTCTGCTGGGAAGCACTTTATATAAAGTTGCTATGTGAAAGAAGTTTTATGTGTTCAGAATGACTATATATGGATATATATATATATAAAGTAATTAACATAGATCTGTGTACCATTAACGTGTGTGTCCTAAGCAGTATTAGTTGGGGGATACAACTGTCAGTGCAGCTCAAAGGAATCCTCCAAAACTTCTGCTGCAAGCATGTGGGCTGGCAATTTGGTGAATAGCTCCAGAGGGAAGAATTGTATATTCAACAGACAGCTGATGAGTCTTGCTACATTTTTTGTGAGCCTAATTGCTTTTCACCTCTAATCACTGACTCTCATCACACCTTGTCCATCCTCAAGCTTTCCAATTTGTGTTTACTCATTATTTTTAAACATTTTGGAATGGGCAGTCATACTCTGTCATCCTGCAGACAATGAATTTCCACTGACGATCCCTGCGTGACAGAAGAGACAATAGGTAGACGTTAGTGAGATGGCAGTGGCAACTGCAGAGGATAACACTGTACAAGTAAGAACAACTTTACACAAGGTGTTGTGGCAACAAAAACATTTATCTACCATTAGCTGTCTTTCTTCTGAGTGTTTTGTGTTTTTATAGAGCAGAAGAAGATTGACCATGACTGCTAGTTACAAATCTTTCCCACTCTACAGAATAAGAAAGTCAGCTCTCTGAATAATCGTAGAATCATTAAGGTTTGAAAAACCACTCAGATCATGTAGTCCAATCAGGTCTCTGAATATGCTTCAGAAGATAACGATTATTGATAATGATCAGTCCTAAATTAACTTTACATCAGTGTTCAAGTGGAGAAGGATGGTTCTGTCAGGAATTATTGTAGTGTGATCCATTGCTCCAGAGTCTGTGTGAAGTAAAACATGTGAGTTTCAAGCCATTTCTAAGAGAAAAGTTATGCACTCTTTCTCTCTCCCCCTCTTTCTTTCTTATGTCTTCCAGCTAGTGATCTGTGTGATAGGAAGGAGTCAATAGCAAGAGAAGTTAAACTTTCTTCTCATTCTTGATCTCCAAAAGTCACATGTGAGACAGAAAACTTTTACAAGTGTAAAGCATGCTTTTACTGGTTTGTGAGTAATTTAATGTCTGTTTTTGCTCAGGGGAGTGATAGAGTATCTACCAACAATTGTTAGAAGTGTGGCAGACACAGCAGGATTCAACAGTGGAGGCCAGTGATTTAGTGCCCAATAACAGGCTGCGAATTTCCACCTTAGCTTATTGTTCATTATATTCTCCTTGACAAAAAGGCGTGAGTTCAGAGGATCAAATACTAACCTGCTGTGGAGCATACACAGTGCAAATAATCAATTTAGGCTGCTTAGTACAGGCTTATAGGGGCATTCTGATCTAAAGCACAGTCCTTAAAAATAGTAGCAGTCCTTTAAACTGGTAATGGTTTTTGCACCGGAATGTTTCTGAAAGTTTGGATTCTGCTAGTGGTGGTCTTGTAAACCTGGCACGTGGAACGGGCAGTGCTGCCAGAGGGGTTCAAAAGGAGCTGGGGTTACAAGACCCCTGCACAGTCCCAGCTTTCTGATGGCCACCTCCAAGTAGTGAGGAGACTGGTGAAGAACCCGTTGCTACTCAGTGATCTGCTGAGACACGAGGCCAGATGTTATGAGGGCTGTTGCTCAGTGGTTCCATTGCCTGGGTAACTGTGTCCTGCAGTAGGATTCATTTGACTCTTCAGCTCTACGTGGGCATAAAGCCTCTCATTTCAGCTTTTACTTGCTCAGCTTTTTTTAACTGAAAATTTTACTGTGCTGATTCACAGATTAATGCTGAGTGCCGTTTGGAATTGGGTTTGTCTCATACTCATCAGCAAGTCTTTACTTGTATAGTGCTTTTTTTATTTGTTTGTTTGAAGGCCTTTCCTGGATAGATTTTTACTGTCTTTTTTTTTTCTTTCTTTTTTTTTTTTTTTCCCATAAGACTGTTACCAAAGGTTAGTGAAATGCAAAATAAATTTTTAGATTTATTTTAGGAAGTCTTCATTGGGACTGTTTGCGTGCTCTTCAAAAGCACAGCTCTTTTGGTCACTGAATTACCCAGAGAAACAAAAACAGAAAAGATGACCCATGGATTAATAGGATTTTATGGGTCATAATGATGGTGTACTAAAGTAGCTCCTATTGTCAGAGAGACTTTTAGCTCAAAAGCAGAGGTATAGTCATTTTTTCTTTAAAAAAAAAAAAAAAGTATATATATTTATATCTAAAAATACCTGCTGTTTGAAGTGATGAGGAAAGCTTACACTAAAATATCTTCAAAGGCTTTTTTGGGGGCTTCTTATTAGCTCAAGAACATTGCCTGTCAGGGGCTGAATAGCATGAGCACAACTTTAATGTGCCTGAAGATAAAAAGCAATCTCAAAATTTACAATGTGCTTACAGTGACAAGCGGCATGTGTGTGCTTCTGACAGGCTAGGACTGGGAGGATCTTTCTTTTGTTGTTCCTATTCTGCCTAACTCAGTTGTAAATAACTATGGGACAAAAACTTTGCTGAGCTTTGAGAGAGTCACCCATGAGAGCTACTAGGTGAACGTGAACTGCGCACTGACATAGCAGGACTAGGCGGAACAAGTTGGTTTTAGGCATTCTGAGGGCTCTGAGAGCTCAAAAAAGCTTCCTAGATTGCATTTGTAAAATGTGTTTTTTACAGTTTTCACTTTCTACTCTTGTTGGTTCTTTACTGTCACAGCAGTGGCAGAACAGAGGTGCTGGTGGCTTTTCCCTCTTTCAGGTCCTGTGGTCCCACAACCTGTGGAGATCTGTCTCCTCCTGACATCCCCGTGGTGCTGCCTCTGCTCTTGGTGGGTCCCACACTACCAGCCCACAGAGTAGAGCCTTCAAAAGTCACAGGCAGAAATCTGCTCAGAGGCATAGGTTCCCTCAGCTGCTCTTTTCCAACTTTGTGACTCCTGATGCTGCCCTCGTCCCCAGTTGAGGGTGGCTGGAATCCAGTTACTGGAGAACACACTGTGTTATCTGTCCTGCTCTCTACAAAGGCACTGGGGAGCCAGGATTAAGAATAGCACAACAGAGTAGAGGTGTCCCTTGCAGCCTTATAACTCTTTTTAAAGGATGCAGAGATACTTTTATGTCAACTGTGAAAGTTACTCTTCTATTTGTAAGAACAGATTACAGACACAGCTTCAACATGCTAATAAATAGGGCAGCAAATGTTAGCCTGCAAAGTATGGCAATGGATCTGGAGCAGTCTAATGGTGTGTTATCATTTCTGGAAAGGCTTTCGTATTATAGGAAACCTTTTGGCTCAGAGGATCTCTGGGAAGAACTTTGGCAAGCTGAAATCATCCCAGTGACAAAAGCGTCTTGGCTCCTCTGGGTGTTGTTGGAGACAGCCTGAAATGTCAGTGTGTTTGAATTCCCATTTCTCTCTCTCTCACTTCTCCTTTAGCCAGGCTTGGCAACAGTGGGCCAGAGCAGTGCACCTTGTCTTGTGTCTGTGTTGTGTAGGATAGCAAATACTTTAATATACCAGACTTAAGTAAGAGGACTGGACTGATTAAAAACCATCAGCAGAGAAATAGCTCATCAAACTGATGAATTAAAGATCAGCTTGAGATGGAGGAATCAAGAATCAAGGAATCAAGAGCTGTCTTCCACAGTCAGATTTGTGTGACTGCTTACACTCACTAAACCCAGAAGCACTGTTGAATTTATTTTTGGTCCAAATTCTAAAACTTTGTAATTATGCATAGCAGAGAGGGGGAGAGGTATCTTTTTAACTGTGCAGAGCAATTGTGTGCCCATTTGCACAACTGTAGCATCACTAGCCTTGCTCAAGAGGAATAGTACATGACAAGTAATGACCAGATCTGATCAAGGAAAATTAATAAACTCATTTTCTGGAAGGAGATTCATGTGCATCACATTGGCAGTAATTCCTGGTGTGGGCTCATATCTATTAGAAATGTGTTGCAGCGGATAAGGCAAGTTACAGCATTCACACTGCAGTTTGTTTGATCTTCTCTTTGCATGCTGATTCTCTGCTTCTCTTCAAAGAAGAGTGGGCCAAAATGAGCCCCTCATCCACTGAAAGGTCAGGCTTTTCCAGTCTGAGAATTTACTGAGTTAAAATAGATACTGGCTCAAAATAGGTAAGAAACAATTTTGAAGATGTGTTGCACTTTGCAGAGCTCGGATGTAACCATTACCATATATTTCACTACTCAGATGGACAAGACAGATGATCCCTTGTCCATGAAGCTCCTCTTCTCCTGACACACAGCCCTAGACTATTAGCCACCTGCACTGTGGACTTTGGTCCTCAAAAGCAGCAGCCTAATGCTGAGTGTCACAGCAGATGATGTGTAGCCATGAACTGTCTAGGGGAAGTAGGAAAGGAAGATCTCTCACTTCTTTTTTTTCTTTTCCTAGTGAAATAGATGAAAAACAAACCTGTCCACAGCAGAGAAAGTTGTTGTTGCCCCACGGATGTAGTAGTCGTAAGTGTACATCATCATGTCCATATCTTCTCCATAGTGCCCCGGGTATTCTGTTGTTAACCTTTATGTGAAGGAAAACAAGGATAAAATCACTCACCATCTTGTAGAAAAATCCAGTTGACTGGATGCAACTTAAATTGTTTATTTTCTGGTTTCTTTGAATGTTTTTGTTTCTTAATAGTGCTACAAGATACACTTTTACCTGTAAGGCTGCTTTTCTCTTCTGCACGCTTAATTCTTGTAGCTTTCTGAACAAACGTACTTAGATTGGAATTGTTTAGAGCAGATTGGAATATTGTTTGTATACATACATATATAAATATATATATATTTATATATATTTATATAAATATATATTATACCTATATCTATATATCTTTGTAGTTGTAGGATAGAAGCAGCCCTAGCAAGAATTTAAAACTTGTCTATTACTTAGATTTTTACTGCAGGGATTTTCCTTCTGTCAGTCTGCTTGGGTTGCTGCTGTAACGTTCTGTAAATGTTGCCAGGCCAAATAACTATAAGCGTTTATCCATTTTTGAATTACAGTAAAGGAATATAGCAATTAATCCATTCTTCCTTGTTCTTTCCATTTTCTGCCTATCTTGTGATGCAAAAATAAATGGTGTGGACAGCATTTGCTCAGTGTATTTTCTCTAAGAAGCTCAAGGTGCTTATGCACTTATTAAACAAATTATGATTGTGGCTTCTCTGGGAAATGCAAAAATAATTCTGCACTTGATTTTAGACATGTTACACATTAATGAACAGATGTTGGGAGGGGTTGGGACCTTGACCAGTAATTTTTTGCCAATATTATGTTAGAGATCAGGAATGGAAACCGGGTGCTCAATCTTCGGCATTACACCATTTAATGTGGGCGTTGGTGGAGGTGTTGCATCAGCTTTTCTCCAGAGTAGCACAGGAAGAATCAGGTCCCCTGTAAGGGAAACACTGTCCCTTTTGAAATGGCTGGCTGCACTTCTGTGGAGACTGAAAGAGTTAAGTTGCCTGTACAGAAATCCTGACAGCCAAACTTCTGACTTCATTCAGCCCAGAAGCATTATACTAGAACGATACCGGAAGGTGTACCTGGCATACCCCAGCCAAACAGTCATCTGTGTTCGCATATTGTTAAGTCAGCAGAATATGAGCGCAAGCTTAAATAGTTTACTTGCTAGGAATATAATTATTGGGATGATCTTAATTTTTTAAAATTAGATGCTTTGCTGGTATTTGGGGCCCAAACCACTAACTGTTGGAATTCTCAGAAATTGAAAACTTACCTGAAAAATGAGTGACTTTGGAACATATTCTATCAGATTGCATTTTCCTAGACATGCTTGCTTTAACAACAACAACAAAATTCTCTGAAATTGCCATTTCTGTCTGTATATTTTAAACGTATTTTTGATCACTTTGTTTTCCCCTTTCTTATGCTGTTTAAATCTTTGCAAAGTAGAATTGACTTAATCCTGGGCCATTTTCAGCTTTTCAAAATGAAAGACAATCATAACATCCCTCCTAACAATTCACTTTTCCTTACCAAATGAAAAATCGGACTGAACGTCAAACTCTGGTATGTCCTTACAAGGTCCTGAGTTTCAACATTCAACTTCTTTGAACATCTCTCATTCTCATGCCTCCTGCCCTTTGGTCGGGACAGCCATCAATGAAAGTACAGGCTGTGGTACAAGTACACCTGTGGCCAAGCATGTGTGGGAAGCAGATCAGGGCTGGACATGGTGTTCGTTGTCAAAGCTGTGTCCAAGGGCTGGGGATTTGTGGTGCCCATGCAGCATTGTGCTGTTGATAGGAAATGAGCTGCAGTATTTCACAGGTCATGGAGGCTGCTACTGCAGACTGGGAGAAATCAAAGAAAATGTGTATGCCAGCAATTTTTAGGACAGATGAATAGGTAGAGTCATCAGTAGGCTCTGCAGGTAGGAAAATCAGAGCTGCAATATTCAGTCGAGCTCCCTAGAAAGTCTGAAATGAGATCACTGTGGATTTTAGGGGAAATGACTCAAACCCAGACAAAGAATAATTACAAAATATTACAAAACTTTATCATGGCTTCTCACCGCTTAGCTGGTAGCTTTTTCCTAGACTAAAGATTGTCACCTTAATGTGTTTCCAAGTCATGGCAAACATAATTAATCCACTGTTTTGACTGAAGGCTGAAAGAATCATTTTTGATTTCAGGACGTTTCCTCTCATGCTCCCGTATGTTTGTATTTGTCAAGGTCAGACAGTTTACAGCACAGATTTGAATACTTTTTTTTTTTTTACCTAGCCTGTCTGTGACTTGAATCTCTGATACACCTTTCCAGCCCCATTAAAGAACCTTAACATGAGTATAAGCCGATCCCTTGGTATAGCCAACTTGCCAAAAACCTCCATTTGTCCAACAGCTGCTTTTGGGGCTCTGCACTCCATGTCTAGAACTCTAATGAGAGCTAAAGTGCAATTCACAAAGCATGACCTTTGCTACCCATATTTTGTTCAGTGTATTTCTTTGCATGCATGAGCGAAGCTATGAATCTGAATCTGGGAACTCAAGCATGTTTCTGGATCCATAACCAGAAAACAAAAAACAGGGACTTTGACTCTAGTAGTAAATTTAACAATATTAGGGAATGTTTCTGAGCACTGTAACTTGATTGACTAGGCGTGTAAATTCTAAGAACAATCTCTGGGTTTCCTAGTTTTTGACTGGGATAGAATTAATTTTCTTCCTCGTAGCTCACTGCGTTTAGAATTGAAAATAATGAGGGATGAAAATAATGTTGATAGCACACCAGTGTTTTAGTTGTTGCAGAGCAGTGCTTACACACTTAAAGTTTTTTGTGCTGCCTTGCCAGTGAGGAGCTGGGAGTGCAGAAGGAGCTGGGAGGGTAAGAAAGTTCAGTAACATAACTGCTTCCCTGTACTAGAGGAGATCCTCCATATATAGTTTACTGATTTGTTGCCTGAGTGCCTGAGAGTGCATCCTTGAAGCTTCATGGGTCACAGCAGATTTTTAAAATATGACATAAGAACCAGATATGGACTAGGATTTCACTTCACATTCCTCCAATTTCAGAGTTTTGGGCTTGATTGGGCTATTATTTTGAGAAGAAACTAAGATGTGTGCTTATATATGTTCTACCAGATGTGTTTCATAACATCTGTTTGGCATTCAGCAAGGAAAATGTTCTGTAATCTTGACCAGCAGTATGTGCTGGGCAGACCAGACTTTGAAAAACACAAGGTTAAAAAGCTGCTTCAACTCTACTCAGAGGCAGAAATTAATAACTGAGAGTCAGTCATTTTAACTTGTTTAATGATCTTTCCATTTTAAAAGTAAGTCTGATGACAAACTGGTGAATTTCTGTGAAGTGTCTTACAAACCTTTTACAGAAGCAGTGTTATTCTTAAGTAAATGGGTACAGTAGGGAGGCTTCCCTCTCTTTTCTTTCTGCCTATTACCTTTTCCCCCCTCCTCTATGCTAACATCTCTGTGCTGCTGTTGAGCCACTCATGGCAACTCTACTAAGATAAATTCAAAACACAAGTTTGCAATTAAAAAATAATAATAATAACAAGAGGACTTGAACTGTTCTGAAGATTTTCTTGTTACGCGGACAGATGCCTACTAACTCCTTTCATTCTGGAGGGAAAAATTAGTGCTATGTAAGCAAAATTCAAGTTCACTTGTGTCTGTGTGGTTTGTCTAATTCTTTTGACTTTAATGTTTTCTGTACTCATTTATGGAATCATTCCCTTAAGCCAGTGCATCTCAAGGTCATCTGGATAGTGCAGTTTCCTTTGGAGGGAAAATGTAATTCATTATCCACACAGCAGGGCTCTGCTGAGTAATCTAGCCCTTCTCTATTTTCCCTGTTTTTCACAGAATCAAAGAATCACAGAATCCTTAGAGTTGGAAGGGACCTTTAAAGGTCGTCTAGTCTGACTCCTCTGCAATGAACAGGGACATCCACAGCTAGATCAGGTTGCCCAGGGCCTGATCCAGACTCACTTTGAAAGTCTCCAGGGGATCCAGCACATCTCTGGGCAACCTGTTCCAGTGCCTCACCAGCCTCACTGTTTTAGACTTTTTCCTTATATCCAACCTAAGTCTTTAAGCTTGGAACCATTTATCCTTGTTCTGTCACCACAGACCCTGCTAAAGAGTCTGTCCCTTTTCTGTAGCTCCCCTTTAGATAGTGAAAGGCCACTATCAGGTCACATTGGAGCCTTCTCTTCTTCAGGCTGAGCAGCCCCAGCTCTCTCAGCCTGTCTTTGTAGGAGAGGTGTGTAATCCCTTGGATCATTTTTGTGGCCCTCCTTCTGAGTGCGCTCCAACAGGTCTATGTTTCTTTTTGGAATCTCACAAAATTTATCTCCCCTGAGAGATCATACTCTAGTGTTTAATGCATATTTGAAATGTATATGATATATTTTGTACTTGGTTTTCTTGTCTTGAAACGGAGAATTAGTTCAGAAACACAGTAGCATTTGTGAGCCACACATGGGAATTTATGGTTTATACCTGAGAGGATTCAAGAAACAAGGAAGGTACCTTTTCCCCCTTTGGGAGGCTTTGCTTGCCCAAAGGAGTCTGGAAGAACAAGGACCAGGCCTGTTTGTGAACACCTATCCTCAGCCTGCGTGAGGGCCCTATAACCACTTCAGGCATTGATCTCCTACTGAAAAAAAATGGACTAGGGAAACACAGAGTAGCCTGAGACAAATATTCTACTGCTGTTTGGGTTGATCTGAG
The DNA here is from genome assembly GCA_030625065.1 of Alectoris magna. Classification (NCBI taxonomy): domain Eukaryota; kingdom Metazoa; phylum Chordata; class Aves; order Galliformes; family Phasianidae; genus Alectoris; species Alectoris magna. Next base: position 112,641,200 of record CM060560.1, read on the forward strand.
GCCTCTGTGACCAAATAGTTGTGCTTGTGGTGCCTTAGAGGGTACATGAAGGAAAACACTAGGATAGAGACTTGCAAAGCAGCTGTGAGAAGACCTGTGTTGTGTTAGTTTGGTGCCAAGCAAACCCCGTGGAACAAGAAGATCAGTGCAGAAGCTTGCAAATTGAAGTAGTTTATTTTCAGTCTGTATCATCCATTTGCAAGAATTAATACAGAAAATAAGAGGAATTTTGCTTTTCCATGACCATGGCTCAGTCAGTGTCTGACAGGCAAGGAGTGTTAGGGCAGGTAGCAACAGGATAAGGGGCGATGGGTTTAAACTGGAAGAGGGCACATTTAGTCTAGATATTAGGAAGACGTTGTTTACTGTGAGGGTGGTGAGATACTGGAATAGGTTGCCCAGAGATGCTGTGGATGCCCCCTCCCTGGAGGCATTCAAGGCCAGGCTGGATGGGGCTTTGAGCAACATGGTCTAGAGGGAGGTGTCCCTGCCTATAGCAGGGCGTTGGAACTAGATGATCTTAAAGGTCTCTTCCAACTCAAACCATTCTATGATTCTGCTTTGCAAATCCACTTCAATAGTATTCAGTGTAAGATGTTTGAATGCAAGACACTTGCAGCAGTTAAGGCACTGTTGAGAGCAGAAAACAGAAGTTCTACATTAAATGCTGGGAAATAAAAGTTTCTGTGAACAATGTATGTACAGGGGAAGGCCAGAAAACCTGTCAGGAAAGTATTGGTATAGAATGGTATCTCTTTAGACTGGTTTGCACACCCCACACCCATACCCAAGTTTTTCTGATATACTGTACTATAATCCTGTAAATCTTGCTTAAAGCAGGAAAAAAAGAAAAAGAAAAATAAAGACAGGATCTGTTACAGGATTACTGTTGTTATGACTTCAGTCTGGAAGTAGTAATGCTGTTTATTTTCCATGGTGAAGAATTACTGTGTTAGGGATTAATAGAAAACAGGGTTATTCATTTAGCGCTGAGAAGAATGTTTTGTACTAAGCTAAAGTGATCCCTAGCACTCTTTTAACGATTGACTTCAGAGATAGTTATCATGAATCTGTTTTTCACCGATAAGAAGATCCAGTCGCACTGAGGCCTCTGTACTGTTGTATGTGCCTCCCCTTACGAGAGTAAATGGGAACTGTGGACATGCCTTGCCTTCAGATATAAATTGGACAAAAGGAATGAGTCTTTTAAAATATCAAAGACAGTCAGTGGTAGAGCTCATGGTTTCCTGCTCCAGCTGTTGAATATAGTTATTCCCTGCTAGTAAGTACATTGTTAGGGAGTGCATTGTCCTTTTCTCTTCTTGTGCAACTACAACACTAACAAGATGAAATAGCTGCTCTTTAACCCTCTTTTTCCTCTTTGTTGCTGAACTCTTCCAACAAAGCTACAGCCAAAAGAAGGAGCTCTTTCATTTCAATAGGGTAGCACAAGCTTTAACATTAACTTTCTGACCTTTGAGGACTAGGAGTGTCCCATGAATAGCCATGCCTTTTCAGATGTTACTTAGATGTGGTTCAAGAAAATGGTTTTCCCCAAGAAGAATTTTGTTTCAAGGAGCATGAGCCAGCATTCCACATTCAGTGGCTCAGGAATTATATACCTCTTCAGTCAATCTCAAATTTTTCCTCCAGCTGGAAGACAGAGGGCATCCCCTTTTAAAAAGCATGCTGTGCTGAAAAGCCAGAGAAAGTCTTGAGAAAATGTCTGCAGAAATCCTTGCCGATGTGTCCTGAATAGAGTCCAGATTGTTGGGCTGCCAGGGAAGTGGAGATGTCCTGGAGTTGCTCTAGAGATGAGCAGTTTTCTCACAGCCATGTCATGTTTATTTCTGGATTCATTTCAGACTCCAGTGCTTCTCAGGACATGCTCCGAAATCATTGCTTTACCTAGGCATGTTACTGCTTTATTGTTTCACTCTGTTCTGGTGAAAACCATACATTCTCAGAGGAGTGAGGAGCCTCGAGGCCAGCACAGTGGTACTACAGTTCTTGGAGGCCCACAGAAACAAGTGCTCAGGGCACCTTCTGCCCATTTCTCAAGGAAAACGTGTCTGAAATAGCATTAGCCAGCTTCTTCTGTGACACCTGTGAAAGGTGTTACTGGAGGTTGAACTGAAATGTTGTATTTTCTGGGGTGACGATAAAATCAGTAAAAAGGAGCGGAGGGGGAATTAAGTTGTCCAGAGGCATATTTTTCTGCTTTATGTATTCTGACTTCACCTCCTAGTTTTATGTCTCTGCTGTTGGTAAGCCTGCTTAGGATCTTATCAGTTTAAAAATGGCTTTGGGAGCTGGTTGAGTCAAGAAAACAAATAAGTTCTTTAATCCTCATAGCTCTTGGAAAATGTAATTGTTTGCCTGGACAACGTCACTGTGACAGAGAACAGCCGCAACTCCAGACAGACCTTCTGGCACATGCGCTGCTGGTTGTTTGGAGAGGGAAAACAGTCATAAACAATCTGTGCAGACTTGGGGCTGCTCTGTGACATGTGTTTTCTTTGTATGAGAGTATGGAGTCAAGCTTTCAATTTCCTGGCAAAGAGAAAATCTGAGGTCTGGTGGGACCATTTAATAACGTTGTCTCTGTATCTGCAGTGGATTTGCTTCCTTTGTGGTCTGAATAAGCATACAATTTATTTTACTGTGGTAAAATTCCCCAGCCAGGTAAAATAATTGGACCTTTTCTGCCTCCTGTGGGGAATGTTGATTATTTTCAGTATGGTAAAAATGTGCAGAATCCGTTGCAAGGCTTAGCACAGTGAGGAAGGAAAGAAAGTAGATGTAGAAAAATAAAATAGTAAGTGCAAAACTGTGAGACTAGTATAGTTATTTGCAGTACGTGCTTACTATGCAGGTAAGCTCAGAATTAATGGCGAGAAGATGAACTGTGAAACAGAAGTGCTGGCCTATTAAGTGTAAAGGTATAGATGCTACCAAGTAAACTAAGGAAACTGTTAAAGTGCATTTCAGTCTGCATGACTGAGTTATAAAGTAATATTTCAATAAATGTCAGTGGGACTTGAGACACAAAGAAGATTCCAGCTGTAAAAAGTGGATCAAATTCTAACAAACCATTTGTATGGCTCATATTCATGGGGAAACACTGTCTTTTTCATTGGAGAGAACAACTCATTTAAGGACAAATAGTCCTGAAGAAGAGCCAAGAGAAACCATACATGAGGATCAGCTGTACTACTGCTTATATATATTTGCCAGAGAGATGTGTAAGGAGACCGCTGGAAGAAGAAGAGATCAAATACCAAGGCGAGAACTAATTTAAAGCAAGGAGTTTTGTTATATCTCAGTATTTCAGTTTTCCTAAGGTATGCCTTTCTGCCTATAGCTGGTTTCACAATGAGGAATTCATTGTAAGTTAAAATTCAAGGTTCCTAAGAAATTATGCCGTGTGGGTTGTTTTTTTGTTTTGTTGTTTTTATTTCAATATGGATTTTCCTATAAATCACACATGATCCATGAGGTACTGGAGTCATTACATACTTTCTTGGTATTATTTTCCACATAGTACTGTACTGATAGATGCTTTGCTTAATCTGCTTCAACCAAGAAACAGGAGTCAGCAAGACACGATTAGCCACTTCTCCACAGCTGTTTGTTTGTTTGTTTGTTTTTTTGACAGCTAGTTTCTGGAAAAGAATAAATATAATTATAGGCTTGGGTAGAAACTGTTATATATAACGTACTATACACATGCATGTTTTTATTTGTTTTATACGTGAATATGTTTTGAGGTACTATCTGAGGTAGGCTAGAACTGCTTTGTGGACTGTTTGAAAAACACAGTTTCTGTGGCAAATGTTTCTTAAACAGAATGGAAGATACAGACCAGAAGTGGGATGTGTAAACAAGGGTTTTTAACAATAACTTGGAAATGCCATTGGAAGTGGAGTTTTGAGTGAGAGCCCCTGAGTTTAGCAAATGGGATGTTTGGTTGCTATACACTGAAGTTTAGCAGTTCAGACAAGTCACATCTGTAGCAGAGGCGGTTCCAGGGCATGGGGTTTCATGCTACCACACTGCAGTTCGTGTTGCTTATATTCTAGCATAACAACTGTCACTCCCCAGATACTGGTGGGGCAGAGTAAAGGGAATAAAACAGGAAATGTATTGTTCCTAGCATACAATGAGCAAGAGACCACTTTTGAAGAGGAGGGATAATTTTGCTGCATGATCTAAGTCCACCAGTGGACTCCTCCTCCTGTTTGGGATTACAAGATAACTCTGGGAGAAGGAGACCTCAGGAGGTCTCTGGTACAGCATCCGCCCAAAGATGGGTCAGCCCTGAGGTCAGACCGGGCTGCTCCAGACTTTATCCAGACTGGTCTTGAAAACTTCCAAGGATGGAGCTTGCACAGCCCCAGCAAACAACCCACTCCTCTGCCTCACTGTCCTCACAGAGGAAAATATTTTCCTTATACCCAGTCTGTATCTCCCTTGTTTCAAGTTATGTCTTGTCCTCCCACTGTAGATAACTGTGAAGGGCCCAACTCCATCATCTTAACAAGCAGTGTGCACATACTGGAGGCTGCGTTTCAGGCCCAGCCTCTCCACAGAGGCCTAGTGCCCTAGCTCTTGGCTGTTTTGTTGCCCCTCTGCAGGACTTTTTCTAGTTGACTGACATTCTTCTTATGTCAGGAGGTCCAAAACTGGATGCAGTATCTAGATGTGGTCTAATGAGTGCTGACTGGAATGGAACAGTCACTTCCCTTGAACTGCTGGCTGTGCTGCAGTTAATGTAGCCCAGGGTGCTGCCGATCTTCCCAGCTGTCAGGGCCCATTGCTGGCTGCTGTGCAGCTTGCTGTCCTCCAAAATACGACAGCTTCCAGTCAGTCCCTAGTCTGTATTGTTGCTAGGGGCTTTTTCTTCCCATGAGCCAGTCTTGTTGAATGTCATAAGGCTGCTGTCAGCCCCTTCCTTCAGCTTGTCCAGGTCCCTCTAAATGCTCACCCTCTAATTTGTCAGTTTTTCTCTCCAATTTGGTGCCATATACAAACTTCAAAGGAGTAACTTCAAATGTGACTCATAAGTAGAAGACGCTGTGCAGCAGACTGTTCAGAGTGAGAGGGGATATGAAAGTGGCAGGACAGACCAGTGGCTTGAGCAGAACAAACTGGGCCTACACAGAATGACCAAGGCTGGCAATACCTGGTGCCAAATAATTCTGTAACGAACCCATGATAACACAGTGCATGCCAAAAGCTTTTCACAGACCAGGTAAAGATTTATGAAAACCTTCTCAGAGGTTTTAAATTGTGATGTTCAGCTCTCCACTCTGACAAATGTGAGCATATGGGACTTCTACCCTGCCTAGGGGCAGAAACACTTCACCTGCCTTTGAAATGCTGCCTTTGTCTGCATGGAAAGACTGTAGGTGCTAAATTGTGTAAGGCACTCTTTTCCAAACATAAGAAATGAAGTGCTGTCACTGGGCAGTATAGGAATCTGTGTGCAGCTGGAATGGAAATGCCAGACATCAGTAACCCCAAACATTTATATTTGGGCTTGCACTACTCTAGATGGCAATTTGCAAGACAAAGCTGTTCCAAGTTGTCAAGACAACATCTACAGAACTGTTGACAACAATTAAAGAAGTCAGAGAGGTTTTCTGTTGTTTCACTGAAAACATAGGCAATATTAGAGGAGTAAGAGAGTTTGGAAGAAGTGCTTAAAGATTAGTTTTCCTTGGAGGGAAGAGTGTGGGCAGTTGTGTAAATAAACCCAGAGGTAGAGAACATCCGTAGGCAAGGTAAACTGGAGAGCAGGCAGAAGAAAGTTCAAAGACTTACAGAGTTCCTGTCATTTTAAATCCTTAAAAATAATAAATAAATAAATAATTTCTATTTTCCTCCTCTGCAAGAATGAAGTCTGCAAAGCAAGGCACTGCTGTTGGTTTTGGCCAGTAGCCAGCCAGACAAAGAAAGACCAGCGGGCATGTATACACTTTGTGCACATCTCAATAGGAAATATACTTCAAAGCTGAATTCTAGAAGCACAGATTCAAGCATGAATTTTTTCCCCTTTTTAGTTGTTGTTGTTCTTTTTTTTTAAATTCAGTGGGTTTGTTATTTCTATCAGTGAGAGTAGCTGGATTAATAACCCTGGAATCAAAAATAAGGAGTTCCTTTACATAGAATGGACAGGAGCAATGCGAGCTTTCTCTACACAGTCTGCTCTTGTGCATCCCCCTCAGTTTAGAGGAACCACGCTTGGGGCCACAGGGAAGCTCTGGTTAAAAAGCTCATTTTTCCATAGTCTCTGTGAGGTTATCTGCATGAACCGTGATTCGGTGTTGAGGTGATACCACCTTTTCATTAGGTTTTGACTATGATCAAGATCAGTTTTGACTTTGGGCTTCCAACAGCTTTGACAGAGGGAACAATTTGTATGCTAAAAACATTCAAAAATCCAAAGCTGTATGCCAGAGGATGGTTTTTTTCTGAGGTAGCTGGAAAGAAGTTCACTATCGTCAGTCATTACAGCAGAATAGTGTAGCATAGAAATGCTCCTGTTCCTGTGAATGTACTGGATCAGGAAGCAGGAGCTACATGATTTTGAAATGCAGTTTCACTTTGGAGACTCCTGTAATAGTTTCCAGCATAGCTAGGCTGCTGCTGATACTCAGACCTGTTCATTTAGGGCTAACTGCTGCATTCTATTGTACAGTACTCTCATTCATTTCCCTTAGTCATGCATCGTCAAGAAGTCCGTCGTCTGACTGGAAATTGAATGTTTAGCTCCATAAGATGCAGTTTAGTTTTTCTTAAGGAAGGATGTGGATGGGATTAGTGGCCAATGACGCTTCCAGGAACTACTGAAGAAGAGGGTTAATAGGTTCAGTTTCTGCTTGAACTTACCAGCATGAATATGGGCATCTCCGGCTGTAGCGGCAGCAGTAGAATTGCCATTCACGGTCAAGCACAGAAGGAAAATACTGGCTCTGGAAACCAGCCACCAACCCATTGTTTGAGCAGGTCTGGTACCTAAGAAAGAGGAGCAAGAAGGGAACTCGTAAGGAAACACTGTCTCATGTTCCTTGATGGTTTTAAGCACTTCTGAAAACAGCTTTTTTGGTTCATGTTGAGAGCTGAGGGCTTTGCTGTACATTTAGTTACCATTGTATAATAAAGCAGCAATAGTTAACAAATAACGTCTTAGCAATTACATTGCACTTAAAACAGTTTTTATGTATTTATGTATTTAATCATTCCAATATGTAAACGAGGCAAGAAATTGTTCTGCTGTTGCCATTCTCAATCGTTTACAAATCATGAGATTTACTTCAAAGTAGTCCATTAACTGTTGGTATTTGAGCATTTGGAGTTCACTGGGGTCATTTTCTCAACTGCTTCTGTACAAAAAGAATCCTCAGATCTTTTATATGAGAAGATCAGCACTTTCTTTTCTTTCTTTTCTCAATTATTTTTTTCAAGGAGAAGGCAATAACTGCAAAGCATTATAGACTTGAGATGAAATTATGAATTAATAATAATCACAAGAGGAAATTTGAAAGCCATGGCTTATGAAATTATAAGACTAAAAAATTTTGTAACAGGATTTTTAAAAGAAAAACCTATTTCTTCATGTTTTCTGTGTACTCAGGAAATCTGTCATGTAAGTAAATCAGTGTCTTCAAGGAGAATATGCATGATCTTCAAGAACACACCTCTCTTTCTGCTCACCCTGCACGTACATGGATGCTGATACCCAAGGTAGTTGAAGTGATAACCATAGTTTGAATAGCTCACTTTTTCTTTTCTTTTCTTTTCTTTTCTTTTCTTTTCTTTTCTTTTCTTTTCTTTTCTTTTCTTTTCTTTTCTTTCCTTTCCTTTCCTTTCCTTTCCTTTCCTTTCCTTTCCTTTCCTTTCCTTTCCTTTCCTTTCCTTTCCTTTCCTTTCCTTTCCTTTCCTTTCCTTTCCTTTCCTTTCCTTTCCTTTCCTTTCCTTTTCTTTTTTTTTTTAAGACAAGGAGAGCATGAAAACAGACAGCTTACTCAGATGTTGAGCATTCATTTTCTCAAGGACCCTCTTATCCTCACTGCTTCCCTGTTGGAGAAAATTATTTTAATTCAGTTTCTTCCATTTCCTTTCTCACAGGTGGTACTGTTTGCAAAAGACGAGGCTCAAGGTCTTGAATGAAAAAGCTGAAAAACGAATAAGCTTTGACCAATCATAGAATCCCCAAGGTTGGATAGGGCCTCTAAGACCATCCAGTCCAATTCCTCTCTTTCAGCTCCCACCTTTGAACCACAAAGTGGTTCAAAGTATGTCCTTTCCATGCTGTTGCATTGTTCAGGCAATATTATTTACATTTGTTTGTTTCCCCGCATCTCACAAATTACTGGGGCCACACATATGTGCTGTGCTTTGTGAGGCTCTTCTGAAGACCTTAGCAGTAAAGTAGTGATGGGGACTCTGAGTTGCTATGGTATCACACCAAGTAAAGCGGTTTGGCTCACTCTCAGAGGATTTCATCAGGACTTTGGTAGGAAGTTGTTCTGTTTTTTTTGGCACATAGGCCATGGGAACATACGGCTAAGGCTCTGTGTAAACATATTGGATAGTTTCAGATGATTGGTGTTATCCTGATAGAAGAAAAGTTGATGCGCAGAAATATAGGAAGTGGTTGTACCTGTTGCAAAATGAGCAGTTTTCTGCATTAATCTGTGAAGTAGAACCAAACTTACATCTTTTCATTTTCTTCTGCTTCTCTCCTTCCCATTTGCAGGCATTTCCTCTGCTCAATTCCTTGTGCCCCTGGGAGATTTACCTCCTCTTCTTCATAGATGCAGTAGTGGGAGAATTTTTTTCCCCATTTATTTTGCATTTTTTTCTCAAAGGCTTGGCATTGATCTGCAGTTTCCCGTGTTCAGTGATCAAAATCTGTTATTGTTGCTTAAGCTTGTCTTTGCAGGAGATTCTTCTTTCTCCTTTTATATTTCTCTACCTGCTTGCATTCAATCTGGAAAGTCCTATTGTCTTTCTTGGTCTCTTCCTACAGCTGCTTTGTTTGTTTTCTGTCTTGACACCTCTACTAATATACTCCAACTTTTACAGAAAGATTGTTATTTCAGAAAGATGTCACAGATAAACTCTTCTTTCTATAGGAGATTAAAAAAACCTAGCTAACATAACACTCCCTGACTTACATACATACACATTTGGACACCCGACATCAGGAAGATTGGGTTGTTTTTCATCATGAATCAGTCCTTATAAAGAAAAGATTTTTGTTGAAAATATATATATGTACATTTGTAGTCTTCTTAAAAATTAGTTTCTTTGATGCAGAGTATATTTGGAAATAAATCATTCCTTATAATTACATTGCTGTTGTACTTTAAAAACATTCAAAGGAACATTTGAAGTGATCTTTTAAGCTCAAGTTCATTTCTCCCTCTCTACTTCTGTTGCATGTACATAAAATCCTGCAGTCTTTTTTTCAAGCTCAATATTAGGCTCAGAGAGATAAAGATAATGGTGAAATTGAAGTACTGTTCTGTACTGTTCTTTAGCTTTGAGACAATGCAAGATGATTTTTCTTCTCATCTTTCCAATTTTCAAATCAAAACCATCCAAAAATTAAGAAACACTCTCAGAAAATGGAATGCTTATTTGTGAGTTTGTGTAAAATCTCCTACTTCCTTACCCCATTTGTTCTCTTTCTTACAATCCAAAAGTAATTCTTCAAGTGAAACAACCAATCAACCTACTCCTCACATACCTTGTTAGTCAGATACTCTACATACTAATCTGACAACAAGTCTTAATTTGTGAGGATTTCTTCCTTCTGAATCAACCTCACTACTTGTGTCACAGCAAATCCTCAAACCCTATGGTGAATCAAAAGCAGTGATTCAGATCCTTTGATATATGGCCAAGTCAAAAAATGGCCTTTTTCACCAGACCCACTCTTTAGCACTTCTTATTATAGAGGATAATTTGGAAATGTTGCTGGGTTCTCCATACTCTCAAAGTCCTGACACTGCTAAGAAGAGAGGAAGATACCTTTTGGAAAGTGAATGCAGAGAAGCATGAGAAACCAACTGGAACTGTGTGGGATGAAACTTGGCAATGGATGGACTGTTTTATTTTTCTAGTTGGCTCAAATTGGATTGCATGAAGAGTTGCCTTTTGGATCTGGTAGTGGTGGAAGAGGAGGTGAGCTGGCTGGTAGACGGAGGAGTGGGCAGATTGGTGGGGAGGGGTCAGGTGCTGTTGAATGGGATGTTGCCCTTCCCCCATTCACTGGAAATGGCTGCAGGGTTTTCTGTGGAGGGTAAGTAAACTATAGAGCCTTATTTTTGGAGGGCATTCTGTGTAGTAGCAGGTATGGATATGGTAGTTGAGACTTCCCACTCACTGCCTGCTGCAACTGCTGTGAAAAGCCTCTCACTCACCGCATCTTCTTCTGAAGTGGCCAATAATTAGTGTTGTATAGTTTTGTCATGGCAAGCAACCAAAGAATGTGTCTATGTTAGCAGTTTAGTTCACATCAGGACTGCACTTCCAAAATAAGTCTCCCAGTGATCCCTGGTTACCACTGTTTGGTTGCTGTTGTATAATGATCTTGGAGCATTTAAATTGAATTTGCTGCAGACGAAATTTAACCAGAAGACTTATTCAAAAGCTTTCATGGTTGCCTATGTATATTTAAGCATGGGGCCAGACTAGATCTAATCTGAAGCAAACCTACTCAAAATGCATGTGTGGATTTTGGGTCCTGTGCACAAACTGTTTCACCCTACAGATCTGTTTAAACCATCCCACAGGATTTGCATGTTGATAGCCAGTGTATGGATCCTTGAATCAACTCAATATCCTGAAGACAAATCCTGCTTACAGCAGTATTGTTTTGAATTAAAGTGCCAATTGTGGTGACACTTCCTGATTATGTCTGCATCCGATTTTTGTTCTTTGCTAGCCGGTGTCTCAGTGTGTTATGCCTCATCTACTGCTGTGCTGTAAACCTTTACCCAAGACCCTCTGTCCCTCAGATACATTAGAAATTAGCCCAAGTAATGTACTATCCCTGAGTATGATGGCATGCAGAGGAGCAAATCTGTCAAGCTGCAGCAGTAGATACTTTCAGAGCCCATGTTGAGCCCCTCTCTGGAAAAACACAGTCTGACACACAGCACAGTAGACACCTGATCATGTTGCATAAAGGGCAGTTTGTTCCTTATAGCAGGGTAACCTGGGAACATCGTTCTACATACTTCCAAAAATCATTTATTTATCTACTTATCTATTTATTTTTGCTGTAGAGCAGATGGCTTCTGTAAAATCTTTATCATTTAATTTCTTTCTCTGTAGCCTATCAGAGAGGAATGGATCCGTATCTTATGGAAAGATGTCAGATATGACATACTGACGCAAGGGCAATAAAAATACGTGCTTTCTTCTGCAATCCTGCCTGGAGTGCACATGGAGAGAGGTGTCCTAACCTCATGCAGCTTCTGAGACTGAGACTACAGCGTGAGAGGCATTTGTTAACAAGATACAAGGTATGCAGTTTTCCTCTGGTGTTGTTTCACCAAAACGTGCTACTTTCAGTTTCTAAAACTTATGGTACAGTTTAGAGGATAGGCCCTGCCGTGCTGTCCTGAGTTGTTTTTGCAGACTGTCCTTCCCCTGTATAATTTGGCTAGTTGCACGATGAAAGCTAATTTAATGATCCTTCTATTACAGATGAGTGGGGAGAGATAAATGGCTGAGCACATGCTCATGACACTTGAAACACTGACAGTCAGATTATGGGAACTACTTTTCATTTGATTAGCCTGTGCCCGTTTCTGGTGGCCGCTTCTGCAAAGTAGTCTTTACTATCTCTTGTAGGGTGGGCAGAGATGCTGTCACTTGCTTCCATATACCAAAAGAAACCTCATTCTGAACTTCTGCTATGTTTTTATTTCCTTCATTAGAGACAGATAATCAGTCAGGGGTAGGTGCTAACTTTCCTTTCTCCTCACTGCACAGAGGGAAGGCAAGTTCCTAAGTCCCCTCTTGATCTCTTTCTCACAGCCGTTGGTGAGACTTCCCTATACACCTAAAGACCTGTCTTCTTTGCAAGTGCTCCCACTGGACTCAGTTCACTGCAGATGTGCTAAAAGCCCGTAGCATTGTCCCTTTGACATAAACTGTAGAAAAAACTGTTTGCATGGATAGCGCAAATGGGAATATTTTAAAAAGCAGCTTGATTGTCGAAGATGGAGAACAAAGACGGTTCCTTGTAGATGTACTGGTGTGAGCTGCTCATGTCTGAACAGGAGACTCCTGCAGACATTTCCTTCCTTTGCTCATGAGTCTGTTTTGCACCTGATTTATAGGAAGTTGGCTTGTATGACTGTTTGAAGGGTCTGCATGTACGCCTTTGTGTGTTTGTGCATGGAATGAGAAAGCAAAGAAAAGCAAGAATGGGAATGGGGCGGGAGAATCTAGACATCTGTTTTTTCAGAGTGCCTTCCAAACACTTTCTCATAAGTCTAAACAAGGAAAAAAGGCAATAAACATAGATTAAGTGGCACTTTGCTGGAAACTTTTATACTTTGTGCTATATAGATAACTGGGAGTATACTGGGGATATAGCACTGTTCCATCTCTGTTATGTGGTGTAAATCAAACATTTTTCCTGGAAGGAAACATTGCCTTTCGCTTGCAAGTTTTAGTTTATTTGTTTGTTTCAACCTTGTCCTTTTATACATTCACTTTTAGCCAAGAAAAATCATTTTTCTTAAATACTTCATTTGAAGTCTGGTCTGTCGAGACAACTCTGTAGTATCCGGGGAAGCAATGAAGCAATCTCTCCAGCTTAGACCTCAGGCCTTACATTTTCTCGGTGAAATATTTACCCAAGGTCAAATCTCCTCCAGTACAAACTGAAATGTAAACATCCACTTTATTTGGTTTGAAGAGGTGCAGTTCCTTGTGAGGTCACAGCAAATAAATAACTAGGACTGTGTAGAACCAGAGGGTGTCCTGAGGACTTTTACATACTCAAGACATGATTATTTCCAAATTATTCAGGAACAGGTTTGCTCCCAGTTGAACAGCATCTTGGTAGCAGATAGCTAGCCTGTAGAGGCAGTAGGGCCAGTACTAAGTTTTTGGGACAGATTCGGCAAAGCCTTTGTACGCATGTTGAACTTCGAATTAGAACACATTCACAGATTTATGGAGCTGAGAAGGCTAAGAAGAAATTGGTCATCTAATCCAATCTCTTGCCCAAATATTCCTGAGAGTCTGATAAGACATTCTCAGGTTTCTTGTGTCTGTTCAGCAAAACACAAAAGAACATGCTCTCTTCAGAAGTGTGAGAACCCATAGATGATTGGATAGATGCCTAATATGGATCCGTACAATCACCCTCTCTTTGCTGAAGCCTTTTTTCATGTCTGTAAGATGAAAAATTGTATGGATTTAATCCTTGAAGTTCACGTAATACCTAATGGTAGTGTAGGAAGCAAACTTACCTAAACCATCTCTGCCAGTCATCCTTTCCTGCCCTCCCACACCCCCAGTTCTCCCAGTCCAACACCCTCCACATCCTTTCTGCCATTTTTTCCCATAACACTGATGGCCAAAGAAAACAGCATGTTGGAGATTATTTTCATCTTTCTGCTTTGTATTCCCACTCCGTTTTCTCTCTAAAGCTTTCCTTGGTTTGTTGGCTTTTCTAAAGAAAACTCTCTTGGGTTTGTCTCTATTGTGCATAGCATAGCATAGTCAGAAATGATGATCTGTGAAATGCCACAAACATAATTTATCACAGGTCAGGGTTTTTTTTTGTGTGTGTGTGTGTGTGTCTGTTTGTTTCTGCATGAAGGCAGAACAAGGAATTAAAAAAAAAAAATAATCAAAGGAAATTTAGCTTAAACTTTGGGGAAAGCTTATCAGCTTTGTTGTTATTGGTGGAAGAAACCATTGAATATCCTTGGGTGTGATGTGCAAAGTGAGACAAACTACCCTGTGACCAGAGCTGAAGAAATATTACAGTCCTTGCTCCCAGGATTGGAATGGATGAGCTAGTTCATCAGAATGCTGCCTCAGCTGACACGAGGATGATGTATGGCCCACCAACACATTGGTTAATCAGAAGATCAGCACAGAAGCAGAGGTGGCCAAACAGGAACTGATAGAGATTATGATTCATATTCATAGTCCCAATTGATTACTGAGTGAATCTTTTTAGAGCTTGAAGCAGCTCCAAAGGGCACTGAGATGAGTATGGAAGAGAGAAAAAAGAGGCTGTTATGAGAAATAATGTAAAGACTACCAAGAGAGTAGGTGTAGGATTATCAAAGGCTCTGCAAGATACATCCACGTTGTCACATTAACTTGAAGTTTAAAGTTTGCCCTTGGACACTCCAGGCTGGCTCTCTGCTGGCCCAGCTGTGACCCCCTTCCAGGATAAGCCTACTGGATTCTTGGGCAGCAGTGCCTGGGCACAGCAAGGGATGCACTTGTGTGCAGCAAATCCTGTCCATGAAATGCTGAATATGCAACCACCTCAGCCCTGTAGTACAGAAGACTGTGGAGTACAACCAGACACAGCTGAGATGAACAGAAATAGCCAAAATAATTAGGATCACAGGTTCACCTTTGCAAAGAGGTGTGTGTTCCCAAATCACTTTGGTGTATTTGACACTCAACCCACTCCACCTCCTAGACAGGTAGAAGAAGGAGATCTTTGTGGAGCAGAAAAGTAGATGTAAGGGTGATTGACTGGAAAGGCCAGCTAGGGAAGAAGTGCCTGTGAAGTTCCAAAAGCTAGGAGAGAGAGTTAAACAGAGTTAAAAACATTAAAGAGGGGTTGGACGGGACACATTTTTGGAAGAAAAACAGGATTGGGTGAAAGGCAAAAGGAAAAAATGTAAGGACAAAGTGAAAAGAATATTAAGATGTAGAAGAAATAAGATATAAATAATATGCTGTGGATTTAGGTGCACTAAGCATACGGACCATGATGACAAATGTGGCCCCAGACAGCAGACGAAAATGTTCTCTATAGACTTACATAGTGTCCTATTTGTAAGAAGCAAACTCAAGCAATTGCTGCCAGGAATTTCTGGAAAGAAAACAATTTTATTTTGAACAACAGAAAGGTCTAAAGCAGATTTACAATGCAATAAGTAGATGCAATGCAATTTCATCAATATAAGAATGACGAAGAAGTCACCCAATATTATCACAGGGTCTTCTTTCTGCCTGTTTTGCAGCCCTCACCCTTTATTTTCTTATTCCTTAGTGAAGTATGGGGTCAATCTTTTTTTCCTCAGCAGTTGCATCAGCCATAGGAATGCATCACGTGGTGAATGAAATACTATGAATAATTCAGGACAAAATTTTGACTCATTTAAAAAGCACAAGCTTTGCGTTTATTGTTAACCTGTTCCCATATGATGTGAAATCTAGAAAAATTATATTGCAATTTTTGGAGCAAAACCATTTAAAATATTTGAAAATATCCTTGCATTCATTTCATTTTGTTCAAAGGATGTTTCATGTTCAGAATGTTCTAAAAGTGTATTTCACATTTTACAAAATAAAATCAGAAGAAAATTAAATATAGGGTATATGGTGCCTAAATATGAAATGCCATACATATTTCCATAGATTATTGTGGCCACAAAATGTGATCACTTTTGTCTCAAAGCTGAATAGGAAATGTAACATCTACTGCACCAAAACAGACTGCACCGAGGAATTAACGTCATCTTCTGTGATCATTATCATGCATATATACGCCACCATCACCACTCATTAACGTGGGTTTTTGGCTCCTGTAGTACCAGCATGACTAGAAAACTGCCTTTCACTGGGTTTAAGCCAAAAAGCTTAGCAACAAAAACACAAAGAGAAAAGCCAGCGCGATAAAGAGAATTCTTTGTCTAGTGATAAGAACAGGAGGTTGGAGTCAGGAGCTAGACAATTTGTTCCCCCGTTTAGTCACTGATTCATTGTGTGGCCTTTTGAGAGTGACTTTGTCCTGTACTCCCTGAAGGTTTCCTCAGCTCTGAAATGACAGCCACAAGACCAAGCCACCAGGCAGCTGAGGTTGTGGGTGACCTAACGGCCCAGCACTTGTAAAGCACAAAGAAAGACCCTCCAGCAGGAAAGTGCTACAGAAAAGGCAGAAGAGATGCTGCTCACCCCTCATACATGCATCATGAGGAATGTGTTCAGGCAGTGAAGCCACTGGCTAGGATCAGACTGCTATGCACTGGCATTGGATTGTATGAGCACCCGCATTCTGTATGGGGTATCAGAGCTGTGCCCTCCCAGGGTGGTGGGTCAGAGTGTCCTACCATTCAGTTCCCGCCCTGTTGATCTCTTCCCACCAGCACTCTGTCGGCTCACCGAGGCTCTGGGCTGCCGGCATGCAGGCATAGTTCCACAGTCTGTCGGAGCCTTCCTTCTTGCTGAAGACACTCCTGATGGCCACGATCACCTGCCCATGCGGGCACTGGAAGTTGAAACCCTGTCGATATACATTGACCCATTCATCGTTATCTCCATAGTTATAGGGGCCGTAGTAATAGTCACCATACTGGCCCCATGCCACTGACACCAGAGGCAGGAATACCCAGAGAAGGACAAGGTCCATCCTGAGGATTTTTCTGGCTTAGAAATGCCCCACTGGCTTGTTGGGCTGGCCCTTTTATATCGTTTCTAACATTTGGCTTCCAGATGTTATGCTTCCAGATCCAAATGCAATGTGTCATTGCTTAGCAAACCTTCCCTAAGTTACAGACACGTCCAATTGCTTTTAAGGTGGAATTCTGCAAGTACAGTAACTCTGCAGGCCCTTGGAGCAGAGGGGTCCCACCACCACTAACCATCTATGCACTCAGCACAGAGCTACACTTTAGAGCTAGATACAGGTTGTAATACAACAGCTGTCACAGACACCCCTCTTTCATCCACAAGACAGCAGTTAATTTTGAAAATGACTTTATTTGAAATTAAAGCTCTATTTGAAGTTGCTGTTTTCCATCATGAGTAACGTCCAATAAAATGTGATCATTTTGTTGCACACCCCCCACTTTCTTTTCCTTAACTATGTTTGAAGGGATTCTGCCAGTTCCTAGAAAGAAGGGAATAGGGTAGGGTGGAGGAACTCACTGCTCCTGTTGTGAAAAATCCTTTAGACATTTTAGTGTGGTTTGGTTAGAGGAGAGGTGGAGCCCAAATGACTGAGAATTTGGCTTAACGTGGAAACAGCCACACTATGAAGCAGGGCATAAGCGTCCATGCAGAGATGATTTTACTGTGACTGTGAGTGAGCACCATAAAATGGTGGGCTCAGTGGATATTTTAGTGTGAGGATAAAGCATGTAAACAAATTATGATAAATTTCATGTGACACTATAGTCTGTTGGAATCTTTGAGCTACCTCACCTTTATCATGTGCTAGATACAAGAAGTTACACTGGGGGAACTTCTGTGCTGCAAATTCAAAACCTGCCTTACTGCTTGGAAGTGACTTTATATGCCATGTCCTTCAACTGTTTATCAGAAAATCACCCTATTCTGGAGAGCATGGAATGGTGTACTTTATTTAATTCTGTACTTCACTCATCAAAAACCAAGTGACTTGAAAATGTTTTAATAAGTAAGGAAGTTCAAAGTCAAACTAACATACTCTGTGTATGCATATGCTACCTCTCCTGTGTTACTATTGAAAAGAACGACCCTTGGATTGGCTCCAGATTCACAGAATCATAGAATCATTAAGGTTGGAAAGACCACTAAGATTATGTAGTCCAACCAATCAACTAGTGACTGACCACTCTAGACCATGTCACTCAGTAAGACATCTACCTTTTTCTTGAAAACCTCCAGAAATGGTGACTCCACTACCTTCCCGGGATGCCTGTTCCAATACCCCACTCTTTCTGAGAAGACGTTTTTCATAACATCGAACCTGAACCTCCCCTGGTGCAATTTAAGGCCATTACCCCTTGTCCTGTTACCTGGGATAAGAGACTAATCTCCACCTCACTACAGCCTCCTTTCAGGTAGTTGTAGAGAGTGATAAGGTCTCCCCTAAGCATCTTCTTCTCCAGACTGAACAATCCCGGTTCCCTCAGCCGCTCCTTATAAGATTTGTGCTTTGGTCCTGTCAACAGCTTTCCTGTCCTTCTCTGGACATGCTCCAGGGCATCTTTCTTGTAATGAGGGGCCCAAAACTGAACACAGTACTCAAAGTGTGACCTCACCGGTGCCGAGTAGATAATCTCCTCCCTTATCCTGCTGGCTGCACTCTCTCTCTTACAAGCCAGGATTACACTGGCCTCGGCCACATGGGCCTACTACTGGTTCTTGTTCAGCCAACTGGCAACTAACACCCTCAGATCCTTTTCCTCCATGCAGCTTGCCAGCAACTCTGCCCCAGGCCTATAGCTGTGCATGGGGTTTAGGAACGACTTGGCACTTGGTCACAGTATTAGACTCAGCCCATTGATCCAGATCCATCTGTAGGGCCCTCCTACCCTCAGGCAGATTGCCACTTCCTCCCAGCTTGGGGTCATCTGCAAACTGAGTGCACTCAATGCCCTCATCCAGATTACCAGTGAAGATATTAAACAGTGCCAGTCCCAATACTGAGCCCTGAGGAGCACCACTCGTGACCAGTCACCATCTGGATTTAACTCCATTCACCACCACTTTCTGGGCCTGGCCCTCCAGCCAGGTTTTCACCCGAGCGGAGAGTACAACTATCCAATCCACAGGCTGCTAGCTTCTCCAGGAGAATGTTCAGACCTTATCTCTTCCAGTGAAATTACCACAAAAGATCCAGAGCTTGTTTCTTGCTGCAAACTTCTCTTCCAACCCTTTCACTACTCCTCTTCCTCATTTTGGCTATGCACAAACAATTCCATAGGAGCTTTTATTCTTTTAGTAATCCTCTCTGAAAGAAGATTGGTGATGGATAGATGAGTGGATTTGCTCCAAATAGCAGCCCTTTTCTTGTCATCTCCAGACTCACAATGCTTTGCTTGGTCATTGTTTTGTGGGCATCTTTACTGATCAGCCCAGATCCCAGGAGCTGCCTTCAGCCTCTTAAAACAGGTTGTTGTTTTTTTTGGTGGCGGAGCCTTGTTCGACAAAAATTAAGTACAGAGTTGAGCTCTCTGCATGGATCACAGTACAGCAGTAGCTGAGTTGCCCATGCTCCCAGCCATTGCAGATCCATATGAAGTGTGCAGTTGAGAGCTGCTTATCTTGCTTAGGATCTCATCTCCAACTGAAGCAGATGCTTGGAGAGGGGGAAAATACAACAGCATAGAATAGCCCTTTCCCTGAAGCTACCTTGCTCAAGATCTTAGTTAATAATAAGGGAGACATAAGTTGCCAGAGTCTAAAGAAAGAGGAAATTGAAGGCTGAAAGAACATACTGTTCCCTTGGGCATCAGACTGTAGGCTTGAACTGCACAGGCGCACATAAGTTTTTCAGCTAACTCAGTTGTTTGCATTTTTTTCCTCTTATATCTTGAGACATGTAGTAAACATCTGGGAATGCTGCACACTGCTGGTCTCTGCGTGCCCAAGAGGCATTCTGGAAGTCATTTGAGCAGGAATTGCAACATTATTATATATATGATTGTCACCTCACATAACCCTTTATAAGCACAGTTCCTTGGAAAGAGGTCTTCATATAACCCACAAAAAATCAGGAATGCAAGAGGAAGTGTAGGGAAGCCACTGCAGAGATTAGGAAACAGTCTTCCTTTGCCTACAGTTTTCATGCATGTGAAGTTTCAGTGGGTCTGTTGACAGGTCTACCCTGCCTAGTCCTTCTTAGTAAATGGGATGGGACCTGCATGCTGCACCAGGATCAAGAAGCTAGAAAAAAAATGCTGCACAGGATAGACAGTGTGCATGAGAGATGTGGAACTACAACTCTCCCATATCAGTTGTGGCAACACAGACATGTCCTGATCAGAGACAACCTGAAAATCCACAATCACAGAACCACAGAATTGCAGGGGTTGGAAGGGACCTCAAGAGATCATCGAGTCCAACCCTCTGCTAAAGCAGGTTCCCTACTATAGGTCATACAGGTAGGCATCCAGATGGGCCTCAAATTATCTCCATGGAAGGAGACTCCACAGCCTCTCTGGGCAACCTGTTCCAGTGCTGTGCCACCCTTACCGTAAAGAAGTTCTTCTGCATGTTTGTATGGAACTTACTACGTTCAAGTTTTGGGCCATTACTCCTTGTCCTGTAACTGCACACCATCGAGACGAGCCTGGCCTCATCCATTTGCCCCCCACCTCCCCTTAGGTCTTTATAAACATTAATTAGATCCCCTCTCAAGTCTTCTTTTCCCCAGGCTGAACAGACCCACATTACTCAGCCTTTCCTCATACAGGAGATGTTCCTGGCCCTTTATCATTTTTATGGCCCTACACCAGACTCCTTCTAGGAGATCCCTATCTTTTTTGAGCCCAGAACTGCACATGGTATTCTAAATGTGGCCTTACCAGGGCAGAACAGAGGGGGAGGATCACCTTCCTCGACCTGTTGGCCACGCTCTTTTTAATGCACTCCAGGATACCATTGGCCTCCTTGGCCACAAGGGCACACTGCTGGCTCATGACCAACCTGTTGTCCATCAGGACCCCCAGGTCTTTCTCTGCAGAGCTCCTCTGCAGCAGGTCAGCCCCTGACCTGTGTTGATACATGCACTTATTCTTCCCCAGGTGCAAGACTACACTTGCTCTTGTTAAATTTTAGTCAGGTTCCTCCCTGCCCAATCCTCCAGTCTGTCCAGGTCTTACTGAATGGCAGCACAGCCCTCTGGCGTGTCAGCCACCCCTCCTAGCTTTGTATCAACAGACTTGCTGAGAGTGGACTCCACCTTTTCATCCAGTTTGCTCATAATATTGAACAAGACCGGACTCAGCACTGATCCCCAGAGAACACTGCTAGGTACAGGCCTCCAGCCAAACTCTGCAATCTTGATGAAAACCCTCTGAGCTCTGCCAGTCAGCCACATCTCAGTTCACCTCACTGTCCACTCATCTATCCCACACTTTCTAAGTTAAATTTCATAACAAGGATATTGTGTTGAACTGTTAAATGCCTTGTGAAAGTCAAAGTAGAAAACATACACTGCTCTCCCACCATCTACCCAGCCTTTGATGACATCATAGAAGGCTACCAGGCTGGTCAACAATGATTTGGACTTCAGTATAATCGTATCAGTACAGGTTAGGACGTGACCTGCAGGAGGGGAGCTGTGAAGAGAAGGACCTGGGGGTCCAGGTGGATGACAGGTTGGTGAGCCAGAAGTGTGTCCTGGTGGCCAAGAAAGCCAGTGGGATCCTGGGGTGCATTAAAAGGAGCATGGCCAGCAGGCCAAGGGAGTTATGTCTAGTTCTGGGCTCCTTGGTACAAAAAAGACGGGAATCTCCTGGAGACAGTCCAGCGCAGGGCCATAAAGATGATAAAGGTCCTGGAGCATCTCACCTATGAGAAAAGGCTGAGCAAACTTTGTCTGTTCATCCTTGAGAAGACTCAGAGGTTATCTTATTAATGTGTATAAATATCTTAAGTGTGGGAGTCAAAGAGACACGGACAACCTCTTTTCAGCCATCTCTTGGGGCAGGACAAGGGGAAACAACCATAAACTTGAACATAGGAAGTTCTGCACCAATATGCAAAGGAACTTCTTCACAGTAAGGGTGATGGAGCACTGGAACAGGCTGCCCAGGGAGGTTGTGGATTCTCCTTCTCTAGAGATATTCAAGACCCGCCTGGGCATCTACCTGTGCAGCCTGCTGTAGGAGGGCTGCTTTGCAGGGGGGCTGGACTCGATGATCTCTAGAGGTCCCTTACAGCCCCTACAATTCTGTGATTTGTGATTTCCCCTTGGTGAATCCATGCTGACTACTCCTGATAACCTTCGTCTCTTCCAATTGCTTGGAGAAAGTATCCAAAACAAGTCGTTCCATCACCTTTACAGGGACAGAGATGAAGCTGACTGGCCTGCAGTTGACTGGATCCTCCTTCTTGCCCTTCTTGAAGACCAAGAGTGACATTGGTTATCCTCTTCCATTCACCAAGACCTGTCCTCCCCTATGCAATTCATCCTCTACCCATCCGCCTATTGATTTGTTTTATTCCTCCCAACCACCACCTAGCTTTTCTCTTTTGCCTGCTCTTTCCTCAGTTTTCCCCACAGAAAGATACATGTGCATCCTATTGTGTGCACTGATTTTGGCTGGATCCTCTTTGACCAGATCCTCTTTGACCAACAGGAGATCTTCCTTTCCCCAGACTCCTTCTCTTACCTCCAGGGTCTGGGATTCCTGAGGGCTAGTCTTATCATTAAAGACTGAAGAAAAGGAGGCATTCAGAATCTCAGCCTTCTCAGCATCTCCTTACCAGGGCACCCACCTCATTTAGTAGGGGAACCTCATTTTCCCTAGTCTTCCTTTTACTGGTGACAAACTTGAAAAAACATTTGTTCTTATCCTTTACCTCCTTTGCAAGATTTAATTCCAAGTGGGCCTTAACCTTCCTTGTTGCATCCCTACAGGACCTGACAATATTCCTACATTCTTCCCAGGTGGACAGGCCCTTTTTCTACATTTCATGGACCTTCTTTCCTTTTAGTTTATCCATGATTTCTACAGAGGCCTCCTGCCACCTTTCTCTGATTTCTTATGCTTAGGTATGCACTGATTTTGAGCTCGGAAGAAGTGGAGCCTCCTTACCTTCAAACACTCTAGCCTGTAGGATACCTCAGAGTTGCTCTTTGAAGAGGTTGCAGTTGGCTCTCATGAAGTCCAGGCTAGCAATCCTGCTTATTGCTTTGCTTCTTCCACACAGGATCTTGAACTCCACCATCTCATGACTGCTGCATCCTGAGCTGCTCCCAACCCTCACATCCCCAAGCAACCCTTCCTTTGTTGCCTCTGTTCTGGCAACCCAGGTACCGGTCCACCCGGCGTGCAGTGGCTTGATAGCCCTCGGACCCAGCGCCCGACCCTATCGGTCCCGCGCCCCGTCCTGAACCATTTGCACACTATTTAAGACATCAACATGATGAGCAGCAAATGGTGTTTATTGCAAGCAACACACTCTTTTTATATCTTTTCTGATATCACAAAGATACTTTTCCTGCCCAATGGATGTATGACATGGACTGTCCTTTCTACATTTGGTCTTCCTTCCTCCTCTTCCTTATCCTCAGGAAATGTGTTGTCATGGTCTCTCAAGGTTAAGAGACCCCCTGCAGGCATTATCACTGTCCGATGATGGTGATGATTACTACACCCTGCAGGCCTTATCACTGTCCGATGACTAATACAGCCATCCTAGGCACTTAGTGAACAAGATTACTACATTCATTGTTAGTAAAAACAAGGTCAGGTTGCACACCCCTCCTCATCAGCTCCTCCACCACCTGCATCAGAAAGGTATCTTCAATGCATTGCAGGAATCACCAGGACCATGTATGCCTGGCCATGTTGCACTGTTGCATTTCCAAAAAATATCAGAATGGTTGAAGTCCCCCATATAAACCAGTGCCAACAATTCTGTGCTTTTTGGCTCCAGTGTTTTCTGGAAACTTTGAATAATGTCAAGCTTCGTTTTGATAATGAATAGAAACAAGAGAGCAGAATTTCATACAGGAGGGATGTGATAGTTTTTAGTTGCCTTAAAAAGGGGGGTATTTGGGAGTGGGAGGAACTGTAGTTTGAAAACACCTATTAAGGGTTATAAAAAAGAATCATATACATATACAAATTTTCATTCTGAGTAGCATTCATTAAATAGAAAGCTGCTTGGTTCATGGAGTAAAGCTGAGACTACACAGGGCTTGTTTCGTTAACTTTTCACACCACTGTTCCAACCCAGATAATTCCACCGGTGTTGGCAGTGCCGAGAGATGCAATTTTGGTTGTGTTTCCATTGACTCACTAGCATGCTAACCACTATGTCTTTTTCCATTCTGACCAGTGAGTCAAACTGAGCAGTAGAAGGTCCAGTGGCTAGTAGTTTGGAGCAGACTTGAGAAGAGCTGCAAACTGGTCTGCAGCTGTGTGACTTTGAGTGGCTTTGCAGTGAGTGCATAATTCAAAGGTGTTTAAAAATCTGTCTCTCTGAGATAATCTCCCTATTAGTATGAGTTTAAACAAGTCAGCTGCCTGCCTTGCACATTCAATTTTTGAAAAAGCAGAAAATATCAATGAAGTAGCAAATATGAGGTGGTAGGGCCAACCTTTTGATATCAGTTCCTTGCTATGAAATGTATATTGGCTGGTGATTTTATTCCCTCGTATTTCTTAGAAATGCTTCATTTAATCCACATAAAAGTGTTTGTTTTCTGTCTTGCCCATGGATGTGGGCATAAAATAAAAGATAAAAGTGATTATTGTTTATATCCCCTCTCCCTGGCTTTGAAGTTAGCTCTTCTTTCTGCACAGTTAGGGCTAGAAACCTTAAGAGAGATGACCCTTACAACCTGAGTAAGTCTGTATTTCTCTCCTGCTGCAGATACTGTATGCAGCATTACCTAGTACTGCAGGCATTATGAGTGCTTTGGAGCCATTAGGAGAAGTGCTGCAGCATTCTCATTTATTGTCATGCTATAGCCATGAAATGCAGAAAGATTGCAGTGCTTGGGACTACCATCACAGTTCCAGCAGTGTTATGTCAAATGTATGTCAAAAAGTATGTCAAATGAATAACAATAACCATCTTAAGGGGGCTTATTTTAGCATTATTAAGCTCTATACAAAAATAGGGGAAAGAAGATAAAAGCTTTATTTATTTTTTGGTAAGTAATAATTTGATGTTCTTCCATCTGCAAAGCTGTAACTTGTGGACAATCTTGTTTTGTTTTGTTTTGTTTTTTTGCCCCTCTCTGAAGGCAGAAGGGACATGTAAAGGTGTTATTCACAGCATTTGGTCCTTATGGTGCATGAGAATAATTTTATACCATGCAACAAGGGACTTGGAAGTGAAGCTTTGCATTTTGTACTGGGGAAGGAGTCTGAATGTGTATCCCCTGAAGCCTGAAGTTCTCTATACACAAGTAGGGCTGAAGCAGCAGCAGCAGCAGTACACTGTCTGATTCCAAGCTAATGAAGCCACGTCATGGCAGTTCACAGTAAGAAGAAAGTGTTTTTCATGTCAACTCATCGCATCTGTGGGGTCACACATTTTTCATATTTCATTATACATTGTCTCAGAGTGCTGCTGGCAGTCCCAGTAAAGCAGAGCAGCTTGGATGAGTCAGGGGATGCTGCTGGAGCTGTAATTTGAACTCAGTTGCTGATTACTTTTCTATGCCATCTTTGCAGCATGACATTTTCTCGTATAAGCTTTCTGCACTGTCAGTTTTCATAAAAGTGTGAGGATTTGGGGTGCCTTGTTATGATTTTGAAATGAGGTTATGGAAGCCTTGGCAGTGTGGAGAAAGATGAAGCTGCTAAGAGAGCTGTGCTTCACAAGGGGCACGTTCCTTGTCAACTTCTTATCTCAACAGTATTACTTTCCTTTTGAGTAATATGGGGAAGGCTGGGGTTCATTTGTCAAGATTTCCTACTGTTAACGGCATTTTTTCCTAGCACCTTTCACTTAATGTTCTCAGAGTATTTTGATTAAGTTAATTCACATTCTTGAAAAGCAGGAAATATTGAAAACTCTTTATGATATGCAGTAGGTCCAGTGGTCTGCCCAGTGTCAGACACCACCTCAGGTCTAGAAATAGATTTTAAGTACCGCAGTCTAGATCATCACCTATTCCCACCTCCTTCTTGCTGCAACTTCCCTACAGAGACCCTGCTTCAGCTTTTGCTTTGCATTGCCTTCTGTGTAAAAGGGGAGTTACTGCTTAAGATTGAAGGATATTAGAGGATACCACAGAGCTGTTACCTCTTTGGAAGCAGCTGTTGAAAATTCAGATGTGATGCTACCTGAAATATTGCTCTGTAGAAGGAAAGCAGTGTTGTTTCCAAGGTTATCATAAGCTTTTTGGATTACTTCTGTAGGTTTCTGTCTGAATGCATGTTATTAAAGAACGGTTTTGTTAGTGGAAAAAGGAAATGCTAACTTAAAAGTCATAGATTCCCTAAAAAAAAAAAAAAAAAAAAAAAAAAAAAAGGATAAGGAAGCTGCACTCAGAAATGTTAGTAAAGAAACAACTGAAGCAAGTTTTCTTGGGCTGGGAAGCTGTCTAGATGCTGCAATAAATCTTTTCCGTCTACAGATCTGAAATGTAATGCTTTGGAAATCATAGAATGGCCTGGGTTGAAAAGGACCACAATGCCCATCTAGTTTCAACCCACCTGCTGTGTGCAGGGTTGCCCACCACCAGACCGGGCTGCCCAGAGCCACATCCAGCCTGGCCTTGAATGCCTCCAGGGATGGGGCATCCACAGCCTCCTTGGGCAACCTGTTCCAGTGCGTCACCACCCTCTGTGTGAAAAAACTTCCTCCTAATATCTATCCTGAACCTCCCTTGTCTCCATTTAAAACCATTGCCCCTTGTCCTGCCACTGTCCACTCATGTAAACAGTTGTTCTCCTTCCTGTTTATACACTCCTTTCAAGTACTGGAAGGCCACAATGAGGTCTCCCCTGGAGCCTTCTCCAAGCCATATAAGCCCAGTTCCCTCAACCTTTCCTCATAGGAGAGGTGCTCCAGCCCTCTGATCATCTTAGTGGCCCTCCTCTGGACCCGCTCCAAGAGTTCCACATCTTTCTTGAGCCTGTTGTTGTCACTGGTGATTTACAGAACCCTCCACAGAAATAATTTCTAATAGATTTTCTAGTGGACAGTTGGCCCATTTCTGGCACAGCCATCCCTCAGATTGTGGCATGAGAAACTGTGTAACTTGACTATTGTATGCATATAGCAAGAAGTCATGAATGGTTAATGAACAGAAAAATATGCATTACTTGTTTAACTCTGCTAATAGCAAAGAAGTTAAATGATCCCTGCTCTTTAACCTCTCGCACAGTTAATCATAGCAATACAGGCTTTTGTCAGAGCAGCGATATAACTGCTCCTTCCCACTCCACACATCAGGCTGTGAAAGCTGCCCCAGTAAAACTTGCAGTATCTCTTGCAATTTGTGCAAATAAATTCATTCCCTAAAGTTGTTGCAAATTACAAAGCTGTTGCAATTACAGTGACTCTTCCAAGATCACTACAGTGAGGAAAAGCCAATTTGACGAGTGTGTGTAATTAGTTTCAAATGTCAGGACAGGGCACAGTATTTTTCCAATTACATGTCACTGCTGAAGTCCAGGTGGCTTTTCCTAGTATCCTTTGTTAAAAGGTCTTTTTAAAACTTGCTTTTACTGCTATTGTCATCACTATTTACTTTAGCATGTATGCCTAAAATCCAAACCAGTTCTCTAGCTGCAGTCCCATACTGAGCCGAGCCAAGCAGGGAACAGCAGTATTTGAAGGTAAAAATGCCAAAAGGAAAGAAAAAATCCTCCAGGCTTCAGCAAATGGTGGCATTGATTCAGGAGAGAAGCCAGATGCTTCGGTCTGAGTCAGTGCTGAACCCCTTCACAGAATTAGCAGGCCGTGTTTTTCTAGGACCTTTTTATTCAGGAGCTGAGTAACTGAATCCCCCTTTTCATCAAATATGTCCTCATCTTTTTTTAATATCATCATTTACGTCTACTCTGTGGGCTAAATTCCAGCTCAGCTACTTTGGTACTATCTAAAAATTGGTCATTTGTACTTTATATAGCTGGAGAGCTTTCATGGAAGAGCAGTCATCACCAGATCATCAAAGGCAGAAATATTCTGAAGCTCTTTATGATTCTTTCAGAAAAATACTTCGTCACTGAACTTGTTGGACCTTTGTATAAAATTGGTATTAAACATGTCTTCTGTCAGCGGCATGCAGCTCATGTGCGACTTGAGCTCTGCTTCATCAGCAGTTGTGTGAGAGCTGAATTTTAAGCCCTAGCACCGGGAGTGGGAAAGAAAGGCAGGAAAGCAGTGTTGGTGAAGGTGGTGACACCAGTGAGGGTAAGGCACAGCACGTGGCTTCTGGTCATTGCTCTTGTGATGGTGAGAGCAGGGCAAAATTGTGGTAGAAAGGACAGGGAAATAAATTTATGTATTTTTAAGCTATTAGCGTCCAAAGGAAGGCACAAAGATGGGGAAGGGTCAGGAGGGCAAGGTGTGTAAGGAGGGACTGAAGTTCCATGGTGTGTTCAGCCCAGAGCAGAGGAGGCTGAGTTTGGACAGCGGTCTCAGACAATGGGTTTGGATTTGGGGTGGTGCTGTGTGGAACAGGGAGTTGGTCTTGATGATCCTTGTGGGTCCCTTCCAACTTGGGATGTTCTGTGATTCTGTGATTCTGTAATGCATGTGGAGTTTTGAACAGACTTGTGAAAACTACCTTCTCCTTCTCCAAACCTGTTTAAAGTTTAGCCTCAGAATGTGTAGCTTCAGCTGATTCTTGAAGTCTGCTGTGATAAAGTGGTTAGGAAAAAATGTTAAATTCTAATGCAGAATAAGTTAGAAAAAGCAATCAAAGTATTTTTAAGCTGTTTTTCTTAATCTATGAAGCGATACAAAATAGGCACAAGTCCTCTTTTCTCCATTTTGTAAGTCTCACACAAAACCTGTTTCCATTTATGGCTCAGTTTAATCCATGAGAAATTTTGTAAAGGAGGCCGCAGTAACCAGCTGTAGCATTTCCAAAATCTGTGGACCTGGCCTAGAGCTGAACATGGGTCCCCACATTCCAGAGGCGTGAGTGTAGCCATCTGACTGCACAGCGTTAAGAACTCAGTCAGTTGTGATTCGTGTCATGGAACCAAGATGTCCGTGCTGAGCAGGGCTCTCCTTCACATCACTTTGGTATCATTAGAAAGCTTTCACGTGGCATTCTCTAGTACATACCGTGACTTACAGATCATAATATCGCTGTGAAATGCTGAGGGGGAAATTCTGAACTAATCACTCATAATAGCTCTGGACAGGCCCACAGGGTAAGTTTGAGGTCAGGGCTGGATTGATCTTTGATGTGGGGATGGCAGTAGCTATAATTCGCTTACTGGTCATGGGAATGAGACTGAGCCAAAACCAGTATTCCTCGTGCTAGATAAGGGAGCATGGGGTGAGAATGTGACTTACTAGAGTTTCATTTTTACAACAACGCAATGGACCCTGTCTCTGCACAGTTCATTTATGCTAGTGCAATACAAAGCTGAGCAGAGCTCGTGAGGTTTCATACCAGTTTTGTGCTCTCTCTGTGCAGGTTCCTTTGTGTCAAAATAACAGTCACTAAAGCAGGCTGCTATTCCCCAGTACATGTTATGTGGAAAATGAGAAGAGATGCTTGTATGGTCCCTTCTGGCCGTATGGTCTTTGAATCCTGATAGCTGGAGTGACAACGCATCCACCCAGCCAAGCTCCCAGCCCTGCTCCTGGTGCCTTTCTTCTGTTTGCATTTCAGTTACTGGAATGATTTCTGTGTTCTTTTACCTTTCCTTCTTCTGTAGTATTGCAATTTATTGGAGAAGAGGCAGGGAGGGAGGTTGAGAAAATGTGGGGAAGGGGCTTCTGCATACTGTCAGTATAACTTGTTGTGACCTTTTGTATTTTTATGCCATCTCAGCCATTCACCACTCCTCATGTGACTGTCACCTCACATTATTGTAATAGCAACCGCCAGCCCCGGAGATTTAATGGTGGAAGTGAAAATGTCCGAGAAACAATCTGCCAGCTTAAAATTAACACTGTTAATTTTTTAATAAAGCTGGATTCTTCTCCAGCTCTGGACCTGTGTAGTTGCTCAAAATGGCCTCCTGCTTCGTCCTGATCCAGAAGTAGCTTTTCAGCAATGTGCTGAGACAATCCTGTGCTCCTGATGTTGGAATTTGGCTCCCTTATTTCACCCTGCCTTGTTGTCCATACATCCACCCCATGCTGCTGCACAGCCCTTCCTCCCCACACGCTGTCCCTCTTTGCTGGCTCTGAGAAGTGGGGCCACTAATGAGTGCCATCAAGCCAAAAGGCCTGGGGTCTGTGTGGGTGGATAATAAATGTGGCTTTCTGCAGCTGTGCCAAAGGAGCTTTGTCTGCCCAGAAGAGGCCATGCTGCTTGGTCTGCATGCAACTCCTCCTTCCCATACAAGTATCACTGAGGTGCCCAAGTCTCTTGCAACTTGTCCCCTTATGTACATTTCTTACTTTTAGAGCATCCACACATCTTTCTGTTCCTGGATGTTGGTAGTCATCATGGTGATTCCACTCCTAACCGTGAAAGATGGTCCCTGCAGGTTGCTGTTAGCCTGAGGTGCTGTATTTCAGCTTCACTCCAATTACAGATATTATGCCACATAATTATATATATCTCTTTTATGTCACAATACCCCAGATCCATTAAGGCATTTAGAACTTTACCTCTGTTAGTTTCTAAGGATGGATTACTGGTTAAACCTGCTTGTTGAAAAATGTACACCTTCATATCTGCATCAGGTGCTATGCGGAGTGTGGTCAACAAACATTAAATAACTCTCTGAGGGCCTTACAAGCTTTATTTTGTGCAAAAAGATTAGGATGCTTTTCAGTCACAGTGGGAATGTAAAGATATATTTGCACCACCCAGCTTTATGCCCATTATTAAATGGGGGAGGAGAGGTTGTTTTTCCTCAGCTTCCCTCAGTTGTCATTCTGGATTTGGCTCCTGCTTCATATCTACTACTCATACTTGAAAACTCTTTACCCCTGTGCTAACAGCTGCCTCAGGAGTGTACTCAGCATCTGCTTATTGCTCTGCTGCAGGCCCACAGAGTATTCCAGGCTGAACAGTAAGGAGAAATAGTGCGGCATTTGGAAATGTGGGCAACTTGTACTACTCTACCTGGTGCTTCCCAGAGTGGAGAGAGGGAAGAAAACCACTCTGAGCTATAGAGTTTTGTATATAGTTTTATATATATAGTGTACAGTTATATAGAGTATATAGTTTTGCCTTATGCGTGTTATGCTTTTTACCTGAGTCAGGGATTTTAGCATCTTTGCTGCTGTGGAGACCTCAACCAGGTGGATTCAAGCTAGGTGAGATCTGCTTTCTCCTTCTACAAGTTCCTTACCTTTGTGAAGGGATTATAGATTTTTTCCAAGTGTGACCAGTAACTGCTGTTGTCAAGGCCCTCATTACATGGCATTTACAAATCTTGCTTCATTATCTTGTGAGCAGAGGGTGGCCGGAGGACATTTTTGCTGCTACCCTGTTTGGCTAATTATGAGCAGCTCCTGCTCACCTGCTGTGCAGAGGTGACAGCAATGACAGCTCAAAGGAAGGTTGCCTTACCCCAGGGATATCTGGAGTTTGAAATGAAAAATTGGAGTATGGAGAATGCAACATATCTGAAAGCCAGTGGTCATCACTGAATCTGTTCATATGAATGGAGAACAGTTGGGTAGCAAAGTTATCCTCTTAGTCCTGAAATTCAGCTGAGTGATTAACTATACCAGTGCAGGTGACAGGTAGATTTGATGGTGTCCTTGCTCAAATACTATTCCAATACAGTTAGCATAGAAACAAAAATATATTTCTGTGGCCTATTCTCCACCTTTCTACATAGGCATGTTCGGGTTTTTTTTTCACTGTCAGGTTCAAAAAATGTGGTACCCCAAGTCTTTAAGGTGAGGTTATGCCCTATATTGCAGCAGTCCCACACTGCCATAGTTGGTTCTGATCTGTGATGTGCTTTTCTCACCATTGCTAGAAGTTGTACATTTCTTAGTTGGATTTCTCTTGTTTGTGGTGCTGCGCCAGAACAGTTCTTCCTCATCAACACACCAGGTGTTTCTGAGAGCGCCTGCAATGTTATTTCAGTAGCTGGGATTTGTACCCTTGAGCCATGCAGCTCCTGAGCCTTCTGTTAATTTTTGAACATGCAGAATTTGCCATCACACCACATGGCTTACCATGCCTTCTGCCTATCCACACGGCAGGTGAGTTTTGTAAAAGCACTCTTGTATTTTATTGCCTTGCCTCACACTGTGCTTGATCCATAACTGCTTTCACCAAGGAAGAAAATGCCTACATGGCTATTAACGTCTTTAGCTTTTCTCATCACAGCAGATTCTGATGGCTTGTCAACTACATCCACAGAATAACACATCTATTCCTTTCTTCTTTGCTGTATGCTCTAGGTTATTTTATTTCATTGAAAGCTCCAACAGCTTTATTAGTGCACCAGGCTCTCCATTATTGTTCTCACTTTAGTGTATTTACAGCCCCCACTCGTCATCAGAGGTCACTGTGACTCTGTCTCTTGAAGAATAGCCTTGAGAGTGAATAAACTTGGTGTTATTATTTACTTTATATGGATAAATGAAGGGAAAGTACTTGCCAGTAAATGTAAAGACAGACATGGGAAGAGTGAAAAAGAGCCAGTAGAACTCTAAAAACCTCAGAAAATAAAGTTATATGTTTGGGTTGTACATAAGATGAGAATATAAAAGGGCAGACATGAGAAGCAGTAGCAGAGTAGCTTGTGCTTGTATTCTGTGACATGATTAAGAAAATTCTTCTGCTCGTAATTTGAATGTCTGGCTAAATTTGATGTCCATGCAGTGCAATGCAGTGTCAGCACTCGTTAGTTCTGAAGCTCATGATTTAAGCTAACTAGAGATCACAGAACAACAGAATCACAGAATCACAGAATGGCTTGGGTTGGGCAAGACCTCAAAATGCATCTAGGTCCAACCCCCTGCTGTGGGCAGAGACCTATCCCACCAGCTCAGGCTACCCAGGGCCCCATCCAACCTGGCGCTGAACACCTCCAGGAATGGGACATCCACAGCTCTCTGTGGATGTCACAGCTCACTGGCAGCTGTGCCAGTGCCTCACCACCTTCTGGGTAAAAAAATGTCCTCCTAACATCTAACCCAAATCTCCCCTCTTTTAGTCATTCCCCCTTGTCCTACCACAGGTGTGGATGGATATGTCTTTCACTACTAGGTTAAGCTGCCTCTGTAGCCATATCCCCAGTGACACTTCCTGGTGGAGCACAGGAAACAGTGGTTTGTCTTCAGGAGCCAACAAATTTTCAGCATAAGCTGAAGGAGGTGAACCAGGAGGTGCCATTCTGCTAACTGTAGGCAGTAGCACCCATAGTCCTCACACTGTGATGAGTACGGGATAGTTGAACATGCAGGGTACCTCTGGAGGCCTCTGCAAATCGGGGTCAGCTGAGATCAGACCCAGCTTTACACATCATTATCCAGTCTTGAAAACCTCCAAGGATGGAGAATCAACCTGTATTTTTTCCTCCCTCAAACAGAAAGTTACTGTGTATGTCAATGAAATATCTTTGTGACTCAATGAACTTGGAAACAGAATTGAAGCTCCTGTTACTCTACTACTTCTGCACTCCTGTGTTGTTATCTTTATCACTGTCCCATTCTAAGTGATGTAATGAAAGCTTTGCATGTTTCCATTTAAGAGGAGTGTGCTGCTTTTGTGCCCCGAAGTACTTAGGAGTACAGATACAGATGCATGCCACGTGTGCAGTGGAAGTCAAAGACATTTTCTCAGCCTACATTAGACACATTTACCAGCTCTCATCTGGTTATTTCGATGAAGCATGCAAAAGACAGCAGTTAAAAAGAGTGCATGATTGTTTTTTATGCCAGCAATGTGTTAGACCAATTGCCTAGGGAACTGTCATTGTCCCTGGTTCAGTAGTGCTGCAGCTCTCCAAATGCCCTGGCAACCTTGCACCCAATAAATGAACTGTGCTAATTGCTTGAAACTCTTTTTATGTCTTACTTCCAAAAAATATCCTCATATATTTAAACCTAAGCTTTGGTATATGAGCAGCTCAAGGGAAGGTTCTGGTTTACTAAATCCCCAAGTCTTGGACTGATAAATCCTGACATATGGGGTTTAGTCACAGCTAGGCTGTTCTGTATCCTGTAGGAAGTTACTGTGGCTCTTCCTTTTAGGCCTTCTGCTCATTTTTGACCTCTCTAGTCTGATGTTATAGACTTAATTTTTAAGCTACTGTCTCTTACTACAAATTAGACAGTAAGTGTCTTGCAACCCCAAGCAAATGCCCACATGTACTCGCTATTCACTATTTGTCTGTTGCTTCCTGCTGTCTACCTTTCATAGGAAAACTGTTAAGAAACTCTGTCTTGTACCACTGTGGAATGAGATGGGGAAAAAAGCTTGCAACAATTCAGGAGAAAATGAAAAATTGTTTCTTACCCAGCAGTTATAATAACCACCGTGAGCCTGTCTCTCTAGACATATGATTTCCCAACATTAAATGAATTTGACATTTACAGCTGCTTTTATTTGTTCCAAGAGCCTTGCCTCTTCGTTCCCACTTAAAGTGCTGTTATGCTCAGAAAATTGTTAATATTGGCACCAAGGGGGTTCCGTATTTCTTATGTCAGATTTACTCAGAGCACAAACATGGATCAACAGCAGGAAGCTCCCTGGCTTTTGTGGCCTTTGAGTCGTGGTGGGAAAAGGCTTTTGCTAACTCGTAGCTCTGCAGACCCGGATCTCAGGATCTCCCTGAACAGTGCAGAAGTGATGGAGGGCAATGAAGGAGAGTGTGACATACAGTGGCTGTGCAGCGATGACAGAGGCAGCCGGCTTCATGCCCTCATCTCTCTCCTGCTGCCACAGAGGATTTATGATGTTATAACAGGCTTCGTCGTGAGCTGCATATGAGTAGCACTTCTCCTGGGCCGTAGTACAGTCAGCATTTTTGCTGCATTGGCTTCATTGCCCTGTTTAAATACTCCAGTGAGCTGACAGGCCAAGTCCAGAGCTGCATGCTAAGATCCCATGCTATGCTGCAAGCAGAGTAATGACAGAGTTGCAGGAATAAGGAAATAATGTGCCCTGTAAGGCAGAGATTGACTAGGGAACAGGAAAAAAAAGCTTTAGGGAGAGTGTTGCCAAAAATTCCTTCTTCCTTGTCATCCACTGCAGAGAAAATAATGTTCATATAGTAACTGCTGCACAAACTATCTGATGTAGTCTCTGCTGTCAGTATCAGAGAGCTACAAGCTGCCTTTATACATAACAGACAGATCCTGATTCCCGTAAGCACCAGGCTGGGATGATGGGATCACTTATCATTTCACCAAGATTAAACTCAATTAGAAAAAGCAGCTTTGCTGCAGTGTGTACCTCTCTTACCAGGCATACTCTGTCTATTGTTGTCTCTTGCTTACACTCCAAATATGAAACTCTCAACTGAGGATCATTAGGTGTTTGTGGTCCTTAACACAATGGGATCCTGTTCTTCCCACATCTGTGACTATCACCATCACATCAGCATTCATTTGTTTACATCAGCTGTCCTTTCTTTAGGAAGCTCTGCTGAGATCCCTACTGATAATAAGGACAGAGCCCTGCTTTTCTCAGCCATGCCTCTTTTCAAAAGTATAAATGCCTCAGCTCTTGATGGCACCTTGAATAACATTTTTCTGCAGATACCAGTAATTATTTTCTGACTGGTTTTTCTCTTTTATGCCTACCTTATGGTCTTTTTTACACTGAAGTATTTCATAGCTTGCCAACACTTTCCATTTAAGGATCTTGAGGCGTTTATACCTATGGATGTTTTTGTTTTCCAGATCTGTGAATCTGGATCTGATTCCCCACCGCTCTTCTCATTTAAATATATGCCAAACAGCACTCACACACTGCCAATCCTACTTCTCTTTTACATGCTAACAGCTAGGAATCTCACACAGCAAACTCCCAGCTATTTCAAAGACCTTGGACAGTGGCAGTAATTTTCATCTCCCTTGCTTTTTTTGTTTTTTTGTGTGTGTGTGTTTGTGTGTGTGGCCCATTACAGTGGTGGCATTTAACTCTGTGTTATAAACATTTTACTTTACAAATAGGTCAGTGTTTGCCCTGCAACGCACTCAACAAAGAGAGTCGCCTATGTATGATATAGCTTGAGGAAGGGAAGCATTTAGGATCTGTGGATCATTTTGTTGTTATTCTTGTTATTTGTAACCCTTCCAAACAGTAACATAACTCCTGCACCTGGTTATTTCAAAAGCTGCGGGTAATGTGCTCTGTGAAATAAGAACAGTCAGCTCAAAATTCTGTGTTTCTACTGACACAGGTACTATTTGCATTTTAAACAGTGTGTAAACACCTTATATTTATAGATTTGCTATCCTGTTTTTAATACATTGAAGCAAAGAGCATCAGCTAAGGATGAGGGGAAGCTTATTGCCAATGTAAGGACACCACAGAAGCTGTCTGGCAGTTGCAGTAAGAAAAGAACTTTTTTTCCCCCTTTCCATTCCTCTGGCCTTTTCCCACTTCTTCTACTCCTTCACATTCACTCCTGAGTAGATCGAAGAGTTCAGTCGTTAAGCTGAATCAGTTCTTGCTCACTTCACTACAGCTGTTCAGTAGAGCAGATTTATGTGTCATGACTGCTTTTATGATGTGGGTGGCACTCCTGTGTACACTAGGTAGATAGGAGCTAGCTTACAGCCCCTTCTCTTTCAGCCTGTTCAATGTGTGCTGCAGACTGCAGAGGCTGAGATTGACTTTCCGCATCTTCTCTAAAATGACTTCTACCTATGTTTCTCCCTTAAAGATATTAAAAGATCTCTGAGACCATGTCTTTTAACTGAGTATTCTCAGGGAGATGACTCTGCTTGTATCGCCTTGCCAGTTATCTGTATTAAGGCAAGGCAAAACAGAGATAAAAAAAAAAAACAATAGCCCCATGCTGCTAAGCTGCCTACCAGCTGGTCCAATTTAGCAGCATATGCCAGTTACTTCTACTCAAGAAAAGCACCAGAGACTGGAATAATAACATGGATGGAAGATTTGCAAGAGGTTCAACCAATACCACGGGGGTTGCACCACAAGTGCCATTTTGTCAGTCCGTGTCATTGTCCTAAGTGTTCCAGTGCTGGTGGAAATGGTAGCTTTAGATGGGACAAAAAATGAGCTTCCTGCTATGCTATTTTTGCCCATGAATAGAAGCTGTCACAGCCTTATTCTAAACCTGTAATTACTTAACCATGCCTTTATGTGGCACTTGTTGCTAGAGACTGGTTATCTTCTGCCTTACTCAGAATTTCCCTGTCATTCTTCATTTGTAAAATCAAACCTTCTGTGTCAAGCCCTGGACTGCTGCTAAATAAGTAGATGTTTTTCTGTTGTGGGAAATTTGCCCTGGATACAGAGCAGAGGGTAGATTGAAAAGGCCAATGTCAGCTGTGGTAATTGATAGAATGATGAAACTTGTTCCAGTTGAACAAATAGGGTCATTCATATGTGCTAAACTGTAGCATAGTGGTGGAACATTGATCTGGAAAGAGGAACTTCTCTTCAAGTTGGAAATTCAGGTACAGCTGGTGAATCCACATCTAAAGATGGGCTTTTGTTCCCCCTTAAAGTTTTAAGTGCACTTCAGCTTTTGAAGCTAACCCACTCTGCTGGAGGACTGCCCAGTCTTGCTTTGGCTTGCCTTTCTCTGGATTCTGACCATATGAGAGATGTTAGCTACTTCGGTTGTGTTTTAGAAACATGGAAAATGTGGCTCATGTAACCCTATGTTAATGGATTGCTGAACTCTTCAGGCGGAGGTTGTCTCTTGCACTTTCCATCTTGTGCTCAAGAAGGAAGTTTGTTTTCTCTTTGTCTAAATCTCATCCCTGTTGATAGTTTGCAAAGAGAACTGTTTTGCAGAAGTTGCAGGTTCTGCCGAGAGCAGGAAGGGAAACAAGCCTTACCATGAACGTGTATCATTTCCTCTACATGACTGGAGCTTTGCAGCTCTTTTCCTTGCTTTTTGATGTCTCCTTTTGTTGTACTTTTGACTTGTGTCTGTTAATGCTTAATCACTGGTCAGCAATGCTTGAGCTGTCTCATAGCTTTCTGAGGTTCACTGATGGTAATCACTCAAACCACAGCAGCCTTGTTTCTGTATCAGCAGGGTGAAAGGAAGGCTGTCTAACAGAAGCACATCCTACTGGAGCTTTTGGACAGACAGCCACTTCAACTTCTATCACATTGTAAATAAAGATATGCTTATTGGGTAACAGCAGTGTAAGACTGCAAACAGTTTTTTTTTTATAAAATATGATATACGTTTACCTTCAAAATTAGGGGCTATCAATGAGCATCTGCAAGACCACTTTGCTGTGAGGCTCTTAGGCAGATGGCAAGTTTTTCTCCATATGACAAGGCAGAGGCTCCCCCACATCCCTGAAAGCTTACTGTTGTAAGGATGGTTGCTGTAAGATGGAGTGTGGCTTCGCTGTTTGAATTTTCCCTTTATTTCTTCACGTGTGATTTCCTGCCAAAGGTATGGCAACATCACCTTGGCACTGAAATGGCTCCAGGGAACAAGGGTTGGCTTAACAACTGTACAGCCGGCTTGTGAGATCATTCATTTTTCTTCTGGCCATGGCTAGGCCACGGCAGATAAGCTTGCTGTCCGTGGCTTGCAACAGAACTAAGGGGCCTGGCCTTGGGGTAAGGGGAAAGGCAAGAGGGAGCTCAAGACCTGAAAAGTGCCATCAAGGGATCTAGAAAAGATTGAACGGAACACTGTGCTGTTCCGTTGACTTCTGTGTCATACAGCTATGGTGACTATAGCCACACTTAATCCAGTGTTTTCTTTCAGGGAAGGAGAGAGCTCATAAAGGAGTCAGATCCATTGGTTGGCTTTGGAACTGTGCTGAAGCTCTCACCCAGCTGTGAGCCTCTGCATCCATCGTCTTGCTGATGGTTGCATGGGACTCACTTACGTGAATGGGGGAAGAGGTTGACTCTGTGCCATGCGGGGTTCTTAGAGGAATTAGAGGAAAACTTGGGCATGAGAAGGGAGTGGAAATAAATCTGGCAGCTGGAAATCAAAAAAGTGGATTTCTTAGGAATTACATTAATAGCTGACGACAACAGGATCAAGATGAGTCATGTGGACAAAGGGCAGTAATGGGACAGTTTCTGATACAGATTTAGAGAAATCTAGCTGTGGAACAGCTCAAAAGATACCTTCAGCATTCATTCCTGGGAACAAGAAAATGGAGGTCTGTCTCTCCTCTTGTTTATAGCAGGGTAAATCTGTATTGATTCTGTTGAAGTCAGTGCAGTTGTTGTGGCATAGTGAAAAGGAGGATAAAGACTCACAAACCCATTGCCTACGAAAGGGACAGCCCTCAAGAACTAAAGAAAAACTGAAATAATTGGCATCAGAGACTGGAGAGCAGTTTGTTCCTATATAGCACTGTCTAGCCAACTTTGAACTGTAGGGAGAATTACTAAGTGAAAAAAAACTTCTCTACTCCCTAAGTCCATTTTGACCACTGGGACTCTGCACCATCAGCCAGCAGTGTGAAGTGCCTGGCATCACAACACACAGCAGGGCATCTTGTTGTTGTCCCAGGATGGGCTATAGTGCCAGTGAATGACCCTAAAGGAGCAGTCAGCTGCAGTGACCGCTGATGCTTTCTTTTCCCACTTTTGGCCATTGCAAACCTGGACAGAGAATGCAGCCCACTGCAGAGCTGCACATCCACAGAGCAGCACACCCACAAAGTCCAGGACAGCAAGCATCGCCGGTTCTGCTTCCACACACAATGTGTCGTGCTCCCCCCAGAGAAAGTGTTTGGCATGTTGTAGGATCTTCTTGGTACAGACAGCAAAGATGGCACCTTATTCTCCTCTGAAAATGTCCCAGACTATAGCTTTGCCTAATTTCTTGGGAGTCCTTGGTGGGAACCTGTTAGCACTGTGGTATCGTGCTCCTCCACAACACTAATTAGCCTTCATTGGCCCAGCTCTCGCTGACACTGGCCTTCTATCAACAGCCTCAGGGAGAACTAGATATGAAGTGTCCCTTTTTTTTTCCCACTGCTTATATGGAAGAGTTAGTGATAGAGCTTGGAAGAAAACCAGCGATATTGAAATTCCTGCTTGTTGCCCATTTTCAGTCTCCACTTTCTCCTGTCAGCACAAGAGTGCATATTTCCGGATTATTTTTCCAGTTTTAATGGAGAATGCATGCTTGTATTTTCCGGTTGACTGCATTTATTCTAGAGTGCAATATTATGATTTTATCATTCAGTGTGGCCTTCTGTTCCCTCTAGTGGTGGACTAGGCTATCCATAAGGCATAGCTACACTGTGAGTTTAGGTCTGAGCTTGCTTCCAAGATCTAATATGTCCTCCATCTGTGTTGTTTACACAGATACTCACTAATAGGGCTAGGGGACATTTAATCCAAGCTATGGAGTCTGAGAATCATCCCAGTGTGGACCTAAAGATTACATAGCCTGGTGGTCTAGCGCCAGCATGTGTCCTAGAAGCCCAGTGGTTTCCTAATACTGCAGGTACAGAATCTGCAGCACGGACTTGGTCTTGTGAAGGGCAGTGTGGGTACTGTGCAGCATGGTCCACAAGTAGGATGCAGGATGCAGTCAAACTTTGTTTGGCACAGCATGCCAAATGAAGATGTGTGGATCACAGGACATGGTGTTCTTGAGCCAAGATCTCCTCCTCTCCATGTAGACAGGCATCTTTCAGGGTCTGAGAAGCCTGCCATTGCCTTGGTGACTAAAGCTGGCTCTATTAGTACAAGCAGGGAAGCTTAATCTGGTATAGTCCAGAGGATTAAGAACAAGTCCCTGCAACGCCATGCAAGAAGGGTTGATGTCAAGGATGATGTGAGGCAGATAGCATATTTTGTGTCATGTTTAGCCAGTGTGGAAGTACTGGATTGAGTAAGTCATCTGCTTATCATTCCTCCACAGCACAAAGAGCACGTTATCTTTTCTGTATTCCAAAAGCCTTTCATCTTTGAGAACTTCACTGAGAACTACTGTTCTCTATCCGCATTACCATCAACAGGCAGTAGTTTCTCAGGCTTTTGCAATGGAAATGAAAACCCCATCAAAATGAAAATCAGTAATAATGTTGTATTGGCCCCTGACGAATGCACAGGAGTATGTACTAGCACCATCTAGCCAACATCCCCATCACTGCATCACCAACTGCTTTTTTCTTCCTTTTTTTTTCCATCTTATCTCTTGATGCAAGTAGTTACATTGAATTTTAAATTCCGGCTCCCAAACACTGCTTTGTATCCTTTATCTTCTTGCATTATTACACATCCCTCACAGCTCCCCACTGTCCTTCAAGGTGAAGGTGCAGCCTTGCAGGTGAAGCCATCAACCATGTCCCAGTGCTTGGAGTTCAGGAGGAAGAGCGATGTTCTGGTGATATCATAAAACTCAGACCCCTCTGACAAGGGGGAAGCCAGAGTATTTCTGCATTCTACTTACCATAAGTGCCTGAAATTTTGAGAAAATGGCTATAGAGCTTGTGTTAAAGCTTCCCCTGAGGAAGCTCTAGCTTGACACAAAGCATGACCCAGCAGCCCTAAAAATGGAGCTGTAAAGTCACCTTGCTACCTGTCCTCTCCAGGTGGAGTAGCTCCAGGCATGGATCGTTTAGACCCTGCTGTCTGATTTCAAGTCCATGTATCCATAGCAGCAGGGGAAACACCAGAAGAGCAGCAAAAAATCACCTGAGGCAAGTAATCACCAGAGATTAGGTGATGCTCTGGGAGCAGCCATTCCTGTGCATAGTGTAAGCAGCACCCCATTTCGTGTCTTGGAGTCTGTCCTGGCTGCCCTCTGTGTCCTGAGGCTTCCACAGCTCCTGAGCTTGGTCTCAGCACCCTTTCTTGGGCTGTGCTCTGCCTGAGTGATGACACAGATGTGGCACAGCCACATGTGAGTGAGGGCAGGATATCCCTGCAAGCCCCCCGTCCTCCTCCTCCCCAGCAGTGTGTGAAGGTCGCTGGCTCCCGGGTAAATTTCCATCGGGTGCGGCACTCTCCTGTTGCGACTCAGCATTTCTGACACCCGACTGCAGCTTCTCTTTCTCATTTGATCATTTTCTTGGTGAGAGGAACTAACAGCCGTTACTAGAGTGATCTGGCCACTGTCCAACAGCGTGTGTATTACTCACACATTTCCCTGCTAGCTAAAGGCTCTTCTTTCTCTCTGTCTGGTTGCAGCCTCTTCCTATCTTCATCGTTAGATAGCTTGGAAGGTCAGTGCTAAAAGAGGCTTTCTTTACAACCAGAGGGAGGGTGAGCCCAACTGAACTGCTTCTTCACTAGGATTGTTTCTGAGACAGCTGAAAACATGATCTTGGAAAATGGGATGTTTATAGAAACTTTACTGCCCTGATTGGGCAAATCTCAAGGTCATCCGATTATCACTGCAAAAAGAAAGGGCAGATATTGCTTCTGTTGCCCCAGCATCACGAGACTGTAATCTTCAGTTCAGCGCTGAAATCTGCATACAAAATTGGTTCCTGCTCCCTCTCCCTAACAACCATCTCTCCTGAAACCGCATTAAGGAAATACACAGCCCAGTAGCAAGGCTGCTCAAAATACCTGCATGGCTTTGTTGTTTTTTCTTTCTTCACTGTGAGAACATAAAGCTATTAACTCTAATCCCCTCTGCAGTAAAGCCAAGCTTGTCCGCAGTTCATTTCACATACGTGGCATCTTAGGAGTTTGCCTGAACAATGGGGCAGGTCTGAGTGCTGGCCTGAAGCCAGTTCTTTGATTTGTGAGCCCAGCCTATCCCTTGAGGAAATGCTGTGTGGAGGTGCTGAGCACTGGAGCCCCCAGAGAGGAAGGAGGAGCAGAGCACTCTTGTTTTCCCTGCATCTGTTATGTTCCTTCACAAAGAAAAGTCCTACCCTCATCATGAGGTGAACACAGTCCTTCCACTGCCCTAATGCCCCCAGAAGTGCTACTTGCCAATGAAATCTCTGGTAACAGGGAAAGAGGAGAGCACGGCTGTGACCATAGCTATTTCATGCTGGCCCACACAAGGGGCCAGGCCTAAAGAGAGAGGGATCTCCACTGGGTCTCGAGAGTGGAGGCAGGGAGTCACTGTCCTGAGGCAACTACCCACTTCTAAAGGTTTAAAGCACTCTCCCCTTCAAAAATATTACAGGCAAACTCCATACAACCTCCAGACAACCTTCCTGAATTACCATTCCTGAGCACAGAGGAGTATCTTCCCCAGCACTTTGTTTCTGATATTTTGTCCCAAGATGGGGCTTGCAAGAGCCTTTAAGTTCTGTGTACAGGGTTAGTAGGGTAAATGAGGGTAATTATTCATACTGTCAAACATTATTCTGCTCTGAACCAAAATACTTGGATGCAGTGACAGTATTGTAGCCAACACAATGCAATGCAAAGCAGTGATAAAACCCAAATGTATCCACGCACCAAAAAAGTCAGCCTGTGTCACAGTGATCTGTGATGAGTGTGAAAATAATCCTTGCAGCTGCAACCAGGAGCAAGAAAAGCAAGCAGCACAGCTGAGCTCTCATGCGCATACTGCATATGGAGTGCATTTTTTCTGTTGCATGACTTTGGGCCAGATTGAGCTAGGCCAGCAAATACAGTGTGCCAAGCTGTAGTGGAGCATGTCCTTTGCAAAGGTGTGCTCACTAGAGTGAGGCTGTAGGACTTCACCTCCCCAGGGTTACATTTTTTTCAGTGCAGATGGAAGCAGGTTTGAGTGTCTCCATGGAAATAGCAGAAATACTGCTTACCCATGAGGCTGCATTCCAAGTGGGTTTAAACCTGGAATACAAAGTCTTAGCAAGGGGTCATTTCTGACGTAGGAGTGGGCAAGCAGCTGACCAAAATGTGTGGCCCAGGGAAGTTGTGGAAAAGCACTGGAAGACAAGCAGGTTTGAATACAGCGGCTAATAACCTGAGCCTGAGCAGAGCTGGATGGCTCATTAAGCTCAGGCGATAGGTGTTTGTGGGTCAAGGGGAACGGGGTAAGGAAATATACTTGTGGAAAAGCTCAAATTAATGCTTCAACTGAAGGTGAACGTTCAGTGTGAACATGCAGTGCTGCACAAAAGGATATACAAATGTGAAAAGGAGATACAGGGCAAGACAGTCTGAAGTATTTGATGAGTGAATTCCAGAGCAAACCTCCCTGGTCTGGGAAGGAAAAAATTACAGATTATGCAGCTTTAAAGGTGTATCATATGGGAAAAGCAGGGTTTGATTGTCTTTGAAGAGTAGAGGCTGTAGAGAGATACGAATTCCTAGCTTAGGATGGTCCATCTTGGTAGGACTTGCATGAAACTGAATCCACTGTAGAGGATTCAGACCAGAAGGGCTGGAACTAATACAGGACATTCTCAAGGATTAGAAAGATGATTTTTTTGTGGGT
The DNA here is from genome assembly GCA_030625065.1 of Alectoris magna. Taxonomy (NCBI): domain Eukaryota; kingdom Metazoa; phylum Chordata; class Aves; order Galliformes; family Phasianidae; genus Alectoris; species Alectoris magna. The sequence goes on from CM060560.1 coordinate 112,685,476, forward strand.
CAGATTACACTGGAGAGGTTGGCACTGTCATATCAGGGTGAATCGTATTATCCGTCCAGGAGTATGCAATACAAATATGAGATGACCTGATGTATGAAATGCAGGGGCAGCTTAGTTACATGGAGGAAGATGGTGAAATGCACCAGTAGGAGAGAAGCTTTTAAGTATAGTGCTTATCTTGGTAAACTTTAAAAACTGGAGCAGAACTCTCTGTCTTGTGATCAGTGTTGCCTCAGCCATATTTTGGAGCATATAGGGTTGGCTTTTCTTAGTGAGGCTCAGCTCAAAGTAGGCAAATGGTGCACGAAACACTCAGAATACAGCTCATCACAGGAGCTCCAGACTATTTCTTGGTGGATATTTTAGCTTTTCCTTTGGGTGCTCTCAGAAAGGAAATACATTGCCCTGATGTGCCAGATACCTTGGTGATTAATACATGGCTGAGGTGCTAGGTGTCTTCAGGTGGCTTTGTAGAGGTGTCTGATAAACAAGAAAGACAAGGTTGTAGCTCAAACTTTGTTGAAGCCTTTTTGTGTTCTTTTGCCTCTATTTTTTTTATCAACACTTTCTGCATTGAAGTAGAAAAGTAATGTGACCAGTTACTATGCTTGTGCACCTGTCCATGTTATCAAGACATGACCAAAATTCTCTTCATAGGTGTTGTCCTATAGGTGTAACAACAACTCCATATTCACTCCCTCCTAGTAGATGTGGGAGCAAGGGTAAATCTGTGCATTTCTAACACTGGTGCAACTATCCTCAACAGTACAGAGTGCTAAAGGGACCGTACTGATAATGTACAAGTTAGGGCTATGCTGGATAAGAGGGACATAATCTGTTCATTCACTGCCTCGAACACTGTTTCAAACTTCTTAAATTCTGCAAAGTCAGAAGAGGCTCCTCCTGCTGTGCACGTTTTTGAGAGACCTCCAAATAGAATGACCTCCTTTTCTGCTCCCTTGGTGAGAGGACACCCTTCTGCCTACAGTGAAATGAAGCAAATAATAGCATCTGCTAGTCCAGGGGGCATCTTTCAGCAGTGAAAGTGTACAGATTTTGCCTGGTGTTTTCCCTCATCCTAGAGCGTGTTAATGGTTTTGACCTTTCCAGTAATTTGATTCCAAAAACTGTGTTGCTGCAGCTGAGCCCTAAGCTGTCATTTTGAAGAGAAGATTATTATTGCTTTGAAAGCAAGGCAAGGAGCTGCCCGTTCAAGCCCTGTGTGGAGATCTCCTCATGTAGGGAGGTCTTCCTCTCATTCTCCCCATGCCCTCAGTTCTGGGCCTGCTGTCAGGCATATCCCTTCTGCTTGGCCATTGTGAGAGTACAATTGCTGCCAGTTCTTTGCATCCATGTAGTAGAGAAAAATTACAGTAGAGCCAAGCTGGCTGAATACTGTGGGGTGAAACCAAGGGGATCCTGTACATACGTACCTAGGATCGAGATGTGTTCATGTCTGAAAGAATACATTATTTTTCAATGGTCAGAAGAACATTCAGGCTGTTTGCACTTAGACTGTGTTTGCCTGAAACAGAAGCTGGCTCACACAGAAAGGGTCTCCTTCAAGATCTGGGTTTTCTTGGCTCCTCCCTCAGTGTGAATAATCCGTAACATTTTTGTGACTCAGTGGATTTGCGATGAAAATTCATGGCAGTATTTTCCAGGTCCCAGTCTAATACCTGAGCCCCGACAGGATTGGTTCCCCCACAGCTCTGGCATTTTGCACAGTTATGTAATGAGTCTTACTCACAGTGCCTAAATATGGAGTATGGCCCTGTAGTGGGGAACTTGTGAAATTCAGAGTACGCCCCAAACCTCCACCTTGGTTCAGTCTTGAAAAACTCTTCATTCATGTTTAATTTTGCACCTTCTTTTTAGTGTGATTTTTTGGTGGTTTACATTTGCAGATAGTTTGCTCTCCTGGCAGGAATAATTAAGGTCACAGTTTTATTTTTAACTTCTGCTTTTGCATTGCAAAAGTCAAATTACTATACAGAAAGGAAGTCCAATTAGCTGCATCACAAGGCTAACAGCCACAAGTCTGGTTGTTTTACCCCTTCTTCTCCCATTCCTCTTCCTCCTGGTGCCTAAATGCTTATTAAAAGCAGCAATTGGAGGAGCAGGGCTGTACAAAAAGAGTAGTAATCTCTCCCATACAAACCCCTGAGCTCATGGCTATGACTCTTATATCAATTGAATAGAAAGATTCTGACAGTAAAAATCATCTGGGAGGTTCACTGCTCAGTGCAGAGCAATGTCTGTTCTCAGTGCAGTTTCTAGATGCTTTATGGAAGGTGTCCATTTTGCTGTGCATTACAAAGGTTGTTTTCCCAGGTTAGACAGGGCATTCACATCTGCATTCACAGTCACAAGCAGACATCACAGAGCCTTGTCATGGGGCAGTTACATTGAGGAATCTCCATAAGTGGACTATTCAGATATTTTTGTTTCATATTTGGAGATGGGATTTTGCCTGGCTAACTGCAAAGGTAGGGGTAAGCCACTTTGCATCAAGTTCATATTCAAGAATGCAATTGGGACTAGACAGTGCCAGGCATAACTCTTGCCTCTCTGCAGTATTTGCCTTTTCTGGGCCATGATCCCCAGACTGCATTGCTCTATTCATACAGCCATGGTCTCCCACAGCACATGGTGCCTACCTTATGGTTACAGCCTGAAAGCAGACCCACCTGCAGACCACTGTACCAGCATCTGGAAAGCAGGCAGGGAAGACAGGGTCCAAGAAGCAGTCTTGAATTGCAGAGGCACTTTCAGGCTCTGTTTTGCAGGTGAACAGAGACAGATGGAGGGAAAGTGAATTGCTCAGAGTGGTATGAGTAACACCACTGGCAGTGCCCAGTCTTGAAGTTAAGCCTGACTTAGGCCAGGTTCTGTGTGACATGTGATAAACTGGACTGTGCCATCCATCCCTGATCTCCCTGCTCCTGCCCCCAGAGAGGCTGCAGGTGACAGGCACCATGATGCTGCAGCTGCACCTGCACTGGCTGTGTTCCCACAGTGCACCTGGGAGATCTTCCTCTTTCTTTCTCCTGAGCGTGTCTATCGTGACACTGGAACAAAACCACACCAAACAAACAAAGGCTGATTCTTCATACAACAGGTGCTCTGTCTTAAATTAAAATAATCCCCTCTGGGTTTTGATCCTGTTTCGCTCAGTCTTCACTTTTTGGGCACAATGTGCAGTTAGGTGAATGCTTTATAGAGACCACCTGGCAGAAGAGACACTGTCATTTGAAGTGTCAGTAAGGATGAAACAAAGGCTTTGTTGTTTGCTAACGTTCAGAGAATAGGCGCTTCATGTTTCTCCTCTTCCCCTTGTCTCTTCGTTACCACATCCTAATTCACTCCAGTCTGCAATTTCCACTTCTTCCTTCCTTCCTTCTCTCCCTAGATTTGGTTGCCTGGGTTTCTTCACAGGAAGGTGATAACTCAGCTGCTTCATACCCTGATTGCATAGAGGTTCCAGTAGACAATGGGCAAAGGTTGAAGCTGTCAACTTTTTTTGCAGTCAAATGTGTTGCAGTGTAATGAAGCTGAATTTCCACAACCTCTCCAAACTGGAAGCTCAGGGTGGACTGGCCTGCCCTATTTCTTCCTGAGCAACCTTTTTCTGCCCAGCTTCTTCTTTCCATTTGTCTAGGCCTAAGCATCTGCTTGACCTCTGTCTTTGCCTTGAGAGCATTCTTAACCCATGAGCCCTATTCCAGACTTTAACCTTCCTCCTAGTACTACAGCTTGGCCAGGATTCAGGCTTGAGGAGGCTGGTAGGTTGGCAATTTGCTCTGCAGTGAGGGAGGACTGCAAATGAGAGATATGATGAAAATCATCTCAAACAATATTTGCCAGTTTTGGCAGCTGTCCTTACAGAGAAACAGTTTAATAACCCATGAGGTGATAGTGTACCCAAATTGGACCACCTGTAATCTATCAGTTTTTCTGGTATTGCAGGAAAAACAATGGGATGGAGAAGAAGCAAAGACATGAGCTTGTGCTGGGGCTAGGACTCTCATGGCTCATATGGTTCTTCCATGGCTCGTATGGCTATGGCAGACAAACCTATGATTCACCAACTTTTCTGCTTCAAACTTTGTCTAACCGTCCAACATCCCGTGAACCAGATGGTTTCCTGAAAATGAATTCTCCTTGCTGTCACTGCCATTTCAACCTAGGATCTTTGGTAATCCTATGACACTTTTTATACTGTTTGAGATGCTTGGTCCTGGACTAGATCAGCTGGGAGACCTTGTTATTGTTCTTTGAACAGCGCAACCCTCTTTGCAGTGATGAGTTTTTAGGATAAAGTATATGAATGCTCTGGGTGATGTGCTTTCTTTTAAAAAGATAAAGACAGAAGAGAGCAGAAATACACACAGAAAGCTGTCAAATAGTGACAAGCAAAGAGATTTCTAAAGCTCTTTTTTCAAACTGGTTACTTGCCATTCACTGCTAATGGTGTATTCGTGTCTCCAGAAAAGGTAATTAGAAAGAAGAGAGAGTGCCGTGTTTCAGGAGCTAGATGTGTTGGAAAGAATAAATTGCTCCAACCCATAGTGATACCAGTAAGTCAAGCGTGTGCTGTGTGTCATTCCAGGGAGGAGGGCGTGCTCCATTGCACAGCATCTCTACCAGTGCTGACAGTAATAGCTTCAGTCCCATGTTCCTGCCTTGTTTCCCCATAATGACTTCCCCCTGCACCTTCATCCCCTTAATATCAGGCAGCATTCTGCTCCCCCATTACACATCAGCTCTGAGAGATCATGCCCTTCTTAGCTGTGCTGTGCTGTCTATGCTTCCACTGCTTTTGCTGTCACATGCTGACCACTTTCACCATTTTAATCCCCTTTATTTCTTTCCTCCAGTTCTCTTTCAAGAATTCTAATGGCACTTGGCACTTCTTTGAAATACATTTTTTTGCCATAAACATATTTTATTCTTGTTTGTATAGCTTTACGCAGCTCACAATGCCAGTGGAGAAAGTGAAGCTAAACACACATGGTGGTCATCCTAGAAATGTTCATGTCAAAATCAGTAACACACTTCCACTTTTGGTGCATGGTACTGGCTGTCTTTCAGGGCATGGACGTGAACTGTTCTGAATGTTAGCACTCTGCTCCAAAACACTTGCTAGGTCACAGTGCCTGCCATCACTGATCAGTCAGTGGAATGGGTTGTGCCTGCCCTCCTGAATGTGCTCCAGTGGAAAGACAGCTGGGAAATCAAGCTGGTGGGCTTCAGACAGGTGGTTGAGAGTCATTAGCAAGATCCCATCACCACTCCCATTTTGGCGATACCAGCCCTACAGGAATATCCCAAATCTTTTTCAGGTGCTTGAAACATGTACCTGGAAGCCATGGACTGAACAAGAGGGAAAGATGTGAGAAATGAGATAGATCTAGAGCTTTTTTTTTTTTTTTTCCTTTTTCTTTTTTCTTTTTTTCCCTTTCTGACATGTACAATAATGTTATTTGGTGCTGTGTTTTCAGAGTGTAAGCAGGGTTTGTGCAAGCCTCAACACAGGAGTGAGCATAGTTCGGCTACCTGGAAGGACATAAGTGCTCTGATTTATTGTAGGGAGTGTAACAAAAGGGAGTAAAACTAAACATTTATCCCATTTATGGAGGGTTTTCTATGTGTCTGCTGTGTATTTTCCCCCCTTGGACAGGGCTGTCGGATGGCTGTCAGCACACTGAAGGCTTTTAAATATAAAAGAAAGCCAACCTAAACCTCCCTCATCTGGTCTGGATAATCTGACTGATCTCACCATTCCTGCCGAACAATGGAAAATTGCCTGAATATTTAAACATGCATTGTTCTTAGGGAAACAAAATGTTCAGCTAGTTTGGTTGCCTTAGCAACATCCACTTCTAAAAATACAAAAGAGACAATCCACAAAATAAGTGAACATGTAGAACAGGCAAGGAGAGAAAATGCTTCTTTCTCCCTGACCCAGAGCTACTGGGTCATGGGCATGAAGTGCTTTCATTTAAATCTCTGTGAAGGATTTAGGGCATATCTTCACACACGAGATTGCACAAGTTTGATTTTAAGTAGTCTAAAACGTGACTACTGTTAAACCCATGCAAGCCTCTGTGACATCTCTTTTGTACTGGCTCCAAAGTGATTTTTGACAATGGTACATTTGTAGTGATGTAAGCACAGAAGGCACAGGTCCACCAGAAGTAAGCAGCAGGTCACTGCCATCGCTGCTGGTGTGGAAGGGGGCTGAATTGGTAAAAATTAATTAGAAGTGATCAAAGGACAACCTGAGACAGACCTTCAGAAGGAAAGGAAAAGAAACGACAACCAACTCCTTTGTGACTTGTCATGGGGAGGGTGTACTCATAACTGGGGAAAGTAATGAGAAAGTCGTAGGTGAGACCTAAGGACAGCGGGCGTATAAAACAAGTACTTCTTCAGTTTTCAGTAACTGTTAATGGAGAGCACAGGGCCAAATGCTGTGTTTATAGAAAAGGAAATGACTGTGATTGAGATGAAACCAGAACGTAAGCATCTCCATCAGCTCCAGGCATGGGGACCAGAATATCTCAGAATATTGAGATAGCTGGCGTATGAAACGGCAACTCTTCTAGGGCGGATTTTTAATTAATCTATCAAGTTGGTGGTGGCACTGTCTGACTGCAGAATAACAGATGCACCACTTCTGTTATCTCTAAGAAAAGTGTAATCTAGGGAAAATGCAGACCCACTTTTCTGACCTCCTCAGTGCGTGCAGCTTCAGAACCAATTTGTAGGAATGAATAATGAAAAAATATGGAAACAAATGAGCAACGATGCAATACAGTGAATTATTAGTTTGGTGAAGGTAGAGTGTGCCAAAATAATTTGATATGTTTCTCTGATAACTGTTTTGGCCAGGGGAGACAATGTTGATGTATCTGACCTAACTACAATAAAGTTTTTGACACAGCGCCACATGCAAAATTAGTCACTGAAACAGAAGTTATGAAAGTTAGAAGGCAGATAAAATAACTGGCTGATGGGGAGACAGAGATGATAGGTTGTATGGAGAAGGAAAGTATCAGGTTATAAGAATGGAAATTGGGAACTGTCTTTGTTGGTGTGTTAGACTTAATATGCAGAAATGTGTCAACTTCCATAACAACACCACTGTGGTATCTCAACAGTTGGCAATGCCAGAGAAGCACAAAAGATTGCACAAGCAATAGGTAGTATTGTCATCACAGAAGGGCTGTGAGCTCCGATGTGTTAGGATTGTGAAAAGACAAACAGTACCCTACAATGTATTGAGGGAGAGAGAGAAGACTGAATAGGTTATACTGTGCTCAGGAGACATCTGAACTGAGAAATGATGCGCACTTCTTGTCAGCTACTTACCAGAAATACTTATTCTTGTGGGAACGGGTGAAGAAAAGAGCTCACAGATGATACCGGGAACAGGGATGCTCCTAGCCTACATGGAGAGATGGGGAAAGAGTGGCTTTTTCAGCCAGCAAAATGAAGAGAAGGGATGCATTTCTTCTCTATAAATGTAATCAGGGTATAAGGACTGGAAGAAGAGGAAATCATTAATGTTGAAGGACAAGTTTATCCCAAGAACAAATGGATATAAACTGAGCATGAAGAAACTTAGCCTGGATGTTAGAAGAAAGCTTCTAGCCATCAAAGCAATTAGATTTTGAAACAGTCCTTAATTGCGGAAGTGAGGAAAGGAGCTCAGCTTGCTTTGAGAGGAATTCACTCTAATGATAAAGACATTTTGTGCCTTGCCTGTACTCAGTCACCCAGAATTTTCTATGGCTATATTTGCCTGATGGCAAATCAGTTTGGGAGCGTTGGTCACCACTTTGCCTAAACGTAAGTTTGTGCTTTCAGCCACACCAGTACAGCTCAGGGTGCAAACTGGTGATCCACTGGGAAACTCTTAGTGGGGAGAGAGTGGCAGCAGGCAAAGGCAAATGCTAAATACAGCAGAAGGTCCCTATCTAGTTCTGAGGAACACAAGATGACTCCACATTTGTCAACTGAGGATGAAGTCCTGTGATGCTGATGCCAACAGATGAGCTGAAAGAGCTTCTTAAACATATAGACCAGTTGTGGAAGCAGACAGAAACAGCCCTGACTCTCTCCTAATCTGTGTTCCTGTCTGCTTTCCCTGTGCACTATGGCTTTGCTGAGGCTGTTCAGGTAAAAGCCATCTTTATTCTGGATGTTATTAGGCCTGGTTTTACCACCTAGAAGGTGTTTGTCATTCTGTATTTCTGCCCCCCACTTCATTTTGTGACAGTTCTTCTCACAGCAACTTTTGACAGAAAAGGAACTTATGTTAAAGCTGACAAAGTGTTGTGCCTAAAGCTGCTCAAGAAGTCTGAGGTAGAACAGATTATCTGCCAAATCCCTACTCCCTGCCTTACCACAAACCTGGCATCTCTTCTACCCTTTCTCCCTTGTTTGATTTTTCCCTTCCACTTCAAGTCTACCTCTCAAGCTCCCTCATCTCTTCTCCTTGCAGCTGAAGCACACAGCTCAAGTGCCATGTGGCAAGCCATTGTTCTTTGGCATCCTTTGGTTCTCCATTTGCTCCATCCGTCAGCTCTCATGGCTGTAAACAGCCAAAACAACAGCACAGAGGAGGAATGTAACAGACATGAATTATTGTTGCTGTGGCAAGGGCGATATGCTACCAATAGAAATGTGTTACCAATAGAAAGCATAGCTTTGGGAGAGTCGGGTTATGCTGTGGATAGATACTAACCCAGCAGACTTGGCAGATCTTGCTCATCAAGGGTAGAAACCGTGCAGTGATGTCCCAGTTTGTGTCCTCTTTTTTATCCTGTGTTTGCTCTGCAGCATTGTATCTCTCTCTCTTTGCAGTAACCTCCGATGCCAGACACAGCTGGTGAGCATCATCTGTGATGCCCTGAGGAGATCTTTGGTGACTAGGTGTCCCAAAGCAGGACACAAACCTGTTGTGATGTCATGTGAGCCAATGGGCCACATGCACTCCTGTCAGTATAATGCAAGGAAGAGAAAAAGAGTTGACAGAGAATAAAGCAAAGGCAGCAGATACTGCAGTTGCTATGCAAGGCTGTTGAAATAAGCTGAAGTGGCTATTCTGGGGGAATCTATGAGTATAACACAAGGAACCTCACGTGTGGGTATGTTTCAACAGGCAGAGCGAGCTGCAGCTCAACTCTGCATGTGCTTCAGCTTGGAGAAACAACAAATTATGTATCTTTTACACTCTACTGTAATTATTCTGTCTCCAGAAACAAACTTTATGTGCAGTCTGTCTATACCACTACAGCCTTTGGGATGAGCAGGCTTGTGAGAGGCTGGTGTTTTGAGTAGGGAAATTTTCTGTGAAGTACTGTAACTGATGCATTTTAAGTTGTGATGAGGATGAAGACCTTTCTCATCAGATGTGTGTGTTTTCAGTCAGGCAGTCTCAAAAGCAACCATGGTGAGCACAATATCTGAATAGATAGCTGCTTGCAGAAGATCCTGCCTTTCGCTGTCTTCCTGTCTCCGTCCCATTTGTATGGATGTAAATTCTGGTGCAACTGCAACAGTCACACACAAGGAAAATGACTTGGTTATGTATAAATGTGGCTAGTGCCACAAGTGTCTGAGAAATGATCAATCATAATGAATCAGATTTGCAGATAAATCAAGTTAATATTTGTCTCAGAGAAGAGTATGCAGGGCAAGGTGACTTAAGCTAACATTTTACCCAGCTGACCCTTATCCTGCAGAGAGATTAAAAAGGATCCAAAGAAAATGTTATTAAAAGGAGCTAAAGTTTGGCTCTAACTATGCCAGAGGTTGATGTCCCTGTAGAGACTGCTACGCTGGCCAGAGCTTTGTATGTGCTCTCCCCTCTCTGTTCCCAAATAGCAAGAGAATCAGGAGACATAAAGCTGGGTGTTTCAATTCAGTGCTTATGAACTTCTTATCCAAAGAGCAGAGGTACTTGGTAAGATGTTAAAGATTTTCTAGAAAATTCTGTGAAAATACACTCTGAAATTAAACACACGTTCCTGCTTGCAAACAACAAAAGGAGAAGGTAAATTATATTTTACCTACATAAAGAAGGGGAAAGAAACTAAACAAACACAGCATTGTATTCTAATTTTTAGTTGATTATGAAGGAAAAGTAGTGAGCTGTGGTGTTTCTTTCATAACTGGATTGCTAAGAAACATAGCTCTGCTCTCTCTCAGTTCAACCCTGTTGATCAGCTTTCTTCCTGTTTTGTATCACAGACTCTGACAAAAATCTTTCCCACTCTTTCCTCCCCATCCTCTCCCCAGCTAAGAAGCTCACACACTATAGTGAAGACTTCGGGGCTCGTTTCTCACCATCCCCAACACCACACCTCAGTCTTACCCTGTAGAGAATATTCAGTCTTCCTTGTTGGTGGAGTAGTTGAAGGGAAACCCACTTTGTGTACAAGCTTCTACATTGCAAAGCTTCACACAAAGCCTTCTGCTTTGCTCAGGAGTATTCTTCTTCTTCCCCTTCATAGCTCAACTTTGTGATTAGCCAAATGAACGATGTTGGCTCATCCCCTTTCCCTTGAGGCATTGCATCCTGCTATTATCAACATATTCTAACCCTGAGGCCCACAGGTCAAAAACAGTGAACCCATGATGCGATCTTCTTTCCATTGCGTACGTAGTACCACTTGGCCTCTCATCAGTCTGCCTACTTGTCACAGCCCCTTCTCTGGCAGTGATTTCCAGCTACTGGTTTCCTACCACCCCTTCTCAGAACTGTGGTTAAAATTGCTTTGAAGTAGCTCTGGGAGTTCACTGGCTCAGAGGACTATCATCACATGCTTTGTGCATGTGTGGTGATGCAGTGCATTGCCTTACAGTATGGGGACACAGCATAAGGAAAAGGAAAGGAACAAACAGTGAACTAAACTCCAGCAGAGGTTGTTCTGCTGAAGGGTGCGTTGGCAGACAGTCACAACATCTGTATGTGTTTGTATGTAGTTACATTCAACTCATCTGTCCTAGTCTCCTACTCTGCTTTCCAACAGGTGGGAGAATCTGCAAGGATATGAAAGCTTATCTCAGTGGGGAGACCCCAGGATTTTCTCTCTTGTCAATTACAGAACCTACCCAGCTCATCTGTCACCAGCTTCTTGCTTGTGGCTTTGATGGCAATTACTGATCTGTTCCTGAAACTGGGGGCAGACATCAGTAAGACAGCAGTAACACCTTTACTCCTGTTACCTATGTTGTAAAGAAAAATGATCTTAAACTTGGGGATCCAATTGGGCAAGGCCAGGAGATGAGTGAGGCTCCCTGTTGAAGAAAGATCATCATACCCTATGGCTGCTTCTGCCTTCCCATTGTAAAAAAAAATGTCTTGAGCTTGGGAACATCACCACAGGTAGACACTGGTTCCTGCTGTTGCTTCTGCTGCACAGCCATTGCCTGGGACCTGGTAGAAGTGTGAAGCCAAACTTCTATTATAGCGTAAGTGTGGATTGTGAAATTTGGTCTAGAGCAGGTTGGTGTCTGTTCTCAGGCATGTAATAAGCTTTGTTTCAAGATATTTAAGGAACAGTTCACATGGCCACAAGGAGGAACTGAGAAAGTTTGGCTTGTTCAGCTTTTCTGTCTGAACTTAAAAACTCCTCCAGGATTTCATAGGTTTTGAATATGGGGTGCATAATATAACTGGAGGTTTTCACTTAACAGCTAGCAGAGGTTTTCATCTAAAACAGTCCTAGGTGGATTGAAATACATGGCAGAATGCCATGAGCATGGTGCCAAATTTATGTTTAACATTAAAAAAAAAAGTGGATGAAATTCTCACAAAGTCTTCTCATTGCCAGTTGTTGTTTTTTTTTTGTTGTTGTTGTTGTTTTCTAAGGGTCCAAGTATCATTTTGTGCTTAACATGAAAACCGCCTCCTGCAGAATACCTTAATGAATTTTAGCCAGCAATGGAAAAGCAAATGGCTAGCATAATGCCACCTTGAGTTCATCACTCCATGTGAAGTAATGTACCTTGCTCTGGTAAGTTAATTTAATTTAAGCACCACTTTCACCATGCTCAGAACACAAGCAGAGATTCCACAGGCTTACAAGCACAGCAGATCTCCAAAGCCAAACCCAGACTCCCCTGAAATCAGTTAAGTCCTTCTCTCTCTTGGATTTTAACAGAGCTGGGATTTTGCCCCTGCATTTGCTCTCATCAGAATAACCCTTTTTTATGCTCCATATTGCTTGTACACAGCATACATCCCAAACCATCTACCTGACCAGTGCCCTCTTCTCACTTCAATCCTTGGCTATCACCCACAAAGAATCCTCTCCTCTGTTGTTCCCCAATGGTTTCCTTACCTCTCCACTCCCCACCTCCATGTTCTGGGTTCCTGAGGGGAACCCATCTTGAGGCACTAAAAACAGCAGGATTACCCCACCAGAAGGCCTGAACCTACAGCTGCCTCACAAGACTCAGTGTCCCCCATTAATTCTCTAGCTGACGTCCCCACTGCTGTGCACACCCACGAAGGAATCCCACCCAGCTCCTTGCATTCTTTCCAGAAAATCTGATGAGATCACAGCACAGCAATGGGTGCAAGAAAGGCTGCCCTGATGATTGCCTTTAAAGATGTTGTCAGCGCATAGTGTTCATTCCCAAGTCATGAAGTTTATTCTGGGACCACTTGAGAGCTTCAAAGGCCCGTCCCCTTGCCAGGAAAATATCTGGGCTGTTGAACTCTCCTTCAGATTCTCTCCACATGCCATAAAGAGAATGTTCAGAAACTTAATCTGAGGGGGATCGGGCTGAGAATTCTTGTCTCCATCGATACCATGAGGCATGAACTCTGATGGTGCTGTATGAATCAGGTGGCCTTTCTAATGCACATCAGCTGTGTCATGTGCCTACAGCAGGGAGGTAAGCTCTCATGAGTCGCTATTGCTTCAGATTGCTGGGACCCTGTGTGTGCACTTAGGAAGATGGACAGCCTGTAGATAGGACTGCTGCTAGTTAAGCAAATAGGAGTGACATGTTTTTCCCTTGGGGTGAGAGCGAGAGATGAAGAATGGTCTTGTGACTGAGGCACTGAGCTGTGACTCAGAAAAATAGAAATTTCTGTTCTCATCACTATTTCTCAATTCTTGAGTGACCTTGACACATCACAATTACTGTTTCAGTTCCCATCTTTGAACTGGGAAAGATAGTGCTTTTTATGTCCTGCTTTCCTATGCGTAACTTGTTTTGTGCCCATCTGTCCTCCATGGTATGTTTATGTTACCTAGCCCAGTTAGCCCTTCCCTGTGGACAAGTCTTTAGATGCTATTATGACACCCCTGAGTAGGAACAAAGCAGAGCCATGGGCATGCATGGGCATTGCACCAATCCTGACAGCTTCTTGATCCTATTCTCTTGGTGTATTTCAGTGCAGCAAAGGCTGTCAAAGTCTCTTGAGCATTGAACTCCATGGTCTGAGCCACAAATAACCACTATCTCAAGTGGATAAACATCAGATGCTAAGCATTCACTGTCAGGTGCTGCATTGTAAGTGAAGGCAGATAGTTAACCTACTTTGGGTACCTCGTCCAGGGTATCAAGATGTGCCCTCAGTTCTGCTGGCATAGACTTGATAAGTCAAAATATATAATCCTCATAGGAAAGGGCTAACGTCGTATGATTTGAAAGGCAAAAGAAGTGCCAGATGCCTAATAGTATTTGGAATGGAGATGATTCCAGCAAAGGAAGGGCTGTTTTGGACATGATATATAAAGTGCCAGCAATTGTACAGGGAGACATCTTAAAAAAAAAAAAAAAAAAAAAAAAGAAACCACTTTAAGACAGAGAGCACACACTAATCAGGTGGGAGATAGAGGTGGAATACATATCGTTGCAGAACAGACACTTCCTCAGTAAAACATACCTATTGGCAGGATCTCTTATAGAGAGATAGAATCATAGAATCACCAAGGTTGGAAAAGTCCCACAAGATCACCCAGTCCAACCGTCCACCCATCACCAATGGTTCTTACTAAACCCTGTCCCTCAACACAGCATCCAAATGTTCCTTGAACACCTCCAGGGTCGGTGACTCCACCACCTCCCTGGGCAGCCCATTCCACTGCCTGACCACTCTTTCAGAGAACTAGTATCTCCTAACATCCGGCCTGAATCTCCCTGATGCAGCTTGAAGCCATAAAATAATAGAACTGGTTGAGTTGGAACAGACCCTTAAGGGTCATGTAGTCCAACTCCCTGCAATAAACAGGGAACACCTACAGCTACATCAGGTTGCTCAGAGTCCCATCCAGCCTGGCCTTGAATGTCTCCAAGGACAGGGTATCACCACCTCTGTGGTCAACCTGTTCCAGTGCTTCACCACCCCTACTGTAAACAACTTATTTTCTTCTATCTAATCTAAATCACCCCTCCTTTAGTTTGAAACCATTTCCCCTTGTCCTATCACAAGGGACCCCACTGAAGAGTCTGTCTCCTATCTTATAGCCCACCTTTAGATACTGAAAGACCTCTGTCAGTTCTTCCCAGAGCCTTCTCTTCTTCAGGCTGAACAGCCCCAGCTCACAGCCTGACCTCACAGGGGAGATGTTCCATCCCTTGGATCTTTGTTGTGGCCCTCCTCTGGGCATATTCCAACATGTCCATGTCTCTCCTGTACTGAGGATCCCACATCTGGACACAATACTCCAGGTGAGGAGTCAACAGCACAGAATAGAGGGGCAGGATCACCCCCCTAAGCCTGCTGGCCATGCTGCTTAGGATGCAGCCCAGGATACAGTTGGCTTTCTGGGCTCTGAGGGCATGTTGCTGTCTCATGTCCAGCTTGCCATCCACCATTATCCCTGGTTCTTTCGTGCAGGGCTGTACTCTATCCTTACATCCCCCAGCTTGCAGGGATTGCCATGATCCGTGTGCAGAAACTTGTACTTGGATTTGTCGAACCTCATGAGCTTCACCTGGATCCAACTGCACAAGCCTGCGTAGGTCTCTCTGGATGGCATCCTGTCCCTTGGGCATGTTAGCCACACCACACAGCTTGGTGTCACCTGCAAACTTGCAGAGGGTGCACTCGATCCTAATATCAGTGTCATGATGAAGATGTGAAAGAGCAGCAGTCCCAGTACTGATCCCTGAAGAATGCCACTCGTCACCAATCTCCATCCGGACATGGAGCCACTGACCTCCACTCTCTGGGTATGATCTTTTAACCAGTTCCTTGTCCATCAAACAGCCTGTTCATCAAATCCATATCTTTCCAATTTGAGGAAAAGAATGTTACAGGGGACCATGTCAGAGGCCTTACTGAAATCCAGATAGAAGACATCAGTGGCTCTTCCCGTGACCACTCATGCAGTTATGACATCATAAAAAACAGCCATGTTGGTCAGGCAGGACCTGCCCTTGGTGAAGCCATGCTGGTTATCCCGTATCACCTCCTTTTCCATGTACCTTAGCATAGCTGCCAGGACGATCTGCTCCATGATCTTCCCCTGCACAGAGGTGCAGCTGACAGGTTTGTAGTTCCCTGGGTCATCCTTTCTCCCCTTCTTAAAAATGGGTGTGACACTGCCATTCTCCGGTCACTGGGGACTTCACCTGACTACCATGACAACCATCATTGAGAGCAGCTTGGTGACCATGTCAGCCAATTCCCTTAGGACTATGGGATGCATGTAATTGGCACCCATAGATTTATTGACATTCAGGTTCCTCAGGTGGTCACAAGTCTTATCTTCACTTAAAGCTGGAAGGGCATTGCTCCCCCAGTTCTAACCTTCTGAACCACCTTCTAGAAGGCAGTGGGTACAGCAGTTGCCAGTGAAGACTGAGGCAAAAAAAGTTGAGTACCTCAGTCTTCTTGTCTGTTGTTACCAGCCCTCCCATATTGCTCACTAGGGGCTATGCCCTCCTGGACTTTCCAGCTGTTGTACCTACAGAAGCTTTTCTTATTCTTCATTATGCCCCCTGCCAAGTCCAGTTCCATGTGGGCCTTCTCCTTCCTGACCCCAGCCCTACACAGCCCAGAAGCAGCCCTACACTCCTCCCGGAGTACCTGTCCCTGCTTCCACTGCCTGTGCATTTTCTTCTTGCTGTCCAGTTTGACCAGCAGGTCTTGGTTCAGCCATGCCATTTTCTTGCCCTCCTTTCCTGACTTCCTCTACCTGGAGACAGAGAGTTCATGTGCACCAAGGAAAACTTAAAGATCTGCTGGCTCTGCTCCACTCCCTTGTCCTCAAGGATAGATTCTCAGAGGGTTTTGTTGGCTAACTGACTGAAAAGCTGGAATTTGGCTTTCTTAAAACTAAACTTCCTGATTTACCCTTTGCCTGTCCAACATCCCTTAAGAGTGTGAACTCCACCACTGTGTGGTCACTACAGCCCCTGCAGCCTTCAATCTTGATGTCACCAATCAGTTCACGCACGTTGGTGAGCAGCAGGTCCAGCATTGCATTCCCCCTGGTTGGGCTATTACCCGACTCAGGAAGTTATCCTAGATACATTCCAGGAGCATTGTGGATCGCCTGCAGCTCACTGTGCTACGTTTCCAGCAGAGGTCAGGGTGGTCTCCCAACAGGCCTGCGAACACAACGCCTCCTGTAGCTGGAGGAGGAAGGCTTCACCAACAGGCTGCACTTGATCAGGAAGCCTGTAGCGGACCCCCAAACCACAAGTCTCCCTTTGTTGCTTCTGTCTCTGTCACTACAGGCTTTCAACTTCCTTGTGGCCATTCTTAAGGGACAGCTCTTCACACCCTATCCCTTCCTTGATGTAGAGGGCGCTTTCTCCCCTCCTTCCTCACCAGTCCCTTCTGAGCAGCTCGTCATGGGAATCATCCCACTGGGTTTTGGTGACAGCAACTACATCATGGTTTTCCAGTAGCATGGTGGCTTCCAACTCCTCCTGTTTTATTTCCCAAGCTGTGTGTGTTGGTGTAGAGACACTTCAGCTGGGCAGCTGGTCTTGTCATCTTCCTGGAGGATAACTCCTTAATTCCTTTGAATTATTTACGATTAGTCTTCCTGTTGCCTTCATCACCAAAAGATGCAGCAGGTTAAGGAGCCCACTATCACCTTGTCCCTTTAACTTAGCTGTGATATCCTGCACTTCATTATGGGCAGGCCCACTATCACCCCTTTTCTCCTTCAAACCTAGTTTAAAGCCCTGTCAATGAGCCCAGCCAGAATTCTTTTCCCCCTTTAACCCAGGTCTTCTAGGGCCTTACAAACCTCAGCTAAGTCAGCAATCGAGAATGACTTCTTGTTTCCAGAAGGTGAGCAGAGTAAAGCCCTGTATAAATGGAAAAATCTGGTTGATGGAAGGGATTGTGTAAGGTCCTGCTTCAGAATCCAAACCTGGACTAACATTTCTGTACCCTAAGAAGTATAAGAGCATTGAGATGGGTTGAGTTGGATGGGAAGTGAAAAATTGAGAGAGGATGACAGAGAAAGATCTTGGGAAGAAACTGGATGGAAAGAATAGGAAAGAATAGGAACAAGGAGGTCGGGGAGAATGGGGTGAAGGAATGAAGTAGGTGAGTTATTGAGGGAATGGGAAAGAAAAGATATAAGAAAGTAGACACAAGGAAAGGTGATGAGCATTTCAGTGGGAGTGTGGTGAGGCGTTTGTTGAGCCAGGTGTAATTTGGAGCAGGCCTGTGTCCATATATTGCCTTGAATGGTGTATCCGTAACCCTCCTGGTAGATCTTGGGCAGGAATATTATATATTTTCCTCTTGCCCTTTAATCTAGATAGGAAAAAGTATGTTATTAAGACCCTATCCTCTTTAGTATCTCTCAATATTAGAGCAGGTTAAAACTAAAATGTTCTGCAAACACGCTTATAAAGAGTGACATTTTTTCAATGCCTGGAATTCCTTAATGTCTTGTCTGTGATTTGAATAATCCCTACAAAGCTATGTGCTTTCAGGTATATCTTGCTGACAGCAAATGCAGATTTAGAGAATGAGACAATTTCACAGAGATATCCTAAGCCCTCTAAGGAAGAGTCTTTTTATGACAGGAAATGCTGCACAGGTTCTTCCTGTTATTTTTACAGCCCAGACAGATGCTGTTCTAGGTTATATCTAGGGTGAAGCTCTCTTTGATTCAGCCTTCCTCCCAGACCAGGCAGTCACTGATGACTCAACAGCTAGATGTGGCAGTTGTTACCAGCTTTACTTATTTGACTGGTAATGTGTTTGTGTAATGTGTTTTCCGCAGTTCTGCGGCATATTAGGATTTGAAGATAAGCTCAGGCAAGGAGAGTGCGATACAAACTGTTGGATTAACTTCTTTCAGTGTATTTTCTTCCCAGAAGTTGTTCAGTTTGGAACACAGTGGCTAAAACAAGTGCAAAACTTTGCAAAAGTGTCTTGTTAATGAAAGTGAAACTGGGGGCATCTGCATAAAGACTAGATTGTGAAGTTATCAGAGTAGAAAATACCTAGATTGCACATCTTTTCTGGCATTTGTTTAGATGCACCTCTAATTTAAACAAGCTTTAAAACATTGTGGTATGCTTGACAGTGCATTAGAAATTGTTCTACCCAGCCTTGACAGTCACCTTTTCCTCTGATACCTGCATACTATTACCCTACACCTCCAGGCATTTTGCTTGACCTTCCAGAAAAGCAACAATGCCCAACCCCAATTATGTACTCCTTAGTTTAATCTCTGGCTGTAGTAGCAACACTAATCAGACCCTAAAATTACTTCCATGATTAAATAAGCAACTTCTGTTTACAGTTGCTTTTACCACAACACAATTTGTTAATAACCCTCAAGAATCTTCTCTCTCAAAGCACCCCACTGGCTAGTACAAGCTACAACACAGAAAGATTACAGAAGGAAAATTTCAGAACAACAAACAACCTTGCACGTAGGCTGAGTACCAGTTCCAACCACTGTGCCTAATATACTGAGTCTGTAAATCTAGACAGCATCTAGGAACCCTTGCAGCCAGACAACAACCAGTAAGGAAATTATGCTTGGTGCATGAGTTTCATATCATGCCTCCCATACAAACCAGCAGTTCCACCAAGTCCTCAGGAGCAGCCAGCCTGTGGCTACTCACCTGCCTGTGACCCACCAGCAGCCTGAAGACAGTTCTCCTGTTGGGTCTGGGGGCTGCTACCATAAAGAGGGAAAGGGTGGTCTGAACACAGAAGCACCTGGAGAAAAATACAGAAGCCTCAGTAAATAGATAAGTAAAGGAATTGGCAGCAGTGGTTGTATTGTTGTAATAAATGGATAGTCAGAGGTTACAGAGGAATAACTCACTAACACCAAGGCTTGCAGTTAAGATGGATGCTCACCACAAGAAACCCCACACAGAAGCAATCTCCAAAAGAGATGCTGTCTTAGCGGTGGTCAGTCCTTAAATGGGATCTAGGAGAGGTGGAGTCAAGCTCCACCCCTTCCGGGAGCACAGCTGAATTGCCTTCACCTGTGCTCCTGCAGCTGACCTGTCACTTGCCTCAGATGGTTAGTCAGAGGTTCAGGCTGTGATTAACAGTTTCCCATACAGTGGTGTAGAGCTGAAGCTCTTGAGACCTAGAATTTATGATGTCCCACAAATAAGAGAAAAGTGAACTCTTTTTCTCAATTCCTTGTATTTGCATAGACTGTATATTATGACTAGTCTCTCTTTGGCAGTGGATTTACATGAATGTGGCTGTACTGCACCCAAGTAAATGGTATTTAGTTCTCAAGCATTCCTGAGTGTTATTTGTGCAGTTCTGGAGTCTTAAAATTCTATGTGCTTGGCAAAAGTTTGATTTCAGTAATCAAAAGGAAGAGATTCACCCTGTGGGACAGAAAACCTCCTTCAGAACTGCAAGTGTGTTGGGATTCCAAGGTTGCATATACAGAAACATACACACACACAAATAAGAACTGCTCAGCTGTAGCTGGTTGAACAGCAGCTGTTGCACACTGTGTGACACCATATACACTTAATGAGTTCAAGAAATGCAAGACATCCATTTGTCAAGCAGATGCTGCTAGGACACTCAGGGAGGGAGAGCATACTAGGAATTTTGAGTGAGGTACATAATTTCCAATAATAATCCTTTAGAAAAGGCATCTTTAAAGATTTGGTCTATTGCTTTTTTACAGTGCATCAGAGAGCATCTTCAGAAGTCTAAGGGGTTATAGTAAATGAGGTTGCATCAGGCTGGCAGCTAGTCACTAATAGAGTTCCTCTGGGCTCCATTTTAGGGCCAGCTGTCTTCAATGTTTTCATAGGTAAATTGGATACAGAACTTGAAGGAACACTAAATAAGTTTGTGGATGACCCTAAATTAGGAAGAGCTGTTGGCTCTATTGAGGCCTTGCAGAGAGATCTTGATAAATTAAAGGTCTGGGCAATCACCAACTGAATGAAGGTTAACTGGAGCAAGTGCTGGATTCTGCACCTGGGATGGAGCAACCCTGGGTATTTGTAACAGACTGGGGGATGTGAGGCTAGAGAGCAGCACTGCAGAAAGGGATCTGGATTGTGGTTGGCAGCATGTTGAATGTGAGCCAGCAGAGAGCCATGGAAACCCAGAGGACCAACTGTACCCAGGGGTACACCAGGCCCAGCACTGCCAGCACCCTCCCATGTCTCTACTCTGTGCTGTGTGACCTCACCTCCTGCTCTCGGTGCAGCTGTGGGTGCTGCAATTTAAGGACATAAAGCTTTAGAGAGCCTCCAAAGGAGGGCTGCAGAGTATGAGGAGCAGCTGAGGTCCCGTGGTGTGCTCAGCGCAGAGCAGAGGAGCTGAGGGAAGGCCTCATGGCGGCTGCAGCTCCTCACCCGGAGCAGAGGGGCAGCGCTGAGCTCTGCGCTCTGTGACAGCGACAGGGCCTGAGGGAACAGCATAGGGCTGTGTCAGGGGAGGGGCAGCTGGGGGTTAAGGACAGGGTCTGCACCAGAGGGTGTTGGCATAGAACAGTCTGCCCAGGGCTGTGGGCAAAGCACTGAGCTGACTGAGTTCAAGGAGTGTTTGGATGCTGCTCTCAGACATAGGGTTTGGATTTTGGGTGGTTCCGTATGGAGCCAGGAGCTGGACTTGATCCTTGCGGCCATTTCCAACTTGGGATATTTATGATTCTGGGAAGATTTTGTGATACCATGCAGAGTTATTGGTTCAGCCTTTTAAGCAAGAGCTTCTTTTATGTCTCTCATCCAAGTACTGACAAGTGTGATTCACCTTACTGACAACAAACAAGTGAGACCATAGAAAAGTGGAGTAAATAAGTACTATTTGAAGTCGGTGAGAGAATAACTAAATACAACACACTAAGCTCTTTTGAAAACTTTGCTATTAACTTAGGGAAACCAGTCACCAGGCAGCAAACAGCTTATAAACTGTGGCTCTCTACAAAGAGAAACATGGATAAATGTGGTTTGTAACTAAAGTAGAAAAAAATACACAGGAAAAAACAGAGGGTGCTGTGGTAACTTGTATCTGCTGGTGTGACTAAGGTAATTAAAGCAGCCCATATGGATTTCAGACCACCCACCCACCTCAACCCTTAGTCAAGTCAAAACAAAGCATGAATTTTTTGAAAAGCTGCAGAAGTAGAAAAATATAGGTCTCTAAAAGGCTTATTAGACACTGCCAAGATAATTTCTGATGAGTATTTCTATTAATTTGTCAATGTAAACAAAATACCTGGGGGTTTTGCTATGGAATGTAAGGTGTGGTAGGAGATCTTCCAAAGATGTTCCCCTTTCAGGGATTGTCAGGTGGAGGAGATGCAGACAACAAGGCATTGTGGCATCTTCTTGGATTGCCAGTTTTCTCACATGCATCTCAGTAAGCCAAATTCTCCTCCCTGTGGTAAAACAGGATGAATTCCATAGAAATAAGTGGCACAGAGCGAGCATGAGATCATCACTTGAGTGTGAGGTCACAAGCAAATCCTCTGTATAGAGCAGCAAGACATACCTTGTGAGGTGAGCCACAGATGGGCCAAAAATCCATGGCCCTGAGAATTACAGGTTGCCCACTGTGAAATATTCCAGTCCAAGTGATCTAAGAGCATAATAGCCACTTACGTGCAGAATTAGGCTCCTCAGTAAGTTATGCCATGCCCTCAGTCAGGAGTTCTTTAGCAGTTAGATTTCTTGGTTTGCATATGGTGTCTTCATCTTATCACCAAAGACGGTACATCTCCTCAAATGTGGCTTGTTGACTGATGTCAAAATACCCAGTGGACAATCAGCCAGTGCTGTCCTCAGGGCCTGACACAGTGCTCTGTGTGACATTTTTGCAGAGCATTTCTGTAAACTGTTGCAGTGCTCAAGGAACAGTGGGACTGTTGTAGCAAATTCCTATGGCTCTGTCCTCCAGTATATTTTTCTGCCCCTTCTCATGTTTTAGTTTCTTTGTAAAACACTACTGTTTCCTGTGTCCCCCATCTGGATGATAATGTTATTGGTTCTGGTGTGCAAATAGATCATGCAGCCTAAAGAGACTAGGCATTGTTTTTAGGAAAATGTCACTGCCCAGTGCTTATCTCTCTGGAGAAGGAGGAAAACAAGAAGGCTTTCAGAGGGTTGATTCAATATTGCAGGCAGCACCTTTGTTTTCTTGCCTCTGGAGATCTGAAGGTCCCTAAGCACCTCTGTTCTCACACTTCTGCTGGGGCTGGCCCTCCTTTTCCCTTTTGTTCTTACAGGATTCCTCTTTCCTTAGCCTGGATCTTTTGGATTAAATGAGCTCTGTGACTGTATACATCACATTCAGTCATCTTTTCAAGTCCAGGCCTGGCAAAACTACATGAGGATGTTCTGCATTTCACAGACACACTAGTAGGACATAGCAGCTAAAAAAGATAGAGAAAATAGAGACGTTGCCAGGTTTATACCAATAGTCAGTAGGAAACTGGTGTTTGGTTTTTTTTTTTAACCCTAAATATTTCCTGTAACTTTTGGGAGAGTTGCACAGAGATGCTTTTTGTCTTCGGATTTGCTCATTTTCAAGTTTCCTGGTGGTCCTTGCTGACAGCTTGTAGCAATAAAGCAGAGGGGATCAATAAGGTAAGTCCCAGCATAAAAGTCAAAGAATGTGGCAGTAAGTGCTGCTCTGGTCGCTGTAGGGAGAGACAGCTGCAGCTCACACATCTGTCCCGTGGCTAACAAAGAGCAAGAGGGAGCAGATGCTCTTGAGCTTATCCCAACCCTTCTACTGCCCACCTGATTTCAGCATTTCTCCCAGTTGAGCTCCTCCCTGAGGCTGTGGGACAATTCCTCAGCAGATTGAGGCAGCAGAAGTGCCATTATTAGGCTTGGGTTAAAGAATCAGAACACTTGAGAGCAGTTTTGAGCCATTGGGACTGGATTAAATGACTGCCTTTTCCAAAATAACTGAAAGCATCACAAATGAATATTGTTCTCTCTCTGCTGAGGGGAGATTAGCATCATCCACAGGCAGTCAGGTCTTTGAAACCTGGTATGATCCATTCCTGCTGCTTACCACAGAGACAATACAAGCCCCCCCCCAAGAAATGTTATTAAGAGTGAAGGTTTTTAGTTCTGTCCTTTAACTTGCATGTGAGACACTCGAAGATGGATATTAAGACACAGATAATGACTCAGGAATGTCAAGCAGACGGGCAGAGTGAGCTCTTCAGAGCAATCGCAGAGGGAGAGAGAAAGAATAGCTGCAAGTACATTTCAAGGTTAACTTTATGAAAGAGAAACAAAAGGCTGGTGGCTCCTGGGTCGAACTGCTGCCGCCTTTTATGAAGCAGAACTGCTGGAAAAAATCATGTGTACTGGGGCAATAATTCAGGACAGTGAGTTTTGGGAAGCCCTCCAATACTGTGACAAAACAAATCTCAGGAACTGTGACAGATCAATCTCTGAGTGTTGTGAGATTTGTCTACACAGAGAAGTTGCAGTGGCTTTAAATATCCTGATGGAGTTAAAGCTCTGTGCTCACCATCACTGTGAATGAATGTTATATTTGTATAAAAGTGTATGATGCCAATAAAACCATTTCTGTTTGACTAAAATAGTTATGGGTTAGCAAGATTGGCTCAGAATTACTTAAGCAGAATATGTGGATCATGCCAAACCACTCTAGAAGACTGTGTTATGGTCATTAGGAGATGGTTTATGTCTTTCGTATCCTTGACTAAGACTAGATTGGAGATTGGATTCTGTACCTCCTTGTGCCTTCCACTACAGCTGCTTAGTTGTAGCTGGCACTGTACAACTGCTAACTGTAGTTGGCATTGAGTGCCAGTTTCCTTGTCTGGTTAGTAGTTGAACAAAGAGTTTCAGTGTTGTTTTACCTATGATGATTCTTCACCTGTACTAAAACCCACAGTTAGGTAAAGTCACTAAATGTTCACTAGATTTTATCCTCCTTAAACCTATATTACTTCAGCGAAGTTGCAGTCAGTTTACAGCAATGCTATCAGGTCTGTATAACTTAAAATTATATTTTGTGTTAATGTGACTACAGAAGCCAGTAATTATAGATGATTCTAGTGTTATATTGAATAACAAAGGTCTGTGTAGCTCAGTAATATCTATACTAGAAAGGGAGTACAGCTGAATTCTCCCACAGGTGAACTGTGTTTGACAGTAACACCTGTGCTTCAGTTTCTTCCTTGTAATGATAGGAAGACAAGACTTGATCCTGTGGAGTGCTTACAGTTTTCTGAACAGTTGCTGTAATTGTTAAGGCTAAGAGCGCCTCTCTTGCTTGCACTAGGACACTGGAAGCCCACAAAATAAGCAGCTCATCATGTGAAATGTTTATATTTTCATCCCAGTAAAAGTACCTACCCTATCTGCAAAGCTACAGTGAAGCAAAATACAAATATAATAGTTTAGAATCACTGTTAAGGGCTTCCTAATGGATTCATAGAGATTTTACCTGACCTTCTTCATATTTCTCTTCACTGCATCTTCTGTCTTTAGAGAGCGGGTCAATCTTCATGGAGCGCGGAGTACAAAACATACTGTTTGCAGTGCATAAAAATGGAATTCATTGTAGAAAATGAGTTCCAGTGTCAAAGACTCTGCTTTCCTATGGCACTATTGCCCTTCTTAGTCAAGCTTACTCTGATTTCAGAGAAATTTAGGAGAGTAGAACAGCAAAAGTATGCGGATCAAAATCTTAATGCATTTTTTGGGTTACTCTGTGCCACAGTCGGTGCTTAACAGCTTGAATTAGGAATGCAAAAGCAAGGAAGATACAATAATTTAAGTATTAGTCCAGAATTCAAAGACCTTCAGTCAGTTCCTAGCTGTCATGAGATGTTAGTCACTCCATTCTGTAAAATTCCCTATCTGTAAAATACGTTTAACTGATGTAACTTTTCTTTTTGGGAACTATTATGAATTTGTATGTATCAGCATCAAGAAAGCTGTATAAGTCATTAACATAAGCAAGGCAGTGCAGTGGGGTTTTTTTGTTGGGTTTTTTTTTTTTATGTGATATATTGACCAGAAGACTTTCCATTACAGGCGTGAAGGAAATGCTACCTGCATTTTTGTGGTTAACTTATAATTTGAAAAAGAAGGTGAGAATTTATATGCAACATTCATAATGTGCAATTCTGTCAGCAATAAAATATGAGCTGAAGTTTGATGGACTTCTGAAACCATCCCACATCTTACCAGCTATCTTTTAGGTTCTTTGCTTCTCTCTTCTCTTTCCTTCATAATTGTGAAGTTATCTTCCTATCTTATCAGATGACTAAAGAAGACAAGATTATATGTGTTCAAGTAGTTTTGAGTACTGAGGTGTGTTTTCTAGCTCAATAACTAATTACAAGTCTTAAAAACTTTTTGTTTTATATATCATGACTTTTTGCAATTTCTGTAGCCTCAGTCCTTTAAGTTTCCAGCTCAGGCCAGGGGGTTAGTCAGGTGTGCTTCCTATGCCTTGCACACTCAGTACTGCATCAGGACACAGTGAAAAAATGGTGCAAAAGTGTTGCTCAAACCCAAGAGGAGGCAGAAGATTCCTGCTGGTGTCTATGCCCCATCTCCTGTTGTGCTGTAGGAAACTCAAAGTGTGATCTTAGGAACATGTTTCTCACTTTGAGCCTTTAGGAACTTTATGAAAGTGTAGCTACTTTCATCTCATCTTCCCTGAAGCCTCTTCTAACCTTAATGGAAATAGCGAAGAATGCTTCTTTGTTGGGAAGATAAAGACAGAAGGGAATAAGTGGGAAAATAAACTCTTTATAATCTAGTTGGAGCTGGTGATGCAGTAAATCCAACTCCTCATTTGCTGTCTTGCAATTGTCATTTGTGTCAGCCATAACACACTAATGTAGTGGAAAGGCTAACTACTTAAGTCACTGAATTACTGCTCCTTTTTTTTCCTTTCTGTTCTATGCCCGCTATATATTTTCATAGGTTGGACTGTCATTACAGTGAAGGTAAATTTTCTGTCCTTTTTCTGGGGACTAAATGTATCAGAAAATAAAGTCACAAAAGTATTTATAGTATCACTTGCAGTGTCTCTGAGTATACCAAAAGTCTAAAAATACCTATTTTAATTAGAGACCTCTTGGGAGTGAGCTGAGAGTTCCATTTTTAGTTACAAGATATTGAAGGACATGGAACTCTGGGACAGTTTCAGGACAATAATGTAGCACAGATTTCAGTAGCATAGTTATTTGCCTAACGGAGGAATTGGGAAAGTTTGTGATTGTACCATTGAACACCACAGTGTGCTTATACCGTGACTACAGTGTGACTGAGCCACCTTTAAAGCTATAGTGTTCTATGTTAAACACCAATCCGTTAAAACATGGGGGAGCAAGAGCACTGTTATGGGAATGTGCCAGGATAAGTTTAGGTTGGATATCAGGAAAAACTTCTTTACAGAAAAGGGTTATTAAGTACTGGAATAGGCTCCCCAGGGAGGTGGTTGAGTCACCATCCCTGGATGTGCTTAAAAACCATTTGGATGTGGTGCTCAGGGACATGATTTAGCGTTGAGGGTTGTTAGAGTTAGGGTAGTATAGTTGGACGCGATGATCTTTAAGGTCTTTTCCAACCTGAGTGATTCTGTGATTCTATGATTATGTACTAAATTCCTAAATACAGATACTTTGGTTGGAAGGTATTGGTTGATGGGATGCATGGAACTTATCTTGTAAGGAAAAATTGCACATTAAGCAGTTGTATAAGTTAATTTTTTTACACAGTTATACTATAGAACTGACCTCTGAGTTTTGTTTATGTGTTCCTGTTGGAATAAATGTGAGTGTACTTCTAAGGCAGAAGGCAGAATAACAGTACTGTGTTAAGCTGCCAGATCTATAGTCTGTCACATCCCGATGTCTGACTAGCCCTGTTAGGCAGGGTTAATAGTGCTGTGGAAAACTGAACTGAAGATTGTCTAATTTACTGGATCTCAATCTTAACTAATATTATGGTACATAAATGGGAGGACAGATGAGGAAGCATTTATCTTGCACAATGCAGTAAAACAGTGATTGTGATTGAAATGTGGTTGTGTCTTGTTCTATTTACTTTTATTGTCCTCAGATAGTAATGGTAGTAGACTGTTTCTTTGACTGTTTCCTTTATGTACACCTCTTGGCACTAGACATATGCAGATGTTACTGCAGGTGAGCTGGCGAAAGAGCTCAGTTGCTAGCAGGTCTACCAGACCTCTTCCAGCTCTCACCCTGGAGTAAATTTCAACCATCTTGCTTGCTTTTCATTTTACTCGCTACAAGTTTTTTCTTTTATTTACTGCTGCATAACAGCATGCAAGTGTGACAACTGATAATACTTATTCCTGTGCTTTCACAATAATAGTGTCGCACTGACTTTGATAGAGCACTGCCTTGTCCTGAGTATAGCTGGATCAGACTAATATCCATGGGCTGGAGTTTTCAACAGGGCACAGAGGAGTGAGGACGATATCCACTACCTCATGGAGCTCCCTTAGACCTTTGTGAAAGTACTACATGTTATGCTTATCTCCATGTTCCTAGTTATTAGCTCTGGATAGTTTAAGAGCAGTGAAGTTATTGCTGCATTCTGTGATTGATGTGATATGCTGTCCATGTGCAACCAGTGTTGGGTATCTGCATGCATAGCGTCCAGCTGTAGTTATGTTAGATGAAGAATGTGAACCAACTCTGCTGAAACCAATGGGAACTTTTCCCATGATTCTGATTTGAAGCTAGATATAGCTGTATTTTGACATGAAATTTATGCATACTTCCTAGAAAGTGTCCCCACAGGACAGTGTTGGAACACAATGTTGGAGGAAGATTTAATAGAAACTTGTACAGCTCTGGACAAAGTTGCACTGGCGAATGTTCTTGGCTGTGCAAACTGACCTCTTCCAATTCCATTTACAGCAGGCCCTCTCTTTTGTCTAAGAGAGGTGCTATTTTTGGTGGTTTGTCCTTTCAGTTGCCTGTTCTCCAACAGTTATTGCCAAATACATTTAATTGTTATGCAACACCTGTATTTGTTATGCTGTTATATGACCATGTGCTTATGGGAACAAAAAGTCCAGTAGGTTTGTAATGATTTCTGTTTCTCAATGGCAGGAGCCACAGCAGCGACAGCAGATATATGCTAAGAATATCTCCTGAGGAGAGAGCAAGAGCAAGGATACATGTAGGTATCACTGTGCACACTGGCACTCTCCTCCCAAGGGAACTGAGGAAGTAAGACAATTAAGCTGGAAATAGGGAGTGTTAATTGAAGATCTTTCTGTCTGACTCTGCAAAGGTTTAACCAGATCAAGGTTTGGTAGGAGATTCATTTTAAGGCACGCTGAGGATCCAGCATGTCTTTACTACTGGGAAGTCACACTATTCAGATGTTGTTGTTATCTTGAAAATCTAGCTGTATAATGCTAAGAGCCAGAAACATATTCAAAACTCTGTTTCTCTTCCTAGGTCTGTAGTTAGTGGAGGCTTTGCAAAAGATACACCAGCAAGACTAGCACAAATAATACTCTCAAAAGAAATTATTATTATTATTAATATTATTATTATTTTAAGTTATTCAGGTGAGTGGAAGGAGCTACTATGGGGCGATTTCAGGTTAGAATGTGCCCTTGAAATTAAAAGCTTTTGATTAGTCACAGAATAGGTGTAGCAGTGGTAACAAATTCTACCAATGTGTTCAAGTTCTGGCAGTTTCCATGTGATGGCCTCTGTCCTTGAATTCAGCCCTACAGGTTGTATTGATGTGGTTTTGTACAGATAACTCCTCACCAGGAACTGGATGAGAATGTTAACTTGCTCTAAACAGACTTCTAATTACCTGTTGAAAAAATTAGAATAGATTTTGGCCACAGTACCTTGTGTTGGTTTTTAAGCAAAAGCGTACTGTGTCTCATTTGTGTATGTAAGAAGAGCTGGGAGGACGGATGGGTATGAGATGGCAATGTTTGCAGGCAATTCATTTGTATAAATCTCCAAAGAATGAGAAGTTTCATGGGGATATAGCTAAGGTGAGAGAACAGGCAGCAGGCTTTCAGGTCTGTGTAGGTACACATGCATGTTAGTACATACTGGGGATCTAAAGGCAGGTAAGGACCATTAATACACCTCATTTGAGCTAAATGCAGCCACAGAGCCAAGGCACTTAATACCACTGTCTGTCTAATGATGTTTCATTAGCACTATGTTTTTGAAATAAGTTCTAACTATTACGGATGATAAGAAAAATTTATATGATTTCTTGCATTTTGCTCAGTGACTGGCCTCTCACTGAGAAAGGGTCATCACAGAGTAGATGAATCTTATGTGAAGTGATCACCATAAGACTATGAAAGACAAAGGACTCTGTAGTCCATTACCATTCTTCTGAATCTTTCATGTTATTAAATTAATCTCATTATAATGCCTCTTTTCAACAGGAAACTATCAAATGGATCCCAAGAATGCTGTCATTCTGGCACAGCTCATTCTGATTCACTTATCTCACAATAAAAAGTCTAGCTGGAATATACCAGCTGCACAGAAGATGAATAGTTCCGATGTCTATTTGGAACTATTGTAAGTAGATCTTTTCTCTCCAGTAATGTAATTTTATCTTGCTGTATCTAATTGCGGGTAATTGTTGACTCTTACGATGAGGTTGCTCTGTTTTTTGTCTTAATAATATCTCTAAAGCCGTAAGCTATGAAAAATCGAGATTAGAATTGTCCTGAGTGATTCCACAGAAGAACACTTTCCTTAGGGTTTCGTGGATTTCACTGTACAGAATTATATTATCTTTTTTTTTTTTTTTAATGGAAAAGAACTTTTAAAACCTCCTGTAAGATGAGAAGTTCTGTGAATCGGTTCAGTAGTCAACCCTGACATGTGAGACAGAGACTGAACTAGCCAGGTGTTCTCTTAACCACGCCATACCCAGAAGCCATTTCTGACACTCCCAAAATGTAGAGTTATCATGTGATGCTTAGGTTTATGTTATACTTCACTAATTAACATTCAGTTTGCATGAGAATTTCTCTCTGGGGCAGCAGAATAACTGGTAGTTGTGCACTGTTGAAACACCTCAGTGGTCTCACTTTTATAGCCAGTTTAGCACCTAGAATATGACTCTGGATGCTCCTTGCCAGCCATAGTCCTCTCGTGCTTGAGTGAGAGCTAACTTTTCATTCAGCACTAATTCTCTGTTCCATTCGTAGCTATCCCTGTCTTAAATTCTTAAGCAAATTTGATCCCTGCACTAGAGGGCAGTCAGAGTCAGCTGCACCAGCTGGTAGGTACATCACAGCAGCCCAGCAGAAGTGGAAAAATGTGTGAGTAGATGGGGCTCCCAAGTCTCAAGACTTGCCTTTTGGTCCTTCAGCCCCATAGTATTCATTAGTTTGCCAGGGCCATAAAGTAGCAGTACAGATACTGCTGTTTTTAATCTTTTTTTAAGAACCTGAAGTGTGGTGGCTTCTGGATTCTACTCCTGAAGGCACTGATGCAGTCAAACCCACTTCCTTGGTTGTCCATAACTGCAGCTTTGTATGTATTGGGTATTTTTTGGGCCCTCCTCATAAATATTGCATGTGGTTAAACCAGAGGGAAAATAACTCGATAATAATGAAATACAGTAAAAATTGCTGAATGACATGATTCCAGTGGGATAGGACTTGAACAGCTGTGACTAATTTCAAAAGACAGGCTTGAGTTTGTCTAGAAATTCAAGAATTATATATCTATGTAGTCCATTATACAACTGTGCAAGCCATCAAAAGATTTCCGTCTCCTTGCAAGCCATCAAAAGATTTCCATCTCCTTCAAAGCATTGCACTATTGGCAGATCTAATTGGCTTGTTCCACATCACCTTCATGAATGGCAATATTCACTTGTATGGAAGCTCCTGCAACATTGCAAACCCTCTTTGTATTGTAAGACATTGAGAGTATCCCTTTCCCCACCTGCTTTCTCCCCAGGGTGGATGAATGTGCCTGGTTTCTGGCTGCAGTTTGGTATGGACTCAGGGGAATGTGGCATTCAAGTGCAGGATGTTGGGTAGATCCTGTTGAACAGAGGGTGGGCTCCCCTGGGCCACAGTGTCCATGAGATTTGGAAAGGAAAACCGTCATGATTGGGGAAGCGTATGCGAAGCACAAAGCAGAAAAGGAGATGGAGTTTGATGGCACTGGGATACTGGGTAGCTATTTTGCTTAGGAGAAAGGGATTCTTCTCATAGGCAGCACTGCATTGTCTGTGGCATTCAGAGTTTGCCTCTTGAGAAGCAGGCACTGCCTGCTGCCTTGGATAGATGATAGATGTCATGGGAGCTAATGCATCTTGGCCTAGCAAATCCTGCAGCATGTTGAAGGCAGAACCGTGACAGCCCCTGCTTGGAAATTCCTGCCCTCGTATGCAAATTTACAGCACCATAAGCATGAGGAAAGCATACTGAAATGGCAATCTCACGTAAATACCATGCTGATGAGTGAATGGCAGGTTTTAGTGGAGAGCAGTCCTCTTTGCAGACCAGCACCAAATAGATTTTGTGTGGAAGCTGTTGTTTTTCCTTAAAAAAGCTGACTACAGACAAGGAAATGGTCAGCTCTGTTACTGGCTGTGATTGCAGGACATGCTACCAAGCTGTGTTGCTGAATCCTCCTCTCCTTGCACCCCACAAGCACTGTTCAGGGCTGGGTGTTGTGAGCCAGCAGCCAAGCCTTGTTTTGTTCTACACAATCTGCAGCTGACAACCTTTTGTTTTCACTTGCTGCTGCTGTTTGTGGCTCTGGCATGGCAAACAGAACAAGTATTACCAAAAGCAGAGCCCCATATGGAGGTGGTAGTTCGCATCTGGAATTGATCCAAATTGATTGAGTCTTCCTTCTCCCTTCACATGCTTAGCAGAAACCAGGAAATATCTTCAAGGGATTTTTCTTTTCTAATTCCTGCTTATTCTTTCTGTAAAGGGCTGGCAAATTGTAAACATCCCCAAAGCATAAGGTGTGTTCTAAACATTTGCTTTCTCAGGTTTCAGGTCTGTTTATACTACGATAAGACTAAATAAATGACGGGCAATTGAAGCATCTCCCTGCTTGGTTTTCTGCCTGGCATTTCAAGTCATTCTGGAACAGTGGAACCCAGATAAGGGATTCCCACTATTGTCAAAGATGAGTATGTTCAGGGTCAATCCTGAATTTCTTTTATTTTGCATGCCCTGAGATCCCACAGATTTTGCTGGATGATAGTTTGCCAGTGGCAGCACCAGATCTGCCAGCAGGAATCTTCTGTGTTGAGGTTAGAGATTTATGTCTCATCTTCCTGTGCTGAGTGTAATCCTACTGATGCAGAATAAGGACATAGAGAGTACAAATTCTTGCCTTCTGATTTCATAGTATTTCACAACACCTTTGTGCTCTTTATTTCTGCAGGGGACAATATGTGATGCAGGGCAGTAAGGAGAAGGATTGCTAGGGCATTAGGAAGTGCTTGTTGTGATCACTGAGTCTTATCAGCTCTTGGGCATGAACAAATCAATCCTATGAAGGTTCTCCTTTTTTTTTTTCTTTTTTCTTTTTTTCCTTTTCAATTTTTCCTTTTCTTTTTTTTCATTTTCTGTTTCTTTTTTCCTTTTGCTTCTTCTTTCTTCTTCTTTTTGTCTTCTCTTCCGTCTTTACCACTGTTTTCATCTCTCTACCCCTCTTCCTTCCTTTTTTTCCTTTTTTTTCAGTCCTCTTTCCCTTCTCCTTTCTCCTCCTTCTCCTTTTTAATCTCCTCTTCTTTGAGCACCAAAATTTACTTTAACATTCTCTTCCAAATTTTCAGACAGCTCTGGCCTCAAACAGGAACTGATGAAATAAAACCTCATGA
Source organism: Alectoris magna (assembly GCA_030625065.1). Lineage (NCBI taxonomy): Eukaryota > Metazoa > Chordata > Aves > Galliformes > Phasianidae > Alectoris > Alectoris magna. Next base: position 112,718,773 of record CM060560.1, read on the forward strand.
GAGAGGTCTATTCTTATTATATTTCTGGCCTGATTTTTCTATTAAGAGATGGATTCTCTCTGATGTTCGGGGTGGTATCTGAAATTTTGGATGTTTCCCTTGATCTGTGGCACTTGACCAGAACACATTCTCTGTTGTACACTAAGTACTTGTCCGCTTGCAAGAGGGAAAAAGTCACTACACAGGTAAGCTGCTGTCAGTTTGGAGAGCAGAAAGGTGTGAAAAACATATAGCATATAATACAGAAAGAGCACACCATAAAATGACACCTGAGGCCCTAAGAGTAATGATTATTCTTCAGGTCAGGTTTTCCTGCACCTGAGGTATGTTACCTGCTTGAAGAATTTTTCTTTACATTAATGTTAGTAAACAAGGTGCTTGATTTATGAATAAGACACTGAAAGACAGAGTGATACAGGAGACATTTCATTCACAACACAGGTGATGGGCCTATTCCCGAGGAGGAAATGCTGGTTTATAGAGATGGACATAGGCCACTTTCAAGTGGGGTACCAGGCACTCTACAGTACCACTCCATCAACCATCTGTTTAACCTGGTACTGACTATAAGTCCTCAAATAGTTTGCCTTTTTCTGTAGCTTTGTTGGCCTTTTAAAATCTGTCTTGATCATATCTGTGCAAACTGAGGCTGAAGATGTGACTTGGGTTGTGAAAGAAATGAAAACCAGAGAAACCAGAGAACTGGAAGATGGTTGTGTCAGAATCATGCCTGGGATATCATTTTGGGAGCTCAGAAGCACAGGCCTCTATCACTGAAGCCTGTGTAGAAATGTGTCTTTAAAAAGAAAAGTTGATAGTCCTACAGTTCTCTAAAATCTGTGGTGGATCAAAATCAAGTCTTCTACATAAACCTTGTTAAAGGCTTTGCAAGTCAAATCCTGCCTCCTTGGTGCTTTTCCCCATGTGTTTTGATGTGCCTCAACAGGTATATGGCTAATCTGAAAGGCAAACATGATAGTGATGATGCCCAGGGAGGGAGGGAAATTGAGTACATTGCCTTCATGCTGCTGAATAAATGCAAGCAAGGGCAGAAGGGATGGGGGAGCCCACTGTTTCACTGAAGTGAGAAGAGTTGCTTGAGAACCATTTCCATGGCAGCAGTTCTGTTGAGTTAGTAGTATTTTTACACAACAGTTTTACAGACCAGAACTGCAATTCAAAAAACCAACGGCATAAACAACAACAACAAAATAACCTTAATGATTATTTCTGTCTTTAAAGTAAGATGTATTTCACTTGTTGTCTCATTTTCCTTTCTTTTTTTCCTTTGGAGAAAAATGTCTAATGTGTATGTGTCAATTCTACACAACAACACATAAAATGAGAAAACTTCTCCAATTTTTTTTCTCTTCTTGTCTTAGAATTTGATTCAGGCCTGTAAACAGATGCATTTTTCACTGCATTAGCAGTTTATTCTGTTTTTAATCAGCCACATGATGCTATCTAACTATCATTTAACCTATACTGGTCTTTTGTCCAGAAGTTCAAATATTTGTATTGCTAGTAAGAACTCATTAAAGTGGCATTCTCAGATTTTTATTTTTTTCTGAGCACTGCCAAGTAATTAAGTTGCAATATATTCAGGGTTTTGAAAGGCTGCAGTCTGAGTACTCCCTAACTATAAAATAACAGTTCTGAGAACTAACTATCCCGTTTGTACAATTAGCCAGTTCTGCTAACAGCAAGTCCAACCTGGTTCAGAGGTAATATGCCTGGTAATGTGTCATATCATAGCTTATATTGAGGTTCTCTTCTGAGGACGAGTACAATCACCTCGACACAAGTACACGAAATATCCTTGAAAGTCTATACTGTGTGTGTTGTTGCTAGGAATACTCCTGTTCTAAAATGTTAACTGTTTATTGAAGCAAGAAATTTGTGGCCTTTTTGTTTACTAACAGATTGTGGCTGTGTGTGAGGCCAGGACAGGTTCCGTTGAATTCTAATGAGCTTGACCTAGCAGAGCTGACGGGAAGGCCAGGAATAATGCACTGTACATGGCAATGAGGTTCTGTGAACATAAGCAGAAATTCTGGTACCATGGACGTTGCAGGTCTGAAATACATGCTTAGCCTTTAGATCAAAGGATCCCTAACTGTTTTATTATGCCGATTTACCTAATAACATTGTGCAAACTCCAAAGTACCAGTGTTTAGTAAACATTCACTTACCCACCTCTGATATGGAGCAATTGCAGGAATCAATCATAATCACTCTCTAACAGCACACAACAGAGCTGTGATCTGTGGCTAGGGGAAGGGAAGCCCTTATTCATTCAAATGTCAGGACAAAGTCTTGTAGCTGATGCCCTTGCTGTAGTTTTATGTGTGCTTACCTTGATCTTACAAAAGGATCAGAAGAGATGAGTGCCAGGCTAGGGGCAAGGCCTTGAGTACTGCTTGTCTGCCAGGATTGCCCAGGAGAGCATTCCAGGGATGCACAAGCACTGAGCCACAGAGGTAACCAAGATCTCCTTGGAGGTGTCCAAGAGAGTGACCCGGGTGAATGGACCTTCAGTTGTGGGTGCATGGGTTTGGGGAAGGGTTGAACGGAAAGGTGAAGGGACACAGGCTTTTGGAAGACGCCTGAAGGCTCCTCTCTTCAGTACTGCATGGCATTGCTCAGGTGGCTGCTCAAGATGCATTTCAGCACTTCCACAAGGTTTGTGCTTGGGCTGGGAAGGGTACCTCAGCTGGCTGGCACTTTACTACATGTACACAGCATGACGTTGGTGCTCAGGCTGGGAAGCAGTGTCAGCAGTGTCCAATGGAGCTGGCCCAGAAATTTCATTGTCAGGTTAAACCCCGTTGGCTATATTAACACACAGGGTGGTACAGCAGTTGATATATGTTCGTCATGACTGGTGACTGCAGAAGACTAGGAAAGGCAGCAGGATCACTACAGGACAGGGCAGCTTGACCTTAAGGCAGAGAAACAGCATGAAACTAGTAGAGAAAGAGAAGGAACACCCATCCCGTAACTTTAAACATTACCAACTTAATGTTCATAAAGCTTAATTGTATTGCAGTACCTTGATGACATCTGAATGGTGAAAAGTTCAAATGATGCTCTCCTATGATCAGCAGCAATATTGCAGGCCAGCCAGAATCACTTTCTTTTTCCTCTGCACGTGTGGCAGAGCAGAATTACAATCTTTTCTTATGGAGAAAAAAAAAGGAGTTAAGCTGTTAGAGCTAGCAAGGTCTTTTTTCTAGGTATGGCTGCATTTTGGTTGTTTTTTTATTCCTCCATACAAAGCATTGTAGTTTTATACGTAGGTTGCTCCAAAAGTAATGCCTCCTGTTTATTTTTATGGAAACTACAACAGCTATGAAGAGCACATTAATGCTATTTGATAGAACAAATCCTCAGCTACAAAACACTATTTGTCAACATAGTCATCACCATTAGCTGTGCATTTTCAACAGTGATGAACAAGAACCAGCATGCTGTGCTCATAAAAATTTGTATCAGCGGAGGTGACCCACCGTTGCTGTCACCACTGATGAAGCATACCACCCACTGCCTCACTGTGCTCATATCCACTGCAGAGTCTCCCTAAATGTTTAGAAAGTGTCAGTGAAGGTCAGTGAGAGCCATTTTTTCCACATGGAGGAATTCACTGATACCCCTTTGCTTCATAAGCATTCCCATGTCAGATGCCATTCTGTCAGACTGCCCCTCTGCTGCTATTTGTTGCACAGCAACAAAATGTAATGGAATATTGGTGGGAAGGTTCAGCCTCTACTGCCATACCACCAACATCTGCCTCCGATGTCCTAGACCAACATAATAAAATAGGAGGCATTAGTTTTGGAGCAGCCCTCATTATTTTAGTTAGAACATGTTACTGTTTCAGGCTTACCTGAGCCCAAACAATTGACCTAACAATTCTAAGACAAAATGCATTCTTTGATACAAGAAAAGTTGCATCAGTTTTAAAAAACAAAATGTGTTCTCATCAGCAAAACAGTGCCTTTAAGGATCAGGTCTCAGGTTCTGTGTCTGCAAGTGAGTGCTGATTCAAGTAATCCAGTATCTTACAAGCTAGTCAGCACCCCACAGTGTCACATTGAGGCTCAAAATATACTTAAGGCAGCTGTGTGCTAAGACCATGCATGTGCCCACCCATTTGCTTATGGTACTATCCTGAATACAAGGTCAAAACTTTAGTGTAACTTAGCTACAATTCTGTAAAGACAGAAAATCCAATATGCTTTCCTTCTTGATTTCAGAATAGTATGCTTTAACTGAAAACTTTTCCATTTCACTGGATGGCAAAACATAATGAAAAAGTGAACCTGGCCAGAAGTAAATGGTGAAGATAAAGACTCTTAATTGTTCTGACCCTGCCAAGAGCAAATCCCAAGCACACAAATCAGTGCTACAAACAGGAAAGCCAATCTGCTCCTTAGCATTCTCACAGCGATGTCTGAGTCATGGCATTTTAATAAATGCCGCAGAGAATGCTATTACAAATTACCTAATTATTCGAGGAAGAAAATCCCAGCCTAGGCTTTTTTCTAACAAATCTCTTCTTGCTGTTGCTGTAGGATTACTCTGAAAAAGGATGGCCTTACACTGGCAGGACCTTGGTGGAAGTCTGTGGGAGTTTGCTATAACTTTAACTTGTAGGAAACTGAAAATCAGAGTCTGATGGTAGGTGCTGTATATTGAATGGTTGAGCCAAAGAAGGATTTTCTGATCTCCATGACAGGCTGTGGCTTAGATATATTCAGGGAGTTGGTCCTGTATCTTCCATTGTCTTTTAGGGTAAACATACCAAAGTTCAAAAACTTGTTTAGAACAAAGAAAGCAGTGTGTTTTCAGGAGTCATAGGTAAACCCGGGCAGTAGCACATAAAGGAGTGTCTCCATGAGGTAGTTAAAAAGCCAGGGGCAGTGTTAGACTATCTGATATGCAGATAGGTTTTGCTGTTTTGCTGGAGAGAAAAACAGTGACTGCTGAAGCAAACGTGGTGGTACCTAGCAGCTTGTTGCTGGCAGCAGTGCCAGTGATGTACAAGTCACAAGGAGAATGAAGCCAGTACACTGGCATCTCTGAGCATCTCCCACAAGCATTTGAGGTGTCCCAGGTTTCCTGAAGAAAGACAGAGCGTAGACAGAATGAAATACTAGACTGAGTTGTGTCCTGCAGTTACCTTGCATCCTTCTAGAAATCCTCTGAGGCCACTAAACCAAATGCACATACTTCACAATCCTTGAGTCAAGAAAACACAGTCCCACTGAAAAAGCTTTCCCTTAAAGAGATCTAGGAATAAGCCAGTTCTAATGTATGGGTGAAATTGTCTACTGAATTGCTGTATTTATGGTTTTGATTTCGCAGTTGGCAAGGTGAGATTCCATCAGTAATCCATCACAGATGAAGAGTTCTCCAGGAGTCAATAGAACCTGAGGGAATGGCATTAAACTGTCAGGGGAGGTCAGGGTGGGAGTTAGGAAAAGGTTCTTCATCAGCAGGTGAATGAACATGCTGTACTCTATGTAGAAGGTCTTTTAAGCCATCTGTGTACACCCAGGTACAGAGAAACATTGCACCAGAAACAAATCTTTCCCTGGGCAGGCGCTGAGGGAAGAGGATTTATTCTGCTCTTCTTCAAGCATCTCAAAGGCTACTCTTGATGGCACTGAACTGCTCTTTACTGAATCTCTCCATTTGTGATCCACAGTGGGTTTTGTTTTGCTTTGCTATACAGGCTTTGGAGCTGTGTTAGCAATCAGCCTTTCCTGCTCATGCTCACAGGAGCATAGCCTACTTTAAAATAAACAATTTTGCCTTCTTAGCATAGATCTTCATTTGTGGCTCCTGTGGAATAACCGGGCTGTGAACCTAGCTAGGAACTTGGAACAGTTCTGCTCAATTAAGACAGCAAGTTAAAGCCTCAGTTAGCATCTAACTTCTAAAGGTAGATCTGCTCTAAGATAAAAGGTAAAGCTTGTTTTCTTTGTGCAAAGGTACAATATTGATTAATTCATTGTAACACATCAGGATTTCTGTTAGAACGAGAAGCTTGAAGAGGAATATATATGTGTTTTGAGAGAGAAGGAAAAAGACAAGAAATACAAAGAACCATCACATATGTATAGCTACTGGAAAAATTTAAAGACATATCCAAACCCTACTGCATCCATATAGAAGATGTTACATCATTTTAAACATTTCAAGTGCAGCACTCGTGTTTGGGGTGACCAATTATCCACCACATTTTCATGTCTAGGGAAATGAAAAGTGTTACAGTAATTGCAGGGTTTGATCAATAGATGAGTCATTTAATGAAAAAATTGTAGCAAAGAGCCCAAACATTAATTCAAATGCATTTTATGCCCCAGTCCTGTTTAATTATGCAGCTATGGTAACTTGGGTGGAAACTGATAAAGACTGTATCAAGTGTCTTAATAAGAGTTCATTTGTAAACAGTCACTGAAGAGGATGATAAGTAGGACTGCATCCTGACCTCTCCTGACTGGTGTTGCCTTTACTTAATCCAGCTGAAGAGCATGCACACATAGTTAAAAGGAGTTTAGTAAAACTTTAGTAAAACTGGAGAGTCATCACCCTTTGAAAGGCAGAAAGAGGAATGTGTGAGAACTTGCATTATGACCTAGAAACTAAATCTCTCCACTTTTTATATCTGTTCTGCACCAAAAACAGAAACATAGCCCTGCCCTGCTCCAGGAATTATAAGGTGCAATCACGCAGCCTGTAAAAATGTATAGAAAATACATATGTTCTCTGAACTTATCTTTACTTTATTGTACTTTTAATCTACCTTGTTTTTCCTAATCTTTGGTATTCCGTGTTCGCTAAAGCTTTTCAGGAATGCAGCACCAAATGATGCCATGTTGCAGCTCTGCCATTTTTAGATGAGAAGGTGGCCTCTCAGCTGTGCTCATCCTAGGCAGTGATACCCATCTTTACCCACAGTTAAGGTTGCACAATTATTTCTGTTACAAGAGTCTCTTTTTTTTTTTTCACTGTAAGTTTCTGATAGCCTTCCTAAATTGTATTGTTCAGACTGAAATTTTCCTTGCTGAGTGTCTTCATTAGGCATCTTTTACTTCCTCATGCCCTCAATCATATGCTCTAACTTCTGGTTAGCCCTGAAGTGGTCAGTCAGTTGGATTCGATGATCTTTGTAGGTCCCTTCCAACTGAACTATGCTATTCTGTTCATGTTCAGCGCATAGGTTTGAATTTCCCTGGCAAACTAGGTGCTCGAGGCTTTCTTCTTTCTTCCACCTAAATAGTTTCTCCTATACCTCAGGGGGTGAAAGGCTGATGAGCAGCTAATGTTCCAGCCATGTGTAATAAACCTTATGTGAGAGGCTAGGGTGAAGTTTTGATGTTGCCTTTCTTTACTTTTCTTGCTTTTAATACATTAGAAGCTTTGTGAAGCTTAATTCACATAACACCATGAATGCTGCAGCCCTTCAGAAACCAGGACTGACCTTATGACTGTATTCAGTCCTCCTTTATGGCATGAGAATGGTATGGAGAATAGAGCAAAATACTTCTGAAACAATGACACCAAGGTGAGGGGCTTGAGAGCTACATCCACCTCTGGACTTTGGTCATTAAACTCTCTCCTCTGGGACTCCTCACTCTTCACTAAGAAGTTTCAAAGTATTGCCATTTTCTTTGTATCAGGCTTCTTCCTCTTGTTAACTCTGCCTCTGGCTTGTATTGATGAAAGCAGTAACATATTGTGAATAAAGAGCACATGTATGGCTAAAAGCAAGAGTTATGGCAAGGTGTCAGATCTTTTATCACGATAACTAGATGTCATAAAAAAGGCAAAATTTGGGTTGTTTTTTTTTTTTTTGCATATAATGTTCTATTTATGTTTTTCCTCTTCTGACAGAAGCTGTAGAAGCAGGTCTTTGAAATAAACAAAAATCCAGAGCAGCTACATAGACAGGTCTATTGCAAGCACAGACAACATAGGTCCTTGTCTTAGGCAGCAAACTGCCACAGATAGCAAAATGATGACTGCCACAGTGTCTGCTTGGCTACAAAACAAAACAAAAAAAAAACAAAAAAAAAACACAACAACTTTGGCTGCTGGGTTAGGGTCCTTCCTTGGCAGCTGCTGGAGGCCCTAATGCATGAGAGCAGGACCTTGGCATATCTGACGCCTCTTCTGTTTTTACCTTCCCTCCTGCTCTGACACATGCCTCTCCTCTCTCAGCAACAGAAGTATCTTTGCCTGTTCTGCTCAGTTAGCTTCTTCTGTAAGAGAACATGGAGTTACTGCTGATGACATACTAGAATAAGGTTCCTGAACATTACTTCACTTTTTTAAAAGCATTTAAGAGTTTTTCTTCAAAAATGCAGAATATTGAGCTCTAGGAATGATCTACACAACTGACTGACACTTTGACACTCATGAGTAATGCAGCCATATCAACCTCAAGTCAACTCAGGAGCCTCACACCTTGTCCTTCCCACTGCACTTACATTAAAAAAAATAATAATAAAAAAAAAAATAAAAAATTGATATATGCAGAGACAAATGGTATCAAGAAATAATAATTAGGTATGTGAACAAAACCAGCAAAACAGTTTTCTGCATTCTGAGGTCAAATTTACTCTTGGTGTAGATATTAAAAAATGGATAAGCCCAAGAACTTCACACTTGACTTGTGTTGTGGAGTACATCACAACTGATCATCCAGGCAAGATCACAAGGCAGATTATCAGCTGCACTCAACTTAGAAAAAAAATTGCAAGGAGTTCATAAAGTTGGAAGTGTTCATGTTTGAGAAAGCGGCTGCGCTAGAGTGGCTTTAATACAGGATCTCTGATATCCTGATGATGTTGCTTAACTCTTAGTACTAATGAGTTTAAGTGGCTTAGTTATCTTAAACTGCTCTAAAAGCTTTAACTGATTTAAGCAGTTTGGCTTAAAGAAGTTATTCCAGTCATGGTTCATAGGGTTGACAAGTTCTGATTAAAGCAATCTATTGTCCAGTATTGTCAACTCATACTGTTCAGCTCTGATGAATGTTCAACATTTTGAGAACAGCATAAATTTCTAGGCTTTTATTCTTAATTTTTTTTTTTCTTCTAAATAGAGGACTATCACATATTAAAATAAAAGCTTTGCAGCACTCATGTTCAAGGCAGACATAATTTTGCAACAGTAAGGGTATTCCTAACACTGGAACTGAGAGTTAGTCTGAAATTCTGAAACAATATTTCAGTTTGGCATCAGAAATTTAACATTTCCTTGCTTTTCATTTTTCTCTTAGAATAATTCTCTTAGAATTTTCCTCTAGGAACAGATTACTTAAATAATAGTTTTTCTGTAGTTTCACATCTGCTCAGGAAAGTATATGTTTGCATTGCCCACTCCAGTTTAAAGAAACGACAATCCCAAGTTTTGAAAGTTTGCAATGGCTACTTCATTTTCATCCTGACATAGTAAGGAGGACACCGGTGCCTCTCCTTTCTCCTTGAAGAGGGAACATGCAGTTCCCATGAAAGAAGGCTGGATCCAGACCCATTGGACCAGCCGTCTGTCTGGAAGCATTTTTGTAAGAGGCAAAGATAAAGGGCCATCACAAGCATCAGGAAGAGGTTAAGGGCACAAAGAAGAGAAAAGAGCAAAGACCTAAGTTGGGCAGGGACCACAGAGGGCTCCAAAGGTGGTGGCACTGAGTACAAGCCCTACAGCTGTGTGACGGTACGTGTCAGCTTCACTAATCATCATGTGGGGAGTGAAACTTTTTCCAGGACCAATTGATTGAAATCATATTCTGCATTAGCACTGCTTTGTTCAAAGGCTGTCTGGAGCTCAAGCTTCAAAGGAGGATTGCAGCCCTGCTTTTCTTTTTAGTGTCCTTTACGTTACAGGGTGCCAAGACTAGGTGGTTGGCCTCATCTTACAACTCCTCACTCCTGCTGAGAGTTTGTGTGCTCATTAGCAGTGAGATCCTCTAAGGAGGGGTTGCTGTGCTATTAACTCAGTTGGAAATGTAAGAATGGACCTTGCTGAGTGAATATTTATGTCTGAAAGATGTTTAACATACTTGGCACACTGCTAGGAATACTTCACTAATAATAACTCATGGTAATGTCTCAAGTAGAGATCGTTACAAACACAGAAGAGGAAAGAAGCAAGAGGTGTAGAACATTATGGCTGTCCATTCATCTTGGAGCATTTTCAGGAAAATCCTTCAACAGGCATATCTGAATTAAAAATTGCTTTTGCTGCTGCCACAAGTTCCAATTAGTGAAAAGAAAGGATCTGTTCGCTTCTGCATTTTGAATGAAGAGGTAAATTTATGTGTTCCTTTTCTTTTTTTTCTTTTTTTCCCCGCCCCCCCAGATAATGTCACTGAAATGCTAAAGAGGATAAGAGATAGCTGAATAACAAAGAATATGATAATGCCAATTGCATTTCTGTGGCCTTCCATTTATTTTTCAGACCATAGTGAGCACAGACGCATTAGACGCATTAGACATACATGGCATGTCCTTTGGGCTCTGTCTCACTTCCGTCATTTTAAGACGAGGCTTGGAGCATTCCTCTGCTCTCCTTTTACCAGCCATTGCCAGCCCTTTAGCACCATGATCACTTCACTGATTTACATTACGAATACCTCCACCAACTGTCTTGTGAAGAAAGAGACTGCTACTGTACCCAAGTGCTTCATGGGAAGCTGAATGACGGCAGTATTTAGCGGTTCATCCAAGGTTGCACCGAAAACCTGGGTAAGTCAGGGAGCAGGACCTGCATCTCCCAAGTTGCAGCCTTTTTCTAAGGCTGCAGGACTTATCAGAGGAAGCCTGCGCTCTCCTGGCAAGCACACATGAGATGTTGACCCTCTGTATTAGATCAGAATTTCGAAAAAATACATTAACTTTTTAAATCTCAAAGGTTACATTATGTAAAAGTGTAATCAGTTCTGAAACAGAGTATGGTGAAAATCTTACTTAATGTAGCATTCTTATAAGAAATCACAGAACAGCTAATAAGAAAGCCAGGAGATCATTTGTGTGTCTGTAGCCTGGACCAATCTTTTCTAAAGAGCTAATGGGTGAGAGGGATCAGATATTGAAACTACCTACCCGGTTCCTAATTGTCACAGGAAGATCCCTCATTATGGGATGTTGTGAAGGAACCAAATAAACTCACACAAAACTCTGCATCTGGGTTGCAGAAAAGAAGTGGAAAGCACACTGGGAATCCAGAGAAAAGTGCCCGCACAAACAATGTGAAAGAAGAAAATGTAAAGCTCAGAGATGTTTTTCTGCTCTATTGCTTGACACTACAAGGATTTAGAAAAAAATTAGTCTCAATCAAAAGGTAAAGGAGTAAAACTGCTCTCAAAGATGGGAAAGTCATATCAGAGCCAGAATCCTTACTGCCCTGTGATGATACCTCATCTGCGTGAGCTGTGAAGTCCATAATGAGCTCAACACAGTGCCTGGGTGGCTGATCAGACATAGCTGTCATTGACAGAAGAGCCTGCAGAAAGTGGGAGAATAGAAGGTAGCTGTGTGGTCTTCTGAACTACCTCTCATGCCACCAGGAGGAAAGACAGAAGGAGGCAGCCTATGATGCAGTGTGGGAAGATAGAATGAAAGAAAGTCAAAACTAGGCCAAGGGAACAGGGGAGTCCAGGAGGAGATGCAAGGCTCTATCTCAGTGCTGGAACGAGCATGAAAATACAATTATCATTCTTGGGCTGAAAATGCAGAAAGAAAGTGACCAAAACGATTTTCGGATTGACAAGTGGGCTAAGACAGGACAAAAGGGCAGATGTGTTCTTAAATTGACCTCAGCTTAGGATTGAGGAGAAGTTGCGAAAGATGCCTGAAGACATTTTTTAATGATTATTCCAGTTGAAAAAATGGATGGAGCTTGTATCCCTTTGGTAAGTGTCAGAAAGATAGATATAGAAGATTTGTGGGTCAGAAGAATACTTTTGGTCTGTGACTGCATCTGAGACAGGTGATTTCTGTCTGTCTGATTTTCTTGTTAAACTTCTGATTCTCATTGGTAAAAACTGGATGGTACCCCTCACTTCTTAAAGCTGAAATATAGGAGAGCACCTTCCATGGTGAAGTGAGCTATATTATGCCCTTGCACCTATTTGCCATGCAGTCAGAAAAGAAACGAGGAATAAAATCCAATTGGCCACCTGGTGTACAATGGTTTAACCTGTTCCTGAGACCATGAGTTGACAGAGCTGCGAGACAGCCCCCACGAGCATCCTTGTCTCAAAAAAGAATTACATTAGAGGGACAGGTGCTGCTAATCCACATTCTATGCTAGATAAATAGGCAAGATAATGGGTTATGCTTTTATCTTAAGGAATTCTACTTTGTGAAAGATAACAAATTGCAATTGGCTAGTTGTAGTAAACAGACAAAGGCTGGAAAAAATCACTTCCTTTGGCTAGGTTGACAATCCAGAAAGAGTTAAAGCCTTTAATTTCTAAGACTCAATCCTGTATGTGTAAAACAAGGTTAATATCCTTTCCCCACAACCTCTTAGAATTGTTCTGAGGATATGTCCATTAAGGTTGTAATAGATAACAAGTGTGTTTTCATGCCTGTAGGACACATGTGTTGTCCAGTGCTGGCCCCATGAGCTGGCCAATCACCTCGTTGTCCTGTGGAGACCTGCAGTATGGTACTATGTTGAGAGTACCAGGAAGAAATACCATTTGTGTGTTCAGTGTGGGACTCAGCTTGTGTGCAGGATACAAGGTGTGCCAACGTGGAACCAGGACTGTAAGAATAAGCATGTTTGTTTATCTGATCTACAACTTTATGAGATAGTAAAGCCCAATTCTTGGACAAGAGTAGAAGTACCATGGCTACATGGTGCACTGTGCTGAAACGGTGCATACTTTGCTGTGTCAAAGGCTTCTTGAAGAACTGAAGGGACACTCTGTTCTGGCAGACTGTGTATCATGCAGTCTGTCTGTGCTTCAATTACTTCATGATGAGTCAAGTGTGCTCTGTCCTTCCACAGCTAATGTATGTTCCCTATATGAGAGCAAAGCATCCTAATGCCATCTTGTGAGCTTTGGCTGAAAAGATTGTTGAAATGTGTTTGCATCTGGTCTGGATAAAATTTGTAGCACTCAATGGCCACCTATCCGTAATTGTAGAGTTCAAGTTCACCAGTTCCCCACACAGTGTGGTACAGGTTCATCAGACAAAACAACCTGTGATTCTTCAATTGAATATCATACCACAGTGTTCTTCCTCCGACAGGGAACAAAGGTTTCATATGCAGTTTTAATCCTGGCATTTCCTACCTGTGAGTACACATTTTTGTGTCCTTGATTATGATCTTTTTCTGTGTCATATGATCCTAAGTCTACACTTATAAGCATTTTTTCATGCACTGCTTAAGTATTTTGTCTAGCGATCTTTAGCTGTTTACTTTTGTGTCCTCCTTTGCAGAACTTCTGCTACTGTTCTATCTGTAGTGCTCAGTGATCGATTCGGCTATGAAACAAAGCAGCCTAAGACATGATTGCTTAAATATCTACAATAATGAGACTAAATATTTTGGCATTGAAGAGCTGCTTTAAACAGAGCTTCTTTTGTAGTAGATACCAACTGGACGTTATTGAAATCTCATATAAGTATTTTTGTTAAGTTTTAAAACATACTGCTTCCTTTATTACCTGCATCCTTAGCAATTCTTCTTGTCATTCAACAAATTAATAACGCAGCTGTGTTAGAAGCCAGTTTTGCATCTGAAGGCAATTCAGCTATATACTGTGCCAGATGTCAGGTGCTGGGGCCAGCCTGGAACAAATACTGAGCTGGTTGTTACTGAACTCCTGGAAGCAGGGCTGCTTTCACATCTTGGCCAGGAAGCAATGAACAGCCATCCTCACTGCGAGCTTGCTCCTGCTGTGCCTAATCAGAGGCTGCTAGCAGCACTTGTCCCATCAGAAGCTACGGCAGCTAACCTCATGACAAATCAAAAGCGAATATAGCTGCTGTCAGTATGAGGAACAGATACTGAGGTCTATGTCTATGACAGAAAAGGGAAGGAAGTTGGAAGAATGGTGGTGACCCTGCATAGAGGTCTGGGAGTTACATCTTGCTGCTCGTCCTGCTGCTGCAAATAGCAGCTGTCTGTGTCCTCTGAACCCAGTGGAGTAGAGGTGGCAGCAGCAGAAGGCAGTCTTCGTGCTCTGGAATAGGCAAAGTAGGCATGTAGGTCATAGCTAGTTTGCATTCCCTGCTCTATGAAGTCAGCTGTGCTCTTCACTCCTAGCCCCAGCTTTGCACCTATCTACAGCAGCCCTGGAGCAGGAAAAAAAGTGAGCAGCATCTCCTCTCTCTCTTCAGGCAGAGTGGTGCTGACTCTAATCAAGATGATGTGATGAGGGACAGCCACAATTCTGCCTGGACCCCAGGGCCCTTGCTGCTGGCTGTAAGCTGGTGTGGGAGAAAGGGAATTAACAGATGGAAATGAAACAGAGAGGGTTTCCTTCAGGGGAAGTGGTTGGTATTCAGGAATGTTGTCCTGGGGACAGGTATAGCTTTTGAGGGCACCAGACTGGGGATCACGGTGTGTTCTGTGCTAGAATGGTTAGAAAGAGTACTAGGCTTAGAAAGTGCAAAAATGAAGCAGGGAAGCCAAGCCAACTCACAGAGTATAACCCGGGAGATGATAGTTTAACAACTTGTAGATTTACATAGAATTGCTTACTAAATTGCTAAGCCTTGCCATTTAATACGAGTTGCAAAGCTTAAAGAAAAAATGCAGCTTCTAACCTCTTCCCATTTTCTGATACACCAAACATGTACAGCAGGCTTGTTTGGATCTCACAAAAGGCTGGAAGGTGACATTTCCCACAGTGAGCTGTGGGCGGGCTGGATTGGAGCGGTGTCTCTGCTGACCTTGCACGCCGGGAGCACTACACACTGAGTTTCCCTTGTAAGCAAGGCTTTGCTCTGGTTTAGGAACTGGGCAACAGCTCAGGCTAAACCACAAGAGCCCACTGCAATTTAAGGGGTGGTTACCTGACTCTTTGCACTGGTTTAAAACTCTTACTGATAAATTTATTGATAAATAACTGATAAATTTACTTACTGATAAATTCATTTTTTGAATCCATTTTAAACTAAACTAGTGTCATTTTCTTGTGGTGGCAGGGACAAAAAGATCAGAAGGGAAGAAAATGGATGAGTTCAATGTGTATGTGCATGCAGCCTTTAAGAGTAGACCCGGCTCAGGCATTTGGATGCAGCTGTTTCTTTTCTCTTTAAAAAGTAAAAGTCCAGAAACTTTACTACCTTCCAGCTGTTGATAGCATACCTGGGTGGGACAGTCTCAGGTTGGCTTCTCATTGCAATTTCAAAGAACAGCAGAGCAGAAGCATGCCTAGAGTTGAGAGAGGGGATAAGAAAGTGTCAGCATATATTAAAATTATGTTTTCACTGCCAATAACCTACTCCTTTCTGGCAGATGTGTCATTTAGCTTCTCTGTACCTGGGATGGTCCCTGATGACAGTCTTCTTTGGTAATACTGGTGCCAGATATTGCTACTTTGCTTCCCAACGTCATCCTCTTCTCCTTCCTCTCTCATCCCTCCAGAACTCATTCCTGCTCCTGCCGTTGCACATTACTGCCATGTTCATCAGTCACTGTTTCCCACTAGTACTGTCACTCTGCTAACTGTTGAGTCTATAAAATATCCATGGTTCATGGAGCAGTACACAACTGAGGGTCAGCCTGCTCGGAGGTGGAGATGGCACAAGGGATGACATGAGGAAGAGGCAAAAGTGGCAGGCACTGAAGACCTTACTGCCAGCACACTGTAGGCATGGAGAAACCACAGACTCCATTTTAGCGCTGAACAGCGATGAGAGGAGGTGCTGTGAGTCATCACTGAAGGATGTTTTTGAAGTGTTTTGAGATCCTTACAGATACCTTGTAGAGAAATGTCCTTGAAGAGTAGAAATCGCTGTTCTCACCCTACAAGTTTTGCTAGGTAGACAGTAATAAACAAGAACTATAGCAGTTTGTGGCTAGCATTAGATCATGAACTCCTGCTTGGGAAGAAGAGACACGGATCGCATAAGAGTCATATATTTTGAGAAGGTGGTGGGAGGTGAGGGACAGTTTAGGTTGCAGATGCTTTGCTATTGTGTAATTGCAGGAAGGTGGAGACAAGATTTACAGCTATGGGTCAAGCTTTTGACCCTGTTCAATATATAGTGGACTATGCAATTTTAGTCAAGAAGGCTGCAAATGTTGAGAACAGTAAGGCTACAGTTTGCTCTTACCAGTGTAAATGTCTCCCATTCCATCCTAGCTGTTTGCTGTCATTCTACCCCTGCTGAGTTGTCTTGTGTGTGGTACTAGCACAAGTGTTTACGTCATAATGCTGTGAACCAAATAATCATTTTGAAGGGAAAGTTATTTTTCATGCTGAGCTATTCAACAGCCAGCTGCATGAAAACAAGGGCCTATGCAAGGAAGAGTGTAGATCAGGAGCATGAATGAATGGTTAAAGGTGTGGAGTACCAGGGCTCTTTAAATCAAGTTAGGCAGCACTGGTGTCTCTGTAACCAGAGAGAGAGAGGGAAATGAGCACTTGCTGTCTTCCAGAAGCCTTGACTTTTGCATATTTAAATGACAGATGAGCAAAACATATGCACCAAGATTTGACAGTTAATTACAACAAGGAGAGAAAAGGAGGAGGGGAAAAAATAAACAGGTTGGGCAGAAAGATCTTACAGAAGTATTTTGTGTTGCAGAAATATGTTTGAAAAGGAACAAGCACATGCAGCCCTCTTTCAGTGGGGCCTTTGATTTGGCTGCCAGTTCGCTGCTCTCATGAGATACTTAATCCTCTACTAAGGGCAGTCGCTATCGTACCCACACCCTCTGCCGTGCAGCTCAGCTGCCACTTCTGGTCATCCAGCAAACTGGATCACCTTTCTGACCTAGCCAAAAACTCACCCATCAGAAATCACTGGATCTAGCACAAAAGAAGGGCTTGAAACATGCAGAAGCCCAGGTGCTGAGAAGTTCAAACCAACTGATCACGGGGAAGATGAAAGGCCTGTGTTTCTCCATCTTGTAGAGTATCTGTTTACTGGCACAGGCTGCCCAGAGAAGCTGTGGATGTCCCATCCCTGGAGCTGTTCAAGGCCAGGTTGGATAAAGACCTGGGCAGCCTGAGCTGGTGTGTGGCAACACTGCCTATATCATGGAATTGGATCATCTTTAAGGTCTCTTCCAATCCAAACCATTCTGTAATTCTTTGAATGTGGGAGCAAGAGGGTAGTGTTTTGTGAATACAGTTGGCCACGTAGTGCATTATATGTAATGCTAAGCAGATGGTTACAATGGAGGAAAAACTGTTTTACAGATCTCTGAGATCAGGTCACCGCTGCGTTAAATGTTTTGTACATGAGACCAAAGTAGAGCAGGTAACAACTCTTCTGCAGTGACACTGCTGCTGGGTTTTGAGATGGGAGTTCAGAGAGAATGGATCTGCTTTCATGACAAGAAGAAGTGAGGGAGGAGAGTGAGCAGAAAAGAGGGAGAAGTGAGAATCAGTTGTGGAGGGGCACTGGTGTGGAAAGCAGGAACAGGCACATAGGAGCAAACCGCTATTTGAGAAGAAATGCTAATTTAAAAGAGTAGAGAACATATGGTTGGAACTAGATGATCTTAAAGGTCACTTCAACCCAAACCATTCTGTGCATGATTCTATGATTCTGTGGTTGACATTGTGACATTATGAGTACACGTTTGAGCTTTCTAATATGATTCTGTGTCTGTTTCTGCTAGCCTCCAATACAATGATATATATACTTGGCTCTTGTTTTTCCATAAGCCTGAAGGCTCTGGGGTAAAAGATTACCCATGGCTCTTTGCAAAAGGAGTCGGTCTTGTGTAGTTCCTAGTATGAGGAATATTTGCTTGTAGAGGAGCTTTTGCAGCCAGGTGGGCAGAAGAAAGGAGTGCCCCTACAGCAACAAACATCTTTTCTTTGCCTGTGTGCTGTTGCTGTACACTGCTAAGCTCAAATCCCACTGTGTTTTGGGAGCTGCTAAAGACCTTGGAAAACCCTGAGGGATCGCATGGAATGGGATGCACTAGGCCAAAGTGAAATTTGTGCAGCACTTGTCCTTGAATTGCCAGCTCTGCACGTCCTCATGGAGTCACCACGTTCTTCTAACTGGACACCCCATAGACTTTCTGCCAGCCCAGTTTTGTATAAATTCTTCATTACTTTGTGTGGGGTCTTTGCACGGCACAGCTTTAAGCACTGCAGGCTGGATTTCCTTTTTATTTTTGTTTATTGCTTGTTTGCTTTATTCTGCCCTTTGTTTCTTCCATCGTATTGTTCATTTATTTGCACTCCCTTTGTGCCTTGTCTCAAGGCTGTGAGCAATGTCTCAGTGCAGGGAATTCATTGCAGTAACATATCATAGTGGAAAGAGCTCCCATTCACATGCACAAGAGTATTTTGTTTAAAGGGGAAACTGTGTTATTCACAGCTTCATGTTTGTACAGCGCAATGTTCAAACATCGTCCCCTTTAGCACGGCTTTATCTCCTGCTGCTGATGACAGAGTAGGAATCGAGGAAAAGAGAAATAGTGACAAAAGAGCTAGCTGGAGCCTGTTGAAGCCTTGCTGAAGCCCTGCAAGAGCAAGCAGGGCCAAATCTAAAGCCACAGGCCACAGAAGGATTCTGTGGAGCACAGGCTGTGACTTGGTGCAAGGCATCTAACAGGCAGGTGGGAGTGCAGAGCTGGGTCTTTACCTCCAGGTGAGGTGTCACACTTCTGCTCCTGAGCCACTGCGGATCATAAATAGTGCATAAATGCACTGATCTGCTGTCAGTTTAAGCATGCACCCAGATGTTCAGCTGTGAAATGCAGCAGGTGAAAACCAGGTACATATCTACATCTGAACAATAGAGAGGACAGTGTAGCTGCCAGGCAGCCCTGCAAAATCTGTCTCTGAATGTAAGCTAGTGCCTGGTGTTCCCATGAGGGGTTTGGGACTGTAGGGCCATCAGATAATCAAGCTGCCACGTCAGTAGTTAAAAGATTGACTCCAGTGGGCTTGATAAAATGAAGGATAAATGAAACAACAAGCCCACAGCTGGGAGAGTTAAAATACAAACAGAGATGCTTGGGAGGGGAAAAATAAGGATGCCCATTCAGCTGCATAGTAGTACAAGGCAAGCATAGGACCTTCCTGAGCTTGGGCTGGAGGTGGGCAATACAAGCCCCACTGGTGCTCATTGTAGTAGATAATGCCTGTGCTAAGCTGAACTGCTGGAGCTTCTTGAAGAAATAGGAGATGGGGACGGAAAAGCCAATGGACAAAACAACACAACTGGTGTCTGGGGGCAAGGGGAAGGAAACCAGAGGCCCTGAAACTAGGCAAAGGTGTGGCATATAAAGCTATATAAGCAAGTACTTGATTCCTTGTTGCCTTTTGTAGCTACCTCTGCTTTTAGCAGTAGCACTCAGCAAGGAGCACATGCCACAAGGCAAGAAGAGAGCACAGTTTAAGCTGGTGTCCTGGAGCGAGAGGAGAACTTGCAGGCTTGCTTAATACAAGAAGAGTTTGATGAAAACACAGCTTCCTATCTGTGCTCCCCTTATGCAAGTACCTAGCAGCAGCTGGCTCACGCTGGGACTTGGTACTGGTCCTTTGCAAGACTGGACCCTAGAGCTGCTCTAGTATAAATTCACATGCTGACATTCCCACCTGAATGGTAACATCTGGCTTCCAGGCACTGGTTCTGAAATACTGCATATTTTACACTGAAAGTAGATACGTGCAAATACCCATGTCTTGAACCTGAATGAGCTTTCCATCTTTATTCTTCAGAAGGTAGATATTTCTTTGCATGTTACGAGACTCGGAGACTCTTCATTTCAGTGATCAGTGTGACTTCTAATAAGCAATTAAGCCCATGGCAAGTCAATCACTCTATAATTAGCTCCAATCTGTGTTCCCGTTAACTACAAAATCCTTCACCTGCCATTGAACAGCCAGCAGTAAAAGGTGTGAAAATTTTTGTGACCTTGGAGGTGCATCCAAAAACTGAAGCAATCCTTTCCACTCAGTCCTGCAGACAACTGAGGTTGCACAGGAGGAAATGCCTGCTGCATAGGACACTGCTGAAGAAATCCTCAGCTGAGCTATTTAGTAAAGTTTGCATTATTTTTTTTTATCAGCCTTGAGAAACTATGACAGGTGATTTCACCAATGGGAGAATGAGGAGAAACAGAAAAGCAGGCATTCTTCTGAGGGTTTGGCTGCAGTAGCAACATTTTTCACAGTAGCCACAGTCTCTGGTCTCTTGCACACCTCACCTAAAGCTCGCTGTGGGTCCACACAGAGATGACCCAGCTGATCATACTCCTGACTGAAAGATAATTTCTATGCCACGCTAGCAGAGGCCATGTGAGAGCCAGTATGGCTTGACTCAGCAGAAGATGCTGCTGCTAACCTGACTTGCTGGACCCTGTGCAGAAGCCAGCCTGCCACTGGGCAGCTTGTGCCCCTGCCTGCTTAGTGTCTGTACTGGAAGTCTGTCGAAGAAGCACAGATCCCGCCAGCTCCTGGCTACTTCCCGTGGCCCTGTGCTCAGAACAGTGTCTGTCTGGGGCAGCAGAGAGCTGTCATTACAGCAGTCCCATTAGGGCACTTTTTGACTGGATGTATGTCACTTTTGAAACAGCTCTAGCTTTACAGGCAGGACCAGATATTTTTTTTTAAGCAATACAGCAACGTGAAGACACGGGCATTTAATAGGATTTTAATGCTACCAGGCACTGCAGGGAAGATAGATACCTTAGTGGCACTAATCCCTAAATTGGGGCATTGCGTAAACCTGATTGCAGTTTGGATTTGGTTCTCTTGCTGCTCTGCCTTTATGTAGTGTTTGCTTTGAATGTATTCTATCTAGCGTTTTCTTTAATGCGCCTAAATACAGGCATACATTTGGAAGCTAGTATTCATTCCAGTAATATTCTCCTGCTTCCTTTATCATCTCATGGTATTTTAGTGTGTGCATACTTTATCAGGTACGAATGACTACGTAGAGTGCATTGTCACAGAGAAAGCAGCTCTGCCATGTCCCCTTTAGCACTCCTTTGCCTCTGGATGCATGCCGTGCTGGAAACCATCACTGCACCTCACTGCAGTTTGCATGTTCCTGTCTCAGCACATGGGCTGAGGCTACGCAGACTGCTCGTACCGAAGCAAAGGACCAAGCTGAAAATGGGCAGTGGCTGTATATATAGGGGGGAAGCCTTTCAGGAATGGCAGGAAGATTCATATGATGTGGAAGATGCTGAACAGGCATCCAGCAGTGTCTCAGAGAGCAGTGTGTTCATGAAGGGAAGGAAAAAGAAAATCTAATGTAGGGACTGACCCTGCAGGCAAAACAAAAAAAACAAAAAACAAAAAACAAAAAACAAAACAACAACAACAAAAACCACTGTTTTCATTTTCATTCTGCAACGTATTAATTTGTTGTGTGTGATTTTCAAACAAAACCAGAATGCTTTTACTGAGTCGCCATTTTTCAAATGTATCATTTAGATTCAGCTGGAGCATACAGAGTGACTCAGGGTGCTTTTTCTTCTGGTCGTTGACCTTTTGCTTCATAGAAAGTTTAAAAATGGAAAGTTCTCTCTTTCCATCCTGCTAGACACAATGTCACTGCCATCAGTGTATGCTTTTGCAGAGGCAGAGCAATGTTGCTTTCTATTTTCCTAGCGAAGGCCTTCTGCTGAAGTGTGCTTGAGACTTTTTCTGGGAATGGTTTGTGCAAACCCTGTGAGGAGCTCAAAGGATGAAAGGAGCCTGCAGCAGCTCCCTATGTAAAGAGCAGTTTTTTGCACTGTGGATATTTCATGTGATTTAATTTACACTATTCTATCACTGGTTTCTGTGTAAATACCCCTAAAGAAATGCTTACTGCTCAGGTGGTGGCTCATCCAGCAGTGGAATAGCTGCTGCATAGTCCGTGTAGCCCAAGCTAGTTCACACAGTGCTGATCTTCACAGACAGGTGCTGACTAGACCCTGCAGCTGTTACAAAACTGGCAGAGTTCCTCAGCTATTCCCGAAACTTTATGCCCCGGGGAACGTATCTGTCTTCTTTCACCAGACAAATGGTTTTCAACCTCTTTTCAATTTGCCAGTCACTAAAAATTCCTACAGAGGTATGGACTTCTGTGGGTCAAGTGGATTTCCTTTTCTTGGTCTTTATTCATGGACCCTTGGGATCTCATGTCCTGTGGGTTGAGAACTGCAATACTAGATCAATCTCTTTAGATCAGTTTATATCTAGATCAGTTTCTTTACAGAAAGGGTTGTGAATTACTGGAATAGGCTCCCCAGGGAGGTGGTTGAGTCACTATCTCTGAATGTGTTTAAAAACTATTTGGATGTGGTGCTCAGGGACGTGATTTAGTGGAGGGTTGTTAGAGTTAGGGTAGTACTGATTAGGTTGTGGTTGGACCTGATGATCTTTAAGGTCTTTTCCAACCTCAGCAATTCAGTGATTCTATGAACAGATTCACCATGATGATATGAACAGGTCTAAGACCAGATGCAAGTACAGCAGAAATAGGGTGCACAGTTAGTTCTGCTTTGTTTGTTTGCAGGTAGGTAATGCATTCCTATGGATAAAGCTCAGATGTAGCAGCCAGGAGACTGGGTAGCAAAACAGAATCTGTGGTTGTGCAATGTGCTCTGCAAAGGAGAAAGTATGGCTGATAGCTGTGGAGAAATGGGTATTTGGCTCAATATAGAAGCAATACTGGATAGAAAACTGGCTTCCAGAAAGGACAAGTAAGCAAGCGTGGTTTTTGGTTACAACAAGTTCTGAAAAAGACTTTTCCTGAGGTACTGTGTTACAACAGAGGGACTTTTTCTGGGACGCTACCAGAAGCAGGTTTCCTACGGTGCTTATTGTTTCCCAGCACTTAAAAACTTGTGACAGAGACAGTCTGTTCATGTCCTGGTACCATGAGAAGGAATTTTCACTGTGTAGAAGACCTGGATCTTCTGTATGGCAGGACACAGTGGGAATATAGTACTTCATTTAAAAGTTCAACACATTTCCAGGTATGACTATGTGAGCTGGCTGCAATTCAGCCTACTCTTTCAAAATGCTGTCATAATCTTTGAACTTTGCCAACAGGCTTTGGAAGACCATCACATTCAACTAATAACGTATAAGGACTCAATCTTCCATTCCGCATCCAAATTGCTGTCTGATAGCAACCTGCTGGTAGGACATCATGTAAGACATGGGTCATACACCTCCTCTATGAGTTAGTGGGCTGGTGAAGCTATCTGAGATGTCACATAAATTTTTGCCAGAGTTTGGTGGAGAACTGAATACACAGGAACAGCAGAATGTCTTGTTTTCCTAATAAATGTGCCTCCAGCCTGTTGGGTAAAAATACAGGAACTGTCTAGATAATGCTTTTTCTAAGCTGGGTAAATGAGATCTGTACTCTTGCTGTTCGGATATGCCCTCAAATGCTGAGGAGGCTGCTGCAAAACTGTGGCTAATTCTTCACATTGTGCCACACTAGAATGTTTTAAGTGGTTGTTGCTGCTGTTCTTGAAGCTGAGTGTTTGGAACTACTGTGTTTGTTTTTAGTGATCAGTTTTAAACAAGACTAAACAGGAATTTGTCCCACAAGGGGATCCAGTATAGGAAGTTATTAAATTATTTTCATGGTTAGAAATGAAAGCTTCCAAGTTTTTTCAGAAAGGAACTTCTGAAAAGAGAATCTGTACAAGGAGGAGAACGCTACTTTATTCTCTCAAGGAGTCAGTCCTAATTTGGTGGATTAAGAGAACAGTATGCTTGAGACTTAGCCTGTGTGAGGTCCAGAGATGCAGGAACATCACAGAATCACACAATCACAGAACATCCATCCCTTCTTTTGCAGGTACAATAAGTGTATCAAGCATGATGTCTGCATTCTGGTTTTCCTGCATTAGAGTATATCTAAATTCTTTCTACTGCAGAGAGATAGAATATCCTGTGGCTTCAGAGTCAATTTGGGACCATCCTGGCCAACTGCCCATGACCCGCTGCATTTGTATGCAGATTTTACTCTACATCTGACCTCTTGTCCCACCCCCGTCTATCTGCTAAACACTGCAGATGTCACACTGAGTCCTAGGACTTGCAAGGACAGAGTACTTGTCTAATAATCTTGTTACTCCTGGAAGGCTTTACAGGAGCAGAATGTGCTGCTCTTCAGGTCTGGCACTGCCTTTAAGTGTGTCTGGCTCCCACCTCTCTTTAGTCACAGGTACTGCTACACCATTAGAAAGCTGCCTTACAGCCACTCCTCTGCTTTCACTTTAGTATATGTGTTTTTTTTGGTTTTTTTTTTTGGTTCAGAGATCAAGTACAGTGACACTTGGCATTTACAGAACACTGTAACCTATGCAGAGTGTTGCCTGGATAGAAAGCTGCTGACCCACATGCCATCTGTATGAATTAGGTCACACTGGCTGTGTTTTGTCTTCATAGTACAGATAAGGGATGTGATTTATCGTTCTGGAAAGTGGGCTAAAAGTCAGTACTCCCAGCAGCGCTTGTGGTGCTTGATTTACTAGCCCTAAGTGGGGATAATAAAAACAAAAGGAGAAAAAAATCAGAAAGTGCAAGGTGCATGTCATGTCCCAGCTAGAGGATGTCATGTGTATGAGCCTGGGCACTGCCCGAAAGGGGGAATGTCTCTGCACTGACTCTGAATAGAAGTCTGTATTACTGTAGTGATAATAGGAGATCCCAGTAAGAAGCAAGCCTTATTTTATTAATCTGCAAGCAAATGCATAGGAATATGCCATCCTTGCCCCGCAGGCATTACAGTATGTTTGTGGGGAGGGAAGCAGGAGAAGGATCCCGCTCATGGAGAACTGAGAGGAGGTATGATTTTTCCAGTGTCATATTAAAACTTGTGGCAGAGCCAAGACATAAACCCCTTCCCCCTCTCGGTGCTTTACCATCCTCTCTTCAATTGTCCCTCTACCGCTGTGACTGCAAAGCTGTCATTCTGAAGAGCATTAGGATCTGCCTCCAAAGTGACTTCGGCACGGTTTCTCTCTTCCTCACCCCCGCACCCCTTCTAATTAATTTCAAAACTCCTATTTATAAACCTGCTTAAGCCTGCTTGTTCAGGGAGGAGGAGCCGAAACACTCAGCACACAGCCTAGGAGACTCAACAGCGATGCAGGCAGAACTGCTTCTCACTCAAAGGGTAATAACCAGATGGAACAAGTCAGCAGGAAGAGTGCCTGAAATGTCACAGAAATGAGATCAAGCAACAGCTAGAGCTTTGTGTCTGCAGGCAGAAGGGGGAGAATCAGAGCATCGCAGGAAAGAGTAAGAAAGAAGGGCTGAGTGGAAGGAAAATATTTAAGTGGGTAAGCACATTGCACTAAGTGGCCTAATAATCTCCCCAGACCTTCACGCTCCTGTTACGCATTTTTGACGCTCTGTCCCAGCCTCTCTAACAGCGATGAGCAGGAGGCCTGAAAAGCTGGCATGCTGAAAAAAAAATGTGTGCCATGCTGCTGACTGTGAGTGACTCGTCACGTCAGTTGTGAAACAGATCGCTCCCTCCCTGCATCTCACTGAGATGCTGTTCATAAACACAGCACTTGTTTAGCTCAGGCCTGCCGCACCTGGTGATTTTGTGCTGGCAGGCTGGAGAACAGGGTGATGACAATGTGAACCCCTGTGACGGGAAAAGGACCTAAATAGCTGTCCTACATTGTACGGCACTATATGCAGCAACCTGACTTCCCTTAACTTTCCTCCTGACGGTGTTTCGTGGTAATGATCCAGATACGACCCAACTATCTCTGCTGTGCCGGAGAATCGTAGGACAGTTTTGAAAGACAAGTTCATCTGCTGTGAAGAAAGAAAAAAAACAAAAACCGTGGTTCCTAAGGTTTATGTAAAGAATAAAACAACCACAGTGAGACATAAGGAGTCACATTCATGGGTAGAAACAGAACCACATTGTTCACAAAATCAGAGGAGAACAAAGAGGTTCAATGAGAATCCAAGAGCCATTTCTGCCAGGGGATTGGCATCAGCATACAGAACATAACCTCACCTCTTCCGTTTCCGGCTTACCAAGTGATTTCATGGGGCTGGTGTACAGGCACTTCCACGAGCTACTCTTCTTTCCTGGGTTTGTGCCAGAGAAGGCACAGGACTTGCTGTCGCCAGTGTTCTTCTCCACTCCCCTCCAGCCTAGATTCTTCCCATCAGTCTTGCTAATACTAGATTAACTCTCTTTGCTATCTATACTATTAGGTGATTTCTCATTTGATGCATTATTACATTACTTAAGAGAAACATTTTAATGCCCACTGTCTCACCAAGCTAAAATCCCAATGTATTAAGTGACTTCTTATGGACCTACTGAAGGATAGTCATCCCCACAAGACATTCACAAGGTATCAGAGACACAACCAGGGGAGGAAAAAGTCTGAGGTAATGAGACCAAGAGTTAGAGTAACATAAGTAATATAATGTGCACAGTTACAGTTCATCGTGATGATTTTAATAATCGTGTACTGGACATATCAAGGTACTGAGATAATCTCATGATAATACCAGAAAGTTTCTAAAAGTTACCATAATTTGCCTGTATGTAATTGCTTTCTTTGCTGGAGGAAATCTAATCCAGTTTGTGGTACATTCTGACATATCTCAGCAGAAGCTCTCTGCTGTTATCAGAGAAAAAACATCTCATCTTTAGCATTTCTGTGTATGAGACACAAATGGAAGTGGCATTAGAAGTGATTAATGAAAATGGTCACGGATCTAGAAAACCTGCTGAAAATGGGAATGATTGAAGGAATTGGGTTTTCTGGGTTTAGGAAAAAGAAGATTGAGAGGGAACATAGAAAACTGTCTTCTGATGATGTTCTGAAAGGGACAGGGATTAATTGTTCCCTGCTTCCGTGGCTGAAGGGTTATACAACAAATAGTGGGCAGCTCTGTTTGCATAAACAAAAGATTTTGCTTAAGTGTCGGAAGTAGATTTATACTGAAAATGAGAAGGGAAGAAGCAGTGAAGCAGCATTGCAGGCTGTGAAGTCTCTGTTCATGGATTCGTTTAAAAACAAAGCTAGTCTAAGCATGTTTCCTTTATTGTGAAGAAGGGATCAGTGAAGTCCCTATCAGTAAACATAAATGGTCAACTCCATTGGGTTCCCCTTCCCTCTGGAAAGGAAAACAAGAGGTTTGGGTAAAACAAATACAGCAAAAAAAGCCTTTATATCTCTATAGGTGTAAATAGGCCCTTTAGTTCCAGAGGCATCTGTAAAGAGGGGCTTGGCTGGAATAGGATACAGAGGTAACAAATGGGCTACTCCTCATCTTCAGTTTTGTGAAAGGAAGAACTGGAGGGAATGGGTTTGTCATGTTGCTAAATAGAAGGCTTCAGGGCTGCCAGTGGCATTCAGACTGTATCTCAATGACTGTGCTCACAAATATACAAATAACAAAACTCATAGCAATAAAAGATATTGATGGAAATATCCTGGCATAGCCAAAGGGGTTCACTAGTTCAGAGGTTGAATAGGAGAGAAATTTAGTGAAATTCAGATGCCTGTATTCCTTGTCCAGTGTCCAGAGAGAAAAGCTCAACAGCACGCAGGCAAAACAGATTTTAAACTGCATCATCAATAACCTATGGTATAAGCAATACATTTTTAAACAGCATCCACTGAGCTTGAATTAAAATATTAGATTTTCTCAAGTGTATATTCTCTTAATAACACTACATGTGAGTTGCCGCTGTATACATAAAAATATAGTGTTTGCCTTGAACTGGGTTGATCTAACCTTGATTAGTTTTTTTTCCCTTCATCCCAAGACACTTGCTGATAATTTATATTTCTGTTGTGTCAATGTTTTTGGTTTTGCCTTATTTTTTAAAAAGAGTGTTATTTTATCAAATATAGGGGTTCCTAAACAGTGATAGATCATGAGTCATGGCCTTACCTTAAACTCTCCAGCATAATATGTAAGACTATGGGCTTAACTCTGGAAGATGTGACTCCCATTCAACAAACTCTATTCGTTCTGGGCATAGTCTGATTCAGCTGAGCTACTTGCATGCTCCAAGTTAAGCACTAGGAGGGAGAATAATTAAATCAGGATCTGTTGGAATAAAGAGAAGCACTGTAGCACTGATTATAGCAATGGTAACCCCAATGACTTCAGTGCAGTTCCCCTGAAGTTAATTGAGATAACAGGTATTTATCGCTGGTTTATGATAGTAAGAAGTTGCTCCGGTTCTGTAAAAATTATTTGAATTAACAGAACCTAATTAACATGCCTCCTCCAAGAAGATTAAACTTGGAATAGTTCTGTCTAAAGCTCACCATGGTGAAAGGAGCAGGCTCTGTCACACTGCCATTATTAATGGCTTGGAAGGATGAGCTGTTGGGACAGGTTGTTGTGAACTGGCAAGACCTGGTCTAGCTCACAACAGACCGTGGCTGAGCTGCTCCAGATGAACACCCTGTCTGAGGGAGGAACTTTTTCTGGAAACCTTTTTAGGTAGGGAGATGTAAAACTGAGGCTTTGTCTAAGGCTGATGGCCTGCTAAGGATGGCAGCTCGAATTCCAGCTTCCCTGTGCCCTGTGTTGTCTAATCTGCGATTAGACAGATAATCCTATTGCCTAAGAACCTCCTGAGATACAGCAGATTGACATGACTTCTTACCTGTAAAGGCATAATGAGGAAAGTACTTCATAACGGCCTTCAGCAGGTGTTATTAGCATAGGTATGACTATGTAAGGATAAACTACATTATTTATAACTATGTTGTTTATAAATTATGCTGTTTATCTTCAGATGCCATTTGCTGTTATTGTTGCTCCCTCCTACCTGTTTTCTCTTTTTTTTGTTTGTTTTTGTTTATTGTTTTTGTTTATTGTTTTCTGTTCCCTCCGCCCCCACCCCGCTTAGGTCTGAAAGCTGTACATTGTGGCCCAGCAGTGCCTAAAAGTAGCCTTTCTGCGACTGCATTCAAACCAAGTATGTCAGTTTAAGTGTGTCACAGCATGCTGCAGTGATGTTCAGGGAAGCCTTGGCTCAGCTCGGCACTAACTGAGCATCTTTATCCCATGCAGAGATGCCCCAAACCTGATGGGAGATGCACAGACCAGAGTTAAATCCATCTTAGTGTCTAGATGTTCATCAGTACTTTCTGCCTTAGCGTGACCCAGAGATAAATAATGCAGGAGACTAGTTGGGTCATGTGGCCTCTGTTTTCTCTCAAGTTCCTTGGATGAACAGAAGTTTCCCATAATATGCTGCTGTGTCAGAAATGTGTTTAGGGTTATCTTTCATCCCTTTCTCGCTTCAGAGTAGCAGTGCTTGGATCACAAAACATGATTAATGAAAATGAAGGGCAACATCAAGTCCTGAGCTCCTGGCTTAGGGAAATGAACACTTTCTTCTTCCTGCCTTTCCACAACCTGGATCAGGAAGCTGCTCAGCCGTCCTCACAAACGATCTGCTCTTTGCGATCACCAAGCCAAAGAGACCGAGCTTGGTGCAGAGCTGCAGGGCCACATTCAGTTGTCTACTCAATGGTGCTTCTTGTATGTTGACAGGAGAAGGCGAAAAGAAAACAACAACAAAAAATCCTGACTAACACAGGGGTGTTAAAACCACAAAATAGTAAGAAAAATACTATTCTTTCACATACACTTCTGGTTTTCTGCAGTTTGCCCTCCTTGCTGTTCCCTGCCTCTTCTGTAGTCTCATAGTATGTAAACTATTCTTCATTGCGTAACTTACGGTGTTGATTTGGTGCTTGGCTGATGGATTTTTTTATTAGATGCAGTGATTAGAATCTAAGCAGTAATCATCACTGTAAAACTTCTATAAATCTGTACTCGTTTCCAGAGGGATTTTCTCTGTGTTTGTTAAATATCTGTCTGATTCAGAACATTTATCATGACATGGGAGAATGAGTGTGTATGGAGAAGCGTGGGGGGAAGTTCTGGATTTTAAAAGCCTCATCAGATGACTTAGAAGTGGCAAATCTGTATTGTAGAGTAAGGTGCTTTAGTTTTTAGCATTCGGACAACTGCAAAACAGCTTGCAGAAAAAACATGCAGACTCAGAAATATTGTTAAGGAGGTTCAAAGCATATTTTCATTGCAGTTGTGAATCAAATATAGCCCAAGGCTGGTGCAAACTACTCCTCTTGAACTGGCTGGGAACTCTGAGAGAAGGACTAAAAAAATCCAGCGCCTGGATTCCTAAATGCCAGGCCACCTGTGAAGGATCAGGGATCGGTATCCACCTGGAAAAGGTGAGGAGGGGTCCAGGAATCTCTTGTGCGGTCACATACAGTCCAGATGTGAAGAGGAATGGGGAAACTGCTCTTCAAGTGAACCCATGTCTGTTCACATCTTCTTTGTCTGTGTATATGGTGACTAACTGCAGCGTCCCACTGAGAACAGCACGTTAGAGGTCAGATGAGGAGGGAATCCTGTCCTGCTGTATACATTTCATTTGTTCAACTGAGTGGTGGGCTTGCAGGAAGGACAATCTTAACAGAGCTGTTTTTTTTTTCTCATTAGGCTGAAAATAGTGTTTTTCTTATTCTATTTTGGTGTTGTTTCTTGGCACATCTGAATGTACCTGCAGATGTAGTTACTCCTGATACTGGAGTACCGTCTTCTGGTTTGAGATAATCCACTTCTGCTCTAGATTGTAGGTGTTGCTCAGTGTTGCCTGGGTTGTCTCTCCACCTACTGACTACCATTCCCTCTCCTTTTTTATGGCTGCCTTGTTTCTTCAGGTTGACAGTTTTTCTGTCTCCTGCTCTTTGTCTCTGTAGTCCTTGGAAGAGCAGAGCCTCTTATCATAAAACAATAACTAAAAAAATGAACATTTTCAAGCATGTGTCCATGAGCACATGCAGCAAGTACGTCCTTGGGAGATACCAACTCAGATTCAACGTTAAAACGTGTGTTCTGGGACACGTTGTTCATTCTGGAGAAGTCATCCATAGGTGTTTCTGAGGTACTACACCTCATTTATCAGTTCAATGTCATTCGGCATTTTCCCACAACAACAGAGCGCACACAAAAGGGTCGATGTTTATGAAAGGTTGGTAATTCCAGATGAAATGCAAACCTAAAGGCTTACAAAAAAAAAAATTAAAAAAAAAAAATCTCCATTGAGCAATAAAGCACTTAGAGTTTGACTTTGTTACGCAAGAGAGAGACTTTACAGTTGGCTGGCAGTGGTTCCGAAGGGTGTCTGTGTGGTTATTGATTAATTAAGTCTATTGTTACCCACTTCTCTCATTAATCCAAGTGTTTTCTCTTCACTTGTGTCCCTGCACAACCTTGTTTTAAAGGCTTGGAATCTGTGAGAGGCAACTGCTCTGAATATCAGGTTGCTTATTTGAAGTGCTAACTCTTCCGGTTCGGAAATCTCTAGGTGTGGCATTTTATAACTCACAAGAATAAGAAAGCTGCTTAAAGTTAAAGACGGCCGGGCCCCAGTCTTGTGTTCAGAGCTGGAACGTTGTGTCCATGTGTAACGGAGAGGAGGGTGTGAGAGGCTGGGCTGGAGGCACAGCTCTGCTGTCTGCAGGGCTGCACTCATTTCCAGTGCCATCACTGCATCTCCAGGGGTTCCCTGCTGATCTGGGGGGAGGTGCTCTTCAGGATCGTAAATCTCCAGTGGAGTTGTGAAGAGGACTGGAGAGCAGTATCAGCAAGCCATCAGTAATGTTTTGCTTCCAAATAGCTTCCAACACGCCATCCTCTGCTTGTGTTCCCAGCAGTTAAAAAGCCTGAATGATACTACTGCCCCAGCACTGGAAGGCTATGTCTGAAAAACCAGAGAAGAGCCCATCTCCTGCTAAGCCACCCAGTCCCTGGCATCTCTGTTTGCTGTACTGAGGATACTTTGTTCCCAGGTCGCTGGCCCCAAGCCATGATTCATGTCACACAGGAAGCTGAGCCGCTGCCAGCTGGGAGCAGCTCCTGGTCGCTGTCTCCAGTCATCAGCGCATGGCTGCAGCCTGTTAGCCTGGCTCCTGACTGCCCGCCTCGCAAGTCCAAGCATTTGCTTTCCGTTTAGAGCCCTTGAGATAGCAGTCTGTGCTATGAGAATGAATGCATTTAGAAAACACCAAGACTGAACTAAGCACCGCTGGAGACCAGGAATCTTTAGCTTCAAGACATCAGTGCTGGCTGGAAACAATCGTCAGAAACGAAGGTGGACTGAGTTCAAGCCCAAGAGCAGGACACTCTTCCTTGGCTGTGCTTCTTCCCAGCATTAATGTTCATTAAGAGATTCTTTATCACAGCAGCCACAAGTCAGTCATGCTTCCTTCCTGTATGATGCCAGTATTATTTCCAGTGAAACGCAGGGATCATGTCATAAGTAAAACAACAGCAAGCAGGTCAGGAGGGCACTGCTCCACCCCTCTGCAGCAGGGGAAGGGAGGAGACAATCCATTTGTGACCACTTGGCTGCTTTATAGTTGTGTTTGGGAGGACATGAAAGAGGTCTGGAAATTCCAGAGGGCTATTTTAGGAAATCCTTTACAAGTGCTTCTAGGAAATGGGCTTTACTCTAACAATTCAATTAATTGCAATTAATCGGTTGATCCTGAAAGCAGAAGGAAATTGTATCATGCATATTTCCAGTCAGCCTCACCTCTGTCCCAGGGAAGGTGATGGAACAGCTTGTGCTGGATGCCATCTCCAGACAACTGGGAGAAAAGGAGGTTATCAGGAGTACCCAGCATGGGTTCACCAAGGGGAGGTCATGCTCGACCAACCTGGTGGCCTTCTATGAAGCTGTCACTGGCTGGGTGGATGCGGGGAGAGCAGTAGACGTAGTCTACCTTGATTTCAGTAAGGCTTTTGATACTGTCCCCCATGACCTCCTTATAACAAAGCTGAGGAAGTGTGGGATAGATGAGTGGACAGTGAGGTGGGTTGAGAACTGGCTGACTGGCAGAGTGCAGAGGGTCGTCATTGGCGGTGCAGTGTCCAGCTGGAGGCTGGTAACTAGTGGCATCCCCCAGGGGTCTGTGCTGGGTCTGGTCTTGTTCAAGATCTTCATCAACGACCTTGATGAGGGGATAGTGGCCACCCTCAGCAAGTTTGCTGATGATACGAAGTTGGGTGGATTGGCTGACACGCCTGTAGGCTGTGCTGCCATTCAGCAAGACCTGGACAGGCTGGAGAGCTGGGCAGTAAGAAACAGGATGAGGTTTAACAAAAGCAAATGTAGAGTCTTGCACCTAGGGAGGAATAATTGCATGCACCAGTACAGGCTGGGGGATGACCTGCTGGAGAGGAGCTCTGCAGAGAGGGACCTGGGTGTCCTGGTGGATGACAGGTTGGCCATGAGCCAGCAGTGTGCCCTCATGGCCAAAAGGGCCAATGGCATACTGGGGTGTATAAAAAAGAGTGTTGCCAGCAGGTCAAGGGAGGTGATCCTCCTCCTCTACTCTGACCTGGTAAGGCCTCATCTGGAGTACTGTGTCCAGTTCTGGGCTCCCCAGTACAAAAAAGACAGGGATCTCTTGGAAAGAGTCCAGCGGAGGGCCACAAAGATGGTGAAGGGCCTGGAGCATCTCCCCTATGAGGAACGACTAAGTGAACTGGGTCTGTTTAGCCTTGAGAAAAGAAGACTGAGAGGGGATTTGATCCAGGTTTATAAATACCTGAGGTGTGGGGGCCATAGTGGTGAGGCCGGACTCTTTTCAGTAGTTCGTGGGGACAGGACAAGGGGAAATGGGATGAAGCTGGAGCATAGGAAGTTCCGCACGAATGTGCACAAGAACTTCTTTACGGTGAGGGTGACGGAGCACTGGAACAGGCTGCCCAGGGGGGTTGTGGAGTCTCCTTCTCTGGAGATATTCAAGACCCGCCTGGACGCCTACCTGTGCGACCTGCTGTAGGGAACCTGCTTTGGCACGGGGGTTGGACTCGATGATCTCTGGAGGTCCCTTCCAACCCCTACAATTCTGTGGTTCTGTGATATTTCATACAGGATTTACCTAAGTATTCTGGTTTTTAGCTCTTTGGCACCTGCTGTTTGTCCTTTTGCCGGTACTTTCAGCTGGCAGCACCAATGCCTTTGTACCAGAAAGGTGGGCTTCCTCTTCTGGGAGCTTCACAATAGTGCCTGCTGGTGTCAGCAGCACGGCTGCAAACTCAGTCCTTGTAAAGAGCAGGCACATACACACAGTGCATAGGTTTGTCTCCCAGCACACATGGAGATACATGGAAATGTCCATTTTCTCCAGCTGTATTGAGGGAAGGTGCAGCCAAACTGATGTAGACAAAACAGTATATTTAAACGTAATTGCACTAATTAGCCAAGGACACTGTTTTTAAATCAACAGCCCATGCCTTCCTCTGATTGAATTAAATCACAGGGCGATTGTCCAGCAGAAGTTCCCCACCACCTCTCCCAGCCCCCAGAGGTACATTTGCAGTTGTGCTAGAGCAGCCTGAGGTGCCACAGCCAAAGCAGATGCTAGCAAACTCATTTTACTCTGTGCTTTAACAGAAGAAGGATTGGGCCCTTGAAGGCTGCAACAAGCAGCGGTATGGGTGGGTCGTCTTATCTTCACTCACCCTCCTTGTTTTCCTCACTGCGCTCTTCAAATATTTCTTTGTCAGTGTTTCAGATCGCTTCAGTGAAATGGGAAGGAAAACTGCTTTTGAAAGAGCAAAGTGACAGCTGGATAGCCCAAACCCTGTGTGCTCCGCTCCTCCAGGTTCCCTGGAATGCAAGTGCCTGGCCCCATGCAAACTGTGGCCCCAAGCAGTTCTGCCTTTGTGTTGCTTTAAATTTGCTGGAAATAGGTCGCCACATCTAAGAAGGACTGTGAGAAAAGAATCCTAAACATTGTAATTAGAAGGCGTTTCTGAATTGGCAATGCTCTTGACAGTGCACAGCAGAGCTTATAAATAGAGCTTCAAGTACCCATGATGTCACGGACTACAGGAGCTTCTGACTTGAGATTTATTACATCAGATCATGGCTTGCTCACAGGCTCGTAACTTGCAGCCTATTTACAGTCAGTACACCCTGTATTATTCCTAAACCACCCCCGTGTTTAGTCCATACATAAATGCTGCCTGGGATTGAAACAGTAAACAACCAATTAAAAGTTTAACCTCATCCTTTCCAGTTTTGTCCTGTATTATTAGCTGAGAATACTGTTGCCTAAATTAAGGTATTTTAAGATAATAGAAGTTATTTAATTTCCTGTGTGTATTCAGATTGATTAAGTAACATTCGGATTTTTAGGTAACCTGTTCTCAGGAATGAGGGTAGGATCTCACTCACTTTGGCCATGTTTTGGAAGAGCTCACAGTCAAGGCTGAAAGATTTAAATACAGGACACTGTAAGCGTTAGCCATTAATGAATCCTGAATGTAACAACTTTAAGATTGGAAAAACCTGGGTCCCTCTCATGTCCCCTACTATTTCTGATTTCCAAGGACTTCAGGCTGGATATCTGGAAAAAATTCTTCTCAAAAAGAGTGGTGAGGCATTGGCACAGGCTGCCTAAGGAGGTGGTGGAGTCACCATCCCTGGAGGTGTTCAAGAGCTGTGCAGATGTGGCACCGAGAGAGATGTTTTAGTGGGCATGGTGGGGATGGGATGATGGTTGGACTACATGATCTTAGTGATCTTTTCCAACCATAATGACTTTATGACTCTGACTCTATGACTTGATTTCCCTTAGTCCAGGGAAAGGCACCCAGCAAGAAATCTGCTCGAAGAGCCATACCTGTCAGCCTGCGCTGGTTCAGCTTGATACTCTACAAAACAGACAAAGCTCACCATAAGTAAAATGCTATGTGATGATACCCAGATATCTAAAAACTGGTATATGCAGGGATCTGAAAACAGACAGGAGATAACTGCATTATTCAGAAATGGCAAAATGGGAAATAATTTATGTGGCTGCTCTTGGCTGAATGTCTGTAAATATCACCAGTACATTAGTATGTGTTCTCTATCAAAGCTTACTGTAAAACACTCTTAAATGTATCGTTGTGATTTACTCTCTCCTTAAAAAAATAATAATAATAATAATCAGAATTCTACCAGAGAACAAAAGTAATTAGTAGTACTAACAGCCTGTAAAACACCTCAGACTATGCCTTGGGGTTTCATAGTCTGTGATCTTAAAAGCATAGCATAGCCTGTTCTGCTGTAAGGCCTGCCACTGTCCTGGGATCAGAAGCTCCTTTTGTGTTCTTGTGGGACAAACTACCCAGAACAGGGAGTAGAGCAAGATCAAATGCTACATGTCAGTGTAATTTGCAAGGGAACACAAAGGAAATTTTTCTCTAGCCAACTGGTTCTTTCTAAATGTTCATCTGTATTAATGGAAGGGCTTGCTTACAATGTTAGCAGCTCCTTGCTGGAGTTGGGACCGAGTGCAGGTGTATGAGAAATCTAATTTACTGCAGTCTTCTCTGTGCAGAGTTTACATTTTGCTCATAACACTGTTTAGTAAATAGTGAGTTGGCTAGTTATTTGGTACTGGTGGCCATAAAAGAGATGTATACTGCACAGCATTTCAGCAATATTTCTTCTAGCTAGGTTCATTGAGGTGGACTGAGAAGTGTCTGACTGGCAGAGCTCAGAGGGCTGTCATCAGTGTCACAGAGTCTGATTGGAAGCCTTTAACTAGTGGTGCTCCCCAGGTGTCAGTGGTGGGCCTGGTCTTGTTCAACATCTTTATCAGCAAATTGGATGAAAGGATGGAGTCCACCCTCCCTTAGCAAGTTTGCTGATGATACAAAGCTGGGAGGAGTGGCTGACACACCAGAAGGTTGTGCTGCCATTCAACAAGACCTGGACAGACTGGAGAGTTGGGCAGGGAGGAGCCTGATGAGGCTCAACAAGAGCAAGTGTAGAGTCTTGCACTGGGGGAGGTATAACCGCATGCATCGGTACAGGTTGGGGGCTGACCTGCTGGAGAGGAGCTCTGCGTGGAAGCACTTGGGGCTCCTAGTGAACGACAGGTTGGCCATGAGCCAGCAGAGTGCCCTTGTGGCCAAGAAGGCCAATGGTATAATGGGATGTATTACATGATTATGGCCAGCAGGTTGAGAGAGGTGATCCTCCTCCTCTGCCCTGGTGAGGCCACATTTAGAATACTGGGTCCAGTTCTGGGCTCTCCAGTTCAAAAAAGATAGGGATCTCCTAGAAGGAGTCCAGGAGAGGGCCATAAAGATGATTAAGGGCCTGGAGCATCTCCTGCATGAGGAAAGACTGAGTAACCTGGGTCAAGGAGTAATGGCCTAAAACTTGAACACGGGAAGTTCTGTACTAACATGCAGAAGAACTTCTTCACAGTAAGCGTGGCAGAACACTGGAGCAGATTGCCCAGAGAGGTTGTGGAGTGTCCTTCTCTGGAGATATTCAAGACCTGTCTGGATGCCTACCTGTGCAACCTACTGTAAAGAACTGCTTTAGCAGGGGGGTTGGATTTGATGATCTCTTGAGGTCCCTTCCAACTCCTGCAATTCTGTGATTCTGTCATTCTGTTTAGTAGGTGGCCTCAAAGCTGATTTCTATGTTTTTACTTATGGGTCTGCTTTTGGATGTCTGGTGCGTTCTCAGACTCTTGCTCATGATGTAGGCAGAGTGGAAGTTGTGGGAGTGCCAAGTGCTTACTCTCTCTCTGAAGAGAAGAACCAAGGTGTTGTCAATGTCAAAAAAAAAAACAACATTGTCTGCGCAAAGGAAAGTTACCTGTGAGCACTGCTACCGATCTCAGGTGTTTAATCATCAAGGAAGGGTCCCTCAACATTTAGAAATAAAGTATTACTAAATACACAGAAAGACCTCACTTTTTACGCCTTCAGGATATGGATGTCCTTAGTGTACAGGGCAGTTACATTTCCAGGCTTTCTGATGTAGCCATGACAGCTCAAATCCCATTTTCCTTCAATCAAAGCACCTGTGCAACCCCTTGACACTGGGGACTGCATCTTTAAGGAAAACATCAAATATTGCAAAACTTCCCTTTATAAACATACGCAGATTATTTGTAACATCCATCAACCAAGCACCGGCACCTTGCCTCTTCTCCAGGGTAGCACTGGAGGCTGCCAGGGGACCTCCAAGAGGTGTCACTGTGTATTTTCCTGTCCTACCACCTCCCACAGCACATGGTAGCAGTAGTGTGGATCCTGAAGAGTTAACGACCATTCAGATTCATATTTCTTCCTCTCTAATTAGATCCCAGCGGAAAAATGCCACAAGCCTCAACCATGTCCTTAATCTCCTGAACAACAGAAGCAGTATTAAAAGAAATCAGCTCTTCCTGGGAGGGGTGGATACTCCTCAGTGTCCCAGTGCCAGGTTCCTGGTGTGAGCCCTGCGGGCTGGCTGGGGCACGCATGTCCTGCTCACCTAGGCTGGGCTCCTGCCAGCACTGTTTGTGGCTCCAAAACAGCCTGCACTGTGGAGGGCAGTGAAGAAAGGGAAGGAGAAGCCCAGGAATGTGGTGAGCACCATGCTTGCCTCTGCAAGAGACAGCTTCCTTCTAGGCCGGCAACACGTTGGCAGAGGGATGAGAGGAGAGGTGCCTTGTGCTTGCTCAATGCAGCTTTGGAGAAGTGCCTTCCCTCACCAGCTCTGTTGGCTCCCTGGCACCATAAATACCTCTGTGAAGCATGTGCTGCTCTGAATCCATGGGGCAGAAAGCTTTGGCCAGCCTGGCAGAGCAGTCTCCCAGTTGTTTCTGTATGCATCAGGAAGGCCGCAGACAGCTGCCCAGGACCATTATCAAAAGAACTGGGACATAGAAGTGCACTCACTAACCCACCCTCTCCTCCTCCTCCTCCCTCTGACTCAACAAGTGGTGTAAGCTGCAAACAGCATCCTTATCCCAGCAAGCGAGTGCTTTATTTCCATAACAAATTGAGGTAGTATGAGTTTTAAACCCCACACATTTCTCTGAGTTATATAAACACATCTAGATGCTCATGTACTGTGCCTTTAGAGCAAGTGGGAAAATCC
Organism: Alectoris magna; assembly: GCA_030625065.1. Classification (NCBI taxonomy): domain Eukaryota; kingdom Metazoa; phylum Chordata; class Aves; order Galliformes; family Phasianidae; genus Alectoris; species Alectoris magna. The sequence continues at coordinate 112,757,898 of CM060560.1, forward strand.
CTTCAAGAGCATGTGCCTGGCCCATGAATACACTGGGTTGCTGGGCAGGGTTATTCAGAGTGTGCAGCGGGCTGAGATAAAAGCCCAAGAAGAATGTGGAGAAAGGTGCAAAAGTTTCCCAGGTGAACCTTGGCAGAACTAGAATATACTGCAGTCCTGGCCCCCAAATCAAAAGTCAAGTGCTCCTGTGAATGAACTGATGCAGAAAGCTAGCTAGCAGGAGAAGAAGCAAAGAATACTGAAAGAAAGAGGGTGTAGCTAGACAGGTAAATATTGCATTCAGTGTTTTCCAGTGTACTGTATTTCATTTTCCTCTTCCTGCTTCCTTGTTGAGACAGAGGGTTGTCATCTGGACACAAGGAGAAATTTCCCATTGATTTGTTATATTTGGGTATACGGGGGAAGTCTGGTGGTGTATAGCTTTTTTCAGAATGACGTTCTACCTTTAGAACTGTCACAGACAGAGACTAGTTGCTGGATGCCTCTCTCGGTGGACTCGAGCTGTTGACGAGTAGGTCCGAGAGAAAGCAGTCATTTCCTTCCAGCGGTTTTGGCATTTTAATCAAAGAGGTGTTAATGAACTCAGTGTTAAAAATGGCTGCTCATGCCTCATACTAGAGCTCACCTTCACCATAATAGCTCTGCTGAAAAGAGAAGAGTGATTTCCTGGTATGGATTCAGACCTGCGTAGGCTTTGCCTCTGGTTTTCTTCTGTGAGGCTCTGCCCCTTTCACGGAATGGGCAGCCTGCCTCTGTCTACCTCCCACCTACCTTGGGATGTCCAGAGTTACAGCAATCAATGACACGACCCAACCTTATTTCTTACTAAGAAATTATAGAGCTATTAGGAATGCGGAAAATACATTTTCTCCCCCTCTCCTCCCTCTAGGCAACTGCAATCAGCAAAAACTTTAAGTGCAGTGATTCAGGAAAAAGCAACAACAGGAGTTGTTTTGGTTTGGATGGGTTTTTTTTTGTTGTTGTTGCTGTTGGGTTTTTTTTTCCTGGTATGGCTCATTTACTATCTGGGAAGATAAACTGCAAATGCAATACTGAACTTTGCTAGCTACAACACTACACCTATAGCTGTGCCTTATGTGGGAAAGACAGTGAGATCTGAAACTGCAACCAGTGAGGCAGGAAAATATTTTATTAAAAACTGCAGCACCCTGAGGAGTGAAAGAACTAAGCCGTAGGCACATAGGAAAAGCATTCAGCCACATTATGAGGACGTCCACGTGCACACGGAGCCTTTCTAAGGAGAGCTTCCCAATACCTGTATGTATGTGGCTTCTTGTCCCAGCTTGTGTAGGCTGGGATGCCAAAAGCAGCTTGGTGTGGATATCATCAGGTCTTTCTGGCTGACAGGTATTGACCGTAATATTAAGTGGCTGACTCAGTTTCAGCCTAGTGGCCTCCTAAATCTCTCAATTTGTGCCAGATATGAGGAGCTCTCCATCACGCAGGTATCTCCAAAGCACCCGATTGAGGCCAGCACATCCGGGCACGCAGAGTGCTAATCAGTCCTCCAAGGCTGAATCATCATCCGTTCTTACCAGACCTGGTTTTGAATCAGGTCACAGGATCAGCCATTTATTGTAAAAATTCTTAAGTTCTCTATCCTTCCTTGCCAGTAAAGCTATTCAGCTTTCCACTGCTGTTTCACAGAGTTACCCTACGTGGCCTGTGCTTGACTTCTCCTTAATGCCACTCTCCAGAGAGAAGCAAACATAGCATCACCCGTGGTCAGGGCAGGGTGCCCTCTGTGCATGACCTTTACCATGCTAACCTGCCCTCATCTTGCCCGACAGCATTAATTGCCTCTTAGGGCAGCTTTGTCTTCAGCCCTGGGAGGTTAGGACAGACAGCTCATGCTTCCAATAGTTAGGAACTAGTAATAGCCACTTGGGATTCCAGTATGAGAAAAGGAGAGGCTGATCATAGCCCTGCCTCAGCACTCCATTAGACCAGAGGAATCGCCAAAATGCACGTTTCAGCTGAACCCTCTCCCTTGCCAACACAGGATCTTCCTCTTCTCCTGTCTCAGCTCTGCAGCACAACCCACGTGAGGAGGGTATGATGCAGTCTGTTCTTATTTCCTCCTTCTCTGGGTTCCTATCAGAAACACCACTCTGAATCAGAGGCAGGGGCTGTAACTGAAATGAGAAGACTCAGAAATGCACGGATTTTAGCCCCAGCTCCGTGAAGGAAAACTAGGCCTCAAAAATTTGTGAGCTACTGAGCAAAACAGTGGTTACAGAAACACTGTATGAATTAGAAACTGCCTCGCAAGCAGCAAAAAAGGATACCAGAAAGCGGCCAGCTTAACAGAGGTAACACAGGAGTCACGGGTGCTACATGACCTTCTACTCTCTTGGAATATCTGCTGTTTTTGTAAATTTGTTTGAGAAGAATCCCTGCAAGATCACTTTTCTGTTCTATTGGGTGGTGATGGCTGGGTTTTCCAGCACAAACATAGCTGTTCTACAGTGAGAAGTTTCCAGCAGGGATACTCTTTTCACATGCATTTGGATGAGAAGTTATTTAAAAGCCCATGCTCTGCATTTGGTAGTTAGGGACAGAGTACCACAAACCAGCAACACATTTTGAAATATTCTAGTTCCAGACATGTAAATCTAGCTGCTGGCAATATGTTCCCATTGTACATTAAGCAGCACAGATCTGGAAGTATCTGGAAATACTTCCTGCATCCAGATCTCCCCAGCAAGAACCACGTCTTGGGCAGGCTGTGTTTTTATTGCCTTTACTGCCTTGCTCAGACGATAGCCCAGTGCTTAAGGTGAGCTGTGTGAGTAATGGGATTTCAGTATAATGGAGCCATTTGCATCTGCCCAAATGAAATGGTGTTTAATGGTCTGTACAGTTATATGACCTCTGGTTGCAATCTGATCAGATATTGCAAAATAAACGGAGTCTTGCTGATAAAGGGAGAGGAATGGAGAGTGTTAGGGGGGGAGGTTGAAATCTAGGGTATTGCCCTGGTAGGGGTGATCACTAGGTGGCAATCTTATATCTGAAGCAGGAAAGGCCCATGACAGTGCTAGAAAATTCCATGCTACCAGCCATGTTTTCCATGAGATGTCTAATCATGAGGTCTGGACTCTCTGGGTACCAGTTCTAATTGCACTGGTTTATTTTTTCTGTCCAGTGTGTTAACCTTGCACCATTGCCAAGTTCCGGATATTGTGACTAGGTTTCCTTTCCCTTGATTTTTCCATACCCTTGGGTTGCATATCAGATAGGTCACATAGCTTCTCCTCAGGTAGACAGCAGTATGTGTAACCTTACTATTTGCAGCTAGAAAGCTGCTACAGAATGGACATGCTGTGCAAATATAAGTTGTGGATTATCATGAACTGAACCTGCCATTAAGATGTATGAGAAGTGGAAAGCTTGGTGCTTACAGCAATGAGTGGCCATCTCATAGATTTTGCTGGCCTGGCTTGTCTGTGCAAAGCCAGTCAACTGCCCCAGTTTGATCAACACTGCCTTTAACTCAACACTGCAGTTTAGGCATCTTTGCTGAAACAGTGCTGACTTGAGAAATGCCTTCATTTGGAGCTTTTTATTATGTATGGGAAAAGTACTGCAAACCGTTTCCAGAGTATTTGACCTCATTTGCAACCTGTCATGTGGGAAGGAGGCCATGAAGCAGAAGGAGAGTGGTTGGGACCAGTCAGGGAGAACACAGCAATGGAAGCATTTGTGATACGTGTTGTCCTAACAACAGCAGCTTTCTCTAACCTAAGATTTCCTGTGTTTAACATCTTGAAGAATCTCTGGGTATGGCCTGTTACCTGACAGGAACTTCAGGAGAGGGAGGAGGTGAAAAAAAAACACATGCTGCTGCTTTAGGGCAAATTTAGCATCGATTAGAGAAACTTGTTCACAGCCTGGAGCCTCAAGCCTTGCTTCTCTCACACAGATGTGGAGGACAGGCAGAGCTGGAGCAAACGCGTCTATCATGCCTTTGCCATGAGAGTGCAGGTCCATGGGAGCACAGGTACCATTCTGACAGAAAGGTCTTTCAATGGGACCCTTCTGGGACCACTGTCACTTGAAACGTCACCAAACTCTGTGCAAGCCTGAATACCAGCCACCATTTCAGTGAAGCAAGGCGAGGGAGCTGAAAGCAAGGTGGCTCAGGCATGGTTACATATCAGGTTGTGGCAAGGCCAAAGCCTTCCAGATTCTTGTCCTTCCTCTCAGGTTAGAATAGTCTCAGTTGCACGTTCAGATCTTAGCCCCACAGCTGAGCAGCTAATTTGGGTCCGTTGCATCCAAGATGTGAACCACTGAAGCCTAAAACTTGTTTCACTCAGCCTGCCAGCAACCACTGACTGGAATTTGACAGCTAAGCACTGCTAGTCTGTGTTTGATTTACACTGCCGGCCTTCTCACTGGGAGTCAAGGTCAACAGGAGCAGCACAAGGAGGTGAAGAGACTGTTAGAGCACACAGAAGCCACCCAGACACTCACATGCAGCTTGATTTCTCACCCTTCTTCACTGCCTATTTTTCACAAAGTATGCCCACAGATTTAGGTTGTAACCCCAGAGGTGTTGCAACAACTTGTGTCACATTTCATCTGCGACACTTGCACGGTCTGCTTTGCAAGCAGCCGAAGCTTTCCTGGGCACACCAGAAGGCACTTGCACAATGGCCGATACTAGGTGAGCTGCACGCCGAGGCTGGCATGTTGCCACAGCAGCGTTGCCCCACATGTTGCAAGGATGAGCAAAGCATATTGGCATTTTGGGAAAAGTCCTCTCTTGTGTCTAAGCCAGAAGTCTCCCAACTTGAGGAGCCAGTCTGGGGCACACAGAATCACAAGCAGGACTGGAGGAAAGGCTGGGACATACAGGAAGGCCTTGAGCCTTTCATCTGGCCTGGCCTATTTGTGCTTGCTCCTTCTCACCTTTGGTGAAACACTATTTGCTTCCCTCTGAAGACCATTTCCTTCCCAATCACCTACTGTATCGGTCCTCAAATGAGCTTGCTCTGGAGTAAAACGCCTGGTTGGTCAAGCTTCACATCTCCTCTCCTCTGTCTTGACCTTGTCCCCAGCCATTTGCCCCATCCCCACCCCATCTCCTCCTGCCTGGAGGCCTCCCCACCTCCCAGAGAACTTGGTATGGGGGCTGGGAGGACAGCAGTGCTGGTGTAACTGGTTTGGTCAGCACAGCAAGCTGCCCAGACTGCAGCAGGTGTTCCTCAGGGCACAACAGCCACTGGGTACTGGCATCCTACACTGCCTTGTGCTCCTTGCCCAGGGCCACACAGGCCAGGGAGCAGGCTCCTGCTGATAAAGGGCCGTGTCTGCCATGGGTGGTGGGAAGCCAGCAGAGAGCATTCGCTGGTGCTGGGTTCAGCAGTGGGGAGTTAGGGGTCTCTACGAGGCTAAGCAAAAGGATAGACATGCTCTATGTCATCTGTAGCCCCGTGTGCACAACCAGGCACAATCAGGTGCTACCCGCTGGTTTGTAAGGGAGCAGTGTCCTTGTAGAAAAATGACTCTCACCAGCACTCTCTTTTGCAGTCCTGAGTTGTTGCCCTGAGGGAAGTGGAAAAAGCCAAGGGGAGAGTCCTGTTCGGCAGCATTTTCTCCTTGAACTCCAGAAGGATAGGTAAAGTAATTGTAAATGGCCGTGGACTCCAGCAGTAGACACATGTCCCCGCTGGGACATTTCTGTCTAGCTGACAGGGATTTGCCTGAATGTGCAACAGGCAGCCCAGGGCAGCATGTTGGCTGGGCACGTTGTGTTGTGGCAGTTTGCTGGTATTGTTTGCCAGTGTCCAGATGTTCAGGAAGCTGGAGGTGTGTGCTCCTGGCTTTAACAGCTTTTTTTTCCTGCTCCTCCTCCTCCAAGGGCTGGTATCCAACAACGCGAAGAACATTAGGCAAGGACAGCTAGCCCCTTTCTTCTACCAGTCAAGTCTTCAGCAGGAGATTCCTGCTCTGGACTTCACACTTAAGCCAAAGAAACATCACTGGAGCAAGCAGAAGTATCAGATCCCAAGCCTTGAGCTGAGACTTGATCTTCACTTCTGTCACACTGGAATGGCAAAGCCAAAATGGGTTATTCCCTTTTCATTTTTGAATTCCTTTTGCCTCAAGGTCCTAATGCTGTGGACAAGTGCAAAGAACTTCTGGATCTCTTTTCTTTGGACTTTTTCAGATACTGCTTGTATCCCTGGAACAGGAGATCTTCCCACTCTCTTACCAGTGATTCTATTTTTTAACCCTATTCTCTGCAGTGCGTTCCAGTGAGAGAGGTGGCCTGTAAGCCTGTCGTCTGAGATCACCCTGCGCTCAGCGAGCCAGGACTTGTGGAAAGGAAATCTCTTCAGGCCAGGAATGTGTTAACTGTTCAGCATTGGCTCTCCCATCAGGGGCTGTATGTTGTACTGGGGATTTTCCACCGGTTCTGCCTGTTCCAACTGCTCAGCTGGGTGCGTTTTCCCACAAAGATGTGGCCTCAGAAATGCCATCTTCACTGTAAAGTCACTCAGGTAAAAAAAAAAAAAAAAGGTCTGAGCACGGTTCTCATACTCCCTCCTTGAAAAGGAGGCACTTTGCTTTATCTTGCATTATAACTGAGACCGAGCCTTTGAAAAACTATGTGTCAGGGCTGAATTATTTATAGTCATGTCAAACATTCCTGAGTATATGGGTAAAACCCAGGATAACGTATCCTGGTATGCAACTGATGAGAAAGGCGTGTTTTGCTGACAAAGACGGCGTTTGCCAATCAGAGGTCTTTGTTGTTTTAGTAGCAACATCAAATAACATGTCGTATTTTATGATTACCTTAATAATCACATATATAATAATGCATTTTGTCAGCAGCAGACTGCAGCAGGAGACAAAAGCCAAATTACATTTGTGAATTTGACTGGAGGAGGTTGCTGTCTGTTCTCAGGCCATGTTTGCACTGCTTGCCAGGACAAAATATTACTTAAATAGAAGGCTGGAGACCCTACATTGCCGCTAATGTATGACCCATTAGAAGTGCTTGAGAAACCGCAGTGAAATACCTCAAGAAATTTCAAATAATTTCTCCCAAAGAAAACTGTGGGGAGGGGAGGCAGTTGTATGGGTGAGTCAGCAGCGAGTCCAGATCTGGGTATGTAGCTGTTTATTTTCTTCACAGTCTATTTGCCCTTTTTAAAAATAACACAGGCTTTATGCAAGTGCGTGTTAACTACACAGTGATACATTGTTATCCTGCTTGTCCTTTAAATAATTTCCTACTTAAGAATATTCCAGCACTTGTAATGCTACACCTTGTATTCAGAAAGTGCTTAGGTTTACTGTCTGCGCTCACCTTTTCTCAGTGTAATAATGACCTCCATCCACATCTCTAGATTTTCATCTTTGTGGGCGTTCCCAATGCCCCCCATGAGAGGATACTGTGATAGATCCTATCATTCATTAGAGAAGGTCTGAACAAGGGCATTTGGGAATTCTTACTCCCTGCTTTCCTGTTGAAATGGGCTAGAAGGTTGTTCAGACTGGTGAGTCTGAGCATGATCTGAAATGGTTCAAATGGAGCATCCAAGGGCAAATAAATCATTTTGGTCTTCTCAATCATATTGTACCTTTGCCTTCAAAAGCGGGTAGGCATGCTAAAAAATCAGGTCCTCTGATTTGCTCTATGCTTACGCAGAAACAATCTTGATTCCTGGAGTACAGAAACATTTTTAAGTTCCACCTTTCAACTAAGGAATAGAGAGGACAGTCTATAATAATGTAATGCCTTACGTTTCTTTTTAATAGACAGCTGCAGTGGAGAGAAAAAGCTGTTTGATCTGCGTCTTCATCTTGACCACCAAGCCTGTCTCTCTTCAGAGAAAGATGCTTGCATCCCTGACAAGCCATTGCCAGGGAATCCAAGCACTTTGCATTGTGTTTTGAGGGCAGCTCAGATTCTCTGCTGTCTTACAGAGTATGCAGACTTGACTGTGATTTCTTGATGGTTTTATTTCAGGGGAATACACTTATTTTCTGGTAAAGCTCAGACAGAGGTAGAAGCTTCCTGGCCATGAAAGAACCAGTTCATATATGAATTCATAAAAGAATTGGCATCCTCAGTGCATTGGCATCTGCGGAGAGACCACTGAATGGAGCAGTTAAATAAAGTGTGGGAGAAACTGAGTTAACTGCTGTTGGCTCTCTGTCAGAGCTGTGTGACTTCTCTTACTGGAGTGCATGTTTTTCCCTAGGTTTGTTTTTCCCTTAGTGACTTGGTAAAGTGTAATGGTGATACTGATAATGTGCACGCAGATCACTCTGCCTTGAAAATTTTTGCTGTCTGGTCTGAGATATACTAGTTGGGAGAATACACGTCCAACTCATATCAGTGCTGGCCCTAATATAATTTCATCTGTGCTTGCAAAAAATAAAAATAAAAATGCACAGCTTAGTCTATTTAGGTAGCTAAGAAAATAGCTCCTTCAGTGGTATGAATGGCATCTCTATTACTGAAATATTTTTGTCATGGCTCTAGCAGTATGTATACGTGCTGAAAAATCCCCTGTAGTGTAGACACACCCAACAGGAACATGATGTCCAGCTCTGTGGGAAGGTCATCTAGGTGGCTAACTCTCATAGACACATCTGAAATTAATACCGTCTAAAGCCTGTTGTATTTATTTATTTATTTTCAATCTGAGAGTTTACACTATTTGTATTCCCTGTGGGGTTTCTGACCAACATGGCATCACCTTTCCTCAATCCCAAATCCAAGACCACCTACCTGCTGGTCACCCTGCCTTCAGCATGGGCTCTCAGCCATCCCCAGGCATCAAAGCCAGGCCTGGAAGCCTGGGCTGGGCTGCACTGGGACGGAGAGAAAGTGCCACAGGCACTTGGAAGGGATGACTGAGCTTGTCAACAGCAGGCAGCAAAGCCTATGTTAGCTTAGCCATGGCCAATCGAGGCACATTCCCTTCTAGTGAATTAGACCTGCCCCCACGATGCAAATGAAGTGGAAGATTTGGAGTGTTATACCAGTGGGTGTAGGTTTCACTTGTTTTAAGATACACAAATCCTAAGCCTATTTTTCTCTTTCTTTTCTGCCTCTGGAGCTAATGCGTTTAACTCTCAAAGAGGAGACAGCTGGTTGTTAGCTTCAGCTTGTCTTGATGTTCATTTTCTTTTTAAACGAGCTTGCATATTATTCTAGCTTAATTAGATCTTTCTACGGATAAAATCCTTGGAAGGGGTCCACCCCCCTCCCCCCACTCTGCTAGGTTTTTGGCTTGATTCCTTTCACATGTCCCTTCCCCAGTGAATTCATCTGAATGTTACGTGGCATTAATTAAGGATCTCAGTTGCATATTCGCCTTTGCAAAGTCGTGACTGACTGACAGCATGAAGAACAATGGAGAAGCCTTAACAAGGCCTGGCAAGGCACGACACTGAAGGGCAATCAAAGGGGAAGAGCTTCAGCAGAGGTTTTCAGGTAAATCTCTGTCTGGCAACTGTTATTTCCTTAATCATCAACGGTAGGAAACCGTTCAGCCCTGCTGCAGCTGGTGATAAAGTGGCTCCCCCAAGGCCCACCAGAAGATGAAATAACTGCGTGGCTTGAGGTAGAACAAGCTGTTCCGTAACACATTTGTATGGTTGTTTGGGGAAGTCTTGAGAAACTGTTTCTTTCCAGCAAGAGAGTGAGGCTGGGACAGGTTGGTGCTGGGCTGTACAGCTATGCCAAGATTAGGTGCTCGTGACACCGATGCAAAGAGGCTTCCAGATGGGAGGTGGAGAGTCCCCTCCTCTTGTCAAGGTCCTCATCAGTAGGCCAGAGGCTCCCCAGGTCAGCCATCCCTTCCGCTGGCCTTCTGGGGTAAAGCCTGACAAAGCCTGCGTTTCCTCACACAGGTGGTCCATGGGGTCACTAAGATGTCACATTTTTGGTTTCCTAAGCAATGGTGAGAAAATCTTGAGGCAGAACAAGTAGTTAAACTTGAGTTTCCCTTTGGTATTCCTCAGAGAATTACTTCTCGGATTTCCTGCCCACAAACAAGACCACCGCAGCACATAGCAAGAGGGCATAGTGGCAAGGCACTACAGCAACACAGTGGTCTGGGATCTGTTTAGTTTGGGAGCAGTAGCACAATACTGCAGCATTAAAGCCTTTCCCTCCATCTGTCATGCCTGAAATGGCATTTACGCAGGCAGATCTCTATGCCAGGGAGTCACGTTACAGTGCAATTGTCTGTTAACCATGTTGCTGCATGTCTTTTTCCTCACCTGTGTATGCAAGTCCAGTCCATGTTACAACTCAGGGGACAAATTCCTTGCTAAAACAGAGTTTGCCCTTACGTGTAATAACCAATACTACAGCAGGATTCCCAGGCACCTTCACTTTGCAGCATGGAGAAGACTCTCACACCAATGAAGGAAGACTTCCAAAATGAGGTGTGCACTGTAAACTTTTGTGGGGAACGATGCGCAGATCTATAGAAGTTGGCAATATCCTTTTAGGCAGTGGTTATTATTATATATATTATTATTGTAGTGGCAATTATTATTATTTTTTTTCCTTATTTTAGCATCTCCTCCCTATCGTGTGCCAGTCTCCTGAGCTGAGAAGTACTACAGATTGGGTACTTGGGTGCTGGCAGAGCTCTTGGGAGACCTGGAACCAGGATCATTGCCTGCTGCAATCTTTTGCACCTGGGTTGGGAAAGCCCCTAAGGATATGTTTGTATCAGGTGAATCAGGTGAACTAAGTGTCTGAGAAGCTCTTCCTTCTTGCAGGCCACAGCTGGCTAAATAAGCCCAGGGAGAAAAAGGCATGACTATCTCCCCACTGATTTATAGCTTTTCTCTCTAAGAGGCTGAATGGGCTGCCGAGCTGGCTCAGCTGCTTATGAAGCAGTTGCTGAAGCACTGTGGTTATCAACTCTCAGTATTGAGGTATATTAAGACCAACATAAAAGGTTTCATGTGAAAATGGCCCTACTGGATCACTCTAACTGTTTATCTGTTCTAGTTTCTTCTCTCTGTTGGTTAGTAGCAGATGCTTAAAGCAGAGCGCATGAAAATGAGTCTCTGGTACACTGTATGCAAGAGGGTGCGGGTTCCTGAAAGCTTCCTAGTATCTTGCTGTTTAATAGCCCCTAATAGCTGTGACTTTGTCAAATCACTTTTCAAAATGTGCTTTTGGCATCCACAGCACTATTGGCAGCAAGCGACAGAATTTAACTATGCTTTTCCTCTTGTTAGCTTTGAATCTGCCACCTTGTACCTTTGTTTTGCGCTGTGTCTCCTCTGTAGTCCTGTCGTGTGACAGAAGTGCATGTCAGCCTTTCTGCAGTCACCAAGGAACATTATAGGCTAGCGGCTGATGTACAGCTGCATGGCCAGCAACTGTTGTGGCTGTGCGAATTTGTCAAGAGGAGGCTGTTTTTCACTTAGGACATAGCAGTATAACTCCCAGTTAAAATTCCCTTAGAACAACCCCAGCAGGTCTGCCATTGATGCACGTCTTCTCTCTTTGCTTTGCAGAAGTGAAAGCTTTGCCCATGCAAAGCACCAGCGCACGAACATGATCATGCAGCAGCCCCACAGGCAGAAGGCAGGGCTATGCTGCAAGAGGGAGACTGGGAGGTAACCTCTGCCCTTGCTACCATGAGCAGTTGGTAGGTGAGCAGAATCTCCAGCAGTAGGTTTAGCCACTGGGGCTCAGCCAGCCCGACAGCATGCAGAGCTGTCCCTCAGGTCATTTGAAAGAAGAAGCACAAACATCCTTATGAGCTCCCTTCGTATTCTAAGGAGTCCCTGCCCTGCGATAGCTGTACTTATGACACAGCATTCACTGGAGGCCTATGCCTCTGATTTGTGTTCAAAAGCTATGTTCCCAAGTCCACATCTGACAATTTGATAAAAGCCTTGATTTTTCAGGAACCCTTGAGTTTCTATTAAAATCAGCGAGAGAGCAAATTTCTGCTCATTAGAAATTCAAGCCGTCTACTCAGGAGTCTAACTATGGAGTTGGACTTTTATTTTATGATGTACTGGCCTTTGTCTTGGGCTGTCATAAAGCAAACATGATAAGCTAGCGACTGGCATAAAGTTTTCAGTCATTTGCTGAATGTTATAGCAGCACAAAATGAAGTAGAATTACCAAAGGGTCAAAGGCGTAGATTAGAAGTGGCATTAAGAAATGGCAAGAATTACTGATAAGTCTTAGTATCTTTGTTTTATTACTTCCCTGTCTCTGTCAGATCTGCAAACACATTGAATCACATATAATTGAACAACAGCTTCATTGTGAAACCTGCCATTCTTAGCTCCAGTACAGAAAATATCTTTAAAAACCACCCCCGCTTTCTAGCATTGTGCAAAGAATTACCGGTCGTCTGCCATAGGTATGCACCACACGCAGCATCGTCTTCCTTCAGTCCTGCTCCTTGCCCTACTGCCCTCCAGCTCTTCACGCACCTTGCACGTGTCACCAGCAGTATCCTCTGGGCTGGTGTCCCATAGCTGCAGGGCAGGGCAGGTAGTGCTGTGAGGACATGTGCCAAGGTGACCTTCAGGTTCCCAAAGCCCTGCCCACACTCTGCACGGCACACAGGCAAACTTCCCTGAAAACACTTCAAAATGAAGAGCGTTCTGCTTCCTTCCCCTGTGGGCTATTGAATGTTGCAGCATCTGCTACCTGTGATCAATCTTACATCGTTGATTGCTCTTATGTAAGTAAAAAGGATTAGCTGTCTTGGAGCATTTGCCCTACATTTCACTGTTTTGCTGGTCAAAGCTGAGCTGGGTAGGAGTGTGAAAAAAACAAAGCTTGTGAAAGCCCTGATGTTGACAAGAGTTATGTCACCAACAGAGTGTTTTTGTCCAGATAACTGGCTTCCTTTTGGAGGATGCATTCTGTTGCTGCTCTGAGCTGCGGCTGTACTGTGGTACTGGCAAGCCTCATCTGGAGCAGATCACAGAATCATCTAGGCTGGACAAGAACTTCAAGAATCGTGCAGAGCAGAGATGCCCAGCTACGCAGTCCAGCTGGGTGATGACTCAGTCTGTGTGGTTCTGGCAGATACTCAACCTACTCTGATGACCTTGGTGCACCTCCTCGGAATGGTATGCATCTATTGCAAAGTCTAGGCATGAGGAGGGTGTGCAAGAGGCTTCTGACCTGCCTCCGACTTATGGTTTTTAATCATTGGGTATTGCAGCTGTGGGCTCACTGGTTGTTCACCTCTGCTTCTTTCAATTCCATCATACTGGGCACTCTGCAGTGGAAGATATATAATGGTTTGGAGGAGGCTGGGTGATCCTTTCAGTCAGGTGACAGATTCATGTACCTGAGATGACCCGTGCTATGTAATACATCCCTCTGTCTTCCTTAGAACATGTAAGGATTTGCAGTGCTGATGTTGCCATAAAGTAAACTCACTGGAGTGATCTAAACTGACCCAACCAAGGCTAAAAGTGACAGTTTCAGTTCAGATAAGCCCTTCACTGGGCTATTTACATGAGATCAACCACGTGAGTCACAGTCTCAGACCTGAACAGCCCACTCTCTTACCTCAGTGAGGATTTCTCTGGCTCTGTCATTTATCTTTGTTTAATTATTTTTTGCTGTTTTAAAACTCCTCGTGCAGTCAAGATCAGGCTGGAAATTTCTCTGCAACGGTGGTGCATTCCCATTGCCTCCTACTCTCAGTTTTAACCTTTAGTCATTTTGCTTTCAGCCAAAATTGCTGAAAGCCCCTTCCTTCCAATCTGCACACTAAAGATTGTGAAAAGCTAATGAGAAAAGCTAAAACTCATTTGATCAGAAAGAATTATTCCATCTCTCTTCTGTGGCAAATGAGAAAATCGGGCAAACATAATGCATTTGTCAAAGACAGTTGAATATCCCATGTTTTATTCAGCTTCATGTAAGGGTACTGTAATAAAGGTTAGGGCTTAAATCCCTGACAGGTTGACTGTATGACTGAATGACTCTAATGTTGTTTCTTCAGGGCTTGTTAGAGCTCTGTAGCTCTCCACATACAGGACTGAAAGCCTGAGGAAAGGGCTGGGCTCAAGAGATCCTGGTAATGCAGAGGGTGGATATCTGTTAGCATCGCTATAGCAGATTGTGCCCGCAGATCTCTGCCCAGCCACTACATCCAGCTTTGCTGTTGTCCCTGTGAGCTCTGGACAGACAGGTCTATGGATCAGGGCACCAAACATGCAGTAACTATTATTTGACTTCTAAGCATTGCCCCCAGTTCCCTAGAAAACATCCATCTAGTGTCACCAAGGTGGAGTCACTTCTCCCCATCTCTCAGTTTCTGCCTCAGGAAAAGGTAAGCTTTAATGATTCCTGTCTTTACTAGCATTATAAGATGCAGCACTGGAAAACTTCATATAATTCTGAGCTTTACCAACGGTCTCAGGATGCTCGCTCAGCTTAGCCAGTGCTGTGTGGCTAAACCTAGTCTGGCAAGATTAAAATATTTATAGGAGTGAATTCTCTACTCTGTAGAGGCGATCCTAGCTTTTGCTGACTTGCTCAGTTTTATGCTTTGTTCCACTGTATTTGAATCTCTCTGCACTGCCCTACCTCACCCTATCACTTTTGGGATAGGTGAAGAGATGAAATTTATGGCTCTCAGAGCTGCCTTGAACTCCTGTAGAATGCTTGTGCCTGCAACCATCTTGTAGAGCCTGAAGACGTCAGTGTTCCTGTTCCAGCTGCACTGCTGACATGGGGAGGTAGATAAACTGAGCCACTGTACATCCTCAAGAACTTAAATATAGCAGCGAAGTCATGAGAAAGGTGTTGAGACTTGGAGAAATCTGCATTCATGCTGGTGTAATAATTTTGGGCTGCAGGAAAGCAATGGCTTTCTGTCCTCTTTTTTTTAAGCTGCTACAGACCAGAGCTGCATTCCCAAGAAAGCAGTGACTGTAGATTTGCAGAGGGAAGCATGTCTGTTAGAGGGGAAAGTATTATAAATTTATTTAAAAAAAAAAAAAAAAAGTAGTTTACTAAAAGCAAAACTGGTTTCAATGGAAAACATGCGTCCAACAAAATGCCTGGAACGCTTTGACTGCAGCAAATATCTAACTTCATGCTTCAGTCAAAGATAAGCTATCAGGCTGACTGAAGAAGTAATAGAATGAAATTATATGAAATTATACTGTCTGTGTTACGCTGGAAGGGCAGAACAAATGATCCCCAGACTTTGCAGTCCTGAAGAACTGTGGCATTTTCATGAATTTTCTATGCAGCGTTACTTGCAGCCAAACGAGACTCCTGCTAGCTTGTGCTTCCTGCCTAGCCTCTGCTGTTTGGGTCTGCTGCAGAGCACGATCTGGTGAGATAGGTAAAGAGTACAGTAGGGCTAGGTCCACAGAAAACCTGTGGGCCATCTTGGCACTCTGGAATGATCCTAAACAAGGCCCTTTTGCTCTCTCTGGAAGGGCTTCTTTACAAAGGTGAGCTCAGAAAAAAGCCATCTCAGTGAACTAAAAGTGTGAATTTCAGTGAGTTAACTGCATTAAAGTGGACCCCTTCAGTAAGGGTTAAATGGTGGACTAAATTAATTTGCTTCAATTCGCTTTGGAGGTGGAGTATACTGTAGAGAATAAACACACCTCTAAGTAAAAATGCCCACATGGGGCTTTAATGTGATTTAATTATGTTTACAAGTTTTGTTAGCTTGCCAAAAGTTCGTTCAAATTAGGTTTCCAGACCATCTCCATGCAGTCAAACCGATAACCTCTCCCGCCGATGAAACGGGGACCTTTCTGCCTTAGAAAGGCGGTACTGCTGGGCTCAGTTCATTAACATCTGGAAAGCATTTTGCTATGTGGCATGCAAGATGCACCTCATTCTCATCACAAGTCCAGCAGAGGCAGGCTGTGGGCAGCTGTCTGCTAGCTATAGGGATGGGGCTGTCACCTGCATGGAGCTGTACCTGAGGCAACAAAACGCTGGTTCTGTTTGCTCTTCTGCCCCCAGCTTCCTTCCAGGTACCTGCTTGCACTAACAGGGGCCATGACAGCATCAGCGTACTTTAAAGTGGAGAGGGGAGAGAAGGATTTGCAGGCCTGTTGTGAGCACCCACAGGTGCGGGTGACTTTTCCTGTGGAATTTTGTTACAGGAACTCGACTGCAGCAGATTCCTGGAAATCTGATCCCTGGGATAAATGTGGAAGAACCAAAACATCAAAATCTATCCAGAGCTTCACACTTTCAATTCAGAGGCAGGTCAGAGGATCCCTGGCCTGAAACAGGGCTGTTGGCATAAAGACAGCCGTCCTCATCCATATACATCCAGTGGGCTTAGGTGGAGGCAAAAGGTACACTGAACAGCTCCGCTGCTTTCAGAGTCACGGCCCGCTAGCATGCATTTTCTAAGAGACTGATGACATGTGAAGCTCTCTGAGCAAACTGTCTGCTTTCCATTTTAAACAGGAAACTCATTCTGCTGTTTGTCACAGAATGGAGCACAGTGATCACCATCCCAATCAAGAAAATGTTTGCCATCTCACAAATGTTGTCCTGGAGAACAAATACACACCTTTGCTGTTAAATACTGTCTCATTAGTTATGCTGGGACAGATTCTCTTACAAAGGTATCAGATATAACAGAGCATCCATCTTGCTAACCTCACCGGCCTTTTTCCAGATGGTGTTTTGAGTACAGTATAGATGAGAGGCCTTGCTACCAGCCCATTATTCAATTAATTAGCACTTGGAAAGTAAGGATGTGCCTAGCAGTGTGTCATTCCATGTGGCTTGCTTCTTGTGGTTCAGCCAGAAAGGATGGAGAGCCGTTGCGCCACCACAGGTAACACGCTGAGCACCTCAGTTGGTCACCTCAACTGAAAAACAAAAGGCAGAGTAGTTTGTATGTGCTGAGAGTCCAAAGAAGAAACTCAAAGATTCAGAGCTCTCCACATACACTTACGCTACAGGCTAGTGTGCTCTTTGGGGCTGTTGACGTTAGCTGACTGTTCAAACACCACTGTGAAAGTAAGATGAAGGTGCAGGTAGGCACCTCGCTCATCAGATACACTAGCACATGTCTGCGGTGTGCCTCTTACTGCTCAGTCTGTGGGAAGGCTGATCTCTGGGCACCCTGAGGCTTACGATGGCTTACATAGTGACACCACGGTCAGCTTTAAACACTCCTGCATGAGCTGTGATGATAGGTAACAGTGCAAAGCCCAGCAGAGGCTGTAGCTGCTCATGTGTAGCTGTTGGCCTCTCAAGTTTACACAGATGAACATGCAGAGGCTGCAGCCACACCACAGAGCTGGAGGGTGAGGTACAGAGTGCCAGATACAAACTGCTGCTCCAAAGTGAGAAACAGATGAGGTTTGGGACTATACCCATTTTTCTTAGCTGTTAATGTACTCCCTGGCTTGGGAAACCCTAAGCTGCTGGCACCTGGAAGGTTGGTCGGTCACTCTGCACTTGCCCTGCTCTTAGGAGCTTCTCTGAACTATTTGCTACTGGCCACAGCTGAGGAGGCACACTGGCTTAAATGGACTTTGATGCGTTCCAGGTGTGTCCAGTCTTATGTCCTTAAAATTGACGAGAACAGCTTGTGATAAAACTGCTTAGACGAGGCTGTTTTGGTAATGAGTGTTCATTTGTGAAGCACTTTGAACATACGCTGATAACAGCTGATCTTTGATTACCAGTAGAAACTACATTTTCAAAAGGAAATACAGATGGGAAGGAAAGGGAATTTGCATTAAATTCCCAATCCTGGTTGCCGGGGGAATACTTTAAGATGCAGAAGACTACATTTGCATGTTGGTATTTTGGGAGTGTTTCCAGCAAGAAAATAGTGCAACTCAGAACTCTGGGTCCTGGGGTCCTTTGTCTTTTCACAATTATATGGGTTTATATTATTCGACTGACAAACAGTGTTTAAATAGCAGCAAACTGAAGATGTTGCCTCATGTCAGTAACAGCAGCAGCACACGTGCTGTCCTCTACCTACCATTAGACCAGAGATGATGGAGTGGCTTGTTTATGGTGTTCACTTCCCTCTTCTTGGAACTTGTGGTTTCATATTCAACAAGAAGTTCCTGAAAAAGAGCAGAGGGATCTGTAGACACAAGTGCCAGCTCCAACTCTGCCTTTGTAGAACAGGTTAGCTTTGTTGTGGGCCGGGCACAAATGCCCATGTCAAAGGTAGCTGAGCTACCTGAGCAGAAAGGCTGAACCACAGAAGTCAAAAGCAGATCTTTCAAGGTATGCAAGCATCTAAAAATACAAACTGAGGTCCATCTGGCTTTTCCAATGCTCCACGTAGGTCTGTCTGTCCCTTAATTCCCACTGATTATAAAGACTTCAGCACTTTTAAAAATCCTATTAGGTACGTGATTGCCTCCACTGGCCTGTGTACTAATGACTCTCATGTGGAGCCTTTCTCAACCAGAAATGAGGCTGTGAGAGGTGTTGTGGTCTGTGTAGGACAATTAAAAGAGATTTCAGATTCAAGTGTGGTTACCACAGCACTGAACTTGAGCCAGGGGAATGAAGACAGATAGTTCGCATCACAGAAGTGAAGTGTGTTCTGTCACAATGACTGGATGTCAAAGAAAGACTGCAGACAGATTCTCCAGTCAAAATGTGGCCATTTTTAACAAGTATTATTTTACTGTGTTTCAGGTCAGGGTGCAGTGTTGATTATCGCAATATGCTGCAGTCATACCAAACAACCCAAACCAAAGCAAAGGCCAACAAGAAGTCAACAGAGGACAGCGGGCTTCCCAGTTGGTAGAGTGAGCTACATTCATATGGTAAGAACGTACAGTGTGAACAACACCAGAGTAATCTTTAAAATTATTAAACACATTTGTACGGTTGTTTTAGGGAAAGGACCTCCCATGAGAAGGAGGAGAAAGGCCTCTGACAAGCACTGCAAATCATGTAGCATCCCACTGTGGCCCTGACAGAACAATTAAAACAAGTTGTTTAGGAACAAGTTGAACCCTAACCTATCCATTCCCATT
The DNA here is from genome assembly GCA_030625065.1 of Alectoris magna. NCBI lineage: Eukaryota > Metazoa > Chordata > Aves > Galliformes > Phasianidae > Alectoris > Alectoris magna. The sequence goes on from CM060560.1 coordinate 112,776,912, forward strand.
GCCAGTTCCTGTGTGGGGCTGCTTAGATAAGCCTTGCTCCTGATGGCTAAAGATAGAAATGTTTTCCACTCAGATTTTTGTTTTACTTTTTAAACTGTGTTAGAGCAGCCCTCAGAACAGTTTTGGAGTTTGTTTAGTTCTCGTTCCCTGACTTGCTTTAGTGCTGGCAGTCCCAGAATGGCCAGTCCTGGAGACAGCACGTGTCTCACAGGGGCAGCCAAGCAGGCTGGTGCCTAAAAACAACCTGCCATCAGAAACCCCTATCCGCAGTGAGTAGGAACTGAAGCCTTATGATCTTGCTGCCAAGACAGAAAACTAACTATGGCCTGTTTCAATGGTGCGTACTGCTGCTCTATTCAGCAGGAGCCAAACAAGCGCCATTTTGTGTCAACCAGCAGGGGGTGAGGCTGAAGCAGACCTCTGGAGCTGCAGGCTCCGCATCTCCCCAAGCTGTGCAGACACTGACTGAATCAGGAGCTGGTGTAGCTGCTGGAGCTCGGTGGACAGCTACCAGACAGCTGGCTGCCGCTCCAGTAAGGGCTCCGGGTGCCTGTTGGCGCAGGATATGTGCTGTTCTTGCCAGCTTCATAGCTGGTTCCTGGGTAACACTTCTTCCCTGTGTGAAAACAGGGTGGATTTCCTGCAGGAAATTATTTTCATATTATCTTCAGTGAAGAGATTAATTTTTCCCTCTTCAGCCAAAAGGAGAAATCCTGGCAATATGGTTTGACTTCTGCTGCCTTAACAAGTCGCTGTTGCATCCATCAGAACTGCGTTGATAGCTGGCAGGTTCCGCTGGTAGTGGGTGTGCTCAGACAGGGTGACTCTGTGCTGTCCACCAGCGATATTTATTGCGGTTACTGAACACCAGGCACACAGCATGCTGTCTGTCATGCATCCCCCTTTCCTGTCTCCACTTTCCTGCCAGCCAGGCCACTCCAGAAACCACCTGGCGTCCTGCACCTGGTCTCCAGATCATCATCAAGTGAATGTTTTTTCACTGCTAAGCACATGGGCCTTCGCCCGCTGGGGTTGGTGAAAAATTTATACCAGTTGGTCACTGTTGCAGAAAAGCAGCTCAACTTGCATGGGTTAAACCAAATCGAGACTGGAGTTGGTTTATTGATTTATTAAGGATATGTGATTAACTGTCAGTGAATTGTATATTCAAGACCAACGCTACCAATACATCAGCTGACCCACAGTGTGAGACGCTTAGAAAACACGAATAAATTCCTAGAAGCTCCTAGGCATGCTTTTATAACCAGTCCCCAAAGGTTTTCATCCCCCACACACAGACGCCCACCCCAGTCTCTACAGAAATAGGGTCATTACTGGCAGTGCAGGTCCCCCCCACTCACGTCCCGCTCCTCCCGGAGCTGTGCCTGCTCCAGCTTCCAGGATGCCCATGCTGCTCCCTACTGATGGTGGAAAGGCACCCCAGCAGGTTACCAGTGTGCACCTAAAGTATGGGACCCTGCCCACAGAGTTAGGCTGCTGCCAGCATCCCACAGACAGGATGCGCCTGAGCTGGGCAACAGTGTGATGCCAGCAGGGCAACCACTGCCAGCGCCAGGATGGGTTTTCACTTCTGCTATGTCCCTCTTTGAGGTTTCTCCCCACTCTGATACATGTTTTTGTGCTTCTTTTCTACAGCTTTCTGATGTCTTTCAGATTGATGCCTTTATTTGGAAATTCCCTTTGTCATTTCTTGCTATTCGCTTAATTCAGCTGATGGTCATTTTCCTCTTTACCAGAGTGGTTGTTTCCCCCTCCAGCAAGATCATTTTGGGGTAAACGCCCTCTCAGACAGTTCTGGGTTTTCCACTCACACGTGCTGTTTATGCTGACTTCTGTCTTAGCAGCTGCTGTTGTCCACACCATTTTGCCAAGGGTGAGCTGTGCAGGCACCCCCAGGAGTAACATTACACTGCCATAAAACTGGTACTAGAGAAAGGAACAGTGGCCTCACAGCTGAATCTTCCATTCTAGATTTACTTATTTTCCCAGCGTTTACCAGTTCACGACATTTTAAACTTTATTAGCTCACACAGCTCTGTGTGGCAAATCGGTTCAAATGCATTTCTCACATTCATAGGACCAACCATGTATGTCTATAAACCTAATCCCTCTTCATCCCACATCTGTGGGGAACAAGGAGGAAGACTTGGGAGCTATTTTTGCCACACCGTGCTCTGGGACACTACAGGTCCCACCTGAGCTGATGTGAGGCTGAAAATCAGAGGACAGTTCCATGCGGGACCAGGAGGCTGTGTGGGGACCACACACTGGCACTCCCCTCCAGGGGTGACCGAGGGCAATTCCTGAGCGTTGTTCCCCTTCCCTCAAGGCCCCACGCAACTACCAGGGGGCTGTAAAATGCCCGTGTGGCACCTGACCCCTGGCTTTCAGCAGGAGAGGCTGGGCCGTGTGTTGCAGGGCTTCAGCAGCTCCGCTGCCAATGCAGTTCCTCACCCCCTCTCACCTGCTGTATGCTGCAGGCCCCATGCCAAGCTCTTGAGCAGCTGCCCTTTTCCAGCTCCAGGCATGCCAGCCTGAGGAGGCCTAGCCCCATTTGTTGGTGGTGACAGTCCACAAGCAGTAACTGTTTAATGTCATTTTGCCCACTTCTGACATCTTACAGTAGCTCTCAGTCCCATAGCCTTTGAGCCCCTCCTCACGGCATGCCTCATCCTCCATGGCATGTCACAGCACAAACCGCAGCTGCCTTCAGAGATGGTACTCATATTTTACCCATGCTTTCTGCCCACTTTCTGTCCGTGCCCATCAGCTGCAGTGCCTCATTTCCCAAGTCACCAAGATAGACAAACCATGGCTTTGCTCTACTCTATGCCATGCCCTTCTCTGTTGCTGCTGCATCAAATGTCTGCCTTCCACCTGACCTTCAGTGAGACGCCTTTGCTTTCTTCCAGTCCCATAACACTCTGAAACCCCAAGGAATATCCTTGTTGGACAACTGTGGACAAACTCACTGGAAGAAACCAGAGTGCTCTTCGCAAGCCAGCTCCTAAAGGCAGAAAGATAAACCTTAAGTCCATCCCACAGGTTTTTCTTTCCTAGGTGCTGCCGCAGCTCACCCCAGCCCCGTCCTTCCTCCCACAGCTTATCTGGATGTGGATGTCTTCGCACATTTTGTTCTTTGTTCTTGGCAGTTTCTAAAGTTGCCTCAGGCCCTTATCACCTCAAAAGATCAGATCATATACTGGTGGCCTTAGAGACGGCCTGATTGATATCTGAGCAGCCAAACAAACGGTAAATTTGAATAAAATATGGCACCCTGTTGCCTATTAGTTCTGCTGATTCAGAGAGGATAATGTGCTGACATCAAGCAAAGTGCATGTCTTGGGCGTGCATGGGATGGCAGCTTCAGAAAAAGGTTTGCAGAAACAGTGCACAACCCTCATGGAGTGCCTTCTGCTCACCCCAGACCCTGCATGCAGTTATGGGGATTTGGTGCTGCTGCCAACCCAACGGGGCTTCTGTGTTTGCCCAGAAATACAGACTCTTGCAGGAAGTTTCCTGGTGATTCTTAAGCAAACAGCAATGCAGCCAGGCGCTTCTGCAGCTCAGCTTCCACAGGCACCATCAGTTCTGATAGTGAGAGAACGTGCTCAGAGAAAGATCATGTTTCTGAGTGGCCATTTACTCTGTAACTGTGATACGGCTGCTCAGGTTAGATGGATCATTCTTCTTAGTTGCTTTCTCCAGACTTACCCTCAATGGCCATAAACCTGCTGGTTTCACTTTGGGTGTCCCTGTCGCTGGAGCAGAAGGCAAGGAGGGGAGGTCTGCATTAGCTGCTGCCATTCCACCTGCCCTATGCCAACTTGTGTGGGATTTTCTTGACTTATAGACATGGCCAGACACAGCATCCATAGACAGGCTGCCTCATGAACACACTTACGCGGCAACATCACACATCTGCACTCAGTTCCCAAAGTACTGGTTGCTGCAGGGCAGGGTGCTGAGGCCACGAGGAACATCCAGGATATCAGAGGGAGCAGGTTCTCTTACCAGGCAGCCAGGCAGAGTGGGCGGCCCACAGCTGAGGATGCTGCCTTGCTGGCTACAATAGCTACAGCACTGGGATCTGAGCATTGGACATGGGCAGCTATTCCTCCCACAGCGTCTTGTTTATTGGCTTGATTGTAATCACAGTCCTCTTAACTCGTAACCAATACTCCTCCCTACACGGCACACGATGTTCACTGGGTATCAGATCCTGCTGTCTGTGTTTGCTCTTGTTATCGCCCACCATCAGCAGGTCTCTTTAAAGATGAGCTCTGACAAACACCACGGAGAAATGAGATGCCACTCATCCCCTTCCTCCTTGGAAGATCAGCTGTTCGAACGCCATTGGGAGCGAGTTCCCCTAACCTACCTGGGACAAAAGTCCATGTGCCTGGCTCCTTTGATCACCTATAACGTGCCACAGAGCTGGCTTCCTCTGATACCTGTAACATGCCACGGAGCACTCAGCAAACTGGCACTCCCTCTTAAACACGCTCAAACTCTCCATTCTCCTGCGTGACGCTTCTAGTGCATGAGCCTTGGAGGCTTTGGGAAGCACCTTCAGAGCGTCCGTCCCCATGTGGCCTCAGCAGGCCAAGGCCCCAAAAACCATCTCTGTGTTAGCTGCCTCAGGGGCTGTGGCTACGCATGAGACCTGTGAAGAAAGGCTGAGGGAGCTGGGTTTATATAGCCTGAAGAAGGCTTCAGGGAGACCTCATTATGTGGCCTTCCAGCACTTGAGGGGAGCTAATTAACAGGGGGGAGACCGACTTCTTACACGGGCAGATGGTGCTAGGACATGGGGGGGCAGTTTTAAACTAAAAGAGGGGAGATTTAGGTTAGACGTTAGAATAAATTTTTCACTCAAGAGGGCGGTGCGGCGCTGGCACAGCTGCCCAGAGGAGTTGTGGTGCCCCGTCCCTGGAGGCGCTCAAGGCCGGGTTGGATGGGGCCCTGGGGAGCTCAACCGGTGGGGCTCACGTGGAAGGGGCACCCCGCTCACCCCTCAGCGCGGTACAGCCAGTCCCGCGGCGTGAGCTCCCGCCCCGCCCCTCCCCCGCTCCCCGCGCCGCAGCCCCGCGCACACCGCCGCTTGCCGCAGCCCCCCCGCGGGTCACCTTGCCAGGGCCGGCTGCGCCCCGCACCCTCCCCCCAGAAAACAAAAGAAGCTGCCGGCAGGTGCCGCGCGGTGGGGGCGGCGCCGGCTTTGCGCGGAGGGCCCCGCGGCCGCCCCGCACTCCAGCGCGGCGCGAGGAGGCGCGCGGCGGCGCGAGGCCGCTACCCGCTCGCCGCGCCACACCTGCGCGCGCACCCGCGAGCGCGGGCGCGAGCTCCGCACGAGCCCCTCACGAGCCCGACTCCGCCCGCCGGGACCCGCCCGTCCCGGCTCGCGCCCCGCCCTCGCGCCCCACCGCCGGCGCCCATTGGCCGTGCCGCCGAGGGGCGGGAGCCGGCGGTGTATATGAAGGGGCGCGGCGGGCGGGGAGCGCGGCCGCTCCGTGCCCGGTGGGCTCCGTTCGTTTCTTCTTCGCCCGTCGCCGCCGCAGCCCGCGGTCGCGTTCCCCCGCCCCGCCGGGCTAGTGCCGCCGGCCGCCCCTCAGCGCGGGCGGGAGAGCCCCCACGTTTCCCCGAGCCCGGGGCGCGGAGTACCGGCCGGAGCCCGTCCGATCCGACGTTCGTTCTCTCTCGCCGCCCCCCGCCCGCTCACCATGGCCCGCGGGAAGGCCAAGGACGGCGACGGCAACTGGAAGAAGTTCATCTGGAACTCGGAGAAGAAGGAGCTGCTGGGCCGCACCGGGGGCAGCTGGTGTGAGTGCGGGGCCGGGGGCGGCGGGCACTGCAGCGCGGAGCGCCACGCCTCCCTCTCCTGCGGCGGGGCTGCGGCGGGGCCGGGGGCTGCGCGCCTACCGCGGCGGGGCGGGCGTGCAGGTGGGGCGGGCCGGGCCGGGGCGGGGCGGGGTGGGCCGACCTTGGCGAGGGCGCCTCGTCCTTGGGGCGCCTTCCGCGGCATCGCCGCGGCGGGCGGGCGGCCTCCCGGCTGCGCCCCGTTTCTGCCGCTCTATCCTTCCCCGGAGAAAGGACGCCGAGCTGCCTGTGCCTCGCCGCTAGAGAACGGCTGTTCCTTTGCACGCCCGCGAGGAGGAGGAGGCGGCTCCGTGAGGCGATGCTCTCCCTCTCGGCGCATCTGTTCGCGAGGCGCCGCACGAACGGCCCTTACGACCCGGAGGGTTTTGCCGTTTTCAGTGCACACACAACGCGGGTGCCGCAGCCTGGCGACGGCTGCGGGCGATGTGATGTTGGGTAGCGCTCCCCGTGCCTTCCCTGCGGCACGCCTGTGTTGCCCGCCAGGTGCCCGTGTCTGCATCAGGGTCACTTCTTGGGCTGCCGGCCCGTTCCCAGGGACGTGCCGACCTGTTGCGGGCAGTTTTCTCGTACGGTGCCATGTGCTTGGGCCTGGACCTGTGTGTTTTCTAAAAGCTTGACCTTTAAAGTTGCCTTTGGTGCTAAGAGCATCCTGCCTGGGAAGCTGATTAAATGTGCTACCTCCCAGCACCGGCCCTTTGATGTTACAGAGCTCAAAGGCGTTGTTACACTGCAGACAACGGCATTAGTGTTTGGTTTGTTACAACAGCACCTCCTATGACCGTGCTCTGGAAAAAATTTCCAAATGCTTCTGACGTCACGGCCATTGGCTTTACGCTGCCTGGATACCAAAGAGTGTTTTTAACTCGTGGAGAACCGCACTGTTGCACCAAGATCTGCCCGCCAGCCCTGGCTGTGGTACGCACCAGGAGGACAAAGAGGATGGAGTGCCTGCTCACCGCATCCCTCAGCCTCCATTGCTGGCAGTTCCCCTGCTCCTGGTTCCTTAGCAGATGAGAAACAAAACCAGCCAGAGACAGCTGCGTTAATCATAATCAGGAGGCTTCTCCGCTGATGGAGGCTTTTGTGCTGGGGCTCAGGAGAGGAGGAATACTTTCACCTGCTGCGTCCTCCCCTGCCCTTGTATCTGCTCACCTTGAGGCCTCCAAACAGGCTTCCTCTCCCTGGCCTGCAGCAAGGTCAGGGCACTGGGATCAAGTGCTCAGCGCCTGCTGCACTGCCTGGCTTGTCCCCATGGCCCCATTAGCATACACTTGCTTGGCATGGGCTGGCTTATCCTGCCGGGCGGCCTGGTGATGCCTAGTACGGCGTGTTACTGTGCAGTTAATCAGTTGAGATAATCTCTGTAAACCAGTAACCGATACCCAGAGTATGAACTGCGCTGTGTCTGAGGTTATTTTAGTCACCTCTGTTCAGACCAAAACTGAATTCAGTCTTTCATTATTACACAACTCTTTTTAATCGGCATCGGCAGCGCTGGGCTGCCTTTATAGATGCAAGTGGTTGGCAAATACAGAGTGCTGTGATGCATCCTTCCCTGTATTTGAGGTGGAACATCGGTGATTATTTGTGCCCAATTCCTGCTCCTGTTTTTGGATAGAAGCCAGACTCTGTATTACTGGGGAAGGTCATACTTTACCAGTGCTCATAAGCCAGAATCTAATGGCTCCTTAAGATTCCCTGGGAGCAGCTTTGAGGCTTGGAGAAATGCGGAATTGGTGTCCTTCAGAAACCTACTGCGTGCAGCCTGTCTTCTCCACACTGGGCTTGCGTCCCACCAAAGCCTGTCACCTTGTGGTGGCATTGCTTGGCGGAGGGATCCATGGAAATACAGAAGAACACATTTTAAGCTTTGTGCTTCGGAATACCAAGTCTTGAGGCTTGATTCATCTTTCCATTCTTCTCTTGCAGTTAAGATCCTCCTCTTCTATGTCATCTTCTACGGCTGCCTGGCAGGGATCTTCATTGGGACCATCCAAGTGATGTTGCTCACCGTCAGTGAATTTGAACCCAAGTATCAGGACCGTGTGGCACCCCCAGGTAACTGAATGGAGGCACGTGCCTGGCTGGTACATACAGTTCTGGGGGCAGTTCAGTTACTCACCTCAGGGAGGAGGATGAAAACAGCATCTCCTTGCTGCAGTGCATATTGCTAGGGGGTGGGTATGTTCCTGGACTTCTGTGAGCAGCACTGGTGCTTGAAGGCAGCCCTGTTAGACTCAGGCTTGCAGCACATCAGGCGTTCCTCCTGTCTGGGAGAAGCTTGAACCTGGATTAATGCTCTCCCCTTAAACTGAAGCAATGGGGTGAGGTTCAGACTTCACTTGGGAATGAGCTGTGCAAAGAGCTTGTGTTCAGATTCCTTCATAGCCACTATGTTCCCATGGGGAAAATGAGGGGACAAAAGTAGAACGCTTGTCAATGAAAGTGGGGAGAAGGAGAAAGGGTCAGTCCCAGTTCCGGATGTGCTTACTGAATTGCACTGGTTAAGTTGTGAGCTCCAGGAGGCAACAGCAGCAGCAGATGTGGAGTGGGAGGGTCAGAGGTGAGTCTGGTGTCTCCTGATGCACAGCTTTTCTCTGCTAGATCAAACAGGGGTCCGCCTGAAATGCAGGTTTCTGCTTGAGTTGTGCCCAGCCCGCCTTCTGTGGCCGCTGCCGCAGGGTCCCTGCTCTGCCTGCTGCCTCCTGCGGCAGCTCTGCGCGTGGGGGGAGCTGCGCAACTGCTGCCTTCCCGTATCGCAGATGACCTTGAGGCTGCTTGGCACTGGGTATGGTAATGATCTGTCTCCAGTTGCTCTGTGAAACAGCTTTTAATAACGGTGGTATTTAAGTGACAATTGTGAGGCTGATGGCTTGTGGCTACAGAAGCTGGCTCTGGTGTCACACGGCGTCTTGCAGTGCTGCTGTCTGCAGGGCTGTGCCGTAACCATTTCCCTGCTCTGATAACGCAGGGAGTGCTGCCTGCACCAGATGGTGTCAGTATCTCAGCAAAGAATCATCTCTTTTGGATAACTGCTTTTCCACCAACACTTTGAGAACAGAGAAGGGAACTGCTGTCAGTGTGTGGCAGTTCCTAAGGTACCAGGATGGCTGGAATAAGCGCTGCCTTCAGTGCTGATGCTGGCTGTTCCCACCTCTGCATCAGGCTGTGATGCTGGCAGTAAGGACTCCGTACTGCAGACGCTGACCAGATCTGTTAGCTGCGTTTGAAAGACAAACATGGCTAATGGGGAATAGATATTTCTTAAATGTGTTTTTCCCCAGTTGAAGCCCAGGCATGAAATAATTAGCAGAAAAGTAGATTCTGGGTTGCATCCAGACAGCCTTGCTGCTTAGTCTGGTGTCACCTAATTACTCATTCTAGGTAAACTGTTAGGATCACAAACTGCTGTTACACAGAGCTAATCACAGAGCAACTCTGTAGTAAAATTTCTGTGCAAGATTTCAGCCTGCAGGATGTTATTTGTCTCTTAATTGCCTACTGCACCACTTCTCTGAGCTTTATCTTCTCTTAACAAATAAAGGGAAATGAACTTCGAGATGCTGTCTTACTGTGTCCTGTAGAAATCGAAATGGAGGAAGAAATAAAAAAGCCTTTAAGGGATTTTCTGAGTTTGAAATGGGCTTATGGGACTGAAATCAAGCAGTATAAGAAAATCCAACTCTTTGAACAAATGATGGTGTGCGGCCCAATAGAGAAGGTTTAAAGAACAGCTGTAATGGCATATGCACACCATTTAAAGGAAATATTGCCCATGAACAACACAGAGCCCTTTGCAGGGCGTCATCTGATGTTTTTCTCCACATGTGGACAGGTGAAGGGTGGCTCTTACTGTGGTGTCTGTTTGTCCTGCAGCATGGTACCTCTTAGACCACAGTGCATCCAAAAGTTTTCACGGAGACTGACCTATAGTGGGCTGCAAGGGATGGTGTTGGCTGTTAGCAGTCCCTGTGTTCCTGTAGTATGCAGAAGTCTCCCTACATTGCTAACAGAACTGTTCCCCTGGCGATTAGCACATGTTCACTCACATGCTTGATGAGCATCTAACTCTAATTTTCCATGAACTGGGAGCCCTGCAGCCTATGAACTATGTTTAAAAAAAAGAAAAGTGTGTTATGCAATTCTAGTTCCTGGTTCTTGTAGGGAACAGTTGCATGCCAAGTACATATAGTGGCAGCTTTGATAGGCCCCAGATGTCCTGGGAAGCTCAAAGACCTGATTTTATTCCTTTGGTTCCTTTGTCCTTAAGCAAGACCCATTTTTTTTGATCCCATAATGGTTGGGAAGGGTGAATACTTGACTTTTCTTCAAGGTTAACAGGAGAAAGTGCTGTAGTGGCTGCTATAATGTCCTTCTAGTTCTGCAATATGAAAGGTTCCTGACAGCAGCCGAAGATACAGGACGTTGCATTGAGTTACTGATGTGGGAATATAGCTGTAAAGTGCTGTTTGTAGCCAAATATCGTTTCTATGCTAATTGATTAGTGTGCTGAGCACAGCGGGGATGTGATGCAGCTGAGTGCTGCACTTTCCATGGTCCTTTTCCCTCCTATGCCCCAGGCTGGGAGAAGAGGCAGTGCGGTCACCTCTTGCCCAGCCTTGCTGCTGTGGCAGTAAGCACAGTAGGCTTCCATGTATGCTGTGCCTCAGACTCTGCTTTAGCCACAGCACTTGCCCTGCTAGTAGGGAAGGGTCTCTTAAATGCAGAGTATTAAACGTATATATATATTTTTTAAATCCGTTTTCTTCTTCCCTGATGGAAATGGGGCTTTGTATCCTGCCATCTCATGGTGCTACTCCTGCGGACCATGGTGTGCCCTGCAGCTGCTGCAGGGGTGGGAGTCAGCGCTGCACCTGCTTTGGAGTGGTGGGTGGCAAAAAGGAGGTGGCCTGTTCCAGTTGGGAGAGCTCGTGTCTCTGCCGTGTCAAATGCTGCCTGGGCAGTGTCTGGTGGGAAAGGCTGCTCTGCTGTGTGTTCTCCACTTGGCTTATTCAGCTCAGATAGCAGTGGGAAGATGGAAGCCAGGGTGATAGGAAAGCCCCAGGGGGCCTGTACCACCTCCTGTTGAGTCACGCTCCTGTTTCTGTCTCTTATCTCAGCACCTAAGCATGAAAAACATCTGAATCTCAAGCTCCAGGGACACTGTCTGCCTCCAAGCCAAGCAGATTTACTGCATTTGTAGAAAACTTGCACCTGCTTTTTTGCACTTCTGCGATGAGATAGAGGGTGATTAGAGTTTGGAAGGGCATCAGTTAGCGTGGAGGCTTTCAAAGCCCACCCTCACTTAGTGCGTGGGGTGTGAAGTAGGACTGGTGTAGTGGCTGCTAAATTTGTCATCTGTGTCACCCAAGTAGTGTTTAGACTCATTCTGAACCACCGTGCTGGGAAATGAGGGCTGCATGATGAAGCAACTGTAGTTCCTACAGGCTTGCACAACTGCTGCTAGTAACAGCCCTGACCTGCTGCTTCTAGTTTCTTCTTCACCTTCAGGACGGTGCTTTTTCTCAAGTGTTGCTCCTGCAGCTTAGAATGATGGAACGTGGAACGTTCAGTTGGAAATGAAATGGCTTAAGGGCATTTGTAATCAGCAGCAGTATTGTGGGGGTGGAACTGTGGCTGGAGAAAGAATTAGTGGCTTGTCAGACTTGTCCGGTTTGAGATTCTTTAGTGCATTTGGAGTTAGAAACCAGTGAAAAGTGCGTCTGTGACTGAGGCGAGGCACCATTCATCTCGTGTGCAGACAGTGTCAGTCAAGTGAAAACAGTGATCTTACTGCCTAGCAATGCACTCTGCGAGGCAATTACAGAAATAGTATGTCAGAATCAAAAGTGGTTTTGTCACTGTTTTCCTGGAAATGAGTGCCTTGATGCTTCCACGTTATGAGCAGCAGCATCACCGGCCATGACTCTGGTAATGACACGAGGTGACCTGTGGCACACGGATGTAATTTGAATATGGAGAGTATTGTTTGGACTTCTGGCCCTGGGAACGCTCGAGGCTTCATTTCTGTCTCCCAGAGCTTGCTGATGAATGGCTTCCCCATGGGCATGAGTCCCTAAGAGCCTTATGCGGCCTTGTACTTCTGTACTGCCCACCAACCCCTGGTACGTAGCACCGGGATGGCTGAGCCCCCACCCTGATGCTTGCTGCAGTTCTCCCAGTAGGGATGAGAAGCTTTCAGAAAGGTCACAGAATGTTTTGGAGAGGTTCGCCCCTCTTGTCTTACGAAATCAGCATGTTCTTTTTAAACAAAGTTGCTCAGGAAGGGTTTACCAATTGTGCCACTCCGGAAACAGTACTGAAGCTTTTGTTTTGAATGTGATTGTACAGGTGGCACAGAAGGGATAACAAGGAAAGAAATGATAGGCCTGTGCTTAGGGCTGTGTGTACAGTCAGTCACATGCATGTGAGTACGGAAGTTGCGGTGGAAAGCACTGATAGGTTTTCAGTCAGCATCGAGCACCTTTCGTCTTCACGTAGGTTCCCTTGTTTGTCTCCAAAGTGGAAAGGCTGATCCCTGCTTTGTTCTTGTCCCGAACAAAGGAAGCCCGTGCGCCACCAAAGCGCGACTCCCTGAAGTGCTGGGCTGAGGGCAGCCGGGCTGTGCCGTGGCTGATGGCTGTGGCCAGGAAGGGCTTTCTCTTGAAGGTGCTGCACGAGGTGCTGCTTGGGCTCTGGTGCTGCTCTGCAAGGGTTTGCAGGATGGATCCTTTGGGCTGGGAGCCTGTTCTCCAGGTCCTGTGGATTGGTGAAGGGTTGGCGCTGGGCCGTGTGTGCCAGTGGCCAGGCTCTCCTGGAAGCGAGCTCGGGGCTTTCACAGGGGCTGTAGGGCGCGTTTTACCCTTCACCCTCACTGTGCCTGCCTGGGTGGCTGTGGGCACAATAAAAAGCAAGTGTGGACTTCCTTGCTGCTAGCAGGCCTGAGTGAGCTAACAGCTCAACGGTGTGAGCAAAGCTTAGCAAGCCTGGCCGAGCTTTCCTCGGTATTATATTTACTCACTCAACTGATAACTGTAACTTGAACTCTGGAAGAGGCAGGCCCAGGGAGTCACTTTGAGTAACTCTGGACTCGCTGCTTCCTGGTAGATCAGTAACATGAGGAGAGTTGCTAGGATAGGCTGAAGTCCTTTACTAAAACCAAACCCTACTTATTTTATGCATTTATAACCATTGGTAGGACAGGAAAGCAAGGAATTGATTGAAGAGGGGTTGAAAGCTCCTCTGACTTCGAAAAGTGAGACTTAATTCTGCTGATGGAATGGTGAATTGATTCTGAATATGTAATGCTGAGCCTGGGCAGTTTGTACCAAAGGGAGCTTGGAGAGGGCAAAGCTGCTTCCCGGAATAAAACCTGAAATCGTGGGCTGCTCTCCGGGTGCCTCGCTATCGTCAGCCACCAGGAGCTGCTTTTAGGGGAACAAAGCTCATCTTTGTCCCAGGTTACAAATTCCACCTCAGTGGGTAGGGGAAACGGTGAGCTGGCCGAGCAGGGGCTGAGCAGAAGTATAAGAGTGGCTTTAGGAAAACGGCTGGAGTCACAAACTGCTGTCAGCTGGGGCCAGCCTGCTGAGCTGCCCCAGCCTTGCGCTGGAGAAACTTGTTGGCAGCAGACCTCTTCTGAGCTGTCAAAGGAAATGCTGCTTTCCTGCTCGTTTTTTTGTTCTTGCTAAAGTGAGGATGGCAAACTGAACAAAAGTTGAGACCTAAGTAATTAGTGGCAGGCACGAAGGCAGCATGAATTCCAGTTCCTGTTGCTTTAAATTTAAGCGTTAGCCATGCATCAGTGCATTCAATTAAAACATGACCTGAACTTCACGCAAGAGCAGCTATTTCCAAGTCCCGTACTGACAGGCAGAGGGCTTAGTGTTTTTTTGTCGTCTACAGGCACTGCTTATATCTAGTCCATGCATTCTTTTTCTGCTTGTCCTCCTGAAGTCAAAACCAGAGCCAATCAGACAGCCTTGAAGCATCCCTCTGGTGGAGTGGTGTTTCTCAACACAGCATTGCAGCTTTCCAGGTCACCCTGTGAGGTATGCATGCGTAGGAGCCAGCGTCCCTAGGAGCTCGTGGTGTGGCTGCTCTCAGGTGCAGGCAGCTTCCCGCTGTTGTTGGGGAGAAGGCAGGGGCCTGCAGTTGTCTGTTTTTCCAGGGAAAAACCTTGACTTGTAGCCTTCCTTCTGGGGCTGTGATTTTATCTGTGTGGTGATGCAAACCTCATGACGAATATTCCAGACTCTTGGTGGGAACGGGAGATAAGAGCCCTTCAGAACCTCCCCTCTAGTGAGCTTACGTTGTTTTCTGTGAGTCGCGAGGCCTGAAAAATACAGATTAGTAATACTGCTCTGTGCTTTCTGTGCGTAGCACTGCCCGCAGGCCATGCAGCTCCTAAGCGTACTTAATGTTTGCTTCCTGATTTTGCTTTCCTTAGGACTGACTCAAGTCCCCCAGGTACAAAAGACAGAAATTTCCTTTACTGTCTCCGATCCCAAAAGCTATGACCCATATGTGAAGAATCTGGAGGGGTTCTTAAAGAAGTACAGCACTGGTGAGCAGACTGACAACATCGTATTTCAGGACTGCGGAGGTAAGTCCTGGTTATTTCCTACATTGAGGGCTCTGACCAGTGCTTCTGTCAGGTCCATCAGCACCTGAGGGTCAGTAGTGGCGTTTTCTATCTTCAGCTGTCCCTTTCCCCATGCCAGCACCGCTCTGGTAGAGCTTTAACCGGCGGGCTTTGGTTCCAGTTCTGTCAGCTGCTCATTTAAAGATGGGTTTGGACAGACCAGACCTGGCCGGGGATGTACCAGAAGCTTATTGTGAAGGATATGTGGCTGGGGACTTGCACATTTCTCTTGGAGAAGATTGCAGCTGATTCTCCACAGCATATAGCACTGACCGTATAACCTCCCTGAAAGCCATGGGAAGTTTTACTTTGCTAGGGCCTGTGTCAGTAGTGTTGGTGCAATTCTGCAAAACATCTGGAAGATATGAGAGGGAAATGAGACAATCACCTCTTAACATGCGCGTGTAAAATCTGAGGGGATCCCTCAGTTACAAAAAGTTACCAAAAAAATCTCTGTGCTATTGTATTGCCGGTGTTTGCTCTTTTGTAGCCCGTAAGAACTCTCATTTAGGCAGACAGCCCCACAGACCCGCTGGGCTGTGATCAGTCTGTGTACGGGGAGCAGCAGCGGGGCACAGGCCTGTGCCACCAGCTCAGGAAGTGGCACTGCCCGTCTGGGCGAGTGGGAAATCCTGAGGGCACAGTGATGCAGAGATAGGGCTGTCCCTGACGAGGAGGAGGTCACACTGCATGTGGTTGTTTTTCCATTCCTCCCCCGTGATAGACGTACCTACGGATTACAAAGAGAGAGGACCATACAATGATGCCCAAGGTCAGAAGAAGGTCTGCAAGTTCAAACGTGAGTGGCTGGAGAACTGCTCTGGGCTACAGGATAACACCTTTGGGTACAAGGATGGCAAACCATGCATTCTCGTCAAGCTTAACAGAATTATCGGCTTCAAACCTAAGGTAAGTACCTCTTCCCTTTCTAACTGAAGCTACTGATGAGGATGGGATGGGCTGCAGATTTGCTGTGGGTGTGGAAAAGTCTTTCAACTTGTGCCTGCTTTTCTGTCTCTGTGGAGAGATCAGTATTAACCCCGTTCTGCAAAGGAGAGAGTGAGACCATTGTATGGCGGGCTTTAAAAATGGTTTCATTAAAAAGCAACAGAAAACGCACGCTTCAGGTTCACAGCAAGTAGCCATGAGCTGTCATAGTGCAGACTCCTGCTCAACTCTGGTGACTTGCAGAGCCTGCTAACTGAATTCCTCCAATGAGGTGTTTTCTTCAAATGACGAAATCCCACATTACCTGTGTGCTGCTGCGTGACAGTCCCAGACCTACGGTGTCTGCAGTAGGATCAGCCAGTTGCGTTGTGCCTCAGACGCCTTCCCTAGGTGCTGCAGAGCTGCCTGCCTTGCTAAAACCACTTAGTTCAGTGCAATAGTGCTATATTAGGTTTTAGACTATGAATTGTAAACTACATCTGAGAGTTAGGTACAGCTCTCTCAGCAAGAAAGACAAGCTGATCTCTGGGTTATTGAATGCAGCCTCAGAGAAACACCATGAGTGTCCGCTGTTCTGCCCCATGCTTGGTGCTGCACTGAGAGGCAGGTTTGTGGCAGCTGCTGAAGGAAGTTAATCTGGGCAGGAACTGCTTTTACTTTATTTTTTTCCTCCAGCACATTGAGATGCCAAAAAATTCTGCGAGAACTCAGAGGCAGAGTACGAGTTATTGAATGAGGCACGGTGCTCAACACACCGCTCCATCTCCTGGATGGAAAGCCGTGCGCTGGTGCATCAGGCAGCCCGCATCACCATCAATAGGTGTAGTTGAGAGGAGAGGGGGAAAGGCTGGCTCACTAATGTGCTTGGAGGCTAACTTTTCTACAAAAGGAAGGCTGTCCTTTGCTACAGGAGATCAATTGGATCTTGAATTATCTGATCCCAGGTGGAATCTGTGCTCAGGAACTTCCTGTGCTGGGTCTGTGGTTGGTGTTGCAGGGTGCTGTAAGATGCACAGTGTGACTGAGGAAGAGGAGGGTTTGGTGTGCATTGAAGAGCAGGCTCTGGGCACAGTGTGACTTCAGACGTGTGTATCTGAGGCAGTATTCATTTGTTTCCCTATTCCACGCTTCACCAGAAGCCCTGCAGCTCCTGTGTGGGGAATGGTGTTTGCCAGGCCCATCTGAGCTCTGCACGCGTAGCTGGCACTGCCAGCTTTCCCAGAGCCCTTCCACACTGGGTGATGTCAAAGTTCAGGAACGTCATCAGGGTGTGACCACCTCTGTTGTTCTTTGCTCTGTGTTTCCAGTCCTGACTGCAGTGACCTGGCGGTCAGGTGGGCAACCTCCCAGCACTGCACCTCCTTCTGCCACTGTGTGACATTTGCACAAGCAAACAGCACTCTACCATGAGACGCTTTCTTCAGTGACTCCGTGAAATGAAAGTGTTTGTAGGAGCAGATAGATAGATAGCAGCTTTACTTGGGTGCACTGCAGAGTGCTCACAGTTGTGTCACGCTGCCTGTCTGTCCTAAGAGCCACCAGCAATGGCTGTGGCCTCAGGAGCTGAGCCAAAGGGATTCCTGTTGGCTGTGGTTTGGTGCCTCTGAGCTCTGTTGCTGCGAAAGTGCCCCAGTCTGTGAGGATGCATCATCCAGTGCGTTCACATTGCCCTCTTCTTCTGGGTTTCTTCCAGGCACCAGAAAATGAGAGCCTCCCCTCAGACCTTGCAGGAAGATACAACCCCTTCCTCATCCCTGTCCACTGTGTTGCCAAGGTGAGTGAGATACAACAATAGAGAGGTGAGGAACAGCAAGCAGAGTCCTTGTCCGATGGTAACCACCTCCCACTGCCCTTCAGGCGGTTGGGGTGGCTCTCACATGGGAGCTCTTCCCTCAGTAGTGAGAGCTTCTTAAGCGCCCTTGGTGATGAACAACAGCAGTGCCCTCAGCAGGAGGGCGAGGCCAGAAGTGTCTGTAGGGCTGCCGAGCGTTGTGCTGCGGTTCTTAGCAAGGATGGCTGGGAAACGGCTCTGGTGAAGAGTTATTTACTTTGAATGCTAATGCTGCTCAGAAGGAGCAGAGGCTTTTCTTGTTTTTTGTTTAACCAAAGACAGTGGGTCGGTACGACAAGAAGCTGTGCTGACTTCTGAACGCGCAAAGAAGTGGCTGAGTGAGTTTTTAAATAAATGAATGATAAACAGTGCTTTTCCTGGCTGCACGTGCTGGGAGGCCCGGCCCTTTGGGTTGGGGCGGTCCTGGTGCTGTCGGAGTGAAGAGCGGCGGTCACCAAAGAGAGGGCACAGTACTGATAAAATAAACCGGAGGACGTGAGCGAACACAGCTACAAAATGGGTATATTCATCTTGTGTTCTTTTCTCCGTCTCAGAGGGAAGAAGACGCAGACAAGATCGGCACGGTGGAGTACTACGGGATGGGCGGCTACCCGGGCTTTGCCCTGCAGTACTACCCGTACTACGGCAAGCTCCTGCAGCCGCAGTACCTGCAGCCACTGGTGGCAGTGCAGTTCACCAACCTGACCTACGACGTGGAAGTGCGTGTGGAATGCAGGGCCTATGGGCAGAACATCCAGTACAGCGACAAAGACCGCTTCCAGGGACGCTTTGATATTAAATTTGACATAAGAAGCAGCTGATTGTAAGCACAACTCTCTCTCTCCCCCTCTTCCTCCTAGCCATTTAAAAAAGGTTTAAAAAAAAAAAAGAACAAAAAAGAAAACCTACTAGTCTTGAACAAACTGTCATACGTATGGGACCTACACGTAATCTATATGCTTTACACTAGCTTTCTGCATTTACTAGGTTAGAATGTAAACCAAGTGTAGCAATAGCGACAAATATTTATTCTACTGTAAATGACAAAAGAAAACAGAATTGAGCCTTGGGACATGCCCATTTTTACTGTAAATTATGATTCCATAACTGACTTGTAGTAAGCAGTGTTTCTGGCCCCTAAGTATTGCTGCCTTGTGTATTTTATTTAGTGTACAGTACTATAGGTGCATACTCCGGTCATTTTTCAAGCCATGTATCGTATCTGTTTTCTACTTCTTGTGAGCAAAGACTTCTGCTGTCCAAGGTGTAAATACTCAATGGGACTAGAACTGGCATGATACTTCTCATTATTTTGTTCCTTCGAAAAAGAAAGGCCCACCTGTGAGACTCTTCAACAGCACTCCATCAGGCTTCTGCCTTTTCTGTGGCGTTAGGGTGTTTTATTTGGAGGGGTGGCAGGCTAAACTAACCTAAGTGAGGTTAAAGAGAACAGATGATTGCGTACTGTGCTTTGTAGCGAATGCTGTCTCTCTCTCCACCTTTTCCCTCATCCTCCAGTGTGTGTGTGAGAGACCTGGGTCAGGCTACTGCTGTCCTCAGTGATAGGCACGACTCTTCGCTTTGTATATTTTCTTTTCTTCTTTTCCTTCTGGAGGCATCGCGCACTGTGGTGCTAATGTCTTTATTGAATGTTTTAACCATTTTCATGGTGGATGAATTTTATATTTATGCAGTTGTACAATTTTATTTTTTTCTGCAAGGAAGTGTAATGTATGAAATAAACCAAAGTCACATGTTTGAAAATAAATCTTTATTTTAAACTTTATAAAAGCAATGCAGTACCCCATAGAATGGTGTTAAATGTTGTCTAAAGTGCAAAACTCTATGTTCTAACATGTAATACTAGCCAGGAGTACAGTGCTCTTGTTGATCTTGTATTTCAGTCAGGTTGACATATTGGACAAATAAATGAATGAACACTGCTCTGTGCCCGTGCCGTCTGCTTTGGGGGTGGGGGCTCTCAGTTGTCCAGAATCTTGAAGAAGTACTGCACCTGTTTTGGAAATAAAAGACATCTTTCTCATTTCCAGCTGAGCCTGACAGGGTTGAAACATCCGTAGCATCCATTGTCACTGCCATAAACTGCTGCTGCCACCTTTGACCAAATGTTGCACGTGTGCTCTAGAACAAAGTGTTCTGTGGTAAAGTAGTGGCTTCTCTCTCTCTAAGCTAGCTGCTCCCTCAGAGGCTGCAGCAGCAGCCGTTCCTGTAACTTGCTGTTCCACAAACAAACACTCTTTTGAAAGGCTCGGCACTTTTGTCTTCACATTCTCTGGGCCTGGGGTGCCAGCCACTGGGTAGCAATAGTGTATCCTTAGCGTGAAACAGCTGCCAGAGGTGAGCGCTGCGGGAGCAGGGAGGGCGTGAGTCACAGCAACAGGAGGAGGGAGCTGCAGGGCAGAGAGCTGGGCTGGGTGCTGCCCTGAGCACAGGGTGCTCCTGGCAGGGCCACCCAGAGACTTGATGAAGTTGGGCAGCCAGCGTCCTGCTGAAGTCACCATCATTTCACTCTGTGTCAAGCGGATTGCCAGGCAGAAGTTCTTTGTGCTAAAGTAACAAAACATTGATACCCCAAAGCAAGCGCTTGAAAAAGTCTTCGTAATTGGAATGCAATACATTAGAAAAGCAGCCTGCTGAACTTTTTGCCGTCTGCTAGGAGGACAAGCACAGCTATGGCGTGCTACAGCATTGAGCATAAGCATCCGATCATCCAAAACGCAGAGCAGGAGCAGCCTGGAACACCACCTTCAGCTGTTTGATGTGCTGCTAGGGCTCAACAAAGACCGGGTAATTGAAGCACTAAAATCCTCCCCGCAGGCAGGGCAAATGCACAGCGTTAAGAAGGAACAGGCAGCCATTTGGCACCTAGCAGTCAGTGGGCTGACACCGTGATCAATCACAGCGGTGCGTGGCTCCCGGTTTCCTTAGACACAGCCTCACCCCTACAATTCATGCCCTACGTGCATGGCATTAGAGAAACAAAAAGCTTTCATTTTCAGAGCACCAAGAGATACCTAGATAATTTATCTATCTATCTATCTCCTAATTTACCATGTAAGAGTAAGAGTGAAGTCCGAGCATGAACTACTAATAAAAATAATGTCTTATTCCAGGGCTTGGCCTAACATCATAGAAACCTTAGAGCATCTGTGTGTCCTTCAGGGAGCACGTCACAATGCCCTTGTAGCATACGCCCTGATTAACATGCTATAAAATAATACAACTCCAAGCTCCTGTCCTCAGCTCACACCCTAGCACCAACTCAGTGACCTCACATCACCCATAGACGAGGTGCCCACACCTGCCAGCCTCCCACCATGGGAACCAGTAGGTGCCATGACAGACCCACTACCAACAGGTTGCTCCTGGCCCCAGCCGCAGTGAGTTCAACGGTCTTCAGGCTGTTGGTTTTCTTGTTTTTCTTTTGGTTTGTGTTGTGTTGCCTATGTAAAAGCTGCTCTCTTCAGGCTGCCTCTGCCTTACCGCCCCGCAGTACATCACCCTATAAACCACCCACCCACTCCACCTGAACACTTTGTTCCTTCTGCCAGGTTGGCACAACACCGTTAAGTACAACTATAACCATTAACGTGAACTTTATCACCCACTGTGTTGATAAGGGGCACCTGTGTTTCTGGGTTACAGAGAGAGATGCATAAAAATACTAATAAAAGAAATAGCAGAGTGACACATTTAATGACAAGCATCTTTAAGCCTTTGCCAGCACTACCACTTGCACAAATACACAACAGCAATTGGTGTTAACAGTGCCAAATGTGAGAACTTTTGGATTGGTGCTGTCCACTTGGCCCCCGAGCTGCCATGCCCAAAGCCCGGAGCTGCAGGAGCTGGGCTGAGCCCCTGACAGAGGTGCTCACAAAGCTGTGGGCAGCACAGGCCCCATGGCTGCGAGAGGTGGGCAAACTTCGGGCAAGGAAGCTCTGCCAGCTCCCACCACTCCTTTGGACAGTCCCATTCCTCCAGGCTGCTGCAGGATGCTGAGCCAGTGCCTCCCGCTCGCTATCTGTCGGCACCAAAGGTGTTTGCTCTGACCCCTTGGGTCCTTCGCTGCCCTTGACTTTTGGCAGGCAATCCACCCAGGCCTGGCTGAAAGCCTCAGCTTACTTACGACCTACAGGAGGCATCAGAACAAGCACAGCAGTTACGCATTGTATAACATGAAAATGAGGGCCACTATGTTCTCCTCGTATATAATTACGATGTGGGTCAGACACCTCCCAGCACCCATTGAAACCTATTAGCAGCTGAGATGGCTGTGGTACACCGAAGGCTCCTCACCCCAAGAACCTCGCCCTTGGGAGAAGCGCCAGACAGTAGTGTAACAGCTGCCAGCTGTCCTGCTCACACGACAAAGCACATGGCACTTTGCAGAGACCAGAACCAAGCCCGAAGACTTCAGCACCATCAAGAGACGAGGGATACCCTACCATTCACAGGTCACAGCTCCAAGAGTCCAGCTCGAGAAGCACCAAGCCATCTCCCAAGGGGAGCCAGGGCTGGGAGGTACCCGTACTGAGCCTCCGGCCAGGGCCAGGCTTTCCACAATGCCTCACATTCCAGGAAATGCAGCCACTCTCATTCCCAGGGTCCAAACAGCATAAGCCACAGAAAAAGCCTCTCAGCACATCTCACGTTTGACCCATGGCAAGGTCAGCTCCTATGACACACACACGCCTCTGGTTTCATCACAGGATGTAGAGGTGGTAGGGGAATTCACCTCTGCACACACCAGAGACTGGTCTGAGACCAACTGAATCCATCCCATGACCTTCAAACAATGCTGATATTCAGGTGTGCTCACTCCTTTCCGGGGATGGAAGAAGATTAAATTTAAGATTGGCTCGCTCCTCGCAAATCCCAGCAACCATCTACCTGCTTTACAGCATGTCGCTATGCCCGCTCCAGTTCCTGCTCAGGGACTAATAACAATAATGTTCAGGAAGTAATAACAGGGATGAATAACCGCGACTTTCTGGCTCTGACCTTACAAACTGCTTCACCCAGGAGGAGCTGAGAGCTGCTTCAGTTCCCTGGAGATTTGCTTCCATCACACACACATATTGCACAACTCACTCTGATGGGGTCGGCCGCTCCCGCTGGAGGCTTACAAACGTTACCACAAAGTTTCAGTAGTTAATAAGGAAGGCAATAATGCAATCCAGTCTAATGCCCTGGCAGAGTGCAAGTAATTATCATTTGAACAATGTGTGCATGGAGCATGGAGAGCCAGGCAAAATCAGAATTAAAAAAGGAAAGAAATCAAGTGAGGCATCCAAGGGAGAGCAGCAGATCTTGGTAATAACCCAGGACTCAGTGCAGGCACAAAATGTCCTGAAAATTCCAAGCATAAGTGGTACAGACACCTACAATTTACCCTTCTTTTACTCAGTAAACAAAGCAAAAAGCAGTGCTGATGACAGGTGTTGGCCAAACACAGCTTGGCTCAATAATGACATAGAATGACAGAATGGTTTGGTTTGGAAGGGACCCCAAAGACTTGTGGTTCTAACCACCGGCTGTGGGCAGGGCTGCCACCCACCAGCTCAGGCTGCTCAGAGCCCCATCCAACCTGGCCTTGAACAACTCCAGGGATGGGGGACCCACAACTTCTCTGGGCAGCTGTGGCAGGGCCTCATCACCGCGTAAAAAATTTCTTCCTTGTGTCTAATATAAACCTGCCTTTTTAGTTTAAAAATACTCCTTGTCCTATCACCACAATCCCTGACAAAGAGTGCTTCTTCATCTTTCCTGCAGCCTCTTATAGGTACTGGAAGGCCACTAGGTCATAGAAACATAGAATTGCTCATGTTGGAAAAGACCTTAAAGATCATCAAGTCCAACAATCTAACCATACTACCCTAACTCTAACAACCCTCTGCTAAATCATGTCCCTGAGCATCACATCCAAATGGTTTTTAAACACATCCAGGGATGGTGACTCAACCACCTCCCTGCGGAGCCTATTCCAGTGTTTATCTTCCTGATATCCAACCTAAACCTCCCCCTGTGCAGCTTGAGGTCATTTCGCCTTTTCCTGTCACCTGTCACCAGTGAGAAGAGACCAACCCCGCTCTCGCTGCAATCACCTTTCAGATATTGGAAGAGAGCAGTAAGGTCTCCCCTCAGCTTCCTTTTCCCCAGACTAAACAGCCCCAGTTCTTTCAGTTGCTCCTCACAGGGCAGATTCTCCAAGCCCTTCACAAACCTTGTTACCTTTCTTTGGACCTGGTCCAGCACCTCAATGTCCTTTCTGTACTGAGGTGTCCAAAACAGTACTTGAGGTGAGGCCTCCCCTCTAGAAAGGAGAACAACCACAGCTCCCTCAGTCTGTATATAAAGGAGAGGTGCTCCAGACCCTTGACCATCTTCACATCCCTCCTCTGGGATGGGAGCAGGACCTCACACTTGGCCTCGGTGAACCTCATTAGGTTCTCATAGGCCCACCTCGCAAGCCTGTCTCTGAATGGTATCCCTTCCCTCCAACATATCAACTGCACCACTCAGCTTGCTGTCACCTGCAAACTTGCTGAGGGTGTGCTTGGTACCTTTGTCTGTGTCACCAACGAAGTTGTTAAACAGCTCTGGTCCCAATACCGACTCCTGAGGCACATGGCTCTCCCCCTGGACATTGAGCTGTTCACCACACTCTTTGTGCAGCCAATTTCTTATCTACTTCATGGTCCATGCATCAGATTCATCTTTCTCCAATTTAGAGACAAGGATGTTGAGCAGCACAGTGTCAAACGCACAAGTCCAGGCAGATGACATGAGCTGTCCTTCTGTTTTCCTCACTGTCCCTCCCAGCTCAGGTATCCTATGATTTGCCATAGAGACAGAGCAAGGCACACCTTGAACAGGAGCAGCATGTGAGACATTCAGCAATCCTTATATGTCTTACCACAGAGAAAATCCTGGCAATGAAAGAGTACCTTAGCAGTCATGGTCCATTCACATTGACCCTTGGGTTGGCAGTTCTGGGCAAGAAGTATTAGACCGATGAGGAGACATCAGTAAAAAACATGCTGAGATCACAGACTCAATTCACATCCATCATGCCAGCAGTTTCAGTCCTTCTTCATCACTGCCAAATCAGAACTGGCAGCCAGGAGATGGAAAGCTTTTTCATCCCTGTATTAATTTAGAGCCATCAGTCATCTCAGTGCCTTTCAAGCAGCCAGACACTCATCAGTACCCTCTCCATGATATCCCTGTGAAAGTGAACCTTCTTGACTCGGTGAAGGTATCCAGCCACATGATCCAGGGAGATGTTTGCTGACCTCAATTTACAGCATCACTAAAAAGTACCATTCTCCCAAAACACTTGAGTCTAATAATTTTTACAGGTTATTTCACCTTGAGGTCACTAGTAGGAAACAAAAATCTTTTTGTTCATTAATTTTGTTTTGAATATCAGCAAAAACTTGGAGCCTCTAGTGCATCCCTGCAGGCACTCAAGGACAGGTTGGATGGGGCCCTGGGCAGCCTGAGCTGGTGGGTGGCAGCCCTGCCTAGGGCACAGGGTTGGAACTGGGTGGGCTGTGAGGTCCCTTCCTACCCAACCATTCTGTGATTCTATGATTTGCTAATGCCTAAAATTCCTTTCAGCTACACTTCACTCAGCACTTCACTAAATTGTTAGGTTAACACACTCAAAACACACAGATTCCTACTATCTTTCCAGGCAAAAGCAGTGTAGGAATGAAAACTGTTGTCAAAGAAGAGGGTCTAATTCACTGACCATAAAGAATTATTTTCACACATAAACCTGAAGAGAATTTAATCCTAGCAAGTTTGTTCAAATTGAAAGTCACTCACTCCCACCTCTCTCTAAGGCATCGAGCACTGTAAAGCCTTGTAAACAGCCATTCCCCCTCCTGTTCATACGCTCCCTTCAAGTACTGGACCACAACCAAAATACAAATGAAGTGAGTTTTATGCTATTTACTACGTAACAACACAAGAAAACAAACAAAACCAAAACATGACAGCAAGCACTGCTTTCTCAAGGACCTGAGGTAACCTACTGAGTCCCCAGGACCGCTGCCTCTATGCATCATACACATCAGGAGGGACACCTGCCTGCTGTAAAGGTGGGAACTCTTATGAATCACAGAATGACAGAATTGCTCAGGTTGGTGAAGACCTTAACGATCATCAAGTCCAACCACAACCTAACCATACTACCCTAACTCTAACAACCCTCTGCTAAATCATGTCCCTGAGCATCACATCCAAATGGTTTTTAAACACATCCAGGGATGGTGACTCAACCACCTCCCTGCGGAGCCTATTCCAGTGCTTAACAACCTTTTCTGTAAAGAAGTTTTTCCTGATATCCAACCTAAACTTACACTGATGCAACTTGAGGCCATTTCCCCTTGTCCTGTCATGTGTTACCAGTGAGAAGAGACCAACCCTGCTCTCGCTGTAAGCACCTTTCAGGTATTTGAAGAGAGCAGCAAGGTCTCCCCTCAGCCTCCTCTTCCCCAGACTAAACAGCCCCAAATGTGCCTATGATGCCCCAGGAGCCAGGCAGGTCAGGTGCAGACAAGACACTAGGTCCAGCAACACAGGTGTTGGTGCAAGCTGCAACCCTGAAAAAGCACCTGAGATTTCTCAGTAAAGCTGAGTGTGGATGTATTCTCACAAGCCACAGGAGCCAAGGGGGGCTTCTTGCCCAATAGTGAGTTACAGCTCTCCAGCCTACTCTGAGAGCATGGAAAGTCACAGTTCTTCTGATTAATGCAAATAGGGTGGAAGTGGTCACAAAGAGAGAACAAGAATGTGTAAAGCAACAAGTAAATAAGTGCAATAATGAATAAAGGCAGCCACCCATTAAAGCTCTTCCTGAGCAACCCAGATGCTCTGCATTTGGCCAGGGGACCCCAACAGGCTGCCCCTAGCAGCATTACAAATGTTATGACACAAGACAGTAACATAACATTCTGCAAAATAACAACGAAACAGAAACACCAGGCAGTCCACCAGCAGTGGCTTCACAGGCACCATCATAGCTCCTGTGCAGACTGTGCTCATAGCACTGCACCCAAAAAAAAACAAAAAAACCCACCTTCCACGTAATGTCAGTAGATCTGGAAAGCTCCGTTCTCCTCTGAGACAGGTCAGCGTTGGGAGGCCAAGAGCTCGTTTCACATCTCAGTGGCCCTCTCTGATTACAGCACTCTTGCCATGGGCTGAGCCCTGAGCTGCCACATCAGGACCATGCTCCTGTTCAACAGCTGAACTGTATGTGACAGCTGCCACAGGAAGCCCTCAGTTCCCGGATTACAGTCAGATATTCTCAGCACAGTGTCCCTCCCCAACACAACAGCAATAAATGCCACTAAGATCAACACAGGGAAACTTGTCCACATAGCCACGAGATACACTTGTAGATAGGTCACTCCCCATCTATATGCCAATGCACTTTAGAATCGAAGAGGAAGAGGGAGAATTTTACTCTGGCTCGTGACTTCAAGGAGCCCATGACAACAGTCAATATTCTTACAGGTGATCACCACCATTTTGTTCATCCTGCTCTGCATTTGCACAGCTGCCAGCACAGGGTCATCACACAAGGCCTGAGACCTCGATATTATCATAACAGAACACAAAACCAATACGAGTATGACACTACACTTTGAAAAATTGGTTATTGTTAACTGTGCAAGAAGAAATGGTTTATAGAGCTTGATAACTCTTACGACTGTCCATGTTGCTAGCATCTATGCTAGATAGAAAAACCACGTTCACAGTCTTCTGTCCAGATTAACACAGGTTTGGCTTTGTTCCCTACTCTCCATGCTTCACACAAATTTTAACACATACATGCAGATGAATGACTTCAGTTCTTTTCTCAATTACAGCTGGTATACAGCAGTCAGTCACTGACAAAAAAAAGGGTTACCCAATACAGAAAGTACAAATACAGCTGGTCATTTGCCTATCTTACCTCTGAGGCAGAGCTGGGAGGTGCAGCTAGATGAGGTCAGGAATAGGAATTCATGTAAAAATATATTTGCATCACACAGCCGTGTGCCACAGGAAAACAGCACTGCTATTACAACAAGAAAAGGTGAAGGACTCTGTGCTTAAGAAATAAAAGGACATTCTGAGCTTCTATGTAACAGTGTCCACTTACTGCTTTTGCTGTATAAGGCAAGGTTTTTTCTATTCTTGCTTTAGTCTGCCAAAAGAGCCACTGAGCTAGCTAAGGCTTAATTGCTGTTGTTTCAGATAGAGGAACACGGAGGGGTAGAGGAAGCAGGGCCTGGGTTTTTGGGTTCAAAATGAGGGAACAGAGGTAGTAGCTGACTCAAAGCCACAAACTGGGCCTCAGATGAGTTACAAAGAAGCGTCGTGCCTTCTCTCCACCTTGATCTCCCCTCCACAAAATGACCTTGCTCAGTGCAACACGGACAGGTGCCAACAGTCAAGCGCACACAGGTTACCTTCAGAAGGTGAGACTCAAAGAGCTGCTTGATTGACACTCACTGGATGCTCCTCTCTAGCACTCAAGGAGCTCCAGCCTGGCAGAACGAGGAGGAACCAGACCTTGCATCTCACCCACAAGAGGAAGCACAAGGGCTGAACTATTTCACTACTCTGTTTAAACAAGATTCTAGTTTAGTTTGCCTGTCTTGCCCACAAACATAATAATTATACAACTGATGCCCAAAATTAGGCTGCAGGTGACCCAATATCATCATTTTTTTAAAAAAAAAAAAGATCGATCATTACCAATGTGTTCAAAATCCATCCCTCTATTGTTATTTTATATTTTCCTTTCTCTACAAATCATAATCTAATGGGCATGGTGGTGATGGGTTGATGGTTGGACTAGATGATCTTAGAGGTCTTTTCTAATTCTTCGATTCTATAAGCCTATGCAAAAAGCTTACTTAATTCTCCGTACAACTGTACATACAGCCTCGGGAAATGTTTGGAGACAGAATTCCAGTGCTAACATTCTCTGATATGCAAAAACACCACCAAATGAGAGGAAGTTTTCCTACACTCCAGATTCTTTCCAACCTGTTCCCGCAGCTGTTGGATAAAAAGTGTCAAGAAGTTAAAATGGAGAAGCACTTGGAATCATAATAAGCATTACCTGACAGTGCTCGCTATAGAGCAGAGAGACTGAAATTTCCAACTGAGGCCAGAAATAGCTATTGCTTTGATGAAAACTTGCAAAAAAAGAAACAACAACCAAACCTTCCAATTTTTCATTTCTGTTCACTGGAGATGATTAAAAGCACCTTACACGGGATTATGCAGCTCAGTGTGAGCCCCTAATAAAAGGCTTCATTGCAAAACTGCCATATGACTGATTGAAACAATGGCTGCTTTATTAATATTTTAAAGGCTCCCGAGGGAAGTGCTGTACAGCTGAAATGCCCTCAGTGAAAGGTTCATTGCCATGCTATGCACTTCTGCTGTGTAATGTTTTACAAGCCACGCTGCCCTGTGAATGGAGAGAGTTAGTTCTCAGCTGGTAGAGGCAGCTTGCATAATGCCAGACAAGTTAATCGGTAACAAGCAATGCAGGAGACCTTTGTTCAGAATGTGACACACACGAATTCCACACTAAGCACATTGACGCCTCTGAGAGTTACTCATTGACATGCTGTATTAAATGGCTTGGACTATACCTTGGTGCACCTAAAGATGAGTTTAACAGAACTTCATCCTTCCGATGTCTTCTGTCCTAAACCGCTGTGTTACAACCTAAAGGAAGTGATCAGCTCACAGCTGGTACAACAGCGTTTCCACCCTGCAGCATGCCCACACATAGAGACAGTGGCAGTGGGCAGGAAGGAAAAGAGCAAGCAGAAAAAAGGCAGGTTGGCAGGGAGCAAGAGTGGTCCTGTAACAGGACTCTGTTCTGATGGAAATGGTTATGGGAAGCATTTGTCATGTCCCCCTGCTGCAGGGTGAGTGCCTCCTCGTTCACTCTGAATAGCTCATGAGATCAGCTTGCTCCTCCCAACCTCCTCAAATAAATGCAAAGGGAAAGCAGGAACAAGGCATGCTTCTTATGGCACTGCTTGGAACACCAGACCAAGGTATAGCTGGCTTCCAGCAGGTGGAATGCATGCCGCATCATAACCCAAGGGCAGATCTTAACCCTTCAGAGCATTTAGTTAAAACAGAGCCTAACGAAGGCAATGCTGGTTTGCAGCACCCACAGTCCTGATGTGGACTAAGCACAGCTGTGAACTGGCCCATCCTGTCACTGCTTATTGTCTGTCATTGACTCCCACTGTCCTGAGGCTGGATTCGGCCAGCTGAACTTCCTAGTACCAGAACATGGGCAAGTCTGTCCTCTAGATCTCTGCCAGTAGTCTGTGTTTGTTTAGAAACAGCCAGCCAGCCCCACTGGCAGGGGGAAGAGCTTCCAGCAGTACAGACTACCTGCACAGCCGACTTTTAAAGTAATGGGGAAAAACATCACACCATTATGATGTAGAATAATGGAATCATAGGTTGCAAGGGACCTCAACGCCCACCCAGTTCCAGCCCCTGCCATGGGTAGAGCTGCCACTCACCAGCTCAGGCTGCCCAGGGCCCCATCCAAGTCAGCCTTGAATGCCTCCAGGGATGGGGCACCCACAACTTCTCTAGGCAGCCCATTCAAAAAGAAACCATCAACCAATCAACCAAACAAACAAAAAAATCATCTCTCAAAAGACAAACAAATCCCATTCTTCTTGATAACAGCAAAACCACCCCCACCCAATAGGTTATTTTCATATCTGTGGAAGCCACAAATAGCTCAGAGGTAAGGGAGAAGGCCAGCAGATGATCCTGGAGGAGGTTCTCACTACTGCCTGGCTGGAAGGCTGCCTGTGACACTGAAAGCTGACCCATCTGCCTCCAGAGTCCCCCAAAGGCAGTGCCTGATGGCAACTGGCAGCCACACGGAAACACGCACACCCTCCAAGAGGAGCCAGTGGAAAGAGCATCCACAGATGCAGGCACAAGGCCAAGAAGAAAGCTGGCACATTCTCCCTAAAAGCTGGCTTGATACCTCAGTCCATTCTACTGTTTCACACATACCCTAGAAGACATATAGTCCCACAGCAAATGACATGTTATCGTCCGCTAGAAGAATTAGTCATCTAATAACATATTTCCCTCAGCAAAAGCAACGTTATCCCACCCAGAACTCATACACTGAGGGACATAGTTTAGTGGGGAAGTATTGGTGGTAGGTGAACATCTGGACTAGACGATCTTGGAGGTCTTTCCCAACCTTGGTGATTCTGTGATTCTGCTTTGAACCACTTTGTTGCTTATCTAGTTATGGCAGCATCCTCTACCTATAAATAAATATACACACATAAGACTACTAAGCATTCTGCAATAATGCAAAGAAGCTGCAGGAGACTGACCCTGCTCAAACACCATGACATGGGAACACAGGGCTTGTGGGGACAGCCCAGATACAACAGGTTGCACCTCAGTGGACAGACCTTTCAGACAGTCCACAGTTGGTGTAACCTATAGTCCCCAGTGTCTGGCTACAGTGCAAATGCCCTTAAGGAACCGCTCACAAGAATACCTTGAACTGCATGATATGGGTAAAAATTTACAGGCAGAGCATGACAAAACCTATAAATACTGGTTTTGTAATAACTACAGGCTTAGGATAGCAGCTTTTTAATGGCTACAGATGATGTGGATTCCTGCATAATCTGGAAGGTGTTCTGCCACTTGGAGCTGCAAGGAACTGAGGTGTGTGCACAGCACCACCTCCTGTGGAAAACTGTACTCATTGTACTTCCAGTGATGTGAGATTTTCACAGCATGATTTTTAATTTTCCTTCATTCTGTAAGAGGGCACATAATTTGTGAAGTCTGGTAGCCACAACACGTTCTAGAGTGCTTCAACTAAGCATAGACCAGGAATGACTAATTTCAAGGAACACTGTTTGTCCAGGGAATGCTGATTCATTGGATCTGATGGTTTGCCAACACACCTATTTCAACAGCACTTTTACCAGAAATGTTTCTCAGGTCCAAGATGGTGAGCTGAGCCAGAGCAATCTTTCACTGAATGCACACGAATGAAACAGATGCAAAACCATCTCTGGTGTGTTGCTCAGATTCAGAAAAAAAATGTGAATCCAGGTGAGCACTGTAACTGTCTGACTGGTTGAAACAGTGCCTGCTTTTTAAAACAGAAAAAAAAACTGCCAAGATGTAGACTGGCACCTGCTTTCCATATGGGAAACAAATGCAAACGCCTGCTTTGAATGAATATTCTAAGCAACATTATCAGTTGACACCTGAGAAATAAAAAAAAATTGAGGTTTTAGCCATTACCTGTGAAAATCCAACTTTTCATAAATACTCCACGTCTAACAGAATTACTTCCTTACTTCCTCCTTTGTCTCCTCCCCCCATTCAAATGGAAGATTTATGGGAGAGCTGTGAAAACGGACCGTTCTGAGCTATTTGTGTCTATATGTTGTCACTTGTGACAATACATTTTGTACTGATACAAGGACACACAAGTACAAGAAATCAATAAAAAAATGCCTGGCCCAGTAAGTCAAAGTGCTCTTCTAAGTGGCTTCAGGGCTCGCTCCTCCTGTATCAGCACACTAATAAAAACATTAGCTGCTAGAGCTTTACAACTGAAAATACACTAGTTTTTCCACATGGCCAGTTATATTTTAGACTCGCTGCATCAGCCCTCATCTGCGGAGCCTAAGTGAGTTATTCATTAACTCTCTGATATGTTTCAGTCACTGCCCAAAACGTGAAGTAGATGGTAGAACAAAGACAGGACTTAAGGGTCAAACCAGTGGGAGCAAGTGCTGCTGTTTGGTTTTCAGGGTTCGGCTTGTTTGTTTGTATGTTTTTTAGATTAAAAAGTGAATGTTCCTTTCCCCAGGTCCATGGAAAAGAGGACCAACAGAAAACACTGGAAAACTACTGCACTACATTAATTAAATATATTGCTCAAAAGCTAAGTGTGTAAGCTGACCCTCAGTTAATCAGCCCTTGTTCCTGAGAGTGTTGTTCCCTTTCCCCCGCCAGTATATGTATTTCTTGATCATGATTTTGGGCAGAAAGTTCACTGCCTTCCCTTTCTACTGACCACTGAGTCTATGAACTACCAAAGACATCGAGAACCTGTATTAACATCAGAAAGCATCTGATCTTCAATTATCTATCTCATCTCTCTGAACAGTTAAGGACATTGCTCCATTTATGGATAATCAGCCAGCAGTTGTCACTGTAAGCACTTTTAAAATCTCAGCTAGATCTTCAGCCATGGGTGATGAAAACTGCACAGGGTGGTGGGAAAATATTAAAATAGGCAGCACCTGGCACTGAGGATACCTGAGTCCTTAAGAAAGCACTGGTATGTTCCCGTCTACACAGGAACACATCTTTATTGTGCTTTGATAAATACTATACGTTTAAGGTACACAATAGGATAGTGAGTTAGCCACACATCTCCCCTTTCCATACCCATTTTGTTCTGAAAGATCAGAAGTTCCCAGAAGAATTAACATACACACTTCAACCTCTTCATCTTCCCAGTGACAAAGTGGCAAGAGCAGCAGTCCCTTTGGCCGCTTTGCCTCCAAGATCCTTGGGGCAATGCTGACCCTGAAGATGTATGCGCAGAACACGTGACCACAATGGAGTCTGGATTGTGGCAAGGATCCCCTGAAACACTGCATTAATGTTAGTAATGTAAGTACTCCACGTGCTGGTCAGCTCTCTGTACAATCCCACTGGGCTTACTGCAAGCTCAGGGATACTGGAAAATCCACTGTGCAGACCCTTCAGCATGTAAGGAGAGGCAGTACTGGAAATGGAAGCATCTGGAAAACGGTGATTCAGCCATAAAACACGGTCAAGGTTGCACAGAAGCTCTGAATCAAAGGTAGCAAACACCTTTATTCACTGTCTATCAGATTGACTCTGTCCGCTTTAGGGGCTGCAACAGTTGGCTAAGGCCCACCTCTCTGGTTAACCAAGGGTTCTAGAAAGCTTACATCACAGCATCCTCTTTCCAAAAATACTTATTGGGTTTAGGGGTGGTGCAAAACCTGACAGGATTCAGAAGAGAAATTAAACAACTTCCTGTTCTGAAAATTAAAATAGAATATAGAAGGTGTATGTGCAGGAAGTAGAGAAAAAAAGAGGAAAAAACAACTTAATGTCATTATTTGCAATAATGATTCTGCAATTTGCTTTCTAAACTAGTTGCACATATTTTTGTCTTCTGCAAAATGGAATATTAAGTCAGAACATCTACATACAGAATGTGAGAGCCAAATCGTTCCATGCCAAAATTTGAAAAGGGGTTTGGCCGAACTCACATAAAATCAGCACCAGAGTTAAAAATGAAACTTTGAAGTTCCTAGCTCTTGTGCCTGGCTTCAGGTTGCCAAACTTGTCTTTTCAAACAGCAAAAGGGAGCGCAATAATTTGCATTTAGTCTGGGGTTTTGAGCTACACTGGATGATACCTGTAATACAGATCTGGTACAACAAAACAATGCCACCTGAAGAAATGGACGAGATTGCTAGTGATTATATGCTTTCCTTTGGGTTTTTTTAAAAGGATTGTTCATCTTAGTACTGTAAACCTAGTAGGTCAGATTTCTTTCTGAAATTTCAGTCAACAAAGTTATAGTAGTGCATTTACTCTAATCTTCTCTGCTGATCGGTTGTCCTACAAGGATACCATGAAGTTTTTATCAGAACAGCAGCATTAACATCTCAGCAACAATAACATCTTCTTCCAGGATACAGACATAACAAATGCACACAAACTACACTGAAAGAAGCAAATCCCACTGCTACATTTGGACAGGGAGCCAACATAGGACCGCCAAGGTCATTCTCCTCTACAAGTGCTTTATCTGTCCCTGAGTTCTCCGCCTCTGAAACTAGTTGCTCTGTTCAATTCAATGTATTAAAATATTCTGTTATTCATTACAGAATGAAAACATTCTCCACCATTCACTGAAAACAGCATATTTCCTATAAATGTTAGCCTCGCCCAGTGCCTTTGGCTTAAATTTTCTTCTGTGGCTGCCCTGCATGCCACGGCATCACCACCCAGGGCATACAGCACTATTAGAGCTAGTAGGGATGGGCAAGGGGAAGGACTGGCTTCTGCTTGCCAAGCAAGTGATGCCTCTGTGACTGATTTTAGTACAGAAAAGCTTACAGAGGAAGTTTCTCCCACGGATCACCTCAGAGTGCACTAGATCATTTGTTTTTCATCATCCGTGACAAGCTTAAACAAATCCAGATGCTTACCAACATTTTCAGGCACCTCTATTTCTTACAAAACACAGATCTGAGGAAACTCCATAAGGTACAGTTCTGACAGTAAAAGGCTTCCATATAATGCTCATTTGTCAATCAAAATTAAGCATTCACTCAACTGACGTCTGTTACAACTGCTGCTTTAACCTGGACTATATAGAAGAAACTAGAAACATGAAGAACCACATTCTGTATACAATTACGCCTATGTTAGCTGTAAACTCAATTTAAACCATCAGCAAAATGGAGTTATAGTTGCTTTGCACCACCAAGCCGCATACAGGAGACCGACAGTGAATATGAAAGAGAATTCTGCTAAAGTGCTAAAATGCTGTATCAGCTTTGGTGAGATTCTCTTTCCTCCTGTGGATTACGTCTTTTTTTCTACTGTCACTTAAAAGAAATAACTGATAGATCTTAGGCACACGATGACAAATACCTGTTTGTTTGTTTAAATCCAAGCCCCTTGCGCAGAAATCAAAAGCTGCCAACTTTCAGTGGCAGCTTGGAAATGGTTTAAAAAGCTGCAACTTTGTTGATGTTGGCTTCAGTTCTCAATTAACACTATGCTATTTTTTAAGTTAGATGCAATTTCCTGTCAAACGGCACTTTAACCCACACATCTAATTTTACCTCATTGATGGGAGATCATGATGCAGTTAGCTGTTCTTCCTCCCTCAATGAAAACACTTTTGGCCATATAAAATTATCCAAGCTAGGAAAACTCTTGCTCCTTCATCATGTTTCTAATAGTCTGACAACAAACCACTCATAAATGCCTGTAGAAAGTATGGTAGAAGCTATGCACACACTGAAAAAACATGCATTGATGGAAAGATTCATTCAAGATACGCTGACACGCTACTTCAACATCTCTTGCCCAGACCTCATGGCATTAGGTGACTGAGTTTGTTCTGCCTTTATAAACTCCTTTAATTTATTTTTTTCCATTTTGTTGGACTTAATGAAAGCACACAAAGGCAAACACAGATAACAATGATTAGTAAGTAACTATAAAACATGGGAAATTCCATATGACATGCATAATTATGCCCATGTACCAATAAAACTGGTGCCTATGTGAAGAATTTGAACCTTTAGTGCCTGGAACATCCCAGGCCTGACACAAGCTCTCTGTGGAAACAGGCGAGATTAGGAGTCATAGTGGTCATCCAAGCAGAGGCCAAGAAGGTGTCCTTGCAGAAGCACTGTTAGAGGTTGGTGTCCAGTTCAAAAGATATATTCAACCAAACAGAAGACAATTTTCATTTCACTAAGTATTTTAGCTTACTATGCTTGTTCAAGAAAAGTACATAGATCAAGTTTTTAGAGTACTTGCATGAAATGAGTTCATTGCTCTTTATAAACTTCTTGCTTTTGTTTCTCAGTGATCACTGGAATCCAGCAAAGCTATTCTTCAAATAAAACTCTTCAACAGCTTAAAATAGTGTCACATACAGTTTTTCACCTTAAATTTCCTATGATATAAAAGCATATGTTTATCTAGCAAGTCTTACCTCCAGAAGTCCATCTTCTGGTAGATCGGTGCAGTGGACAGCATTCTGAATCTTGTTCTTCCCAAAGACAGCACGCAGAGTTCCAGGTCGGAGATGACGGGCTATTTCCTATTAAACACAAGAAAATCAAAAGACCTTGTGAACTACATGGTGCTGTAGACTCTTATAACGCAAAACATTACTGTGATATACTAGCATATGTGGCGCACCAGAAAAGAAAACAAAGAGGGTAATTTCAGCTTGAACTATGCAGGGACAAACGCTAACAAGTCAAGATAAAAATCTGTGAAAACTGTCTGCTTGTAACAGCCAATTGAGTCAGGTTAGTTGGAATGGAGGATTCTCCACATTACAGATACTCCTTCCTAGCATTTGTAATATTATAGTTAACTTGTGTTAACAATTTTACAGCTTCCAAGAACAGAATGTGCCAGTACTTAGTGAGCAGACACCAGCACAGAGCCTGTAGACTGCCTCCATGAACAATGTACTCTCTTCCTCAGAACCTGATATTGGTGACAAACTACTGAGCAGTGTTTCAGCCATCCAATGCTGCTGTGCTTCTGTGACCCTGTGACTACCGCCAGTATGGTTTTCAACTAAGGAAAGATGTTGTCTTTGGTTTGATCCTTCTCAGTATCACCCCAGACTCTTTACATCTCTCTGTTCTCACTGTTCTTTGTATTTGACATTTCAACCCTCTTTCTTTATCTGTAATACCAAACTTCTCCTTGGCCTTCAAGAGTACATTTGATTATTATAGCAGATACCACTCAGATCTTGAGACAACAATCCTCTCCCATCTCTGCTATGGTGAATTTCTCACCTTATACGTCACAGGACTGCCTTTGTTGTCTCCTACCCCCAATATGCTCCTTCTTTCAAGGCATACTGCAACCCTGCTGCACTTCTCTGCACTATCAATCACCTTGCAGACTTTTGACCCTCTTCCTATGCCAACCATACCAAACCTTGTTGATCTGTCCTCCAGCATATTAAAGTATAATCACTTTGGAAGTGGCTAGCATAGTTTTACTGTGCCCCTCCCAAGTGTTTGCTTTGCTGTCACAGCTGGTCATTCCTGACCCCACAGCCAAATCACCAGACTGGGTTGTCCAGGCGTTCCTTTTTGTGTCAAGGTGGTTCAAAGCAATTTCAGTAACAGCTCCTGGCTGACCTGGAAATCTGTGCACAGGTACAGATGAGAACCACTTGCATAATACACACTTTTTTTCTGGGAAGGCAGTTGAATGAGTGTTCCACAAGAACTCAGAAGAGTGTATCTGCCAGCACTCTTCAGCCACTTTCCAACTTCTTTCATTTGTCACATCTCATTCCTAAAGTAAGACTGGACTTTCAGGGCAAGATTTTCTCTTAGCCCAGCAAGCTCTAGCTATTTTCCTGTTATAACAATAACTGTAGTAATCTATTACCCAATAAATCTAGCTCTCTTTACAATGCTGATCTGCTATACACCTATAAGACAAACTGCTTTAACACTTGAAGCATGTCTAACATGGTAAAAGTTTCAGTTCTCCACTGCTACTGTATATGCATTACTGATCATTCAACATCTTTAAATACAGATGCCAGGGATATTTCAATAAGATAATCTTGACATCAAGCAATTTTTTCTTTAAAGTTTCAGAGTTTGATAACAAAAAAAAACAAATAAATGCACAAAACACCTCCTTATGCTCCTCACTAAAGCCCCGTGATGAGAAAATCTGCTGGAGAAATGGAAGTCACATACCAGTTAACTACAGCTACGTAACACTTAAATCAATCACTTGCTTAAAACAAGTACTGATTCCAGTAAGAACTAACATGTCAGAAAGCTGGCAGTAAGCTTGGGATTATTAGAAAAAAACGTTTGTGGCCAAGGAACCTTTGGAAATACTTTAGTAAAAGATAGCTTACACCTCAGAAGCTAAACAGAACACGAAACACCTAACTTTATCTCCTGTCTATCAAACTCTTTGGCTGAAACTGTTCCCTCCTCCCACAGGTCCAAAAATGATGCTTCTTAAGAAACTTCCCCAAGTTTTTCCTCCTTTCTCACAAGACTCATTTTTGCTTTCTTTTTTTTTTTTTTTTTTTTTTCCCTTTAAAAGCAGCAATAGCCATTTCATTTACCATTTGCCCTTAGCTACCATTTCTGTTTCACACCTTCACACCAGAAGACTTTGCTTTTGTTCTCCACTTGGACTCAGCTCGCTCTCAGTAGGGCTGGTAAAGGCTCCCACTTTTGCAGTATATGACCTCCTCTTCTTCCTCCAGTTTTCCTACACAGGATACGACACGTTCTCCTGCCCCCTTTTAGTTCACGAACTTTCCTGCACAAACAGGGACTGATTCTGTTCTGTCTGCCATTGGTTTAGATTAGAAGACAAAGGCAGGTGCTGCAGGTCCTTACATTGTTAGCACTTGATTAATAAGAATCTAAATAAATCTTTCTGGCCATCAGTTAATAAGCAGAACAAGAGGTAGGACATTCTCCATTTACAATTACGTAGCCAGAAGAGGAAAACAAGCACTGATTCCAAAGTGTTATTAATCTATCTCTTATAACACCACTGAGAAACCTCCAGGGAACAAAGTAACAGTGAAGGACAGAGATACGAACAGCCGTATAAGGCCCATACACAGGTGTTTGTGTGTATGTATAGTTGGAAATCTTGGGAATGTTTCAGAGAGGTGGAAAGAAAGCTCCTTACAGAATTTAGTCCTCATAGCACATCTTAATATACACTCTTCAGCTCTATGACAGGATGCTTGCTGAGCGCTTTATTTATAGTGCCTTATATGCAACAACAGAGAGACACAAATATAATAGTTGTGGGTTTTTTGTGGTGTTTTTTTTTCCCATTATCCATTTTTTTTATAAGCTTGTTGCTGAGTCTAGTTTTAGGAATATGTTTTGCATAGTCACTTTCAAAACTTTCTCGAAGGAGCTAAGGCAATAGCTTCAAGTTGTGCCAAGGGAAGTTTGGACTGGATGTCAGAAAGAATTTCTTTGTGGAGAGGGTGGTCAGGCATTGGAACAGGCTGCCCAGGGAGGTGGTGGAGTCACCATCTGTGGAGGTATTTGAGATGTGTGGATGTGGTGCTTAGGGATACGGTTTAGCAGTAGACTTGTAGTGTTACGTGAATGGTTAGACTTGACAATCTTCAAAGTCTTTTCTAACCTAAATGATTTTATGATTCTGTGAGAGTAGGATGACGGAGGAGTTAAGAGCAACTACAGCTGTTCTACCATATGCCTAAGAGAGGAAGAACATGTGTGTGCAGGAACTTCATGCACGTGTGCAAATGAGAATGCTACAAACTCACTTCTCCCATGAAAATTACACTATGTCTGCAGCAAACCAATCCATGGTAGGCTCCATCCTCTTGGATGTCATGCAGCAGGTTATTTCATCACACCTTATAGACTGAGCTTTGATCTATAGCCAGCCCCTTGAAGAGCCTTATCCTCTTACGCAAGCTACAGACACCTGTATTTCATGTTTCTATCTAACTCTGCCCTGTGAAAATACCGCTTGTATGAAATCCACTGAATGTGCTAAAATCTATTTCTATATGAGTGGAAGGAAAAAATCACTAGTGATATTGATAGAGTAGTATGTCAAAATCAGACTGAAAAATCATAAACATTCTTAATGAGCAAGGCTCATGAACCACTTTTCCTTCAAACAACTGATTTTTCATATGCTGGACAGGAAGTTATTATTTGGAATGTTAAAATATATTCCAGCCAAAACTGCAGATTTCAAGTAAATTGGCCGGATTGTTTCTTAAAGCATCTGTTTTATTTGGATGTCTGGAAGGGCAGAAAGGTCACTGTTCTTAAACATTTCTGCATGCTTTATTGTTGTTTAAATAGCATTCAAGCTAAAACCAAAGCTGCAGCCACTGGCTCTGTGTAGCAACCCTTTCCTCCTTCCTCGCCATGAAACCACACAAACTTCAAATGTATCAAAAGCACACACAGGAGCTTCTATAGCCTAGAACTGTGTTCCACTTAAACGTCAACTGGAACAAGGGAACCTTGACAATCACTTGCTAGTTCTCTCGAGTGAAGCAAAATGAAAGTAAGAGAGCTCATGATCCATCCCTCACCTATTACAGTGTGCTACCAGAACAGGTTCATTCTTTTAGGTTTGCTTTCAGGACAGCAGCATTTAGAGGACTTCTTTTGCTGCAAGAAACCCTGCACAGTCCCCTCTAAGCCTCAGCAAAACACCCTGTTTGCCTTCTTCTAAGCCCTAGCTATACACTGGCTCCTTGCTCCTCTCAGCATTCCTCATTCATCACTCTTTCTAAGGCTTTATGATGACCTGGTCTGCCACTCCACACTCACAAAGCTTCTTCCTTCTCTGCTTCTCCATGCTCAGCCACTGTCATGGTGAGGTTGTCGTATGACTCAGAAGGCAGGAGCCAGAGCCAGGCAAATAAAACAGGTGCTTTTCTCCTCCTACTGACCAGCTATGCCTTTTTTCAAGAGAACAGAACTCATATTAACAAGGAGATAAAGTAAATTTCAGTAGTTGCAGTGGAATTTGTCTGAACTAACTTTAGTCAGCTGAAAGCTGATGGCAACTGAGCTTCCTCTGTACTGAGTGAAGGGCGATAAGCCCCTTCAGAAAGATTCCTTTGCAGCACAATTTGCAAGGCAGGTAGGATAACTGTCTTCTCTTCCCATCAACACAGCTTTTCAGTGGGCTCTCATCTGGGGAGATTTTAGCACAAAACAGTAATTCTGACACAAAAAGTAAAATAAAAAAGCAGCACAGCCTCTGCTATGCAGAATGCAATGCTAGACCAGCATTTCTTGTAATGGTTATTCAAGTGAAGAAATACCAGAATAATACTGTTACAGTGGGAGCAACTTCACTTGATCAGTCTGATACATCCTTCTCAAAAGCTCTCATCCAAAGGCTAAGGCTGTGCTGTCAAAATCACATTTGTGTTCACAGATGACCTTAAGCATGATATCACAAGGGCTAGCTTGCCTCAGCTTGCTTTGTATGCTTTCTTTGCAATCCATACTTCCTCCAAACTCTAGCCAACCATTTTGATAGGGGTGCTTTTCCCATTACCACTTCAACTCTGACCTGGCTGACATTCCTCAGTTTCATACAATGAGCCACCTTATACTCAACATCAGTCACAGCAGAACACCACAACATCTTCATGCTCCTTCATCAATCTGAGCACTGTTTAACACACAAATGCACTGCTGAGCCTTCTACCTACATTACTGAGAAGAACCTAAAGAAGATGGTACTGTCACTGCTGTGAAGTCTTTAACTGAGTAAGAAACCATTTTGCCCTGAAAGCTGGGGCCCTTCTGTTGACAAGTACTCCAGAGACTTTCTAAATACAAAACAAAGTCAATGTTAAAGAGAATGCAGAAGGTTTCCTTCCACTTTCATTTTATAAAGCTATCCGGAACAGAAGTCTCTCGATGACAAAGTGATACATTTTCTTGTCTTTGTCCACAGGAGCTGTAGCAATGTCACGTGGACTCACTATCGAAGGCCTTACACACACATCCAAGGGACTCAGTGTTATCAGAAACTCTTTTGTATATTCATATGCATATCATAAAAAAAGTTAAACCAAAACAATCCCCTCTGAACACACATACATGCACCCCTCACCTTTTAATCTTTATCAAAAAATGAACTGAGGTACCAATCCTCAAGAGTCTGGAAAAGCAACACAAATTCTTTACAAAATTTAGCATAGTCTTCTATCATCTGAGCACACCACATACGACCTGGACATCCAAGCTGTCTTCTCCTGATTGATGATAAAATATTTATGTTCCCAATCACTTATTGGATGTCACAATTAACTGAGTCAAGTCTGTGTGCATACAGTTACGTTTTTGAAGTAGTGTGGTTGTAAAGGTTTGTTCAGCAAACTCAATGATCAGAGCCAGGCAACAGCAGCGTTTTCAGCTGCAAGGTTGTAGAAAGTGCGTCAGAGATTTGTCTTCTGAAATCAAACAGTTTTGCAATGGTAACAGCAAGTAATCAAATCATAGTTTATTTTGTTACAAAAGCCCACGCTAGCTTGGGTAAAAAAAAATCCATCTGCTCTTCTGTTTACTTTAAAGTCAGCCTACCTCTGAACTAAGCGCTCCGCAGCCCAGTATCTTCTGGAATTTTTGTTAACAGCCCTAAAATTATGTTCTATACTCCAGTGTTGGCAGGTTTTTGTGAAGCTCACAAGTCTGCAGAAGTTGTTATACTGTCTGCTTCTCACCCTGCCTCCCCTTGAGGCACTTTCATTCTCTCCACTTCACTCCCACACACATTCCCTACAGAGCCTCCTCACTGGCGGCCCAAAGGTGCCACACCAGCTCTCCACAGACTTCTCTGTGGGCAGCAAACGTGGCACATTTGCCAGCCTGAGATAGCATTTTTGCTGGTCTTAGCACTACTGATTGATGTATGAGCAATTCTAATGATAACCACCCTGCTCAA
Source organism: Alectoris magna (assembly GCA_030625065.1). Classification (NCBI taxonomy): domain Eukaryota; kingdom Metazoa; phylum Chordata; class Aves; order Galliformes; family Phasianidae; genus Alectoris; species Alectoris magna. Next base: position 112,819,592 of record CM060560.1, read on the forward strand.
ATTTATTTACTGTTGTATTTATGTACATATCTGACACAGCTTATGGGCAAGAAGCCACACTCTGGAGTTAAGTGTATGCTAGAGTTGATGATGTTTTGAGGATACCTGACGTACCAAGTGTTAGTTGGCCACAAATTAGGAATAAAGATAAAATACCTACTTATCTTGCTTTACTACCGGGGTGGAATAACATACTACATACATTACTCAACAAGCTGGAAAAAGCATTTAGTAACTGAAAAGCAACTAACAAGACATCAGAAAATACAGTATAGCTAACTGTAAACTGGTTTATTAGTTACTTTACTTTAAGATTTAAAGATGAAACATTGGTCCTACTGACCATTTTCCACCACCTTCAATGCATCCAGAATTTCATCCATTTATTAACTCACATGTAAAACAAGGACAAAAAAAAAAAAACCTAAACTGCAGGGGATATTCTAGAATATTAAACCATGTTAGCAAAACGTAGAGTCTCCATGAAATGCAAGAAGTCCCTATGAAATTGCAAGACATTTTTAGCCTACAGATATCTTGGCTAAGAATAATTGCAAATAACATTTTTTTTTCAGAAATTATAGAGACAGAACTTCAGATTTGCAAAAGCAGTCCAGATATCTGAACTTCACACTTTGCAAGTCAGAGAACACTGCTTCTAAGCTTCTACCAAGATTTCCCAACTTGAACCATCCACTTCAACAGAACATGCAAACCCTTCTCACTTGGAGCTTAGCAACAGAGTGATTTCCCTTCCACTCTGTGCCCTGAAGCCTCTCCTAGCCAACAGCCGGCTTTTCCTTGGAGGCAGTAGTGCTGCCATTTCTTCCCACACAGTTGTGAACAGCCCTGTTCTGATGGAAGAATCACTCATTATTTCATGTAACAACTACATTCTCTAAAGCCCCTGCTGTGTTCAGGACTAGCTGTACTAGTGAGTGTTCCTATATGTACCAAGACCAAGTTCCTGCCATATGAACAGACAGAAAGAACAGAAAATATGAGGAAAATGGGATAGGAAGACAGAGATACATCAATTTCGTAGAAGCACAAAGAAATACGTACTTCATAAGCATCATAAGCTCAATGTCTAGTTCTTAGCTCAGATCTTCCCAATCCAGTTCCTCAACTATTCCCTCTCCTTGACTTACTGCTGCTTTAATTGCAGTGTAGCACACTGTTCATAAGTCACGGTCTGCAAAATCCAGACCATGCCGGTCACCAAGGGGAAACAGAGAGCTACCATGGGAATATACCATTGTTCAGTTGGAAGGGACCTCGAGAGATAATCTAATCCAACTGCCCGAACAATTTAGGGCTAACTAAAAGTTAAAGCATGTCACTGAAAACATGATTCATAATGACTCTTGAACACTGACAGGCATGGGGCATCCACCACCTGAGTAGGAAGGTTTCCAGTGTTTGACCACCTTAAGAGTAAATAAATCTTTTCTGACTCTTCCCCCAGAACAGCTCTGTGCTGTTCCTATCCTGTCATCAGTGACCAGAAGCAGAGCCCAGCACCTCCCTCTTCTTCTCCTCCTCAGGGAGATGCAGAGAACAAGGGCCTCTTCTTCTCTAGACTGGGCAACTTGTGTGCCCTCAGCCTCTCCTTACAGGACATGCCTTCCAGCCCTGTTACCAGCTTGTGGGCCTTCAGTGAACGCTTTCAAGCACCTTAACATCCTTTTCATATTGTGAAGCCAAGAATATGTGCAGTATTCAAGGTGAGGCTGCGCTGATGCAAAATATAGTGGCAGAATCACCTCTTTTGACTGGCTGGGTGTGCTGCGTTTGATGTACCTCAAAACTTGATTTGTCCAGAAAGATGTTGTGAGGGACAGCATCAAAAACCTCACTACGTTCCAGAAAGATTACATGCTGTGCCTTTCTTTCATCCTCAAGATGATAAGGTCAAGTGGGTGACCTTATCTTAGGAGATCAAGCCCACAATGACAACATCCAATAACAGCTTTTTTCTTCAAATGTCTTTCAGTAACACCTAAGATAACCTACTCTGTAACTTTTCCAAGGACTGAGGTTAGACTAACAGAACTATAACCTTTCAATTAGTCCTGCCAAATTACAAGCTAAGATATTTGGTCCCCATCGAGATGAATGGATTCTGTACCTAAATGATCCAAACCCTGGGGAGGCAGTAAACTTTTCTGAAAAGAGGGTCTAATCTGCAGATGGGAGCCTCTATTTCCTTCAGGAGGGAGTTACCTCTGACTATAACTTGCTGTTGTTTCTTCGCAGCACTGTCTTGATGTTGCACTTGCTACATGGGGTATTGGTCCATCTGACCTTGGTGGGAGAACATGCATGGATTCCTCTTTTTCTATCTTTTCGCATCCCTTGCCTACCATACCCAGAGCCTCACAGCTATCCCACAAACATGAAGAACTCCTGCTGACACAACTTCTACCCAACCTCATTCTACCCTTCTGACCAGTAGAACAGGTGCAGAGAAAGGGAAATCTTCTAGATAGAGCTATTCAAGAGAAGTCACACGTGGACATCAGATGCATGCCATCACACTGTAAATGAAAGAAGCTGCTAAAAATTCTGCTCAGGTGGCCCTGCAGTAGAAAAGAAATAATCAGCCTATACCAAACAAACCAGCAAACAGAACCCTAAATTTCTCAGGTTCTCAGCATTTGAATTACTCATTTTATATCCAGTTTTCTTAAATACCTTTTTTGTTTGTTTGTTTATAACACCCAGAGGCAATGAGATCAGTACTAAAGACTGAAAACTCTGACTGCAGCTGTTTTCAAAGCTGTCAGCAATTGCAGAGAGGAGGATTTAAAGAACAATAATAAAAACAATAAAATGTCCATCATCATCATCAAAGTCAATCCAGACTATCTATTTCTTTCTGTTACAGAAGGGAAGCCTGAGACCACAGATTTACTTTTGCCCACTGTAAAGCCATTGTAATGTAGCTCAAGCAGAAAGTAATTTCAAATATGTTCTGGTCACAGCATGTACATCTTGCATTAATTTAATGGCATACAAAGCACCTATAAAATTTTAGTCCATATACACCTTGCAGAAATATATAGTCTATGGATATGACTTATGCCACCTACAAAGCCAACTAATCCATTTTAGAGGAAATCCACCTGAGAAACTGAGAATCTCCTTCTAGCAGTAAAGAATCTCCCACAGATCAATTTATTTTGTGTACTCTAAGACCAATTTATCACCAAGAGTACATAAAATACACTATGAGCTGCACTTCTTTTTCTGTTTGGTTATGATTAGCTCTACCACCTATTTATTAACCAAGCAGAGTTTGAAGAAGCAGTCCTCTGGGATAAGAGTTTTTACAGACCTGGTCATCCTCTCCACCTGTCTATTCCAAGAGATCTTACTAAAAGAAAATAGAAAAGTCATGGCCATCCAGGAATTGCTGGCTGAAAGACATGAAATCTTTTGGGACAGCTGCAGTCAACTCCAGGATACACAAGCTCACACTATTATCATATTTATATGGAACAATAAGGACACTGCTGCCCTTTTCTTGCGTTTTTGTAACTTCCTCTGTTGTACATTTTCAACAAGCACTTCTATGCATTGACTCTGTACTCTATACTGCCTTATACAATGCTCTGGAAAAAAACCCTTGCAGCCTGGCAAAGTTCCAGCTTGGTATATTATTTTCTTACATTGTTTTTTACTGGAGATAAAATTCATACTACTTCATAAATTAAGGTATACGTAACAGTAGTACAAAACTACTGTGTTCCAACCTTCAGTTAGGAAGAGTTCAAGGGAAGGACAAGCCTATCTACAGTCAACAAAAGCCTGAATCAGGCATGTAAGGCAAATGCTTTTAATCAATTCAAATCAAAGATTCTGCAAAAACACAAGGTCACTGTGACCGGGATGTATATCTGTTCTATGCTAAGAAACCAGAGAAGGAAAAAAATGTTGTTCAGTGCATAACAATAACATATTCTTTCCCAGACAGGGTGATGTCAGCATTTCCCATATCTTCTGAAAACACTGCTCCCTTTTTCCACGAAAGGACTAAGGTCATATGGAATTTTCTTTTTACTTCAGTCCCCCTTTTCAGGGATTAGCTTCATATATTCAAAAATATTGCTGCTTAGTGTAAAAGAATGATTTGCTGCCTACTATAACAAAACAGAACACAAGGGAAACAAAGAAAACAACAGCTTAGACTGAAACTAACCCAGAACCAAGCACATTCTCAAGGAGGCTCTTACCTTGTGCTTTTATGGACTGAATATTTCAATGAATCCATTCTCAAAACATCAGGAGCTAGGGCACAAACCATCACAGAGTATTTCAAAGGCAGAAGTAAAAAATAAATAAATAAATAATGGCAGTCATCAACGAAGGTGGACCTCCCATGACCTCAAGAGAAGACAACAGAAGACTATAGCCTGTGAATTCTGATGGCTAGATTTGTGTCTTACTGGCTAAGACTGTATACTCACAAGGGGAAAGAATATTCTCATTTTTAGAATAAAGTATTTAAGCCCTCCCATTGGCAAGGTAAATCACATTTTAACCCTGTCTAGTAGGGAGAAAGAGAAACAAGCCCTGGAGAGAGAATACTGTAGGTCACCTTTGATCAGCCTGCTGTGATAAAAGTACATCGTGCATTTGTCAGCATCAGGCTGGTGTCACACAATCATCTGGCACGTTAAAAGCCTACCTCTTTTTCTACAGTAGTGAAAAACGAAACATTTCTCCCTAATCCATCTAAAATACACAAGGAGTGAGAGACAATTAAGATACAGTATTTAGAAAGCTATTAAACAAAAAAAGCAAAACAAGTAAATGCTGAATGAAACTAGGTAAGACAAGCATTTTTAAAAAGTTACTTGTTTTCAAAAATAATATATGATCCATCTACATTACATAGGCCGCTCCAAAAACAATGCCTCCTACTTATTTCCATGGAAATTACAACAGATACAAAGAGCATAATAACACTATTTGACAGAACAAATTCTGTTTTTCAACATAGACACCACCATTAGCTATGCATTTTTACCAGCGATGAACAAGAGCCTGCATGCTAGACTCATCAAAATCTGCCCCAGTGAAAATGACCCACTGCTTCACAGCTGCTATTACAGCATCACTGCTAGGAAAACGTTGCCCACACAGTCAGTCCACCTTTCATCGGTCCAAACAGATGGAAGTCAGAAGGCACCAAATGTGAACTATACTGTGGGTGTGGTAGGACAGTCCAGCCAAGATTGTCAATGTGCATCACTGTCTTCCAATTGGTGTGGGGCTTATAGATATCATGTTGCAGAAGAAAGGCTGTCTTCTTCTCTGGCCTGATTCTGGAAGATAAAGCCTTCAGCTTAGTCAGTGCTGTAGTACAGCGGTCAGAGTTCACTGTCCGAGTTCCAGGAAATGCAGCTATTCCTTTCCTATCCCCAAAAGACAGTGCACATCACTTTACCTGTTCAGGGCTATATCTTAAGCTTTTTTCTTTGATAGAAATTCACATGATTTGCACCTGATTGAGACACTCTTCATTTTGTGGAATGACAGCTGTGCATGGCCATCCAGAACACAGCTTGTCTTTCACATTGCTGTTGCCACTGCTGACATACACCACCCCTGCATCACTGTGCTCACATCCACTGTTTGATCTGTGGGCCAACATCATTAAATAGGATGCATTACTTTCAGAGAAGCCCTAGTATATACCAAATCCATAGTATCTCTCTGAAATGTGGCATACAGTGAAAGCTTGATGACACTCTAAACAGGAAGATAAAGTACACAAAGGACAGGGAAACATTAATTTTTTATAAAAGACCTGCAGATGGAGAGTTAGAATCAAAATCTCGCTTGTTAAAAAAAAAATCAGATCCTAAAGGCTGAGTAGACAAATTTATGTAACTCACAGCATTTGTAAGAATCTTGTCTTCATCACAGAAGCTTAAAATACCTTATTTTTAATAACACCCACCTATTACTTTGAGACGCATACAGTCAGAGTGCAAAGGGAACCTTTACAATCCCTAAGACAATCTTTAAGACTTCCTTCACACTTACGATAGATACAATTAGTCTTTGTGATTTCAGATCAGCCTGAATGTCTTTCATTATGAAGCATCTACAGAGCTGAACGGCACAAAAGTTCTTAAAGAAGAAATAAGGTTTCCTTAAAAGTAAATATTCTAAGTATAGTTTAATTCTTTATAAAATGGTTAGGGCTAAGATGTGTTGTAAGGAAAAGTCTAGAAAACCTAGCTTCAGCATTCTTTGGCATGTTACACATACTGTGGCATAGATAGGAAGTCTCTGTGGCAGCACAGCAAGTCAATGAAGATGGAACTGAATCTGGCAAGGGATTCTACAGGTATGTAGGACAGAAGAGACAGGCCAAAGAGAGCATACCTCCTCTGCTAAGTGGAAAAGGAGGACTGGCTACAACAAATACAGAGAAGGCTGAGGTCCTCAGTGAGTTCTTTGCCTCAGTCTTCACCAGCAGCCAGGATTCTTGCATCCCTGAACTTCACATCCCTGAACCTGTATCTCTAGGTGGGAACTGGGGGAGCAAACTCCACCTCACTGTAAGGTCAGAGCAAGTCTGAGACAGATTCACGAGACTGAATGCGTCCAAGTCCATGGGGCCAGATGACATGCATCCCAGGGTCCTATGGGAGCTGGCTGATGTAGTTGCCAAGTCTCTCCATCATGTTTAGAAAGTCATGGCTGTCAGGCAAAGTCCTTCGGGACTGGGAAATGGGAAACATCACTGCCATTGACAAAAAAGGGAGGAAGGAGGACCCAGGCAACTACAGGCTGGTGACCCTTACCTCTGTGCCCAGGAAGTTCAAGGAACAAATCCTCCTGGAAGACATGTCAAGGCACATGCAGGACAAGCAGGTGATCTGAGACAGTCAGCATGGCTTCACCAAGGGAAGGGTGTGCCTGACCAATCTGGTGGCCTTCTATGATGGAGTGATGGCATCACTGGACAAAGGGAAGGCAAGTGATGTCATCTACCTGGACTTCTGCAAGGCCTTTGACATGGTTCCCCACCACATCCTTATCTCTAAATGGGAAAAAGATGGATTTCAAGGATGGACTGTTCAGTGCACAAGGAAATGGTTGGAATTTCACAGCCAGAGGGTTGTGGTCAATGGATCTATAACTAGGTGGAGGCCATTAGCAAGAGAGGCTGTGGATGCCCCATCCCTGGAGGCGTTTAAGGCCAGGTTGGACAGGGCCCTGGGCAGCCTGATCTAGTACTTGCTCTAGCAGCTGGCAACCCTGCCTGTGGCACAGGAGTTGGAAACTGATGATCCTTGAGGTCCCTTCCAACCAAAGCCATTTAAAGATTCTGTGAGATCAATAACCAGTGCTGTTAATGCCTTGTGACACATCTTTGTTTTTCTTCAGACTCTGGTCTTATGTTCGGCTTCCTCCTCTTGCTAAATACAAGCCATTTATTCCAGCCTGGGACCATGCGCAAGGAGCCTGGAGCAAAGTCCGACATAAGGGAAATACAGCGATACAGATGGGAACCCTGAGGCTTCTAAAGTTGATGCTGATTTCTAGGAGGGCATACAGAACCTTTGATAAAATGTTGGTAACTTCCTCAAAGTGTCCAGAAATTTCAGTTAAGAAGGGGCCTTTGTTGTCATGGGATGCTAAAACATCGCAGTGATAAGCAGCAGAGGAAACTGAAAAAAAAAAATTGCTATGTAGGCTAGACAGACTTTGTTGGCAACTGATAAATAAAATAACAAAATCCTACAGCAACCATAAACAAGATGCAAACATATTCTACTTTCAGTTCTTTTCCAGAAGACCCAGAACCTTCTCTCCTGTGGATACAAGCAGCAGACTCCCCCCCAGTGATGCCTCTGTGGTGGCAGTGAGCTTGATATCAAACCAGGCAATACCTTTTATTATCTACTATTATCTATTTTATCAAATGACTGCAATTTGTGATGATTAAAACTAAGTCCAATAACCTCCAATCTAGCATTTATTTAGGCAGTAAATGTCACACTGTCGACACTGTCAAGTCTGGTCGTTCTGGAGCATCAAATAAGGAGTGGCAGATAAAAGTTCTGTTCAAACTGTAACATTGCCAACACAGCTCAGTCACACTGGATTAAAGGCAGAGCTCAGTCTTGAAGACTTTCAGCATTTAGTCTCCTGATGATGACTGCCAATCATGACTAATAATAGCAATTTTCAAAATGTATCCATTAACTCATCGAGAATCAACGTGCGCCTACAAACTCCTTTTCCACATGACACTACACGGTCATCATATGACAGTGACCTTTGGGAAATAATAAGTAACATTTAAAGCAGTATCTGAAAGCAACAGTCTCTGCCACCGCTCCTAGTTTTCTGATTTCTGTTCTGATTTCCCCACGAAGACGTATTTCAGCAAGGCTAAAGCCCCTCTCCCTACCAGAGGGCATTCTGTTGCCCATTAAAAGTGACTTTGAGAAGTCAGTATGCAATAAACAGAGCTCAGTCATCTCAAAACCGTAACCAGATTGTGCATCCTGCAACCGTAAAACATATATACATGATGAAGCCAGGTGTCAGGGGGCTGGCAGACCTTCGTGATACCCATCCAGAAGCAAGAGGAACACACTGAGAAAACTCTGAACATTGCACTCATACCTGTAAAATTTTTTAATCAGATTCTTAATTCTAAGCCGCTCTTGGGCTACAACACAGCTTTAAACAGAAGAACAAATATGACATTTATGTATCAGTCTGGTTTCTGCACTGGTACAACCAGTGCAGACTCTGTCCATTTTAAGCAAAGGAAAGCAAACCGCTACCACAGATGTGGGGTTTGATATTCACAGAACCACAGGGCCTGAATGACAACAAGTCGTAATGCTTTTGGAGGCAAATGTCACATCATACACCAGTGTATCTGGCATAGTCTAAAGCAGTGGTGACAGCTCATGCCTATAGTCACATTACAGCTATGGACCAGTAGCGTACAGCAGCCTTAACACTACCTTTCTTTTAGACAGTGTCTTAATAGGTCCCCCTCTCCCCCTGAAGGTAGAAGTCCCAAGTTTTCTTTGAGCTATATGAACCAGCAGCATCAGCCCAGCCAAAGCACCACAGGGAAGAATCTCTCTCTGCAGCCTCTTTCTCAGTCAAAAATTATCAACTAGCAGGCCTCAGCACTGTCTGTATCGCATTTTCATTAGACCTGCAGAGTTTGATGGGGAAATTAAAAACTGAAAGGACAGAGTCAGATGACTGACCCTGGATAACATCTAAGCAATTCAATCATGTCTTTCCCATTGCAGGCTTAGACGGCAGGATATCGTAACTCATATCGATCTGTTTGCTACTCTAGCTGATAATGGTCCGACGCTGAATGAAAAATTTTATTATTATTACATGACTCAGACTCTCTGAGCAGGCAGTTTATGATACGAAAGTCTTCATCAGAGAATTAGATTAATAAATCCTATTTCTCTTGAGACACATTGTGTATTTGATTGTCGACACCCTGATTGAGGCTCACCAGGCTACAGGGAGATCCACACTGAAACAGCTCCAAAGGTATTACCAGAACACACATACTTGGCAGCTCGAAAATAACCTTTATATTTCTTTATACTTTCCTCTGCACTCATTCTTATGCGTTGTAATAAAAAATACCGTGATTCTAATACATGGCTGAACATAAACATTTTTTAGCCTTGCATGTAGATCATTTCCAGTGCTAGATATTCACAGGAGGGCTATACAGATAAAAATCTTACAGCAACAATGCTTTTTGGCTTATACTGTTATCCCTATTTAACTGATGTGATAACTGAGGCAGAAACATATTGAACCTTTTGTCCAAGGTCACACAGCGAGGTCAGGAATGGAGCTAAAGCAGACTCCTGCTCTTCCAGTTCACTGCTTTGCTTTAAACCATCCAATCTCTCTTTCAGCTTTTTGTTACTGATGCAAAAATACAAAAGACTATTAATACGCTATTGCACTTAAAACTGCAAATCCCCACCGTAAAAAGAATGCAGGTTAGGATCAAAATCAAGTATATGAAAACCCCCCAGTGGACCCAGCCCACCAGATGCAGAAATATTGCACTATATCCCATCACGTTAATAATGTTTCACAGCAGAAGGTACTTGAGTAACTTTTAGTGTACTGCCACTCCCAACTAAAAGGAGTTGAGATTACTAAAAATTACACAATCAGCCAGGAGCATGTAGCTTACACAGATTCCTTCAATCACACATTATAACCAACCGTTTTATTTGTGTATGAGGAAAGTTTGAAAGAAAGGCAAGAAAAAAAACAAATAAAAGCAATAGATCCAATTTCTACAGTATTTTTCAAGTGTTTTATGAATAGGAAAGTAATCACCTCATCAATTCCATGACAAAACATTACGGGCGGCTAATTCTACACAAGATGATGTGAAATGAAAGCTGTATCTTCAGATCTAAGTATTAGCAAAAGACTTCTGAGTGCTTAGAGGCCAAAAAACCCACAAACACCTATCAGTTGAAACATCTGTGCCACCAAACTCAAGCAGTAACAGAATCCCCTCGATTTTTTACCCCGCTATGAAGCTGAGGTTTTCAGTGCTAACCTTAGCTTCCTGATACATGTGAGACAACAGACACCTACAGGTCCTTCACTATTTGCAGCAGTGCCACCCACAGTTTCTTCTCCGTCCTCAACTCAGTGTGGAATAATTTTTGGTGTTTTTTGGATAAGGCATGCTGTGTTGCATTTACCCCCCACCATGCGCTATCATTTCTCAAGAAGAAACATTAATTTCTTTTCTATCTAACTTTGGTTGCAGTTAGCAACTCTTTTATTTCCAAGCGAGTGTGCACTGAAATTCAATTGACTTGTCAAGTCCTCCTACCAGCCTTCTAGATCAGCTACCTTTTTGCCACAGGTATATTTTTTTTCCTCTCAACTTCAGAACCACACCAGTAGAAACAGAGCGAGATAACAGCACCCAGCATGAAATACACAGTTTGATAATCTACTTAACAAGATTTGATAAGGCGGCATGATTTTGAAAAAGGGCTTAATCGATTCAGAAACCATAGAAAATCTGTGGAACTCAGTCATTTCAGAAATCCCATTCCTATTCAGAATTCAAATATCTAAACAGAAGCGTTCCACCGCTCACAGGATCTCAGTATCTCACACCTCCTCACTTTTGGGTCTTCAGAGAGACTGCGGCTTCCTTGAGAAGCTAAAGACTGGTGCGGAATTCCAAGCCCTTTGTTTTGAACAGCACGTGATAATTTTGTAAAGAGCAGTATTTTCAAGATAGGCATCAGGACAGCCTGTTAGCTTTTTATAGGGTCGCTGCAACAATATGTAAATCATGAATACTTATTTATGATAGCAAATGTGGAGAGAGCCTTCCATTTCTATGCCCTACACACCAACTACAGAAGCTTTCCAAGAAAGAGAGATCAAGGTGCAAAGGGACATCGAGAGCAAGCTACATGATCAGTCTGAGGTGTGGCTGCATAAATGGCTAAACTAGAGGCCTGCAACCAGAAGACAAGACAATCACCACAGCTGATCTGTACTCAAAGTACAGAGAGGCCCCAGTTGAGGCCACCATAACCAGAACAAAATCTGTGCTACAGAAGGTTGAGATACATATGATTAAAGATTCTGGCAGTTCACCAAGAGCGCAACAGCCCAGACAGTCATTCATCAGCGATGTGCCAGCGTAAAATGAGAATGCAGGAAGCAGCAGGATCTGCAGAATAGCATTTCTCATTGTCCATTCACCATCCAACAGGGACACGCACACCAAGACTGTGGCACTGATCCCTTCAATCAAGTCAGGGACAGTAATTTTGAAAGTAAGAACAGCTAGCACAACTCCCTTACAAATACCTTTATCCAGCTTTCCAGATTTCATAGGTTAGACATACTCTCCTACAAAGAAGCTCAGACCAGGTTTTTTGTTAGTGGTCTTTCCCCTTCTACCACCCAAGATGTTTTAATAAAGTATTTAAAAGCCATTTTATAATGAAGGATATTTTTGGCAGAGAGCCTTACTGACCTGTGGTGCTAACAAAATATTACCCAGCTGTAGAAAATAGCACGAAGTTCCATTTCATTTTTAGCATTGTACACTTGGCATAAATTGCTAGCTTATTAAAGTCTAATGCTCAAAATGGAACAACTCTGATTCTTTTTTCAGCCTTAATCGGAGACTTGGACAAAAACTGAACCTATTTCTAATCAACATCTTGCTTTGATTTGGCAAAATATGGACCACATCTCTTTAGATGCCTTTTATAAAAAGAAGCGTGCCCCAGTCATCTCCCTGCAAAACCAAGAACAGACTTAGAGGGCTGCCGGCAATCCGATCCAATTGCAACATAGGACTTGCCACAGAGTGATTATTACATTTGCTACATATCTGACATATAATTCACAGCACACGTGACTGAGAGCAATTTGTTACGTAAGTCAAATTCCAGTTCCTTTACTAACATTTAACAGGACTTTGCTTTGAAAGTAATCACTGTGATCCCAATACCGCTAAGTGGAAAATACTTAACAGGAGCCAGAATGACTCAGATATATTCTGTACTATAGCTACAAACTTTTCCTCACTTGTATTTCTAAATAGGCTGTACACATACCAGGACCTAGCATATATAAACAAATTAAAAAAAAAAAAAAAAAAGATAGATCCCAATCTCCCAGTCATTATTTGCACAACATTTACTTTAACCACTAGAACATCAAGTACACAGTATCTTAATGGTCTCTCTATAATGGCCTTTTCCAACCTCAGTGACTTTATGATTCCATGATAACCTTTCTACATAATGTAACTCCATTGTGGTTTCTGACACCTCTATTTGAGGCAGATATTTTCACCATAAGTTCATTCAGGATTTTCACTGACTACACAGGTTATGAATGACAAAAGGCCACTGAGATACCTCGGTCACTTCTACCCCAAGGATAAGCCAGAAACACCATCTGAAGGGACACACATCTGAGGCAAACATCACTCTTGAAAACAGACACAGTCACTACACATGCTTGAAGAGCCAATTAGCTTGAAATTCTTATAGAAAATAGCATACAGAAATACTTAACACAGCTGCCTATCTTCCAAACATACATTAGTGCAACTGCTATGAAGCTGGTATCCAAAACTTGCAGGTTATGCCCTGTTTACAAGGTGCTAACTGAGTAGAGGAACAGTTGTAACATTCAGTGTGACCAAACAGAAGGGGAAAACAGGTTTGGATAATGCCTTTCACTTATATTTCTCTTCAGATCTGGAGAAGCACATCCCAAACAAATTGCTCTACACTACCAGCATAAACCTTTGTGATTTTCCACCCCCCCACCCCACCCCCCCCCATGGAAACTGTTAAGCTCACCCAGTCTGCAACTAAAACATGAAATTATAATACCCGATGTAATATCATTGCCTCCATCTTGATACTTCATTTTGTGGCTTCTGTGTGGTATGTTAGTATTCATTATTTAACAAAAAATGGCAAACCCTTTGAGATAGCATTTATGCTTGTTTTACGCTTGTCTCCATACTGCTTACAGTATCATGCATATCCAATTACTTACCTCAAGAAATTAAAAATAAAAGCTGGAACTATTAGCATAGCAAACAGCTACAATAAGATTTGCATTTTTTTGTTTCTTTACAAAACCACAGAAAGTGATTCTCCTTTTATAGTTTTGTCCTAGAACAATGCTACAGACTGCAGTGGACTAACAATTTATGTACACTGGCATACAATAGTAAAAACTATTTGTTCCAGGGCTCACAAGACTTGTGTTAGAATGCTTACAAATATTTAACCATGATTTCTGGAAAACTTTATTTTCACACAAATATCATCATAGTATTTTACCATCTGGTTTAGGTAAGACTGAAGAAATCATTAGAGAATTTGCAAACTGATCCAAAGTCTAGCATTTCACTTCCATAATAACATAACGCTCACATGTTTTGAGGAAATACAACAGGTACGTGGCAGTCATACCTCACTGTGACATTTCAGTTCACATAGATTTCAATTTATAGAGACACGGCATCAATTTCTTTTTTTTTTTTTTTTAGCATTCCTTATCATTCAAGCAAGTACTTACAGGGTCAGAAGGACCACAGAAGTCTCTGAACACATTTGGAGGTTCAGGCTGTATAATCTCCATTGCTATGCAAGGGCCTGAGCACAACTCTGTAACCATCTCCTGGAAGAGAAAAAAAGACCAAAACAAATCTGAGCTTTGATCACTATGGAGGGTTGCATTCCTCCCCAAAACTTGACCCAAGCATACCAGATAGGAAAGAAAGAAAGAAATACTGGTGTATTTTGGAAAGATGTGAAGCAAATTATTAGTATTCATAAAACACATATATATGTTTTACATTTTGCAACTTAGTTTACATGGTGGAGTTGGAGATAAACTGAATATTCACCTTCTCTGGGACACTGAACAACATATAACAGTATCCACAATACTTTAAACTCTTTTACAGGTACATTCTTACTAATCTTGACTTGGATTTCACCAAAGTGTCTCATAACTTGTCAGTCTAAATTGAATCAATGCAACAGACTTTGCTAGGCCTAAGTCTGAAAAATGGCACCATGTTGAACAAGTTCCACAGACAACAATGTGTTTAACAGCATTCCCTATAGGAAGCACAGGACACAGCCTATATTTCTTTCCAAATAAGAAACCATTTGATGGCTTAAAATCAAGAAGACATCTCTCGGGCTTCTGGTTCTGTCATTTCTTCATGTATTGTGGAAGCTGAAACACACAGGACAACAGAACCAGGAATTTAAATTGAAAGGAGTGTGTGGCACATCATTTCAGCATCTGGGTTACACTGAAATAAACCTTTTTGCTGGAGCCTCCTGGAGTGTTAAGAGACATCAACGAGTCCTCAGTAGGTAATAAATTCAGGTTTTAGTTTCTGTAAGCTTTAACTATCTCCAGGCATTGGTGTCAACTTGGAGTTTGTCAATTAGAGGCATAGATTTCAGAAGCAGAAACATGCTACTTCAATGCTGCAGTCTAAATTCATTTAAAAAAAAACATGCCTTTATAATTGCATTCTTGTCCAGAAATTTGGGCATGCAAGTACTGAACAAATAAGGACAACTAAAAGAGCCAAAGACAGTGAGGAAATAGAAAAGGAAAAAATTCACAAGAAATCAGAGAGAATAAGGAATAACGCACAAGGTGCTGCGATCGAGCTCACCAACTCTGCACAGGTCAAGGATGAGCTACAGCAGAGAACAAGAGCAGACAAAAAGCAGTAGGAAAAGAATGAAGTCCACTTCTTTGTTTTATGAAGTATGATGGAAATGAAATACTTAAAAGACTCCAAGTCAAGCAACACTGTTCCAAAGAGTCGCTATCTTTGTAATAAATGTAACGTTAAGAGCACATGCTTCATCTTAGCACTCTGAACAGGACAGAATTCTAGCCAAGTGCCTCTATCATCAACCTGCTTTTAGCAACTGGAGGTAGAAATATTCCTGACAGCATGTGAGTAGAGTGCAGGCTACTTTCACACTTTACAACAAAATAATAAATATTTCCCTTCCAAGAATGGCCTCATCACCAATGGACTTTCTATTAACAACAGGACAAAGAAGAATATATGTGCTCTTGTTAAGAAGCAGTTAATTTTCATAGTCACTACTCTGCATGATCTCACTGAATTTTGTCATTTATAAAACTGTTACTAGGAAATCAAAGGAAAAACAGGCCTTCTTCACATTAGTTGAATCAACTGAATTTGTCTCCGCAAATTATGGTTTTCTTTATGCTTCACTTCTCTACTGTTTCTGTATCAGCATTGACATCCCACCAACAAGGGTAAGTGGCGTGAACAAAGTTACTGCTGACTGCTTCATTACAACACAACACTGAAAACTAAAGTCCAGTTGCCATCAACTACAGCAGAGAAGCAGATGAGAATGCAGTAGGTCTGGTTTACACATCCTCACCAAGCAAAGAGCTTAACCTAAATAGGAGTCACCCTTTCTCTCTTTGGTAGAACTTGCAATTACAGCTGAATTAATTTTTCTTCAGCAAATGATTTATTCACCAGATAAAATGGCTTGTGGTCAACCAAGCCCATTTTTGGAACTGGATGAAGTTCGAGCATTTTTGATTAATAAGGTGCATTTGGAGCTAGCACAAAATAAGCTGCCTCCTTTTTCCCCATTTCCTAGTCCTGCTACAACAGGAAACACAAAGTAAAACAGCACAAAAACTAATCATCAGTATGCAAAGTCTTATGTAGGACCTATTGATTAGAGGAGATATCAACAAACCTAGTATTTTTTTTTTCAATTTAGCAACTGTGCAACATTCTTATTTCACAGATACATGTTTTATGTACAATACGTCAAGCCTTTATCTGACTATAAAGGTGTAACCAGAAGAAACGGGAGTACGTTTTCTGAAGAAGACTTAAGAATGGTAAGTGTCTTCCACTTCTGCACTGAGTTATTTTAAAATGGTAAATAAAATTCAGATCAAAACAGACGGCTCTGAGTCACAGATATAAGAGGTCATGTTCTTTCTACAATTCCCTATTTCAAACTGTACTTCTTCCTATTTGGCCTGCACTGACAATATCTACTGCTGTTCCCATATGCGTCCTTTCTGGATGTCTCTACCATCACGATCAGCTTTCCCACATTATTCTGTTTCACAAATAAGCACGAAGATATCCCATTAATTTCAACTAAGTGCGTCAAGCACATATGGCCTTCAGGACGGAGCCGCAGATTCTCACTTAAAATCCCATCTGAAACAGATTTCTTTATTCCCTTATCCGGTTTAAATGTCACCTTCCCTTCTGAGTAACTTTTCAATCAAAGTATATAACTTTGCCACTTATCTGAGGGTCAGAGTATATACCAAACAGCAGAAAATGATAGAGAATATAATTTGGTTCAATCTGTATTTTTGTAATACCAGAGAATTCTCTGGGCCTTGAAATACCAGTCAGGCACTGCCACACTTGAGTTCTGCAACTCACCTCCAGGTCTGTCTGTCCAGTCTTATATGGGTTGCTGGCACAAAGGATGTTAGTAGAGGAAATTTTATAAGTATTCCTCAATCTGACAGTGATCAAACCGTGTCCCTAAACTATTTTAAGAGGAATCTATAAACCCTGTTGAAGTAAGTTGATTAAATGATTGAAAAAGAAAGAAAAAGTCACATTGTCAGCATACTATTAGTAATTGTCCAGAATAATATAAGTAACTGAGTAAAAATCTTTTAATAATTTAACCATTTATAAATTAAGGATAATTTGCATAGTACATAGCATGGCAGTGAAAAGAAAATCATTACTATTTGTAAAATGAATAAAGGTTATACAGAAACACAAAATTGTCTTCCTGATTCCTGTTGTTCTATCTGCCATTAGGAAGTTTTATATTGCAATATAAAATCATAGTAATATACGTGATCTTAGATGCCCACTAGAATTACACAACACACACACACACATATATATACAAAACGTGTGTGTGATATATAGTTCTACCACAGTAAAATAATTTACCCGAAGGCTTCTTTCTCTCTGTTGTATTTTACAAATTCCTTGGCTCAACAATTCCCACAAAGGATGCTCCTTTCTTACATGACAGGTAGCACAATTTTGCATATGACTTACGTTTATTTCAGAACAAGTTAGAATTGGAAAAAAACAAGTTCCTAGAGAAAGTATTATCACAGTCTGAAGATGGGCAGATGTAACCGCTTCCTTGTTTAATCATGTTTTACTTATAAATAGAAACTTTTCAAATTTATGCTTACCATATATTCAGCAACAACACCTTTGTAAATCTCATAAAATTCTTCCACATTTGCACGCTCCATGTTGAACTAAGAAAATAAAAACTGTTAGTTATTTGCATTAAATGGAAAAAAAAAAAATAGATGCCCCTTCTCAACCAGCAGGAATTCAGAATGCAATTTAAGTTCCACCCAGTAAAAGGAATGGCTTTACAACTGTAATATGTTTATCATCCTTTTAGCCAATGGTGCCACATGCAAAAGAGCATAGAGTACCTTCTTTTACATTAAACAGCAGTAGACTACGTACTTCATTTGTAGTGCTGGCTAATACCACTATGACATCCAAGAGGATCTGTTTATTGCATAGGAAAGGGAAGGAACTATACTTCATTTCTGGAGGGTATTTGAGTCACAAGGAGATTTCAGACCTTAAGACCTTCAGAAAACACAAAAGGCAGTTCCTAAAGGGCTACTCTCAGGAGCAATCTCTGTGCTAATTTCCTTTAAATTCTGCTGGTGATGAGGATGTCAATCCTTGAAGTATCTTCAAAAACTCTCCTATAAATTCACACTAACTACAAGTTTAAAGACTTGAAGGATGTTAACAATCTTTTTCCTAATCCTAACTAGTACAGTTTTCAAAAGATATCTTCAGTTGTTCCAGAAGGCATCAATATCATTATCCCCCTTCCAGACATGCGAAACTGAGACAGACAGAGTTAAAGTCTCTTGGCTCGTGGTCAAACAGCAAGGGAAAACAGATCAGCTGATCAATCAAACAATAAAATACAAATATAACAAAGGCAGCGCTGATCCCAAAACATAACAACACAGTCTGCACAAGGGGTTTGTATTACAGGAAGACACCTCTGCATTGCTGTGAAGTGCATAAAGCATATCTCCAGCCTCTATGTATCAAAAAGATAAAGAAAAAAGAAAACCTACCATCTGCAAAGCTGAGATCTGAAATCCTTCATTGATGATGGCTTTTATAATCTTTCCAGCTAGTCCTGAAAAAACATACAAAGTACAGTACTCAAGCAAAAGAATTTAGAATTGTTAAGTATTTATGCTGCCATAACACTTAAACAAAAGCCAGCATCTGCATAATGCTATGAAAAGAAGCAGAGGGCAGAGCTGCCTATCTAAATACTCTAAATTTATATTTATGAACTTATAATATTTTTATTCTTTATCTAAAATGATGCAGTGATCATTTTGAACAACTAAGTTCCATTCAGCTGCTGAAAAATGATTGATTAGGTTCTGTCCAAAAAGGTCACTGGTGAAGTCTTTGCTTTTCTCAGATCAACTGCAGAACACCCAGTAACTTCAAAATCAAAATTTATATTTGTATTGAAGTTCCAATGCCAATATTTATAGCTTAAACAGTAATCAATTCAGGACATAGGCTACCGATTTTGCAGCCTTTACACAGTGTTCACCAGAGCTGGGTCCAACTCCGACCTAGAAACAATGCAGGATGATAATAAATATCAGCACAGAAGTTCATGTCACTATGTGAAAACCACATTAGTGAAAAATAGCCCACTGCTTCTGAGGTTCTAACTCACAAATATGTTTCTGCTGAGCATGTTATTTTATGCTATCAATGTATGCTCAAAGACTGAATGACACTGAAAAAACCCAAAATATTAACATAGGAGAACAAGAACCACTGATTTCCCACTGAATGCACATTTTAGATTGCCCGCACTTATAAGATTGTGCCATTTGAAAGATTGTGGCAGCCAAGCACAGTACTCTATTATTTGAGAATTGTAGAGCATCCATGTTTTTATAGAACAAAACTGTCTGCCCTCTAGTACAAACCGTGCGCAAATTTCTGGACATTGATTCAGAGCAGAATGAACCACAGAATAATATTCTGTAATGAATTACAACAGCAAGATTTGACTCTTAATCACTGAATCCTTTTATTAACTAGTCTTTAAACTGAAAGTTTTTTTGTAACACCGTATAAGTTCAATAAATGAAAATAAAATAAAGCTGACATCTAAGTTCCAGCACAAGCAAGACTTGGCTTGCACTCTGTCTGCTAATACCCGTAGCACATGACTGTAAGCTTCCTACACATTAAAAGGTCAGAAGTTCTGAGTAAGACAGATAGATACCTGGAAAGAATCATAGAATGGCCTGGGTTGAAAAGGACCACAATGATCATGTAAGTTTCAACCCCCCTGCTATGTGCGGGGCTGCCAGCCACCAGACCAGGCTGCCCAGAGCCACATCCAGCCTGGCCTTGAATGCCTCCAGGGATGGGACATCCACAACCTCCTTGGGCAACCTGTTCCAGAGCGTCACCACCCTCTGTGTGAAAAACTTCTTCCTAATATCAAACCTAAACCTCCTCTGTCTCAGTTTAAGACCATTCCCCCTTGTCCTATTGCTATCAGACTGTGTAAAAACTGTGTCTCCCTCTGGCTTCTAAGCACCCTTCAAGTACTGGAAGGCCACAATGAGGTCTCCCTGGAGCCTGCTCTTCTCCAAGCTAAACAAGCCCAGTTCCCTCAACCTTTCCTCATAAGAGAGGTGCTCCAGGCCTCTGATCATCATAGCTTTTGCAAATGAAAATGAAAAAAACTTGTACCCGAAGTATTCACCACAGCATTTTTACATCAAGGTTTATGTAAAACAATCTTCCCCCTACAAAAAGACACATATTTTTTCAAAAATATTAACTAAACTGCTAAAGGAAGAGCCTGAGATCTGGGTACATATTCAGCGCATGCAGCTCTTGGGGCTTACAGAACAAGTGGAGGTGAGTGCAATTCCTATTGTCAAAGTATACTGTTACATCATGGCTCACTTACACTGATAAAAGTTTCCTTCTAACTCTCATGTAAAGCTAGAAAAATATTTTTTCCCTATTTTTCACAGGAAGTTTTTAAAAAATTGCAGCAGCAAAATGAAGAGACTCTCAGAGATTTACACAAGAAATACAAGACTATATAAAAAAAAAAAAAAAGGATAAAAAGACCTTTAGTTTCTTTTTATCTACACTACAGGAAAGGTTGACCAACCCACTGCGTCTACACAAAGGTCTCAGGGAAGCAGCAAGCCTATAACTGTGACTTCAGAGATGAATGGCCAGGCTGGGAATCCTCCAGGAAATAAAGATATAAATAAGTAATCTGAGCAGAGCATGAAGATTTCCTCATTCTCAGTCTTCAAATGCAATATTCCAGTTAACAGCCACTGCTTTACAAGAAATCAAAGACGGAAGAAGGGACAGAGCCAGGCAAAGGGCAACCAAGGTTAGGTTGACATGAGAAACCTGCTTGGCCCAACAGCTGCCCTTCTCCATTTTGCACTGTATCAGTAAAGAACAGCCCACTTGCACACGCCTTCACAGCTGGCAAGAACTCTAATTATAATACTCATCACATATCAGGTTCTGAGATCTACTTTTTATAGAACTTTTGTCCTCAGGAATTTTACACACTGTAAGCAAAATTCCTCTTTTAGACTTAAATATTCAGCTTTCTGGGCAGCTTCTTTACTGAAGTGTTAAGATTTCTCTTCCCTGTAGAGATGAGACAGGCTCCTTTAGTGATAGAAGCCACAATAAAAACATTATTCGCAAAATGGTCTTCAATATAAGATTGGTTTAATATTTGACTGTGATAAACGTATCAAGATGCCCTGTATGTTTATCTCTGACTTCACTCTCACTCAAAGAGACAGAGCACCATAACTGCTTGGGCTAAAAAGGCTTAACCACAAGAATTATTGTCACCACTGCTCACAGACAGATCTCTCTCTCTCCCCCACTCTACATCAAGGAGGAGCGGTTTATACCATACATACATATATACACACGCACATATGTATTTAAAAGGGTGAATGGTTTTAAACTAAGACAGGGGAGGTTTAGGTTAGATATTAGGAAGAAGTTATTCACACAGAGGGTGGTGACGCTCTGGAACAGGTTGCCCAAGGAGGTTGTGGATGCCCCATCCCTGGAGGTGTTCAAGGCCAGGCTGGATGTGGCTCTGGGCAGCCTGGTCTGGTGGTTGGCAGCCCTGCACATAGCAGGGGGTTGAAACTAGATGATCATCGTGGTCCTTTCCAACCCAGGCCATTCTATGATTCTATGATTGAGACATATATATATATATATATATATATAATATATCACAGTTGTTTGAGAAAGAATCATGAGATTTCATTTATGTTTGCAAAACAAAATGCAAAACAAGATGTTAGCTCCACTTCCCAAAGGCAGGAATCAAGACGCAGGAGGATACATGAGCAGTGTGTGGCAGCACAGGCCTGCAAGTCCCATGACTTGGCCTCCACTGTCCTAGTTTAGGCAACACATGCATCGCTTCTCCCAGAGATGCCTTCTTTTTATGTTCTACCCGGAACAAAATAGGAACAAAGAATCAGAGGCAGTCCTGAAGCAGATGAAAAGCACAAGCTCAAGACTCAGCCTGAGATGTTTCTGGCTTTCAGCCAATTACATGATTGAATTGGGACGTATACTCTCCTTTGTGGGCAAATAAGGCCAAGGGAAAGAAGAACTAATTAGACAAAGTGTCATTTCAGCAGCTTTCCACAATTTGTTTTCAACTTTAAAATCCAGATCTGTCATGGAAAAGCAACTTTCTCAACTTTTTAAGGATCCTTCAAATGGGGCCAGCACATGTTTAAAATACAATTACAGTAAGAACCCAAATCAAAGCTGCAGATTAGGCACTAATTATGATGAATTTTTAGTCATGAAACACAAAAGAATCATAAGTATTACTAAATACAACTAGGGAATTTAATACTAATCCTAACAATTGACAGAAAGAGAGACATATAGCACTAAGCGTCCTAGAAAGCATTGTTACTCTACAAATTACACTGGACACATAATCTTCCAGAGTTTAATCAGATGAAATGATCACATCAGTGACACTTTTCTTCAACAGTTTGTTTCTCTGCAGCACAACATTTGAAAATTGTACTCCATTAAGGAGCAGAAAATAGCAGGGAAGACATCAAGACTGAAAAATGCTACAACTTTTTGCAGAATTGTGGATTGGAATGAAATAAAAATAAAACAGTTCACAAAAGTCACTTTTAACCTAAAAGCACTTTAATTAATGGGATGTAGCAGCTGTGTTCCTGGGATCTGCCAGTCCCAGGCACTACCAACCACCAGCCCTATTATTAGGGACGTTACATTCTCTTCCCTTTGTTCTTGGCCCATTTCCCAATGTAACCACTCCACTGTTAAGAGCTTATTAAGGAAGACAGTCTGCCTTCAAAGCAAGTCAGGCATCTCAGTCTCTATACTTCATTCACTTATTAGCCTTCCAATAATTAAAAATAATTTCTCAGGAACAACAAAAGATTTTTTACAGGAATACATAAACCGCCATCAGCAATGATATCAATGGCCTACCTAATCTAATAACTTTATTTCCAGAGGCAACCAGTACAGTACACTTAAATTAGCACCAAGTAGCTACTCCATTTTGTGTCTGTTTTTTGACATTTTGAAATGCATTTCTGCTCCACATTATAATGAAAAGGAAAAGGTTATCTTATTCTTTGCTGCCAAGGTTTAAGGTTCTGTCCCAGAGGATCATCAGGGTTGGCTCCAAACAAAGCCTATTTTATTTTATTTTTTTTTCATTTCGAAAGAAGAAAAAGGGGGACTCAGAACCAGGCCTTCTTGAAATGTATTTCAGCTATCAGTCAGCTATCCTCCAAAGAACAAAGTTTATCAGTCCCTTCCCTTTTGCTTTTCTACTGAAAAATAATGCAACCCTGAGCATTTTCATTAAGCAACATGGACACATAATTTCTAGACACCCCAAAACCACAGCAACAGTGATAACCTGAAGCTACTGATCTTCCAGCCTCACTGTGTACTGTATGAAAAAGGATTTCCAAATGTCTTTTATTTGCTTTATTCTGGAGTAGCAAAAAGTGGGCTACAGAGGGAAAGATCTTATGAGCTACCCACATCAGGTAAACAGAAGGAAAGACAGAAACCAAAGCATCACACTTTCCCTTCAAAATAATACATTCAAGCACCCTGGCTAGGAGAGTGTTTCCGCAGTTATCATGACTTCATTTACTTCTTTCCTGAGCATAAACAAAACTAAACATGATGTTTGAATTGAGACTGCACCACTGATTTATATGGTGGGATCTAACATGATCATTCAAACCATTCACATGCTTACTAACATATATATTTTCTTATTCCTCACTGAGCATTGTGCATGAGACTGTTCATGAATGGTTATCATTACAAAGAAGAAGTAGTTAAAATTATTCCTTGCAGTTTGCATTAGCCCATAATTATAAATGGCAATTTTAATCTACTATTGCATTATTAAACTCAACTCTAGAGATTAAAACCCTCAAGAGATTCTCTATAATCTGTTCCAGAATATACTAATTTTGTATTTTACCTCCTGTGGAAAGTTTGCCAACTCACTGCCCAAGATCAATAGTAAACGTACTGTGAGCTCTATCATTTATTTTTGCCTTGGCAAAAGATCATCTCATACCTCTTCATTCTGTATTTTGATTTGTACTGTTTTTGCTGCCTGTTGATAATGTTATTTGCGAAACAAAGTGCCTAGAAACTGGAGGTGATACACAGGTTGCAGCCTTACCAGCACTGAGTAGAACTAAACTGTGTCCAACATTAGCAATGCTGATTGTGCATATGATATATCACTGTTCTGACCACTTCTCTACAGGCTTTTCACCAACACCCAGCCTGTTCCTGTTTTACGCTTGTGCTTCCTCTGTTTTACACTTGTACTTTTATTCTCCTTCCTCCATTGTACTGCTATGAAGTTGTTCACATTTGCATCTTCGCATTGTTTTATTTCTACAGTTCATCAGGGATGTTTTGAATTCTGATCATATCCTCTAGAACTACTGTAGGCGCATGGTATCAAGCATGCTCTGTCCTTCCCCATCGCAGTCACTAATATTGACACTATAGTCACTAATATATTGACAAGAGCTGACCTGGGGATGGATGTCAAGACCTCACTTGTAAAGCCCCTTTAATTTGACACTCTCATGTCTCCAGTTCAGTGTGAGGGAAAAAAGATTTAAAGCTGATCAGACACTTATTGTGCACAGATCTAAACATACAATTTATTTCACTAAAGGAAAACTTTGGTTTCCTAACACCAAGGGGCCCTAATGAAAGCCCCAGTGTTCAAGTGAATTAAACTATCTGGATCTGATTTATCTTCCTTTATGTAAAGTGTACTTAGAGAATTCAAAGACCAGTAAAGCACATTATCCTTTATAGAAGACATGCTGGTAAGTTTCCATTGTATCATCATTATCTAAGTGGTTTAAATTAATTTATAGATTCTTGACTCATCAGTTTTCTTCGTATTAAAGCAATGTAATTAGCCTGAAATTCCCTGGACCACTCTTAGAAACTATTAAATCTAACTACAGCATTAACTTTTCTCTAACACATTAGAGAAGAAAATTCCCAAATGCAGTAATAAACACTCCTTCTTAATGTCTTTCTTGCAAAATATTAAGTCCATCTTCTGTACACAGAGAGGATGTTCAAGTGAACGCTACTGAAAAAACTCTTTTCATATGTATGGAAATATGAAATATCTCAGTATGAGATATGAGCTTCAGCAAAGATTGATGGTGCCATTTGATCATTTTTTTTTCTGTGAAGTATAGCTCCTTCTCTTCCCTTCTGTCTCAAAGTGTCAGATTGAATGTGGAAATCCTTCCCCTCTACCTTATTAATCCAAATGCAAAATATATTTTTCGTACTTGGAAAAATAAATGACATTCCCCACTAGTCACTGAAATCCAAAATAAGACTAAGCCGGGAAGCCAATGCCAAGCTGTAAAAACTTCATGCAGGAAATAACTGAGAAACAACATAGGCTGAGTTTCAAAAGACAAACATCCCAAGAACAGAATATTTATCATTACAACTACAGCAGAGAACGAAAAAAAAAGACAGAAGTGGATGGACTGATGTTTTAATGGAGGCTAAAATGTTTTCTTAATTCTAAAGTGGAAAAGTAAGTTGTTTTTAAATGATTTTTCATTTCTCTATAAATAAAATTACCACTAGACCAACACTTCAGAACACTTCAACACCCTGACTATAACATATCCAAGAAATATCTTAATGCTTTTAATTTCACAGAAATGCTTCTTCTTTCAAGTGCAAATCCTTCTGCAGAAAGACACCTGCATCTGAAAGCATGGTACTTTACTTTAGTTTTTATTTGATTGCAGCACTAAGATTGACATGTTGCATGTGAGACTATCCAGAGTTTGCACTCAAATGATCCACTGTACATCTCTCAAGTTCCTGCAAAGATTTGTATTCATCCTGCTTATCACTGATGCCTTTCTGCACTCAACCTTGTAGATAAGACACACAAAAACAGATACAAGTCCTGCCTACAGTGAGGTGAAGTTCACAGCATCTACCTTTCACCTTTCTATAATGCATACTTACAGACAGAAAATACACTTTCAGATTACTTAAAAGAAAATTGCATTCCTGTTTCTTTCTCAAGTATAAGAAAACAGCTTTCTGAAAAGCTTGTTCTATTTCTGAAGTCTCCTGGAAATGAGTTACTCAGACTTTGTCTGTTTAAAAACCCAGGGTGAGAATAAGTGATTTCCCGAGCTGGTTTACAATTTTTCAAAGCCTCACATAATGTATACAGATTATCTTCCTAAAACACAAGATAGATGCTGTGACCTGCAAATGATGACAGATTTGCATCTCTCCTACTTTCCCAGTTTACTTACTTTCCTAACCACATACATGTAATTGTACTTATCACACTACAGAAGTGAATTGGACATTTACAGAGTGATACTTTTTCCCATTCAAAGGGCAGTAAGTCTGATGCATGCCAGGAATGTCTCCCCCTGTTTACAGTCAGATGTATAATCTACAGCAATGCTGGATTTTAGTTTTCTCTCCAGTCTGTCTTAGAAAGTAACTTAATTTGAGGTCCTATGTGAGCACACTCTGTTTCTGCACCTGCTTTCGATTCAACTGCTGTATTTGCTATTCTTTTTGCCAAAGTTAAACATGTCTTAGGAGCAAAGAACTACTCTCAATTACAATTTTTTCTAAGACTTTGTATAAATAAGGAAATATGATTCTTACACTGAGCTGCCATGTAGCATTCTGCCAATCAATATAAAACTCTGTGATTTACTAAGGCAGTCCAGTAAGTATTAAGTTAAGAGAGCTGGTGATAGCTCCTGAAGATTTACTATCCATTCAGAATAGATTTAAAATAGTATTTGTACTGAATATGTTTTCCATATGGGAAAAAAAGTAAAACAGTCCAGCTCTTTTTGTTTTCTATGAGACTTCCGTCTAAGTTGAACAATAATGTGGAGACAGCACTGTAATCACTGTAATTTTTTTCTTCTAATTACAAAAATGGCATGAGAGTTTAGCATTAATGTTAGAACAAAATATCTAGCTTAACATATCCCAGAAAAACAAACCTGTCTGTGTAAACAGTCATGCACCTAGAAGTCCTTGAGGCCATAGAGGCTTCTGTATCTTTAGACAAGCTTTTCAGTTTGTCTCAGATCCAATGAAGTCCTGATTACAGTTTTGCTTTTCAAGTTCATGTCACAGTTTTAGCCTCAAATCTATTTTCAGGAATACTCTGAATTCAGAACTCACGTCTCTGCATGGGAGTGCAGAAACAGAGGGCAAGATTTCAACTCTTGAGCTCTGTGCTGTAAGCTACGTATGTGAAAACGTGAAATGCAACACTTCTGAACCCAGCCTTTACAGCCTGATCATTGCTATTTTCATCTTTTTTTTTTCCCCCCAACTTGTTTATTTTACAAGGAAATAAAGTAAAAGTCATATTAAAGAAACTTTATACCCAGAAAGTCATGAAATACCAAATTCTAATTCCTACAGCAAACATGACTAAACTATTACACATAATAAATTGAAGTTAATTCCACCCAGTGATCTACAAAGCACTGTTTCTGCTGACAAAACAGTTGAGTCATAACAGTCCTCAGAGCATTAAACTGAAGTTCATATATTTTGGTGTATTTATAATTTTGTCTTCTGAGCACTACTGGCAATGCCTCTAGATCTAATAACATGAAGGGAGTTACAAAAAGAATGTCTAAACGATTGGAGCGGCAGCCTTGTATACCTGAATTACCAGAAGCTCCTAACACAAGAAGCAAGTGGAAAACAGCAACGCTAAAACTCCCCAATCATTAACTAATCATGTCCTAAAATCCTAATTAACAAACTGAAGATCCGTGCTCACTAGTTACCATCCTTCTTGGCTGAAAACTGGCCCCAGGGCAAGAGAAGGACTTAGCCAGAAGACACTGAAAAGTATGGCAGATTCCAGAGGGGTCAAATCAGGCTGTGACCCTCAGGCATACTGCTGGCCAGATCAAGTATGCAGCTCCATGCAGCAGATTGGTTTTTTCAACAAAGAGGAACTGGAATGCTCTTGCAAACCCTCTTCAGAGTTCACAGGCAGAGCCCTGCACTGTGTACTGCGCTGCTAAGCAACTGGTGTTTCTGTGCACTGGTCAGGAGCAGGTCAGCAAGGCCAGAGATTAAATTCATGGTGACTTTCCACTGCTTTGGCACTGCACAGGAATTTGTAAACTCTCTACAGTAATCAAAGCCAGCTTCTAAGAATTGCTCTGTCCTTGAATTAACCGACATGAAGTAAAGATTAGATCCAGCCTTCTGATAGCAAGGGAAGCTAACTGAAAAGCTTTTTTTGCTTACCTATGGCTAAGCAAACCGTTTTCTAGATCTGAAAAATTGCAGATTATTCCTTCTAAGAACTATTCACGCAATGGACTCTGCAGGAAAAAATAAGAAAAAAAAAAAAAAACACTGGAAAAGGAAATAATATTCAAATCAGAATCCAGTTAAAAATTCCTACAGAAAAGACTAAAGCTCTGAGAAAGCTCAAATGTGTAAGAGAAACTTCATATAATTGCACACATGTGAAGAGCAGATTACATTCATGATAATTAGATAAGTTCAAAGGCTCACCAGTGCATAGGAAATTACAGAAAGGTTTATTTTTAGATACTCAATACTGAAAATTTGTGGAGCACAAATCAAATCTGCAGTGCATAAGAGACTCTCCTGCTTTGACCCACATAACTTTCCTCACTGGGCCTCAGACAAACCATCTCCTGGCAGTGATGGCTACACAGGATTTTATCTCTCTCCAGATGCTATATTTTACCTTACATTCTCCCTGCCAGAAAAAAAAACAGGAGTGGACAACTATAGAAGGGACTACTGTTTTGTTGGGAGGGGTGGGGAGAAGGGGAAATTAAGTTGCTTATTTTTTATACCAGGCAGTCTCCTACCAGCAATTTTGCCTGAAGCGAAGCTCATTAGTTGCTATAGCACCTACTCTAATTGAGATACAGGAGATGTTGTTGCTTGCACAAACAGATCATCTCAAGTATCACCTTAGAGTTACTAATAGCTGTTAAAAGACAGATAAGATGAGCAGGGCCTCCCTGTTCTGTTGCAGACTACTGAGCCCTAACCGGTCTCCCAGATTCTTTCAGCATGCTTCTACCTGACTCCAAAACAATATCTACGGGGAAGAAGGACCAAGTGTAGCGGAAGTGTTGCCACTCTGCAAAAGACTAAAGAGGAGTACAAGAGTGAGGAATACAGAAGAAGGCAGGCAAAGATAACCAAATCTTCCTCCCTGCGTGTCATGGTTTTGTAATTTTTGCTATTGGTATTCCACATCATAACATCATGTGGAGAACAGAGAAGAAAAACTACACGCCCCAGAGGACCTCATGGTCAAAGAGGAAAATATGTCATGGAAGCAACGCTCGCGCTCTCTCTCTCACTGCATGGCAATGGGTGTGGGTGTCCTTCCAAGCCACGGCGCCTTCAATTTCAAAGTAGGCTTCTCAGTCTTCGGAAAACTCTCTCTCTCTCTCATATTTCACTTGATTTATTAGCCTCAATTTCAATTAGATTGTATTATAGTGTGTTATCTTGCATTCCAACATCATAGTTAGTAAAATAAGTTTTCCTCCTTAGATCACTGCCGCTGCTCTGTTTGTTTCCTTGAGCTTCCATCTCCCTACCCCTTTCCCTTTTTCCCTTCCCATTTGTCAGGGGCCGGGGGGGCCCCCACAGGCCTACTGCCGTCCCCCCCGGTCACAGACATAGATTGATCTAGATAACTCCATGACACAGCGACACTCCTGGACCACTGGGAGGAGAGTACCTGCAGCCTTTGTGAAGAAGGATTCCACTCATCTCTAACTGTTGGCTGGAACCAATCCAGCTGCAATCTAAAGTGAGGGCAGTGCTTTTCATCAAAGGAGGAGGTGACTCTTCCCTTCATTTTGAAATGATAAAATGTTTTATTAGCTTAGAAAAATGCAGTGTTGTTTTCTTCATTCTGTTGAAAGAACTATTCAAAGCTGTATGGGTGGCTGGAGAACACACACAAGGTACACTATCTCTCCAGTTTTAATTGTTCGCAAGCAGTGGTCTACCTTTCCAGCTCCCTTTGGTATGAGAGGGGACTATAGTAGTGGATGTTAGCCAGAATTTGACCTCCAGCAATCCAGAGAAATTCAAGAAAAAAGAAAATGGACAGAGCACTACGAAATCTATAGAAATGAAGATTATTAAAATTAGGAAGGGATGACTTTTCTTCATTAAGAAAGAGTCTGAGCCCCCATACATAACAGAAATTGTATCTTAAGTATGAGAAAGCATAGCTCAAGCCATCCATTATGCAACTGTGAAAAACTAAGGACATTAACAATCCTGCCACAATGAAGTCTACCTTTTGCAAATGTTTAAATGGGTAAGATCACTAGTTCCAGATGCTGCCTATATTTCCTTAAGAGGAACATTCTTCTATCTTTGCTGCAAGGCAGATCTATCAGGAGCAGATGACTTGAAAGGCCTCCAAGAGATAACAGGCATTTTATCAACACTGAGTACAAGACTCTACTGTAAAAGTATCTTTTTTTTTTTTATTTTTTGCTAAGCCCTCCAGATATCCCATTTGAGGTGGGAAAGGTCTGGAAAATGCTATGGCCATTTTTTCTGCTGACTCTATCTTAGCTGTCCATAGAGAAATGACTAGTGTGCTGCATCTTACAAAAAAAAAAAAAAATCTAAATGTGCTCACATGACAATATTTATTTTGCACTCAGAAATATTGTTGAAATGCCAGAACTGAAATATTTTGCTGCGCTTACTGCTCTTACACATGCCCCTGTATCTAAATACAGGAAACAAAAGTGAGATTATTTCAGCATGGTAACAATTGGGCATTACACTTTTCTAATGCTCATACAGTAAACTTGCAGGATATGCTCCAGCACAGAAAGAACCATGGAGTCCTACAAATGTCTGCTACTTTCCATCCCCACAGTAGTCAGCAGAGCAAGATTCATGTCTGAAAAGATTTCCCTTTATAAAAAGCTTTAATGTAGTATGTTACTGTGTAAATGGAAGACCCTGTAATACAACCAGGTGTTCTGCTTTCACTCTGCCATGAGGAAGCTAACCTCCACTAGAGTGTTGTAGACAGATAGTAATGAGGATATGGTTAAGTTATCACAGCTTAAATGAGATTCAATTAATCTCATCTATAATTTTATTGTATTTCTTTTTCTTTCTCCAGTCTCTCACTGTTTATTCTGAAATTAAAAAGTATCTACACAGCACACAACCCACAAAAGTAAACAGAAATACTAAAGGTACTCTTGCAAGTACAATTAAATACTCTGTGTTGCTGTGATTTCACATTTTCACAAAAAAAAAAAAAAAGAAAAATGGCATAGGAATGATCATGAGACGCAACAAAGCATAATTTTCTTTCACCTCCACTATTCACATTGCTTACCTTCATTAACTGCATGAGGCTTAATAATGCAACATGTACAGTTTGTGAATTTTGCACTGTTGGCTGGTCCATGACCTCCACTGGAGGGAAAGAACAATTCCAGCTCCTGAAAACAATTGCAATTGAATTCACTTTAGCTTTATCTAGCTGCATGTGAGTTTTCATCCTAAGTAATAACATCTGAAGTACTCAGTTACAGAAAATTATTGATTTTTGTGCTACAAATACTTCTCCCTTACAATATTCTACTTATCTTTCCAACCCTGGCAATGTTGCTACAATCATAAAAACATCATTTGAATATTTCTTGTAATTTTCCTTTCTGCTTCCACAATGCAATCTGTTCCCATTCAGCCACAATCATTTGGCAGAGGCAGTATTCCCAGATTTCTAAATTCTCTCTTTCCTCAGTACTTTTCCCAGGTCTACTTCCATATACAGATTCTCCCCCACTTAAGCAATAACACAATGAGCGTCCAGTTTTTCCTGATACAAAACCGATCTCCATCCCACTCGTTTACAATCTTTTTTTTCCCTTTTGTACAAAATTAAAAAATCTTCACCTAAAATTGTTGGCTCCACTCTCATGACTTATGGACTCCTACCCCCTTTTTTTTTTTCCTTCAGTCTTAGTGAATGGAAGATGATGAGCTCAGTTGCTCTAATTTCTGAGAAGAATCAAAAGAACCTCTTTGTTTCCCATTACTTCCTTTCCACCTGCCATCACTATTTGGTCTTAGACCACAGTAAGCTTAACACCCAAGCTTCTTTCCTCAGTGATTTTTCTTTAACTGTTTTTAATTTTTTTTTTTTAAAACTGTTCACTGCCAGCTTCATGCTTTTTCCATACCATTTATTCACATAGCTTACACAATCTGCCAATAAACATTAGTCAAATGCTTGAAACCCAGATTCCATTTAAGACCTATTGGTCAAATTAAGTAAGAGAATTGATGAATTTCTATTTAAGGGAAATAATATCCTGGAGATACTACTACCAACCAAACCCATCTAATTTTTTTCCATGTGTAGCACTAACAGCAGTGAAGGCCATTTCCTGGAATTGTCCCATTTAATTTATGAGCTCAATTCAGATGGAATGAACTTAACTATTTCTCAATCTTCTCCTCATGTTACTCTGGCAATTCCTGTAATTCTGACTTGAACAATTATACAGTTTTCACTCACGGATCTTTCAACAGGAAGGAAGGTGAAGTGTTTTTGTTTTCTGCTTTTTTCCCTAGCAAACAATGCCTATCTTGAGTGCCCATAAGGGTTAGTTTCCTGCATCCTTCTTCTGGTGACGTGCTGCATTCCTCAGCGACCTTGTCCCATTCTGTTAACTAGCGTTCATTCTAAAAGCAGCAGCCAGAAAAAGTCAGCAAAATACTTAAAACATCTAACACTTTCCTTGGTCCATTAAATGCCAGAAGAGAAAAGTATCTAAATAATGCTGAAGGACTAGGATAATGAAATGCTAAACAAAATTCAACTGATGTCTTAAAAAGAAAATATTATTTATTTCTGCTT
The DNA here is from genome assembly GCA_030625065.1 of Alectoris magna. Taxonomy (NCBI): domain Eukaryota; kingdom Metazoa; phylum Chordata; class Aves; order Galliformes; family Phasianidae; genus Alectoris; species Alectoris magna. The sequence continues at coordinate 112,852,870 of CM060560.1, forward strand.
AATATGAAAAAAATTGTCCTGCAGAAAGAGAAATAACCTAAAAGTACACCAGAGGCCTACTTTCATTTGTTATTGCAATGTCCTATTCTAACTGCTTAGTGTACAATACATCCATTAGATGTAGTTGGGACTTTGGTTTTCTTTCAGAAAATTTCATTTCAGTCCTATTTTCTATTTCTTTTCAGGAAAGCTTCTGCAAACTGCAACCAACTAGTTTCCATGGCAGCTGCTATACAAGCATATAGTACTGCACCTACTACATTAAAATAGGTAGAGGCCTATTAAATTCACAATTTCAGTTGTCTTACCAGAGATCGGTATTAGTAACACCACAAGGATGCCTGCATCTGCAGAAGTTCAGTAATACTATAATTTCGGCCATAAAAATACCACAGATGAGCAGGGCCTTCAAACTGTTGAAATGTAAAAAGAACTACAAACTTAAGCCAAAGCACATAATTAAATTGGTAATCAGAATCTTATGCTAATAGATACTGTCTCCTACACCCTGTGGTAAAAAGCTGGCACAGCAGTCATTGCAGCACACAGAATCAAAGAGAAACATTCCCCTTTGCTCTTGAAGACACTGGTCTACTGCCAGAATTACAAAGACTTTCTGACTGAAATTTTCCTAAATTCTTCTAAAGCTAAGATAACACAGTGTGGTACTGAACAACTGTTAGGTAAACTTTATTCTAGCCATTGCTTATCAGCAGATCTACCCCACACCAGTGTACGTAAACACCTCTGTTCTATAGAAATGCTGGTAATATTTAATCACCCAGCCCTCAGGCTTTTTCTTAACATTCTAAGAAAATACAGACTACAAAGTAAAAGAGAACTCCTAGGAGCCAGACCCACTGTATTACCTTTCAGAACACAAAGCAATACAAAATGGTCTACCTTCAAATATATTTGTTATACACAATGGGAGCAGAGTTTTCTAAAAGACTAGGCATGTTCTCCTGATCGGAGCATCCAAGACTTCTATTTATGAAAAATATAAACAAGATTCCTGTTTCCAGACAGTTTACTTTTCCATGCTAAAAAGGAGCAGCATAGAATACCTACTCATTCTGAACTCAAACAGGGAAAAAAAAGAAATCAGGAATTCCTGACCCAGTTGTGTTATCAAATTATCAAATTAAATTAATAAGAAAACTAGTTACATGACACAGTCAAAAACTTACTCGAGCAGCTGAGGCAACTGAATCTGGGCCATGAGCTGCATTTCTTATGCCATCGTGTCCAAAGTTTGCTCTAATGCTGTCCGGTTCATCAGTTTGAGCCACTGCAGAATTTGCAGGCCCCAGTAATGTTTTCCATTTACAAACTGCATCATCCCGTAAGATTTCCATAGCAACAACAGGACCACTTGTTATAAACTGGAGAAGCTCACTGCAAAATGGAAACAGCATATGGTGATTCAGGCTGTAAATTAAAGCCAACAAAAATATATGATCTAGTAGAGATGCTCAGAACTCAATTTGGCAAAGCCTTGAACAACCTAACCTAGCTTTGTAGCTCTGCTTTGAGAAAAATTTTTCTCCTGATTTGATTTGAAATGATTTATAATTATTTATCTCTAAATTTGAGAGCAATCCTATATAGAAAATGTAGTGAATAAGACTGTAGAAGGGAAGACCAAGCAAGTGTGGACAAAAGCTTAAGGTCCCACAGATAACTACAATGCATGTAGATAGACATCTGTGAAATAACGGCACAGGTAAAACTCTTGCTTTTTATCAACGTATTCAAACATAACTACTCAGCAAAGAAAAGGGAGTTCTAGATCTTTTGCTCTCCATCATGGTCAGATATAGCCTGTACTCATGTCTCACTGAAGGGCTTGAGTTTGGACCCGCAATAAATCAGTTGCTGTTGCAGAACAACAAATGTGCACGTCAAGCAAAAAAATGATGTACCTACTTATAGAAAGGTTTTGATTGATGGTCTACATAGAAATCAACTGCTTCTTTTCTGGAAGAGTAAAAAGATACAGTTTTATATATACACGGGGTATATGTACATATATTTATATGTACACACACACATTATATATATACACACACTCTTGCACATATGTATAAACCCTGAGAACCACAGTCATTCAACATTTTTCTACAGATAATGCCTTTCCAAGATGGAAAATTTATGGGGCATTCATACCTAGTAAAAGAAACTACACACATTGCTCCAAAAGTAATGCCTCCTATTGATCTCACTGGAAACTACAACAGATAAAAGAGTACAATAACAGTATTTGATAGAGAAGATTCTCAGGTACAAATACTATTTTTCAACAGTTACTTCCATTAGCTGTGCATTTTCACCAGCAATAAACCAGAGCCTGCATGCCACTCTCATCAAAACCTGCACCAGTGGAGGTGATCCACTACTGCTGTTACCAGTGTTGAAATGCAATCACCTGCCATCTCACTGTGCTCACATCCACTGTTTGGTCTCCAGAAACATTCAGCAAGCATCAGTGAATGTCAACGGGTGCCATTTTTTCTGCATGGAGGAATTCAATGACACACCTTTGCTTCATCTGCATTACCATGTCAGATACCACTTTGTCAGACTGCCCCTCTGCTGCCATCTGCCACATGGAAACAACATGTGAGGGAATACTGGTGTGAAGGTTCAGTCTCCACCACCATCTCACACAATAAAACAGGAGGCATTACTTTCAGAGCAGCACTCTTACATTTAACTTCGTCATATTGAGCGTGGTTAGAGGTATAATCAACTCCTCTTTACAGTCCTGATCTGGGAAGGAAGTTATCGCCGCAACTTGTAACTAAGATTTTCAAGGTCACTGATGGGCTCCACATTCTCAGGTTGGGAAACAAACACAGCAGAAACACCCTCTTGACAAGCTATTCACTGTTACATTGCTTTGATCTTTCAGTTCAGCTTGAGTATGCATGTTGGGTAATGAAGTCTGGTTTTAAAGCATAAATAAACAACTTATCTGCTTCAGTGAAACCTATTTCCTTATTGGGGCTAGTTCATTGTCATCAAACACAACAGCATACTGCATGATCTGGTTTCTATTCAGTATCCGTAAATGTTACAATTCAAATAGGCAGCACAACCCCTCCAGATTAAAACATGCTTTCTCATACTCTTTTCCCTTTGATAACTGAGTTTTGTCATGCACTTCCCTCAGGGAAAACTCCAGTTACTACACATTGCCTCCTCTCATAGCAAGAGATTTCTGTAATGAGGAGGGCTCAGTATGTTGTCAGGTAAACAATGGCCAGCAAGCACACAAAGTGTATCTGTACTGCAGCTGTTATTTAGTCTCAGTACCTGAGTACAGAGATAGCACAGCTGATGCTGCAGGCTAAATGCCAGAATATTCATCATTAACACAAGATGATGGCCCTCTCCAAGCTCTGCATTGCCACAGCCATGCTGCTAGTAGCACTGTGCTCAGTTTCATGGTCCAAAGTGCAGACCCACCTTCCATCCACCTGTGAAACATCACTCTTTGGCTTTTCACCTTCCCACTTCCTGCGCTAGACAGCCCATTCTCCTCCCTCCTTTTTCTCAAACCGCTCCTCATGCAAACTCTTGCTGCCTTCACTGCTTTTTCTACATAACAGCTAGAAGAATCCAAGAGAGTCTTCAAGTTTAGTCATCATCTTCCAACTGCAACTTCAGAACTCCAGTTCAGAAGTGCAGGTTTGGTCTTGGCTTGCTCCAAATCCCTGTGTGTACCATATTCTGAAGCTGGAATTTGTGGAGAAGGATAAGCTCTTCAGGTGGATGGGCAGCTCAAAACAAGCAGTACTGCTGACCCCCAGACTGCGTACAAAGCTCATAATCAAAGCAGAGACGCATGGAGACTGAAAGATTCTCATCTGGAAAATAGTTTTCACCTACAGAAACAGTCTCCTGAAATTTTCTGGTCTCCATGATTTTGTCCACTTCAAGCAGCTCCCTTTACTGAAAGGCATTACCTCAATATATTTCAAGTAACAGGCTGCAAGTCTGAACCAAGTCACAGTAACTGTCATCTGCAATGCAACTTTCCACCTCTTTCTTCATTTGCAGTCCAGACTTAAGCCTGATATTGCCAGAGGCAAGAAATAACCTCAAGAAGAACCTAAAGATAATTTAATTTTCCTGACACTGGCAAAGACTTTAACAGTCACAAATTTCTTTGGGGAATCAAAACAACTACCTGCCCATTGGAACTGAATAGTTCCTGGTTGGTTGCTTCAAAAGCAGTGCTAGTCACAGGAACACTTGCACTCTCAAGCTTCAAGCAAGTTTTTGCTTACAATTCACTATTCCACCAGAACATGCCCTGCTGAAACTAATTCACCAAATAACTTTGGAAAGCAAATGGGAAAAAGTACACAAACAGATTTCTTTATATTCGGAAATGATAATATGGAATGTTTCTGGAATATTTTTCTGTAACAAGTTGAACTCTGCTACTGGGTTAAGAATTCCTATTGCAAGAAATATAAAACTATGATTGTGTTGTATAACTTAGCTCCTTTTTCATTTGATCTCTCGTTACTGCTCTGCTTTTAAAGAAAGGAAAACAGTGTTCACCAGGAAATAAGAGACTCAATTCACGTATCTGTCCTCACTTTTGTGTCTTGGCTACAGTTTGTTTGTTTGTTTGTTTGTTTGTTTTACAGAAGGCATAAAGCAAGTTAACAGGGATTGCCAGATGAATGTCAGTAATATTTTCTTTACGGAAAGCAACAGATGATGATGCTTGTTTGTGCAAGTATGCCAAATCTAGTAGGAGAAGACTTTGGCAAAGCCACAGTTCCAGCATTTTTAAATAGCAGTAGCAAGAAACAATGTATATGTTATGCAGAGAAACTACAAATACTCATACATCATTTAACTAGATTTAGTACCAAGGCTCAATTTTGCACTTAATAATCATTTTCAATTTTACAAGACAAGCAGGGATTTTTATATAGGCAGTAGGCAATAAAAGTTTAATTCTCAGCTTCCATTTCCTTCAAGTCACACGACTTGGCTCAATAGTTCTCCAAGTTCACTGACACTGAAATAAAGAACCACTCAACGCCTGAGAATCAAATATCACAGACTGCAGGAGAGCAAGCCAAAAAAAACACTGGCTTGAAAGACACTGTGAATAGTAAATCAGCATTGCAAACCTGACTAAATTCATGAACTGGAGTTGTTTGAGGGAGCACCTGGGACCAGTTTCATCAAACACTGCAGTAAGTGAACACAGAAATAAGAGGAGGTATTCATTATTATTATTTTTTTTTTTTAATCAGTATTTCAGAAAGCCAAAGAGAACTTCGAGGTAGGTTAAAATCATTCTTGACCTCACACAGAAATCACAAGGACCCATGAAAATGGTATTATTTAATATGGATAGCTTTTCTTGTCAAAAAAGACATTGCATATCAACAGTCTTGGCAAAGCAGCAACTGAGAAATACCACAATAATCTAGGAAAACTCTTCTATGGTAAATTAATCATCTTTACGCTTTCCTCTGCAAAATGCTTTCCCATAATCTTGTGGCTGAATGAGGCAGGTGAAAAGCAGCAAAGGGTACATGGGGGGCATTTAGGAAGATGCACCTGCAACCCTGCAATGAGATCACAAGATCACCTGCTTTGCCTGGGTTGTCTAGTTATTAAAAAGCAAACAAGTTCAGGTTTTGGGAGCACAAATTAAGACAAAGGATTTACAGAGAGTGAAGAAACCAAGTACTTTTAAGACAACTGGGTTATAATCTGTAATATGGCTTGTATCAGGAAGCTACAAGGTGAGCACATACAGACAAGTCATTGGTGAACACTACTGAATTGCTGAAGTAATGCTAGTCACATCAGATTCACACACATATTCTTCATTTAATCACCCATACTCATTTGCACAAAGCTTTGTAATGCTTAATTTCCTACATGCATTTAGAAACCTACACATTGTTATGAAACAGATGAGTCTTCCCTTTATTACTCACTGGAATGGATTTAATGTGTAGAACAACATGGGATAACTTCAAAAAATGGCCTGAACTGCACAAACAGTACATCCAATAGTGCTGACCTTAATTTCTTACCTCGAAAGCACCATCATTTTGGCCTTAGTTATTGTAAATCCTGCATTAATAATGATATCTACTAATTCTCCAATCTTGGGTGTTGCATCAGGTTTAATCAAAGCCAATGTTCTGAAAGAAAAGGGAGAGAGAGAGATACAGCCAACATTACTTTTCTTAAAGAATTTAATGTGCATGTTGAGCTTATACCCAAATGGAAAAGCACCACAGAAAGAAATTCTACCACAGTCAAGCATTCTAGTGCCACTGTCTCACGAATTTCTATGCTGTTCTTGAATGTCTGTGCAAGGCATTATTGTGATGAGAATAAGCTTTGCTTACTACAAATTTCCTCAGCTTCCTAAGCCAAGTCAGTCCATAGCGTTCCACCATCAATCGCTATTTACCAGCTTCTCCCCTCACTCTGAGAGCAAATAATCTGATCACTTCTTAAAGTGGCATGTACCACTACCCACAGTAACAGCTACCTTTCCAAACCTAAAGTCACAGCAACTGTTCACAGCCTGATCTTGAAGTTTGGTGCTTCTCTTTCACACATGAAATTCCTTGTATTCTGAACACTTGTCTGTTTCCTGATATTCTCAAATTGATATTCTTCCCACAGAATCCACCCAATTTAACACCTACATTGCTTTTCAAGCAGTTTGTCCGTGAGATTTTATTCAGTGATTTCAGTTTCAAAGATCCAAGGATGATAACCTCATAGTTGCACAATTGTGCCTTTAACAAGACAGAAAAGAACAGTTTCCTGGAGCACGAAAGGTATGAGGAATATTCAGTCAGCAGGAAGTATGAGATACATATTAAATTTTTTGAAGCACATCTCTCTCACTCTATAAAGGCAGATAGTTTCCCTATGCTCCTCACTCCCTGCTTTGAGTTAGAACATAACTCATGTGTTTCCTTCTCCCTCCCTACACTCACTCTTTCCTTAAGTAATCATTATATACATAAAAACAAAGCTGATCAACTTCTGTATTTAAAAATATTACTTAAAAATATGCCTCTCCCATGAAAATCAAAGTGAAATTATTATTCTATTATTACTTTAAACATTTAGGAGTCCCCAGTGACAAGAGGGTCCAATTTTCCTTCGTACAGTCCTAACACTTCACAGCATATGGTTTGTGTGCTATGGTAGCTGATGCTGATAATGGACACAATAAAATGCAGGGAGATAAGGTATTAGTTACTAACATTTGTATTCTAAGAGAGACCAATCAAAAAAATCTCTGCACTCTCCCCCACATTTCTGTTTCCAAGTACATCCTATCTTTTCAATAATTATCTTTCTATACTGTTCATCCCCAAGGCCAGGACAGTTTTATTAGTGTGCTTTGCATCAGACCAAGTACACCATACACTAAACATATTATTAATCAAAAGTAACAAGCAAAAAAAAGGTCTGTAAAATGGCATTTTCTATTTGCATTCATCTTGTGGTGAGTCAGCTTCAAATGTGCTCAGCTTACAAATCAACAGATGATTTATTCAACCCTGTATCTTTGAGACTGTGTCTCTGACAATCCTAAAGAGCTCTTACCATCTTTTTACACTGTTTCTAGTAATGAAGGCTACCCAAGATAGATTTTTTTTTTTAAATGCAGTACCTCCATAAATGACAGGTAAATAACTGCACACTTCTCTTTTTATTTAGCGGCATAACATGGAAAGCAACTCTTAGGTTTGCAGCAGTATATTCTAATGAGAGCAAATATGCTGAGGATACGGGAGATGGATGAACTTCCACTAACTTTACTACCCTACCTTAAGCAACCAGAGATTGCCAGATGCTTTGGGAATAAACAGGCTACCTATTTTACAGCAAATCTAAAGGAAGAAACATGTCAGAGCAGGAAACATAAAGAGGGAAATTTGAATGCATGCAATATTGCATGTGAAATTAAGAGAGACATAGATGACCTATAGGACTCCACCAACACAGATTTCCACAAGCATCAGAAAGCTCATACACACAGATCAGAACAGGCCCAAATCTATTGGGAAGCATAACACAAAAAGACTCGTGGACTAAAGGTGGAGGCAGGCAGTTATAAGAAATTGCATTAGAGTAGTCAGCTGAGCCTATGCTTCAGTACTTTGCAGTCCAAACTGAAAATGATTTAACCCTGTCTTCAGGCCAAGGAAGGCTGACCTCAGGAAAGCATGCTAGCACAATTCATATGGCCCATAACCTGACCAAGCTCTTTCCCAAGGATTTAATAGTTCCAATTCATTTTGTTTTATCATATTATTTATCATATGACAGCATGTGCCACATGCACCAAGGCACGTGAAGGTGAGCAGTTGTGTGCTAGACCCATGACAAGCATACCTTCACACAATGCATGATGTATACCCTGGCTCAAGAAGTTCAACTTTTTCATTTACTATGATCACCAAGGATCAAATCACTGAATAAAATCTCCAGTGAAGTTTACATTTCCTTCAGGTTTTTGTTTTAACCCATGCTATTAAACTGTTCAGCACAAAGTGATAATACTAGAAATAAACAATCCCTTACTTTTCTATTTGCAATCTTTTCAGTAAAACTCTAATTCCTAGCAATACATAATGAAACATTGCTTTAAGAAGTAATTTACCTGGAAGACACTAATAAAAACTGCAATGAGCAAATCTAACAAAATCTTTTATCTAGCATTAGTGTATAAACTGTGACATCTTGATGGGAGCTATTCAGAAGCAAGTAGGGCAAGAAAAAGAATAATTCAGGATGTTGAAGACTGTTTCTGAGATTGGACCAATTCATGTGTCTTATTTTTAGTTTTAATTAGCAATACGTTTTTGTGGTTTTATATGATGCAGTCTGCAAAGTACTTTTCAAAACAGTCTTAGGTCTAGGAACAAAGAATGAGAATTGATCCCAGTTGCTTACGTTTTCAGAAGGGCTGTTTGACAGTACTCCAACAAGAACTAAAAAAAAACCTGAAGATGGGAGCTGATCAAAGGGATGGTGCACAATCCATGTTGTAGCCATGCTTGTGAGATCTACTTATTTTTAATAGTAGGACTGTTGCACGTACAGTAGCTTATGTCTTGTAGGGGAAGAGACAATTATTACATCACTGACTGAACGCATACAAATAACATACCCAATTTAAAAAGACTGAGTATTTCTGGCTGAGACAACACAAGTTTTCTCATACCATTTTCAAAATCATGGATATTAACCAACTTTGAGTACAGGCCACTTAGAAAGCACGCATTGCTCAGACAAACATTTACTTCAGGTTACAACTGCCCAAGATCACAAGTGAAGGACTGCAAAACAGAGGTTGCTCTCTTAAACCAGCGTTTCCTTACACAGGCCTCTATCACATCAGTTTCACACCTCATGTAACTAGAGTGACATTTGCTGGCTTTCCTGACAAGAACAAAGGCCCCAAATTCAAAACATGTTTTTTTTCTTCTCACGTCCATTGCTCACTTTCCCTCACAAGTGTCTTCTGAGCTTTGTCTGCATGCATATTCAGCAGCCAAAGAATGTACTTCCAAAGCTGAAATAAACTACATTTACAGATTTACTACAGATTATCCTGTACAGTATACAGGCAAGAAAAGACAGGAATATTTTTCTTCATACAACATCCACAAAATTATTAGTAAAATTCCAACAAGAAATTATTTTTAGGAATTAAGCGCTGCAGAAATCTCACTATATATGTTTAACTAATAACTGCTTTAAATGCTGTCAGGACCAGGCCAAAAAGACAAACAGTCCATATGCAGCCATTTTGCACAAGGACTCCTTTACTATGACCTTGTTTACTCAGTGAAAGGCAGCTTCTGTGAAGAAACTGGATTTTGAGGATCTCTTCCCTGTTTAAGGCACCTTTCACTATGTTCCCTAAAGCCATTCTGAATACGTAACATCACTTGCATATCTATGTTATCTTTCAGCTGACATTCCTAAAATGTTTTCCAAATAGCTAATGTCATAAATTCTCTCCTTCCTTTCATAGAGTACCCCCTCTCCCAGGACCACCTCACTGAGGCATCTGTGGTGTTGCTGACTATATAGTGTTGCTGCACAAACACATAGCTTCTCTTAGGAGAAAAATGTGCCATTTTATCACAAGCAACCGTTTCTTATTATAAATGTATCAGCACCAAGGCTTATGCAAGTTTAGGCAGAGCACAAAACACGCAGTAATAAAAAATTACATTGAGATAAAACCCATAAACAAGACAGATGTAGTCTACTCAACACTCCAATGAGAAACAGAGCAGTATCACATACAGAAGTCCTTCTCTGCTATCCTCTGCCCTCCTTGCTATTCTTCCACCATTCCCAACACCAGATTGAAGAAAAAGCACCAGAAGTCATCCTTCTGGAAGCTTCTTATAGAAAATTGTTATGGCAGTCATTTCCAAGGCAGTATTTTTGTGAAGACAAAGATGCATGTCAAAACCTGCAGCTGTTCTAAAGTGTCCAGTTACTTCTTCAAAAAGAGTTCAAACAAACGCCAGACAGTGGAAGGTAGCAAGAAACAAGCTGGACAGGGCTCACTGCAACACCATGCCAAGGAAAAATACTCTATGTACTTCTTTTTAAAAAAAAAAAAAAAAAAAAAAAAAAGATGGAGCAAATGATCCAAATTTACCAATTTTTGAATTCAGAAATTACATGCAGTGCAGGCAAATCAGATTCAAGTTCCTCCTAAAGTAATCTGATTGTCATTTTATTAAGTTTCTCTTACTACTTTTGTTCTTGGATGGGCTCTTAATCTCTTCCCAATGAAAAGAGATGAGTCTTACCTTTACCTATTAAGTTTGTCTTAATATACAACCCCATAGGTTTTACTGACATTCCCCACTTCTCATCCTCATGCATGGACAGTTTATGAAATGCTGAAAACATTCTCAGATGAAAACTCTCCACAGCGAGAAAAGCAGCAGGGGATAGGAATAGGCTTCTCTCACTCCTGTTCCTACTATTTAGTTATTATCGATAATACAGGGTAGATGTGTTTGGTAAGATACTAGCTTGCTGCACAGACTGCAGAGAGGGGGAATACAGCTTTACAAGATTCTGGCCCAGCACCCATTAAGGTTACCACACCAATACTGCCCTGAGAGAATCAAGTATCACAAGAATACTATTCCTACTGGCCCTGCAAGGAGTAACGAAGCTGAGCTGGAGCCCATGTTTTCCTCCTCTACCTCTTCTTTTCAGAGAGATCTGGAGGATGCAGCATGAGACACCACAGATAAACTGGCCTTGAAGATGTATCAGGTGGGAGGGATAATGATGGGTTTGCCCACAAGCAGGGAACTGTTTCCCTCAGCTATCAGTATGCCAGATGACTCCAAACCTCATGCAGACTTGTGACTAATTCCTCCTTTTCCCACAGTACAGAAATCTTATCATTTCCAGCAAAGAACAACTACCCCAATCACAAAAGAAGACTTCAAAAAAAAAAACAACACGTTTTCTTACCTCTCTTTGCGGCTCCCTAGCTTGCGCGCTGTATATTGATCCCCATAGTCCACTAAGGAAAGATGACGAGAAAACACAGTAATTTTGTTGCCCACAAACAGATCCTCAAGGTGTAAGCTCTCATACTTGGTGCGCTTCAGAAAGGTACGATGGTTCTTCACATCATACTGCAGACAAAAGAAGATTAGAACCTACTACAGCAAGAGATCTAAGCTGTTGGCAAACTCAACATAATTCTTACTTCTCTTTCAGAAATCTCCCTAGCTCTGTGGGATTGAATCTGATCATTAAATTGATTTAATTCTTAACCCTTTGAACTTGCACGTGCACCAGGAATGCTTCGAAAACCACACATTTGTTCTATTTAAATAGTCTCAGGGTGATGGCTGTCTTTGCAGTTTTTATTTTATTACTTGCTTGTGCTAATTCCAACTATGATAAATGGTGCCCATCCCTAGTGGATATCTCTGCCCAGTCTCAATGAGAATTCCCCCTTCCCCCCCCCCCCCCCAGCAGGTCTACGCTGCTTCACAGGCCAATGGTTTGAAGCAATAGTGACCATAATACACACAGTGGCAGGTCTCCTCTTCAGGGCACTGTTCCAGTGATATTACGCTTTATTTAACTGCATAAAACTCTGAATTAGGGATGGATGGATGGCTGCAGCACTACGTTGAGAAGTTCTCAACTGCCTAGAGCTGCAAGCTCAAAAGCCTGTCAAGACAATTCAGCTATGTATCAACATTCTGAGCAAGAAGGAAGACATTCATGCAAGATTTTCTGGGTGGACTGCTAAAGCACAAAAGACAACCTCATGAACAGTTTCTTCTCTGCTACAAGTAAATATTACAGATCCCTTCAGTTTCTTGGAGAAACAGAATCTTAGGAAAGGAAAAGTTTTGTCCTCTTCAGGCCAAGCTTTTTTTTTTTTATATATTGATATCTCCTTCTATAAGCAGGATTCCATAATAAAAACATCCTTAGCCCTCACCTATATGCTCCATGTTCTTCAGTTTCAAGAAGAGTCCTATTAACTGAATCAAGCATTAAAATTCTTAACATCTTAATTCTAAGTCTTTAGTTGAGATTAATTCTGATCTCAACTAAAAGCTTGATCGTACCTTCATTACTTCACCAACAGTTTCTAGAAACGTATGATCCCCTCTGTTTCTCTCAAGCAGAAGATGAAGGGGGAAGAAAAAAGAGGCATCTATCAATATTAAGGAGTTCTTTAGAGTGGAAGTTTGGGTCTGCTTAAGATATCTTTTTATCATGCAAATGACAAGTCAGAGCAGAAGAAATGTAAGATGGTTTTGATTTCTTGTTTTTTTTCCCCCTCTTCCTTCTCTCATGTATATGTAACAGGTAAATTATCCATAATAATCCTCACTAGGAATGTGTCCTTTTTTTAAAGATTTCTTCTCTATCTTAGGAAATCTCCTCTAGAAAGAGAAGTTGATCTGATTTAAAAATTCCACATGAGAGTTATTAACTGTGGAAAACTTGGATAGTTGGGGATGTCTCTAAGTACCCAGTCTGATCACAAACAGTTGCTTGCTGTCCTTGGACAAAAACCTGTGCTGCTCTCTAATGGCTGCAAAGCAAGCAGGAAACTTGTCAATTGTATTTCCACTGCATTTTTCCTTCACGGGAAGGAGCAAGATATGAAGGAGTAAGAAAGAAATGGAAAGCCGAGAACTTCACATAACATAAATGTTCAACAGCTCTATTCCACTTTCCGATGAAGCATGTACAAAGGAGAGCTATCACTGCAGAGGTGGGAAAGGTGACGCGACAACTCTCTCATAAGCAGAGAGAAGCTGGCTCATATCTATTACCTCTCTTCCCCGACAATGTGCTTGAGGTAAAGCGAGCAGCTGCCATCTCCTCGGGAAGATACAAAAGGTCCAAAACAATTTTGCAGTAATGAAGAAAGAATCACCAAACTCCAGATAAGTTTTAAAAACCATAAATAAATCCAGAAGATAATCTTAAATGTAATTTCTGTCCGCAATTCACCCCCAAACTGACCTTGCGGAATTCCTTCTGCAGAGATACTATATGCATTTTTGCTTTTTTAGCAATTGACCACACACAGTCCATACAAACTCATGACTGCATACACAAAACACTAATTTAACCTTGAGAACACACTGACAAAAATGTAAGAACCTACCAAGTCATAGCTGTTTGAGGCACAAAGCTCTAAGACAGTTCAAGAACACCTTGAAAGCTCTTGGTTTTGAAACATCCAGGAGAAATGAACAACAATTTTGTCAGCCTACACATGGTTGTGTAGGAAGATTATTACGGCTCCTGACTGATTAGCTTAACTGTCTCTAGGAAAAAAAAATCCTCACGTTTTGACAACTGTGCACACATACATCATACAAATAACTAACTTAAAAGAGACATCACAGTAGAGTTTGTTTAAAGAGACTATCAGTAAAAAGTGCAAAGTGCATCTCCTCACACAGGTGGGTACCATAGTTTCAGTAAACAATGGTTTGGATAAGAGGTAGATTCTGATAGTTCTGTCATTTCTGTGTTTGATGTTTAAGGCAAGAAAATAAAAAAATTATAATGAAATAGATGTGAATATTCAAATTGAGGCTATTCTTAGACCTTCAGATCCTCATTAAAATCTAGAAAAGACTAGTAAAAAAAATAAAAATAAAAAAAAAATCACTAATTCGTTCCTAAAAGGGAACACAAAGCATTGGCTATTTTATTGGATTATCAGTACAGGATTATCTGTACTATATGCTTGTTTTAACCTGCTAACAACAACAACAACAACAAAATGAGGATTAGTTAAATGTACCACAAATCAGAAAGGTCTATGCAAGCACTAATAATGGAAACATTTGGATTCCACTCTCAGAAACATCATTCCTTGCATTAAAACCAAATTAGTTTACTGTTTCCTCCACTTTGATAGAAGATGTTTACAGTTAATGCTTTGGAGACTTCTAGAATTCTAACTGAAACTTACTCTTGCTAGGGATCACCTTCAGTTTGTTCCTCATGCAGTAGGTTGATGCTGCTGAGTTCCAATACTTAGTTCCAATACACCAAGAAGAGATTAAATGAAAACAGATCTATGAAAATGAAACTCTCCAAGCTTAAGACAAAACTCATTAACATGGAAGCTCTTGCATGTGCTCCGCTGTGAACTAGCACATTTGCTTTTCTTCTAGTTGAGAAATAGACAATTATGTCTTAAACTACAACTTAATTATCTGGAAAAATAATTGGCAGTGGTTTTCCATTTTACAAACAGTTTAATTGAGTATTATATTTAAAATTACAGACTGTTTTTTTTTATTCTTACCATTTCAACTGATCCATCTTTTGGATAATACAGAAGCTCGTAACGCCGAAAGAGCGAAGCATTTGGGTCATACCATTCAGCAGTGAAAGCAAATCTGTCATCTTGACTCTGCAAAAACAAAAGGGAAGGCTACTGAAGTAATCATACACATAATAAATAAATTGTACAATTTCCTTGCATTTGTTATCAGAAAAGAAAAAAATCATTATTGAATGCACTCGCACACCCTGCATGTTATCATTTGCTTAATACAGCTGGTGACATCTTTTCACTTGTCACATATCACCTTTTAAGTATGATAAAAAGGATATGGGAGTTTTCCAGAAAATCTCAAAACTTATTCTGGTTCCACCAGCCATGAAATCTGAACTTATCTGTAGTAGTTCTTGTGAGACTTAGTGACATTGAGTCTGAGGACTAGACTTATTTTCATTTGTTGAAAAACTGTGCTTGTTCCCAATTAAAACACTGAATTCTGACACGTTTCCCACACAGCTTACAGGAAAATCACTTTCTTCTTGAGCGACAGTGACATCTGAACTTCTGCTAATGTTGAGATAAATAGAATTGAGGACAGTAGTTTGACTCATGAGTTAACTTCCTGAATTGTACATAAAGCATAAACAACCTGAACGCATTTACAACTTATTCTCTGCTCTTAAGTGTGCTTTGAAAGGTAGACCTGCAATAATTCTAGATCTGTAGTTACACACATCGCTCCCCTCCACTCACCCTTGAGGGAAGCAAGTACAGCGGTGATGCAATGCATGTGGATGTGCAGCTCTAGCACCTCTTAGTGGCATACGTTAGCTATTGATACTTCAATATCAGCTATTTCATAGCTGTTAGGTAGAGTTGCATCCAACTAGGCCTTTTTGTCATTATATTTTAGAAAACAACAGCATTTTAGTTGCTTCAAAGACTTCCCACTAAGCAGTGGGACAGAAAGACTTTGCATGGGCTTCCACGACTACGGAAGTAGGTAAAAATAAATCATTTTTGTGGTGAGTGGAAGTCTATAGAAATTAAAAGAAAACAAATCCACAAATCTGTGATCTTGCTTGTGTTGTCAAGTGCATTTTTTGCTTCAACATCTTCAGCTTAAAACTGACTTAAGAGTTCCTGCAGGTTATTGTCTGAACACAAGCAGCAATGGGAAAGAACATGATAAAGAATAATTTCAGAATTTTACAACGTGATAATAAGATCTAGGCAGCTAAAAGCATCATGCCCTACTGTCAGCCCCTACGGTATGCCCCTATGCTGCAAAATAAATACAGGATCCTATCAGAAAGACTTGCCCAGCACCATGCAAAGGCTGCAAAACTCTCATTTCTAAATGTAGAAGTTCATGCAGCAATGAACGCAAGATTTGCACAAGCTACTTTAGAAGTTACCTCTACAGTAGACACTACAGACACTACAGCTTTTGACAGTATTTAAACATTTTTTTAGGCACAGAATGATGCACAAAAATTCCCTGAGGACTCACCCTAGTTTCTGATCCTTAGTTAAGTTAGTCATGCTTGTGTTTTCACTGTTACTGCCATCATTCTAGATAAATGTAAGCCATAATAACACATTCCTATGGCAAATCTCACACTTAATATTTCCACATAGGCCTGTTCTTGACAATAATGAGGGCTAACAGATAACATTCTACCTTGTTCTTAAATACACTCATACTGCTGGAAGATGAGACAAAACATCTGATTGATGAATTCGACCACCATCTCATCAAGGATGCATGTTACACAGAACCACAGTGAAGCAATAGTCTGCTGAAGAGGTTGTCTAAAAAGAAAAGCAGACCTTGTTCCCAGAGTAATAACTCCAGGA
Source organism: Alectoris magna (assembly GCA_030625065.1). Lineage (NCBI taxonomy): Eukaryota > Metazoa > Chordata > Aves > Galliformes > Phasianidae > Alectoris > Alectoris magna. Next base: position 112,869,584 of record CM060560.1, read on the forward strand.
GAGGACTTGCAATGCAGAAGGCTACAAAGTTCATTTTCAGAGATCTTGCTCAGTGCCCGAGCTAATCATTTCAGTTACTCAGCAAGCTCTACTGTTTGCTTTATATTTATACACTTTATATTAGCTGAATGACCATTCTGTATTATCTTCTTTTAGGATGGCAAGCAAATCCAAGGCAAAAAAAAAGGCTACTTAGTCTTGGAAAATGCCACTCAAAGTACAGTAATGGAATCAGTAGGAAAGTTTGAATCGAATGCTATTCTATACCTGAAAAAACATGCAGAGCTAGTAGTTTTCTAAAACAATCATAGCAAAGCCTGTACATCATCTCAGAAAATGGCTGAAACGTGTCAGTTGCTAGTAAAATCACATCAGTGTGAACAATTCGACTAATAACAGAACAAGTCAATCTATGCATCTCATAACAAAAGCTTCTCCCTTTAAAACAGTTCCCATTCATTTCCATCTGTATACCCTCATCGCAGTCACACACAGCCTTCATGGTTATGCTATTAAACAAGCAATAAAAATTTCCTGTAGTTTTCACATCTGCGGGAAAAAAAATACCAACATTAGAAAACCCAGAAGTAACTGCCTGCTTTATATTTAGGTACCCATAGTTTTAAAGTTGCTGTCTTCAGTTTTTGGTGTGTGGTTTTTTTTGTTTTTTTTTTTTTTTTTAATTTTTACAGCCCCTTTTCATTGTGAAAACCAGCGCAGAAGAAATCAGTGACATCAGGAATTCACCTGATGTGAAGACGGAAAAGAAAATAATCATCTCTTCCTTCTTTCATGGGCTGCAGAGAGAAACATTTTGATACACAAGCAGGTTTAGCTAGCTTAGGTTTTTTTTACTTTATATTTCTGTGTATAAATATGCAGTACAAATATTGTTTCTATGGCTCTGTGCATATGAGAAGCATTTACTGAAATACAGCTGAATTTAAAAAAAAAATAATCAAATATTGCACATAGTACTGAAAGTGATGGAAGTAGCAGCAGCTCTCAGCTAGCATGGGGCTACGTTCTGGAAGCTAAATCAAAGGATTTACAACAAAACTGCACTCAGAAAAACCCACACCGCAGAGGGAAACTGTTTGTCTGGAACATAACTGCCAGTGAAGACCATAAGCAGAAATGAGAATGCTTAGTAAGCTGGGCAGGAAATGATCTCCTGCTGTATAAAACTCTTAAATTTCCACAGGGCTTCTGTTCAACAGTAAAACAAAAATGGAGCTTTCAAAGCTTTTCAGGTGAAGCAACACAGAGATGGAACAGCAGAGTTCTGGCACTAAGGAACCTGCATGTGAAGGTGAAGAAATAACATCTCTCTGATCCGAGCTAGGCAGAACATATTCTGATGCTTCCTGACTGCCACATCGCTTTACTCTTACGGGATGCACACTTTTCTAATCTAAATTAGAGGAAGAATGTAAATTTCATCCTGGAGCTTTTCTTATGATGGAGAAAACAGGAAATAAGTGCTCAAGTAATCTATTTTCTACTGGACATATTACTTTCTGGCTCATCACAGTCGAAGAGAAGGGCAGTTGAAATGATTCCCTGTGTTAATATACAAGTAACAGTTTCTAGTTTTTTTTAAACAAGGGTATTGCCTTTCATATGACTTTTTCTTATTATACAATTATTTGTGTTCCATCCGTAAACCTGATATTAATATCAGTTAATATTAATATTTTAATATTCCATTTGCCAATTCATGATCCCCAGCTGTAAGCTCTCTGATCTCTAATTGAGTAGAAGCAACCACCCACGCTTTCAATAGTTACCAGCCAGGAGTGTTTCATAACCTCTACAGCTGAGTATTCAAGAAAATTTCACATGGAACTACCGAAATAGTTCTTAGAATTAAAGGAGACCTGAGGTATCTACAAAGTCCACCCTTACGTGCTATAAGCGATCTCACCCCTATTGGGGCTTACACATGCTATCAGGAACTTCAACGTGCATGAAATATTCGACATGGACTCATGGCCAGCTGCCCACATACTTACAAGTTTAGGAGTCTCAAATATTATAACTGTTCTAAGTCAGTAAATTTATGACTGCTGCTCCTTAGATTTTCCCAGTGATTCTGAAATCAGATCAGAAGGAAAATAAAAGAACACGAATCAACTCCCAGAGAAGCAATAAGACGACTGCATAAACCTCAGCAGATGCTGAATCGGAGCCAGAAAGATCCACCTTGGTCTCTGCATTCTGAATTTTGTAGAACTCAGTGCTGTCACAGGGAAAGGTGTGCTCAAGCATGGATTTTAATGGTCAAGCTGCTTGTACAAAAATTAACGGGAGCACACTGGACCAGCACAAGAATGATTTTCACATTGAATGGGTATTTATCCTAATTCATCAAGAAAATTTTCCAGAGAGCCTGCCCTGAATCTTCCGAACATTCTGGTGTTAGTTATAATAGAAAGATGTAATAATCTGTCCCTCCTGTGTCAACCTGGTGGCACCGTCTAACGTATTTTGAATGAGCAAGAATATTTTTAATAAAAAATAAGATGGTATCAAAAGTCAAAGTTACAAACCATTTCAAAACTTTTCAGGTGACAGTACGAGGCTGAATCCAACATAAGATAGTCTACTTATGCACTAGCATGCAGTCAGCTTTGTTTTATTTCCAGCTGAATGCTTCTAGGTGTGCCTGCCTAGGGAGCTGCAGGTCCTATAGGACACCTGGCTTTACAAGTAGCACTGTGCGCTTGTGAATCTGGACAAAAAGCGTCACTTCAATTGGCTTTAAAGAAGGTCTCTGCCAGTGGGCTTGGAGTGCTTTTCTTTTATGTAAGGACATCTCAAGTGTGACAGCCCCCTGCAGATAAATTCATGAAGCTGAAGGACCAAAAACCAAAACCATTTTAAACAATCAGAATGTCTATAAAAGTGTTATATAAAATGATGAACTTGAAACATCAAACAAGACATGTCAAGCTAAATTAGATTAGAAGATGGAAAAATACTTAATGAATTGCCCAGCTCCATTCATGCAACCAGTTTTCATCCAAGAGATGGGAAAAACTTCATGAAATGTCTTCTGGATTGTTAAGCGAAGGTTGATGGAAGACAGGAAACAGGACTGGGATTTCTCTGCTCCAGCTCTTCATGAACTTCCTGTGCTACCTCAGGCAAGCCAGCTTAACCTTGTGTGCCTCTTTTCCTCCAACAAAATCTTTACGCTAGAAGGGCACGCCAATGCCCGCGCACTGGTAAATACAGGATTCTTGTACCAGAAGAGCTGTAAAGCCATTTTAGTTTACATAAAACAATGAGTATAACTTCCTATAATGCAATCTATGCCTGAACTGCTACAGCAAGATGCTCCTCAGAGAGCACAGGAAAAGTCAACAAAATGGATAAAGTCACTTTATCACAGACTTGCTGTTTCATTGTACAAGCCTGTCTTCATAACTTCCACGTTCTCTATGCTCTTCAGTTTGATTAAATAAGAAGGCTTGTATGCTTTACATCAGTAGGTGACAAGATTAAGCAAATACACTTTGATATCACTACACTCTGCCTTACTTTAAGGCCCCTGACATTAATAAATAGCAAGAAATCATGAGAAAGAATGAGGCCTGGTTTTCTGCACTGGTCTTTCTCACCCCTAACCATTCTGAATGCAACTTTTCTTCAGCTGAAGTATTAATACAGGCTCAAGCTCACCTGTATTCTCTGAAGTGTAACTAGGGCTGCACTCAACAGTGAAGTCTCTCTTTAAAAATGCCTTGGAAGGTTCCCTCCCCCTCCCTACTCCTGTGACACCTGGAGGAACATCATTATACCTCCGTCAAACCTGCCTGACATCTGCCAGTAAATCTCAAACTTATCAGAGGGAAAAGCAAAAGACGGGGGTCAGACGCACACATGCACACTGTGATGAAATAAGCTTGTTTTTCCTGAGGCAAACATGATGAAAGCAGGTATGGGAAAAAAATCTACTTACACAGTACAACTAATTTTTCCATCATCGATATTTCATTAAAACAGAAATATCAATTTGTGAAAGAAGTGCAGAAGTAGCTAAGCTATTAAATGCTAGCAACCATTTTGCAAGAAGTGAGAGGTTTCAGACGCACTGGTGGTATTTAACAAATAGCATAGTGAGTGGCAGAAAATGCTCTCATTTTCAGTACTGTAATAACCCTTAAATCCCAAAATAAATCCTTAGCAATGCACGCTTATTAAGTTCTGTTATTCAACCCATCTCCGTCTTCCACAGTTCTTTCAATACAGGATAACTTCCAGGTAAAACTTCAATCCACAACACTGCATAGATAAAGCTCTCAATTAGCTCTGTCTCTTAAACCTCATTTTCCTCCTCCTCTTTGTTCGTGTTTCTGACATGGGCACCAGTATAATTGTTAGAACTGGTACGATGTTATAGAACAGCCCCCTCATTGCTCTTGCACCTCCCCCCACTTTCTCAACAGGCTTTTCTTCAGAGAGTCAAAGAGACCACTTCCAAATTGAGAAACATCTGGAAACTGCAATTTCCATGACAGTGCCTCGACTACAGGCAATTTGCAATATGAATGTCAAATTCAGAAGTTCACTGGTGAATTCTGAAAGAATCTCTTCCCCCCCCGCCCCAGCATAAAGCAAATTCTACTTTTTTTTTTTAAAAAAAACATCAATTCTAGACAGCTATATGAAAACGTTATTAAAATACCATCTCTGGAAACCTCTTATGAGTCAAACACAGCTGCATGTACAACATTCACTCCACCATAAACAGCTGCTACTTTTAGTTCCAGTTTCCTAACTCCCAATGTTGCCAGTGCCCTTATGACTCTTGCTGCTTAGGCCATCCGCTACAAAGAGGGTTACTTCTGTCTCTGTTCTGACCAAGTGAATCATCTTTGACTGGGATTTCGGCTCCACAAATCAATTCTGCACATGCTGAGGTCTTGATGAGCACAGCTACAGAAGGCTGAAGACACAAAAATTTTCTTCTCAGATTCAGAAACGTGCATAGCTACCTCACAACAAAGTTATCTGGCCCTTCTGTCAATCTACTAAGGAAGAAATCCTCTTTTACTAGATTACGTAAATTCTGCAGGCTTTGTATGAAACATGTAGGCATGATTAGTAAAATATATTCCCCATTTTTTTCCCTGTCCCTCACATAACGGAGTCAAGAACTGAAATCCTCAACATTTAATTCTAACCCTCTGTAATCACGTTTTAATTAAGTACTTAATTATAGGACTCATGTTATCTGCCTAATGATGTTGCAATGCAATTTCTCTAAAACACATGCAAGATCCTGTATTGCTATTCTAGAAGTCCAGCAAAACACAGTCCGTCATGGAATAGTTTCTCATTTAATGCATGAGCCATGATGCACAGTCATATATACATAGGTCACTCCAAAAGTAACGCCTCCTATTTAATTCCACGGAAACTACAACAGATACAAACAGCACAATAATTCTATCTGACAGAGCAAATTCTCAGCCACAGAACACTTTCTTGAACATAGTCACCACCATTAGCTGCGCATTTTCATCATTGATGATCAAGAACCTGCATGCTGTATTCATCAAAATCTGCCACAGTGGAAGTGACCCACTGTTTCACGTCTGCTTTGACAGCATCATTGCTAGTGAAACATTGCCCATCCAGTCCATGTTTTATTGGCCCAAACAGAAAGCAGTAAGAAGGTTCTATATACAGTGGCTGTACCAGTCCAGACAAGATCAGCAGTGTGTTCCACCATATTCCAAATTGCATGGGGCCTGGCAATATGGTGTTGCAGGAGAAAGGTTGTCTTCTTCTCTGGCTTGACTCTGCAAGTCAGAGCCTTCAGCTTAGTCAGCATTACAATGAAGCGGTCAGAGTTGATGGTTTGTAGGGCTTCCAGGAAATCCAGAAGGATCTCCCCTTTCCTATCCCAGAAGACAGTGCACATCACTTTACCTGCTGAGGGCTGCCTCTTGAACTTTTTCTGCAATTGGGAATTTGCATGTTGCCACTCCATGGACTGCCATTTTGACTGTAACATGTACTAGAGGTACTATGTCTCATCACTGGTAATGATTAGATGCAGGAAACTGTCCTTTTTAACCTAGCATTGGTTCATTAGATCCTGGCAAACACAGAACAGTATATGCAGGTTCCTGTGTGAGCATTCATTGGGCTCATCTGCCACAAGCTTTGCTATATTCCTCCATTGTCATCATCGTTTCCAGTGCACTGAAGCCAAACTCCCTGTTGTAATCCGTCAATTTGCATCAACCAGCTGATTGAGACACTTTATGATGTGACAGCTGTGCACAGCTGTCCAGAATGAGACTTGTCTTTCGCATTACTGTTGCCACTGCTGAAACACACCACCCACCACCTCACTGTGCTCACATCCACTGTCTGATCTCCATAAACACTCAGCAAGCAACAATGAAGATCAATGGGTGCCATTTCTTTTTTTTCCCCACCCCCGCATGGGGAAATTCAGTTCCTCAACTCTTCTTCACCCACACTTCTATGTCAGACATTCTGTCAGACCGCCTCTCTGCTGCCATTTGTTGTATGGCAATAAAATGTAAGGGAATACTGGTAGGAACATTCACCTTCCACTGCTATACCACCTCCATCTGCCTCTGAGGTCATGAGCCCACATAATAAAATAGGAGGCATTACTTTTGGAGCAGTCCTTGCAATTGCTCTTGGAGTAGTTAGTAGTGCCCTGCAGCACACTGCCTTCACCAACTCAGGAAGAGTGTGACACTGATTGAAGTGTGAAAGCAGAGCTCCTCCCTAACTCAGAAAAGCATCCATTACACAGATTATCTCACAGACCTGGAAGATTCGCATACAGACTTGGAACATTTGAGCATACATCTTAGGCGCTTAGAAATATATCACAAGAGGCAGAACCAACATTGCCCTGATCAGCTGCTGAATGCTGGGTCTCTGACAGTGCAATGAGGTTAGCATCTGCATGTGACCGCAGAGGGCAACAGGGCTACATATATTTTGAGGTGCTTATGTGCATCACATTACATGCTCTCATCTGCATTGTATGTATACTTTCGAAAGACAAAGCTTGGCCAAACATTAACGTTGACAGTAATACTCCAAGGTAGTCTTCCTTTACAGAGACTATTTCTCTGTTAAAAGCTCTTGGAGGAACACCTACTTATTTGTTGGGACCAACGAATGTTTCAATTTGTTTCCCATAAATCTTTATTCCATTTAATTTGCAACTCACAGTAGAAGCTATCTGGAAAATTTCAAGCAGAAAGGTAAAAACTGCAGAAAGCTATGAGCAACTGGAAGTAAAGGTTTGAAAGAAAACACCCACAAATCTTGAATGGAAGTTCTCAACAGCACTTCAACCTAACCTAATGCCTACAGCATCCTTAAATTATCTCAGCTCATAATAATCTTCTGAAAATCATTTTTAACAGGAACCGACTGTTTGCCTTGGAATCACAGCTAAGGAAGTTTGCGTCCTTCAGCCCACTGATGCCACCAAATATTAACACCCAAGAGTCTGTACGAATATTCCAAAGACCACACGTGCTGAATCTACCTCAAACGTTCAGAGCACATAAAGTAAATAGTAGTAGTAAAGATTTATGATCCTCTGAAGTAGGCAAACAACTCTGCTGACAGGTTTCTTACTCACTACAGTGGGCACTTAAAGCAAGTACTTTGTCTACACCACTGTTTAACAAACTATTGAAGTTAAAACACCTTTTTTTTTTCCCTAGACTGTGTCAAATATTAACTCTAATGCAGCTGGACTAAATGCAGGTTTCAGCTAGCACAGATGTCATGATTATTTGTTCTGTATTCTGCTGTCAAACAAATGACAATTAACATGAATAGAAAAAAAACAGACGTTCAGCAGCTTCCCATTAGCTAAGTCATCAAAAAGTAAAAACGTCCATAGGGTAAAGGAAGCCAAGTAGGTACTTATAATCCTGTTCGTAAACTTTGCCATTTCTAATGAACTTTTACAGGTCAATTTTATAAATGTTTGGCAATTTAAAAAATGTACTTCTGTTTCCCAGAGCACAGGACTTTTGTCACTACAGCTTGGAGCAGACTACATTAGTTCCCAGGGATGTGAAGGTCTCTGATGGATGCAGGCAGTGATTGAAGGATACATGCAGTCTTGTTCATGGTTTTGGTCATGTTGCTTTTCTCCATCTTCACAGCTGCATTTAATGCTCAGCACTGCCAGAAAACAGAGGCTATATAACCCACTTCATCCTTTTGTGAAACAGGATAAATCATCACCATTCCTTTCACAGAATAGAAAGATTTGATGGATAAAATACCCAGATTTCTTGCATGTAACCCACTACAGTGTTTCTCTAAAACCATGGCAAAGGGAGCCCAGTTAGTTCATCCTCATTTCCCACTTCTTTATTCTCCTCACTGCAATGCACAAACCAGACAGTGAAAGGAGGAAGAGCAGGGCTGCTGATACCATCCAGCCTGCCAGCTCCACAGACACCACCCAGCAACCACTGCTAGTCCAACAGCTCCCCAGGTGATGGAATTGGTGCCCAGGGAGGTGGCTGAGTCACCGTCCCTGGAGGTGTTTAAGAAACGTTTAGTACTAAAGGACACGGTATAGTGGGGAAAATACTGGTGGTAGGTAGACAGTTGGACTGCATGATTTTAGAGGTCTTTTCCAACCTTGGTGATTCTACAGTTCTATAATTCCTGTCTTCTCACCAGGGAGCTGTGAATACTCAGGCTGAAAGGCCACAGCCCAATCAGTTAAGAAGTGAGCTATAACAGAGAACATCAAGCACAGTAGGGCCAGCATTGCAATTAGGTAACTGGAAAACACACTGCTTAACTTAGTCCTGGCTCCACAACCACAACTCCTAGATACTACAGTAAGTGAATGAATATACAGAAAGAATAAAAACAGAAGGGTTACTAAGTTTAGTGAAAGACCATACCTAATATGCATGGCATTCATATGAAAGAATCTGCACACAGCCTCAAGTACGCATGCACACATTTCCCGCTTCCCATCTCTATACCTCTGTACACCTTCTCTTTATAAGCATGTTAGAATATGCAGAAATAAGCATGACTTTTTAAATGAATAATGCAGTTAAAGAGTCCCATGCAAATAGAGCACATAACAGGCTCTCATGACATCTCCTAGAGCCACTTATTTGCAAATATAGGAGCACCACCTAGTGTTCAAAGGAACCACCTCAACAATCAACTTCTGAAAGTGATCAGTAAGAAACCACCTGTTTGCTATCACTCTTAAGTACACCGTCTCAAAAATCCATGAGCTGATAAAATGAGATTCTATAAAGCAAGACTAAATTATAAAGTATGGATCACCACAATCTTGGTGATAAGTTTCCTTCAGTGCCAACACGTGTTAGAGAAGTTTCAGGACTGCCAACTCCAGGACAACTTGCAAAGGCAACCTCATGGAGCTAACCTCATACTGGAGACGTATTTATCTAAAGGTATTACCATGGGGGGGGGGCCGAGAAAGAATTTCTACCTTTTCTATGTGCTCACCTCACCATGGTGTATTCTCATTACACACTTAAATACTTGCTAGGCTCTCCCTAATAACAGCCTGTAGAACATTTACTCCTCTCAATCTTGATGCTGCTTTTTCCCCATTTTGTTGACTGGGAGAAGACTCCTGAGTTCCACCCACCGCGAAGCACTCAGGGTGAGGCTGGCACCTTGCTTAGGCACCACAGCACATCTGGTTTCCATCTGTGCAAGGACACAGGTGTAGGTAAAATAGCTTTGGAGGATTAGGACAAGCACAGTTCTTACACCCATGAAGTAGTACTTTTAGTGATTATTCACAGTGGCCACAGCTGTAGATAAAGGTCAGTATTCACGGAAAAAGCCTCAGGGCTCCAGGCTCACAGCAACAGGTGTTCCTTACAACCTCTGTTTTTCAGCAGTCAGCTAATGATTAACAGAGTATCCCACCAGGATGCAATAGATCCCTGCAATTTTCATTTATTTTAAGGAACTTGGTTAAAATGTTTAACTGAACAGCCAAAAATCCTTCTCAGGGACTTGCTATTCTCACAGATTAAATGAACAGAAAAAGGCAAATCCTTCTGCTTCTCAGAATTTTGCCACTGGCCAGCAAAACCACCATGGACTATAGAACAAGACATGCAAGATGGAGCTGAGAGAGCAGGACCTGCTCTCAGCCAGGGAGAGAGAAAAGTGAGAGGGACCGCAGCTCACAGCTCCCTGTCTGAGAGCAAAAAAGCAAAGGACACAAGCTGAAACACAGGAGTTTTCAGTAAGAATTTATCTGATTATTTCTCTCTTTAACCAAGAGGGTGGATGAACACTAGACAGGCTGCCCAGGGGAGCAGAATCTCCATCTTTTGAGATGTTCAGGACATACCCAGATGTGGCCCAAAGCAACCTGAGCTGATAAGAACCATTTTGAAAGGGGGTCAGAATGGGTTACCCCAACAAGTCCCTCACAGCCTAAACGATGATTCCATGTTTTCCTTGTCAGTTTGGCTGCTTCTTGCCTAAGGGTCACATCCATCAGAACTTCTAAGTTCCTTCAGACCCTACGAAGACCCATGGGCTTCTTATGGTAATCTGATGTGCTTTCAAAATAACCCAAAGCTCAGATACAGCATTTTTAAGTATAAATTTTATCCACATGAAATCTGCTTGGAACAACACTTTAAATAACCACTGGCTCTGTCAATAAAATCTTATTTTTTTTTTTTTTAATCACAAACTTTCAATTGGCAACTTTTCTTTATGCTCCCGGCAATGCTTCACTGAATAATTCCTGAATTTCTTCACTTTCTGACAGTACTGAAAGAAAAAAAGGCAAATGCATACAACTAGAATAAATGTGCCAAAGTTATTAAAAACTGCACCTATAATCTAAAGGACCCTGAGTGACAATTCTGGGTAATAAAGGGAGATTAAAATGGAATTTATCGTTATGTAATGCTAGATAACTTTGCCTTTCATACCATCAGCTACTTCAGACATCAGTCAGAAGAGCTATCATTGCATCTAAAATTGCTTTTAGAGATGGCAGCTCCTGCAAGCCACAGCTCAGAGCTAGCTAGAGTAGGAGGCGATTTATCCCATGGATTTCGAATCTGTCAGCTTTATATATGTACAGTGGTATTTTACATAGCAAGTCATGTTGTAAAGATGGCAGTATCAAACCCAAAATGAGCTCCTGAAGCAGTTTTCTACTGCTCAATCAGATACATCTCACAGGAAAGTTAGATTCTTCTATAGATAGCAGTTTCCATTTGGCTCACAGAGGGCCAAGAATTCTATTATCATCAGATATACCTTCTACCACATTCATAGCCTACCTGCCCAAGAGAAAACTAGCACTACTAGGCAACATTAGTTCAAAAAGAAACCATATCGTAATTCTGATGCTTGTAAGAAGACTCACCATGAAACATTTTTCATCTTTCCCAATGATGAAATGCTGCAAATGAGAGTTAGTCATTATGTCAGGAAACACGTTTGTGTCACGATGGCTTATAACGGAAAGGCTCAGGCCACTTACTCTGCAGATGAAAAATCAGGGTGGTCACCTGCAATGAAACTCAGCCTTGCTTCTAGGCCACAAAAGCAAAGCAAAAGAAAGTGATTCTCAAGGGAAGGTTTTGTATCTTTTTCAGGAAGAATTAAAAAAACTCTTTTAAAGTACAAGCATTTTGCAACAAAAGGTACAGAATTCATGAAATAACTTCCAGTCATTTGCAAACATGCACTTGTTCAGCTCTGTGAAGAGGGAAAGTTTTGCCTGTCTATATGATCATATCTAAATGAGAGTTCTTTACACAAAACATCCCATTTTACCAGCTAATCCACTATGGTTGAAATCACTGGTTCCCAAATGAAACTCCAGCCTACAGCTGCCTGTGAGCCATACTGACTCTACAATGCCCGCAGCTGAAAATCTGATCACAACAAGACACCCTGGCCATGAGCAGCCCAGGCTTCCGCAGCTGTGTTGTAGAAATGACTGATCTAGTACCTGTTTTGTAACATCCATTTCCAAAACACAAAGTACATCTTTTCCACTGATGAACCAAAGCTGTTTTTTAAAAAAAGCACCAATTTTAAATAATTACTCATTTTACAAGAAAATTACTTATTTTTCTTCCATCTTAACCAATCGCTTTTGTGTTAGCATTCACTAAGCTGGGCTTTGAGGGTTTACCAATGAACTGAAAATAACAACAAACATATAACATACTTATTAGAAAAATCCCAGTTGGAGTTCACTGAACCGCTCATCTCCAGTCATACCCAAGAGTATAACTCAAGTCAATGTGGTATGATTGCAAGCTCAGGCAACCTACCCCAGGAATGTCTACTTCATAGATGTTTTCCTGATTTTACAGAAAGAATCTAAGGAAGCTGGAAGCTCAAATTCCACCAACTACATGCTTCCACATCCATAAACTCAAACCCAGATGACATTCAGTTAGACTAAGCCACCTGTTTTTTAAGTGTAAGATGGAAAGAGATTCTTTGCAATGTACACTGCAGTCATCAGAGCTGTGGTGGCAAGAATACTTGTTTTAAAAAACAGAAGGAAAGGGAAGCGTGAAACTGCACCATGGAACTGCACCTATGGACAGCCTGAGTACAGTAAGGCTCTATACCTGCATGGTGAGCTGCTTGCACACACACAGGCTGTTCTTCTCAGGCAAGTGGTGGATTTCTACGTCTGGAATGCTTTTTAGTGACAGAGTACAACAAACTCATGAATAAAAGGAAACTAACATTTTCAAGATGATGCTCCAGTATGTCACTACATTTGTCTTTCTGTGGCCATAGCATGACTCATAAAAGGATTGTTTTTTTTCCTGATATATACATTACAACCAACACAATCATAATTTACACTGACTACAAGCAACATAGTGTTACAAGCATGACAAGCTTTCTACCAGAAAATTAATTACTTACAGAATGTAATTAATTAGGTTCCTGAGGTTTGATCCTGGCTCAGAGAAAAAAAATAAAAAAAAATTAAAAAATCCATAGAAAGGAGTCATTTATTTTTTAACTCCATCTTACTGAGAAAAAGATATTTTATATTTTAACAAACATACGAGTTGGATCAGATGCTTTAAGTCACAGTATCAAACCCTTAGAAAAACACAATGGAAAGCACAGCAATAGCAACAGAGTTACAAGGTCCCAGGCTGCAGCAAGTGAGGATCTGCTCAAATACAACAGCTGTGGGCACAGAAACAAAGGAAAGAAGATGCTTACCTTTATAAGACCTCAAGAATGCAGTGACCTCCAGCAAGATACCCTTATTTCCACTGCCAACCCTTAAACGAGGTCTGGGAAGGGGTGGATCCTTGCTCCACCCCCTCTGGTCAATCAGGTACACTGCATGCACCTGAACTCCCCTAGGTTGGCCCTGCCTTCCTACCAGGTGCTCAATCACTGATTCAAGCTGTGACTTAGTATTTTGGCTACAGCATCCCACTTCTAGGATGCTGTGTCCCTACCTCACTGGGTAGCACACGGTCCCACAACATCTGCTTTCCCAACATATTCCAGCTACCACAGCATTCTTACTACATTTTAGAAAAACTGGCAGAAGGCAGAGTGCACGAGTAGGAAAACTGGCTGCGTTGTATGTATGGAATTATCATGGGATTCAAAAATACATGAAATGTCAGAGAAAATTAAGAGAGTAGTCCATTGTGTTACAGGAGAAGTGAGCAGACAACGCAGAGGAAACTGAAGTACAGAGTTTCCTCTTACTGCAGCACTCACAGAAGCATATAAGCAGGTTACAACCAGAGAGGTAATTCAGCTGGTTTACACCAGGACACAGAACTACAAAACAAGGAAAGAAAGAAGAGTTTAAAGAAGTTAGACATACTCATGTCTGCACATAAAGTGGTCCCTGATGCATTAAGGACAGCAGCCACAGAAACCTCAACCCACTCGTACTGTTGAGCATCTGTAGAGAATGGCCTCAGGGACTGGAGGAGAACAATGCTGGGACAGCTCACTCAACTACAGGCTTTGGAAGATAACAGAACAAGTTATTAGAAAATCAGTGAGCAACTCTGAAGACAAAACAGTTACACAAAGTAGGTAACATTAATGTGACGAGAAAAAATCCTGTCACGACCATTTTCCCTTTCAGACATGGTAACTGGGCTAAGTAAGGGAGGAGCCACTGATGTGACACACTTGGCTTTGATAGGACTTCCAGTCTAAGTCACCCCACGTTCTAGCAAATGGAGTAGGGAACTGTGGCCTACATTAAGGCACAGTTACAACCACCATATGCAGAAGTAACTAGGAATATTTCTGTTGTAAGCTGTGAGTCAATTTCAAGTGAGGTTCCAAAATATTCTGTCACACACCTAGTTTTATGTCCTGTTTTATTCCACTGTTATGCTGCCAATGAAACAGAGAAGTGCACTTTCAGAATCCAGGCTCAAGCTGGGAAGAGACTGCGGTTTGGTAAACAGAGCTTAACGTGATTTTGATGATCTGAGAAACGGTCTGAAATTATGTAATCCCATAGAGATGGCTACAAATTACTACAGTGACAACCAAGAAAATAAATGCAAATACCCAGGGAAAAATCCCTGAAGGGTTACAGTGGATTGCAGTTAGATAGGAGAACGCAGCCAGGAGCAGGGGAAAAGAGAGATTATTTGGCACTATGAGTAACTGAGACACAGGAAGCAAGTATTTTGCTCTGTTCAGTGGCAGTGAAACCTCAGCTGGCACATGTTATGCAGGGCAAACACCACACTGAGAGAAAATTACAGACAGCAAATACTAGATCTGAGCATGCATGAACAATGAACAGGAAAGCATCAGGACAAGAGCGTCTGCAATGAGAAGAAGAAATAAAATTGTGAAGTGATAATCTTCAAGCTCTTTAACGAGCAAGCGACAGAAGTGGATTCGATTTATACCCATCAAGCACTGATCCAGTAACCTCCTGCGGTAAGAAAAAAAACAAACACAACAGCGACTTATAAAAATCATCAATAAGTCAAGGACCTATATCAAGAGACAACACAGCCCCTACCACTAAGAGCCACCGAAGGGAGACGGTGCCCCACTGCTTTAACCCCGAGCGAAGAGCCCACCCAGCCAACCCCATCCCCGGCGCTCACCATGGCGGCGGCCGCCTCGCCTCGCGCGGCCCTAGCAACCGACGCCCCGCCTGGCGGTGGGCGCGAGGCGGTTCCGGGCGGAAGCGGAAGTTGGGCAGCGGCGCTGGCGGAGGTGACGGGTGCGGGGTCTGCGGGAGGGTGTGCTGGTAACGTCGGGGGGCCGCGTCTTGGGGGGGGGGGGGGGGGGCTGCTGGTGCCGGGGCTCGAGAGCGGTGCCGGACGGGAGGGAGTGTGATGTTATTGAAGAAGGTGGGGTGAGAGCTCTGCAAAAAGTAGGGAGACTGGAAGGAGTAATTTGAGGAATGGAAACTGGACGAGCAAGAGCTGGAAGTTGAATCCCGGCCCTCAGTGAGAGAAGCAGCAAGTGTTAGAAGTCTCGTATCTTTCTTTTAACTTTTCTGGGTCTTACAGGCGTGTTTGTTTTTTTCACTTCTTTTGATGTGGGCTTTTTACCTTCTAAATTATTTAGAGCTTATGGCTCACAGTAAACAGTGTATCAGTGTGCCACTGAACTGAACTTTAGAGGCTGTACTAGAAAATAGAGTAACCCAAGATTAACCTCACTCGCTGAAGATGTTTTTCCCACCTTTCCTCCTCAGGATTACGTAATTAAGAAGAGCTGATTGCTAACAAGAAAATGACATCTCTAGAAAAAGGTAGGTAGTTGGTGTGGTATCTGAGCAGACTGGATGAAAAGGTCTTTAACCTAAATTCTCAGGTCTTATTTCTTTAGCCGCATGAAATGAGCAGTTAATTGAACTAGATCTCCTAATGTGGTTTTGTCTGGAAAGCTACGTTTGTCATTCATGCAGTTACATGTCTGTAGCCTTGTCTGATAGTGTTCTCTGGTCTTTAGAAATTGCTGGCACTGGCTGAATCCTGAAAGTGGAACACTGTAATGACAACACTATTGTGTTTTTGAAATCCAGTACTGGGAATAGGACAGAGGATGCAGGCACATGGTACTGCCTGCAGTATGAGAAATAATGGCAGTATGCGTAGCAGTGTTTTAGAAGCTTTCCTGCCATACCCACTGTGAGGAAACTTTACTATAATAGTATTTAACTCAGCCAAAAACGTTATGAACTGAAACAAAATGAATTTCAGGCATACTTGGGAATCTAGAGCAGAATGCAGCCTTACTGGGGGCTACTGATTAAAAATGAAGTGGAACTGATATGTTGGCTTTTTTAAAATCATTACTTCAAAACACATTGTAGTATTTAAAACCTCTTAAACTCCTTATGGTGTTAATAGTTATGTAGCTTAATAACAGCGTTATGTCGGTGATTTTTAAATAGGACTGCTGTGATTTTTGTCAGCTCCCAAAAGCTGAAGTTTGCTGTCTGTCCATAGGCAACATTGTAAGGAGTTTTTCTCCTTCATAGTTCTTGATCATATCTGCATCTACCTAATATTATGTGGTGGAAATTAGTACAGTTTATCAACGGATAATTAGCAATGCACCCTTGAGTAATGGCTTTCTAGATTCTGATTTATGCTTGATAGCTCCTGCTGCAAAGGACTGTTTTGTGCATGCACTGTAAAACTAAAACTTTCACCTCTGAAGTACGTAAATGAAGGGAGGAGTTGCAATGACACTGAGACGGTAAACTTCCTCTGCTATTTCTGAATTGTAGTTGACTGTGCCTCGTCACCCATCCGAGGACCTGGAGATGGCATGGAAACAGAGCAGACGGGTGAATCGGTAGAAGTAAGCACTGGAGCCAGCACTACAAACCATCACGTCCGCCACAGCCCACAAAAAAAGGCAGTCTCATCGCTGAGTCCTGGAGTTCTCCAGCTAGGGCAGATACATGCTGATAAATCTGTAGAAGTTGAAGCCGTGCGTATATTAGTCCCCAAAGCAGCTATCACCCATGTTGTTGCAACTAAAAATGCTAAAGTAGCTAAATCGGCGGGACACAAAGGAGATGCGTTCCATCAGTCAGATGGAACTGCAGATCCCAAAAAAGAACAGACTGAGCTAAAAAATGCAATCGAAAAACTGAAGAATTCAGAAAAGAGGTTGTTACAGGATAAAGAAGGTCTCTCTAATCAGCTACGTATACAGACAGAGGTAAGAAACGAAAGGGTTTTTTTCCCTCGCACAGTTGAGCTGCTTTGGTTTATTTAGTTTGTGAATAAAATCAAAGATTACTGCTATGACACTGAAGCTTTGAAACAAATTGTTTTCTTTTTGAACTTTTAAGATAGAGAGTAGAAATGCATCAGAATACTCTGGTGCTTCTCTGTCAGCAGATAAAAACATCAAAGCGTGAATCTGGGAGAAACGCTATAGGGCTGCAGGGAAATGTCTCTTGAGGGGCAAGATCTTTTCTCATAACCCAGTGCTTAGTAAAAAAATGTTACACCACGGAAGGAGGTGTAACGTAACTTACAAATGTCTTATGTAATCCTTTGCTATCTTATTGAGTCAGGACTTGAATAGGACTGAAGCTTTCTTCGTTTTATGTACCGGATTTTCATTCTTCCTCCTTGAATGCTGTTAAAATTTAAACAAGGAAGTGTTAAATGTGCATTAGTCCTAACGGTTTGTCTCACTGGAGTGGATTGTGAGGCTTATTATCCTCTCCTTTGGGTGCGTTCCATTCTGGAAACAGAAACTGCACATTTCAAAAAATAAGTTGCCTAAGTTGCGCTGCATACAAAAGTAGAAAGTGTTTCAATCTGTATTGGTAATGATCAGATAGTTTGGTCTAATTCTAGGTGAATCGGGAGCTGAAGAAACTACTTGTTGCTTCTGTTGGGGATGATCTGCAGTATCACTTTGAACGGATGGCTCGTGAGAAAAATCAGCTTATCCTAGAAAATGAAGTCTTGGGCAGGAATCTGTCTCAGTTGTCTGAACAACTGGAGCGCATGTCTATACAGTGTGACGTGTGGCGAAGCAAATTCCTAGCAAGCAGGTACTCCCACTTAAAGCACCGTTTTTCTGTAGGCTTTTACTACATGCACCCACTGCAGCACTTGGGAATGTACGTATATATGCAGAGGGCAGCCACAGCAGCTATTGTAAGACACTTACTGTGAAGTTTCAATCAGTAGAAGGGATAAAAAGAAAGTAAGCTCCTTGTAAACCTCAATCACTCTGCCTTTCAAAAGTAATAGAGGGGGTCATAACACTCCTAAAATGTGAACTCCAGTTCTTGTTAACTGAAGACAGGTTCTTATTTCTGATCAACTGTGCCCAGTTGAGGGTTTAAAATTATCTTCCAGGACAGATGAAAGTATGATACAAACATCAATTTGTAAAAAAGTTCATTAATTTTCCAGGGATCTACTAAAAACAGCAACTAAGAAAGGAAGAACAGGGAGACTTCTTCTTTAAATGCTGGTTGTGTTAGTGCCAGGACCCCAACAGTTACTTCTGTACTCATAAACTAATACATTGCAAGAGTTGGGAGTAAATTTTAAGCTGGTCTAAATGTCAATCTCATTTGACAAGGGATTAGACTTTTAACTTGCCAAGTGCAGATGATCTGCCATGGTAGGATTTTAATCTGCTGTGCTCATCATATATAACTCACTGCGTTTTAACTAGTGATGCTTAATGCATATTATGAAAAAGACTTACTGCTTCAAGGAAATGGGAATGTACAATGTCCTCCATTTAAGTTGCTGGTATTCAGCAGTTTTGATGTGTTGAGTGAATGATAAGCAGCTGTGATAGTACTATCCAGGCAAGTATTACTATCCCAGTTTAACTTGTTTCTTCAGCATTAATATGAATCCTAAGATCACTGGAAGGGAACCCCTTCTAGTAACATTTTTAACAGTGTGGAGATGTGATCAAAGTAACACCTTTTCTACTGTAAGGTTCCCATTCATTCACATCTCAGATTTCTTACTGGTAGTTGTTAAAATGCATTCTGTTGTTGGTATTTGCAGTATCTCAGGTATTGAAGTACCAGCTCCAGGGGTCAGTGCCAAGTCTGTTGGGCATAGAACAGCAAAATATCACAAGGGCTTTCTCATTTGCAGCCCTCACATGCTTGTATCTTGAGCATTTAACATCTAGGTATTGCTCCCTGAGAGAAGTAAAGAAGTGAATGCAGCCTGCAGCGACAGCTGTCATCTTTAGCAATGACTGAAAATACGTGATTGTAGTGTACTTGCAAGAACCCTGTCAGTAACAAAATGTATTCAGCTTTATCTGTCAGGGTATTTGTCCACCATATTCACTTACCCATTTGCATAGAGTGGCATTAGATTGTTTAAACTCAGCAAGTCGTAGTGTAGTTTTGCACTTGTGTTGACTGCAGTTGAACAGAAATTGCTCTTAATACATGTCCTTTGTAATTAGGTTGACAGGTCTTGCACGGGGAAGGAACGGGAATGGCAGCTTAATCCTTAGTCTGAGCTGGTTAAATACTGTCTGCAGTAGAGTGAAGGTGACTTTCAAACTGCTCGCTTAAATTACTGATTGGAGATATCTTTTGCAGGGTTATGGCTGATGAGCTAACCAATACCAGAGCAATTCTTCAGCGTCAAACCAGAGATGCGCAGAGTGCCATCCAGGATCTGTTGAATGAACGTGATCAGTTCCGCCAAGAAATGATTCATACACAAAAGTACGATTTTCCTAATCCAGATTACCTCTCTACAAACTTCTCATTTCAGTTGGTTTATTCTGGGCTGGAGAAGAATCAAATAACTTTCCCCTATTTCTGTCATACTTAAGAAAAAAAGAGATGCGCTGACGATTAGTATAGCTGCTTTTCATTCTCAGAGCTGAAAGCCAAAGTAGCATTAATTCTTTCCTCAACATTCCATAGAGGTGTGAGTTCTTGGGGGTTATACACTGTGGAACTAACAACCCTTATATCCACAGACTTCATATAGTTAATCAATCACTTGCTGTCTCAACTTCAAGAATCTTCTCTTTCCAAAACTAACAGATTCCTTTATCTGTAGTGACTTTTTAATGCTTAGTCTGATGAGCATCTTTTAATTTTTACCAGTATTAAAATTCTGCATTGGTGAGGCCTTCCCTGTGAGAGTAACCTGTTTTGCCTCCTTGCTTTAAATACTTAAACCTTTTCTGATTAACATTTGTCTTGTACAGCAATTTTTGGTAAGATTCCACTGAAGCACGTGTGCTGATAGTATAGAATATGAAAACCACTAGATTTTTCCTTTCTCTGCAGGCTTCTGGAGGAGCTGATGGTTTCTCTTCAGTGGGGGAGACAACAGACATACTACCCCAGTGCCCAGCCTTACACTACAACAGAGCTAGCAGCTGTGAACTGTAAACTAGCCAAAGCTGTAAGCTCACATCTTCTTGGAAATGTTGGAACTAGCAGTCCAAAAAAGACTTCAACAGCTGTGGAGTTTTGCAATACCCCTGCTGAGAAAATGGCTGAAAGGGTAAGAACCCTTCATATAACTCAGTCTTTCAACACAGCACAGGATCAGGGTCATGTTTTCAGAAAGAAAAGCCTTACTTTGTGGCAACTGCTTAATATTGTATTTAAAAATGATTTGCAGGGGAAACATGCTGGATAGTGCCGTCTGGTGTTTAAAAATTAAAAACGTGGAAGAATAAGCACAACAACATAAATAATATATGTATGGTTTGAAATCAAGTTGAAAAACTTCGCTTTTGAGCAGAAAACCTTCCTCGCTGTTACAGAAGGATAAATCCTATTAAGCTTAGTTGATAGATTTTCATTCTCAGCTTTTCCTCCCTTAGGTGCTACGTGTACTGGATCCAGCTGCACGTGCAGAAACATCAGCAGAAGCTTCTTTTTCTGAGACTTCTCCCTCTTCCTTCCTTTCTACAAGGAAGAATATTGGAAGGTTTCACCCATATACAAGATACGAAGATATAACTTTCAATTGTTGTGATCACTGTCAAGGAGAGCTGATAGCCCTTTAAAAACATGGCTGATGTTTACAACCACACATGCACTCTTTCTGAAGAATTCTACTAGTTGGTGTTCAGCAGGCTTCCCTTTTTCCTGTTTCTTTCCATATGAGTGGGTTTAAAATTGGAAATCCTATATTTTTTGCTTCCTCTGTCTCTTGAAGCCAGGCACTGACAAGATCTCTTTATTCTGTGGGATACTTTACTACTTTTGGATCTGAAAAGCTACTTCCTCCTACAAAGGCAAGACCAAAGACTTTTTGCTGGTCCCATCTGTAGAGCATAGAGATCCCCCTGACTGTTTGACAATCTTATTAGCAAATCTTAATGAATTCATCGTCTTCAGAGGGAAGCAAAAGCATGAACTATACCAAAGCAAAGGAAGTGCTGTATTTTTAAATAAGAAATAATAATAATCAAAGGTCATTAGAATATGGTCAGCTTCATGGTTCTTTAATATTATCCAAGGCAATGAACTGTCTTCAAGTCTATGTTCAGCCTTTTATATTTAGTCATAAGGAGTGTATGCAATGAGTCTTTGTAGCTGTAAATTCTGAAAGAGTGTGGAGAAGAGGAAAAGAGCTTGAATGAACTCTAGCTATAACATATAAATAGTAACTGGTTTTAAATGGATTCTTAAAAACTGTGGAGTGATATTCTTGTATTTTCATACAGGTAAAACAATGGCTTTTCCCTCTTTTGTTTTCTGGAGTCATGCTGTTAAGTAGTCAATCCTCAGAAAAGCAACACCAATATACCTTTTTTAGTACACAGTGTTGAAAGCTAAACTAGCATTAGAGTTCATTTCTTGTCCACAGTCTTCCTGACTGTTATGGGAGGCTGAAGATAAGCACTGCTTTTGCACAAGTATTAGTAAAAAATATTTTTTTAATTTATGATTTTGTTATTGTGATGTAAGTGCAAATAAATATTCCTGCAGCTTATCTGCTAAATCCAAAGACAGAGGATGTCGATGAAACACAGAGGAAAATTAGGAGGATGCAAATAAGTATTTTAATTTAACTCCCAGATTTACCATAGGTACTGTATAATTTAGGAAAAGGGTTTCTAAAATAGCTGCTTTCACCCATTTTTTTTTCTTTTAAGTCTCATACCATGAACAGAATTTGCAAATTACAAGTTCTTGCTGTTCTTGGGCATGCTTTGATTTGCATGAAGAATACAATAAATTTTCTTTGCTTACAAGTTACAATTTTGGATTTAATACAGCTCATTTCAGACCCTGGGTTCCCCACAGATAACTTTGATCTCATCAGTCACTTCAGCGCATTCTCTATCACGAGTTCCCAATATCAAGGTGATGGTATATTTAATAAATGTAGCAAACGTTGAAATGTACATAAGGAATTCAGCTTCCTTGATATTGGTAAAGGTCATAATTTACATTGTCTTTCATTTCACGGAATAGAAAGTTACTAAATATGAATGCATCGGTTTGACTCGCAGAAATAAAGTTCCAAAAACCTGCAAGTTCACATGCACGTTAGCCTTTAGTCACCACTTCCCCTGAGTTAGAATAGTCCTTCAGTTGGGCTGGAACAGCTGCTCCACAGGCCAATAGAAAGTGGCAAAGATTCCAGAAAGCATCTTCCAACACCACAAGTTGTACACTCATCACAAGCAGCAAATAGCAACATTAATCCAGCAAAAGAAAATAAAATAAAATCAACGTAATAATAGCCTGCATCCAGGAATTCATGGTGGAGTTCAGTATAAAGTGCCTTTTAAAAGGAAATACGTATTTGCCACCCTCACAAATAGATCTTGCTCTTTGATTTGGTCAAACCAAGAAGATCCCTGAGTTGTGCATAAAAGCAGGCTTTTCAACAAAATTAATTATAAATAAGTAGCAAAACCATTGTCAGTGA
The DNA here is from genome assembly GCA_030625065.1 of Alectoris magna. Taxonomy (NCBI): domain Eukaryota; kingdom Metazoa; phylum Chordata; class Aves; order Galliformes; family Phasianidae; genus Alectoris; species Alectoris magna. The sequence continues at coordinate 112,892,527 of CM060560.1, forward strand.
AGGGGACTGTTGAATTTGCTAGAAAGCTTTAAAAACACCACAAAGTCAGTAGCTATAAAGAGCAGTAGCTCAAGCCATAAAAACTAAGAGGGCTGTCCCCAAGAACTCAGTGGTTACCTCCAAATTTTCAACTGTAATTGTCTCTGAAGCGAAAAGATCTAGGCTCCGAACTAATGCTGTGGATGTTCTGCATCTGTTTGGCTCTTCTAGCTTCTAATCTAAGCTGCCTTGCTGTCTCTTTAGCCGCCAGTTCTTCCGCTCGCTTTTCTTCTCTCTTTCTTTTTAGCCATCTGTAGAGAGAAGAACACGACTGACAGATACAACTGAAAATTTTATTTCATCCATTCAAAGGAGGCTTGGCCTCATTTAAATAGAGCCCTCTAGTCCTTCAGGATAAAGGTGTTCCAGCCAAGCCAATCTAAAAGCCAGTCTGTCCCAAGCATGGGAGGCACTACTTCATCCCAACACTCCTGGCGCTGCACCCACATTTTCCTAACCCCCCTTCTGTTGAACTGATTCAATCAAAAAAATGCTTTAACAGATTAACTTTCTGGCTGTTCGATGTATTGAATCAGCAGAAGACTGCTCTACAACAGGCAAAAAGGGGCAGGGAAGAAGGAGCTCCCTTTTTTAGCAGAAGCAGTTTGTTATTTCAGCTCAGGCTGTGACAAACTACTTCACAACAGTGAACAACACTGATATATTTTGCATTGTTTTTGCAACATTGATATATATATATCAATTTTGTTGTATATATTATATATACGTGTATAATACATACATAACTAATACATAGTAATTTAATAAAAGGACCAGCAGTAACATTGTACCAGAAAATGACAGTCTGAGTAGATAAACTATGTCATTTTCAAAATGGATTCCATAGGATTCTACTCACTCTTTAAAAGCTCTGTTGCATTCCTCTGTCCTTGGAAAAAATGTAATTCCCTCTTCCTGCCGTCTCAAAATTTCTATTTGTTTTTCTTTCACGTGTTCTTGATGCTTTTTTTTAAGCCATAACTTGAACGCTTCTTCTGGATTCCTGTTTCTCTCCTATTTAAATAAGACATATGCACAGGGGTCATCATTAAACAACCTTTATATTAATTGTACTCTTATAATTTTGGAACTCTGCTGGCATCTCCCATTGACATTAGAGTAACTTACAGCATATGGATGCTTGCTTACATGTCATGGAATAAATACATGAGCAAGCATTCAAAGCAGCATGTTATAAAAAGTACAGAATTTAGCTTTTTCAGCTTGTTGCAACACAGAAGAACTTCAGAGCATCTGAATCATCATTTTCTGGCCAGGCCACATGCATTAGCTGATTGCCAACAAGTTCTGATGGTAAGGAATAACTTAAAGGATTTTCTGGCTTGCTGACAGCTGGGCTCAATCAAGTCATCCACTTGCTAAAAAAAAAAGGGCATCGCTGTATCTCCTGTGATTTTACTGTGAATAAGTTCACAAATGGAGCCTGTATGACAAGAGCCAACTTGGCAGGCAGAACCATCCAGAACATGCAGGTCAATCTAGCTCTTCCCTGAAAGCCATATGACAAAAAAAAACTTCCCATCACTGCCCATTTTCATAGTCTTAGCTAAGAGCACAGGCTTACAAATGGAACCAGATCGGTGCAACTCCCAGTCCTACATTAGGGTGACCTTACTTTGCTGTTCAAGTTTTCTAGCTCCTTCGCACGACGAATTCGCTTTTCTTCTTGCACTTGTTCTTTCTTCTTCTGTAACCAGGCTCTAAACACCATCTCATTCTCCCTTCTTTTCTGTTCCTCTTGCTCTTTTTTCCTTTCTTCTTCCTTGTATGAAATTAAGAGCGAATAAAGCTTCACTTGTTAAAACGATTGCCTTAATCTGCAAAGGCCTTATTGTCACAGTGGACGATAAGTAAGTAATTTGAATTATATTCTGACAAAAATATTGATGAAAAAGGGATAACCAGACTGTAGCTAGTCGGTTCAATTTTTAGGAAGAAACTAGTCCAAGCACTTACTTCCCTGTGGCTTCAGGTTACATATAGATACCCCCAATCTAACTGCCTTTTGTGATTACCATCATTTCCATGGTACATCTCAACTCGTGAACATTTCAAAAGCAACAGGTCAGAACTTCCAAACGGACATCTGCTCAGCTGAGCTGATTTGAAGGCAATCACAGTTAACCGATACATTTTAAAAATTAAAGAAACTCTCTAACTTGAGATACCACTAAATCCAAAAGAATATTTAACTGCTTATTGGAATGCTGGCACTACCTTATTAATAGGAATTCTTTTCCTGGGCATGAAGTTGTAATATGCTTACTTAGGGATACATTAATAACTCAGCATCATTCAAAAGTTCACAAAATGAATTGATATTTACAAAATTGAGAACTTTCTTCTAGTTATTAATCACATTTTAGCTAAGAAGCATGTACAAACAGGAGACAAGATTTCAAACAAAGCTTCAGAAAGCTGATGAGGGCATTTTACCACATTTTGATAACCCCACACATTGCAATAGTCTTCTTGCAAATGAATGATATCCTCCCATCTATGCACAGCTTCTTTACTGAAACAAACCTACCCAAAATAAGGCAGGTGGATTCCGATAACATCAAGAATGTTTCATGCCTGTGAAATCAATCATGCATTTGTTCTTTGAGAATGAAAAAATAAAGTACTACATTCTTACCTCCCTCATAAATTGGCCAACAAAGATGTAGTGCACACTGTGAGCCTAACAATGGACATCATGCTATTTACTTTAGAGGTGTGAAGTATGTGGTCAAGAGATCTAGTTTTCTGTGTACAAATTAACACATACAAAATTAACACATCAGTAACTCTTCACATTTCATGCCCTTCATTACTGATCTACGCCTCGGCAAACTCTCCAAATAAAGCAGGCTAGAGATATTTTCATGTATTGAAAGGCCTTCAAAACTACTTAGCCAGATCTTTTAGAACATCATGGCACAGCAAATAGGTAGGTGCTTCCATGACCTTTTTATTCAGTAACCTTATATTTAAAGCACCCGACTGGAACCCTAGAGGAGTGTGAACAGTGAACAGTGGGTAGAATTCAAACTACCTGTCAGGTCTGGAATGAACATTTGCAAATGTGACCATTATTATGCTCACATAGAATTTGTGAACTGAAACGTTGCCCTTCAAAAAAAAAAGTAAATATTTAACTCCTAAGTGGAAAAACAAGTTGCAACATATCACAAGCTACCTTTTTCCTTTCTGCAGTTGTATCACCAAAGTGAAGTAAAACCACCCTGTTTTTAAAGACTCCACTAAAGATTTACGAAGCTCCTGTTAGCAGCTGTCAGAAGGCGACTCTGCTATTAAATACTTTCCTGAATAAGAAGCTGAGGAAATAATTAAATTGTGAGGGTATGTATGCCCTGAATAGACAGTGATTTGATTTTCTAAAATATAATGGTTTTTTTCTTTCCTTTTTTTAAATGCCCTGTATAGACACGAAAATAACAACCTCTGCCATGGGAATATTTTCTTCCTTTTGTCCTCTATGTAGCAACCAGGTAAAACCAAATAATAAGGAAAAATAATAGCCATTCACAGAGAAAGGGAAAAAGTCCCACTTTGCAACAAACTCTTTAAGAAAATTTGCTACAATACTCACCCATGCAAAATACTTATAGGAAAAAACAGTATCCTGTTACATTATCATTCAAGGTGATATTACCTGCACGCATCTCATGCAACCAACAAGGCATGCTCCTTATGAAGTCTTCCATACATTTTAAACACGTGCACTCTTTTGTTCATAGTTCTCAGAGCCACTGTCGCGTGTAAAATCTTATTTTATGACTAAACACTGTCTCATATGAGAGTTGTCTATTGCCTGCTTCATCAGCACCCAAATGTGCACCTGCATGACTGTGGTTATGTTAGCTTTCTCCACAGATTACACTGCATTGTAGATGTGATACCGTGTACAATGTTTCAGTAAATAATGGGTTTGCAATGGAATTTAGAAGGAGCCAATAAACAAAAGCCATAAGTACAAAAAAGCAAAAGAAAGCCTATTTATGAAGGGTTGATTAAATAAGTATTTTGTTTCTCCCGTGATCTAGGTATAATCCTATGCCATTATCTGTAATTCTGTTGGGTTTTGGTTTGTTTTAAGAAAATTAAAGGAATTTTAAGAGATTCTGTACAAACTCCAGAGAATTAATATTATTACTGCCTCTTTTATCATGAAAGAACAGAGTAAATGCTGTGTACACGTGGCCCTTATGAGGCAGAGGAATGTGATGGTCGTCGTGATCTGCTTGTTGCCTCTATCTCTTTACCTCTTTCCTCAGTTTTTCCTTCCTTTGTTCTAACTGCTTCCGTAGTTCTTTTTGTCTGGGAGAAAGGCAGTAAGTGGAACTTCTCAAGGGCACATTTGCAGACTGTGCTCTTGGCGGAGTCTTCCGTTTTCCCAGACCTCTTGCAGCATTGATAGCAGAATTTGGGCGATGTTTAGGGTTAGATGGAGGCTTAGGCAAAAAGGCACACTCTTCTGCAGCAGGAGAAAAAGAATGTATGCCTGGTCTTACTGGACGTACTTCCTTCATTCGAGAGACTGTGCCAGAAGAACTGAGGTGAGAGGATTTTGGAGACGTACGTTGAGTTTCAATGTCAGTGAAAGAAACACTTATTGGGGGCAAAAAGCCCTGACTTTCAATATCACGTAAACTTAAGAGTTCAAACTTTCCATCTTTTTCCACTAGGACTTTACCATTCTTCTGTTCCTCATTCTTGCCAGCAGGTAATGAAAGTGATGCGCTTTCTGGTCCTGTTTCATTAGAAATATGCAACTGAGACAGCTTAGTTGAAACATCACCTCCTCCTGCAAGGTCTGTTTTATAAACTTCAGCATCTTCAAGAGGAGGAACTTCAAGATCCACCAACGTATCCTTAAATTTTAATTTGCGCTCTCTGTTCTCACCCACGGGAGCTTGATTCTCCAGCAGTTTGTTGGCTTCCTCAATCTTTTCCAAGACATAACGCTTTATTTCTTCATCTACTTCCTCATCCAGTTCCTGCTGGTTTTCCAGCTTGGATTCCTGGATTGAGCATTCACTATCAGTATCAGAAACCTGGTCTCCCTCTTTCACGTCAGATCCAGACACCAAACTTTCTTCCTCACAGGACTTCACTTTCACATCTATGCCTCCGTCTGGAAGCTCATCTGGATTGTTTTCCATTTTCTCATGGTCTTCCTCAAAGGTCGCCACAACTTTAACATTTTCCCCCTCGATGTCGTCTTCTTTCTTTTCAGGAGTCTGAAAAAACAAGCTATTTATCTCAATTTATTCTCTCAATAAAGGATAGTATCCAAGAAACAGAAAAGAAAGAGTGAAAGAGAAAAGCAGTACTAACTACATGTATTTTAAAAGAGGCTATCAAACAGAGAACATCTTAAGATATAGCTTTTTTGGCACTAATAACATTTTTTCTGTGTATATATCTACACAAAGCTTAACTAACCATGGCTTGAGCACTGAAGCAATCAGTGATGATGTGAAACAGAGCAACGTGCTGCACAAGTACTCAAAGGAGCCTACACTCCTTTGAGTGCACCAATACATTTTCAATGAACGCTTAATTTTTTGTTTTAGGACAATTGTAAGCAAACTACCCAGGTCACTGGGTTAATTTCTGCTGTCATTCCAAATAATCTTCCTTGTCAAAATTCAGTGAGCGTATCCATACATCTCAAACCACACTGAATTTAGTGCTTAGTATTCCTAATATATACTCTTTTGGCCTTCTAAATAAGAAGACTAACATTTAATTTAACAAATACCTCTTCTTCACCAAGGTTTTCCTTTTCCTCTTCATTAATTAGCCACTCAAGGTCTTTTTCAAAGTCATCCTCATATTCTTCTCTTTCTGTTAAATTATCCACGTTTGCTAGCCCACCTTGGTCTTCATTGTCACTCATTTTGGTTCTATGGTAGAGTAATGCTATGAAAGAAGGAAAAAGTGTCTTAAAACTCCAGCATAGAACATGGCTATCTATCTCCCATGGCACCCAGATCAAAGTTGTGAGCAGTAGCAGTACAACCATGTAAGGCATTGCCACAGCACCTCAGAACTAAGGATGATTTAAAAATATGAATAGCTTTGGCCTTTCTGGCTCTAATTAGGAGGAGGAAGATTTGAGTCAAAACAAGGCAAGGTGACATACTCAGCACCTCTCTTACTGACTTTACACAAGAACACACAATCTCCTAACTGGTGTTCTCCTTACTTAACAAAGAGATCACTGTTTTCTCATTTTTAGAAGTGTTATGAGCTTTCAATGCTCCCAGGTGGGTTCTACATCCTAAGTGTTGCTCTTTACCTGCCCGCCCCCCTCTCCTTTAACCTATTTAAAGTTACATTACAAAGATGTGGGATTCTAGAAGATCTACACCATGGCTTAAAAGGAGCCATCAAAAAGTTTCTATTAAAATGAGAAGACATTCACTGACTGGGCAGGAGCCTTCTGCTACCATCACCAAACATATACAAGCAGCCAGCATTCACACCATGTTATCTCCACTAATATTTGGGGTCAGGAACTCAGACAGACACCATGTGAGACTGCTGGAAAAAAGATTCTGTTCTGGTTTGAATGACTGAAAAGGGTAATGATGGTAAACAGTAGCCAGTTAATTAAGCTGGATATAGTCAAACTCATGACAAAACTGAAGATAAGCCACCACAAAGTCTTTTAAACTGTCTTTGGACTGCACGACACATAGGTGCCAATGGCTCCTGTCTGGATGCCAGGGTGCCTGCCTGGAATCACTCACTCCCATCTAAAGACACAAAAGGGTTGAAGGTGTGCGAAGATGCAGACCAGACAGCTGATTCTGTTCTTTTTACAGTTTTAGCCACTCATCATTCACTCCCTAGTTTGTTTCTAATTGTTTATAGAAGCAACATAAAAGAAAGCTGTTTGAAAGTTCCTTTCTATGTCTCTCTCATATAATTACTTTGCATCCTCACAATACACTAAAGGATCTCTATATGAGTAAGCACATGACAGCACAACATCGGATGCAGGAATCAGCTCTGAGCCAGGATGGCTCCTGAACAGTGGGACAGCTCTGACTGTTCAATCTGCCCTGCTGTTCCAGACAAGAAGGGTTGTGCCTGGACTTCCCACTCTGCCTAAGTACCTTGTCATATGTTTTCTAACATCCAAAAGCTGCTGCTTAACCTTTTCTTTTGCATTCTGATGAGCATCGTTGACTTCTCAGTTATGTACTCACACGCAGTTCTGTCTCTCACAACTCTTTGTTCCATGCTTGACAAGCGTGTTGTTCTTTTAGGCCTCAAAATTCAGTCAAGATTTAGTTACAAGGAAAGAATAGTTACAAGGTTGGGTACTTTTATTGCAAACTTGTATACAAACAACCTTTATGAAAGCTCCTTATTGTTTAAACCATACTCGGTTCAAGGAAATCTGGACATTTTTTTTTATTCCCAACTCTCATTTCTGTTTAGCTACCACTTGCTGGGACAATCTTTTATTCATACCAGGTCACTCTCGAGTTAAAATTTTCCAAGGCTTGTTGTGATTCTTGTCTCACCTTCTATGCCACATGTATTTCCCTTCACGCTTTACCTGCACCTCTTCTCATGAGAGACACAAACCTTTTTGCTTGGAAAAGCCCCTTCCTTCCTAAACTCCTTTGCTCTGGGTAGTGACACATACCTAAGAAGTTCGTAACAGAGGTTACCTTACTCTAAGACATACTTGGCACAAAGAACTATTCCTCCTACACTTCTTCATAATTATGGTAAAGCAGTTTTAAAAGGTACACTGCTGAATTGTGCCTTTAACAAAACACATTCACAACAATCTGCTTAATAGTGAACACATTTAATTTTTCTTTTTTTATGATGCCTGTAACAAAGGAGGGTAGTGTAAGTTCAACCTCTTCTGTCACAGCATGAAGCAGTTGTAGCTGAAGAGATACTATCAGTTTAGCTTAACAACCCTGTTCCAGAGGATCCTAAATCAGCTCCTGTTCTGTTCAGGGAATTATGAAGTAAGAATTAAAACCACTCAGCTTCAGCAGGGTCCAAAATTTTTTAGTGAATCTCAGGTCTTCAGTTTCATAGAACGGTTGGGTTGGAACGGACCTTAATGCCCACCCATGTCCAACCCCCTCCCCCCACCAGCTCAGGCTGCCCAGAGCTCCACCGAACCCAGCCTTCAAATCCCCCACGGATGAGGTACCCACAAGCTTCTCTGGGCAGCCTGTACCAGGGCCTCACCGCCCTCTGCGTGACAAATTTCTCCATAACGCGTAACCCAAACTTAGTTTAAAGCCGTTACCCCTTGTCCCACCAGTGGAGGCCCCTGTAGCCACAGGCCCTCCCCTCCAGGCCCCGCCGGTGCTCAAGAGCGCGGCTCGGGCCGGCGCGGCGCTGTCAGTGTTGCCATGGCAACAGCTCCCCCTCCCCCCCCCCCCCGCAGCAACGGTCGCAGCCGATGGTGGCCCCCGAGGACCAAACTCCCTCCACAGCCGCCGTCGCTGCGGCAACAACGGGCGCGAGCCCGGCCGCCCGGCGGCACCGCCCCGTCGCCATGGGGACGGCATGGCGGCCCGCTGGGTGCACCCGCGGGCGTTCCGGTGCTGTTTGGCTCCGGCTTGCCTGCCTGCAGCTCGAGCTTTGCGCTGCATCGTTCATGCCCCGGCTGGCAGTAAGTACTTTAGTCAGAGCTGAAACCCGTGGTGTCAAAACAGGAATGTTTGTTAGTGCTACACCTCTGGGGTGGTGCCCCTCTGTGATAATCAATCATACATCCGTCCTACAACTTTGAAATGTAAACTAATAAATAAACAAACAATCCTAAATTAATTACCTTCTTGGCTGAGATGGCTCATCCCCACCAGCCCCCCAAGCTGCAGGCCCAGACACCCTCAGGTCATGCTAAGAAGGGCAACATCGTCAGAGCATGATGCTTCCCCACACCTTGCTGTGGGGTGTGTCCCTTCTCTGGGCTCCTGCTGGCATGGAGGCTGGGGCCACAGCAGCACAGTGGGCGCAGGGACAGGACAAGGAGATGTCCTGGCATGCAGCTCATTATTCCTAACACGGCAGCAGAGCCCTGTTTTGATTTAAAAAGGCCTAACAAAGCTGAAAGTGACAGCCTAGAACCACACCAGAAGGTCAAATGCCTCGTCAAGTGGGAAGGAAGGGCCCCCTGCTATTTACCTCAGATAACGTGTTACCTATCAATAGTGGTCCCTACTGCAGTAACGAAAATGTCAGTCACCAACCTCATGCAGGGTCAGGAAGATAGCCTGTATGTGAAGATGACACTCCAGAGTTTCATTTTCCCACATTTACAGACAGGTGGCATAGACAAGTTCACAGCATCTAAAACAAAGCTTTGATATTGCCCCAGTTCTCTTTGTGCTCTTCTACTACAAGCACACCCTTCATCTTACAAAGAAGTGCCGCCCTTTTCATTCACCAGAGATGCCTTATTCTTCTAATTACAAGTCAACCTGATTGTAAGACAAGGATTAGACTCAACTGCATGAAGATCAAGCTTTAATGCCTCATAATGAATATGTAATTATATTTCAAGATCAATCTAAAAACATGCATATGTTTTTGAACCTGCATGTCATTAAGTTTACATCTTCAGATGTTCCCTTCTGTGACGGAGCTACAACACAACACAGTTGTGAAGAAATGCAATGGAAACAATAGCTGAGCAGTGCAGCACTCCAGGGATGGGCTTCAGACACGCTGGTTGCTCTTTTTTGTGTCACTAATGCACCAGATACCGCATTTAGGAAACACCAATTTATTCAGGGCAAGTATACTTAACAGAGGAAGGCTGCGTAACACCTTTAGAGCACCACTGCACAAGCACTGTCACACCTTTTGTAGGAGACAGCTGACACAGTCAAGAGTCACTAGGAATAGGAACCAGAGCTGCTAGCCCCCTGCCCTCTTTTATAACTAAAGTCTCTCTTTCCTTCCCAATAATCAGCTATAATTGTGCCAATAAAGTAGAAAATGTAATCATATCTGTGCAGAGCCCTTCCCTTCCCTGAAAGCACAGCCAGAACAGCCCCTGCTTTACACATGCACACTGCCTCAGCTAATTTTAATGTAACTCTGCAGCGCACTGGCAGGCCCTCAAGGCCAATGACAGCCCAGGGGCACAGCGGTGGGTGCTGCCTGCTGCACCGTGTCCTCTAGCAGCTCCTGCTGTCCCTTATCTTTTGGACACAAGCCTCTCCCCCTGATGAGGACCAGAAGCCCAGGAGCTATGCTAAGGACCTCAGCAAACCCAGCACAGGATGCACAGACTTAGTTTTGACACTTACCTGAACAGGGTACCAGCCACCACGTCCCAGGGAAGCAGCTCAGCCACGCGTGGTATTTCTTTCACCCCTATCAAACCACACCTGCTGCTAAGGCAGGAATCCAGTTCGTGGCAGTAGCTTGACGTTCCTTCTCAGCTATCACTGTGGCAGTGTGCAATGGGAGGAGCAAGGGGGATTGCTACAGTTCACGTGGACCTGCTTTGCTCACAGGCGAAAAACAGCATCAGGATTCTTGTCACACCACCTTTCATCAGTACTAGAGACATTTCATCAGTACTAGAGACATGAAACGCTTGAATCTGCCTTGAAATGTAATGCTATGCTATCTGAGCTATTAATTAGTCCCCTGCTTTATGCAAGCATAGATTTTAATCCCCTGCAGATTCAAGAAGCTAAGGCTGGCATCCCTATTCCCCCAGAGAATGAAATTCACATCTGACATACTGACAGTTGCATTCATCCTGTCTCAGCAATAAGGCTCTCCAAGAAATACTTGCAAGTGCTGCATTTTTTCCTAGCACACACATACTCTCCAGTCACCTACTTCTTCCTCTTAACAAGCCCTGCAGAAGGCTTGTTGGCTGCTCCACACACCTAGCCACAGACTGGTAGCCCAGAGAGTACTTCCCCCTTTAGCCCAGCCTGCACTAACAGGTAGCAGTCATTTCTTCCAGAAGCACAACACAGGGACAGCTTCTTAATGTAATCAAGTGTGGGTGTGCCAGGATAGGAAATCTATAGTGCTTCTTCTTTAGAACCTCGATTTTGTAAACTGGATGATGTAAATAGAACGGTTTTCCTCCACAGTAAACACACCTGCTTTCCCTTACAGTCAACCTTAATGAGGCTTGCGCTTCCTGACCAGGGTTACCCTGCACCACCAAGTTTCTCCCCCAACCACACCAGTCTGTACTAGAATTACAGGGATTTCTGAACTGCTCAGCAATTAAGGAATCCCAAGGCAAGACACTTGCACAGAGTTTTGCAAACTTACACAAAGCAGTCAACTATCATCTTCGTTAAGACTTGGTTCTCTTTGCATGGTTTGTCTAGATTTTTTTTTCCCCTTGTAGCACAGATGCTCAAAACAACCTGCAAAAGTTAATCGCAGAAGCAATGCTATGGATTAACAAGATATCAGAATACAAAGACACTGACCACACATGATATCCTGAAAATTTTTTATTTAACAAAAATATCTATTCCATTAGAAACAAGGTGAATGGGTCCTCCCACTGTATCAACATGCTTAGGGAATTTCATAGGCATCAGTAATTCTGTGTACAGCTGCAATCAGCCACTGGCATCTCATCACCACACCAGCAGCACAGCATAAGAACATCCAGATAGAACCTTCATACTTTGACAGGCCTGAAGATGTACACAGTGTAGCATGCTGCTCTATTACAGTTACCACAATTTCATTACTTCAGTGGGAAAAAAAAAAAAAAAAATCATTGTTACTGCTGTAACTCATAGCTATTTGACTTTCTTTTTTTTTTAAATAACTGGGTTTAATGCTTATTCTCTGTAAGAAAACCAGTAAAACTGAGGTGCTTCTTTCAGTCACTTGATACAAGTGCTATGTATCCATGCCTCATCTCATGTCACAGCTGCCATCAGCCCAAGGAGTCCTAAGGACAGGAGATGCTCTTTCTACTCCTTTCTCAGGCAGCCTGTCAGCTAGACTTCACAGCTTCAGCTTTTTTCAATACATTAAAGAACGGAATATGTACATAGATGGCTTCAAGTTTCTATCTCAGGATAAGGCAGTTAAATTTATGTGCGTCTGCATCACTACAGCTGAGCCCTGAAGACACTTCTGGAGGTGGGCTGCTGGTGCTATGAGGCTCTGAAGGCATCTCCTTGAACAGCCAGCCTGGAAGAGCTCCACAGACCCCAGAGAACATATCTCAAATGTGTTAGTCATTCACTTTGTGTGGTTAAGACTGAGGCTCACACAAATGATGAGAATGGACGTACTTCTTCCAGCCAGGCATCCAGGAGAAAAAAGCTGTGAGTTCTCCACAGCACATGACAGACCAAGCAATAAAACAAAGTTGCCTCGTCAGGCTGACTGGAATAACTCCAGCTGCACTAGAAGTAGGCATGGAAAAGAAGCAGACTGTACAACACGTTCTCCCTTGCCAGTTCTTCTGTATGCTTAAAACCACAACCTGCACAGCAACAGGGACAATTTACAGGACATGCCCACAGTGCTGTGCTGGTCATGGTGCCTGAGCACCCAGGTGCCCGAGTCTAGGACAGCTCTGTGTAACTCCTCGGCAGTGCTGAAGCAATTTTGAACAAATAAGTTATATTAAAAACCAGGTATGAGGCAAGACTCAAGTTGCCAAGATCAGACAAAAGAAAATAAAAACCCATTTCTTCCACAAATATTATTTTCTTTTCGCTTAAGTGGAAAGGTGAGGCAGAACTAGTGGATGCAGGCCCACCAGAAACAAAAGGTGCTTTAAAAAGGGAAGGAGTGACAGAGCAGTAATCGGTATTTTTCAAAACCTCAGGTGTTCATTCTGTTAAATACAGTAACTGCAGTCACAATTCTGAGGTTACAAAGAACAGCCTAAAATCTTGTAAGTTACCTTCCTCCTCCAATGGTGCACTCACATCCACCATTCCTCTGAGACAGCCCAGCTGTCAGGGTTATGGATCATGACTCCTACAATTGCAAGAATCCGCAACCCTAGAGGACAAAGGCAAGGACATCAAGTGGTTCTGCAGACTAGCATCTAGTCCACTTGAAATGGATCCCTCTAGGGTTCCCCTACAGCTTTACATTCCCTTGGGCACAGGCCTTCACAGCAGAAGTAGCATTGCTGAGAGCAATTCAGTGCTGTCACAAGTTGCCCCAGGACACAGTTAAGCTTTTAGAGAGGTAACACTATCAGCTGTAGTAAAGATCTGACAGCAGAGATGGCAAACAGCAGAAAGTACAAGCAACTGAAGGAAGCATGTGCATATGCAGAAACTGAAGCGTGAGAGTCCTCAAAACAGAGCATCCAGCTTCACAGGGCAGGCACGGTCAGAGCTATGCTGCAGAGCACAGGCCTAAGGCCACCACCTCTCCTGGGCCCAGGTCTCTGCAGAAAGAGGTCTATGGACACACCCTTCATGCAGCAGCATCTTAACAACAAAAAGAGTAGTGGCTGACCAGGCAATCCTAAAGCCGCCATTTCAACGGCAGCCTCTGGATGCACAGCCTTAGACTAAAACCTCCCAAGGCTTTCATTTTTCTTTTTTGAAATCTGTTCTTCATTGCACATCCCAAACATGCAACAGAAGAACAAAAGGCATTTTAGAAAGAAGATATTTGCTCTTACTTACGTAAGACCTAATACATTTACCTTCTAAAGTGTACTACTAATATAGTATAAACATGGAACAAGTACCACCAAGATGATTGCCTTGGGAAGAAAAAGCAGAGATTAAAAACAGGCCTCTGTCTTCATATGTGGCCACAGAGTCTTCATGTAGTGCACTAACAGCTTTCAGGAGACCCGTTTTGCACCTGCTCTTGTCTTCTGTGGGCTCTCATAATACTGTATAAGCCACTGCCCAAGAACACCAGGGAGATAGCCGCAAAATAGGATGCATAAATCATGAACTGCAGAGAAGAGAAGGAAAAAGTGACTAAACAAAACAGTTACTAAACATGTAATAAGGTTAATTCATGAGCTTCCTTCTTCTTAAACATCAGGAATTAGTAAGCACTTCTTCATCAGCAAACCCTTGCCCCAGAAATTGGTGGCTGAGAGACTTCACAGCCTGTTTTGCTTTCCTCCCTCCCACCAGTAAAGGAAAAGGTCTGTTATACCTGGGTGAAGATGTCCAACCCAAGCCCGCTGGCATCCACAACAATCAACGTGAGTAAAGTCTGAAGCGCTAAGGCAATGAATGTGTTGACCCCAAACACCAGAGCATACCGCTCCACACTGAGATTCGTAGCAATCTGAAACCTGGAAAGACAGGGATGGGTAGAAACAAAGATGAGGAAGAAGAAGGGAAATGTAAGACTAGGAGGAACATCTCTGTGTAAGACGCCTAGGCAACCTGAGAAGCTACATGTTTTCTACAGCTAAATAAGCTTGCCCTGGTAGTATACTTGTCTAAGTAGGATCAGGGCAGACTAGTGGAAACTGCAGGGACAGAGTCAGCTACAGATACTGTGGGAGGCCTGTGGGTTTCAGTCTTACTGAAGCAGCTGTCTGATGCAGTCTGAACAGGTACAATGCCCTCTAATCTCAAGAGCTGTTGGCAACCTCTAAGCATCAGCCTACCTCAGCGTGGGCCATAACCCCCTGCGCAATCCTGAACAGAAATCCCTTTGCAGTTCCCAGTTTCACCATCTCCCCTCCAAAGTACCCAGTGCCGTGTGACAGCCTAGGTATGTAAGCTCAACAACAGCCATGTTTACCTCCTCAAAGCAAAGAGTGACATTGAAGAAGTCTTCTCCAGCACACGTTAGGGAAAACTGACCCCATAATAAGGATAAAGCATTGTAATCTCCTCATGGCTAACACTTCACCACAGCCATGTTTACAGAAATAGATTCCCCTGGCAAGAAGCACTAATATTTAAACATTTAGAAAAATATATTTTTAAATATTTAAAGATATTTTTAAAATAAAGCCATTTGAACTTGGCGCACTTCCAGCAAAATACACACCACTGTGCCTCAGTTTCCAGCTTGAATCAGAACACAAACCCTTGCAACAGATTTCCTGAATCAGGGTGAGTGAGGCACTGCTTACATAGAAAATAGGTCAGCTTTCACAGCAGTTGTAGTCTCGGGAGCACAATTCACATTTAAAAAAAAATATATATATATATATACTCACGTTGCTATTGTGATTAACAGCATGTAAATAATTCTGAAGACAACATAAGACGCATAGCACACCCAGATGTTGTGAACAGTGTCCATAATGTATACAGCAGCAGCAATAAGAAAGGAGAACAGGGCAAGTGCCACTTCACCCCACATGGCCCAGGATGTTTTTATGTGACCCACAACAAATACTGCAACAGCTCCTGTGAGGGGAAGGAAAGCATAACTGTTAGTTACTGCACTTGGAACAATTTGGACACAGTATTAGGAGCTTGTTGTAGTAGGCGACAGCAAGGATTCGGGATGTATGGCTGTATGGCCTCTACTAGCTAAACAAGTGAAGTGGAAGATACTAATGTGCACACCTTAGCAGCTCTGAGCACCTATTTATGCCTATGGGGAAAAACAAAATAGGTCAATACTGACTCCTCCTGAAATCTCCTCCCTGGCTTCATAAGCACAGCAACCTCATGACTCAGACCATAGTTGCTCTGATCATGCAAGCGTTGTCAACTAGGCAACAGAAACATAAATACTGCTTCACAGAAGCACCCTGTTAACAGTGTTGTGGTGCTTTAGGGTCTGCATTCACTGGGTGTATACCCACTTTGACAGTAAGTGGAGGTTTTCCTGCCTCCTAAATGAGAGTTCTACCAGCTGCCTGTCATCTTCGCACTGGGCTCACTAAGTAAGAGCATGGGATCAAACCCAGATCTAAAAGAACAGAATTTCATTACAAACTATCAAGGTTGTAAAAAAGAAGAAGAAATCTTACCAATAACTGTGCACAAACAAGCCTTTATAACCAAAACAGGTCTGCAGATCCTGCTGGATCTGGGACAAGACAGATCCCAAGATGGGCGGCATGAAATATGCATTTCTCAAACAGCAGACAAGGTACATTTCATGCATTGCCACAGCTGCAACTGAGAAGCCAAGATATCTATAACAAGAAAATTCCTATTCGAAGTAGGCTTTGTTTTGCAAACAAGTCAAAGAGCAACCAATATCGTAATACTGCTCCTGTGTCACTACAGTGAATTAGACAAACAGCATACTGACAAAGGGAGGTTTACTGGAGAGCTCTGAAAAACAGGGTTGCATTCAGTGTTTGATCACCATACAGAAGTGCTACACTGCAGCATCTAGGCTTTGGAGCCCTCAACTGGACTGTTCTCTTAGAAATATCTCAAAACACAGAGGCTCTTTGTCAGGGCATAAGCCTGCAGTCCTGTCTATGCAACATACATAATGTGTCCAGCAATTAGACATGTATAGCCAATTCAGTGTTTTCACATCTCAGACCAATAAAGGTCTGCCACAACCCTAAGAAACCGCATAAACATGGCTAAACAGTCAATTGACCTGACTGGAAAGAATAATATTTATGTTGCACAGGACAGGAAGCTGAGAGCCATATGAGTCACTACACTCTATTCAAATCCTTCTGCACAACAGCACATGTATGCAGGGATAGCAGCAGCATCTTCTATGAAGGTAAAGAGACACTGCTCATAACTGGTCACAGAACGACTAAGAGCCATGACAATAGCAGATGAAATCTGAGATGCACCAGGACAGAGATCAGAGATTTTTCAATAAAGAGAAAGAACTGAAGTGCATTCGTGTTCTTGCTACAAGATCAAGACCTCCTTGAATAAAGCTGAATGATGCTCTGGACATCCATCTTCAAGAAGAATGCAACTCAAATCAGATACGAAGCAAAGAAGAGCCAGTGAGATGAGCTCAAATGTAATAAAGAACAGGTAGAAAAGCTTGGCAGCACTGGCCCAAGATAAAGAATGTCTACAGATAGGCCAAAATGAGAAGCTTTTGGCAAAAGCATAGCCTTTACGTGAAGTCAGAGATAAATAATCTGCTCATAAATACATTCAAACAGGAAAACAGAAGTGAGAGCATATGCGTTACTGCCTAGAAAATCAGGTTACTGGACGATCATCTCAGATCCCTCTTAGTCCTATTATACGTAAAACCATAGAATGGCTTGGGTTGGAAGGGACCTTGCAGATCATCAAGTTCCAACCCTCCTGATGTGGGCAGCTGCAAAACATCAAATCAGACACTAAATCAGGTTGCCCAGGGTCATGTTCAGCCTGGCCTTAAACACCTCTAGGAATGGGCATACATAGCTCCTCTGTACCAGTGCCTTACCACCCTCTGAGTAAAAACCTTCCCCCAGCATCTAATCTAAACCTCCCCTCTTTTAGTCGAAAACCATTCCCTCTTGTCCATCACTATCAAACCATGGAAAAAGTTTGTCTCCCTCTTGATTATAAGTGCTCCTTAAGTACTAGAAGGATACAATGAGGTCTCCCTAGAGTCTTCTCTTTTCCAGGGTGAAGAAGCCCAGCTTTCTTAGCTTGTCTTTGCAAGAAAGATGCTCCAGCCCTCAGATCTTCACAGCCCTGGACACAGGGCTCCAAATGGGGCTTCATGAGAGCAGAGCAGAAGGGGACAATCGCCTCCCTCATCCTGCTAGCCACCACCTCTTCTGGTGCAGCCCACAGATACAGTTGGCCTTTCGGGCTGCAAGCATACACTTGTCCAGTTTTTCGTCCACCAAGACCCTCAAATCTTTCTCCTCAGAGCTGCTCTGAATGAGTTCTTCTCTCAGTCTGTTTTTGTAAGAAGATGGTGATCTGTTATTTCTGCACCTAGATACTGACTGATCTGGCAACTTCTTTCCCTTGTTACCAATTCTTCTCCTTCCTGAGGCCAAGCATGTCATGGGAAACTCATGTCAAACACAGAGATTCCCTCTCCTGCATGCGTAGGGGAATATGACACCTCCAAAGTGTGCTTTGGTGACACTCAGGGACATATGATATTTCTCACAGCAGAGCAGGAGCTACGTTAGCAGCTTACCTAGCAATGTTGAGGCTGCCTCCACACCACCATTGTAGATCTCCGTGCTGTGAGAAGGCAGCACCATCTCCCACAGGCCCTGTGCATAGTTGATGACCTGGAAGTAGCCACAGGTAGACAGTGCCCACCAGACAGACCAGCACAGCATGGTCCGAGAGGAATAGCACTGCAGGAAATCCCACCAGAGATCCTTGAGCACTTTTAAGGCATCTACTTTCTGCTCCTGTATAAATTGGAGAGGGAGGGGAAAAGAAATGTTAGTCCATTTGTAAATACTTCAGGCTACTCTGCAAAATTACAGCTTCCAAGAGGTCTGGTCACTGATGTGTACCAGAACCACTTTAAGACACAAAGTTGTAGCAAACAATGAACAAGAAGGATTCCCCATCACACAGAGGTCCCAGTAGCTGGTCCCTGTCCTAACCAGGGCTGACCCCTTACATGGGATGGAAGGCCTCAGCCACAAGCACACTCCCTCCCCCTTTCTAGCTTTCATTACAGAACAGTAACTGCTGGTTACCAAAAGTGTTACACGAGCGACCAACAGGTAACAGAGAGAAGAGACATGAGACAACAACCACCTTGAGGAAACAAGATCAGAAGTCACTCACTCCTCACAGGCAAAAGCATCATGACAGCTCATTTATTAAATCCTACCAAGTCTGACTGAATTTGGATCAGCATGAAAGGAGTTCAAGTAACAGTATTTTTAAAAGTATTTCTCCTCACAAATAAAAGTCAATTTTCCTTAGTACTAGCATTCAGGGGTTAAGTATTCAAAGAAGCAGCATCATTGCACCACTCTGTATCCCTGTTAATGTCAGTCAGTGCTCTTAGAAGAGAGATATTGTCTGAGGATCTAAAGAGAATGAAAGGTCCTTCCATCACACACCATCACAAATAACAATTCTTGCACATAGAATTCTTTGACAAAGGGGATGAGGCAGGGGTGAACCTTTTTCTTCCAGATCTTCTAGAAAGAACACAAAAGGGAGAAGGGGGAGGAACAAACCAACAAAGCAGTTTGAAAACCACTTTGTAGCCAGAACTGCTTGCAAACTCCACCCCGTCTCATGTCAGTCCAAGCAGCAATTACTTCACATGAGACATAATTCAGTGAAGACCCTTATCCAAGCTGCATCTCCAGCTCCTATGAGCTGAAACTCCCTGCAGGGAAACCTGTAGGTGTGAGCTCCTGCACACAGAGCCATGGCACAACATTGTTCCCCTTGAACCACAAGTATCATTTTGAGATGCCTCCACTGAAATCCCCAATAAAGGCTGTGGTCTCACTCTGTCCTGAGGTCCTCATTTACACCTCCTAAAGTATCACCAATTTCTGAGCATCTTTAATTAGTAGCATATGGTCCAATGCTTGAACTTGGTTCAGTGCTTTGCCAAAGGCAAGATGCTTACTCTGCACAGACGCTGCTTCTGCAAAATCCATCAGAACAATGTGAGAAGAGGTCAGCATTCTCACAAAGCACAAGTTTAGGTTCAGGAAAAACAGTGGCTGTGATCGTCACACACTGCAGACTCTGATTTGCAAGCCTGACACAGGCTTGTGCCTGATAAGCAGGACAGGCCCCATCAGCCTCCCCCCCCCCCTCCACCTGGCAGTGCTTCCGTACATCAGTGATTGTGCAAATAATGGTACATTCATCAAACATGGTTGCCATTACCTTCATTAAGGCTGCAGTCAGGCCGAAGTGCCTCTCAGATTTTGGCACCTGGTGTGACCCAACCCCAGGCTAGTAGTGAATTCCTCCCCCTCACCTTCCCCAACATGAGTTCTGGAGCAGTCCTGTCCCTGGCAACAGGGGATGGGAGCCAAATAAATAGAAGGGGCAGAGAGGTGATATTAATCCTGTCATTGTTATTAGCACTGAATTTCAGTCCTGTTTAACAAATACTCAGGCAAGTAGAACATGAATAAATACACTTTCGCTTTTAATCTCCTCAGCAAAGCCACTTCTGCCCTAAAAGCAGGAAATCTGCAGAAGCACGTGCAAACGCCACTGAGGTGCCACACTGCTGCCCTTCCTTTCCAACAGAAAGAAGAGCAAGATAAAGATACACACATCCCTCCTTTAAGAAAAGAAAAGAGACTACCCAGCATTTCATTTTCCCCTTGCCATCTCAGCAATGGGGTATGTGCAAGTTGTGCCCAAACCACAGCTGCCTGGCTGCAAGGGCACAAAGCCCCCTTGTAGGGGAGCAAACCCCAGCCCTGACACACACAGGAATAACACAACCCATCTTAAAATTAAGTAAATATAAATCCAGCTCCCTATTCCTCTTGCTCCTGGGACTGGCTTGCTTGCCAGGATGAATCACACGTCAGCTGCCTAAAGCAGCAGACATGCCTTCCTTGTGCCTTGCTCTCAGAGAAGTATGACTTCTCATGGTTGAGAACAGTACTGGCCCTCCCCAGGGCCCCAGGTCTACCCTATGCCACCACGGCTTCTCACACAACTCAAACACACGTTTAACAGCCCGCAACAGTTAGGAGCCCCCCACTGACTGTGCTGGAGGTCACAGGCCTGCAGCAGATGGGGCAGTGGTGGCATCAACTGTGGTGCACAACTAGGATGCACTAAACTGAATACCAAAGGTATTCCCTGCAATTTATCCATTTTTCTGCCCCCCCCCCCCCCCCCCCGTAAATACCCAGCACCAGTCTGTAAATGCTCTCCAGGACTACCACAGCTTCCTTCCTGGATCGTAAGACAGAATCCAATTGCTACACAGTGCTACAATGCTATGCAGTTTGCATAACATTCAGAGGAGCAAGCGTGTTCAAGACTCAGGCGCAGGAAGATCTGTTTCTTTCCTCTGAGATTCACAGGCATATCTAGAAGCAAACACAGCATTTGGACAAGCACAGAACTTACAGTGCCCTGAGATACACCTTGTAACGTTGGATAGGGATTTGACAGCTAGCAAGTTCTAACCAAAGCCCTGAGATAGGTGCAGAGTGACTTCAGAAAAATAAGGAGCAACCTACCAAGCTCTATCAGAGAGAGGAAACCAGGAAGAGATCTTCTTATGCCATAACTAAAGAAGTAGGATAGGTAAAGGGATGTTTTTTGCTGTTAGATGCCGCATCTCTACTGCTGTGCACCTACGGACACATATATACACAAACATACGAGGCACACAGGGGATGCAGCTCACCTTTTTCTCTGCTGAATGTCCCTCCCTGTTTAAGGGCATTTTGACCTCATCCTCCCATCCAGGCACCCTTGGCACGCCAGGCTGGTCCTGCACGATGGCCCCATTCTTACAGTCCATGACCTTCATCTCCAAGCTGAAGGGCTGAATGGGAGCGTGGTGGAAGAAAAGGCTTTTTTGCGGCATTGGCAGGAACCACGCAGTGCCAAAGGCAACGGAGATGGAGGTTAAGGAGATGACATTGAGGCTGAAGAGGGACCACCCTGCCAGGGACACGAGAAGCTGCCCACACACAGAGCCCACAGTGTAGCCCACCAGCGTGGCACTGCGGCAGTAGCTGGTGACCTTGCGGTACAGGTCCACATCCACCACGCTGTAGATATAGGAGTAGTAGGCAATGTCTGTGGCGGTGCCCATCCCATAGAAGAACTCGAGGAGCTGGAAGGCACGCAGCCCTTGGGCATAGAGCAGCAAGAACCAGGTGATGATGAGGCTGAGGCCCTGCAGCAACACCACGGGCTTGTAGCGCAGGTAGTCTGTGGCCAGGAACACGGGGAACAGCAGTACCAGGTACGAGTATGTCCACACCGGGTAGATCTCGTTGAACACCTGAGGAGGGAGGAGAGTGGGAGGAGAAGAGACGGTGACCACCCCACGGCAGACGGAAATAAAGAGTGGGCACCCAGTGCCGGGCGCCCCAGTACCTGCGTCTCGGTGAGGTTTTTGTGCGGCTCCAGCAGGTACCGGGTGAGAAAGGGCTCCGAGGGCCGCACGCTGCAAAAGAAGCCGTAGGCACACAGCAGCCCGGTGGGCAGAGCCCAGCAGCAGCCGGGGCCACTCCTCGCGAGCCGGGCCCCCCGCGGCCCTGCCATGCCGGCGCAGGAGGCTGAGAGGTCACCTCCCTCCCCAAAGGCACCTCCAGCCGCCGGCCCGCCGCTCGGCTCTTAAAGCCCATTCGCTGGCGCTTTGGAGGCGGGGCTGTGTGACGCCATCTCATTGGGCGAAACCTCCTCCACCCGGGCAGGCCGACCAATGGGAAGAGGGAGGTGGGAGGGCTGTGATGGGAGAAGAGCACGTGTGTGGGGGGGAGTTGGGGCGGTGCAGCCGGCCGCTGGGGTCCTGGAGCCGTGGGTCGCGGGTGGGTGGGGGACGCAGGGAACGGGGATAGCGAACTGGTGGGGGTGGGGGGGCTGGCTGGGGCCGGGAGCGGGCAGGGAGAAGGAGGGGAAATAAGGGAGGGAAGATGGAAAAAACTGCAGAAACTGCTCGTCTGCCCGTTGAAAAATTAGCATAAAAATACATCCGTTCAGGAAAAGATTTATACAAAAGTAACCGAGACACTAGAGTCTGCGATTCAGTCTGAGCATTGCTTCCCATGCCTGAACAGGTGTTAAGTGAGAGGTCCTCTGGTAGTGCAGCTTACAATACGCATTCAGAACTGATTACTGACAGGAAGACTGCTGCCCCTCTTGTGTATGGACAGAAGGAAAACATACTCTGTGTGTTACCATTGCAGTCCTCGGAATTGCCACTCTCACAGCTCAACAAATAGAGTCTCTACCTACCGCTCTACACTGCGCTGCTCTGCTCTGTGCTGTGCTGGCTCTTTCTTTCCTTCAGCTACTGATCTCCACCACTTTTTTCACTTCAGGAAGATAAAGAGATGGAAGCACTCCTGTGGTTTGCTAACAGCAATACCTTGTTGTCCAGCCAGAAAAACATACTAGACAAGAGAAGAAAATGAAACTATTACATTCAAAGTAGTTATCCAAAGCATCGCCCAGGACTGCTGCTCTTCAAGCTTTGCCAGTCCCCCTCTAAACTTTTTGCTGCTCTGCTACTTGACCTATCCCACACTGTTTTACTGTCCACCTATTTCACCTCATCCTGTGCTCCATTCCCTTGATCTCCACCACACTGCTACCACTGCTGTGGCTTCCTACTCCACCTATCTAGGGTTTGTTCTCCAAACTAGCTGATGCTATAGAAAGTTCACACAAGGGCCTCTTGCCTTTGCCATTGTGTTTCTGCCTCCTAGCTGGGGCTCAGCGCATGAAGATGCAAAATAAAAGCCCTCAGAAGGCATCTGTCTATGCACATGTAGGCACGCAAGAACAGATTCTTTTTGGCCTCAGGATAGATTCCTTGAATTGAAGGTTTTTGTTACTATCTCCATCATTATAGCTGAGTAGGTATAGCTACAAAGTATTCTAGGTCAGTAAGAATACTTAGCTGTGTAAAACTCAGCTAAACATTCTGATGCTATGCTGTCCTGCATCAGTGGTTTGCTAATTTCTGGCTGTCTTCTGGGTTTGGTAAAATTCTCTTTCATTTGCCCGCAGGCTATTGCATCTAAACAGCTTCATATATTTGGGCCCCTCACTGCAAGAAAGACATTGAGGCCCTGGAGCGTGTTCAAAGAAGAGCAACAAAGCTGGTGAGAGGTGGATGGTTGGACTGGATGGTCTTGTAGGTCTTTTCCAACCTTGGTGATTTTGTGATTCTGTGATTTTCAGGTATATTTTAAAAAAAAAGGAAAGAAAAGAAAAAAAAGAGAGAAAAAGATGACAACTGCCTTTTGTTATACTTTAGCTTGTAGTAGAACTCTAAATAGAACAAATCAGGTCTTGTTAATGTTGCTATCCACAGCCATTTGCAAGGAACTGGTTATCTCAGAGAAGAGCATGGTTGGAGTGAAACGAGACAAAGCAATGACCAATAAACAAATTGCAGTGGGAAAGTGGAACAGAAATGCATGGCTCCTTCTCACTTAGCTCTTGGCATCTCCTCTGTGCTATTGGCATGTAGGCAGAGGCAATGGAACAAAGTGCTGGGCATCCGCATACTGAGCAGGGTCATTGCTTCATGCCAAGCAGAGATGGAAGGAACGAGTAAAATCTTGGGGGTCCCATGGCACGTCCTGCCTAGGGGCAGCAGTTCCCACAGCTTCCAGGCTGCTCCCAGGATCTGATGATTGGCCTTTGTCCTTCCCAAAATGGCAGCCCCTGGAGCAGGCATGTCCCACCCACAGCCCACAGCCGGCACACGGCCCAGCACAGCTCGCCCTGCGGCCGTTCCCTGCCCAGCGCCATGATGGCGGCGGTTCTTCCCGCCAAGCGGCCCGGCCCCTCAGCACCAACGGGACATCGGTGCGCTGTGGCCCCATCCTGGCTGGGACCGGGACATGGGGCGCAGTGCGGTGCCAGCTCAAGTGGTGGCCAATGGGGTTACGCAGTTTGTTACACTGGGCGAGCACAGTCCTGTGAACAGCAGAGAATGCAACCATGCCTTCTGTTTTGATACAGGGATTTGAGAATGCGTTTCAAGATTGCTGAAAAATCATCAAATATTTAGTCTATTTGCAATTCCACTTTCCGTCAACACAGATATGTTACCAGTGAATTTTCAAATGGAATGTATAGAGTTGCAACTAAAAATCTGATCACGTCTCACCACCAGACTTCTATCTACCCTTCCCTTCACAGTCACACCTTATTCGTGTCATCGCTATTTGGCAGTACGTACGTTTGTGAACAATTATTTTCAAGGATGAAGCGCAGGAAGAGTAAGATTTCATCAAAAATCTCTGACAAACACCTGGGGAGCACCCTGAGAACTGCAGCCACTGCCATCAAATCAGCCCGTTGTGTTGGTTTCACACAAACAAGGTCACGTATCCCACTAGTTTTATGTGCTCGCTGCTCTCTTTTTTTATATGTTCTAATAAGAGACATTAAAAATTAACATGTTTTGTTATATTGTTTTGTGCTTCTTGTATCTGTTGTCATTTCCATAGAAATAAATAGGAGGCATTACTTTTGGAGCAACTACAAATATGTGGCCCAAGACAATTCCTCTTCATTCATTCAGTCCAGGCAAGCCTAAAGGTTGGACACCCATGCCTTAGAGTTACACCACTGGATCTGAGCTGTGGTTTCCAGGGTGCAGGCCAGAGTGGAAGTTATGTCAGCTCAGTGCATTTACTTAGGTGGTACAGACAGCAGTCAGTGAACTTAGACATGACCTCCAAGTGCTGTGTAAGAAAAAGAACCTGCAAAGTATTCTTTGAAGCACTCCAGGCTTTCTCAGGGTTTCTTTTGCTCTCCGGAGAACTCACTTTATTTTGCTCTCACAGTATGCTTTCTTCCTTTGGAAACAAGCCAAAAGTTTGTTGTCTGGATTTTTACTTCTTTCCTTTCTCAGCCTTCATTTTCTCTTTCCATCCCCTCTATTCTATTAAGAACAGTACGTTGAGGTTAAAGGAGGTTGTTGATAGAGAAAAAAAAACACCAAACCCTCATTTTTTTTCCCCTCCAAGATGGAAAACACGAGCTGTGAAATAGCAGGGTTTCATTTGCATTTGTCCCTTAATCATGCCTGCTCCCTACCCTTCTCAACAAGCACATACGTTTTTCATTAGGAAAAAAAACCCACACTAATATAAAGTTTAAAATAAAGATGTACAGAACAGTAATTCCTCTCTCTATATTGTAATTTTTTAAGTTCCAGAGCCAAAATAACATTACATTATCGCTAGACAGCAGTGTGGCTCTTTCCAAAGCTGCACGTTTGTTCACTTCTAGCTTCCATATTACATGATGTGAAGAGCATTTTGAAAATGAATGCCTTCCACATGGGATGAAATTATTTTTCTTCTGAGAAAAACATTTTCTTACTGGAAAGACCTGACCAGCTTGAGTGATCATAGAATCATAGAATCACCAAGGCTGGAAAAGGCCTCCAAGATCATCTGGTCCAACCATCCATCTACCACCAATGTTGCCCACTAAACCATGTTCCTTAGTACTACATCTACACGCTTCTTGAACACCTCCAGGGACAGTGACTCTGATGACTCATGTTATGAGGATTCCACATATATAATATTAAGTGGAAAAAAGTATAACATCTGTCAAGACCACAACAGTCGGTGCAAATCTGCCGGAGGCACTTGACATGTATGATCCAAAGTGACAGAGTGAGTTATGTCGTGGATGTACTGTGTGATGGCTGCCCTATACAGACACAGCTCTGGCTTGCACAGCTCCTGAACATACCCCATCCAGCAACATTTCATTGGAAGATATAGCTCGGGTAGCAGTGTTGGACAAAACAGGAGCCCAAGACAAGGATTTAGCCAGACGGGTCTGTGTGATCCAGACGGCCTGTGGTATGATGCTGAAGTTAAAATGTCAATAGGAAACCAAAGCCATACGGAATCCATTAAAAACTTGATCTGATCTTGGATGCAGTGATGCAATTTGCATTAAAATAAATGCCACTTGGGTAGCAATAAGCAAGCCCTTATCTTCAACTTGTCTACGAAGAAGCACAAGTAAGTGCAATGGAGAAAATATTAATCTCTTAGAATCCCACCGACCCTGGTGGCTGCAGATCTGTGTCCACTGGCTCAAAAAGCCTTTCCTGCTGGCTTTGCCTGGATGTAAGCCCACTTGTCCCTCACTCAGCCCACTCCTTTGGTGGCTTCTTCTGTGCTGTGCTACCTGACCGCTCAGAACTGCTGTCAGCGTATGAGTTTCCTCAAATAACCTCCAGCAATTTGGCTGGCCAGGGGACATGCTGGCTCTGTTTCCTACTCCTCTGTTGCACAAGCAAAACTTGCAATCCACCCGTACTTGCCCAGAACATTTCAGATTTTCAGAGCAATCTCACAAATTGCTGTTGGTACTTTGGAAGAAAATCACACCAAGCCCTTTAGAAGGGCAGTATTGCTGTTTTCCTTAGTGCTAACAACTAAGCATCCCTTTTAGTCTTAAGTGAGGCTGGAAATACCACCCCTAGAGGATGCTTGGTTTAGCGTGGGATCCAAGTAGCTCATCTGAATGCACAGTTCAGTTGCAGAAAATGACATTTTCAGGTCATGTCTTACCTGCACCATAAAGTACAGAAGTTTCACACAAATATGCATCAGAGGGGAGTACTGGTAACCAGTTCTGGCCTGCAGTTTGTTGTGTAGGATTTTGTAAAATGTATGCGTGAGGGAAGTTCTCTTAAAGTCTTTCCAAGCTGTTTGGAGAAAAGCTTCTGTACGTTAAAAACTTCCTGCACTCTTGAAAAGCCACTATGTAAGATGGTCCAAATAACTCAGGAACTCATTAGAACAAGGGAGTAAAGCAGATTTTTTCTTTGCTGAGCATGTACAGAACAAAGGCACACGAGAAAAGGCAGGTAAGTTTTGTGGTTTCATGATTATGTCTGTTTAATTAATCTGAGGAAATAGATTTTACTAACTAGCACATGTGTTGGAATGTCACAGAGGTGGAAAAAGGCCAAATCATTTCTGAAATGAAGCATGCTTAGTTTACAACAAGGCCTATAGATTGTAGCGATCTATAAGAACAGATGTGTCTCCTCTAGTGCTGTGTTCATCACCTCTGATCTTGCTTAATCTTGTGTTCAGCAAGACTGGTAGGCCACACATATCCTGAAAGCTGCGCATAGGGAAATCACTGAGGAATCAGTTGCCACAGGACCCCAGATGAACCCTTAGTCTAAGATGGATCATGTTACATAGCAATACGCATTTCCATTTTGGGCAGAACATTTTTGAAATGCTTTTCAATCAGCTGCAGGGAAAAAAGTGAAAAGTCACTTAAGTCTGCCATAGATGGGGGCACTGGTGTTCAAATGAACCCCCGAAGTGTGCAGGCCATAGTGGTGAGGCCGGACTCTTTTCAGTAGTGCGTGGGGACAGGACAAGGGGAAATGGGATGAAGCTGGAGCATAGGAAGTTCTGCACGAATGTGCGCAAGAACTTCTTTACGGTGAGGGTGACGGAGCACTGGAGCAGGCTGCCCAGGGGGGTTGTGGAGTCTCCTTCTCTGGAGATATTCAAGACCCGCCTGGACGCCTACCTGTGCGACCTGGTGTAGGGAACCTGCTTTGGCAGGGGGGTTGGACTCGATGATCTCTGGAGGTCCCTTCCAACCCCTACAATTCTGTGATTCTGTGAAATTTTCATAGTGAATGATGAAAAAGCACTCAGTAGATCAAGTGGAGTTAGAACAAACCCAGTGCTCTCATTAAATATAGAAGCATGTGGGCCATTTTGAATTTGTGCCTTTAGACATATCTAGGTCACAGTGGGCTCAGCATAGCATTTCTCCTATTAGGAATGGTGTCACAGATGTTCCCAGGAACCCTGAGAATGATTCCAAGTCCCATTTTGGAAAGTTTTCTCCAACTTCCAAGAAGATGGAGGTTATTGTAATTAAAGCATAATGCAAATAACTGGGTGTAACAAACAAGTAGAGAATAGGGCACAATATGATAGGAAAGTGCGGGTGGATAAACTGGGTGGATGAGATATGACGAGCATGAATAAACTTAACAAAATAAAGGAGTGAGAGCAAGAAGGGGAACGTTCAGCACTCAGTAAGTGGAATGAATGACTCACTAATAGGAAACAGCAATTGGTCACCCCAGGACAGTGTTGCATCTCATTTCTGTGGTGATAGATATTAACATGTTAATAAACAGTTTTTCCTCACACCTTCCTCCTCCAGGTATGTCTCCAAAAGATCTCTTCCTGTCAGAAATGTACCTCTTGCACATCACTGCGTATGAAATTGCAATCAATTGTTTTGCCCCTTTGGCACAGTCCTGGAATTCTGGTTAAGCCACCTGTGCTCTCAGCCATATCAGGGTTCTGCTGAAGGTTGGACACCTGCAAGATTCCTACCTGATGCTTTTTCCATAGTTTTCTTGGCACTTCGCAAGGGCATGCTTTATTTTTGCCATGCACGCTCAGTGACATCCCTAATACATGAAGTTTCCCAAAGCCCAGATCCGCCTTTGCATCTATTTTCATGCACACCTCAGATTTATGGGAGAGTGGATACAGACAGACAATCCACGTTGACTCTGATCCCTGTGTAACGTGCAGCTTTGTATTCCCACGAGGCCTTGCTCTGCCTGTGTTGTGAAGGGAGCCACCCACTTGGCAAACAGCAGGACACCTTGGCGGAGGTGAGCCGGCTCAGCTGCAGTCCTGCTACCTTGCAGCGCATGAGGCATGCCCAGAAACTGCCAGCAATTAACCAGCAAAATATGGAGCCTTCAACTGTTCCATGAGCAAGAAGGGCGCTCTGCTGCCTGAATTGGCTCGAGACTTTTCAGTCTGTACAAAACTGCCTGAATACTGAGCTCACGCATCTGGGTCTGAGCTGCTCAGCTGTGTTTATGTGTATGTCCACCTCACTTCCATAACAAGTTGCTCAATTTCTGTGTGACACAGTATGGCCACTGCCTCTGGAAAGCAGAAGGGAACATTCAGTGGCATTTAGTGAGAAAAGCACAGGGATTTGTGGACTGCTATCCCTCTACCACCATCTGGAGATGCTTTGGAAGCTGGAACAAGCATTAGAGAGCAGCAATTCTGTTATCATTCATTTGAAGCTTCAGGCAGTTAGCTCTGGGCCTTTGGATGAGGAGGGCAGTGCAAGGCACCCCTAGACTGAGGGGAAACATTACTGGTGAGATAAAACTACTCCCAGGCCCAGAACTACATTTCTGCCTCAGTCCAAAAGAGCTTGTTTGCTTCGTGTTCTGATACACATCTTTCTTCTCTGCTTTGAGAGAACTGCAGGAATTCCTGCTCCCCTCAAGTATTTTGCAATTCATTTCAACATACACAGGATTTATTCCATGGTGTGTAAAAGGTGGTGTGAGTCCAACCATTTTAACTACACATTTTCTAAAGCCTTGGCAGATTCAATCTGTGCTGGCTGCTTCATACAGGTGATGAAAACTCTTTGTTTTCCAGCCACCAAAGTGCCCACTAAGCATAGATTACCTTCAGTTTGGTTTGGCAGATCCCATGCAGGCATGTTTTCACATCTCCCTTCCTGTGAACAGAAGGAATTTGACCCCATTTGCGCATGGAAATACTCTGTGTAATTCGTCTCCCTAGGATGGAGTTACTTTTCTTCACAGTAACCCCTGGGTGCTTTGTCTTGAATCTGTGACTAAAACCATATTAACAGGGCACCGATGGTTTGGCTATTGCTGAACTGCTTGCACAGCATCGAGGCCTTCCCTGTTTCCATTGTGGCCTGCAGCCACAATCGAGGCCTTCCCTGTTTCCACTGTGACCTGCAGTGAGCGGGCAGGTGAGAGGCTGAGAGGACACAACCACAGCAGCTGGTGCAAACTAAGCACAGGGATATTCTGTGCTACGTGGCGTCACGCTCAGCCGTGAAAGCTGTGTGAGAGCATGAGGAAGAAGGGATATTCAAGGTCATGGCATTTGGCATACTGAGGCCCTAATTTCCCGGAAATGGCTGGATTTCTGCCCACCAATGGGAAGGAGTGAATTAATTCCTAACTTTGCTTTGCTTATTAAACGGTCTTTATGTTGATCCACAAACGTTTCTTGCTATTGCCCCTTTTGTCAGAGGGAGTGAGCAAGCAAAGGGGTGGGGGTTTCCCTGCTGGCTGCTGTCACCCTGTCACAGTCGTTTTTGGTGCCCAAAAAGTGATTTGAGATAATGCCAGATTTGATCAGTGTGCCAGAGGATTTATTACTATTTGAGCTGTTGAGCTGTTAATAGGCAGGGTCCTGAGTCTTAATGTTTGTTAGAGTCTAGTGCTTGTTAGAGAGTGCTTGTTGTGAGGGTGACGGAGCACTGGAACAGGCTGCCCAGGGGGGGTTGTGGAGTCTCCTTCTCTGGAGATATTCAAGACCCGCCTGGACGTCTACCTGTGCGACCTGCTGTAGGGAACCTGCTTTGGCAGGGGGGTTGGACTCGATGATCTCTGGAGGTCCCTTCCAACCCCTATGATTCTGTAATTCTGTGACTGTTTTTGGCTTTAGCTGTTTAGCACACTTATCACCTTACTCTGATGTGCCTAGGAACATTTTGATAACTGCACTGGCTGTGTACCCAGGCTGGCAGATTGCCTGGGCAATGCTTCTGTGCTGGACATGCTGGAACTCCATTAACTCAATACAACACTTCTCCCCTCCTGAGCAACGACCTTAGCAAACGGAACCCCAGTCGTGGACTATGAACTCAATGGATGTTTCACAGGAGTGAACCAAAGGCTAAGAGAATAATATCTGTGTATGCACACATCAAAGGATGAGAAGTGAGGTGGTGGTTAGTGAAGATCTTGAAGATGTATTGTACGTCGTTAGATCTGAATGTGAAGTAAATGGTATGGAATAATGAGTGGAGATCGTACTGAGTCTAACAGGGATGAAGCTGATTTTCTTCAGGGATGGTGCTGAGTTTTGGATTTGTGACTAAAACAATGTTGACAGTGGTTTAGTTATTGCTGAACAGCATTTGCACAGTGTCAAGGTCTTCTATTTTTTCTACTCTGTATCTCCAGCTTGTAGTCTGGGGGTGCACAAGAGGTTGGGAGAGGACAACCAGGACAGCTGGCTCAAACTGACCAAAGTCCCATCTGTTAGCAAGCAGAATCAGAGCCTTGAACTTGGAAAACTGATGCAGATGTATGGAGTCCTGCACTCGTCTAAGTTTACATAAACTTACTTAGAACATTTCGGAACACTTCTAAAGCTTTCTTAAATCATAATTGTTAAGGTTGGAAAAGACCACTGAGATCACTTAGTCCAACTGTCAGCCCATGCTTTCTCACAGTGCCATATCTAGATGGTTCTTGAACACCTCCACGGACAGTGAATGCGCCATCTCCCTGGGCAGCCTGTGCCAATGCCTCACCACTCTTTCTGAGAAGAAATGTTTCCTCATATCCAACCTGAACCTCCCCTTGTGCAATTTAAGGCCATTACCTCTCATCCTATTGCTGTTACCTGCGAGAAGAGGCCGACCCCAAACAGAGACTGTTCAGTACTTATCACACAAAATTCTTGTTCTGCCAAACTTCGCAAGCATTTAATATTTATATTCTAGGGTAAACAGTGTCTCCAAAGTTAATTTATTTTTTTCTTCTAAGTGAATCCAGCTTGTGATGCAATTTAGCAGATGTATCAAATGAAAATAAATTAAGCACTGTGATGAAATATTAAGCAACCCATCTTTCATCTTGAAAGAATTATACTGAATTAATACATATAATATAAACTGAATTAATGCTATTTCACAATTTGAAGTTAATTCTAATTAGCACTGAAATATCCTATTCAACAGAAAATTTCACTTCTGTGCCGGAAATTTCACTAATTATTGGTGAAGATGCACTGCTGTAAAGGCAAACATACAAATTAAAATGTTGATGCTTTTCATGCTACAGTGTTGTCTTTATTTTTAGTGAAAAATGACAACAGTTTTTGACAGTTGAAAAGAAAAAAAAAATTACGCTCCTGCTTTACATCCTTATTTTGAAATGTGCACTAAGATACAAGGATTGAAAAACCGCTGAAGTAAGCTGGACAATGCCATATGAGGCTCAAAAACAGCTTCAAAAATTCCACACTTCTCAAGGAAACCACGTGATAAATGCAAGATCTGCAATTAATTTGCAGGATGGAATCCAGTGACACTACTGAAAGCTTAGCTAAATCTCTGCTGGAACAAGGAGTTCACAGACTGCATAGGTGTTGTCACTAAATGTAGCCATCCTTTGAGAAATGCACATATGCTTCCCTTTTTTTGGGAAAGAGATATTGCTGGCTATCCTTCCCCTTTCCTGGGCACTAAAGATAAAATGTTATCTAAAATTCACAGCATTTCCTGTGTGCTTGCTGTGTAAGAACCAAATCAATAACGTCAACCCCTATTCTCAAAGAAGGGAGGATACATATGTCTCGATACTGGGATGGTTTCTACCTTTGTCGGAGCACAGATGAAAGACATGTGGAGGTGAGCTCATGAGCTCATCCTCTACAGTAATTTCTTACTGAGGCACTGCTGGAATGCAGCACGACAGCTCCATGTCTGCACTGGTTTTCCCTTTCAGTCCTACACATGGAGAACGTCCACCTGTAGCTTTCTATTACTCCTCTCTGCTGCAGAAGTATTGCAGATATTTACATATATAAAACTAAGTACAAAGCAAGATAGTCTACTCATTAAGATGAAGAGCAATATATAAAATAGAAAGGACCGCTATTTATTTCCAGAGAAAAGAAGCTTCTTTCTGAAGTGTGCATTTATAAGAATGGAATGCCTGCCAAAGAACTCTCTCTCGATTCTTGCTAGCAACACATTAGGTCCTTTGATGAAGCACACATTTAAACTATTAAGTACAATCACTATAAGAGTTTGGGGTTTGTTTTTTTGCTTGTTTGTTTGTTTTTTTAAGAAGTTGCACTGTGTGATGATTGCAGAAAGGTTAAGAGCTCCCAGACTTCTCAGTTCTTTTCGCAGTCAGATCCCCACCAAAATCACAGCCAAAAAGTTCCACCCGAAGGGCAATACCATTATACCACGTTTTTGGAACAATGCGGATAAACCTGGACAGGATAGGTGGGTTGAAGAAATGCTTGACGTGCCCATTGCTGTTTTCATTACCAGAGAAAACCTGCAAATACAGAATACACTATTAGGTAAAAGGCGGCACTTTAAAATAAGCTGTTTTTTTTTTTCTTTTTAAAATGGTTCAAAGCCATTGCATCAGCTGCCCAGAGCAGATGGATCAGCTCAATGCTGATTTAATGCAAAATGCAGTTTCCTCTTGAAATGCTGGCTTGACGCTTTTTCAGGCCATCAACATCTGAACCACCTCAGTGTCCATTCACATCACAAAAGGTTCCATTCTAATTTGAATGGATTACAAAACCAAACTTCCCTTATTTTACCTCCACCTGCCCTCGTGGGCCTGGTTTGTGTAAAGTGATACGGATAATAATATAAAGTATTTCACCAGCTCTTGGGCATCCAGAGCTCTCCAGCTCCGTTACACATAACTGCTCATTGATTTAAATCATACAGTAAAGGCAAAAATAATTAAAAAAAAAAAAGCTGGAAAGAGGCCCTTGGAAATCCTTTGCTCATCAAGATTAAATGGCCTTCTGCATTCAAATGAAATGTCCTTTCTTTACAAATAGCATCAGTCCCTTTTATCACAAAGTTGACTGCATTCTCTACAGATTTGGTGTTCTTCCCTTTTATTAATGTAAAGTGCTGTGAAAAATCAGACTGATATTGTTACATTATCTTAGTAACCCTAGCTCCCTGACACTTTAAAGTCCTGAGAGAGTATCTTTTAGGCTGAGTGCTCTACCTTTGGGCCCTTTACTGTGCTCAGAATCTGAAATAAAGCAATGACAGAGTTGTCTCAGCTGAAGATGATACCTTTGCCACTGAGCTTGAACCCTCTGTATAGGATTTCCACTCCGAGCCTTGGTTGCTGTAGAGAATAACATAGGTTTTCACGAAGTTTTCAGCTGATACAGACTTGACCCCCTGGGTAGCAATAGCAGTTATCTTCTTAATTGTGAGGAGATCAATTTGCAGCCACTGTTGGTTGTTGTTTGACTGCAATTCATAAAAAGGGTTACCTGTTAGAAAACATGTGTATCTCTTTACTTACTTAAGTGAAAATTCCTGTTGAAGGATACAAGGCCTGCTCTGAAGGTAATGCCTCCTATGTTATTACATTGGCCCAGGACAGAGGCAGATGGTGGTGGTATGGCAGCAGAGGTTGAACCTTCCCACTAATACTTCATTACATGTTGTTACTGGGTGACAGATGGCAGCAGAGGGGCAGTCTGACAGAATGGCATCTGATGTGGAAGTGCAGATGAAGCGAAGGCGTGTAACTGAATTCTCCCATTCGGAAAGTGACATTGGATCACCTCTGCTGGTGCGGATTTTTACCACTATGGCACACAGTGCATTGCTGGTGAAAATGCACAGCCAATGGTGGTGACTACACTGAAAAATACTGTTTTGTAGCTGAGAATTTTCTCTGTCAAATAGTGTTATTGTGCTCTTTGTATCTGTTGTAGTTTCCATGGGAATAAATAGGACGTACTACTTTCAGACCAACTGATGTAGTTAAGATCGTATCAAAACTGCAAAGAGGAAAAGAATAGTAAAGCTAAAACAAAAGTCATGAGCACATTTTGTGGCCACTACAATTAACTTCTTCATTTCAGGTGCTGTATTTGGTATCTTAAGATTTTCACATTATTTTCAATACATATAGAAAAATAACTATTATGTTTATATGGCAAAGTTTTGGTAATGGGGGAACTGCAGGCAGGTGAGATGAGACCAGGAACTGCCTGCTTCATGTTGGATAGAGCCGATTCCAGGTGGACCTACTGCTGGCCAAAGCTAAGCCAATGAGCAATGCTGCTTGTTTCTTTGATACCACATTTAGGAAATGATAAAAAACAAGCAGCAGCTATGAAAGAGGAGGATAAGAAAAATGTGAGAAACAACTTTGCAGATAGTCAGGTAAGTGGAGAGGAGAGGAGGAAATTCCACTGCAGCCCATGGAGTAGACCATGGTGAAGCAGGCTGTCCCCTGCTGTCCATCATGTGCCATGTCAGATCAGATACTCACACTGCAGCAGGTGGACATCCTCCCAGAGAAAATGCAGCCCAAGGACAGCCTACTCATGAGCAAGCTCCTGGCAGGAACTGCAGCCCATAGAGAGGTGCCCACACTGGAGCAGGTTGCCTGACAGGAACTAAAGCTTGTGCCAAACCTACATTGGAGCAGTTTCCTCCTGAAGGGCTGCACCTCGTGTAAAGTACCCATGCTGGAGCAGTGGAAGAAGCAGCAAAGAGAACGCCTGTGCACTGACCACAGCTCCCAGTCACCAAGTGCAACTTGGCAAGGAGGAGGCAGAAGAGTCAGAAGTGAAGCTGAGCCTGGGAATAAGTTGCAGGGAAAGGTGTTTCTAGCTTGTTGTTCTTACTGTCCTACTCTGTAATGAGTTAGTAATACATTAAATTAAGCTTCCCAAAGTCAAGCGGTTTTGCCTTGTGACAGTAAATGGCGAACAATCTTCCCTGCCCTTATCACAATCCATGAATTTTTTCATAGCTTTTTTCTCCTCTCATTCTGCTGAGGAGAGGGAGTGAGAGAGTGACTTGGTGGGAACCAGGCAAAAAGCCAAAGTCAACCCACCACAGTAATATAGATTTATCTCCAATTCATAGATTTATCTCCAACGTTAAAATGCAATATATAATATTAATATCAAATGCTTATATAAAACAGTAGATTCCAGCAAATTTCAAAGTACTTTGTATATAATACTGTTACCAAACAAATTCTTGCTTCCAGCAACTCTGAAGGTGCTTCATAAATAAATGCAGCTTCATTTTGTAGATGCAGTTCACCTGCCCCACTGAAGGTCTTTCAGTAGAACAGGGGCAGAACAAAGCACAAAATCTGCAGCCACAGATCCATTATGCTGTACTGCCTATCAGCCAGTCCAGGAAGGGTTTCTTTATCCCCATGGAGCCAAATATTCAAGCTTGTATTCATTTTGTGAAATTAAGAGAGATATTTGAGCAGAGAAGTGCTGCAGGCTGTGGATCAGAGGGCACCATCCATCTCTCCAAAATATGATTTTATTGCTGTTGCCAAAAGTTTAACAAGTTTTCTAGTGAGAGTTGAACGGGCTTCTTCTCACAAGATTGTTAAAGAGTTGTGAGGTAACCTATCATGTTTGGCACTGGGCACAGTGTGCAGAAAGCACAAGAGCACAAATTCATTAGCAGTAGCTGTCCTGCTCTTGTCCCTCTTTTTCACTTGTTACCTTGGCTCGCCAGGCATTTATCTTTCCTTTCCGATTGAGACGGGCAAGGGAAGGCTCCCAGGTGCTAAACCAGGATGTCTTAACAGATGAGGCTGTTATCTGAGTATTCTTGATCTCTCCGTTTTCCATTCCAAGTGGCAAAGAGCAACCTGTCAAGAGAAGTGCCATGTTCAACCAAGTAGCCATAGTCTAAGTGACAAAGCTGGAATGGAGAACACTCACAATTTTAGCTTCATTTAATGCGAAAGTTCAAAAATTGCCAGAAAGGAAGTACCAGCACATGAATCAT
The DNA here is from genome assembly GCA_030625065.1 of Alectoris magna. Classification (NCBI taxonomy): domain Eukaryota; kingdom Metazoa; phylum Chordata; class Aves; order Galliformes; family Phasianidae; genus Alectoris; species Alectoris magna. The sequence goes on from CM060560.1 coordinate 112,929,768, forward strand.
TCTTACCATCTACTTCACAGCCAAGGAGTTCCATGCGAAGAGTAGGTTCATTGTAGGCCTGTGTTGGGTAGACTCTGATATATCTCGCAATAATAGGGGGTTCAATGATGTTCTCTTTTATACCATAGGCATCAGAATTACCTTCAAAAGTCTATTTAAAAAAAAAAACAACAAACCCACATATAGTTAATTTAACACAAACACAAGTGTGGATGCTGAAAAGCCTGCTCTGTTATGGAAGTCTTTTTTGCCATTTGCCCTATCCACCATGATGGAGCATCTTACGTTGCGGGGTGACATGTATTATTTCATGGTCCCATCTTAGCACATTTGGAAGCATCCAAAGGCTTCAGTTCAAATAAGCAACCCATTGCTATGCACTATATAAAACTGTTGGAAAAGAGGCAGAAGGAGACGTAAGAGCAAGTTCTTTGATTTGGGAGTCCTACCACAGAAAGCTGTATTTGGCAGGGCTGGAGTGTTTGGGTATAAAAGAAGCCTCTTGCAGGGTATGGCCAAACTTGTTACCCATGCCAACTACAGGCAATACAGATAGTTTAAAATTCAATTGTTGTGACAGGAGGGAGGAAGAAAAAGGAATAAACATCTGGTTCCAAATGAAATAGGGTCTAATTTTTAGTTCATCTTCCTGCTTGTTTCAAAAAGTTGATGTGGGCTTAGGAAATAAAAGTAGGAAGAGATGCCTGTGAGGAAGCCAGACTCTACAGAAAAGGTCACAGGGACAATCTAAATCCCAGTCTGGCAGGATTATCATACAATTTGCCTTCTGGTCTGAATTTGATTGGTAAATGCTCTTTGAGGTTTCAAGCTGTATTATTTAAGTCTCTGAACACCACCACTTCTTCCATTATCTCTAACATAAAGTTATTAACTCACTGTATCATCCAATGAGGTCACCTAGGTTGTTGCAATCCCTATTGTATGCACAAACCTTTTTTGCTGGAGAGCTGTCTCCTCTGAAAGTGTTCCACTTTCGTTTGTCTTTACTATAAACAATGAAGAACTTCTGGATGTAGAAGGACTTTAAAAAATGCTTGGCACCCTGCGTCTGTATTCCAGTTAATAGAACTTGTCTTTGAAAGTCCACCTAGGAACAGAAAAATGAGTGTTTATAAAGTCAGAACCGCACAATTATATAAGTTGCATTCTTTGGCATCTACACAGCAGCTTTGAGCCCTGCATTTTGGTGCCCACAACATAACACCCTCAGAAGGAATAGAAGCAGTTGCTGGAGTCCAAATGAATAGTGCCTCTAATTTCATATGTGTATTTACTCCAGAGGTCATTTTACCAGTGCTCACAAGAGCACTACAAAAGCACTTCAAAAATATCTGTCTGTGCTAGGCAAAAGCGCTCTCTTTATTTTGCAGATTGGCAAAAGTAGTACAGAGAAATCCAAGGCTCACACTTTCATAAGCTGCCTCTTGTTTTGGATATCCAGGCTGAAAATAAGGGACATTTTATTCAAAAGAGATGGAAAGCCACCCCATTTCTTCTGATATTGGATCCAAACACTTAGCACGTAAGAACAAATTAGCAAGATGCTCCTTACCAGCAGTGGAACTGATTCTCTGGAATATGCCCTCCATCCACACCTCTGCATGATCTCTTGCAATAACCTCAGCTTCTCATTACTATAGCCCTTATCAAATTCTTTCTCTTCTCAACATTTTATACAGTTCCCCTACTTCACCTCCACTAACTTGCTAGCATGTCAAACGTTAACAAGCTAAGACCTTGTTAACAGCTACCTGTTAAACTTATGCTGCAACACTAGTTTGAGTCTCTCCCTTCTCTCAACTGGTCATTTTCATGAGATTTTAAAGAAATCATAGGTATGGGTTTACCCAGTGCAAAAGTCATTGGATAGAAGAAAAACATGGAAGTGAAGCACGTGAAGGGTACAGTGCTTGAAGCCATAATTACATAAGCTTCATTTGCCTGTGATATGTCAAATCACAGGCATTTGACATATGCATCTAATAAAAATAAATTTTATTTTTATAGAAATAGAAGCATCTAATAAAAATAAATATTCTCCAAAACCATCTGAAGTAATACTTGAAAGTATTATACCTTAAATGATCACCCAACAAATGTACATAAAAATAAACTTATACTGTTAGGTAGACAAAGAAAAAAAAAAGGTAGAGGAGAGAATGACTTCATCTGCCTACAGAATGGTTTCAGTCTAAATTGTAAGGCTGACTGTTGAGCCGCTGTGCTTCAGTGGCACTGCAGACTGGGAGAGGTAGGCAATTTATGGCATCTCTAAGGAAAGTTGCTGCATCTTCTGTTTTCCCTAGCAGTTTTCTCTGCAAGAACAGGAACAGTTTGATTTTCTAATACAAGCTGCGAGAAAATCACAACACAGGATTGTATGGTCATGTCCAGACTTAATGATGGCCAAGCACAATATTGTACGATACCTGAATCCAAGGGAGATCATCTGTCATTGTTGTACTCCAAGCATTGTATGTTCCAGAATTGTTTAGCCGGGCTAGCTTAGGTTCCCAGTAGTCTACAGAAAAGAATATGAATAAACAATTTAAAGAGATATGCTTAAAACATAGAGTACTTTTGTTCCTTTGATATCTGTCTTGGGGATAAAAAAAAAAAAAAGGAAGAAAAGGTTGTTTGTGCAACCTATGTACACCTTCACTTGTTACTGTCTATGTAGAATCCTAACAATTTCTCTAGAAAGTGATACTGTTTTCGTATAAAAAATTAACTTGGTAAAGCAAAAACTGTCATCATTCTGGATGCCAGTTCCCCATATCTTTCAATACAAATGCACTTTGCACTTTGACAGCTCATATCACACGCAACTTCCAAAAGTTTTTGAACGCTTCACGTTGACTTTCAAACAGGGAGCCTAGAGGATAAAAAGATGAAGTTATATTTGTTCCAGGTCATGCAGCAGGCCATTGTTACAGGTCTGCTTGACTCTCAGGCTTATGGTGCTGAGAGAAGATCCATGGTGGTGTCTAAATTCAGTGATGAGGGCTCTCTAGTTCACATCACAGTCTGTGCAGAACTGGAGAGCTTTTTAACCTGACAGATGATTCATTACTGAACTGATCTTGCTGGATGTAAAAATAAAATAAAATAAAATAAATGCAGCACTTCGCTGGTGATATTCAGCATTGTGCTCAGATCTTTTCAACTATTAACTCACCTATATGATGTGAAGCGTTGATTTGAGAATCAAGTATAACTCCACTTGCCATACCCATCGGAATCCTGCACCCTGGGGAGAGCACAGTAAGTTTGTTGTTAAAAGGAAGGTCGAACTCCAATATATATTCTGATGGAATGTTTTAAGACAGCATTGCTCAGAGCAATTCTGAATAATACTGTAACTTCACCACTCTTTTCCTAGAGAAGGACAAATACATCTCTGCAGTTTCTTTCAATTGATTAATCTAATGGTCACTGTGAGAAAAACAATGAATTCAAAGCGAGTATGCTAAAGGCTGAACACTTTTTCTTTTAGAATAAATTTACAGTAATCACTTCACCCCCTTGAAAGCACATTTTGATCTTCTGCAGAGCAATCTCCCAAACTTATTTTCAGTGTCCCTGAAAGGACAGAGATGACTTTATAGCTTGATTCCCCTAGCAAAAAAAAAAAACACCCTTAATTCAGTACCTTTCTCCAGAACTAAATAGGACGCCTGCATTCCTGCTTGCTGATATTCCGCCACTTCAGTGTCTAAAAGCCACCAGCCAGGTCTCTGTGGTTTCATTTCAACTGTCTGAAATGAGCCTTGAAAAGATGGAAGAAAAAAAAAACATATCAGAAGTGTTAGCATTATCATAAGTTTGATGTTAGTGAGGCTGCATGTTAAACTAGAGATCATACTATGGCTCGATTCAGAAAAATTCCTCTAAGCTAAACATAGCAGAGAAAGCAGAACTAACACCACTGTGCCGATCTTTTCTTTTTTTCCTTTTTTTTTCCTTAACAAGCAAGTCCAACCTGGAGACAGAGAATTAAGAGAGCACATCAAAACCTTGTCTTTCCTGCTGCTGCAAGCTCCAAAACCGTGGATGAATGTTTGTAACAACAACAGATAGTGCTGATCCTTGTAGTGAACAACACTAAGTTTATTACATAATGTAGGGGTGTTGATTCTGTGGTGCTGATTGCAGTCCTTACTTCTGCTCTCCCAATTTGTTCAAGTAATGTACAGGATGGATGTAAACAAAAGAAAATTAGATAAAGGACACTGACATGTACAGGCCCTTTCTTCACTTTTTGCATATGTCAAGAATGCCAAGGATTGAGTAGGAATCAGACCTTTTAGGCTGTTTGCATGATTTTTTTAAAAATTATTTTTAAGAAAATACAGTACATGCCTCACTGCTTTTCTTATGTTTCTAGTTAGTGCAGACACGACAATTCTGGTTCTCATTTAAACAAAAACATACAGAGATGTCATGGTGAAAAATATTACCTTAAAAGGCTTAAACTGTGAACAAATCATCTAATGTTCACTGAAATAACATTAAATCATTCCAAACCAAACCCATTATTTTGATTGCTTCCTTTATTATTATTTTTTCTAAAACATGCATAGCTGTCAATGCAGCCTTTGTAAGTGCTGTTATTGCACACTCACAGTGCTGACGGTGATGGGCAAAGGAGTACCTTCTGTGGCCTAAAGAGTGCTTTTAGCTTATTTAATTGCTCTCTGAACGTAAGCATTCTCCTAGGGCTGACATTTGTTCTGTCTTTTCTGCATCATGCTCAATTTACATTGTAAAATAAATGCTCACAAACCAGATACCAATAATAATTCCCAGCAAACACCAATGGGACTTCCACTGATGCGGCAGTCTGGGAACGTATGAACAGGACAGCTGTGTTACTGTACATTCTTAATGTCATGAAGAACTTGTGGCAGACACTATCCTATGGAATTCCTTTACTTTCTTTACTGTTGAGCCCTTTACAAAGCCAAAGCCAAATCCCATCTATGACCTACTTCATAGAAAGGAAAAGAAAGACACAAAGGAGAGAAACTCACTCAATAGTCACATACCTAGTGAGTGGCAAGAAAATGCAAACAGAACGTAGTACTATGGACCATACTAATATTCATTTTCCATATACATCTCTACTCATCTGAGAGGAAGACATCTGCCCAAACACATATGTTTTGTCCACAACTTTACGCATATCTCTCATGTCTTCATTTCTCACCTCCCAAAATGTTAAGTAAGGTGCAAATAATGAGTTTCTGACCATTGTTGGCAACTGAACAGTTAGTGCCCTCAAATTCTTTCTCCCTTTCTCGCCCAAAGCCAACTTCTGTTCACATTTCCATTGGTATGACTGTACTAATCGATCCTTAGAATTCATTCTGATACTTACCTGGAAGGAGTGTGTATGTACCAAGCTGATACTTTGGCTCTAGTTGTTCTATGAATGTCTGTCCATGAAAATGAACAACATGAATGTCTTTTGGCATTCCCATATTAAGCAAATGCCATCGGACAAGTTCACCTTCATACATCCTCAGGCCTTGCAAATTGTAGGTAATCCCATTAATGGCTGAAAAAAAACATTGCTGGAATTGTTAACACTTCACAAAACAGATCTTCAAAAATGTGAGAAAGTAGTTATTAAAATAAGTGAAATATCTAAAGAAGTATTTATTGAAATATTTAATATGCTCAGGAAAAACATCACTTTTTCCAATCTAAAGTGCTGCACCCTACAGTCGACGTACCATCAATTATTTCAAAGAGAACAAAAGGTTACCCCTCAACACTCAGCTGCTTACTCCACTTTACATGAATAAAACCTCCGTATCCACACAGAACTACACAAAATCCTAGAACTGCTTAAAGTTCTTTCAGTAGAACTAGCTGATTTGCCAAAGTATTACTGTATTTTTATATTTCTTGCAAAAAGATTCGCTTTCCCAGAGTATTAGCCTCTTACTGGAAAAAGTGGTTTGGTGAGTTTTTTTGGTATGTTTTTTTCTGTTTCTTTGTTTAAATTGAAAAGCCTTTTTAAAGTTTCAGGTTAATATCCTTTCCACATTTTAATAACAATTTTCCAGTCAATGCTAATCTTTTCTTATAAAACTATGACTGTTGTGGGTACAATGGAGAACAGCAACAGCAAAAAAAAAAAAACCATTCACATAACTAACGTGCAGGATTTACGTTTGTTCACAAGCACAGTGAACTGAGATAACTCCCCCAACACCTTTCCCTCTACCCCGATAAATATGTGAGAAAAGGAAATAAGTACCATAGAATTTGTGGCATTTTTGCATTTCTTGGGTCTTCTCAGTACAAGGCTTTCTAGAGCGTTTGTCAAAGTACCAGCTTTTTTCTTCATCAAAGACCATAAAAAGCAAGAAGAAGTCTCGAGTGTTTGTTCTGTTGTTGTCTGATGCACTGAAGGTTCCTTTTTCACAGATCAGTATTGGCCCAATCAAACCCGAGTGCGTATCTTTCTCCTACAAAGTAGTAAACCCATATTAAACGTAAGAATGGATTTACTAAAAGATGTCAGAAACATTCTATGAAAACGCATAAGGCCCTAAAACTGTAACAGAAGGGTCCTGAAATTTCCAGTGCTCCATGTCTTTAGTTGCCTCAATCTACTAGTGTTTCCTATTCTAAATTAACCAACAGTTTATTCCCTCTTTTAACTGAATATAAGAGATTAAATTTCACGTGGGAACATCACACCCAAAAGTCAGGACAGCTACCTAAAAAGTGCTCAGCACCTTACATTTCCACATCTGTACAATAATGTCATTCGGAGATATCCAAAATCTGACTTGATGTGGTCCTGGACAACCTGTCCTAGTTGATCCTACCACAGCAGGCAAGGGGAGACTGGACTAGATAATACCAAGAGATCCCTCCACACCTCTATGATTATGTGATAAATTGCAGCAATACTGTCACTTCTACTTTGATTTCCTTACCAGATTTACATCAGAGTAGTAGACCCAGGAACGACAAGCTGCTCCTGGCTGCAGTGGTCCCGATCGCCTGTTTGCATACCATACATATATATAACTGCTATTTGGCTGAACTTTATCATCTTCCTTAAACCAATCACTAGACTCATCATTATAAATGCTTCCCTCAGAGGACTTTTCATAAAAAAGTCCATGAGCATGGAGGGAATACGGTCTGGATGCCAGATTCTTAAAATGAACCTAGAAAAAGAAGAAAAAAATCTGTTGAGCAATTTTGGGCCTAAACTAAAGGTAATACCCTCTAATAACCTCAAAATAGGGTCAACATTAGTGTAATGACCACAGGCCACGCTGTCAACAGCAAAGCTGGTAAGGATAGCTTTTCAGAGCTCCATGCAGTGTCATACTCTTCAATGCAGGTTGATAATGACATATTATTTAGCATGAGACCATCTCCCTGCCTCCTACTGAGTCCAGGCTCCTGCTGCTCCCCTTCACTCCTCGGAATGCTTATTTACAGCAAGCACCGAGATACGGAGCTTCTAGTTATGTTCAGCTGCATGGTCACAATAAAGGGCATAAGATAACCAAACAGTAACATCAGATCTCTGCATGCCTCAGTCATGCTTGTCCCAGATAAGCACAAGGACAGGGAGATTCCATATTTATCTCCTTTTAAAAGATGATGTTTGCAAGCTAAAATAGACTCTTTCCTCCTTGTATTTTTAACATAGCTCAGTGTGTTCCTACTGTACATCACTCGCAGAAATAAGCAGAAAGGTGTGAGGTCTACTCTATGTAGTCCTTGCTTGTGTGTTGGAAGACAGACAGGGAAGGGTGAGAAAAGCAGGGAAGCTCTGCACCAGCATGCTTCCTGTATGGGAAACAGTTGATCACATCCTGAACCTCTGACTGACCTGACCCGAGACAAGCAATGAGTCAGCTGCAGGAGCACAGGTGAAGGTGAAGCCAAGCTCCACCCCTCCCAGATCTCATTTAAGGACTAAGGCAGGATTACCACTAAGGCAGGATGTCTTTCTCTGGAGATTACTCCTGCATGGAGTTTACTGCGAGTCTTCAACATAGGTGAGCATTTTCCATTTATCATAAATTATCTTTCTATCACGATAATCTTTCGTACAAAACAGCTGTTTAACTCTGTTTACCTATTGACTGTATAACTGTACAATTGTATAACTGCACACTTCCTAATGGAATTATATTACTGGATAACCAGAGATGCAGTTCCGTTGCATTCTTGTTTGTCTTACAACTAACCAACCCACTTAGAGGAAAAGTTTTCAGAAGAAAATACACAGGTTTTGGACATATATGTTTTATATTTTCATATTGAATAGGAATTTTCTCAATTCATTTTTAAAAATGATATGATCAATTTTCACGTGAAATACTTTCAGTAATACTTTCAGCACAGTTTTGGTTTAAGAAAACTTCTTAATGCTAAACATAAATTTAATTTTTTAAATTGATATTTAATGGTGGGAAATACAAGAAAGAAAACCGAATTTACTATGAATAAGAGAGAAAAAGACAATCTTACTCCTTCAGTGAAACAACGCATCACTGTGCTCTTTTATCCACTGTGCAATTTCTAGCTCTGAAAAATGTGTTTCCTCTATCATCTTTTAAAACACGTGGCATTTTTTAGACCCATTCTGTGTTATGCTGTAAGATCACCATAAAAATCCTGTCTTGTGCACATATTGAAAAAACAGGGACTTACCAGAATTACATCGTTCACTTCAGCCCGGATAACTGGTCCCAGGATGCCAAGATGTTCTTCATACTCACCTTCATCCTGAAGAATCGTAAAGGTGCTGTCTGTGTAGCTTTGAAAAATCACCTTTTTTGTGCTGCCATCTTTACATATTTTGTCATACATCATCGTACTGAAAGGAAACCCCCAAAAGAAAACACACAGTGAATTGGAAATAGCTTTGATAACAGAAACATTTCAGAATGTGAAGAATAAACACAGAAGCGTCAGATGAATCTGAAAATCATAACTTACATTGTTTAAAAACTTCTAGTTCTACAGTTTGGAAGACTTAAATACTTGGCCACTGACAAAAACTACAACTAGTCTCTGGAAACAGAGATGGTAAGAACAAATTAGCTCTTAAGCACTTGAAGCATTATCTAGATTTTAAATAGAAGCACTAGGACTTCATTCAAATAAATTCAGGAAATTCAGCCTGAAAAGTTAAGATATTTCAGAGCTGACTTTTCTGTAGTGACAGATGAAAACTGAAGTTACAGTTGTTTTCTTCATTTCAAAAATCACAAAGTTCAGCCTTTGAATGAAAAATGATGAGGAATTCTACACATTAGAACGTAAGTAGTGACCTTAATTTGGTTGAATTTAGATAATAAATTTTTAGTATGGAGTCTCTCATGAGTCACATATGTTTTTTTGACAGAGTCTCTGTGCTACAACAACAACAAAAAAAAGTGTAACAAAAATCAATGTTAGGGTTTGTGATCCTGTCATTTTGTGATTTGCCTAAACACAAGGAACAACACTGCAATAATTCATCCAGATGTATTTTCACTTTAAATGTAAGACATTCTCCATCACCTCTATGCTTAAGCACTTTGCATTTATTTTGCATTGCTACGGTCTCATAAGTGTTTTGAATTTATAACAGAGAACTGAAACACCCGAACCACTTCTTGTTATTGCTAGAAATAGTGCAATTTCATGCTGCCTATAAGCACAACCTTTCTGCATTAGATCAGTCACTTCATTTAATACCCGAGAAGCCTTTATACAGAGAGGTTTCTTTGTCCAGTCTCTACTACGGAATCTAAGAACTCGAGGACGTCATTCCAACACAACAAAGCTAACCGGAAGTTAATGACAGAGGTTTCTTTCCACTTTTGTTTTAAAGAGTGTTTTTAGTGAGACTACAAAGGATTACTTTTTTTTTTCCTCTAAAGTGCTCTTAGTTGCATTATTCTTACTTAAATGACATTCTAGGGCGTTTCCAGCTTCCCATGAAAAATTCTTAGAGTCCTGTAACTGAAATGTCAAAAACACACCGCAGGTTACATGCAAATCAATACTTTGTTAGTGTCAATAACGTGCAAAATGAAAGCAAAGGATTTAGCCAAACCTTTTTTTAAGTCCTGCATAGTTCCAGCAGACTTCCTTAGCTGCAATGTAGTATCTCCTCTCATTCCCTTTGCTACGCAGGTAATGTTCAGCGATGTTTTCTGGGTTACGCTGTTCATTGACATTCAGTTTTGGGTCTGTCATGTATGGATCATCAAAGCTCACATAATAGTATTCATATTCATCACCTGATGTATCCTCACTGTAATATTCTCCTGAAGTGTATTCATAGTTTCCATTTTCATGGGGAAGCCCAATGACGATGGATGGCTTAAGGTGCTGTGTATAACCTGGCAATTCTCTATGGCTGGACTTACTGGGTGACTCTGTGGTGTTAGTGCAACACGGCTGCGTTACGTGGTTGGCCCCACCTGGAAACAATGTGCGGCCAAACTCTTCAGTACGTTTGGTAAATTTCTGGGGCTTTTTACTCCTTGGGTTCAAAAATTGAGTAGTTTTTGGATATTCTTTTTTTTTCCTTCGGATCTTGACAAAGGTTCCAGATGTACTGAAAGTATCATTCTTGTTCCCTTCCTTTCTTTTCAGAGGAGGGCGCATGAGGTTGCCTTTATGTTTTTCTCCCGTTAGATGTGAGAATCCTCCATCCTTCCTATGCTTCTTATTTAGGAATATTGTACCATTTCTGCCTCCATAATTCAACTTACCACTAACAGATTTGTCTAAGTTTGCCTCTGGTCTCTGAATCCCCTTTGCAGACACCAAATTCCATTCCTCATCTGTCATTTTAGATGGGTACTTCATAGCCCTGGGCAACGATGCTTCCAGAAAGTTCTTCACTAACGTAGGGCTTGAATTAGGTCTTATATTGCCCAATGCATGATCTAAAGAAAATGAATCTGTTTGTTTATCTTTGGGTAGCTCAAGTTGAGAGAGGCTAGATGCATTGGACTCATTTTCTTCTACAGTGGCTTCCAACTCAAGTGTCAAATTACCTGCATGCATGGCACTGTCCCCCTTTCTTTCTTCCTCTTCCATTTCATCATCATAATCACCTGGATGCTGGTCATCTCCCACTGTGGCTGTGCTGGATGTGTTCTCTCTATGCTGCACAGAATTAGGTGCATTTGTCTTGTCAGAAAATGAGCCATTTTTATTTCTTACATGATTTAGAAGAGCTTTCATCTTTTGGACTGAGTAAAATTTAATAGCCACTGAGCTTCGCTTTTTCCTTTTACTATTAATGCTGTTATTTCTTTTCCCTGTGCTTTCTTCTTGATGTTCTCCAGTAAAAAAATTACTGTCCTTGTGATCAGTCAGAGGCTCTTCTGCATCTTTCACCTGGGCTTCTCCGTTGCTCAGCAAGTGCTTACCTCCAGATGTATTACTGTAATCTACTGCATAATCGCTTTGGCTTCTATTCTCAACAATTAAGTCAGGCTTTCCATCACTTGCACTACCTAAAAGTAAGTACTCTTCTGCTGTGACTGATGTATAATTTGACTGGAATGTTTCAGTCTCAACTTGGAGAGGAGGAGCAATACGAGTTTCTAAGAACTCTGTCAATTTACTACCGTTGGCAACTGTCAGATCTGAGTCAACCGCCACCTTAGAACTTGCAGTATCAATGTCTTCATATTGTCCCCAGGCCAGTGTCGTAAGGTTTTGAGTTTCTTCAGTTTCTCCTGTATTTCTTAAGCTTCGGATGGAGTAAAAAGAAGCCAGCAGATCCTGATATTCTGAATCATCTTCTGCTTCTTCTCCCACGTCTTCTTCAACTGAACTGGAAAGAGCCTTTTTGTCAGTCTTGGTGTTTGTTAAATCCACAACATCAAACAAGCTATCGTCCTCATAGTCACATCTGACATCTCTGAATCTCAGTCTCATGCCATAACTCATCTCTGTGTCACCCCAGGATGCTAAAAGCCAAGTGCCTGCAAACAAAATAAAAATGTTTTTCCAGTATGCAGTATTTATGGGAGTGAATGCTACCTATCACATAAACAGTGAAGGAAAATTGCTGTTTTTTTTTTTTTTTTCTACAGCACCTGCTATAGAAGAGTGCTAATCCTTAGCTGAGTTTCCTATGAGCTACACTGCAAAGAAAAATAATTAATACTTGTAAATAAATAGGAGCCAATATAAATAAATAAACTAATAAATAAGAACTGGAGATCAAAGGTTAAGGTATACCATGGACATGAGTGAAAACGTATCCCATAAAAAAAGATCAATATGATAAAGGAGTTAAAAATGATATGAAAGATCCTATATTTAGAGCTGGATCTAAGATTCTGATCTTTTGAGATTAAGTATTAATTTTGATCAGTCTTTGGTATTATATCTATTGCCACACACGTAAAGATTCTAAACAAAGCACTTTGTGATACAGTGTAGACAAATCTTTGACAAAAACAGTATTTTAAAAGCTTTTGAATGCATACAGGAAGATCTTTATAAGAATAATAAAATAATTTGAGTTTCTAATCTGTACAAAAATATCAAGCTGACAGCTTCAGCATCTAAATGACTAAGCTTCAGAGGAATTACCAGAACTTTCAAATTGGAAGATGGAGTTTTCCCTTTGAAACTAGGATCTGTAGAGAACAAAGTACAATCTGATTCCTTAAATTCTTTGCTTGTTGTACGCTTGCTTTTGGAACTAGCAGAAGTGGCAGAATACAGAAAGAGCGAGTCTGAAAAAGACAAACTTTTAAGTAAAAGATCACTTTTTTTTTTTTTTTTTTAAATGAGTATTTAAACCAACCTGCATAGTTTTTTCTATTTCTAACAGCAATAAATTTACGCGGCCTAGATGGTAAAAACAAATCTCATACCACAACCAAGCAGAAATACAATTCATTACTGGGGAAGCTGTTATCAAGTCTGATGGATTTTTAATGATTCCCCTGTCCTGAACAATAATTAAAAATCCTTTTAATGTATATTTTTAACTGATAAGGTCTTGAGGCTGTGAGATCATCAAACAGCAAGCCTGGAGGACAAAAAAAATCAGTTATCTAAATATATTAGAAAATCTACTAAAAAAAACCCCACAACCAAAAAGCTCACTGATATTTTAAACAGAATAAGGACACCTAAATCCTATGGGATTTTAAGATAATCATTGAACACTCAGAGTCTTCAATGAGGAATAAATTTCTGCCCTTTCACAGGTAATTTCTTAAGTGCAGACTACATGAACTGTATTATTATTTTTTCAAGTTCTAGTATTAATCATTGTTAGATATTGAGATAAGATAATGGTGGACTAACGACCTGATTCACTGTGGCAGACTTTACTGCTGCTCGATGACCAATAATCTGAGGTAATGTGTAGCCACTTTGTTCAACAGTGACTAAAGTAATTTGAGAGTCCTGGTTATTTTAAGTTACTTAAGATAGAGAAGCTGGGAATCAAAACACTGGAGGTGATACTGGATTGTTATCATGGATCTTAATTTTAATACCTTAAAATGACTGTTGCTAACCCCAGTTCTAATTGTGAATTGGAAAAAAACCTGAATACACAAAGAACCACTAAGAGAGCCCCAGTATTAGCACGTATAATTACATACGTGCTAAGTGCCTGTGCAGCTAACAAAACTCCATGCACATCAGTTGGAAGAGACAGCAATTCAAGATTTTCCTGGTACTGTGTTTATCTGAGAAGGTTTTCTATTTTGGTAAATTCTTATGGACCGGGGCTTAAAAGACACCTTAGAGGAGCTGTCAAATAAATACCGCAGTCTTGGCTCTTACCAATATTGTCCATTTCCACTGTGACTGATTCTCCACTCATTGGGAAAAGGTTCAACACATCTTCGTATTTTCCTCTATACAGGAAAGCATGCCCAGAAAGGCGAATAGAGACAATCTCGTTCTGAGTGCCAACACTGGAGAAGTGCCACTGAACAACATTATCTTGGCAAAATCCAAGGATTTCATTTCTGTCAGACACATAGCCATTTATTGCTAAAATGAAAGCAAAATAAAGATGGTCTTAGTATTTTCATGCCTCACCAATATAAAAACTAAAGTGAAAGACTATTAAAGCCTCTTGTTCCTTGATGTCAGTCCAGTTTACTGGGCTTACACTTAGCAGAGAGAGAGTGGCACAGGGCTGAAACCACAATACGCTTGTATGGGAATTCCAGCTCTGGAAACAGTATCTCCAAATCAGCAGAGTGCTGTATTAAAATAAAATAACACTTGCCTTTATTTCAGAGCCTGTAGTCAGCTCAATCCCCGCTAGAGAAATACCCAATTACACCTGAGAACTACAACCACTGAATTCTCAGTCTCACATGACTTTCATAATCTTCAGTTTGTTATCCCACTCACTGTGCATTATATTTGAGTTATAGAACTTGAGGTCATCCCTTCTAACAGAGGCAGGGTTGCTGCAGTAGTCCTTGATATTGTCTTCTATGTACCAGCTCTTATTTTCGTCAAACACAGCAAACATTGCATGCTGCTCCCCATCTGCCTTTTTCTAAAAGAATCAGAATAAGCACAATTACATTTTATGAGCAGAAACACTAATGACTCAGTTCTATTTTACTTACCTACAATGTAAGCAACATAAGCTTCAATACAGTTGTGGTGTGATTCAAAGGCTAAATGAAAGGGAATAGGGGGTCAGGACTTCAGCGTGACACTCTACTGCAGCAATCAGCTGTGTGGTGCACCTTGAGCAAGATACTAGCACTGCTGACACGCAGATGGGTTTTTAGAAAATGGACCAGCCTTCCGGTTTGACCCGAGCACAAAGTTTTTGATGTTTTTTTCTCTAAAGTGATGCTCTAATCTTTTCCAAGCAAGATTTCAGTGGGTGGCAAATAAACTCTCCCAGAACTCTTCTATTTCACTGGGTTGTTCTAGAATCGGTGATGCCAGAGATTGGCAGACCATATTGAGTTAGATGTGTTACAAAGAAAGATCAGCGCAGATCTGAATGAAGAAGTGTGAAGGTATAATAGCAGCAGGAAAGTTTATTTTCAAGTCTAGAAACAGACATACAAATCAGGCTGACTTCTTGTTGAAATGCTGCTCTTGCTAAGAAAATCAGAATAAAATTCCTCTACCACTGCAGACAGTTAGACGGTACCTTCAAATGATTTCTTCAGGAACCTATTAGTTTGATTGCTCTCTATAAGACATTTCTCTAAATTAAAGTAAAAACAAATTTCACTATAGATCAAATAATATTAGTGAGCAAAATCCCTCTGAGAGGTTGCCAGACACCTTACCTGCACACCCTTCTGAGAAAGTGCTTCACTTTTACAGATCAGAAGTGGGCCAATCAGTCCAGAGGCTATATCTCTCTCAATATCTACAGCACTATGATACAGCCGGGTAATGCATTGCGCATCCTGTGCAGTGGGTTGATCTGTTTTAGCAATTTGCCATTCATACGTGTAGGTCTTCCCTGGTTGAATTCCTTTACTCTGGGTGGCATTGCCTAAGTCAAAATAAACAGCAAGAACAAAGATAACACAAACTTAGAGCCAGATCTTTATTTAGTGCCAGACTGCACCTTTTAATGAAATTGGTGCACTTATGCCATTTCAAGCCACCTCTGAGATAAATGAAGTTCAGCAAGAGCTTTCGGTTCTAAAATCACCAGCAAGAAAAGAAAACTAAGACACCGAAGAAAGGTTATTTGTTAATACTTTGCAGATAATACCCTGGTTTCTCCATAAGGCAGCACAAAAGGTCAGCAGAGGCAGAGCACAGAATTCAGGCCATGAATTCCAACCAACAGCATCTCTTTGAAAGCAGAGGAACCCTCCACAATGGTCAATGATATTCAAAGCATGATCCACAAATTTCTTACCTGTGGGATCCTGGGGATAATTAGCTCCTTCTGCATTCTTTGAAAGCGTCACTCCATGGAAGTACATACTGTAGGGTCTGCTGGCCTTATTTTTGAATACAATCTGTATTGATAGATGAAATAAAAAGAATGGTGGGATTCTGCTTCTGCTGGGCTTGTAGAAGCCACACTGTGAACTTCAGCTTCTCACACCTACTGCCTAGGAAACATTTGTTCTGCCTCAGGAAATATGAAGTTATTTACTGAAATGCCTAAAAGCCTTCAGCACAAGAGAAAACCAACTTAAAAGAAAATATTTTTCCTGATTCCAACACTGAAAGGGGGAAATGAGTAGAAAAGATGATGTCCTGCTTACTCATGATAAAACCAGAAATAAAAAAAAAAGAAGGAATGTTTTGATAAATTCATGCATCGCTAGGTGACAACATAGAAAGGCATGAGGATGCGACGCTACAAAACAACAGCACAAGCTTGTAGCGTTTTGTTGTTTCATTTAATAACTCCATGAAAGAACATTTAACTATTGAAAACTGAGTAACACTGACTAAAACAGCCAGAAAAAAATAACATCAGGAATGAGCGGCTCATGAGGTTTAGTATGTTGACCAGTGTCAACACACAAATACACATTACAAAAAAAGTGTAAAAGAATTCAGTTATTCAAATGAAGTACAGTCATGAAAACTGTAGACAGAATGCTGAAAACTTCAACCTAAAGGCTGTCACTTGTGATTATACTTTTTAACAGGGCCAGTATTTATTAAATTAGCTATAGGAGTTGGGGAAAACAAACAAACAAATAAAAAAAGAACCCACAACTGAAAAAACAATAAAACCAACCAACCAAACAAAAAAAACCATCAACAAATCAAACTATTTCTTACATATCTCTACCCAATAAAAAATTGTTCTATAGTACTAATCTCTGAATTTATAGTACTTACTTTAACCTTATCATTGATTTGAGCTCTTATAATTGGACCCAAAATCCCAGTTTCCTTGGGACGAGGATTTTCCAGACGTTTGGTGAAGCTGCCATCAGTATATTGTCTAAAAATGGCCTTCTTATACTTTTTACCTATTAGATTTGAGTAGTTGTCCAAATGTTGAGCTTTGTAGTGTCTTAAAAAGAAAGGAAAAGACAAGTGGATCAACAAAACTTGAAGAGTTACACGAATTACAGAACTGGCACTGAAGAAATTAGTAGAAATCTCACTATTTGAAATAAAATTCAACTCCAGATTTAATGTAATGGTCCTCACCTCTAATTTTAATTTATACAAGAGAAGAAAACACTTGCAGTGCTATTTGTGTTTTAGGGTCATATACAACCAATTAATATCAGGGTTTTCTCTGAGTTTAATAGAGAATACATGCAAGAAAAGAGACAAACTGAAGTAGCACCTACATTTTCAAGATAAATTAACATAAAATAATGTTATTTTAAAAGGACATAGACAAACATAGGACAAACACTGCTTACAAAAGCAAACACTTCAGGGAAGCCAGGAAAAGTGCTCAGATAACCTTAATCCCAATCAAGCATTGTATAACAAATTGTGAAATACCCAGGTTTAAAAACTGAGAATTATAATTCCGAGCAGAACTAAGATAAATATTTCTAGGCAACATAGAACAACATGTTTGTCCTGGTCACTAGCCCTTCAAAAAAGGCTACTGAACAGGGCCAAATGCTGAAATTCCAAACAAAAGAAGAAAAAGTAGAGCACTGTAGCAGTTAAGGGATGCCATATAACTAGCAGAGAAAGGAAGGGGACAAATTTGCCCCATGCAATTTGTGAGCAAGTGAGAAGTGAAAAAAAAAAAAAAAAATGATATCAAAGAAGAAGGTCTAATTAAGAGTTACATCAAAACTATGTTCTAATGAGGTATACAGACCCATATAGGATAAGGTATGTGTCTTGTTCTGCTTAAATCCTTAAAGGTTCTTATGGACATCAGCTTGCAACATCAGCTCCACTAGAGCAGTGAGGAACTGACAGCACTGACCCTATATGACCCCACAGAGCGCTGGCAGCACTGTGCACTACATCAAGTATATTACAGAATTCCTTCTATTTCCTTGTACTTATTTTAAGTTGAACAGAACAGCTAAATATGCTAATGTAATATGATTTTTATTTCATCTATTTGGTGCCATGTAAAGGTCTTTTTTAGAGCGATCTCTTTTGCTCCCTATCCCGTATTTTTTACCATGCTAACATTTTTAAAACCTTGATTCTCTAGAAATATTGCCTTTCTCCTTAAACGATTGTTTATTTCAGCAGAATTCATGTTGAAAAGCAATTTAGAAAACAGGCTTGCATGCTACTTTCTGCATTTCCTGTCACTTGCATGTTTTAGGCTCCCCTTTAGAGGTAAAAGAAAGTGTTTCCTTAGAAGTGCCCCAGCAAAAAAAAGTCACTGACACACTGAAGAGAGTGCAGTGGAGAGTCACCAGGGTTGTTAGGGGGACTAAGCACATGTCATACAAGGAAGGGATGGGTTTACTCAGTTGTAAGAGGAAAAGATTGAGGAAGCATCTTATTTTTAATCTGTAGCTATGACATGAGAGATACCATACAGTCCTTCAGAGTTGCATAATGATGGGATGAGTGGCAATGGCCAAAGGTCTCAATATTAGAACATCTGATTGCATGTAAGGAAAACTTTTTTTCACTGTGGTTGAAAAGGCATCGAGGAGAGGCTAAGAGGTCCCCAGCTGTACAAACAACGAAAATTCAATCAGATAGGGCCTGTCCAACCTGCTCTAACTTTGCACTTGGATAGAACTTCGAAGTTTGCACTGCTTTGTGTAGAAATTCAGGTGAGACAACCCTAAGAGGTCCTCTCCAACCTGAATTAATCACATTAACATTCCATATTATGTTGACAAAGTATTATTTTACTTATCAAGGCTGTCTGGAATAGTTGGGGCATAATCCCAAACAACTTCTTCTGCAGCAATGAAATATTCCCAGTTCTTGATCATGCGACGTTCCTTGAGGGAGAGACGACTCTTCTTCACCTCTCTGTCTCCACAGTCTCTTACAGTAAGGTAGCCATGCATTCCAGCTAATGGAAAAGAAACACAGTATTACAGTGATTTTCCATTTTATGAGCTGAATCGTATTTCTCATTTCTCTTTACCTAAGGTTGCCTGTAAGCTTTTGTTTATTATTGCTATTTTCTCAGGCTTAAAAAGGTTGCATCCATGTGGGCTGGAAAGCCTTCAAGGAGCTTGTATTAATCAAACAGAATACAGCAGCTCTCTCAGCTGGTTGTCTTTGGAAATACCAGCTGAATTGATAAAAAGCTACGTTTTTGCCTTTATTTTTTCCTTTTCCCATATTTTTCCCCCAAACCTGTCTTTCAGCTCTTATGAGAGATTTTTCTCAATCTTTCAAACAGAACTTTGATCACTACTATCAAACAACGAACAGCAAATATTTTCATTAGACTTATTAGATGGAGTGCTCCATAGCTGAAAGAGCTCACTTCCTCAGGAAACAGGTGATTCCTCACTCATTTTAAAATGGTGATCATCTGAACAGCTTGCAGAGACTTAGAAACTTGAATTCTGATTTACTGCTACTCTGTGATCTGTAAAGATCAGCGGTAAAGCTGCAGATATGAATGACTTTTAATTCATCTTGCAGGTCTAATTCCACAGAACGCTCTATTTTCCAGTGGTTTCTTAATTAAATGAAAACCACCTGAAATATGGTTATTGCACCATTGCAGGACAGAAGCTTTTGGGAACTTAGAGAAGAAAAGAAAAACTCTGAAGTTGTTTAATAAATAGATGTTTCCTTGCCTTTCAAGTGCTTCTGGACAAGAGAAGATATCAGCCACCTTCCTTCCTCGCTCACTGTCATGTTCACTGTTGTTGATGCTCCTCCCACTAGGTTTACAGTAGAAATTCGGTGATGTCTTTGCTCCATGACCTGGCCATTTACATGAACGGAGAAAATTTCTGGCTTAGAACTCATTCCTATCAAATGCCAGCTAATGTTGTCATACATACAAGCCTCTAAATCTGAAAGAGAAGTGAGAATGGTGTTAAATCTTACATGCAAGTGACAATCTGACTTACAGCAAACTAGGGAAGAAGGAAGAAAATCAGCAATTTCTTTCAGAGAGCCAATCTCTCCTCACTTGAAAGAAATGAGAAGGACCGAAGTTAAAGAATGAAGGCTATGTGTAGTGAGATTAAGTACCCTATCTAGTATTTGTTTAATAAAAACTCAGTACCCTAAACAGCCTTCTGTATTTGCTCAATGGACTGGACAGAGATAAGAAGAAAGGAGAACAAGGGAGAACGCTAACAGAATAGTCCTATTATCACCATCTTGGTCTTCTCACTTAATTGTCTGATTTAATGGTAATTGATTTTCCATTTCCAGGAAGTTTTTCATCTGGAATATTCCATGTGCTGTAAAATCAGAAGTTCACCTAGTTACATCACTACTTCCCATTAGCCAAATGGAAAAAAAAAAGGGGGGGGGGGGGCAGGGGAGGGGGCAGGGGGGGTGGGTTTGTTTTTAAAGTTAATAATCTTGTTTTCGTTATTAGCAATATGGCATAGCAATTGTTCAGAATTTAGATGATTAAAAACATGTTCTAAAAAAGGCCGTAACCCACTCATCTATTCCTGTTCTCTTGCACAAAAAGCAAACAAACAAAACCAAACAGAGGCAATATTCACTCTTCATTAATGTTCATGTCATGTCACATAAGCTTGTACAGTACCTGGTAACGTTCCACCAGCATATCCATTAATTGTGTATTTAAGCAATGCTGATCTTTGCCAACTCTTGTTTTCATCAAACACACCAAACATTAATATATATTCCTTGTCAAAAAGTTTCTGTGACCCATCCTCATTTAGACTTCCTATGAAGAATAAAGAAATGAAAGGTGTTAATTTCAAGCAGAAGTGAAGCAATTTCCATACCAATGTAATGGCATTTGCATGTATTTAACTAACTCGCTTCTTCTGTTACTATATGCTGCCTGAATCTGTCCCCAAAAACAAGGACCTTAAGAATGATTATAAGGTGATTTTATTCCTGAAAATGCTTTTTGTTTTAGGTAGCCATGGAATCAAAAAGTCTAATATTCAAGAGGAGAATATCCAGCAGCCTTTTGGACACAACCAGACTCTGGCTTTTCTTCTGAGACTACAAGGGAAGGAGAAAGATGGCTGAGCCATCTGCTGTGTGAATGCTGCCTTTTCAAATACCACATGAGGTCATCAGCTCCTTTAAAAAGCCTACAATTTCTGCATATAAAAGATTCAGAAATACTTCAGAATTGGATCAGTTATAAGAAAGTATCTAGTTGAGTTTGTCATACAGGTGAGATTTCTATGAAAAAGTAGAATTCATTTTGGGCATAAGTACCTGCCACACAGAATTATGGTTCTTTCTACAGATTGTCCACATACACAAAAAAAATTCCATTTGCTACTTTCAATACACGTTTAAGACTAAAATAGATGTCCTTTGGACTGCAGAAACTAAAAACTTTCAGAGTATGCAGATTTTTCTACTTAGAATGAGGCACCTGCCTTAAATGTAGTTCTGTTATATTTATGAGAGGCTACAAAATCCAGTTTTCTTGCAGAAAGGAGTCTTAGATCAACAGCGGAATTTATCTGTTTCTCATACAAAACTTAATCAGCAAGTACATTAACTGAAAAGTCCCTTTTTATAACCATATGGGAACTACTGAATCATGGCCTGAACTTCTGATTAACCACCTGAGTCAAGCAATAAGTCAGCCCTGGGAGCAGAGGTGACCAGCAATTCTCCTGTGCTACCGGAAGGGGTGGAGCCTGCCTCCACCTCTCCTAAATCCCATTTAAGAGCTGACTACCACTAGGAAACCGACTACCACTTTTTTGGAGGTTGCTCCTCATGGAGATGTTCAGCAAGCCCAGGATAAGGGTAAGCTCCATCCATTCTCTAAGGAGCTATTCTCTAACATAACAACTTGTTAGCCTAACTCTTCTGTATATTTCCTAATTATAACATTGGTATATTCATTGATTACATGTGTAACCTTCCCATATTCATTACCTTTCTTGCAGATAAGCAGTGCTCCAATCAGACCAGAGTTAAAATCCATTACCATGTTCTCATGAGAATAATACGCATAAGTAAGACAAGGAAGATCAGCTTCTCTTGGACCAACTTCTTCTGTTATATCCCACACATATGTGTAGATCTGGCCTGGAAGCACAGCATCATCTTGTTTTTCTACAGATGATGTTCTGTCATCATACAGGGAACCTGCCAAGAAAAGAAAGTAGGGTGACATGAAAACTGAGTAATTAAAGTATGAGCTAATTGAAGTTCCCACAGTAATTCCAAAAGCTTGATATCTTTCTTACCTGCTTGATACTTCATAGGGATGACTGATGGCTCCACTTGCATTGTGGAGAGTAGCATGTGGGAAAGTACCTATTTCACTATCCTGTTTCTTACAGATTCAAGACTTTCTAAGACTGTCATCTCTGTCAAAAGGTGTCTTTCTTCAAATTGAAAGGGCTAAGATGGCATGAACCTTCAGCCTCTGCTCACTAATATTCAGTGAAGTTGAAATACTGCTCACTTTGCCAGCTTTCTAATCGTTTCTCATAAAGCCACTGCGTAGGCTAGCATCGGCTTGCTGCCTCAGAGCTTTTATTCACTGCGTATCTAAATAACAGTAATGTCTCATATCTAAGCCTACAATAACCAAAGAAATGCAATATGAAAAAGGGGAGTCACAAAATGAAAATTCTAGACACATTAATAGAACACTGAAACTGAATTACCTATCACACCTGTGATGCCCCAGGAGATGAAGATAAAACTTTTGGACCCACACAACAAATAAAGCCTTGAATAAATTTGGAAACAGCAAGTCAGAACTTTGGTTCAGCACCTAGGGAAAGGCAATCCAAGGAACGCAGGCAATCAGAGATTCACCCCGTGGTATAGCAGGAATTTACATGTCAGTATGGACACTATCAAAAAGAGATCATAAACTGTATAAAAGAATAAACAATTCCGGAAGAAGATTATTTTGCACTTGCAGGATGATATTCTCTGAAAACTGTGTGTTCGCTACTAACAGTTACGCAAGGGAACAAGAAAATGCCCCAAGTTTCACTTGTTTCATTATCAGTTACCCACCTATTCAATTCAAAGGTCACAATATTGTCAGACCCTCCATGTAGTCTACAAAACCATTCATGGAGAACGTTCTCAATGTTTGCTTCTGCGTTTCTAGATCAGCGTTGTTCTGAAAAGCTTACAGTTTAGAATCCTACTCTCTTCCACTTCTTTCACCAAAATCTGCTCCAGAAAGAAAAGTCCAAAAAACCTCAAGAAGCCCTTGCTCCAACACTTTTCTGGGCCACTCTCTTCCTTGCTCAAATATCAACAGCTAGAGCTCTTTGAGAAGAAGGGACACCTGATTAGTGTCTTTGCTCTGTCCAGATCAAATCTACAGTAATTTTCAGGTTTCTGGGGACAAAGGCTGCATAAGTTCCCACTGTTGAAGATGTTTCTCTTTTTATGAACAAATATTCTGTAGCACAGTCTTGAGTCTAATTTTCCTTCATTCTGAAAGAGCTAGATTCTCAATTAGCAACTTTGTCTTTCTACCTGCTTCAGGCTGTCTTCATAGCCCTAATGAATTTTGTAAGGCCAGTCCAGTACTGCACCTTTGTATACTTCCATGTGAATTCCAGCTTTCTGCAGTCTCCTTGACTATCCTTTAAATTGTCTTAACATCAAATTGTGTTCTGTTTTTGATCATTAGATTGTATTAAATGTCCAGACAGCATCAAGTTGAGTGATTAAAAAAAACAAAACAAAACAACCTAGTTCTGCCCAATCATAGTTGTACTCCGGAAAAGCATTAGACTATATTTGTATTATACAAATGCATATGTTCAGGTTCTGCTGGGAAATACAACTTCTCACCCCTCAACTCCCTTCACTTCCTCAGGTTCCTGAGGTGCAAACTGTACTAGCACACAGACAGTAGAGCTGGTTAGGAGAACATACATTTCAGAAGACACTCATATTCCTAGTGTTACACTCATGAACAAGAAAGGAGCTAAAAATATGTGTGAAGTTTTAATCCACTATCAACAGATATCTGTCCTATACATAAACCCAAGCATTCATAGAATCACCAAGGTTGGAAAAAATTTCCAAGATCATCTAGCCCAACGGTACACTTATCACCAATACCTTCCCACTAAACCATCTGCCTTAGTACCTCATCTAAACATTTCTTGATCACCTCCAGGGATGGCTGCACCATGTCCATGGGCAGCGCATTCCAGCACCTGAGCACTGTTTCAGGGAAGAACTTCTTCATAACATCCAACCGCAATCTCCCCTGGCACAACTTGAGGCCATTCCCTCTAGTTTTATCACTAATTATGTGGGAAAAGACGCCAACCTCCACCTTGCCATAACCTCTTTTCCAAGTAGTTGTAGAGAGTGATAAGGTCACCCCTGAGCCCCCTCTTCTACAGACAAAACAATCCCACTTCCTTCAGCCACTCCCCATAAGACTTGTGCTCCAGACTCCTCACCAGCTTCGCTGACCTTCTCTGAACATGCTCCAGGGCATCAATGTCTTTCCTGTAGTGAGAAAACCAAACCTGAACACACTACTCGAGGTGTGGCCTCACCAGACCTGAATACAGGGGACAATAACCACCCTGCTCCAGCTGGCTGCATTATTTCTGATACAAGCCAGGATGTCATTGGCCTTTCTGGCCACCTGGGCACACTGTTGGTTCATGTTAACCAGCCTAGCATCAACCAACCTCCCTAGGCCCATTTCTTCCACACAGCCTTCCAGCCTTTCTGCCCCAAGCCTGCAGCATTGCCTGGGGTTGTTGTGGCCAAAGTGCAGGACCAGCATTTGGTCTTGCTGAACTTCATCCCACTGGCCTCAGCCCAGCAATCCAGCACATCCAGATTGCTCTGAAAGGCCTTCCTACCCACAGGCAGATCAACGCTTCCTGCCAGCTTGTGTTACCTGCAAACTCACTGAGGGCGCACTCGATGTCCTTGTTCATGTCATCAATAATGATAATAAACAGGACAGGCCCCAGCACACACCCCTGCAGAACACAACTCGTTACCAGTCACCAGCAGAATTTAACTCCATTCACCACCACTTTCTGGGCCCGGCCCTCCAGCCAGTTCCTTACCCAGCAAAGTGTACCTGCCCAAGCCACAGGCTGCCAGCTTCTCCAGGAGAATACTGTGGGGAACAGTGTTGAAGAATTTGCTGAAGTCTAGGTAGACCACGTCAACAACTTTTCCCTCATCCACCAAGCGGGTCACTCAATCACAGAATGAAATCAGGTTATTTAAGTAGAACCTGCCTTTCATGAACCCACGCTGGCTGGGCCTGATCCCCCTGTTGTCCTGTATGTGCTGATCTGCTTCGTAACCTTCCCTGGCACCAAGGTCAGGCTGACAGGCTTGTAGCTCCCCAGGTCCTCTTTGCGACATTTCTTGTAGATGAGAGTCGCATTGGCAAGCCTCCAGTCCTCTGGGACCTCCCTGGATGACCAGGAACACTGGCAGTCACCTTTGCCTGCTCTCTCAGCACCGTTGGGTGGATGCCATCTGGCCCCATGGACTTCTGACAGTCTAGGTGGAGTAGCAGGTCTCTAACCGTTTAGACTTGAATTCTGTTTCCACTTGAATTCTGCTCCCCATCTGAGAATTCCAGGTCAGGGGGTAGAGTTCCTGAGGATAACTGGTCTGATTATTGAAGACAGATGTAAAAAAGGCATTAAGAACCTCAGCCTTTTCCTTATCCTCAGTGGTCGCATTCATCACCGCATACAGTAAAGGATGGAAATTCTCCTTAGCTCTTCTATTACTATTAATATATTTGTAAAAAAGTTTTTTGTCCTCTTTTACTACAGAGGCCAGGTTCAATTCAAGCTGGGCTTTTGCCTTTCTCATTTTCTCCCTACATATCCTAACAACTGCTTTGTACTCTCACAAAACTGCCCGTCCCTTCTGCCATAGGAGGTAGATTCTTTTTCTCCTGGAGCCTCAGAAAAAGGTCTCCTGTCCATCCACAAAAATCTTCCTCCACCCCTGGCTCAACTTACAGCACAGGGGGACAGCCTGCTCCTACACCTCTAAGACTTACTTCTTGAGGAATGACCAACCTTCCTGGACACCTTCATCCTTCGGGATTGAATCTCCAGAGATCCTCCCCAGTGTCCTGAACAGTTCAAAGTCTGCCCTCTGGAAGTCCAAGGTAGTAGTTTTGCTGCCCCACTTTCTTGACTTCACCAGGAATAGAGAACTCTACCATTTCATGGTCACTCTGCTCAAGACAGCTCCCGTTCTCCACATCTCCCACCAGTCCTTCTCTGTTTGTGAACAACAGGTCTAGTGGGGCATCTCCTCTGGTAGGCTCTCTTACCAGCTGCATCAGGAAGTTATCTTCCACACACTCCAGAAACCTCCTGGACTGCTTCCCTTGCACAGCGTATATCAGGGAAGTTGAAATCTCCCATGAGAACAAGAGCTGGCAATTATGCAACTTCTGCTAGCTGCTCGTAGAACACCTTGTATGTCTCTTCATCCTGGTTAGGAGGTCTATAGACCCCCCCACAAGGATGTCAGCATTAGTCTGGTTCTCTCTCTAGTCCACAAGAAGAAAACACAGGGATTTTACAGCATTTACCTTCTGCCTTTTTGTTATAAACTAAGCCTTGGGGATGAATACTGATGGGCTTGTCAGCCATATTCTTGAAGTGAACTATTAAAGTATCTCCCACTTCGGCACGCAGGGTTGGCCCAAGGAGTCCTGTCAAGATAAGGAGAGAAAAAACTGTGAACAAAAGTTTCCTTAATGAAAGGAAGAATTCTTTCTCCAGCAGAGAATAAGAGCTCTCTCAAAGTGCAAGTTGTACAAAATATAGACAGGAATGTAATACCACCGCAAAGAAGATTTACCTGTAAAAAGGCACATGGGGCTAACGGTTTATAGTCGTAATATTATAAAACTGTGTTTCTAGTTAGTAGCACTCTGGCTATTTTTCAGATATTGCATATTTATCAAAAGGTTTCTGTTGGAGGTTCACTGGGAATTTCTAGGATTCATTCCTTTGCATGCAATTAGTCAGATATTTTTAGGAAGGCTGAATAAGAGATTACAAGGGCATTAAAATACTTCCTTAAGTAGCACTCTCTATGCCACCTGTCAAAGAACAAAAAGTACCAAAAATGTATTCTAACATTCAGAATTTCGTGTTGAAAATTTGTTTATGCAAAGCCAGCACGTGGCGCTAGGAGGGACTTAAACATTTTCTCATATTGCAGAACCAACCAAAAAATCCCCAAACCTCAGTGAAAGAAGCCTGCTAAGGTAATCTTTCACCTGTCTGTCTCCTTTATTGTAAGCCACTTTGTGAATTTCTTTCTCTGTTAAATAAGAAGAAATTTCAGAAAATATAGGAAAACACATCTGGAAAAAAAT
Source organism: Alectoris magna (assembly GCA_030625065.1). Taxonomy (NCBI): domain Eukaryota; kingdom Metazoa; phylum Chordata; class Aves; order Galliformes; family Phasianidae; genus Alectoris; species Alectoris magna. Next base: position 112,957,204 of record CM060560.1, read on the forward strand.
CAGATTTTTCAGGCTCACTTGAAACAGTTTTGTATCACCAATCTGACATATGTTTGCTTTGAAATTAGATGCTTTCAACATGTGAAGTTATTTTTTTTTCATTAATATGAAGAACAGACTATATAATTACTCTGCGTAAGTATCAAAATACAAGTACAATGCTTATGTATAGCATAAATATGAGACTTTGCCTCCATCCATCTAAAGCACCTCGAAATAGTAAAGGACATCAAAGGCAAGGAGTTTCACACCTGACCTCATAATTTATTTCTTCCTTTCCAGTGATCTATCCAGTGATCTATCAGAAACATATTTAGTCTCAGACCTTGAGCCAATGGTACATGACTTTATAGTGTCATCACTGTGAGTTACTGGCTTTAAGACAAGCCAGTAACAAGCATCTTATTTCCCATTTACCTGTAGACTTATCTGCTGGCTTTTCTTTTTTAAAATCCACTTCATATTCTCTGTAAGAAATTTTCTTAAACACAGGATCCAAATGTGTCAATCTGAAACCATAAGAGTTACAAAAAAATTGAAAGGATAAAGATTCCAAAAAATGCCATTACAGCTTAACAGATACCTCAGAAAATGAATTCTGGAATTACATTTCATCACTTACACATTTCACTGAAGGCTGGCCACATGGTCCAACTCTTTGCACTCTTTCTCTTTCCCTCTTACTCTACTGTACCTATGATATTCTTGAGCTAGACTATTTCATACATATTAGACATACAATTACAATACCTAGCACAGTTCACCCCTTATTCTGCTTGTGTTTTCTATAGTCCTTCTGATTTTGTGAAGAAGATGTTTTTGTTTTCTTCAACATTTAAGACAAAGAGGAAGATGTTCTGACCATCTTTATCTGACAAAACACTATGAGAAACCTGTATTTCTTTTTGGTCAACTCCATGCTTAAAGTTTAGGGCTCATCACAATGATTCTATAATAGCATAAATAGCAAACGCCAGGAGCAGCTATGACAACTAAGATGACTACTTTCTGGGAAACCTGACACTTCTTAGTCTTGTTACATAAATGACATGCACACCAAGTAGGCCACAAACTGTTTTCTCAGCAAATGCACACGCAAGCAGGAGGAAACCAGCACAGAAGCCTTCTGGAATTAAAATAATGGTGAAACAAGTTAAAGGAAAAACAGTTTGTGCTTAGTTTCACATTTATGGTTGATTTCCTAGTACATACAATGACTGAATCCAACAGTGCTTCTGCTTGCTAATGTAACGCCCTCTCAGTTAAGCAAGGCACTTTTGATAGTAGGAAGTTTGTGGGCTGCTCACACATAGAGAGGCTGGGCAGAGGTAATCAAATGAGATGGTTTCAATGACATTCGGGGTCCAGATGGGGGAGATCTGTTCTTGAAGAGATGTTTGTAAATCCTTCTCTTACACTTTTGCAACAACAGTCAGGCAGAAGCTGTTCATGCTTCAAATCTTTGAAGTCACTGATAAAATTTATTTTCATTCTGAGGAAGAAGTACATGATCCATGATCTTCATTGATGTGCTGCCCTAACGTGGCAATGTTCAATAGAACATGTACATGAGACTATGGGGGTGGAAGAAGAAACATATCAATGCCAAACTGTACAGCTAAAGGAACAAAATAATAGGGTTACCAACACTTCACAAATCTCAGCATATGCAATTAGGTCTAGTTACAAAACTTTCAGTAACTGCATCAGCAATGCTTCACATGCAAACCCCACATTTTCACTCTGTTTTTAAGTATTTTATGTATATCACATGGTAATCTATAAACCTCTATAAAGATAGAGGGACCTTGATAAACTCAGAAGGTGGGCCCATGTGAAACTAATGAGGTTTAACAAAGCAAAGGGCAAGGTTTTGCACTTGGATTGGGGTAATCCCAGATGTTTATACAGACTGGGAGAACAACTCCTTGAGAGCAGCCCCGCTGAGAAGGACCTTCGGGTTCTGGTTGATGAAAAACTTAACATGAACCAACAGTGAGCTTTTGTAGCCTGGAAGGTCAACAGTACCCTGGGCTGCATCAGAAGAGGGGTGGCAAGCAGGGTGAAGGAGGTGATTGTCCCTCTCTACTCTGCCCTTGTGAGGCCCCATCTAGAGTGTTTTGTCCAGGTCTGGGGCCCCAAACACAGGAAAGATTATGAGATACTAGGGAGTGCTGAGAGGAGGGCCACGAAGATGATCAGAGACTGAAGCACCCCTCCTACGAAGATGGGCTGAAGGAGCAGGCTTGTAGAGAAGAGAAGGCTCCAGGTAAACATCATTATGACTTTCTAATATATAAAGGGAGATTTTAAAAAGGAGAGAAATCAACTTTTTACAATGGTAGATAATGATAGGACAAGGGGTAATGGTTTTAAACTAAGGAGGGAAGATAAATATTAGATGTCAGGGGGGAAGTTTTTCACTGAGAAGATGGTAAGGTGCTGGAACTGGTTGCCCAGAGAAGCTGTGGATGCCCCATCCCTGGAGGTATTCAAGGCCAGATGGGATGAGGCCCTGGGCAATCTGAGCTGGTGAGTGACAACCCTGCTCACAGACAGCGCTTGGAACTACGGGTCTTCCAATCCAAGCCACTCTATGATTCTATGTGGAAGAGAAGTATCCTTAGTCTGAACATCTTGAAGACTGATTAAAGAAAAAAATTGGCAGAATCCACTTTATTTTCAGCCTCATCATTTACCTAGAACTCTAAGAAGCAAACAGATTCTTGCTCTACATTTAAGCACTAAGTTTCTGCTGAAAGAGGACAAGTTACATACTCAACTGCCTTTGGGATTCAAGTCATTAGCCCTTCTACAATAAATATTTTTCTGGAGGATTTTTTTGAGCTGATGTTCTACAGAGTTCATTAGATCCACTCAGTATTGTGTTGCTCTAAATACGTATGTGATATTATTTTAGTAGGCTTTGTATACGGAAAAACTCTTACATAATTACAGAGTGAAAACTTCAAACTGAGGTTTGAGGCATATCCCATCCACCGCATGAAAACAATCTATCAAAAATGTGATGTTTAATGAAATGGTAGGTAATGTTCATATTGATGCATTTAGTGCAGACAAGAATTAAGTTCTAAACACTAAATCCACATCTCTGGGTCAACAGTTGAGATTTGGCTTCATTTACCTACACTTAAATTCCACTTTCTTCTATCTTGGCCGTTTGGTATTAAAGTCACAGCAGTTTTATTACACTTCCAAGGGGAGTTTTAGAAACCATAGAAACCTTGTTTGAATTAATCTTGAAAAACAAATATTTAGAAAACTGAAATCTGACCGGGAAGTTCAGATTTACACACACACAAAACCAGACAAAGAAAACAAGTCATGCACTGATACAAAAAAAAATGCAGTAGTATTAAAATACATCCTTTAGTGTCAGAGAAGAAAACACATAGTTGTTACTATTTCACCCCAATTCATGAGCAAATGAAAGGTGTGTATTGTGGCTATATAGTGAACATAATATAAGAACAAAGTATAATTTAAACAGTTCCAAAGAAGGTGCAAGTCATTTGCAGCATTGCACTTGCAGTGTTTATGATCACAAGCATATCTTGTCAAAACAAAGAAGCTATTTTATATGCTTGATCCGCATGTGCACGTAGCATTATCAGCTTGCAATGCAATAAGAAAAAAGAATTCTGAAAATAGTATTTTCACATACATAGCAATACTTGATTCTACAACCTTTGCTCAGCAGAACCCAGGATGAACATTTCACAGAAACTACTGAATAACTCAGAAACAACATCAGCTAGTTCCAAAGTTCATCTCTGGGCTCTGATTTAAGTGAAAGTAAGAGTACCCAAATTAGAAGCCATTTATTCCCTAAGGTCTGAAAGCTTTCACAGTATTACCAATCTACTGCTAATTCTAGCAATCCGCTAAATCCATACATTTAAAAATGATGACATTAAAACAAAACAAAACAAAACAAAAAAACCCAAGCCAACAAAACAAAAAAGATTTTAATAAAGCTTTTAATACTTCATTGGTTCTAGTTGAGATCACATAGGTCCTCCAAAACCAACTGAAGTATTTCTGGTCTCTAAAATTCCATAGGAGACTAAAAACATTTTCAGTCACAAGACAGGACTAGTTTCACCCTTCCCATCTTGTACTTTGTTACCTGGACTTTTCCTCAGACTCCGGTTTGTAGGTCCAAACAGTGAACTGAGCAGCTATATAATACTCCCTGACCTTCACAGCTCCCACCACGTGCTTCTCTGAGTCCGGCCACCATGAACTGAGCAGAAGCAAGAGAAAAAGATGCATGCAGTGGAGTGTCATGGTACAAATGCCTGCTTATGCTGCTCTGAAAGATGAAGCAGAAACTGCTGCTTTTATTGCTGTTTCAGCTTCTAACTTCCCCTCAGAAATGAAATAATCCTGACGCAAGAGGGTAGAACACTGTTCGCTACACTCAGGTCACTGCTCTTCACCTCCTCCTCCCCTTGCTGACAGGGATCCAGTAGAGATAAAAAAAAAAAAAAAAAAAAAAAAAAAAAAAAGAACTGTTTAAACTACCTTCACTCCCCTCCTCCACATCATTTTCAGGAAGAGACATGCACCAAGGAGAAGCTGCTTCAGCCCCCCTACAGGCTGTGGATGGGTCATTGTCTACTGAAGCAGCAGGATATCAGGAGCAGGAAACAATTACTTAGATTACTTACAATTACAAGATGTTTGACTTGGTTAGGAAGAAGGGGGCACGTATTCCATCTTCCTAGAAGATTAAAAAAACTCAGCGGGTACTCAGTATAGTGGAAATTTCCCAGTTAGATTTTACATCTCTTAGAGCCCAAGGAATCATTCCTTTTGAGAGGAAATGCCGAGGGATTAATGGTACAGGGACTAGAAGTGGATGCAGAGCTAAATATATTTCAAGTCTACTTCAGGTTACCTCATACTGTATATTCATAATTTCCAAACACATTGTTAACTTCAGTTTGGTTCTCACAACATTCTCGGGAAACTCAGATAACGGATAATGAAATAGCTTCCTATTGGCAGCTCGCAGACCAGCCTGAAGATTTGTCTGCAATCAGAATCCTTCTAATCAAGTCTTCATTAGGATCTGTTGTAATTTATCTAAGGAAAAATTATTAGGAAAGTACCTTTTGATAAGCTCAGTACAAATGTCAACTATATCAACAAAGGCGTCTCCCTGGTTTTGCTAGTGTTTAAAAACATGTCAAAACAACAAGAAAATTGTTAAATTTGATCCCTGTGCACTGGGATTACGGAAGAAAAAGAAAAATCACTATTTTTTTTTCCCCATGAATACATATTTACAACTGTTCTTTTTTTCCCAAGAATGTCTTGCTGATGTTTTCAAGAAAAATACTTAAAAAAGAAGTCAAAATAATTTCATTCCAGACTCAGACAAAAATAAAGATGAAATTACTTTATACTACTTCAAAACAAAAGCTGCTAAGTTCCAGGTTCAACAATTCCTTGCTCAACAGCAGAATGGCCTAACTGGCAGCTTCTATGATAACTCTATCCAAACGAGTATGACATAGCCTTAGAGGAGATAGGGAAACAGTTAAAAAATAAACAAATCAGACATGACTAATGGCTAAATGTTCACTTACCAAACTTCTGGATAGTTCGATGCCTAAACCTAAAAAAAATCATGATCAACTTGTAGAGTAAAATACCACAGGCGTGGAAAAATAGGTTAGCTCCTATTCCACCTGCATGGAGCTAATTACTTGTACCCAAGAGCTGCTTTGACTCATACATGAACTTGATTCAAAATCCAGAATCCAGCAACAACCAGGTTGGACTACCATGTGTGCATTACTATTGGAGAGGAAATCTTAGGTACACCGTCCAATCATATTTCATTATTAAGTAATTATTGTTTTGATTAAAGAATCCACCACAATCCTTAGCAAACTGCTTCAATGATTTTAAACTAAGAAGTCATAATATTTGTCTCACTTCTGCTCTAATCTTGGTCCTAATCTTATCTCTGGCTAAGGATTTATTTCAGTGCCAGCCTATAAAAGTTTGACAGCATAAAAATGCCTGTAATTTGGATTTGATGAATAAACAATTTCTGGGCAAATGAACAATCTGTACAAAAATGATGAAGAACAGCTGTTTCTGAACTACATTCTGTTAAAACTAAACCATCTTCACTTTCAAGTCAGTTCGCCTCATCTCCAGAAGCACATAGCAAATACCACACATCCTTCTGTCAAGAAAGAAACTGATTCGCTTCTACGTCCGAACTCCATCCAGTGGACTTTACTGTTCAAAAAGCTCCTTCCCGTCAAGGGATTCGAAGATCTCCCTGTATTCTTACATGATTGGCTGATGAGACAAAACTAAAACAACTTGAATGAGTCATTGTTTGACTGTTTGAATTTTTCTAATACTTAATTTTTCCATGCACTTAAAAGAAGCCAAAACAGCAAAACAGTATTTTAGGCCAAGAATTAGTACCCGGAATATCAGCTTGAAAAACTCTTCTTTTATGACTGTGAGCTCGGAATGAAAGCTGATAATCAGTTACTTTTGCTTTATCCATTCGGATGAATTTGGCCATTGTGTTTTCAAATTTCTCCAACAATGAATCATGAAGTAGTAATCAAAAGGTAAGAGGGATCAAACACATTAGGAATCAAAAATGTGTTATAGCAGTGAAACCGCTTTTCACAAACTTGGCTGATAAAATCAATACTTTTACAAGAACAGTGTTCAAAATAGACCAGACCAATCACCCATTACGCTACAACAATTAGCATGCATCAGCTTCCTTTAATCATTTAAGAACAAGAAGTCCCATGTTGGCTGTTGATCTATTTTCTCCTCACTTTCCCCATCTCATAAGATATTCAACGTAAAGTTGAGCAGCCTGAAGTCATCTGGGTTAGCCTGTTTCTTTTTCAGTAGTCAATTAAAAAAATTCACTGTACCTCACTGTGTCCTCCAGGCTTCGGGAAGTTTCAGTGTTTTGAACATCAGTATTAACCTGAAGACCTTGATTCTTTCTACCCATTATTTTCTATTAACTGCCTACACATACATACATATATATATTTCAATTAGCACTGGTTGTCTGCAAAATACTACAATAAGTAATGTTCCAAGTGATGCAGAAATACATTTTCAGGTTCAGTTCTTTCAAGACCACGCAATTTTATTTTCTATATATAAACATAGCTACAGTATTAACTTCTTGGCAACAGTGTATGTGCATCCAGCTTTGTTATCATGATTGCTTGCCCTTATTTTTAAACAACACCAGCAACATCAAAGGTCTTGTGGGCAAAAGCCATGCATGGAGTTGCATGGATCCAGTCCATACGGGCAAAACACAATCAACAATGTTATACCCAAAAGCTATGCTGTACTTTTGGGATGTACTGTTATTTACATGCTCCATAAAAACAAAGCATTGAAAGAGAAGCATAAGCAGTATTTTCTAACAATAAAAGCTGGCTACTTCCTACTGAGCAAATTTATTGTCTATTCCAACACCTAGTAATTATGGTCCTGGCACTTGCTATGCTACAAACGGAAACATGCTGAAAAGGTGGCACTGTAGATTGACCTTTAAAACAAATTAGTACTGTCAATTTTTTCAGGCAGAATAGCCTAGACTGAGTCTGTGCAATCAAGAATAGATAACTCTTCAAAAAAGAGCTCTGAAATTATTTTCCTCTTTCTACAAATTACAGGCTAGGACCTATAACAAAATTCTTTCTGCTTCATCACAAACACCATCCTAAATGCTCCCAGGCAGCAACATCCCAAAGGTTGCTATCAGTTTTAACAATTGCATTACAGTGGCAAAGAGGGAGCTAGCATAAAGAAAACGTCATATAGCGATTATTGAATTGGTTGCTATTAATAATCTCACACAGATCTCTCCCCCTCTCATTCAAGCACACAAACGAAAGCACAACGTGCCCAGTAAGAATACTTCATTTAGCAGGGGGTGAAAGGACTTCTGTGGGCAAACAGTGAGTTAATTATTGATCAGCAGCAAACACATGATTCTGAATGCTGGGTAAAAGATGGAGGGGGCACTTACCAAATCTACCAGGCACAAGTCATATGAGAAGCCATCAAATAAATATCTTCACATCTGTAAGAACGCACTAAAGCTAAGAAAAGTAAAAAAATGAAGTGACTACTTTTAGAAATTTGAAGCAGATGTACTATGTTGAAAGCCACATGAGCATGCCGTGAAAACGGACAGTATGTAGAAATTCTTTGCCTTTCTTTCTGAGAGCAACTTACACATTTTGGATTTGATGGCAGCACACACATAAGAACACATTCTGTGTAGCCCTTAAACGACCACATTACATCTGTGGTCATACACAATATAGGGCCACAAAAATGCAGAACAAAAATGTTTAACACATTTGTCTGACACTATTGCCTTTTGGTCTGAAAAATGTTCATGTTAAAGAAGAAAAACTACCTTCTGTTCTCCAAGATGGACATTAGTAATGTCAGACTCAACATTTTTTAAACTTATTTTTCCCCAAACTTTTCAGTTTGATTCCACAAAGGATTTTGTTCCTACTCTCAGTTCTTCTTGTATTCTGTGTTTCTGTTTAACTTCTGTACTAGGATTTCTTTATTTATTCTGTCTTACAACTAATTCACTAAACAGGACAAACTGCCCTCATGCTAAGTCATTCATAGCAGCATGTCCATCTTGGCTTTCTTTCTGCTTACAACAAAAGCAGTAAGAACACAGGTGTTCAAAATTCAATGTTAACCAGGTGACACATGATTGAAAGAGTTTTAAATCATAAACCCTTGACAGAGCTAAGAGTGGACTCCAAAAAAGCAAGCTTCTCATAGAATAACTGCATATGTGCACACTTAGAACATCCACAGACATTCAAAGCATTCTAGTTTTCTAGCAACTGATTAGGCTGTTTGTTACCAAGCTAGTTAAACCAGCTGCACTTTCCCACACCTACAAGGAACAGATGGATTGAACTTTCAAAATTCTAAATGAATGACTGTTTTTTTCATGTATTCCTTGGAAGTTAATTATTTGAATTTTCTTTTCTGGAAACAAGATTTTTTTTTGTTTTATATTTTCAAAATATTTCACATAAACTGAGGAAACAGACAGAATTTGGCAATATGAAGTATCACTAAGCTTAATCCCTTTTGATCAAAACCCATTCTCTGTAGTAAAAGAAAAAAAAAGTAAAGAAAACCACAACTTCAGTTCAGATTCAAAGGAATCAGAATTTTACCCAGGTTTCCACTGCAGTACCTGTAAACTAGGATGTACTCAGAAAAGTCTAAGACTGATACATAGAGATCTAGAAGGCAAGTAGAAAGCCACAGGAACTATAAAATATGCAGAAGAAAAAGCACTCCAGAAGAGCAGAATTTTTTTTAATGTAGAAGAAGAATTCAGACCATGTAGGATTTGCTTAAAGCTACAACTGGAGTTACTGCATTTGCTTAAGTTTATAGCAGATCCTACAACAGCAATCTTCACTTTAAAAAGAATTTTTAATACTGGTGCCAAGCAGAAGAAAATATAAATGTACGGTGTAATTGCTGGAAGTGCATACACATCAGCTTTTCAGGTCAAGTACAACCACTCTGATATGCAGCCAAATAGAGCATCACACATACTAGTAACCAAGTATCTGCTTATTTTCATGTGTGGGATGGGTTTTATGGTACTCAGAGTATACTAGTGCTACAAATTCAATAAGGTATTTAATATGGTGCTGATGGAAGCCATTGGCTAGCTGGCTTCAATGCTGTTGCCCCCTGTTTATCTTAAATGATCAGATAAAAAAGCCTTCAATAGTTTAAATCATGCCACTTACTTTCACCAACAGCCTGACTAAGAAGAATGTCGTAATTATTATCTCAACATATTGGAAACCAGTGAAAAACGAATTCTCCTTCCTAAACGAGAACATTTTGGCACAGCAAAGAAACAAACTCCAAAACCATGTATCAATGCTGGTTAATTTTAAATCGTAGTATCTCTTTGGTCCCCTCCTCATTAAAAGAATAAAAAGAATCTATTCACTGGGTAAAGAACAACAATTTCACCTGCTAACAAAAAATCCAAAACATCTTTGAAATGAATCTGATAAGGAAATCCTATGGCATGACTCAGTGGGTGTGGTTTTTATCATGTTTCAGCCAGCATTACTGTTCACTTATGCAGACAGACATTGCTTAAATTCTGTCCAAGAAGGAAGTGAAGATGAATATCAAAAGACGAAAGTTAATTTAAATACAGAAGAAAGAATTTGGTTACAGACTCTCATGTAAGACCATGGTACAGAGGACAGCCAAGAAAGGGATCCCTTATGCCAGCCTTCTTCAACAGTAAATTCAGACAGCCACGGGTGTCCAACTTCAGATTCTCTTGCAGGCTGATGTTTGGGAGACAATGATGTTGTGATAGCTACACAGATTTAAGAGAACCTATGACATACACTTGATGATCCTTTCTCCCCATCTCCATCAATGAAATACTAACTTTGTACAGGGAAAATAGTGGCTGCCAAAACCCGTATGCGTCTGTGATATCTGACAAACAATACCAGGTACAGTTACCCCCCAAAATGGAAACCATGCTATTAAGCTACCAGTTAGCATAGTGTAGGTCTAGACAAGTTACCAAGACAGAACTTTGGTCTAACACAGCAATTTTATCTCCCCACCTTCAATCTGGAATTTTTTCAACACGACTGTTCTTGCCTTTATTAAAAGATGAACAGACTACAGACTAATATTATTTGTCTTCCCAAAAATTACATCTCAAAATGCTAACCTTGCTCAAGTGTGAATATAAATTAGCTTTCAAAGCATGCTTATTTAGAGCAACTTTAGTTTAAGATGCAGTTAAATTTTCCTAACAGGGTTCTCAATTTCTTTCAGGTTTAAAATCTTCCTGCAGTTAGAGCAAATATAATCATTCACAACTAGAGGAAAACTATCAATCAAACAAAAAAACTAGCAAGCAAAAAAACAAACCAAAAACCTCTTCACTTTCAGGTGAATTTAAATCAGAGAAAAATAAATTAATCACATTTTTGAAAATCATCTTAGTAACGAAGCCAAAAGCTTAAGCATTCTACTAGTGAAGTAGACTAACTTCCAGTATGGAGGAAAAATAGTCTTCTGTTGAAATCATTTTGAAAGAATTATGAATAAAAAAATTCCACTTCTTATTGCAGTATGTATACAGGAATGAAAGTGATTTATTTATTACACACAAAAACTTTTATTAAAAAGGCTGGTAATGGAACATTTTATTTTAATCTATCAGCTTGATAAAAGGTTAATTACAGAAATTGTGTATAATGTATGTCACATGGATGGGTTATTTAAAAAAAAAAAAAAAAAGACTTGATAGAGGATCTTTTATTTTAGTTACATTGTAAAGTGCCTTGTGTAGTCATATTCTATTGTTGGAATGACTGCCTGTACAAATTTCAAGAAAATAAGAAGGTACCTGAGTTTCTTGTTAAGGAAGAGTTGTAGCCGGAAATCCCATAAAACAAACTAGAAGTCACATACAATATTTCGTTCAACTGTTCTTCTTGCTAACAGGAAAACAGCACTTTGAAATCATACAGTTGGAGACTGGGAAATTAATACAGCTGATCTCTAGTAATAGCGTCTGGTGCTTGCCCAAACATACTAGTCTTACTTTTTCAAGATAAAGCAGAGAATCAGAAGTTACTTTCAATAACTCTTAAAAATATCACACAAAAACATACAATGCCATTTCCCAACTTAAAATTTGTTATTATCAAATGCCAGGGTGAACTGAACCTAGCAAGGCTAATTCCTAGCTACATTCCTGTAGCTGCAAGAAAGCAGGCTTATTCTCAGTTTCAGTGGCTCAGAAAAAGGAGTAAGCTGCTGTTCTGAAACACCCTTTGGAAGAGCTCCTTGCTGTTGATGAAGGAAGGAGAAATTAGCTTTGCTAAGCTCAGAAGTTTGCCTTTGAATAAGAGATTTTCTTGGTCTTTCCTGTATGATATACCTTCAAATAGTTCTTGGTCCCAAATTTGTAATGTTGAGTATGCCGGACAACTGTAAACTCAGGTGTCTGTCCACTTGTGACTGAGGCAGACAGTGAAACAAAAATTAAAATAAATCACTAAAATGAATCTCTATGAGCCAAATCTAATACAAAAATTAAAATAAATCACTAAAATGAATCTCTATGAGCCAAATCTAATACAAAAGTAGTACATCTAATATTTCCATGTCTTTACTATGTGGTAATATCACAGCATGGATTCTCGAACTTCACTTACATATGTACTAAATCCGGCCAAAGTCTACGTAACTCCAGTTTTATCTTCTTAATACATCCTCCCTCACCAGCATCTCAGTTGCATACTCATAGCTACCTCCTTAACGGAGATGCAAACATTCAATCTTGTCCCTTCGATACCAGTTGTTTTCCACTATGGTTCCTAACCCACCCTCCCCCCTCCCCAACAGTGCAGCAGTGATCATTTACACAAAAGGAGCTCACCCCAGAACTCTATTTAAATAAAGTACTACCACAAACAGTGGCTTGTTGCTTTCACACACCATTGGATTCTAGTTTAGGAACCCTTAAGTAACAGCTCCTTACACTGAAAGAAATCCTTACAAATAGCATGCAATAATGAAAAAGGATACATATGAACTCCAAGTTCTCCTCCACCTTCTGCAACAGTCTCTATTATTTTCTTCATCACTTCCGCATGCCTGAAATACAGATCAGAGACAGTGAAAACATTTTAAAGAAAAAATAACTCCTTCTTCATCTCAATAAAATTGTATTATGTGCAAATTAAATAGTTTTGGATGTTTGCCGCCACAGCAGCAGGACGAAACTTTCAGTTTATTAACAGAGAAATCCCAACAATAACTGAAATATTAATATTGAAGTGATAAATATAACATTTGCCAGCCTCCTGCATTCACACAGAAAAAAAAAATGTTCTATGCTACAGTGTAGACTGAGTGGCATAATGCAAGACAGCATATTTGTATATCACGAATATTATATATTGAATATCACGAAGTCATCAGGAAAGTCCCTTTAGGGTAATCCTCACTAGAAGCAGCAAGCCACCAGAAGTCCCCAGATGATCTCTGAAGGTGACCTAGAAATCACTGCAGCATTTTCAGCTGCCTCTCATGATTTTCAACATGCTTACGAAATATTAAATACATAACTCATAGTTTCCTTGGAAATGCAGGGTAAGCCAACCCTACATAAAACACCTTTTGTAAGAATATAAAATGGAATCACAAACTATCTGAGGTTAGAAAAGTTTCTCGTCATTGCCTAGTACTGTCAAGTCCAGCCTTTCCTACACAAGGAACAGTAATCTAGAGCAGATTGCTCAGGACCCTGTCTGATCTAGTTTTGAAGACCTCCAACAAGGAATGCTATAAATCTTTTAATGATCAGCTACAATTCAGGAATAATGGTCTTGTGTTCCAGATAGCTCTTCTATCTCCTAAACTAAGGGATGAAGGACATACCAACTCAGAGGAGGAAAATACTGTATGGTCAGTTGAAGTTTTAGTTACTACTTATTAACCCAAACTCACATGTTGTCACTTTCATCTATCCATGATGAAAATTTAGAAAGCTTTAAATTCATGATTCTGTAGGCAGTCCAGACTAGAAAGGTCATCTGGTGTTATGTATGCCCACCCCTCTAACAATTCAAGTTAGTCAACAGTAGCAGTTTAAAGTACCCATCCTGAAACAAACTACGTGTTTGAAAGAACCAGGAAGGGTGGTAAGCGGAGTCTGAATAACTTACTGAATGTGCATTGACATTATTATGCAAATCCAAACAGCCTAAATAACTGACTAATAGTGGTATTCAGTAATTATCTTTAAAGTTACTCATGCTGACAGTGACTGCAAACATAAGGAAGGAAGTTGTTGCAAAGCTACCAAGACACTTTATAAACAGGAACATGTAAGTCTGGGAAATAATAAAGGTCAGCATTTGTCATTTACTGTGCTGTTGGTCCTTAGAAACCAACTTATCATCACAGTTGATTCCAATTCTGGATCCTCACGACGCCACTGCAGAACTTATGCTCATGCAGGTACCTAGGCCAGGTGCTTCTTTGTAGGTGCATGGCCTCTGTTACAACTTAAGTTTCTTCCTCATCTGTTAATGGTGGGTTATTTTTGGTACTGGCACAGAGCACAAGTCACCACACAGCCATTTTAAGTCTTCTGGCTCAACCTCATACATCTTAATGAGGATTGTTCTTTCCAGTTTTCTAAGGACTAGTAAAAGATATCTGGAATTCTCTAACAGACACATAATGGTCATTCTTACAGTCTTACAGTTACTTGTGAGAAACTGTGACTTAGCAGCTTTCAATTGTTAGTTTCCTTCTACAAGAAAACTTGGAGAAGACAACATGAAGAACATGTATCCCAAAATTAAGAGAAGTGAGATAACTTTGGGAGAAGTGTAATTTGAAAAACCCTATCTAGAAATCTCAAAGATTATTCTTATTACTGAATACAAGTTCCCCAGGAATAACTGGTTGCCTTAATCCCAGGTAACTGTAAATGCTACGTGTTCACTGATGTTGTTTCAGGACCTGTTTGTATATCACTTGAGCTAACAAGTAGATCAGTAGATCAAACATTTGAAACATCTACTAAAACCTCCTAATTTACTTACTGGTATATTACCAACTCTTGATGTGTTTCAAGTTATATGAGTTAACATTCATACTTTAAGACAAAAATACAGTTGCTCATATTGAAAAGAAATTGAGATATATAGAGTTAATTCCATAAATAAATAAATTGAGAGAAGCCGATTTCATAGACTGATTACACTCTCATTAGTTTTTACTTTGTTGGAGGTTTTTGCTTTTTAAAAGAATCACAGAATCACAGAACCGTAGGGGTTGGAAGGGACCTCCAGAGATCATCAAGTCCAATTCTCCTGCCAAAGCAGGCCCCCTACAGCAGGTTATACAGGTCCAGACAGGTCTTGAATATTACCAGAGAAGGAGATTGCACAACCTGGGCTGCCCATTCCAGTGCTCTGTCACCCTTACTCTGAGGAACTTCTTTCGCATATTGGAGTGGAACTTCTTATGCTCCAGTTTATGCCCATTTCCCCTTGGAAGTAACTAAAATCTTTCAGAAGTAAATAAATAAATAAAATTAACCTAACAGTGGAATTCAGCACAGTTGACATACTGGCATTTTCTCAGTATCATCTGAAAGGGAAACTTACAGCACTGGAAAGCAAATGTATACAATAAAAACCATCCTGAATTATTGGGGGAAAACACAACCCACAAACCACACAACCGCAATACCAGAAATGATCAATTATTCACAGTTAGAAACAGTAAAAGGCCTTCTTCAGGACTTTCAGTGTAGTGGACAACTATAAGCTTCTACAATAAACAGCTGAATTGAAGACTCTTTAGGACAGTGTATTTTCAAGAGAAAACTATCCATGAATATGACTCAGTGTCTGTAACTGCTCACTCAAGGACACTGGTGGGACAAAAGCACACGTGCCATCTCTAGTATAAACTTGCATAATCTTGATAGTTGACCATAAAATCTACAGTTCACTTATCCTGAGCCTTACAATCACTTCCCTGCTGATAATTTACACTATGTAAGGTTAAAAGACCTTAAAAGCCTATTATTATCCATTCTGAAAGAGAGGAAAATATGCTCTTGGAATTAGTATATGTAATTCAAACCTAACTGTAAATGTGTTTAGCAGTTAACTAGTTTGTTATCAAAATATCATTCATAAAACCCACGTAAATAGTGAGAACTGTGGTTAAACCAGTTTCCAGCAATTAATGAGGAAGTTGAATGTGTTCCTGCTGGTATCGTAAAAACGCTGATAAGGAATACAACTTCCAGAAGAGCTGCAAGATGAACACTTTCAACTAACTACTTAAAATAGAAGCAATCTTAAGACACTGCCAGTGTCAGTCTCCCTCACACCACCATCCCATTTCTTCCTGTTCTCTGACGCAGGACAAAAGGACATACGCATTGCAAGAAACAGCCAAGTGAGTTTAGGACCACGCAAGTACCCTACATTACACAATATGTGTAGGGAAGCAACAGCAGCAGAGCTAGAAAAACACTAAGTTAGCAACAAAACATTTTCGACCTTTTAAAATAAATAAATAAAATCTCAGAACTCCAGACATTCTTAGCTATAAGCCTTATTAAATTAAGGAGATGGAATAGCTTGCCTCATACAGCAAGAGAACATATTTAACACTTTAAGAATCAAGCAGAATGAGGCAACCTAATTTAACCAAGGCCTTTATAACACCGAATCCCACTTAAAACCACCGTTTTATATACACAATCAGTCACTTTCTTCACATTTTCAGGACAATACCTGCTAACTTACACAATGTCAAGCAGTTGCCAGTCAACTAGATCACCTTGTCTTGTTTTTGAAAAGGCTACATAGTCTTCTCTACATTTAAGACTACTGACAAACTGATCTCCCTGCAGTATCAATCTTCCTTTTTTGTTCTTAAAAGACTAATTGCAACAAGTTTCTTGATGCAAGCTGTTTCTCCAAGGGTAGATGTGAATTACGTGACAAAACTTTACTCAATTCAGAGGAAGACCACATACACTAACAGCTCTTCTCTGTGAAAAAATTTTAATCCAAATTCATAGGCTAATATGAAATTAGTTCTTACTCTACAAAGAAGTCTGTAAAATTAAACAGGATACATTGTAGTCACAGCCCAGTATATACACCCCACAGCTTTAAGCAGTCAGCAAGGGTTGTCATGCCCAAATACTTGTCACCTTTCTTTCGAGAGTGCCCTTCAACATGCATCCATCAGCAGAGGCTTCCTCATGATCTTTTACTAGCAGGTCTTTTAGCATCCACTAAATTAAGCCACTTCAGGACCGTTTTCTTCTTTGTTTTGATTACTTGTCTTCCCAGTCAGTCTGCTAAACTTTCCTACATTCATCCCACCTGATTGTCCATCAAAAGCAAAGAACAGCATACGCTATTTTCTTCCCAAATTCTTCTTACAGCAAAAGGTCTTCATCATTCTCCTCATTATCTGACAAACTCATAGTACATGCTCAAATAAGAGGCCTGAGCATGCACTTACTAACGCTTCCCTCAAGTCTCCGGCAGTACACAGACCAGAGACTTCCTAATTCTGAAACAGTAACCACACTTGACAACTCTTGACAGCTTTTCTTCCATTAACTTCCTGAACAACTTAAATATTTAGGTTTCTTTGATATTTGCAGAGTTTACTCCTTTTTCTGGCTTTCAACGTGCCAGTACTGAGTTCCATTCAATAATATACATTTTACTATTGGGGAAAAAAAATAAAAACCTACTGGCTACTGTCCCTCTGTGGCTTTCATGATAAAAGTCACTGAAATCAGAAGTCATTCCTCAGCAGTCTTTTGCTAGCTGAAGGGTCCCAGATTATTAAAATCATTTCTTATTTGGAAGAAGCTTGATAACTGCAGTTATCCTAGCACCCTATTTGTTTCTTATTTGGAAGAAGCTTGATAACTGCAGTTACTCCTAGCACCCTATTTGTACCTCTTCCTTCATCTCAAAGACTACAGAATGGATAACAACAGCTGTACTGCAGTATTCAACATATGGGTCATCCCACAGATAAACAGTAGAAACTTAATGTTTTCTGTTCTAGTCTTTGTTCCTTTTCTAATAGTTCTCTAAGTTGTACCTGCTTCCTATACTACTCTTGAGTACCAAGGCTTGTTTAGATAGGTCTTTATAGACTTAAACCTGGTCATTTAAAGACCAATAATGAATTTCATTACTTAAATTTCTCTACATCAGATGAACTGCGGAGAAGGCTATTTCCCACTTGTAAAATGTTTTTCCTGCTCAATATTGTGCAGGCATAAGCTTGAGTGCTTGTTAAAAGCAGAGACTATTGTAAGGCAGTATTGTAATCACTGTTAAAGAACCAAAATCTGGAACACAAGATCCAGATTTACAAAGTACATGGGTATGCCTCCTCATAAGATGAAGAGCAGCCATCCACCAGTGCAATGCTTCCATTCTCTATAAAGAATGGTACACCCCTCCCAAAACTAATTGTATGATCAAAAAATGCCTGACCTAGAAATAAGAATGTTTTGAATCTGCAGAAGTTACCACAAGCTTGTCAGTGACAAGCTAATTACTTGGCATCTCAGCTAGTGACACAGAATCCAGAAATGCTTCTTCAAGCACAAAGAAACTTTTATGAGTGAAAGAGGCAATCAGAATTTCTATTTATTTTTATAGTAAGTGTGTACACAATACAGGATTTTTTTTCCGTTTTTTTTTTTAATGAAAAAAAAAGAGAGAAAGCCCAAACTCACATCTCCAAGATCTTAATAATACCAAGAAGCTGAAGAGTCACTCTATATCTAAGACAAAAGGCATCTTCAAAAACATGTTATAAAAAAATATCCAAGCAGCTAGTCTAACTACAGACTACTAGTACTTGGATGAGAAATGTGGAAATAAAACAGAAAAGACTCTGAAAACATTTTTTTTCTTAAACACAAGTACAAAACAGTATTTCCTTGTGACAGTTACAGGCCTCTACTTAGCAGTTTAAATGATTTCTTGGGGAGAAAGTAGTAATGAAAAAGAGTTCTTTCACATTGAAATAACATTTTTCTGCTCTGAAAGCATACATTATACTTCTACTCCCCCAAAAAACAGCAAATGGAAGGATAGAACTTGCTTTACGGAGTTCTAGTAGTCTGCCATCTTCTGGAGTTTCTGGGAAAGTGGAGGAAAAGCAGGTTAAGCACAGAGAGCTCTAACTGCATAATACATTTGCAGCAGTGAGCAGTGGAATGGTCTCAGAGAAAAGCTATTATCTGTATTTCATATTCCCTCAGGAGCTAAGAGACCATTGTGGCAGCCAACTGTGGAAATAAGTCCAAAAAAAAACTGAATCAAAACCATAGGAAGACCAGCAAAGTGCCTTATGTCTGCATCCCGCATCACGCTAGAAAAAAAAAGACTTACCTGCATGGATGAACCGAGCACATGGGAGGTGGAGGAAGGTGAGGATGGTTTTCAATGGTCACGGTTTTCTTGACATGATCTTGACTAATGTCTTCATACATATGCTCTACTGTTAAAGGCTGCCGTTGCTACAAAGAAAAAAGGAACATTTCATCAAAAGCATTACTAACAAAGAATCTTTTACTGCCTCTCAGTAATTCTAGCATCACAAACGTATGTAGTACCGTAAGTCACAAGTTCCTAATATACAACAGTTCTGAAATTACAATGAAAATACAGATTGTGTTAAAATTCATATGGTGTCGAAATAGTACTACATAAAATCTTGCTTTTAGTAGATAAGGTGAATGGTAAATTCTATATATAACCAAGACCTTGGCTCCCCATCTAGGTACCTGAGTCATAAGCCCTCATCAACTTTAACTCAAGAAACTTAGCTATTAAAAGGGAAGTGGTTTAGCTAATCTTTTTATCACAAAACCACATCTGTTTAGTTGTCTAAATTGACAGGGGTTATTTCTCTTAGCTCTGTACAGCAATAGCTTAAAAAATAACAGTGCACAATCCCCCTTTTTCCAAATATTCCTAGTTATCAAGTACAATTTTGCAGTTTAATAGCTTCTGTGTCCTGCAACCTAAAGCCCTGTCTGCAATCCTGCCTGCATAATGGCCTCCTCACCATTTCTTCCTTTGAATTTGCACGGTTAATGAGAAAGTAATAAGAAAGTAGCCTTGTTATCTGACATGGTCTAATTTCACAGAAGTGGAAAAACAAACAAACAAACAAAGAAACACTGCTATACCTCATCATATCCAAATAACCAGAGCCTTGGAGTTTGGTAATATTTGTCGTAAGTGATGTAGAGGTCATAAGTTCTAGTCTGTAGAATAGCATCTTCCCCTCCAACATCAACTTTAGCTTTGTTAACTTCTACAATCTGTCTTGTGTCAAGTGTTGCCTGGTTTTCAAGGTGAAAATGACAACATTAGTATAGTCTTGTTTGTATTCCCTCTTGTCCCATCCTATGTAGCTAGGTAGGGCTGCAAAACCAAAATTAATGCTCTTCAGTGAACATTAAGAAATACAGGCTTTTAGGTTTTGTTTTCAATCTTCAAAGCAGGAATTTAAATTTCTCTCCACTTTTTTTTTTTTTTTTTTTTTTTTAAGACACTACTTCTAAAGGAAAGGTGCAACTACATTGTCCCACCCTCTTCCCTTCTTCCACCAAAAACTTTTAAACAAAAAAGTCAATCCCAATGAAATTCACAAGGCAGGTCTCAGTTTATGCAGGTTTCATGCAAACCTCAGGAGAGTGCCTGCAAATAATGATGCCCTGTTTTTCCACATTAGATTCTGGAGCATGCATGTAATTAACTGAACCTATAAGCCACTCTGCCCAACATATACAAGCCTTAGAACAACCACTGCACTACACAATTCTTGTGAATTGAGCATAGCATGTAAGCAGAGCAAAGCAGAACAGCAAAGAAAGCAAAATTAAAATAAAAATTTTTAAGGACCTAGGAGTTAAGGTAGTCAGTAAAGAAACAAATCCATAGAAAACCAGGCTCAGGAATCCCACTGCTCCTAATAAACTTATGTAAGCCACTTGTCATCCTTATTTTTACTTTGCTTGTGCTCATACTGATGATAAGCATTGTAACAGACAAGACAGTACAGTTCACTCACATCATCTGTCTCCAATAGCCCACTTTCTTCATACTCTGAAAAGAAGATCCATAAAATTCTGTGTTCAGTTCATAGCTAGTTGTCATATTTTTCATTCTCATTGTCACATGTATATAAACATGTTTAATTCAGATAGATTTCCCAACTCGCAAACCAGACCAAGCCTTTTTAATACAAATGTGACAAAGCCCACAAGTACACGATAAACAATCTTTATACAAGTGGTTTTTAGTTGACAGATTAAGTGTAGCCATGTAGCAGGAATGAAGCTATGCTAAATTCCTAATTTTTGTTTGCATCTGTGTTGCTGCTCAAACCTACTTGCCTGTCAGAAGTCATTAAGATTTCATCACACAAATTAAACATGCATCAATAAGACCATACAAAAGATAATAAAGGAGATCTGCCTGCTGATTCTTGTTAGCATGCATTCTGTAAAAATAAAGTAGCATTCTCTTTAAGTACCACTATAGCTAAAGGCCTGAAATACAGCGCATCCCATCCAATTAAGGAAATACCTTCCATGTCTGCGGCTTCTCCTTCATCTTCCTCGTCATCATCTTCACAGGATGCCGATCGCTCTGGTATTTTTATATTATCCTTTATAAGTTAAATTGAAAGCACTGCTTTAAAGACAGCCACATTTAAGATGTATCTACATAGTCTAGTAGCCCCAACAAATCTCAAGTATTTAGGTCCAGTCCAAACAGCCATGCAAAATAAATAAATAAATACATACATACATACATACATCTGCAATACTAACAAGGACTATACTGACCTTAAATATTTGCTTTAAAAATCCACTAAAAATCTCTCCTCTGACTTTGCAGTCCAGAATGATTCTATTTCTATGCAAAGAATAATCACAGTATTTACACAGCCATAATTTGTTTTCAAATAACCCACTTGCTTCAAATGAAAGCCTACAACTCAACATGTAGGTTAAGACTTTCCATAAGCTAAGCCACAGACAAGGCCTCAAACTTTTGTGCCTATGGGTAACATTTGAATCCAACAGACAATTCCAGAGAAATTTAGAAAGGGAGGCCTCCATTTATGTCAATGTCATGATGATTTTCCAGAGAATACTCAAAATAATGATTAGAATTACGAGCTGCTCTAATTGTAAGTTTCCTCACAGGAAAACAAAACAAAACAAAACATAATCAGTACATAACTATGTTGTTGAATACTTTGGCAAACTGCATATAAGCAGAAAAAGATTTGTCATTCTGGATTGGCCCTGTGCCCCAAGAAATGAAGTACTGTACAACAAGCAGACTTATTTCTATGTACAAAATAGAAGTGAAATCCTTAACACAACAGCAGCTGCACATCCAATAAGGTTCTACAATTACACTTTGTAGAAATGCCAGTCACCTCTAGGTGATCCTTAGGAGTGTTTTTTCTACCCTTATGTAACAGAGTTGTCAAAAAGCAGTATTTTGAGAGCACAGTCTCACTTGGATGAATTTCACAGTTAATCACATCAGCGGTGTTTGAGTTGCTTACGATTGTCCATTCTCTTTACATCTAATCTTCACAATCAAAAGACTCATGCTTGGATGGTTTCACAAGTTCTTAAAGGGCACAAATACAACTCCACTTGAGCGTTCAACTCATTGTTAAAATCATTTTGCGCCTTGTGATATTCTCCCCATCTCTTAAGCACATTAGCTATTACACACATCCATTTCAATCTCTGTTCTCAGTTTCATGAGGCCTTAAGTTTCAGATTTTTCCTGCTACCGAGTGATTTTTTTGAAACATACAGAAACTGATGACTTTGTAAGATATTTAAACAGCACTAGTATGTCAGTGAATGTGAAGGCACAAGTCCATCAAACAGGACTTAAAGAGTTTAAACACTACTGCAAGTAAAGTTTAAAGATTATGAATAAATACTTCATACTCCTGCATTATTTTTCCACAAAAAAAAAAAAAATTTACACAGGATCACCAAACATCAGCTTCTTGAGAAACAAGAGGAGTTATCACCATAAATCCAGGTGCATTTTCAGTTTGTAGACGGTTGGTACAAGGGCATACTAGTTAAACACATCCCAAAAAGAACACTGCTATGGTAAACACATGGTAATAAAAAAATGGGCATGTTTAAATTAGTATCGCAAGCTATGAAGGTCAATGAATATCTGCAACCCATCTAGTGACAAAGAGTACTCTAAACTTTCAGAAGCAATACTAGATTGCTGCAGGTAAGATTTCTATTACCTTTATGTCCCATAACAAAGCAAAAGAAAAATTCCAAAGCAAGTACCTTACTGTCTAGTGTGATCTCCTTAACTGCTTCTGTTGCACCCACTATACCTGTTAATTGAACAATAAGTTTGCATTAAAGAAGCCTGCTTCTTTGTTACAGAGCACTACAATGAATGTTGCATCTCAGAAAGCAGCATATGATCATTCCAACTACATCTCACAACAGTTCTAGATATTTGAAAGGCTGTTTATTTGGTGTTGGTAGCATGCTTGGAGCTGGACATCCGTAAACAGACCATGCTGATAACGTGCAGCACAATAGCACAGCTCTTGTGCTGCAAACAAATTGCTGATGGAATACTGCAAAGTAATTTGGATTTTTATTTTAAGGATTGTTGGCACAAAGAATGAATTCAGGATGGGTATTCTTTCAGTTTGACAAGCGAGGCATGCTTCGTTAGTTGTTTCGTAGCAACTTGAAAGCAAAGTGTTGACAACAAAGCAGTAACATGGTAGCACACAATGCTTTTAGCTGGGAGGAAGTAAAAAACACCCCAAATCGCAGCAGTATTAACACTTCAATGCCTCCCCATTAGATTCCCAGTTTTATTATAGCATTCATTTGCTGCTCTTTGGGATACAGGACAACATTCTGCTTTGATACAGTAAATGAATCTTCTTAACTGCTCAATTGAGAAGTTATATCATTAAGGAGAGTGAACCTGAAATCAAGTCACCGTCCTAGAGAAATGCAAGAATGGACCTTAACTGTTTAGGGAAAAGGGATGTCAGGTGAATGCTGCTCAGAAACAATGCATTTCTAGTGGCAGTGTGATTCTTTACGTGCAGTTTTGCCCCACCCACCAAAAAGTGTTGTTACAAAACTTATCAATGCAGATGAAAGGAAATAGGTTTTTATCTCCTGTGACAGTGTTTAGAGACCCAGCTAGGTCTAATTAAAAGTCTTATAGCTGTACTAGCAAAGCACAGAAACCGAATCAGTTGACCCAAATAATTCCACCCAAATAAAACAAACAAACAAAACACCCAACACTTGACAGAGCAGGGAAGGAGAAGGCATACTTATTTCAAGAATATGACAAAGCTATGTCTCACATGACTTCTCCGGGGTGAGGAGTTCAATTATGAATAGCAATACAGTGAAGAATTTTCAGTGATCAAAACCACACATTTACAGAAGCAAAACCATCTTCTTGCACCCCTGCTCTCCCCAGTATGGCTAAATTATTCAGTGAGAGAAGATTTGCCAGAATACAGCAAAAGAAATTACACTGAAGAAAGAAAAGCTGACTGAAATATATTCCAGCCTTGGAGACAGTAAAAGACAATATAATTGAAAGACTGAATTTCATTAACTCCTTACAGCTCATGGAAAAATGGATTAAAATTAATAAAACTGCCATTTCTCAGAAAAGGACAAGGTGGTTTATTAGAAGCTGTGATAGACAGGATCATAGAATCCTAGAATGGCTTGGGTTGGAAGGGACCTCAAGCATTATCAAGCTCCAAACCCCTGCCAAAGACAGGGCCACCCACCTCCATATCTAATAGTAGAACAGGCTGCCCAGGGCCCCATCCAACCTGGCCTTGAACACCTCCAGGGATGGGGCAACCACAGCCTCTCTGGGCAGCCTGTTCCAGCACCCACCACTCTGTTGGTAAAGAACTTCCCCCTGATATCCGACCTAAATCTTCCCTCCTTCAACTTAAAACCATTTCCCCTTGTCCTGCCGTTATCTACCCTTGTAAAGAGTTGGCTTCCCTCCTGTTTATAGGCTCCGTTTAAGTATGGGAAGGCTGCAATGAGGTCACCCTGCAGCCTTCTCTTCTCCAGGCTGAACAAGCTTGATAATGAGAGAGATCCATGTAAGCAATAATTTTTAGACACAAGCTCATTTAAAGACTTCAAACAAAAAAGGATCATCTTTTACAGTGATCACCTTATTTAGCAATATTTTCAGCCCCTCAAGTGACATCAGATACTAAGAGCTGTTTTCTAATTGTTCCCCTTTTTAACTCAAACCCAACAATTTAACAAAATGGGAAATACTACAATCATTAAGTTTCTGCATCATCATTAAGATCTCAAAATCCTTCACATGCAATCTTACTAGAAGTAGAAATTAGTATGTTCTTGAAATATATTTTAAACCAGAGTTCTCTTTAAGAGAACATTTCCTTGCTAAAGAATGAGCCAGTACATAGCTCTTAGCTTCCCCCCTCCCAATAACTTCTTAGAACTTTTCTAAGAGAATACCAAAACAACTAAAACACCGTTGACATCTCTGAAAAGCAGCCTATTTCAGACACATATGGGAATACAGTTAAATACCCAGGCAGTCATATACAAAGCACATGGGTTGCTGGCATAGTAACATACTTTCTTCCAGCTTAGACACAAATACATAGTCATCTACATGAGAAAGATTTTACTTTCTAATAGTGGAAACGGATAATCTTATTGATTACCAAATGCAAAGTTTGAAGCAAGACTCTGAATACCTGCATTGTGAAAGGTGTCTACCCATCCCCCATCACCATCATCTTCTTCTATAATTGCTTCCTGCTCGTCTGAGTACTCCATCTGCTTGCACCTTTTGTAGCACGGTACTGCAAAAAATTGCAAAACAAGATGACTGCAGCCATTCCTATACAAAATCAGATCGATGCAAGAGATTCTTCTACAAGGTCTTCTGAAATACAGTTAGCTCATATCTTTATTTAAGGAATCCTAGATATATATTTCAAATGAAATTAATTATGTTGATCAGCTGTAAGTGGCGTTTTATCTCACTACAGCACATCACTTGTTTGAGTTGCTGCAAGTTCAGTCTTCTTCTAACAATTAGAACTTTTACCCAAACTCACGAGTACCAGAACGAAATTAACTTCTCATGTGTCTTTATCCTACCTATTCATTTGCTAACAACTAAACCACTGCTAAACACTGATCTATTTCTAGCTCAAGTACAACTTTGCCTATATTACCATCAGTTTACTGAGCTGATTTGTCTCTAGAATTCTTTTAAAGTTTGCATCAGATATTTATTGTTAAACATACCTAATTTATGATGCTAATTAACATCTACAAGTCTGGAAGAAGCTACAATTAATATGTTAATTAAAGTAACTTCAGATATATGTATTATATTGCCATTTAAGTACAGCTTTAAATACACTTTTCAGAAAATAGTCGCAGAAAATGCAGATCTGGCTAAGACAAAGCAGACACTTTCCAATTGCATAAAAAAGCAGTACAACGAAAATGCTAATTTTCAGAAAGAGAGAAGGGGGGTTGAAAGTCACAGTGAGAAAACGTTCTCCAAAGACTTCCAAGATGAAGTCTGTAGCGTGGCTTTTGGCTTCACCCTTAGCCCACAACTTCTACTCAGGTGCTTGGCCAGTGCGTCACTACCAGTAGAAATAGCATCAACGCATTGCTTTAAGATGTGGCTTAGGAAGCTCACAAAAACGTGGTATCCTGGAAGGAGTAGAAAAAATAAACCAGTAGATCACCTGACCATTCGGCTATCAAGACTATCTCACTATCGCATACGATAGTTCCCTGCAAGACTCCAAAAGCCTGCAAGTAACATCAAAGCACAAAATACAACTTCCTGCAGGTAAAAAGCTTTTGCGGATCTTTGTAGTATTGCAGGTACTTCTAATTACATTACCTTTGACAAATTTTGATACAAAATCTCTCAAGAAAACCACTCTACCATGGTGGTGCCAATGTACAACAAGCACAGGTCTCTCCTGTATTTTATTAAAAAGGTAGTCATCACAAGTATTATACTACACCACTATAAATCTGAAGAAAACTGGATTTAAAATTGTATTTTATATAATCGTTATTGAAAGGAACGATGCCATCAGCTATGCATTCCAACTAGAAGCATTGGTATCAAAATTCTGGGAACTTCAATAACCCAAGATTTCAAAAAGGAGGAGTAATGTAAACATATTTCTTTTTAAAAACCAATTATGATCTGAAGGGCGAGGGGAAAAAAAAAAAAAAGATTGACAAGGAGGTTTATGGCATTTAAGCTTCATTTTTACTTCATCAAAAGAAACTGCATTGCTGGTATAAAGTCCCGATAACAACTGATAAAAGATTTCAGATGTGCAGGAAAAACCTCTAATATCACAAGGACAAACTATGCTTCTTTTGTCAATACAGGCAACGAGTTGACAGCACAATCAACCACGCCATCAGTCCTAAACACACTTATACTTAAACTTCAGCCTTACCATTTTTAGTTACCAAAAATTGTTTATCTGTTGGCAGATAAGCCTTGACTTTTAGCTCTTCTCCTGAAGCCCTGCAAAACAAAGTGCAACATAAAAAGGTTGGGAATTTTATGACGTTCAAGCAAAAGATCCCTATTTTCAATCTAAATCAAGAGTATTTCATGTACTCCTTTTGAACTTTTCACAGAATTTGTTTGCTTTCCCCTTGGCCATATAGAGACTTCAACATCTGTATGAGATCGAAAAAAGTTGGCCATTCCTAAACTATCAAGTCTTGGATTACAAATATTTTCTGCTTCAATAACCACGTTTACCCTGAGATAGCCAAGCAAAGATGGGTTGACAGAACAATCTAGTCTGTAAGAAACATACTAGAATCAGCAACAACATAGTATCAAGCATCTCTAGAAAGCAACTTCTGAAAAAGAAATGGACTTCTGAAGATATAAAACCTGTCCACAGTAACTGGAGTTCCAGTAATCTTGCTAAACTCACATTATTCAGAGTATTTCCTTTTACCTTCCTTCCTTTTTGGTTTGGAATAAAAGTCTTCTAATCTGCTAAACAGCCTGCTGCAAACTGCTTATGCACAGACATGATTCAACATCTTATTTTTTTCTGAAGAAGACAATAAAAAAGGCAAGAAACTAATTCAAGTATAATAATTCTTCCTTCATCTGTTCATGGTCCATTATACCAACTGCACAGAATGATTAGTTTTATAATGCAAGATACTAATAAAATGCAAGAAAGTACCTTATTTGCACCCCCTACTGTGTGTGAATCACAAGGGATTTCCCAGAACAAGCACAGCACAAAGCAACCTGGTGTGGGCCAACTTGAAAATATTTAACAAAACTCTTGCTTAAAACATACCAATTACAACTTATTTTTAGCAATTCTGGTTGGACGTGGCCTTTTTTTTAATCACCAAAGACAAACTTGGGGAGAGACACTGCTACTGCAGCTAAATACTGAAAGCATGCATGGTATGTACTGGTTTATTTCCACCAGAGCCTTTGGAGAAAAAAAAAACAAAAACAAAAACAATACCCACAAACAAGCTCTTATTTCCCCTACTGCTACAAAGAACAATAAAAAAGACCTGTTTGACTTAAAGTTCATAGATCTTCATCATAGAGTAGATTGTACTGCAAGAGTCAGAGTACTATTCTGAAATGAGAGGACTGTACAGTTGTATCCAATGGAAGCCCAGCAAAGCATTGGTAGGGATGCTAACTTTGTGCAATTCTTTTCTGTTTATACTTACCATTGCCAAGTAGGACAGTGGTGAACTAAGTGATCGCCAGCTGCGACAAACTGTTAAGGCAAGAAAATATTAAAGAACTGTTAAATAGAGCATAAGAAAGCAATGTGCAATTCCTGCAATGCTACTAATACTTCAGTTGTATATTCCTCTGATACTTACTACATAGTTAATCTGTTTATATTAGTTTGGTGTTTTCTTTAAACTATTTTTCAGCTAACCATGATGACTTACAAAACTAAATCAACTTCACCTGAAGGAAATGCAAACTAACCATTGCTTTCTAGTCCAAGTTAAATCGTTGACTTTGTGATGAATAGATTATTTTTATTTGCCACTCTTCATGTTTTAGAAAGACGCTGAAGAGATTAATATGAGATGAATAACTGAACACTTAGGCTTTCCATACAAAATCAAACCAGTAAAAGCATTTATGTATATTTATTTGAGTTTCGGCTACAAAAAGAGTTTAATCCTCTTCTAGTGTTCAAAGCAATTTTGCAGCAAGAACAGAAGTGAGACTGTCACTATTTCATTGAACTAGTGAGATAACTGCAACAGAGGAGTAAACAGTATGCTTTAAGAAATGAGCACCAACCACCGTATGTCACCACCGACATTTACTAGATACGGATAACCACGCACTTAGTAAATTGAAAAAACTTACGTAGAACTTTGTTCTAAAGAAATAACTTTTAAAAATCTTCACTCTACTTTCTCTTAGTATCAAAGTTAACAGCTATTTCACCATGCAAAAACTGTACCAACTCAAAATCTACCCAGCATATTCTAACCCACTGGGCCTAGTTTTCCCGCACAAACTGTGAAAAGGAAAGCTGCATTTAAGAATAATGATTTCTGTGCTCCATGCACTAGTTCAATTTGAAAAGATGGTACACACCTAATGCTACAGTTGTTTTCTTCTCTTAAAATGCCAGTTTACAACAATATATTTGTAAGCTGCCCACAAGGCATTATGGAATGACACAGCAGGCTTGTAGCACAAGCATCAGCCATTTTCTCATCGTGCCTTCCAATGCAAGGCTCAGCGCACAGTGGAAAACACCAGATCATGTACTGCATATGAGTTAGCAGATTTGACCTCTGCAAAAGAGAGCTGTTTCAACCAGTCTCCAAGAGGAGCCGCTAGTTGAAATGAAATTTTCAATTTAAGGAAAACAGCAAACCCTTCCAACACACAGACAAATAATAATAATAAAAAAAACCCTCATGCACTAGGCTTTATGTAATAACAAATACCACATGAAACTCCAGAATTGTCTAGAATTCTCTGTTCAGGAAACCGGAACAGTGCTTGCAGCTCCAGTGTTAAAAGACATTATTTAAGATGAAAAAAAATTCAAAGCGTTCTTTTCAGGTCTTGTAATGCAGAAATCTAAAAGAATCTCTAAATTTCACTTGCATTTTTCTTCAGCTTGGACAGCATAATTAAACTAGGTGGTTTCACTTTCTATTTCTACTGTGCTACTGCTACCGTACCTAAACTGGTAACACAAAAGTGACTACAGAACAATTTTAGGACAACATCTTACTTCTACTCTTGAAAAGAATGATTTTAAAGATTTGCCCATGCTCACATACGAAATTTAAAGGGCTATCTTTATAAGTTATTAATTAACAAGAACACATGACAGGCAAGAACTTGCTAAAATTAAATCAATTACACAGATACAAAAAAAAAAAAAAAAAAGAGTACAAATGTTGAATTTGATTAGCCATCATTAGTGTCATTATCATAGAATGGTTTGGGTTGGAAGGGACGTCTAAGACCACCTAATTCCAACCCCACTGCTATAGGCAGGGACACCTCCCACTGAACCAGGTTTCTCAGAGCCCCATCCAGCCTTGCCTTGAACCCTGCTAATAGATTCATATTCACAGACAAGCCACAGGATCAGAGAACCATTAAGGTTGGAAAAGACCAATAAGATCATCCAGTCCAACCCTAACTCAGTCCCCACCACGCCCACTAAGTCATGTCCCTCCTCACAAAGTTTACTATAGTGGTGAGTGTCTCAGACTAAGATGCAGGAAAAACAAGTTAAATTGAAATTAATTCATTCACCCAGGAAATCCAAACTCATTCAAAGATAACATCCTAGCATCATCACAGGTGACTTCAACTCTTTAGCAATCACTATTCTATAAAGAACAAAACCATCAGTGAGTAGAAAAGGCTGTCAAAGAGACAATAAGCAGATCCATGCTTCAGTCCTATCTAAGTTTAAGAAAACAATTTGTCTTGCTGGATAACCATTTCTCTTGAGTACAGCTTTGAAGGATTCAATTTATTCATCCTATCAGCATCAGCGTTTACACAGATAATAGATACTGTTTGCATTACTTTACTGACACATAAATACTGCAAACAGCTTAATGTAGCATAGAGTGGTTCTTGCCACTACAGAAACTACCTTCTTTCAGTTGTACTACTGAGTTCTCTCCTTCAGATCAAGAAGGGATTAGGCACTAGTACATTCATTTACACTTCCTCTGTAAAGTTACACTTGTTTTAAACATAGACAATAAATATATTAGTACGTAAAATACATAAACATCTACACACACATACATTGTTATCAATACAACAGAACGCTTCGTTACTAAGCCTGTTCTTCTGAGTACTACTCTTCTGGATGACAGAGAGCACAAATGCTTGCATGTCTCATAAAAATACTAGCTACCAGCATTAGGAAAAGCTCTCCTGTCCATACTAGCTGCAAGTGGTTCAATTTCATCTTCACATTTGTAAGTCATCACATTTTTCTCTCCTTCTACCTAACACTCTGAACACTGTTCAGTAAGGACAACGTATTTTCAGAACAGTAGCATTTTAATGTGAGAAGAAGGATAACCAGAGAGAGTCCAAATAGCACTGCATAATCAGTGTTTTTACTATTCTAGAAAAATTCTTTTTTTTTCCTTCTTTAAAAACTGCAACTGCTTGGCAGCATGAAGCAGCCTACAGAGGGAGGGGGGAAAAAAAAAGAAAGGAGAAAAATAAAAGCATTGAATGCTTACTGTGAACAAGCATATATAATGATTTAGCCATAGTTCTGGATGGAACCAAAAGTGAGGTAAGCGAGATACGGTAATATAACTTATCCCTTGAAATGTTTATGGGAAATAAAAGATATTCCTCTTAACTCCCAAGACAAGTGGAGCTGTTGACTCAGCAAAAACTTTCTTACTAGTGTTTTAGGACATAATACAGGAAAAGACATCCCACATTCAGATCTCAAGAATTCTGATGCTGATCTACTTCACCTGTAGGGTAAGAAGGCCATTTAGAGCTTTCACAGTGTGGAAATTGTTTCAAGAAGGAATATTTAACTGACAAAGAAGTAAACTGTTTGAGATGAGCACAGTCACTTTTAAAAATTATCAGCACTTTCATGCTTTCCAAATGTATTTCAAAGGTTCTAAATACTTACTTCTTCAGGTGTAATGACTCCAGTTTCTTTAAATTTGGACTCCTGCAATAAAGAAATGGTGGAGATTTTGAGCTTGGCTGGCAAATCAACATACTCACTTTACTGGGACAAAAATATCTGCTCAGTCCACACAGATCTGCAAAGCAGCTTGGAGTCAGCCTCTGCTTATGCTGATACCTCCATATCCTATAACATAAGGCCTGATAATATTACTTTGTTGCAGACTTGGGAGGGTGGAGGAGGGGAATGAGGTTCATGATAGGATTACAAAGTTGTTCTGTTGGTAGTGGTTTTTAATTTATTATTTTTTGCTTTTGATACAGCCAATTATGTCAACAATAATAAATATATTGTAAGAAAAATAATAAAAATAAAATAAGAAAAAGAAGACACCTTGCACTGTGTATTACACTTCCCAGTAAGAGACAGAAAAGCAGTTGGAAATAATGATCTTCAGAGTAATAATTTTGAGACTGTTTAAAACACTGAATGACAGTGTAATCAATAAAAAAGTGCATCAATATGTGGGTTTCTAGGTAAGAAAGGTCATGAAATGAAGGACTGAACCAACTTTCACCTCTGGCAAGAAAAGTTCCAACGACACTGTTACTAGCTTTTTTTGTACCCATTTTGTTTTGATGCCTTCATTATACAAACCACTGAACCAATTATGATTACAACTGATTGCAAATAGCCACATCATTTAGTTTTGCATAGAAAGATTAAGAACTTTTGCATTAAAGACAACATCTATAAAGTTTAAGACTACATTTTCAGTGTAATCAAATTTGGAGAGAGAATATTCTGTTTATGATTCATTTATGTTTTTTCATTCAGAATAGCCTCAAGGAAACCGGCTGTTTTCCAGCTATTTAAGAACAACTTTTGAAAGAATATAGATTTCAAGGATGGCATAGCTCACTTTTCAAGTCATCAATTACTGCATAACTTCTTGCCCTCAAGAACCCATGATTCTTTTTCACCAAGACTAAGAGCAGCAAACGCAAAGGATTTTATGTTTGGCTACAACTTCAGCAGGTTCAGTCATTAAGAAAGCATTAAAGAAACCAGCTGCTGCTTAACTTAGTTCTTCTTGACGCTTGACCCTGGTACACACTAACACCTGTGCTATATAAAAGGAAATAAGCACACCTATTTCACAGAATCACAAGGTTGGAAAGGACCAACAAGATCATCCGTCCAACCGTCCTCCCATTACCATTGCTACCACAAGCCACTAAACCATATCTCGTAGTTCTTCATCCAGACACCTCTTGAACACTGCCAGGGACGGTGACTCCACCACCTTCCTGGGCAGGGGACGTATGCATGAATACACCTGATTCCTTTCTCTCCCATTATATCTCTAAAGAAGAGACACTGAAGTGAGTGATTAATGATAAACCAACTAGTTGTTGTGCAAACATCACTATATGCATTGCTATATGCAGTTAAGAAAAATCAAAGAAACCTAAAGAACCAAAATTTAGCAATTTGGATTACTATAAAAATTGAGAATTCCCAATAACATATTATGCAACGCCACATTACAGTCAACCCACTATTTAACCTCAAAATTATCCATACACAATATGCAACAAGAACAAGCTTGTGCTTCTGGAATTAAATTAGGAAAAATGTAAAATAACCACTCTCTGTTCCCAGAGGGTAATGAGTTCACTTTTTTAAATCTATGTGCATCCTGTGGTATGCAAGCCTAGCATGAGACACAGTAGCTAAAGTTAACTTCTGATGTTAAGAAATCAGAGCACTTGCTTAAAGCCCCTTGTAAAGGGAATACATGCATGTTATCATCACCTCCCACGCATGAGAAGTTCCACAGCCCCCCAGCACATCTAAGTGCAAAAACTCCTCCACTAATCACATAATAAAATACCAGTTGTGCAACAGCCATAGTACAGTGAACAAGTCACATTTCCACACAAATTCACAGGAGCAGATGGGTCGTACTGGTGGTCAAACCTACAAACCATCCAGGCAGGAGCATGTTATTTGCTTTAAAGGGATAAGTTCAGTTAATAATTGCATATCACTGACTACTGCCCAAGGATCTAGGTTGCACAGTACAAGTCACGTAGAAGGTCATGCAGCAAAACTATAGCCAGAGAGCTTGCTGTTGTAGGCAATTACAGCAGACATACAAGGATTACTCCAGAAGTAATACCCCCTATTTTCTTATGTTGGTCTACGGTGTCAGAGACAGATGTAGGTGATATGGCAATAGGGGTTGAACGTTCCCACCAATATTCCATTACACTTGGTTGCCGTGTGACAGATGGCAGCAGAGGGGCAGTCTGATAAAATGGCATCTGACTTGGGAGTGTGGATGAAACAAAGGTGTGCCACTGAATTCCTTCATGCAGAAAAAATGGCTGCCACTGACATTCATTGACACTTACTGAGCTTCTGGAGACCAAACAGTGGATGTGGGCACAGTGAGATGGTGGGTAGAGTGCTTCAGCAGCAGCAACTGCTGGTCATCTCCAATGATGCAGATTTTGATGAGTGGCATGCAGGCTCTTGTTCATCACTGGCAAAAACACACAGCTAATGCTGGTGCCTATGTTGAGAAATCATGATTTGTAACTGAGAATTTTGTCTGTCAAATGGTGCTATTGTACTCTCTGTATCTGTTGTAGTTTCCATGGAAATAAATAGGAGGCATTACTTTCAGAATGACCTATGTATTTTAATAAAAACATGGAAAAAGTCTGAACATGAGTAGTGAGAGAACTGCTGAGAAGTTAAATATTTCCATGCAAAGTTGAGTTTTGAAGAGGAAAATACTTGTAAACGGAAGGTAGAATATAATACAGAGCTGAGAAATGGAGAAAAATCACTTCCTACCTACCTAAACAAGCAGCAATAGATGTGCTGTATACCTTTATAAGCACATTATTAGGTGAGACCATCAAGAATTTCTACTGTTTGGTGTTATGTTGCACAGACGCTTCCATTTATTTAGCAATGCTGATACAGTCAGCTATGCTACACAGCTTTATATGTGCACACGTAATAAAGGCATCACAAGTTTTTTTTCTGTCAGCTGAGAAAGCTGCACTCTCACCCAAAATACCTATTGCAACCCACCCCTGAAACCATGCTCAAGCCTACCACTACACAAGCACATCTAGGTTCCATCCCTGCTCGCAGCGGCGGCTAACGTTCAGCCACTTCAGCACAAACCGATGACAGACAAGCTGTTCCCCCAGCAACCCGCCACCTCCCGAGGCCTGCCACCCCCCGGGGGATGCTCCAGCCCTGACGGGACGCAAAGCGCAGCTCAGCCCCACGGAAGCACCGCAGCTGCCCGGCCCCTCCTCTGGAGCCGAGTTGCAGGGACGGGGCGGCGCCCTCAAGACCCCCGAGGCGCCAGCTCGGCCTTCACAGAGAGGGCGGCCACCCCTCCCCCCCGGAATGGCCCCAACGCCTCAGGGAGCGCGCGCCCTCCGCGCAGGCCGGCACCTTGAGGACGGGAGTGAGGTACTCGGCCACCTCCAGGGCCTTCCCCTTCACCGTGTTGATGACGTTCTGCATACCGCCACCGCCACAGGGCCACGGGAGCGATCGCCGCAGCCAACGGTCACGGCGGCACCGGCAGCCCCGCCCCCTGCCCCGGCCACGTGACCCGCCGCCTTTCCCCTCGCTCCCCGCCTCCCGCCCCGTCGCGCGCCCGACGCGCCGGCGCTCAGGGGCGCGTCACGCATATCATGTGCGCATGCGCAGACATAGGTCAAGACAGGAAGCCGGCCGGGAATAGACGTGAAGATCACGTGGTGTGTGTGTGGGGCGGGGGGGGGGGGGTGATGGTGATGAGATCCGGAACTAAGCCTGGGTCACGTGGGCAGTTGTCATGGAGAATGAGGCACCGGAGGAGGGGCGGTCAGGGGGCGAGCGCTGCCGCCCGTCCTGGGGGAGGGCCCCGCCCCGTTCGACTCCGCCCCAGCAGGTGAGGCCGTCGGGGGCCCCCTCGGTGGGGGAGTGAGAGGGGGGAGGTGCTGGGGATGGGCGCTGGGAGAGGAAGAGCAGCGGGAATAGAGAGAGGGTCGTGGTCCTCGTCCCCCGCCGGCGACGGATGCGTTTGACGGCGGTGTCGCTGTGCCCGGTGCTGGGCAGCTGCGCGCGGCGGGGCGGAGAGCCGCGCAGCGACGGCCGAGGGTGGCGGGAACCGACCCGGGAGAGCCGAGCGTCGGATGCGCCTTGCCGGTCCCCCGTCTCGGCGGCCGGCGCCTTCTGCGGGCCCGACTCGCCCCGCGTCGTGAAACGGAGACGTGGCAGGGAACGGCGAGCGCAGCCGCGCGGCTGAGGTGCACCCGCTGAGGTAGAACGCCGCGAGGGCCCTGACTGTTGACAGCCGTCCCCTCCCTCCCCGCGTGCCGTCGGTGCCTGGTAGTGCCGGGGCCGCCGCCCTTCCGTCCTTCGTTAACGGGTGGCTGAACTGCGGAAACAGCCGCCTGGAGCGCGTCTGGTAGCGGACGAACCGCGGGTGGCCCTGTGCAGCCCTGTCTGCTGGGATTGGGAACAGGAGTTGTTTCTGACAGCCTTCGATGTCGGGTTGGGTGGAACCCTGGGCAGCCTGGTCTGGTGGGTGGCAACCCTGCTCACGACAGGCGTTTGGAGCTGGACGGGCTTTAAGGTCCCGTCCAACCCGGCCCTTATGTGATACACGTACATGTGTATTCAAACCTAAAAATTGTGTAGAGGAATAACACTGTAATTTATTTACCTTGTTCAGCTGGTCAGTATTCCATAGATATCACTGTGTATGTGAGGTGTGTTTATTCCCCCCTTCCTGGTCCTCATAGCGCATCATTTTCCCTCTTAAATAAAATGATAACTGTAGCATGCAATCATGGCTCTCAACACAAACCATTTTGTTTACAATAACACGAAGTAATAAAGGGCACACGTTTCACCTCACCGTATCAGTTTCTGGAAGTACTGTTTATAGTGTATGTCTATTGTGTTGTCCAAAGGGCGCTGACAGCAAGGCAGCGGAATGGAGAGCAAGTGCTGTTGTCGCTCTGTGGTTTGCTCCAAGACAACCATCTACACCTTTCTTCTTGGAGGAATCTTCATTGCTCTGGGCTCGAGTCGAATCCTGCTGATGAAATATTCTGCTAATGAAGGTATCATTGGACAGTAAATATAATGAACCTCAAGTAAGAGTTGTCATTTCAGGTGTAACAGATACCCCAAAACCTAGTTTTCCACCTGGTTTTCCATTACATAAACTGAGACATAAATTTCGTTGGGTCTAACATACAAATAACAATTTGAGGTTGCAAGTTATCTGATCCAGTTGAAGATTAGCCTCAAAAGATGAGACGATAAATTACTTCATAGCTAGTTTTCAAATACTTGGTTGTGCAAGCCCTGTTGGTTGTGCATGACCAATTTATTTGTTTCACAATGTCTTTAGGAGAAGATGGTCTAGTAGTGTGCAAGCTGCCTTACTGCTTCTCCATTCAGCAAACCTTAGCAAAATATGCTATCAAAGAAAAGATAAAATCCCCAAAGTAGGTTGTGTCATCCTGGAAGCTTTGTCCTAGTAGGTGAAAGTACTGTAGTTCTTCCAAAAAAATGTACTGTAAACTGAGAGCAAGTGAGGAAGGGTTTCAGCACAGAAGGGCAACTGACTGGTCAAAAGCTGAGTATTTGTAATAGAAGTGCTAACACTTCGTGTTTATGAGCAGGGGCTCTAATTCTGGCTGAAGGGGTTAAAATATTTCTTTTTCCAATTGTGAATGCAAGAGGAATCTGATGGTGTACTCTCTGCAATTTGCTGAATCCCACAGATAACAAGTATGATTATCTTCCTACAACAGTGAACATATGTTCTGAAGTAGTAAAACTGTTTCTGTGCGTGGTATTGGCACTATGGGTTAAGAAAAAAGGTGAGTGTATATGTTTAAAGTAACTAAGATGTATTGACTTACTAAGATTTATTATACTTCATATCTTTTTCTTTTTTTCTTCCCACTAATAGATTCACATTTAATGGCATGAAGTAAGTCCTGACAGTAATGTTCTCTGGGATTATGTCTTCAATACACAATAATAACTATACTTATTATAACTCTAATTTGTGCATTAAATTCAGATGTTCTCAAGTTGTTTGTGTGGTAGCTGAAATGAAGATGGTGAGTTGAATTTGGAAGTGTAATGAAGACACAATTTAATCTTTTCTGAATTCTAGCACAGCATCGGGCTAGGGTAATAGGAGTCTCCTCACTGTGAAGACATAACTGAAAAGAAGCTTGTTACTGGCTACCCTCTGGGTGCTAAATGAACAGATCCTCCATCTGTGTCATTATTTCAAATCTAGATGAGACTGATAATCACCCGATACTGATGTGACTATTGTGTGGGGGCTTTCTGGAATGCTTTTTGGTCTTCAAAGAATGATTATGATGTGTTTTTGCAGCAGTTGGAGAAACACTCTGATAGGGTTAAAGGATTCTCTAAACATTTTTTTTACTGTTCCTGTTCAGCCCTAGAACAGAACAAGACAAAATGGCAAAAGAAAAGAAAAAACAGAGGAGAGCAAAGCTAGGGATTGCAAATTTTACCTCCTGGTTCTGATTCTTATGTGAGAAACCACTTGAGAAACCCCAATGCAGGGTTTCTGTCTTGTGGACAGATGAGCAAAATGTGCTCAGAGAAGTTGTGGAATCTTCTTCTTTGGTGATATTCAAGACTTGTCTGGGTGCCTGCCTTTGTGACTTGCTGTAGGAAACCTACTTTAGCAGGTTTAGCAGGAGGGTTGGACTCGATGATCTCTAGAAGTCCCTTCCAACCCCTACAGTTCTGTAATTCCTTCATAGTTTCCTTAGTGAAGCAAGGATATGAATGCTCATAGACACTAGATTTCTGCTTTAGCTGTGTGTTCTGCTTTGGGGATGTGTCCTCTGTGTTGCCAGAGAACAATGGTGTACCTATTCAAAGGGCTTTGAAATGGACTTCTGATAATAAGGAAGTTGGTTTTCCTATTGATTTGTTTTCCTTCCAGAGGGCTGCTTAGATCATCCATTCGGATGTCTTTCCTGGAAGAATTTTTGTAATTCCATGAAATGGTCAATTCCTGCCTTTCTTTACTTTTTGGATAACTTGATTGTCTTCTACGTGCTGTCCTACCTCCAGCCAGTAAGTATGTGTGTACTGAATGAAGTATCTTTCAGTGTCTTAATAATAGATAAGACTGACTGTAGGCTATCTACAGTTGCTACATTGACAATACAAGATTTGTGGGTAAATGAATTATCTGAACAGCTAGACCATCCTTTATCCTGCCAGTGGCCCAGTTCGACAGCTCTCAATAGAGAAAATGCACAGGAACATTCCTCTATCCTAAGTGATTTAGGAATAGGCTGAATTTCTTAAGTATGGGGCAGGTTTTTTGTGCTTTCCATCCTTTGGCTTCTTCAATTCTGTATTTCTCTCTCAATGCATTTGCACGTTTTGCTGGTATTTGAGTTGCCCTTTTCTGTGTGGCTTCTGCCACTTTATTTACATGACTTCACGTGTTGTCTTGTTTTCTTTCCTCAGTAATTCCAAAGAAAATCAAATAAATGTAATCCCCCAAAGCAAAAAAAAAAAAAAAAAAAAGTGTAATAGGAAGTGAATAGGGAAGGAATAAAACTGTTTGGCTCTCAATTTTTTACTTTTTATGTAACAATATATTAATCTTAAATATGTTTAAAGTTTTCATTTATACTTTTTTTTCTAGCTACATTCAGCCTTCTGAATGAGTCTACATATACTTAGGAAATATGGTTTTATTGTGCTCTCTCTATGCTAGCGTACCTTTTGGTTCAGAATCGGTTTGAAATTTCATGGAAACAAATGGGTATTGCTTACTGTGAAATACTGTGTCTACTCTTTTTTACCATTAAAACTTTGTATAACTCTTTCTGTTCATTCTCTTTCAGGATTTCCTCTCTAAAATAATGTCCTTTTAGATGTACGTTTCTGGTAGGGACAGAACAGAGAGACCTGGCTGAAAAAAAAATGGATTAAAATGAATATGCCCCTACAATTCTGTGATTCTGTGTAATCTGGTATCTTAAAATAAGTAGATGTTATTTTGTTTGTGTTCTTTGCTTTTTTGGGGGGGAGGAGAGGTGTGGGGGCAGAAGGAAATTCAGCTGTAACATTTATAATAGCCAAGTCTGATATTTAAAAGGCTTTGAGTAGATAAAACTGTAACACCATCATGGCTAACAAGACAGAAGTAGTAAATGAGGTTACCAAATACCTGCAAGATAGAATACCTTGATGGAGTTATAAAACCCTCAGAGTGAAAAGGCAGATGCAAGGTGCCTGAAAAAAGGCAGCCATGCCTGGCTGAACTTTGTTTCATATGAGTTTTAAAACTAAATAGGTTTTGGACTGTGTCATACTTAGATGAGCAGGCGTCTCAAGTATAGAGTTGCTTTGGTGAGGTCTTTTCTCTTGAAGCTTCAGCAGTAACTGCAGTTATTCTTCAGTGTTTAGTGTATGTTATTTTTAGAGGCTTTGCTTGTAATGCTGGTAGCATGTAAGCCACTAGCATGGCTAGTGTATGTAAATTTTTTTTCCAATTCATGCTTATGTGAGACAGAAGTCCCCTGTGGCCTCAGAATAAAGCAGAATAAAATTCATTTTAACTATTCTTCCATAGATTTGGGTTGTATTATGTTACCAGAGATGTTGTTTCATGTATGCTGTGTTTTTGTCTCAGTCAAAAACTCAACCATTTTTTTGCATGTCATTTGTACATCAATTTTAAGTCAAGCCTCTTTCTTCCAGAGTGGTTCCACCAGCTCCAGTTTCATCTGTTCATTCAGTGTTTTCTTCTTCCATAATTTTCACCCAACATGAGTTTTTAACTGAGTTGTAATTTCACAGAGCATAAAATGAAGCTGTGATTTGTTAGGCAGACATGTCATGCATCAGCTTACTTGAGACCCCTCATCATGCTGCTTCATGAGTAAGTGATCCGGGAGAGCCAGCACGGCTTCAGCAAGGGCAGACCAATCTGGTCGACTTCTACAGTGGAGTTACAGCAGCAGTGAACAAAGGAAGGGCAAATGATGTCGTCTTCTTTGTCTTGTGCAAGGCCCTTGACATGGTCCTCCTCTACATCCTTATCTGTAAATCAAAGACAGATGGATTTGAAGGGTGGACTATTTGGTGGATGAACATTTGGCTGGATCCTTGCAGACAGAGCATTGTGGTCAATGGATCTATGTCCGGGTGGAGTCCTGTCATGAGTGCTGTCCCCCCGGGGAGTCAGTTGTGAGACCATTGTTCTTGAGCATCTTTATCAGTGATGTGGACAGTGAGGTTGGGTGTACCCTCAGGAAATTTATCAATGACACACCAAGCTTGATGCAGTCAGTATGACTGGAGGAAGGGATGCCATCCAGAGAGCCCTATGCAGGCTTGAGAAGTGGGCCCATGAGAGCTTGATGGGGTTCAACAAAGCCAAATGCATGGTGTTGCACTTGTGTCAGGCAATCCCAGATATGTGTACAGGCTGGTAGGGGAGCTCATTGAGTGCAACTCCGTGGAAAAAGGACTTTGTGGTCCTGGTGGATGAAAAGCTTGACATGAGCCAGCAGTGTGCACTTGCACACTGTGTGCTGGGCTGTATCTAAAGAGGAGTGGCCAGCAGGATGATGGAGGTGATTGTCCCCCACTAGTCTGTGCTTATGAGGCCCCGTCTGGAGTACTGCATTGAGTCCTGGGACTGCTGGCACAAGAATGATGTGGAGCTTTTGAAGCAAGTCCAGAGGAGGCTCACAAAGATGATAGTGGGATGAACCACTTCTCTGAGGAGGAAAGGTTGAGGGAACTGGTCTTGTTCTGCCTGGAGGAAAAAGAAGAGGCTCCAGGAAGACCTCATTGTGGCTTTCCAGTAGTTGAGGAGAGCTTAGAATCCATGACTGACTTCTTATACAGGCAAATAGTAATAGGACAAGGTGGAATTGCTTTAAACCAAAAGAGGAGAGATTTAGGTTAGATGTTAGGAATATTTTTACTCCGGGTGTTGAAGCACTGGAACAAGTTGCCTGGGAAAGTTGCGGATTCCCCATCACTGGAAACATATCAAGGCCAGGATAGATGAGGCTCTGGGCAGCCTGATCTAGTATGCGGCAGCTCTGCCCACAGCAAGTAGTTTGCAACTATAAGATCATAAATGTCATTTCCAACATAAGCCATTCTGTATTCTATGATATTTAGTATTCAGCAGATAGGGGTTTTTTTGTTTGTTTGTTTGTTTTAAATAAAGTGTCACTAAGGTAATGGGAAAAGGGTATATGCTTTTCCTTGGGTAAATGAAAAAGACTCTAGTGCAGAATGGGATTGTGGAAACAGAGTTAAGAAAGTTCAAGGCAATGCCAGTACCTTGCACTTTTGAATCTAAATTTTTTTTTTTTTTTAATTGTCTTTAAAAAGCGATCTTAATCCAAGGTTGAATTGGAGGAAAGAGTTCAGATTTCCACATCTCAGTATGTATACTGGCTACACAAGAGTTGTTTTCACTTGTACATTGAAATAGTATATTTTTAGAACAGTTGCAGTCTTGGTAATTTAAATTGAGCATCTCCTCATCTTTTATAATTGATAGAGCAAATGTGCTGTAAATTTATTAAGTTTATTTTCTGCAAGTGCCTTGTCCAAGTCTGGGATTTCATGGATGTTGTAATCTGTCATTAAAAGCAGGTTCTTTTTCTGCTACTCTTATTTTTGTTTTGGAGCAGTTTCCTCCTGACTGGTCAGCCTGGCTGGGGAACTTATCTGAGAGACTTGTGAACCATTGCCATTTTTGCCAAGTATGTTTTCAGCTGAGTTAGCTTCCTGATGTCTTTGTTTCAGTACAGTTTTTTTTCCTCTGCAGTGGAACTGAGAATCTGTGCTTTGCTTGATGCTTTGAAATGGCACTTCAGTGTTGTTTCAGGGTTATGCTATCCTACCACTTTGTTGAGGAAATAAGGTTCAGTACTAGAGTGATAGACGGTTCAGTACTAGCTTTGCACTCTAGTCTCCTTTCTGTAAGGTGTCACTGAAAGTTGGTGGGCTTTTGATATCAACGTGTCTGAATTATAACTTTGTTCCTCTTTTTTTCTAGGCAATGGCTGTCCTCTTCTCAAATTTTGTCATTATAACAACAGCTCTTCTCTTCAGGATAGTGCTAAAGTAAGTAGTACTTAATAAGGTAAATAAAACTTTAAATGTTGTCTTTCTAGCCTAGGTACAGTGGTTACACTACAGTCTTTCTTTGATAGCAACAGTAATACTGTTTTCTTGTGACTACATCAACTTAGAGAAATGGCTTTGTGTTCTACATATGAAGGTGTTGGAAATAATAGCTTTTTAGAGGCTCCTACATATCTCCATGTATCTCCATGACCATGACGTATGGTCACCTGTGATAGACTGCAAGTGATAGATGTTGAATGATAAGAATTAAGGTTTGGGTTTGTGTACCTTCATTTGTGCATTAAATCTCATACTTAATGATGAGCAGTATACTTCCAGTCTGATGTAACTCTTAATGGAATGTAAAGGTAATCTAATAAGA
Organism: Alectoris magna; assembly: GCA_030625065.1. NCBI lineage: Eukaryota > Metazoa > Chordata > Aves > Galliformes > Phasianidae > Alectoris > Alectoris magna. Next base: position 113,000,780 of record CM060560.1, read on the forward strand.
AAGGATGATACGCATGAGAGTGAAATAGGTATTTACAGTAATACTGTTCCTGCCCTAATGTTTCTGATGAACTGCAAAGGGTAAGTCTCTTCTTTGTTATTCATGTGATAGGGAAAAGGATATTAGCTTTCATACACTACCTGAAAAGTTATTTGTGGTGAACCTTGAACAAAGATGCATTTTCCAGAGGTGTTAATATTCCAGAAGAGCGTCTGGTAGTCTGGCCAAAGTGCTTTTTCTCCGTTCTTTAGTTTTATATCTCTTGTGATGTCACAGATTGCTTAATATTCCAAATTTCTGATATTCCCCTTCCCTCCCCCAATAAACTGGTTTGCTTGAGTGAGAGGGTAGTTATAATAGTTAAGACCATTAGGCCTTGTACATTATGTTTCTACCATCATAAAATATTTCAAGTGTACAAAATCATGGGAAAAAAAATGCAATGTTGTAAAGGTTTACCAGAGAGATAATTATTTGAATGTCTGACTTCCTTTTAATCCTTCAAGTCTGTGATTGTGTGGACAGCAGTTGATTTTAATTGTCAGGCAACCAGCATCTAGAACTGACTTTATCTTGAAAGATTTTCCTTTCATTATCTCTACATTGGTTTATTCTCTATTCTGCGTCTCTGTAATCACCAGGTAGGAATCCCCTTGTCAAAAAAAAAAAGGTATGCTATGTTGTTGCATTTTCCTGTCAGTTCTCAAAAATCAAGATTTTTCATCATGATGTAGATAAGAAAATGTAGTCAAGCACAATGTCTTGTGTGTGCTTTATAGGGTTTGTTCTCTTGTCATTTAATTTGTGTGACCATGTTTCTGAAGTTTGTGGCTTTTTTGTCTGCTCCTAGGCGAAAACTCTCTTGGGTACAGTGGGCATCTCTGGTCATCTTATTCCTATCCATTGTCGCCCTGACGCTAGGAACTGGAGGCCGTCAGCAAAGCTTGGCTGTGCACGGGTTCCATCACAGTATGTTTTTCAGCCCGTCTAACCACTGTCTTTTTTCTGATGGACCAGAGGAAACGTGCATGGAAAATGGTAGCTGTGGAGCACCAAGATTCCTTCCTGTCTTCCAGTGGAACGTTACAAGTACCATGGCAGGAGCATTGAAACCTCTACGACTCAGTCTGGGACATCTGCTTATTCTAGTGCAGTGTTTCATTTCTGCCCTGGCTAACATCTACAATGAAAAGATATTGAAAGATGGAGATCAGCTTGCTGAAAGCATCTTCACACAGAACAGCAAACTGTATGCCTTTGGGGTGTTGTTTAATGGACTGATGCTGGGCCTACAGGCTAAGGACCGGAGGCAGATAGGGAATTGTGGATTCTTTTATGGGCACAACATCTTCTCAGTGGCTCTCATATTTGTCACTGCTTTCCTGGGGTTGTCTGTAGCCTTCATCTTGAAGTTCCGAGACAATATGTTCCATGTTATGACAGCTCAGATCACCACCGTCATCATCACCACGGTGTCTTTTGTCATCTTTGACTTCAGGCCTTCTTTAGAGTTCTTTTTGGAAGCTCCTGTAGTGCTTCTCTCCATATTCATCTATAATGCCAGTAAACCAAGAGGCCTGGAATATACTGCAATGAGGGAAAGGGGCAAGCTCTTCAAAGGAGACGCATGGGAAAGGTCAAGTGGGGTAAGGCTTTTCCATACTTGTCTTCTCTGATTTTTTTTTCTTATTCCCCCCCTATTTATGCTGTGGGATATGGACTGAAATCATTTGTCAACTGAAACACCAAAACTCCTCGGTATTTGTTAAAAATCTTCAGAAGTGACTGAGTATTGCTTTCCTTATTACACTTTTTCAGTTCATGAATCCTAGATAAAGAATGCTTTTCTGCAGTGACTGTGCTTGGAATTAATGCCTGGAAATTAACAATACTTAAGTAGAACTGAAATTTTCAAGTAGCTGAGCCCACATAATGAAGAAATTAATATTTGTTATTATGATTATTTCTGTCACAACAGTCAAAGATACCCGCAGACACAAAGGTAACATTGGAGTAGACATTTTAATATTTTTTTCATACACAGCATTTTCTCCAGGGCTTTTTGTGTGTTGTTTTTTTTATTCCCCTCCCTATATTGAACTGTAACCTAGACAACTCAAATATGGCACAGAGAGCTTGCCCTTAGGAGTCTCAGCTCATTCACCTGAGCTGAGAAGTCTGTCTAAGGGGGAAGGAGTTCATGTCTCTGCATTCTGTGTGGACAGATGTATGTCTGTAATATATGTTGCAACCAGCAGAGAGTGCTGTCTCCATTTAATTCTAGGAAACACGAAGCTTCCAACGGATGTTTTCTGAAATTTACAAATGGTGCCCTTTTAGGTGCTTGTTTAACAAACAGTATGTGAGATTTTTTTTAATGTTTTTTTTTTTTTTTTTCTTTTTGTACCTGAAACTATCTATTTTAGCATTTACAAGTGAGCATCTGTGGTAAAAACAAAGAATACTGTGTGAGCAAGTTTCCTGATGGTGGGCTATAAGCTTTTTCAGGGATCAAGCTTCAGGAAAAAGCAGTAAAGATAATGAGATTGTCCCTTATAAGTGTATGTGTACTAGAGTAAGATTTCAACACACTGGTAAAAGATAAATTCCTGGATGTTGATACAGAGATTGCTTAAAAATAAACTTTCTTCTCTCTTTCTTTATGTATTGATAACAAGTTAACTTTTGTTCACATTGTTTTCTCCTGCTTCTGGTTCTTGCAGGATGGAGAAGAATTTGAGAGGCTGAACAAACCAAGCAGTGACATTGAAACAGATGAAGATTCACTCTAGCATGGAGCAGGCTGAGAAGAATGCTATTACTCATAGTGAGGGAATGTTCATGTTTCCTATTTTCCCTTTTTGCAGAATGATTGAGACTTCTTTGGGCTTAAATGTCAGAGATAGATGAGGAAAACATTCAAACTCTTAATTTGAACCGCACATTTTTGAAAGCTGTTTTCCCTCTTACCATCTCTGCAAATGAAGAGTTTAAAATCTGCTGAAATAAACAAAGTTTATAATTGAAGTGAACAAGAAGAGAGTTGGACACTGGACTCAGTTGTGTGGGTGACGTGTGCTGCATTGGAGGGCAGTCCTTGCTGCAAATATGCCAGCGTGTCTTTCATCACTTTGGTTGACTGTTGTGAAGCGGTGCAAATTCCTGTATGTATTCCTTAGTTAGCAAAACAGAGGTGATAAAACTGTTGTTCATCCTGCAGAAGTGGTAGGAGGACTGATAAGCATCTTCTAACTAAGCTGGCGCTATTTAACCTTATAAATAATGAGGCATATTGACTGTTTTACTGTATTTTGGTGAATCAGATTGAAACATCCCTAGCTGAGTGGAAGAGTCCCCCTGAAACAACCTCATCAAACCTTGACTTGTGAATGTATAACAAATCAAATAATTTGGGTTAAGGATCCTTCAGACAGAGGAATCTCCAGAGTGTATGTTCAGTATGTATGGTTTTAATTTAATTTTCATTCCTGTTTTACACCAGTGTAACTCTGTACTGGCTCCTGTGGAGTCCTTTTTGATTCTTTGATGTGACTGAAGCAGAATAGATTTCACTAACTTCAGCCACTAGCTCTCTCACATTTCCAATATGAGACTGCTTTGTGCCTGTCTCCCAGTGTTTGGGGAAAATGAAATTTGGAATGCCTTTGTAGAAAATAGTGTATTTTACATGCAACTTATGTGGCCTAACATTGAAAGAGCCTGAATAAAACAAAAGTGTGTTATTCAATTTGAATGTATCATAGGATCTTTTCTGCACGTGGAAAGCATATATGTAGAGATTTAATTTACACTGGGGCCACCGTCTGAAAGCGAATGTTATGTAGCTACAGTGAGGCACTACAACATGCGGAGCACTGAGCAGGAGGGTACAGGTGTTGGTATCATTTGGCGTTGCTCTGCCAACTCAAACTGATAAAGGTTTGCATTCATTTTGTAGAGGGAAAAGTTATTCTGCAGAGTGCCAGGCAGGGTGATCTCAGAATAACTGTTGGCTTGTATTTTGAGTGAGATGAAAAATAGGTTCCAAGTAACTCAGTGAATCTTAAAAATTGAAGGATGAAGTGAATAGGAATGCAGATAAGAGTTATTGATGTGTTCTTGGAAAGATTCTGTCAAAGGAATTCTTAAGGAGGTATGCAATAAGCTCAGCGTCAAACTCTCATACCACAGAATATAGTAATGCATTTCTCTGTGGAATGAGGACAGTTCTGTCTTTGTTCCACTCTGCTACCCTTTTTCCAGGCTCTGTGTGCTAACAGCTTACTTACACATACTGTATGGATGGCTCATTGCTGTATTAATTAGCATACCTTCTGTCACTGATCCGTCAAGAAGGGCAGCCTGTTTCCAGTTGTGGCCTATGGCTGTCATAAACTTTCTATGTGAAATTCTTAGTCTGATTTCTGTTTTTTTGGATGATGAATGTGAAATCTTGCTGTTTTCTCTTTTTTTTCCCCAGAAGCGTAAGCTTTTTCGAGCATGTGTTAAGAATAATTATACAAATTGGAATTACTGTTGTGGTTTGTTTATATGAGGTAACCGTGTAAGTAGTGTTGAGCTGAAAAACATTTTACAGCTGATCTTGTGCTTGTATAGTAGCTCGTTTCAACAACAACAAAAAACCTTGTTGTTTGGATCTGTACAGAATGAATAAGAAAGTATATTTGAGTGTAAATTCCACATGGTTTCATTGGTGTATGAGGTCCTGTTTTGGGAAATGAAAGTTCAGTGTTAAAAAACAAACAGAAAAAAACCCCTCAAACTGTTTGAGACTTAGTTGCAATAAGACAGCTTTTTTTTTTTTTTTTTCCATTGCATACAGGTTTGCAATATATACTTATATACTTCCTGATTTCATTGTTTTTTTGTATTTTTTTTTTTTTCAGTCACAGCTACCCACTTTTAGCAGATATTTTCATGGAAAATGAAAGTACTGTTGGCTTTAGACTGCTTTGTATTAAGAGTGGTAGCTTTTTACATTGACTTTTGCAGACAGTTTTGCCTTACATTAAATCAGAGCACAGAATTCAGCTTCATACCTGTAATGACAGAGTATCAAACCGAAGATGAGTGTCTTGAAAACATTATTTGACCTTCCTGCATGAACTATGTGCCTTAAGAGAGATAAGAGTTGGAAATGACTGATTTGCAAATTTTATAAAGCATATTTAGGCTTGCATTTCACTCTTGTCAGCCTTAGTCATTTATTCACTCTTTAAGTTTTTAAAGTTTCACTTTAAGTTTCACTGATGTTGTCACGCTTGACTTGTTTTGCTGAACTCTGATTGCACAGAGATATCAGGTATATAACTGTGAATGTGTGCTGATATACCGATTTGCTGATCTATTTGATTTACTTTCCCTGTAGAGTTAGTTGCTTTCTAACATGTGGAAATCTTTCTGTTGTCTTCAGGTGAAAAAAGGTTGGAGTGATTCTGTTGGATTGGCCGGGCAGGTTTCTTTTTATAATGGAAGAGAACTGTGTATCCTCTCAGCAGTAACGGTAACATTAACTGTCTAAGAATGGGTAGGCACTTAATATAAACTTAGCAATAAAAAGTTTATAAGTGATTCAGAAATATGATCATGCAGTTCTGTGCAGTCATACTGCCCACGGTGATAGTCAAACATAGTGTGTATATGACATTTGTTAGAGATAGCGACTATAAACAACTGTTAGCTGAAAAATCAGCTCTGGTTAGCAAGTGCAGCTGATCTGTAGAGCTGTCCCTTGCAAATAGATCATGTGACCCCTACTGCAGTAACAGTGGTTAAGTACTTCCACTGTGTTGTCCTTCACCTAGTCTGTGTCAGAAAGCTTACTTTTTTTTTCTTTTTTTCCTTCTCTAGCTTACTGTTTTTCTCCTCAAATGGCTATAGGGAATTTTATTAGGAGTTTTTTGGAGGTCAGTATTACTTTGACACATAGTCTTTAACAGAGGTGTTGGATAGAGAGCTCTTATGAAGTTGTTAGTCAGAGCCCAGATTCACAAATGTTTGAACTTTATCGCTGCTTAGAATGTTATGGTCCTCCCTTGGGTGGGAGGAATTAGTTCATAAAACCTCTAAGGAAGAGAGATCTCTTCATGTTTCTCTTATTTAAAACAAGTTTGATAAAGTAATTTTTATTGGTTAATTTCAGCTACTCTGTGAATGTAGAAACCGAGCCATTCTGCTTGAAAGACAGCCTGTGGATTAAAACAGCTGTCTTTGAGCTGAATCAAATCCCAGAAATATGCATGAGAAAAAAGTTTTGAAATTTTCCGTCACCGTGTTGAAACTTCCTACTCAGAACTGTAAAAATAGGGCTTTAATCTCAATGAACCTGTCCCCGGAGTGGTGCTGCAGGGAAAGATGCAGTATTTTTGGTCTGATTTGTGTTTGGCACAATGAAGTGTTGGTTTGGAGTTATGAGAGAGACAGACACTTGGAGTCTGTGAGGTAACTGTATATTGTTAAAAGGATTAGCATTCCTCCAGGCTTTGCTTTTAATTTTCCATAGGGATGGGTAGGTTGTAAAATCAGGATTTTAAACCATTGCTAAAAGTCCTTAGTAATTTTGAGCCAGTTTGTAATGAAGGCAGAAATTGGCACCAGAAGGTAGAATCATACCAAGCATCTCAGATTTTATAAATATTAGAATGTGCAGTTTTGGTTAAGACCACATCCCAGCCTCCCTTATCAGTAGACAACTCGTTCGGAGTTGCTTTTTTTTAAATGCAATTCTCACAGCCAAGACTGGGTTTGATACTTGCACAACTTGGATTAGGCATTGCCCTATCTTTTTTAAGTTTACTGTCTCTTCCTCCTGCTCAGCACGGGATGTTTAGGTTCCATCCTTTGTACTGTCAATTAAAAGGGCTTTTATTTTTCATTTGCATTAAAAATAAGATTACGGAGAAGTTGAACTAAACAACTGAAAGAAAACGCTCCAGAGGTGCTTCTCCTTTTGTCAGCAGGTGGTAGCTGTTAGGCACACTTTCATCTGCTTTTGCTTTAGGCAAACATGGTTAGGTAACTGACCTTAATGCATTGGTGCAGTACTTGTTCTCTAAAACTGGGCTATGAGACTTGATCTTTTTTCCTAGAAAACTTTCAGTTCTATACCTTTTTTTTTTTTTTAATCTGTCCTCTTTGTTTTATTTATTTATTTATTTTTAATTTTCTCTGTCCTCTGCTTTCAGCTGCAGAAGTTCTGTAGGTAAAGAGAAGGCTCACAAGTACTCTGCAGGCATCAGTCCTCTCTGAATGGCTCTGTCAGAAATCTATCTTCGCCCACTTAGCTCCAGACATAAACCTGAGAGTTTTAAGATAGAAGCAGTATCCTGTGTTGGCTAGAGCTTGTGGCAGAGGGCAGCCAGCCCTGGAGAGTGACTAGATCTAATGCAAAAAAACAACTGGCCAGGTCCTGTGGCCTCTTGACATCTGTCTGCCTTTCAGAAGGGCAAGATAGGACCTTTTATGACTAAGTTTCTAAGGAAAGCATCTGGTTTGAGGTGAACACATTGCTTTACCTGGTTTTGTACGGTCTGTTCCCTTCCCCCCACACTCTGCCCACATACCCCTTCCTCCCCAAAATTAAAAAAAAAAGGAAAAAAAAAAAAGCCCAACAACAAAAACCCTCACTCCACCAGAAAAACAAAATAAAATCCACATCTGGGGGTGGGGGGTGAAAGGGGGAGGAAGGAAAATACTAAATCTCACATGACAGAGCTCTGTCCAGTTTTGAGTTGTTTCTACTTATTCCAGTGCTACTGCAGTGATGACAAAATCTAATGAGTGCCCTGTTACACATATGCATGAAAGGCACGAATGCATACGTGGTATATGCTTCCATGTAACAGATCATAAGAAAGAAAAGTGACTGATTAGGTGTGCCTGAAACAGTAGAATAGAGTACTGTGCCACTATAAAGATTTGCATGATGCCTTCACTTCAAGATATTCCTGAATCTTGTTGCTGAGTCTTTAGTGTTTGGAAATCTTAGCCAAATGATATTGAAAACGTGGGTATGCAAGGAGTTCTTGCAACTGACTTCAACAGAATAAGGTTGTACAATGGACCCAATGCCCGAAGACACCAGTGAGAAAGGAGAAGAAAACCATTTCAGAAAATGTGGCAGAAATATAGCTGGTTTAGTAGCAAATCAAATTATACCCAAACAATTCTATAAACATTTCATCCAGATTGTTTTTTTTCAAGGGGGAGGATATGAGAAGAGGTAGAAGGAAATCGGAAGTTTAGAGCAATAGTTTACATAACATTACAACAGAGAGCTAGTACAACTTACTTAAAATATGTGAATGACAATGTTTTTTTAATTTTTTTTTTCCTGATTGGAAATAATGCTTTTCAGTTTATTTCAGACAAGATTATATGGCTGGTGTTTTCACTTAGCTCTCATTAACTTAGAATTAACTGCCAGGTGGGCAAAGACCTTAGAAGAACAGGGACCCAAATTGAAAGAATAGATGGCCATGCAGCCAGCTTTGCTGTTAAGAGAACTTTACACTGTTTAGTGTTGGAACAAGTACTGCCAGAACCATAAATTCTTACTTTCATTGGCAAAGTCAGCAAATTACAATGCTGATGCACTGTAGAAGGGATGCTGTGTTTTTTAGACAAGTTACTTCAAAAGGATGTTTTAAATTATTATTGAAGAACTTGTCAAATGCCTCTTTCATAACGTTTCCCTTTTTTGGGAAAGTTCTGAAGTCCTTTGCTTATCTTCATCAGCATAATGCAAAATTCTCACTTTCCAATAAATATACTTCTTTTTTTCTTCTTTGAAAAAATACTAAAAACAGCATCGCGATATTTGTCAGACTGTTCATATCCTGCCCTACAGTCGTGTCCATGGACTGAGGCTGTGGGGACTTTTGGTTTTAGTACAAACAAACAGCAACTGCTGATGCCCTTTGTTTTTAAAGGATTAAAAATATAAAGGCATCTTTATTGTTTAAAGCTTCAATGCTACTGTTTTGAATTGTTTCACTGTAAAAAGGCTTCTGCGTTTTTGAGAAGGCAAATAACCAAAGTCCCTTGATTGAACAGTGGAAGAAGGAGGCATGGATACCTAGGTGGCCTGGAAAAACTCTGCAGCTGGCCACGTATTGCTTGGATAGCTATTAGAAGACAGGCACAGGGCAGTCAGAGGCTAACTTGCTCTTTTCAGTATGGATATCCATGGTGGTAACTTCCATGGTGGCGGTAGTCATCTTGGTAACCTTCCTGGTATCCCTGGTGATAGCTATGGTAACCATACCCACCATACTCATCTTCTGGGCACTGCATGCCGAGCGATTGCTGAATTGTCATTTCCTGTCGACGAAGCTGCATGGAATCAATCAGATCATATACAATTGCCATTGACCACATTGGAGAAGGATACCAGGATTTGACGTTTCCATCTTTCCCGACTAGAAGCATGGAGAAGTACTCTGGGCTAATTTGGAAATAATTTCGAATGTCTTTCACCAAGTTAGCTGGAATATCTTCTCGGTCCACAGTAGCGCTTCCTAGAAAGTGATTACATAAAACAGCATTGGCATTTTGTCTAAGCAGTAGTGATGATTATTAGTAACTCAGTGAGTATGAAGTGTGGGAAAAGATACAGCCCAGTGTTTGATAATGTAATATTCTTGACATTTGCAGTGTAGTATTTCCTGGTTCTGAAATGAAAGGCTGATGTACTGTGAACTGAAGATGCATTTTTAACAGTTTTGTTAGGGTTAGTAAATTTGTCTTTATCCTCCAGGCTGAAGCTATTGTGGTGTGGCACACCTTTTCCTCACCTGACATGCATGTGTGTCTTTGTTTTTTATGCAGCTTAAGTAATGGTTCATGTCTGCAGAATAAACATAAAAATAATCACAGTGAAAGAAATCACTGGACTGAAAATGTGATAATGTGAAGCACTGCAGGATGAATGTGCTGGGTCATTAATGGCAGTACAGAGCCTCACTCTTGAGCTGGAATGCTGTATGAAATACGTGATGTGGCAGATGTCATAACGACTTAAAAAAAAAAAAAAAAAAGAAAAGGTTCTGAGGCTGATCTGCTGAATTTGGCTAATAAATATGAAGCCTGTACTAAGTAAGTGGGTAGAAAGTGTAAGACACTAGGATCAGTGGACACCTATATACAGAATTGATGTAGTAACAGGACTTTCATGAAGTGGCATCCTGCTTACAAACTTTGTGAGATTCTTTAAAGGAGATCTGTAAGTGGGTAGCTGAGGGTGGTCAGGCTGATAGAGGCGATGAAGATTACTAGAAGGCTTCAAAATAAACTTTGATGATATGATTGGAAGGCAGAAACAAGAATAATATATGATCGGTTCCTACAGTGCAGGGAGGTAACCGGTGTGACCTATTGTAGTCATTGTAGTCAGTAGTGTATTGACCTGCTTTGGCAGGGAGGTTGGACTCAATGATCTCTTGAGGTCCCTTCCAACCACTGCAAAAGTTAACATGAAATCAAAGGGTGATTCGACAAGCACGTTGAAGGTATCTGTTGAGAACTACTTGGCATGTATAACTATATCTGATTTGCCCCTTTGATTGTTATCCTTTATTGATAGTTCAGGCCAGCAGCGATGGAGTTGCTGAGAGAATCCTGAGGATTATCAAAAAGAACTTCAGCGGATTGGGGCAGTTAGTGGACAAAGCAGGTATACAGGTTGTATCTTCCTCTATCCCTTCAGTGGCAGGGATGGATACTGAGAGAAGCAAGAAAACCCATCTCATAAATACGTGGCTGAGGCTGATGCAGTCACAAGAATTTCGTTGTTTTTTTGACCATGGGGCAGTTTACTCTGTGTCTGGCCTGATGTCTGCCGATGGGTTTCACCTGTCTTAAAGCAGGATATAGATCCTAGCCCAGGAGCTGGCAGGGCTTGTTGAGAGGGCTTTATACTAGATGTGAAGGGGGAGGGTGGTAAAAACCAAGCTTTCTAGAGATAAGCCTAAGGGAATGATGATGGGATTGGGGGTGAGGCAAAGGGCCCAGCTGAAGTGCATCTACACCAATGCATGCAGCATGTGCAACAAACAGGAGGAGCTGGAAGGCATTGTGCAGCAGACAATCTATGACTTAATTATGTTATGGAAACGTAGTGGGATTGCTCCTGTGACTGGAGTACTACTGTAATAGATGGCTATAAGCTCTTCAGAAGGGACAGTCAAGGAAAGAGAGGTGGTTGCATGGCTCTCTGTGTTAGAAAGCGTTTTGATGTTATTGAGCTTGGGGCTGGGAATGATAAGATTGAATCTCAAGGGGTAAGGATCAGAGGGGAGGGCCAACAAAGCAGACATCCTGCTGGGGGTCTGTTATAGACCACCTAATCAGGACGAAGAGACAGATGAGGCATTCTAAGAACAGCAGGCAGAATTCGCATGATCACCAGCCCTTCTTCTCATGGGGGACTTCTGCTTTCCTGGTATATGTCGGAAATACAATGCAGCACAGAAGAAGCAGTCTGGGACATTTTTAGAGTGTGTGGAAGATAACTTCCTGATGCAGCTTGTAAGGAAGTCTTACCAGAGGAGGTGCCACACTCCTAGACTTCAACAATTTGGTGACTTTGATGCTGCCTACCTAGACTTCAGCAAAGTCTTCAGTGCTGTCTCCCACGTTATTCTCCTGAGAAACTGGCAGCCCATGGTTTGTATAGATACACTCTTTGCTGGGTAAAGAACTGGCTGGAGGGCCGGGCCCAGAAAGTGGTGGTGAATGGAATTAAATCCAGCTGGTGACTGGTCATGAGTGGTGTTTCCTAGCGGTCAGTATCGAGTCTGTCTTATTTAATGTCTTCATTGATGATGTGAATGAGGGTGTGAGTGCACCCTTAGTAAGTCTGCAGGTAGGAAGGCGTTTCAGAGCAATTTGGACATGCTGGATTGCTGGGCTAAGGCCAGTGGGATGAAGTTCAACAAGACCAAGTGCCGGGTCCTGCACTTTGGCTACAACAACCCCAGGCAATGCTACAGGCTTGGGGTAGAAAGGCTGGAAGACAGTGGAAGAAATGGGCCTAGAGAGGTTGGTTGATGCTAGGCTGGTTAACGAGAACCAACAGTGTGCCCAGGTGGCCAGAAAGGCCAATGATATCCTGGCTTGTATCAGAAATAATGCAGCCAGCTGGAGCAGGGTGGTTATTGTCCCCTGTATTCAGGTCTGGTGAGGCCACATCTCAAGTAGTGTGTTCAGGTTTGGTTTTCTCACTACAGGAAAGACACTGATGCCCTGGAGCATGTTCAGAGAAGGTCAGCGAAGCTGGTGAGGAGTCTGGAGCACAAGTCTTATGGGGAGTGGCTGAAGGAAGTGGGATTGTTTTGTCTGTAGAAGAGGGGGCTCAGGGCTGACCTTGTCACTCTCTACAACTACTTGGAAAAGAGGTTATGGCAAGGTGGAGGTTGGCGTCTTTTCCCGCTTAATTAGTGATAACTAGAGGCCTCAAGTTGTGCCAGGGGAGATTCTGGTTGGATGTTATGAAGAAGTTCTTCCCTGAAACAGTGCTCAGGTGCTGGAATGCGCTGCCCATGGTCATGGTGCAGCCACCATCCCTGGAGGTGATCAGGAAATGTTTAGATGAGGTACTAAGGCAGATGGTTTAGTAGGAAATAGTGGTGGATGGTTGGACTGGATGATCTTAGAGGTCTTTTCTAACCTCGGTGATTCTATGATTCTATAACCAAGGTCATGAAGTTCTTCAGTGAAAAGTAATTGAAGACTGTGAAGGTGTTGAAAAAGGAAGTACAAGATCTGCTTTCTCTGTTGTTCTTTCTTAGGCCTGGAATTATGTCTTTATGAAGCTAGAAGGACTGGGATGTTTTCTAGTACAGTGCTGTAAGAATGACAAGGGACTAAATAAGCTCTTTCCTGTTTCCATCTCTTTGCTGATAGATGTAGTTGTTGGGATCACATAATAGAGGAATAATTAGCCTTTGAAATGTTCCTTGACAGCTAGTGCTCCTAAGAGTGAACTGGCTTGTTGGGATGCAAGTGGAACAGAAGATGCATAATAGATCCATATAAGAGAATCTGCTAGATATTAGCCTTGCAAACTCTTAAGCATGTGCATCCCTTTGTTAATGGCAGCAACTTGTGTAGGTTGTACCTGGGATTGTGTATTTTGGTGGAAGATGTGTGGTACCTTCCAGATCATCTTTAGGTTTTTCTGTCCTACAAAAGCTATATGGTATTTAGCATAGGTATATCAAGAAAGTTTGCTTTTCTGCCACCTTTTTTTCTTAAGCAATAGAAAGAAAAACATAATTCAGTCATATCCATCCCTCTAAAGAAATTACAGCAAAAAAAGAAACCCACAGTACTGCATAATGCTCTTCATGAGTAGTAGTGAACAAACTGGAAATAGTCACTTACCATTAATTGGATACAACTCTAAGACACCACCAGTATCTTCTCCAACTCCTAGCAACTTGAGGATAGTTATATGGCGCAGACCTGTGGAAGAAATGCAGGAGATTTTGGGTGAGACCAGTTCTTTATGCATGTTCTTGGGCAGATTTCAGTTAATTCAGCCAGATCTATGCTAAATTAGCAGCCAGTCTCAGCAGCCCTCTGTGAAGCTGAACTGCCCTGGAGTCTGCCAGCCACATCACCTGGTCCCAAACATGGGGGTAAGCTAGCATACTGACATACTAGTAACCCACAGGGGCCACCTCCAAAATTAAGAATTATCTTTGTACTGTTTTGTTCAAGAGTTCTTACTTGTCATATAGCAGAAACATAATTAGAGGTGATATAATGAACAGTTAAACTGCAGATCACTGCACCGTATGGCTTAGGATAGGCATTCACTTCTTTCACTTGCTCTGAGCAGAAGCTTGGACTGTTGCCTCTGCACTGAAGAAAGACCTAGGGGACTGCAGAACCTGTTCATGAAACATGAGTCTACATGGTCTACCGAACATCTCTGATGTAACTTCTCACAACGTGGAGATAAGATGCCTGGAAAACATTGAAGACAAACCCTTTAGGAGCTCAGTAGATCTCCTTCAGTCTATTCTTAGCAAGGGGCATGAGGAATTAACTGTTATGGCCATATTCAGTTTTTCAGAAAGGAGTTTACAATGGTTCTTGCCACAGTTTACTTTGGGAGTTACCAAATAAGATAAAGGTTGAAATGAAAGTTGGGTGATTATGAGTAAACAGACGGAGTAGCAGTAACAATGTTGAAATGTACTGAAATACTGGCTTTTGAATGGGACATAATTCATTCTGTTGTGGGAGTAAAGTCTAGGCCTTGCATCACACTGTTATTGCTAGGAACCTAAGTTAAGGAGCAAATCTCTCTAGGCTTTTGTAATAGAGAGCAGGGTTGTTTTGGGTCTTTTCTCAACTGCCCTTTGAGCAGTCCATCTCTCTAGAGAATATCTTACATGCCTAGTTAGGGAGATGGGAACATTGTTACTGGGTTGAAGTAGCTCCCATTAAGATTTTTTTTACAGGTTTAGGAAATGGAGCAGGAATGAAAAAGGAAAAAAAAAAGCAACTGATACCCATGCATCTCCCTGATATCTGACCTAGCTCTAAGCTAGTTATAAGGATCTGACTTTCCCAAGGCATTGGGATTATTAATCATCATTAATTCATGCAGTAAGGTAGATCTGAATTATAAGCTGGAAGAGAAGCTTCAGAGCACGAACCTTTCCTGCCTAATGTAAAGGATTCTAGGGAGCACTTAATTTAGTGTTGTTAGCTGACTGTGCTGTACTACCTGCTTATCATGGTATTTTCCATTTGTATTTGGAGCAGCTACAAGCAAGCTTTTTAGTTATGAGACTCCTCAGATTGTCTAGTTTCAGACTTGAGCAAAAGAATCCATCACATCACCAGGAAGGATGTGGTTTTTGGGGAGCAAGAGTGTAATTTCCTTTGACTCACCAAAATTACAGGCTTGTCCACTGAGAGCAGCAAGCTGCTGGGAATAAGCCCAGTCCTCATCACTGGGAGCAGAGATCACCACTAGCCGCCTTCTCCATCGGAACCTGGAAACAAAAAGGAGTGCAACAGGGAACCATCATGAGTACTTTGAGGAATTTTGTTCTTCAAGCTGAGATATGTCATATCTTTCACAACTTCTAAGTAACAGCTGTTGGGAGATCTTCCCAGTTCCATTCATAGTGGAGAGAGGATAAAGCCTATCTGGAAATGTACAGCTCCAAAACTCAAAAACAACTTTTGTAGTTTTGCTGCAGTTTAGCCAAACAAACATTGCAAAGCTTAAGATCTTTGCTGCAGGCCACCTTTGCTGGATATTACAATGCTGAGACCTGCATATTCAGGTGCAGGAGAGATTCCTGTAGAATTTCTCACTAGACATTTTAGCTTTAATGTCATTCACTGCTGCTGGAACTGCTCTGTTATTTTGCAGTCCAAGGGCTGTCTGAGAATTAGGGTGTATCTTCATTTCAGACATAACTCATGCTTCTATGTAAATAATCACTGATCTCTTTTTCTTCTTTACCACACACACTCACCCAAAATACTTTTAACATTCTCTTAAATCTAGTCTTGTTTACATTGATGTGTCTGTATGGGACTGTGCCTATATAAGCCATCCATAGGGCAGCAGAATACATTTTGGAGTTTTCTTTAACAGGGGTGTCTCATCTAACCAGACTTGTGCACAGAGGATGACTTCTCATTGTCCTCTCAGAGAAAGGGAATGCCATAGGGACACTTGAAACCTTTAAAAATTCTAACTACAGAGTTATTTAATACCCGGCAAACAACCCCTTTTTTTAATAAAGGTACTTCTACACGAAACCTAAATAAATCAGATTTATAGGAATTTGCAGAGCTGCAGGGATATTTTTATAGCAGGAAATGATCTTTTAAATGGATGCAGATGTTACTCTGTTACAATAATAGTCTGACTTTCTACAGCACCACACGAAGATCTCAAAATAAAAGCTAATGCAGTGGATCAACACTATTCCACTTGAGAAAACAGAAAATACTGTGGGATTTGCTCAAAGTCACAGAAGTTGCTGAAAGAGCAGGGGATGCTCCTGCCTGATTCTTTGTCTTCTTGACTGACTTATGCTGCTGCTTCTCTTTTTTTTTTTTTCTTTTTTTTTTAAATAATTAAAAAAAAAACACAAACGAAGTTCCTCAGTTTTAATCTTGCCCAAGAGGAACGGCTAGGAGACTTGAACACACGTATGCAGGTATGTGAGTGGGAACAAGAAGCATTATTAATCATGTACACGACGTGAAGAAAAGTGGGGAACCTTCTTGTTCTTCTGAAAACAGTAGACTTTTTTTTTGGTGATACTTGGTACAGCAAAAACACCTGGCTGCCTATAAACAAGGACAGAAAATGGAAACATTGGATCATATTTTGTCTAGGGCATAAATTAGTATAGTATTTTACCTGTGAGTTGCTTTAAGATACTCTAATGATTACCTGCTAATTTTTGAGTATCTGGTTTGGATGCGTAGAAATGAAAAATGTTAACAATCACTTGAGTTGTGTATCTGTCTACCCCAGGCAAGTCCTATACCTGGTGTGCTTGCTGGAGGTCCCATCTAACCAATAAATTAATATATTTGGTCCTTTACAGCCGTTGGCTTACAAACACTAATGTACAAATTTATGTCTTATTCCTGATATTGGAAACACAGACTGATATTCCTTTCGTGGATAATCTGCCAGACCCTTCCCTTTGTGAGCCCTGTCTTCCTCATCTACCTTTTTCTCATTCTGATTTGTGAGCCCAGAGAGAAGCACAGCCAGTATCTCAGTGTTACAGGGGGCTCAACCAAGGAAATTCAAGGATCTCCTGCCGATACATGTGGCTTTTGAGAATTACTCAAGGAGTTTCTGGCTCTTCATCTTCTTCCACACCAGACAGAGTTGTAAAGAACAATATTTGCAATTTTACAAGGGCTGCTCTAAAAATAATGCCTCCTGTTTTATTATATTGGTTGTATGGAAGTAGAAGTTGAACCTCCTACTGGTATTCCATTAAATTTTGTTGCTGTGTGACAGATGGCAGCAGAGGGGCAGTCTGACAAATTGGTGTCTGATGTGGAAGTGCAGCTAAAGAAAAGGTGAGTCATTGAATTCTTCCATGTGAAAAAAATGGCGCTCTTTGTCATTCATCAACACTTGCTGAACATTTATGGAGACCAGAGAATGGATGTGAGCACAGTGAGGTGTGGGGAGGGTACTTTTCAGCAGTGACAACAGCAACAGTGTGTCACCTCCACTGGTGCGGATTTGTACAAGTAACTGCATGCATGCTATTGTTCATCACTGGTGACAATGCGCAGTTGATGGTGGTGCCTATGTATGTTGAAAAATGGTGTTTTGTAGCTGATAATTTGCTCTATCAAATAGGGTTGTTATGCTCTTTGTATCTGTTATGATTTCCTTGGAAATAAACAGGAGGCATTACTTTCAGAGAGACCTATGTATAAATGACCTCTCAAATGTGAAACACTAGGACTCTTGTTCAGCTGGGAAGATAATATTGAACGAAGCTGGAAGTAATCTTGCTGGGAACCTGACCAGTTAGTGTGGCTAATGAAGTCCACCCAATACTTAAACCTGATGTCTATTCCACAGACAACAGATACATTCTGTGCAGCAGTAGTTCTGTTTATAGATGCACCTTTCTGTATTTTTCCTGCCTGGTTCTCTAATGTGTGTTTATTACTAGGGCTGTTTGCAAGCAAAGAAGTATTTGGGAACTACCCCTTTTCAGTATACAAGCTCTTTCTTGTTTTGGACAGCTGTTTCCAAACTGTGGTTCTTCTTGGTGGTCTTGAGGATGAATCACTGAGACCTAAACAGGAGGTGGTGAGGAGGGTGGGGTATGTCTTGTTAAAGGTTCTCTTTCTCTTGAAGTGGCCATAGGATTTTGAAATGTTTGAGAACAAACAACCTACTAATTTGCCTGTTGCTCCATTCCCACTCATGTCATAACACATCATGCTGTCCCAGTTATTTGCATAACCATCTGGCATTAAAAGTGCACCTCGATGGATTCTGATAGGAGGCAAGGAGAGTGCAGTAGTACTACTTGAAGGCTAGAGTGATGAGATAGATAGCCCCAGTTTCATGTAAATTATTCTGTACAGCTGTTCTTTGGGTCTGAATTTTCCCACAATCCAGATGTTCATTTCACAGTATTTAGGTCTCACAGGTAGAGAGCATATAGAGGCTGCACAAACAAAACTGTCTTTCTACAGAACGTCTCAGACATTTTACAAGAGACATCTGCAAGATCTTCAATGCATGACTAATACTGGCAAAGTCCAACTGTTATCTCAAGTAGTATAAGAAGGAAGTTACAGCGAGTGAATTAGTGAATCAAACTACATGAAAAGGATTAGAATGGGATTAATGAGACTGTGATGGTTGGTGGTTGAAACATCAACATTGTACTGTACACATTCAAAACACTGAACTAACATCTGTGAATTAATCCTTATTTGCTCTTCTAATGCAAATCAGGGTTATTATCTCCATATCATGGGGGCGGAGGGGTTGGGGGAGACTGATATACAGGAAGTTAGTGTCCAAAAAATGTGCAGTCAGTCAGAAACAACAGCATGCACACTGACTTCTAGTGCTCTGTGCAAGACTGCATGCAGCTGTGTCTACATCTCTGTTTTGCTTAACACTGATAGCATTGAGAAATCTCTATTAAAAATTGCAGAAGTAGTTGGATAGTTATTTTTCTAGTAAGACAGTAATTACTAGGACTAGCAGCAGGTAAGAATGGAAGGTAATACCTGGATAAGAAGCTCTCAAGGGATTGCTTTTTATCTTCTTTGCAGACAATGCCCTCTTTTTTCTGTCTTTCCATGTCTTTAATTCGTGACTGGAAGGTGTCGATCAAATCAAAGACAGACTTCATCGCTATGGGTACTTCATAGTATTGCTGTCATGCAAAAAGAACAGATGGAAAATGGTCCATGTATTAGCATTCTTTCTGCATGCATCACAGCCCTGTAGAGTATACAGAGATTCAAATATCCTCATGCACACAGGTAACAAGGTCTACAACAGATGATAAACTATGGTAATATTCCTATTTTTGCAGTCAGACTACTCCTTGGAAATGACATGTTATTTGTCCAGTGTGTTAAGGCCAGGCCATTGCAGGCAACACATTGTCAATATATTCTTTGGTTGAGCATTGTCATATAAAATATGTCGACATCTTGGTGAGTTGTCACACTGTGTTTTTGAACACCAGGTACTGCATAAATGTCCCTGCCAGAGACTGTCCTGTCCCAACAGTGTCAGCTCACCATCCCCACAGAAAGCCACAGTCCCCGAGATCTTCCCATCTGCAGATTATGAAGATAATTACGTAATTCCTGACATTTTCTCTTACTGTCCTTTTTCTTGTCATCCAGCAAAGACAGTCTCTTATCTGCCTGACATGCAAGCCTATATTAGCATTTCATATATATTTTTTTTCCACATTTTTCAGTGTCTTTTCTTTTCACGAGTCAACATTCTCACCTTGACCTTCATATCAGTGTCTGTCAGCACCATGAAGAAATCATTGTAGGTCATCCCATACTCTTTCCTCAGCTCACTGATGAGCTGCTGATCCACAAGATCTTCATCCTCTATCACTTTCATGGGCTTTTCGTTATCTTAATACAAAACAGAGGAGAAATAAAAATGGTCTTGGAATTGCACAGCAAGCTGTCTTCAGTTACACCTTGCAAGAAAAGGGGAAGTTCATCTTCCATAGGCCCTCTTCCCACTGCACTGGCAAGGTCTTCAAAAACAGCACTATGCCACTGTGGCTTTTAACTGTCCAGTTTTCTGTCTCAGTACTTTTGGAAAATGAGTTTACGCTATGGCTCGTGCACTTCAACATTAAGCATTTTTACTTGCTTTTGAAAAATTTTGGTTGCCTACTCTTTTCTGGAAAGGGGTTTGAGATTTTTTTCAGATGTATTTATACATTCATATGTGTGTTAATCATTTCAACAGCTCCTGAAATGTAGCTGCTTCTGCAATAGAAAATAGAAACTGTTTGACAATTTCCTGCAGAGGCTGAAAAGCATAGAGAATTTGTGTCAGTAAAATATAGTTAGAACAGCTTGAGGCTGTCCAGGACTCTGCAGTATCTTCCAATCTTAAAAAATTACATGGGATGTTTAGTGACAACAAGAAACCAGAAACCGTTGAGCATATCTTGAATACGGCAGTTTTAGCTACTTGGGTCTGCACAAATACCATGCTGTGGAACAATTCCACATGCTTGCTGACGTTAATTTCTCATTCTAGCACATTGATGGGGAAAAAGAAAAAGAGTTCTGGGAATGATTTTATCTATACTCACTGGCTGTGCCCTAAGAAAACTTTCAGAAAAGCGAGAGGAGGAAAAAAGAAAGCAGACGGTGAATTCATTTTGAAAGTTACAGAATTATTAAATGTCCAAATTATTCAAATGGAAAAGAACTAAACACTCAAAAAGATTTATAACTAACCCAGAACTTCATGCCTCTCTTCTTATATTTAACATGAAAAATGACTAGTCCGATGCTTCCAGTTTCAGCCTACTAGTTTCACCCTATTCACCATTTTCAAATGATTTCTCATTATTTGATGACAGGTACCAAAAGAAATTCTAGGTGTGTATTTACAAAGTTAGATCCATGTGACTTGTGACAGAGATTTGAAACATGTACAGGACAAGCCCGTGGAGCTTGAGGATCCTTAATTTCCTTAAGCCAGAGTGCATTAGGGCCAAGTCCAAAGCTTCCATATCATCAGCTCATCCTCAGCATCCCTAACAGCACTATACAACTATGACAATGCTGGTACAGGCTTCCAGATGCAGGTATGGGCCTGGGAAGTAAAAACCAGGGAAGTCACACACACAGTGGAATAAAGCACCTGGGGGCTAAAGAGCTGTCTTCAGATACTACTTGTTTATGCCCTAAGACAGCACTGGGTCATAAATACTCATATCATCACTCAGTCATAGCTTAAGTGATCTGCCTGAAGTCAGAGGTGCCACAGCCAGCAAAGAGATGCAGTGCAGAGGCTCAGCTTTGCTGTCTCCTGCTTCACTGTTATTCACCAACAAACAGACATAAGATGAATTGATTTCAATATGCAGCAACAGAGAATTCTTATTCAAGAACAAATGTATATTTTGAAAATAGTTGACTATTTAAATGATAAGGAATTTATTTATTTATTTGTTTTCTAAACATCCATAATCTCCAGGAGCAAGTTAATCTGATTCAAATTTTGCAACAGATCCAATCTTTGTAATAGACTCAGTGAAACTTCTAAATGAAATCTCTGGGATGATGTTTGGATTAGAACCTGACCTAAACTTCATACTTTGGGAAAACAAAAAAATCCAACATCCAGTTCTATAATTCGGTTATACTAATCATTCTCCAGACAGCATTTTTAATGGTTGTTTGTGGTTATATGTACTTTAAAGTTTTGTGAAGAACTATAGGTAATGTTATAAATTCTCCTTTAGATGGGTCAGTCATGCTTTAATGATGCATAAACAAGATTAACATCTTACTAATGTCAAGCATGACTCTTTAAACATAAACCAAAATTCATACTTATGCCTGCAATTTTATCCTAAAGCAAGATCAGCATTATCTCATTGGTCTGTATGGGGGTAGAATAATGCAAGAGAGGTTAGAGGAAAACAGCTTGAATGGTACATTAGCTTAGACTAACTGACTCGTAGCACTGTTTTGCTTCAAAGACTGCAGATAACAACATGAAGATAGCACTTACTTACTTTAGAGTTTCACTGTTTGGATGTTTTCTTTCAAAGCTTACAGTGTAAAAGAAAATAAATGACAAAAGTGATACAGAAAAATGATTTTGGGGGAAAAAATCCAGAAGGACTGACTTGCCTTGCAAACTTACACAAACTTAGAAGTGGATTTTGGAGAGGAAAAAAAAAAGATAATCTAATAGCCTTTTTCCAATTCACCACTTGCCCGCAGCCTCTGCTGTCATAAAGCATATCTGGGGTCAGCCTGAAGAACAACACAGAATCACAGAATTGTAGGGGTTGGAAGGGACCTCCAGAGATCATCGAGTCCAACCCCCCTGCCAAAGCAGGTTCCCTACACCAGGTCGCACAGGTAGGCGTCCAGGCGGGTCTTGAATATCTCCAGAGAAGGAGACTCCACAACCCCCCTGGGCAGCCTGTTCCAGTGCTCCGTCACCCTCACCATAAAGAAGTTCTTGCGTACATTCATGCGGAACTTCCTATGCTCCAGTTTCTGGCCGTTTCCCAAGGCAGTTGAGACTGCCTGCTACTACCAGGAAAATTTTCTCTGATGTTTCTGAAAAGGTCACTGAAAAAGTGTAGAATCTTTTCTCAGTACATCTTTAGCAGCCAGATGATAGGCTGGAAAAATGAGTTACTCTTTACAAATAGTTCAATTGAGCAAAGAATGTCAGCACTTTGCTGTGAAAGTATAGTAGCCTAGTAGGTTATGTGCTGGCTTTGGTCGTAAAATGGTTGTGTTACAGCTTGGAACTGCTGTTTAGATTATTGAAGCCCTGTTCCCAGGATGTGAGGGAAAGAGACCAAATGGCTAACTTGAGGTGAAAAGGATTCTAATTTTCTGTTATTCCAATGGGAAACAGTCATTGGTTTAATCATGAATCAATCTAGGCCAAACAGCGTTAATGAGCTCTTTCATTAACTACTTCTAAATATGTTTGAAATTCCAGATGAAGAAGTGTTTTCTGTGGACATTTCTGTTTTTGTAATTTGTAATTCACTAGCATAGCAAGTCCAAGTATATAGCAATGTAAGTAGATCCCACCATGCTGGCTGCTAAGGCTTCTCACTATGGCATAAATAATGTGAACAAAACATTCGTTAGGAGTTTTTGCTGCCTCTGATGCTGACAGAGACCGAGCCATTAAGAGGCCATGCAAGCAAGAAGGGTAGAAGAGAAGGGGAGGGAGAATAGAAAAGTGTTTGTATTATTTAAACTTCTGAAAAAACTCAGGATTAGGTGTTCTGGGCAAAAATGTAAGGTGAGCTTCTCATGTAAGGTTAGCTTATACCCTTCTAAGTCTCCTGCTTTTCTTCAACAAGTTAATTCCTCCTATGAGAATTAAGCTGTTATACACATTTGTGGTTTGGAAGAAGTTTGGGTGTAAGTTAAGTTTGGAAGAGGCTGAAAGAGTATGGTCTGTGTCAGAGTGAATGTCTGTTTATTAGCGAGACTGGAGCTAAATATATTCCTAAACAGTCCACTGACAGACAGATTGGTGTAGGTACAGAAAAAGTGACCTTGAGTAACCTTAGTCTGGTGTGGAAAATTCTATACCACTCCAGATTTGCCAGAGAGGTGCATGGGTGGACAGTCTGGATATGTGAGTCCCTGCTGTTCAGAGACAAGTCTGCTGGCTCCCACCTAGCTCCCCTCTCTCTGACAGTAGTGGAAGCATGGCTGGAAGCCAGGCATAGTTCCATCATTTTCTGGCTAGTTTTATGCCAGATCTGAAATACCCTGGAAGAGACAGGTGATGGGAGCATCATGTGTTCCTGAGCTTTCCATTCCATCATGCATTGCTGAGAAACAATGTGATCAGTTATAAGCAAAACTACTAGTTTATATACTATTGCTTTGCCTTGATTCAGCAAGACACTTAAACTGGTGTGAAGCTGTAGATGCAGACAGCAACAGGATTGCTTACATTCTTCAAGAGACATCTAAGCTTAGGTGCTTTGCTGGACCTGGACTTGATGTCTCCGTCCAAATCCCACCGTAATTAAAGGAAAGGTTCTTGCTGGCTTTTGTGGGTTTTCCCGGGACCTGAGCATTGACACCTGTTGTTTAAAAACTACCTAAGAGTTGGATGCCCAGTGCCACTTGCAGATATGGGAACTGTGTAAGGAAAGTGGCACTAGGTAAGGCTGAATGAACTGCTTTACAAGACCTGCACAGTCTGATTTATAGTGCCTCCAAAGATTAACAGCCAGCAATAAACAGACACACTGATGAGTATCTTGCTTTATGGGCAAAGAGAGGCTATCAGAATTTAAACATTAAACCTTTTAATATCAGGTATGCTGGCACAAGTGTATAAAGTTGCCCATACTTAGAAGCTATGGATGAAATCTCCTAAATTAATATCTCTTTACTAGCAGAGAGAGGAAAATGTTCTTGGACCTCACCTGTGGTAGAAAGTACTCACTTTAAACATCTCAAAATCATCTGTTAGGCCTAGAAAAGCTGATCTTGGGAAGGAAAAGAACTCACTCCAAGGAGTCTACCTGGCACACTTCTCTCACATTCCTGGGTTCAGTGAGTGCATGCCTGTGCAAAATTAAGCCTTTTCCATGGCCTCGTGAGGAGTGAAAAGGCATGAGTAAATGTTACATGGCAGGGCAGAGAAGTAATGATGTTGAACTTCAAAATAGAATAAGCTTAACACCAAGTTCTGAATTATCATCTCAAACATTCTTTTCTGCTTCCTCTGTACACCACCTCCTCTCCTTCATGACAGGCATGAGTTTCTTTAAACATTTCTTTAAATGTTTAAAACGTGCAAGCAAATATCTAGCTCCTCATGGTTTAGAAAAGAAACAATGGTGGAACTGTATTAGGACAACCATTCTGATAGTGAGGCTAGTATTCATGATACTGGTAGAATTGAGCCTCATTTCCCCCATTTCCCGCATCAAATTTTCAGGCCTTTTCTCTGTTTCACTATTTTACTATCTTTGTAAACTCCCACAAAGAAAGCTGAAGTTACAGCACTGAAAGCCTAAGCATGGAAAATACTAGAGGCCTTTATATAAATACAGAATGAGAGTAGTCAGCATGGAGGGAGGAGGAATGGGTTTGAAAGTCCTACTATCCCACAACAAATGGTCTTGCTTAGGTCTTGACCCAAGCTAGGGAAATTTCTCCCTTCGCTGTCTGTAATGTGCCCACAAGATGGAAAGAAATTATATAAAAAAAAATGAACCTAGCTGGAAGTGGTCAATTTTCATGCTGCTGTTGTTCATGGTGCCAAAAATTGTAATGACTGAGATTTTCCTTGTTGCCATCTTGCAGAAGCTCTCCAGATACTCGTCTCGCTGCTGAACATACATGGTGTTGTCCGCCTTGGGGGTTGTAATCAGCTGGTTGGTGGCAGAGACAAAAAAGCTTGTTTAATATAAGAAATGAAGCAGATTACTATTTCACTGAAGGAGAACTAGTCACTGTCTGCAGCCTTGGATTTCTTTTTCATAAAGCTATTGTCTCCTCTGTAGTTTTATTTTGCTTGTGGTTGTAGCGTAACTTTAGGACCAGTCCTGTACAACCAGTCCCAGGAAAGCTACAGGAAGTATGGCCAGCTGATGGCACCAGCTCTTCCATTGCCTTTCCACAGTACTGGTAGGAGAAATGACACTGCAATTTACAGGAAGCCCTCTACCTTCCTATTATCCTTTACCCTACCACATCTCCCCCCACCCTTCAGGAGTGCAACACATTTAGGATTTCTCCCACCCAGTCGCAGCAGGAGCACTGGGAACATGGCAGCCTGGCAGCTACTCCATCCTCATCTCATGCTCCAGGCAGAGCTCTTGTGGCTGTTTCGACTATGACAGTGCAAGTACAACTAGAGCTTACTGAAGAATTATATAACTGATGGTCGTATAAGACGACCTTGAAAACTCAATAAGGCCACTGTGACCTCACCTGAAAATCACTGATTTATCATATATTTGTTTTAAGTCACTTTGCTGTCATATTTGTCTTTTATTTGATTAGAATGCATGCCTATGGAGGAAAAGCAGGAGGAGGAACAGTTATAAAAACAAAAGTATAAAATTATCCACAGTTTATGTTACTCTATTCATTGCGAAGTCTCCTAACAATTAAAAGATTAAAGAAGTTTAAGGCACATAACTTGGCTCCTTCATCAGTGATTGGGATTCAGACATCCCAGGAAGGGCGTTTGTCTCTTAAATGTTCCCTGCTTTGTTCTACAAGGTTTGATGTCATAGGTCTAATTCAGACTTCAGTCTATGATGTCTATGATGGCTTCTGAAAGTAAGAGGACAGTGCAAACCAATGGTCTGGTCAGCATGCAGTAGTTCTATGCTGCAGTTTCCAGAAGTTTGGAGAGGAATGCCCCCAGTCTAAGCAACGTAATCATCTAAGTGCTGTCAGTGCAGCCCACTTAAGTACCTGCAACCACTCCTCCAAACACAAAGGGAGTTGGAATCTGCATTTTGTGGTTTAAAATATTAAGTACTCACCAGAATCTCTCAATTGCGAGCTTATGCTTCAGTCTGTAGCAGGTACAATCATCTTCTACCTACCTCGTGTTCTAGAGCCTGAAGGCTAATTTTTATGATATACTTATTATTAATGTTAATCATTGTACTGAAATGTAGGGGGCATTTATCAGCTTGTAAAATCTGACTAGTTTATAGAAAGACTCCCTGGCATGACTACAGCCCTGGGTGAATGAGAATCAAACACAAAAAGTGTTTGATTTCTGGGCTTTAACATGTAACACATTGTTTTTAAATTGCACAGAAATGCTTCAAATTAAAAAAGATCACGAAGATGATTGGAGGACTGAGACCAAAACCAGACCATTAGTTTGCATTGTACTTTTTGTTTTAGAGGCTGTAAGTAAGAACACACACTGAAGTCTGAATTAGATGTACTTCATCAGACCTTGCAGAATGAAACAGGGAACATTTAAAAGGCAAAGGAATCTTCACATCAAAGCTTTGTTCCAGGACTGTTCTAAGCGAAGCAGAAAATACATCACATCTACCTGCATTTGCAGGCAAGTATATGTGCATATATGTATTCGTACATGTGCCTGTGTATATAAATGAAGTGTTACATAAACTGTCAGCTTGCACTTCATCACCACAGGGAAATAAAGAGAAAACCCAGAAAACAGTATGCCGAGACTTCTTAACATTAGTAAGAATGAAACAAAACCCTCACTGTAGGCTGGTAAGGCTGTAGACCTCAATACTCACTTGCTTTTTCAGTTTTTGCAGGTGGATCCTATATTTGCCATTAATTGAACTTCATGCAGATTAGCCTTCAGAATTCTGCATGTTTGAAAAGCATGCTGAAACCTGCAAACTGAAATCCTTAATGATGTGTAAGTCTTAAAAGCCCGTGACTCTCTTAACATTCTCTTATACTGGGAGAGGACTGAAACAATATCTTTGGGAGACAGTCTACTGAAGTGACTGAAAGACAGTAGCATAGCAATGTAGTTGGGTTCTACTCAGGTAGAGCCAATTCTGTAACAGTGTGGGCTAATTCTTTAGAGTCTGAAGACTCATGAATAGTAGAGTTTATCCAGCTAGAAAGACTTACCCTAAGTGAACTGAATAGTTTGCTAGGAAGGAGTGCAAAAATGCACGTGTATGGATTAAAGAAACTTAGAAAGTTCTTTGTTATCCATGTGCTGGGGATGGAAAAGAGAGAACTGTCTTCAGCCATCACTTTTACTACTGACCACATGAAACTTGTCCTTCAAGAAACTTCAGGGCAAGCAGTCCAAAGGTAGTATTAGATACTGGAGAAATACAGTGGAACATGGCACAATCATGTCTCTTCAGTGACTTCTGGCCTGAGAGCCTGAGATTGTTCAGCTCTTTTATTGAAAATGCAGCTGGCAGGTGGCCTGGTATCAGCTGGTTGAAGTTTCAGACCAGCCTTTAAGTTGCCAGGACTGTGCTGGTGTAATGAATTAACAGTTTGACATCTATAAGCTCAGATTTTGACATTTTACAAATTTGTTTTTATTTGTGTTGATGCTGGACATGTTCTTGGAAGCCACAACATTGAGATATATGACCAAATTTCAAAGATCTCAGACTCCCTTTGTTTGCTTAACTGGTAGTTAACATGTAACTGACAAGCATTATTTGCAAAATTCACTCAAGTTCAAATTTTTCAAATATATTGCTAATAATATTATTGAATAATATTTGAATATTATTCAAATATATTGCAAATATATCAAACATAAGGCCAAGTGCAAGGTCCTGCATCTGGGTTAAGGCAGTCTCAAGCACAAATACAGGTTGGGCAGAGAATGGATTAAGGGCAGCCCCTAAGAGAAAGATTTGGGAGTGTTGATGAGAGTTTCAATATGAGCTGGTAATGTGCGCTTGCAGCCCAGAAGTCCAACCATATCCTGGGCTGTATCAAGAGAAGTGTGACCAGCTGGTCGAGGGAGGTGATTCTGCCTCCTATGCTCTGCTCTCAGGAGACCCCCACCTGCAGTATTGCATCCAGTTCTTGAGCCCCCAACAAAAGAAGGACATGGAGCTGTTTGAGCAGGTCCAGAGGAGGGCCACAAAGGGGATCAGAGAGCTGGAGAACCTCCCTGATGATGACAGGCTGAGAGAGCTGGGGCTCTTCAGCCTGGAGAAGAAAAGGCTCTGAGGAGACCTCATAGTGGTCTTTGAGTTCCTGAAAGGGGCCTACAGGAAAGCTGGGGATGGAGTTTTTATAAGGGTATTTATGCAACAGGATGAGGGGAAATGGCTTCAAACTGGAAATGGGTAGGTTTAGACTAGATACTAGGAAGAAATTCTGTACTGTGAGGGTGGTGAGACACTGGAATGGGTTGCCCAGTGAGATTGTGAATGCCTCCTTCCCTGGAAGCGTTCAAGGTGAGGCTGGATGGGGCTTTGAGCAACCTCGTCTAGAGGGAGGAGTCCCTGCCTAGAGCAGGGAGTTGGAACTAGATGATCTTAAAGTTCCCTTCCAACCCAAACCATTCTATGGTTCTATGATTGTTCTTCTCCGCTCACAACATGCTGGGGAATGTTCTCCTTCTAGCTCTGCACAGGCCCTAAAGCTAGAAGAATAGGGAGGGGAATAAGAAAGTTGGATTCTACTTAGGTTTGTGAATCATTAACAGAATGATTAATTAAATTCCAGCGGTTGAAATCTTGGCTCGGTGTCTTAGGTATTTGTATTGAAATATGGGGCACCAAAGTGAAAACTGTGTTGTGACACTGACTGTTGAACAATAACTGTTAAAGAGGCCAGCTTGCAGTGGAATAATTGCAAGAAACCAGCTCCCATAATAATATTTTTAAAGAACTGTTTTTCAGAGTGTGCCTTTTCAGGATACATGCCATCTGCCAGGAAAAACATCTGTACTACAGCTAAAACTGTTTCCTGTCACAGGTGAAGTGTTTTTTTAGATAAGTAGTTGGAAAAACATACAACACTATTAAACCCTAAGAGAAGTAACTCCAGATCGTGCTGAGTCTCTAAGACTTAAAAACTAACCATAGAGTTATTGTTTAATAAAAACAGCAGGAGAATAAAAGGGAACAAAGTTTGTATGGGATCCCTGAAGATATCTAGGAGATCGGAATGCCAAATTCCCACGAGAAATAATGGCACATGTAACAGTCCTACCTCAGGGCAATCTTGTCATATGCCTTTGTGCATATCGTTAGTCAGACGTGCATAATACTGCCAAAAACACCTGGCTTGCTTCCAGTTTTAGGACACCAGCACCAATACAAAACAGGTTTGCCAGCTGGCAGGACATACTTAGCATCAAAATGTGGTGACATTGGCAAGTGCCCTAAAGCAATGACTGAAATCCACATGAACTTCATTTTATTGAATATAGTTGTATGGATCCTGATACCTATATATCTATTGGAAACAAACTATTCTGATGGCTGTATGATGGCTCATGGAAGTGAATGGGAAGGGGTTTTAACCTAATTCCTGTCTGATGGATTTTTGTACCGTACATAAGGTTGCCTACATGAGGCTGCAAAAACTTCCATGTTGGAAATGATCCTCCAGATCTAGAGATCTGATCTCTTAAACAAAATCAACAAAAAAGAGTAATACAAAAGCACCATAAGCTTTCTGTTCCCCATGTCCCTACTAGGAGGGAGACACTACTTCATTTATGAAATAAAATTCAGATGAACAAGTTACTTACAAGGAGCCGCCTTTTGCCTTCAAAATAGTCCAGGAGGTTGGCCACCGATTTCCTGGGAGGCTGTAAGAAAGGCTTCTTGTTGGGCTTGGGGAAATCCTCATTCTCTGTTCGGCTCCCCTTCTTGTTTTTTTTGCTACGGTCTTTATCCTGCTTGCTCTTTTTCTCAGCTTTGTCCTTCTTGGACTGCTTCTCACTCTTCTGCAGCTTGTCAGGTCTGTCCTTCTTCTTTTTCTTCTCAGGTTTATCCATCCGCTCATGCTTCTTTGATTCTTTTCCTTTCTTTGGGGGAATACTTCCCACTGCAACCTCTTCCTCTAAATGGGGACTAGCGGGCTTACTTGGGTCATATTTATCTTCATACTCATTACTCAGTATCTTCTCTTGTGTCTTCTTTTTTGGTGATTTAGTCTTAGTTGGTTTGTGTTGCCCCGGTGTGACATTCAGGTCTCTGTGGTTATAGTCCTTCCTGTCTGTTCGATTATCTTTAAACCTACTCATGCTTGCCTTTGTGTAGTGCACTGAGGGGGCTGTTGGGACTTCTGTGAAGCTCTCATAGCGGCCACCTTTGCTTGGTTTCCGTGTGGCTGCCAGGTGTTTCTCTGGGTGGCCTCGCTGCCGGTCCCTGCGATTTGCCCTCCACACAGGAGAATAGAAATCCTCAGCGGCCGTGACTCGCGGTGTGGTGGCCTCAGGAGCTGCCGGCAGCCTATGGTACTCTGTGGTGGTATGTGACTTTGTGGTCCATGTCCTCTGCGTGGTGGGGAGGGGTGTAGTTGTTGTTGTAGGCCTGCTTGCTGTTGTCACTGTGCGGGTGGTGGCCCGGGTGGCTGTGGTGGTGGTAGGGAGGGTAGTGGTCCTTACTGTAGGCAGAGGAGTAGCCACAGTGGTTGTCATTGGTTTTCTCACTGTTTTGGTCCTTGTTGGCTGGTTGTTGCTCCTCCTTGGTTCCTCCTTCCTCCCTCCTGCTGATACTTGGACATGTCCACCACCAGGGATAGATTGGGTGCTACCCCCATTATTGTCATCTTCGACCACCTGTCCCTCTACCCCAGCTGCTTTGCAAGTCTGTATGAAACCCTTCTGTCTCATCTTCTCAATTTTTCTGATGGGGTTCTGATCAATGACCTCATACATGGCCTCTAGCCTTACAGGATAAGGGTACCTTTCCTCCACCTGTAGAGTTTTCTTCAGCAGCACCATACCAAATTTCCCCTTTTCTAGTTTCAGAAAGCTCATGAGTTTAGGGATGAGAGCAGGATCCAGTGGCTGTTCCAGGATTTTTCCTTCATTGGTTATCCTTCTGACTTTTCCTCCTTCTTCCCCTTCTTCATGGAACAACACAATCTGCTGGATGTGTCTCTCAGCCAGTTCACAGTAAACATCATTTTTCAGCAGGCTCATCATGAGCCGGTAGTAGCCCTCTGAGGCGTGGGGGGCAGAAATGACCCACACCCGATTTTTCCCAGCAAAGCTGGCCAAGACATTGGGGGAGCTTGACCCTGAAGGGAAGCGTACTGCTCGTGACTGTGAGGTGGTAGATATCCCTTCATCCTTAATCATCTCAGACTTGGAGTATTTGGCTGCAGCTGTAAGTCTCTGTACCCGCCTTGTTCTGGTGCCTATGCTCCTAGGCTGGGAACGTGATTCCTCTTTCAGGAGGTTGGCAGGTGCCTTTGGAGGTACAGAAGAATCTCTCTTGGCGACGGGGTGTTGGGGATTCAGGCTCAGATTCTTTAGGGATGCTCCAGACCTTCTCAAGAGGCTGCTGGGAGCCCTGTGAGACTGAGGCAATTTCCTAACTCCATGGCTCCCTCTCTCTGCTAGCCTCCTTGTCTTCTCAGAGCCACAAACTAGCCATGCTGTCCACAGCAGGGCTAAGCTGAGAGCTGGCCTCCAGTTCATTGTGCAATCTGCTTGTGGGAAGGAGGAGAAAAAGTCGGGTATTAACAGTATGATGACACTTTGCACAAATGATTAAATAGAACCACAAAAAGAGGCTGGATAGTTTTAAGGATTTGAGAGTGCTGGTTACACCTCAGTATTGCCACAATGGCTTTGTTGAGTTTAAAAGTTATTTTTGGAAAAGCACAAAATGGATCATTTTATCAAAAAATGACATAATCTGTCTGTAACACAACTCTGTCTATCCAAAAGGACATCGTGATCCACATCCTTCTCTCTCTCGGTCTCTCACGCTTTCACATCCACACATGCAAACACACAGAGAGAATAGGTCTGGTACACAGAGCAGAAAGCCAAGAATTAGACTTCAGACTTACACTCTCACAGAAGTTCCCCTTCCAGAGATGAGGTTTCACGTCTTTTTCCTTTAAAAGGAGACAAATGCCATACAGCTTTGCTGCTGCTCGGTGATTTATCCTTACACAGCCCTGCAGGTCCCAGAGCCTGTCTGTCTACTTGTGTATCTTTTACCTTTTTTTTCTTCACGTTCTTGACAAGCGGGATGAGGTGAGCGGAAATTTCCTTTGGGATCTCTGCTTCTCCATTTACCTGCAGGTCTGTCTTCTTTCTGTACCGGTTACCCACACAGGCAGGGATTTCATTTAAGAAAAGGAAACTCCCAGCTGCACTGAGTGTCTCTCTTTCAAACTTCCTCAAGCCTCCTTCCCACTCCTTGCTTCCTCAGTCCAGCTTAGTTCCTTTGTTTCCAGAAAGGAA
Source organism: Alectoris magna (assembly GCA_030625065.1). Taxonomy (NCBI): domain Eukaryota; kingdom Metazoa; phylum Chordata; class Aves; order Galliformes; family Phasianidae; genus Alectoris; species Alectoris magna. Next base: position 113,033,454 of record CM060560.1, read on the forward strand.
AGCACAAGCATTAATATATTTTCCAGGCTGAAGAAAAACACAGGAATGTGATGTTGAAAAAAAGCGGATGCTTCCCTTTCCCCTTTCTTCACACTTAGACAAAAGCAAATTGTGAGAGTTTAATCTTTTCTTCTCCTTCCCTTCTTGGCTCTTTACGTTCCCAGAAATGTCAGGGTAACCCCAGCGCTGCTCAGAACCAGCTTCAGACAACAGAGGCCACTGGAAATGGGGGAAACTTCACTCAGGATTTAACAGCTCAGCAGAACCCGCCTCCTCCCCACTCTGACACAGGGAGGGAGGGAGGAGGAAGGCTCTGGGGGCTGAAACACTGCACAGCATCACAGCGCACTTCAGAGAGGGTGACTCCAGCCTTAACTCTTTCCTTTGCGCTTCTGAGCTCCCTTGCGCCCCCAATCTCATCTTTCTCTTTCTTCCCATTAAAAAGACACAGTATGAATAAAAAAGACACCCGTGAGAAATGTATTTCCTCATCTGTGTCAGAAACCACTCTGCTGTTTAAAAGTAGTTGCTCTGTAACCCTATTGTATCTGCCTCCTGCTCCCCTTTTTCCCCGCTAGTTTGTTTTCTGGGAGTTCTCCAGTAAAATCCTGTTTTGTTTCACTTTCCTGCCAATTTCACTTTCAGATCCACATGGCTGTGTCACTATAGTCTGCTCCGTAAATGTATATGCACATGGCTGTTTGTTCATTTGTAGTTTTAAAGAGATCAAGATGTTTACTGCATTATGGTACTAAAAATAGTGTTGAATGTACACTAGCAGTGAAAAAAAAAAAAAAAAAAAGTACAAAAATACCTAAAGCGACATGGTTAAGGACAGGGTCATGTCCTTTGCTCTGCTCATGGGGTAAATGACACCATTCTATTGAGCTGACGTAAACTGGCACTGCTGTGCTGCCAGCACCTGGTCTTTAGCTGATTCACACTGGCTTCAGCGTGTCATGAACCTTCAGTGTAAAACACCACTTAGTTGTGGTTGATGGATAACAATGGAAAACAACCAGGATCTTAATAATCCTTTTATAGTTTTCCAAAATCTCACTTATTTACAGAGATGCTGCTGCATTCTCATGATTGTCATGAAGTACCGCGTTTGATCTGAATTCTTGTGGTGGGGGGCAAAGGTGTACCTTCTTCGTCCCTTGAAATGAATGTTTCAAAGGTAAAACATTCCTCTTCTTTCTCTTTCCTTATTTGCTTCATTTTAACTCTATGTTATCAAATGCACTGATAAACAGTAGTGGTGTTTTTGCTCCACACTAATTTGTGTGCACTGTTTGCATTCTATGGCCTATGGTATGTGCGGAGGTAAGGGAGGATAGTGCCCACATTAATGTGAATGCAATCAGCCCCTCCCAGAATATTATATCTCACATCAACTACGAAATAGGAGGGTTGTGCCTCTCTGAAGGACCACAAAAGTGGAGATCTGTGAAGCAAGGATTGAGTAACATTTTCCACTTAAATTTACATTAGTGGCAGATCTGCTGGATTATTAATCTTGACAAGGAAAAGCAAGTCTTTAAACGGTTTTGTTCCATTGTGACTTTTTAAAGTAAATAAACTCTAACTTCACAAGAAGTTTTCATTTCAATGTTTCCTTCAGTTTTGCTACAGAGATGTAAAGAAGAAGTCACAGAGTTGAAGCCAAATGCTTAATTTGGGGCAACTGATTTTTTTTTTCCCCACTAAATCACCCCAATTTTCTTATTGTAGATGATGATAGTTTGAAACCACACAGAGACAAAACATTTATCTGCACAGCTTGAACAAAGCCAAGAAAAACACATCCAGCACATGAAAATGAAAGAAAGAGAGATTCTCTCTGCTGTCTGTCCTATCAAATTATAGATACACAAAATAATCTCTGCAAGGACATTGTTGCAAAGTAGTGTGCTTCAGAATTTCCTTTAAGCTTATCAAAAGGTGACAGATCACCAAAGATGACAGATTGTAAGGCAGCTGCAGGGACAGACTATCACACAGCAAGAGCTGGACCTGCAGGAATTGTTTCCAAGGCTGATGCTTCTTGGTATTTTTATTGGAGGTGAGGAATGAAACCTGAAATGACTGCTGGAAATACTTGGCATCAGAATCTCATAGGAGGTAAATAATTTTTACAGGCCAACGTGGGACTCCTAGTGAAGCAAATTTATGTCTTACAGGATCAGTGCAAGGTCATACAGCAAGAAACAAAAAAATGTGTGAAATATGCATGAGATGAATAAAAATATCCTAGAATGCAGCTATTCTGTAAGGAATATAAAGGTCGAAGTAGATGATCCACTGGAAATAAGCTTCTGGTATGACACTGCAGCAAGGAAAACATCTGCCCACATGCCAGTCAGAAGTTAGGACTTAATATGTAGTACCAATAAGGCTGTTCCTGCCATGTACATCAAGTTTTCTAAGGAGTTGCAAGGGGTTCAAAAAGTGATGTGACATCTGGATATGATCCTACGTAAACAGAGGTGGGAAAATGTCAAGCTAACTGAGGGGAAGGCACAGCCACACCTTGGGCACAATCTATCTCTGCATGCATACACAGGAAAAAGTCCTTTGAAAGAAAATGGCTTTGTAATCCATCAAAGGATGGCAAAAGGATTAGGAATAAAATCTTGACAAATGCAGACTTGAAGTAATTGTCAAATACTGCTTTTTTTTTTTTTTTTTTAATTAGTGATCTTTGTTAATCCCTGAGGTTGTTTCCCCAAGAATATGGTTGTTTTCTGCTGTCATTTCTTCAAATCAAGCCTGTAGGAGATCTTAGGTGGACTAGAAGACATGGCAAAAGGATGGAAAGAGATCCTAATGGACACATCAATACGGGAAATTTGAGAGCAAAATGTCATCAGCCCCTGAAGAGTGTGGCTCTTTGGAGACTTATGGAAACCAGTTCTTACTGCTAACACAAGCTTGCTATTTGAGACAGGTAGAGTTGTTACAAGGCAGATCTTGTAGCCTTCAGAGTGTATTTAATGAGGAAGTGATGGTTAATGCTGTGTCCACAAAAGAGAAATATATATTTGTTTATGAATAAGTGTATTGTGGGTGTTTCTATATTCCGCTTTAGGTATCAGAATTAAACATATAATTAAACATATGTATATAGATCAAGTGTGTGAAGGACTGTGCGCACAACTGCACTATTTTAGCTGCTAAGGAACTAACAGGAATGACTTCAGAGAGTGAGAGAGAAACTGTTTACATGGAAGGTGAAGGGAGATGAAAGGGCTTGGGAAATCCAGCATCAGCTGCTCTGCACTGGGAAGCTGGGAGCCAGAGGAGCAGGTGGAGATCCCCTGTGGATGCCAGTGGGGGTGACCGGACAACAGAGAACCAGAGTCTGAGTCCTGGGAAGCAGACATTGTTGCTCCTCTGAAAAGGGACAGGTTTCTTGAACTCTGCTGGCTCTTTGCTGTCCTCTGAAGAGGGGAAGCTATTATTAGTGACGTGCCTGGGGTCATAGCCCATCCAGCAGCTGGGGAAATGACAACTAAGAGCGTACACAGTGGACCTGTGCTGCAGCCCCCTATATGTAAGCAGGAAAAGGAGTCAATACAGGGAGGCTTGCAAAAGCAATGACCCATAATAAAAAGAGCAGTGCCTGGTTAGTCAGATCAAGCTCCTAAAATAGAAAGGCGCTTTTGATAAATAGGGAGGCCCCAGTGGAGCCTTCACTTTTTAAATGTACATTTTTTTTCTGTAGAGTCCCCCAGCAATGTTGCTTAGAAACCAATGATGCAGTGTGACACTTGTATCACAAATTTTAAACGTTTAATTCTGAGGTGAAGCCTCCAAGATACTAACAGGGCTGCAGCCCCGTAGGTTTGGGCTTTATTTGAGATGCAGTGAAATTCTAATGTCTGGATATTAGTACTGGCCTGCGTACAGGGTGACCTCGAGTTTAGCACCTCTGTCCAGTTTACAGGGCCTCCTGGTGAGAGAAAGGCACTCGCATAGGCCCATTTCTTGTTCTGCATCTGGTTGACATCTGGGATGGAAGTGTCAGCCAGGAAGAACAAAACATATTCTGGCCAGGATGGACACAAATTCTACTCCAAACTGACGCAACTGATGTTATGCACGCGAAGACTGAAGTGCTCATTGAGAGCAAATGAACACTAAGATTGCCATCTGCTGGCCTTGCAAACTGTGTTACTAGTCACAAGCCAGTGGGAGTCTTAGAGCCATTGCAGCCTTTTGCAGCTGGTTTCTTGATGTTACAGCTGCTGATGCACAGGATTCTTTCAGTCACGGAAATAGTTGTCTCCTTTCTTGGTGTTACCAGGAAAGGGAGACTTCATGAGCTCTGATCAATGAGTGGGGCCAACTCCCCTCTCTTGGAGCAGTATAACCCCACGGGGAAACTGTACTGAGAACATTTTATGATGCTGAGATTTAGAATTGTCCCATGAAGCACAACTGGTTACCTCTCCCGGGTCATGAGCCTGCAGGGATAAATGAATTCAGCTACGGCAGTGAACTCACCAGCTGCAAAAGCCTGGTTTCTCTTCCCACATTTGTACCTCTGCATAACAGAAGGTTATACTGGCACAGGTCTGAGCATTGATCCTTGCCACCTCCTCCCTCCAGCACACTTTCTTTTTTCTTCTCCCTTCCTTTGTCTGGAGAATGGCCTGCCTATGTCAATCCTGTCTGGATAGAGGGGTGATTCTCTCCTGGCTCTTGCTGCTCTGCTTTGTGGTATGAAATGGATTTAAGTAGGATGGAAGCTGGTGCTTATGCAACTTCTTTGCACAAATGCTGGGACTTCAGCTCCCAGGTCTGATTTCTCTGACAACTATTTTGTCCAAATGCAACTGCTTATGGATTTGCGCATGTGGAAGCAGATCAAGTGGAAATTGACCTACAATACAGTCAGCTAATTCACTTACCAGGGAAGGCTCAGCTCTCCTCTGCATTGGCAGAGAAGGAATTTCTGCCAGAAAACAGCCCACTGATTCAGATGAGGTTGATCCTTAGATATTTGTGGGCCTTATTATCTAGCCTAAAATGTTATGGTTTGTAAACCTTTTTCTTTCACCCTGTAATTTAAGTTGAAAATTTGTTTGGTTCCTTCTTTTTTTAAAGACTTGTTTTGATTATAAAATTGGAGGGGTTGGAATCAAGGAGGATCCTGTTTAAAAAACAGGCTGGGCTACAGTTTAGCAAAAGAAGAGCCTTCCAAAACAGGGCTGTGCTCAGTGATTACTCTCAGAGATTACGTGTCGGAAAGCTTTGTGGATGAATACAAAAATGACTAGTTACATGGCTGCACACATTTTTGTTCTAACATTTTACTAGCCAGTGACAAAGAGTCAGATTTTCCTATGGTTCTAAGTCAGATGAGCATTTAAGCATATACTGACATTTTGTCTCATTTTGATAACTCTCATGACTCTATAGAAGGAAGGGCACTGAAGGCAAAGAAGACAAGGCAAGGCACCAAAGTGGAATAAGAATTTAATGATACTATCCATTTACTTCAGGTCAGACTGAAGACAGTTCAAGCCTGAAAGTGACAGTCAGAAATATTATCACCTGTAGATAATGCACCAAACTTTTTTGTCAGGTTGTTCATGCTCATTTGCAGGCATTCGTGGCCCCCTTTTTTTTTATTTGCTATCAGGAGCATTACCAAATTTCATCTTCTGTGAAGTCACTCTTTTCTCTGAATGAAGAGAATCAGATACTACCATGTTTAGCTGAGGGACAGCGTGTGGCTATCCCTTGCCTCCTCTGGGCTGAACTAAGTCTTCTCTGCCAGACGCTTCTTGAATCTTGCCTTGGTGGGTGGCAGAGGAAGGTTCTACCTGTTTGTAGGTGTGACCATCAAGTAAGCAGAAGCTCCAGAAGCCAATGACCAGTAGGTCAGTTCATAAAAATGAGAAAAAGGAATACAAGTAGTTGGAAACCCAAGGCTCTTAATTTCTTTCCTTGAATCCAGCACAGTGTCTACTACTGCCCAGCTATGTCCAGCTATGTAGGAGGATAAGATGGGCCTTTGAAGATGGAAGTGAGAACTCTGGAGGAATGCTCTTGGAGATAGAGCAGAAATGAGCAAGTATCTGCTTAAACTTGAACTTTTAGAAAATGGAGTCAAAAGTTCTGGAGTCATTTAGAGCAGGATGAGGATCTATAGCCTCCTTTAAGAGTCTTCATTTTCTCTGAGAAGACCCATGCCAGCCTTCTGGGTGTGCTCTTTGGCTGGCGAATACAGTTCTTGCAGAATTTTGTTTTCCTTCTGTGGCTGTGGAGCAGCAAAAACTACTCACCTGGGAGAGGAGATGAATTGCTAAATTTACTTAATCTCATCATTCCACCAGTGTACAGGGTCACAAATCAGTCATCTTCCTGCACTACTTTTGGAAGCAGAAATATGTGCAGAATGATGTAGGCAGATAGTTCTTAAACCATAATTCATGAAATAACGGCAAGTGGTCAGCAGCTAGCAATACAACAGTATTTGTATTGCAAATTGTTGTATTGCAACAAGACTATTATGGTCCTTTCAACTGAAAACATAGATAAAGGGTGCAAAATGGTGTGAGAAGTCTTGAGAGATGACATTGGTCCATAGGGTTTGGGAACTGCATTTTGTAGTTTTTTAGGCCAGTGATTTAAACTCAGCTCAGATTGGAACCAAAGCCAAACTGATGTCTTTTAGATAAGTTTCCACAAAACCAAAGGGTAACAATGCAGTTGAATCCTCAATTGGCTTCCTTACCAAGAAAAGCAAAGAATAAAAAAACCATCCTAGTCCCTGATATGGTATCTTACACTGACATGTACATACCTATCTCCTTCCCATTCAGTAATACTGGTATTAATTTTTAATCAAATGATAACAGGAAAAAGCTGGGTTTCTGAGATTGCTTCAGAAGCAATATGCTCACATCATAAACAAAAAAGTTGCAGATGGGTTAGCATACACAGCAGAGGCAGGGAATGGTCTCTGCCATGTACAATCAACATCAGTATTTTCATTCAGAATATAAAATGCATTTTAAGAGTGGAAGAACTTATGCATATAAATTCCACAGCTCAGTTTTGTACTGCAGAGTGAGAGACATTTTTCACAGTTATTGACAAAGGACATTCCAGCAACCAGTGAGATCTGGAGTTCATTATATATTTTGGGCTCGAGTGCAAAAGCATTATCTGCCAGGAAAAAAAAAAATGTGGTTGAAGCGTGTTTTATTAATACATTGCTGCTGTTCTTGGATTATACTCCTGTAGAGGCTCACATCTGAAATGATGCATCCGATATGCTATATACTAGATAGCTTTTCAAGGTTTGTTTTTTTGGATCTGGTTCCCTTTCAATATACAGATACTGTGTAAATTTCTATTTTTAAGCTTTCAGAGACATACTGTCTCTGCCCTTCTGTAGATCATTACTGCAAGCTGGTTTTGCCCATATTCTAGAAGCGCTGATATTACTATCAAGCAATAAGTTGTTGCCACTGAATCTGGTACCTCTGTGCGTAATGTATGAGTGGAGAGCGACATCCCAGTCCAGACAGCTTCTTACCAAATTATGAGGTCCGATGTTGTCAACAGTGCATTTCATTGCAGTGAATGTGCTGTTGGAAGAGAAGCAGTGGCAGCACGCTTGTGCTGCTCAGCAGGAAGCAGACCTAGAGGACCAGAAGAAATGCTTTTGCTTCCCTGTCACCTAAGGTCAGAGAGCTAGATTAATGATAAAAGCTCCCTGGCAATTAATTATCTCCAAAATGAGCGAAACAAGAGGGAGGGAAACATGTACAGTAGATTGCTTCAGAAAAATATATGATTCAATCCGATATTTCCATTTCTGGTTTTGCATTCTTATTTTCTTGTTAAAGACAGGCCCACACGTGTTCCTGATATATGAACCAGCTGCCTTGAAATCAATGGCAAAGTTCCTGTCATCAGCAAAAATTCTTGGATGCTACCCATATTTATAGGATATGATTAAACTGAAAACTTAAGGGAGATCACAGCCTTCCAACAATTAAAGAGGAGGGAGAAAGAAATGAGAAAGTAAATATGTTGTGAAAGAGATCCCAGGTGAAATAATTGGTCCAAATTTTCACGTCTGGATGTTGTTAGTTTTTCCATAATTACTACAGCAAGCTCCTGCTTTCACTGGGGGGAGGTGACCTAGGTTTTTTTTCCAGTAATAATAGAAATCTTAACACACAGATGACCAGAACTGATAAAGCTGCTTTACACAAATGTGTCAGCACAGGGAGAATCATGATATAGCAGACATCATTTAGTCAAGTATAATATTTTGTGTCCATGAACTCAGAATGGAAAGCAAAGAACAGAAAATTACTGTTTACCAAGAACAGATTGCTTTAGGTGTCATGTCGTGTAAAAGTGTACAATGATACCGGTGTGGTTAAAACATGATTTAGGTGTCTTATTTCCTGCAGGCCTTTTAGAGAGTCGTGTTGTTGGAGTAAGTCTAATTTACTCTTTTACCACCTTTAGTTATGAAAGTATCAGGCACAACACAGCAACTGATGTTGGAAGTCCCACTGTATTTAGGCCTCCAGTTCTCTTCATTGTTGTTTCTACATAGACAGTTAATATTAAATGGTTACATGATACTGAAGCTTATGAAGTAGCCAACTCAATTCAGCTCCCATAGTGAATGATTTTATAACCCTTGGAAGCCTGAAGCCAAATGTCTGTGCTCTCCAAAACTGTTTGGAATCTGTCACGTTTCTGCAGGAAACAAAGTTGGTGACCAGATACAAAGTTAATTTAAAGTTCCTTTTTCACAGACTCTATTCTCCATTTTTTGTTTGTATCACAATATTATTGTTGCCATCCCAACCAAAGGAAGGAAAAAAAGCACTAAAATCAGAAAGCAACTAAATCCTGTTATGGAGTAACAACATTGCAATATATCAAAAATTATCTACTGGATGAAATGTGCTAGTTTCATATTTCCACCAACGTCTTCCCTCTCAAAAACTCATTACAAATATCCATAGTTAATTGTTGTTTGATGCTAAAACCTTGACTGACATGCTAATAGTGTTTGCCCTTAATCTCACCCTTGCAAACGGACTATTGCATCTGATATGAACTTATTCTAGTTAACTGCTAAGAATTGAAGGAGTAGGGCTTGATGTTTTCACAGAATGGCTGGGGTTGGGAGGGACCTTAAAGATCATCTAGTTCCTAGGTGGATTTCATCCATGGTAGCTATTAGTAACGTGGCTGGTGCCAGGATGCTGTTGTAGCAGCAATCAAAGATATGAAGCATCAAAAAAAGTTCTTCAGGAAAACTGCAATCTCTTTTGAAGGCAGTAGGTGGTTATAGACAGACAAATACAAGACCTCAAGGAACAATGAGGCAATAGGGGCAGGAGTGCCAGGCTGTTGTGTTATACACAAGTGGCCAAATACATGTCAGTCATCAGCAGTGTAGGAGTATCTTAGCATAGGGAAGGTTCTAGGGAGTTTTTAAAGAACATTATAAAGAAGAAGAATGAGCATTTTTCCTCAAATGTGAGTGAAAAAATGCAGTTTTGTTCATCTGCAAGATGAAGCAAAGGGACAGAACTAACCCTCTGTAACTTAGTTCATTTAAGGCAAGTTCTCAAGTTTTTGTGTTAAAGAAATATTTCTTTATTGCTGTGCTGGTAGCCAAAAATGTCTAACATCTGTATGACTAACATCTGCATGCCATCACGCACAGCAGATGGTAAGCTATAAAATGACAAGAAGTTTTGGTAATGGAAAGATCAGCAACAGACTGGAACACCAACCAGCACTATTTATAGAGGGAGAGATTTAATTCTCTTTGAGAAGAAAAGCGTAAGTGACGGAGAGTCTGAGAGACTGACTGATGAAGACAGAATGAAAGAAGCATATACATTAAGCTTGGGGAAATGATAAACCAAAGTGAGCTGTGATATGAAGAACCAGGGAACAAGAGATTTTTTTACAGGGAAGGCTGGGGCAATAGAATCACTGGACAAAGGCAAGGCTAGCGTGAGGGATATGATGCCATGGCAGTAGATGTATGAAAACTTTGCAAGTAACTTCCCAAGGGAGGTGACAAGTGCTTGTTGTAACTGAATTTCCTAAATCTGGGCTGGGCAGAGCATGAGGAAACATCTTATGGGCAGGGAAATAAGTCTTAGGTGACTGTATCAGCCTTTTGTGTCTTGTCCATCCAATTCTAGTATTCCATTCCTGGAGCATACATACTCGTCCTCATATGTATCCTGTGCAGAAAGAAGTAAAATACGAAGCTCCAGCTTCACATGCTTCTCCAACCCTTCAGATCCCCCAGGACCTTCAGATCCTCTAGTTCTGGTTCCCTGGGGAGTCAGAGAAATGCCATCTGATTTTAGTGACAAAAACAAGCCTCATGCTGTCCCTTGCTAACCCTGGAGAACAGGCACAGCTCTGGGGATAAGAGCTGGTCTTTCTTACAGCTCACACATAGTCAACAGACTTCTTAGCTGAACTGCAAAGGCAGAGCCTAATCTCTGCCAGTCCTAATGCTGCCAGTGCAGCTGCATGCCTGTAACTGTAAGCAGGCTGGAAGGCAAGTGGCAGTGCAGTTGTAATTTGGAGCTAAACTCAGCTGAGGGCAATGGCTGGGTAAAGTGGAAGATGGGATGACTGTCCCAGAGTTCCTAGTAGGGTGGCAGGTTGGCTCCTAGCATTTATTTTTTTAACTGTTAAAGTCTGATAAGCTGATCTCAAATGCATATTAATATATACAGCACCTCTTCATATCAACTTTAGAAACTCACTCTTAGGGCACAACCACACCATGGGCTTTAAGGAAGGGCAGTCAATCAGTCATCTGCTTAAAGCTGGAAATATGCCCAACAGATTTCCTAAATCAGGACCATGTTCACTACGGAAATAGCCCTAACTTTGCTTCTCTCCCTGGTTTCAAGGAATTAGCTTGGTTGGAATGAGGATCTCACTACACTTGCAAGATCACTATGTAGGGGCAGCTGTAGAGAAAGAAAACTGGTCATTTGTGTGTGTTTGTCACTTGTATGGTCTGTCACTGTAGCGTCTCTGATTGGGAACTGGTACCCAGGCCTGGTTCAGTGAACGTGGTACATGAGCAGGTTCTCCAGAGTATCACATTTGAGCACAGCAGCTTATTACTCAACTTTCACAGCCTTGTGATTTGCCATTAGGCTATACCATAACTGTTTTGCAACGCCATCTAGTGACATATACAGATGCCTCAAACCCCCTCAAACTCTTGCTTTTATTTTATTGTACTGAGTTGAACATTTGTGATTTTTGCAAGAAAAATAAATGTTTACACTTATCAACAGTGGCAATTAGACCAGAATATATGAAAGGAGCTTTTGATGCATAGGATGTGAGCTGTTTTCTTATTCTAAATGAAAAATAAAAACGTCCACTGAAGCAATAACCTGTTCCCAGGCAGTGTTCAGTTCAGCTTCAGGTCTCAGTGGGAGGCCATGTGATAAACAAATGCTCCTCTGCTTTTAATATCAATTAAAAACAACAAATTCAATTTATGTTTCATGCAAAAATAGCCCCCAAATAAACATAATATGTATATCTGTGCTTTATTTTAGAGCAAAATTATCTCTCCTTTAATCAGATGCCTATTAAAATGGAAGTCTTCCTGAGAAGTTACTGTCAAGTTCACCATTTGATGAGCCTACTGCATAGTAAGCTTCCAACTTTTGTAAATACATGAGGAATGAGAGGGAAAAAGAGCAACTCAGAATCCAGAAAAGTGAATAACCTCCTTCTATAATCCTTAGCTGTCTAGAAAGGGACAAATCATTTTTTCCTCATACTTCTTAGCTTTAATATTTTGGAAAATATTGAATTATTGCTGCATTTTCTTACTTTGGTACTCATACTTTTTTCTCTACTTAAAAAAAAAGATTAATGAAAACCTTATGTTTGAAAAATGTACTAATTCTGAGGAATGGTAAAGCCCTTCTTATTATCCTGTGGTGAGCTTGTATCTTAATTTCCACCATAATGACTGTTTTTACTGTAGCTCTCCTTTTGCCATCCTTGGACAGGTCATAGCAAGAAGTTACTTTGCATCTGCTGTGTTCTTCCCATCCCTTCCCTTTCGAAGGATTCTGGCTGTTTCATGGTGCTGTTGTGTTTTTTGCATTGAACAGAAAGTTTTGGAACAATTCCTTAATCTGAAACAGATGTCTCTTCCCTCATCCCCTTGCTAGCTGACTGCAGCCAGAGGACGGAGCCATGAAGGGATATGCTCTTCTCTCAGGAGCACCTGGCAGAGGCTGTCTCACTCATACAGGGGGAAATGGTGCTTAAAAACTTCTCAGTCTCTATGTATGTGGGAGGAAAATGAGCACGTTCAGACCAGGAGAATTCTCTCTCACCTGTGCTTTGTGATGGGTGTTCACTGAGCTAAAGCAGTAAGGGTGTGACACAGGGACAAGAAGGCATCTTTGTATGAGAAATCCATTTCTAAACTCTCTGACCACAAACCCACTTCTGTAGAAAGCATTCCCTTTCTGTTGTTCCAGTAAGCAAGTGTAATAATATGCTATCTAGCAGGTCAGAAAGACATGTGACTAGGCATTGGTAAATGTTTTTATTGGAATCAGTAGGACAATGCAGAATAATGCCATGGTGCCTTCATTTAGTGCATTCACTGACCCATCTCAGGCCAGTGTTTATACAGGGATCTGTACAGACTTGTACAAATACAAACCTCAGCCCCTGTCGCGCCATTCACAAAGGGGCTGTTGTAGCAGTGCTGGGTTTTTTGTTTCACACATTGTGACCTATCTTACAGGATAATGTTGTCCATTTCTATTATTTCCTATTTGAGATCCTAAACTGAAAGCTGACATTTAGCAGTATCCAGGACTCTACTGTCAGTGGCTTCAAGGCACTTTTGAACTACATGCCTCATGACAGCCTTTGTGGTAGCCTCAGTTTGCAAATATGGAAACAAAAGCATAGGAAATTTCAGTGGTTTGATGCGTCATTTGCTATTTGGAACAGACATCAGCAATGTCATCTCCCCTTCTTTCTGTCTGTACAGGGCACAAACTCAGAGCTATTGTTCTTGAACATGGATGTATCGTTTTTCATCTCTTCTCAATAATAAACAGCAGACTATGCAGGAGTGGGAGGAACTACGTCAGTGAACATTTGGATGTTACTGAAATCTCGTATGTTACCTTGGGAAGGTTCCTAAGCATATGGCAGAAGTACTGTCATTTTAATTGTAAAATGCATAGCGTATAAACAACCATAGTGTCCCATGAAAAGCAGCCAGTCTTATGACACTGTATATTTTGAACCTTGGAATGTATGATTCATCTTTAAAAATGCATATTTTTTTCTATCGCTGCTACTAGTGGGCTTCTCATCATCTCATCTATCTATTTCTGCCTTTTCTGTTCTTAGCCACAAAAGTTAGGATTTTCATTCATGCCATTTTCCCATCCCATGGAATGCACAACATTAGTCATGGATTTGTCTGTTGAATATATGACAGAAAGCAATCCAGAAGTGTGCTGCTTCCTTTTCCTAAGCATAGAATCATAGAATCACCAAGGTTGGAAAAGACCTCCAACATTATCCAGTTCAACTATCCACCTATCACCAATATTTCCCACTAAGCCATATCCCTCAGTGCAACATCTAAACATTTCTTCAACACCTCCAGGGTCAGTGACTCCACCACCACCTTACGCAGCCCATTCCAGCATGTGACCACTCTTTCAGAGAAAAAGCATGTTGCATGGAGAGCCATAACTGCAGCACTGGTGTCATGGAAGGATTTTAGAATTTAGCAAACTGGGCAGGCATCTGTGCGTGGAACAGGGAAACCAAAAATACTGAAAATCTAAGATCATGATAGGAAAGAAGTGGGGAGAACAGAGGACAAGCTTCAGAAGTAGCTGGCAGCTTCTAGGCAACATGGGCTTACAGAGTGCTGCCTTGCTGACCAAAGCAGGAACACTCTGGCCCATGTACTGGCAATTTATGACAGGATGGAGGATACAAATTACAGCCTGCTATTAAACCTTCCTTTCTCCTTCCCACTGACTAAATCTAAATCTTCCTTCCTTTCATTTGAAACCATTCCCTCTTGTCCTGTCACTGTCTACCCATGTAAAAGGTTGATTTCCCTCATGTTTATAAACTCCCTTTAAATATTGGAAGGCTGCAATGAGGTCTCCCCGCAGCCTTCTCTTTTCTGGGCTGAACAAGCCCAGTTCCTTCAGCCTGTCTTCATAGAAGAGATGCTCCAGCCCTTAGATCATCTTTGTGGCCTTCCTCTGGACCCTCTCCAAAAGCTCCACATGTTTCTCTTGTTGGGGGCCCCAGGCTTGGATGCAGTACTCCAGCTGGGGCCTCAGAGTAGAAAGGGACAATCACCGTCTTCTCCCTGCTGGCCACTTCTGATGGAACCCAGGATACCACTGGCCTTCTGTGCTATGAGTGCACACTGTTGGCTCATGTGAAGTTTTTCATCAACCAGGACCCCTGAGTCCTTCTCATCAGGGCTACTCTCAAGGATTTCTTCTTCCAGTTTGTAAATGTATCTGGGATTACCTTCACCCAAGTGCAAAACCTTGTACTTTGCTTTGTTGAAGCTCAATAGGTTCACAAGGGTTCACCATTTGAGTTTATCAAGGTCCTTCTGGATGGCTTCCCTTCCTTCTGCTGTATCAACCGCACTGCTCAGCTTGGTGTCATCAGCAAACTTGCTGAGGATGCACTCAGTGCCATCATGTATGTCACTGACAAAGATGTTAAAGAATTCCAGGCCCAAGATTTCTAGGGGGACACTTCTTGTTACCCGGTTCTACTTGGACATAGAGCCATTGACCACAACCCCATTGCCGTGACCTTCCAACTAATTCCTTATCCTCTGAATAGTCCATCCTTCAAATTCATTTCTTTCCAATTTAGAGATAAGGACGTGGTGGGAGACCATGTCAAAGGCCTTGCAGAAGTCCAGGTAGATGACATCAGTTGCCTTCCCTTTGCCTACCAATGCTGTCACTCCATCATAGAAGGCCATCAGATTGGTCAGGCACAATCTTCCCTTGGTGAAGCCATGCTGACTGTCTCAGATCACCCACTCATCCCTCAAGTGTCTTATAATGTCTTCCAGAAGGATTTGTTCCACGGTCTTCCCAGGCATAGATGTGAGGCTCACTGGCCTGTAGTTCCACAGGTCCTCCTTCCTCCCTTTCTTGTCAGTGGCAGTGATGTTTCCCATTTCCCAGTCCCCTGGGACTTTACCTAACAGCCATGACTTTCTAAACATGATGGAGAGAGACTTGGCAACTACATCAGCCAGCTCCCTTAGGACCCTGGGATGCATGTCATCTGGCTCCATGGACTTGTACACATTCAGTGTCATGAGTCTGTCTCAGACTTGCTCTGACCTTACAGTGAGGTGGATTTTGCTCCCCCAGTTCCCACCTAGAGGTTCAGGTTCAGGGATGTGAAGTTCAGGGATGTGAGAATCCAGGCTGCTAGTGAGGCAGAGAAGACTGAGGCAAAGAATTCACCGCGGACCTCAACCTTCCCCATATCTGTTGTAGCTAGTCCTCCTTTCCCATTTAGCAGAGGAGGTACGCTCTCTTTGGCTGGTCTCTTTTGTCCTATGTAACTGTAGAATCCCTTCTTGTTTTTAACATCCCTCTCCAAGTTCAGTTCCATCTGTGCCTTGACTTTCCTAATCCCATCTCTGCAAGTTTGGGCAGCATCCCTGTATTCTTCTCAGGTGTTATGTCCTTGTTTCCACTGTCTGTACTTACTCTTCTTTTCCCTCAGTTTGATCAGCAGGTCCTTACCAAGCCATGATGATTTCCTACCTCCCCTGCCTGCTTTCTTATTCTGATGGCTGGAGAGCTCTTGCAGTCTCAGAAGGGCATCCTCTTCATTTGGTTTTAAATGTTGATCTCCATGCCCTACTGTTTTAACTCTCAATGTGAATGTAAACAGCTTTTTTTTCTTCTTCTTTTTTTTTTTTTTCTTTTTTTTTTTTTTGAATAGGAGTGGCAGTGTTTATGACTGGTTAGCAAGTTAATTTTCGTGCCCATTTCAGTTCCACCTCTGCAATGGCCACATCTTAAATCACCACCTGCAGCATGCAGTGTTGCCTCTCTTCCTACGTATGTGTGATGGAAATGACATTTCCAAATATAAGAAACCTAAAGACTCAAAGTCAAGCGTTTCAATCTCAGCTGTTGGCAAATTTGAAGTTCTGATGAGGAAAAGGAGAGTTAGTATGCTGGAGATCTGGCCTAAGTGAATGACTTCTGAAAGAGCTCACATTTGTTTTGACTGCAGAAAAGCCTTGAGTATGTTTTCATCATTCATCTATGTTCAATAAATGTATATTCAAAGATGTTTGATAGGTAAGGCTTGGGAAATCCAGACCCCTTGTGGTGGCATCTCATAGCTAATTAGCTGTTGTATTAGCTATTAATTCTATTCTTCCTAACATAAAATCTGCTTCTTGAGCCAAAGTCAGGCTCTCAAAAATAATACTGAAAATTATATTAGTGGTAAAAGTGCCCAAATTTTGTCACACTTTGGAGTCTGTATAAATACTTACAGATATTATTATTTAGGCCAGGAGTACAATTAGAGTCCAAGGTGAAGACAAAGACTGTGAACTGCACTATGTCAGCTCCAAATGTGAGTAGAGACCCTGTGCCCACAACCTTCCACTTAAGCTCAAATGTCCCAGATATCATCCTACAGAATAGGCAGGATGTGCTTCCTGCTACATTTTCCTTTGTAATATCTTAGTTTTTTAACATTGCTCAGTTGGCTGTGAGAGGGAACACCTTGCGTCAGGGGATGTCAGGATATGTGTAAAACACTGGGATGGGTGCTGACTGTCTACAGGGCTCTATGACATCAGATGACTTAAGAGATTTTTTTTTTTCTTCCCCCAAACCAGAACTCAAGAAGGGATTCATAATTATATTATGTTAGAACATGCAGCTCTGGTGGCCACAGGTAACTCTTCAGACAGAGATGCTCTAATTAAAGGCAAAAAGGCTTGAGGAACCTGTGATTCCAGCTTATTGGAAAGAGAGTGAGAGGCCAAAACTAATCCTAATAAAAATACCATAAAATATCAGCATGAGCAGAATTGTTCAGGGGAGGGAATAAAACCATAGCAGCTATTTATTTGTGCACAGTTTGTTCACATGTTCATACTGAAAGAAGCAGGACAGAGAGATTGACTGAGTATGGACCAATATGTATACTGCTGAAAGCAGTTAAGTAGAGAGAGTTAGACCCACCACTTAGATAATTATAATAGGTTTGTGTGGGCAAAATTCAGCCACTTTTTATCTCTGATAGAACAGGTGCCAGAGGATGAAAGAGAAAAAGCCTAGCACTGAAGCTAGGGAAGCCTGATTGCCTGGGGTCTAGGTTTGGAACTGAAGAAACTGTGAGGCCCATACAAGCTTAAGAACCTAGGGCTAAAGGTCAGAATACATGCCTGTAACACTGGCTAGTGGCTGATGTGGGAGAGGTGACATGAACAGTAATAGAGACTTTCCACATATACACTCTGCTGAGTACGTCTACCAGCCATCTTACTGCAGTCAATGCAGTTGTCACACTTGCTGCCACTGGCATCCCAGTCATTTTCCACATACAGTCACAAACAGTGGGATCCTAAACACTCTCATAAAACTAAGATTAGAGAGAAACGGAACCTGGTATTAATGGTATTGATGATCCACGGCAACTCCATTTTGAATGATGTAGTTAAGAACAGAGACTGTTGTAGATAAGAAACCCCTAGGACAAGACATTATTTAGAAGTTATGCTCATGAGTATTGCTCACCACTGAGAAGCAGGACAGTGCTACGGAGGTGACTAAAATATTATGGCAGAATGCAGGAGAAGAGAAGACAATTGCCATGGGTCCTGTGAAACACAGGAATACAATATGAGGACATGTTACGTGAGAGAGGTGATGGAAAATTGATCTGAAGTCTTACAGATTCATAAAGGTATTGAGGAAGGAAATGGAAAGGTTTAAAGGCATAGCCCTACACCTCTTGAAACTGGCAGGTTTCGATAGCAGCCTACAAGTAGTTAAGGAAACTGAGGACCTGCTCTGAGTCAACACTGAACCAATGGCATAATCCATTATTGATGTTGGAAGATATAGCTACTTGATTTGCCAGAAGCAAAAAAGTGAAACCCCTTGTGTTGCTTTCACTGGGTTCAGATTTCCCTCATCAGACTATTTGCAGATGCCAGAAAGCACAAGTGCTTACAGCCATCAGCCACCACCAATATTCTTCCTATGACAACTGAACTGGGCATTGGATGGATTCCCAAGTATTTGTCACATTTAGTGCTTATAAAGAGCTTACAAGAGGCAAACAGAAAGGCTAGAGAAAAGCCAATAAATGATAATCTAAGAAGATTCAGTGGTTTCTCTTTGGAGGAGCAGTTGGAAAGCTACTTCTCTTTGGAGAAACCATTAATATACATATTCACAGCCCAAATCTCCTAATTTGGGACAGTATTAATCAATACTTTGAGTAATGCAAGTGAGAATGAGCATGAAGAGAACATCTTCTCATCTGCTTTGCATGCTGTTCAGTTGACCTGGCTAGCTGAAATACAATGTGCGTATCTGGGAGCCTCTTCCATTTTACTTGTTCATTTTCAGGAGAAGGGTAAGTTGTGGAGGAAATGGAACCATTTGTTCAATCATGGAACCTAATAAAAAGATGCAGCCTTTCTCTTGGTTTACTACCTGGGTGAAATGTTTATATATATGAGATGCTGTATTTCTTTGTAAATTACTTCTGCGAGCCAAGCCAAACTAATCTTCCGGCATCATGAATTTATATCCTTACAGTGGCTTCCTGCCAGCATCCTCTCTATTGAACTGTATTTACATTAGTACTGTAGAACATTACTTCATTCAAGCGTCTGAAGTGAAGCACTCACTCAATGCACACACTTAGTTCTTGTTCATTGCCAGCTAGTAAGATGTTAGCAGATTGCCTTTCCCAGCTGGGCCCTGCCGTTCTGCATATAATGAGAATTAAAGACATTGGTCTTCTAGGGTTGCTCAAGTTTCAGTGCTGGTTTTAGTTGTTTGTAGCTGGTGTAAATGCTGGTGTAAAAATATGAGACAGTTTCCTTGGCTCAGATTGAAAGATGAATCCTTCTGTTAGATTCAGCAGGCATTACTTAGGTATCAGATCTCGGTGTCCTGGAGTCCATGTAGTGATAAGTAATCTGGAGAATGGTTTGTTGTCTTTCAGTCTTTTTTTTTTTCTGTAACTTTCAAAGTGCTTTACAAAGTAGAAGTATTTGCATTTTATGGAAGGCAAAATTGGTAGGAAAGAGGGGCAGATAACATTATTGAACCTGGTATAGATCCTCATGTGAAGCTTCTTTGCTTTGCAGAGTCAATAGTGCAGTCTCAGCGACTCTGTGACTGAACTATGACAATTTTATAGAATCATTAAGGTTGGAAAAGACCTCTAAGATTTCCTAGTCCAACTGTCAACCCACCAACACCATACCCACTAATCCATATCCCTCAGTGCTACATCTACATGGTTCTCAAACACTTCCAAGGACAGTGACTCAACCACCTCCATGGCAGCCTGTTCCAATGTCTCACCACTCCGTAACCAACCTGAACCTCCCCTGGTGCAACTTGAGGCCGTTCCCTCTAGACCTATCACTATTCACCTGGGAGAAGAGGTGGACCCCCACCTTGCCACAGCCTCCTTTCAGGTAGTTGTAGAAAACAATAAGGTCTCCCAAGTCTCCTCCAGACTAAACAATTCTAGTTCCCTCAGTCACTCCTTATAAGACCTGTGCTCCAGACCCTTCACCAGCTTTGTTGCCCTTCTTTGAACATGCTCCAGTGCCTCAATGTTCCACAGCACAGCTATCCAGCCACTCTGCCAAAAGCTTGTAGCATTGCATGGGGTTGTTCTGACCAAAGTACAAGACCCAGCACTTGGTCTTGTTGAACCTCATATGACTGGCCTCAGCCCATTGATCCAGCCTATCCAGATACCTCTGTAGGGACTTTTTTTCCTCAGGCAGCAAGAAGTGTTATCTGCAAACTTACTGAGGGTGCACTCAATCCCCTCATCCAGATCATCAATAAAGATATTAAACAGGACAGGCCCCAGTACAAACCCTTGGGGAACACCACTCAGGACTGGTCACCAGCTGGATTTGACTCCATTCACCACCACTTTCTGGGCCTGGCCATCCAGACAGCTTTTTACTCAGCAGAGAGCACATCTGTCTAAGCCACAAGCTGCCAGCTTCTCCAGGGGAATGCTGTGGGAAAAAGTGCCTGGAGAAATGAAAGACTGAAGAAGTCTGACTGCCTTTTGTGTGCTCTGATACACGGACTGTGTTACTTCTGTATAAGCACTTCAGAATGGAGTTAAAATTATGCATTCTCCATATGTACTAAAATGGCCTACTGAGCACAAACTTTGTTCTCTTTATTTAAAGAGATGATTTGAAAAAGGATTTTTCATCCTTGAATTTCACTAAATACTCTTAAATTACTCTCCTTGTCCCGTGTCATGCTGTATTCTGAAAAAGCACTGGGACTTTGCTAGCTCACAAGAAGGAGAAAGCAGAAACACCTGGTCTCATCACCAAAATGGATGAATGATAGCAGCTGATGAATGAAGTGTGTGGTTTGATTCAAATGTAAGAATGAAGTAAATAATTCTATATCTGGAAATTTGAAAAACACTTTATTTTTAATGTTAAGAAATATGTGACAGATAGTTTAAAGAGAATAATTTTGTAATAGCTTGGAAATATGATTTCTCATACAGCGGTTCCAGTTCTTAATTACCTCTGTGTTAACATGCAGACTGGGGTATTGAAAAACCTTTCTCACAATAATCAATTTGAGGGCTGTGTGAAGTTTCTTAATGTCATTGGATACAAGGTTTGAAGGAGATTACCAAGAGAGATGGTAGTTTCATCATAATGTATACTTCTATCTTGATTTGTTTAGATTTTTATCTTCATTTTGAGGAAGTCGCAAACAGAGAATAAGGAAGTATTTTCACATCTTTCTGGGAGACGAGCAAGAGATGAGTTGGGGGATCATAAAGACAGCAGTTACAATAACCAGCACTCCATTGTTCCTTAAGGTGGACAACAAAACAAAACAACCCCTAACCCCCAAGTTAAGTGAAATTAATCGATTTTTGTAGTTTTAAATTTGCCTTATTAATGTTTGTGTCTTCATGGGAAAAAAACACTTTCACGTTCCAAAAACACTGGACCAGGACAACAATAGTCTTTCCTGGAGATGAAGCCAGCCTCTCCCTCCTGGGTATGTGAGCAGTTGCCACTCTTTCCTACTCAAACAGTTTTCAAGTGCTGCAAGCCTGATGGAGGGTGAGTTTGCCTCACTGAAGCAGGTCTTTGACTGGAAAGTGCAGGTGACACCAGTGGAGATGCATTTAAATTCGCCTGAGAACTTGACCTTATTTCTATTGATGAATATGTTTACTTCTTCTGTCTTACAAGGTCATTGCTGGTCAGCAATAAGGGAACATTAAAGAGTCTGGAAGTCCATTTTGGCTCTGTCAAAGAATGTGAGCACACTTCTGTTTATTTACTTCCCTCCTTCATTCCCTCCTTGCCTGTGGTGCAGATTAGAGGTAAAAGTCTCCAGAGAGTGGATTCCTCATTAAGATTCTCGATACCTTCTGGTATGCGGTGCCTGGGATTACCACATGAAGGGTATCCTGCTATTTTTGCCTCTGGTCCAGTCCCTTTGAAGGAACCCTGGAACACTTTACACTCATGCAGATTTATGAGTGCTGTGTACCCTGCCAGAGACTTTCTGACATACTCCTGTAAACTAATTATGGGAAACTCCCCCAGGCCCCTGTCGTTAAAAATACATTCTTAGCATTTCATGAACAAAGCTTTGTTTCCTCCTTGTGTTCCTATAGGATATGATCTATTTCCTGACAGATGTTTATCCTAAAACATCAAGTGATTGCTTCTGAGGAAAGTAAGTGAACAAAAGCATGCCATGCCACCTAGAATGAGTCACAAGGTGAATCCTGAACTCCAGGTGTGATCTGAATTTCTCTAGTGCCCAAGGAATTTGATTTTTAGGATTTTGATTTATTTAAGCTTGTCTCAGTTGAAGACTGGGCACTTTAATTTCTATAGCCTGTCATGAAGCCTTCTTTTTCAATACCTTCTTAGCATGGTTTTTGATCAAAATCTATTGTCCACCTGCTGACTGTTTGGATACCTGAATGAAATAAGTTGATCCCTCCAAGTGCTTGTGCAGACAGACAGATATAGAATAAACAAGAATGGATGTTGGCAGGAGCAGAGTTCTGGCTCATATAAGTAGAAAAACACAACATTTGTTGGCTGATAATTATGTGTGATCCCAGGGGCCCCTGGGAGAGGGGAGGGTGGCATATGCATCAACTGTGTATGACTGAAACAGAATTGGAGCTTATGAATACAGATGTAGATGCTCTCTACACATACATCACAAACAATGCCCTTGGAAACACTTATTCCCCAGCTAGACAAGGAGCACAGGGCTAGGTGCAGTAGGGAGACTGAATTCAATTCATAATCTTAAAATTCATCCCTGTGGAGCCATACTGAGACACCTTCTGGCTCAAACAGGTGGTCAAGTTATCACCATTTACATGATTATCTCAGAGCAGCAAGCTGGCATAGCTGTGTATGCTTCAGTCTGCCTCACTTGTTAATTACTGTATTTTAGTTCAAACCTCAGTGAAAGGCCTGACATATGTCAACTAATTAACCTGAGCTGTCACACAGACTTGTGTTTGGTCAGTGACCGTGGTCTGTGTAGGAATTTCAGCTTCTTGTTGCTGTTGCTTGTTGATGGTGTCATTTGGGATCCTAATCCCTGATAGGACCTGAACTTAGTTTGTTGCAGATGTAGTATGTATGTGCACAGCGGCCACAAAGCTATTGATTTTGTTAATGGATCTTAAAATCTGAGGGTGGCGTTCTTCCCAAGGCTTTCAGCTTGTGTGAAGGTCAAACACCAGATGATCTGCTACAGCATAAGGCCTTGAACTGAACCCTGAGATTATATGGCCATCTTCCAGCTATAAGGTTTTGAGTTGCCAAATAAAATGCAGTGGGAAAAATAATATGCAGAAAGATGTCCCCATTTTCCGTCTGTAAACTATTAAAACAAAGATTCTAGAAGAACAGACTTACCTATTTTGTAATAGTATTATTACTTAAGCTTTGTGTTCTACTGCACAGATTTTGTGTTTTGTTGTTGTTTGCCTGTTTGCTTGCTTGTTTCCTGTAAATGGTGGGTCACAGAATGAGACCAAAGCAGGAGGAGAACCTGAAGCACACCCTCTTTCCCTTAACATGAGATGAATAGCATGCACTGAGGGAGAATCTTTTATGGGGTGAAGAGTTGAGGAGGCAGGCTTTTTACAAATGCTGCTGGAGATGGCAGGAGATGCAGAGAAGTGACAATAAGTGAAAGGGAATTGAGACACAGAGTGAAGGGACATTCAGGAAAGTGCTAATACATGTCTAGGCAAACTAAGGTGGGATTAGAAAACAGTCCCAAAGTCTCCTTCTCTGCATCCTGTCCCACAAAATGATGTGCAAGAGCAGAGAGCCCCAGCACAACCTTGGTAATGTTGATGGTGATAATGTGACTTCCACTAAATGAAGCTCTGGCTCTTGGCATTACAGTCTTCTATTTACTCTTGGTATTGGTATAAATTCTTAAGGAAGCAGAGGAGCAGAAAATCAAGCTGAGCCTATGAGAGTACTGGATAATTCCTAGTGTGAAATGGGTGAGGCAGTAATTGAGGTGTACAAAGTGAGGAATGATGTGGTCAAGTGAAGAATTGGTGGAATTGTCTACATGTAGCAACTCCGCCCATTTTTTCCTTTTCTCAGTAGTGTAGTTTGGCTACAAGCCTACTCCAGACAATCCTAGCTTTCCCCTTCCTTATTTCTTGTAGTAAAGTTTGAATAAAATCAAATGATAAACAAACTGTAGGCTTAAACTTTCCTCTAGGATTTACAGAAAAAACAGTTGTAGAATTTTTTGTCTGTTTTTTCCCCCGCTCTTGATTTTTTGTAGCTTTCCAACTTGTTCTGTGAACAGAACAGGCTTTCCTCCTTGGAGTTGATACTGATAAATGGCCCCAGCAAGGGACCCAGTGAACTTGCACAGTAGAATGGGGCACAGCTGGGTGTGTCCCTGTGATAATTAGTATTTTTATTTTTCTGCAAGGGGTAAATGAGAGTGGGGAGTGGGACCCCTACCTCAGCTGGGGCCCACCACTGTCAGAGAGAGTAAGATCCAAAGAAAACACTCACTTGGGGAAAAAATCATATGTAATTTTGATAGGCTGTGGATTAGCTGATAATGTGCCATTGGGGTTCCATTCTGCAAGAAGCCTTTATGATTGATCCCCTCCAAACCCATCACCTTCAAATAAACGTAAGCTGAACTGAGTTTACACTAAGCAAGGCTGAAAAGCTGCACAAGGAACGTCATTTGTGCACCTGAAGAATGGCACAGCAGAGATTCTTTCCCTTTTTCCCACAAAGATTTTGAATATAACAGTACTGCCAACTACTCCAGATCCAGCAGAGCGCATACCAGTTGGGGGTCTTTTCTGATGTGCTCCTTTGAACAGGGTGCTATGTGCATATATATATTCTTGCTTTACTGAGTGTGTGTGTGCCTGTGGTATATCATTCTACTTTTTCATCAGCACCAGACAAGTGTTCTAGTGCTACTAAACATAAAGCATATGAGCCACAGTCTCCTTGGTTCTGCTACAACTTTTTTGTACTGATATGGTATTCACCCCTTTCCAGAGTCTTAGTAATGACTTTATCATGAAAACATGAATTAATAAAACAGTCACCACCATAGCCACTTCCATCTACCTCTGCTCCAGAAGAAACAAAAGTAGAAACAATATATTTGGTGTCACCTAATCAATCTCTGACAGTATGGGATAACTCCTACTACTCTACTGCTGCTATTTAATTTGCTGTAATTTTTACAGTACAAGAAAATTCTCCCTTCTTTGGAAATCTGCTCTGAACTCTGACTTCTAACATTCTCTGTAGGATGCACTGTATTGTCAGGAAGGTGTAGACAGACATGAAAAAGTTGCTGTTGGAGCAATAAGAATGATAAAAGACTTAGAAAGCATGACCTGTGAGTAAAGGCTGAGCAAATCAGTTTTGTTTAGTCTAGAAAAAGAGAAAATGGCAGGAGCAGGGGTGGGAAATATGATAGTCTTAAAAAAATGTCTAAGTTCAGCAAAGACTTGTATTAGACCTTTCAGAAAGGAAGGAAAAAAAAAAACCAACTTCTAGCTGCAGGAATAGGTGAGTGCTGACAACCCAGGGACCTGCAAAATTATTTTTGTAGGAGGCTCATAAGAATGAGATGGAGGGGTGAAAACTGGAGAAACTAGATCCCAAACTTGCATTGTGCTTCCAGTCACACTGTTGTGTATCACTGCCAACACAAATTTCCTTTTTATTCTTGAACATTTTTAGCTAACTGCAGTCCACTTTTTTCCTCCCTCCGTTATTATTCTCTCATGCCATTTCATATTGCCAGATCAAAACACTGGGTGGTTGTAGACTCAAATAGCTCGGTTTCTATAACTTTATTACGTTAAATTTGAGCAAGATGTTTTGTCTTTATTTACACCCACTCCCAGGAGAACAAAGGTCAGAATCTTGCTCTACTTCTGTACAGTGCCTGGCATAGTAAGGTTCTTGTCTGGCACTGGGACTCTGAAGGTTGCTGCAGGTCAGTTACCACATACAATAATAAT
Organism: Alectoris magna; assembly: GCA_030625065.1. Classification (NCBI taxonomy): domain Eukaryota; kingdom Metazoa; phylum Chordata; class Aves; order Galliformes; family Phasianidae; genus Alectoris; species Alectoris magna. Next base: position 113,059,356 of record CM060560.1, read on the forward strand.
AGTTATCCTCAGTCTTCAAAAAATATAGTGGTTCTATCTGTGGCTGCCCGTGACCAAGACTGGGATGTTTGATCTTTTGAGCTGAATGAAGTATTTCATCTGATTATCTAATGCCGCATGAAGTACACACTTGTTGTGTTTGAAGTATTTGCCAGAGGTCAGCAGCAGGATCTTGTACTTCGGAGGAAAGCATTGTGATATATGTTCGTTTTTGCATTTTTGAGATAGCGGAACCAGGTTGTCTTGAAGGGAATTGACTGAAGACACATAATACAACTAGACCTTATGTGTTAGCTAGCCTACATTAGCTGCCCAGTGAAGCAAGACCGGCACCCTATGAAGACTATGTGAGATCAGCCCACAGCCCTGAATGAAACAGATTAGAGGCAAAAGGAGGAGAATCATGTGTCCTGCTTAATGACAGTGGCTTTGAGCAAGTCACAGTCATCTTGTGCTTGACTTTACAGAGGCATTATAGTGGCTAATGAGGAAGAAAGGGCTGAGTTGCTCCTCCATCCATGTAGGAGAACATAATGCTCCTGTGTTAACATCCAGATTTACAGCCCACACATCAACATGCAGCATAGCAGGAAATACAGCCAAGGTTTCCTGTGGGGAAGCTGGCAGCCCTTGGGAACCCCCTCCAGGACTTCCTCACTCCCTGCCTGCAAATGGGCAGACAGCCCATGGCGTCCTTGGCATCCCCTTCCTTCTCAGCCTTGGAGCCGTGACCCCCTCCAGAGCTTGGGCACTGACCCTGTTGGAACTGCAGCAGGAATGCTGTGGCCCAATAGGCACTGGCTAGCTTTTCAGTTGAGCAATTCCTGGCAGGGCAGGGGCTGAGCTCACAATGTATCTCCATCTCCAAAAGCCAATAGCCTCAAGCTGGGACAATTCAGAAATCAAAGTTGAGTTATGCCATTTTAAAAGGTCCCAAGACTCAGCTGGGGTGCTAAGATCACTCTGGTGGTGTTTCTAGCCTGCTACAACCTCACTGCGCTGTGCATGGCAGATTGTGGGTAAACCCATTGGTTCAGCTCTGCTCCTGGCTCTGCCAACTGCCCCACTGCTGTAAGGAGCATGGGGCAAGGATCTGCGGGCCGGTCATGGACTTTGTACCGAAGATGGGATATAATTAGCCCAAACCTTCATCTAACTCAACTTCTGCCAGAGCCAGTGGAAGAAGATGCAAAGCAGGTGAGGAAAGCATACCAAGCACAGTATCTTGCCATAGCTGGGCATTGTTTGGAGGTAGTATAGAACTGGGACCACTGATCTCCTTCCACACAAATATCTGTGGGTGTATACCTAGCCCTACATTTACACCTGGTGATGGCTGCTCCAGTTGGCTTGAACTGCCCCTTTCCAAATTATGCCCATATGTGAGAACACAGGCCAAGATCTGGGGAATTTTTTTGTTCTAATGCTGATCTGTAGAAAATTTGGGACACTTGTCTTCTGGTAAGTATGCCCTTTTAAAACCATTTCAACTTGAACATATGGCCTTCTTTCTGTCTCCATTTTACCGTATCCTCTGGAGGTGTAAGCACTTCTATGGTGCTTCATCCTCCACTTGCTCTTCCACCTCCAACACCAAGGCTTTTATAGCTGCCATGCAAGCATGCTGTTTTTCAGGCTTTTCTCTTGGTGACATGTTGAGAAGAAACTGGGATTTAAATTACAGTTAGGGTGTTGATAACATTTTCCCTTACTGCGTGACAATGCTGGCTCAAGCTATCTTGTGTCTATCTGAAGTTATTGCAGACAGACAAGCTTTGATCTTTCCAAAAGTGCAGAAGTAGATGTTTGCCCACAGTGTACTGTGTCCTATTATTTCAGAGCCTGGAACACAATATCTTATAGAGAGCTTTTGGAGTTTAGATTACAGCCCATTTATTTATTTTGCTGGAGCACTGTCCCATAAGGAAAATCCTGTGCTGGGTTTAAAGAGCCAGACAATGGAGCAGCCGTCACATTTGGATGTTGCTTTTGAAAGAATACCCTAATGCTACATCACTTTGCTCTACTAGGTTCTTCTCCTGTTCTCCAATGGCAAAAATCACAAGATCGGAATTAGTAAAAGGGCTTTAGTGATGTTTAATGCAAAGCATGTTGAAAATGAAAACACCAGCTCAACTGTGCTGAAAAAGCAGCTCTCTGGTTCCTAAATCTCTTCTTGACCAGTGGATGTAAGCATTACCTCACAGTCTGTACAGAGTCAGACAACAGGTTCTGTGTCTCAGACTTTTGCAGGAGAAAATGTAACATTAGGGTAACATGGCATTTCTGTATGTCAAAGATACACTCCACCTTTTGTCGCTGAATGGGGCTTCAGAATCCCTGAACATACAGAAAAGAAAAATATTTTTTTCTAGTCTTATTGTATGTGAAAATAACCCTAATGTTTCTCCTGAGTTTGCAGATAGGCTGAAATAGCAGCTTTGACATATATGACTTACTGTACTTACACTTGATGCATTTTCAATGGTAAAATAAAAAATAGGCAGTATTTTTAGAAAAATACTTTGTTGAAAAAGGTGTTAATGAAAAACACTTTTAGTGAAAGAAGTTAATCATGTTTTGCTTGATGTATTTGACCCTTTCCTCCCTCCCTTCTTTTGCTTCCATATTAAAAAAAAAATGCTAATGTGGTGAACAGAAACAGTTAGAAAGAGTTCTGTATTGCAAAGCTGTGTAATGAAAAAAAAAAAAACACTGAAAAGAAAGTGCTTGAAATTTGTTTTATACAGTGAATTTTTCAATTCTCATCTTGATTAGAGCAATATACATGATTTCCCTATGATTTGCATATTGTATGGTCTGTGTAATTTCTTAGACAGTTTAAACAACTTATCTAGCCCTTAATAATCTCTGTTAAAATCTCCAGATTTTACTTGCTCTCTTAGAATCTGTGATTTTCACAATGCAGTTAAGTGTAAGAATTACAAAAACTGAAGTTTTGCATGCATATATCTGTATGTATCTATCCAAGATAGATACTAGTATACTAGAGCAAGGGTGTTTTGCATCAAATATTTATTAAGTTCGTGATTAATCCCTTGACAATGTCACTATTTTTCAATGTGTGCAAAATACTTGAGATATCTCTGTCATCAGATTGCTGCAAAACCTGGGAATCTTGCCATGAAAATTAGGGCGGGTTTTTCATGGATTACATGGGCTTTTGCTAGTAATTACAGGAACAGCACATTCAGTAAGCTGGCACTTGATGTATATACACATCTTGCAGGTCAAACAGGGTAACAGGAAGTACTACGAGCAGCCCTTTCAGCCAAGTTTTCTTTTTGAAGGACCAAGTCAGTAGTAACAGGCCAAACTAAAAAGTTACATCTCAAACAGGACAGCCAAGACTTTGTGTGACATCTCATTTAATTGCTTAAGTCCTTACTGATCAGCACTTCTGTTTTAAGCTGTTTTGTTGTTTTGTTTTGTTTTTTTTTTTTTTTTTATTATGGGTGCCAGTGAAGATTCCAAGCCTTTACACTGAATATGAATCCATAACTCTGCTTAAATGCAGATGCTAGGATTCATTTAAAATTACAGATACTCTGCTGGATAAATTGAGAAATACCTGGTGATGAGAAAACCATGGATATAACATACATGCTTGGGCTCAAAGCAAAGGCTAAGGATCCAACTGGAGGGCTGAAATGACTAACCTGTGAATAAATAGCTGTGCAGCCTTTGAAGAGCCCACACTGCAGGAGCCTCATATCTTCAAGATTTTTTTGAGATACCAAGAGCATGGGTCTGTGTGGTCTTTTCATAGATAATTCAAAGCCTGGAAACCTTACCTTGAAGGTAGAGATATAAGAGGCTTAATCTATTCATTTTAGCAAAGAGAAGGTGAAGAGGTGACTTGATCAGAGCCCATAGTGCTTTAGTGTGGTAGAAGGTTTCTGGGAACAAAGAACTCTTTTACGCAGCAGAGAGAGGCATAACAAACCCAGTGTCTGGAAGCTGTGACTAGGTTTATACAGATGGGAACTGAGGTGCAAAATCATGGGCTTGTGGCAGGAATCACTGGCAGAAATTCTATGCCTGGTGTTACACTGTGGATCAGACTAGGTCATCACAACCAGCACTCTTGGCTTTGAAATCTGTGCGCCTATGATTAACGTGATTCCCACATTATATGCACACATCAGCATTACATTTAGTCACTGAAGAAGAGAGAGAATGCACCCAATTAGCTCCGGGCTTCCTGCCCGAAAAGGGAAAATGAAGTGGGATTTTGTTTAAGGACAACCCCGAAAACTCTGAAAAACACACCATGGGATCATTAGCACTTGGGCAGAGGGGACAGGATTTCCAAGTCCAGCACAAAAGCCCCTGCAGAAAGAACTCTGTTCAGTGAGCCGTGTAGAAGGAAGGACTGTGTCTACCTCGCTTCTGGCTTAGTTACAGTCCTAGGAAGTACAGAACACACTTAGATAACCAAATCAGAGGTATGCAGTACTGTTTTAGAAGCAGCTGATTCAAGAACCCTTTATTTCTGTCGGGTCTTGCATGACTAGAAAGGAAAATACCCTCTTCTCTGATGATGGTCTTGTTAAAATAGGTGACAAGAATGATGGTGGGAGGCATCCGTTCCTGCAGAGCAGGCCTGGTTTAAATGCTTAGTTTTGCTGGAAAATCCCCAAGTTCTCATAAGAACTTTGCAAGCATCAGTTTCAAAAGTTCTTGACTCACATTACAGGAAAAAATGTAAAAACGCAAGTTTCAAAGCTACAGAATACAGTTTCCAAATGCAAAAGAACTTGTCTTTGAAAAGGTAAGCAAAATAAATAAATATATATATATATTTTTTTTTTTAAACTGCACTCTCAAATTCCCGTTAAAGTACTGAACAGGTATCGTAATGAAAGGTTTTGGTGATTCAAATAGAAAATATGTTAATAATTTTGGTGGATGAAAAGTGTTTGGTCCTCTGACAATTTATGCAGATTGGGAATTATTTTGAAGTTCATGGAACAAGAAAAGCCAGTTCCTATACAGTCTAAAATTCTGCTGCCATAGGTTGCTAAGACATCTGTAATTGTTGCTCATGTGTTTAGGTAAGTCCTTTTAATACAGCTGCTTTATTTTCATTCTCCATTCTTTCCAACGCAGTAGCCAGTTATCCTAACCAAACCCCTCTATTTGTTCAACATTTCCTGTCATCTGACTCCAAAGTTTGAGCAGCCCAATAAGGAATGATCAATTGATCAATTGTACTACTCATTTAGGAATTCAGGTTGCTTTTGACTTTTCATTCTCTTCTCTCTTGCATCCAAACTGAGTGACAAAACAAGCTGTTTCTGACGATCCTTGTAAAAGACCATATTACACATGTCAAATTGTGTAACTTGGTCTGAGATCTTCTCACTCTATTTTCCAGCCACCATGATGATGAAGTATCATGTGAAATGATGCCTTTGATCACACCTGGGACTATAGGTGCAAATCTGAAAAAAACTACTTTAAAGAGCCCTTTAGTTTTCAGCTTATTGCCATTGGCAGGGAAAAAAAAACAACTGCAAAAAGTAAGAGAATAATTTGTTCCTGGCTGATTTTTAAGCTGAATGCACACGCATATTTTTTTCTGAAAGTCCTTTACATGGGGCTGGTTTTTGAGGGCTTGTGATCATACATATAATTTGCTTTTCATGTAGCCACATCAGTTTACTGCTTTTACAGAAGAGTCTTTCAGCACCTGACCCTATATCCAGGGCAAGTTCTGCAACCTTTAATTGTTTAATTAGCTGGTTCTAGTTTAAAAATATTTAACTGTGTAATAATAAACTGTAAGTAGTTTATTTCAGGAAGTATCACCACTAAATATTTTCATTCCTGTTTTACTTCCTTTCTCTTTGCTGCTTCACACAGCAGAAAGGAGCAATGATCCATGATCTTTGAAGGCTATCTCCAAATGTTTGCAAGTAGTTTTCATTTTCACAACTGGTGAACTAAAAGCCTCTTCCTGAGCCTTCTTATGCTGAGGATGTTTCTGCCTAATGTGCTCTCTGATGGTGTGTTGAGAGGAGTGAAAAAAGTGCCCTGCATCTTTCCATTGCTTCTTAGTTTGTTCAGTGGTGAGTGGGTAATCCTTTCATCTGAAACCTTGCGTGTTCTTTCTTTCTCCGTATACATATACCTCACATAAAGTAACAAGTAGCACACACCTGCTTGTCCTGGCTTCCACTGTAAAAAGGACATTGAGCAAAAGTGAAAGGCAACGCTTGTAAAGTTGTTTAAAAGAAAACCTTTTGATTGCTACTTATCTGGGAAAGGTGGCACTGAAAGAATTTGAGATGATTCTTCTTTGTACATTGGGACATTTTGGTTTGATGCGGAGAAATCTGTGCTACTGAGAAGTTTTTACTCTTTCGGTGACATCCAGCCACTCCTTCTTCATCAATCAGGCTGTCAACTGACTTCTGGTTTATTTCTGGTAAAATTTCTGACATTTTTCATATCCAGACACTAGCGGATGAAAAATAAAAAATGAAGCCGTCACCTCTGCCTTTATCCATTCCAAGTGGGATAAACAGGAGCAAACATAAAGGATCCCAGTATCACTTTCACAGAGCCACTTTTTAGACTGCAGACTTTTTTGAAAGTCGGCATTGCACTTGGCTGAAATGACAAGATGCTGACATTAAATGCTATTTAGGCAGAGCCAGTGTTAATATTTTCAATGCCTTAGAAAAAAAAGGAAAGTATGTAAACTAATTCTACTTCTGTAATGATGAAGTTCCTTCATAACATCTGAGCAAAAATCAAAACTGTGTTTGAGGGCCTAAGGAAAGTATAATTTTTCCGCTATTTATTTGGGGTGAGATATGATAGGGGGAGATTATTTTAAAAATGTTCAGTGAGAGTCAAATTCCTTTCCTCACCCCTGTGTGAAAACTTCCAATTCATGTTGTTTCTCACGGTCAACAGCAGAAAATGCCAATAAATACACATATTGTCAGCTAGTGAAATTCATAATTTCTATGTGCCAGAACAGAGACAATGAAAAAAAAAAAAAATGCTATAACCTTTCAGTTCTAAATAGATCACTGGGCTAAATGCTGCTGACGTGACTAAGAAAAATACCTATCTGAAGAAATCACTGTGCAAAAAAAACCCAGCTCCTAGCCTACCACCAACCTTGTGTTCTGGTCAGCCTACAGGGCACTTAACTGTGTGCTATAATTCCTGCAGCAGCTAAACACTTATACAAACATTGGTGCATTACTTCCAGTAACTCCACTAATGTGCTAGTCCCATCCATTTTACAGGTGAAGACAAGCGGCCATTGCTAGGATGTCATAGAATTACAGAATGGCTTGAATTGGAAGGGATTGAACAGGCCACCCAGTTCCAACCCCCCCGCCATGGGCAGGGATACCACTCACTAGATCAGGTTACCCGGAGTCCCATCCAACCTGGCCTTGAACACCTCCAGGTATAGGGCATCTACAGCTTCTCTGGGCAACCTATTCCAGTACCCCACTCCCCTCATAGAAAAGAATTTCTTCCTTGCATCTAACATAGAATCATAGAATCATAGAATCACAAGCTTGGAAAGGACCTACAAGATCATCTAGTCCAACCATCCTCCCAATACCATAACTATTGAAAAACCACTAAACCATATCTCTTAGCTCCTTATCCAGATGCCTCTTGAACACTGTCAGGGACGGTGACTCCACCACCTCCCTGGGCAGGCCATTCCAGTGCCTGATCACTCTCTGAGAGAAAAAGTTTTTCCATATGTCTAATCTAAACCTCCTCTGGTACAACTTGAGGCCATTTCCTCTGGTCCTGTTTGTTGCCTGGGAGAAGAGGCCAAGCCCCTCCTCATCACATCCTCCCTTCAGGAAGTTGTAGACTGCTATGAGGTCTCCCCTGAGCCTCCTCTTCTCCAGGCTAAACAATCCCAGTTCCCTGAGCCGTTCCTCATAAGACTTGTGCTCCAGACCCCTCACCAGTTTTGTTGCCATTCTCTGGATACGTTCCAGGGCTTCGATGTCTTTCTTGCAGTGAGGAGCCCAAAACTGAACACAATACTCGAGATGCGGCCTCACCAGAGCTGAGTACAGGGGGATGATTACCTCTCTGCTCCTACTGGCCACACTGTTTCTAATACAGGCCAGGATGCCGTTGGCTTTCTTGGCCACCTGGGCACACTGTCGGCTCATGTTCAGCCGAGCATCAACCAACACCCCCAGGTCCCTTTCCTCCTCACAGTCATCCAGCCACTCAGCCCCAAGCCTACAGCACTGCATAGGGTTATTGTGGCTGAAGTGCAGGACCCGGCACTTGGCCTTGTTGAACCTCATCCCATTCACCTCATCCCAGTAATTCAGCCTATCCAGATCCCTCTGCAGGGCCTCCCTACCCTCAGGCAGATCAACACCACCTCCCAACTTGGTGTCATCTGCAAACTTACTGAGGGTACACTCAATCCCCTCATCCAGGCCATCAATGAAGATGTTAAACAAGATGGGCCCTAGAACCGACCCCTGGGGGACACCACTTGTAACAGATCGCCAGCCGGACCTAACTCCGTTAACCACTACCCGCTGGGCACGACCCTCTAGCCAGTTCCTTACCCAAAGAAGGGTATACCTGTCAAGGCCACGAGCGGCTAGTTTCCTCAGGAGAATACTGTGAGAGACCGTGTCAAAGGCTTTGCTGAAGTCAAGGTAGACTACATAAACCGCCTTTCCCTCATCTACCAGTCTGGTCACCCAATCATAGAAGGAGATGAGGTTGGTCAAGCATGACCTGCCTTTCGTGAATCCATGTTTCGTGAAACATAAATCTGCCCATCTTCCTTTCAGTGTTAATTTGATTGGTGTTGAGTCCTACCTGTGCCTGTACAGTTGACTGGTGTATTTTAACTCTCACAGGCTCATCTGCCACCTGCCTGCTCTGAAGCCTGATCTGATCTAACTCTTCCACTTTGCGTTCCTGAAGCACACAGCCTGTGCAAAATTCATATTAGCTCACAGTGCAATTACCCACTAGCGTGGCTGTCATACAGTAGGGGGACATTGCACTTCATTTGAAGAAGGCTCAATTTATCTGAAAATGAAGACTGCTGACTGTGAAGTGAGCATCACACTGTCTGAGAATTGGACTATTCATTGATTTACTGGCCTGTTGAGATAAAAGAGGATAAACCAGCATCACTCCACAATCATAGCTTATCTTCTAGAGTCCATCTGCAGCTTATGATTAATCTTATGAATCACAACTCCTTTCCAAATACTTCAAGAAAAGGTGTTGTCCCACGCTAGTGATAAATAACATCCTTGAGCTAAAGCAACATTACACAGTTCAGTGCTTTGCATTCCATAGATGTTAGTATTTCTTGCAGTTCTCTTTTTCCTCTTTGCATGACTTTGTATGACAGTGTCTTCCTGGAAGTTGAATAAGAATATCAAGTCTGGGAAGATAAAGGGGTAGTTCTTGCTGTTTTTTGCAAGAGAGAAAGAAAGTAGAAAATATTACAAACCTTAACACATGAGACATTTAAAAATGATATGCTTCTTGTCAAAGCGAGCCAGCTGAACCATTCTTTATCATGACCCAAGCCTTACTCTGGTACCAGCTTAGCTGTAATTTGGCCAGGTCAATTACTGAAGCAAGTTGGGTTTAAAGAAAGGATTTTATCCTGTATGGTTTCCAGTGTTGGGAAAAAACATGGTGCTGATGATGAGGAGGAAGCAGTAAAATAAACAGATATGTTAAAGAGTGATTGAGACTGAGAGAATGCTGTTTATCTGTAGGAGCAAATGAGGGGTTAAGAAGATGTTTCTATTGGAAGAAACATACTGGTAATTTTCCTATGCCTAGTGAAATGGAACCTCTCTAACTAAAAAGATTATACTAAAAATTTGTTTATTTATGTTCCTGACTCCTTCAACAAGAATTTTACTAGGTCCCAAGATTCTCCAGACCTGGCTCTTCAGGGACACAAAAGCAGTAAAGAGGTGAGGAAATCACTTTCGCAGTTTTAATGCTAATACCTTTTGTATTTACTATAGTCTATTCAATTGCCTTGCTTCAGCGAGAGAAGTGAGTCTCATTCCCTCTGCTATGGGCATCACTGTCCTATCTGTTCTTTTTATTTAACTGCTCTCTTAGTTCAATAGCCATTTGCATAGTCACTAAATTCTCCTTTTAAAATATTTCTTTGGCTCTGGGCATTTTTTGCTGCCTTTCTCAAGAATTCATCTACTTTGCTCTCATACAGACTTGTATCAGCTTAAACACATTGCATTTGGCTAAATTACAGTGCCCTCACCCATATTACACAGTGGTTTGCTTTGCAAACAGCCTGCCGTCATGAGCAGTACTGCTCAACAGAGAAGATAGCTAGCTGCAGTAAAAGATCTTTGCTTGATGTAAAAGTCTGTGTGATAAGAATCTTCCCCATCCGGATGATGAAAGTCTGCTCGTTCTTTGGTGAGCGTGCTGAGCCCTACAGATCAAAACCTGGCCATACACACTAAACATATCTGAGTATTTCGAGGCATTTCTATGGTACTCAGAGTCAACAGTGTTGTGAAAGAACCTGTCAGGAGGTAGGGAAGTTATCTCTAAGAAGAATTTTCTTTTTTTTCCAGTAACCATAGAGAATGACAAATGCAAAAGCTTGCCAGGGAACAATTTTTGAGAACCTTTGATCTGATGATTTTGTTAGTTCCTGGACGTATTTGGTGAAAACAGTCTTTTCTGTATTATAAATATCCGCACAGAACTTAGATGAATATTTATAGAAAAGCCAAGCCCTGATGCTTGAGCTTATTTCTGCTTTTCTTTTTTTAAAGCTTGGTATTTATATAATCTAACCATAGGGTAGTTTTAGTTGCAAAACTGGCTGACAGAAGCCCCAAGGTCCTGCCACAGAAAAGAAAACTTCACTGGTTAAAGAAACTTTTTCTCGGGATGTTCTGGAATACATTTTATTTGACTGAAGCAACTTTTCTGAAGATAGGACAACTTTGTGGCATAGTTCAGCTAACTGCACTGAACTTCTGCCTTAGAAGGATTCTGACTCCCACCTCTTGCCTTTGCTATCATAAAATATTCTACTTTTTAATGGAAAATTGAATCTTGATGAGTTTCTTGCAAGTGTGGTCTTATTCTGAGAAATTCAAGAGTATTTTCTACATGGCAGAAAATTGAAAAGAATACATCACTAAATGTTTTTGTTCCAATCAAAGAAGATAAATTAGTCATTATACATTCTGCTGTTTGAAAAGCCTGAGAAGGTAAATTTGAATAGTAGAGAATATAGTTCCCATTTCAGAACAACAGAAATGTGAGTTCCTCAAGTCATACCAAGACAAGCTCTACCACAACTTCAGTAGTCCCATTTAGCTTCATATCAATAGCCTAAGATTGGAATTTGCCATCTTACCCATCTAACCACTGAGGTTTAGTTATAAAAGAACTCTGTTATGAACAATCTCGTGTCTGAACTAAGGGAATAAAACCAAAACTGATGAGGTTTTGTGACATTAAACCAAACCTACTTCTCATGGAAGAGATAACAATAATCTAAAGCATTTTATCTGAGTGCCAAGTTCTGGTGGTTAGGATGAGCAGAGACCAGAGAAAGACTTCCCACAGAAGGTGGAATAGAGTGCAGCCACCCAGGTCAGATTCCAGTCACAACAATAAAGATGATTTCTTTCATTTTCTGAAAAGAGAACTTGAATATCCCTCATGACCAGAAGGCTGGCTTCCTGTTCTAAAGAACCCAAGGTGCTGATATAGTGGTATGAATCTCCAGTCAACACATCTGCAGAACAAGTTCCCTTTTTTGCCAGTCACAGCAGGGCACTGTAACTAGCTGTTCTTGAAAGCAATAACCTCATCAATAATTAGTACTTGTGTGGCTAACCTTACACGATACTCTTATCATACTCTTTCCTTTCATTAATTCTCTTACTGCACAGACATGAATAAGTGACCTTCAGCTTTCATTTGCATTTATTTGTTGTGATCATTTGTGGGCTGGGAATGAACATTGGCTTGTCTCTTCTGGCCACCTGATGACATCACTATTTACCCAAAGTTGTCCTATGATATTCACATTTGTACTCCACAGGAATTTGCTTGGCTTCCATTCATTCTCCATTAAAGATGATGTTTTTCTCCAGGGTTCATATAAACATTCCCAACTCACCATGCTTCAGGTCTCCCTCTGCTGATCCCTCCCTCAGCTTACATGGAGCATGTGTTCCATATTTTATTTTTTTTCCAGTAAGTTCAGTTATGTGAAAACTGAAATGTGAAAATGTCTTTCTGGAGAAGTTATAGATAAGAAAAAGAGGGTCTGTAGGGTCACCCAAGCTTAGAGTTTCTTAGCCAACTGATCCATCTACTGTACTTCAGGATGTGAACAGATAGATTTTGTTCTATTCTAAAAAAGAAAAAGCAGCTGTTCTTGTAGCAATGAAATTATCACAGGATATTCTTAGAAAAAAAATAGTATGGGAGGAAAACACCTCTTTTCTTATTTGATCAGACAGCTTGCAAGTTGCATTCATAAGATTAAAGGACTCTGATCTTGTTCATAGATTATTTTCTAAGTTTGGGATAAACAATGGAGTATCTACCTCACAGTATTTAATTAAATAAAATGCTCAGTCTGGCTCCATAAAAATGATGAAGCTTGTATGCATGGTGTTTATGCAAGACAGAGTTTTTGACTGTACTTTGTCCAAGGTGTCTTCAGATGCTGTATGTCACCTGCTTCTCTCTAACACCAATGCTCTGACTAATTGAGTTTGTTCAACTGTTCATACTGGAATTAAACCTCAGCAAAAGAGACGTAAAAGGTTGCGGAGGGCTATATCTTAATTATCTTATTTTCTCATCTCATGACTCATACTGGTTTGCACTCTAATAAGGCAAAATGCTTCTCAGGAGCACAGGACTGCAAATGTCATGCTAATCTTTAGCTTTGCTGTTGTTTTGTGCAGTACCAGACGTCTTTTATTGTGGGAACTCTGCTATGTAGTTGAATAATTTGTCACTACAGGCCTCATTGTTCTCTTTTGGGCAGAGTGAACAAGAGAGTACTAAATCCTTTGAAGGGTTAGGAAATGACAGTAACTAGTATAGTATGTACTCCACAGCTGATGAAGAACCAGACGATCTGTTTTCTTTAGGTTCTGAAAGCACAGATTGACCTGTGATGGGTTTACTGAGAAAAAAGACATAGGAGATTTCTTCTGTTCTTGTAGTTTCAAAACAATTAGAATGTAATACTCCACTTCAAGAGATTTGCCAGCTGTTCAGAACCATGCCTCTAATTTTCTGCCTACACTGCTAACCTTTTAACATTATCTCAGCACGTATCTGCTTCCTCCTCTGTAAAAGTTCTTGACCTCTGAGAAAGACTTTCTCTTCTCTTTGTATGTTGCTTTGATCTCTAAGGATAAAAAATGAAGGTCACTATTTAAATATTCAACAGCCTGGTCATGGGGGTATGGTGATGCTTCAGTTTTGAAAGTAAAGCTCCTATCTGATAAATGAGATGTACATTTTCTTTGTCATACATGCATATTCCCCTATGGGAATAATTGAGGACCCTCAATTTTTGCTGTTAGGTGAGATTGAGGCTCTCATGAATTTGACACTGAAGAATGCTCTTTTGCCAGTGCTAGTGGAGAATTTGGTCAGTGCATCATGAGCAATTTGTTGTTGCATTGGTGCAGGTCACGCAGGTTGTTGAGCACATTCCATGACATCTTTTGACAGTAGCCAAAGTTTGAACAGACTTTGGGCTGCACCTCCCTGCATGGGGGCTTTTTGTGAGCAAGGACAGTGAGAGTGAATCAGTCAGGGTGGTGGCAGAGGTATGAAGTGACTCCTCATCCTCTGCCAAGTCAACTTTCTCAAGCACTGGAGAGCTGGCTTGAATATCTTAAAGCAACAAATTGTATGAGATCAGAGTGCAGCTCTGGGCTTCATCACCCAGATTTCTAGTGTGACTGTGCCAAAGCAGAAGGTTTGGCTTGCTTGAGAGGAACATCCTTGTGAAATATGGGCACTTCTTTGAAATGGAAGTGGCAGGATGGGGGAGAACAGAGAGGACTAAGTACAGAATTTATCCTGTTGTGCATTTCACATGATGAAGTTTCCCTTACTAAAGTGACCCAAGCCAAAACAAAAAGAAGGAGCAGAGGGAACTGAGAATTTCTGTGGTAGAACTGTGCTTCACGTACTGTTCTACATTATGAAATGAATCCAGCTGTATCCAGCAGACTGTAATTTACTTTTATTACGGGGAAAATAATAGATCTACAATACAGAAGACTTTAAAAATTGAAGTATCTTGGCTGTTTTTAATCCCAAATGCACAAAACATTGAGACTACAAAACATTCCAGTGGCTTGAAATATTTCAATTGGGAAAAAAAAAAGGAATGAATTTAATTTTGACATGTGAAAAGACACCACTGCATCCTTAGATTTCATTGCCTTTATTTGTGATGAAATAAATTGAGATAATTTTGGTTTGAAGTCAAGAAGAAATTACGGCCCCAAGGATGAAACCGTAACTGTGAATATCAGTGTCGAATGAAATACTTCCAGCTAAATTGCTAACTTCTCTAAATACTCCTTAGCTGAATGAACCAAATCTGAGAATGAGAATGCTGATTTTGGGCTTAATATCAGCAAAGCATCTGTCCATGGCAGAGATTATGTCATCAGGGAATGTGGACTTGGAAGCCCTCATCGGCTTGCCTCCTGCACTTAAAAAATGGTTGTTACTTGCATTCTGTGGTTAAGCATCTAACTTACCCTCACTTGCTTTAATTTTCTCATACAAACTCTCTCTAGTATAGTGTTTTCTTAACAGGAACTTCTCTCTCTCTCTCTCTCTTTTTTTTTTTTTTTCCTTTTTCTTTTTGCAGCTTTGTTAGTGGGCTAATCTTGTTCTTCATTTTCACCTAGCAGTTCTTGAAACTGCTGGAAATCTTGAAGATAACTGTATTCCTACAACCTCGTGGAAATCAGTTGCTAAGAAGAGAGAAGAGGTCCAAAGTAATGCTTTCATGAAGGAGAGATAGTAAGCGAGAAGTGTCTATCTGTTTTATCTCATCTGCAGTGCTCTTTCTTTTACAAAGGTGAGCACTGAAGGCATTGTATAGTGGGGACTGTGGAAAATTACTTTGCTGCAGCTAAGCAAGGGTAAAAGAGTCTTATTTTGAAGTCTTACTGAGTAATATATTTTATTTTTTTTTTTACAATTTTTCAGCAATGTGAATCAAACGGTTTTGGAAAAGCACTAACACTTTCCTCTACCACCAGGACAAGGTAGAGAATGACATTTACCTATTCCTTGTCTTAGGAGTTAAGTATTTCTGTCTCAGAACTGATGGACTGAATTTTGTTCAAACTCACATTTTATTCTAGATATATGGAAGAGTAAGGAATAAATCTGACAAAATTTGCAAGGATCTTTAAAGATGTAAATTGTACCCAACTTGTTTAAGCTTCCAAGTAGACTTGGCAAAGAAGATGCCATCCAGGATCCAGAGAACAAAAAGACATAACTCAGGGCAACACTATTTTCTTTCAAATTCAGCTGTTCCTGAAGCTGAATTATATGATAATAATTCTGTCCTTTTAAATTTTGCTGCTCCCATGTATTGTTTATTGAGAAATGACAAATTCTGAGAGCCATCTTAACTTTTTTCTTAATGGAGCCTAAAAGAAGACTGTGGGAAATACTGCTTAAGAAACAAAGCATTTGGCCCAGTATTAATAATTCATCACCATATCATCATTCTTTAAGATTGTTGTCCAGGGTAAATCATAAATTTATGAAGTACAGAACTGAATCCAAAAACATTTCTACTTTAAAGAGCAACCATATTGCCAAGAGGCATACTTAAAATCCCACTCTGCTAGCAACGTTGACTCTGAAACAGAATTCAGCCTGTCCTCCCCACCAAAAAAGAAAACAAATGTTTTGGACCAATATTAGAACACTCATTGCATAAATCACTCTTACATATTCTTTCTTAATCCTCCATGATCTAGTATAGATAAAAGTCCCTAATATTTTTTTTAGCAAAATGGTGCATCTAGGGGGGATTTTAGGCCATAAACATAGAAAAAGCTCTGTAACTAAAGGCTTGTAGCTGAAGTATTAAAGAACCTTCATCTCATTTTCAGTCTAAAAGGTGAATGCTTTAATTTCTGGCACTCCTTGCTAGGGAGTGTGTGCAACAAAGGTTAGTGTTCCGAGAGCAAGGAGGACACAGCCTCTACCGCAAAGAACATGTGGTCTGAGACAAGGGCCCCAGGGCTTCTGGCTTGGTTGGCTGACAGAGAGCCACGAATCATTTGCCTGCAGATCATAACTTCCTCAGTGTTGTGGCCTGTCTGCCTGCAATGACTGGGGACAAGCAGATAAGCTGAACTGGGAAAAGGAGAAACTGGAAACTCCAAGCTCTCAGCCCAGGCTTCAACTCACACAGCCATCCTATGTACTTCTCTCTGTACCTGCACTAGCTTTCTGTTTGGGGTCAACTTCAAGATCTGTGTGTTCAAGCAAGGACCAGTTCTATATATAACACACTTGCTTATGTTGCCCTGCAGTGCCAGAAGTATTTTCTCCAGATATCTTTGTTACTGACTCATTTCATCACTGTTCTTTCCCATCTCTTGCTGGTTAACAGCTTAGCTCTTTTCAGCTGGTACTCTACTGAGTTTGCAATTCATTAAGTATCAAGTAACTTTTAAAACAACTCTCATAGTTTGATCTTGCCAGTTACCCACAAACTCCAGCTTTGTGCTCCTTTTTGATTTTCATAGTAAAAAAGTCCAATTGAGGAGGGGTTAATTTCTTAAAAGAAAACCTGTCTGTCTTTGTAGGGGAACAGGAAGGAAATATCCCAGAAGCACTTAAGTGGCAGACATGACTCAGATTGAATATGTTGTTTTGTTTCTGGGATTTTCAGCCTTCAGAATCTTCTACAAGGCCATTATTCATTTAAATGTAACTCTCTAGGCTTTCTGGGGCCTCATAGGGGTGGCCCACTTGTTGTGCTGCATCTGCTGCAATACAGAATGCACAGATCTGAGTAAATAAGGAATATAATGATAATTTTGGGGAGAGGCAACTAGAGAGATGGTGATCCTGTGGTTTAATGTGGCCCACTGGTTTTCAGACTATCCTTCTTATCATCTATGTGGATAGATAAAGTCCAGAAAGGTGTGTGACCACTGTGGGGCAGCTCTACATGTAAGGACGAGGATGATGCAATACACAGCAAAAAAAAAAAAAAAAAAAGACGTGTTCACAGAAAAATCTATCACCTGGCAGTGATGTTGTTGGGAGCTTTTAGTGAGCAGTTACCGTGAGGATATACCTGATTCCTCTGTGCCTGAACAGTGCATAAACATGCACATTCAGATCTGTGATCTAAGGTGCATTTGAGGGTATATCCAGGAGTTTGAGCTGGGGGCCCAGCAGCTCCCAGATCACTTCACACAGAGCAGAAAAGAGAATTGGCTGGTTTCTCTGGAGAGGGCATCAATTTAGGCAAGTGAAAAGTTGTTCTGGTGAACAGCCTGCTGCAAAGGTCTGCATGACAAAGCAGCATCATGATGGACATTTGGGTGAGCAATACATCCTGGGAGAGACAGGAAAGTCGTTAAATGTCTAAAGCTGTGAGGTTTGGACCTTACTAGACACAGGCTGTTCCCATACAGGAAGGTGCCTGGTGACAATGTCAAATTCTGCTGTTATTCCGAACCAGAAAAAATGAAGTTTGCTCATCCTGGCTCAGCATCAGCAAAATGATCAAAATAAGATCCTGTGTGGTCTGAGATTGAAAATATCAGTTCAAGCTGATTTTCTGTTTGGATTCAGTTCAACAGCCTTTCCAAAATGGAATTAAACTCTGGAGGAACTGCCCATTCTCAAGTGTACCAGTGTGCTTGGATGATAAGAGAAAGAATTTTAATTCCTCAGTTGATTCTCATTTCAATTTTGCTGTGCTTTGCTGCATTACTATTGCATAAGTCAGTGTGTTGTTGCTCCCTTGTCTCTCATCAGCCTCACTAGGGTAAGCAGGCTGGCCACAGCTTAACTTTTTGGTTAAGGACCCCTCTTTTTAAGATCACCCCTGCTTTTTTTTTCCCTCTACAGCAGCAGAGAAGCCAGTGGCTGACAAGGGCATGGAAATGGGCTGCTTCTCTTTAGAGGGGTGTCTGGAGATGAGAGTTGGAACACATCAGCATGTGCTGGTTTGGCAATTGCCACTGCTGTACCTAATCCTTGTATACGTAGGAGATATCAACTCCAGGATCATCAATGATACATTCGTTTGTTTTAATGAAAAGAAAGAAAGAAGGCCCCATTTTCACTGGAAAAGGATAAAGAAAAGCTTGACCTAGTGCCAGATTTAGAATGATTAAAGGGTGGCTGTTATTTTCCCCATCTTTATAGATTTGTGTGCTGCCAGCTCATGGGCCCCAGTCTGTCAAGACAGGAGTGCAGGCTGGAACAAAAGAGCTATCTTTTTCTGAGCTTTTCTCTATGCACCAACTGTAATGATTAGTCTGAGGTCAGGCTGGATTGAGCACTTTACCCCTGAGGAATAGCATCACTGTATGATGCCAGAATCAGCTGGCACAGGGTGATTTTCCTTTACTGGATTATCCTTTCCCATCTGTCTGCCTCCTCTTCCTGTGACCCCTGCACCCCATGCTCAGAAGCATCCTTCAGGCCGCCTGCAGTGCTCATCCAACCGGCAGCTCACCCACAGCTGCTCTGGTTAAGGATTTGTTGGACTGTTTCCTGCCCCTCACTCCCACCCTAAGCCATATGCTTTCTTACTTTACCTAGACACAGACACAGATGGACTTGCACAACAATCTGCTTTATCAGCCCTGACCATTTCATACAGTGGAGATTTACACTCTCTGCTGTCGTGGTTACAGCCTGACTTCACTGGCTAGGAATGAGACTACTGAATGATATCCTAAGCTGAACAGGCGTTTGAAGGGCAGCTGCTTTGCAGTGAACATTTTATTTATTTCTTTACTTCAGAAGGAGGTAAAATGATCAAGCCATGTGTTTTACCTTATTTTGGGCCAAATTTCCCCTACTTACAGCCTCTTGAAATCACAGCACACACGTAACAAATGGAGAGTTTAGGCCATTGATATTCAGGGCTGAAGCTATAGATATGATTACACAGGCTCTATGGGAATGATGCAGTGTGCTATGTAACAGTTCCTTTCAGCTGCATTTGGGCGGTAGATCACTGTTTTCTTTTACAATGAGGATTCCCATTTGAACTACAGCTGAATTGACTCCAATTCTGTCAGTGACCGTTTCAGAATAGATGTTATTTTCTCTCATAAAGTGCACCCTGCAGTAATTCTTCCTTTTCTTTTTGCTGTTAAAGTTTGTAAAACATTTACTGAGAAGGGTGTCAAGATGTAAGTTTTGCTGGACCAAGGTTTATTTTCCATTCAGCCATAGCTGTGCCACAGAAGAAAGCCATAAGCTTGAACTGGTGTAGCTGAACACAGAATTTGACTTATCTGATTTTGTGCAATTCTTGCAATGCCTTAAATTTTAGTTTATTTGAATTCTTACAAAATAATCTGTGACATCCTAGGCAGTCCTCCTGAGAAATGTATTTCTTTCATCCACTTGTTATACTTCATTTGGTCTTCCGTAACTTACTTTTTTTACTTCCAAAAATAAAAGAATTGCCACATGAGATTAGATACTCTGGTATTTTGCATCCATATATAGCCATCATTAATTGCTTCAGGAAAGCTGTAAAGGTCTCAGTAGCAAATACTTACTAAAGAACCTGATGCTGATTGAAATTACTTCCTTCCACCTCTCTTAACTTGTGAAAAATTGGTTATGCCCAGCACAATATCCTTCAAAACATTTTCAGTGAATTGCACCCTCTGCTCTGGTGTATTTTCTTTCCCTAGGAAATTTCCATTTCATTCCTACATGCTGTTGAATTCCTGGCCTCAGTGACTCCCTCAGTGAGTGCTCAGATTCTTCTTTTCTCCTTTGCAAGAAGTGAGCTGGACTTTACCTATTCAGACTAATACTTCAGTTTGATGTGAATCTGGGCCACTTTTTCCCTACTCTGACATTTCTCTAAATCATTGCACTTGTATGGCAGCAAGAGCGTTCACTCAATGCTGCACAAAGCCAATGCTACACATTTACACAGCCTGTGGATTACTGATCCAATGTCCAGTGATGACCCAATATTTTTGGTCGTTTCCTGATTTCTTCTTAAGTATTTCATTCTGACCTCAAAGGCCTCAGTTTCCCTCTTCTACCACTTCTGCTTTCTGCTTGTCTCAGCAGTGTGTGTGCTCCCTGCTTACCTCACCTTCAGCATTAGAGTAAGGCCTTCGGTTTGCTGGACACTCTATCATTTTATTTGATTTATTAGATTCAATTCCAATTATATTGTATTATATTGTGTTATCTTGCATTCTGATATATATATTTTTAGTAAATTAGCTTTCCTCCTCAGATTGTTGCTCAGATTATCTCTCTACCCTTCCCCCTCTTCCCCTTTCCCCCTTCCTGGGTCATGGGTCCCCCTGCACCATTAGTCACAGAACTGGGGTGATCCAGCCCTTAAACTGTTGACAGCAGAGTATTGCAGGGGAGTATTAATTCATGTAACACTTTTATAGTTTCCAGTGCATTATTCCTCATTCTGACATATTTTATATGTATATATATTTAAATCTTAGGTGACAAGCAGATAATGCAACACTATCTTTTAGTCATCCATCACAGAAATTGTGCATAAAAAGACCATTTCTTAATTTGCAGTTCATTCATTCTGGGTTTTAGTCCCAATGTGACTTCTAGTATGTCTGTATCCAGCCTCAATGGCTTGCTTCTCCTTTATCTGTTCCATTCAGTGCTTCTATTTTCTGACAGCATTATTATCTTTATTATATGAAGGGATTAACTCCAGAGTTCGCTGCTCACTTTGCAAAGGATGAAGTGATGAAGGCTCTCTGCAGCTAAATCCCTTAACTACTCTGCACTCAACACACATGGGGTCCATCTAGCTGATATCAGAAACACCACAAAAAAAAACAACCAAACAAACCACCTAGGTTCCTAGGCCATTTTATCAAAAGGGAAGAGTAATGAGAGGGATGAGGACTAATATAAGGAGCCTCTCACCTGTAAGTCAGTAGTTCAACTACACGATAAACAGAACATGGCTACTCCTTAGTCTCTTTCATTGTTTTGTGCTCCTTCTAGTTCCAGCATGCAGCTGCACAATAGCAAGCACGACCAGCTCCAGCTGCAGGGCAGATTGTGTGTGACCTATAGACAACTGAACCCTTAAACTAATTTTAAAAGTAGCATTTGTACAGATTTACACTGCTCCTGTACAACTTTCATAACATAGAGAAAGCATATGAAAAGCTGTCAGACCAGTGCTAAACAAAATTGAAGAGGAATGCACTTACTTAGCTATTTAGGTGTGAATTCTTGGCCTCATGTGTATGCCTATGGCCTCTGGAACATTCAAGTGTAGTAACATGGGATCTCTTACAAGAGATCAAGGCCAAGATGATACGGGCCGCTGCTTTACAAAGAGGTTGTCAGATTTTTCAGTTGAAATTTTGGCCTTTGGCATACGTCTAATATTTTGAAGTTGCTTTAGAGAGGAAAGTCAGGAAGGAGTGTGTGGAGTTGGACCTTACCTGAATTACAGTCCAGACCTGACTACTGTTCCACAGTGTTGATCAACACCACTGATAAACGGGGATTAACAAGGAGACACTGTAGTGGAGTCTGTAACATTGCCCTGACCTCAGCCACAACTTCTCCCTGGGTATGAGCTTGCCCATGTTTGTGTGGTGCCGGCTCTGTCTGTTTGCTGCCTGAAACAGCGGTCTGAACTGTGCTCAGGCTGGAAAGAAGAGCCAAGGTACATTACATCATACATTAGTAATTCAAACTACAGGCAGTCGTACCAGCACTTGCTGAATTTCTCTTTTACTCTCTCTTCTCCTGGGAAGAAAGCTGTTTTCTATTACAATGAGTTCTAATCACATATCACGGTTTTCCTGGACTGCTCAAATGGCCTGTTGGCAAGAAACAGCTCAATACTAAGTGAGACATAAATAAGTAACAATAATACAATGATGTTGTTAAACAGGTAAAAATGAATCACTGCGCTGTAGTCAGAAGGAAAGTTTTTGATCAATTTTCTTCCCAGTTCATGAAGCACACAGAACGCTTCACGATTAGCTGTCTCAGTGTGAGAATTTAAGTGGGAATATCTATGGTCATGTAGACCTCTGTAGACAGAATCTCTTAAGATTCTGTACAGCTTGTTGATAAGTAAGTAGATGTTATGCTGAGGAAAAAAAAAAAAAAGACAACTATGTTTATTATTTGTCTCCCATTCCATGTAGCCTAAGATTTCACAAGAATCTCTTCTTCAGATTCTTCAGCTCATCTAGCACTTACTTACATTCAAGAAAGACATCCTGACTCAAAGTTCTCAAGTACCGGAGAGCCAATTACATATATAGTTACTTTATTCAAATGGTTGATGTACCTCATATTCATTTTTGTCGTATTACATTTATCTGAATTTGCTCCAACACTAATTTCCAGTCATGAGTTCTCATGAAGCTTCTCTGCTAGTATTATCCTTGTGCTGTTTTGGGCAGAAGCACATTGTTACATGAAAGCCATCAATTTCAAATCTTTTGAAGATCTGCTTACAAATTCTTCACAAAGCAACACTCAAACACTATAAATGTTGCAGGGACTTCTGGATGTGCATCAGAGTTGATAGGAGCATGGTGTAAGTGACTAAGTTGGGAAGAATGAATAAGCTAAGTATCTGTTTTGCCACACCAGTGCCATTAGGGAAAGTTTCCCAGAGAATTAGAGGCAGCACATGTTAGCGGAGGAAGTAGACATTTGCTCAAACATCTGGCTGGTATCCAGTCATTTGCTTTGTGTGATGTAAGGTCTGGTCTTTTTCTCTTTTTTAATCAGTGGGTATTATAAGTTAATCCTGCTTTAGTGCTTGAGCTATAGTGTGTTGTAGAATTAGCACTAGGAGGCTAACTCTACTTTTCACTGAGCAGAAGTTATTTCCATTTTATGCAGAAGCACCTTGGATCCAAACTGTCTAAGTCATACTTGGCATCAGTGGACACTTGCTTTGATTAAAGCTGATGGCTTACTCAGTTTGGGTTGAGGTAGCTTACCTCTCAGCTCATTTTTTAACATGCAACCCTAATCAATTTAATGAGAATAAATGTTTTGCTTTTCTTGTGCTTTTTCAGTCTTCCACTTGGTCATATTAATACATCTACATTGTCAAACGTACCTTTCCCAGTCCAGGTGGTGTAGTGTTGCTTATAGTCATACTCAAGATTAACTTGCTCAAGAAAAGGCTGACAATGTTTATACTCAATCCCTTCTCACCTCTTCTAGAATTACATGGCAGCCTAGATATAATCAATATTTTAAATTATCTTCCCTTTCCATTTAAAATGCCTGCAACAAGAAGCAATTGTTGCAGCTCACTGAGATGATGTTTTTATCAGATGAATTCAGTGGCATAAATTACATGCTGTGCACATAGTGTGAGGATTTGTCAGAATGCTTGAGAGTTCGAAGCATGCTGAAGTAGGTAGTGCTGTAAAGCTTGACTCAGGTTTGGTATGGTTTTCCTCTGCAGTTTATTTCTATGCCAGCTGTCTAGAGCAGAACACAGAATGAACTATTCTCTCAGTAGTATCTGGTTTTCTTCTAGCAGAGACCCATTTAGCTCTGTCCTGAAAAATGTGGGAAGTTGTCTGACCTATTTGCAGCATGGATGGATGGGTATTTAGACTGGCTAAGGCAGTTACTTGAATGTAGGCACACTCCAGGGAAAATCGTATGTCAGGTCCTGCTCAGCCACAGGCTTTTTGTGTGACCTGAAAGAAACCACTTGCCCTCTTCACACTTCATTTTCCCATCTATAAAATTTCTGGCCCTTGTTTTGTCAAAATAATGTTAGTGCTGCTAACCAGGACTATCCCATTCCTTGTCTGTTTAGAGAATTCAGCTCAGTATGATGGCTGAGTTGCAGCTTGCAGGCTCAGCTACAATAGAACTGAAAACTGCAATAAGAAAAGAAGACATCAAATTTTGTTTTTGTTCATAATCATAATTTGAAGGGACTTAAGAAGAATCTGTTCTCTGTTTGTTTTGTTTGTTTGAGCGTGGGTTCTTTTGTTTGTTTGTTTTTAATGTTCTGTCCTGTTGGGAGAATTTAAACTGGTACAGAGAACAATCCTTTAATTCTCTTCTTCCCCAGATGAGCACATACATAAACCGTATGGAAAAAATAAGAATCTTTTCCACATTTGGGCCTTCATAGAAGCATCTTGTGCATTCCATACATTCCAGGTGAAGGAGTCAGACCTACTGAAGCTGTCAGTAGGGGCAGAGTCTGGCTTTGGTTATTTGCCCACAGAAAATGACACAAATCTTTTCTCAGAGCTTTGCAATTCTACAGAGATTTTGCAGCTGGTCCAGAATTGCTGTGAGGTGGCAATACACCTAAACTGCTGATACAGAAGCGAGTCAGCAATGCATATAACAATCAGTGTAGAGGAAAAGAGGACCATGGGGCTGGGAAAGGTTTGAAGACTCACTAAATCTAGTCTCTTACTGTCATTATCCCCCTAGTTTTCTTAACCCTGCTCATGAACTCAAATTCATCTTAAAACAGTTTAGTTTTTTTTGTTATCACTAAAGGTTATTGGCTTCTGTATATCACAGCAAGAATTAGAACAATTTGGAATCAGCCTCCTCCTCCACATTCAGGATTCTGACACTCACCTAGCCACTGTTTAAACATCTGCCTAAATAGAAGCTTGTGCACTAATCAATGAGTCCAGCAGTATTCTACAAGATATATACATACTTGACATCTTGTTGAATTTGTGTGCTTACTTACTTAGATACAAACGCTTCCTTCTAACTGATTGTGTAGGGGTTTTCAGAGCATGATTAGCACTCCAAGTGATGGAAAGAGGTAGAGGAGTTCCACTGAGATGACAGAAGAGGAGTGGAAGTCCTCTGCAGCATAGGAGATGGTTATGTGTGTTGAGCAGTGTGCTGAATTGCCCATTCTGTGAGATTATGTAGTGAAAGACCCCATTGTACAATGTGACATGCAGGAGAAAGGGGCTCGAGCTGCTCTGGGAACCTTCAGCCTGAACTTCCTGACCTTTGTGCAATTAAAATTTCAGACAGCTTTGCATGTATGCGTGCTTTTGGCACTGCATTCCCTGAGAGGATTGCTGTTCTGATTTTGGGCTAGAGACTTGAAAACACTGTTGGATAAATAAATGACAATCAGCTGCAGATGCCATTGTGTGACTATCACTCCTCCCTAAAACTGCTGCAAATATGAAACGTCTGTGTAATTTAACAAGTTGCTTATGTTAATAAGGTAATTTGAAAGGTGTTAGGGTGAGGTAAGGGAAAACAAAGCAAGGGATCAGTAAAGTGCTTGTGAGCCCAAGTCTGCTTTTTCTTTCATCGGCAATGCAGCCAAGTGCTGCACAAAACATGCGATTGTTGCCCTCTTTAACTCCAGTTTTCCTCTGCAAATTCCAAGCAGGCCTAACACTCCTGAGTGTTAAGGACAGCCCTGTGCACAGGCTACCCAGCAGCTGCTTTTTCAGTTACAGCTCTCAGTCTCTTGTAACTTATTAATTTCATGCTGTGTATCTGAATATGCTGGATGCCTGTGTGAACTTTCTGTGACTTAGTATTTACAGCACATTAGCTCTCTCAGGCCCCATCTGTGTTTGGACTGGATAAAGCAACATACCTTAAGCACAGTACGTTGGAGAGAGACCCAAGCTGGCTGCTAGCTAAACTCAGTCCTGTGTATGAGGGAGTTTCATCTTCTCAGTGAGGTCAATTAGCCCAAGTGGATTTCCACACTAAGACAGCTCAACTGTTTCTGAACTAGTTTTGATGTCTGGATGGTGCTTGGCAAAAGGCCTGAATACGGGCTGCCAGCGTACACATGCTTGTAAAATCTGCAGACCTCAATTTTATTAAGTCTAAGGCACTTTCTTAAAGCTCTTGACAGTGTATGAGTGCAGGAATATGCGAGTGGGGTAAACTGTAATTTTCGGCCTCAGCAATGCTAAAGGCTTTAGTGTAAATAGTAAATAATCCCTTTGACTGTGGATAATACAACATGTCAGTGGCACTAAGTCGTTGGAATTCATGTAGGTTTTCATTTTTTTCCCCCAAAGTGAGAATAACCACTCTATCAGGTCACTGGCTTCTCAAAGGGGAATATTTCCAGATGGAAAATGGAATAAGCTCTGCTCAGAGGGAGGCCTCTCTGGTATGGAAAGAATGAATAAACTATGATACATATACTCTAGTATTTTGTAACTTCAGTAAATTCCAAGCAAGCTGAGAGCTTTATTCTCCACAGCACCGGGCAATGTATGCAGTCACTGAGTTCACCTTCACATGCTTTTCTCCCCAATCTCTGTATGAGGATAGGAAGATTAAAAAAAAAAAGAAGCAAACAACTTTATGGTTATGAGTCATCCAAATGTCATAATCAAAACCTGATAATGGCACATAATGTCATCTCATGCAAACTGTAACTACCACTGGGATGCTGATCCATGCATGCAGTGTTTCAGTCATACACTTTCCTGTTTAAATACATTTTTGTGGCTCAACTCAGGTCTGAATAACTCTAATTCAAAATCCAGAAAATCTACATAATATTCCTATTTTGGGAAAGAAAAAAGGAAAAAAAAGAGAAAGTATTAAACCTTACTTGGAGCCATTGGCACAAAATATGGCTGTTGCCTGGCTCAGGATCGTGTGCTTTTGGAGTCAGTGCTCTTGAGGGCTGCATTATTCCTGATCTCTCTGTTGTGCATTTTACAGAGCAAAGGAAGTCTTGCAAGTAGCCAAAGCACCACCAGCTTAGTGAACTGTAGGACGAGGGAACCAAGTTGTCACCAGGATTCCCATACCCTTCTTCCAGCCTTATTTTCAGTGCTCTGTACAGCATCTTGATTTTCTTGTGGAAGAAGAAACAAGTATCACCCTGGAATCAAGAGGCTTAAATAGTATTTTGGGATCATGTGGGAGAAAGGCAAGTAGTAAAGACACAGATAAGCTACAGACAGTAACTGGAAGTTGAAGTGGTACAGAAACCTCAGTTTTCTAAAAAAAACATCATTTCAGATTGGATTTTCCTTAAGCAAATACACATGATTAGATAATCCCAGCATAAGCAAGGATGTGTCATATCAGGAGCTCAGTTCAGTTTTATCTGGAACTGAAATTGTTCCTGCTCAGTTTCAGTACAGGGCACTAACTGTTTGTTAACCAGGCTGGTAAATTGGAACTGACTCACAACACAGTGCTGGAAAAGGTCAAGTGGAAATGGAGCTTCAGGGAGAGAAAATGTTAGTTCTCCTTTACAATTAACTAAAGTAAGTTTGAAGAGAGTCCAGTTCTAGTTTAAGTTCCCAAAAGCTATAAAACAACACTCTGGTTTTGGTTCAAAAGAGAAATGACAATTCTGAGTGACTTGTGGTTGGATTCATTTATCAGGATTTGCTGCATAGCAAGCATGCTCTTCTCTCAGGGGTTATGATCACCCGCTGAAAGATATGGTGAATACTACAAACAGAAAAGCATTCTGACTCATTTTCTGTGTGTCCTCAACAAGGTGGCTCTATGTGATTCCCCACATTTTCAATTCCACAGTCCAACTTGATCATATTTAAAGCAGTTAATAAGGCTTCTGCTACTTAGGAAACTATTGTTCTGTTTAATAGATTTTCCTGTCTTACTATTTCTTCTAGCTTCACCATAAATACTTCCTTCTCCATGAAGGTCCAACTAATTAACATTTGTGGTCCATTTTTCTCCTTCTATGAGACTCCATACAGAGGCTCAGGTTTGCCTCCCAACATCCCAGAAGTTACTCACATGAGTAGTCCCACAGAAAAAAAATACACTCCTATAACTAATATGCTCAGCAGCATACAAAATTTGCTATCTGGGCTAGAATTAAATGACTTTAAAGAGTGCTACACAGGTTGCAGATGAGGTGGATTAAAATTTAGGAGTCTCCAGTGGTAAATGCCACACTTTGAGAATGAGGCTGTTCTTGCTGTCTCGCTAGATGGAGTCTGGATGCCATTTTTTTTTTTTTCCTCAGATTTTTTTTTCCTGCATGAAGAAAATGCAGTGGTTTTTACTGTTTCAAGAAACTGCATATAAATTTGGACATTTGTAAGGGTTATGAAACTCTGTCTTAAAATCAATACTTGGAAATTTTGCAGGTCTTGTTTCTCCCAGACATTTGCTTACCAGCTCTGATAAGCTAGCAAACATATTGTTGTATGTATGTTGGCACATAGATCACCTCAGCTTAAACTAATTTATAGGATACAGTGCCTCTGACACAGTTCCCTGTTACTAACAGCAGTCTTAATCAGTCCCACTCAGAAATGTGTGATACCAGTAGAACTACTTGTAGCTTTTCTCTTGCTTAGGACTGTTGCACTGGCCCATTTTTCAGCCCTCCATGAACAAATGTGTAAAGCAGCTGACTGAAAGAGAGATGGCATAGACGGGTGGATCAGTGTTTTTCTTCTGTCAAGAAGAATGAAAATGTTGTGAGACAACTGGAGGGTAGGGGAAGGCATACAAGGAAAAAACAGTTTCCTTCTTAATCAAAGATGTCTGGGGTGAGCCTGTATCAGAACATCATAATATGTATTTACTGCCTTTTGAGTCACTACGGAAGATAGAATTTACTGAGGTAGTGGAGTAATCCTATGGTTACTTAGGAAGATGGGAATACTGGGGCTTACTCTTGCTGCGCCTCCAAGGGAACTGCAAAGAACAGCCAGAGAGAAGGGAACAACAGCTGGATTTGTGCCACTGTGAGTCCTCTCTCATACTTAAGTACCTTGAAATTTATGTGCCCCTCACAACAGGGATATCCAAGGGGCTCCCCCGGATTGAAGTGAGATTACATATTTCTTTATGGTTCATTTTGGAATACGGGAGAACTAGCACCTTCATCATGTCCTGTGTCTTTCCTAGCTATCTACAGTCTGCGTTGGCTTTCCTGGACTGTCTTATTTTTGCTAAGTATAGTGTAAGAGAACTGTTGATTATGCGCTACTCCTGCACAGGCTGTGGCCACTTTTTCAGTAGGATACTGAATTTGCCATGAGACCCCCTTTGGCACCCTTTTAACCGAGGAGAAGGAAGAAAAAGCAGAAGAGGAAGCCCAACCATAATGATTGTATGATTCTGTGATTCTGAGAATTTACAGAGATGTTCTAGGTACCGTCAAGAGTAATCCTCTATCCATCCATTTCTTCAACTTGTCTCATAACTCACAAAAAGAATTAGGGAAATTAGCTAAATGATTTCACTTTAAAGAGCGGTCAATGTTTGGAATTGCTTTCCTTAAAATTTGCCAAAAATATTTTTTCAATTTAATTTGAAATTTCTCATAGTTTCTTCCTTTATTTTTCCAATAAGTGAATGTTGGCTTGAAAAACAAATTGAGTGTCCTTTAGTGGAAAGAAAGGAAGAAAAAAAGGAGGAAAGCAAAAAGATGGTCAAGAAAACAAGATGAAACTTTACAAGAGTTTGCTTTTTCAACAAATAACTTCAAACCATGAAAAACAAAATCTCTATAAAAGCCTTTTCTTCATCTCAAAATGTGTTGACATGCAGTGAGATGGATGGCTGCTGCTGCATTGAGTTGTATGCCCCAAAGAAGGAGACTCCACACAAGGACATGAGTCCAGTCCAGCTGTCACCTCCACCCCACAAAATGGTCTCCTGTTGATGGGTGTATGGGTGGGCGTGAAGCATTTTTCTCTTTACCCAAATGTGCCCTGAAAGGGATGCCCTGAAATACCCTGATTTTATTTATGATGAAAAACTGTTAAAAGAAAAGGAAAACATGACTCAGTTCTTGGTTATTTTTGTCACTGCATTAAGGCGGTGTTGTTAGCAGTATCCCAAACACTGCAGCTGGCAGCTTGCTGCGTTGAGCTGGTCTGCCTGAGACAGAAGAAAATAGGGCTGTTTTCAATCACTCCTGAATTTCTGTGCAAAATCACCCCTTCACATTGCGTTAAACCCTGCCTTAAGCCTCCTGGCCCATGCAAAGGGCAATTACTCTGCTCACATACCATTGCAGTCTACTGCTTAGGATGTGTGAGTGATTTCTGAGGGGCTGAATCAGATGTTGGAGTCTTGCAAGGCTGCTGCTGGGAGACTCCTGCGCTGTATGGCCTGGGGGAGAGGTGAGGCTTTGCAAACTGGGAATGGAAGGTGAGGAGCTGGCAGTTGGTGACTGGCAGTTGGCTGTTAGCAACTGGCCTCTGGCAATGGGCCACAGAACATTCCAGCTGAGGGTGGTGGGCACACGAAGC
Organism: Alectoris magna; assembly: GCA_030625065.1. NCBI lineage: Eukaryota > Metazoa > Chordata > Aves > Galliformes > Phasianidae > Alectoris > Alectoris magna. The sequence goes on from CM060560.1 coordinate 113,089,895, forward strand.
AGCTGAGCGAGGGGAGGCCTGGGGCACAGCCCAGATCCAGAGGAGGCCACTGCACGGCAGCCTGGATTCCACATAGCGCTGGTGGTAAGAGCTGGTGGCTGTGGGTCCCTTGGGGTATTGTGAAGGTGCGAGAGGGGGGTACCCAAGCTGTGTTTGTTGGATATGTTTTCCACCTGCTGTAGTATGGCTCCCTTGCACCCTTTTTGAAATTCTCTACTGTGAATTCATAGAATGCTTGGTTTGGAAGGAACCTTTAAAATCATGTAGTTCCAGCCCCCTGCTATAGGCAGGGACACCTCCCTCTAGACCACATTGCTCAGAGCCTCATCCAGCCTGGCCTTGAATGCTTCCAGGGAGGGGACATTCACAACCTCACTGGGCAGCCTGTTCCAGTGTCTCACCACCCTCACAGTAAAGCATCTCTTCCTAATATCTAGTCTAAATTCCACTAAATTCCTTTCCTTTGCTTTCACCCTACCACTCCCCTTCGCTTTTTTGCTGGCCTGTCTCACAAATTCCTCTAGTGACTTTCCTGCTCTGTCCCCAAGCAGACAAACAGAGCAGCCCTGATGGAACAGAGGGCCACTGCACAGCCAATGCCCCATTTGCTTTTCCCATCTTGTACCATCATGGCAGACACAAAGCAATGCACAGTCTCCAAGCTGCTCTGCAGCCAGGCTGTATGGGCACTTCACATGAGTTAGGTGAAGCTTAGGGTATTTATGTGAGGAGAGAATTCCTGCTCCCTCTGGCTGATTCTTTGAAGCTCCCTGCTCCTTGGTAGTTTTCTTATTTGTCTAACATACCTTTCCTATAAAGTCTCTCGTATCCCCTCTAGCAGAGGCCAATGGGATGTGTAAGACTGTGGAGCACATACTACCTGCCTGTGAAAAGGTTTTTTCCATCCCTCAGAATGAGGTAGGAATAGGGTGGACAATGTGACTTTTGAAAGTGAATACAGATGAGTCCATTTTTCTCAGTTAATAATGTCATCTAGGAACTGAAAAAAGAGTGTGAAAAAGGTGCAAGAAAAATGATATCTAGTGGAAAGATGAACATAACTCTGCTATGTACTCTTACAAATTACATCCTTGTAACAATCTGTGACCCCGCTTTCCATCCTTCTGATTTTATGTTTTTAAAGTGTATGGATTTGCTTACATCCTAAGGGCCGAGGAAATGAGAAGACAGAATTTTTAAAGTCAAGCTTTCCCTTACGTGTACCTTACTATGCCTAGCTTCTGTGTGTTAAACTACCTGGAGCTCTCTTCTCTTCGACAGCTGTAAGTAGGACTAAGAGACAAAGGACTCACGCCTCTAGGTTTGTTTCTTTCCTTACACTGCTCTCTCTTATTGCCAGAGTCCCACGAGAAGCAAATTGCTGTGACTAATAAATTCCATCTCACACTTCATATGAAGAGGTTTGGTGGCTTTTTCCAGAGCCTTAAATTGAATCAGGGATAAGCCAACAGAGAGATTACAGACATATCAAGAGTTTACTTTGCATGATTGCCACATATTTGATGCCAGATACAGTATCCTGTTTTCCCTCTACACTTCACTTGGAGATCACATCAAATAAAACTCAACTTCTTAGTTACATAAAAATTAAGCAAGCAGCCCTCTAGTTTTAAAATTCTTTTTATTTAGCAAGAAATGAAAAAAAAAAAAAAAAAAAAACAACCAAAAACCAAAACAGCCACACAGGCATTATGCTAAGGAATTAAATGCAATTTGAGAAGAGATCATGATGAAAGGTTTCTTCAGATCTTTTTTTGGGGCGGTGGTCTCTGAGTCCAAATCATGACAAACAAGACTGGGTGGAAGAGAAGAGGGAAAAGCAACTCACAGTGTTCTTTTTGACTTAAAAATACTTTGGTTATTTACTGACAGCTTTTCCTCTAAGCTGTGACCTATTTTCACTTGCTGCATGGCATTTGATGAAGCTTATGACTAAAATGAATCTTTTGTCACACTGGGAAATAAAAGTCCTCATTGGCAGAGGTTAGATTTTAGGTTGATTTTCCTTAGACCTTACAGCTGGATGGATGCTCAGGTTTCTGCAGTAGCTCCTCATGCCCTCTTTTTGTAAGTCTTTCGATGTCAGTAAGCAGAAGTGCCCCTTCCCTTTTGGTCTATACAGAATAATGCTAGTCTCTGTAGTAGAGTTTCTGCTTATTACCCAGCATTGTTGAGTCCATAAAACCACTCCATCTTTCCTCCATTACAATGAAGCTCATTGCGTTGGATTGCCCATACACATTATAGAATGACAGAATAGTTTGGGTTGGAAGGGACTTTAAAGATTCCTTTAGTTACAGCCCTCTGTTTACCTCCCACTAGTCCAGGTTGCCCAAGGCCCCATCCAGTCTGGCCCTGAACACTTAGAGGGATGGGACATACACAGCTTTTCTGGGCAACCTGCTCCATTGCCTCACCATCCTCACAGTAAAGAATTTCTTTTTTACAGCTAGTGTAAAACTTCCATATTTTAGTTTTAAACTGTTCCCTCTTGTCGTATCACTCTCTGCCTATGTAGAAGGTTGCTCTTCAGAATGAGATTAATTATGCTGCAAGCACTGGTGTGTTTGGAAAGTTTAACTGTCCTTAGCTGCACTTTGAAAATAGGATGACTGTTGCTGAATGCTCTTGCAGCAGATGCTGGTGACTGCCATCAGCTCTGGCAAATAAGCATGCCTGATTCAGGGGGAAAGAAATTGTCTCCAGTGCTGTATGAGCCTGACTTGGAGAAAAATTCCTCCCGTGTCTCCCAGTCAGTTTACCTGTGAGCATGCTAAGTCACACTGACTTACTTATTTTCTCTTACACTATATGTGCAGAAGTTGTGATCACTGTGGTGTGGAGGCTGAAAGTGAGGTGCTGAGGAAATTCAATTTATTATCTTGATGAGAAATGCTTTTATGCATGTTGCCAGTGTTTAGGTCATGAGCTCTGAAGGCACTATAACTACTATCATCCATTTTTTATGAAAATCACACAGAGTACTTAACAAAAGGTTCTGAAGAACTTGTGCTCATAGTCAGGGAAATATGTCTGTAGATGTATAAGTATGCTCTGTGCTTTACAAAATAAAAATGAGGCAGATTCTTGCCACAGGACCTCCTAGAGTAGTTCCCATATGCCCATGTTGATTTTCAGCTTGCAGAATTACATGTACTGGGCAGCTTTTCCAATTGCCTTGACCCCAGTGGCTTGCTGGGGACTCAGCTCTTGCTACAGAGCTCTGACCTTTCTCTTACTGTCTGTCTGGATAATGTCAAGGGGCTGCTGTATTGTGAGCCAGGAGAGAAAGAAATGATTTCCCAACCTGGTGATTCCCAGTTTTTCAGGACTCTGAAATAGGTACAAGAACTGGGAAATGAATTTGAAATTTTGTCCCTTACCCATTCTCTGTGATCAGTTGAGACAAATAGGTGGGAGCTGGGCACTCATATTGAAATCTGTGTCTGAAAGCAGCACTTGAGTCCCATTTCCAGAAGAACCAGTGGTGTGTTAGGGGCACTGTGCAATCAGGAAAAAGGAGTGAGATGGGGCAATGGAGGAGTGGGCAGCTCTCCTCACTGCCTTCGAGAGCTGAAGTCACATGTGCCAAGGCTTTATTTTTCCAGATAAGACCTTCATCTTTAGACCTGTCAAGCAAGCATTAAGTTTGTAACAGGAAAGTTGACATTATCTTGCAAGTGCTTTTATCTGTCTCCAGGACAGAAAGATTATTTTCTGGAGTTTAAAACATAGCGCTTGAAGCTTGTAGACTTTAAAAGTCTGTACTGTGTGGAGCAGAGAACAGACTTTCCAGTGAAAGGTACAGGAACTTGCAGTTTATATGTGTGTGTAGCACTTGCAATAACATCATAAATATTTCATTTCACTTCACACTTGCAGTTCCCAGCACTGTTAGTATAGATGTATTGTCAATCTCCAGCCTCTGAGGAAGGAGAACTTGTCTGCTCATTCCTTTACTGAAAGTGCATTTTCCCTCTACAACTCTGTAGTGAGCAGACTGTAAAGCATGGGCCCCTGGTTTCCCTTCTAAGCATATGAAGATTATTTTTGTTATTTCTTTCCTAGCAAAGACACTGGGATCTCTCATCTGACTTTCTGACAGAGTCTCAGTGGAATATCTCAATTTCCTTAAATCTGTTTCTTGATAGATATCGAAATAATTTTTGCTGCCATTTCACTCAGTAATGCAACATGAGTGGGACTGTAGCAGCACTGAAAACACCACTGCAAATCAAAAATGTTTTCCCCTTGCAAGGCAATGTCTATATATACACATTAAAATCCCAGTGAGCTTCCTTAATCCTTTTGTGTTTGTGTATGTTCTAACAGTTTTAGAAGTGGTCAGCTATGAAATAAGCCAAAAGATAAACTGAGATGTTTATCCGAGAAATAAATGTGATTTCATGCACTAGGTTTCTGCATCTATCATGAGAAGTAAAAAATCTTCTACTTGTATTGAGTCTGAAAAAGAGTTAATCTCAAAAAAAATTCTGATTTTTCTCTGGAAAGGTTTTAGTATGCCAGTGTGATGACATGTCAGAAGTGGATGGCAAGATCTGTGCTAATACAGCTGCAGACATCAAAGCTCATTTTGCAGATTTAGAGAGGTGTATGTCCCTGGGACTGCTCCATCACCATCTCCAATAGCTGACTTGATACTTAGTTGAGAGTCCAGCGGCAAAGATTTTTACTGTACCAGCACACATTCTGCATGAAATAGCGGCCCAGAAAAGCTAACTGTCATGGTCCAGCCCAGCAACAGCAGTGACACCATGTCTGCTGGTGCTCAGCTTGAGCTGAATTTCCATTGGTAAAGCTCCATGGAAATGAAGAGCAGAGATGGTGATGGTGAGATGAGTTTTACCTTAGAGCCAAGGGCATGGCTTTAGCTTGACTTCTTACAAGCCCAGTAATTCCAGAGTGTATGAATATCCATGAATGCACGTTTAGAGACCACAGGGTATATCATGTGTATTATTGAATGAGCCCTTTGGCTTTGCAGCTGTATAATCTTGCAGATTTTCATGTTTCATAGAGTGCAGCCACTCTGCTGCAGCTCTTGGTGAGTACCAAAGTTCTTCTAAAGACCAAGAGCTTTTAATGTAGACCTCCCCGTTTATTTAAAACCTGCAGTTAAACTCTACAAGGGGGGTATCAGAGCACCTGCCTTTCTGAACAGAACTTAGATGTGTAAGAATAAATGTCATAAGACTTCACCATCTCTGAAGAAAGCATCGTCTTGTCTAATGAGACTGAACGAATTAAATATCTTTAGCACCATCTTGTTTGTTTGTCAAGATGAACAAATAAAACAGGCAAGTGCTGCTCTTTCTGAAAACCCAGCTGAACTTCTCATACATTACCAGTAAGAAACACTGTGTTGAGAGTGACACTATAGTTATTGTACTAGTGAGCATTGCAGGCTATACCCCACCTTGTAACCACAGAGAAATCATCAATCCTTCCAACCCCTACAATTCTGTGATTCTGTGATTCTGTGATCCAGTCACATCCATATTGAACCATTATCAGAAAAAGAGCAAGAGAAATCTCAGGTGGTACCTTGGACTCTTCACAGGAGCAAAATCATGCCAGTCTGCTCTGTTGCTATACTAAAATAACCAAATTTTGAAGGAAATTTTATTTCCTGTTGCAAAGTCTGCATGTTCAGAGCAGTATTTCCTAACACAGACTTTGTGCTCATCCTGTGTTCTTTGTCCTTTCATCTCCAGCATTCCAAAGTTAGTATTTTGGTTCTGTGGTTTCCTGACTGTACTGCAGTTTTACACATGGATGCCTCCAGTTTAGCTAACAGCGTGTGCTTTCAACTATTATTACTATTACTAGTATTATTTCTGTCAGAAATACAGAGAGACTCCAATAGAATCAGAGCCCCACAGCAACAGGTGTTTTGTACACAAATGCACTCTCTCTTCTGGAACGTCTACAGTCTTTACCCAACCTGTGACTTTCTTTGTGCAAATTAACTTAGTGTCTGGGACAGAGGCCCTCTGAGAATTTCATACAGAAATAAAAATGATGATGGAACACATCTAGATTTGCAAGTTCTTCTTTTTTTTTTTTCCCCTAGCAAACTGGAAATCTCAAATAATTCTTTTTGCAGACATTTTATTCTTATTATTACAACCTGGAACACATCACTTGGGTTGTTTTTTTTTTGTTTTGTTTTGCAGGGGCTCTTTGTCACTGAGGTTTGCTTTTGTTTGGTATCATTCTCATCTGTCAAAGTCTCACTACAATTCTGGAGATTAATTTTGTCAGTTTTGTCTTTAAACTTGCTTGAGGAGAGGACAAAATGGGAGGTAGTACTCTCTGCATAGTACCAGGTAAAAGATTTGTATCTGATACTTTGCACTGTTTTTTATGCACATAGCCATTGGCCCTTGCAGCCAGCAGAGTTTTTGTCTTCTGTTGTCTAATACACAAATAAGCACCAGTTATATAAAATACTGTAGTGAAATGCAATGTAGTCTTGCCTGGTGTGAATCAAGTTGAGCTGAAAGTAATTCCTGGGGTTCCCATGAGCTGAAACACTACAGAAAGTTTGATTTCAGGTGCAAATTTTGTAGCTCAAACTGACCTGTAGAATTTTCATTCCTGAATATTGCTAGTGTTTTATTAGTACCTGACGGTACAAATGCTGGCAGTGACTCATTTGCTACTTACTGCCAGACAAAACATGCTTCAACATAAGGAAACACAGAGGAGGAAAGGATAGGAAAGCCAGCCATTTAGTTACAATATTTTGTCCTGGAAATTATTTACAAGTAGGCATAGCTTGTGAAGACTGGTTTGGAGAATCTTCATGTTGAATGTCTCCAGACCACAAGGCCAGTTTTAGCAACCACAGCAGCAACAACAATAACAAAAAAAGGCTCGAGGCCTGTAACTTAACACAGGAGTTACAAAACACATTAGAATGTCTCAAAAATAGAAAAGATTTGTTCTAAGTAGATACAATGAGCCATGCCTATTATCACACTGTCGTTTTTCCAGTAAGATAGGATAGTTTCATATCCAATATTAGGAGAGGTGCAGATGATACTTTCTCAAATCAGTTTGTTTCAAAGCACAGACTGATATAGTTCTACTTCCCTTTCTTCATTGGATGAAGCAGCATTTTTCCCTGGCACACAAAAGTAAGACATGCTAAAGGGTATCACTCTCTGTCTTGTTTGTTTCCAGTTGTTCTTGATATTCTAGAATTCACTGTTCTTCCTGGAAGAGCATTCTGAAAGTGCTTGTGCAGATGATAGGTGGATCCTTACATAGAATCATAGAATTGTTTGGGTTGGAAGGGATTGTAAAGATCACCCAGTTCCAACCACAGCTATGGGCAGGGCTGCCACCCACTAGATCAGGTTGTCCAGGACCCCATCCAACCTGGCCTTGGGCACCTCCAGGGATAGGACATCCACAGCTTCTCCAGGCAGCCTGTGCCAGTGCCTCACTGCCCTCCGAGTAAAGGTTTCTTTCCTAACGTCCAATCAAAGTCTCCTCTCTTTTAGTTTAAAACCATTTTCCCTTGTTCTCTCACTACCAGATTGTGTAAAAAGTTTGTTTTCCTCCTGATTATAATTCCCTTCAAAAACTAGAAGGCTGAATTTAAGTCACCCCAGAGCCTTATTTTCTGCAAGTGAAACAACGCCAGCTCTGTCAGCCTTTCTTCACAGAAGAGGTGCTCAGCCCTCTGATCATCTTAGTGGCTCTCCTCCGGACCCTCTCCAACAGCTCCACATCCTTCTTGTGCTGGGGGCCTCCAGGCCTGAATGCAGTACTTCAGATGAGGCCTCACAAGGACAGAGACAATCACTTCCATCACTCTGTGGCCACCCCTCTTTTGATGAAGCTCAGGATACTGTTGGCCTTCCAGGGCACAAGCATTCACACTACTGGCTTGTGTTTGGCTTCACATTCCCCAGAACCCCAAAGTCCTTCTCTGCAGGGCTGCTCTCAGTGAGTTCTTTTCCCAGTCTAGAGACGTATCTGGGATTGTCCAAGCCCAAGTGCAACACCATGCACTTGGCTTTGCCGAATCTCATTAGGTTCTCATGCGCTCACTTTTCAAGCCTGTCCAGGTCCCTCTGGATGACATCCCATCATTCTACCATGTCAACTGCATCACTCAGCTTAGTGTCATCAGCAGACTTGCTGAGGGTATACCTGATCCCTCTATGCCTTAGAGATGTTGAAGAGCACCTGTCCCAAGACTGAACACCTCTCACGACTGGCCTCCACCTGGATGTAGAGCCATTGACCACAACCCTCTGGCTGCAACATCTGATGCCTGTAATAATAACAAAATATATCATCAGTTGATTATATTATGTTTGTCCCTTAGAGTCAGCCAAAAAGGCTTCATTTTATTTCTGTGATCTTTGGCTCAGACTCTGACATTTGCTAACATCATACTAACAAGCATTGCTTCAGTTTTGTGAAAACTATCTGTAAGCTGTTTATTTATACTCTTAACTTACTTTTCTCTTAAAAAGAGACACATGCACCCTTAAATCGGGCCAAGCATGAGTTTATCACTATCAAAAAAGCCTAAAAAAATTATCTTTTGTTAAAGTAGCTTCATAGAAGAAAGGAATTTTTTTAGCTATAGTGTTAACAAACTCGGACCTGCTGTTTTTAGTAGGCCTTTGTACACATTATTTCATTATTTTGGCTAAAGCAAGTTAAAAAATTCTGACAATTGTCACTATCCACTTTAGACTGCCATTGCTCATTGCTCTTCTTCGTTAGAAAAAAATTAACTGACCTGTAGTTGTATTCCTGAATATGTTTTCAGGTACTTCCTCTGCACAGAGGAGCAGATTTAGTGGCAGATTTTAGCAGTGATGTAGGCATCAGCTAATCTCTATCGTTACTTATAAATAGGACTTCCTATACTAATTTATTTAATAAAAATACAGTGATTTCTGTCTATGCAAAAACATGATGTGCTGAAAAGCAATTTAAAATATTCAAAAGCTGTTAACTTTCAATTTTATAATGTAATCCCTCCGATGATTATATTATACATCAGGAAATGTATACTGAGATAGACTTAATTCTGATTGAAAGATGTGAATGATGCTTGTGTTCAAATTAAAGTACATGAGGAAACTCCCTAATTAGGATGTAAGTTTTTTTTTGTCAGGCTCATAGTTTTCTGATAAGATTTCCAAATGTGATTTTATTACTGTTATGAAGAACGATTATTTAGGTTATTATAATAACCTAGCAATGAATGCAAAAATTCTTTTTGAAAGGAGTGAACCTAGTTTATATTCTGTGCTTTTCATGTAGTACCTTTTTTTTTTAAATAATTTTTCTGCTCTTCCTGTTAATGTGGATTAATGAAAACCTGCTATATCACGAAAATTGTCATGTTTGTCAATTGTCATGACCACATAAAGGTCACAAAGCTTGTATTATAGGCAGTTGAACAGCTTACCTCTGTCTCTTAAGCAATTCCCAGCAAAGGTTTATACTCGTGTTATATAATATGTATAATATGTTAACACGAGTAATATAATATATTATACATATTATATAACACGGGTATAAACTTTTATTTATATATATACATATATATATATAAAATTTATATATGTATATAAAATTCCTTCCTCAAGAATAATTTTTATTTATAATTCATAGCTTTAACAGAATCTGTCGTACAAATAAAGCATGGGGCTGTCACCCACAATGAAACAGAGGTCTATAGCAGTGCCAAGCATTTGGGTTTTATTCACTTTGTTAAGCAGTTTCTATAGAGTCTAGATTCTGAATCTGACAAAACAAAATACTGAAGAGAGAAGCATATAGGTTTGTGAAGTCTTGGGATGGTGTTTCTGCTGCTTTGAGCTGAACAGAGTTCCTAACAGATGAAAAACATTTTTGTTCACTTGAGATAACTGCAAGGCAGCCAAATGATTACATTCAAACTTTCCAATCCTTGCAAAGATTTGCTTCTGAGTCAAAGCCAAACATCAATAACTGCTGCCCAGAAGGGATATTGTTGTTTGGAAAGAGAGAGATGGCTGTAACTGATTGCAGTGATGAGCCTGGAAATTGTCAGTCTCATCTTCAGCATCATGCTTTTGCAGTGCTCTCAACTCCACTGCTGTTGAAGCAGCAATCCAGAAGCCACAGACTTGTCTTTATGATGTAATGAACTACTCCAACAAAAAATGTGTTGAATCCATACGTCAAGGAAGGCATAGTCAAGTAAGCAGGTAGCCTGGAGAACAGAAAGCAGTCAACAGCATTCCTTCAAAAAATAAAAAAAATTAAAAAAATAAATTAGAAATACTGCATAAATCTCAGCAGCTAATCCTTTATCATTAGAAATGCTGTGTAGCCAAACAAGATGTTCTGCCAGAATTAAATACAGATTAGGCTTTATCAAATGACCATGAATAGTTGGCTATTAATAGGGAATTTGGGCCTTCAAATATTGGCCTACAGCAATTTATTTTTGTGTGTTGTTAATGAAATTTCAGCCGTTATTTTACAAACACTTTCTCTTGGACTTGGAACTAAATGTTCCAAAGAGCTATCATAAATTAAAAACAAACAGGTAGAATCTCTGCAGAAACAAGTCAGGATAGGAAATACCTTCAGAAGAGCTTAATATTTGACAGAGGGGAGACATTGATTCCTGGATACTTGTGGAAAATCAAAAAATGACAAGCATGCAATATTCAGTTCTTAACCTGACTTAAAGGCACTGACGTGTCTTTATCCAATCCACAAAAAATTTATTCGTGGATTCACCCATGTCTCTATCTTCCCCAGTAAGGCACTCTTGAAAACCTTACAATACTTATCTTAAACATCCTGGTATTTTTAGTGGTAGAAAGAATTAATATTAGAAAACACACTCCCAAGAGAGACTCCCACCCTTAAAACAGTGCTCTTTCTGTGGTGTTTCTAGTTCATATATGACTTTCACCTACCACTAACCAGAATGTTCCTTCTCTAAAAGGAGGAGGACTCTCTTGTAAAGGATTAGGAAGATTCTGGGCATCTCGTGTCTCTCCTTGCTGCCAGCTCTTCAGTTAAATATAGTTGCAGGCTCTCCCTTGTGTGTATGGGGATAAAAAGCAGATGTCTTTCAAATCCTATGTGAAGTAACTGCAGTTTGAAAGAAAACACCTTTGACTTGTACATCAGGAGAGTCTGAACTGAAACCATGGGGAAAGAATAAACGTGATTCTCCTGGTGTCATTTTTAGAGTCTCTTTTCTGCACATAACTACTCTTTAAATTAAAATAAACACCGTTCCCATAATATGTGATTTTTTTTACCCCGAGAACACTATTAGGGATTTCACAAATATTACCTCAGTGTATATTCAGACATTATTAAAACAAATTTCCCCATTGCAGTACAGCTAAGGCCCATTCATTCATTCATAATGGTGGAGGACTGTATAATGTCCCTGAGGTATGCCAGAAAGAACTGCTCTGTTGTGAGTATACACACTGAGTTATTTAAAATTGATTTATTTTGTTAATATCGTATAATGGCTCCCAGGAGGAGATAAAAACAAACAGATCAGAGTTGATTATGCCTCCAGGTTATTCCCTGAGACAAGGCAGTAACTTTTAGGTCTAGAACTTGCAGCCACAGAAAGATACTGCTTTGTGCTTTGTGTGCTTTTTTTCCCTGCATCTCTTTGAACCTCACAGTATTCATGTGACGTGGGTGTTAAACCACCACAGGCCTGCATTGTACAGCTTGGCCTACCCTCTCCAGATTGCCTAAACTGTATCTGGCAGAAGTCCAGAGGGGTCTTGTACACACCACTGTAGTTAGTTGGAAACCACCTATACAGCTCTCTGTTTTTTGGGCTATAGCCTTGGGTCACTGTTTGGCACAAGGTTAAACTCTCTGCAGAAGAACTCTCCAATAGTTGGTGATTCCCAGTGCACAGAGACAACCAGTTTGTTCCACCTTTTCTGTTCAGTATATGAATACACATTGGACATGACCTAGAACACAAAAATATCTGCATTAGCTTTGGCTCAACTTAGAGATTTGGGCCAACTAGGAAATTCAGACCCATGTGGATCCATATGGCATCTATAACAACAAAGGCAATTTAAAGATCCAGATATGTGTTCGTCTGAAAACAATAGCAGGATTAATGTGTTGCATGTTTCTGACCCTCTGTTTACTTCCACTTTCCTGTCAGATGCAGGTTTCTGTAGACTTTAATGGTAATGCAGCCCTGAAAAAGTAAATCCTCAGGATTTTGTTGACTGGCTGTAGTTTCCTCCACAAACCATTTTTTTTTTAAATAGTCCCTGAGGAGCAGAAGCTGCCTGGCCCATAAGATGATAGATTGGCAAAAGCAAAGTGGTCCACTAACTAAAAGAGAATCATGAGATTTTTACTTATATTCCTAGACCCTTAAGGCCTCAGTGGGTAACACAACCTTATTTAAATCCTTTGGCAACCACCTAGGGATCTATCAAGTGAAACAGTTAAATTACTTTCAAATAAGATGAGGCCAGGACAAGGACACATTTTCTATTTCTTAATGCCTAGTTAAAGCACTGCTACTTTGGTTATATGCCTGGTCTTCAGATAGAGGCCTGATTCAATTCTATTAGGGCTGTGTCTTTGAGGCATTTCCAGTAGTCCATACATCATCTCCTTAGAACTTACGTACATTAAGACTGAATGAAGCTCACAAATTTTTGACCCTGGAGTGTACTTTCACCTGTGCCTGGCATTGAATACTTCTACGTAAAGCTGGTAAAAAGTGTTGTTTTTTTTTCCAAGAATTTTAGTGGTGCTGGGGTTTGTCATTGCAGAGAATAGGAATGAGATGTTTTCTAGTACTGCTTAGCATCAGCACATTCTCTTCAGAAAAGTATCAAGCTCTAGAAGTAACTATACTCTCTATTGTAAGTACACCTTCTGCTGTTTATCTGTTTAATCCACGGCCTCCAGTGTAAAATTAATGTACCACATTATCACTCCAATCATTACCAGCAGTGAAGTTGGAAACTGATCCTGTGCCCATAGTTTCCAGTTTCCAGCGAATCAAGGATGAATGTCATTGTATGCCTATCCTTAGACTATATAGTGAGACCAACTTCCCTTTTTCTATTTTTTTTCCTTCCAATTTTCACCTACCTCCCATAATCAAGCATTGATTCAGGAGAATCCATCTGTGAAAGATTCAGGTTCTCAGACTGTGAACTGGTAACTTGTGATACAGCCTTGTAAAGGAGAACAAAACATTTTGGATGAAATCTTGGCTCCAAGCTTTCAGGTTAACTTCTTCTGATCTGATGGAAGTATGTTTCAAATAATTTATTTTAAATCTACTTCTGCTTTGGAAATGGGAAGCGATAAACCATCACAGGAACCTGATTATATGAGAGCTGCAGACACAGGGTAGACACGTCTGAATGGGGCTCATTCAGCAAGACCCAGACAGCATCTGCACACTTATAAGCTGTTGGGAATCTCTGCATAGTCTGGGTAGTTAGAGCCATACAGATTGCTTTAATTAGGATCTTCCTTGCACTAGTGCAGGGGCCCTGGTGCACTAACGCTTTTGCAAACCCCCAGTGCAGATGTGTCACACTGTGCTGACAATGGCTTCATTCTTTTTGGCCCTGCATATTGCACATTTTTTTACTGATGGTATAAAACCCTCTGTGTTACTGAAATTGCAAGTTACTTTTGAGATGCTGGAAAGGAGTGAGGTAAAAAAGCTTTAAAGTACAGGTCTGGCATGAAGACTTGATGTTTTTTCTTACACTCTGTCTATTTTGACTATTCAGACTGTAAACTTTACAAGGAAGAGGGTTTTATCCCTGGTTTTCACTAGCATCTCTAAATTGTCCAATAATCCTATTAAATAATAATAAAATTATATACATACATTTGTATATTCATATATAAATATGCAGTTTGAAACTATTTTGTAAATACCAATCTAGGATTCTGCCTTTTTTTTTTTATTCACAGCTTTTCATCAAAGCAATTCTTTGGTAAAATTTAAAAGCACATGGAATTCCCAATAAAAGACAAAACCAGGAAAAAAAAAAAATGCAGGGATAGGGACAGAAAGGATGAGCAAATAATGAAGTCTATATGTGGGGTATGGGTCAGATTTCAAAAGCAGATGGAATAAACTTAAGCAAAACAGCATGTATTCCAAATTGGAATCAGCTATATAATATTACGAGGTCTGTGTACCTCCTAATGTAAATATTTATACTTTTGAATTTCCTTAGTAAACTGCCAGATATGATTCCCCAAAGGACATTATTTACTTGTTTTAGGTTTTAGCTAATCTGTTCTTAATTTTTCCTGTGAGATCAAATTCTGACGTTACTGAGAGATGGAGGTTTTTGTATTGCAGATCAAAGAGGAATATAATTCATAATGCATTACAGCATCATATCTTAACACCTTGCAGACTATAGTGACTAGAATTTGACTTCATAGAGCACTAATGTCTGAATATGGTGACATTAAAGGTCCATAAGCCTCCCTGAGAACAGAAATCCAATACTGATCCTTGCATAAGTGACTTCTGCACATAATTCCCTATCCTAAATTGCTGCCTGTACTTCCACACTACTTCAACTTTTTCTGTCTAAACATCGGGAAGCACGTCTTTACTGTGCAGATGACAGAGCACTGGTACATCTTGCCCAAAGAAACTCTGGAGTCTTCTCCATGAAGATCTTCAGAAGCTGCCTGGACATTGACGTGGGCAGCCTGCTCTGGGTGATCTCTGCATGATCAGGGCTGGGAGCTGGTAACCTCCTGAGGTCCCTTCCCACTTCAGCCATTCTGTGGTTCCTGTGATTGAAAGGGAGAACATAATGCATCCAAAGATCAATGGAGAATTAGTGCAGAAATTACACTATCTAAGTTTACGCATAACTTCCAGTTCTGATTCACTGTGCCTGCAGTTATTAGATCTCTGATAATACTGATAGTGTGATCAGTCTTGCTCTGTCCTACTAGTCTGAGTTATTCTGTTTCTCTAATTAATTCCTGTCCTTTATTTCATGTCTTGAATCCCATCTGCTGCCTACCGTCTCCTCTCCACAGTGGGAATATGGTGTCTTACGTACTTTCAACTTAACTGCTTTGATGTCTGCTGAAGAAAAGTCCTTATAAGAACTGGTTGCTGCTTTTTTTTTTTTTTTTTTTTTTTTTTTTTTTTTTTTAATCTGCGACATTTAGTTATTTAGGTTGTTATTGTTGCTTGAATGGCATAAGAATTTATGTTTCAACAGGGTGTTGCAACAGAAATGGAAACTCTGTATATCAGTTTGTAGAGTTAGTTGTTTGAGGCCAGCCTTCTCAATACATCAATACATTCATGTTTCTTACACCTTTGTATGCTTTTGAAAATCTTAACTTTGGTCCAGAAAGGTCTAACTGGGCAATAAAGCACTGAACACGCTGCCAACTTTGCATGCACTTTCAAACATCTCTAATAATATCCTGTTCTCCTGTATCTGGTGTGTCTGTTTAAATTCTAAGTTCCTTAGGTCAAAGACTGTCTGCAGCTCCCTGTTTGTATAGTGCTTACTATATCTTTGCCAATTCTGATTAGTCCCTAGACACTGCTGTAACACACATAGGTAATAAAAGAGCAATGATCTTCAATCACCTCAGATTTGAGCCAGCGGCATAGAAGCAAGTCTTCATTATCCCTTGAGCCATTCGTTCAGTCTTTTGAAAGCAAGTTCTTAAACAGAACAAATCATTTTTCTCCCTCTCTCTCCAGCAATCCCCAGTCCTTTTTCCTTATGTAATTAAAAGGCAGGCAAATGAGAATAGCTCAAAAGCCCTTGGGAAAAATATGTCTCCTGAACACCTCCAGATCCTGATAACAGAACAACAACAACAAGAAAAATTTAAGAAGATTTCCTAGTTTGGCAAAAGAGTTTTGATCAAAATAGCTGCAGTTTGCAGGGATTAGATTTGGTCTGCTGTCTTGCAGGAATAAGAATTGGACAGTGGCTCTTTATGATTTCATGGCCCTATGGTTTGGCTGCCAAAGTAAGCATGTTTTGGATGAAAGTCTGAAAAAGGGGAAAAAAAGAGCTGGCATCAAAAGACATTTTGGTGTCTACCTCCTGCCCTAACAATTTTCTTTTGATCTCTAGCCAGGGCATGAGAAATACAATCCTCCTGCATTAAAAGCAATTAAGAGATCATATGTTGGACTGTATGCGACTTGAGATCTGCTCCCTTTATGGGATGAATAAGGTTAATGGAATCTGGCTATAAGCTGAAAAGCCACCATGGAAATTTTTACAAACTTTCTTTCTTCTACCCCTTAAAAGTAGCTAGAAATTTCTTTCTCCTTTTGATGACTAAAGGAGTAAAGCAATAAGGAATAGCTACCTGGAATAATATTTAAGAATTCTTTTGAGTTATTCTACTACGCTTTAGTTCCTTAGATCTAGTGTCTTGGACTCCTTCTCTCTCATTCACTCATCTAAGTGATTTTTGTGTGTGTGTGTGTGTGTGTCCTCTTTTATGGTTATGATTATGGTTATAAAGAGTAGAAATAATGTTTACTTTCAGCTGGTGCAGTAGAGCTTGAAGTGGTAAATGAAAGCAGATGATGTACAACCAAAGTCACAATGTTATACATTGTTTTTGCAGTTTTTTTCCCTCTCTTTTTAAGGTCACCCTCCCACCCCCACGTACACGTGGCAGTGTTTGTAGATTCTCAGCCTTCAGAGTGTTAGCAGCTGAGTCTTGTGTAACCTTTCCACTTTAGGGCATGAGCTCATCAGCTTGTACAGCTCAAGCACTGCTGAACACTGGTCAGTGTGAAGTGAAGAGACCATAGGAAAATAAATAAGCAAATAAAAACCAGTGTCCCGTGGAAAGCATTACTTAATAGATTGAGAAAAAACAATGATTTGCAGCAAGGTGACACCTGAAGTCAAATACCAAAGGACATGAAAATGTTATTCCTTAAAAACTCAGCACTATTCTCTGTAAGGATGTTATACACGCTTCTCTGACATGGTAGAAATATGGGGGGGTGGGAGTGAGGGGCAAGTTTCTCCATCTAACCTCAGTTTGGCAGTTTCAATTTGATATTACAGTTTTTGCTTTCTGTTCTCTTAAATGGATTAGCAATATTCACAGTCAACTGTGGTCAAGCTCAAGTGTGGAGGCACTTTGATGCTAGAAGTGATGCTTAGTTTCTACAGAGTATTATAAGTAGAAGACCGTGCAGTTCACAAAGCAGGTTAGTATCATTACCCTGTTTACATAAGGAAAAAGTGGGACTTCTAGAGTTGAATAAATTTGCCTATTTTTTACTGAATGTATTGTCAGCTTTTTACAAATGGATTTGAGGTTGCTAATGTTTATAATAGTCTTTCTTTACTACTGCAGTTGATCTTTCCTGATTTTTGACTGGGCACAATGAGATTGAATATATAAGTGATGATGAAGCGCTGTAAAATCCTTGTCTAGAAGGTGTTACTGGCAGTTAGTATTATTACTCTTCCAAAGTATTCTTACTGCTTTTTAAATACTAAGTCCAGAGAACAAGGAGTGCCTATTTTCATCAATCTCACTGTTTGAATGTGGGGCAGACAGCTTTTTTATTAAAACAAACAAACAAACAAACATAAAAACCCCTACCTTTCATATCACCTCTCATGCTGCTCTGTTGTGGCACTGGTGTCTCTTACATTTGCACCATGCTCTTGGTTTGGATATCCCCTATGTCAGGTTCAGCTTGTTAGCAGGTCTGTTATGTGTTGAGTTGCTCTTCTGCCTTGTAGGTCCTGGAGTTGGAAAGGGGCAACTGCTGGCAGTAGTAAACACTCCTAAAACACATGTTCCTACAGTTATTAATCTCTAAGCCACTGTCATATAACTTCTAAGGTTTCTACTGCAGGTCTATGCTCTTGATCCTACTAGAAACAGAACTAGCTAGGCTAGATAGTTACTTTTTTTTTTTTTTTTTTTTTTTTTGCCAGGGCCTCACACTCGCCTACTTATCATTCTCACAGTCAGCTGAATATGAGCCAGCAGTGTGCCCAGGAAGGCCAATGGGATCCTGGCTTGTATCAGGAATGATGTGGTGAGCAGGACAAGGGAAGTAATCCCACCCCTGCACTCAGCACTGGTGGGGCCTCACCTTGAGTACTGTGTTCAGTTTTGGGCACCTCAGTACAGAAGGACACTGAGGTGCTGGAGCAGGTCCAAAGAAGGGCAACAGGGCTTATGAAGGGCTTGGAGAATATGCCCTACGAGGAGCAACTGAAGGAACTGGAGCTGTTTAGTCTGGGAAAAGGAGGCTGAGGGGAGTTTAGGTTGGATATTAGGAAACACTTCTGTACAGAAAGGGTTGTTAAACACTGGAATAGGCTCCCCAGGGAGGTGGTTGAGTCACCATCCCTGAATGTGTTCAAAACTGTTTGGATGTGGTGCTCAGGGACATGATTTAGAGGAGGGTTGTAAGAGGTAGGGTAGTATGGTTAGGTTGTGGTTGGACTTGATGACCTTTAAGATCTTTTCCAACCTGAGCAATTCTATGATTCTACTTCCCTTTCCTGAAACAGCATGCCAATGAGTGTGGTATATCACATTCATCTATGCCCAGTCATCTGTTTGTTTTGCATTTGAATATACAGCTTTTCATATCTTGCATCTTCAGTCCCTTGTGATGTGTTTGTAACAAAACTTGATGCAGGAACCTTATTTTGGCAGCTGATAAAAATTCTAAGATTATTATCAGCATTGCAGTACTGAGAAATCTGAGTGCTTGCAGGAAAGTGGAAAGAGAAAAAAAGCAGAGGCAGGTGGCTTGGATTGAGGTGGTTACCCAGGAGAAAAATAAAGGGGACTGACGTGTGACTGCACTAAGATGCAAACTTGAAAAAACGTATATTTGATCCACAACTCTCAGTGTGAGACAGCCATAAAAGATACAAATGTGAGGGCAAAGGGTTGGTGACACAAACATTCCTAGTAGGTTTTTATGCTTATGTTTTCTTGTGAATAGAAATTCTTGGCCATGTTTTATAGGGTTTTCTTTAGAAAGAAATGCCACACATAGAGTGTGGGAATGCCTAGATCCTACAATTAAAAGGCAGCATAAACTCCCCTTAGTTTTCAAGATCCTCTCCAGTTTAATCTGTCATGGAGGCAGAAAATGTGGCCTCTGCATACTTTCTCCATCATGCTTTCCATCACGTTTTGATGACTCTCATTCTCTGGGCTGGTATGCAGTGGCCTCTTACCCATTTCCTTTTCCTCTTCCCAAACTGGAAGATGGAGATTAAGCTCAGCTCACACGTGGTACCAGTGGATCCCATAACAGGATTCAGTCTCTTCATATGTTGTGCAGTGTTCTGGGTTACAGGTGTGTGCTGAGGGAAAAAAGTAGGAAATCTGGCAAAGCTGACTTCAGATGTTTATTTTATCTAGAACATAAGCATCCGTTGTCTGAATTGAATATCAACTGAAGCAGATGCCATTCTGCTCTACTATCTGCACTGAGATCAATCATCTACCTTTTTGATCCCACTAGCAACAGGAGTAGTTAGGCCATACACCTCTGTCCTTTGTTGTCTTTCCACTGGGACATCACACCCATGTGCTTCCTTTTCCGAAAGAGCAGTCCAGGAGGTTTGGGAACCAGTGGGGTTGCAGGAGAGAATTAGCTGTTCTGTGGGTGTCAGGTTGTAAATGGATATTAATTTCTGTAATAAAAAGGAATAGGAGCCTTCCCACTGAGAAGATGAGGTGCTGAAAAAGGAGAGAACCCACTGCCCTTAAATGCAGTCCTTTGAATTCTCATTAATTTCTCCATCTTCCCAATATGCCTTTTAATGCCCTGCCCGTAGATTTCCTACTGCCTTTTCCCCATTTTCTTCTCTATTCCATCAGAACTTACAACACTACAAAAAAGCTATTTACAAAACTGTGGTTTTGTGTATACCATAGGGATGTCACTAATCAATTCTGAATGAGCTTGTTGGTAAATATTATACTGTGTTTGTTGCATTCAGAATCGCCTTATATGCCACTATTGTTTTATATGCATTATTGTGTCACCCTCAGGAAAATGTGTTTTTTTAAAGTGAGAACACCGTGTCACAAAAGAGGCTCCACGTGTAAGAAAATGAATCACTAGAATCCCAAATCCATTGAGAGAGTGTATGGAGAACGAACATTCCTCCTATGGCAGTGTTTTTCAGAGGATGAGGTGAAACCGTCATCTAGCGGTCATAATAGGTTTTAACTTGCATTCCCATATAGCTGTTTTCATCTGGATAAAGCTGGAATGCTTCTTATTCCCAGAATATCTCACCTGAAAGTATTAAGCTAGAAAAAGATAATTTAAAAAATCTGTGAGGCTTTGAGAGGAAGGGAAAAGCCCTAGAGCCTTCGATCAAGAAGAATCAAGTTTAATAACATTGTGCAGCAAGGCTGTGAACTCCCTCTTTCCTCTCTATCCCATAATTTACCACAGTGACACATGAGCTTCTGCCTTACCGGTGAGAGGCTGAAGACCAAGATACCTGATGCCAAAATAGGGCATCAAAAGAACTTCTCTTTTAAGACCTTTTTATATTTTGTGAGTCAGCCTGAGTTTCAAATTTCCCCTTAACAGCAGCAACACGTTATCCTCACTCACTCCAGAAGAAGGTTTTGTTACAGCATCGGCACAAAGCTTGTGTTTTCAGTTGGACAAATACAGATTGTAAGGGAGAAGAGCCTTCAGCCTGTAGGTCTTCTGATGTGCTTTGACTTCAATAAGCTGCAGTAAACCTACAAGGACGTATCGAGAGTCTACACTCACCTTGAGCAGGCACAGCCTCAGGCTCCTAGATCTTGGAGTGCAGCTATTGTGGAGCAAGTATATTGATACTGACAAAACAGAAGCTGACTATGTGAGTCTACCCACCATGGTCTTGTTAATTAATTAATGATGTTTTACAGATTACTGATTGGTAAAGCTAATACTTAAAACCTAGGCAATAATGACTGAAGATAAGAGAGAAAACGTAGGAAAAAAAGTGAGTCTGGTACACAATGTGATAAGAATATACTCTTATAAAGATTAAAACGGAGCAGTGTTCTGAGTTTGGTGACTTGGGCTAGAATGTTGTTGTGTAGCATTGCTGATACAGATGCTACCTGCATCCAGTATATGTGAAACAGTTCTAATTCCAAGCAGAATTTGTGGTGGACAAAAACAGTTGTGAATTCTCAAGTTTTTTATATGGTGAGATTCATGGTGCTGATCAGTGAAGAAGCTTGTACGCAAACAGATCTATGTTTGAGCAAAACGGATAGCGTGAGTCATAATATGTGACAAACATACTTCCCCTCTAGCTCAGTTTGCAGCTTCTTTGTGTTATTCACATTTTCACACTGTGTTGGAGTCCCTGTTTTGACATCGGATCCCTCTGTGCAATCTGATTGCAAATTCAGAGCCTAAATATAGCATTTGCCTTGTAATGCTTACAGTTTTAACAAATATAGCATTTGCCTTGTAATGCTTACAGTTTTAACAAATATAGCATTTGCCTTGTAATGCTTACAGTTTTAACTGTTTCAAGGGGGCATGATGAAGGAGGTAGATTTTGGATACCATAAAGGAATGACGATGCAATTTGATCTGTGCAATAGGCAGTAACTCCAGTATGCCCATTTTCTAAATAACATCATTTTTAATGAACAGATGTCACTGCAGAAGTTATACAAAGACATTGTTTGGGGTGTGAAGGAAAACACTGAGGTACCTTCCAAATGTTTATGCAGTTTCCTAACCAAGGAATGTCCCATTTGAATTAAATGAGAAAAAGCAAAAGTATAATTATTTTTAAATTTAACATGTGGTTAAAGACATTTGTCACCTTTAGTCTTCCAGAGAGAGATTACTTTCTCAATAGTGAATGTCAGGGAGAACAGAACAGGCTATGGAAGCCTTTCTGATGTATTGACTAGTGAAACATACTCAGTAATGAAAATTCTCTGCTCAGTAATTTCTGTGAATTTGTTTCCTTCTCTGAAAATGTATTTTTGCTTTCTAGAGGAGAGAGGAGTTGTAAGTCCTGAAACCTGATGGAGTGCTGAACAGTTAATGGATCATGTTAGGAAAGCTGTGTGAAGCAGATAAGTGGTAATATAATGACTACTCTGCTGAAAGTTGTGTTTTAGTGTAATTTTATATATTGCTGTAATGAGTGATGAAGGGATTGACTCTGTATCCATGAAATAATTTCTGGTTAGAGAGGCCCAATAACTAATGTTTTGCAGCTTTCATCAGTCACAGGATTTATGGCGCACCCATTTTTTTTCATACTGTCAGTGTCATCTTAAAAAATAGGCCCTTATTCTGAAGAAAGCTGCTGCTTTTCAGTGAGCAGCACAGCACCTGCTGACTTTCAGAGCACATAAGCTCAGTGTTCAGGGTTCGCTATAGTCATAAGATAACCATGATTATTGACTGCCTGATTAGAGGAGGAATGGCAGTTGTAAACTAGCAAGAGACTGGCGTGCATGTGTATAAATACAATACAGCAGCAAAAGTGGGAGATAAAATTAAGAAAATGTTGCAGCGCAAATTTATTGATCATTGATAAATGTGGTGAAAACCAAAACTTTTGTTTATGAAAGCAGTTGAAAAGCTGCTAACTTTCCTGTGACTCTGCAACATACTGGGGAGTTTTAGAGGGTAAGATTGCCTGACTACTAAAAGATAAAGAACTTTTGGCATGGAGGATGACACAGTAGCAGTACACTGCAAAGAGAAATAGCAAGTAGCCTGATAGAGAATGAGGAATAGAGGAAGGAAGCTTCTGTTCTTCTTGGAAGAAAGATCATTTTATATGTATGTGTACCTGAGACACTTGTATGCATTTATCACAGTCGCAAAATATGGGCAAAAGCCTGTTTTCTGTCAACTTACTGCAGAGGATCTGGCTGCAGCCTCGGCTAAGCTCATCAGTTAAGCACAGAAAGTGTGGCCTTCCTGTCTACATGAAAGGGCAAGATTATTTACTGTGTTGACTGTTTAGACCTTCTAGCCACTTGGCTGCACTGGGCTTCAGGTTAGAAAACATTCATGCCACCATCAACAGCCTTCATGACTCTTGCCTCAAAGTGCATGGTAGCAGTTTGGAAAGGAAATAATCAATGAGCTTGCAACTTAGCAAAATCTAGGTCTGTATCATACCTGTTTAGTCCAGTGTAATGGACTTGGGAAGAATCTTAAAACCCTGCAGCTGGACAGCAGATTAACAGGTTCTGTACTTGGATAAATTTAATATATTGCATATAAACTGGCAAGAATCTACCTTCAAAAGCTGCTGTCGCACAGAATAAAGCCCATTTTATGGACACTGAACAACATAAATGACTTTCCAGTCCATAGAAAAAAATCTGAGAAGTTTGCAATGCAAAGCAAGATCGCTCAGACAGTATTACACCTATTTAAGGTGAGGAATTTTAGAGGACCATGACTGACTGGCTCCCTCCTTTGGGAAGACACCAGAAATTGAAGTTTATTTAAACCTTTATGTTTGTAGCTGATTTACATTTCAGTACAATAAATTCATTTTGCAGCTTTGATCCTTTATATTTTAAAAAGACATAAAGAAATGGAGAAAAGCAATACTTGCGTAAGTATGGACACTTGGACAAAAGCAGCTGTTTCACTCATTGAGTGAAAATTAATAATCACATCCGTTTACATGAGTAATGCATTCAAGGAACTTCTGTCAATGTAGAAGTCTCTTTTCCAGGCACTGTGTCATAGCCCTCAGGAGTCTATCTCAAAAGAGAACTCTAGCAACGTGTGGGAAAGAGAGTTCTGTGATCTAAAGGAAAAACCCAGTGCTTCTCATCCTACCATCAGGCCAGCTACTCATTCGATCTTTTAAAATACTGAAAGAAAACACAGTAAACAGAAATTTACAAATGAATCTCTTTACTGTTATTGTAAAGCCAGTTCATACTTTAGCTGGTAAGACATCAGTCAAAAAATCTTTACAGAGATAATTTTTTTTTTACTTATTCTGAAAAGATATTTTGGGAAGATGAGAAGAAATCACCTTAATATGAGATACATTAAGATATACAAGCTAATTTACGTACAAAAAAAGTGGACTTACAGTTACATTTAAAAAATAAAAAATAAAAGATCTAGACATAAGAGTGAAAATATCTCCAGTCGTATTTAATATAAATATGACAATTGTCAGGAATTTTGTCCTTTTAGTACATTATTGCACAGTTATAGGTAATATATTTGAACTTTTCATTGTTAATTAGTTGATGTTAATTTCTATTAAAAAATAGCTTACCAGATTTGAGTAACGTAATTCTTTTACAGTACCTTAATGCCAGTACATTTAGGAAGGCCCCGCCTCCAGATAATCTTATAGAAATGTAATCATAACAATAATCTGACTAACCAAATGAACATGTTTAGTGGAAATACTGAACATAAACCTAATGAGTTAAATCAGCGTGCTAGTGATGTCTCTTTTTTTAGTGAATGAACTTGTAAATTCATGACTCATTTCCACTTTCAGAACAGAGAGATTGAAGGTCTTGCCTACTGATACCTTTTGCTGGGCAAAATGTTCTGTGATAATCAGTACTCAGAGCCATTATATTAGTCATTTGTCAATTAGAAAAAAGTGGCTTCTAACTGAAGAGTGCTTGACTTAAACACTCTTCACATCTCCCAAATCTGTGCATCATAGTGTCAAGTGTACCAAAGTAATGCCTAGAAATGACCAACGAAGCTAGGATGTCCAATGCAAGAACAGGAAAGGGAAAACCAATCATAGCATATTTTTTCCAGGAAAAACTGTGTCTTGAGGTCAGTCAGATTTTCCCTAAGAAAAAAGGACACCTCTTTCCTTTACCAAGGAAGAAGGCAAAAAAGGGGTAAAAAAAGGACTACGCAGACTCATCAATAAACACAGGTCTTTAAAGAGACCTAGTGAGCTATGTTGCCTCATACTTTGGCAAAATCCTTTGAGAAATTTCTTTCTGTGACTCGTCTTAGTAATAGAAATTGTCGCTCCCCTTTCCAGTGTTGCTGAATCAATCATGTTGCTGGTGACTGTCCTTGTGGAAGATTCTGTCTCAATGTCAGATCAGATACTGAGTTGTAAATTACATTTTCCTTCTGTACGTACATAGTATAAGGTTCCACCTCCACTGTGTCATCCTAGTAAAACAAAACCAAAAATTGTGGGTACAGGAAGTAGTTTATTTTGGCAAGTCACTGCAAGCTTTTCATCTAGAATGAAGAAAGTAACTGAGAAATAATGCTCCTGTTCTAATTCCAATTTTGACTCAAAAAAAAAAAAAAAAAAAAAAAAGTCCAACAAACAACCAAACCAAAGCAAACCAACAAACAAAAAAACCCCAACCAAACTACCCTCTTTTGATTTTTCTACCAAAGAAACTATGTTGCTTTCAAAGATTTCTTTCAAAGATTGGATGTGTAAAGCTACAATGATTCCTGTGATTCCTTTTCCTCTTCATTTTCTTCCCATTCTCCCTCCCTTATTTTGGCCTGGAAATTTTTGTACTGGGCTCTCTTTTTGTAGAAAGAACAAATGAGCTGAGTGGTGCAGTTAACACACTAGAGGAAAGCGATTCCATCCGGAATCCTGGACAGTCATGAGAGGTGGGCCCATGCCTATCTCTTGGAAGTTCAGCAGGGCCAAGTGCAAGGTCCAGCACCTGGGTCAGGGCAATTCCAAGCACATATACAGGCTGCACGGAGAATGGCTTGAGATCAACCCTGAGGAGAAGGGTTTGGGGATGTTGGTTGCTGAAAGACTCAACATGAGCCAGCAGTGTGCACTTGCAGCCCAGAAGGCCAACTGTATCGTAGAATCATAGAACGGTTTGGGTTGGAGGGGACGCCAAGGATCAAGTTCCAATCCCCCTGCCACAGGCAGGGCCACCAACCTCCAGATCTGGTTCTAGACCAGGTTGTCCAGGGCCCCATCCAACCTGGTCTTGAATACCTCCAGGGATGAGCATCCACAACCTCTCTGGGCAACCTGTTCCAGCACCTCACCACTCTCTCTGTGAAGAACTTCCCCCAGCATCCAATTGAAACTTTCCCTCCTTGAGCTAAAAACCATTCATAGAATGGCCTGAGTTGAAAAGGACCTCAAAGATCACCTAGTTTCAACCCCCCTGCCACAGGCAGGTTTGCCAACCACTATACCAGGCTGCCCAGAGGCAGTCTGCTCTCAGCAGCCTTCTCTTCTCCAGGCTGAACAAGCCCAGCTCCCTCAGCCTGTTTTCATAGCAGAGGTGCTCCAGCCCTCTAATCACCTTTGTGGCCCTCCTCTGGACCCTCTCAAACAGCTCCACATCTTTCCTGTACTTGAGGCTCCAGACCTGGACACAGTACTTCACCTCGGGCAGGATATCCTGGGTTGCATCAAGAGAAGTGTGACCAGCAGGTTGAGGGAGGTGATTCTGCCCTTCTGCTCTGCTCTCGTGAGACCCCACCTGGAGTACTGTCTCCAGTTCTGGGTTCCCCAGCACAAGAAGGACATCAAGATTTTGGAGAGGCTCCAGGGGCAAGCCATGAAGATGATCAGAGGGCTTGAGAATATCCCCTAAGGAGAGAGGCTGAGAGAGCTTGGGCTCATCAGCATGGAGAAGGGAGAACTCCAGAGAGACTGTAAAACAGCCTTTCAGTACCTGAAGGGGGCATGCAGGAAAACTGTGGGGGAATGTTTTATACGGGTTTTTAGTGACACAACAAGGATAAATGGCTTTAAACTGAAAGATGATAGATTTAGAGTAGATGTTAGGAAGAAATTCTTTACTGTGAGGGTTGTGAGACACTGGAACAAGTTGCTCAGATAGGCTGTGGACACCTCCACTCTGGAGGTGTTCAAGGCCAGGCTGGATGGGGCTTTGAGCAACCTGGTCTAGTGGGTGGTATCCCTGCCTATAGCAGGAGGTTGGAACTAGGTGATCTTAAAGGGTCCTTCCAACCCAAAGCATTCTATGATTCTATGATTCTATGATAACTAGGTAGGGTGTACGCTAATGAAAGTGTGCCAACATGAATACTGGTATTTAACTGGTTATTTTTCATTAATGAAATTGTGTCTGTCAGCAACAATTAAGAGGCAGGGCAGCAGAAGATAAAGAATAAAAATAGGTAGAACTGACTAAGTCATTTCAGAAATCTAAACTCAAGTATTTTTAAGTTGAATTTGAGCCTTGTGTCTACTGTGTAGACTATGTATCTATATAGGTACATGGATAAGCACAATATATATATCTCATAGCTTCTGTGCGTGGAAATACTGTTATTAAATTTGGTAGCAAAATGCAGATGTACAGAGCTGATGAGTGAATTTTTCAGCTACACGTTAAGTTTGTAACAGCATAGGGAATTCAAGAATATCTCCCATGTTGCAGCTAAGTACTCTTTCCATTGTTTCATGGAAATGTTTTGTCTTGAGTACAGTTGGCTCTGTGGATTGACCACTGAAGATAAAGAGTGACCTTCACAACTTGCATCTTTTCATTCTGAACTCCAGGAATTTTTTTTTTCCCCATGTTTGTTTTGCTGTTTAATCATTTTATTTACTATCTGTCTTAGTATTTCCCAGTCCACAATATTGCCCCCCTTCCTGGGTACTGTTAGTACAACAGCTGTGATCATTGTATCTAATATGGCCAGGAACATGCTGTGGGACTTGCCACTTACAATAATAAAAGATGGCAGTTGTTGAGTATTTACTGTTGAAACATGCTGCTAATATTTACTTCAAGTCAGAATTATGGTGATGATTGATAGGATATTTTGTACTCAAATATAGCTAAATTCAAATGTATATGACATAATAGTACCCACTGAAAAAAAAAAAAAAAAAAAGAATAAAAATCTTATGGTTTCTCTTACTTGACCATGATTTCTGGGCTATTAGAAGATCCCTGATTTGGTAATGGTATAATCTGTGTCATTCTCCTTACCTGTGACGAATATGGAGGAATAATATCAGGAGGTTTGGTTTTGTGACAGAATCTGTGAGAAAGAAAATAAGCATTAAAACAAATTTCTTCCTCAATAGCAGACCTGGAAGGAGGGGCTTTTGAACTTCTTTGATCGCAAGTTCATAAAATATTTTTCTTGTGATCAAGAATAAAGCTAAAATGTCTCATGTCTATCTGTCCTTTACTTTTGATCCTGAAAGTGAAGCACCCTGGCTTTCTTTACAGGTGTATTCTGATGTTTTTGGGAGCTTAAACACAAAGAGGAAGCAGATAAAAATCAAAAGCCTCTGGAAGGATACACATATTGTCCTTAGTGAATTTCTATTGAACTAATTGTTCATTTCTGGGAGAAAGTTGGGACGAAAGCTAGTTCGGGAATAGGAGACAGAGAGAATTTATCAGGAGTGTTCAGTCAAGTGCTAATTAGCCTTTCTCTGCACAAATTGTTTTTGTATTCTTTTTCCTCAGGACTGCTTTCTTCTCCACTCCAAATCTTAAAGAGAGTAGAGTTCAGCTTCACCCGGATAGCTTCTTCAAAATACATATAGAATCTGCTGTCCCATCAGTTCATATAGCAGGATAGCACAAATGAATCCTTTGGCACTTGATAAAGCTTTGTGGAAGAGAAACCAACCCTCTGATCTGAACAAGAGAGAGACTGACAGGCTCTCACAGTACCTGAAGAATGGATTTACTCTGCCAGTTTCCTGACATAATGAAGAGTTTCCATTCAGTGCAGCATGCAATATAATGAGCATCCCTTGCCAGCATCTAACCATCTATGGTTTCTACTCAGTGGCATTATTCAATGAAGATGTGTGCAATGCACAGTTACTGCAGTAGAAAGTCAAAATATTTGATATAGTTAATTCACCCACAGAAGTTACCCTGAGCAGCATAGAGCGACAGAATCCTTTGATTTCAAGACACAAGCAGTATTTAAAGCTTTCTGCTAACACCAGACAAGTTTTCCTTAGCCCCGTATTGTACATACCTGTAACCATGGAGCTTTACATAGTAAATAACAGCCGCAAAGGTGATGATGATCAGGAAACTGAGAATGATGGCTATACACAGGATAAGGTGTCTGTGTGCTAAACACAATGAATTAGTCTTAATTGTGTCTTCTTACTGCTCTGTTTCTTTAGTATTTCAGTATAAGTATAAAGCTGCTTTAGCACATGCATTTTCAGCATGCTTGTAAAATAGAATCCACTTTAGCAAAAGGGAAGGTCATTAATGAAAGCTAACTGAGAAACAAAACTGTAGTTTGTGTCAGAAACAAAAGCAGGTGGCCCAAATTCCAGAGTGGACAACTCATGACATTTATGCATTATGAGCCTCTCACAAGGATTTGACATATCTCCATATTACGATTCATAACTCAGAATGAAGCGATTTATTTGTTTCTGCTAGCCATTTGGTATTTGGGTCTCTATCTTACCATGATCTGAGCAGGAAATCATTTGCATCTGAACAAATCTTACTGATGATCTAGTTCCACATGGTTATTTTAACAGTAAGAGCATGTCTGCTCTGACGCTGCTTCCTACAGCTTTCCAACTACCAAAAGAACAATAACGCATTAATGTACTTCCCTCTTATTGAAGAAACCACTTGGAAATAGTGACAAGAACACAAATTGTCAGTGCTCCTGAGCAAACGCGCTATGGGATGGTACCACTACATAGAATTTCATTGTAGGTTTCTGTAGCTGTAGAGCACGAATGTGAACAGAGGGCTAAACAGAACTTTGAACACTGAGCTTACATTGGAAGCAGACTATGGACTTGGTCTCGTTCAGAGTTGTGTGGGACACAGTGCAGGTAGGATTCTTCCCACTGGTGCTATGTGCTGTGAAACTGCTGAGAACAGTCACTGTCCCGTTATCGTGGCTGTCTGCTCTGGCTGTGGAGTTGCTCTCTGGGTCCCACAAGATCTCAGCAGCTGGCTCCACTGTCTCTGCCTCGCACACAGGGTTCCCATGGTCATCGCAGTACAGGGCCATTCTTGGGGAAACTGCAAAGTACCAGGAAGGGGGGAGATGTATGTGGATTGCTGCAAAGGGACAGGAGGTTTTTATCGACTACCCAAAAGGAGCATAGTGAGGAGAGCTGGAAGTGCCATCTCATCACAGCAATGCGTTCCAAAGTCACAAGAGACAACGGTGGTGTATCTTTTTTCATTTTGGACAATTCTCCTGCATTCAAGTGAAATATCATGGCCACGTGCCCTGAGAGGAGGTATCCCTGGACATGTAGGTAGGGAATTCACTATACACAGGACTGAATTAGACTTTTCCCAAGCAGCCGTTACTGAGTGACTGCAGCATAACAGAGCGCTCATTCAGAAGCCTTCTTTAGAGTACTGAAAATTGCCTCACACTCATCACTTATAACTGTATAGAGGAGAAAGAAGCAGCAGAAGGAAAGAGAGTTTTGTCATATAAGGAAAGGGAAGAAACAGAGTTACTCTGAATGACATGCATGACCATTTATTCCCATGAAAAACTCCACTTCTTACTGCCCACTTCCTCCAGTGCACAAGGAGAGGAGCCTTGTATGCCCAGTCCTGGACACAGTCCTCTGGACAACAGTGAAACGAGGAAGGAGACCCTTACCTAGCACAGTCAGGTGATACAGGAGGTGGAAATTCCCATCCGCATTTACCACTTCGCAGGTGTAATTTCCCTCATCAGCCATTTCTACTTGCTGTATCTCAAGTGCCTGATCCCAGTCTGGTCTGGATCTCCAGCTCATTCTGTCACTGCAGTTGGTTCTTTCTGTCTTCTTGTGATCAGTCAAGTATGACAAGCTGCACTGGCCTCCAGTCTTGGGGTGTATTTTCCATGTTACCATAGTTATATTTGTGTTAGGGCAGGTCATCACAGTGCTGTGACCCAGGTTTGCTGACACTCTGTTAATTCCTGGAGGACACAAGGAAAGAGAAGGATGTATGAAAAGGTGCTCTAGGATGTCACCTATGGCCTTAGAGTTCTGGTCTGTACTTCACAGGGAAATGTCAACAATGCTACATTCTGGAGTGAGGCCCTCTCTTTGTCCAGAAGTTGTCTGTCATCTGTTGTTACAGTTGCGGATTGTGAAGCCAGTGGGCTATTACAGTCTACTCTATCAACATATTTCCCACTGGGACTTATTGGATGAGAGAGATACTGGAAGAAAATCATGCTCCGGCACATTGGTTTTATCAGATCAACATCTTATTCAGATGTATTCAACTCTTTGCTCGTTGCTTAAACATTTGTTGATAGCATTCATTTAGTAGTTCCTTGCCTCTTGTTAGCCATATGCCTCTGTGCTCTCTGTCAAACTCTGTATAGTTGCCACTTTTCCAGGTTTGGAACCTACTTTGTCTTTGCTTTTGTCACCTGGATCAGATTCTCTACTGGCAGTCTTTCCTCAGAAAGCCTTTAATTTCTACTGTCCTGACAGGTAGCAAGGATACAAACTGATCTCATTTTCCTGTACTGGAGGAAGAGATATCTCCTTTTCTTAAGGTACTGTCTACCGTCATGAGAAGTACAGTAAACAAATCTATTTTTTTCCTCAAT
This sequence comes from Alectoris magna, assembly GCA_030625065.1. Lineage (NCBI taxonomy): Eukaryota > Metazoa > Chordata > Aves > Galliformes > Phasianidae > Alectoris > Alectoris magna. The sequence continues at coordinate 113,121,537 of CM060560.1, forward strand.
TCTATACATTTTTTATCCTCTCATTAGACATCTAAAAACCGTGAGATTATCTTACAGTTCTCCTGCTTACCTCATCATGGAACCACTACTAAAATTCAACACTTAGAAAAGAACATTTTTAATTTGGCTGAGTTGCTACAGTTAGTATCGTGGAATTGATGACCATACAACACCAGGCAAAGAAAGTTTATTCTCAGTCTTCAAGATTTGTACAGTATTTATATCCAATCCAGGATATTTCTTAGTTCTTTTTCTCTCTTAATACCATCTTAAAATGAGCAATTTTGCAGGTACTGCAGCATCATGAAATGACCTGAAACACACCATTATCAGGCAAATACACGGGGCAGATGGATGGATAAGGGTTATGATACCTTTGTGGTGGGACATGGTTATATCTGTTAGATCTTTTCTGATTCAGAGGAGATTAGTAGCTCTTTAGGCCTCTTATTCCAGAAAGCAATGCTGATATCTTCTTAAAAATGTTATTAATTTTGTCTGATTTTGGTAGGAATTAAGTTCTGCAGTTTGTTCTTTGAAACTGGTCTTGGAATATGGCTCGTATCTGTGGGTAAATACAGGGGTTATGGCCCTTCATGATGACCATGATTCAGCTATGTTTTCACAGCATTGTTTACGCTAAAATATTGAACTTCAGTAGTACATCCCTAAAACTAAGCACTGGAATGAGGGTTCTGCTGAATGAGGTTTCACTGAAAGGTTCACCTCCACTAGTGAGGTGGTGGAGTCACTGTCCCTGGAGATGTTCAAGAAACGTTTAAATTTTGTACTAAGGGACATACTTTAGAAGGGAATATTGGTGGTAGATGCATGGTTGGACTGGATAATCATGGAAGTCTTTTCCATCCTTGGTGATTCTATAATTAACTATATAATATATTTACTAACTATGTAATATATTCATATACAGCCCAAGAAAATTCCTCTTCACTCAGTGCAGCCCAGACAAGCCAAAAGGTTGGATACCTGTGAGTTAAACTCTGGGTACCTTTAGATATCTTCCAGTGATTTGCCTAAAACCCCAGTTTTGCATCATACTAGACCTCTCAGCTGTAGATGGTGTAGGGTAACACCTTGTGATCTCCTCATATTCAGTGTTCTTTTTTTAGCAAGTTTTGCAGGTTGGGACATTAAAAAAAAAAAAAAAAAAAAAGAGGCTTCTTTTTTAACATGTCAGAGGTCAAAATTTGCTGGGGTTGGGAGGACAAAACGTGAGATACGGACAAGCTGAACAGGTATTTGCCACATAGAAAAACTAGTGATTCAGAAGATAGGTGGATTTGTATGCACCTCTCACCAGTGTCCTTTTCCCCCATCCTTGTAAAACCATGCCTAAACACTTCAGGGCTATCAGCAACTTTTATTTGACAATCTGGTCATGACAGTCTCTTCATGACTGTTATTACCAAGGAAGTAAGCAACTTTTACATCTGCATTCATGCAAAATAAATCCAGCGCTGTGGCAAAGACCTTGGCTATGCCTCTCAGACAATACTACAGCACAGGTAGCAGCGTGGAGGCTTTGTGCAAGGGGAAAGGTTATTGCCTAATGTCTCAGGGGTGTCTTTTTATTTTCTGAGTCTTGATGGACATACTCATTCATACTGTGTGTGTACACAGTGCTCGTGTATGCTTTCATGCTGTGACTGGTGGCAGACCACATAGGGCATATGTGTAAGTCCTACCCGTCTTTGTTCCATGCATGCAGCTACAAAGGTATAAAATGTGCCCATACCTCTATCCCTTTTGCTTATGAGGCTAAGATTGCAGAGGATCTTTATTCAGCTGACATAGCAACTTGTGTTGACTCTAATATTGTGTCTTGTTCGTGTGTTCTGTTTCACATTTGCATGGAAACATTTTTTTTTTTTGCTTGATTTTCTTTCTATGACACTGACTTCTTTTGGGCTTTAAAACATGACTTTTGGATGGAGTCATGTACAATGCCTTTTGTCTTTGTCTCTTCATGATCCATGAGCTGTGTACTAGAAGCAGCTAGATGTTTGTATGGAAAAAGCCTGGACATAGTATTTGTATTTAGGACAGTTTTGTTTTACTTCAACTAGCCACACTGGGATCTTTTCCTTAATAAGGTAATATGTGATGGGTGTTGTTCACAGTAAATATTTATGTAGACAAGCACTCAGAGATGAAAGAAAGGTTATCTACTGTTTTTCTTTAAGATTAGTTCCTTATATATTATGACATACATAGCACACTTCTTCTGTGAGCCACTTTTGAGATTGAGAGAAAACCAAATCCCAAGGCACAGGTAGCAAAATGATGGGAACAGCTGTGGGGGGTGGGGGGAGGGGGGGTTTTCTGTTCTTTGGATCGCGTTGTGATCAGCAGTCTATCTGTATGTATAAATAAACACCTGAAGAATTAGGTTAAGTGTTGATAGAACACAAGGGAATGGCCCAAAGCTGCACTGGAGGAGGCTCAGACTGGACATATAGGAAAAATTTCTTTACCATGAGAGTAGCCCAACACTGGAACAAGCTTCCTTGTGAGGTTGTTGATGCTCCATGTATGTCAGCATTGAAGGAACTTTTGATGAAGCATTCAGTGGTACACTTTAACTTTGGTTAGCCATGAAGTTGGACTAGATGATCTCTGGAGGTCTCTTCCAACTGTACTACACTATTCTGTTCTAAATACAAAGAATTAAAAGACCTAATTTGTGCTCGATTATTCAGATCTTTGCCAAAGTCTTCCCCAGCCTTGACCTTTCTGTGTTTCTCGGTCCCTTGCTTAGCACTGGAATTCTGTGACCTCTGCCAACACAATGTGAAGATCAGTTCCTGAACATGTACCACTCTATAAGAAATGGTCCTAATGAGCATCACCTTTAAGTTATTAGTCAGAACATTACTACTACTTTGTTTGAGAGATCAACAGATGGTTCTACCTTAATAATATTGTTTGATATCTCATTATCTTCTGGAATCCAAGTGAATGATCATTTCAAGGTCAACCACTTTTCCTTCTGTTTAACTGAGTTCTTGTAAAGTATTTTCTAACTTGCAAAATCAACACCGTTTACTGTATTTATCTTGCTTACAAATTCCCTTAAATGTTTTTGCTTTTTAATTTGAGGATTGAATATCCATCGGGTGAATTCTTTTCCAAACCCAGATCTATTTCCTGCAGATTGGTCAGAGATGTAGCCGCAATATTGCCCTCCGCTACATTACACAATGCTGTAAAGTATTAGTTACTTCAGCAGTATAATATATAAATCAGAGTGTAATTCTGATAGGTTGTTTTTTTTCCTGGTAGAAGAGGAAAATTGGTGGGGAGGGATAGTAAACCATCCACTTCTAATTTTCATTAAATAATGGGAATAATACTTAGCTTTCTGCTACTTATTACTGCCAGAATTTATCAGCTACTCTTTCCAAGCACTGCTGAAAATGAAAAGTTCTAATTATTCACACAGTTTCCTCATGCATAAATCATACACCAGCCCTACAAATGCTCGTTGTCTTAATTCAGTTACTTAGTGTTTTTGATACATTGTTACACTGAAGGTGTTTTAAATGATGAGTTTTTTTCTGCTAAATGTCATTTCAAGAAAATGTGAGCTGCGTGTTTTAAAATCAGATTGTTTCACCAGAAAAGGAACTCTAAAAAGCCTTTTCTCTCAGGATGGCTTCTGCACGTGAGCTCTATGAATGTCTCTGAAAAGTGGAGAACAAAGTGTTTCCTCTGCCAGCTTAACAAGGCCAAGTGCCTCAGTGCTCTGAGTCATGTCATCAGTATAGCTGACCTCATCTAAAAATGACTAAGCAAATCTAAGCATTCAAATAGACTATATGTTGGAGCTGAGGAGGTTGGTGGGGTTTTTTTTGATAATGTCTGCAGTGTTGACCAGGAAAGGCAATCTTGCGCATGCGTAATGGTGTATGCTTTCATGTGCAACCTGTAGGAATATCAGCTTAATAGTCTTTCAACTACGCATTTCCCAAGCGGCCTATTTTGTTGGCCAGTTTCCCCAAAATGAGTTTGCATGCTTCAAGACTGGAAAGAAAAAGGGAGCAAAAGCAGTGCTCTCTGTTACGCCTTTCTGTCATAGTCTCCCCAGAATTAGTCAGGTACCATTCTTTCAAAATGATAAGCCACGTGAGTCAGCTTAAAATCTGTTAGGTCATATGTAAGTGCAATTTTAGGTTTATGATAAATCTGTAGAAGGGTTCTGATTTCCTCTGTAACTTGTTTAATAAGGCAAATGTTTTTTTCTCCAGATGGTAGATTAATTAGTAAGAAATCTTTTTGCTTGTCCTATCCTTACATACACCTGCCTACTAAAATATAAATATCGTAATGTTAAACTGCTTTCACTTTAGTGCCCTCTTTCATTATTAGAGTGTAGGTAAATGGCATTTACATAAATATAAATTGTATACATTCTTTCTTGCTTTTCTTCTTTTGTCATGTATGTTGCTAGAATCATAACCTTTAGACTTCCTTTGCTGAAGAAGGATGTGTGTGCCAAAAATGATGAAAGGTTTGGTTGGCTTCTATTTCTAAACTGACTGAAAACCTCCTCTTAAAGTGGAATAAGGAAGATGTTTTTTCCTCTGTAGAACAGAAACATATAACCAGGTTTTATCATATCTTATAACCCAGTTAGTATTCTCCTAGAGGTACCTAAAACTCTGTCTGTTGTTGAGTTGAAAGAGAAAGGGAGAAAATGGTGAAAGAGCAAGGCATAACTGCAGGGCCTATCCCATGTGGATACCTAGATCCAAAACTAGTGCGGCCACGTTCTGCTGGTCCTTTGCTCATTAGCTCTGCTTGGCAGCCACATGGAGGTACAGGGCTACTGTATGGTTAATACCTGATGAAAATTTACAGAGCTAGAGTTTATAAAGAACAATGTCATACATTTTCTTGACAGTTTCTGATAATAAACTAAGACATAGTCTAATGAGATATTAAGACTTTCTATTCATAACCACAGAATTAGCTTTATTTAAACACAGACTAAAATATATGTGCTCCAGAATTAGTCTGCTAATATTTATGGCACGTATGTCCTACCCACAGCCTGTGGGCCACCCACTGCCCAGCCCATCTGGCCCTGTGGCCACCCCCTGCCCCACACCATCAAGGCAACGGTTCTGCCCCACCAAGCAGCCCAGCCCTGACTGCGCACCCATCATTCACAACAACCACACAGTGCTGTGGAAGCAGCACTTGTCTGGGCTGAAAGCAGGACACCAGGCTCAGTGCAGTGCTGACTCAAGGGATGGCATATGTTACGCATTTTGGTACACTGGCTGAACATGGTCCTATGAACAGTGAAAAATATGCAGCCATGCTTTCTGTTCTGATGAAGGTATTTGGAAGCAGGTTTCAAGATTACAAAAAAAATCCATTTTTTTATACTTGCAACTCCATTTTCAGTTGACATAAATACATTTGTCTGTGAAATTTCAAATCGAGTGTATAGAGTTGTAATCAAATGTTCAACTCAAAAATTTGATCATGTCTTGTTAACAGATAATAACGGTTAATAAGCCCTCTCTTACCAGAGTAAAATAACCATCACTCCACAACCACATCTTATGTGTCATCGCTTTTTGGCAGTACATACATTTGTGAGCAACTGTTTTCGAGGATGAAGCAATAGGACAGTAAAATTTCATCAAAAATCTGACAAACATCTTAAGAAGTCAGTAAGAATTTCTACTGCTGCTATCGAACCAGACTGATACATCAGTTTCACCAAAAGGAAAAAAAAAAAAGAATAAAAAAAATTCAAACATAAAATAAGTTTTTTACTTATATACATTAACAATACTATATATCTTATATGCAGCCCTAGACAATTCCTCTCCACTCCATGCAGCCCGGACAAGCCAAAAGCTTGAACATCCATGAGCTATAGGATCAACCAGCACAAAGGCAGTTCTTGAATGGAAATTATCCTCATCCCTGTCCTGTTCTTCCTGGTCAGCCACAGCTTTACTTTAGTTCGAAGGTATTGAAAGGATCTCGTGTTAATCAAGGGCTGCAGTTGACCATGCCATACTGTTTCTTTCTAGAGAGCATTCCAAAACCCTTCTAACCTCTAAAAGTATGCGTTATTAGAACATAAACCAATATGCAAGGAAGTGATAACTTTTCAGGTAACTTATAGTTGTAGGCTGTACTCATCAACAAAATGCTCCCTGTGCCTCTTACAAAATGGCTTCTTTCCCCTAGTCCTCTTTTCTAGTCCACTTGCTTTCAGTGACTTGTCAGGCTGCGTGGATTTTACATAATTTCTTCTTGTCGTTTTTTTCCATCACTTCTATGTCTTCTTGTAGATTTTTTCCAACCAAATCCTTTGCAGGGTTCTGTCTCCCAGTCTGTTTTCTTTGCCTTTCTGTAACCTGCCCCAGCCTGCACTCTTGGGTATGAGCTCAGCAGCTCTTGAGGAGGACACAATCTTCCTCTCTCCAGGAATTTAATTAAACATAAAGGGCATATATTTTCTGTGCAGGCAAACTAAAAAAAAAAAAAAAACGTTTCCACTGCTGAAGAGGAAAGGTTCAAAGCTGTAGGTACTAAAGTTCAAACTGATCATTACACCATTGTTTCCCAGAGTGGTGCTTTCATACTGTAAGATGGCAAAGAGTCAGTTGCTGTAGTTTCCTCTGTGATAGCTGATTGCTTTAAGACCCACGGTATCAGGGCATATATGCCATACACGTCAGCATTTAGCTGTTTGAGTGATGGCTTGGAATCAAGCCAGTACATTGTACTGCTACTTCTCGAAAGGTGAAATCCCATGTTATAACTGAGCTGAGCTGAACTGATAGCTTACTGCAACTGAAAAAGTGAATAACCAGCTTAGCAAAGGCCTCTCTCTCTACGGGTCTGCAGACAAAAAGAAAACTGAAGAGGTGTGAGTTATCACACTTGTCTCTTTGCAGTGATAAGGAAGGATGATAATTAAATGTCAGCCCTGTTAATAATTTCATTCTATCTAAGAGAGACTATACGAAGGATCACATATCTACAAATTACTGTAAATAACTTCTCATTTTCAGTCTTTTTCACAAGTGAATGAACTCTGAGAAATGGCAATCAGTTTTTCTGTTTGTCGGAAGGTGCAGAGCCCTGGAGAACATGTTGTCAGTCATTCTGATGCAGAAAATAGGCAATTAAGATTAGGAGACTTCAGTACAGCTCCAAGCTGAACTACCCAAATTTGGTTATTGACACTAATCCCATGTCAGCAGATTTCACTTTGGAGCCTCCTCTGACAGGTTATGAGCTTGGGGACAGGGTTGAAGACCAGACTAAAATCCTACAATTTGACTCCAGACTCAGAAGTTCACCTTATTAAAATTCAAATAACATTATGTCATCCTTTCAGTGTCTCCCCTTGACTGTTGTATAGATTTTAAGCAATATTTCAGGATGTTCATGAGCTCTATTCCAGTGTATTGAGTTTCCATTCCAATGCACTGACAAATTAATGGAAACAGAACACTGGAACAGGCTGCCCAGAGATGCTGTGGGGTCTCCTTCTCTGGAGACCTTCAAAACCCACCTGGACGCATTCCTGTGTGACCTGATCTAGGTGTTTCTGCTCTGGCAGGGGGATTGGACTAGATGATCTTTTGAGGTCCCTTCCAATCCCTGACATTCTGTGATTCTGTGAAATTCCAACTTGAAAATGGACATGTCCTCACTCAGGAAAAAAAACACTTAAAGGAGGAGTTGGTATTTGTGTTTCAGGAATGTACTGGTTATTGTTGTCATGCTAAGATTACTGTAATTGAAAAAGACTGGGGAAATAAATTGCCTTGTTTTTCTAACATGGTTTATGTAGCCTGTTTGACAGCTCTGGTGGATAACTAGTTATGCCAGTTCTTTTGTGGTATCACTTAGTCATTTCTCTTGTTTCTCAGAGTATTTCACACAGTAAAAGGAGAAATAAATATTTTAAAAACAGGAAAATTTGAATGTAAAACCACTAAAATTTTCAGAGGAATCACTGCATAATCAAAGACAGCTAAACAGCTTGAAAACTTTTCTGATTCCTTTCAAATAGGAAAAATTTCCAGCCTGTTATTCTTTGCAGCAGGTAAAACCTTTTCTTACACCTAGAATGACTCAAGTTCCATGACAGACTGTATAGAAATTTAGGTGCTAAAAGTTTTTTACACTGTAAGGAGATTAATTTCTCAGGCACAATCCTATTTGTGTATTTGTATCTTCATTTCCTGCTGTCACAATCTGCAATGTGTTTTGGAGCATCCCAGCCCCCACCCTTCCCCCTCCCTGTGATAATGACAAATTAAATTTAGACATATAAAGAGCTGAAACAGTGATAAACCACAATTAAATGACTAACTGTATCTTGGAATGAATACCTTATATTAGTCATAATGAGTTATGATCAAAAAGACAGTACCAGACACTTGGAAGAGGCCACATACAATAGGTTGAGCTCTGCATCTCTTTTCCTCTTCTACCATCACAGAGAGCCTGTGAACACTTAAAAAGTCTTATTTGGAATGAAGTGAAAGATAAACAAATGGAAGATCTTTGTACTAGGATATAAATTGCTAAATTACTGTCAGAATTTTCTATATGGCAGCTTTGTGACTCTGCCAGTGTACCCAGAACAACATAGGACTGTGCAGACTGAAAACCTGCCCTGCATTCTGGGTGAGCAGTTGTTAGTTCAAGTGCTCTAAGTCTCTCAATAAAAATACGTGAACCAGCTGGCTTGAACTGATGTGAATTCACATCAGAACTTCAGTCTCTCCAAGCTACAATTGCAGCTTTTTCAGTGTCAACACATCTATAGAAGGGCAGCATTTGACACAATAAAAGGCTAAAATCTTTATTGTTAAATTCCCTCAGACCCTCTTTAATCCATCTTTCTCATTATTCCTGGAATGTATTCTTTTCCCATTTTATTCTATTTAGGCCTTTTTCCTGTCTTCAAAAATTCCATTCTTCCTTATGCCCAAATTGTTCCTTGTTTCTTGCAGCACATTTCTACAACTACTGTGTCATCTGCAGCATGTATCTCTTTCCTGCTGTCTTACCAAATTTAATGGCAAATTTAAAACGCATCCAGAAAGTTCCACTGTTTCACTGTAAACTCTGCTTTTGCAGTATGAACTGTCTGTAGCGTGGCTGGAATTTTTTTAGATTGCAAACTTTAATATCAGGGAGTGATTGTATATCTTGCGGAAAGACAAGTACACTGACAGAACTTAACAAAGAACCAAAGGCTTCAGTTTTCACATTCAAGACAGAATATAACTTTGCAGTTGCCAAATCTTGGTTCTTAAAGCTTCTGTGATTTCCTCATGCTCTTTAGCTTTCTTCAGCATCCTTTCAAACAGTCATTCAAGACAGCTAATTTTGTAGGCAAAGGAAAGATATTAAACCTCACCTTGTTGGAAATGAGGTTTGATACAATGTCCTCTGAAAAATCCTAAATTAAGCTAATGCAAAGAAGAACAGTTGGAGGGACGTATGATGGATAAAGGACTGTTTCCAGGAGAGAAAGCAAAAGATAGTGTTGAAAGGAAGTGTCACATTGAAGGTAGCTTGCTAATAATGTTTTTCAGCAGACAAGTTTTTTACTAATTCTGTGTAACGTTTCTAATAATTGCGTTGGTATTTTTATCTGGAGTTTGTGAGGAAATTTGTTGAAGGCAGAAAGTATATAGTATTATAGCAACACCTCAGAAGAATAACTGGGTAATATTCATGAATGGAATGGTAGATATGCACTGAAATCTGTCAGCTCAAAATGTAATAACAATTTTTAAAAGTACAACAAATATAGACTGGAAATTGGAATAGAGTGTCTTGCCTCAATCTGGATTACAAGAAGCCTTTCAACATGTTTAGGGTTCTTTTCCAATCTCTTTTTTTGGTGCTCAAATTGTTTATGAGAAGAGTTTCACAATATAACACCTGTAAAAAGGGGCAAATTTGATGCAGTGATTTAGAGATCTTTTCTGAGGCTGTTTCTACTCTTCTGTAAAAGAGCCATGTCTCAATATCAGCATGCCTTTGTAGAAAAAAAGATCAGTATGCTTTTTAACTCCTCTTTAATGGAGAGTTGGTGTTGAAGTGATGTGTTGGCATCATCCAGCCTACAGAATTAGCACCTTCCAAATCTTCCATCATCAATAAATCTTCACTGAACTTAAGCTGTCATGTTTTATACAACAATGGCTGTTAACTTTAAACTCACTATAGCAACTTCTGTATGCAAACTGAATAGATCTTTATCCTTGCAGAACGTGAGCTGGAAAGGATAGAAGGAATAGAGCTTTTAGACTGAAAGCCAAAGTGGTTTGGGTACTATTTCTTTCATAATAGACACCCTTTGTAATAAACTGTAAATGCCCTCTGGACACTTTTTACTACAGAAACAGATATAGAGTATTTGATATTCTGTTCTGCATGCTGAACTTTACTTTCTACTCTCTTCCTCATCAAGAGAAGAATACAAAAAGTCTTACTGTTTATGCTTAAGAGGAATTTTCCTGTTATTCCAAACAAAAATAGAGCATTGACAGCAAATTATGGATTGTTTGCCCATTTTTCTTTTATTTTTTATTTTTTATTTTTTTTATTTTTTATTTTTTATTTTTATTTTTTTTTCCCCCCCAAAGTGCAGATAAGGAGCTACTGTGAAAACAGGCTTACAGTTTCATCTTTAAGCGGTTAAAATCTTGGTCATACCATCCTTAGTATTCAGCTTCAGCTTTTCTTTTCTACCATTTTCTTACTTAGGAAAAAAACAAAGCAGCGTAAGAAGAATCCCTATGCTGTATCTTTTTTGAATGGTTGTACCACTGTGTATAAAATATATTACCTACGAGTTTTAAGTAGCCTGTATGTCTTTAAGTTCATTACCAAAATAAATGTGCTTGTAGTGATGGAATATGTGGTCAACTTGCAAAACTGAACTTCTCTATTTCTGTAGTTATGAAACCAGACACCTTCAAATGCTGTGTTTGGACCATAGCAAAGTAAATTGTTGTGTCACATGAACATGCTTTGAAGATTGTGTTAGGGCAATTTGGATACGTTCTGAGAGATATTTTTGCTTAATTTAATAGTACAGAGTTCTGTTTTAAGCATCTTGGTAAGAAAAACTTCTTATGGTGGTTTAGGTGTTTTTCTTGTAAAAGAAGTCAAAGTGATTCCAGCACACAGAAACAAGGGAACAGAAGAGAAATCATGAAACAGAGACAAATGTAAATTGACCAGAATACTTTCTTAGTCTATGATTTTTATTTCAGGAACAAGATTCCAGAGTAAAGTAGAATAGGAGGCAACAAAGATGGGGAACCCACGAAGTCAGTGGAAGTAGCAAGGCAGTAAAACACTATCATATTAGCAAAGGAGAATTAAAAAGCTTTGTCAAAGAAAGAAGATAAATGAAGGCTGAGAGCAGTTGCATTCAAGAATTTGTATAGGTAACCTTGTACTCCAGACAGGTTGTTCTGATGTTCTATTTCAATTTTAGTCACCTTATACACTCTAATTCCAGCACTGATGTAATAACATTGATTTCACTACTTTGCTACAGTTAGAACTGAACTAACCATAAAGAATCACATCTCATTCCTGAGAATGGACTTCTTGCAGCTTCCTCTGAAGCACTAGGTCATGTCTATTGTCACTGGGTAGTACTGGAGATGGAGGACTTATACAAGTCAACACTGCAAATGTTACCCCAATAAAGAGTTTAGTTCTATGAGTCTGTCCTGGAAAAACTCGCCCTCCCTTATCCTTTTCCTTTGGAGTATGTATGCATACAGCCACCTGAAGTGCCCTGTTTGTTCTGTTAAACCAGGGAAAATCTTCAAAGTTTGCCAGCAAGATTTTAATTCTGAGTCACTTCTACCGCTACTACTACAAAGATTCTCAGGAAGAGTCACACAGATCATGCACCAGCAGTAGTATATTTTTAAGCCCCACTCAGGTGCAGATTTAGATATGACAGTCATGAAGTGGCTTTGCTGAGCTGCCCTTTTTCTTGTTTGTAGAAAGTGGCCGAAGCCACGTGCAAAGGAAATGTTAAGGAAAGAACAAACGCAGATAAAGTCTGGTTATGCACAACAATTTTTTACATGACATTGTTTCATTTGCAGTAGCTTGCTCTGGTATTCAGAAAGGGAGCACAGTTCCATCTGAGCTTCCACACAGCATTCCAGTTCTCTGGATAGAGTAAACACACCAGATCATCTTAATACATTTGGCCTGGGATCCCTAAGCAAAAAACCTCATCACTACAACTTGCTTAGAACTGTCACACTAATATTGAAGTGTGCAGCTCTCTGGTCAGTTGTTTTCAAAACTGTAGACTGCCTGTGATGCTATCATAATCCGTGTTCATGACCTTAGGGCAGTTCTTCAGCATTCTTCTGAGATCATTTCATTTCTGACAGAACAGGGACAGCTGTTCTGTTTCTGTTTTTGTTTTACCTGTGTTGTAAAACACAGAATTTGTATGCCACAGAATTTAATAGTTTGTGAAGTATTTTGAGTTTTTCCAAGTAGTGGCACTGAGGTTAGCATTTCAGATCCCCCATTTGATCTGTCAAACGCACTACAGAGTGGTGTTCCCTCACTGCCAGCAATGACTGCATCTACTTTTCTTAAAAATATCTTCAAGGAGCTGCTCTTATTTTCTGGCCAAGTGAATAAAATAACTCATTTCCAGGCAGCTTAATTGTACCTGTCTATAAGAGTGATGGACACAGGCACATTACGTGTTATTCAGAGATATCTCCAGCTGACAGTTTAGGTTTCTGGAACTGCTGCTCAAATTCCTAATTCATTGGTCAAATCTTAGGACTACTGTGTGCTGTCTGCAAGAGCACAAACTCTGCAAATGCAAATAAACAGTATCTAGAAAACATTAACTGCTATAGCTAGAATATATTAAACTTTAGTCAATGACACTGATAGAAAGGGTTAGGACGGTCACTGTGTTTAGCACCAAAGCCCTGCCCATGCTTGATTGCAGTTATTCTTATTCAACTTAGAAAAAAATTCCAGAAGCTGATCCCTACTGTCAGCATACCAGTGATCTTCCACCACTTCTCAGAAAGATGCAAAAGATCCCTGCTGTATTTCACTGTGCCTACCACCTCTCCTCAGCAGAAATCCTTACGAGAAGAAAATACTTGTACACGTTCCCCTTTTTTCCACCCTGACACCTGATTGCTTACAGAGAACAGTTCGACTCACCTCCCTCTGTTCTTCTGAGCTTGATGACAGTGAGCAGCAAGAAGACACACACAGCCTTTCCAGCAATCTCCATATCAGCTCCTGCTTTCATGGCTCAGGCAGCTCCATCACTCCATCGCTTTTGCTGTCAGCCTAGCTGTGGTCATAGGGAGCGTTTCTTGTCTGCCAATGCATCCTCAGCAGCCAGTGCTGGTGTTTTCTCTTCCTTCTTCCTACTCCTCTCCTGACCGTCTGACTCCTCAAAGCTGGAGAGGTTCCTCCTTCTGACTTTTCTGAGCACTAGGCTTCCTGTGCTGAGTGCCTAGGCGAACGCTGAGGAAACATACTAAACAGCTCTGCCTTCCGTTCATTGGCTCTCCTCAGGAGGCTGATGAGCAAAGATAAACCCTGTAGCGGATCTCAGATGGGGTAAAAATGGAGGAGACTATTCAAGCCTGAGTTTAATATCAAAAAGAAAATCTTTGTCTTGAGGAGAAGTAAGAAAATTTTTCTTCCTCTTTGTCACCTCTACTACCACTAGTCTAAATGTCTGGCACTTCTTTGACACTGCATTATAGAAAATTACTCCTCATGTCTTAAGGATTTCTCCCTTTCTGTTGGAACAACAAGGCTTTCAAGACCCTGGGAGGAGAAACTGAGTTAGAAGAAAGAAATAATATTTTACACGCTTTTCAACAGAAATTGTACCAACTGTAGCTGACGCACATCTTTCAATGAAAACTGGCTTTGTTTTGTTTTGTTTTTTTCAGAGTATTATTTTTTCCTTTGATAACACTGTACCTGTTTCTTCACTTCCTCACTGATTTAGTCATTTCAGATTCAGAGCTTTGTTTTCTTTACTTAAGCCACAGCATATCCCTGGCACAAATCTGTGGGCCAGCAGTAGAGAGGGTTTCAACTGCCAAAAATCACAAGTCAAAGTAATTGTCAGTGAGGACAGAGTCAAAAAAAGCAAAGGCAGAAAACAGATCAAAGTCAGCAAGAAACTGAGGTTTTCAGGAACTAAGACTGCACAGCACTTTTGCACATCGTCTTTTGTGAATAAGTAAAAAAAAGACTGATAATGATCATATCAAGAAAATCAGACAAGGCAGAAATTCAATCTTCTTGGTCTTAGAGTCTTACTATTGACTACAAGTTTGTTTGGCAAGGAGTACTATACATCTTTCCCACTTGATTTTTAAATTCAGTTTAACATTCTGATACTTCTCTGCACTATTCTAGGTTTTCACTATGCTATTCACAGTAACACTCTGGTTTATTTTTTGCCTGTTTAACACTGATCTAGAAATGTGACTAGACAGCAGACAGCTGTATTATAGACAAGAGCATGGAAGGGAACAGGAGTCATTTGTTTAAGTCAAGATTAAGATATAATGTGGGACAAGGAACTAGGCAACATACAAACAATACGGGGCCTTAAATGTGAAATAAATGATGATCAAACTTGATGCAATGACCAAGTGAAACTGAAGTGGTGTAAATGTGCAGGCTGGACTAGGCTCTGAGAAACCTGTTCTAGGTGTAGATGTCCCTGTTCATTGCAGTTGGACTATATGACCTTTACAAGTCCCTTCCAACTCAAACAATTTTATGATTCTGTATTTGGAAAACCGGACAATTGGTGCATGAAGAGAAATACTTGAAGAATGAAAGATGTATTGGGATAGAAGAGATTTTAGAAGAGAGTAAACTACCACGTTAATAATGAAAATCCTAGTTTTAATTATCACAGTTAAAGGTTTCTGCCATTCCTACAGGAATTCCTTTGGAACCAGAAATTATCTGAATTCTTTTGCTAGACAAATGTCATTTAAGATGCCATTAGGAAGCCCCATGAACAACTTTCTGCTTCAGGCCTGGGTGTTCAGGATCAAGTGGGGCCTCACAGGAGAAGGTAGGACAGAAATCTGAGGATAACAGAGGCTGGAAACTAAAGTTACGGTGCCTTTTTTTTTATCCTTGTGAAAATACTGCTGCAGGCAACAGAACTTAGGATGTTTGAAGTGCAAAGTCTGCAGTGAGATGTTACTGAAAACATCATTTTACCACAGGAAGTGGTGGATCCATAATTTCTTCTTCCTGTCCACTCAGCAACAGATTGGAAACCAGGATTCCATGATGGAGGAGTCAACCCAAGAAAGGCCGCAGTGTGACAGAGAATGACATAGATGGAAAATAATGCACAGAAGTCGGGGAGAGGTATCGGGGATCGCTGGCTGCACTGGTTGGATATGTCCTTGTTTTTGATGGAAAGGAGGAGAAAGAGAGGGACAAACTGATCATAATAGCTGAGGCTGAAGCCTAAGATGTAAATACACTTGTAGTGAATGCACATTTCTACACAGTGGCAGAGGCTCATTTGTTTAAGGTGCCATAAGGAGCCATTGCAGTCTTCCTTGAGTCTGAACATTCCTTGCCTTCTGTGTTCAGACTGTATAGACTTGGGCTTTGCCTGTGGTTTTCAGTGCGGGTTATTGCAGAACCATTTTATGTCAATTATCATAATGTTATCAGATACTATTTGACAAAGGCACTGTCTGTGATCTGCTCTGTTTGAAGTGGTTTTACTCAGCCTTAAAGTCCTTGCTGACAGCAGATTCCACACCAATCACTTGTTCAATAAGAAATGGAGAAGTGTAAGGCTGGATTGTGACTATCAGGATACAGACAGAAATGGAATTTTTTCAGGAATTTCATTTCCAGTGCTGACATGAATATCAATGTGCTGGAACCACAGCTGGTATAAACTGGAATGCTGGCCTGCGTCTTCTTGTGGATCTGCCATGTTTTTCTCCACATGAGAATTCTCCCTCCTGCATCTCCTTCTGTGTCAGCTGAGGACCCTAAATCTTGTAACCGTACATATAGCACAGTAGGCTGCACATATATGGGAAAATCCAATTATCTCTGAAGCTCAGAGTGGTTTTGGAAAAGTGTTGGGATTCTCTGTGCTACCAAGAGAGTTGTCTTACAGACTAAGTACACATTCTGGTAATGAAATACAATGGTCTTGTCTGGGAATTTGGCAAGTAAGTGGAATCAAGGCTGGAATATGTTACGTAGCCTTATCCAACATATAAGGCATCAAAAACAATTCTTTCAGAGGTAGCAGTACGTGTCACATTTGTCACTGAATTTCCTGCCTTTTGATGATCTGTCTTAGAGCCTAGAACTTGTTACACTTATAATGAAGGAAAAATAATTTCTTATGTTTTATTTGCATCCTCCACAACAAAATACATTAATTTTGAATATAAGGGTGTGTGAAAAAGCAAGCATAAGTATTGGATAGCCTCACTTCTTGTATAGGCAGATGCAAAAATTCTATATCCACCTTGCAAATGCACTTTACTCTGTTTATCTGTTCTTCCTAATATTCTGGTTTAGAACTTTGTCTGGTCTACCTCGAGTGTGATTGACAGGCTTCTACAAAATACGATCATCTGAATGCTTGCAATTGCAGGCTTTGTCATTTCAGCATATGGTGCACAAAGGTTGTTTCCTAGCCCACCACAAGGAGAGTCAATGGCACTATAGCTGGCTGTGGAGATAAAATTTATAAATTTTGTAGCAGTAAAGTGACATGGTATGCTTATGAAGACGCTTCCTGGTTGTTCTGTGGTTGAGTGTTGTTTATTCCTGGAAACACCCACACACCTGAAAGTCCTGCTCAGAATATGGTTTCTTTTACACAACACCTACTGAAACATAGGTAAATCTGAGATGAAGCCCACATTCCCAGAGGCCTTCTCCCTTCAGGGAAGCTTGCAATGAATAGCAAGACTGAAGTTAGAAGGCCTGGCTCTGAGTTCAGAGCTGTTGTGTACGCTTTATACACGTGCAGGTAAACAGAATTCTACCCATGTTTCAAAGTATTTCTAGGGGTGCTGTGTGGGGGGTTAAGTGCACTACCACTTCCCTGCAGCCTAGTCTGAAATTCTGCTTCCTGTGTCTCCTTGGATTCCTGTCTCAAAACCTTCTGCGGGCAATGTCTGTACTTCGCAGTTTCTAACCGTGCAAAGCATCCTGAGCCGGCTTTGAGCTAGCTTTAGAAATGGAAGAGGTACAGACAAGTCAGCAGCACTGTGCCTCGCCGGGGCAGAGAAACTTGTTCATGCAACTAAAACTGCTGCCCCATGGAGAGGAGTGTTCAACACAATGGCATGTCAGCTAACTTGGACCTAGTTCTGGTATCACTAACATATGCACAATTCCGTTGATGTGAAATATTGTGGCTCTTTTTCAGCATAAAGATTCCTGAAAACATGTGATTCTCACCAGCTCAAAACTCCAGCATAAGCAAAGATATCTAGGAGTTTTGCCCTGTGATGCACTTTGGTTATATTGTAGCCTACCTCCCAGCAAGACTTGCCTTGAACCCTGCTCCAAATCGTCTGAAGAAGACTGGGTTAGTTGGAGAAGTGCACTGAGGGCGGATGACTGAAAAGTGGGGAGGAAGTGACTCAGAGGACCGGATTAAATGAGACAGATGTTTGGTGAGCAGGAACTTGCAGATGAGCCCTAACTCCCCTCTGTGCTGGAGATCCAAAACTGGAGTCAGCCCTTCTTTTCTTTAGTCAGGAGGAAAATCTTGCAAGAGATGATTGTACTGAAATAAGTCACTGTTAAGGCTCTGCTTTCTCAACAGGAAGATGTTTCACTTCTCTGATTCCTTAAAATGCTGAGCATTTTTCACTCTCTTCTTCTCCATCTGGATCAGAGGACTTCATCCCCGATATCACTATTTTAGGTCTCTAGGCCTCTAGTGAGCTTGTGGGATTGCCTCTCATCTGAAAATACTTCGGTACAAGTCTGCTTGTCTGCCACAACCCTTTGCCAAAATAAGGGTCCCCTTTAGAACCAAGAGCTTTTTGAGGAATGAGACAGGTAAGAAAGACGCCGTTGTGGTGGTCACTATTGTGTGATGCAACAATGAGATTCACATTGTGTGCACCTTGGTTTCCATCTGGATGGATGGCAACAAACACCCGTATCACTGGGAAATGTGGTGAGTTCCATGACGACAGTCCTAACCTCAGGCAGATAAGGCTACCGACACCAGATAGCTGCCTATTTAAGGAAATCATGCATGCAGACAGGATCTAAGTCTCTGTGTAATCCTCTGGTGGGCAGAGTCACAAAAATGTAAATGATACAGACCTGTGGTTGTGATGTGGGGAGTTTTTGATTAAAGGTGTGAACTTGAGGAGAATGAAACTTGATGTCTTCATTTCCTTAGGGAAGAAAAACTTAAGAGGCAATTTCTGGACTTCTTATGGATAGTTTTTCCACTGCTTTTTCATTCTCAAACCATGTTATTAATATCTGTTTTGGAATTTAGAGATCCACGTGCACTAAGCACTAGCAATATTTAGGTTCTTAACTTCTTAACATAGGAAAACTAAAAGCTGGAAACTATTCTGTTACCTTTCTCCTGCTACAGAAGGGCTAGTGTTGGAGGCTAAAGCAAGAAAAACACAGATCAGTGATCAACGGACTGTGGAGAGAGTCAAATGCCATGGCCTGGTAGATTCTGGCATGTTAGTTTGAAGTTGCAGCCCTTGTAGGAGACATGAGATTGTTTTTCAGTCTTGCACTTCAGCTATACGTACAGCTGTGGAGGAAAGTAAATGAAAATTATGACTTCAAGCTGAAAGAAAAAAGGAAGCTAAGAGAAGCATTTGATTCAAGTCTGAGGTATCTAATGGTGGTGGCGTGTGGCTAATGTATGAGAGGATTTTTAAGGCCACTCTGAAATTATAAACTACAGTTTATTAGGAACTCTGATGCATAATGTATTTCACTCTGCAATTGGAAAAAGATAAATAACTGAAAACGGTGCTGGATCACAGAATCTGGATCTGAACATCTCCTGTACCTTTAGAAAGCTAGTCTTCCCATGTTGCAGTCAAGGCGTGCAGAAGTGAGCCTTGTATGTGTGGATGTGTATATTCATAGAATTTCAGAACTATAAGATTGTTTGTGTTGGAAGGGACCATTAAAGGTCATCAAGTCTAACACCCTGCAATGAACACCTGCAGCTAGATCAGGTTGCTCAGATGTCTAGATGTCTAGAATGTCTCCAGGGATGGGGCATCCACCGCCTCTCTGGGCAACTTGTTCCAGTGCTTCACTACCCTTACTGTAAAAAAAACATTTTCCTCATATCTGGTCTAAATCTCTCCTCTTTTAGTTTGAAATCATTTTGCCTTGTCCTGTCACCACAGACTCTGCTGAAGTTCTGTATCCTTTTTCCTTATAGCTTCCCTTTTAGATACTGAAAGGCCACTCTCAGGGAGTGTCCTTTGGGTCTCTGGGTCTCTGGGGAGACCCAGAGCCTTCTCACTTCCAGGCTGAACAGCTGCAGCTCTCTCAACCTGTCCTCACAGGGGACTGAAGTCTATATTGTTGCTGTTTATAGACAGTTTTAGTCAAATGGACTTTTTATGTGCAGGGTGGTCACAATATTGTTTAAATATTTGTGCTAGACCCATGTATTTGAATCAAAAAAAGCTTCCCAAATCCAGTTATAGTGCCACATAGAATTAGCAAAATCTCAGTTTTGCCATTCAGAATATTTGTATTCAGCACGTTATCTTTGGACACTGGAGAGGAAACCTCTCTCCGTTCTTCTTCTTTATTAGGATAGCCTCTCTCCTATGTGAAGTTCAACTTAGCACAGAGACATTCACAGTAAACTCACAGCTCAAAATCATTCTTAAACTGTGGAAATTCCACTGAGATCCATCATGACATTCATCAGTAGTCACTGAAGGTTGAAATTAGTCAATGTTCTGTAATACAAAAACCTGTCTGATATCTGTCTAAAATCATCTTTGCTTTAAAACTTTTGACAGGGTTAAGTGGAACTTCAGGGGAGAAGAGATGGAGCCTTTCTATCTTTCTTTCTGATCATTGCCATTGAAGTAACCAAGTACATATTAATAAATCTCATCCTGAAAGGGCCGAATTTTACAAACTGCATGTTGTCAAATTCATTAGTTTCACTGGAATTTTGTCTCAAGGTGTGAAGAAACCTCTGTGAAATAAATGATCAGGTTGTCCTGGCTTGTACCCATTCATTTCCTCAATCATAGCAAGAAATGCTTTTCTGGAACCTCTAATCCTTTAGTGAAATAACTGCAATAACATATAAAGAACCATATAAGTGGAAACACAGGAGATTAAATTTAATCTGATGTCAACATGCAAATATGTGGGAAACATATAGAAAGGAAAAGTGCAGGTGGTAAAGGATGTTTTAACTGAGTGAAAAAGAAGCAACACCCACCAAATTAAGTCCAGTCAAACTCAAACCGTAAATCAGACATTTTTAATTATTTTTTTTTAAGTGAGTATGACTAAATGTTGGAACAAACTACTGTAGAAAGTGACAATTCCCATGCCTCAGTGTCTTCAGATTAAAAACTAGCTGCCTTCTTAGAAAAGTGCTCTACTGAAGCCTGGGTTTTCTCACCACGGAGAATGAGTACTGGCATTATCTCTTTTAGATAAAGAGGAAGTTTCCCATGGCATTTGAAACACCCTTTATACATATCTATACAACCCTCCCAGGATCAATCTTAAACGTGGTAGTAAATTGAGTATCAGTGATGTATCTAATCTGCAGATGACTAAGAGAAGTTATGTGTTCTCAGCTTTAGGATACTCTGTGCTATTCTTTATTTTTCCAGAAAAGCAAAACAAAACCAGAGAGCTGTAAGTGGGAAAAGGGGACTATATGAGAAAAAGAAACTCATAATTTCCTCAAGGCGAGAGAAGATCAGGTGTGTCCAAAATGCAGAGAGACACTGTTGTTTACTGACTGCAATCCACATCCCTCCTCTGCCTCTAGAAGGGCTGAGGGGTCAGCAATGAAGTTGAGGATAGGAAAGTGGGGAGAAATGTTGTTCTTTTAATGTTTTCTTCCTGTTTCCTACTAACCCCATGTTTTTATTAATTGACAATAATTTTCCCAAGTTGAGTCTGTTTTGCCCATGACGGTAATTCATAAGGAATCTTCTTGTTTCTTTCTTGACTCATGAGATTTGTCATTCCCACTCAGGGTGAGGGGAGTAAGTGAGCAGCTACGTGGGCTATTTGTTAGCTAAATCTAATCTGTGACAGTCGTTTTAGGTGCAAAACCATTCAGTTATAATTGGTTTAATCAAGATGTAGCAGAGTCTAAATGAATCTCTATTGTAACTTCAGAAAGCCCAGTTTATTTATTTATTGAATGATTTTTCCTGATAATGGTTTTAGTGTACATGACAGATTTTCCTAGTTTCATGGTGCTGTTCTTGCCACTTTTTGAGAAAGGGAAGAGGATTGATTTGTAGGGATCAGGACAGGATGGAGGTGTAAATATCTCTTCCAACTTTGCCACTGGCAGATTCTGTGAGCTTCAGTTTCTGCCAGTGGACTGTAAAAACGGCTTGTGGCGGCAGAAAGGCCCAATTCCCCAGGCTACATGCATTATATATATATAATGCTGATGTTGTGTTGCAGGTGCTTGTGTTGGAAGCTGAGAACAAATTGTCTTCTCTCAGGTAAGTAGACTTGCTAATCCAAACAGTTTGTCTTTTTCTGGTGCTGATACGTGGATAGAAATCAGCCCCACTTATTGCGCCTGTATCAACAAGGCCTATCTGGCACAGAAGATGGGGTGGAACTCTTAATATCATTTCATTTGGGAATTTAGTACTATGAGAACAATTCAGATGAAAAAAAAAAAAAGAAGAAAAAAAGATGAGCAAGATAGTATCATTCTGGTAGCTGCAATGCTTTTGTGTTTATGTTTTAGTCTGCTCAGAAGTTCTAATCTACAAATTGATGAATAAAAGTGATGGTGTGAAATTTGCATCTTTCCAGCGCAATGCAAATAAGGCGGTGAGTTAGAAGCTCAGAAATGATGACTTGGGCAGTAGCAATGACATGTTGTCTCACACTGCTCTGTTCTTTCTTTAGAAACTGCTGTAGCAGCTATTTGGGAAGAAAACGCTGAAATCATGATGCAGAATGAAACAGCAGTAAAATCCAGGAAATGCAACTCTAGTTTTTGTCTAGAGACAAAAGAAGGGTATTAAGCTTTCTGTTTGGGGACGGTTTTCAAAACCTTGAGCCCTTTGATTACAATGGCACCTTATAACTGGAACTCTGTAAAGAGCATCTGGTTTTCCTGATAAGCTATACACTCCAAAAGCAGCTTACTAATGAATGTCATTTCTGTCAGTAAACGTGCAGCATGAGTACAGCAGTTTTCTTCCCCAAAAATCATTTTGTTGAAACATCGTTGTGATCCGAATCACCAAATACAAATAAGGTTTCCTGCACTGCTAGCTACATTCAGGACGGACTTTTTGCCTAATAAAGCGGGTTGTCCATGCCATCTAGGTGAATAATTCTTATGCAAATCCACCAGCCTACTTTTCTCCCTGGCTGATGTCTTGTGCTGATAAACATGTCATAAGACCTTGTTTCACCAGAAATACTAACAGACCAGAAGTGACTTCACAAGGAATATCTTGTTTGCGTTGTATGGTTCTCCCACTGAATTTAGTCCACCCAACTTTTTCAGCTAGTGTGACAGAAAGAGGTAAGTGTTACATTTTCTATAGAGAAGAAAACTGTCTCCTTTTCTCCATTCCATCCCACAGGTTAATCTAGAATGCACAGCAAACTGAGGTATTGCTTTATTTCTTGCCCAGATGTTTCAAAACAGCATCGGATAATCCTTATCAGTTTTTCCTCATTGCCCAGTCTGTAAGACTATATAGTTTTGATGATGTACATTTAACCCGTGGGTAACTTCAGTAGATTAAAAATAAGAGAACACGAGTTGGCCAGTCATCCCTGCCTTGCGGCCAAAGCAGATAACACTTCCCTCTTTCAGAAATATGTTTTAGGATAGAGAGAAATATGTCATTCAGCACAAAATGAAAGATTGATTTGTTCAGGGGAGTGGGGTTCGTATTTTTAAAAGTATTTTTGAAGTTCTACTTCTTGTAAAGCTCAAGGAGAAAGTCTGCAGTACTATATGACTCTTATCTGATGTAATTACTTGAATTAGGTATAGCATACTGATTGGTCATTGTTGTTTTAATATTATTAATTTATTATTAATATTATTTAATATTGTTTTAATTGTTGTAATAAACGTTGTTTATTTTGAAATATTTGAATTTAATTAAATGTTTAAAAAACATTTAATTAATTAATTTAATAAAACATTTAATTAATTAAAAACATTTAATTAAAATGTAGACTGCTGCATTTAGACTGCTGTGAATATTCACCTTCATCTGAGAAAAGTAAAAGCATTCTTCTATACACCTGAGATCAAGACAAATGAGAAAAACTTTTTAAGGAGATTTCCTCAGAAAAGAGAATTAGCTTCATGAGAATTACTGCTTCCTCCCATGGCACAAAACGTGAAATAAGCAAAACTGAGTTTGCTATAAGGAGGTACTTGTGTTATCTTGGATGCACTTGACAGCTGTGATTTGACTCACTGTTCTCAAAGTCAACATTCAACTGACTTTATAGTTGTCACTCAATGCAGTGCATAGAATGGGCCATGTGTTTTCCCCATTCCACAGAGAAAGGGATTTGTTTGTTGAGGTTGCTTGTAGCCCATGTGACAGCAAATATGAGCAGTTCTAACATGATGTTCACTTCTCTATTTGTAATTTCTCACTCTATTCAGTCTAGTGATCCTGCAAAGAACCAAAGCTATTTGTCTGGAGTAAAATGCATGATAAATAGACAGTGATACTACCAAACTGAGTTGCTGCTGATACAGCTGGTACATCATAGACAATGAACAGGGGACAGCATCAAAGGCCTTATCAATATCTCACATAAATATAATCCTTCGCTGCTCATGCATAGGCTCTCAACCTTTCTCATTCATGTTCTTCTCATGCATTTTTCTTTCTGTTACAGAGATACTCTCATACACATACACTGCAAGTCCACATGGTTTTGAAGTCCATCTCTAAGGCAGTTTTTACTGTGATGCAGTACGTATAGGAATTCCATAATTGAATATTTTTCCTAGTGAAATGGGTTACCCACTTGCAAGACCTGAGACTCACTGGTTTAGAGAGTTGCTTGTGCTTGCCCAGTTTCATAACATATTGCATTTTGATGACATCATCAGGCAACACATGAAATGAATAAGCTGTATTTGATGTAAGATAACCTTTCAATGCACAATTGTTAAGCAAACTACTTAATAGGAAGAAGTCCATGTGTGAGAGTGGAAATACCACATGCAGTAACAATAAACATAGGTCCAGCCAGCCTTTTGATGGGAAGAAAGGTGGCAGTACGTGAAGATTAAGAAAGCCCTTCTTATTTTGCCATTATACCAGCTATACTGTGAACATTTGCAACTTTAGCCTGAAAATTTGGCACTGGACAGTTCCCCATCACCAAAATTACTTCAGCTAGTAGATATTTTTGCACTGTTGAGTAGATTAGAAGTTGTAGATTTTTAATTTCTTCACAGATTCATGTAGGGCTCTTTCCAGGCTCATTATTATCCTATGGAAGAGCAAACCAATACATGCAAGAATCAATATTGCTTTTGAGTGAAGGTCTGGATGCAAACAAACTATAGCATTGTGCTCAGTGTAAGCACCGCCTTCCAGAACAAGGCACTCTTTCTCAGTGGTAGTTGTGAGTGACGTGCAGCCTGTTTTACAGTCCTACAAGAAACAACCCATTTTGTGGCTACCACAGTGATGCAGGACTCACACCATCTGTTCTCTCCCATTTCTGTAGATATGTTTACATTACAGTCCCTAAAAGTGACTACATTCTATGTAAATCTAGATGCAGCAAATGAACTAGACTTCTGGACAGACTTAATGAAGCTCATCCCTGTGCAGTTAATTTGCCCTTTGCAGTGGCTGTGTTCAGGGAGTGCAAACAGGTATTAGGAGCCTTGACTAGCCTTAACTGAGCCTCTACTCATAAATGGGACAGGAGCCCCCATTTAAACCCAAGTGTGGGGCTTTGCTTTCCACTTGATCTCTACCTTAGCTATGCCTCTGCTTTACTCTAGACTCATTTCACAGATGTGGTCAGGTTGCTGAAGCCGGAGAGCTTCCAATCCATGCCTTTTTGCAGGGCTGGACCTCCTGTACCTTCTTTGCTCAGCCTTTCCTCACAGAGCTGATCTGTGGCTGATAACCCCTACAGCAGAGCAGAGGGATAGGAGTCTTAATTCTTATCTTGTTTCATCTCAAAGAGAGCATTATTTTTCTGGTGGCAGAAACATATCCTTCATTGAGCACTGAAAATGCTCATGTCTTACCAGCCTCTCCCCAAGCCTTCTGCAAAGTGCTGACAGAGTAAGTCTTTCTACATTTGCACTGTTGATGCCTTCTTCCAGAGAAGAGGTGTTTGGCCATTAGTGAGAGCATAGGTCTGAAGAACATACAAAGAGACCTCCTTGAAGAGAACATGAGGAATGAGGGAGATGCTCCTTGTATGCTGGGAATTGGTACCAATTCTGTTCTAGTGCTAGTCTGTCCTAGTGTATGCCATCTATCTGGGAAACATAGCATAATGAAGAATAAACACAGGGTCTGAGGGAGCAGCTGGCATGTATCAGCCTTACCTGTCCATTGGATCCTTACTTAAGTGAGAAGCTCTGCTGGAGAAAACTTCATTTTGTGGGCAGTTTTTTCTTACTACTGTCACTTCAATCAATTGTCAATTATTCCCAAGCTTTGCATAATACCTTATGCTTCTATTCTTTGCTCCCCATCTCTAAAGCACTGACAGAAGCACTTGCTATCTCAGTGATGGAGGGTCACTTGTTAGACACCAGATTAAAGGTAACTTCTGATCTATATAGGCTTTGGGCAGCAGAAGGCTTACCTCTGTGAGGGTGTTGTGCACATTAAGGTGATGTGGGTGGACTTCTGCATAACGCCCTAGGATAAGCTGGCAAGTGGTAATGAGTTACGTTATTACAATGAGTAATAATGAGTAAGTCTGTAGTTGGGTGTTCGCTGTGTCCTAAGTAAAACTTTCTGTTAACACTTAGGTCTCAAAGCTTGTTGACTGGACATTTTTGGTAGGGAAAAACTGAAGGCAATCTTTGGATCTCTAAGGGAAAAGTCTGCCATGCATTTCTTACAGTTTGCCCAGCCACTCAGTTCAGAGAAAACTAATTCAAATGAAATAAGGTTTGTGGTTGAAATGTAAATATGGCTAGTACTCAGAGGAAGCTGCTGACTAAGTATTTATCTGAAAACAAAATATATTTCTCTGATAATATCTGAAATCATGGCAAAGCCCACAATCTCGCGTTTGAGAACACTGAAGAATGGTATCGTGAAATAAGCAGTATGCCCTTTGCTTTGAGCACACTGTTAGTAACTTTTCTCAGAGAGAGGTAAGTAGGTCTTGAAGTGTGAATTCTTTTTGTGAACAGAGAACAGCTCCACCTGCGCATGAGCAATGCCAGGTGTGTGCACTCTGCATGAGTGGATGTGAGCTCAGGCTGCTGTGCTGCAAAGATGGCTCTATAATAACCAACACCTTTCAACTGCAGCAGGATCACTTTCACTTGATCTTCATGTTAATTTAAAATACATGTTTTGCTTGTGTGGCTTTCAGTTACGTTACCACAAAGAACTAATAGCACCCTCAGTTTACTCACATGAAATGCTTTTTGTGCTGTTTCTCATTTTTCACTGCAAAAGGAAAAAATGGTTTTTGCTCTGATGGGTAATTTACACCATACTTCTGCTCTGTATGGTATAGACTGAGTAGAAACTGTACTGCCCACACATACAAACCTGTGTGTCTAGGTGGTACCTTTCAGTTAGTTTAACTAACTTTTCTTCAAAAAGAAAGCATGTATATGGCCGTGCAGAAGTCTCTTTTAACGAAGGGTCAAACCCTTGATGTAAAATATGTCACTGCTACAGCTTTTCAAACAAAAGGCTGCCCATGCTTTCTGGTGTTAGCAAAATGTTCTTGGGAGTTACTGATCTAAACTAAAAATTAAAGGAAAAAATCAAATATTGGTGTGAGGCAGACATCTACCACAGATAATCTCAGCTCAAACTTGTAGTATTTGTCAATACAATAAATTGTAGGAAACATTCTTTAACGGATCTGAGAAATACTCTTAAGAGCTGATCTTACCACTCCTGCTTACAGGCATCCACCTGTGCTTCTGCACAGTACTTACATAGGGATCACTCACAAAAACTAAAAACCAGAACACAAGTAAACAAGAAACACCTCAGTATAGTTTGGTCAAAGTAAACTACTCATATTTGAAGCATTTCATTTTTAGATAAATAATTTAGGCTCTATTTTGCCTCTCCTTTTTATTTAATCCTTTTCCAAAATGAGACTAGACTCATTTCAATGAAACTAGAAAGGCTGCTAAACCATTTCATTGTCATCTCACGTGGAAGAAAGGGATCACGGATTCAAGTGCCAGTGTGTCTGCAGCAAAAGCTCAGATCAGCTTTGTTCCAGATTTCAGACTTCCTGTTTGCTGCTGAGCAGGTAATTGCTTGTAATTTCCTGACTATAAGCACATACATATTCAAGGGGTTATGGTGTGAGTAAACACACAGAAGATTAAGGGGTGCTTCTGGAGCAAGGTGTTACTAACCTGGGGTAGGTAGAACTGAGGTCGCTGGGGAGCTCACATACTGAGAGGACGTGGGAGGATTTTTCATAATCCTCAGATGGACAGATACAGTGAGTAAAATACAAAGAACCTGTGGTCACAGATTTGCTATCTTGCAACTAAGCATATGTAGCAGAGGAAGATTTGAAACTTACCGATCTCTGCTTTGGTAATGGAAATTTAGAAGTAATGGTTGGTTTTCTCACTAAAAGCTCTTCCTAATTCTTGTTCACTTTTTACCATTGGTATACATTACACTGAGAAGTAAAGCAAATAGATGAAAGGGCAAAAAAGAAAGACAATCATGTTAAAAACGTACTGGCTTGAAAATTAAGCCATCAGAAGATGTAAGGAAAGGTCCTGACAAGCACTGTATAGCTTATGTGCATTGTTTTACAGTCTGCATGTAATGACCATGTGACACATATACAGACCAGAGGGAAAGGCTGTCCAGAAACAGCCAACGAGGGCTGCCATTATTTTGACCAACTTTGGCTGGGCAGATGCTTGCATGGACTGCAGCTGAGACAAGCTGGGTATGTAGGAGAAAGGAAACTGCAGGGGGACCAGCTGCATTAGAAGTGCTGGTGATAGCTCAGTATGGTTGTTTTTCACTTGCTTGACACATAGACACTGTGCTGTAATTTGGAGTGGTGTCTGCTGTTCTGGGTTCTAGTCTTTTTAATATTCTCCAAGGGAGTTCAGGAGTGGATTATCTGCAGAATGTGGAGACCTTCTGGTTTGCCTGTGACCGTGTGGTATCCTGAGTGTAATACTGAGCTTTGCTGGTGCTAAGGAGAGTGAAACCTGTGGCTTGGTATGTAAAAAGGAATTGATAAGGTGCTGGCTCCTTCTTTTCTCTCATACTCTGCCTGGTCACTCACAAGAGTGCAATGAGGTTGCTGCTTTAATGTAAGGCTGTGAGGCACTGGTGGTGGTGGAGAATGATCAGTGCAACTTCTCTGTGGCATTTGTGGAATTCTGGCCTAGCCTAGCAATGATACTTGGCTGTAGAGTGTTGCTTGGCCTCACAAAGTTGAATGAGATGCAAATATGCCTGTTGGTGAGGTGTATCCTGATAAATGCATGCAAAGATCAACTGATTTGAATCAGTTGAGTACTTTCCACAGTGATAGGTTCGTTCAACTGAGAAAACTCACTCACCAGTGTTGAGTACAAACGTGAGCTGGGTCAGTGTGGTTTTCTGTGCCTAAACCTCTTGTAGCTTTAATACAGATTGCTTACCATGAGCCAATAGCAGCAAACCTAAAAGAGACATTTGAACTCAGGTCCCTTCTGATGTCTGTGATTTATTTGCTAATTTTTCCTGCTTTGTTGGATTAAGATGATTCATTGACTGAAGTAACCGTGCACAAATATTCTACACAGAAATCCATGTTTATGTTGTCTTAAGTTGTACAAGCTTAACGAGATTTTCAGAAGCTAAATTCCACAAGTTTTTGTAAAGACCAATAGTTATGGGATATATAACTCTTCTTCCCCTGATAACTGCTTTCAGCTTGTCTCAACGGAACTCAGAAACTTTCTGCTAGAGTGAAAGTAAATACATTCTGCCCAATGGAACTGTGGCTTGTCAGAAAAATATTTGAGAAATGTTAAGATCCATTTATGAATAAAAATATGCTTATCTTCACTTCAATCCAACTTCCATTCCTTAGCTCTGTCAAAAAAATTTTGTCTGTCAACTAGTTACTCTTAACAAATACATGATCTATGAAAGCCACCCAGGCAGAAATACTGGTATTTCTCTTAAGGGTGTCTTCTGCGTGAAATGCATACTGTCCATTAATGTCTGGAAGGTATAGACAAACAAATTCCATCAGGATAGCATGTACACATTTATTTTCTCATAGCTCTACCCTAAGGCAAACACTAGCTGTACACTAATATTTTCCTACAGTCCCAATTTTATGGTGAGAGATTCCAACGGAATCTCTCTGAAGAGGGCAGGTTTGGTGTCCTCTGTCATAAAGGAAAATGTTTACTATCCCTACTCCAGTAAAATCTGTGGTAAAATCCATATTTTTCTTTCTGGAAAAAAAAAAAAAAATTCTAATTACAAATTGCAATTAAAATATGTAGGAATAGGAGAAAATCACTTACTTTCTTGTATATAAGCTGTTGTTTCTTTTATTGCTGCAGATGAGAGTGAGGAAATACTTGGATTTCAAGAAGAGAAAAATAAAGATCCAATTAAAATAAACTCCCAGATTCTGGAGTTACTTGACAATTTCAGGTGTTTCAAGTCTTGGAGGCTGTACCATTCTTCAGAGGAGTATTGGAAATGACTGCAAACACAGAGCATAACTCACCCAGGACTGCATTCACCAGCACAATGCCAGGTGCCAAATTAATACAATACCCTGCTGCTGTGACGTGAGCAGGCATGCAGAACAATTAAGCATCTGTGCAAATGTGATGGAATCAAGGGAGAACCTGTCTTCTCCTCCAGCCTTTTCACTGAAGGCACAGAACTGTGTGCAGGCAACTCTAAGCCCCAGCTGTGGTATTTGCTTCCAAAGTCTCTTGCTCAAGTTGTTATTGCTCTCTTTCAAATGTAGACTAAAAATGCCATTTTTCATACATTCCCACGTGAATACATTTCTTGCTGTACCACCAGATATTTTGTCTGTGTTTTTTTTTCATATCTTGGTGCATGAGAGTACACAGACATGCTAATATTCTTTCTGATGTGCTTGTTGTGTGTACAGCCAAGGTGATAGTTCTAAAATATACTATCAGCTCTTTCATCACCAACTTATGTGTTGAGCAAACAGTAGCATTTAACTTTTAGGATGGAAGGAGAGTTTTCACTGAGCCAAAACAGCACTTGATTCATTGTGTGGATTTCCTGTGCATCTTTTTTTTTTTTTTTTTTTTTTTTATTGCTAGACTTCAGTCAAGATGTAGACTTCTACATGTTAAATTTAAATATTTAATTCTGAGGCTTTTGGGCTGAAGCAAATTGAAATATTCACGAATTCAACATCCACCATAAATATATTCCCAGCTCTGCTCTTGGTGCAGAATTCTTCTCTGGTCTCTTGGCACTGTGTTGTTTGTTGTTGTTGTTGTTATTGTTGCTGTGTTTGTTTAATTTTGTTTGAACCCTGGATGGATTTGCAGTCCGTGAATATCTGCTTTATCTGGTGCCAAGCTTTTGTGTGAGAACAGAGCACTGTGATAGATGTATAAGCATAGCTGCAAAAACCACAGCACACACACAGCTATTCTCCAAAAATGGGAACCATCTAACTGCTAAATATGTGAATTTTGGTGGTCTTCTTAGTATTTCCTTTTGTTTGGTTTGTCATTTGGCAATCATGGTGACAACTATTGTCCTAATCAGTGAGAGAAATTGTGTTAATTATTATGTATTAATTATTAATTATTATTACAGTGTTAACTGTCCTAACCCAGAAAGTGTTTGTCCTTCTAGGTGATGTCCAGTTCTGGTATGTCTTGTAAAGGTGTCTTGGTGGCTGTGCCTTGCCCTGTGCCTTGCCAGGCCGAGCAGCAGCTTAGATTTGCCATCTGCTTCAAACCAGACTCCCATCCTCAGCCTGGTATGTGAGGAAGATGCACAATTTTACACACTGTGTTCCTTTGAGTAGGTTCAGCTGCGAGCTTGCCATCACAGTGTTCTCCCTTAAAATCTATCTGAACTGTTTTGAAGACTGCTTTCAAGACCCAGGGGAAATATCAAATTATACCAATCACCAAAAAGCCCCATAAAAGTAACCAGTATGTGTTGGTGTGTTGTTTGGAACCTCTTGACTGGGGTTAGCTATTTTCCTAAGAAAAGATAAACATTTCCTAAGCTGATCTCTGCCACTTCCTTTCCACACATCTTTCACCTCCAAAAAACAAACAAGAACAGCAAAATAAACAGAAAAAAAACCCACCACCAGAAGCTCACATCCTTCTCTGTTTCCTTCCCCCAACCCAGCCCAGCAGCGGAGCAGATGTTTTCTCTGCTGCTGGTTTGCTGTCCAGCATCATGAAAAGGAAATCTGGGGAGCAAACTCCTGCCTGGTCCCATTTTTCTGTAATTCCTGCAGTGAATCTTCTTCTGTTCTTTTTCCATTCAAATTGCTGTCTGATGTGGATGTGCTACCTAGGCATGAGTCTGACAGCAAAGACAAATGGCTGCATGTTCTCCTGACCTCCAGCATTAATAGTTACATACTCATGAAGGTAGTCAGCCTTGGTCCTTGCTGGAGATCCCTCTTCACAGCACCAAGCCTCCTGTGCTGATAGTCTGGGAAAGCATGTGGAAATAGATAACAGTGACTGTGGCTTCTGCTTGTTCCTTCTTCACAAACAACTGGGTGAGTATATATTTTGCATTAGATGTTAGGGGATGGGAGGAAACATGTTCTTCCTCTAGTAATGACAAAGCATTATCAGTGTCCAGGCATGATCCCAGTTTATTCCTCTCTCAAAATAATATCAGCTGATATTTTTTCTTTACAATGTGGTCTTTTGCCAATGCCTGAACACATCCAAAGATGGAAAAGTAACAACAGGGCTTTTAAAACTGCTTTTGGAGAAAGCAGCTGTTCCAGATAGAGGAGCCTTTGAATAGCAGAGTTAAGTAGAAACGTCTGTTGTTCATTTATCTTTAGACACAAGAAGAGCTCCTTTAATTTAGTCATGCCTTCCCTCACAGTCTGCTCTGCAGTTTCATTGCCACTATGAAAAGAAATTGCCTCCAACTGAAACACAGCATCACTTTCACGCTGGAGCACCATCAGCGTATGAGAGAACCAAGCAGCCTCTGCTTCACTTGCCCTGTCCCCTCCCTGGCTGTTCCTCAGCACTGCTGCAGTACTTCCTCCCTTATGGCAATCTTGGGGTAGATCAGACAGGTTGCATGAGTCATAGCACACAGAAGAAAAGCCGGGTGCTCTACAGGTTGGTGTGAGAGCTTGTCAGGGAGATAGGCGTGGGTTTGTGTCTGCATACCAAGCTTCAGAAATACTCTGGGGAACCGAGAACATCTTTCAGTCTCCCAGTGTTCCATTAACCATGCTGAAACAGGATTAGTAGGGACAAGAGAGTAATTGTGCTAGCGATTTAGTACTAGCAATATGGAAGAGCTACAGATGGTGATGCTGGAGAGCTCTCTGAGAGTTCTGCAAGTGAACAGGATGTTAGACGGCTTTATGTAATACTTTGGGATAGGCTCACCAAGCAACAAAAAAAAAAAGGGTCTGTGGTCAGTTTGTGGTCTCAGTAGCGTGACTGTGCTGCAGAAGGACTGATACTTAGAGCAGTTACTTCTTACTTATGGGTAAAGGTGCAGTGAGAAAAGTTAGTGAGATCTCTGAATTTGTTAGAACTGTTTCTTCTCCTTCTTCTTTTTTTATGTATAAGAAGAACAATAACTTAAAACTAGTGTATTAAAAGCCAATGACAATTAAAAAAGGCAAGCAGTCTTTTTTTGCCGAAGCTCATTATGTAGTGGACATGCCAAAGAGAAGATCTGGCATCTTGTGAGACAAAGGACAAAACATTCCAGGTTGTTCCAGTAGCTGCCCGGGAGAGAGAACTGAAACTCAGAACATCTTGGGTAGCTTTATCCTCAGTCCTGCAGAAGGATTTGTGATGGCTTTGAGAATAAATAGACCAAGGAATGGTGGCAAGGTTGATCATATAATCCTGTGGATTCTATTGTAAGTTTGATCTCTTTCATCTCTGAAGGAGGACAGAGAGACTCTGAGCTGTTTGAATGGCAACTGCAGTAAAGAATGCTCTTTATTTTTCTTTCTGGCAAAAGTCAAACACGATATGCTAGTCCCAAACAATACAGCAAGTCTCAGATTCATATCTTGCATGCTGCTGACACTGGTGGTATATTGCTAACCTAGGGGATAACTTTGTTGGCATCTCTGAAATATTGACTTGTCCTACAGTTGATAAAGAGAGAGAAGAAGAAAGAGGAGTCTTATCTGTGTATCATTTGTCTGTAATTTACTTAGTGAAAGTCAAGCAGAGTTGTAGCTCTGCAGGTTGTCTTACAGTAAAATACAACCATTGGTGGAGCAGCTGTGTGTCTACATGTGGGTTTGTATGTACACATCCGCAGTGCTTGTTCGGATGCTGCAGAGAAGCAGTTTAGCCAAGTACTGCTTGCATGCAGTCAGTTGATGTGCACTGTGGAAACTTACCAGGATAACTACAAATATCAAAGTCAGTGTGGTTTTCTGCTGGCTTTTGATAAGGCAGTTAGGTTACCACAATGAATTAGCAGTAATTTGGTTAGCACTGCATTGTGTTCATTCTTCTCTTGTCTCCGAGTTCATTTGCATTGTGTGTAAGTTGTGCAAAGTTCAAGTTCTCTGGTGACCAAACAGCCATATGTGACAGCAGATGGTCACAATGGGGCTGTGTCTGTGAGCATGGAATGGAATCATCGGCTGTGTTCATCAACTGTCATGGCCAGAAACAGCCCAGGAAGTGATTTACAGGACTTTATCAGCTGCATCAGAAAAAGGTGAGGAGAAGCAAAGTAGTGGTAAATAAACTAGTGATTTCAGCTAGGAAGTACAGGCCAAGCTAGTTTGCTATTCAAAGAGAAAACAATACATCTTCCAAGTTATTCAGATTTATGAGCAAGCAGTTATGTGTCTTGAAATGGTTTATACCTATTTTTATCTGTCTAGATGTACCTGGCATGCCTGACACCAAAGGAAGGCCAGGGACAGCCCCACCAGAGGAGCTGCAGTGCTGGACTGTTGCTCACCAATGAAAGTGAGCTGATTGGTGACATCAAGACTGGAGGCTGCTGGGGCTGAAATGACCATGCAGTGTTGGAGTTCACACATTTGAGGGACATCATATAGACAAAGAGTAAAATCAGGGAGCCTAGTTTTAGAAAAACCAACTTCCAGCTCATCAGGCAGTTAGTCAACAAAATCCTCTGGGAATCTGTTCTCGAGGACAAGGGAATGGAGCAGAGCTGACAGATCTTTAAGGAAGCTTTCCTGAAGGCACAAGAGCTCTCCATCCCCAGGTGTAGGAAGTCAGGAAAGGAAGGCAAGGGACCAGTATGGCTGAACCAGGACCTGCTGGTCAAACTGGAGAGCAAGAAGAAAATGCACAGGCAGTGATAACAGGGGTGCCGCTGGGCTGTGTAGGGATGAGGTCAGGAAGGCCAAGGCCCAACGGAAAATGGACTTGTCAAGGGGTGCAAAGAAGGGTAAGAAAGGCTTCCGTGGGTACATCAACTGAAAAAGTAAAGTCCAGGAGGGTATACCCCTTCTAGTGAACAATACAGGCAGGCTGGTAACAACAAAGAGAAGGCTGAGGTACTCAAAAGAATTTTTGCCTCAGTCTTCACCAGTGACTGCTCTACACAGTCCTCCAGTGGATGGTTCAGTAGGTGGGAACTGGGACAGTGATGCCCCCTCCCACTGTAAGCAAAGATCAGGTGGCGACAGTCTGAGGAACCTGAACATCCGTAAGTCTAATGGTCCCAATGAGATGCATCCCAGAGTCCTAAGGGAATTAGCTGACACAGTCACCAAGCCACTCCTGATGATATCAAGAGTCAGCTGAAGTCACTGGTGACTGAGAAAAAGGCAATGTCACACCCATTTTTAAGAAGAGTGGAAAGGATGACCCAGGGAACTACCGACCTGTCAGCCTTACCTCAGTGCAGGGGAAGATCATGGAGTAGATCCTCCTGGCAGCTATGCTAACGTACAAGGAAGAGAGGGAGGTAATCTGGGATAACCAGCATGAGTACACCAAGGGCAGGTCTTGCCTGACCAACCTGGTTGCTTTTTATGATGTCATAACTGCATCAGAGGACAAGGGATGAGCCACTGCCATCTATCTGAACTTCAGTAAGGCCTTTCACTTGGTCCCCCATAACATCTTTTAATCCACATTAGAAAGATACAGATTTGGTGGGTGGACTATTTGATGGACAAGGAAATGACTATGAGATCATACCCCAGGAGTGGTGGTCAGTGGCTCGGTATCCAGATGGAGATCAGTGATGAGTGGTATCTCTCAGGGGACGGTACTGGGAATGCTGCTCTTCAATATCTTCAACAATGACATCAGCACTGGGATCAAGTGTACCCTCAGCAAGTCTGCAAATGACAACAAGCTGAGTGGTGCAGTTGACATGCCTAGGAGACAGGATGCCATCCAGAGGGACCTAGACAGACTTGAGCAGCAAGCCCAGATGAACCTCATGAGGTTCAACAAATCAAAGTGCAAGGTCTAGCACCTGGATCATGGCAACACCCACAAGCTGGAGGATGTAAGGATGGGGCACAGCCCTGCTGGGAAGGACCTGGGAGCACTGTTAGATGGTAAGCTGGACATGAGCCAGCGGTGTGCCCTCACAGCCCAGAAAGCCAACTGTATCCTGAGCTGCATCCAAAGCAGCATGGCCAGTAGATCAAGGGAGCTGATCCTGCCCCTCTATTCTGCGCTAGTGAGGCCTCACCTGGAGTACTGCGTCTAGATGTGGAGTTCTCAGTACAGGAGAGACATGGACCTCTTGGAGTGTGTCCAGAGGAGGGCCACGAAATGATTCAAGGGATGGAACACCTCCCCTGTGAGGACAGGTTGAGAAAGCTGCGGCTGTTCAGCCTGGAAGTGAGAAGGCTCTGGGGAGACCTGAGAGTGGCCTTTCAGTATCTAAAAGGGAAGCTGTAGAAAGAAGGATACAGAACTTCAGCAGAGTCTGTGGTGACAGGACGAGGCAAAATGGTTTCAAACCAAAAGAGGAGAAATTTAGACCAGATATGAGGAAAATGTTTTTTTACAGTAAGGGTAGTGAAGCACTGGAACAAGTTCCCCAGAGAGGCATTGGATGCCCCATCCCTGGAAACATCTAGGCCAGGCTGGATGGGGCTCTGAGCAACTCGATGTAGCTGTAGGTGTCCCTGTTCACTGCAGAGAGTTGGACTCAAATGATTTTATGATTTTATTCTCTACATGTCACTAGTCATGGCAGCGTATCGTCATCTGGAAGCGTACACACAAAGACTCTTGTGATAGGACCAGTAGGATGTGTTTAAAAAAACTGATACAGATATCTGTGTTCTGTGGGCTGCAGCTCTCTTTTATGAAAAGAGGTAGATGAGAGTGTAAAGCTTAGAACTCAGGATTGTAATATCTTTGATGCTTCACATGGCAGTAACTACTCAAGGTCAAATATTCTCTGTCTTCTTTTTTGTTGTTGTTGTTGCTGCTTGTGGTGATAAGTCATTTTTATAATGAAATACTAAATTCTTCCAGTGAAAATAATAGATCTGCTCAAATTAAGCTTCAGTCCTGCATAACCATCTTGGGAAAGCTGCTGTTGTTAGTACGAAAGAAAATTTCTTCTGATTTATCTGAGCCAGTAAAATAGGATACTTGAATACTAGGATATCATGTACTTAAAACTGAGTGACTTCCTTTAATGCAACATGAATTACTTTCAAATTGTGAATATTAAAAAAAAAAAAAAAAAAAAAAAAGATACTTGCGTGGGTGGTGACGTCCATGGTTGCTTCAGAGAGAAAGAAAAAGCTGACAAAGGTCAGGTAGGATCTGCCTTGCATGTTGTATTTCTGCTCAGTTACATTGGCTGCTTCACGGATGTTTGCTTCATCTGTCTGAATGCTTTGACACTGTGATTCACTGTGGCATCTCACATTGCTGACTGAGGCATATAGGGAGTTTCTTTGATCTCTGCTCAGGTGCTGAGTTAGAAATAGCCCTGGACGGCTACGCACATGGGATATGCTTTGGCTTTTATGGGTCCCTCTTCTTTCTGGAAAACAATACATCAATACCGTAAATGTGAGGACTAGGATTTTTTGAGGAAT
Source organism: Alectoris magna (assembly GCA_030625065.1). Lineage (NCBI taxonomy): Eukaryota > Metazoa > Chordata > Aves > Galliformes > Phasianidae > Alectoris > Alectoris magna. The sequence goes on from CM060560.1 coordinate 113,159,328, forward strand.
GCAGTTTTGGGCTCTAGGAATGTGAGAACAGAATTCCTCCTATTTATTTCTTTTGGTGGGGAATTTCAGAAACATGAGGCTTTATATCTGTAACCTCATGTGAGAATACTTTAGTTCTGTTTCTGCATTACTTGTTTGTGCTGTAACTCTGGACAGCAGTTGCGCCTTGCAGCAGAGAGGCTAGCTCTGATAACTGGCCATGCTGCCAGATTGCAGCCAGAACTCTGGAACAGTTACAGACTGATTCTGGTCTTGTGCAATACTTTCTGCATTGCCCCTGCCTTCCTTACCTTTGTTTGAGAAAGACAAGATTGTCCAAAAGTGTATATCCAACCTCTGGAAGATATTTTGCTGTCATTTAATCTTCATAGCCTGGAAATCCTGTTTTTTCTATCTGATCGATGGAACTGAACTGACCATTCCTTTTGTATTTTTGCTACTGGAAGAAGTATGGAAGCAGGAGTGGGTCTCTAGCACCAACGAATGAATTCTAAGGGCAGCTGTGAAGCTACAGACCTCTGATAAACCTGCGTGAGCATGTGCTGAGCTGGCTGACTTGTGACAGATTCTGAGATGACTGCACGTGATGTGAAATAGCACCAGAAGCCCTCGTAAACTTCTCTAGGTGTGACTAAAGGGGTTTTGTGTGTATCACGTCCTACACATACCTGGCATAACGGAATATGCAGAGGTGAAGAACAGCCAAAAGGAAAAAGGAGGCCAGCAGACAAGCAAGGCCGATGACACAGTGAAGAAACCATGCAATGTGGACTAAAGAGAAACGGTTATTTTAGGTACACCACACCATTTACTGTGAGCCCCTGACAGGATCGCACCGTCTAGAATATACTCTTTGCTGTGTACTTCTGAATAAGTCTAACTTTAGCCTTATTTTTGGAAAGGAAGAGTACCATGTTTATCTTCTTGCCTAGAAAGAGCGCTTTTCAATTCTGACATCACAAACATTTAACCTTCCCCAACAGATTTTCACTGGAAACTTCAGCTCAGCTGCATGGTTTCTGCTGCAGTCATGCGAGTGTCATTGATGACTTAGTGCAGGAACAGAGGGCTAAACAGGACACTGAGTAGACAAAGGGAAGCTGAACATGAGAGACACTGACAGGCTCTCACAGTACCTGAAGAATGGATTTACTCTGCCGGTTTCCTGACATAATGAAGAGTTTCCATTCAGTGCAGCATGCAATATAATGAGCATCCCTTGCCAGCACCTAACTATCTATGGTTTCTACTCAGTGGCATTATTCAATGAAGATGTGTGCAATGCACAGTTACTGCAGTAGAAAGTCAAAATATTTGATATAGTTAATTCACCCACAGAAGTTACCCTGAGCAGCATAGAGTGACAGAATCCTTTGATTTCAACACACAAGCAGTATTTAAAGTTTTCTGCTTACGCCAGACAAGTCTTCCTTAGCCCCGTATTGTACATACCTGTAACCATGGAGCTTTAAATAGTAAATAACAGCCGCAAAGGTGATGATGATCAGGAAACTGAGAATGATGGCTATACACAGGATAAGGTGTCTGTGTGCTAAACACAATGAATTAGTCTTAATTGTGTCTTCTTACTGCTCTGTTTCTTTAATATTTCAGTATAAGTATAAAGCTGCTTCAGCACATGCATTTTCAGCATGCTTGTAAAATAGAATCCTCTTTAGCAAACGGGAAAGTCATTAATGAAAGCTAACTGAGAAACAAAACTGTAGTTTGTGTCAGAAACAAAAGCAGGTGGCCCAAATTCCGCAGTGGACAACTCATGACATTTATGCATTATGAGCCTCTCACAAGGATTTGACATATCTCCATATTACGATTCATAACTCAGAATGAAGTGATTTATTTGTTTCTGCGAGCCATTTGGTATTTGGGTCTCTATCTTGCCATGATCTGAGCAGGAAATCATTTGCATCTGAACAAATTTTACTGATGATCTAGTTCCACATGGTTATTTTAACAGTAAGAGCATGTCTGCTCTGACGCTGCTTCCTACAGCTTTCCAACTACCAAAAGAACAATAACGCATTAATGTACTTCCCTCTTATTGAAGAAACCACTTGGAAATAGTGACAAGAACACAAATTGTCAGTGCTCCTGAGCAAACGCGCTATGGGATGGTACCACTACATAGAATTTCATTGTAGGTTTCTGTAGCTGTAGAGCACGAATGTGAACAGAGGGCTAAACAGAACTTTGAACACTGAGCTTACATTGGAAGCAGACTATGGACTTGGTCTCGTTCAGAGTTGTGTGGGACACAGTGCAGGTAGGATTCTTCCCACTGGTGCTATGTGCTGTGAAACTGCTGAGAACAGTCACTGTCCCGTTATCGTGGCTGTCTGCTCTGGCTGTGGAGTTGCTCTCTGGGTCCCACAAGATCTCAGCAGCCGGCTCCGCTGTCTCTGCCTCGCACACAGGGTTCCCATGGTCATCGCAGTACAGGGCCATTCTTGGGGAAACTGCAAAGTACCAGGAAGGGGGGAGATGTATGTGGATTGCTGCAAAGGGACAGGAGGTTTTTATCGACTACCCAAAAGGAGCATAGTGAGGAGAGCTGGAAGTGCCATCTCATCACAGCAATGCGTTCCAAAGTCACAAGAGACAACGGTGGTGTATCTTTTTTCATTTTGGACAATTCTCCTGCATTCAAGTGAAATATCATGGCCACGTGCCCTGAGAGGAGGTATCCCTGGACATGCAGGTAGGGAATTCACTACATACAGGGCTGAAATAGACTTTTCCCAAGCAGCCGTCACTGAGTGACTGCAGCATAACAGAGTGCTCATTCAAAACCCTTCTTTAGAGTACTGAAAATTGCCTCACACTCATCACTTATAACTCTATAGGGGAGGAAGAAGCAACAGAAGGAAAGAGAGTTTTGTTAAATCAGGAAAGGGAAGAAACAGAGTTACTCTGAATGACATGCACGACCATTTATTCCCATGAGAAAGCTCCACTTCTTACTGCCCACTTCCTCCAGCGCACAAGGAGAGGAGCTTTGTATGCCCAGTCCTGGACACAGTCCTCTGGACAACAGTGAAACGAGGAAGGAGACCCTTACCTAGCACAGTCAGGTGATATCGGCAGTGGAAATTCCCATCTGCATTTACCACTTCGCAGGTGTAATTTCCCTCATCAGCCGTTCCTACTTGCTGTATCTCAAGTGCCTGATCCCAGTCTGGTCTGGATCTCCAGTTTACTCTGTCACTGCAGTTGGTTCTTTCTGTCTTGTTGTGATCAACCAAGTATGTCAAGCTGCACTGGCCTCCAGTCTTGGGGTGTATTTTCCATGTTACCATAGTTATATTTGTGTTGTTAGGGCAGGTCATCACAGTGCTGTGACCCAGGTTTGCTGACACTCTGTTAATTCCTGGAGGACACAAGGAAAGAGAAGGATGTATGAAAAGGATGTCACGTACGGCCTCAGAGTCCTGGTCTGTACTCCACAGGGAAATGTCAGCAATGCTACATTCTGGAGTGAGGTCCTGTTTTTGCCAGCCCAAGAGCTGTGTGTCTCATTTTAGACAGAAACCAATTGCCAATTGCCAAATTCATGGCTGTGTTTGCCAAATTGGTCCTTGGTTTTACTCCTGTCCTCCGTACAGCCCTTTCCCTAAACCAGGGGATAAGTAACATGGCTTGGAAGCAAAGGCTGGCTGAGCCCATTGGTGTGGGAAGATCTCTTGGGGTGCTCTTCCCTCAGCATCGCTGCCCAGTACAGGAGTAGAATGAACAAGGAAAATGACCCCTGTTTTGTGGTAGATATGAGCAGCTCTCCTAATCAGATCAAGCACTAGAGTCAAATTCCGTCCTGCCACTCCAGAACTTATTTGAATCAATTTCCCTGATTATAGTGTTGTCAAATGAAAAACGACAAGATAGAAGAGTAAATACAACATTTAGCTGAAAAGAAAACATGCCTGTTTTCTGACAGATGGAGACACCAGTGACAGACTCAAGACCACTGCCCCACAACCCTCTGTCCTACCTGGTCCCAACAAAAGCCAACATACATAAAAAAAGCCAAAAACAAACAAACAAAATACCAAAAAAACCCCATGAATTTGAATAGTTAATGTATGGTAAGGAGGAGAAAGCTTATTGCTATATTTTCAGATCCCGCATTTTTGGAACTAAGCTTTTTTAAGTGTTTACCTAAATTTGTGAATCACAGTAAATCTTGACCTCTTGCAGATTATTGGTTTTCCATCAGAAATTCCCTTTGTCAATTTCTAACGATCCCTTAATTTTTTTGTGGGTTTGTTTTTTTTTTCCCGTCTGAAGAAGAATCGATAAATAGATCATCGTGATGCACTGCTCCTTCCTCCTCAGCCCTTAATAGTCACTTGATCCCAAAATACTGCCAGAACTACCTGTAGCTCCTGTGACTGCAGTGCTGGTGAGCAGAACAATAGTCCATGTGGTGTTCCTGACCACTTCCAAGGCAGCTCTTGTGTTCACGGGTGACGCAGGCTTCTTGCACCATCCAGCTTGCTGTGAGATCCCCATCTTCCCCTGCTAGGGATCTGCAGCAGTTAGAGCCACTGCTCTTCCTGCGCTCATACAGACCCCTGACAGTAGCCACAGCTTGATGGTTATTCATATCAAGAAGCTTCTTCCTGTGCAGTGAATTGGTTAGCGTAAAGGAAATGGTATTGGTATTTGCTTTCTGCTTTCTGGACTTCTACATAGCGTTACTAAAAGATAAAATCTGTAGCACAACTTGCAAAGTATAAGCAGAGTGGTTTCTATGCCTGGCTCTGATCCAACAGTGAGGATTTTATCATTAAGAATGGGGGGAAGGTTATTCTTAACCTACTGCTTAAATGGTGCTTGGCATATTAAAAAGCCAAATAAAACCCTCTTAAAACCCATTTCCCTTCCAGCCTACTCTATTTTTCCCTTGTTCCAAACAGCCTGAGACCTTTTCTCTAAAATGCATTGCCAGTCCCTGCTCCCCTCCAGGCAGGGAAGGTGGGTAGGTAGAGGTTGTCCATGTGATTAACCCTGATGTCACACCAGCAAAGGTACCTTTCCTAGACATAAGATGTACCTCTCTGGAAATTAACGGAATGAATGGAGTTTAATCACCAAAGTGTTAGCCTTCCCAACCCTTGAAACCACAAGGCTGAAATGAGGCGCTGCCTATTTTGCCTGGTCGTAAGGGGACAGAGATCTTCCGCCCACAGCAGTCACAGCTGCTTTATGGATGTCCGTGGCTGTGCTGAAATATGCTTGCCTGAAAGGGATTTGGTCCTCTGGTCAAATAGAAACAATACTTCCGCAGATGAGGGAACCATTGGCAAGAAGGCAGATATCTCATTGTCATCTCCCCTCCAAATTGCAGGTAACAGTTAGCTGTGAAGGGGGCACAGCACCCATTGATGACTCAAAGGTAAAGCTGGGTAAGTTCAAGAGGAAAGCTGGGATTCCCGTGTTCAGTTCCTATATGTGGAATAGCCAGCAGTGGTGATACACTGAAATTTTCATCTCTGCCATTGCTGTAGTTTTATTTCCAAAATATGTGACTAGCAATTTCAGCTACCTTAGTCAATGCAGTCTCTGCTGTGTGGTTTGGAGGTCATGCGCAACAAGCATTTACTATGTTTAGACATGAGCCCAAGATGAAAAGAACATATTTAACACGGACGCAGATATCCCTGTAGCGTGGGAGCTTCAGCCACCTCCTCTTGAGCAACAGAGCTTAGCACTAGAGGACAGAGGCAGAAAAAATGGCCCAAGCCATGAAAACTGGAAACGCTGAGGTTCACTTTCTCCTAATTAGCGTCTTGTTTTTTTCAGTTTGAATTACAAGCTGCTCACAGCACAGCAAATTACCACATGACTGTGATGAAGGGAAAGGCCATACAGGTGCAATATGGATGGGGTACAGTGAGGGGGTGGCTGCTGTTTCTCAGTTTTGGAAGGTCAGCCTCTGTCATCATTTAGCAGTGGAGCCACACAGCATGGTAATATGGTGGCAAGAGCATCACTGGTGTGTCGCAGGCAGTTGCTCTGTGCAGCAGAGCTTCTGACCAGGCTGTTTTACATCTGCCTCTAGCACAGCCTTGGAGTTGGTTCTAAGTGTCCTTCAGCCTCAGACTGTTTCCTCCGCCTCAGCTCAGACTTCTGTGATTTGGGAGACAGATTTACTCATGGTAGCAGAGTGTAGTGAATGACTGCAAGGCGCCCTGCTTCTTTTGCGTCATTTCTTCAATGCTGCATGAGTCCTGGGGGGGGACTTTGTCCGTGTATCATGGCTGTTTTTAGCTACCGGTGTTCCAAAGCGCACTGCAGAGCAGCTGCTCGGCGGTTGCCTTACCCCGGGCAGCAGTTGGCAAACACCGCCTTTTGTCCCGAGGAACGCAGCGCCGTCCGTGTAAGGGCGTTTGCTCCTGCGCACACTGCCTGCACCCTCACCTCCATCTCGTGGGCATAGCGAGCAACAGCAACGCCTTGGGAAGCTCCTCCTGTTACATCGGAGTCCGACCTTTTGGGTCGCCGGGGCTGCGCGGAATAAAGGGGAATTGTTTCGGGCCACGTTTATGTCGGTTGCTCCCAAAGTAATGGCTCCTAATTATATCCGTGGAAACTACAACAGATACACAGAGCACAATAACACTATTCGACTGAGCAAATACTCAGCTACAAAACATTAGTTATCATCATAGTCATGACCATTAGCTATGTATTTTTGCCAGCAATGAACAAGAGCCTGCCCTGTGTACCATGCTTGTCACAACCTGTACCAGCGGAGGTGCCCCATTGTCATCACTACTGAAATGCATCACCCACTGCCTCGCTGTGCTCACATCCACTGTTTGATCTCCACAAATGTTCAGCAAGCATCGATGAATGTCAGTGGGTGCCTTTTTTTTTCTGCATGAAGTAACTCAATGACACAGCTTTGCTTCATCCACACTCCCATGTCAGACACCATTTTGTCAAACTGCCCCTCTGCTGCCATCTGTCACATGGCAACAAAACATAAGGAAATATTGGCAGGAAGGTTCCACCTCTACTGCCATACCACCAACATCCACCTCTGATGACATGGGCCAACATAATCAAATAAAAGGCATTACTTTTGGAGAGCCCATCATAAAATATATAATATAATTAATGAATAGAAGTAACAAAACTTATGTTAATTTTTAATGTCTCTTATTAGAACATATAAAAAAGAAGAGCAGCTAACACATAAAACTAGTGGGATACGTGACCTTGTTTGTGTGAAACCAACACAACGGGCTGATTTGATGGCAGTGGCTGCAGTTCTCAGGGAGCTCCCCAGGTGTTTGTCAGAGATTTTTGATGAAATTTTACTCCTCCTGTGCTTCATCCTTGAAGATATTTGTTCGCAAACATACGTACTGCCAAATAGCGATGACACAAATAAGGTGTGAATGTGAAGAGAAGGGTAAATAGAAGTCTGGTGGTGAGATGTGATCAGATTTTTAGCTGCAACTCTATACATTCCATTTGAAAATTCACTGGTAACGTATCTATGTTGACGGAAAATGGAATTGCAAATAGACTAAATATTTGATGATTTTTCAGCAATCTTGAAACGCATTCTCAAATCCCTGTATCAAAACAGAAGGCATGGTTGCATTCTCTGCTGTTCACAGGACTGTGCTCGCCCAGTGTAACAAACTGCGTAACCCCATTGGCCACCACTTGAGCTGGCACCGCACTGCGCCCCATGTCCCGGTCCCAGTCAGGATGGGGCCACAGCGCACCGATGTCCCGTTGGTGCTGAGGGGCCGGGCCGCTTGGCGGGAAGAACCGCCGCCATCATGGCGCTGGGCAGGGAACGGCCGCAGGGCGAGCTGTGCTGGGCCGCGTGCGGGTTGTGGGCTGTGGGTGGGACATGCCTGCTCTATCTGAATGAAAGGATGGTTGGTTCCAAAAACCCACCTCATTTTACTTTCAGAAATGGCCTTTGTTGCTTTCCAGTATTACTGGATTTATACATTTCCCAATAAGCGTTTGGCCTGGATCTCCGTCTGATGTCCTTTCTGGCCAGATCACTAGAGACTTCTGTATACAGAGCAATCACGTTGTAGATCTTCAAGGAACAGGAGCCAGCTCTCACAATGGGAACCTCAGGACTGTGACCCACGGAGCCCTCAGCATCACTGGATTATGTCATGTGCAGCCTCTGGATGCCACGGCCACAGAAACTCCCAAATGCTAAGAAGGGCAGTGTTGGTCTGCTGCCTGTATGCTTACCACGAAAAGCAGCTGTCAGTGGCAGCCCACGGAGTCTGTGGGCTAAAGGCTGTTCCTTCATACCCACACACGGACAGCCTGGTCAGCAGCCAAAGGTTTTTATCTCTGTCTTAGTCTGTGATTTGTTTGCATCACTGGGGACAATAGGAAAGAGGTACGCTCTCTACATATCTGTTGTATGTATTGTATCTGCTGCAGTTTCCATGAAAATAATTCGGCATTGCTCTGGCGCGGCCCGGGCAAGCCAAAAGCTCGGACACCTACGGGTTAAACTCTGGGTAGCGCCGAGCCCGCCCCGCCCCGCCCCGCCCGCCGCCTTCCGAGCAGCGCCGCCGCGATGTTGCTGCTGCGGGCGGCGTGGAGCCGGGCCGGGGTTTCACACGGCCGCTCTCCTCCGCCGCTGGCTGCCCTCTCGTAGGTGTTGAAGCTGGAGAGGAGCCGCCGCGACGGCGTCATGTTCCCGCTGCAGCGGTTGGCTCGCAACCTGGCCCCCGGCGCTGAGGAGGCGGCCTTCAATCTCTTCCAGCCCGGGCTGTCCGCGCTGCAGCGTGCCGAGGTGCCTATTTTTATCTGTCTAGATGTACCTGGTATGCCTGACACCAAAGGAAGGCCAGGGACAGCCCAACCAGAGGAGCTGCAGTGCTGGACTGTTGCTCACCAATGAAAGTGAGCTTGTAATAAAGTTTGTGTTTGGTCACCGCATTGGGTAGGGAGGTGTTGCTAAAGGGGCTGTACGGGGGGCAGGGTTGTGCGGGCTTTCTGGTTTTGTGAACACCTTTGCGGGAACGCGAGTATACCTGAACGTCCTGTTTTCGCCGCTTCGCCCCCCCACCCCAGATGGGCGGGCTCAGGACAGGGAAGGCTGCGGTGGCATCCGGCGACAGGGAGCGCAGTCGCAGGGGTCTGACACGCCAGCCATTCGGAGGAACTAAGGGACTATAAAAGCAGGGGACCAGCAGGTGGAGAGCGGGCGCCGTGTGCGGAGCTGCGACTCCCTGGTCGCCCAGCGCCGTTTTTGCTTGTGTTTTGCTTACTCAAATTAATAAACCGTTTATGACCCGAAATTGATGTGGTCTAATTTATGACAGTTTGGTGCCGTGACTCGGATGAAGGTGATTTGATCAGAAGTCCCTCTGGGGAGGCGCCCCGCTGATTTCAGCGGTCCCAGGAGTGGAAACTCCTGCTCGAACCCTTCACCGACAAACCTAAATTAAAACACAAGCAAAATAAAACCGGTAAACCCCTAGTAATCTTTGTGCACAAAGACCGAGCGAAGACCCACAGGGTGGGTAAGTATAGGCCGGTGATCCGTTCGGTTGGGGTTGGGTATCCCGGAGCACAACAACTGAGACATCCAGTTGCGGGCGAAGCGAGTGCGGACCCCTCGGTAGTGTGGTTCCCACATCCCGCGAGGGACTGGGCCACGAAAAGGGGGAAGCGAGCGTGAGTGTGTGTGAAGGTGCTCTGGGGGATGGGACAGAAGAAGAGTAAGCCTTCAGTTCCCATGGGTGGGGGAACTAGTGGTATGGGTATACCCCCTACTCCCCCAGATAGTCCATTAGGATTAATGATTAAATATTGGAATGATTCCCCTTCTAGGCGGGGAAAAAGTAAAGTCAAAATGATTCATTATTGCGTAGAAGTATGGGGCAACAAGCCCATAAAAGGGGTAAGTGTATTTTGGCCCTTTTTTGGCTCCTCTGGGGACTGGGTATGTCAAGCCCTCAACCTCTGTGTTAATGCTAAGGAGCCTTTCAGTTCAGAGGAAAGTGAATAGGCTCACCTCTGGATAACCTCGGGAACAAGGACGCACTTAAACCCCCTAAAAGAAACAGGAGGGCGGGAGAAGAAGAGAAGGGATTTAGAAGTCCCAGTGTCACCACCACCCTACATACCCCCACCCGCACCCACGGCCCCGTCTGCCAGGGGGCACAATGAGTCTCCATCCTCGGGGAATCAGATGAGGATTTTAGTCAGGGTCAGGGGCCAATGACCAGAAGCCGGATGAGGGCGCAGAATCCCACCGTGGGAGGGGGACTATACCCACTGCGGGAAATCGCGATGGGAGGACCCCAACCCGGGATGGGATATGTGGCTGTCCCTATTAATTCCAGGGATGTGAGGGACTTTAAGAAAGAAATGGGAAACCTATTGGACGACCCACTAGGGGTAGCAGAACAAGTAGATCAGTTCTTGGGCCCAATAAAACAATAAAACAATAAAAAAGGATGAGACTCCAACAGAATGGTTGGAAAGGTTGCGAAAAAGTTTGCAGTTATATAGTGGTTTAGACCCAGGAACCCCTGTGGGGGAGGCATTGCTCAAAACTCAGTTTTTGGCCAAATCCTGGGCAGATATTAGGAAGAAGTTAGAGAAAATGGAGGATTGGCAAGACAGAGGCTTGAATGAGCTTCTAAGGGAGGCGTAGAAAGTGTATGTTAGGAGGGAAGATGAGAAAGAAAGGCAAAGGAGAAGGCCGGGAATGGCATTTGGGAGGTTTAGGAGAGAAGAAAGGAATGATCAGGGTCAGAGGAATATGATTTGTTTTTACTGTAATAAGAAGGGTCACATGAAAAGGGAGTGTCGGCAGAGAAAAGAAGATGAGAAAATGTTCAAGAGTGAATAGGGGTGTCGGGCTCTATTTGCTGGGGACCCGAGGAAAGAGTGAGCCCTTGATAAAATTAAAAGTGGGTCCCCAACGCGAGGAAATAGAATTCCTCATAGATACAGGGGCTGAAAGATCGACAGTCCAAACACTGCCCTTAGGGTGTAAGGCCTCTGCAGAAAAAGTACAGGTGATCAGGGCAAAAGGGGAACCATTTGGGGTCCCCGTTATAAAAAGGGTATTGATTGAATCAGATTCTAAAATAGGTGTTGGGTCTCTACTTTTAGTACCTGAGGCCGAATACAATCTATTAGGTAGAGACTTAATAGTAGAATTAGGAATAAGCCTAGAGGTAGTAGATAGAAGATTAGAGATTCGGTTGTTTCCTCTAAGAGTAGAAGATGAGGAAAAGATAAATCCTGAAGTCTGGTACACCCCAGAAAGTGTAGGGAAACTGGATAGTAAATCTTTCAAAGTTACCATAAGCAATCCAAATATACCGGTCAGAATTAAGCAATATCCCTTGTCTGAGGAGGGAAGGCGGGGACTGAAGCCCAAAATACAGGGACTACTACAACAAAGGCTATTAGAACCTTGCATGTTTCCCTTTAACACCCCAATGCTACCAGTAAAAAAGAAGGATGGCCAATACAGGCTGGTACACGATTTAAGGGAAATCAATAAGAGAACTATAATTAGATTCCCCGTAGTAGCAAATCCGCATACCTTATTAAGCCAATTACACCCAGACAACCGGTGGTATAGTGTAATAGATCTGAAGGATGCATTTTGGGCATGCCCCTTAGACGAGGACAGTAGGGATTACTTTGCCTTTGAGTGGGAAGACCCTAACACTCATAGGAGGCAACAGCTGAGGTGGACAGTTCTTCCCCAGGGATTTACAGAGTCTCCACACTTATTTGGTCAGGCTCTGGAACAAATTTTGCAAGATTACGATAGGACACCAGGAACAACAATGGTACAATATGTGGATGACTTGTTAATAGCAGGGAAAAATGAAGATAGTTTGAGACAGGCTAGTATACAGTTGTTAAATTTCCTTAGCTTACAGGGATTAAAGGTCTCCAAATCGAAACTGCAGTTTGTAGAAGAAGAGGTGAAGTATCTAGGTCATTTGCTGAGCAAAGGGACTAAAAAACTGGATCCAGAGAGAGTCAAGGGGATCTTGGCCCTAAAAGCTCCAACAACAAAAAGGCAGGTACAACAGTTGTTGGGATTAACAGGATACTGCCAGCAATGGATAGAGGATTACAGTGGAAAAGTCAGATTCCTTTACAGCAAATTAAACAAAGACAGATTACTTAAATGGACAGAGACAGATGAAGGGCAATTGAATAAGTTAAAAGAGGAACTTATGCACCCTCCAGTCCTGAGTTTCCCGGAGTTTAAAAAACATTTTTTCTGTTTGTAAATAGTGCAGAGGGAACCGCTTATGGAGTACTTGCCCAGGATTGGGCAGGAGGTGAAAAGTCTGTGGCTTACCTGTCTAAATTATTGGACCCTGTTAGCTGGGGCTGGCCTAGTTGCCTGCAGGCAGTAGTAGCCACTGCTCTCTTGGTGGAGGAAGCACAAAAGATAACCTTTGGAGGAGAGATTAAGGTAATCTCCCCCCCACAATATACGCGGGGTGTTGCAACAAAAAGCTGATAAATGGGTCACAGATGCGAGACTGTTAAAGTACGAGGGAATTCAGATTTCCTCCCCGAAATTGACCCTAGAAACAACTTCAGAGCAGAACCCGGCTTAGTTCCTCTGTGGTGAACCAAGCAAGCCCCTAGAACACGGGGCTAGAACACAGAGGAGCAAATAAAACTGAGACCCAATCTAGATGACATGGAATTACCTACAGGGGAAAAGATATACATAGATGGCTCATCTAGAGTAGTTGAAGGGAAAAGGAAGTCGGGCTACGCACTGGTAAATGGAAAAATATTTGAGGTAATAGAATCTGGACCACTGAGCCCGGGCTGCTCCGCTCAAGCTTGCGATTTGTATGCCCTGCTACGAGCTTTAAAATTATTAAAAGGCAAGAGCGGTACAGTATATACAGATTCTAAATATGCGTATGGGATAGTACACACTTTTGGAAAAATATGGGAGGAGAGAGGACTTACAAATTCACAGGGAAAGGGGTTAATTCATCAGGAATTGATCCTTCAAGTCTTGAAAGCTATTAGAGAACCAAAAGAGATTGCGGTAGTACATGTAAAGGGTCACCAGCGAGGACTGGATCCTCAAATTAGAGGTAATAACCTAGCTGACCAAGAGGCCAAAAAGGCTGCTTTTATAGAATCATAGAATCATAGAACCACCAAGGTTGGAAAAGACCTACGAGATCATCCAGTCCAACCATTCACCTATCACCAGCAGCTCCCACTAAACCATGTCCCTCAACACAACATCCAATCGTTCCTTGAACACCCCCAAGGTCGGTGACTCCACCACCTCCCTGGGCAGGCCATTCCAGTGCCTGACCACCCTTTCTGAGAAGTAATATTTCCTAATGTCCAGCCTTGAATCTCCCCTGCCACAGCTTGAAACCATTCCCTCTAGTCCTATCACTAATGACACGAGAGAAGAGGCCGACCCCCAGCTCACCACAACCTCCCTTCGGGAAGTTATAGAGAGCAATCAGGTCTCCCCTGAGCCTCCTCTTCTCCAGGCTGAACATTCCCAGCTCCTTCAGCCTCTCCTCATAAGGCCTGTGCTCCAGACCCCTCACCAGCTTTGTTGCCCTTCTTTGAACACATTCCAGGGCCTCGATGTCTTTCTTGCAGTGAGAGGCCCAAAACTGGACACAGTACTCGAGGTGCGGCCTCACCAGTGCTGAGTACAGGGGGACAATCACCTCTCTGCTCCTGCTGGTAACACTGTTTCTGATGCAAGCCAGGATGCCCTTGGCCTTCTTGGCCACCTGGGCACACTGTCGGCTCATGTTCAGCTGAGCATCAATACCCCCAGGCCCATCTCCTCTACACAGTCTTCCAGCCACTCCGCCCCCAGCCTGTAGCGCTGCCTGGGGTTGTTGTAGCCGAAGTGCAGGACCCGGCATTTGGTCTTGTTGAACCTCATCCCGTTGGCTTCAACCCAGCTCTCCATCCTGTCCAGATCCCTCTGTAGGGCCTCGCTACCCCCAGGCAGATCCACACTCCCAGCCAATTTGGTGTCATCTGCAAACTTACTGAGGGTGCACTCAATGCCCTCATCCAGGTCATCAATAAAGATACTGAAGAGGACAGGCCCCAGCACCGACCCCTGGGGAACACCACTCGTGACCGGTCGCCAGCTGGATTTAACTCCATTCACCACCACTCTCTGAGCCCGGCCCTCCAGCCAGCTCCTCACCCAGCCAAGAGTGTACCCATCCAAGCCACAGGCTGCCAGCTTCTGCAGGAGAATACTGTGGGAGACAGTGTCAAAGGCTTTGCTGAAGTCTAGGTAGACCACATCAACAGCCTTTCCCTCATCCACCAGATGGGTCACTAGATCATAGAAGGAGATCAGGTTGGTCAAACAGGACCTGCCCTTCGTGAACCCATGCTGGCTAGGCCTGATCCCCCAGTCATCCCACACATGCCATGTGATCTCCCTCAAGACAATCTGCTCCATAACCTTCCCTGTCACCGAGGTCAGGCTAACAGGCCTGTAGTTCCCCGGATCCTCCTTACAATCTTTCTTGTAAATGGGAGTCACATTGGCAAGCCTCCAGTCTTGTGGGACCTCACCAGTCAACAAGGAGCGCTGATAGATGATGGAAAGCGGTTCGGCTATCACCTCCGCCAGTTCCCTCAGCACTCTCGGGTGATTCTCATCCGGCCCCATGGACTTGTGGCAGTCCAGTTGGAGTAGTAGGTCACTGACCGTTTCTTCCAGAATCACAGGGGGTTTAGTCTGCTCCCCAACTGAGACTACCAGGTCAGACTATCAGTGCGGGGTACCCTGAGGATAACTGGTCTGACTTTTAAAGACAGACGTAAAGAAGGCATTCAGAACCTCTGCCTTCTCCTTATCCTCAGTGGTCACATTCCCAGCCTCATCCAGTAAAGAGTGGAGATTCTCCTTTGTCCTCTTCTTACTGTTGATGTATTTATAAAAGAGTTTCTTGTTCCTTTTTACCCCGGTGGCCAGGTTAAATTCAAGCTGGGCTTTTGCCTTTCTGATTTTCCCTCTACACACCTTAACGACTTCTTTGTATTCATTTTGAGTTGCCCGTCCCTCCTTCCACAGGCGGTAGATTCTCTTTTTCTCACAGAGCCTCAAGAATAGCTCCCTATCATCCACACCGGTCTTCTTCCCCGCCGGCTCATTTTGCGGCTCAGAGGGACCGCCTGCTCCTGCGCCCTTAAGACTTCCTTCTTGAAGAGCGACCAGCTATCTTGGACCCCTTTACTCTCTAAGACTGAATGCCAGGGGACTCCCCCTACTAGTCTTTTGAGCAATTCAAAGTCCACCCTCCAGAAGTCTAAGGTAGCAGTTTTGCTATTCCCCCTCCAGGCTCCACCAAGAATCGAGAACTCTACCATTTCGTGGTCACTCTGTCCAAGACAGCCCCCGACCTCCGCATCTTCCACCAGACCGTCCCTGTTTGTGAACAGCAGGTGTAGCGGGGCAGCTCCTCTCGTAGGCTCTCTCACCAGCTGCATCAGGAAGTAATCCTCTATGTATTCCAGAAACCTCCTAGACTGTTTCTTCTGCGCCGTGCCATACTCCCAGCATATGTTGGGGAAGTTGAAGTCACCCGTGAGGATAAGGGCTGGCGACCATGTGGCTCGTACCAGCTACTTATAGAACATCTCGTCTGTCTCTTCATCCTGGTTTGGCAGTCTATAACAGACGCCCACCAGGATGTCTGCCTTGTCAGCCGTTCCTCTGATCTTTACCCATAGGGATTCAACCTTATTGTCCCCAGTCACAATCTCAGTAACAGGAAAGCATTCCCTGACATAGAGGGCCACAGCGCCACCCCTCCTTCCTTGCCTATCCTTCCTGAAGAGCTTGTAGCCATCCATTGCAGCACTCCAGTTATGGGAGCAATCCCACCACGTTTCCGTTATGGCAACTAGGTCATAGTTTGCCTGCCGCACAATGGCTTCCAACTCTTCTTGTTTGTTGCTCATGCTGCGTGCATTGATGTAGATGCACCTCAGCTGAGGCCCTTGCCTCACTCCTAATCCCAATACCGCTTCCCCAGGCTGATCTCCAGCAGGCCTGGCTTTATCCCCTTCCCCCTTCATATCTAGTTTAAAGCCCTCTCTACAAGTCTTATGTGCATATATGAGTAACCGAAAGGGAGGACCACCCAGCCACGTTTGCAGAATGCGGGTCAGATCCTCTTCCCCTGTTTTGTTTCACGTCTGTGGAAAAAGATGATACAAATGGGGATTCGGGAAAATGAAACGGGAAAATGGATACTACCTGATGGACGGGAGGTTTTACCAAAATCAGTAGCTACAAGGGTGTTACGCAGGTTCCATGAACAAACGCATTGGGGTACTCAGGCCTTAGTGGATCAGTTTGTTATATGTGTATAGGGGTATATAACATAGCAAAGGGGATTGTTAATGGATGTATGACTTGCCGGAGGGTGAATGCAAAAACTATGAGAAAAAGAGTCCCAGGAGAGTGAGAATTGGCTTATCGACCCTTCGCAAGGATCCAGCTGGACTTTACTGAACTCCCCAAAACCGGGAGATATAAATATTTATTAGTGATTATAGACCATCTTACAAACTATGTTGAAGCATTCCCTACTGCAAGGGCTACAGCACACACTGTACTAAAGGTGCCATTAGAAAGCATAATTCCCCAGTATGGAATTATAGAAGTAATAGATTCTGACAGCGGACCACATTTTGTGTCAAAGGTTACACGCAACACAATGAGAATTCTGGGGATAAATGGGAATATCACACTCCTTGGCACCCTCAGAGCTCTGGTAAAGTAGAACGAATGAATGGGGAAATTAAAAAACAACGTACCAAATTAATGATAGAAACCAAGACCTCTTGGATAAAATGCCTGCCGTTAGCTCTGTTAAGTATACGTGTGAAGCCCAGGACTGATCCAGGAATCTCACCCTTTGAAATGTTGTATGGTATGCCCTACAGTCTTGAGATACCTCTTGATCACCCCCATTTACAAAATGATCAGTTAAAACCTTACCTTATACAATTAATGAATAGGCGCAAGGAATTACAAAAGAAGGGTCTGATTGCGCAGCGATCCCCATTGGAAATAGCAATCCATAAGATACAGCCAGGAGATAAGGTCCTAATAAAATCTTGGAAAGAAGCCACATTAACACCACAGTGGGAAGGCCCTTATGTTGCTTTACGTACCACAGAAACAGCTATCCGAACCGCAGAGAGAGGATGGACTCATGCCAGCCGTGTTAAGGGACCCATCGATGACGAGAGGTGGGAGGTAACTCCTGGGAGCGACGACCTGAAACTCACACTGCGACGAGCCCGATAAGTATTCCAGAAAAAAAGCCCCCCCCCCCGAAGAACACTACTGCTGTGGGGAAGAACCAAAAACTTTCTTACTTCCCTGTGTGACATGGTACCGATACAGCCGTGTTTAAATCAAAAGGCATATTATTTTTGCCCAAGTTCAAACCCAGGGAGGGGATACTGCAACTACCCAGATTCATACTACTGCACCTATTGGGGATGTGAAACTATTGCCTCAGATTGGGCACCTGGGGCCGGGCAAGATGAATATCTACAAGAAGGGTATGGACCCTATGGGTGCACACCTCCTGTTTGACACCCACAGTTGGGAAGACGGGCTAAGTGGGGATTGAAGATATATAGAGAGAGAGATACCTGCCAGCAACTGTGGGTAAATGTAACAAATCCAGAAAATCCAGTGTGGTTCTTAGGAAAAATATGGGGCATAAGATACTAGGAGCCTGGGACTGACAGGGAACAGCTTATCCTAATAAAGAAATACCTGAAATTCCTCGGGCAGTTGGGCCCAACAAAGTGATATTAGAAGAAAATTTGGGAATCCGAACCCCAGGGGTACCCGGGACAGTCCGGCCCACAGTGAGCAAGGAAATATTAGCTCTTGGCGGGACGACAAAGCTGTCCCCCACGAATACTACAGAAAATAGCGAGACAGTACTTGAAAGCGACACCTGGAAAGTCATAAGTTCCAGTTTCCAGGTACTGAACCGGACTAACCCCAATGTAACCGAACATTGCTGGTTATGTGTAAGCATAAAACCCCCTTATTATGAGGCAATAGGAGGTCCGGAAAGCCCGACGTATTCAAATGAAAGTAATCCTCCTCAATGTAATTTGGGACAAGAGATAGGAATAACATTAACCCAGGTATCCGGGAGGGGTAGATGTGTGGGGATTGTTCCAAAAGGGAAAAGTGATTTATGCAATGCCACAGAAAAGGACTTATATTCACACAAATGGTTAATCCCCGCTAACAATACCAGATGGGTGTGTTCATCGCTAGGTGTCCCCTAGCAAGTCTGCAAACGACACCAAGCTGAGTGCTGCAGCAAGTCTGCAGTCCCCTCAGCAAGTCTGCAAACGACACCAAGCTGAGTGCTGCAGCAAGTCTGCAGTCCCCTCAGCAAGTCTGCAAATGACACCAATCTGAGTGGTGCAGTTGACATGCCTAGGAGACAGGATGCCATCCAGAGGGACCTAGACAGACTTGAGCAGCAAGCCCAGATGAACCTCATGAGGTTCAACAAATCAAAGTGCAAGGTCTAGCACCTGGATCATGGCAACACCCACAAGCTGGAGGATGTAAGGATGGGGCACAGCCCTGCTGGGAAGGACCTGGGAGCACTGTTAGATGGTAAGCTGGACATGAGCCAGCAGTGTGCCCTCACAGCCCAGAAAGCCAACTGTATCCTGAGCTGCATACAAAGCAGCATGGCCAGTAGATCAAGGGAGCTGATCCTGCCCCTCTACTCTGCGCTGGTGAGGCCTCACCTGGAGTACTGCGTCTAGATGTGGAGTTCTCAATACAGGAGAGACATGGACCTCTTGGAGTGTGTCCAGAGGAGGGCCACAAAAATGATCCAAGGGATGGAACACTTCCTCTGTGAGGACCAGCTGAGAGAGCTGCGGCTGTTCAGCCTGGAAGTGAGAAGGCTCTGGGGAGACCTGAGAGTGGCCTTTCAGTATCTAAAAGGGAAGCTATAAGAAAGAAGGATACAGAACTTCAGCAGAGTCTGTGGTGACAGGACGAGGCAAAATGGTTTCAAACTAAAAGAGGAGAGATTTAGACCAGATATGAGGAAAATGTTTTTTTACAGTAAGGGTAGTGAAGCACTGGAAAAAGTTGCCCAGAGAGGCGGTGGATGCCCCATCCCTGGAGACATTCTAGGCCAGGCTGGATGGGGCTCTGAGCAACTCGATGTAGCTGTAGGTGTCCCTGTTCACTGCAGGGAGTTGGACTCAAATGATTTTATGATTTTATGATTTTATTCTCTACACGTCACTAGTCATGGCAGCGTATCGTCATCTGGAAGATTACACACGAAGACTCTTGTGATAGGACCAGTAGGATGTGTTTAAAAAAACTGATACAGATATCTGTGTTCTGTGGGCTGCAGCTCTCTTTTATGCAAACAGGTAGATGAGAGTGTAAAGCTTAGAACTCAGGATTGTAATATCTTTGATGCTTCACATGGCAGTAACTACTCAAGGTCAAATATTCTCTGTCTTCTTTTTTGTTGTTGTTCTTGCTGCTTGTGATGATCAGTCATTTTCATAATGAAATACTAAATTCTTCCAGTGAAAATAATAGATCTGCTCAAATTAAGCTTCAGTCCTGCATAACCATCTTGGGAAAGCTGCTGTTGTTAGTACGAAAGAAAATTTCTTCTGATTTATCTGAGCCAGTAAAATAGGATACTTGAATACTAGGATATCATGTACTTAAAACTGAGTGACTTCCTTTAATGCAACATGAATTACTTTCTAATTGTGTATATTTAGAAAAAAAAAAAAAAAGATACTTGCGTGGGTGATGACGTCCATGGTTGCTTCAGAGAGAAAGAAAAAGCTGACAAAGGTCAGGTAGGATCTGCCTTGCATGTTGTATTTCTGCACAGTTACATTGACTGCTTCACGGATGTTTGCTTCATCTGTCTGAATGCTTTGACACTGTGATTCACTGTGGCATCTCACATTGCTGACTGAGGCATATAGGGAGTTTCTTTGATCTCTGCTCAGGTGCTGAGTTAGAAATAGCCCTGGACGGCTACGCACATGGGATATGCTTTGGCTTTTATGGGTCCCTCTTCTTTCTGGAAAACAATACATCAATACCGTAAATGTGAGGACTAGGATTTTTTGAGGAATGCAGTTTTGGGCTCTAGGAATGTGAGAACAGAATTCCTCCTATTTATTTCTTTTGGTGGGGAATTTCAGAAACATGAGGCTTTATATCTGTAACCTCATGTGAGAATACTTCTGTTTCTGCATTACTTGTTTGTGCTGTAAATCTGGACAGCAGTTGCACCTTGCAGCAGAGAGGCTAGCTCTGATAACTGGCCATGCTGCCAGATTGCAGCCAGAACTCTGGAACAGTTACAGACTGATTCTGGTCTTGTGCAATACTTTCTGCATTGCCCCTGCCTTCCTTACCTTTGTTTGAGAAAGACAACATTGTCCAAAAGTGTATATCCAACCTCTGGAAGATATTTTGCTGTCATTTAATCTTCATAGCCTGGAAATCCTGTTTTTTCTATCTGATCGATGGAACTGAACTGACCATTCCTTTTGTATTTTTGCTACTGGAAGAAGTATGGAAGCAGGAGTGGGTCTCTAGCACCAACGAATGAATTCTAAGGGCAGCTGTGAAGCTACAGACCTCTGATAAACCTGCGTGAGCATGTGCTGAGCTGGCTGACTTGTGACAGATTCTGAGATGACTGCACGTGATGTGAAATAGCACCAGAAGCCCTTGTAAACTTCTCTAGGTGTGACTAAAGGGGTTTTGTGTGTATCACGTCCTACACATACCTGGCATAACGGAATATGCAGAGGTGAAGAACAGCCAAAAGGAAAAAGGAGGCCAGCAGACAAGCAAGGCCGATGACACAGTGAAGAAACCATGCAATGTGGACTAAAGAGAAACGGTTATTTTAGGTACACCACACCATTTACTGTGAGCCCCTGACAGGATCACACCGTCTAGAATATACTCTTTGCTGTGTAATAAAAACTTCTGAATAAGTCTAACTTTAGCCTTATTTTTGGAAAGGAAGAGTACCATGTTTATCTTCTTGCCTAGAAAGAGCGCTTTTCAATTCTGACATCACAAACATTTAACCTTCCCCACCCCAACAGATTTTCACTGGAAACTTCAGCTCAGCTGCATGGTTTCTGCTGCAGTCATGCGAGTGTCATTGATGACTTAGTGCAGGAACAGAGGGCTAAACAGGACACTGAGTAGACAAAGGGAAGCTGAACATGAGAGACACTGACAGGCTCTCACAGTACCTGAAGAATGGATTTACTCTGCCGGTTTCCTGACATAATGAAGAGTTTCCATTCAGTGCAGCATGCAATATAATGAGCATCCCTTGCCAGCACCTAACCATCTATGGTTTCTACTCAGTGGCATTATTCAATGAAGATGTGTGCAATGCACAGTTACTGCAGTAGAAAGTCAAAATATTTGATATAGTTAATTCACCCACAGAAGTTACCCTGAGCAGCATAGAGTGACAGAATCCTTTGATTTCAAGACACAAGCAGTATTTAAAGTTTTCTGCTTACGCCAGACAAGTCTTCCTTAGCCCCGTATTGTACATACCTGTAACCATGGAGCTTTAAATAGTAAATAACAGCCGCAAAGGTGATGATGATCAGGAAACCGAGAATGATGGCTATACACAGGATAAGGTGTCTGTGTGCTAAACACAATGAATTAGTCTTAATTGTGTCTTCTTACTGCTCTGTTTCTTTAATATTTCAGTATAAGTATAAAGCTGCTTCAGCACATGCATTTTCAGCATGCTTGTAAAATAGAATCCTCTTTAGCAAACGGGAAAGTCATTAATGAAAGCTAACTGAGAAACAAAACTGTAGTTTGTGTCAGAAACAAAAGCAGGTGGCCCAAATTCCGCAGTGGACAACTCATGACATTTATGCATTATGAGCCTCTCACAAGGACTCGGCATATCTCCATATTGCGATTCATAACTCAGAATGAAGTGATTTATTTGTTTCTGCTAGCCATTTGGTATTTGGATCTCAATCTTACTATGATCTGAGGAGGAGATCTTTTGCATATGGACAAATTTTACTGATGGTCTAGCTCCTCATGGTTATTTTAACAGTAAGAGCATGTCTGCTCTGACGCTGCTTCCTACAGCTTTCCAACTACCAAAAGAACAATAACGCATTAATGTACCTCCCTCTTAGGGTAAGAACCACTTGGAAATAGTGACAAGAACACAAATTGTCAGTGCTCCTGAGCAAACGCGCTATATGGGATGGTACCACTACATAGAATTTCATTGTAGATTTCTGTAGCTGTAGAGCAAGAATGTGAACAGAGGGCTAAACAGAACTTTGAACAGTGAGCATACAAAAGGAAGCTTACGTTGGAAGCAGACTATGGACTTGGTCTCGTTCAGAGTTGCGTGGGACACAGTGCAGGTAGGATTCTTCCCACTGGTGCTATGTGCTGTGAAACTGCTGAGAACAGTCACTGTCCCGTTATCGTGGCTGTCTGCTCTGGCTGTGGAGTTGCTCTCTGGGTCCCACAAGATCTCAGCAGCCGGCTCTGCTGTCTCTGCCTCGCACACAGGGTTCCCATGGTCATCGCAGTACAGGGCCATTCTTGGGGAAACTGCAAAGTACCAGGAAGGGGGGAGATGTATGTGGATTGCTGCAAAGGGACAGGAGGTTTTTATCGAGCTGGAAGTGCCATGTCATCACAGCAATGTGTTCCAAAGTCACAAGAGACAACGGTGGTGTATCTTTTTTCATTTTGGACAATTCTCCTGCAGTCAAGTGAAATATCACGTGCCCTGAGAGGAGGTATCCCTGGACATGTAGGTAGGGAATTCACTATACACAGGACTGAATTAGACTTTTCTCAAGCAGCCGTTACTGAGTGACTGCAGCATAAGAAGCATTCAGAAGCCTTCTTTAGAGTACTGAAAATTGCCTCACACTCATCACTTACAACTGTATAGAGGAGAAAGAAGCAACAGAAGGAAAGAGAGTTTTGTCAAATAAGGATAGGGAAGAAATAGAGTTACTCTGAATGACATGCACGACCATTTATTCCCATGAAAAACTCCACTTCTTACTGCCCACTTCCTCCAGCGCACAAGGAGAGGAGCTTTGTATGTCCAGGCCTGGACACAGTCCTCTGGACAACAGTGAAACGAGGAAGGAGACCCTTACCTAGCACAGTCAGGTGATATCGGCAGTGGAAACTCCCATCTGCATTTACCACTTCGCAGGTGTAATTTCCCTCATCAGCCATTTCTACTTGCTGTATCTCAAGTGCCTGATCCCAGTCTGGTCTGGATCTCCAGCTCATTCTGTCACTGCAGTTGGTTCTTTCTGTCTTGTTGTGATCAGTCAAGTATGACAAGCTGCACTGGCCTCCAGTCTTGGGGTGTATTTTCCATGTTACCATAGTTATATTTGTGTTGTTAGGGCAGGTCATCACAGTGCTGTGACCCAGGTTTGCTGACACTCTGTTAATTCCTGGAGGACACAAGGAAAGAGAAGGATGTATGAAAAGGTGCTCTAGGATGTCACCTATGGCCTTAGAGTTCTGGTCTGTACTTCACAGGGAAATGTCAACAATGCTACAATCTGGAGTGAGGTCCTGTCTTTGCCAGCCCAAGAGCTGTGTGTCTCATTTTAGACAGAAACCAATTGCCAATTGCTAAATTCATGGCTGTGTTTGCCAAATTGGTCCTTGGTTTTACTCCTGTCCTCCGTACAGCCCTTTCCCTAAACCAGGGGATAAGTAACAGAATCACAGAATCACAGAATTATCGAGGTTGAAAAAGACCTAGAAGATCATCCAGTCCAACCATTACCAATACTTCCCAGCTAAATCATACCCCTCAACGCAACATCCAAACGTTTCTTGAACACTCCCATGGTCGGTGATTCCACCACCTCCCTGGGCAGTGCATTCCAATGCCTGACTACCCTTTCCAAGTAGTAATACTTCCTAATGTCCAGCCTGAACCTCCCCTGGCGCAGCTTGAAACCATTCCCTCTGGTTCTATCACTGATTACACGAGAGAAGAGGCCGACCCCCAGCTCACCACAACCTCCCTTCAGGAAGTTATAGAGAGCTATAAGGTCTCCCCTGAGCCTCCTCTTCTCCAGGCTGAACAATCCCAGCTCCCTCAACCGCTCCTCATAAGGCCTGTGCTCCAGACCCCTCACCAGCTTCGTAGCCCTCCTCTGAACATGTTCCAGGGCCTCAATGTCTTTCTTGCAGTGAGGGGCCCAAAACTGAACACAGTACTCGAGGTGCGGCCGCACCAATGCCGAGTACAGGGGGACAATTACCTCCCTGTTCCTGCTAGTAACACTGTTTTTGATGCAAGCCAGGATGCCGTTGGCCTTCTTGGCCACCCGAACATGGCTTGGAAGCAAAGGCTGGCTGAGCCCATTGGTATGGGAAGATCTCTTGGGGTGCTCTTCCCTCAGCATCACTGCCCAGTACAGGAGTAGAATGAACAAGGAAACTGACCCCTGTTTTGTGGTAGATATGAGCAGCTCTCCTAATCAGATCAAGCACTAGAGTCAAATTCCGTCCTGCCATTCCAGAACTTATTTGAATCAATTTCCCTGATTATAGTGTTGTCAAATGAAAAACGACAAGATAGAAGAGTAAATACAACATTTAGCTGAAAAGAAAACATGTCTGTTTTCCGACAGATGGAGAAACCGGTGACAGACTCAAGACCACTGCCCCACAACCCTCTGTCCTACCTGGTCCCAACAAAAGCCAACATACATTAAAAAAGCCAAAAACCAAAAACAAACAAACAAAATACCAAAAAACCCCCCATGAATTTGAATAGTTAATGTATGGTAAGGAGGAGAAAGCTTATTGGTATATTTTCAGATCCCGCATTTTTGGAACTAAGCTTTTTTAAGTGTTTACCTAAATTTGTGAATCACAGTAAATCTTGACCTCTTGCAGATTATTGGTTTTCCATCAGAAATTCCCTTTGTCAATTTCTAACGATCCCTTAATTTTTTTGTGGGTTTGTTTTTTTTTTCCCGTCTGAAGAAGAATCGATAAATAGATCATCGTGATGCACTGCTCCTTCCTCCTCAGCCCTTAATAGTCACTTGATCCCAAAATACTGCCAGAACTACCTGTAGCTCCTGTGACTGCAGTGCTGGTGAGCAGAACAATAGTCCATGTGGTGTTCCTGACCACTTCCAAGGCAGCTCTTGTGTTCACGGGTGACGCAGGCTTCTTGCACCATCCAGCTTGCTGTGAGATCCCCATCTTCCCCTGCTAGGGATCTGCAGCAGTTAGAGCCACTGCTCTTCCTGCGCTCATACAGACCCCTGACAGTAGCCACAGCTTGATGGTTATTCATATCAAGAAGCTTCTTCCTGTGCAGTGAATTGGTTAGCGTAAAGGAAATGGTATTGGTATTTGCTTTCTGCTTTCTGGACTTCTACATAGCGTTACTAAAAGATAAAATCTGTAGCACAACTTGCAAAGTATAAGCAGAGTGGTTTCTATGCCTGGCTCTGATCCAACAGTGAGGATTTTATCATTAAGAATGGGGGGAAGGTTATTCTTAACCTACTGCTTAAATGGTGCTTGGCATATTAAAAAGCCAAATAAAACCCTCTTAAAACCCATTTCCCTTCCAGCCTACTCTATTTTTCCCTTGTACCAAACAGCCTGAGACCTTTTCTCTAAAATGCATTGCCAGTCCCTGCTCCCCTCCAGGCAGGGAAGGTGGGTAGGTAGAGGTTGTCCATGTGATTAACCCTGATGTCACACCAGCAAAGGTACCTTTCCTAGACATAAGATGTACCTCTCTGGAAATTAACGGAATGAATGGAGTTTAATCACCAAAGTGTTAGCCTTCCCAACCCTTGAAACCACAAGGCTGAAATGAGGCGCTGCCTATTTTGCCTGGTCGTAAGGGGACAGAGATCTTCCGCCCACAGCAGTCACAGCTGCTTTATGGATGTCCGTGGCTGTGCTGAAATATGCTTGCCTGAAAGGGATTTGGTCCTCTGGTCAAATAGAAACAATACTTCCGCAGATGAGGGAACCATTGGCAAGAAGGCAGATATCTCATTGTCATCTCCCCTCCAAATTGCAGGTAACAGTTAGCTGTGAAGGGGGCACAGCACCCATTGATGACTCAAAGGTAAAGCTGGGTAAGTTCAAGAGGAAAGCTGGGATTCCCGTGTTCAGTTCCTATATGTGGAATAGCCAGCAGTGGTGATACACTGAAATTTTCATCTCTGCCATTGCTGTAGTTTTATTTCCAAAATATGTGACTAGCAATTTCAGCTACCTTAGTCAATGCAGTCTCTGCTGTGTGGTTTGGAGGTCATGCGCAACAAGCATTTACTATGTTTAGACATGAGCCCAAGATGAAAAGAACATATTTAACACGGACGCAGATATCCCTGTAGCGTGGGAGCTTCAGCCACCTCCTCTTGAGCAACAGAGCTTAGCACTAGAGGACAGAGGCAGAAAAAATGGCCCAAGCCATGAAAACTGGAAACGCTGAGGTTCACTTTCTCCTAATTAGCGTCTTGTTTTTTTCAGTTTGAATTACAAGCTGCTCACAGCACAGCAAATTACCACATGACTGTGATGAAGGGAAAGGCCATACAGGTGCAATATGGATGGGGTACAGTGAGGGGGTGGCTGCTGTTTCTCAGTTTTGGAAGGTCAGCCTCTGTCATCATTTAGCAGTGGAGCCACACAGCATGGTAATATGGTGGCAAGAGCATCACTGGTGTGTCGCAGGCAGTTGCTCTGTGCAGCAGAGCTTCTGACCAGGCTGTTTTACATCTGCCTCTAGCACAGCCTTGGAGTTGGTTCTAAGTGTCCTTCAGCCTCAGACTGTTTCCTCCGCCTCAGCTCAGACTTCTGTGATTTGGGAGACAGATTTACTCATGGTAGCAGAGTGTAGTGAATGACTGCAAGGCGCCCTGCTTCTTTTGCGTCATTTCTTCAATGCTGCATGAGTCCTGGGGGGGGACTTTGTCCGTGTATCATGGCTGTTTTTAGCTACCGGTGTTCCAAAGCGCACTGCAGAGCAGCTGCTCGGCGGTTGCCTTACCCCGGGCAGCAGTTGGCAAACACCGCCTTTTGTCCCGAGGAACGCAGCGCCGTCCGTGTAAGGGCGTTTGCTCCTGCGCACACTGCCTGCACCCTCACCTCCATCTCGTGGGCATAGCGAGCAACAGCAACGCCTTGGGAAGCTCCTCCTGTTACATCGGAGTCCGACCTTTTGGGTCGCCGGGGCTGCGCGGAATAAAGGGGAATTGTTTCGGGCCACGTTTATGTCGGTTGCTCCCAAAGTAATGGCTCCTAATTATATCCGTGGAAACTACAACAGATACACAGAGCACAATAACACTATTCGACTGAGCAAATACTCAGCTACAAAACATTAGTTATCATCATAGTCATGACCATTAGCTATGTATTTTTGCCAGCAATGAACAAGAGCCTGCCCTGTGTACCATGCTTGTCACAACCTGTACCAGCGGAGGTGCCCCATTGTCATCACTACTGAAATGCATCACCCACTGCCTCGCTGTGCTCACATCCACTGTTTGATCTCCACAAATGTTCAGCAAGCATCGATGAATGTCAGTGGGTGCCTTTTTTTTTCTGCATGAAGTAACTCAATGACACAGCTTTGCTTCATCCACACTCCCATGTCAGACACCATTTTGTCAAACTGCCCCTCTGCTGCCATCTGTCACATGGCAACAAAACATAAGGAAATATTGGCAGGAAGGTTCCACCTCTACTGCCATACCACCAACATCCACCTCTGATGACATGGGCCAACATAATCAAATAAAAGGCATTACTTTTGGAGAGCCCATCATAAAATATATAATATAATTAATGAATAGAAGTAACAAAACTTATGTTAATTTTTAATGTCTCTTATTAGAACATATAAAAAAGAAGAGCAGCTAACACATAAAACTAGTGGGATACGTGACCTTGTTTGTGTGAAACCAACACAACGGGCTGATTTGATGGCAGTGGCTGCAGTTCTCAGGGAGCTCCCCAGGTGTTTGTCAGAGATTTTTGATGAAATTTTACTCCTCCTGTGCTTCATCCTTGAAGATATTTGTTCGCAAACATACGTACTGCCAAATAGCGATGACACAAATAAGGTGTGAATGTGAAGAGAAGGGTAAATAGAAGTCTGGTGGTGAGATGTGATCAGATTTTTAGCTGCAACTCTATACATTCCATTTGAAAATTCACTGGTAACGTATCTATGTTGACGGAAAATGGAATTGCAAATAGACTAAATATTTGATGATTTTTCAGCAATCTTGAAACGCATTCTCAAATCCCTGTATCAAAACAGAAGGCATGGTTGCATTCTCTGCTGTTCACAGGACTGTGCTCGCCCAGTGTAACAAACTGCGTAACCCCATTGGCCACCACTTGAGCTGGCACCGCACTGCGCCCCATGTCCCGGTCCCAGCCAGGATGGGGCCACAGCGCACCGATGTCCCGTTGGTGCTGAGGGGCCGGGCTGCTTGGCGGGAAGAACCGCCGCCATCATGGCGCTGGGCAGGGAACGGCCGCAGGGCGAGCTGTGCTGGGCCGCGTGCGGGTTGTGGGCTGTGGGTGGGACATGCCTGCTCTATCTGAATGAAAGGATGGTTGGTTCCAAAAACCCACCTCATTTTACTTTCAGAAATGGCCTTTGTTGCTTTCCAGTATTACTGGATTTATACATTTCCCAATAAGCGTTTGGCCTGGATCTCCGTCTGATGTCCTTTCTGGCCAGATCACTAGAGACTTCTGTATACAGAGCAATCACGTTGTAGATCTTCAAGGAACAGGAGCCAGCTCTCACAATGGGAACCTCAGGACTGTGACCCACGGAGCCCTCAGCATCACTGGATTATGTCATGTGCAGCCTCTGGATGCCACGGCCACAGAAACTCCCAAATGCTAAGAAGGGCAGTGTTGGTCTGCTGCCTGTATGCTTACCACGAAAAGCAGCTGTCAGTGGCAGCCCACGGAGACTGTGGGCTAAAGGCTGTTCCTTCATACCCACACACAGCCTGGTCAGCAGCCAAAGGTTTTTATCTCTGTGTTAGTCTATGATTTGTTTGCATCACTGGGGACAATAGGAAAGAGGTACGCTCTCTACATATCTGTTGTATGTATTGTATCTGCTGCAGTTTCCATGAAAATAATTCGGCATTGCTCTGGCGCGGCCCGGGCAAGCCAAAAGCTCGGACACCTACGGGTTAAACTCTGGGTAGCGCCGAGCCCGCCCCACCCCGCCCCGCCCGCCGCCTTCCGAGCAGCGCCGCCGTGATGTTGCTGCTGCGGGCGGCGTGGAGCCGGGCCGGGGTTTCGCATGGCCGCTCTTCTCCGCCCCTTGCTGCTCTCTCGCAGGTGTTGAAGCTGGAGAGGAGCCGCCGCGACGGCGTCATGTTCCCGCTGCAGCGGTTGGCTCGCAACCTGGCCCCCGGCGCTGAGGAGGCGGCCTTCAATCTCTTCCAGCCCGGGCTGTCCGCGCTGCAGCGCGCCGAGGTGCTCTTCACCTCCGGCCGCGGCCACGCCATCGACTACGTGAGCTCTGCCGTGCGCATGGAGCACGCCCCGCCGCCCCTGCTGCCCGAGGTTAGGATGCGGCCGGGACAGCGGGGAGGCCGAGCGGGGTGGGCTTGGTGCCCCCGGCGCTGTGGGTTTTGCCCCCGCTGTGCCCCGTGCGGCTTCAGCAACAGCGGTGGGTGCTGCCTGCCCCGTGCTGAAGGTCGGTGTGGAAGTGCTCGCTCTTCTCTAGCGCAGGTGTGCTTCATCGGCCGGAGCAACGTGGGCAAGTCGTCGTTAATCCGGGCCTTGTTTTCGCTGGCTCCAGAAGTGGAGGTCAGAGTGTCAAAAACTCCAGTAAGTGCCGTTTATAACTTCTCTCCCTTTGGGACAAAAGCTGGTGGTAACCCAGGCGGTGTGGCTGAGGAAGAGGCAAAGGCTCGAGTAACAGAACAGGCCAGCTCTGGCTTTGCTTTTGCAAAGAGCAAGGTGGGAAGCAATCAGCATAGCTCCTCAGCCTTAGCGCATAGCACACGTGGCACATGCAGTGGTTCCCTTTGGGAAGGAACCAAGGTACCTCTGAAGGTATTTTTAGTTGATTATTTTAAAGATAGAATGATAGAAGATTGTGAAAAGAGAAGGAGATGACAGCTTATGGTATGGAGTATGGAATGGAGACTACTTCCAGGTTATCTCCTAGATGCCCATCTTAGCATCTCTTTCTTCTTTTTTTCTAAATCCTCTCCCCAGGGCCACACAAAGAAGATGAATTTCTTCAACATAGGGAAGTACTTCACTTTGGTGGATATGCCAGGGTATGGCTATCGTGCCCCAGAAGACTTCGTGGATATGGTGGAGGCTTATCTGCAGGAGCGGCACAAGTAAGGGGCTTCACTGTAACTCAGTGCAGCAATAAGAGATGAATGTCTATATGCAGATTCACGTAGTCAGATGATAAAATGCCACAGAGGTAGCAGCTTTCAGTGGTCATGTCGATGAGTCTAAAATTGTTCACTGAGAACATCTGTGGGGAGCCTTATTCAGTCACTCGCTCATGCTCAGACAGATCAAAACAGCAGAATGGGTGGAGGTGCTACTCCATGCTGAGCTCTCAGCTGCCATGTGTGGCTTTTCTTTCTCCAAATCTTGCATTTCTTGTTCTTGCTAAAGAGTTTGGCAGTAGTACAGCAGGATAAAATAATGGTGCTGACTATTGTTGCCTGCATTTCTGACAGCTTGAAGAGGACTTTTCTATTAGTCGATGCTGTGGTAGGAATCCAGAGCTCAGATCTTATTGCAGTAGAGATGCTGGAGGAGTTTGGGATTCCTTATGTGGTGAGTAATGCTTTGTTCTTGAGAAGGTGGAAGCAGTATGAAAACTTGACCTGTGTTAGATTACCTTTAGCATATAACTGTAAAGGAATGTACCTCCTACCTGAGCTTTTGCAGGCTGTCCTACCTGACTAGTAATACCATCCACTCCACCTTCTTTATTGATAATAAAATAGATCCAAGGTTTGTTTGGGGGCATCTGAGGGATTTTTTTTTAATTTTTTTTTTTAATTGACGTTTTTTCAATGCTCAGCTCAAGGAACATGAAAAGGTCTACAGCCTGTGCAGGCTGTGATAGTGTTCTGGTAAACTGCATTATACCACTTCTCCCAATTAGCTGTGACCCAGAGTTTTCACCCTGCCTTGCAAAATGTTCCAGGAGATCTTCCAGTTGTTCCAGGCTAGCAGCAAAATCATCTTTGTTTCCTCTCTCAATCTTCTCTTTCTGGATCCATACAGATGGTGTTAACAAAAATTGACCGAGCTTCCAGGGGACTGTTGTTAAAGAATGTTCTGGGCATCCAGGAGTTTGTAAAGGAGAAAACTCAAGGATGCTTTCCTCAGCTATTCCTGGTCAGGTAATGTTCTTTTTTTCTTGCTGTTGTTCCTTGTGGATGATGATTTGCACTGACCAAGCTACCTTTGTCTGGAACTGTGTTAGCAGTAGCGAGCTGTAATTGACTATATTAGAAGCGCTTACTCTATTAATGTTGTATTGCACTATGGGGATATAATTTAATGCAGCCAGTGGTTGAGTTTGCTTGTCTTGTTCCAAGATACTGCGGCATCAGGCACTGAACATACCTTTGTTTCCACAGTTCTGTGGAGTTTTCAGGAGTCCACTTGCTAAGGTGTTTTGTAGCCCATGTTACTGGAAACCTGCCTACTGTAGAGGCCAGTTGAAAAGTCTGGCTCCTGATCTGCTCAGCTCATCTGGAACAAAAGGTACCAAAACTAGAGGTCTGGATTTTTGTTGTAAGAACCTGAAGCACCAAAATTATTTTTGGATAAACTTGTATAAATTTTTGGCTAAAGTAATGTTTGTAAAGATACGCTTTATGTTTAATAAACTCATTAATTCAGGATGTTTGCACTGTAAATGAATCCTGTGTACTACACAAAACCTTGTGTATTTGTGACACCTAGGAGTTTAAACTAGCACATGGGTACCCTGCCTGCTCTAAGGCTGCCCAGGGTGAAAATAGTCAACAGTTTGTTTGCAAAAGGCTTTTTGGAAACTTCTTGTATTTTTTCACCTTTGTAACTCCTCTGCATTGTGCATTCCATAGGTTCAGCATGATAGTGTGCCTCACTTGTGTACATTCGGTTGTCCCTGTCACGGGTAGATGCGGAAAAGGAAACCTACTTTATGGATCCGCCTCCTGGTTGGCTGTTGGCTTGAAACAGCGGTGATAAATGAACAACACCTAACTCTCTCCTCCTGCACTTTATCATCACTCAGTGCTGCATCTACCTTCTGTTTTAAATCCAACGTGAAGTTCTGCAGCTGCCCTCAGCTCAGTTACCAGAGATGGGTCTGTTACCCGCATCTGTCCTGCCCTGGGAGTTGAAGCACAGCGCTGAGGTCCCACAGCTGCTGTACCTGGCTAAGAGCACAATGCGGGGGAAACCAAAGCTGGTACAGAATCTACAAAAAGGACTGCCATTAAATAGCAGTAGTTGTACACAGGAATTTAGACCAAAGCTAATAAAGTGCCTGTGTCACACTCTGGCACTCATCTTGTCCTGTCTTAAGACTGCCAATGCTGTATATACAGTTGTTGAAGTTAACTTACATTAAGTGTTTAGATTTCAAGAAAAGGTAATACTTTCATAAACCACTCTGAGGCTTGAAGGTGGTATTTCTACTGTTTGTTAACATTAAGGAATTTCCTGTAACTCTCAGATTAGACTTGAAGTTTGTTTCCATTGGATATGTAGGAAGTGGCAAGGTGAGGAATACAGTAGGGTGATGTGGATCTCCGGTTTCTACATCTAAGCAGAGAGCAAGCCTGTAATACCCTACTGTTTTGCTTCTAATCCCAAAATGCTCCAAAGCAAACTGGCCTGTGAGTGTCTGATGCTAGAAATAAATACAGTAGGATCTAGAGATGAAATACATGCAATTGCATCAACATTTCAGGAATAATTGTGTGTTAGTATCTTAAAACCAGTGTCTTTCAAAAGCATCAATGTAGTCAAAGCTGTAATCTTCAAGGCCCCGATTTGTTATGTGCAAGAATCCGTGCCTCTGTGACAGGTATGGCAGTAAATAAAATCAAGTTGAATTAAGCAGGACTTACGTGTTCAAGCATTTTAGTGCATGCTTTGGCTAAACAGGTGTGACACTGGCAAGCAGACTTTCTTGCCAAGTTCGTAGGAATGTGCTGTGTCACTGAATGAAGAACTGCATTTTCTGAGGCTGTGGACGCAAAAGTTCTCTCTTTTGTCCACTCACTAATTAATGGTAGGCCTGGCAGTGAGCTGAAGGAGAGATCCTGAAACCAGTCCATGTAACATCCATTATATTGCCGTCTAATGAATTTACAGCCAGCTGTATCAATGCCAGTAAGAAGCGTCCTTCCCTTACATGCACAAATGATTTTTTAATACTGGGTTTGCTAACTACTATGTCTCTTACTGAATTAGCCAAAACATTAAGCCTGTATGCACTGTTCTATTTTAATACTAATTTAACACTGTTCAAGCGTTTGTTAAATACTTGGATTTCTAACTACTTCCGATATAGCTACTCAAATCTTACATAAGCATAGAAAACTGTTGTGCTCAATAAGGTAAGTACTGAGCAGCCACCGACTATTTAGTTAAACAGGGAATACGATAATTCATGCTTTTGTATTCTAAATCCACTGTGTTATTTGCGCACCCTGTGGCTATTTGTGCCAATGCTGTTCCCCAGTGGTTCCTGTGATGAACACAGTGCTGCTGGATTGCTGCCCTCACCCCTCAGGCAAGTGGTGTCTCCAGATGGCAGGACCAACAGGCTGCCTCTGGGAAGGCTGTTTAATCTCAGACACCTGAAAGCAATGTATTCACTTCCTTTGAATTTACTTCTTGAGATCCTTCAGTGCTCCGTAGACTCTTCTTGACTTTACTGTCCAGTAAGGTTTTGTTTCTCCAGTGTCTGTATCTCAGCTGTACCTTTTTCTACTTCTTCTTCAGCTTCCTAAAGAAAAATCTTTTGAATAGCCTAAGTTACCAAGGAGTTTATCGCACTAGATGAGCAAGGCTCCTACCACTGAATAGGCATAAAACTATTATGAGGAACGAACTTCCACTGTGGCAACTTCTTGTGCCAAAATTTTATGAGGGTGCAAGAAAATTAAATATTTCTCAAGCCTTGGCAAAAAATAGCTTAATCATTCAGAACGCTTCATGAAGAATGTAAGCTGTTCTCCAATTCAGCATTTAAAATCCTCTTTCCATAAAACCTTGTCACAAAGTGGCCTGCATTCTTTCAATGTCTTGCTACCAGCAAGAAAGCTCTACTGACATACCAGCACTTCTCCTAAAATGAAACTGGGAGACTAAAATTGAGTTTGAGATTTGATTTAGCATATCCACTGCTTTTCTTATCTGCAGAATCCCTAGATTTATACTCAGTAGGATGGTACAAGCGCACAGGAACCTGAAATTCACAAACCAACTGCTAACCAGAGGCAGACACTCTACTAGCAGTCTGTTAATCACCCCTTACAGGGATATGTGCCTTCTTTGCAAGCTCTGGGACAAGGGAAGAAGCTACTAAGAGTAGCCCTGCGATAAGAGTGTTACAGACCATTCAATAAGGATCTTGAGTGTAAGGAGTGTAGTGGATCCTGGACAAAGATTCTATGACTTCAGCATACTGAGAAAACTCTACCCGGGATCCCATGAAAAGTGTTTCTGAAGGTCAAAGACACTCAGGAAAGCTGGCAGGTCTTCAATGAGAGCATCCTCCAAGTGCAAGAACTGGGAATCCTCAGGGCAGGAGAAGGCGGCACTCTAGGAGAATGGTTGGACTAGATGATCTTGTAGGTCCTTTCCAACCTTGTGATTCTATGGTTTGGCTGAGATGGGAACTCACAAGGAAGCTCCCACACAAAAAGAAAGTAACAGATGGAAAGGGTTGAGATGTGAAGGAGAAACTCAGAAACTTTCCCCAAATGTGTAGGCAGAACCCAGCGGTGGCCAAAAGCTTGAGACTTGAAAAAGACATCAAGGGTAAGCAGAACACCTGTCGCTATCCAAGTAACAAAAAGACGGACAGTATGCGCCAGCTGCTCAGCGTGGTGGGTCGTGCACTCTCATTCACCCGCCCGCCTTTGCCCAATAGTTCTCCCTTCTCTTCAGGTACTCTGAAGTACCTGAAAGCAGCAAAGGAGGGCGGGCGGCAGGCAGCACCCCGGGAGTGACAGGGGAAAGGGAACCGTTACAGCGCTGACGGGAGGCAGCCACCCACCCCCAGGGTAATGCAGGGCCACAACCGCCGCCTCCGCGTTCGGCAGCACTGGACAGCTGGCCCCGTGAGGCGGCCCCAGCCCCGCAGGCCGGAGACCGCGGCGGCGCGGTGAGGAACAGCGCCTCGGAGCTACCGACGCGGCACAACAAGATGGCAGCCCCCGCAGGAGGCGTGACCGGACAACCAGAAGGACTTCCGCCCCGGCCGGAAGCGGTAGCGGACTGTGGCGGCCATGGCTGATGAAGAGGAGGATGCGCCGGTGAGCGGCGGGGATGGGTTGGTTGTTTGCGTTGGGCGAGCGGTCACGCGTTCACCCCTGGGGCGGGAGGGGGCTCCCCGTCTAACGGCTTCCTTCCTCCGCTTTGTTCCTCCAGTTCGAGGAGGACTCCGAGGAAGCTGGCGGCGGCCTGGACGGCGGGCAGGGCAAGAGGAAGAGGCTCTTCTCTAAAGAACGTGAGTCCAGGCGGGGATTGCCGGGGCAGTGCTTTACCCTCCGTGCCAGCTGCCCCGTGGCCGGTAAAGCATTCGGTGCGGGGCCGGCCCATCGCGCTGCTGGCTGACATCCTGGTCTGCCCGCGCTACTGGGATTTTGTTGGCTTCTGCCTACGTGTTCCCTACACTCCTGCCTGCCAAGAGTGGGTACCGTCCTGCAGCGGGAACTCGGTGGCTGGGCAGGAGCTCAGGATGGGAAAGTTACTGATGTGCTGAGCAGATGGAGGCCTCACGCTTTGTGTCTTCCTGCAGTAAGATGCATGATGTACGGATTTGGGGATGACCAGAACCCTTACACAGAATCTGTGGACATTCTTGAGGACCTGGTGATAGAATTTATCACAGAAATGGTAAGTAAGTCAGCTGTAGGTGGTGTACTGAAGGCAGGTCTGTTAGCCTTGAGAAAAGAAGACTGAGAGGGGATCTGAGCAATGTCTATGAATATCTAAGGTGTGGGAGGCAAAGGGACAAGGCCAGACTCTTTTCAGCGGCGCGTGGCAATAGGACAAGGAGAAATGGCCACAAACTGAAGCATAGGAACTTCTACACAGTGAGGGTGATGGAGCACTGGAACAGGCTGCCCAGAGTGGTTGTGGAGTCTCCATCTCTGGAGATGTTCAAGACTCACCCAGACTCCTACCTGTGCAACCTGGTCTAGGGAGCCTGCTTTGGCTCCATCTGCTTCAGTGACAGTGTTATCCCAAGCAAAAACTCAGGTGCTGCTAGGAAGAAATGTAAACTCAGATGCTGCTCTTCCAATATTAAGACGAAATTAATGCATTTTACTCCACGTGGATTTAGGGCAACGTTTGGAGCCTCTAAGTAGCAGTTAGGGGAAAAAATCCACAGCTGACTTTGAGGTGCTCTGTGGCATTGCTATGTGTTCTGATGACAAACGGCTTAGCTTTGAAACGTCATTCTGCTTGTGTTCTCTCAGTGCCTTTACGCAGATGGAAATGCCACGCCATAAAATAAATGCAGACATCTGGGCCCTAAAGCCACTGCTGATCCAGACATTTGGATACAACTTACTTGAGCACTTGTGTTTAAAAAAAAAAAAAAAAAAAAAAGTATTGTTTGTGGATCCCTTCTCATGAGAAGTTAGTCTTTCTTATCCTCAACAGAACACACTGTCTTCTGATGCAGGTATTGCATACTGCATGCAGATTCTGCACAATGCTGTTGTTCCTCAAGTACTTTGCAGATCAGGTGTCCCCTCCCCAGTCTGGCTTCAGTTCCAAAGACATTCCTATTGTGTGTGGAGTGGTACCCAGTGTATATGAGGTACTGCACTTGGATGGCAATGCCCAGATCCTGCGCTTGCTGCCTTCTAGACTGTCAAAAATGACAGGAAATACAGTGGGTTTGAGATCTGAAAAAAACTAAAAGGAGCAGAGGAACACTGATTTTTCTGTCTTGCAGACGCACAAGGCCATGTCAATTGGACGGCAGGGCCGTGTACAGGTTGAGGACATTGTCTTCCTAATCCGCAAGGACCCCCGGAAGTTTGCCAGAGTTAAAGACCTTCTGACTATGAATGAAGAACTGAAACGTGCCAGAAAGGCCTTTGATGAAGCGAACTATGGATCTTGATTCCATGTACAGGCTTCACTGGAGCATGCTGTGGGCTCCTGTTGCTCAAGAGGAAGAAATGTCATGTGTGTTGCTTTGAGGGGTTATTTGAGATGGAGATCATTGCTGCTGGGCTATCTGCCCTGCCTCTCAGCCTCTTGTGGTGGGCATTCAAGCAGCTAGATGTTAACTGATTACACGTGGCACTCCTAACGTGTTTTTATACCATTCTGGGAATTTGAGAAATGAGCTCTAAGGATTCTTTAAAGGTGAGAAGTCTGTTTGCAGTAGGACTGCTGAATCGGGCATCTAGAAGGCCCATGACAAGTTCTCTACTTTGGTTATCTCTAGGTATTCTGTTGACAGGAAACCTGGAAAGTAGATCTTGGTTAACTGGACAAAGTTTTCAAACCCAAACTATTAAAAATTCTGCTCTGTACATAAACCTTGAATAAAGCAGCTTGAGTCTGTGCCCACTCTTTGTAACTACATTTATACAGATCAATTAACACAGGGCACATAAAAAAGTGCGGGCTCTTCTAGCATCTCATGGGCTCTGAAGTGCTGTTTCTGTCCTAGTAGACACAGCTCTCCTGTTTTCTTCTGTATGCTTAGAGAACTGAAATTAACCTGTTCCAGATTTAGTTGCACTTAGACCCTTGCCTTGCTCCTGTTGGACAGATGCTCCACTATAAAACTGATTTGACTTCATTCAAAGTTTTTCACAAGATCAGGATCACCAGGTAATTACAAATAATGAGCCTGATGGAAAGCACTAAGCATGTGAAATAAATAATGTTAGAGCAAGCAATAAGTATGTGCTGGAATAGCTACCCTTTGCCAAGCAGGCAAAAACTGCACACTGAAAAGACTTCAGGACACTGGGGGACTAGTTCACAGGTAAGTTTACTCTTGCAGGCTCCGGCTGTGCTCTGCCCTATTTCCAAAGCAGCAGGATTTGGTTAACACCTTTTCAGGACAAGGATAACAAGTGTAGAACAGTGATAATGCTGCAGGTCAAGGCTGTTGTCTGTGCAAGCAGCAAGAGAGGAATATAACTCTTTGTGGAGAAGGGGCAAATCTTTAGGCCTGAGCAGCAGCAAATGACCAGCTGCAGCCTTCTGCCCTGGGTGGTAATTAAGTGCTGTCGAATGCACAGCACAAATAACAGTTGGTCCCAGCAGGAGAGAAAAGGCACCGAATAGGAAGTAACTCAAAGCTTCTGTCCCTGGACGAGGCTGGGTAAAAGAATAAAGATTACTCATCTGTTTTGAAGTGTTCCATAAAAAAGAGAAAAAAACCAAAACTTTTACAAAAATAAGATAGTTACTCCTTTGTTAGCAGAACTCAGTATGAGGTACCAAGACACTCAGAGGCATTCCAAGTTCTACTTAGAAAAACAAGACACATTTCTTCGTACTAGTCCACAATCAGACACCCATTGCTGCAAAAATAGAGTCAATATCCACGTTCTCAGACTCTGTGTGTGCAGACCTGGGGCTTTCTTTTAACAGCAGCTGCTTAGGAGTCCCTGCTGTACTTTGTTTGACAGCAGCTGTGTGAATGATGGGACATCCTTTCTGACTTGAAGGCCTCACAATGGGTGAAACACTGCTCAGATGGTCCCCAACAAGCTCAGAATGTTTTTGCTGAACAGTCTTCAGAGTTCTCTTTGAGCACTTGGAGAATTTTGCCCTCCTTCGAAAGAACCATGTCCCATGGTACTGCCTTGGCCAGCGCGTGTTCTGTGAGCCATACAGGAGGTATTTACAGAGCGTTGTTTTGACACAGCACAGTTTCTTCTGCAAGCTTAAAGAAAGGAAGATGTACGAAAGAGAACTTTACAGCTGTTACTATTACTTCTGGTGTTTTCAGAGATCTAGATATGGGCATTCTCTAACATTTTGTCATACTCAGGAAATGCAACAGCATCTTGTACAGTGTTAGCCATGGCATTCTGAAGAAATCTGATGCCCTTTACATCATCTAACACCATTATGCATGGACACAACCTAAGCTGCATTTTCATCCCCCCTCTTTATTACGTATTCATGCATTTATTAACCCTTTAAATCCTCGCACAAGCAAAGCTAAACAGATATTTGTATCAGCAATTCTAGTGACCCGAAGGTGTGATTGTGCTCAAGCTCAAAAAAATAGGTCAGACCACAGCATTTCTCTACACTGTAGCAAAACATGCAAAGTTAAACTGTCACATCCAGAACCCCCACACTCAGCAGAATACCTGCATCCTTGTGCCTCCACGTGGTGCAGCCGATTGCTTTTCAACAACTTGTTGCGCAGAAAATAAGCTGCTGATTTGAGTCTGTTGCTTTTGCACCACAGAATAGCTTTTCTGAGTGCCGCCGACAGCTCACCAAAAGATGCAGCTGTTTGAAACATCTGTATGAGAGCCCCAGCATGCTGCAATTTTGCCACAGAAGAGGAAAGTGACACTAATGTCTCTTTAAAAGGTTTTGATGTCACGCATCTGCCCTGAAACAAAGAATAACAAAAACAGTTGGCTTTCTAAAAAGTGAGGTGCCTGCTCCTCTGCTGGGGAGGAGCAAAGCACTGTGTTTTGCATTTCTTAAGAAGAGATACACAATGAGCATTTATATTCCTGTCTACTGACTTCCTCTCTGGGCATTTTGCTTGATGTACCAACAAATGCTTTCATAACAGAATGACCTGTTAGACAAGTAACATAAGGCAAGGAAAGGGGACATTTTCCATCATATAGGTATCATGTTTCAAGTGCTAGGCTCTTTACAGCAAACAAAAAAACAGAAAAGCAATCTCGTGTAAAATGGTGGCATACAAACCCCTTGTATTGGAGGTCTGGATGGTCTAAGCAAACTCTTCACATCAGACCATCGGTGGTTCCCTACAGAAAGAGGAGAGTTCCCATTAAGCAAAGAGTTTTAAGTCCTTGCACAAAGACACCGTAATGCTTTGCCCTGCTGAGCTCTCAGCTCTCCTGCTGTCTCAGCAGGCTTATGCCTGTACTCAGTACTTCCAAGCATTTCATGATCTCATGTGGCAACTAGCAAGGGATGAAGAAGATGCAGATTTACAGACGGCTGTAAGGGTGAGTTTGCATGTATAAAAGTTTCATGTGCATATCCAGATGCCTGACTGTCACCGCCAACCATAGGCCTGACTGCATGAGAGGACTGCTAGTTCTGGGCTACATGCTCCCTACGTTATAATGTTACATACTCTTGTGTGGACTTTGCATCCCTCACCATACTTGGGCCCCATCTGTACAGAAGCAAGAAAATACAGGACCTATACGCTGCATTCATTACCCTCTTTTATCTATGCTGTGTTGTTTAAAAACAATTCCACTTCTTCCCCAGTACTGACATTATCAACAGCTTTATAAAATCAAGGGTGCATGCAGCATTCTTCTCCTCTTCCGAAGACAAGAGAGGGGAGTTTGTACCAGAACCACACTCCATGAGTAGCAGAAGCATTTGCTCTGTTGGACTAAGTTGGGCAAAGCTGTAGCCAGTCACAGATCTCAGAAACCAGTAGTGCTGTGGTAAAAGGCTTTACCTCTGCCGCCTCTGGTCTCCAGAATGGGCTCTCCAATGTCATCCACAGGGTTGCTGTGGTTTTTCACAGCGCTCGCATAGGTCACAAAACCTCTCTTTTTCCCAACCTTTGACACTGCCTCTGACGTGGTTGGGAAGAGCTTCTTCAGCCAGCCGGTAGGTCTTTTTGCTGTAAGCATTTTAGCTTTTTGTTTCTTCATCTCAGAAGAAAGGTTAACTCCAAGAAAGCTACTGATATCAGAAGGGAAGGTAAATCCCTTGATGTAAGGCATCTGCTGGGTCTCAGACACCAGATGAAGCGATGTTGACAGCATGTCATAGAGGGAGACAAGGTTCTGCAGTACACACCTGTACTGAATCCTGAAGGGAGAAGACAAAGGTGTAGACTATCCCCCTAGCAAGAACTTGTGCTTATACTCACTGAACAACTGTCTTGAACTCAAGGGGAAGAGCTGATTTAAAAAAAAACACAAAACACACACCTTTCCCTTTGTTCTCCCCTCAGTAGAGGCCCCTCTCTTTACATTCCATCACATTTTCCTTTAATACTAGCCTGAGCTCCTCCTGCCAAAACACCTTCCATCTTTCAGGCACATTCAAGAGCACAGCACAGGACTGATGTGACTGCTGGTGA
This sequence comes from Alectoris magna, assembly GCA_030625065.1. NCBI lineage: Eukaryota > Metazoa > Chordata > Aves > Galliformes > Phasianidae > Alectoris > Alectoris magna. The sequence continues at coordinate 113,201,027 of CM060560.1, forward strand.
AGCAGGGACTGGTGAAGCCCTGCTCAGGAGCTTCACCACTCCCCTACAGCTTTGTAGAGTGCAAGCTCTCACATCATGCACGAATCATTTCACAAGAGGTCTTCCTAATAAGCAGTGCATGTGGACTCAGGACACTTGTGCTAGCACTGATGCTGTGTTTGCTGGGGAAAAAGAAATTTCTTATGTGAAACACAACTTTAGTGAGTTCTTGTGCACAGTCTTGTTACTTCCTCAGTTACAGGCAGCAGCTACTTAGTGCCACTCTGACCAGAACAATGATTTTCCTGGAAAATTCAGCAGTATTAGTGAGCAACTTTATCACAGCCTTTCCATGTCAGCATGAGGCAGATGTACTGCTTGCTGCAAAGAGTACCAGATGTCAATGTCTGACAGGCTAGCAGTAATGCTGTGTTTTATTAGAACTCCATAAAGCTTACGATGAACAAAGAACAAAGCCTTCCAAAACAGCACTCTCTCTCCACTCACATAACTCTTCAGGTGCTAGAATGAAGTCCAAAAGGATGGAGGGATCTCTAAGATCATTTTCCCCTCTCCTCCTAGTTGAATAAAGCTCACTCAGCAGCAATGCACTAATCACAAGCTTTCTCCCTGACAGGCATGTAAAACAGACAGCAAACGATTCTCAAATACACAAACCATAGCCGGCTCAACAAGCCTGAAGCCACAGTGTTCAAAAGTATGAATTCTTCTGAACAGAGATGTTTAACAGACAAGCTGAAGATTACACCAGTTAAGGTTAAAGAATAAACAGTATGTAATGAAACTTGCTGAGCACACCAACTACAGGCAATTCACAAGGCAATATCCTGAACAATTTGGGAGGTATGTATCCAAACTTTGGGTTGCTCAAGGCTGGAACAGCAGCCAGCCAACAGCCTGAGGTTTCTACATAATAACTTGAAAATAAGATGTTTGACTATCAAAGAATCTTCAAGATGCACAAATGAATTGCACAGTAAAGTCCACCAGCAACACAGAGCCTACAGCAGACCCTACTCATGAAGTGCTGCCAGTGAACAGTAAGAATGTTTACATAGCAAAAAAAGGATACAGAAATGCTTTACAGCAACAGTCTAGCAGACGCAGTATGAGCTTACAGCCTCCCAGCACCTTCACAGCCACCGTTTCCAGCAGAGGCTGGCTGGGAATTAAGCACTCTGCTTGGGCCTGGGCTTTATTTTTCCTGTGGCAAGACAAGGGCAAGAAGATGTCTGTGGTCTAGCATCTCCTCCTTCAGTTCTGTAGGCTGACCAAGGGGTAGTATTGCATACAGGGTCACGGCACTTACCCAGGAATCAGTTCTGCCACGGTTTCAATGCAGCCCACCAAGTTCATTTTCCACAGGCGCTTCAAGCATTGTTCCACCTAGGAAAAAAAAGGGAAAAAAAAGAAGAAAAAAAAGGAAAGTCCTGCAGCTGGTGTTCTGAGAGACACTAATGCCCTTGTCTAAGAGCAGTCACTATTTTAAGTGACACCTTCCCATTATCGGTTTAATGGTAAACTGCAGGTTTGTGTGATACAGTGCTTTGGTCATATTCCCATATCTGCATTGTGATGAAGAGACCCCTTTATCACCTTACTGTGAATAGGAAACTAAGAGCAGGAACAGGTCACTGTTCATTGGCACTGCACGGTTTCTCCTGCAGCATATAAATGGGGTACAAGAAACATTTAGACAATGCTCTGAGGCATAAGGTCTGATTTTTGGGTGGTCCTGTACGGAGCCAGGAGTTGGACTCAATGATCCTTATGAGTCCCTTCCAACTCACGATATTCTATGACTCTGTGATCATGCAACATGATGGGGATAAAGTACAGAGGTTTCTGAAATCTTAACAATGGATGTATGGAATGTGTTTGGGATTTAACCAGTCTTTCAAAAACGACAAAGAACAAATGAATCAAGACGGTAAGAACGACTGCTGTTTTATTTCAGCACAGTTATTCGAAGACTACGACAATCTCTTTACTACAGAACTGCTAAAGAATTCAGCTTCTGCCTTAGGAGGCAGTGTCCGACAGAACAGCCTGCAGTTGTTCTTCCACACGCAAACCTCCCCCCTCCCAACTGAATCAATCAGCGATGAGGCTTCAAGACGCACCAGCAGAAATCAAGCCGTGCTTTGCACGATGTCCCAAGGCCTCTCCGGGGCGGATGCATGGCGTGCACAAACCACCCCAGTTGCCCGCCGCTCACCTGCTGCATGGCCAGGTAGGGCCGGTGCCGCAGCAGCCTGCTGTGGAAGACGTAGAGCAGGGCCCGCAGGACGCGTCCCTCGGCGGTCAGGCTCGGCCCGGACAGCCGCTTCAGAGCGCCAACGCAGCGCCGCCGCAGGGCCGGCAGGGAGCTCACTGCGAACGGGCGGCACTCAGCGACCACCGCGCGCCCATCGCCCCAGACTCCGCACGCCCGGGATCGGCTTCCCCCTCCCCGGCCCTCCCTGCGGCCCCCCGGCTCCGGTGCCTCCACCCAGACCCTCCCCACCCCATGCCGGCCGCGGGGCCCGGCAGCCGAGCCGGAGACCTGCGGGGTGCTGGGCGGCCACTGCCACCGCGCTGCTGCTAGCGGGCCATGGCACGTCCACGCGGTTCCACGCAGCGTCGGACGCCGCCATCTTTCGCTGCGCGGGGTGGTGCTGCGCGGGGCGGGACATGCAGGCGGGGGTGCGGCCTGGACTCAGTCACCCCCGGCGTTCCCCGAGCTCATCGAGCGTTGCCGTTTGGGCTGCTGGGAGCCGTGGCTGCAGCTGTTGCCGGCCCCTGCGATGCCCTGCGGCTGCAGCCCGTCAGGCGGTAACACAAGCCCTGCGGCTGTCCCCTGCCATCACGCCATGCCCAGATCACACAACACAAAACGCGATGTGCTTCACGTGAGCAGCAGTCGGCATTTGGAACGGGGGAGAGGACGGAGTGTGCGCTCGGGTACCTGGTCCCAGCCTAAGTCCCTGCCCCCCCTCGTAGTGCCAAGCTAAAGGCTTGGGGCAGTGCGGTTGGAACACTGTGCTGCAGAAGAGGATTTGGAGGTGTTAGCTGGCAACCAGCTGAACGTAAGCCAGCAGTGTGCCCAGGTGTGTGGGAATCAAATGTTGTTTCTGCATTTAGAACAATATAAGAATATTTTATTTCAAGGTCTCAGTATATAAGTGAAGCAATTTGTAGTTATTAAAAAGTAGGTGAATGTCATAGGTACAAAGGCTGCAGCTCCTGTCTGTCCAGCCGTCTGACTGATCTTTGGTGCTGGACAAACAAGACCTGAGTAATAAAGGATCCAAAGAAGAGAAGTTAAAATAATTAACAATATACCTGTATAAACTAGCAACAATGTATGTTTAGATATATATATATATATGTATGTAATGTTGTGTTGTACACATAGTAAAAAATATGCAAGTCGTGACATACCTAAGGATGTGCCTGAAGAGACATCAGGAGGGACTGGGATTCCTGGCCCCCCCCCCGGGGCTCTTTGTTTAACAAAGTGTCCCTCGGACAGAATGGAAGAAGCTTTGAAGGGAATCAACATATCAATACGATAAGAGTACCGAGACATCTTGGAAACAAAAACAGCAGGATGGCGACTGACTGGCACCAGATAGCACGTGAATTAACAAGTGTCAGAATGTAATTAGAAAATACAAACCTCAGGTAAAATTGTAACCTAGAATACCCAACCAAAGGGGAAACAGGGGAGGGAACATGGGAGAAAAGGTATAAAAACTGTAACATCATGTCCTTTGGTGCGCTTCTGCTAGCAGGGCGCCCGCCATTGCAATCGCGAATAAAAACGGCTTTTATCAGAGATACCGTCCTGACCAAAATTATTGAGGTATTTCCAACAGGTGGCCAAGGGCAGCTGCACTCCTGGCTTGTATCAGGAGTAGTGCAGCCGGCAGCAGCAGGGAGGAGATCACCTCTCTGTATGCAACACTGGTGAGGCCGCACCTCAAGACATATCATAGAATTGTAGAATGGCCTGGGTTGAAAAGGACCACAATGTTTCAACCCCCCTGCTATGTGCGGGGTCGCCAACCACCAGAGCAGGCTGCCCGGAGCCACATCCACCCTGGCCTTGAATGCCTCCAGGGATGGGGCATCCACAGCCTCCTTGGGCAACCTGTTCCAGTGCGTCACCACCCTCTGTGTGAAAAACTTCCTCGTCATGTCTAACCTTAACCTTCCCTGTCTCAGTTTAAAACCATTCCCCCTTTTCCTGTCTCTGTTTCCTCATACTTTGGCCAAAGATGAATGTTCTCTCACCTGCACCTACTAGTATTGCCATTAATGTATTTGCTAGAGACAACTACATAGACTGAGCAGAACTTTTGCCCCATCTCATTATTTTAGAATCCAATTTGTTACATGCTTCTTGTTTTTCCTTCAAAGAGCTTTGTGCCCATGCAAATTAAAGTGGTGTCCCTTTAAAAAGCTAGAGCAAGATTGGCATTAGCGTTCACACCTGTGGAGAAGTGTGAGGGAGCAAACCTTGGGTCAGAACTGATAAAAGGCTGTCGCCTGAGCATTCTCTTATTCTGGGAAGGAGGCTGTTAAGCTTCCTAGTCTAGCAGAGAGTTGTAAAAATGAATATGGAGTCTCCATGCTGTGAGCAGAGGGCTACAAAGGTCTCTCTAGCTGAGATTCTGAGGTGCTTTGAGCACCCTATAAGCGAAGAACAAGCCTGGGCTATTTGCTTTCAGTGCTGCTGCAGAATGAAAGAGTTAGCCCAAAGGCTGTACCCATCGCTCCATTCTGTATTCATAAAAGGTCCTGGGAGCATCTTTATTCATGCTGATGGCACTGTTTCCTTCCGGGTGTATCATAAGTCTGGTAAGAGCAAAAGTAGCTGTGGATGCCAGGGGTTGTTTCTGTAATTGGTTGAAATTTAAGGACAAAGTGGAGAAAAGCTTTTATTTTTCTCCTCCTTCTCTGTATGTTCAGGTTGTTCTCACTGTATAGGCTGTTCTTCTGTCTATGCTTTATTCTAAAGGTCTCTATTTAAGAGATAATGCAGATACTTCTGCCAATTTTTCTGATAATGCTTTAGTGTGTCATTTACTACTAGGGAATAGCTGGAATTAAAATTCATTGCAGCTTCTGTTATTTGAAACAAATAATTTGAGGTTTCATTTTGTGTCCTGCTCTGTTCATCTTCTAATCTGTTATTCCACTGCTGTATTAACTCTCAAGGCAAATCTGTGACTGTTAGTTCTCCTTTTATTATTATTATTATTATTATTTATCGCCGTGTGTAGCTAGCAAACAGCAACAAGCTTTGTCTTATGCATTTGCACTGCTGTGGAGTTCATTGCTAGGCTGACTACAGGGACAAGAGTGGGTAGTAAAGAACAAAGACAAAGATCCATTGCCTTCCTTGGGGTTAGATATATACTAACAAAGAAAAGAAACTGAACAGTGGTACTTAAATTGGGGCTAGTGGTCACAATAAATAAAGGGTATCTTGCATTGCTAGGCAGGATTCTTGAAAAGCAAGCCTGCTTATCTAAAAACTGTTGATTATACTGCCTGTGCAATTATCATCCTGCCCTGCCTCCTCTTGTTTCCCTTTCAGATGCTGGCAGTATTCAGCAGTCAGAGGAGAAGGTAAGCCTGTGTCTTTGCTTTTGTATATGTGCAGATATAATCCTGCTGTGTAGAAAGCCAGCATGGGAGATGCAGGCGTCTAGCTGCCTTAAACTGACAAAGTATTTACATTTACTGGGTACTGTGGGTGTGACTGTCCCCTGCAATCTGAAAAACAAAATAAAATGTTAGGAGTGAGCTCCAGTAAGACTATGGGACTGGGAAACAAACAGTGTGTACCAGTGCTGCTACTGTGGAATAGAGTATGGGCTTTTTGTCCTGGTTACATCATTTAGAGGTGCTAGATAAGGCAATTTAAAAGCTTAACGTAGCTCACTGGGGAGTGTCCCAGGCTACTTGAAGAGCAGTCATTTGCTTTTTAAGCCCTTTTCAATTCTGAGAGATGTGCTCAGCCCTGTAGGGCAGCAGCAATAGGAAATGGCTGTGGAGTTGCACTGCTTCCTTGGCTTCTGTCTGCAGCTGCTGGAGTACTTGGGAATGGTGATCTATGAAGCCCTGGACTGGGGAATTGACAGCCAAGTAGAGCGAGAATTGAGTGATCCACTGGATAAACTACTCCGCCTCATGTTGAAACTGGATGATGAGGGAATGAAGCCAACAGTCACCCTGCAGGATGTTATCAAGGTTTTCTTCTTTTTGCTTAGTAAACACAGCTGCTTTAGAGGAGCTGATGGCTAATCATGCTGTTAATCAGGATGACAGACTGTTTCTGGGGAGAAGCTGGGTAGTTTGTTGGATGGCATAGGGATGTGGCTTTTCTGTCAGAGCTTGGAAGACAAAAAACATCTAAGGTGCACTCAAGTGTCTATGGAAAAGAACTAAGAAGGAAGTCTGAAAGTGGCTCTCACAGCTGTGCTTACAGGGTTCTTCAGCATGTAGTCTCCAATAGTAGTGTTCAATACCTAGAAGACTACACATATTGAAACGAGTCACTTGTCCATAATATTTGGTTTCTGCAAGAGGATTTGAATGTCACAGCTCAAACTAATAGCCTCCTCTCAGCCATAATTTTAGAAAACAAAAAACTGTCTGCGCCCTGGTCTAATCAGGGTAGGGAGCCAAGGGGAAAAATGACATGACAAGTGACTCCACCTGCTGTGTTTTGTTGTGGTTTGGAAGCTTTCCCTTCCAGGTACTTATTTCAAAGTACAACTTGTAGAGATCAGGATATATGAATCACACAACTACTGAAGCTATTGTAAATATAAGATTTGGCATCTTTCATCTTTGCTCCTCTGCATCTACAATAAAACAAACAAAAAGATACAAAGGGGCAATGAGGAAAATTATTTTTAACCACAGATGGAGGAGAAAAAGAGTTTTGCTTTCTTTAACCTTCATGTGTTTTTATTTCAAGGAGATCTCTTATAAACAGTTCCACTTCTTTCAGGCCTGTGAGCATCACGTGTCCACGACTTCTGAGGCTACCAGTCATTACAAAACGACCTGTAAGAGTCTTTTTACTGAATTTATGGAACTTCAGAAGCTTGTATCCATCATTCAGACTTCCAAAGAGGTATATTTGGCATTGCCTCTTATCTACTACGCTTTCTACCTCCATAAATTGATCTAGTTATAATCTTCCCATTGCACTTGAAATGGAGTACCTAGCTGATGGTCTGTTTTCGTAACATGGAGCATTTATTTTTTTTTGCACCACAGTAGCAGTTTATTGTAAATTGTGAATGTTTGGGTGTTTGGGGCTTCTAAGCTTTTCAAGTCAATGTTAATTATTTATAGTGGATAAATGGAAAAGCACTGGACAGTGCAATGTGATTACCTCTTGTGCTTACTTCTTAGAGTCTAAAAAAAATGGATGAGGAAGATTTGCTGGAAACCCACGTGCAGAAGGAAAAACAGTGGGTAAGGGATTTAATTCCTTCATTAGAGGAGGTTGGGCTTGTTTGTCTACCCTTGCTCTCCGAGGCTTCCCAGTGACTCCTTTGTTTAAACAAACAAACAAAAATAGAGCTTGAACATCAATTACACTTGTTAGGTTGTTCAAGAATTTAAGTAGTTAAAGACTTCTCTGCAGAACAAGCTGGGAACTGAACTTGAAGTTAAGTTATTTCACGTGTTTACCTCATGTGGATGCTTTTTCTGCACAAAGAGCCTCTTTGTGGTTCAACTTAAACCACTTCTAAAAGTGAAATTGGAGGCACTCTTTGGAATAAGTGTCCACAAATAGTTACTCATGCCGTTTCTTCCTGAAAATGAGCCCCACGCTCCAACTCTTGGCAGGAATTGATACCTGTCAAAAGGAATCTGTTCCTTTCTGTAGCTGGATTGACAGCTCCCAGAAGACTTCCTGTTGGTGATCAGAGTAAGGTGGACTAGATCACTTTATCATGTGGAGTCTGTGCTAGTTCAGGGCTGGAGGGGACTGAAAGTAACTCCATCCATCCTCGTAGTTGTGGAGCTCTAGCAGCACAACAGAGGCATGAAGGAGGGCGAGGCTGGAGATGTAGCTCATTGCCTTCTGTTTTCTGTGTTACTTGTCTTTCTGTTCTGTCCTTCTGTAGATCTTGGAATATGTGTTTGGGGCAGAGAAAGCAACTTATTCTACTCTTTTCCAAGGCCCTACACAGTCAGGGCTCAATCAGAAACAAATAGTTCTTCTGGCTGGAGCTCTGCCCAGCATAAACAAATGCTCTGTAGTCTGGAGTCTGTGGAGACAAACGGCAAGCCCCAAGAGACTTGTGGACTTGCTTTCTTTGTCTAAATAGCACTTGCTTTGAAGCGTGCTCAAACTATTCGTATGAAAATGTTTGTGAAATGTGTGTTTGGGCATATTCTCAAATTTGTGATCTATTAAAATAAGCTGGCAAGCTATCTTAAACCACAAACTCATCAACTGCTGTAGCGCTTTTCTGCAGGGAATACATGAATAAATACATGTGGCCTGGAGGCCAGTGTATTTGGCCTCTGCTCCTTCAGGAGACAGGAATTCCAAAAGCAGGATGTCTGTTGCAAATCCTCTGCCTCTAGTTTCCAAGTCCCTAAGCACCAGTTCACTGCATCGCTCTGACAAACTCTGGAGTTTAAAATAACCAGGGTGCCAACTTCACTGGGATTCCACAGATTGGAGCTGATTCCTTAAGTGGTGCCAAGCAGTTAATGCTGTCTGTGGACCACACTTTTCCATCTTGACTGCTATGAAGTGGGCTTTCTGAAACACATACTGCAACCTGATATCATGCAGGGTTGTTTTGTCTCAGCAGTGCTAATTCATATGTGTCACAAGACAATCTTCCCCTTGAAATCTAAGCACAGAGATCTCTCGGGATCAGCATCTCACCACTTAAGATGTTGAACAGAATGGAGAGTGTTTAGTGTTGAATAGAAGACAAACACCAATCTATTTGCCTAGCTCTTTCTTCAGTAGAACTTCAAGAGATTTTTTTTGTATATGTGTGTGTTTTCCTACACAATAAATTAGGATAGTCAAGGAGGTATGGCTAAATATATGGCTACAATTTGACTGCTCTTGTTTTCTGGAGTTGAGATACCACTGTTCCAAAATTCAGCTAAAACAATCCAATTAAATGCCTTTCTGCTGAAGGCAGCCTATCAGTCAGAGTTTACATAAAAATTTTCTGCTATTATACCAAGATATCTGAAGGCATAATTTTAGAGAGCACACTTCATCCTGTAAATGGAAGATGGATAGGAATTTTAATCAGAAGTTCTGTTCTGAGGCAGTTTCTAAAACATGTTGCTTCCCTCTTTGCTGTTTATAATACAATCATTTTCATACTCCATTTGCCTTTGGGAACTAAATAAGCTGTTGACTTTGCACTTCCATTACAATGTTGTCTAAACAGGCTATTGAGTGGATTATGGTTTTTTGTTTTTTTTTCCTGCCTTTAAGTTTCCTTGCCTATCCTACATGCCTGAGCATCCTGTGGAAACAGGTATTAGTACAGGAACAGGATGAGAAGATATGAGTTATCAACTTATGTCTCCAGGCTGAAACCACTAACATAAGTTGCTGTTAGAGATCTCTTTCCCTTTGTCTTCCTCTAGTTTGTGGGCTCTTCAACCCTTGATTTCCAAAAGTTCAGAGGATTTTAATCATAAGACTTGGGATTTCATTCTCAGTATTTCCTAGAACGCAATAATATTAAGACAGAAAAGAGGAGGGGGAAACAAAAACAAACAAAAAAAAAAACAACAAACAAACAACTCTTCTGGTACATGGAATGCTTGCAGGAAGTACTTCAAGAAAATGGGTCTTAAATACCTGGTAATAAAAACTGTGTTTTGATAAAGTATGTTCATTAAGTTGGTGACAAAAATCAGGGATAAACCTGGTACTATGCCCTAATCTTCGAGTGGGTTAAGGGGTACTGTTGAGAACACACTTTGATGTTTCTGCAAAACTTCAGTTACTCAGTTCGCCCCATTAACAGGGAGGGAGAGAGTACTCTTCCATGAGTTCTAGGCAGTTGTTGACTTGTTTCTCACTGGATTCTCTTAGGCACCCCTGTGGCCCAGTGTCATCCGTGAACTGCAGAAAGGTGTAAAGCTGCGGAAGGCCACTGAGCGACCACAGCGTCCTGTCTCTCTGAAAGAATGTACTTACTCCCCTTATGAATTACTTCTAGATGATATTCGGCACAAGAGGTACAAACTTCGGAAGGTGAGTGACTACAGTCAAGGGACAATTTTGGAATCACCTGGTTTCTAAACGATATTCGTTTCAGCTGAAAGGCACACTTCAGGTCTTTCTCAAAGGTAAATCCAGTCCAAAAGTATTTACAGCTCCCTCTCAGCTGCAGCTCAATATTTGATCACTATGTTTATCCAACCAAACACTTCATTTCCAGTACCTTTCTAATCTGGGGCAGCCAAACTTTTATGAAGCTGGATGGCAAACTCATTTCCCCTCCAGGGGTCAGTCAGTTCCTTCTCTGGCGCAATTAATCTGCCTTGCACAAAACAACTCTATTAAACAAACTCTTGCCTGCTCATGCTTTTGTACTCAGACACTTGTCTTCACAGGCTGCTTGAGTTGTGCAATGCTTGGCATCTCTTACTACATTTCTTGCCTTAGCTGCTGTGAGATGTGTGAAAGTGTAAAATCACTGTGGAGTTAGTGCTCTGCTCAGCCTAAGGCAGAGGCCTGTAGGAGTGTATATGGTCTACTGCAGGAGCTTAGGCAGGATGGAAAAAAAAAAAAGCTCAACTGCTTCCAGGGGCAGCTGTGGTGCTGACTCAAGTGGTAAAGGCTTCCAGCAATGTTGATGTTGGTGAAGATGCGTAGATATTAAAATGACTGAGTGCCTCTGAAGGTTTGTGATGCTGTTTACTTGCTGCAGCTTGAGCTGGGAATGACGAACAGATCTAAAACACTAGCATAAGGCTTTGTGGCATTGGTGTGTTTTGCAAACAGGCATCTTGGCAGAAGAAGAGACACCACTCCACTTATAATAAAGACCAATATTTTAAAAAGTGAAAAGTTTGCTTAGCGTGCTAGACATCAACTCCTAGAGTGCAGGGGGTTCAAATCTTCAGCTAAGCCCTCATAAAGCCCTAACTCTTACTTTTCTTGATTGTGGTGCCAGCCTTCAGATAAGGCTCTAACACTTATCTGGAGACTGATTTTGTTCAGAAATACATGAACAGTAATGGAAAGGAGAAAATACTTCACACAACTACTCGTTTCATTGATACTGTTATGTACTGTAAAGCAGCACTGTGTAGTACAGAAACATAACTGAAGGTGGCAGGATGAACTGGCTCTTGATTTCTTTTTTCTTTTTTATTCCCTGTGGTTGACAAGAAGCACAAGCTTCAATATGAAGAGCATTTGTTAAAAAATGCTGGGAGAAAACAAGGAGTACTTACTGTTTCGGCCTTTGTTTGAGAAGTCTCTTAAACAAGGATTTCCCCATGTGTAAAGCTACTTTAAAGCTCCTGTATCAAACAGTGGTCTAATTTGCAAATGTATTAAAGCACAGCTAGTGGTGTTTTACCTGCACTCTCATGTATTCTGCAATTGTATACACAGGGGAAGCAAATGGCGTAGCCTCAAAGTAAAAGTGGACAAGGAAGATAAAGACATACATGTACAACTTGACTTTTTTTTTTTTTTCTGTCCTCTCCACAGAAAACACTGGCCTTGATGAAACAATCTGCCTCACAAGAATACCTGCACTGCAATTCTATCTTGCTATTGTTCCTAGTTTATGCAGGGCTGTAAACCAGTCTCTGGGTCTCTAGCTTATGCATACAGTAGCCTGCTGCTACAGTTCTTGTTATGGTCTTGTTAACCTATTCAGTATCTCTCCTCCTTGGAGCTGAGATATCACTGATGAAAGTATTGTGATCAAGTCCTGACATTAAAATATGACTACAACATTTTTTTTCAGTGGCTTCTTAGAGCATTTTGAGCTGCTAGGACTAGAATGCTGTCTGCTTCCTATGCATGCTCCAAAGGGCCGTGCAGGGCTTCTGATTATCTCTTGCCGTAGGCAAAGCTGTCTCTGCCAAAAACCTCTAAGCAAACTTAATCATTCTACATTTTCCTACTTTTTTTTTTTTTAATTTCTTCTCCACATTCCTTATTCTCAGTTTTTTGAGTTATTCAGTGTGCTGCTGAATGGGAAGGTGTACAAGCTGTAGAGAAAGGAACTTATTACACTATTTTGCTTTTTCAGGTGATCATCGAGCAAAAATGCAGAATCCCCAGCAACGCTGTAGCTGCTCCCAAACCTGATCTAAAACCTGTAGGTGTCTTGGTGCTCTATCTAATGATAGCAAAACAAGATAACTTCAGAGTTGACAGGATGGTTTCTGGGAATATGGTTTTAATGTTTTAACTACTGGTTTGGATTTAGGAGAGGGCTATATTTTAATTAAATATTGGGCAGAACCCTCTGCCAACACATGAGATCAGGAAAATGGGAGGTGGCAAGTCTTCAGAGAAAAATGATCAGTCTATTTCCACTGCTACTTCTTCCACCTGGAACACTTTGTGGTCCTGAAAATACTTTTATACTACTTGATCAACCCTTGTTTCAAATCTGAAAGTTGCTGAAGTGTTCTTTAACAAACACATTATCTAAAGCTTCACTCATGTGCCTCAAAAAGCAAGAAATGAGGTATGGAAAGCACAGGTGTAGAGGGCTCAGTGCCCTCTTGAGTGAGAGGCACTTGTAATGCAGTGAATTTGCTGAAGGTCTAGTTGTGTCACCACTGTCTACCCGCTTTAGCTACTGGCTCTTTGCGGTGCTATGCTCTGCCTGCAGGTGCTGGAGTGGAAGCTGAAAGAGTGTGTGCCATCAGAGCCTACTTTACACAAACAGCTCATGGCAGAAATTAAGCAACCACAGAAGCTTCAACCGTCATCAGCAAGGAAAAGTGGGAGCAGGCATAAAGGTATTTGCTACGAAGTGACCTTATCAGGCATACAAATGAAGTTGCTATTGACTAAAAATAATGGATGGCATATAATGTAGGGAAGGAGGGAATGCAAGCTTTGTTTGTAAAAGATATTTCTGGAAAATCTCTTTGTGGCTTATTAAGTCTTGAAGATGTTTCAACTTGTTATTTTTTAAGTAGAATGTTAAATTTGTCAACTGACTTAGAGAACAGGATTTCAATAATCTCCTAAAACTAAAATACTAAATAACAGGGCAAATATCAAACTCTGTTATATGGGTATAAGATGTGTTACTTTCTTGCCACAACATAATATCTTATTGTGTGGGTGTATATTTTTTTTCTTTCACTTCCCTCACACCCCCTGGCCCCCCTTTCCCCCCAGGAATGTCTGTGATTCCAAATATTGCCTTGAAACCTCTGAATGATAGTTTTTTAACATCCCAAGATTCCAGTGCAGCATTTCAGATTGTCAACGCAATAGCACAGCATCCAAGATCAGGAGTTCAGGTAAGGCTTTAAATGAAAGGACTAAATAAGTATAAGCAGTCTATTCAAGCATTGTACCCGTACAGATATGTAACTTAGAAAATCAAGTTCAAGTCTTAGTGTGAGCAGTCTTGTCCCTCACAAGTAAACAAACATGATACTATTATGTTCACTGGAGTTCTTGATTCTGCAGAAACTCATGTGATATTTAGACACTACTTTTTGTGACACGACTGTAGCCTATAATTCTAAGGTCTGCTGTTGTCACTGAAGCTAGGTATTCTCAAAATCTTGATACATGTAGGACAAATTTTGGCCCGTATTAGCCAAACTCCTACTTTTACCTTACAGTGAGGCAACTGATGCTAGATGTATTTGCATTTCATGTGATTCAGTTTCAGGAAGCAACTTTACTGATGAATTCCCACTCTTCTGCCTGTGGAGCAACTAAAGGAGCCCCATTTTTCAGTAAACTGGGCTATGCAGGCTTTGGGTTTTTTAATTCCGTAGACTGATCTCAACTGTGTGGTCCTGGGATTCAGACTGAGCACAGTCAGAAATTATATGGAATAGAACTGAAGCCCTAACACATTATGTCTAGCACAGATGCTCTGGCAAACAAACAGGAATCTGTTTTCTGTAAACATTTGTCTGAAATGCATTTGCTTAGCTGAGGAAAACGGATATGAATTAATAAAAGCAGAAAATCTTAGCTATATTTGCACAGGAATGTGCTACTTGTAGGAATGTTCACTGCTTGCGAACTAGTGGTGTATTATTGTGAACTAGAAAGACCTTCTCTATGGAGGCTGCAGCTGTTCTGCTTTTCTAGAGAAACTAGAAACTATGCTCTCTACATACAGCATTGGGTTTGAACTAGGTTACTGGGACTCTAACTCTTTTCCAGTGTTGCTACATGTGAGCCAGCACTAAGGAAAATGGCAAAGTACTCTGAAAGCTGTAAAGGAGGAATCCAGTGAAGTTGGTTCCTGACCCACTGAAAATCTGAGACTAAAATCAGCATTTAACTTGATTGAGGATGATAACAGATGAATCTGAAACTTAACCAGCTTGATTGGAGCTTCCTGTTTGGGGAAAATTTTCTTGCAATTGCCTCTTGGAACACTAAGTTTCTAAATATTCTATATTATTTTCTTTCTTCCTTCTTCTTCTGACTAAGCCTTGTGCTGTTTCTGGTTGATTGAGTCCTGGGTTTTGTTTAGTAGTAGTTAGTCTGAGCAAGCTTAAGAGTACCTTGTCTTCTGGTCTGCAGGAAATGACTCCAAAGCTGCCTTCCAGCAACCAGCTTGCCTCACCCAGGTCATCAGTAGTGTCCTACAGCAGCAGAGGTCAGTGCTGTTTTTACTATATGTGTAAACCAGGTGGTGACAAAGTACAGTCAATGTCAGTGGCCTGCTGGGTTGCCATAAACTTAAGTTAGGGCTTACTGTACTGCACCTCTCTGATCACTAAAAGGTACTTGACAGTGTTGGAGCTTCTTCTAAATCATGAGTCTGGGGAGGTGTCCTTAGAAAACCATTCCTCTGCAGTTGACTGATGCAGGAGATGCTGTACATCTCCTGCAGCTTCAAAACAATGATAACATATCCCAAAAGGCATAATTGAATTCACAGTAAAAGCTTAATGAGCCTTTTGAATGTTCAAGTAGAACATTTGATTTTATTAAACTAAATGGTGCTAATGAAGACTTATCGCTTCCTACTGACAAGCATAATTACAGTAATCTCTGCTTTTTGTGATCTGAATTAATGGGGTTTGAGAAGGAGAGATGCAGGCCCAGCTGTCTTCGGAAGGCAATGTCATGCTCTTGGCTGTTCAGCTTTTTAGGGGGAATATTTAGAAGCTGCTAGCCCATCTTTTTTCTGCAGTCTGAAACTTTCTTTCTACCCAGGTCTTGCTGCAGATCATACACTTCCTCCCAAGAGCACACTCATGCTAGGAGACCTACAGCCTAACAGTGTCTTGAATGCTGGCCAGCAGCAGCTGCATCCTTACAGAGGAAGGTCCAAATCTTTAGACACTGGCCTTCAAAGCAAGGAACTTGTAAGTCTGGCATACCTGGCTATTCTAATATATGTGATGATGTTTCTAGTGTGCACCTTGAACCTTGTGTGCATGCACTGAGTGTGTTATGCTGGTTTTATTTAAGCCACATTGTATGTTCAGCTTAAGTTGGGATATTATTTTTTACTTGGAGGCAGTATGAAACTTGTAGTGTCCTTGTGAGGATCTGTATTGCTCCTTCTCCCACCCCTGGATAAACTTCTAATCTTATCATAACCCTGACCTCTTTGTTCAGCAGCATAGCGGGGGATGCAGGTGGGCTAGGCTCCCCACCTAGATAAAAACCGGTGATCTTGTTGAAAAGGAAAGAAAAAATAACTGCTATTTGTGGGGGGCCAGTGGGTCTTTTGGGAAAGATAAGGCAAGAGCATTGTGCTGTGGAAAGAGAACTTGTACCATAGGTGAAGAGGAAAAAAGGTACCATCTGTGCTGTGTCTGTATCCAAAGGTAGTAGAGTTCCCTGGAGACTGGCTCTGGAGATGGGATTAAATACTATGGGGGCCAAAGGACATGCTTCCCTAGTGCAGCTTCAGGAAACTACTTGAGTTTTTGACTAGAATCTCAAAAACTAAAGCAGTATTCCCTCAAGTGTTCTCTAATAGCGACATACAGCCCATCAGCAGAAGTGAGTTCTGGATATAAATGCTGCTGAGCCTCTTGGGGCCAAGTTTTGAGAAAAGCTTTTCCAGTGTAAGTGTATTCAGCTCTTTCTGATGCTTAAATTGTGTCTTTGGACAGGATTGCTACTTTCCTAACACAACACCATCACCTACCATTGCTGAACTGATTGGAACCAGATATGCAGTAATAGTGCTAAAACGAGAAGGCTTTTCCCAAGGAGGTAGCGATGTCTTTCCAAGAGCGAAGGTATGTTTCCTTCTTCTTTGCAGAGTGCTGTCCTTGCCTTGATAGAAGCTGCCCTGGTTTCATGTCTTAGTGTTGAACTGCTGAGGTACTCTGCCTCAGTTCTTCCTGTTCATGTGGCCGATCTGAGTTTGTCCCTAGGCTGTATAGGATCTTTTAATACTTGTGTTGTGATGGCTTCTAATCACGCTTAGGCTGTGTAAATTGCCTAAGTAACAGCCTACCCTTCACGCAATACTTTGTCTGTTATTTCTATGCTAGTACAGCTGATTGCCATTCCTGTCGGCCAGCTCTGAATTCACAAAGATGTAGATTGAAATTTGGTACGCAGAGAAGCAAGAGCTTTTAATTCAGGCTCTTAACATTTGAGTTGTGCTGACCCAAGCCATCCTGCTGAGAGATGAATGTAAAGGCCAGAGAGATGAGGGAGGCAGAGAATGCTACAGCACAGGGCTGTTGCCTGTCTGCATTGCTTACTTATTCACAGCCTGTTCTAGAGGGCCTGCTCCCACCAGCCCCTCAATAGCAGATGTCTTTAGAGCAAGCCCTTTGCAGCACAGATGTGAGGAATTTCATGCTGCTAAGCTTTGGGGTCAGCTTCTTGTACTCACTTATGTAGCACTATACGCAGAGCCAAAGAGTTCTGCTAGTGCAGCTATGATGATTCCACTCCTGTCTCATGAATCTCTGTTTCCTTCTCACCTTACTTACCAATGTTGCTTTAATTTGCTTTGTCTCTGCTTATTCTAAAATGGCTCTCTTACCCCCTTTGTGTTTTCACTGTTGAAGGTTTTTTTAGCTTTCTCAAGCTCTGCTTCTCAAGATAATATCACTTCTGACTGCCAGCTGTGTATGAATGTTCTTTTTATAAAGTTCAAGAGACTCATCAGCTTCCTTATGACTCATTTATTGCTTCAGGATTGGATTCAAAGTTGCCCTGACTTAATCTCTTTGGGATTGTTGCAGTCTACCTCAAAGAATGTTTCTCTTCTTGTCTCTCTTCTTCCCTCTCTTAACTAGCTACTGTTACGCTCTTGCACAATACAGCTATTGTTTGTTCAAGAGCCTTTTTTTAAACTCCTGTTGTCTGGCAGCTGCCCCGAACCTCTGCATCATAAAAACACGGACTTACAAATAAGACCTCTTTTGCCTTTTTAGCTTTTAATTCTTGTGTCTCTGCTATCCTTCAATGGATCTGTTATTCTATGTGGATCTAAAGCCTTTAGAAGGTTAGCTTATATGCTAGCTCTTTGGCAGGCAGTGGATACTGCTGGTAGAAAGATATTTCCTGCTGGCATTCACAAGTAACTTTCCATTCCACAGATCTGTTTCAGCTGCCGTAAGCAGATGTTTCTTAAGTGGCCTTACAGCTGTTACCTCTGCAGCAGGTGAGTGGGTACAAAAGGACTGAATGAGGATGGAGAAAAGAGTGAAAGAATAGCGATGAAAATACTCAGAATTCATATAGTAGCGGTCCTTGGATTGGGATGGGTTCCTTAGCCTTTCAGCTCTGCCTCAGTCCACAACCTAGGCTGAGAACATGGGAAAAGTTGCGTCTGAAGTGGCATCTCAATATTAACTCTTAGTAGTAAGCTAGCAATGTCCAAATTTACTGTACAAGCATAATGCTGCTTCTCAGCAATTACTTCTCAGCAATTACTGTTTTCATTTTGCTCTGTAGGTTGGATTTTAATTCAGTCAAGGGCTTGAGCAGGTTCTGGGAGAGCCTTTTCAACAGAACTTTCTATTCAGGACTGGAAAAGCAGACTCTAGACCTTGTGACTGAGAAGGGAAGCGGGCCCAGTATTATCCACTGATTTGTCAGTTTTTTCTCTTCATAGGAGAGGAAACGAAATTTCAGGCTCATTTAAATCTATTTGAAGCAGCAGCAAGGTGCTGCTTTGAATACAAGCAATAACTAAGCAACCAGTGGTAGTTCAGTAACTGCTGTTGGTGAAAACTAATGGGCACTTGCATTTAAAACCTTCAGGCTACGAATGATGATGTGCTTCAGATGACCTAAAGTACTATAAATACCATAGGAGGGTTGGCAAACTGAACAGAGAACTCTAGGCTAGTTCACTTTGCCTTCAAGTGACTTCACTGCAGTCAGAAACTAAGGCTCTGGATAAGTCATCCTTAACTACAACATCTCTATCTACTGAGCTCTTCTCAAACATAATGCTGGATATTTCCTTTTCTTAGTGTTGTCTGCTGTGACTGCTGCATCAAGGCAAGTCTAGTTTTTGCAACAAACATGGTTTTTTTTCTGTTTTCTCTGCACTTCACTTGGTCATAGGAAGCTTTCCTTCATCCCACTGGGACCTCAAATCTACCCTCTAGCTTGTTTCTTAGAAAAAGAGGCAGTAATAGAAGATGCAAAAACAACTGGGAAAGAAAGGCATGTCAGCTGAAACAGCTCTGGCTCCTCTTCCTTTGATCCTGTGTAAAGTTGTTGGGATTACTCTGTGCTCTATTTATGCGAGGGTCAGGGAGTTCACTGCATTAATGCTTATCTTCTAAGTGCAGTAATAAATCAACTACATGCCATGCAATCTTTCCTGCTAAGACAGAGGGTTTCCCTGAGAACTCAGGTGACTTGTGCTGTGATTCTAGATGTCCATGCCCTTCAGAATGTGTGTACATCTCCCACTTCACTTCTTAAAACTTTTGAGACTCTCCAGAGAAGACGACCCAGCTACTCAAGAGCAGAAGAACTCAGAGTTGCTGCATGAAATGGAGAGATGGAAGTGTTATAGGTAAGCTAGGACAGATGTACTATGCTTTTACCTTGAGTGGTGTTACTAGATACATGTCAGCAGGTTTGTTTACCTATGCATACAGCTGCATTATGTAGTCTCGTTCTGGTCAACTGAATGTTATACTGAATGACTGGTGCAACTGATCTACAGCTCATAGAAAGTTATTGCACTCAGATGCAGAACGCTCTTAGTGGAAATACTCATTTGTATGAGAATTTCCCAAATTCTCACTGTGTTCTATATCCACAACAGCTGGGGGTTTTTTCCTACAATCCAAGAGTACCCTATCCAAACCTAGAACAGAAATACATGAAAGGTATAAGGCGTAACTGACTGAAGAGTAATGTAACAGATGGTTTTCTCAGTCCTCTTCCCAGCATTCAGACACCTTTTCTATTCCTTTTGTCCCTGGAAGAGAAATTATTGCCAAATGAATTTTTGACAGGTCTGAGTGGAAAATACCTTGTGAGCATAAGTGCAATATCTAGAACTGGGAGCATATGTTCTGTTCTCCTCTTTCCAAATCTATATTTGTGTATGTTGTACTGGGTGAACAGGTATCTACTTTCTCTGATACTATTCTCTAATATAGCCAAAATAGTCACCACATTTTCTGGTTCAAATGCTTGTACTTCAGCATCCAAAACTTGGGCCAGTGTTCACTACAGATGTTAGCACTGACAGTGCCTTGGTCTGGCTTACAGTGCAGATGCTGCAGAAGAGTTCTAAGTGACTGCATTACTGCCATGCTTCCAGATGTCAAAGAAACATTGTACAGCATATGCTGTAAATCATAACCTTGTATCCATCACAGATATCTGTAAGCTAGCCCTTATGTTGAAATACTATTAGTCAATAGAGAAGTCTCAGTGAATGAAGTTCTGGTGCCTAATAACTTTCCCAAGTGTGAGCTGACTGCTCCATTGAACCCATCCACTTAGCTAAAATCGCTCACCAATGTTGGATCAGGTCTTGGGGAAGGGTGGAAAAAGTTCTGTACCCTCCAACAGATACCTAGGTTGATTTACTTGTCTGCCTTCTTTTCTTTTCCTCTCCTGCTCCAGTGTACCTGTCATTTTGGAGCCCCATGGCCTAGCACAGCCTCTGTGCTGTCACACAAGGACCATGGCAAACTGGCTGACTGCAGACATCTGTACTCAATGTGAGCATTATCTGTTGAATGTGGCTTCCAACCAGCAGCAGAACATCCCACTCAGGAGAATTTCCCAGTCTTGGACTAAACTGGAATGACTCTGCTTTATATTTTTCCTGTCACCTGTTCTGTACCTGAATTAAATTAAACGGCTTTATGCACTTTACTGCCATAAAGGCCTGAGTAAAAGACTTTCCCACTGCTTAGTTGAAGTGGGAAGTACGGTTAGTATTTATGTATTGTAAAGCATTATAAAGCATTGTGGTTTTTAGAATTGTTTTAATCCTTTTATGTTTCTTTGGGGGAAAATAAATGTTGAAGCACTATCACGCCTCTAGCATTCCTCCTTTGCACCTGCAGTTGTCATTGTTCTGTGGCACTGTTTGCAGTCATTGCTAAGCAGACTTTGTCCTGTGTCATGTAATATTGGGAACTTTTCTTGTGTTTGTGAGAGTCTTGGAAGTGGAACTGTCAGTCATGTGATCACAACACCGTACAATTTACAAATACTTCTTCCTTCCTGATAACTCACTACAAAGCACACAAACTCAATCCTATGAGACGTGTACCATCGTAGTGATGGCTGTCAAGCAGCCTGCTCAATCTGCTTCCTCAGGAATTGCTCCTGATTTGATATATTTTTTTTGTGTGTGTGTGCCAGCTGTGCCTTGCCAGCAAAGCTTTCCGGGTCACTGAAGTGCCTGGTCTATCTTAATGCCATCATCACCCAAGGGAGGATAGCTGTTTTGTACAGAATGTTATTATTTTTTTTGTCCTGACTACTGCTTTGCCCTAAGCTAAATGGATCTACTGAACCTGTGTACCACTGGACAAATTTTGGTGAAATCTTTATGTGGCTAAAACCAGAAGTGAGATATTTGATAGTATGTTTCTCCCCACAAATTGCCAGTGTGGAAGGGGATGTAGGTGTTCCGATTTGTTTTCCACAGAATTCTATTCTACGTGGTGTGTCTTGCAGAGCCTGGAAAAGACAGTGCTGAAGGATACAATGGACTTGTAACTGGAATTGGACTTGTAGCTGGAATGAGTCATAGCAAAGAAAATAATGGTTGAGAAGGGGAAAAGAAGGGCCAGTTCCCCTAGAGAGGGGAAGAAAGACATGTTTAAGCTGAGCTCAAGGTGTGCCTCCAAAGTGCCAGAAGGGTCAATATCTCCAACTGACTTGTGCTGGCCTGACTCTGTTTCCTCTAAATTGCTTGTCTGCAAGCTTCTGCCTACATGCGGGTTTGGACAAGCTCTGCAAGTAAATGAATGTAGAGAGGCTGAAGCTTGTGTTTCCTTTTGGAGCAAGTTCAAGTGTTGTTCTTTTTTCAGTCAATTAGGAGGGGTGCAGCCTGCCTGTCCTGGTCCTCTACTGCATCTGCTAATTGCTGCTGCTGGGAGGCACATCCCTATCAGGCAGGTGGGCTCCTTGCGGGCTGCAAGGAATGGCAGCCAAGCCACAGCTGTGCTTGCTGGCAGGATGGGCAAAGAGTGGGGCTGGGGGCATGAGGTACTCCTGGATGCCTGCTGAGTGAGGTAGTTAAGGCAGAGCAAGAAACGAGCTGAGATCGGCCTGTTTTGATTAATCTGCAAGCTCAAAGAATCTCAGAGCTTGGGTATGGGGAAAAAGCATCCGTCGCACTTGATGCAGATGATTTATTAGGAGAGCAAAGGCAGTGCTGGGTTCTGTTTCTTGCATGTCTGCTGCAGCACCGTGTGCGCTCTTTTTACTGACTTACCCTTTTACTACCTTGTGATGATAAGTGTTGGGAAATGCTATCATGGCAGAGCAAATAGGCAAAGGAGGAGGGGGACTGATGCTGCATGGTAGCCTGACCTTTGCTGCTAAACCCTGATCTGCTGAGCTGTCAGAAGGGCCTGAGTTTTTATCACTCCTCTACTTTCATGGTTGTGTTGCCCCCAGAAAAGCCAGTAAAGCCCCTCACCCCTGCACAGGATTGACCTCTACCCCTCCGAGAACTTTAGCTTTCAACCACTGTTCCCCACTGTTCCTATCAATGATAAAAATGTGACATCTTGTGGGAGCATGCTTACTAGAAATGTCTTTTTTTTTTTTTTTTTTTTTTTTTTTTTTAAATCAAACACAGCAGGAGGAGACTGTCCATCCCCTCTGTACTTCTTCCTCTCCCTGAACAAGGCAGCCCTTTGGAGGGAACGCTGACTTGGCTTTACCTGGGAGCTGCAGGGTGGAGAACATGGGGAGCCTGCAGCCGGAGTGGGAGACATCCAGATGGAACAGGTCTGGGACCCAACCTTAAGGGCATTGAGAGCAGTGCTTCTGGGGGAGACGGAGGTAACATCACAGAAGCCATTCTTTTTGGGAGCCCTGGAATTTGATGGTTTGGAGGAATGTATTCCTGTGAGAACAAGGCAGGACTTCATCTGTTTTCTAGTCTCTTACTGATTCCTCTCAGCATATAGACTAGAGCTTTATTTCCCTGCTCACGGTTAATGATTCTAGTTGTTAGCGTTCTGTACTGGTGACGTGTACCTTTGGACACAGGGACCTTTTGGTGCTCACACACTGCTGCAGAAAGCACCCTGCCTCCAAGCTTTGACATTGGGTTCCTTCATGCATTCCCCTAAAGCACAGCTGTAGCCTGTCCCACCCCAACGTGGGGAAAGAGGTCTAATTACTACACCTAGCAAAGGCAGGAAGCTTTTTTTAAAGAGATAAAATATGGTTGGCGCTGAATGCGGCTGGCCAGTGACGCTTCAGGCCCGGTTACCCAACGCACAGGGTTTCTGAGGCTGAATGCGGCGGCGAGCTTCCAGCAACGGCCGGTCTTCCAGCGGCGGCCGCGGACTCGCCCTTGGGCCCCGCCGCCTCGCCAGGGGGCAGCCTTGGGCCGTGCCGCCCGCCCCGGCGCGGGGGTGGGCGCTGCGGGCCTCGGAGGGTGGTGTTCAGCTGCGTTCGGCTTAAGTTTTATTCTTCTATCAGAAGGGGTAAGAGGGGATATTTTTATATATGAAGCAAAACTGGATACGGTGTTGGACTGGATTAGAATTAAAAATTATTTGGGCAAACTGGGGAAACGGTCTGGAAGGAGCAGGCGGCAGCTCAGTAAGTGGAAAGTCTTACGCTGCAGCAGCAGTGGGGCTCCTCGAGGACCGAGTGTTGGGTTAACGAGCAGTTCTTCAGGAAAAGGATCAAACGCCGAGTGCAAGTCGGCTATGTCATGGTGTTGAAGTGATGGAAAATGAGAAGAGATGTGGTGTAATTGGATCCAGCCCAGAGGAGAGCAGGGAGAACAGCTGGAAGCTGAGGAACCATTACCTGCCGTGTGGGCTTGAAAGAACTGAAATCCCCAACCCAAAGGAGGGGAGAACTGAACTCTACAAGCACGTAAAAGCACACAATCTTTACACCTCGTCTGTGGCAGAGGAGGAAAAAAAAAAAAAAGACAAAAAAAAAAGAAACAAAAAAAACCCCGAGGCTTAAATCACAGCAGGAAAGGCTCAATTTAGATGTTAGGAAAAACTTTCTAATGACAGGGGTAATAAAGAATAGACTGCCTGGGGAGCGGAGAGCTCTAAGATCAAGTTCGGCAACATCTGTCAGAGATGCCCGAGCCCTAGGTGATCCTGCCTTGGGTGAGAGGGATGGACTGGTCTGACCTTTCAAGGTCCCTTTCAGCCCTAATTTTTCAGTGGTTCTGCGGGCTGACATTAATCTTCTTAATGGTATTCAAACAGTCAGCAGCTTCTCTTAAGTAACTGCTAGCAAGTCTCTTCTCTTGACTGCAGTTTAAAATTAGCTTAATTTCCATGCATCACTTTCACCCTGCAGCTCCTAAAGTTGTGCACAGCCAACAGGCAGCTGAATTCGTTGACTGCTTGTCAGTACTTTGCTCTTGGCTCTATACATAGCCAAAAAGAAAAGGAAGGAATGGAAATGCCCAGTAAGTACCTGTGCCTTCAGTGGGAAGGCAGCCTCCTTTCCTGTCTCTGTACGTGGGAGATACAGACCCCGTTCTTGTGACAGTCTGAACCTGTGTGTGGTCATTTCAGTGCCTGTCCTGTGCCCTTCCATGTCACCCACAGCTTTTTTAGGGAGATTCTTCTGCCCTGTTCTGGCACTGGACGAGGAAGGAAGTGCCTCTGGCAATGGCTGGCTTCTTCCTGAAAGGAGCTGTGTTGGACACAGTTCAGTGGGCATGCTGGTGATGGGTTGATGGTTGGACTAGATGATCTCAGTGATTTTTTTCCAGCCTTAATGTTTCCATGACTGTTGGCTTTTGCTGTTGGTTTGTCACAGAGGAAGCCTGGAGTATCTAAGCCCAGGTGCTGCCCAACATGTGTAGGCACTTGTGTGTAGTGATCCTAACTTGTACAATGATAGGAATTATAATTGGTATATTTGATATATTTTCTGCAGGTGATCTCTGCCCAAATGGAGGAAGGTATCTAGAGGGGAGCTGGCCTTCTGTCTGAGAGTGTGTCCTTACTCATATGAAAGTGACTGAAGTGTTTCATCAGCCAGCGACAGAGCAAGAGGAGAAAATGCCAAAGCCCTGCAATCCCTATCTAGTAAGCACAGTCCTTGGAAATGAGAAGAACCTGTCCTGAAGGCAGGGATGCTTGCAAGATTGTTAGTTATTTGCTTAAAACAGAAACTATGATGTTTCTGTAGCTAAGGAAAAACCATCTCTAATGAAAGGGGGAACCACAGGTATCTTATCTGCCCACAGAGAAACAGTCACAGCTTTTACCACTAATTTTCTTCAGTGGTTTTCACCAGCTGGGATAATTATGGGGCTGATACCCAGGTCTTTACATTTGCTTTTGTTAACAGACCAGGGGCTGTGCTATATCCCTGCTACTGGTAATTCTTAAGAGTGTTATTTTATACGTGGGAGTAGCGTACAAAGAATTGGAGCAGCCATTGCAGTAGCAGGTTGGAACACAGGGTCTTTCACTCGGCCCTGAGCGCCTTCTTCCAGACTGTGCTGCCAGCTTGGAGACATGGTGGGGAGGGCCTGTTATTTATATGCATAATAAAACACCACCTGAATGCACCTGGAATCCTACCTTTGAGCAACATTAACACTCCGGTGACTTCATTTACAGTTATTTTACTTTGCTTCTCTTGATGCTCAGAAAGAAAGTTTCAGGCGTATTTCCCTTTAACAAAAAATACTCTGAAATATGCATATTTTACAGTAGGTTGTGCTTTTGTAGAGTCGATATCCTGAACTATATAATAGAGTCTCTGTGCACAAACTGTACGAAGTCAGCTTCACTCCAGTGAAAATGTATTTTATCAGAACCATGTCAGTTTGAAGGGAACTTTCTAAATGAGACCTTAAATTTTTTAAGAGAATTTTTGGAACAGTACAAATACAGCACGCTCCAAAGTTCCTCACAGGTTGGGGTCAAAGCAAGCTTCTTCCATGCTGTGGCTTGGGAAAGCTTTTTTGAAGTGCAGTAGGTATTGTAAGCTTTCGTGAGATATTCTGAGCACAGCAGTATCCCACGAGATTTTTAAGTAGGATGAGATTTACCCCACCCCCCTCACCCCCCCCAAAATGCAAGTTTATTTGAATGAAGCAAGTTATATGAAGTGCAGTGGAATACTCCAAGAGGGAACTGGGAATTTCTATTTTCTGAGCAGACACACCACCTGAGGAGCCCATGTCCAGCTACAGCTGAGCATGCTGCAGTTTGAGTGCTACAGACTCCAAAGTTTTCTGTTTCTGCACTGCTGCCAGCTGTAGCAAGCTCGATCTCTGCTTTGCTCCAGAGCTGGAGCCAGACTGCATGCTAACACAGTATGGCTGCAGGCCTTTTTGGTGTTTTTACTCTGTGGAGTTTTTATGAGACCATATCTGTCAAACGTATGTGTGAAGATAAATCAAACAAGCACAGCCACAGCTATTAAATAAATGTGAAATCTGAGTGGCTTCCACCAGCCCCTCAGTCCCTCCCCCCCAGCTGCCGTGTGTGCTGAGTGTTTTACAGAAACAGGGGGGTGAAGGACGGCTGGTTATGGGAAAGGGGAAGCAGAGGGGAGGCAACTCCTGGGGAGGGGGCTGGTTTCCTTGCAGGGGGAAGCAGCAAGTTACAAGATGGATTTGGAGCTCACGCTGCTGAAAGATTTTGATCTGGAAAGGGCCTGTTTGGGATTTTTTATGACTTTTGGAGAATTAGGGGCTCAACATTCCATTGGGGATGTTGTCTGACTGCTCTCACAACATCCACAGTGCAGAGGAGAGGGGCTCTCAGCAGAGGAGGCGAGAAGGTGCTCTGAGCACAACTGTGATGAGTCAGTCAGTCAGACCATGTCTGGAGATGATGAGTGAGTGTCAAAGCATGAGAAGGGCGCTTAGCTTCTACGTGCCTCACAGACTGTCCTCTCCTGTGGAATAAATTTATCTTGACTTGATCCCTACTCAGTCTTTTTCCTCATTCCCTAATCTGTGCTTCTGCCGGGAGAAGGGTGGTCTTTCCAAGGTCAGAGCTGAGATTGCTGTCAAGTCAGAGAGGGCAAGGTCAGACTCGAAGCTGGCTGGCTGTACCAAAGCTGTCCCATGTAGGGAGAGGGCCTTGCAGTTTCCAGAGCCATCAATCTCTTCCCCACTTTCACCAGCTATTCACCTCTTCCAGTTTTAAGTGGAAGAAAATATAGCCAAGCTCTTCAAGCCCTTGTGTTGAGCCTCCGAGAGCTGCATTCTTGCTCTCGAGTGGTCAGTCACTGAAAGAGAATAGCCAATATATCACTCTCAGCATCTTTATTTGGGAGTTGAAGTTGGATCAACAATGTATCTGAAGGCTACTGTAACTGGGAAATGATTCTTCTGATTTCTGACAATGGGGCCACTTCTGCCACAAAGAGAGCATTTGTCATTTTCCCCCTGGATGCACTGCAGTTTGGCTGAATGTGCTTGTTTACACGAACACTTGCAGGGGAGACAGGGCCCAATAGGAGCCAAGGCCAACAACTTGTGTCGTAATGCAGCATACTGTGCTTGTGCCCAAGGTGAAACGGGAGGTGCAGCACTGTGACATGCTCTGGATGTGGCCTACAAGGCAGAAGTGAGAGAAAAAGGGTATTTGAGCTAGCTCCTATGTATGTGAAACCATTGCACTTCTACGGAACTGGAGTACTGGTTAATGCTAGAAGAGAGTTTGACCTATAGGAATATAATCTGCTGCACATATTGTGTTGTGAAGTCTCTTGGTTGTCGTGGTCTGTACACATCAGCAGTGTTCAGTCAAATGAAAGTGAATATTCAGAGATGGTGGTTTTCTTGCCCATGAAAACATAGAAGACTCTTGTGCTTTCATGTGCATTTCTGACGAGTTGCTAATGCAAGGCAAAATTATTAGTAGTAATAATTAGCAACAAATGTGAGACTGCCATTCAACAAATGATCTGTTAACACCCAGAAGGCCAGGAAAACACCCGGAACCAATCTTTCTCTCACTGAAGGCAAGTCATTCAGATTGAGCTCAGTGTGCTTGTGGGGCCAGGTTGCTCAGCTGATGGACATTCTTAGTTGATGTGCTGGTACTTTTGCCTTCAATGAAACCTAAATCAGACAATTCAGGTGAGCTGAACATCTTAGCCTACATTTTCTGTTGGTCATTATTGATGTTAAATGTTTAATGGGCTAGCTTCTCATTTAATGTTGGAGTTGAGTTTATTGTTTTCTTTTAAGAGTGTGTTGTAGCTCTCAGTTCAAAGAGATTCAGCTATCACTAACCATCTGAAATGCTGAGTCTCTACCATCATGTCAGTGGGGAACAATTTCCTTTTGATCACAAATAACAGAAAGTACAGTTCGGAGGTCCTGAAGTGCTTGGTTGTCAGGGCAGAGTATAGACTGCAGTTTGAATTTGGAATGGAAACACAGAAGAAAAAAAAGTGGTGGTCATCTGATTGCACTGATATGCCTGCAACTTACTTTTGCATATGAACACTTAGTAACCTCTAATCTGCCATCCAAGGATGACATGCAGGTTTATAATATGTTTTAATCTTAAAAGCATGGTTCCCCATAGTGCAATTCTGAACTTATAGGTGCAACAGAAAACAGAAGTAACACAGTGGTGCATGCAGACCAGGATAACTTTTAGTTCTCTGGCTCTTTATTCTGCTTGTCTCTCCTTGTGGTCACCAGTAATCTTCTGTTTACATTGCTGCCCTGTAACCAGTGCAAGAACCTTGTAAAGATCAGACTAGAGATGCAGATTGTCTTTGACATATACTATAATGCCGGTTGTGAGAAAGAAATAAAAACAAACACCTCACACTGGGGTCTGCACAATGCTGTAAGGCACACACAACATAGATGCTTGCCTTGGGTTCCAGACATGCCGTCTTTCCCCTTGCTTCATCCAGAGGAGATGGGTGCTGGTTACTGGGAAAATATGAATGCAAATCACTGGTTTCTCACCTCCTGTGGGCATAAGCCACTGCTTCTGTTCACCACTTGCTATTCTGACTATGGGGAACTTCTTTTTGCAGCAGCAAGAGCTTTTTCACCCACCCCATCACATGTAATTGCACTGGGAGCAGCAGGCCCTACTTTCTAGCTTTTGTAGTGCTCTCAGGCCTGCCCTTGCCTCCTTTGCTTCCCTGTAGTCTGGGCTGGCTCTCCCCACTCCTCAGATGCACAAAAATGTCTGAGGCACCTACTGCAGTGATGTGACTATGCGGAGAGAAAGTGCAGAGGGGGAAGGATGTTTACAGAAAGCAGGCTGAGGAAGGGCAAAGAGAAACTTCTTGGCATGCTTCCTTACCTGCCTGCCCCACTGAATGCTTTTAGCAAGGTCCTTTGTATTGGATGGGCCCTTCCCAGCCCTTGTTCTCAGCCTCCCCCAGAAGAGGCACTGACTAGTACCAAATCTCTGTTCCCCCTCCAGATCCCCGAGGCAGGACACTTATGTCATTCTTGTCAGCTATCCAGCCTGTTCTTCAAGCATTCCTCTCACAGAAGTTTCACAGCTGGATACTTCATGCATTGCTTCCATCTATTTGCCCCTATTTAGTTTCATAACATCAACCCTGAATCCTTCTTACAGTTTAAGCCTGTTATGGTATCTTAACGTCTCCATTACAGGCCAGTTGAACTGGCTAGCACCTTTCCCGCTTTGAATCAACATTAAAACATCTTGTGCTTCTTGTTGGTCTTATTTTCTCAAGGCTAAACTTCACCGGTTCTTTCAGGTTTTCCTCACAGATGATATTCTCTAGACCTCTGATTATGATTCTTGTTTTCTTCTGGACTGTATCTAATTAGGCCACATCTCTTTTTTTTTTTTTTTTTGTCTTTTCCAAGAGTACAGCAATGATGACAAACAGTTCAGGTTTTAATCTGCTCTAAACCTCAGCTCCAGTAGTTCCATAGCTATATTTGTGTAGTCAGTTATTCCTTCGTGTAGAGTCTTTCATGGATTCCTACTGTGTCTTTTCTTTTTTCTTCCCAACTCTCTAATTCATCAAGCTGTTTTTAAAAAAAGTTCTGTTCCTGTCTTCAATGTACTTGCAGGTCCTTTCAGCTTTGGGTGAATTTAATTGTCTTTCTTCTAGTTCAGAGTCCGTAGCACTAACTGATGGGAGTTAGACTCAGAGAGAAACCTGTGCTTCAGTGTAATCAACCATCTGGGTACTAATACTGCATTTGCTCCGCAATCAATAGACCACACATTCCTTGCTGGTTTATGAGAATTTCAGGCAAGCTAGTGTCTAAAGACTTAACAAATAAAGATACTGACATCTGCTTCTTCTTACTGGCCTATGAGGTCTGTCTTCTTGTTTTAAAAGGAAATTAGATGGGTCTGTCAAGACTAGACTGTGAAGCTAATATTGGTTTTTACTCATCCTGTTACATTCCAGTTTCTTACAAATAGATTTTTTTAAATTCATTCCACAATTATTTCCTGTAAATGAAATTCAATTCATTGGTTTATAATTCCTCAGCTCCTTTTTTTTCCCCATAGACTTTCTGATTTTGGCTGTCCTTGCTTTTGCTATAATTGTATACTAATTCTTAATTATCTAGCTTGGATTTCACTCTCTATGCATAGCCTTCTTGTTCTTGAGGTCAACAGCAGCATTCTAGTCAAGCTGGTCTTTTCTTGTACTCCTTTTCCTTTCTCTGGACTGCTGTAGAGCTTGCTACTTTCCTGTCCCAGGAGCAAGCTGGCTGCAGAAGATCTCTCCTTACTATTAAGCCCTGGGCTGAGGTCGGAATCTGCTGTTGCTTTCTGGCTTAATGGTTTGCAGGAGACTTGTCAATGGGAGGCAACCTGCGTCTGGTGACCTGTGGACCACTCTATACTGTTGATGCCCATGTTTTCTCCCTGAGTTATATTAATGACAGTATTTCACCTGGCAGATGCTCTGGGTGAGGGTCATCACCGAGCTGAAAGGTGATGAAACAACTTATTCTGGATGCCATCTCCAAGCAATTGGAAGAGATTAAGGTTATCAGGAGTAGTCAACACATATCCACCAAGGGGAAATCATACTTGACCAACCAAATAGCCTTCTATGATGTCATCACTGGCTGGGTAGATGGGGGGAGAGCAGTGGATATTCAGTAAATGTTGTATACCTTTACTTCAGCAAGGTGTCTGACACCATCTCCCACAACACCTTCATTATGAAACTCAGAAAATGTGGGATAGATGAGGGGACAGTGAGGTGGATTGAGAAGTGGCTGACTGGCAGAGCTCAGAGGGTTGTCATCAGTGGCACAGAGTCTGGTTGGAGGCCTTTAAATAGCAGTGTTCCCCAGGGGTCGGTGTTGGGTCCAGTCTTGTTCAACATCTTCATCAGCAAACTGGAAGCAAGTTTGCTTATGATACAAAGGTGGAAGGGTTGGCCGACATACTGGAAGGCTGTGCTGCCATTCAATTTGTCTCCTGGACAGATTGGAGAGTTGGGCAGGGAGGAACCCGATGAGGTTTAACAAGAGCAAGTGTAGAGCCTTGCACCTGGGGAGGAATAACTGCATGCATCGGTACAGGTCGGGGGCTGACCTGGAGAGGAGTTCTGCGTGGAAGCACCTGAGGGTCCTGGTGAACAACAGGTTGGCCATGAGTCAGCAGTGTGCCCTTGTGGCCAAGAAGGCCAATGTTATCCCGGGAGTGCATTAAAAAGAGCGTGCCCAGCAGGTCAAGAGAGGTGATCCTCCCCTCTACTCTGCCCTGATGAGGCTGCATTTAGAATACTGTGTCCAGTTCTGGGGTCTGCAGTTCAAAAAAGACAGGAATCTCCTGGAAGAAGTCCAGCAGAGGGCCATAAAGATGATTAAAAGCCTGGAGAACCTCCTGTATGAGGAAAGACTTAAGTAACCTGGGTCTGTTCAGCCTGGGGAAAAGAAGACTGAGAGGGGATCTGATAAATGTTTACAAATATCTAAAGGGAGATAGGAGGTAAATCGATGAGGCCCAGGCTCTTCTCAGTGGTGCACTGCAATAGCACAAGGAGTAGAGGCCTAAAACTTGAACAAAGGAAGTTCCGCACTAACATGCAGAAGAACTACTTTATGGGGATGGAGTGCTGGAACAGGCTGCCCAGAGAGGATGTGATGTCTTCTTCTATGAAGATATTCAAGACTCAGCTGGATGCCTACCTGTGTGATCTATTGTAGGGAACTGCTTTAGCGGGGGGGTTGGACTCCATGATCTCTTGAGGTCCCTTCCAACCCCTGCAATTCTGTGATTCTGTCATTCTGTGAGCTGGGCCACCCGCCTCTGCATTGGTGATACCTCATTTCTTTCCTTCTTTCTTTTTTTTTTTTTTTTTTGGTTAAAAATGCAGGAATGAAATGGTTGTGTCTTCAGCAATGTCCAGCAGCTATCCATTCGAGGTACTCTGCAAGGGATGGGATTGATCCTGAGCACCAGTGTCAAGCCAGTTCCTCCCCTGCAATTACTTTTCTTAGCCTTTGAAGTGAAGGCTAGATCTGCATTGCCACACTGACGATGAAGTCCTAACTCAGGCCATCTTTGGATAATATTTGCTCAGGTCTGGTATGTTGGAAGTAGAATCACCAATGTTCCTTTCCCAGAAAAAATAGTCATTGTTTGCCACATTTAATTAAGTTTTTCCCTTTCATACAGCCTCCCCCATCCAGATCTGAAGTTAGTTTTATGGTTTCCTCTCAGCCTTCTCCTTTGATCCTAAAGTAGCTGTCACCCCTGTACCTACAGCTCTTCCTTTCTCACCTGGGCCAGCATAAAATGTGTTTGTGTGTTATGGCTTTCTTTCTGGGGGCTGCTGACTCTCTTTTACAGTCAACTGGATGCTAGATGAAATCATTCTCTCTGCTGTTTCAAATATGTCACATATATATTTCCCCGCCTGTGCTTTACATTCCGTCCCAAATTCGTTCATAGGAAATGATTCTGTTTTAGTTCATTTTGTTTTGGAAAGTGAATCTGTTGCCAGGGGAATGCATGAAGTTTCCAGGCGTGGGGTCCAAGCTTGGCGTAGGAAGGTGCTGCGCAGCACAGACCTTGCCACACACAGCCCGGAGCTCCTCGCTCCAGCCCTGTGAGCAGATCTTCCCTCCTCAGAGCTGGCTGTGCTCATGCCAAAGCTGTATCGGCTCTCTGCCTTGGTCAGCCTGCCTGTGACCTGCTCTCTCTGTCTAATCTGACTCCGGTAAGCTCATTTGCCTCTATCTGAACTACAGCTGAGGCTTGAACCGTTGGATCTGCACTCGTGAAAATCTACTTCAGTAAGCCAAGCTATAATGTGGTAACCAAAACTGGGCAGGAGTGAGCAGCTTGACATATGCATGACCAAATAACCCTGTGCTGCAAGATGTAAGTGCCATTATAAGCAGTGCCATATTTAGACTGTTTGTTAAATTTCTCTAACAAAAGTATTAATAAAATGCTTTACCGAGAGTGTTGCTTCCATAGTTTGATTGGAAGCCTCAGCCCAGGAACGGCTTGTCTGTTGCAGAGCCTACTTTAGATGCTATGTGCTGCCATGTCACAGCAGGGAGACTCAGAGTGCTCAGTTAGGGTGGTTACACCAAAGTGTAAAGTAGAATGCACGTTTTCTCCAGTATGGCATCAACCAATGCTCCTTAGCTCTGGTGCTGAGATGAAAATATAGGATCCATCTCACAGGCATGGTGTACGTGAGAAGGTAATGCGAAGAGGGCTGATGTGAGGGTATCTGGAAGAGCAGATCTAGAAGGAAGGAGTGATGCCAAGAGGAGTGAAATTCCAGCAGAGAAATGTGTGCAGTTAGATGCAGGGACCTCAGCCTACTCCCACCTCTATGTGCTCCATAGAGGTGAAACCTTATGCTGCTGTGATCAGTGACAGATGCCAGCTGCTGAACAGAACCAGAGGGAACTGGAGATGAGGGTACACAGAGATGTGTGGTAGAGTGGTCTATGAGGAGCAATTGCAGACTTTTGTCTCAGAAATGCACATACGTGGTTCTCCAGCGTTTGCTAAAGATTAACTTATAAATGAAACCCCCGCATATATTTGTAGATAAGGTCTAGAGAAAAGGTCTGTGATTTTTGCTTTTTTTTTGTTGTTTGTTTGTTTTTCTTGGCACATTACTATGTGAGTAAGCTTATTAAATCTTTCTTCTGCAGGTCATTTTCAAATGTGTGCTTACATTATGACCAAAAAAAAAAAAGAAAAGAAAAAGAAGGAAAAAAATACCTCTGTCCAAAAAAATGGCTGGCAGATGATGAAAAATGTCTGCTTTGGAAATGGACACTGTCTCTCCCTCTGATTCATACACATGCATACCCTCAGCGGGCAGATCACCGTTGATCAACGTTACCAACAAGAGTTAAGGCCAAATCTGGAACAAGGGAGAACTCTATGTGTAGAAACAGCTCAGCAGATGCACATTTATTAAATTCAATGCAGCAGAAAAGAAAAAAACAACAACAAAACATTTCTTGCTGCTTGTGTCTGATTTGCCTGCGATGACCTCTCTTTCCATCAAGCCAAGTCCTTTCCTTCTGCAGATCTCCATGTATGGTTGGCATTCCACAATTAGGGAGGCATCAATAAATCAGTGACAGACAAGCAAGGGCTTCAGCCTTCCCTCGAATTTGCACTGTCAAAAGTTCATCTCTGAGTGCTCCCCCTCCATTCTGAACAGTGCTCCGAATGCCTGGGGTTTGCAGGCAGGAGCAGCTTGGGCTCAGAGCCTGCCAAGCACTGGAGCTGGAGTCAGAGGGGGTGGGGATTCAGATAATATTGGGCTGAGCTGAATGCTGTTAGATATTGGCCTGTGCCCTGAGCCAAGAACTTGGGTGGTAGCTATTGTTGGGAATCACAATCAAGAAATGTTGTTATTACATAGCGCTTTACAATGGGTTGGAGCTCGATGCAAGCAGCGGGGATCCAGTTTTGCAGGACATAAAGACCAAAGAAAGGCTCATGGGGCAAATGTCCATGTGAAGAAAGACTGGCATGGTGGAAAGGGTACTGCATGAAACATCAGTGGCATGGTGCAGTTGCAGTTGCCAATGGCATAGGTGTCATTTGGAATACTCTTAGTATTCCTGTTCACATGAGACAGGACCTCAGCAGGGGTCTACCCTTGAGCCCCTGCTAAGTGCAAGGCTACCTTCAAAAACAGATCATAGTGTCCAGTTCTCTGTTCAGCTGAGTTCTAAAATCCTCCAAGGCTGGGGATTTCACAATCTTTCTGTGAAATCTACACCAATGCTGAACCAGACAGGACTTTTTTCCTTCATTCCAGAAGCAATTCTCTTGTTGCAACCTGTGCCTGTTGCCTCTTGTCACACCCTGCACCTCCCAGTGGAGCCTGCCTCTTGCCTTCTCTGCAGTCTCCTTTAGGTAACTGAAGGCTGCAAGCAGGTCCTCCTGAGCTTTCTCTGCTCCAGGTCCATTTGTCTCACTGGCACCTGACAGGTCCTCTCTAGCCCTGAGACATCATAGGATGTAATTTTTCTCTGCGTCTATTTAGATAGGATGGTCTTTGTGACAGGTGTTGTTATTTGGTACATGCGTGGCAGTTTGAGATCTCCTCTGGATCTCACTGTAAGGGTCTCGCAAGTCCATTGCGGATAAATAGGGAGTGCAAATCAGTTTTAGAAGTCTTCCAAGAACCAAGTGTGCAGAGAGCTTGGGGAGGGAGGTGATGAGTTAGAGCAAGGAGACAAAGGCAATGGGCAACCACTTTATGAACAACTTCTGGGGGTCACCTTATTCCCTTGCCTTGCTGGAAGTCAGAAAGGAGCTGTAAGTAAAGCTGCAAGGTCAAGTAGAGGGCAGGACAGGGAAGGAGCACACCTCTGGGTGCTTGGTAATGGTCCATAGATGTCCTCTCCTAAAGTGTGCCTTCGAAGGATTCTGCAGTATCCATAGTTCCAAAGACTTGCTATTACTGCTCAGTTGGCTTACATACTTGCTGCAAACCCAGTCCTCCTCATGCTTTTCCTTTAGACTCTGTAGTTCTTAGCACAAGCCTTTATGTACTAAAAGACTGTTATGTTCCCACTTAGTTGTCTCTTCACTAGACTAAACAAACTCAATTCTTTCAATCTTCTCTGGAAGACTGTTTTCTAAAGCTTTTATCATACTCGCTGTTGCATCTCGGAGTGCTCCCCAGTTTGTTTACCCTTGGAAAGTGCTGTGCCCACCATCCAGCTGAAGCATCTTCTGGAGCCAACTATAGCATGGTTGTTTTCTCCCATTCCTGTCCTATGAATCTCTTATTCATGGATCCCATCAAGAGACTTGTCTGTTTTGAAATAGTATGACAGCATTGGCTAAGTTTTTGTCTGTGGTACTGGGAGCACATCCCTCAGCAGTGCTCTTTACCCAATTAGATCCTCCTTTGCACTGGCATCGCAGCACCTCACTGTGGCATTCTGTGCTTGCTCCGCCGTGATTTCCATCCCACTGATTTCAGACTAATTCTCTAATTTATCTGGACAGTTTTGTAATCCACTGCTACCTTCCCCTCTGTATGCCCTGCGGCTGCAGCTCCTCCCAGCTGGTGAGCCTGCCATGCGCATGTCGAACTCTTATCGCGTGAGGCAGGAGCTTGGGGGCCTTGTGTGTCTGAGGACAACCCTTGGAGCTGGTCTGCTGTCTTTTCTGTTTTCATCCCCAGGTTCCGTAAATTTTTGAATATACTTTGCTCCAGGAATGAAGAACTGTTAAGCTGAGCTGAAAGAGTTGTTTATACTAGAGTTAGAAAACGTGCAATAATTTATGTTCCCTGCATGGGTAATATCCGTTAAGTCTGTCATAATGAGTTTTTAGCATGTATCCTAAATCATGTCGACCCTGGTAATTCAAAGGGGATTAAGAGAAGTGAAATCTTTGACCTCTAGCCTCTGTTTGGAATGAGGACCCACATCCTAGGCATGGCACCACACCCTGCAGTGCCCAACAAGACACCTTGGCTATTCACTCTGGCTATTCAGCACCTGCCACACAGCCTGGTTAATTTGTATTATCAGCAGTATAAACGTTCTGGATCTGCACTGACAGCTTGGTTAGTGATTTAAGATTATGCAGAATGGATATAGTTCCAACAATAAGATACATAAAATAAGACCACACAGCTCTTTGTCCTTCCTTGGGTAACTATGTAGAGTCTACCAGGTTGATGGTTCCATCTTTATGCAGACAGAAATGCAGATTTAAATTCATCTCCATTAAAGGCAGAACCATGAACAGCTTCCTGAAAGGGTTCCTTGCCAATGATCTGCACTTCCATCCTACTTTGATAACATCTTCCATTTGCCCTCCTCAGGTGCAAGGCCTCTGTTTAGCAGAGCCCCTGAGCAAAGTACGGTCCCATCCAGCCTGGCCTTGAATGCCTTCAGGGATGGGGCACCCACAGCTTCTTGGGGTAGCCTGTGCCAGGGCCTCTGTTTCACAGACGTGAGCTGATGGCAGGGGAGAGAGGTTGGGATCCCCTCAGTGCCAGCTCCCATTGGCCCAGGTGGTGTGAAGACAGTGGGCTGCCCAGTTGAGGTTTGCTGGGAGTGTGAGGTAGAGAAAGGTTTGCTTGGGTTTTGTTTCACTAGGCACGCGAGGGCCAGGAAGCACTCCTGCAGCCGCCTTGTTGCCTTGGAAAATGAGCACCGTCTCTGTTTAATTTTAATGCAGCCCTTTAACTAAGCTGCCTCGCTGCACTTTGTCCATCTGTGTTGCCCTGTGTGCGGCAGCGTTTCCCTTTCACATTATTCCCCCTGTGACTCGCCCCCCTCTCCTCACTGCATTGACATTGTTCTGGGCAGCGAGCCGTCCATGTTCCCTCATGCAAAGATGCTGACATACCCAAAGATAAACAGGGTGCATATAGCAAAAACAATTTTTAAAGTATCCTTATTTCATGAGAACGGGAATAAATGTGATGGTGGATGAGGCCACGACTACCAGAAAAAAGAAAAGGGTAGGGAGGAGGAGGATGGAGGAGCTGGGGGTGAGGGAGTCAGCCAGACAAGTGGGGTCCCTCCGCTGCAGCCATCAATTACAGGGCCTGTGGCTTGGTTGCTGCTGTTGTCGGCAGTGTGGAGGGTTGTTTTCTCTCTTTTTTTTCTTTTTTTGTGAGGTCTGGGTGAGCAGCCGGGGGCGGGGAAGGAGGGTGAATGCAGGATTTTGCCCAACCCAGTGATTCTCAATGGAGGCTCTGGGTGATGCTGGAAGAAAGGCACTCGCAGGGCTGCGGCATCCCTTGCTGACGAGATGGCCGTTTTGAGGCCGGGGATGTTGCAGATATTTTGGAACACCCAAAGGAATCCAAGTCCAGTCCATACACTTGTGCATTGTTGTAAAACTGAGGTGGGTAAATAAATAAGCTATGTTGTACTACAGTTTTGACTTAGGGTGATGCTGGCCTGTACCAATTGGGGTTTTGTGCATGTACAGCTACATATTATATGTGCACACATATATATAGAACACATTCCTGTGCGGAGTGTGGGCTTTACAGCCAGCATTGGAGACCACTGGGACTCTTCCCCTTGCAGTTTGAGCAGTCCCTGGCTAGGTGATATCATATTTTCCAGAAAAACATCTGGTTCTGATTTACTGGCTGCCCTTATGGGTAATGTGCTCCTCGGATTAATTATTTTCACAGTTAAAAAAGTGCACCTTGACTTCATAGTCTGAAGCTGTCTGGCCTCAGCTCCCTGCAGCTGGTCCTCATCATGCCCCTTTTCTGCCAGATTAAAGGGCTCTTTGATATTGGGAATCCCTCTTCCCCTTGAAGTGCTGGTAGATCAAATCACTCCTTGGACGCACCAAGGAGACTGTGCTTTTTAAATTGCACACAATAGGGCAGGTTGTCCAGACTTCAAATCCCACCTCCGTGGCAGCTCATGCCAAAACCTTTCCCAATTGAACTGTGCAGAGTTAAATATCCTGTGACATCTGCACCTGCTCCTGCCTTGCTCACCTGCAGCTGAGGCAGATATGGTCACGGTCATACACCCGCTGATGGAGGAACCAAGATGTGGGGAACTCTGGTGGTCATTGTGAGTCCTGGGCATGCTGCTTCTCGGCATAAATGAACAGTTAAAACAAAATTCATTGCCCTTTGTGCTGCTGAGAAAGTAACGGCACGCCAAGTGAGTCATGGCAAGTGATGTTAGTGGCCAGCGTGTTTTTTGCTACCAGTCTTTGAGGAACAGAGCAAAGGATGTTTAGTCACAATAATTTGTATGTGGAAAAAAAAGGTTTATTTTTATGAGGGCTACTCCAGAAGTAATGCTTGCTTTTTTTTTATCATGTTGGCTCACAGTGTCAGAGGCGGATGGTGGTGGTATGGCAGTAGAGGCTAAACCTTCCCACCAATACTCCCTTACATGTTGTTGCTGTGTATCAGACAACAGCAGAGAGGCAGTCTGACAAAATAGCATCTGGCATGGGAGTGCAGATGAAGCAAAGGTGTGTCACTGAATTCCTCCGTGCAGAGAAAATGGCACCCATTGACATTCACTGATGCTTGCTGAATGTTTATGGAGACCAAACAGTGGATGTGAGCACAGCGAGGCAATTGGGTGGTACATTTCAGCAGTGGTGGCAGCATCATGAAAGACAAACCACGTTTCAAATGGTCATGTAGATTTTTATGAGTGTGGCATGTAGTCTCTTGTTCATTACTGGCAAAAATGCATAGCTAATGGTGGTGACTGTTGAAAAATTGTATTTTGTAGCTGAGAATTTGTTCTATCAAATACTGCTATTGTACTCTTTGTTGTAGTTTCCATGACAATAAATAGGAGGCATTATTTTCAGACCAACCTATGCAGAAACCTTATTCTCTTTTGAGGTTTGGTTTGCAACAGCGTGCTTTCAGAATTTCACTTTTTGTCATAGTAATGCAAGCAGAGTAAAGCTTTTCAATGAAGACTCAAGCTCACCAAGTGTGAAGGTATCTCTTCACCCAGCTTTGCAGTAAATAGGTGTCTATGGCAGAGAGAGAACCGTGTTATTTCCCTATACTATTACATTTTACAGCTTTTTTTTTTTTTAATTTTGTCATAAGCTCTGCAGCATGGTATTGTTTCTGCATTTTTTAAGCTCAAGACTCATGCAGAACGGCATGTGCGTTTCTACTCTCGGTGTTCATGTAGGTCCTGACTTCTGTCCTTGCCCTGTTTTAGTGAGTCTGAGTTCCTTCTCCATTATGTTCATAAAACTAGGAGTAATTGGACCTCTTTGGAAAAAGTTGGCTAGGGAAACTGTCTGGGGGACCCAAAACTTTTTTTCCAGCTCTGCCTCTTCATCACTGAGCCATCTCCCAGGAGTAGCCATTCCTCAGGAGCTTTCAGGTCAGGGAGAAGGAAGAACTGCCTGGGCAGCCTTTCCTGTGAAACTCCTTATCTAAAACAAACACAGTTGTATGTTTTATGCAGAACTAAAAGACTTAAGGTGAGGGCAAAGATCTTTATTCCCCACCTTCCAAACTCAGGTGGTAAATCCATAGTGTGTCCCAGGAGAGAGCACGGCAACCCCTGGTAAATACAGACCACAAAACTTTTCTGCAAAGATGTGTTAAAATCCACTCTTCAGAAGGATTTCATTCCTTTACAGGCTCTGTGAAATCTCCAATTCAGCCCCTAACCAGTGCAAATTAAAGCTAATTGAAAAATTCTCTTCAATCTGCCCAAGCAAGGCAAGTGAGGAACTCCATCCCCCACAGTGTGCCAGCTGGTGGGATATTTCCACCAGGCCTGTATCTCCATCAGCAAAAGCAGGGAGAGCAGTTGGCTCTTCAGACATCAAACTTCCTCCTTCCTTTGTGGCACTCAGTGCTGGTGGGAATAGAAAGCAGAAGAAAGATCTCCTTTCTTGCCTCAAATCCTCCTACCCCACATCCCAGTCCCAAGGGCCCCTTGTGATATGAGAACGTGTTTTCCTTTCATCTCTGCTCAAGAAACTCATATTTCTGCATTAGCATGCACGATGGAAGAGAGCCAGCTGTTCAGTGGGCCTACTTTGGGAAGATTTCATCCTGCAGACTACTTTTACCTTTCTGTTGTAGCATTGTCCGCAGCAGGAAACTCCTGTCAGTTTGTTACCCACTCACTCCTAGAAGTGTTGAGCTGAGCCTCTTGCCCCTGTCAGCATTACACTTGGAAATGGTGACAAGCATCTCTCACTAGAGGCTGTTTTCAGTACAAGGCACCCTATGGAGCTGGCAGTGGAGGAGTGGAGAAGGGAAGTGTCTTCTTGTCTCATCGGTTGTAGAGATGATAATTAAAGTGGCTAATTTGACTTTTCTGACTCTCTTTGTCATCTCTTTCAGCCAACTATGCTGCATGTGACCAAAGCAGCCTCCTAGCCAGCAATGTGTGAGACCAGCTCTCCTCGCTGGCCAGCCATTGTCTTCTGCCCCATTCTTACCTTGTGCCACCAGTGCATTTCCTTTATTTATGAGACATCTCTGGGCAAAAAAATGGCATTTCCAATTCAATCATTCTTGTTCCATCTCTGACTGCTTTTTAGCCTTTCCTTGGCACACTTAGGTCCATGGCATAAGCGTCACTACAGTCCAATACTCAGGTACCAAACACAGAATCATTTCAGCTCTTCCTTTCTGGTGAGGTACATTTTCAGAGAAGTTTCAGAAGGGTGAAATGTGGTCATTGTATGTGGTTGCTTGAAAAAAAAAAACAAAGGTGAAAAGTTGGGGATTAACACTCCTGAAAACCAGTGACTGCTTGTGCTAGATGTAAGCATGCAACTTACTGGCAGCAGTCACACAGACCAGAATCCTGAGCCAGTGAGAAAAGTGAGTTCACATTTTCAGGTGTGTTACTGCCTTTTCTGATGGTCTGCGAATGAGACCACCAGCTGGTGCCCATCATGGTAAGTCTGCCCTGATATGCAGAAGGAAGTACTATGGGATGCAATCTATTCATTTCTCACGTGCCAGCATCTGTCAGATACTTGACCATCATCGATCCCCTGCTCAAGTTCCAGAGCATGTTGTTACTAAGAGGAATGAAACCTACTTATCCTGTAGCATAAAGTTCACTCGTTGCAGTGGGAAATGGTGAAGATATTGTTCGTTTTTATTAGGCCTACAATTGCTTGCTGAGAGAGGAGGCCCTGAGAGAGGAATGCTTCCCAACCAGACACCAGGCAGACCTTAACTGTGTGACCCTATGGTTTGTAGACAGCAGTTGTGCTAGCACATCCAAAATAAACCTCTCCTTTGTCCAGATGCAGAAAATGCACAGAGGCTGTTTCATTTAGAAGCTCTTCTTTGGACAGCTTATTCCTCTGGTGGCCCAACAAGGCTGTCAGCCTCTCTTGTGAACTTTTTACCACCTCTGCCCTTTGTGAGACCGAGACTTTCTGCTGCCTTGCTTGCTCCCCAGGACCAACAGCATGATAATAATAACGCTCACCCAATTTAAGCAATGTGTGACTCCCCCAGCGCTCTGCCTTCATTATAAATAAGCCATTTGGGCCTGGCCAGCACTTCACAGACATCCATGATTTTTTCCATTCCCAGGGATGCTTTAAGTTTCTGCGTTCCCACTGAGATAGCCCAGAGCTTGCTGTCTTGATCTGATTTGGAATGGGGCAGGGGTTCGTGGCTCCATGCTGACGCCAAGCCATGGGTGGGAGTGGGGAGGAAGGGCTCTTTCCTGGGGACTTGAAATCTCTCCTCACTCAATTTCTGAAAGATTTCATCTCTCCAGGATGCAGCGCTCTCCCAAGACGGGCTGTTTGTGCAAGGCTCGGCCCTGTGGGCTCGTGCTAAACGCTTCAGATGTAGCCAGACCAAAAGCCTGCTGCTCTTTTTCTGGGTTTGGTCCAGTCAGAATCCAAATTTCAGCAGAGACTTTCTGTCCAAGAAACTGAATCTGAGCTGCCTTTATCTCCAAGTGGGAAGTGTGTCAGCCGAAAGAACAGCTTTAGCCCAAAGGGGCATGTGAAACACTGTCACTCTGGTGTAGCTTTCCCTCCAGACAGAAGGCAACAAGACTGTGGGCCTGTGGGCTCGTAACTGGGGTGGGTGGGTGACGAGGGGACTTGACAAAGGGCCTGCCAACTGGCTGCAGCAGGGACAAGGGAACAATTGCCATGCTCTTCTGTTATCCCTCTCTGACCCACAGGGACTGGTTTGCAAAGTTGGATGTGGACCAGAGCCTCCATGCTCAGCAAAAAATTGACTGTAAAAACATGGATAAGAGAGATCAAGTTAGGAGAGAGCAGAGCACATTTCTAAATGCTTTCAGCAGAGCTGTCAGAGTTGGGGTGCACTTGAAACATGCCCTGCTTTAGGTAACGAAAGCCAGCACTTGAGGTGGATTTTCTCCCAAGACTGGAAGTGTGGGAATGCCTTCTCCTGAGATGTATCTTATTTCCGTGGTCTGGATAATAAGCCCTCTAGTTCCCAAACCATTGCAGACGCCGTTTCTTTCCCAAACATCCTAGCACAAATGTTTGCCTCTAGATCATTGGATCAGCTTTCTGCTCCTGCTAGCTCTGTGTGTTGCGTTCAGACCCTACATCCCGAGAGGAGCTGTGTTTTGGACCTTACATCCTGAGAGGAAACGTTTCAGAGAAGAGCCGTGCTTTGCTTGCACCCTGCAGCAGCATCTCTCCTGCTTTCACAAAGCTAGTGCGGGTGGGGACGGCGGGGGATGGGGGGGGGGGGAGGGGGGGGGAAATAAGATGTCACGCTTGTCCTGGGCAGAGAGACAGGGACTTGTCACTGGAGGTGGAGGAGGCCGGGGGGAGAGCAAGGTGGTGCTGACAGACCCTCCTGGGACGTCCCTGACCCCTGCCCGGGCTTTCCTCAGTGCCTCCGTGCATGCGCCGGCCAGCGGCGCGGGGGGCCCTTAAAAAGCCTTGCTGAGAAAGGTATTTCTTGTGGGGGGCGGAAAAAAAAATAAAAAGGCGGGGCGGGGGGGTGTGGGGGAGAAGAGAGAGGGCAGGCCCCCTCGCTCCCCACTGAGCCCATTTCTCCTGCTTTGCCGGAGCTGTCAGCCTTGAATCCCGGCGGCGTCCCGTAACGAATTGGCAGCAATGGGGGCTTTGGGAGCCGGGCGAGCGCGGGCGCGGGGGCTGCGCGAGCGGCGCTGGGGATAAAGGCGCCTGTCAGCGCCATTGTGCCTGCCCGCGGGGCCGTGCGCCCGCGCTGCGGCGGGCCTGGCCGGGGGGCGAGGGGACGGGGCAGGAGGGAGATGTTCCGGAGGGACGGGGAGCGGGGGGCTGCCGTGTTGGGGACGTGGAGACCTACGCGCAGTTCCCTGTTTTATTTCTGCTGGGCCTTCTCCCCCATCACGAAGACAGCTGTGCAACAGCATCGCAGACAAAATATTGTCTGGGTGACGTTTTTAATGCTGTGGTTTGAATAACCAAAACAGTCAAGCAGGGCAAGCGTAGGAAAAACAGGCACTGATGCCTTGGGCAAAGAGCAGCCATCCAGTGCTCGCAGCACAGTGTGCGGGGAGAATGGGACATTCGTGCTTTGTAGCCAGCTCTTGGGAGAGAAAATGAGTGTCTGAAAGATGGGGCATGAGTTCATAGGTTTGAAGGACGGAAGAGATCATCGGACCATCCAGTCTGATCTATCTGTGTTCCAAAGGCCTCTGATGACAATTACTCTCATTTTGAGTTTGGATCTGACTGGTGTGGTGGTATGGGTTTGTTGTTGTTGTTGTTGTTGTTTTGCAATAACTTTGTAGAGTTCAAGTAGACCCTATGCAAAAAGGATGGGCTCAGCCAACTGAGGGCCCTCAGCCACTTGGCAAAATATGTTTACTGTATTGGCCTCACCTCACCGAAGCTGCCGCTGGATTTCCTTCTTGTGCCCAAGACATCCAAGAGCTATTGTAGCTCTGCCTACATATCCGGTGCCACTAGCTCCAGCCTGAGCTCCCCATGAGCTCACTGAAAAGATGGTCAAGGCTCAGCTCAGAAAGGAATGTGCCCTGGTTCTGTGCTTCAGAAATGCCAGCATGGCTGCAGGCTGCACCCACCTGTTGCCACTCATACTTGTAGCACTGAGGGCTCTGCAGAGAGTGTGATACCTCATGTGGTACA
This sequence comes from Alectoris magna, assembly GCA_030625065.1. Taxonomy (NCBI): domain Eukaryota; kingdom Metazoa; phylum Chordata; class Aves; order Galliformes; family Phasianidae; genus Alectoris; species Alectoris magna. The sequence goes on from CM060560.1 coordinate 113,245,904, forward strand.
GTATTAATGTGTAATATTAATTACCTCAGCACACATGTATTGCCAAGCCCCTCCTGTGAGGATGCAAATTGGGCTGGCACTGCTTTGCAGCTTGCAGCTGGGCACTGCTCTGCCATGAAGAAAGAGATAGATAGAGACATCAGCCCAAACCTCCTGTTTGCTCTTTCTCAACTGACATTAAAAAATAATGTGGTTTCAGACAATATGGTGCTGTTCTTTCCATGTGGAAAAACTGGAAAGGCATGCAAGATTGTCCCTCTTTTTTTTCTTCTTTTTTCTTTCGCCTACTAATTGCCTTGATTTCTGCCTTCCCACTCCCAGCTGCTGCTCCTCTCCAAGTTGCCCTTTCTGACTCCTTGATTAACTTCTTTGTCCACCCGTTTACCACTCAGGACGTGGTGACCTCGGGATGTAAATCTGCACTGACATCTCTGCCACTTGCCTGCTTTTGTGGGAGCTGACATTTGCAAGACTCCCGGGCCCCTTCCCAAAGCCAAGGGCCTTGTTCCAAAATGAAAACACAACAGCAAGCCACCTTCTGATGTCGATCTCCAACTACCAGGTACAACATGAGCCGGGATGGGGTCTATACCCTCTGTTTTTTGGTGGTTCACCAGCTCACCTGGCTTGCCATCAGCTCCTCTAGCCATAGTCTTCTATTAGTTTGGGCAGGCATTCTTGGTAAGACTTGGATTAATTGGAGGCGTAGGTCAAACTTTCACAAGCTCTACTTCGGAGCTAAACCATACTTTCATGACAGCATCTTGAGAGACACTATTAGGGTAGAAACAAAGACAGATATGGGCTTTGCTTTGATAACATGCCAGAGTAGTTTTTTTCAGTAGAGCAGAAGCTTGCAAAAGGACCCAGCCCAGGACATGTGTGATGTCCTTCACTGAGCACTGGAGGTACTGCTGTTTGAAATTGGATGTTTTGGGGTACACCTCCACAGCCAGGGCAATTGGTTTGCTCCTAGTGGCACCTTAGGGTAAAGAAGATCCTCCATGTACAAGCCTCACAACTTGGGGGGAGGATAGGGGGGTGGGGAGGGGCAGCAACGTAACAGCATAACAGTGCATCCCAGACCAGACTAATAACAGGGGCGTCCACAGAATGGTTTTCCAGGGGCATGGCCCTATAAACTCTTGAAGGAGATATAAAGCTCTTTCCTAAATGAGGTCCTAGGTGACAACATAAGGGCACTATTTGCCCAGATGTGGGCTTTATTCTGCATTCAATCTGACTCCTGGGTCACCACAATCTTCAGTGTTATTTCCTGAATTTTTCTCTGAAGCCTTCAGTGTGCCTCCGGCCTCGGTCCTGAGCCTCCATCGGAGCTGCCAGTTAACACTCAGCTTCCCGGCACCACCCAGGGTTTTCAGCTTTAATTACCCATATGGAGCTCCCCCCTTCACCCAGCACAATGAGGTCAGGCACCTGCAAGCCCCCAGTTTGGGCACAGTCACCGCAGTGCGGGACGAAGGTGGGTGGCAGGCAGCTGCAGCAGAGGAGGCCCAGCTGGAGCCCAGGTCTTGTTCCTCCTGCTTTGTGCCTCATTTGTGGGCAGCAGGGCCCCACGCTGCTCCTCCTGGCCCTCTTTAGATTTGTCAGCAGCAAGCAATGTGCTTCTCACCTGCTTCACCGCTGCTGCCAGGCGGGGGACAAGCTCCTTGCTGAAAGCCTTTCTGAGCAGTTGAAGGAAAGGGTCTTATTTTATGTTTATGCATTGAGACCTTTTTCTTCTGCTCAGCATTATCCAAATTGAGCAAGATGACTTTGAGGGGGGTTGAAATAAATGAGTTATTCGTGTTGGCCCTATAGGCACTAAAAATGGTCAAGGTAAAAATCCCAGCTTTGATACACTTGGATCACAGTTTTCCTTGCTTCACTGGGGAGCGTGCTCAGATGGCATTGCCATCCTGTGTCCAGCTGCTTGAATGATTCTAATTTCTTTCATCTACTGTAGCTTCCCCTAACACAAAAGAAACCACAAATATCACAGCTGTGCAAAGCGATATAAAGCTGGACTTACATGCTCAAAGAGGCCTGTGAGCCTTACAGCTCACAGGAGGCAAATGTTTCTTGATGAAACCGTACATGAGTTGAGTTTCACCAATGTTTTCATCCATCTCTTTGCACTCAAGTGAAAGGAAATAAAAGGGCATGCTCCTTCTTAAAAAAAAATGAGTTTTAAGGGTTCGGAAAGAAGCAGAGAGGAAAGAAAGCAGGACTAACAGGTGGCTTATGTTCTGCCTGGCATGCTGTAATGGGTGAGCTGTTTGGTTTTGTTCAGGTCCCAGCACCACTCTGCTCCTCTATGTGGCTGTGTGTAGAATGGGATGAAGGACGATAAGCAGATAGATAAGCAAAATGGGATCACAGACAGGGAGGAGTAGGTGGATCATGAGAGAAAAGGATTAAAAGGGCCATCAAATGTCATGGTCAATATTAATATACTGTCAGGAGCTCTAGGGAGCTGTGTCATATAGCAATAGGCACTTGCCCATTGGCACTGGGCAAGTGGATCGTGGGGCTGACCCATCCAAGCCTTTCCTATGCTACTAACAGTGCCCACTTTGGCAAAATGCCTCTATATAGGTAAACTGGAAGCACTGTATGTGTGTTATTCTCATTAGGGATGATTGGCTTGAAGGACCAGGAGAAGTCTCCACCCCACCATGACCTACAATGGTGCAATTACAAGGCAGCAAGTTAAGCATGAACTTTGGTCACTACAGGTCTGAGCTCTTCCAGCTCACGCTCCCTCTGCTTTCAAAGGGGTCCACAGTACCCAGGGAGGATGGGTGCTGGGTCTGCCATCCCCAAACCCCGAGCGTGGTGGGAACGCTGCTATATGCCGAGGTTTTCCGCACCTCCCCTCAGCTCTGGGGCTGGGGAGTGAAGGAGCTGGTGGAGAGGGGAAAGGAAGCAACTTTTTAAATAAAAAAAAAAAAAATAAGTGATGAATAGATCGACTAATCCCGGGAAAGCTTGAGAATATAGAGCAGCGTCTGTGGGGCCTCCCTTTTTTCTTTTCTTTTTTTAATTTTCTTTTCTTTAATTTCGCTGCAGCACGTATAATCAATTATGGCCTGAATCGGGGATAAGGGGAGGGAAAGTACTTCAATTCATAAATCAATTTTATACGGTCATCAGTCAGGTTGTGAATGCAAATACCTCTGTCGGTTTAGGTTATTCAGAATTAATTGACTCCCACCGGGCTGGGCTGCAGATGGAGAGGAGCTTTCTCACAAAGTCTGCTTGGGCTCAGCATGGGGGCAGGCAGGCGGGCCGGCTTCCTCCTCCTCCTCCTCTTCCTCTGCTTTCCTCTCCCGGAGCATTATGCTGCTGGCACTGAGGAGAGTTTTGTGTGCGTGTGCGTGTCTGTGAGAGGGAGCGGGAGAGATGCTTGAAGAAAGAAAGGGATATGCAAAGATTAAAGTCACAAGCCCCCTCTTCAGCCTTGGCCTGTGCAGACACTTTTATGTGATTAGGAATGCTTTGCTTTCAAGGGTTTGCTTTTAAGCCTTGAGCTTCTCTTGAACTTCTCCAATAAGAAAACAAACAGCAGTGTCAAAGCTTCCCCCTGTGCCTGGAATTCGAGTGAGAATCGTGTCATTAAAAAGCCACTTTGCTACTGGGACTTTGGCATCTGAGCCACTGTTTCAAAGCCTGTCTAGGGCAGGGGAGATCGAAAGTCATTAAACATCTAGTGGTTGTTTTGGAGGCCTATTGAAAAAATGAGTTTTGGAGGGTTTTGGGCCACCAGGAGGATGCAAGACACACACCACCACCTGGATGCCCCCTCCCTGCATCTCCTGGCTGTGTTGACGAAGTTATCTTGAAGCCCAGAGGGAGCCCAAGGGATGGATTCGCACTGAGAGTGAAGATGAGTGAAACCCATAGCCCCTCTTTTCAATCCCCTGTAGCACTGCCCTGCTTTGCTGAGCTATAGGGCAGGAATGGGTGGAAACACCTGGGCGCACACTTGCCCATCATTATCTTGGATTGGCACAGTTAGGACTTCTTAGATATGGTCCTTTCCGCTTCAAACTCTAGAAAATCCTCTCAGCTCTATAAAACTCTAGAAAAGGAGTCCCACAATTCTGTCTGAGTAAATAGATGACTCTTTCCATTAGCAGACATGAGATCAGTTGCCAAAAGAGTTGGCGTATATAACCCTCTTTTACATGGGAGTAGACTGTGGAAGAAACGATGTGACTCAATCCAAAACATCACCCTTTAAAACCTGGCCTAGCTGGAAATAAAGCTTAGTCCTGTGATCTCCACTCTGTTGCTGTACCCGCTAGGACACAGCGGATCACCGGAGAGTTGAACAAACACCTCCACTTATTGCAAAGTGAAAGATGTTGAAGCTGGCCCAAAGGAACTGAACCACATGATCTCATGGAAACAACAGCTCAGCAAGTCTGACAGTTCTGAGGAGGCCTTGGAGGTAACAGCCATCACTGAGGCTTGACTATGCTCAGAGACTGCAGAAGATGGAAGGAGCTGTTTGTAGCTAAGTGGGGAGGTGGAAAACTGCCTTGCAGTCCTTCAGCAGGAGCAGCACAGAGCAGTTCTTGGCAAAGGGAAGTGGGAGGGAGCAGCAAAACAAAAGAGCCATGCAACTTCTCCTCCATGCTTTCCTCCATTTTGAGCAGATCTGCTATTCTAGTGATATCCAAACAGCCAGGTGCCCTGCACAGCCTTCTGCAGGGCTCTGCCAACTTCACAGCACTCCTTATTTATGAAATACTCTGCTGTTTTTCACATATGCTATTTTGTTAAAACCTCATTTGTTTCAAATATCGTAGTCTATAGAAGGCACAGATTGGTTCATTGGCTCCAGCACCAACCTAAAAGCCTCAGGAAATTTACTACACTTGCTGTACACTGAAGTGCAGCCTGTAAGAAAGCACAGGGTGGGTGTTCACAGAGCTGTTGAGTCGCACAGGCTGAAAACGAGAACTGTGCAGATGCATCCAGATCCCCTCTGCTGGCCTTGGTGCATTTGACCCTTTGTCTTCAAAAGCTGCCTGGACATGAATTTGGGCAGCCTATTCTGGTTGGCCCTGCTTAGCAGGGGTTGAACCTCCAGAGGTCCCTTCCCACCTCAGCCACTCTAGTCTTCTGTGATTCTGTTTGCTGTGGTCACCAAGGTTTCTTCTGCAGCAGCCCCAACTAGATATCCTACTACTGGGCAGGCATTGCAAGTCCTCACTCAGAGGTACCCACCCTTCAGTGTACTGAGCCTTGGGCACAGCTAGCCCCTGGTTGAAGCTCAGGCTGCCCCACGTCAGCCTCACATGTGCCCAACGAGCTGTAGCAGTGTGTGGTACAAGAGATGCTTTGGAGGGAGCAGGAGTCAGGAGTGTCTGGTGAGTCTGTCCTGTGCGGCTCCTGAAATGGCAGCCAGGTACTCTCTCTTCCCATGCCCATTACCAGAAAATTCATGCCTTAGCTAATAAGTGCCGCTGTGGCCTGTTCTGCTCCAGCTCTCTGCTCTTTGAGGACTTTGTCTGGGCCCCATCTTTCTTCTGGCCTGGCTGTAATCAGGTCTGACTCTTAGGAAACACAGACCCCTGGGGCAGGAATATTTGTCAAGCTTCAGCTGAATCCCCACCTAGAAGCCCTTGAGATGATCTACTTGGGACTCGCCAGGTTGGAAAGCAGTTAAAAAAGTCTTTCAGCTCTCGATCAAGCGAATCCATCATATGCAAGAGAGAGCCATTTTAACACCCTGCCATTTTAACTCCCTCGCTGCTTCGTCCTTCAGTGTCTGACAATACTCCATGTGTTTCTGTTCGCTCAGTGTGCAGTGAGGAGGCCTCCCCCTCGCCAGAGCTTTCTTAGCATTTTTAATCATGTTTATAAAGTCAAATACCTAAGTGACCAAGAGCTACCAGGGCTGCTTCTCTGCCCAGTCAGGTACCCGAAATCTCTCCTAGAAGTCCGCAGGGAGAGCCACACTCTCCTGATACACTGAGAGGAGCCAGGGCGCAGGCAGAGGGAGGAGTGAGCCCCCTGTCCAACTCACACAGCCCCTTTCACTGGGGCCCAGGGAAGGAGGGGGGAATCTTTACACCCGCGATGGGACTTCTGAAGAATTTACAGTCGTCTTTTTTGGAGACACGAAAGGTTTAACAGCCCTGGTACCAGCGGTTACAATGCCCTATGGAGCACGGGGCTGAGCGTGTGCCAGGGACCCCTTCATCTCCCCAGAGTCTGGCCGGTGGCCAGGGCCTTCGCAAGGGGCTGTGCCTCTTGGCGAGGGAAAGAGTGAGGCTGGTAGAGAGGCCAGAGCAGGGGAGAGGCTGAGTGGAGGAGGCAAGGAGGGGAACAAAGGACTGTGTTACAGGAGATGGGGCAGTGGGAAGCAGAGGGAGATGGAGGATGGAGGGGAGGCCAGCGCAGGAGGACAGAGAGCTGGGTAGGTGGACTGGGAGCGAGGAAGGGGAGATAGAGAGGTGAGGCGCAAAGAACGGTGGAGGAAGGAAACGTGAGAAGAAGGAATAACAAAAAGGGAGCCAGGAAGAGGGAAAGGAGCGAATAGCAAATAAGGACTGAGTGAAGTTATAAAGCAAAACAGGGTCTGCAAGCAGGTATAGCAGGGAGGCCCAGAACGAGTTTGTAGCCCAGTACGCAGGAAGTCTCAGCACAGAAAATGAGGCTTGGCAGGGACCCTCCCCAGGCCTCAACACTTGCAGAAGAGCTCTTCTGCATGCCCTGCTTTGCATCAACCTGCACCCCAGGCAGCTCTCAGGCAAATGCTCACCACAATGAATGTGGTGGTGCACACCTTTGTGCACACATGCAAGTGTGTCACACACCCCAATGTCCTACATTCAAGCTGTGCACCTGCTGTCACAGGCAGCTCTCCCCTGACCCTGCAGCACCTGCATGCCCCAATGCAGCTCCAATCCCTCCTCAGCTGGCTGCAATACAAGGCTTGTGCTTTGCGAAGAATGTTGAAGTTTGGCTGTTGGGGTTCCCTCTGTGCTGGGGAGAAAATGAGCCTTTCAGGTCTTTTTTTTTTTCCTTCACTGGGGGAAAAATGTCCAACAGAAAAAAAAAGATGAATATGTGAGGTAATTCCTGAGTGCTGTGTCTGCTTGGTTTGCAAATGGGAAGTTTGCTGTGGGCCCCACACACTGGTATACCTCCTGCTAGGGGAGCCACAGCAGACGTGTTGCTCTCGAGCCAAAAGGGTTGTACAGAGCTACTGCCAACAGTATGTGTCTGATCCACTGTGTTTTTAAAGCACGATACGCCAACCTATCCTCAGGGAGGGTCAGCCACACTCATAAAAGTCCCTTGTAGTGAACATCACACTCAACATACTTCTCTCTGGTTACAATGGACAGAAAATGGCTCGCAGCAGAGATTTTCTAGACTCTTATATGTGTTGCCGTAGCCCAGAAAGGGTAAGGAACCAAAGGGTGAGAGGCTTGGTGACTGCACGTTGGGATGAAGAAGCAACAGTGGTTTAATTTTCTATTAAAATCCCTCCATGCAAGCTGTGCAAACTTTCTCCTGCTAGACAAATATTGTGCAAAGGGCAACACATTGTTGGTTGGACTCTCCCATATGAACAACATGAACTGCAGGGCCCAGACAGCGGCCAGTGGAAGTGGGTTTGTGCACCTGGCCTCCTTGGAAGCATGTCCTGACACCCGGGAACCACATTAGTGCCAGAAGGACCTCAGAAGAGCACCCTCTGCAGGACAGCATCAGTGCCAGGCCTTGTCCTTGAGCACTCCAAACCCAGTGACACAACTCCTGGGAAGAAGCAGTAGAGATGGGTTCTGTTATTTCCAGGCCTGCCCCATGGCACATCTTCTTCAGCATGCTAACCAGCATTTTGGGAATGTGCACCTATTGCCATTGGCTTGTACTGCCTCTTGTTGAAACACCATTAATTTAGGAATGCCCTTTTCCCTTCTCTACATGTTTTCCTTGAATTTTTTTTTCTTCCCCTAGAATAATGAACTCATGCATGTGGTATGGTGTTATCTTTTCTACCCAGTTTGTTTTGATTTGATGATCCTTGAGGTTGCTTCCAACCCAAGCCATTCTATGATTCTATGATTTTATGATTCTATGATTCGGAGTTTGATCAGTACAGATGAAACAGAAACAAGAATTATTGTTTCATCAGTAGTTGAACACTTTTGTTCATGCCTCATTATCAGAATTAGGAGGAGACCAGTGCCTAAGACTCAATTACGATAATGGAAAAAATAGGGAAGCCAGAATGTATCGGGATTAGAGAACATGCTGTACCGTTAGAGGTTCATGGGTTAAGAGAGCATGCTCTCTGGAACGAGCAGTGCTGGTTGAATTTGCTGTGTTTTCCCTCTTCAACCTGTTCTTGAGCAGTCATTGCAGGTGGTAGTTAAGCCAAGGCAGCACTCTGGATGCATGTGGTCACTGTTGCTAGGAAAGCAAACGAAGAGCTTACGTGTCAGGGCAGGAGTAGAAAGAAGCTGGATCTTGTGCTGAGATTCTCTTGTTAATCCAAGAGATTCACCCACAGAAAACCACTAATGACTTCCAACCATAGTCCAGTGGCGCCCTGGCGTCCTCAAACTGTAAACAGAAGAGAGAAAAATAGATCTGATAAAGAGCAGCTTGGCTTGTAGGCTTGGAGGAATGTTAAGTGCATAGTCCATGGCAGCAGGAACCAGCATGGCTGAGCACAGACCTTGGCTCCAGGACTGATACAGCACCAATTGCGTATGTCTTTCTCCCCGCTGGTGAATACTTGTCTGCCCAGCTGGTTCCTCCTCCAGCCCGACCTGGCCTTCAGCTGTGACACCCAATCCAAATGTTTCAAGGGTGCCCTTGGAAAGCAAAGGAACTTGGCACCTTGGGAGGTGTGGCCCATGGACTTCATTCCTGATGTTATTTGGTTCCCTAATTTTGGAAAGAGCAGTGGAAACAATTAGGTCTCTTAACTTCTCCGAGGCAAGATCCAAATACAGAAAAGAATACATCTCCCAGGCAGGGAGAAGTGGGGAATTAACTGCCTTCTTTTGGATGAGATCAGAGAAAGCTGATTTATGAAGCAAAGAGAAAGCAAAGTGCTTTTATGGGTAAAATGTTCCCTGCTTATTTCCCTTCTGTCAGACTACGTTCCTCCCACGCTTCTGGCTGCAAGCTTGCTCCTTGGAAGCCTGTTTAAGCATTTCAGCATGTGCTGATTTAACTGGGCAAGGATTCTGACAGATCTTTGCAGAAAACTTCACAGGAGTTGCTAGAGGTGACTGCCTAATGCTGACCTGGGGCACACGGAGGAGGACCAGGCTGGCAAGTGTTGATCCTTGTGCTCTTGTAGCTTTCCCTGAGCACCAGGCTCTCCAAAGGTGCTCCTCCTGGTCTGCTGGGCTGGGGTGCATCTCCCCACCTGCTTTTTCTCCTCCCTTGAGGAGTTATGGGGCTCTGATCCATGGAGAGATGCTGAGAGCTGAACCCTCACCAAGGCCGGGGGCGTTCTGTTACTGCTCAGCCAGGGCAAGCGAAAGTAGAACGGGAGAGAAATTCAAGAGGGTGGGTGTGGAATGAGAAAGCTTCTGTGAGTGAGTTTCCACACACAGGGCTTTCAGCTCCTGCCAATGTACATACAAGATGGATGAACTTAGGGGAACTCAGAGAGGCTTGTGTCTGCTAAGGGAGGCCATAACAAACATCTAATATTGAGTTATGGGGTACCAGCTGGGACACCTGAAACACCGATGGTCTGGCCCTGCTGCCTGCTCTGCTTCATGGTTCTTCCTGACAAAGATGTCTTAGATGCTGGTTCTGACAGGCAAAGGTGCACAGAATCATGGAATCATAGAATCATTAAAGTTGGCAAAGAACACTAAGATCATCGAGTCCAACCCATCACCACCATGCCCACTAAGTATGTCCCTCAGTGTCACATCCACACGGCTCTTAAACACCTCCAGGGTTGGTGACTCCACCACTTCCCTGGGCAGCCTGTGCCAGTGCTTGTGCACTCTTTCAGACAATAAATTTTTCCTAATATCCAACCTAAATGTCCCTTGGCACAGCTTGAGGCCATCACCACTCATCCTATCCATCTCCTGCATCCTCCCGCCCCACCCAAAATCACAGCTCTTGCTCAGGTAGGCCCAGGCACCAGCACAATCCTTAGGCCTCGCTAGAGGGAATCCAAACAGAGCAGTGCTGCTGTATGGGTCAGGGCCAGAAGCAGCCCCATGCTCAGCAAACCCTCACAGAATAACATCAGCAAAGGGGATGGAGTTTTGCCCTGTGGAGCTGGGCAAAAGAGGAGAATATCATTTTATCATAACAACAGTGATGTCGAGGAGACCCCTCATTCAGACCCTGGGCTGCGGTAGGTTTACAGGAGGGCAAGGCAGTAGGGGGAGGCTAGGGAAGAGAAAGCCCCACAAATTGACCTCTCTCCCCCCTGTCCCCGCCTCTTTCTTTAAATCCCCACCTAGTCAGGAGTGCTCATTAAGGATAGCTCTTGTTTCCCTAATTAGGCTGCCCGCTTCTTTTCATGGGGCTCCAGACCTCTGCCATTCAGCAATAACAAGAATAACAAGAAACTCGTTATTTTACAACCTGGGCTAAGGAGGAGGGGTAAAGGGGAGAAGATGATAGCTTTGTGATGGGCTGCTCAGAGGAAATCCAGCTTGTGGCAACTTGGGGTCTGTGGGAGGACGGAAGGAAGTGATTTGAAGTGGAAAGGGACTTACAGGTAAAGGGAGTTGTGTCAGCACTGGAGGCTTGGTGAAGCCAAAGGACCAGGCAGAGATCTCTGCTTTGCCTTCACGTAGCATCCTGCCCCAGGAGCACACAGCCATGCTGGCATGGCTTTGTGTGTGTTTCAGTGTTTTTCTGGATGAGAGGGGGAAAAAAAAAAACAAGAACACAATAACAACAATAAAAAACCACTCGCCACCTTGCAAAACCAGCCCTCCCTTGCCATTTGGAATGAATTTGTCAAGAACAGCTTATCGTCTCCATAAACTGTCACAGATCCATGCTATTTTGCAGAGTTAAACATTTCAACATTTTATCCACATTACCAATTAAACCATCTTTGCTCAATTTATGCCTCATTTAAATAACTTATTACATCAGATATAGCTTTTTTTATAGTTTGGTTTTAAGTCTCTTTCTCATACTCTCTTTAAGACTCGTCTAAGTCTTTCAAGATGTTCTTTAAAGCCCTCAGACCAAATTAAAACATCATTCACTGGAGCTTTGGCACTTAGCAGTTTCTCACAGATCTGGCAGTTACCCTTTGAAATACCTCGGGAGCAGAACAAATGCCAAATGGTGTCAGCCCCAACTTATACACAAACATTTTCAAGCACGAATGTCCAGAGTCACGCCTCAAAAAATAGGTGCAGACATGCAAGCCAGTGGCCCTGATTTTTCTGAGGTGACAAACATCCTGCAACAATGTCCTGAAGGATTTATGGTATCAATCACTTGTATTTTGCCTCTGAGCCTTTCTTACAATGATGGGTCATATTGTTTTCTAAATTCATGTTCATGCCTTAACTCAGTTGCATCTGCTAATGGGTTCAGATTGTCCTGATTGTAAATAGACAAACAAATATGTATCTGCTGGGACCAAAATTGACTGTGCCAAACTCTTGTTAAACCCTCTTCTCTTCCTCCCACAAAGAAAGAGAGAAAAGAAATCAGCCAGAAACCCAAACAAAAAACAAACAACCCCCCCAAAAATCCCAGTCTTCTCAGATTTAGACCAAGGCAAATTGGTTCAGCTGCTGCATGACTTTCTCATGGAAGATGTTTTTGTGTCCTCCACCCTCCCAAATTTGTGTCACCTGAAACATTCGGCAAACTCACATCAATTCTGTTGAATTACTCTGACTGAAAGAAAAGTAGCCTTGTGTGCCAGGAGGAGAAACTCTCATCCTCTTTCTTGCCCCTCAGGCATGTTTCTGCAAGGCTTCTCCATAGATACACCAGGCTCGGACAACACTGTTGTTCTGCCTTTGGTTGTAACCAGTTTTCTCCTGCTAAGAAACATTTGGTGAGGACTTGGGCTGCAGAGAAGACATCTTACAGCTTTGTGGACAGCCTGAGCTGTTAGAACCTGCTCCAGCACAGTCAGGTTTTGCCTTTTCCTGATAGTAAAACATGGCTTTGCTTTCCCAGGTATCCTGGCCACCCTCTCCAGAGAAGCACTGGGATATGTTGTTTGTGCTGACCCCCAGCCAGAGCTGGGAGATGTCTTGACCACAGCGGGTTGGAAGAGACTACCCTGGATCACCCATCTGCTTTTCCATCTCCTCTCACTCCTCCATTCCAAGCAGAAACATATGGCAGGTATCTTCACAAGTGCAGTAGATCTGCACTACACTTGGAGAGGAGCCCAGAAGTTACTTTCAGTGTCAGGTCTGCTGTCTGTACGATCAGTGGACAAGGGGAGGTGGGAAGTCCTGCTGTGCCCCAGCACACATACTGCTGAAGGGACAGGCAGAAGAGCTCATGCACAGAGGTGGAGGTGAAAGTGGAGGTGGAAGAGATCTTGGCTCCAGGCAACTGAGTTGCTTCTCCAAGATCAGACATGGAACAAAGAAACAGAGCTGTGCGTGGTCACTTTTGTCTTGCACCTTGGAGACAACATAGACTCCTGTATTTGCTGAGAAGAGAAATGGAGAAAAAAGCCCCATTTTTTTTCCCCTTCTCTGCTCAGTCCCTGTTGCCACAGGTGCACAGTACCCCTTTGTGCCCAAGGAGAACATGTGTCCAGTAGGATCACAGTTATTGTTAGGACACCTTGGCCAGCGTCCATGCTAGTGGTGGCTCTGGTGAGCCGGGAGCAGCCGACTTTTCTCTTTGCCTTTCAGTGTTTGGAAACAGTGAGGCTGCCAAGGGAGCTTGTCTCCTGCACTGCACTTCCAGCCTCTGGAAAGCGAGAGTGAGCCCTGAAAAGCCTGGCAGGATGGCTGGGTGAGCGTGCCAGGGAGCCGGCTGCGCAGTGCCAACACCATCGACTCTTCTGTGTGACCAGTGAGAGAAAGATGGGGCCAGGGAAAGGGGTGTGAACGGGAAGCAGGGGAGGAGGGAGAGGCTGGAAAAATTGCACAAGGCTCCTCGGGGAGAGGCTTTTCATTTCCTGCATTTCTGCATTGGATATGAAGGCGGCCAGGGAGGGGGCCAGTGCTGTGGGGCTCAGCCCACACCAGCATGGAGGATAGAGCAGGGAGCTGGAACTGCAGAATCAATGGGGCTTCCCCAAAAATGGTTCCCTTGGCCTCCTGGTGCCTGCTGAGAAGGTGTGGAGGCATCCCTAGGTGAGTCAGCAGTAAGTACCGAGGGGCCGTGGTGTGTGGGTGACGTTTTGTACCTGGGATGTCCCTGGTGAAGCAAAGAGCAAGTCTGGCACACTGGCAGTCTGCTCAGCCAGCCCATGCTGCCAGAGCTGTTTTTGCCCCAGCCATTCCAATCTCACCTCTGAACAAAAGAAATAATTTAAAAAAAAACACCAATAATAAAGAAGCATGAGGCCTATCTTTGTACCAAAAGCATTACAGATACCCCATGCCATGCCAGCAGCAGTGGAAGAAAGATGGTCCTGCACCATGCCTGGCTCTGTGCTGTGCCGCTGCTGAAAAGGTGGGGAGCTCCAGTGCACGCTGTTATTTTAGACAGAGTGGGAGAGTGTTTGCTGAAGATGCTGCTCTCATCTTGCCCTCCTGCCTGCTCTCTTCCTCCTTCTCTGTTCCCGTGTTTCAGTTCCCTCCCACCCCTCTCTCCTCCACTCCTCCACACAGCGGGATTAATCCATCAGCCTGGCCGGGAAGGAGGAGGGGCAAGGAGCCCGCACTCCACTGAGCACTGGAGAGGCCCCCATTCATGGGCCGACAAAACCGGGGAGGACTCTTGGACTTAATCAGCCAAGGAGGGCTCCGGCCCTGTAGACAATTGACATCAAAGCAAGGCAGGAGAAAGGGGAGACGAGGCAGAGAGAAAGCCTGGAAACCCACGTAGGAATCCTGACTGACAGAGGAGGAAGCTGGGATGGGAGGACAAGAGGGAAGACTCAGTACAGGAGTAGCTGACCTATAGTAAGACAGCTGATATGCAAAGAGATGGCCTCGTTGTAACAGAATTCCAGCTTACCTGCTCTGCCCCAAGCCTCCTGCTGAGGCCAAGCTTCCATGGCTGTTTCCAACAGTCCCATCACAATCCATGCAGTGAGAGTTATTCATTCATACTTTGCAAACAGAGAGCAGCTCCTGCCTCTGTGGTGTAGTGAGCACAGCAAACCCAACAAAGCAGGGTGACGTGTTTGTGAGGGGAAGGGGATGCTGGAGGGGCTGAGGGGCTGCTTTCTGAACATCCAGCCACATGCCTCCCCCTTGGTGGGCCTCACTCTTCAGAGAGCTCTCCACACTTTGTGAGTACCATGAGGAAATGTTAGACTGCTAGTGAGCTGTTTCAGTGATGGTTTACCATCTTCTGAGTCGCTATATGGATATTGAATGGTAAATCATACCCATGTCACCTCGTACTGGTGTGTCCCTTCTCCTTGGCCTCAGGCTGCTCAGGCTTCCCCCTCAAGCTTCATAGAATCGCAGAATCAATGAATAATTAAAGTTTGAAAAGACCACTGAGGTCATAGAATCATAGAATGGCCTGGGATCACCACAGTGATCATCTAGTTTCAAACCCCCTGCTGTGTGCAGGGTTGCCAACCGCTAGGTCATCTAGTTTAACCTTCAAACCATTGCTACTTCGTCACCTGACGCTTTGTGACAGCTGCCACTGCCACCAGGCTGCAAGTACAGCCAGTGCTGGTGCTGAGATTTTGCAGTTCACAAAACAGCTTCACCTATGATGGAGGTAGCATTGCCTTCCCTACCACCTCATTAGTGCTGCTGAAACTCCACTGCTGACAGCTGGATCTGTAGGACTGCACCAATCCTTGCTGCTCAGAAGTTTGCACCATAGCCCCCACTGGTTTGGAATATATCTAGGGGTGTATATATCATGGTGGTTAGGATGAACTCATCAGTGGGGCAATTGGGGAATACTAACTCATGGGTTTTGAGGAAACCGTGTAGAGATAAAACTCCAGTATAGACTGTAAACAGAAATCAGGGACAAAGATAAGGAAAAACTGGGCAAAAACACTGTCAATATGAGCTACCTCTTCTAGTTGAAAGGTGACTTTCCTTTAGAGAAGAAAGGGAAGAAGCAACTGTCTCTGAATTGCTAGATAACCAATGAAGCACTGTTTCCATTCCAGTATCTATGCCACAATATATCACTCAACACAAACATCTGTTTTCATATGGTGGATGCCAACCCTGGAGACATTCAAGGTCAGGCTGGACAGGGCTCTGAGCAACCTGATCTAGCTGTAGGTGTCCCTGTTCATTGCAGATGTGTTGGACTAGATGACATGTAAGGATCCCTTCTACCTCAAATGATTCTATGGTTCTCTGATCTGGAACATTTTTCTTAAAGCTTTTATCTTTTTTACTGTGAAAATAGTAGCTCCAGCCCTCTGCACATCCCAAGCAGTGAACAGCACAAAGCCTGCTGTTTGGGGTCAGGTAGCTGGCAAGCTTTCTGTTCTCTATCAGTCATAATGCTGGTCGCCAACCTGTGAGCTGGGCATGGACAAGCATGACAAGGACAGGGCTACAGGCATCCCTGAAAGAGCAGGACCTCAGGGGTGGGCAGGGGACAGGGTGATGTCCATCCTACACTGGGCATTGCTCTGCACAGTTGGTTTGCACCGAGGCAGTACCAGTGTTGGACAGGCAGGCACAGGAGCAGCTCTCAGTGTATCAGTTACATCTTAATTGTAGCTGTCTGGCTGTGCGGAAGGACGGGAAGGGGAGTGCAAGGCCAGCCTTAGCTTTTATTTCATGTGCTGAAATTTCAGGCCCCTCTTTCCTTTCTCCCACCCACCCCTTTTGCACAGATAGAGCCACCCACATGCTCACACCATGCGTACTCCCACTGCGTCCTATCATGGCTCTTCTCCAAGAGCTACTTCTTGGAAGAGAGGGGGTAGCCAGGGTTGCATTGAGGTAAAACAGTGTAAAAGCAGTCATTCCTGTAAATTCCTCCTCCTTCTCCTTTACACCATCTCTTGAGCATCCCTCCCTCTTCCTCAGCAGGTACCTGTGAAAAGTGACCCTGTCAACAAAACCCCAGCAGGACGGGCTTTTGGTCTCACTCCAGCAGCTGGTTCCCATTAACTGTTCTCAATCACAGAGAATTCTTTCTCTCTCTCTTTTGAAATATTTTATTATTGCTTTTCCTTTCTCTTGGTTCCTAAGGAGAAGAGGGGGAGTGTAAGTGCAGTGAACTAAAGAAATGGAATTTAGAGCTTGATCTTATCACTCCTTTGTGGAGTGCCTGTGAGTTATCAAACAGCTGGAACATTTATTCCCTCCCCGAAGTGCCCAAGAAGTTATTCCTCATCTTTTCATCCCCCCCACGGCCTCAGGTAGGATCTGCATGGATGAGAAAGACCACTGTTTTCCCCTGCCATCCCTCTCCATCTGCTTAGCTGCAATTAAATGAGCCCAAGAGTTAAAATGGCCTGGTTACCCATGGTGGGAAGCTAAGAGGAGCAAACATAAACACCTTGGTTTTCACTCCTGAGTCCCTAGGTGGGCTCATCAAAGTTTGCGCAGTTCTGTTTCCATCAGAAGACGCTGAGCATGAAATGAGCAGAGGATAGTAAAAAAGGAAAACGTGTTTTTGTCTGGCTAGTGGTCCCACCAGGGTGGGGGTGCTTCTCCTTGCAGAGAGATGGAGGTATATGACTGCATAAAACCACCATTTTGCTAGGACTGATTCTGGGCTTTAGCAGGTGAGGTAATCCTGGTGCTTGGATCTGCCACAGCCCCAAATCTAGGCAGAAATGGACATGCACATTTTCTTTTATAGGTCATTTTGAAACCTCTGCTGCTTTTGAGGAGACAAAGGGGGCATGAAATCACGTGCTCTTCTATGAGAAAATGCCTGCACTTGGTCTTCTCTGGAATTCCAGCAATTTGTCTCTGCTGCTTGTTTCTATCCTTTTGACTGACTGTGGCCTGGTGCAGTGTCTGCAATGCTCCTCTTGGGACAAGAGACACGTTTCTCTTCACAGCTTGTTAGTAGGAACTGTCATATCATCTTCAGCCATCTGAGAAAGTGTCCTTCTTGTCCTCTGGCTTGCAGCTGGCTTGTGAACAGCTTCCCTGAAGGGCTGGATGGCGAGGAATCCTGCAGCTCTCCTGCCTTAGCATGGACACATGAGAAAGAAATCAATCCTGAATGCTTCGCAGTAGGGATATAGTGCTGGAAGGGCTCTCCTATTTTACCACATCTTGTCCCTTGCTATTGTCAGCAATCACATAATGCAATCTTTCTTGCAAATACGAAGCTCCAAACAATCCTAACAAGTTTTAAGATTTCACCCACTACCCCAATTAGTAGGCTACTCCAGAGCTTGACAGCTCTGAGGCTTAAACCATTCTTCTTATTTCCAGTCTCAATTTATTCCTGGCTAGAGAATGCCCACTTGTTCTGCTGCCAACATTGTTCCAAGGCTTAAATAGCTCTGCTCCCTCCCTGGTGTTCATCCCTCTGATGTGTTTACCAAGAACAATCATATCCATTCTCAGCCTGAGTTTTGCTGGGCAAAATAATCAACAGTCTCCTATCCTGTGATAGGCACTCTCTTCCATGACCATCCAGCTAGCCTTGGTTTGCATCTTCTCTGTTCTCTTCCAAGCACGGATGGGGAGAACTGTAGACCCTTTTCCACAGCCTATGCCCAGGGAAGCATTCTGAGTAGCACTGTGGTTTCTGTTGGTGCCACAGCAGCCAGGAGGTTCAACATGGGGCTTTTCATAAGCACAGACTGCTTTTCCCAGTGGAGTCAGTTTTCAACCCCCTAGTACTGTGTGGGATGCAACCCTAGCTTGGAGTGGTTTCTTGGTTCTGCTACAGAGTCAGCTGCCCTGCTCAGCTCTGAAGCTATTGTTGCTTCCTGTAACACATGCAATACTTGCTTACAGAACTGTAGGTATAAAGTTACTCCTGAGGTTTTGACTCATTTAGCACTGTTAAAGCTGGATCTTTGATTTCCCAGTGCAGTGAGGCACTCTGAGCTGTATCACCGGATAGCTTTAGCAGAAGGTTTTGTTTATTTGGTGGTATTCTTACAGGGCAAGAGATCCACTTGCATTTTTCCTGCGATGCTTTCCTGGACGCTCTGAATTCCTGTCAACAGGATATTGAGAGGCTCAAATAAAACTATGTACGTGAGTGTGTGCTTTTTCTCTGATTTAATAGGTATCTGACCCTCTCTCTCTCTTCTATAACATTCCATTTTTTCTCTTGTCAAAGGTGTCTTGAGTGGAGATGACAGATTTTAGACTTGGATATGTTGCAGCAGAAAAAAAAAAAAAAAAAAATAGATGTACTTTTCAGTTAAGACAAACCTAGACTTCAGGAAAACAAGCAATCAAACAGAAGACACACTCCAAACAAACAAACAATGTGTAGGAATACAGCCATGCTCCTCATTACTGTATTGCTCTGTAAACTCGTCCTTTACACCCAGGGCGCCCTACTAATACCATGCCCTTTGGATCCAAAGAAGGCAAGCTGCTGTGGAAATGCACTGCAATGCTATTTTAGGAACTGGGGTTAGGAGTAGCGACTAGCTGGAAGGGAGATGTGCACAGGCTTGGGGCAGAGTCCTTGCAGTCCTTGGGGCATAGCCTGCCTCTGGCTGCCTGTCACTTGCTCTCACTTGTGTCCTCCTCCTGTTACATGGGTGACATTAAGACATCTACGTTTTCCCTTATGTATCTTCTGGCCTGCAGTGGACTTTTCTGAGCAAATGTCCCAAGAACTGTGAATTTGTGCAGATGTTTCACCATAACCGTGGTAATTCAGAAATAACAGTGTGTGATGCTGGGAGAGAGGTGTTGAAAGGCAACCCTTGTTCTGCATGCTTTCTGCAACGTTAGAAGCGATGGGTTACAGAAGTCTGCCCATACTGATAGCTGTCTGTCACACAAACATTCACCGTTTTGTACATTGGTAACACCACTGCTTGGGTGTATTGTCAAAATCCTATATTGTGACTTTGAGGGATGCAAGATCTCAGCAAATACCCTGCTTTATAGAAGCAGTACAACACAGAGATCTGAGTTTTTGAAAGATTCACTCCACACTTGAGAAAACAGGTCTCCCTAAGCAATCATTGGTGGCACAGACTGAATTGGGTTCTTCCCAGCGCTACACCAATACAGGTTTTGCACAATGGCATGTTTTCTATCTGCAAGGGAGGCTGAGGTATAACAGGAAAGAATCGCTAAAAACCTGAATGGCTTCTTTTTTCCCCCTGAAGTCTTTTGTTTCTGAAACCAAAGCACAGTAAATCAAGGGGTTCTGCCTTCTATGCAGTTGAAGTGCTCTTTAAAAAATAAAACAACCCCCAAAACTACCAAATCCCCAAGTCCCTGAAAGGAAGAGGAGGAGGAAAAGATGAGACCTCAGAGAGGATTCATAAATCACATTGCAATGGACCTGGTGCAGATGTTTCTTCATTCAACCCACCAGGCAAAGTGCAGCACCATAGTGGGACTGAACAGCCACATGTGAAAGCAGACAGAAGACAGCTGACTTGGAGGAGACATGCTTTCTCCAGCACATGTAACACATGCTCAGTCCCTACCCTGGCCCCTTTTGGTTCCTCCTGCCAAAAAATAAACAAGCCAGATCAAACCTGTCATGGTCTGGAAGTCTTCAGCTATCCCTTTTATTTTAACGTGGCGTGCATAGTCTGGTTTCCCAGTGCTTAATACCTTGGCACGGCACTGAAATACTGCTGGATCTTCAGTTCTTGGGCTGCAGGATCACACCTGGCTGTCCAGGGAGCACCCTGGCTTAGGGAAGCAAGACACAACAAGGAGTGAAAGGAAAGAGATGGCTCCACAGCCAGACCTTTCCCAGCATATTGTGGGGACTCCCTGCTGAGTTGCCTAGGAAGTCGCAGCCCTGCAGCATGTACTTTTTCCTGGAGAGTACTTAAAAGGGCCCAGGTGCCCCAAAACAGGTGGCCAAGGGCTGAGGTGAGTACCTGGGACATGGGACACAGCCAGCCAGGAAAGCCTGGTGGTTATGTGGCTGGGGCCAAGAAAGCCCAGCCCCAGGTGACCTTGGAGGAGGGGGGCTGCCTGATGCTGCTGCCACTGGTTGCACAAGCAAGAGCATAGTCAGTCCCCATATCCTCAATCCCAAAGTACCCTCATTCACATCAATGAGCTTTAGAGCTCCTTCCCTTGTTCTCCAAGTGACCAGGTCACGAACGATAGGAGAAAAGTTCACGCATCACCAAGCTGACTTGAATCCAGGAAATTGGAATCAAGTGGCAGATGAAGTTTAAAACCAAGTTTTTCTGTGAGTAGCCTTAGAAAATAGCATGTCCTATCGTTGGGGAAGCCTGAAATTCCATTGTTAGAAACAGTCTCAGGAAGCATGCTAGCATTTCCCTCAGTGTATTCTGGTGGGTGTCACAACAGAAAGGAACTAAATCTAGGACTTCTTTGTGCTGAATGATGATTTTGCTTTTGTTTTTGATGTATCCTGGTGCCCATCTGACAGTGTCCCAGGATCACGGCAAGTGCAGAGATGGGCAGCCACCTTGTCTTTGTCTCCTACAGGAAGAAAAGCAGACACACATCATATGATGCAGGCATGCCACTGGGATAAGTTATTTTTCCCTGACATTTTTTTTCTTTGATTTGTCCTTGTTTCAAGAAGCGGGAATCATTCTTGCTGGGTTTTGTCCTTTGTGTAAGGGAAGGAAAAGACGTGTCTAGAGTTCCAGCAGGCTTTGGGGCAGCCAGCACCTGGGTGGTGCATTGTTTTTAAAATGGTCTCCAAAAATAACCAGAACCGCAAAAGGGGAAAAATTAATAACGATAATTAACTGGTTTCCATCTCCAAATGCTTTGGAGACATGAGCTAATCAGCCTATAGACACATACAAACATACACAATGTCTGTAATTTATTTGCTCTTCTACTGCCTTACCTCTTCCCCCAACAGATTGCCCACCGAGATCCCTATCAGACAGAACAGGTCTCTTTCTGCCCCTTCTGCAGAGGCCTGACAGCCTTGCCTCTGCTCATATTGTGCTGCGTATCTGTCAGTCTGTCTGTCTGACTGCTTCCCTCCCCTGCTGGCCAAGATCAGATTTCACCAAATGAATCACAGTCTCGTGGAAACTCCCTCTGATCTTTGCCAAGAATTGCAAAGTTGATGAAAATGGGAATCACAGCCAAATGGAATTTAGCACGGTTCCTTACTGGTTCCAACCAACTGGGTTCTCATTGCAGTTGGTTGCTTCTGGTTGTCCTGTTTCCATGTTCAGCCTGGCACATCTCCTCCACCCAGAGAGTCGTTCCCAGGATTATCAAGTTCATTACCAGATGCCATACTGCATCTCCAGGGCCCTCCTGGGAGCTGCACACTGGCTGTTTCCCTTCACATAGGTTTGCTTTTTTTTTGCAGCGAAGAGAACTCATTAAGACCAAATGCCCATCCATCCAAATCACCAGTGTGGGTTTAAGCATCTTCTCTGTCCTTAGCAGGCAATTTTTTTATCTGCTACAGTTCTGCCCTTAATTCCTTCTCCAATGACTTAATGGCTGTGCTGATTTCAACACTTGGTCTAGCAGTGAAGGTAGCCACCAGCTGAGAACCACAAGTCCTCTCCTATGAGAAGCCCAGACTCCGTATGGGACCCTACACAATGTTACTTTGCTTCTGAACCTCATTTTCTTCACCTGTAAAGAAATTGTAATAAATTCCCCTTTGTAAAATGCTTTGGGGAAGACACTGGGCTTAGTGTTGAAGGGAAATCTTGTGTTGGAGAAAAAAACTTTGTGTGGTCTCCTGGGCCCTGCAGCAGACAGAAAAGATGCTGCTTCATGCCATTCTCAAGCTAACCTCCAAAGACTTAGTGACAAACTTTCCGCAGCCCCAGGCTGTGATGCAGAAATGGAGGTCCTGGGGGCTGCAGCCATCAGATTCTCTATCCAGACAAAGCAGAGGTGGCAGACATTTTGAAGAATTACCGAGAGAGAAAAGTCCCAGTGTCATCAGCTTTAGCACTTCCTCTACAAGATGGCCATGAATGTGCTGTGGAGTGCCACCAGGGACCCACAGGAGAGGCCCTATCCTACTCCCGGCTGCTTGTCCACTTTGCTCAAATCTCCTTGTTTTGTGTTCTCTGCACATCCAGAAACTAGGCTGTGCCTCAGGTGGCTCCTGAGAAACCACTGAAGAAGAAACCCCTAAGGTACGTAATTGATAGGAGGGTATTCATCCTCAGGGCTCCCAGGTGCTCCAGCATGTCCAGCCCGGTGTGCAGCAGCTCTGCCTCCACAAACAGGTGTCTTCCCCAGAGTGGGCAGCAGCCAGGGCAGGCAGTGTGTTTCCTCAAGGAGAAGGCAGCTCGGCTCTGCTGTAACCCCCTCGCCTGAGGAGAACCGCAGACCCTTATCAGGATTCAGCCCCTTGCTGTGAGGAGGAGTGATTGTTTTCCTTTCTGGGTCTCTCAGCTCTCCCTCTAATGCTCTGCTCTCTTTCTCTCTCATCTATTTCCTTTGACGCGGGTCCCAGGCCCACTGCCAAGTCTCAGATCCATTAGCGAGGTGCCTCACTGACTGAAGCACAAATCAGGATGGATCCGGGTGCAATTAGCAGCTTCTAGCACCTCATCTGGAAGGCATTAGCTTGGCTTTTGGGGGAGGGGGTTATGAGTTGGGAGGAGAAGAGAGAAATAAGAGGGAATGGATATAGATGCCAAACAGAAGAAATAAACTATTTCTACCCCTCTTAGGAACCACCATCTAGCAACTGACAGCAGCACACAACCAGATGTACAGTTGCCATAAGCAGGGAGCTCAGCTGCTGTACCAGGCTGGTACGCCTCACAGACCTGTCCTTCCAGGAGGATGAGGCTATGAGGTCTAAGAAGAGGCCAAGACAGCACAGAGGTGAGCAGTCTGACACAGTCTATGAGTGATGACTCTCTTGGCTTTCCCTCACACCTGTAAGTGCACTTTGTCCTAACTTGTCCTCACCTTCCTGTAGTGCTCTGCTCCACCTGGCTCTAAAATCTGTACTAAAACCCCACTGCATGATGCTGTGGTGTCTCTCTTATGCTCCAGGAGCCAAGACAGACCAGCACATGTTGTTTATGATGGCCCATAGGTGTGCTGTAGACCCAAAAGCCACAGATAACAGTTCGTGTCTGTACAAAATGTATTGGTCTCAGTATTCTTCCCCAGCCTTGTACATAACTTTGAAGAAGGCCCTGGTATTGCTCTCAGCAGAGGCAAAGGCCAGTCCTGCTCCTCACCAGCTTTCTTCGTGTAGATGGATGCACAGGAGGCTATGGCTTTCAGACTGCCTCAGCCCTAAGCTGAAGGGACAGGGCAAGAGTACTTACAGTGGAGCCATCATGCTCTCAGAAAGGGCACTCTGTTTTCTGAAATGGCGCGTGTCAAGCTGGGGGAAAACCAAACACTGTTCCCTCTCTCATGCTGCAGAGCTGGTAGCCTGCAAGGCAAGGGGCCTGGATTCTATTTACTCACCTGGGTGCGATCCCACCGCCCGGGCGCCCATGCCATAGCTCATAGGCTTTTCCCCTTCCAGGGCCACCTGCTGATGGCCAGGGGCTGGGAAGCCAAGGCGTCCTCTGAGACAGTGATCTCATGTTATTCCTGCACAGGCAGCAGCTGGAGGTTGCTGAACATACACCTCAGAGCAATTTTTCTTAGGCTGGTTGTTGCCAAACGGAGTCCTGCTGGTTGGTGAGCTCATGGAAAGTGATCTGCACCTGGGCTCAGGGGCTGTCAGCTGAAACGGTGGTGACAGAGGTGTGGGGCCACGTGGGGGGAAGCACAGGGGGGCTGATATTTGTTGGTTTAAGGAGTTCAGGATGTGTTGGTACAGCCAGTGTGCTCTGTTGTTTCCCTGCCAACAAAGACATGTATGGCAAGTTGGTGAGATGGCAACAGGGGATGCGCAGAGCAGGATCATGCCTTACCGCGTGCAGAGCAGGATCATGCCTTACCGCGTGCAGAGCAGGCTCACGCTCTGGCTGCACACATCCCCTGTGCTTCCGATTGGGATGGAGGAAGAAGGCCTGGTTTTGGTTAAGCCTTCAGTCACACAAAGATGCCTTTCCTATTACTCTTTTGTTTTCCCTTCCCAGTAACATTCCCATTTAACTCTTCCAGTGCTCCCTTGGGGTGTCACTTGCCATGCGTAGGGACTGGCCCTGGGCAGGGACAATTCAGGAGCAAGGAGTTGCTGTGGGGTCCAGGGCTGGAGGCCCCCATTCTGCAGTACACTTGGGGATCATGGGCACATAGGGGGGATGGTGGTGTTGAGAAAAGCTGGAGAGCCGGGAGGACAATACGCCAATGGCACTGTGCTGAGTGTGGTGGAAATACCTAAAGAGTCAGTCAGGGCATTATCACGGCTGAATTTGGCTCCAAACTTCAGATCTGTGAAGGGGTAGTCAGGGGAGTGGGGGGGGGTGGAAAAGAAAACATGCGAAGGCCTTTTCAAAACCAAAGACCACAAGAAAAAACTTCCTATAAACAAATCAAATGGAAATATTTTTTTAGTTCTATAAACATTTCCCCTTGAAGCGTTCAACCCAAATATTGCATCACTGTGCTAAGACATAAACAAAGCTTACAGTGAAAGAGATGCACACCAACAATAGACTGTTTGCCTTGTCCGGGCTGTGAGAAGTGCAAAAAATAAACAAACAGGGCGAAGAGTGACAAGCAGAAGAGAGAGATGTCTGAGGAGTGCTTCTCTGAGTGTGCGAGGAAGGGAAGAGCCCCCTCCTCAGTTCCCACTGACTTTCAATGAGGAAATTCAGCTGCTTCGGGGTCCTTAGGAAATCCCAGCCCAGCAAGTCACAGGACACCGGCCAGATCTGTCTATCAGAACAGGTAGCCTCTGGGTTTTCCCAATATATTAACCCTTTGTAAGGGTGTTTAAAAAAAAAAAAGGCTTTGACACCAATATGACTTGGGTAGAAAAGTATTTATTTTTGCAGTGATTGAAATGGGAGTAGCAAGAACAAAACTGGCCAGGCATTGTTTGATACCAATGTCATGCTTCTCTACAGGAAGCCCAGCCACTTGTCCACAGAAAGGTTGTTGCCTTTTGAGCAGCAGTGAGTGGGCATTCAGGAGGGGGCAGGGGCTGGGGGCTGGTTGCTGGTTTAGAGGCACCATAGGAGCAAGGATTTGGCACCAGATGAGAAAATGTGACATTCCACATCCTAGAGACACACACCTGAGGTAGTAGTATAAGAAGATGCTGGCTACCTCAGGGGCTGTGTTTTGCTCTGTTCTCCTGGGGTATAGGCATCCCTAATCTGGCACTGGCACATTTCTCATGTTTTGGAGACATGCTGTAACCCCTCCTCTGTGCTGGGAGGCCAAGAGAAACAGGCAAGGAGCTGCACAAGCCATGCTGGTGAGAGGGGAATCCACTGTTATTGCAGCTCATGCAAGAGACATGGGTGGCTTAATGCCCTCCCTCCATGAGTACTCTGAGACCTGCCACTCAATGACCCCGGCTAAGTAGCCTGCAGGGCTGTATGGAGCAGAAAACCTGTGGAGGCCATTCCATCTGCCCAGCCTCACTGCTTAAGATTCTTGATGCGTGCTTTGGGCTCACCAGAATGACTTCAGGTACTGCTGGACAAGCTGATTTATGAGGGGAGGCCAGAAGAAGAAAGGGCCTCACACATTTCTCGTGTTACACTGCCTCCATATGGGCGGGCACTCAGAGCGCTTACACCTGAGTAGTGGAGGTAGAATGGGGCCCAGAGTGAGACTGGCTAACAGACAGGATCAAAGATCTGGAAGCAGTAAGCAGGGCTGGTCCAAAGTGGCCAGAAGTCATGAGGTGGGCTGTGTACAACTGAAAACCACCAGTTGCTTGGAAAAGACTATAGCTGTTCTGCCTTCCACGAGGAGCCATGGGCATGACAAGAAGAGGTTGCATGGCTCTCGAGGGTACTGGGAGCTTGCGAGACCTCAGGAGGTGGTCTGTGAGTGGAGTACAGCATCCTCCTCCAAGTCCATTCCCCCACACTCATGCCTCACGCAATATCTAACACATGCAGCCAAATGAAACGGCGGTGAATGAAAGCAGCTGGGAGGAATGAAAAAAAAAAAAACCAAAAACAACACAGAATTTCAAAGCTTTGCCTGATCTTTATTTGGCCGCATGTGCTGGCTGCTACATGGTATCGCTCCACAAATGAGTCTACCCATTTTTGAAAGTTTTTTTTCTGCCCCAAAAGGTTAGTTTGTTCTCTGGATTAAAAAAGAATCAGGAACACTGAGTTGTGTAACCTTTTAAAGCTCATCCAGCCCTTGTCCTTGAAAACTGCCTGCTTTTCAAGCACCGTGGCCTTGGTATCTGCTGTGATTCCTTTTCAAAGTGAAGTTTCTAAATTTACTAAGAAATGCTTTCTTGCTCCATAAAAAGCAATGAAAGTGCAAGTGTGCAAAGCCTAATAAGAGAACAAACCTGGTGTATGCGCACAGAGGCACTGAGCTGTAAGAGCAGCTCTTTGCAAGCTTGTAGACTGCAGGAGGGTGACAGTGTTCAGTTTCATGCAAGAAGTAGCATTTGGGAGGGGAGTGTGTCAAAGGGATACTGAAAACAGGCAATGTGTAGCCAAACTAAGCCGACTACAGCAGAGGCACTTAAAGGAGAAGTTTGGAAGTCAGAGTCTGCAAGTCTAAACACTACAGCTATTGCTGAAGATGATACGAAAGAAATAGGAATAATGAACAAGGGTCAAGTTATTAAGGGTGGCACCTCAGATATTCATGGTGAGCTTCGGAACCTCCTCAGCTCAGGGGAACCTCCATGGGGGCTGGCTGAACCCTTAGTGTGACCCACCATGGTCTGCAGGCTGGGCTGTGGGCTTGCAGAATTTTTCCAGGGATTTCTTCCAGGCTGTTTCTCTGTGATCACTGACAGAGCCCATCAGAGCTCCCTTTTATCAGCACTGCACGCCACAGTCTGTTCTGCAGTGGGTTAATCTTTCAGGCTGGGGATAAGGGTGATGGCGGGGTAGGGGCATGGGGGCAGGCAGGCTGAGCATCCACGGCTTTCCAACCTAATGGAGACAAGGACTTGTTGGAGGGCTCTTCCTGAGGCAGAAGCAGAGGCAGAGAAATCCATAGCAATGAAAAGAAGGAAGGCAAGGCAACAGGTGTGTGGGGAAGCAGTAGAAGAGGAGAGATTATGGGTAAATAATAGGTGAATACCTTGGACTGCCACAGAGAGAATGTAAAGGGAGATCTGCATGCCTTAAAGTGTAAGCTCCCTTGCTGATAGACATGACAGGTAGCTATTTAAAATCACTGCAATTACTCAGGGACCGTACCACAACCATGGTGATCTTTTCAGCCTTCAGCATTAACCTGGAACACCTTTTGGATGCCTCTTTATCTTGACTGTTGATGTTTGTAAACCCCAAATGACTTACTTCAGATGAAGAGAATCGGTAAAGAGTGTGAAATCCTAAACGTAGTGCAGCCTGCAGCGATGGGTATGAGGTTCCCATTGACTACCGTAGCACCAGGTTTCTACATAGCGTCTCCACAGAGAAAACAAATGGTTCATCTTGTACGAGAAAAAATGAAATGCTTTTTCCAACAAACTTCTGCAAAATGAATAGCAGGGGAAACAGATTGATAAAAGCCAGCTAACCCAATACCACACAAATATCTCACCATTTCTGTTGGTTCCCAGAGGAAGGTGTGCTCCCCTCATTTTCCGTGAGCTGGTCATGGTGTTCCTGTGTCCATACTCAGGACTTCCCATATCCAGTCTGTCAGCACTGCGCTGTGGTTGTGATTGCTAATGTGGTTTCATTGCCTTTCTCTACATGAAGAGCTTTGAACTGTAGAAGAATTGTAGCTAAGTTCTGACCCAGGAAAATAAGATCTTTGGAAAAAAGGAGTATTTATTTGGGGCATTTGTCTGAGCTTCTTACTCAAGCAAAAGTTTTTGCTTATTGCATTGGATAGTTTCCAGTTAATAAAACCTTTTCTTAAAGACCCTGTCTTCCACCTGAAATACTCAGTGGCATTATAAGACATTCTCCAAATACAAGATGGTTTCTACTCAACTACACATCTCTAAATGAGTTGAGACAAGGAAACACATTGGTCTGAACTGGGTTATCCAGCGAGCCCACTAATTGTCCAAATATTTCATGTCAACAAAGAGACTACCAACAGAACAGTACTTCCTAAGAAAGTCCCCCAGATGCATGCAGTATGACACCCAGAGCTGTAGGCACAACTGTAACCATATATAACAAGTTTTATACCAATATACCCATCACTGTGCAAAGGAAGAATGACACTTTTGCAGGGGCATCTTTCATACTGGTTTTGCTGTGTCTGATACAGGGATTATACCTGTAAAACCACCCTGTTGCCAATCCCTCTCCCAAATGAGGCAAAGAAGATTGTAGCAAGGTGGGAGTCAGCCTCTTCTCCCAGGTTGGACAAGAGGTAATGGCTTCAAGTTACAGCACGGGAAGTCAGGTTGGATATTAGGAAATATTTATTCTCAGAACGAGTGGTCAAACACTGGAACAGGTTGCCCGCAGAAGTGGTGGATTCACTGTTCCTGGAGGTGTTCAAGAACCGTGTAGATGTAGCGCTGAGACGCACGGTCAGTGGGCATGGTGGTGATGGGTTGACAGTTGGACTAGATGGTCTTAGTTGTCTTTTCCAACCTTAATGATTCTGTGATTCTATGATTGGAAGCTATCTGCAGTTTACCCTCAAGATTACACCAGAAATTGTTTGTATTTGAAAACAGTATGTCAGCGAACGTGGGATGTCTATGTCCGACATCAGTGAGCTACTTACATCCAAGTCTATGTCCTGACTTGGGCTCTAATGGTGAAGCTAAGCTGACCTCAAGCTGGTTTAGTTCACTCTACCAAAGATTTCCTAATATAGCCAGGCCCTATCTCTTATTGCCCTGTTCCACCCCCTTCTTTAATTTGGCTCTTGTGTGTTTTGATGACTGAATTGCTTCCTTCTTTGTTTCTCTGATTACCTTCTTAATCTTCTGCTCCTGAAATATGCTTAGATCCTCAATCCCTGTACAAATACACTTTTCTTTCTAAGCTTTTCACCAACCAAACAAGGTTTTATTTGTTTATTTAATTTGACATGCCGGGAGAGAAATGATCCCACTTCCTATGGATTATCGAAGTAACAAATAGCTTTACAAGAGGGTAAACAAAGTAAAACTCATGCTGAAACTCCTTTGAACCAGGGACTTCCATTCACTTCCCCACTTTGAATGGAATCTGCTGCTCTTGGACCGGCCGGCTCCTGGAGTGCAGACTCATGGAGTCCTTGTCCTCCTGTCCTCCTTCATCAGAGTCACTATGAGTTTCCAACAAGGCAGACACATGGCTGTGAGCTCACTCTGTGAAGGAGAGCTCTCTCCATCGTGCCTTGGGTTCTGTAGCACAATGCTTCCCATCAGTATGCCATTTTTGCAAAGGTTAAGAACTAGAAAAATGTGGGGGCAACTCTGGGAGTCCTGATGAAGGCAGGAATGCTGCATTAATTTTAGCTGGGTGTGTTTTCTGACTCAGAGGCAGAAAGAGAGTGGAAGCTTCACTCTGTGTACACACCACCTGCAATACATGCTTCTGAAAAGAAAGAGGCTTGAGTTCAGGCTAAAATGTAGAAGAGCTTGGAGCCGGCAGTGCCAATGGGCTCCCCCCAGGACAGCAGCCCCCAAGCATGCTTGTCACAGGTTTTTGGGGAGCTCAGTCCTGGGGGCTGTAGGCTGTCCTTCTCTCCCCCACCCCCAGCATCCTGTTCTGTTTATCGTTCCATCTGTAATTGGAAGGCATGTGTGGATGAATTAAACATAGCAGGGCAGATGAGAAAACTCTCCCTCTTAGCTGGCTGAATGAGCAAACTTAACTGAGCCTGTTACCCACTGAGTATCGTACCGACATGCCAGGGTCTGGTTTCCTTTGAGCTCGCCCTTTCATGCGGAGTCCCTCAGTGCCCCCCGCCTTGCTCCGCACAATGTCAAACAGCTGGAGCTCCTCTGGCCCCAAGGAGGAGCCTTTGCATATGATGGCAGCAACAGTGGGAATTTTGCCTGGGATTGCAGAGGGCTGGGGCTGAGGATCAGGATGCTCTGGCAACTCCCAAGGGGGATGATTCCCCCCCGCAAGCCACGCCTGTGGAAAAAGCTTTCAGGGAATGGGGCTAAAGGAGGGGGTTTGGGCTTTCTCACTGCAATGAACTTCAGCAAGGTCAATGGCACCCTAAGGGCAGTTCTGCTGGGTGGTTTGAAATAAATGGGTGCCAGCCCAGAGCTAGTATCCTCAGCACAGTGAGAGAGTGGATGTCCACAAGCAGGACTGCTGCTGTCTCATCTAGATGTTCACAGGGGACACAGCTGCACAAACCATCATTCTGCTCCATCCTCTAGGCATTTTTTCAAGGGAAGAACAGTAAAAGAAGGGTGCTGCTGCACTCCACATTTCCTCCTCCACAGGGATATACAGGGAAAGTAATCCTGCAGGGCTGCAATCCCAGGCTTTTTTTTCCCTACCATTAAACAAGCCCCAGGGCAATTCTTTGCACAGGGTAGCTTTAATTCTCCCTCCTCTCTTTCTTCCCACCTCTGTAAGCCTAAAACTCGTCAGGCCTAATTCAATTCCCCTTTTAATTTTGAAAAGTTTATGACTGCTCTAGATTAGGAAACCACTGTTTTTCAGACAAGACAGGTGCTAGAGGTCTCGGCACTTGTAAAATTAGGCCACTCAGTGAGGTGTCTATGTATGGATTTAGCACCTAAGGACTGTGCTGCTGAGAAACGAAAAGAAAATCTTGGCATCTAGGGAACTGTTTTTTAGAAGATAATTAGACAGCAAAGTTAATGTGGAGGAAGGAAGTTTGTATTTAACTTGATAAGTGTGCCCATTTGGGTGCAAGTTGAAGAGCTGTTGATAGCTATTCCCTTGGAACTCCAGAAACCCTGCAGAAAAATCAGTTTTGACATTTTCAGTACCCCTGTCATAAAAGAAAGAAACAAGAAACCCAAAACCAAGCATAAAAAACAAACAAACAAACAAATAAATAAAACCAACAACAATAAGAAGTCCTTCAGAACATGCTTACTCATGAGAAATGAGCAAGCTAGGAGTATAGATTCCTCCTCCAGGCTCAGGTGAAAAGGAACAATTCTGAAACCTAATGATAAAATGAGGATAGTCTTTAACTCTTTTACTTCCTTCGGCTGAAGGACTTCATATTTAGAAACTACAAATCATATTTATCATCTGTGCTCTGCACAGGGCGAAGGTATGAGAAACCTTACCATAGTGCGTTAACGATTCTAGTCTGACTTTGCAGTAGCAGAAGATTTGTTTTAAACTGGCCTTGACTGAAGGGCTTTGAAAGACTGCAGGTTTCTCCACACCTTTGGGTAAATTTATCAGTAAGTATGTTGTTGAGCTTGGGAATTTGTACGTCCTTTGGGATGCGGGGAGGCAGTGAGCAGGAGTTGGTTTGGTGTAATCTCAGGGATTGGTGTCATTGCTTCTTTTGAAAATGTGTGCCTCAGACGATTTCCTGAGACAAAGCACCTGCCAAGAACAGTTGGGAGAAAAGTTCTTCTCCTTCTGTCCTGCTTTTCTTCATTCACATCACCTTCAGAGAAGTCAGAGTCGGGCTGACTAAGGAGGTCAGTCACTTTCCTTGAAACCAGCTGGCTAAAATCACACACAGTTGACCTCTGTTGGAAGAGACTGTGTTCATTTAGTAAAATATTAACCCCAGCACATTGGGGGAAAACTGCAGCAGTTTTTAAAATAAGCAGCTGGGCTCATCTTATTTTACCTACAAAGGATTGCCTCCTACACAGTCATCACTTTCTTTCTTTCTCTGCCTACATTTTTGTCTCAGATGTCTTGACATCCTCATCCTGATGGTCTGTCCTGAATCCCAAAGCAGCACAAATGGGATATCCTCTCCAGGAGTGAATGAGCCTGTGGGTGATACCAGACAAGTGAAGCACCTCCAGTCCTTTCACAACCATTGGTTATGTCTGTGGGGCAGATATGCATGTGTTTGAACTTTATTTGCACTAACAGGGAAACTGATGCACACAGTGATGACAGGGACCTGCCCAATCCCACCCTGCGTGTCATCGCCAGAGCCAGAAGAAGGGATGTAATTCTCCTGCAGATCCTGACGTGGCATGAAGTGGTGTGATGCAACAGCCCTGCAAAGTTTGGTGTTGATGAACTTCCCTGAAGCGTGTGGGCAGCTGAAGTCACACAGCTTGTGAAGGTCCAGACGTGCACGGTGGCTCCTACATCCCTTCAGCAGATGCTTGCTGGGATCTGACAGACCACAGGAAAGCTGTCCTCCCCTGGGAAGCTCAACAGGTGCTTGGCGCTACTCCCGCAAACCTTTCCAGGTTTGGTCCCCACAGAGAAACAAGGTCAGTCAGAAGGCCTACCACAGCACCTCCACTGGTATTTATCTCCAGCCTGCTTTCGCAGCCCAAACACTGCCCCCAGTGACCCCCAGGATCTCGCTCCCTCCTGGCACGACCGCAGTGCCCGCGGGCATCGCCCATCCCACCTGGCCGCAGGCTGGGTCAGCGAGGCCTGGCTGCCATGTCCCCGTCATGCCGTGGAGTCCCACCGCCCTCATCCCACAGGCCACCCCGCTGCCCCAGCAGCCGCCGCGGCCTCCCTGCCACTCAGGCCAAACTTTTCGGCCCAACTTTCCCGCTTCCGCCTGCCGGGAGGAGTGTGGTGGCCGTGCGGGAGCGGCTCGGCGGGTGTCGGCAGTTGCCGTTCGGGGTAGGCAGTGGTCAGATGATGCTGGTTATTGTTACTGCTGGGGGGGAGCTGGCGGCTGCTGCCCGGCTTTTTAGGTAAGGGGGTTTATTTGGTATTTTCTCTCTCCTCTGGCTCCTCCTCTTCTTCCCTCCTCCTCAGGGGGAGGGGAGGAGGCTCAGGAGCAGGAGTAGCTGGAGCAGGGAATTGTTTGGGAGTTCAGTCATCCAAAAGCTGTCACCCGTATGGAGGGTCTGGCTCCCCGTGCCCCAGCTCCCCTTCCCTCCTCCTTCTCCTCCTCCTCCTCCTCCTCCTCCTCCGCCCGCGCTGCTCTCCCCGCCGCGCCTCCGCTCTGCATATAACCAGCGCAAAACACCACCAGCACCCCAAGTCCAGGGCCCCTGCCTTCCCCTCCCCTTCTCCCCAAATCAGACTTTTTCCTTTCTCTCTCTCTCTCTCTCTCTTTTTTTTTTTTTTTTCTCTTGTTATTATTATTATTTTTTTTTCTCTCTCTCTCTGTGTGCCGAATTCCCCGCAGATCCGGCCTGGAAGTTCCCAGCTCCTGGAGTTAAGCCTCTTTGTTGCTTCCCTCCGTTTCGGGCACGGCCGCGTTCCCCCCGTCTGCTGGGCCCGAGCCCCCGGTGAGTGAAGCAGAGGGGAGTGGGCTGGAGGGGGGAACTGCAGGGGGTGGCCATGGAGCACGGGGCTTCCCCCCTCCTCACGTCTCCGTAGTGGTGGTGAAGCTTTGTGCTGGAGTTGGGGAAGTTGCTGTCGGGATGCTGGGAAGGGGTCAGCGGACGCGCCAAGGAGCTGACAAGAGAGGAGCAATATCCCGCCAGCCCATGCCATGTGGGGCTTGGGGTTGTGCTGATGCAGGTGGGTTTGCGGAGCGGGTCATCCCCTCCCAGACCTTCCTCCTCGGTCAAACGGCTTTAATGGTGGGCCCAGAGTGCGTACACGCTGTGGTGCACTGGCACTTTGCTTAAACCTTCCCGAAAAGCTGGGTCTGTAATGTCTCCCCGTCCCCACCACCAACTGGTCACGGAGTGTGCGGTGGAGAGGGGGAGAGGGAAAAGCTGTGCAAAAAGCCGTGTTGCTTCAGCTCTTGTCAAAAGCAGATGGGAGTTTGCAGGCAAGACTCAGCAGAGTCGTTTTGGTGTGTGCTGTGTGAAGGGGTTGTGCTGCTGATGCAGAGAAAAGCGTGGGTGGGTAATCTGCGAGCACAATTTCTGTCCTCTTCTTGTGCAATTGTAGGTTTTTAATTCTGGTGCAAGGACGAGGAGTGATTTGGGTTTGGGGTGGAGATTTTCTGCTTTGTGGCGGGATGCTGAGGGACTTGTGCCTCCTATGTGCCTCCTGGCCACTTGGGCTCTAACTTTGGCAGGTCCTCTTGGTGGTGACTGCAAATGGAAAGTGTGCTGGTGTGCTGGGGGCAGAGTGGGATGCAGGATCGGTAGCTGTGTCCAAATGAAACCTTCTAAAATGCCTCACAGATACTGATGCTTACTTTGAAAAATTATTAATCGGCTTTTCCCAATAGCCCCAGCAGACAAAAGATATTTAATAGAAGTTGTGTGTCTTTGAGCACTTCCTCAGCTAATTCAGGTACCCTGAGTGTGATTTCACTGGCGTTGTGGGAAAGACAGTTCAGGTCTATCAAAGGGGTTTTTTTGTTCTTGTTTGTTTTAAAGAAACTCTCTTGACCTCTCTGCAGCATTCTGCAAGTGGGATAACAGGCTTCCACACACACTGTGTGCCCGCCTGTAATTCCAGGCGTGTCCTAAGCTGTTTGATTTTCTTGGTGTCCAGTTCTAACTTCTACATTGCTACTATGGTATATTTTTGATAAATGCATTTGCAATCTGCCATTAAATTTCTTATCCCATGGGCTAAAAAATAATCACTGAAAATATCAGGAGGACGTGGGTGCTTTTGCAAGTAGGATTTTAACTTAGTTTTCTTCTCTTTTGAAACTAACTGCTTCGATGTGCCTATGTTCAGTGGAGGGCTCTTAAATATATATGCATATCTACATACATGGACAAGACCTTTTTTTAATGGGCTGGATGTTGAGGTTTATGGCTCTGGGAAAGATTTCAAGCAGAAACATTTCACAGGTTTGCAAGGAAGATTTGTGCTGTTTATTTAAGTGACCTAAAGAAACGAAGGTGAAATAACTTCCTTTGCTAATAGGAGTCATCTTGGGACCTGCTAAAGTAAATAGGACAATTAGGGAGAGCTGTGAGCTCCCCGCTGAGTGCATGATACTCTCTGACAAGAAATAAACAGTTTTGTTCTATGTACTTTTCTAAGACACCCATTCCCCAGATATGATCGCAGGACTTTATCTGTTGCGCACAACACAGACAAGATCTCAGTAAGTGTTTGCTGTGAGGACTGGAGAGTCAACAGTCCTCCCTGCTGGTGTAGTTCCCATTAGGGAAAAATGAAGCAGGTTCATCTGAAGGGTGTGCAAAGGTCCTTGCAGATTTGGAAAACAAGCCCTGTTTTCTCCTTTTTCTAATACGCATGCATAGACATAGGACCATTCTTTGAGAGAAATCCCAGCACAAGTAGCTGAATCCACACGTCTCTTTTTTGCTTTGCACAAAGAGATTTTACAGGTAAATGTATGTGCTACAAAATGGCATATATATCTTATGGGTGCTCTGTATCCCTGTGGACTGGAAAATACAGATTTTCTGTATCGTGTGACATGATAGCCCGGTGAGCACAGGACGAGAGGCTCTAAACCACTGCACAGTGAGGCTGGGTGCCCCGTGTCTGCCGAGGTTTTCCAGCCTGCTGGGTATAAGACTCAACAGCTCAGAACTGAGCTTTTTCAGAGGACAGGTGAATTATTGTCCTCTCACTTCTTGAAATTTTGTTTTGTTCTCAAAACTAACAGCTCTTTGTGAGCCGGTGGAGCCTCCTGTCCAGCATAGAGCATGCAGGTGGGGTCAGGAAAGCTAGTATCCTACGTGCTCCCCATCTTACCCTGAGATTGGAGGGGATGCTTCCTTTCCTCAGTGAAGAGCAGATCTGAATTTTGTAACTTCATTGTTATTGGATGACTACACTTGATTAAAATGCCAACAAATCCACCTGTCAGTGCTTCCTGGCCTCTTCCTTAATTGTGTGTCCTCACAAGCACAGTCTGAGACCCTATGTGACAGATCCCTAATACTTCTGCTGACTGGGCTGATGACCAATAGAGGCAGAAGGACACTCTTCAGGTAGAAGCACAGGTTTGGATGTCAAGCTGCTTGGACTGCCCACAGCCAATGCATGTGCGCTGCACAAGCTTAAACAGCTTCCTTTGTAGCCCCATGCCTTGGTCTCTCATTGCAGAAAATGGTGCAGAACCCTCTGCAGATGGGGTGAGAGCTGCGGCGGGGCAGCTGTTGGAACTAGCATGCCAGACAGTGGCACCAGCCCTCATGTCTCTCAGAGCAGAGCTCCAGCTCAGTCAGTGTCAGTGACTCAGCCCACAAGAAGTTGGAGCAGCAGCAGGCCAGTGTAGCTCTGGCTTAACAGAAGTTTCTTGGGCCGTAAATAATGGTAGATCGGTCATTCTAATGCCTAACATTGAGTGCCTTGGAAAAGTGGGGAGCAATTCCCTTGGACTCCTTTTTTTGTACAGGGAAGTTTCAGTGCATTACTGCTGGCATGTTATGGACCAGGGATTGCAGATCTCTTGGTTCAAACCATTGGCTTCGAGGCCAAAAACTTTGCGCTGCAGAGTCTGCTGTTGGGATGGGATATCCCACAACGCAGAAGCTCTCTTGCAAAACCTTTGCAGACTTCCTGTTTCTGGTTAGACTGAAAACATCCTGAGGGAGAAACCTGCTGCTGTGTACTCTGGTGCTCCTGTGGTCAGTCCCAGCTTAAAAGGTTGTGGCTTCTTACAGTGCCTAGGCCTCAAGGACGGTTTGAGGAGAGCATTAAATAAAGGAGTTGCAGGTCCTGGTGAAGATCACTTTCCATTTTTCTAAATGTGTTTTGGGTGACTGTTCAACAAAATTCATCGCAAACGTCTTTTTCTTATTTCCTGCTCTTTGGTTTCATCCTTCTTGGCCCTGAATCATACGGCATTGTTTCCGTTGCTTCGTTGGCTGAACGCAGCGCTCAGAGCTTTGTTTCTGGAGGCAGCGCTTGCAGGATGGGAAGCTTTTAAAATTTGCTTTGTGTGCATATTTGCACTTCAGAGTTTCTAAAATCTCCCCTCCGTAGGAGCATGGGCTCCAGCAACACAGCTGCAGGAGTGTTGGTGGAGAGTGGAGACAAAAATGGTGTGAGCACAGAGGGAGTGAGCTGGCTGAGGAGCTCAGAGAGCTGTTGTTGTGGGGGAAAAGCCCACAGCGCTCACATGGTTCTGGAGGGTGTTGTACATGAACAGGGAACAGACCACTGCCTTGAGGAGCCTGCGTGCTCCTTTTATTGAATGGCCTCTTTTTGTCACTGAAAAAGGCCAAACGGGCTGACGGACTCAGCTGGCCCCGATGGAGCTGTTAGCAGAGCACCTGGCGCAGTGAGGCTCTGTGCTGAGAGGGGCTCTCGGGGCTGCTCTCCTGCCTTGCAAGAGTGCTCCAGTAAGAGCCAGAGCCAATTTATTTTGGCTCTGGTGGGACCTATGGAGGAAAATGTGCTTCAGGGAGCGTGTGGGACGTGCTCAAGCTTCTTCGCCCTCTCTGTGGGCAGCATGCCAGCACAGAGGTGAGAGCCAAACTTTACCCTTGCTTTCAGCTTGGCTGCTCTGGGGAAGCTGCTGACCCATGGCCAAAGCCTTCCCTAAGCCCCCCCTATAGATGTGGGGGGCGACTGCACCTTGTGTCCATGCAGTGGGTTGGAGGCTGGCTGGGCCAAGTCCAAACCACACAGCAGCACGTTGCCCCTGTGAAAACCCACTGTTGTTGAGATCACAGGGCTCTGGGGCTGTGGGCTCTCTATATGTCTGTGAAAGCCAGATGGTGGCTTGGAAACTAGTCTCTTGTTGTGAGCTTCTGTGGCATAGAGTTAGGTAAGTCCTAAGCCCCATGGTGGCAATGCCATTTTTGTTAAACAGAGTCCACAAGAAGATTACCCAGCAAATCCTACCCTTATGCAGAGCCATGCTCCTACAGCCCTACCAAATGCAAGGAAGTACTCACTGGCTGCAATGTCAGTGAATCTGAACAAGCTTACGTGTCTAAAGACTGTGCACTGAGCCTCTCTCCTGTGTTGTTTTAATCAGAGGAGTGGAGAGGGAAAGGGTGTGAAGATCCCTGTTAAGTGTTGCGTCTTCAACTTTGAAAAAGGTAGGTTAGGCAGAGCCCTGTGGATCAGTATGTTGAGTGTATTAAGAAAACTTACACAGATAAACCTGCAGAGGTAGTATTTGAGAAATAAACCTCAAATGTAGATACACTGGCCTGGAATATAGCATTTATATGAAAAAGCCACACACCTCTGGTAATGTCACTATGGTTTATTCTTCTACATTTAGGTAGAGCAGCCACCTTG
Source organism: Alectoris magna (assembly GCA_030625065.1). NCBI lineage: Eukaryota > Metazoa > Chordata > Aves > Galliformes > Phasianidae > Alectoris > Alectoris magna. The sequence goes on from CM060560.1 coordinate 113,284,362, forward strand.
CTTAGCCATGCTTTTACTGTAGGGAGGTGAGGAGAGCTGGGTTCTGCTCTCTGCCTTGCAAACTTTTGCCTACCTTGGGGCGAGTTGCTCTCTGCCTCAGCTCACCACCTGCAGAACCTGTGAGTGGCACTTCCCTGCCTCCTGGTGGTGCTGAGGGTAGATCTGCTAACGATGCAGAGACACCATGGCTTTGCTGGCTGCTGAGAAGGCTCTCTGGTTAGGACCACTGTTGGTTTCAGCAGAGAACCTCCTGTGGTGTTGGTAGCCCAATGGGAGGCTCTGCGGTCACCTCTGGGGATATCCATTCGTGTATGCGGGCTGGATGTGGGCTCTGGTTTTGGTCGGGAGGGTAGGCTTGGTGTCAAGCTGCTCTCTGAGCTTGACCCCTGGGGAGTCTAGCGTAGGTAGCAGCACTGCAGCTGCAGTGAATTTATGACTCCAGCCAGCAGTGGTACAGAGAAGCCATTGTAGTCTTATGTACTGTACAGTGTATATCTCAACGAGAAAAGTGGCTCCTGTTTTTTTTTTTCCCCTCCACTCCATCCTTTCACGTCTAGCTTTATGAAGTTCCACCCCTTAAATTGCAAATTTGGCCTTATCTTCAAAGAAGGCCTTTGGTGCCAAGGTTTTAAAGGTGGGGAGGAGGCAAGAGCAAAAACATAATCCATTAACAGCCCAGTTGCCAGAGAAAATGTTTTTTAAAACAAAATCTGAAAGTTTAGTGTTTGAGATCCAACGCCAAGATTGAATACAAGTATGGGCCTTGTCCCCCAAGAGTGACAGCACTGGGAATATGCTGGCAGAGACCATGGAACGAGGATTCTTGTGCATGCACGCACACAAATAGACAATTATTTGGAAGCCAATGGAGTTCTGGATGCCGAATAATAATTTACTTCATCTAGCGCCTTCTGTTCCAAGTTGCTCCCCAAGCTGCAGCTGACGTGGAGAAGCCGTCTCGCTGCTCCAGCCCTCTACTGGATGGCAGCCCCCTCTGGGGCAGCATGGCAGTGCTTGCCCACACGTTCCTCAGCCCTGGGTGGTAGAAAGGGTGAGCTGGCCGCGCTTCTCCAGAGCCTGGCACTGTCAGCAAGCGATTCCTTTGGGCCCCTTGAATCTAAGATGATGGGAATATGATTTATTTTTTTTATTTTATTTTCCCAATGAACACTGCTTGTTTAACAAACGCAAGCTCTGTCAGATTGAAGAGGTGGGTTTGAATCGCAGTAAAAGGAGAGGTTTTCAAAAACACGCTGGGTGGGATTTTTCAAAAGCACCTGGAGTGACTTAATTATACTTACTGAGATGTGTGCGTTGAGGGGCTGGACAGCTCTCCCCTTGCTTTTAAATACAAGGTCACTGTTGGCACATCTGTGGGACGGTCCCACTGTCACCAGTGTAGCAGCTGCACAAATCATTCCCAAACACCTACTCTCACATGGAAATTTAATCTTTACTTCAAAAGTCTGTCAGATACGATTGCCTTGCCAGCAGAGAGGGTAGAGGCCTCAAGCTGATGGTCAGCTGTACTCTACAACCTTGCAGCATGTTAGCTTGGTGAGATGAAGGATGCTAGAGAAGGGGGGGTCAGTGCTAACATATGAAGCTATGTGATGAAGACCAACCAACCCTGTGTCTTGTGAGGCAGGCAGCAGTCTTATCAGTGAGAGCTAGCTGCGCTTGCCTGGTACACAAATATGCAATACAACCTGCGGAGCCCCACTGATTGCTCCATGAAGTCTGCTGACTTCTGTGCAAGCGAGAGTCAACTTTTTACATAAGGCACTAAAATAGGCAGCAAAGTACTTGCTAGATAAACAGTTGGGTTTTCCTTGTGATTTCCTTGACTGCAGATTTGGGGAGGAGAAAAAAAGCATGAAGAGGACAAAGTCAAGAGCAAAGTGGCAAGTCATATTTAGCATTGATGTCTGATCGCCTCACCTGCACTCTGCCCCATAATCTGACCCCTGGGATAGCTTCAGACCCTCAAGCCACTTCAAAGAACCACCTTTACAAAAATTTCCCAAACTAGTGACCAAGAAAACAAGCAAAACTTTCAGCAGCCGCAAAAATTTGAGTATAACCCAGTTTTTGCATAGCTTAAGCACTGAAGATAAGTAGAGTTTTCTTAACATTGGCTCTCTGGGTGAAGGCCTGAGGAAAACCTGCCATGCTGCAGGCAGGGGGAGAACCCCCCCGCCCCTCCCATATTGCAGTAGTAGTCTAAAGGTTTAACCAAGACTAGGACCCAGCTATGTTATGTTAGACACTGCTATCCCGTAGTAGGAGACAGTTCCTATATCTTCATTCAAAACAGCCAGACAAATGGAGGATGAGAGATGACAGTAAAGCATGAAAATGAACATGCATGCCTTGGGGTAACTCAGCACGTCAGGGCTGGAGATTAGTGCAAACCCCATGTTTCCTGGTAGCCCCACATTGGGCTCTTGGTGTTGGTAGTGTCTCGCTGCTATGGAGAGCTGCAGTAGCGCGTGGCTGAAGGGGTAGGAAAGGAGCCAGTTCTGCCTTCAGTTTTTATCAGCTGGTTTTCAGTCGTGACATGGTGCTTTGAAAGACAGCTAGGAGAGCAAAGAGCCAGTGTAGTAAATGTGCACACTGCAAGCAAAATGATCTAATTACATAAATGCTGTGTACCTTATTGCTTGGGGTGTTCTGGGACCATGCTCTGGAGGCACTGCTCTTGGTACCCGAGACTAGGATGAGGATGTACAGGAGTGCCCAAATGCTAACCAGCTGCTTGTGGGACATGAGCAAAGCCTGGCTTAATGGGGAAATGAGGAACTATCTCTCAAAAGAGGATAGGACTTGCAGTGCTAAGTTTTAGGGAGCAGGTGGGAATGCATATTTATTCTCCTCTGGCACCCGTGTATTTGTGAAGAGATGTGGGCAAACCTGCTTGGGGGGCTGCTCACGGCTATGTCCTGCTGTGTGTGAGCAAAAGTCTGAGCTGCAGTTGGAGGCTTCTTGCACAGAGGAATGCTTTTAAATGTTGTTTTAATGGCATCATATTGCCAAAGGCTCTTTGTGGCTGGGTGAAGGAGATGACTCCCCTGCTCTGCCGAGAGCCTGTTTGAAGCGGGACTCCTCTGTTTTGCAAGTAGGCTTCATTCTGCCCTCTGCAAGCAAAGTAATTTAATTACAGGAGAGATCACTGATGCAGTATTTGGGCCCTCATGGCTCCTCACTAGCTCAGTAAGTGCCTTTGGAGCAGGAGGGTAGTGGGAGATGCAAGACAGCTGCACGGATAAAAGAGTTTTCTTTGGTGCTTTTTGGTACCAGCTCGCTCCTTGTGCGTGAAGGACCATGAAGAGGCACAGATATACTTTCTGTCCCACTGAATTGGGCAGGCTGGGAGAAGGGGAAGGTGTCAAAAAAACATGCTGTGGTGCCTATCTGTCCTCATTCTTAGTGAAAATAACTTCTTCCAGCATTCACATCCCTCTCAATTCTGCAGTGGGGAGGGAGAATGGGATTACAGTGGGTCCTGCACCCATTCTTTGAGTGTGTGCTGCCTCCTAAAGGATATGGGGGCTGCCGCTGGGCCCTTGCACCTCCCTCATTCCCAATTTTTGGGCTTTAATTTCCCCTCTTCTGCCTGAGGTCCCTGTACCAGGGCTGAGATAGACTTGTCGAGTAAAATCTGAAAGGCCCCTGTCCTTACTTGTTTTGGGGAGGGCACATAGGAGCCGCTGGCAGTGCCTCCCTGCTGTTGGAGCAGGGCTCCCAGCCCTAGCCGACCTGGAGCGAGAGGGCTCTGGCATGTTGGAGCGGGTTCTGGGAGCCCTTGCCTGGGCAGGCAGGGCTGCAGCCTCCCTGCAGGTTGTTTTGGAGGTGAACCAGCCTCTCTGCAAAGTAGAGCCACCTCTCTGCTTCCACTGCTCACCCCTGTCAGGCAGATCGGGGCTCAGAGGTTCAGAGAGATGGATCTCCACCAAGGTTTCTGATCTTGTGATATTTGGTGGGCTCAGGGGGGGGTTGTGTCCTTACGGGTGGTGGGGGAAGCAGCTTAGTGAGGCCTACAAACGTGCCTGCAGCATGCAATGAGGTGCCAGCATCTGCAAGGGGAGTGCCACCAGCAGAGTGTGAGGGAGCTCAAGGGATGTCAGTGAGCTGCAGCAATGCAGCGTCATCTGGGTGCTTGCAGCCTTGGGCTTTGAGGGCTTTCTGCTGAGTCGATGGACAAGTAAAAGCTGGTGTAGATAAGGGCTGGGAAATCTGAAATAAAGATTCTAAGAAAGGTACAGCTGGGGTGGACTTCAGGAGATCACCCCCACCACAGGCTCCTTGTGTGCTGTTTCTGAAGGTCTTAACTACTGAGGCCCTTACTTGGGGGCTGCAAAAAAGCCTCGTTTTCCATGTAGCACTTCTGCAGTCAATAGATAAAACAGGCAGAGGTTCCCCTGTGGGTTTTATAGCAGAGGCTCTCCAGGGCTTTGCTGAGGTACAGAGCCCCAGATGCTGCGATGGGTCAGTTTTCCTCTCACACGAGGGAAGATGCTCCTACCAGATGTTTGTTATCAGCAAAGTTAGGGAGGCTGGAGAACAGACAGGCTTCAGCTGGTGAGAAGCTGAGAAGCACAGAGGGAAATTGTCATTGTTTCCCGATTAGGCTTGTAGAGGGAATTCTGGAAGCTGTTTTTTAGCCCATTGTTACAGTTTATGCTTATATAGCTTATGTCTTTTGTGAGACACTGTTAACTCCTGAAGCATGTTGGAGATGAGACTATAGCAGAATACTTCCCTTCACTCATCCCAGGATAAAGTGTGGCAGATGCTCAAGTTAATAAATGGTCAATATTGATGATTCAGAGGTTGGATTTCCCCCGTACAGGTGAGTTTTCCCAGTTGCTTCAGGGGGTGGGACAGAGTCCTTATACCTTTCCACTTCTAATACTAGCTGTGTGGTCCATAGCCAGCTGACTGTATTTAACATAATTTGGAGGGGATTATATTGGGGTAGGTACTGACTGAGCTGCTCTATAGTTGCACGGAACAGTGAAAGTTTTTTCTAGGGGGTATTTGGTGCTCTGGGACAGTCACAGACTTCACGTCTCAAAGAAAGCGTTGACAGTCTCTGTAAGCAATTAGGGATACATTCCTTGAGGGAGAGGATGTCTTTTTATTGTAATTTTGGAGAGTACCTAATAATGTGGTATTAAAAGAGCCTCTGTAAAATAAGAGAATCAAATGTTCCTTGTTTTTCCTTTACTGGACAGGTAATGTAAGGATCTTTGGAAAACCCAAAGAGTCATCTTTCTGTTGCTGTTCTTTTTTCCCAGTAAAGAACTGAGCACATACCAGGTTTGCAATGTCTTTTAAGAATTTCTTGTGCTGAACTGTGTACTTTCATAAGTGGATGGTGGGCTGCCGTCTGTTCTGCATCTCCCATGGTCAACCCCTCATGGTCTGGTAGCTGGCTATGGTGCGTTACTGCTTCTCCCTGCTCTCTTCATTAGGTACAATCTTCTCCAAAAGTGACTAAGCATATAAAACAAGGATTGGATTTTGTTGGTTTTTTTTTTCTTTTTTTTTCCCCCTATTCTAGAACAGGCACTGACCACAGTCATGCATTTGTTTTTCTCTCTTACTTCCAAATGCAGTCACATAACAATAGCTTGGAAAAAAAATATTGGAAGCAATTTGGTCATGAATTTGTTTCCTTTTTTGGGCTACACAAAGTGGGTTAGCATTCGGGTGAGGAGGCCCCAAGCTCCAAACCATCTTTCCCGAGGTTTAAATGGGCTCCAGCCTGGTCAGATGAGACGTAGCATGGAAAGGCAGCCTTCTGGGGACAGTAACAGTGCTCTCTGTGCAAAGCCTCAGGCTGGGGGCCTTTTTTTCAGATGCCCCCAAGACATTATTTTCTATTTACATAGCAGAGAAGTCTTGCACAGACACTGCTATATGGGTTTTGTCTGCCTCTAGCACTCAGGGTAAGGGCTGGAGGAGAGAAGCTGGCTCTCCTCTTGTCCTTCTTCAGAAGTGGGTATCAGTTTGCTCTCCTTAACAGATTGCTAATAGGAGATGGTGGGGGGTGTTGTAGTTCTTACTGCTTTATGCAGGAGGTCGTGACAGGTGGTGGTTTTGAATACTTTCCACAGCTGTAGAAACAGATTACTCTCTGAAAGAAGTTCAGAAGGATGGAGGAGTGAGAGCTGATAACAGGTGGGACGATCTGCAAAAGGAAGACAGACCAGGGCACCAAGTAGTACCCTCACAAGAGCAGGAAAAGTATTTTGCAAATGGGACTGGGGGATGTGTTTTCAGTGTTTGGATCTTTGGATCTTAAGGGAAAGTACCACCTTTAACAAGACAAATGGAAGCTGAACAGATGGGACAAGAACGAGCACGCGATTGCTGTGCTGGTCAGGAGGGTGCTTGGTGATTGGTAAAATCTCTAATAGTGAAGGCAGCGAAATCTCTGACTTCCTTCCACAGTTCAATGGTTTTCATCCTTAAAGAAAAAGGGAGTACATAAGGCTTATGTGTAGCAGCGAGAGAATGCCGTTTGACAAAGGCTAGACCAGTAGGTGAAGTTTTCAGATCACAGGAATTTTCCTTCAAGTATTTATTTATTTATGGCTTCACTGAAAAAAATTTTGGACCAGCTGTGTTTAAAAATATAGCAGTAATGAGATACTTAAAAAGGGAGTTAATCTCTCTCCCTCTCCAACCTGCTGCGGGCTGCCGGTTAGTAGTGAGAGCAAGCCCTGGGGCATCGCAGCCCTGCTAGCCAGAGTCATGCTGGAGAAAGCCAAACCCCAGAAGGAAGCACCAACAAGCAGTGGGATATAGGATGCCTCAGAGGCTGCCCTTTGTTCACCCTCCAGGGGCAGCAGGTTCAGGCTCCCCAGTTCTCCCTCCCTGGCTCCCTCAGGGCAGCAAGGCCTGGTTTCTGACTGCTGCTGGGGAGTCTTGAACTGTCTCTGACAGCCCTGATGGGGAAACGCGGGAACGAGGAGGAGGGGAAACCGAGGGCTTTTGTAATGAGGGAACAAAAAACATCCTCTGCGTGTCTCTGGGTTCAGCATTTGCAGACTCTCTAAACTGGACTGGGTTTTTTGTTTGTTTGTTTTGTTTTTGTTTTTGTTTTTTTAATTTGTTTTTGGTTTTACTTTTAAATGCTTCTTTAACTGATGTGATTTTTTTAGAATATTTTTTTTAGTTTTGGCTGAAGGGTGTCTGTTTGGGAGACAGAGTCTGTCTGGGGCTCTTCGTTCGGCCCATCCAACTTACCCACAGAGCACGCACAAGCCATCTGCAGGCTGTATTTCCTCTAGGATTCCCTATGGCTTTTCTGTGGCCAAGCCTTCATTTTTAGTAAGAAGACGGAAGGGCTAACATGGGCAGGCTGGCTGTGCTTCCTCCAGCCCTCTGCCGATGACGGCTCAGGGTGGTTCGGCCTTGCAGCAAGAAGAATTACCATGCTGGGACAGAATGCTCAAAGTGTGGCCCCCAGGATGAGCAAAAGGGAAGAAGAGCATTTGGTCTCCATCAGCCTTGGCTGCTGTTTTCTTGCTACCCAGGAGAGCTACAGCTGAGAGCGGTGAAAAACGTATGTGGTGGTTGGCAGGAAAACGGTTTGAGGAAGATGATGCTTCTGATAATGGTGGGGTGGCGTGCAATGGTCTGGAAAGGCAAAGTAAGTTGGTTTGAGCCCAGGTGAAAGATTGTGCAGAGAAGTCTTGTCTCCTCTGGGCCCGTTGGTTTTGGCTCCCAGGTGATGTGACATATCACAAGAGAAAAAAATCTCTCCCCACCGTTTTCTTTCTCATCCACTGGCAGCAAAGCAAGATTCAATTTTAATGACTTCCCTCTACTCTCTCTGCTTCCTCCCTCCCTGCCCAACACATGCCTTTTTTTTTTTTTTTTTTTTAATATTAGTTTTAAGGCATTTCTTTTTGGCAAGAGTTAAAACACAAGCAGCGTTTGGACCAAGATGAAACCAGTTGAGGAACATGTTGGGCAGTGTAATGCTTTGTTCTGAGTTCAGGGGGAGAAGAAGGGGAAGCGAGGGGGGAAGGGATGTCATTTCCCAGATGGGGACCCTGCCAAAGATGTTTTTGCTTTGGAAAGCAGAGAGTGATTTTGAGGTTACACCAGCTTTAACCCTTTATCATTCCCCTTCTGTCATGTAGGGAAGCTTCAAAGTCGTAGTCCTAAAACGTGGCCATGTTGTGCTGTGTGGCCCAGGTGACCTGAACATTCTCAAGACAACTTCTACTGTTGTGACTGAGTACTAACAGCAGCCTGGGGTTCCTGTTGCTGGAAACCATAGTGAGTGGATAAGAAATCTGCCTGTGTTTATCAGCAAGGATCCAGAACCAGTGTGGTTGCTGTTTGAAAAACAAAATCAGAATTTTCCCCATAGGGAGACAGGACTGCTGTGCCATTTTCGTGCCCTGCCAGAAGCACCTGGTGTGATACGGGATGCTGCTGAACCCTACTTCAGTTGTTCCCATCAGGTAGCCTTGAAATGTGTAAGGTGTTTGGGAAGCAATTGTCCCCTGATGCTCACATCCAAAGGAGCCTCCTGTGCAACAAATTTGTGTTGCTGGAGGGCATGGCAGATGGAAAGCCTACTCAGGCATGTTCTGCTGTCCTGGTGACTGCCCTGGGCCACCAGTATTACACAGTGCGTGGGCTGCTGATTTAATTGCCCCAAGGCTGTTCTACAGTAGCAAGCTGAGGGTGAGAATGCAGAGAAGAGAAAGTTAATGGAGAGATCTTGTTACTTTAAGCTGTTTTCGTGGTTGCAAATACTTGCGGCAGTTGATCTGTGCTGCTGGGCAATTTGTTGGTTTGGAGACCAGGGCCAATGCTATATGCATAAAGTAAGTAAATGTCCTCAGTATAGTCCAAGGCAGAGTCACTATCCACAACCACCAAACATGCAAGATGGGGACCAGTAGACTCCCTGGCCCCCCAGTTTTTCAAAACTCCTTTTGCCTGGCTAGGGGAAAAAATGCTTTCCTAATCCCATTTTGAACATCCTGAACTTAACCACAAACTCAGGCTCCAAAGGTGTCAGTAACTTTGGTCTGGAGACCATACGCTTCCTCTCCCTAGCAGCTTTGGTGGCTGCGTGTAAATTTTTGGTCTCTTAATCATGCAGCTGGCCCCAGATGTGCCAAGGGATGGCTACAACAGCACCACTGTGTTTGCATTGGTTGCCAGTGACTAACAGAAGAGCGATGCAGCCAGTGCTGGCCTTGAAACATGCCTTGTGTCTTGCACGTTTCTTTCTCATCAACCAAGAGAGGTCTGATTTGAAGCAAATGAATATATAACCACCCTGGTTTCACCTGTCACAATACAATGGAGGAAAACAGAGGCAGGCAGACAGAAGCAGCACATATGTGGTTGCACATGCTGGTTTTCAGCTTTGTTTTTTGGTATAGGTGTTCTTGAATACTTTCCCATGGAGGTAGTAGATGCACATACACAATTTAGTGCACAGCTAATCTGGACTTGCACGTTTTCATCCTTTTTCCTGGACCCCTGAAGTCATCCACATGCCCCTTTCAGCAGTCTCCTGAACCATGGGTGGGAAGCACTGACCAAGGGACAAGCTCTTGGGTGGGAGGCAGAAGACCAATGTTTCCCTTCCTTGCTATACTGCTGACTCTCTGCATGACTTAAAGAAATTTCCTTTGCCTCTTCAAGGTTTGCTTTCCTCCCGCCCATTGGCGTTTGCCAACGTAAATAAAAAGCATGTAGAGCGGTTGTAGCCTTTGTGCAGCCTTGCAACACCTAGTACAGTGTTTCCTGCAGCTGGCCCATCCCCATGGCTTGGTGTTCCACTGATTTGCCTGCTTAGGCCTGGGAGTATCACAGGTGTGGCAGAGTGCAGCACAGGGACACTGCGGCAGCACTGTCCCCAGGCCCAGCTTGCTTGGGTGCCACCAGTACCCCTGGCCTCAGGGCTGGGATCTGTGTGGATTTGGTGTAGGTTTCTGGCTCTTAAGCGTGGTAATGACCACCAGTGGCTTTGGGGAATGAAAATGGGTGTGTGATACCAATAGTTGTTGGGTATCACTCATTGTCTTGGAGCCCTTCAGTATGGAGTTGGGCTACATTTCACTTGCCCAGGTGGTTGCATGTGTATGCGCGTACTGCAGGAAAACATCCACTAACCCACAGAAACTGCTGTACCCACACCTGCCCGACTCTGTGAGGATATTTGGAAGATGTGAATTGCTTCTTGTTCAGTAACCTGGTGGTAGGTCTTCCTGCCACAGCTCAGCCCTGGACTTCATGAGTGCCAGCTGATGGGCTTGGATAGGCTGCAGTGCCCGGTAATGGGGCATTTACATATGGTGGCACGTTGACCCTGTTGTTTCTCCTTTTCTGTTTACTTAGTTCTTGGCAGCTGGATGTTTGAATGTTTGCTTGACAAAAAATTTCCCTGAAGTCTGTGATTACGGAAGGTTTAGTCTGACAAACACTGCTGAGTTATCCTGTTCTCTTGTTGTCAATAATCGTCTTGCTTGTTGTCTCCCTTAACCACAATATTTTGTGTGTGGTGCAAATTTGTGTTTTCTTCTCTTGTTGTAATCAGCCTGCCCCTCCCTGCTTGGTTCACTTGCTGAAGCTGTACCCCCAGGATGCTGACATCTGTATCTTAATAATCCAGAAGTCCTGGGGCTGCCAGGAAGCAGTATAAATCATAAGACTGCATACCTGTCTAGCACCTCTCACCTGAGAATGCAAAGCTGTCTGGTGCGTACTGTTCATCTGCGTACCACTTCGTTCCAGCTGGGGTTTGCTGTTCCTGTTTTTGCAGCCTGGGTAGCTGAGACACAAGGTAGGAGGACATTCTGTCCAAAAGATGAAGTGATTCCAGAAATACAGTCAGCTTCCAAGATAGTCTTGGAGTTTCTTTGCTGTATGTAATTTGTCCCCCAAAGTCCTTCTTTGCTGTATGTAATTTGTCCCCCAAAGGAAAGGGCTGGGTGGTTCAAGCAGTGTTTTATTTGCAGTGATCCTCGGCTATTTTGGCATCCTAGTAATTCCAATCTGAGACAAAAAAAAAGTAATTGGAAGATTTCTCCAAAGTAAGTTAACATTCCTTGTCTTCGAGTGGGTGTCAGTAGTGTGGTTTGCAGGAGGGGCGATAACAAAGTATTGTATCTTAGGGTCAGTTTGAAGCGATGCAGGGGGACAAGTGTTCATGGCAGATCTGAACAGGGGAAAGACCTTGCTGTACTTCAAGGGTGGTGACAAGGCTGATGGAAACCTGCCTGTGGGGGCTGAGTAGTCAACCCGGGCTGTACCCAGTGCACGTGGGAACCTTCTGAGAGCCGGGGCTGTTCAGGGTCTCTCCTGGAGAGCCATAAGCCTCTCTAGGGCTTATGGCTTTCGGTGGAAACCACAGGCAGATCATGTCAAATTGCTAGATTCTACCCCAAACCAGGCAAAGGGCATGGGCTTCTGTTTAGTTTCCACCTGATGAAGAGACAGGTGGAGGAAAGCTGGCATGGGACTGGCATTGCCCTAAGGCTGTAGGTACTCTGTTTCTAGCACTTGTGAGTGCCGTTCCCACGGCTGGATCATACCGGTGTGAGCGGAATAATACCCCCACTGGCGTCCCCAGGGAGCTGGGGTGTAAGAGGAGGAATATTTTGTCTGCAGCCCTTTCAGAAAGGGACAGTGGAGAAGGGATAGGAAAAAAGGCTGATGATGAGGATTAGGGTGAATGCATGCTCTCCACGCGCATAATCTCTGCTGAGGCTGTGGGGGAAGTTGGTTTGGCGATCCCTGTGCTGGCCCCCCTGGCACTGTGAGCCCCGGGGAATAGGAAAGCCTCAGGTCGAGTGGAGAGGGCTGCAAGCACCAGGAGGTAACAACGTGATTATTTTTCACATGTTGCAGCAGAACATCCCTACATCCAAACCCGTGTGCTTGCCAGGCCTTTGTAAGACACTCGCACTCTTCCCTTGGGGCCGGGGCACCCCCAGCTCCCTCTGCTCTGCCTCTTCTCCTCTTCCCCCTTCTCCCATGTGCTTTTATTTCTTTTGCAAACAGCGTGCGCCAAATCCAACTTCACAGCTGGCTCGGCTCCACGTGTTTGTTTTCTGTGCCTGCGCGGCGCTTGCCAGCACTGCTTGCGCCCTTGCTCTGAGCTGGAGGCGGGGGGAGAGCAGGGGCGGTGGGGAGGGAAACGGGAGCAGGCTGCTGCTTTCCAAACCCTTATTTGTTTAAAGCTTAAGCCTGTTTGAGAGCGCCTTTTTGGAGTGAGGGGTAAGTGGCAGGGGCGGGATGCGGGGGAATGGAGAAAGTAAACTGTGTGTCAAGGAAAGCAAACTTTGCAGCTGGAATTGCTGCTGGTGCTCATTGTGTGAAGGGGCTGGGGAGGTGGCTTGCAGGCTGCGCCTGCCCTCTCAATGCAAGTGTGAAAGGAAAAGGATGCAGAACGGGGAGCTGACAGCGAGCCTGCGTGTTGCTGGTGGCTGGGCAGGTGAGTCTCCCTGCCCCAGCTGTTGTCCTTCTGTCGTGGAGCATCCCGTCTTGGAGATGGAGAAACCACGTGCTGGCCCTGCCTGTGTTTGGGTCACTGTCCTCAAGTGTGTCATCATTTTCAGAAAGGTGTGTTTATTCCCAGAATGATAAATGAGGCAAAAGGCATGTAGATATTACCTTAACAAAAATAATTAAAAAATTGCTATGAAGCAGTTTCTTTCTCTGGGACAGGGCAGTCCACCATTTAGTGCTGCCCTGCTGCAGGTGACACCTGTCACACAGGGTCTGGGAGAGTCATGGCAGGCCTGGGGCAGTCCTGTGCCCCACCTAGGCACTTGGTACTGCTAGGGTGTTTTCAGCAGGCACTCATCTCTGCCCCTTTTTTTTTTCTCTGGCCTTGAGCTTCCTCTTGTGTTTTTTGGAGTAGTGACATGCCTTCCAGGGAAAATGTGTCCCAGCAGAGGGTCCTAGAGGCTTTTGACCTGCTCCAATTACCAACATGGTTATTGGTAGTGAAAAGTATTAAAGTGACAGCAATGGAGAGTAAAAACTCCCATTTATTCCCAAACTTTAAAAAAGGAGGAAAAAAAAAAACAACAACCCTCTTAAATACAATCTTCAAAGGCTGAGAAAAATGGGCTTGTGCTCTTTTGCATCCCAGCAACAAGTCACTGCTGAAAGGAGTGCAAGCGAGAAGGCAGTTTTTCTTTATGGTGGTGATGGGGATGCCTCTAAAGCCAGCCATCTGGGGATTAAACTTTGTATTGACGGTACTGGCGAGTACTTTGTCCTGTCTCTTTTGTATGCTCTTCTGGATTTTGATGTCAACTGTGTTAAACGAGCCTTGCACTTGTTAATGCAATTTCTGGGCCTGCTCCCATTGAAGTCATGGCAAAGATCACACTGGTTTTGGAGGCGGCCAGATCAAATCCCCTGCTATGACCTTCTGGATGCAGTATTTTAGCAGGTAGTTCCGACATGTGTTTCACATAAGCTCAGTCCGTTTTTCGCTGTTAACACCGCAGCTGTTGTAGGTGCCCTTGTTCCCCAGCTACACCCTGGGCTCAGGCTCCAAAGCCAGGAAATCCGCTGAGGGTTCTCTCTGCTCCATCAGGAGATCTTCCCATTGCAACTTGCCCTGAGGAATTCTTCACAGTTTGTCACTGGCAGTTTCTGTGGGCCTTTCTGGTTTAGGGGTTCTGTTTGTTTTTTCACTCTATTACTGTACCTAATTTGACACGGTGAAGATTTTTCTATTGTTTCTAGACAAAGAATTTTTTAAAAAGTTTGGAGTTGGGAAGGAGGTTCATGTTTAAGCACACACAGAAGCAGCGGGCTGTGATCTGAGCACAGCAGTTTCCTTACCCGGATCTCCCCAAGCGATTGCCCTTGACTTGCTCAGCCCTGTTCAATTTTTTCTGCCCTGTGCTTTCTGCCACCTCTGTCCCCACTTCCCTTTGGTGTCTCTAAGGGCTTCTCCCTGTGGTTATTTCCCTGCTTCAGCTGGGCCTGCCTCTTCGCTGACCTCTCCCTAACCCAAGCAGCAATTAAATCCTCAACCTCAGACTCGGAGTTCTGTTGTTATTTTTTGTTTTGTTTTGTTTTGTTTTTTGGGAGGATGAGAATGGGAAAACAAAAGCAGCGCCCTGACTAGTGTAAACTAGCCACAGGCACATCTGTGCTGGCGTGATGACGGCTCCCGGTGGGCGCTTCTGTCCCTTGCAGCACTCCATTCTCCATGGTTGGTGGTGGAGGGGGACGGTGGGGGCCCGGTGTCCTGCTCAGGGTTGCTCTTGCAGCCCTGTAGTCCATGTCAGCCACCCTGTGCAGTGCTGTCTCTATAGAGGTGCAGCCAGGAACGTGTAGGGCATGCCTGAGCAGAGGGCTATGGGCAGGCGAATATGCTGCTCAGCCTCTCCAAATAGGACAAAGTGTAGATGCATGTATTTTGTTATCCATTGCACCAAACATCCTAAATAAAGAAGTGATCCTGGCCTGTTGTTTGAAGTACCTAGTGCATGGGATGACTTTTGCTCTGTTTTGTGCAGCATCTGTCCCCAGCTGAGCCTGCCCTGACAGTGGTCTCTGGCTGTAATGGTGACGTGTGGTGAAGTGGGTGTTGTTGTAATGCGTGGATAGGGCGCTAGGGCTGACAGGCAAGTCGTGTGATGCCATAAATCCCAGCTTCTGAGGGTTAGCACGTCGCACCTGTGCCCAGGGGTTACCCCTGTCCTGCTTTTTCTGTGGTGCCCCCACCACAAAGGTGCTTCAGCTGTGGGTTTCGGCAGGGCACCCCACGAGGTTCCATCGCTGCTGCGGGGCGGCCTTCCCCGACACAATAGCCAGCATGCTGCAGCAACAACATCTGTTTGCTGGGCACACTTTGTCTCTGAAGAGGCTGCGCAGCACACTCCATCTGCGCCCAGGGTTGTGTTGCTGGTGCCGTGTTTTGCCAGCCAGGCCGGAGGCACCAGGGTCCGCAGCCCGTGCCAGCAGGGCCGGCTGCCCACCGCCTGCCCCCCGAGTGGGAGCGCAGCGTCCTGCCAGCTGCTTCGCCCGCACCTCTCCCCCAGCCCCAGCCCCTTCCCCCTGGCTGGGCCGTCCCTCCAGGAGCCCCCAGCCTCTCCAGATTAGAGCTCTCCAGGGAAGGGGCTTTTTGAAAGGAAGAAAGGGAAAGGGGGTGTGGGGTGGGGAGGGGAGGAAAAGGGAGAGGGGGAGAGAAGAAAGAGGGGGAGCAGAAGAATGAAAACAGACCCAAGGGGCAATAGTCCCTCGAGCCATTTCACTGCATTACAATGAATATGGACTCTATTAAGCTCCGTTCTGCCTGTTAGTGTTTCCCAGGGCAACACAGCTCCCATATGGCAAGCATGCAGCAGATTAGGATGGGCCTCCGGGCTTCATTGAGGGCCCGGGGCTTGACTGGCAGTTGAACCCCATTCCCCCCCCCACTCCTCACACTTGACACTGCCTGTGTTTATCTAAAGCGAAAAAAGGGGCCGGGGTGGGAGAAGGGGGCATTTGGGGGGTTATTGTCCCGGGCAATGGGAGAGGGCAGGGAGACGGGTGGGGGGGCCGGGGGAGGGAGCTGGGGGGGGGCAGCCCCTCATACATATGCAGGAGGGGCCGTGAATGGGCAGAGGAGAAATAAAGCAGATGGAATTCGTGTTAAAGAACAGCCACAATCGCCCTCGGAAAACGAGCAGAGAAAAGCGGGCGGCCTTAAAGGAGCGCAGGGAGCAGCGTTTATCCAATTAGTAGGGTTGTCAAATTGAATTTACTCAGAATAGAGGGGGGGGGCCGGGGGGAGAGGAGGGAAATTAAGTGTCGGGGCATAGGGGGAGTGTGATGGCGAAGAAAGGCCGCGGCTTGGTTCGCCTGCTCTCTGGGAGTTTGGCCTTCTCAAAGCCAGCACCGTTTTTGGGGCACGTCAAGGGGCAGCAAGGCTAGCCTGCGGGGCCCAGCGTGGGGATGGCCAAGGGGATCCTCACAGCAGTTAACGCATCTCCTGCCGCACATCTCTCCTTTCCCAGATCCCTTCACACAGCAGCCAGTGCAGCACAATGGTGTGAGGTGGTGCAGTCAGTGCGTGGGGGTCCCAGCCCTGCTTCACTGCGTGCCCTTGCACTAGGTGGGCTTCCTCTGCTCACTCTTAGGTCTTGTCTTTTCTGAAGCAAATGGATACAGTGGCTCTCCTTCCTTTTGAGTCTTCCTTTTCAGTGCTTTAAGCTCCACGGAACAACTTAAAAAAAGCTGTCTTGTATTAAAACCTAACGATCACAAGCAACATTGGTGTGCTATACTGTGGAAGGTGCCTCTTCTGAAGAGCACCAGTCCCAAAGCCCGAGCAGCGAGCTGGGAGCTCCGCTGTCCCAGCCTGACCTGCTGCTGGAAGCAGCTGCGGCGATCTCCCGGCATCACCCGCACGTCCCCATCTGGCCCCAGCCCTGCAGGCCTCTCCCGGCCCTGTGGTGTCGGTGCTTTCCCCGCCTGCGTTCCCTCAGCCCTTGCTGCCTGCTCGCGGAGCTGGGCAGCGGGCTGGGCCTGTTTTCCATTTGGGGCCTTGTAAATCACGGGTGGTGTGGCTGTAACGAGGGCTGCCGGCCCGGCCCTTGTTAAGCAGGAGGGGGCTCGAGGCTGTGGGCAGCATTTCCTCAGTAAAACCTTCAGTTCTAATCAGCAGACACCTCTCTCGCTGCCTGTGTCTAATTCAGGTCCTTTTTCCTCTCCTGCCTTTCCCCCTCTCTACCCCCCCATGTGCCTTTCTCCCCTCTCGAGGCCTCACCTCTGCCTTTCCCTTCCCTCCTTTGGGGCCTTCGGTGTGAGGCGGGAAGCGAAGCCGACAGATTTTACACCCCCCAATCTGACAAAGCTCTCGTTAATTTTGCTCTCCTAATGGCCCCTCCTTTGATTTACACGGCTGTCTGAAAGAGACTTAGAGCCTTCAGTCCCCTGACAGGAAATTGTTATTTTAACCTGACAGGAAAGAATTAAAAATAAATAAGTAAATAATTCCCCCCTCCCCAGTGAAGCCCATCCAGTGCCTTTAACCCTTTCTTTTCCCAAGCAGTAGTTAAGCAGAGGTGGGAGGTGTGGGTGACCACAGAAGTGCCAGCAGACAGGGGCCACCTCAGCTCCGCACTGCTCCCGGCGTGCGCGGGGCTGCCGGCAGCTCGCAAGCTGCCCGGTTAATAAAGTGCCTTGCTCTGCACTACTGCAGGCTGCTTAAGGGCAGCGCTTTCAAAAGAGGTCAGCTCCCATTTAGGTGTCGAAATAAGTTGGTTGCCTATTCAGGAGAGCTCAGCATGTCAAGAACTGAATGCTTTTGAAAATCTGGCTTCAATTGTGGAAGCTGAGAATTTCGAAATCTGGCCCCGGATCCTAATAGTCCTTTTGGAATTGATGTTTTCATTCATTTTCCTCATTATTTTTATGCCGGCCATTTACTTTTTGTACTTCACTCAGCTGTGAAAGAAATGGCCACATGTCCCTATTTAGAGCTCATGTTCTGCCTGGAGGTTTGGGGAGGTACCATACACTTGTCGTAACACACCTTCTCCCCTCGGCCTCCGTTGAATACTGTTTAATCTGCCTGGCACTTTGGCCAAATTTTGTGATCTCCTTTTTTTTTTTTTTCTCCCCACCTATTGCCCTTCTTCTTTCTGCAGTCTGGGGACAGCCAGTTTGGTCATGGCGTCCATGTGCATGGGTGGTCCTTGCTTGTGAAGGGTCCATTACGCCTTTGGCTTTCTCTCTCAGGCCGGAGGCTCCGAGCAGTGCATTGCTGCTGGGAGGTCTGGTTGGGAACCTCTTTACCTTCCCCCACCCTCAGCATGGACTCCAAGGAGCAGCTCTTTCCTGTCCAACATTTTTCCATCCTGCTGCCAAGCTTGTCCAGATACGGCAAATGAGTCAGCTTTGCATTGTAGGCTTCCAGCGCTGAGGAGCAAGGCTTAAGGTCTACCCCAGAATGGTTCTTCTGGTTTGGTGGAAGACTTTCAATCTCCATAATGCCTTGTAGAGTGAAGTAGAAACCCAGTTTTTAAGCCTTTTCTAGGCTAAGGTGACATACCAGTGCATGTTCACATCAGGCTTGGTCAGTGGTAGCTTGGCTGAGACAGCTGTGGTGTAACTAAGGGTTCTTTGGTGGCTATCTTAGGTGGGGAACTTAACTTGAATGACTCAGATGCTCTCCAAGATGACAGCTAAAGGATCTCATACCACAGAGTGTGCTGGTTAATGGGGGAAACTCCTCAAAGACAAATTGTTGAGGCTTTCTTCCCTCCTTGGGGGAAGAGAATGATGCTGGGAAGGCTGAGACACATGGGAAGGAAGTTGTGTTATCGCTTTGGTGGTGGTGGTTACCCACAGTGGATTTCCACATGTAACTGAGCTGTGGGCTACAGTAGCTGCAATATGACTTCAGCTGATCCCAAAGCTTCAGCTGCAGGCCAGTGTTCTTGGCTTTGCTTCCTTTAGGAACCACCAGCAAAGAGACTTGGTGAGAGCTCCCTGAGTGCAGGAGCTGTGTGCCAGCAAATGGAGCTTACCTTGAATGACTCCCTGAGCATCTCACCAGGAGTCTGTGGGAGTCTGTGCTTCAGGAGTTCTGCCTCTAGAGGTTATACTTGAAAGGATTTGACCCTTCTTTTTGACTGAGATGGGTATGAAAGGATGTGCTCAAACTGCTTATGGCTCAAACATTGACCATGGTGAAAATAGGAAACACTGCTCTGCATGTGCTCTTGAGGATGGTAACTGCAGGTAGTGGGCTTGTGTGTCTGCAGGGGGAGCAGGCAATATGACAGCTGCTGTTTGGGCTGGCTGCTGTAGTCAGCCTGGTCCCTCTTCTCCTCTTCCAGTGTAGACACGCTATAGGAACAATTCTGCAACTCCTTCAGAACACAGAGGACATCATCTTGGTGCTATGGCTGGAGGGTGCTCAAAATCCTGTTGCCATTTTACAGTGTCCATAGGGGGAAATCTTTCATCATCTTTAGCCCTTAGCCTTTAATTAAAACTGACTTCAGTCTGACATCTGAGGTGTGTGTGGGTGCAGCCACTTAGGTCCTTAATGCCCCTAGTCTGCTTTGGCATTCATTCGCAGCAATCCCTCCTTAACAGCTCCTGCAATGTGCAACTCCTCTCAGAAATCTGAGCT
Source organism: Alectoris magna (assembly GCA_030625065.1). NCBI lineage: Eukaryota > Metazoa > Chordata > Aves > Galliformes > Phasianidae > Alectoris > Alectoris magna. The sequence continues at coordinate 113,303,506 of CM060560.1, forward strand.
GTGATGGGTGGCCTTGGGCTTCAAGTTTTGAAGATTGTTTATGCCTTAAAATATGAACCTTGTGCTTATTCCAGGCTGGGTTGTTAAACTCAAAATAGGCTGTGTGTTTTAGGTCAACTAGTTAGTCTGAAATCTTTCTATATGTTGGATTTCTTAGTTTAGAATAAAAGTGTGTGATCATAGAATCATAGAATGGCCTGGGTTGAAAAGGACCGTAGTGATCATCTAGTTTCAACCCCCTGCTATGTGCAGGGTTGCCAACCACCAGAGCAGGCTGTGCAGAGCCACATCCAGCCTGGCCTTGAGTGCCTCCAGGGAGGGGTCATCCACAGCCTCCTTGGGCAACCTGTTCCAGTGTGACACCACCCCCTGTGTGATGCTAAATTAGTGTGGGCCACCTTGTATCAGTGTGTCTGCAGCCTGCTCAGGCCATGGGCTTGGTGAATCCCTGGAAGCTTAGGAGTACTGAGGAAGAAGCCAGGGCTGGAAAACAGAGGGAAGTCTGAGAGTTTCATGCCACTGTCTCTCTTGTCATCTGCAGGAAGCTGCTGCCACACCTCTACCACATCCCCTGTGGCAGCTTATGGGACCCTTCTCTGGGCACCTCTGCCCCAGGAGACACTGCATGGGATGGCAATGACACGTGGAAAGAAGAGACCCATGTCCGCCATCCTTTGCCTCCTCCTTGCAGCCACAAGCTGCTTTGCCAAACTGAGTGAGTTTCTGTTTTATCTATTTGTTCCATTTTGTTTATGCTTTGTCTTGAGGCAAACTGAGCTCCCAAGATCTCACTTCTTTCTGAAGAGGCTTGGCTTCTCCCATGTGCATACAGGATATGCTGCAATGTCTAATTATATTCTGAAGGGGGTGAGCATCCCTGGCAGGATGGCACTCCTTAGGAGAAGAGGTTACAGGTGGAGCTGGACATCTCTGCTTGGTGGTTCCAAGAAGAAATGGAGCTGATATATGACTCCAAGGACTAGGGTGTGTGTGTGGTGGCAAGGGGGGCGTGAAGCACAAGTAGAAATGATGGGGAATGTCAAGTACAGCAGTTTTGCAATTTTCTTCCTCTGTCTTTTCTTTTGCTGAGACTCATGGGGCTTTCTTCTTTCCCTTTCTTCCTCTCTGTGTAGGTGAATCTCTGCAAGTCACTGTGCAGCCTGCCTCCACCGTCCAGAAGCCTGGGGGCCCGGTCAGCCTGGGGTGTGTTGTGGACCCTCCAAGAGTGAACCTCACCTGGAGACTGAATGGAAAGGAGCTGGATGGATCAGATGAGGTGCTGGGGATCCACATCGAGCAAGGGAAACTCATTATCACAGCTCTCAACAACCACACCGTGGGGCGATACCAGTGCATTGCTCGTGTGCCCGAAGGAGTCATTGCCAGTGTCCCTGCAGTGGTCACCTTGGCTAGTGAGTAACTCTGCTGTCCTGTGCATTACTCAGGCCTCCACTCACCCATCTGGAGAGGTTCATCTAAGTTCACTTGTTCACTCTGGAATGAAGGGAGGGCTCCTTTAACTTTTCAGGCCATTTCATTGCACTTCAGACCACAGTCTGGCTGTCATGTCATGGCCCAGCCATAACCTATGCAGTCCTTCTGCATAGTAGGCTGCCCACTGTCGCACGCTAGCAATGTGACACAGGGTTCTTGTGCAAAAGATTCCCTTTATTTTCGCAAGCAAGGTTTTTATATTCTAACACGCGTATTCGGTATTTTTCCACTAAGCAATTCGTTGGCCCACCTGTCCCACAGCGACAGTTTTTACATGACCATAAAGAGCTGGAAGTACCTGACTCATGTGTGGTTGGTTCCCTTACTGCCATGTTGCCCCATCTGGTTGCTGATTTCTTGAGGTTCCCAGAAAGTACCTGTTGCTGTTGATCACTGAACTTTTGACGGCTCCTCCTTCCCAGGGCTTTTTGCTCTCACTGCAAGGTTGCAGTGGCCTGGTCACTGTGAGCCACCTCGTTCCTGAGCTTCAGGATTTCTGACATGATCCTCACCACTGCTCCCAGGGGAGGCTCTGTGTGGGCCACCCTTATTTGGGCACCTGAGAGTCTGATCCTTTTTAAGTCCTGTGCAGTGTTTGGTGGAGTGGATCTGTGCTACAGACACCTCCATCCTTTAGCAGTGACAGCACTGCTTCATCTTCCTGGCACAGGGGGAGCTTGGGGCTAAGCCTTAAGAAAGTGCAGAAGTGAAGATGTTTGTGCAAAGTAGGGGCTGGTTTGGCTTTAAAGCCAAGAGCTATTGGCTTGTCACTGATACATTAATCAGAAGTGAAATGTTTAGGCCAGGCTGAGTGGGAGGAGGAGGTGAAGGAGAGTTGCTGTGCTCCAAAGTGAGGTGGGAGGGGATTGTCACAGGGCTGAATATGCTGGGGGATTTGGCCTGAGCTCTGCACCGAGATTAAGTTTCGGAGAACACATTCCAGAGCAGAAAAGGCATTGTGTGCACTGGTGGCCTGATAGAGGGAAGGAGAGGAGGGAGAGGTGGATGGAATTACCCAGGGCATGGTTTGCATTTAGGAGAGCTGCGTGTGCACAACCCTCAGCCTGATCATTTCATTCTTAGGCTGCTCTTCTTTTCTCTTTTTCTCTTCACTCCAGCCCACCACCAGCAGCTCTGTCTTCTAGAGTGTCTGTTTGACACACCTCCTTGGGTCTCGCATCAGTGGTGAACAGCAGATAGATCCTACAGCACCAGAGGGACTCTGTGCTAGGCACTGTGGATCTCCTGTCCTAGGGAAACAGAGGCCATGTCCCATGCACCATGGCAGCCTTGGATGGGGTAGGCTTAGAAATCTGGGGGTGAAGAGAGTGCAGGCAGCCCCAGGAAAGACATGGGGCTGGAGGTATAGGAGAGAAATGTTCTGAGGGGGTTCAGACAACCAGGCTCATGTCCATGAGGCAGAAACTGCTCACATCAGTGGCTTTGCAGTAGTTTAAAATAAGAGGGGACACTGATCTGTGGTGGGACTGAGATGGCTAGCTGTGGTAGCACAGGCACCACAGGCTGTCGTGCCTTCTCCAGACCTAACCTATAGGTCCTTGCTGTGAGCTGGTTTGAGGGAGACCAAGGTCTGTGGGGAGAGGGAAGACCTGGCAGGTTGGCATTGCCACTGGTCCTTTGGGCTTCTTCCAGATCACCTGCTGGGCTGAAAGGAGCCCTCAGAAAGACTCAGCCTCATCCAGAAATTACTTTCAGAGATGGAAGAGTGAAAGGAATGTGAATATGAAAGAAGCAGGAGGGAAGAATGTATTTTTGAGATTATGGCTTAGGTTTATTTTGGAAGCAGATCTGAAGTTACTGGAAAAAGTGTCCTGCTAAATTTCAAGGGGTTTAGGTAACATCTTCTCGCCAACTTTTTGGCCGTTTGCACTCCTTTTTTTCCTCCTTTGGAGGAGGCACCCTAAAGTGTCCCAGGCCCTGCATGCACAGTTCTACAGGGTCTCCTTGGATCCTGGGGTAACTCACAGGGACAAGCATGCTGAAGTGCTTGGCTGGCAGAGCAGGCAGCCAGAGGTAGTAAAAGCCAAGCAATTCACAGTATTCATGGAAAAATCCATGCATTCAGCTCAACAGCTATCCTGCAATGGATAGCCATGACATTTAAAACTGAAAAAATAATCAGGGGTGAAGCAAAGGGAAGCACCTGCTGTAGTGTATCCCCAAAGCACAACTCAGCAGCCAGGGATGAGAGGGAACGCCTGTGCACCCTGGGGACACAGTGGGGAGGCTCACACGTGGGGAAAGCCAAGAAGCAGCACTCATGGGCAGCGACCCTGCACGGGGTCGGGCTGGGGGTCCCTGAGGAGTTTGCAGCTGCTTGCTGAAACTGGCCCCATTCATTTTCCTTTGCCTCGGCCTCTCTGATGACAGCTCCCCAGAGGCGCTGGAAGGGAGGAGGCCTCTTGCAGGTTGGAAAAGCATTTGCTGAGCTGGCTCAGGGAGTCCAGCCCTGGGGGCAGAAGGGGTGTGAGAAGGTGAGAGAAGGAAAACACAGGTGGGGCTCTGTGAGCCTCTGGAGGGCTGGCATGAGGGCTGTGAAATGTCTGGGGGTGATGGGGAGCTGAGGGGGAGCAGGGCTTCAGGATGCCAGAGGCTGGAGGTCAGCATGGGTTTGCCCAGGGGGCAGTGAGAAGACTTTCACCTTGAGGGCCTGCTTTCTATTTACTACTGCTCCTTCTCAGAGTTATTTATGGCCTCCCATTCATTTAATCCGATCCGTCTCGCCCATCCTGCTGTTTGGCCCCCCGCCCCGGGATTCAGCTGGTTTCACTCCTGATGACAGCAGCTGGGCAGCTGTGGGGTTGACCCTCCTCGCGCCTCCTCACGGGCTGCAGATGGACACAAGGAGTGGCCTTTGCTTGCACTCCCTGCCACACGCAAAAATAAAATAACAATAATAATAAATCGTGTTATCCCAGGACAGACGGGATTTGCAGCCGTGGAAAGGATAAGCAGTTTCTCCTGCTTGCATGAAGCCCTCGGGGTGAAGCTGCTGTCCCCTCAGGTGGCCCTACCATGATGCGTGTGGTAGAGGGGGAACCAGCTGGGAGCTGTGACCACCTGAAGGCAAAACCCACTGGCAAGTAGCTTGGCTCATTCCCTGTGAGGGAGCAGGAATTCAGGGCAATAGTCTGGCAGGAAGCTTTTATGCCTGCATATTGGAAAATCTCTCATCCATTTGCCTAATTCTCCCTCCGCGTCTCTATTGGGCCCTGCGGCCCCATTTCTTCACCCTCTCTGCAAGTGGCCCAAGGGAGGCAGGGAGAGCCACACATCCTGGTCCCCTCTGAGGGGCATCTGCAGCTGTGTGAGCTGCTGGGGGCTGCGTGCGAAGGACCCCCCTGCAGCCATCCTCCATGAGGCCACCCCAGGGGTCCCCACATGGGGACGGAGCTCTTGGTGGGGCTGTGGGGCTGCTTTCTGGGGTTGGTGCGTGTGCATACGTGTGTGCATGTGCAGATCCCTGCCAGAGTTGCTGGAGCCTATGCCTTGGCTCCAGAATCTTAAGTTGGCTGTGATGAATCCAGACCACCAAGGCGCACATTAATTTTCCTGATGCTCGTTTATATTTTGTTGATCAGAGAAGTATGTGTGATGTGTGCAGGCAGACACTGGGCTCTCGCCTCTTCTCCACCTCTTTCCATTTCTGTGGCTCCTGCTATTTTATTCCTTGATCGAGTAGGAAAGCGAAGAGGAGAAACTAGCCGGCACCCTTCCCCTCCCTGGCAGCAACTTTCCTTGCTGAAAGAGAGTGGGTTGCCGCCAGCTCTTCACAAGTTAAGAGTTAATCTTCATCTGGCTTTAATACCCAGTGGAAACATGGCTCCCCTCCTCGGCTTGTCTTAAAGGATTAATGGCATTTCTGAAGTTCACCCTTATTCCTGCTTTTTAGTATTTTTTTTTTTTTTTTATTGAACGATGCCAAGAAATTCCAAAAGTATGAAGCATGTTCACTGCAAATCATTTTTATGACATTGCAAAACCTCCTCTCCCCTGCTCAGCCCACTCCCCTCCCCTTGAATCCGGGCACGGGAACACTCGCTCCCCAAGCAGCCGCCCGACAGCCCCTCCGCGCCGCCTTCGGGGAGGCTTTCTCGCCACCCTGCCAAGAGGGCTGGTTTTTATTTAAACCCCATAAAGGATCTTGCTTTAATCAGAAAGTCTGCTTGAGAAATTTCATGTCACTTTTCCGTGACTGTGGGTGGGAGAAGCTCGGAGCCAGCGTTGTCTCTTTCTCTTGGAGTGCTGCTCTATTTCGCAGAGAACAAAAACACATTTTTTGCTGGCTTGGCTGCCAAGGGCAGGCTGCACCGAGCCCGCCCTCCACAAGCCCTTCTGCTCCCCAGCTCCCCAGACTGCCCGTTGGCACAGGCACCATGCACCTGGATACCGTCGGAGGGGATGGCTGAGCTGTTGACAGTGTGTGGCCTCATCATGCCCCATAGCATAGGGTTTGAGGATGAGTGCTGTCCTCTTCAGGTGGTGGAAGAGGTCGTGGTGATGCGCAGAGCTGGGGGTGATGCCTATGGGGGGCGTGTAGAAGGTTCCCTTCCTCGTGATCACCCTGGTATCCCAACTTTGCACACCTTTTTGCCTCCTGCCACCCAGTGCCTGCACACCCTCGAGGCATCCCATAATGGTGATTAAAGCATTGACTGCTCAGTAGCAGGACAGCAGCTGTGCTGGAAGTAGGAGGCAATAGAAGGACCGCTTTTGGCTGCCCCTCAGTGCTGCAGTAAGTTGGCTCTGTTTTTACTTTGAGGCCAGGATTTTTCACACCCAGTTCCTCAGCCGTGGAACAGGCAGCTTCTCTGGAAGCTGTGTTTTAATTTATATGCTTTGTAGGAAGGAGAAGAAAAAAAAATACAGCTCTGATATTGGGGCCAGTTTCCCTGGCATGGATGGAGTGGTCCTCTGCTGGCACAGCAGCAAAGCAGCCCTGCGTCTGTGGGGAAAGGATGAATTGGGGTGCTGGGCCAGCTGAGATGTCCTGTTGTTTGCTCCCTTTGCAGATCTCAAGGATTTCAAGTTTGATGGCCCTCACGTGATTGAGGTGGATGAAGGCAACACAGCCGTCATCGCCTGTGACCTGCCCGAAAGCCATCCCAAGGCCCAGGTCCGCTACAGCGTGAAGCATGAGTGGCTGGAGGCCTCCCGAGGTGAGCACCACAAGGCTCTATCTCACTGCATCCCCATGGCCTCAGTTTTACTCTTTTTGGTTGATCTGAGCACAGGCACTTTGAGGGTTTCTGTCAGGGCTCGATGTGTTCCCACTGCCTTGGACTGAGGAGTCAGGTGTAACACCAGCATGCAGAAGGAAGATTGGGGAAAGGAAGTAGAATTAGGTGATGAGCCACATTACTCTTTATTGAGCGTCTCCATATGTCCATGAAGTATTCTTCCAACCCAGTCCCTGGATAAAGATGATTCTGAACTTGGGGGAATTTTTAACATTTGAATCTTAAATTCTGCAGCTTCACTGTTATCTACTGTACATACTTGTTACAAGCTAGCTTCACCTGCAGTACTCTTCCTCCCACAACTACATCATATGTCCTCCTGATGTGTGGAAAAAAAAGGGCTTATTTCAGTGCTGTTAGTGTTATCCCATTGTTTTTTTCCCTTCTCACTTGTCCACCTTTTCTCTTAGGGCACTGTTTCATCCAGGTGCCACATCTTGAGCCATGAGCCATCTCCTTTTCTCTCCCTACAGACAATTACCTTATCATGCCATCCGGGAACCTTCAGATTGTCAATGCCAGCCAAGAGGATGAGGGGACTTATAAATGTGCTGCCTACAACCCTGTGACACAGGAGGTTAAAACCTCAGTCTCCAGTGAGAGGCTCCGCGTGAGACGTAAGTTGCTCTCCTTTCATTGCATGTCACCTTCTTAGCCATTCCAGTCCTGGGAGCATATACAGAATGCTATTTTAGCTGGGTTTTGGTGTGAACTGACATTAGCAGCTGCTGAGAAAACCCATTTCTCGCAGCAGAGTTGTCCTGGGTCTGCTCCCAGGGTTTGTGTGTGCAGCCTTGGGATTGCCATACCTCTTGAGGACTTACTGTTGGTGATGCATGAGCAAAAACCACTTGCTGCATGCACAGTTCTTTTAAAGAACAGCCTTCTTGTCCTGCTTTGCCACCTTCCTTCCTATTACCTCCGTTCTCCTCTTCTCCCAGGCTCCACAGCAGAGGCCGCTCGGATAATCTACCCACCTGAAGCTCAGACCATCATTGTCACCAAAGGCCAAAGCCTCATCCTGGAGTGTGTGGCCAGTGGGATCCCCCCGCCCCGTGTCACCTGGGCCAAAGATGGCTCCAGTGTCTCAGCGTACAATAAGACAAGGTTCCTGCTCAGCAACCTTCTGATTGACCCCACCAGTGAGGAGGACTCGGGCACCTACAGCTGCACGGCTGACAATGGGGTTGGAGAGGCTGGAGCAGCATTCATTTTCTACAATGTGCAGGTGTTTGGTGAGTGCTGCTGTAGCTCTTGTTTCAGGAGGGGCTGGGACTTTCTCATCTGTTTTCACTGAAAAATAATGCTGTTGTACTTTTTTGTCTCTCTGGACAAACCACAGTGTAAGTCAAACCATGCCTGTGGTTACAGTTTCTAGGAGATGGGATAAATTCTGTCATCTTGAAGGTGAAAGGTGCTTCCTTCCAGGTTCCCACCCTGAGCTTCCCCGTGGGAAAGCTCATCTCTCGTCCCTTGTGTCACTGGGTTTGCTCCAACACTCTTTAGTGGAGGACTGGCTCTTTCTCAGACATATTTGAGATTGATATACGGAGGCATCAGAGTCTTGCTTTTCACTTTGTTCGGGAGGGAAGCTCTCTGTGGGGTGAGAAATGGAAAGGACACCACACCTTAGGTATTTCTACCACATATCCTTCCCTTTCTGACAAGCTTTAGGGAGTGTAAGCCTATGTTTTGTTGGATTGCATGTCATCCAAGTGTCAAAGTGTTGTTGGCACAAGTGCAACCTTTGCAGAGTACTGTTTCAGCTAAGAAAAATGGGACTCATAAGTGCCTGCTGTCACTATGTGACTGAGAGGGGAAGCTGGCCTTAGGCCATCTCTCCTTTTGGTTCATGTGGGTGCTGATGTAACAAACCAGATCCATGTGGAACCCCATAAAGGTAGCAGGACTGGCAGGAAGGGTTGAGAATCCATCCCTTCGCCCTCATCCCTGCCAGAAAGGAGAATGCAAAGCCAGGACTGCACCATGCTCCCTGCAAAGTGGTGATCTTTTTTTGTGCTTTTCCCCTCTCAGAGCCCCCAGAGGTCACCATGGAGCTGTCCCAGCAGATCATTCCCTGGGGCCAAAGTGCCAAGTTCACCTGTGAGGTGCGAGGGAACCCCCAGCCCTCAGTCATGTGGCTGCGCAATGCCGTGCCCCTCTCTGCCAGCCACCGGCTCCGGCTGTCCCGTCGGGCACTGCGAGTGGTCAGTGTGGGGCCCGAAGATGATGGCATTTACCAGTGCATGGCAGAGAACGAGGTCGGAAGCGCTCAAGCCATGGTGCAGCTGAGGACGGCCCAGCCAGGTGAGTCCCTCCTTTGAAGCTTGTGGTCATTCAGTGCTAGAGGCCAATGAACAGCAAAGGAGCAGAGAGGAGAAGACTGGTGTGTAGCCCTCCTGTTTGGGTTTGAGCTGCTGTGCTCTTCCTTTTTCTTCGTCCTACACTCTGAATAGTTTTGGAGATGCTGTCTCCTTCCTTGGACTCTGCTGAACTTACCCAGGGTCAGGGGGGCTCTGAGAGAGGTAGGAAGCCCCCTGTGGCCCAGGCCTGTTCTGGGAAAGGCTCTGGTGAGTCATGTCATCTTTGTACCAGGAGAAGGAAAGTTTGTTTGTAACACTTTTTGGAGAGGCCCAGTAGGCAGCACCACCTGGGACCTGATACCTCTAAGTTATCAGTGGTGCAGTAGATGAATAGCTCCAGACTTCTAATGGGATTCAGGGGTCTTCTCTTAGCTCTGTCTTCATTGCAGCCTGGATTGTGCATTTACCCTGCCTGTACCACTCGTTTACTCTCAGTATCTTGTCTTTCAGGAGCTACCCTCAACCCTGGGCAAGAGGCCCAGCTGGGTTCAGCTCAGCCTCCAACACTGACTTCCAGGGACATTGCCTTAAAGCTGCCTCTGGATAAAGGTAATCCACCAAAGCCTGCGACCACCCCACTGGCAGCGTCTCCACAGTGCGCAGCCAACAAGGAGCTGGTGTCTCCAGCCGAGGCCCCCATCATCCTCAGTTCTCCCCGGACATCTAAAACAGACAGCTACGACCTAGTGTGGAGACCCCGGCCCGACAGCAGGGCCCCAATCCTCTACTATGTGGTGAAGCATCGCAAGGTATTGCTGTTTTGCCCTGCTGCCTCTTTCTTCCATGCTGTTCTCCAGCTGGCTAGTGGCCTTGTTGCATGTCCTGTGGACAGTGCACTGGGGACGTGGGCATGGGCACACACTTCTCACTGGCACTGTGGGTCAGTGGGACAAATCCAAGATGGTAGGGATGTGTGTCTCAGCCTCAAAATGAAGAGACTGTGTGCACACACCTGTGCCTTTCTGGCTCTCATAGCCATGCTGACTCCTTTGGGAAGCTTCTAAACTACCACTTTCTGATATTTTTATACCAGAGGCTGAAAAGCGGTGCAGTGTAGAGCACTTGCTGGTGGCACGCCATGGTGCATGGAGCAGTGCTGAGCCCCACTGAGCCTGAAGGCTCTTGCCTTCTGCAGTGCTTCTCAGCACAGCAGGCAGGGTGCGAGCAGAGCCATTACCCAGCAGATTTTCTGAGCAGCAAAACAGAGCACCATTGAGGTAAAAAAATCTGCTACTGAGGTGTAGAGCACTTCTTGTCATTTTACTGCGAGCAAGGGGGAAGAAGGCTGTATTTCCTTTGGGTAGGCAGATGGTTGCAGCAGAGAGATTGGTTTTGAGATGGGCTTTGAGTACATTTCTGATCTGGTATGTTTGGGATTCCCAGCCACTGCAAGCCACCATTTTTGATTATATATGGATATGTGTATCTCTTTTCCTGGAATTGTTTGACTGGTATAACAGGAGGCTGTGGTAACACCCCCATATTGCTGATTTCTTTCTAAACAAAACTAAGGCTGAGGGTTTCAGCTAGCCATTGCTTTAAATAACTCTTTAAAGCAAAGACAGGAGATGCCAACACAAGAACACAATGGGGCAAGTTTCAAAAACAAAAGATGCCAAAAGCCTCACCAGACTGTATAGGGTCTAATGGTCTGCCAAGAAGAGATTTGTTCCCCAGTGGTGTATCATGTAACAAGCAATTCTGTATGCAATATTGGCTTGCAGGCTGGAGTTTGTCCATATTTTACTTGTTTTTCAGTGCTTCACCTGGAAGGGGCTGTAGGGCAGCGGAGGTCATCGTGGGTCACTGCAGTTTGCAGTAATATGTTTTCAGTGTAGTCCAAATTCTCAGCTGGAGACTCTTTCTTGGGATGCTGAAGGATTGTGTGGAAAGGAATTAGTCCCAATAACCCTCAAACTTGTTTAGAAAGAGTCTCTTTCTATAAGAGATCTGTAGGATCAAGTTATATAATGATCTGGTTTAAACATCTCTGACTGGAAAAGCATGTGTGTGGAGAGGGAAGGAATCAATTCAGTAACAAAAGAAAAGGCTCTTTGTGTGAGAGATGGCTGAGGAAAGTAAAACCTTCTGACAGGGGGCTTAAAATTGTCTGGGCAAGGGTCTGTTTCTCCTCTGCAAAATATCTACGGATGTCTCTTCTCCCTGCTCCCACACTGACCCTAAAATCTCAGCAGCCTGCAAGCAGCCAGATGCCATATAGTTATCATCTTTGTTTCTTAAGAATTTTACTTTTTCTTTCCTGGATACTTAGCAGTCTTCAGAGTTCCCCTCCCTGGCCTCAGAGCTCTGTGGGCTCTGGAATAAAAATAAAACGAGGCAGGCATTAATCAGTCAGTGTCAAACGCCTGGAGAAGATGAATGATACGGCTGAGTCCTGGCATTTCCGTTTTGTCGCGTTGCCTGCATTGCTAATGCTGCTTTCGGCACCGGGTCACCTCAGCATCCTGTGTGTTTGCCTGCAAAAATATTATCCTTGCTGCTGGGGAGAAGGCAGAGAATCCCACCTTCCCTCTTGCTCTGTAGGGGGTGGTGGGACATCACTGAAAAACAAAATGTGTTTCCACGTCTTTCTGGGGGCACAGCCATACAGCATCGATTTCCTGCGGGGGGCATTATAGTTCAGCCAAGAATCACACAAGGTGAGGCTGCCTAGCCTTAACTCTGTCCATTGCCTGCATTGTTCTCCCAGCAGGTAGCCAACGCCTCAGACAGCTGGGCAGTGAGAGATGTGCCAGCCTCGCAGCACCGCCTGACACTCACCAGGCTGGATCCCGGAAGCCTCTACGAGGTGGAGATGGCTGCTCACAACTGCGCTGGCGAGGGACAAACGGCCATGGTGACCTTCCGGACTGGTAAAGGTCAAAACGGTCCTGGGTTATTTTGCTCTAAGGCAGTGGGGTGCCCTCATTCCTCTCTTGGTGTCTCAGTTGGACACCTGCAGAACCACAGAAAATAGGCCTGGGAGAGATGTCAGGAGGTCGCTTAATCCTTCCCCTGCCTGGAGGAAGGATCTGCCTTTGGAACTTATTCTTGACAGGCGTTTCTCTAAGCTGTTCTTAAGAGAAAATCCAAGCCTTCCCTGCCAGCAGTCTGCTTAGTGCCAAGCTGTCGGTACCGCCAAAAGGATGCTGCAGAAGTCTCAGCTCAATCCTCCTGTCCCCGTGCTGCTTTTCTTGTCCCCAGAAAGTGTGGGGCGTGGCATTCCCTTCGTAGAAACCTTCCCTGTGGAGAGGGCTGCTCACATACCTTCTCAGGCTCTGCCTTGCGCTGATTACCTCCTGCTCAGGCAGAAATCTAGTGACAAGATTTTCAAAAAACTAATCGGAAGTTTTAGAGAATTAGATGTTAGTGGGGGCAAAAAAAAAAAAAAAATCAATTAACAGTATAGCAAATCTGCCTCTGTTGCTTTAGTTCCTCTCTGCAAGCTGAGCACTTTGAGCCCTCAGGGCCATTTGAGTCCAAAGACTATTTACATCAGCATCGCAACTAGGAATATTTTCTTTATTCATCACAGCAAAAATTAACAGCACCGTGTCCCTAATGCCATCTTTCCATCCCACACAGGCCGGCGCCCAAAACCAGAGATTGTTGCCAGCAAAGAACAGCAAATCCAAAGGGACGACCCAGGCACGAGCACTCAGAGCAGCAACCAGTCTGACAACAGCCGGCTGTCCCGTAAGGCTCTGGCCCTTCCTGTTTTCATCTCCTACCCGTCTGTCCCTTTTCAGTCCCCAGTGTCAATCTCCCCCTGTTTGCTGCTCCCACATCAGTGGGGCCTGATGTCTGTCTCCAGACCCGCATCCACACTTCTCATTGCTGTGTCTTCTATGATGGTTGCACACACCTTACTTGAGCTGGAAAGGGGAAAAGGAATGAGATGCAAACAGCAGTAAAAGATATTTGGAGAGCACAAACTGAAAGGAGTGAGGATCTGGGAGTCCCAGCTCTAATGAAGAGCACTTGGGACTTAGAGAGCACGTGGGTGGGTGTGATGCAGGCCATCCTTCACCCACATCCCTCTGAGCTACAGCATCCTTCAGACATGTTGAAAGTGTCTTGACGTCCACCCATGCCCCTTGCAGCTCCAGAGGCACCAGATCGTCCAACCATCTCCATGGCATCAGAGACATCTGTGTATGTGACCTGGATCCCCCGTGGGAATGGTGGATTTCCTATCCAGTCTTTCCGTGTGGAATATAAGAAACAGAAGAAGTCGGGAGACTGGGTTCTGGCCACCAGTGACATTCCTCCCTCTCGCCTCTCTGTGGAAATCCCAGACCTGGAAAAAGGTAGGCAGGTGTTCTCCTCTCCACTTCCTGGGTTCTGTAGGAAAGCCGTGCAGTCCCTGTAGGATTGGTGAACCATCTGTCACGTCACACTTAGTCCTGGCACGTGTAAGCAGAACAAAGCCTCCCCAGCTCCAGCCTTAGGTGTATGGGGAAATGCTGCAAATGCTTCTCCAATTTCTCCAGCTGCAGAGACCAGCATAGATTTGACCTCCCTCAGGGAGGCTCGTGCATGCTTTTCTGTATTAAGGGACATAATTACTAAAGGCATTAGTGTCTTGTTTTTACAATTTACTAGATAGGACAGAACTTTTCTTTCTGTAGCTACAGGCAAGACAGATGGGCATGCAATTCCCATTGAACTTCACATAAGAAAAAAAGGCGTCACTGAGTGGGACAGCTTTAAAAAGCAAAATACCTACCCAAACCTAAAGAGCAGAAAAAGGATGTCTCAGTTAAAATGACTTAGGCTTAGAACATTTATCTGAGGTTTATGTAGCTAGTTTCTGTGCAGTTGAGGAAGGATGCTATCCCATACCTGCTTGAGGGTAAGGGCAAATTTCAGGCATCTCTGAATCCAGCCATCAACCCCACCTCCCATTACTGCTACATGACTTCTAGACCAACCAGACAGGAACTGGGAGAGACAAATAAAAGCAGACTGTCTATCACATGGCTGAAATGTGTTTGTACTTCAACCAAAGCATCTCTATAGTTTTTTTTCACTTTCTGGAGAAGACACAGCCCCCTGTCCACAGCCAGGCCTGTGCTGACAATAGAACTCTCAAAATACATTAAAGCTATCTTAGTGAAACTTCTTTTATTCCCCATTTCTTCCCAAGGCTTTTCCTATAAGTTTCGTGTGCGAGCACTGAACATCCTGGGAGAGAGTGAGCCCAGTGCTGCATCTCGGCCATATGTGGTGTCTGGGCATAACAACCGAGTCTATGAGCGCCCTGTGGCTGGGCCATACATCACCTTCACAGATGCCATTAATGAGACCACCATCATGCTGAAGTGGATGGTAAGCTTTGTGGGGGGAAAAAGAAGGATCTTTGCATGAAGCAAATGTGTAGGTGCTACTTGCCCAGCTCACACATCTTCAAGGTTACCATACCGGAGCTTGCCACTAGCACAAATGGATTGGAGATCCTATAGTTGTCACAGGCATTGAGGGCTGAACTTATGCCGTGAAGAAGTGCAGGAAGTCAGAGCCTAGGAAACCCTTTTAATCTTAATCCAGTATTGTGAACAGGAGGCATTTTGGTTGATAACCTCAGGTTCTTGACCATTTTTTCCAACAAGCATGGTTCAGCAGTGCGTGGGGTGGCTGCTTGCTTTCCTTGCCAAATTCCTGGAATCTATTAGCACCTCTGTCTGCCCCAGTAGTTTCCAGCAGACATGTCCTTCACTCTCACTTGCTAAACAGCAGTTCTAAGTGCTGGTAATCATGTACAGCAATCCAGCCCTGAGGATTTTTAGGAGTGGGCAGGATATTTTCAGGCTCACAAGCCCAGATCCAAGTGTTTCCAACAGCTTAGAGCTTATTCAGAGGGATGCATCACACTCTCCCATCATCTGATTTAAAATTGCTCCAGGACAGGATGGGCAATGATGTTATTTCAAACACACTAGCTGATAAAATACTAGATGAAAGGCAGCAAAAGCACATGGAGCTGGGACAGTACAGCCCCAGATGAGGGAGGAGCAGAGTTGTCTTCAGAAATATGAGACTTCTACAGTCACTGGTTCATAGCAAGATAGATGCAGTTTGTCTGGATGCCATGAGTCTGTTGGAGCCAAGGTGACACTGTGTTTGTCCTTGCCCGGCTGAGTCACTTGCTGAGGAAAAGGAGGGCCATGAAGATGATTAGAGGGCTTGAGCAGGGGGGATCTTCCAGTACCTGAAGGGGGCCTACAGGAAAGCTGGGGAAGGATGTTTTATAAGGGCATGCGTCAACAGGATGAAGAGAAATGGCTTTAAACTGGAAGAGGATAGATTTAGAGCAGATATTAGGAAGAAATTCTGTACTGTGAGTGTGGTGCAACACTAGAACTGATTGCCCAGAGAAGGTGTGGATGCCCCCTCCTGGGAGGCATTCAAGGCCAGGCTGGATGGGGCTTTGAGCAACCTGGTCTAGAGGGAGGTGTCCCTGCCTATAGCAGGGGATTGGAACTAGATGATCTTAAAGGGCCCTTCCAACCCAAACCATTTGGTGCTTCAGAGAAGAAAAATCATAGAAGCAGAGTATAGAACGATTGGGCGGACAGGACCAAATTCCTGGCTTGCCTGCTATGTGACAGAAGCAAGATGTGAGAGTGTAAAACATCAGCAATCTCTGGGAAGGAAGTCTTTACTTACTGTGAAAACCAGAGGCAAGACAAGGAAGAGATCCTCTGCTGGGACTTCCTCCTGTCCCATCCCATTTATCCTGACTACTCCTCACCCAGAACAGTATGGGTCTGACAACGCAGACATCTCTGCTAATTTCTGCTCTTCCTCTGCAGTATATTCCAGCCAGCAACAACAACACTCCCATTCATGGCTTTTACATCTACTACCGCCCCACAGACAGCGACAATGACAGCGACTACAAGAAAGATGTGGTAGAAGGTAGGAGATATTTGGACACGGGTCCTAACTACTGGTTCCTCCTGTAAGAGGATGTGGCCAGAAGGAGCCCTGCGTACCAAAGGCACAGGGATACTCTCAGATTTTTTTTTTTCCACCTAGCACTGCTGCAGAGGTGGGTTGTCTGCGCACAGGAAGCTAATTGCACCTGGCCTGTGTGTTCTCTCCTCAGGAGATCGATACTGGCACTCCATCAGCCACCTGCAGCCAGAGACCTCGTATGACATCAAGATGCAGTGCTTCAACGAGGGTGGTGAAAGCGAGTTCAGCAACGTGATGATCTGTGAAACCAAAGGTGAGCAGCTTTGCAGGGCACATGTGGGAGCACAGCACTCTGTCCCTGCTGCCTGCTGCTATCCAAAGCACAGCAAGGCAGGCGTCATCTCTGTCTGACAGCATGTCATCTAAGCTCTGGCAAGGGACAGAAGAGGGCAGGTAGGCTTGGTGATGCTGTTGCTCAATATGTGCATACACCCACACCAGTACTGACATTTCTTAAGCTTGCTGCTCTTCCTCCTGCCATGGCTGTATCTCATTCTCTGTCCCTTCTTTTCACAGCACGAAAATCTCTTGGTCTGCCAGGTCGTCTTCCACCCTCAACAGTGGCCCCTCAGCAGCATCCCCCACTTAGCGGTGGGCACAGTGGCCTGGGGACAGGAGCCATGGTGGCCCGTTCTAGCGACCTACCATACTTGATCGTAGGCGTTGTGCTGGGCTCTATTGTACTCCTCATCGTGGCCTTCATTCCCTTTTGCCTTTGGAGAGCCTGGTCCAAGCAGAGTAAGTGTCCTTTCCTGAGGGCTGATTTACAAGATGTAACCTGGTGGGTTAGATATGACCCTGGGGTGTAATTGGATCAAACATCCAAACTGCGAACCCTGCACATTCTGGGAAGCAGGAAAAAAGTGGCAGAGGGCAAATACCAAACGTCCAGTGGAACCCTCCTATCAAGATAAAGACCAACATTCATCCCTTATCTTGTTTGCCTTATTAAGAAGGAACCCTGGGACTTAGAAGAGGTGGAAAGGGGTACTGCTGTCCCTTTTGTATCATTTGTGTCCAAGGGTGCTTAGTGTGCCAAAACAGCTGCCTGATAGGACAGCCTAACACTATCATTTTCAGTAGTTCACTTCAGCAAGCTCAGCTTTACCTCTGCTTTTGGCCTCAGACTGTCTTGTTCTTCTTTCTGCAGAGCAAACCATTGACATGGGCTTCCCAGGAGCTGGACTGCTGGTGTCATCCTGCCAGTACACGATGGTGCCCCTGAGGGGCATTTCTGCTCCTCGTGCCAACGGACATCCCTATGTTAATGGGCAGCCCTATGCCAGTGGGGCACATCTGAATGGCATCTGCCCCTCTGCAGGAGTGGACTATGTGAGCACAAAGCCCCAAGATTACAGTCCAGATGACATGCAGCAGGTACGTCCACACCCACAGTTAACAGCTGATTTGATGTGAGCCACGGTCATGGTTGCAATGGGAGGACATTTCTAGACATGCTTGAAACTTTTTGCAGCACATAAAAGTGCCAAAACTGGCTCCTTTTTGAAGTTTCCCTGGTGCAGTGAAGTTATGTGAGACCTGAGATCAGCAGGAAGGTCTCCAAATCACTTACGATGAGGTGGCTTTCTGGGGCAGTAGCTCTTAGACATGGAGGAGGCAGTGAGCAGAGGTTACTCTTAACAGAAACGGTTCCTGTTTCTCCTGAGCAAAGCACCCACAGACTGGCAATATTGAGTATTCTGTATGTACACAGTAAAATAAGTGCAGTGCCACAACAGAGAGTATAAATCACTTCTCATTCTCACTTCATCATTCTGCCTCATGGTTCTGGTTCTGCTAGAGATCAGCACCAACCTCTTACTGCTTTCTCTCATTCCAGTCACATGAGGAGACCAATGCCTTGCTGCAGGCCAGAGTGCTGCAAAATGGAAATGCCCAGCGAGACTACCAGCCCACCAGGTTGGTCCTGGCTTACCAAGGGGGAGGATGGAACTATTGATCCTGTGGGGCCCATCAGAATACGTGCTTAGAATGGCTAGCGCAAACATGCCCTTGTCTGTTCCGGTTCCACTTGGGAAACAAACCTATGCTCCAGCAGTCAGCCTTTTTGGCCGAAACTCTTTTCACACACCTCATTCCTCTAATGGTTTGACGGAGGGGTTATTTCACTTTAGAGATGGCTCTCCCATTTCCTCCTTGTGCTCCTAAGCATAGACTGAAAAGTACAATGAGAGAAACCAACATCTGTGGCTGGATGCTGATAAACAGCTGCCCAGAATCTGGTGAGTTGTAGACTCTTAGTTTCTCATGTTCACACTCCATGTAATTATTCACATGCTCCCCAGGAAGCATAACTCCTCCCAGCTTCTGTGGCACTCACCAGGTTTTGAATCACGGATACCAGTTCACATCACCTCATTCCCACGCCACAAGTATATCCAAATTTCTCCTCACTTAGGAATGGTTTGTCATTGTTGCAGGAAGCGTACCTTTCAAGGACAAAATACGGGAATAGTGCTGAACTTCTTTCTTTGTCTGCCTCCCTAGATTGCCCAATTCAAGACCAGAAGACAGCTCTTTCCTGTACAGTCTCCCAGATGACTCCACTCACCAACTTCTCCAGCCTCAAGATGACTGTCCACACCTTCAAGAGCGCTTCATTGGCCTGCATCATCCAGCGATGGGCAACAAAGTGGGAGGTTCTAGTTTGGATCCTCGACGAGATCCACTGTTCCACCATGGTCAGTGGTCTGGAAAATTCAGCGCTTGCTTCATCTCATTGTTTTGGGCTGATCTTGAAGGGAAACTTCACTGTGGAGGATGCTTGATGGCTTTGTTCATGCTCAGTTCTGTGGTGCAAGGACTGTCTCTTAGAATAGTATGAGAAGGCCACGCTAGCAGTTGGGATTGTAAATTGCGTGGGACACTTTTAAACAACAGATTTTTCATTTCTCCATAAGCATGGCATATCTGCTGCTGGAAAGATGCATACCCATCTGCAGTTGCAGAGAATAACCACTTAGTCCTTCTTCACCTTACATCTTCCAGGCTGGTCAAACACCAGTCTCTGAAAAATTATATGAATCCATCCCCCTAGGATATGATCTGTTGATCCGTCCCTCCTGTAGCATGGATCAAACTCATTGTGTACGAGCATAGGAGTAAACTCCCCTGTAGCCAGGACTTTTAGAATGCAGTTCTCGGTCTTCGATCAGACTATCTATCCTCATAAAGTGGACTGTTGGCTAGAAAGCTGTCATAGTATCTCTCATTTCTGTACACATTTTAATTCTCTCTCACTCTTCTGCCTTTCAGGAAGCCCTTTCTGCCTAGGCCTAGTGCCAGTGGAAGAGGTAGAAAGACTAGACTGCTGCCAGTCCAGAGGAGACCTCCATTCCCAGGCTCCAGTGCTCACATCTTTGAGTCAGGACCTACCAGGACATCTGAACAGCAGCTCACCATCACTGAGGCCCTTGGAGACTCATTCTCCTATCAGTTAGGGACCAAGCTGCCTTTTGCAAAAGACTTATTCTAAAGAGAAAAAAAGAATGGGTATTTATTTTTGTATAACACCTCTATTTATATATTTATGCACTTGTATATAGATGTATATGTGCCTTTTATAATGCTATGGAGACAGAAGGCATCTTCAGCAAGGCAACAGGAGGGCCTGAGAAACAAGGCAGCAACTACCTGTGGCACTGGGCTGTTTATCAGAGCACAAGATTGAAACAGCAGTACAAGGGACATTGCAAGACATGGGTCCAAATGAAGCTGCCACCACCAAGATCGATCAGCTTCCTGCAGTGAGGGCTTCTCCTTGCCCACAGGAAGGCATGTCCCAGGAACACACTTCTGTGAGTGGACTGGAGTTATGCACTCTGCCTAATCAATTTAAACAAACTTTCACATAGACGCCATCTGCAGCTGCATATTTGTAAAGACAAACCCATGCTTTAACAACTAAAATAAAGGCTTAAGTGTTTTCTGTGGCTGGTTGTGTGCTAAAACCTTCCACAGAATGAATCTACATTCTTTTTCCTTGCAGAAACGTGGCAAAAAGGACACCTGAGGGAAGGTAACACTTTCCTGCAGTTATAGTTTTCTTCCACGTTACCTATGTAAATCTTTTCAGTGCTGAGGTTAAGAGAAAAGGGCTGGCTGCTATCTATGCCAACAAAGTGATATAAAACCTCTTGTGGGGAGCAGAGCCAGGGAAAATTTTCACTTACATCTAAGGATAGCTACATGAGATTTGGGAAGGACGCTCAATACCTGCCCCCAATCCTGTTGTTTTCTCACTTCAAAAGCTTTCAGTATCCAGGCCTGGGGATCATTTTGTTTTCTTTTTTCCCCTGAGAAAACAGAATGCTCAGCACCTTCACAGGGACTCGCTGAAAAGGCAGACAGCACAAATACCATTCATTTGCTTGTACTGGGGCCAGCAGCAGCAGTTTTTGTGCCTGGCTGGGACACAACTGGATCCTGGCTGAAGGTGCACCAGACAGAAGCAATGACCAGGGAGGGAGAGGGCAGAAGAAGCAAGAGTAGCTGCAGGTTGTTTGAGCTGTTTAATTAGAGAAGAGCATCCGACCCCAAAGCTCTGTGTGCTGTCAGAAACTTTGCAATGGAAGAACACTGCATCAAAACCCCTCCACTTGGAGCTTAAAGAAACTTTTCACAGTAAGACAAAGTAAGCACTATCACTGATCACTCACTGTCAACATCCCAAATGCAAGAGGAAAGAAATAGAAAGAATAAAACCAGAAAACAAAGTCTAGCTCTACTCTATAACGCATGCAAGTCAGTGAAATTACATGCTGACTTCACATTTGCTGTAGTCTTCTTGTTCTAAATAAATGGGACATCCTGCACTAGAGTGCAGTTTCCCATCTCCACAGAGCAGGGTCAAGCCTCTCAGTGGCACCATACCCTTCTAGCATTGTAGGCCCTGAGGAAGAAGGTCCCCTTGCGTTCCCCAAACATAGTGCTTTCCATCTCTCTTTAAAATATTCCTAACTCTGTTAGGAGACAAGTGCCATCGCAGTGGGAATGTTCAACAAGTAACAAGATGCACCCTTAAAACAGATGTCCTTTACCAATTACTGAGAACCTGGATGCTACAGATAGAACTGGCCATGTGAAACATTCTCATTTCCAGCCTTCAAAAGCCATTCTGTACTGAGAGCTAAGAACAGGCGTGTGCACATACATATACACACACAGCATCTCTCCAGTGCAAAGCTCTGCAATGGACTGACAACAACAGCATTTACTGGTTGCAATTGCACTTTTAATTTCCCTATCCACCACTACAGCCATACTTGGATAGAGGAAACAAATTTAATCCTTTACAATGAAACCCCTGTGTAACCAAAACAAGAAATTTCACACTTGCAAGTATTACTATTGCCATAGTTCAATGCCTGCTTTTAAGGGGGACACCTGAACTGCTAGTTACCGTTCATGGTTTAAGAACAGGGAATATTTCATCTGGTGCCTCCAAGTCCTGCGGTGATGAAGGTTGTAGAAACTGACCGTTCCTGGTTAGGGGACTGAGTTGTTCAATTGAATGCCCATCTTTTCTGCTTAGAAGATTGATTTCTTCTCTTAGGATGGCTTCGTCATGAGCCAAACGTTTCAGCCGTGACTCCATCCTGGCCTTCTCTTTCATATCAGCAGTTCGGGGGCCCTGAAATTCTACTCCCTGTAAGAGGAGAAAAAAATTGCTCCTATAAAAAAATGCAAGAATTAATTTATTTCATCTGGGACAGTGAAGCATTCCAAGAAGTGGGACAGTGACTGCTCCCCTCCTCAGTCAGAACTACTTGGAAGACAGAGTGAGAGACCTTTATCTTTGGCTCAGTCTGTTACCAATGGCTGCCTTATTCCCTAATAAAGAGAAAGAAAACAACTCATTTGTCTGTTTCCATGTACCAAAGGAATAATTTTGACTTTCTGCAAAACATTTTCTAATTAGAAATGAGATGACTTTGCTTCAGTATTAGAAAGCAGCTAAGAAATTAACAGAGAAGTTGAAGTATGGCCTACTTCAGGATCAGTTCATCCATCTTCCTCTCTGGAGCAGACCTGGAGCAGCCATTCAGCCTTTGCCACTAGGCAATATCACCCTGAATGGCTGACTGACTGCAGAGCAGGATATTTGACCAGGGATATGGTAAGGGCTGGATGAACCCCTTTCCACTTTCAAACAGTCCCAGACCTGCATGTAGTACAGTAGCTAAGAAATTTACCACATTATCCTTCAGTGAATCCAGCTTATTTTCAAGTTGCTGCTTTTCAAGGCAGAACTGGTTCAGCTGCTGCGCCTTTATGGTGTTTTCTTTTGTCAGCATCATTAGCTTCTGTTCTAAGTCTAAGATTCTTTTCTAGAAAGAAACAAAAAGTTCAACTACGATGAGCGAGGATAAGAAGGGTGAAACGATGAGCGAGGATAAGAAGGGTGAAATGGGGAACAAAGTCTAGGCTGAATATGCATCACAGAAGAGAGGGAAACAACAAACTGATCTTGCATGCAAGTGATCCTATCATACCTTTCACGCAATCTGTTTCGTTGGGGGTTTTTTTGTGTTTTTTGTTTGCTTGTTTTTCTTTTTGTTCTTTTCTTCGTATTGAAAATGACTCAGCATTTAGATAAAGCAGTTAGGCAAAAGTATGGGAAAGGGAAGACTGTTAGGCACAAGGTACTCCATTTATGCGTAAGGTATCAAACTGGCTCTTACCCCCACCAGAAGCCTGCACAGATGACAAACAGAGGAGGCTAAGGCTATGAGTTTCCAATTTGAAATGTAGCCCTCATACCCAAATCCAGGAGGAAGACAAGTGTTCTTTGCGCAGTTACAAACACAAGACAATCAGGAGAGCAAAGAACTGCAGATCCGAACGTTCTCCTTTCATGAAAATGTATTATGCTGCATGAACATGCATAGGAATGGACAGCACAGTTCCTTACAAAACAAACCTACTTTCTGGAGTTCATTATGCAAACCTTGCAACATATTCAGATGTACACTGTGCTGAAGGATACCAGACTAGCTTTTCTAAGCAGCAGGGCATTTCCCACTGCAGAGAGTATGCACAAAACACGTTGACAACGGACATTAAGAGGAAGAAGTAGAAATCACAAAACCTATTAGGAGGGGTGGGGGTGAAATATTAGTCAAGCAAATTAAAATTAGGCATTATACTCACTCATAGAGATATTTTTCTGGCTTTTCTGGGATACTCTTGCTTTCTAATTTTTCTGTCTACATATTTTTTGAAGTGTCAGAAAAGAACAGCATTCTGTAAGGACAGCTTGGGACTGTTGCTTGCCTGCACAACAGCAGTTGAGCCTTAGGTATCCCAGGAGGACATGCACTTCTCATGCTGCACAGACTAGTGCCCCAGGCATCAGCCAGCGATGCACTGTACTCAAATAATTAATTAATCAACAAATATGACGGGAGCAGGCAGTAGGTACTGACTGCCAGCTGAAATCTGAAGGATAGCACTCTGGGAGAACCTCACATAGAGACTGGAACAGAAGAATGCGCTGGAAGCAAGTTTAAAAATAAAGATGCCATCAACTACCTCCACAAGAAAATTGGATGTGCAACAGCAGCTGAGCAAAGGTAGGAGTCGTGATGGGACGGACATGGGAGTTGGACATTTTGGTCTGTTGGTGACAGGTGAAAAAAACAAACAAAAATGAATATGTTGACAAAACTTTAGTGTAGCTATTCAGCCCCAGGCAAATGAAGCCTTAATAGAACATATTCATACATATACCCTCCTCCCATTCCTGTACCTTACCGCACATTCTTTGATTTCCTGGGAGTGCTCGTATTCTTTCTCTATTATTTGCAATTCCAGCTCTTCCAAGCGTATGTTAACAGAGCGTGCTTGAACTGCTTCAAAATCAACCACACGGCCAAACTTCAGCATCATCAGCTGACTGCATTTCTCTTCCAGACCTGAAAGGAGAGGCATGGCACAAGTGGCAGAACTACTTTTCATGGGTTAATAAGAATTCATTCTGTACCCCCAGGTTTTTGCCTGAGCTTTCTCATATATGATCCATGATAAATAATTCACATGAACTCATATAGATCTCACAACTGAATATTTGTTCTTGCCTGTGACCACACCTGGGCTATCACTAAGCCACATTCAGTCTATCCCAGTGAGCCATCCCCACACCAAAGCCTCAGGAGGCTGGCAGAGGAGGTTCAAAGGTTGTAGACACCTGGACAACTCTGGGTCTGGTTCTTGGGAATGTAAATGTTTTGAATAGAGAGTTTTTAAATTCTTCTTATGTTACAAGAGGAGGAAAATGCATTTAAAACTTATTTATCACAGCCTAGTAATTCTACAGTGCTGGAGAACTACCAATACTTCACCCAAACAGTCCACTTGATACACTTTTTCTGCAGTAACCAGCTGTGACATTTGGGTGAGAGTAAAGACAGATCTGCTGACTTACACCCAGTGAGAAACTAGAAACCTTGCTGTATGAAGTCTGTTACTCACGTTGAATAGCTATCTCCATCTCCTTTTTGTCCTGGGCAAGCTGCTTATACTGCTTCTGGGCCTTCTTATAGATCTCCCTCTGCATTATCTTTTCATGATGTAGGTCCACAATTCTCTTCTGCAGATACTCTAGGGACTTGTTGGTAAACACCAGAGCTTGGGAAAAGTCCCTGGGTATCTCCCCGTTAAAGAAGTACTCCACCTGCCAGAAGCAGCCATAAGCAAAGCTGACTTGACTTGTTTAGGATGCTGTTGACAGTTCTGGATAAAAAATGCGTGAGAGTTTGAAAACTAATGAATGAGGTAATAGCATGGACACAACTCTCATGTTTGTGGCCAGGGAATCACTACCACACAGCAGACCTCAAAGACTACTTAGAGCTATGGAGGCTTCCCATGTATGAAGCTGTTTACCTTTTTATAATACCAAGAACAAAAATGGAGTGGGGGACTCCTTTGAGTGTCTGGAACTCTCCTGTCTTTCTTACGAACATTTTAATGGGGGTGGATAAAACAAAGGATAGAGATGCCGAGCTTGCCTCAGAAGCATATGAGAAGCTCAGAGGCCTATCCTCTCTCTCTGAGGACAAGATTCAACCCAGAGGAAATTACAGCATTGTCTGGAGTTTTCCCCTTCATTTTCTGCTTATCATCCCTGGGATAACAGCTGCATAGATGAATGCATTGCATGCAATTCAGCATTCTTGAAAGCAATGGGAGTTTCACCCAATTCAATAGTTGTTTTTTTGTTTGCTTGTTTCTATTGTGGTTGGGGTTTTTGTTGTTGTTTGTTTTTTTGTTTTTCTCAAGAGATTATTAGTAGGCATGGACCTGAACGAATATTCTGTTCCAAACCTGCAAAACACTTGAAGGCTACACACATTTCATCAGTGCACTGACTCTACCTGTCCTTATATGAAGAAAAACAAACCCAGAGGAAATACGAAGTTCACTCCAAGAAGACAACAGTGAATCAGGAAATCAAAGGCCTCAAAAGCCAGTAACACCACTGTTTAGTGCACCTACCAAAAGTAAAACTGATAAACACAAAAAATCTTAAATTACCTGATGGAGTTTCAAAGGCACAACTACATATAAATCATTCATCTTCTGCTGCTTTTTCCACTGAAAAATGTCCAGTTCCTTCTCTGCATTGTTCAGACTGGATTCTATGGATTTTGCCTGCAGAAAGATAAGTTGTGGACAGACAAAAATCCTATAGTATTCAAATATGCAGACGACGGGGTTCTGTGTTAGAGTCTTTGATCCGAAGGAAAAGAAGCATGGAAAAAAATGCTCTTTTTTTGTACTGATTAGGGTGGATGAGTTTCACAGGTTAACACGAGGCTCATCTATGTATTCAAACAGAATTCTACACTGAATACTGTAGGCAGGTACATTCATAAATATTTTCTTACTTGTGAAGCTACTTATGTATTAGGAGACAGCTGCTTTGTTTAATGTACATACAAAACACTTCTAGATCAACAGTGTCTGCAAGATATTTTTTATTGTTTTATGCCTGGAAATGTGATTCTGCATGAGAAACAATTCAGAATCAAATGTCAGACCCCAGGGTGAATATGTGGCAGCTGGCACTTAGGAAAGCCTTTAAAAGCAAAACAAAAAAGCGTTGTAAGTTAAGCTTATTCGATGGGACATTTTGAGACACAATAAAAGCAAGCCTTGCATAATGGCATTTTGGCAGAAGTCTTTCTCTATCCCAGAAAGCCCTTTAAATTAAGATATTTTTGATTTAATATAAATCAAATGTCTTGACGAATGCAGGACCTCATAAAAGCTGAAAGGAAAATTTGCACCAAGTGAGTTTATTCAGTAATTACTATGACAAAGAGCAGAAGAAAATAACTAAAAGCAAAAGAAACAGATAGAAGAGGAGCATTTTTATGCATGTTTTCTAGCAAGCATTTGTGTTAGGATGACCCTTTATTTTCTCCATCCCTATCACATGTACACAGGATGGGGGCCAGGCTACACCAGGTGTGCCACCTGAATCACGGAGTCTGGCTTCTGTTGTGTAAGGGATCTAAAACTTAGGTTCAGTCCCCTAGCAGCCAAGGTCAGACCAACTTGATTTGCCTTCTTCAGGAGGACAGGCGGCCCATTGTGAGCTGCCTCCTTCCAGTGTGCTTGCAGGAGATCTCTCCCCAAACAGAGGCCTCTTAAAAGGTTCGGACTGTGTTTTTATGTTTTAGACAAAATCAATAGCACATTTTCATTGTACTGGAGCCAGCCGATGTTTGCCAAGAACAAAACACTACAATACCTTTTCAAATAAGACATTATATTCCTTTCTGAGCTTAGCAGCAACTTTCTTCTCCCTCATTAAAGCTTCCTTAATGTCTAACCGCTTTTCCCGGAGCTGGATGGTGTTTTGGAAGAGTGCCTTATCACAGTCTGAAAAGGAAAGGATCAGAAGATAGCTTAGTTTTGTTACAACGGTACCATTCAAGCTTGAGTTAGTAGCTTCCCTGACTGTGCAGGTTGCATTCTCTATAACGCTCTTGGTTCCTTATAGCTTTCTCAAACATAAGCCCTGTGGACCAAGCTCCTTTGTGAAGGGGCCAATGCCTTGGGTGGAAATTTTATCTTTATATTCAATCAAGACATTTTGTTTCCAAAAGTAAAACTCAATGCATCAAAGCAAGTATTAAAGCAAAAGTTAGGTTTTATAACTCAATTAGTCCTGGTAATTAATATGTTAGAATACAACCTTTAGTTACATGAACATGTAGATATTTATCCATGGCATCTTTAGCTATAAATGACGGACTTGCTGTGGTGATCTGCTTGTGGGGATCTAGCTCTACTTGTAAACTGTGGTTCATAGGACCTGCAAAGTTCTAGCTGGTGCAGTGGTATCTGTCATACCAATCAATTATCATTATCATTATCAACAGAAAACACAAATCAGTTCCTATAAAAAAACGTCCAATAAAGGCAAAGAATTGCACTTAAAGACACAAATATGAAGAGGCTAATGCAACGCGTCAGTTCCCCATTAAATGAGTAATTTGGACTTTTTCAATAAAAAGTAAAAATGCTGTACTTCCAACAGTGCACTGAAAAGAGATGGGCAAGGAGTTAATAAAAATTCAATTAAAAAAAAAAAAAATTAAGATTTGGTAACTTGCTGGTAAATTTGTACTGAAAATAAAGCAGTGTTGTTAAGTCACTCAAAGATCTTAAAAAAATAAAAAAAAAAGAGGTTGCTTTCCTTTGCTGTATGAATGAAGGAGTCGAGAGAATTTTGCAAAGTAATGCTATTACTTTTTCTGAGAGAAGCCTAGCATCAGGCAATTCCTACAGAAATCCACAAGGTGGTAATAAAGAGCTTAATTCAACGCTGCTGTAGGGTCCCCAAATAACTTCCCCGAACAGGGATCCAGCTAAGCTTGGCAGCGGGTTTCCAGAGAGCAACTAGCAGCCTCACTCCAGCTCTGCTCCTATGAGGAGCCTCTTCTCCCAGAAAACAGCTGTGAAATGGCAAATGGGTCTTTACACAAAATAATTAATTCTTAGCACTTAGTTAAGTTTTATTTTTCCAAACTTTTAATTATGGTACCCTGTACCATCAGTGTTTTCCTTATCTCCACTGAGATTTCCTGGGGAGAAATGCTGCAGCCAGGACTGCACACATTCTGGCCCTTAATGGCATTAATGTGAAGAGAAGAACAAAAACAAATCCTTTTTAAAAACACAGCATTGCTCTAAAGCTGAACAAGTAGTCAACACAAGGAAATGATGGCTTAGGTACACTCTGGGCAAACAGAGATGTCAAAGATTTCATCTTCAGATCCAGAATCTTCTTCATCACTCTCCAAGCTGGACTCTTCATCACTCTCCTCTTCACTCTCATCTTTTTCATCTGGAAGAAAAGGACAGTACTGCTGACTTGCAGGATAGCCCCCAAATCCACTAGCTGTGCATTATGCTACTGTGCTAGTGAACACATCCCCAGTAATCCACACAAGAGCACCTTAGTAATACGCAGATTCAGGTACCTTTTACCTATTGCACTGATTTGATAATTTCACAGAAATTTAAAAAAAAACAAACATGGGAGAGAGATCATGTTGTAGTGCCAAATGCACTAAAATTGCACGCATATTTTGTATGCATATTTTCTTTATTTTTTAATTGTATGCATATTTTCTTCTATGATTTTTCTTCTTAGTATGTGTATTAAGTATTTGGAATTTAAACCTTGTAGGTTTATCATTCTACCATAGAGATTAAACAACCAAGCAAAATACACAGAAGCACAAAACTGTCACAAAAGCATGACTGTTGTCTGTGCTTTTTGGTAGTCATGTCCCAGGTGAAAGCCAAAGCCAAGGCAAACATTCTAGCTCAGTTAGACTGCTTAGCCTTTACAGGTGGCTGGTCACCAAGATAAATTAAATCCTTTCATAATTTGTTCAGTCATGTGACTAACAGATTATTGCAGATTAGGTCTATGGTCTCTCATTAGCCAATGGACAGATTAAAGAAAAATGTCATGAATGTGGCAGATCGGTCATTTTTTCCTTAGCTCCAATTGGTTCAGCATAGGAAGTAGCTATTTAAAGCTTTGCCTCTTCTTCATACTAATTATCAATGCTATTGACATATAGGAAGTACATTGTAGGAACTGTGATCAGACCAAATGTAATCATGTTAGAGACTGAATTACCATTGCCATCATTCAGTATGGCTCCCACAGAACATGGGTTGGTTGGTACAAAACCAGAACTTGGGTAGGTCTAATCAATTCAGTGTTTTGAACTGTGTTTTGAACTGTGTTTAGCATTGCATGTTCCCAGGGCTCCAGATAGAATGAGGCACATTTATTTTGCTGCACGAAGTATGTGTAAACAATCCAAAAGTCAAGAACAGTTATCTCTAACCTGTTTCTACTTTTTTTTTCAAGCAGTTGAATTTTTTCTTCAGAACCTTGGTCAGAAAATGGGCAAATTCATTGTTTTCTCCAAGGGATGCCTGGAAGCTGGCATAAAGAGCTTTCTCACATTCCTGAAGTTTTACAATCTCAGACTTTTTATCCTCCATCTGTGCAAGGCAGCTGTTCAGTTTTGACTAAACAACAAAAAAACCTTCTTTAGTCAAAATGCATGAACTTTTAACTATACTGTAGATAGGACATATCAGTGACAATCTGGAGATGCTACACTTGACTATCACTCTTTGAACCCATGCTCCAGTCAAGCAAAACTTGGAAGAATCTTAATGAATATGATTTGTCACTGATTCTACAGCATGAAGACTGTGAAAAGATTAACTATGCAAAGTTAAAAACTACCATCATGGTTTATGATTGAGAGTTTCTTGTTTTCCAAAATGTAGCACTAGATGCTGGATCAGTGCGAAAAGGAAGCAAAGAGAAGCTCTCATTTATTTTATGTCTTCTCTTTGGTTTAGGTCACTCATTATCAGTACTGTTAATTTCAAAGACAGATAGTCTACATACTTGCATGGCCTCCTGCTCACTGTGGAGGGTGTTAACACGCCCCTGGAGAAGGTTCTCACTTTTCTCAGCATTCTTCAGGATAAGCAGCTCTTCAAACCAAGTGATGTAGCTCAGGTCAGCATATTTCATCTGCACATCTAGCTGCAGTTTCTTGTGCCGCAGAAAGCAAAGCTCAGCATCGAAGTTGGTTACCAGTGCATTGATCTGGAGCATAAGAGATGCAAATGAGTAAAAGGTAAGGTGTTAGGATTGAAGCTGAACATGAAAAGCTAGAGAAAGGAGCAGAAGGGAAAATTTCTCTCCGTCAGGTCAGCTTGCTCACGCTATGCCTTATGCGCATAGATGTGCCTTTTAAGGAAGCTTTCCCATGACCCTTGTAGGTTTAAAATCATTTTTGACACCAGAGGGTCAGCACTACTCGTGTTACTCAACAGCTGGGAAAAGTTGCAGTCATACTTTACTTTTCCTATTTACCACTTTTGAAATAATTTCTTACATTTTACTTTTTTTTTTTCTTTATGTAGCTGCAGTCCTGAGAGAGAAGAAAGGGGTTTTATTTCTGATTGAGTGAGATTGTTCAAAATGAAAAAAAAAACTAAAAAAACGTTTTCCTACCTTGTTGATTAAGGTCTCCTGCAAGTATAAGTTTTTTATCTTCTCCTTCTTTAAAATTTCCAGTTCCATTTCTGTTAGCTCTGCTTTCTCAATTACAAAAATCTTTTGCTGCTCTATGACCGCAGATGATGATCTTTTCATTGTGTGTGAGCTTGCAGTCTGCTGCAGAGAGCCAGTTTCTTTATAGGAAGACTTAAGACTACGCCTAAATGCACCAGATGAGGGAGACTCTTCCAATTGTTCTGGAAGCTTTGCCTTGGCTGCCTGCTCCTCTTTGAATTTCAGTAGGATGTCACGGTCATACTCAAATCTTTTTTCTGGAACTTCATCTGGGTGTAACTGAGGAATCAGGGGAAGAGGGAGACGTTCTGATAAATCTAACACTGCCTGCACAGATTTCAATTCTTGTAATAAGGACTTGATTTCTTCAATAATAGAAACCTTAAAGTCCCGCAATGACATAATCTGTTTGTTCATATTCATCTTCTTCTTATAGATCTGCAAAGGAAAAACGATTTTAGTAGGATTTCCCCAGTGACACATAATACATGGTCTTCCCCAACACAAGTAGTAGTTAAGAGGCTTGTCGTACTGACTTTCCCTCTTTCCATCCTAGCTTTCTTTTCTGTACCACCTCCACAAATTAGCATTTTTAAAAGAGCGCTTTGAAAAATCTCTGGTTTTAAAATCTTCAAAACCACCTCTCTAACTGTTCTTCACAGAAAAGGCAAAAGAGCAGAAAAAAGGCTTCCCCTGTCTCTCCTGACTTGATCATGAATTTCTTTACATGAGATGTTGAAGTAGTGCAGAAAGCAGTCAGAGACTGTGAAAATCAGTTGTGAGTATTAAAAGATGAGTAATCAAGGCTGTCTAATATAGAGAGCATCTCAGCTTTGATGCATGACTCTCTTTACAGGCATGTTGTACGAGTTATATACTGAGACAAAGGAACTGCATTTAAGACCTTTATTGTCCACTTTAACAAATGAATGGCTGTACAGAAATCTAGACTTCTGGCACCATCATTACAACAATGCAGTTTTCTTAAATAAATGTTATGAGCATCATGAAGGAGTTATGTATTACTAGAACTATTCATTTTTACTTGTACTGGCTGGTCCTACTGAGTTAGCTTAACCACCCAGACTTGTCCTGAAGATATTAGGGAGGGCTTCTCCAAAAACTCAATGAGGCCAACAGCCAAACTGAAGTGCCTCTATCCCAGTGTATGCAGCATGGGAAATAAACAGGAGGAGTTAGAAACTGGGGCGCAATTGGGAAAGTATGACCTAATTGCTATCGCAGAAACACAGTGGGGCGAATCCCACAATTGGGATACTCTGATTGAGGGCTACAGGCTTTTCAGAAGGGATAGACAGGGTAGAAGGGGTGGAGGAGTTGCCCTCTATGTTAGGAAGTGGATAGACTGCAAAGTGTGTGAGAAACAGCCACAATCAGGTTGAGAGCTTGTGGGTTAAAATCAAGGATCGGTCCAGTAAAGGGCATCTAATGGTTGGGGTCTGCTTCAGGCCACCTGGTCAGGGGGAACCTGTTGATGAGGCCTTCTTGCTTCAGCTTCAGGAATTGTCGCGCTCCCAGGCTCTTGTTCTAATGGGGGATTTCAACCACCTGGATATCTGCTGGGATAGCAGCATGACAGGTGGTAGACAATCCAGGAGATTCCTGGAGTCTGTTGAGGAAATCTTCCTAGTCCAGGTATTAGATGGACTGACCTCAGGTGAAGCCCTACTGGACCTAGTGCTCACCAGTGCGAAGGAGAGCATTAGAGAGGTTAAGATTGAAGGCAGCCTGGGCTGTAGTGACCATGCCCTGGTGGAGTTTGTGATCTTGAAGAATTAAGGCCTGGCAAAAAGCAGAGGCAGGACCCTAAGCTTCAGGAGAGCAAACTTATGGCTGCTCAAGGAATTGCTGGATGGGGTCCCCTGGGAGACTGTCCTTAAGGGCATGGATACAGGACAGAGCTGGCTGCTCTTTAAGGACACCCTTCTGAGAGCACAATGGCTCTCCATCCCCCAGCAGTTGTTGAGCAGGGAAGGCAGATGACCAGCATGGCTGAGCAAGGACCTGCAGCTTAAACTGAGGGAAAAGAGGGAAATGTACAGGAAGTGGAAGCAGGGTTGTGTAGCCTGGGAGGAATACAGGGCTGTTGTCCACGCGTGTAGAGATAGGATTAGGAAAGCAAGGCACAGATGGAACTGAGCTTGGCAAGGGATGTGAAAGATAACAAGAAGGGGTTCTACAGGTACGTAGGCAGGAGGAGACAGGCCAAGGGGAGTGTTCCCCCTCTGATAAAAGGCAATGGAGAGCTGGTTTCCTCAGACACAGAAAAAGCTGAGGTACTCAATGAGTACTCTGCCTCAGTCTTCACTGGTGGTCAGGCTTCCTATGCCTGCCAGGACCCTGAACCTCTAGGTGAGGGTGTGGGGAGTGCATTCTGTCCCACTGTAACAGTGGAACAAGTCCAGGACCTCCTCATGCAATTCAGTGTATATAAGTCCACGGGGCCTGATGATATCCATCCCAGGTTTCTGAGAGAGATGGCTGATGTGGTTGCTGAGCCACTCTCCATCATATTTGAAAAACCATGGCTGCCCGGTGAAGGCCCCAGTGAGAGGAAAAAGGGAAACATTACTCCAATTTTTAAGAAAGGAAGACCTGGGGAACTACAGGCCAG
The DNA here is from genome assembly GCA_030625065.1 of Alectoris magna. Taxonomy (NCBI): domain Eukaryota; kingdom Metazoa; phylum Chordata; class Aves; order Galliformes; family Phasianidae; genus Alectoris; species Alectoris magna. Next base: position 113,336,896 of record CM060560.1, read on the forward strand.
TGAGTCTCACCTCTGTGCCTGGGAAGATCATGGAGCAGATCCTCCTAGAAGCTATGTTAAGGCACACACGAGATAAAGAAGTGATTCGAAACAGCCAGCATGGCTTCACCAAGGCACATCTTGCCTGACCAACCTGGTGGCCTTCTGTGATGGAGTGACGGCTTTGATGGATGGGAGAACGGCAATGGATGTCATCTATCTGCACATCTGCAAAGCCTTTGATGTGGTCTCTCACCACATCCTTCTCTCTAAATTGGACAAGTATGGATTTGAAGGATGGGCTGTTTGATTGATTAAGAATTGGCTGGCTGGATGCAGCCAGAAGGTTGTGCTCAATGGTTCTATGATGTCTGGGTGGAGGCTGGTCACAAGTGGTGTCCCCCAAGGCTCAGTCTTGGGACCAGTGCTCTTCAACATCTTTATCAATGACATAGATGATGGCATCGAGTACACCCTTAGCAAGTTTGCAGACGACACTAAGCTGAGCAGTGCAGTCAATACAGTAGGGGGAAGAGAAGCCATCTGGAGGGACCTAAACAGGCTGGAGAAGTGGGTCCATGAGACTCTAATGAGGTTCAACAAGGCCAAATGCAAGGTACAGCACTTGGGCTGGGGCAATTCTAAGTATTTACACAAACTGGGGGAAGATCTCCTTAAGAGGAGCCCTGTGGAGAAGAACTTGGGGGTCCTGGTAGATGAGAAGCTGGAAACGAGCCAGCAGTGTGCACTTACAGCCCAGAAGGCCAACTATTTTCTGGCTGCATTAAAAGAGGAGTGGCCAGCAGGGAGAGGGATGTGATTGTCCCCCCTCTACTCAGCTCTTGTGAGGGCCCGTCTGGAGCACTGTGTCCAGGCCTTGGGCCCCCCGCACAAGAAGAATGTGGAGCTCTTGGAACAGGTCCAGAGGAGGACCACTAGGATGATCAGGGGGCTGAAGCACCTCTGCTATGAAGAAAGGCTGAGGGAACTGGGTTTGTTTAGCTCAGAAAAGAGAAGGCTTCAGGGAAACCTCATTGTGGCCTTCCAGTACTTGAAGAGAGCGTATAAACAGGAGTGGATAGTGATAGGACAAGGGGAAATGGTTTTAAGCTAAGACAGGAGAGGTTTAGGCTAGATACTAGGAGGAAGTTCTTCACACAGAGAGTGGTGGTGCACTGGAACAGGTTGCCCAAGGAGGTTGTGGATGCCCCATCCCTTGAGGCATTCAGTGCCAGTCTGGATGTGGCTCTGGGCAGCCTGGTCTGGTGGTTGGTGACCCTGCACACAGCAGGGGGTTGAAACTAGATGAGCATTGTGGTCCTTTTCAACCCAGGCCATTCTACGATATCCAGTAACATTGTCACTGCACTAAAAAGTAAAACAGTTCTTGTGAGTAGAAGAGGGCAGTGGAAGTCCCAAGAAAAGCAATAACGATACAGCACAACATCTCGGGGTATGGAGCTTTTGTGGTTAAAAGACATTAATAGCTGTAGGAGTCCTGTTACAGGAAGGTGGCTCCAAAACACCATTTCCCAGGAAGATTCCAATACTTAATTCTTAATTAGAAGCAGTGATTGATTGCTCACGTGCTATATGAAGACATTATACTAAAAAGATTTGCTCCTGTTCACATCTCTGTTTTTGTGAAACCATTACATGATAGGGATTATTTAGCTCAGTGTAGTAGGAAAGCATATCAGTCACTACATAGTGAGTCTTTTTTTTTAAGAATTAAAGAATATATGTTCCTGCTGAAATAACTGGAAAAGGTAACTTCTTTGCTTAAAAAGAGCTAGCTGAGAGTTATTCTGGATTGATTCAGTGACTACTAAACTATCCTCTCTCCTGTGAAAAGGAGAACATACCCACATCAGTGAAACAGTTTACATACCAGCATTTCCAGGGATGCAAGCTGCATCGTCTTCTTTTCAGTGTTCATATACTTGTCCTGAGGGACTCTGTAATCAGCGGCAGTTTTAAGCTTGTAACACCCCATATTTTCCTGCGCTTCTTTGATGGCCTGAACATCTCTAGGATCCTCATAGTCATCACTGGGCTTGCTTTCGTATCTGGTAGGTACAAAGCAAAGCTCAATTTTAAGACAGAAGGTACAGAATGACCCTGTTTAGTGCATCTGTATGTTTTCTGTCTTAAAGTCTGTCAGTGTGCAGCACAGAATATCTGATCCTATGTTATCAAACCCTGAATAACCTTAAAAGCTTTGTACTCTGACTCTACATTGGTTCCATTCTCTACCAGCAGCCTTGAAGTGCAACTAACTTAATCCACAGTTGTTGCAGCACGTGGTATATGTGGTGACAGAAGGGTTAACTGAGGAGGCTGACTAATGGTTAACATTTCACTAGGTCATGATTGATTTAGACCTCTTAAGCCCTACCCGAAGATGCAAGTACCTAGCTGAACTCAAATTTTTGAATGTTTTAGAAGAACCACAGAAACTAACTGAAAGGTTTTAATTGTCTCTTGACACTCTGAGGTATAAAAAGGCTTGTGTATTTTAATTATATCCATCAGGAGCATAAGAAACTGGGTAGAGATATGATAGTGCCGTATGACAGCTAAACAAGATCACCTGAGAAGAAGCAGAACTAAAAGAACTCAGAGTCCAATTCAAGACTCACAGTTTTTTCCACTCCTCCTTCCTCTTCATTATCTTAGCTTTTTCCTTGTCAGATTTCTCAACAATTCTTCTGATTTGCTCACGTTTCCTTTCTATAAAACGTGTTGTTGGCTTTCGGACCTTTGACTTCAGCTTATCAGCTTCCCCCTTGACAATTCTAGCTTTTGAAGCAAAAAATAATCATGTGAAGATGTAAATATCATGTAACACAGTATAAGCTAAACTACCAGGAATCTCCTGGGACAGCTCCTATTAGGTTGGTGTTGATCAAGACTGCAGAGGATCTTCTGAACACATTCAGGTTCTCTGAGATGACTCTTAGTCAAGTTCTTCCTACTGGGTTGATAGCCGATTGCTGACACTGACTTAAATGTAGAAACACTGTATGTACAGTTACATTTCTTTATCTGTATCTAGAGAAATTATCAATTCTTTAGCTTGGACTCCAAGAAAAGAAAAGAAATTGAAAGACAAAAACTTAATACTGTTAATCTATAGAAGGTCATAATTAACCCTATTCTTACGCTTTCTGTCTCTGATGGTCTCCTTTTTTTCCTCTTTTTTCCATGCCCGTTTAAGTACTGTCTTCTTCCAAGATGGACGTTCCTTATCTTGGTAGAACTTCTCAGAGATTGCTACAAGTCTATAGGTGGAAATCTGATGACTGCTTTGAATAGCATGAACAACAACAGTGTCAAATTCCAGTGAGTCTCGAAACCTAAAAAGTCAAATTAGACAAAACTCTCTGATGTCAGTAGGTGCAACCTACCATTTTTCCTTCAGCAAAAGGACCTGAGTAATGCAGTTTACTTATTACATATACAATTATTACATATAAATACACATAAATATAGTCAGTAAGTAATAGCATGATGACATATGACGTCATCTATTGACTTTTATCCAATCTAGGAATAGAGATGCTCAAGAATAAATATATTAACAGTGTTTCCGATAACAAAACTTACACCAGGTTCTTCATGAGAGTAACTGTCATCTTTCATTAAGGGGTGGTTAAAAATAAATATATTCATTCATCTCTTTTCCAGTCATATGCTAAGTGTGACTAAGGTATCTTCATTATTGTGTATTATTTCTATCGTGGATTTATTGTTATGAATTCGTCTTTTGCCATAAGAAGATTGTCCAACAATGAATCTTGCACTAAAACTTGTGCTCTTGAGGAAGCTCATCTTATAACTTTCAAGTGTATAGAAAACAACGTTCTAGCAATGACACTGACAAGCTTACAGCATACTTAAAAAACAATGGTTCATTTCATAGGTTGCTCTTCAAAGTTCCAATAAGAGTTCTTGATTCTTACTCATCTTACTGGCAGAATCCCAAGCAAACTTATTGCATCCCCCAAAAAAGACTGTTTTTCTTCATACAGAGATAAATTAGAATTAAGCTACTTCCTTGATTTGCATATCTGAATTTTGACCAAGGATTCAAAAGAAAGAAGCACACCTAATTCTCAATATATACTCTTGTGTATTCAAGTCAAATAAGGACTGAATCATTAATAGAAGAAATTTTGACTCTGTAAGGAAAAAAGAACAACACCCAAATTCTTCTACTTTGTGCCACAATAAGCACCATGGCAAGGTCAACAAGAGAGGTAGAAAAAAGCACTACTTACCAATTCTGTAATTTCTGCCGTCCAATCAAGTGTTTCTCATGCTCCCAAGCTAGTTCCTTTTCCACTAATTGGATTCTTTGTGCAGTCTGCCTATTCAGCTCCTCAAACACCCTATAGTCCATCTCATACTGCTGTAGAAACACACAGAAAACCCAACATCACATTATCCTGGCAGCTGGGTTTTGCTAACAAATATTTTTGCCCTGATGTGAAGAGTTTCATGAACATTAACACAATCCTTTATTTCAAGAGTTATTCAGGTCTCCACAGAAAGCCACATCTTTTTTCCCCCCTACACACTTCTTAAATGGCACAAATCATCAGTCATGATTCAGAAGTCCTGGCAAATTATATAATTGATTATATTAGCCCATAGCTCTGGACATCTTTGAGCCCAACATATTAAGCATCAACATTTTAGAGGGTTTCTCTAACAGCAGATGATTATGAAAAGCAAATGAACCTCTCTTTGCAGTTGCATGTGCTTTGGCAACTCCTGATTCTTTTGAAGCAGAAAAAGAAACTCCCGTCTTAGTGCCATTAACTCCTCTCTTTTCTTGCTTTTCTTGTCTTCAGCTTCTTTCATGATCCGTTCATACTCCTTTTTCTGCTTGACTTCCTCAATACTGAAAATGTAAGAAGCATATGGTATTATCTCAATGGAATATTTCTCAATGAAAGATTATGATTTATGTAACCTTTTAGATTTCCTTGACAGCCTTAAACTTCAAGGGAATTCAATGGCTCTGAAGGTAACTTAGAAAGAAGCCAACTTACTGTATACTTACGTGCTTCTAACATCATAGTGCTTTGGCCTTGACCTTGTGTTATCTGAAGTTACATAAGTCTCAGAGTAACATATTTGAATTAGTTCCACAGAAAAGTAGAAGAAATGGAGGCAAAACCTGAAGAAACTTTGTGTGTAATGAGGAAGTGATCCAAATTGAGAGTGATCAACTCCTCCCTTTTCTTAACAGCCAAAAAGAGAAATGCAATCTGAAGAAAGAGCTGCTAATGCTTAGAAATCTCTTTCATCATTATTCAAGCATCTCTTACTTGCAAGCATTGGGATCCTCAATGTCTTCAGCAGCCTTCTCCTTCTCTAGACCCCTCTGAAACAAAAATGTCTTGCCTTTAAACAAACAATAATAGTTTTAACAGACAATAAATCTTTTACAAACATTAAGATAGAATTCCCATTGCTTCTCACAAAATCAAAATAAATCTTCATGATCAATACTGCTATACTAGTCTTAAGTATCAGGTTGTATCACTTCAAGAACAAGAAACAATTTTAAGTTAGTTTACTTGTAAAAGAACAAGTGGAGCTGAATTCTTTGGGACGGAACAGAAGTCCTATATTCTTACCATCAACATTAATCCCTACATCACTGCTTGTCCCAGCTTCACTGTCCCACAATATTTTTTGGTTCTTCACTGCACAGACCCTGTAATTATATATAATTCTCCTGTCCCCGCTAACTGCCAGTCTGACAAGAGACATCCTATCCCAGGCTAATTCCAAGTTACAAGTGCAATTCATCTGGTTTGCTTCTACTGACTGTGTAATGGGTTCCCAATTATTAGCTGTTAGGAATGATAGATGGACACTGCAGTTATACAAGCCTCATTTCCTTAGGAAATCATGCTTTAAGACAAGAGGGGGGCCTATGTGAATACAGTGGTTCTAAATTGATCTGTAATTTAACTTGATTAGTTTCAGAGGACTTATATTTGATTCTCTAGGAATCTCATTAAGTTTAATTATGATGGAATTTTAAAAATCTTCCACATGATTTAAAACTCAAATAGATACTTAACGAAGATTTACTTTGATAAGAGAAAAACCCTATTAGGAGGGACATTAAGCAAAGTTGCTAGCCTGCACAATAGCAATTAACCATAAAGATCTTTATATAGAGCTATTTATATATTCAGAATGCTAAAGCTATATATATGCTTTATAATTGCATATTAATTACTACTTGTAAAACTGGGGCTAGTTAGGCTCTGATACCACAGGTTACAATCATTCACTTTGTTTAAGAAAATTTTTTTTTGTCTATTTTCAGTGCTAAATGTTCTTCTAATACAGCTCAAGAATTTCAACTAGCATGAACAATTTAACCCAAATAACTAAAATCTCAATTTCCTGTCTGTCTCCTCACTAAGAATCTTTCAAAAAGTAATTACTGACTAATATTAAAAACGTTTAAAAGTTTAATTTGTTTTATGTTGATATTTAAAAATTTAAGATACATTGAATGCAAAATCATCACAAAATTAATTGCATATGATAGCACTTCCTTACTCAACAGTTTTAATTGCTTCTTTCAAGTTAGTTTTCTTTCATTCGAGTACTCAAGAAATTTTTAAAATGTGTGGTTGCTGATTTGTCTTTCTTTTTGCGTATTATCAGTAGAATACTTGTTATCAAGTTCCAGTGTCATCTCTTCAAACGTGCTAAAGGTAAACAGCTGCACAGAGACTACTGGGCATCTGCAAAATTATTACTGTTAATGCTGTGAATGACTGAAAGAGGAACAAGATCATCATCATGCTATGCTATTCTGCAAATTAAAAAAAGTCCAACTTGTGAATTGTATATTAATGGTACCAGAGGCACTGAGAAACTATACAATTGGCATTTTCCAATACTAATTTTGGAATCCCCATACAGAGCAGAATCATACTCTACTGAAACAAAATCCAAGAGAGACACTAGGAATACCATATCCTTGTGCTTTTTTTTTTTTTTCATTCTAGTTATGTCTGCGTTTACATCTTCAAGTCAGAAAAAAGATAGTAGAATATTACATATGAACCACACATACTATGTGTATTTGGAGAAAAACACGAAAGATTGAGAAGGAGCAATGCAGTTGTATCACCTCTTTACTAGGAAAGGCTTTGCAACAACTCCTCTTCCAAATTGTTTGGGAAACCTTAGCTTCTGCTATGAAAGATCTATGATGCCAAGTTATTGAACTGGATTTTAGCCATTTGCTGTAGCTTCATAGCAACTAGGCCTAATTCACTGAAATAAGGTAACAGGGCACATATTCAGAATTGTTCTGGAACTGGAGCTGCAACAATCTGTATGATAAAAACTAGAGTTTGGGGGATTTTCATTTAGTGACTTACCCTAGGAGGAGGGATTTGGGCTTTAAACTCTTCGTAAACATCCTCTGGAGACAAGATGTTGAAGGTAAAAATGTTTCCATCTCCACCACAGGTAATCAGAAACCTATCATCATAACTACAGCAGATCCCCCGGATCTGGCCGTAATCATTGTCATGTACACTGAATGACCAGTATGCCTTCAGGGTATTCACTGAGAGGTCTTTATCTTGGAGAGGATAAACACGCAGGGCACCATTCTGCATCCCACAGAACATCAGTAGTCTGCTGGCACTGTCAAATAATAAACCAGAAACAGTAATACAATGTAACTTGCAACAAGTAAGCGCAGTAATTAAAAAGAAGAGGTAATCTGGCTGAGTAAGTAGACCTTTCCCAAGCTTGTAGGCCGGAAGCAAAGTATTTGAACCATTTACAGTATGTGTGGTATTACTACACACTTTTTTTCAAGTCAGCTGGCTTCTCAGTAACATTCTGGCATCTGCTGGGTTTCACAGAACTAGTCTCAGCCCTAAATTGGGCAATGTAGCAGGTAGCCAGTGCAGAGTTAGAGAAATAGTTTTCCTTCCCAATCTTCATCTTGTGCAAATAGTGGCCAAGTAGAATGCAGACAGCCGGGGATTAAAGTCTGAACTAAACCTGCCTCCTAAGATGTGGACCATATATAGCCTTACATGGAACCCTAACACTGGGATTCTGAAAATAGCTCACCCTTTCCATTCATACAATTCACAGAGTGTCCTGAGAAGCCTGTATTCTTTGGACAAAGGACATAAACTGATCCCTCAATATCTTCTTTGAGAGCTAACCGTGCCCTTTCTTTGCTAACCAGTGAAGAGAACCAGTAGCAATCTACAATTCAACTAGAATCACAGAATCACCAAGGTTGGAAAAGACCTACAAGATCGTCCAGTCCAACCATCCACCCATCACCAATAGTTCTCACTAGACCATGTCCCTCAACACAACATCCAAATGTTCCTTGAACACCTCCAAGGTCAGTGAATCCACCACCTCCCTGGGCAGGCCATCCCGGTGCCTGATCACTTTTTCAGAGAAATAGTATTTCCTAACACCCAGCCTGAATCTTCCCTGATGCATCTTGAAGCCATTCCCTCTAGTCCTATCACCAGTTACACGAGAGAAGAGGCCAACCCCCAGCTCAAAACAACTTCCCTTCAGGTAGCTCCAGAGAGCAATCAGGTCTCCCCTGAGCCTCCTCTTCTCCAGTCTGAACAATCCCAGCTCCTTCAGCCTCTCCTCATATGGCCTGTGTTCCAGACCCCTCACCAGATTTGTTGCCCTTCTTTGAACACACTCCAGGGCCTCAATGTCTTTCTTGTAGTGAGGGGCCCAAAACTGGACACAGTACTGGAGGCACGGCCTCACCAGAGCTGAGTACAGGGGGACAATCACTTCCCTGTTCCTGCTGACAACACTGTTTCTGATGCAAACCAGGATGCCATTGGCTTTCTTGGCCACCTGGGCACACTGCTGGCTCATGTTCAGCTGAGCATCAATCAATACTCCCAGATCCATTTATTTCCTCTACACAGTCTTCCAGCCACTCTGCCTCAAGCCTGTAGCCTGCCTGGGCGTTGTTGTGGCCAAAGTGCAGAACCCGGCATTTGGTCTTGTTGAATCTCATCCCATTGGCTTCAGCCCAGCTCTCCAGCCTGTACAGATCCCTCTGTAGGGCCTCGCTATCCCCTTGCAGATCGACACTTTCAGCCAACTTGGTGTCATCTGCAAACTTATTGAGGGTGCACTCAATGCCCTCATCCAGGTCATCAATAAAGATATTGAAGAGGACAGGCCCCAGCACCGACCCCTGGGGAACACCACTCGTGACCGGTCGCCAGCTGGATTTAGCTCCATTCACCACCACTCTCTGTGCCTGGCCCTCCAGCCAGTTCCTTACCCAGCCAAGAGTGTACCTGTCCAAGCCACAGGCTGCCAGCTTCTGCACAAGAATACTGTAGGAGACAGTGTCATTGGCTTTGCTGAAGTCTAGGTAGACCACATCAACAGCCTTTCCCTCATCCACCAGACGGGTCACAAGATCATAGAAGGAGATCAGGTTGGTCAAGCTGGACCTGCCCTTTGTGAACCCATGCTGGCTAGGCCTGATCTCCCGGTTGTCCCGCACATGCCGTGTGATCTCCCTCAAGACAACCTGCTCCATAACTTTCCCTGGCACCGAGGTCAGGCTAACAGGCCTGTAGTTCCCCGTGTCCTCCTTACAACCCTTCCTGTAGATGGGAGTCACACTGGCAAGCCTCCAGTCTTCTGGGACCTTACCAGTCAACAAGGAGTGCTGATAGATGATGGAAAGCAGCTTGGCTATCACCTCTGCCATTTCCCTCAGCACTCTCAGGTGAATCTCATCCGGCCCCATGGACTTGTGGCAGTCCAGTTGGAGTAGTAGGTCTCTGACTGTGTCCTCCTGAATTCTGGGGGGTTTAGTCTGTTCCCCAGCCAAGACTACCAGGTCAGAGAGAGGAGTACCTGGTAGTATACCTGGTAGTATACCTGAGGATAACTGGTCTGACATTTAGAGACAGACATAAAGAAAGCATTCAGAACCTCTGCCTTTTCCTTATCCTCAGTGGTCACATTCCCAGCCTCATCCAGTAAAGAATGGAGATTCTCCTTAGTCCTCCTCTTACTGTTGATGTATTTGTAAAAGAGCTTCTTGTTCCTTTTTACCCCAGTGGCCAGACTGAGTTCAAGCTGGGCTTTTGCCTTTCTGATTTTCTCTCTACACATCTTAACAACTTCACTTTGCTGTACTCTGAGTCACCCGCCCCTTCTTCCACAGGAGGTAGATTCTCTTTTTCTCCCGGAGCCTCAAGAATAGCTCCCTATTCATCCATGCTGGTCTTCTTCCCCACTGGCTCATTTTGCGGCTCAGGGGGACAGCCTGCTCCTGTGCCTTTAAGACTTCCTTCTTGAAGAGCAACCAGCCATCTTGGACCCCTTTACTCTCTAAGACTGAATCCCAGGGGACTCCCCCTGCTAGTCTTCTGGACAATTCAAAGTCTGCCCTGGAGAAGTCCAAGGTAGCAGTTTTGCTGCTCCCCCTCCTGGCTCCACCAAGAATCAAGAACGCTACCATTTCATGGTCACTCTGTCCAAGACAGACCCCGACCTCCACATCTCCCACCTTCTCTGTTTGTGAACAGCAGGTCTAGCGGGCCAGCTCCTCTCATATGCTTTCTCACCAGCTGCATCAGAAAGTTATCGTCCACACACTCCATAAACCTCCTAGACTGCTTCTTCTGCACTGCGTTGTATTCCCAGCATATGTCGGGGAAGCTGAAGTCCCCCATGAAGAGAAGGGCTGGTGATTGCGCAGCTTCCAACAGCTGCTCATAGAACATCTCATCTGTCTCTTCATCCAGGTTCGGCAGTCTATAGCAGACGCCCACCAGGATGTCTGCCTTGTCAGCTCTTCCCCTGATCTTTATCCATAGGGATTCAACCTTATCACCCTCAGCCACAAGCTCAGTAACATCAAAGCTCTCTCTAATATAGAAAGCCACACCACCACCCCTCCTTCCTTGCCTATCCTTCCTGAAGAGTTTGTAGCCATCCATTGCAGCACTCCAGTCATGGGAGCAGTCCCACCATGTTTCTGTAATGGTAACTAGGTCATAGTTTGCCTGATGGACAATGACTTCCAACTCTTCTTGTTTGTTGCCCATGCTGCGTACATTGGTGTAGATGCACTTCAGCTGAGCCCCTTGCACCCCTAATCATAGAATCATAAAATCATAGAATCACAAGGTTGGATAGGACCTACAAGATCCATCTAGTCCAACTATCCTCCTGTTACCATTGCTAATCCCATTACCGCTCCCCCAGGCTCATCTCTAGCAGGCCCGGTTTTATCCCCTTCCCCTTTCATAGGTAGCAGAGGCTTCTAGTAGTTCTCCAGTAAGCATTAAGTGAAAATTGGTGCCAGAACTAGGAAGAGATCCTGTACACTTGAATTGACCCACAATTAAAAAGGGACCAAGTAGTGTACTCTCCTCCTTTTCAAGTTCAGTTTCATCAAGCTTAATAACAAAGTTATCTTTTGTATTAAATTGTTATACCAGAAAGAGATCTGGTGAATGGGGTTGTCATCAGTGTCCTCAATAGGAATCACTTCAAAAGGTTCATCTTGCCTATTTTCAGGGTCTTCTTGGTGCTCATTTGAGGAGAATGCACAGTGATAAAGGAAACCTGAGTCATATCCACCCTGAAGTGAATGAACACAAAGAAACGGTAACAAAAGAACACAGAAACAGCTGGATGCAATTTTATGAATAATATTTTTCTATCTTAAGGATAGCTTAAAAATGCATCTATATACCCACAGAGAAAATCTATAATTATGACTGGCATTACAATTCAGCCTATCAATATGTTAAGACTCTACTTTCTACTAAAAAGGGAACAGGTTAGTCTTTTTGCCCATTCAGGTGTCATGAAGAAAAACACTAACTGAAAAATTTCTGAATTGGACTAACACTACTGGTTTACTTCAAAAAGATCATTGAAACCATCAATTATGATGGGAATTCTGTATTCTAGAGACAGCAGGTTTCAAATAATGAATTTCTGAAGACACTCAGATGGGAGTGGAATGTTGTCATATCTTGCAATCCAAGCAACTTTAAAAAAAAAAAAAAAAAAAAAAAAAGATTTACCAAGGATAGCCAAAATTTCCCAGGTGCTGAATGAAACCCACAGAGAATGGGGCTGGGCTCCTCTGGTATGTAGATTGGTGGCAATGGCTCTTCTTCTTCTTCAGGTTCTTCTTCTTCTACCTCCTTCCCCATCTCCTGTAGCTGCTTTATCCATTCGAGTTTTGCTCTTTCCTTCTCTTGCTTTTTTCTCTCTCTCCGTGCAATCTCCTCTTCCAGCTGTTACAACAAGCAGTGAAACACAGAGACATGAAACCAATGCAATTCATGAATTACTGACTGAAGTACTCTCTTAAACAAAATTCAAGGTGGTTCTGGCCTTACATACACAGAATATCCAGAGAAATCTCTTCTCCTTCAGCTAAGTAAAAATCAACCAGACCTCATGGGAAGTGCCCATTTCCCTCCTCCAAAGTGTTTAAATCATGGTCCTTGAAAACAGAAGCCATTCTGCATAAGAAGCAGACTTCAGCAATTCCTCAGAGAGATTATTCCCAATATTAACCACTAATTGTATGCTACTTATACAGATATCTTCCTGGAAAGGATAAAAACTGCCTGGAAAGCTGAAGTCAGATTTTCAAGTTCTAATATGTCACTGATGTACATACAGTAAAAGAGAGAAGCTGTAATGGACTTGACTTCTTCTTAAACTGAAGGGAGGACACATAAAATCTTTAAAACATCCTTTCCACTCAAGCCACCTTGAGCAAAAGCAAATAACAAACTTTCTCCAGAACAGCTTTTTCCTAAGAAAATATTTGATAGAATGTCATAAAGAAATGCCTGGAAAGGGTCTCAAAAGACAGTTCTTTTGCCCCAGAGCAGCATCAGTTAAACCTTAAGTATTATGTGTTGATGTTCGTCTGATCTACTCTTATAAATCTTCTGCTATGGTGATTCCACAGTCTATGTAAACTATTTCAGTGCTTCACCATCCTTACTGTTAAATCTTTCCTTACACGTTATCTAAAACATTCTTGTTGCAACTTATTAATTATTCATCTATTCTCCCAGAGGAATGAGATGACAACGTTTTCTATTTTCCTAAGACTATTTTCCTAAAAGGGACATTTTTACCTTCTTAAGTTATTACAACAGAAAAAATTGGAAACATATAACTGCTGAAAATAAAAAATAAAAAAAGTTTCACGTTTGCCTCAAAGTGATCACATAAGTATTTTACGACCAAAGGAATTTGCTGCAGGGCTAACCTCAAATTAAAAAAACAAATATAACAACATAACAAATATAATATAAAAACAAAATAAAAATATTTTTAAAACTAATGTGCTAACTGCATTTTCACTAACGTTTAATCAAAGCACACAACATGTTTTCAGTGTGATGCATTTCATATTTGAATGAACAAACAACTTGAAATTTCAAATGTTGAAATGGACTCCACCTTCCCTTCTCTTCCAAGAACCTTAGCCAAAATCCTGCACTTCAATACAGAGAGTAGAAACTCTTGGAGGAAGATTTGCCCTCTGAACATAAATATGAAATTCCTCCGAAGGAGACTTCTTTACCTTGATTCGGGATTTAATGCTATAAAAATGAAAGTACTGTATTGGCAGGTTTTTTAGATGATAGGTGGATGCTGTATCCTGTTTTTCGGGGAGAGGGGCAGGAACCTGGAGAGCATATCCATTTTCACAAAGGATGAGAAGCATGCTCGCCACCTACACAAAAACACAAAAAATACAAGTATGGGGCAGATGTATAAACGGAATTGGGAGAAACAGGGAAAAGTTAGTAAGTAGATGAACCTTCTCCAAGTCAAACTCTAGTCAGGAGGCATTAGCTCTTAACTGTGCTGTTATTTGATTGTATAGTCTGATACGAACACCAGAAATCAGTGAACTTCTCTTATATGAGGGCTGCTCTGAAAGCAATGCCTGCTATCCTACTATGTTGGTGGTATGTCAGTACAGGTGGAACCTTCCCACCAATATTCCCTTACATTTTGTTGTGGGGTCTGACATGGTAGTGTAGATGAAGGAAAGGTGTGAAACTGAATTCCTACATGAGGGAAAAATGGCACCCATTGGCATTCCTTGACACTTGCTGAACATTTATGGAGACCAAACAGTGAATGTGAGTACAATGAGGCAATGAGCAGTGCATTTTAGCACTGGTGACACCAATATGAAAGATGAGCCATGTTCTGGATGACCATGCACAACTGTCACATCACGAAATGAAGAACGTCTCGATTAGATCACCTGTGAGAGTCAGAGCATTACAATCAGGGAACTATGTACAGAGCTGAATATCAGGTCCAGTATGTTGGAAACAATGGTAGCAACACTGCAAAGTTTGAGCCAGATGGATCCCACAAATGCTCATGCTGCAACAGACAGAAAACTATATGCAAGCTTGTCAGGACCTACTGAACCAATGCGAGGCTGAAGGTGACAGTTTCCTAAATTGCATGATTACCAGTGATGAGACGTGGTGTCACCACTACAAGCTGGAGTCAAAATGGCAGTTCATGGAATGGTGATGTGAATTCCACATGAAACAAAAAGTTAAAGATGCAACCCTCAGCTGATAAAGTCATGCGCACTCTCTTCTGGGATAGCAAAGGGGTCATCCTTCTGGATTTCCTGGAACCCAGACAAACCATCAACTCTGACCACTTCATTGTGACTGGCTAAACTGAAGGCTCAAACTTCCAGACTCAGGTCAGAGAAGATGACATTCTTTCTCAGGCAACACATTAACACCAGGCCTCATACCAGTTTGAAAAGCATGGAGCACATTTGCCAGCCTTGGATGGACTGTCCTACCACACCTACCATATAGTCTGGCTTTGGAACCTTCTGACTTTCATCTGTTTGAGTCAATGAAAGACAGATTTCATAGACAATGTTTTCCTAGCAACAATGCTGTCATAGAAGCTATGAAACACTGGGTTGGCTCTGCTAGTGTACATTTTTCCTCTTCTTCATCACTGGTGAAAATGCATGTGACCATGTTGAAAAAGAGTGTTTTACAGCTGAGAATTTGCTCTATCAAATAATAGTGTTACTGTGCTCTTTCTATTTGTTATACTTCCCATAGAAATAAATAGGAAATGGTATTTTGTAGTGACCTCCACGCATGTATCCCAGGAAAAACTAAGGAACTGAAAAAGTCCTTGCGTTATACAAAATGGCTGTTATACTGAACACCGCTGAGCTAGGAAGAATCATAATATATTGGGAGTCTGGTAAATTTAAAGATAAATCTGGCCCAGAAGTTGGGAGCTGAGTTTTTGTTTTGAGAAATGCTTGAAAATTTGTATGTTTCTACGATTTTAAATCCCTTAATACCTTCAAGACTGGCCTGGGAATCTTGTCAAATGCTATTTAGCTTAAGTTTGTTTGCTTTTTTTCAATTGTTGGTACACACTGATTCCCTTAAAATGCCAGGTCAGGAAGAATAGACAAGGTGAGGGTAATAATTATTTAGTGTTTTGAGAATTTATAATGCAAGTGTGTGTGTAGTGTCGATTTTCATAAGCTATCTGGAGAACAGAGAGATTACCATCTGACCCAACACTAAAAATGTGCCAGGGGATATATTAGAGTTGCTATGGAAACCTTAATGAGGAATCATATCTTCTATAAAATCTCATCCTTAAAAACACATTCATTAAACGTATAGTATTTAATTACCATGGTGCTTATTTAAAGAGAAAAAAACAAAACAAAACAAAAAAACCCAGTCTGATGCCTGAATTATGTTTAACAAGCATTCACATCTAGCATTGGAGACATATTACTTGTAGTAAAAATTACTCTGAGGAATTTTACACATCAAAAATATGATGGGTACTTTTCTGGTAGTAAGAAGCATATTGTCCTAAAGCAAAAGACCCAAAATGTAACCTTTTGACCAAAACCTGACAGTTCTGCTGTAAGATAAAGCTCATGCTAGCAAGAGGTCTTTTCCCAGTGCAGTTCTTATCTACTCTCGAAAAACAAGCAATAATAGTTGAAGTTTGTAATTGTAAAGCATTATAATGCATCTTGGTAGTCACTTTGTCAGTACTAAATGTAGTGAACTATTTTCCTTTTAAAAAACAATACTGGACCAACAAAAAATTCACGTTACCATAATCACATCAAATTTCTAAAGTACTATCAAGAATCTATCTTTTCGTGTCACTGAGTGACAATGAATACTTAGCATAAGTTCAGAGAAAAAGAGAGAAAAGCACAAAAGTGTTATTAATGTGCTCTGAAAGTTTTGTCTACAACTGCAAATGATTGTATTAATGTGGGCAAAAGGCACAGACTTGTTATTTCAAGGCAGGAACTCAAGCCACAGAATTTTGTGCAGTATTTTTTCTATGTTTCTGCTCTTGATTATGCGAAGTCCAAAGTTATCCAAAGTGACTGAACTAGAGGTACAGCTACGCAGAATCTATCTTTCATTGTGAAGGTGTGTAGGAAAAAGCAGCAAAACATCTTTTGCATTGTATATAGAGAACATAGGTAGAGTGATGAACCTTCACTGGTTTTCATTCTGACACAGCAGAGAAAGAAAAAAGCAAGCATGCATTACTCACATGAGAAGGCGGAGACCACTGTAATGCCTGCACAGGCCCAGGGACATGGATGAATCCGATTGGCTTGTATTCATCTTCAACAGCAAAAAAGAAAACTGTTTTGTCTTTACTCTGAAGGGGGGAAAAAAAAAAAAGGGAAAAAAAAGATCATTACTGAATGAAAGCTGACAAAACATCTGAACAGTACTGTGTGAAACACATCTTTCAGATGTTCTTTGGCTAGATGAAGGGACTTGCAAGTGCCTTGGATCTTAGAATTGGATTTTCATGATTACAGTGTGGGGGAATAATAATCCTGCCCAGCTTCCTCTAGGCTGCTGAGTAGAACTGTAGGCGTCAGTTGCCCTTTAAAAGCCTCTCCTGGCATCTCAATTTATGCACCTTTTGCCCACTGCTCCAGGAACTCACCTAAAAGTTAGGCCCAGGTCATCAGCCCTAGCCTGAGCTATGTCAGAGGTATACCTGTTCACAGCCTTGTATTCTGATGTTCCCAAACTGTTGTCTGGATTTCCTGTTTTGATCTCTGATGTGGCTTGTTACCTGTTTCCAGTTTTCTGACTGGAAATCATTTCAAAGCCTAGCAAACACACTGACAAACTGATCAGTTGATCTCGTTCTAACGGAAAACAGCGTTGGGTATCTACTGGTGTTCCGCCAAGCTAGTGTACAAATGGACTTGCTTTTACTAGATGCAAGATACTACTAAACTAATTCAAAAATAAGCCAAATGCATCTTCAACGGGGATTACAGAATTCACATTAAACAATCCAGTAATTAAAAAAAACAAATGGTACGTATTGCATGATTGCTTTCCTTGAGGAAACAAAGCATGTGCAAACAGATCCTTTTCTTTCCCTGGCATTACTGAGAAGTACAAGAAGCAATTGACAGCAGTAACAGAAGTATAACTGCATTGTCAGTGACCAAAATTTGCCTTAACTCTTTGAATTATCTTGGAAGATGTTGCTTAATAAAAATAAACAAAGTGATACATACCCCTGTGGCAAGGACATCTCCATTTCGTTCATATGCCAAGGCTGTAACTGCAGTAGTATGAGGTTTGAAAGCTAGTTTCAGATTTATATCTGCATTTCCTATATTGGGCCTTCCTGCAAGAGTGGGCAGTCCTTTGGGATCATAAACTTCAATTATGCGGACAACACCATCTTCAAACCCCACAGCAATTAGACTTCCTTTTGGATTTACCTTTGAGTGGAAAAATGAAGAAAAAAATTACAGTGTACTTCAAGGAGTTTAGAATAATAATCTGTATGTCACAAGTTCCGCTGTTAACTTGTAACTCATCTTACATGTATGTGACAAGGGAAATTTTGTTTACTCTTTCTAATACCTTACCATAAAGGGAAAGGTAGGACTGAGTAAAGGTGGTGGTGAGTGAGGTTAGATCGGTTCATTGGTTTTTTTGTCTGTTGTTTTCATTTTATTTATTGATGACATGCTTTGAGACTGGAAACATTGGCGAAGATGTAGTTACAGCTTATGAGGAAAAGGTGGTTCATACTGACAGGTTTCCGTATCAGTATCTGCTTAAGGAGAAGATTTGGAATTCAAAAAATAATTATTATACTACCCTGAATATAATATTTGGAATTGAATGTGGGTATGATTTCTGGAGAGGAGCGGGCATAAACTTGCGTCTGGCTGACCATGTAAAGTACAACTGTCAATAGGGACTTGAGATACCTACTTGAGATAGAAATATGAGGTTATGGAGACTTTAAATAATTTGCCTTGAGGGTAATCCAACTGATAAAAATGTAGACAGACTTATACTGTGAGAGAGAAGAGTTACAGAAACAGTCTCGTGTTTTAGCTGGATCTATCTCGACTCACAGATGTAGTTGGTAATAACCATTTACAGTAGCATCTTGAAGTGATTTACAAGCTGAGTCAAATTCAGATATGTTGCAGACTGCACCATCACGTATGTAACGTTATGTACAGGCTGTAACAATATATACATTCATGTATGCTAGAAATGAGACTAGAATCAAAATTGTTGTATGAAGAGACAAGGGTAAATGGATAAGATGGGTGAGCAACTGGTAAAAGCACAATGCTATGTATGAAACTGTTACGGGGGCTATTGTAGGAAGCCAAGTGTAACTGCTTTCCAGTTATCTTGAGAGATGAGCCTACATTGCCATATCTTAAAAATCATCTCTGTAATAATCAGGTGTATGGCAACTTCGCTCACTAGATGATCAAAAGCAGTCAGTCACTCATGGTCTTCAGATCTGTGGCTCTGCACTTCAGTCCCTCCAGTAAATCTGTATCTTTACTGGGGAGCCCAGCATTGGACACAGGACTCCAGGTGTGGTCTCACAAGCGCTGAGTAAAGAGGAAGGATCACCTCACTGACCAGCTAATAATAGCCTTCCTAATGCAGTCAAGGATGCCATTGGCATTCCTTGCCATGAGGGCACTTTGCTGGCTAATGACCGGCTTGGCATCTATCAGGATCCCAAGATCCTTCTCTGTAAATCTGCTTTTCAGCTGGTGGGCTCCCAGGAAGTACTAATGCCTCTGGTATTCCTACCCAGATGCAAAACTTCGTATTTTTCCTTTGTCAAACTCCATGAGATTCTCCTCAGCCCAGTTCTCCAGCATGTCCAGGTTCCCCTGAATGGCAGCACAACCAAATGGCCTATCAGCTGTTCCTCTCTGTATTTATCATCTGCAAACTTACCAAAAGTGCACTCTGTCCCAGTATTTAGGTAATTAATGAGGAGTATAGGTCCATGTAATGACTGCTGGAGTACACAACTAGAGTCTTCTCTCTAACTGGAGGTTGTGCTAATGATCTATTGACCACTGCCCCCTGAGGTCCAGCCTTTCAGGCAGTTTAATATCTATGTCACTTACCTGATCTCCATTCTGGCAGCTTGTCTATGAGGATGTAATGGGATACAGATGCTCTGAAGTATGTGGAATGAAGTTTTCTTAGATTAATAGCACAGATTTTCAAATACGTTCAAGAGCCTTAACCCATATGCAAGTATTTAACAAGAGTTTAAGAGAAGCTAGGGAGACTAAATACTCCTAATTTTTTAGACTGTGTTTAGCATCAACTTTCGTAAAACTGATCTAATTTCATTCTGTCATGCTGTATAAGTTATTGTGGCAACACAGTGAATGTTTTGGTCATCACCTAATAGAATCCCTGCAAATCTGCGTGACTGGAATTACAGTTACAAGTATACTGTCCCAGTGCTGTCCTTGCCTTCAAAATCCAGGTAAAGCACTCCATAAATCTGCTTGCAGTGAAACCCATCAGGCTTGCTATGTTTCTTTAAGAACATAATTAGATACTATTTTAATTAAAATTAGTAAATATGTCTAAAAGTGATAGACTCCACACTCTACAAATGATCATTTCTGGGAACAATTTTTTATGATTAATCTCCAAATGTTTGTGGATTTTCTGGGCTGTCATTTTGAAATGTGTTAACTAGTTTATGTTAATTGACAATTACTCTGCTTGGATTCAACAGAAGTTGTTAGTCTATCAACTAACATTATTACTTCCTAGACTGCACACAGAGATCTGATTTTAAAATTTCACTAAGTTAGATACCTGACAACTCACAGTAAAATCAAACTGTGCACTGTATACATACATACTAATACAGTAATTTCCAGCATGGACTGAACAGTAACTTCTTTGATATTTTGCATCTTGAGGATTTTTCTTGATGCTTGCAGACTTGTAGGTCCTTTATGAATTCTTGTTAACAAGCAAACAAAAACTTACAACATGAGGTGCCCATGCCAATGCTGTTCCTCCTTGTTTAAACTTAATTTCTCTCAGTTGACTGTTGCTTATGAAATCATAGATACGCACTGACCCTGCATGTAAAGGAAACAATAGGAATTTGTTTCTAACAATGTCTTCCAGTTTAAGATTTATGGAGAAATTTCTATTTATTTGAATGAAAAGCGGCATGGAAAGTTATTGTTTTTCTCTTTCAGTGTCAAACATACACCTAGAAAGACATAACTGTTGGTTACAAAGTAGCATGGTGCTCATCAACAAAACACAAACTTACTTCACTCTTTAACTCACTCCCATGAGTTTTCAGGGCTGAGGGGTGTAATAAGAAGTCCCAGGCTGACCACCATGTGTAATTTTTGAGTAATTGCAGAATTACTCTACTCTAAGGGAAATCTGTACTGTTAACACAGGAAAAGATACTACTTGGAAATGCCTAGGGGAGAAAATATTTAAGTGGATGGAAATGGAAGATTTTCCAAAGAAAATCCAATTTCACCAGAGGTAGATTAGTAGACACACATTGGTTTGCATTAAATTCCATTTCAGCTGGTAAATATCCTACGTGTAATTTGCTCAACTGTTACAAGTTTGCCTTCAAGCTAGAAGTGCATGTATATCGTATAACAAGACAAATGACAAGGTATAGCTGACAGTAATTGAGTTAAAGATCTTGTAGCATTTTCTAAGCATCACAAATGACATTTTTAATGTTCTGTCCTGTGGTTCTTCTTTCAAATTATGGTAAGGCTAACAGTTAGAGGCATAAATAGCAATATTTATATAACTTAAATTAATATCTGTAATTAAGATGTTATCTATTGTTGAAAGTGAGATAGCTATTGCTTTTTCTCAGAAAGCCACTGTATGGGAAACTGTTGATCACAGCTTGAACCTCTGATTAACCACCTGAGGCAAGCAATGAGTCACCTGCGGGAGCACAGGTGAAGGTAATTCAGCTGTGCTTCCAGAAAGGGTGGAGCTTGGCTCCACCTGCCCCAGATCTCATTTAAGGGCTGACTACCATTAAGGCAGGATCCCTTTCCGGAGATTGCTCCTGCATGGAGTTTATGGTGAGCCTCAACATTGGTGAGCATTTATCATTGATTTTCTTTCTATTACAAAACACCTACATAACCTCTGTTTATGTTATGTTTACAGTTGTATAACTGTACAATTGTAACTGCACAGCCACAAATATTAATATTCACAATGACTTACATAATGGTAGAAATGTAAGTAATTCCTTACAAAACAAAGATCCCAACACTTATCAGTCTGGAGGCTTGAGTACAAATGCTGTTACTCAAACCAAATGTCTCATCTTTCCAGCTGTTCCTTCAGAACAAAGAATTTACAAAGCTTCCCATTAAAAACTTTTCCCATTAAAATCCTAGGCCTTTAAGATTAGACAATCCTAAAGTATTACTTCAAAACTTTAATGACTTGTCTTAACTATAAAAGAACTAATCCCAGGAATAACAGTTTGTCTATAAAGTGGTTTTTGAAGAGTAAATACACAATTTGTTCAAAACAAAGTAGTTCCAAACCAATCATTATTGTTCTGAACCCCCCCCCACCCCCCCCCCACCCCCCCAAAAAAAAAAAAACCAACAAGGATTACAGTGGTGTAAGAGCAAAGGAATAGTGTACTTACGGTCAAGAGCAGTGGTGGCCATAAGGTATGTCATGGGTGAGACGCTCATGGCCTCAATCCTTCCAGAGTGAAAGGTGCAGAGGCACTCTGGATCACGGGTCTGCCGTGTGAAACAGAAAAACACAAGCTTTGCTATGTGCTGGAGCTGCACTTAGAAGTTATTATTAGCCATAGCTACAGTCACCCTGAAAAATCTAGGCAAAATTTAAACAAAATTTGCCAGGCATGAGTTGTCTATAGGCAACTTGGTTTTTTATAAACTCAAATGTTTGTTAAAAGATCATGAGCAAACCAGTACAGGGACGTTAAGTTGATTTAGAATGCTAGCATTCTCAGCATGAAAATAAAGAGAAATACAGCATACCCACTTCCACTAAGCACTTTCAAGCCTAGAATTAACATTTTTAGCAAAAAATCATTGCTCTAAAGGCAGAGGGAATACTGTCAATCCTAGGGCTTTTAATACCTGGGAAATTTTTCATAATTCAAGGCATTCTATTTTTTGTTGTCCATACTTTACCTTATTTTTTTATAGCATGTTTTAATAATCCTTTCTACTCATGAAATTCTTGAAACATTATTTAGCTGTTTCCCTAAAATTTATTCCAATCAAAGGGAATTATTCCCATTAGCTTAAAAATGCTCTGGAGCAAAAATTACATGCTCTCATTTTACCTTTGTCATCTATTCCTTCATCAAAAACACCTCCAGCAGTAAAAATAGAAGTCAGCTGGATAAAACATACAAAGTGCATATGTTCTCCTTGTTTTACCTAGTTCTTTATGTCAGTTGGAGGTAACAGTAATGATTGCTTCAAATACACCAACTAGACAGGATATAGAAAGAATTCTTGAACTCATTTCCTGTATACATGCAACTTATATTTCCAGTTTAAGATCATTTGAATTTGGCAGCCAACACTTCAGGAAGAAAAATCAATAATGACTTTTGATTATAATGACTGTGCAGGATTATTAATAATATTATGGGGAAAAAAATTAAGGAAAAGATTGTTTCAACGCTAAAGTTTTCAGCTCTGCAACTTCACTAAACACAAATTTCATTGTAGATGCATCTCACGTAGTTAAAACAAGTTACTAGAAAGGAAATGAAGAAATAAAAAAAAAGAAAACAAACTTACTGTGTTTGAAAAAGTCAGATCCAGCCTCCAGATCTTTCCATTGGCATCCTGAAGAAGTAAAACCAAAACACACAACCTGAATATTTTCAAACCTCAATGTGGAAATAAAACTGCCCACAATAACGCCTTTAAAAATTCCTTAGTGATCATCACTGTGAAAATGAAATGACTGAAATGGTGATGTTGGTCTGACCAGACCTACCCATCAGTCCAGGACAACAGAACTTGAATAATAAATTTTGACACTCTTCTACTTTTATGCAGCTCTGGCTCTGCAAACCATAGACTCACATGTTACTACACAGCAAATACAAATCCAAAGGATTGAATTCTACAGAAAAGAGATGCAGCAATCTGAAAGGTCTTACTGCTATTCATTAGCATTACCTCTCTCATTCAGTTTCTCCATATGGCTGTATGTACTTGGAGTGTATCTTACCTGAGCATACCAAAAGGGCTCTCCACAGTCATGAATTTTAGACATGAAATTCAGTCTGACATTCTTGCCAACACGAAGTTCATTCATAGGTTCCATCTCCAATAACCCTGTCTCGTCCACAGTATCAGCAGCATCTATTGCCTCAAAGTTCCATACCTTCAAAGAATTGAAAACAAAAAGATTGTTTTCAAATACAATTAATAGGGAAATTCAAAATCCTGACAAACCAGGAGAGGATAGATTCTACAGGTAAAATACAACACACAGCACATGTCTCACTGTTCTGAATGTAACCCAGAATACTGACAATTAGCAAATACCATCTTGTACAATTGAGTGCAATGCCAGGTGTAATTAAAAGGTCCCTGTCCAATTCTGATATAACAATAGCTTAAATTCAGCCCTGGCACTGGTAGCACTATGCATAGCAACCTCAGAGTTATAGAAAGTAAGTGATATCTCACTGCTCTGAGCATTGCTCATACTGAGGCAACATGGACAAATGGGAAAAATAACATACCTGTGTTCTGCTCTGTGTTATGACAACAAAATGTCAATTGGCACCCTTAAAACCAAGTTAATTTTCCCAATGGGATAAGATCAATTTTTGAAATATTAAAAAACAAAACAAAAACCAGGGTGTTAGAAACCTTCTGCTGTCTACAATAACTTCCTGTTAGTTATCTGGGTCTTTCACAAATGAAGAGAAGACACATCTTGTCACCCCTTAAAAAGCAGGTACACAACACTGCAAAATCCTTGATAATTGGCAGATGAGATCAGAAACTGGTATGAATAAGTAAACCATTTTGACCTTAATTTATAGAATTATGTGTTAACTTCAGGACAGCCAGTACTTTTTATTCTAACTGTTCCTCTATTTCACTGCATGTATCTCTGAGATTTAATTATTTTTTTGTATAAATAATCTAAGCATGAAAATAAACTGAAAAATTATTTCAGTGTTGTCATTGTTTATCCTTCGAAACAACATTTACCAGAATGAAACGGAACATGTGTAAACACAGCTTGATTCAAACACGTACACTGTGGAGATTTGTCCTTATTCTCCTCTAAAAATTAATTCTCAGAAAGCAACTGTAATGCAAAGACGTCTCCATAAATACACTCTGGTAAAGAAAACATGTGACATCTATGTGCTGATCACAGATTTGTACACCTAAAAGCAGAGCAAAAAAAAAAAAACTCACCCGAATGAAGCCATCTTTTCCAACAGTGACAAGTTCTCCTTCATCCAAAACTACCTGGCTGACAGGGCCATTGTGACAAGGCTTGTGTCCAGCTCGACAGAGCTCTACTTTGATGAGGCCCCCTTCCCAAAGCAGCAAGTTGCCCCACTCAGTCCCTGAGATAACCTTCATTGCAAATGGAGAGAAGCACACAAGCAACTGTACTTAACCATGCAGAAACATTGGAAAGAATCTGGTTAACTTTGTGGCTTACTACTACAAAAGCATTAAATAGATAGCAATGCACAGGTATTCTCAAGAGAGATTGTAAAGGAAGACAAGATTCAACTTTTAAGGAATATGACATAATTTACCTGCACTGAAATGATTGTAGATTGTGGCTAACATACTTACCATTTCTTTACTATGCTATAAGAGGAGTCTCAGCTCTAAGCCAATAGAGATCTTTTGTCTGGGAATTATAATATTAAATGTACTTTTCAATTATTACAAAGCAAGCAATTTTCTTTGGCAAATTAATGTCAATATTAGCTTATTAGAGCAGTGCACCAAGGATCTAATTCCTATCACTCAGAAGTAAATAGTAATTCTCCAACTTACTCAATAAACTTTTCATCAAAACACGAGAAGGAATATAAAATCAATTGAACTTATTGTGACTTACCTTCCCATCGGGCAGCTCCACATACCCTATAATGTCAGTCACTGCTGTTTTTCCAAACCTACCCAAAGCTCCTTGTAACTTGAGACCAGTGAATGTATGAGCCATCTTCCAGAACCTGAGTAAAGAAAACACATTCCTTTCTGATACAAGATTTCCTAGACACACTCTTCAGTCTCTCTCAGACACTGTAATTCCATTTTGTTCATTTATTATTACTTTTCACAGGAGACCTTGGATATTTTTGTTTGTTTTTAATGACATAAAGCTTTGTAAACACACAAACTTTCCCAAATATTACCTCGAAGAAAAACCCAGGAGAATTTAACATGGGCAGAATGAAGGTTACATTATTATTTAAAACAAATAACTGTTAATAGCTATATCTTTCCAGATACAAGCCATACACATACTTATAGACATCTATTTTACTCTTGCTATCTCTAGTGTATGATGTTCAACTTTGTAAATCCAAGGGACTAAGTTCTTCCCTAACTTTAATACAAATAACCCCATGGACTTGAGTGTGACTGTAAAATCTCAGTGAGCATAAAGTTTTATCCTAGATCTTCACAGCTATTCCTAGTCAATCATTATATTTTTTGCAGCATAAAGTATCATTTTAAACTATTGTTTTACAGAAAAATTAACATATACTGCAATTAGGGATGGTACACAGTGTGTGCAGGAAAATTACATTTAAGTGCTGGAAACTGGGATTTGAATACATTTGTGTTAAGAGTTGTGTGTATCTGTGTCATAAAGCTGAGTTTATTTGTAGTATCTTAGCTCAAAAGAAAGTTTATAAAAGAGATTTTTTTGTCAGACTTTGATAAATAAGGTATTCTAAATCACTTTCATCCTGGGCCTAAATAAGCAATTTCTTATTTCAGACCCATCTTACAACAAAATGATAGAGCCCATCTCAGATTTTGATCTGATTCCTCCATAAAATTCAAAGAAATTTTAGATGTGTTGTAATTTTGAAAGTACCTATTAAAATATCATCCAAGCCATATCTTCAGTCCCAGCTGTGCTAACACTGAACTCTGGATAAACACATATCACAATGTTACTCTCTGTCCCAAAGAATTTAAAGCTCTCACTTTTTTTTTTTTAATTGTAAAAAGAAACTGTGAACTTAGCATAGAAGGGAGTGTATAGAAGCACAGCTTTTCGATCAGTGGTATCAGTGACTTTCTAACCCATGACTTGGCAACCAGTTCTACTGGCTACCCAAACGGCAGCTGAGCTCAGTAAATCACAGGTAGAAAGCTGAGAAGGCACAAATGCTCTGTTAACAGCTAGAAGACAGGTATGTATACATGTTTTTTATTAATTCTCCACAGTGTTTGTTGGAATTACAAGAATGAAGTCAGTAGTACACATATGGAATGCCAAGCATCATCCCTTTTTGACAACAAAGGTGTTTAAAAGACTTCGCTGACTAGCTGAAAGACTTTTTAGCTTTGTAATTGCAATGACAAGGTAAAATAGCATTCCCCAGTCATGCGTGTTTGCTAATGATACATTCCTGCTAGCCATCATCTAGGTGTTATGCCTTTAGAGCTGATACATATCAAAAATAATTGGTAAACCTACCTTATGTGTCCTACTCCAGCCGTAGTTAGCTGTTCTTCATTATCAGGAGAAAATGTGACCCTGTAAACGTCCTGTGAAAAAGCTTTTGACCTTAACACAATCTTTTCTTGTTTCCAGTCCCAGATAGTCAACATGTAGTCAGGGCTGCTTCCAACACTAGCCAGCAGAGTGCCAGTATGGTTGAAATCACCAAAAACATAGCCTTTATTTGTTCCACCTGGAGAAACATACCGATCCACACATGCATGGAAAAAAAAGAAGAAACAATGTGAAAAACTGTTTAAGGGGAGCTCAACATTCACAGAAGTTGGCTGTTTCTACTAAATAAAAGCTTTCTCCAATCAAGTAATGAAAAAGCTGGAAATTGGTGTTTTCTATTCTGGTGTGGAATACCAAAAACTTTTAATTCCTTATAAAGTTTAAGTGAGCTGCTACTCCATCTACTGGGATCTATGAACACTGCCCGTTTATGTAAAATGAAAACAGTACTTTTTACACTACCTCGTAGTATTCTGTAAGGCCTCAGTGAAGGATAATCGTAGATGATGAGGTTTGGCTTCTCTCCTTTTTCTCCCACTGCAAAGTACTGCTTAGTAGGATGTGCCTTGAAAAGCAAAAGTCCAGTTTCATGGCGTAATGACACCTCTGTCTCCATTCTACTAGTGAAGTTATTGTATTTGTTCACTCATTAGTCAAAAGATATTGCTGTAAATACTAAGTTGCATTTTTCTGTATGTTTTTTCCTGAACAACAGCCAGTCTATTGCTCAATACCTGAATGAAGCCAATATATGCACACAATGGTAAAACTATTAGACACACAAAATAGGATTGTCACACGTACATACTCCAGAACCACGAGAAACTGTATAATAAACTCCTTCATCATGCTTTCTTCTACTTCTCCTACCTCACCCAACTCACTAGCTGATCTTTCCACATGTACCATCTGGGTCAGCATTTATCTACACAGAAAGATGTAGAAAAGCCATCCTGAATTACATTTTTCTGAAGATGGACAGATACACCACGATTCTCCATGAAAGACTGCTTTTATCAGCAGAACAGAGGCTGGTATACAGAAAGCTTTGCTCATACTGAGGATAACTCAGAGATGGCAGAGCTATTTACAGGGTAAGGTGCCACAAAACCATAGAAAGCATTTGAGATTTCAAGCTTTTCATAGGAGTTTACTAGAGTGAAACCAGATACTTCTTCTCTTCATTTATCTAGGTTGCTAATTTTCTAAATTTTAACCACTGGCAAAACACTGTATCGGTATTAGCTGTGAATGGGGGAGAGAAAAAAAAAAAAAAAAGAGCTGAAATGAGTACTAATGTTTAAATAAGAATGTAAAAGATATGGAAATGAATCTCAGCCAGCACTTATCAGTCCTTTAAGTTACCTGGGCCTGAGACAAGTATGCAGATATTTGTGCTCTGTTGATTATAATGACAGATTGAGTTAGCCTGTACTGCATGGTGCACTACACTCCTTCTTACATGCACACTTTCTTATTACATGTGCAGCTGTAGAAATCTCCCATTAGGCAACAAATTGACCATTTTGCTTTATAAGAAGGACTAACATCCTAAAAGAAAAAAAGGCATACCACAATAAACCCAATTCCACCTCCACTGCTGCTCCGGAGATAACTTTGAGATTTAGTTTTCAGGTTCAGAATCACCACTTGGTTGCCTGCTACATATAGTAGGCTTTGGCTATTCATCACCATCAGGTTTACACTTCTGATGCAGTCATATCCAAAAGAATATCTGAGAACAATTCAGTAAGGAAAAGGTTTGATGCTGGCTATCAAGAATAGTTTACTAAATGGACAGAAATGCTTAAACCAAAACTGACACAAGAATACTGAATCCAGAGACAAAAAGTCTGACAGTAAGCAAGTTTTGTTCAATGCACAGGAAGGTAAACAATATCGAGTCTCTATAACTGAGGGGAAGGCAAAGGGAAGACTTTCTAAATGTCATGCTCCACCTTCCCACTTCCATTACTGGGTACACTTCTTGCCTCTGCAGAACCCTTTGGGGCAGCTAGAAGTTCACATTTTATCAGTTTGGTGATCTCTTTTTAAATATAATGTAAGAAATGTGCATTTGATTACTAGGAACTCTTCTACAGACAAGCGCTCAAACTAAAGAAATATTCAGGTTCACTTCTTAAATGTCAGCAGGCAGACGTAGAGAACAGAAAATCCAGTCTTCAACAGCAACTTGACCATGATTGCAAAGAAAAATACCAACCCTTGTGAAAGTTACATATCCTACTTGAATCTACTGAGAACATAATGTATTATATTTCTTAATTGATCAGCATCACTTCCTCCACTTCACAAATTCAGGTCTTCTGAGCAGCAGGCTACAAGTCTACCCAGTTTCTTCTGCATTACTCCTTTAGGAGGTTCTGTGAAGAAAATGAGGAACACAGCGGTGTACTCAGCCTCTTGGGAACACCAGTGTAAAGTGAAAGCTTTGCTGGGGATTTCCTACTACGATCTAGTTCTATAAGAGTACTTATCAAAGTAAAAAACATGCCCAATAAGAAGTGTTTATAAGGTCAAGGCAATGTTTAAGATTAAATTCATCCAGGACCATTACTGGATTCTTATCCATGCCTCAACCAAGGGTATCCCACTAACACCACACAGGGTACTCCTACCTAGACAAGTACAATTTTATCAACGTAAATTAAGAAATACCTAGACTTAAATTTGCACAGCCTCAAGAGAAAGGATACTTAAGAGTAAGAAGGTTAATTGGTATCCCTGAGTCTTCAGTGACAAATGGCCGTGAACAAATATCTTCATAACTATAGAAGAAAGTTTCTGAGATTTTCTTTTCTTCCTTCTCAGGGCTTTTTAATTCCTTCGGGGATACTTCAGTATTATCTTGTTCTTCCAAATCATCTGCTGCATGTCAGAAGTGGGAATGTAAAGAATATTTATATTTAGGATAAACCTTAGGTTTCTTGCTGATATTTGTACTTAACTGAAGAAGAGAGGATTCATGCATTGTCTCCTTTAACAGAGTAAAAGCTGAACACAGGGATATGCTGTGTTAGTAACAACTTGTCCTGGAACAATCCCTCCCTCTAGTTTTTAAAAACTCTACTGTGAACAGTCAAAATTGAAGAATTCAGAGGGGGAAAAAATGAGAATATTTAAAAAACATTGGTTTTAAAGCTCAAAGCCTAGGATACTAAAGTAGTTCAGCTTTGGAGCTTAGGTCTCAGCTTTAGAAACCAAACAGTATTTGAAATGTCTCTTTTGGGCAGCTACTAAATACATTATCATCATACAAAATGACTAGTAAAAGTAAGTGCTCTTTGCTCTTTCACATACAGCAGACCATCTTAAGACATTGTCTCAGAAAATGCATACTGCTAACGTGTTACTAAGTGAAGTTCTTTACTGGACTGCAAGGCAAAATATCATCAACTTGAATTCCAACTAATCAGAAGCACTTGTTAAAACTGAATTCAAGTTAGATACCTCAAACTGACTCTCCATTACCTATTTTGCAAGCTTTTTACCCCATATTATTTTTTTCTCCCCCTCAACCAAGGGCTCAGATACCAGCAAGGAAAAAGAGTGAAAAGAGTGAAAAGTAAGCCAACAGGAAGTGTTCAGTGAAACTCCGTAACCGTAGCCTGATGGCACTGGTGTGAGACGCTGTTCGTAACAACAACGGACAAAAATGAAAACTAGAAAGCAGTGGGATTTTTAAGTTAATGCCAGCATCCCCCCAAATGAAAGCAGTACTCACCAATGCTCTCTGTATCTGTTTCCACTTGCTCCACATCTTCCTCCTCTTCTCCTCCAGCTGGTGATTCCTTTGGAAGACTAGTTTTGGTTTCTTCTGTAAAGGACAACTGGGATCTCTTAGGTATGAATTAATTCGACTAATTTATTTATACACATCAGGTTAAATACAGATCTGTAGTATAGTTCCATTGTAGCAAAACAAAGAAAGCCTGTCAAACAGTGGACTTTGTGCTGTTTAGCATAGGGTGCAGGGAGAAGCTTACTTTCAAGTAACAGTATTTTAAAGCAAACTGATTGCAGTAATGGCTACGGAAACAGCAAGAATTGTCAGGAGAGAGACTTTGCAGGCTGTGGGATGGCAAGAACTGCTGACACAGTAGTCAGCCCAGAACATTTCTGCAAGAGGTCATCTTTGACCAGGATCAAAACAAAAGTTGACAACACTAAGAACAGTAATCAAAGATGAACTCATACTAGAAAGGAAGGGGTGAGCAGTGTGAGAAGCCAGGAGCAACTGTAGGTGTACTATTGGAATCACCATAACAGCAGAAAATACTTACGGACACCGCTGTGATCTACCTGTGCACCTTCTGTTGGCTTCTCATCTGCTCCCTCCAGTTCATCTGGAGATGACATATCCTCTTTACCTGGAGGCAGTGAAAAGAAACTCCTAGTAGTATTGCCTTTGTCTGCTGTTCACACTATTTTCATTTCCTTCACAATGTTGAGATTCCCAAACATAATATTTGTGATCTGCCTGTACACTACAAGTATGGAAAATCCAAGAATGCGTCCTACTTTATAGGGTGAGTTAATTGGTTCAGTTTTTAAACCTCTGGGCTCTGTGTACATTGCTACAGAAAGACTGTCATCTAAATACTGCACAAAGGGAAAGCAGAAGAGAGATTTATATGTTCTGGGCTTCTCTTTAGCGTACTGCGGTGAGTTTTGTTTTTGAGAGAAAACTTCTTTCTGGTAGATTTCACAAAAAGCAAAATGGACATGGGGGCAATTATGTAACAATACTACAGAATTCAGAAAATTAAATAGTTGAATACAAAGGAATCTAAATATTCAGCTTAACAAATATAGCCAGTATGAAAATGAATTTGTTTGTATGTGCAAGCTGCACTTCAAAAGCAAGAATAAATCCCTAAAGATGCATTTCTTCTTTCTGGCATTGGGTCATATTATGTTTGAGAAAAAATATTTTGTGTCATCTTGGTCCTTTCAGTTATTTCAGGAAGGCAGAGTGTCCAAACATAATGCCACCCCCCAGAAAGACAGCGAAAGCAAAGAAATATTGTAGACATGACATTAATGCCATTGTACAGTCAACTTGCCCTACCTGATCTTCATCTGAAGGTTCTGAGGTTTTGTCAGAGTCTGAATTTTCTGCCTAATTTCATTTAAAATGATCATTTACCCCTCAGGAGTTCTCAAAAATAGACACGCAGAAAATTTTAAATTCAGAAAACAAATCAAAACAACTACAATATATCTTAACATATTTAAATGAAATCCATGAGTTTTTAGTAAGATAACAGAACTGATACTATTGAAGAAATAGTTTCGCTTTAGTTGCATAAATATACAGTGGAGTCTTCAGAGACCTGAACTCTAATTCCAAACCCAGTAATGACATGTACTATTTGTATCAGCCATTTCACCTCTGGCTGCATCAGTTATCTCTTGTGAAAAATGAGATTATAATACTTACCCATCTGAGCAAAGTGTTTTGATATCCATAGAGAAATGTGCTATAACATTTCAAATTATTGTAACTAATTAGCAATCATTTATCTTCTAAAAATTAAGTCTATCATAGTTTTCATTATAAATTAATTCCTCTCTAGAAAATGCTTTAGGCTGAAAGAGGGTCTGAACATCTCTGCCTCCATCATTATTTGGGTTCTAGTCACAGAAAGCTGCTGTAATGTTCACTGTACATGTTACTATGATGGCATTCAAAGACTGTGCCAAAAATAATATAATTTTAAGACTCTAAGGAGGTTCAGGAGAAAGATGTCTACTTTTGTTGCAGTTTGAACACTTGACTGATCCAAGAAAACTTTCATGCAAGTTCACTGTTACAAAATCCCTCTGAGTTCTGATTTTCATTTCCTGTGCACTGCATTTATGAACCTTTACACATTTAAATATACATTTTTTTTTTTTCTGGAAAGAAGAAAAATGTGGGATGACAGTGCCATCTCAGTGAATTTGTTTGTCATGTCAAATAAACACTCATTTGATTTGATTTTTCTGTGTTCTGAATACATGATACAACTGTCTGAGGTATGCGTAAAGCTCCATAAATGCAGTGCTTGCCTTCACAAAGCCCATGACTGATGCTTCAAATGCATAAAAAGCATTGAATTAAATAATGATTAAAATGTGGCCAACAGTTATCCTTTAGAAACCAAACATATGTAGTAGTTATTATTTTACAAAATAATAATACAATATAAAAAAACTTTTGTATAAGTTTTGGTCACCAGTGAGTACTGAAGAAAATTCAAAATGTACTTTGGGTAACTTGTTCTTTCGTAGAATCATAGAATTGCTCAGGTTGGAAAAGACCTTAAAGATCATCAAGTCCAACCATGACCCAACCATACTACCCTAACTAACAACCCTCTGCTAAATCATGTCCCTGAGTACTACATCCAAATGGTTTTTAAACACATCCAGGGATGGTGACTCAACCACCTCTGTGGGGAGCCTATTCCAGTGCTTAACAACCCTCTCTGTAAATAAGCGTTTCCTAATATCCAACCTAAACCTACCCTGGTGCAACTTAACTTAAGGCCGTTTCCTCTCATCCTGTTACCAGTGAGAAGAGACCAACCCCAGTGTCAGTCCTAGGGGCTCTGTGCTGGGCTGCAGAGACCTGAGGGCAGCAAGCGGTTAACGCTATGGTCTCTGCAGCCCAGCACAGAGCCCCTAGGACTGGCTCTGGTGTTTGGGATCAGAGCTTTATCAACATCCCATTTCATGTGCTGCCCAAGTATGACTAATGGGATTTAGTGGAGGGAGTGGGGGAAAGGACTTCTACCAGATCTCTGACAAAGTCAGACCACAGCTTGTTATAATAAGGATAAGGGATGGAGGTAATGTGGCATATGTGCATGAAAGCCAGCTCTGGGGATTTGGGATGTGTCATATGGAAGCTGTGCTGCCAGCACATCCTGCAGCAGCTCCCTGGAGCTCACCGACAGCCATACAACCCATCATCCCAATCCAAACAGAACACAGCTCTCTGCTGGGCAAATACTACCAATGACCCACTTGGTTACATCCACATGGAAGGATCCAGCAAGAGGTATACTCAGGTGTGTAAGGTAACAACCAGCCCCCCCAAAACTGACATCAAACAGCTCCAAAGAGATTTGGGGAAGCAGCACAGTGCTGCTTTACAGCCACACCTGACCTGCAGCATGGGGGAAGAAGCTACATTCATTGTTGTATTAGGCACATGCGGGCTTCGGGCTGTGACGCGTTAGCCCCTTCCCCTATCTTCAAGGAGCAGTGCCAGGTGCACATCTAGTGGGCGTACACGACGGACGAAAAGTATATAAGTGAGTGTTTTCTTGAATAAAGGGCCATTTTGCCTTCCATCATATTGATGTAGTTGTGGTACTTGGCCAGATCGCTCCAGCTCAGGTTCACCAAACAGACAACGACAACAATTCATGAGTCATAAAGGCTGGAAAAGACCACGAAGATCATCAGGTCCAAGCATCACCCATCTGTTCTTCTGTAGAGGCAGCAGATGCTGCACAGAAGGCACAAGAAACATGGATGTAAGGCCCAAGTTCCAGTCTAGAGGTAATTCAGACATGCAAATGGCTTCTCAATTTTACCACCTCTCATTACTACACTGAAAGGTCACATCCTACATTCCTCCATGCTAGGGCTTGGGGGGCTTAGTTTTTGTTTGGTTGTGTTTTAGTTAAAACACAATAGCTAGAGCTCAAATGAGCAAGAATGAGCCCAGGTCCCTTCTTTTCTTCATGAGAGACTGTCTTGTGTTGTTCCTTTCCTTGTCTTTAGTCCACATGAAAAAAAACTCAGCTGACCCCAGGACTTTGTTTTCCTTTATTAATTCCAATCTTGATTCCTTTTAGCACAGTATTTATGGGCTACTCACTGCTATTACCAGCCTGCAGGTGATATGGGCTTGAATTAAGGATTGAAACTTTTGGCTATTAAGAGGGGTGTTTGCCATGAGGAATTAGGCACTAACCATCTGTCCTAGGTTGCTTTCTCAAGTCTAGCTTTGCTTTGACAGTGTCCCCATTTGTCAAGCTGTGCTTGTTTAATTCAGCTTCAGTTGCCACTCTTGGTAGTTTTTTCTGGCTCTTCCTTCTCTTTACAAAAATAGCACACCATTCAATAAAAGACTCCTTTTAGCTTTCAGACTGCATCGCAGTATGCCAGCAATTTACTGGGCCTCTGGTAGCCACAACATGTACAAACAACAATTCCACGAAACTAAACTTTGCTCAAAATGAAATTAAAATATTTAAGTGCTCATATACACAGTGAAAAATATACAACTGTAAATCAGGTAAAGCTGGCATAATGCTGTCTGTGTGTCATTATCAGTCTTCATTACCACAAAATGCGTATTAAAAATCAGCTCTAGGCAATCAACACAAAATCCCAAGGAAATTATTTTTCATAGTAGAGAATATTGCTGTCTCATAAAATAGAGGAATTATGAGAAACTAGCACAAATTACCAATCCTTACAGCAATTAAGGTTATATGTACAAAATATTTACTAGCCAGAGACTGAGACAGCAAGGCTATAGCTACAAAGCAGGATCTAGACACATCACCACCATCATAGCCCCATTACGTCTTTTGTTCTCCAACAGAGAGATAAAAGAAGTGGACAGGAGAACCCTGTGTAGAACCTAACTACTGCTGTGTTGCGCACAAAATATTTTCCAATAAAACAGAAGAAATAAAACCTAACTCTAATTTCAAACTAAAATAGTCCTTTGTATGACCCAGACATCCCAGCTCAGTCTCATGCAAGCGAGAGTGTCAAGTCTATTAAAGTCTGCTGTGTAGATAAAGGTGAGTAACCAGGTTTCGGTTGAGCAAGATATAAAACACGCCGTATCACCACAGTTACTTATTAACACATGGTGTAAAGGAAAGCCGTAAAAATGAACTACAGAGTGCTCACATGCAACAGGCAATAAAAACAATGGCCTTCTCACACGCCGTACAGCAAAACCAACATGTCCCACGTTTCAGAGATAAGGGATTGTTTGCCTCAGCCCCAGAACGTTTGTTCTGTTTTACTTTCCCTAAGCTAAGCATTTATGCGTACTTCAGCACACAGAGGCAATGGCAGTGGCCGTGCAGTGAGGCAGACAGTAGTGTGACCTGATGACAACGCTCCTCCAAAGGCTGCCTCCCACCAGGACACGGCCACAGGCAGGCAGGAGGGCGTTGTGGCAGGCTGCGAGCTAAGGGGCAAGGAGCGGAACCCGAAGGAGACCTGTAGAGCCCCAGGGGAGGCTGCCACGGAGGAATTAGTGAGATGCTAACCGGGGGCAGAGCCACGGGAGGTGCGGACATATGGGATTAGTAGCCTGCGTGAGGGGTGATAGAGCCGGAGCAGGTCCTACCCCAGAGCCGTGCCCGGAGCCCACCGCTTACCTGGAGCCACGTCCAGCGCGGCGTTAGCAGTCTCCAGGCAACCGCTCGGTGGCGCGCTGAGCACCCTGGGAGCGGTAGTTTGGAGAGCCGGAGAGAGCGCTGCGCGCGTGCGCACACCCGCAGGGCGAGCTGTGAGGCGGAGGCAGCCTTTATGCCTTCTAACGACTGGGGTGGAGGTGGCAGCGATTCCGCCATAAATCAGAGGGGCGGGAGAGTTAGCTTTGGGTTGTCTTTTCCAACACTAACAACAGAGCCCGCTCAAAAATGCATATTTATGTCTGCACCCACCGCAGCCGCGAACCACTGGAGTTCAAGGAGCGTTTGGACACTGCTCTCAGACATAGGGTTTGGATTTTGGGTGCTCTTGTGTGGAGGCAGGTGCTGAGCTCAGTGATTCCTATGGGTCCTTTTCAACTTGGATATTCTATGGTTCTATCCAGTAGAAACTGGAGTCCTGATGCGGGGCTGTCGCTCTCAGGGAGGGCTCCTGCTTGACAAGGCAAGGGGCCAGTGGCCTTACCCTCACATACGGCCCCCTCTGTGTACTCCTGGAGTGAAGCTCAGTGCCGCATCCCATCCATGCCATCTCCATCTCAGGCAACAGCCACTAAAGGCCGTAGCCGCGATGATGGCCCAGCAACAAAAGCCCACAGCTGATGCTCTCCTGCACCACGCAGCTTCCACACAGGGCAGCAACGTGCCTGGGCACAGATGGGAGTGTTTCCACAATGGCTTTCCTCTCACAGTCAGCTCAGGGAAAGAAATCCACTGCTGAAGGCCAAAAAGCTACCCAAAAAACAAAAGCTCGTGCACCTGCTGCTACCTTCAAGCTGCGAGGTGGCTGCCTTGGCACCCAGGCATAGGCAAGCAGGCAGGCAGGGCAGCTGCCAGCCACCACAACCTGTGCATGTTTACGTGTCTACCACTAAACATTCATCTTGGAGCAGGTTCTGAAGTTGGGAAGCAGCGTCCTTCCCGCTTGCGGCAGGGCACAAGCGTGGAGGGGGAGGAAGGTGTACCTGCCCACGGCAGAGGCCTCCGCCAGGGGCCCGGGAGAGGAGAGAGGGAGTGAGGGGAGGGGACTGCCGCGGGCGGTAGCGCCCGGCGCTGGGACAGGTGCCACGGGAAGGGGAGGGCCTGTGGGCGCGGCGGGGTGGCCTGTCGCGACGGCCCCGGGCGGGACTAGAAGGCCGCGCCATGGTCCGGTGCGGGCGCTGCGAGCGGGTGTTGCTGCTGGCCTGGCTACTGCTGGCCTGCTTGTCGGCCGGTGAGTGAAACCGCACGGCGGAGCGGGGCCCGTCCCCGCCCCGTGGCACCTGTACGGAGC
The DNA here is from genome assembly GCA_030625065.1 of Alectoris magna. Taxonomy (NCBI): domain Eukaryota; kingdom Metazoa; phylum Chordata; class Aves; order Galliformes; family Phasianidae; genus Alectoris; species Alectoris magna. The sequence goes on from CM060560.1 coordinate 113,374,851, forward strand.
CGGGGCCATGAGGCGGCCTCGGGGCGAGGGCGAGGGGAGCGGCCGGGATAAGGGGCGCCGGGCCGGGCGAGCGTCTGCGACGGCCCGCCTTGTTTCCCCTGGGGCAGGTTTTGGGGCGCCTGCCCCGGCCCAGCGCCTCGCCCGGGGCTGGGCAGAAGAGCCGGGCCGCCCCGAGGAAGCACCAGGAGGGCCGATCCGCGCTTGGTTTTGTTACCCCAAGAGTGCGGCCCATGCCTCGCCGAGGAGGAAGTGGCCCCCTGCTTCCTGGCCGCCTCCCGTGTCGCCTGTGTACTGCCAGGTTGGTTTGGGCCTGAGCATGGGAAGACGCACGGCAGTCCCCTCTGGCTTGTCCATAAGTGCCCCAGCCACGTTAGGATTTGATGTGACTACACTGCTTCAGCACCTGCTGGGTGCGTGCCTACATGGAAACCAGAGCTGCCCTCTGTATTCAGAGGTGGCCTTTCTTCGAAACTTTGCAGGTTGCTTGATGGCTTCCGATCTCCTGTAGGGACCAAATTGATCGTTTTGCTGCTTGAATCAATGCTATGTTTGCGGATGGCGTAGTTTTGAGCACCAAAGTTCGGTTTTTCAGAGAGGAAACCAGTAAATGAAATAAAAAATACAGAGGTGTGCCAGTTGATTGCCTAGCTTGACAGCAACCTTCCTGCTTGATGTACTAGCTAAAAATTGGCTTCATCGGTTCTGAAGGTCAGTATCTTTTTCAAAGGAGGTCATAGATATGAGTTAGTAGTAGCTTGCTAGGTTGATAATCCCAAATTTGTTCTTTCCGAGCAGGAGAAGGAGAGCAGCATGCAGGGGAGAGGTGTCATTCAACCCTAGGAACCTATCTTAATTTCACAGCATTTCAGTTGTCTTGTGTGGTGTTGACTGGGGAGGCTGGTATAGAACACCAGATGTGTGGAGACATCTGACTGTCCTCCAGTGGGAAAAGTGGGTTTTTAACCTCATTAAAAAGTAAGGAACTTGTTCAACTTTAATTCTTGTGTAGAACACAGCTAATGACCAAAGATGTCTTTCAAAAAGACCTTTGGTTTCCATAAGTGAAAAGCACGCAGTTATTTTGAGTATTTTATTCTTGTCTTAAAGATACTGCTGTGGAAAACAGAGAGAAAAGCTGTGTCCATGAAGGTCAGAATTCTTACGGGAAAGATCTGTTTGGTTGCCAAAGAGATTGAGGTTTTGCCAGACTTGAAGGTTTTGATTTTGGTTTGGTTTCTTGTGATTTCACGCAGTAAGATCCTGTGTATGAGCTGTTTCACAATGAAAGCTGAAACAAAATGTGTCAACGTGCGGTGCCATTAAGTAGAAGTCAGTGCAGCTACCTGTCACTAGTCTGGACCCGTCTAACTGCAGCACCGTAAAAAACAGCCTTCATTTTGCTGGAGTTTTGCATCATCGCTACTATTTCTGTGTTTAAGCCTGTGTATATTTTATTTTTCAAAAAGGTCTCGGACTCAGAGTTTATCATGATTAGCAAAGGAGTTTGCTCTGCTCTGCTTTGAGTTGGCTAGCCACAAGTCTTTTTTTCAAACCAGAAACCAAGCAGGTACTGAATAGACAGTATCCAACTGCAGAAATATGTATTGAGACTATGCTGCACCTCTGCAGCTATATGGTTACACCTGGTGGAAACTGGGTGAGCTTATATTTGTCGGGAGCATACTCCATGCAACCTAAGAGGGCACTGAAAGAATGATGCTGTGTGATCCAGATGTTATATATCCCTTTATTCCTGGTTCTCATTCTGAAAATATGAGAATAGAGTGAAAGATGTGGAATACAAGTGCTAGTTCACGATCCTTTTGGTTCGTAACTTCAGACATTCCCTTTTCCTTCTCTCTTTCCCTGTTTCCCATGCTTCTAGTCTGTGAGCACCTAGCACAGCACCACAAGCCTTTCCTGATTCCTGGGATATATTCCAGACAGGGCATCCTACGCTCACTCTGCACTATTTGTATTGCCTTATCAAAGGCAACTTGTGATAACTTTTCTGTTGTTAATGACAAGCACAGATTAATGTATTATCAAAGTTTAAACAAGATAGAGATGTCTCTGAGTGTGGCTAAAATAAAGCATAGCTTATGAGAAACTTTGTAAAACCTCTCTGGATGTATGCAGCTGTTTGGATAGACAGTGCTGTGGAAGTTGTTATGGATGAGTTCTAGACATACTCAGTAACAGCTTTATTAAGAAGAGTGTCTTTAAATGCAGATCCCGTGTGAGGCTGAGGGAGGTGTACTTCAGTTGTTGGTCTGGTCCAGAGTGAGAGTTACGCTGTGATGTCTGCTATTGCTGCTTGACTGCCTCCTGTGTTCTCTTTTGCAGGTTGTCTCTCCTTGCTGGTGACAGTGCAGGATACTGAGCGTTACACCACCTTGTTTGCCAGTATTACCCTCAAGTGTGACTACAGCACTTCAGCCCAGCTGCAGGATGTAGTGGTGACCTGGCGCTTCAAATCCTTCTGCAAGGACCCCATCTTTGATTACTACTCAGTCTGTGAGTATCATGCTTGTCTTCCAAGGAATCGCTCTTCAAATGGAAAGGAATAGGGAGGCAGATTTACCAGGGAATACAGGCTTTTCCTAACCACAGAGTAGGTCAGGCAATGGTGTTTCCCCAGGATCCAAGAAAACAAGATTGTGTCTGTGATTTCCTTTGCAATGTCAAAACGTTATGGTACTGTATCGTAGAAATCCCATCCAAAGCAGTTTGTCTGTCCTCCTTGTCATCAGAACAGAAGGCAGACAGATTCAACCATGTTTTATGTGTGTCAGACTTGGCAGCCCCATGTTTGAAAACAAGGGTCTTGCCACATGTAGACTTAAAGATTACATGGGAGGCACTAGTTTTGAAGGTGGAGACTGGTGACTGAGTGTTACTGATTTTAGGCAGAAATGTGCTCTTTGGAGTGCAGGAAGGCTTCTAAGCGATAGCATTTAATACTAGTGGCAACACTTCATATGCAGATAATCTGGTGCTTGTTACCTTGTTTCAGGAGCGTTTAAGATGGTGTGTTTAAACTGGCCAGCCTTAGCTTAATTGCATACTTAAGAATGAAGACCCTAGACTTGTTTGGTTTCTTGGTGCCTAAGTCCCATCTCTGGATAGGTTGGATAGGCATGTGGTCTACAGCCAAGTCTGCAAGCAGGTGGGTCTGATGCTCTGCTGTTCCCAGAGTAACATGGCTCAAGCTCGTAGTTCCCGACAAGGATAAAAAGTACAAAGGTCATGGTGTTTGCTTAGGTAGATCTGTTCTTCATGATCCATTGTAAGCACAGCCATGTCTTTGACAAGGTTTGTCCAGCCTTTTCTTCACTGCAAGTCCTTTACAGACAGTGCTGAGTGTCTGTATCTGTAGCCTCCAAAAATCTCAGTTCCCAAATGCCCGGCAGCTCAATCTTAGGTTATACTGTGAATCTCTCTTAAGGGTATTAAAAGTTGCTACTAGTCTTCCATTAGTGTTACTGGGTCTCTATACAATTTAGTCCTGTGCAGGGATTGCGTGATGGGTTTTCCTGTCTTTAGGAGCCCCAGAAAATATAATGGGATAGAAGAGGGAAAGGGAAGTAATCCCACAGTGGTTTGTATGTGTCTAGAGATATTTTTTTGTTGTTAAATAAACACAGTTTTGCTTTTGTTCCAGTGATCTGGAAGTTCTGTGACTTTTTTTCCTTGCAGTTTGTCTTTGTACCAGGTCCTGCTCTCCCACTTACCTTAGTTTGTTATTTTGTGCTATTGTTTATTCAGTTGTGAGCGCAGGAGCTCCTCTACAGCTCTCAATATCTCTGTCATTCCTGTGGCTCTCCCTCTTTTTGCGTTTAAGCGCTATGAAGCAACTTACCCTTTCTTTTCTGAAGCCGTGCTTTGTCTTACCGAACAAAAGAAAGTGCACATGTGCATTCAGGAGTTCTCTGCTGCTTACAAGGGGATAGAAATTGACCCTTTGAAATAATGTTTTGCATCTTATTTGATGATGTGTGCTTATAGCGTACCAAGCCAGTTTAGCTCTCGGCCAGGACCCATCTGATGACTGCAATGATGTCCAACGAAAGGTGCGCATTGTCATCCAGAAATATGGGCAGAATGAGCCTGTGTTGGGTGTTGACTACCGGCAACGGAAGATCACCATCCAGAACCGTAAGTGACTTGACCTCAACAGGGAGGCAGTGAACTATCCAGTATCTGGGCCTACTAAGCAAAGAAAAGCATAAATATGGGTAATGTTATCTGTGGCTTATGTATTATGTGATGTGGCAATGGAAACCTAGACAGGCTCTAGCAGTGGGCCCCGGAGAACGTTGTGATGTTCAGCAAATCCAGGTACAAAGTCTTGCACCTGAGTCACAGCACCCCCTGCTATCCATACAAGCTAGAAGATGAAAGAATTGAGCACAGCCCTGATGAAAAGGATGTGGGGGTACTGGTGGATGGCAGGCTGGACATGAGCGAGCAGTATGCCCTCGCAGCCCAGAAAGCTGACCATATACTGGGCTGCATCAAAAGCAGCATGGCCAGCAGGTGGAGGGAGGTGATCCTGCCCCTCTGCACTGCTCTGGTGAGGCCTCACCTGGAGTACTGCATCCAGATGTGGAGTCCTCAGTACAGGAGAAACATAGACCTGTTGGAGGAGGGCCACAAAAATGATCCAAGGGATGGAAAACCTGCCCTGTGAGGACAGGCTGAGAGCTGGGGCTGTTCAGCCAGAAGAGAAGGCTCCAGGGAGGCTTGAGAAAGGCTTTTCAGTATTTAAAGGGTGGCTATAAGAAAGAAAGGAGTAGGTTCCTTAGCAGGGACTGTTGTGACAGAACAAGGGGAGATGCTTTCCAACTAAAAGAGGGGAGATTTGGTATAAGGAAAAAATTTTTTACATCAAGGATAGTGAAACACTGGTACAGGTTGTCCAGAGGTGATGGATGTCCCATCCCTGGAGACATTCAAGGTCAGGCTCGATGGTGCTCTGAGCAGCCTGGTCTAGCTGTAGGTGTCCCTGTTCATTGCAGGGGAATTGGACTAGATGACTTTTGGGTGTCCTTTCCAACTCAAGTGACTCTGTGATTCTGTGAAAAAGAGTTGTGAAGGGCCGGCTCCCCTGCCCCCTACCTGGCCTAAGAGTGTTGGAGGCACTACAAGTTAAGGCTGAGTTGAGGATACCCAAGCATTTTGCTGAAGTGTAAAGGTCAGCTGAGGAGTTCACAGGGCAGAAAACAGTTATTTCCTTTAAGAAGTGCCGCATAGTTTTATAGGTGCATTATATGCTCTGTGCTGTCCTTGCAGCAATAGCTGTTGCTACTGCAAGAGAGTTACTGGGATGTCTAGCCTAACGATTACAAGAGTCTGTTCCAAAACCAGTGCTGGCAGCTGGCAGCATGCTTTTTAACGTACATGACCCAGCAATACTCTGGTGTATCACTACACACAGAATAGTCCCACTTCTAGGTAATGTTGCCTTCCAGCAACACAAGGAGAAATAGGACTGTCAGTTCACAGAATTTGTTAGTGGTCTCAAAGAGGATTGTCTGAATGTGATGGCTACCCTTGGGAAGACGGGATGTACAGTACTCGATATGGCCCGCAAGCAAGGGGCCCTCTTAGAGTACAGTCTGAAAGGAGTGTCAGTTTCAAATATTCTGCTCACCTCTCAGTCCCTCTCCCTCAGGGGCAGACCTTGTTATCAGTGAGGTCATGTGGTGGGACCATGGCGTATACTACTGCACTGTGGAAGCACCAGGCGATACCTCAGGAGATCCAGACAAGGAAGTTAAGCTAATTGTTTTACGTAAGTTCCTGTTGCCTGGGCAGCAGATGTCTTCTGTTCTTCCCCCCCCCCCCCCGCCCCAAGATTTCTCCAGTTTGGGTAAGGTGCTTGGTAAGTTACTGTGACCAGGTATGTCAGGATCTTCTTTCTCTCTCTATTTCTCCCATAGACTGGCTCACAGTACTCCTCATCATCCTCGGTGGCCTCCTCCTCCTCCTGCTGATTGGAATATGCTGGTGTCAGTGCTGCCCCCAGCATTGCTGCTGCCACATCCGGTGTGTCTGCTGCCCAACCCGGTGCTGCTGTAATGAGAAAGGTGAGATGCAAGGAAATATGTGTCCATTCATTATTTCTGTCATGACAAAGACCTGATACAGTTTTTGGAGTTCTCACTTTCTCCCTCCAGTTCAGGGTCCATATAGGCTGTGACATTTCTTTGAGTGACGATGTTACATTTATGACCACCCTACTTGAGATTAAAGAAGGGGATGTGGATCCCATTTTGCATTCATGTGTCCTACTTTCAAAAATTTGTCTCCACTGCCTCTTCTCACTGCCAGCTTCTCACATATCATCATCCAGGACACAGTCACTGGCCTTGTATGAGTAGCTCAAGACCGATCTTTAACCTGTCTTGTGGTTCTTAGGCCTGTGCACTTGAGAGAAGCAAGCAAGTTAATGCCTTGTCCTTACAGTGATGTTACTCTCCAAAGTGGCCTAACCTTCAAGTATGTTGCTCTGAGAGGTACTTGTATAAAATTGGGATTTCTGTGCCATCTTATTATTTTCAGAGCTGCCCATGTCACAAGAAAAAGGTTTTCTCTCTTTGGGCTTGTTTTTTTTTGAGTGAGGGGGGAAGTGAGAAGGAAAAAGGCCTGTCTTAGTGGTCAACACTGCAAATGCTTTCTGAAGTTTTGAGGGTCAAGGGAAACTTCATTGTGTGCAAATTTTTGCTGTGATAAAGATTCTGCAGCCAGACAGTGTTCTGTTAATAGGACCAGTCAGGCATAGTGTTTAAATTTTGACTGCTATGGTTGTTTAATCTCTGTGTTCCTGTAACTGTAACTTAGGAGTGACACGAGGTAGAATAGCCCCCCCACACACACTATACAATTTGATAGGAACAAATTGCAGCAAATGCATTTACCTATCACTGATATCACTGGATTGTTCTGCAGATGCTGCAAGGAGAGGACTTGTGAACAGGAGCTGTGTTTCTTTTCACTCGCGGAAGCATTATTTGCAATACCTTGGGTGTTAGTAAGCTTGCTAACAGCTGAAAGAGGCTACTGTGAGATTTTTAGCTTTATGCTTAGTCTGCTTAGCCTTTGCAAAAAGCAAGCAGACCGTCTCATTTGCTAAAGCCAAAACCAAGCAGAACAGTTTCTTGGAATATTTTGATTGTGTGGTGCCGAGGATGCAATGGAGGTGAGGATACAATGGAAATTTGACAGAGAGCTTGCTTCCCATGAGAGAAAGGCAATGGAGGTGAAAGATTTGCACCTCCAGGCTTTGTGGTTCTCATCAAGGAAAGGATTTTGAAAATGCTTGAGCTTTTTAAGGGGAATTTATGTGCTGTAGGTGGCAATGGCACTTTCCAGGGTGCTGCTTTTGTCTTTCCTGCCTTCTGCTGAGGATAAATAGGAGAAATTCTTGTGGGGTTCTCAAAACCTCTACCTGCTCAGAGGAGGTAAAGAAGGGCTCAGCCTCCTTGACTGGCCTCTGGAATCTGTGAATATAATTTCCATCCCAGCTGCCTGCCCTCTTGATCCACTTAGCAAGGAATCCTTGAGAGATTGCTCCCCTGCTCCGGTGCACCTTCACTTCATCCTGCTTCCAGCAGACTTTTTAGCCTCCAGGAAATGAACTGGGGACTTAAAAAGCAGAAGACTGAGGCAGTAAACATCTTAAAAGGCAGTTCTAAGGAATAACAGTTCCATGTAACTGAAGAGAAGACAAAAGTCATCAATTAAATTGTAGAATTACAGCATGAGTTGAATGTGGATGATTTTTTCCCACTTACTGGCCACTAGAGGGTAGCCTAGATCTGCTGAATGGGCTTGGGATAACTCTCAGGTGAGGTAACTCAGTGTTTTAAGTCAGGTCATCGGCTAACACGATTTTGAACCTTGTAATAGAAGTGAATTGTTTGGGTAATTCAGAATCGGTGTTACAGAAATATTAAGCATGCCCCAGGGGCAAGCCAATTACATTTCCCATGGAAAACTGCAAAAAGCCTACTAGTACAGATATTGTGGTAAATACATGTATGACCTCCTCCTGTTCCTACTAGTTCCTTTTCTCCTGCAGACTTCTTCTATTAATGAATTGGTGCAAAATAGGAAATCCTTGCACCGTGGTCTAATTAGGTTGGAAAGTAATTTTTTTTTTTAGAATTGGATAGATGGCCCAGCAGCTGTCAAAGGTAAAGAACAAACTTTTCTCAGCAGGGAATGGTTGAAAAATGGTTGAAAAACTCATACCTGCCAAAGTTTTATAGCGGGTATGAGTTTTGGAACTATCTTGAGTCTGACCTTCCTCAGATAAAAATGTTCACAAACACTTTAGAGAAGAGATCTGTAATTTTACATCCATTTTGCAAGTGGGGAACCAGAGTACTGAATTCAAGACTATATACTGCGATAAAACTGAAATGCAGAGTATTTGGGGATGGAAAAAAAGATGAGGGTAGTAAAGAAAGTCCAGGGATGGTTCTGCGTTTGTTCAACTACAAGGATAGATCAGAGAATCATAGGCTTAGGATGGCTGGTGCTAGTGGCTGCCTTCATACATTAGAGAGAGGAGCCTGTAGTGCCGTAAGTGTGCCTTTTGCTGCTGAGCTTTTCACTGCTCATGTAGGACTGCATTCAGAATTCAGAGATGTGCATTCCAGAGGTACAAGGACATTCTGAATGTGAAAACCAGAGGAATGGGAGAGGAACAGACAGAGCCCTTTTCTTTACTTTTATTTCTCTTTGTTTTCTTCTTTCGCTTTTCCTTCCAAATTTAAAAGCTAAACTGGTGGAAAATCCCTTGGAAAGAAAATAATGAAACAAGTTTTACATTAGATGCTTGAAAGCTGCTACCTCAGGCCACACCACTTTGAAGAAAAATCAGTGTATTAGGATTAAAACTCCTAAAGTCTCCAGCTTTGTAGTTCCCACTGTTTGGAGCCAGGCCGGGGAGGGAGTTGAGTGGAGAACAAAGTCTAGCTGTGTGAGCTGTGGAGAAAGGGAAGGATGTGCTCAGAGGAAGTGTCAGTCCCTGTTCTGCTACAGGTGGTGCTCTGAGTAAATTCAGTAAAACAGTTAAAGGAGTACATATATGCAATCTGTTTAATAAATTGAGTGCTACATAAAATGGAGGAGTTGAGACCCTGAGAGTACTCAGTCTAAATGCTGCTTACTACAGAATAACTCAGGGGACAGAATTAATTGGAGCTTAGCTGTAGCCTGGTTTCTTACAGAAGGAAGGCTTGTGCAGCCAGCCAGTGTATCCCCAGTCTCTTCCCCTTCAGTAACTTTTAATTTCATCAGCCAACTTCAGACATTTATCAGAGGGGTAAGTGTCTCAAAGGCAATTATATTCTTACCTGTCTGCTGGAATGTGTGGGCAAGAATGTTCTGTTAGTGCCTTATGGAAGGGACTGCAGTAAAAGACTGCCTCTTTTGAGATTCCAGAGAAGCCATGTAAGAGAATTTTTGCAAGAGCCCCAGCTGCAGAAGTGTTTCACCCAAGGGTGAAAGACAAATCATGCAGTCAGGCTTTGTAATGTCTGGGGCTTGCAGAATTTACTTGTAAACTTAAGTTTTGATTGTTTCTGGTAGAAAGTGTAAGGCTTTTTTAAAGATGTTTTAGCCTTCCCCCAAAAAAAGAACCAGCAATGAGTGATGGTTTTGAAGACAGAGATGGTGATATGGTCTTTGCAGGGGGGAGGTGCAAGTGCTGAAAAAAAATAAAGTTGAATTGAAGCCTGACTTCACTGGTAGCAGACTGGAGTTAATGGTGGAAAAATGGTGACGAAGTGAAAATTTCCATTGAGTTTCCTCTTCTGGGACACAGGACATTGCTGTTGAGAACAGCACCAGTTTGACCACATTGTCCAAAGGGGTTTAATTTTTGCAGAGGTAAATTGGAGAGATGCAACAAGAATAGCTGAAAGACTAGACAGGAAGAAGGTGGACAGTGTGTCTCTGAGTGCCTTGTTTGTAGAACAGAGAAGAAACGGCTTTTGTATCTGGTGTGGAAGATAAGATCTAGACAAAGCCTACATGAAGGGGGCAAAAAAGGTCTTATTTGACTTTAGGGAAAGGACTAATGGTGAACTGAAGGAGTTTTAAGAAAGAAAACGATGTGGTATGTCTTGCTATATGAAACATTGTTTCCCACTTTGCCACAGTTGTACTCATAATGTCGAGGCAGACAGAAGTCCTTAGGTTATGTGCTATAGTGTATACTTAATCCTAGTGCTGTTTGTTCCCGGTTCCTGGAAATGTAGGAGGCAGTAACACTTTTCTTCCATTTTTGCTACATTTTGAAAGCTGTACAACTTCTTCCTGTGCTCTATTTTTAAGCTTTGTCATAAGTTGGAGAAAACTTCTCATTCTGTGATCACATTCAAAGGCTAGAGTCTATCAAACGAAAAGGTATGTGTTTTGCAAGCTGTACTCTAGGCATAGCTGCTCAAATATTTCTTCTTCTTTTATAGTACTGGAACGGCATCGGTTCATGAAGCGGGCTCAGGCATTTGCACCTTGGATGTTACCTAACATGTTCTATGGAGGTGCTGATAGGAACTCACAACTTTCCTCTTACCAGCTGAACCCTCTGCTGCAACAAGGTGAGACTACAGTCATCATTTCAGAGGGAAATAGGAAAGAGAAGCAAGTAATTTCTCAGGGAGCTTCAACAGTGAGTCTTTATCCTCTGTACTACAGAGTGAGAAAGATGTTCCTAGCATGACTGCACGTCCTAGCATGACAGCTCTGCTACATCTGCGATGTACTTTAGACTTGCCTGGGTGGATAAATGCAGTATATCCATCTGAAGTGTCTCGCTAGGCTCGGTGCTGGATGAAGTAGTTTAATGCTAACTAAGGTGTATCTTGTGCTACACCACAGTGACTGCAGGGTAAATATACCCAGCTTATCTCACTTCATGGGGTGGAAGAGGGTACTGTATCTTTGTTCTGCTGTGCTGGTCACGGTCAACTCCTTATATCCAAAATTGACATGAAAAGTGAGGTGCAATTTGTTTGAGTTCTTATCAAATGTCTGGTTTTCATACAATTGAGGGCAAACTGCCTTCTATGCAACAGATCTAGCCTACATGCAGCAAAGAATAAATCTGGAAGAATTTGCTAGGTATTCTGCCCCAAAATTACTTACATTAGTTGTATATATTTTTAAGTTGAATTGAATTGGAAAGATAGAGTGTCTGAAGTCATAGAGACATAAGCAATAGAATAAATTATTACCAGCAATGTTATTTAACCACCCCTAAGAACAATAGCAGAATTCAGCATGACTTTTCAAATAAATACAGGATTTTTTCATCTGAAATTAGCTTTCCATCACTGTACAGCAGTCATGGGTTTTTACAGTCTTAACCACCGTTTGAAGAGTTTGTAAGCATCTTAAATGCTAGATTCAAGATGTTTGAGTATATACTTTGTTAACTCTTCAGTTAATTCTGCAGTTGGTATTTTTCTTAGTCAGGGCATCGGTTCACTTTATGAAGATCTGTGACTGAGCTGTCATCAGTTAAGATGGAATGCACTTCTCAAGGAAATACATGAACATGCTATCAGAATGCAATGGACAAATGAGTTCCTTAGGCTGTTGCTTAGCCTTATTCATGTCACATATTTGAAATTTTAGAGATGCTGAGTGGAAGGGAACTCTAAGGTGGTCTAGTCCTTCTTCTTGCTCAAAGCAGGACTATCACTAACCTCAGTTAGTGTGGCTTTATCCAGCTGAACGTGTAAACCTGCAAGGATGAAGATTCCGTGACTTCTCTGGGTAATTGTTCCAGAACTGCACCAGCTTCATAGAGGAGAAACTTTACAATTTTCTACTTATATCTGTACATATATATGTGTGTGTTTATGTGCATTTGAATTAAAAGAATCTTCTGCAGTATTGATTCCAGTTCAGTAAGATATTAGAGTAAAAAACCAAGAAAATTATCAATGCTGTAGGAAAACTTACTTTCATCTCTCTAAATACTCATTCCCTGGTGTGCTGGATGACTTAATTTCTTACCTATGTGCTGCTCAGAACATAGATCGTGGCTGCAACGTACTGGTTTCTGTACTTTGAATCTTACCTTCTGTGGTTGTGGTGCTCGAAACTTCTGCAGCTCTTACAGTGACAAAGAAAAGTGAGACTCAGAGGAGATTTAGGCAAGGCCATTAGCATAGAGAGGCTCACTCTTTTTTGTTTTTCCTTAACTTACTGCATCCTCCTGTGATTTAATCTTCAGATGTGTCTCTGCAGAACAGTCTTCCACTGGTGCAGCCACAAGCTCGACTTTCCCCTAATAAGGGTGTTTTGGACTATCTGGAATCTGAAATCCAAAACCTTAACCCATCACAGCCCCGGCCACCCTCCAACCAGCGGCAGACAGTGCAGCCCAGCTTACTGTCCTCCCTGGGTAGTGACATCATGCAGCGTGGCACAAATGGTCTTCCTCCTCTCACTGGTCACGTTTCTTCCTCCCATGGGAGCAGCAACTCCTCGCGTCCACAGAGAACTACCCGCAGCCCCAGAACTTGGGACTCCATAGCAGAGAACAGGAGGGAAGATCGGAGGTGGCCCTTGCCTTCCAGTGAAGATTCTCGTTCCAGCTACAGTCGGGAGCCCCGGGACAGGCAGCGAGAGGACCATCCTCCAAGGCAGAGGACAGGCGGCTATGATGGCAGGCCCCAACACTCCAGGCGGGATGCGTCACCCACCCGCCAGACTGAGAGGGGAAAAAGCAGCAGCAGCAGCTGCAGTTTCTATTCAGAGGAGGCCAAGGAGCACTCCAGCCACCATCGTGGCCGGAGACAGCAGCCTGCAGTGAGGCGAGAGTACCAGCAGCACACCAGGAACAGCAATAACTCAAGGCACCGGCGGCACAGCTACTCTCCCCCTTCTCGACGGGGATCATGGAGCTCCTCAGAAGAGCAAATCCGCCTCCCAGCGACAAACCGCAGGAGGCACAACCGGTCTCGGGAATGGCCAGAAGATAAACCTCCCAGTTATCGCTCACTAGAAATCATCCCAGATCGTGACAGCAAGCACAGAGAGGGTGCAGGGCCACGCTCGGTGAGTCAGCTGCTTCTTTTCTTCCAGTCACAGGGCAGAGATGGCTTCTGGGAGTGACAGTGAATGGCAGTTACTTTTTGCAGCCTGATGCCTTTCTTTCAAAAGAAGGGCAAAGAGTACTGAGTACCCTAGGAAACGGTGGGAAATGCATGATCCTTTGGGCCACTTAGAAGATGGTGGCTTGCTAGCTGCAGATCCTGAGGACTGGACATGCATTATATGGGGAGTAAGGAGTTGCTGTTCACAGCTCATCTTATGAATTTATACTGTGACTAGGTTTCAAGCAGTGTCCTGTGCATGAAAAGCTTCATATCCAATTGCTAGCGTTGAAGCTAGACAGTATGTTCCTCCTTCAAAAATGGAGTTTTTAAAAAACAACAAAAACAACAAAATTAAGTGTCCCTTATCACCTCTATGCGGTATTCTACTGGGTGGCTGTCTTCTCAAAGGGCCATATTTTGCGTATTACAGTTTTCCCAACTGAGTTTTGGAAGGAAACGTAGTTCTAGTCCCAGCTATGATGTGTATATGTATGAATGGTTTTGTTTCAGTGCTCAGAACGTGTAGGAAGACACTTGATTTTCGTCTATATTTCCTTGTTCCTGAATCTTTTATTTTCTCCTGCAGGACAGAGGAAGTTCCTATAGTGCAAGAAGCATTGTCATTTAATGCCAGTACTGAAAGAAGGAAGATTCACACTGGACTCTTTTTAGCGTTTTTTTACTATATGTTTGGGATGACTGCTTTTGATTGAACCAGCAAAAGAAAGACAAACAGAAGATGAAACTGCTTTTGAAGAAGATACTTCTAGTGGATGTGGAAGCAATATATATCCCATATTTATTCCTACTTTGACTTGGAAACTTGGGTTTGTGGGCTGAAAACATCCTATTGGATACGGCAGATTTTGTTATTAAACAGTATATTCCCAGAGATATTAGTTGCCTTCGTTAGGTACCCTGACACTGCAAGGAGGGCAGTATGTAGAATGCTGATCCTTTGCATGCCAGTTACTGGAGAAGGGCTCAGATAATCAGAGATGTGCAGTCACAGGACAGTAGAGTCATTTAGGTTAGAAGACACCTGTGGAGCTCCTCTGATGCAGTCCCCCCAAAATTTGCTGTAGAGAGGCATGGCATCACCTTTCTGAGGCCCTCTATTGTACTTCAGAATTATTTGATGCTTGCTGCTTCTGCCTGGCTGTTCAGTGTAGTGTGGGCAGTTGCTCCCTTTTATGTCTCTCTCCCAGACAGCAGAATTCCAGTGTTAGACGGATTTACAAGCCTTACTAAGGGCTCACTGCAATCTGCAAATTGCCAGCTTATCTGCCCTATACTGACTGAAACACCCTGCTCTACATTAAGCTTAGTCCTTAGTACCTAAAAAGATGCTTGTTCTAGCCTTTAACACAGACTTGAATTTATTTGTAAATGTGATGAGCTAAATTTACCAAAGCTTGGTCATTCCCACAGGAATTGAGCATGGTATGGCTGCGATCTCTCATACTGTAGACCAGAACTTCCTTTGACTCTAGGAAGCATAACTTTGATGGATGTATGTTTCCTGGACCATATACTCATGTTCTCCCTTTGCTCTCTCTTCCATGTTTTATATACATGGTGTGGGATAAAGGGCTCTGAAGAGGCCTAATGATTTTTACTGTTGTCCTCCTGATCTTTACCCTGACACACATCAATTCTGAATACGTGGTATATCTGATCTACCTAGATGGTGGGGTTTTCTCATCGCTTACCTTGCAACTTGAATGCAGAATTTCTAGAATGCCATTAAACTACCTGCAAAGGAGAAAAACTTGCCATATTTTCCTTGATGTGATTCATCCATCCACTGTTATCATTTAAAATGTACTGGAAAACTTGATGTTCTCTGGGTGCTATAGTTACCTGCTGGATGCATCCACAGGAAACTGGCTTACCGAAGTCATTCTTGGATTCAAGAAGCTCAATCATTGGCAGGGAGGTTTAGGAGCATCTTGTGAATTATTTTGTAATTCTGAGGCACTAGAGACTGGCCACTGTCAGTCACTGTACTGTCCAGATTCTTTCCCAGCCAGTGCCATAGCTGAAATCCCAGGATGGTAGTGTGGAAAAGAATTTGTTTTCCTTTCATGTTCCAATACATGTCCAGTAAGTTTCCCCAAGAGTGGGAACTCTCTCAGACAGCAAGAAAACTGTGTGTAACAGCAGCAGCAGTTGTAGCATGAGCATGTCATCTGGAGGGACCTTGATAAACTCCAAAGATGGGGCCTTGTGAACCTAATGAAGTTCAACAAAGCACAGTGCAAGGTTTTGCGCTTGAGTTGAGGTAATCTCAGATATGTATACAAACTGGGAGAAGAACTCCTTGAGAGTAACCCTGCTGAGAAGGACTTAGAGGTCTTGGTTGATGAAAAACGTAACATGAGTCAGCAGTGTGCGCTTGCAGCCCAGAAAGGAAACGGTATCCTGGGCTGGTGATTGTCCCCTTCTACTCTACCCTTGTGAGGCCCCAGCTGGAGTACTGCATCCAAGTCTGGGGCCCCCAGCACGGGAAAGATGAGGAGCTTTTGGAAGGGGTCCGGTGGAGGGCCATGAAGATGGTCCACGGGCTGGAGCACTTCTCCTGTGAAGATAGGTTGAAGGAACTGGGCTTGTTCAGCCTGGAAAAGAGAAGGCTGTGGGGAGACCTCATTATACGGCCTTGAGTTCATAAACATGAGGGAAATCAACTTTTTACACAGGTAGATAGTGATAGGACAAGGGGGAATGATTTTAAACTAAAGGAGGATAGATTTAGATTAGATGTGAAGGGGAAGTTTTTTACTGCGAGAGAGGTGAGGTGATGGAACAGGTTGCCCAAGAGAGGATGCCTCATCCCTGGAGGTGTTTAAGAGCAGGCTGGATGGGACTCTGGACAACCTAATCTAGTACTTGGATCTAGCAGCTGGCAATCCTGTCTGTGGCAGAGGGGTTGGAATTTTATGATCCTTGAGTTCCCTTCCAACCCAAGCCATTCTGATTCTGCAATTCATGCAAACTGCAGAGATTGCACTTTTTGATCTAAATCACACGAAGGAGCATCTTCATTCATTACTGTGATTCCCATAGTTGAGTCAGAATGACTACTGTAGATTGTGCGAATTTGGGCATGTTGTGCTGTGTGAAGTCTGAAGAGTTTTATTTTTATCACGTTTGAGCTCCTCTTCAGTCCCTTTGTTCATATTTATGGAAACGTTAAACATAACACTTCAGGGAAAAGTGATTATATCTCAGTCTTAATTCTGTGACTTAAAATTGCAGACAGAAGTAAATTAAGTTATCCAGCAGGGAAACAGAAATGGTACCAGTTTTGGTAAGGTCTGGTCCACAAACCATAAAGCACTGGTTAGTGGTCTGTGGAATAATTAAAAAGGAAATCTACATACATGTGCTTTGCAACTGCAAGCAGACAGAAAAGTAGGAAGTAGGCTACACTTTGAATGCTTATTTCTATTTTTAATTGGCTATAAGTGAAAGCCTTTGCAATGGCACTGCTCAATACCATGTGGACTTTATTTAACAGTGAGATTACAAGGCCTTTGACTTTTAAAAAGAGAGATTAAATTTAGCAGCTGAAAGACTACACAGTGAAAGAACAGTAGGAAATAGTTGAGCTTCATTCTTACTAGGTTGTAATTTACTCATCTTCAATTCTTTAGCCATTCCAAAGTGCTGATGTTTGTGTGTCACCCATTTGTGATGAAAGAAATAAATATTATCTCATTTTTTAGTTATTTTAGACTTTTGTTTCTTCCTGTCATGCAGGTGAAGGAATATACCTTACACCTAAGAATGAACTTTGTGTATGAAAGTGTCTAGATAGCCACTGGAGTTATCTGTATTAAAATAAAGAATAGACGACTATGCCTCATGGAACAGGTAAGGAGATCCATGCTGCTCATGTCAGCTGCTTTCCACCTCAGACCAAAGATTCATAAGAAAGATAAAAGAACTATGCATTTTTTTATTTGATTAAAAAAGGACTTGCAATACCTGGCTTTCTTGCTTATTTGCAGAGCACTCTGCCATTCCAGGAAAGAAGGGCAAGGACTGCTTCTTGTGCAATCATTGATTTGGGCCTGGCAATTGCCTGTTTGGCAGTAGAAAGTGCTGAAAGGCCCTGTTGCTATCTGTGGGGCTGGATTCATGATAGCACTGGGTAAAGTTAGACAAACTTAGCAAGGACAAAAGCTATCATAACACAAAGCTCTTCGGATGTAAGTATTACTACGTAGGGCAGCTAAATTCCCATTGTTTTACTACCTCAGACAGCACGTCAGTTTAAAACAAACCCTTAATATGGCCAGAGACTGCCATTTGTTAACCTGATTTAGAAGAGAGATGACACGTGAGGTTATATTAAATTCACCCCCACAAGTAATGACTGCTTATTGCTATTTCTGTTTACTTGAATGCCTATAATGTGCCTTGTGCTGGTCTTCTGAACGTTATTTCAGCTGTAAAAGCAGGCAGTAAATCTGTAGAGTCTCCTTACTGATTGTAGAATGTATAATTAAAATAAGAGAGAACCTAAAACTCTTGTTGTTCCTGTGTGTTCTTCCTAGACCATAAATTGCTTTTTAGTGTTTACACGAGAAGTGGAACTGAAAATTCTGTGTTCTGACTTCTAGAAGTTACCTTGTTAGACGTTAGTAATAATTTTCAGCTGTCTTTTTTTGCTTCCGTGGGGATTTTTTTGGATCAGTGTTCTTCATGTTTCAGGGGCTTTTTCTTTGTTTTTCTAAGGAAGTAGATACTTTTAATAACTACTTCACCAGGACAGTGGAAAAATTGCCTGGGAGGCCATGGGCAGCCCTCTTTAATTATGCGACCTCAATTGTATCACTGCTGCAATCACTGATTTGGCTGCCATATTTGTAAAAGGGTAATGCTTACTGTTTTGGTTTACAATACACAAAGCTCCATGAAGAATAGTCTTCTAGAAAAACATCTTGGGCTGATAAATAAGGATTCTGTTTGAGCTTTTCAGAGTGTCCATCTGTTAGTTGAAAGTCATGTCAGTGACTTAGTAGGTGACTAATGCTACTTTATGTCATTGACATAAGATAGTTTTGTTGGGTCTCACATTGCAGGTTTCATGTATGCCTCATGCCCGCACCTTTTCCTCAGCTAATGCCATTTGTTGCTCCATGTTGCCAATTTTCTGCCTCCTGTTTGATGGTTGTATGTGTCAGATACTGACGGTTGGCCTGACTGAAGACCCAATGGGCAGTCGGAGATTGAGCTATGGAAAAGCACATCCCACGGCATGGCACAACAGATGCTTTCTGACTGGGCGCAGTTCCCTACACAGCCTGCAGAGAATTTATGCTTTCCTCGTGCAGATTTTGATATCTGGCAGAGATTTACACCCATCTTGTCAGCCTGCGCAAAAAGGCTTGGCTATGGGGAAAAAGGAACTGTGAGAGCACTGTACGTACGCATATACCTGTGTGCACCAGCTGGTTAATACATTTGTTGTAAATAGAGAGTGAAATATGAATGACCATAATAGCCACAAATAATATGCAGCTGTCAAAGCAGTCAGCTTTCAGCATGAGCCTTCCCACGGGAACAGTGGGAGCAAAAATCAGTCCAGCTCTAGCTACAATTGATGTGGAATTTGCTCAGTTTATGAAAGGGGCCTCCATGACATGGTTGCCTGAAAATGTAGGGGGCTCAGTGACCCAGGAGCTGCCTTCCACGTCTCCTGTGCTCAGGTCAGACTGACCCTCCATTACCAAATCCCAACAGCAGGTCCAGAGTCCTACACAGCTTCTTGTCCATCCCACTGAGCTGAATCTGCTTGCAAAAGAGCAAATGGGGAAACAAAGCAGGACCTTTGACCCCTCGCTATCTCTATATCAGTTCTGCATAAATGCTGGTGTCTCAGATGAGCATCAACCTCAGCTTCAGCCTGGGAGAGAGAAAGCAGGACAGGTAAGAACTGCACTCTCTGCTCTGGGTAGTATGGACCTTGGGACATTGACAAGTGAGTGGAGGTGGCCTGCTCCACTTATTACAAAGTGTGGACCCTCCTCATGTTCCCCAGCATGGAATATTGCTGAAATGGAAGAGGGTGGGAGTGGATTGATGTTGAGCGATGAAAGCTCTATAGGACACTCATAGCAGGGTCAAACCCATGGTTAGGAATTGCAGAGTTGCAGTGTTGGAATATACATGACTTTTTCCCGGCTGCCCTCACCCACAGTGCCTTCAGGCTCTAAAGTAGGTAAGGTCCCCTTTTCACAGTCCTGGGAAGCAAGTTTTACCTTTTGTCTACAAAGGGAGGAACTGGCCCTAGGATTAAAATTCAAAGAAGGGTAGTAACTGAGCAACTGCTGCTAGTCAGCAAATTCCTATTGAAGATGGAGTGGTAGTTTTGGGAAGTGATCTGTGCATAAAAGGAAATAAAACTAGATATACATCGCCTTACTGTGGAATAAGAAGTGCTGGCTAGTGCCACTGCTTGGAACAGGATTTAGCAAAGTATTTATACAGAATAGGTGTGCAGCTCTTTTTGCCATTGCAATTCCTAGCACTAATGTTTTCATCATGTTTTTTTCTGACCTATGCAACTCTGTAGCTCAGCCTATAAATCAATTTTAACTTCTAACCTTCAAACACCTTTCTAAATGCACAGTATTTGAAAAGTTTGTTTAGATGTAGCGTCATCCTTCTAATGCACCAACTTTTCAAGAGTTTCTCTAATTCCAGATTTTTCAATAGACAGAATAAAGGATGTTGGATGATGGTGAACTTTGCACTTATTTACTTCTGATAACTTGTTCTGCCTGGGTTACTCTCTGCTTCACTTATCACAGTGTGGAAGAGACAAGAGAACCTGGTTGGGTCTTTCCTCAACTAGAGCAAGACTAAGTACTCAGATCACTGTGTCATTCAGATGATCACTGCATGCGATGCATTGACCAGCATAAGATTCCTTACAGCCACTTACAAAAATTCAAGAAAAAGAAACAAACAAACAAAACTGCAGCACGACTTTTTCAGTTATACCCTTGTGTGGAAGAAGCCTTTTCTGACCACGGTGTTTGCTCCTATGCTGAAGCAAGGAATTTTAACTCTCTTATGAAAGAAATAACTTTAAACATCACATATTTCTTGGAACTCTGAAAGCTATCATTCACTGTGGATATTTGTGATTATATGCATAAAAGGACGTGTTCATTTTTGTGCTATATTTTCCTCACTTCTTGAGAAGAACTGCACCATCGTATTTCCTGTCCTTTTTTTTCCCCTGAATTATTACACATTGGTTAGGCTTTTCTAACAAACCTGATGTTTGGAAGACATGATATTTTTCTAAAAACAAACAAAATATTGTATGGTTATTCCAGCAGGTCTCTTGGTGTACAGGGCTGAACTGGTACCAACAAACCATGGTGCAATACAGGGCATTGGTGATAGCTCTGATTCTGCTCCTTAGCACCACTGTCCCCGGTAAGTCTGAACAGCTTTTGAGATAGATAGGTTCTCATTGCCTCAGAGAAGTCTATCCCATCCACAAAGTAGGACTAAAACCCAGTAACACAGTTCAAAGCCATGAGCACATGCTGCTTTCTAGAGTGAAAGTAGGGGCTTGGTTTGCAAATCATCCATACCTGGTGCAAATACTCTGCCATGTCAAGTGACTCAGCTACCCAGAAATTAGTAATGAAAGTTAGCTGGATGCTGTTAGAGCAAATTCTTTGAAACTGAGAATTTTGCATCTCTTCCACCTTTCCCTGGTGGGAGATATCAGAGGGACATGTGACTGGAGAAGCCTCACATTTTTTTGTTTCCTCCCTCTCAGAAGTGCACTCGAAGTCCATCTTTGAGAGAGACCGTCGTGACTGGCTGGTCATCCCTGATGCAATTGCAATTTACATCTATGAAGCCGTGAACAAGATATCCCCTAGAGCTGGTCAGTTCTTGCTGGATATTTCCCAGACTGCAGTAGTTTCTGGGACCAGGTACGGAAAAAAAACTTCTGCGCTAGTGTCGCATAGCCATGGGTGGAAAAGGAGAGGGAGGAGTGGGAGAAAGAACAAATTACTCAGGTATCTATATGAGAGGACCCAAGGAACAATGAATCCATGGGTAGGGGTAGGGTGGGGTGGGGTGGGGTGGGGTGGGGTGGGGTGGGGGGCAATGACTAGTAGGATATCAGCTCCCTGGAAGAGGCTGAGCAGATGCTGTGGTGTTGGCTGTGGGGAGCTGAGTACTGAAGGTGCCAGCAAACACTGATGGCACTCAACTCAGATTATAAAATTCACTCTATCATCTGTAAATGTGTATTCCTTAAAGAAAGGGAAAGTTTCCCCCCAAAAGGAAAAGCATGACAACTCAAGAGATAAAGTTTTGCCTAACTTACAGCAAATACAGACTGCCTATTCCTGTCTTCTGAGGAAAGCCCCTCTAGGACTGCAGGGGAGCTCTGCACTCAGTGACAGTCAGTGTGAAAGAAGGATAGCTTGGTAACTACTGCAGACAGAGATTACTCTCACTCCTATATGTATATAGCTCTCTATAACTTCCTGAAGGGAGGTTGTAGTGAGCTGGGGGTCAGCCTCTTCTCTCGTGTAATCAGCGATAGAACCAGAGGGAATGGTTTCAAGCTGTGCCAGGGGAGGTTCAGGCTGGACATTAGGAAGTATTACTTCTCAGAAAGGGTAGTCAGGCATTGGGATGCACTGCCCAGGGAGGTGGTGGAGTCACCGACCATGGGAGTGTTCAAGAAATGTTTGGATGTTGCATTGAGGGGTATGATTTAGCTGGGAAGTATCGGTAATGGTTGGACTAGATGATCTTCTAGGTCTTTTCCAACCTTGATAATTCTGTGATTCTGTGATTCTGTGATATATCTCACCACATATGCTGTTGTCTCCTGCAGGAACACCCTCATCAGAGAAACGGCTAAGCTCACTGCACTGGCAGAACAGCTGATGGAAAAAATAAAAAACCTGTGGTACACGAAAGTGCTAGGCTACTAGTTGGAAGAAAATTCAGCATTCCCTTAAGTGAGTGGGTAGCATCCTGCAGTGTCCTCTTTCCCCTTGCCTCTACTACAGACCAAGATCAGTCAATAACAAAGAATAGATGCTCCTGTCAATGCAACTAGAGGGAACCCAGCATCAAAGACCAAAGGATGGATGACATCTGCTGACGTTTCCCCTGGTAAAAAGAAAAAAAAAGAAAAAGAAAAAGAAAAAAGGCTGCTGGGCATTGGGGAAGGCAATGAGATTGCAGAATTCTGCTGTAGCCAAATCTTGAAAATTAATTCCTCCTGAATGACTTGGCCATTGACCCTCTAATAAAAAAAAAATATTGGTTGTTACACTTCCTTCAGTTTCCTACTTGAATTGATTGTTATAAAATCATATCCAACTCTGCACCCCATTTTGCTGAGAAAGTGGCTGTGATTCACAAGAAGTTGTTGCAGGCTATGTGAGCAAACCCTGACAGTACAGGCACATTTAACTAAGCTCAGGTTCTTGGCAGACGGGGGGTGGGATGGGATGACTGCTTGAACATTTTTGGGGGTCACCACAGCATGGCAACCAGGGCAGCCATAACCTCACATTACGAAAGGCCATGAAATGTTGAGTCCCACTAATTGTTCTCATTGGTTAGGTAAGAAGCAAGCAGGTGCACCTGTACCAAATATCTGAAGATTTCAGATCATTTGGAAAGTGCCAGTAAATGGAACTGTGCACCAGTTTGATCAGGACTTTGAAAGCATGTTTCATCACCCAAACAGTGAGTCTACTGATCAGCCTTTCCAAAGGAGAAGGGAAGGAAAATCCCTCCTTAGCTTCAGGATGAAGGGTGATCAATTTACGAGACAGGCACCTATGCTCAGAATGGTCTACGAAGACTTGAAAGGTCTTTGACAGTCTTTTGTAACTGTCTCATCTCAGATGTTCACATTGGTAAAGAAATCTGTCCTATTTCATCATCAGAAGGCTAAATAACAGTCAACAGCTGTATTTCCTCTAGTGTCTCAGTGCCAGCCTCCTATTAGCATTAGTGGGAGAGCTGTCCTAACTCTATACGCACACCTCTAGCTTTGTATTTTAGCCAGGACTCCACACTTTACCATGGTGTTTGTCTATCTCAAGAGACTACGCTTTGCCATTGATGTGCTTCAGTACTTGTATTACTTGGGTTACATTACAATGGGGGGAAAGGAAGTTCTCATTGAGCAGGAAGGCTTCCTCCAGCATGAAGCACGGGATAGTGAAAATGCGTGTGTCCACTTTCTTCCTTAATGGTTAGAAAGACTTACTGCCAGCAGTACCCGATTCCTCAGTTTCCTGATACACCATTCCAAATTTCCTCTCCCAAGAGCTATCCCCCTGAGAGAATTTTGCCATAACATAAAGGTGAACATGTTCTAGCTATTGTTCTTTTGGAGTGATTTGGTAGGCTGTGAATAACACAGGACAGTGCTCCTTTGGAGAAACGGGACTCACATGTCTCAGGATTGGTTTATTTGTTTGCTTTCTAGTTAAAAGTGGGATAAACTAGCAACAAAAAATTTGCACTTAACAAATTACCTTGAGTAAAAAAGTTCATTTCACAAGTTCTGTGTCTCTGTGGGTGCTTGGTACCACTTACATCTGTATGTGTAAAGCAATGCACAGAGCAGCGAACTCTTCCACCTTCCGTTGCCTCACTGCTTCTGCAAACCTCTGCTGCAGATTTCTCTGTTGCTGCCTGTTCTGCTTAGACTAGCTCTGCTACCCTGGTCACACATCACTACACACATGCATAGGTATTGCATAAATGCACCTGGACTTAAATGAAGGTTTAGAAAAGCATAAAAAGTTTGGGCTGAAAGCACATTTACCACATGAAAAACAAAGAAACTTCAGCCCTTTCTGCTGAAGAAATGATTTCCTACCGGCTTGCTTTGCTCATATCTGCTCAGACTCTCTTCCTTCCCAAATGTAACCCTTGCAGGCAAAGTCCTGCCAGTTTAAATCTACTGTATCAGAGAAGCATTTGGACTCCTGAGACTTTTATCAGGACAGGGCTTGTTCTTACTGCTTAGGAACTCCAGAGGTATTCCCTTTTTATGGAGTGAAATTCACAAGTCATATAAAAGAGCCTGAATACGCCCTTAGAGTTTGGTCTCCTGGATATCAGCCATTCAGAATTTTCTTCATATTTGTTGCCAAAATAAGGTAGGGAGAAGTTTGGAAAGTAGGGGGAATTTGTTGTGTTTTGAGTCCATTGTGTGGCTTTATCAATGCAACTCAGCATGCTACTGCATTGCAGCATATCTGGAGTGAGCATCACCTGCTGTGAATTTCATGCTAAAACTTAATGAAGATTTTGATGTTTGGTTAAATGCACTTAGATACAGCACTTCCATTCCTCTGCAATGTAATCTCCAGAAAATCTGAACCAGCCACATGCCGATTATCTCTCTGACCAGTTTTAACATAGGGCAAAACTGAATCAGAAAGTAGATCTGTGTGCTTGATTCTTTTGAACCTTACAGTCACAGATTTATCTGTGCATTTGTATGCTGCACAAACTCTTTGGCTGGCTAATCTCCTGCACCATCTACAATGTAGGGCAATCTAAAAAACAAAAAGCCTGCCGCTGCCACTTGTGACCCTGACACTGTAAGAATAAACCATCATTTGGAAAGTTCTTTAAGAGCAGATATTGGCAACTGACAGCTGGCCCAGCGTGCAAGCTGGGACCAGGTGGGGGGAGGGGGGAAGGGGGGAAAGAAAAAAAGAAAGAAAGGAAAAAAAAAGTTGTATTCCAAAAGAGATCCTAGGGTTAACTCAGGAGACTGGTAATGAGAGGTCTTGCATTTTACTTTGAGTTAAAGAGTTTCACATCTGCTCCCATTGTTTAGAAGGAATAAACAGTTTAATCTTACTGTGTCTGTAACTTCTTTGTAAAATAGGGATGGTAATCACTTCCCTAATGATATCTGTGAAAGTTTACTGTGGGCCCCAAGATTCTTGGAAAGGTGTTGTAGGGGAAGTGTTTGCTTCAGTGATACGCACTTTACAGAAACTTTCTTTGTGAGTAATCACAGTATCATAGAATTGTTTGAGATGGTAGGGACCATTAAAGTTCATCTAGTCTGACCCCCCTGCATTGAATAAAGTCACCTTCAGCTAGACCAGGTTGCTCAGAGCCCTGTTTAGCCTGACCCTGAATGTCTCCAGGGATGGAGAGTTCACCACCCCTCCAGGCAGCCTGTTCCAGTGCCTCACTGCCTCTGTTGTAAAAATCATCATTCATTTACTGCCAGCTTTGGGAAAGCATGTGGTGTAATCAGTTCAACTGAGTCCACTGAGATGAAATCTTAAGAAATGTCAATTTTTTGTTGTTTCTGAGATGAATGAGTAGCATCTCATGTGTTCCTGAAGTCGGCAAAAACACCCTTTCTCAAAAAACATCTGCTACACTGAGTACTCCACACCGTTTCTGTTGCTCAGCCTGTCAATGGCACAGAGCCATTTCCCCTTAATATATCCTAGTTCCCTTTAACTGCTAAACACTTGGAAAAGTTACATGCAAAGAAGGGCAACCTGATCTGGTGGGTGGCAACCCTGCCCACAGCAGAGGTGTGGAACTGGATAGGCTTTAAGGTCTCTTCCAAGCTAAGCCATTCTATGATTCTGTGATTCTGTGCCGTGCTGGGTGCAGCGATGGCTGTGCTGGGAAGGCTGGGCAATGGCACAAGCCCTTTGGCAGCAAAAAAATTAGGTCCCAGTGTGGTCTGCAAGTGCCCTTACAGATCACTCAACCCAAGTACTCTGCCATGGCGCTGGACTGCAGGTCTCTGCCCGTCTCCTCCATGAGGCTGAGCGACTTGCACCCCGTGCAGCCTGGCCTTGAGCACACCCTGGGATCGGGCATCTGTGGCTTCCCTGGAGATCGGTTCCAGCGCCTCCCCAACCTCACGGCGAGGCGCTTCTCCCCTACAAGCACGACGCTTTCTGATCTCAGGAAGCTGCCGCCACAACTGAGGGGGAAAAAGTCACGCACATCATGTATAATTTACAGCTGGCGACCACACTGTAAGCCCTCAGCCGCGCTCCCTCTCGCTGATGGCGGGGCAGGGCTCCGGTGCCGTTGCGTGCCACGCGCCGGCCGGCGGGTGCCAGAGATCACTCAGCAGCGCTCTCTCTTTCGCCCGCAGCCCGCGCTCCCCCGCCGCCGCGGCCGCCCTGACTCAAAGCGGCACCGCCGCCGCGTGTGCTTCGCACGCGAGGCTGCCGCCGCCCCTAGGCCTGCGCTCGGCCCCGGCGCGCTCATACCCGCGGCGGAGCGGGAAGGCGGCGGGAGAGGCCCGGCCGGGCAGGTAGGGCTGGGGCGGCGGGACGGGCGGCTGCCCTTATTGATGTACAGGGTGCTGGGTTTTGGAAGGCGGAGACGGGGGTGGTCCGGGGTGCGCGTCCACAAATCCTCGCGTGATGGACTGGATGGAGGGGAGATGTGGCCGGGGTGGTGCTGGGTGTGGTGGGCAGGGAGGCCGCTTCCGTGCCCCGCCGAACGTCGGTTTTTCGCCTTGCGCTCTCCTGCCTATGGGCGTGTGTGGTGGTAGGGCGGGAGAACCTCTTGCTGGGTGGTGAGGGCTGTGCAGCGCCCTGTATTTTGTAGGGTGCCGTCCCACCCTACAGAATCTCACTTTACACCTAGGTTTCAGGGAATGTGGGGCTAGGTGACTTAAAAAAGCCTTAGGCGCTGGCACAGGCTGCTCAGAGAAGCTGTGGGTGTCCCATCCCTGGAGGCGTACAAGGCCATATTAGATGGGGCCCTGGGCAGCCTGAGTTGGTGGGTGGCAGCCCTCCCCATGGCAGGGATTGCCTTGGAGGTCCCTTGCAACCCAACCATTTTGTGATTCTATGATTCTACAATTATAAACACATTTCTGATTTTGCTACTTCAAACTTAGAAAATTGTAGTGTCAGCAGCTGGGAGTGCAAACTAACCGCGTTACAATCATATAATCAGAGAATTAAGGGACCCACAAAGATCACTGAGTCCAACAGAAATGGACTGCTTGATGGAAGCTCTGTTCAAACTGGCTTCATAACGCATCCCGGCGCCACACACACCATCACGGCACCAGGGCTGGCGACATCTCGCAGAAGCTGCTCCGGATGCCTCTCTGAAAATGATTCTATAAGAGAACTTCTTGTCTACCCTGAGCAGCACTGGCTACAGCAGCATAAACACATACTAGTGTAGCTGTGGTGTGTGTCAGCCAAGAGTTCAGATCTTTTATTATCACCATTTCTTGTCTCCAGGTTTGCAGCAGCATCCTGGTTCAGATATTGCTTTTGAGGCTGCTTGAGACTCTGAAAAGACTAAAGCACCTCAACCTTTGAACACTAAGAGGTTGGTTTATTTTTGCCCTAACTGCAACACTCTCCCAGCTCTCAGGAGACCCAGTGAATTGTGAATAGCAGTATCTGCTGGTGGAACATTGCTTGTTGGGCAGCAAGGTTGGGATCCCTGGTTGTCTTCGCCCCACGGAGTGTAAAAAATGGCGTGCGGGGGGAGTCTTGGCAGGAGGAAGGCAACCAGCATGGTGCTGTGACCTGCAGGATCCAGCTGTTTTCAGCTGCAGAAAGCAGAATGCAAAGTTCTTGTTTTGCAAAATGAATAAAAAAGTGAAGTCTTCTTAATGGTTTGAGGTCGTTCATATTCCTAGCTCTATGCTTTCTTTTTTCTTTCTTTTTTTTTTTCCTTTCTTTGGTTAAACTGCTGTTGTAGCTGTTAGCTAATGACAACTTTAAGGTTCCCGTGATTATAGCTTCTGAGCTGCTTTGTTCAGTGCAGCTGTGGGAAGTCTCTTGTATTTCTCCTTTTTGGATGTCAAAAATTGCTCGAGCTATGTACATATATCACTGTTCTAGCGCTTCAAGCATCTCGTTTACTCTTTTTTTTTTTTTTTTTTTGGCAGGTAAAAGCTTGCAGTGATTTTAGATTGAAAAGGAGCCTTTAGTGTTCTTATAAAGTTGACCCAAAAGAAGTCAGATTATGTAAAAAACAACTCTGGCAGATACTGCTGGCAGGAGAGAGTGCTAGTTTCATTCTTTACCCATTCTCCCACGTTCAATACCTCAGAAAAATAAAGACCTACTACATAAAAGCAATACTCACACATAATATCTGATACTGCAGTATGTACTGAGAAGCAGTTCTCCATCCAAAGTAGTCCTTTATCTGATTCCAGTCATTTTTCTAAAAACAATGTCACTTGGAAATACATTTTCTACTCTTGTCCCTACTTATCAGACTGTTCTGCATCTGCTAGGCTGCAGTTTCAAAGTACTGTCCTGCTCTGCAGGGTGCATGGGATTTTTGGTTTACTGCTGTGGTGGGGTAAATGACAGAGCTGGCGTAACACAGCGAGCTGGTGGGTTGGTGGTACAGGTGGTAGGGCCTCAGAGCCCACCAGCTTGCTTTTTGAACAAAGATTTCTTTCCCCTTCTGTTTGCAAAGAAAGCAACAAGTGGTTTGGGGGTAAACCGATGAGTTGAAGAGCAATGAAAGGAATCCTCCCAACAGATTTGCATGGGAGCTCATGATTTTCGACACATTTAATGGAATTTCTGAGTAGAAATGATGGCCTATGCTTAAATATTTTGACAGATACATGTCAAAGATAGTTGATGTGTATTTGCTGGTGATATTGATGACTGCCTGCAGTCCCCTCTGGCTGTGCTGCACTGGTAGTGCCACTTGCCTTAAAGCATGAGTCAGAGAATACAGTGGCCTCGTTAAAATAAAATGAAGGCCATGTGTAATGTGTTATCCTGTCAGCTGACAAGAGCCCTTCTCCGCATCTGTCACCTCTCCTCCACCTGTGTCTCACACACTAAACAAACCCTACCCACTGTGGGGCAGGAGGCCATGCTTTGGTTTCGTTCTCATAAAACTGTATGCAGTGTCGTACAAAGGCTGGATTCAGAGCAAGATGGATTGGTAGCTGCTTGCTGTTGCTGTTTTAGTTTAATTATAAGATTAAAATGTATACTTTGGTCCTTGTTCTCTATGTGCAGTGTTTTGGAAATCCTGTTTTTATTGTAATCTTCCTTTTTCACTTCCCCTGGACCTTTTTACAAGACCTGATTGAGGGTGTCTGCTTTCCTATCAGGTCTTATGGCAGATACAGATTTTAGTATTTTGGTGGTGTTTTTTTTTCTTTTTAAGCTGATTAGCTTCACTCTCCATCTTTGGTTTTCAAGTCTGGCTAAGTGAGCATTGTCTCAGGACATCACAAGAAAGGAGACTCAGCCTTGAAACACACGAAGCAAGCACATGGACCACAGGTGTTTCTCTGTGTAATGCACTGGTGCTGCCAGAGCTGTGGTAGCCACATGCTACATGGTAGCTTGGAAACCTGAGATGATTTTGGGTGCCTACACTACACATACTTCAGCAGAGAGCTAAATTGTGCCTAAATGCCATGATGTTGCCCTGTGTCTTACCCAAGTAGCCAAAAGACAATTTAAGGAAGGTGCCCCTCATGGTATCAGGAAGTCCAGCAGCACTCATATGCTCTTATCTATATGGATCTGCAGGACCATGTAATTTTAGGAGCTTTGTGGGTCCCTGGATTGTCTGGAGATGAATCATTAGCATGAACTCTGAAAGAGGTCGTGCTGATCCTGCTGAGATCACTACTGGGTTTGCGTAGTTTGTGGAGTCAGGCTTTCAGTCTTATCACTCAGCCAAACCTCGGCTCTTCTGAAGTTAGCCATACAAAACTCCAGATGATTTCAGTGAAAACGGGAGTTTCCCCACCAACTTGCATTGACATTTATTTACGTGGCAGTGGTGGTAGGGACCTATAAGCATCATTAGTCAAGTTGCACAAGGTCTTAAAAAATTAGAATAGTGGGAGGGTTCCATCACCTTCAGCAAGGATTTCTGAAGTAACTGCACAGATGTGAGTGTGCCACTTCACCATCGCTCCACTCTGTCGGATCTTGGGCCCTGGAAGCTGTTGGATTATAAAGGTTGTTGCAGATTTATTCTTTACTTTCCTCATGCTAAATCTTTTTCCTTTTCTGATATGTTCTCTTAAATGCAGCTTAGTTTCTCATGGGCAACTTCTCATAGCAAATTTCCTTCCCGTTTCCCTTCCCTTTTCCTTCCCTTCCCTCTCCTTTTCTTTTTGTTAATATATATGTATGTATATATATTTTTAATGGTGTTACTGTTTTGCTGTGTGTGAGGCGTGGGTAAGTGTTTCTGTGGTTCCCAAGGGGGGGGAGGGTGAGGAGTAGGTTACAGGGGAAATGGGTGGTGAGGGCTCAGGGTGTGTGGTCATGCAGGTGTTTAGGCAGCACATGGAGAAGTCAAGAGAGTGGTTGTGTCAGGTGCATGCTGCCATATGATTTAAATAATCACTGTGTATTTATTTATACATGGGCTTCCTCGGTGGAAAAGGTGCCCTTTGTGTTTTAGCTCCGTCTTTCTGGTCATTTTGCATACCAATTTTAAAGCTAGACTGAAAATTTGGTTTGATTTTAAAAACACTGTCCAAGTTTCGTTCTCTGAGAAAAGTGCCACACAGTTTCACAGTCTGATTTGTTTTGCCTCACACTGAGGGTAAAAGAAAGGGCATCCTTCAAGTGGCAGCTGTGGGTACTCAGTGCGAACTGGAAATCGTTGCTTTGCGGAGGATCTGAAGCTAGACATCCTCAAATGAAAGCCTCAGAAGTTGCTATCACTGTGGGAAGCATTTTCTTTGAACACAGATTCCTGCCTTACCTATCCTGTGCCCTACTCCAGTACCCAAAGCAGCAAAATGCAGTCCAAAATTCTGGAGAATCATCTGTTTCTTCTGAGATCTGTTGTTGGAATGCCTCTTGTAAAACTCCATGAGCTTTAGAAAACGTGGCAAGTAAACAGTAGGGGAAGTAAGTTCACTAGACATAGTAAGAGCTTCTGACTAAGAAAACAATCTCTTACTAATAAGGAAACTGTTTTGAAGTTTGAAAAGATGTATTTTGGTTATAATGCATTATTTAAGATGACTGATACTGGTCATGTTGTGTGCTCTCAAATCATAACATGTAGCCTCTATTTCCAAAGCTGCTGTAATCTGTTAGAAAAACACAGAAGCAGTAAATTGTGGAAGGCTGCCTTTCTTTTTGAAGGCTCTTGGTATCCACAACCCATGTTTCTCATCTCTCACATTTCGTGCTCTTTTACTTTATTATTAACTCCCATCTTAGATACTCACATGTTTGAGGCCAGACTCCCTCTGGCTTTTTCTGACCATAGAGTACTCAATTCCTTTAGAGGGCTCTTCTAAATTTCCTGTCACTTGCAGCAGGACTCCAACAGGATGCTGAAGATCCACATCTGGAAACTGTGCAGGTGCTTGGGTTGTTACTGAAACCTAGAATGCACTAATTGCAGGTTTTATGGTAAAATATTAAAATGTTGTATTAGGTAATATGGGCTGTTTGTGGTCTTATAGGGCAATCTCCGTAGATGACATTAGGTAACACAGTAATTATTGTGAGTCCATAATACATAGTCAGTGCATGTTTCCACTGATCGTAGAT
The DNA here is from genome assembly GCA_030625065.1 of Alectoris magna. NCBI lineage: Eukaryota > Metazoa > Chordata > Aves > Galliformes > Phasianidae > Alectoris > Alectoris magna. The sequence continues at coordinate 113,406,544 of CM060560.1, forward strand.
TTAGGTAGCTCTTTCCTCATTCCTGTTAGCGGTTTCTCTGATTGCATGCAGAATACTGACATATTTGGTAACTTGTCTGTGTGGATCTATTTCCCCTTGTAAAAATGACTTTAAGCCATTTGTGGTAACTTCTTCCTGTTCTTCATTTGCCAGGTCTTGATCTAAAATATGGTCCTTAACTGGGTGAAGCCTTTTAAACATGGGAAGAGCTGATACCATTTTTCAGTTAGAAATTTTGGAGCATGTAATGATTTGTGTTGACAGCTTGCAGATCTACTCACAAATCTCTGTTGACCTCATGATTGTAAATAATCATAAAAGGATAAAAAATGGATATTCCAGCAATACGTAACTCCTGAAAATGCGCGTAAGTGGCCCCATTCATGAGCTGGCATTTTTGTCCTATACACTTTACTAGCACTCATAAAAACCCCTTCTTTTCTCAGTGAGCTTACTACTCTTGTGCAGCGATCAGCACTCTTTTTTTTGATGTATCAGTGTCTTTGTGCAGCTGTTCATGTTGGCACATCTGGTGCTGAGATAAAGGTTGCTTAAATTCCTTGCCCTTTTAAATAGACACTGATTCTGGGTACAATTTTCCTTTGTGTTAAGATACAACATTCATCAAATGCTGATGCATTGAAGCCAGAATGGGGACCAACAGGTCCATCTACTAGGTCTAACTTATATCAAGAAGTAGAAGCACTTGAACTTTAATTGTGTCTATCTCAGGAAAGAGCACTAACCTCTAGATTGTTTATTTTGTTTGTAGTTGTTTTCATGCAAAACCTCAAAGGTCTTGATTTCATTCCAAGGCACTACAAAAATATCTCTGAAATCACGAGAACCTTTGTGGGATGGGCAGATACACATGTTCCCACGCAGATCTGCAGACAGTTTTTCTAGTAATGCTACATTTTCATGACAATGAATGGAAAAGTTAGATAAAAACAGGCAAAAAAACAAACCAAACCAAAACAAAAAAAACAACAAAATCTACACTTGATAGACGTAGTCATCTCAGATTTACTTTAGAAGTCCAAATTACTTAGCTAGGTCTGTGGCAAGTGGCATGTCAGAATTTCATCACTTTCATAACACACAGTGAAGGACTTTGCAGTCATCAGTCTCTTTTAACATGAATGAGACACACAGTCTGTTACATTGCTTTGTTTAATTAGTTACTTCCTTTATACTATTTAGTCTTTGTGTGGAACATTTGCTGTGATGTTAAATCTTATTTTCTTCAAGCTTTGCAATATGTAGTAAGTTAATTTGGCTTTTATTTTTTTCCTGGGGCTAGTGTGGAAACTTTAGGCAGTGGAAGGAAATTTTCCAGGTTTTGCTCCAAGTTGATCTGGTATTTTGAAGCATTAGAAAGAAAAGAAGAAAAAAAACAAAAAACAACAACAACAAAACAAAAACAAAAACAAAAAACAAAACCACAAAACGAACCAAAACACAAAAAGAAGGAAGGAAAAAGAAACTAGCAGCCTTAACTTCAAATAACTGAAATTATTGTAGATAAATTATGTTCCAAAGAGGTTGTTCTGCTGTGGGTGGGGATGGAGACTGAAGGAAATAATGAGTCTGACTTACTGAGGAAACACTCTTTAAAAACAAGATGTGTGTGTGTGTGGGGGGGGTTTTGTTTTGTGTTTTTTTTTTTCAGTAATAGGGATCACAAGTTATTTGAAATGCAATCACAGGTTTCTTTTTTTTCCCTTCCCTTCCCTTCCCTTTCCTTCCCTTCCCTTCCCTTCCCTTCCCTTCCCTTCCCTTCCCTTCCCTTCCCTTCCCTTCCCTTCCCTTCCCTTCCCTTCCCTTCCCTTCCCTTCCCTTCCCTTCCCTTCCCTTCCCTTCCCTTCCCTTCCCTTCCCTTCCCTTCCCTTCCCTTCCCTTCCCTTCCCTTCCCTTCCCTTCCCTTCTCTTCTTTCAACTACAAAAAAATAAGCCACTCATTACATACTAGTAAAGTAGAGGGAGTATAATGGATTGTTGAGAGGCAACAATTGAGATAGATAGTAGTTTTAGCTTTAAACTTCTGCCTGATAAAATGGGGAGGGGTTCACTCTATAGCATTGCATGGAAGTTGTTACCAGCTTATTGTTAAAAAGTAGACCTGAAGATATATATTTGCTGACCTTTTTTCTTTCTCACTGGCAGAGCTGAATGTGGTTTACCTTACGGGGCTGTATCATTAAAGATCTTTTACTTACTACAGTTCAAGATTTGTTTCCATATGTGTTGTTTTATCACTTTGTGATAAGATGACTTCTGCCACTGAAGTCGGGACCTTTTATGGGTTTTGTGAGAGCTTGTTCAAAAGTTTTAAAGGCTAAAAAACAAAAAAACAAACAAAAAAAACCACACACAAAAAAAAGAGAAATAGAAATCTTGAAAAATCAGGAAATGCAAAAGGAAATTTTCTAACAGTTTTTTCTTTTTTTTTTTTTATTTTTTTTACTCTATCATGTAACGCAATCTGGATGCTTTCTGATATTGTTTTATTAGATTTATGACAAGCAGTAATATATTAAGCTAAACATTTTACAAAAGGTGCAACAGAATATGAGATGTTGCAACATACCCGAGGTGTCAGGGCTGTTGGAAGTCTAATGCTTGGAAGTCTAACTGGGCACCTTAAAACACTGCACTCCGGTTTCTTTGTTTTAAGCACACATTTCTGTCATTAGCTTTTAGAAGGAGAAGTCTTATGTCAGTTTAGAATTCTAAAGAGCTGCTTAACCCCTTATTTGTTCAGTTTGTAATTCTAAGAGGTATTATAGCTGTTAAAAATAGGGAGCTTTCTCTGTTTCCCCATCCCATTTACTGTCAGACTGAATACCAGTTGAGCTAGCGGTATCTCTTCTACAGCATACAAAATGTAAGATTTCTACATTTCCCAGAGATTGCCGGATAGGAAGGAGACAAATTCACAGAGCTTTTATTATTATTAATTATTCATAGAATTTACCAATGAACTTAAACAGTGTTACTTTTGAGTTCCTTTTCCATGAGTGTTCATGCACCCAAAGTTTCTCAGCATTCTCTGTTTCAGTCAAACCTTTGTGAAACTTTGGCTAATTTTGCTTTTCAGGCATGTTTGCATTTGACTTTGCTTGCATCTTAACATGAAGCGATTGCACCTAAACAAAGCAAAGCTGGACTTTGAATGACACACAGTGTCTTAACATTAGATGAGCCGAGCAATCAGAAATTGTGCCACATCCCCCCAAACCATCTTAAAAAGTGTGAAGGTGTTCTCTCCATTTTCTTTTTTTGGTTGTTTGCTGTTAAGAAAAGGGTTAAATGCAGTTTCTTCTGCTTGTCTTCTGGTTTCTCTGCCTTCGAGCAGTCTTTTTTTTTAATTTTTTTTATTTTTTTTTTTTTCGGAAACCACAGGGGCTAGAAACTGACTTTAATTCCTTTGATTAAAACGTATTTAATCTCTCAGTCGAGAAGCTGAAACTTCAAGAAAAAATGCACAAGACTCAAGTTACAAGAGCAAGTAACACAAATTCATTAAAACATTGTATTTTTAAATACAGTAAACCTTCAAAAAAAGGAGAATTCATCATTTTTTTTTTACAGAACACTGCAATATTTTTATGAGTAAGCTAGGAACTAGAGAGGAGAAGTACTTCTATTGCTTTTTCTTGCTCTGAGCAGAATGAAAACCTATGCGTTTAAGTTCAAAGCTTGCCTCGGAGGGACTTCGGCTGATCTGCCTGACTTTACTCTCAGCTGTTAGCACTTGGGCGGCAGTTCCAGCACCAGCCTAGGTGGATGTCTCTCAGCACAGCAGTTTCAGGCTTACAATGCACAGTGACACAGTGATCTCTGTGAACTGTAGCTCTGTGGTTAAAGTTTCCTATTCAGTATACCTGTGTTTAAAGGGAAGTGCTGTACCACCAGCCTGAAGTGCTGGCTACACTACAGTAGCAGCTCTGCCTCTGCCGCTTATTTATTTTTTGCCCCTTTTCTCGCTTTATTTTTTCCCTGCCACCTTTGGAAAGAGAAGTCCCTTCCTCCGTAATCCTGGCTCCCTGTCAGAGGGACACCGAGCGCTTCCTCTTCCTCGCAGTGTACTCCCCTACGATGAAATTGGATAAGGAGTAGCTCAGGCGAGTGTCCAAGGTGTCGGAGATGGTGCCACTGCTGCTGGCTTTCACCCATGGACACAGGCACCTGAGCATGGCTCTGCGGATGTAGTTGTCAAAGCAGTAGTAAATGAAAGGGTTGGCACAGCTGTTGGCAAAGGCAAAGGGGCTGCTCACCATCATGCCTACCTGAGCAACCATGTCAAGAAAACAGTCATGCAGCTTCTGCAGTCCCAAAAGGATGGTCATAAGCTTGAAGAGGTTGAAGGGGACCCAAGAGATGACAAAAGCAGCCACCACAATGAAGACGATCTTGATAGATTTTCTCAGTTTCTTATCATGTTTCCCAGATCTCTGGTAATGCACACAGAGTCTCCTTGTGATTGAGCAGTAAAAGGTCAGAATGCTCAACAGTGGGAAGAAGAAGGCCAGGATTAAAATCATCAGTGATGTGATCTGTTTGGATTCTGTCACATCTTTGTCTGTGCAGTACATCTTGCCGTAGCGCTCTTCCAGTTCTCTGGACAAAAGGGTTGGCATCCCTAAGCAGCAGGATAACAACCAGACGCAGAAGCAAAGTCCACTGGAATAGGATCTGGTTCGGACCTTTCTAGCAATGGAGGGGTACATGATGGCAAGGTACCGGTCTGCACTCATACAAGTGAGGAGGAGGATGCTGCAGTACATGTTAACTGAGATGATGTAAGAACTAGCTTTACAGAGGAAAGATCCTACCCTCCACATCCCATCTGATGCCTCCTTGTCCACCCAGAATGGCAGCGTGATGAGGAAGATGAAGTCTGAAGCAGCGAGGTTGATGATGAAGATGTCAATCAGCCTCTGGATCCGTCGCTTGAAGACTAAGGCTACAATAAGGATGGAGTTGCCAAGAATGCCCACCAAGAACACAGCAGCATACAGGATAGGGAGGAAAGCAGTCATGTGTTGTAGCTGCTCATACTGGCAGCTGTCCTCGTAGTAGTAGTCATCATAGTTGAAAGTGACCGTAGTCACAGGCGAAAGCTGAATGAGATCCATTTCTGGCCCAGCTGTCCTCATCTTGAAGCTGAAGAAGGCTCTGAGCTCCCCTCTTCCCTTCCCCTCGTGGCCTTCTTTAAAAACACACTAGCATGTAAGGGGGGAGGAGTAGGGGAGGAGGAGAAAAGTGGTTTTGGGGTGTAATTCTTACCCTTTTAGCCAATCGTGTAGAAAAAAGACAAGCGATGAGCATCTCTGATTAGTCAAAACCCCATCTTCAGAACAAGGAGCTGCTGCTTTTTTTAAAGTCAAGTCTGATTTTATCTGTATTTTATATTTGCTTGTAGAAGCAATCTGGATTTGGGTTTTGCTTTTATTTTGGGGGAGGGAAAGTTGTTTTCAAGATTCTGAAGTTTTAAATTTTTAAGACAGGATATTACTTGTTTGCAGGTTAGAGATTATACCATTTAGAAGAAACCAGGGAGTGGTGAATTCAGGCTCTACTTTCTTTATCTTTCCTTGCAAGCTCAGCTTTTCTGAGGTTTGGAGGCATTTATATTTTCTTTATTCATTTATAGTTGTTTTTTGTTGAGAGTAATTCTGTCATACGGATGTGTTTAGGCAAAAATATTTAAAACTGTGGTCTGTACTTGTTTGGTATCAGTCCCAGGTTCATGCTGCACTGCCAGTGCCCCTTCCTGCCCCTCAGCCCCCCAAATCCCCTGCTCTGGGCACCCCTACACCCAAATTTACCAGCCTGTTTGAGATTTAGAGGACAGTTTGTTGATGTGCCATAATTTCTTCTGCATTTCAAACCCTAGCTTGGTCTACTGAATGGTAGCGTGGTCCTGCTCCTCCTGTTTGTGAAGCCTCCACATCTCTGAGCCATTCTTAGCTATGGAATTCTTTTCCAAAGAGGCCCAATTTTCTCCATCTTTCATTCACAGTTTCACCCACTACTCCAGCTGTGGCTTACCTTACAGTCAGCTCTTTCAGCATTGCACAAAGCAAATGAAAATTTTCCCTTTCTGAAGTACTGAATTTATCACGACTTTGTCAGTGTGTACTAATTCCAAACATCTTCTGGTCTACATCATCCTTTCTCTCTTCTGCACATCAGTTCATTTTCTCCTTCCCTCCCACCTGCATGTTTGCAGACCTATCATGTCTTTGGGATTTTCAAACTTCAAGCAAACTGCTTCCTGGAGAGCTGTTCAGTCCCAGCCGTGCAGATCACATCCATGTACATCTGTCTCCATAGGCTGAAAGCATCTTTATCACACAGGGAGCAAATCAGTCTCAGTCAGTGCACTCTGGATGCTCTCAGGATCGCTCTGCCAGTGTTGAGGTTACGTGCTCCAATGTCCTGGGTTCTTGGTAGACTTCCAGGTGCCTGGACATGCAGCCAGTTGCTGTTACATGACTGGTTGTCAGATGGAGAGATATTTAGACAGGCACTCGCGTGTGTGTATATGCTGATGATTAATAAAGAACTAATTATATACAACAGCCAGTTATACACAACATCAGTGCGGCACTAATGAACTCTCGCTGATGGTTTTTCATGGAATGAGTAAGGATTTAATTGTCTGACTGAGTGTTATTCACCCATCAGAAGCCTCCATGAGAAGAGGTCAAGGTGTATAAAAAGACACTGGCTTACATTACCCATTTGTATACCACGTAACTGTAAACCTGAATAGGCTAAGTGTCATCTTTTAGCCGTCTTTGCCAAGCAATTGAAGATAACGAAAGGTACGCCTACTTTTCAACCGGCGTTGTATAAAAGTGGCCAAATGTCTTGCAGTTAACAGAAATGATTCTTGATGGATTCATTGCAGAGGTGTTTTGTAGTCATCTTTACTTATTTCTACACTGAGAAATGTGCTTCAGTTTCTTAATTCCAAGAAGATCTGAGAAGTGATATGGTAGAGACATTTTCTTTCCATCAGTGCTAGAGTAGAAGATAAGCTGAACCTTGCAGTCTGTGTATAATAGTTTTTCCTCACTTGCAGTCATGGGCATGTGTTATTCTACTCTGCACTTAGATGCTAGCATCTTACATACAGTCACAAGCTTTATACATCAGGCACAAGCTTCCCTCCCTCCACCTCGCATCTCCAGATACTCCTTGAAATTGACTCCACCCTTTCTTAATCTCAGAGTACTAAAAAAAAACAGAAAACAAAAAACAAAACCATAACTTAAAAAAAATAATAATGAAACCATGGAGTTAAGCATATGTATGCAATGTATCTATGTATGTGCTTATGTATGTGCTTGTTGTAAGGGAGTATGTCACTTTGTTGTAAGGGAGAAATATAAGAAAACAGAGGAAATACTCTTTAGCAGGATCTGTTGTGATCAGACAAAGGGAAATAGTTTCAAACTAAAAGGGGGGAGATGTAGGTTGGATATGAGGAAGTTTTTTTATGGTAAGGGTGGTGAGGCACTGCAACATGTTGCCTAGGGAGGTGGTGGATGCCCTGTCCCTAGACACATTCAAGGTCAGGCTGGATGGGGCTCTGAGCAACCTGGTCTAGCTGTAGATGTCCCTGTTCATTGCAGGGAAGTTGGACTAGATGACTTTGAAGGGTCCTTTCCAACTCAAACAATTCAATGATTCTACTTATCAAAACAATAACAAAAAATTGGATGGGATCAGCTCTGTTCTCTGGAGTGTGCTCTGTACTTTCTGAATGCTCTAAAGAGAGTTGTGGATGTTGCTGTGACTTGCTGTTGTAGAGATGTAACATTGCCTCATCTGGGCAGAGCAGAGATACTATGACATGTCATGAATGAAGCCACCTGTAATTGTCCAAGTGAAGCAGCAGCAGATGCATTTCTGAGTAGTCTGTTAGGCTTGTCTTTTTGTGTGTGTGTGTGATAATGATTTGCATAAAGCTTATCTTCTTGCAGGGTCTGCCTATTCCAGAGCTCGTTTGCCTGAAGAAGAGCTAAGTTCTTATGAACACTCAGCACAAAAAAGCTCCCCTCGCAACACTGCTGTGCAGATAATTCAGAAAGCCCAGCACATGATGCACCAAGATCCCAGAGATGCAGCAAAATATGTTGTCACCAGGAGGACAGCCTACGCCCTTTCCTCACCCATCTCCTAGATGTCTACAGTACTTTCCTCCTCCTCCCACTTCTCCCCGGATGAGTGTCAGCCTTTTTCCTGGACAAAACACTTCTGAAGCAACAGCCTCCAGCTTGGCTTTGGTGTATTTTTCTCCAGTCAAGGCACTCATCTTCTCCAACTTTTGCTATAGTCCCATTGAGGCAATGTGAAACATGCAGCCACCGGATGCTGAGTTGTTTTGAACATGAGAATGAACCTGAAGCTTTTGTGATTGCACACTTTTGACAGGTGCTGCAGTTGTGGCTATGCATGTGGTCAGTCCTGCTTCGGCACATCTACTTCTCTCATGGTGCTGCTTTTCTAAAATGCACTTGTGAAGCATGTTGTGTCAGTGTTTGCACCATTTCTTAAGTCTTCTTTGAATCATCATAGAATCACCGTCATCATCATAGAATGGCCTAGGTTGAAAAGGACCTGAAAAATCACCTAGTCTCAACTCCCCTGCCATGGGCAGGGTTGCCAACCACTAGACCAGGCTGCCCAGAGCCACATCATTGTACTGGAGGCAACTGCTAGATAGGTACAGCAGGTAAAAATTGAAACATAATCCTACTCTTATAAAGCCTCAGCAGTTTTTCTGGCAGTAGCAAGGGAGAACATTTCACATGATTGTGCTCAGATGGGTAAAGCCTGCAACACGTTATGGTAGCCTTCTAGTGTTATGGCAGCCTTCTAGTGTTATGGCAAAGCATGTTAAAGATGCACAGCAGAACTATATGTACAGAAAGTGCTTTTATGTAAGCACAGGCATTTTTTAGAGCAGATGAGGTATGCATCAGGAAAGTGTTAACGACAATAAACGCTGAGAAGGAACACAGCTTCATTTGGCCATAAAAGAAAGTGTAGTGATTTCTAAATGATTGTGCTTCAAAAACATTCTGTAAAGAACAAAGATTTGTAGGCCAGTAAAAAAAAGATTGGCTGAAACTGCCCTAGTATGCTGCAGCCGTGGTGGTGGCAGGCTCAGAGGAAACGAGGTGAGTGCCTACCAACAGAAGTTTAATCAGTGCATAAAAATAAAGTTAAAATAATTTCCTACCTGGAGCAATGATCTCCAAAGTGGAGTATGGGAAGAAAATACTTTTGGTACAATTAGTAAATAAAAATATTTTTTGAAATAGTGTTTATTTCCCCTTTTTTTTCCGTCCCTTTTTAATTTCTGTTTTTGCGCTTGTTTTATAATATATTAGTACAGGGGTGGGTGTATATTATTTATAAATAAATATACATATGCATAAATGTATATGTAAATATACGAGTGCGTGCTCAAATGTTATTCTCTGATTGAGGGGCACGGTCAAAAAAGTTTGGGGACTACTGACCTGGAGGAGCGTAGAACCACAGAATCACAAAATGAGTGGGTTGGAAGGGACCTTAAAGCCCATACAGTTCCAACCCTCCTACCCTGGGCAGGGTTGTCACCCACTAGATCAGGCTGCCCAGGGTCCTGTTTGGGTGAGTGGATGTCGTTAAAGTAAACCGGTTCTACTCAACAGATTTGGAAGAAGTGTATGTGGAAAGTCTTCTCTCTGTGAAAATTAGCCTTTGGTCTTCTGTGCCACAGATAGAGAAATACAGAAGGGAAAAATAAAACCAGGGAGACTATAAAAAGGTTTGAGGGGAATCTGGGGGATTTCTGCTGCACTGTCTGTGTGAAATGCTTATGAAAAACTAAAGCCACCATTTTTATTATTACAGAGAGATTTGAGAGAGACATTATCTTGTAGAAAATCGGCTAATGTTATTGGGAAGAATGGGCAGTCACTGAGCCCATTTTTCAGATCTGAACCAGTAACTCAAGAAGTGAATGTGGAAGGTTTTTGTAGCTGTTGTTGTTGTTTTAATTTCTTGTCCTGCATCAATTTTATTTCATACAGATAGTTACTCCTCCTCCAAGATTCTACTTATTTCCCTAACCCGTGAGAGCTAAAACAACACAAATGTATGAAGATTTCCTTTTACAACACAGTAGGGTATTTTGCTTGTTTGCAATACCATGGTTAAACTCCACATCAGTGCTGGGGCACTTCTGCTGGAGGCACGAGCTATCCTATACCATCCAGTGCTTCTATTTAAGAAACTACAGATCTGCACAGAGCAGGAGCAGCCTTTAAGCTATAGCCACCAGCATTATTAGCTTCCTGCTTTCAGGTGTGAACCACTGCAGTTTCTAAAGCAAACTTTGAAAATCTCCCTGAATAATCCTGTTGCATGTCTGGTTGGATGTAGTGGAGTTTCTGTTGAAGCAAATTGAAGTGAGAAAAGCAGAGAAAATGAGGAAAGATTGATGTTAGCAATGAACGTGTGTTTGTTTGTAATGTATTCATTGTGTTATACTTATTATATACAGTGATATTCTTCCAGAAAAGAAAATCCACAGTGTGTAGGCAGCCAGTGGCAGGTTACTCTGGATTCGATATAGAATCATAGAATGGCCTGGGTTGAAAAGGACCACAATGATCATGTAGTTTCAACCCCCCTGCTATGTGCAGGGTCGCCAACCACCAGACCAGGCTGCCCAGAGCCACATCCAGCCTGGCCTTGAATGCCTCCAGGGATGGGGCATCCACAACCTCCTTGGGCAACCTGTTCCAGTGTGTCACCACCCTCTGTGTGAAAAACTTTCTCCTAATATCTAACCTAAACCTCCCCTGTCTTAGCTTAAAACCATTCCCCCTTGTCCTATCACTGTCCACCCTTGTAAACAGCCGTTCCCCCTCCTGTTTATATGCTCCCTTCAAGTACTGGAAGGCCGCAATGAGGTCTCCCCAGAGCCTTCTCTGATCATCCTAGCCCTCTAGAGGACCACTAGCTTCTGTCCTCCTCGTGCTTTCCCTGTTTATACACTTGAGGTTGCAGGGACATGGGTTTTTGGCCACGGCTGCATCTGTGCAGCTGGTGTCCCACGGTCACCTGTTTGTTCTTCCCCTTTTCTGCTTTCCAGGATAAAGTCTTCTGCCGTGTACTTGTAACCTCTCCTCGGTGCTCTTAAATGAATGAGCTCATCAGTGACCCTATTGACACGCCTGTTTGCTTGCCTCCAGCTTCCCAGTGATCAGGTCACCCTGTACTAGTCCCCTTCCCATTTAATTATTTACCCTTCCTTCAGGCCTCGTGTCGCCTGTGAAGTTTTATCAGTGATGATGGTCTGTTTCCTTCCGGCTCATGGATACAAGAGTTAAATATTTCAGACTTCCAAATCCTCCTTTGTTCCCAGTTAAGTGGTGCTGGTGAGCCAATTCCATGATCAAGAAAAGCGGGCTGTCCTGGGAGGGGTTTCTTGCCTAAAAATTATTTTCCCTGCAGTACACAGAGAAATGAAAACTTCGGGTATTCCTGGGTGCTTTTGCAGTTTTGTTGGTTGCTAAAATCAAAACTGGGTGTGGAGGTCTGCCCGCAGGTAACTGGTAGCCACCAGCGGGGAGGGTTTGAAAGTCACTTCGCCGGGATATTGTGTCACCATTTTTATAGGCAATCGAGCGAAAAAGAACAGAATCGTGAGCCTTTATGAGACCGTATAATGACAGCTGCAGACGAGAGAGGGCTGCCGCTCGGTGCTCATAAGGCATTTCGTGTTATTTTAGAATCTCACGACAGGGAGGGGACGTTTGACGACGTCAGGACCGCGATGCCGCCGGTGGCAGGGGACGAAGCGAGCTGGTTTTCTGCGGAGATGACGGCGGGCCGTGCGGGCTCCGGGCGACTACAGCTCCCAGCAGCATCGCGGCGGCGCCGGAAGGGGAAGGCCGGAGGGGCGGCGCCGCTGCTTCGGGAGGTTGGAGGAACTGCAGTTCCCGTGGTGCCGCGCGGCGGGGGGTGGGTCGTAGCCCTGGCCTAGGGGCAGCTGCGGGACGGAAGCGGCGGAGGGGATTGGGAATGGAGGTGATCCGCTGCGGTGAGTACCGCGCTTCGGGTTGGTTGAAGGGCGGAGGGGGGGCCCCGGAGGAAGGGGCGGTTCGCGTTGCGGGCTCGGGGTCTGTCGGCCTGTCTGGCGCTCGGCCCAGCGGTGGGATGAGGCCAGCGGGGCGTTGGCAGCTCCTCGGATGGCAGTGTGGTACGGGATGGGGGCCTGTCCTGCTGGTTGTGTGCCGCGTGTGCTGCGGGTGGTGGTGTGGTCCCGAGGGTTCTTGCCGTCAGGTTTCATCCCCTCCGTTCTTCATCGTTTTCTCTTTATTTTGGCTAACACCAGCTGCTTGCTGCTATCGTGGTTGCAAACTGTTTGGTTTTCTTGTCTCCTTCCAGGGTGCTGCTTGCGTGTCGGTGACATTTCAGGTGCGGAATGAATGGAGCAATTAGGGCCAGCAGGGAGTTGGTGGTCTATGCTTCTGGCTTACCGCAGGACGTCGGTAGCGCAGTGTTGCTGAAGTCACCTGGAACCACTGGAATGTGTGTATGCTGCTGAATCTGAGGAGCTCTAAGGTAAGAAGGCTTGAGTTGCATCACTTCCTACTCCTGTATTGCATGGAGTATCAAAAGGTGGACTGTGTTTGAAAATGTTGCTGGCCACCTCCCCACACTTAATTTTTCAGGTCTTCTGCCTGTTTTCCCTCATAGCAGCCCAATTTCAAGTGTGTTTTCCGAGAAAGTGCTAGAACTCATTAGGTTATGCTTTCAGCCTTGCCTTTTTGTGATGTTGGGTAGAATAAGTTTCCTGAATGTGGTGGCCTGCTGGTTGATGGGAGACAAATTTCTGTATTCCCTTCTGCTGTGGAAAAGTGACTGCATAAAATGCTTATCCACACCCTAGTCCTGTGCTTGGTTGCTTACCAGAACACTTGCTTTTGTGCTATTTTGTGTTTTTTCATTTTCAGCTCTACTGACTTGCTCTTTTTTCCCTTTATGGGAAGTACGTACATCTTTGTATTCCTTCAAATGTTGCTGCTGGTTTGGACTTTTCCTTTTATGTTTTGAAATTTTTACATGCCTCACTGCTTCTTCTAAAAAAAAGTGTAACTTCAGTATCCTGTGAAGCACTTATACGTGAATGCCTGTATGCCACTGCCTTGTGTTGTTTATGTTTGTCTAGTTTAGTCTAACCTATAACCTGTTTGAAATAGTTTGTGCTATTTGAATGAAATGTGCTGGTAGTGCGGTATGAACATACCGTTTTAAAAACAATTAAGGTTCTTTGCTGACAGCCTATAAAGAGAGAAGGTACTTCTATTTAGCATTAATCTTTGTCTCTATAACTACTGTGATGTTTAGTAGTACTAATTCTTTTTTCTCTAAATAATCTCATGTAAAAATACCTCCCACTTTTTTTTTTTTTTTTTTTTTTTTGCATAACTTTCTGGTAACTATTTTAACTGACTATGCTTACAACTCCCATTGAGTCCTGCCTGAGGTTGAATGCTTGATTCTGTCTTGAGCAGGGCAGAGGACACCTCCTTTAAGTGGGTGTACCTCTCCTGCTAGTGGTGATACTCTGTAAATGAGCAAAGTAGCCGTGTTGCTGTTAGTGTCTGTGGCATGGAGTATTTCTAGTTCAGAATTGTCCTGAAGTGCAGATGAGTTATTAATCTATCCTGTAATTGCATTTTTCTTTAAGTACTTGAAGTGCTAGACAGAAGCATAAAGTACTGTTGTTAATAAGGGTGTGTGCTCTTGCTCTGGTGCTGTCTTGTCTGTTGTGCAAATCCATGTGTGTTCTTCATAGAAAGAACCAAGACAAAGCCGCCTGCTGGTTTTTTAGAGACTAGTAGCCACTTAGCTGCTTCTGCTTATCTCCAGAGCTATGCGTTACATCATATGCGTCCATCTTTTTGTCTTGCCTGGGCTGTGTTCAGTGGGGAATTGTCTTGGGCTGTGTATATGTAGATCTCTCTGAAAGTAATTCCTCCTATTTCCATGGGAACTACAGCTGATGCAAAGAATGCAGTAAGTCAGTAGAGCAAATTCTCAGCTACAGAGCGCTATTCTTCCACACACTCCCCACCATTACCTGTGCGTTTTTGCCAGTGATGAACAAGAGCCAGCACGCCCATTTGTGGAAACCTGCACCAGCGGAGGTGATTCAGTGTCACTGTCGCACTGCTGAAACGCATGATCCACTGCCTCACTCTGCTCACATGCCCTGTTTGGTCTCTGGAAATGTTCGGCAAGCATCAGTGGAGGTCAATAGGTGCCATTTTTTTCCTCATGGAAGAAATTCATTCCCATGCCTCTGCTTTGTCCACACTTCTGTGTCAGGTACTATTTCGTCTGACTGCCCCTCTGCTGCTATCTTACACAACATCAAAATGTGATTAAGTTCTGTCAGGAAGATTCAGCCTCTATCGCCATACCACCAACATCTGCCTCTGTTGTAGGCCAGTGTGATAAAATAGGAGGTGTTACTTCCGAAGCAGCACTAGTATGTAATACAGTTATTGTATATAAGCCACAAAACTTGCTTTATTTTTTTTTATTAAAACATAAAAAAAGAGTAATAAACAAACACAGAATTAGTGTGATATTTGTCCTTGTTTTTGTGAAACTAACACATAAATATAGTTCAGTGGCAGTGGCTGCAGTTCTTAGTTCTCAAAGTCCTTGTCAGAGATTTTTGGATGAAATTTTACTCTTTCTGTGCTTTGTCATTGAAAACAATTGTTCACAAATGTACGTACTGCCAAAAAGCGATGAAATGAATAAGGTGTGACTGTGAAGTGAGGGATGTTTGTCCTCTGGTAAGGGAAGGCTTATATAAGTCCAGTAGAGAGAGAGGGTCAGATTTTTGAGTTGAATACTTGGCTGTAACTCTGTACATTCAGTTAGAAAATTTGCAGGTGAATGTGTTTGTCAGCTGAAAGTAGTCATGAATGTATGAAGAAATTGATGTTTTTTGAAATCTTGAGACCTGTTCTCAAATTCCTTTATCTAAATGGAAAGCATGACTGGATATTTTCTCTGTTCACAGAACTACTGTGTTCAGCCAGTGTATCAAAATGCGTAACATTATTTCCCATCACTTAAGTCAGCACTGCACTGTGCCCTACACTGCTGTGTGGTTGTTGTGAGCAATGGGTGTGCCTGCTCGGTGGGGCAGAGCTGCTGCCATGATGATGTGGGGCAGGAGGTGGCCACAGGGTGGGATGGTCTGGACTGCGTGCAGCCTACAGGTTGAATGTGCTGGCCTTACATGGTTGAACATCAGTGGGTGGCCATGGGTAATGAATGCTAGGCAGTGCTTGATTTTTTTGTTTTTATTTTTTGACCCTTCAATTTGCTTGTGACAGAATTGTGATATCAGCTCTGTCAAATCCACTGTATATTTTCCAGTGTGTAGCAAGCTGACCAGAAATGTTTGATTGTGTTTTAATGCTGCTCTGATTTAAATAATAATAATAATAATAATAATAATAATAATAATTTTCAGCACCAATGTTGTGGACCTGGCAGCAGGGATGTAGTATCTGAAGACAGTTCTTCTTGAGCTGGTTGCTGACATGGGCCAGCAGTGTGTGCTTGCAGCCCAGAAGGCCAGCTGCATTATAAGAGCAGTGGTTAGCAGGGAGAGGGAGGTGATTGTCCCCCTCTACTCAGCTCTTGTGAGGCCCCCTCTGGAGTACTACGTCCAGGCCTGGGGCCTCCAGTACAGGAAGGACATAGAGCTCCTGGAGTGGGTCCAGAGGAGGGCCGCTGAGATGATCAGAGGGCTGGAGCACCTCTACTATGAGGAAAGGTTGAGGGAACTGGGCTTGTTTAGCTTAGAAAAAGAGAAGGCTTGGGGGAGACCTCATTGTGGCCTTCCCGTATGTGAAGGGAGCATATAAACAGGAAGGGGAAATGGCTGTTCATGAGAGTGGGCAGTGATAGGACAAGGGGGAATGGTCTTAAACTGAGACAGGGGAGGTTTAGGTTAGATGTTAGGAGGAAGTTTTTCACTCAGAGGGTGGTGATGCACTGGAACAAGTTGCCCAAGGAGGTTGTGGATGCCCCATCCCTGGAGGCATTCAAGGCCAGGCTGGATGTGGCTCTGGGCAGCCCGGTCTGGTGGTTGGTGACCCTGCACATAGCAGGGGGTTGAAACTAGATGATCATTATAGTCCTTTTCAACCCAGGCCATTCTGTGATTCTGTGATTATTTTTTCTGTATATTAGGTACTTAGTTTATAGAACTGCGTGTTATCAAAAGGTAACAGGTGCAAAACAATTGACCTGTAATGTCTTGCTTATATTATTGTTTCAGTGGGTACTACTTTGAGGCTGGAGCTTGTAGGCTCTCTTGTGATTCCTTCCTCCAGAGAAATCCCTTTCTAAAAAGAAGAGTCTACTGCAGAGGGCTCTTCCGGTAGTGAGTGTGTCTTCAGTACAGTGGAAAATCCGGCCTGGCTGGCTCACCTGCTTGTTCTGGTGCTTACCCTAAGACAGTTCCCAGGGCATCTGCTGAGTTGGGCAGTTTGCAACACAGTGTTGGCTGCAGAGATGCTGCTTGCTGTGTGAGAAGTTCATGAAGGGGAAGAGGTCCCTGGGTGAACTCAGTTTGGAAGAATAGTGGGGTCAGTGCTATACAGCAGCCTGCTGTGTTCCTCTTCTGCTCATCCAATGCTCTGTGTACTTTGAGCTAGGTTCTAGAATGTCAAGGAACAGTATATGTACGAAACCAAAGATTGAACAGTACACTGAGTATTTGCTTCTAAATCGTGTTGCTGTGTCTTCTGGATAAATAATCCCAGATATTATTTCTTCCTGCTGATATACTTACATAGCTTATAAAGGTTCAGAGCTTGTGCATTGCTTTTTAGAGTTGCAAGCGTTGTGGTGTTTCAAGTCAGTACTACTTGTTAGTTCAGAAAAACATCAGTTCTAATCTCGATCATTTCTAAGTAGTTAAATAAGGCATACTGTCTGTAATTATATCTCTTCCAGTATAGAAATGAGGCATAGGGAATGATATAAGTATACATAATCTCACTCCCAACTCCATTAGTCAGTTTGAGCCAAGTAGAGGAGCAGGTAGGAGGGAAAAGAAATGAGAAAGGCATAGTTAGCAACAGATATTGGTGCCTTTGAAGCTCCCTGCTTATTTTGCACCTTGTTTCGTAGTTTAGAAATTTGTGTTGACATATCTGACTTGAGCACTCACTTTTTTTTTTTTCCCTTGTCAATGTTGTATGTTTAGGCATTTGTTGTTCCCAATTAATTTCACTTCGAAGGAGCTAGGCTAAAATAAAATATTTTCACAGAAGTATCACAGAATCACCAAGGTTGGAAAAGACCTACAAGATCATCCAGTCCAACCATCTACCTATTACCAATAGCACTCCCTAAACCATATCCCTCAGTGCAACATCCAAACGTTTCTTGAACACCTCCAGGGTCTGCGACTCCACCACCTCCCTGGGCAGCCCATTCCAGTGGCTGACCACTCTTTCAGAGAAATAGTATTTCCTAACATCCAGCCTGAATCTCCCCTGATGCAGTTTGAATCCATTCCCTCTAGTCCTATCACCAGTTACACAAGAGAAGAGGCTGACCCCCAGTTCACTACAGTCTCCCTTCAGGTAGTGATAGAGAGCAATAAGGTCTGCCCTGAGCCTCCTCCAGACTGAGCAATGCCAGCTCCCTAAGCCACTCCTCATAAGGCCTGTGCTCCAGACCCCTCACCAGCTTCGCAGCCCTTCTTTGAACACGTTCCAGAGCCTCAATGTCTGTCTTGCAGTGAGGGGCCCAAAACTGGACGCAGTACTGGACGTGCGGCCTTACCAGTGCTGAGTACAGGGGGACAATCACTTTCCTGTTCCTGCTGGTAACACTGTTTCTGATGCAAGCCAGGATGCCATTGGCCTTCGTGGCCACCTGGGCACACTGCAGGCTCATGTTTAGCCTAGCATCAATCAATACCCCCAGGTCCATTTCCTCTACACAGTCTTCCAGCCACTCTGCCCCAAACCTATAGCACTGCCTGGGGTTGTTGTGGCCCAAGTATAGGACCTGGCATTTGGTCTTGTTGAAGATCATCCAATTGGCTTCAGCCCAGCTCTCCAGCCTGTCCAGATCAATTTTGATCAAGATGTGTGGGGGAGGGAAGATAAAATGAGCGGTAGAGAAGAACTGATTCGATTGTATGGTAGCTCATGACACCAGAACAGCTCTAGCTGCAGAAGTGACTTCAGTTGATACTTGATTTGGCAAGATCATCAAGCCCTGTTTATCGTTATCCATAGATTTGAGTACTGCAAACACGTGACAAATATTTCAAAGTCCTCTGACATATTGCAGTATCTACAAAATGTTGTGTATTAGCAATCAGTTATTCACTGTAATCACAGTATTGTCCAAATGTAAGTGCATGTCATATCAGTTTTTTCCCTTGCTGCCTTTGCCCCTGAGTTTGTGCTTTGATGCGGGCCTGTGAAAGAAGGCCTTAGTTACTTCTCACAGGGAGCCAGAGCAAGGTCCTCCTAGTGGTACATGAGGGTATTTCAGTTTTGGAGATAGTGTCATGTAATGCCCATGAAACAGGGCGTTCCCTTGGAAATATTTTAGTTCTCCAGAAATGCCTCTGCATATCCTGTGGCATTATCTCAGCATTTATTGTAATTTCCATACTTGTCCTTCCCTGCTTCCTTTGTGTTATGTCTCTAGTGCCTAGTGACACTTCACAGTTTCCTAAAAGGCATTCCGGCATTTTGGCATGGCTGCCCTTTGTGAGCAGTCTGGAAAAGGCTTTTTGGCATCTGTGTGATTCTTACCTTTGCTGTAAACACAAGCTGTGAAAGTCATATGGGGTGGCAGGCTAAAAATAGCTTCTACCCTTGCTAATCTCTTTAAGGAAAGGTAAATCTTCTGACTGAGTGCTGTAGTTGGATTCTCTGTTTTCTGTGGTTGCCTACATCAAGATCAGAAGTGCCAGTGAGCTGTGCCATCTGCTTTGGGGGCAGAATTGCTATTTCTCTCTTGGGGTGATGTATAGAGGCTGGGAGAAGAGCGATACCTGTGCCTTGAATTCACAGATCCAGTGAGTATGGAGTAGTACTGTAGACTTAGTATTTCTGTGCTTCTGGCATCTTGGAAAAGAAAAAGATGCATATCCTAAAGAAACATTGCATAACAGGAATGATGTCTTGAGGATGACGCTGCTAAGATAACTTTGTGTTTAGCATCAGAGGAGTTACTCACTTGGACCTTCTCTCTCATTTCAGCAGCAATGATGGATAACCGTTTTGCTACAGCGCTGGTAATTGCATGTGTTCTCAGCCTCATCTCCACCATATATATGGCAGCTTCGTTGGGCACTGATTTTTGGTATGAATATCACACTCTGTCCCCTGCTGAGAACATTACTGAAGCTGGCAGGAGCATCTGGGAGGAATTTATCAGTGAAGAGGCAGATGAGAAGACCTACACAGATGCACTATTCCGATGCAATGGCACAGTTGGGTTGTGGAGGAGGTGCATTACTGTACCCAAAAACTCTCATTGGTACAGCCCACCAGGTATCTCTGGACAAATTCACACTTCATAGCTTTGCCTAAAGTGCTGCTTTCTTCACCTGGGAAGCTTATTTCTAACTTGTATGTTTACTTTGTAATAATGGCAATGTAAACTTGTAAAGAAGTGATATGTGAAACGGTATATGTCTGTCAGTGCTACAGAGTCTGAATTTGGTATATTGTATGTGATCTGAATTTAGTCTGGTATAACTTTGGCTGTTTTTGGTTTTTTTTTTGTGTGTGTTTTTTTTTTGCACCTACTGCACAACAGGTGATACAGTTATTATGGCTCTACTAGTTATCCTCTATCTGTGAGTTCAAAGGGGAGGGGGAATCAAAACAACTACTTTGTCAAGGCAACACTTGCTCCTTTCAGATGGTTATTTGTTTTCCTCACATGCCACGAATGCCCTGCTGTGATATCAGCAAATTTTGGAGCTGTTGGAGATAGAATGACAAATTTTGACAAATGTTGGTTGCTTTAAAGAAGTGTGGTGGAAATTCTGCATGTATAATGCTATGCCTTGTACTAACTACATTATCATTACTGTCAAGATATCCTACAAAATTGTTTTGGGAAGTATTTTTTTCTTAGTCTGAAGTTGTGCTAGGAGGAGCTTCCCAGTTTAAATGCTTAGGAGAATTGAATGGAGAAGGGGAGTTGGAAAAAACTAATGGCAATTGTCTGGGTTTTTTTTTGTTTGTTTGTTTGTTTTGTTCCAGAAACTGATATGACTACAAACTGCATCAGTTTTTCCCTCTCTGATCAGTTTATGGAGAAGTACATAGAGCCTGGAAATCACAACAGTGGCACAGATTTGAATCGGACTTGTAAGTGTCTTTCACATCTTGCGGGTAAAAACAGTGGGATTTAAAGAAAAAAAAAAAAAAAAAGGAATGGGGTTTCCCAAATGCAGTCACTGGTGAGACAATATCTGTATCTTGCTCTGCAGGTTTTTTGTTGTTGTTTTTTGTTTGTTTGTTTACAATAGCACAAGTAGTAGGTCAAAGCTTTAAAGGAAAACTTAGGTACCCTAGTCTGTTCTAGCGAAGACTTTGGCTATGAGTGTTCTACAGGAATTTGGAAGTTTAAAGTTCTTTCTACTTTGGTGGAGCCTTTTGTCCTTTTTAGCTAAACCAATGAAGGAGTGTGGGTGGAAAGGAACACAGCATGGTGGAGAAGGTCAGTTCAATAAACCTGGCTTGTGTATTTTTTTAATGTGCAGATCTCTGGCGATTGCAGTTTCTCCTGCCATTTGTTAGCCTTGGTCTTATGTGCTTTGGAGCTCTGATTGGGCTCTGTGCATGCGCCTGTCGCAGCCTATACCCTGCCATTGCCACCGGAGTCCTCCATTTTCTTGCAGGTAGGTCCTCTGCCATCTGTCACTTACTCTCCCTCCTCTATAAGCTCTTAGTGACAGCCAGAGCACTTCAGCAGTGAACTAACTGCACTTTTCTTCTGCTTCCCCCAGGACTTTGTACACTGGGCCTGGTTGGCTGCTATGTAGCTGGGATTGAGCTGCTTCATAAGAAGCTGCCCCTGCCTGGTGACGTGAGGGGTGAATTTGGCTGGTCCTTCTGCCTAGCCTGTGTCTCAGCACCTTTGCAGTTTATGGCAGCTGCTCTTTTCATCTGGGCAGCTCGCACCAACCGAAAGGAATTCACTCTCTTGAAAGCGTACCGTGTAGCATAGTAAGTGCTGCTACCCAAGTATTAGGTTTCCATGTAACAGACTCCCCTCAACCCTTATTACTTTTATTGTTCTTTTAGACAGAAATTTGGCCTTGTACTGCTTGCTTCTTGCCAGTTGAGGCAGAATTGCCTGCAGGCCCTGAAGACAAAGACCTTTGGGCTAAATGCCAAAACTTTGCCAGAAGTCTGCAGAACTTAGTTTCTAAAAATGGTTTTTAATATGTATATGTTTTTAAGCTTTCTTTGGTTGATTTTTCCCTTAGTTAAATGTGTATCTCCTCTTAATTTTATTACCCTGTCAGTCTGGAGGAAATAGGGAAGGCATTGTGATGTGGAAGTGAGATAGGAAAGGGTGCAGGTAGGCAAGAATGGGAACTGGAGGGCACAAATAATAAGTCATGAGTTGGGCACTCTCCATAGGCCATAGAGCAGACAAGAGACATGTGGGAACAGAAGAACCTGTGTTGTGGAAATGCTGTAGTTAAATTGGTGCTGTAGCTTAGTTTTAGGTCTCTTACTCTTGCTAGTTTGTTACTTTCTATGGCTTCTGCCAAAACTGATGTAGGCAAAACAGCTGGCTCTGTGAGTGGTTGCACAGTACATTCCCCTAAACAGAGAATCTGTGCTGCTTTTGCTGTGGGAGAGGAGAAGTTTCCCTGTGTGGAACTTTGTGCTACTGTAGGTACACTGCTTCCAGGTACCTACACTACATGTATTTGTGCACTGTAATCTTAACTTACGCTTTTTGCTTGCTGTGAAATAAGACTTTCCTCTTTCCTGTTGTATTGAAGGCAAACCTTTACAACCTTTTTAACTTTGAGTTTGATTTAGTGTATGTATATGTACATAATACAAACTTTTGTAAAACTCTTATTTTACCTATGTAGTACATAACAGGTTGTTTGTTTTTTTTTTAAAGGTGCTTCTCAATTCCCACCTTGCCGCAAATCTATTGTTTAAATGAAATAAAACAGTCCTCAAACTTTTGATGTTGTGTGAATTTGTTGGGATAGGGAGGGAGTGTTCTAGAATGATGGGGGGGGGAGGGGAGGGAACTACGCATCTCTCTGTAGTCAGGGAAATATCACCAGAAACAAATACATTTTGTTAGATTTCTTATTCTTGAAGCCTTTCTAACATATTTGTCACTGGAGGGATGCGCACCCACTTCAGTTCCAATGAGCTCCCAGTCTTTGCATGTATTTCTTCTAAGTTACTGCATTTCTAGCCAGTCTGGGTGGCATGTCCTGCCTAGAAAAGTGTTCCAAGACTAAATTGTTTAATTCTGAAGCCTTAACTCCTCTCATTTCCTTGCTTTGTTCTCAATATAGGAAACGTTTTAGAAGAGATGAATCCTAAAAAGGAATGACTCTGGTATCAAGGGTTCTGTGAGTTACTGCTAACGGGGATGACATGGAAGTTGGCACATTGTCTTTCTGCTGTTGTCTTCTGTTTGAATAGGTGTTTGCTGGTTTCTTGAAGATCAGGGACCTTGTTAGTACAGTTTCTTCAGTGTTTTTTCTGGTTTGTGGTAGAGAACAACCCACTTCTCCTTCTAGCATTGCTGCAATCTTTACAAAGTGAACCAAGATAAGCACATGCATGATTCTGAAAACCAAGATTGACGTTCAGAAAGTCTTGCTGTTCAATACTTCGTCACCTCTCCAACTAAAAATGATTCTCTGCAAACTCCAAGTCTGTTCTAACCTGTTGAGAGGAGCTCTGATACTGTTTGCATAATCTGAGAAAACATGGACGTTGTAGCTGCAGTTATGAATTCATGCTAATTTGTTGGGAATTTATGGAACAATTAAGTAGGTCCTGCATGGCTCAGGTAGGTAACACCTAATGTTGTTCAAGGCGATTTCCCTTTACTGACAGAACCTGCATTGCATTCCCTGATGTTGGCTTACACTGCAAATTGCTGTAACATCCCTTGAACAGCAGGCTGTGCTGCAATTTCTCACTTAAAACAGATCCTGCACACCATTCCTGGGTGTGGGTTCACACTGCGTATTTTCATTACCCTGGTGCTTTTTACAGTAATTTCTGTTGTTTTCCTTTCTCACACAACTCTGCACCCTGATGCTGGTTTACACTGCAGTTGTCCTGGGTCAATTAAACCCCTAAAATATCTTTTCATTGTTGTTTCTGTTGTTGTTTACAGCTTACTTTCTTTGGCAGCTGATGTGTCTGACAGGTGCAGATTCACTGTGGGCGATAACTGCCAAACTGATGAATCAGATCTGCCAGTGTATCACAAGGGAGGTCTGTCAGATGAAGAGTCCGACTGTTAGTGTTATACCATGTTTTTTTTTTTTTTTCCATTACGTCAGCTATTTGTTCTTGTTTTCTTGGTGTGTCAGCTGACATGATTAGCAGATGCTGGATCCTGTGGGATTTTCTTTCTATTATTTTCGGTGTGTTCTTACTTCCTCAGCTGAACTGTCTGACTAGCACTGGTTCACTCAAAGTTATGTCTCATAAGTTCTTTAGGTCTGTTACTTAATGTTTGTTCTTTTCCTTGGTCAATTGGCATATCAGGCTGGCACTGTATCAGTCAGAATTTCCGTTACTTCAGTGACCTCTTCGCTTAATTTCATTCATTTCTTAATTTCTCAGCTGTAGTTTCTGTCTGCTACTGGTTCGCTCTGGAGTCGCGCTGTAGTTTTGTTGGTGCTGTAGTTTCATTTTCTGTCTGCACATAAGTGTTCAACTGCCAGTGGTTCACTCTGGAACTGATTCCCATTATTTTTGCTGGGTTTTTTTTTGTTTTTTTTTACTTGGACTTCTGAAGTGGTGTACTGACAGTACACCTCTTGAGCTCTTGAGCTTATGTCAGGTATATCTGCTAGGTATTTCTATTGTCTTACTTTGTCAACTGCCATATCAGCCTGGATGGATGAGTTGGGAATTTTTTTCATCTATTTCAACTGAAGATGCTACTTGCCTAGTGTTCCCTTGTTTCCCTGCTGAAGTGTTGGACTACCACTGGATCACAGTAAAGGTTATTTGTGCTAGTTTTTGTAGTCTGTCAGCTGAAGTGTTGGACTGACACTCTCACTTGGGAGGCTAGTTTGGCTAGATCCGTTTTTGCGGGTACTGTTTATAGTTGGTCAGCTGAAATGTGAGACTGCAATTGTTGCTCTCTACAGGCCGTATGACAGCCATACTTTTCTGTCAGCTGAAGTGCAAGACTTCCATGCCGTGTTGCTGCCGTGTTGCTGCCGTGTTGCTGCCCTTATTTTTCTTAGTCAGCCATCTGATGTGCCGGGCTACCATTCCTTCTATTTGGGTGCTATTTTATGTACATCATGTCTGTCCATCATGTCCCTTATTTATGTCATCTGAAGTGCTAGACTGCCATTCCATCATTCTGGATGGGGATTTCTGCGTGGGCTTTCTGCCTTTTTTCTTCATCTGTCACCTGAAGTGCTGGATAGCCTTTGCTTCTCTCTAGAGGCTGCTTCAGCTGCTGCCACTGCTTCTGATATTTATGCTGTTTCCCTTAGTCTGTCATCTTAAAGCTGGTGTGCCATCACTTATTTTTGTTATTTCAATTTTTTCTGTTATTTCCATTTCTCTGTCATCAAAAGCGCTGGGCTGCTTATTCTTTTATCTGGTGTCCGCTTCCATCAGGTGGCTGGTTCCGTTGTTTGGTTCCGTTGTTTGGTTCCGTTGTTTGGTTCCGTTGTTTGGTTCCGTTACTCTGTCATCTGAAGTACTTGTCTGCCTCATCTGAAGTACTTGTCTGCCTTTTCTTATATCTGAATAGTGTTTCCACTAGTATTTCCACTACTTTGCCATAGAGCTGCTGGCCTGCCATTTCTTATATTTGGAGGCTGTTTCCGTTCCTGGGGTTACTTCCGTTACATTGTCATCTGAACTGCTGGTCTGTTATTTCTTTTCTCTGGAGTCTATTTACGTCCGTCCGTTACTCTGTCATCTGAAGTGCTGACCTGATATTCTTTTTTTTCTGGAGTCTATATCTGGTATCTCTGGTATTTAGGGGTATAACCCTCTGTAACCTTTATTTCTGTTACTTTGCCATAGAACTGCTGGCCTGACATTCCTTTTTGCAGGAGGATGTTGTTGCGTTTCCCGTCGTTGTTGCGTTTCCCGTCGTTGTTGCGTTTGTTTCTGGTTACTTTGTCATTTGAATTGCTCGCGTGCCATTCCTTATCTCTGGAGGGTTATTTCCGTTTTATTTCCTTCCCTTACATTTATTTATTTCCTTCCGTTATTTCCCTTACCCTGTTGTTTGACTTGCAAGCCTGCCATTCTTTGTCTCTGGAGGTTATGCCTGTAATGTCTGTTACTTCAGATAATTTGACGTTTGAGTTGCTCGTCTGCGTTGCTTCCCCGTTGCTTCCCCGTTGCTTCCCCGTTGCTTCCCCGTTGCTTCCCCGTTGCTTCCCCGTTGCTTCCCCGTTGCTTCCCCGTTGCTTCCCCGTTGCTTCCCCGTTGCTTCCCCGTTGCTTCCCCGTTGCTTCCCCGTTGCTTCCCCATTCTACTCTTGTTTGAATAGCAGGCCTGCCATTCCTTGCCTCTGGTGGTATTTTTGTTATTTCCGTCTCTCTGTCATCAAAAGTTCTGGGCTGCTTTTTCTTTTATGGACTCCATTTCCGTTAGTTCCGTTACTTCAGTTTCTCTGTCATCAAAAGTGCTGGGCTGCTTTTTCTTTTACCTGATGTCTATTTCTGTTACTTCCGTTATTTTTGGTATTTCCGTTATTTTGTTGTTTGAATGGCACACCTGCCATTCCTTGCCTTGGTGGTTTTTTCCATTTTTTTCCATTTGTTTTTCCCTTTTTTTTCCCAGTTTTTGTCTTTTATCTGTTATTTCCCTTACATTGATGTTTGATTTTCAGGCCTGCCAATCTGTATCTCTGGAGGTTAATTACTTGATTTCCGTTATTTTCTTTATTCTGTTGCTTAAATAGAAGGCCTTGCCTTGCCTCTGGTGGTTATTGCCGCTATTTTTGTTTGTCGTCAAAAGTGTTGGGCCGCTTTTTCGTTTGTCTGGAGACCTTTGCGGTTACTTTGCAGTTAGTTACTTTGCAGTTAGTTACTTTGCAGTTAGTTACTTTGCAGTTAGTTACTTTGCAGTTAGTTACTTTGCAGTTAGTTACTTTGCAGTTAGTTACTTTGCAGTTAGTTACTTTGCAGTTAGTTACTTTGCAGTTAGTTACTTTGCAGTTAGTTACTTTGCAGTTAGTTCCGTTTCTGAGTTATCAAAAATGCTCGGCTGCTTTTTTTTTTAATCTGGTGTCCACTTCCGTTACTTCCTTCCTTTTGTTCCGTTACTTCCTTCCTTTTGTTCCGTTACTTCCTTCCTTTTGTTCCGTTACTTCCTTCCTTTTGTTCCGTTACTTCCTTCCTTTTGTTCCGTTACTTCCTTCCTTTTGTTCCGTTACTTCCTTCCTTTTGTTCCGTTACTTCCTTCCTTTTGTTCCGTTACTTCCTCTGTCATCAAAATGCTGGGCTGCTTTTTCTTTTATCTGGTGGTTGTTTCCGTTGTTTCTCTTGTACCCGTTACTCTGTCATCAAAAGTGCTGGGCTGCTTTTTCTTTTATCTGATGTCTATTTCTGTTACTTCCGTTATTTTTGCTATTTCCGGTATATTGTTGCAGACCAGCCATTCTTTGCTTCTGGTGGTTATTACCATTATTTCCATTTGTCATAAAAAGTGCTGGGCTGCATTTTCTTTTATCTGGAGCCTGTTTCCGTTGTTTCCGGTTAGGTGTCATCAAAAGTGCTGGGCTGCTTTTTCTTTTATTTGGAGAGCATTTCTGTTATTATTTATTTCTGTTATTATTTATTTCTGTTATTATTTATTTCTGTTATTATTTATTTCTGTTATTATTTATTTCTGTTATTATTTATTTCTGTTATTATTTATTTCTGTTATTATTTATTTCTGTTATTATTTATTTCTGTTATTATTTATTTCTGTTATTATTTCTGTTTCTTTGTCATCAAAAGTGCTTTCTGAAGCACTTCTTCATCTGCTTTCTGAATAGCAGACCTGCCATTCCTTTCCCCTGGTGGTTATTGAGGTTATTTCCATTTTTCATCAAAAGTGCTGGGCTGCTTTTTCTTGTATTTGGAGACCATCTCCGTTATTTCCGTTCGTTCTTTCCGTTATTTACATTTCTCTGTCATCAAAAGTGTTGGCTGCATTTTCTTTTATCTGGTGTCTATTTCCGTTGCTCCCGTTACTTCTGTTATCCTGCTGTCTGAATAGCAGACCTTTTTTTTTTTCCCCCCCCGTTTTATCAGTTATTTCCGTTTCTCTCTCATCAGAAGTGCTGGGATTCTTTTTCTTTTATCTGGTGTCTGTTTCCGTTGTTTCTCCGTTGGTTGGTTGTTTCTCCGTTGGTTGGTTGTTTCTCCGTTGGTTGGTTGTTTCTCCGTTGGTTGGTTGTTTCTCCGTTGGTTCCTTATTTATTTCCCTTATTTCCGTTGTTTGTGATTCTCTTTCATCAGAAGTGCTGATCTGCTTTTTCTTTTTTTCTGGTGTCTGTTTCCGTTGTTTCCGTTTCTCTGACATCAAAAGTGCTGGGCTGCTTTTTCTTTTAATTGGAGACCACTTCTGCTCTTTCCGCTCTTTCCATTTCTTACGTTCTTTCTGTTCTTTCCATAGTTACATTTCCGTAGTTAGTTACGTTACGTTTCCGTAGTTCCCTTTCCTATGTTTCTGTGTCATCAAAAGTGCTGGGCTGCTTTTTCTTTTATCTGGTGTCTATTTCCCCCCCCCCCTTTTTTCTTCCTTTTCCCCCCTTTTCCCCTTTTTCCGTTTATGTGTCAACAAAAGTGCTGGGCTGCTATTTCTTTTATCCGGTGACCATTTCAGTTACTTCCATTACTTCTCGTTCTTCCGTTACTTCTGTATTTTTCCGTTACTTCCGTTTCTGTGTCATCAAAAGTGCTGGGCTGCTTTTTCTTTTATCTGATGTCTATTTCTGTTATTTCTGTAATTTTGTTGTTTGAATTGCAGACCAGCCATTCTTTACATCTGGTGGTTATTGCCGTTATTTCCATTTGTCATCGAAATGTGTTTTTTCCGTCGTCATTTCTATCGTTGTTTCCATTGTCGTTTCCTTTTCTGTGTCATCAAAAGTGCTAGGCTGCTTTTCCTTTTATCTGATGTCTTTTTCCATTTTTTCCGTTATGTCCTCAACAAAAGTGATGTGTCAACAAAAGTGATGGGCTGCTTTTTCTTTTATCTGGTGTCTATTTCCGTTACTTCCGTCACTTCCGCTATTCTGTTGTTTGAATAGCAGACCTGCCGCTCCTTACCTCTGGTAGTTATTGCCGTTATTTCCGTTTGTCATCAAAAGTGTTGGACTGCTTTTTTTTTTTTTTTTTTTTTTTTTTACTTGGAGACCATTTCTGTTGTTGTTGTTTCCGTTGTTGTTTCCATTGTTGTTGTTTCTCTGTCATCAAAAGTGCTGGGCTGCTTTATCTTTTATTTTGAGACCGTTTACGTTACTTCTGTTGTGCTTCCGTTGTGATTTTTGTTTCTGTGTCATCAAAAGTGCTGGGTTGCTTTTTCTTTTATCTGGTTACAATTTCCATTCCTTTCGTTACTTCTGTTATTTCCATTATTTCAGTTATTCTGTTGTTTGAATAGCAGACCTGCCATTCCTTACCTCTGGTGGTTATTGCCATTATTTCCATTTTTCATCAAAAGTGTTGGGTGCTTTTTTTTTTTTCATTTGGAGACTATTGCCGTTATTTATTTCCGTTATTGCCGTTATTTATTTCCGTTATTGCCGTTATTTATTTCCGTTATTTATTTCCGTTACTTCCAGTACTTCCTTTATTGCCCTTATTTCCTTTATTTCCATTATTTCCGTTATCTCTGCTGTTTACAATTCTCTGTCATCAGAAGTGCTGGGCTGTTTTTTCATTTATCTGGTGTCTGTTTCCGTTCATTCTTTCCGTTCTTTCCATTCTTTTTCTGTTCTTTTTCCGTTCTTTCATTTCTTACGTTTCTCCCGTTTCTTCTGTTATTTCCGCTATTTCCATTTCTTCTGGTTTTTCCATTTCTTCCCGTTTTTCCATTTTATCAGTTATTTCCGTTTCTATATCATCAAAAGTGCTGGGCTGCTTTTCGTTATATCTGTTGTCTATTTCCGTTACTTCTGTTATTTCCATTACTTACGTTATTTCCTTTATTTTGTTGTTTGAATTGCAGACCAGCCATTCTTTACATCTGGTGGTTATTGCCGTTATTTCCATTTCTCTTCGAAAGTGTTGGATTACTTTTTCTTTTTTTCTGGAGAGCATTTCCGTCGTTATTTATTTTATTTCCGTCGTTATTTATTTTATTTCCGTCGTTATTTATTTTATTTCCGTCGTTATTTATTTTATTTCAGTCGTTATTTCCGTTTCAGACGTTTCTTCAGTTTTTTTTCTGTTCTTTCTGTATTTTCCATTATTTCCATCTTTTCCGTTTTATCAGCTACTTCTGTTTCTCTGTCATCAAAAGTGCTGGGCTGCATTTTCTTTGATCTGTTGTCCTTTTCCATTATTTCCGTTATTCTTTTGTTTGAATAGCAGACCAGCCATTCTTTACATCTCGTGGTTATTGCCGTTATTTCCGCTTGTCATCCAAAGTGTTGGCTGCTTTTTCTTTTATCTGGTGACCGATAATTGCTGGACTACCATTCCTTGTCTCTTCAGGTTACTTCCGTTATTTCCGTTATTCTCTTTTCTGAATTGCAGGTCTGCCATTCCCTGTCTCAGTAGGTTATTTCTTTTATTTCCATTATTTCCGTTATATCTGTTATTTCCGTTACTCTGTTGTTTAAATTTCTGGACTGCCATTCCTTTTCTCTTGAGGTTGTTTCTGTTATTTCCGTTATATCTGTTATTTCCATTATTTCCTTTTCTGAATTGCAGGCCATTCCCTGTCTCTGGAGGTTATTTCTGTTATTTCCATCATTTTCGTTACTTCTCTTATTTCCATTTTTTCCATTACTGTGTTTTTTGAATTGCCATTCCCTTTTTCTGGAGTTAATTTCCATTATTTCCTTTATTTTCGTTTTTTTTTTTTCCTGTTGTTTCCGTTGTTTCCGTTACTCTGTCATCAAAAGTGCTGGCCTACTTTTTCTTTTACCTGGAGTCCATTTTTGTTGTTCCTGTTGTTTTTTTTAATTTTTGTTATTTCCGATATTTCCGTTACTCTGTCCCCTGAAGAGCAGCCCTGCTCTCCCTTTTTTCTTAAGTCTGTTTTTGTTGCTTCCGTTGCTTCGGCTGTTTCATTTACTTTGCCGTTTGAATTGCTCACCTGCCGTTTCTTATCTCAGAAGCCTATTTCCTTTATTTCTGTTATTTCCGTTATTGCCTTTATTGCCATTTTTTCCGTTACTCTGTTGTCTGAAGTGCTGGCCTGCGATTTGTTAACTCTGGGTACTATTTCTGTTATGTCTGTGATGTCTGTTATGCCCATTTTTTCTGTTACTCTATCATCCGAAGTGCTGGGCTGCTATTCATTTTTCCTGGAGTTTATTTCTGTTTCTTTTCCGTTTCTAATGTTTCTAACATTTCTTCTGTTTCTTCCATATCATCTGTTACTTCTGTTACTTCCTTTACTTCTGTTATTTCCATTATTTCTGTTACTCTGTCGTTTGAATTGCTTGTCTAACGTTTCTTATCTCTGGAGGCTGTTTCCTTACTTCCGTTACTCAGTCATCTGAAGTGCTGGTCTGCTCTTTCTTTTATCTGGTGTCCATTTCCATTATTTCTGTTATTTCCGAACTTTCTGTTATTTCTGCTATTTCTGTTATTTCCCTTATTTCCATTACTCTGTCGTTTGAATTGCTCATCTGCCATTTCCTATCTCTGGAGGCTATTTCCATTATTTCTGTTATTTCCATTATTTCTGTTGCTCTGTCATCTGAATTGCTGGCCTGCCATTTCTCTGGGTAATGTTTCCGCTATGTCTGTTATGTCCGTTATGCCCGTTTTTTCCATTGCTCTATAATCAGAAGTTCTACACTGCTGTTCATTTTTTTCTGGAGTTTAGTTCCGTTTCTTCCGTTTCTTTACCATTTCTTCCCTTTCTTCCGCTTCCTCCATTACTTCTGTTACTTCCGTTATTACTATTATTTCCATTACTCTGTCGTTTGAAGTGCTGGCCTGCTCTTTCCTTTATCTGGAGTCCATTTAAGTTATTTCTGTTATTTCCGTGATCTCCATTTTTTTTCTGTTTTTTTTTCCCGTTACTCTGTTAGCTGATGTGCTGGCTGACCATTTCTTTTCTCTGGATTCTTTATCCACTATGTCCGTTATGTCCATTTTTTCCCCTTTATCATCTGAAGTGTGGGCTGCTATTCATTTTTCCTGAAGTTTATTTCCGTTTCTTCCGTTTCTGTTCCGTTTCTTCTGTTTCATCCGTTGTTTCCGTTACTTCTGCTATTTCCATTATTTCCGTTACTCTGTTGTTTGAATTGCTCATTTGCCATTTCTTATCTCTGGAGGCTGTTTCCGTTATTTCCATTATTCCCGTTACTCTGTCATCTGAAGTGCTGGCCAGCTCTTTCTTTTATCTGGAGTCCATTTCCGTTATTTCCAATTTTTCCTTTATTTCCGTTATTTTCATTTTTTTACCCTTTACTCAGTCATCTGAAGTGCTGGTCTGCTCTTTCTTTTGTCTGGTGTCCATTTCCATTATTTCCGATATTTCTGTTACTTCCGATATTTTTGTAATTTCCACTATTTCCATTAATTCCGTTACTCTGTTGTTTGAATTGCTCATCTGGCGTTTCTTATCTCTGGAGGCTATTTCCAATATTTCCATTATTTCCGTTACTCTATCTTGCATTCTGATATCATTGTTAGTAAAATAAGTTTTCCTCCTTAGATCATTGCCGCTGCTCTGTTTGTTTCCTTGAGCCCAGCTCCCATCTCCCTGCCCCTTTTCCCCTTTCCCTTCCCATTTTTGGGCAGTGGAGGGCCCACGGGCCTACTGCCCCTCTGTCATGGACATAGATTGATCTAGATAACTCCGTGATGCTGCTAAAAAGGGAAGGAAACAAAAACAAAACAAAAGACACACTGTACAGTGTCCAGAGATTGGTAGACTGCCCAGACTACAATCTAATCTATGAAGGTCAAAATAGAAATGCTTTTGCAGTCTCGGGCTTAAAGTAATCCTTTTTTTTTTCTCTTTTTTTCCCCCTACTAACGTTAAAAGCTTCAGAATGCCCACATTCTCCACCACAAACTGTCATGGAGTTATCTAGATCGATCTACATCCGTTCTTTGCATTATTTATTTTCTTTATTTCCTTTATTTCTGTTATAACTTTTTTTTCCATTATTTCCATTACCATAGAACTGCTTGCCTGCCATTCCTTTTTTTCTGGAGGTTATTTGCGTTCTTTCCGTTATTTGCATTATTTCTGTTGTTTCCGCTATAGCCTTTATTTCCAATACTTGGCCATAGAACTGCTGGCCTGCCATTCCTTTTCTCTGGAGGATGTTTCTGTTATTTCCATTCTTCCCGTTATTTCTGTTACTCTGTCGTCTGAATTGCTTGTCAGCCATTACTTATCTCTGGAGGCTATTTCCGTTCTTTCTGTTTTTTTCATTTCTTTCTGTTGTTTATTTCCTTTATTTCCTTTATAACCTTTATTTTCATTATTTTTGTTACTTTACCATACAACTGCTGGCCTGCCATTTCTTTTATCTGGAGGTTATTTCCATTCTTTCCATTATTTCTGTTATTATCTTTAGTACCTTCATAACCTTTTTAACCTTTATTTCCAGTCTCATAGAACTGCTGGTCTGTTGTTCGTTTTCTCCGGAGGTTGTTCTTTCCGTTCTTTCCATTATTTATTTCCTTTACTTGCTTTATTTCTGTTATAACCTTTATTTCCGTTCTTTCTGTTACTTTACCATAGAACTGCTGGCCTGCCATTCCTTTTCCTGGTGGCTATTTCCGCTACTCCGTCCTTTGAAGTGCTAGTCTGCCACTTCTCATCTCTGGAGGCTATTTCGGTTCTTTCCATTCTTTCTGTTCTTTCCGCTCTTTCTTTCCACTCTTTCCATTACTTATTTCCATTATTTCCGTTAATTTATCATAGAACTACTGACCTGCCATTCCTTTTCTCTGGAGGATGTTTCCGTTATTTGTGTTGTTTCTGTTATTTGCCTTACTTGCATTATTTCCATACTAACCTTTATAACTGTTATTTCCGTTACTTTGCCATAGAATTGCTCGCCTACCAATAATTTTTTTCTGGATGTTATTTCCAGTTTTTCCACTATTTCCATTGATTTGCTTTAATTTCTGTTATTTCCATTATTTCTGTTTTTACCTTTATAACCTTTATTTCCGTTACTTTGCCATAGAACTGCTGGCCCACTGTTCCTGTTCTCTGGGGGATGTTTCTGTTATGTCCATTACTGTGTCATCTGAAGTGCTGGTCTGTCATCTCTTTTCTCTGGAGGCTATTTCCGTTAATTTTTGTTAATTTTTCTTTTTTCCATTCTTTATGTTCTTTTCATTACTTTGTCATCTGAAGTGCTGACCTGCCATTTCTCATCTCTGAAGGCTATTTCCATTCTTTCCTCTATTTTTGTTATTTATTTCCTTTATTTCCTTTATTTCCATTTTGACTTTTATTTCCATTATTTCTGTTAATTTATCATAGAACAGCTGACCTGCCATTCCTTTTCTCTGGAGGATGTTTCTCCTATTTACATTATTTGCCTTAAGTGAGTTATTTGCCTTATTTGCTTTATTTGCCTTGTTTCCGTTATAGTCTTCATTATCGCTATTTCTGTTACTTTGCCATAGAGTGTCTGGCCTGCCAATCCTTTTCTCTGGAGGCTATTTCCATTGTTTTCCATTATTTTCCTTTATTTTCCATTATTTCCGTTCTTTACATTATTCCTGTCATTTCCATTAATTTCTGATATTTCCATTATTTACATTAGTCTGTCATCTGAAGTGATGGTCTGCCATTTCTTACCTCTGGAGGCTCCTTCCATTCTTTCCGTTATTTCCATGTCTTTGTCATCTGAACTGCTGGCCTGCCATTACTTTTCTCTGGAGGCTATTTCCGTTATTTCCGTTATTTCCGTTATTTCCGTTATTTCCGTTATTTCCGTTATTTCCGTTATTTCCGTTATTTCCATTTTTTTTTTCATATTCGGTCATCTGCTTTTCTCTGGGGGCTATTTCTGATATTTCCATTATTTTCATTATCCTCATTATTTCCTTTACTTCCATTATTTCCCTTATTTCCCATTATTTCTGTTACTTTGTCATCTGTAGTGCTAGCCAGCCATTCCTTTTCTCCGGAGGCCATTTCCATTATTTCTGTTATTTACTTTATTTCCGTTATTTCCATTATTTTTTCTTAGACTGTCATTTGAAGTGCCGGAGTGCCATTTCTTCTCTCTGGAGGGAATTTCCATTATTTCCATTATTTTCCTTATTTCCCATAATCTGTCTTCTGATGTGCTGGACTGCCATTACTTGTCTGGAGGGTATTTTTGTTATTTCCGCTATTTCCATTATTTCTATTATTTCCCTTACGTTTTACTTAGTCTGTTATCTGAAGTGTTGGACTGCCATTCCTTTTCTCTGGAGGCTATTTCCGTTATTTCCCTTTTTTTCTTCTTGGTCTTTCCTCTGGAGTCCTGGACTGCCATTCCCTCTGTCTGGAGGATATTTCCGTTATTTCCGTTATTTCCATTTTTTTCCATTATTTCCGTTACTCTGTCATCTGAAGTGCTTGCCTGCCATTCCTTTTCTCAAGAGTCTATTTCCGTTGTTTCCATTAGCTCCGTTGTTTCCATTATTTCCTTTATTTCCATTATTCCCATTATTTCTGTTATTTCATTTACTCCATTATCTGAAGGGCTGGGCTGCCATTCCTTCTGTCTGGAGGCTATTGCCATTACTTATGTCCATTACTTATGTCGATTACTTACGTCCATTACTTATGTCTGTTACTTTCATTATTTGTATTATTTCCCTTACTCTGTCATCTGAAGTGCCGGACTGCCTCACCTTCTCTCTGGAATTTCTTTCGGTTAGTTTCGTTATTTCTGTCATTTCCATTATTTACATTATTTTTCTTAGTCTTTTATCTGAGATGCTGTCCTGCTATTCCTTTTCTCTGGGGGCTGTTTCTGTTATTTCCATTATTTCCATTGAATCTGTTGCGTCTGTTGTATCCCTTTTATCCGTTGTATCTGTTATTTCCCTTGTTTCAGTTTTATCCATCTTATCTGTTATTTCGGTTATTTTTCCTAGTCTGTCATCTGAAGTTTTCGTAATCTGTTATCTGGATTGCCATTCCTTCTCTCTGTAGGCTATTTCTGTTATCTCCTTTATTTTTTTTTTAGCCTGTCGTCAGTAGTGCTAGCCTGCCATTCCTTTTCTCTGGAGCTCTTTCATTCTTTTCCTTCTTTCTCTTCTTTCCCTTTTTTCTGTGATTTTTGTTATTTCTGTTATTTCCCTTACTCTGTCATCTGAACTGCTGGACAGCCATTCCTTCTCGTTGGAGGATCTTGCCGTTACTTGTGTCTGTTACTTGTATTACTTGTAGTATTTCCCTTATTCTGCCATCTGAAGTGCAGGACTGCCTCACCGTCTCTCTGGAGTTTATTTCTGGTTGTTCCGTTATTTTTGTTATTTCTGTTATTTTTCTTAGTCTGTGATCTGAGGTGCTGGCCTACTATTCCTTTTCTCTGGAGGCAATTTCCATTATTTCTGTTATTTCCTTTGTATCTCTTCTATCCGTTGTATCCGTTGCATCCATTGTATCTGTTATTTCTGTTATTTCCGCTATTTTTTTTCAGCCTGTCATCTGAAGTGCTGGACTACCATTCCTTTTCCCTGGAGGCTATTTTCATTATTTTTGTTATTTATCACACAGAATCACACAGAATTATCGAGGTTGGAAAAGACCTAGAAGATCATCCAGTCCAACCATTACCAATACTTCCCAGCTAAATCATACCCCTCAACGCAACATCCAAACGTTTCTTGAACACTCCCATGGTCGGTGACTCCACCACCTCCCTGGGCAGTGCATTCCAATGCCTGACTACCCTTTCCGAGTAGTAATACTTCCTAATGTCCAGCCTGAACCTCCCCTGGCGCAGCTTGAAACCATTCCCTCTAGTTCTATCACTGATTACACGAGAGAAGAGGCCGACCCCCATCTCACCACAACCTCCCTTCAGGAAGTTATAGAGAGCTATAAGGTCTCCCCTGAGCCTCCTCTTCTCCAGGCTGAACAATCCCAGCTCCCTCAACCGCTCCTCATAAGGCCTGTGCTCCAGACCCCTCACCAGCTTCGTAGCCCTCCTCTGAACACGTTCCAGGGCCTTGATGTCTTTCTTGCAGTGAGGGGCCCAAAACTGAACACAGTACTCGAGGTGCGGCCGCACCAATGCCGAGTACAGGGGGACAATTACCTCCCTGTTCCTGCTAGTAACACTGTTTTTGATGCAAGCACACTGTTTTATGTTTCTTCCGTTACCTCCATTACTTCCATTACTTCTGTTACCCTAGTTATTTCCATTATTTCTGTTATTTACGTTATTATTTTTCTTGTTCTGTCATCTGAAGTGCTGGACCGCCATTCCTTCTCTCTGGAAGCTGTATCCTTTATCTCTATTATTTCCATTCTTTCCGTTACATCTGTTATTTCCGATCTTTTTCTTAGGCTGTCATCATTTAGTGCTGGACTTCTTTTCCTTCTCTCTGGAGGCTATTTCTGTTATTTGCATTATTTCCATTACTTCCATTACTCTGTCATCTAAACTGCTGGACTGGCGTTTTTTCTCTGTGGAGGTTATTCCCATTATTTATTTCCCTTATTTCTTTCTGTTATTTCCTTCCGTTATTTATTTCCATTATTTATTTCTGTTATTTTTTGCCTTTATTTCCATTATTTCTGTTATTTTTCCAAGTCTGACATCTGAATTGCTGGATTGCCGTTCCGACTCTAAAGATTCTATGATTTCTGTTATTTCCATTTTTTCATTTCCATTATTTTCTTACTTTTTCAGCTAGAGCATTGGAATGCCCCTGGTTCACTCTGTAGCCAATTTGTTTCTGTTATTTCGTTCCCATTATTTCATTTATTTTTTTACTTTGTCATCTGAAGTGTCTGTCATTGGTTTACTCTGGAGCTTACATTCCTTATGTAAATTATTTATTTTTGTTTTCTTCCTTTGTCAAGGGACGTACCAGGCTGATGATGAATCACGTGGGAGATTATTTCTGTTATTCCCATAATTTCCATTATTTTCTTACTTTGTCAGCTGATTTGTTGTACTGTCACTAGTTCACCCTGGAGCTTATGTCAGACATGACTGTTGTGCCCATTACATGGTTTTTTTTCTCTTACTTGGACAACTGGCATGTCAGGCTGAGGCTGGATCACTCGGGAATTCCATTTTTTCTGTTATTTCCACTATTTTCTAGCATAAGCCACATTGCTAGGGCATGCTGCATTTCTGATATCCTGGCAACCTATGGCTAAATGCTGTTTCATCCTTAAATCTTTTAGGGGATATGACCCCATTGCCCTGACAGTTGCTCTACGTTAGGCAATGTCCATCAAACCCTGGCAGTTTCTGGAGGACATGAGTCTCTCTTCCTGAGCTAGCCTGTCCTACAGCTTTTCTCCCTCCTGCACTTCTCAGGCTTCTCTTTTTGAAGATATCACCATGAAGTTAAGACCCCAGGGCACTGCAGCAGTGAAGCCTTAGGTGCTGCACACCAGGCGCTCACAGATCAGTAGACACTGTAAAAATTTCTTTTGGGGCTCAGGTGTAACCTGGAAGCAATAATAATGCTCTGTCCTCATCTAAGTCTGACTAGATTGTATTATCAATAAATCATGAGCAGACCTTTCATTCATGAAAAATATTGGACAACACTGTTTAGTTTATTGCTATATTATCTATATTATATTATAGTATATATAACTCTATTGCTTAACTTGCCAGCATGAACATTATGGCACTCCTCGATGTTATTCTTTTCCCTCTTATTAGGTAATATGGATCATGTTTCATTCTATAGCTGGCTTCATCTTCAAACTGCCACTACACAAACTGTTTTTCTCTGTCCTTGAGTCCCTTCCATCATGCACCTGTACACCAATATTTTGGAGGGACAGAATCGCTAACACACATAGCACTGAAAAAACCTCAGTGTTGCAGAGGCCTCACCTTGCCATTGGTGCTGACACCCACAGAAATGGCTGGGTATTTCATCTGAAGAACAGCCTACATGGGATAACGGACGGCCTTGCTTCTACAAGAACATACATCTCAAAAATCATCAGGTAAATATCGTTAAATATTGTGTAGTCCTTGTAATTTTTTCTTCCCTTTATCTGAAGACTTTTCTCTAATGATCGTTTTCAATAACAGGAAGCTCAAGAGCACGTAATGTTTTCATCACTGCACCCAAGAAGAAATGGAGGGCCAGCTGCTTTGATGGTGCAAACCAATGGGATTCTGTTTTCTACCTACAGAGCTATTTCACCTGAATAGCCCTCAGATTGTGTAGACTAACCCAAGTAAATCACCCGAGACTCACAGTGAATTTATTCTATATGCAGTTTCGGAGAAATTGTGACCTGACTGTATAGCTCAGTTTGTTGAGATGATAACCAATAGCCCCATGTACTACCTGCTATTACTGGCAAGGTTCAAGCAGGGTGATGTACAAAATACACATGCAGGAAATGAAATAAGGGAATTCATTTACTTTCCCTAACCAATTATAAAAATGCCCTAATGATCCCAATATGCTTACCATAGCATAGTGAGACCATGATTAGCTCTTAATTTATTACTTAATTTATTTATTACTTAATTTATGTATTTGTTAATATGTTAATTAGCTTTGGCAACAGCAATCAATAATTGCACAGATAGATAACAAACTCAACCAGTCTGCAATGTGAAGTAATCACAAGGAAACAATACCTTAGTTCTGCTTTCCGTTTTAAGTTCAAATTTGGGCATCCCTCTAGAACTCTTCTTCAGACATGGCAAATACATTTGGCTATCAGAGGAGTCTGTATTTCTTTATTTTGTGTTTATTGCTGATCTGGGGAAAAAAATAA
Organism: Alectoris magna; assembly: GCA_030625065.1. Taxonomy (NCBI): domain Eukaryota; kingdom Metazoa; phylum Chordata; class Aves; order Galliformes; family Phasianidae; genus Alectoris; species Alectoris magna. The sequence goes on from CM060560.1 coordinate 113,445,996, forward strand.
TATTTCCAGAGGAGGGGAATATGAGAAATTGGAACAGAATGAAATTATGATCTGAACGTTATAATGCCTTTTTGATCAAGTTTTTAATTCAGTAAGTCTTTGAAATAAAAACATTAAATGTACATTTAAAACCTAAATGACTCAGATATATCCAAGCCATAGAGTAGATGATTTCAGCACTCAAATTGGCTTTGCAGATTGCTAACACTGATGGACAGTCCATCAGAGTCAAGCAGCAGGTTACTGTCTATCTCAGAGCTCATTTTCCTGCCAGAGGCTCCAGTGGAGCTCCCCTTCGGGTGTGCACAACTATTTTCACATGTGAGTGTTAGCTACTACTTTTCCTTGTCCCTGATTTCCTTGTTTAGAAAGTCAACTTTTGCGTTGCAGACTGGAGGTAGAGTGCAAGCCAAATAACAGACCATGTAGATAAGGAATCCCTAAGATACCAGAACAAGATACAGCATTCAATCTGTATTTTTCTCAGTCCTTTAGGCACTGTGCAGTTTCTAGTTCATCTCCTGGATTACGAACGCTGAGAATCCAGTAAGTAATCTTCACACCTCTCCTTTTGTTCCCACTGATGATGGGGACCTCTCAGGTGTCTGCCATTGGAACTCGCTCTAATGGCTGCCTTGTTCATTCTGCCCCAGGTGGTTTTTAAAACTTCTCACTTTGTTTGCACTTCCTGTTTTGAAGACCTGCATCCATAAAGGGCAGTAGTAAGGACACCAACCCTCTAACATCCTCCTTCCTTATTTAACTGTGAGGTTAAATATTAGCCAGCAGCAGCTCAACTAGGATTTCCAATTACCACTTCAGTCTAACTACTTGAGGAAATTTCCAAGGAAGGAAGGATAAGCAGCATGGCTACTCCTGGGCATTGTGATGCTGCACGTGACCATGTGGTTGGGTGCTGGCCTCACATGGCTTTCCTCACTTTCCTGGTGCAAGCATATTGCCCATGGCAGAGGTAGTGATGGGCATTCAGGTTAGAGTTCAGGCTCACAGTCACTGTAGGATTGTACTCATCCATCTGAGCTCTGAGTGAAGAACAACTGCATGACTGGTGAAATCCATGCCCTGTATCTCTGTTGCTGAGCCTACTTTGCCTAGCTCTGTTGTGCCATGTGCCCTGTGTCACAATAGGCACTCGGTATATAAACATGTCCTGAAAACTTGCCCAGTAAAGATCGCAGCTGCAGACAGACTGTGCTCAGAAAAAGGAAGCCCAAGTAAGCCACTTGCCACTGACCTTTGATTGCAATGCCAATGTTTGGCAAGCAAACATTTAGAAGCACACCATTAAACAGGGAGGCACAGCTTTACCACAGTGAATGCCATCAAGGGATGCATCTGGGACAGGCCAACAGCTTTCTTCTTCTCTCCCTCTCCCAGTGGAGCAGCCTGTTGCAGCCACCACCCGTCAGGCTGCCAGCAGCAACTGGCATGAACTCAGTACACGCCAGCTCCAGGGACCTGATCCTAACCACTGACTGTGGCTGGGACCAACATACTGGGGAGTGTTCAGGAAATTAGTTGGTGTTGGTCAGGTGCAGTAATAGGTGCAGCAATTGTGGGTATTTTTTCCCTCTGGAGTAGCCCAGAATTAGCTGTGTTGGTCAGTTTATAATTAGATATTTGCATCTAACAGGATTATCTTTCTGTTAGATGTTTATAGTTTTGTCTCTTCTTTTTTAAATGTGAAAAATAATCAGTCTTAAATATATATACACATGTATATTTAAAATTATATACACACCTTGAAAGAATGATCTATAAAAAGGGAGAATCCTTGCCAGGTGGACACTGCAGCAGAAAAGCCAGAGCCACAGGCAGGGCAGTGGTAAGCTTCCCTTTTCCGAAGCCACTCAAAGGTTAACCAGCGTCTGTAAGCAACCAGCTTAGAGAAGGAACACAGCTTAATGCTGGGGCTGCCTTGGGGATGCCAGCCCTCCCAGAGCCAGTGGCACACACACAGGGAGCCCTTGCCCTCAGCAGCACAGGAGGGAGCCCTCTGGGGAGGTCTGGGACTGGGCTGGGACTAAGGGAAGTCGCAGGAGGGAGTGTTCCTCTATTGCAGGCGTACACAGGCAGATGTATATGCATAAAAACCCTGGAAGCGGAGAGCTGTTGAACACACCCACACCTCCATTCGCTTGGCAGTACTGGGCTGCTGAACGCCAGCACACAGCATCGTACCGGTACCGAGGAGCTCTGCCCATGGGCTGGCGGCTGTTGCTGCTACTTCTGCTGCACGCAGGTGAGTGCCGTGTCTGTGCTCCATCCCTTCCCCCCCTACAGCCCCCACCCTGAGCAGCTTCTCCCCTTGCCACCAGCTTTGCCTTCTTCACCTATACTATTTGGCTGAGTAAAAAGCGCTGCCTTTTTTTTTTTTCTTTTTTTTTTTTTTTTTTTCCACCTTAACAGAGCGGGACTGTGTAAGCAAGCTGTGTGTCTGTTTTGTTTCCATGGTGGTTTCAGTAGCAGGTAATGCAAAAACACAGATTGCTTTCTTTTGAGGATAGTTTTCTGCTACAAAGTTGCTGGTGTTGGTCTTTCCTTCCAGAAGTGCCTTCTTTTTACACCAGCGTCTAAGGGGCGAGCAGCTTTCATTGAATCACGGGATGGCTGGCTTGGAAAGGACCTCAAAGCCCAACCAGTTCCAGCCCATGCTGCAGGCAGGGCTGCCAACTGCCAGATCAGGCTACCTAGGGCCTCATCCAACCTGGCCTTCCTTTCATACAAAGTCCAAAAAGAAAAAAAGATCCTTTAAGGAAAGCCATGAATATCTGCTAACATAAAGACCTTACACGTAATAGCAACATAACAGTAAATTGTCTGAAGTTCTACCCATGCTATCCCTGTTGGGGTTCATGCCCATAAGCACACACACAATCCACACAAAGGTCTCTCTTTTAATTCTGTGCAGAATTAGGTGCCTGGCGATCCTTTGTAAAGCACCAACATCTTGAATGGAAGTGAGGTTATTTATACGTAGCTGTTAAAGAAAAAAAAAAAAACATTTACAGTATCTAATTGATTACTGTATTTCAACTTCACTGGGAATGCATATTATGGGGTGGAGGACTGTAGATTTGGGAAGGAATAGCCGCTTTAATCTCACCTCCATAATGACAGGCATATTTTTTTTAAATATGCAGTTATGCCTTAAAGAACCAAAAGGTGATTTATAGGACACTTTCTCACCCATTCTTTTTGATATCAACACATCACTGTATGTTTGCCATACTTGTGGCTAAATTGTTTCTTTCTCACTCATTCTTTGCATATCTGTGATCAACTGTTAATACTTTGTTGTGCTTGGAAAACTAGAATTTTCCCCCCCTTTGAGACTGTTATGTCTACTTTCTTGTCCTCAGTGGGCTACACCTTTAGCTCTGTTTTAAAGTAAGAACCAAAACATTGCCTTAATCTACAACAAAGGCTGCTTGTCTCAAAAGGAAATAGCAGGTTTGAGCTGTCAGATCCACCTCCACTTGTCTCCTTGCAGGTATGCTCTCTGCTGAGGTTCCCCATTCATTGTATAGCTAATGATAGACAATACTTTAATGGAGGATGTGGCTGATTTCAGGCTGCTGGGGAGACTTGGGCTCTTCTCAAGGATTCCACACATTGGCTTAGCTGCCCAGCATAGGAAATGCAGTTTTGGCTCTTGCTCCAGTTATTAGCTGAACACTTGGTTAGTGAAATGTGCTTTCTAGGACCAACCATCAGCTAGAGTATCTTGCTGCCAGCTCAAAGCCCACCGAGCTTTCGAAGGATAAAACAGAAACATCAGATGCTGACTGAATATCTCAATTATTTTAAACTCTCAAGGAGCAAAGCCTGAGGCCTTTCTTCTGGACTCAATTCCCTCTGGATCCTTTTTTCTGCTTTCATAACTAGCTCTGTGCTGTAATTACTGTTCCTTGATCCTCAGAGATATCCCCAAAAGAAGAATGGTATTTCTTCTGGGTGAGGCACAGTTACCTTACACCAGCCTCTGTTTCCAGGCTGAGTCCAGTGGTCCTGCCTTAAAAGGTCAGGAAAGATGGCTGAAAAATATAGCAAGCTCCTTCTTAGGAAGGAGGCTGAACAACTAAAAGACGTTTCTGTTGGAACATTTTTAGGTCTGCAGGCTAAAGCAGGCTGTAGAAGTGTGATTTTTGCCTGAAATCCAGAGCAGTTCAGCAGTTCCGGTGGCATTACCTGTGGCAGACCTGCAGCCTGCTGCTGACTGTGAAGCATCCACTGTTTGGACAAGGGAAACAGGTTACCACTTCACTTTCAAACAACATGGGTTTAATATGTTTTTAGCACAAAAACTGAACACTCAAGTAGTGTTCAGGTGAGGGGAGCTATTTCTTTTTCAGGAATGAGCATTTATTCCCTGAGGAGTGCACTGGAAACATAAGGAGGCTGTGTGAAGGCCCAAGACAGGGGCTTTGCTCCCTTCTGAGCTGGCTGCAGCCAGCTGCTGCGGGAAAATGATGACAGAAAAACTGGAAGCTGGGCTGCAAGCCCACCAATAGCAGAGAGGAGCAAATGGGCAGATTGACAGTAACAGGGACAGACCCACATTGCCTTCGAAGGGGTTTGGATCAAGCCCAGGAAGTGAGCTGGAGTACTAGAGGGGAGAGGCCCAAGAGAGGGGATTAAATGGCTGGATTTTAAAAGGAAAGAAACAGTTTTAATAATAGTATTGAGTCCCCGGGTGGTTTAGGGGATTAATTAGCCTGTGTTTGCACAGCACTATGAAGAAGTCAAGCTCAGGGTCAAAGCCCTGCTCTATGGTGTGAACACCCTCAGGCCCCATACTTTGCTCAGGCCATCCCACAGCCAGGGGGCAGTGGGGTCAATGCTGGGGAGCCTGGTAGCACCTCCAGGGGGCTTGGTGCCAGCGGTAAGTAGCTCAGCCTTAATGGGGATGCTCTGTGGTGCATGTTGGTAGAGCCCAAAGTACGCTTGGTACTTCATTGTGAGCCCAGGAGGTAATCACTGCTGTTTGTTGCCATTGTTATTGTGATAAGCATCAAAGCTCCTATCAAGCTTAAAAGTGATTTATGTATTAGGGGCAGATACTCTTGGTTTCTGTAACAGTTTCTGCAACTGAGTCAGTGGTTCTTTAAAAAAGAAAAAAAAATAAATTAAACATTTGAAATTGTGATATTATTTGAAAGACCTGTAATTCAAAAGACTCCAGACTGGGTGGCTGTCTGAACTTCAACTAACAGAGAACTTGTTTTTTCCTATTTTTCTTTTTTTCCAAATTCATGTAGCCAACTTAGCATTACGACTTAAGTGGACTGTAGTAACAGAAGTGGATGTGCATGTCGACAGCACTTCAAAATGCTCACAAGAAGGCCATTATCCACACATACTAGCTAGCTTAGGCCCTTTGTCTTAGATGAAGTATGCCTTGCAGGCCTGAGGACTTGCAGCTGTTTCTGGATGAGAATTAGTAGTACTGTCAGCTCTGTATGATCTGAAGAACAAGTTAAAATATCCTGAATAGTAGGAAAAGTATGAATAATACAAGGCAAGTTGGCCAACAGAGAAACCTCGTTTTTTTTTCTGTGGATTGTGGGTGCAGTCAGGTAGTTTGCTGGCTCTCTGCTGCTTCATAATGCATCTGGGATCCTGGCTCAGCCAATATGCTCTGTCGGGTTGGGAACTCTATGGTGCAGTGAACCTCACTTGACTGCATGGAGCTTGCATAACCCCAGACGAGATGAACAGCTTGGACTCTATAATGTGCAAATCTGGGTGTGTAGCTTCAAATTTCAAGGTAGCCCCAGATGCAATCTAACTACAGTCACACACTGGTGCACCAGAGCAAGGAAGTCTGGATTGATCTGAGCTGCCTATGTGGAGTATGTTTGTGTATTTGTTCCCTTTGCAGGGTGAACATAATTATCAAGGCTCCATCTAAATAACTACTCAAGGCCAAAAATATCCCTGTAAAGGTTTTAAGAAAATCAGCATATTATCACCTGTCTGTTTAATCCTTGTGTGAAACCATGTCCTGCCTTTGCAGTTTGGAAAGGTGGTCTGGGAAAATCCCATTCACTACACACCCGAGGAATCATTGAATTGGCAGGCGCTATATCATGTGGCACGGGACGGTCTCCCTTGGCATATATTGGCTATGGATGTTACTGCGGACTGGGAGGACGAGGCTGGCCTAAAGATAAAACAGACTGGTAAGAAGAACCTCAATTGTATGTCCAAAAGCAGCGCAGCTCTCCATATTCTTCCCTATCTGTACTCCTGTGCCTCGAAGAACTCACTATAGAGGAAACTTAGTATTTGTCAACTGTAAGCAAGGAGCCATGTACCATCTGGTGTTTGAATGAGGGCTTTGCCACCTCCTGGATGACAGCAGAGCTCCTGGGACCTTGTACTACGTGGGTGGAGGGCAAGGAAGAAACTAGGATATGAGCTCATTAAATAGTACTTCTTATTCACAGAAAGCAAGCCCTGCCTGGAGAGATAGGAGCGATTAAAAGGTTTGGATGATCATTTCACCTCATCCTGAAAATGGCAGTGATGTCGCCCTCTGCAGGGATCTAGAATTTTGCAAGGTGTAATCAAACCTGTTGTCTTCATCACCTGTCTGTTTAAAGCAAATCAAGCAAGAAAAACAACAGGCGAGGGCACGTGTAGTATTTCTCCTTTTCCTTAGTAGATGCTGTGCTTTTTATTTCCAAGAATAAAAATGTATAGATAAGATGTTGCGATGAAAGGCTTCTTGTACTTTGCAGTTAGTACACACGTAAATCTTTAATGTGATGGACTCTTGTGTGCTCTGAGCCCTTTATGTACAATCTTATCTGGTTTAAAACCTCAAAGGAAGAGCACAGAAGTCTATCTGCTTTTGTCTGCAGCCAGCAAGCCAGGTGTTACCCACACACTAGAGCAGCTTTTCTCAGAAGGGAAGGCAATGCATAGCAAACTGGAAAGGAAATTGGCTGAGCCTTCCAGGGTGCCCAGCTCCTGGAGACATTGTATATTTCTACCAAATTAAACTTTGACGCTGGAAGTGGCAGGACAGAAGAAGGAAAGAAAAAAGAAAAAGAAAAAAAAAAGGAAGAGAAGATGCCCAGGCTAATGACTGGTTCCTCTGTGGGCATAAAGGAGCAAGGAGCCTATGAAGTAGGCAACACAAGACTTAGGAAAAAACAAGTAGCTGGCAATGATGTGTCCTAGGTTTCAGGCCTAGAGATTACTGTTAATGTTTAATAGTATCTCCTGATATGCTTGTAACCATCGACAGCTCTGTCTGTACACATTTATCATTTTTTGTTAGCCTTCATAATCTCTTATCATCAAGACTCTTACAATCAACACTTCAAAGTAAAACATGACTTCACTAATTTGAATACTTCATTTGCTGAAGGCCCAAATGGTGTCACCTGGAAGCTGTTTTCCAGACAATCACTGATACCAGATCTAGGTGACTCTGGGTGTCATCCGGGTGATGCAAGTGCTCAATACTCCTGGAAAAGATAGAGAGCAACATCTGATCAGGTGTTCATTGGTGGCTGTTTCTGCTGCTCTTTGATTTCCATGGGATGTGGATTTTATCCTAATGGCAGAAAATGGTAACTCTGCAAATGGAAATCCCTCTAAATACCAGAGAGTTTGGTTTTTAGGAAGCTTGATATTGTAAGAACATTCATTACTGTTACATAGCAGTAATGCTTGATGAAAACAAGAAAGATTTTTTAGTTTGATTCTTAGCTAGGAAGAATCAGCAATGACATGCTACATTTAGTTATCACCAGAGGAATCTTCTGATACTGCAAAAATCATTGTGGCTGAGTATCCCAAGCCAGTTACAATGACCACATTATTTTCCATATTTGCAAATCTAGAGAATAAAGATGTGGAGTGGCAAAGCTACAGGCCTTGAAGAACACACACTGTTGGAAATGACTCACCTCCTTGTCATGCCTGTTTTAAGAGTCTCGGTGATGAACCTAGGAGTGATTTTCTTGTGAGTAATTCAGTCAGTCTGTCTAGACAGGGTTAGAGTGCTTTTCAGCATCCCTCTTTCATGGAGGGGAAAAAAAAAAAGGTGCTATTGAGCGGGTAATAGTTTTATAAGGTTTATTCCACCCTCTGACTTTGATGTGGTGTTGCCAGTAATTACCTTTTTCCTTTTGTTCCATGGTCTCTTCACTTCAAGTCATGATAGCATTTATTTTCCATAATGTTGATAGATTTGTTTCTCCTTCCCAGTTCTGTTCCTTGCATTGCCACACCACAACTGAAAGGAGCGCTGCCATAATGTCTGCATTTCTCTGGGCTTGTGACCTTATTTTTTTCTCCTAGAAACATGGTGCATAGGATTTAGTGTGCTGCATGGACAACCCTTTTGCTTGGGATTTCCCAGAAGGAAGCATCCGTATCCCCATTTATGCAAAGCAAATCCATAGAAACCCTGAGCAAAGGTATTTAGGCAAAACCCATTTTGCTGAGCAGGACCCAAAAGTGTTCAGAATCTCCCTGAAAGCATTGGTGACATGAGGGGCAGGGTGGCATATGTGGTTCATCTACGTCCTGGCAAACTCACAGAGACTTCCTCTCTGTTTCTGGGTTAAAGCACCCCAGGGACGGCTGAGCTGTTTACATGACAAACACAATGTGACAAATTCTTACCTTAAAGGCATTTGTGCTCACTGCCAGGGTCAGATTGGGCCAGTATAGTTGTCTGTAGCCAGTAGCGCTGTCTGATCCCACCAGGTGATGTATTAGTTGTTTGTTAACTAGATGAACCCAGTTGTATTTGTTTTTTAATAGTTGTTGGCCAGTGCTCTGCCATACTGTTGGTTGGCATTGTTTGCATTAGTCTGATTGAGCATTAGCAGGCTACTAAGAGTTCAACACCACATTCTGAACCAGGTGCAGGAAAGGGCATCTGTTCCTGATGGAACAGACATCTGAAGATGGCAAAAGGATTATAGGTTTCCTCACTCTTCATACCTTGTCATTCTTTCCAAAGCACCTAAAATGTGAGCTAAAATCTTCTCACTCTGTGTTGGTATCATCCTCTGCAGGAGGAAACAGTGTTAATGGAAGCAGAATTATTCCCCAGCTCCTGTGGCCCTACAGAACTCATGCAACTGTCCCGACTTCACTAAGAGAGCTAAGGAGCATCTGCCTCTCACAGCTAGCTGGCTCACCACTTCTGCACTCCTTTGGTTGTCTGTGCCTGATTTATAGACTATCTTCCACCTCCAGCAAGATCTTGTCTCAAAGATCTATCTCTCACTAATTTTTTTTCCTGTTTATTCCTTCTGGCTCTCCCTGAAGAGCAATTCCATTCCCTTGGGTTGAAGAATGCTGAGACTTTCGTGCTTTCCACAGGGCAGTGAATTCTTCTCTCCTTTGCCCTTTCATTTCCAGCATCTTCAAGACAAACCCAAAAGTGAGGTGCTCCTGGACCAACATAGATCTGAACCACACCCTGTTACTGCCATCATGCCCAACAGAACTGGTTCTGTGGGCTGAATAAGCTCACCTGCTGAATTACAGAAACTGTTGCCACTCTTCACAGGAAAACTTGTAGATATTTATATTCAGTAAGGCTGATTTCCATTCTGAAGTTCTTTGAGGAGATGGCACAGATGTAGATATTAGTCTGCTGCTGTTTACTTACATTTCTATATTTCACAGTAAGGTGAGTAGCACAGTCAAATCATCACACTGATTTTGTCTTTTCAAAGTGAGGAGAAAAAAATAGCATTTAGTTTTCAGACTCATCAGTGGGATGAAACTGCTGCTTTAACTGCTAAATCTTCCAGTCAGTAGGGAAAGCATAGCAGTCTAAATTCAGTGTGTTTAAAAACACAGTGAAAGCATAGGGTTTACACAAAAACTGAGTTTGAGCTGACTGGCCTGACACTCCTGTTTCTTTCATGATGTACCTTACCTAGGCTCAGTGATCTTATTAGAATTTGTATTGGTAGTGGATTTTCTGTTTTGCACTTCAATTTTTTTCTCGGCTTTATCGCTTTACACAGCTCACCACACTACATATCGAGTTTCTGAAACTGCAAAATGCTTCTGAAATAAAGGGTGATGAAGTTTGTGATTGTATGGGAAACTGTTAATCACAGCCTGAACCTCTGATTAACCATCTGAGGCAAGTGATGGGTCAGCTGCGGGAGCACAGGTGAAAGGCAATTCAGCTGTGCTGCTGGAAGGGGTGGAGCTTGACTCCCCCTCTCCTAGATCCCATTTAAGGACTGACCACCACTAAGGCAGCATCTCTTTTGGAGATTGCTCCTGTGTGGAGTTCCTTGTGGTGAGCATCCATCTTAACTGTGAGCCTCGGTGTTGTTGAGTTATTCCTCTATAACCTCTGACTATCCATCTATTACAACCTTGTATAATTACAACGATACAGTGATGTTCCTGGGATCTCAGCTAACTTTTACTGACAGCTCTCAGTGATTCCTTGAGAAGTCCCACTTTCTTCTTGCAGGATTGTTTTCCTTTTTTTCCCGGAGTGTTATAATGGTGGACCTCAGAGTGCATTGCTTTCAGGTACATTGGCTATAGGCCTTGAAGGTAATAAGCAAGGTCTTCAACCTTGGTAACCTATGGGCAGCTCTGCTCCCTTTTGGCCAGCACATCAAAGTCTTGAGGAGGTTCCCCTCTAGGACTTAGGAGCTTCTCTAAAATCCTTCCTGTCCTTGTTTCCCCCTAAGACCAGCCTGCTTCAACACTTTCTATTTATTAGAGTGGTTCCTCCATAGTGTGCCCATAGGACAGCTTCTGGAAACAGGAGATGGCTCCTCCCTGGTTCCAGCCTTTGACCTATCACTCTTGCTGAAGCAAACCTTGCTACCCATCATAGAACTTCAATTGCTGAATCTTTCACTAAACTACTGGAATAAAATTCAAGTGGGATGAAGTTTTCCTATGTATTCTGAAGAACTTTACAGAGAAAATTTTCTTCCTGAGTAGTCTGTGGTACAGAGAAAAGCTGAGCTAGTCACCTTCGGCCCCCTGTATGGTCTTTGACAAGCAATCAGGACTTTCAGATGTGATGTTTTTCACTTATGTTAGATCCCTGCAATATGACAATACGAACTGTACTCTTGATATGTCTGAAGGTAGCATAGATCAGTCCCGTGTGCCCCTTTACTCTTACGGTTGTAAAGTCAACTGCTATGATTCCTACCTCTGAGGATGATGGGTTTGTAGCCAGCTGCTACACTGATGCCGAGGAAGGTGAAAAACATCCTGACACCAGATTCTGAGATGATCTGAGCTTCAACTGGTAAGCCATGGTCACGCACCTCATCATAATGCTTCAGCTCCTTTCAGTAAAGCAGATTACCATGACTTGGGGATTGGTCACACCTGTTTTTCTGAAGGCAAAATCTTAGAGAAAGGAGAAATATGGTAGTCATGGGGACAAATATGGCATTAATATGCTCCTAAGCCAAGTGAGCATTCATAGAAATGCCAGAACATTCAATTTGTTGGTTTACTGACAGAGCTGTAATTAGCAGTGGGTGAGTGGAGTAGCTTTGCAGTGAGTGAAAAAACCTGTGAGCAAATCATGCAGGACACCCAAGCCCCAACTCTGCCCTTTGTTCTCCCTAAGGTGCTGCCACAGGCATGACTGCTGCTACGACAAGGCAGAGAGAGAGGGCTGCAGTCCAAAGGCACAGCGCTACCAGTGGGTGTGTGAGCAGAATGCCGTACGGTGCGGTAAGGATGCAGTAGCCTGTGTTGGTTCCCTCCTTCCTCCGCAGAAACACAAAATAACACAAAAGCTTTGTGTGCCTCAGAGGTGGGGATTTTAAGGCTTTCAGAGTTGAGTGATTTCAAGTGCCACAGGCACATACAGTGTGTGTAGGCTTGCTCAGCTAGCTCTACAGCTGGTACCAGTCAAGGAGGTCTTGAATTGCACAGTAGCAGCACATCAGTAGTACACACCAGTTTGTTTTGACATGCACCAGATTATTTGAGTCTTAGAATCTGTCACTTCTACTTTGAAGTCTTCCAAAAGTCCCTGATGGTAAAATCTTTTGTATAGCTCTTCGAAAGTTTGAAAAGGAACGTGTGATAGTAAAACCTGTCCCCATGCCATCAAAACTACTTGCTTGAAAACTGAATTACTTCTACCTTGCTGGAAGATCATATTCTTTTAGTACAATCCCAACCTCTCCAAGCGGCTGAAAATCTGCCAGCAGAGGGTGTGGCACAACACATTCACAATAAATCCTTTCCCTGTTCAAGAACCATCTATTAAACTAGGTACTGGCTAAGGAATATTGTGCTGGACATAACTGCTCTCCCTCTGATCTATGCATTCTGTATTTTTGTAGCTAACTGATATTTTCTGCTAGCTATTTCAATATGTAATTATTCATTTTTGAGGTGAGGGAATAATCCTGGTTGCAGATGTAAGGCTTACCATCAAACACGTGAGGCATGCAATGCTGTCCCATAACAATGGGTTGCACTTGTTCCAACCTGCATCATAAGTGTTAAACAAATGCCATATATTCCTTAATTGATGTTCAGACAAGGCCTCATGAGGAAACACCAACTGTTCCCCCTGGATAATCAACAAGCTTCACTTTCTCTTACATCCACCATGAAAAGGAACAATGGAAATGTGCTCTGAAGGGACATTTCCTATCCCAGGCTACAGCAGGTTTCACTGAGGTGTGAAGGTATGACGTCTTATCCAATTCAGGCAAAACAGATGAAGTGTAAGATTCTGAGGCACGTTCACTAAACCTAGAGGAATGATATCCAGAGAAATTACAAGCAGAATTGCTTTCGCTGTCCATGCTATGCAAGAGGAAATTAAATGCCTGTGGTTTGGCACTGTATCCTAAACACAGATATTTTCAGGTAAATTAAACAGAAACTCATTTTGCCTTCTCTCCATCTTTTGCTACTGCTATGCAGTTTTGCTTGTGGAATGCAGGGGGGAAAAAAAAAAAAAAGCAAAACCATATATTTCAGTCCAGACAGGCCATAACACGTAAGCAAATTCAATATGGTAAATATTCGGAATGCAAAAAAAAAAAAAAAAAAGCTTTGAGCTGTGGGGTCTGCTCAAAAAAAACATTGTGCTCTCAGGGCTGGCTGCCAAGCCAGGCTCTCATATTGACATGGAGGCTGGCAGTTATTGGTATAGCACAGGAAGACCTCGAGAAGCAGAGGGCGGGGAGAAAACCAGGCAGTACTGGTAGCTAATTACGAAATGGACTTACTGCTGAGTTCTTGTCAATGGGACCATTAAAACACTTTAGCTGTGGACACGATTCTCCTCAGAAAAGCTTTAAAAACAGGGACTCTACTTATTTATCAGATACAGTGTTGATCCAGCAAAGTCCAGTGAAATCTGGAAAGATTTCTACTCATTGGAGTTAGTTTTGGAGCAAAGCCCGCGCACGCTGGCATGAAATTGATAGATAGATAATCTACAGGACCAGCTTCAAATAAACAAGGCGCTGTGCTTTTAGACAATGTCAGATTAATGGCTTTAAGATACCTCTAGGTGGGATGGGATTTGTTACATGAAAATCAGCCATTTGCAATGCATCCACCTGAGCTAGCTGCTTCTGTGTTCCCTGTGGTCCTTACCTTGTCATGCAGTTGTATGGTTACATTATATATAGCTTCAGATATACGATTTGGATCAGCTTCTGTAGATTTTGACTCAAAGAAATCAGATAGCTAACCCTGCTGCCAAGTTCCTTGGCTCCTCTGCCTCCTCCCATGACATGTATTCCCTATTAGAGCCTTGCTCACTCTTACAACAGCTTATCCCCTTGATCCGATAGATAATCTTTCATCCTTCGTTCATTTTCTTTTGCAGATAACCTGACAGACCAATGTGAAAAAATGGTGTGCCTGTGTGACCAAGAAGCAGCAAAGTGCTGGGGAACAGCCCCTTACAACCCACAGTTCATTCTCTGGCCAGACTTTCTATGTGGGCAGACTCATCCAACCTGCCATTTCAAATACGGAGGGTCAAAATAGTTTCTTAAGGAGCTTTCTTCTAACCCTTTAAATCTGAACACACTGGAATAAAATTTTACCTCTTTTACCAAATCTAACAATAGTGTGAGAATTTCTGCCAGGCCATGATTTACAGGAAGGAAGAACAGGATTAAATACATGCTTCTTCTAACTTCTGAGAGAAGAATAAAATCCTACTCTCTTCCTTTTTTTTCCAAAAACATCTGTTAGAACACATTGCTTGTCACCAAATAGCTTTTTTTTTTTTTTTTTTTTTTTGTCCTTTCATAGCACCTGACCTTCAGCTCCCACACATTTGCACGTAAACTGGAAAATATGTAGAGACTTCCGCTGGGCTTATTAAAAAAAAAAACAAACAAACGAGAGAGAGAAAAGAAAAATCACCTTTGTGAAAAGGTTTTGAAGACCCATGACGTGCCAGTGTTGAAGTACAGTGATCCACTTTATTTTCCTGGATCTGCAGGAAAAGTGGAAATGACAGAAAGGGAGGAATTCTGAGTATTCATTATGGGTATTCAGAGGAGATCTCCTGGCTGAGCTGCTTCCTACTAAAAGGAAGAGCAGAGCTCTTGCCTTGGGTGCAGCTCTATCCCTTCTTACGGAGTCTGCATGTATTTCTGAGCTGATGTAGACAGACATCTTCTCCCTTGTGTTCTTGCTTCACAAGGCTGGGCACACTTCAGGGGAGTTTAAAAGAGGGGAGACCTAGACTGGATGTAAGGAAAATGTGTTTGTTGTTTTTTTTTTTTAATTGTAAGAGTAGTGAAGCACTAGAACAGGCTGCCCAGAGATGATGAGTGCTATGTCCCTAGAGACATTCAAGGTCAGGCTGAACAGGGCACTGAGCAACCTGATTTAGCTGTGGATGTCCCTGTTCATTGCAGGGGAGTTGGACTAGATGATGTTTAAACGTCCCATCCAACTAAAATGATTCTATGGTTCTATAGTTTTCTATGAAAAGGTACACAGAGTCATGCTGGGACATTTCCGGTGCAAGGCCAGCATGGGTTTCTGACTTACCAGAAGGAACACCTACACTGTGAAAAAGCGAATGTTCCTCACATATCATGAATGCTTCAGTCACTGATGTGCAGCTCTGCTATGCAGTTACTGGCACAATCCCCTGCCACTGACCTCCTGGGGGCCAATTACTGTCATGTCTGGAGTCTGAGGCTGTAGAGAACATTATTTATGCCAACCAAACCTTAAAAATCTCTTACTTAAGGTTTATATAAGAACACTGTGTTTCCTGCTGGAAGAATAAAACTAAACCCCATTTGTTCAGTGTGAGGTAGCATTCAAATCGTCCTTTGCCTCTTCGTTGCAGAACTGTAGTCTGGAGCAAGCCAACAGGACAAGAATCTCTGTGCCAAGACGGGAAAGTTCCCAGGGAGATGAGAACACCTCAGAAGTCATACATTCTGGGCAGGTAAACAGGGATGCCCCTGGGCAGGTGCTAGCGTATGGAAGCCTTCCTTCTGTTCATTTTGAAGCACTGCTGGCAACGTTGGAATATTCTGAGATCATATGTAATTGTAGGGAAAGATCCAAGATATCCCATCAGAGTCCAGATGAAGAGATAGGTAGCCAGACTGAGTAGGCCCTCAGTAGATAACAGTACAAATTCCTTTTAAAAAGGTTGTTTCGCTCTTCATGGCAGGAGGCTGTTGAGTACACCACTGTGACTGTCAAGGCTGTGGGAAAAGAATCATACTGAAAATGCCAAAGACAACGTGTACTGAGGCAAAAGCTTTTATTACATCTAGAGCTTCCTTTTTGGCTTACAGAGCATCACAAATTACTTTGCGTTTAGCCTTTGTGTCTTCCGTTGTTTCCTGTAGCTCTGCAGATCAAGCTACGCTGAGTAAGAAGAAAAGGAAAGAGCAGTGATACCAGATTAGTACAGCACAACAAACTCTCCCAAGGCAATCTGGCAAGGTAGTGTGTTGTGAACTCCGTTCACTCAGTGTTTTTGCAAAGGGACTACGCTGTGCTCAGTAATGCTGGGGTGAGGGGCAGTAAAGCTCCTGGCAGCGCCTGCGTCCCCGTCTCCTCTACAACGGCCGTGAGAGGGCGGCAGCGCTCCAGTGAAGAGCGAGCGCGACCCCGAGTGGCTTTTGTGCCTTGGTTTGTTTTCAGCAGGTTGAATAAGCTTTTGTAGCGTTGGGAAAAGAGAAAATAAAAATGAGTTTTTCAAGAGTCCTGTTCAGTATAGTTTCCAGTGAGCTGAGCTCGTTCATAAATGCAGACCACACCTTGGGTTACACAAAATGGGAACTAAACTTGTATTGAAATCTAGCCATTGGTGTCAGCTTATTATTATTAGACCAGATGACAGACCTGGAAAATACAGGTAAGCTTTTGGGTACACCAAACTCTCCTCAGGTCACCTCTGACTAGTGGTAAGTAAATGTCTAATTCCAACCTAAGTGCAAAGAGGCACCTTTGGAAACAAGTAACTTTCTAGCAAATGATGCCAGATTTTGTTTTGTGCTCCATACCTTGGTGAGAACCTCGTTTCATGCAGAGGATGCATCTCCTTAGCTGTGGCGTTAAAATGATAATCAGAACTCCCAGGCCTCCGATACCAGCTGCCACAACCCCAATGATTGTTCCAATAGATTCTTCTATACCAAACAAGCCTGAGGGACAAGGATAGGCAGAGAGCAACGTAAGGTGTCTTTCAGGCAAGCACACGCAATGCAGCTAGCAGTTTCTGCAGTGTCAATAGGGAAGTTACTTACTATGGTACTGATTACGCGGATGTCTTGCCTGACATGACATTGTTGGCTTCTACACAGGAGAGAATGTATTGCACTGTGGAGTTGATTTTTTTCATTCCTTTGTAGGAAGCTGCTATGCTTTCTGGGGAATTAGTGATAGGACAGTTTCCCTTAACAGTCAAGTACAGTTATGAAACAGCATCAGAAGGTGGGCAGAGCTCCACTGTAGCCCTTCCTTTTATTTGTTTTTTTTTGGGGGGGGGGAACTACTTCATGGTAGGAATAGAATTATCCCATTTTCTCTGAGATAAAAGCACACTGGAATTCTACCTTCATTATTTGTTCAAACTGAAGGATGATTTGGGAAGAGCCTTCAGTTAGGTTAGCACACCATAGTGGACTTCAACAAGGATGTAGTGTGAGGAGCACCTGCCCTGTGGTGCAGAATCTGCTAGAGGAAGAGTGCATTTGTAGACAGACAGAACTGGCTGGGCAATGGTACAAAAGACTGATCTGATCAGATTTTAAGTGACTGCCCTGTTGTACTCATTGTGCCAGGTGAATCATCCAGGAAGGATAACAAAAGAATATTTTAAAGCCTTTCAGTTTCATCTGCAGTTAGAATACAATCAGGTGTTCATGATGTGTATCAAACTAGCTGCATTTAAGCTTCACTAGAAAAATTGGATGGTGTTGCTAATGTACTGACTACAAGACAAATCCTGAAATCTTTCATCAGTTTTAATCAGCACTTAATTAGTCTAACTCGGGACACCTGACACCAAGTTGCACAGGCAAGACTGAGAAGAAGCAAGAGTCTGTACAGAACAGATCCAACTGTTCTGATGATCCTTGTCTTCATGCACATACTTAAGAAAGACCCATTAATAACTGCAGCTGCATGCCCAGTCACCATTCATAACCAGAAATGAAACCTATTGCACAGGATTTAAGAAATTTGTGGACAGATTTCCAAACATCCGTTCACCCATTCACAGGAGAAGCTGCTACTCTCTGCTACCTTGATGAACAGATGCACATTCAGCTGCTCACCAGTGAGTGAGCTGTAGCTCATCAGTAAAAATCCAACCCCCTCTTCCCACCTACAGAGACTTGTCCTGCAGTTGAAGTTCATTTTTGTGGCTACTTGTTTCACTGGAAGGACAATGGTTCTGTACAACCATTGCTTTCTTCACTTCAAAATATATGTCATTTGCTTCATATAATGGAGAATTTAACATTGTCATATCTCCTTTTCATTTTAGATAAATTGGGGGCAGCCTTGATTTGTGGCACAATTCGTTTATTTGTGAATTATATTTCTCATGTTCTCTTGTCCCCTTATTTAAGTGTAGTGCAGAAATGACGCATTTCATCTTCTCAGGAACACAGAAAGGCAATTACATTGGCCAGGGAGCAGACATCTCAATAGTAACATGCACTACAGAGAATACACGACCAAGCCAGTGGGAGACCTCAAAAGATACATGGTCAGGTCCTCGTGCACATCTTGCCTTGTTAGTCATGTTTTAAATTGAGTAGTTATGCAAAAATTAGTAAGGGAAGAATTCAGGCTCAAAAGGGCAAAGGCCTAGTGAATCTCAGTGAGTTAGAAGCTTTAATAATAAATAGTGGGGAATTGGCACTTGCATGATTTGCTCTTGACGCAGAAGGTGCTATGTTTTATTAGTTGGATAATGAGATAATAAACCTTTTGATGTGTTAATTTGTTGGGACTGAAATGTGTTCAGCCTATATAAAAAGGAAAGCTGCTTTGACATTTCCAACTGATAAAGGCAAAACAAGCTACCTCCATACTTAATGTGCCTAATTTATATTTGTGATGCTAAGAAAATATAGCATGGCAGTTTTAAAGCTTTGATTTTAATGGGACTGAAGTTAAGCAGAACTGATATAATGTGATCCTTGTGCTTCACCGTGGGTTTACTTATGTCATCCAGAGTTAAGGAGTGAATATGCAGATTAGTGGGTTGGGGAGAAATAATGTCAAAAGAAAAGACCTGGGAGCTGTTTCCTGAGGTGATATCTTGATACCAGCCACTCAGAGGGGTTCTGCCAAAGAGAGATGTGTACAAAAGAGAACTTTTTTGACAGTTTTGTTCTTAGTACTCACTAATTTTAGTGACAGAACTATTATTTCTTCCCTTTTTACTTGTAAATGATCCTTGTTACAATAATACCTGTCTGATTGTTTCTAGGAGCAAGCCAATCAAAAATAGCTAGCGTGACAAAAATAATGAGAAATGCAACTATGTGGGGACATTCCATGACAATAGGCCATATCTTCCAGAAACGAAGCAGACTAATTTCACTCCTGCAAGTGTGTACGCCAGTTTTGGAGGAGGAAAAGGGAGAAAACAGAATATGCAAATAACATCATACATTACCTAGAGCCCTCCTAATCCGCAGCTTTGTCCCATCTCCTGTCATCTCCTTCCCATCTGGAAGTGTAACCACACAGAAATAGATACCATGGTCACTGGTCGTCACATTGAGGATCACCAGGGAGACAACCCCTTGGGACAAGTCTCCGCTCATGAAAACCCTAGAATTATTTGGCAACATGGTTATGTTGTTTTCTAGCATGTCTGTCTTCCCCTTTTCATCTTCTTTGTACCACCTCACTGTCAGGCCAGTCAGGGAAGGATGCTGTGGGCTGTTTAAGTGACAATTTAAGACCACAGTTTCACCCTCTTTGGCTTTTTCCTTGGCTGGTGTTTGAGTAACGAAAATTTGCCATGGCTCAGATGTTGTCAACAGTGGAGCCTGTGTTCTCCTGTGAGATAGGGTTGCATTCTCTTTGCTTGCGTTTCCATCACCGACACCAACATCTGCACCAGAAAAGAGAAGAAGAGGGTTGAGGGCAATATGGTAACAACTGTTTGTTCCTGGCCCATGACCATGGTGAGGAATGATTACTGGAATTGGGACCTGAGGGTAGTCACTGTTGTGGCAATAGCGTTTTTTTCCCTGGTTCCTGCTAAGATTATTTTCAAGTGTGCAGATATGAATGACCCTCATTCCCTGCTATGCTTGGGGAGGATTATTGTCATTGTCCAATGGCTTTGGATGAAAGTTAGAATTTTAACCTCCCAGTTTTCACTCCTAAAAGTCTCAGGATCTCAACTGTTTTCAAGGCACAAAAAAGAAATGTATGTACTGTTACACAAAGGCAGTTCTGTTCTGACAAGTACAGTGAATGCATGTGTGTCTGAATGCCTGCATCCCAAAACAAAACATGACGTTCTTAGCGGTTTTGGCATACACTTCCAGTTTTAAGATAGGAAATCTTGGGATCAGAGGAAGAAATCTCCTTTGCTAGGAAATGAACTCCCAACCGATGCTATCAGCAACCTTGGGGATGGCATCTTAGTATGTTGTAGGTATTGATACTGAAAATACTGTTGTGAATGAGTTTTTCTGGAATGGTTATATGCTTTGCTTTTTTATAACACAGTAATTCCTAAAGACAAAGTTCAACCAATTTGAAGAGAAGATTTTCAAAGAGGCCGAAATTAAGAAGTCAGCATGCTCTGAGCAAGTGTGAAAATAAAGTCCTTGCTGAAGTGCCTGCATGAGAATATTGAAACCTGACGTCAGAGGGAGAATTAAAGGGAAGAGAAGAGATGAGCTGGTGAGCAAAGGGAAGCTGGTGGTGAGAGGTGCTGACTGAAGTGTATTATACACCTATTTTACAAATAGGGCAGGAAAGTACAAAGATGAGACTTGATTATTTGTTTGCTTAGCAGTAAGTTAGTTAAGCCATTCTGCCTGGGCAATCCACTTTCTATAACTATTTTTCAACAACTTAGAGCTACGGTGAATTTCATCATGTTGGTTTCAACATACAAGTTTCGAGCTGTTGTGAAAACACTCACTATATGAAATAGCCAACTCCATTTTGACAACCAAAATCCTGAAACACATAGAAGGCACACCTGAAGACACTGACATTTTATCATATTTTTAATTAAGAGGACTCCTGTCACTGGCTGACATCTATTCTCTGTGAAGGGATCACTCTATCCTGCTGCTGTTTGTTATAAAAACATAGATGATATGCCCATAATAGAGATTTAAATCTGCCTTCTTTCGCACAGCTGCTAATCATAGTATCAAGCAGGCTTGAGCTAGGAGCAATGCAAGTAGATCTCATTTCTGGAACCAAGCCTGGACTGAGAAGATGAAAGGAATAGTTGCTGTGTCAAATCCCGAGCTGGAATAAAAAGAAGGGAAAACAAACTCTTAAAAATAAACCAACAGCATTAGCCAAGAAAAAATGCAAACCAATTGTTGGAAAAAGTTTTTCTCTGTTGTTTTGTTTTCCTTACACAATTCAACGCCCTCCTGATGACTGCAGATCATTCCAGGTGAAGGTCTGGATTCCCCAACATCTTGAGTTGTTCACTGCCATAAAAATGATGTGGAATGTTATTGTCTGGGCCTGCTAGGGCTTCTCAATGACAATAGTCTCTGTACTTCAGTGACAAATGTCTCAAGACAATGGAAAACCGACTCCACTGATGGTCAGCTTGAGAACTGCTTGAATGGCTCCTCCGGGCATGCTTGAGCAGGAAATTACAGTTGTATTCATAGCTATTGTGATTTATGACTTGTATAATCATAAAGTAGGGATGACAATTTCTGTCAGAAGGCAGGGCCTTGTTGTTCTATGTGCCTTATAAAAGGATGATATACAGCATTCACAGTTTAGTTATTGGACAACAGTTAACTCACTGATGTAAAAATATAGAAAATACAAGCTGGCTAAGAAATCTGGTGGCAACATCGCATGTGATGTTTCCGCTCTCTTAGAATGGCTCACAAGAGGTGCCCACATAAGATGATGCATTATGTGAGCAAACCCCACGCCGTAAGGCCCAGAAGAGAAAAAAAAAAGAAAGACAATTTTCTGGAACAGAGCGATTTTGTTTCCAACACCCTTTGGTCAGGAATGGGTTTCAGTTCCAGGTGTCGGTCAAAGCATGATCACCAGAGAGAGACGAAGAGAGAAGAGAGATGAAAGCACTATATCATCAAATTCCTGAGTGGCTGGAAGGCAAATAATTAAGTTTAACCATATTCCCAGTGTTTCGGGTTCATTGCAAATAAATAAGGGGAAAAGGGATGGGACCAGCTGATGCCTCAGCCTGGCTCACCTCTCAGTATGACAGATCTTGTGTGCTAGGAGGGCATAATCCTAAAGGAGGGCATTACCTACACACCTGTGTGAGCAACTTGTGCAAGTAAAAGAAATAGACATCCTGAGAAAACTCTTCAGACATGTATGGTGCTTCATGCTTTTAAGTCAAAATTGAAATTTTGGCCTAGTAACTGTATCACTGATCAGCGGCAATTGGCAGCCTGAGAACCAGGAACCCAAACACTAAAGTAGTTCTGAGTCCCTTAAAACAAGTAGTCCTTATTAAAAAGACTGGATGAAATATTATCCTCATGTCCCTACATTATCTTACCCATGAGCCCACTGGAGCTATACAGAGTAATCTGAGGTCCAGACACTCCTTGTCCAGTTAGACGCAGAAATAGTGCTGAAGAGATCATAACAGTACAAGGAACAATGTACTTTGATGTTGCCTCTGTTCATCTTGAATTTGATTTACGCTGCCTGTTATGAAAAAACTGACCTTGTCATCTGTGTTACCCCACATCTTTGATTCAATAAATATCAGGTAGCATACAGTTTAATTAGGAAAATCAAAATGCAAAAGGAGGAAGCTCTATCATTTAGTTCCAGCTCTGGGCGGGTTCAATAGGAAGGTCACAGTACAGCTTCCATTTTTCTACCTTTCTTGCATGGTTGGTTTTTTTTTTTTTCTTTGTTTTTTTTTGTTTTTTTTTTTTTGGTAAGGCTGCAAATCAGGAACATGCTAGTTCACTGGTATTTAAATACACAATGCCTTTATCATATTGGCATCTGGCAGCATACTAATGCCAAATGCCTTGTTGAATCTGCTTCAAAGCTCTTTTTAAGTTGGTTACTTCATTAGCAGAATGATGTGTGGGTCTCCTGTCAAGTGGGTTGTAGGCTCAGTCCCCCATGGAGAGGAATGCAAGGCTT
The DNA here is from genome assembly GCA_030625065.1 of Alectoris magna. Classification (NCBI taxonomy): domain Eukaryota; kingdom Metazoa; phylum Chordata; class Aves; order Galliformes; family Phasianidae; genus Alectoris; species Alectoris magna. The sequence goes on from CM060560.1 coordinate 113,468,844, forward strand.
TTTGGCGAAAGCACTTCAGCTAGGCAGAGTACTCATGGCATGAATGATCCTGTGAAGACCTTAGAAATGATTAGATGATCTAATAGGTCATTGTAATACAAAGTCTTAGTTCATGGCCAGTTTTCAACCAAAGGGGTGAAAGCTCTCTGGAACTTCCTGTAATGTGACAATGTGCTCCACATTTTCCAGTCACAACAGGGCACCTACTAATCTGCCAGCCTACCCTTTACGCAATCCACAGGTTCATTCTTTCCCATGTAGGGTCATATCTTGGCTGTAACTGCAAAATACACAAAGCATGGTGAGATGAAGTAGAATAACAAAATACGTGATTAATATATACCTATTCTCTCTTCTAGTCCTGAAACCTCTGACTTACTCCTTGATCCCTGGAGTATACAAGAGCAGCTGTGCAAGCTTCATTTGCTAGATGCCAACAGCATCAAGAAACCAAAATGGAGGCTGGAGGTCAGTGACAATATGACCTTTCTTGTAGTGCCTCCTTTCCTTTGTTCACAGATGGAGAAGAAGGCAAACAGGACTTCCAAACCACACAAAAATCCTCATGCCCTAGAATGACGATATTTTGGATGGCTTTATTGGCTTTAGAGCTCAACTTCATACTCTGCTGGTACCATAAGAGTGCTTTAGAAGCTCTAGCCAATTCCCAATTGTCTGTGATTAAGTGACCAATGACTGTTCATAGCTTATCTCAATTTATATGACTTTTGCCCTGCACTAAGATTGATTTTCACAAGTGGATGTGAATAACTACCTTGTGAAGACAATTGGTTGCTAAAACATCAGAAAACCAAAAATAGAAATGAAACTTCTAACAACGATGATATGCAACCTTTCCTCTAGAAAAAGACAGGCAAACCTACTCTTTCTGGAAGGATTTCCAGAAAGAATTCTATCCTGGGGATCAAAATCAAACACATATTAACATTAACAACTAAACAGCAACACGTAACTAAAAAAACACGTCTTAATGCAGTGCCCAACACTGGATATAGATTTCCTGCACCCTGAGGGAGTCCACAGAGGAGAGTGAGTTTTTGAAACAAAGGAAGAGAACTTTCCAAGCCAAGTTTTAGATATAAACTATATTTATTCTAACGAAGGAAGGAATTTTAGTACTCACCCACCAGGAGGAAGAAAAGGAACAAAGACACTGCAGATCCATAGGGCTTCCCAATGTGCTGGCTCATAGCTGCTGAAATATACGATCTCTCTAGTAGTGTAGGCAAAAAAGCAGCATGGGTAGTGTGGGCAAAAAAAAATATGTGTATGTTATTGCAACAGGACCTCACATTCTGCCCAGTGAATGTCACACTTACTAAAGTTACCACAGCTCTCTGCCTGCTGCCTGGATGGCAGCCATGTCTGAAGTCACAACAATGACTTCCTGGGGGCTGTTCACATCTGTCCTAGAAAAGATGCTGAAAATGCTCAGAGAGCAGTGGGAAGATGACCTTTTTGTTAGTTTTTTAATTGCTTTGATGTTGTTTAACCAGAAGTTTGGGCTTACATAATATTCAGATGTTCCAAAGGAGATCTCTCTTTGGCTGAACTCCTTCATAGCAAAGGTGAGCAGAGAGAATGATTGGATTGATTTTTTGAGCAGCTGAAAAATAAGCATCCTTATTCATCATGAAAGGAAGTTACGGGAATTTAGTATTTTTGTGGCTACATACATTCTCACAGGTAAAATAATTCAAAGTACTTTTTATTTATTTTTTTTTCCCCAGTGCAGAATAAATCCTTGCTATCAAAAAGTTCATGACTTCAACTCTATTTAAGCAAAGCTTGTCCATGCCACTAGATGGAAGGGAATACTGGTAAAACGATTGGCCTATCTGCATCCAAAACTATCTGCTGTACTCTAGAAGCAGAAATCTGAGCTTGCAGAAAGACAAATACACAACACTATTGTGTGGGAAGTGTGCCAGCAGCCCCAAAGCCCCACCTGTAACATTCAGCCTGGCCAGCAGCACTGCAGCTGTATGGAGCATATGCCACTCCAGTTAGCTGGCTGACACCTCTCGCAGTGCACCTGTTCAGAAGCACACTCATCTAATGATTTTGTTTATCTTTAGGACTCTTCAGATAATGGAATTGTACTTGAATATCCATTAAAAACTCAGTTCCACACCAATCAAAACACATACACTGCACATTTCTGCTAAGACAGACATTAGGATTACTGCTTTTATTAGTATTTTGAAACAAAAATGATGAAAGAAACCTCCCCCCCTACCCCCCCCCCCCCCCCCAAAAAAAAAGCAACCCATACGTGACTAAAAGACGCTATCACACTATGAGGGAAACTGTCCTAATGCTATGGCTTTCATGAGAATTATTGTGATAAATTCTTTGATTTACATCCTTACATGTGGATTTTTGAGAAATTCAGCATCTGACTTGCAAAAACTTGCTGACCAAACAACATCAGTAGGAAAAATTTCTAATGTTCATGTGATACATCAGTATCGACAACAAGGGGAGGACACAAAGGGGTATGGCTGAAGAACCCAGAAGCAAGCATTTCTTCTCTGCTTTAAATGAGTTGGGAAAGTGGGGAGATCTGGAATTACCAGGAAGGAATTTTTCTGAAGTATAATATTCTTAAAGAAGGGAGCTGGGACTATGTGCAGAACAACGCAGCACTTAGCTGAACACAATGAAAGCTAGATTGCAAGGCTCTTCTAATAGCCGTACTGACTAAGTGCTAGAGAGAAAAGAAAATATCAAGAAAGGACCAGTGGTCTTGGGAATCTGGAGAGGTTCCAGTCAACCAGAAGCTGGTAAATGTTGTCACAGTTTTCAAGAAGGGCAAGAAGGAAGATCCTGGTGTTTACAGAATAGTTGGTCTCACTTCCGTGCCTGGCAAAATTACGGAGATTATCCCGGGAGCATGCTGTGTGGCCTCACTTTGAGCACTGGGTGCAGGTGTGGATGCCACAGTATGGAAAGGACATAAGGCTAATAGCGAGTGTCCAAGGGAGGGCTATGAAGATGGGGAAGGGTCTGGAGGGCAAGGTGTATGCAGAGTGGCTGAGGTCCCGCGTTGTGCTCAGCCCAGAGGAGAGCTGAAGTGAGGCCTCATGGCAGCTGCAGCTCCTCACAGGGAGCGGAGGGGCAGCGCTGAGCTCTGCTCTGTTTGACAGCCACAGGGCCCGAGGGAACGGCATGGAGCTGTGTCAGGGGAGGGGCAGCGGGGGGTTAGGGACAGGGTCTGCACTAGAGCTGGGTGGGCATGGACCGGGCTGCACAGGGCAGTGGGCATGGCCCCAAAGCTCCCGAGTTCAAGGAGTCAAGGAGTCAAAAGCTATCAAGATTTTGAGGACTGAGTAGTCAGCAAAGTCAGCAAAAAAAACTCGGCAGATGGAGAGCAACTGAGACAAAGCTACCAGCCATGGCTGCATGGGAGAGAAGACAAGACACAGTTGGATCAAAGAGATTCCAAACTCCATCTGATGTAAACTCAAGTATGTGGTATGCTTCTAAAAAAAATTCCTTAAGTGTATTGTGGTGGACATTCTACTGCTGTTTCTGAAACATGGTGTTTATGTTCATTTTATCCTGTGACAGTAATTCTGCTGTGAATCCACCCTTAAATAGGATGTGACTGAGCAAAGCTGTCAGGCTGGCCAGCATCAAGACAAGGGAATACAAAGTGCTCTCGGTGCTGCTGGCAGCTATCAGTTGAATGTGAAGCTCATCACATAGGATAACTCAGTAAGATTAAGAGAGAATTTCAACTTTTGGATGAAAAGGAAAGACGGTCCCTGTCTGCTCTTGGAAAGAGCTGGAAAATGTGGGTTTCGGATGCCCAAATTAAGAAAGAAAGCAACAGAATAGAAATAAACCATGTGTTCTTTATCACACCTACTTGTCCACTTTGGAGACTTTGTTGGCATCACTACAGCTGTCCTGTCTGGGCCCATGGCTGTGAGGGGACGTCCATCAAACGGACTTCTGCCACCCCGGCTACCCCTCTCCCCCTGTAGGTGTCCCCCTGGAGCGAGCTGGCCGTTTAACGCACAGCCCCACTCCGACCACTACCCACAAGCGGGGCGCGGGGCCGGCCCCGCCCGTCGCCCCCGGGGCCTCCCGCTGTCAGGAGAGGAGGCAGCCGCGGCCCACCCGCATCCGTTGCCGGGAGAGTCCTCGGCCACACTCCTAAACATTCCCCAACTCCGCGCAGCCCTCACTAAGCTCCCTAAAAGCGTCAGTGAGGCTGACCCCGACCCGTGTGTGTGTGGGCGGGGGGGACCACAGGCCCTCTCCGCCCACCCCGGCAGGCCCCGCGACGCGGCCCCTAGCCCCGGCCCGGCCTCCCGCTGAGCCGCTCTCCCCTGGCAACCGCCTCCCGTCCGGGTCCTCGCCCCGCGGCCCGGCCGGCGCCTGCCCCTTTAAATGGCGGCCGCGGCCCCGCCGTGCGTCCCGCTCAGGCAGTTTGCGGGCGCCGCGCCGCTCTCGCCCCCCTCTATGGTAAGCGCTGCGTTCCGCGCCCTCCCCGACGGCTCTCCCTTGCTCTTCTCCGGCCCCGCCGGTGGGCTCCGTGCTCCGGCCGTTGGCCCGCTGCCCCACCAGCCCCACCGGGCTGCGCAGGTAGGGGTGGCGGGGGTCCTTTCTGGGGGGGACCGCGGGGTGTGGGAGTCCTGCTCGACGCCTCCGCTCTTCCGGAAAGTTTTTGGGGGCGGGCGCGGGGGGGAGGGGGCCCGCTGCTTTCTGCCCCTCGCGGCGACTTCGGCCTCCTCTTTGGGCTGTGCGGGAAGGCGCCGGCCGCCCGCGGAGTGGCTGCGGGGTGCCCGTGGTTTAACTTAATTATAGAGCGGGCCGGAAAGTCCGCGGCGTTAAGATCTCTGCCTGCGGCGTGGGGTGGTGGCGCGGGACAGCTGCTGGAGGTCGTGGTGAGGCTAGGCTCCCTCTGCGCCGAGAACGCGGCTTTGCCTTTTCTGTTGCCTCTCTATCACCGCTATAGGCGGTGGTTCCTATTAGGAACGCGCGTTGGTGTTGCTCCAGTTTGCTGTGGGGCTTGGGGCAAGTGTCTTCCCCTTTCTCAGCTGCATCAGCTGCTCAGCTTCCTTTTGTGAAATAAAAGTGACATCCCCAGTGAAGAACGTTGTCAAAAATGTGCTTATTTTTATAACAGGCGAGAACTAAAAAGGTAGAGCTGTCTACCTCTGAAGTGCTGCATCTTATTGTAGCAAGGGGTGTGTGTGGAGGGGAAGGGGGATGGGGGATGGCAGTCTTTTTCCAGGTAAATAGTGGTACTATGAGAGGTAATGGCCTCAAGTTGCACCAGATATTAGGAAGCATTTCTTCTCAGCAAGAGTGGTGAGGCATTGGCACAGGCTGACCAGGGATGTTGTGGAGTCACCATTCCTAGAAATGTTCAAGAACCGTGTAGATATGGCACTGAGGGACATGGTTTAGTGGGCATGGTGGAGATGGACTGATGGTTGGTCTTGGTGATCACACAGATCTTTTCCATCCTTAGTGATTCTGTGATTTTCATGGCTTTTCTCACTCTCTTAAAGGCCGTTCAGATCTTAGAGATGCTCTGTATGTTATGTGCTGGTGTCTTGTGTTAATATTATTCTGGTGTTACATGCCTGTGTGGCTTTAGTGTGTAGGTTGAGGTGCTGCTGAGGGAATAATATGCTCTGATAATAATGTAAGTAATAATTAAATGCAGCATACTCTGTAAAAACAATTAAAAGCCTATCAGTTGGGAGTGTTTCTATGCCACTCACCTGGATAAATCTGGCATGTCAAATTTCGTTCAATACACAGCTCTTATATGAGCTAAGCATCTTACTTTAGGGCCATTCTCTTCCACTGTCCAATGACATTGCTCACTTCCTTGTTCACAGGAAGTTGATGAAGTGGATCATGGTGTTACTAGCCAGCTGGTTGCAGATTCACAAGAGACTCACAGCTCGTGCACAGAGAAGATGCAGGTTCCTGCTCAGTATAGCTGGAGTGCTGACTGGAGCTTTTGGGTAATGTTTTTTCCCAATTTGTTCCTCTATCTATATTCATATGTTTATGTACTAGCTTTATACCCCTTCTTCTCAGGTTGCTTTGTAGCCATGAATTAGTGAAGTGTTCTCCACCTATGTAGTGAGGTAGATAATTTGTCATTATCATCTTACTAAAGTGTAAGCTGACACTGAGAGGGAATGAGGTCGTTTACCTGATGTCATGTATCAAGTTAGTGACAGGACTTCAGACCTCTGTGCCCAGTCCTGTCTCCCAGTTCCTTGCATGGTTCATGAGCCTATCCAGTGTCCCTGTGCCTTTAGAAGGGAACTGTTGATGCTTAGTCTTGGATAAGATAAGCTTCCTTAGTGTTTGTTTCTTGCTGGGTAAGCATGTGTTTTTTCAAAAAAGTAAACTTACTCCATAGAATAGGAATTTGTGAATAGGAAGGGCAAAAGGGAGCAGACGGGGGGGATTCCTTTTGCTCTTCTCCAAGGTGCTGCTTCACTGAAAATGGAGAATGTAATAAGAAACGCTGTCTTTAACACTGCCCATGCTTTTGGTGGCTTTTTTTTTTTTGTGTCTGTGTGTGTTTTTTTTCTCCCCAGTATCTTGACAGAAGGTAAACTTGTAATTATGGACTTAGCAATACCTTTTGCTGTTACTTTAGTGGATGGGTGGTTGTTGGATAGGAAGGGGTTGCTGTATGTTGTATGCAGCAACAGGTGTGGTAATGTCTGATTTCATGAGAGGTTTGGATTCCCTTCCTTGGAGATCTGACAATGTGACTCAGGTTCTGCATCAGGTGACCCCAGAGTGAATTGATGTGCCTTCACTTGTGCACGGGGACATCCACTGGACTGCCACATCCTTGTCCTGATGAGGTCATCAGGGTGTTCATTGTGCTACACAGGTGAAATATTTAAGGCCGTAGGGAGTCGGTAGCAGAGCTGTGACCAGGACTGTGGGATTAGATTTCTTACTTTTTGTAATCAATCTAATTTGTGTCTTTATCACTTCTTTTCAAGCTGAGTGGATGCTCTCATGGTGAGAGTGCTGATTTCATGTCTCAGATCCCAGAATATATTACTATTTACTCATAAATATGTTTATACTTTTAAACTGAGCAACAGCAGTCTGGACCAAATAAAAATGGGTGATGCTGAATGAATCCCAGTAGGTCTGAGAACTGCATTGCCAGGGAGTGCTTGGATCATTCTGTTTTCTGCTCTGTTCCTACAGAGACAGAATGATAAAGGGCCTTTGGCCTGTTCTAAGCTTTATCTCTGTACTCAAATTGGTAGCAAATGATGTTGTGTAGGTATTGTAACTGTCAGCTGCAATCTCATTAGATAACAAATTAGTTTGTGGAAACTAACTCTGTGGTACATAAGCTACCAGCTGTGTCAACAATTCTTCATGTGTGAAAGAAATACGTTTAGGTTGGGGGCAGTTTAGTGGACTTGCACTTAGCAAGGACTTGCTAAGCTTGGCATTCTGAAGCACTGAAATTTTTAAGATATAACTGTGCTATTTTTTAGATTTGAAATGCATGCCTAAAGTTGAGGTTTCTTTGAGTAGAACTTTAGGCATGTATTTTGTGCTCTGTACATTGTGTGTCCTCACAGTATCATTTTCTGTCTGCCCACAACTTCTGTGGGGATTTGGATTCTTCAGTCCTCTGGCAGCCACAAGAAGAAGTGGAAAGTGTTCTCTGATGTGTTTAAAAGGTTGCCTTATGCCTAAGATTTATACTTGAAGGCCTTGGTATTTGTTTGAAGTTCATGTTTATCTGAATGGGTAAATATGACCTTGTACTTACAAGGAAGATATTGACACAATTCTCTTGTATGGTAGTGGTGTGGCTTGTAAAGTTCCAACAGTGCTGTTTATGGCACTGATCTGTTTTAGAAAACCTCTATTGATCTGTTTATAGGAGGCAGCACTACTCATTTTCTTAGCCTCAAGGGGACTTAGAAGTAGCAATAGAAAGAATGTTGCAAAAGGAAGGCAAAAAAAGGTGTTTGCATCTTCTAATTAAAACATTATGTCATTGGCATGTTTCCCCGCTCTTCTAGAAGAAAATGTATTTTAATAACTTGCTTAGGTGATGATCAGCTGCTTAAGTATACAAACAGACCATTAAAACTCCCTGAGTACTGAGTCACAGTTGATGTGTAGGTGATAGCAGGGAAGACAGCTTGCTGCAGTGGGCAAAGTGTGTGTCATTAACACTTTACTATGGATGATCTTAGTGTCATGTGCCAGGTTTGGATTTATTACTCTCATTCCTACCTTTGAGTCAGTAAAACTAAGGAATTGTTGCGATAGCAGGAATAGCCTATGCTATCAGCTTTGTTGCCTGGCTTGTTTGCTTTCAGACACACTTTTTTTTTTTTTTTTTTTTTTCCCTGAGTACGTACTGTTGCTTCTCTGATGGAAGCCAAATGTCAGTGTTAAAGCCTAACTGGTTTGACTTCAATTTTTCATGGATTTGAGTGGGAGTAAACTGTTGTGCCATGCCTCTGAAAGTCAGGCCAGGTATCGTTAATGCTCTGTATGTGCTGTGAGCACATGCAGTTAACAGCAGACTCTGATGGGAGCCTCTGGGTTATAATCTCTCTCTCCTGACTATGGTGAGTGGGGAGAAGGAAGAGTAGCGGGAAAGAAGAGAACAGAACAAACTCATTCTATTATGCCTGACTTTTTTTTTTTTTTTTTCCCCCATCTCCAAAAAAAGAACAGTCTGGACAGCTTTATTGGAAAAAATGTGAGGATGAATTTTCTCTATTACTGTAGGCAATTCTTATATTAGTAGCTTTTTGAATCCTTTCTACAAGATTTACAGCATTTTGTAGTCCTTGCAGCGCTTCATTGAGGATATTATTTTCATAAATACCTTTTAAAATGTTGTTTTGAAAATATATATATGGTTGGTGGTTGGTTTTTTTTTTTTTTTAAAGTCTGTTCCCCAGCTAGACTTTCTTAATCTCATGGAGTAAGAAAAAAGCTTGCTTGGAAGTTTCATCACAGGATTTTCCCTCTTTACTGGAACTTGTAAGACTTACGTCTATTTTTGATTATGTGGTTCTGGCATCCACAGGTAGAAATGAAACGTAACTTCCAAAGACTCTTTGATTGTCATCATCTGGAAGTCTTATCTCAAGACTTTTTTTTTTTTTAACCCTTTTTACATTCTTCATGCTGAAATGTAATTAAGTTTAATATCCTTGGAAGAAGAAATCTGTGGAAGTCTTGACTCTTCTGATTGTGATGAACAAAAAGATAAAGATGGACAAGGAAGCTAGTGAAAAGGATTATTGAATCCAAAGTGAGCATATTCTGTCTGAGAACTCCTTTTTCGGTTAATAAGCAGTCAAAGAAAGCTCATATATGTATATCATAAGAAGAATGCCGGTGGAAAGAAGGAATAAAAAAGTAAGTCCTTCCCTTGTCACAACATGGTAGGTAGAAAGAGTTGTTGAAATCAAATAGGCATCTCTCTGGAAAATGCTTTTATATGGGAGGCTTGTTTAAGAGCTTGGAAATGTGAGTGCAAGAGAGATGTTGTAAAGAGAAGTGGTAAGAGATGTTCTGAAGAACAAAACTTGAATGCAGTATAATGTTTAAGAAGATTGTCAGTGTGAAGGTGTGTGACAACAGTAGCAAATGAGTGATGCAGGGAAAAGTTAAAACAGGAAATCTTTTATTTTTCATGATACCAGAACAAGCAAGGTTGCACAGGACTTGGAAAAGGATTTTGAGATTTGGCAAGCATGGATGTAGTTGATACAAGGAGCTAATCTATGGGGGCATGCATGTACGTTCCCAAGAACACAGTAAACATAACTCAGACCTGTACAGGAGGGATGCAGACACATACATAACATCCAAATGATAATGTGTTGCAGCACAGATGTCTGCTGATGTACTTTGGGGTCTGAGACTGGTAAGAGTTAGATCAAGTAACTGAAGATGCAAAAAAATAATTTGATGCTCCTTTCTATGCGGACTCATGTTCACCCTAGGGATGGATTACTGGGCTTGTTGCATCAATAAATATATTTTGGCAGTCCCATATTTAAGGTCCTCTGTTAGTCACTTCATCTCCAATGTTGTGTACTTGACGTGATACTTTATTTTTCTAAATCAAGCTTTCTTTTCATCTGTACCTCTGGATGCTTGGCTTATGAAGAAGAGACATCTCTGCTTGTGACACCAGGGGAAGATTTTTAGTCGCCTCGTTGTTTGCTGATATGAAGCAGTCTGGTGAGGAGGATAAAAATTAGGTGTAGATTTCTGAAGAGAATAAAAATCTTAAACAAGCTAATGCTATTTTCTTCTGAAGTGCCATAATGTGGTACAAATAGCTCTTGCTCTACTTCTAGCCCTGGTAGTTGTGTAGGCTTACCTGGAATCTCTAGAACAGATGCTTTTAACCCTGTGATAACACTGCTTATACAGAGGCAGCACTTTGAAAGAGCAAGGAAAAGGCAAATCATATTTCTGACTAGCCCTTGAACATTGTTTGTTAGGTTTGTGGGGGTTTTTTTGTTTGTTTGTTCCGTAGTTGGTCCCCCAAGTTGCTTATTTTCAATCCTGGGAATTGCTCTTTGCTGTTGATATAGCTCCAAAATGAGCACAAGAATAGATCTGTGTGCCAGTGAGTTTCAGCCTGTTCCGAACAAAGTCTGGCAGTTAGTACCCTGTCCAAATATGCTTTCCCCAGCTACAGTAGTTTAAAGCTATATCCAACATGTATTGTTACACTCATCTGAAGAATTAGCTCCATAGCTAACAGATCAGAAAGAAAATACTTCAGATTCATGTGATACAAAGCAATTGGAAGTGCAGCATCATTTAGAAAATCAGTATAGTGTTGGATGAATGATCATATCGTTTTAATGAAAGGGAGCATTGCCGTTTGAGGAGTGAAAGCTTTAAAAGAGCTCTAAGAGATAGAAGCTCTTCTAGGATCCTTTTGGAAGGGGAGAGAGAAACAGAACTACATAGTGCATGATTGTGTAGTGGTACACTTAAGTCATTAACAGTGAGTAGTGCAAAAACCTCTAGGAAGTGTTTAAGAAAAATTCAATCTAGAATCTCTTGCAGGTGTTTAGATGATTTGGGACACACTTCGCTTTCTAAAAACATGAAAATGTTCAAGATGAGTAAATGGCTTTGGTGTTAATGATTACTCTGGAAGTCATACTTTGTCTCGTCCCATGTAACAGATGGTTATGTCTGATTATATAAAGATTTGTTAGTGATAACAGCCATATTTTAGAAGTTACGCAGAATATATGTGCTTTCTGAGTAGTGCTTCTTCGAAGTTGCTTGTGAAGTCAGTAAATTGGGATTTTCTTATACAAGTTTTAAGTTTGTTGATATAGTAACAGATACATAATCTGATCACAGCACTCCTGTTCTTCACCCCTACCTTCCATTTCTACTTTCCCTGAACCTTAAGGAAACGAGAGTCATTCAGAACTTCAGCTTGCTTGTAGAACGTGTCACCTTCTCCTGTTTTCTGCTATTTCTTCCCAGCAGGACTTAAGGTATCAGCCCTTGTTTAGAGCGAGTGGAAGTCTGTGATCATAAACTGTAGTGCTTACTTAGCTCTGCATAGCTTATACTGAAAAAATGTCTTCTGATTGCTGACCCTGTACATTCCATTTTATATAAAGTTGAAGAAAAACTGTGTTCTCTCTTGATGAGAGTGATTCGATCAAATCCAGTAGCAGCTCTTAATGTAGCAATGGATAGAATCTGCTTTTGATTTGTGAGGCAGTAAAGGAAGTCAAATTAGATATATGAAAAATATTTTTAGGGTTAGTTGAAGTTGCATGCGAGTGTTACTTTGCATACAACTTCAGATGCAGTAGGGCTACTCATAGGCTAAATGAGATGACCGATGTGATTTACACCAATGTAATTCATGTAGTCATCTGCATTCGCTATAGCATAAACTACAGCAAGTTGCATACACTTCTGCAATCCCTCACTATTGTCCTGATCCAAAATATTTATATATCCTTCTGTGACTTGCTGAGAAGTAAATGACTCAGCTCAGCTAATGTGTCTGTGCTAAAAGAAAGCAGAATTAATCTTTTGAGAAGTTACCACTTTTCTGACTAGCATTTAGGGACTACATCTGAACTTATATACAAATTATAAGTGTCAGAGTCCAGTTCTGGCAAAGTAAGGGTGGAAAAAACCAACTTATGTATGAGGGGAGAAGGATTACTTGAATCTTTTAATTGCATCTTTGTAATGAGGAAAATGTACAGACTGACAAACTTTTCCTAAACCAAAAATCAGGTGGGCAGTTAACACCCTTGTCTATTTGACTTTTGCTTGTGTACTGGGGAGACAATGTGAAACATAGTCTCTAGAAGAAACATTGTAGGCGTGGCTTTACTACCAGATCTGAAGTCATTGCCAGTCAAGGCAAAGTGTTGATGAGGATGCTGAATAGATCAGATCTTGCCTCCTGGAAGCTAAAAGCATGTTAGGTTTCTGTTCAGAGCTGGCAAAGGTATTTTTTTTTTTTCTATGGAAGTGTCCCAATCTCTTGAATCCTTTGCTTAACCTTCATCTTTAGAAATCAAAGTGTTTGTTTCATCTGCCCTCAGAGATGCTTTGTAGCAGTTATATAAATAATTATAGTTGAAACTGAAGTTCCCAGCCTTATTGTGAAGTGGGTCAAAGTTCCATAGTTAAGTGTTTAATCAGATGATGACTAGATTTTTATCAACAGGAAATGCCCTTAAATTTCTTTGTACTCATGCTTCTTCTGAGATCTGAATCACACTGGTATCCAGTATATTTGGCAATACCTTTCTGAGACCAGTTTAGATCCTTCCATCTTCCTGAGAGAGAGAAATTGCCAGCAAATATTTTCCTTTATAGCTTTTCCTCCAAGTATCTTGCTGCTCCTATAGCACCTTGAGATTCCCTGCAGTGTGTCTTATCTTTGCCTTGGGAAGGCAGGAGAGTTGCCTTGTTTTTCTGGTGAAACCAGTTCATGTTATTTACTCATGCAGCTGATCTTGACACAAGGGGACTGTGTGCCATCTAAAGCGTTACCACCCTGGTAGGTGCACAAAGATGAGTGCTTAATAGCAGTGTGTAGCTGTGGCTTGTAAAATGGTTGGAAATATGGGCCCACTGTATTCAGTTGTCTTCTCCTGCAGGCATTTATCCATTATTTTTAATTTTTTTTAATTATTTTTTTTTCCTCTCAGTTCCCTTAGTAGCAGTGTACTAGGAGAGGGATCTCTCTTTGCTGTGAGTCATTAGCTGCATCTTCAGCCAAGTGCCCAAGGGTATCTGCTCACTCACGGCCTAGCCTCCTACACAGTGTCACAAAGTCACCTGCCTCTTCTCTTGTAGCTTTGAAACCTTATGAGTGTTGCAGTAGCTTTTTGGACAGAGTGTTGAAGTTGGGGATGCATGGCTAATATGTAGCCAAAAAGGACTCTGCAGCCTCTCCACACTTCAGTGGCTTGCTGGCAGCACTGGGTGATGCTCACAAGCAGCCCATCCTTTTCTTCGCAGGTGGTCATGTGTGCTTCCAGAATGTCCCCCTGCACAGGTAGTAAGATCCTGACTTCACATTGTTACTTGCAGAAATGCGACATGTAGGTCCTAGATGGGATGGACAGAAAAGCATAGGGAGCACAAAGGAAATAGAGTAGTTGTGGGCCTACTATTCCCCTTTGGGAGCAGGTGGAGAGCCCTATTGGGTATTCAGAGCCCTGTAACTTCACAGCAGCTGTTCTGTGCCTGTGAAGAGCTGAGCTCCTGGCAGCAGTGTACTCATTTTGGCAGCTTGGCCCTGTGTGAAGCAAGCCTCAGTCTTCTCCTCTGATCTTCTGGAGCTCTGCCTGAGGAGGTTTCTTAGCAAGGGCTTGAAGACTTAAAGAAGCAGGCAAAGACTGGGTGTTGTGCCAAAGTACGTTTGGTCACATACTAAGTTAAGTGGTGTAGACATGGTCTGTCTTTAAGAGTTGTGTGCAACTGGTGCAGGGACTGTAGCTGTCTGATGCAGAGAGGAGGAGCGCTGAGGACCAAGTGCTCCTTTCAGAGCTGATGTTTCCCTGGTGATGGTAGTTTCCTCCGTTGTCCCCTTTGGGATGGGACTTCTGTGAACTTGAAGTGACCTGTGCAACTTCAATCTGCTTTCCAAAGTCTATTTAAGATCATGGTAATTTTAGGTTGGAGCTGAGTAGCTTTACATGAATCCCCTTTGCTGCCCCGCTCCCCTTAAGATTTGACTTTTTTGTAGCATTTGTATGCTAGTTCTGCAAAGCCAGTGTGTTCCTGCCCGTTTTCCCTGCTGGCGTGTGAGCAGAGGCTGGCAGAAAGCTAACTGGCACTGCTGGCTGACATCCAGCACTGGCTCTGAGAGAGTGGGTGAAGAGAGGCGAGCTGTGGAGACTGCCTGAGTGTTGGCCAGGACTTGCGTGGACTGGATTGGGCTGCAGTCAGATAGAGGAGGAGGAGGTATGTGTAGGCATGCACGTCTTCTGCCTTTACATTCGCTTCATGCCTCAGTCAGTGTTATTTCTGAAATTGAACATATGCTTTACTCCTCGCTGTACGTGTCAAACTTGAGACTTTGCATCCAAATCAGAGTAGTTATGAAAGTACACTGGCTTAGGAAAGTATATCACCATTTAGAAATGGTTCGGAACACTTCCTTGCAAAAAGATATACTAAATACTGCAAAGCAAGTGCTTCAGAATAAGCAGGGGATATTTTCAATCCAAACAGTATGGTTATGGGTTTTTTGCTTTTTTTTTTCTTTTTTTCCCAGGGAGAAGTTTATAGTGTTCCTTTATGATAAGAGGCTTTCTCATATTGATAAGAAGGCATTTCCAGCTGTAGTGTGTTCCCAGCAGGCTTTGTTTTTTTGTGTGCTTGAAGTGTATTTCCTTTTGTGCTTGCAAAATGCATTATTCAGTAGGCACTGTTCCCTCTGGATAGTGGGCTCTCCTGGAAACTATATCCTGTGCTGTCGTCTGGTAATGTGCATAGTTAAATTGCATCTTTATTGATCAGAGAATAGAGCCCCGTAAGGTTAAATATAGACCTTGTTAGAGTAGCTTTTGCTGAGTCCTATTTCCCTGATATACAGTGGCTTGTGAAACTGAGCTCATTCTGAAAGGAGTCCTGAAGGAGGAACTTTGCGGAGGTCTTGACAACGCTGTGTTTCAAGATTCTTCCTACTGTTCTTTGGCGGTGTGGGGGGAGAAGTAAAAAAGTAATCTTTAGTTGGCTGTGCATCTTACAGACAAGTATCTGTGAAGATCTTTTGTCTTCCATCTTTTAATATCAAGTCTTTTGAGTTGCCCTTCTGCTTTGGAAGGAAGCCAGGTTTCAATTTTTATTTTTTACTAAAATTGCAGCTTTGATTTATTTTTAATTGTATAGCCTGGTGTTAGCAATATAGTTTGCAGTAACTTTTGTGTAGTGCTAAATTTTCTTGTCTGTGGGAACTGTACTTGTGATGACTTTGGTTTTGGGTTTCATAGACTGTTTTCCAAGCTGTGCTCCGCCATGATCTGATATTTTACTTGTATAGGCACCGATCAAGCGCGAAATCTCCTGTCCTGCTCATGAAAGGAGAAGGTAGCTGGCAAAGAGACAATCAGGCCTTTGTGAGCAGAATTCCAGGCCAGCCATGTTCATGTCATACCACACGGTAAACGGTTGTGATACAGCCTTACTCTTCAGTAGTCAAGCAGAGCTGCTTTTCAGAAATGTAATGTTTTAATCTGCATCAGGTCAAGATGAGCTTGATGCCTGCAGTGGAGCTGGTGAGGGCTGGACTGCTGTTTGGGATGTGATGCAAGTGGGACATAAGTGGGTGAACTGATGAGGCTGGGGGACATGACACAGACCTACTTAATACTACTGACATTTTAAGGGGAACTAGGTACTGCCTTTAGTCTTGTTTGTGGTAGCTTAGTTGTTTTTTTTTTTTTTTTTTTTTAAAGCAAAAACCTAGAAAATAACTTGAGTACTTGTTCATTATCTATTTTAGTATCCCTTCTTTGAGATGTTACATAGTGTATTTCCAACAGAAGATGCATGCAGCACAGTAAATTTCTCTGTCTATACTCAGATGCTACTGAAGGACAAGACTGACAGTGATTTGTTCTCTGCTCAGGCACTAAGAAATTTAAAAACCTGTTTTTCTTTCTGCCTCTGCAAATAAGAGTGGGTCTGGTCCACAGAAGGGGATGTAATGACCCAGTGCAGAGCCATGTACCTGCCAGTCACCCAGAAAAAGAATGCCACGTGTTTAGGAAACTCTCCTCTACAGAGAAGTTGAGTGAGTGAAGAAGAGCATAAAATGAATGCAAGTGAAATAGTTTGGGCTCCTCATACTCTTCTTCCTTCCCACTGTGATCAAGCTAGTTTCCATTTCCTTGAGAGCATGGGATTTTTGGGGAGCGGATTCCTATAAATTACAATGGCTGAGGTGCCCTAGCAACTTGCTTTTCTTCTTATTTGGTATGAATCATATGACCTATTAATTAAATACAACTGTGTGGATAATGAGGTAAGATTAAATAGCTCCTTATTTAAAAAAAAAATAAACTCTGTACACATTGAGTCCCAAAGTGTACAATGTACTACTGTACACTTCACAGTAAGTCACCTGAAGTCCTGTGACTAGTTCTTTCCCTGTGCAAGTTTAAAATCTTTGTTAGTAGCAAGTTACTGCTAGTTAAGCTTAAGAGTATTCAATAATTGGAAGTCATTTCTAACCCAGAGTTTGTTTCTGATTCTGTTAAGGTCTGATTAGTATAACTGGATCACTGTAAAGGAGTGCATCTGTGCTGTTTGCCCTTCATAGGGTTAATATAGAACATAAAGTCTCACATTCAAAATACAGCCTCACACTAATTTTCTGAAGAAATAGAAAACTGTTCTAGGATCCTGGAAATATAAGGGAGTCTAGTCATCATGTGAACATGAGCTTCCACTGTGTTTCTGTGCCTAATAGCAAATATGAGCCCTCGATACACGTTTGGCATAACTCCTGCAATGTTGTGTGTATCTCAGTAGCTTACAGCTAAAGAAGCAAACTGAAAGTAAGAGAGAATTCAGCAGAGCATGTAAACAAGTCTGAAAAAAAAATCTTCCTGGCAATAGACTTGAGAAACTTAATGTCTTCCAGAAGAAGATAGAGGGTAGCTTGCTTACAGCAGTTCACAAGATGAAGATAACATTCAGTCTATAGCTCAAATAGATTCTCCATCAGTGATGATACTTTTGATATCAAGAAGGTAAAGTGAGTGTGTAATTTTTCTTTACCAAGAGGAAATTTAATCATCACAGCTCCAATTTTAAAGCAGGAGTTTTATACATACACAGTATAGGTGTTTGTAGGACACACAGCGTATGCTTTGTAGGTTAGATTGGATGGTTCTAATGAAGCTTTCTGGACTGAAGAAATGACTGTAGTGGGATCAGTGCTTCGTAGATGAAAATGCTTGTCAGCTGCAGTGGAGGGACCACTGACCAAATGTGCTATGGGAATTGTTCCTTTGTTTATGGGTAAGTTCTGCCTGTATCTGCTTTGGAGGAAATGAAATCCTAGTTTGTTTGTCTTCTGCTGCTAAATGAGACTTTTGTTCAGGGCTGTTGACATAGATCTCTCATAGCCTAATGAAACTTTAGATTTGGAAAGCTCGGTGTTGGATTGCTTTTTACATTTCTCCTTCTACAGATAAGTTTCAAAAATACTTCTGACTTAAAGCACTCCTTGTACAAAATTCAACTTCTTTCCCACTGTGTGTTGTCTTCCTGAAGACTTTTACTCTTGATACTAAGCAGAATTTTAGATACAGTTGAAGAGGAGAAAACAGTGCATTCTTTAAGAATGCAAAAACTTTACCAAGGATGATTAATGACTTTTTTTAATGTGCTAACATAGGTTTAAAAAGTAATTTATTTTCAGCTACACCTCGAAACTTAATAGGAAAGTATAGGTCAAGTTTGTCTGTATTTGGGGAACAGCACATCGGGTGGCCTTTAAGAGAGGTGGATAGCATTAGATCTCCTTGCTCGTGGTCTGGAGAGCGAAAGCTGTCGTCTCATTGGCATGTTTTGATGTTTAAGTGAGGCTTCTGAACATAAAAGGAGAAAGTCAGGCAGTTTGTTCATAGGCTTGTTTGAACGTATGACCTCAAGCACATGACAGTAACTGATTCCAGGACTGTGAAGTTCATTGGAGGCTTGTATGGATCTCTTAAAATCAGGTGATGCCCAAGTTGTGTTACTCTTAGTGAGATCATCTGACCTGTGCTCTCAGCTTTTTGTATTTACTTCTGCATGTCAAAAATACAGACTGCAAGTTGTCTAGTAGTGTGTAGTTTTGTGGTGTCTCAAAACAAGGGCAAAATGTTAACAAACCGTATGCAAAATTATTACTGTATTTAGCAAGCTTTAAAAATGTGTACACAGTTCTGCTGAGGTTGACTATTTGCATGCTTAGCTATCTGTGCAATCAAACTATTTCCTGACAAGTAGCTTTTTTTGTGGTACCTTTGGGAGAGGGTTTAGCTTAATTTTCCTCCATGATTTGCTAAGTGGCTCAAATTATTTGCATTGTCCACACTTTGGTCTTGTAAATGTGAAAGGACACTGTTTTTAACAGGCTTTTATCATATAAATAACTCAGGTTAGTCCTATTTAAGTTGACCTTATTTCTGGAACTTGACGTTATGTGATTGGACTCTGGTCCATTTCTAAACAAGGTGTGTTAATCTCTTGGTTCAGTGTCTTCAGGTAGTACCTGATTCTTAAGTAACTGCCTTTATAAAACTTTCTGGATGATGATGAAGAGGTTTATGTTGTTTTACAAATGTCTGGTATATTTTGTGGCTTTAGATAAAGAGCACTAGTATGTTGTTGACTGGACTTAATGGTTTGCTTAGTGATCAAATATAGCATGCCCAGAAATGCCTAAGATTATCCTGAGGCAAAGTGTTTGCCTGATGACTTATAATTAAACTTAGCAGTTTTTAATACATGTATATTTCTGTTTTCCTCTGTTAAGCTCTATAGTGCAGCCTAACGTTTGCCTTTCTTGTTTTAGTATTTGGTGGTTAAGTTTTGTAACCTGGAAGTGGCAACCTGCCTGAAATACTGCTGTGTTATGAATATTATAATGGTGATATGAGAGATGCTATATTCATATAAATGCAGATGTCTGTTTTCTTTTGAAGGAAATTGGTATTCCTGGTTGTATTAAAAATGCTCCTGTTGTTTCCAGAGTCCATTGACTGATGTCTTAATCACCAAGCCACATGCTGAGTGCATAATAATTACAGATCTAAATGAGCATACTCTTCATACAAAATAAGGAAAAGATAAGGTTAAAAAGCTTCAATGTGCTCATTTTTCTTATGCTGATTAGATAAGGATTTGGTGTGGGTTCTTCATAGACATTCTAAGAGCTTCATAGAAAAGTGCAATTAATAAGAGTGTTTCTTACTGCTTATCATGTGACAAAGAACACTCGTCAGTGGCAGTAAGGGATTCTCGGACAAGCTGTAGCAGGTTTTATGCTCTAAAGAAATTCCATTTCTAAGTAGAACTCCAGATTCTTGAGGTTTGGATTCTTGTAGCTCTTGAACTGGCTGATTCAGACACTGGTATAAAAGCGTTTGTGATTCTGTAATGTCTCAATTCTCTCTTCCTGGTTCCTTTTGTCTTGTAACCACCGAAATGGTCGATTTCAATATAGCTCAGTTCTGTTCAATATTTCTCAGTTCGGAGAAAGCTGTTCCTTCTTAAAAGTATGGCTTCATATGTCAGACTTGGAAGACTTTCAATTTTCTTCTATTCTTATGGCAGATGAGTTCTTTCCCCCTTCTCATAGTTTGAGTAGTGTTATCACAGGTTCAGGCTTCAGTCTGACAGTCATGGCTATGTAATGTGTATCTGCGACTATAGGTGGAAACTTCACAAATTCAAAGTAGCTTTTAATTCTTTCCCCCCCCCCTTTTTTTTTTTTTCTTTAGAGTTATTGGAAACAACCCTTTCTTGATGGGATGCAGTCATTGAATATCTGTTTCAGATGATCAGTGAAAAGCGTGTGTTTCATAGTATGACATGAGAAGGCCAAGAAACCACAGCTCATCTACTTTAATAGATGACTCCAATAATACAACACTTTCAGAAATATACTACAATTTCAGAAATAGCTGTAATAAAGCTGTGTAAGCACACAGCTTAGAGGGCAGGTCTAAGATAGCCCTGTTGGTTGCACCTAAAGCATTCATTCTTCCTTCCCTTCTGGGAGAAGTACCTATTTTGTTTGTCTCCCTCACCACCTTTTTCATTACAGTGCTCAGAACATCAGTGGACAGCAAGTGTGTGCTCTCCGCTGGTCAGACATAAAGACTTTCTGTTACTAGAGGTAATATGAGGTAATGTTTAGGAACTCAGTATCCTTTTAAAGCGAAACTGAGTTGGAAACTTTGTCCTTGGCGTATTTTATTCACTTAAATACCTGTACTTGTGTTCCTGTGGATGAAGAGTTGCATTCTAAACTCTGAAAGCAACCACGGATGTATCTAAAGGGTACTGGCCAACTGATGCGCTGCAGGAGCGTGCCGAAACTGGGTGTTTTCTAGTAAACATACTGTAAGGTTATATGTTCAAAAGTGGTTCATCTGCAGCCTCCCTTCTTCCCCCACCCAGCAAATGAATAGCCACTGGTCTTTTAACATATATGCCAATGTTTGGAATGATACAGGTGCTTCGGGGGGAATAGCAACCATACACTGTTAAGATTTTTAGAAAGGCTTAAAAAGAATAAGACTGTTTAAAAAACAAAACAAAATTCTTTTTTACCTGTACTGGTTTTGGTACCTCCTGAGAGTGACTTTTGCCTGTCTTAGCTATAATTTGACTGAAATGCTGACTTATGCAACAATTCATCAAGACGGCCCCTAGAGTAAGTGGTGAACATCTACTAGGGAATAAGTGAGACCTCATTATTGCTGTCCAGTGGAAAAATAGGGCTCTTATGGCAGAGTTGCTTCTGGAGAACATGTGGAGGTTTTTTTCATTTGAAAGGAAGCAGGGACATTGATTTGTAAGAATGAGAGGTTAAGGGCCACCTAGATGAATGTTTTCTGCTGTGAGTTTACCACACAATTTTAATCTTAAATGAACCCTAGATTTTGATCTTATTTTTAAATATACAGTGAAGTAGATCAGGTCAGGAAATCAAGAAGTGACAGTGGTGCTAATGGTTGTACATATAGAAGGAAGCTTTGGCTTTTATTCCTATGGACCTAGTTATAGCAACTAGCAAAAATTCCTTTTGTAGTAACACATTTTCCTCAGTGGCAGTCTAATTAGAAATTGGTGTTGTAGGTGGTGTCCTTCTATCCAGCTGGTGGCCTGTGTGAGGACCTGATCTGCTCTGTCACCTCTTGTGCTGTGGTTTTGCTCCCTCTTCACTGAGTCTATGCTAGAAGGGACTTAGCCCTGCAAAGGCGTCTTGTGTTTTTGAGTGGAATAGGTTGACATCAAGCAGCTGTAATGCCTTATAAATGGCATCTGGCCTCATACGGCATGGACCCTTCTATCCTAAATTCTGGGAGCACAGTCTTGCATAAGGGAAGATAGTCACTGAAACTTTGTCACATTCAGATACCACCAGTTCCTTATTGCTCCTTTGATGTTAATTTGCTCTTTAAGACAAAGTTACGGACCTAGCAAGAAGACAGTTAATGGCTGAAAATAAATCTGTTTGCTTAACCTTTTGCCATTCTTTGTTGCAGCTCTCAAGTTCCACTTACAAATACAGGAGTGAGGAATTCAAGAGGCAGTTTTCTCATCTGCCAGATTCAGAGAGACTCATAGTAGGTAAGACAATGACACCAAAAGCTCTTGTATTAGGATAATAATTTCCAACTGCAGCTGTACCAAGGCTTTTTTTAATGGCGTATTCAATCTGTAGCTGAGAATTTTCTGTTCTTTTATCTCTAAACTACTATCAAATACCTGTAGGGAAAGCCAGGCCCAAAGTCCTCTCCTGTACTGCCTACTTTTTCGAAGGACAGACTGTTGTTTGAGTTGAGAAGTGGGGAAAAAAAAAATAATATATATATATATATATATATATATACAGAATCATCTGGTTCATTGGTAGATTGGGTGAGAGCTTCTTGATTTCTTTTACTACTGCTACTTCTTACTGAGTGACAGAATACCCACTGGAAGTGGTGAAGGTGCGACTGGTGCCTGTTAGCTGACAATCTGGGAAGAAAGGGTTACTCTGCAGGATCATGGTGAGCATTTAGCCTGTGAGTGTAACATACTTGTGTTGACTTGTGCAATGCAAATGTGAGAACAGAGGTAGAATTAAATTCCAAGAGCACTGGATTTATGTTCTTTTCAGTGTAGATGACCAACTTGGTAACTCTTGAAGCATTGTAATCGCTCATTTTCTGTCCTTTTAGTGTTTAAAGACTCCTCTGTATCTCTTTGAAGAGGAAGCTAATAATGGTTGAATTAGTTGTTACAGATGTTGTGAGAGAAGGTAGGAATTCTGTAGATGTACTGGCATTAGTTTGAGAATACGAAGGCAAAGAATGTTGCTTCATTGACCCAGTTAAGCAAATAGGTCATTCTTTGCCGATAGCATTTCCTTTGCTTTCTGGAAGTAAGCCTGAACCAACCTTGATTGCAAGCTTGATTGGTGCAGATTCTGGGACTGAGAGTGACATAGTGGGCACCTGTAATTTAAGACTCTGAAAGACAAGTGCCAGCTTTATCTTTAGAAGACATAATAACTGGTAATTGAAAGGAGAATCATGGGATATCTTTGGAAAACCAAAGACTTTTTTTTTTTTTTTTTTTTTACTGCACAACATACCAAAGTAGCTTATCCATACTGGATAGAGTGCAAGGGCAACCAAGGTGATCATGGGATTTTGAGCACCTCTCCTATGAGGAGAGAATGGGACTGTTTAGCCTGGACAGTTCAGGGAGAATCTCTTAGATGTCAATAAATATCTGTAGAGAGAGTGTGGAGACAATGTAGCCAGGCCATTTTCAGTTGTGCTTAGCGCCTGGACAAGAAGCAGTGGGCAAAAGCTGGAGCAGAGGAGGTTCTGGCTAAACATTGAGAAGCATTTCTTTACTGTGTGACTAACTACTGGCACAAGTTGCTTGGAGGGGTTATGGAGTCTCCCTCCTTGGAGATTTTCAAAAGCTATGTGATCTGGCTGTCTCTGCTTGAACAGAAAATCGGATCAAATAACCTCCAGAGGCCACTTCCAACCTTAACTGCTCTGTGGTTCTGATGGCATGGCTGCAGGAGTAGAAGTACAACTCAGAGTAGGTGTGGTGAGGAGCACAGTGCAATGTGAGGTGTAGGGAAAGAGGCATCTGGAGAAGAATTTTGGACTATAGTGTCTAACTTCTTACTACTGTGTTTCTTTAGAACTCTACCTGCCTGTTTTGCTCTGTGGAAAAAAATCAAAAGGTGACAAGTGTAAAATCCTACCTCCTTTGCCTGTAGTGTTGCATTTTATTCCATTTTTATTTCTTTCCTTGCAGGTGAGTCTATTTGTGCTGCCTGAGCATTGAATAACAGCTGCACTAAGAATTGGGCATTGTTTTTATACACAAGTAGCATTGTAACCTTCAAGGCAGAGAGTCTTGAGGGGCAGTCAGTATATGCTTGTAGAATGCCAAGTTCCTTCTAAGTTAATGAAAGAGAAATTAGAGCTTTCACTTGCATACGAATAGTTAAATCCTTGTATTCTTTGTCAGCTCAGGAGGCAGTTATGCTCTGAAATGCCTTCTGTGTTTTAAAATAATGGAGTTCAGTACAGAAGACAAGAGAAGATAGTATTACTTCTAAGCTTGATTTGATGATCCTCCTTGCATAGGACTGATTCAGAAAGCAGTGGAGCAAATTCTAAAGCAGTTTCAATTAACAGATTAACAGTTGAATTATTTGGTAATGATTAATGTCAACAATGTAGCATTTTTCTATCAGAAGCAAAGTTACTACTTCATATATGTGTGTGTGTGTGTGTGTGTGTGTATGTATATATATATATATTTTTTGTTCCCATATAACATACCCCATGTTGCCACTTTACTCTTGCATTTTCCGTGTTAAGAACTGTTCTTTCTCTTGATTCAGAGGAACATATCACAGGATTTACCATGCTCAAAGACGCTATTGCTAGCTGTAGTGCATTAAAAAAAGCAAACAAACAGAAAAACCCTATAATGATTCCTGCTCGTAACTTAACTGTTTAATAAAAACAAATGCATGCGACAACAGGAAAACCATTCCACTGTAATGAGTACTAATATGCATGAGCTGCTCTGAAAGTAACACCTCCTATCTTATTATGCTGGCCCATGATGTCAGAGATGAGTGGTGGTATGGCAGTAGAGGCTGAACCTTCCCACCAATATTCCCTCACATGTTGTTGCCATGTGACAGATGGCTGCAGTCTGACAAAATGGCATCTGACATGGAAGTGTGGATGGAGCAAAGTTGTATCACTGAATTTCTCCATTTGGAAAAAAGTCATCCATTGATATTTATTGATGCTTGCTGAGTGTTTTTGGAGACTAAATAGTGAATGTGAAGCAGTGGGTGGTGCATTTCAGCAGTAGTGAGTGCAGTGTTAAATATGGTCTGTGTTCTGGGATCAGCTTATCCATGTGAATCAATGGGTTGTGACCAGGAAACTCTGTACAGAGCTGAATATCAGCTTCAGTGCATTCAAAATGGTGGTGGTAATGTTGAAATATCATGAAATTTGCACCAGGTGAATCCCATGAGTGTTCACTCAGAAAGAACACTGTATGTCAGGACCTGTCTAACCAATATGAGGCTGAAAGTGAGTTTCTGGATTGCATCATTACTGGTGTATGAGATATTGGTATCATGACTATAAGCCAGAGTCAGAACCGCAGTCTATGGAGTGA
Organism: Alectoris magna; assembly: GCA_030625065.1. Classification (NCBI taxonomy): domain Eukaryota; kingdom Metazoa; phylum Chordata; class Aves; order Galliformes; family Phasianidae; genus Alectoris; species Alectoris magna. The sequence goes on from CM060560.1 coordinate 113,493,834, forward strand.
TGACACATGAATTCCCCATTGAAGGAAGAAGTTTAAGATGCAGCCCTTGGTGAGTAAAGTATACTATATGTGTACTGTCTTCTAGAACCTGGACAAACTGTTGATGCTGACTAAGCTGAAGGCTCTGACTTGAAGAGTCAGGCCAGAAAAGAAGACAACCGTTCTCTTGCAACATTATAATGTCAGGCCTCATATCAGTTTGAAGACTGGAGCATGTTGCCAGTCTTGGCTGGACCATTCTGTCATATCTACTGTATAGTCTAGATTTGGTACCTTCCAACTTTCATCTGTCCACACTGACATGGGCAACAATTTCCTAGTAACAATGCTGTCACAGAAACAGCGAGTCATCTCCTTGATGTGGATTTTTGGTGCAGCATGCAGGCTCTTGTTCATAGCTAGCAAAAATGCATAGCTAACTGTGGTGACTGTGCTGAGCAGTAGTGTTTTGTAGCTGAGAATTTGCTGTATCAAATAGTGTTGTTGTGCTTTATAGCTGTTGTAGTGTTCATGGAAATAAATAGGAAGCATTGCTTTTGGAGCAACCTACTTTCAAAGATCATATGAAATAATTGTTCTGTGACAATAAAAGGCTTAGACTTTCATAATGGGAATTTAAAGTAGTGCCACTAACTTTAATCTGTCTGAAAATGTTGTTTATAGGTAGCATCTCAAGTTACTGGAGTTGATAACACAAAAGGAGAAATGCCAACCTCTTCCTTTGTTTTGACATTATTTTTTGTAGGTAGGTCATGGTGTCGCTTGTCACTTGCCCAGGCCTCCCAGGGGAGTAATTTTATGCTAGCTCTGCCAGAAAAGAGGAGTATTTTTTTTTTTTATGTTGTTTCTAGTATGGCTATCTGGCTAGTGTGTGGGTGAGGAAAAAGTAGTAAGATGGTCCCATAAAGTGCTGGACAGCACTTAATAGGTCTAAATAGGTGTCAGTCTTCCAAACATATAAGTTAGATGGAAACATTTTGGTATTGGTTTCTGTAGGTCTTTAACCTCAGACTCTTGCTGCCTTCTCTGTCTCACCAGCACTTTGGTTTTGGACTTTTCTTGAATTTTAAACATGCACTTGAAACTTGTTCATTTGGAATTTATTTAAGTTCATGAAATTAATTGGGCTTGTGTGTGTGCCTCATGCATCTTGTGAAAAAACTTTATTTCTACTCATTTGAGGGGAAATCCAGGAGTATTTTTAAAATTGTAGTGAAAACTTTGCAGATGCATATTTACCATTAAGTTAGTATGATGAGAGACTTATGAACTTCTTGCAGCTTGGACAAGAACTGTATTCATCTTTTGGGTATGTACAAAATAAGAATGATAGCTTGGAAAACAAGTGTTTTTCAAAATAAAAAGGAGGAACACTTTGATACTTCTATAGTTGAAATCATCAAAGTTCTGTGTGAACAGATGCTTATTGTGTACAGAAAAAAAACAAAGAAAGAGTAACATCTAGGTTGGAGCTTTCAGAAGTGGTCTGTCTTGTCTTTTTTTTCTGTATGACTAAAGGGAACTTTGACATTTATTTCCATATGCTCACTTAGTACTGAGTGCTTCTGAAAGTGTTTGACTCTTCAGGCTCTTCATGGAAATTCTCAGAGATTTAAAAGCGCAAGCAAATCCTCATATCTCAGTTTTGATCAGCAGGTATCTGATGATGGGTAATTGCATTCCAGATGGAATATATTCCTTAGTAGGGATATTACAGCCTCAGGCAGTATCATAATAAAAATGACAGTCAAGTGATGAAAATATCCCCTGCCTGAAGAACTGGATTGCTTCAAGCTGTCTTCTAATGTCTTACTCTGCAGATAGTTTTAGCTAGTGATAGGATCTGTTCAGTGGAAAATTATTGCTGTACTACAACATATGAACTACTGTTATGTAGGAGTTGCTGGTATAATCTGTTATACTATAAATTGGATGTGTATTGTTTTATTTAGGCTCTCTAATGTTGGACTTGTGACTATTTCTCCCATGTATTCCTACTTCTTCTCTGAGAACATAGGATAAGGCACAGGGGATCAGTATATGGAATATTGTCTTTACACATACATTTCTGTTGAGTCTGACCTTGAAGTGTTTGCAGTACAATGGTCTGGGTGCAACCCAATGCAAGTCTACCATCAGAGTTCGGAAGAGTGAAAGAAATAGTATTACAATACAAATAAAAATCTATTATCTCATTTTAAACTAACATGCTTGGGTCTACTGAACTATAATAAGTGGTAAACTTTCTGTCTTTCTCTCTATACATAGATTACGCCTGTGCACTCCAGAAGGATATCCTGCTGCAAGGACGCTTGTATCTCTCTGAAAACTGGCTCTGTTTCCACAGCAACATCTTCCGATGGGAGACTACAGTAAGATTTCTTAGTGTACTTGAAGCCCATTTCTTTGTTCTTGTAGTATCAGGATGTAAGATATGTTTGAGGGACTCTTATCCTGTCCATCTCATGCTAAGCCTGTATCCCTGAGTGGAAATGCAAATCTGTTGCACCATAAAATGAGAACAGTCTTGGAAATGCCTATGTGTGGAAATAAGCCATGAGCCTGCTCAGTCATTCAGTATAGGAAGACATTTGGCAGTTGTTTTCCTCTGGTATCTTAAAGCTGATCTTTTACTGTTCTTTAATGATGTGTCTTGCTATCTATATCTCGTGTGTGTGTGCATATATATATATATATATATATCCATACATGTATATATACACACATGAGTTATATATATGTATATATGCAAGTTAATATATACTTGTATACAATAAAAGTTCTCACATTGTGGTTTGTAGCTTTTGATCAGTATAAGCAGGAGTATTCACGACATGTTGGCTCTCTTTCTGTGAAATTAGCTTAATGATTTAAGTTTTCATGAAAGCAGTTGTTGCACCTGCTGAAGAAATAACATGAAGTGAATGAGAAGGAGAAGGTAGCCTAATTATAGGTGATGGTGATGTATTAAAACATGCAGCTGAGAACACTGATAACTTAATCTCTTGAATTCTATCTGCTTTGATTTACACATCGCATGCAACAAATAGTTTGTGTACTTAAGAAGGTATAGAAATGCTCAACTAAAAATCAAGCTTAGTTTCATCAGATGGACTTGATGATCAAATTTTTCTGGTAGACTTGATACTTAGAAAGAAAACTAATCCTTTTGAAGTTACAGACTATATGGTTTTATATAGTTGATATTTTGCCCTTCATTGTGGAGTGCTGCTGCAAGGGTGGAGGGAAAGAAAAGAGAGAACTACTTGCTTCTCTAATCCTAATATGAAAGAAGAGGAAATTGCTCTTAAATGATCTTAATTCACTCCAAATTTGGAGTGCTTGCTGTGAAGGTTAGCAAATGGAGACAGCTGCCTTCAAAATCTTATTTGTATTTCATCCCAATGTTTGGGCTTAAAGCTTGAGTTCTTGCATGTTCTATGACTCTGTTAATTGAAAGTAACTTCAATCTAAAATCTAAAAAATTTATTAATTCTCTTTCTGCTTAGATTTCTATTGCTTTGAAGGATATCACTTTCATGACAAAGGAGAAGACTGCTCGGCTCATTCCAAATGCCATACAGATAGCAACAAAAGGAGAGAAGGTGAAATCCTGAATCTAAAAACATTTGTCTTTTAAATGATAATTTCCAGAATTGAGCGCTTCCAGTTTTGAATAAGTAGCTTTCCCTGACAAGTTTTTAAACGTTACTAGAATTAGAATGCAGACTTGAAAGCTGATTTGCACAGAGACCAAACTATCAACTCTAGCTTGATTGTAGACCCCACTGCTAACACTGATGCAGTAACCTGAAAGGGGAATTCTTGTCCTACTGGTTATCAAAGTCTACTTAAAAACTAAAAATACAGGAAATGAATTCAGAGTGTCTTTGAATTTGTTATTTTTGTGTTCTTATCAGATTTAAATGTTCCATAAGAAATTGCTGAAAGTGAAAGGACTGTGATACATGGGCTTTGGAGTCATGGAGAAATCTACACGTAAACTACCCAATTTTATATGGTGGAAATAGTTGTTTTCTGGAACTTGAATTTGGATGAAACTGGAAACTGTGATACAGAATGATCTTATGTCCAATGTATGATACCTCTTCTGGCTATGCCTCAAAAATGAGACTTCTTGACTAGATACAAAATATAATTTTCTAGGATAACTCTGGAGCTGTTCTCTCTGAAGGGGCTATGATTCCTGTTATTCTACATTTGGCTGTTCCCTCTCAATTTCTTCTAAAAAGATTAACTTCTTTCTTCAAGAAAGATATTTTTTCCTCTACTGAACGAACTTCTAAATAGTTTAAAACTACAAATGACACATCAACTTGATCTCCTATTATTATTTATTATTTTCACATCCCATGTGAAAAGATTTAATAAAAAGAGTATGTAGAGGTAGGATGGAAATGGCTGTGGCCTTTAAGAAATAGGCAAATACATCTGATTTGTTCCACTTCCCATGTGGAAGTGGGCAGAAGACTTTAACTATGTATTTAGTTGAGGGGTACAAATGGTTGCAATTGGATGCCTAGACAAGCAAGAGTTTTTGTATGCTCTGACTACTGGAGATCTAACTGTTGCTTATTAGAAGTGATAAAAAGTGTTTAGAGTCAGGAATATGAGAGGAGCATGCAATTGCTGAAAACCTTAAGATATTTAAGGTATAAGGAAGTGTTGTGGTTTTCTTAAACACCTACAAGTGAGCTTTTCATATTTTTTTTTTTCCTGCAGTTTTTCTTCACATCATTCAGTGCAAGAGACAGAAGCTACCTCAGTATCTTTCGCTTATGGCAGAATGTGTTGTTGGATAAGGTAAGCTTAAGTGCTGGTGCCTGTGGTTAAATAACAAAAGAATCTTTTGTAATATATGGAGATGCATCTTGGGAGGATGAGAGACTTTCCTGAAGAAAAAATTAACTCTGTCTTGACACAGAATTCTAACCTCATGGTCTCCTTTACCTTCTTGTACTTTAGATTACAAATAAGATTCCTGTCCTTTTCTCCTTTATACTGCTGTGTATTGTTTTGCTGGTTATCTTTGACGATAGGTTGCATGCTTCTCTAAACTAACTAAAGCAGGTATTTGTATGTATTTCCTTCAAGATTTCTATGGCTAACTTGTAATCAAAAGAGCAAGCGCTTTTTTCAGTGAAAGCTTTGTTTTCCTTTTAAGAAAGGAAAAAAAAAAAAGCCAAAAGTCACCTTCTCAGATAAGTTAGTAGAACCTTTGCCAGACATTCATTATAATTCCTCTGACCTTGAATAAATGAAACGAAAGTAGGCTGAATGATATGGGAGTGTATTTTGGAACTCCTGCTTCTTAGGTCGATTTATATGTCAATTTGTGGGCACATAAGTGAATCTTTCTGAAAATGTACTGACGATTTTGTTGCAGAACATCAGTGTAAGTAATGCAGTTTTTGAAGACCGTCTCCTTCCTGTTTATGGCTCTCATTGTTTAAATATCCTAATATATGTGCAGCTGAACACTGAAATATCTATATACAAACTCTGTAGTGCAGTGGTACCCAAAAGCTTAAAGCTATTGCAGTACTTACGCAGTTGCCACACTCGTTTTTGGTTAAATGAGTGTTAAGGCAGCCCGGAGGCAGTTCTGTAACCAAAAGCTGAAAATCAAGGAAAGTGCCAATTACAGCAAAATTAATCTGTTTATGAAAATCTTTACTGCTTATTCAAACTAGATCAAGTTACAGAGAGGCACTGAGTAGATGAGCACATGCCCTCATCACAGGGACAGTATACATTTGAAAGGTATGTCTTACCTCTGAGGTTCTGGTGTGGTATGCAGTGCTGTGAGCCTGGTGTTTCTGGGACATAGTTGTCAAAGGGGTTCTGTCAGAATCTGCGAGGTTTGTGACAACATAATGATCTCCCTGGAACCATTTCTAAAAGGAGCTGGTTTTAGTGTTTCCTATGCTAGCAGATAAATGTTTTAAACCCTATGGATAATTTAGTTATTCTCTGGAAAATATCTATCAGTCTGGGCAATGACATGGTTCTGCTGAACTATGAAATAAGGTTATTCATGTCTTGTCTGGAGTAAACTCTGTGAGCAACTGTCACAGTGCTGGTTTGCGCCACCTGATGGTAGATAATCCCAGAGTTGCAGATTTTGATCCTGGGGTTTGGAATTGCGTGTTTCAAATCGTGTTAGCGCAGCAGTCAATTTCAGTTGCTGGCTGTGGCCTCTGCAGAACTTCCTAGCTGTTTAGTTTGTATTACATGGTCTCACTTCTTCTGAAGAGTGACATACCTGCTTTACCTGGTATACTCTAAGCTTTTACCCCCTGCAGAACTTCTCAGGAGGGTCATCATATTCTTTACCAGATCTCCATCTTGTGGCCACTTTGCCTTGTACTTAAGTGTCATGTTCAGAGGCAGTTCCACAAGTAGCCTTCTGTGAAGTCTGCCTTTTTGATTAGAAATTGCACTGTGTAGGAGAAAGACATGGAATAGCATGAAGCCATTTACTCTAAGCTTACTTAGGCCAAGATTCTGTCCTCTAACTTTTTCATGTTCTGGTAAGGATTCCTGATCACTTCAGCTGAGCTGCAATTCTGTAGCTCATAGCTTCTCTGTGCTTGATGCCCTTCAGCTTTGGTTCCTTTTAGAATCAGTGGGTACTCTCCCCTCAAGATGGCACTTTTCTTTTTAAAATGTCCATATGAAGACTTCTGTTTGGGGCGGGGGGGGAAATCCACATTTAATTCCTGTTGCAAAATGTAGTCGAAGTGAACCTTCTAGGGTTTTTTCATTGTTTTTGAAATGCTTCTGTTTGGAAGGGAAGCATCATGGAAAATAAGGAATCGTTAATGTAGGTCTGGAAGAGACATGACACCAACCTTGATAAAACAGATAGCAGCTTTCACATCCGCTAAGGCTTTAAATAATGCATCAGTTTATTAAATCAGCCATGATTCCTGCTTTGCAACAGGCTTTCCAAATTGGCAGAAACAACTTTAGTAATGGTTGTTAATGACAGAAAGAGCAATGACATTTATACTATGTCTTTATTCTCCTGAAGTTCATGGATGTCAAATATCTCTCCAGATTGAAAGAGAAGGAACAAATTAAAATATAATTTAGCAGATTATTCAAATTCCAAACAAACAGAGTGTCCCTTATTTCTAATAGAACAAGATCATAACTTGGTCTCAATTCCCATGAGTCCTTTTCCTTAGAGTTGGATGATTTTTTTTTTTTCTATTCCTGTGCTTTGCTGGGTAGAGATTTGCACCAGTCTCCAGGTACTGAAGCAAATAAGGCTGGGAGTGTGAGAAGGGATCAGAACTTTAGTTGAACTGGGGTTCTTGTGGCAAACATCCTCTGGGGCAGCAAATCAACCAGCTTCTAAGGCGAAGTTTTGAAAAAAGACTTGTTGCACCTTTGCATTCAGCAGAGGTTGTTTTAGAGATCAAAGAGGGCTTGTTTGATTTTTTTTTTTTTTTTTTTTTTTTTTTGACCTTCATATTTCAGGCAGTTTTAACTGAACTGAGTGTTCACTGTTACCCTTTGCCATTGTAATCAAGAAACTGGGCAAAATTCCATGTTAGAGTTGCTTGGTTTGAGAGTGTGTCTATGTGTGTAGGGTATCTCTGGACTAAACCTTTATGGAGTATCTTGTCTTTACTTTTGCACCTGTCCATGGGGGTAAAAATCAGTAGCTTTGCTTATGGTTTTTTGTAGGACTGCCTGTTTGACGCCACCACTTTGACTGGTGTGACATGAAGTACTGATACTGTGTTCCAGGTTGAAAGGACAAAAATGTGTCCCATTACTTCTTGTAGCCTTTCTTTTTTTTTTGTACACAAAGAACTGAAAAATAATCTAGCACAGATCATCACATTGAGTGGGCGAGTAATCTGGGTTTAGTTTCAGCTTTACAAGTTTCAGAGCCACTCCAAACTGCTGCTGCTCAGAGACAGAAATCTGAGCCAGAAAAGTCACGCCCTCTTTGCCTTTAGAACTAATCTTTTCTGATTATAGTAGAGCAAGTCTGATTTGAAGCTGGGCTGTTAATGACTTACTGTGTCTAGCTGAGCTAGAAGTAATTGAGCAGATTGCAAGAATCCTGGCTCTAGAAACAGAAATTAGTAATATTGACATTTTAAAACCACAGGAAACAACTTTATAGATTCCTAAAATGCACAGCTTGTAGTTTTTCTTCTTTCTGCAAACCACTGAGTTCCCTGTACAAGGACAGGCTGTTATGCCTGCAGGCTGATGCAGATGGTGCTGATGAGTGTAGTGATGGTTAGCCATTGTCATGTCTCTTAGGACTGGGGAAAAAAAAAGCTGGAGAAGTACTGGGCAACAGAATGAAGGTGGCCTTGTGCCTGCCATTTAATCTCCGCTGGAGAGGTGGGCTCTCTAAGGGTATACCTCAGTCGTATTTTAAAAACGGGTAGGCATTGTCTGTAAAGAAAATAGCTGAAGCACACAGTGTGTCCCTGGAAGGATGGTGAGGCAGCTGTGTGTTTGGTGCATACTGAGCACCGTGGTACCCCGCAGAAAATCTCATGGGGCTGCGGAGGCTGGTGCCAGCTTTTAGGATCCGTGCTCTCTAGGTGCGTGTTCAGTGTTGTAACGCTTCCTTTGTCCCGGTACAAGTAAAGGTGGTGATCTGTGCCAGCAGGGTGTTCGTAGAAAAGCCCGACGTCTGTCCCCTGAGAGAGCAGCCGAGGCCGCCCGTGGCTTCGCGCCTCGTCGTGAGGGAGGAGGGCGAGGGGCCGTGTGGTGCCGGCCCGGGGGCAGCCCCTGTGGCTGCGAGGCTGGGCCCTGCCGCCGAGCAGGAAGTGGGAGCGGGCCGGGGTGGCCCGGGAGCGGCGGGGAGGAGCCGGCCGGCGGCTGCGAGCCCGGAGGGTGAGGGGAGAAAGTGTCGGCCTGTGTGTGTCTGTGCGTGTGTTGGGCGGGGGTTGCGTATGGTGCGGGGCCGCGACCCAGCGTAAGGAACCGACCGTGTGTAGGTGAGCGTTTACCTTTGATGCCTGTGGAGCGGCCTTTTTTGGGTGGCTAAAATTGCAGGTAGTGTAACACTGCAGGCGGAGCGAAGAGGTGGAGGGGATCGTTTAAAAGCCCTTTAAATAATGCACGAGTATTTAATGTGATCATTTCATGCAAATAGTAAGCAGACCTGTGTTACTGGCTCATTAGCATGATTCTGTTCCCTTGATCAATATGGATCGTGACTGCGGCACTTTTTCCAGTGTGATGCGTCTTCTTTGACTAAATACCCAAACAGTATTGCTGCTTTTTTTTCCTTTTTTTTTTTTTTTTTGGTTTGGCCCTTTCCTGCCAGAAAAAGTGGACTTTGAAACTAGTTGCTTACTTTGCTGATATGAGTTGGTTGTAACACTCACTTCCCTAACTTTCCTGATGGTCAGAGAGAATGTGGAATTCGGGGAGCTTATAGGGAGAGAGAAGAGCGGCCAACTGTGAGACAAGGTATTTTACCTATGGAGCTTGTAGCAGTGTGTCCCACCTGCTGCCCTGGGCTGCTGGCTGAGCTAGCACTGATGTCTGCGGTGACTGAAGTGCTAGCCTCTTGCTGTTGGTAGAGTGGTCTAAATGTCCTGAGGAAACAGGTGTGGATGTGTTAAGTTTGTCTGGGATCAAAGTGGGAGGGAGTGACTGGCTGCTAGCTACTGGTTTTGTGCCATGTCTTGAGAAACTCAGGAGGGGGTTGCTTTGAAGATATCTCTGAAAACGCTGGTGACAAATGAAGATGCAACTACAAGCTTTTTTTTTTTTTTTTTTCCCCCTTGAAATGCTAGTTTTTTAATGCCTAGTGTTATTGGTTGAACAGTGAATGGTTGGTGCATGGAGTAGATGGGAGTTCAGTTCCCCAAAATGCTGAAATCTAATCTTGAAATGTGATACCTAAATGCTTGCAGACCTTGTCAGAAGTGAGGTTAAAGGCTGTGGCGTAATTCAAACTTCTTACTGTTTTACCTACTGTGCCTTACTGCTCCATAGCATAGTTTTGACTAGCTCGCTTTCTTTCAGAGGCTGACCAAGCAGGAATTCTGGCAGCTGGTGCACCAGAGCTATGGCTCTGAACTGGGCCTGAACACCGAGGAGATGGAGAGCTTCCACTCATCATCTGAGGACAATGGGCAGTGTCGGTAAGAGGAGGCTATAAAGCCTATTGATATATACACAGGGAAGCAATGTTTTGTTTGTTCGTTTTTAGAAACTGTTTTCCAAAGTGCTCCTGTAGCCTTACCTGAAAGGTTAAGCCTAGAGTAAAATGATGCAAAGAACTGAACTGCATAAACTGAATATGCATAATAACTTAATTGTGTTCATTGTTTAAAAGAGGAACGCTGCTGAGGCCCCTTACATAGGGAGACAGGAAGACCTTGTTGCCCCTGGATCTGCCTGGGGGGAGGGCAGGATAGCTTAAATATCAACTTTTTCTCCTGATAGTGTTTGGTCAGGATCTACATGCCCTTCAACAGTTTGGAAGGGCTGAGTGGAATAGAGCTATATTTGCTGTTCAAACACTTTTCCTCACTCCATGGAGACTAAAACACTTGCTTTGTTGTCCCCATGTCTCAGGTCTTAGCTTATTTTATGTATGATAGTCAGGCTGAACTAGAAAGCTAGAAGAAAACTATACATAGATATCTTTCTGGAACGGTTTTATTGATTTATTGGAATAAATATGACCTATCTTATGAACAGCCTGTATAATTCTTAACAGTGGAGTTTTAATTTTGTATCTGTATGTAAATAAATGACTTTTGCAAGTTACATCATTCAATTTTACATCTCTTTTTCATTCTTGCATTATCTGAGTGTGTGTAATAGGAAAAGAAAATAGTTCACTGCAAGCTTCAAAAAATGTCCCGTTAAGTATTTCATGGGTTTTATGTGTTTAAAAAATAAAAATAAATAAATGTAGTACTTTGCAACTCAGGAATAATGGATGCAGGGAAAAAAGTCTCAAAGTTTCTTCAGATGCTTCCCAGATTCACTCAAAGCTGCCTGTTTTTCTGTGCAGTGCATGCTTTCTGTCTCACCTGCACTTTGTTTTTACTAACAACACAGGCAAAAGCTGGATTTATTGGGGGTGATTATGGTGAGAAACATGGCTTGAGAAGTTAATGAGGTAGATGCGGGATGAGTTGGTAGCTGTTAATATTAGCAGAATAACTATGTTGTGAGTGCAGAAATTGTCCATGAGAAGCTTAAAATGGAGATGTGAGTTGCATTGTTCATTTTTACGAAGTCATGCTTATTTACTTACTGTGGCTCCAAATATGTCTTATTTCTTCCTTTGGACAGATCCAGCATTTGTGATGAACCTGGAGAAAGGGATGACAAACTACCTAAAACAGTTGGTTTAGTTCGGGAATCCACACTTCAAACAGAAGGAGAGTCTCTCAGTAGACACACGTCAGGTGTAAGTGCTGACTCAATGTTTCTTGCTATTCATAACTGATAAGATATGTGCTGAACTTGTCTATCTGTAAACATAAGAATGCATGGGAAGTGTAATTTGTGGAATTCATTGGGAGTTCATGGTAGCCTAAAAGGTTTTCACATCAGAAATTGGATATGAATACTGTCAGGTTTCAAGAATATATTTGGGAAGCAAACTTCAGGATAAGATAACATTGTTGGTGTGAGTTTCTAATTCGCTGCATAATGCTGAGGTTTAGGTCTTGGTCTTCCCAGCTGTAGAAACAAAACTAATCATGTTTTATCCACCTTCCTATGCACCCTGTGCCTTTTTATGTAAGTGGTTTATGAAAGTAGTACTTGTGTTAACTTCCAATGCTTTTTTGCTTGTGCTATTTCTATTTAAGAAAAAACACAACTCCTTAGGGCTCTTTTGCCTGCTATACATGAGGATTATTGGAGGGTAAGTTATGCTATGTATCCTTTCCTTCACAAGTCAGTCAGTTTTCTGTTGTGAATATATGAAGCCTCTTTTCTTCTTCCACTTTACCCCCGCTTAATTAAGCTTGCAGAGATCATTTAGAAAGCAGGAAATAAAATAATAATAAAAATAACCCAAACATCCTTGGTTAGGGTGAGTTTTCCCCATCCTTTGTGTTAATAAAGACTGAACAAACATTGGTGTTTTGTGGTGTTGAATGAATTTGTAAGTGTAATTCTCTACTTGAGAGGGCAAATGCTGTAGTAATGGTATCTGAGGTGTGCACAGCATTTAGTGTGGTTGCTGGGGCTACTGTGTGCGGTTACAGTCCTAAAAGATTACAGGCGTTTTCTCTTGGTTAATAGATACCCCAAGGGAAAGATCGGGGAAAAGCAGACAGAGCGCTGAAGCCTTTCGCTGTTCTCAGATCAGCTACTTAGTTGCTGTTTCAGCTTTGGGGAAAAAAAAAAAAAAAAATCAGAGGGAAGAAAGGAGATGCTTGTAACAGTCCTTATTATGATACAGTTCTTTTGCTATTATTCACAGCTTTTGTTACTTGGTAAAACTCGTTTGGACTTTAAGTAGGCTTTAAATAGTTCAGTGGAAAAGCAAGTTAGTGGCTAGAGACTGATGCCCAGCAAACAAAACCGGTGTTGGTTTGTAAGGTTTTAAAAAAGTTACTACGTAAATAGGGGTCCCTGAGCCCCAGGAGTCTAAAACAAGATTTTTTGGAGAGCTGAACGGGAGGCCTGGGAAGACTGTGAATGCTGCTAGAATTCTCATGTTTTAGAGTAGGTAGAATTACCCAGCTAGCCTTGATTTGTACTTGTTTAAATCTTATTTACACAAGAAAAAGTCATTTTAAAGTAATGGCTCTGCGTAGAAAAGTGTTTTGTTTACCTACTAGGTGTTGTTCCCGGAGATGTTAGTTGCTGGTGCTAAATCTAATTGGGCATGTAGGTAAGCAGAAATGCCCAGGGATTTGATCTGTGAACAGGGTTGAATTCTAGGATTCTTTTTGAATAGTCACCCTTCAAAGAAGTTATTTAAGTATAATGTAAAACAGCAATCTTGATAAATGTGTTCAGTTTACTGTTTTAGTATAGCTAAAATACCTAACGTTTATGTTAAACATTTGGTATTTCTAAAGAATGCCAATGTTCTCCCCACAGCCTAGGATTATAACAGATATTGTAGAAGCACAAGGGCAGTAAGAGGGGAGAGGGCAGTGCTTAGAAAGCTTTTATCAAGTATCATTGCACTGATGATGCACAGCATAATTGCCTTCTAAAGACTGAAGAGAGAGAGGCTTAACTCCTTCCTTACTGCTCTGACAGACAGAAGAAGTCCACAAAGAGATCTGAACTGATGAAGGGGTTGGCTGGCATTACTTGTACCATCTTGGAAAAAAGCTATTATCAGTAGCTGTCTGTGGTTGATTATATGAAGTCTGTGTAATACAAATTGTGGCATGTCTGCTTCTTTAAGTGCAGGTCATCTCTGTATGGAAACCACCTTCCTCCTTCTATTTCTCTTCAGAAGGCTCTGTAAGGTTTTCCCTATCCTGTAGCCTTCGATGGGTAGTTCAAAAACAGAAATGCATTGATACAGAGCTCAGCAGTACTAGACATTTCACCACTACTAGCTCCTTTTTCCTTTCTACATGTGTTGGTAGAACGTTATCATTGAAATGTTGGTTACTATCCTCATTCCCATTGTGTACCCCAAGTATAACTTCAGGCATGTAGCTCCTTTCAAAAGGAGCATTTGTTAGTTGGTTGTCTTTACTAATGTAATATTCTTTTTTTTTTTTTTTTTTGACCTTTAGGGAATATTTTTGCTTACTTATACTGTGATTGAATTTGCATTTGTTTGTTTTCCAACCACACACCTTCTGCTAATGGTCCGCTGTTGCACAAAGTAGTAATTGGTCTTTCTTCTGAAAAAAGTCCAGTAGTACAGGAAGAACATGATGATTATTCAAGTAGCGGATGCTCTTGGTTTTGAGTCAATGCTGAATAATCTTTTAAGGATGATGGTACTGCAGATTAATTGGAGCTACTCAGTTAAGGAAACCTCATTGAATACCATCTGTGTGCTACTACTTGTGGGAACTTTACCATTCTTGATCCCAGTTCTTTCACTGAATGCAGTGGGAGCTTTAAGGGAAGGTTTAGCATGAAAACTAGGACTCTTAAAAGAGCATTTTAAGTGGCAATTTGAAATACCCAAACCTTGTGCGTGTGGTTTCATTAGCAATTACTTCTCAAAGTGTGTGTGCAAGCTTAACGCCCAGTAACTGTAGTTGATGATTCAGATACTCCATTGCTTTATTTCTAGAAGTAGCATTTTATAGGTAAGATGACTCTGCAGTGTTTTTGTTTGTTTTTCTTTTATGTAACTTTTTGCTTTGTTGAAAGGTGATGAAGCCCTACAAAGTAAGAATGTTTTTCAAATATTCAACTGGGGTGACCAAATGTTAGTGAAAAAGGGATGCCCTACCTGCTACATTGTGCTTCCCCTTAGGATTGTTGGACCCTCTTCTAAAACGATAGAAAAACAAATCTGACCAATAAGAAGTGAATAGCTGTGTTAGATTAATGAGTTTTTAAATGCCAGCATTGATGCAGGGAAGGGAACTGTATAGGGAGTAAACTGCCTCTTTAAGGTGGCTCTTGGTAAAACAGAGCTGATAAACAAGTCTGGTTACCAGGGTGAAGTGAAGTCTGAGATAAAGAGTAAGGGAGGTTGGCTGAGGTGGAGGAAATCAGTGCTTGACTGTGTGGTAACTGAGCAGGTAGAATTTGTGGCTTTGGTTGTATAGTTTTTCTTTCAAAAATAACACTCTTTTTTCAGCAGCCTATGATTATTGATGATTTTTTTTTCCTATTGCGTTTTTTATTTTTTTTTAGGTGGAAGAGTCTCTAAGTGAGAAACAAATAAAGAAGAGTCCTCTTCCATCTTCAGAAAGAAAATCTGTTAAGCTAGTCAGAAGCAGATCTTTAGAGAAGTCCTTGGATCTGAATGAGAATGAAAATCTTGAAGAGAAGAGCAGTGCCTCGGATAGCGAAGAAGGTAATATTTTCTTCAACTGTTTGGAATCCGTAAGATGGCCTTATTCTTGTCCCCTCTCACTTGTAGAGTAAGGTGGAGAACTTTTTGATAAACCTTTTCAGTGTTTCACAGAGTTGCAGCAGAGATGTCTTATGCTAGCAGGAGGAAAAAAAAAAATTGTTGGAGGTGTTTAAAATGAAATTTTTTATTATACTTTTTCTTCTGTGGGTATAAAGTTGCTAATATCTTAAATGAAAAATTTTTGGCAATGTGATGTTCACTGTTCATGCTTTCATGGGCACGAGAGGTATTGCATGTCCTACAGAGAGCGTAAGGCCAGAGCGTGCCTTGCACCCAGACTGGATGACACTGACGTGTGTGCAAACGAAGGAGAGAAAAGCTCAACTTCTAAATACATTCCTAATTTTCTTTCATACTCAGAACTTTCATCACCTATTGGCAGGAGTAGAGCAGTTCAGTTTGAGGCCAATTCTTAGTCTGTCTGAACAACTCTGCATCTTGTCTTTACAGAGTTGACAGTTGAAGGTGTTTGCAGATGCTGTTAAATTGGGATCACTGGGGTGTCTAGGAAAGCTTTCAAAGTAATCGATTGAATTGGCCCACCTGCAAGTTGTGATCTTTGCCTGAGGATATATTTATATTTCAGTTAGCTTTCCTTTTGTTCACCAGTACTGTTTCTGTTTTCTTGAGTTCAAATTCAACTCAGTACATGTCAAGCTGTATCATTTTTGTGAGTCTACATATTTGAGCAATTCGCTGCTTAATCCTGTACATATTTAACAAGCTTTGCAGATTGTTTACTCAATCTCAGTTGTATCCTGTAAAGCTGCAGAAAGCTTCAGCCTTCTGGCATTGAGATATTTTGCAGTTTTCCTGTCCTCTTTGTACTGCCTCATTCAGCCTTTGGAGTTTTTTTTAATAGTGAAGTTATCCAATGAAATGGACTGAAAATAGTCCTCTTGTCTTTGTGCTGCTGTGTGCCTAAGTGATAGCAGCAAATAGCAGCTGCCATCCCTGCAACTGATGTTGAGCAAAGAGAGCATATTAAACTGGAGATGTCTCTTTAAAAAGAGAACTGAACTTACACTGCTTTTATTTCTCCACCCTCCCCCAGGATAAGTCTCTTTTATTCAGAGCAGGATTTTCTAGTCACACAGCATCAATCTTTTCTCACAGGTTCCCTTCTTCATGCTTAGAATTTTTTTCCTGTCTGTTTCCTATTGCAGTTGCCCTATACTTTTACAAGGTGAATTCCTTCATGCAGATGAAATTAGCTTACCCACGCGGCAAAGGTTTACCCATGCAGTTAATCTCTCTTGTGACCTGGCAAATAAGGTGAGGGCAAATTCAAGGCTGTTATTCTCTAATTCCAGGCCCACCTGACACTCAAAGATGGAATGCCAGAGCCTTGGCAAGTAGCTCCCTTGTCCTAGGCAATTTTCACATTGTGTACCAGGGAAGAGAGTCTGTCCCTGTACACCACAAGCTTTGCTACCTGTATCTTGGCACTTTTGTTTGGTTAAATAGAACTCTTGACTGAACTAGAAGTTCATATCTGTAGTCTCAATTATACATTTCAGAAGGTAAATTTTAGCTCAAGCACAGAATATGTATTCCCAAAATAGAACCAGCAGATTCTGAGTTTCCTCAAAGGACTTTTTTGTATGTAGAGTTTCTATGTTGCAGCTACAATGTTCAGCAGCATAAAATACTTTATACGAAGAAGGGAGAAATAAGATACTGGGAAACAGTCTTTTGTGGTAGAAAGCTTTACTGTGTATGGGGACATAATAAATTCCTGATCTTCTTGAGAAACAAAACAGTATGTAAAGTTATTATGTGTATTAATAACCACCTCAAATGCACGGTCTACAGGAGAGCATAACTGCTTGTGCACTAATACTGTGAGATGGGTACAATGGTGGTTGAACTTCTGCAGATAGGAGTATATGATGCAGAAAATGTTAGAAATAGTTTGGTCGAAATTATTTCAGCCCTGTTCTTTTCAAGAGGTGAGATTCTGGATATACAGCCTTGTATACAGAACGGTAGCCATGTTGCCTTGTTGACATTTTAATTGAAATCCTGAAGCACATGTTCTGTTAAACGTATAGCTACCAATAATTTGTCGCTTAGGCATTTGGAGAGTTATTTGTCCTGAATTATCTGAAGACGAGAGGTTTTATCTTGTGAGCAGGAAAAAGATAGCAGTATTTCTCAGTGCATCCTCTAAGTTAATTTAACACTTTAGTCTTTTAAAAATATAGTAGAATTCTACCGTAATGGCAAACGCTGCTGTGCAGTCTTTAAATAGGCGGTGTCTGGAAAATGTTCCACTTAAGAATTGGTCTTATTGACTTATTTTGAAATGCATCTGTTTTAAGTCTCTGACCTGCACAGTATTCACACAGTGTGCAGTTTTTCCCCTATTCCCAGTGGCACAGAAATCCCAGGCAGTGCCAAGAGCTGTGTATATACTTTATTTTTTCCCCTAACCCTCCTTCATCTCCATGGAGTGAAAAAATTAGAGGTCTCAGTAATTTGTTGGATAGCCTCTGTTCTTACTGGTTCAGCTTCTTTAATTTGCTTGCAGCATGTATTTAGCTTCACAAGCTGTTGGTTATTAGTGGGAATTTTAAGAGCGGGATTTTCTTTCCTGTGCATTTTCTCCCTGCTCCCCTCCAGTTTTCTGGCTCTTCCTTGTCTCACGCTGCAGATGTTTTCAAACCTCTGCAATCACTGGTGCGTAATGGTATTATATGCAAACGGTATTTCACAAGCTTGCCTTGCAGTGATGGAAGCGACCTTATGAAGTGCAAGGCAGTAGTGGGGGAGGGGGCAGGCTTGCTGTCTTTATGTAGAACAAGGATACTCAGGGTCATATTTGCTTCTGGATTTTTGGGTCCCTGGGATCCTAACCCAAAGTCAGAGTAATTTCATATTCTCTCACCAGACAGTATCTCCGATTCATCTATAAATGTTTTCAGACTGAGAGAGTTAGCAGCTGGTAATTGCGTACTGCTAAGGGATTAGGCTGATATTTTCACAAGAAGATAAACGTTTTTTATAAGTAGTATTTCTAAGCCAATTCTAGGTAGATTGCTTGATGTTGCCTTAGAATTGTGATAAGTAAAAAGTAGGTACACTTACCTGTGAGTTAAACCAAAGGAAACAGACAAACATGCATTTCTATTTGTAGCAGAGGCGAGTATTCGAGCTTCCTGTTCTGTCCAAATTGTGTGTGTGTGCCTATTCTTTAGTTATGTTACTGTTTGTGCTCACTGCTTCATGGAGGGTTTCTGCAGATGCTCTGAGAAGCTCAGGTGAAAGTGACTTGTCAAGCTCTCAGTACCTGCACTGACCAGCTTCTGCTGGTGTGGAATTGGGGTGTTAATACATGCATGTTTCAAGCCATCGTAAGGGTGTCCAGCCTTTCTGAAAAATAGCTGTTTGAATCCTAGCATCTAAGTAGTGATGTATCAGCCTAGTTCCAGCTTGGGTTTTCTGAAAAATATTGTTTTGTGTGATAACATTAATTTTCCAAGAACTGAAAGAGATTGTAAGGAAAAACATTCCTCAGTAGATATTTCCATGTACTTGGCAGCTCATTCCCTAGTCATGACTTATAAGGAATAGGTTTTTAAAACGTGTGGGTAAACCAGCTAACAGAAATCCATCCATAAATGAAAACATTGAGACTCATGGATGCTCTTGAACTTGAGCCTTAGTATATGGAGGAGAGATTCATGCTTGAAGAGGAAAATATTTCAGTAGCAAGGTATGGACCTTGAAGTAATAAAACACGGTCTTTGGATTATCTGTCTGGCTCCATATTAATTAGCTGATGCATAGTAGTTGATGGAGGTGTCAGCATAAGAATATCTGAAGCTTCCCCTCCCTCTTGGCAAAGGGTGGGAAGTGGGGAATGGTTTTTGTGGTAGGAGGTCTGCAGTGTTGGGGCCTTGTTAGCTGAGGTCAGACAGTTTGCTTTGTGTTTTGGTAGGTTTGGCTCTGAGGGGAAATTCTGAACGTAAACTGAAAACTGAAGCTGAACTTATACCTGCAGAATGTTTCAGTACAGCTGAATTTGTAGCCTAGCAAATAATTGCTGTATATTGTTATTTCAATAGGTCTTTTAAAATTTGTGCTTGCTGTTTGTTCCACTTTGCAATTAGATAAGCAGAACCTAGCACAGGAAGTACATCTCTTGGGCAGGCATACAGTTGTCACCCGTGCTTCACTTTTGGGGTTGTATATTGTAGCCTGCCTGGGTCAAAGAACTTTTCTGGGGACATGTATATGGGTAATGGGGACTTCTATCAGGCTAGAAGCAGTGCTAGAGCAGAAGTCTGCTCAGAGTCAGAGCTGGTTTTCACTGAGGAGTTCTATTCTGGTACTTAGTTGATGTACTTGCATTTATCAATACTGAATGCTACCACATAATAACGATTTAAGTGCTGTAACCTTAGCCTATGGGCACTTTGTGAACTGTAGCATGATATTCAAACTACCTTTGCATTGTGTGCTGGCAGTGACCTTTGCTAGCTCTGAGCATTTATTCATATCATTTGAAAGGTTAGGTGTCCTATCTTTCTCTTGCTTCCATAAGGTTTATTTTCAGGCTTTTTGGTGGGGGTGGGTTTTTAGGCTTTTAGGATGATAAAGCATCTCAGTGCATTTGTCAGGACTGCAAAATGGAACAAGGTACTGCTTATGCTTCCCTTGTAGGAGTTACTGGGGGAGGAACAGTTTGAGGAAAGGTGTTTGAGAGTCTGTACCTGCGCTCTTAGAATGTGGATGCTGCTGGCATTACAGACTTCAAAAGCAGAATTTTGAAACTAGCCACAAGTTAAAAGGAATGCTGGTGTGGTTTCACTGTCCTCTTTGCTATGCACCTGTCCTTCACACAAGAGGCATGCATTAAATGAGGACTGTGGTAACACTGTCTTCTCCAATGCTCCTTGTAGGACCCTGAAGGCAAAAGGTTCCTCCAAGTGATGGGACCTTGCATTGTTGATTTAACAAGTCATTTGTACAAGGAAATAGTGAGAGGTGGTCTAGAAAACCAGCTCTTGACTTTGCTCCTGAAAGCCATCATAATACAAAATAATGTGTTGCTGTTGTTTCTGGGAATAAAATTACTGGGAATTAATTACTGATGCAAGATTAATTACTGATGCAAGATTAGAAAGGATTTGAGCTGTAATAAAGCTTAATACTATGAAGAAACTTCATAATGTTGTTATTTTTTTTAACCTGATCCCTCTGCCTTTCTTTAGCGGTGAAGGAGGCTGCCTCTGAGAATGATCTCTATGGGAGACTTTTTATAAACAGAGTTTTCCACATCACTGCAGACAAGATGTTCGAAATCCTCTTCACCAATTCTCACTTCATGCAGAGGTTTCTCAATTCCAGGAGTATAGTAGGTAATGTTCTCTTCTTCCTTCTGCCTGTGTTGCAATTTACCCTGAAAATTTCAACCTCTGAGAAATGTTAAAGAGAACCAAGTTGAATTTTGTTCCTCCTGCTTTAAAAGAATTTTGAAGTTCTGTATTTCCTCTGTGAAAGCAGACATTAAAAGCTAGCTTGTTTCTGTAGATCAATCATGTTTCTGAATAAGAACGTTATTTAATGCTGTTTAAAAAATAATAAAAAAAATTAAAACCCTACACCTGATGCCAGAATTTTGAGTGAGATATTAAAATGTTGCATTCTGTGGGGTATTTCTGATTCCATTGTGTCCCAGAAATAGTGAAATGAGTATTGCTGGTGCAGAGGTGAAATTATTGCAGCCTCCTAAACGGTATTTGCAGGTTTTAATTTTCCAGATGAGTAAGCTTTATTCATTGAGATAATAAGGTAAGAAAACTAAGTTAAAGGATAATATTTATTCAGTATTAGCTTGGAAGGCAAAGTTGCAAAAGCTTTTGAATATTTCTAAGTGAATCTGTTCAGCTTTTAAGTAGATGGGAAATAGCACGTTTTCATTTACTTGCTTACTCTTCTCCACACCCCGAGTCTCTTTGTCTCTTTCAGTAGATTCAGATTCAGCTACTTGCTGGCTCACTTTTTGCTCAGTTAGTAACTACAGTTTTCCGTTTCCCTGGGGAAAAAAAAAAAGACAACCAACTGCTTGGAGTCTGCTTTTTTTTTTTTTTTTCCCTCTCTGCACTGTTCTTAAACTGCAGTTTAAGATATGACAGGGCAGAGATGATGCCTTTCAGGTGACCTGCATGTGCATTTGCATAATTTGTCATTTAGATGCTGTATCAACCCCTTGGAATAGAGATTCCAGCGGCAATCAGTTGAGGACTTTGACGTACACTGTAACAATTAACAATCCACTCTGTGGGAAGTTTACGACTGCAACTGAAAAGCAGGTACTTGTCTGTATGCATATCTGTTTGGTGCCATTTAAGCAAAGGAGAGCTGTACAGTCTGTCAGATCTGACCATGGGCTGGAGTTCATTGAGCTAAATGTGGACCTCCAATCCAAACGTAGCATCTCAGAAGGTGTTCTTCTATCCCTTTCACTATTACTGAATAAGTGCTGATGAAATCTA
This sequence comes from Alectoris magna, assembly GCA_030625065.1. Classification (NCBI taxonomy): domain Eukaryota; kingdom Metazoa; phylum Chordata; class Aves; order Galliformes; family Phasianidae; genus Alectoris; species Alectoris magna. The sequence continues at coordinate 113,515,392 of CM060560.1, forward strand.
AGGGGCTTTTGAACTTCAACATGGCTGAACTTCTACTGAAAACTCTCGGGAGAGTAGTATTGACCACTTGTATGTATTAGAGCAGTCAGAAAAGATGAAACAAAGTGCTTTCAAGTGTCCAGTTCTGGGCTCCCCAGTACAAGAGAGGGTGGCGCTACTGGGAAGTGTCCAGTGAAGAGCTAGAAGATAAAGGGTTGGAACAGTAATTCTATGAGAAAAAGACTGAGAGCACTGGGATTGGTCAGCCTGTGGGAGAGAAAGCTCAGACAGAATCTTATTGGTGTACTTAAATACCTGAGGGAAGAGTGGTAAGAAGATGGAGCCGGGTTCTTTTCAGTGGTGCCCAGTGCCAGACCAAAAGGCACTGGACACAAACTGGAATACAAGAGGTTCCTTTTGAACATCAGGAAACAGTTTTTTTTATTACAAGTGTTACCAGGCACTGGCATGTTTCTTGCAGAGGTTATAGAGTCTCCTTCCTTGGGGATCTTCAGAAGCTGCATGGGCATAGTCTTGGGCAACCTATTCTAGGTGTCCCTGCTTGAGCAGGTGGCTTGGGCCAGATCTAACCTTAATATTTCTGTGACCGTGGTTTGGGAAAGGTCTCACAGCTCAATCCCACACGACTGTGGTCAAGAGTCAGTGGCCAGTCTTGCATTTGGTATTTGAAATGTCAGTGGAGAAGAAGAATGGTGTACTACTACCTCCTATGTTGGGTCTGGCTGGAGACATCCCACCTCCACTACCCTTTACCATTCTTAATTGACTTCTGTCACAGTTGTTTGGTCTTTTTATCTATTCCAGTTCACTTGGAATTGGCTGATCCGACCTAAGTAGTTTGGTTTGAAATTAAGAAAAAATAAATAATCAGACTCCATAAATATAGAATGTACCTATCCCTTTCTGTTATCTTTTGTGATAGATCCTGCATAAGCAGAGCCAGAAAGGTCAGTCTTATCAGGTGGATGCTGAGGTGCTGACCCACGATGTCCCCTACCATGATTATTTCTACACTGTAAACCGATACTACATCAGCCGCACGTCCAGTCACAAATGTCGATTACGGTGAGCCTGAGTGGTGTGCAGTGGGAGGGGAGGAAGCAGGTTGCTGAAATGTGCTTACCAAAAGATCTGCCTGCAGCACAGAAAAGGTTTGTTTTCTGTTAAAGTTGGAAATCTCTTCTTAAAAAAAAAAAAAAAGCTTGGTTTATCTCCTGTCATATGTCTCCTGTACTTGGATCTAATTAATTCAGTGAGACATGAACTATTACACTGACATCACTACATCACAACACCTACATCATAGGCACACCAGAGCTTGTCTCCAAGGCTGTGGACTGGTTCTGCCCAGCCTTACGTTTTCAATGCAGTCATGTAAGTGGGATAAATTAGAACTATGCCAGATGTTTTGTAACAAAGTTTCTGAGATACCCTTGCTAAGGGCCTGCAGGGGAGAATGATTTTACAAGGTGAAGAAGCATACTCATCGTCACGGAGAGGCAATTCAGCAGATCAGGCATTGTTGTTACCATCAGGGTAGATGGAGGAGTCTTTAGATATTCTCCCATTTGTTGAAAGCACCTTAAGTGGTGAAATTACTTGTCCACTGCATTTGTGTGACAGACTATGGTAAAAGGAAAACTTTGGTAGTTTTTCTTCGTGTTCTTTTATCTCAAACTTCATCAGAACATAAGGTAAGGAAAGGTAAGCAAGCCTAATTTTCCTTCTGGCATATCTTGGGCTATAAAAGTACTGAAGACTCCCTCCCCCACTGGGTGGAAAAAGGAAGAGTCCTTGAACAGCCACTCTGAATGACTGAGTGAGTCACTACTCCTTTTTGATGGCTGTGTTTGTTTTATCTGAGACACGAGACAACCCTAGGATAAGTGCAAAAGCCAGGGTTTGACTATAGTCCTCGTAGCATGCTTATATAGAATAGAACGTGCATGCTGGTATTACTGCTGGCTTTATACTGTTTGAAATGGCTCAAAAATTAATTGAAATATGCTGTTTTGTTAGAGTAGAATGCAATGGCATGCATATGCTGATTGGAATGATTATATGAAAAAGCTGGAGAGAAGTGTGTATTCCAGTAAGGTTAGTGTTCTTGATTTTAATAAATAAAGATTGTGGACTATAATTTTGTCCCTTTATCTGATGAGCTTTGGGATTCGTTCAGTTGTTAGAAGCAGCCCTCTGCAGGGTTCTAGTTGAGTACCTTTCCATTCTAGAAGCATTATTGACCAGCATAACCTGGGAAACAAGGCAGGAATGCTATTTCCCCTCTGTTGTGCTCCCTTAGAGACAATTTAATTTATCTACTCAAAGTAGGTTCTTAGTACTGGATGCATCAAAGAGTGGTGACTTTCACATGCTTATATTGCTGTGCCCCATGTATTATATCATGAGTGTGCATACAGAGTAAAAAGCAGGACTTTGTAAGGTTATTTCAAATGCTTGTTAAAATCAGAGCAGTTCACAGAAGAGAAATTCAGGTTCAGAAACTCTGAACCTGAAGAGAAAACAAACTTAATTTCTTTCCAGTGATCCGGACATTCAGATCTCCTGAGGCTTTAACTGGTTATGTTGTCTTTGCGTGCATCTGTTTGTTGCCTCGCTTCAGTGTAAGAGCTGCTCAGGTGGAAAGTTGAGGCAGCTCCAGTTGGTATTTCAGGTGTATTTCAGGCTATGGATGTAAGCTGCAGGCTTGCCTCTGAAGAGAGATCTCTACTATCACTGTGCTACCTAACAAAGCACTGTTTGTTTTTTTCCTTCTTTTCCTTTTTCTTCCTTTCTTCACTGTTGCATTCTGTTTATTAGGGTTTCTGCAGAAGTAAAGTACAAAAAGCAGCCTTGGGGCCTTGTCAAATCTGTAATCGAGAAGAACACCTGGGGAGGGATACAGGAGAACTTCAAACAACTTGGTGAGGCATTTTCTTCTTTTTACTGAAGTAAAGAGGCTACCTTTTTTCCTTTGTGTGTTTTCATCTATGTCAAACTTGATTCCTTAAATAATGGTTTGAAAAGAAGGCAGCATCCAAAAGAATCTCCTTTCATCAATATACCTGTCAATTCTGGAGTGTGTAAAAATAAATAAGTAAATAATCTTGGTAGCCAAAAACTCCTGTATACCTTTTCAGCAATTGCTTTCTGAAGGATGCATGAGGAGCAGGAGAAAAGCTGTTACTCTCAACTGTGTGCCCCTCTCTTTAACGCAAGTATTTCCTTGCTTGTGGGTGAGAAGAAGAGTAGTGGCACTTGGCAGGCTCCTTGACTATGTCTGTTAACAGCCTGACCAAGCTCTGGCTGCTGGCTTGCAGTCTAACACAATTTCTAGTCTCAGTCTAACAGTGTATTGAAGTGTTCTTCCAACTGCTGCTTAACATGTCATTAAGCAATCCTGCATAGACTGAATATAGATTATATCTGAAAAGTGTACAAGTGCCATATAGCAAAGAGGACAGATAGTGTATGTTGGGATATGGTTTATGTCAGTTACCTGATTTAAGTTCATCTACTGGAAGATGCACTTTTTCTTCTCGTTACCACCACAGATATGTCACTTGCGATTTCAGTCACTAGTGCTAGGCTTTTCAACATTCCTTTTCAAAGTTCAGGAACCTTATTTTTCCACTACAGAATCAGAACTGCTAATGGAGGAGTATGCAATTAATCAGTCCATAGAAGACTCTGGAAAATTAGTTGCCCTGAGACGAAGACGACGCACTTTACACCGGAGTCTGGCAGAATCACTTCCCAAACGCTCATCCCAGCACTCCTCTGGTGACATGGGGCTAGAGTCCCAGGGTAGCATCATAGGTAGTAATTCTTATAGTCATTATTTTCTGTAAGGTGTGTTTGAGAGAGTTTAACTTTTATAATTATGCAAGATTAGTGCTTGTGCGTATGCTGCTCTCGTCTTTATCTAACTGGCGTGACAGAAAATGTGTAGACTGTTCAGCCTTGCATAAAACAGACCAAGAACACACACAGTCAACTAGTATGTTGTTATATGTCATGAAATCAAACTTAATCCTACCTTCTGTTATGTGAAAATGGAAGAAAATTCTAAAACTTACATTTTGTAATGTTAAAGAGCCCATTTTCTGTCTCTTCTTGTAGCTTCTGGGTCACTGAAGCATTTCTTGTAATAATTCTGCCACTAAGTGTGACAGAGTTAGCCTCTGTATTGTACAGGCATGTACAATATTAGTTACATTTAAAGAGATGAGGAACATCTGGTTCACTAATGTTAACCAGAGAATGGAGGATTTTGTAACACAAGCTGAATTGTAAACACTGAAGCAGGAGCAAATGCCCTTCCATAAAGGGGAAAGACAATACCGAACGTAGCAGCAAGAGAGCATTTAGTTCAACAGCAGATGTGGGGGCCTCTGTCCTCAGGTGATATTACTTCTGGAAAGCTTAATTTTGCCACTTCTGCTCCACCTTGTAAGGTGATTGTGCGTCTCAGTGTATGCTTCAGCAGCTTTGATACGTTTCTCAATTAGGGCAAGGAATGTGAATGTAAGGAACAGTTTAGGAGATCAGGTAATTAAATTAAAAAATCAACCTGTTCACATAAGTAGGTGACTGCTACTCAGCTTGGAGAAGACACGCACACCTCCTGTCCTCATTAGCTTTAGGTAACCATTGTCTAACAACCAGCCTTGTCAAGATCTGTCATCAGGTCAGTACGTAAATGTAGCTGGCCCAGATTAGGCAAGTTGCAGGAGAATTTGATTTAGCATTACTTGGCAGAAAGACTAATATGGCCAGGAGAACAATTAGAGGAGAGCCATGTTGCAGACCATCTCTACTAATGTGTGTGATCTAGGGGTGTATGTGCTGAATGACAGCAATGGATGGACTGTAGCATTCTCAGGCTATCTGGGTTTAATGTTAACCAGCATACTGAAGTGAAGGAATCTTCTTCCTAATGAAAGAGCCTGTCTAGCTGATTTGTCTGAGATGGCTACAGAAGTGACTAAGCGCATCAAGTGAATTCTGGAGAGACTCTTGTGCACCCAAGTGATCTGTTGTGCCCATCAGAAGCTGTCACGCTATTCAGTACAAAATGCTGAGCACTGATGTGTATATACAGACATGCATTAGAAATGTTCTTCAGTACATTTTAACCACCTTCTCTTCCATGCCCTATAGGAAGGAAAAGAGATGCTATTAGTAGGACCACTACCATCATTGTAGTAATGAGTGTCTTGTAAGTACTTACTTGCATTAAAACATGGCTTAACATGAACTTATCTTGGTATTTATTTGCCTGTACCTACCTCACTTGCATGTTGACATTCCATGTAGCATGACCGATCCTAACCTATATGGAGTGTAAATACAGGAGCTTGTGGGTAGAAGAGAGGGGTGGATTGATTTCAGGAAGGACATGCAGAATTAAAATACTGGTTTGTCAAACTGGCCTACTTTTCAAGTCTCCTTATGTCTGATCCTACAAAAAATTCTTAGAATTTATTCATTCCTACCTCTAAGAGATCCAAGAGGAGGCACTGTTATCACTTCCTGCAGGTTGCATTACACAACGTAAAGCTAATTGCTAAGAATTGTTTAGATAAATCTTTACTTTCAGTATAGCTCTGGGGCAGTTATTTTTGGCCCAGAAGGATTTTCTTTTCCTAGATGTTTGTAGCCCAGCTCTTCCTTCCTTCTGTAGCACTGTAACAGTAATAATATAAACTTTGTCTGACTTCATGTTTCTGGTCTCTACAGTTTGCTGCTCTTGGTTTTGCTAAATATAACACTGTTTCTCAAGCTGTCAAAGATAGAGCTTGCAGCTCAGTCCCTCTATCACGTCCAGCTTCAGGAAGAGAGCTCTTTGAAGTAAGTTGAATTCACAATCTTAGCTTTCATTCTTCCTCAGTTTATTGCAGAATCTGATAGAAAGAAATAGATTTCAAACAGTGAATCCTGGTGGTGAGTTTTCAAAAGCTGCTATGACTTGTTACTTTTCTGTAGTTTATGCTGATATCTAGTGACATGTCTGATTGCATCTTCCTTGTTAAAGGAGAAAAGCTTTGCCTTGTTTTTTGGGGGGAGTGTTAACCTTAGCTTGCACTTATTACCTTCTTGTGACTCATCTTCTGTGAGTATCGTATTGCTGAGCATAGAACTGAATTACTTGTTTCATCCTGTGTGAACCAGCATGATCTCAAATATAATGTTAAAGATTCACTTAGCTTCTTAGCTTCTGCTTTTGTGCAAAATTCCCTCTCCCCTTCTAACTTCATGCTAGATGCCTTTTATTTTCAAGCGCATGGAATAGGCTCAGAAGTTGCCACTTGTTATTTATTTGTCTATACTACTTGCATAAATTATAAGCTGGTCTTGAGTATGGAGACAGTGTGGTGATCTCCCATTGCGAAGATCTCAGAACTGATATGAGTAACTTCTTTCATAGAAAGATTTGCAGGCATTATGTGAGCACATTTGTTCCTGGTGATTGTTGTCTGCAAAGGTCTGTGGCAGTATCTTCAAGTCAAAAGGAACTGAAAATCAACTGTTGACACCTTTTTCTGTGGCTTTTGGAAAAACGTTTTTTAGCAGTGTCAGAGTAATGGTAACAGAGCAATTCCTTTTTGATAGAAAGGCACAGAGGTGCTTGTTTCATGTTTCTGATGCAATCTCAATCTCTTCCAGCATATCCCCAGAAGTGGGATCAAAAGAGGAGATCCCTCAATATGATAAGGAACAGGTTAAACACGTGAAGGGAGTACTAAGAGACTCAATTGAAATGCTTGAGCAGGTAAGTCTGCCCAGCTTTCCTTGTGATACTCATTTTTTCAACAGCTCAAGTTTCTTCCTTTATGCCAGAATAGCTTTTGTTTTAATGTTTTCTGATACTAACTAAAGTCCATGCCTCCTTGGCCTCAATTTTGTCCTATGCTTGAGTTTGGTGCAAAGGAAATGTTCACATTTCTGATGGATCTTTCTTTGGACTAAAATTAAATGTTCATATCAATTTTCTTAAACCTGTAAAGTGCCTTTATTGATGAGGTCTGTTGATGCAGTTCTGAATCATGACAAAGCAAGACTGGAATTATTCAAAACAGATAATCTTTTCTCAAGACTCAGAACGTAACTACTTGCTCACCTCATCATTGGGTTTCTTCAGGCAGGCGAATCTGAGCTTTTCCTCCTCACTATTGGTGAGAGCTTTTGTTTAATCTTGGTATCAGAGAGCCCCGTAAACCTTCAGTGAAACACTTCTAAATGAATTATCCAGACTATATATTTCTGAGAGGCTCCTTAGCTATGGAGCTAATCCTTTTTGCCAGTGACATAGATTTCCAGGCTCTTGTACTACAAACACTGTATAAGAACTGCAGATAAGTTGTGGGGCGCTGCTGTGAGTCTCCGGTCCTGGACTTGAAGACAGCTTTAAACCCCATGGCTGAAATTGCAGCTCAGCAGATGAAGGACAGTAAATGTTTGTATTTACAACCTTTGAATATTCTGGGTTTTAGTTCTTTTAATAAATCTTAAAATGTGGCAGAAGAAATTATTAGATTAGGAAAGCTGTGGGGGAGTTCACATGTACCTCTATCCATCAGCAGTTGGCTCTGGGTTCTCCCACACACTACAGGAAGGTAGAGAAAAACACTTTTTTTTTTTGTTTTTGTTTCTTGTTTAGACGTGTCTCTGCACGCAGAATTGCTATTACTCTGTTAACCATTTTGATCACAGCTTGCTGGCTGCTTCACTGTAGAAATGAATTTCCTGGTTTCTGTGACCCTTTGGATTTCTTTGCTACCCAAGCAATTCCAGATTCTGAAGCATTAGCCTTTTTGAATGCAGGCATGGCATGAAAACCTCTAAAAGATGGGGTGAGATCTCAGCCACCTTTTTCATCCCAAATAACATGTTGGGAAGTTGTGACACATTACTGTTCTGTTACCTTACTTCCTTGGAGGTGTCAGTAATCTAATTGCAGCAAAATGCACGGGGAGGGCTGGGTATGAAAATATGAAAGTTGATGTTCCATGAACATCAGCTGCGACTAAAAATGAGTGGGGCAGATTATTTTCCATGCTATTGTCCAGTGAGTTGTTAAGATTTATCATGCTGTACTGTTAGTAATTATAAACTGCACAGAACATAGCTGTTAAGAAAGCACAGTACAGCAGCTCTTAAGCTCTTCATAGGACGAGGGAGGAGGAAATCACATGGAATCCTTAAGAGGAAAGAAGCAGGGAGATGTGATTTTTTTTTTTTTTTTTCCTGACGCTCCTGACCCTTGCAGCAGACAGACTTAACGCATCATGCTCCCCAATTATTTCTTTTCACAGCTCAAGCTCTCCCTTTCCATGCTCCAAAGAAGCTTTGATCACTTGAACAAGACACAGAGCAGCAAGACTGAGAGTTAATGCCCACAGCGGCATGCGAGTCAGGACCTCAGAAGATGTGTGTTTAAGGACTTGTGGAGTAGGGATTGTAACCATCTTCGAACTCTTATTTTTCTCTATTTTGGCTCAAAAGCTTCATGGAATAAAGGTTTCTAGAAGAAGTAAACTGGGCTCTGCGCTCCTGTAGTTCAGTGATTGGCCTTCACTGCCAGCCCTGTGCTCAAGGCAGAATCTGTGGGGAGCAGACACTCAGAGGGCAGCTGTGCTGCTGGTTATTGGAGGAGAGGGAAGGTCCTCAGCAGTGCTGCCTTTGTGCCGGAGGAGTCATGGTGGTGTCAGCCTGAGCCACAGCCAAGCAGAAGCCCTTTGAAGGAGAGGAACAGGTAGCAGTTTTACACCTACAAGTTATTTATATACCTTTCCAGACAGGTGGAGCCTGTAGCAAGAAGTCACCATCTTCACGGATGAATATTTCTATAATGATCTAACTGAGCAGGAAAGAGGAAGGTTGGATCAGGGAGGTCCCTTCCAATTCCTACTGTTCAGTAATATTGATAACCCTACTTTCTTTGAGCCCTTTCCTTCCTCAGCGGCTGTCCCTTTCCCCCTGGGAGGTTTCCTGTAGGACCCCAGCCCCACTCTGCCGCCCTTCGCTCCCCCTGGGTGCAGAGGTACGTCCGCCTTCCGCCCCTCAGCAGGCTCCGCCGTGGCCGCCACCTGTTGCGCTGTCTCTTTAAGCCAGGTGCAGTCACGTCACGGCGGCCCCGCCCCTCTCGCGCCAGCATTGGGCCGCTGCGCCGTCAGGTGGACGGGCCCTGAGGGAAGGGGGTCCCTCACCCCCGCCTCCGCGCCGGGGTGGGGCCGGGGCAGCGGGTGGCCAATAGCGGGGGGGTTCGGCGGGCGGGGGTGGGGCCGCCGGGCAGGAGGCGGGGGCGGGCGCGAGCGCGAGGCACCTGCGGAGGGGGGGCGGGAGAGGTGCGGCCGCGCCCCTCCCCGTCCGTTGCCCTCCGTCGTCTCCGCGCCCTCGGGCCGGGGCGCGGCGGGCGGAGATGGAGGAGCCGCTGTGCTGCTGCGAGTACGTGGACCGGAGGGGTGAGCGGAACCACCTGGCGGCGTGCTGCTGCGACTGCGAGGAGCTGGACGAGAGCTGCGACAGGTAGCGGCCCCGCGCGCTACTCCTCAGTCGGTGGCCGTTGGGCGCCTTCGGGGTTCCGGCAGACCCGTGGGGCGCAGGAGCGGACAGTCGGGAGCCCCTCTCCTTCCTTCTGCGTACAGGGCTGCCTTCGGCGCGGCCGGGGGAGGCGGGTGTGGAACGGGGGCTCAGCTCTCAGCGGCCGTCGGGGAACTTTGCGGCCCCCTGCGATGAAGGAGGAAAGAGGGGCGAACGGCCGTGAGTCAGCGGGGAGTCGGATAGGCTGGGTGCGCGGTGGCGGACTCCGGGATGGGATGGGATAGGGGCGGAGTGGACGCCGCAGAGGGTATTATACACGTCTGCCTGCCTGCCCGCTAGCGATGCACCGCGCTTTTCCCGAACAGGTGGCTGACCTGCAGATCCCTGCCCCCAGGAGCCCTGGAGAGAATCGCCGACACCGTTGCAGATCGGTGCCGTGTCCCTTGGTTTGCCGGGGCCGTGAAGATTAATGTCAGCCTTGTGCCGCCAATGGTCCTGCTCCCCGTCTTCCTGCATATCGCGGCTCTGCACTTCCTGCTGGGGCTGGTGGTGCTGACATCGCTTCCCGCCGTGGTGCTGTGGTATTACTACCTCACCCACAGGAGGAAGGAGCGGACTCTCTTCTTCTTGAGCCTGGGACTGTTCTCCCTGGGCTACATGTACTATGTTTTTCTCCAGGAGGTGGTTCCTCGAGGCCACGTGGGGTATTCCCAAGTGGTGCTTCTCACCTGTGGGCTAATTCTTATGCTTGTGGCTTTGTCCAGAGCCAAGAAAGACCCTGGCTACCTTCCCATCTCAACAGGTGATGACAAGCCATCGCAGCAGGCTTTTCCCAGCAAGAATGTTCGAGGGAGCTCCAATGGGCTCCATGGAGCTGCTGCCAGTGGCCATTCTGTGAATGGGGAGAACAAAGGCTACTCCAGAGTGCTGGCTGATGAGCGGGAAGGTGTGAAAATGGACTGGTGTGCCAAGTGCCAGCTGGTCAGGCCGGCCAGAGCAGGGCACTGCCGGCTGTGTGGCAGGTGTGTGAGGAGACTGGATCATCACTGTGTCTGGTATGTTTGGCTTTGCTGAAGATGTGTGGTTTCTGTTGCTTTTCTTTCTTTTAAGTTAGCTTTTTTTTTTTTTTTTCTTCCCCTAGACCCTATGAAATAGGGTTGCTTTTCATATATGAAGGGGAACCCAAAGCTGTCATCACTACAGTATTGTAACCAAGGAGCGGCGGGGTACGAGTGTTTCAGCTATGGTTACCTGAAAGTTCCTGGAGTACACAGTACACCACTCCTACCTTAGTGGTCTATTGACTTGTGCCTATAAGCTTTCTATAAAAAGCTATAAAGCTGCTTTGAAGCTGCTTCTGTTGCAGTGAGACCTTAGAAATCAGGTTCTCTGATGGTAGGGGGAGGGAGGAGGAAAGAGAAGCCAACTTTTTTTTTTTTTTTTTTCCTGTTGAAGTAATCCTTTTTTCTTTCATTTTTGAAGGATTAACAGCTGTGTAGGGGAGCAGAACCACCAAGCATTCATCCTTGCACTATTCTTCTTCATGCTCACCTCTCTGTATGGGATTATGTTGACTCTGGACACCATCTGCAGGGGACGAACCCCATTCACAGCGCTGTTCTACTGCCCTGGGGCCTATTCTGACTACAGGTGAGAGAACTGGTTGGGGAACTCAGGCCTGACCAGGCAGCTTAGCTCCTTAGCTATTCTTCATTTTGTTCTCAGGACCAGTGCTATTGGCTGTCAGACCTGATCTAGAAGCGCTCCTTAAATGGCTGTGGAAAGCAGGGATGCATCTCTGCTTTTGCCAAGGACGGGAGCCTGTGAGAGAGCTCACAATCTGACCAAATTGCTGGAGAAGCTGGGACTTAAAAGTCTTTATTTGCTGCGTTCTGTGTAGACAGACACTTTAGATGTTTGTTGCCAGTTAATGCCAATAGTCCAACAGTCTGGAGCCAGTATGCTGTCTCACTGAGGAAGGAGATGGTGTTTGTCTAATGGCTCTGTCACTTCAAGTTATCTGCTCATACAGCATTAACGTGCCTTGTCTGGCTGGGAGCAGGGTGAGGAGCTTCAAACATGTTTGGAGACTTGTTCTACCACTGCTGCATAGAGTACGGCAGCGCAAGTGACTGCCTTCTTCTGTACTCCATCATCTATCAAGCGTGAGCACTATTGTTCAGTAAGATCTTTACAGCAGTAAGAGTGAAGCGCTAGGTAGTACCAAAGGAATGTACAAGAGCAGCTCTGGTAGTGCTAAAAGCTGTTATTAAGTATGCCACAAAGCTTTAATTTTTGAGAAAGCCTTCAAGGATTATGTGATGAAAGCAGCAAAGTGAGATCACTGTGGCAGATGTAGACAGGGATTTGAAAGGCTAGTGATTACCAGGGAAAGTCACTGTAAAGCAGCTGCTCCGAAACTAAATGGCTTCCTTCCCATCTTTTTCCCTGCTGCCAGCTCTGCTCTGTCGTTCACCTGTGTGTGGTACTGTGCTATTGTAACAGCTGGCATGGGATACATCCTCCTTATCCAGCTGTTGAACATCAGCTACAACGTGACTGAGAGGGAAGCTCGGCTGGCTCTGCGGGACAACGCTGGGCGCAGGCTTCTGGGTGGGTTAGTGATAGACACTGGCCAATATAACAGGGGCTTTCTATGCAACTGGGGCCATTTCTTGAGTCTGGGTTCTCCCCCCCAGCAGCGCTCTGCTGAAGACATCGTGTGACACCCTTTTTTCTGCAGATGACGTTGACTGACTTTGCTTAGTAGGGGAATGACCCCTTCCACTAGAACTTCCTCCTCCACATCCTTCCTTTGTGGTCGGTGTATGGGCTGCCCATCCCATCGCAGACATCAGAGGCTTTCCCAAGCAGAAATGGTTCTTTGTGTGCCATCAGCCAGCAATAGGATGCGGAAAGCAGTAAGCCATATGCACAGACCTGGAGAGTGGGAACCTGCTGCCTTTTTGCACTGTGGGAAACTTTGTGCAGCTCGGCAGGAAGAAGAGCACAAGGTTATGAGAACTTGAGTTTTCATTAAGTGTGAACTCTGGCATCAGCGGGAACCTGCTGTTGGATTTCAGACTGTGTGCTGTTTCTTGCAGCTTAAGGAATCTCTGTCTTGTATCTGCATGCAACGCTTCAGTGTTGTTAGAAGAGTGAACTTTTAATATAGAAAACAGATGGACTGGTGCAGAAGCCATGCTATTTAGCTGGAAAAAAAGAAAAAAAGACTGCTCAGGCAGTCACTGAGTGCTCTGGTGCATTTTTCTTTTTCTTCTATCCCATCCAGCTGTATACATGCTATTGCTTGTATTAAGTGCCTTTGTGAGCAACATTCCTGTAGGGCATTGTAAGATCTTCTCGTCACTTGACCTGTCCCTCTGACTGGGTGAGAGGAGTGTCATCTTTGATCTCATCATTCTTTTTTGTAAGCTGAGTTTGCGTTGGTTTGATGGCTTGTCTCATCTTCCTCAAAATATTTCTGCTCTGATTATGGATTCTGACATGAGACAGCAGGTGTAAATATGCAGAGTAAGAAGGAGAATGTTTTGAAGAAACATGTGACGTTCGACTGTGAGGGGAGAACAGACTGCTGCCTGATGCTGTTGCTTTACAGGAACTGCCCTACTCCCTCTCAAGGAGGAGGGAGTCTGTGGGAGAACTGACTTTGTTGCTAACAGTTTTGGTAGGTAACATTTTGATTGGTTGTGTTGCTGATAAGAATGATGCGGTCTTCTCTTGAACTCAGTCACCAGGGAGTTACCCTGGTATCTGACTGTGGATTTCTCTAGCCAGGAAGCGGAGGAACAGTTTGGTGTCTGCATATGTAGAGAGTTGGAGAGGATGTTTTGGAGCTGGCAGCTTCTGGTGTAGGTGACCCACAATGGAAGGTAGATGAATGCGTTAACTGTTCTACAAGAAGGCTGCATGTTCTTCAGCAGCCTGTAACTGTATTATTGCCTAGGCTTCAGCTGAAATCACAAGGTTTTAGTGATGATGGCTTCTACTTTTTTGGGGGTGGGGATTTTGTTGTTTTTCAGTTTAAATACTTTCTGTGTGTTGGTCCTGCAGAAAGGTCTGTCTGGGACCGCGGTGTGAGAGTTACGGCTTGGGACTAAGATGCAGAAGCAGTGGTAAGAGCCTCATCTTAGTTAATGATGCCTTCAGATACGTGTGCAATTTGCACAGATCAAACTTGTTCTGCTTGTGTGGTAGGCAACTAGGGGGTGTTGCTTATGTGATGCAAATTCAGTGTGCACTGTTGTACGTATTCTCTAAAGAATAGATGGTACATGGTGCTAAGGGACAGCAGAACTGGGACTGTCCCTTGAGATCCCTGCCATATTTGCTGTGTATGCTCCTGAGTATGTGTCCCAGTTTAAGGTAAAGAGCATGCACCTCTTTGCACTGTTTGGTTTCCTCAAGTGGCACCTACAATTTCTATAACCAGCAGATAACCAAGGAGCAGCTGCACTTGGAATGTGGCTGTTCAGAAACAGCTACTGATTTACTGAGCGTCCTTTATTTCTTCTTATCCCTTTTCAACCAGTGAGCAGCTCTTTAAAGGAAGGAAAGGAGGCACCTCTTGTGCTTCCTGCCTCTTGTCTGAACACAGATTTCTGACAACTTCCCTGGCAATAGCGTGAAGTAAAAGGCACTTGACTGGACTCCACTATTTCTCTGGCAGCTAAGCATGATCTTCTTCTCATTGTTTGGAGCTGGAGTCTGACCCTAGAAGTTTAGCTTTACACAGAGATCTCTCCTCTGTGTGAGTTATCTGTAAATGCTTCTGTGGAACATATGCATTTTGCAGTGCCTGCTGAGATGAGCTGAAGCTTGGCAACCCTAGAGACAGGGTTAGCAGGCTTGTGATCTTCCCAAACCTTAGTTCTGCTGCCACGTGTGAAGATGAAGCCAGAACGAGCTCCTGGACTAAACCCCCTGCTGTGAAGGTAGCCAACCTTTCTGCTCCTCTGTGTTACGTGCACAGACATCAATCATGCCTGCAAACGGAACAAGCTCTAGCAGTGCTCACAGATTTGTGATAAGTGGTTTCTCCGAGTTCTGCTCTGGGCTGGGAGGAAGCAGAGTTGGGCAGGTGACAGATTAATTCCCCTGGCAGTTGCCTGACCCTGTTGTACTCGTTCTCTCCCATGGGTGGGTTTTCATTATTTGCAGCCTGCACATCAGCGTAGCCTTGTCCCTTGCTTTTTAATGAGCTCTGGTGTGGGAGAATTTAAACTACTTATACCGAGGCTTTCTCAGTGCAGTTGTCAGTGTAAGCTTGAGTGCAAATTAGGAATTGAGGACCTTGGACTGTTGTAACCCCACCATGCTTGATCAAGCCCACTCCAGTATAGTATATAGGGTAAGGTGTTTGAACTAAGTTCTATTTTTGCACCCTATCCAGAAAGAGTCAGAGTCGTTCAGGACAATAAAATGCTTGCAAGACCGGGTTTTTGTATGAGGAGAGTGCAGTGCTGATTTTCCAGTGAGCAGGAAGTTCACTTCACTGTGGTCTGCATAGCAGTGGTGGCTTTTTCTTTACGGATGTGGCTTTTGTTTACCCTCTTGGCTTCTTGCTGAGAGGATTTACTTTGTGAATACCTTTGGAGATGGAAAGCATGATACATCCCTATCTGAAAGGGTGGAAATGTTGAAAGCTTCAGATATATGCACTAGAGCTCTCCTTTTAACAGTCTTCAGAATTAAGAAGCCCTTAAAGAGCAGTGCTTCCTGTTTCACTTATAATGTAGGCAGACTGCTGTGATATCTTGTGCGCTAAAGGGCAATTTTTGTTTTAAATCTTATTGCTGAGCTCAGTGTTGGCCACGCTGGGAGGAAAGTGTTTAAAAACTGGTGCAGCCTGGTAGGGCTGGAGAGTCAGTCCATAAAACCGGTTAAACAGCATGCATCAATGTGGCAAATAAGAAAATGGTACGCTGCTGCTCATTTCAAAGTTTTCTGTGTGAGTACCCAGAGATAATAAGAAGCGGGGAAGTATTTGAGTGGTATCTAGCCTTGATGTTTCTTCACCCAGACTTAGAAATGGGTGAACCATGACCTTTTGTTGTTTCACGACTGGTTTGGTCTTATTGAAGGTCCAGGGTTCTAATGCTGCTGCTGTCCTAGTGTTAAGCCCCCTGCGTACAAATACTAGCTCCCTGTTGTTTGGTGACTGCACTAAGAGCTGTACACCATTAGATACACTGTGTAAATGGTGGCTTGGCACTCTTAACTTTGTCATCTTAAACTGAGCTGCTTTTTGTAGACGAGTCACAGGTCCCCACATAAGACTGTTTCTCCGTTTAATTTGTCTTCAGATGACAAGAGTCACTGGTGAGCCCAAGTTGGTGCTGCTTGTGATTTCTTATCATATTTAGCCTTCATGCTATGATGGTGCTTTTTTCAAAGTAGGTAGCTTTTAAGTGTCTTGATGGAAGCCATTTGCTATAAGAATTCTTCTAGAGTTAAAATGGATACTGCCTCATTGCCTAATGTCTTAATGTGCTTGACGTTTTCCTTCTATATGAATGTATATTGCCTCATTAGGGCAGAAAGCGTGTGTGATTATGGATGTTTTCCTATATTGCTTTCAGTGAAGAACTGTTTTCTTAAGATTTTGTTCCGCTACTAGGGTGTTTGTACAGCAGAAATCTTGGGACAGGTGAGGTTCTTTCTGAAATGTGGAAATCCAGCCTCCCGGAATCTTCATGAACTGCGTTTAATTACAGTACTAAAAATGACATGCTCTGGAAGAACTATCTGCCATGGAGAGTGGAGTGTCTCTTTTGTGAGATTTTCTTGTTTCTGTTTTGGTTTTTCTTTCCCCCCTGCCAAAGCTTTAGAAAGAGTTTCATGAAACATTTGTGATCTTTGTTGAAAGGACTGGTGTGTGTGTGTGTCCACAGTATATTGTATCCAATGATTTCATATAGATGCAATTATAAATCAAAATAAATTATCAGAAATCATCTGTGAAGTTGCCTGCTGATTTATGCCAACGCACTCGGCCAGGTCAAACATCCAAAAAGTGCCACCATCTCCTGGCTACTTAGCTGTGAAGCAGACATAAGAACAAGGGAGCAGCAGGCTAAGGAGGCATTTGGAAATAGATAACTCTTGCAGTTCTTCAGCTGTTGACATTCAGGTTTTTTCAAGTTGGGATGAAACAGACCTGCTGGCAGTTCTCACCACCATAAAAGTTAGGGATACCCCTTCCAGTGGGGATTTGAACCAGGGCCTTGAATTTAGAGTAATGCTGTCCAGTCCAGTATCTTGCTTTCTCTCCTGCCCTCACAGTGCATCTAGAACCCTGAAAAGGAATAGTTTTTTCCTTTAAACTCTTTTCTGAGCCACCCTTGGAAAAGACACTGATATTCCTTGTGCAGGTGGTAGGAAGACGTGTCCCAAGATACCAAAAGGATCAAATAATACATCTCTTGAAAGGCAAGATGACTTTTGATGAATAGGATAACAGGTGCCTTTGATTGCTCCCGGAGCTCTGCTTTGATTTGCCTGGTGGCGCTTCTCTCAGCTGTTGAGCAGTTTCTCTTTGAAGATTGCTTTGTGCTTGCTGACAATGACTTTTCAGCAGCAGTAGCCAGGCTTGTGCTGGGAGTAGTCAAGGATTTCTGGGAAGACATGGAAGAACTCAGCAGGGCAGGTATTGAATGGGGATAAGGAGAAGGGCAGCTTGTGATCAGATTATGGTTCTGAATTTGCTGTTAGGTTACTTAAGTGAAAATGTCTTTTTCTCTCTGGAAATTTCTGGCTGTGTAGCCATCTCCCTCTTTTGCTAAGAAAAGCAAGGAGCTGACAGATGAAGTGCATCTGAGCTGAGAGTGTGGGCTGATGACCAGCATTAAGACACTGACATCTTCAGCTAACCAAGTACTGGAACAGGAGGCGTATTCCAGCACAGCTGCAGGCTGAAGCTGTTTCCTCAGTCTGGCAAGTTCACTTGTGTGTCGCCCTCCTGGTGGGAACTGTTTGCTAGAGCTTTCATTTGCAAATCTCTAACATCATGTCATGGATCTTAGGGTTGTCTGTACAGTCTGTCAACAGCAATATCAGGCACAGCCTTGCTCCTGACAAGGAGGTATGATTTAGTGGAGAAGCTGAGGGGCTTCTCATCTCCCCACTGATTTCTGTCTGGGTTGAGTATGATTGTGCCTGATTCCTGAACACCACCCTGTTCCTCAACTGAGTCCAGCTCTGTGTCAGTATGGGATTAGCTGTAGTGGTGACAAAAGGGGTACCGAAGTACAGCTCTCTCTGGATCTTCTTTTGGCTTTTTGCTGCTAGAACAGTACAGCAGAAGAGCATCTTGGGACAGTGGGAGAATCTTGGTCAGAACTACTAAGAATAGAAGAAAATCCTAGAAGATAAGAGTACTGAAGACGAAGACCAGTTTTCAAAAGCAAGTGCTGACTCACCCCTCCCCAGAACCTAAAGTACAGTCATGCTCCACAGAAGCAGCATTATTTTCATGGCTGGTGAGTGGGCACGAAATGCACAACTATGGCATTTTTGGAGGAAAAATCCATAGCTCAGTAAACTAGATGCACTCCTGAGCAACCAGTGCTATGCAGTACCCTTTTAACACATGAGAGATCTAGCTCAGCCCAGCCTGTGGCTAGCCTCCTTGACTCAGTCCTCTACAAAAGATATCACCCTTCTGCAGTGCCTGTTTCCCCCTCTGCAAGACGAGTTATTCAACACTCTCAGCTTGTAGCTTCCTCTCGCAATCTGCTTTTAATGCAGCCAGATGGTCTGCACTCACCCACACTCTATGTAGGCACCTTCAGCTCCCTGCATTTGGATAGCGTGCTCATCTGACCTGCTGGTGGTCAGGTCTGCCATCTGCCCTGGGGAGAGTGGTAAATGTTAACATTCTTGGGAGGAAGGCAAAGGGAGGCAGCCTGGGTATGACAGACGTCTTTAGAAAGGCACTGAAAATCAGTTGGGCAGCCCAGCTTGTGTGAGAGGGGAGGCTCTCTGGCCAGATTGCTATGGGCTTCCTGCGCAGACTATCTCCTGAAACTAAAGCTGCTTGAGCCTAGGAAACTGGCCTATCCTACACTGCTTAGTCAGTGGCACTTAGCTCTGGTTCATGTTCCCTAGTCATGGACTTTGGTCTAGTGCCATTCAGTCAGCTTCTGTCACATTCACACTGAAAGCTTGATTGTGCTCATTTCAGATTTGGGTTTATTGAAAACGTTCAACGCATGTACAGGATTAAAAAATTATCCAATACAATGGGTAACAGACTACCCTCTTCCTTACTCTGCCCTGGTATTTTCTGTATTGCCAGGTTATTTTGGAGACAACTTCACCTATCTTTGAGGGGGGAAGGTGATTCCAGATTCCTCCCTTATGCTACTGCTGAGACAAGACATACCGTACCTTAACTGCATTACTGTATCTGCAGTGTGCTGCAGGTTAAGGTTAGAGTTATGAGAAACCTTCCTTTTGATTATGTCAGGTTTAGCTTATGTAAAAACAGTCTGCATTTTTCTTGTTTGAGGTATGCGTCAAGTGAAAGGGCCTAGACAAACTTGCACAACGCATCTTTAAATATTACAGTGAACCAGCCTGGAAAATGTTTACGTGACAGACATGAAGCAAAAGGACAAAATAGAAGGGAGGGTTGCCATCCAGAGGGACCCAGATGTGTTCAAGAAGTGGGTACATGAGAATCTGAGGAGGTTTAACAAGGCCAAGTGCAAGGTTTTGCACTTGGAGGGAGGTAATCCCATATACAAGTACAGACTAGGAGAAGAACTCATTAAGAGCAGCCCTGTGAAGAAGTACTTGGGTGTTCTGATAGACAGAAAGCTCGACATGAGCCAGTAGTGTGCACTTGCAGCCCAGAAGGCCAATGGAATCCTGGGCTGCATCAAAAGAGGAGTGGCCACTAGAGAGAGGGAGGGGATTGTTCCCCTCTACTGTGAGCTCATGAGGCCCCATCTCCAGTACTGTGTCCAAGCCTGGGGCCCCCAGTGTAAGAAGGATATGGAGCTGTTGGAGCGGGTCCTGAGGAGGGCCATGGAGATAATCAAATGGCTGGAGCACCTCTCCTATGAAAAAAGGTTGAGGGAGTTGGGCTTGTTTAGCTTGGAGTAGAGAAGGCTCTGGGGAGACCTCATTGTGGTCTTCCAGTACTTGAAGGGTGCTTAGAAGCTGGAGGGAGACTATCTTTTTACACAGTCTGATAGTGACAGGACAAGGGGTAATGGCTTTAAACTAAAATAGGGTAGATTTATGTTAGATGTTAGGAAGTTGGTTTTGGTTTTTGTTTTTTTGTTTTTTTTTTTAATCAGAGGGTGATAAATTACTGGCACAGGCTGCTGACATTCAATGTTGGCTAGGGTCCTGGGCAGCCAAATCTGATGGTTGGCAGGGGGTTAGAACTGGATGATCTTTAAGATCTCCTCTAACCGAAGCCACTCTACAATAAGTTCATAAACCTGGAATAACACTTTGTCACCAAAATCAAAGCACCATGCCTCTGAACTGGACAGCACTACAAACTAGACAGTCACTGTAAGAGTCCAGATTTTAGACTATCCATATGTGATGCTGTGACCCAGTCTGTTAGTAAATAGGATTTGCATAGATAATTTGCATAAGCTCTCTCTTCTCCTCCTCCCATCCAAACTTCCCTGGCATAATTAGCTGAAATCTGTTCTTTGTGTGGCCAGGTTCACAGCAATGGTTAGCAGGGATCAGCTGACAGTCAAGTCTGTGCATTCTCTGGTCAATTTGTCATTCTGTGGAGTACTGGCAACAGGAAAGCACCAGGTTTCTGCTTAATAGGTACATCTCAGTTCTGCGCTTCCTGAGATGGGGCTGGATTACTGTCAGGACTGCAGCTTTTGTGTGCGGAAATGGTTTTGGCCTGAAATGCTGTGGTTCCATAGGCCTTACTGCTAGCAGCCCATAAATCCCTATGGAGACTTCATGCTGGGAGGAAGTCATGGGGAAGAACTCTTTCCCCCAAGTCCAAAGTAAAATGATCAAACTAGGTTCCGTATACCACCTGGTTTGTTCTGACCAGCAGTAGCCCCAGGGAATTTGCTTTGGCTGTAAGACTACCATTTGCACTGAACAGAGCTTCATCTTGAATTTGTTTCAGCTGGAAGAAAGATAACATTGAACAGAATGAGACCTTTTGTCTGTTTTCCTAGTCTCCTTTCAGTTTCTTCTGTCATGTTTGGAAGTCAGGAAGAATTTCAGCTACTCTCCTTCGTAGCTGGTTCCTCCTTTCCTCTCTCTCTCTTTCCTTTTTCATCAGTAGTGGGTACCGCCTCCAAGCCTTGAAAGCATCAAGCACGAGTCTCCTGAAAGAAATTAGGGATGTAAAGAACGGAGTCCCTAGATGTGTGCTTAGTGCACCAGACAAAAGATGACTTCTATTTGAGGGGAAATTCCCCTGAAATACCTGTGGGATTTGACAGTTCTACAGCTAGTTAGAACTGTGACACCTTGAATGTGTGCATGTATACCATTTCATTAATATTTCAATCATCCCAGGGAAAAATAACACATTGCTTTTCTCCATCCATCTCCTGCAAGGATTTTGCTCTTCCCTCTGACAAGATTCTTTAGCCTGTGTGTGCTCAGCACTCTGAAGACAAAAGATGTTTCTTAAAGAATAAGAATAAACAGGATCTTTGAAACTTATTCAGGAGAAGCATGAATGGAAGTTATGGGTTTGTTCAGTCCAAATCAACTATGTGAGAACACAGACAGCTGGACTCCATTTCTTATCTGAGTTTAAGCACTCCACCAAGGTACTTTGCTCTGGGTTC
The DNA here is from genome assembly GCA_030625065.1 of Alectoris magna. Taxonomy (NCBI): domain Eukaryota; kingdom Metazoa; phylum Chordata; class Aves; order Galliformes; family Phasianidae; genus Alectoris; species Alectoris magna. Next base: position 113,536,757 of record CM060560.1, read on the forward strand.
CCATGTGGTTTATGGGGAGCAACCATCCCTTTTAAGGAACAGCTCACTGCTGAGCTCTGAACTGCCTGTTGCCAGCCACTGGAGGAAGAGGTAATGAGGCAAACCACGTGCCTTGCTCCTAATGCAGGTTGCACTATAGAATGAATCCAGTCTCTTCCTGCATCTGACTTCTCCCTGACTCCTCCAGTCTGCTGGTTTGTTGGGTTAAACCATGCCTTGTTCTGACCTTACTGACTTAGCAAGTTAGAACAGCTTCACTATATTATGTAAGAAGTGATCCTGGCAGATCCTGTTTGAGGTGTACACAACCACATCCCTATCAGTGACTGTGTGTGGTTGACATACATACATGGTCAGGTAGGTGAGCATGTTTCTGTTTTCTGTTGAACTTTGACAGTAGTTCATTTCTTCCTGTTAAAATGCACAGTTGATGCTAGTTGTGCAACAATGAGTGAAAATGGCTGCATCTAGCTTCAACTGTGATCAGTAGAACTGTTTGCTGTGTTTTTTCCTGTCCAATCAGGCTGACGATGGCAGAAACAGAAAGATTCCCTAAGCAGGGTTTCTAGTTAATCAACTCTGGATTTGTAAACCAAATCATCCACTGTGGACAAAACAATACAATGTAATTCCTGCACAATCATTGCTTGGTATAACTGTACTTAGAGATTTTCTGCGTTTAGCAGAAGCTGCAAGGCCCGATCTGCTCATTAGCTTAGAAAGTTTCAGCACTTAACTGCTTTCACTGTATTTTCTTCCAGCAGGTTTAAAAGTCCTGCAAAGGATATGACTAAACTTCCTTTTCTGGGCTGTATGGACCTTTTTTTTTTTTTTTCTTTTTTTTTTTTTAACCATGAATTTCTGCTGATGTTGTCTGTTCATAACACAGAAACAAATTACCAGCAGTCTCTTCACATAATCTTGGGGAGAAGATCATTGCCCCATCAAAAGCAGAGTCTCTAAAATATTCTGTGGGGTAGAATTAAACACATGTATAAAAAAAACTGCTGGCAAGGGAAGGTGCTTACTTGTCACAGTGTTCAGTAGCAATCTTCAGCTTCTCCCTTAAGGTACTTTTTTCCTCCATGATCAAATCAAACCATGCCCAAAAACACTTCCTCTTGAGGCAGACTGCATGGAGAGTACTCGCTTTCTCCTCCAGAGTGGAGAGGTAATCTCTGTACTGGGGAAGGAAGACAGAAGGAGGTAAGAATGGCAGCTTTTTCCCAATTCCCCATCCCAATAAGCACATACACAGCAGCGCTGAGACAGTGGCTGTGAAGGGTAACAGGAACAGGAGTTGGATGAAAATCAGTGGGAAACAGGGATAGAGTGTGTAAAAGTGGATGTGGGGAGTGTAGGAGTGTCCTAAACTGAAGAGAATGATGGGGAGTGAAGAACTGAAAGAAGATCTGTGAGGGAGGGAATGGTGGTGCTGGAACAAGGACGGCATAACCCAGCAAAGGCTGTGTTGCAGGTGTGTAAGGAAGTGCTGTGATTATGGGAAAGTATGGCAGCAGCAAGCTCCCTTGGTGTTGTTTCTCCATTGTGGAGTAGGCAAACCTTTAGCCAGTTCCTGAAGCACCATCTGATCAACATGTGGGAGAAGAAGTCCTCAGCTTGAGACACTTTCTCCATGAGTCTCTCCTGGGTATGCTGGAACCAACTCATTAGGCATTTCCTCTGCAGACTCAAGCAGTGGTGCCGCTGGGCCACCTGAACAAGGGCAACAGAAAAGGCGGCTGGTTACTTGAACTAGTGTGTGTGTCCTGAAAACCAGATATAATAGTATATTACCCCAGCTCTTGGAGACCCCAAAAATGCGGTTGTCTGACAACTGGAACAACTTGCACAGCAAGCTCCCGAAAGCAGGGAATGCTGAGTCTTTCCCTAGATAAAATCCTTTTGAATTTGATACACGGTTTGACCTGTTATGGAGAAGAGGCATGGCCTAGCAGTTTAGTCTGACCCAATCCTTAAGGCTGAACAGCAGGATGGACTTTCAGAGCATCTGCTATCCCTCTGCTTCTTCCCAGCTGGACACCTATGTGAATTGGGTTGAATACTGTAAGTAGCTCCTGTGACTTAAAATGGAAGCTTGCCAGTTTAGCCCTGGGCTTTGGCTAAATCTTCAGGATACAGTTGAGTGTTACTAGTCTACCACTGATCAGGCATGCCAGCTCAGTCACATACGGAAATGTTTTGTTATCAAGATGTATGTGTCAGGGTCTCAGAAGCTACTAGTTATTCTCCACTGAAGGTGTGGCAAGGCTAGAACAGGTGACTTTTGGTCACTTGTGCCTTACCTCTAGCAGTGCCCCACACTGTGCCAGCACTGCTTCCAGAGAGAATGAAACTCCTAGTGATGAGCTGGCATTAACTAAATACAACGGCTTCGCAGTATCTTACTAACTAGCTTTGCTGTAATCTGAGGTGCAGAAGAACTGGCAGGCTCAAACCATATAACTTCAATTTTTCTTTTTTTTGGCTTTATTATTTTTTGGGGCTAAACTAACTTCTACTGCGTTACTGGCATCGAGTCAAGTGGCAAATAATATTGCAGGCAAGTGTAAGCTAACAAAAGATGACTTCTCATTAGATTGAGATTCATTCTTTTCTCTGTCCTCTCAGCTCCTGTTTAACCAGCTATAAATGAGAATATAAAAAACCCACAAGTGTGATGACCTTTCATGATTACTGTCATATGAGTTCATTTAAAGCCTCAATGTAGGGCAGGGTGTGCAAGAATTTTTGCTCTGCCCTAAAAGCCCATTAAGGTTTCTGCTACATCCATTCTTTTTCCCTTCCTCTCATGGCACCAGACCTTTCCTTTATCCACAGTGCTTACCATTAGGTTTTCCTTGGCCTGCTCCCTTAGCTTCTTCCATGGCACCATTCCCAGTTTTCTCAGTAGGGCCTTCTCATAGTGATCTCTGGCCTTTTTCTGGAGCTGCTGCTCTTTCTCCAGCCTTCTCTGCTTCTCCAGTTCTTTCTACAATATGAAGAGTAGTAGTTTTAATTCAATCTGGATGAAATGAACATGAAGGTTGTTGTGCTGGAGCCGGAGTTCCTGGCAGGAAGTAAGGGTCTGTATTATCTTTAGCAGTGCAAACTAGACATGAACCAGAATAAGAAAGCAAGCTGTCTTGAAAATCCTCATGGAAGAAGGTGATATATCTAGGCATTGCCTTGGGCTGCATGCGAACACAGGGCCTTCCCTCAGCACTGCAGTCTGGTGTTACAGTAACACTCCATATAATCTGCGGTTGCCAACAGCGCTGACGTAACAACAACCTCCTTCTGCTGGGCCCTCATCAATGTGAAGAGGGGTGCTTTGGTGAGCTTAAAGGGTAGCTTTCTGTGTTTATGAAACTAGACTGAAAACCTGTACAAAAATGATAGTTTTTTGATGAACCCATCACTTAAACAAGCTTAAACACAGAAGAATAGGGAAGGTATGTGGGTATTATATAACTGTACAGTATTACTTTTGGTTGAGACACAGAGTTAAAGGTCAAACATTCTAAAACAGTCCAAGTAGAACAGTATTTATAGATTGGATTCCTGTGGGATTTCAAGTGTGGTGCTGCTTGGGTTACTAGGGCAGCACGTTTGTAAGTAACAAGACTGATGTGGGGCTATTCCTAGGCTGCTGGAAATTGCTAGCTCCAGGGAGGGGATGCTTCTCATTCTTTGGATGGAAGGTTGCCCTTGATCCATCTGTCAGGCTTGTTTACTTCTAAACTGTGTGTTTGTGACTGGTATTATTGCGTTGGTGGAGGAGCCTACAATCGGAAGGAGCAGCCTGAGAACAGCCCAAACACACCCCCTCTTTGGGGGTTATGTGGCTATAGCTCAGCGCTGGATGTTTACCACGTGGGACCTCTAGTCTGGCTGCTGACATGGGGACAGTATATACCTCATGCATTTGGCCAACAGCCCTTCTAAAGTTGCTAGAAAGGGAGACTGTGGTGAGTTGATAAATTTGGTGTCATGGCATGCTTCTCTACTAACACAGATCTTTAGTTCACACCACTGTGAGCTGACTGAGCGCAAGTGAGTAATGGCTCTTCTTCCCTATCCTTGCTGAAGTAGGAGAGACAGATGACATGTTTGATCACCAGCTTCTGCTGCCTCTTCTCCTCTCGTCTTTTTTCTTGCTGAGCTTCCTTTTCCTCAGCCTCCTTCCTCTGACGTGCTTCCTCTTCAGCCTTCAGCTGGGCCTTGGAACGCATAAAATAGATATAACTTAGTTCAGTGTATGTGACCTTTTTGGAGAACACAGGCCTCTAAACTTCCCCTAAGCAGGCAGCATTCTTCTCGTACTGACTAGTATCTGAAACTCCAGAAAGAAGCAGACTGTCACATACTAGACATGATGCATGCTGGACAAAGAACCGCGTGGAAGAGAGAGGATGGAGGGACTGTTCTTTCTACTACCTGTATGTGGCCATCTTTCTTTGATCTAGGTTAATATTCACCTATGACACCTGTCAGTCTCAATCTGCTTTCATTCCACAACGCTCTTGCTCATATGCATCAAAGGTCTAAAACCCACACCACCAATGCATGATTGCAATGACTGTGCTTCCTCTAATCTTTATGATCACAAGATCAGTAGCTGAAGAAACCTAAACTAAAGCTTGTCTGCCCACCCTGTGGTTAAAACATTGTCTAAGGCTTGCTTAAGTTTCTAGGTATGCATGTGCATCCTTCTTGCTTTGAGAAGAAAGAAACACTGGTTGTTTTAAGACCCTAGTTCTTAGCTTTCTATTCCTAATGCAAAGTAGTATTCATGCTCTTAGTAACAGATTTAATTAATGCCTTGAAGCTAAGAAGGCTCCTCTGTCAGATGTGTATCATAGAATTTCTACATTAACTATGCAGACATTATCGGTATCTTCTCTTTTCAGCAGAGATTTGCTAGAAACCAAGGTGCCGGATTTTTACTAGGTTAGACTGCATGTCTTCAAGCTGCATGTGACCAGAAAGGAAAAGCAGGGAAAAGGAACACACATCATTTACCAGGTCCAATCAAGTGGATCTTTGCATGAACTTCCACTCTTCCCATCCTTGGCAAGGACGTTTAAGGTCATAAGGTAAGTGTGAAAAAGTGCTGGAAGGTGGCGATGGAGACTGCTTCTAGAATTGCAGCTGCATCAACATGAAGTGATACGTGATATGGAAAGGCTAGCAGGTTCCCTGAATACAAGTGTAGCAGGAACCCTTTTTCTTTTTTTTTTCTTTTCTTTTTTTTTTTTTTAATGTATTCCAGACATCTGCTTTCTGACAAGCTGTAAAACTCCATTTAGATACTGAAGGGCTTCTTCTTGGTCCCTGGGTTTTTGAGGTTAGAACAGCATTTCTTGTCACTATCATAGTGTGAAAGTTTTTCATTTTTCCCATCATCCATACCAGTTTTTGCTCTTCTCTTTGTTGTTTAGCTTCTTCTAGTTTCCTCCTCCGTTCTGCCCGCTGAATTGCTCTCTCCTCCATAGCTACAGAAACAAGAGGACATAACAAATGAGCTATAGGGTAATGGTACAAGTTTGGTGAACGCAGAGGATGCCCTCTCTGCTGCCAGGTCTCCTGTTGACCTGGCAACGCCAGCACTAAGGAACTTGTTTTCAGCTGCCCCTTAAAGCTGTCGGTGTCATGAAAAAGGAACCCACAAATCTGTATAAGACTCAGGACTGCCCCAGTTAGTGTCACTCCACCTTCTCTGGTTGACAGTCACAGGTATGGGGCTGCATTATGAAAGGAGCTGTGTCCAGAAGTTTCATCCCAGTATTTCCTGATTGGGTGCCAAAGATCAAGGAACCTATTTAGCAGCAGTCACAACAAGGTCTCCAGGAAACTGCAATTGCTTATTTAAAGAGTGACTGCATTACGGAAAGTGTCTCTGCCATGGTGACACGCAGGTAGTCAGTCCCATTGGTGTGAAAACTACTGCTTAATTCTTCTGGAAGGTAAGTTGCAATGCAGCAGTGTTGCGGCTATCAGTGGTTAGTCTAACACGACATCACAGAACATGCAGTGGAGCTTAGAACCTGTGCTCACTTCCCTTGCAGTTGCAAACGAAGTGTAGGCTGGAGCAGTCCATAATTGTTTGGATGACAACAGGTTGCCTCAAGTTCTTTTTTACTACCAGCTGTGCCAGGTTTCTCTGTCAAGGGAAAGTATCTAGTGACAGCTTTGCCCCTAAGTACTTAGGGATCTCTAAAGAAAAGCACTTGAGTGCTTTGGAAATACTCTTACTGTCCTCAAGCTGTACAGAGCTCAAAGAAATCAGAGTGATGGCTTGCACTAAGAAGCATAGGAACTGAACAGTCAGTTGTAATGAAAGGTATTATTGATCCCTAGCCATCATAGCCAAAATTGCTCTGGAGATTCTCAAGACTGTTGAAACATCACGTACCAGACAATCTTTCCTGCAGACTGTGACCACCCCCAGATTAAGATGGAAAAACGTAAGGACGTAGCAGAACCTGATCTTAATATACTGTATGAAAGGCCTTGTTGCATGTTTAACATGTGCATGCTGTTCCAGTATGACCAGAGATGGGGAGATAACTCACAGAAGACAGGCATCTGGTGCTTATTCTCCAGCCTACCATTGTCTCTCAAAATCTTAGGTAGGTACTTAATTTCCCTGGAAATTCTTAATACTTTTGTCAAAGTTGAGTTAAAATGAGCAGTTAGCTTAAGTGTTACTTGAATATGCAGTGAAGGGAATGATAGCAAAATAACTTGCAGAGTTTCTTTCAAGCGATTGTTTCCAGTCTGACAAGGCTCAGGTGTTAGGTAACAGCTGCTACAGCATACTGAGCAAGGGCTTGCAGTAGCCTAAGTTCAATGGATGCCTGACTTAGCCATGAAAACAGCTTACTCTCTCCCAGAGCTGGTCAGGCTAGAAAATAGTGTCCAGTTTTACTTGCATACTGTTCTCAACCAGCAAGGCTGAGGTAAATAAACACAACTTTACATGAGTTTTTGAAAAAAGTAGCCTAGAATGGTCTTTGCTGCCTAGAAAAATACCTTTCACTATGGGATGAGCTGAAGTTGTCTGGCTGGAGGGCCTCTTGCCTGGCGTCGCTGCCTTTGTGTTCTCTGGCTCACGAGAAACAGGTAGACTATGAAAAGGAAGAGTAAAGAAAATAATCAATGAATATGGTCAAATGTTGTCTCGAGCCTACCACCTATGACTGAGAAACAGGCCTTATAGTTTTTATTCTCCATTGTGCTGCATTTTTATTGTAGGTCCCTGATATACCTTTCTTCTGCCCCAAATGTGATTAACGATGCATTCTTACAAAAGAGATGAGTACCCAGAGTTGTTGCATGTTCTGAAATATTGAGTATGATAATCTCTCTCCTAACTAAATAAATCTATGCTGCTACTATATGTAACACGAGTGTTGCTGTTTCTAAGTAGACCTTGCATAGATCATGTGCTGTCAAGCAATTGCAAAAACAGAGGATGGAGAACTGTGGCCAGACTGATACTGCTTGAGGCTGTCTCTGCTAAGAGGAACAGCAGATAGCACTAATATGATGGAAATATTCCTGTCAATTTGTGTTTCTACTTGAGTAGGAATGAGACATGATGACTAATTTAGCCTGCTTTATCTAGGACCTGTACCTCAAAGGGGTTATATTCTGGCATCTGGATTGTTTTCTGCTCTTCAGTTTTTTCTCCCTGGTTTGTGAAGCAGAGTCAAGTGCCTGGGTTGCAGCTGTGGCTTGCACTGCCTCTTCTTTTGCTCTGCTCAGCCTCTGATTTTCTTGCAGTTCAAGGATCAGCTCTTGCTGTTTCTGAAGCTGCTGCTTCTGCTCTTCGATCAGATGTTGCTGGAAGGTGTGGCGGTGCTCAAAACAGCTACCATAAGCAGGAGCTGTCTTTGGGCTGGGTGCTTGAAACTGCTTGGGAAGACCAGCTATTTCATTCCTGTACATAGCCTGGTCCTGGGCACTCAAAGCCGCATGTTTTAGGGTGATCTGCCAGGCAAACTTGGGTTTTCTATAAGAATGAGATGTGTGAGCAGCGTCCCCACAAGAGCAGTCTCTGGTCTGGCCAGGTTCTTCCTGTATGAGGCATGTTTTGGTTGGCTGGGGAAAGGGGTGGGGGGAAAAAAAAAAAACAAAACAAGAAGGAAGATTTGATATTGATTAAAAGCAAGCTTTCTTCTGCCTGTGATACACAGTATTACTTTAATGAAAATCTAGCAAGATTCCTGAGAAGCAGAACAATCTCAGCTATGCAATCTTTATCTCGTTCCTAGACAAGGCAGAAGGGCCTGGTTATGCACAAAATGGGAGGATGTTGGGGAAAAACTATTTTAAGAAGCTGCGTGCCATTTCTCTGTGAGGAGGAAACCCCAATCAGGCAAGAGCTCTGGCAGGAATATATCTCATTTTGTTAGGGAGCACAGCATGGGACAACTGATTTCTCAGGGGTTAGCTCATCTCTCGATTACCACACTCCCTTTTGGCCTCTGCTATCCCTTTTCAGCGCTCGGGCTGAGGTAAAACAGTTGTTGAAAATGAAATACAAGTGATCTACAAGGCTGATCTACTTGACAGCTCCCTTTCAGATGGGAGAATAGTCTACAAAGGGCAGCTATATCTTGCCTTTTCTCCGGATTTGATCAAATATTACCATGAAACTGATGCATGGTGGGGACTCAGGCTGTGCCTCCTCTGGCACCTGTTTTTATTCAGAAGAGGCATGAGATATCTGATTTGCTTACTGATTTCTAGGTCAAACTCCAAATTTGGTCCCATCCTTCCAGCACAACCTTTATACAAGCATCTAAAGGAAAGTCCTGACCTACTCTGATAATATAGATACAATAGAAAATCAAATTTCACTGACACTCGAGGAAATGAAAAGCTTGACTTGTAAAACGTGTGAACGTGTCAGCTTTCATACTGGGTCCTGCTCTATAGGTTTCACAGACAGAAAGGAAAGGCAGGCTGTGACCCAACAAAAGAGAAATTTAAGGAAGCAACCTCTGATTCTCCCATCTCCTTGTGATGTGCATTACCCTTAGATACCCACCGACACCTTTTTTTTCCCCACACTTCTGAAAAACCAGAGCGCTGTACTGACATGACAAAAATCTCTTGTCATGCAGTCAAGTGTTATTCTTTTTCAGTCTAAGCAGGCATTAAAGATGTAACTAATCTCTCAGCAAAAGCGATCTGGGGGTGGGACTGCGACTCACAGTACATGAAGGGTTGTTCTCTGGCAGCATAAGAAATTAGTTATTTTTAAAACTCATGCATTGTCCTTCACAGTTGCCTCTGCTCTTTAACAGCTTCCCTCCTGAACAGTTGTAGGTAGGTACTGCGAGGTAACCCTGGACAAGAAGCCTTCCTCTGGAACAGTGTGTTTTTTATTTCAGATCGCACAGAAGTACTTTGTGAATGTACTGGAATGCCAGTAGACAAAATTACACACAAGACTTTACCTCGTCTTGCTGCAAAACTTGATGCTGGTTTACTTTTGCTGTCTCAGACTCGCTAACCTCCAGTGTCCTGTTCAAGCCACTCTTCCCCAGTGACACTGCCTCCAGCAGCTTTGCCATCTTCCTCTTCGTCTCCTCTCTCTTGAGCTGCAGCTCTCGCTTGTCTGCCTCTGCTTGGCTCCAGTGCTGCCATGCCAGAAAGCAGCAGCGCAAAAGCCGCCGCTGGTTATGCTCTGCCGACAGTTGGTTTTTCCTGAATGAGAAAGCATTTGTGTTATGACAGGAATGAGGCATTTGCCAAAGCCCGCCTGGAACAACTGTATCGAGTACAGCAGGCCAGGCTGTGGCATCAGGCTCCCAAGTCTTCTTGTTATTTAACTCTGGAGGCCTTCCAGAGCTGTGCTATTTCTCCAAGGAGGAATGGGAGGGCAGAGGCGATGTCCATTACTTGGAAGTAAACCTCCCTCCTTGGCATTTTGCATTTTCCTGTCATCCTTGGGCAGCAGAATAGGTGCTAAAGAGGCATTCTGTTTTCCTGCCAGCTGCAGAGAGGGGGAAGCACTAGTGCCTTGCCACACAGCCTCCCAGAGCCTCTACAAGATCAGAATTTTCCCCTGCTGATATGGAATTCATCCAACAGCCTCTTCAATGAAAGGTACTGGGCAAAATGATGTTGACTGTAATACCACTGAAGTAGTAGATAAGCCATATTTATTCCTGATTGATATAGTTTTAATATTAGCTGGGTCCCAGAGCCAGCCAGCGTGAGATTTCCAGGAAAGATACCTAGAGAGTTGCAGACTTAGGAACAATGCAAAGGCTCTTTTTTTCTTTGCTTTCCTTTGCATCTGTGACACAGGGGCCTCTAGAAGACTGTAGGCAATGTAGCAGTTTTCTCAACAAGCTACTGTTTTCCTCCTGTTGCCTAACAACCCTCTGATCACCACCTGGAGTACTTGCAGTAGGAGGAATTTTAGTGTAGGGTCACTACCTGTTTTGGTCTTGCAGATGAACTTCTAATTGCTGTGTCTCCTGCTCTACCTTATGGGCCCATGTGTAGTTTCTCCATGCTCGCAGGACCTTCTGTTGGCATTTCCAGTCTGCAAGAGCTCTGGCTTTCTCCATTTTAATTCTGTGCTCCAGAATGAGTCTGAACCAAGCAGAGAAATGTCGCTGCATGCACTGCATGGGAGAGTTTAAAAAAAACAATGAGCAAGATATTGATCAACACAAATGCCAATTCTTTCCATTGTTCCCCTTATCTGACTTTGCTTTTAAGATTCTTTTTATAATTCCCACTTCCTACAAATACCTCGAGGGTAAAAAATAAATAATGCAGAACAAATGTAGTCTAATGCAAAAAGTGGACTAGAAATACCATGGGGCTCAATGCTTTTGAGTGAAATGCTCTCAGTTCACGAAATGTAAAGGAATAAAATGAGTAAGGAATATGGAAACAGTTGCTAGAGACAAGAAAGATTTTTAAATCTTTAGAAAATGCCAAAGATTCTATAGGCAAAGGTGCATCTGAAAACAGTGAGCAACTAGTCCATGGATATATTTGTTGATTTTTTTTTTTGTTTGTTTTTTTAAACTTAGACAAAAATGGAGATACTTCCTAGCGTAGATTTATAACATGACCTAAGCTCACCTTTGTTCCAGTAGGAAGCCAAACCATTCCTCTATTGTGTAATCAGAATCGCTGCCTCTGGGGGTGATTTACATTGTACAGAACAGCAATTTGCTATCTCATCTCTCCATAATTCTAGCCCTGCCACTGCAGACACTGCTCATTTTGATCCTCCAAGTGGGTCAAGTCACAGGACTCAGCTGTTCCCCTTTTGTGATAATACCTTGTATTAATTGCATTCTTCTCGGTCACTGAAATCTCCAAATGGAGACTTAGAAAAAGGACAAAATGTCAATGCATTAGCTATTTCTTTCTGCTATAAGAAAATAATCAGAATCGCTATTGCTTAGTTCAGCTAAACAGTGGCTTTTCACATTATGCCAGCTCTAAATTGTTCTGCAGTTTCATTTAGGCTTATCTTCACAACTTCAACTATGCTGGAAAGAGGCTGTGTACTGCTAAACAGCAGCCAAGCTTGAAGGTGGTGCATGGGTAGATAAAGTAAGCTGGAGGATAATCACCGTAAAAGCTATGGGATCCTTTGATTGTGAGGGGAAAAAAAGTAGATAAGTAGATGTTAATTATGACTGCTCTTTTAATTAAGAATGTTTCATGATGGATGGCACTCATACCTGAACATGGGGAATTTTATTTCCTTTGCTGAAACTATCCATATAAGATTATTCAGTACAGAAATATCTCTTTAATTGCAAGGATGTGATATAAGTAGATGTTTAACCCACAGCTGGCTGCAATATCAGAAATGAGCATGTGCATCCCTCTTCCTTTTTTTTATAAGGTCTCAGGATTATGACATTGAGAAACACAGAGGAGAATGTTGGAAATCCCCACATTTATATACCTATCTTGGTAAGACAGTGCAGCTGATTTCAGATGGAAAGCACTCCTACAGTTTAGTTACTGATGACGTGAGTTACTGTGGCTTTTCATCCAGTCAGTTTCTCTAATCTCCCACTAACAGGTTGGTGACTTCAGGATTCTGTGAGACTTGTGTTTTTATTTCCCTTCAGTTTTGAGATATTTTTGAAAATAGGGGATTAACAGTCAATAAGAAGAGTAAAAGAAATAGTTTCCTGCTAGGGATTACTGAAGTCTGCATAATTGTCCCAAGCTGTTGCAGTACTGCAGAATATCCTACTGCACCTAGTGGGAATGGATCCTCTTAGAAGCCATCACTGTAGATATGGTGGCATGATTCAATTCTTGGAGACACAGCTCAAGTCAGCCTAAACCCTCAGTACTTCTCTTTCCTACTCCCTGTTCCTCTACTAGGATTTTCAAGGCAATCTTTAAAGTATCTTCTCATACCCTTCTGCACCACTACTCCCCCTCCTTTTACTTGCTTCCTGCTGCTGTTCTGGATGTGACATCTCTTCCACAGTTTTAAGCAAAATCTCCCACAGGGTACACTTGAGAACCAGATGCAGTGTGTATGGGGCAATCAAGATTTCTTGCTCCTAGTCTTACTTCTTGCCCTGGTTTTCTACTTTGCTGATATCACAAGCAGAACTTGGAAAAAGTAAAAAGAGATTTGATAACCAGGACTTTTTATTTCAATTTTGCAAACAGTAGCTGAAGGCAGGTAGTTCAGAGACTTACATAAAAGGACAGTGATACTTACTCTCTGTTTACTGGTGTGAATTCTGCTGAGTAGCTCCTGAACCCTCCTCTGTTTCTCCCTTCCTTGCTCTTCTTTCTTCAGGTCCATGGGTGGTGGTGGTGACACATTAATAGATACCTCCTGCATTGACAGTTTCTGGCTTTTTTCTTGCCTTTTCTGTTCCCTGTAAAGTGAGCAAACATCAAGATCTAATACAATGAAGAAAATACTATAGTACAGGTCTTACTCCACATTTGCTGATTTGATAATTGAAGAGAGTGACCAATAGTGCTTAGAAAGCTGCTGACTATTTAACTCAGTCTTCTTAGAGTACAGCGCCAGTCAAGGTTTGGGATCTCACTGATTATGCAGTCTGGAGCACTTCCAAAATAAAACATGAAGAAGAAAGTAAAAAGATCTCAAAAATGGAACTGTATGAGAAGAGTCAGAATGTTGGGGCTGCCTTAGTAAATAAATGGCATCTCTACAGGTCACATCTCTGTGGCAGTCTAAGCTCAGCAGAAGCAAAGAACATCTCTCTGCAAAATTCTTAGCCAAGAACATAATTTATGCTCTTATAGGAGAAGAGGTCTATTAAGTGGTAGGCTTTCAACATAAACTATTCTAGGTAGGCCAGCATTTCTTTCATTTACTTCAGTATACTGGCTTTCATGCTGTATCAAACACTAATGAGGCTGGCTATGGCTGTGGAATTGATGGAGAGAATGCATGGTATTGCAAACGGACTCCTGCTTTGTGTTTAAGTCTACAGAATCACAGAATTGTAGGGGTTGGAAGGGACCTCCAGAGATCATCGAGTCCAACCCCCCTGCCAAAGCAGGTTCCCTACAGCAGGTCGCACAGGTAGGCATCCAGGGGGGTCTTGAATATCTCCAGAGAAGGAGACTCCACAACCCCCCTGGGCAGCCTGTTCCAGTGCTCCGTCACCCTCACCGTAAAGAAGTTCTTGCGCACATTTGTGCAGAACTTCCTATGCTCCAGCTTCATCCCATTTCCCCTTGTCCTGTCCCTACGCACTACTGAAAAGAGTCCGGCCTCACCACTATGGCCCCCACACCTCAGGTATTTATAGACCTGGATCAAATCCCCTCTCAGCCTTCTTTTCTCAAGGCTAAACAGACCCAGTTCACTTAGTCGTTCCTCGTAGGGGAGATGCTCCAGGCCCTTCACCATCTTTGTGGCCCTCCGCTGGACTCTTTCCAAGAGATCCCTGTCTTTTTTGTACTGGGGAGCCCAGATCTTGACACAGTACTCCAGATGAGGCCTTACCAGGGCAGAGTAGAGGGGGAGGATCACCTCCCTTGACCTGCTGGCAGCGCTCTTTTTTATACACCCCAGTATGCCATTGGCCCTTTTGGCCACAAGGGCACACTGCTGGCTCATGGCCATCCTGTCATCCACCAGGACGCCCAGGTCCCACTCTGCAGAGCTCCTCTCCAGCAGGTCATCCCCCAGCCTGTACTGGTGCATGCAATTATTCCTCCCTAGGTGCAAAACTCTACACTTGCTTTTGTTAAACCTCATCCTGTTTCTTACTGCCCAGCTCTCCAGCCTGTCCAGGTCTTGCTGAATGGCAGCACAGCCTTCAGGCGTGTCAGCCAATCCATCCAACTTCGTATCATCAGCAAACTTGCTGAGGGTGGCCACTATCCCCTCATCAAGGTCGATGATGAAGATGTTGAACAAGACCGGACCCAGCACAGACCCCTGGGGGACGCCACTAGTTACAGGATGGTAATGTTAGTTACATAATAGTAATGGCTGGAGAGAGTCTAACAACATCTTTAGCCCATCTTCTCTCTAATGATAAATTCTGCCACTGAAGTAACAGAAAGATAAAAGGTGTGGGGAGTATTTGAAGACCAAGCAATAGAAAATGTTTCCTTTGGGACCACCACTTCTCTTACGTTTACCTGAAGAAGCTAAAAAGAGTTGTTCTTTCATATGGTGCTTTCTGTGCCTCCTCCCCCCCCAACTCTTACATTCTCCATGCTTCTGCCATAGTTTGCCTCTTCTCAGCCATTTCCTTTCGTAGCTTCACCATTTCCCTATGGATCTCCTCTTCCTCCTTTTTTGCCTTCAGGGCCTTCCTTCTGTCCTCCTCCTGTATTTGAAGTTTGGCCTCACACAGAATGGCTTTCCTCAGAGCCTTTTCTTGTCTCTGAAGCTCTAATGCCTTCTGACGCCTCAGTCGATTTTCTTTTACCTGGGAAGGAGGAAATTGGCAAAAATCAAAATAGGTGAAAAGGCCTCAAGAATTTGAGCTTCAGTGCAAATTAACAGGTTGGGAAGCATGCAACCCTATCTGTAGCTGGCAGTGATTGAACTGGTTGTTTTCAAACCACAAAAAAAAACCTCTTGTGAGAGTGAGGTTAAACCAGCATTACTTGATGGGAGCATACTCAGAAGTGAGAGCCATGTTGGCTTCTCCTGTCAGTCTTCAGAACGGAGGAAAACCTGAATAGATGAAATAGTGAAAATACACCTGAACGGTGAAAGCTGACCACACATGCTACTGTGCATGGCTAACATGCAAGATGAAGCATGGTAACTTTTCAGCTAAATCCTGGAAGATTATCATACTGTATTTGCCTCCAAGTCGGGATTTCTGTGGTCTGGGAGAGACTACATAACAAGTGTCACTGAGCATTTACTCTAATCCTATAATCTTCAGTCTTATTCCTTTTAACTGTGCTGCTTTGCATGCACACCTGCTTGTGCCTGAGCTCCATGGTTATTCGTGGATCTGCAGGTTTTTGTTTTCCCTTGATGTCTTCAAGTCTAAGGTTTTCCACTATCCTACAGTTCACAACTTCATTCTGCATAAGATGCTGTAGGTACTCTTGGACAGAAGAACTTTCCAATTCATGTTCCAGATAGCTGTACAAGTCTGAAATGAGGAATTCAGATTATATCAAGCTAGTCTAAAATGAATAAATCCCTGCATCAGATTACAAAGCCTAATGTAATTAAAGGGATCACTTTTCCCAGACTGTGAATGCATTTCTGATGAAAGCAGACACACTGACTGCGCTCCATGTATCCCCAATGAGGATTAATCTAGAGTATTCCACAGAACGTGCTAGAGCAATAACAACATTTTGTTAATTTTTTTACTGCCTTGCCTCCAAGCATCTCAAATTGCTGTATAAATCTGATAGGCCTTGAACATACCCACAAACAACAGAAATACAATTTCTCTTTTATAAGGGAGACATCACATGTTTATGATGTACATCTGGGCAGCCCTAAGGCCAGCTGCTTTAAGAGCTGGGAGAGAAAAATCTTCACCTATAATGTAACTCGCTCCTGTCAGTCTGAAAGCCATAAAGCCCATCTCCCTTCCCCAGTACATCCTCTACAAAAGAGCCAAAAGCTGTTTTGCTGCGCTCTCACCATCAAACTGCTCATACTTCAGAAGGCCTGCAGGATTTTCCGGGACGGATCCAACTTCCACTTCTCCATCATTTGTCAGCTGCAGTTGCAGTTTGGACTTAGTCCAGTTACTGAGCAGCTCTCGGGCTATCACAGAGAAAGAGATTGATGACTTTAAAAATATACAGGTAAGTGCAAACTAACAAAAATCTTTCTCTGGAACAGTTACATCACAAGCTGAGAAAACACTCTAAAATGACCAGAAGCAGATCTACAACAGAAAATGGAATAGGATGAATAATTCTGTTCTCATTTTCTTCATCTGTAGAAGAATAGGACGGTGGCAAACTTCTTCCCTGTCACATGTATCACAAATCTATTTTTTTCACGCCTCATTTTTTCCCCACAAGATTCTTTGGACATCTAGATCACCCCAGTGATCATAATACCACTTATCAAGGAGAGAGAATGCACACAAAGTAATTCATAACTTTGATAGCCTTACAGAGTTTCACCACTGTGCTTGCAGGCACATAAGATTTTTTCCATGTGTACAGCCAATGTTGTCATATGTTAAATACAAAAAGAATCACTGTTGGGACAAATATTTGCTCCGAGTGTACAGATTAACCTTTGCAAATACCACAGCTCCAGGAACATCTGTTAAGTCTAGATTAAAAATCTGTTAGATAGACAAGTTTCAGCAGGGACTGTCTTTACTCAGAAGACTGCAACTTAACTACAGGGATGCATCCATGATGGATTTGCTGCTCCTCAATGAGATGCCAAATACACAACTGGGAATAAAGCTCTTCTGTAGACTTTATTTACATTTCCACCCTTATGGAGAAGAATGTAAAACATCCTTTTTTTCAGAACTCCTAGTCAAAGCAAGAACAGTTAATGTGAGTGCTGCCTCAACAAGCCACCTGTTCTCACTGCATGGGTGGCTGGGCTGTTCCTGAAGCAGAACACAGTAAACCACAAGGCATCAGGAGTAGCTGCATCAGTGAAACCATCCATGTGAGTGAGGATGGGCAAAGGGCAGGAATCTCGTCAGCTGCTGCAGTGCAAGTCACGCCTGTAACAGGAGTGTGAGAGGAGGAAGCAGACGCTCTAAATCTCTAGTTCCAACTCAAAATGGTGATATTGCAAGCAAACCCTTCTCTTTCAAAGGCAAAAAAGCTTTTTAAGACTTTCTTAAAAAATTGCCTTTTTTTTTTTTTTTTTTTTAAAGAAAAATAAATCCCATATTTCTTGTCCTTTAAATCGCTTTTGTTTTCTCTTATAATCTGTCGCTCCAGCTCAGGAACAAGGGAGTATATCTGATATGAGAAAGAAGAGAGAAAAACTGCTTATCGCTCAGAGGAGTTAATTTTTTGACTGGGAAGTATAAGCTTCTCATAACCAGAGTAAATGAGTTCAGCACTTTTTACTTTTTTTCTGTACCTTTCTTTGCAAAGTGAGATATACGTAGATAATACTGTTAATTACTCTAATAAAAGATTCTAGATGAATGGCTTTCTTTTGTGCTTGGAACAATCCTGTGGGGTTGGTAGCTATTTTAAAGAATAAAAAACGTAGCAAAACGAGCATAGAGGGACAAACAGAAACAATAAACAATAAAGAAACAGGAGGAAAGCAAGAGCCCTACCAACTCTTTACACTGAATTTCCACTATTGATGGGAAATGATTTTACAATGTACCACAGTTTTAGTTTTAAATGTCAGTTTGTGGCCGCAGACATTACAAAGAGAATGTTTAGCTAGTTAATTAGTAAGCAAAACGTTGCATGGGAATTAAAGCAAGCCCACGCAATTATTCATAGATGTGGAAGTTATACAGGGCCAATCCATTTTCACATTTGGCCTACTGTCAAAAATATGCCAGCTAATTTTATCCAGTTTCCTGTGGCCAGTAGCTTGTATTTGATCAGATCTTCAAAAGCAGTATTCGCCCCTGTCTCAACTTGAAAATTCCAGGAGATGGGGAGTTCATCACTCTTCTAGGTATGCTAACTGAACTCTGTTAACTCTTCCAAATGATTATTCTTTTATGCCTTTCTTCCTTAGATGAAAGGCTCTGATCTTTACAGTCAACTGTTTCTCTTGGTCTACAGCTTTGTAACAGCCTGTCCACACCAGACTCCAGTGTTGGATCAAGAGGGGTTCATCCTAGGCAGCGTATGGCTCACCTTCCATACAGGCCTCATCGTGCTCTTGCAGCTGTTCCACAGTTTCCAGCCTCGCTGCAGGATCACAAAGCCCTTGTGGGTACCTCGGCTTTTTAAGGGATAAAGCTTCAGAAACGGCATACTCAGAGGCTTGCTCCACTCTCTTTAAATTAAAGAAAGGCAAACATTTCTAAGGGTTGATGTAAATTCATCAAGAGAGAACAAGCATTAGTGGGACTGTCACACAAGACACTCCAGCTGTTAAAAGGAAGAGATTCCTTTTGAAACGTTTTTCTCCAGCTGCTCTTGATTGACTGGAGAAATCTCACTTAGAAATGATTAAGCTTATTTGGCAATTACTGCCAATCACAGCGATCGGAGAACGCGCTGGGGGAATGCAAACACCCGGCCCCTGGGGGTCAAACGGGGACTCGCTGTGTTACTGCCCTGCAACCAGCAATGAAAATTTTGTCACAATCAGTGCCGGCTAGGAAGAGTTCACACACTCCTCCTCGGTATCGGGTGACCACAGCTGCGGCAGAAGGGCTCCAGGTGTCACTTCTACCTGTGCTGTGCAGTGCTGCTCAGCAGCCGGCTCTGCCTGACCCACAGCTCCGCGTGGAGCCGGGGCAACCCCACTTATAAGCGAGCTCCCGCGTGAGGCAGCCGAGTTACTGCACCTTCATCCAGTATTCCGCGCTGTCGGAGTCAAACGTGGCCTGGAAACAAGATAAAACAAACCTTAAAGACATGAAAATACAAAGCGCGTCATCCGCCCACCACGAGCACTGACCCCGCCCCATCCGTTAGAACCGTTGGAGCAGCCCCTCAGCCACCCGGCGCGATGGCGCCCCCTGGCGGTCCCCGCGCCGCTTCCCGCTCTGATTGGCCACCGCCGCTCCAACGCGCTTCGTCCCGGCTCGGCGGAGGCCGCCCGGCGGCGACGCCTGCCGCCCGTTACCTGCGGGCCGGTAGGAGCAGCCAGGCGCCGCCAGCGGAACAGCCGCGACCTCCGTCCCGGCAGCGCCATGACCACCCGGCGGCCCACAGTGCTCCGCGGCGCCGCCATGGCAACGCGGCGCCCGCCCGCCGTCGCTCGCTGATGCCGTAACGGAAGGCGATTGGGGAGAGCTGGGGAAGCGGAGGGGCCCGCTTTTTCTTTCCTCCGCCGACTGCGGCTCTCGGGATGCGGGTGAAGCTGTGCGGTGCGGCGGGCGGGCGGCTGGGCACGCTGGCGGGGCTGGGCCGGAGCGGGGCGGCCGCCCTGGCGCTGCCCGGCTGCCTGCTGTACACGCGGACCGGCACGGCGCCGCACCTCACCCGCGACACGCTGCGCGAGGTCAGCGGCGTGCCTGCCGTGGCGCAGCTCACGCTTCCCACCATGTGAGTAACGGCGGCGGGACGCGCGGCTTCGCGCCTGCCTCTGCCGCAGCACCCTGCGTGTCTAACGCGTCTCTGTATCTGGCTACAGGGCGGAGCTGCACGACGTCCTGGAGGAGTACAAGGAAGGAGCGGCGAAGTTTATAGGTAAAAGTGTGGGTGTTTGCTGCTTATAGCAGTCGGGAGCTTGTAGTCTGCGTGGATAAGGAAGTAGAAACGATCACGAATATGTGTGAGAAGGCAGCAGTATGACACAAGCATGTCCAGAGTGATAAACTGCTGTCAGCGAAAGGTGAGGGGAAATGCCCAATAGGTGACCCTTAGAATCCTGGAATCGTTAAGTTTGGAGATGACCGCTAAGGTCATCTACTCCGGCTGTCAGCCCATACCCACCGTGCCTACAAAGCATCTCTCTCAGTGCCACATCTACACAGCTCTTGAAAAGCTCTAGGGATGGTCACTCCACTACCTCACTGGGCAGCCTGTGCCAATGTCTCACCACTCCTGAAAAGTTTCCTCATATCCAGCCTGAACCAATCCTGGTGCAACTTGAGGCTGTTCTCTCATCCTATCGCTACTTACCTGGGTGAAGGGAAGTAGATGAAACAGAGTAACCAATTAGAAATTGGAGAGAGGGAAAGTTCAGTAAACAGCAGCATATAAATATCCGGGGGTTCACTTGCTTTTGCTCGCCAGGCTCCTAGTTCTGCACAGAATTAAAATGGAAGCTTTCATGTGAATTCCGACCTTGTGTGCTTACAAGCTGCACACACAGACCCAGTCCCTGATTAGGGATGATGCGTGTCTGGAGAGAGATGGATCTAACTGGTGTGTCTTTAGGTGTGAAGACCTAGGCACAGGCTTTCCACATTTATGCTTTTTCTTACTCAAAAAGTGAATCTAAGGAAGACTTAAATTGTCAACAGTATGGCCAGAAATCCATCAAACAGAGCACAAGAATATGTGGTTTTGCTTTACATTTTCCTTCCCTAACCTTTGTCTTAGGATTTTCAACACTGACTAGAATGAGCTCAAATCATAACATGCAACTAGAACTGAGAGAGAAGTTAGAGTAGCTCCTGTCAGTGTGGGGGTTACAAAAGGATCCTGCTAAGTGCAATTTCTAACTGGTCATGTGGGGAGATCATTGCCTTGAAAAGAACCTTCTCCTACAGCTGTCTAAACGATTCTCGGAGAGTATCCATCTTCTAATAAACACTGGCATTTTTTGGTTATCATAAAGCAGTTGGTTTCATTTAAGCCATCAGAAAATCTTAATCGGCATGAAGAATAATTAAATAAGAAAATTTAAAAATCTTCAATCCAGTATGAAGAATGGACAAAACACCCCCCCATCAAATCAGTCTCATGAGCTGCCTCTAAACTGTTCTTGTCCTGAGAGAAGAGGAAGGGGCCATGTCAGATTTGCAGGAGCTCTGAGAAACTAAGCAAGCAGCTGGAGATCAGTTTTCCTTCTGTTCTTTATTCCTTTCAGTTTGTCAGATTGTACTTGCTCCGATTCATTCACCTTCCATTTTTTCATGCTGAACGGTCACTTTTAGGAATACATCCAACTAAACTGGAGTACGAAACAGTAAGTGTTGCTGCAGTCCTCAGTTACTGCACTGAGCCTCTGTAGTTTTTATCAGTCCCTGTACTCTATTATTGGAGCAGTTCATGAATGAAACCTTTAGCTTGGTGCTAAGAGTGAACAAAGCCATGCTTTCTGTGTGTGCGACAGTCCTAGGTTTTTTCCCTCTCAGTCATTAGGGACTGGTAAAGGACTGCCCACATGCAGTGAATCACCAAGATCACTGTTTTGGGGCTCAGGTGATATAGGAACCTGAGAGTGCAGTGAAAGCAGAGTTGGCATCTCAAATGAACATTTCTATTCATAGTCAGTATTTCTGTCTGGGGAGGTAGCTCAAAGAATAGTAGGATGATCAGCCAGGTCAACAGGCTTACTGGGATGCTTTGTCCAGGTATCTAGGGCTATAGCGGCTATATGGTAAATCCTGTTGAAGTGATGGAATGTCTGTTTAGTTTCAGTAACATTGGCAGTTGTTAAGATAGAAATCTATTAGAGTTTTTTTTTTTTTTTTTTAAAAAGCACTTCAATATTTTGGACATTTATTTCATTACATAAGCAAAGCTTTGGCTTGGATTTCCAAAGGAGGTTTGCATGCAGCTTTTGATAAACTTTAATTGCCTTGGGACAGCTTATTCCATCAAGAACAATTGTAAGTCCCTTCTATCTGAAACTTCTGGGAGACTTTACCAATTTCAGTGCCTGTCTGTGGAAAGAAAACTGTGGCATTAAGACATACTAACTTTATGTATGACATGAGAAACCTCTGGTCCAGCAGAGAGGAGGCTCTTATTTTTTCTATAGCCGACCTCCCACAATATGTTGTCTTTCCTTTACAATAAATATATATGCATATATATATATATATACATATATATATATGTTATTGTATATATTGTATACAATAACAAATATATTATAAATAAAATATTGTATATATAGTGTATATATATATATATATACAATATATACAATAACAGCCTTGAGGCTGTTACTCTGTTTAGATTGTCAGATGTCTCCCAGTGTACCTCTGAAGTTGTCAAGTGAGTTAGCTACTGTGTGGCAAATTTTACTAGTGGGAGTGTTAATCAAGAAGAAATACAAAAAAAAAAAAAAAAAAAAAAAAAAAAAAAAAATCTAAGGGGCTATGCAGCTTGCAGAAATAATGACTGTTTTCTGTTTTATCCCAGTACTGTTCCCTGCAGTTGGTAAAGCTGAGGAAGAAATCTGGCTATCTTCGGTACTGAGAGATCAACTGAGCAATATTTTTCTTTATCTGTCCTGCAGAAGAACTACAGAGTAGGACCTTTGGGATTGTTTGTGGGAGGAAACCATATTCCATTTTGCAAATTCACAAACCGTTCCTTTACATTAACTTTGTTGGTTCATGAAGCTCTGCTCTGTTGCTTTGCTCCCAGGTATGCCAGATACAGTGCTGTACTGCTCCCTTCAGGACCCAGTTGCTCCCTGTCCTTCTGGCTACAACACCAACAAGGTACAGTAACTGTGAAGGCTTGAAAGAATCCACTTAAAGTTCCCAAACAAAAGCTGCCATTCTGTCCCCACATCTGTGTGGGCGTGTCTGGAAAGCAACAAGATGATGTCAATACACTATATAGAAAAATAACTCTCTGTACTAAGAAGAGTGTCACTTACATTCTCATACCTCTAACAAAATAAAGCTGTATATTTCCTTACTGGAAGTGTCTTTCCTGAACAGTTAAATGATGATTCGGATAGGACAGAGAGCTCTGGAATCTTGTGCTGTTGTGGTTAGTATGGTAGTAAAGGAAAAAGCATGCATTTTGGCTTACGTGCTGAACAGGCTTGCAGTGATACCACTGATGAGCAGTAAACCTGCAACCCTGTCCTTGTAGTTATAGTCTGATACAAACCCACAAACAGAAAGAACATAGTATTTCTGTAGGAAGAGGTCTCAGTAACCCAGGAGCCTTGTGAGCTTTGCCTGTTCCATTCTAGAAATGCGCCAATTTCCCACCCAGTGCATATGGTGTGTGCTGGCTGCTGTGGCACTCGCCTGGAGGGGCAATTCCTGGTGCCTGCTTAGATACAGTCAGTTCTGGATCCTGCTTGGATATCATAACTTATCATGAATGGCAGGATAAGCTTCACCATGTAGGTTTTTGCACTGCAAATTCTTTGCTGCTAGGAACCAGCCTGAGTACTCTCCCTGTGCAGGAAAGGAATTACCTAAATCTTTAATTCTTCTCTTTTTTTTTTTTTTTTTTTTTTTCTAATTCTACTATTAGACTGTTGGACTATTTTGAGAGCCACTAATTTGAGTGATAAGGCCATCTGCTCCATCTCAGAGACTTCTAAACACCTTGACAAGTTGCTGTGTTGCGTGTGTTTGATGGTTTCATGAAAGAGTATCCTGGAAATCCCAACTTGGTCATTCCTCGTTCACTCATTGTGTCAAGGGCAACTGAATATCTGAGCCATGCTACTGTAGAACTTATCTCTATGGTGTCTTTACAGTATGTGGTGTTTCACCAGACTTCTCTCCTTTGGCACTTAAGATCTATTAACTTTTGCATGTTCTTTCATCCCTATTTTTCCTCGACAGACAGTGTCCCTATGGGGTAGCTCAGGACGCATGGAAATGACAGCTTCCAAGTTCATGGACATACAGCGGGCTATCCAGCCAGACTGGTTCCAGTGCATTGCTGATGGAGACACTATTTCTGGAGAAGTTACTAGAAAAAGGGCCAAGAAGTCTGTGGACAGATCGCTTTCCTTCCTGGATGCATGCCTTCAGCTGCTGGAAAAGGCACCGGTAAGGTCCCAAAGATGTCAAGACTGTAGCATTGCAGCTGCTTTTTGTTCTGTGCTGCACTGTGGGCCAGTTCCAGAATGTGATTTATTAGGAGATCTTGTCACACGTATGTATCAGAGGATGTGCAGGTGCCAGTCCTGGAGGAGGTAAGATCAGTAGCACTGTAGGATTTCCTTCTGCCTTTCTCTTTTCTTAATAACTTGTTTCCTGGTACAGAACAACAATTTCTACTAGTTTGAGAGAATTCCATTTTTTATATTATTCTGCTTTTGGACTGTAGTGCATTTCTTTCACTTCATGCCGTGTACGCTGGCGAAGTAGGATCTTCTCATCCAGATTGAGACAATTTTTTTTTTCTCTGAGTTCTGTTCAATTCCAGGTGAAGGAGGACGTGCCAGAATTTTCTAGTTCTATTCTTTATTTTCTCCATATGGCTTAAAACTTCCTTCCCTTTTGGTGAAGGGGAACAAGTTATCCAGGTGTACATTACAAAGGAAAGTGGCTGCAGGAACCAATACTGACATCCCCTGAAGGGCAGTAGAATGTGAGCTCTGTTGTATAGCAGCCAGGATAGTCGCACATGCATTGTATTCTGCACTGATAACATGGTGCTGAGGGGACACCTACAAAAAGCCGTGTACAACGATCATCTGTTGTTGTTAATTTATGTGGGGAGGTGGAAAGGAAATTTTCAGTGAGTTAGTGTTGAGGCTGGAAACAGAATCTTCTTCTCTCCTAATCCCTTTCTACCTTACAGTTGGACTTCAAGTGTTGTTTGAGGATTCATCTTACATAGGATGAATTGCTGTGGCTCTTCCAAGTTCCTGTGAATGCGTGGTTTAGGTAGCAAGCATCTGTAGTCTGTGCTGTGAGATCTTGCATGTCTTTGGCAGAACTCTCTCACACTTGTAGCTTTTTTCTGAGCCAGGAACTACAAGGAAGTGTCATATTTGGGGCAATTGAAGGTGGAGATGTCTTGGAAGAGAGGCTCAGATCAGCCAGGGAGACTGCCAAGAGACCCGTGGGTGGCTTTCTGTTAGATGGCTTCCAGGGACGTGCCATGGCAAAGGAGACCAAATTGAACCTGATTTCTTCTGTGACAGCAGAGCTGCCAGAGGATAAACCAAGGTAAGTTATATGGGCAACATCCCAAGTTCACCCATCTTTTTACAAGGAGCACCTACAGGCTGCTGTGCAATATCACTGTGGGAAACAGTCACTGTCTTGCACAGTGCTGTGTGTGTGCCAGGCCACTGTCAGGCTGCATACTTCAACTGTTGTTTCAGTTTTTAGTTGCAACTGACACCAAGCTGTGCTCATGTTCTGGATATGAGCATTCCCTGCATTTAGAGAATAGTCAAATTTGAATTCAAGTCTTCTTTGTTTTCATGAGGAAAAATTATAGATGGGATATGTCTAGGCTATTGTCCGAACTTGTTTGCATTTAGCCTCTGAGGTCATGGTTTACTGTAGGTTCAGCTAGAACAAACATTATCAACACATTCTACAGGGACTTCTTCTGAGAAAAAAAGTCAAGTTTGCAGTTCTATACAGGCTGAGCTGGGGAAGAGTAGAGAGGGGTGCTGACAGAATCGGTAAGTGCTTACATGACCAGCATGCTCTGACCTAGTACCTAAGGTGCTGAGCTTGTGAATCACCAGAGCTCGTACAGCCTGGCCAAGATAAATTGCATTCTCTGGATTGGCATAGTGTGGGAACTGCAGTATATTCTGTGGTTTTGGTTATGCCCATCTAATTGATCCATGTCAATCTACACAGTATTTTCAGCATTCTTGACTTTTCCCAATCACTAACAGTAACTAAAGGCTTCCAGAAAAGATGTGCTAATACTTACTAGTGGTTCAAACATGGAGGGATTTCTTAGAACTGTGTTGAGTTCTTTTGTATGAGTTCTGGGTTGTTCCTCTCTTGCTGCTGCTCTTGTATGAGGGCTTCTTTCATCATTTCCTGAAGGGAATGACAAGGGCCCCTTAAGTTTTTCTGTAGCTGTGCTGTGCTCCGCTGAGCATTGGTCTGACCAGGTGGTGTTCAAAAGAAAGGAAAATGTGAAAGTGTTGTCTGATGCTGCAGCTTGTTCATGCTAAGGGGTGCCTGGGGTTTGAATTTCCTTGACAATTAGAAGCCTTGCTGTGTTGCTGCCATCTTGTCTGGTTTAACTACTTAAAAAGATCCCCTGGGAGCATTAAGTCCAATCTGCTCAGGTAACCACAGTGGCTACCAGAGCATCTGCCTCATCTGTCAAATAGTTTGCTTGTCTGAGTAAGACAAGTGTTTCTGACCCCTATGTAAGAAGAAACCTGGTTAGCCTTAGGGGGTCTTGTAAGTAACTTGAGTGAGTGTCAGACAGTCCTGCTTTCACCCTTGCAGTTCTGGCTGGAGAAGCTGTTTTGCAGCTGTGTTCCACTCCAGTGTGAAATTCTCCAGAAGCCAAACACTCTCACCCTCACCTGAGAAGGAACTGCTTTTTGTATTAGTGAAATGATCTTATGAATGTGATCTTTAGGGTCCTTTCAGGAACCTAAGGTTGTAGAAATGTCTCTTATTCTTTTTTTTCTAGTAGGGGTGGGACACTTGCAAGAACAAACTTTTGTTCTTATCTGTACAAAGTTAAATTGTAGCAAGGGTTTTGATCACACCTGCAGAACTACTGCTTTAACTACTGAATGTTATTTTCTCCCTTTCACAAGAGCCTGAAGAAGAAGACACTCCCACAGTACATCTTTCCCCATCCATATTTGTGCTCATCAATTTAATTCAAGTACTTAGAAAAGTGACTAAAAATGGCACCTTGTGACTTCATTTATCAGCCCCTGTGTATTTTTCTAATTATCTGTTTAGATCGCTGCCCTACATTAGCTTTTACTGCCATCAGCCCAGCCATGCACCTGCAGGAGAGCAGGAACCACTCTGTTCTCCTCTGCTTCACCAGAGCCCTCAGGGAAGCTGCCAGCTAAATTTGGCTAACAGCAGGATTCCTGTTACCACTAATGGCAATCCAGCTGGGCTGTTCCTGGCTCAAAATACTGTATCCCAGTGGATGTTATAGCCCAGTTTTTTGACCAAGTCATTTTGGTGAATCAGAGACATTTAGAGAATAAAGGGCATCAGTGAGGGTGAAAAGGTAGGCTTGACTAGGCAGAGTGTGGAGAGGAAGGAAGAAAAAAGCAATGAACTTCTATTTCCAGTTACACTTTTAGTGCATTCTGCTCCAGGCAGTTCTTCGAGTGCCTGGAGAACTGTGTACTGCTGGAAACATCTACTGCTGTTTCTGCTGGTCTAGGCCAAGTCTTTTCAGACCGTCTCCTGAGCAGTTACTGAGTAAGGAAGTCAGTGTATCTGGTACCTGGTAGTTATTTAGGGCAGAAATATGACTAAGGAAAATATCTGTTCTAAAGCATAGCTGTTAAGTGAATTTTGTAAATGTATTTGTGAGTGCGAGAGAAACTAAATCACTTCAAACATAATGAGATTTTTCTTGGTAAATGGAGTGATTGTGCTATCTTACGAATAGCAAAGAAGGAAAAGACTCTTGTGTACTGGATTGGTTAGAGGTGTGGAAATAGAATTGTGTGGGGCTCAAAGCAACAGACTGTTGTATGCACCTGACTTGTGTTTAGCAATTCCAGGGTTAACCTGCAAGTGTTCCACATGCATCTTTTCCTTTAGGTGTCTGTTTGCTTCTGCTTGGGATATTCTAAGATTTATCTTCTTATGCATCTCTTACAGAATCATCCATGGTGTGGGCAAACCAGATGAGGTGCTTGAGTGCATTGAAAGGGGAGTAGACATCTTTGAGAGCTTCTTTCCATTCCAGGTGACAGAGCGAGGCTGTGCCTTGGTGTTTGGCTATGATTACCATTCAGATCCCAAAGCAGCAGGTAGGCTGTGTCTGTTTCAGCTGGTAGTGTGGCAAGCATAATTCATGCTCTGGGGGAATCTGTGTTTGAGGGTTGTTTGGCCTTGATTTAAGTGCAACGACCACTGAAAAACATGGATTTCAACTATTCAGTGTTGCTTTTGATAGTGGGCTGTTTTGGTGGGAAACCTATTGAGGGGAACGTGAAATCTTAGCCAAAATTTGAATGTCTGGCTAGGCAAAATGTGTTTAATGATTTCTCTAACACTGAATAGTTGTTTCTGTAGATTGAACTGTGTATCTGTCCTCTGACGCCATTTACAAATTATCTGTTAGTGCTGGCAGTGCAGGCTGGGCAAATGTATATTGAGTTCTGATCCGATACTCAATTTCTGCATTTAACTGAATGTTTGTTTGTTTTTAATACATGTTCTGAAGTCCTTTTCCTTTATAGCTGACCAAAGTTTGGGATGCTTTTTCTCTGGGTAGCTTTCCTTTCAGTTCATGTATTCATCAGCTCATATCAGAACAGAATCAAGATGTTCAAAAAGCATTACCTCACTGGGCTGTGAGAGGGGAGCATGCATAGCAACTATTATCTGTTAAACATTCTTCAAGAAGTCATCTTGTTTTGGACTCAGTGAATGTTTTTAATATGGAAAAAAAACATTTTACATTTTTCTTCCTAGGTGGTACTTGGTTTCTTTTCATGCCTGGATAATTCAAAACCAGATAAATAGAACAGAACATCTTGTTTCCTTCTGCTTGCTGTCATTTTTTTTTTTTTTTTTTTAAACCCTTCTCTTTGTTTGTTGTTGTTTACCTCATCTCATCTTATTATTAAACCAAAAGAAATTACAGGTAGGAATAACCTCTTTGTTCTGTTTTTGTGCAGCACTCACTAGATGTGGATTGTGCAAACAATAATATTATTGATGTTTCCAGAAACATCTCCTGCTCGACAACAAGCCTAAAACTGCCAACCTACAAAATTATGGGGTGTTTTTTATTTTTAAGGTAGACTACTGAATGCACACATATGGAATCTACATCTCCTGCGTCAGTGCTATCGGCTTCTTTTATTTCAATTGTTTAAGAAAAAAGAAGTCTAAGTCTTTGAGCTGGATGACAGAATGGAAAGTAGAATGATTGAATGCAGATCAGTAGCCTGTTTATTCCAACAAAATCCCAATAAAATCAATTTGTTCAGGTGACTGCATTCTAGTCAGCATGCCGTTCAGACTGGAAATATTTTATTAAGAATTCAGTTCAGCAGAGCGGCAAAAAGTTGTGCTGTTATTTCAGATCTAACTTTTCATTAAGTCTAATAGATGAGTTTTCACTTGTCTCTTGCTGTTTTAATCATCTAAAATTCTATTTTTGTTAACTAACCTATGATAAAGAAAAATGGCTGTTTACTATAGGAAGAAAGTGGAAACTCGTGGCAAGAGTTTTTTCTTCTGGCACGAGAGTAGCAGAAACACTCTTATGTAGGATATTACTACCCTTTCTGTGCCCTTGCTGACTCTTGATAAAAGGTTGTTGTCTTTTTGTTTCATAGCAGCTTTAAAACAAAATGGGGTCCAGGACCTGGAGAAAAATGGTACTGAAGAAGACCGGGAGGAGGCTGTCAAAGCTGACCCAGAAATGACACCATTTGAGATATTTCTGAAGGAGAAAAGGTATATATGTTTGTGAGGAAGGAACCTACAGCTGTACCAGGAAATACTGTTTTTTTTGCCCTCTGTATTTATCCTCTATATTTTCATGTGGTCAGTAGCTGGATGGGAGACTTCATAAAACACAAAACCATTGAAGGAAGTAAAGTACACCTAGACATTGCAGGAAGTGTCAGGTAGTCATTCTAGCTTGACATACATCAGTGTATGGCTGAAAGTGTTATCATTTCCCTGATCTAAAGCCAGAGATTTTCAGATTGCTTATCCAGCTGAATTACTGTGGCCATAGCAATGTTCCAGCTGGAAAACAGTAGTTTGACAAAAGCTATCTGAGGATCATTTTATTCTTCTGCATCTAACTAACTTGAGTCATTTTCAGATGGTACATAGGTCACTCCAAAAGTAACGTCTCCTATTTATTTCCATGAAAACTACAACAGATACAAAGAGCACAATAACACTGATAGAGCAAATTATCAGCTAAGAAACACTATTTTTCAACTTTTTTTTTTTTTTTTTTTTAACACCTTAGTAGTCAACTGTGTTGATTTGCTCCATTCTCTCCCCACTTTGTGAGCATAGTGCATCTCACAGTAGTGAGGAATACTGTTCTGTGAATCCTTGTTTCTGATAGCTTCCTTCTCTATAGACTGTTTAATAGCTGACAAAGTGAGTCTTGAGCTGCAGCTTTTCTGTGAGGGAAGGAGCAAATAAGCCTGCTTTCTACTGTTAATGGTGATGCAGTCAAAATTATCTTCTGACTTAAGTGTGTAGCTTGGCTCCATAGTGAGTTCTGAATGCTCTGAAGAGTCCTTTGTGCCAGCCTTGGATGCAACATATTTTAAAGAAAGTAGACTCCAGCCCTCAGGGCTCAGGTCCCTGCAAAGGCCATACAGTAACTAGATAGTCTTTGTTACTTGAGTAAGTCTTCTTACTTTTGATGTTACCAAATGTGTCTTCCTCCCTAGATACTATGATGATTTTCGTCCTTTGCTGGAAGGATGTACCTGTTACTGTTGTCAGAGGCACACTCGTGCATACCTCCATCACCTCCTCGTGAGCAATGAGCTTCTGGCTGGTGTCCTGCTCATGATGCACAACTTTCAGCACTACTTCAGCTTCTTCAGTGCCATACGAGATGCCTTACGAGACAACAAATTGGATCAGCTGAAAAAGCTCATCTTCAGTCAGGCACTGCAAGGCCCAGAAAACGCAAAGATAGATAGACCAGTGAGTTCAGAGAAAATAGAGGGAGGAGGTTGCAGCTTACATCCTTAACCAGCAGGACTGCTGAAACTTCACTGCTAGCAGAATCACCTGTTAGGTACTAAAATGCCTCCCTTCCTGGAGGGACTGTAAGGGGACGTTTTACAATCTCTCTTCCAGGCAGGGAAGGAAGATGTTATTCAAACATCCCTTTTTATTTAATTGGCTTGGTGCATTCTCAGGCTATAGAATAGCCTGAACAGGTCATAAGACCAATATGGACAGCTTTGTTTTCAGTTATTCATTGGTGGCTTTCCATGTGGGAGAACCCTGAGTGGAAGCTCACCAGCTGTTTGGGTCTTTTGCCCTCTTCCCTGAAAATGCCAGTGATACGGTTGTCCATTCATGCAGCTCCTTGTGAGATCCTGCCTCAGCCTAGCGCACTGCTCCTTGTGGACACCACCAGCATCCATGTCCCCCAAGAAGAACTGGTTGGAAGTGCTGCTGTATTTAGTGGCACAAAGGCACTGTACCCATACTTCTGTTACACTGCAGTGCAGAATGATCTCCGGGCTCTCCACTTCAGCCCTTTTTTACTCTGTATCCTTTTCATCTGTATGGATTAAGATTTTAGTCCTTTACTGGTGTGTAGATGATCATGTACCATTTCTTTCTAGTAGTGGACTTATAGCAGGCTCCATTAATGCCAGTTTGAGATGGAGCTGTGGAAGGGGTGTATCACAAGAAAAGGTATTTAGACAAGATTCTGGTTGTTTCTTATTTTAAGATATTGCTTTGTTATGTCACATTCCTTTTATTCAGCTTTTTTATGCCTCTGACTTTGTAGTTATGGATTTATTCATTTTATATTGCAAAACAACAATAAATTATTAGTTTTTTTTTTAATTCCACTGGTACATCATCTCCATCACATCTTGAGGAACCGAGAGTGTTTGATTGCAGCACTCCTGGGAACATGAACTAGCAGCCTAACAGAGAACAATGACCCATCTGGGGTTAGGATACTGTCATTGAGCAGGGATCTGTACTGCTTGCTTCAGAAGGAGCCACAATAGGCCTGGAAATGTTGAAGACACCTATCCCTCCCCTGAAGTTTAGAAAAATATTGCAGTTGCTGATATTAAAGCAATTAAGGATTAATCTGCAGTTTTATGCTCTTCACCGTTTCACCAAGTCACAAAAATGCATTATGCCTCTTTCAAGAGAAAAGCAGGAAATGACAGTAATGTTGGGATGTTGCAGTGCTTGTTTCTGCAGTGCCAGTTTGCACAACGTTGCATGTGTCACTGGGAAACTATAGGAGGGAACAGTGGCTATTAAAATTTCCTCATTTCACTCACATCCCTAGGCACATACTCAAAATCAGCAAGATAAATGAGCACCCAGCATTCAGGCACCAGGATGCCTGTATAGAAGAGATCTGTCAGGAATGCTCTGCAGCACCCTCAGTGACAAGGAACACTAGCTACTTTGTTCATGTTACCTGCATTGTTCTTGAGTTGGCTGCCCCATCACTAAGTTTACAAGTGTCCTTTTGTGCCCTTTGGGAGTGAGCTCTGATCAGTCTCCTCATCCTGTCCCACCTCTGTGACTTAGATTGTACTCCTTTCCTTTGTCCATCACCCTGAGTGTAATGAGAAGCTGTGTGCTGGGATCTTTGTGACCAATCGAAGCACTAAGAACACGCCAGTCTTATATTACTTCTGCTCTTCCTCCTCACTTTCCAGTCATTCCATGTTGTTGTGTTCCTGTTAATTTTCCAGTCACACTATAAGTTTTTTCATTATGGTTCTCTGCTTAGTTTCTGTGTGTCACAGAGCTGCAAAGAGAAAACAACTTCATATCAGGCAAAACTGCATTTGGTCACCTACATCTGCTCTTTATCTAACACAGCAATGAATGGCGCTAACTCTGCAACAACCCTGCTGTATCTACACGCTGTCATCCTGTCAGCACTTCTAATTCAAATTGCAAAAATTAAGCAACGTTTCTAATGCCAAATTAGAAAGCTTTTTTATTTTATTTCCGAGCAGAGATTATGTAATTTATTTCAAAAACAGAATTCTTCCCTGAACGTGTAGTTTTCTTCCCCACCTTCCACAGAGAAGCAAAAACTGAAATGAATAAAGAGTAGGAAATTCCCTGTTCTTTATTACCTTTACATGGCACAGAAAACTCTGCAATAACATCCTTGACTGCCTTCCATCCCCAGATGGCAGAATACAAAACGAATACAGAAGAGCAGAGCATAGTACAGAAGAGGTGGCGTGTTACAAAAACATTAAACTAGCAACTTACTTACTTCTAGTGAAACTTTCCCCTCAATAAAGAAAAACCTGTGCTCCTCTATTTCTGATGATCTGCACGGCCATATGCTAAGTGTTAAGTTCTGTGCCTGTTTGACCGCTTCATCAGTATTGTGCTCAGCAACTTACTCATTTCAGAGCTATTTTAATATTGCAGACTCTTTAGCAGTTTGAAAGGTATGCCTTAAAATGTATTAAG
Organism: Alectoris magna; assembly: GCA_030625065.1. Lineage (NCBI taxonomy): Eukaryota > Metazoa > Chordata > Aves > Galliformes > Phasianidae > Alectoris > Alectoris magna. Next base: position 113,570,101 of record CM060560.1, read on the forward strand.
AAAAAAAATCAAATTTGGTCTACCAAAAAAGGTTTTCTCCGTTCCTCCAGGTCTGACGTTCCTTCTGCTGTACATTCAACCCTCTCCATCCCGTAAATTGCTATAACACTGCCCATGACAGGTTGTACCAAGCCTTGTCTGACAGTTTCTAGGCCTGCTGTTCCATGGCTCTACAGGACTGCAGGAGCTGTTGGCAGCCTGAAAGTGTTCCAGCAGGGTGTTCCATTTATTTCTAAATCTCTGAGGCCCGGATGGCTTTCACATCATGGCACTTTTATACACAGGAAAAAGTGGCTCCAGGCTTGTTTCAGCAGTGCTTTTAAGCATTGTGTAGCTGTTTGTTTTCTGTGGGGTTTGTGTTGTGTTTTTTTAGTCCCTGAACCCTGATTTTTGATTCATAACCTGAGTCGGCAGGCAAAGGGCCTGTTCTAATAAAACGTTTAAACCTTTCTCTCAATCATTTCAAAGAGGCTTCCTCTGTGATAGAGAGGACATACATACACAAAACACATGACAGTGCAGGCCAGTTCCACGGTCTTATTTAGAGTACTCTGTCACGATCTACATAAGTCACTACACTTCATCTCTGTTATGCTAATACACTTCTGGCATGAGCTCCTTCTCACAATTACAAATGTTCAAGCACATTACCATCCTTAAGCACGTGCTGTTGGCATGACAGGAATTTCCAAACAAAAAGAGAATGAAGTTAAATCTGCTCAAGAAGCTGAACTGGCCAAGTCAGTACTGGCACAAAAGTGGTTAACTTCTTCCTGCAGCAAAATACTTCTTCCCCTCAATGCTGTTAGTGTGAATGGCTTCTGTCAGAGTATGCCTTGTCCTCCCCTGGGGCATACTGAATGGGAAAGGCAATGCCTTCCCTGCATCACAGTGAGGTGATGATGAACTGCCTGGCTATTTCTACATCTGTCATCCTTACGATGTAATTAAACTGGGAAGGTGAATGTGCAACACAGTGCAATGCCCTGTTGTGCTTCTGACATACCTTCTCACAGAATCATAGAATTCTTAAAGGTGGAAGGGTCCTCTAAATGTTATCTAGTCGGCTCTGCTGTAATGAACAGGGACACGCACAGCTAGATCAGGTTGCCCAGGGCCTGATCCAGCCTCACCTATAAAGTCTCCAGGGACAGGGCATCAACCACATCTGTGGGCAACCTGTTCCAGTGCCCCACCACCCTCACTGTACAAGACCTTTTCCTTATAGCTAACCTAAATCTACCCTCTTTAAGCTTGAAACCATTTCTCCTCGTTCTGTCACCACAGACCCTGCTAAAGAGTCTGTCCCTTTCTTTCCTGTGCCCCCTCTTTAGATAGTGAAAGGCCACTATCAGGTCACCTCGGAGCCTTCTCTTCTCCAGGCTGAACAGCCGCAGCTCTCTCAGCCTGTCTTCATAGGAGAGGTGTTCCATCCTTTGGATCATTTTTGTGGCCCTCCCCTGGACATACTCTGGGTCCATGTATCTCCTGTATTGAGGACTCCACATCTGGACAGTTCTCCAGGTGAGACCTCACCAGCACAGAGTAGAGAGGCAAGATCACCTCCCTCTTCCTGCTGGCCACGCTTCTTTTGATGCAGCCCAGAATATGGTTGGCTTTCTGGACTGCAAGGGCACATTGCTGGCTCATGTCCAGCTTGCCATCCATCAGTACCTCCCAGCTCTTTTTCAGCAGGGATGCACTCAATCCTTTCATTCCCCAGCTTGTGTTGGTAGTGGGGGTTGCCTTGACCCAGGCACAAGACCATGCATTTGGATTTGTTAAACCTCATGAAGTTTACCTGGGCCCACTGCTCAAGCCTGTCTGGGTCCCATGGGGTGCTATCCCATCCTCCTAGAGCATCAACTGCACCCCACAGCTTGGCGTCATCAGCAACTGCACCCCACAGCTTGGTGTCGTCAGTGTCACTGATGAAGATATTAAAGAGTAATGGCCCCAGCACCGACCCCTGTGGACACCACTCATCCAGTGAACTCTATCCAGACACTAAGCCATTGACCACCACACTCTGAACTCAATCCTGCAGCCAGATCTTCTTCCATTGAACAGTACAACCATGAAGTCCATATCTTTTGAATCTGAAGAGAAGGATGTCGTGGGGTATTCTTACTGAAGTCCAGATAGGTTACATCAGTGGCTCTTCCCTTGTTTGCTGATGCAGTGACTCCATCATAAAAGGCCACTAGGATCATGGAATCATAGAATTGCCCAGGTTGGTAAAGACCTTAAAGATCATCAAAAGTCCAACCACAACCTAACCATACCACTCTAACTCTAACTACCCTCTGCACCACATCCAAACAGTTTTTAAACACATCCAGGGATGGTGACTCAACCAACTCCCTATTCCAGTGTTTAACAACCCTTGTGCTGTGACCAAAATGCAGGACCTGACACTTGGCCCTATTGAAACTCACCGTTTACCTCGGCCCATCAATCCAGTCTATCCAGGTTGCTCTGTAGTGCCTTACTACCCTCAGGCAGACCAACACTCCCTCCCAATATGGTGCTGTCTGCAAACTTTGTGAGGCTATACTCAATCCCCTCATCAAGATCATTGATAAAGATGTTAAATAGGAGTAGCCCCTGTACCAGGCCCTGAGGGACACCACTTGTGACTGGTCACCAACTGGATGTAACTCCATTGACCACAACTCTTTGGGCCTGGCCATCCAGCCAGTGTTTTACCCAGCAGAGCATATGCCCATCCAAACCGTGGGCAGCCAGCTTCTCCATGAGGATGTTGTGGGGGACAGTATCAAAGGCTTTACTGAAGTCCAGGTAGATGACATTTACAGCCTTACCTTCATCCACTAAGCAGGTCAACTTGTCATAGAACAAAATCAAGTCTGTCAAGCAGGATCTACCATTCATGAACCCATGCCGATGGGGCCTGATTCCCTGGTTGACCTTTAATTGACCCATGATGGCTCCCAAGATTATCTGTTCCATAACCTTCCCTTGCACCATGGTGAGACTGATAAGTCTGCAGCTACTGGGATCATCTTTCCAGCCCTTTTTGAAGATGGGCATCACATTTGTCAGTCTCTAGTCCATCAGGACCTCACCAGTTAGCCAGGACTGTTGAAGGATGACAGACAGCGGCCTGGCAAACACATCTGCCAACTCCATCAGCACTCTAGGGTGCAATCCATTTGGCCCAATAGACTTGCGAGCGTCCAGCTTTCAAAGCAGGTCCAAAACCATCTCATCACGGATTATGCAGGACCTATTCTGTTCCCCATCCCTATCTTCCAGCACAAGGGGCTGTGCGCCCAGGGAACAACTAGTCTAACTATTAAAAACTGATGCAAAGAAGGCATTATGCACCTCAGCCTTATCCTGATCCTTGGTCACTGTGTTCCCCTCTGCATCCAACAAGGGATGGAGATTCTCCCTAGCCCTCCTCTTACTGTTGATGTATTTATAGAAGTATTTATTGTTGTCTTTCACCTTAGTGGCCAAGTTCATCTCTATATGGGCTTCAGCCTTCCTAATTTTCTCCCTGCACAGCTTCACTGCATATTTGTAATCCTCATAAGCTGCTTGCCCTCTCTTCCAAAGACCATAAACTTTCCTTTTGTTCCTGAGTTCCCACCAAAGGTCTCTGTTCATCCAGGCTGGTCTCCTTTCCCATCAGATCGTCTTCCATGACTTGGGGATGGTCAGCTCCTGCACCTTTAAAATAACTTAAAGTATTCCCATCCTTCCTGGGCTCCCATGCCCTCCAGAACTACCTCCCAAGGAACTCTCTCAAACATGGTCCAAAAGAGACCAAAGTCTGCCCTTTGGAAGTCCAAGGTGGCAGTTCTGCAGACTCCCCTCCACACTTCAACAAGGATTGACAAATCTATCATTTCATAACCACTTTGCTCCAGACAGCCTCCAACTTTTACATCCCCCACGACCTTATCTGTTAAGAAGCCGCAGGTCCAGGAGTTTGCTTCCCCTTGTTGGCTCCCTCACCAGCTGTGTCAGGAAGTTATCTCCCACACACTCTATGAACCTCTGGGACTGGTCCCTTTCAGATGTCTGGGAAAGCTGGGAAAGTCCCCCACAAGAACAAGGGGTGAGGCCTTGCGGACTCTATCCAACTGTCTATAAAGTGTCTTGTCTACCTCTTTATCCTGGTTCGGTGGCCCGTAGCAGACTCCCACAGTAATGTCAGTCTTAGTGGCTTTCCCTTTGATTCTGATCAATAAGCTCTCAATCCTATCATCACCATCATTAATTTCCAGACATTTGCATTTTTTCCTTAACATAAAAGGGCCACACCACTGCCTTTCCTGCCTTATCTATCTCTTTTGAAAAGTTGGTAGCCATCAATCACAGCACTTCAGCTGTGAGTCATCCCACATTTCTATGATGGCGACTATATCTTAGTTTTCTGATCACACAATGACCTCCAGCTCCTCCTGTTTGTTACCCATGCTGCATGCATTAGTGTAAATGTACCGAAGCTGGGCCACCTTTTAGATGGGAGAAGCCCTAATACCCTCTAGACCATACTCAGGTGTTTCCATAGTAACCAGCCTCACACCAACCCTTGTGTTCTTCCTGAAAAATGGTGTGTCATCCTCCTCCTTCACCGAGGCACAAGACTGGGATCTTGCTAGCACATCCCCCTCCCACAAGTGCTGGCATGTTACATTCAGGCTCCTTTCCAGTGACTCGTTTCACATCCACCCCCCTTCATACCTAATTTAAAGCTCTATCAATGAACCCTGCCAACCCCTTTCCACCAGTGGGATAAGCTATTCCCATTGGTTGCCAGCAGGCCTGGTCTCATGTAAATCAAGCGGAGGTCAAAAAAAACAAATTCCTGCTGGGCACACCAGGCTCGGAGCCATGTATTCATCTGTTGGCCCATCGTGTTCAGTCCCTCATCATTCCCTATAACTGGAGGGATAGAGGAGAACACGATTTGCACTCCTGAATCCCTGACCAGTCACTCTGAAGCCCCTCTTCATAGTCCTTAGTTAAGTTCTTCCTATTTCATCACTGCCTACCTGAAACAACAATAGGGGATAACAATCTGAGGGCCGTACTAAGGAAGGAAGTTTCTTCCTTACATCTTTAAGCCAGGCCCCCCAGAAGGCAGCAGACCTCCCTGTGTAGTGACTCTGGTCTGCATACTGGGCCTTCTGCTCCCTTCAGCAGTGAGTCACCAACAACAATGACCTGTCTTTTTTTTTTTTTTTTTTTACTGAGGAGATTTTAATGCTAAGAGTAGTCCGGCTAGATTTTGGTGACACCTCCAAGCAGAAAGAACCATCATCCTCACTACTGTCCAGCTGTCCCTGCAAAGCACTGTACCTGTTCTGCAGGGGCAGCTGGGGAGGTAGGGGAATTGCTGGGCAGGCGTGCCTGCATCACTGAGCAGGGACCTTTTCCCATTGCCCCCCCGCCCCCAATTCATCATCATTTTTGTTAGGGGGAGAGAACAGGGAATTCACCATAGCAGGAGCACTGTCTGCCTGCTGGTCTCCTCCTATTGCCTGTTTGTAGGGCAGTAGGAGGTGATGTGCTTCACTTGGAGCCTCAGCTTGGCTGCCTAGATCTCAGGGCTGGCAGAGACTGGCACCACCAATCTATCTCCCAATCACACTCCCTAACGCTCCACAGCCCTTCCACCTCCTCCTTCAGGTCAGCCGCTAGGTGAAGTTAATCGTTCAGCTTTTCACATCTAACACAAGTGCTATCTCTGTTGCCCTGCACAGCAAGGGCCAGGCTCTGGCACTTGCTGCAGCCACAGACCTGTGCACTGGCATGTTTTTGCAGGACCTTAGTCTGGCTCTCCACATTTTTCCTGGCAACAGACTTCCACCGGGGTGCAGCCATAGCAAACCAGCAGACTCACTAGCACTATCTAGAGTAGCTTTACTGGGGTGTGACTACCCTGCTCCACCCTTGCCGCGTTACCAGCCCGTTAACAGGTGCCCCTGCACTTACCACTCGCTGAACAGTGAGACAACAAGGCTCCTCACTATGCAATCACCTGAACAGGTGGCAAACGGTTTCTCCGTGTTTAAATAGCCCACAGTAGCGCCGGAACACTTCCCCCACGCTTGTGTAGGACAGACTCAGCCTAGCCCACTACCAAACTTACCAAGTCCCTACCTCCTCGCCGTGTAGACACGCGAATAGGCGGTTTACGGCTTCCGCGCGTTCGAGCGACCCAAGCGTCGCCGCTCCCCCTGAGTCTTTCTGTCAGGGCGTGGGTGCGGACGTCGTTGCCTCGACAACGCTTACGTCACATCAGCCTCTCTCCCGAGAGCTGGCGGCCGCTGCGGGTCGCTCTCCCGGGTTTCCCCACAGAAAGGAAACTGCGGAAACCCCCCCTGTACTTTGGTCGGACGAGCAGGATGTGCCGTTGGTGAAGTCATGCTGGTTCTCCCGTATCACTTCCTTGCCTTCTATGTGCCTTAGCATAGCTTCCAGGAGGATCTGCTCCATGATCTTTCTCGGCACAGAGGTGAGACTGAGAGGTTGGTAGCTCCTGGGGTCATCCTTTCTACCCTTGTTAACAGCGGGTGTGATGTCCCCTCTTTTTCAGTCAGCAGGGACTTTACCTGATTGTCATGACTTTTCAGGTGTCGTTGAAAGTGGCTTGGTGACTTCATCAGCCAATTCCCTCGGGACTTTGGAATGCATCTCAATGGGACCCACAGACTTGTGGATTCTCAGGTTCCGAAGGTGGTCACGAACGTGATCTTCGCCTACAGTGGGAGGGACCTGCTTCCCCCATCCCCTCCTGCCAAACCAAATGTTTGAGGGCTGTGTGATGAGCAGTTAGCAGAGAAGACTAAGGCAAAAAAAGTTGTTAAGTACTTCAGCCTTCTCCTTGTCTGTTGTTACCAGCCTGCCTGTGTCATTCACTGACAGTGAAAGCCTTCCTGGACTTTCTTTGTCTGGTTGAGGTACCTGTAGAAGCCCTTCTTGTTCTTCTTGGCATCCTTTGCTATATTCAGTTCAAGCTGGGCTTTGACTTTCCTGACCCCAACCCTACACAGCCTACCAGCTTTCTTATACTCTTCCACAGTACCTATCCCTGTTTCCACTGCCTGTGCATTTTCTTTTTGCTCTTCAGTTGGACCAGCAGGTCCCAGCTCAGGCACGCTTGTCTCTTGCCTTCCTTTCCTGACTTCCTACAGCTGGGAATGGAGAGCTCTTGTGCCTTGAGAAAAGCCACCTTTATAAACTGCCAGCACTGTTCTGGACCTTTGCCCACAAGGACAGTTTCCCAGGGTATTTAGTTGACTAACTCCCTGAAGAGCTGGAAGTTAGCTTTCCTAAAGTTTAGCTTCCTAATTTTACTTGCCTGTCTCATATCCCTCTGGAGTGTGAACTCAACCATAGTGTGGTCACTACAGCCCAGGCAGCCTCCAATCCTGATGTTACCAGTCAGTTCATTTGCACTGGTGAGCAACAGGTCCTGTATTGCATCCCCCCTGGTGGGGCTGTCTGTTACTCAAGTCAGGAAGTTATCCTCAGTACATACCAGGAGCCTCCTGGGTTGCCTGTGGCTCATTGTGCTACTTTTCCATCAAATGTCTGGGTGGTTGAAGTCCCCCAGAAGGACGGGCGCTTGCAGTTGCAGTGCCTCCTGTACCTGGAGGTAGAAGGCTTCATCGACAGGCTCTGCCTAATCTGGTGTCCTGTAGTAGACAGTGATCACAAGGCTCCCCTTGTTGACTTGGTCTCTGTCACCCGTAGGCTTTCAGCTTGCTCATGCGTATTCTTCAGGGACAGCTCTTCACACTCTGTTCCCTTCCTGATGTTGATAGCAATTCCTCCTCCCTTCCTTCCTCATCTGTCCTTCTTGAGCAGCTTGTAGCCATTGATAGCCATACTCCAGTCATGAGAATCATCCCATCAGGTTTTGGTGATGACAACTATATCATGGTTTTCTAGTAGCACAGTAGCTTCCATTGCCTCCTGATTGTTTCCCAGACTGCATGCACTGGCATAGAGGCACTTCAGCTCAACAGCTGGTCTCCTCACTTCCTTAAGGGATAACTCCTTAATGCCTTTTACGTATTTCACTTGATTTTCCCCATTGCCTTCTCCTGTTGCCCCAGGAGCCACTGCCTCATCATCATAGGATTTCATATATGCAGCAGTGTTGCTAGCACCTCTCAAGGCAGGATATCCTTCAAGGCCCCTGCCAGCACCCTATGCCTCTAAAATAGCTATGTTGTCCCACACCTCATCATGGGTAGGCTCATTATCCACCCAAGATCTGCCCAGATCTTTTTGTATTCCCCTTCCCAGTCCAGAATGGAGCCGTATACAATATGGTGTCGCATTTAATGTCAGTATGTGCTGAAAAACAGCTCAGGAAACCAACCCTTAGGAAAGGCAGATGTTCAGCAAAGCCAAGTGAACTGGGCTGGAGGCAGATCACAGGAGGCTGGCAGGCAGCTGAAGCTTTCAAAGAGATGCAGAATCTTCAAGGAAGGGGGAGTGGGGAGATGGAGCAGAGGCAAACAAGATGATGAGCACTTGGCAAGGCCAGCAAAGAGAGTAGCAAGAGTTGTGCATGATGTCCAGAGCGCTGGCAGCACTGAGCTGTAGAAGACATTGGTATGTGGCCTTTTACATTCTTTGTTTCATGCATAGCTTGAGGAGGAGCAAGCATCTTGTTGTTAAATTCAGCCATGGCTGCTATCCTTCTGCTCACCAGGAAGCAAAAGGCTGAGGAGTGATGCTGGTGGCCTTCACACCTGAGGCTTTGGCGTGCTGGCCTCACCCTGACACCTAACAGTTAGTTGCACCACAGAGATACAGCTAACAAGACGTTAGTATTATGGAACTTACAGTCTGACCACCTCCCTCAGCACATCCTTCATGGGCAGACAGGAATGCTGCTGCCTCTCAGCTGGGGCAGAGCAAGGTGAGCAGCCTACCTGTATCATGGCCCCTTGGCAGAGGCACAGGGTGGCAAAGAGACACACAGTCCCATAGCAAGCATACCTCTGCCCAGTAAAAAGTAGTCCTTATTGTGCTGCTTGATTGGCATTGCTCACAACTGCAGGGTAAAACTTATTAAAACTGACAAGAGTCCCCAGGGCAGGGAACCGGAAAGGTCTCTCCCACATCACCAAGCACAGAACTGGCTGGTGCTTGTCTCGCCAAAGATGCTTAAATTAAAAAAAACTGAAATTAATTTTTAATTTTGCTCATTTTCTGCTTTGGCTCTAGAGGCTTTCTGTTTCTTTGTTTCACATTTCTAGAGGCATTTTAGGGAAGAGCTGAGAACAGTGTCTAGCAGGATGGGACTTGATGATGTGCAGTCAGAATCATGAGGGAGGCTCAGGAGAACTCTGCCTGGGCCCAGGGGGAGAGCATCCCTACTGGAGAGAGGCATGGCTGATGGCTGTGGTTCTGGCCGCTGAGACTGAGTGAAACCAAAGTGATGTTTGATGTGAGAAATGTCTTCTTTAACCCAGAGCAGAAGGGCTAAGGGGAGGACTCATGGCGACCTAGAGCTTCTCACGAGGAGAGCAAGGGGACAGTGCTGAGCTCTGCTCACTGACAGCGACAGGGTGGAGCTCTGCTAGCGGAGAGGCAGCAGGGGGTTAGGGACAGGTTCTGCACCAGAGGGTCGGGGCATGGAGCAGGCTGTCCAGGGCAGTGGGCACCACAGCCCCAAGCTGCTGGATTTCAGGGGGTGTTTGTACAGGTTCTGCCTGAACAAGGCATGGCAGTATGTGGCTACAGTGGCTTAATTGCAGCCTTTTGTGTGTTGGGACTAATGTCCGCCAGGAGAAATGGTGGAGAAAGGGGTAAGTGGTGTTTTTCAGTTATTTTTTTCATGGGTGCTGTGCCACACTGCTGTGTCTAGACAGGCAGTGCTTGGATGTCTTCCTCTTGCCTTGCTGGGCAGACTGCTGTTGTTTCCTCTGGGTTTGCGTTTTGCCAGCTCCCTTCTGTGATTCTGTGATTCTGTGTGATTCTGTCTCCAGAGGTTCTTAACTCTCCTTAAAACCACCACAGAGATGCTTTCTGGTTCTTCTGCATGCTGGCTTGATCACAAATAGTGTCCAACACAGGGGACCTTTATTATCCTATCCCTGCTGCCATGTGGAGCACAGTGAGGGTGGGCATAGACTGCGCAGTACCTGGCTGTGCTGCATATCTGTTGTGCCATGCCAGCAGTGCAGGCTTCCCAGTACTGGGAATTAATTTCAGCCTGTGGCAGGCTCCAAGCTCCCACAAAAGCACAAAAACTTCCAATTAGATGTGTGTTTTATTGGATTAATGAAGTTTCAATACAGTATGAAAAGCATCTTTCCATGCGTGCTGTCCACTAGCGTCCCACCCCAAAACCCATCAAACAAAAGAAGGGCAATGTTTTGGCTTTGTATTAGGAAAGAGGGGAAGCACTGCCTGGATGGAGGAGCCAGGGTGTAGAAGGCAGAGACGACTTGTAGTTATGCCCAAAGCTGTCAAACAAGTGTGGCTAACAGCATTGCTAAGCCAAAGCCTGGGAGAAAGAGCTGGGGCCCCTGATGAGTCTCTCTGGATCCTGTACAGTGAGAGGTGGAAATGAGAGGAAACATCAGGACTGTCACAGGATGGGTTTTTCCATACAGGGAGAAGAGCACTAAACTGCTCTGGCATGAGACCAGCTGACATGGCCTAGCAAGACTCATCTGGTGTTTTGACCTAGGAACTACTGGAAATGGATTTGTGAAATACCACGGGGAAAGGAGACCATGGAAGGAGTGCTCCAAAACAGCTGTGGGAAACTGGGCCAGTCTGTGTGCTGACATCTGGGTTGGCAAGGGGACTGATGAGCTGGCCTGAGGTACTAGTCCTTTCTTACCGGAGGGATGTTATCGATACTGTCTCTCCAAGGCTGTGCTGTGAGAGCAGGTGTTGCAGCAGTCAGGATGAATCCTTATTCTGGCCGTGCTTTGGATGAGGTTCAGTGCATTCCCAGACAACCAGAAATGCTGGCCCTGCCGTCAGCAACAGAGGATCTTGAGGAAGGCTCTGCGGAAGTCAGTGTTGAAGGTGGTGTAGATGATGGGATTGAGGGCGCTATTGACATAACCAAGCCAGGTGCTGGCACTGTACAGCCCTGGGGGCACATGGCAGGCTGGGCAGTGGGCGTTGAGGATGTGAATCAAGAAGAACGGCATCCAGCAGACTATGAATGTCCCTGCGTTTAAAGAAAGAAAACAAACACTGACTTCAGAGAGAAGCAACAGCTTGGAAAAAGGACTACACATGTGACCTCTTCCCCGACGCTTTCACTATTTCCCTGCAGCCTGGTACACCTTTCTGCCTTTAGTAAATGCTGAAGGTGACATTAATTCCTGATGGAGAGGGACTCTGCAAGAGTTCAGGTTCCTCAAGAGTCAGTTATGTGAATGAACAGGACTTTAGATGTGGCCTGCTGACAGTGGCCACAAAACTTAAGAGGAAAGACTACTGCCTTAGCTGTTTTAATGAGTTATGCTTCTGTATTTCCCTATTAGTACTCAGTTAATGAGGGGAACTGGCTCTTACTCACCCAGGACAATAGCCAGCATCTGTGTAGCCTTCCGCTCCCGAAGCTGGATCAGCCGGGGCTGCTGGTGCGCTAGCTTCAGAGTGCTGACAGTTTTGCCATTACTGAGCCTCTGTACCTCCAGCCCAGGATTCTTACTCTTTCTCCTCTCTTCCAGTCTGTTGTGTTGTGGAGTCTCGGATGTCTTGCTGAGAGATCTATCTTGGCAGAAGCTGCGGTACTGCTGGAGGCTGAAGGCAGTCAGCAACTTTCTTTTGGTAGACATCTCCTGGTCTGAGCATTTGAGCTGGAGACAAGGGGAAAATGGGCCCTGGCATCTGTTTGTCAGAGTTTTCCTCATGATGTGTTCCTGCAAAAGAGGATGCCACAGAGGAACTTGGAACCATCTCATCTGTTCATTGGGTCAAAGGATGATGAGAAGAGTTGTAGGAGTTATCCTTAGCCTGTATCATTTTTTGGGTTAAAGACTAACCTCTGGGGATGGCACAAAATCTAGTGATTAGGACTGGCTTTAACTTATCAGAAGGATGAACCAGAGTGTGACAGCTCTCTGCCTCTATCCCACCAAGGAGAAGCATGAGAACAAGAAGAACTGAACTGCCTGCTCAGCTAACCTCTCACTTGTGCTATATTGGCCCTGATACCCTAAACATCCTAACCCTTTCCTAATATAGCTTCGCACTGAGAAAATGCTTAAAACAAATGGGCTCGCATGGCTTGCGTGACCAGATGATCCCTGTCAAATTACTGTTGGTTCCCTTGAGCATTCTGAACTCTTAAGTATGATGGATGAAGATTTTTTATTAATAATTTAGGTCATTAAAGTCTGTGAAGCCTCAAGAATGAAACTTCATAGAGTAAAAATCAATAAATGAATAAATCAGTCTCACTGGCAGAGGAAGGACAGCTCAGAAGGAACAGTGGTGTAGCTGTGCTCTTTTCCAGTTGCCTGGTTCCAGAGGCAGAGATACACTTGGGATATCTTGTTTCTATTTATAAAAAAGGACTTAACCAAAGCTTCTGCAACTCAGATACCATGGTGGATGAATGAAGGATGGGATGAAAAGATGTTATATCCCTTCTTTGTGCTTTCCATTCTGTGCTTTGACTCTCTGAAGAGATGATGCATGCCCTGTCCTTTTTGACAGTTCTTACTGTGTTCATGTGGATCTTACTTTGTGTGTATAACATGGTTTGGTGCTGGTGCTGTAGCTGCACTGCCGAGTGAGGGTTCTCTTCTTTTGCCTTTGTCTTAGCACAAGGTAAATCCGGACATAGAGCAGAAGGGTCACCATGAAGGGGAGGTAGAAGGATACCAAAGAGGAGTAGATTATGAAAACAGGATTGGATATTGAACAGACACTGGGATCCCCTGGGGAGGAGAAAAAAGAGAGAAGAATGGCTGAGCTGCTTCAGTTTATTGGAAGGAGGTCCTGGTGTACTGGCAAAGCAGGTAATATGCTGGCTGAGGGACAAGGGAAGTCCAAGGAGAGCAAGCATCTCTAGTCTCCTGTACTGCAGATTATTCCGTGGCCTACCTGGTCACCTAAATGGTGTTTAAAACCAGCTCTGCCTCAGATCATCTAGCATGACCCATCATGCATCTGCTTGTTCTTCTGGCCAACAGCTGTGCCCGCTTCTCTCACTTCTATTTCCATTCTTCCTCAGAAGATCCCTTCTACTTTGTCCTTTCTCGCATTCCTGACATCTTCTGAGATGGCTCTTTCCAGTTCCCTAAAATTTCCTATAGCTTCAGAAACCTGCAGGTTCCATGCTAAATGACCTGGCCATATAAACGGCAGCTCCACTGCCAGCCCCACCCTGTGTGCTCTTGTTCAGGATGTCACTTACCTGTAGTATTGAAGCCAAAGAGGAGAGGGCATGACACTGCAAATGCCAGCATCCAGACTATGACGATCATGAGAGAGACCCTCCTGCAGGAGCTCTGCCCAGTGTTGTACTGGTACTGCACTGGTTTCACCACTGCAGTGTATCTGTGAACCAAACCAGCTCCAGAAAAAGGATTAGTAAGAATGGCGGGAGGAAAAGCATCAGGTTTTGAAAGGAGGAAAGCAAGCCACAAAGGGAATGTGATGGTAGAAGTGACGAAGAGATGGAAGAGGAAAAAAGGTCAGATAATGGATCAGCAGTTTGCAAAAATGGTAAGCAGGGTATTGTGGGGAGGAACGAAGGAAAACAGAGTTAGTTGGCAGCACTGGGGAGAACTGCGTGCAGAACTGCTGGTGTTGTGAAGCTACAAGATTTGTGGTACCAGATGGGCCCCTCAGCCCCCTAGGGTTACATGTGCACTGCTGGGAAGGAGCACTCTCTGGAGCAACCATGGCCCATTCTGCTGTGCCTCAGTGTCCTCCCTGGTGTTGGCCTTGTGGACAGCCAGATGATTACCCACTGGCATGTATTCAGGTGCCTTAGAAAACAGCTGCACAAGCCTGGGATTTATTATAAAGCTCAGGAGTCTTGGCTTGGGGATCACCCAGTGGCAGAATTGAACTGAAATGGGGAAAGATGCTCGTATGGAGAAACACTGGTCCAGCCCATTGCTGAGAGCTGCATCTTTAGTTTAGCTTTGAACCAGAAATTACAAAGGTACAGTATGTAGTGCTTCTCCCTCCCCCTTCTGATCCCCATAAGGAGGAAGTTTAGGGCCTAACTTGACCACATGTGCCAAGGTCTTGGCTCCCAGCTCTCACTGCTGCCTAGCAAAAGCTAAATTTTAAGACACAGAAAAACAAGACAAGGCTGAAGATTATGCAGCAGTAGACTTCTTCCCTCTGTATGTATAGGCAGGACTTTCTTTAGTAAATTTTCCTGGGGGAATATCTCTACTCAGTGGGAACTAGATGATTGATTCTGGTTTCTGCCTCCAGAAGGAATGAGGATGTGGTTGACTATCAATGCATAATGCTTTATTGCTTGTGTTTCTCTACCTTTTCTTAAGTGTACACATCTTCTAGCACATAGTGGGCTAAGCCATATTCATAGCTGTAGAGACAGTGACAGACCTGATGGAAAGCTTATAATCCTGAGGATGCTGGTGCTGTCTGTGCAAACCCCACATCCACACCCCTTCCATGGTTGTCTGGGGCCTACACCCCCCTGGCCTATTTTTCTGTATGTACCTGGTACTCACCTGTCAATGCTGATGGCACAGAGGTTTAAAATGCTGGCTGTGCACATCATGACATCCATCGTGACAAAGACATCGCAACAGATGCGGCTGAAAGTCCACACTCCCCCAGTCACCTGCATCAGGAATCACAAAGCCGTCAGCCCTGTTCTTTATCAAGTCCTAAAAACTTATGCATAAGAGGGTGCTCTCCTCCAAGCACCTCAGCATCGAGATGAATCTGTGTTCACTGTGATGCTCAGGGTGTAACTGAGGCATCTATGTTGCGTTCAGGATAATGTGTGGTGAGTCACAGAGAATCCAGGAGCTCAATTTAACTGGTTTGCTTACTCTTACAGAAGGAGGCAGTGTGCAGAAATAGATAGCAGCTATCCATTTTCTTATGGCTTAGCATGATAAACTTAATTAAACATGACATCACTATATACATTCTTTGATTAAGAATTATCTGAGGAAATTTAAGGGCTAGAAGTGTTCCTCAGCTTAGCTGCTAGAATTCTGCTGGAGTTCTCTTATAGCCACTGAGCTTGAAAAATGCTGCTAATCTTATGCATTTATGCATGAAACAGAGACCTGAGACCCAAGGCTTCTCCAGAACCTCATCTGGATTCTTATCTCAGATACAGATTTTGATTATTAGACCTGAACATGAATCAAAAGCTATTCAGACAAAAGGTTTTGGGTCATTACCTTGCCCAGCTTTTGTTCTGCTTGCTTTGAATTTTTAATCACGAAAGCTTAGCTGTGGCCAATCTTTGTGATGGAGAAATATTTTTTTGGCCCAGATGCTGAGATCTTCGCAACTGACATTTTCATCTGGCAAGAGCATGCTCCAAACAGTGTGGCCTTGCTGTGCGCAGGTCTGCTCTCCTCGAGGCTGCAGTGGCGGGCTGGCTCAGAGGGAGGTGGTCAAGGAGCACCTGCTCCTTGCAGGAGATGAACAAGGAAGCAGCTTGCTCTACAACAGATAAGCCTAATGAATGAATACAGCTAAGATCTGAAGTAGTGCATATAGTTTTTGGGCCCAGCATAGGAAAGACACTGATGAACTGGACTAAGTCCAGCAGTGGGCCACTGAGATGGTCCTGAGGGGCTGAAGCACTTGTCTTGTGAGAAGCTAAGGGAACAGGCCTTGATCAGCCTGGAGAAGTCATTTTGGGAGACCTAGCAACAGCCCATCAGTATCTAATGGGAGGTACTAAGAGAGTTGGAGCCAGATTACTGAAAAGCTAGGCTTTTCTCAGCAGTGTGTGACAGGAAAAAAAAGAGACAACAGGCATTCACTGAATGAAGAGAGGTTCAAAGTGGTAATGAAGCAGTGGAGCAGGTTGCCTGGTGAGGCTGTGCAGGCTTCATCCTCAGAGGTTTTCAAGAAGCAACTGGATAGAGCCCTCAGCAACCTGTTCTGACCTCATGGTTAACCCTGCCTCAGGTTGGAGTGGGACCAGAGGCCTCCTGAGGCCCCCAGAATTGTCCTGTGATCTTGTGAATATGTGCCAGCAACATACCTGTCAGGCCTCTGGGGCCATGCAGTACAGAGAAAAGATGATGAGGCATGAAAGGCATAACAGCTTCTTACAAATAACTTTTTTAGAAGAGGTGTGTGCTCCTCCTTCAGCCCTTGCTCCCCCATCTACGTCACTGATCTGTTCTCTTAGCTTAGGTCATTTATTGTATCCTATCTCTCTTGGGAGATTTGTTTCAGAAATGGGGAGAGGGTGAGGAGGTGCATGAACAGGCTGCCCAGAGAGGCTGTGGATGTCTGATCCCTGCAGGTGTTCAAGGCCAGATTGGATGGGGCCCTGGGCAGCCTGGTCTAGTGGGTGGCAGTCCTATTATGTCTTCGATGATGTCTAAGACAAGAGCTAGATGCTTGAAAATTCCCATACCAGGCCAAGCTGGAGATGGTGCCACAAAGGATGCCCTTTTCTTGTAGGTCAATGGGTCAACACTGTAGCAAGCACCAGTACCTGAGAGGGATGCAGCTCACTGCAGAGAGAAACAACACTGATGCACTCTGTATGGATTTTTTTTCAAGGTTGTTCAAGAAATCATCCTGAGAAACTGTCGTGTTTTTGACTGTTCCTGTGCCACCACTCCTGCACATGGGCACAGAAATTTGCTGAGGTGAGCTTAGCCTTCAGGGTGTTCTCTGCTGGGCCCAGCTGCTGTGTGTCGGAAGTCAGACACTGAACCAGAGGAATATTAGATCCATCCCCTGGCACTGAAGAGAAATGGAAATCAGCCTGTAAAATGCAGAAAGGAACTGTGCTTTCATTTTCAGTTTTCTTATAAATTTTCCGGCACTTTTTGGGCTCCTTTGTTTCCTTTTCAAAAACAGCAAGCAAAGAGAAAGAAGAAAACCTACCTTAAGAGATTTTCTGCACAATTAGAAAGTTACACGATGTACAAATTGAAGGCTGCCCCTCTGAAATCAGAGACTTGACCAGGTAGGTTCCTTTTTTAAGGAAATCCCACATCATTTGTGCATTAGCTGCAGATTTTGAGATCTGCTTGCCTGCTTTGAAACATCTAGTAATTATAAATGCTGGAAATCTTTGCAGTGGGACCTAGTAAAGGGTGCTTCTGTAGCGTGAGGCAAAATAGAATGCTGTGTGTGTGTGTGATCTGTGAAGACTGAAGAATATCTCACCAGGAATTGCTGGCAGGTGTTTGCATGAAGCCAGCTGCTGCTATCCCAGCAGATGTGCAAGCACTTAATGGAAGGAGTTTCTAAGGTCATAATATTTGAACACAAAGCCCAAAGAGAAGCTCTGGGGAACATGGACCATTAAAACTGAAGAAGCTGGTGGTGGGAATGGCTCTGAAGAGAACCCTCTCAGGATGTATTCAGATCACATCACTTGTATATTAAGCTGCTGCTTGTATTCAGAGGATGCTTGGCAGATCAAAACATTGGGCTTAAAACCCATTCTAGCTTCCACCAGTCAGAATTAAAATGAGGGCCAGCCCCACAGCAGTCAGTGAAGAAGCTGATGTTTACATACATGAGAATACAGAATTTATTCCAGTACTGAACAAAGAAGTGTCTTTTTATTATAGGCCTTGTTCATGCTTTTAAATTTTATTTCTGCTCTTTATTTTCTTGTTCCACTCATCTTTGTTACAGAAGCAATAGCTTGCCATGGTTTTCATGTGTTGGCAGGGCACCTATTCTTTATCCCTCCGGGGTCTTTTATCCAGGAATCTCAAAGCACATTGCAGGTATTAATTGAATGTCACCTCACAACCGCGTGGATGAGGTGGATGGTTAAATAATATTCTCCTCTTACAGATGATGAGAGCAAATCTCATATAGATGAGCCGATACAATCTCTCATTACCACTGAGTGCGTGTGCAGCAGAACTGAGAACAGAGTCCAAGATGAAATCCTGGCTCTGTCAAAGACAGAACAGCTAATGCTCCCTATGGGCCATTCAGGTCAGGCTCTCACCTTATCCTACATGGTGACCAGCCTGCTTTATCCACATAACTGCAGCATTATTATTTTTAAATTTAGGAAGTCTTCCAATTTAAAAACCATTTTTGTATGTTCATATACTTACACAAATCCATCACTCTCCTGAATCCCTAAAAATAAACAAAGGAATCTGTAAATCGTATTAAAATAATGATGCGTGGATAGGAATAAATTAAGCATGAACACAAAGTTGCATCAGGTTTGTAAACAGCTGTGCTTCTAAGCATAATCACTTGAAGAGTTTTGTATTTACGAGAAAGTTGTTCTTGGGGATGCCATTAGCACCCTGCAGCTGAGAAATCCCACTTATACTTTTGCATGGCCAGAGAAACTAAAAGCATGCGTTCAAACAGGCCAGCTGACAAGTGGGAAACTGCTGGGGGCAGAGGCTGCTCCACAGATGCGCCCCTGTGCACACATACTCTCCACAGCAATAGCAACTGGTAAGTCTTTTCTAATGCAACGCATATTGTGATTTCTTTCAAGACTGGAATTATGTTTGAGGTAATGGAATATTCCTGTATGAGCAGTCTGAAATTAAATTTGATTTTAATAATACTTTTTAGGTGTAATCAAAATGCATAGTCTTTTTTAAAATTTTTATTGGGTTGACTTTCCTCTCCTTACTCCCTGCTTTTTATTGTTCTTCCCTTCTTTATTGCTTCCATCTCTCCAACACCACTTCCTACCCCATGAGGTAACACCACCGAGGGGCACGCGTCCTGCATAGCAGCTCCAGGACTGCTCCACACAGATTAGTCTAAATATCACTACTAACTTAATTAGGAACATGATCACACAAGCAAGATTATGATCCTTTGTTCCTTCATTCCACAGTGATGCTATACATAAATAATTAACCATCAATGCCCTTACTAATTAATGATGCTTGTACACAGAACAGACCCTTAATTTCTCTTACTTGTGGTCTTGCTGAGACTGCAACGGATACAGTTTGAGAAGGGCTTGGTTTAACATAAGGGAAATGCCTGCAGTCGATGCCAAACTTTAGAGATCTGCTGGCTACTCAATGTGCCCTGTTGACAGAGGAGGGCTGCAGACCACTGCCATTCCACTGCTGCTTGATCAGATATCCTTGCACATGTACAGCTGGTTTGGCATTTGCTGGAGTCGTCCTGTATTGTCCTATTTTCTATTCATGCACTGTATAGTCCTTATACACAAGTTAAAATCCCTCTCTGCTGCTGTTTTGCTTTGTGGGAAGGAGGTCAGCCAAAGGTGGGCAGCTGTCACCGGAATGCTTTACCCACTCTCTGGCCTGATCCCACCTTGCCCCTTAGAGAAGGAGCACAAGGCTTTGTGGAGGTCATAGCTCAGAGGCTTGTTCTGTCTCTGTTATCATGGGAACAGGGCTGACAGGGCACAGCTGAAAGCTTATGGCTCATAGGCATTCACTCTAATTTTTCTGGATCTACCAATTTACTTGAGGTAGCATGAAAATGCTAAAGAGAACAGATACAAATGCCAGCTGTAGTGTGCTTTCCTGTATTTACTGTAGCAAAAATGTTTACTGCTGGAGTGGCTTCAGTAATTCAGGATTTTGCCGAGTGGGGGGAATTTTGAGTCCATTTTTACTACCCTGTATCTGATAGTGTTCTTCATACTGCCACTGTCACACTACTACAGATTTACACCAGCCCAATGTACAAACTTGGGAAAGTGCGAATAAGACCCTGAGGGCTTGATGAATCCTTTGAAGTTGTTGTGAAAACCCTCACAATGGCTACCCATTGGCCACCACACACACCACAAGTGCTCCAGAGCTAGCTGGGAGGCTGAAATGCAAACAGGTTTTATCTGTCCCAGAGCTAGCCTATCCTGAATGCACATGGTCATGCCAGTCAACTTGTACCTTGGTTCAATACTGCTTGACTTTTCCAAGATGTACTCACCTCCAGGTACACCACCCATGGCATCACCAAAGTAGCCACCAGCAAGTCCGCCACTGCCAGGCTTACCACAAGGTAGTTTGTGGTGGTTTGCAAGGTGCGCTCCCTCAGCACAGCTAAGCAGACCAGCACATTCCCAAAGATGATAGCCAAAATCAGGACGCAGTAACAGAGGGCATAGTAGGCATGCGAGCGTGGCAGGTCAGGTTCTGTTGTGTTACCTGCTCCACAAGGAACAGAGCTGGTGGTATTAAGATGGCTGCTGGCTCTTGTGAAGAGTGCCATGGGGATGCCGCTGCAAAGAGAAAGAGATGAGTGAAAACTGAGCCATACAATAATTCTGGAGAATGACGACTTTTGGTAGATGGTATATGTCTGTCATATTTCATTTGTGATGCTACTTCAAGTCAAATTTAGAGGTCTTTATTCTGCTCAAATAAAGGCAGAGCTTTATTTTACAGTCTAGTTTGTCCTGGTTTGTTTTTCATTGAATCTAAGCCAAAAGAAGAATGCAATATTTCATTTGCTATCATAGAACCACATTATAGACTATCCCGTGTTGGAAGGGACCCACAGGGATCATCGAGTGCAACCCCCTGCTCCATACAGCACCACCCCAAATCCAAACCCTATGTCTGAGAGTGGTGTCCAAATGCTCCTGGCACTCTGGCACTAAGGGTCGTGCCCACAGCCCTGTGCAGCCCATTCCATGCCCACCGCCCTGTGGTGCAGACCCTGTCCGTAACCCCCAGCTGCCCCTCCCCTGACACAGCTCCATGCCGTTCCCTCGGGCCCTGTCGCTGTCACACAGAGCAGAGCTCAGCGCTGCCCCTCCGCTCCCTGTGAGGAGCTGCAGCCGCCATGAGGCCTCCCCTCAGCTCCTCTGCTCTGTGCTGAGCACACCACGGGACCTTAGCTGCTCTCCATACACCTTGCCATCCAGACCCTTCCCCATCTTCACAGCCCTCCTTTGGTTGCTTTCTAATAGCTTTACGTCTTTCTCATTCTGTAGCGTGCACAGCTGCACATAGTGCAGTAAGTGAGGCCGCATAGCACAGAGTGGGACAACCCCTCCCTCCACCTGGCCGGCAGTGCTGGGCCTGGTGCACCTCAGGGTACGGCTGGCCCTTTGGGCTACCAGGGCACTCTGCTGACTCACATTCAACTTTCAGCTTTTCATATTCAACCGTGTTCATCTGAACAGTTCATCTTACCAACCAATACAGCTATGAGGAAAGCGACAATAGTTTTAAGACGCACCAAAGTCACACCACAGTACCACTTAGGCCAGCTGGGCATAAGTGCAGGCTAAAACAAAGCAGTCCAAAGCACTTAGAAGACCCAACACATTTACCCAAATGAGAACTTGGAGCCCCTATCTTTTCCCTGGGAAGCACTCTCCTGCTTCCCTCATTAAAAAATTCTTCAATATCTTCATGCAGTTGTGTGCTCAGCAGCCTGGAAGAGATCGCACCTGCACTGCTCAAGAAGGCTCTTGAACCCTGGCAGCCTCACAGTGAGCACCACAAGCTGAATTACTCCTCTCCTACAATGTGTTCTCGTCCCAGTCCTTCTGTTCAAACGATGCTCAGCTTCAACCCTGCTTAGCATGCCAAATTTTTCAGTGCAGCCCCCATCTCATCCATATTGTGCTCTGTGTATTCCATGTCGGGCTGGAAGATACATTTCCTGTGCTGAAGAGCAAATCAACTTGTCATTTGGGATGGAATAATGGAAGAATGCATGAAGCAAGCTCTGCATTTTTTTTTTCTTACAATGGGCTTGTGATTGTGCTCGGGAACCTGCCCTTTTTCGATTCAGGAGGCTGATTTTCTCCTGATTTAGGATGCTGATTTTTTCAAGGTATATGAAGGCTGCTGTCCCAGGGTCGTCCTATGGTATTCAACCCCTTTTATCTGATTTATTATTTTTTTTTCACTAGTGCTCCCATTGCTAAACTCATTATCAGCATGACAGGTACTAAAGGCAAGGACAGAACATTGCAATGCCAGCACTATAAATAATATTCCTTGCTCCACCTTACTGCTGAAGAGAAACATCCACAATGTATGCACTTGTAGCTGTGTAATAGGTGATAATTGCTCCAATCCCTTTCGTGGAAGCATCCTTCAAACTAAGCTGCCCATGCCAGCCTGTGGTTGTGAGAGGACAAGCGCTTAACGGGATGGCAGCTGATCTTCCCCATCCCACCAACACAGACATCCTTCAGGACAGGGTGAAGCCATCTCCTACCATGAGCATTTCATCTGCAAGTGCTTGCACTTGCCTCTGCTCTCTGTCTTTCTTCTGCCTGACCTCGATCAAGAAGTTAAGCCACCCGTTGGATGTGAAGAATTCATTTCCAGTGGAGCCAGCATTGCTGCCGAGCCCAGGAACAGCGTTCCACAGCAGTCCCGCTGCAGCCACCCAAGTCAGGGCTCGCTGTACACCGACACGGCTCCGCTGTCTGGGGCCACGAAAGGCGAGGTCCGTAGCACTGGAAGCAGCTGCCCAGCCCATAAGCAAAACCACCCGAGAAAACGAACGAAAGGCACAAGGCTTTCGTGCTGCGCGGTTTGCTAGGGGGTCCCTCCCGATCCTCAACGCAACCCAAAGCGCTATCATATCCCCTTCCGCCAGGAGAGCCCCGCTGCCCCCATCCCCGCCGTGTTCGCTCCCTCCCACCTCTTATCGGAGTGAGGGGGGTGAGGGCGACTAGGGGTGCCCGGGGAGGAGAAGGAGCCGGCGGCGAGCGAGACTTACCCCGACCCACCGGGCCCCGCCGCCGCGGCCGAGCGGGGCTCGGGCTCGGTGACGCCTCCTCCCCGCCCCGGCCCGGCCCCGGGGGCGGGCGGGGACCCGCGGTGCCGGGGGGCGGGAGAGGCGGTGGTCCGTGGGGGCCGAAGCCCTTCTGGGGGTTCGGTGATTGGGAACGTGAGGTGGTGGGGTGGCAGCTGGTGCGTGGAGCTGAAAAATTGTTAGTTAAAAGATCAAAGGAGAGAGGGATTTTAGAAAGGAGAGAGTTACAGAAATCTGCCTTAAACCTGGGATGGAAGATTGCAAGTGGAGGGAAAGCTGAATGGCAGGGTGGTGTTGGAGAAATATCCTGAGTGCCTCAGAGATGCTTCCCGAGGTGTGAGATGGGGTCTGTATGGCCCTGCAGTGCAGTGTCTGGGTTGGCCCTGAAGCTCCAAGTGGACCCGATGGGACTGGGCAGTGCCCACGACCTGCTGCAGCACAGCACAAGAGGGCTCACTGTCACGGGGAACAGGCTTCATGCATCTGTGGGCATGGGGTGACTTGTGGTGGGCAAGAAGGAGAGGGAACACTGCAGAAAGCAGAATTTTAAAGAAATGAGTTACCTTGATGAATATGCCTTGGCACCATGGCTGCCTGGATAGTAAATATCCAGGATAATCTCATTGTAGGCAAGGGCGATAGGAGAGAGAAGATATGGAGAGTGCACGTTGCTACTAGAAGTGGGTATTTTGAGAATTACAGAATCAGAGAATCATGGTTGGAAAAGACCACTAAGATCATCTAGTCCAACCATATCTCTTCATCCTGGTTGGACAGTCTATACTAGACTTCCACCAGGATGTCAGCCTCATTGGCCTTTCCCCTGTTCCTTACCCATAAGGACTTGATATCATTCCTAGTGTTGAGTTATACAACCTCAAAACACTCCCCAATTCAGAGAGCCACCCCACCGCCTCTCCTTCCTTGCCTATCCTTCCTAAAGAGCTTATCCATTGCAGCACTCCAGTGATGGCTAAGTCATAGTTTTGCTCCCACAGAATATTTTATAGCTCCTCCTGTTTGTTGCCCCTTCTATGTGCACTGGTGTAGATATACTTCAGGTGGGAGTATTGGTCTCATCCCTAACCCTGGCATGCTTCCCCTAAGCTCACCACTAGCAAGCTTCATTTTATCCCCTTCTCCCTTCAAGCCTAGTTTTAATCCCTCTCAATAAGCCCCACAGACTCCTGGGTGAAAATTCTTTTCCCCTGTTGGGACATTTGTCACCAACAGGCCTGGTGGTGCTGAATAAACTGCCCCATGATTAATAATAATAATAATAATTCCTTTGATGGCACCAGCCTCATAGCCATGTATTTGTCAGATGGGTTTTCCTGTTCCACTCAGTAATTTTCCCTACTACTGAAGGGTTCAAGGAAAACATCACCTGAGCTCCCCCTCCTTCAACTAACTGCTCCAATGCCCAAACACCTGTTTTAGCCTGTCTGGGGAAGCTGGGAGTGTGAAATGCCCCACAGGGCTCAGTGTTGCCATGATCAGCACCAAACCTGTATGCTCACAGCCAGCCCTGCCCCAGGGCAGGCTAACAAATGGTGCTGGGTGACCACAACAAGCCTGCTCAGTCTCTACAGGTGACGTGTTCACAGGTGTTCTTGGTGGAGGGTTTCACTGCCAGGCTGTAGAATGAACAACCCATGAAGGGGTCTACAGCCCACTTGGGAGCTCTGGAGCGGTGCGGCATGGACTGCACTGACCACACTTTTATGTGTCCAATTAACTTCATCTGTCATCCATCCTCTACTGCCCACTGTCATGGAGATGTGTAGACAAACTGTACATGGAGTAGTTAAGGGGAAGCCCTCTTGTCCCCCCAGCAGACTCATTGTAGCTATGAGCTTGGAAACAGTCCCAGACTGTGCTTAAAACTAGAGGGAGAAGGGCATGCCAAGATGCTTGCTCTGTCTAGCGAGGGCTGTAGGAGTGGCAGGCTGGGTGCAAATGGCTGAAGAATGCAGCTCTGTGCAGTGGGGGAGAAGCTGCCAAGTGCTGGATGCCACACTGCCTAATTTTAGCATTTTAAAATGCAGTTTATTTGTATGTGGTTCCTTAAGGAGTATAGCCAGTGAGATGTTTGTGTCAGCTCTAGGACACCAGTCTCACAAGGTGCTACTGCCATTTGCTTAATTCGCGTTGTCTATTCAGTGTATAATAGATAACCAAGGATCAATAAAGAGATGTGTCCTCACACCTGTCACCCTCCTCTGAGGCACGGGTGTTTCTTGTGTTTCTACAGCAGAAATGCCGCTCTTCACCCATGGGCATTGCTGCTCTCACCTAGATCCCTACCTTGCAGAGTCTCAGTACCAAACCCTTCCCCAGCACCTTTGCTCCTATGTTAGTAGATCTCTGGTGGTCCCTCTCCCAGCAGCCTCCTCTTCCAGCTGACCCCTTCATCCCAGCTGTCCCTCACCACAGCCCTGTACCAGCCTCTTCTACTTTCTATCTCTGTTCTTAATATTACCCTGTCTTGAGAAAAATATACAAATCCAGCTGACCTTGTTGCTGCTCTATGTAAGCTCTTTCTTACACATACTCCTCCCCAGTGTGGTTCTGTTCATGTCCATGGTTTCTCTGAGCCTAAGCACTCTCTCGGGTACAAACCCGATGACTAGCTTGTGTCTGCTCTGTGGCAGTGGTCTAGCGGAGCAAGGTAACAATCCATGTGATTATTTAATTTAGATAAGATTGTACCACACAGAGAGGCAGGTCTGAATTAAATCATGTTGGGAATCTCAATGGCGATAGTTGCTAGGAGTTTTTTTAATTTTACACCTTCATTAATACAGTGCTCAGTGCAGGCATGTCCCGCCCACAGCCCGCACACGGCCCAGCACAGCTCGCCCTGCGGCTGTTCCCTGCCCAGCGCCATGATGGCGATGGTTCTTCCCGCCAAGCGACCCGGCCCCTCAGCACCGATGGGACATTGCTGTGCTGTGGCCCCATCCGGGCTGGGACCGGGACATGGGGCGCAGTGCGGTGCCAGCTCAAGTGGTGGCCAATGGGGTTATACAGTTTGTTACACTGGGGGAGCACAGTCCTGTGAACAGCAGAGAATGCAGCTGTGCCTTCTCTTTTGATACGGGGATTTTTTTGATTGAGAGCTCAATGAGGATTGCAGTTACTGCCATTGAACCAGCCCGAGGCATTGGTTTGACACAAACAAGGTCACGTATCCCACTTATTTTAATGGTTTTGTTACTCTCTTTTGTATTAAAAAATAAAATGTTTTGTTACTTCATATACATTAACTATGTTATATATTTAATGAGGTCTGCTCCAAAAATACCATCTCCTATGTTATTATGTTTGCCCACAACATCAGAGGATAACGTTGGTGGGATGACAGTAGGGGTAGAGCCTTCCCACTAACATTCCCTTACATGTTGTTGCTGTGTGACAGAGGGGCAGTCTGACAGAATGGTGTCTGACATGGAAGTGCGGATGAAGCAAAGGTGTGGAATTGAATTCCTCCATGTGGAGGAACGTGACGTTCTTCAGTGCTTGCTGAATGTTTGCAGAGACCAAACTGTGGATGTGAGCACAGTGAGGTGGTGGGTGGTGCATTTTAGCAGTGACAATAGCAACAGTGGGTCACCTCCACAGTACAGATTTTTACAAGCACAGCATGCAGGCTTTTGTTCATCACTGGCAAAAATGCATAGCCAGTGGTGGTGACTATGTGGAATAAATCATGTTTTGTAGCTGAGAATTTGCACAATCAAGTGCTCTTGTGCTCTTTGTTATAATTTCCATGGAAATAAATAGGAGGCTTTACTTTCAGAGCAACCTATGTATATGCGGCTCAAGACAATTCCTCTTCACTGAGTGCAGCCCAGGCAAGCCAAAAGGTTGGATGTTCCTGGTTTAGTGCGATGTCATTCTCATTTACTTTTCTCCTTCTCCCTACCCCAAAATCAAATATCTGGCACATGCTGGCCCCACTCACATATTGGACAGGTTGAATCCATTGGAGGTGATGATATGGTACGACTGCAGAAATAGATCGGTAATGAAATGCAGGAAGCTGCACATGATAGGATGTCACAGGTGCATGCTAACTGCAAGGGAGTGGTCAAACTCCTCAGCTCCACCACAGGAGTATATTAAGCTGAGAGAGGCCACTGCTCCCAAGACTGGTCCATTTTCTCTAAATCCCTTCAGTCTGTTTTTATTCCCCAGACTCTAACCCTGTCCCCTTCTTGTCAGTCACACTTGTCCCCAAAGCTTTTTGTGAAAGATTTCAAATAATAAATCTTGGATAAATCTCAGTGTTCCCTCTTATTTTTACCCCCATCTTCCTGCCTATTCCACCAGCCTTAATATTTTCCAGTGCTGTTTGTTCAGGGGCTGTTTGTGCACTCTCCTTCCCTCCTTACCAGTCCATGCTGTGTTCCTTCCTTCAGTTTCCAGCCCTAGCTTCAGCACCTTACCCAGTTCCTGGGCCTCAGACAGAATCTTCCTGCTATTTTGTCCCTCCCTGCCATGCTTCCAAGCTTCTCACCCTCCACCTTGCAACCTGTCTCTGGGTTTCTTGTCCGCCACTGCCCAGAAAAGGGCAAAAAAACCTCCACAAAACAAACCACCAACAGAGGGTTTTTCACTGTTACTGGCTGTGCTTTCATGCCGTGCTCATTCTCACTACAGTCAGAGTCCAATATACACTGCTCAGGTGGAATACGATTTTCATTGCTTTCTCTGCCAGCCATGATGCTCCCCTGACAACAAAGATTGTTAAAATGTTCTGCATTTTAACCTTGGGGTTTTCTAGGACCTGGCTGTATAAAGCCCTGAACAGCCAACTCTGACTGTGGCTTGCCCAGTGGATGTAAACAAAGCTTTCCTGGGCAGCACAGCACACAAATTTCTGATTAAACTTCAGTTCATACCCATCATCTAAGCATGATGTGCCTATTCAGCTTTAGCCACTTCAAATATTTTACAAAACTTACTCTATTTTGCAGCAGCTACCTAAAATGGAAGTCAGGCTGCTTCTGAGTAACATATGCACAGCAGCCTGCAGAACCTGTACAGGCTCCTTGGAGAAATTGAGGGAAACCACTGCAGCTCACGTCAAATGGGATTCACAGGAGAGTCAAATCCTGCTGGTGTCAGTTCCTTTCCATTCACCCTTTGCCTTCCCTGTTCTCTTCTTTCCAGTCTGAGCAGAGAGACTGCATCCCGAATCTGCACAGTACAGTGCAATGTGAGGTTAATGGCATTTTGTCATTGAAATTGCATCTGCAGATGAATTTACACAGCAAAATAATATTATGACAAAGATAAGTGCCGCACGGAGGAGCATTTAGGAGACCAGGAAGGTAAAGGGTAAAACAGTGGGACATGCAGTAAAGAGGACGTTCTGTAGGCACAGGAGGAAAAATGTCCAAGGCCCGGTGAAAAGTCACGAAAAAGGGCAACAGCATTCATAAATGCTGTTATGGTCTTCAGGGAGAAGTTCATGTTCTCCTATAAAGAAGCTGAGGAGCTAAGAGCCTGAACCTCCCTCCTGCCCTGAAAAATGAGATGGAATAAGCTAATAGGGATCCCTGCACATCCCGCTGTGAGGCACATTCTTCCAACAGCTGGGGCTGCCAAAGCACCTGCCAAAGCAGCCAAACTGTAAAGAACGGTTACTGCTGAGCACCCCATTTGAAACTGCACTTGGAGACAGGGAGTAGTGGTGTTTGTCCTGGGGGAACACTGTCCCGATCTTCATGGGAAAGCTCTCCAGAGTTGATGAGAACTGAGAACATTAAGCTGAGGACGGACAGCTAGACGTACAAAATTATATCCCAAAGAGCGAGACAAGAAATTACGCTGTATTCTCATTATATCTTTCAGGGGTGAGACCACACCTTGAATGCTGGGTTCCGTTTTGAGTTCATCACCATAAGAAGAAGTCTGAATTGTTCATGCAGAGAATTGCTGAGATGCTGGTAAGATTCTAGAACATAAGACACATGAGGAGCAGCTGATGGAACAGGAGCTGTTCAGCCTGGAGAAGACTGACGGGAGACCTCATTGCTCTCTACGACTGCCTGAAATGAAGTTGTAATGAGGAGAGTGTTGGTGTCTTCTCAGGAGACAAATGATAGGACGTGAGGAAATGGCCTCCAGTTGCACTATGAGAGGCTTAAATAGGATGTCAGGAATAATTTCTTCATAAAAGCATTGGTCAGGGATTGGTAGATGCTGTCCAGAGAAGTGGTGGAGTCCCCATACCTGGAGGTATTTAAGAGACATAGAGATGTTGCAAGTGGTTTAGTGATGGGACTTGGTAGTCAGGTTGAAGACTGAACTTGTGGGTCTGAAGGCATTTTCTAACCTAGAAGATTATCTGATTCAATGATTTAGCTGCTATATACAGATACATCAAGTGGAAATTACGGTGGTGGATTAGGACAGTTCCCTGACTGTGAACTGACATCTCTTTTTGTGCTTCCCCCTTGTAGACCTCCCTTTTCTCTCCTGCACCATCAAATACCTGCCACAAATCATGTACCTCTGTCTACCTCACCAAAATCTGCTTTAGTTTATTGAGAACTTATCAGTGCAAACTTGTGTTCTAGGCTGTCTCCTGGGACAGAAAATGATGAGAAGTACAGCTGGCTCTTCGTTTTTTCCACTCTGTATCTCTGAAGGACATTAGAAGTCAAGGAACAATCTAAGGTGTCATACCTAGCTGCATCTTCCTATTTCACTGCAGTTTGCATGCCGCTCAGGTCTTAAGATCTTACATTAAGTGCTTTTTCCTGAAGGAGAAAATAGCAGCTTAATCAGAACCATCTGCAGGGCACAATTATTATTCAGCTATGGGGTAATTTACTTATTTCTGCTAAAACAAGCCTGTGGGAAACGAGGAGTTAATAAAATCATAAAATATCCCGAGTTGGAAGGAATCCAACTTGACCCCGCTGACGCAGCTCCATGCCGTTCCCTCGGGCCCTGTCGCTGTCATAGAGAGCAGGGCTCAGCGCTGCCCCTCCGCTCCCTGCGAGGAGCTGCAGCTGCCATGAGGCCTCCCCTCAGCTCCTCTGCTTTGGGCTCCAGAAAACAGGAGATTTCAGCCACTCCTCATACACCTTGCCCCCCAGACCCTTCCTGATCTTCATAGCCCTCCTTTGGACACTCTCTAATAGCTTTATGTCCTTCCCATTTTGTGGCATCCACTGATGCATCCAGCGGTCAAAGTGAGGCCACGCAGCACAGAGCAGAGAGAGACATCCCCTTCCCTCACCTGACTGGCAGTGCTGGGCCTGGTACACCCCAGGGTATGATTGGCCCTTTGGACTGCCAAGGCACTCTGCTGACACAGATTTAACTTGCCATCAGCCAAAACTCCAGGTCCCTTTTCAGTGCATTGCTCTCCAGCTTCTCCCAGGGCTGCCCCATCCCAAGTGCAGAATCCAGCACTTGCTCCTGTTGAACTTCATGCAATTGGTGATTGTCCAGCCCTCTGTCAACATCCCTCTGCAAGGCCTCTCTGCCATTCAGTTTCATCCACAACCTTACTTAGTATATCTTTGAAACTTTTATCAAAGTCATTGACAAAAGCATTAAAGAGACCTAGCCCAAAAAAGAAGCCCTGCAGAACCCCACCAGTAACTTTCTTCACCACCATAAGGTGTACTCCTGCATTGATTTGGATGACTGATAACTTTCATTATGCGTGGGCCCCGCTATATTGAAGAGTAAAAGATGGTTCACAGAAATTAAGGGTAAAGATAGTTTACAGAAGCAAATATGCAGAGGCTGCTAAAAGAATGGGGATGGTAACAAGCTGGGATAAGGACAAAGTGTGTGTGTGTGTGGGGGGGGGGGGAGGACATAAGGATAAGTAAGTGTTTTGAGAACAGCTTGAGGATATTTAGTGAGTAAGTGATAAGATGTCCACAAGGCAAGTTAGAACTGGTTCTGGGGGCTACCCCTCCCACAGGGTCAGAAGTTTACAGCGAGGAAGGCTACCAGCCTTCGCAAGGAAGATGATGAGCCTTCATCCCAAGACCACCAGGAGAAGACCCCAGATGATCACGATGCATGCGCAATGGGGAGGGACCGTGTGCTAAGGGGTTCTCAGAAATATAATGAATGTGTATAGGAATTCTGGGAAAATTATTGATTATGTATTAGTTCTGCCTATATCTGTACCAAACTTTTGCCCTATGGTGTGCAAGTGAGGTGGAGCTATCCCCCTTGCACCAGGGTGTATGCACATCACTCATTAAACATACCTGCTTTATAACTACTTCGTGGTTATGGAGTTTGATTTCCGCATGTCAATATGACGCTTCAGCTTTTTGTGTGTGTATGTGTGTTGGCAGAACCTGACCTCTTTGTTCCATGAGGTTCCCGGAGAGCCCCTGTTGTGCTGATGTCCCCTCAGCTACTCCTCCTTACCTTCCCCAGAGACTTGCCAACTAGCATGCCCTCCCTGTCTGTAAGCTTCCTTGAAGGGAAACCTCACATTGCCCTTCAGCTTTAAGCTTAGCTTGGCCAATTCTCTTGGCCCTGAACTTTCAGTTGGAGTGAGACTGTCCTCTCATTCCCACATCCCACTCAGAGTGATTCAGGAATGAACGCCCAAGGGAGGTCGGTTGTCCTTATTCTTTTCTCTCTTGATCCGGAAATAGAATTCCTCCCCTTTCCATCTTTCTCTTTCTCTTTCTCTTTCTCTTTCTCTTTCTCTTTCTCTTTCTTCCTCTTCCTCTTTTTCTTTCCCTGTCCGTCTCTTCCCCTTCCCCTTCCCTTTCCCTTTCCTTTTCCCCTTCCCCTTCCCCTTCCCCCTCCCCTCCCTTTCTCCCTTCTCCCATCCCTCTCCCCTTTACCCCTTCCTCCTTCTCTTCCCACTTCCTTTCTTTCAAATCTCCAAAATGTTCAAGTAGTTTTTAGAAAGAACATTTCAATATCTCTTGATATTTCACAAAGTAACAATACTAAGTTAGAATAATTGAATCAGAATCATCTGGGTTCAAGACACTCAGGATCATCATGTCCAGCCATCAACCTGACTTACCAAGTTGCATTGTGAGACTGCATCATATAATGTTACACCCACACATCTCTTAAAAAACTACAGAGATGGGAACTCCACCACCTCACTGTGCAGCCTGGTCCAATGCTAGACCGCCATCTCCATGAAGAAATGCTTCCTGACATCCAATTTAAACTTCCCATGGAGAAACTTAAGGCCATTTCATTGCATCCCAGTGCTTGTGACCTGCGTAAAGAGACCTACACCTCCTGACTGCAGATTCCTTTCAGATTGTTGTAAAGAATGATGAGGCCTCCCCACAGCCTCCTCTTCTCCAGACTGAACATCCCCAGTTCCCTCAGCTGCTCCTCTGTGCAGCAGTGGTTCCTGTTACAGTCAGAAGAGCTTTGGTCCCAGGCCAACACACACATCAATCATCACTGTTTAAGTTCAGCAATGTAGTTATATAGCTGTTTTTGCTAGATGCCACTTCACACGTAGACACAAAGGGAGATGTATTTCCTGGTGGTCTTTCACAGAATGTCAGCTCAAAAGCATGTTCAGACAGTCACATTATTTTAAAAATGCTTTTAGGACAGACCTTACAGGGCCCGTGGTTTAATGGCCATATGTACTGGGGACATGCCTGCTTCCCACCCTTGGTTGCCTGTGCTCATCCTCAGGAGAGAAAAGGAGTAGAGGGCTCTAAGGAGTGCAGCTGCTCTGCAGTTCCAGCATTGCTGCCAGGACTTAGAAGGGTGCCAGAAATTAAATTTCCCTGGCATTTTTTCAAATGTCACCCAAGGCTGGCACAGGGTGGTCTGGTAGCATTTTTCTTTCTCGCATATAATTGCAGCCTAGTGGCCTTGTTAAAATGCTTGATTTTATGATCTGTTTTTTTTCTCCTAAGCAGCTGTTTATACACTTTATTAATGGTGACTAATTAAGTCCCTTGGATAAAGTCCTTTGGAAGCTATCCAAAGACATAAACCCAAATAAGCCTCGGCAGTGTGATGAAACACAGTCTCTAAAATATCTTCCCAAAAGACATGTAAGCAGATAGCAGATGGACCAAAGAAGGGTCTGATGAAAAGGGGAGACAGAGAAGATATATAGATTCAGGTAGACATTATCCAAAACCTCGAGGAGGAGGAGGAGGGGGAAGGAAATGAGCATAAAATGCCTTAAAGTTACTTTTATGCATGAGGTCTTTAGGACCATCAACTTGTATTTATAGCCAGCCCATGTCACTAATGCACTTCTGGGCAAAGAGGCAATGACGGGACCCACACTGGCAGACCAGAGCCATCATGAAAAATAAAACATCCTCAAAGCAAAGAGCAGCTGTGAAGTCAGGCTGTTGACCTCCTCACTCTGGACAGTAAATCCCCTTCTTGGTTTTTAAAAGGCATTTGGAGAAGGCAAGCAGAGAGAGGACCTAAAATTAAGAGTAGGTGAAATTTTGATACCTGGGTACAGTGTGAGACTGAGATGAGGAGGCAGTGAGCGACCTCTATGAGCAGAGAGTTGGAGACCCCAAAACTGACCCCTGCTCAGCTCTGCTGGCTGTGGGGCTGGGCAAGAATGAGATCTCTCTGATCTTTTCTGGGGTCTTGATCATAGTTATTTCAATGCCGTTGGGAAGTCAGCACCAGGAGAGCAGAAAAATCTGACTTGAGGATTTCATAGTTATGGTCTGCACCTCAGAGTCCCCAGTAGAGAACAAAATCACTTTTGACGTGGCCTCAGAATATGTGGGAGAAAGGACAGGCCTGTAGCCATCTAACCTTGCCTTGTGTGTTTTTTTGGTGACAGTAACTACTGATAAAGGTGTCATCTTCTGTTGCCATTCTACAGATAAGAGAGCTCCCCATAGGCATCATACAGGCATCTTGGCACAGAGTGCACAGATCTTAAATTTCAGAGAACAAGGATGTATCAGGCTGACAAACTTTCCTTCTCATGAGATCGGCCACTGTTGAAAAATGGAGAAGGAACTGCGAGTGCTATTATGTTTTAGCGACTCCTGTGTTTTCTTCTGGCCACCCTGGGACACCTGGTGCACCAGGTTATATTGCAGCACTAGCAAAGTTAATATAGGGTGAATAGATGAAGCCTCAGGAGTGCAGGCATAGGATGAGAGTGGAGATCTTCAAAGTAAAAACACTAGGTGATACCAGAGGCCTCAAGGCTATAACAATATGTAACTGGTTACAGGTCATCAGAGGGGTGGATGAACCTGTTTTAGGCCTTGACAAGACCGAAGATCCTATGCCAGGGAAGTACACATGGCTCAGTTGTGCTAATGAACCTATTAGCTTTGCTGAGCTATATTCTGAAGTGTGTTGAAAAAAACAGAAATCTCTTGATGACAGAAACTGTATGGCTTAAAACATGGACCTTCTGTTGGGAAACCAACCAGTGTCGGCATAAGGGCCAAGAACCTTGATCACGTGCAGGCTCAGGCAGCAAGCCATGGACGTTGCCCATGGCTGATAGCACAGGCCATGCTGCTTGTTGCTATCTGTTTAAGTATCATGTCAATATTCCTGAAGGCAGTGAATAAAGGGCTAATCTGTTATATTGTTAAAACTGTAAGAGTAGTTGAGCATGAACAACGGGAATGATATGGGGCCATTAGTTAGGGGTGGAGTTTGGGGCATCGAATAGGCATACAAGATTGTAACAAATTTCTAGAATTAATTGTAATAACCACTCCTTGTACCATAAATATGCATGTATTACCTCTAGAAATAGGGATGTTCACCTGCTTTCAGTGTGCAGGCTAGGAAGGAGTTATCCCCTGCACCCGGCCGGCCGAATAAATGTACCTGCTCCATGGGGCTGCTGGGGTGGGTAACTAGCGTCCTCGTGGTCTCTGGTCCAGGTACAGTCCCTGGAGGGCACTGAGTTATGGTGGCTTTCCTGTGGTTCAGGCAGGGAGTGAGAAATCTTGAGGTCTGTCTGAAATGTTCATCTGCAGCATGGGCAAGCTGCTGATTCACTTCTTCCTGAAGTGCCGCTGGCCTCAAACAATGCAAGGAAAAAAAGGGTTCTGCTGTTGACTGGGAAGTTGGGATCCCATTGTTTGATTGATTGTTTGTTTATTTTCTTTTTCCCTTTCATTGCTTTGTTTTCAGTCTCTTCCAGGCAGCTGACTCTGTCTCATTCATCAGGCTAATTGATGATGGGTGATGTGGCTTTATAGAAAACAGAACTTGCCTGAATAACTAGATTGTTCTTCATTTGCCTGTTTCAATGAGCGAGATGGGATGATGGTCAGCAAAAGTGCTGGTGTCACGCATGTCCTCAGTCATGGCCCACACTCAGTGCCAGTGTGGTGAGATAATGTCATAATATACCTAGCAAAAGGCTCAGATGGGATCTTGGTGTGGGCTTGTCAGTACTTCGCCACTACATGTGAGAGAGCTTCTAACTCATTGCCACAGCCAGATTGCTGAAGACAATTGCTGGAGGGGCCACACTAAATAGATGTCCATCAGTGGGACAGCTGTGGGCAAGTTCACAGAATCGCTGACTCAGGGTTTGGAAGAGGCCTCTGGACATCACCAAGTCCAACACTGCACAGCTGTGTTTCCAAAAACACTTGTAATTCCTTGGTTTAATGATTTGTAGGAATTTATAGAATCATAGAATTATAGAATATCCTGAGTTGGAAGGGGCCCACAAGGATCATAGAGCCCAAATCTTGACTCTACACAGGACTAAACAAAAAAGAAAAACCCCATTGTCTGAGAGCAGTTTCCAACCATCAGTGTCCAAACAATCCGTCAGCTTGGGGCCATATCCACTGCCCTGGGCAGCCTGTTCCATGCCCACCATGCCCACTGCCCTCTGGCACAGACCCTGTCTCTAACCCCCAGCTGCCCCTCCCCTGACACAGCTCCATGCCGTTCCCTCGGGCCCTGTCGCTGTCACACAGAGCAGAGCTCAGCGCTGCCCCTCCGCTCCCTGTGAGGAGCTGCAGCCGCCATGAGGCCTCCCCCTCAGCTCCTCTGCGCTGAGCACACCAACGGACCTCAGCCACTCCTCATACGTCTTGCATTCCAGGACTTTCACAATCTTTGTATCTTTCCTTTGGATGCTTTTTTAGTAGCTTAATGTCCTTCTCTCACAACCAGTATAGTGACTTGGTCTTCACATCTGTATGAGTGTCATCATTGACAATGTTGATGCCTTCAAGAACCGTAGACACACACTGCCACAAACTGTGGCCAATCTTTAAAAATGAAAGGGTGACAGATTCCAAAAGCTGGGTTGAGATTTAAGGCCGCACAAGGCAACAACAACTGGGCATATTCAGTATATTTCAGTGGTTTTCTATTGAATGCCATCACAGGGACAGGATGGGTTGCAGAAGCAGGAAGGCAATTGATCTCAATATGTATCATCTCAACAGTGCACAGGGCCAGATAAGAGCTCTGCTTTTCTTTGATCCTCTTCATTTGGAGAGATGAGTAATTTTTCCCTGTACTCTATATTTTTCTGCTCCTTTTCTGATTGCATCTGAAGATGACAGAAGTCTGCAACAGACTGGGAGCTTAAGGATTCACAACAATTTGCACAGAATGTCTAGGGTTGGAAGGGACTTCCAGAGGCCATCTGGTCCAAAATTTTCCTCCTGCCTTAATGGGAGCTGTGAGTTACATCACCCATCTGACTGCCATTCATCTTTCCCCTTCTAAAGGAGACGTGGCCAAAGGGATGCCGACACCTGCCAATGGTTCTGGAGCCAGCAAAGGCAACATCATGTTTGGCTGGTGAGCTGGAACTGGTGCAGCTGAGCGAACCTAGCAAAAAAGCTCTCTCTGGCAATAGTGTGGGATTATGGAGGCAAAGTCCACACCTTCCCTTCTGGGGTTGCTGGAGGTAGAATATTCCTCAAAAGGGGTCAGGTAAACCGGGGAAAATAGAATGCAATTCTTGGCAAGTGAGAAGTTTTGAGAACAGCTACATCCTGCTTTTGAAAGGGTCTGGGACCCAGTTCCAAGGCGATGTGTACATCCTTTGCCTCCTTTGAAACCGAGCCGCCTTTAAGACATGGAATTGCCTCCTTGGACCCAGTCTGAAGGCATTTCAGGAATCTGGCTGGGCCTCTGAAATCACTGGGCTACGTCTGACAGCTGTCTTGCATCCCGTAGTATCTATTAGAAACATTAAGACTGTAGCATTTCTGAGAACAAAACAAAACAAAACAAAACAACAACAATAACAAAACCAGACTATTTTTACTGATATTTGACTATAATTTAGTATTTTATTACCACATCAAAATTCACAGTGTCAATAGAAATGGTTTGAACTTAGTGTGTTTTCACTGGGAAAAGGGAACTATTCATTTGGGTTTTGGCACATGGAGGCATTTTTAATTGTCAGAAAGTAGCCTGAAAAAATACTGAAGTTGCTGTTTTTTAAAAAATTTATGTTTCCTGTTCCATATCCTAAAACATACAGATGTGAATATCCAGACATATATTACTGAAAATCCTGACCTGGGAGTTTTGCTGTAGCCTAGATGTGGGCTGTAAGTCCTCAGCTGTGGATACTGCGTGGCTTTGCTAATGTTGTATACAATTGCACGTGAATGACACTTTTCTTTTGGGGCACTTTATCAATCCATTGACCTTTGTAGGGTCACTTTTAAACAAATTAAAATTGGGGCTGCAGCTGTGTCAGTCAGCTGGCAATGAAGCTTACCTGTCCTGCTGGTGGGCCAGGAAGGGCTGTCGGCTGCTGATGGAGGCTCCAGGGGGTGTCATGCTGTTGTAGCGCTTACGTTGTCAAACGGTGTGAAGTATTCCCCTTGGGAATCAAGTTGCTTGGCAATACAGCCATCTTGTTGTACATCATCTGGGCTGTGCAGTTGAGCAATGTCTGAGACCAGGCAGGGGGGCTAGAGGTGCTCAGTAAGGAAGACCGCAGCCAGTCTGGTAACAGTCTGCACGCAACTGCCTGGCTTCTTGAAGGTCAGAAGCCTGAAGGATGGGGAAAAGCTTGTAATGAGCAGTGGTGGACCCTGTTTAGCCCATGAACCCCACAGAGTACTCCCTTTGCTAGTCCTTCCCTAAGATTTCCTTCCTCAGAAAATCAGAAAGAGTCTTCAGCCCGCACTAAGTTTGTGATTTTGCATTCACCTGCATCTTCCGTTCCCTTTGGGTGCCTGAGGTTTTAATGAATGTCTGCGTGTGTGTGTGTGAGATGCACCCATTGCCTTCCAGCTATTTAGACCATTCCATGTCTTTCCAAAAGCCCATTTCTAGACAATTTTCCATTCCTAGTGACAGTAGATGCAATTCTGAGGTGTAGCTTGTGCCAGAATGCACATTTCATGCTTATCTTGTGCATCTAAGTGTGCCTAAAGCTCCCACAGAAGCCCCAGGGGACTCTCGTTTCCTTCATGGGCCACAGGTGAGGGTACATTTCCTCCATATCTGGGGACAAATTTCCTGCAGGGGCTTTCTCCTGCTTGTCATTGAGTGTGTAATCCCTTCCAGAAAGTCTCCCACACCCTGTTGGGCTGATATCAAGATGCATCTCTGATCCCCATCTTCTCTTCACTCTTCCTTTAAGATCTCCACATCAACTCAGGAGACATCATGACCTGCAGTTGGGTCATACTGAAGCATTGCTCAAACTTGACTGAAGCTCTAGTACCAGTCCTTCCCGCTGTCTGGGGAAACAGCCAGTTCAGTGGTCCTGAGTGTGTATACAGTGTGGTGCAATTTGGTTTGAGGAGAAATTTTAAAAACTTGGTTTGCCTTCTAAAAACGAACAAAAAAAAGCACAAAGCATATTGTGAAAGGTATTTTCCATGGGTGCTAGGGAACCACAGCAGAGGAGGACCAGCCTGCAGAGTAGGGCTTACTGAGCCCATCTGAGTACTTTGAGGTATGAAAGCCATGTCAGCAGCATAAGCATTGCAATAAAAAAAGGGATGACTTGACAAAGTGGGAGGTGGTGGAAGCTGGGAGGTGAATGTGTGATCCTGAGATCAGTCCTGTCATTGCCAGCATCACTTGGGTCTCTTGGGCTCTCCTGTTCCTCCCAGATCTGTAAAAGGTGAGCCAGAGTTTGGGAGAGGAGCTGTGGCAGGGGCATGAGAATGAGTTGTTTGGTGGAAATCAATGAAACTGTTGTGGGGCTGGCTGAAATGTAAACAGACCTTTATCTGACAGGCAGAATTTTGCAAGTGACAAGTCTAGCCCGTGACAAAATTCTAGACAGCTGGGCCTAGAGATGGCCCTAATGCTTGTTGTGGATTGATATGGTGTGAGTGGAGGCACTGAAGCACTGATAAGAAATCTGTGCTGCTCCTCTGCCCTGTATCTCATGAGCCTTTTCCTAATTAGTTTTGCACTTCTGAATAGGCTTCTGCAAATGTTTGTGCTAGAATTCACTGGAAAAAGACCGACAAAACTAGCAGTGAGTGCCCTGCTGTGATGGCTCACTCCTTGTAGGGAGGGTGAGAAGTTAGGTGACCATCATTTATCATGAGGGTCCATCACTCATAATGAGGGACAGGGGCAGCAAGGTCTCTTGGACAAGAGCCCCGGTAGGACCGATCACAGCATCTTGTCATTCCAACCCACTTCGGGGTAGTCACTGCCAGTGGCACACAGAGAACATGCTCAGAAAGTTGTGGCTTGGGACACTGGCGACACAGTGAGCTGCAGTGCCTAGAAGTGATCCCTCACCCTTAGTCACTGAGAATGGAGATCAGACATGAGGTCTGTGAGAGGGACTGAGCGTGCAGCGCTTTGCTTGCCAGCAAACGTGGAGAGGACTTTGCTGAACAGTAAGATGGCTTTGTTGTGCCACAGGAACCTTCCAGGCTTCAGCCTCCTACCTGAGCTGCACAGGAGTGAACTGCTGTATGCCCACAGCCTGCCCATTTGTCAAAC
Source organism: Alectoris magna (assembly GCA_030625065.1). NCBI lineage: Eukaryota > Metazoa > Chordata > Aves > Galliformes > Phasianidae > Alectoris > Alectoris magna. The sequence goes on from CM060560.1 coordinate 113,609,896, forward strand.
TCTCTTAGGGGGAGTTGTCAGACATTATATGTGAGGCAGATTTGGATCTCTGCTGATGGTAGGTGAGAAACAGGATGCTAGTTCCATGCCAAAATACTCCTCTGAGCCTTTGTGGAGAGGCTTATCCATGGTGGGAGAATCCTTTCCTTTCTACCACACAGGCATTGGAGGAGTGTGCAGACAGTTATCTTTCATCACGTTATGGAGAATGGAAACGATAACTGTTTCATATGCAGTGCATGCAGTAGAAAACGAGTTGACAAAATGGGCCTAAATTTCACCAGGAGGAATTTAAGATGGGAGACCTTGGTCTCTCCTTGGAGCTCTCAGTCCGCTCCATGTGGAAAGCCGGTAAATAGAACCAAGCTGTTTGCAGCAAAATTAGAGATTTTTCCAGATCCCATATGGTTTTGCTTAAGAGAGAGCAGACTTCAGTGAGAAACAGTGCTCGGGAAGTGAGTAGGAACTTAGCTTATGTCTGCATTTCTAATTCTGGTTTGTACAATAATTCTAATTCTCGGCCTCAGTTGCTCATTGGAAATGTCCACACGCTGTTTTTAGATCATTCTGGGTGTAATTTGCAGAAACCTATTCTGTAATTTTATAGCATTGGTTCAAGAGTGGGTTCACAGTGAGCTTGGTGGGCCTTGCATGCTGAATGTGTTTAATCAAAGTCATCAGTCTTAATCACAGAATCATAGAATGGCCTGGGTTGAAAAGGATCTCAAAGATCATCTAGTTTCAACCCCCCTGCCACGGGCAGGATCGCCAACCACCAGACCGGGCTGCCCACAGTCTGAAGATATTACAACTCATGGGTGAATTGGTACTGCAGGGAATGCCCTAGTAACAGTATGAAAAGTTAAGAATGACTTCTGCTATGAAAATGGCAGGGCTCAATCAGCAATGCTGAAGAGTAGGGCTGAATGGCACTGTTGACATCTTTTGTCATTTTTAAAATGCAATATGTAACAGAATTTGCATCACTCAAAAAAAATTGTTTTTTAAGGCTGCTGAATTGCAACACTGTCCCATTCTATTCAACCACTTCTCCATTGCTTGCAGTGCCTGTATGATTTTGACCGTTCTGAGTTCAGTTCTGTAGCAAAAATCTTTGGTGAACAGCATGAACCCATACATGCTCTGGGAGAGTAAGGGATTTTATTTACTTTCTTTTTACAGTCAAACAAAAGGACTGAGGACTAATCATAGTGAATAAAAACAAATCCAGGGAAAACCACCAAAGGCCCTTCAGAGTGAGTGCGGATCCCACCAGTCCTAGGGAGATCTTCACTCTTTCAATGTGAACAAACAGGCAGAATCCGTTTCAGGCGTTTGGGGTGGGCTGGGAAGTGATGGGTCTTGCTCTCACAGCTCTAGTGCAAATCCCTTACAATTATCGGACTGGGAAGTCCACCACCACATCCCAGAACGGCTGAGGTTGGGAGGGTCCATCTGGTCCAACCCAGCGTTGGTTGCTTCAACCCAATTCAAGCAGGGCTACCCAGAGCGGGGTACCCAGGACAACATCCAAAACTCATTTCATCTATAACAAGCTCAAACACCACACGCCAGCCTTCCAAGCACATGGCCCAAGCAGCCATTCCTGGTGATGGTCAGACTTAACAGCAATCACACGGGGATCCCCGAGAGAAAAACAAATGCACAAAGACACCTGTCACGTTCTTTTGTCTTTTTTTTTTTTGTCTTTTTTTTTTTTTTAATTATTCCTTCATATTCAAACTTCACAAACAGTGTGAACTTGTACAATACCTCAGAAAGTGAAACTTACAAAAAAAGTGCTGGTAACATTAAAAAAAAAAATAATAAACAAAAAAAAACAAACATCATTCTTAGCAACATCAATTACTCTTCCACACAAAACAGAAACCTTGTAAAATTTATTTCCGTATTTTTTTTAAGGCGTAATACTTCCGTATAAAGTATATGCAAGAGATAAAACTTCACAGTATTCCAAAATGTCACAATAATAATAATAATAATATAGTATAATGAAGCGCTACAGTTAATTTTCTTTTTTTCTTTTTTTTTTTTTTTTTTTTTTCCTGTTTTAAATAACAAATACAAGTCACAGGTAAATATACGTGAGAAAAATACGAGGCTAATATTAAATGGCAGGTAAGGATACTCTCACTGTAAGAAAAAACTGGCAGGATGTGTGTATTTATTCTATATTTTAAAGCACTTGATAGAAAAGGCGTATGCAAGGTATTTTTTTTATTTTTATTTTTTAACAATTTTCTATTTGCTTGTTTTTGATAACTGACATACCATTTACAGAGTATAATGAGAGAAAAAAAAGGAACTTAACCCCTCAAAACTGTTGACCTGCTCTTCACATCATCACAAACCATGTTTCTCCAGAGATGTCCGTATCGCGGTGCACGTGTGGAGCGTGGCGGGCAGGCGAGCAGCAATGCGAGCGAACGGGGCTCAGAAGGGCCACATCCTTAGGTCTCCATGCAGGCAAGGCCGCTGCTGAATGCAGGGAGTTGCTGGCGTGGAGACCCAGGGATGCAGCCCGGGGTGCAGCTTCCCATTCATTCCACGCTGACTGTTTGGAATTTTCCTTAAAACGAAAGCACCCCATTTGTTCCCCTCCACTGCTCAGCAGTTTTGCCTTCCCCTTTCCTCTCTCCATGAAACAGAGCAAAGATCGACCCAGAAATTTCCACCCAGGTCCCCCCACTGATGCCACGAGGAAGTGCAAGGTGATGGCCGCATGCTCACTCCCGTGCCACGTTGTGCAGAGTGGCCCCGCACGCCCGCACGTCTCCACTGGCAGCCACCGCTCAGCCCATGGGTAACAAAAAGACAGCAGATAGCATTAACACATCAGTAAGGTGCTCAAAGAAAAAAAGGTGGCTCCCGCTCTTGCACTCTTGGCATGGGAAAGCCACGTAAGGTGCTTCAAAAAGGTTTTTTTGTTTTTGTTTTTTTCTTTTTTTCTCGTTTTTTCTTTTTTTTTCTTTTTTTTTTGTTTTTTTCTTTTTTTTTCAGTTTCAGACGTTTTTAAAAAAAGGACTGATCGAGCATGTGGTACGTGAGAGCAAGGCCGAGAGTTTTGAGACTTCTGACATCCTCCACAAACAAAAGCTTCCTCAGGGCAGGATGCGTTTCACTTTGTTTGCTTTTCTTTTGCAGGTGGATCAATTTAGATGCAATTTGTTTTTGTTTTTTCCCCCCTCTCCCCCCCCCATATAAAACAAAACAAAAAACAACGTAACCAAACAACCCAATGTAAGAATTAGTGTAAAAGTCAAACTGTGTTATTGGGCTGAGTTTTTGTTTTTGTTTCTGTTGGTTTTGCCCATTCACTCAGTTAGCACCGTTCCTTTTTATTCCGGTTACAACCCAATTCCTCCTGTAATTATTGTATATACAGAAAGGACCAAGTAGTTGCTTTTGTTTTTTGTGATCTGTTTCAAGAGCCCAACGTAATTCCTCTGCTGCTGCTGTGTTTGTGTAGCATCTGGTTTCATGAGCTTAAGGAGAAAGGTTATAGTCTGCTGATAGTTAAGGTTGATGTGTGTGCTCAATACGCATACACGTTGTTCTATACAATACACACTGCATGGAGTACATTTCAACTGGAGAGGTGAACTGGGTTCAAACACATGTGCACTAGCTTCCCCTATGCATTTGAAACAGTCTGGAGCTTTGATTTGATTTTTTTTTTTTTTTTTAAAGTGCATTTAAAGCAAAATAACTGGCATTCACATGCCCCATGGAAAACACGATAGTGGTAGAAAGCTATACTGTGCTGAACTGCTTGACTCGACAACACCAAAAGCAAATGGGGCAGTGACAGGCCTCAGTGTAGGCAGCTATTCTTGGGCAGCACCATTGGCAAGGAGGGAAGGCAGGAGGTGGCGGGAGGGAAATTGCTTGAGAGCTCGAGTATTTGAACGTCTGACATAGCTGTGTCATTCCCAGTACAGCTTCCACTGCGGTGATCACTGACCTCTGTCCTACAGATGCACACGTCTGACTCTCCCTAGCTCTAACTGTCATCGATACTTCCGTGTGTGTGTCCCAAGTGCCAGCATCTATTAGGAGTAAGGCACTGCTGAATTTACAGTTTTACAAAAGATGCAAAATAATGCAACCCTAACAATCCCAACTGCCCGCAATGCTCTCCTCCCTCCCTCTCTCTCTCTCTCTTTTTTTTTGGGGGGGAAATATTGCATGTGATGTAGTTTATACTAAGCGTATAGTGTGACAAAAGGCCTTGGACAAATGTCTTATGTCCATCAGCACCAGAAGTTGATAGGATTACACCCTTCCTCTGATTACGCATGCACATGTGCAGACCATTAATGTGATGCACCCACTGCTACCCTGCTACTCCTCATTGTCCCTAGAGCCTGACCTACAGAAATATTCCCAGCCCCTCATCCAAAGCATCTTCTGGCTCCTTGATGGAAACGATGAAGGGACATTTCTTAGCCATCACTCAGCAGCATGGGTTGATGGTCCTCCTGCTGGGTGGGTACTATCTGGGGTTGCTTTGCACCGATTCTTAAAACCGGGAAAAGCCTCCATAGTGCAGCAGGCAAGTACGCAGAGAGGGCAGAGGCAGCTGGCTCCATGTCTTTCTAACCAGGCCTCATGCGCACAAGAGCAGCTGTGGGTGGCAAGCCACTTTTTCCAGAGCTAAAGTGCTATTTCCTATCCATAGTTTTGACCTGGGAATAAGCCACGCTTCAATAACAGGGTGGGGTTTCCTGGCCCTAAAAATACCATAGCCTGTCCATCATAATATGCATGTGCTGTGGCAGCTGGTGTATCCTTCTGCTAAAACACTGAAAAATGATCCGTCAACTCCTTTCCCCGAGCCAGGATCCCACTGGCTCCTCTCACCTTTTACCAAACAACAGGGCTGCTTGTAAAGCAGAGAATACAGAGAAAGTAAGAAAAGCAAGCAGACAGTGGGGATTACAGCAAAGAAAGCACGAGACCAGACAGTCTAGCACTTCACTACTTGGCTGGTCAGTTGAGCCACCATCATTAAAATGTACTGAGGTTAAAGGAGTCTAAACTGCTAAGGACTGGGTTTTTTAAAAGTGACACAAACCTTGGGCAGGAATTGAGTTGCCTTTTTTGTCTTGTGGTTTAAAAGTCATCTTGATAAGGCCACAAACTGCATTGGTTTCCTCAATATAACTACTTGAGAATGACAGGAACCCCAATAGAGTGGGCATTTCACTCAGCCAGGACAGGAACCAGAGTGAAAAGCCATCCCATGCCTGCTAGGAATGATTCTTAGGAGAGGGGACCATCAGAGGAGGTGGTGGCAGAGGGTGTCTCCTCTGCCACCCTCTGCCAGGGAAGACGTGCTATTTGATGAAAGGGAAAGGAGTTAACAGCTCTCTCTGCTCCCCTTCTCCTCACCACCACCTTGATGTTTTGCTGGATGCCTGCAGACAAGCAGCACTCCTTAGCAGCCTCCTTCTGCGTCTTGCGTGTGTAAGGTGGGGAAGGGGAGGAGGTTGGCATAAGTACAAAACTGGAAAAAGAAGGCACATGATTTTACTCAGTCCTGACTGAACCCACATTTTGAAAGCAAGGGCAGTTTAGGCAGAGGGCAAAAAAAGTGCTCAGTGGAGCAGACGCTCACTGAGAAGAAATCTCAGGGCAAAGGAAGAGGGATAATAAAAAGGAAAGGCAGGAGAAATGAAGGCCACATTCAGCTTTCTGTCTGCTTGACAGTCTCAAGATTTGGCTGCATTATTGTCCAGGAAGGAAGAGTCTGGTTGGTCTAGTATGTAGCCCAGTTACATATCTCCAGTTTTTTTGTTACGGCTGTTGGTGTCTTCCTCCTTCCCTTTTCTCTGGTCCCATGAGTACCTGGAGCACTGCTCTTCAATCTTGTTAAGAATATTCTCCCAAACTGTGTACACCACACACCTCTCCAGCTGCCTTCAGCCTCTACTTCTTCTCAGATCCAGACCCACTGATCATACCGAGCAGCGCTCCCCGCTGCTCGTGCCCACTGATGGGGTGCCAAAAAAGCTTGTTGGCAGCTGTAAAGGCAAACCATCCCCAAGGTTTTGGTTGGCTTGGGTTGGTGAAGTTGTCCCGAAAGCTGCTGGTTTGAGGATGGGCAAGCTAGGGGAGCTGCTTACTGAAGAACTGGGATGCCATTTACAGAGGTCATCATGAGCATCACAGCTCTCGGTTGCTTAGCCCCTTGCACATTGCCAAGTCTACTGAACCACACGGTTTCCTTCCCTTGCAAGCCCTTCTCTTTCCCGTGGTATAAATGAGAAGAAGTAAAGCTGACGGTCCACGTAAAGGAATTCCCAAACATTGTTTGCATTCTTCTGTCTCAAAACTACATCTAGTTTCTCTCCCTCCCACCATCCCCCCCGGATTTGCTCAGGAAATCGTAAGGCAGAGTAATGAGAAGGTAGGATCACCAACAGCTCTATGAAGACACAGGGTGGTAAAATGCTTCCACACAAACTCACAGTCCAGTGTTTGTGACATTTCATAAATAACTTTTTTTTTTTTTTTAAAGAAAAAAAAAAAAAAAGAATAACACAAGAACAATCCCTTTACTTACTCATCTGAAACAAAATAAACAGCAGTGGCTACAAACTTCTTCTCGTAACAATTACAAAAAAACTCCCAACAATACAATCCCCCAACTTTTAACACGCGCCTTGAATGTTTTATTTTATTATTTTTTTTTTAACCTCAAAACTGCAGCATATCCTTAAGGGCAAACTTTTCAATTAGGTTTTTATGTTGTTTTTTTTTTTTTTTTTCTTTCTTTCTTTCTTTTTTTTTTCTTTTTTTTTTCTTTTTTCTTTTTTTTTTTTTTTAAATAATGTGTTCACCAAAAAGAAAAAAAAAAAAAAAATCCACAAAACAGTCTTGTACCAAGAAAATGCATTCAAAAATAGAAAATACTACACAACAAAAATATGTACCCTTCCTTTCCAAAAGAGTCTTCACAAAAATGTAGAAAAATGCCAACCATTTTCTTTTTTTCTTTTTCTTTTTTTTTTTTTTTTTTTCTTTTCCTGAACACTTAACTTTCAACCTAGGGCACAAGTGTTTATTGACTTCTAATGTCTGTTTTTGCATAAAATATGGAAGATACAAACCAACTATCAGGACTGTGAAGTTACAAAAAACAACACATTATTCTCCCCACCCCACGTTCCCTCCTTAGAAAACGAAACGGAGAAAGCCAATGTTTCAACGACTGATTGAACGCTATCGGGCTAGGAAAATCATCAGCTGATATGGGGATTGAAAGATGCCGGCATAACAGGAAAATCATCTGCCTTTTAAAAGGCGCGCTCTTTGCATTTATTCCAACGCGCATCTGTCCCGCTGGGCGCAAATGACCAGGCACTGGGAGGCAGCACACAGCCAAGTATGGGACCCGGGAAGAATTTGGGGTGTGGAGCCCCTGGATTGTATGCATGTGTGTGTGTTTTACTCGCAAAAGAACCAGAGCCGTTTTGAAAGACAGAGAGGATCTTTCCATATGCCTTAAAAGTGCAAGGGCAATTTCTGGATTATAGTAGTTAAATACGCAACGTTTTACTACACTTACAAGTCAAGTCCATTTTCTGGCAAAGGCAGGCTCTTCGACCAGGGTTAATCAGATTGGCTCACGGCTGGGAGCGGGTAACAGTGGAAAGCTGGCAGGCAAAAAGTGTCACGCAAAGGTGCATCCAGAACTGACTTTCTCAGTGGGAAAGTGTTTTGCCTACCTCAAACATGGTTTAATATGTATTATGTGATTAACACAGCCGAAAGACTGACATAAGTAACATCTAGCAGTGGGGACTTAGTTATAACAGGGAAGGCATCTGTATCTCGCACACGTGGCTAAATCCATCTTTTGTGTACCTCCTTCGACTTCATTGCAATTACATCTGCTTGCACCAGGGATGAATTTGCCCCGTTGACCAAGTAGGAGCCCAGCTCCGCAAAACATTGTGCTTAAATATTCCAGATTGCAGAGCTGGGATCAAAGAGGCTTCTCTCTTCCTTTGTTTGAGATTGATTGTTTTCTTTCTAGCATATATTTTAGAGGATGCTTCCACTGTAAGGAAGAAGAGGGGAGCTTTTTCTTAGTTTTTTTCCACTGCATGGCTGTGTGTTTTCCTTCTTTTTTTTTTTTTCTTTCTTTTTTTTTTTCTTTTAGTTTTCAAATGGCAAAACGTGTTTGTGTTTACTTCCAGTGCATTTCTGTCTCACAAATTCAAAACAAAAAGGAAACATTATTTTTCCCATCCTTCAAAAGGAAAACAAAAACAAACCAGACCGATAATGGACAATACAGTAAAATCAGGCATTATAAAAGACAACATGATGTGCAACAGCAATACCAAAGAAACAAAAATTATACATATATATATATATATACACACACATATATATATATATATATTAGGATACAGGTACGAATGAGCCAAGAAAGCTATCTAACCCCACTACTGGATGATTGGTAAGCATTGGTTAAGAACTAGGTAAGGCTATTCTGAGATTTTTAACTTAGCACAGTTAACCACTGCTTCTCTCACACCTTTGCTTCCTGCATTTTTCACCTTTCACTCACTGGTCTTCTATGTCTTGAAACTGAATTTTTTTTCTTTTTCATATTTTTTTTTGGTCTACAGTAGAATTACATGTTAATAACAACAGCAAAACAACACCCAAGTTCATTGTGAGAGTAAGTTGGTGCCACATCCATGATGCAGAATAGAGGAGACAGACAACAGAACAACTGCATTCAGTTTTTCACACAAAAAGCATGTTCAAGGGCAACAGCATAGTTGATCAGAACAAGTTTGGAGCAGATGATGTAGGTTTGTAACTACACCAGCAACCAGAGCCCAGCCTTTGCCGGTGTCCTGAAGGAAAACAGCAGCTCATTGTGCTGCCCAGCTTTGCCATTCTTGTCACCTGGAGCAAAGGCTGACCTGACATCTACTCACTGCTAATTGCACTCCTGGTTTGATGGAAACCAAAAGGAAAAGGTACAAAGCTGGGCCCAAGGTTGTGACATGGTCACCTTGGCTGATCTGACAAACCACCAGCCAGCGTGGAAGTGGGATCAGTCAGGGAGGGCACCTGGCTGGCTGGCCATTTGGGAGTAGTCTAGAGTCAAACTCGGACTGCTGAAGTTGAAGTGACAGATTGCTTAGCCTTCTCCATTGGGGAAAAGAGGTGATGAACTCTGACAAGATAGTCCCGGATCATTCTGTTAGCAAAAACTCTCTAAGTTCAACAGAGATGGGAAGGCATACATTCTCTATTGCTTTAGCATCACCTTTGTAAATGTCAGCATCACCAGCCACCAGAAGCGTGTTCCCTACAAACTTAGCCATAGCACTGTGACTGAAGCTCCATCATACTTGGCTCTTTTCTTTCCTTTTCTTTTTTTTTTTTTTTCACTGGAACTTCTGAAACATAACATTTTCTTAAATGGTAAGCTATACACTTATGATAACATTGAAAACATCACTAGAACCTTAATGAACTGCAACTAAGCCACACAGTCCAAGCAAATTCTCAAGCTGATCCTCAGTAGTGCTTGTCAGTGTCTAGCAAAGGAACATATAGAAACTTGCTATCAAACAGCAAAGGGAAGTTCTGTTTTGGATCTAGCTCACTGGCCAAAGTGATTTTCATTCAAGAGAAAAGGTGCAACAATGAAGCAGGATGACATATGGAGGAGAATTATGGAATTTAGTGTTTCTCCATCTGGAGAAAAAAATAGGGCATTAAGTTATGTGGCATCTCTAATCAGCAACTTATGCTTCTTAAAATGAACCTCAAGTTATCCTTGGTTTCTCAGTCAAGCACTGTCTTACATGGGGCTTTAGTACCATGCTGAAAGAACTGAGTTTGTGCTATATTTAAATGCATTTTCAGTTACACTTGTCTCAAACTGACCATGTAAGGAGGAACAACCTGTTTAAAAGCCATTTAAAGCTATACAATCACTGTACAACTATACATCCAGGAACTGATCTGATTGAGCACTGTAACCGAACAAGAACAGAGGCTGGAATGTGGCTTTTAAAAGTGGTTTGGTTCCTCTTTACATGGGTGGGATCGGTTTTATTGAAACTGAGTCAGAAGGAATCAGGTTTAAAGAGGCTGAATTCAAACCCTGTTGGGGTGCATGGCTCAAAGCCCACTTCTTCAGGTCGCAGTACTTTAAAAAACAAACAAACAACAACAACAACAAAAAACTAGTGCAAATGGCATCTTATCACAGCATTGCAAGCACGCAGTGTTCCTCTCCTTGTCCAAACATGGCTGACATCAGGTCACCCCACAAGGGAGGAATATGCAGCAATCAGTCAGCCAGAACAGCTCAAACGACAGAAGTTCTTTATTTTACCACAGCAGGAAAGGCACTCTGGACACAGCAGGCTCAGTAACCCCTCAGCTTCATTTTTTGGGGGGAGTAGTCCACTATTCCTCTTTGACAACACAAATCCACTCTGACAGTAGCAATATATGCAGCTGCTTTAAACAAGAAAACAAAACAAAAACTCACCAAAACTAGGAGGGCGAGTATTGGCTCATAACCTGAACTAACCTCAGTAGACAGACTTGATTCCCTCCCATATCATGAACCTGTAGCTATAACTACTCACATGGAAGCAAATGCCACTTTACAAATGAAATGTGCTCTCCAGCCACTGTATTATGCTGGCTTTCAAACGTACTGTGCTTTTGTTGGGTGACCTCTGCCTCATTACTAGAAGAAGGCCTTCCAGGATTCCTGCAGATGGCTTGGAAAGAGACCATGTGTTCCACTGAATTGCCTGCTCCTGAGGGAAGAGCCGTTCAATAGTTCACCTGGCACCATATCAGGGGTTATCTCCAGTTCTCTTCCGGAACTCCCAAGCCAGGACAGATGAAATCTAACCAAAAATGCAAGTCTCAGAGTTTCTTAGACAGACACATTCTCAACTATTAAGTTTCTTCCGATTCCAGACAGGCTTGCTCATCTCACCCAGGACCAGCCTCAGGTATATTATTTCTCCTCCAGTTCTTGATAATTTTCTTGAATGAGGCAGCCCAACAATGACCAGCAACAATTAGCTCTGCACTGTGCAGCTCTGTGTAAGGCCTGCACTACTCGATACTAAGGATGCCAAAAGGTCTTAGCTTCAGGCCTACAGATAAACTCAGGGCGTGAATAGACTTTTGAACACCCAATTACTGTGGGTTTTCCTTAGGAACTGGATGATTACCTCCCCTCTTTTGTTCACGAAACCTCTGTGCACATTAGGCAGGTGGCCCCTGCGCTGCAGATGCCCTCATGTTTTACACTCCTCTCCTAGTTGTTATACAGAGTATTATTCATGTCTCTACTTTATCTTCCGGAAAAAGTTGTAAATATAATTTTACTGAAGAGATCAAAACAAACTTTTGAGAGTTTATAGATCACAACAAGCTAAAGCAAAGATGGACCTTGCTGCACATTGCCGTTGCTTTTATTTTTTCTCCTATTATCCTTGCTACAGGGCTGATGACCAAGATATAGGCCACCATGAATCATGATTGTAAAAACACTATGCTATGAATTCCATTTGTTTCCAGCCAGAAGCCTTTCCCATGCTTTACTATTTGTTTGAGTAGAGGAATCAGACTGAAGATCTAAAAATGCCAGAGAGCATCTTTGTCCAAGAAGGAATATTCCTTATTATACTGAATTCCACATCACACTTCCTTGTCCACTTGTCCTGCCTGCTCCTTCTGCCCCAAAGGCTTGACTGGAACACTTTTGATTGAATGTTCAGAATGACTTTATTGCACCATTCCCATAACAACCTTTGAAAAAAGAGCTTTTTTTTTTTTTTTTTTTTTTTTTTCCAGTGACCTTCCCCTTTGGTAAGCCTGCTTTGTGGCTTCACTTCTTGAGCTGGGAGATCATATTTACACCCAAGGGATACTAATCACAGCCAAATGGCTCTGAAGAGATCCAACCTGACAAGGCAGATCCTGAGCAGATTTTGAACTAGAAATCGGTATTTTCATATTGAAGCCTTAATCTGGATTTATGCTAAGTAGACCCCTTAACTCTTTCACAGCTACAGAGAACACTCTCTAAGAAAACAGGGGAAGAAGATCTATAGCACTCTGAATCCTGTGACGCCTCTTCTGTTTCTGTTATAGTGCTTTTTGTTACTCTTTTTTTATTTTTTAATTTTTGTTTTAACAGAAGCTATCCAGTACAGCTATCTCAGTGTCTGACTAGTTGCTTAAAGTATAGGTACCCCCAGTTCTCTTTCAACTTGGTCAAGTCTGTGATACATCTGATTTCTGTGCCCATCCCTTTCTCCTTTCCCTTCCTGCTTAATTGGCCCCTTCCAATCCCACCACATGTAAATACATTTCAGTAGTGCAATGCAGTGCAGTGCAGTCATACTTAGTGCAAAAATAAAAAGCCTTATCCAGACCAAAAAAGCACAAACTCCCTCCCCACCCCACCCAATCCCCCCAAACCAGCTCTCAGTAAAAGTATACGAATGCCCCCAAACAAAGGGGGATTTGCAGTCTCCCAGCCACGTTTTCACATGCCTCAGTTTCTCTCCTCCTCCTGCTCAATACAGAGATCTCATTAGTAGACAGGATAATTATCAAAAACATAAGAAATCAAATGACTGAAAATGGAAAGGAGACAACATTTTCTGGGGACTGCAGAAAGAAGAGAGAACTAAATGGATACAGCAAAAAGGTCAGTAGTGGTTTTACACAAACTTGTCAGATGCAAAATCTGCAAGGGTACGCCTTGCAAAGGGCATGTGTAAGTGTGGATTAAAAAAAAACAACAAAAAACTTCCCTGTTCCCAATATACAGTCTTCATTCTAACAGTGCCCAAGCTAAGGTTCTGTAGTGCAATCAACTTCTCCAAGTGGCAGCTCTCTGGCCACCCTAAAACAAATGGACAGATCAACACTAACTTCAGTTTTCACCCTCACACGCAGAGTCACACGTGCATGGAAAGTTCCCTCCCTCACCTTTCAAATACACAAGCAATATATATAAAGGATTTTTTTTTCATAGCTCTTCTAGAGCTATGGTGGGAAAAGCAGGAATTTTAATGACAGGCATATAAGCTTTTACGTACCTAAAACTGAAAATACATAGGAAAATATTATGAAGCTTACTAGTAACAAAGGCAAGTAGGTTACTGGATCCCAATCAGCTTATGCCTCCCCTAGTTTATTGATCTGTTTCAACAAAACAACATCTGCCAGGGCCTGCCACTCACTAAGGTATCACTTGGAAAAACATAATAAAGACCATGGGGGTTTCACCAGTACTTGGAGATTAATTTCTGTTTGGACAGCCACAAGAGCTTCCATCTAACACTCATAACAGTGAGAAAGGAGTGTGGGGAACCTCTAAAATAGTGTAAGAGGCCACAGTGGGGGAGGAAGAGGAAGAAAGGGAAATGTATAGAAAGAGAAACATATTAGGGCAATCCTGCTGCTGCTGTACAAGTCTGTCTACAGTTGCTCAGTATGTAGAGGAATACTGCATGATACTTCATCTAGGCTCAGGCACATGCTTTCTCATGCCTTCTCCCTTTTCTCCCGTTCCCAATTCCTTGTTGAAAATTGCAGCCTACCTAGAGCGTAAACAAAAGCAAACACCAACAAATAAACCAAAGCATAAATGAGAAACAAGTTCCTCCTTTTTCTCCCTCTTGCAGAAACAGAAGAACCATGTCCTTGAGTCAGATGCAAAGATACACTCTGTTTCATTCTAAAGATTAACAAGCCTTCAAGTGCACAGAAAGAAGCAAAGAACCAAAGAGGAGTCTAATTAAGGGCATGGGGATCCTGAATATACACCTCCAAAGCAGAAAAATGCCAGGTCACAAGGCCATTTGCTATTTATTTTTAGCGATGAGAATGTCAGAAAAAAATAGAGACCGCAACTGAATTGCTAACTGTGGGAAGGGGCCAAGCATCTAAACCCTCTCTGGGTGCAGAGCCACAGCAGTGTGTCCCATGTCAAAGCATGCACAAGACACAAAATGGGTAATACTCGCTAGCTCTTCTGTAAGGTCTATAAACATCAATTTAGCCAGTATAACCATCAGCAATGAATTTTGCTCTATTGACTGTACTTCCAGGGTGTTCTGGTCACTAAAATGGCAAGCTCATGCCAGACTATGTGGGCTCCCATCCATTCTCCTGCACAAGAGATGCAATCATATGTTTTTTAAAGAAAAAACATGTTTTCTAACGAAAAACATGATGTATTCTCTGAATTTTGGGTTATTTTAATCAGACATCACAAATAAACAATTTTATTTCACCCATATGATTACAGAACAAGGTACCGCAAGAGATCCTCTGGGTAAAATAGCCAGAAATGTAGAATCATTTAACTCATATCACTGAAGCAATGTTCCTGGGTCATAGCTCTCATTTATACCCCAAACGCTTGTACATTGTTCTACTAATAGAAAAGTGACACAGCAATGCTGTAAATTATAGAAAAGCAATTGCTGTGTATCATATATCTACACTAGCTTTTGTGGCCCCCTATTTAATTATTTAAGATTAACACGCTATCACCAATCAAAAGAGGCTATGTACTTGTGCACTTGTGGAATGAAGGACCCAAGGCTATTTATGACTTTATGGACAAAAAAAACATCCCATGTGTTATTCAGTGGGAAGTGGCTGTCCTGCCCTGTATTCTGTGTATTTCTTTTGATTAAGCCTCCCAGCAAGAAGCAGTCCCTTTAATCGCAGAGCCCTTAAAAATGCCAAAATCTGCCCAGTAGAGTGAAATCAAATCTTAAGTCAGTTTTAGGAAGAGTGAAAACCTTGGGCAGGGACATTCTAAATTATGGGGAACAGTCTTGTGACATCTTAAAGATGTATATGAAATTAACTCTTAGGACTATGACCTTCTGTAGGACTACGTATGCTTTCCTAGTCCGAGAGGATGCACAAAGTCAAAAAAAAAAAGAGTTTGCAAGTCATGCCTGCAGGATTTGGCCCAGAAATCATTGGTTTATTCTGTTTTTGGGATTAAGTACAGACCTCTCTGATGCTGACAAGAAGGTCATGCAGGACATCCAGCCTGAGCTGCGCAGCCTCTGTATGTTACATTTGGCAACAAAAGCTGATTATGGATGGAGCATAGGGAAAACCACAGATTTTTTTGTATCACTACAGTGTAAGAGTTCCTTTGAATCTGAACTTTGGAGCTAGGATCCAAGGGACTGAATGCTCATTATATATGGAACTGGGAATAAATGAAAGAGTTAAAGGATCCTGAGTTTCATAGAAATCCAGTCTACATTCTGGTATTATGTCAAAGGAAAAAGGACACGCCCCAAAAGACAACGAAACTTGTTGAAGATACTTGTGAACTAATTTAGTTACGACTCCAAAACCTAAAACAGTGACACCTCTTCCACCAATAAATAGGAGCTATACATTTTAAAAAGCTAAAGATATCATATATGAATAAAAAAGAGCAGCAGCAGATGCTGACGATTCAGTCTTTTTCTCTAAGTGGAGTGGGTGAAGAGCAAGTCCCTTGTATGGAGTTCAAACATTCCTCTCTCTTGGAAGATCCCCCAGTCTTTGGCACAAGCTCCCCCAAGGCAGAGGGACCCTCCTCTTATTCAGCCTTGCAGATTAGAGCTTTAGAATCCCTTTATGTCCCCGCACAGTAGTACAGGGTAATGCTCTCTTAGTACAACGTTCTCCCTCTTGTGGTGACAGTGTTACCTGCTTCCACTGTTGCATTCCTCAAAAGCCGTAATAAACAGAAAAGAAGTGCAGAAGGGAACTGAATAGTAATGCTATCATCTGCAGAAATATGGCTTGCATTAGCCCAGGAGGTCTACTTGGTCAACGAGGAGACGGAAACAGAAAACAACAATGAAAACCATATAATAGGATAAAGCTAATACTTGGATAGAGTCTTCCCTTAACGTTTATGCCATTCAAGGAAAGTCTCCAACACAAGACTAGAAAACTGCAAAGCCAGTATCACCTTCTGTTTTCTCTCTTCAGAAAAACAGAAAACACGCACATACAAGTTCGCAGAACATAACAACTCTCAAGGTTAGTGTTTCTTCAGAGAATGAAAAAGAAAGGATACACGTTCAAAAAAGCAAGATTTCTGGATTCACAAATGACTGACTATCCTTTATGTAAAAGATATGTTAAAATAGTGTTCACCAGCTGATTATTTTGTTAGTTTCACTTTCCCTTAGGCAATTGTATCTGTACACACTGCATTCTAAAAGTACGATCTCTAGTGTGGATAATCTACCTGTTTGGTACCATCCTGTTTGTAAAACCACTTCTTAGCCTAAAAATATAAACTGTAAACTGTATAAGATGCAAAATGAGCGGTGGTGCTTAAAAAAGCATTAGGAAAAATAAAAGGCAACAAGGAAGTTAAATCAAGAAACGTATTAACTAGTCATTATCCTAAATGAATTACTGAACCTTACAAAAGATTAGCAGGGGAAGCATGGAACGAGTATGCAGCCATTTAAATGAGCAGGCATTCTCAGTGAAGTGAGAACACTCTCTACTAAAATATGTATGATTTAGCACTGAGTCAAAGGAAAAGGCAAAGAACGCGGTCAGAAATTGTGGACCACCGAATCAGCACTCTGTCACAGCAGCAGCTAACTGAAATTAATTTGGGAAATGGCACCTTTTTGGCTTACGGGGACCAAAATAATCTTTTATGTAGTAGGGCAAATTAGTAGTCTCTTCCTTCCCTCACAAATGGATATACACAGAATAAAGACAAGCCAGAGTTAGAAATCACTGCTGGAAGACCATGACTTTTAAACTGCATGTAGAAAGAAAAAGGATGCGGTAGTGGCCTCCATGTAAGTGCAAATGGCAGATGACAGGAGTCTGTAAAGACTGCCAGCTCCTGATGACTCCCGTGCTTGAAGTTCTCACACTGTCATCCCAAGAGGTGGCATAGATAAATCTTTCCCTCTCCTCTCACTCCAAAATCACCTTTAAGTTTATTGATTTGCAGTGACACAGATTTTCTCATTCTCAATGAAAGCACGGTTCATAATCAGTGTGACCATCTCTCATTTCTTCCAGTCTTTACAGTTAGAAGAAATGAGATACAATAAATACCTCCTCCACGAATCTTGTCCACTTGATTTTGCCCATTTTCATCTCAAATTAGTATGTTATTGACCAAAAGAATAAAGGTCAGCTGAGATGTAGGTGAACTGGAAAAACAAACAAATTTGCAAGCTGTCATAAGTTCGGACTTGTACAAAGTCTGGATCTAGACTCGCTGCCTGGGTGATCTGCTGCGAGATGAGAACAGGGAAAGAACATCCCAAGGCACTAGGTTTGGGTGTTGATCAGTTTCTTCTGGGCTGTTCAGATGTTGACATATCCCCAGTGACATTTTTTCAGCAGCTCTGTGGTGAAACCCTAATAGGTCTGACTCAAAGCTCAGAACCAAGTGGAAGATGAGAAAGGCAACACTCAACGTTGGGAAACTTTCAAACTGAAACTCCAACTTCATGGAGCTGTTGTCCTTTGAAAAAGAAATGTTCAAGTGGATACGGAAAATCTAATTGGAATATATTAATAGCAGTGGATGGAGGTATTTTGCACTCAATTCCTGTCAAAATCCACTGGCCACATTCAGAATGACTGTGAAAAAGAATTGTATTTCTTCTTCTTGGTGCGGGGAAGAATTTTAGGAAATCTTGAAACTTCAAAAAAAAAAAAACCAACAGAATTTGGAAAGAGTGAAGGATCACTTCTGGCATCTTTCTCCAAGGCTAGTGGTAGTGGAAGAGGAAAGTCTGACAGATGCTTTTGCAAATGAAATAGGACATCTTTGAAGAGAGCAAATAGATAATCTTAATCGTTTTGATTAATTGTTCTTCTGATATGAGAGGGATAGCAGGGAACAACATCTAACTTTTTGTAGAACCTAATACTGTTTTACCTTTTCATAAAAAATTACTTTCCTACATCTTTGCTACATAGAGATTTTTAAAAGCCTGAAAAAAATACTTGTAAAGACAATAAAGAAGCAAATAATACGAAAAAGCACAATAGAGCTGTAATAATGATTGTTAAATGCTTCAAGTAGCTGCAGCAGTTGATTGGGTTGTGAATGATAAATGTGAAAATATTTTTTTCTATGATCATAGGCAGATGCAAAAGTTAAATGATTATACTATGTATATATATTGATATAGAATTGCTATATATATTGTGTACTGTATGTTCTAGCTTTCAGAAATACTGTATTGTAGTGTACTGTACTTACTAAGCAGATCTAAATAGCAACTTGTCATTTTCCACAAAGTCACTAGTACTGTTAACAAAAACCAAAAAGTCTATTTTCTCCAGTAAAAGAAATACATACTGTTACAGTCACAGACATTTTGACTATAGAGAGACAATGTACATTTAACCAAAGGAAAACCCCAAACCAAAATTAAAAACCTCACCCCAAAATCATCCAGCCAAAATTGTTGCATTTATCATCTTACTCAAAAGAGGAAGGGAAATGCCACCAATATAAGAAAAGGAATAACATTTACTCAACTTTGTAGGAGTAAAAATGAAAGGAAAAACAAAACAATCCAACACCCCAAATCATCAATTACCCTTTCTGTGACAACGAGAAAAGAATTCCAAAAAAAAAAGAATAAAAAGCTACTTCAGGGCCACACAATACCGAAGTAGGCAGCTGTAGCTTAACACGCTGATTCATCCTGCCAATGAAATGAGAGCAAAATACGTTCCAGAGATCCTTCAGTTCTTGTGGAATACATGCTAACTACGCTCACAGACCAATTCCTTCTTTTCCTGATAGTCTACCAGTCTTCTTGACACATTAAAGATGTTCCTGAAAAGGCTTTGGCAAAGACTAAACGACAGATAATTATTAGCGGCTGTACATTCTGATTACCTTATTCGTATTATTTGCAAAGATATTCATAGCCAACATGTTGCAGAGTATATGAGGTGGGGAAAGAGCTGTTTGATATGGGTCTCTGGATACAAGAGATTATTTTAGAACCTATCAATTGTATTGCTAACTGTTTAATGACTTGATAATTTTTTACTATCCTTTTTAATGTGGGCAAAGAGGAATGTTAGATTATGGTTGGTTTTTGTTTGTTTGTTTCTTTTTGTTATTTTTTTGCATTTTATTCCCCTGTTAGGTGAACATGAAATTCAGTGGAAATGAGGGACTGAGCTCAACAATACACACCTAGAGCTGCTAGTCCCCTGGCCGCTCACTTCAGCCATCAAAACCTGCTGAGCAACACAGCTTTATTTATATTGTGGCTGAAAGTTTGTCCAAGAGGCACACTTCAGCTTTCCCTTCAGAGTAGGTACTAACAAAAATACACTGGGCCACGTCTGGGAGTCAAGTTTTGAGCAGGGGCAAACATTTTATTTGGGCAAATATCTAGTTAAGTGCATTTGGCCAACCAAGTGCATTTGATGAATATATGTGTGCATGTATACTGTTTAAGTAGTGTACTATAGATTCATGTCAGTGTTCCACAGTTAATGTTGTAACTGGCTTTGCACTGGAACCCCTTCCTGATCCAGAGCTAGCTAGCTAGCCACCTACACATGCACACATACACATGCACACTCACACATCTATTTACATGCACATGTGCACAGAGGACAGATAATTTGGTTTTATTCAGAGATCCCATAGATACCAACAGACTACGCAACAAATGAAAACCAAGAAAAAGACTTTTGGGGAAGAATAAGAAAAAAGCTGTGTTGTGTTTCAGGGCAGTTGCATGACTGTAGTCCTTATTCCTCAATGCACTGCTCCCCTCTAGTCGAACAGTAGATCTTCCACATGGGGTACTTTTAGAGAACCCTGCAGCTGTCAACAAAGAACATGGAAATACCCACGTGGTAAAAAGAAAAGGAGCAAAGTTAAGTAGAAAAATGCCTAGTTAGATGTATAGACCTCAGAAACATGCCTATCCATTTTGTAAGAACAGGACACTGCAGAAACAGACAGCTGAGCACTACAGCATACATCTAACAAAGCTCTGCACTGTCCTCAGCTGTTCTGTGGCAGCAGAACACAGCAAAAATCACCACAAAGTCATATGAATGAGTATGCTGCCTTTTGCTTGTGTTATTCATTTGGTGTAGGAGCAGGATTTATCCTCCAGTGTTTTACAGGGAGCTGATGCCAACCAACTCAATAAAGACAGGATCACTTTGGAAGAGGACCAAACCTGCAGATGTAACAAAAGGTAAGAAACAGCTGGAAACAGCATCCAGTGTAAAGAGAACACCAGGAATCACTCCTTTACTTCTTTGCTTCGCTCTCATACAAGAAAACACAATATAATACATTTCATAGGAAGAGAATGTTTTGTATAGAACTCTGCTACGTATACAAAACTTAAGTACACTCCACTGTTCAGATGCATTTCTGTTTTAAGCTATTGTGTTTGAGGCTGTAGTGTACTCACTTCCCAAGGAAGTATTTCACTGCTCTTTGCTTTTTGAAAAATAGTTAAGGCCAAATGTGCAAACTGGGAGGTTAAAATCCAAATTGACCAAGTTTTTGGAAGACCTTTCCACCCCCAATGTTAGGCTTCTTATTTTTTTCTCCTTATTTTTTTCTGCTTATTTTTTTCTCCTTATTTCAACTTACTTACTGCTTATATTCCACTAGGAAGGGTTTTCATTGCATCTACAAAGTCAAGACTACAGATGTAACATTTTCTGCGATTTCTTTCCTAAGTCTTTCTTTAGCAGGGTTGTGATCACTTAGGGGATAGATCCCACTGAGTGACAAGCCCCTTGGGAGCTGAGGAGGCTCAGAACCTCAAGTTCTCATATCATCACCACCACCAAGTCAAGTTCTCATCAGGTTGCACCTCCTTCACAAATTGTCACAGCTAGCATAACAACAAATCAAAGAATGTGAAAGGTAGCTATTTTGCTTTAGGCTGATGAGATGCTGTTTCAGTTAGGTTAGGTCTTTCAATAGATCAGAGGAGCTAGATGCAGAATTGAAAGGGTGGGATTATCAAGGTCTAGTTTTTCTTGAGAGAATGGTCACCAGGTACTAAATTGATACTATACTTCTTTTTGAGTAGCAAGTCATCTGGAGCAATGAGAGCTGCAGGATTATTTTACCATAAAACTGTTGAAAGGGTCAGAGTCGTAAGCATACTGGAGGTCTGGTTATGTTTGAAATGTTTTTGGATTGGACTCAGTGCTTATGCAAGGAGTATGTTTTATGACTTCCCCCTGCAAGGTTTGTTTCCTATACTAAGAGAGGCAGAACATGCTAGAATAGTACTAAAGGCAAGAGATCTGTTCTTCCACCACGTGAACAATCCAGCATTAACTGAGCAGCTTAAGGTTGACTGAAATCAGTCAGTTTGGGGTCAGTAAGAAGTGAGGGAGCTAATGTGGGTTACTAATCAACTTTTCTTTGGATGAAAACAATACTTTTCTCCATTAGCTTATTGTGAATTTGGGCTGGTTTTGAAAATATCAAATTGCATGGGCCAGAAGTGGGCCTACTAGCAGCAAGACAGCTGCTGTTCCAAGCAGCTCCTGCAACACATTTACGTCTGTTTCCCTCATGGGAGATGATTATTGGGGGTTTTGTGAGAGCAGTGATGAGCTCAAAATGCTTGTATTACAATTTCTAAATACTGGAGTACTCTCTTGTTATTTTCTGATTATGTAAGAGCTGTACTTTCTGTGCCTCTGCAAGAGACCTTGTAAGAGAACCTCACTGATGCACATGCCCAACACGCACACACACACACAGTTGCTAGCTGTTCTCTCTTTTCTGATCAGCAAACACTGATCTTGTGGTCCTGCATTCCTTGTGGATTCACATTTCCCAAAGAGAAGCAGGCTTCAGGGGAATGGACAAGAGAAGACAAATTTTGGTCATCTGATTTACGTTTTCATGGGATACAAGAACAATGGCGTTACAACGAACAGCAACAAATTTAACCAGAAAATGAATTTTTTCTATAAGGCAGTAATTACACAGAGCAACTCACTTCCATAGGATAGCAGTGGGGCCATCAATTAATAAGCTAGATCTTTATAGGATAACGAGAATTATCTGCCACAATATGCAATTTTTATATGGAATAAAAGGTTAAGGCCATCAGTTACTATGTCTTCAGGTTATAAGCAGATACATATCTAATAGGGATTACAATAAATCTTTCCCGTATGTTTACTACTTTGTAATTATTCAACATGGGTCTTAGAGACAGAACACCAAGAGAGGTGGACCACAGGGTGAATCATACCGTGGCTGTCCCTAAGCCACGGGAAAATTGAAAATTGAAGTCAATTTTCAATTGACTTCATCAGCCTCAGCAGCAGTACAAGAAGGCACTTACCTCTCATTTACCCTACAGCTTCCTTCCACTTTTGCCATGTAGAGAAGCTTTCATTTCATTTGTGCCCCATTTGATGCCATTTCCCATTGCTTGAAGCAAAATAAGGAGAGCTTTAGGGAAAGTGAGAATCGGGTCCAAGGAATGCAGGATGTTGTGTGCTTCACACATCAAAGGGACGTGTGCTACTGTCCACTCTTGCTATCTATGTAATTTTATTAGGTGCTTTGAAGGAAACCTTTTGAGCATACTGAGACAGATGTACTCAAACACTGCCAACTGCAGTTTGTAGATCACTGGGCCTAGCAACACATGAAGCTGAATAATACTTGCAAAAATCAGCTACTGTAGTTGTTTCCACATAGTACACAAATATTTCTATGGTCAGAAGGAAGCATTACTAAAAATAATTTAACATTTTAAAAGACAAAGGGATCTACGTTTGAGCTCCTAAGTTCACAGAAGTGACCTGATGAGCATTTTCAGCAACACTTGCAGGAATACTGCAAGTTGCTCCATGTTTTATAAACTCTAGCCACTGCTTTTTGAGCCTAGACATTTGACAAAATCTGTTTATATTTCTGTTTGCGAAGAACTTGGCCTAAGCTCTCTGTCAAGTGATTTAGAATTCAATTTATATCCCTTAGCTTTACTTTAAGGAGTTTACTTTTAATTGGCAACATTCATTCATTCGTAACTGATCTTTAATTCACTTTAAATTGATTATGCCCTGTAATAAATTTGCATTTCAAAGATGATGCTTCTTTTCATTTAGGAAAGGTTGAAAATTGAAGAATTAAAATTTGGATAGGACTTCTCACTCTAAACTATTATTAGGATTTTGGTGGATGTAAACCTTGCTTCTTATTTCCTGTGTACATGCATCTCTTCTGGTATCAGAATCATACTTCATAATACGCTACGTTTTGACTATAGTTGACCAGATTAACAGTGGCAAATTAAACAGCTTTTCCCCAGACCTCAGATGGCAAATGAACAGCTACAGATTTTTAATCCAGGCAAAATGCATTAATTCTTCAAACTGGAGAACGCGAAACATTTCAATACTAAAGATCTCAGAAAAAAAACCCAAACAAACCAACCTAACTTTCCTCATGGAAACACCTTTAAATCATTTTGTACAGGCTCATCATTCTATAATCTTACCCACCCTGGTCTCTACAACCTGAATTTTCAGATTTAGTGTGCCTTCACACAGCAGATACTAGTTCTTCCTCTCTTTGTCTTAGGCTTCGTCTTTTCACTTCTAGCTTTACAGGCCAGCATTGGTCTTACCAGTGCAGTTATGAAAAAGGCCAGCATTGGTCTTACCAGTGCAGTTATGAAAACAATGTATTTTTAACTTGCACGTGCTCCTTCTCCAGTTCAGCCAAACTAATGTAGATACTTTTTGAAAATCCTTCAACTACCCGAAGAAAATGGTGACAAAAAAGACGTTACCACATAAAAGGTTCATTTGCTCTGGCACTCATCTCAAAGTCTCTTTACGCTGTCTAGTGCAAGTGAGAATCAGGCCTTCGACACTTAGGATCTGCTGAACAATACCTTGCAGGTTACTGAAAGATTCCGAGAATGAAGTATGTGCCATTTTTTTCCCTATAAAAAATCAGAAATGGAACAGGCCTAGAATGTAGCAATGGAGTTACTTGTGCTGAATACAGAAGCTGGGTGTGTAAAGAACACACATTTTATGTGTAGTCCTATTGATTCAGTATTTAGAAAGTTGTCCAGCATAAAATAATGTCTCATGTGAATTGCTCAGTGTTCACAAGCAAAGTTTCGTAAACTTAAGAAAGCTTAATTTAAGTATAGACACAAGTAAAAGCTAAACTAGCAGGTTTTCTTTTTTTCTCTCTCTTTTTTTTTTTTTTTCCTTTTTGCATATTTTTGTTAGGTGCTTCTTCTCTGCCTAAAAGATAAAGTCCAGAGTGCAGCTGGTGCAAATCCTAGCTATGGATTTCAAGCAAGACGAAAACAGTGTCAGACACTGATCCAACTGAACTAAGGACCCACATACTTTGGGAGTTGGCTTTGGGGGAAAATTCTCACACAGATACACAGAAGATGACTAGGGAGAACACTAGCTCAAATACTATAAAACAAAATACAAAACACCAACACATATATGCAGATCAGGAATCAACCTTTCACACTGATCCTACATTCCTTGCATAGCTTTGCATATGCAGAGAATGTGGGATGTGGCCCTTAAGTTAGAGTTTTTGCAAACGAAGAAGGGAAGGTTATATGCAATGGTAACGTTTAAGTCATTTTGGCATCAGCACAAACTACCAGGAGCAGGATCAGATTCCCATACAAGTATGGAAGCTCTCTAGCGAGCAAGGCAGGGATGGGAGAACAATGCAGCGTATTAATTCTCGTCCAGTGACCAAAAAGAAGGGGAATCCTAGTTATTACATACTTCCAAAACCTCTATTACATTTGCAAAAATGAAGAAAGACAAGAAGACTACAAATTCAATCATCCCCAAAACCAAGGGAACACCGAGAGAAAATCTCTTTCTCAAAAGGAATCTCCCTCCAGTAGAAATAGATTTTGAGATGGAACCAAAACCAGAAAAAACAGAACCTTGGTAAGAGCCAAAAGAGAACCACATACATCAAAAACAAAGTAGAAGTATAACTGACACTGCAGGATGCACAAACTCTAGTAGATAATCCCACAGATGACTTCACAGAGCCCCTCATCGACCCAGGTAATTCTTGATTCCATTAGAAAAGAGAGAGAAAGAGAGAGAAATAATACTCAGGAAAAAAAAAAAATTAAGAAACATCCTTCCTCTTTTTTTAAAATAAAAATCAAGATCATCTCCCCTCCCCCGTCTATCTGGAAGCAGGTTAGCTAACCTTAACAGTCTCAATTTAAAATAAAATATATATTTATATATATATTCATATATATAATAAAAGAGAAGATATTAGTGGCAGTGTACGCAAAACAAAAAAAGAAAACAAAAAAAAATTACTTTTAACAATCTCACTTTTTGTTTTTCTTTTTTTACACAAATACTGTTGTAAATATATTAAAAAAATCAGCATTCTATCTGGTAAACGTTACTTTTGCCCCTCTATAAAATTTTGAATTAAAAAAAGTCCCAAGAACTCTTTTTCTTTTGTAATTATTCCCCTCCCCGCCCACCCTCTATTCCTCCTTCTTCCACAAGAATAAATCCTGATGCAACTTTTTTTTTTTTTTTTTTTTTTTTTTGCAAAGATTGTGGGAACTAACCCTTCTCTTGTACCTAGATCCATAGGTTGCAACCTCTGATATCTTTGATTTTCCTCTGTATTTCTCTTTGCCTTCCGTGAAAGTCCCTCTTGATTGTGCTGAGGCCCTGGGCTCAGCGAAGACACTGAATAAATTACAAAAAGCCACCGTTGCTCGTTGTCAGAATCTTCTTGGTTTCTGCTGTAAGGTGGTGATGATATGGGAAAAGCAGCGGGGAGGGTGAGCCAGAGAGCGTGGGATGGAGCAGAATCCAGGTGAGGAACCTCTGGTTCTTTTTCCTCATCCTGCAGGGACTCCACACTATCCAAGCCACACTGCCTTGCACTCCCCTCAGCCCTTTTGTGTGTTTGTGGATGCGTGTGTGTGAGAAAGCAGACACGTGGTGGAGACCAGCAGGGCCTTGGTTCCTCTGGTTGCTGCTCAACCAGAAGCAAAATATTCCACAGTTCTAACTGGATACTGTGAAGTCCAAAAGCGGTCAGCATTGTGAATTACGTCCATCGAAACACTGCGAGCGGTGTACTTATAACGACAGTAGGCCTTGTAGATTTTGTAATATATTTTGTTTTGTTTCTTGTTTTTTTTTTTGTAGTGCTCTTCACAAGTGAGAAAAAAGAAATCGTTTTTTTTTTTATTATTTTTTCTGTCTGTTTTTTGATTTTTTATGATTTTTTTTTGTTTGCTTGTTTGTTTTTTTGTAGTAAAGAAGGGTTGTATTTAGAGGCCAGTAGTTAGAGATCCAACCAGTGGAGCTCGTGAAGCACTACCTGGCCTTAAGGCCACCATCCGAGGGAGGCTGGGAAAATTATTATTCACCCAGCCTCCGGAAATGTAATGTACCAGCAGGCAAAAAACAGTTCTTCATGTAGTACAAAAACAACAAAACGAAACGAACCCCAAAAAAGGAGGAAAATAAAGGTAAAAATGAAACAAAAATCATTTCTTAAATTCTAGTGCCATAGCTTTTTTTTTGTTGTTGTTTCTATTTTTTGTTCATAACAAAGAGAGAGAGAGATACTACTTATCCGTCTGACACATGCATCCTCATGTGGTCGTTGAAATGCTCAATTTGGTCAAACTTAGCTGGACAGACAGAGCAGACGTATGTGGTCCCCTCTGTGCAGGCCACCACCCCGGCGGGGACGGCCCTCGCGCCGGTGCCGGTGGCTCCAGGTGTGCCATTGGTGGCACTGTGCAGAGCCACATGCCTCTCCAGCAGGGTCTTGTGAGAGAACTTCTTCTTGCAGATATAGCACTCGTAGGACTTCTCCCCACGGTGCAGGCGCATGTGCACATTCAGGGAGCTCTTCTGGGTGAAGCGCTTGTTGCAGATGCTGCACTGGTAGGCCCTCACACCGGTGTGCGTCACCATGTGTTTGATTAGGTAATCCTTTAGAGAGAAGGAGCGCCAACAGATGCTGCACTGGTGGGGTTTCTCACCTGCCCATTACCAAAGAGAGAGAAGAGGAAAATTAGAACAGCAACAACAACAAGAAAACAACAAAAAAACAAACAGAATTATGATCCTTTGCAGTAAATGAATGGTGAACCCTGCAGGGGTCTCTGGAGAGATGCTCTAAGAAGGAGTAATTCTGTTAATAACTGTGTTTTGATACACCAAACTTTGTTTGATCAGAGGATTCATGATGCTTTACAATGGAGGCTAT
Source organism: Alectoris magna (assembly GCA_030625065.1). Classification (NCBI taxonomy): domain Eukaryota; kingdom Metazoa; phylum Chordata; class Aves; order Galliformes; family Phasianidae; genus Alectoris; species Alectoris magna. Next base: position 113,637,266 of record CM060560.1, read on the forward strand.
CGGTACTACCAGTTTACACGCTGTAAAACGGAGCTCATGTGATCTCGTAGAACAAACAATTGCAAAGACAGGAGTGGAGATATAAGGTTCTGGCATCTATGCTCAGCTTCAATGGCACAGCCTCTGCTGCTCTGGGCAGGGGAGGGAACATTGTGTTTCTGTCCTGTTCTCTTTCACTTCTTCCTAGGAAGGTCTTGGTTAGGTTATTTTACCTTTCAGTGCCTCCATCTCCCTACCTGTATGCAATAAAAACCCAATCGACCAGACAGTTGACCTGTAATACACTCTTTTCTGTCACATTGCTTTAGATTTCTAGGAAAATAAGTGTTAAAGATTGCCAAGGGAATCCAGCTTTTTTATGAGAGTTTATATTTGCTGCCCCTTCTTCTGGTCAAATCTAATATCTTAGATATGGATTACCGTGTATTGCATAATACAAATATGTAGCTGTATCAATAATACAGACAACATCCAACAACCCAAATGTCGCATCAAAAGGAGATTTCAAATCATTTTAAATCTCTTGTTGTATATTTCAGATGTGGCAAATCATCAGCCCCAAGCATATCAGGGAGACAGACATTCTCATAACTCTGAAACAGTCACAGTCATCCTCTATTTTGCTGACTGAAAAATAATTTTCCTTTGGCTATTCTGCAATTTCTTGTCTAGCTGAGATCCCTTTCTTTCACATCCTACTTCCTTCCTTTTACAATCTGCCTAGGACTGCTTTAAATCTTGAAGAGTCAATTTTCAGGGACCATTGCATTCCTGTGGTAATATATTATTTACTCTTTGTGCAGTGAGGTACATTCAGTTTTAAGAGAGGATGATTCATATGGATTGGATGGGAAGGAGCCACTTTTTTTTTTTTTTTTTTTTTTTTTATCACTTCTGAGGTTTTGTTTCTCTTTATTTCACAGCTTGCACATATGATGACAACATCTGTGGATAGAATCCACAAGCTCCATGTCCGTGTAGCAACGATGATTTTGTCCTGACTTGGTCAAAGATACTTGGTATAAAAATAATTAAATTTCTTGGCTTTGTTGAACACAGTAGTGTGGTGAGCATAGACAGGCCAATATACTTGGCGTGTGTTATGTAGAAAACGATAGTGTGTCAGCTATAATCATGTCAGGCTAATTTACAAGAGACTGATTACATTTGCAGCGCTCATTTTTGCCTTAGGCAACATATCTCCCAGAGTTTGTAATAAGTCAGTCTCCTCTGCTCTAGACCTTGTTAAGATTATGCTGTAAAAACACCCTCATTTTTGCCTGCACATATTTCTAAGATATGCTGAGTTCTGGCTTTTTTCTAATCTTAGCTTCAAAACCTTCCCGGGAGTTCTTCTTTCCTAAAAATCTTAAAACTTTTTAGGTTTTCTATTTTGTATGCCAATTTATGTGCTTCTTAACTCCTCACTGTGTTGCCTTTTCCTACTGTAGATTCTTTATTCCCAGGATTCTTCCTCTTGAAATCAGGTGTTCCATGAATTAGACGTATACGTTCTCCCTTTCGGTTCTTTATTTTGTATTTGGCTGCTTTTAGCCAATAACGGGAGAAAGTTACTCCATATTAATGTGTAGCAGATAGGAGAAGGCAATGATGGTTTATAAGGTGTTGGTCACTGCACATGTTCTAGCACCGTGTTTGCAGAACACTACACTTCTGAGAACAACACAGTGGGATACATTAATGCCAGTTCACATGGAACACTACGTAAAAAAAGAAAAGGAGGTAGGTTTGTGTCTACATTGCAGTGCTTTCACTGCATGAAAAGTTGCATCAGAATACAGGTCTTGAAACCTTAAAAACATACAGAGATTGGGAGATCTTAGGGTTGTTGAGTTCTGGTTTATGAGTAGACACTTCATGAATTCTCTTGACAGCAAGACAAATTCAAACACTTGCATCTCCTAGATCTTTCTCATTTTCCTTGGGTCCTCACAAGCGCCACATCATGGGCAAGCAGCAGACATGCTTTCTTCAAGACTGTGCATAAAAGGTTATTTTCAGAATGTTTTTTGGAAGCTCTGCCCCCTGTTGCTCAAGGTGCTATTGTTTCTTAGCTATTCCAGGTGCCAATTCATTTCTAAATGAACATGGAAATCATTTACACAATTCTCTCCTTGCTAATGGAAGTTCATTAATTTCGGCATTCTTAGATCCACAAAAACAAAATACGAATTAATGACTAGAAACATCTATCGGTTTCCTTGGTTGACTGTGTGTAGTAGCTAGAAATACTTTAGGACAGGTCTTTCAATGCTACCCTTTATCTGACTCCAAGCACCGCATGCAGTGCATAGTTGAGACTGGGGAAAGTGAAGCACCCTATCTCATTGAAATTAGTTGTAAAAAAAAAAAAGCCTTTCAAGCTTTTAGAACAAGGATGCAGGCAGATATAACTGACTGTCTTATTAATGGGATATTTTCCTGAAAAACACAACACTATTTACATAGTATTTTAGCCACTCATCCGCAACAGAAAGATAGGGAATATAAACACACACAAAAGGATAATCTTGGGACTCAGGATACTTGATCTTTACAACCATACATTTTTATCAGTCCTGAGAAGTGAACCTTCATGTAAATTATAGGTATATGTACGTGACTGCCTTAGATTTCTAGAGGATTCTTATAATTTAAGTGATGATTATACATAAATAGCAGTTAAAAGTTTACTTACACACATGGAATTGAAATTTATTTGATACAGTAGGGAGGCATGATTTACATTCTTTCCATACCTTAGGCAATTTCTCAAGGTTCTACTCTATATATCACAAACGCAGCATTTATTTTAAGATCTGATGTTAACAAAAAGACTTAGTGGTGAGAGAAATATTTACTCTTTCTCTAAACCAGAATTTCTTTCCAAAATCAAAATGAGATGAGGGCTAAAGCAAGCAAAATTTAGTCCTAAATCCTGCACAGCTTTTCCATGATCGACAGATAGATAGATAGATTTAATCTCCTTGATTTAAAATCTTATAACTAAACAAAGCTAGAAAAGGCAGTTTTGGATTAGTAGTAAAAGCAGTCACCTACATTGCCTCAAAAGACCATATAATAAAAATATTTTTTAAAGAAGAAGGGTGCTGTTGCTGTGTTCTACATTTATTCTTTTTTTTTTTCCTGAGTCCCATATTTCTGTAGTCCTAGTTAGTGAAACATCTGGCTTACCAAGAGACAGGGGATTATAGCAGCCAACTTCAGTGAAGTACACAAAAGCTTCCTGAAAAACTCCAAATGTACTCACTCTCACTGTATAGAAATATGTGAGATTTAGAAAATATGTGGCATTGTGTATAACACCCAGGCCTAGACCTAGTGCTGCAACTCTACCAGGAATGAGCATGCCCTAAAGTTATTCCAGCCATCACCATCTGAACCTAAACCCCTACAGCTGTAGTACTGGGAAGCTTCTCCTTGGTAGATGCGTTCTTCTTTTGATGACTCTACTATAATTTTGTCAAGTGTTGCCTGGTCAGCTAGCAGAGGAAAACAAGTGCTTACCATTTCCTTGTATGGATGCAGGACACCTTTTACTCCAAGCAAAAAGAGCTTGTTTCTGCACCATGCAGAAACTAGACTAACTAGATCCCTGTGTAGGACCTATGTGTGCCCACAGGGGCTCAAATTCAATGCAGTCAGCTTAGTGTTCAGTGATACCAGCTCCCTGGGTAGCCTCTCCCTTCTGTTTGTGCTGAGGGCTGTCAGGTTGGGAAACAGAACTTAAGTCCTTGTTTGTAAAGGATTTTCCCTGGCTTCATGTGTAAGCCAACAGGACAAACTCTTACCTGTGTGTACAAACATGTGCTTGACGTAGTTCTGTTTGGCGGTGAAAGTCTTGTTACAGAGAGTGCACTCGTAAGGCTTTTTTTCGCCTTGCCCACCTGCTGTGCTGTGGCCCGCAGATGGGGCCAAGGGCTGAGGGGCTGGCAGTTGAGCAGTGAAAGTTGACAGGCCAGGCTGGGACACTGTCACAAACTGTGTCTGTTGGCCAGCTATGGGCTGGGGTAAGCTGAAGAGAAAAGGCTTAGGGCCACTGCCAGCAGACTGTGTGGTGAAAAGGGCAGGCAGGTACGTGTTGCCAGCTGTGCCAATGACCTGAGTGTTGCTGGTCAGAGTCAGTGGCATCCTCAGATTGCTGGTGAGGGATTCTGTCTGGCGTAAGTAGATCTGTGTGGTTGGCAACGGTTGGGCAACAGTTGTGTTGACAGAAGGCTGCAAAGCCCCCTTTTCGGTGCTGTTATTGACTGTGAGCCCTTTGCTGTCCATTTCAACGTCATTGCCTCTCTCTGGCGAGGAAGAGTTGGCATCTACATGCTGCTGCTGCTGCTGCTGCTGAGGCTGACTGCCATCAGCAGGGATATCATTTTGATCTGCTTGAGAAGGTTCTTGCTGCCCATCCCTGCCCAGACCAGTCATAAACTGCTGCTCCACAGAATCAGGCTCAGTACCAATGGAGGAACTGACTCCCGAGTCAAAACTCTCCCCTTTGGGTTCACTCTCAGTGCCTTCTGCTTGGTCAGTGTCCTCAGTGCATTCCTCAGACTCATTACGCTCAAGGATCTGCACTCTCTGTTGTCCATAGTAGTCATAGTCATCCTCCATCTCCTGCTTAATATGGATGTTGCCCATCAAGGTTTGAATTCGGACAGGGCGTGGTTGCTTGCGGCAATGTGTGGTCTCTGGAGTGGTAGAGAGGTACCGCTCCATCTGCTGTGACCGTTCATGGATCCTGGTAATCCAGCTGGGGTCTTCCATGTGATGGTCCCTAGGGAGACCCAGGGCTGTTTCATGGTGGCTGACCACAGCCCCACTATAGAAGGAGCGCTCCCCACTGCCATTTTGCATGGAACAGGCATAGAGGGCTGAGTAGATCCTGTCCACACTGTGCTGTGAGTGGCTCTGCAGGTAGCCAGACTCTGTGTCGGTGCTCTGCCCCGAGGTGCCTGATTCGGGTGTTCCTCTGGGTGTCTCCTGTCCAGAATCCTGAATCACCGGGTAGACCTCTCCTACATTTTGTGAGACAATCCTTGTGCACTCATCAATCACAGTCTTGATCTGTAGGATGCTGGCAGCTGTGAGGATTTGGAGGGCCTCTGATTGTGAGACCCGCAGCACCCCACTGTACATGAAGTCAATGAGCTTTTGCACAGACTGGACTGACACCACGGAGGGAATCTCGATGTCACTGTAGCCCAGCAGCAGCTTGTCCTGGAAGAAGGGGCTGCCAGCCGCCAGCACGCAGCGGTGGGCGCGTAGCATGCTCCCGTGGATGCGGACCGTCACGTCACAGAAGTGGCCACGGTTGCGCTGCTCGTTGAGGGTCTCGAGCACAGAATTGCTGAAGTTGTGAAGGTTGATGCTATGAATGCGCTCTGTCATCCCCTTGCAACTGATGTTACCTGTAGTAAAGCAGGTGACAAAAAAAGAAAAGAGGAGATTGGGTCTTTTCCTCTGCAGACAGGACACTGACAAAGGTGACTGCCCACTGTGTAAACAAAAGAGATTATAACATAGAAGTCACAAACAAAGGCACTAAAAAGAAGATAACGCCTTTTTAAGGATAGATGTAAAATTATACAACGCTTTTGCAGAGTTGAGAAGGTTCTGAATTTCTGAACCTTTTTCTGGAGGCAACGAAAGTGTAGCTGGTCAATGTTTCAACCACATTTCTGGGCCCTGAACTTCCTACCAGCTTATACGGCTTTAAAAAGTCTAGAGTCAGCCAACTGCAAGCACTGATCTGGGTTTTAGGCTGTATGGATGTGGACCTACTCCAGAAATGATCAAATTCTTACTTCAATTACCCTTTACACCAACTTGTTAATGCAAAGAGTCTACATGAAAATGTGGTTTCTATCTAGAATGTCATTACAAGGAATTTGCATGCTGGTTTTTATGCTACAGCTACTTGTACAAAAAGTTGGCATTCACTTTCCAAGATATCAAGATTTATACTGTAAATGTTCCTAAAATCCCACGCACAGTTTTGTCTGGGGTTGTGGTTGAGAACATTTGCTACCCAATAATGACAAACAGTCCTCCATAAGAACCCAAAGCAAAAAGTTAACATGAGCTGTCCCCTTTAGTTACAGCACATCCCAAGTTCTGATTGGCACCAGAATGCCATCATATAAACAAATGTTCTCCTGCTGTTATTTACTTGACAGAAACTGGAAAATTACAGACATTTTCTCTAAGGAAGACTTAGTCTTAGTTTGGCTGAATAATCTAAATGGGGAATAGTTTAGAAAAGCATCTAACTGATATGGGTACAGAGCAAATGTATCCTTCAAAATTAGCTTTCACATGTAACTTCTTAAACTGTTGATTAACTTTTCCCTATGTCCAACCTGCATTCTTTGGTTTAATGCCTTTTCTTTTCCCGTTCTTTACTACGTTTACTACGTTTCATCTACTTAGATTTTGATGGCAGAACTATGAGGAACCAACTGCCCTCTGAGAGGCAAGCAAAGAAGTCATTCTTAATAAATTATTTCTTTGGGCATTTGTAGTACATACTTCACCTCAGTTCTCAGAGAATGACAGAACAGAAAGTAACGCAAAATCACTACTAGCATTATGGGACATTTCTTCTTGAATATTCCTACCAAAGTTACAGCATCTGTTGCACAGCTAGTGCGTAAGAATCTAAAAGTGGAATTTGATAGAGAAGTATGAGTGGCTTAAAGCCACTGTCGGCTTTAACAGAAATACAAAAAGGAAATAAATGACATCAAAAGTGGTTTCATACACATGCTTTTTAACCCAACAATGATACTCTGGCCCGGCCTAATGGGTGTCTTATATCTCATATGCAAGCAGTGAAATATTATGCATTACAGTTTACAGGAGAATGTGGAGTGTTCCCTCCTCCACCATTTCCTTGTCATTTATCCACTCCTGCCATCTCAAGCTTCTTTTCTTTTGGTGCTTCATAGAGAAATCTCCCTGGACACAGGTTGTCATTTTAATTCTGTGAAGCTGATGATGATAAAAGGAAGCATAAAGGTCAAGAATTGGAAATCCTGATGAGGCCAGGCTGTCTGAGAAGTCTGATTCTAACAGATGTGAGCTAGCCAGTATCAGAAGATGTGAGGTCAGAGCACTAGGGGGATGCCCAGATAGCTGTAACAACGAGAAAGCTACTGACAATATCATGGGTGTTGTGAATTACTTCTCTCTTGATTATAAGCTTTGCTGGGAAACCTGAACTTCTTCCTCTGATGATCTGGCTGATCACAGGATTGGAAAAATGTCTTAGCAGTTTGGAGCCCTTCCTTCATGGGCACTGCAATTACTATTACACAAAATAATACATAAATTACTCCACCCAGACAGAGTTATTCTCCAGAGGCCTCCAAGATAGTTCCAGATGCTTTCCTTCCCAGAATGTCAGACCACACAAGCACAGAAAACGTATTTAAAAAATAAAAATTAAAAAAAAAAATACCCTTGATTTGAAAGGAAAAGAACTTTGTAAAAGCTTTGTGTTGGTGGAGATAGGTGAAAGATCGGTGATAAGCAGAGGATACTTCTTCTCAAGACTTATAGTAGGCCATGGCAAGTTATTCCATAGGTACCTATTTATCTTTATTTCCCTTTGAGTGACTGCCTATCAGTGTGCTTCCCATCACAAAACATTGCTCACTACTTGGTTTGACCCTATTACTTCCACTTCATGAGAATAGGTATTTAAGATGTTCTCCTGCAAAGGAGAACGACAACTAGTTTATCTTCTGTTTTATCAAATGGAGAATTCGATAACAAGAGATACAGAATCCTAGAGCCATAAAGGTTGGAAAAGACCATGGAGATCACCTACTACAACCATCAAACCATGCTTGTGGCCACTCTACACAACATTCCTCAGTGCCACATCTACCCTTTTCTTAAAAATCTCCAGGCATGGTGACTCCACCACCTCCTTAGGCAGTCTATTCCATTACATGACCACTCTTCTGTGATTTCTGAGAATAAATTTTTCCTGCTATCTAACCTGAACCTCCCTTGGCTTAATTTAAGGCCATTACTTCTTGTCCTATTGCTAATTACCTGGGAGAAGAGGCTGACCCCCACTTCACTACAACCTCCTTTCAAGCAGTTGTAGAGAGAGCCTCCTCCAGACTACACAATCTCAGCTCATTCAGCCTCTCCTCATAAGACTTATGCTCCAGACCCTTCACCAACTTTTTTGTCCTTCTCTGGACACGCCCCAGGGCCTCAATACCTTGTAGTGAGGGGCAGCAGTTGAGATATGGCCTCACCAGTGCTGAGTACAGAGGGATGATCACCTCCTCGCTCCTGCTGGCTGCACTGTTTGTGATACAAGCCCAGGCACCCTGCTGCTTCACATTCAGCTGGCTGTCAACTAACACCACTTCTTCTGCCACTCTGTTCCAAGCCTGTAGCAACGCATGGGGTTGTTGTGACTGAAATGCAGAACTTGGAACTTGGTGTTGTCAAAGCTCATACAATTGGCCTCAGCCCCTCGATCCAACTTAGCCAGATCCTTCTGTAGGGCCTTTCTACACTCAGGCAGATCATCATTTCCTCCCACCTTGATGTCATCTGAATACGTACTGAGGGTGCACAGTCCAGATTATCAATAAAGATATCAAACAGGACAGGCCCTGGTACTGACCTCTGAAGAACACCAATAGTGACCAGTTGCCATCTGGATTTAACTCCATTCACCACCACTCACTGGGCCAAGCCCTCTAACTACTTTTTCACTCAGTGAAGAGTGTGTCTGTTCAAGCCATGGGTTGCCAGCTTCTCCAGGAAAATACTGTGGGAGACAGTCAAAGGTTTTACTAAAGTCTAAGTAGATTAATTATATCCACAGCATTTGCCTCAATCAAAAGGTGGGTCAAGAACAGGTAGGTCAAACAGGACCTGTCTTTCATGAATGGCTAGGCCTGATCCATGGTTGTCCCACACATGTCACATAATCACAATCAAGACAACCTGTTCCATGACATTTTCTGATACTAAGGTCAGGCTGATAGGCCTGTAGTTCACTGGTTTCTCCTTTTGACTCTTTTATATGCAGCAGCCTAACTCAATAAACCAAAAAACATGCTTTGCACATGCATATGGTGGAATATGCTATGGACAGGCCTCTTGATTTGAGAAGGTACAAAGAATTCTAACTTGTTCATATGAACTTTGGCAGAAAGCATTAATTTTGTGAGTTAAATTCCCAAAAAATGCATCCTCAGTTCCTTTTCAATGTGATCTGCATCAAGAAATCGGGCAAGTGAATCTCACTATTTGTTCACTTATCATGTATAGACGGGAGGAAAGGCAAGGATTATCTGCAAGTTTCAGCAGCCCTCTCTGCTGCAATGCATTTGGCCATTAGCTACCAATGAAAATCGCCAGTCAGGGTTAAACAAGGCTAAGAAAAAGAGGTGTGTGTGCTCACAAGAGACTGATGTGAATAGCTCTCTAATAGGAACTGATCTAGGACACTAAATTCCTCGAGGTGTATGAACTGGACTCAAAGTCATTCTGTTACTGAACAGAAATGCCAATCTGAAAGGTAACTCCTTAAGACCAATGTTGTATTAAGGAGCAAGCATTCTTTATTGCGGCACTGGATCCATGGCAGATCACTCCATTTAACATGCATGCCCAGCACAAAAAGTCTCCAGATTATACACATTTTACTCAATACATTTAAAGCTGCATAAGCATTATTGAATGGATGCTACAAACTATTTGGTACAATTTGATTGGATTAAGGCCACTTGGTGAGTTTCGTTTGGCTATACATTTGACTGGCAAATCTAGTGGCTAATGTTTAGTTGTTATTCTTCTTTACTTGCCTATCTATGTGCTGCCTCATTTCCTTATGGTTTGCCACCATGATTAATCACTATTTTGTAAAACGTAAGTAGTACAAGACACATTACAAACTATATAGCAAAACACAATGTAGACATTAAAATAAAATATACATTATGACACATTGATAAAATCATGACAATTTGAGTCACTCCATGTAAGGCAAAGGTATTTTGGTTGTGCCTGGTACAGAGCTTTCTGTTAAAAGAGCCTTGTGTGGTCTCTTCTTCAAGTGAAATTGAAACATCTTCACTACTTCAATAGAGAAACAACTGAAATTCACTCCTTAAGGATGAAAGAAGAGTGGTGCATGGAAGAGACACATAATGAATAGTAAAAAACAAACAAACAACAACAACAAATAACCAACGCCATCTAATGAAGATTTTGAGGATGGTTTTCCCAGGCTATCTTCCTTGATTTTCAACACTGAAAACCATACCCATTCAACATACAACCAAAGTACTTGCAATGGTTGTGTTAGAGAAGCTAGTACACAAACCACACTAACATAAGGGAAGCAGTAGTTCACTCCAACAGGTTCTAGAGATTGCCCTGTTCAACACAGCCTCTTGCCCTCTGCAGGGAACTATGTCCAGATCCAAGTTCTGGAGTTGTCTCTTACTTATTGTTCTAAGCAGAAAGTCCAAAGGTGGTGTTTCCCATAAGACCTGGACTTACTAGGTTTAACTCTAAAGTAAATGTGACATGCCGACAATGAATACTAGAATCTTAGGCAAGACCCAGCTGGTGTCAGTTCTTCAGGCATGTCTCAGAGTGTACCAGTTCATCACAAGCTCCAGCAATACCCACGTGTGGGTGCATACATGCACACACATACACACACTCACTCACTCACCTACGGAATGCCTGGCCAGGAAAAAGACTACTGTCTCAGGCTCTGCTCAGGCCTGCCACTCTTTTAAACATGAGACAGTGGGAAACTTTCTGTGAAATTCAAGTGGCCTTTGTTAAGAGCCTCCCCGCCTCCCCCCCCCCCCCCCCTTTTTTTTTTGTCCAGTAAATATGATGTAGAGATCCCAATGGACTCATTCTAAGAAACTCCTGTAAAATGGTTTTGTCCCCTTTCTATGAAGTGAGTTCTGATTGGAGGGGTATTCACAAACCATATAGGAAAGAATGGCTCTGAAAATGCAAAGGCCATTCTTACCCAGATGGGCAATGAATGGGCGTTTGGGCAGTTAAAGAAAAAAAAGAAAAAGAAAAAGAAAACAAAATTGAAAAAAAAAAAAAAAGAGAGAGAGAGAGAGAGAGAGAGAGAAGAAAAAGAGGAAGAAAAAAAGGAAAAAAAAAATAAAAAGCCCAGACAACAGCGCAGATTATGCACATTTGCAATCCTCCTGAGATGCAATTTGAAGCTGGCACGGCATAAAGGTGAAACTTATTACTGTGCAACTTTGAAAAAAGCTCCATTTCCCCATATGCAAATGCACCGATTAAACTGTCAGGCTATTCATGGAAACATTCATGGAATTCATCGTCAACCAGTAAGAAGGAGCACAACATGGATGGGAAAGGAAAAAACTTTTGTTGTGTAATACATGACTGAGTGCTTAGATTGAGTGTTTCCTTGAATCTCACCCACCCCTCCTGCTGACTTTTATGCTAAGGGTGTTCGAAGGAAGGCAGATTTTTACCATGACAATGACAGTGACAACCTGTCCAAGTACAGTGCCGGAGGGTACTGAGGGTACAAAAGCAGAAGGAAACAGCAGGCAGTGGACTCTTGGAAGATGCTTTAAAACACGTGGAAGTAAAGCCCTGAGATACATCAAATACAGCTTGAAGGAAGATTTCTATACATAAAGCTACAATCCATAGATCTTCACAAAAGAGGAAAGACACAGCTCATGAAAGTGACTTTTTTTGTTTGTCCGAAACGTAGAGAATGATCCCAGCAAATGCATGATGGAGCACAAAGACGTACAGAATGCTGAAGACTGCAGGTCATACACAAATGGCTATGTTGTATGCTTTAAAATGTGAGGGTTTTTTGTACAGCCACTAGATGTCCCTTTCTGCAAAGCCAATGTTTGTTGCTTTAAAGCTCATAACTGTAAGGTATCACAGAATTTGATTTTCTCTACTGCCCTTCAGAATCACAGTCTCTCAAAGCTTACTGCACAGTGATGACTGAACATTCCTAGAAACAGCGACGAGGAAATCACTGCAGCTGCCGTAAGCCAGCAGTAGCTCAGTGCATGGCCTTCACCTGGAACAAACTACCAGTGTTGCTGGAATCCAGGCTCTTTTTTGAACCTTACTGTGTGGTCTTTCACAGGAATAACTTAGCAAGGGGGAGCTCCAAAGGCTCTGCTCTTAACTTCATACTTCAAGGGTGAAATAATCACCTCATATACTTCAGAGCTGGTAGGCCTATTGAAAAGTAAATGGATTGAGTTTTGGCCTCAATTTTCTGCAGAAGCATTCAGAAAATTGTTTGGCAACTCATCTCACTGATACTTAGATAAGAGTAACTAGAACTATTTTGATATTGCTGCTTTAGCTTGTCTTCCTGACAAGCTTCTCAGGCCTTGCGTTGAGAAGACCTCCCACTCTGAGAGACTGAAGAAAAGCTGGAGGCATTTTATCTCCTATAGAATATGCGCACCTGTAATCCAGCTCCCGGAAGCACCACAAACTAAATTAACCTGCTGCTGCTGAGACTAGCACAATCACCTACTCTTTACTCTCTACCCAGCAGTGGTTTGTTTTGGTAATCTCTAATCCTTGCTCTCCAAATCAAGTGCAGGAGGATCACAGCCTGCTGGCTGTATCAAAGGAATGTGTTAAGTTCTTCATATAGTCATCAAGTTTACTCCTCTTCCTCATGGTGGGAACAATTTAGATACACTGTGCACTCAGAAATTTGCCTAAGACATTTGCAAAAACCACTAATGTATGGGATTTCCACTCTCTCTTCAGACAGGCTGTCTACCATCTTTATAGTAAGAAAATTTTCCCAGTATTCTACTTGGAAATCAATTAATCATCCTTTCCTCCAACAGACATAGAGAAGTGTTGACTATTTTCCTTTCTACAACAGTCTTTCACATACTTGGAAAATGCCTCATATTTCTTCTTTATAACCGTCTTTCTTAGAACATCCAAACTCTGTTCTCCCCATCACACTCACTGGACATACATACCCTCCTCATTCTTGTCTTCTTTCATCATCTATTCCATCTGTCCATTACTCTAGTCCAGTATTCTAGCTGAGCAATGTTGTAATGATTCTACCACTAAGTCACAATGTATATTTTTATGTCTGCATTGCATCTTGTGGTATATTTTGCAGTGTGTCTTGTGCTACCTACATTTTGCAGCCTCTTGAAGGTAGTACATAGGGAGGGAAGTAAAGAACAGTAACAACTAAACATTAGCTACTAGATTTGTCAATCTAAACTCACCAAGTGGCCCTAATCCAATCAGATTGTACCAAACAGTTTGTAGCATTCAATCAGTAATGCTTATGCAGCTTTAAATGTATTGAGTAAAATGTATATAATCTGGAGACTTTTGGGGTTGGGTGTACATGTTATGCGCACCCTAACCCCGTGCATCCAGCACCGCAATAGAGAACGCCTGCTTTTTTAAAATCCACATTGCTCTTGGGGAGTCATCTTTCAGACTGGAGTTTTTGTTCAGTAACAATGCGCATGAAACGCTTGCCTGAGACACCCTAAATACAATACTGTTCGAATACCTTACAGAATAAATAAAATCAAGCAAATAAAGCCCTGTTATCAAAATGAAGCTTTACAGATTTTCCTTAAAAAAAAAAAAAATATAAAAAAAGCATGTCTCAGGAAAGAACGCTTAATTTGGAATGAAAAATATCAAGTCTTGCATAAACATGACAGTTCATTAGAAATACAGCATTTCTATCACAACATATGAAAGCCCCACAATTACCATAGGAAGTTTTCTCATTTCCATACATCAGCATCTCCTGTTCCAACCTTAGTAATCAAAAACCACGGGTACATTCTTCAGCTCCAATGACCTGATTTATCCCTAGTGATGAAGTTGAATGTTCTGTTGTTCTGAAATTAGTTATTCTAAAGCAAAACTGCATTAATGGAGTAAAAATTCATATCTGGTGTTGCCATTGACAAAATTACTCCTATATCGGGTTTCAACTCTCCGAGACTGCATTTAACAGAAGGACACTTTTCTACTCAAAGAAGTGACCAGAATAAAATCCTGAAATCCTGGTAGTAGCTGACTTCTTAGTACATCCCAACGACGCCAGAGAGACTGGTTTATCCAACCCTGTTCAGACTGATTCTTCTGAATATTTGGCCTCATTCTGAAAAAGGGCCTTGAAGGCATAAAGCCTGTATGGAGTTTCAGGAACACAGCAAGAACATTTGTATCCTCAGCAGGAGATCTGACCAGGAGCAGCCCTTGCTTTTTGTTGCTTTAAAGGTTTGCTGGAGTTTTCACCCAATCATCTGCTTGAACATCTTGAAAATCAGTATCTCCTTCTATAATATCTATCCAAAACAAACACCAGATGACACTACACGAATTGCCCTAACCCTACCAGATTGTTGTTAGAATCAAAATATGTAGCAGTCTACATTTAACAGGAAGTACTGTATTTTTACCAGCACAACATCTATTAATGTGTCAGTAATACAATCTATGGAAGAAAGAATCACTGTGTTCTGAAAGCTGTCAAACTTCTCTAAATTTCATAGTCTAATAACTACGTTTACTTGAAAGACAGAAATACATGCACACATGAACACAACCTTATTCTCCAAGGAGCAAACATATCGAGTAGATGGCTAATAAGAGTTTGTTTAAACTTTTTTGAGAAGATGTTTTTTTTTTTTTTCTGCAGGCTAAGCAATGTTCAGCAAATGTCCTACGGATGATTTATTTAGCTAATTGCCCCGTTCTTTTCAGCATCTGTAGCGATGAGATATATCCATTTTTCACCAAAGCGAAGACTAAACCGTAGGTGTTCTGCACATGAAATTGCTTCTACATCCAGTGGACCTAAATGCTCAGTGCTGAGCACAAAAGCCTCTATTTCAGGCAAGATGCTTGGGGTGCAGGCAGTGAATCACTTCCCTGTGCTTTGCCTGTAAGTCTGCAGGAAGAGTCCATTAGCCATAACCGCATTTACCTCCGATCTGCAGGGCAGCAATGTCTGTGCCTCAGTTTGCTTTCCATGTAAAAGAGGGATAGCATCATGTGTCCAGTTCTGCAGAAGGACCGGGCACTTAAATTAATCTTTATCCAAGAAATGCAGAACAACTTGTAAAGAACACTAGAGAAAGACCAAGAATTAATTCCAGAAGTCCCATAAGATTTTGTTCTCCAGGCTTACAAAAATCAAGATTTCCTCTGCCCTGCTCTAGTGCCTTGATTCCTTTATTCCTCTTTATGGTGAACATCGTACTTACAACTGCACATACACGATGTCAACAGAAGAACCACCAGGGCTGTTGTCATAGCTGCACTGACAGGTATGGCACCTGGACGGCAATGTCATGATATGGGTGCTAACTCTTGTGCCCTGACCACTTGTAACCAATTCGCATTAGCAAAAGGTGGGATCGGTAAACCACTGAAAACTGGAAGTGAGAAAACCACCCTCTTGTAATAGGAAACAGAGAAAGCAACGTGGCCACATGATGGCACCATTTCCTAGGAAGAGAAACCAGGCTGTTCTTGTCTCCTCTTCGTTAGGGAACATTTTAATATTCTAAATGAAAACTGTTTCAACTGCTTTCACTTGTTCCCCGAGAGCTCATGCACGATTATGCCAAGCCCCAGCATGGCCCAACTGTTCTAACTGGCTATAAGTTTAAGGCATTTGGGCTCTTTAAAAGCCTAGGTGCATGCATGTATTGCTGGTTTTTCTCCACAGTGCCAGGTGCTGTCACTCACAAGGCATTCTGCACCAGTGGGTATGTAGCAAAAGAGCTACCGACTAGGAAAGAAGATAGGCCAACAATGCCCACGGAATTAAGCTGAAATACTCTTAATTTAAACAAAGGATGGGGGACATATCTTGGAAAAAAAAAAAAAAAAAAAAGAATAAACTTTAGAAAAATACAGGCAACCATAGCAATGTATTTTGATATTCTATGGTCTGTATTAAAAGCTAACTATATTAATTTAGAATGCTTTCACCTACTTCAAGGGCTTTTGCATAAATCCTAATAATGTATTTCAGAGTGCAAACATGTAGGAAAAGTGAATAGGGAGTCCCCTTTTGGTCATCCCTCTGTGTTGGATTCTAGAAATTTATGTCCCCTGTCAGAAACAGTGGGAGGAGAAAGGGCTGAGGATGGGATCTGAGTGTGGAGGAGGAATGAATTCAAGGGGTAGTAGTTGAAATATATTAAAATGTGTCTCCGAAAGAGACAATTGCTATTGCATGAACCCTTTCAGATTTGCGGTGTATTGTTAGGCTTTCCCCCAGGCAGAGAGACAAGGAGGAAAAGCTTATCAGTTTGAGCATGGTTAAATACAGTAAGCCTGAAAGCCTATGGGCTTTGGTTAAAAGGAAAATATAGATTAAAACCTCTTAAGATAATTAACTGTTTAGAAGGTTTCTATTGAAGCTAAAATCTTCTGTGGGGAGTTGTAGTAGCAGTCTGTTAGGAAAAGGGTGCAGTCAGATAGAAATGGTTGGCTTTGGTGAGAGAACTGCAGTCTGCTTATATCCTACATGTTTCCAGAGAAGGGCCTTTAAAATGTAGGAGATTTTGTTCTGGTCACAGAAGTAGTGGTTGATGGCAGAAACAAGGAATGGAGGAGAAGCTGTAAATGCCAGTCCCCAGGACTGGGAAAAAGACTCTTTTGTATCTTCCAGTGGCTGCGCCTCTCTCAGTTCTGGCTAGAAGAAAGCTATCACATGAAAAAAGCTACATTTCACTTGGTTATATTTTTCCATTTATCTTTTTAATCTGTTAGTGAAAGGGTAATTGTTAACTAGTACAACTGGGTGCTTTGGTGAATATCTCAACTTAGAAATATTGTGAGACAGATATTCATACTGTGCTAGACTGTGGCTTCTTTATTTTGAGTTTAGGACGTAAGCGTTCAGGCCTGCTTCTAATTCGGATTAAAAAATCAGTGGGAAACAGTACATGGTCATGTCAACGATGCTGAAGGCCACAGGGAAAACCTCTGTCCTCAGTGAGACCTCCGCAATCCTGGGGAATGGGCATATTCCATAACCAACTGCTTGTTTTGATAGGAAGAACAATGTAGGACAGAATGCTCTAAACTAATAGATGACAGTAATAAAAAAGAACACAGCTTTCATGGGTGACTTGACACCATCAGATAGGTCTGTACCATTAAATGTACACTGTCAGTTCTGATATATTTTTTTTTTTCTCCACAGGGAAAAGGCCTGGGAACTACAGGTAAACACATGCATACAGACACTAACAGGTGAGACTACTGTTGTGCTTAAGAGTTATTTCTCAGGTCTGCCTTCAGGCACATTTTACCCTCTACCCAGCCAAAAGACATTAGAGATAACATCTGGGGGTTTTACTTCTGAATGCAGGGAGGGCTATGCCTTCTTTTGAAACACCACATGGGATCAAAGCACACGGTATTTTTGTTGAAGTTGACATGGCCACACATACAGGTATGAAGCTGTGGGGAGAAGTCCCTTGCTCTGTTTTTATTTCCTCTATCATACCCCTTTTCACACAAAAATTGCTACTTTGTGTTTTTTTTTTTCTCTGTGTAACATCAATAAATTACACGTTATCACTCCTATCATCTAGTTATAAAGAGCCTTTCAAGATTTTTAATAGATGCACAATATTGCTACACTTACATTTTCACTGGTTAAGAACTCAAAAATAGCTGTAGTGAGATTACTCTTAATTTATACTACTTCTCTCTCCTGGGTTTTCAAGAAGAAGCATTTCACCACATGTCACAGATTGATACAGAGTATATATTGCTCATCCCAACTGGGCAGAGCTCCTTTCAGTGTTTAACACAACAAAGCAAGTACGAGTAGGGGTTCTAGGATTTGTTTATCTTTTTTTTTTTTTTCTTTCTTTCTTTTCTTTTTTTTTTTTCATAGTCACAGTTAATTCCTGGAGGAGCTATTTGTGCTGACAGATCAACTAGATATCTTGAATTCTCTTTATATTCCACTTACTGAGTGGGAGATGGGCATATCTAGATCTCGTGTTATTTTAGCCTTGTAAATGACTTCATGGACAATGAAAACATACATAGAAAACATTAAAAAAAAAGAAAAGAAAGATGGCACAATAGCATTCTCTTAAGAAACAATAATAATTGGTGTACTCTGGAACCAAGTATATTTCTTGGCCAACAAGAACATGCTGTTGTGCTCTACCATACATTCATGAGGCTGCCAGAAAAAAATGCCTTGATACCAAGGAAGGAGTTTAATAACACTCACTTGGCTTACAACTGATTTTTACCTATGGAATAGATCAAACATCATGTTTCTTGTGGAAACACATGATTCCTCGCCCCGCAGCATCCCCTAGCACATTTTATAAACACTAGTAGGGAGTATTAAGCAGTATCTTGCTTTTATTTCTCAAGTTCTCTTTCAGTACCATGTTAAGACTCCACTTCAAAACTGTTTGGAATGAACGAGCTCCCTTTGGTCAGACAAGAACAATAAAATAACTGTTCTAGTTTTGCTTAATTTTTTTAATTTTATTTGAATACTGCTCTGGTCCTACCTTGTTCTAAAGTTATTGAGTGGGATCACAGCACAAGGAATACATGGCTACTCTACCATGGCTAAACAAGGGAAAAGAAGAGAAAATGACCACAGAAACTGAGATGAAAAGAGCAAAAACCTCTAGTACTAAACAAGTCACAATGATGAAAAGGAACAGAAGGTGACCGAAACTACTTTTACATTTGTAGATTTGAAGTTGTGTAGTTGCAATAAACCTGACAAGTAATGTGCCAGACAATGCTTCCCCAAGCATGGAAGGTGTCTCTTCACAGCATACAAAGAACAAACCTAGAAGCACTTAGTTACACAGGGTTCAAATAACGCGCAGCAGAACAAAAGATGGTAGATGTGGCTGCTTCAGCTTTCTTTTAGGAAGAGCCACCTGTCAAACACAGGAAAATCATTTGTGTTTGACTGCTACATGTAGTGTCCCTCTGTGGACCATGCTAAGGAAATGGTACATTTAGTTCAGTCATCTCAACTGAATAGGACTGAGGAGATGACAGCAGAAACATGCATGATTAAGATACGAAATAACAATTGGCATGATCATTTCTACAGTATTCTCCTGCATGATTTCCTTTTGCACTATTAGCTACAAAGACTGCTCACGTTCTCTGAACATGAGAAAAAACTACATTATTTTGATGGCTACAGAGCACTGGAACAGGTTGCCCAGAGAGGTTGTGGAGTCACCTCTGGAGACAATCAAAACCTGCCTGGACACTACCTACTTCAGGACACAACCTACTCCAGGAAACCTGCTTCAGCAGGGGCGTTGGACTAGATGATCCCAGAGGTCTTTTCCAACCTCTATGGTTCTTTGACTCTGTGTGACTGTGATCTTCAGGAGGGACAGCTAGTAAAAGCAAAAAACTAAAAGAGGAAGTTAGAAAGGGTCTTAAAGGAAAAGACAAGGAATTTAAATCCATAAGATCAGCAGGGAGGTGGCCTTATTAACAATTGTACTAGGCTCCATATGCAAGGGCAACAACGACAACAAAAATAAAGAAAAAAGAAAAACAATACAGTGGTTAAATAATGAAGTATAAGAGCTCATCAAAGCTGAGAATGTATCTTTCCAAACAAGGAAATCATGCCCAAGTGACGCTAATAGAACAGAGCATAAACTGTTGCAGGCTAGATGTAAAACAAAGATTAGGCAGGACAAATGGGAAATTTAAAGAAAAACAGCTAGGAGTGTAAAGACAAATACCGTAATAAAATATTCTTTAAACATATCAGATAAAGAAAGCTTACAGGGCAATGACTGGTACCTTAGAAGTGCCTTAGATTATGTGGTTTGATAGATTAAGAAGGCAAGGAGCCGAGTCAGTGGGTTGGCTGGACTACTGATTTATGAAAGCAATAAAGGTAATCAAAGAGGTTACAGAAATTATGCAGTGGAATTTTGCTTTAATTTTCAGAATGGAAGATGATAGGAGAAGGTAAGCTACCTCAAGGGGGATAAGAAGAAAGCACTGTCCTAAAGACTGTTATAAAAAAAATAGAAAACCAAACCAAACTAAATCACAACAAAAAAAGCCAACAACAAAACCATATTAAAAAACCCAGATGAACCAACAAACCAGAAACCAAAACCAGCAAATGAGTACGACTATGTCTTTATAAACAGTGATAAACACTTTACAGTTGCATATTATTCACCGCTCACTCATTTAGTGAGTGAAATTATCGAAAGTCTCATTTAATACGTAAGGGAAGGAATTATAAAAAGACTTGTAACTTAATGGTAACAAAAATCTGTGGGAGGTAGACTCTGAAGGCACGAACAGGTAAACTCAAATACAGACTATCAGTGTTTTACTGGACAGTAACATTACACCTCAGTGGCTTCAGCATAATTTACAAATACTGCTGTATTATCAACCTCAAAATCTTAAGAATGGAAAATTTATAATTTTAAAGAGTAATACATTTTTAAATCTTATTCCTTGTACTTAAAAGTAATACATATGCTGGGGACAAATCTTCAAGCTCTCCCCTGAAACCATGAAAGCTAGACACCCTCATAGCTTTTACAAATCAAAGCTGAAGTTATGCATGTTATCCACTTACAGTTCTCCAAGGGGAGACCAGTAAGAAAAGCACTGAATGCCACAGTGACTGACAAACTAGCATCAAGTCAGTATTACAGGGTCATCTAATAAGAGAAATCACCATTAAAGATAACCAGACAAATTTTAAGAACCCTCTGTATGTAACTTTACATGTGATTTAAGCATCAATAAAAGTTAGGTTCCAAAGTCATAGCTGTTTCTGAAAACATACTCATCTACTTTCAAACTTTAGTACCGTATGTTTTCAGTCATTTCCCAAGAGAAGAAAAGCCTGAGAGACCAACCTGACAAAACTCACTCAGTGCACTTAGGAATATAGAGACCAGTTCTGATCAGCAGTGTAATATCACTAACACTTTGGTGTATTGCAATGGCTTTTTCAAAAAAGGTAGAGTGAGCTCAGCTTATAGTTTTACATATTACTTATATTTATTTCTGAATCTACACAATTCAAGCAACATACGTCTGCTTCTGTTAAAACACAAGTCATTCTTGACTGACGTTTCTTTGAGAATATTATGACCGAAAATATCAATTTACAGGATGCAGAAACCAACTATGACTGTTAAAAACCAAAGTATTTACTAAACAAATATTGGAATGTTCTGCAAGATAAACAAATAGCTAAGTCTCGTGAGATACAGTATTTGAGAACTATGGGTATCTTTCAGCTTAGTTGCTGCAGAGAAGGCCTTTATCATTACTATATTGTCTAAAATAGATATCTAAACATACATCGTTTCTTAGGTCACCAAAAACAACCTAAAAATATTCAGCATTAGCTAACACATACCATACTTAGATTAGCAAAAATACAGATGAAATGACTATGAACATACTGTCTGTCTCTGTAAAGAAGGAATCAGGCTCCTCCCTCTCCCCTCAGAGTGGAAACCATTTCAAAGCTCCAGAGCACTTATTAGGGAATCATAATCACACATTTCCAGAGGCAAAGCGGGAAGACCATAAGGGCATATAACCATTCTCTTCCTGCCACAGAACCTCAAAGAGAAACACAGGAAACCTAAAACATAAAGATGAGGCCAAACCACCTTCTGATCCATCTAGCCTCTACATTAGCAATGGGCAAATCAAACCTGTTGATTCATGGGAAGGAAATAGATGATCCCTCTAGCTGCTCAAGAAAATGAAAAGCTAGAGTTTCAAACCCTCTCTCAATGCTCTGTTTAGGAATCTTCTGAGGCTCCCTCTCTCCTTTTCCCATTATGCTGGAAGGCTATCAAGATACCAAAACCAGAATTTAGAAAGAGAAAAGGGAAATAGATGGCCTCAAAGTTCCCATCCTGTGAAAGTTAAAAAAAAATGCTATGATCAGACCAAGTCAGCCACATCACTTGAGCATCTATGGACAAGTGGTTTTCATCTGGTCCATCATCAGGAGTGTTTATTACGAACTGCATTCTGTTTCTCAAGAACTCTCCAGCCAATTGCTAAGATATGATTTAAAGAAGTCCTCACCCATCACAATAACTTGTCAATGACTGTTTCAGAATTTCTTTTTTTAAAAAAGAGATATCCATGTCTCCCTTTTCTTTGCAACTTTAATTCCTTATCAGAGTCTCAGATCTCCAAGAATTTTGTGCTCTCTGAAATCATAAAAATTTCTTCAGCAATTTTTCCAGTGACTGTCCAATCTGCTTCTCAGCCCCATGGAAACTTTTTGCTAAGATGCTGCTTTTCCCTTGTCTGGAACAAATTCCTACGCAGATGGACCATCCAATATCTAAGAATAACTCTTTTAACTACCAGTAGAGACAAAGAGATTCAGTTGCACTGTTCCCATGGGATTTCCTTGAGTTTGGACACATCTGTTAAGATGCATACATCAGAGTCTGAATGAAGTTTTTGTCTGATTGTATCTCTTAGCACTTGTGAAAGTTTCTGCCAAAATGATCTTATCTCTTGGCACTTGCAAAACATATATAGTGATAGATGCTTTCTAAAGGGCTCCCGAAATAAGTGGCCTATACAGACCAAATCAGTTTAAACAGACAGCCAAGTCCTGATGGACTGATTTTCCTCTCAGTAAAATCTTTAAAAGCTTTACCTGAGGGAGTTCAGCCTTCAGAACTAGGTCAGTACCAAGCTTATGCACGCTCTGCCCATGAACAAGAAAGAGCATGGAAAGTTGCAAACAGCACCACTCTCATATATGTGGCTTCTTTGTAACTTTTCCAGAACCCTTGCCTCCCTCCTTACTTGACTTTGTAGTTTTTTGCACGAACACCTTTCTTCCGAGCAAGCAGCTACATCTGTTTGCGACAGCTGAGTAGCTAGAGGTATTTGGAGCTCTATCAGCTCAGTCTGTGATTTGATTCCAGATTAATTCAAAGTGGTGATTTCTATCTGCCAAGTCCCACATGGAAACAGTTACCTCAGGAAGTACCTCTTCCTGTGACCTCTTTCTACAACTGCATTGCCTGACCGTGCATTTCCCAAGATTGAAAAAGCTGGGAATGGACACAACGTCTCCCAAGTTCTGGATTTTGCTTCAAGGGTTCAGCTGCACTGGAAATATATTATAATCAAATCCAAAGTCCTAAAATGGTCAGAAACAATCCTGTTTCACTGTGAAGAAGTAGCACAAGAAGCAGCATGTAGAATATACTGCCTTAAGCTCTATATTGAATTGTATATCACACACACTTTTACATACTTTTTTTTTCTGCCACTAAGAACTCATTTCAGTAAGGCTGGCATTCAGTCTATTGCTTAGGCTTTCTTCACCTCTGCCTTTACGGCTGAGGAGCAGATGGCTATCACAGAGTTTTTATTTTCTATGCTTGGAAAAAGTATTTTGGTCTGAATCATTCCAAAAGCACCCTGACTTTTCAAAGTAGATTGGCTTATGAATATTTCTCATAATAAATGTGGTGATGCTTTCTGCCAAGCACTAGTGATTGTGCATGCAAAATGGTCAGTGAAGATTTCAAGCTGATTTGAATAGGTGGTCCATAAAATGGAAGACTTTTTTCCAGATACACAAATGAGGACTTACAGAGCCATCTGGACATCAGTACACTTTTCCAAGAATGGAAATACCCTACGTGCTGACTTCTTCTGGATGTTTTTGATATTTTGCATGAAACAATTCCTGTCAAACATCCTGTCTAATTCCAGTTTATAAACAGATTATTTACCATCCTCTAGAAAACATCCCACCAGAGTAAAAAGTGTCCGTTTGAGAATGAAATATAATCTACTCAGTCACAAGGGTAGAAGTTGTATAGTGGTCTGGGTAAAAGGGATAAGAAACAGTGCTTTATTGTCAACAAGGCATAGGGAAGGACAGGAGGTGCTGCTGGGCCAAAGAAGGAAGATATAATTGCAGGTCCAAAAGCTGAGGGGAAAAAAAAAAGATATGGCAGTATAATTCTGAGAGGAAGGAAAGAGAAGGGCAAAAGGAGGGGTTCCAGTGTGAGAGGAAAGAATCAGTCCAAAAGACAGGGGAGGCAAAAGGTAAAGGAAAGGAGTTTGTAAGAACAGGGAGCCTACTTTTAAATACTGGGAACTACAAGTGCCAATCGCTTGGGTCAATCAGTGTGTTCCAGCAGCAGGGACTGAAACAACATTTAAAAAAATACTGCATACCGTGGTAAACAGCTGTAGTAAATATGCAAACATAAATTCATCCTGCCTCATTTTATCTTCATGTCAGAAACTGGCATTGACATTTTGCAAGAACATGCCAAACATTAATTACAGGCATACTGCCCCAAACAAATACAGCCTGATGAAGGTTATAACCCATCATAAATAGTGAGAGCTTTTCCAGTGGTTTCGAAGCACAAGGAATCAACTAACAGATCAACACCACAAGAGGTTTTTAGCATTTCTTAGATTTTTGCAGGACTCTAACTGTATTTTGGGAACTAGATTTCAACAGCTTCTGAGATAGAACAATTTTAATGCTGAAAACATTATTTAACATCCTTTTTCAAAAACTGACTTCAATGTGAAAGGAACATCTAGTCTAGGTTTGAAGTTTTTTTTTTTTCAAACTGGCACTGTGAATTTAGCACAAGTGGAAGGTGATTTGTGGACATTAAAATCTTGGGGGACTAAAGGACTGCTTGTCCATAGAACAAGAGTATGAAGTGTTGCATGCTCCAACTCTTCATGCTGCCTTCCACCAACATTCCTCACCTCTGAACTTGGCCACGTCAGAAAGCAAAAGCAGGAGTTCATTCTCTGAGTTCCCTACAATTCCTGCTGGCCTCTGTCCTAAGGTTGCTTTCATGGGTTTCTATTTGTACTGTCAAAAACCATCAGTGTGAGGTTTCAAATCCCATTTACTAATGAACTCTTTCATCTTTGTGAATGGGATAAAGAGATTCTTTGTTTGAAAATAAGGATTATTTTTTCTTGTTGTTCTGCTCATTTTTGCATCTTCTTACAAAACCTTTGTTTTTAGAAAACATTACAAGACAAAACCGTACCCCAGCTTTAACAAAGAGTTTGACATCTCCAATTTGAAGAGAATTCTTATGTACCAAATTGCATACTGCCTGCTGCTCAACTACTTCACACTTCTTTCTTCTCCTCAGATCACTAGGTGAGATTTAGCAAATTCTCCCAAATGTTTTTATCAGTTCTACTAAAATCAAGATCTCATAATCAAAATCAAGATGCTCATAATGAATACAGTCAGAAGCCAGCAGGAATGAATTGTAGCTGAAGTGATTTTGGTAGTGATGATCCCTATAACCCAGCTGCTTCCAAGCTTGGCCTTGAGGCAAGATTTTTAAATTAAAAAAAAAAAAGAACATACATATTTTTTAATCTGATTTTTTATTGTCATGCCCTGATTTTTTTATAGGCCTTTGCAAAGTCTGATTGGCTTCTGAGCTCTTGAAACCCAGCATCATCGTCTTCCTATGATTCTATAATTCCCTGTCCTTTTTTCCCCCTTGTAAGTTTTACGGTGTCCTAAAACCACCACAAACGAGGTTAGCTGTGTTTTATATAACTAGCGAATTACAGGGTTGACAAGACCCTCCGTGCTCCTGCCCGAGAGACTTTCAGGTATGGGCCATTGTGAAATGACGTTGTTTTGAACACCTGACAAGATAAGTGCTGGCATTCCGAAATCGAGTTCTAATTATTTCCTCTTTTTGGGGGGGAAAAAGAGGGGAGATGGAAGAGGGCTGGAAGTGGGGAAGAACAAAACGAACATTTAAAAAAAAGCCAATTAACCCGTGCTGAGTAATCTGAAAGTGAATGCGCTGAAAACATGGGCCTTAAACTGGTACAATAACACAGGTCTACAAAAATCTCCCAGACTCCCACATACTGAATCTGATTCCATCCACAGAAACACTCCTCCCTGTCAAAGTAGAAATCCTTCACAAGGCAGTGTGTTTGAGCCAGACACTACAATACAATAATAGGCTGAAAATTCCAGTCAGTAGATGTCTTCGGGTAATGAGAAGTATGTGACTATCTGGAGAGAATTAACTACAGCTCTAGTTAGGAATCATGCTCAAAGGATCTTCCCTTTTTGCTTCATAAGAAGTAGGAGCAGCCAGCAACTTGACCCATCAACACGCTCTCAGCTTCCATTGTCTGACTGCATTATCATGACCTTATCACAAAACACTCTTTTTCCAGAGTTAATTCCCACAGAAGGGAAAAAGTAAACTCTGAGGAAGTCTTGTTTGTGCCACTATGGAAAGAACATCCAACTGGCTTGAAAGCCTGGTCTACAGTAAGGAACATGCTTTCAAGAACCCCAGTGCAACCCATCAGTGTGTTGGTGTACTCACAATCAGATGACCTTGTGTGTGCGTGTAAGTTTGTTGGTGAATGTGGTGAGTAGATGAGGGCCGGGCTCAGAGACGGAACAGCTTCAAGGTTCAGGCAGGGAAGGCCTGGCTTGGCGCTGCATGCACCCGTCTGAGTAATCTCATTCTCCTCAGACGCCTTCTGGTTTTCAGCTGTCTTGGGTTTCTTCCTGAAAATAAACAAAGAGACCTTTGAAGGGACTGGCTGCATATTTGGGAAAAGGCATTTTTAGAATCTGTTAAAGATAACTTTCTTTTTCCCCCTCTCACCCCCCTCCCTCCTCTCGTTTCCCTTGCAGGGAGGGAGGCAGAGAAGACTCTCCTCCATGCTTCTTGTTTGGAAACAAGCTGCTCCTTGTTTTGACTCTGATGCAATGGCCCTGAGACTGTATTACAGCAAAGAGGCCAAGCACGAAGCTCCTCATTCTGCCCCTACTGATGACATATAAAGCGAAACTCATCCCAGTGGTTTAGACAGTCGGAGCTCCGTTTGACAAATATTAACCAAGGCTATAGCATTCTGAATAGAATTATACAGAAACGTAATAGATTTGTCTGAAAAGCAAACAAATATGCAAGTTTCCAGTTCAACGTGAATCAGAGAAAAGACTTGTCTTGTAGAAAAAAGCACTGGTGTAATTTTGAGATGCAGAGGTCATCTCAGTAAAGCGTTAAGTTTTGGAGCCTGAGACAACGTACTATGAGCACAATGCACGCGAGACATCAAGGCCTTCTTCCTTGCAGCATTTTGTAAACACGGGGAATTAGAAGCTGTAAGCAGGTAGTGATTGCCGCATCCATTTCACAGGTGGGGAAACTGAGGCACAAAGAAGGGATGTGGCAGGCTTTGATTCACACAGCAGGTCTTCTGCATGGACATACAGGGACTCCTTCCCCACACACACTCTGCTCTGCATATCCGACCTAGGACAATCTGTGGCTGACACGCCAGAACCCGGAGTTTTTCAGCCCCTGGGCGCTTACATAAAGGCGTTATATAAGGGCGACACGCCCGGCCGGGGGTAGGGCCGGGGGTAGGGCCGGGACCCGCCGCCATTTCCCTTCGGCCGCCGTCGGGGGGCAGCAGCCGCCGTGTCCGGCGGTGTCACCTCGGCCGAAGCTCGGGGAAGAAAGGAAAGGAGGATAAAACAAAAGTTAAACGAGCATAAGAGAAATAAACAAACCACTTCCCGCCTGTAACAACCCACAGGCCGAGCAGAATCGAAAGGTGACGGAGAAGTGGGGAGTTAAGAAAGAAGGGGAAAACTGAGGCACTGCAGGAGTTAAGGGTGATGTGCACACAGCGGCAGGATCCCTAAGCTGCCCAAACGACCCCAACTGCTCCCTCTTGTCCAGAAAGTCTGCTTTGAGGTCTTGCAGGGGAGATTTTGGGGAAAACAAAGCTGACCGACGAAGCATCGATGTGTTGTGGAGTAACAGGGCAAAAATTCCTCCCAGCAGATGTACCACAGACAACGGGCACAGGCTGCTGCATTCTCCATGTATATAATCAATATGCTCAAAGTAAGATGGGCCAACGTCAAATCAGATTTAAACAGTAGCAAATAGGAGATGACAAAGTGGACCTTACTTAAAATTGCAAAGGTACAGCTAAGGGTTGAACCAGATTACTTTATCTTGAACAGAAGGAAAATGAAAGCATTTAAAAGCATATTTTTCATGAAGAGTAAACATAGCATTTTTTTGTCACTCCAAGCTCTGGCATCCCTCCGTCTGTTTCCCATCCTGTCACCAAGATCCACCTCTTGCTACATAGCTGAGCATGCATGAGATGCACAGCTTGCACGTGAACATGTATATTTTAAAGCGTACAGACTGCCTGTGTTTTGTTCATAGCAGTTTGTGTAGCTCCTTGGCATACTAACTCTGATGACTTCCACTGCACACCCTCACATGTATCATGTCCTGACCCCATGACTTTCCCATGTGCACCCAGCACATGTCGGATACTGCAGTGTGTATAAATCAGTGTTTTTTTACAGCATTGCTACCCAAGAGGCTTTCAGATAGCATGGCTTTTGTCCAGGCAGCAAAGGATATACATAGAGTTAGACTCTGAGTGCATTTGGAAGCTCAGCTCCCGTATTTAAGGTCTGTTTTCAGTCCAGGGTTAGCTCAAATTGTACACTTGGAGAATGGCCTCTGGCTCCAGCTCGATCCCCACAGAAAACTTCCTCCATTGAGAAGGACAGTGCTGTTTGTAGGGTAGGGGCTCAGCCTGAGCAAGCACTGCTTGTAGGCTACTAGCACAGACAGTGTGTGCTGTTAGACCTAGCACTGACCAAGGCTTACCTTTAATCCATTCTGATTTTACATTGGCCTCCCAGAACTCGTTTGTACTTGAAACAAAAATGACACCAGTGAAGCTATGCACAGCATCTCCTGCTTCTTCCTTTCCAAACCTACGTATTTTTCAGGCTGGCACTATGTACTCCAGATGGTCTTGTACCATCACTTTTCCACATTAGAACCCTGTAGTGTGGTGACTTGTGCTCAACAGGATGGGAGGAGAAGCAGTAGTGCTGAATGACACTAAACGCAATACAGCAGCTTTCCATTTCTCTTAGGCTGTTTAGACACGTGCTGCACCTCAATACTACCTGAAGGGAATGCAGGCCTCCACATGAGGAAATCTCAGTAAGGGAAAGAGCCTGTGAAGAAACTCAAATGTTGTTCTTCTTCTGCAGTCTGCAATATCAGACTGCAGTTGTCAGCTACAGAAAATAGCTAAAACCAGAAGAAAGCTCCAATTGCTCTAAGTATATTGTTATCCTTTTGTTCTACCTTATATCTCCCACACAAAATGCTCCCATTGCTATGATCTTCACCTATATGTTCTAATTAAATATTCATGCATTCATTTACGAAGTCTATATTGCTATCTTATTGCTACACTCTTTACAGGGAGAGTTGTTAAGCACCGGATCAGGCTGACAAGACAGGTTGTGGCATTTCCATCCTTGGAGATTTTCAAAACTTAATTGAACCAGGCCCTGAGTAACCTGATCCAACTTGGAAGTCAGCCCTGCTCTGAGCAGGGAATTGGGCTAGGGACCTCCAGAGGACCCTTCCAACCTAATTTCTTCTCTGATTGCACAGTTCTTCTATGAACACTTCCATCAGTGAGCTCTCTTATAAATCTCTGTGTTCCAGAGGTAAAATGGGACGCTAACTGTGGAAGAGTATGACTTGTCTTAGCTATGTAAAAAAATTAAAAATAAATAAAAGCACAGGGATAGACATGAGAATGAAGTATGTAATAAATATTAATTCTGGAACCTTCTCAAAGTATAACTACTTATACTTGAACTTCACTAATTGTCAACCTTGTGTGATTATTTCTGTTGTGAAAGTCAGCCTACCTTGTTACTTGAGTTCATGTGAGCATGTCCTCTTCTACAGACTAATCCAAACAAGAAGTTTGCAATATACTTGTTGCTTAGGGCAATGAAAGTTGAAAATTTTTGCAAAAGGCTTGGGAATTTGCCTTTGGAGCACAGCAATCTGGTCTAACCTCTAATTATCTCCGAGCTCCTTCTCCACACTTAGGTGAACTACAAGCCCTTCCAAATACTGCACTCCTCCTGAAGACCATCAGAACGCTATTTATCATCTTTGCTTCTTGTGAAGGACAGCAGAAGGCCAACATGGCAAAGAAAGGAAGGGCATGTCTGTATATGAAGCTGATGGAAAGACTCACAGAAGTCAGGGACAGAAATGACAGTGACCCTTCCAAGATAATCTGAATCTGAAGAGACACTACAGATTTCCTATTTACTGCTGATTTATAGGAAGAGTATTCAGCAGTTCTAAACATCCTACCTACTCATCTCTAAATTACATCCTATGTTCAGGTACTTTTCTTTTGTTGGTATTCATTTTTAGAATTCCTTTGTTTTTACTGTGTTACTTCTCATTATGATGTTCACTTACACCATCTAAAATACATTTTCTTTCTTAACTGCATGCTCTTTAATACTTAATATGAGCCTAACTGCATCCACTTACATCCCTGAACTAAACTGAGTGCATTAGTGATTTCTAGGTCTTGTGTAAAACAGGAATCCCTCCCAGCTTTTTATTTCAGTTTCCCAAAACTTCTCTGTCAGTGTCGTCATTGTAGTGAGGTATTCCCTCCTTTCCATCTACCTCAATGCTACAGTATCACACACCGAGGTCTCAGATGGGTGACAAATCACAATGTGACATTTACTGCAGTGATGGCATTGGCTGCAAAGTAGGACACGATCCTTTCTGCTTAATTTGAAGGCAGAAGATAATGTTTTGGATATCCTACCCTCAGAGCTATCTAGAAAATTTGCCACCACTGAGCTTTGGAATGCCTTTAAAACCCCTGCTAACCTTACTTCTTCTTGCTGCTGCTCATGTACGCAACCTTCTTGCCCCCAGTCCTCCACTTGCTCTGCACACAATTTCTTTGCATTGCCCTTGTAACCATTGCTTGAGCTTAGAATGGATTTCCCTGTGATGGGTTAGCATGTTCTCACAGCCGAACCCCTAAATCAGGTCCAAAACCCCTAAAACAGGCAATCTATGTTGTAGAGCTGCAAGTGCTTTCCACAGGGTGGCTAACACTAATGCTTGAACCTACCCTTACAGAGAGGGCAGCTTTCTGTCCTGCCGAGACACCAGGTTAGCAATGAACAAATTAGCTCAGGTCTTGGATCCTGTGTAGCTGTGCAGAACACACAGTAGCATCCTGGCACTCAGGGGAAGCTATGATAATGTGACTGTATGAGAATAATGCTACATAATGAACAATAATGAGGCAGTTTTCAGCCTCTGAATACAGGGAGGGCTGGGTCACTAACCAGACCTTTGTTCATCGCATACTAAAGAGCATGGAGGGAACATGCCACAAGGTTGCTGATGTTACAAGTGCTGCTGCCGGTTGAGTTTGCCCATCCATGTCCCTGGCATTATTTCTCTTAGCAGATATGACGTCACCTTCCAGTAACCGCCCTCAGGTCGGAGATGCCTTTAGTGCTCAAGCCAGGTACTTAACTCACTGGTGACTCTAATCTTAGTAATTCACATAGACTATCTATAATTTTAAAACCCTAGCTTTTCAGATCCTAAAAATATAAAGGTGTGAAAACAGTTCACGTTTGGTTTTAAGCAGTATTTTTCCCTGAGTGTTGTGCTGCACATTCTTCCTCTGTCTGTACACGACTAACACAGCTCTTGATATCAGTGCTTATCACTGCCAGTGTTGTGTCTCTTCCAGACGTGACATTGACAATACATATTTAGAAACTGACAGAATGAAAGCGAGAGAGATGAGTATAATCACTGAATATATATATATTAAAAAAAAAAAAAAAGGAAAAAAAAAAAAAATAAAAGGCCTAACAGAAATGCCATATCTGCGCAGACCCCTCACCTCAAAATTCAGGGTGACTGAAGAGAAGAACCACAAGTGAAGCTTCCACAGATAATCTTGCATTAAAACAACCTAAGCCATCCCAATTTTCCTGCCAGAAGTGTTGCTTCAGCAGTAAGAAGTCCTGCACAGACTGACTGCCTGAATATTCACACGGCTTCTCTGATGATTTTGCAGCCACATTGATCTTCATGCTGTTATAGCTACATGACTGGCAGTTTGTTTAAAATCTCTGATTGCAAGTTTGTGTCATACAGTGGAAAACACAAACTCCTGAAAACATCGCCATAAAATGTAATATGAAAGGGAAATCCCAGCGGAACACTGAAAAGCAAGAATAGGAGGCATGGAGAGCTGACAAGAGAGGCCCAATGTTCTCATGCAATAAAAGACTGGAAAATTTAATCAACGCAGAAAAGTGAAATAAACTCCAAAATCCCTTACAGGAGACTGATTAACATAATTAAGTTAAACTCGGGGATTAAGTTAAACTTAGACTGAAATGTGCTGAGTCTGTTTCAGACCTGAAGTGAGGCTGATATGCCCCCCAACTTGTCCATTTCTGCATCTAAACCACAAACCTCAAGAAAGTTACTCCTTGTCTACAAAACTTGCCTCACTTACACCCTCAGAGCATCTTGGCCACAGCAACACTGCCATAATATGGGCATGCGCTGAGAACTGATCACAGCAAATCAGAACTATGAGATCTACAGGGAAAAACAACAATGCAGATAACACGAAGTTGATCATTTCAGAGTATAATAAAACCACAACACAAAGTCAAAATTGTTTACAATCTCAGGCAACTCTACTTCCATAATCCAGCTAAATTTACCAAATTGCAATGGCCTAAAGAAACTCCAGCCCAAATTAGGGATGACTTGAGGCCTGGAAAAAATAGCTTAAACCTTTAAGGAGTTGTAGTAAATTCAATCCGCAATGTATGAAACACCAGCAAGAGGAAAGGTGTCTCATTAAAAAGTAATAAGAATAAAAAGAAGATAAACACTCTGAAGACAAACATGGATGAACTGACTGGAACAGCACAAACTAGATCAGTAAGCAAGTAGAACCTTCCAACCTGAGAGACACAAGCACATCAGCCATTGCTGAA
This sequence comes from Alectoris magna, assembly GCA_030625065.1. Classification (NCBI taxonomy): domain Eukaryota; kingdom Metazoa; phylum Chordata; class Aves; order Galliformes; family Phasianidae; genus Alectoris; species Alectoris magna. The sequence continues at coordinate 113,670,309 of CM060560.1, forward strand.
CTATGCTCTGAGGCTATGACTTAAATATTTAACAGTTTTTTATTGACATATTTTTTTGCCCACATATTTCCTTGTAAATTTCAAAAGCAAAAACTCAGTTTACACTCATCAGTAATGCTCACAGGTGCTGCAGTTTGTTTTTGTTTTATTTTTTAAACACGTCCTTTTTTTTTTTTTTTTTTTTTTTTTTTCCTTTTGCCGAAACAAGCAGTCTTTTATAAGAGATAAAATATACTTACAGTGGTTTCCAAATGGTATCACTCCTCAGGTAAATTACTCCAGGCCTTGGACTTAGTGCACACGTTCATTGGGGCAGGGAACAGAGAGAGGCTGTGTCTGCAGCAGAAAGAAGCAAAAGGAAAGGTCAGGGGGGAAATAATAATTATTTATTGAGAGCAAAAAAACTCGCTGCAATGATAACTGGTGTTCTCCACTGTCAGTACAGCTGGCTGGAGCCTTGTTCAGCCTCTCCAGCCCCAGCTGTAAATGACAACAGAATCAGCTCCCAGCTTCCACAGGCTGCCCATGCGACCTATTCTGGTGAAGCTGGGACAGGGAGGGCTAGGCAGCAAAACACTATCAGTAGGATTCATTGCTGAGAAGTTGCTCACTCTGATGGCATGAGCACGGAAAAGCAATGGAGAGCTAGCACAAACTTGGCACCAAAATGCATCTCATCAAAACAAGGCTAGTCCTGTTCAGAGCAGTGATGAACACTTCCTCAAAATTAAAAGGTAGGAAAAAGAAGAAAAAATCTCCTTCACTTCTTTTGCTGTTTTTCTATCACAAAAGTGATGGTTCGTATCAAAGCAAAAACCCCACTCATCTCCCACCAGGTCCACGGCAATGAGAACAGTGAAGTATCTTACTGTCAGCTTTCCAGTGAAGGTTCAGCTCAGGAACAGCTTTATGGATGAAATGTTGGGAGCTAAAGAGGGAGTTGGACTCAATGGACTAATACAGGAATGAATCCGAAGAGAAACCTCAGCTCCAATATTTATTAGAGGGTGATTTTACCACCCAGACCTAAGTTTTTGGGAATATTTACATCTCTGGGGGGACCTGAATCCTTCGCTAGACTAACAGAACTCCTCCTTTACTAACTTCTTATAATCTTTGGGTGGCTCGTTGTGGATGTTGGAAGTATTTCTGAAGTTAACATCCACAGACAGAATGAAATCTTGCTCACTTCACTTATGCAAGGAACTCCTGGGACATCAGCATATTCAGTTCTACCCACAGTGAAGCCAGTGGTGCTACTTCCACGAATAAATAGTTTTGCCTACTCCGATCAGACAAGAAAAGCAAATATTTGCTTTATCAAAGAAATCAGGAAGGTGAACAAAAAATGATAAGAGATGTAATTGTTATTTCACAGGTAGTTAATGTCACTGTGCAAGCTGGAATTTATGCCCATAAATGCAACACAATAAAAAAAAACCCCACTGTTAGTGCAGCAGGAACACTGGAATGAGTGCCAGCAGACACAATGAAGTATTTTAGATGACACTGTAATAACGTGCTTCACAAAATATACATTCAGTTTTATGTTCAATTTACACATTTTGTAATGATGATATTTAATGGGAACTGAGATATATGCTACGTACTCATTTCAACAGGCTACACAAAACCTGGCAACTACACTTCACAGGGGCTCAAAAAACATTTTCATTGATTCCAGTTTTCTTGGACTCTCCCCTTTTGCAGCCTGCTTTGAATTGCAGATTTAGAAAATTTAAACAGAAAAAAAAAAATCCTCAGCTCAGCCTGGACCTCTGACTTTCGCCGGAGCTTGGAGTGGAACCGTATGCCAGCATCAGGTTAGCTCAAAAGAACTTCATGAAACAGTGACACCTTTGACCAGCACAAAGGGTTGAATTTCAAAGGTGCAGTAATGCCCAGCGATTCTGCAGATTGAAGCCCTTGCTAACACTCAGCGTGGCTTACTTTCAGACTCTCCTTTCCACTTTCCATATGTGCTCCACCTATTCTGTTAATGCTGACCTCACCTCTTGTATCCACTTTGCACACATCAGTCTGTCTTTTATCTGACTATTCCTCCTATTTTTAAGGCATAAATCCTTCATGGTTTGAAGACTGCCCACTACTTCAGTCGACATGCATTTTTAACTTGCACTAGAAGCAGAAAAATCACAGGATGAGGTCTTTAGTCTTTACTTCGGCAGAACTCCTGCTCACTTTACTCCTAATTTCACACAAGAGAAGTCTAAGGAACTGAATGTACTAATCCTGCATATTTTGTCACATCTCTCTTTGTGTGTCATCTATTTTTCTCCCAATCGCTGGGATTCCAATCCAAGTGGCTCTCTGCTGCAGCGCTGCCTAGCACTCAATCTGGCTTGACATCAAGGGTCAGAGAGACAAGTTGTTAGAGATGGGCTGTTCAAAGTCCTCTATAAAATCTCCACACCAAACCCCCTGTGGAAATAAGCACTTACTTAGAATATCTCCATTTTTCTCCATCATTTTTTCTATGGCTTGGGAAGATGCATCTCTTTTCCTCCAAAGTGATGAACATAAAGCATTGAGATCATCTGCAGTTGTTAGGTTCATTTTAAGCACATAAAATCAGCAATGCTGATGGTTCTTCATAAGACATGTGAAGCTTAACAGACAAGGAAACACTTCAACATGTTCTAAAAGCCATAATCTAGCTACAGAAAAATTAGGGAAAAATAATTTTTGACCATGAGAAGACTGGGTAAAAAGAGACACAAAGAGGACAGCAGAGGAATGGAACGTGTGACACAGGGTTAAGTCACTTTTCCCTGATCTAACTGTGCTCCTCTATTCAGAAAAGGAAAACATTAACTTCTCTGCACCATGAGGTACTGTGTTCTTAATTAAGATCTTAGAGGATAATTTTTCTGGATGAATGCATTCCAGAAGTGCAGACTGTTATCTCTTTAATATTTTCATGAATGATACTAACTTTAGCATTTTATGTATCTTCACATTCATTCCACTTACTCTTCCCAAGTTTTAACTAATTTAGAGGGTGTAAGTAACAGTATTACTGTTTTTATTAAAGAATGTCTATTTTACAATGACTTAGATGTACTACAGATCGTAATTTAAGATGTACACTTTAGGTCAATTTCTATACTGACTTCAGTGGAGATGCAGTGGGCACAATGTCAGCAGAAAATACGCTACTTTACATAATAATGCTAATGATTAATGGGATCCCATACCATAATTCCATATTCTGATGCACTGACCCTCCTCCCCCTCTCTCCTCAAACTCGTGTCTTGACTCTTTCATCTCATATGCTACCTTTCCATAGTTGTTCATTAATCAGCACCATTGAACTGATGTGGTCTGTCATATTTTATTACTTAAAACACACATAAGCAAGCATTGGCCTGATGGATCTTTAGGCAACCCACCACCACAGCATTTCCTTTACAGCTGACTGAAATACTATAAACATCAATTTCCTGCTGGTGCTCAGTCCTGAAATCTGCTTTTTCTGGGTTTACTCCTTGTAGGGCATTTCACAGAATCACACAATCACAGACTTGTAGGTGTTGGAAGGGACCTCCAGAGATCATCGAGTCCAACCCCCGTGCCAAAGCAGGTTCCCTACAGCAGGTCGCACAGGTAGGCATCCAGGCGGGTCTTGAATATCTCCAGAGAAGGAGACTCCACAACCCCCCTGGGCAGCCTGTTCCAGTGCTCCGTCACCCTCACTGTAAAGAAGTTCTTGCGCACATTCATGCGGAACTTCCTATGCTCCAGTTTCTGGCCGTTTCCCCTTGTCCTGTCTCCACACACTGATGAAAAGAGTCTGGCCTCGCCACTTTGCCCCCCACACCTCAGATATTTGTAGACCTGTATCAGGTCCCCTCTCAGTCTTCTTTTCTCAAGGCTAAACAGACCCAGTTCACTTAGCCTTTCTTCATAGGGGAGATGCTCCAGGCCCTTCACCATCTTTGTGGCCCTCCGCTGGACTCTTTCCAAGAGATCCCTGTCTTTTTTGTACTGGGGAGCCCAGATCTTGACACAGTACTCCAGATGAGGCCTTACCAGGGCTGAGTAGAGGGGGAGGATCACCTCCCTCGACCTGCTGGCCACGCTCTTTTTAATGCACCCCAGAATGCCATTGGCCTTTTTGGCCATGAGGGCACACTGCTGGCTCATGGCCAACCTGTCATCCACCAGGACACCCCGGTCCCTCTCTGCAGAGTTTCTCTCCAGCAGGTCATCCCCCAACCTGTACTGGTATTTCTGTCTCTTCCTCTAACTCCACTCCCTCCACTCAGAGATATCACCAAACTCTCATTATTCTATACTTGTTAGGAGCACCCACATGTCTGTCCTGCACAAGACAATCAGTAGAACAGCTCTTTCTCTTTGTGCATGGGCTTGAGACCTGGTACCATAGACTTCTATCACTTTCTCTTAGTGACTCCTGATCAAGAAGGCTCAGTACTTTAGTTAATTGCTATTTATTTTATCCCTGTAATACTTTTTTTCTCTGATATCTTCAGAGAAAGTCTGCTCCTTTCTGCTTTCTGTGTGATCCCTCGTAATGAAAAAATTAAAAGATGAGCTTCTTCTGAGCTTATTCCTCATTATTATTTGGTGCACTGGCACAGCACAGTCTATCATGAGGCAAAGGAAAATAAGAACTTGCTAGTGCCATAGAAGTAAGCACGTTTGATCTTAATCCACATATTGTACAGGTCTCTTGAGTAAGGCGGGGTCAATTCTAAATGACGCTTTCACAATCATGGATATATTTTCAGACTAAGCTGCCTAGGCTAAATGCAATTCTTTTGTGGCCACTTTTTCTCTCCAGGAGTAGCATTTTAGGTGATACTTTTAAAGAAGCAACAGGAAGGAAAAGATGAGAGCAGCAGCATTAGCCATCAGCAAGTGTGATGCAGAAGTCAACTTGTTGCATGAGGCGGGTGAGTCCAGATTCTTTTTCAAAAGAAGGCACATCCTCTGCCTAGGGCAGAAAGCAGCATTTATGTTAAGTGAACAAGGTAGGATGTCAGCTACCTGTAGATATCCAACTTCAGTGCCTTGAAAAGAGATCAAGATGTGTGATTGTTCAAAAAACACCTTCTCAATGGAGGCTAGAATGTGCGCCACAGAAAGCAGAAACATTTACCAGCACAGGTCACACTGTCAGAATAGCACAGTTTTTTCTCAACAGTCATATTTGAGAGGAAGCTGTTCATTGCTGTACCCTGCTGTACACTGTATGTCCACTATCTGTAATTAGGTCTGAAATCCAGAAATTAAATTGTTAATGGATTAGACATATGCAGAAAGTCTGTTTAAAGAGGCTGGACTGCTCTAGCCTAGTATAGGCCGATTTCCCATAAGGGCATATTTTCAAAAGTACTACAGAAAAAACCTCTCCCTGAAGTCCCAGGGGTTTTTACTAAATTCTGGAATAGCAATGTAGTTTGTAGCAATGCCTACATCATGTTCCCAGTGTTTGTCTCACACACTCTATGACTTTTCTGTATCTGTTACTTTTTCCCTTCTCTCACTCCCTTTTGTCTGAGTGTATAAAATTCCTTTTCCCTTAACAGGCAACTCTTTTCCTTCAGTTTGAATTTGGCACTTGGAAAAGGCATTTTCTAGGTATCTCTTTCAACTGCTGATGCTTGCTGAGATTTCTTGCTATTTTGCAAGTGGTGTTGTTAATGCAACAGCTAACTACTCTTAAGAGCTAAGGTCCTAAAGGACAAACAACTCTTCTACCAACCTTGCCCTCTGCTCCCTGCACTGAATGGCCTCTCCTGCCCTAGGCTGTCATACAAAGCCTCCACTGTGAACTTTGGGAAATGTTCTCTCCCATTTAACAAATATATTGAGGTGCTGCTTATTTTCTCACTAGTGAAGATCTCATTGTGCTTGGTGTGTCAGGTGTATAAACCTAACTCTTGCAGAGAAGTGAGTTAGATGGTACCTATGTGAAGCCAAACCTCAGAGACCAGAGAGCAGAGGCGATGGATACCTCTTCTGCCTCACCAGAAAGAACCAAGAGAGGAAGGGGGGCCCTGCTGAACTCTTCTTTGTTGCTAATTAGTAAAGTAGAATTAGGCATCTATTGGGACTTTGCATGCCTGATTTGAAATGGTGAAGAAAACTGGCACCTGGAAGAGGCAATGTTTTGTCAGTAGCAGGGAGACTTAATCAGAGCAGAAGCAGATCACTGCAAGGCCAATGTGACACTATGGCAGACATCCACATGAACAAAACAAGCTACAGTTCCAGACTGAACCATGGCAGTGTGTCAGACCATGAGCTGTCTTCACACTAGTGCTAAAGAGAATTCTTCTGTACATATAGTTTGGTATATGTATATATGGCAACCGTACATACGTGGATGTCTGCACAGTTACATACGTGGTTGTTAATTTTGAATTATTCTGACAAAATAGTGTAGTGTAACACAGAATTCTCTATATTTATAGCACAGAGCCATCACAATTGTATCTGAATGCTCAATGAAACTGCATACTTTCCAAAACAATCCACTAAAGCAGGGCATGACTGAGGCAAATATATAAGACCATTTATTTACTGCTACTAGTTTTAAATTCAGAGTAAACCTTCTGTGCTCAGTGGGACTGCACCTACATAAATCTTCCAGGGAACAGACTGCTTTCTGGGTGGTCCTCGTATGCTGCTAGTGTTGTTGTTGAGTTTTAAGTTAAGATACCTACTATTAATAGAAGCAGTTTGAGTAACTCTCAATGATATCTGAAATGCCGTGGCAATCAGGTGAAGTCCCTGGTGACTAGAAAAAAGGCAACATCACACCTATTTTTAAGAAGGGTAAAAAGGATGACCCCAGGAACTACTGACCTATTAGTCTCACCTCAGTGCCAGGAAAGATCGTGCAGTAGATCCTCCTGTAAGCTATGCTGAGGCACATGAAATATAGGAAGGTGATACCGGAGAATTAGCATGGCTTCACCAAGGGCAAGTCCTGCTTGACCAAGATAGTGGCCTTTTATGATGGTGTCACTGCATTGACAGACAAGGGAAGAGCCACTGATACCATCTATCTGGACTTCAGTAAGGAGTTTGACATGGCCTTTGACATCTTTCTCTTCAAATTGGAGAGATACAGATTTAATGGTTGGACTGCTCAGTGGACTAAGAACTGGCTGCAGTATCAAGTCCAGAGAATGATGGTAGGTGGCTCAATGTCTGGATGGAGATCAGTGATGAGTGGTGTCTGCAGGAGTCATTGTTTGGACCGATACTCTTCAATATCTTCATAAGTGACACTGGCAGTGGGCCCTGCATCTACAGGGTAGTAGATGCCCTGTCCCTGAAGACCTTCAAGGTGAGGCTGGATCAGGCCCTGGGCAACCTGATCTAGCTGTGCATGTCCCTGTTCATTGCAGGGGACTTGGACTAGATGATCTTTAAAGGTATCCTCCAACTCTAAGGATTAGGTGATTCGGTGATTCTATAAGAAGCTCCATGTTGATGCTGTAAGTTACAATCCATAAGCACTATGGTATCAAACTCAAAAGGTTGATGGGAGGGGACAAAGGTAAGAGGTTTTAAAGCCATAAACACTGAAGATAGCCAGCACATACAGCATATTGCCTTGTCACCAAGAAAAAGGTGCTTGGACAACATGATACTGTAGTGCTCTGCTTAAGCAAGGTTCTCATATGAAAAATAAAGGTATTGTTGTGCTGCAGCTATCGCCAATGTTTCTGCCACTGAAATATGAGTTGCCATCACTGCAATCACCGAGATGAAGAAAATGTGTAGAAATTAAATTGTTACAGTAATATATTTGCCTAAGCTACTGCTTTGGCTAGATGAGCCAGATTAGCTCATGACAGATGAGCTTCATGAACATTTCATTGCCAAGGAACCCTGTCAAAATATTGGTGATTTCTCCGAATCTGTTCAACATCATGGAGATGTCAAACGAAATCTGAAAGGACATTATTTTTCAGGAAGAACAAAAACAATGAAAGCATATGAAGAGAATGAGCTGAGTTTTTTCCTCCTCCCTTACACATTGCTGTGGTTTGATTGACTGCTGTCCTTGCAAATACCCCCAGTTAGAATCATATTAGTGGAATTCTCCTCTCTCATTACTATTATGATACTTGTTTCAGAAGGAGAAGAGACTTGCTACTTAATCTACTGATGCCTTTGCTAGAGGAAGATTTATGTTTATATTGGGCAGGGAGGAACCTGATGAGGTTTAACAAGAGCAAGTGTAGGATCTTGCACCTGGGGGAGATATAACTGCATGCATCAGTACAGGTTGACCTGCTGGAGAGGAGCTCTGCAGAGAAGGACCTGGGGGTCCTGGTGGACAGCAGGATGGCCATGAGCCAGCAGTGTGCCCTTGTAGCCAAGAAGGCCAATGGTATCCTGGGGTGCATTTAAAAGAGCTTTAGAATTTAGAATACTGTGTCCAGTTCTGGGCTCACCAGTTCAAAAAAAAAACCAACAGAGATCTCCTGGAAGAAATCCAGCAGAGGGCCACAAAGATGATAACGGGCCTGGAGCATCTCCCATATGAGGAAAGGCTCAGTAACCTGGGTCTGGTTACTGGAGAAAAGAAGACCTAGGAGGAATCTACTAAATGGTCATAAATATCTAAAGGGAGGCAAACTGATGAGGCCAGGCTCTTCTTGGTGGTGTGTAGAGATAGGACAAGGAATAATGGCCTAAAACTTGAACATAGTAAGTTCCATAGAAAGATGCAGAAGAACTTCTTCATGATAAGGGTGACTGAGCACTGGAACAGGTTGCCCAGAGAGGCTGTGGAGTCTCCTTCTATGGAGATATTCAAGACCCATCCGGATGTCCACCTACGTGACCTATTGTAGGGAACCTGCCTTAACAGGGGGATTGGACTCAATGATCTCTTGAAGTCCCTTCCAACTCTGCCGTTCTGTGATTCTGTGATTAAAGATCATGTTTGAGGCAAGGAATCTTCCTTAAGTTTTAAGATTCATCACTGCCCAAATGCAAAGCTAAACAATGATGTTACTGACAGTCAGGAAGAAAATACTCAAATGATTTCAAGTTTTTTGTTGATGTTTTGGCTGACTGTCTCCAGTCCCTGAAGATTTCCCTTGCAAGTCAATCATTAAAGAGCCAGTAACCAACAAAGTGAAAAGACTAGGTAAAAAGAACCATGAACATGTTTTCCCAAATATGCATACCATTCTTCCTGTGTGCTTGCTGCCTCTGGCCTCAAACTGTACAAATGAAAGCTTGTTTGATTTATGTCAAAAACTATATATAAAATATCACACAAGATCCACAGAGAAACAGAGCCACTCTGGGCTTTGGTTTCATTATCCATTGAGGAATAACTGACTGCAGCCTTGGAGTATGTAGAACTGATCAAAGCATTCACTTCCTCAAAAGCAAAGAGAAACCCACTGTAGATTTCCTGTTTCATGCTTCAGTGCCAAAACACAATGAAAAAAGTTATAGACGAACATGTGAATTATTCTAAAACATCGTTCAATCAAATCTGATGGTTATGCACATTTGTGAAACTCATCATTTGAAATGTCAAGTCACTGACAGCAATGTGTCCTGAGGAGTGATATATATTTGTGATAATTATTTGCTTTTTTAAGTTATATATCAGCTGCATCAAAAAAAGATTTTTTCTTTAGTTTATCTGAAATGTAGAGATGTCAGTGCCACATGATCTGGGCTTTAAATACCCAGTGCCAGGAAAGGTCAGAGACATGACTAAACGCCGTTTTTAGAGCACACTTTTCTCCTAAAACTTTATGCAGTGTGGCTGATGGAGAACGATTACTAACATTAATAGCTGCTGAAGTGGTTTCTGCTTTCAACAGTATATATAGCATAATGCGTTAAGGAAAATAAAGTATCAGTAATTTTTTGTTTTTCTTATTGCAGTACTAGCAAACGATGAACTCTTGGGATGTATCTGAATTCAGCTCTCCTCTGCACCTCTTCAAGGCTATTTCTCTGGTTATTTCAAACCTTTCTTAAATGAAACTGAAGGCAGCTGGCTCTTTCGCTCAATAAGATCTGCTAAAGTAGGAGGGCTGTCTCCAGTGTGCTAAGAAGACCATTTCCAAATCTTTAGCATTTTCCTCCTTGACAGCAAAAGTTACTATACAGGATGGGTTAGACCTTGCTGAAATGAAATTTTACAGAAGATCCAGTCTTCTGCAAGGATACGCAACATCCCCACCTTTTATTTCTGAAAAGTTACATGCTGTAGATAAACAGCCCATCATTGTTCACTTCGGTGTTCTGAACCTAACCCTGCTTTTTTCCCTGTAAGAAAGAGCCTGGATCTTTAACTGTAGACAATCTGGCAGCTACCTGACTCCTGCTCTCGCTTAACAGAAACTGTCGTATGAAAACAGCTCCATTGAATAAAATCAAAAAGGAGCTTGCAGATATTCTAATCTCCTCCATGACCAGCAAGAAGTACCACAAGAGATGGATCAGGAATGTTAGCTGCAGGGGAGCTCAGTGTTATTCTAGTTCGATAAGATTTCACAATTTGCTCTAATGAAGAATACTGGCAGAAGTTCAAAGCTACTCCAGGTCTCCACTCTCCCTCCACATTACAATAAAAATGACTGTAGAAGTGTTAATGGCAGAGGAGCCAAAAGTTGTTTTGGTTCCAGCCTTCCCAGCTGGAGTAATTGAGAAAATACAGTAGGAGTGTTAGTTCGGCTCACAGCTCCCTCAGCATCCTGCAGAACACCAAAGACACTGCTGGGAACATGGAAAAGCATGTCCAGCACTGTCCCCTGTCCCAGCTCCTACAGCCTCAGCTGCTCCCTGCAAAGGCCACGGATATGGGTGCATCAGCTTGGTCACTCCAGGTGACTTCAGAATTAGCATTACACTCTGCTGCTGATAACCTGAGGGCTGCTGAAGAGGGAGAAGGTATCAGGAGAATGGCTGTGTTCAGCCAGCATTGATTTCTTCAGCCTTTTGTCTGTGTCTGCTTTCTGTCTCGTTTGGAGGTGGTTAGTGTTACTACAAGTAGCATGAATCATGTCTCTGTTAAAAAACAGAGCTTCAATTGTCTTCCATAACCCCTGGTAACTGAATATCTAATAATAGCAAGCCATTTCCAGGTAGGGAATCTGTCTGGGTCCCAGACCCAGACACATGCACTCACACACAAATATTCATATTACTTTTTACACCTCACTTCTGGGAAGGAAAGAGCTTTTAACATGCAATATGACAGTTCTGAGCTTCAGGACCTGGCAACTATTATTTTAAAATGCCATTTTTTTCACTTATTGCCTTGAGAAACCAGTTCAGTACATACAATTTGCTTCACAGCCCAAGCAGCAAGAGGGAGAGAAAGAAAACGCAACAGCAGCATTTGGTTTTGAAAGAGCATTAAATGGCAAAGACCTTCACTGGAGTCTGACTGGAAAGCTTAACTCTTGCTAGACATGAACTCTCCATCTGCCTCTTAGAGAAGGCACGCATTTTAACAAAACTGTTCCTTTCCATAGTTCTGACAAACCGTTATGTTTTTCTCTCCGTTCTCTCCTTGGTAGAGTGAGGGAAAATACGAAACTCATTCATTACTCTAAGGCTAATAGGAAATGTTGCAAATCAATAATGAGATCTTCCAATAAAAAATTCTTTATCTTGAAAATACTATTCATATTGTAATCCACAAGTGGTCTGTTGAAAGGAGGAGTTTCTAAAGATTATACCAGCCTCACAAAAATTCTAAATTTTCAGTAGGAGGCCAAAGAAGGAATTCTCTCCAGAAACGTTGCTGCTGTTCATTGAGACATAGAACTGTCTGTCCTCTTGCCAAATGGGAGAAAGCTTTGCAGTAGAGAAATGTGCTCTCAGGTCCATCAATTGTAGCATCACGACTCTGCTTAATAAATAACTCAAAACTCTTCAAAGGAAGAGAAAAATGAAAATGAACACATTCCAGGCTGTTCCAGGCAAGTTTTCCAAAAAAACAAGTTTCTTCTGACCTCTCTTACCATCAACCAGCATACCTTGGCATTTTGGATTATGAGTATTACCAATATAAGAGCCAGACTTCAGCTATTCCAGACTGCTACATTCTCTTTGTTTAAGAGACGGATCATAGTCAGGGATTTAGAAAGTCAGTTTGACCTCTGGATCCTTCAGAATTGTGAGTTCAGTTTAGGTCCATCTCTTCACATTCAGAGAATGTAATAAATAGTTAAAAACTGAATGGGTAACAAAGAAAAATGTTTTCCTTCAGCTTTTATTTCTAAAGCCACTGTCTACCTCAGCTTAGACAATCTTTCTTGAAAGTTTGTTGAAAGTATTTGAAAACAGAAAGGTTGAATGGATCAGATGTGAGACTCTGGTTCTATGTCTACTTCTGATCAAGTTATACCATATAATCAGGCAATATCTTTGGAAGAACTGTTATTTGCCCGTTTCAAAATCTGTGGACATTCATTAACAATTTTGTATTGTGAGATCAAGCGCCTCACTTACGACAATCTTGGATTCACCAACTGCCTGACAGTAAAGCCAGAACTGAACTAAAGCTAAATTGTTTTTGAACACATAAACTGATCGGACTGGTCAACAACTGCACACTGGCTTTCCTGGATAACCTCCAAATAAGTTAGTCTGCAGTACTCATATGATCTCAGACAGACTTCTGTGAGTACAACTGGGGAAAAAATTGGACTAGTACTTTTATTTATTATCAAATAAAAGCTGATGGCTGAGCAGCCACAAGCCTACTGTGAAAAGTCCAAAGACCCAAGGAAGTGAAAAAAACAAATCAAACAAGAAACCTGCTGAGTTGTAAACTGTAGTTTATCAGTATCATGCAGTCATGATGAGCTGACTGTGTTACTGCCCTAGGGTAAGAAGTTCTTACCTTTTCTGTAGGAAGTCAAATTAATTTGCTTTCACTATCTAGTAATCCCCTTGTCGAGCAGTAAGAAATTCAGATATTGGCCATAGTGTTACAGTGTACTATTTAGAAAGTTGAAAGAAAGAGAAAGGAATAGAAACCACGAATCATGCATGAGTTGCTCAACTTGCAATATCCCTTCTAGAAAAACAGGATTAATATTTTAATTGCCTATCATAGCACTGTCCCATATTCCAGTTAAGCATCTGGGAACACAACATATCTTGTGCATTTATTTTATTAGGTCTGAAGCTGCCATAGGAAACTTCCACCAGTGGCACAGCAAAGGGTTAAACAGTAGTTGGTCTCAAGTTTACAAAACCATCTGAACTGGTTTCAAGTAGACATGAAACATCTATGCATCTGGAAAATGGAGTTTGCAATTGACTGTTCTGTACCATCTGCTCTCTAGAACATTTTCTGCTTGGGAGTTGCATAAGCAATGAAAAAAAAGCACACAAACAACTTCCTGTACCATGTTTTTGGTCACTTGTAATGACGCATTACAAAGTAACCAGCTAAATATGCACAACTGTGCCTCACTCCAGATGACAACATGTATTATATAAGAGCCATCCCCAACAGAAAGACATTTACTTTAAAATATCATGATGCAAGGAGTACCCAAAGGTGAATATTCACTGTATGTGAGAGTTGTGGGCAAGTAACATGGAGAGTTTTGCCTCCATCTCAAAGCCCAATACGGTTTAGAAGTGAGAAAAAACTAAAAATATGACTTTTTTTTTTTTTTTAAGTTTACAAAGTTAGATGAAAGAACTTGTTGCGTCTCCTTCTTCAAAGGGAAGTTTAACTTGTAACAAATGTAAGTTTTCTGTTGTTACTGAATGTTCCTTTCACGCATCTTAGATTCAAAATTATTCTTATCCCAAGAACTTCTGAAAACATCATTTGTTCAGACTCGCCTTGTTTGCCTGTTGGGAAGCCATGTCCTGATTTAATCTTGTATTGTGACATAAATATAACAATATCCACAGGAATGAGAATAGTTTAACCAGAATAAAAATATCTATCTCTGACCGGGTTGCCATGCCTATCAGCTGGACAGGTATGTATGCACACGTTGGCCTGCTTCTCTAATAGAGCTGAATGGGGACATTTGGGGAAAGCCTACTGTCACTATGAGAACAGGGATCTGCTGATGGAAGAGGATGACTGAAACATAAAATGAAGCCAGGTGCTCAACTGAAGGAAGAAGGTTTGCTTCAGCCTTGGCGGGCTGAAGTTGAGAGGAGTTTCCCCACTAATGAACAGACTCAGACTATCAGCCCACAGCCCTTAACACTGGATCACTCAGCAATATAGACCTGACCTGCTTTGGGCACGGGCACACGATCACATTACTATCAAATTAGCAAGAGTTTATGTTGCTGTGGGAGAACAGACGATATATAATCTAGCCTGAAGTCAGAGTGGCGCAGACAGGTGATATCTGATCTGGCATGAAGCCTGCCATATGAAGTTAATCCATTTGTTCTGAAAACATTTGAACCGGTATGCGAGTTTATCCTAGATCAACACTTTGTGTTATGTGGCTACAGTGTTTTTGATGGGGTATTAGGACCCAGATCCACCAAACCACAGCTTCAGAAGCTGTTTACCCCAGAGATTTGGCATTGGCACAACTAACTGTTTCCCTCTAGAGAGTATAAAGTCCTTGTAAAGCCTATCCATGCAAAGAATAAAGGGGTTTGCTTCCAAATCAGCATCTAGTAGTGCCAACAGGCCAAATGGACTGAAACCACAGAATTCTCTTATTATCTTCAAAATATGGTGGCTTTTGTTGCTAATATGTGTTTTTCCTAGATAACGGACCCTGTAGGCTAGAACCTGCAGGACTAGATTATTCTCAGGAGAGCAGTTCATTTCTAAGGAAATATCTCACCCTGTGGCAACAAAGTCTGAAGTTAAAGCAAACCGTTTTATGATTTCCACTGAATTAAGCAGGTGCACGGTTCATACAGGTCATCTCTGCATGGGAAGGAACATCAATATATTTTCTGTACCTACAACTCATTAATAACAAAACCTGGTTCATATCTTCTTTGCTACAGCATCCTTCCTCTGCCTCCCATTGCCACCTAGCCTCCTTCCTGATTCTAATGCCTTACACCTAAAGCCATCAGAAGGACACCAAATGAAATCTCCTTCATAATTATTCTGGTGAGTCTCTGGCTTTCATGGCAGTTATATCCTCGTAAATGAGAGCAGAATCTGGCCCTCTCTCTTTTCCAAAGAAGGAGTAACGATCAAATAATTTTCTCACATCTCTGTTTGCACTTTCACAGTCTGGTTACATTGATTTGTGTCTCATAAGTAGACATTTCCTTTGTTGGTTACAAATCAATGTTATAGACCAAGCCTGCCTGCACATTTTCCCTTCCCTCTTACTGTGTGCAAAACAAAGTGCAGCTTCAATTCTTCTTGCTTATAAATGTGAACTTCCTTGATGAAGCAAAAGACAGAAAAGCAGATAAAATTCCAGCTCTCCCTCAAAAAACAGGAAACGTCTGTGCTTAAATTTCTAATTACTGAGATGCTTTATGGTATGATAAACACCTTTATCATTCCAGTCTTGCCATGGCTTTGTTAACCTAGTTATAATCCTCTCCTTCAGATATCACAAGATTTCCCACAGCAGCCCACTGTGATGTCACTGACAGATATGACTTCACGGTACGAGTAAAGAAAAAAGAAGCAAAGGTTTCAGTCTGCAGCAGGACTGAGCTGCCACACAAAGAACCTGAAAAGGATGGAAAAGAAAAGGGTTCGCAATTGGTTACTGAGAAGCAGTGAGCTTTTTGACTGGAGTATGAAAATACAACAGCGAAGATAGCTAGGTATTTTACTACAAATGGATACGCACGATAATAGAAAAGGAGTAGTAAGAAACAGAGCCATCAATCAGAATATACCAAGTGAAAGAAGGTACAGGTTTAAATGTGGAACATATCAGTTTGATTTGCCTTTATTAAAAGAGCAAGAAAAAAGGAAAAAAAAAAAAAAGTATAAGCAGCTTCAAGTCAATCTCATCAATTTTAATATTACGAAGTAGTTTAGGAAGCGACAGTTCCACCAATTTGATGGAAAACTCAGGGCTGCCAAAATAAAAATAGAAATAGATTAGAGCTGGCATCAGTAAAAATAATAATAATAAGGTATAAAGGATGTGAGATCAAAAGGGAAAATACAAAGTTTTACAAATATGAAACAAGGCTTGCTACACTGCCGTCACCACCATCAAAGAGCATCTTCAGAATTCAAAAGGAAATTTGATTTATTTTAAAGAACAGCACCAGGAATCAGGAAATCTGGGTCCTACTTACACCTCTTCTGGGGAATCTCTGCCTGGCCTTGAGAAAGGCATTTCAGTGCTCTGTGCTTCAGTTTCTCTGTAAGGCCAATCATCTTAGAAACAGATTGACAATTTATAAGGCTTAACTCCTGAATGTTGAAAAAACACTTTGAGGTCTTCATGTAGTAACTATTATAAGGAAGAAGAGACAGAAAGAAATGCAATGATTTGGGCAACACTAAATAAAAGAGATTGCATAACTCAATCGTTTCCCGGAAATCAAAGGAAAAGAACAAATCACTTCTTTTCTGGATTTTATTTCCAAAGGAAGTCTAAAGCTTCTCAGCCAAATGGGCAACGTTCTCAGCACATTCCCCAACATTGCCTCCCCTCAAACAGATTAAGAATCAGCAAAAAAGAGGTGACGGGGAGCCCACCAGTCTTTGAGTCTAGGCAACTACGTGGTTCTCTTGTGTTAAAAACAGATTTGGCTTTCTAAAACTTTTGGGTATTGTAATAGCAGATGGATTGCCCTTAGTAGATTAAATCCATACAGTAGGTTAGAAATAAAGAAAAAGAGATGCAAAATGAGTCAAGAGAGCTATAAAAACCACACAAAATTATTCTGATTTGATGCAAGCTTTCCAGATAATTTTACTGAGATGTAAATTACAAACAGAAGCTACCGGGTAATCATGTGACAGACCTGCAGTACCACATCCATCCATCAATGTTTTGGTTAATCATTGTCCCAACTCTTGCTGTGAGCTAACTGAAAAGAAAGAAGCCGAGAGGCAGAACTGCCCAAACATGGACCAGTTTACTGATTAAGAACTGACCAGCACAACCACATTCATCCACTGGACATTGCATTCCAACACAACAATTCTTATAGCTTCTTGTTTACAGCATATGCCTCCTACTGTACTCTACACATTTTTCTTGTCTTGCGCTATCAATGTTAGCAGACAGTGGAGAAGTATGTATCTTTTCCTTATCTTATCCTGAACAGGCTTCACGAACAAGGACATAAATTCTGCCTTTTCAATACCGAGCTGCAATTAGCACAGAGGTCGTGACACTGCGCTTAGCACAAAGGTCACCACAGCACAGCTACCCAAGGGGTTCCACACCAGAGCTGAGCATGAGCCCAAAGCATTCTGGGCATATGGAAAGGTATAAGCTTCAGTACGTCTGCATATACACATGCCAGGAGTAAATATTTAAGGAACAAACAGCATGATAACATGAGAATGAGAATAACAATGTTCCTAAGCATATCAGCGATCAAAATATCTAACTGCCAGATGGACAAAGTAGATTTACCTGGCGGTGAGCACTGTGGAGAGAAACAAAATCTTGTCTTTTACATTTCATGCATTTTAAGAAGCTGCTCAGATTATTTGTTTACTTGAATCTCACGCCAGCTCTGCTGACTGCAAGTGCTAGGACAAAACATCTATTGGAATACAAATACCTCCAAAAATTTCACGTTATCTCAATGTGTTTCTCCTTGGTTCCTTCTATGCATCTATAACACCTGGGTTCAATCCACTCGAAGACTGGGGAGAAGTGCCTCAACCAAATGTTTTGCTCCAGGCTGATGTTACCTTATAACCTAGTCGCACAAAGATTCACTATGGGTCAATGTGATTTCCTTCCCCCAACATCCTCAAAGAAGCATATGCCTTTCCTTTGGATGGGCTTAGAAAACTAAAGGTATTTGCTACCCGTAGGAGCTGGTGACCTCAAAGTCCACCCACAGGACTGGCTCAGAAAGCAGGTGCAGCAGCAAGCTGCAGTAACTGAAACACCTGTAACATGAGAGGCTTATACTCTTACACTCCAGGAAAAAGGGAGAGCAAGGAGGCTGACCGAGCCTGAAAGGAAGATAAACAAAATCAGACAAAGAGAACCAGCCTGGGTGCTCCTAAAAAGTTCATTTTTAAGAGCCGTAGATGATGGCCACAGTCTAGACCTAACACACACATAGAAGTCAAGACAAATCAGCACCATTAGAAGCTAAGTAATCACATCACATAACAGTGAGATACAGCAACAGTCTCTCTCTCTGTGCTCTGAGCTGAAATCACCTGGAATCTGACATTCATTTCTGGGCACCTTCTCATCAGAGCAATTGGAGAGAGTTCAGAGAAGAAGTACCTAAATGACCAGGGTGGTATGAAAAAAATAAAAAAGAAAGAAAGAGCTGAAGTGCTACATCTGCATAGCCCAGTTACATGACAACGGTCAGCAGATAAAGAGGAAGGCATGAAACCAAGCTGCGTATAATTAAACGGTGCAAATGCAAATGAAAAAAAAAAAAAAAGAAGAAGAAGAAAAGAAAAAAAAAAGCTACTAATAAAAGGTATATGGATAAAATCAAGAGCAGTAACATCAATTCCAAGGAGCAAATAGCCTAAATCTGAAGAGCAGTCTCCTTAGGGAAGGAACTGAAGGCTGACTGTGTTGCAAACTCCTCAAGACAAAACACGGAACATGTGATGCACACACAATCCTCCATTGGCCCTGGGGAGATGGGCTGAGCAGGTCCTGATTGTTTTTCCAGTTTGATGACTCCAAGGTACACGGTGTTTTTCTGGCCTAAAAACCATCTCTGAAAAATATGGAAACCCGTGAAACACACTTTGGCAGGTTAGATGATGATTAACCAGGAGGAGACTAAAATTATTGTTGATGAAGAACACTGTGAATGAGATGGAGTTGTGTAAGAGGAAAGGAGCAGATCAGCAAGGAGCAAAACATCAAGAACTGAGGAGATGGCTCTTTCAGCATTGGATGGCACAACAAGGAATGGTCACACGAGTGGATAATCCATCGCATAAAGAGAGAGCAGCATGTATGGATCAAACAACAGATGTGACAATGTCAGGGGGGAAATGACTTAAAAGATGACCTCCTGACCTGTGAGTCAATCAACTGCTACAGGGGAAGTGTATCACAAACCCAGAAACCTGACTGTGCAAAAGGGAGCTAGTCTTTCTGTAAAGCAACGTAAAGACAATGACAGAAAGATTGAGCCTCGCACTATTCCACACTACTGAACAACAGATACAAGCTTATAAAACAAAAAGTAATACTCCTCTTACTTAAGTATTAAAACACGGCAAAAAGTCGCACCAGACAAAATCCATCACAGAACCATGCAGGGGGTGGCAGTGGAAGGCAGGCAGGTGTTGGAAAATGATGAGATTAAATGCTCCTGTCACTTCCCATCCATAACCTCCAGCAGCAAAGGACAGCAGACAGAAAAAACACCAGCTAAACCTGGGACCAGGTATCAGCTGATTTCAGCCTTCTTAGCTTTTAAAACTGGAAAGCAAAGAGCTAACTGGTGAGAAGCAAGGGAAAGGTAGAGACAGAGGGATAAACTTGATTTTACTGATTATTTTCAGCAAGAAGGATGAACTTTACACCAGTGGGGTTGCTGAAGACAAAAATTAGGTTAGCAGTATATCTGAGTGTCATCTGTTCTTCTTTGCATGTATTTTTGAACCAAGGGAAGAACACAATCCCTCTTGGGACCAAAGACACTGATTTAGCTCCCTGTGGTCCTGCACAGGAGGTGCTGCCTCAGATAGTAGGTAGCCCTGACGATGCTCCATCTCCTGACACTGCCTAAGCTCTAGGGGTACAGCTCTACTATGGGATCCTTTCATGAGGCAAAGTAAAAAATCTCATTAAGTTTTGGATTTTTTTGGAGAAATTGAGCTGTTTGCACTAGCAATGGTGCTTCCTGCACAAAATGCTGAACATAAATGCAGTACTAATTACTTTGCAAATCATGCCCTGAAGCTGAAGGTCCAACAAAACAGTGATTTCAGAAGCAATATCAGATTAGGTATTCTCATTACTCCCCAGGCCATTGCAATGCCTGCAAAAACCCATGATTTAAAGAAAGATTAGTTGTCTCCCTTCATAGTGCAATGCCACTAACAGCTGTGTTGGCACAAGTGGGGGAGTTGGGAACTGCAATATATTGGCAAGCCTGAGCAGCCCAAGAGGGAAATCTGTTGAACCGATTTGGTCCCTGCAGCCCATGTATTGTCAAATCTCAGCCTGGGCAGCTTATTAACTTTCCACAGTTCCCCGCTAACTAATTGTATGTACCTGTCTATCTGCAAAGCCAAATATAGCTCCTTTTGAAAGAACAGAAAGAAATCCCTGCTAAGTTCAATAGAAGACAAGGCTACCGTGTGTCTGCCTGGTGCTACAGGCTTGAGGCTGTGTGTTCATCTTCCAGCTGATACACATTGATAACTTGTGCTCTGCATTTATAAAATACATACAATATTTCATTGCTTACCTCAGGTTCGACAGGCCCTGTATCCTAAAACCCCATGTACGTCACTGTGGACCTTCCAAGCAGCTGACAGACAAAATGCTTCTGACAGCCATTATGGCTAGGATAACACTTAAATATGAGGAGGAAACACAATGCTGCTCACTCCCCCAAGAGCAAGCTAATTTTAAAGTTAATACTGTAAGTCCATATAGATAGGATGCTTTAATGACCTTCAGCCTGGCCAAACCAGCACTCCTAACCCCATGGGTTCTGCTGACGTGACTGACAGCTGATAGCTTTTCTGAACACCAAGCAGAGCATTGCGGTCACTAGTAATCAAAATGCTTAAAATGGTGTGCTTTCTATCACTTTGATAACACGACAATTTTCTAAGAGCATAAAGGGATTTTTAAAATTTGCTAAGATTTGTAAAATAAGCCTTCTTGAAAGTTTGATGTGTATATGTGAATTGATCTTTAAAATCACAAAGAACAGTCTGATTGTGCCTTATATCAACATTAAAAAAGGTCCCTCCACTTACAGAAACAAATCCAGATCTTCTTCCCTCAGTTTGCATAGCCACATGTTCACTCCCCACATAGTTCACTTTCCTACTTCCCAAAGCAAGGGAAACAGACAGAGCTCTTCCCACAGATAAAACTATTTGGAGAGAGAGAAAGAATGGAGAGGCATGAATGTGGTAACCAGTGGGACAAGGAGTGTGAGTGAATCAGTGTCCGAACGGATCAGCTGAGAACAAGAACAAAACCCACAAAGCCCCTTGAAGGCCCAAAAGCATCCCTTAGACCATGCCTGAGAACAATGTGGAAGTCAGTGCCATCCAGAGAGCAGCAATATATTAAATTTTGTGGCAGAAAATGTACTATACCCAAGCAAGAAGTTGCCCTGTACATGCATGAGTTGAAGTTCTTAAACCATCCCCCACATAGATAATCATAGTAAGATCCACGAGAAAGATCTTGTTACAATTCCCCACCAAATACTAATGTAAACAACACCATGCTTCTATATTCAGAACGTATCTACATCTCTGACAAGGCTTCTAAGATTTCTAAGACCAGAGCAACAAAAGCCAGTCAAACGCAAGCAGGTCTTAATTTCCACTTACAAGTAACTTTGCATGTGAAGGATGAATTAGGATTTTTTATTTTCTGGCACACAAAGTATTAAGTACTAGAATACCTAATCTCTAATTTATGGCTGATTCAGCTCCTACTAAAATAAGAGATGCCAGTGGATCCAAATAGGAGGCTGGGACATTTCGAGAAATCCCAAAGCTATTACCAGGTTGGGCGGGCTATGAGACGTAAAGATGCTTTTTCAGGCAGGAGCAGCAAATGTGGCTGCACACGATGCAAACCATGGTCCTGTTGGAACAGTCCCTTTAGCAGAGACCTGCACAGCCTCCCCTGTGCCTCTGACCTTCTGCATGCTGACAGCGTAGGTGCACTGACTGCTGGTGCAACAGATGTTAAAGCAGGAAAACCTGATCCCAGAGCAGAGGGATTAATGGGGCATTAACATGAAGGCCCCAGTTGTGGCCATTTAAATGCTAGCAGCCTTAAGTGAGTTATCCAAAACACAAGCTTGCAGTGTGAGCCACTAGAACTTAATTATAGAACATCTGGGGCCAAAATTTGCCCCAGGATATGCATGAGGTCATCCTGATGATGCTAATGGAAACCCATATGCTATATATTAGAAAAGCAACCGGTTCTAAAAAGGGGCTATTCTAAAGCAGAACATAACAGGTTAGTTTTTGCTGAACAGTCGTTTTACTATTTACATTTACAAAAATAAATCAAGTCACAGATGCCCAGACTCATCAGCTGGGCTCTGATTTACATTATTCACTAATATTCCTGCAAAATTAGCTGAAGAAAAGCTTGGTTTTAAAGCTTAAGATGTTAAATTAATGTTCTGTTAAATCTGGAAGATTTTGTTCATGGTTCTCTATTGACCCTTGTTGCAATAGTCCTTTTGATGTTTTTCTGATGCACCTTTTCCCATCCAAAGTGTTCTTCATTTTTGACAGAGCAGGGTGTTTTTGCATTTCCTTGTTACCTCCCAAGGCAGTATTTCAGGGCCCACTGTCTGATATACCACTAAACACTTAACTCATGCATATAGCTCTCCTTGCATTGCTGCTAACAGTTCTGCTACATTTCAGATCTGCAGGGCAGTGGAAGGTAAACACAGCTTTGGTTTTAGCAGCTCAGTCACAGCTAAGCAAGCATCTGCCCTGGCTGCACACAACAAACCTCCGGGTTCAGAAGAACAACATCACCATTTCGCTTTGCTGCACTTTGAATCTTGGTGCAAGAGGCTTCAGCCTGAGTGCCTGCTGCAGCCTTCAGGACATGAAAAGCCCCATCCTTCCCTGCTTGCTACCATATGCAATTATTTGTATTTGTGTAAAATGAGAGGGGAATACCTCACTACCTAAAGCTTCTAATGATCCTTTGTTATGCACTGCACTGTAGCCAAACAGCTTTTCACTTAAAAATCCCATTCCTTAGTCTTCAGAATATCTCTTTGAGAAAAGGCAGAAGAGCTGCACATTTTGCAGAGAAACAAGGAAAAATCAAAATAACAACTATCCACTAATTGCAGGCACCCGAACTGAAATACCTCCGACTAGATTTTGGAGGCCTCTACATCAAAGCATGAATGTGTTTAGAGTCATGGGTGTTTCCAGGGTGAAGCCTGAAAAGTAGTAGGTAGCTGAAGCTAAAGCTTAGAATAGACAATTTCAAGCTACTTCATCTGTGTAAAGTAATCTAGAGCATGTAGGCAACGCATACATACAACCATAAATGCTTTGAGAAAAAATATCTAGCCTTTCGGTTCACACCGACATTGCATAGTATATATGCATTAGTGTTTAATGAAGTGTTTGGGGTCCATGCTAACTTTCATTTGTAGGGCTTTAAGTCACGCTGCTCCTGCTGGTGTTACTGCATGCTGCCAAGAATACAGAAGTATTTTAAGACCAACTGAGCATGTCACACTCACAAGCCCATTTTTATTTCAAGGTAAATTGTGAGTTTAATCTCTTTCAAAGGTTTCAAAGACCCTACCCACTTCTTTTGGGCATACAGTCTCAGGAAAGGATGCACTGTAAGTTGTACCCGTCTCTTCCATTGCACTCCTTTCTTTCTGTCTGTTCCTTTATCTGCTGTTTATACTTGTCTCTCTATCTTCATTTCTAGCCTTTCCCCTAGCCTTATGCTTGCTTTCCACTTTCAGGCATATATTCTGTAGTACCCTCTAATGCACATCTTTTTTTCTGCTGTTCCTACTCACCACCCCTGGCACTGTCGATGTCATACATGACCACAGAATCTGGGCTGTAAGTTGTGTGTTTACCTTTACCTTGCATTTATTATGATAAACTCTCTCAGTCTCTCTCCGTCACCTTTCGTTAGCTCTGATTTCCTATCCTCTTCAGTTCATACCACTCCAGGAAAGGCAGGAGGGGGAATTAAGTGCTTGTGGAGGCAGTGCTGGCTGTCACAGAGTGATTGACAATGCGCACGCTGCCTGCAAGTGCCGAGATGCCACAGTTTGCAGAGTGAAGTGAGACCTTGGTGCCCGATACGCCCTCCTTGATTGGAGAGATGTTCTGAGAGCGGCTGCCGATCATTGTTAGCTTAGTGACTCCCTGCATTCTCCTCACTTCCTTCTCCCAAGCTGTCAGACTGGCAAGACTCAGGAGAAATCACAGGTTTCCTAATTGCATTTGTGCCTGCACAGAGAAAAAAAAGCTTAAATACAGGCTGGTCAGATCGGTAGTGATGGTGGAGAATTCTTTGCTCCATTCTGTGCTAGTGCGGGCTCTTCAGTTTCTGCCTGGCAGCTTCCTTGTTCCCAAGGACAGAAAGATAAACTGTGGCTTTGTACGGGTACAGAAGATGACAAAGAGAAAAGAGAGAAAAGGAAATTCATTACATTTATCAGCGATAGCACTTTCTCAAACGATTCCTGCAACTTCAGGTATCATGTCCCCTCTGCTGGGTGCGCCTACCCTGGATGGCAGTATCTTGGATTTGTAGAAAGAGCTCGTTCCTTTATCTGCACAGTCAGACTGGAGCCCTTCCTTGGTGCTGGGCTGTCTGTTCAGACTCTTCTGACTGCTCCGTGCTGAGATGCAAGGTATCACGCGTCACTTTCAATGTCACTTTCAATATTTCCTCAGTTAATAACTCCTCTGCTACTCCCTCTTCTGTTAAAGCAAGATGATGAGAAGAGGTTTGGTATTTAAGCAGCAAGTTGTCCTTCAGCAGCCAGGCAACCCAGACAGGAGCGCACAGCAGCAGCCAGGCTGGACTCGGCATCAAAAGTGGTTAAGTTCTCCTTTGATTGTACACATCAGACTGCTCTTTTAACAGGTCATTTTTTTAAAGTCTAACCAAACACAAAAGTTGACTATGTCAAGGTGGCCCAGAAACACTTGGGAACCCCAACGTGTTTAATGATCCGAGGGAAGGCAGAAGCCATGGACTGTCCAACTCCTGGGTTACGGGTGGCTCTGTGGGTAGCCATAGCCTATGCAGCTCATTGGTCACGATGACTGAAATAACAACAAATTGCTTTCTTCTTTTTTATCGCAGAGTCTCCTGGGAAGCTTATTTTGCATACAGTGACTCAGAATGCTGCCTGCTAAGCTGCACGTACTGTATGTCTGTCTGGAACAAGTCAGAGTAATTTGTCCTCTTGTTTACAGCAGCCTATTTATAATGGCACGGAGCTGACCAGAGGATACACCAGGTCTCCTCTCTGAACACCCAGAAAGGGGCTTTTCACCCTCATCACAAAGCCATGAAAACACCAGCTCCATCCACTTTGCCTTCCAGTGTATATGCTCACCAAGGGCAAGAGGGAGAATGCCAGCTCAGAGAAGGCTTTGATGAAATACATCAGCAAGAACATTTGTTGTGTTATGATCACAGCAAGAACCCACCTGTCCCAAGATGATACAAGGCTCAAAGGATGGGGAGAAAGTATTCCTGCATACCTAAAGATTCCGGTACAAACTCTTGCTATTCTCCCCAGAAATTAGTTGTTTGAAAAGAGTAATGTCTTTAGAGAGCCTGCTATCGAAGCTCAAAACTGCTAGAATGAAATCTATAAAGCCACAACCTTTCTCAGTCAGTCAGTTTCGTCTCTTACTAATACATGTCTCTGAAAGCATTGTATGTCACATATGTGGAAGGGATATGCATGTAATAAATCATACATGTGCATTCTAAATTTATTTTTCAAAGCAGTAATTTTAAGTGTCCTACATTCACATCTCCTGCTGGCTAGCCTTTCCCCCCAAGAATTAGATTAACAGTTCTCCAATCCGTGTATTTCAAACAACTGCTTCCTCCTATACAATGAAACAGGTTTTTCTTCTCTGTTTCAGATACAACACTCCTCTTTAAAACTGTAGCAACCTACAGTCCAGTCTTTGTTCAAAATTTTGCGTTTATGACAGTCTTTAATCTCTGCCTTGCCTTGGAAGAAAGGGAACGTCCCTGCTTCAGTAAAAACAGCAGATTTCATAAACAGACATGTCATGCTTATTTTTGACCCTGCTATAAGACCAAAATTAGTGACTGTATGAATACATTTCACATATTTCATATATAAGTATACACATTTATGTCTGCACGCACACACAGAATTCCAACAATACATACTTGTACTTGCATATAAATAAAAAAACTATTTAATCTTATTTTTACATATATATATTCACAGGCGTGTATGAATATATATTTATACCTCAATGCATCCACTCATATGCACAACCTGTAAGCATTTTATACTCATCAAATACTTCCCAAGTTTTGTGCTGTACTTTTTGTGATAGCTGGATTATTTGGCTGAAGATGAACAGATAAGATGAATTACCCCTGTACTTTCCTTAAGAGACACAGCATGCCTAAAGCCTACCTAAAATATTTTCTGTAATATATGTATCATTAAACAACACAAAACAGTTTCCCTGCATCTTTTTTTTTTTTATTTAGGATGAGCAGAACCACTTGGAAATGGAGATTAAGACTACCCTAGGCTCATGTCAATAACACTATCTGTACCGTATCATGAATAAATGAATACCATCTTTACCATGGTACTCTCCTTAGTAGGAGTTGCAGCAGAGACTGTAGGTCACTAATCTGCCTCCACAGTGCGATTTCTAGTATCCTGAGTTTCTTCATGCTTACAAAGAAAACTACCTCTCTTCCTGTTCCCAAATTAATTTTTCTTCTTCCTTTCCCTGTATAAATCTTAACAACTGCATACACATATTTTTTTTTTTTCTTTCAGCACTTGTGGAATATCTGACCATGAATTGAAGTGGTCCAAAGCCCCTGAAAGGTCATTTTGATTCCTGGAATAATGACGAATAGAAGGTGTGAATTTTGCAATGACAAGAAATAAGGAAATTCTGTGTCTGCAAGACAATCTTTCCATTTGTACAGAGGATACACAGAACTGGACTGGAGGCCTGTACAGTCCTGAGAGATCAGCAACACTATATATAGCAACGCTATGTACAGAACAGCCACACAGACGTAGTTTTCAAATTATTCTACAATCTGTTTACAGTTATTCCCTATCTCTAAGATCAGTCATGAAGGACTAGTAGAGTTGACTGAACAAGTGATTCAGAATGGAAATATTTTGATGACTTCTTATTTCTGGTACACAAGACTTTTTTTTTTTCTTTTTCTTTTTTTTTACAAATTACATTGTTATTCACGTGTGCTGAACAAGTGGGATAATTGGTTTACATCCCATTGGTGATATATGAAGGACTCATATTTTTTACCATGTTATTTATACTATGACTCATATTTTTACCTTGTTTTTTATACCATGTGTCTGGTCACTTATGTCACAGGCTTCCTGTTTTTAACTAAATGACAAACTTCACGACTTGGATGATAGATTCCAAATGATGCATAAGCATTCATAATTATAAAAGTCTTCACTAGTGCATTTTTTTAAATACTCACTAGGAGAGAACTATAGCGTAAACCACTATCTGAACAAATATGAACAGATGATACCATTTAGTGATGTTTTGCCAGGCCTGAGATTGAAGACATTTTAAAGATGGAAGAAGAGTACCAACAACTGAAATAGGAAACTCTAATATTTCTGTAAATGATTTTATTTTACCAAGAGTTGCATGTCAGGAATTAGAGAGTGATACAGAATGTGTTAAATTCATATAGAAATGTTTATTTTACTAACTTGTCATAGAATTCTCTACTTCCCAGGAAAGGGATCCTTCCAAACCTGTGCCTTTAAAGACATTATGCCAAGTGTCAAATACTGTCCAGCCATGGTACACCAACAAAAGAAACCTTCCAGTTCTTACTCAGTTTAGCCAGTGGTTGCAGCTTGATGTCTCCTGATAATCCCACTTCAGGCATTGAGCTCCTCCATCCAGCGTGAGTGGGAGAGAAGTGGAGGTAGCAAATCTGATTACTGGTTGAGAGCCACATACAGCTCCCTCTTCCCAGAGAATAGATCTCTATGGTAGCACATGGTGGCAATGGCAGCAGAAAAGTGCAGGGAACGTAAACCTTCATTTCTTGGTCTTCTTAAAAAGAAGCCTTTGAGCTCACTTGTGTTATATCCTCTCGCTACTCCAAGAGCATGGCTGTTAAGGACCTATGCTCCCCCAAAGCTGGTCTTTTGCACCTTAGCGTAGCTGACCATGACACCCATGAATGGAGCAAGAGGGAAAGTCACAGAATCATAAGACAAATTGGGTTGAAAGGGACCTTAAAAACCATCTAGTTCCAACCTCTGAATTTGCTGCACCCACTACTTGCTGGCTGTCACTCTCAACAGTGGCTTATCTTAATCACTGTAGCTTACAGGGAAAATCAGGGAGAAAAATGGAGAAGATAAATTCCAAAATCTGTCAATACTGATTTCTTCTGTTTATGCGAGATGCTGAGATCATATACCACTGATATCAATAGAAATTCGTGCATAGCCCAGCATCCTCTAGGTTCCAACAACAGAGATATGATTAATGCATTCTGATATAAGTGACAAAACTAACTCCCCTGCAAAATGCTTTGAAAATTATACTTAAGATTGAGAAGAGAGATGGATCTCACCATACATCTTATAATTATGATCGAAGATTTTGTACAAACAATTCTATACTTTACTGTGGTCAGACCACTGTGCTCTCATCCCATTAGATCTGCATTCCCAACATTTCTTTATTTCCTGGGTACCCGTGTGAATCACATAGTTGTAGAATCAGCTCATCTCAAAGCCTTTAATTTATTATATTGTCTTATAAAATCCTCGTAGATTTCCCTGCGAAAAAAGACCTGGGGGTACTGGTGGATGGCAAGATGGACAAGAGCCAGCAATGTGCCCTCACAGCCCAGAAAGCCAACTGTATCCTGGGGTACGTCAAAAGAAGTGTGGCCAGTACAGGAGAGACATAGACATTTTGGAGCATGTCCAGAGGAGGGCCACAAAAATGATCCAAAGGATGGAACACCTTTCCTACGCGGACAGACTGATAGAGCTGGGGCTGTTCAGCCTGGAGAAGAGAAGGCTCCAAGGTGATCTGATAGCGGCCTTTCAGTATCTAAAGGGGAGCTACAGGAAAAAAGGGGACTGACTCTTTAGCAGGGTCTGTGGTGACAGAACAAGGAGAAAGCTCAAAGATGGTAGATTTAGGTTAGATATAAGGAAAAAATCTTTTATAGTAAGGGTGGTGAGGCACTGGAACAGATTGCCCAGTGATGTGGTTGATGCCGTGTCCCTGGAGACTTTCAAGATGAGGCTGGATCAGGCCCTGGGCAACCTGATTTAGCTGTGCATGTCCCTGTTCACTGCAGAGAAGTTGCACTAGATGGCCTTCAGAGGTCTTTTCCAAGTCTAATGATTCTATCATTCTATGATTCTGATTCTATGATTACTAACGGGTTAGCATTCCTATTTACAGGGCTAGAAATGAAAGCTTGAAGAGGTTAAGTTACTCATCTAAGAGTCACATAAGAAATCCTTAATATGCAGAAATCTGAAAATCAGACTTTGGAATTCCAAGTCAGTGATGTCATAACAATTGAAATAGTTGTGGCTGTCCACCTCAGAATTAAAGACTGTCAAGACCCCTTTTCTTCTGTACTCCTACATTGTTGAATCTGATCTTGCATCTTTATTGTTTCTTATTGCAGCTGAGATAAGCAGAGGCTGCAGTGCCAAAAGTCCCAAAGAGTCAGGAACCACTCCCACATGACTTTTAACTTTTGACCCTACCTTCTCCTGTTGCTTCACTGAATTGCTCAGCATTCCACACATTCCAAACATTTTGCAAAGCTTGAGTCTGAGCTTCTCCATGGGCAGCATCGGCTATAATTTCTTTTGGTAACGTCTTCTGGCAATTTTAAGGAGGAATGCACACTTCTTCCTATTGCACTGTGCATTTTCCATTTCCATTTTGGACGCTCAGAGAACATGAGACACCTATTGGGTCTTTCATACACCTGAACTCATTGCTTAGGTCAAGATTCATTTTCACAGACCATTTAGGAACACAGCTGTTCACCAACTTGGTACCTCCTTTCCTCCTTTCTCTGCCCGGATGTTCTTATTGCTCTGTTCTTTCTCAGAGTGGTTGGGCCCAAAACAGCGTTACTGTCTTGTGCTCAGTGGTGCTGATGGTCACATTCAACAGAGATCACTCACATTTTATCACGAAGAGATCTTGTATACTAGCAGAGATACAACAGTAGTCTGAGAGGGTTACAATCAGGTGTCAGAAAAGTACACCTGGCAGTCACAAACTTCATTACATCCCTAGCAAAGGCCTTACAAAATAAATAAAAAAATAAAATAAAATAAAATAAAATAAAATAAAATAAAATTAAATTAAATAAAAAAGCTCCCTGCACACAAGAACCATGTCTTTCCATATTTCTTTACAACATCCTGTACATTCCTGGAGCCAGACAGATAACAAGTGAGAAGCAGGCTAAAGACTCTTTTCCTGATGGAAACAAATCATGAATACTAGTTACTTTCAGTACCATGCTCACTCTGCTTCAGCATTAGAGACAACCTTAAGCATGGATGTGTTTTTATGTTCTGGCCCAATGCTACTGCAGTGTACGTTTTAATGAGTGCATTTATTACATAGCTCACTGCACAAAGATTTCAGTTATATTGTAAAAAAACCTCCTCTCCTGACTTTTGGATCAGGTATATTCTGCATGTATTTTGAATCCACTGTTGGTTACTGAGCACCTTTTCTCCATTTTTGTGTTCTTAGTCCCATCTAAGAATAAAGCCTAACGTGGGTCTGCCCTCTTCTAGTACCTTTTTTCCTTCCCTTATATCCCCAGACTACAGAGTAGACCTCTCTTAAATCCAGTGAGACGAGATAAGCCTTTTCTGCCTGGCAGCATTTCAGAGACATTAAGTGTAAGAGAGAAGGTAAGTAATTTACCATGCCTCCCCATTTCTGTAATGGGGGAGGACATCTTGATACATTTACAATACTCCTCTGGGGATATTTCATCAGTTATACCTAACTCTAATGGACAATAATTGATTTGAACTTTCTACTTAGCACAGAGCTGTAAACAGCTTCACTCCAGGTTGCAGCAATGAACTAGTGTTTTGTAAAATGGAGAGAAATTTGGAAAACTTCTGCATTGGTCTATTCAATAAGTTAACAACTGAATGATTCAGTGACAAACTAACTTGTTTTCTCAATTTTAATAACAGAGAAAGCAGTTATTAACCTGGATTTTATATATATATATATTTCATTGTACTCTCTTCTGTCAGGATTGACATTTCAGCTATTTCATTTACTTTCAGCTGAGATTTGTTGAATCAGGATACAAAATGCAAAGGCATTTTTACTGTTTTATTTAATGTCAGATGTTTATTTTTGTAGATCTCAGAGCAAAAACTCTAGAGCACCCTTTGTCCTGCTGTAGTAATTAGGCAATATTTGCCAGTGTCTGAAATCTATTAAAAAAAAACATCCAAGACTGTTGGGGTATTCCCCCTCCCAATCCATTTTTCTATTGGTTGGTACCTTAGGCTATTTTATTCCTGGGCATGAAAGCAAAATTCCATCATTTTTGAAAATTTGGCATATATAGCATTGTGTCTTTGCCAAGGTTTGCAAAGTGAAAATACAGAGTTCTTCCTGGCTCTGCTAGGGAGTAACTAAGCAGCCCCTGTTATCACACGCTGTAATTTTTTAATGCCTGTTGCATTAGAGGTTATCACAAAAGGTTGCAACTGGGGCAAATGATCGCATCAGTAATCCGTATTTTAAGATCAATACTTCCAACATACCAGTCGTTATGGCGAGCTAAGAACACTCCTCCGTAAGGTGTTAATTTATTAGAGATAACAAAAATGCTCACAGAAAGCAGAGCAGCTACATTTTACGTTAATGACACTACAGTCAGAATTCAGGCAAGCACAAGTAAGAGAAGCCAAAATGACGACCTTCTCGGTTCTGCCTTTTGTTCCTCTGAACAGCAGATGTCATTTCACAAGACTGTATTTATGCACTGTTTTGTTGCGCTGAGGACAGAGCGAATTGTCTTTTTATTTATTTATTTACTTAGATCATAGTCTGGGACTGGTGCTGGAACAATTTGCTGGCCTTCAGAGCTTTGCTACAAGGCCGCAGAAGTGCCTCCAGCACAGGCAGGTCGCAAGATGTCAGATTTCAGAATCAAGCAGTTCTAGCTGCCACCACTGCCTGACGATTTGAACTGGGTCCCAACCTATTTTCAGCTGGTACGAGCACTGAGAGCCTAATCCTCACAGGTCTTTCTTATTTTGGTAGTCTCACTAACATCACTGACACCGGCCCTCTGAGCAGGATCAGGCCTTTTGTTTCCAGCTTTTCTAGTTTGCAACAGCTGACTGAAGACGTGCTGAACCAAAATGGCAAAAAGCAAGACCAGTGTAATGTAACTTTAATACTGTGAACGATTAGGATGAATAATGAAAAACAGCCTATGTGCTTTCAGAAAGCTGAGACCCGTGGTATTTGCTAGGCAGTTTCTACAGCTCTGGTGTTTTAAGAGACAGAAACTGCTGACTTCCTCCCGGTCCCTTTTTCAAGCAGAGTTTTGGCACTCACTCAGCACCAATGTAAGGAGTTCGCAGCAAATAGTATGTGCAAGTGTAAATTTTACTCTCTGGACTGTGTACCAGTGCTACCAACACGGCAATAGAGAAGCTGGACTACTGCCGTTAACAGGTTGCTTTCTCTTCTGGAGTTTGTAAATAACTGATCAGACAACGGATTTCCACATTTTGAAGGTCAGGTGAAACAACACTGAAAGCCAATATGTTCTGATTATTAATGCGGTGCTTTCGTTTTCTTATAGTTCAGTTTAATTTGATTTTATAATGAGAAGCACAGCTGTATGTTAAGCTGATGAGTTACTCAAAGGGACACATTTTTTGACCCAACACCTCAATTTAGCATCTTTCTTGAGAGAAATTTGTTATTTGGGAATGGCAGAAGATGAAGAAAGAGAGGTGCTGGCAGGAAGGATTTCATCTGAGCACTTCACATTCCAGCACATTTCAGGCAGAAACTGTTAAAAGGAACTGGCTCTTCTAATATACTCCTTATCATGAAACCACAAAGACAGACTGGACTCAATTATTAACTTCTGTAGTGATAACATGTCCCCCACCTCTCTCCTATCTTTGTGGCTATCCCAGGAAATGGATGCTGGATGCAATACACAGTACCAGCTGCCAGCTAGTGCTTTTCAGAACAGAATCGAGCCGGTAGCAGGAACATCCTTGCATTCAGTGCTTCAAAAGGTGCCTTCCATGGCATGATAGCCGGGAGCAGAGGTCTCTCCTCTTCACAAAAGGGAGTCAGCAAGCATTTAAGCACTCTGGCACTGACAGACTCTTCCAAGCAAGTGGAAACAGCCATTGAAGACTTACAAGCCTACAAAAACTGTTGACGCTTTTATCTAGAGTGGTAAATGATTTATAAACTACTGAAGCAAAATTTACAAAATCCATTTCCTTCCCGGTCTTTCAAAATATCAGAGAAACCCCTGAAACTCCTTGCATCCCCAGCTAATTCCAAGAACAGATTATATTTTTTTTTTTGGCTAGGAGCTCTAACACCCTCTTCTCAGTTCCCTGAGTGCTCTAGGATTCATCTGCAGCATGAGTCTGGATGATACATCACAATTTATGTTTGTTTCTTCTTCCATACATCCTCTCTGAAAGTGGTCTAAAAGGATCTTAATCAGTGGAAAGTCATAAAGGTCTCTGATAAACACAATAATGATAAATGAAAAAAAAAAATCTTTACAACGTTGCAGCCTTCCTACCCTTAAATGTTCCCTTTCTTTTTTAACAGAAACCCTACCTATTTCTCCTCAGACTTTCAAGCTGAAATACAGAACCTCTGTCTGTCCATGGGTATGCTTTTCCAGTCACAGATGAGTCCTTTTTTTCTGTAAATTTTATCTGAGGCTTTCAATCTTTCTGATAGTTCTGCTTCGACTTGCACTGAGAGAAAAGCACTTGTTTGGCTTCAACAGCCTCCTGTACCTTTCCCCATTTAGGCAGACTCACCTCCCTGCACTTCGCAATGCATGTCTACATGACTTCTCTGATCTGCTTAAGGAGCTTTTGTGAATCCTTTTGTTATGCTACTTGAATTTTACAGACTTCCCTTTCATATTTCTTTAAGCAAAAATAAAGTAGGCTACCATTATGTACCTGTTCTGGTATTCAGCAGAATCAGAATTGTTTCTGAAACATTACCAGCACTACAATGCAGGCCTGGACCAAAGACCAGTTCTTTAAAGACACGTTATTTACAACACATCTGGGCTGCTTCCTTTTAGCCATTCATTAATTAAATATTATTATTTTTAATTTAACCAAATAAGTAAATGTAGGTGCAACTTTTAGTCTCTGGTAATATTCTCATTCTTATTAAATCATATTAAAGGAATGCAGTGAAATGTAGCATGATGAATTTATTTTCATGAAAACAGGGAGGAAGAGAATGGATCCAGTTAGACAAGTTGCCAAGATCTTTGTACACAACAACCTTGAAAACCTACCTCTTACCATTCTATTTAAGAAACAAATCCCTCACTCAACTGTCTTAACCCAAGGTACTCTAATCTTTAGAATGGAAACTAGGCAATTAAATTTTAAAATAATTTTTAGATTAAAAAACATCTTATATGTGGTTTCTAATGATGGATTCCAACACAGCATTGCAAAGAAAGGGATAACTGTATTGCTCACCTTTCCAATGCTTTCCCCAAATGGCAGCCCACACATCTGATCTTGATATTTTTTTTGCCTGCTATTCTGGATACATGCAACAATTGTCTGGGAAATATTGCAAGGTCTCTTTACACGGGGTGAGTTGGGTAGAGTCAAAATAAGTGGTGCCAATCCTTTATCCATCTGGTTTATGACTGTTCCAGATGGAAGGAAGCTATTAGAACACCATTCTTAACTCCCAGCAAAGGCGGAATACAGTCTCCAAATTAATGATTTACCATATGAGCCACCTAAGCTTAGTCAGAAGGCCAAGAAAGTACTTGGCCCACTCTAAAATGTTCAGATCAGCCTTGAAATGGAAAAGACCAGATTAACAGATCCCGAAGTCTTGTAGCGAAAGGAGCTGGGACAGCCTGACAGTGCCTGACAAAAGCAGGACAGAAGGCAGCCCTTCCACTCTTCTGGAAGTTAAAAATACAGGTCTACCATCTGCTACAAATTGCAGGACAACAGTGCTTTCCTGCAGCAGAGCTTCAAATCCAGCAATACAGACCCAGCCTTTGACACCTAGCAATCCTTAAAATGAGAAAAGCCACAAAAATGAAACACTTTTTTTCCTTCCACTAAGTGCCCTACATAAGCACCAAACCATGTGAATCAAAATGTTCCATTAGCAGCAGTAAGCATGTGGCGAGCATGGACAAGTGGGGCAATGGAGAATGGAGTAGATGCGGGGTGACCAGGGGTCCCCAGCTGCCAGAGTAGTTGAATGGCAGGGAGGGCAAAACTAAATATACAAAGGGCTGGGTGAACAGGAGGAACCCAAAGCTTCGAGTGACACCTAAAGGCAGCTGAGATAATAGAGACCTTTAAAGAGGCCTTTGAAATAGGAATGTGGAGAGCAGGGGGACAGGAAAGGCATAACTGAGGATTTTTTCTGATCGTTAAAGAAAGGAAAATGCAGCCCTCGCTCATTATGGAGGCAGACAGCCCAGCCAAGCTGGTACATCTCATCAGCCTATTAATAAAGCTGCGCTCGAATCTAGTTTCACAAGGCAAGCCATCGGATTCTGTACTTCCAATGCGCCGTACAGACACAGGGCTATGGAAAACCTCACCCTCCGGAGAGACCTGAGTGAGGCAGTCTTTTTCATTAATACCAAGTCTGCACAATGAATCAACAACAGATTCAATAAGGCCAGGAAGAGCAAAAATAGAGCTTCTGAACAAATAAAAGACATGTAATGAGATCAGAGTGATTTTAATGGGAACCTCTATTCCACTGAATAGACAAGGTCCCAGACATCCTCCTTCCTGGGTCTCAGGAGCTAAGCCAATAGACTTTGAGTTGCATCATTAAGTTCAAAATCAGATGAACTGTAATTGAAGTAAAAGTCTTATTTTTGGCTTGTTGATCAAAATGGAGATCAGATGTGCCTGAGGGCATGATTTTCATCAGGACCTCAATGCAATCCTTGATTTCCAGAGCACTGCACCTGCAATGAATCATGGGCTCAACTAGGAGCATATTAATACCCAGTTACCTGGTGTGCAGGTGGAAATAGAAAATGCAATATTTAAATGCTTTAAAAGCACCTGCCATTTATTATGAACACAATTCTTTGCAGGCACAAAATTGCATCTTAGCACACACATGCCATTATTGAAAATCATACCTGATGATTTTGAAATAGTATATTCACATTTGTGCCTACATCCTGATAGCCTTTCACTTCCACCCCCTCCAATAATTGGCCTAAAAGATCTTCCTCATCTTCAATAAGGAAATTTGTAAAGCAGAATGAACTCTGTATTGTGATCATAGCAGATCCATTAAACTTGTAAGACAGTATCGTAAGCACACGTCAACCAAGAGGGCAAGTTGTGGGTCCTACACTGCGACTTCCAGTTGAAGATCACTAGTTAAATCCCCAAAATGAGCATGTTGTCCCTCCTTTAATATGTAACACAGCAGGTGATAGAGAACTGAGAGAAATGAGAAACCTTGTTCTCATGGGTGAAGAGAGAGCCTGTCATCTGTGCAATTTTTTCCCACGCATGAGTAGGTAATAAATACAAATTAGCATCCATTGTCCTAACGTCTTGAAGCTTGCCCTCTTAACTTAGTGTCATACATAGATACAGCACATCCTACAGGATACCCTGGTACCTAGGCAGAAGAGAAGATAATTTGGGTGTTTGGCGATCTGGGGCAGACATAAATGAAAAGAAATAAATGGCTTCTTCGTTTCACTTGTTTCCTGCAGAAGAAAACATCTGCATCAAAATGAGTTTAAACATAAGGGAATACATTTTCAATGTGTTGCACAGGGATTTAGCCACATGACTCCCATTGATGTTTATGGGAAATGAGTGGCTAAATCCCCATGTAATAGGTTGAAATTTTAGCCCAAGGAGACTGACTGCAGAGGAACTCGTCAAGGTCTTTGCTTACAAAAATTGTGAGCATATCAACTGTTCTCAAATACCATCTCTCCTTACTGATATATAATCAAGTGGACCCCTTGAAAGGGATCGGTGAAATTACCTCTATTAAAAGGTTACTGAAAACCTTTAAACTGCTCTAGTAGTGAGTGCATGAACATGACCTGCAGGTGAAAGGGCATGTCAAAGGCTGACTTCTGTGCTGATCATGTCACTTTTTACAAGCTGACGCTCTCCTGGAAGACAAAAATAAGGGGTTATTGAATGATTTAATGCTTCAGACTTCAGCAACAAAAGGCTTCTAGCAGCATGGACATCCTGCCGCAAAACGCATCAAGAAGAGCTCCTAACCATAGTTAGTCTCAGTAGGCTGCAAGAAAAGAAGGAAGATGCTAAATCCCTTGGCTTTTCTCCTGCCTTAAGGAGGATGGAGATAAGCGTCAGATTAAAGTGAGAGAATCTCTTCTGTTTTCCAATTACACAGATACAGGCCTACCAGTAGCCAGATACTTTTCAGTAGCCAAAATTTGCTACCAAATCTGCTCTATGACTATCAGATTAAAGGTTTAACTAGAAAATACATGTCTAATTCTTTCCTCAGTCATGTGGCAGTTACTTCTCAAGGTAAGTTAGCAAAGGGCTGGCTTATTTCTGACTAAAATATGTGGTCAACACAACACATTTCTGTGATACCATGTCGCTTCTTGCACCTCAATGCCATCTAGTTCTGCAGCCATCCCACCCCCCCCCCCCCCCCCCCACACACACACAGAGGGTGCTAAGGAGCAAATACAGACAAAAATGAAATGTTTTAGCATAGTAGATCAATAGATTATATTATATCATCCTAGTCCATGTTTAAAGGCAGTCTAGTTCAAGTACGGTGATTATAAAAAGCAGGTTCAGTACAGAAATGTAACCAACAAAAGGATTGTTGTGTTTCTCTTGTTTTTGTACACAGCTGTTGAGAAAAAGTCTTTCTGTAGGGGTTGGTATTCAAGACTATTATAGACTTGAGAAACTTCTGAAAGTTCTAATTACACAAAAAGAAAGATTTTCTTTTTTTTTTTACATTATAAACCATCAATCAGAGGCATTTCACAAAGTTAGAGCAATGCATACCTATTCTTCTTTAGTCATCACACTACAATTTCAAAAGCTAAACTGCACTCCTATGCTTACTTCAACTCTGAAATACTGTATATGTGAAAATTAATCTGGCAGACTTCTGAAATTGTAGGCTTTTGGGATGAGCAAATGGGTACAGTTTTCCTTTAACTGTTTTTTGAACCCCATGTGTTGAGAGAAAACAACAGAATGGAAATTGCTCATCAAAATGTTAACTTGTGGCATGGCAGAGCCACAAAGCAGGTGCGTGGCATGCCGTTCCCTTCGCTGACATGCCTACCACATGTCACCCAGTTCTGCCACCTCCGTCACTTTCTTTTGGAACCTCTCCTCCTGCAAACACTGAAATGTGGCTTGTCACAGAGTCTAGCACAGAAGTGACACGACCTTTGAGAGAGCAGGCAGTTTGGGAAAGCACTAATTTAGGATAATCCCTCATGAAGTAATCCTTTGGATTATCTGCAGTGACCATGTTCTTCCAGCCCAAACATAAAAGTCTTTCAGCTAATGCTTTTGCTATTAGGAGGGCATCTAGTCAGAAAAATAATATGATCTTCCTAATTCAAGTTAGTAGCGAGGATGCTGACCTATCACAAATAACTGAATTTTTCAAATTAGACAATGCAAAATATAAATAAATACAAGATAAAGCATCACAGAGCATACTTTGTTCATTTATTTTGACAACCGCTTAGGTTTAATTTGTGAAAATACTTTACAGTGTATAAGTAAATGTGTTGTGATGAACTTTCTAAACATAATGAAGTCTCCATCATCTTTGAATGAATGCCTGTTTTTGTGGTTCCAGTGCTTGTGGCTGGAAATAAAAGCTACTAATGGAGAAGTTACCCTATAGGGTGGCTGAGATTTACAGGAAGATTATGGGAGAAGAGATAGCTTTTTTACTGTTCTTTCTTCCTCATGGTGTTCTGTGCACTTTAACATCAGGGACTGCCAGAAGCCAAAAACTCTTCTCTGTCTCATGGAACCTTCAGTCCTCTGCAAAACCTCTGTGAAGGATCACTCAGATTTCCCTACAACGCTTAATGACAAACATTACTTTGCCCTAGTCCTCAGTACCCACTTCCATTTGCCTCATGTAGGAGCTTACCAAACAGCAGTCTCAGTCTCAGTCTGAAATGTCAGATTTCAAACAGCCTCAATTTTATTTGTCCTGGAATTTATATTTCCTTTTCCCAACCAGAGACTGAGTACAACAATATCCCGAAATGGGCAACTTTTGAACTCTCAACTATTCTGGCCCTGGGTTTCAGTTTTGTCTGTCACAGAAACTGCCTGACAGAATAGACAGCAGTTAGGGGAAACATCCATCGACCAAACGAGTGGAGAAAGCAGAAGGCTTGACCCAAATAGTTGCATAAAGCATTCCTAACAAAACATACCACCATGATATGAGCGATGCTCTGACAGTAATGCCTTCTACTTTATTATGATGGCCCACTGTGTCAGAGGCAGATGTTTGTGGGAGGGCAGTAGAGATTGAACCTTCCCACCAATACCCTGTTGCATGTTGCTGCCATGACAGCAGAGGGGCAGTCTGACAGAATGCCATCTGACATGCAGGTGAAGTAAAGGTGTATCACTGAATTCTTCCATCTGGAAAAATGGCACCCACTGACATTCATCGATGCTTGCTGAATGTATGTAGAGATCAAACAGTGGACGGTATCTCTCAGCAGTGGCTACAGCCACTCTGTACTACAGTCATCTCCACTGGTGCATATTTTTACAAGCTCAGCATGCAGGCTCTTGTTCACCGCTGATGAAAATGCACAGCTAATAGCGGTGACTATGCTGAAAAATAGTGTTTTGTAGCTGAGAATCTGCTCCATCAAACAGTGTTACTGTGCTGTTTGCATCTGTTGCAGTTTCCACAGAAATAAACGGGAGGCATTACTTTTGGAGCGAGTGGTGTATTTACCACAGCATTAGTGTAGCTCCCCACTCAGGTGTCACACAGTATCCTGAGGTTAAAACAGGGCAGCTATGCGGGCAGCACTGGCGGGAATTTCAGGCTTGCTATTTTCCTGTGGCCAAAGAGGTAAATAACTCACAGACATAGTTTGATTTCAGCCACAGGATGGCAAAGGGAGAACCAAGTCATAGCTCTGCAGATGGCTCCAAGTCAGTTGCTCCATTGGCAGCCTCAGACTTTCCTTTCTTCTCAGGATGGAATTTATTATCATAGCTCTGAGTCTGACTTCATTCTTAGTGGCTGAATCTGTGTCCGGATTTCTTTTTGCTGGCTGCTTTGACTAGATGGGGGGTATTGCCCTGGAGGATCATGCTATTTGAGCACAATAAACATCTAAAAAAAAAAATTATTTCTCTTTAACCCCCATCTCCTCATTAGTCGCGGTAAACATGAAGCACGGATAAGCAGTAAAATCACGAAGTACCCATGACAAAATATAGAAGCATTAAAGAAAAGGGAATCTTCCTAACATTACTCATAACCTTCATTGCACGGGAGAACCCAGCTCTCCAGCAGTTGTTGGGAAACAAAGTTTACAGCTTCTGAGATGCATACCAACCTCATGCTGTCAGCAGAGCTGCATTAAGAGCCTCCTGATGCCCTGAGGACTAAAAACATGATGTCTCATGGTACACAGTATGGATCAGACCTCTCTCTAAGTTTGATGACGATGACTGTCCCGGTGCAACGCTCTTCATATCTCCAACGCTATTGAGGCAAAGCTCAATAATTGATTTTTTCCCTACAACTACTTTAACAGAGAGAATTGTCTTTAAAGGAAATGCTGGGGTGAAAGCAAGCTGAGTATCATTCAGTATTTTCTGAAATCTTCCAGTGCTGCTGTTTTTCAGGAGTTAGTCTATGTTATTTTGTTGTACCAGCAAACAAACAACAAATCCAACCCCAAGCCATTACGTCTAAATCCAGCGCAGTTTTACTGCACTACTGCTTAAGTGGGAACAGACTTCAAATACTACTTCTCCCTTTCTAAAAGCAGAAGACCTTAGCACTTGAGCTCAGAAGCTTGACCATTAATTGTTTGTATTGCAGAGCCTATGACATACTTAAGTAGCTGAGCATAACAATAAACACAATAGCCAGTTCATTAAATCAGTCTTTGTTAAGACTTTTCAAAGCTTTGGGCTTAAGCCTCTTAAAATTGAAATCATTATGCTATTTTTTTTAAACAAATGAGCAAACATAATTCACACAAAAAGGGGAAAGCACAACAGTGTCTTTGATGTATGCATCATCACTGAGATTAAACTATATGTCTTAACACCGCTAAGAGGTTTCAGCAGCTCTTTCCAAGGCAAAGCTGAAATCGGAATGGCTATAAAATGCTGCTGTTGCTGTCACCTCTCCTACAACAGCTTTCCTTGGCCTGTCACATCATGAGAGAGGCTATCAATAAACTCTGAAGAGTGGTGTTTGTAGTCCCACTTGTTGTGTCTGTAAGATGCCGTCAAAACCTTGATTTGTTGACACATCCTGCCAGGTTCTGAGGATGACTGGAGATGACGAAAGGTGGACCCTAGGAGTGCAGGTTTGCTGTGCAGAGAGAATTCTTTTACCTCAGACGTGCTAATACTTCAGCTTGGAAAAACAGGGCTAAACTATTCACACTGCCTTGTAGGTAGGCAGGTACTTTATGCAAGCCTATTTAGATAAGGCTAAAATACTTTAATACAATGCTGCATTGATGAGCACACCAAATTATTCTGCTTTTTAAACAAACCCACAATCCTCACCCTTGCTTTTGCCACACAGCTCTGGCTGGCTACAGCTTGTTTCTCCTCCTTGTGCCAACACTGCAGCTGCACTTGTAAGAACTCCATTTCCCTCTCTCTGTAAAACAATCCTGCACCTTTTCTCACATCATATGTCACGGGCAGAATCTTTGCCATTCCCTTCCTATGAATATCGCTAGTATGTGAATTCACAAACTATTAGCATGAGAACATGTTGTAAGGAAAGCAGAAAAGACGTGAGGAGTTGAGCAAAAGACTGTTTCTACTGCCTTCTTTTCCCCTTTTCTCAGATGTTCTGGTTATAACTTTGTATGTTACAGCTGTCGGACTTAAAGCCTGCTCCTGACAGGGTGCTGAGTACTCCCTGCTCCTGACAGGGTTAATGACAGCAAATACAAATAGTAATGGGTATGCTTAATATCCCATCTAACACATCAGTAAATTGCTTTCTTGCAATTTTTAACATTTCTTGTAATCACTGCCACAACGAATTTTAAGCCAAACCTCACACTGATACGCAACTCACAGAACCGCGGCCTGGCACAGGGCTCATGCTCCGTTCCATAGCAGCCTCTAAAACGTCTTTCCCGAGAAAAGGAGGATGAAAAAAGGGTTGGTGAAGGAAGGAGAGAACGCCTGGATTCCTTTTCCCACGTAAGGTCCCCCAGCCTA
Organism: Alectoris magna; assembly: GCA_030625065.1. NCBI lineage: Eukaryota > Metazoa > Chordata > Aves > Galliformes > Phasianidae > Alectoris > Alectoris magna. The sequence goes on from CM060560.1 coordinate 113,713,168, forward strand.
AGCAGAGGGCTTGCAAACTACCTGCCTGAGACCAGTGGAGGCCTCAGATCTAAGACTAGCCTTGTCTCTCTGAGCAGACACAAAGCACATACAGCTTTAAAGAAAATGCATAAATGAATTGAGAGTTAAAAACTACTAGAGAATACTCCCTGGGATTATCTGTACTATCAAGACAGGAAAACTTTGCAGATGCTACTGTCTCTCTAGAGGAATAAATGCTTGCATTTTAATATTCTCAGCAGCTGGTTCCTGTTGAATGCCATCAGGATGATTCAGCCACCCACCAGGAACACCAGTAGCAAGTGCACACACAGAGAAATCTGCAAAACTTTCTGCTCTCAATGCCAATACTGTTACTTCGGTGGAGTCTGATCCGTATCAACTATTCTCCATTACTACTTGCAGCAGGTTTCACCTCACTCCAGGATGGTGAAAGAGAATAGATAGTCCTTGGTGCTGCCGATATCAATCCATCTGTCTGCATCCTATACGCAGTGCTTCCCACAATCCACATTCTTACAGTGTACTCTGTGGTTACCTCACTCACCTTCAGCCTCACCACAAGTAATGTTTCTCTCCTGTGAGCTCCTCTCATCAAAGTAATGGTTCAGGCTGTCTGATAGCCTTCCCCCTACAGTGGTCAACATCTGATGAACGGGACCATCACCCTATCACACACTGGGTTTCTACACAAGACTCAAATTAGACTGATTACTTCCTCACCCCAGCTGATGGTCAATTTATCTCATAAAATCTGCTCTCTTCCCATTTTTTTTTTTTTTTTTAATTAGCCTTAGTGACATTCTGTCTGTGGTCTGTGGACCACTTCCAGGTGTTTTATGGAGGTGTATCTGTCTACGAGCAATAATGAAGCATATGAAGCATTAACTTTTCCACAAGTGGCAGTGTTTCCTGACATTTTTGACTGGGTCAGATCACTCAAGGTTTCCTCTAATACCACTGGGACAAATTTCTTCCTCTCTTTTGTCTGGTATTTCTTGGAAGTAAATTCAACTGCAATCCCAATTTGCAGAACTTTTTTTTGCAAGACAGAAACTACAGAAGACAACAAAATGGTAGTGTGGCCAGGGAGACTGGGCGACTCCTGACTTTAGGTCCTACTGCAGGGAAGGAGTCTTTCAGTTCTAATTCATGTTATGTCTGACAGTTAGAGAGTGAAAATAAACAGCTCAAATACAAAACAGTGAGAAAGTAACAAAGCAGATGCACCCATCTGCTCAATAATGCCCATTTAGTTTTCCTCCTTCATGCTCTTGCCATTTCATTCAGCTCAATATTAAAGGTGCTACAGGTGGACAGAGAAGCAATATCAACATCTATTTTAAAATGATGATTTTTAATTTCATCATCATCCTAATTGTATATAAAAGTATCCTAATTCCACTGTTGTCTTTTAATGCTTTAGAAAAAAAGATGTACCTTCAGCAGGGAGAGAAATGTTAGTTCAGACCAAGCCAGCACCACTGGTCTTTTAACAGCAACAACTCCAAATATTGGTGCCACCACACACTTAACTCCTTAACTAACCTCTCAAACAAATGAAAGAAATTTAGGTTTATTACCCATGCCAGGATGTCCTAATGTGGGAAAAAAGCCAAAATAGAGAAGTCAAAAATTGTGCATCAAGTAGGTGACAGAAACATTATAACATGAAAGCTTTAATGTCAGATTCCTGATGTACCCATACAACTTGTAACGACTACTGCTGACTGCAATGATTTTCATTCTGATTAGAAGTGATGCTATCATATTCCTGACTCGCTTCACAAAGAGTACCTTCAAGGAGCAGTGCAATTTCCAGAATCCAGGGTGGTCCCTACCACGATCTCACCTTTAATCAACAAATTTATGGAGTCGCCACTTGCTCATTCTAAGGAGTGAATGGTTAAGTGCCATTCAGAGCCAGCCAGGAGTCTGTGCATGAATATGGAACAGAGAGGCAGGAGGGCAGCAGAAAGTGAGAGAATAATCTTTTATACCAAATTAAAAATGCAAAATTTTAATGAAAATTTTAACTGCTTTCACAGTTTTCTGGTATTTCATCTCAGGAAAAAAAAAAAAAAAAAAAAAAAAAAAGGAAGAATTAAGTTTCAGAGACACTGGAAAACCTAAAAAACAGAGTTATCTTTAATTAAACAATACAAGCATTGTTGACTTATTTGTTGCTGCTCTGCCTTGAAAAAAAAAAAAAAGTAAAAGGAAGGGAAAAGAGAACATTTTCATTTCTTTACTTTACTTTTTTTTTTTTTTTTTTTTTTTTTTTGCAATCACTAATGAAGTTTTCTGACCAATTCTTCCAGTAAGCTATCTCATTGGACGTGATGTGGCAACAAGGATCTGTTACCCATTGTGGTTTCAGGACTAAGAATGGATTGGATCGTCTTCTCTGTTATTTTAGCCCCAAAGTATATTTTAAATAGCCTTACAGAGAATGAAAATTCTTCTCACACCGGTGACAGGCAGAAATGGCTTTAGAAATTACTTTCATATTTCCAACTGTTTTTTTTTTTTTTTTGTTTGTTTCTTTTTTTCTCCTTCTGGGTAATTTTTCTTTTCTCTTCTTGTACAAATGCAATGGGATAGCCTTGTTTGAAAGATATCAGTCAGAGTACAACCCTCTGTGATCGATCAGTCAACAATACCCAGATAAGTGTTTCGAGCAAGTAGTGAGTGTGACAGAGTTTACTTCCACGTACTTCCATCAAATCAGCAACAGGTCAGCCATACAAAGCCAGTCTGAAGGGCTGGCTTCTTTTTTTGCATCTTCAAGTGAACAATAAAAGCATATATCTTCTTAAAAGCTAATCTGACCAGTCCAGATTGGCAGCATTTCAATGCTTGGCCTAAAGTGGCAACTTAGAAACTATCTTTTGTCTCACAGTACTTTCTCAGACCGATGAGGACTAGGCATATTTTGAAAAGAAAATCAAAGTCCTTTAGAAATATTTTTCCTTAATAGAAATCAACCAGAATGTTACCTCAGCCAGATAATTTTATCAAGATTTGAGAACACCGACATCTTCAAAGCGCAGGGAATTTGTTACACTCAAAGACAGAGCTTTTGTTGCACCAGCGACAAACTTTAACAGAATTATTTCACAGGTGAAGGAAGACGAGAGAGAAATTACACAAAATTTGAAGAAAAAGATGCAACAACTCTTTATATTGACCTAAGTGAAAACCAAAGTTAAAGGCAGCCTTGCCGCTTGCACCTGATGACTTCGTAGCATTTTTTTTTTTTTGTAGCATTTTCAGCCTCAGCTGAAAAAATCTCAGCAGCCCTGAGGCAGGAAACCACTGGCTAGTTTTGGAGTGGTTTGGAGCCATCTGGAACAAGGGTGCTAAGTGACTTGTCCAAGGCCGTGCTGCGAAAGGGAGGAGGGGTGAGGAACAGGTCCAACTCCTTGTGCTCCAGGTCCTGGTGTAAGGAGTGGTCCCACTGCAGAGAAGGCTGACTGAGACAGAGCAAACTTGAGAAAACCGAAAGTACAGTTACCCTCAGAAAGTTTTACCCTGCTCTTTGTTCTTCTGTCATTGGGAGAAAAAAAAAACCACACAAAAACAAAAACCACCAACAAAACAAAACAAAACAAAAGAACAACAAAAACCAACTATGTATGTAGAAAGAGTTTTCTCTCACCTAATTAAGCCTCCCTTTTGTTATACTCCGGGCACCAGAGTTTTAATCCTGAACACTGAGGGTTCTTTTAATCCTGAACATGGAGGGTTCTTGGGCAGAAAATCTGGCCAGTTATTTTTTTTTCACAGAGTTTGAATGCATTCAGATGCTTTAAAACCATACCAGCTCCTCACTAACCTGAAGATTAAGCATTACGCTTTCCAAGCTATAATGAGCCAAGCTCGTTGGTATCCTGTGAGACAGGGAACTATCGACTGACTTAGAAGCCTTAGTCCATACTACCTCAGGTGAATTACCACTATTTTTTGTTACTTTCTTCACATAATCTGCTATTTCCCCATTTGTCCGGACCTTATTGACCATCACCAACTATGTTTGTTACTCTTTTCTGTTTTTTAAAACCTTTATGATGCTTCACTCTTCATACTATTTTCTGTGTCTGTTATAAAGACTCTCCCTCTTATTCTAGCCTCTCTTCCCCTTTATAACCTGGTCTTCGCATTTACCCATGTATTTCTTTCATTTTTGCCTCACCTACTCTGGAAGAAAATCACTGCCTCTCTGTTTCACCATTTCTTCTGAAACCAGTAATCCCTCACCCTTCAAATTCCACTACTCTGTAGTCCCTACCTTCAAACTGTACTGTTGTTGCCAAAAATTCACAATTAACAAGCCTGAACAGCAGAACTTCTTACTAACAAGTATGGCAAGAAGACTTCTGACAGAAGAAGGTTGCTTTATGCATCAGACCAAGGCTGATTTTAGACAAATTCAGATTAAAAAGTGAAATGGATGTTGAAATGTTTAGAAGAATTGACTTAAAGATTCAGGTTACCTATCTTTCTGAAATATATGTTCTGGCTCACTAGAAGATACAAGCTTCAAGAAATGCAGTGGGCTTTACCACATGAAGGGAACCAGATAAGACTTATCACAAAGGTCCTTGCTGCTTGACCATCTTCAGAGATGAAAAGGAATCAGCATCAAGCTGCCTGTGACTTTGTTAGGCAGTCTCACACATTCTTCCCACCTGCGAGAACATACTGAGTAGTTCGGAACAACTACTTTCCCCTTTAATTACAAGGACATTTCTCCATTTTTGCTGATGTTTCCCTTCCCAAGCCTGGGCTTCTTGGTTGCCTTGAAAATGGTGGTTAATTGAAACAAATGCATCCCACTACTGCCCATCCATATGCAGAAAGAAAAACAATGAACAATGTTTACTTTTTAAGTGTCTTTTCTCATTTCACAGCTCAGTCTCTGTCCCAGCTTCTACCCGGGACTTTTCCAGCTTGCCTCCAATTAAATTGACCTAGTTTTCCTGGGCTCATTCAGATCCCCAGAAGCATCAGTAAGAGCTCAAGATTAATAATTTTTTTTTTCTACTACATCTTAGAAAGACCTTAGCAGCCACAGAGCTGCTAGGCCCAAGACACATAGAGTTATCAATGTCTCAATTTACATTCAGTACCATTTGGATATTTATCTTCATCATCGTAACTATTTAAGCCATGTTTTAACTACGGTACCACTAACAGATATGGAACCAACCATCACGAAAACAGTGGACTTTTCAAAGTCTGTTTAAATTCATTCTAAACTGCATGTTTATGACATTGCAAAAATTTACCAAAAAAAACCCATGAGTTAATATTTGTCCAGTACTTTAACATGAGAAGTGCCGTTACTGTTGTCAAAAAGTCTACTGCGGACGTAAATAGCTGTGAGAATGCAAAACAATTTAAAATGTGAATAGCTTTCGTAACTAATAGCAAGTAGGCAATATAACAGATGGCAACTCACATGAAAGATAAACCGCATCTTAATAACAATAACTTACATTCGGAGGGGTAGTGTTTCCTAGCTGTTAGCGCATGGCACTGGGATCCAGCATTCCCAGGTTATCTTCCTGGCTCTGCCACTGACTTGCTTTGTGCACTTAGAAAAGTCACTCAGAATCTCTATGCCTCAGTTTCCTCATCTGTAAAACGGAGACAATTCTTACAAATACCACCAAGCAGCACAGGAGAAGAGGCTCAAGTCATCACTTTCTATAACAAATATTTTGAGACGAATGAAGGTATGGAAGAGTAGTGTTTGCTAACGCTACTGCGACCAAATTCCAAGGTGCTTACTTCACTCAGCACAGAACAGAGCAAGGCAGCTGCGTAACAGTGCTCTGCATCACGGTGGTAGAGTTCAGGCCAGGAGCTGAATATCACTATGCCCAACTGACGCTTCAGAGGGAATTCAGGGAGGCCAAATATAATTACCTTAATTGAAATTTAGCCAGGACATTATGCAATCTGTAACAGCGGTCTGAATCTCTATTTTATATCTCCGACAAAAGGGAGCACCTACAGCTCTCCAGGTTTCTGTCATCATTAGTTGGCATATCACTTCATTTTGATCAGAAATAAGAGCTTCTCACCCTCTGCCTCTGCTTTGTGCAGCTCTACAGAGTTTCATGCAAGTCCTCCAAAGCAAGAACCAAGATGATCTTACACTGTCTGACATGAACATAACACAAAATGAAGAGGCTGCAAGAGAAATGTTTCCATTTGCATTCTGCTATATAACTTTTCTTTTTTTCTTTTTTTCTTTCTTTCTTTTTTTTTTTTTCATGAATGATAGGTTGAATTTTTAACTGTATCAGCAGCAGAGACTCTAAAAGGCTCCATTTTTGCCATGCTTTCCAGACAGAGGTTTCATGCTGTTACAATTTCATGCAAACAGGAGTTGTAGGAAAAAAAAAAGAAAAGAAAAAAAAATATGTGTATATATATATAGTTTTGGGGTTTGTTTATATATATATATGCATGCATGTATGTATGTATGTATAAGTACATAAAAAAAGAACAGCTGATCTCACTGAAGAAGATTCTGGCATCTTCCTACTCAGTTTTCTTTGGTATTTCCTGATTTTCCAGCCAAAGAAATCATCATAAAACTCTTCTTCTTCTGGGAGGAGGGAACAAAAATTATTTCTCACACTAGCCCTTTAGGCTTTATGGGATATGTAGTTGAAGTTAACAGGTCAAAGAGTTTTAAGGGTCTCATTCAAAGGTCTACATAAAGAATATTCTATGTAACTAACTAATTGCTCTCCAGATGGTTAAAACCAAAAAGGCCAAAAATCATGTTTTGGGAAGTGTCAGTCCACCCAAAGGATGTGGATTCTGTTTCTGCTGGCTTCAGTGGAAACGGAATCACACTAATTTATTAATTTTCATTTAGATTTCAAGTTCATACAAAGAAATGTCTGGAAATTCCGTGCTGTTACGTTCAAAAGATATGAGCTCAAATCACAAAATCTGGATATGGATGCCTAGAAGTGCCAGAAGTTCAGGAGAGTTTGAAACAACAAGACTGGCTCAGGCAAACTTTGAGTGTTTTCCCAGGATTTTTTGAAGGCCAATACAAAGGTTTAAAAGAGGAGAGAGGCATGTGCAACATGGCAGAGTTACAAAAAAACATTGCTTGGAATTTCCTGGGTTTTATGAGATTAAAAATTGTAAGTCTAATTTCTTTAAAAGAAATTAGATCTTTATAATTTTCATTTTGTATTTGAAGAAACACTAAGAATTAGAAATACAATGAGAGCGGAAAAATTAATGGGCTTCAGTAATTAGTTACTCAGAAAATTCTCCTGTCTTTGCGTGACTGTCCAACACATATGGGGGGAAAAAAAAAAAGAATAAAAGAAAAAAATAGCCATGACTTTCTTCATATTTTCCAAAATAACATGAGCTTTACCTTTGAGTTTCAACTCAGTCTGCTTTTTGGTGGTAAACCACTGAAGCTGGCGTTTAGGTTGAAATATCATCTTGCCATAACACTAACAGAGACATGGAATAAAAACATGTAGCATCCTGGCAAAAATTAACCTGAATTTGTTCCTTACACTGGCCACATCAGATTGACATGAATTTTATGCCCTAATGAAATATAAAATGAAAGTCAAATGCCTTCTGCGAGCAGACCTTTTCACCATGAGCTGGACTGGGGATCCCTAACATCGGAAGGCAGCAGGATGACTTATTATGCTGTAGGAAAACATATTTTGATGGTGGTGATCCAGTCTGAGGCCCCATGAGCCACACACTGGTGCACTAAAGAGACGTGTGTCAGACAAGCTGTTTTGTCTCTTGGCTAACACACTCCCAGGCACTGAACAGATCCGGACTGGGCTGGCTTGTGGGGAAAAAAAAAAAAAAAAAGTCAGATGAAAGCAGGGAAATTAAGCCAAGCCAAAGTACAACTTTGGTGCAATTCCGCTGATTCCAAACTATGCTAACAAAACTTCATTAGCAAGGGATCTGGCCTACTCTGCCCATACTAGAGCCATGCTCGCAAACATCAACTGTGACACTTGGTTTTAAAGTTCCTGCAGCTCTTCACTGTATTTATGTAAAAAGGCAGCTACATACGCATTTCATCATGATTTTAGCTTAGAATAACTTTGAGATAAAACTCTACAAAGTTCCAAAAGTTTGAGAAGAATGATTATTTCTGTAAATAAAGCTGCAAAATTGGCCATAAGCTTGAGAGCTGTCTTTTGCCTTGCAGGCTTGCTGCCCTTGAGCTCCAGCCTTGCTGCCGAGCTCTTGCTGACCATCAAGTCACCCAAATTCATGGGTGGCTTTGAGAATGAGCTCACAAATAAATATCAGCAGCTACAATGGCTCAGAGGGCCAGAGCACACGTGGGGTACCAGGGAACACAATGAATTGCACACAAACAGCATGCAGTTTTTAAACATTTGTAACACTGATTTCAAAACCAAATTTCTTCCAGAAAAGCCCCTAATTCCTGTCTTGGGAACATGAGTGTGCCTGAGCACAAGACATTAAAGCAAAGCTTGTTTCAAGTTGTCAGAGTAAGAGAGAAAAGGCAAGAAGACCCAAAATATTGCCTGCAGTCAAAGATTCTCTTACTTCTTATTCAGGTCACTGGCAAAAAGGAAAGGCCTGCTGTCAAAAGTGAATAAGGGATACTTCAGCCCGATAATAATTTTCGGTCAGAACTGGAGGTATATAACAACAAAGTTTGGGAATGCAAGAATCATCTCAGCTCGCGTCTACCTCAAGTCTAACTCACAGTGCCTTGCAGTGTGACACTGCAGTTTCTGGTTTCCAGTTTCAGTGGATCACCTGAAATCCCAGTGTTCCAGCTCTGCTTTTCATTAGCTTCTTCTCAGGAAAACCTGCCTCGGCTTCAGTGGGAAGGTGCCTCAGCTAGATAAGGGAAAAGAAACACTACCACCTAGCAGGCAGACCTACATGTGGCTCAGCACAGTGGGAGCGAAACACAGTTGTTTCTGGATTCACAACAAAAAAAAAAAATCCGTAGCCTATATTTGCCTCACATACAAGACTGCTTTTGTACGCTGGCCTAAGCATACACCGGGGAGAAAATGCTGAAACTTATAGATCTTCAGCCCCACTGAGGGGAGCACCAGCACAGGCCGTGTGCAGGCCACACACGCCCCACAGCCTGGTGCAGCACAGCGGGGCGAGGGCCCAGGCCCAGTAGCATGGCACCCTGTGACCAAGACACCTCCCGCAGAAGTGTCACCGGCTCCTTTGTGTCACTGCAGAGCCAACAGGATTTCGGCTCTGACCAAATTCAGACGGGAAAAGCACAGAGTTTCACAAAAATCCAGCAGGAATCACAGAGGGAGCAAAGTTGTGTGAAAAGCTCGTCTGCCGGTTTGCTTGCCAAAGTGCATTACAATTCAGGTTGCACAAAACCGAAACAAACAATCTGAGTTCCTCCCAAACAATCTAAATTTCTCCCCCTCCGAACCTACTTATTTTGAAACGTCTTAAGGATTTCTTCCTTTTCCGTTAAAAATCAGTTCTTACTAATTGTCAAAATAAACCCTTAGTTTAAAAACAGAAATGAAAACATCGCATAGGAAAGTACCAAAACAAAACATTACCTCTGTTTGGGAGAGACAGACCTTTTCTCTTGCAACAATTTCAGATATTTTAAAGCAACTAATTGTTTCTGCTGATGTGATATTGCATTTTTAGGCAACAAGTTTTCTTTTAGCCCAAGCCAGCTCTGAAAAGAGAAGTCATTGCGCTGAACTAAAGAGGGACTCAGAACCACAAACACTGCTGTTTGCTTGGCTGCCCACCTCCGACTCTCACTGCTGTCTGGCTCTCCCCAGCCTATTCTTAGGCACCAGCACTCCAGTATAGCAAACTTCTGGGGATAGCACGCATGAAGCGGCTCTGATACACACCTCTGGCCTCACCCCATGATCCCGGAGCACAGTATTTAATTTCCTTACAGATCTAACTTATTGCTGCTCAGCTAAATGCAGAAAAGCCCGGCAAAGGGATCACTACCCAGCAGCTTGTTGAAGTCAGTAGGTAGAAGTGCCCACATTAAACAAGCAAACAGCAAAAAGTTTACGGGAGTGAAATGAATGGTGCTGGTCAGTGAGGGCTGTCCCAGCTCTGCATTCCTGCTGGGACTGACACAGGTGCACAGCAGCAAAGCCAGAGGGATGCACATACAGATGGACAGAGAGGGGTAAGAGGAAGGGAGGGGGAAGAGGTAGAATGGAGAAATAAAACAGAAAGGTGTTCAATGTTTTTTCAACTTGACAATGAACTCCAATTTTGGCAGAGGATTAAAAACAGCCCTTGGAAATAATTAAGGCTTTTTTTCTTTTTTTTTCCCCCTTTTCTCTAAAGCTTCAGCACAAAAAGAGGGATTATAAAAGGAATACACTCACACATAAAACTGGGGGGAAACTGGGGAGAAGGAAATGAAAGAAAAAGAAAACAAACAGACTCCTTGCAGGCCCATACTGCTAACGGGAGTCCAAATAAAGAGTCATATGATATCTGATAGTGCAGGACACGTCGCCAGGAGCTGGAGCGGATTGCCTGCAGGAAGAAAGAGCCAGTGTGTGACTGCTCAAAGAGCTTTTCTTTCCTCTTTTCAATTTTTTTTAATTTTTTTTTTTTTTTTTCCCTCTCTCTCTTTTCTCCCATACTGTGAATGTGTGACTCTCAGGTCAGACCTACGAGGAGTCCCCGATAGGCAGCGATTGCCTTTCTCTGCACTTCTGGGAGCACGGACAGTGGCTGGAAGATGCCTCCTGCTTGAGACTGGGGAGATGATAACTCCAGACTTCAGACCTGTCTGCCCTCTCTTCTCTGTCACCAGCTCCATGGTTCAGATGCAAAATGCTTACAAAAACAACTTGTATTGGAAAAAAAAGGGAGGGAGAGAGGAAGAAAAAAGATCCAGGGAGGGAAAACATAGAGACTGCTTATCCTACAGAAAACTTCAAAGGCCAAGTCCCGTTTCAGTGCTCTCGTTTACTTTTCCTCCAATTTTTTTTCCTCTTTTTTTCCCCTTTTCAGGGGTGAGGGAGCAGGACAGAGAAGTCACTGAAAACACTGAGACCATGAAAACCACCCAGAGTTAGAAAAACTCTCTGGAGGAAGGAGGAAAGGGAGGATTTCAAATAAAAGAGAGGAATTAGCAATTTGCCAAAAGTTCGCCTATTCATTGTGTTTGTCAGCAGAGCAGTGAGCAGGTTTTGGTGGCTCTGTCAAGCCTTTAACGTTACCTCATTGAGCCCACAAAGTGTTTGGACTTGAGGCTGCTGTCCCCGTTAATTCGGCGCACCGCGATCACCTGTCGGAAAGGGACCGGGCTTAGACTGAGGGTTGGGACATTTGGCTACGTCCTTCTGCTGCCACAACCATGTCCAGCAGAGCCCTGGGAAAGCCCCTGCAAAATCCATACTGATCATGGCTGGTTTTACTTAGCTTCTGTAAGGGACAGACTTCGTTCACCAGGACTTTTTCCCCTACAGAACAGCGGTGTTCCCACAGTGGCACAGGTAAAACCAAAGGACACGGCTTCCCCCTTTTCATCCTATGAAGACTGTAAAGGCACTAATTCTCAGTGCACACTCACACCACACAGACATGTTGCTCACAACCAGTGCCACAGATACAGCTGCGGTACCTGTATAGCTCTTAGAGGCGATCTCTTCTGAGGGAAGCCTGCAGCATGAATATAAAAAAATCAAGGTATTGTAGTAATAATGCTCCATATCCAGAAACGATCACTGTAACTCTCTCATCATTTCATCTAGTTCTATACAGCTGGTGCTTCTCCTGTTTACAGAGTGGATATAATGCATGGTTTCCTCTCTTGTTTGCTGTACAACTGATGTATATTGCAGCTCTGAGATAGGTAATTTGTCAATGCCAGGAAAATACAAATCAATAAAGGAGGGAAGGCAGAATTTGGCTAAATACAGCACTTCCTCCAGCTACTGGATTTGCAGTGGTACGTATTCCCAAACATCCTACCCATTGTACAGCAGGCAGCAAAAAGAAGATATCATGTATGTTATATACCAGATGCAATACATTTCCAGTCTAACCGTCTCCCTAAACATGATGCATTATTCCTCCCTATACGGCGCGTGAAAAGATCTATGCCTTTTCCACACGCGAATACACAAAGAGTGTATATATGACAAACACAGCCAGAAGAACAAAAAAATCTCTCAGATTGATCCCTCGGACCTCCAGGAGATCTGTCATCAAATCCTCAATTTGGGGCTCTACGAGAGAGCCCAACTCAGAAGGCGAAATGGAGATCTCTGAGAGGGGGTCCCATCTACCAGGAGGAACGAACAAACAAACAAACAAACAAAAAATCCCTGAGCTCCGACTGATCATTTGGGCTGCCAATGAGAGGTGACTTCTGGACAGATGGTCAGGGAAAATCTGGGGCCGTGGGCACAGACGCCGGTGCCCCATCTGTATTTTAGGATCCCAGCTCCAACAAGCCATTACCAACTTTTTTTCTAAGTGACAGAAAGTGAAAGATTTCTGTTCCCACCAACGTATTTATGTTTCACTGAAACCACCCCGCTTCCTTCTTTTTGTTTTTTTCCCCTCTCTGGTAAGAATTTGTTGTTTGATTTTTTTAAGTAAACAGAAACTGCTCACGGTATAACTTTTATGCCAAAACAGAAAAAGAAAAAAAAAAAAAAGAAAAAAAGAAAAAAAAAAAAAGGACTAGGTAAGTTGGCAAAACAGCAATCAGATTTAAAGAGAGAGTGAAAAAGGGGAGAAAAGAACGACATATCAAACTCACTTGGTCTCGTCCCCCTTCCATTCCTGCTCTTATTAATTCCAAATTATAATTTGGAGGTAAGGGAACTGAATTTCCTTTCAATCTATTTTGCTGCTGCCACACATTCTGTGCCTTGCTTCTGCCTCTTTCTTTTTAGGAGGGGAAAAAAAAATACACAAAAAACACCCTAATAAAAATAGAAAAACATATCTCCGGCATTAAGCTCGCTCTCCCCCTTCCTTTGTAAAGAACTCTTTGTTCTCTAGTGAAAATGCTGAAAAAACCCCGGGCTCCCTGAAACAAGTGCAAAACACTTAGAGGCTTTTGAGCTGGCTGGGAGCCAGGAACCCTCCCGCTGTCTGGTTAGGAAGAGAGGGAAGCGGAGAGAGAGGAGAGAGGGAGAGAGAGAGAGGGAGAGAGGGAAAAAATTGGAGCTTCCTTTAATAGACATAGGAAGCAGGTCTTTTTTTTTTTTCTTTTTTTTTTTTTCTCTCTTTCTTTCTGTCTTTTTTTTTTTTTTTTTTCCTTTCTTTCTTTCTCTCTTTTTTTTTTCAAAACTGGCGGTCAAGCGTTAAGTAACTCCCTGCCTAAATCCACCTGCTGGCGATGAACTTGGGCAGCCCCCGGGGGTGCACAAAGAGGAGCCCCCGCGCCGCGTTCCGCGCCCCCTCCCCGCTGCCCTGCTTCCATTCTCTGCTCCCGGCACACCAATGCCCACAGCTCCTCTCCCCCTGCCACCAGCGACAGACATACCAAAATACACGCTCGCTCCAGCTCCTTCAAGAGCAGAGATGGGGGGTTAAAAAAAAAAAAAAAAGAAAAGAAAAGAAAAGAAAAAAAGGAAAAAAAAAAAGAAAAAAAAAGGGGGGGGAAAAAAAGGGGGGGAAAAAAAAAAAAAAAAAAGCTTTTCCCATCTCGGTTGCGACAGTGATAAGGGGTAGGGAACATCTCATACCTGGTGTGAATGCTAATCAGCCAGGAGTTCTCCTTTTTTCCCAAGACAGGGAACTGTTTCCTTCCAAATTTATTAGAACCTCCTCCACTGCCTCTTTGAAAAACCTTCTTTGTCACCCTCTTCCCAAGTCCTGATACTTCTTTAAAAAAAAAAAAAAAAAAATGGCTTCGGAGCTCCTTCTATTCTTGATATTGATTCTCTCTCTCTCCCTCTTTCTCTCTCTCTTTCTCTCCCCCCCACCCCCCCACCCCTCCTCCTTTCTCCTGTCTCTGTCTCTTCTGAGTGGTCTATTGATAAGTCCCTAGAGGCACTGGGTCAGCCTGCCCGTAGGAAACCAGACACAATGCACAAATCTCCGAGTGCCATTCTGCCATCAGCAAGCAGACCACGTTTAGGAGGGAGGAAAAAAAACAGTAGAGCAAAAGACAGAGAGAGGGAGAGAGAGGGAGAGAGTGTGAGAAAAAGACTGATTGGAACAGGAGGGAGGGAGGGAGGAGGGAGGGAGGGAGAGCGACACTGCCAGTCAGGTTAATCATCCCTACTTTAATTAGCTGTTCGGCTTAGACATAAAACAATTGAATTTGAATGATCTGTCAGTGGGCTCGGCTGAACCAAAGGGGAAATGCGAATATTACAAAAAAGACTGTTGGTGTATTCAGATAAGCTCGCCTGGAAAATCCTCCAAGGATAACTATTAAAACTTACCACCAAACAAAAAGTACCGAGTCAGACGGCGTTGCACGGGGGCCCACTCCCAAAAGCCGGACGATCCCTTCCCTCGCCCTTTGCCGTGCCACGGGAGGTTCCACCGAAGCAGCTACGCGCAGTCCTGGAGCCCCACGGCCACCCGTCCTGGGTGGGAAGGGGTTTGGGTCCCTGCCGCTCCCGGTCCCATACAGCAGGAGCGTGGGGCCGATCAGCCACATTCTCCTGGTGGATCAGTGACAATTTCTTATTCTGGAACTACACGAGATCTGAGAGCGTATCTGTGCTACGGATGTGTCTACATACACACCGGCAAATCGAGTGTTTGCTGGATCCGCATGGGGATGCTGTAAAAAGGCACTGCCAGCTATTAGGATAGACGAGTCCCAGGCACCAGGGATGAAAAAAAGCTCTACCTAAAAATAGGTGGCAAAGAAATCTATTCGTTCTGCCCCAGGTTGTGGACTGAAATGCAGCTTGAATGAACTAATCCTGGCAACAAACACGGCAGAGCTGCGTGCCAGGCAGGGGGTACCTGGAATCATAGGATAGAATCGTAGAATTGTTGGAGTTTGGAAGAGACCCTTAAAGGTCATCTAGTTCAGCTCCCTGCAATGAACAGGGACACCCACAGCTAGATCAGGTTGCTCAGAGCCCCGTCCAGTCTGAAGAGCCTAGTTTAGCCTATGGCGCTTCCCCTTGGAAAGGTGTGGCTGGGTACCCTCTGCCCCACAGCAGGCAGCGGACAGTAGCATTACCCCAGCACCGTGTAATTGCAGCTTAATGCAACCTGCTGAGCACAGTCCTCTTACTCCCCAAGAACTTTCCCTTGTCGGGGGCTAGGGACTTGCTCAGGGCTTTGGGGTACATGCATACTCCTCCCTAAAGGGACAGAAAGGGGTGAGTTTATTGTGAGACACAGGTGTCTTCCCTATGTGTCAAATACATCCACTGTACTGCCACAGCACTAAATCCAGAAATTCGCAGTCAGCTCTATGAGCTGTATATAAAGTTTGAAATGGGCTCGGCTAACCTGCAAGCATTGCTCTAAATCTGAGAAGAAAGTAGGGAAGGAGTGTAAAGTTCGGCTGACTGCTGGTCTTCAGGAGTGAGCTCAGGGATTCCCTCTCACTTTGCATTTTGGGTACAGATGCTTAAAAAAAGATAGGGGAAAAAAAAAAAAAAAAAAGCAGACAGAAGCCTTAGCAACTTCTCTACATAATTTAGCTGTCTCTTCTATGCACATCTCCAGGCATAGTTAGTAGCAGTTTTTATGTATCTCACTGCTCATGGAGAGCTGACAGGGGACATCAAAATTATTAATCCCTTCTATCA
Organism: Alectoris magna; assembly: GCA_030625065.1. NCBI lineage: Eukaryota > Metazoa > Chordata > Aves > Galliformes > Phasianidae > Alectoris > Alectoris magna. Next base: position 113,728,950 of record CM060560.1, read on the forward strand.
GCCTCTTGTGCAGGAAAAGGTGGGTTCCTGCAACTTTCTTCTATTTAAAATGTGCTGTCATGGGTGGCCCTCCTAGCCAGTCAGTGCCCATTTGCCCAGCAGAGACAAGAGGAGGAACCAACTGGGTTTGGCAGAAGAGAGACACCTTGCATACACATATGGGACACTGGACTTATTGAGGTCTGTTAAATGCTACTTACGAGTTGTCTCTCCAAAATAAGAATTGCTGCCACTCAAAATGTGCAGTACTCTAGCAGGATTATGAGAGAAAAGCCACTACCAAAAGCACCACTATAGCAGATTTCAGAGGAACACAGTGCCATCAAAGGCCTCAACCAGTTTCCAGACTAGGAGATTTTGCAGAGCACTGTGACACAGACAGATAGTTTTCTCTTCTCTGGGTCGGTACCAAACTAATAATCCAGCAGGGTGCAAAACAGCCCTGGGCTGTGTTTCTAATGAAAGATGCTGTGACCACTTGATGCAAGAGTTCACTGCAAGAAACAGTGTACATCCATGTAATTACAAGCTACAGTAATGGTACAAGGGGCCCTCAGTAAGGTTGCACAGGCAACATTAACTGTGGCATTTCCTAACTTTTAAGTGCTTGACTCAGTAACATTAATGTTACGGTAATGTGTTTTCTCTATAATTTCTCAGGATATTCTCTTAAAGCAAACTTGAAAGCAGAATGCCATTCCATGGAGCAGGAGCACCTGCAGAGCTCTAATACAGAGATTTGCTGGACAAACCTGCTGGTAAGCAAGCAGCCACCAGCAGAGTGACACTTCCTCTATGGCTCTGAGAATATATGCCTGACAGCGGAAATGCTGAGATTCAGCAGCCCTACACTGAATGCCATGGAACAGAGGGAAATGCACAGCCCTGGGGAGAGACCCTTCAGCCCCTGGACTGGAGAACTGGTACTTCTTCTAACACCGCCATCTTGCTTCCGTTCCCTCCATTCAGGTGACTCCCTGGACTGTTGTAGTAGGCGACAGCGAGGATTCGGGATGTTCCTCCTGTTTTCTTCTTTCCTACACTGCTCCTTGCCACAGTCTGTTCTTCATCCCATTGCACAAGAATGAGTGTTCCCTCAAATACCTCTTTGCCTCTCCTCCACCCCAGGCATGTCGGACACTGAGTGTGGCACAGCATGCCGCTTAGCGGTAAATGAGGCCATGTGACGTTCCAGGCTGCCTTAACTAGACCACTTCTTGCAAGACTGTTTAAAACTAATTCGGGTATCATAATTTGCAATCCACAGTGTAGACATATCAAAATGTCCTTGTTCTCATTTCCAGTGCTTGCTGCCATAGCAACCCCTGGTCAAAAGGAAATTTCCATTGATATCAGAAGGAGCAGCATTTCACCCAGGTGAGTTTCTACTATGTGGCACATATTTTATTAGCATGTCTTCCTGGTACACTGATCCCCAAATCTCCTGTACTGTTTAATGTAGAAAGTGCTGCTGCTAAGTTCTGCTCTCAGAAGGTTCCCTCCTATCAGAATCTATGCAAGTCAAAGACCTCCTAATTTCTGCCATCATTTCAACCAAGAGCAGACCTGGAACCCAAATGTAAAAGGCCAAGAGCAGCTCCAGAAATGCACAGTGTCCTCCCCTCCTGAGATTTCATCACAGTCTAACATTAATGTCTATGATGATGATTTCTTGCATTGCACCCCCTAGCTTATTCACCCTTCGTAAAAATCACTGCATGCATCAAGAAGGTTCTACCAAAGAAGTGAGAATTGAAAGCTTGATCTGACCAGTTGGATAAAATTTGCTGTTTCCTTTGGGAGAGGCAATCAGTGCTGCAGCAGGCTTTCAGCCTCTCCTGCGTGATACTCAGTCTGTAGGAAGACAATGTGGCAATAGAATTGGAATAGATGTTTAAATATGAGAACTGTAAATGCATTTGCCACGGGCAAATGGCAGGATTTATGAAAGGCAAAGCCACCAGAGTAGCTCCTCGCTTTCTGACTTCTACTTGTATTACACAGCGGCAGCCAAAAGGAGGACACAGAACAGCAGCAGACAGGGAAGGACCTGGAAATGACACAGCCCTCGTTCCTTTAATGTATATGAAACATTCCACTGTGCAACTCAGCTGACATGAGCTGACGTTAATGGGAAATCAAGAGATCTGGGTGGCACAGAGGAGAATTTGGTTCTGCAGAGAATGAAGTGCTCTGTAATGAAGGATAGTGAAGAGCTCCATCTACCTGAAAAGAGGGTGTAACTATGTAATCTCAGGATAAGTTGCTTAAATATATTCCTTTAGTTTTACTGGCTTATCCTCACAAGCATCTGTGAGTCTCTTCTTTTTGTTCAGAGATGTAAACCAGCATAGTGTGTTGGAGAGGGTGAATATACAGTTATCAACCCATACAACAGAAATCAGAAAAAAAAACCCAAAACCCGAAAAGTCCACTTGTTACAGAAGCCTCATCCTTGTTCACGGGAAGACCTGGGTATGCAATCATTGCTAACTCACACCCCTATGCATGTTAGATAGCTTTGTATGCTAAGATGAGAAAGCCGCCCTGCTTTGCAGCACCGTTCATTTCTGCCTTGTGCACAATTTGATTTTTCAGGGCAAAAAATGCAAGCCTATTCGCTGTTGCACTGATTACCAGAGTTGTGTATTAAAACTCTGCCAGATGTCCAGGACTGATTCCTAAAGCACCGAGCATTGACACCAGGAAGCTCCCAAGGTACTTCCCTTCAGAGAATTGATGACAAGAAGGAAATATAAGGGGAACATCAGAGACTCTCCATATTTTTTATCTCTTAGACAAAACAAATATAACGTTCTGCTTTGTGGAATGAGAAGTGAAAATACTGCAAGCTGGGCTGAGAGTGATATTGTTTTTCTTTTTTGCACATTACCACCAGCAGTAAGACGCTGAAAAGTGAGCCATGCTCTGACAGGCACCAGTGCAATCTGCCTTCACTGGAAAAGCAACAGTGCAGCCTAGGGCAGCTCCATAAAACGTCTGGCTAAGGAGACATGAGAAGAGCAAAACTCCCTCCCACCTTTCTTCAGCTGCACCAAGCTGGTAAGGAACACATGCATTTTCTTAATGAATGAAGGAAACCCCGTCACTGCTTGAAAACCAGGTAAATAAAGAGGTGGCTTTTACAGGCAACGTGCTTTCTATATGATTCTATGGGTGTTTATTGTGAGGGCCTCAGAAGACTTTGAAACAATGAAAATATTAGCTCTCAATCTCACTCTACCATTACCAGACTGTATCCCTGCTCCAAAATTAAAAGCACTGCATGTTATATTCAATTCCCTCTACGTTGTTCTGTTTGGTTGTATTCTATTCCGTCATTTTCTGAGAGGAGCATTTTGGAGTGCCAGGAGGCTTAATTTTCTCTCATATAGGAAGACAGGAAGGCTTTTCCATAGGCTCAGTGATGAGTAGAAATATTAATTATTTTTGTATTCCTCATACAGGACAAAAACTATGTAAGAACTACAGTATTATTAGCAGTCTTAGGACAGCCTCAGCATGCCAAAAGTATGGGAATCCCACCAAAGTCACAAGACTGATTTCTAAAATTACACTGGTCCTTCTTTTTATATATTTTCTTGCTCCCTCTCAGAATGACGGAATGAAATCAATATTGCCAACAACTCCAACTTCAGTAGGGGAATACTGACCTCACTCTGACTCTGGCTTTTCTGTCCAACAGTCAGTTTTTTTCTGAAACTATCCAACATTTCCTCTCAAGCAGCTCTGCCTCGGCATGAATTCCTACATGCTCTCTCCCCAATCCCCTTGGCAGTTTCTGGAACATATTCCCATCTGCAAGGGCCCCAACTCTGTGTATACCATTTTCTTTCATAGACTTTGATATGAGTGGAGGAGGAAGCCAAAGAGTTAGAGGAGAGTGTAGAGTTTTGTCTCTTCTGTGTAGCAGAGAGGATTGTCCATCATATCCTGGGGATATAAGAAAAGAAGACCCTGATAGGGCTGGCTGCCTTCTCCTTCTCACCACTGACACAGCTGCTGCTTGCAAGGTGACTGGAACAAAACAAGCTCAGGAAGAAATCAAGAGTGGTTCATCACTCACTTTTCCTACCTGTTTGCTCCTAATTATCTTGGAACATAGCTTACCATTAGTTTTATAAACAATCCTTGTTTCAGCACAACATGCCTACTTTGAAATGGTTTGCCTTCTTGGGCAAGTCTCAAACTCTTCCTCTTCCTTCCAGCTCATTGCCTCCCCTTCTGGTTTCACTGGGGTGTGTGTGTGTTAATTCTCTGATAACATGCTCTAATAAAAAGAAAATAAGTGGCCATAGAGGCAGCTTTCACTTTCTTATGATGAGATTATGGCCACACTGAAGAAAGCGTGCCAGAAATTTCAGTAATGTCATTTTGGCCAATACAACACCTCTTATGGGCTTGAGCTATTCACACTCCTGTATAGCCTGTAGCACAAATCAACAGAGCCTCTTTTATATTCTTCTTCTGATATTTCTCTCTGACCTTAGAGAAACAGAGAATTGCTATAGGGCAACAAACTCTCATTTTGCCCTTGACATTTCTGCAATCCATTTCCCTGAGTTGGGAGACCCTTTCACAGATCTGGAACTTCACCAGCATAGGGAAGAATTAATATAATTAAGAATTAGACACAGGGTCTCTAAAATGGGAATCATAACAATGAGTAACGTCACAAGAGTGTTTCCAGAATTAATTCGTGTAAGTAAAGCACTTAAAAGATAAAAATGTAGGAGCTGTCATATCAGATTAGACCACTTCTCCATCCAGCTGAGCACCCTGTGCGCAACAGAGAGCAGCAGTACACTCAGGAAAGCAGAATTAGGGTCCCTGCCCCATGCAGGAAGGGGGTCCAGTCTAAGCCCAGACAATGTCAATTCTTAGTCCTATTTTATAACTTAGCGGGGGGAGTATGTATAAGCCTTTCCAACCCACCGTCACTAAACAAAGTGGTCTTAAAGGAACGAACTATGTACAGCATAAGAAACAGGCTGGACAGTGGCCATGAAGCAGTTATTTCTATTCTGGCACAGGACAGCTTCTGAACAAGAGTTTCTGCTTATAGGTGGAAGAAGAATCTAAATCTACTCTAAAAATGTAAATTTGGAAGCACAATTAATGAAAAAAATGAGTACATGGGTGTACATACACACACACACACAATCTGGTTAAAAAGCCACCTGTTTCTCACTGGCTTTGCTCTGAGCAGGGGTGGGGTGTTGGACCCAGATGACTTAAAAAGATCCCTCCTGATTTTTTTGTTACTCCAGAATTCTGTGATGCCACAATTTTCCATTGCAGAGTTCTGTCACTGAACACTAAACACGTTCTGGTAAACATCACTTCTAATGCAAATACTATTAGGGAAGTTTCTTAAGTCCAGGACGGAAACTCTGGCTCCAACAAGGAGAAAGAGTGACCCCAGAACCCGGTGGTTGAGGCTGTGATATGAAACCTGGATGGGTCTCACCCATGCGGGGAGCAGCTGTTGGCAGCTGAGCCATTGGCTCTCCTAAGTTTTCAAAGAGTTTTGAAGAAGTTCCTGTGCCAAGACAAAAGCATGCTCCAAAACTTCAGATGTTTTCGCTGTGGGGAACTGCTGTTTCCTGGCCAGTTTTCCCGTATGTCCATGCATTCTGCAAGTGCCTGCAGCCTGTACATGAATGCTAACATCAGTTGTGGCAAAGTTAATAATTTTTCTGTGAAACTTCACTATTTCAGGTTGTGAAATTTCACTATTTCTGGCACTTTTCTTTGATTCTTGTAATTTTTGCAGCTTTATCAAACAGCTTCTCTGAAAAGAAATTAGATGGGTTTCAATGGGTCTGTCTCCATGGAAGGGTGGAGGTTTTAAATTTATTTTTACTTTTGCACTAAATGTGCAATGTTTAATAGAAGCAATACAAAAAAAGACAAAACCCTATTCAAAGACAGCCACAAAGTATTTTTGTGTGTGATCTACTCTATCCTATACTCTACTTTAGGAGAGAGTAGGTGAAAAAAATCCACAAATTAAAGATGATTTGTGAAAAACCCAGTCCCTCATACCTGTCCAAACCAGGAATGAGTCTTATATTATTGGGACTGTATGAAACATCGTCAGTGCTGAATTGTTACATAAGAATATGTTAGTGCTGTAGCAGGAGTGTAGTCTTTTAAGATGTGAAAGAGCGTTATCTAACCTCTCTACAAAGTTCAGGAAGAAGAGCCATATGTCCCAATAATCATTTTCTTGGTGGTATTTAACATGTCAGATTTTTCAAGGGGCCTATTTCAAGCAAACAACAAAAAAAAAGAAGTGTGAAATGCATTTTGATTTTTTTTTTTTTTTCCAAAAGCAGCTCATTTTCAAACTTGCAAGGAAACAAGAAAAACAAAATCAAATGTCAAGTAGATTTGCTCTTTGTTGTAATTAATACGCAAGCATTTGCTTGTAGATGGTCCCAAGCCTGTAAACAAGTAGTGCCAGTTGTGGTGCCACTAAAAATGAGAAGTTCTCTGAGAATCAAAGGGCCAAGTGTTCAACCAGGGAAAATATTCAAATCAGTGGCCCTACGCCAGTTTACATCAGCTGGGGATGCGACCACAACGGAAGAATGGCAGGAAGCAGGATGAGGGAGGATGTGCCACGTGTTGGCAGGATTGGTCCTTGCATGCTAAGAGCAATGGAACAGCAAAGGAAGGTAGGACAGGCTTCTTCAGAGAGGGAGGTGGGAAATAACTAACCAAAAATAAGGAAATTGCAAAATCTTACACTGCACCCTGTGTGTATGCTCAAATTCTGGTCAGGGAGGTTAGATGAGATTTCTGTTTGAGTCAGAGCAATGTAGCAGATGAAAAGGCCCCGTCTAGCCAGGGGGATTTCCTGAGGTCGTGGGAGACAAGCTCAAGACACTGCTAAGAGGCTTGTCTTTATGAGAGTTTTTGTTGCATCTGTAACGTTTGCTCCAGGTCCCCTAGAGCTTTCAGTGCCACACCACAGTGCTACATGTACTGTGCTGAATGCCTGGTAGAGGACCAGGCATCTTCCCTTCCTTCTCCTTATTTTTTCAAGCCAGCACTTGGGGCTTCAGGCTCTGTCTTTGGGGGCTTTGATTGAGGGGAAAGTTTTTCTCAAAAAGGCTGGAGAAAAATGAAAAATTTCCTGTTGAGTATTTGCTCTTCTCCTCCTTTCCCCCATGTTGTCTTGTGGAGGCGTTCAGAGCGGGGGGAGGAGGGGGGAAAGAGGGAGGTATTTTTCTTCAAAGGAGCTCACTATTTTTCCTGAAACGAGATGCTGGAAACATTTCATCACTGAGGGCTGTTGGCTTAGGATCCACTCATATTTACATCAGAGTGATTCAGTAGCAATTCCACTGAGGTCACTAGAAGTGCTCTGGCATCCCTTGGCCCTCACTCAGTGCAAGGTCAAGCCAACTGACCCAAAATGTCCAGTGGAACCCACTGTGGTTTCAGCTCTGCACCAGATCACAGGATGGATGCAAATGTAAATTCAGGGAAGAGAAAGTGTAAATCTGTACCAGCTTTCTAGCTGAGATGTTCAGTATACTGTTGGAACTTAAATGCTGGAGGCAGGAAGCAGGGCAAAACCAGGACAGCAGAAATGGCTACCAACAGGGGTACATGATAGCAGGAAAAAAAGAGAACGGTGGCAATATACAAGAGCATATTGTTTTGTCACTTGTTTTACTCACACCTGTGTGCAATTTCTAATTCCCTCCTATTACTCATGCCACTTTTGGATTTAGCCCTATAGATAGAACAATCAATTACTTTCAGCGATACAACCACTTCATTTTGAAACTGGTTTGAATGGTGGGTTAGGTCTAGATTAAATAATTAAACTACAGGCCAGTAGTAGGTGTTTACTCTGTATTAAGTTGGCATACCACTCTACATTAAGTTGACAGCTATTACTTTTTAACATTTCAATGTACTCAATAATTAATAACATTACATGGTAAAATGGCTGAATAACCATCACCTTAGAATGCTAAAGCTAACACCTCCAAATTCAGTCTCTTCTCCAAAGAGTCTGTAAAGAGTTCAGTATTTCAAATGATCAGCTCCGGGAAGAAAGTGAAGAATGGAACCACAAAAGATGAAGAAGAAAGCTTTTTAACTCTGTGAGCATCAGCACTCAGGTTGTATGACTTCAAACAAATGCCATACTTCCGTTTCCTCACCTCTACATAACAATATTAGCTAATTAATTGATTGCAATAAAGACCACACATTAAGATGCATTTCAGAAGACAACTTGAAGTAGACATCTCTAATGATTTCACATAAAGTCTCTTAAAAATGACCCTTATAATAAAAGAAATGTGTGTATAGGTGTTCTGTCAAATCAAGAACTGTCCCTCAGTTTCCTCTTCATCTAAATGGTGAAAATATGATTTATCTGCTCAGGAAACCCCAAGGAGAGCTAATTCATGTACAGTTACCCACAGGAACTCCTCAGGCAGAAAGTGTTGGAGAATGCTGTCACGTTAGATACTACTGATAACTACGATAGAAAAGGACTAGAGTTCACCTCATAGAAAGTTTGGAGATCCACTGTAACAGAACCAGAGGAGTGAGCGAAGAGCGAGGAAAAGTAGGAGGAGGGATGAAAGAAGGGCACATTTTCAGAGGAAGGAAAACCACAAAACATTCAGAAGTGGCAAAAGGACTCTATAGGAAATGAGAATACTGGAGATACGTAAACTAAATGGGCTGCTCAAATGTCATATTTAAATGCAAGTAGTCATATTAAGAGTCAGGAATCATCAGTCTGGGCTGGAGAAGTGTGCAAATGGCATTAAATACGGCCTTTTCCTTCCTGTAACACTTAGAAGGGTACAAAATGGAATGGAGGAAGAGGAGGGCTCTTCTGATTTACAGCAGAAAATCTTGTCCTCCTGTGTATTGTTATTATAAGGTCTGAAATAATACAGACAGAGAAGATGGAGTGTATGTTATAGAAATAAACTGGAAGCAGTGTTAACGGTTCGTAAGGCTTTTCCTTTCCAGCTGCCATTGATACAAATGACGCTCATTCTTGTTCTGGCAAAGGGAAAGAATAGATGAGTTAACGTCACTTTTTCTTCCCTCAATTCTCAGATTTGACAACTACCAGTCTACACTATTTCACTAAGAAAAAGGCCTGTTTTTCACTTAAGAGCACAAAAAGTATACAGAGAAAGTCATTTTCAAGGTCAGAGGGTTGTTTTGACATTTAAGAAATACTAAAACAGATTTTGGCTTTTAAATCTGTAAACCAGAACTACTTCCTGACCTGAGAGACAACCTGCCAAATTTCTTGCTGACCACAGACTTGCGATGCCGTCTAGGTGCCTGCCTCTGTGATCTTAAAATGAAATGTTGATCAACCTTAGAAAAACACAGTTTCTGAGACCCTTCCTACAAGCAACACGTTCTCCTTCTCGCGGTAACTAAAGAGGCAATCCTTTCTTTAATAACCATGTTGGTACAATATTTTGCTAACTACTGGAGAATTCAATACCTTGAGATGAAAATACTGATGAAAAAAAATGAGAGAAATAGTAACATTTAAGCAAGTAGAATCCAAATAGCTGCTTTTATTTTATACCAAGGCTTTGATCCTCCTACCAACCCTGTTGCCATACAAACCAATTCCATTTATCGCTCTGTCTGACAAGCCAGAGATCTCCAAGACTGCAAAACTGCAAAATCCCAGGGCAAACTGCAAATGGGCTGACAGAATGGTTCACAAAGAGCATGCACACGCAGGTCGGTTATACATGCACTGCTAGCACAACCTTGCTGTGCAAGCTCAACATGACTTTGTGCATATGCGGTATCAAAGGGTCATATCGCTGTTAAAGACATGCAACAGAATGCTTTGCATTGCTGGCTCTTGCTCTTACAGTCTCTTCTGCCCGTGCTCATGGCTCAATTTGTTCAAAATTGGTTGTAAACCAGTCATGTTGCTTGAGTTGAGAGGCACTCCAAAACAGCAACCAATTTTGCTGTTTTGAGTAGGCAAGAAAAAACAAAAATGTTCATTGTTTTCCTTCCATATTTCTTTATTAATCAATCCTGACAAAGCTTGAAAAAAATCTGTCCAAAAAGGTGAGAGCTGGAGGTGCTCAGGCAGCCATGCTAAGCCACAGTTGTTGAAGTGGAGGGGTTGTACAGAGGATGCAGATTTTCTGTTGCTTCTGACACGCCTCCCATGTGCACCTGTGCTGTTTTAAGTGATGTCAGCTGTTGTATTCAAAGTATTGTCATTGGAAATATTTTTTTTCTTAAGACTTTGCTTACTGGGTTTTAGTTTGCTTCTCCTACTTCAGAGTTTCAATGCAACTGTATTCAGGGGTCTGTCATGTTTTTTTTTTTTTAAGTGTTGTTCCTACTAGTTAGTGGAAAAGCATAGAATTTGTCAGCCTGCAACTCTGTCTGGGCCTTACAGGATGCAATTCTTTCTCCAAGGAAGGATTTATCTCCAACAGAATATCTTACTGACTTCTGCCTCTTGCTAATCCTTCTTCTCTTTTCTCTATCTAGTCATCTCAGCATATCATCCTCTGATCAACAAATATTTTAAAATCATACAATCTAAAAGATGACTTGGGAAAGCAAGAACAAATGAGTCCTGACAAAAATAGCCAAGAACCTGAAAATTCCTGCTGCATGCAGTGTAGATACACAAGAAGGAGAGATGGGGAGTGCTGCTCAGCATTTGACTTGTTTTTGTATGACAATCAGAAAACATTTACATGCAACAGTGGAATAGTTTTGGGCCAGAAAAATCATTATTTCAGATAAAGTGAAGCTGCTAGTAAATTTGATTTCCTCCTAATACCCAGCTAAAGGGTGGTTCAAGTGGTCATTTTGTTTGAGAATCACAGAATATTCTGAGTTGGAAGAATCCCAGAAGGATCACCAAGACCAGCTCCTGGCTCCACACAGCACCACCCCAAAATCCAAACCCTATGTCCGACAGCAGTGTCCAAACACTCCTTGAACTCCAGCACTCAGGGCCGTGTCCACGGCCCTGTACAGCCCATTCCGTGCCCACCGCCCTGTGGTGCAGTCCCTGTCCCTCACCCCCAGCTGCCCCTCCCCTGACACAGCTCCATGCCGTTCCCTCGGGCCCTGTCGCTGTCGCACAGAGCAGAGCTCAGCGCTGCCCCTCTGCTCCCTGTGAGGAGCTGCAGCCGCCATGAGGCCTCCCCTCAGCTCCTCTGCTCTGCGCTGAGCACAGCACGGGACCTCAGCTGCTCCTCACACACCTTGCCCTCCAGACCCTTCACCATCTTCACATCACTCCTTTGTCCCTCTTATACTGTGGTGCCCAAAAATCAACACCCTGATATTTGGGATTTCATGAGGAGCACCAGAAGATGCACAGAGCTGTTGGCTGCAGCTCAACAGAGCAGGATGGGAGAAGCACATCTGTGCTTCTGGGAGCACAAGAGGCAGATTGTTACTGGCAGGAGAACAAGGTTGGCTTGTTGCTAGAAGCCCTGGAAACACCAGTCACCTCAAAAGGGCAAAAGATGAAGAGCATCATGAGCAAGATGGTCAATACACAGGGCACTCTGATGAAGCTTTCAAAAAGCTTAGGAAAGATCAGTGGTGGCTGGCTGTTCTGTTCAGTTAGGTGTTCCTAGCTGGCTAGATAAAATTTTTTTCTTCATGTGAATCCATAGTGCAGGTGAACAGATTAAATCTCAACTAATTCTGGGGCTGCTGCAAATCTGCCTGTAAAATGGCAAGCTGAAGTCTCCATCATGATTATCGTTTCACAAGGACCTCAGATCAGCTGTGCTTCGAAAATGGAATTATATTTATGGCCCAATGAAATATCAGCACTGAATCCTTAACCTGGGGTTGCTGCTGGAAATCTGCTGCATAATGCACAAGGCAGTATTGAGCATCACTCTCAATCTCAGCATCAGCCATCATGGAGAGCTAAAAGGGAGCACCATGAAGCGTGTGTGATGGGCAAAGTAAGGCAACGGTGCTCTGCACTTCAACAAGGAGAGGGTTTCTTAGGTGAGGACAATACTTCTACAAAAATGCTGATAACAGCTGAACTTCTAGATGGGACAGCATTCTGGAGAGCTGGATCATGATTACTGCTAATATGCAGAGGGAGAAACTGAGGTGCAATGACAGGAAAGCACGAGATTCTCTCAGCATCAGAGGGAGCTTTTCTGCTAGGGCGCAAGCGAAAACCCACGTCTCAATCCCAACAGCAAGCCACAAGCTCATATTCCTTTTACTACAAACAGATTTCCCTGCACCATACTGTACTTTTCTTCTTGCTGACTGTTCAGTATGGTCATCCAAAAATACTCCTATTTGTGTTATTTTTCACACACACCGCCCTGAAACAAAATTCAGTATGAAAGAAGAGCAGTTTCCTCCAACACAGCTCAACATCCAAACTAAGCAGCAATAAAATGGCATTTATTCACCAACCGAGGTTTCAAACAGTAAAATGATTGTTGCTGAGCTACGGATTGGACTGTTTCCTGAATAAGACCCCAGAATACATTGCCAGTGGCAGCTCTGTCACCTCTGTCACCATCTCCTGGGGGAGGAGGAGGAGCGTGCGCACATGTGGGGCTGTGGACAATACCTGAACCCAGTGTCACGACCACAGGGGCAGAATGGGGCAGGATTCACCTTTGGTACTGAAGTGGGAGACAGAAAAAGGCAAGCTGGGTACCTCGTATGGGTGAGACTCTTTCTTCACCTGCTATGGGAACAGGAGAGGGACGAGCCCTGGGCTCCCCAATGCAAAGCATGCCTGGGAGCAGCTACACTTCAAAAGCTGAGCAATCTGAAGGCATGGGGGTGCTAAACATGCTCACATTTTCTTTCTACACGAACTTTGGCAAGCCCTGCACCTTTCTCTGTGTCTTTGTTTTCCTGTTTGAATATGTGATATTCAAATGAAATATAAATATTAATATTTGATTAACTCACAGCTACAAAGCTTAGTTCCTTAAATTCTAGTACAGATCTTTGAAATCTTTGAAAAACCAGATAAATATGAATTCTTTTATTTTTCTAGCATTACATTAAGGACTGTACAGTCAAAGTTGATGAATTAAATAATCTCTGTCTATATTTGCTTATATCTTTCGAAAACTGTTACCTTTTCAGCAGAAATTTCTCATGCCTTGTCTCAATCCAGAAGTGACATTTTTGGTAAAGCTTTGCAAAAACTCGTTCAGCTGTTTTTGAGTCATCCAAGTATGTAAAAAACAGTTTCCAGCTGTTAAGTTTTCCATAAGCCTTTTTTTTTTTTTTCTTAAACATGCTTGTATAATTATAACTCAGCTTTGTTTTAAAACATCAAATTTGACACGTACATAGTCCTGAAAAAGAAGTAGCAGCGCTGCCATGTTTGAAATCATTTGGTTTAGAAATAATAAGGCTATTCCCGCATTAAAATATCATTCTCTTCCTAAAGATTCTCCCAGACTTTAAGCTACGGTTTTCTAACTGTGGACACCACTGAAACTTCTCAACTGTATAAGTAACAACAACAACAAAAACCCCAAGCACCAAAAATGAAGAAAAAGAGTCACTATTCTTGCAGTCTAAGTAAGGTGCAACACAGAAGACTGGCAAGCACTAGGAGGAGGCTCTGTCCTGCCTGTTGTTCATTCCATACACACAAACACATTTTAAGGGGAACTGCTGTAGCTCTAGCACTGTCTTCTTGCTCTAGAACTATGGTTATCTGCTCTCCAAAAGTTCAGAATTGTTACTTACGGCAGACAAGGACACTGCATTGTTCCCCTCACCATAACATACAGCCCTCACTGCGCTGGCAATAGTTTTCCATAAGGGTTCTGAATTCAATTTACTATTACATACTCCTGCAGTTTTAATTATTGCATCTTTGCAATCAGATTGGAGAAGATTCTTCGCTTATATTCTGCCCAGATAAAAGTGCAATGACATGATATCAAGCAGTCATTTATTTAAACATTTCATTTAATCTGAGGTATTTCAGTTTTTGATGCCTTAGTGAAGTAAATATTGGTTCTGAGAATATTAATGGTGGCTGAAACAGGAGCTGCAGTTTGATTGATTATTGGATTACACAGACTTCACTCTCAAAACTGTTTTCTCATATGATGATGTAAAGGCATACGTGACTTTTCTGCCTCACGCAAACCTATGGCCTCAGCAAGAGTTCTCCGGTTAGGTTACAGTAACTCTTTCTGTGCAACAGGAAAGTCACTGCATGTGCAGCTTTTTGTATGGGGCTAAACTCTGTGGATTTGTACAGCCAAGAAGGAACTCTTTTACTACTTCTCATTTCAAGAAAATAGCAGTACTTTACTCTCATCCCTTCTGGCACGTATTCTCCCACTGTGCAGGTGTGAGTCCAGAGAAACTATCAATGTCAGTGACATGACAGTGAATCTGAGATGACAGCCTGACTCATCTGAAAGCAAAAGACCCAACTCTGATTGGCTTTCATGCAGAGAAATGTGTGCATATGTGCATGCATGTATCCTTCCTCACCTTAAACTATCTGTGCTTTCATCTGTACATCTGTAACTCATTCTTGTGTCCATTATTTTTGAGAGGCTTTCTGAATCTGTTTCAAATCACATCACACATATAGACAGTGCTCAACAAACAAAATGTGATTGTAATATAATTACGAGGAAAAACTAAGCATCTCCTACCCATCGTATTTTCTTCTCTGGGTACTGTATTGCCTGGGCAAACCCACAGCTAAGGATCATGCAGTAAAAGACTCAGTTGTAAGAAAGGGGCAGAGGTAAGGTTGCTGTGGGAACATTAACTCTAAATTTCCTGAATTTACAGAGATTAAAATCTGTCTTCACATCACATTAGCATACTTTCTGTGCATGCAGAACATGGCCTAGGCAAGTGCATTGTTTCTAAAGGGAAAAGTAAATTATTGGGTAGATAGGTGCCTGTGCAAATTTTGGTAACTATAAGCTACACAGTTCAGTTCAAATCAATGCTACTGGATTCTGAAACCACCCAACATGATAACAAAAAGTAGAAAAAGCAATAAAAAAATAAACAAACTGTAAGTTATGCTGTATACCCCACTATTCTAAGCTTCAGTGTTGAGACAAAAGAAGAGTAAGAGTTTGCCATTTGCCGGTTTTTAATAATCACAAGAAGATCTGCCAGATGCACTCAAGGGCTCTGTCTGTCTGGACCAGGTAGATGCTGCAGTACACAAAGGACTTCACATACAGAGAAAGAAAGAGTGTTCATGGACAATGATGCAGCATTCTTAATTAAGATTTTCATTACTGATACATACATTAAGGTATTGCTAATGCAAGTGCCCAAGCACTCTCATGTGCAGGTAGATGTCTCTGATTCTATCTCTAGAAACCCTTTTGCAAATCACCATGAACATTCACCAGCCAAGGCTCAAAATCAGCTCGCCTGCCCTTTGCTGTTATGACAATGAAAAATAATAGATGATATTTTATTTGTCTGACAGATGAGAACTTAACACTTTGTAGGTGTGAGAATGAATAGGATTTTGCAAGACTGCTACAGTCTATTGAAACTGATTCGGATCTCACATCTGTTTGATGTTGATGTAACATCAGGAGCTTCAATAGCACAAGCGTAGCAAATGTTCAAGCAAAAAAGGGAAAGGCATACAGGCAAATGGAAAATGGGATAAAATGCAACGTAAGTTTGCCAAAGGTAGATTGTAGTAAACTAACCCGATAACTTTCTTTGATAAGATAACTGATTATTCAGACAAAGGAAATGCAGTAAATTAAATCTATCAGTAAAGCATTTGATATGGTATCACAAGGGAAATTATGAGGTAAAATGAAGATTAGCAAAAGGATTGTAAAGTGAGGAAATGCTTACCTGAAGGGGAGTGTTAAAAACAGAATTATTGGGCAAGATTATGGCTATATTTCCACAATTTTTAGTTAAAAGAAAAATAGCACTTCCTAAATTAAAACGTTTGGGAGGACTAATTCCACAATTTTGCTTTCTGAGACCCCTCAAAAGGAGGGGACAAGAAAGAGGAAAAAGAGGGAGCATGGCAAGCATCCAGAAAAGGATTTATCGGCTTTAATAAACTTGTCATTAGCAAAATTTAGGCATTATTCACTCATGCAATAATAAATTTTTGGTAACATTTCCATATTATTTCTACAGTTTTGTCGTTTGGGAGAGAGCCACCGATCTCTCAGTAGTTTACTTGTGCATTAAGCATCTAGTTATATTCTGTGCTTTTGAAGCCCTGTTACTCCCAGAACAGGAAGCAGCTTCTGCTACAGATCTACTAGCTGAATGCCTAGGTCTCTTTGTTTAAAGACTGGTCCCTGCCTTACATCAAAATGCTGCTTGAAGAAGATGATGAGGAGAAATATCATGTGAACAGAAGAATTAAAAAACAAGCAAACAAACAAACAGAAAAACCCCACTGCTTCTCCTTGAACTACCTGCACGCTTTTCTTGATCTATTCAGGCTATGATGTTTTATGAATTTCTTCATTAGGGCAATCTGGTTGACCAGTAGCAAGGCTACAATATCGTACTAGCACAATCTGTGCCATGATGACATGCATCAAAATACAGGCAGGCAAAGGTGTAAAGTGAAGACAATACCACAAAAGTCACATTAGAAGGTATCGATGTGAGGTTAAGTTGCAGGCTCCAAAAGAAATGATCTGGCAGCATATTTTCAACAAGCTTGACAATCTTCCCTGAGGCATGCCTCAGTCTACAGGTAATCCAACGACTAAAAATGTTACCTTCCCATTAAAGTTCATTGGAAGAAAAGCTGCATTTTTCTTTTAGTCTTCTGTGGCAGAATTTATTTCTTAATGTCATAACTAGATCATGCTATGCATGCATGGACATTCACAGCAAGAATTTCACACCAAGCATCAAAACTTGAAGGATTTAAGTGCAATAATTGAATAACAATTTGTGAAACATTCTATTCTTTGAGGTTGGTTATATGCTGATCACACATTGTAGGTATTCTTCACACCCTTCACTGCATATTGCAGAGCATCCAGTCTGTAACACCTTAATTTCTGTCTTTAATCTAAAACAGAGTTTACTGCAAAAAGTGAAATTCTATTAATTCCTTTTACAGGCATCAAGGATAAGTGAAGGCAGATGAATATGAAATTTAAACACACATCCAGGTCCAAATGGTGCGACTGATCCTTACTTTTGTGATTGGTTGAAGAAAGAATACCTTAAGTTGTAGGTATTTGAAGTTGGGATCCTCATTTTGCCTCTGAAAATTCAAGCCATTTTGCATATACTTAAGAAATTAAAACATTAGAAAATAGCATTTGGAAAACTGATACAGCTACGCTATTAAATTTAAAACTCAATCTGGTGAAAGAGGAGAGTGAGATCTATTCAAATCCAAAAGCATTTGCTTTCAGTTGTGTTAAAAAATCTAATATTTTGAGCATGCAAACATATGAAAATATTACCTGGGGGGCTCTATTTGTGAATTATATTCAGCATGATATTATCCAAAATGATGGATGCAGCAGTGAGCAAGAACTTCAGAGGAAGAAAACATTATTTCTTAATATGCTATGAATCTTTTATATCTAAGATTTCCCATTCCCACCAAGAGGTAAACTAGCCTTCATGAAGCATGGCCTGAAGACTAATCAATGGTCTCCCGTGAGTGGCCTTTCAGTACATAAAGGGAAGCTAATAAGGAAGAATGGGACAGACTCTTTAGCAGGGTCCGTGGTGACAGAACAAGGGGAAATGGCTTCAAACTTAAAGAGGGTAGATTTAGGTTGAATATAAGGAAAAGGTCTCTTACAGGGAGGGTGGTGAGGCACCGGAACAGACTGCCCAGAGATGTGGTGGATGCCCCATCCCTGGAGACTTTCAGAGTGAGTCTGGATCAGTCTCTGGGCAACCTGATCTAGCCGTGCATGTCCCTATTCAATGCAGGGGAGCTGGACTACATGACCTTTAAAGGTCCCTTCCAACTCTAAGGATTGTATGATTCTATGTTTTGACATGTACAGCTGTGCAGTGGCCCACAGGAAGACTCCATGGTAGATGGCTTCCATTTGTTTTTTAAGTGAGAGTTGGAGAGAATAAGAAAATGCATGAGATACTCTGAAAAGCTCATTTTCAGTCGTGGTGTCCTATACATAGGACACTTAGCATACATTTAGAGACTTGGTCTGGCATTTAGACATCTGTGAGTACTAGTATTTCAGTGACAGTCTCAACAGTCAAATTTATGACCTTTTGATAAAGCGGTAGCTTTTGGGAAACCACCTATTTCTGGATATCTGGTTTCATGATAACCACTCCTTTAGTGCTACTTGCTTTTAGCACTTTTTTTCCCTCTGCCTTATATCTGTTGTACATTTTAAGGAGACAGGTAAACAGCACGATGTTAAAGTTCGGTGCATCAAAGGGAATTTTTAGATAAGGAGAAGGACTAACAGCATTTTTCAGAAAAAAAGACATGTGGTGGTATAATTGCAGAGCAGCAACACACTTGCCCAAGTTGGAAGATAATTTACCATAACTGCAAAGAGCTGAAAAGCTGTGCTACACTCTGTCGCTGTGCCATTTTGCAGAGTGATTTCAGCCTAACAAACTGGACCGTCTTAATATTTGGATGGTTGATGTTCAAACTGCTGTAGGCACTGCTGCTATTGCTTCAGCAAGGTGTTTTTTTTCTATCCAAATAGATTAAATGATGCCCGTGTGAAGTTAAAAAAGAAGAAAAAGTGCACCGGCCAATTGCATTTTCTTTCTGTCACTTTCTTTTTTCTAGCTAAACCTAAAATACTATGCTTCCAGAAGTTTCTAGTTTAAAGTCCAATTTTTCTGTGGTAATCTGTTGAATTTGTTACATTTCAAGGAAAGCTAGCGCTCAATACATTGTATTACACTAATTAGATGAAAAATAACCCAGAACAAAAGTATCTCCAATAAGCGTAATGGCAGAAAAGGGTGACATTTTCAGTTGTCATGCTAGCCAATCTCAAATTCAATCTCATTCAGCATCAGAGGATATTTTGTAGTTACTGCAATTATGAACAGGTTGCTTACATTCCTCTGTCATAATCCGCACATCAGCTCCACAGCTATGGGTAGTCATTATTATTTGTTAAATAAGTTGAATATTAACACTTAAAATACTGCTTAAATGAAAAACTTGTACCAGGTTTTGCCCCTTTTTCCCGTCCCATTTAGTTCTACCATTTTCTGGATAGAATCTATTTTTATTAAAGATATTTTAGAACAAAACCATGAACTATCAGAATAATTTTAAAGAAGCCAGCTTTTTTTTTTTTTCTTTCTTTTTATTTTTTTTTAATGCAAGTCTTTTGCTTAAGTCCATTTGTTGGTTTTCTTCAGATAAAGAATCGAGATTGAAGTTCCAGCACTTGAGTAAGAACATTCATCCCAAAGTGCATTCTCAGTTTGATTTCTATAAACACTTCAGAATAGAACTTCTCCTCCACTTCTATTTCTAGCTTGTTTCACCGTTTCTCTCACTTACAAATGCCAAATATAGGTCCTTTGCTCATGATCTCTCCTTTTTGGAGAATTCCTTTTCTTCAGGAGGCATACAGTAGCTGGGAAAGTACTACCCCTTTCCTCTCTGAAATCGCTGTGTAGGTGACCATTCCCTTTGAACAACTCCTTATTTTCTTGAGTGGATAAGCTGATTCTTCTGGACAATTTGCACCTCAATTTATTACATTAAGTATGATAATTCTTGAAAAATGCTAGCTCTTGAAAGCTGTTGTAAATATGACGCTTATTACATCTAGACTTTTTTTTTTGGCATTTTGCAAATGTTCATTTTTGATTCATGAATATGCTTGACCTGGAGGTTATTATCCTCCTCTGAAGTAATACAGAGCTTCTTAAGAAACTTGAGAACAGAAAAGATGCCTCCTCCCTGTTCCTGTTCACTGTTGCTGTTCTCAAGTTCTTCATCTGCAAAACAACACTAAGCACACAAACCGAGTAAAGGGGTTCAGATGCTATTAATTAGCAGATATTTCACAATGATGGCTCAGAGTGCTAACAGATAACAGTTTGCAGGTGAACAAGTACCACCAGCAAGAACATGCATAGAGATAGGAAAGACTATACAAGCATCATGATGTCTGATAAAGTGAATACATACTCTCAAAAACTGGCAGCTGGTAGGCTGGAACACTGCTGGGTGTCTTTTGACACACGAATCACTGATCATATGATGGATGGTTCTCATAACTATGATGAGATCAGTAAGATGCTGCTCATCTTCCCTTAGGTCATCATTACTTGACAGAATATGTCTTCATGAACCTGAGGAATAAATGGCACTTCTTTTTTCTTTTTTTTTTTCTTTTCTTTTTTTTTTTTTTTTTTTTTTAACAGGATGTCAAAGCAAGAGAATCAGAATCAGTGCAGAATCTAATAAGGAATAATGTTGGAGTTCACCACAGTTAGATCAGAAACCTATTTCAAGGAAGCGAACAGATGTTCATGGAATTAGGTTAACATGACATGCAACTTCTCTGTAACACTTTGGGGCATTTCTTCTATGTGCTTACAGAAAGCTAACAGCGGATAACTCTTCAATATTGTGTGGGTTCCACCTGATTGGGTAGTGCTCTAGAAGTAAAAAGAGTATCCTCTCTTTTTTTGTAGCTATCTATCTATCTTACTGCAAAGCACCTTAGTATTGTCAATAACTGTTATGCATCAGGCATTATGATAGAAAGGCTTAAGAGTGGTTAGAAGACTTTCTTCCATGAAAAGGTCTGTTTTCGACAAAGAATCCACCTGCTTCTTTTTGACTCTTGAAGACATTGTGGTGAAACATAGGTTAATCATATGCCTCTTAAATGGGAATATTGCCTGAGAGACATGAAATCCCTCCACCTCTGAAAACCAGACGACATACAGACAAACAGACAGTACATAACCTGGAGGAAGAATAAGTAATCATCAAGTTGTAGGTAGGGATACGAGAAGAATGTCAAGCAGTGGGAAATGAAGCAGAAGACAGAACAAATCTGCTATTATCTACAGATCAGAAATGTTTGATAGGTGCCATTAGCAGCTTCTAATGCAAAAATGTCCAATTTGATTTTTTCTGTTATGCAAAAGAATTTAAAAGATCAGAGGCCTGAAGGACCTACCTTACAGAGAGAAAGGAGAGAGCCTGTATAACTAGGACAAACTTATACACATGCCTGAAATAAATTGAGGATCCTATGGAGCCTGTTGAGTTGGGAATGGAAGAGCACAAAGAAGCCCTCAGCTGTAGAATAAACCTGACTTAAAGGAACAAAAATGTTTGTGAGTCTTGCTTTACAGGTCAGGAAACAAAGGCAGACATCAGGGAAATTATTTGTTTGTGGTCACACAGCAAAGCACTGTCTGAGATGGATTTTGGCTCTGGATTTCCACAAGCAAATGCAACATGAAGCTAGTTTGTTGCTTCCATCCAAACAGCCTTGTACACAGCACCTCATGCTGCTGAGGTAGAGCATGGATAAACTGATGTGCTTATACCAATGCTGATGGCACGCAGTCCCTGCCACAGACATAAATGGCTTCGTTGCTGCTGCACGAAGTGTTAACACAAGCAGTGTGCACTTTGAGGCCCTGAGCATCATTAACAGTTTTTATCGATATTATGAAGTTCTGCAACAAAAATAATAGGATTTGTCAGGGGCTGTTATGAACCGCCCCTGCTGGATAAATACATAATACATGATGGCAAAGGTCTGATGGGACTTTAATCAATTGCCTTTCTGAGTCAAATAAATGTCACATTAGACGTAAGCCATGTTGTATTCTGTAGGGGCCTCTGCTCCCCTCGTCTCACAGGCCTGACACTGCCACCGGGAGCTATGCACACGCATAGACTCCTACTTATTTGCAGCAAATATATCAGAGCAAAACAGGAACAGCATGCTGTAAATTACAGATTTGGGACACCTTATAATGAAAGGAAAAGGGGAACGGAAAGAAATATGGGGCCATCATTGGCATGAGAGGTCAGCTCAAATACATCTCAGTGTTAGCTGGCACTGTCATCCCACCTTTGGCAGTCACTGCAGCATAGCTCATGTTTGTGCCCATAGGGCGAGGGAGAAGCAAGCGTGCCATTTCTTTGTGCATGTCAAAAGTACCGAGTCAACTTTAAATGTTAAAGACACATAATTTAGGTCTCCTATCAGCAAAAGAAAGCTCTTTGTTGCAGCACACACCTGAAAAAAATCTGAATATCCCTTTGCACTTCAGCATTCCTTTGAAGAAATTCCAACAACCAGAACTCAACTTGAACATAAATTTGCAGGTTTAATTCCTCTTCCAATGAAAGAGCTATTTTTCTTCCTGTGCTATGTTTTTTTTCCTTTAATTCCAGGCAGCATATTAACAGCCATCTACTTTCCACTCTGAACAGGTTGTAGGAATGAATTTAAATTGTGAAATGGAGATCTGAAGTAACACAAAGTCCAGGCATATTTGGACATGGAGTTCTAATCCTACATTTAAAAATCCTCATTATTTTTGGCACTCGCTAAATACAGCTTAAATACCTGAAAACAGTGCTTAATAGGCTGGTGGACTGGAAAACTTCAGTCTGTCTTTACTTAATTATAGTAAATATTATGATGTGGTAGTGCTATATTTACCCTTATCTCACAACAAAAAGTTTCATTGTTACAGTACAGTAGACTTCATTTCCAATATGTATTAAAGACTGTTAGCAAAGTGCAAACTTTTGTTCTAAGTACATAAAATCATCACATGGCTTAGAGCTTGGCAAATTAAAAAGAAGGAAAAAGCAAACTCTCCCAAAAATTCAGTCTCCTATTCCCCTCAAAAATCAATCAATCAAACAAACAAACAAAAAACTCAACAACCAAAAAACCTCAAACCATTAAAGTTTTAATTCTTCCTCTTCTAGGTCTTAAGAACACAATTACCTGGATTTATGTAGCATTTTCTCCAATGAAGAAAGTCACTACACTGTCAACTTATGTAGCAGCAGCCAAACCCGAATGAATGAGAACAGGCAAGAAAAGACCCCTACATAACATTTTCCAAATAAACTACTAACAAGTTTTTAATTCTGATACTGTTAGGTGTCGAAGCAGATGCAATACATTTAACCTACCCAGATAAGAAGAGTAGATCATTACTAGATGGGAAGGTACACTGGACCGGGATAAGGAAGGGTTCCATGGCACCAGGACAGTATCCATTAGGGATGGGTTGAAATGCTAGCTGACTGCTTCTTACACTTGCCCAGCTCTTGCACAGCATGGAATACTATATACCAGAGTTCAACAGTGTAATACCCTGTACAACAAATATATCTCCAAATCGATATGTACATACTCTCATCCAAAAATGCACGTATCAATTCCAGATCAATCGATCACACAGGGTTACTAAGCCTGAGTCCCAGAAGCTGATGCTGCTTTAAAATTCTAGTCTACTGCATCAGTACAGCAACTCAGTACTGAATCTTGTGGCCATACGGAGCAACAGAGGAATTCACAAGTGCTTTGTACTGATCTGAATGGAACTTGAACAAAATGTACAACTTTAATCAATAAAAAGTATAAAACATTTGGTGATAAATACTTACACAAGAGTCAGGAAAGGTTCCTTCAGAGGAAGGCCACGAATTGATTGTGAGTGATCTGTAAAGAAAAGGGAGAAAAAAGGAAATTATGAAATTAAGCGATAATAAGCACTCTAACTGATACCAAAATAAAAAAGGGATCGAGGAGCCTCACAGATGGTAGCAGTTCCCACAGGAGAGGAAAAAAAAAAAAAGTGTTTAAAATTTTCAAACTGCATAAATCTTGGAAGTTTTGAAATTACCTGACCCCAAAACTATATAGCTGAGAAAACTGGCAATGGCCAAGGAGTTTTTCAGTCCTGGGATAATTCCAAGCCAGCAGAGACTAAATATCCTCTGGTGGCTGTTCAGCAGCCTCCGTGAAATAGGCTTGTGGCTCCTATGGACAAATGCTCTTATCACAAAAACACTGCCAGATTTGAATGGCATCCTTCTTAGCAGCCATGCCAGATGATACAGGACTCTAAAACAGAACTCTCCTTCTTGATCCTGACCTTCACAGAAGAGGGGTTAGGCATATTATTAGGGCTGAGGATGCTTACATTACAGCTGATAGCTGCGCAGGAAAATTGTGTTGTCTTAGTTCCTTCTGTCAACACAGCATCTTTTGGACTTGACAGATTTGTTATCCTGAGACCCCCAAGAAGAGAACGGATGCATCAAAACAGAAAGGCTAAGGGATTGCAAACTTTTGGTAGACGAAAGGTCTGGTTTCCAAAGCCTACAAAGGAATATCTAAGCATTATTACCAACAACTGTGCAAAACATATTAACAAGGGATGAAGCAATGGACAAAATGAATCAAAGCCTAATGCTCTGAATTGTAACAAGAAGATACACTCCTATTTGACAAAGGCTACAAATCAGTCTGGTTCTGCCTTCCAATCTGAAAGAAATTTCGGCAGTCAGAACAGACTGCATTCTGCAACAGATTGCTGAGCAGGGTATCAGGAGCACAGTGTACAAAGACCATGGGATCCTTATGGTGCACTCTAGTACTTAAGTCAAGCCATGGCCCTCGTCTATTGTCTCCTGCCAATTACAAGGAGATTAGATCATTACTCAAAGCAATTAAAAATATTCACAGAAGTACAAACCTAAGTTGAGATAGTGAAGAAAAAGGAGGAGCTGTCACAGGAGAGAAAAAAGGAAGGAAAGTAGAAAATTTCTTCAGAGCTGTAGCTATTATTTGTGGGAATTATGGGCGTGGTAGAGGTGAGTGCAAGTGAGAGCATGCATGCTTATCTAGTGTTAGGTCATCCAGCAGTAGCAGTGGAAGAAATACAGCAAAGAACAGAGAGAATCATAAAAACTGCAAGGCAGCAGACAAGATGCATATAGCATTTATTGGATAGGCCACCCAGAGAGGCCCTATTTAACCGCAAAATCTCTCTTTAAAGAAGAAACTGATTATTCCCACACATTTGAAAGATTTGCATGAGACAGATGAGAAGATGGATACTGCCCACTGAAAAGCAGAAGTGCCCCAAGATGGCATAAGATGGAGATGATCAGAGTGGGGGAGAGCACATCACTGTTTGTTATTTTTCAAGAATCCATAACTCTGATGAAAATCAACAGGGAAATTCAGGTGGAAAAAACCCTGCTTTGCTAAGCATATATCCCTTATTTGCCTTTTAGAATGCTGCTGAAGATTTAAACATGAAGCCCACAGACACAACTGTATGCAAAGGACTGAAGTGGCTGGTAGCTGGGAATTAATTTTTTCAGGTTTTTGGGCAGCTGGGACAGTGAGCTGCACCACGGAAGAACCTTAGACAAGAGGTCTGAGCCAAAAAATGTGACTCGGAGCCCCAGAGCTAAAAAGAAAAAAAGAAATTTTAAAAAAAAAACAAAAAAACAACCCAAAACCCCAGAAAAAAACACAATAAGAAAAAGTGGGAGGCATCCAGCATGAGAAAAAAAAAAAACACAGAATGGAAATTTTTAGCCCAGTGGTTAGACTTTGGCTGCATTATAAGTGATATAAAACAAGTTCTCTTAAGGGAAAGCGTCAAGCAAATTTGAAGACACGGATGCCAAAGAATTCTACAAATTATGGCCTGAGACTCTGGAGGTGCTGAGTAATGACTTACACCAACATTACCATAGAATTTGCTGTAAGGAATGAACAAGACTGTCATACCCAATTAAAACTGTAGGGTAAGCCTGGACAGGCAGAACATACTGGAATCTGCAAACTAGAATCTGGCAAATCACCAGAACTGAAACACCATAATTTTTTAAATGATCGTAATTGGTTCAGATACTTGATTACAAGTTTTGTTAAAAAAATATATATATAAAAAACCCAAAACTTTCCAAGTAAAGTATTTGAAAAACAAAATGTGTCTGAGGAAACTATGATTCATTCCAGGTTAGATAACTGTAGCACACGTATGCCGGAGATAAGTGGGCCAAATTCTCTTCTCAGTGCCCCGTGCAATCTTTCAGACTTAATTGAAACCATGAGCAGAACCTGAACCATTAAAATGCTGGGTTGAAACTTTTCATCATACGACACTGTTTGTCACAAGAGACATACTTAACCTAATTACATTATATTAACACAGTAGATTTCTTCAATATATACTATTGTATAATACATAAAAAATGAAGTATGAGAAAGCTGACTATTTTTCTTAGTTCTCTGTGTTATAGGCAGAATAATTACCAGTCTCTATGCCATTTGTTTTCCACCCAGTATTGCTCTATTTCATGGGACAGACAAAAGGAATCCACTGATCTTTTTCATATTCAATTCGTAGTGTTAATTAATCATTATTACTTGGAAGCTGTTTTGGCCATTGGACAGGATAGCCAGCGGCTAATCTTAAATCTGCTCTTGATTCATTGTGGGCAGATTCTGCCCACTTTCTCTTTCTTTGCTGTGTGAATATATGCCATTTAAATCACAAAGACAAAAAGACAAGTAAGACATAAACCTTAAGGATATTTAGGAATCTCTCAATGATTTTAATAAGAATTACTATCCTAAATGCTGAAGAATTTCTGCTTATGGGTAGTTAGATGGTAAAATCCAGTCATACGAGTTACGCTATGTAAGCAGGTAATTAATTTATGAATCTAAATATAATTTTCAAGGAGACTGAGGCACTCCTGTCAAATTTTATTGGTAGTTGGTAAAATTTTGGCTGTAAACCACCTGAGGACTTGAAATTTTTTAACCTTTGTCAGCACAAGTACCACTTACTTTCAAGGGAATTAACATTTTAGCTGCCAGAGATGTTTCTGAAATTGGAATTTAGTTGCTTCTAACAATTTATTCACTAAATGGCTAGAGTTAAACAGCAGAACAGCGATTCTGTTCCATTTGTGCGATTCAGGGTCTCTCAGATGTAACACACTACCCAGATGAGAAATGTTATTCATTCAACAGCTTTATAAATTATGGACCACTTCAAACAGGAAGAACTTGAGACGGATCCAGATAATCTCAATCTGAGTGCTTTTACCTCAAAACATTTTCACTCTTTACCAATATGGAACCAGTAAAGGGGAGAGATTTATCACATGCCACCTACTGAGCGGACTGAATCTAAGATGTAGATTCTGGCTACACCTCTCCTCCTGGAGGCACTATACCTTCTCTTATAGGAACTACTATTCAATCCAAGTGGTGGATGAAGACAATAATTCAGTTACCAGAGAACCCTTCAGTTCAAAGGCGGCCAAACTGAGCCAGTGCTGTGCTGGGGAAAAAGCAGTGGAATGGGAGACTCTTCCATCTGAAATTCAGTGGAGCCCTGAAAACGATCTGAGGGGGCAGAGAGGCTACACTGCATCTCTGACAAAGCAGACAGATCACAACAAAATTAAATTGAGGATTTCAGTGGATATAATTGTTGTTTTTATATATTAATGAACAACAATAATATGTGATTCTAAACTGAATACCAGGTTTGACATTTTAATCTGAGCACTCATGCTATCCATAAATGTTCATAAACGTCACAAGACCCATACCCTTTGATTGAATTACAATCCAGTATGCAATTTAGGAAACATGGATTAATCTACATAGATTTATATTTCTGCAGGTTACGTTGTTATTTGTTGATTTATATCCTTTTCCTCTAAGTGTCCTTTTAGCTGGGAATACAAGAAAATACATGCAAATCTTTAATAGGAGAGCAAAGGGGAGCAGCTCAAAATCCAGTGAATAGCAGCAGATGGGAACTTGGTTCAGTGAAACCCATGCTAATTATCGTTTGCTTTTTGAAGTCACCTTTGCTAATGGCCAGAAAAATCTTAGTCCCTGTGATATCTCCTATTACCTCCACATTAACTCATGCTACAGCCAACAATCACCTTGGCAATGCTGTGCAATTAAATCACCTTTCAATCATCTTGCTGAGGAATCCAGAAATGCAAATTGCTTTAGTATTAGGATTTAATTATAAAAATACAAAGGAAGGCAGTTAAATGTTACCGTAGCATACAGCTCTGGTGTCCACAGCACAAGAGAGACATGGCAATGTTGGAGTGTGTCCAGAGGAAGCCACAAGGATGATCAGAGGACTAGAGAATCTCTCCTTCCAAGAAAGGCTAAGGGAGTTGGCCTTGTTCAGCCTAGAGAGGTCTCTCTCAGGGGAGACCTCACAGTGGTCTTTCAAAACTTAAAGGAGCTTGTAAGAAAGATAGAGAGCTTTTACTAGGGTCTGTAGTGATAGGAAAAGGTTTAATGGTTTTAAACCAGAAGAAGGTAGATACAGATTACATTTTAGGAAGAAATTCTTTACTCAGAGTGTGGTGAGGCACTGGCACAGGCTGTGCAGAGAAGTTGGGGATGCCCCATATCTGGAGGTATTCAAGGCCAGGTTGAATGTGGCTTTGGGCAACCTGGACGAGCAGGAAGTGTCTCTGCCCATTGCAGGAGGTTGGAACTAAATGGTATTTAACGTCTCTTCCAACCCAAACCATTCTTTCATACTATGATACCAGACGTATGAGAACACTTTGGCCTCAGACATCACATGAGGCAGGGAACCACATCAGCCAAAGTTACATGACAACACATGGAGGAATTTTAATATATATATATTTTTAATATAGTCATGCTCCTTGAGGTGACGCCTACTTTAACTACCAAAGTATCTAGAATTTCATTTTCCTCTGTATTGACAGTCCTCATTGCACAATGGTGTCTGCTTGGGGATGGATAATGACATCTACTTCAGCAGTGTGCTAAAGCATGGGAACAGGCCAAAAGACCTGTTTCTACCTGATAGCAGCACTTCTGCAAATCCTGACCTCCTCAGAAGCCCAATCCTGCTCTCTTTGAAATCAATAGTTTTCTCAAAGGATTAATTAGGCATCTTTACTTCTGTGTGCCTATGAGAACAGGGACAATGCCACAGTGCAGCCCTCGTAGCTGTGAATTCATTCATTCATACAAGTATTAAGAGAAGGACTGGCTGCTCTATCTAGAAAGAAAGGAAATAAACATCACTCTATTGAGCTAGAGCTAGGAAAGTGATGAACTGAGATGGTTTTACAATTGACAGCTTGTTCCAGTGAAAAAGTACAAATGGAAGGCAATACCACAAGTTGAGCTTGAGGGACAGTTGTATGGTCATTTATCAAGTCCTAGCTCACTATTCAGGAGAATCAAAATAAAATGGTCTTTAAAAATGCTAAGGAGTTTTTGTACATGTTAGAATTAAGGTATGTTGCTATATACTGGAACATACTTTCACATGTACTTTGGTTATATATCACTAAAAAACTTGATTCTACAGGCATGTATACTCTTTTTAATGAAATAAATAAGCAAGTAATGGTTGATTTAAGAATGCAACAGTGATCTGAGAAAAAAATTGAAATGCAATTAATGAGAAGATGCCCATTACTCATCTTCCAAAGACAGTTTGCTTGACAGAAGAAAGGGTAATTGACTTTTTATTTGACTCTTAAACTTGAAGACAGAAAACCTTGCAGTTTATCTTATTGCATATTGTAATGGATATATATATTATGTTTTCTTTAATTTGTATATAATTTATTACTTAAGATTGTTAAATCTGGACTAGAAAGTGTAATAAGAAGAGGAGAGCGTTTTTTTGTTGTTTGTTTTTCAATTAAGAATACCTAAAATGTTAGCCTTGTCTTTTTCAAATTTAGAAATATGCAATGGGTAAAAGATACTTCAAATAAGCACTATGCATGCAAACACACATAAATACAGTAAGAAAAACCAACAAGCAAAGCTTTGCAGACCCTTAACTAGAAAATACATAAGAAAATTCTTGATGGAATAGATTTTTCAACACACACTGCTTGCCAGCAAGGATGGACAATATTATGTTTTGATAAGACAAAAAAATAATCCAATAGAAATTGGACTTTCATGTTTCTGTAAGCTGAATCAAAAAGCCATCAAGGAGCTGATTCATTCTTCAGGTAACTCAGCCCGAAGTAAGTCTTACCAGCTGTTCTCAGTGAAAGCGATGAGGTAGATGAAATAAGAAAAGGAATCTCTTACATCTGCAGACTGAACTCTAATTAACATCCATCGGAGGTCTCCAGCTCCCTAAGAAGAACTTCAGACAAGAAAAGTCTCTATACAAAGCACCTCTGAGGAAAACTTCTTTCAAAGAAGAGCAGGAGAACTCTCGGAAGCAACAGCACGTTACGGCTTCAACAGCAGTTGCTGTAAAAGGTTCAGCAAAATGAGAGCTAAATGAGCAAAAAGCCAAAAAAAAGAAAAAAAGAAAAAGAAAAAAAAAAGCAAGAAAGAAAGAAAAAGAAAAAAGGTGTGGGTTGAATACATTCTTGTTTTATATTTTAAACATAGCATTTTAAGCCTGGATCTTGACTTCAAGTTGGCATGAAATGGCATTACATATAACATTCAGAAACTGTAACTACTGACTACGTCTGAGGAATTTGTAAAATTAAGGTAAACCAGGGGGTTTGGTTGGTTGGCAGCTACATCATAGCTGCAGCCTCACACAGCACGGTCTACCAACAGACAGAAGCTCCCCACCAACACCAGTCTTTAACCAGATGAAAACCTTAGATAGAAGAAAATATAACACCCATCTGCCTAAATATACAAGGATATCTACCTAAAGGCTCTAAGTGTCTTTCAGCATCATATCCTAAAGGTATTAATTATATCCTAAGGTATTAGCTCTGCACATGGCTGTAAGTCAATTTGCTGTTCTGAGGCATGTGGTCAATCTGGCAGCTAAAAAGCTGGATCCCTTGTTGCACACTATAGCCACATCAAGTCACGCTCCCCTTCCTTGCAGGATATGCAGAGAAGCAGGTCTTCTACTTCCCCACTTGGAGGTTTGCAGCTCTGATCTACAGTCCACATTCCCTTAACCTACACTCAGGTACCCATTCTCAACTCAGCAGTGCCAAAGAAGTCAGACGACACAGAATAAGAAAGTACCATCACGTAACACCAAACCATTTAAGTAGACTACATTTAAGTTAACTGAAATGCTAAGGTGAAAAAGCATGGTTCTATGAACGAAATGCATCTGTATTAAGAAAAGCAATTAGTGAAGTTGGGCTTGTTGTCTACTATTAATAACGAGATAATTGCTATAAACTCTAGTGATACATATAAATAGGTTACTAATATGAGGAAGTGACCCTGGAAAATGAGTTTAAGTTATTGGTTGGGAGCTTTCTATTACTAATTGTTATTTTCTTTCTGGGTATTAATGTTCCTCTAGGATGATCTGATAAATCTAGCAATGTTGTGATCACTCCTCTAAATGCTATCTTTGGATCATATGTGGTCCCAAGAGCCATGACACTTCAGTGTACTTTACGTAATTTATTTCCAAAGTGAGACATGCTGACTCTCCATAATATTTCTTTCATTTTAACATTTGACTAACATTCAATTTGGGACATAACTACTCCGATATATCATTTTTCCCTGAAGGCACTGCAGATCAGAACTAAAGGGCACTGCGTTTGTAAGCACCACAAAGCTGAGCTAACACAGTGGGATGGAGTGGGGGGCACTGCTAAGCCTGGCTGGGGGGGCTGCAGGGGAGCTGGGGGGGGGGGGGGGGCAATGCAGAGCTCTGGGAGGCCTCAGGCTGGGCTTACACTGCACTTAAAAAATCCATCTTATTCTCTTTGGAGAGAGCTGTGTACTCTGTGCAGTGTTTAAGGACTTGAATATGAGGGTGACTGTTAAATCAGGAGCAAAGCAGCAGCGAGATCATTTTGGAAAATTGTAAGGATGTCAAATCCTTAATCATATGGTTTATGCTCTCTCTCTCTCTTTTTTTTTTTTTTTATAGTTGTACTGCTTTAAACACAAATACTTGGAACTAGACAAAAAGCATTACAGAAAGTATTTCATTCCCTTGTAAACCCCTGCAGACCCACTGAAGTCACCAGGGTTATGCAGCTGCACCAGTGTGTGCAGCATTAAGCTCTGAGCGCCTATAAAGACAGGTTAAATATGTGCCCTTCCTGAGTTTTCCAGGAGAACCAACATTTTTTTTCTAGGATGCCATAATCAATACTTGGAAATTTATTTGTCACTTGCCTCTTTTTGTTCTATGCTTATTAAAATAAATCAAAACTATCTTATAAAGATCCACTAAAACAGCTCCTGTGAACAACGCTTTCCATTTTATATTTGGTACAAGAACAATGTGCTCTATAGCATGCAGTTAGTTTTGTGACACGTGCCCTGAAGACTGAGTTTCAGGGGAATTAAATTTTTCACTGTTTTTTTTCTCTTTAGGTGGGAATGAGTGGCAGAAGAGGTAAGAAGGCAGCCTCTTACCACAGAATCTGATCCTCTTACCACTGCATCTGACCCTGTCCCTAAATTGAAATGTTGCTGCTGATTTATCTAAACTGCCTCCCTCCTTCATTTCCTTGTTTGATCAGTGTAACTTTCACATGTCTCTCTCTATGACCCTCACCACCAGTGTGACTCTACAGAAAGGGGGGTTCGAGTGCTGATAGCCAGGTGGCTTAGCTGGCCACTAATCTTTGACCTTAACTGGAGAAACCATTTGATAACATAAATAGAGGACAACACTAGACTTTTGATGGAATCAAATTATTACAAAATGTAACTGAAAACAAAATGCAAATGTCTCTGTCAAACATAATGTAAAAGAAAACACGCTGTAGGTCCCTAGCAGCTTTTCCAATAGGTCTCATTCTCTGAAGTGACACTGTTCCAGTCCTGAACTTCTTTTCATAAGACACCAAGCCATCCTGAAATATCTTAGCTGGGCAATTTCATTTACTGGCCCAGTGGAATAATACAAGGGCCACTCTGAAAGTAATGCCTCCTGCGTTATCATGTTGGCCCACAACATGAGAGGTGGACGTTGACAGTATGGCAGTAGAGGTTGAACCTTCCCACCAGTATTCCCTTATGTTTTGTTGCTGTGTGACAGATGGCAGCAGAGGGGCAATCTGACAAAATGGCATGAAAAAAAGGTGTGGGATTGAATTCCTCCATACTGAAAAAGTTGTAACCATTGGCATTCATTGATGCTTGCTGAAAACTGATGAGACCAAACAGTGGATATGAGCACAGTGAAGTAATAGGTGGTGTGTTTCAGCAGTAGCGACAGCAGGTCACTACAACTATCTGCTGTAGTTTCCAAGGAAATAAATAGGAGGCATTACCTTTGGACCACCTACACACTTATAAAATGAGGGGATGATCCTCAAGAATATTTGAGGGTTTGGGGGGCTTTTCCAAAATTTCCATATATCTAAAAATCAGTATAGTTCAGTCAAATCAATACAGCTCATTCAGAGGAGAACTAATATTACTTGAAGCTCTTGAATATCTCATGAGTTTGGTTTATAAAAAACAATTCCACCAATGAGATTAATGTTACCTTTTGTTATACAGGAGGAACTGTCCTTATTCCCATTTCATGGAATGAATAAATGAAAGAATGGAAGTTGATTCAATACTAAATGATAGGATGCACGAGAATGGCACAAAGTTGTGCCAGGGGAGGTTAAGACGTTAGGAGAAACTGATTTACTTTGAGAGTGGTCAAACGCTAGAACAGGCTTCCTAGGGAGGTGGTTGATACCCCATGCCTGTCAGTATTCAGAAGGCATTTGGACAAAACCCCCAAAAATGTGCTTTAGTTTTCATTTAGCCCTAAGTTGGTCAGGCAGTTGGACTTGAGCCATATAGGTCCCTTCTAATCAAACGATTCTAATCTATAAAGCAGAACTGAGAAATGGTCTCTTATCTTTTCATATCCAGTTTACAGTTTGAACCACATCAAGTGAGAATAAAAGTCCTTAAAGAAACCTGAAAAGCCATCTGCCTACTGCTTTCAATGAAGAAAAGCTGATCTCTTTGATTACTGAAGCCAAACCGAACAGCAGATACAAAGATTTTACACAGTCTCTTAGTGGCAAGCCATAGTTTACATTATTTATCAGCTTCCCTACTAAGCATGTGTCTATTTCACAAAGACAAAATCAAAAGCAAACAATTCCAAGAACTTATCCAAATTCAGTTTACATAGTTTGTTGCATCTAAATGCTTCAGAAAACTAAACCTTTCTATATGAGTTGGGCTTGAATATAATCATTATAACATTTTCCCAGTTTATCTAAAACTGAAACAAGTTACAGAAATCAAAAGAAGGTTCACAGGTGAGTCAGTTTAAGAAGCAGCACAATAAACTGGCATTATAGTGTAAGAACATATCACTTCTATAGACAAACTCTATCTTATAAAGCTATTGCAGAGTTATATTCCATGTTAGTTTGGGAAATCGGTGAGTGGAGGATGAAAGAATCAGATTGAAGGGATACTGCATAGCACAAGAGCAATGCTAGCCTTATTTTGCAACCCATTATTTTCACAAGAACATGAATCAAAGAGATAAACTATGCCAATTTCTTCATAGCTGACTTGTTACAGGATATTGTTTGAGTCTTCACTAATGACTCCTTGAGGTTGGTTATTACTGTGATTAGGAGTTGGGAGGATAGAGGTCTGAGACCTTTCAAAGGAAACATTTTGTTCAGAACTGTTACAGAAAATAAAGTCAGCATTACAATAACTTTAACAACCCAACCAGGATAATGGTCTGTGCATGCAGACAATGCTTTTGCTGTTTTAAATGAGAGAGATAAACTCTACATAAGATGGGAAGGCGAGATAACCAGATATTCAGTCTTGGGGATCAGAAAGCTGTCAGCCTGAGAAATATGAGTATCTGTGGAAATGCTCTGGAAAAGGAAGGATGGTGCAGCTATTAGCAGGTGGCAAGAAAAAAAAAAAAAAAAAAAAGGCTTTAAAATTTGCTTTTGGTTTGTGGCAAGGATAAATACATTAAGGAATCTGAGATGCTTGAATACCCTTGGCAGCCTACTGAGATTTCTTTTTTCTTTTTATGCAAAAGCAGGCTGTATGCAATGCTATTCTGCTCTGACAGTTAGCCTGAAAAGACCAGTGGTCATGCCCATCACTGAGGTCAGTATGAAAACTTCTACAGGCTTCATTAGAAACAGAGCAAAGAGGTACTGTGTCAGTCTGCAGCAAGGGCAGATAAAAAGCACCCCTTGGTGCTTGGGGCAGATTTTGTGGGATCTGGTCCCTCACCTAAACAACTCCCTCTTCACTTTAGTCACAAAACTTTAGTTTTCTCATGCCACAAACCTGAGGTTGAAATAACTCACTTCCTCACCTGGTATGTTGAGAGGGGATGAATTTAAAAATTAATAATCTTTCATTATCATATCTCTAATTTATCACCTGTAGCTTTTATCACCAACACCTCGCAGTTACCAGTATGGCAGGGGCAGAGCCAGCAGTGTATGTCCAGACTCATTTGGTACCTCAGATAGCACAAGGTACCCGACAAAGGTGAAATTTCACCAGAGGGCTTTGAGTTAGTCACGTACTTGAGAACAACTAAGAAGGTTGTCCTTTGTCAAAACACTCAACTGTTTCCATGCCAGTGCAGGTGAAAGAGTGAGAAACGCAGTGGGAAGAAATGTCTTCTGTGGCATGAGCTCTTTAATAGACACAGATATTAACAAACCAACCTGTTAAGTTTGTGTCCACATCCTGAAAGACCCTCCAGGAAAAGTTATGGACAACGCTAATAACCACACTCCAGTTGCTAAGATTGCTCTATCTAAAATGTTTGTATTTCCTCAAAACG
The DNA here is from genome assembly GCA_030625065.1 of Alectoris magna. Classification (NCBI taxonomy): domain Eukaryota; kingdom Metazoa; phylum Chordata; class Aves; order Galliformes; family Phasianidae; genus Alectoris; species Alectoris magna. The sequence goes on from CM060560.1 coordinate 113,764,779, forward strand.
TATTTTCCTCCGGAAAGGGCAGAGATAAGCTATACCACGTAACCTTGAAGTTGATCACTGTTTTCTTGTTCCAAAGAAGGGAAAATCACACAAGCAAACAGTGTCTCCCACCCGCACCATACGAAAGCGATCACCGTGAAGGATTTAATGGAATCAGCTTGTCAAAATGATGAAGCTGAAAAAGCTTTTACAGAATATGTCCATGACAAAAACTTTAGCATAAAGTATATAGTGCAGAGTGGTTTTTGTCATGGCAAAAAGGAAGGAATATCATTAATTTAGACACTAAGTGTAAGGTTCTGCTGAAAACCTCCATGGGATAAATCACAGAAATACAGCCCTGACCAGACAAATGGAGCCTGGCAAGTCCCAGCTCTTGTTAGAAGTTATCGAAAGTGCCATTGAGTTTTTAGAGTCTGTCATCTCTGGTAGATGATAAGAAAAGGGTTGGGCTGTTTTCTTCAGATCCGCAAGCATCTGGCTACAGTCTTGCTGAGGCATATACATGATTGGAATCGAAAATGAGCTCTTTTAAAAGTGCTTCTTAAAGGGACCCTATTCATACACAGTACTTTCTCCCCAAATCTTTTATGGGAAAGAAGCTCATTATGGTCACACAGACAAATGCTGTATAATCTTTCACCCTGTCCACTAGCAATGTGTTCAATCCAATTTACAGCACTTCCCGCTATTCTAGTTCTGGACTCCCCACACAGCTCTCCTAAATGCATACCCATCCTGACCCACTGCTCCCCACCTGCTGTTCTTTCAATTCCAGGCTTCCCTGGAGCACTTACTGCCATTCATGCCTAATAGCAAGGTGGAGCAACTTGATTATACAACTCTGAAAAGTAAAATTTCTGTGCCTTTTGTGCTGAAACCCCATAATTAAGATACTTATTATTGTGTGTTGGAATGCTCTGAGATAGCGATGACAGTAGCCTTTGGTACAGGAAATGACGTTCTATACCTGTGACAATTTACGTTCACATAAAAAATAAAAGTTTCTGATTGCAGCCCCTTTTAGCTCTCCTCATAGCTGACAAATCCATCCCAGTTCTTTGCATCCATCTCAATGTCAGCACTTGGGGAAGTAGGGGCTGTTACTAAGTAGAGAGATAATTTCAAGGAATCATTTCCTTAGCTCATTCATGTCCTCCTTTGCTTTTGGAACATCCACCAGCAGATAGCGATATATATGTTTTTTTTCAGTGCAGCCTATGTTTTTTTTTAATCTTCCTTGATCATTGCTCTTCACTAAGCATCAGTAGTCTGCTTCAAGTACTTGACATTTGGAACAAGGGTGCAGAGGTGGGATCAACCAATGCAATCGACCATATCACACAATAGATGAACAGCATTGTTTTTGCCTCCTGACTGGATTAATGTTAAACCCTGGAGCCCTGAAACCATGTACTCAAGCCCGTGCTTAACTTCAAACGTGTGAACGCAATGGGACTCCAGCATGTAATTAAAATTTAACCTTTACTTCAGGTTTTATTTAGTGGAAATGGACCCATGCATGTGCTTAAATGGCTTGCTTTGCAGAGACAATTTATTGAGCTAAAGAAGGAATTGGGAAGAAGAGATTAAGACATCATTGGGATTTGGATTCATTCGGGATGAGAAGAATGGTACTCTGGAATTCTAAAAGTGGATTCTTTTGAGAAAGAAAGCATTTTTGATGTGATACTCCCAAGATTTACCAACCCTCTGTAGCTTCCCGGTTAGGGATGCGGTTTAATTTTCTCTCGCTGTTTTTACTTAAGCTAGTCACATACGTATGTCCATTGCCATTTGCAGAAGGTCAGGACAGCTCCTGAGCTGCTTACTTTGGCTGCACAATGGAGGTGAGAAATGTGTGCAAAGCCACATCTCACAGCACTTACCACTTGCAGAGTAAATACATGCATGAGCTGATAGTTCACTACTGAAGAGAATAGGAGCATGTGACTCCAAAGTGGGCCTTTTGCCTTCACTAGAGTAAAGCCTGTCTGCTCGAATGTTTGCGCAAAGCAAACACATGGAGGGTGTGACGGCAGCCGGAGCAAACTCATTTGTAAAAGTAAGCGAATACTCATGGACTTTTTATGTGTGCATGTGTTAATGTCCACACGGTTGTTCTTTTATTAGCTATAAATGGCCTTTCTGGTTGACACTGAGAAACTGTGTATCAGCATTCGTACCAAGGAAATACATCTGCCAGCCTCCCTGTTCTACCAATATGTCTATGTCCAGAGTATGAGCAAGAGTGACTCCTAAACATGATGCAGGGCTGACAGCAAAATCTCGTATCAAAGGTAACATCCCCTGTCACTGTGAAATGCAGGAATTTTACAAGCTTTTCTTCCTTAAGGAATTAGGATTAGACTTCAAAGCTGCAGAACAAAAAGGAGTCATACAGACGCACAATTATTGGACTGAGTCCACAGACGATGATACCAAGGGGTTTAACGTTCACGAGATCTTTTCAGACCACTGTCGTATCCTCGCTGTTCTCAGAATCCTCCTCCCCGAGAGCACGCCTTACCCCTTGGCAGCGCTCGCCGTGTCAGCTGGCACGACATCACTACAAGTCCCCCGCCTCACAGGTGGTACCGTATTCCCACTAGAAAGGTTCAGCACACATCTTTCACATTTCTCAATAAAGGAGAGGATTACAACATGCTAAGAATATCAGGCACAACCCCACTAGTCACTCTTTCACCCCAGTTCTCTTCTCCCAGGCTACATCAACTATAAATTAATTTATCTTAGGTAAACAGCCCAGAAAAATTATAAACAAAACCAACTTCTCTTCAACTTGTACCACGTTCTTTCCTTTCATACTCCTTACAAACAGAGGTGGAAAAAAATAATATATGTACATAACAGCAAATGTTCTCTCACTGGATTTTTTTTTTTTTCTGTGTTTTTTTTTTTTTAACTGTTTTTATCTTATATAAACAGTGGTGATGGAATTATAAACACCATTATTCCACCTCCATGTTAATACTCTTATTATCTTGCATAAACAGAAGTGAACGAATACGTACATGACACCAATCAATCCTTAAAAAAAAAAAAAAGGAGAGAGAAGTTTTTATCTTTTATAAACAGTGGAGGAAAAACTTAATGAATTCAAAATGTAGTTTTCCTGTTTATATTATTATGATCCAAAAGTAGAAATCAAATGGATGTATATTCAACATCGCAGGAGCTGACAGTTATGTAATACTTTCTTTCTGCATACTGTAAGAGTAAATGCAGTGCTAGTAAAATCTGCTGGTCCAAGAGATCTGAAAAACCGATGGCCTGAGTTTGACCACAGAACAGGCAGACAGAGAGCTGTGCTGTCTTTTCCTATGATTCTTCTGCCAAAGTTTCTCAACCCTTTCCTTGAAGGAACATCCATGATCAAATATTACAGCATGGTCTCTGCAGTGAACAATTATTACTTGGTCTTTCTGCCTAGATTCCAAGATATAGGGGACCAATTAATATAGATTCATTTTGTGCAGTGTGGACACCTGCCTCCAGAAACTGGGCTCAGACCACTAAGTCACTTCACAGAGGCCACCAATAGCTGTCTGACAGTAATGACTTTTGGGGCATGAGTGATCTAGGTCAGATAAAAATGTGTAACTTCAAGCTGATAGACTCCATATGTCAGTACTAATCCCCATAACCACCCATGCCTTTTGCTTTCTTATTTTTGTGAGTGTTTGCTTCTGGTTAATCTTCTAAAGCCTATCTTGGACCATATAACATCTTTCCCTTTATCACATATACCTTAACCAAGTTGAAGTGCTATTTCAACTTCTTTTCTCTCCATCACACATTTTTTTGGGTGATCACCTCTTCCTTTGCTTCAACAAAGGGCTGTTCCACAGGCTGATGTTGCTCCTCACTGCTGCTATCCTTTACAGAAATGAAATGCATTCTGTTTCAGCTAGTCTGGCTGGAAACATGCTACGGCCTCCTGTATAACTGGATACAACTGGCAGGCCAAGTGATGAGCTTTCCATTTCTTTGAAATGACTTATTCTGTGGTCCCAGGCTGAGGGCACTTGCCTCGGGCATGAAGGTTTCAATACACATCCTACTTGTCCCCTTCCTACAGAGTTGGGACCTTGGTATATGAAGAGATGATCCCTTGAAAAATGAGGAGCCAGTTCTGGTGCACAGATTTTAACAAGGTGCATGGTTTGAACCATCTACTGAAGTGCAAAAATCACTTGTATGAGTTCTTTCCTGTGCTAAGAAGACCATAAAAAAAAAAAAAAATTCTGTAAGAAGATAATTCCAGGGAAATAGGGTCAATCAGGAAATGCAGAGTCCCTGTGTTTAGGGAATAGGAGAAGAAGTTTTGCTTGGTGGCAATCTGCTTAGCTGCATCTCAGAGTGTGAAAAAAAATGTCCTTAAAATAATAATTGCTCAGATAACTAGGAGGCACTGATCATGAAAATAGAAACTTCCTTCCTCCCTTCTCCTCCCCGTATTCCATTTTCTTTCTATGTTTGTACATACTCTGAACCCCAGCTACTGACCCTGTGCTTGGCATCAGAGAAAAGCCCTGAGTTGCAAAGTCGTGGACAGCAGGATCTATCTCCGCATTTTCCCACTTCATAGGTCTAAATTTTGCGGCATAAGGCCCCTGTATCTAAAAAGGCTTCTTAAAGCACCAAATTAAACACACAAAAAAGAAATAAGGCCTTTCTGAGGAGGGTAGCCAAAAATAGAAGGGAAAATACATATTTCACCATTTGTTTTGAAAACACCAAAAATGATTAAAACATATTATAAACTAAACTAAACTGAAAAAAAATAATCTTACCATATGAACAAATTCCCTGCCAAGTTCCATTTTTAAATCAAAGCCATTTTAGGCTCATATGTTGAAAAAGAGAGTCTGAAACTAACAAACTTATGTAATGGATTTTAAAAAACTGCACAGACGTGCTTAACTGAAATTGCCAAATCTGTTAGGACTACATGAGGAGAGAGGAGGAGGAAAGGGAAGAACTTACAAAGGTTTGGGATTCATATGTGCAACTGCCCCCAAATTAATACTCCCTTTGAAGATGATTCCAGCATTCAGGACGCCAAGAATAATGAGTCATTCTAAGTTTTTACCCCTTCCCCCTTTCAGTAGACCTCAAAATATGAGACAAAGACAACCAGGATTCCTTACCCATAGAAAGAATGATAAGCTTACAAGCTTAAGCTTATCAAACTTAAGCAAAGGGAAGGGAAAGGAGGGGGTGAGTGAGAAGAGAGATGCAAATATATCCACAAAGACTTTAAAACAAGAAGTAACCGAAGTTAGGGAGCTTTTGGAAGTTGCTTAAAAAATATATAGGACAAAGAGATGTACTGAGTGGTAGCAAAACTCTGCTATGTAGCATGAAGGGAAGAATTCTGAAAGACAATTAAACACACCTTTATCTACTCAGCTTTTGGGTTGTTCTTTACATATCAAGTTTTGCTTTAACTAAGAGACTATCACTGTATTTAAGCAAGTATAAGGAAAATTTTAATTGTGAGAAACATGATCACTATACAAGCTTTGCTGTAGCTGAGAAGTCAGAAAAGGAGTTCTCAGCCTTCCAAACCCTTGCTGCCCATGCAAGGGCTCCCTCATCCTTCGCTGTGAGTCTTCTTCCCCTCTGAAAAGCATCTGGATGTTGAAAGCCCATGCAGTCACAACCCTACACATTCAGGAGAGGTGGAACATCGTCTGATGTGTTTAGGTGCACCTGCTCTTCACTTCATGCCAAATTTTGGGTGGCCAGGAAGGATTGCCCAAATGATCTTCCAAATCTTCTTAAGAGTCAGTTGCATTCCTTCACCCGACATCTGTCCAGGTCAACTAACAGGCCTCCTTCTTCCCCCTTCAACAGGTTCCCCAACTGAGTTTTGCTCCTTTAGGATTTCAGCCTTAGCAATAACAACACAATTACTTCTGCATCTGGTGACTGTACGGCCTTGCTTTAGTGGCATGTTTCTGCATTAGCTTCCTGGTGTTCAGACAGGACTGCATCTGGATACAGATTTAAATAGCTCTTGATAGTACAGGGCTGGTTGTGTGCCTCAGAGGCAGCAATCTGATTTAAGCCTGTCTCTGTACTAATCTGACAAGAACGCTGTGAAGACCAAAGGGTAAAGAGTTATAATTACTTAGTACCATGATTATAGGAGGGCAAAGGGGGGGTGGTTGTTTTTTGAAAATTAAAAATGTGTGTAACTTGAAGAATGCTTTTCTGTCAAATATACACAGAAAAATAATCTCGGTTCATAATGATGAACAATGACTTAACTAGAAAAATAAATCACAGCTAGAAGGCAGGTCCCAGGACTATGCAGTCAGCAGAAGATATCGAGCACCTCATGATATAAGTAAAGTTACAATAGGGCCACAATAAACTATCCACATTCGGTGGCTTTAACCATTTCCTCTGTTTCTTCTGTACAACCCAGACATCTATAGAGGTTTCTTCCTGTCACGCTTCTGAAACCATGAGGCCTAAAAAACACATCATTGGTGATTCCTGTTCTAGCCCATGGCCCCCAGCTGTAACATACAGGGAATTTGCCTGTCTGAGATGAGAGAGTTTAGAAATCACTTCAGGAATGTCTCATTACAATCGGATTTGTACACTATTTATACAGGCACATGCGGTGCTATTCTTTATACTCTTTGTTTATATTAAGTTCCTGACTTCGAGGGTCTGAAGCTTCAGGTCTAAAGAGGCCATCTCTCGCAGCAGCACTGAACCATGGTTTTGCTCTGCCAGGCACGCGCAATAGGCTTGCTGCTTTTCACCTCGTTTTAATGGAAGCAAAAGTTGGATTCAGTTTGGTGAAAGCCTTTGATTTAGGCCTAGCTAGGCCCAGTCTGAACTTAACTATTTCTCTGCGCCCATAGCTTTAATCTGGGAGTGACCAAGCAATATGTCATTATCATCCCTGAATTGAGTCCTGCACCAGGACTACAAAGCTACAGCACTTGTTTTTGAGTCCAGCTCCTGGTCCTGGCTAAATCTTGAAAATATTTTGAGAATACATAGAGAAAGTGGTGATGAAATAAAATTTTCAAACAAAATTAACCCCTTATTGGGGACTTCCCACAGCAGGAAACACACATCGTGGCAAATCGCTCTTAAGCCATCCATAACCTTCTATAAACAGTGTACTTCAGATAAAGCACCTGTGGGGTTTGTTCAGTACTGAAAGAGAACTGGGACATTCAACCTTCAGTATACAACTAGCTAAAATAACGTTAGCAAGACAAGAGGCTGAATTATGCCTTCATTTACAGTTACAATTATATAAATCACGTATGTTTTGTAGATGAAGTCAGAATTTGGTTCAAAAGGTCTTAGATGTCTGATCTTAGGAGGCCTGAGAGCTCTTGCTAAAGCTGTGAGTGCTCAGCAGCTTATCATGTAGAAAGAGTCACCTGTATTTTGAGCTTCTAGGCTTTCAATTTCAGAAATTATCCTCACTTGTTAAAAATGGAACAAAATTCAAACTTTTGCTTAATAAAACAATAATAATAATAAAGCAACCTTGCAACTCCCCTCGCTTCAGTTAATCTTTAAGCACATATGGAAGCTTCTCTCTGGGTAGAAGTGCAGGGTTATGCTGGGAAAAAGGAGTAATTTCCAGCTGGAGCATTGTACAAAGAAAAAATATCTTAATTTGATCAAGGGAGTGGTCAGTCTTCCATTCTCGAATCATTATTTGCTGCCAGAAATGGGAAAGTTGTGACTCAAACCTATAAACGCTTGAGAAAACAAGATGGTTTGCAATAAAATATGCAAGCGCTTTAGTCACAACCAAACCTTTAAGCGAAAGTAGAGAAGAAAGCATGGTCAAGGGGCTAGTGAGGTTTTGAAAAATTATTGTGAAATTCTACTAGCCCCAAGGCAAATGACTACATAAGAGCAGTTACCCTGCCACGACTATCTGACACTACTGAGTGAAGAACAACATTGGAAACAGAGATCTTTTAAGCCCTCCATTAACAACCCAGCAAAGCCCCCCCATCCTTGCATCTGGAAGAACATTGAGGCTTTGTGAGACTTGTTTAGAACACAATGCTAAGAAAGAATACCTGAGCAGTAACCGCATTTCTTTAAGTGGAACCCACAGTGAAGCCCAGGGCAAGTAAGTTCATGTGAACGCCGCTAACAGGCTGGAGGAGAACTTGGTTTTTCACAGAACTACAAAAGCATGAAAAAGTACAGCAAGAGACTATTAAAATGCATCACCACATCACAGCAACACAGTGTTCTTTTAATGGGCCCATTCCTTTAACAGATGTTTGAGCAGTGGGCTGCAATGTACTATAGCTGAAACACACAAAAAACGGACATGTGTATTGTTTAGTTTTTGGAAAGTACTCTGTGGCCCTTTAGAGCTGGGACGTTAATGTAAGGCATACCTGATCCCAACTCCCAGAAATAATAGAGAGCCAGTGTCAACGTTTATTCCAAGTCTGATTTACAGTTCTTGTCAGTATAAATACAACTGTCCTTTTCCACCACAGGGAAGGGTGAATTGCCTTAGAAAAAAATGCAAACCAGTCTGATCCTTTACCCAGAGTGCTGCTGAGTAACTAATCCTTTAACCATTCCAGTTTGAGAATGAACAACAAAGGTACCAGGCACTTTGTTATAAGAATTGTTGCACATTTAGACTTTGAATTTTATACAATTTTAGAAATGCACTGATGGCATTATTCAGCTCTTTATTATTAGATACATACAATGAACTTCTGAAAAAAAACCAAACAACATTGTTTAGATGTACAATGCATGTTGCTAAGCCTATGACATTAAGTGAGAAAACACTCTGTTCAGTACAGTCCTTAAACTTGTAGTTGAGTTTTGCAATTAAAAACATCCAAAGGGGTTTCTAACATTCTGGATACTTAGATGAACTGATCTTCTTAGTCCTTCTTTAGCTATTAGCACTCAGAGGAAAGCCAAATGCACAGAAAACAGATAAGGAGTCTGGCAATATCTGCAGAAAGTCTGGTCTCATCAAAGTCATTCTGTGCTCCTTTGTACTATCTAGTCTTTTCCTGCCTCAGTTTCCCCTTGCCACCAAGGAAAAACTTCAGCTATTAAATGAGCTGTTGTTCTTAAAAGACAATATGTCATCATCAAAAGGAAAGACTCTGGATCCCTGTGACAGTTCAAAGAGGAGAAATGATGAAATTCCATTGGTCTCAAAGACCTTCAATATCTCAGGAAGATACTGAGAGCCTTAGCATAAAGGCTGTGCCTGTAGTGAGCTCCTTTTATCTTCTGCTCGTAATTCTGAGAGCCAGGACTCCTTTGGAAAAGCAAAACTGGATCAATACTGAAAACAAGGGCTCCGAAGGGAGTTTAAAGAAATCTTGCTTGCTTCAACAACCCTGATTGAAGCATGAAGTTTAAATGTTTCTAGCCAAGCTTTTAAAAATACATATATATTATGGACTTCCTCAGAGAATTTTGTGTTTTTCCAATCTAATAGTAAGGTAGGCACACTGCATTAGGTACAAAACATCAGATCAGCATTCCTGCTGAGCAGATGGGAGACAGATGGAGAAGGAACCTGGCTTCAAAGCTAGAGCACAATGAACTGGTATAACTTAGAACCAGCCTTGGGTACCGGGATATCTAGTGTTGCTGCCAGCCCCAGCTCTTCACCACTGCTAGAGCAATGCCTGAGATGTTCATGAAGCAGATTTTAGAAATGCTATTGCTCACAATTCCAGACTATAGCCTAGGCAAACTGAAGAAGTCTAAAAAAGCATTATTTCAAATGCTGGGTAATAAAATGTGATGGTTCAGGGGATGCTTCAGAACAAGCTCAGATGTTCGAAGAGATGGGACAGAACAAATAGATTGGAGTGATAACTGTTTATCACACCAGTGCAAGCCGTCCCCATTCATGAGTCAAAACTCTTCGGTTTTTTGCTCACCTGAAGTTGAACTCTCATATTTGAGCTTCAGTGCCACAGCAGAAATTATACAGCCAGAGGAACCTGGGCTTCCCCTCGACCCTCTCAACAGATTTTGGGGCTAATTTCCTTTATCTTTTCAAGTACTTGTACTGTTCACGCTGAGCAGTTCTCCGTTCTTGTCATAGGTATCTTTTAAGTACCCATTATAAATTAGAGGGTTGTACATACAGGTGGGAAGTGGTGGCACAAAAAAAACCCAACAACTATGGCTAAGGTCTGAAGTCATATTTTTATTCTTATTTCCTTGTAACTACTACAGACATTCAGTACCAAAATGGGAGTTAGGTTTTGAAATGGAACCTTTACTCCCGCTGGTGGTCAAGCAGAAGGAAAATGATAGAATAGCTGAACTCAGCTCCCGACTTAAGACCTGAGTATATAGTTATGGGCTACAAGGTGGGGAAACGACTGTGACGTTCCAGAAAGACTTCCCAGAAATTGCCTGCTTGTACTAACTATTGACCATTTTCTTTACAAATCTTCTGCTATATTAAACAATGTCAACTTGTTCCACTCAAACCAACTTTATCATCCACTTCATCTTCTAAGAACAGCATAAGCTCATTTACCAGAATATCATGCAAAACCACTAATAAGTAATTGGCTAGTCAAAGGCTCAGATAATGTAGGAATTTTTAATGGGAACAAATAGGCCATAAATGGCCCAATCTGAGATAAAATGGAAGTATCCTACACACACACACAAAAAAAAAAAAAAAAAAAAAAAAAATTTGCTGAAATTAAAGCTGTAAGCAATGCTTTGACTCAAAACCGGTTATTCTGAAGCCAGCCCTTGGTGTCATTTCCACTATCACTTTCTTGTTTTCTTTTTTTTGTACTAAATACCATACGATGGAACATATCATGAAATGGAGTATCATCTGGGTGCCTACAACTAAGACTACTTGAGATTTTTCCAATAGAACATATGGCCATTGGAAGATGCCGACTTCTCTAAAGTGAAACACTGAAAACACAACAATTTCAATGATTTTTTTTTTTTTTTTAAAGTAGAATGATCTGCTACAATCAAGTCAACACTGCATCTCAATATTGCACCTTTTACAGGAGTTTTTATTATTCAGATGGAATTAAAGAATAAAAAATAAAAATAGAAGTCAGAACAGATGCAGTCAGCTTTTGACGAACTATCAATTGATCATTTATTTATTTATTTATTATCAAAACCACATGCACTTATGCCAGAAAAGGAAAACAAAAAAAACCAAACATGCTCTTCTTGTCTTTCCCCTCCCCAAATCCCACAACTCTCTGAAAACCTGAAAACTAATTATCTCAGTTCTGCATACATCCTAAAAGAAATAAAAATCAGTTCAGCTTTGTTATGCAAATGAAGTGGTATTCACACAGATAGGTCTGCATTTTCTAAGTGCTGCAAAGGTACAGTGTTCTAGAACCATCAAGGGTGTGGTAAGAAGAGAAAATGACAAGGAACAAGTAATATGGTTCAGTGAGCTGTTTTCTACTCAGGATATCCTGGCTAACTCCTATGCATACAGAAGGAAGCAGTATCAGTGGAATCCACTGTAGTCCTAAGGCTACAAATAATGAATGCAGTAGCATCAGTCAGTCTGTGGGCTGGGACAACAAGGTCTCTTGCAGAAGGGAATAAATGGGCTGAGAAGTGATGAATATTAAGGGAGACGCTGAAGCTGCTGGATACATCAAGGTTACACAGTTCCTCTGACTTTTTGCCCTACACTGCGAAACTGGATCTGAAAAACACCTTGCTGGACTACATAATCAAAGGATGAGAATGTCCCTCATGACATGCATTTCAGCATGGCCCAGCCTCCTAAGTGCCTGGATCAGCTCTTGATGGCTCTGCGTTTCCTAAAGCACTACTACAAAGCACATGATTACTGATGTAGTTGGCACGAGGATTACGATCAGTATTTCATAACATGGGGGCATGGCAAACGCCATACAGAAATATAACCTGAGGTTAGATTCCTAACCCCCAAATCTCCTCACTGATAATATGCTATGCCTCAAACCCTGCATTTGTCTAAGCAGTGTGGCTGGTGAAGAAGAAACATTACATTTTGCTCTGAGTCCGTGGGGGGAAGAACCGTCATTCCCATAGCAATCAGAAAATGAAAGATATTTGAGGACATAGTTCAGGCATGAGAAAACCTTACCCTAATTACTGATTACTAAAGTACCATAATGTGCTGGAGAAGAAAGGATTCCTGAGAACATCAGGACAGGACATTAGCAGATTAATATTAATCTCTAGAGTTCCAGATTCATTTCCTGTCCATGCTAATGTCCTGTTGATTACTGCAGAAAACAATCACACAAAAAAAGTTCAATTATAAACAGGAGAAAAGACTTAAAATATTAACATTTTTTGAGCTTTCAACTAAATACGTATAATTAAATGAAAAGCTGGGTTAATGCAATATTAAGTTGAGATTTTAATTGTGCAAAGGTCATGGAGTTTAGCATCAAAGTTCATCAGTACAATTAATCATACTGGGTCAAATTCTGCTCTCAGTTACACTGGCATAAACTTAGAGCATCCTTGTTTTATTAAGTAGAGTTCTATTAGCCTCGTGGTAGCATAAGGAAGGCAGAAGTTGATTCCACTTCCTCTCAGTACATTGAATACAATATACAAGCCATACAATACAAAACACCACGCATGTATTAAAATAACACTGTAGACACAAGACAAAGCACATGGAATTTAATTACAGTCTGTGCAGAAGTTCAATGCAAAAAACAAACAAACAAAAAAAGCACTGCCTTTTCAATCGCATGAGACTTCATCATTTGTCAAATTAGTTCACACTGTTAAGGACACTGTCACAAAAAATTGTAGCCCATGCCTTCCAGACAGCAGAGGCATATAGACTGTACTTTTGCACAAGCAATATCTGAATATTCACGCTGCATTAACATCATTGCACAACCAAAGATACAAGTTCCAAAGATGGCCCTGTTTTCTCTCTCTAGACTTGCAATGCACAGTTAGAGTTGTTATGCACTCTGTCGAACATCCACTACAAGCACAAAGGATCAAGTTGTTTTCCTGCAGAGAAAAAGACACCAAACCCCAAACCCTTTGCACCCATAAACAGTCCTGCTTCTGAGCTAAGCACAGCCAGCAAGCATGCTTCCCTATGCAGAACTGCATGTCAACAAACCTCAGCTGAAGCCTGTCTGAAAATCCAGTATAAAATGTCCTCATTCTCTTTTAAAAGACAACATAAATTAAAACAGGAGAAAACAGAATAATAATGTACTTTATTGGAATAAGTAGGTCATCAAAAAATAAATGCGCCTGCGTTTATTGGAACGTCTAGTCCTCATAAATGGCTTAATGGATTTTTTTCAAACTTACTGAAACATTATTCACCTCCGAGCTTAGAACAAGCTTGAGAAATTTCAGCCAAAAAGGTAATTGTTTCAGAAAGTTATAAACCACCAAAGATTGGGGCCTTACAATAAAATTGCTGTCTCAACCATAACTACAATAAATACAGCTAATGAATAAATGCGGTCTGGCAAGAACAAATAATATTTGAAAAGCCTGAAGTGGCCTGCACAAAATACAGGAAGGTAATCAATCGAGTGAGTAAATGTCACATGAAGGATGATCCTACTTTCTGGAGAATTCTTCTCAGCAGAAGATTCAGTGAAGGACCTCAGGATCCCAAAGCAGTATAGCTACATTTTGAAGCGAAGAAAACCTCTCTCTTTGTTAAGGGCAGTTGTATCCAATGCCCGCAAACAACAGCGACATATTGAAGCTTATATATTACTACAGTTACCCTCACTGGTAATCTCTAACTGAAATTGTGATAAGATCCTACCTTCTTCCTCTTCCAAAACCTCCCATGCTCAACATGTACCAATCTACAAGTTCATACACACAGATACCGTATTCACGGTGGCAACTCTGTGTGTGGCAGCCCCGTAACTTCTATCTTAGACACCTTGGGATACATTTACACACCTGCAGCATTATTCTCTCTAAACATCATGTCTCTGTGCTCTAGAATTGTACAACCAACAAAATGTAAATTTCATAACATGGCAAATAAAAAAGAGAAAGAAGTTTCTAATTACTTGGTTTGGATATAAAAGATCACTGGTTTTGGAGGTTATAACTTTTGCCATATGATTTTGCTCAGACAGATTTCTGGATGATGAAGACTGCCTAGTTATTCCTACTAGACTAAGACTGTCCCTGCTTTCAAATAACAAAACTGCTTTCAAACACCATTATCATCTGTGACATAATCACAAGTCCCTGCTTATACGCATGCAGATGCAGTCTCAAAAGTTCTTTAGTAAAGAGTAGAATTATTTATAACTGGATTCAAATTTCCCCTATAAATAAGCAGAAGGTGTGCATTTTCTAGGGTCATCCAAATACCACTAGAATTTTCCTCTAACAATCTTACTTGAAAAATAAAATACTATGGAGAAATCTGAAGAGAAAACTAATCTCATATAATTTTGGCTCAAGATATGTAGGCAGAAAATGACAAGAAAAGCTTCCAAATGACCACTAACTCTGCCTTGGTAACCAGCCACATCCATACTTCAGCATGGCCTTTTGGTTCAGCACTGGAACGTGATAACGTAAATTAAAACATGGCCAACAATGTCCTAAGGCACTGCCTGAGGAGGATTTGGCAAATGATGGGCATGTTGTTTTTTCCTCAACTGCCTGGATTTCACAAAGTCTTCCAACAACAACAACAACAAAAACCTATCAAAATCATACATATTCCCAATTCTGATAAACGGTAAGTTGTTCAACTTGTGAAATTGCAAATGAAGGGGAAATAGAACTCAGTCTCACAGTTGATATTTATGCTTTCTAGACAGCGAGAGATCTGAATGAGGAAAAGATGAGAAGATCGCATCACTGGAATCCTTGTACCATCTCAGTCTTCACAACAAAGATGCTATTAAGGACACTGGATCATCATTTCTTTATACCCATTCTGCTGAACTAAATACATTGCACAAAAGGAAAGGAAGCAAACAACACAATAATCCACAATCGCCTTAATGAATGTTGCAGTTGCAAACAGTGCCACAGTTATTTAAACATTAAACCAATAAAGCTTTAGTTCAATCAAGGTCCTCCTCAAATCCTACATGTAAGCAGCATTTTGCAGGTGTTTCACTAGCTAAATTCCCACAAACTTCATCTCATATAACGAATTCTACCATACGCTTGGTATAAAATTCCACTCTTATCTCTTCCTGAATAAGTTTTATGGAGAGTTGTGAGAGCTGGACTAACTGTCAAACAATGACAAGGAAGAGCGGTAATTTAATGCTTATGCTGTGATCACACTTTCCCAAATCAAAGGTTTCCAAAACATTTTTCCTGCCGGTTTACAGGGCGTTGAGTTGCCAAAAGTCTGATTCAAGACACACAGAACTCAGTGGAAATTTCTGTATCAACTCTAATGAGTTTTTATCTGGACCTTCTGAAAAATGACATTAAGTAAAAAGATATTTATGAAATCATGATATATTTCTCATTTCAATTTTTCTCTGCTTCTTAGAGTGTGCTATCTAAAGCACTTCCAAAACACTTCTCAAGTTACACAAATTCCTAAATTATTATAACAACACATCAAGTGTGTTGAATTCCTCTTCTTGGAACTGCGAGTACTTCTCCTATTTGGCACAGCTGTTCTGCTAGACAATCTCTGTTCTTTATGCCTGACTTGCTGGAGTTAGGATATCTGAGCTTTCACAATTTGCAGATTCGCGTTTATCTCAGGTCTTTCTTTTCATGATTCAAAACTCCTGAAGGCTGACACCTCTAACTAGGAGTGTTATTCATTTCAATTCAGCTTAAAAATCTGTGTTTTATGTTTTAGAATATCAACATCCCTATAGAAACTTTAGCCTACAAAGGAATAAAGCTCTTGCTTACATTAATTATTTCAAACCAAGGGCTGGATATTTTGCAAGTAAATTTAGTATGCTTCAACTAAGATCTAAACAATCATTCTGGTTTTACAGCATCTAAAAAAGTGGCCAGACATTCTTCCTGGTTTCCTGACACACTCCTTCTACAGCTTCTTTTTATCACTTCCTTCTTGCATGATACTTACAGTCATCTTTTCTCTACTGATATCACTAAATGTACCATTTGGAAGGACATAATAGACAAAATACAACATAAAGGAGAGCTGCAGTCACTAGCTTTTCTCTAAGCCTGGACTCATGACGTAAGTATCTTCTTCTGAGAGGCTGTTTATCAAGCCAAGCTGTGCTTACTGCAAAATGGCTGAAGTCTCCCTTGCAGCTGATTTGTCTGTTCAGTATTTCATTGTGAATGAGATGCCCGCCAAACCTGCTTATCCTTCAGGTTTATCTATTCCTCCCTCAGAAAACAAGGCCTAATGACAGCATTTGTGCTGTTGTGGCTCACATTGCAACACTCATTCTACAAGATTTCTCTATGCTTTACAAAGTCAGTTGAAATTTCTTTTTTTTTTTTTTTTTAACTTTCCTCTTATTTATGCCCTCTAACTCTCAATACCTGTATTCTGTCTTCCTCCTGAAGAACTTTTTTCTAGAGTCAATTTCTCAGTGACCCAGGCTTTTTTCTGTATGTTCCTGAGAAATAAATCTTCCCTTCTGTACCACAGTGTCTCTCTCCCCTCCCCCACCAACTTCAACCAAAGCTGCCGAATGGCCACTCCACTTTGGTTTCAAAGCAGCAGACTGGAGTCACATCATCACCCCCCACAATCTTCCTACGGAAGCCTAAAGGGTATTCCAAAATCCTCTGGTGGGAAAGCCGGCAAGCCTTGGCAGTGATAACAAAAATCTTAAGAGGAATTGCTATAATCCAACACAACAGCAGGCAGCAAATAGAATTTGAAACAACATCCAGCATCAATGGAACATACCTTAACTGGCTAAGGTGGTTTTGAAAATACCTTCAGGCAATCAGTCGCACCTTTAAGCACCTACACAGTTTTGATAATCTGACATCTGACAACTAGATCCCTCCATTGCAGAGTCTCTGTCAATGGAAAAAGTGACAACACTTGTAGCCAAACACAACAAAGGAAACACTGTGTGGCTGACATTAACCTCTCATCCCAAATACTGAGGTGTGATCCAGAGAGGTTACGCTAATACATGGCAATCCTCCGTCTGGTTCGAGGATCTGATCACCCCTGCAAAATGCTGTTCTCAACAACTAAATGCAAACTATTTTGCTTTGATAGAATGCAAGGGTGTCTGTGAACCTCCAGACACCACTGCCCCAGGCAAAATCCACATTCACTTCAAGAGTTCAGAGGGTATTGTTCATTTGCTTTATTAAAGCATTTGTTCCAGTTGCAAAATATAGCGAATCTGAGAATGATGAAAACACCTGTAGTCAGTCAGATGTCTGTGTACCACAAACAGGCAGAATGGTAGGCCATTCTGAAGCCCTGTTTTATGAACAAATCACTGCTCAGAAACTCTTTAGCAATGTTTAGGAAGTCACAAGACCTAAACAGGTTCTCCACCTCAGCAATCAAAGACAAAGCTTAACAACAAAGATTAGGCTGGATAAGCACACAGTTAAAAACAGTCAGAAATCACGTTGCTCTCCAGCTTAATTTGATTTTGCTTTCTGAAGTAGCAGCACAAAGCTTTTTTCATACAGAGAATGGAAAACCAGCTACCTCTGAAGCACTGTGAGAGTGAAGCAAGCGCTCAGGAAAGCATCATCCTCCGAGCCTTTCTATTTATCCATCGAGGAGCAGGCAAAATGCTGCCATTAGCACTCGCTCAGCTCCAAAGACCTGGTTATAGCGTGCCCACTGGCACTCCATAGCTCCCGGGAGGGAGGACTGTCTGTTTAACCAGCAGTGCCAGCCTCTTCCTACTCCCCTGTTCCTGTTGGCACCCTGAGGCAAGCATCTGGGAGCAAGCGCTGCCCCTCTCTGAAGCAGGTGCAATGACTGGTAGTCATCGCGTTTGCTCCCCATGAGCCTACTGCAGGCAGACAGAAAAGCCTGGAAATCCCTCCAGTAACCCTCCCAGGGGAGAATGAGAATTTAGCCAAGTGCACTTAAGACCAAAATTGTTGCAGAAAGGAGACACACACACTTGTTAAAATCCGTCTGCAACACTCCCTCCCGTCCTCCCCTTACTATGGACTGATCTGGATTTCTAAAGAGTATAATTATGTCTTGTACAATGATTATGAGCTTTGGGAGCTCTCAGAGAAAATTTCCTCACTGCACATGTGGCCACTGGCTGACATACCAAACACATATCACTCCAGTTTTTATTTATTTATTTATTTTTTAACCTTGAATTTTGCTGGGAGAGAGGCCAAAGAGAAAGGATGGACATCCAAGCCCAAGGCCAGGTTCTACACTACGTGGGTACTGGAGGCCAGAGGGAGAAGCCATAAGAATAATCTTTGCTCCCTAATGCTCCCATTTCTCTGCCTGCCTTCCTGCTATCCACAGCAGAATCTCTAATCTATCTGTCTGTCACCAACAGATCCTTTACCAAGAATGCATCATACTCTTCATTTGCCTCTCTGGTTACATTTTCCCCTGAAAGGCTTACGAAATAGATTCTGCCTTCCCTAGAGCAGATGCTCAGAATTAGTTGTATGCCTATGCAGTGATGCTAAAATTTACAGTCATTATCAAGCTGCCTGGTGGCCTTAAAAAAAACCACACCGATGGACAAAATGTTAACAGCAAAAACTATTGTGGTACACTATCCTCCTTTCTAAGTAGGTCCTGATTGATAGGCTGGCATCAGCTTTGTCAATAGGAGATGCCTTTGTACTGAGTACAATTAATATTTTTATTGAAAAAACTTTCCTGAATCAGAAATTACCACTCATGTGAAAATGGCACCGCTATACACCACAAATGATACAGCCATTCAAAAATAAAAAATACTATTTCACCTGCATGCTGTGAAAATTTCCTGCCACCTGCACTTGGTAAAATGGAAGGTATGTAAGAATAGCATCAGTCAGCTTGTTTGCCTGAGGGTAATGGACATCATCCTTTTTCCCATCCAAGTCACCATCTTTTCCATTTCCAAAGGGCCTCCAAAGATGAAAATGAACTTGACAATCATTCTGCAAGGCAAACTGATCCTGATTCTTCCAGTCACTTTGTAATTCACTGCAGATGGTGAGAGTGAGATGTTTACTGGCTGGCAGGTAATGAGCCTCGTTGCAGATAATAGTGATGGACGGGCAATCTTGCCTGCTGACAAGGAGGCAACTCTACATGGGCACATGGCATTCATCCATGACTTCATGTAAAAGGATAGCTGTGACAATGTACACAGGTTATAAACCACCATCCTCTGTTAATGTCAGCATGCGGCTATACTTAAGTCTTTCCAGTTCACATTTAAGTAGCGTAGAATTGATCCTGATTGCCCATGAAAGTAGAACAGCTTGATTTGTGACCTAATGTTTACTGTGCTATAAGAAGAAACCTGATCTGTTTAAACATCTAGATATTCCCTCTTCCCAGGTAATGCCATTCATCACAGCTGTCAGTGCTTCTTTTAAAAGAGAAATGACCCTCAGGCATAGTATAAAACTCTGTGGAAGAACTATGTATACCACTGCCAAAAGAAGAAATAGTTCTTTTTTTTTTTTTTTTTTTTCTTTTCTTTTTTTTCTTTTTCTTTTCCACCAGGCTTGTACACACATTGTGAAAGTCCTACACACACAGAATTATTAGTCGGGATTTCCATTTCCCTCCCCATCCCCATATAAAGGAACTTGCATTAGAGACCTACATGCTGTCCTGATTTTATTTATCTCAGACATAAGGGTAGTGGATTTGGACAAGCTCAGGCAGTTGATGAGATACACTTAAGCAGCTGGTTCTGAGGGAAAATCAGAGTAATTCAGAAATGCAAGAGAATACAAAGAAAAACCCCAACTCCATTTCCCTTCTCCTCCTAACTTTATGACGTGAAAATAAAAAATCACATACTTAACCAAATGCCAGGGATGTCTTTTTTCTTTTCCCACCAGGATAAATTTCTCTTGAAGAAAGGGGATTTGGATCAAATTAATAAAATATGCATCTTAAAAAGATACTTGTTGTGGTATATGTATAAATATATACACATTTAAACACAGATATTGCCATTCCACAGACAACAATTGGTCTTAGTTTTCCTATTCTAAGCCAAATATTCTTTCCCTCTTTCCCCAGTGAAATCTCATAATTTGTACTGTACCCGGGCATAAAAACTTGATAAACGATCCCAGTGCTATGAAAGTTTCATCCAAAACCTGTCTCTTCATAGATTCACTCCAGATATTCGTTCTACTTTAAAGACACATGTGATCATCACTTTGATCCTTTCTCCCTCAGCTCTATTAGGGGCACCATCTCTTCAGGGCTTGCAGCTTATAAAAAGACCACCATATTTTTGATACGCCTTTGATGTTGTCTTCCAAACTATCTTTGATTTTTAAGTTCTGTTCAACTCTTTCACCGTTAACCTTGATTTCACTTAGGAATTAATAGACCTATAGTTTCCTTGGAAGGATAATTCAGAAATTCTTCTTTCTCTGGCACTATTTTCCGCCCTCTTACTTGGAAAGGTAGGTGAAAAAGTATAAAAAGCTGACCAGTGTTAGGAAGAAATGAAGCTACAGACAAGCTAATACTTTTCTTGAGTTTTCAAACTTGTTGCGCAAGTGCATTACTAAACTGCCAGCAAATGAAACAGTTCTGCATGGTGGTGATGAAGCACACAGACCCCTTTCTCTAGGTCACCGATGACCAAAAGCTGTTACTAAAGGATGACTGCAGTAGGACTGTTGTCACAGTTCCATGCTTGAAGATAAAATCTCCTCCACATACAAGAGCTGCATGCCTCTTCTTCTGACACTCATCAAAGAGACAGAAACTGAAAAGGTCAAAGGAACTACATTATTTGAAGTAAACTAGACACACAGGCAGTAGAACACTTACTCAAGAAGAGAAACTGGAGTTGTCTTTCAAGTGTCTTTAGTAGGCATTTTCAATTTTTAGCTTATTCAATTTGAGATTTACTCCTCCTCCCCAGGCATCAGTAAATGTGACTGAAGATTCATCTTCACTGGGATAAAGAGACAGATGAAGGCTAAAAACAGGTCAGCCATACATGCACACACATACCCCCCAGGATTTATTTACACGCCCTAACCATGTTCAGGTGACATTTGGATGCATTTTCAGGTTCCTGAAAAAATATATTCTATCTATGGAAGTTGCATCTCAGTGTGTCTTTACTCAAAGCTATCCCACTTTCCTCCCACTAAACCCTTTTCATTTCCTCTCCTTTAGAGAAAAAGCTTAAAGGACCTTTTCTCCTCTCATCACTTAATTGAAACAGCTATAAATGGAGATGAATCCACTTAGGAAGTCCCTGCAGAAACTGGAATGTGCATACCTATCCTTTTCAGTATCCACATAGGTCATCCCTGCAGCCTGCTGCCTTTGTTAAGGTACTACTGGCACAGTTTATGGGTTCCTTCCCAAGAGCATTTGTAACGCTACCACAATTATCATTCTGGGTTAACGCTCTAACATTTAACCCTTGGGACACCCGGGGCTTCTGATAAGACCCTGCAATGAAAAAAAAACCAAATTCAGCTCATCAGATATCTGCCCCAACCAGCAATCTTTACTAACACCTGTCACACTTGCTATCCGTAACATCTTCAGCAGAGAAGCACAGGCTGGGTGCTACACGACCTGCTTACAGCACTTCTTGCCCTCTGCCACTTCAGTGCAGAAGTACTGCACTGTAGCTTGGAGAGCTTCATCTGAGGCACTCTGCATAGTCCTATGGCCAGGCACGGTTCCTGCTATATCACGCCTCTCCCAGCATCTTAGCCCTGCTGGAAAGCATTCAGCATTGAGAGGACCCGTCTTTATGCTGATAACACTAAAATATAAAATAATGCCAACAGCTGGTGCTACAAATGGCTTTTAAAAACGATGTTCATTCACTAAAATTCCTCTTGCTACTTTTGACATGAAACACGCAGTCTCTAATTATTCTGATCAAGACGGTGAAATACAAAAACAAACTTTAATTGTGTTTAACAGATATTTAATCAGGACTCACTGAACTACAGATTAAAGCTGAAATTCATAAACCATAATTACCCAATTGTCGCAAGCTTTTTGGTCCACATTCTGCTTCCGTCTGGGCGTCTGGCACTTTGCCCCGAATTTCTTTTAGTGTCTTCTCAGTTTCATTGCTGTTCATGTTTTCCAGCAGAGATTTAGCACAGATTATAAAATATCTGTTCTTGGCAACTTTATTAGTTGTTTTTCTTACAAAGATTATATCCCACCTATCCTCTTGCTTGGGCTGAACAAACAGGCGTATGCTGTGGGTTGTTTCTTGCCACAAGCTGCCCTTTCTTCCTGCCAGAGTTTGTGCTTTTCACCTATTCTATTCAACTTCTGATTCCCTTACCATTGCCATGCTGCCAGAGCTCCATCCAGGTATTGCTGTGTGTTATCTCACATATCTACTATGAATTATTTCTTCCCCTCTTCTTTTGCCGTAGTTAGAAGTGGGTGCAATATGGTTTCCTGATCTGGTAGGGCATTTCAGTGTGCTCGATGCTTTGCATTTGCATTTAAGAGGACATGATGAAAGATATACCTTTCCCACAGGAAGCAGAGGGTGGTGAGGTATATGCTAACCACCAGTTCCTCAGGGAATTAAGTGCACAGGCTCAGACTGCCTCCTGAGAAAATTACAGATTGTCCTTTAGCACGGACAGACTGATTGTGCCAGAGAAACAGGGTTGTCACAGTAATATTCTGAACACCATGCATTACGTGCAGCATTTGATGTAGCCTATATAGGAAAGCAGTATTAATATCCAGTAGGGCTTTTCTTTGTTGTTCTTGGTGGTGGGGTGTTTTTTTTTTTTGTTGTTTCTTTGTTTCTGTTTTTGTTTTTTAACCATGATCCATGCTCCCAAGCACACACAACCTGGTGTTTTTCTAGGTAGAGTTTTCTAAGTTCTAAAGTTTTCATGCCTAATTACACTATACTGTACTTGAGCAGAAAAGGAATGAACCTTAAAGGTGAAAGTACTGTCCATTAAGATGAGATAGTTACATTTAGTATCCAGAATTGGTTAGAAAGTGGTAGCCTGTAATGCTTTGTGTGATCTTCTGCTCCACAAAGACATCTACACTATGTACTGCACACCTTTGATATCAATTTCCTTTTTATTTACACTACGGACTTCTAGGATTTGGTAAAGAGTAAGTAGAGGAAATGCTTTTCAAAAAATTCAAAGGCAGCTGGAAGATAAAGCTGGGAATATAGAAGCTTATATGTGCTGCTATTGTACTGCACCAGGGGCATGTTCTGCACAAAGACAATGCTGAACTTTCTGGAAAGTGATGGAGCTTAGTTACATCTTGCATATTTGCTTATCTTCTTTCCACAAAGGTGCTCACATTGCCTCAAAAATTTATGACTCTTCAAACTCCTCTTGCTCAAAGAAGACTCCCTGAAAAGGATGCTTCAAAGTCTCCAGTGCAGCATCTTTCTCATCAAGAATCATCCTCAGGACTTTGAAAGGGAAGGGTGGACCTTTAAGAAACAATTAAAGCAGCTTACCAAACTGCAGGTCAAACTGGCAAACACCAAAGATAGGTTCTCATGCTGGCAATGGACATCACAGCCAGCCCACTCTGTGGTGGAGAAATACAGAACTCCTGATGGCTGGGCCAGCCTTTACTCCTCTTTAATTGTGGTATGAGTAACGGGAGGGATATGAAAAGGAGGATGTTGTGGAAGCAGTGGATCTCAGTCCTCCGTTGAAGATGCAAAAAGGAGTGAGCTTGAAAAAAAAATGGGATGTCCTACCATGCATATCTGTAATTGCTTTTTCTCGTACTAGCAGGAGCATTCTTGGGGAATTCTGAGTCTGGGAGAAGATACCTGTATTTGTCTCCCATGTCGTTCATAAAGTTGAAACGTTTTTCCTTATTACCCTGACAAAATCTAAAAGAATAGAAGCTAAAGCTGTATCTA
Source organism: Alectoris magna (assembly GCA_030625065.1). Taxonomy (NCBI): domain Eukaryota; kingdom Metazoa; phylum Chordata; class Aves; order Galliformes; family Phasianidae; genus Alectoris; species Alectoris magna. The sequence continues at coordinate 113,788,850 of CM060560.1, forward strand.
TTTCCCTGGACCTGTTATCCACTAACACACAAAACATACATGGATTTTTTTCCACATCTTTCAGTCCTTTTTCATTACCAAACCCCGTATTTCATACATTTATTATTATCACCACCATTTTGCCTACTTTCACTTCCACCTCTTTTGAAGAGTAAGACATCTCTGTTTGTATTGAATTAGTCGCACACATTCCTTCAAAAACCCCTCTACAGCAAGTCTGAAACAAGCAGTAGAGTAGAACCTCAGCAGTCATTGATGCATGTATATCAAGACTTCTTTTTTGTTTGTTTTTGAAGCCTCCCCTGAAGCCTTCATGACTTGACTGACTTCAATGTCTGTGGAAGAACCTGTATCTCACACTTCAGAGCAGTCAGATACCAGACTGGGAAGACAGATATGGAGAAATTTGCTATTTTTTCTCTTTCCCTGTTCCTTTCCCACCTAAGAGAGATTTATTCTTTCTGTCAGACTCACACTCTAGTCTAGTCACAGTTAGATCTTTGTATTTCATGCATTAGTCTGATGAGAACACATGCTACAGGACAGCTGATGGCTTCCTAGAGAAGGCAAGCCTGATTTTTCACAAATAAATTGTTTTGCAGTTTGGCACAACTGTTTGTCCAAGACTTTCAAGCTCTATATTTAAATGGTGATAAAGAAATTGCTATATGGTGTTAGCGTCATTCCTCATTCAGACTGCTCCTCTGAAAACAGCCTACAGCCTCCGAGATGCAAAATGTACTGTTTTAATGTAGCCAAGGTCCCTCTTTGCTACATTGCTAAATCTATTTAGCAGATTCTTCCTGGTATAATCTGTCCCCAGACCTGCGGAAGCTCAGTGATTTTAAGTGTTTTAAACTAATGATAATGGTTAGTGCTGAGAACAGATGTACCTGGCTGTGGTACGATCTATTCTATTAGGCTGTTAGGAGCTGTGTATTCATATTGACTTACCATTTTATGTCTATTTTCAAGGTGTGATGGCTGCATGGGGTGTAGTCTGTGTTTTCCCCTGACATACGATCTATTACTATATGTGTATTGTGTGATACATGGTGACGGCAAGAAGAGAGAGATGGAGAACATCTGCGTGTTTATTTTGATGCCTTATGAAGACTTTGGATGTCTATTCTAGTTGCCCATCAGCAAGATTAAAGGAAGCAGTTGTATATGCTTGCATTTACGCTACACCATAACTCAGGGAATTGTTGCACATCTTAGATGTGTGTGCAGAGAGTTTGAAGACTATGCTAAGTACTGTAGAAGTTTACTTTCCCTGTTTTGAAGGCACTGTGCGTGAGAGAATTCCCTAGAACTAATGGCTGTACTGGTAATGTGCTAAGTGGAAACTTATCCAATCCAAAACACAACAGAGTATAAAACTCTTCAGTCGTATCAATAAACTGTGCTTCACTCCACTTCAGCACAATTAAGTTAAATTTCCATTGAGAATTATTTTCCTGGTTATATTGAAGGATAGGTGCTGTCACTCACAAACGTCTGCTACTGCTGCCTTCTGGGGAGAATACAACATTTGGGCTGTTCTGCAGGTCTTGCACCTTCACATCTCACCTCAGTCCTACAACACATAAGCAAACTTCCTGCTACCACAGAATGTACCACTGACTATGCATGCAGCATAGTCAATTCTGTGTAAGAATTCAAAAAGTAGACACAAGTGAAAAACCGTGCGAGTCTCTACCGGACTCACCATCTTCATCCCGATCAAATAAATAAATGGAGCTTTCACAAGGAAGATCCAACAAGGTGAAAACCCACTACCATTAAAGCAACAAAAATGTGGACAAGCTGAGAAAGATATAAACACCAGACAAGACTCTGGATGTGAATGGAGACATGTAAATTACTATCCTGATTTGGAAAGATTCATTGAAGGTGTCAGTGCAGCTTAGATCACCCCACATTGGGCCAGCATGCCATCAGTTCAATTTCTGAACCATATTTTCAGTGAACGACTCAGTTCTCATCTCGTAGGGCAGCACAGCTGTGCTGCAGACTAAATCCCATAGCCTCTTTGTCTCTGATGCTCTGGCCACTTTGACTAAGGCAGGCACTATAGGCTTAAGCCTAGAACTCCAGCTCTCTTCATCAAAGAATCACAAAAGTATAGAAAATAATTAATTTTCACTTAAATCCAAATAATTTTGGTCTATGGGTGCAAAGAAAAAATTTAAAAAAAGGAAGAAAATACAACCGAGATGTAAATGATATGCTCTCCCTTCACTAAACCATATTCTGGGCATTTTGTCACTTTGTCAGTAGGGATTCTTACAAAAAAAGACATTCTTACAAAAATACTGTAGGTTTAGCCAGGCTTTTGCTTCAGAAAGCAGATAATTTTGCAATGGAAAGTCAGACCATAAAGACAAATTCTAATTTCTGATTGGTGAGGCTCTGCCTATACTTGAATTTGCGTTTTCATCTCCTTCCTCACTAAGTCCACCCACCATGGAGGTCAATTCACCTTCTGCAGCCTCACAGAACATAAGCCATAAACATCCTTACGTTTTCCCAAATCCTTCTTAAAGCGTTCTTTCCTCTGTCGGGGCTTTATAAAGGTGCATGGGGAAGAGGCTACATATCTGACATTTAATAAGAACCTCAAAGAGAACATACACAAAGCACATTAAGAATTTCTTCCTGGTAATCAAAAGGGAGTGAGGACTGCTTGTCCATTGCTAGGACATTGCTCTCTGAGGCTGGCATTTCTGCTTCTGTAGTTACTGCCATTTCTCTCTTATATTTTACGTTCTAGCTAATAAGGTCCTTTTTATTTATTTATTTTTATTTTTTAAGCATAAAAGAAAAACATGTTTTTGGAAATTGCAATTTGATACAATTGGATTCCTTAAGTAAAAAAAAAAAACAAAAAAACAATTTAAGTAATTTGGATTCTTAAACATTGGGACATGATATTTTAACAGCTCAGCTTGGGTCACACCTTAAAGACAAATCATTTTGCTATGCATTTGAGGAATTTCCATGGCTTTGGTTTAAATGAAAATGGATGTTGATATAATTTAAGCTCAAGACACAAAACATAGTATGAGAAGAACCAAAAATGCTTTCTTAATGTATGGGACACAAGTAGGATCACTAGAGTGATGTAACATTACATATTGATGTTACTTGTGTGTACTAGCTGCAAGAAGCAGAATCCTTAGAGTTGGAAGGGACCTTTAAAGGTCATCTAGTCCAACTCCACTGCAATGAACAGTGACATGCACAGCTAGATCAGCCACATCCAGCCTGACCTCAAAAGTCTCCAGGGATGGGGCATCCAGCACCTCTCTGGGCAATCTGTTCCAGTGCCTCACCACCCTCACTGTAAAAGACTTTTTCCTTACTTCCAGCCTAAATCTACCCTCTTTTAGTTTGAAATAACACCCTAGGAAATAATCTCCAAATAATGTAGATATTTATACATATATTGAAAATATATGAGAAACAAGCACTTAGGTCATTCTGTCATTGATCATTGCAGAACTTCTTCCTCTTCTCTACAAAGCACTCATCACCATGCACTGTGGAGGACAAGCAGCAAGGCTAGGAAAGGAGCACAGAGACAATAAAAAGCATCTGTGGGAGTGGTGATCTCAGCTGAGCTAACACCATGCATCTCCCTGCCTTCTCCTCTCCACTGAGTCACTGCTAAGCCCAGTGGTACTTCCAGCTCACACATCTGCAGGGGAAACACCCTGTATGAGGGATGGCATGGAGTCATTTTGGGTCAAGCAACACCTAAGGGGACACACGGGAGAGGTGGAAAGAGGCAAAGGGGCTGGCTTGAAGCACAAAGGGCTTTGGGGAAAGTCAAAAGATGCACAGAGGTACCCTGCTACACCTCCCTGCACAGAGCCTCGGCAGCCGCAGCAGCTTCACTGATGCAGAAATGCAGAGAGATGAGACTCTCACCAAGCCAGCAACCCTGGCCCACAGGGAAAGGGCGGTAAATACAAAGCATGAAATGGCGACAGAAGAGCTATGATAAATACAGGTGTTTTCTACCCCAAAAAAAAGGGCAGAGTTTCTTAGAGGTTTTTTGTTTTGTTTTGTTTTGTTTTTTTAAAGTTATTAGAAATGAGGTTTCACTGGAAGGTAATGAGGCAAAAATTGCAATGGCAAACAGGAATGCTGGCATCAGGGCCAAGTCAGGACCTGATCACAAATGACAAACAGGCAGTGTGTGGCACATAAGGTATACTACAGCTGGGAGGATACCTGAAAATCTGCCTTCTGCCCCTTTTGCAGGTACCCGTGCCATCAGTGTGGCCAGAACTCCAATGAAGCAAATACAGATCAGGGAAGCACAGCAGGAACTGAAAAGGGTGATGCACCCTGACTGTAGGACAGAGAGGATGCTGCTGTTCTGTTAAACAAATAATAACCTTTTCTGCAACCAGAAAGGAAATGGGAAGATGGCAGAAATCTATTTGGCCATGTTGCAGAGAGGAAAGTATTAATTATAGTCTAGTAGCAATCTTTATTCTCATAACAATTTTGTCGAGCCTACACTTCTGGAGAAGTTTCTCATGAGGGGAGGGGAAAAATCCCTAATTCTTAAAAACAACACCAGCCTATGCCTTCTGGTTTTGGCCTGAACCCAGCACCCACAACAGAAACCTTTCAACAGAAGGCAGTAAGGAATTCTCATGGAAAAGGCACAAGACCAAGCCCCACGTTTCCAGTAAAAACTGCCCTTTTTTCCCCTCCTCCCAATCTCATTGTTTCCAAAAGATACAGTGAAAATGGAAGATTGTTGGGATTTCTATAAGAAGATTTGGCAGGTTTTTCATATTTGTTTAGACTGCAAGATATAATTTGAATTTGGGGCTTGCCTCTCTCTCACTAAGAAGAAGAATGAGTTATTTGTTCTCTGAATAAGTATTTGTTATTAGTGGATCAGACATGGATAAGGTATATTATTACAACCATGTTTGTTAGGTATGATTTACATTGTTTGCTGCATATCATCTTAGGCTGTCTTAATTTTGTTATACTTTAAGGGGGTTTTGTTAGGTTTTATGCATTTAGTCACAGTTGGTTGTGTTTTGAACTTTGAAAAAAATTAATACAAAGGAAATTAAAAAAAGAAAAAGAAAATATTTTCAAAATGATGTGGAAATCAAATCTATCCCTCAGTAATTTGATTTGTAGGAAATGGAGAGCAAAGCATTACAAAGCATTACAAACAGAATGCCTTGAAGTGCATCATAATTACTTACATGTGCAAATACATTGTCTAGGTTTAGGCATTCAGTTAATAATAGTCATAATAATTCTATGCCCTTGCACAGGGTCTTTCATCCGAGCGTCTCAAGGTTTGTGTAAACAACTGCTAACTGATGCTTGGCTACTTGCAAGTTCTCTGCTGCTCCTGGGGATGGAGAATTAGGCACAAAAACTCTCCAAGGTCAAGGATAAACAATGATTTGGGGTCAAGGCAGGAAAGATGGTTTCCTGCCTGTAGGTGGATCAGTGATACGAAAATTTGCATCTGATCTTTAGAATGTAATGAAAATCTAAGAATGGACAAGTGCAACAAACATGCAGTACAGAGCTTCTGTTCCACAAAACATAAAGGCTAAGTTGGCATAAATCAGATCTGTGGCTAAACCTTGGTAGAACTCCAGTATATATAAAAATATACCAGCAGTCAGTATTAAAGCACAAAGACTGACGACTTTGCCTACTTTGGAACTCTTTACAACATAAATGGTTCCCATCTGAGGCTCCACAAATGGTTTTCAGACCACGCATCATTTATAGAAGCCTGGGCAGAAGGTTGAACAAATCTAGAAGAAAGGTATCCTATTAAGTTCAGTTTTAACAGAAAGTTTAAAAAAAAAGAAAAAAGAAAAAAAAAAGTAATTACATGCCTTGAGATTATTCTCATTTTGATCAGTGAAGTTTTAAATACCTGAAACTCATAAAACTGTGTCTCCATGTTACACCAAAGCATTTCCACAGCTCCTGACATGGAAAGAAATGCTGAATTTCATACTCTTCTGCTGTTTACGTCCATGCCACACTGTGGCTGCGTTGGCCTCTTCCAAGGCCGGGAGAGGAACCCATGGCTTTCGTACTCCAGACCTTTTGCTCCTTGCTAGCCAGAACTCCACCCCTCATTCACTGCAGTATCTGTTTTCATGCTTCAGTAAAGGACCAAACCCCAAGACTGACGATTTTTGCTGTTTCATTTAGCCATGCCATTATGCTAATGCTTTAAAGTACTAGCTGCTGAAACAGTCATAAATGCCATTCTGCAGCTACTGACCCACGTAGGTACACAACCTATTCTAAGGATTTGACATTAACGCATCCAATTTTTGTTCAGCCTATATTTTAGTGCTCTGTGTAGCCATGACGAGGAAACGTTTCTCTATACTTTTCCATTACCTGTTATGCTTTACACTAATAAAAACAGTGGATATTATTTATTTGTCTGGCTGACTGACAAAGCCAGGCATCAAAGCATCATTCTGGTGTCACATACTTCAACACTCTAATCTTTCAGAACTTGTAAAGCAATCTCTTACGGCGCTTTGTGGGCTGTGAGATCACCCTGACAAACTGTGATAATGTTGGCAATCTCCGAATGGGTGTTCATTTGCAATCTTACTACAGAGGAATTGCTACACTTCCAAATTTGAGGGCTTGACATAAGCTGTCTCCACAAAGCTGTCAGGGTCTATTGTAATGTGGTCTGTGACCCAGGGATTTTATGGGGTTAACATCTATCTCCAGTGCAACTTCATTGTAAGCAGTGGAATTACCCAGAGTACGATTTTACCTATTTTTGCATTCTTTCTCTTTATGCAAAATAGCCCTTATTTGTATGTACACAGAAAAAGTACAAACAGCACCTAGTAACAATATCTGAGTTAGCTGGGGGGGACTGCTCCTAAACACCATGACCTCTTGCGTGCAGATCACACCAGACCCTCTGCTCCCTTCATCATACTCTGTGGCTGAGAAATGAGGCAAATGTCAGGTCAAGCGACACAGCTATTGCCATCATCTCTTCCTTTCCGTATGCTCCCAGTACTGGCAGTCTCTGGGCTGCCGTCCACAGGATATCCACAATTATGGCCCAGATTGAGGGAGGGGTAGAGAAACGATGGTGCTCTGCCAAGTGTGTCAGAACCTGAACTTGATCCATTTTCATATTAAAGCTGGGGACTGCGGGACAACACCATGTTCTCTATAATCCATCTGAGGAAAGGAAAATAAATTATCACCACAAAAAAAGTCAGAGCTAGAGCAGACCTAACATAAATAACTATTTTATATTTGCCTCTGAACTTTAACCAAAGAAATATGCTGCCTTGATGCCGAAGGAAGATTTTTAGCATGCCATAGGATGGTTAAGTGTCACAAGAAAAAGTGAGACAGAGAGTCTGTCTTTATCATATTTATGAGGGTCACAAAACTGCTAGAGAGGTAATTTAATTTGGAAATTACTTAGGAGTCCTTTATAAAAGCAGGGAATGTGGCATGGAAATAGAAAACTGAAAAAAAAAAAAAAAAGTGCATCCAGTGTTTCAAAATACATTCTAGGCACAATAGCCTTTCCCTGCTATCATCCCCTGAGGCAAATTTACCAGCTCTGCTGCTCCTCACAGTTAACAGAGGATGTTCCTCAAATCCTGCTCTGGATGCTGGCTGGCGGCTGTAGCCCTGCCACATTTGGACAAAAACCCGTGATGGGGCACAGATGTCCCTCACCCGTGCACTGCTGGTGCACGGCCTTAACCTTAAGCACTGGTTTGAATATTTTACTGAATTAACATTGGGATTTTTTGCTGTCTTTAGTGCATTTTTTTACCAAAGGAGTTCTATTCCTTGGATTATTCTATATAATCAAAACATAAATTATTAAAGATTTACTGTGCATAATTTTATCCCCATTTAAACTATTTTTTTTTTTTTTTTTGCATTTTATTCTCTATGGAAAAGGAAACTTAATGTCATTTTCCAACCTCAAGAATAAGCACCTCACTGCAGTGTTACTGGAGATTTTTAAAAATCCATATAAATTCCAAACTGGCCCCACATTACAGCAAGCTACCTTCTGCTCTTGTCAGTAAATTGCTGGCTGTTTTCACAAGGATCTGCACACTCTCACGTCTTCTTAGCCCTTCAGAAAAGTGAGTACAGCCTTGGAAGAAAAAGGTAGACGTTTTAATGTGTGTACTATCTTAGTGAAGTCGGCAGACTGAGTAGATACGAAAATGGGGTGGCATTAGCTGCCAACCAAAAGATCCAAGGGCTTCAATAGGTTGATATGAATGCTGCAGATGGGACAGTCCTGAAATGGTATGGAAAATGGTATGTGCTTTTCATTCGTACAGCACACTGACTGGTAGTCAATGTTATTACTCTAGAATAGGCTGGAATTGGTGAGTACACTTATATGCTAGTAACTATTTTACTCTTTTCTACAATAATCTATGTTTGTAAGAAAGGAAAAGCTAGTGCCACTTTAGAAGCTTTTTGCTAAACACAGTTGAATTACAAAGTTTCTCCCAATTATTTATGTTTTCAAATATTTTTAATACTGACAATAAGTTGCTATATATCCAAAATTATTTCAAAAATAAAGAAAACAAACTATCACTGGTAGCTCAATATTTATAGAGGGAAATCAACAAAAACATATTAAATTTAACATAAACAACAGGATTTATACTATGACAGCAAATTTTAATGTAATTCATTTGTCATATAAATTACGTCCATGGGGAGGTCCCATGAAATTAATTAGGTCAGAGAGAGAAGGAAAACAAATCAAAAACTTCTCCAAATTCCAAATAACAGGTTTTAAAGATAGCTATATCAACAATGTCATTGGAAAGTTCTTCCCTCCTCTGCCTCTTTTTCTTTCCCAGAGAGCAAAATCGTCAGACTGAGAATGATCTTTGCCTACCAAGATAAAGGAAATTGTATAGGTCCAAGTACACAACATTTCTGAAGTGAAAAGCTTTGCATGCAGCACTGTCTTTCCAAACTACAAACTCCCTGCAAGAGTTCTGAAATATAATTTAGTAAAGACATTCATTGTGTCTATGTGGCTTTTAAGCACAAAGCTGCAATTGCAAAATCTGGGCATGAAGCATTCATCACACAACACAGAAAAGCAAAGGGCAAGAGGGCAGAGAAAAACAATAAGGATTTTAGATGAATTTTAATTCTGCTCAAACTCATCCTAAAATCAAAACTCTGAAGCTTTGTCTGTCCATTAGTTTCTCTAGAGTTTATATAAAACAGAATTTGCCCTTGTACTTTTCCTGTACCACTCTAGCTCCATTTACTAAAAGAAACAAGACTTAGCTTTTTTCACTCTTCTCAACACAGCTCACTGAATTGGAGCTGTTGATACATATACACCAAATCTAGCATATTTTCCGATCCCATTCTGAACACAGATCAGATTTTGCTCTTATTGCTGCCTGCGCAACATTCTGGGAAGACTGAAGTAATAAGGACGCAATAGGAAGATGACAAAATGCAGGGGAGTAACAAACAGCTGATGGTTCTTGATCATAATTGACATTAACATACCATGCACTAGCGGATAACTCCAAAATACAGATTTCATGTGGATCATGTGAGGACATGAGATCACATTTCTGCCAGCCCTTCCATGTTTTAATGATACAGTGGGGGACACAAGATATTGAATAAGGTATGCGGTTTGCTAGTATGAAGTCAAAGCATCAAAACATTTTCAAAAACTGCACCAGAAAGAATGAATTTATAATGGATCTATGCTTTATGTTTTGATGTGGCAGAGTTCTCGATCTCGTAGAAAGTTCCTAAAGCTCAATTTACTACGTTGTCAAATATTGCCTAGGGGAACAATCTGACTTACAGCATCTTTATGACTGGTGATGAAAGAACCCTGTTTCACTTTTAGATCCCAAGTTTGGCTCAAGATAGCGCAGCAGAGAACAGAACATCTTTTATTTTATGCTGGATGTTGACAGTGTTCCCCTTCAGCACAGAAGTAGGTTTTACTACATGGAATTCTTGCAGAGTTCACTGTTGAACTTTAGATTTTGGGGATATACCACATCCTTCATTATTACTGCTGCTGAAGATATGTATTACAGTGTCCTCTTATCACTGTAGCACCTGTAATGGAAATCTTTATAAAAAATTGGGGAAAAAAAAATGTATTTAACCAGGTTTCAGAATATCTTATTCAGCTTTGGAAGGGCTTCAGAGCACAGTAACCACATTAATTGGATATAATATGGACAGCCAAGGGTAGCCCTGTTACTGTGCAGCTTTTACTGTTGTCATGTTGTTTCAAAACACTTTTCATGTTTTAACCAGTTACAAATACATATGGAAGCATTGCGTGACACTGGACAACACTGCAGATCCATGGGAAATAACTGTTGCACAAGCATGGAGCAATCTGCACAAATATAAATAGCATGGCCCAAGTCTGTTCTAAATCACATTTATGTGAATTCATGGAAGTCAACTAGTACTACTGGTAGAACAGAACAGATAAGAGGATACAAAAATATAAAATATGGTACGGCTGTACAGTTATCCTCGGGCCAAAGCCTGTCAATCTGCCATCATTTACATTCTCCCACTTCTCAGTATGGCTTTACAGGAAATAAGAAAAATAAGAATATCTGGTATTTCTAGTTTTATCTTGCACTGGAGGACACACGTCCAAGAACATATGGACAGAAATGTGTCAGTATCCTACATCACTTTTATTTCAAAAATGTTATTAATTTTTGTGGGTGGAGTCCAAAATTTTAATGCCATATTAACAAACAGTGGCTGTTTTTGCAATGCACGGTTCAGAAGGAGCACTTGTATAGCACTGCGAGGATAAGATTTTAACTCAATCGGAAATGATTTTCTGAACTGTAGTGCTCTCAAAAGATAAGTATTACTACTACTTACTCGTTTTCACAGTTTCACCATACACCTCACTTCCGACCACCAATACGAAGCAGATCTAGACTCTCCATACACAGAACTTTAAATGAATCTCCTTTCACTTTACCACGTACAGCATATTACTTCAGGATTGGTACTTTCAGTATTAGTCTCAATTACATGAGTGATGAATGCTACTCCAGTCAAAAAGCAAGACCAAGACGCTAAAAGTCTTTATCTGTCTAACCACCTAAATTTCAATCCAAACATTCCCAATCAACTTAGCTTCTTTACCAAAATCACACGTACAGACAGATACTGTGGTTATTTGCCACACAAATGTTCCAAGTGAATACAGTGAAAATCAAATTGCCAAAGGGCTTTTCTGCAGTGAATTAACAGGTGGTTTGGCATTGAGATCTCTACCTGTTAGTGGTTTTCATCTTTGGTTTCAAGACAGAAAATGGGATGATACCTTTCAAAGCTGCATCTCAAGCAGACTGTGCGAAGAGCAAGGTTTCATTCCAACCAAATCTCTCTCTCTCTCTCTCTCTCTCTTGCAAAGTTGAGGAAAACTGCCAACCACTGCTGCTCTTGCCATCAACACGCCATGTAGATGTTAAGAAAAGGCAAAGTAAAGGGAGAGAAAAAAAAAAAAAGAAAGAAAAATATAAGTTTTACATAAACAACAAACTGGCTACATTTGAGGACAACAAAATAAAGAGCATTGGCTTCAGTACGAGGAAATAAACAAATTCATTAAACCTTGGAATAGCTTAAGCTGAGAGTTACTGGATATAGAGAATATTTCTCTAAATTCAGCTTTAAAGAATACAATATTTTGAAAACATATGATAAACCTAAAGGGACAACATTAGAGAAACATACCTATTGTAGCATCAGATGCACTACACCATTACTCATAAAGCAGGTTAAGTCCCTTCAACAAACACCTTGTAATGCAGTATAAGCACTTACAATATGTTCTTGCCTGCAAATAGCCCAGGGTGCTAGAGGTGGGGTTTGTTTTTTGTTTTTTCAAGCCTTCTACATGGGCCTAACACTGCCTTTGTTGAAGGTAGTGTTAACACGCATCAAATGCAGTGGGAATCAAATGTGGTTAACTGCATACTTTGAAAAATCACAGCCAATATGTTCATCTGATGCCCTTATTCTCTGAGGACAAGTGTGGGCTATGGAATAGCACAAATAATAAGGAGCAGTAGTCTCAAGTAAGCTTTTCAGAATCAAGGAAGCTTGTTTCATTTCAGGAGCACATTTTTAATGGACAACTGGGGATGTGCATCTTCAAAACAATAGTCAAGAGTAAGTAAAAGACTGCCAAGATAACCTTACAGTGATAGAAGTTTCAATACCTTTTAATAAAAACCAAACAAACAAAAAAACCCCACAACAGAGTTCTTCAATGGAACTCTCAGCAACCATTAGGAGAATAGAAGCCAGTGAAAGCATGCTCCTTGGATTAATGCAAAAAGTCAGTACCCCTCCACTAACAGTAAATTTAATGAGAATGACTCCAACCCATTTGCTACTAATCAAAATGGGTTCACATTCACCAGTACACAGAAAAGTAGAATCCTAACGATCAGCTCCAGTAAAACTGTTCTACAAAGTTGAATATACTAAGTTAGCTACGGAACATGAGAACTGCATGATTACATTGCATTAAGTTACTTATACTAATAAAATGAAGGATCAGAGTTGAACAGAAAACAGCACTGTCTTACCATGGGCATGTAAACACTATGGGTGGGAGCAAAAACTCCTAAGCTGGGAAGTGAAAACAAAACTGGTTCTTTTTTTCCCCATAAGTGCTTCTAGAAAAATCCACTGGATAACTAACATGGAAATTTTCTGTAGAGTAGCTAGAGAACAGAGAAAAAGAGCCTTCCAGAATGAGCAGCTGGGAAATACTTGTTTTGACTTTTCTTGGGTAAAACAGTTATTCTGAAGGAAATTTCATATTTCAAGAAAAAGAATTTCTGCTGAAAAACCATTCAAATGGAAAATGTCTGGCCACATCTACAAAGGGCAGGACCACTGCCCTCAGCCAGGGAAAGAAGTATGCCAAGACCGGTGGACTGGGTAAGTCCCAGGCTCTAGTTCTGGTTTTGCCATGGTCTTCTTACACAATCCTGGGCAAACTGCTTCCATTCCCTGTGATGCTATATCTTCTCCAGCCTTTCTGTTATGGAATCACAAGATATCCTGAGTTGGAAGCGACCTGCAAGCATCACCGAGTCCAATTCCTGGCCCCACACAGCACCACGCAAAATTCAAACCCTGTGTCTGATAACAGTGTCCAAACACTCCTCCAACTCCAGTACTGAGGGCCATGCCCACCGCCCTGTGGTGCAGACCCTGTCCCTCACCCCCAGCTGCCCCTCCCCTGACACAGCTCCATGCCGTTCCCTCGGGCCCTGTCGCTGTCACACAGAGCAGAGGTCAGCGCTGCTCCTCTGCTCCCTGTGAGGAGCTGCAGCCGCCATGAGGCCTCCCCTCAGCTCCTCTGCTCTGCGCTGAGCACAGCACGGGACCTCATACATTTTGCCCTCTAGACCCTTCCCTATCTTCGTAGCCCTCCTTTGGACACACTCTCTAGTAGTTATACGTCTTGATGTTGTGGCAGCTCAGCCTGCAACAGTGCTTGAGGTGAGGCTACACAGCAGAGAGTGGGACAATCCCTTTCCACTCTTGGCTGTGCACCCTTCAGGACAGGAACCATCTCTCACTATATGTTGTATGCTGCACAATTTAACACACATGTTTAAGGACTTCGAGCACTGCAATAACAACAGTATTTTCCTTCCTATATCAACTAGTTCCTTATACTGAGAAAAACGCAACCTATGGTTGCAACACACTGCTAATCAAACACTATTGTATACCATGGGGACGCAGGGGGATGTCTTTTCATCATAGAACTAATCAGATTTAATACACACAGAATCAGACAACTGTATAGCCCAGTCTTGTGATCTGTGTTCCAAGCTGCCAGAAATGAGGCAGGAAAGAAGGGGGGCCATCTCCTGTGTCCTTAATGAAAGAAGAAGAGAGATGACTGGACTAAGAGCTGATGAGGTTACAAGGCAACAGCAGTGCCATGAGTTGTTTGGGCTTAAAGCCAGATGTCTTGTATTTCCTTTGATTGTTTCTAAATAATTAATGGAATTAATTTAATCATGTGACCCCCTCCGCTTTTTTTTTTTTTTTAAGTATTTGGCTCTGTGTACGAACACTAAATATAAAGGAGAAAAATGAGATTGTCTATAGCATGCTGAATATTGATGCTGTGTGTTCAGACTGCATCAACAGCTGATACTCATATCCAGAAGACAGTATATCTACAGCACACACACTGTCTGCATGAAATAGATCAAGTAGTAGCCTTCGTGCTCCATCCATAAACCAGCTCATCTATGGCATATGGGCACTGCATGTTTGAAGTAGTAAAATAGAGGGTACAGTTTTCTCTCCGCCCACACTGAGATGAACCTGCCACTACTATTTCACGTAACATTTTCTGGCAGGCTCCCAGTTTTCAGTCATGCTGGTTTGCTTGAAAGAAACACTCAGAGGAGACTCGGCTCGTCTAGCTGTTTGAACAAACAAAATAATCACATATCTTGAGCTAATGGTCCAAGGCTTAATGAAGTTCATAGAAAAGTGGCTACATATGATGTGAATGTTCCCTTCTGACTTATTCAGATCAGTCACTGCTGTTTGTAAAAGGAAATGGATTATGAGCATAGTAAGTAGCCCTGTGCTCTGGTCTAGACAAGGTTTTGCTCGGTACAGGAGTAGTCAGTGCACAAAGAAAAATGCAAACGCTAGTAGTAAAAAATCCACTTTTCCAAATTTTTCTACACTAAGGCCCTGACTGTAACTGTAGGAGAAAGTGTGCTCCTGTATCTTACTTGTTGAAGGTTCAAGTCTCAGAGGCACAATAATACTATATGAATGTTTATAACACTGGGGTTAGACTAACGATGTAGGATTGCCAAAATGTAACACCAGAAATCCTGAACAAGTGAAGACTAATGAAGGCAGCTCCCTACTCCCTGCCTGTACATGTACTCAGTAAAAACATCTGTCTGTTCTCCTACATGCTTCTATGGCATACTCTCAGCTCCTTCATGCAATTCTCCAGCTCCACTCGTCTGCTACTTGTCTACGCATCTACTCTCTTTTCCTACCACATTTCTGGTTACCTTGAATCACATGGCATCAATCACCAGATAGTTTTAAATGTGGCAGCTGTAAGGTAATGGAGGTGAGAGAGAAATCTGTCAACTTGGGGCTCACTCCTGCTTTGTCCAGCAATGCCCCAGATTTTTGGAGGTAAGAATACAGCATCTTCACAGATGTCAAGAAAAAATTCCAGAAACATGCATAAAGCTGACCTAGGAGTCAGCAAGGAGTGTAAGTGGGAAGCTGGAGAGTGCTTGGACAAACCTACTTCTTAATATTTTAACCCTAGCTCCTGGTTTGGTAGTCTGTGGATCAGTAACCAGTACTAGTGTTTTCTATAGTTGAGATTCTTCAGTCATGAGGAGTGAATGCTAAAGAACTCCCCATCAAAAAGCCTGGCCATAATCTTCAAGGACTTAGCAGGCAAGGCCAAGCAACTCTACAAGCATCTTTCTCCATCATAAACTCAGAAAGCCATTTGGGTTCATAGGTAGAAATTAATTTCATCATAGGAAGACCACAAGGGCCATATGCCTTAGCCTCTCAACTGGAACTGGGGCAGTGACAAAAACTGTATCAGCCCCACACACTGTAAAGAACTTCAGCTGGAGAGAGCTTCATTACTACCAGAACCCAGACTACAGCACTGCGGAGTACCCTATGGATGACAGCTCATGCTGAGGGGCACTTCTGCAAGAAGAGCAAGATGAATGAGACTGACCACACTGAGCAGCCAGAACCTTACTCTGTCCTGTAAGCCTTTCTCTAAAACGGTTATGAGGTTGTATATCACCACACAAAAATGCAGAAAAAAACAAAACAAAACAAAACAAAACAAAACAAACAGAAAAGAAATCACGTTGGTTAAAAAATGAACGTGAAGAGCAACAAACAGAGAAACTTAAAATGACTCCTTCAATTTCTACCAGCTACGTAAGTAACAAGTACCTGATACTAGAGTACCCTCTCCTTGAAAGTCAGTCACAGATAAATAGGCAGGGGGTTTTGCATTCAGTGAAACTGTTTCAAGACAGGAATGATCACGTAGGAAAAAGCCAAATTATTTACAAGGTAGAAACAGTGGAAATAGTCAACAATATAGTTGGTCGGCATTTACATCTCAGTACTTCACAAACAACCCCTGTATTTGCTTTTTTTTCAGCATTTTGGGAGAGAGGATCTGTTAGAGTGAGATGATGACATTTTTCCTGTGGCACCGAGGTTCTCTGAAAGTGACTACATATCAAACTTTGCTGAGAATGCACCTTTTGTTCCTTCTGCTTTATTTCCCTTTAATGATAGCTTTGCAGTGAATCCCATTTGTAAGTAGCTCAAATAAATGCAAATTTTATCTTGTAAGCAATACCTTCCAAAATATTACTACAACTGAAAATAAAAAATGAAGAGCTAAAAAGCCCTGGGTCTTCCCCAGTGACCCCGTCTCCCCAGGGTACTGGACTACTTGCCATTACTGTATGTGGAGTACCATGCAGGGTATTTGGCATCATAAATATGTACTGTATTGAAAATATACAGTCCAAGTCCCCACGGTCCTACGTTCTAGTTAGAATTAGACTTGTACAAATAACTGATTTGAGTAGCTGACCAAACTGTGAACACAGAAAGGAAGGAAACAACACCACCTAGGAGTTTTATAAAATGGGGTAGCTATTTGTTTGTGTTAAATACATTATAATTAAAGTAGGCTTTGTTTCAAAACAAAGTCAGAGATCTTGTTTAGACACAAAAGACAAAAGTTTTTGGCTTTAAAGAATTTTAATTTTTTTCACAGATTATTTATTTTCCATAGGCTTGGCTAACTTGTATCTGAGGCAAGCAGATTTTTGCACAGAAAATATTCCGTTCAACAATTTTACCCAAATCTAAATCTAAGGGCTAAACTACAAGTCCACCTGCTCCTGACTTCTCTAGGGCTATTTCTGATGGCCTTCCTTCTAGTGTAGACGTGCAAACCAGCCCTGACCATAGTCTTCTATAAAATTCATTCTACATGGGAGATGACAGTATGGGTCAGAAACACACAACAGTGAATAAGCTCACTTGACCAATGCAAATGAGTTCGACCAGGGAGGCGTGGGATTTGCTTTCTGGTTTTGGTTCAGCCCCAGCTTGTGCATCCAAGGTGAGTTATTTCATTTCTTTATGGTTGTTTGTCTGTCTGTCCCTCACCTCTAAGCAAATTTAAGCATTAGATACACCTCCTGAGGTGTGTCTGAATGGCATCTAATATAATAGATTGCTTATCTTAACTGGAGCCTGCGTGATTTATTATAATATAAATAACTGCTCGACTGCAATCAAATCTCTTTTTAATGCCAATAGTTTCACTTGCATATACTTAGCGGCCCATCATGGGACCATCATTTTCTTTTTTAATTAATTACTTATTAATAGAGGTAAAATATGAATGGATGGCAAGTCTAGATTTTTCCTGTTTCATCAGTTCCAGTGGTAAAAGAAAGCATCTCATTTACTGCTACTAGGAACCAATGGGGACATGTAATGAATGAAGTCTGAAACCCTGGATCCCCTTGGCACTTTTATGTCCCCATTATTTGGGGATAAATCCATTCAGACCTTCAGGGAGGGCAAGACAGGTGGCTTTAAAACTGCTTGGTGAAATGCCAAGCAGGTAACCTCTACATTCTTGTGAGATTTGGCCACAATATTGCAACTGGCATGAATGGGAAATGCAAGCTCCTAATGCATTCCTAGGGCATATCTGTAAAGAGGTAGAAGCAGCCTGTGAGGCTGGAAGAAAGAGGTCAGAGTGCCTCTGCTTTAGAGACGCCGTACCTCTTATGGGGCCCGCCTGCTTACCCAGAAGGTGACTAGAATTTCTTAGAAAATAAATAATCTAGAAACTAATGCGAAATGACGAACTCTTCAACTCTGACATGCAGTGCTGAGGGCTGGGGGTGGGGAGGTTTTTCAGAGCATACGGGGCTGTCACAGACAATAAAGTCAGTCACGTTTTTAAAACACTGGGGACAGAGTTGAAAATGTGCCCCATTATGTCATGAGATGTACTCCCTGGTTACAAAAGGTGCGTGGGTTACTGTGAGCTCGAGTGCTAATTTGCTGAGACCGTAAAAGGCAGAACAAAGTGCAGACTGAGAAAGAATAACTGCGTGATCGTATTTGTTGTATGGGCCCGGTCCTGTGCGCCTCAGGTATCCTGGAGTACAATTTCTCTCCATGTTTCTGACTACTGCTCTTTAGCAGGCAAAAACACACCGCTGCCATCTCACAGCCTGCTCGTCTGTGAAGCTGAGCCTCATCTACAGCCTCCTGCAAGGGGACCACTAAAGCCTTCCAGGCCCTGCTGTTCAGCATCAACACGACTGTGCTCTGTCCAAGGGCCACATCTGCAGTCAGCGATTCCCGCCCGCACGCTAATGCCCCTGCTTCCCCTCCGTGCCATGCTAAAGAAGCAATTATTATAATTAAAAATAAATCCTTCTCTCTGTTGATTGTACTTACTGGCCATTGCTGCCATCTAGCCAGAAGCATCACCAATATTAACGGAAGCCTTCAGCCTGTTTATTTTCCCTTTGCTGCCGGCCTGGAGCAGGGATAAATGCCTCCCTTGTTACTCACTACCTCAGTGGAGAGATTTGTAAACTTTCACAGGGGTTTCCTTTTATTTTTTCAACAGGTGACAAAATACTGTATGAGTGCAGGTGCTCTGGGGACACAAACAGGAAAATGGAGATCAGACGCAGCTGTAGCTGAAGAAAGGGAAAATTCAGTAAAAAAGACAGCAGATAAGAGAATGCTAAAAAGAGCAAAGAAATGTTTGAGAAGGGGCAGTTAAATATATGTATATATCTCTCTCTATATATTGCTGACTTACTCCTGCAAGGTAGCTCTAGCAGAATAATTTTGTTTATTTTGTTGTCATGCTAAATTTTGGCAGGTGTTACTGGGGGAAGGTTGGAAGTTTATTGAAAAAAGTTTCTAGATGTTATTGGAAAGGGATTAAGAAGCTGTTGACTCAAGCTAGCACTGAAGGTTGTGCTGAAGGTCACAGCTGAGGGGCACTGGCTGGTGTTACTGGACGTGGTAAAGAAGGAATGATAAGGACGTGATTTCAGAGTGCTCCCAAGTTCATATTCATTCTTCAAAGAATTTGTTCCAAAAATTCAGTCATGGATATGTTCCTACTGGAGGGCTCACTCTGCAGCCATCCTTTCATCTCCTTTTGGTATATATGGCATGAGATACGAATGAAAAAGAATATTACAAAAAGGATATTTAGAAACATTCAGATGGAGTTTCATGGACTGCTTTCTGCCTAAACTTCAGCTTTCAGAAGCCAACTTAAATTCGCAGACACTGTAGGAGCTCACATCTCTAGACAGCACAGTTTCAGAGCCCCAATTGCAGTGGCAAACAATGGGTAAAGAGAAAATAATTATGAATGCATTATAAAAGGCACCGATCACTCTGACCATAATATTCAATAAAATAAAAGAGGGGAGGGGAGGAGTACAATGAATATTTGTGAATCAAAATTTCTTTTACTGTGCTTACCACACAGGGAAAAAAGAAAAAGCTGTATTTTGCTTCCCTGATTTTTTTCCACTAAACAGGGAGGTTTCATGGGTATTCTAGAGTAATATTCAGCTGTGAATCCAATTTATGCAGTGGGATAGGATTAAAAAAGGAACAGAAGGTCTGGATTCTGAACCTGCTCTAACAGCTTTGATTTGAATACAACCCAAGTCTTGAAATGGCTTGTTTTCCACTTCTGGTTTGGAGCTGGTTGAAATATTGCCACAGTAGCACTTCCTGTAAAATTTTTGTCCAAGATTCTCATTATTTGGAATTAAACTCTAAAGATTTTGGCACCGTGAAATCCAAACAAAACTCCATTCCTGACTCAACTGGCCCAGGAGTCAACTCAAGCTTAATCTGGTCCTGGGTCCAAATCCAGCTTCAGCCCATTTCCACTGTTATATAGATTATGCCATAATACCACCTCCAGCTTCGGGATTTATAATGCCTCCTTGCAGGATGCATATTTGTGTGTAAATACATAAATCATATCAGATAAACAAAGAAGGCATGCCAGAAAACAGGAGGGGAGGGAAGAGGAGAGATACCTACCAAGCAGTTTGTCTCTAAAGTGTTGCCAGTTGTGAAAGGACTTGACGTGCTAATATCCGCTCATTCAGACTCTTACAGACATGCTAAGAGCGTGACGGCTGGCAGGCAGTGCATTTAAGTGCTGTTACTGAGGCCCCCAAATATTGACAGAGTGCCAGACTCTGAGAAACTATTGATGTATGCAGCCGGCCGCTGCTCCAGACACCTCTCAGACAGAGTCTTTAAATGTCACAGATTAATGAATTTTCATGAAATGGAGAATGAGAGAAAGAATTAAAAAAAATATATATCCCACAGCACCAACATGAAAGCATCTTTTATCCCTACACAAAATTCTGCCCTCAAGCTTCAAGATTCCTAATAGATTGTAACAGATCGTAAGTCAGCAGTAGATGTAGGGTCGAGGAGGTGACACCCTCGAGATCATGCAGAGCATCCTCAAACAAAGCCAAAATGAGAGATGATCATTCTCAGAAAAAAAAAGAAAGAAAGAAAGAAAGAAAAAAGAGTCAGGAGGCACTTGGATCTTTAACCAAACCCATAAGTCATGCAGTTTAAGGGGTAGAACTGGCTAAATGGTTCATATTTTGAGGCACAAATGGGGCCAAACTGCAAAGGAGGGATGTTGAGCTCTAGAGTCATTCTGATAGTACTTGGACCCCTTCCTTGTACTTGATAGAGTTCTTGATCTTACCCAAGAAGTGGCAAACTTATGATAGAACATGCTCATGTCATCAGATAAACCAAGAATGCTGATTATTTATCTTTTTTCATTTACATCAGTGAACTCTAGTATGTATGAAAGAGCTTCAAATATCATTAAACTGTAATAATGCAAAATGCAGTCGGGGAATAAATGACAAATCTATGCAGAAGCCATCACTGAAAAAGGAAGGAGGTGAAGGGATGATGTATGCAAAGGTATAAACAGGCCATTTATAGGTAGCTGTTAAAAATATGATATTGGTAAGCCTCTCTGAACACAGCCACTGGCAACCATATGCCATTTGCTTCATTGCCCTTGGGCAATTGATTCCTACAAGGCTTAGCTGCCCTCTGTACAGGCCAGCATGCTGTGGAGTGGGAGTACTATGGAGCAGGAGCCATGCGCAACACAGCCTTGGTGTTTAGGGTCAGCTCAGTGAGCTAGGCCACACATGTGCTGCAAAGGGTCCTTCATCTTCAGCAGCTGAGCAGGACCCTGTGGTTTTCCACTTACATTTTTGCTGCAAAACAGTCAATATTCTTCCCCCCATCCCCAAAGTTTGTGTAAGTATCCTCTGTCTCTGACCATACAAGCCTTTGCTGACCCCAGCAGCTATAAAATAAGCACAAGGAATGTTCAAGAGGAGCTTGTTTCCACATCATTTTGTCAGGCAGGTTATTGGGACTACCATCGCCAATGCAAATAAATAAGAATTAAAAAAGCACTCAAAAGTTGAAGTCAATTTTCTGACTGCAAACAAGCACAGGGACTCTGAAGCTAATCTCCAGCTCCTAACAACATAGCAAGCTTTAAGTTTTGAAAGCCATCAGACTCCTGCAGGTTGGCACTCATGGCAATCAGCTGCATCCTAGCCATTAGCATTACCCACTCTGGTCACCACCTAAAGCAGATCTTCCCTACCATTACACATTCCACAGTGGCCGGTTTTGCAAGATGCTCTCCAACCCATTATCCACTCTACAAACGATCTGGAGGAAGCAGCAAGCAGTCAACCTCTGCAGATCAGGCAAAGCACACATGCATGTAAGAGTGGGTGACACAAATGACTGATTTAAGTATATGAGAAGGCAAAATGTCAAAGGCTTTCTATTCTGAGAACAATCTGTAGACAAACAAAGAAGAAAATCAATACAGATTTTTACACTGGGAACTATTTTACACATCATTGCAAACTTACTCTTAAAGGTTTTTACGGTTTCTAAAGAGTCTGTCTAACATTACAGCCCCTTCTGGCCTTCTCTTCACACACACTCCTTTTCCATTCTCCTTTCTTCCTCTCCTGTTTTAAAAAGAAAATGAGGAGCCATCACAAAGCACTGACCCAGTGGTTCACTCAGCCCAGTAGCTCACCTTCAGCAAAAGCCAGCACTGTCTGTAGAAATCTGTCTCTTTTCTGGAAGAGTTGAAATAGCAATCTAACACTTTTAGAACACAAAATTCTAAATGAACATGTTGGAAAGGGAGCAAGTGGGGCAACTGTCTAACTTACTGCAGGAATGGTTTTTTTAATGAGGTTTTGGCATTTTAACTAAATGAAGGGATCGAGTTAGACATAACAAAGTCATGTGGCTTGTCTGAAGTTATGCACAATGCTTCTCTCCCTGTTTTTCTTTTGCAAACACTAGTACAGCTAAGTCTCGTCCCTGTTTGCTTTGTATGCTATGCATGTTAACAACAGCCGTTTTGGTCCCATAAATTCAGTGTTATCTCCAAGACAAAGGTGGGGAGAAATCTGGAAGAAGTGGAAGTATTAAAGATTACATAAAATAAAATAAATAATGTATGCATGCACAATATCAATTGAAAATGAAAGAACAGATAAAAGACATTACACAATCACAATTATTACGTTTGAAAGGGTCCTTGAAAGTTTCTTCAATTCAAATTCCTTCATTTAGTTTAGGAGAGTATCAAAGGCCACCTCCTTGTTCTAATCTAGTCTCTTTGATTGTCTCCTTACACTTTCTATCCATTAATTCATTGTAATCATTTCTGATTACTGTTGTCTAACTTTCATCCTCTTCTTTCCTCCATGTGTGTGCACACATCACAGACCACAACCAGCTTGCATGCACCCCTGCTTGTTAAAAGTCCCACCTCTTCTGCCGACTTACTGCTCTCCTAATCAAAAGGGCAGGAGGAAACAGTCAGGATTCATTCTTCTACCTTTCCCCTTCTCTCTCCCTCTCTTTTTTCAAATGGCATAAATGTCAACTTTCTAAAAGGATGTTTGGCATAGCTGAGTTCAGTCATGTAATGTACAAAGTCGGCATGATCAAAAGGTTGCAGGGCTGCCCACTGCTAAAGAGGAAGAAAAAAAAGGAAACAGGGATATCTTCTGAAGTGTGAAAGAATGCATGAGCCAACTGTTGCCACTGGAAACACCATGTCTATTAGTAGCAGCAGTGGGTCTGAAACAAAAAAGCGCATGTCCAGATTCCAACTTTTTCTAAATTCAGAGCTGTTTTGGTCTGATTTTCCTCCTTTAAAAACAAAACAAAACAAAACGAAAACAAAAACAGGGATATACACAGCTGTGGAACCGAAAACTTTTATTCTCTGCACCATTACGCACAACAGACTATACCCATGTAAAAATATAGCAGCTGTTTTTACAGGCGAAACAGCAAATCAGAACATGGATTCACACATCAAAAATACAGCCTCTGTGGTAGTTTTGTACTGCTACCTCTTACCACAGAATGTTCATTCTCATTCTATCCACTGCTGAAAAAGAGCAGAGATTATTCTTCCCTTCCACACAACTAAGATTGTTTTGATTTCACGTGGAAACTGGTTTGCAACAGTAGGGTGCTTCACGATTGCTAAACACACGCTCACATGTTCCTCTACAATTCTGATGCAGTGCATCTGATTCTATTCAGCCATTGTATTTGCTCCACTCTGCTAAGTCCTGTGAAAATTTTCACCTTTTCTTACCAAATGTCAGCATTAGAGAACACGACAGCTATGCCATTGACTCCTGCAAAATGCGTGAATTCAGTGGCCCACAAGCTGGTGGTCCAAATATTCAGTATTAATAATCTCTCTGTGAG
The DNA here is from genome assembly GCA_030625065.1 of Alectoris magna. Classification (NCBI taxonomy): domain Eukaryota; kingdom Metazoa; phylum Chordata; class Aves; order Galliformes; family Phasianidae; genus Alectoris; species Alectoris magna. The sequence goes on from CM060560.1 coordinate 113,812,910, forward strand.
CCGAGACTCAGTTTTCTTGCCAAAAGATAACCCAAAAAATGTAGACAGAAAAGCTCATTTTCGATACCCATTTAATAGAAAAATCTTAATTATAGATAGCTTTCAGTCCCAGAACAGTAGACAGGAACTTGAGATTAATTCCCCCTGTGACAAAGTATGTGAACAATAACCAGAATTTGTAATCAATACCCAGAAGAGAGAACATCCAAATTGTAACGGGGATTTGGGATTCATCCCCAGAGGATGTAATATATGATTTGGAACAGGTAGACTGAGATTAATTTTTGATTATGAAATATTTGAACAGCAATTTTCAACTTCTAATGAAGAGAGGATGTGGACACCACAATTAATACAATTTCTAAGTCTCTCCATCATATTTCAAGACATAAATGACAGATCACAAACAGCTGCTCAGTTTGTACACAAGTTAATGTGGGAGTGCCACCTAAAGGAAAGTGCACAAGGATGGGGCTCTGGAGAGAGGCAGGCAAAGATACAGGTTGCAATTTCTTCACTTCTAACAAAACTTGCTTACTGAGAATTCTGCGTTAGAAGTAATTATTCTGTGTTTTCTGACTTTAGGAGGATAATTATAAGTCAGAAAACATCAGTATGAAAATACAAGGCTTTTCTCTCGCACAGAGAAAAATTTTAAAGGAGAAGGAATTGTTGCTCTGAAGGAAAAAGTCAAAATAACAGTGTGCAACTCAAAATACGTAGAATTTCAGCATGTCCTGGAGGGGAATACAAACCAAGTTTCTAAAGTTCTTTAGAATGTAATAAAAGCACAAATTATTTACCTAGAATAAAGATGATAACGAGAGAGCTGTGAATCTTATCCTTTTCGTTTAGCTCCTCTGAAATAATTTTCTTTGTTTTCCTTACAGGCGAATGAGTAATTTTAATGATCATGAGCTACATCTGTGGCCATGTAAGACAAGGCAAATTTAATCTATCTGCATATTTTGTAATTTATAAGTCAGTGGAACCAACTGATGCTTCAGGATGGCATGTTGATCATTTCAGGGGCAGAAAGAACCTGGCCTCCACATCCAGTATTGCTCAGTTGGGAAGATGCAGTATCCAGAGAGAAAATGCCTTCCCCTGAAGTAACCTAATGATAAGATGAACCAACAACCTGTTTTATGCTCAATAAACACTTTATTCCTAATTTATCTTTCCAATCTTATAAAATATTTTAAGAGCTGCTTAGGATTTCTGAAATTGGACATTTTGTTCTTTCATTTTACTCCTCTTGCATAAAACTTTTGGAACTTTCTCTCAAAACAGACAAGCCAGCTGGGGTTCTCTGTGGGGCTACCTCTCTCCCCTACACCCTCACATTCACGTCAGACCATGGATCATTTCCTAACCCTCCAAAATTATATATAAGTATGCTGTCTCTGCCAGACCCTATTAATCAAAAACTTCTTCTCATTTCATTTCAGTATTAAACTCATCTTGTTCAAATCTCTAATTTTCCACACTGACAGAGGAGTTCTCTATACATCATTCAGCTCTATTTCCTAGATACGTTCTGAATTACAAAATTCATTCAAGCCCATCTGATCTCTTCTCACTAAACTTTCTGCCTTCCACTGACTGACAGAGAAGAATTAGCCTTCCTCCTGTCAAGTACACATCTTTCCTCACAAAAGTATGCAAAAACACATCTAAATACAGCCAGTGACTCAGTGTGCCCTTGTACTTGTGTTCTTTGCTCTACAGAGCAGTCAATTTGAAGAAGCAGCAGGTCCCTCTGATAAAATATCAAACAGACTACTAGCATTTCTGGAGTAAAAGCAGCTGTAGCATTCTCTACACCACAGTATACTGCACACGGAAAGCACCAATATGGATGAAGTGGCCTTGTTTGCCCCATTCCTCGTGAAAGCAGGAAGTCTCACAATGAAGCCATGCTCGGGAATGACACTGCTGAGCCTAATACATCACAGGTCATTTTAAGTCATTAAAAAGTAAAAATTGCCAACCACAATTATCTTCAGTGATCCTATCTAATATTAAACCCAGATGCAGATTTCATTGGGAAGAATGAGTATGTCAGATACTTTCTCATCTTTCCTTGCTGCAGCAAAGTCATCCATCTCATTTCTAACCCAGTTCCACAGCTTCTCTCCAGTTTTATAAAGAAATTGCAGAGCTGTGCCAGCAAAACAAATGATGATGCGGCTGTAGCAGGCGAACAGGAGATGGGACCAAAAGAGCACTCAAACTGCTTGTTGGTCTTTTTGGTGAGCCAGGAGTTCATCAGAAACACTGATGCCACCCCCAGAAGCTGTACAGCATGAGAAGTTTGGTGCTGCACATATGGAAAAAAATAATGATTTTTCTCCCACCTAAGACTCCAAAGGATACTCCTTCCCCATGGCATAACTCAGAGACCTGCAGAGCCCACTGTTCCCACATTCCCTTAAAGACTACATCAGCCCTCTGGCAAGTTAACCGAAGTAGCTACAGCACAGGACTTGGGGTCAGGTGGACTCCATCAGAGCATGGTGCCAGATAAGTTAGTTTGCCAATTTCTGCCTCAGTATTCCCAAATGTGAATTACTTTTGTTGCCTACCAGTACAGAGGATGATAGCTTTAGAAACACTCCACATTAGACAGACAGATCGATGTCTACTCTATTATACTTTTGCAGATTTGAAAGCAAACAGACTCTGTAGCAGTGTTTCTTGACTAAAAACCTGTAGAAGAAATTAAGTTACAGTCTTTTGAAATCAGAATCTGGAAGGGTGTCCCATTGTAATATTTTCAAAGAGAAGTTGTGCATGCAGTATGTATGTGCATATGGTGTTTATGAATTGTTTTTTAACTTTAGATATTTTATTCATTTTTCCACATGGTACAAGTAGAACACACATCTTTGTTGGACAGACACCAATACAGTAACATAGCTTTAGATTTCAGGCACTTGAGATTCAGTGGGACAAAAGGCTACCCTATCTTCACGCCAGGACATCACGTCCCAAAATTAGGACACATGCCATCAGGCAGTCAATATCTCACTGAAGATATGCAGCCTTCAATACATTCTGTTATACTAAATGAAGGAAACTGTAACCACTTCCAGTTATTCCATACGGAGATAAGAACCATGAGAACTCTAAGTCTTGGCATCCAACATCCTATTTTGATTTCACTGTATTGTGGGATTTGTTGTTATCCACAGTTTGTGGACTTCATTTTTTTCTCACAGCCAGCACAGTAACATCAGTCATAATGAGGTTCAGAAGCCAGTTAAGTGGAAGGAGCAAAGTGGGTAAGGAATGGCACAAAAAGACCCGGCTAGTTGTTGACACAAGAAGAAAAAGCAGAGATGCTACTGGTACCTGCACCCGTGATCCCCACAGTCAGCAACACAGAAATCAAAATTCACTTCTCCCATTTACACCATGTTACACGGTGCTGCCACAGACTTGTGAAGAATATTCAGCGTGTTCTCTAGATTAGCGATCTATCTGAACTAAGAAATGTAGCTTATTGCTCAAACTCAGATGAAACGCAAGCGTGAACAGCTTCCCCTTAGACCAGAAAAGTTTGCCCTGCTACTGCTGACTGCCATGGCTAATAGCTATGCAAACCTTGCTTATTTACTTTCCATGCTGCCATGTCACTGTGAGCCATACCACTGTCACAGGAATCACAGGATGGTGGCATCTAAGAGGGAGAGGCAGTGGTTTAATTGATTTTCCAGAAAAAAACAGCCGGCTTCAAAATCAAAATAAAGTTTTCTTTGTGAAGAATGGAAATACTAATGTTATGACCAAACGCTTTGTATAATTTCACATGGTGAACCATCATTCTGTTAAATGAAATGTAAGAACGGCCAGACTAGTAGTCTCGGCTGAAACCAGGACACCAGTTCAGGGAAAAGAAATAAATACAATTTCTGTTCTCAGTGGCAATTTGACACCTATTTTGCACCCCAAGGTCTGAGAAACACTGCGTACAAAGAATACTTATTTTCTCACTATCTGAAAAAAAAAGAAAAAAAAAAGAAAAAGAGGACAAAGGAAACAAAGATTAGAATTTACATGAACTCGATACACTTCAGTTTTCAGATGTCCAAATTAAAATGCCTATGCTGGCATATAAGGCAGACAGTCCTAATGATTCTCATCCAGAGCCCTACTGAAAGTCTCTTCCTGTGCCTGGCTTAGACTTGAGGTTTCTTGACAAGCTATAATGAACAGTTAACCTCACTTTCCCAATAAAACTCGAACACTCTCTGACTTCACTCTTTTCTTGAAACAAACCCAAGCAGGTGAAATACATAATTCTGTTGATTTGGACAAAGCTCTGTGCATTGAAAACCAAAAAGGGGAAATTCTTGTTCAGGTGCACTGGGTGATGCTGCTGGTGGATCCGGATTTGCTCCCAGATTTCACAGGTTTGGGGCAGCACTGAGCCCTCTCCCCTCCACCGCCCCTCTCCAGCAGCATGCCAGCCCCAGGGCTGCAGGCAGTGATTTGAGGGAGGTGCCGTATAAATAGGAGATGTGCCGTAGACCTGGGGACTGCAGGTGGCACAGCACATTTATCTTTGTGTGTGCCAGGCTGGATGTCTACAACACACAAGTGGGAAAGGTCAGACATGTCAGCTATGATGGCAACAAACAGCCCTGGCAGCCAACACGGGCGCATTCACCTCTCACTGCTCACCATGTGTGTACACCTCCGGGTCCAGCAGAGGACCAGCTCTGGAGCATCGGTCATCATGTCATATTGCCAAGTGCCATCGCCTCAGCTCGAGATGCTCAGTCCTTCCCGGAGGGCTGTGCCCCATTGCAACAGTGGCAGATAATGCCGGTATTTTGGATCTGCTCTCTTCATAGGCCACGGAAGAGATTTATTATTTATAGGCACATGGATGAAAACATTAAGTACGTACATAGGGGCCCGCATGCCCGCCGGGGAGGGGCAATTACTGCCAGGCAGTAATTTCAGTCTGAAGTTCCTATGACTTAAATAGCCACTTGAGCTCTGCTCTTGCAGTTTACGATGTCAATAGACCCCCTAAATGAAATTACAGCCTTCTGATACGCAGCAGGGTAGCTTTTCTTCACCGTGTAATATACGCGGCCGGGAGAAATTGCACTATATATGGAGTTTCACTAAAGCAGAGTTTATCATAAGAATGTTCCCACTCAAATATGATTAGGCTTCTTGTTTGCTGGATAACACATCTAATGAATCAGGGTATGCATGATAGTCATGTTTTGCGAACTCAGACACATACCCTGAGGTGAACTGGGCACTCCACCGCCTCCAAGCACTAGCTATTTCATTTCCACCATAATTTGCACCTGCTTTGTTTTGCCAGCAGCACAAACCCATGCTAGCTCTGGAACTTGCATCTATTCTAGGAACTTGAAACACACACGGAGGGAAAAACAAACAATGCAGCAGTGGTGTGATCTATGCATGGGATTTAAAGGAGTTTTAAGCATGTTTGAGCCTTGCTAAACGTGAAGTTGTTTTCCTGTGCTGCAGTCTGTGTGGTCAGGAAAAAAACTGTTTCCATTTTACAGAAGGGCAAGCGAGATGTAGAAAAAGAACACACAGTGACGGATCTGCAACAGAGGTTCAGGTCTGCCAGGGACTATTATATTTCCCCTCATGTTCATCATGTTATTTATCCATCCCTCTTTTCCCCATCCGGGACATTAAGAAAAGCCTTCATTTTACAGCTCATGCACCCTGTTATTCCTTTATCCTTCAGGTGACATCATGAGTTAACTGTTCAAATGTCCCACATCACAACACAACTTTACAGCTGATAATTAGTGTTCAGCAGCTAGTTGCCACTTTATCAAGAAACCTTGCAAATCACAGAGTTATCAGATGGTTTGAGTTGAAAGGGACCTTAAAGGTCACCCAGCTCCAGCCCACCAAATTCCTTTCACTTTCATAACTTTTCCTCTTATATGACTTCAAATCAAGTTTCACTTTCTTTTCTGATTTACAAAAGGGGAAAATAGTGTTGCTTCAGTGTTGTGACCCTGGGAAATAAGACACTGTTCAATTTCTGGGGGGAAAATAAATAAATTAATAAAACATTTATGATACCTTAAAAAAGGAAAGGTACTCGAAATGAAGCATTTGCTTTTACTGCGAGAACTGATTCTCAGTATGGCTCAAGTTCTTGTACTTCAGAAATGTCCCAGTACCTATGAATCTGTGCATCTTTATAATTACAATCTTTTCTGTGTTTTGTTCTCAGCTGATGCAGTTAACAGAACAAAAAATACATCACATCAAACAGAATCGGTGTGCTGAATACCGTTCTGTGGATTCTACTATATAAATACATATTCTCTTCTCCAAAAGCATAAACTGCTGGTTTGAATGTAAGTGAAAGACTACAGTTCACTCATTGATTGTGTCGGGCAGGAGATGATACCTTCTCCACTTCACCTACAGGTAGCACCGGGAGGTTTAATTCAGCTGCATTTCTACAGCACTTTGGGATTTCCAGTTGGAAGGGATGGTGCAACTGAAATGTCTCCCCAGAGAAGTAAACAGGGTATTTATAAAAGAGCAGCTGTATGCATTCATTTTGATTTTTTAAAGAAGCTATGGCAAAATACGCTACATGCTAAGCAAAGAAGTTACCACTAATGAGACAGTTCATCATCTTACTGTCCCAGAGTGTTTAAATAGACAGTTAAAATATGATTTCAAATTGCAGATTTTCACCCTAATGATTTTAGACCATAGACAAACCATTATAACCTTGGACTAGAGTCAATAAGCAGCTTATACCATAATAAGAAAGACTGTTGATTTTCTCCACATTGTTGTACATAAATACCAGCGAAGACAAGTTCCTTTACTGCTGCAGAGACTTGCAGAATAAATACATTAATTAAATAATTTAAACACCAGGAGGTTTAGAACAACACAGAGACTCTTAAAAAAGAAATTCAACATTGTTTTGCCTTCTTGGTGGAAGTCACCAGAGTGACAGCCCTCGACTACAGTCTGTCCAGAGAACAAGTGTTAAACAGGCAGAAGTTTGAAGTTTCAGACATTTTGCACTGTGCTTTAAGAACTTTCCATTTCAGAAGTACTCACATCTTTCAAACTTACACTGCCTGGAGGGAGAAAGTAAATCAGAGATAAGTTTCAAAGATCAGACCAAAAAGCGTGTGTGGGCGTTCAGTGTAGCCCATTTAGAGAAAAGAAAAAATCCATTATATTTCTGCCTGTGATGTGAACTGCCTGAAAGTTTGGGATGTTCTGATCTGTCAGCTTCTTTGAGTACACTGTATAAAGGTGATGCAAATGCCAACTTTGGATCTTAACATCCCATTTATTCAAAAGCTGGGACCATATGGATTAGGGCTTTGATGGACATAAAGATTATCCTGTGTCTGTATATGACTCTACTGAGAGAATAAGCCAACCTAATTGTGGGTTTTGTTAAGAACTAGTTATTTAGTTTAGGTTCAGGGAGAGGTTCCACGACTGCAGTGCACCGTGAGAAATAGCTAACCCTCACTGCGTAGTGCTGAAGGATGCCTACAGTCAACTTAAGGCTCCATAGATTAAAAAAGAAAAAAAAAAAAAAGGGGGGAAAAAAAAAAAAAAAAAAAAGAGGAGTTTGCAGTTCTTTGTGGTTCTACAATAAGCCCAGATGACACTCAGAAGCTTAATCTATGCTCCATCTGTTTTCAGGCTTAGTCAAACCTTAGATGAAACTTAGTCATTGGGAGGGACTGGGAGCCCCAAATGGATCAGGACCAAATAAAATATTTGCAAAAATTGCCAAGCAGTAAAACCACCAACCCTTGCAATGGCTTTATTTATCAGTCATATGAAATAGCAAGTACTTTAACTTGGGTTGCATTTGATTTGACATTCAGGTCAGTTCTGAAATCAATGGCAAAGCCACTGACAGCTTCAGTGAAAAACTGGCCAGCGCCAGTCATTGTGTGCTGTCCTTTTACAGTGTCCAATTTACATTGGTCATGAAACCAGGGACCGGTGACTTGACTTCCTCTGTGCATCAGAGATGAACAGCAGTGTTTGAACAGGTAGGTATTGCCACGGGAGTCACAGATGTATGTTGATACAATTCCTAAATGAATCAAACTCAGATGATAGATAACTCGGAAAAGAACGCTTCCTAATTAATATCCCATGTGAGATACATTGATGCCATTAAACATTTTGTTCTTTTGCCAGGGACAGCATGTTTCGAAGAACAGGATAACACCTCAAAATAAAAATATTTTGACTGCTACTCTGTGTTTCTTATATGCCTACTTTGTTAACAGTAGAAAATGTTAGTCAAGAGATGATTCATTTCTTCAACTCAGATAACATGAGAGATGATAAAAGATGAATGGAACAACCCACGCACTGCCCTGGCCTTCTTTAGCATTACAGCAGCGTAAGGTTAACAGAAGCGATACATTTAGCCAGGCGGGAGAGGACAAAAGGAGACCCTGAGTAATCTGGGCTCGAAACTACAGATGCACATCCTATTCCTTTTTCTTTCGCTGGCTTCCCCAGGCAGCCTTGTGCAAATAGCATCATTTTCTGTGCCTCAGCTTCCCTATCCATCAGCTGGGAATAACTCTGCTTAAGTGCCTCAGTGTTGCTTGAGACACTTAATTCTTTAGTATCCAGAATCTTGTATATGAAGTTCTCTAAAATACACTTTTTTTTTTTTTTTTTTCTGATTCCCATTTCCCCGTACCAAGAGAAAAAAAAAAGGGGGAAATAAGAGAGTTAATTAATAAATAAAATAAATGCAACCTTTCCCTCCCCCCTCAAATGGACCAGCAGCCTATAAACCAACCAGTTCTTCCTATTCCCAGAGGTGGCTTCCGCAGAAGCATATTCTTTTACTATGCATCCACTGTAGAGTTTCTTTTCTGCTTGGCTGGGCAATCAGGTATTCAGAGCATAATGTAAATGCTCACAACACAGAGGCATGAAAACTTGCCAGACAGAAACTCTAAGTGAGGGATTAACATTTCGACCCCCTCCCATGCCCTCCCCTTCCCAGCTTGCCCAGCCCTCTTGTCCCCCCACCCTGGCCCCTCGGAGCTGCTGCTTAGCCCAGCCCCACGGGGACACAAGGCAGGGGACACCGGGTGCAGCCCTGCGGCTTGGAGCTGCCTTCTCTCTGCTCAGCAGTGTCTGCTCCCATCTCCATATTCCTCTGTGGTTGTTGCTGATTCTTTTTTTTTTTTAAAGGGGAAAAAAAAAAAAAAGAAAAGAAAAAGAAAGAAAGAAAAAAAAAGCACACAACCCCCAACCAACAAAACAAAACACAACAACAACAACAAAAAACCCTTTATTTCCTGCTTTGCCTCGGCAGCACCGAGAATAGAAGCCTTGACGCATCAAATTCTGGGAGCTCACCACTCACCAGGGCTGTGGTTCCTGGTCCAAGCGGTGACGAAGGAGAATCACCTCACAGTCTCTGGAGAGTGGCAAGGCTTGGCTGCTAAGCGTGCCCCGCGCCGATGGGCTTTTTGAGTTCACTGTGTTCCAGAGCGAGTGCCGAGGCAGAGAAATTAGGGAGGGGAGAGGTGGGAAGGAAAATCACTGGAGCCTCTTATGATCAAACTTCCACTAAGCAAGAGGAAATGTCTTATAAATAAACAACAGCAAGAGAAACAAAAAAATCCATCTCGTCCTGCCAGAGGAATGTACATTATTGTCTCTCGACGGAAAACTTTACACCGCACCAGAACACGAGAAAGCAGCCATGTCTCCTGAAGCCACCCTCCCTTTCCGGGAGGGAGGGAAGGAGGGCAACGCCAACTCAGAAAAAAAATATTGGGAAGCTCATGAGATTTCCCAGTAGACAAACAAAACTGTCCAAATTCAACAGATGTCACTATTCCAAGGTTTCACACAGGGCTACATTTCTTTAGAAATGCTCATCGCTCCGCCATTCGGACAGATTCGGGGAGGAAGTTCAAGGCAAGGGGAAGGAGAAGGTCACAGTACATGTACGTCTGTGTGTGTATACGTGTCTGTGCGTATCTGTGCATTTATATATATATAACAGCCTTTTATGCATTTCATAATGCATAGCTATAAGATCATTTCATATAGGTATTTTTTTTTAGAAAAGATATGCACGAACTTCTCCCATACCTCTCTAGAATCTTTGAGATTTATGGGCTGAAGACTTTATGCATTCGCTCTCATCTCACAATACTAAAAGTGCAGTCAACTTAAAGCTCACATTTGATTGCTCTGTGGGTCACAAGTGACATGAGTTTGGTGATTTCAGTCCAGTCTCTGGCTCTGCAAAAACTATTGCATGATTTGGCACAATGCACGGCAAATAGCAGTCTCTTTATGAGGAACCACAGATGGCAACAGAATGCATAATTCAAATAATTTATCAAGCATATTTGAGACCTAGAATGGGGGGATGGCCTGAGTCGATGAGAAACCAGTATGCTACAAGTCATTATTAGGGAGCTTATTAAATCTGTCTGGCATGTACAGCATTAGAAGATCACGGATTGCTGATGAGAGCCGAGATGCTTGGCAGTGCTGCATTTTGGGTCATGACTAGAAAAGCAGAATACAGTCGGAGAGGAGTTACTTCAGGGGAGAAGTCGGACAGAAGACTAAAAGATCATGAGATACTGAAAACGTCTTGGCAGTCCCGATTTACGCTTTGTTTCTATGGGACTCTTCCATTTGAGAAAGAGCTGCAATTCCTTCCTTGAGAGTGTAGTGCTTATCCCTACCTGTCCCAAATCTCAGCGTCCCGAATCTCAAAAAACTGCATAGTCTGTTGCTCCTCTATGCACAAGGTTGCAAATGAAAACATGTTTGCAAACTAATTAGCTTTACACCTGCTTGTTCTTGCTGGCAAAGCAATGCTGTCACTGATTCTTGTTAGCAACAATCAGTCTATGAATGCAAGTGAATGAGGCAGAGATATGCTTAAGACTGAAGAACGATTGGAAGGAAAACTTGAGAGTGTTTAATGCAAAATTTATAGTAAATAACAGCTCTTTCAGGTTTACACCTTTTGGGGAAACCATTGCTAAAGCGTTTCTAAATCTACAGTACCAAGGTGATCTTCATAAAACAAAAGAATTTTCAAGACACTTCTCAGTACAGAATAATCAAAGCAACAACACCCATACAACACCTGAGGAGCTGTGGGAAGGAAGGAACTCAACTTGATTATAGCAGACTGACTGGTAAACTGTAAAGCTGACCATCTGGTCATACATGCTAATACCAAACAATTAAAAATGTGTAATCTGAGTCCAAATATTCTCTCTCAAACACTATTCACAGTGAAATGATCGACTTAAGTCCAAGGTTATTTTAGCACCTTTATAACTACTTGTTATCTATCTGTGCTCGGGTATTTCAGTAAAAATCCTCGAGGAGAAGCTCGGTAAGGGCATTACTAATCCATAGCACACATACAGCTCACAGGGATTCATGAACAGGTATTTGCCCACTTCCCAGCACCCATGTGAAGTACTTTGAGGCAGTATCATAACTGACTCCATTCTCCAAGAAGGGAGAAGCCCTAAGAAGCTCGAGAAGTTTGAGCAACCATTGGCAGATCTGTCTCACTAGAGCAGCTTTGCTCATTTATTGGGTTTGCTCATCATTCACCTCTCACTACTCAAGCCCAGTAAAACCTTCCTTGTTTCTAAGCAGCAATCTGACCAACCGACCCTAGGTTCCCAATAACTTAGCTGCCTTTACATAGATGAAAGTAAAAGCAGTCCAGTGTGTTTAACTAGTCATTTACTAAACAGCCCAGAGATCAATAGCAGACACTAAATTAAGCACTGGCATCCTGATTATTTACTATCATTAATCATTAGGGATGCCTGTACTATAAAAATGGGGAGCAGAGAACCAAATGAAATCTATTAAAAAAAAAGAAGAAAGTCTGAGGTTTCTGAAAATTAGACTAAACAAAACAACACAAGCAGTGAACAGATCACGCAGTTGTGATCAAAATCTCAGCAAATTCCAAATGTCTGCCTGTCAGCGTGGCCTATTTCCATTACAGGCTTCAGGAGAGCCTCAGAATCATGCCACTTTTGTTTCACTCTTGTTAACAGTGGCTACTGCCTCAGAACTGCAAAACAGTAAGAAAGAGCCAGGAAAATGGTCATTTTCTTCTGTTTTTTTAGTTTGACATTTCCCATTTGTGTCCTTTTTCAAAGTTTTAATTTGGTAAAGGCACTCAACAGCCAGTATTTTAACAGGTTACTAATAACTTGAGATGCAAGATCTCATCTTTCTTTTTCTTTCTGCTGCCGCCGTCGCTAAATATTTCATTTACCTTGAGCATAGTGGACCACTCCAGAAGATTTTATTTATCTTATTTTTCTTTCCATAGGAGTGCTTACAGACCACTTTTTGTGACTTGTTACTTTGCACTAGGCTGGTTTGATCCTACCTGTTGTAGTACAAGTAACCAAATGCAAACAGAACTACTGTCACTCTTTATGTAGCTTGATGCTGTAACTGAACTGACATTCTTTCTTGGGACCTGTATTCAAACAATTATGGGTTTTAATTAGGTGGCATCTAAAATATATTTCTCTAGGTAGTATTTTGTAATATTCACCTTAGACAAATACAGATGCATGCATATGCACATGCACACATATATTTATAAAGAAAACCATCATAGTTACATTTCCACCTTCTGACTTGGCTATTAGCTCTTGAACATGAAATGTGTTTTGTTGCTGTTCTACAAAGACACACACAAAATTCAGAGCTAGCCATAATCCTTTTCAGAGCAACAATACATCCCATGATGGGTTTCTCTGCCTGCCTTTAGTAACCCAAGAAAGGACAAGCCCCGAAAGGGGCTGATGCTCTCCCACACTGTCACAGCGGAAGGGGAAGAGACCCAGCACAGTCTCGGAGACAGGGGCTTTTCTCCCCTCATCTTCCCATGCAGCAGAGGCCACCTTGGGAGCAGCCACCAATAAACACATGGAGGTTAATTCTGTTTTTTGCTCCATTAACCTCTGCTTAACCTCTGCTCCACCTCTGTAACCCCCTTAGGGAGGAGAGAGAGCAAGATGATATAGGCAACAGAGCCAGACATACACTGTGAGGAGAGTTGTACTGTCGTAAGGCTATCTCTGACACTGGGCTTCTGAGGACCTGGAGACCAGTTTCCTTCACCCCTGCCAATCCTGCCCTCTGAACCAAAGACCTGCAGGATCTCTGCAGGGTAAGCTTCATGGCACTTCCCATCAGCTTTCCCCTCTACTATATGTTCCTCAGTGTAGGAGGAGACGCATGGGCCATGGCAGTGGACACAAAGAGAAACAGACCAGATGAGAGATAAACAGAGATGAGATAAACCTACTGGAAAAGTCTTCTCCAGATGTAGCTTGACTCTCCATGAATAGGTAATCCAGTATTGTCCTCCAGATGCAAACACGAGGTTGAGTTTTTTGTTTTCTTGTTTAGTATAAAGCAATTAAAATGGAACAGCCTCTCCAAATATTCCTTTATTAAAAAAAATAGGTCACGGACAGAGAAGCAGCCAGTCACGGTTTGGAGTGGGCAAGCAAACAATTTTCACTCGATTGTGCCCTTGTTTTTGTAACTAGCTTTTCTGTTGTGACCCGCTATACTTACCCCGTCTGCTGCACTAACCAGCAACATGCCTTTTTAATTTGCCTTCCCGGGGTCTGCATTTGATTACAGCATTCATGTTCTATTTAGATTCTTTTGAATCATGCCCCGTGGTGCTAGCACGAAAGGTGTTATTTATAAAATGAAATTCTGTTGTATTGCGACTTGGATTCAAAGAGGACAAGTAATATTAAATACTTACTTTATTTAATAATATCCTGGATTTATTAACTCAATTTCATTATGAGATTAGAGATGGTAACCTGGAGGTGGTTATTAACTAATAAACAGGCTTCAGGCAACTTCGCCCCATATAAAATACAATAAATAAAAATACATATATATGCATTTAAATAGCTTCTATTTTGAGGGCCCAGATACACACCTCTAGCTCAAAATAATGGCTTTCTTGACAAATAGCATCACAGAGAGCTACTGGCATCAATAAGCTCATGGTGCCTTTAGGACAAAAGCATCCATACACAACAGCCATCCCAAGTAAGCGTCCCATTTGCTTGGTTGCGCCATGTGGGGTGAAGTCTACCACTCAGTTTTGACAGATCTGATGCAGGCTGCAGTTACTTCAAACTGCTGTGAGCAGCACATTAGAAACTGTGAAACTCTGCCGATCCATCTGATTCTCCTTAACCTATCTGGCACTGCAGGGCTCACGTGTGTAAGCTGTCTCACAGCTCTCACTCTCCCAGCATCAGTCCTGTGCATTGCAGGATGTACTACAGGAAACTCAATTCAAGCATGTGGAAGGAAACCATAGGCAATATGATAGCTCCGTTGCAAAAAGGCTCTCGAGATAGCAAAGAGTTCCTCCTTTCAGGAGAGAGCATGGAAGTTTCTCACTTTGTATGCAATATAATGTGGCTCTGTATTCTGATACTTAGCTCTTCGTGACAATGTACATTTAAAACGAGCGAATATTCTATCCAATAAGATGCAGTACAACCAGCAGCTGAATTTAACTACCTGGCAGCAAGCTGAAACACTTGCTAGCATCCCAGACTAAGTTAGTTAGAAAACTTATAGAAGGCTCAAAGTGCCCCAGAGTACAAGAATATTAAGATACAGCTCTCTGTCCATTTCCCAAACAAAACTAATGAATGCTAATACACTTAACTCCCTCGTATATAAAATACTCTGTGATGAGACCTGGCTTATGTGACTTTAAATCTGTCAGGTCGAGGCTAAAGCCTGAGTCTGATGTGGGAAAATAGAAGAGTGTCAATGTCACCGGTACAATGGGCTGGGAATTCCCACATGGAGGTGTGCGGCTGCTAAAAGCTTTCACCCCACATCTGTTGCAGTTAGCTGTGAGTCACCTGCAGTCAGCTTCATTAGACCTGAGGTGTCACTCAAATGAGACAAGCTATTGCCAGAACAAGAGAAATCAGAATTTTAAGTGTTTGATAGATTAGAAGGAAAGTGTCACGATATGTTAAATGGATATTCAAATACCTTACGTCCCGGTTTTCAGCTACCTACTGATCGTACGCCTTTGCTTGAAGCTGGATGGTAGGCAGGGGTGAAAAAGAAAGGGCGAATGCCTTTTTTCACTCGTGTGGTGTTGTTCATTGCAGTGACTCAGTGAAATATAAAATCCAGGGATTATAAGAAGATAGAAATATTTAATGAATTAAATCTGTCCAGAAAGGGATTTGAATTCAGAGTGTTCTCCAGCATTTAGGAAAGAACACCTACAACGTGGTGGTGCACAGATATTCCCAAGAGAAAATAAGGTTAAGTAACTGTACTGAGAAGAGGTTAATTTGGGTCAAAAATGAAGGGAGATTGAGAAACAGATTTATGCTGAAACTTTCAAAGGCAGAAGCAAAAATTGCACCCGCAAAAGGCATGTGCATCATTGCTACAAACAAAAACACATGCTTGGACTCTCTACAGGCAATCTGGCATCTGTTTCCCATTCCCTCCCTTCTCCTGACCCTAAGACCTCTTTTTTCTGGAATTTTGTTCCATGAATATTCCATAACGCTCCACTCCGCTCCTATTTTCATGAAAAGTCAGTGAAAATGCATTAGCTAATAAATGGAAGTTCACAGCATTACTGTCAATCAGTGGTTGGTTTCCATGAGAATAGGGAGAGATCTCAACAGAGAAAAATAGTGAGGTGCGGGCACAAGTGATGTTCAATCTACATATGTTATGCATTCAGACCACTCTGAAACTACTGAACTAACTTGTTTGGCATTTGATTTATTACCAGGTTCTCTAGGGTATCTACAACAAGCCAAATTTAAACAACGTTCATTTGGGTAATTTGGAAATGAGGCAGAAACAAAATATATTATTGAGTATGTTAGGAATACTGTAATTTATTCTCATTCTTTCCCCATTTCTTTCTATATGCTCAAAATCACCATTTAAATTTTTTAAAAATAAAAATACTAAAGCCTTTCTTCCCCCCTGTGATTTCATCCCCCCGGGTCTCAAAGAAAATATAACAATTTCAATCCAAAAATAATTAGTGAGAGAAAATTGTAACTGATAATGTGGATTATAAAAGGGAACAATCTCCACAGTGCTGATAAAAATATGCCACTATTTCTGAAATTAATGCAGCCTGTTTACAATGAACACACCAGGAGAACATATATACTCCAAGATGCAAGGCCACAGGATATGCACGGTACAGGGCTTTATAAAGTCTTTTGATTTCCGAAAGCACATTTACCTTCTATTACTTTTACCCACAGTTTTAATCCAAAGTTTCTAGCATAATCTCTATGACTGAACCAAGTAAAAAGAAAGAGCCAGTTATTCCCATGGTTAGGGAATACCACAACCAGAAATGTTGCAAAATGTAGTCCCACTTCTAGATTTCAAACATCTTTGAAGCTTATTATGATTAGGTGAAGAGTTTTACAAGTAAGTGCTATTAAATGAAAATATTTCTGTATGTTTTATATAAAAAATGGTTAAGTTTTAAAATATACCCCAAGTTTGAGACTATTCAGATGAATGTTCTTGGTCTTACTTCTGATTAAACTAATAGAGAATGAGTTTACATGTGGGGGGAGAGAAATAAGGAGGAAATTAAAAAAGCCCCACCAAACCAAAAGCTAGTTGACAGATACGGTAAAAAAAAGCCTAATTCCATACAACTGCTTCAGTGTGACTGATCTCAGAAGAACAAATAAGTGCTGCAGGGCAGACTGTCTGAACAGGGGATGGAAAAACAGGAAGAGAACTCAGAGAGAGGACATCGCTGGATAAAGCCTGCATGAACTGACATCACTTGGTCTCTCCAAGACCCACCAAGACACAACAAGCTTATTTGAAATGTCACTTATATGCCTTTTCCCAAATATCTCCACTTTTTCTCTGCTTTTCTTATCCAAGAATCTCTCTGTATTTACCAAAAACAAACAAACAAACAAACAAACAAACAAGCCTTTTTTCCTCCATGAAAGCCTAAAAAGTTTTTCTGGGACAGACCAATTTCTAAAGAAAACAAGAATCACAGTCCAGCAATGCAGCGGAGAACTGTATCCCCCTTGGGATGCGCTCCTTTTGCCCCTGTAAAGCAAGCCTTTGAAGCCCACTCACAGAGCTTTATAGTGTACTGAAAGAGTTTTCTGTCAGGCAGCCACTAAGATAAAGTTGATTTCGAGATTCAGGGACATCCCATAGCTAAAACACAGACATAATTCAAAGGCAACCCTGTTTTGTGGCATACAGGGAAACCACAGTTGGAACATGTTAAAAAGCTGCAGTAAGATGGAGGCCTTCACAAGCATATTACACGCAGGAACAAAGAGGCCGAGGCTTTATCTTCACCATGTTTCAGTTTCCCCACGTCACACTGGAAGAATCACGCTTTTCCATTTCACAGGGATGCCCTGAGAATTATCAGCTTACCACCAGATTTTGAAAAAGGCTCAGGATGGCAAACAGTGGTGGTGTGGAATGAGCAGGTGTGCTGCTGCAACATGGCTGTTGACAACCAGCAGCAGGTAGCGCAGGCCTCATGAAAGTTCCCTCTTACTGATTCTAAGCTACGTTCACCTTTGTGGCTTTCCTGAGGCCCTTGGAGATTAAATGCAGCTGAGTGCTGTTACACAGTTAGCTTCAGAGAAAGAAAGATAAACTCTTCCAGCAGTTTTATTCCTTTATTATTTACTACTTTAAGAGACTTGTACGGTATTATTTTAATATTGGCCGGTTGTAAAAATAATTTATTCCCTGGAGAGTTTTATTCTTCTAACACTTCAGAGTTTTGTTCGCTGATTTCCATGTGACTATTTTTGACAGACATCGAAAGTAATACTTTATTAAAGAAGCTAATAGAGCAACAGGCTGTTTCTTAGAGACATTTTGACCATTTTTAAAGCAAAAGTCTTGGAGGAGATTTCTAATAATGCAGAAGTTCTAGTAAGATTTTTCTGTTTGCAGGTTTGTTTTTGTTAATGCATTTTCACCACAGGAAAAAAAAAAAAAAAAGAAAAAGAAAAAGCACAGAGATCTGGTCCTAATGTCTGATGAAGCACCAAGCCTGTCTACTGAAGGCCAAAATTACTTTCCTACCTTCCCCCAGGTACACCACTTTTTCTTAAGCTTCCTCCTACTAAGAGCTGTACAGAGTGCTGCTAAAGTAGAAATTAGTTCCTTGCAGACTTGAAACCCCCCATAAAAGCATCATCGGGATGAAAGTCTGTGAAGTTAGCACAGAGCCGCTACATGGCTAGCTGTAGTACTAGCCATGCTCAAACACTTTTCAGTGAGTGATGTTGCCAGCTAGCTCAATAACTTAGCTTTCTTTTAAGTAAGTTCTTTACTATGAGAGTGGTGAGGTGTTGGAACAGGCTGCCCGGAGAGGTTGTGGATGCCCCGTCCCTGGAGGTGTTCAAGGCCAGGTTGGATAGGGCGCTGGGCAACCTGATCTAGTAAATGGGGAGGTTGGTGGCCCTGCCTGGCAGGGGGGCTGGAGATTCATGATCCTTGAGGTCCCTTCCAACCCAGGCCATTCTGTGACTCTGTACTTGACTTAAGTAAAAGTATCTCAAGACACAATGCAAATGGCTGTTACAATGAGAAAGCTGGCCATGCGTATTGGAAGGTCACCCTTACACTGCACTTCAGAACAAGGTATCATGGATGAAGAAACCCGGATCATGTTCAGTAGAGGCCTGTGATATCACAGAACAGGGCGACATCACTATGTGTGCCACGGTTGTCATACACATTCCAGAAGTGATGAAGGATGAAGCCATCTAATGAAGTTCATCTAGATGAGCAGGAGACTGACTTAGCAGGGAGTCCAGCAGAGCAGAGCTGCCTTGTGAGCCCTGCTGAAAGAGAACTACACTTTTGTGTAGACAGTGCTACAAAGACTGATAAAACAGAAGATCGTGATTTCATTTCCTAATTCAGATCAGATGATGAAGGTTTTGCTGAGATTTACAAACCTCTTTAATGAAGGTGGGCTTAGCTCAGAGTAGCCCTGGAGCTGTTAAAATGAAAACATGTGGTACACAACGTTTTGTAGAACTTTAGCACAAACTCTGAGGGCCATAAAAACTCACTTGAGTTTTGCTTTAGGTTTCTATGTTCAAATAAACTTTGGGACTAAAGGCTGGGAAAATACAACTCTTAGCCACCATCTTTCATCAGCAGTTCTCAAAGTAGTCTGGTCTACAGAGATTTGCTATTTTGTGATGGTCTCTCAAAGTACAAGGAGGAGGAATGCCTTGTTCAAGACCTGTTAGCATACCAGTGGCAGAGAAAGGACAGAACTTGGGTTACTTGTGGTCTAGTCCACCATACTTCCTGTGAGGCACGATGCCTGAAGAAAATTTTTCTCCCGGATACTGTAAATTAGCAACAAAGTTTTGTATAACTCTGTTCAGCAGCTGGAGGCACACCATGCCCCTCCAGTACTTCTTTCACTTCAGTCACATAAGTGTATTCACTGGATCTGGATGAAAAGAAGTGCTCTACTGACTGGAATGACTTGTGTCAATCTTTAGCTCCTTAAAACCCTGACTAATTTTAGACTTTCTGTGGTTATATGCATTTGTAATCTATTAAAACAGTCTCTCCAGTACATGAAAAACATATGGTTTCAACAATGTTATTCCTTCATGAAGGCCTGTCTCTTCCAAGTTTCCTCTAGATGTACATTAAGCTTGTTTGTTGTTCAGAATCCTTATTTTTATAACTATTTCTCCACCTTTCCACAATTATTTACTTAAATGATATATACGTGCATGTGTGTGTATATATGTGTATGTATTAAAAACACATTTACTGGTTGAATATGTAACTACACAGTGCTAATCAGAGAAGAGTATAAAAATGGCCTGTCTCCAGGAATGCTTACCTTTCTGCTAGTGCACTGCAAGTTTGCAGAAAGCAAATGCTGCTTGTTGCATGTTTTTTTTTAAAATTATTTCTTACACACTCAGTTAATAAAATAAAAAGTGAGAAATAAGAAAGCCAGCCAAGTCTGGCCTCTGAATAAATTCAGAATGAATCCCTACCTTTTATTGAGCTAACGCTCTACTAATGAAGAATATCCATTGTTTCCCCACCACTCCCCAAATGTGAATAGCTCCTCTCCATTTTAACTTTTTTTTTCTTCTTTTTTTTTCCTGGGACTATTTACTGTATCAGAGTGGATTCACTGTATTCACCATTTCTGGCCAGCTCTACAGCTACTCAGAACTTGCTGAAGAGCCTTCCTCTTGGAAATGCATTATTCCAATCTCAAGTCATTTTGTGAGAGTGAAGGAAGCTGTGTTTATCTTTGGTATCTTATTTGGCAATCCAGACTGCTGTTGGAGAAACAGCTAATCTTAGCCTTGTTTAACACTTGATGGCTGAAATGGGAGAAGTGTGGTAGACAAGACCAGGTTGGCAAGCGGGAAACAGTCACCCTTGACCACTGCTTGTAGAACAAGGTACAAATTCCATCAAGGCTTTGGAGAGAAAAAAAAAAAATTGAGCAAGAGGCAATTTTCTCAGTTGGTTACAATATGCATCGCTTATTTAGGTCTGAAGAATGGTGAGTATGACCCTAGCACCTGGAATGCCCAAAAAGTGAACGAAGAGAATATTGCTTATACCAGGGCAGAAAGGTTGTTCTAAAGAAATTCAGATTTATGTTAGACCTATATTCACTTAATTAGGGAAAAAACTAATACAAGTGAGTAAATAGGACAGATCATAAAAAGTTATAAGAAGTTATTAGCTTAGAAAAAGAAATGGAAAAGGCATGGTGGCTCTGACAAAAAAGCAGTAAGCTGGTTTCCATACTACATAGCTGGATCAGGAAAAGAAGAAGCCAAAGACCATACATTCTTGACAGATATTAGCAGCATTGCCTTGTGAGATTTTTGAGATGTGATTAAAAACTACAACTACAGAAAAATAATCTGGAAAATAGAAATCTACATTTTTCTTTTCAAACCTTTTTTTTTTTTTTTTTTGCAATTTACTGTTTGTTATATTTTCTTTTTCCTGTGTTAATTTATGCTACCAAGTTTGGGAACTCACTGATGTGTTTGCATTTTGTTTGCACAAAAAGATGTAAAGCACTGCTCATACAAGAGCCTGAATTCAACTACAGAGTTCAGAAGGAAACATTTGTCCATGAAATCAAAACAAACAAATTAAAGAATTTACAGCTCCAACAGTCTTCCCAAGCAGCATGGTTTTACCTAAGTAATATAAGCCATAGAATCTCATTCAAATCATAGGGTGAGAGACTTACTCAGATTGTGAGAATGGAAGCAAAAAACCCAAAAACAAACCAACAAACAAAAAAACACCCAAAAAACAAAACCAAAAAAACACCAAAAGCCAGAAAAGAAACCAAGGAAATGAGAGTTAGACCTGGCATGGGAGAATAACCGCAAGTTATGCAGATGTAACAAAGGCAGAGGGCTGCTTGAAAAAATAGTTGGCTGTACAAGTTGAAGGAACTTGCAAAAAGACCTGATAAATCTGTAACATAAATACAGTGAGGAAAGCACTAGGACAAGCAAGGAAATAAGGCACGAGAAAGACAAATTCTCTTTATTCCTAAAAATGACCTAAAAATGTAGTAATTGCAATGCATACTTGTTAGGTGAGTGCACTGCAACTGCGATGCCTGAATTTTGACCTCTGGCTTGATGCAAAATTCTGTTCCAAAAAGAGAAAGGAAAAATGAACTTGGCCTCTGATGGAACTCTGATGAAGGGCTGTTTGCTTTATTCATCCATACAGTTTTTTGTTACTCCTGCTGGAACAGCATGAAGGACAATCACTTAAAGTGCAATGAAACGTGTGCCCAAATGCGAACAGATCCAAACATAAGATCCATCATGCCTCAACAAACTGCAATGCCAGAACCCTCTGCCATCATCGCTCTGTCCGGAAACTGCCCTCAAATATTTGAAGCATTCCTGGAATTAACAAATAAGTGCTGATTTGGCCTAGCTCCTGGCTTCCTGGTATCTCTGGCTGGCACTGAGTTACAATGGAGGGTATTGTTATGCTGCAAGAATTCTTTTGCTTTTCTTCTTAAATTTCCCAGTGCCAGAAAGAAGAAAACTGACTCATTTCAACTGTGACTTGTGAATCAAAGATCTGACTAATTTAAAGGAAGTTTTTATACGCTTAGTCTATCCAACCGTGCATAGCTTAGATTATTTGGCTTCTGAAGATGATACAATCAGGTAGACACAACAACTTCTGTTAAATGCAGGTACACATTATTCTTATATTGAAAAGTTGGACACAAACAGTTTGAGTGTAGCCTCCTCTAACCACACCAACAAAGCCCTTCTATGCTGTCTGGAAAGAGCTGCACATTACAGTATGTTTAGCCTCTTAGAAAATTACAAAAAGAAAGTAAAAATGACAAGAAATATTTGTCAGTTCCCAAGTAAGTGAAGCTGCAGCATTCAGAATTTGTTTTATGCAATATACATAAATGTCAGGTCACAATGCAAAAACTGGAAAAGGAAAATAGAATACTTTCTCCTGTTTTGTGCTTTGGTCTCATAAAAAAGCCCACTCAACTTGTGAATGCTTGCTGAAATAAACAGAAATATATATTTCTGACACCTCTTTACTGAATAAAACTCAGTGTACTACTACAGATATCTCCTCTGCCTTTTAAAGCTCAAGGATGCAGACCTAAGTTTCAGATGAAGTTAATCAATCAGAATACCTATAGACCATACTACTTATTTTTTTTATTCATGGATTTTCATAATTGGCTTCTATTTGGAAAGATCCTTCCAAATATTACTTAGTCAAGGCTCGCAATGGCCTTTGGGATGGGAAAACACTGGCAAAGGGGTAATGTGATCTACTCAAGGCCACAACAGGAAATCAGTATCAGACAGTACTGTTAGAAACTTGGATCACCAGAGCTCTTGTGTCTAAAACATGCTATCATACAAAGAGCAGCTTAGATCATCTGCACTTCTGTAAGACAAATGAAGTGCTGATCATATCATACAGAAGTGTCTAGATATAAGTTTGCAAGAAATACAAGTAACACGAGGTCCTGTTCCAGAGAAGGACCACTACGGATGTTCAAATTATGTTTACAGCTTAACCCCCAGGCCATTAGAACTGGAAGTGCTAAATGGAGTGTCTCCCCTGAATGCATGCAGGTACATTTGTATATTTTTATATATTTATAAATAAACTATACATATATCTATATGTATTTGAACACACACCCACACAACATGAAGTGACTAACATATAATTATCTGGTATGGCAGCAGCACTGCATTCCTGGAACTTGTCCCATGAAGCAAGCTCAGTTCATTCTCTACCTGACTGAACTGAGAACAACTGGAAAGCAGGAAAGTGGCACTCCTATCATCTAGGCAGGAATACTGGCAGCCGCACTCCCTCCTTTCACATTAATCTCTTAACAGTCCAATCCAGGGGTCTAAAAGGGTTTTTCTGAGAGAACTATCCTTTTCCATCTCTAGGGTAGGCAGTTCAGGCTGACCCTGATGTATACTGAAAAGTTCAAGCAAGAAAGACATGTGTGTTGGTAAGAGGAAAAACTAGGGATTAAGAGACTGGGCTCTTGACCAGTATCTTCCTGTGATCTGCTAACCAAGTCACAGAATAAGATGAAAATAATTAATTACAACGCTTTGGAGACTGAAAGGCTTGCTGTGCATTTATGTATATATCCAGGTACACAGATATAAAGTCTTCTGAAAGCCACATGTTGATATAAGAGAGCAAATGTCCATTTAGCCTGGTTTTCCATCTCCAGTGGAGTCCAAGAGTGTGCATCTAGCACAAACGGTAGAAAAAGAAAGCAAGCCTCTTGTTATATCTTCCCAGAATAGTCTCTTCCCCATCACTAGTCTAGTTCATTGGCTTGTATATAATATACTCATTATACCTGCAGGTGGGGTTGCATTCAACTAGTAAAAATAGTAACCCAAAACATAAGTGTCACTATGTGGTAACAAACACAAACACAACTGTAAACACATTACATTGTTATATTGAAAAACAGCTTTGTGAACAATGAATACCTAACCGAGCTGTTTCTTCTAGGCAGTACTATTTCTTTTTGCTATGGCTAGCCCCAGCATCAATCTGAAAAGGAATGTATAACCTGCCAGCAAAGCACAGCAGAACGTGTATAATCAAACCTAGATCTGTAAAGCAGAAAAAAGCATCACGGTGCACCTGAACAAATCAATACTTTGAAGAGGCAGTTCTTATTAGTTTGGATAGAGTGCCATGCTGTCAGACTTATGTTGCTTCTGGTTCCTAAAGGCAGTTGATTCACTGCTGACGTGGGTTCTCTGCTGAAGTGTGCAGGGTACACCTAGTACCCAGTTTTCTCATCTCTCCTGGACTAACTTCCACTAACAGTGGACCAGATTGGTAGTTCAATATCTAATGGCAACACGCATATGAATGACTGCAGCCTGGTACTGATTTTTCAGAGATACAGAGGTTTTGGGGAATAGGTATAAAATGGCAAGACCTTGGAAATATGGATGATTTCCCTGCATTCAAATCTTTCCATGTGTCATATTTCTCACTGAGGTAGAGATCCATCTCAGCTGGTCAGTTTCAGTTGTGGAACACTCAACTGCAAAAGTCAAATTAGAAATTACACAAACCTGCTATCATTTTTCTATAGACATGAAAATGTACCAATAGATAGATTTCATCTCACTTTTTTTAACTGACTGTAAATTCTGCATTTAGTCAGAATAAAGACAGATGTCTTCAAAGAGAAATTTTTCCTATCATAAGAAGTCAGTCCAAGAATTCTAAATCACCATCTAATAAGGTTTATTTTCAGTAATTTTAGAGAAAAATCTGAAATCCTGACTTTCACATTTCCGAGGTTAGTTAGGAAGGATTTTCACCCGCAGTTGAGATTTCGACTGTGTGAGCTCATGAAGCACACACAATGGTTCAGCAATGGGCTGAACCCATATGCTGGATTCCAGCACTTCAAGGCTTGCGGGAAGTTGAAGTGTCTTCTCCCGTAAGCACATGCTTCTGTTTCACTGCAGGGAAAGCATGTGTGGCAGAAATTCCTCTAATACTTTTCTGCTGTAAGCTGGCACTCTTTTCATCTTTCTCATCAGATGGCATTCCCAGTATGCAGATGGGAAAAACAAAACATTCAAGATCCCTTCCTCTACAAAAGGGATTTATGTATGGATCCCATTAAAATCACCATAAGTGTTATGAAGAAATCTGCACTAAGAAGAGACTACGCCTCTCAATTTAAAAAAAAAAAAAAGGAAAATAAAAGCTCAAACATCTGGGCATCTCTATCACAGAGATAAATAAAGAGGTAAGGACTGTAGCACAGCTTATTTTCCTAGCAAGAGGACACCTAGCGTGATGAGAAACTCAAGTTGCCCTGATCCAGAAGCAGAAAGAAATTCAAGTTAAATGTTTAAGAGGTTTTGCTTTCCCTTATCATTTGTTTGGGTATTCAAAAACCGAAACTGGAATAACTGATAGATTCTCATATAGGAGGTAAAGCAACCTAGTTCTAACTGTTGTTTTAAACACAACGGAAAACAATGTCATTCCCACTAGCAGAAACAGATCATGATATTGCTTTTCAGTCATGTCTATCTCTGCTGTACCTGCAAGGAAGGTACAGAGAGAACCCCTCAGCATACTTTCCTGTTTTTCTCATTGCATGCTGAGAAACAGAAAGGACGCATGCATATGATATTTCCAGTGCATCCAAAGTGCTGCATGTGGGTGCTGCAGTGAACTGTCTGCCTACAGACAGAGAAGACTTAGGAAAAGCTTTTAAACAGATTCCTGCAAGAAGAGTTAAATAGTTCATCAGAGAACAGATGTGAGGAGAAAGAACATTCATTCTTCCATATCCTGCACCTGTTCTGGCCTCATATAACGAGATGATTATAGTGTTCCTGTCCTTTATCATTCTTAGAAGTGGAATGAGTTTAAACTACACAAACTTCAATCCCTAATTTAACCAAATAAAATACCACTCCACTCCGTCAAAAGCTGTACATGCATTCTTAAGTAAATGAAGCTAGCACAACTTGAGTGAGGTATCCTAATTATTTTGTCTTTAGACCGAACTGAAATCCTGCAAGTCTTTGTGTATGAGAAAAGAAAAAACTTCTTGTTACATTTCAAATTCGATAAATACAGTTTTCTATTTTAAGTCCATTTTGCAGTATCAAAGTCTAAGTAAGTTCTATGCTTGGCTGTCTGAAGTTAGTGAATAGCGCTTTCATTTCTTATTCCAAAAGTGATTGTTTTTTGTTGTTTTAAAAACCAGATGATAAGATTTCCATGCAGTTTCTTTAAAAATGCAAAACCGTAATTACAAAAACATGTACAGATATACTCAGCTTGCATCTGGTTAGCTATTCCTCTGAATTTTTAGCCCTACAGGATAAGCCATACACTTAAAACTAAGTAAGTAATGGTAAGCATTCACAAGAGAAAGACCTAAGTTTATACATTTCTTCAGATTTTTTTTCAGATAAATACCAATTCAAGATAGTAAGACCAGTCTTTATATTACCATCACTGCTCTGAAAAAATATAACAAATATATAAAGTAAAATGAGTATGTAGTGAAAATATTGCAATGTTTACAAATGCAGTTTCCAGTAGAAGCGACACACCCCAAAAACCAATGACATTCTCAAATTCCAAAACAAATAAATCAGTTTTCTGAGCCTTTATGTATTACAAATTGCAGTAACCATCATATAATTTTTATAATTCCATCAGTAGCTTTTACCGTTGTTACTACATTCGACACAGAAACAGAACTACTGACTAGAGAATTTAATTCGTTTTATATTCTTTAAAGAAGAATATGGACTTTCTTCAGGAGTACTCAGTTCAGAAATACCTGTACACTGAGCCCAGACCAAGGCATATAGACATTCCCCAGAAGTATTCTCAGTTAGCTAAACGGCCCTCGACGCAGTCTTACTGGGAAAGCTCCTGCATCTGGATGAATAATTACACTGAAGTCAGTGATAGTTCTAGGCTTGACATTAACTGAGAAATGAATAGGTCTTACATAAAAATCTGGTGTTGAATCCACAAGCACTGCCATCCAAGCTGCTGCAACATTCCACTGCTAAAATTATGTATTTTGAAGCACTCGTGGGAAACAGTAAGACTAACCTAAAACTGGAGTGGATTACTTATACCTTTTCTTAAAGAAAGTAAGATGTTCCATAGAAATATTTGTACGTTTCAGCAAGGTCTCAAAAGTAGGAATTCTCCCCAGATTTTGCATGATAAGAATGTTACAACATTTTGTTGACATGTGCACTGTACTTTTCATTAGATGCTACAGAAATTGTGCAACTGAAAATATTTGTGTGGAGGATTTGACTCTTCCTCAAAAACACCACTACAGCCAAATGCATGAGCAGCAGAGATTTATAAACCACAATTCATGTTAGGTATATGGTCAGCTTTAGAGTCTAGCCCGTAATGGAAGAGTCGCAAAATGGCACTAGTGTTTATGCATAGGAAGTTAAAAAGCACTTTCAGATCAGTATAATGCTATATAAATTCCACCATGTGACATTTAATAGACTCTCCTCACTAAGGAGCAAGAAGAGGTGCCATCAAGGGAATCTGTCTGAACGGCACTCATCTCCTGTTGTCTGACATTTTGTAGATTAGAGTGATGTCTAATCTGAAAAGGGAAAGGGACTGAAGTTAACAGAAGATTTCCACATACAGTCATATTTATCTATATAAGAATTACGATATACTGGGCTATGGAAAGAGGTTCTGAGAACAAAGCATCTCCAAATCAAGAGACAAACTCTCTAGAACAAAGTAATAGGGTTTCCACTCTTTTCCTCTGGAAGCTTTCCCGTACATGGTTAAAAGCAAATCAGCCAGGACCTCAAAGCTCTGTTACAAGCAGAAAAATTCCCTGCAGAAAAAGTAAAATGTATTTTGCTCTAACATAGTGTCCAGTCAGCCAAGCAAGGATTCTTTGCTTACACTGAAATCAGCATCTTCCTCATCATAATCTAGAACCCTAAATCACTGCCATAATCTTACACACGTGCAGCTGTGATCTGTCTGCCCAGCAGACAGTGCAATGAGAAGACAATCAAATAAATCAATCAATATAGCTTAAAACCAGTATTCCTATCCTTGGATCAGTTCCAGGCTCATGGTTCTGCATATGACCTTCTGAAAATACAAGCATTCCCCACAGAAAAAAAATCCAGCTTTCTCCAGAAATTGTAATACTCCATATACAAACTTAGAATAAAAAGCTCTCACGACTTTTCAGGTAAGGACTATTCTGACTTCCTCCTTTGCATATGCAGATATAGTCTTGGAGAGCAGTCACAAGCACAACCTTCCTTCAGACCTCAACAAGAGGTCTGAAATAAATAAAGAAATTAAAAAAAATAAAAATAAATAAAAAAAAAAAAAGCTAGGGATCTTGTAAATGTTCCCTGGCAAATGAAAAGAAACAGCAAGGGAACTCCAGCTCCCCTGATCCCTGGTACAACGGCTTAATCCAGTGAAACGTTTTGATTTTCGTGCCTTTGAAACTTCTGGATAAACACAGGACCTATATGATGATGATTGTAGATCTTGGTTGCTCATAGTGACTTCGCGGGTCCCTAACACGATATTTAGGGCAAAATTGTCTAAAAAAAAAATGTCCTTCTGTACATCTGCCCCTTTAGTGTGTGGTCCTGGAGTGCTTATAGAGTGTATTGGCTGTGCTCACAAACCATGGCAGGAAAGCACCCCAACCAGAAGTCAGAAGCTCACTGAGCACAAGCAAAACCCATTTTTTGGAAAGGCAGGCCCCACTGGACCCAGCTTGTATCACAGCATCTTTCCTCCCTGGGTAAGAAGTCTTTCACCTCCATTTTAAGCAATGCACAGCAAACAGAAGTCTATTCTGCCTTCTGCAACATGGCAGCACGTGACGTGTCGAGTATTTGCTCTTCTCTCCACTGAAGATTACACTTTCCCGCAGCAGACAGAGGGCTGAGAGCTCAGAACTTGTTTCAGCAGTGACCCTCAGCAGAGGTGGGTTTGATTTACGAACCGTGACACCCCTTGGTCTGTTGGCAGTCCCCCCTCCACCTCCTTTCCCTCCCCTCTCCTTTAATCTCCGCTCGCTGTTATGCAGAAGGTGCCAACTTTAGAACAGACAGTTCTGAAAAGAAGGCAATTAAAAAAAAACAACCCACTGTACTTTAGAAATTTAAACAACAAGCCTTGTGATCAAAATAATTCATAAAGGGAAGGATTTTATGAAGTCATTTCACGAGCACACAATGCTTTTTTTTTTGCTTTGTTTTTTAAATAAATCCGTCAGTACACATGCCAAGGCAACACATCTGAATACAATATCAGCAGACACACCCTGAATCCCCGTGCCTGCGCTCTCCCAAGTTACAGCAAAAGCTAAAACCTGGGCTTTTTGCCTACATTTTAGCAATTATCAATGTTTGTCTTTTAGTTTGGGTGTATTACTTAGAGTTATTTTCACCCCCTTCCCCTCCCTCTCCTCCTTTACAAGTGTTCCTTTTCCCCTCTCTTTACAAAAAACAGTATCTGAAAAATGGATTTTTCCCTTACTGGCGGTAAGTGTGTCTGTTTAAAAAAAAACAACACACAAAACATAAAGAGATCTAACTTACATTGAATCCCTCTGGCATAAGGAAGCCTGTTCTAATCTCTCTTTATCGGGTTTGAGTGATAGTTTTGCTCAACGAGTATTGACAGGGCCGTCCTGTTTCTCAGGCTTTCATTTTCCCTGAGTTGGAAAAAGGATACAGTGCATTTTCACATTCTCCAAGTCTGCAGTTGTTTTTATATAAGAAGCAATTTGCTTGGGTCACATCAGGTCAAATGGGAAGCCTGCCCAGCTCTTGGTTTTAAAGGAAAAACATACAGAAAGACACAAAAACACAGCAGTTTCCTTCATTAAATTCCACTCTACCTGCCATGGGCTTGCAGCCACAATGGAATTTCCCACCCTGGCTGACCATAGCTAAACATTTCTTTTTTTATTATTATTTTTAGAGGTTTGGGGTTTTTTGTTCCCCCCCCCCCCCCCCCTCCCGCCCCCCTTTAAATAAAAAGTTTTCTTTCATGTGAACTTTGAGGTAAGGGTTATTAAAGTCAATGTAATTGTCCATTTTTCTAAAATAAATAAATTAATAAAAGCCTACACAGAAGCAAGGCCAAATGCTGAAGCCCTGATCGAAGGCCAGACTCTGATCTGTGTTATAACACTGTAAGTCAAAAGTAACTCTTTCAAAGTTGCTGGAGTTGCGCCTGGGTAAAAGATCAGGATCTTGCCTCAGTTTTTTAACTCGTTTGTCACTTAGGGAAAACCTCAGCCAACTCCAGCAAGAGCTTGCCTGGGTTCAGCCTGCCGACATCATAGCGCAGCATGAAGAGTCTCTGCACTGAGCCTGGCATTCTGCTGAGCCCTTTCAAACTCACAATGGCTTCAATACCTGAAAGGAATGGCACCCAAATAACCACCTCTGTTACTAGTCAGCAATTGCAGAGGCTAATGGTGGTAGGAAAGCCTGCTCATGAGCAAAATTAAAGCATCCACAGTTCCCCTCTGCCTCCAAACCAATCACTGAAACCCGAGGTGAAATCCTCTTCTGGACTGCGAGAAGAAGATGCTGAGGGAGTGACTCGGCGCGTACATTTTTAAGAACAACGGATCACAAAGACGCTTCATTGATTTCAATACAGCCCTTAGGAGAACCAAACATAGTTGCTTGCTCTGCTTTGACTACGATTTCACTGTGCACACAGACAAGAGGGAAAGAATAGGAAAAAAAAAAGAGGGCTATATCCTGACCCAGAGGTGAGAGCGTTTCTTTTAAGATGCTGAAAGGTGTCTAATTCAAATTCAGATTCGACTAACTGAAGCATTTGTACCTGGCCTCTCTCTGCTGAACGGAGCTAATCCCATTGTGCATTGTTACTAGTTTGCATTTAACTGCAAATGTTATAATTAAGTTTGCAGAACAGTTCCCATTCAGACTGCTTGCCCATAACTTTCCGGAAAGTCTTCCTTTCAGGCTGGAAGACCGGCCTCAGCCGAATAATGCAAAGAAGAAAGCAAACTGGGGGCAAGTGGAAAGAACAGTGGAGAATCTACTGAGCCCTGCATTACCAGAGGGTGACCCCTCCTTTTCTCATCCTGCAAAGCCTTTTCTACAATAAAGTCAAAAAAGTAATAAAGAACAGCTGGCTCAATGCCCCTGTATCCTCTGTTTTCCCGACATTCATGTGTGGAACGCTGGCAGTTTTGCCACCGGGGTTAAGGACTGCTGGAGTTGCCCTTTGAACAAATTTTTGCACTTAGTCACGTGACCTTGATCCAGAGATGTCACCATGTGATGCTTTGCACCACTCATTACACAGGACAGACCTTTGAAGCAGTTTGAGCTGTGTGGTAGCAGTCACTTCTTCCCTTGCTGGGTCCTGTCCCCAGCAGTCTAAGAAATAAATGATATTTTGAAAACCTCGCATGCTCCATTCAGTTTCAAAGACTGGCTTGTAAGAAACCGCTCAGTTTGCTTGGTTTTATTTTCCTACAGTCAAATGCTTCTTTTCTTGTATTCTACCTGCTCTCTCTGGTGTCTGTTTTTCCAGTTGATTCATCCATTGTCCCTCTTTATATAATCAAATTTCTGTAGTCAGTCTGCCACTGAGCTTAGGCCTTCCTGTATGCTGTCACCTCCAACTTCTTTCCTTCAGAAACTCCACACCCCAATTCCTCTTTAAAGCTGCTTGCTGAAACATTTGTTCTTTCAGCATTGCAACACGCATATAAACTGGAGGTCAGTTCACTTGGTCTGGCTTCCAATGCCATTTGCTGCTTGAGACCATCTCATGAGCTTGTCTATTCATATGGATAAACAAAAAAACCCTCACTATAATGTGAATTAGGAAGAGGAAACAGCAGTTGCATGGAAGAAATACCACTGAGGGTGAAATTAGTATCAGTCACAGTTTTTATCAGTGCTGTTCCTGTCTGAACTACTGTACTCCAACCCACCTTTAGATAGCAGGATTTCACAAGTTAAAAGGACGAAACTCCTTTTCAGTAGAACTGAGTGACCTACCCGAACATTTTGCTAGTGACTTCAGCATTTCTGTGCTGAATAGTCCCTAGACTCACAAACTTCTGTCTAGATGATTAATCTCAATATTCCACAGTTCCCCAGAACAGTCCATTATTTTCCACAAAGCCTCTAAAACTTTCTACTGAGCTTAGGGTTTTGAAGTGACGTCTGGCTAACAGATGTGCGTGTTCTGGAACTTTTAGATATCTTTTCTCAAAACAAAAATCCTTTCACAATTTAAATTCAAGTCAACTCCTACCAGTTTAAAAGGACATACTAAACTCTTGAAATAAGGAAATGTATCAGACACTTAATATGCACCACTATTATACACAGTCAAAGTCCAGTCTCTGGATGTCTTCAGGTGTTCAGTCACCAGGCTGACTACCCTACTTCTTGTGAACTTCATGGTATTATACTGAATAACTAAGTAGGATGACTTTAAATACATGAAGCCTGAGTCTCCTTCATACAAGAAGAATCTGTTAGATATTTATACGACTGACTTGCAGATGTCTAGGGCCTAAGAAAACAGTGTAAGACACCTATTTATTGCCTAAGGAACCAGGAAGAGTGAAACCTGTTTGCTATCTGAGGCAAGTTTTTTGAAAACTACAGAAAGATGAAAAGCTGATAAATGACACAGTTTTCTGTTGTCATGAATGTCCACAAAAAACAAAAAAAACCCACTCTTGTCCTGGAGAATAACATTAGGTTTCTAAATTGTATGGATTGACTGTATCTTAAAAACATGGCAAAGGAGTTTCTCGATAGGAGAGAGGATGGCTGAAGTTAGATATAACACAGTTAGCTGCAATGAGAGCCAGAAGGTCTTCAGGACAGCCTCCCTACCTCAAGGTCCCTCAAGGCACACCGTTTACAGTGGAGTTGTGTCAGAGCACTTCCCTCCCTCTGCAATGCTCCTGAAAACTCTCTGCAGATGGTCAGATTTACAAGACCCCTCACCACATTGGGTTTAAATGCTGTAGGCCTGCAGAAATGCACAATGACAAAGCTTTCAGGCATCAGTGCAACCAGTCAAGATTCAAAACTGCATGATTCAGAGGAAAAACAGACACTCTCTATCCAGTATTCTATGGCACAAAGGGGCTGGAGGTGAGAACCAGAACTTCTGTCTATCCGGTGGAAATCTCTGTGCAGTCACAGTTTCATAGCAGACTAATGATCTAGTAGAAAAAGCACTGCCAGACTAGGTGTGCCAGTGACTTCTAAGGAATTCAGTAGAACTTCCCCAGTCAGAGAAACTCAGCAGTCTTCAACTCCACAACTGACTACAGAAATGTCTTATAATTTTATAAATGACAGCGGGAATTACTGTAATTATGCTTATAAGCAGATAAAAGTGTCTCTAAAGGATTGGACTGGGCGTGCTTATAAAGCAAAACAGGAAATGCATTGAACGCATCTGTGGCACATGGTTAATCTAAGCCAAAGACTTGCGTACATTCATTTTCCATGCCAAGCATGATCATCATAAGACTAGATTATATTCTATCAGTTCTACGGGTCATAGCTTGAACTGCTATAGAAAACTAGCTTAAGATGATAATCATGTTAAGATATGACATGTACTTTCTTGAAGATGCGCTTAGGAATTCTGTTTTTTGAGTCCTTAAACCGTATTCCCAGAATCAAGCCTTTAACATGAATTACTTCATTATTTGTGTTGTTTAGGAGTTTTCTGAAGGCAAACTATCTTTCAAATGCATTACAAGATCTTCTCTGTAGTCTGCTTATGCTGCACACATTTTGACTGAAATTCCATATATCATTTTTATAGCCCTAAAGAGAGTGGTAAGCAATGGAAAGAGAAATTAAGAGATACTAAGCAACTCAACTCAACCTCAATGACTTGAATACTTAACATGAAAGAAAAAAAGATAAAAATGAACAAAAAAGCCCTCTAAGAAAATAAAACAAAACAAAAAATTACCATTGGTTTCAATAGTTTAGCTTTCTTACATGCTTAAACTGTAGAAATTTAATTTCCAAAGTACCTAATTGCTACAGTTGGCAGAGGTGAAAGTTCACTAATGAAAAGTTAAACACCAACAAAATGAATAGTCACCCTCTTGATTCTCTTATGTCCAGATCCTTCCTTTTCTTTAAAGCCATTTACCACATGGGATCTCTATACTGCTGTAAGCCACGAGAGACATGCCACAGACAACGGAAGAACTGAGGTTGGGGACCTCCAACAGCAGTTGAGAAGTAAGTGATAACAAACATTCTCAAGGGTCCTTCTGTTTTACTGTACAACTGAGCTGGACTACCTTGCAGCTGGGATCCTGGGTGAGTTGCTAGGGTTTGATTCTGCAGTCCCTGCTGAATAGCTTCCCACCCTGCTAGGAAGGACGGAAATGATTCAGCACTGCCCTGTGCCAGCACAGCTCTGCTGTGGATCATACATCATCCCTCCTTAGCCCTCCAACAAGTCAAGAGTCAAGCTTGAAAAGCCCAAATCTTTGCTGTCATCATTAGGAGATCTGAAGATTTAAGAGCTGCGGCTCTATACTCTATACTGCTCGCCGTGCTGAAGGATAGACGACCTGGACCAGCTTAGTGCAGGAGGAAATAATTCCCACAGGGGTCCTTAGTAGGGGAGCTCAATTAGCTGACTATTAGGAATACTTGAAGATCTTATAAATAAACAAATAAAATCTATGCAATTCCTACTTTGTAAATTAGGTGAGGGTATCCACAGCTCTAATTCAAATTTAATCAGGCAACACAATTGAAATATTTGTGTTTTTCATCACACTCCTGATTCTGTTAGGAATATTCTTGTTATTAATTTAATAGTATCACCATTATTTTCCTAACATGTGTAATTCCTGTATCAAAAGGAGCTAGATGTGTGCTATGTTTGAGATAAGGCTTTATGAACTCTCTAGAAATATTCACCATTCACTTACGCAGAATGGCAAATTTCAATGAGATTTTCCTTTCTTTAATCGGTATGAGCTAGCTCTTTGGCATTCTGTTATAAATAATAGAAGCTACACGCTGTACTTTTATAACATCATTCATCTAAGGATCTCATAACTTAATTAAGAGGGACATTGTCAGGTTAAAAATCATATATTTTTTATTAAGTAATTTCCTTACCTATGTTACTAATAACATTTTAGGCTATTAAGCTGAAACAAATTCTTAAAATCTAATTTAACATCCACCACTAGCATGTATATATCATATACACACAGCTGGTTTACTTTCTGAGATACTAAAACAGATGTGCTAGCTTTACTTCTGTTTCAAGTTAGTCTCATTTAAGATTTTCATATGTGAACAATGCTCTTTCTTCAGGAGAACATTTGAATGCAAACAAAAAACTATATTAACATATAAGAAAATAAAACATATGTTTATGATAATATAATACTCGGAAGTATTCAAAAGCAACAAAACTTTCATTTTAGAGAAAACTATCTAGCACTGCACGGTGCTTGTTTTTGCTTTCTCTAAAAGGAAGGTGAGAAGTACTACTGCTGCACTGTTTAATTATAGGAGAGCACAGATCTGTTTGTTGTGAGAGAATACTTCATTAATAAATTCATTCAAGTATATCTGAGCCTTTTTCAATATCCAGAAATGTGCTGTTGCTTCACAGAGGCTTAAAACAGAGATTTGGTTTTGATGGGGAAAGTTAGCATAATGAATACTTTCTACCAGTCACATTTTGGTTAAACTGTAAGTTTAAGTGAATGGGTATACATTACCTAAAGCGCTGCTGTGTCTCTTGGAATCGACAGAAATAAACTGTAGCATCAGTGACTGCAGTATGCATTTCTGCAACCTGCACTAAATACCAGAGAAAACTGAGACACAGATATTAAATGATCAAATTCATGCAGTGATTCAATAACAAAACCAAAATATGGATATGTCTGCACCATTCACTCCTCACTAAGCTACTTGGCATCTTCCTGATATTTCAACATTTGTCATAGGAAGAACACAAAAAGCTACTTTTCAGTTGTGTTCCTACCAGCTAAAACAGCAAGAAGAGAGGTTGTTGGCTTCCAATAAGTGTATTTGCTTAGAAAGAAACTCCTGCTCTTTCCTCAGATCCCTAGGTACAACGATCAGCAAAAATGGGTGTTCACTTGCACCCCTAGAGCTCCTGCTATGCAAACCAAAAGGAGTTTTGCCTTTCATTTTGCTTTTTAATGGTTCACTGCTCAGACATCAGTTCCAGGAGATACACTGCCAAGTACTAAACGTTTTAGGCAGGTGGAGGTTGAAATGGGAAGCAGATCATGTAGTCAACAGCAGTGAGTCAGCTCTGTCTACCGTCTGAGAACTGCAGTAAGAGTGAAAATAATGCATACAAATGCAAAGCATACATCTGAAAGGCCTCTCAGGAGCCAGTGAGGAGCAACGGCTGTGCATTGAAGCCAGCTTTGAAGAGCAGTGGTGCAGCCTGGTATTCCAAACAAAACACATAACAGTTGTGCAGAAGAATCCCTCAGATGAGATGCTCAAGATTAATCTGCTTGGTACTACAGAGACAACATGAAATTAGGCCGAAGACCATCCTCCTATGACTGGAATAATTAAATAAAGACATTGTTCCAACATGGAACCCTACGTCAGGCTAACTTGTTCCAGTAACTGACCTCTCTCCCATGTTGTATGTATCCAGGAAACAGGACAAACAGCTGAGAACCAGTGGCCTTGGTCAGAATGTCAGCATTCGTTTTATGGGCTTAGAAATTTAACCAAGTTTTTCATATTGTTGGTGTTTCATTTTCTTAATTAATCTGGTGGAAGACATGTCTTAAGAAACCTTGTTTTAGTGATACGAAGTCTAGTTACCATGATGTACATCTCAGCCGAACCAACCAGTCACAACTACAGATAGGATAATGCTTTTTCAAAATGTATTTGCATCTTTTTGATGCTGCCTTAAAAGTATGAGGTCTCGTTATTCTGATATTAATGAGTAAAATCATCTCGTTAATCATCACACAGACCCTTTTCAACTGTGTGTATGTTTAAGAAGTGAATAAGTAAACTGTAACATTGATGGCATTTTTCAAGTAATACCATTATTAAATGTCCCACACATGTATGTCTGATGATACTTGCCTTGCTTATAGGCCATTCTTAAGTGTGGAACTCTGAATTTAAAAGAAAACTCGCCTAGTGCAGCAAAGTCAATCCTGAGACTCATACACAGGTGTATCTCTCCTCTTTGTCGTGGAATTGAAGAGTGATTTGGCTTGGAAGGGACCTTGAAAATCATTCACTTCCAAACCCATGTCATGGGCAGGGGCACCTCCCATTAGAGCAGGTTGCTCAAAGCCTCATCCAATCTGGCCTTGAGTAATTCCAGGGATAAGGAATCTGAAGGCATTAAGTTACTGTCCATAGTGCAAATTTAGTCCTGTACTTTTATGACTAGAAGGTTCTCTCTTGAACTTAGAAATATATCCCTAGTACAGCAATTTAAAAATATTGCTGCAGTCAAAGTAAACAAATGAAAACAAACAAACAAACCAAACCACCATTATGCTAAGACAGGATAGAGTGCATTTTTTGCTGTAATTACTGAGGCAAAAATAATTGAAAATCAGCAGTACCTATTTGCAAAATAATTTAACACAGTGTCTGGGGTCTGATATCCTCATCTCATGGACAGGCTGAGTACACAAAGAAGATGATCACAGTGCTCTTACACTGCAAGAAAGATTAGCCACAGCAACCACGACTAAAGGGCCTCATCTCTTTTCACATGAAGGCTAAAAATTTCGAGTTGACCATTATCATAAAACAATCCTGTTTAGACATGTTGAATAAAAGACTTTTCGTGGTTAGAGAGTTTGTTCCGCAAGTCAGCGTCGTGGTGATATTTATTACATGTGTGCAGTTCAAAGGTGTTGGAAAATACAATTAGACATCTTGATTGTTCAGAGCTGAACATAAACTACAAAATGCTCAGCTACATAGTGCTGTGTTCTAGTAGCTGAAAGCAAATATGTGTTAGTATTCCACACCTTTCTCTCCTTTGTCCAACACGCTTTGGGCTCACTCATTCACTGGATCAGTCTCTCTCACACACAGTCTTTTTACCTCTTTTTTACTCTTGCACTCATCTAGTTTCCCCCTCTAGAAGCAGGTCTCTATCTATCTACTATTTTAGAACTGTAGAGTGGCTTGGGTTGGAAAGAACTTTAGAGCCCACCCGGTTCCAATCCCCTGCCATGGGCAGGGTTGCCACCCACCAGCTCAGGATGTCCAGAGCCCCATCCAACCTGGCCTTGAATGCTTCCAGGGATGGAGCATCCACAGCCTCTCTGGGCAGCCTGTGCCAGAGCCTCTCCACCCTCTGAATAAAAAACTTCTTCCTTAGGAAAAAAACAGAATGATTTTTATAGATGTTCATGTTGTCCTTTCTCTCTTGTCACCACACTAGCTGGCAGCACGGTCTTCTCTCCCAGCATGACCAATTTGTCTGCTTGCAGAGAGCTTCAGCAATGCCACAGTTCCTGAAAGACTTCCCTGCTGACAGTGGATCCCAGTAGGGTGCACACAAAGGACTGAAAGGCAGTTCCTTCCGGTTTGCATTTGACTGAGACCCTGATCAGGCAATATAGCTGCTAATTATAACATTGCCTAGTCCCTCACCTCTCCATGAACCAGTTTCCTCTCTTCTCCATGAAGAGGGCTAGAAGTAGTGAAGCATATCCTTTGAGTCTGGAAGGAAGGACTCCTTCATTAAATGCTACAAAAGTGTTTTGATATCCTCAGAAGCATGGTGTTATTTAAGTGCTAATCATCCTAGACTTCAGTATGTCCAAAATGATTTCACTGGTAACCAAAAAGCTCCGTTGTCACACATTACATTGCCATTGCACAGAAAAATAATTAACAGCCTACATTTTGTGGTCCATTATTTGAGCAGTCTTACTAGCTAGGGAATTATCCAGAATTCCCAAGTTTTCAATGGAGAAATTAGAAAACATTAAAAAGGGAGGCCAGGGAAAAACTCTATGAAAAAACTTGCACAAAGAATGAGGAAAGAGACCATTCCTTCCGAGCACTAAGACAAAGCAGCAGGTAAAAGTCAAAGTAATCTGATGTAATGAGCAATCTAAATGATAATTTAAGAAGGTAATCTAAGAGGAGTCCCAAAGTTTATCTAACTCAAGTATTCAGCAAACCATTCTTTAAAAGCCAGAAACCTGAAACGTTACCAAGAACAGCACACACCGATCAAAACAGAAGATGAAACATTTGCTTATATAATTTAGTATTTCAAATAGGACATCAAACAAAATCTAATGTATATAGGAGACACAGTAACAGATCAGGAGTTCACCATCTCTGCTGTTTGGAATCGCTTCACCCCTTTGCCTCTCTGTATGCAGCCAACTTTATCAGCTTGAAGTTTATCTAACACACATGCTGTTCTCCACACGTCAGAGATGGAGTCAACATCGTTGTCTGACCCCAAGTAAAGCAAGTGGGACTGAAACTCTGCATTCAAAGAGACCTTTAATTTGAATGCCCACCAGAGTTTGACCTGGATCACTTCCTTACCTGTTAGAGCTCCCAGACTCAGCTAATATTGGGCAAGTACTTCAATTATAAAAATAAAACAAAACAAAGCTGACAGAAAACAAATAAGCCAAACAACTATCCCCACACACATAGCTTACTTCAGGCACCAGTATTACAGAAGAAAACAAACAAGCTAAAAAATACCATCAGACCTTTCAGCAAGTTCACCCTAAACCAAACACTTAGATGGATGTAGGTGCCATGTGTTTTGTAAAAGTAATGCAGGTATGTTAAGAGTCTGAATCCCAACATTAAACTCTTTGAGAAGCAGCAGTCTGGGATGGGGACCTTTGAAAGCCTCTTTCCTCACACTACCAAACTGCATTTCCTTTCCAGTTTCAAGGCCTTAGAAAGTCATCCTCCTCCCCTCTCTAGTGTCTGCTCCCAAATCCAGTGCTGAAGGGCAGCCCTGCACCCAGTGCACTCCTCTTCCAGCCGCTGCGGAATTTCTTGTCCTGGCACCACATGCCCAGCTGTGCTCATGGAAGTGGAAAATCTGACAGCATTGTCTGAAAGACACAGCTTGGGATAATTGTTCCTTATAGTTTCTCTGTCAGGGAATATTATATTCCTCTCATAGGAAGGCAACTAAAGCATTCATATTCCTCAGCTCCCAGCCACAGAGCTCCTCTTTGTCTTTAAAGTGGTAGTTAAATAAGTTGCTATGTGAAAAAAGGTTTTAAAGTCCTGTGCAGATTAAATACAAATCTCTGTAACTCTCACCTGCTTTATAACTTCTTTGTACAACACAAACGTGGGAAAAGAAGGAAAAGGGAACCAAACTCACCTAAGTTTATGTAACACAGGATGGATGTCCTTTATGCCTGTAAAACCCTCATTTTATAAATATAATAGATAGATTATCCTTGTTTTAATACAGGACGGAAAACCAGAACTACACTACACTTTCATTGTGTAGAATGTGTAAAAGAAACACAGAAAGAAAAGCTGTGAGCAGCTTGCAGCCATGCATGCATGTGGCACACTCACAACAGATCCCTGTACAAGGAATCGTTTTCCAGCACAGATCCGTGCTTTCTACCTTCAGTTCAATGAATCCCATTAATCAGATCAAGCCTTGGTTTCCATATCAAGTTCTTGCAAGGCCTCTGTCACCCCTGTGTCAGGGCTTTGCTTGACTTCCAGCACCTCCACCCCAGCCTCCCCAGGAGGCAGAAAGAGCTGTGATGCCCACATGGCTTCCCTGGGGGCCTCTGGAGAGATGCGGCAAAGCAAAGGAGAGAGCCCAGGGCTTCTGTGCTTCAGGTTAGCACCTTGCAATTTAACTGTCCAAGTTTTCTCTCAAATGCAGGTTGCAAGGTTTTTATTTTTAGGGATGCAGAACTGAAAAAAAAAAAGATCCCAGTAAAAATCCTACTCACTCCTGTGGGGCAAGGGCCGCATTTCTGATATTCCCTCTCGATTTGCCCCCCTATTCCGTGCTTCCTCCACCCCTACCATTACAACAGTACCCCCATTACAGCAGTAATGTTGTATCTTTCTATTTGCAAACAATCACCTCTTTTTTAAGAATGCTAGCCAGCATTTAAACATTAACGAATTTTACCGGAGACAGTCAAACCAAAAGTCATGACTGGAAGGATGGTCTCTCTGCTACTTCTTCCCATTTCTTTTGCTACAAGTAAAGGTGCTATTGTTATTCAGAAGAAAATAAACAATATTCCTACCTTACTCAGAGAACTTGAATGACAATTACTCTGAGCAATTTTCCACCCTCATATTTGCGCACGCTTCTGTAATGGCAAGCCTTGTGCTGATCTCATCTTAACACTTCTAGGTGAAAGCTTATGTTAATAGAACAAATTAAGCTAGGGATTTTCAGGCTACCTTGGGCTCGTTCCAATCCAGGCCTGAACTCCCATCTTTACTGGAAATGGAGATTAGTCAAAATAAGAATCCATTAATCAAAGCCACGCCAGCATTATACAGGTAGCTCAAGGTACCTTTGGTGATCTGGAAAACATACCTTCATAAATTGCTGATGCCTGGGTGTAGCAAGTAATGCTGCTAATAATGTACTAAGTGATATTCTCTCTTTTGAGTAAGAGAAACAATATCCAGTCTTCATTTCTTTCAGTAGTACAAAGAAGTATTCTCTCAATTCATTTCTGCATAGAAATAGGGCATAGTGTAGCTATTCATGTATCAGTATGTTTCTTCCAGGAATTAGTTGTGATGCGAGGTGATTAAGATACCTGAAAGACTGCAATAGTGCCCTTAAAATGTAAGCACGCAAAATCCATATGCATTTTAGGAAATTATATATGCATGTAAAATTTATGCATATGTAATACATGTATCTTGTGCAATAGATGGTTTTTTTCTATAAATTTTATGTGTTACGAATTTAAGGATATAAAGAAACATGAAGTAAATACAAATACACGCACACACAGAGAAAATTATGTGGGCCTTTCTAGCATGAAAAGGAAATTATTAAAAGTTGGATAAACAACAACTGAGGATATGACAGGGGCAGCTGGAGAACCACACTGGGGGACAGAACTTCTAAGTGAATCCACACAAAAAAAAATGCCTCCCCTGACAATCCGTTGTTCTTCAAAGAGAATAATGATTCTAGAGATGAGTTTGCATTTGTCTTTGGATGTCAAAATAAATGCTAAGAAAGCAACTGAATGAGAGTTATTATTTCCTCTGAGCAAAGAAGGATTTGGGTAGGCTGTCAGAACATCAGCACCAGCAGTGTGAGGGCAGATACAAAGCAACAGCTAGTAGGATTCTGACCGGGGCCCTGAGAAAGGAGGATGAAAGAGGCCATGGGGCAAACTGCACATCTAAGAATGGTAGATCTAAGAACTGCAGCTGCAAGACAGCTGTTAAATCACGAGGGAAGGAGGAGCACTGTTAGAGAAAGCGATCACAGGAGGCATAATTCCTCTGATTCCATGACCATCAGAACACAAAACTATATGAATCAGTCAAGAATGTGCTCCACTGAGGTCCGGACTACTTTGCTGGGATAATTCAGCTGGTCTGGGGAGACTGAGGCTGTGTCCATGACCCCACCTCATTCACACACTTGGCACCTTCAGAGAGTGAGTACAGCAGGAAGCACTAGTAATTGCTTGGTGTTTGAGAGTATCTGCAGAAATATTATGGTCTACCTAATCCTCTCTCTCTAAATAAGCATTCTGGGCAGAAAATAAGTCCAGCCCTGCCTC
This sequence comes from Alectoris magna, assembly GCA_030625065.1. Classification (NCBI taxonomy): domain Eukaryota; kingdom Metazoa; phylum Chordata; class Aves; order Galliformes; family Phasianidae; genus Alectoris; species Alectoris magna. The sequence continues at coordinate 113,855,988 of CM060560.1, forward strand.
TGAGAAATAGATACTTTTCCAATTGGCTTGATTGAGCTCTCAATCTGATGGTGACTTTCACAGTCAGATGTGCAATCTGCCCTCTGGCTCCTGATTGGTTTGGACTGATTGCCTACCCTCTAATACCCAACTGCAAGAGACAAAGAGGGATTCCTGTTTGACTTTATAAGACAGTATGTCACAGACAATAGATAAGCCATACCCTTGCACCTGCCACTTCCACAGTTAATCTTTTCCACTGTGTACTCTTCCTTGCAGTGCTACTGTATAGAAGAATACCACTGTAAAGGACACAAGAAGTAACTTTTAAACCACTGTATAGCAGCTGGAAAAAAACCCACAAACTGGCCCAAGTAAGCAAGATGCCTGCAGGTACACTTGAATGGGCTGCTTTGTAGTGTCAACATTACAATTCAGCAGGACCTGTTTAATTATTTGCTAACGTCTATGCCGTATCTGAATACCTGTGTTTAATGAGAACAGTCTCAAATGGACCATAGATGTATTATGAAAGCATAAAAACATTTTTAAAATCCACACCCTTGCCTTGCTTGCCATTCCATCAAAATATACACTGGAAAATGTTTACAAGGTATACACTTCTTAGGCTTAGTTTCCTGTATATATTTTAAACGCAATGTCTTACACATTCACATGTACGTACAGAAATCTCAGAATGCAGGGGAGGAGTCTGCACAGATCTGAACTCCAAATTTCAGATGTGAATCATGTCACTTTCTTTTATGTTGGCTTTGGTTGTTCAGTTTGCCTCATAAAGTGGGAAGAGGATTGAAGAAGTTGTGTAGACGAAAGCTGAATGGAGGAAAACCCCAGAAGATTGGTGGCTTTTTCTGTACATGAAGTTGCTAACAATTAAGGGGAATTCTGAATCACAGCTTAATTTGGCATTTTCAGAGCGAGGATTTCTTCCTTTCAAAGACTGAGCTATGTCTGCAGATTTCAAAGTATCAGGCATGCTATAAAAAACAAGAAAATGGAGCAATCACCAGAAGTGAGTCAAGTGCTTAAACTAGGACAAAGTATTAACTGGCAAGGAACTGGGACTATCCCCATTTTCACTCTCACAATCCTGTGGTAGACCTTTCCACTTTGCCTTTGGGTTAATTTTTTGGAAAAAAATATTGAAAACTCAGAATGAGTATATATTAATTTTTTTTTTTTTTTGTTCTGTGTAATAAGATGCAAAGAAATGTAGTCTTGGCAGGATACTAATTTCTGATGTCGTCAATTAAACAACTTCTCCTTGTTTGTTGAATGGAAAAATCTCTCGGAAAGTGTTTTTATCGAAGCAGCCAGATCCAAGTCCTGGATTATTAGGTTAAGCTCCATCAGCAGAGAGACCAATATAAATGCCTTTCATACCATCTACCTCGATGCCTTAACAAAAAAATACAGAAGAGAAAATATGTAGATCCCAAATTCCGTGATTTTTAACTTGTTTTCCTTTAATATAAAGCTGGGAACTCTGATTCTAAGAATACCAAAATGAAAATGTGATTATTTTCTTTTTATCTTTGCTCAGAAAGAAACAGAACACCCCAAATCACCCAGTATTTCTAGGGTTTGATTTCCTTTTATATTTTAAAATACATGGAGGCACTGGCAAATTTGAACTCCACATCCTTTTGCTGTTCTGAAAAGTGCTTGTTATCATACATTTGTTTTCACCTGATGTTTATTAGGAGGTTCTATATAATTACCAAGGTTCTGATTTCCCTGTTTAAAAACAAATTAGGGTGTTGTACAGGGCCTTGGAATATTAGGAAGCAAATCCAACAGCTAATGATGGAGGGCAGTGCCTCAGTGAAGGCATTAGCAATCCATCTGGCCAATTAAAGAGTAACTTAGGCAGAGCCCAACGCTACTCAATTATGGTGGCTGCGACATCAAGACTTGAGAGTTAGTGTGAAACAACACATTCAGTCTACACGGAGCAAAGCAGGGAAAAGATGTAACCCCACAGAAGAGAGAAATGCGAAAACGTCTGAGATGTGCCTTGACTTACCAGCAAAAAAGAGAACTGGACTGTAACGAAAACAAAACAGCTGAGACATGAAAGAAATACTAACAAAGCCTCTCTTCCTACAGATTCCCGATTGGAGCTTGCAAGCTCTACACAACATGAGAACAATTATTGCAGCTCTCCTCTCCCACAAGAAAGATAAAGTTCTCATTGAGCAAAGGACAACGTGCTGTGACTGCTCGGGAGCAAGGCATGTGCTGGCCAGCCAGCTGTTCATCCTAAGCTTGCTCCACTGATAAGTTCTGCTATTCTTTCCCTCAGCAGGGGCACTAGCATGAGTTTTTCCTCCTCTCTTTCAATATCCATTTTGTAGAAAATGAGTTATCTTTCAAGTTCTTTCATACTTGGCTGAAAACGGTCACTGCTCCAAAGTTACATACGGGTGGGACAGAGAGGCAAAGGGACGGTCAGTCCCATAAACTCAGATGAGATAACTTGGCAACGAAGTTCTCCAGAAATCTGGGGTGTTTCTGAAATCTGGAGGTGGATCTGAACTGTAGTGTAAGTTTATGCCCAGCAGAGAAACTAAAGCTGTGCTCTGTTCGCTGCTACCCATGCTGACCTCCGCAAAGTCCGACCATGCTATTTACACGACTGCAGGCTCAGATCAGTAGAATCTGCCAGTGGCAGAACTTGGACACAGACGCCCTGTAAGAATTCATAATATATTTAATATCACAGAGTGTTTAAAATGTTTTTTTTCCCTCTGGTCTTGCACCTTCAAAAGCATCCAACTGGCATTCAGATGTCAATAAAAGCATTTCCCGTGCCTCCTCACCCGTGCTTTCTGCCTCACATCTAACAAGTTAACATATTCCGTTCTTCCCACAGCCACTCTCCTGTGCCTGTTTCCATTCCCTTCTCCCACCTTCCAACAGCGAGAAGGAGCTAAAACGTAACACTGCTTTCCAGCCAGTACCTTCCCACATGTGCCACCTGTCCCCACACACAAGTGACACTGCCCTCCCACTGGATGCTTCCACATGTCTGTGCTCTGGAGCTAAAGAGATGGGAATGATTTTCCTCAACATGAAATGCTGGATGAAGAGTGTGGGTGGGAAATATGCAGTGTAATGGAACTGAAACCCCATAAGGGAAATCAACGCAGGCAGCTGCTGATACACTGTTTACTTGGATAAATCATCCATTTTCCTCCCGGGCAAGATGACTTGAGGTATCACCTACCCGGGATGGCAAATGCAAATATAAATAATAAATAAATCTATCCGAAGAAGAATATTCTAACTGTAATGGGCTTTGTAGAGTACTAAGTTTCAGTTAAAGTTAATCCTTGCTGTCTTTCTGTGTCTCCAGCAGAAGAAACATCTGGTCGGTTTTAGATTCCCCTTGGATTCCCAACTTCAAAGGGAGTTATAAAGAATAACAAATACATGTACTGGCACTGAAAAAAAAAATTAGAGCAGCAGGAGAGAATGGTAAAATTGTCCTTATTTGACTGCTAGTGACAGGCGCCACAGGCAGAACTGTGAGAAAAAATCTTAACGGCTCAGGCAAATAAGCTTTTTTTTTTTTTTTTTAATGACTGGCTCTCTCTACTAATGACGCAGAAAATCTATGGGATCTGCCCCATAATGGCAAGAAGCACATGTGCCAAGGAATATGCACGCAAGCCTATGTAGTAAACAGATTTCAAATCAGATATGTACTGAATTAATAGGCAGGAAAGTAGGAACTAAGTTTTGTTCCCAGCCCTTTAACTGAGAGTTCTTTGTGTATGTTGGTTAACTTACAGAGGGCCAAATTTTGGCTCTTTAAAGTCAGTAGGACATACTGAAGTACAGTCAAAAACAATGACTGCCATATGCACTTCTCAGTACCTATTCCAGACCTCTTGGGAACAGAGGTAGGGAAGCAAACACAGTAACAGAGGTCTGCAGTGTGGCACCCTTCTTCTACTACATGATGGCTGGGAAGTGAACAGGTGCCACACTACCTTTCCAAATACAGCACCACCCGCAGCAGCTTCTGACACGTTTCTGCTTACATGTGCATTGAGCTTCACTCTAGTCTTCTGAGGCAATGCACTCATGGAACACCCAGTTCCCCACCTCACTCATGCAGCGCTAAGCCTGCTCTAACCTTTTTGCTTGTTTGTTTTTTCCGCCATTTCAATCATAGGGTTGATAATATAAATGTAATGTGAAGGATGCATGAGAATTCGTGAGTCGTAGAAGCATAGAATGGCTTGGGTTGGAAGGGACCTCAAGGATCATAAAGCTCCAATCCCTTGCCACAGTGAACCTGTAAGAAATCTTCTGTATGCTAAATGCTGACTTTTGTTCTATGAATGCTAAACTTGTTAGCCTCTTTCATCAAAACTATAGACTCCTAAATTAACAAGATAGATGCCAGAGGGGAAAATTGCAGAATAGGCTTTTGCTAAATAGCATTAAAACCACAGCCACCTCTCTTCCACCTCCATTGACAGAGAGTCCATAGAATACAAATGTTGAAGGTAGTCATCAAATAAATTCCAGTGATTCCTGAATCAAAGAGACTGATCAACTTGTGGATATTTGATTGGACAATAATGTTATATTTGGCAACCAAATTACTTCTTGATAATAATTCATTCAGCTCTATTGCTGAATTTGCAAACATGACTTTTTTTCATGACCTTATTTTATCTTATTATATCATGAGGTAAGCAGCTTCCAATTGTTTCAGCTTCAAAGATATTTCACAATCTCATGTGCCCCACATAATAGCAAATCTGAATCAAGATTTCTCCATAAATATAGTAGTCTCGTATTTATATTAGAATGTTAAAGCATAAGAATCCTAAGTTCTCAAACAAAACAATGACCGAAGGATTTCTCCTTACCAAAGGACTCTAATCCTAAATTGATTTCATGCTGAATAGTAGAAGGCTATGGAAATGAAGACACTTTACAAACTGCTATAGAAGAAAGAATTTAAGAACATACTTTACAATTTGTTGTCTGCGACACAGAAATCAACCATTTTTCATACAACAGTGCTACAAAACAGTTGGATCTGGAAAGGGAATCCAAAATGAACCTGAGTTACACAGCAGAGACAGGTTAAATCAATTCCATGTTTACTGCACTGCTAATTGCTTTGTGGGAGCCATACTGGGAAAAATGTATCCCTCTTGCCTAGGAACTACCACTGGAAGCAATGCTGTGAGAAATAGAATCTCTAGTGACATCAGACTGTCAAGACTTCTAAAAGACTGTACAAACCTAAAGATTTGATTCTGAAAGGAAGCCTGTCTTCTTAGCAAGGCTCTGGTAACAGTGCTGGAAACATCCTCCAGTTGGGAACCCTTTCAGATTAATGCTTACAATCTCAATTGTGCAGAAAAATCATACCTCTAGACAGGATGGAAAGTGTATGTAAGCACATCAGGAAATCTCCAAACTCACATTGCAAGAGAGAATGCATTCAAGTGACTACACATCCTTGTCCATACCCCTAAGTATTCTGTCCTGTACACCACAGAAATGACTGACTTTCTGAAGACAGACTGGCAAGTAAATAGCAGGCTAGAAGAGAAGGCTTAGAGAGGTGTGTCAGCATTCAGCTATCACAGTGGGGGAAAGAAAAGGCACTGAAAAAGAAGGGGAGGCAGAATAGCTTTCTCTCTACATCTGTTACAAGTTTTGAATGATACAAATCTTTCCAGTTAAATCATACTTCTGAGTCTGGTGTGTTATTTGTTAAAGAGAGCAGTACAACAAAGGGACATTGACCATCAATCCTAGGACAACAGCTAACAAACGCTTCAGCTGCATCCCAGGATTTCACCAAGTACCTTTATAAATATTTCTTTACATCCTGTTTATAGCATACTACGTTCTCCTGTGACTGAAGCTCGTAGACCAGATCCTGCACTGTCTAACAGTTCCTTGTGTATCTTTCCTGTCCTCTTACATGTCTGTAAACAACCAGGCACTGTCCAGAAGTTGAACGTGACAACTATAAGGGAACTCCCAGCCAACCCTCAACACATACACATAAGTTTGCAAAGCATTAATGATATGTTAAGCTAAAAAGAACCAACCCAATAACATTAATCAGCTAAGCAAGACCTACAGATGCCTTCTGTTTGCTTGGGATATTTTACTGCTCACATTATTATCTTTTTGATGTGCAATGCTCTACCAGCATGCAAGAAATATTGTAGGCATGTCTGCAACATAAACTTTAAAAAAAGAAAAATCTATAGATCTCTGGAGCGGTGGAGCTTTTGTTTTTACACTTTCAAAGCCTTTACACTCAATATTCTAGCTCTTCATGTCCAAGACCAGTGCAAAACGTATTCTAGGGGCTAAATCAGCTTTCTTAACACTAAATTCAGTGCTTACTGATACAGCATGTTGCATGCTCTGTTGCATTAAAAAATAGCCAATGATTACAGGAGACAGCTGTTAGACAACGCACATATTCCTGCCTATATCTTGTCACTTGTTGGTGACTGAGAAATACTGAATGAACTACACTGCTGTCCTTAGAACACATATTTATTTAAAAGCAGGTGTTCTGTGCTGTTTATCTTGCTCCACAGCTTCTGCTCTGAATAGTCTTCCTTGTATTCCCACAGTTCTGTATGACAAAATATCCCTTAACAGGTCCAAAAAACAGAAACAAAAATTTAAGAATAGGATATTGTATCTAGCCAAATTTAAAGAAGCCACACCAGAATAACTGAGGTATTGTGTGAGGGGGCTAGCATGCCTGTCCTTGTTCAAAAAACAGCAGTCCTCACAATGTTGTGACAAGGTCAGGTGCTTCACATTCCATGTGCAATAGTCTTTTCAGCAACAGAGCAATCCTTAAATATGTGCTTCACTTTTAATCTTTACCCTCAGCCCTAAGCTCAGTCAAAAATATACCTTTTAAACTCATGTTGTTCTTTTGCAGAGTGCTCCTACTGAGCTGGATTTAGGCCAGTTCTGAAGAACTTCAGATTAGTAAAAACCATAACCTAACGGAATACGCTTCCGAGGCACATCATATATTGTGGCACTGGTCAAGAACTGTAGTGTTTAAGTATACTGATCTTACATGAGAAAGTGGAAAACACATTGATTTTGTAAGCAATTTTGCCAAGTCAGACATCCAGAATTTGAACATTGAAATCCACAACCACTCAACAGAGAAGGAAGCCAGTAGAGCTGAAAAGGTAATAAAAGCTTCCCTCTTTACAGATTGAAAGACAATATATTCCCAAGGGGAACCTACATCTAATTGAAGAGATATATTCTGATCAACTGTTGCAGAGGGAGCAAGTCCCATAACAGAATCTCGCATAATCCATGGGATTGTCATCGGAATTTTATGAACATGCGTAGAAAGTCAAATCAACAATAAAAACACCTCAAGAATATGGGGTGTACTTGAATGAATGACATCAGTAAATGACCTCTCTGAAGTCTAAGGGCCCTCATACATTTAAAAAACTTTGCTGTCTTAATAGAATGAGAGATTTTGTAGTTTTTTTTAATTATTATTATTTTTTTTTAAACAAGTTTAACAGAATTCTGGTGAATTACTCCTCTAAACACAGTCCAACATTCCTGCTTTACAGGACAGCTACAGCTACAGCCTTTGAAATTTGCTTTTGTTTCACAGTTGAATTAAACAGTGTATTGTAAAGTTGCCCATGAAACAAAAATTAAAAAAAAAAAAATCATTTCAATCAATTGAATGTTTTGTTTTGACAAAATAATTCTGTTTTGATTGTTGCTTTCAGTTTTGATTTAAATTTTATATCAGAACGCAGAATACATTTTTGAAAGAAAAGTTTGAAACAAGCATTTCTGTTCCACTAATGCAAAAAAGCTTTATCTGGAAATATAGATAATGAAAATAAATTGAGTCCTGGAAGTATTTGTTTCTTTCTTCCTTACTTACTTTTTGTTTTTATTTTTTGTTTATCAACAAGTATACAAGTATTTCCCTCAGAAGAGAATTCCATCAGATATTTTAACTGATTCTAGTCCTGTCCTTCAGTACTCTTTAGTGCATCTCAGAAGCTGGTAATAACTTTAACATTCCGTCAGTATATCAGTGACAATCTAACTATTATTAATAATCTAGCTTGTATATTGTTCTTGTCTACTCCTTAGACCAGCAGAGTTTACTGATGTATGAAAAGCAAGAGGCTTTCTCAGACAATCATTTACGTAACCGCTAGCACAAATCTTGTTGGGTCAAGTACCCTTAATTACTATTGCCACTTGGGAAAATATCAAAACCAGTTCTGACCAGGATTAAGAAGCACACATAGTCACTGTGAGTCTTACAGAAGAATTGTGAGTGAGAAGTAAGGAGAATGCTAGTTGTTTCTGGTCTTGTATCTTTCAATTTGGAGTATAGAGAAATACAAGAATAACTGAAATTAAGATGATCTTTAGTACCCAGTAATTCCTTTTTCTTCAGCCACTACAATTCTTGCTCACTGCTCATGCATTTCCAAATGAATAAAATGGAAAATACCACAAAGCCATGCATGCTTGACTGAAGCTGCAAGATAAATCTTGGCCTAAAGCAGAAGGAATTCAGGGATTTCCCCTCAGCCAGGCAGCAGCAAGAGCCCCAAAATATAAAGTAGTCCCTTAGGAAGACCAGCAGAGAGCTGAAGTACAGCTTGGCCTGAAATAATGACATCATTCTCAGTGATTGGCAACCCCTGGATACTTTTCAGAGTTGAGATGCTTTTGAGAAGTGGTTGTCCCCTGTGCCGTTCAGTGAAGGGCTTTTTGTGACATGAACAGAACCTCATTAAGAACCAAATAATTTGTTTGTTATAAAGTTTATTGCTAAATGCAGTGCTTGGAGCAGAAATTCAAGAATTCAAATAACTGTACTGCTTAGTCCCCCATGAAAGCACTTTCTGACTTGAACTTGAACTTACCTCCTGAAATACTGATGTCACACTTCACACAGCAAAGATGGGGAAAGTCTCAGGGAGAACTGTTGGGATTACCTCTCCTGTGTTTTTTTTATTTCAAATATTAGATCTGGGGAGCGCTACATGGGAAGAGAGTAGGGGGCAAAATAGAGAGTTTGGATTGTAGATCTTTTCAAACAGGTCATTACCATATGAGAGAAATACAAAGGCTTGCTCAAATGCCTGAGCTACAATTACTTCTGTCACAACTCTAACAGAGCTTTCCCTGCCCCACATCAAGAGGACTACTGAATGTACCTCTGGCACACTGGGTCCATGGGCTGACAGCTTCCACAGTCTGAAATGAATTGAATGCGCTCTCCTTCATCCTGCATGTTTCTTCAGCTCAGGCTGCCTGTAACCCCTTCCTAGCAGCAAGATTTCAGAGCCTTGCAGACCTGCCTGAGCAATATGACTGACTTGCTCACCCTTCACCTCCGCAAAACAAAACCACAAAGTCTAGACACTAGAGAAAACACAATATACCCAAACACAACTTCATCCTTCAGCATCTTCAGCACTAGCAGTGGATGGTCCTTGGGCTTAGGTCAACATTATAGTAAAAAACTTCCACTTCCTATACAAATTGCCTTTCCAAAATGAGGGACTCTCACTGCCCTATAACCAGCTTCTCTTTTCCCTAGCTGATCTTAAAGATACAGGGACAAAGGAAAAAAGGAAAGGAGAGAAAGCTCCCTCTGCTAATCATACCTCTTCCCTCTCATCTCTCAGCTTCCTCTGTGTCTCACTTCAAGCCTTTGAGGCTTCAATGTTTTTAAGACCCTGTGCTAATACCTGATCTCTTTGCTCTTTTCTTTTTTCCTTTTTCTTTTCTTTTCTTTTCTTTTTCTTTTTTCTTTTTTTTTAATTTGCAAAATATTCCAGCCCCCAAAAGTGAATTTGGAGAAAACTGGCTTTCTCTAGTTATTCCATTGTTCTTCTCAGGCAAGATCTATTTCAGATGTTTCTATTTCAAATATTTAATGACAGACCTATTCATACAATGATATGCCAACACCACTCCTCTGCCTCTTTGGCATGATGTAGAGCACAGAAAAAGACTGTCACAAAATAAAAGCATTCAGTTACTCAATAAAACCGAGTTCAAACTTATAAACCGTACGTAGCAGATTCCATACATCACTACAATTTTCATAAGTAAATGTCTGAGAAATAACAGTTTTGAGGGAAAGCCCACAGGACAATCACATCCACTTAACATTATGGCAGTGTTTTCTCACTGGCTTCCTTTCCAGACGGACTTGAGCAGAAGCCGAAGACAGTAGAGTTAACTGACTTTTGGGGTTTTGTCTTCACTGCAAAGCCACTTGAAAATAGAATGCTCATGTTGCCCGCAGCGCGACTCCCACCCACAAACAGGAGTCTCTTGCTCAAATTAAGTGCTACTTCAAACTGACCCTTCATCCTAAAAAAAGATTAGAAGTGGCAGCCCATGTGTTGTAGTTACTGGTATTAGCAATGTAGTGGGAAGTCAGAAGTTCTCTTGTTAGAAGTTCAAAGAGCCAATTTAAGGTCATGTCTTGCATCTGGGATCTAGACTAAAAATTCCACGTGCAATCCTTTTACCCTGTTATCTACATTAAGCTCATGGAGACAGCACATGATAGCCTGACACTAACGATCTGCTCCTCAGTATCTACGGTGTCTTGCTGACAAAAAAGTACCCCTTACTTGCAGAAGAGAACTAATGCCTACAGATCAGTTTTTGCAAGAAATCTTGCAAACACTGGCTTGAAACACTCTTATAATATGATTATGTTATGATTATGATTATGATTGCCCAGAGAGGCAGTGGAGTCTCCTTCTCTGGAGATATTCAAGACCCGCCTGGACACCTACCTGTGCAACCTGGTGTAGGGAACCTGCTTTGGCAGGGGGGTTGGACTCAATGATCTCTGGAGGTCCCTTCCAACCCCTGCGATTCTGTCATTCTGTGATGATAAACTGATTCAACACATGTAAAACTGTGCCTATTTTAAGCATTTTTACTCACTACTTCTGCCTTGCCAAGCTACAGCTGTGAATGAAGGGGGCTTTTTGCAAGTACCTTAAAATGTCTGTGAAATGCTGCCCAGTTGCATACATAGCCAGTTTCATGCAAACACTGCACAATCAAATTTCAGCTCCATGCAAACTAGTATATACATGGATGAAAGAATTTTAAGGCACAGTGTGGTGTGTAAAAGCAGCCTAAGGTGTTCATATAGATGGAGCCTTTGTGGTGGATCCAATCTCTTGCAACTTGACCGTTACCTACAGAAATTCTCTCATCATTCTAATAAGTTCGCAAGAGACAAGTAAACTTTAACATGGACAACTAATAGAAACCACAACGAAAGCTGCCATATTGTCATCTGAACATCTCATGCTCCAGTTTATTTACATTCTCCATTGCTATTACCCCAGTTGGTAGTTTTGATGAGTAGTGAATATGCTCACATAACAAATTGGATCTTCTCCTTCTTGGGCATGAGAGATCTCTTCCACGGATGACTACAGAATGAGAAGACGCAGGCCTGGGGGATGCTGGGCAGGCAGTTTTCTCATATCTCATATCTGAAAAAATTCCACCACTGCCTGGCTCACAAGGGGATTTGGCAGCAAGACAGACTATTTTGACTATCTGGAGGACTCTTCCCCCCTGACAGAGAAGTGAGGATATAGCCATCATAGAAACTTATACCAGAACATGAAGTAATGTTATTTAGATGTGAATATAAAGTTGCCAACCGCAAGCCCAGCTGCAAGGGCTGTCTTTTGCTAATGTTTTTTAAGCCGAAGCATGGGATAGCACAGTACCTTCAGAGCGTGTGTATCTTCTCTTTATGTTATCCTACAAGGGCAACTTCACCCACTCTTTAGCTGTTAGCAAATGCGTCACTGTAAAACTACAAGTGCAGCAGGGTTTTAACGGCCTTTTTCCGCTAACAGCTCTGGGATTTTTCCTTTCTTGGCTGTAACCAGTTGCAACCAGTTGTGAATAAGTCGTTATCCCTCTGTGCGACTCACAGCCACTAAAAGAAACCAGTGTCATTATGCAAGTTTCAAAAAAAAAAAAAAAAAAGAAAAGTTTTGTTTTATGGTTAATTATCCATGGTCTATTTACAAAATAAATCAACCCATTGTGCACCACCAAGATTTGTGGCCTCATTTGAACTTTGCTTTTCATTAATCACTTTAAAAATACATGCAAACTAGATTTTTTTTTTTTTTTTTTTTTTTTTGGTTTATTACTTGCATCTGGATATAAATTGTAAAAATGGTAAGAGAACAAAGTATGGATTATTCACCCTTAGTTTCATGACTTACATTATCTCAGTCTTGTCTTTCTCCACATGCTTAAACAGATGCACAGTCCAAAAATTCCAACATTCGATAAGAAATGCAATCACTTTGATTATTCCAAATTAAAAAAAAAAAAAGAAAAAAGATTTTTTTAAAAGCTTCTCTTCAGAAACAGAAAGATGGGCAAATATTTACAAATCTATTTAAGCTATTATAAGAGGCAAATAAAATTAGTCATGTTGATACCTAAGTAATACACAAATGTTTGCGAGCTCTGAGTGCAAGGCTATTTTGTTTAGACAAAACTTACTTGCAGACAGGCTAGGGAAGGCACAAAATGGATATCTGATTCTTATAGAGCTTACAATTTATAAAAGAAACCAGAAATATTTTTTCTGAAAATGTTTTAATTATATGAGATGTTTAGATTTTGTCCACATGTGATGACAGAAAACTGCTGAACTTCTGAATTCTGGCCAATTGAGAGATGAAGGACATTTTTAGCTGCTTTGTTAAAAACTAACTTTATTAACACTTATTTCACTCCAGGAGAGAGTAAAACATGTATTTGCATAAAGCTGGAATTCCCCTCGGCTTCAACTAAGAAAGTTTGAGGTAGATATTTGTTTCTACTATGGATCCTTCAAGTAAGACAAAAGAAGAAAGCATGACAAATAACTAAAACAAGAAAACCATATTTAACACTAACATGTCAAAATCCACTGCTTTCTCCCCCCCCTCCCCCCCTCTTTTTTTCTGTTTTTGTTTGTTTTTCCATTTGCAGCTATCCTCGGGAGTTCTTTCCCTTTGCTATGAGGAACAGAAAGTCACAGTTCCCCATGCAATCACTACAGAAATGCTATGGAAAAAGCTGTGCTGTCAGTAGGTCAAAAATGTCGTTCTGCTGCACTCAAGAATTAAACTCCAACGTTTTACTTCAAAGGTTCCAAGCTGGATGCAACTATAAAGATGACTGAACAAAGCCAACAGATATTTTTTTAGAAACTGAGATGAAGAGTTGAAGCTAAGACGTTAGATCATTAATACTACATATTATTACTAACAGGAGCTAAGGAAGGCAATTTGTGCTTGCCCGTTGGTGTGAAATAAAATCACAGACATTTGAAAAGTTAAAGGAATACAGTGCCTCCTCCTCCACTTTGCAGATAGCTGGGCTGCTCTAACTTCCATTTCCAAAAGTAAATTAGCTCCTACTTAAATGAAAGTAACAAATTTAAAGCTGCCTCCACCTGACTGCAAAGTGCTGCAGCCAGGCTGGAAGAGCAACGGAGAGGTCTTCAAAGAAAATGAAAGCCTTTTTCAGCAACTCCAAATATGAACGCCTGCCCTTGCAGCAGTGAGCTGTGGCCCTACAGCCGCTTTCCATTATAAATGCTAAATTGGGAAATGTTTAACATTCTTTGTTTAATCTTTGCAGTATAAAGAAAAAGCAGCTGATTCTCAGAAACGGCCGAACAACCATCATGGACCTGCCCCTCCCTTTCTCCAAGCAGAACAGACCATTTCCAGCCTCAGCTGCCATTGACTCTTTGTAAGCTGAAAAGACATATCCCAGAAGATGAGGTTGAAACTTTGTGATCTTTTTCTAAAGTGGTGTAAGAAGCACAAGGCTATCAGGATATTACATAGAGCCTTTAAGCAAAAAAATAATTTAAGAAATTTATGCAGCCAAACGTATGGGCAGAGATGTTTCTTGCACCATTTTCTATTAACATAGTTCCACAAAATCTTTCCACGAAAGACATTTTTATTTGTTTTGATCGCAAAAATTACTGAGTTTGTTTTGCTCTTGTTCACAATATAGTTAATGCAGTGAGTCCATCTAACTGAAATAAATTAGCAAAACCTTTGGGGCAAAAAATCCTCTCCCTCCTCCCTATGCTGATGAACTCTTGGTGTATCTTGTCCCTGCAGATTAGCATCCCATTCCAGAAGCTGCTTGAACCATCATCTTTGCCTATTCTGTCTATGAATTTATGGAAGCAGACTTTTCCTACACAGGTTGAATGTCTGAAGTCTGGTCAAGTCAAGCCAGCCCCTCCCCTACAACCAAAAATCAAATTTTATATTTTGCAGAAAACAGAGTTCCACATTCTGGTTGCTATTCATTTGCACATAAAAAAAACCTAAACTTTTAGCAGCAGGTATTGCCATGATTTTTCATCTTGTTTAATTAGTAATTACTCAGAAAATAATTAAGTACGCATTGGACCATCCAGAAAGGATAGTGACTTGTTACAAGTCCATGTAAGCTTACAAATCGAAGCTGGGAACTTGAGACTTGGGAAGTCAGAAAGAACCTAGTGGCATAAAAAGAAATTTCTTGATAATTGAAAAGCATGGATATGCCTTTGAGAGTGAATTCTACTTGTCTACCGCTAAAAGTTACCACATTTTGTAAACTGTTTCAAATAAGTCTTCCACTGTAATTAGGGCAGACTAAAAACTTACAGAATAAACCTCTGAGAAGAATGGCAGGAAGCAATTTTCTGTCAAAGACACATGACCATTCTTTTGATTAAGTTATACATTGAAATCATGCTCCTCACATACACATCCTCTAAGCATTTTATAAAGGGTTGACAGCTCTTAGGGACACTAGGATAAAGGATTGTCAAGATAAGGCAGGTTAGTCACCTCCACTTTATACAGCCATGTCATAAAATGCAATTGATAAGTTGATTCAGCTCCACCTTTACAACTACAGAGTTTTCAATGCCCTGGTATTCCTACAGGGCAGAAATCATCCTCTGACAATTACGGACTTCTTCTGATCAACAGCTAGCATTTATTTACAGTTAGTGCCTACATTTTGGTCTTTGTGGCAACACTGACCAGAACTGTAAGTGGCTTTTATAACCTCCCCAAATTATTTGAACACCTTCTGCTTTTGCACTTAAATCCACCTTATAAAAATAAGTAAAATAACTTCTGTAGGGCGCAATAAAGCAAGTATCTACAGTAATCCCGAAGAGACTTGTACTGAGACAGAAATGGAGGGAGAAGTTTTAGTTGCCCAGAGCTAAAGCAAAAGTTGGTTTCAGAACCAAGCAGGGAATTCAGGTGTTCTCATACCCTTCTGAAGATCTATGTACTGCCCAGCAATTTTCTGAAATGCAGCCTCTACAATATATGTACGTCATACTTACATAAGATACATAAAATACAGCTTTAAACATTCTACTTCCTGTTTTCAGAAAGCCTCAATTCATTCAAAATTTGTCTCAGGAATCATTATCAAAAGCTGTCAGCTTTAACTATTATCTCATCTCTTATTCCTGAAGTGAGCATAAACATAAATTACGCCCACTTTATGACTCCTTTACATTGCCAGGACAACACTTTAAAACAACCATGAATTGAGCCCTATAACTTGTTAATCGACCTTATACACCCTGATGTAATATCAACAAAATTAGCAGCATTACACTAGGGAAGAATCTGTCCAAGAATGTGTACACAGACCAGAACTATTTGTAAAGGGCAAAATAAAACAAACCCGACACAATACTTGCAACCACAAACAGGTCAGATCCTCAGAGGATAAAGCTATGAATACATTGGTTGCAATATAGGCACATTTTCCTCCTGAAATGTTATCAAAAAGTATGAAATGTTCTTAGTGCAGTCCCTTGCCTTCTCTTTTTTTTTTTATTTTAAATCCTCCAGTTAGCAGGGTTATATATTTTTCATTTACATTTGACTGAAATCAATTAAAAATATCCCATCTCATCCTTATTAAAGGAATTTCTAGATTTCTATGGCTATCAATCACTTAAATGCAATAAAAATTAATACGTTTAGTGCAACACAAGATTTTACTCTGCTTCTGCACTTGCTGCTGTTAAGTGAAGAGTGACCTGACACTTCCACTGTATATATCTGAAGTTTGGAGGGGAAAAAAACAGGAGAAAGAAGGGGGGAGAGCACAGCAAAGTGCAGAAGCCACGGATGTTCCAGAGCA
Organism: Alectoris magna; assembly: GCA_030625065.1. Classification (NCBI taxonomy): domain Eukaryota; kingdom Metazoa; phylum Chordata; class Aves; order Galliformes; family Phasianidae; genus Alectoris; species Alectoris magna. Next base: position 113,872,263 of record CM060560.1, read on the forward strand.
CACTGTGACAGGAAAGTACTCAATAGGAATTCCAGCAGCCAAAAAAAGATCGTAAATAGATCCATTGTCTTCCAGTCTGAAGCCCTTAAAAAGGCTTGAAATTAAAGCCTGTGCTGCAGGCACCCAGTCGCTCCTTCCTTTCATCAGGATTTGCAGGTCTTAATGCAATCTGTCGGGAGGAAAAACAGTGGAGCCTTACAGTCCGGAGAGGTAGCAAAAGCGAAAGGCAGGCGAGAGTTACATAACTGGCTTTTTACATAAATATTGCAGCAAGAGTATTCTGCTTTTCAGAAAGGAAAAAAAAAAAAAAAGATATTAAAAGACACAAGAGAATTCAGTCCAACCTCCCGTACTCCTTGTCCCTCTTTCGCTTTGTAACATGCAGCGAGCAGTTCAAGGGAGGTTTTTCTTTTCCTTTTTCTGTTGAGGCTAAACAAATAACCAATTCAGCCTTAAACATTTTGTAATAGTTTTTCACGTATTACCTGAGAAGTGCACCACATCTTGGAAGATGGAAGAAAGCCTTATTCTAAAGCATGAGCAAGTACGGCTTGCTTATCTGCAGCACAGGGCACTGAAAATGACCATGGATGTTAAACGAACTCCCTTCAGTAAAGCCTGAGAAAAGGGAAAAAAGCTGCAAGGCTCCCCATCTGTTATTTCCTTTTTTTTTTTTTTTTTTTTTTTTTTTTTGGCTGTAGAAAAGCAAAATTATGCAAGAGCTTTTGAATGTAAAGCCTGTGTGAGCTTTTTCCCTTTTTGTCTCAGTGTACACGGTATGCGATATTGCGTAACGGAGCCCCGAGTGGGCGGTCAGCAGTTACTATTGATTTACACTGCTCCGTACAATGCATTCAGGGCTCGGAGAGAGCTGTGCATGGAGGAAGGCAGAGGAGTGAGGTGGGGATGTAAGGTATGTGTGAACAGTGGCCCTGTGGAAAGAGGGGAGCAAAGCATCCAGGATCAGTATTCTGCTTTTCTGAACCAAGCACGTTTCCCATCCTCTATGTTTTTGTGCCCTCTGCCAGGCCTTCAGCAAAGCAGATGTTCAGTGACCAGTCCCACCAGCCAGAAGTGGGGCTTCCCTCCCACACCAATCACCTAAAACTCATTATAAGCTCCACAAAAAATGTTACTGATGTCATTGCAGCACTCCAGTATAAAGATGCAAAGGAAACTCATATTCAGCCATGAGGGTTATTGTTAAGAAAAATCTTCCTTTACCACTACTTTAAATCAACTTTTGACTCATGCCTTCAGGATCTGCTGGCCTGTAGGAGTACTTAAGTCAAAGGCAAGATACACACTATGGACTATAAAGTCTGGCATTTTTTGAGATGTTAGGGTAACATGGTAATATGGGAACTGGAGAACAGAAACACGAAACACAGTCTGCTTTGCTCATTCATTAGGACTGCCAAAATACTTCTGTTATTTTCTCTTGCAGACAAACACACACCTGGAGTCCTCAATTTAGACACTGGCATGACCCTAGCTCTATAAAGAGAAGCATATTGATTCTAAAGGCTGAAATTCCCACAGCTGAATGCCCATCACACTGCTGAATTCTTTGCCTCCAACATAAAACATGGGTTTCCAAATTCTGCCTGCTCCTACTTGACTCTGGGTCCTACAAAGCACTCTGCCAGCACCAGGCTGGCGCAACTCTGAACCACTGGGCACCAATTTAGTTATTCACATGCTGGGCTGGGGATTTTGCTAATAATGTCAATGTGAATGCAGAGGGTGTTAATAAAATCTCTAAAGCATACTGACAAATTGGAAGACTAAAAGTAGCAGGTTTATTGCAAGCCACGGCAGAGGCAGACACCTAGCCTAGCGTCAGAAAAAAAGAAAAAAGGAGTATGCTGATTACGAAAACCAAACATCCAAAACCAAAACGTACAAACCCCACAACTACCAATGCCCTTAAGGTTTCATTTGCATTAATCTTTGCTGGAAGACATGCGTTTCACATGTTGTTCTCTTCTAACTCCATTTAATGGACTGCATGCTTTTCTTTACGGGTCAACCAAACAGAAAACCCATGTCATTATAAAAGAGGTAGATCCTATTTTAGGGAAATTCAACAGCTATACAACATCTTTGATTGTTCTGTTGATATTTTTTTTCAGATCCACATCTACTAACATTAACTACGATACTACCAGCCGGCATGCATTCAGAATCTCTGTTGGGATTTTAGGTTAGAGAGAAAAGGAAAACAGTAATTCACTGTCTTACGCATGCTTATTCATTTTGTTTGCACAAAACTGAAACTGCATTGAAATAACCCCAGAAATGTTTTATATACAAAATCATGTGTGGCCTAGCTAGTCTGATTTTTCTTGAAATTACACTGACTCTTAGAGAAAAAAGAACAGGATGGAGAGAGCTGGGCATGGAAACTCAGCACAATCTAGTGATCGGTCAGGCCAACAAAAAGCGTGTCCAAGTACTTTCTCCTCTGTTAATGAGGAGAATACTGGGATAAAGAAACGAGACACAGAAGTCTACCACAAACTCTACCTCTACCTGACTGTACTGGTATCCAAAGAAATTATGCTTAACAATCAAGCTGTAAGTGATGCTATGCAAGGTGAGTGAGTGTCTCAGGAAGTCTGACCCATAGAACAAATGTAAAAAAAAAAAAAAGAAAGAAAGAAAGAAAAAGAAAAAAGCAAAACAATCCCTTTGTTTAATAGAATGCATGTGAAGAGGAAATTTTCAACACCAGTTAATATGTTTTAAGTTAGACCGTTAGTCCACAAATTGTTGTTTGTCCTCATCCTATTGGATGTAGAGCAGAAACATAAAATGTATTAACCTTGTGAAATAATATGTAAGAGAGATTCTTAGAGAAAATAAAGAACTTTCAGGAAGGGCAAAGCAAGCTCTCATGGCAGAACAGTTCCAACAGTGCTATGTTTGCTTTCCCAACATCCAGAGGAGACAGGTAAGTATTTAAACACTAGTTTGAACATTAGGTTATAAGCAATAGTACTGTACAGAAAAGGTTCAAAGAGAGATCCAAATCCCCTAAAAATATGGGGACACGAATTATGGAGTTCAGTTCTCATGAATGTTGTACTTGAGAGGCTGTCAACTGGAGCTGACAAAAGTTTCCATTAAAATAAGCTTGCCTTCAATCATTCAAAAAATGTTGGAAACTGCTGTGCAAATTTTCTATTTTTAATGTTTACCTCATATGCAATTTCATGAGATCTTGAATAAACAAAAGTTCATCTGTTTTGCACATAGGGAACATGAAAAAAAAAGAACGTCTAGAGACTTAAAAGAATTGGAAATAAAGAAAGGATTAAACTATCCATTGTAAAAAGCATTAGAAATGAAAAATATGAATTGACTCAAAGCTTAAAAAGTGAATACTGGCTACTTTCATGTTTCAAGAAAAAAAGTTTTATAAGCTTTAAAAATCCACTCAATTACGAAATTCTACCAAATATTTTACCAAGGGCATCATGGACAAATACTTAGGCCAGAAAATCCTGAAATAAATGTCAGTAGTACTAACTAACTGTTCTTTTTCGCATCACGGTTACTGCTCTTTATTCCTGATGCATGTTTTCCACAACACAACATAACCGCAAAGTAGCCTTATTTTTCACTACAACAGGTAAGTGGTTTGGAGCTTAGGATTTTTTTGTTGTTAGTTTTTAATTAGAGAAAAACATTGATTGTAGATGCTATTTGCATGTATCAAAGATTCTATAGCTGTGCATTTGCTAAAAAGCAACGTGACTTCCCAGTAAAGACTATCATAAGGGGGACAACTAAGGTTATAAACAAGTTATCACTCTAGAATTCCATGATTTTGCATGTAAGCTTAATGTTTTTCAATGCAGTTTCTGTCTTTGTAATGACTGTAGGAGGAGAAAAGCATACTGCTAGGTTGCCATGGACTTTTAATGGCAAAATGAATAATGAAAAAATATTAAAATGATAGAGACAAAAAATAAACACATTAGAGATGCCTGCTAACTCTTCTTGCTAGTTAAATAATCAATAAACCTTTTGCAGGCCTCTTGCAACATGCATTTCACTGCACTGAAAGAAATAGGTTTTTCCTGGCAATTTACTTTGATTTATTTTCCCTACAGGCTGCCGTTTCACATGAACCTCTTGGATTCCACCATTTTGGAAATGACCATGACACAGCAGAAGTTACTTAATTTTCCCCACCTCCCAACCAGCCAGCCAAACATGTATAATGATATATTTCCTAATGGTTCCTGCAGATTGACATATTTCTGAGATGGTTTTAGTCAAAATGAATGGCAGTAAAATTGGCAAAGACTCAGAAAATAAAATCCAAGGAGACTAGCAAAGAGTAGAGTCAGAAAAAAGGTCTCTGGATATTATTGTCGTGTCTGCCAAAACCAAAATAAGTGAGGTTATGTCAGTGTTTCCATAATAAACCTCATTTTTCAAGACTCTGTAACTCAGCTGCAATTATCTGATCCAGACTGAAATCAACACATACAAGGACTTAGATCATGTAGAAATTTACTTCTACATAAAAATATTTATATAAATATGTAGATATATCTAAGTTATTTTTTCTATTGCAAACACAATATAGCATTATAATTTAATCTGGTGAGGAACTATCTATTTAGTGTATCAGAATTAGGGAGAGAAGGGAGGAAGAATACAGAAGACAAAACACAGAAATCCCTGTGATATGGGGATATCTATGTGATGCTCTGGGATATTTGTTTTGGTCCCTAGAAGCAAAATCCTATTTTGAAGCTACTCTGGATGCTATGCTATATATTAGGGTAGGAATAGACTAGGAGGGACTCACTCAAAAGAGTTTGTGGGATAGGCCATAGTGCTTGTTAACTTAAATGTTAACAAGCTTGTTAACTTAAAAGTACTGCACTTCATTATATTGGTTCACCTTGAACCTCTCAGATATCACTCTTACTCTACAGGTTTGATCCTAGGGGAGCCTGAGTAACTCAGGGATGCTCAGACCAACAGCAGGTTGCATGTCTGAGGATCTGTGACTGCTTCTGCCATGGGCCCCACTAGCAACAGCTCCTGGACAAAGCCAGCATGCTTTACAAAACTTTTTTACTAGATCAAGGAAATGCAAACGTACCAGTGTCTCCTGTGGTACAGGATACAAATTTCCCCAGTGGTTCTCACCATTCATACCCACAAAATTTCCGACTCCTCTTTGTGTTTAATTTATGTATCTCAACAGATAGAGCAAAAAATTAGCACCTTCACAGGGTACTTCACATGACACAAAAAAATGAAATTCTTTTTCAAAGCACCTAAGTGATTGCAAACTGGGGCCTAACCCAGGTATCTAAATGTTGATATATACCTGGAAGAGCTTATTTTCAGGTATAAAAATAAGAAAGATGAGTAAGAAGTGGCTTGCAGCAACCCATGTGATGTTCCAAGCTGCCTCTTTTTATCCAAAAAGGAAATTAACTCAGAGTAGACATTTTAAGAAAACAGAGTTACATGAATAAAACACCACGCCTTCCACCACTTGACATTTTAATTTTCTGTCTTTGGATATGTTTTGTCTTATTGAGCATTGTTGGTCTGAGTGTATGCATATCTGAGTGTGTGGTGGCATTTACCTCTCTTCTGCTTCGCACTATGTTCTTTGGAATACAGAAACTTGTCAATCCACATCAGCTAATTGTGTATTTTGAAAACAATCAAATGCATTAAAAATAACGAGATATTGTTTGTGGCGCAGTACAAAACAGAATAGCATTTTGTACTGTTATATTTTTATTTTTTTCTCTCCATTGCAAAAGGAGACATTAAACACCTTGTTCCATGAGACCTCTTAACAAAACAGGATACTAGTCAGTTACCTAACCCTGTGACATAATTCCTATCCATTCTACTCACAAATGGTGAAGCAAGTACACAATTTGGGTAAGATTCCACACTAAGCAAGAAGCAGAAATGGAAACAGAATGCCTGACTCTTGGCTGCTGATTTATCTGATCACTCTAATCAAAATGTTGCAGAATTTAAAAAAAATAATAACAATTGACTTTCCAGGCAACCTGAATAACCACAGTGTTTTCTTTATATCTAGTAAGATTAAAACCTTCTTGACTCTACCTACCTATGCTGTGGATTGGCCAAAGTGAAATTGCTACAACAGAGAGAAAAAATACAAGAACTGACATCAGAGATTTGCAAAAAGGATTTGATACACATATACACTCATACACAACTCACATTGTTTCTTTAAGTTAATTTTGTCACTAACTCAAATGTCTTTTCAATACTCTGCCACTCAAAATCATTTGGAGAGACTGTAGGACCTGAAGCAAAGAAGATCTGTGCAGCAGTGGAAGCAGAAAGTCGACAAACACAGAGCACAAGGTTTACTGTAAAAACAGAAACTAGAGGTAGCAGTTGCTCAGTCTGTGGGTCAGAATTTTTATGTTTATTTAGTTATTTTAAGGTAATGTTAGAAACATTACGCAGTTTTCGTTCTCTGTTTTCAGCTCTGGTAAAAACTATATGATAAATTCTATCAAGCAAATAAGTAAAGACGGTAAATCTTCCGTCTTAATTACTGCTCATATTGAAAAGTTTTCTTACCTTTTCCCTACATTTGCTGAAAGCCAACAGTGTCATCCCCTCAGTAATTTCAATGTCAGCTACTCGTTTATTATACGAACGAAAGTAATAATGAAAGTGTGCTGATCCGCTTGCTTTCACTCTATATAGTGCCTATATTTATAGGCTTATGCTTCTATTTGAATCTATATTTATCTGCTTTATCTGCCTACAGTGCATCTGTTTCTCAAACACACAGACATATATACACGCACACATGTGCGTGCACACAAATATACAGACATATAAACACACATACGGGTATATCCAAAAATATGCATACTTACAGTAGGCTTCTGTTCAACAGTAAGGTTTGTATAAATATAAACATATGCAGCATACACAACATAAATGAAGACAGATACACAACGAAAACCAAACAATTACATGAATACGCCTAGCTGGCTGTAGAAAGGTTTATTATTCAGTGGGCTGCCTAAAGAGGACTGTGTACAATTAGTTTCTCTTACATTCCTCTGTTGCCGTAGCTTCACAGGCAGCAACAATTTTGACTGTTATTTTGCCTGGAGTTTTTCCGTGTAAGCTTGCTTGGCACAGCTGTGCAATCACTGCCAGCCTGTCTGCTGCCTGGTTCCCTGATGGTACCACTAGCAGCTTCCCTCAGGCTATTCATTAAAAAGGCCAGGGCTGAGCCACCCTGTGCCAGTTCAGGAGACAAACCCCTAGAGGGAACGAACAAGGTGCGACTCCAGATCCAGGTCAATCTGGCAATTTTAAGGCCAAGCATTAGTCGTGCATTTCCCTAGGCCTTAAGGATAAACACCATTTTCCCACATTACCAGAGGATAAACAGGAGTATTCACCTTCTTGTTAGCAGAACCAGCGTGCCGCCCTTCCCCACGTCACCAGGCAGGCTTCCAGCTGCTCTGTCCCGTCACTACAGTCAGAGATAGGTCTGTCTCAGCCTTTTTTTCCGGCTAGCTGGGCTTCTGCTAAGTCTATTAGAACTGCAAAAGAAACTGACCGAACTTTATGCTGTGATACTGAGGTCTCTGTGATATTGTAATGTGATAAAGCTTGCATTAGGCCAGTTATGGAAACAGATTATAGCATGTCTCCACTGGATGATCTTAATGTCCTAATTCAGTACTTTATTCATTCACATCCTATCAGCTCAGAGGGATGTTGGAGGAGGAGGTTTCACAAGATTACAGCAAAGCTAAGCAACAAAGTCACTCGGGAGGTTTGTGTGTCCTTCTTTGCAGAAGCTGCATTTCGGCTTTCCAGTTGTTCATAGGACAGTGAAAATGAACTGCCGATTCAACACATCACTCATGGGCTCTCTGAAAGGAGTAGGAACCCCTAAGCCGAAAACTATTGGGTATATAGGGGAAAGACATAAGATACAAACAGAAAAAGAATCCACTGGGTATGAAGGGCAGTTGAAAAAGGTAGCCTCACCAATAACCTTCACGCAAGCCCGCAAAACTTCAAAACTGGCCATGCAACATAGCTCATCTTTTTACAGGAGTGAAAAACTGTGTTCAAGTCTAAGAACGTCTACACTGAAATCCAGGTAATAACTGGACAATTATGTATTTTTATTTATTTTATTTGCATTATATTTTATGTATTCTATTATTATACATTGACTATGATCATCATTACTTATAACGTATAACTTATAATATTTATCATTATTTATGATTATAATTCTTGAAATATATTTGTTGAACTAATGTATTTATTTATTAAAATCTATTTATATTATATTAACATTATAAATGAACTATAATTTAATGGACAAAGAAATGAAAAGAAATTTTAAAACCACAGAGTTCTAAAATGTTCTTTAACTCACAGTCAAGAAGAAATAAACTACCCTTATAAAGACCTTTTATGCCAAGATCATGTTGGCTATTTAAAACAGAAATACTATTTCTGAAATCAAAGACTTCTGATAGCTGCTCTTTCATTCACTTCAACATCCTGAGAAACTGGACCTGTATTAATTTGATGCTTAATTGGTATTTGATGGTCCAACTAGAGGGGCTTTAAGATAATCTATAGACAAGAAGGCATTTAAATATAATACATATATATTTTCTACGCAGACAGTTATTCCACTTATCATCACTTGATTTATTTCTGGTCTTCATATTCCCATTTCTTTATCAGTATACTCAATGGCAGCTGTTGAACAAAATTCTGTTCACATTTTCCTCACTGTTGAAGTTACTCCTTACCCACTGATGACTTACACAACTATTTCAAAATTGTATTTAAACGTACAGAGTAACATGAGATCAACAGTACTTGAAAAGCTTATATATCTAGAAATAAAATACCAATTTGAAAGAGAAAAGAAAGAATTCTAGGTTAAACTACGTATTATCTGGGCTCCCTCAATCTGGAAAGGTCTATTAAGAAAATGCTATGTACTGCTAAAAATAACAGTCTTGTGATGACTGTAATGAGTCTGCATTTATGCTATTCTTAGCAGTGTCCATTCATTTTTATTTCTCAGCAGGGTATTTTATAGTTTTAGCATGTTTAAGAGCATCTCCAAAGTGAAAAGTATTATTTAATTATTGAGGTAACAACAGACTGGTAACAGAATATAGTTTCTCTTTGAGAAAGTGCGCCCTACATTGTGCCTTTAGACATATACGAACTACTTAAGCATTTCTTTGATGCACAAAAGTATAAACTCCTACCTCATTTGTTCGGCATTCTTTGAAATTCTGTAGGTAGAACATAAAAGGGATCTGTTTAATGCAAAATCCCTCCTTCTTGTGACAAAGAGAATGAATGTTACCAGAGCAGAAGAAATGCATCTACCTTCCTCCATATACAATGCACTGAGAAAATACATGCTGGGACAAACAGCTAATACATCTTATGTTGCTTGAAGGAAACTGTTATGTGAACACATAAATACCACTCAATTCTTGGCACACTGTCTGCCAAACTATCTTAATATCTGACATACATCTATCCCTTCTTATCCCTATCTCCTTCTATTAGATTTGCTAATATTCTACATAATTTCTTGGAGAAGATTTAATGGTATGTTAAAATTCAAACTAGATAAAGTAACCCTTTACTTTCAAATAAATTAAAATATGAAAACTTAAGGCCTATCCTTGCCTCAAGAAAACAGTCATGTTGTTTTATGATCTTGCAACTGAATGGGTATATAACTCAATCTTGTATTAGTATAACTATATCCACGCATGAAGTTGATCTAGTATAATTACTTCATTAAAAACATCAATCTATTTAATCAGAACGATTATATTAGTGTAAAATCTATGCACATACTAAGCTTTAGTTGATGTCTGAAACCACCTAATACAAAGTGGTAAATACATGTTTCCTGACTAATCTCAACAAAACTGAAGCTGCCCCAAACGTGTTAGACTTGAAGCAAGACACATAAGCCATGCACTAACAAGTAGAATCAGAATTTCAGAGACCAACAATGCTTAACTGAAGATTAAAAAAAAATAAAAAAATAAAAAAAAATTTGATTTCTCAGCAGGCAAACAGTAAGGAAAAGTTATAAAATTGAATTATTTTGTCTAGTGGGACAAACTCAAAGAATCACATGCATTCTGCAAACTGACCAAGCCTGATGAGCAGCTCGTCTTAGAAGAGGCTGAAAGCTCATCGACAACAACTAATCAATAGTGCTTTCTAACAAAGAAAAACTGAAATTGAAGATATACAACTATAAACTGGTACCATTATCATCTCTCTGCACAAAAGAAGCTCTCCTATATAGCCAACTGCAAATAAAACATGGAAAAAGAGTAGGCAGCATGCTTTCTGAAATGTGCCATTACAACAATATCTCAACAATTTAACCCGTAACCACTGCAGAAGAGTAGAAGTGTGACTTAGAAAATTCAGTAAGAGAAACATTAAAGTTGTTCTGAAATTTGAAAGCTGCAGGAATGCCTACCTAGCTTAGCACAACACAGAGTTCTTTCTTTCTTTCTTGAACCCCCACATACTACAAATGATTTAAGCTCTTGAAACTGAAATATCAACAGATGAATTTCAAAATTTTATAAAAGGCCTTCCCAAATGGCAATGCTACATGGCTTTAGCACTCAGTTTGATGTATCTTTTCAGGAGCTTCTAGGTTTTTTATTACATTCAAATATTTCTGGGATTCTTTGAACACAGAAAACAGTCTTATTCCTCTTTGGAAGCCAGCAGAAAAAGGTTCTTGAAATACAAGGGAAAAAAAAAGTTTAGCTCTGTAGATCATCTTCACAAAAATAATGAAAGACATCAACAAATAGAATGCTGGCAAAAACCTTAGGAAACTACTTAATTATATCACTATTAACTTAAAATGATCATCCCAGCTTTCCAGGAGAAATGTTACAAATCACTTGTTCTTTTCACAATGAAGAAAAAGTATCTTCCTCCCTTCAGTAAGCACTGAAAAGACACTGGGAAGGGATTTTGTGGATAACAATCTTGAGGAATTATCTTAAAGACTGAAGGGGAACCATACTCATGTGTAGAAAATACCAGATGTGGGGAAGGGAAAGCAAGGCTCTTCTCCATGCTCTCCAGAGAAAGGACAACAGAAGACAGGCACAAATTGAAATGCAAGAAATTTGAATACAAGAAAAAAATTTTGATTGTCAGGATAGTCAAATACTGGACAGTTGTTTAAGAGACTGTGGAGTCTCCACCCTCAGAAATATGCAGAACTTATTTAGACAAGCACTGAGCAACGTGATCTTTGTGATGCTGCTCTGAGCAGGAGAATTAGAGTAAATAATCAACAATGACCCTTTCCAACCTCAACAATTCTATCAAATTTTCTTATCAGATATTAATTTAGGAGCTACATCAAAATGAACTGAAATATTTCCCCATGTACAGCTTTATTTGACTTGGTCCTGCTCAGAAAAAAAAGCTTGCCTTTATGTCCTGTAAAATTAGCAGGTAAAAGACTCAGTATGCACAAAAACACACTGTAAGGAATTAAAGTCACATCCTTTATTATGTACTTTGTTTATGAAAACTGCTGGAGACAGTCAGGTTACCATAAGCTATGCATGATCGGTTCTCCTATCTTGACACGTCACCATCCTCTACATTACTGAAATCAAATAATTCTGCATCTCAATAAAGCCTAACCACTCCTTCATCCATATGGTGGAAACAACTCTGGGAAAGAAGTAATGATCTTCTGTACCATTCAACCAGATAAATTTTTCTAGGCTAACAGACTCTTCTGAAACTCAAATAAACGAATGAAGAGATCCTACTCAACCGACTTACGTCATTCATACTAATATGAAGGTTCCCTTACCTTCCCTCACTCTTAATTCTGAAATGTGGTTATTTAGAAGTTAAAATAGAAATAAAATTCTTAAATATTGTTCAGTTATTTTCCTTTGTTTGGTCAAAATGAAACAAAACAAAAAACCCTAGGGAAAGTCACTGTAATTTCATTACAGAAAGAGATGAAGCAATAGTCATTCTATTCAGGCTTCAAAGCCTAGAAACAAGAAATCTTAGCTAGAAAACCTAAATCTAGATGGCTTCAATTGGATGCACATAGAGATACCTATATACTTAATAATTAAAACTAGTCATGGATGACAAAGCAATGGACAGGAACACAACAAAACCCAAAATTTTGTTTCTCACTCATGACCTTTGGTCCTCATATTTCTGAGATCACAAATCCAATTTCAGAAATATGGGGAAGACCATTAATAGGTAAAGGTAACAACAGAATCAGAACCCTTTGGATTCTCACCAGTCTACAAGATGCTTATTTTGAAAGACAGTGTTCTCAGGCATAGCAATCTTTCCAGGCTTTTAACTAGAATTCAGTGCTACTGAATTTTCATCTGTTCAGGATTAAAATTAATTTGCCTTCTTGAGATTTTTCTAAGTATATACAAGTGAGAATCTTTTTGAATCTGATTGCTAAAAGATATGCTCTACAACAATTGATTAGAAGAAATGTTTGAATAGCAGTGTAATTTAAAAGAGTTTTCATTATTACTATCCAATTCCATGTTAAGAAGAATTTGCATTTGGACTGTCCATCTTCTACTCTCAGCTCAGAACCTTTACATTTCTTACATGGACAGGTTATCATACTGTTACCATGACCAGAAGATAATCAGTAAAAGATTCATTAAGCAGCTTACTAAATTTTATAAAGGACAGAGTTTAACAAACTAATTGATGTTTACAGCCTATAGATCCATCTGTGATATGCTTACAAAATGCATAATATGCACAAACCATATAAAAATATTCTTAGAATACTGATCATATATTAGCTTTTATGAACTGTTTATGAAGTGTATAATGCACAGAAGTGTAGCTGGATAAACAGTGCAAGATACAACTTGCTAGGAAGCTACTATTTACAGCACCTGTAAACACATGTAATACTTCATTGTGCAAAGACTTGAGTAATAGTATTCTGTCTTCACAAGGATGAATCCTTCACATCCCTCAGCTGCTGATCCAAATCTTATCTTCCCAGCCTGTGCAGTACCTGCAGATATCTCAGACATCCAGGAAAACTGACTAGATTGCACCCATAGTGACATATGGACCGTCAACTCCTACAGTATAGGTAGGGAGCTGAACCCTGTCAGATTTTTAACAACTTGCAGGAAATTCCACTGAGTCTTCCACAGGATTTTCTAGTTTCCTTTGAAAACTTAACACCAATAAATAAATGAATGGATTATTACTATGAATGCATGCAGGTTTTACCTATGTAACAATTATAATATTGACAGTATTTCTGACTTCATGTGTAGTCATAAATTATGTATTCTGCTGTTAAATCAGTGAAAATCCTTTAATGTCAGTCAAATGACCTCAAATCTCTTTGAAAGCAGAATCTGGTCTTGAATGTCACATAAGTGAGAACATAACAAAACGGAAATCTCTTGTGAGAAGGCAGTGCAGAATTTCATGGCACATTAATGAATCTTTTCTGACTGTGGTAAGGCTTTCACTTCACTGACACATGCTAAATAGCACAGACAACCACCAGTCCTTAAGGTCTGCTTTACAAAAGGAGTTTCCTGGTAACAATAAATGGCCATCCAAGAAGTTAAATACTATCAGGAAGTTCACTGGAGGAAAAGAAACACACTAGATGTTATCTACTGAACTTTTTCTTTTTTTTTTTTCCCCTTTTCCTTTCAATAGGCTTATATCTTTCTTTAATTATGTAATTTTAACAGCACCGAAACCAGAAGGTAACTTCAGTGATTTGATTCCTGGGTCACATTTCTACATGAATCAAAATTCTTCTTTAGTATTAGCATCGTAAATTGGCTGTTTTCTAGAGAAAGCATCAAAACTGTCAGTTTCCAACAATGCATCTATCTTTGTAAATCTATGATGAGAATAGGATTCTTTATTATTTACCCCTAATTCTGTCTAAGGTAGCCAAGTAAAGTACAATATCGCAAATGCAAGCACAATTTCCTATCTAACATTGCCAACTGAAGCAATGTGCTCCAGTTCTACAGATTTTCCCAGAGACACAACCACAAAGTATGACTATATAGTGTGATGGTTATGTCCATGAAAACACAGATACATTGTCTGGGTTGGAAACTTTGTCAGGTGAGCACACTGCCCCATGTCAGGTCTGACTACGTCAGAGTACTACATCAGAAACATTTTAAGGTTCTGATGGGAGGATAAGTGAATACAGAAACACGTTGCATTGAGTTCAGGAAATATCTAAGGGCACCGTAGAAAAGCTGAAGAGAGTGATTATATAGGCTCATGGGGATACCAGCAGTTATGAAAAGGACATTGCCAGCCACAACTGAAAAGCAAAGAACAAAACCAACAATATGGTATTAATCACATGCTCTGACTGCATATGATGCCAAACTATTCAAAGCACAGAATGTTCTTTATTCACCTCACTTTATATTGCTGAATGAATATAGCATTTATGAAAATGAGAGATTAAAAACATTGATATTAACCAACCTTTGGGCCAAATCCTACTTATCTTATTGATGCAAATAGTTCCACTGATTTTAATAGATGTAATTACCATTGACTTCAATAGAGTTACTCACAGAGTTCGGAGGGCAGGATGTGGCTCACTGCATAAGCAAGCTTCCCTTACCACCGTGAATGCTGCCAACTCATCATTTCTGACGCAACAAACTCCCAGCTTTTCCAGTAATGGATCCCTTGAAGAGCAGAGACCTCTGTACATGCTAAATTCTGCAGCACTTTTGACACAAGCACAATAAAAAATTGAATGAAATGACCAATTTTCTTTTTACCTCTTTGGAAGCAGCAGACAGAACCTGCACAGCTAGGACTTCATAGTAGTTTAATTGCACATTCCTCCAATTCCTTGTGAATGAAACACCAAAGTGGGGTTGGAATTAAGCTTCTACAAGGCCTGCCTATCCTCAGACAATTATCATATACTTGAAAAGGATAGTACAAACTGAACTGAATTAAGGTAAGTCTCCTGGGTACAAAAGAGTGTTTCTAGCAACAGGTTACTAGCAATAGATGGGTCAACTGCAAGAGATTAGACTCATCCTATTGTCCTTACTTTCAGATTGAAATGTGCCATCTCATTTTTGACCACACCTATTTTCTTGTCCAATATATCTCTGGATGATGCCAGAATTAAGAAGATTTGAGAGATAAAAATATAGAATACAACAAATAATATGAGGGAGAGAAGTACATTGTATTTTGATAGCTCGAGAATGATTCTAAAGCTAGTGCATTTTAGGGGCTTTATCCTTGTTCTTCAGCCATACTGCTACAATGCCTCAGAGTTAGGAGCTATTAAAAGTGTGAGATGGTAAGAGACACAGGCAAAGCAGAGGAAAGTAGAAGTCTGTGACACGTTTTCAATGACTTGCAATTGGTAGCAAACCAGCAGTTTACGACAATGTTTCCTTTACAGGCCATTGGAATACACTATAACCCAAGAATGCCTTTCTTCAGTCCCAGCCTTCCACTTGCTACAGCACATTCTGAATGGATATTTCTAACAAAGCACAATTACTACCTCCTTATTTCATTACAAAAATTTCATCTCCATCAATCCCAAAATTTTGTCTCCTTCAATCTTGCTTCGTGGGCTGCTGAAATAAGAACCAGTTTCAAGATGTTCTGCTGCACTGGTTCTTCTCTCTTTCAGTGATAGGTTATTCACTGCCCTGTGAAATCCTTCACTGGCACTGGAATGTTGTTAAAGGCTCAAAGCTTTCACAGATCTATACATTAAGGAAAACAGACTCTGGATACTTCAAAAAACAATCAAATACAACAAACTTTTCCTGCATGCAGGGCATTATATGATATTCTTACTCTTTGTAGAAACAGTACAACTAGACTTGATTCTGTTATTTGCACATTTTTAAAATGATTATTATCTCAAGCACACAGAATAATGGTTAATATTTCAGATTCTAAAATACGGCGGAGCTTCAATTATCCAAATTCAGTGAACCCAGACAAGGTTTTGCCCCTTGTCATTTATTAATTAAATGGTAAATTGCTTCTATTACTAATTATTTCCACAGATCCATGGGCATGCAGGGCATTTTGGTTACTTGTAAACGCGATTATCGAGCTCTATTCAGTGTTCTTCCCATGTTCTTCAGATAATTGTGATTCTGATGTACTCTGAAAACCATTTAAAACATTTTTTACAGTGTATTACTGGGAGAGCTTCCAGATCTTGTACATCCTCCGGGGTAGAGGTATCCCGAGGACTGAGGGATGCAGCACCCTTGACAAGCCAAAAGACAGGAAAGTGTTTCAACCAATACATAAAACAAATGTAAAAACATTTCTTGAGCACAATCTGACAATTTCTGATTCCAGCAATATGTTAGCTGACTGAATGGGATGATAGCAAGTCAGATATTGTGTTAAACACAGTGAGTTTTTTAATTCCATGCCCAAAAAGAAAGGATTAGAATCATACTATGCAACATCATACCAAATGTCGACAGTGACCATGAAATGTAGAAAGGAAGATTTGAGAAGCAGCAGTTAGTTAGAAGAACTGTGAAAGAAGGAACAAGTTTAATTCAGTGCTAAGAACACTAAACCTACTTTGATTTGCGTGTTAAAGAACCATCTTGCAATTATGGTCATAATGCAAGTAAAATAGGTTGTCTATAGGATTGAAAAAATAACAGCAAAATCCACTATGGCAATATGTAATTTCAGAAAGAAAAAAAAATCTATTTAAAGTAAGGAATGTAGTAAAAAGGAAATTGAAAAGAAGTTAGGGGAAAAATGCTTTAAGATGTTACTGTCAGAAGATGTGTTATCAGAGATTCAGGTCTCTTACACGTAACAGGAAAGCCTTACCTTAGAATAGCTGTAATAATCCTGACCCCCAGTTGTCTGCCTCAATCATTTTGAGGAACATCTCAGCAGTTTGTCTGGCAGGCACAACAAATTACAGCCTGAGGTACTAAAGTAATCCAGAAACAGTTTTGATTTACCTGACTATGCTAGGTTGTAAACTGTCATAATTCGATTGCCACTTGAGATGAAAATACATTGCAAGTGGGCAAAAATCTCCAGGAGAGAATCATGATACATCTTTAGATGCAGGAACTTTTAAAGTTGCCCTACGGTAACGCATTTAGAGTCATTACTATGAACTCACAAAACAAATACATAATCACCTGTGAAAGAATATCTCTAACAGGATTATTATTATTATTTTTTTTAATGAGTCTAAAGAAAGGGTTTATTAGAAGTAAAAAGACACCATCCAAAGAGGGGAAGTAATATTTAATGAATGAAGAGTGCCTTTTAAAATTATTATTTTTTAATAAAGCTTTTGTAGAATAACACAGGCCTGAGAAAGTACTGAAGATACCGTTAACAACTTTCCCAAATGCCCTGCACAGAATCTGTAAGGCCAACAATGAGGTAAAAAAAAAATGTTCACAGAACAAAAGCTCAAATTTGCTGGACTTGTGTTCATTACAGAAAAGTTTATAAAGGCTTGCAAGTGAAATCCTTTTTCTGAAATGAAAAGTCTGAGAAAATATGGAACAGAAAGAAAAAGAATGGTTCCAATCTAACAGTTATAAAGAAAGTCATACACGAAAGAACTTAACTGGTAACTCTTGCACATAATTGGGGTGGGCACTAAAAGAACAGAAAGTGATTTAATGCCAATTTTAAAAAAGGGTTTTAGGAAGACCCACATAGTTCAGAAGGTCTATAAACTACAACACAGAAATAGCAGAAAACATAATAAATAATACACATTTGGGCAGATTAAAAAAAAAAGGGGGGGGGGGAGGGGAAGATACAATGTAAGTTTTTTGCAGAGAGAAGTCCTGTTTCACAAATCTACAGAGTTTTCAGGAGGACTCAATGGGCACATCTGCAAGAGTTTCAAGTAGTGGTATTTGCTAAAAAAAAGAAAAGCAAAAACAATTGAAAAGCCTCACAAAATATTCTAAGAGAGTTATCATGACATAGGAGGAAAGAGTCTCTCAGATTAATAACTGTCTCAAAGATGCATAACAAATAGAAGCAATAAACATTCAGTTCTTGCAATGGACAACAACTACTATCAGAGTCCCGTGGCAGTTTGCGTTAAGACTTGTTCAATGTGTTCATAAATGACTGGGCAATGAACAGGACTACTGACACAACAAACTTTGCACTTCATACAAAACCAAACCAAACAAAACAACAACAACAAAAACCCCAGCAAAATCTAAAACTAAAATGTTGTAAAAGACCTGGTAACACTGAGAAACTACACAACAAAGTGAAAAATGAAAATTAAAATTAATGTCAATAATGCACAGTAATGTCCATGGGAAAAATGGACATTCATACAACACAATAGAATCTAAATTAGCTACTACTACACAGGGAAGAGAGTAGGGAATCCTTGTGGATATGCCTATGAAAGCATCAGCTCAATACTCAGCATTGATCATAAAGGTTTAGGATACGGCTGGGAAATATTAGGACAGAAATAGAAAATAAAACTTAACAGATAATTACACCCTTCAAATAAATCCATAATAGATTCACATATGAATACTATACGTAGGCTTGAGTTTCTACTGCAAAACAGGATGTAAGCAACCTAAAATAATGGAGAAAAGTGCAAAAATGTTCAAAGTACGGAAAAACTTCTGCACAAAGATGAAAAGAGTTGGGTTCTTTGCCCTGGAAAATAAATTTTTTAGGAAAATATAAAGGAGATTTATAAAATCATGACAAACAAGAACAAGGTGAACAGTTAATAACTGCTCCCAAATTCTAATTACATATTTCTAGGAAGCAGCCAAAGAAGTTATCAAGTATGAGGTTCAAGGCAAACAAAAGCAAGTGCTTTGTCACACAATATGTAAATAAATTGTGGAATTCACTGGCATGGGATGTTTTCAATGCCAAAAGTAAAAATGGTTTCTAAAAGCAATTCGACAAAATCTTAACAGTAAGATCTACCAGGGCTTTTAAACACAAAGATCTAAAAGCTGAACACATTGCCCCGCACAATGAAATTAAAGGCTCTTCTGGCACTTTGTAAACAGCAGGATGAACCAATCTGACAAATTTATCAGAGAGCAGCTAAGCTTCAAGATAGCTAAAACATAGATCACAGAGATTCTGGCTTTACAATGAATTTATGGAGCACATGGATTAGAGTTGCAAGTGATGATTTACTATTGCATTGTCAACTCAGTGGATATTGATTAATGTCTTCCTCAGGTACAATTATAGATAACTCTCTGTTAAGAACAAAGACCTAAGAGAGAAACAGAAAGAGCAATGTTTAGAGAACAAGGTATTCAGGAAACTTGTGATATGGATACAGCCGGTTTTCCTTGCAGGCTGGTGTTCCAGTTGGTGGAATTCATTCCCATGTTAAAAACCATCTACCTTATTTAGTCACCAGCGATAGCCACTTTGGTTCCAGTGGGTATTCAACAGTCACATGATGGAGGGATTTCTCCAGGATCTGCAGTTAGTCTACTGCTCATCATATACCCGAAAACATCTTTTTAAAACTAACTTGAAACATTAAGGTCACAGAGAAAAGCACTCAAAAGTAAGAAAATATCAAGATGAAGTCTGTCACAACAACTGCGCTGTTACAATACAGTCTTACATGTTACGATCATACATTTTGTGTTCTGTATAATGGATAGCATCCAGGGAATGAGAATAATTCAAATATTCTTTTTTTATCCTCCCCGTTCAGTGTGTGGCCCCAAGCCTTGTTTACTGAGTGGCATCCAAGTCTTTCATGAAATAAGATGCTTTTTGTTTCTGGCTTTTCTGTGGTACTCATCACTACAGTGTCTGAATATCTCAACAATCTTCGTGAATTAATCCTCACAATGTATCCTTAGATGTCTGAAATGATTATAATTCCTCATTTAAGAAAATTATGAGAGAAATGATGTGACTTCTTTGTGGCCACACAGGAAGTCTATATCAAAGACAGGAAGGCAATTTAGATCTTCTCATTCAAAAGAGTGACAAGCATCTATTGAACTCATTCTACAGAAGAAGCAGTCTTAAGATTTGTGCTCTTCCAACAGACCTGCAGTTTGTACGGAGCAGAAAAGTTCTCCAACAGGGTAGGGATATCAGGGATGGACGAAGTGGGAAAAGCTGCTCTAGGGATTAAAAGCTGTGAGATTTGCAAAGCCCTTGGGCGTATTCACATTATCAGCTTTAGCACTTAGTTTTTATAATGTTTTGCAGAAATTTCTCCTCCTGATTGGTTATCTGTAGTATTCTTACCAATGTGAGGTATTTTATATTATATTTTTCTAAAAAGCAGGAGCAGTAGTATGTATAAGATACTAACAACTGACGTGTGGATTATTTCTGTAGTGTTAAAGATTGCAATTTATTGTTGGGATTTAGTCATGACTATGAATTACAACCTTGTGAAATATACTTTATACACTTCACTTGTGCTCTAAGCACATTAAAACACATAGAAAACTACCCTAATGTACATTAGGAGTCTGTTTCATGCTTACCAAAGCCAAGAAACGAAGATTAAAGTTCCATCTCTGTTCTATTGTTTTCTATTGTGACTACATATTGCAGCATTTGTGGTCGGTAAGATCACCCACTGTAGAAACAACTTTCAGTTCTCTGTGACAATAGGGTGAGCTGAGGACAGACTGGCAATGTTTGGAGATGAATTTCCTGCTCTCTGTGGGTTTCAGTTAGAC
This sequence comes from Alectoris magna, assembly GCA_030625065.1. Lineage (NCBI taxonomy): Eukaryota > Metazoa > Chordata > Aves > Galliformes > Phasianidae > Alectoris > Alectoris magna. The sequence continues at coordinate 113,893,112 of CM060560.1, forward strand.
TCTTTAGCATTATTTGAACTTTTGTGGTTTAATTTTCTTTGTTGTTGTTTTAATTCTAATGGCAGAAAACAGGAGAAGAAACAACATCCCTTTGGAGGCAGTGAAATGCAGTATCTGAGGAGTAAATAGCCATTTTTTCTCTTTCTGGCATTTTAAGACATGTCAGCAAACAAGGAGAGGACCTAGCAATCTTATAGAATAGCAAAGGATGTAGGACTTTTTGTTTCCTGCTAAATATACTCTAAGCAGTAGTTATGATGATATAGGTCTTCTGAACTAACTTCTCTCCATTAGGATGCAACCATCACTATACGTTAACACACTGCTAGCTAACATTCTCTTGTTAAGGGCCAAAAACGAAAAAAAGGCATAGAAGAAAGCCTATTGCATTCAAACTATCTTGCAGCAGCAGTACTAGTTGAACAGGACATGTAGGAAAGCTTCTGCCAGCCTGAGACTCAAGTATTTGCTTTACTTGATTATTATGTTATGATATATTTACTATGCATGTTATTCAGAAAACATGACATCTTAAGTACTTCGGCAGCAACGGAAGTTCTTGGAAAAAGCACTGGAAAAAGTCCAGCTTCATGTTCTCAATGTACAGAATTTATAGATCCCTAGAATGTTGCTCTTCTACCTTCCCACTTCCAATATCTGTACGCCAAATCAGCTAACTTTACAATGAAAAAGTAATGAAAAAGATGTTTTCCTCTGGCCATGTACAAGTCTAACTGGGAAAGGATATTTTTCTCCAACTACTGGTGGCTGGCATCAAGAGACCCTTTCAAATAGCAGTGAACTTCATCTGCAGAGATGAAATCAAGAACTATACTTCAATAACTAGATTTATTAAATTCTTAATGGGGTCAGATCTGTTTGTTTTGTTCTCCCCTCACAGACTCAGAGGACATTATAAAATAATATTTGTTATGTATATGCAGGGATTTTCACTTTATATTTTTGAAATGAAATCATAAAATAACTCCAACGTAAAAATAAATAAGCCACTAGAACAAATAACAGAAGGCTTCTCCGAGGGGGAAAAGTGCCAGCTATGGGATAACAGTCACTAACTACCTCCGTGAATTTTCTCATATTCCAGGGATCACCAGCACGAGACAGTTTTAGTTATGTCCATCTCAACTAACGTGCAGAAGGGAGCATTTCACTTTCTTCACTCCCTCATCCTCTTGTGTGTCACAACTTCCTATCTCTTGCTTCTGTTTGTAGCCCTCTCCCACCATGTACTGCAGAAAACACCATTTACTGAGGAAAGATCACAGCCTGTTCCATTTTTTGCCCTTCCTTTTATTTTTGCCTCCTCTTTTCTTGCATTTGTGCAGTGTTGTGGCACCTATTAACAACCAGTGTTTTCAGAATGACATTATACAAGGTGCAGGATGTACCACTGTGCCCTAAAAATATCAACAACTGCATTAGTCTCACAATAATTAATGGCAGACATTATGCAAATGACAACTTTTTCACTGCAAAATAATGACATTTCTTCATTTTGAGCAGAGTTATGCAAAACAATGAATTGGAGATGATAAATCACACAGGAGAATTAAGAAAGCCATAACGTTCCTGCCCAGGCAGGCAGAAAGACAGACAGACCAACAATTTAGAACACATTGTTTGTTCTCAAATCTCCATTAAGAAATAAATAAAAGCATAGCCAGTTGGTCATTAGAACGTATGTGTAATTTAGTTTTCCCCCTTTAGGCAACTATGCATGAGGGGATGTTAAATTCTAGCAATTGGATTATTACAAGTCACAAGCAAAAATTTTTTTATTAACCTTAATAAGTCATTCACTCGGAGACTATAGTCATTGGGCAAATAAAATGTATCACATGTCATTCTCCTACACATTAACTAATTTCTTATGCAAACATCACAATGTATAGCAATTACTGCTACTCAAAAAAAACCAAAAAACAAAAAACAAAAAACCCAAAGTCAGTTTCAATTTATTTTATTGCTTTTGTGCTTGGCCATTTCCTGTAGCGCTTTATTGCCTATGCCCATATTTTAGGTGCAAAAGAAATGCATGAAACAAGACACCAATTCTCTGAAATGTTCCCACACCTTTTTCTCCTTGTTGTGACTGCTGGTGGAAAATGCTGTGAGACTGCCCTGTGAGCTTTGAGAAGCTTTTCAAACACAAAAGCTAACGCTGACCAGCTGTGGACATCCTCTATGCCCCAACCCTTTCTCCATTACGTACTTCCCATCTCCTGAAAGAGTGATTCCTGCCTGGTGCCTCCTGCAGAGCCTGGCACAAGAGCTGGGAGCTGCCATTCCTGCACCACTCCCCAGAGTGCTGGCTTCCCAGGAGAGAAGACTGAAGGGTAGGTTTGAAGACCCTCCACACGACACTCCTCCACTGTTCCTTAAAGTGCCTCCTGCTGGAACTGAAGTATCTATGAGCTTTTTAATAGACAGCACTCCTGAATCTTCCTTTCTGGTGATTCCTGCTGGGAGAGTGTGATGTATCAAAGAATTACAGCAATTAAGGTTGGAGAGACCTATGGTATTTAATCATTTCCTCCATCCTCCCTCCTGACTAAAGGTATTCCTTACGCTATTTTTTCTGATGTTCTACTTAGTCTATCTTGAAAGCGTATCAAATAGCTGGGCATTCTCCACTTCCCTGGGGAGGTTATCTCACTGTGACATATCGTGAGACTGGAAGTTTTCCAAAGTATTCAGTGTAATTTTACTTCTTTAAACTTAGTTTTCAGGATCCCCATAACACCAAACAATTCATTATTATTTTTTTTCTGGAGTCTGGAATTGCACCAGTTCTGTTTTCCTCATGTTCATGGCTCTAGCATGATATTTAACAATAACATCCACTGAAAAAAAAGTACCTATAGGATTTGCAGCAATTTGATTATCCAAAGACAGTGGCTTTTGTCCCTCACAGTTATTTCAGACGAGGACTGGTATGAACAGGAAACCATGACCAAACCTTAACAACAGCTGTGGAGCTATATCTCCCTCCCAGTCACATTGGCCACTCTCCTTAGGTAGCACTGGTGGCAGCTCAAAACACACAGATAGCAAACTGTAAGAAGGAGTACATGTTCGGCGTGATGTCTGGAGATTAATTGTGTATCTCTTATTAAGCACAGTGAGGGGGACTGGAAAACAAACCATTTACGCAGCTCCAGCTGTATCTCAATCAATATGGAAAATCAACCACCACACTTTCTTCTCACCAAATGTTTTCACTCATAGATAACTCAGTCCCTCACTGACAAAATCATACAAAGAGCCCTGGAAAAACAAATATTTGTGTTGGAAATAATGGGTTTCTTTGGAAACAAATGGGTAGTAGTTGATGCCCCACTTCCCACATCCTCCCCTCTTCCTATCCATTTCAAGACTTTCAAGACTCAGTGCAATTTCCCTCCCTTGGAACACTGCAAAAAAATTCTCCACCTGCAGCCTCTCATCCGGAAGTTAATAACATTTTGCAGCTCTCCTTAAATAAAATCCAGCCCATCCTGGATCAATAAGACTGATGCCTATTTCCCTAATGGCAGCCGATTGCCATTTGCTATTCAAATCAGACTAGATAAATTACAGTACATGCCAAGGAACAGGCCAGTGAATTAAGACAAGCCTCCTGAGGACCAGCGATATTATTAATCTTTTAAGACACTATCATATTTCTTCTTGACAGTGTGCGTAGACTCTCAGACATGCTGCACCCAGATTGAAATATCAGCTGCTGCACAAAATCAATAGCGTTAGAAACACAATAATTTTCTGTCTGCAGGGCCCCCAATAAGCAACACTTGTGTTTCTCTTTCTTTCCACATCTCTGCTCCAAATGCATTTGTTTTAAAACCCAGGTCTCAAATCTGAATAATAATTGTGATGGACAAAGTTGCTTTTGTTGTCATCCTTTGCCACAGAAGCCACAACTGTGATGCCTGATAAAGTTGCGGTTCTCAGAGACACTGTAAGGTTCTCAGGGGTCAGATGCTCACCATGTGTATTTTATCCTTCTCCCCACAGCCTCACACTCAGTCTCTTACTCTCTCACTGCAGACATTATAAAGACAGCTCCTGCTATCCCTAAGAAAAAATGAAAACGGGGACCTTGGACATGAACTGACAAAGGGAGACTGTACATGACAAGAAAGCAAAAGGCTTAAGGGATTTCTCTTCACAGGAGCAACAGAAAGGATCAATTCAAACAATTTTGATCTCTTTAGACCTGTGGATGAATTCAATTGAGGCTCCGACAGCCATGCAAGCTGCCCCTCTGGTTTTGCTACTACTCTTCATGCTAAAGGGGAGAAAAATTCTACCACCGACAACATTCCCCAAAGGGATATTTTATTATTTACTAGAGCAGTGGGCTTAGAGAAAAATGTATAGATTAGGGGACTGGCAACAAGATGTTAAAACGAGTTTTTTTCCCTCATGTTTGACATGATGTAGTTCAGTCGGGGTTTTTTTGTTTCTTTGTTTTGTTTTGTTTTTGTTAAGTATATATACATATAAAGCACGCCAAAATTGAAAGTACCCACACAATTATAAGCATGAGCGTGTTCCACACATACATGGATATTATATATATATGTATATATATATATACAGAAATGAACAAGATGCCAGATTGCCAGATTGCTGGCATCCCAGGTCAGCAGCAACCAGAAAGCTGATGAATGTCCCAACTGAGTGAGAGGAGTAGGGCAATGAAATCATTCAAGTTACATCACAATTAGTAGTTGCCTTCTGCCCTTAAAATATTGTTAGCAGCATTGGAAGGACCAGAGACCAAAAATATTAACTCTCTGCTTGCTCTTGCAGAATGTCGTGGGCTTAAATTAAGACTCCTTTTAGCCTCCATTTAGGAAGCAGTATGAATCTAGATGGGCTTTGTAGTGAATCCCAGAGCCGGTGGCCCCATCATATCAGGGGACCCTTTAGTGCCTTCATGAGAAGCTAGCTTGTGCTGTTGCACAGGTCCGTATGTTCAGCAGGGAATGTGGCTCCTCTCCTCCCCAGTGTTCTCTGAGCAGCATCTCTCCCTGGAGAGATGGCAACCTCTGCCATCAAAATGCAGAAAATTCTTTTCACTGAAGTCTTTGTGTAAAGCAGAAAGAGGATATTATGATGAAATGACACCTTGTTGGTAGCTCTAGAACTAATACAGTAACACAATGATGCAATTTTAAATTAGAAAATGAATTATTTCCCAGTAACTTGCACAGTCAAGGAGTAGACTTAAGATCCAGCTCTTGTCCCTGGTTCTCCAGGAGTTAGATTTGATTCACATATTTGAGTTGAACTGCTCCTGATATTTACAAATATCACCCTACTTTCAATAAAGTTTTTTATGCCATTTGGGGCACAGAAATATGTGATTGCACTTGGTATTCTTTCAATTCATCACCTAATCTTTTCTAAATTTATCATTTTTTTTTCTAAATTAAATTCTGCTTTCGTTTATCCAGAAATAAAATGCTCCTTAATGAATAAAAGATGTCTTGGTAACTGGACATGAATTTGCGTAGATGGAACTGAGGATCAGCTGGGAAAACATGCTCGTAAACATGATCTTGTGAGCCACATGCATGTGGATTCTGAAATGGTAAGGCTTATGAGCATGACTACAAGGCCGTGAACAGGCCTTTGAGACTGGGTATAAGGAAAAGGTCTTCTGTTATAAGGGTAGTGAAGCACTGGCACAGGTTGCCCAAAGGGGTGCTGGACGCCCCATCCCTGGAGGCATTCAAGGTCAGCTGGATGGGGTTCTGAGAAACCTGACCTAGCTGTAGGTGTCCCTGTTCACTGCAGGGAAGATGGACCAGATGACTTTTAAAGGTACCTTCCAACTTAAACAATCCTATAAGCAAATTGTTTGGGGGCTGAGGAATATAAATACTGAAGAACCAAAACTGACAACATCACTAGGCCATGAAGGATGGGATAAAAACCCATATAAACCGAACCCTTTTTCTCTTCTATATCATCCTCAAATTACTCCTCTCCTCGCTCCTCCTGTTTCTCCTGCTCTCCCACCTCTGCTATGCCCTTGAAGTGTAGATCATTACTGCTTGAATTTTGCCCAGCAAAAAACCCCACACATTAATTCACACAGTACTAGAGCTAATAGCAGCATGGTTTCTTCAAAGATGTCAGGGAATTTATTCTAAACAACTGGGACCTACAAGTATCACTGAGATGGAGAGCGAAGAGAGAGAAACTCATTTTCCCGGAGCAGGCAGGAGGCTCAAACAACATACACAGCAAGGAACACACTAAGGCAGGTCTTCTGAGAAGTGCTAATGGCAGCTCCAATAACAAGGTAGTAGTTGTAGGCTACCCTCATAACCTAGGCCATATCTATGCAGAAAGCCCCAAAGTTTTAACCAGGCTTCAGTATGGTGTCATGGACATAAAACTTCACATACCTCACCAAAGTATATGACAGACAATATGTTAAGACTCCCATCTTCATGCTTGTAAGCATACCAAACACCTGACTATTTACATACGCTCCCCCACATATATCCTTCTCCAGTTGTGAAGGAATATTCTCATCAATACACACTAATTTCTTCCTTCCTTTTAAAGTGCTATTATGCACTACCCTGTGCCCTCCATTATCCTCTCATTTGCAAAAGGAATAATTTCTGTAGTTACTGTCCATACAGCTATTTTTCAGGTTCCCTTGCTATTTTTCCCCTGGGAAGCAAGAATATCAGTGCAGTATGCTGGTATTAGCAAGGCCATGTAACTAGATGGACTCCTTCATGCTGAAAAGTAGTCTCCTGAGATTTAAAAGCTGTGCACATCTTCCTTCTGACATTTCTTTTTCTAAAGTAAGGGATTAGACTGAGGGCAAAAGAACTGTACAAATAAAGCACTGGGGTCATTGCTGCTGGTAAAAGCTGGTTCAGAGATGATTCTCTAGGCAGCATCTTCTGGATAGATCCTGCTGAAACTCAGTCCATAGACTGAAATGTTTAAATACTATTCAGAAGTTAAAACACTAGTGACAAACCCAGTTAGGTTTAAAGCCAGATTTCCATTGCAAAACACCCTGCATGCCATCCCTGCTGACAGACGATGCTAGGCACCGCTGTCAGCTACAGGGTACAAAAGGAAGAGGAAGAAAGTAAATGTATTGCAAGTTTTAGACAGCGACACATACAGCTAACAACCGCTGTCTGTTATTCTTCCTCATCCCCAGTCTTTGCCCTAAGACATTGCTCTGATTTTGCAGTACAGAAGAGAACCGGTCTTTGCACAGAAATCCACCCACAGGCTATAACTCCAGAATACCTTGAGCTATCCTGCGCTTGGCCTCTTTAGTCATAGGTGCTGAACAAGACAGCCCTTCGATGTGGAAGTGGCACAGGGACCTTAATCGAGCTGTGGTTGTGATTCTGATAGTCTAGTAGCTCACTCTACGGAAACAGATGGATAGAGATGGAAATTGTAAGTGTTTTTAGGGGAGTGGAGCTGGGAGAAGAGTGAAAGGATGAGATATGAGATCTCCATGCTAGAAGGGTAGAAGACAGAATCATTGCAAATCAAATGATATGGGTTGCAGGGAATACATCAGGCGAGAAAAGGAAGATCTAGCTAGAAATAGCCAAGACACATGCAAAGGAGAAAGCAGATAATGTAGAACAATAAGAAAATACGTTGAGATAAATTAGGTTTTTGAAGGTGGTTGGGGGAAGAAAGCTTAAGCAGTCAAAAGACACTAAGAAAATCAGTCAGACTTCACCTCACCAGCACAGGATGGAGTGCCCTTCCTAAAGGGCAGCTAGATGAAAGCTTTATTTCCTTCTCTGGTCATTAGCATCTTTGACTTAGCAATAAACTGAGAGCAAACTATTTTTGAGAGCTTTGCCAGCTTCTTTCCATACCACTGTCATAACCTCCCTAAACCGCCAGAAGGATATCCAGACAAAGCATGGGTTAGAAAACTTAAATCTTCTCACCTTCTTTTAGTGACTCAGTACAGCTGTGGTTAGAGGTAACAGGACATTACTGCTGCCCAATTGGTATATGGCGAGCACTTTGAAACAAGTCTGAAGCAGGTAATGAACTTACTTCTGTATGGTCCACTGAAAAGAAATTGCTCCCGACACACCTTGGAGGCATTCCTAACAAAGAATGTCAGGGAGAAAGACACCGAAAGGCATGACACTAAGAAAGTAGAAGAACCCTAAACCCTCCCTTTGTTTCTAGTGGAACTTGTTATGCTGTTCCATAGAACTGTGGGAGCCGAGACCTACATCTGCTCAAGACTCATTCGGTGATTCCCATCAGTAAGCCAGGACCGACTCCTCTGTCTGAAGAAATGGCCTCTTCAAGTCATAGCCAGTGCCCGTAGCTGGCGGAGGCAGGGGACACTGCACACATTGGCAGCCCTGCTGCAGCTCTCACATGGATAAAAATGTATTTCTCACTCACTGACATGTTCTGTCCCCTCGCTGGAACCTCTGCTGGAGACACTCCCAGATCAGTTACAGGTTTTAATTGTGAGATGACAGTACCAATGGCTGGTTTTGCTTGAACCTGCATGTGTCACTGAAGCCGATGGGAAATATATAAGAAAGAGACCCAGTTTAATTAGCTTGAATATTTTTACAATGATTATTTTCTCCAAGCAAACCCTCCCACATCTTATTTGTCATCTGTCAGGTCGCTGTTGTTATCCACCACAATCTCTCCTTGCCTTTCAGTGTCATAGAAAACCAATGGCAAAAATGACAGACAGATGCAAACAAGATTTTGGTAATTACAGCACTGAGGCTGGTGGTTGTTTGAACATCGTTTTATTTCTTCCAATCAAACAAGTCCTTGGACTTCACAGCCCTGGAGCTTCAGACAGGGGTGAAGCTGATTATATTATGACATTACAGTGCAGGCTGGCAGATCAGACAAAGTGGATTTCACTCAGTAATTAAACTGCAGTATCTTTCGTCTAAAGTCCAGGGCAGGATTAATCGAAAGGTAGCTCTTTATCATTGCGATTAGTGCTGGGATTTGAAGAGTGAGTCCACAGATTTCTGATTTGATAGCTAGTCCTGGGTACCAGCTTATCAGTGGCTGCACATCTGTCTGACTTGTAAAAATAGCATGAGGTCAAGATGCATTCACCAAGTTGCACCATTCCCTTTATTTTATTTTTAGCTGGAAAGATTTCGGATTGATTTAAATATTCTGTGTCTTTCTGGGGCAGTATGAAAATTATTTTTTAAGACCTGTTAGCATACAGCTCCCTTCATCCTAAACTGCACTGTAACTATTTGGCAGACCATACATTTTCTCTGTAGATTCGCTGTTATCCCTCGGGATCCAAAAACATCCACCTGATCTTAGGAAAAAGATAGTAGCTTCAACACTGCTCTAAGGTTGTCTAGCAAATGAAGTTTAAAGAGTTTCAAGTTTTCAAGGAGCTATAATATTTACTGGACGAAAACACAAGCTGAAGACCTTGTTTCTGTGTCAGCATTATTTAAAATTCCTAGCATCAAGTGCCAGCTGATGCATTTGTTTGTTTGTTTGTTTTCATTTTATTTTTTAAGTTTCCAAAGCTCTTATTTCTCCTTCTAACTTTAATAAACACAGAGATAGGAAATCTGGCTCTGCACACCTAGACATTTTCCTTATGCTGCTGGCTGGGGAAGCAGCACTCCTGGCATATGCCTTAATTTACTCACAGGAGATTATCTACAGGTGGAAGCAAGACAGGGAAAAGAACTGAATCTCTCTCTTTGGATTTTCTCCTGGAAGGAACTGTTCTATTTAGGAAACAGAAAAAAAAATCAAATGTAAGAGAAACAAATTGCTACTTCTCCCTCCCATCTGCAGAAGTTAGGATCTGACTTCAAATTCCAGACATAATCTCCACCTGTAGCCTGCCGCAGTAAACACTGTTTCTGGTTAGATCTAGGGGGGTCTCCCCAGTAGGAATGCCAAAAGTTTGAAAAAGAGTATGGAGGGTGACTTGTATTTGCCCTTAGAAACTGATATGCATTTTTAGGTTCTTTTCAACAAGTTTTCAAGCCATGTCAGTTAAAGAAACTGGTGAGTCACAGGCATTATTACCAGGTTCCAACTTTTTCCCCAACAAAGGCTAATTAAAAAATATATATATATGCGTGTGAGAAAAATTCAATTACAATCTATTTGCAGCTGAATGGTTCTGTGTTTTTTTTTTTTTCTGCAAAAAAATTCCTTTTACTGACAGCATTACGATTTTTTTTTTTAATGCAAAACTGTCAGCTGAATATCAGAAATATTCTCTCTGACAGTCAAATTTTCAGCAGAATTCTTTAAGATATTCAGCATTTAAAAAAATAAAGAAGCAAAGGAAAGAAGGAAAGAAAAGAGGAAAGGGAAGGGTGAAGGAAGGGAAAAAGAAAAGGGGAAGGAGAAAGAAAAAGGAAAAGGAAAGGGGAAAGGATGGAGAAAGGCAAAAGGGGAAAAGGGAAAGGAGAAAGGGAAAAGGAAAGGAAAGAATCTCACTTTATACTGTTTTGTTTCATCCACAGAACAGGTACTGTGCCTACCACAGTCTGCATGATTCAAATCTGCCTTGGAATAGCTTGGCCCATCTCTACAACAGGATTATCTCCAAAATGTCCTTTGACATTTTGCCTATAGCAATGTCTCCTCTCATTTGTATGAATCTCTGATGTAGATTATGAAGACCTAAAGCAGGGGCAATCTCTTAATTTCTACTCAAACATTTACGACAAACAGACCCTAATTCTGTTTGGGAACTGGGGCAGTACTACAATCCAAATAACAAACTAAACAATTCCCTAGGCAAATGAACTATTTTATTTGCAGTTTTATTGCTATTGTTATTTTTGTAATGGAATTCGGAGAGAAAAAAACATGATTCATAAACATGCATTTTAAATCTTGAAAGCTATTTCATAGCTTTCAAAGCCACAGAAGACCCTCAGTATCTTGCCATACAGTTCTCTTACAATAAAGGACACAGATTTTCATCCTGTAATTCCTACAGCAATCCTAACAACTAGAGTCTAAATGGGTAGATCCCTTTTACCAATACATACAGTCTTAATTTAAAGAATTAAACCAGCACAGTGTAACAAAATAATGCTTTTGAAATTTATTTGAGCTAGTACTTTCACTGCCCAAGTACTTGCGAGTGTGAAGAGGAAACCCAGCCAAGCAAACAGGCAGAGAAGCAGAAACCCCATACAAATGAATGACGATAGCACACCTCTTTGTCGACTAATAGAAACACTGACAAGTAACACAAATATTTCCGTGAATGGACACAAGCACAGACAGTACATAATTTAAGCAATCTTTGTTTAAATGGCTAGCAAAATATGTAATAACACCTCCCTGCTGTAGTTCTTTATAGAGGTGTGAAGGTGTGAATTTTATTCCAGGTCATGCTGCTGATACTCAACTTGCACAGGGATTTCAGAGCTGGTATTCAGACCATGAAACTATTTCTCAGACCAAACTCAAAATGAAGTGCAAATGAGATCCGCCAATGCTGATCTCATACTGTTTCCCTTCCATCTTTCACCATTTCCCCCCTGAAAATTCTAAACATGCTTTTAAATTTTTTTTAAGCAATCTAATAAGTATCAGGTTTGATATTTATATTTTTTTTTCTCATTTCTAAGTCTCTGTGTTATGCTTTGATCATGATTCAGTGTCTTCTTTCCAATCATGAGGACTAGAAACTTTTACAAACAAAAACTGAGGTTCTTGACAATATCTGTTTACTTCAAGAGTGGAATTTTTAAGGAAAACACCAGGTCTTATGACACTTTCATTAAAACTGCAACCATTGCCAGCAAAGCAAAATATTAATGTAGATGTGCACATCCCTCTGGTTCTCACATTATGCTAAACACTGAAATTCCTCTAAGAGAGCTTTGTAGCTGAGCTTCTCTGAAGAAAAGTTGATGCTGTAACGTACCCATGATTTCACAGAGTGCTCCATCAGTGCTTCCTACAACATAGGACAGACCCTAAAATGCTGAATCCTGGCTATGGGACACAGTGGAAAATCTTGTATTACTAAAAGCCAAAGAAAGATTTGTCCCAGTGTAAACAGATCCAGAATTCACGTTATATTTTACAGAGATACCTAAAGAAACAGAAATTTCTACGACCAACCCCTAGAAGAAGGCGAGAATACATGCTTCGTTGAATGGTGTTGCTCTTTGAAATTAAATGGCAGCTGAAGGCTTGTTAAGTCCAGATAGGAGAGGAAGAGAAATTCCCAGACATCAATACCAGAAGTAACTGCATAGGTTCCCCAAACTCAGCAGATGTTGTCAGCATCTAGTTCCTAGGCCATATGTTACTTAGATGAATAAAATTGATCCATAAACCTAACCACGAAGTTACCATGAAGGCTGTAACTGTAATACACTGATTAAGAATCTGTTTCTCTCAATTACAGACATCACCATAACTACCTTCAGCTGAGTTACTTCCACTCTTGTAATGTACTCAACCCCAAACGATATTTAATATAGTATACTAAGCATGTCAAACATACTTTCCATTAATAACGCTTTGCACTTCTATTTTGCTTTTTATCCCAGGAGCCCAAAGCACTTTGTGATCATAAATTAATCAAAGTTACTAAACCCTCTGCATCAGAAATAGTTGGCCAGAGTCTACACCGTGACCCAAGGACAACAGGAGATGTGAACCTCAGTCTTCTTATCTCCTCTGCTGGATATTGACCAGAAAATAATTCATTAAGTCATGAAATTAATGGACAGAGTCTTTACCAAATTCACTGAACACTGTGTACAATCAAAGTACATTTCATAGTGTAAGCAAAGACCATAAACTTTGTCTTTATCAAGGTAGCGCAAATGAAAACAAATATTAAAGGCAGCAAATGTAACTGCCCAGTATGGAACGCTAACATATCAGAGACTAAAATAAACTAACTGATCTTGGTAATCTCTTTTCTCCAGGTCTGGTTCTAGGTGAAGTTTCACAAAGCAAAATCCTTCAGACCTGATCATCAACAAAATACAGGTTTCTGCGGAAAGTATCTGTAGACTGCTTTCTGGAAAAGGTTAAGAAACAGTTGGCAGTATTTAAGAGCTCCTCAGATTTCATCACCAAAGAAATCTATCCTTTCAAGTTCCTTTAAATAGAGCATAAAATCCTGAAGTATCTTGCTAACCCCTGATTTGGTCTCTACGTGGGTAAAATACTTACAGAAGTCGATGGGAGTTTTGATGCAATAAGGGCAAAGGAAAGAGTTTGTAAAAGTCATTAGGCTTATTTTCATGATAGAAAATAGCTGCAGAAGAGTACTAGTGCAGGAAATAGAAGAGAAAGATTCATACTTCACAGTGTTGCTTCTAATAAGGATTGTATCTTCAAAAAAAGGCTCAGAAAACCAAACTGATGGTGTCATCTAACTACTGATCTCTGATATAATATACAGCCTTGTATTATCAGCTGAAAAGAAACAATGCCACTAACGACACCTGTAAAATTATGACAAGATTGATACGCATTATGTATTACCCAGAATTATAATCTGACGTTTTAAAACATACAGTATACTCCTTTAAGTAACTTCAGATAATATGTATTTTTCCTTTATGCTAAAGAATTTAATAAACTGCAGATATTTAGTACATCTTCTTAACCTGCACAGACTTTAATAAAATGGACTTAAACTCTCACTTTCCAAAAACATCCATTACACAGACACTGTGATTAATACAGAAGTTACAATGCAACAATTTAACTTCTAGATTTTTTTTTCTACCAACAGTAAGCATGAATGCATGGCAATCTGAGAACTCAAGTCATCCTCATACCACAGTGTGTGTCAGCTAAGTTAAACTGTATACTAATTATTCTTAACTGTTCATCATGCCCATTGCAGATACTACACGCAGAATGATTATTTATAGGCAAAAATCCTGGCCTAAGTGCTGATCTAAAATGCCAGAGGATCACCAATCTAATCAAGTAATCATTACTGAAATCAGTGGGTCTACATCTACCATCTGTATGTTCACCTATAATAAGTGCTAGAAGAAGGATTTCTCCCGAACCATCACATGGTAGCATTATCATCATCAGTGCTGACAGAAGTTCACAAACAAAAGTCCTGACTGTGCAAATCAAGCTGAACTGCGTTTCCCCTGACACTTGAATTTTCCTTTCAAGATTATGAGATTGGATTTTATGGACTAGATCTACACAAGACTTTTACACCGGCCAACTTAACCTACTGATTTCAAATGTTTACTGAGATTTTCTAAAGTGTTTGCTTTAGCTCTCACCTTTTGTCGTCACGTACTGCAAAAAAATACTGGGAAGACAAGCTGACAGGAAGAGCCTTCTCTCAAAAACCTCCCACTGAAATACCTCTCTGTAAAGCTCATCCAGTGCACTGTCAAATTCAAGATACAAATTTAAAAATACAGAGATTTATCTACATTTATTCAAGATCTCACAGCGACGGCAAATAGATAGAACGGGGTTTTAAGATAAATAATATCCTCTGCTATCTGATCTTCACTTCTCTAAAAAAAAAACCAAAACCCAGCACTGATAGAAGCATTCACACTGCAGCTTGCGTTCATATGACTCTACAGATTTTATTTCACCCATACTTGCTTTTTTCACTGGCAATGGTGGTGTTTTTAGATGGCTGTATTTTCCCCAGTATGTCCATTAAGAACAAGACTTTTGGTTCGGAGCACTGAAAGATCTGGTAGTGCAATGTGCACCCACAAAGGAGACATGGGTTTGGATTGAAAGCAACCTCAGGGACCTTGGTCAGTGAAGTACAGACATATCATAACCACACATTTATTGAAATGGGAGACTACTCATGCAGAGTGTTACTGTTGAATTCTTGAGTGTTTTTCTTCCAGAGGCTTTGAATACAGTCTTTGAATTCAACAAGAAATCAAATTAGGACTCCTGGGTTCCATTTGCAGCTTGCCACTTACCCATGATAGGATATTTGGCAAATCATTTAAATAAATATGCTTCAGTTTACGGAGCAGAAATACTGCACATGGGTGTAGTAAGACTGATGAAAATTACTATAACAGTATTATTAAAGTGCTTTCTCCCAGATTCTTAAAATTCCTTATCAAAGGTTCTCTTAACTCTCTTTGCTTAATTTTAAAGCCTACTCATTTTCTTAAGAATCTCCTCATCAGAGGACAAAATTCTTCAAACATCTAAAAATTTCCTTGCAGACATTTGAAAAAGATTTTAGAATAAGGCTAAATGTGGCACCAGTAGATTTATGAAATGATTGCCTTTCAGTCCCAGGAGAGCTAGGCATAGCGTGCTAGTACCTCTTTACATGTCTTTATTTGACTTCAGCTACAGTTCTGG
Source organism: Alectoris magna (assembly GCA_030625065.1). NCBI lineage: Eukaryota > Metazoa > Chordata > Aves > Galliformes > Phasianidae > Alectoris > Alectoris magna. The sequence goes on from CM060560.1 coordinate 113,908,505, forward strand.
GTGCATGTGGGAAAGGATAGCTGTTTCCTTCTCCATCACCTCACTCCTGCCACAGAAGCCATTCTGTTTCATTCAGTTTGTTCTGTGCTTGGGCTCTGCTAAGCAAATATTGGTTTGTATAACTTTTCCAAACCAATAACATTATCTTAAATTCAGTCTTTTAATGTACAAATTAATGTTCACCAAAACCCTGAGGACCAGATCTAGCAGATTAGAAGTACTAATTATTTAAGAGAGACCGATAATTCATATAAAGCCAAATTTAGCAATAGTGTATGGTACTCATGCTGAGATCAACTGACACAATCACTCAGTGCTAATGTTTACTCATACTACATGTAAAATTAGAAAGAACTCACAAAATGTAAATGCGAACCATTTAGGAGCTAATAAGAACTCTTACCCATATACACAAGTGTATATATATATATATATATATATATATACACAAATAAGAGAAGTCCATCTTACCAGTACTATTCAGCAGCTTTGTTGGTGATGTGAACAGAGGGACTGAGCGCACCCTCAGCATGTTTGCAGATGACAGCAAGCTGAGTGGTGCAATTGACATGATGGAGGGAAGGGATACCATCGAGATGGACCTCGGTAGGTTTGAGGTGGGCCTGTGAGAGCCTTATGAGGTTCAACAAAGTCAAGTGCAAGGTCCTGCACCTGGGTAGGGAAAATCCCAAGCACAAATACAGGCCGGGAGACAATAGATTGAGAACAGCTCTGTAGAAAAGCATCTGGACATAATGGTGGATTAAAAGCTAGATATCAGCTGACAAAGTTTGCTTGCAGCCCAGAAACCCAACTGTATCCTGGGCTGCACCAAAAGAAGCATGGCTAGCATGGAGAGGGAAGTGACTCCCTCTACTTTGCTCTCATGAGACTCCACATGCAGTGCTGTATCCTGCCCTAGGACCCCCAGCATGGAGCTGTTGAAGAGTGCCCAAAGGAAACCACAAAGATACTCAGAGGGCTGGAGCACCTCGTTCCTGTGAAGTGAGGCTGAGGGAGCTGGGCTTGTTCAGACAGGAGAAGAGAAGGCTTTAGGGAGAGTTCATTGCATCCTTCCAGTACCTGAAAGAGTTCTACAAGAAGCTGTAGAGGGATCCTTTAACAGAGAGTACAGTGACAGGACAAGGGGTAATGGCTTCAAAATAAAAGGGCAGATTTAAATAAGACATTTAGAAGAAATTCTTTACACAGAGGGTTGAGAGGCACTGGCGCAGGATACCTAGAGAAGCTGTGGATGCCTCACCCCTGGAGGTGTTCAAAACCAGACTGGGTGAGGCTTTGGGCGACCTGCTCTAGTGGGAGGTGGGTTGTAACTAGAAGGTCTTTGAAGTCCCTTCCAGCCCAAACCGCTTCTGCAATTCTGCGATTTTCTCACAACGTACAAAACAAAGTAGTGCCCCCATTTTACAGACAGAACCAGTAAAGCCAAGTCTAACATTTCTAGAACAACTCCCTAGTTTCAGTTACTCAGCTCAAGGCACACACACAGAAGAATCTTGGTTAACTTTTTAACTGCTTCATCCAGATTTTCTTCACAGTCTATGAATAGAAGTGTGCATTTACACAAGAGTATTTCAGATGCCTTTCATTGTGATCGGGTGAATCACACCTCTAAGTACTTACTATTCTCCAGCTAACTGCAAGTGAAGTTGAAATAAAGAGATAAGATGGAGGTATCTGCACCATATGCAACTAAATGCCAGGGAGAAGATCATTTGACCTCATTTTCAGAAGCTCTGAGCATTTCTGACTCTTAATGAAACCCATAAAAGCTACAAGTGCTTAGCCCTTACTTGAACCAAAGATGCTTGCTTAAAAGGGAGCTTTCCAGAGTTAAAGCACAATAAATAGGAGATCATGTTGTGAATTCATTAACAGTTTGTTAATTCAAAACATTAACATCATAAGCTCAGACTAGGAGCTTTACTACTCCTGCAGTCATTTTCTTTATGATATCGTCTCCCCAGTTACACATCATGCAATCTTCAGACTGGACATGAAGAAGTGAAATATACGATGCTCCACTACAAACGCCATCATTTTAACGACAATAGGACCTTTGGTTCTACCTGACCAGGAAAACTTTCTGATTAGCTCTTCTATTGTGAGAGTGTGCATTATTATCTGCTCAGAGCATAGTCATTTTTCAGCAAGCTTAGGACTTAGGACTGTCACTAAGTGAGATCCTACAGTTTTCAGAGAAGTTGTGTAGTTGCCTTTCTTGCTCTCTGCAAGTGTACTTTTTCTTCCTTTCCTCTTCAGTGAAAGAAAAAGAAATCTGATCTCCATAGATAGAAAATTAAGTATTGCTAGGATGGTCAGTATACCCAGTAGCCATTCAAACTGGCCTGGTAAATTGGTAAAGCATTGAAATAGCTGCAACCAAAATAAGCAGCAGAAGGTGGGAAAAGAAATGCATAATTACTCCAGCTAGTGTTTGATACATCAACTGGGGCAATGCACTGTACACAGAACACAGACTACAACTAGCAGTAACGATATTTTTGCGTGCCTTAATATCTGTTTACTAAATACCAGGCACCTGTGATATACCAAATTAGGGAGAGTTTAAATTAGCCTAGCTTCTGCCACAAAAGCATCAGTTTTATCAATCAGTTGTTCAGATCTTGCTGGCAAGAAGATTGCTCAGAAACAAAATGGTCAATTTAGTCATGAACATGATTGATTTAAATTTACTCCATACCTTACATGATGTCTTCATCATTCCTAGTAGTGCATGTTAGAAATAGTAGAGAGGAGGTAAACAAGATGATAACACAAATTAACAGAACCACCCTTCTTTCTTGTATGGCCACCCTGACCTCCAATGATCAAGTTGCTAGACTAGGTAGTGAGGAAGTGGCCACAAAGTAGTGGAGGCAAGGTCTCTGTGGCTGTCCTTTCCTTCCCCTTCACTAAGTGACTTTTCAGGGACTTTCCTGCATGTTAAGCATCTTTTTTGCATTGCTTAATATTGTTATTAATAATTCATATTTTTGTCTTTCTCCTCTCACTCTAACAACTTTTATTTTTAATCAATGGGCATGTGTCAAATTGCTTTGTTATTTATTTATAATGTAAGCTGACAAAAGAATGGGAAGTGTGGTATAAAGCTCAGAGAATGTTTCTCTCCTACGGCTGATATTCTCAGTAATAACTCTGTGTCTTGTTCTAATCAGTAGGGTCCAAAAACTAATTTTGTCACAAATAACGGAGGACATATTTAGCACAACTGTGCAACTGCATGTCTCTCTCCTGTCTTCATGTTCACATACTGAAATAAAAGTTGAAAATTTAGTTTTGTTTGTATGCAAGTACATTTTCTTTGGGAAAGAAAACAAGTAGAGCTCACAAAGATGTTACTAATGTACCAGACAAATGTATTACTCAGATCATCAGGTCCCCTAATATATCAACATTTTTACAAGCTGTTTATGGCAGAAATCAGTACCACTGTTTCCAGCTATCAAAAACCACCCCAAATCAATAACTTGCCCGAGACTAGAGAAAAATTCACTAGCACAAAGTCTGCTTGAAACAGCAGTCCACCTTGCCTCATGATGCATAAAGCTGGGAAAACAAGTATTTCCTCACTGAACATGCGAGAAAAGAAAGCCATTGATTACAAATCGGCTTCCACATTACGTGCTTGGGATTTGAGTCTTACATCCCTTTTACGCACATGTTTTATTTTGATTGTTACTTGAAAACTCATCTACTTACTGTCTAGAACACTTATTATCCCCAATAGTTTTACCAGCTGAATGCAATTCAGTGTTGTGACTGTTCTACTGTGTCCTGAGGCAGAAGTCAGCACTATCTGGCTGAGGGAACAGATTGTTGGAGCTTGGGATTGTATTCATCTGTGATGTTTACATGCTGAACAGCACCACACAGGGTAAGTCATTGTAAGATAAAGTAACATATAACATGAAGAAAAAAAAGATTAGTCACACTTTTTTTTTTTTTTTTTTTTTTAATGTATAGGATACTGTCCATTTAAAGAAGGACATAGACTGAGGTTGTCTCCTTAGACTCCTGCCTGAAAAGCTCCTTCTTCCTATTTTCTTATGGTTATCACTACTATGTGTGTTGAGTGCTCAGCTGGGACACTGTTTGAACTTTTTATCTCAAAGTCTACAGAGAGGTTTGGAGCACTGAAGTAACATCCCTTCATATCACATGCCAAGCACAATGTAATGTCAGAAGATACTAGGTCCAACAATTATCTATTACAGCTCTGAACGTCAAGCATGCAAAACAGAACCGCAAAAATCTCAAGGCAACTATATGGGCTGGCCAGCAAATTTGAGAAGGTGTGTCAAAGAAAGCAAAGTAGGAGCTGTAGTTTGAGGAGCAAGAGAAGAATTTATTTTTAGAATAAACTACCATAGTCTACTTACACATATTAATCCACCATGGAAGGGAGAATAAAAATGGAAGCATTTGCTTTGATGTCATCCTAGCTTTAATTCTTTCTTTGAGTGCCTTCCTCATCACACGCATCATGCTGAGAATAAGCACGGCATTCAGAATGACGATTCTCCTTCCCAGGATACAAAGAGTGTAACTGCCTACTTCGTAGGAGTAAAGGGCAGTTGGTAGTCAGATATTCTCCACCTTAAGCCTCCTTTTGGTATAGTTAGTGGTGAATCTAGACCTCATCATAACCATAACAGAAGTGGACAGTTCACATATATCTGCTGTTGACACCACTAGAAAGCAAATTTCCCTTCTACAAAATCAGGGACAATTCAGACTCTAAGTGACAAGGAAAACCATAAACGTTTAACTCAGAGAATCTAGATTATTTCAGAAATGGAGTACATGGAGCAGGGAGAGGAACTGAGCAGTCCAAAACTTGTGACACAGTTAAGGAATTAAATCCAAGAAACAAGCCTAAGACTTCAGACCTTGGAAGGCTTGACAGGGTTCTCCTCACATACCTTCCTCTCTCAGGAGAATCTTACAGAATTAGTTTTGTTTCCATTTGTGTCACAAGTTAGGAATGGCACAGGCAAGAGCAAAGGGTTCTTGTCTAGTATGCTTCACGAATGTATGGATTTTACAGGGCCAGAGAGAAAACCCACTGGATGCAAAGACAAGCCAGGCTGCAAGGCAATTAAAAGCACAGCAATTCTGAAATACAGACAGCATCCTGGAAAGCACTGTCTCTCCTGGGATATGTAATAATGCCTGTTTCTGTTCATTTACTTCCCAAATCTGATTTAAGAGCACAAAAGTGAAAGTGGGTATGCGTAGGAGTGAGATTTTCACAATATTCAGTACTGGTATAGTTCAGCTTACGTATTTGGTAAACCTCACATTGAGTTCCAATAAAGGCATTACCGATTTCTGAAAAGCTTGAGCTAAAAACAAACATGAACAAATCTAAAATAATCACTTAGTGTCAGTGTATACCTTATACTTATGGGTGGCCCTGTCTTTTCTCACCATAAATTTTTAATCTCCTACCAGCTGAAGTTTTTTTTTTTTTTTTTTTTTCATAGAATGCTTGTCTTACAGATGCATTAATACAATGATATAAATGTACAGAAGTCTACTGGGGGAAAGCAACTGCCACAGGTATTAAGAGTTAACTGGTCAATGTATACTGGTACTTAAGTATCCATATAGTTACAATCTGCCACAATGTGAACACATTTTAAAATGCTATTTGGTATGTGTTCAGTCTGTAATCTACTACAGACAGAAAAAGGGAGGCTTGTCCTAGTGAAGAATTGACACTAACCTAGAGTAACTGATTTGATGCCTTGGCTCTTGGGATGAAGACTGGATCGTCTGCAATATCACACACCCTGCAAGAACGAGAATCAGCTTAAACTGAAAACAGGTGTGCATGCTTGCAAGACTACCGATCTTCTGAGTTAAAGAAAGAGGGAAAGGTCATGACATCTGCTTTTTCTTTCTCAATTGCCACTCATTTGGTGTGTGACCTACTTAATTTCTCTGTGCCTCTATTTCCAAATTCCCAAATAGGAAACGCCATTATGCACAAACACCTTGAAATGGTGTGGCATATTTTGATCAAGACCTTTGGAGATCTCCTGAAGAGGCACGCTATCTGGTGATTAGGTATTGTTCACAAAATAATTTGAGGTTTTCATACAAAAAAAAAAAAATAATACTATTGCTGATGTGAAACCAAAAGCTTATCTTTTTGTGTAGTCGCTTTTCAAAATATTTACTTCTACTCTACCAGCCAGCCTTATGCAGTACACGCATTCTGAAATTAACTATACTAAGAGGCAAAGTCTTCTGATTATATATCTACACCATGAGCAAATTTAACACTGCCTCATACACTGGGTAGACACTTTGACCTTCAAGAGATGTCAATCAAGACAAAATTTATCTCAGTCCCTTTCTCTGCCAAAGTTTTCCACAATCTTGCTCATGTGTTTTATAGTAATGCTTTCTTTTTCCCTGTTCATTAACTATTAAAATAAAATATTCACATGACAGATTTTTTGCCTCAGTTTTCCCACAGCAATCATATTTCCTCACCCAAGAGGATGTCAGGAAGCTTCTTTAATTGTTTCTGAAACATTTACAGCTTTTCATGGAAAAGGTAAAGCATCTGTCTCCTAAAGGAGAAAAATCATTTCCAAACAGATGAAGCACCTCAGCTCCCCTCTGAAGCACACATGTAGTTCTATCCTTCTCTCAGAGAGAAAGGATATGAGACACAGATGTTATAATCGGTTCATCAAGTTCACACCTCCTAGCTAAAGAACAGAACTTCTGTCTTTCCCCCTTTAGTTGCAGTCTTTAACCTTAAAGCAATGCTTCACTGTTGAAATACCTCTGGATCTGGTGACAGATCAGAGTGTATCCAAATTAAACAAGTCATCCCACAAGCAACAAGCTTGGCTCTCTTTTGCTTTGTGTTCTACCCCTCCAGAATATCTCGGCTACGACTGCTCTCTCTCCAGAGTTCTTTGTGCTTCCCTCTGGCCACCACCTGCAGCACCTCCAGCTCCCTCCCTCCTTTGCTAGTGGCAGGGCACCCAGAACGCATGCTGAGGAGCACACCTGCCAGCTGCCAGGCCACTTTGTGAGAGATGTCCACCCTGCTGGCTGGACAACCCTTGCGTGTATCTTGAGCATGCATGCTGCAGGCTCTCCTGCAGGGCAGGAGGAACTTTTGCCTCTTTCCTGATTCTGATTGTCATAAAACTGGTAGGATTCAGTCTCCGTGTAGCCTCTATCCTTCTGTCAAATGTGCTTAAAACCAGATGGTTTCAAGTTAACAAAGGAGGACAGTAGTCACTTCAAAATAAGATATCTTCTCATATAAGTGACTTAGCACTTCATTTGTATTTTTCTGGACTCATGAACTGTTGTTCAGAGTTGTTGCATTTCACAGTGGCTATCCCATGTAAAATAGAAGCCTGCTTATAGCACAGAGAATTTACCTTCTGGCAACTCACTTGTGCTCATCTTACATGAGAGTTGCTTTCATTTTTTACAAAAACAAAGATTTCTTTTAAAAGCAGAGGGGAGGAGGAATGGAAATTTCCAAAAAGGTTTTAGGATTTCTAAAGAAAAAAAGTCTAAGGTAAATGCATCAGCAGTTGATGCTAATAGTTGAACATACTAAAAAAGAAGAAAAAAAAAAAAAAAGACCTTGAACTTTAAAACATATCACACACTATGAGGGATGGCTGCCACTAATTTAGAGATCATATCATCCCTTTCCAGAGGGTGCACTTATTTTCTTCCTCTATACGTACGTATCAGGATGGTAGCTGTATTTTAACACCAGGTTAAACTGCTACTATGAAAATGACAGGTTAGGAATGAGCCCCACAGGTGTGCACTGCAAAAGTTCTCTGCTGTGAACAGAAAAATGGGGGCTGATGCTCAGAAGAGATTAGGGACATCTCAGGAGCAGATAAAGGAAAAACAGCAGAAAGCTATGTTCTCACAACAGGAAGCTGTGGGAGGCTTGGGGAGGATACTGATCCACTGTTTGCTAAGGACTTGAATTAATGTACTACAGCTCTGTAATGATCAACGCCAGTGCACAAATCCAGACTGGGATCCTCTGAAGGAATGAATTGCATCGGCTTACAGGCTTGATACCAAGAAGGTATCATACGAATAGTACTCTGCCTTCATAATACAGGTCCTGAAGTCCTGCCTCCTACGTGAAAACCAGACAAATTGTCTGCAAAACAAAGATCTACCAGGTTTCACTCATTCTGGCTGAGATTTCCTTATCTAATTACAGCCCTGCAGTGACCCACCATAGTACAGACACCCTGCACAGCAGAGTGCTTCAGTTCCTCACCCATCCTGTGGTCCTTGTGCCAGGCATAGCTTGACAGCTTGTTCTCCTGTCTGCTAAGCATATTGCTTGCATCCATTGCCCAGAGCATGAGGAAGCCATGGCCCTGTTCTGTGCTCAAATATCTCCATACTTGAAGTCCTTGCAGAAGTAGTGCTCACTGTATCAGCATAAGGCTGTGGATTCTATGATCCTCAGCTACCATAGAGCTGCTCACATGCTGACTCCTTGGCTATCCTGGCCCTTGATCTAAATCTTGTAATATTTTCTAGCCCCTCTAGAATGAGACGCCACTGCATAAGTCTCATGTTTTGAGCCTGAAAGCAAACAGTACATTTGGGGAGCCTTGGACTTAATTCAAAATAGATGAAGTCCTTTTCCAAAAGAAACAGGAACATTCAAGCCTTTGTAATGGAAACAGTGAGACATGGACTTCAGACTGATCAAGCTGAAGCAATTTTCAAGGCAATCTTTTGTCACAAACAAGCAATATTTTCATTCCCCTCCCCTTAGCAGACCCCTATGATATATTTTATTTCCTTTGCAACTGGCATCAACTCATTTTCCAAAGTCAAATACATCTACCTTCCCTGCTTCTCTCTCTTGGGACTCTTTGAAAGAGAAGGAAAACATCAAGACTAGACTGTGTTGTGGGATTTAACATGTCAGGAGAGAAACAACAAGGAACACAATTACAGGAATGATATATAATACAAAATAAACTTGGAAAAGAGTGTAGTACAGACGAATCATCTGAGCTATAGCAGCAGAGATCCTTGCATAAATTCCTCTATAATTTGCCCCATCACAGTCACTTGGTTTAGGATTCAGCTGTGCTCCGATTCACCGCTATCTTTCACATTCATAAAACCTACGCTGCTTTGAGTACACTGCTTGATCATAAAAAGATTTCCTTCCCCATCTCTGCCAGCACAAAAATCCCAGGTAAATCTGCCACATGGTATCACCTCCTCACAGCACATAGAGCTGTGATTTGTGCCCAACCACCATTTATCCATTTCCCTGGAAGTGCTGTATTGTGAGAACTGACTCATATCACTGTATCCTTTACTTCTAAGAGTACTGAGTAGAGTTTCCTTGGTAGCAGCACCCATTTTGTCTACCTAATTTCTGCTTTTCTTGGAATTTCACAAGGTCACCTCAATTGTGTGTCACAGGAGAGTACATATAATGGTACAAGGGAAAAAAATCAGTGTCAAATGAATAACTGACTTCATCAAAAGACACTATCGCTGCCTGGCATCTACTTACATCTCAGATGTCATCACATAATGCTGTCAAAACTCAAGCAGTTTGGGGCAGTAGCTCTCATTCTGTCACTGGTATCTCCCTAATAGGGTGTTTGTGGCATCCCTATGAGTTTCTTGCATCATTTAAACAACATTCTGAGCACAATCCTTTTGTGCTCAAACACATTCTTTTCCTGTCTTTCAAAGCTCCTGCCTGTCACTGGCCACCTTTCACTTCCAAGGTTAAAGAAGCTTGCTGGAACTTACGTCAGCTTGAATTTTCTGTTACTCCACAGTGAAGGGATTGCACAGTAACACAAGCAGTGCTTTAAATATGCAGACAAGAAGTAACACCTTGGTAATGAAAAGGTGAGCCTTCTGGAGAGAGGGGTCACTCTCTAGCAGCAATGTGCAAAGAAATGCTAAAGCCTCATTACTACTCACAGCTATAGGGAGATCTCCTTCAGCTCAGTCGATAATTGCGTGGAACCAAAGGACCAGGACCACGAAGGTAATTTGTCTGAAAATAGGAACAGGAGAGAAATCTTTTCTCTAACACTTTCATATATTTGCAGTTGGCTATAGTATCCTCCAGTCAACACTCCCACCTTTTACACAAAAGCAGAAAAAATCTCCCCATTACTTTCTTTTCTATCAACTGCTCAGGAAGTTTTCATTTTAACTTTTCAAGATGTTTTATAGGTATCATGACTTGTTTTTCCAACTTCTATAAACGCTGTTCCAACCTGATGACTAGTGGAAAAATCTTTTTATGGAAAAACTGTGAATATGACATAACAGATTTTGTAACTCTAGGAAAAACTTCTGTATCAGATAATTTATCTATAATACTCTCTCATACCTGTATTCATAGCTTTTAAAAATGTGATCATAATTACTGTTGTGTTTTTTTTTTCCTGATAGACAAAATATAGAAACACTTTTGCAATCTAAAATTTGCAATCTAAAATTTAAATGCCTGGGCAGTAAGGATTGTGTTCATTATTTGCCCCATCCTAATTTCTCATTACTAGCTAAAATTCTGAATAGTTATTCTCTTGGTTTCCCTCACCTTATTTTTGCTGTGAATTAAAAGACCTTATTTCCTAGTTCTCATACCAGAAAGTCAGTAGTTAAGATCTTTATTGTTTCCTTCACCAGCAACGTAAGAGTCATTTTGTCATCTTGTATAAACTACTTGATTTTACAAGGATAACCCTACTGATGTCTAGGGAAAGGCAACACTACTTCAAAGTCCTCTGGTATCCCAGGATTCAGTGTGTTTAAAGCCACCTTTGACAATGAAGGGCTCCCAGTCCTGCACTATGGCACTGATTCAGTAAGCACACACCACAGATTTCAGTTGGACTCCTCAAGCTTAAAATCACAACATTAAAGCCTAATGACTTTATTAATAATATTATTAGTAATGACTTATTTAGACTCCTCAGCCATTTTCATTCCAAAGTGGGATTTATGGTAGTATGAACAAACGCGCAAATAAACTGTATCTGAATTTATCAATGGCTCAGAGAAGACCGCTACTGTCAAAATATAAAGGACTGAAAAAGTGTGGACATCGCTCCTTAACCACTGGTAACCACTGGCTATATTTTGTGACAATCCCATATTAAACCTGTAAGAAAGGGGGGAGAGGACTAGAACGAGGTATTGGTAGTGGTGTGATTTCTCCTAATGACCTACACGTGTTGTTTTTCATGATGCATTAAATACATTTTGGAAACACATTTTGAGCCACTTCAGTATCTAGCGTTTCAGCAGCAAAACACCTTTCCTTTTTTACCTTTTCCTATACAAAGTATTGCTTTGGTGTGGGAAACAGACCTTAGGAGTGTTCTGCAAGTTACTCAGCTGGTCAATGACCACAAGAATTCAGGGTAGTCTCTACCTCTCAGCACTCTGCTTTAGCTTTGAAACTTACCTTCTTAGCAATGGATTGCTACTTTTGGCATACAAATGCTGTCCCCGCATCATCTACCATAAATAAAATTTTAAAATGTATGTATTTGGACTCTGAGTTCACTCTTTCACTGTTTTTTGTTGTTTGCTTTTTGTTTCTTTTTTCCTGATTTTTATGGGAAATACAAATTCTTTGCATTGTAGAAGCTGAATTGGTAGCTGCACCTGTTAGGTCTGTGATATCTCAGGGCTCTCTAGTCAGCCATCTGCTTTTTGAAACCTATGTTATCTCTTGGACAAGCGAGGAGGCACTGAAGTATGCTTTATCACCTTCATGATGAATATGATCATCTATATCATATTAAAATGTACCAGGTCAGTCAGAATTTTTAATAAGGAAAAGAAAATCAGGTGAAAGACAGGATATGGCAAGAAAAGAATGGAAAAGGGGTGAATGAACTGAAAGGAATGGGAATAAAACTCACTTGCTTCTAGCCAGAGTCAACTTGATATGTTCTCCTAGGACCCAGGAACTTCTTAATACATATTTCTATAACATGCCTCTATATATCTGCAGAAATAAAAAGATAAAAGTTGACAATCCAAACTGGAAATAGCTTGATCCAGACATGTTAATGTGATTGTTGGTCTTGAATTAGTGCCTGAAATTTATCTCTTTCAAACAAATGAAGACGCTGTGTGCCTTCCTAGGAACAGTCCTAGGCTTAGACTATGTTTTCCAGGAAGGGTAGACCAATGCCTGATTCATACTTCCACTATATCACAATTGTGCTATTGTTTGGCATCCTCTCATCTCTTCCACGTCAGTTGCAGATGGTCTAGAAGCCACAGAACAAGCTGTACTTCCTTTTGATGTCAGCCATCACCATCTTGTGGAATCCTTCCAGTTTACAATACACAAGGTACAATGATCCTTCTCCACAGATCTCTCTTTTGACTTTGAAAAACTTTTCACAGGATTCTGTAGCTAGCCTTTCCTAATATCGGAGATAAAGAAATAACTCACACTGCTTTCATCTCACAACACATGATGAGTTCACAGCACTCAGCTCAGACATAGGAAACAGCAATTGTGGGGATCACTCAGCACCTCATGCAGACTGGTGCTCCAAAGGAAATTCTTTCAAGAACACTATAAATGCTGATATGTAAGTTAGTGTTATGCCATCCCTCCGGATTTTGCTGTCAACCCTGATCACCTTGCCTCAAATATGATGTAAAAGAAACAAAAAGGGTTCAGAGAGTTAAAAGACTCATTAAAACCCCCAAGAGCTTTCCATATGCAAAAAGTTTAGATATCTTCAAACTGACAGAGAAAATGAAAAAGACTGAATATAGGAGATGTGATATAAATGTAACTGCACAGAGAAAATAAAATAAATCTGACCTCCCAAGAAAAGAGGGGACAGTCATTAAAACTAAAAGACAGAACATTAAAACCAACAAAAGGATTATTATTTTTTATCCACATGCTATATAATTAAGTTGCAGGACTGCACCAAGACATCACAAGGGCCAAGAGGTTTTGAGAGTTTAAAAAGGACTAATTATTGCCATAATATTAATAACATTAATAAAGAACCATTTCAATAATGATAAACATTATTACAGAAATAATTGGTATAGTAGTCAATAAACAGAACATCCACAATTGTGATACAATAAGGTATGAGGACTGAAAACTGCCTGTGTTTAAAGACATAAGCCAACTTCAGTTTGATACATTCTAAGGAGAAACCGCCCCTGTGGGAGATGTTATATCACTAAATCACTATTGCTCATCACTAGGAACTTAGCAGTTTGTTCTTGAAGGACCAGATAGTGGGTTCTGTAATGCTTACTGCGTGGCTTTCTAGAGTGGGATCTGAAAGCTCATCAGTCAAGTGTTCAGCTGGGATACCCCATACGATAGGGCTGGTACAACCAAAATCCAATCTCTGTAAAACAGAATACATTTCTGCTCTTCATGGGCACACACTACTTTTATTTACTTGTGGAAAGTGAGATGGTTTTGGCCATTCCTTTTAATGTGTATCATGAAGTGGGGGCAGAAAGGAAGAACAGTTTGTAGGCATGACAAAACATGCTAATGATACTGTTTTGTTATTTGGTGATTAAGATGTGAAAAAGAACCATTTAAGACAGAGTATTCTTAACCATCTACAGATCTCCACAGGCTAACAGATCTTTCCAGTACCGCAAAATGAAGTTTACATGTGGAATAAACAAAAAATCAAATTCTCCATGAAGTTGAGCCAATTCACGGGTAGCCAAAAGTACCTGCTGTCTTGTGGATTTCTGTCCATGTGGGGTCTCTGATGAATAATTTCGGGTAAAATGGTGAGGCAGCCTTTCCCTCAGTGGTGTCATTAAAAGAGTTTTTCTCCTTTAAAGAGCTGCCCACTTCCACAAAACATTTTGAAGCTTTGGTACCTTGGACACTCTTACCCATCAAAGTTGGCTGAAAGTGGCTATATTCAAAAGATTAAAGGAATCAGAGACAGGTACGCAAACAGAGGGGTTTCCAGAAATCTCATTTCCTTGGGGAGCCACACCTAGGGAATGCATATGGATGTGGGCAGACTCTGAGAGTTATTTTGGAAAAGTTCTGTCCCTATACAATCTCCCAAGCCTTCCTTTGCAGAAATCAAACCATATCAAAATGCAAGCACACAGAGGCATGTTTCTGCCCACATGCAATTACTGTATAGATTTTTTAAGTGGAGGCACTTCTAGAAAAGCCAGAACCCAATTAAACTAAATAAAACTGGTCTCCTAAAAGCTTGTTTTGTTTTCATGCATATTTGCACATCTCAGCTGACACAAAAGCATGCAACCTACAACCTAGAGGACTATCTCCACTTTCCTAACTTTGAGACAGAATATAGCTGTGAAACCAAAATATCAGTTCCTTGGAAACAGAAAAAAAAGCAGTATTCCATCCATAAGCAACGGTCAGTCTAAAGCTTCAGAAGAAGTATAGGCAGTAACACACAGTCTTACCTGCACAAGCCTGTTAATACCAGCCTTTGAGGGTTTTTTGCATCTACTCTGTAACGATGCATTTTTAAAAATACAGTTCTAGTGCTCAGGAATGCCAAGAATTTAGGAAGAGAGCCACAGCTTAAGAGAGCGATTATTTGCCAGTAAATACTCAATTTGCTTGTCCTGTGATTTTTCTTCTCCTAACTCGCCCTCTCCATAATCCGTCTCTTGCTGCGTCATGAGCACAAGAAGTCTTTTCTTCATAACATAACACTTCAGTTAGCTATTTTGTTAGCATTAATTAAGAATTCCCTCTTCTGGTCATTTTCTATACTCTTACAAACAGCACCTTGAGCCCCGGACATTAGAAGGCAGTGAGTCAGTGTGTGGGATTCAGCCACCGTTTATAAACACCTTCAACCACATTCACCCAGTTTACAATATTCAGGACATCTCAGCTGAATTACTGCTTTGTGTCCAGTTTGTATTCAGATGGGGGCCATATGTTCCTCCATGTATTAGAGCAGAGCTCATTAGCACTGCTGCAGTCAAGCCACAGCAAACATTTTTTTTTTTTTTTCTATCTTGCCTCCATTTTAACCTGATTAAAAACATTTTCTCCAGGGTAGATTTCTGGAAAAGAAGTACTCAAGTCAAACGTACTGTTAAAACCGATATGTGTAAATTTAAAATTACTTTTAAAATCAGTAGTTTCTTTTGCTGCAAAAGAACTCGGCTGCACTTCAGGATTAAACTAATTACTAAAAGCACCTTTTAAAAGCATGGAAAAGCCTTCGCAAAAACTGTTACAGTAACCACAAGAGCTAAATATTCGGTGAGCACCAAGACCTAGAAAAATTCAGTATTCAAGCTCTCTCAAGGATTTAGGCACATAACCTATTTTTAAGGAGGGTATGCATCTGTGCAGGCAGCATCATACAACTAGATTAACACCTTGCAATAATGGGGAGAGTGGGTGTAGTTAAAAATCTGGATGTGCAAATTGTATTTCCTAAGAAATTTTGTGTAGGCAAGCCTCATTCTGCTCAATCAATAGTAGGCTGAGAAATACTATATTTGGCAAAAGTTAATAAAATACAGAAGGAGTGACTTGAATCACCCACATTAATTGCTAAATGAAAATCCAGGTTCTGAAATACAAAACAAGAACACGCTTATAGGGAGCAGCAGGAAAAAAAAAAAAAATGACCCACTTGGGACCGAATGGCATGAGAAAGATTCCATTTAAATCCATTTTAAGATAGAAATGGATCACCTTTCAAAGTCAGTTTGGGTCTGGTTACTTATTACATGAGTGAAAACAACTGGTGGGCCAAAGACTGACGATTAACATTGTGTCATGGACACTTTACTACATTTAGAATTACCACGTGCATTTTATACAATGCAGTGATATTGCAGAAAAACATTTTCCACATATTCTAACCATAGGATGATAAAATGCAACAATAATTCCTTGCATACAAACATGCACTCTAAAATATCACATTCTGAGCAAGAACGGCACCAGAGCTATCAAACACTCGTAATAAAATGCATTTATTTTGTGCATATAATGCATTTATTTTGCGTGTATCCCATGTATCAGACGCTAAAGAGCAACAAGTGAATAATGTGCTTAAGCAATCCAGACATCTCTGACATTATTGTACACATATCTCAAAGCACCACATGCCCAAACTGACTGTTATTTCACATCAGAAATTATTTAACTTTCCTCTCCAAACCCACCTCCCTAACTGTACCTTACAGTTCTTTGAGCTCCGAGACCACCTTCTGCACACAAGACACCATCTAACAAAAGTGAAATGGGATGACAAAACAAATAGCATGTGAAAGGTTAAAAATAAACACACACACACACACACACACAGACAAAACACTAAAACTCCACTGCTCCGTTCTTCCCTAAGCCTGACTTTCCTGTGAAAATTCTAAAAGCATAATATACACTTGATGGTTAATACTCCTAAAAGCAGGAGAACTTCTAGGTGTCCACTTAGGACCCATCACTTATCCAAGGAGAGAAAAAAGACAGTTTTCCTTGTTTTCAATAAGATGGCAGTGGACCCGTGCTCCAACGGGAAGGTCTTGGAAAATACACTCAACTTTGGTTGAATGGAGTTATGTACTAACTACGTGCAAGATAAACGGATGGTTTTCCCCTAGGCTTGAACTTAAACTGACAAAGTAGTTCAGAATTAGATCTGGCTATTGTCTAGTATACTCTGTGTATAATTTAAGGAGAGCAGAAAAGAGTAGATGAGTCTTAGGAGGTACTTTCAGGTCAATTTTTTTTCAATATTTATGTGAGAATCTGAAAATGAAACTTTAAATCAACTTCAAACAAAATGAAAGTACATTAGATAAAATGAAAGTACATTAATGAAAACGAAAGTGACAAGTGGAATTCTGTTCAGGCTTAGAAGTGACGAAATAAAAAGCGTGAAGAAAAATAAATTTGATTTTTATAAACAACTGTAAGCAGAGTTCGTTGTAATGTTCCGTAATAAATAATTCTTTCTGAAAAGAAAGGATAAGGGTTTCCTAATTTTTGTTGTCTTAAAGTACGTATTTTCACATTAATACACTAATTTGTCTTTGCACAGCAGAGCTTTTGAAAGGAGAGCTGACACACTTAATAGGGACAACTGGGTTAAATGGGAATTTACTGGATCAAGTCGGAACATAACAAATTCTTACTTATCCAGTGTAATTAATGTAAAATTATACTCTTCTCAACAGGGACTGCACGGTAAAAGGGATATCTAGTTTGCTTCGGAGGTGCCCCCATTAACTGGATTTTTGAAGGCTCAAAGCAATCAGCTAGCAGAGCCAGACACTGTCCTCAGGTAACCTCGTGCAGTTGCCTTGAGTGCAAAACGCTGTCACTTCTCAGACTTCACACACTGTGATCTGCTTCCTTCCTTCACAGCCGTCCCCCAGGGGACGACAGCGGAGAACGGCTGCCCCTCCTCGCTGCCTGGCATTGTGCTTCGGCAGCGGGGCTCAGTGCGGCCCTGCCTCTAAACGGGTGCTTTCTGGCAAGAAACTGCTCCCAAATTTGGAATGGACAGACAAATGGATACGTGACGACTGTAACTTTTTAAATGCACTTTTGGTTTTCTCTCCGGTGGAAGCTCCTGTTTGCTTTCAGTTTCAAAGGTACTTTAATTTTCTGAAACTAGACAGACTTCCTCTGTTGGTTTCTTGCAAGAAGCATCTCTCTCAGCATGCCTTGGTGCTTTCTGGGGTGGGTCACAAAGGCTGGCGGTACCGGTGCCTCCAACCCATCTCCTCACAGTTCTGGCTCTCAGCACTACACACAATGGGTCACTGCCACGTGCCAGCTATAGCTGGGCACTTCCAGCTGCTACAAAAGAGTAAAACAGAACTCAAAATAGGAAACTTAAAGAAAATGCTAATTTTGAGGAAAAGGCAAACACATCCAGCAAATGCCATCCATGTTTAGGAACGATAAGTGACTAACAAAGGATTCAGCGGGCCCAGGAGAATTAAAATTCAGGTGCTAGATGCTGTGCCTTTATCCAGTAAATACCTACTGAAATCCACAGGCCAGCCGCTGACCCTGACACAAACCTGAGCTCCTTCTGCCGGAATCCACTGCTACCAACACCAAATTTACAGAGGTGCACCTGTCAGCAGCCCAGCTTGAGGAGAGAGAGCTCCAGCTGGCTGGTGAGCAGTAGGAGCCACTTGGGCGGTCTACACTGTTACCAAGTGGTAAAGGAATTTGGGGTCCTGGTGAAGCAGTTGTATACACGAATTGGCTGGGTTTTTTTTGTGGGGTTTCCCATTTACCTCTGCTAAAAGTTGCTGGAAAAGAGCTGGCTGGGTGTTGGTGTTTGATTCTTTCTGGAGGGATTTTAACCAACTGTCCAGGTGCTTGGTTTATGCTATTAATGTCAATTCCAGCTCTGAGCTTTTTTCTTCCCCCCCCCCCCCCAATTTTATTACATCTTTACTTACAGCTCTTGCATTGCACTTATTTTCAGGTCAGGTTTAAAAAAACACCAGGAAAAAAGAATGTAATACATTATCCTATCAGACTAATAACACAGCTTACATGCCCTTTAAATCAGAATTGCTTTCCCTCAGCAAATGGTGGATAAAATTGTTCTAGACTGCAGCAGATGGAACTGGAAACCTTTTCTTCCTGTTTATATCTGGGGCACATATGATCAGCCTATGTGGATAAGGCTCCAGCAAAACATTTCAAAAAGAAGTTCATCAGGAACATGAACATTTGCAGAAAATAAACATCGGAAAAATGTTACATTAGAGCTCTAAAGCAACTCCTTTCTCCCTACAAAGGGTATCGAAAACTCCGAAGTACTAAGTCAGGTTGGGCAAGACCACCCTCAAGCATGAGAGGAGCATGCAGAACTCTCTTGTATGTCAACAGCCCTATTCAACAACTGGGGAAAAGGTGGAGGGAGAAGCAAAGGTTTCCTAAAGCAGCAGCTGACAAGGCACACACAGGAATTAGCACAGAGTGCCTTCAAGAATGGTAGATGTCCAGGACTGGGCAATGGGAGGAAAACATCCTCACTCAGGGCACATGCAGGGAACCTGATCAACTTAGGTATTTTCCTGTGCTTATTATCAATTTCCAAGAGCAAGTTCATCTTCAAAGGACCTATGCAGCAAGGAAATAGCATCCCCTTGCCCTCTGCAGCTGGGGAACATTGGCACAGACATATTGACTTATCCAAGGTTACAGAGCCAGAAACGAGAAAAGAACCAGATTTCTCTTGGTCTGTTGATCAGAGCCTTTAAAACACCAAACAATCCTCCCTCCAGCTCCAAGGCCACAGAGACTGCCGCTTAGTACTTTCAGAGGGCATAATCTGGACATAAGTGAGGATGTGCAAGACAGGATGAAAAAAACCCACCACAACTCTTGTTTGATCTTCACAGGAAACCTTAGCCCTGAAGTAACCTTGAGGTAACAGGAATAATGAAAAACATGATTTCTACTTGTGAGTTTAACACACGAGGTTTGAGGGTCATCAAAGTGATTTTGTCTCTCAAGTGAGAAAGGGTGTTTTTACAGTATACTTTCAGTAGTGGTTTTAAAATCTCTCTGTTAAGATGGATACAAGCAGTTTGTTTATTAGGCTAGAAACTAAAGAGGAAAAAAAAAAACACAGATCCTTGGCTTAATTACTCTTAACATTTTATTCACTTAATCAGAAGAAAGAAAAAAATTAGCTTGACTTTTTTGACAGCAAAGTCAAACCAACTGGAAAATTCACCTCCTACAAGAAATGTTGAAAGGGAAAACTCTGGATAACAACATGTTAGTGAAATGCTTTCAAATGCAGACATAGCTGCATTGTAATGCAATCTTATATTCTCTTTGACCTGCCATCCCTCAGAATGCATCTCCCTTCCAATACACAGGGAAAACTGTTGGATTCAAGTGTTGTTTTTCATCTTCTCCTCTCCCATAGGAAAGGGCACCACAAAGGACACAGAGGCACAGAATCGGGTGTCTGTGAATTTACTTAGTAGACTACCTGCTTTCATAAAAATGTGAAAGAAGTTAATGGTAAGGTCAGAGAGTACTGACTATTTATTTGGAGTTACTTTGTTTCCTTCCTAAATGAATGTTGCTAAAACAAATGAGAACCCTTAAATTCATTTCAGAAATAGGGATTACTGGGGATCACTGATAGCTTTTTTCCAATTATTGGAGTCAGCAGCAATGCTGGGAATGGACCAGAGCTGCCAGGCTCTCATTTTGTGTCTCTGTCTCTGCTCCAGGGCCCCCGATCTTCTCCAGCTCCTGGGAAATAGTGACTTTTATATCTAGAGATCAAAGGGGCAGTATTTATTCTCTGAGGACATAAAGTCCTAAAACCAGCTAAAACTAAATGTTCTTAAGTTGTTCGCTGTAGGGAACTTGGAGAAGAGGCTTCGTTTTGCACCATTTATAGTGCTCTGCAACCAAAAAATTTTAGAGAATGCAGGAAGATGCATACTTACATTTAGG
This sequence comes from Alectoris magna, assembly GCA_030625065.1. NCBI lineage: Eukaryota > Metazoa > Chordata > Aves > Galliformes > Phasianidae > Alectoris > Alectoris magna. The sequence goes on from CM060560.1 coordinate 113,929,056, forward strand.
TTTGAAATGACTGTTCCAGGCCTCATCCTAACATAATATTTTACAGGCAAATAATAAAATGGATATAGATGATCTTTCATAACAAGCTTCCAGCTTTATTTGGTTCTATTTAATCATGTATTTTGCTGAGGCCGACTGCATTCTCTCTGGTTGCTTAGACAGTGGGTTTCATGCATTCTTGCATATATTTGAACTTTTGATCACTTTCCAAAAATTCACTGCTAGTATCCTAGGCAGCCATCACTGGGTAGTAATATGGGTCATTCTAGTTCAGAATAAAAAGGAGATGAGTGTGACTGATCCTTTCTCTCAAGGCCAAATCTCATAACAAATCATCTGGAAAACTGCCAATGACTTCAATGAGACCAGAAATTGTCCCCACTGTTATCTAAAAAACTTCATCTTCCTTATGAGAAAAGCAAGGTGCAAATTCTCTAGCCAGACTAGATTCACTCTCCTACAGACTGGGAGCAGGAGAGTCAGATGAAAGAACAAAGAAAAGGATAGCAGTCTTTACTGTTGTCTGTACGTTACTGCTCATTGAATTCCAAAATAGATGGAAGGAAAGCAGGGACATGTGAATAGCATTGCATCATTCTTTCCAAGCAAAAGTGGAAATGTTACTTTTTTTTTTTTTTTTTTTTAAATGCATTTTGGAACACTTTTTGCTTATTTATTGAATTATATAATACAGTGTTGTTCCTGTCTGAATCCTTAAGACTTTGTTCCTAGCGGAGAGTGAATGGAAGAAAATGAAACTGGAATATAAACTACCGATGAAGTACTTCTTACCAGAAGACAAAAGGACAAAGGAAAAACAAAAACAAACATGATTCTGCTTTATTTTTATTATTTTATGTCCATGCTTTGGAAAACAAAAATCAGTACATCTATATATGTATGTGTGTGCATGTTTATATGCTACATTTACTGGAATAGAAAGAAGGAAAATGAGTTGATCTTAAAAGAATCGAAGAATCTGGAACTTGAATTCTCTGACTTCAATAGTGTTGCAAGGACTTGGACTGTGACAGATACTGGCATATTGTCTCGCTGTGAATGAGAACTCCACTCTGAAGCGTCTCTGTTCCTAAACAGCAAAACGTGCTACTCACAAGGCACATATGAAGATTTGGGATTTGATGTGTTATTCTTGACCTCTTCCTTTCCAGTGTGCATTGCCTACCCTGTCAAATGTCTGGCCTGCTACTGACCTTTAATTTCACAATAGGTTCATGTTGACAAATCACTCTGAAATGAGATCAACACAGATACGTAACTCATGCTATGATGGAAACAGAAAGGAGTTTTCAAAAGCTGGTGAGCACCAGAGATAAGCAGAAGTCATTATGTATAAGGGAAGCTGCACATTCAACTGTTTGCATGTTGGGCTGTCATCTTCAAGTACTGTATTATAATGCTAAAGCACCTTTTTTATTTTTTATTTTTTTTTCCTGAAAGCCTACTGCAGTTTTGGGGTTTGTTTATTTTTTTGCCTTTTTCTTTTAAGTAGACCCATACTGTCACTCAAATTTTGTTAGGCTGCCACCTCTAAGATGAAAGACAGAAGAAGGAATACAAGTGGGACACAATACTGAACAATCAGGGGGTAAATGGGATTTTTGGTTACTCTTAAACACTCCTGATCTTTCCTATTGCCACAGACCTCTTATAGGAACAAAGAGGAGATTTAGGAACTCAATTTCAGGGTGGATTATATGATAATCAATTTATGTTTCAGAGGAAATAAAAGACAGAAGGCAGAGGGAGTTAGAGATGACTGCCCATAACTAAGAAATTTCAGTCTTCAGTTTCATACCCTTAAGAAACCCCTCTAGCAAAGTTTCCTTTTTTCATTGCTCTTTATGTTATGGGGTAAACGCTTAAAGTGATAATTTAACCACAGAATGTTTGTATTAAACACAGGCCTCCTGCTCTCTAGTTTCTATAATTTACAACAAAGAGTTTATTAAACACAACTCTTTCTGTCTGACATTCAAATCCATCTCCGCAACACACACTCCCCTGGATTTGCGCCACCGAATGAAATGCTATAGAAAAACAAAATAAACCAAAACCCTGCTGTGGAAACAGGACAAATCTAGTTTCACATCCCCTGCAGAGAGAGAAACAAGACGGAAGTAAAAAGCACCAAATGGAGCTCGTAAAGCTTCACTCTGATCTCAGCCTCCACGTTCTGGCAGAAAGCACCACCTAAGAGATGTGCTCTGCTCCAACTGACAACAGCCTCTGATTACAGCGTGAGCACAAAAATATATTGTCTGTGAACAATTACCCTGAGCAAACTCTGAATAAGGGAAATCTGATGACAGAAGAAGTGGAAATGTGGTGGGAGGTGGGCTGATCGGCCCCCTTCCTTGCCAGGGCCTTATCTCACGCGCCAGCCATCTGTAGTAGCTGGGCCTGCTACCACAGCTCGTGGCCGCCTCACAACCTCCCTGCTGCAGCCTGCCTGCCTCTTGCGGTGCGGACAGGTGGGAATAGCTGTGCCCATCACAAGCCTTCCATCACAGGGGGAAGCTGTTGTGGCTCTCTGACAAAACCAGATCCTTTCCACAGGACATATGCATCAATTTATGCTTGTTTTCCTTGTAGCACTCTACATAACAGTGTACAGGAAGAAAGGAACCTATTCTCACCCACAGGTGCCACGTAGAGTCAAGGCAACTGGTGTTCATTACTTCTTTTCATATACGCACGAAGAAAAGTAAGATATTTGTTTGGAAGTCACTGCCCACAACTGGAACAGATTCCAGACATTTTGAACCTAACATGATGTACCTAGAAAGAGAAAGATGCACACCTGTAGTGTCTTCCCAGTATTTCTTCTGTCACAACACTGAAGACAGCCAACAACTCAAAAAGGGCTGTGATCATGGGGCAGAAGTTCTTTTGGGGAGAGAGTTACCTTTACACAGCATCCTTAGTACTTACGTACATACGTATACAGATGGTAAAGGAAAGTAAAAGCAAAAATCCAGACACATCGAGGCCACCTTAGGATCAACCAAGCTGCCATCTTACAGGTAAAACTGCTCTTAATTCAGGTAGGAAACAGCTCTTCTGCAAGAGAGCTGCAAGAATGCTTTGTCCAAATGTGGGAGACCCTTTTAACACAATGTATTGCTGAAATCCTTCCTGTGGCACCCAGAAGATCACATCCACTTCTGTAACATTAAGCCTAATTAATTGGTGCACTTAGCACTTTCTGTATATTCCTTGTTGGGCTTTTACGGGAAGAACATACTTGAATCTCATGTCATAGGATAGCATCTGTTTTAGACTCTAGTCCTCTATTCCACTAAAAAGACAGCGATCTGCTGTGATATTTTTTTTTTTTTCCTAATTAATTCATTTGAGACTATTCCTTAAATTTTCATTTTAATGCATTTTTGTGTGAGGGTATTATTAATCACTTCTAAAGTTGTTTGCAACTGTCACAGATTAAAAGTCTTTGCTAACATACATATATACATTTATTTATTTTAGGTATGTTAATGCATGTGCATACGTATATTTACAAAAATACTAAAAAAGAAAAAAACAAAAACAAAACAGCTTTCTAACTGCATCTTTCTCCCTCCTCCCTTCTCCATTCTGAACAGGTTCCTGCTATCAACTGCTGGAGTGTGCTCACTCTACACCTAGAGCTATAATTATTTTGCTTTAATTTTACAAAACCTTTTGTTCCATTCCCACGAGCCCACCTGATCCTTATATTACACTTGCTCTATTAAAACACTCATGCAGAACAAAGCACAGTTGTACTGATTCATAAGTAACTCGCCCCCCAACCCCCTTCTCTTTTTCTTTCTTCTAGGCTTATACCTCTGGCTGTAGTTTCATGACACTGTTTGTAATGCCAGTCCACAGTCCCATTTTTGCCTTTTTCCTCCTGTTTCTTTTAAATCTTTTTTTTTTTTTTTCTTTTTTTTTAAATTTGCTTAGGGTCAAATTACACTATTGTGTGCTGTTGTTTTGAATTGATGTTATTCTCAGTCATTTTATGTTATGCTCTTTGGCACAACAACAGAAATAGTACAGAGGGTGTTGTGGAATTTATTTGTTGTAATCAGACTCTAGGATTATTTTTTTAATTATTATTATTCATACAGTACAAGCAGCAAGGCTAGCCTCACATTTTTCTGAAGCAAGTAGAAGACCATTTTTAGTTCAGACTCTGACTTCAGCATACCCTACATGCTGGAAAAGGGTATAAAAGCTTAGGTCAAGGTGATTCCTATTACCTGAGCATGGCCTGCATACACCACCAGGCTTTACAAAAGACTGGCAACACTTGCAATAGGATCCTCACAGAGGTAGTGGGCATTTCAGAAAAAGTAACCTCTCGTAAATTATTGCTGAAAAATAGGACAGAGCCTGGCTCCTCCATAAAGATGGGAACAATAGAAGGGCTTTTTCATCTATTTGTCCTGTAAAACAACAACTCAGAGCTGAGACAGCCTTTATATTCTGACTTACAAAGCGCCAAGCATGTTGCTAGGACTATGCAATGGATAGATAGCAATCAGCCAGAACAGGGAGAAGTGGGTGCATATGAAGAAAGCAGTACCAGGAGGCAAAAAAATTGAGTTCTCAGTAGCCATCTTTTCAAAATGGGGAGCAAGACATTTGGCAGTGCCCTGCTGAACAACAAAGCTGGTAGGCGACTAGGGGAACACAAACCGGGTGAAGGAGTAAGAGAAGGCAAGAAGGGGAAGGGAAATGGTGTGTGCTTTTTTTCTGACATGTCTAACAATGGTGAATACTAATGATTTATAGAAATGAAAGAGAATAACAGGGAAGAAGGTAAATGTGGCAAGGCACAGAACAAACACGGCTGTAAGGGGTACAAACGAAAGTTGCAATTTACCAAAGAATAACCGCTCTGCACATTTTATGTAGCATGTCAAATCTATCAGATATTCTCTTATTAAATCATCGTTCTACAGCAACAATCATTCTCTCAATCAATCCCCCGTGTTGTTAACTCTTAGTAATGACTAACTTGGCAGGAATTGATGTTTACGTATATTTTGAAGTTCTGATAACTGCTCTGTACTTTTTGGAAGGTAAATTTCCTTTACATTTCGTCTTTTGTTTTTTAACCTGTTTTTAAAAGGTGGACGCATTCAATTGGAAAATAAAATTTTGTAACACACACACACATACAGATTATGTTAGCTCAGGAAATTGGCAGTGGGAGAAGAACAAAACCATTCACCTCCTGATTGCTGATTCAAATCTAGCCCAAGTGAGATAGTCACAGAAGCTATAAAACTCCCATGGTGGCTTTGTGATTATTTTTTTTTATATTATTGAATCTCAATCAACTTCAGGCCAAGAACCAGAATCACAAACCCACTGCCTCAATGAACATTAACTAGCAATACTGCACACAGTAATGTAGGAGATCCCAAAAAACTAAACTGGTCCATGAGAAAGAGTTCCCACCTTATTGTGGGAACTTACCATTAAAAGACAGGGTTGGTGCATACGAATGTGCAGCACAAACAGAGCACCTCTTTCCCTATCAAACAGAAAACAAATCAACCCCCCTGTAATCAAATCAGGTAAGAGCTGCACTGTTTACCTGAAACATGAACTGTTTCTCCAAGAGATCAGGAGTCCTAAATTTTCCTCACAGCTTCTGATTTGATAGTAAGTCCCTGTATCACTTCAGAGCCAAGAGCAGAGGACAGGAGAATTACACAAATGTCTTCTATCACAATTACCGAGGAGGATGCACAACAAGCTTATGCATTCCTCACCCCTTAAAATCAAAGGGGGCACAGACAATAACCACAAGCTTTGGTTATTCTTTGGTCTACTTCTCCTGCCTAGATGGGAGGAGCAATTGAGGCATTTAATTTTGCAGAACACTAACACTGAGGAGGGTTGTGTTGCACCTTTTACTTTATTATGGACATGACTGGTTAACTGATGATTAGGAAAGCTGTTGCACTAAACAAAAATCCTACTACAGCCAACAAAAGAGTGATGCTCAGGCATATTCCCTGTGGCTCTTTCTTCTAGGGAGCATAAATCATCAGAGTCCTTCGGGAACTACTTACACCAGTTTCCTCCCTTAGATATGTTTGCTAACCTGAGGGGCTAAAGGTCTCAGGACTCAAGAGTAGATTTAAGATTTCCTACCATCTGTGCTGAAGTGTAGCCAATGCAAATTCTACCTTCAGATCTGCACTCCAGTGCCTCCCTGTTATGTTTCATTTCACACTTATGATCTTTATTCCTTAGAAACAGGAAAAATGCACAGCTGATGAGACGTTTGCATGCAGCTTGAAATTGTTCCTTCAGTGGATGTTGCTTGGACGTGCACTTTATGCAAAGGGAAGGGAGATGAGGAACAGAACTGTATTTTAATCGGACAAGTCTTTCTCATGCTACACAGGGACTTGGGGAAACAAGTAGTTCTCTTCAGTGTTTTCAGAGACATCACTGGAAGTATTCACAGATACAATGTGAAATAATAGGTGAGAAGTTGAGACATTTTCCTCTTCCTTTGCTATCTATTCATTTTTTCTAATTGAACGAATGTGGGTTTGATGGTCTTTTTCCACAATCACAAAATATTTTAAAAGGAATAGCCAAAGTTTTATAAGGATACCTGTGAATACATAAACAAACATACGACTTTTTTATGCTTCCATCACAGGAGTTCTAGTAAAATGAAGGAAAGAATGAATACAGAGAATAACTACAGCTAAATTCAGCTGATAAACTGGAAGGAACAGAAACAACAGCCAGTAATGCTAATAAGAGCCTGGGGGGGGGGGGGGGGGGGGGGGGGGGGCAGGGAAGCGCATCTTCTATATGAGTTAAAGCTTAAGATCTGATATAGAGAGCATTTTACTTAGGAGATGTAAGGCTGTTAATGCTGGTCCACAGCAGAGAATTCATACACACACTGCATCTTTTTAAACCTACAGAAGCTGTTTGAAGTCTGTTTTGGGAAGCCTCCAGAGTGAACCAATTTGCCAAGGGATCCTGGATGTCTGTGGAAATACACATTACTTGAAGTCATAAATTACAAGATGGCTAAATCTACTGAAGCACAGAATTAGTACTTCAGCCCAATAGATAGGATTTAACCAAAAATAAAAAGAACTCACTCTCAGAATACCCAGTAGAAAATTTCAGTTCTCATTTAAGATGAAGTTTTATGTGTACTAACTACATTCCGAAAACCTCTTGTGAACCTGCTTGGTGTTTTTGGGAGAGCAGATTATACCAGTGATCAAGAGAATGCAGAACCTAAGTATGCTTCAATCTGCCATGCCACTTGCAAGAAAAAAGGTAGTGCTAGAAGAGCACAGAAGCAGGAGATCTGCACATCTCTTACACTGAACTAGTATGCAGTGTGATGCTGTCCATCTGCAGTCTGAAGAGTAAATCTGGGCTCTCATGAGTCCTAATCTCTGAGGAAGCTGAGATCCCTTCTAAGAGCTGGTTTAACTTATTTAATGACTAACACATTGAGCTTATAAGCACTAGGACTTAACAATCTTCTTCAGTGACTACACCCATGTTGGAACCTCATCATTATTTTGTGTAGCAAGTGACCCATCGGCTTTGAGAGTCTGCCAAGAGTCAGAGAACACAGGTGTTAACCATGACAAGGTGTTTACCAGCATAAACATAAACAGTGTGTGTGGGGGAAGTTCATATATTTCCTATGAAAGATGGTTTCAGACGACGAAAGAGTACCCAAAGACAAGATGTCAGCATGTGCAGATCCCAGACCCAGCCTTGACACGGTATCTGAGTCTAGATCAGGATTTGTATTTTGCAATCAGTTTCACATGTTCTAATTATTTTCTCAAGCTGCACAGAAAACAGAGGAAGTTCACTTAGACATATAAAAGGAGACGATAGTAAACTTTTGAAAAAACATTATAGAGAATAATTGTGCTCTGGAGGATTTATTTATTTACTAACATAAACAGTACACACTGAGATAACATCTGGCAATGTTTACTACAATGAAACCCAATCAATACTTCCATCTACTAGAATATCTGTCCGCAAAACAGTCATTCCTCCTGGCACTCACAACAAATACTCATCTATCTATTATAGTAGCCTTTGTCAGCAAAAAGGGAGGTGATCACCTTAATTCTGTTTGAAATCCAACAGAATACAGAAAATCAGATGTACCTGGATACAAAAACAATGCCGGAAAACCAGAGAGAGATGCAGCTTGTAGCATGGCAAAATTCATCCTTACAGCATTTAACCATGCAACAGATCCCAGATATAGATATACATATATATATTTAATGAGTCTAGAGGTTTAAAATTTGGGCATTCCTTTACTTCTGCTAGTAAGCTAATGAGCCTTTTGTTGCATTTTAGAGATATGAGTAAAATCAGAAAGTTTGACTTCTCGTTTCCTTTCGAAGTCAGAATTCAAAAAGAAGCAACACTGAGCTTTTCCACAGAATTGAAAAGTCAAAAATGAACCCACCAAAGTTTCCAAGTAAACTCTTATATTGTTTCATATTTTTGTATTTGCATTATTACTTGTCCCTGTAGAAAGACTGTGCTCTGTATCACTGAAGCACAGTCGCTAAGCATTACCTTAGAACTTACTAAACCTTCACCTTTCCTAAACCTGTGCCCCTTCCAGTTTAAGAAACAGATTAACATGCAGTGTCATGCACCACTACTATTTATAGGTAATGAATTTAAGCAAAAAATAACAAGACCACACAAAAGATAGAAAACAAAACATACAAACAAAACCTCTGATTTTCTCTTCACAAATTTTTAATTGATACTTCTATTTTAACAGTCCAAAGAAAAACAGTATGCCTGAATAAGGTGACTATATATGAGTAAATGTACATTTGCCCCTCTTTAATTTCACATTTTGCTATCTCACTGTGCAAGCTATTTCTATTTGTACAGGGCCTGAAAGTAAAACATGACCTTCTGTGCTACACCAAATCCTCAGGCAAGAGCTACGTTCAGAAGATATTGTAGTGATATGTTACCCTTTTCCCATTAAAAAGCAAACAAACAAACAAAACAAAAAACAAAAAAAAACCCTTCTCTTTGAGAAGATAATTGGGGTTGTAGTTACGAAGCAGGGAGAGCAGAGAGGACACAATTTGTTTTCTTCTCTTCTGGTAGAGATCTACAGGGCAGTGAAGAGCTCATTTTAGCCTGGATAGTAAACTGATCAGTGATGGTAAGCCCAGCAGTAGGGGAACCTGTGTGCAACAGCAGTCCCTGTAACTTGCACTAGGTACAATTTGCATTAACATTTTCTGTTTAACTTCTTACAGTTTATTGCTTTCTGTCCAACTGTGGTCTTACCATAACCTGAAGTTCTTCAGGAAGTGGCCATTAAGGAATGAACTACGGAAGAAGCTTAACATTACAGAGATATTAGCAAATTGGAGAAAAACACAGAAATGGACCAGTAGCAAAAAAGTCCCACTGAAATAACGGGAGGCCCCACTTAAAGGACAATAGATACCATATATCTTTATTGTCAATTGAGACACAGGAATGCTTGAGCTAGTTTTAAATGTGAAGACTGGGATTTCAGACATGTGGAATGGGCTCCGTCAATTTTTCTGAATTTAAAGAAAGACAGGCCAGCACACACTCCGTTTTGAAAGCTCAACACTGAAATTATCAGCACGGGAGTCTCCGTTTGTAGATCAGTGTTAAGAGGAGCAGAAAAAACAGACTGAGGCAGGGACTGGGGATTTTACACCTGGTTTCTTCACAAGCGGGAACGTAGCCCAGCCTCGCGGAGGACCAGTTTGTCTGAACTGCGCATGGAATTTGCCAGTTTCTCCTCAGCTCCACAGAAGAAAGCTGTTTCATGTGATAACAGTAAAGATGGATAAGGTGAGAAAGGGGAATAATTTCTAACCAATATAGCCTGAGCAACCTTCACAAAAGAATTCCAAACAATGTAAAATTATGAGATTAAAAACAAAACAAAGCTTCATTTGACCACTACTGGGCTAAAACCTGTATATGACAGTTTTTATGTCTTTTTTTAAATTATTAAATAACATCTAAATTTATTTGTTTCAAAAACAACAAAAAACAACACCCACCAAAAAAAAATAATCAAACAACTTATCTCTAAAGAGGGCACCACATATCTTTTTGCTGTGAACTCTTCCTCTGCATCAACTAGGTAAATGCATTTTCTCCTTTACGTCAAGGCCAACAATTCAGCAAAGTAAGCACCTGTCCATGAAGGCAGTACTGCTGGAGAGGTGAGAAAATTTGTGCATGCAATGCATCAGGTTTACCAGAAACAACCCTATGGAGTTGGGCAGGTCAAGCACATACATTTGCAACGTAACCTGGCTACACTGAAGGGAATCTGGAAAAATCCCACTGTCTTTATTGGGGTCAGGATTTCACTTCATCTGTAAGACTAGAGATCTGAAAATGTTTGTACTCAGAGTGCAGAGTTCTGGTGGTGATTCTGGAGATTTCATGTTTGCATAACCTCTCAGGATGCTACAAAGAAAAGCTGTTTTGTCACATGGTTTACCTGCTGCTCCAAATTTCACTCACCTACCACTGTCTCTGGGTAGCAGCAGGGACTGGGTTACAGGTAAAGTCCTATCCCATTCAGACAGTGGGATAAAGGTCAAGGAGCCACGGCAGTGAGACTCAGTGTATTGCAAGACAGATATTTGTGATTCCTATGATCTCATCAAGGAAAAGTCAGGAGAAAAAGTCCATCATCCCTTCTAGACTTCCACGAGTTCCTCCATGTGTAATCACAGTGCAGCTCACAGAATTAGTTCAGCATTAAATAATGCCTACTTTACTGTGCAGAACATTTCTTTTACAAGATTTTCTAGGTATACGGAGCCTTAAAGAATAACTACTGTATGGTATAGATACATTCTAAACATTATGACAGAGAGAATGTAAAAGATTTTAAGAAAGTAAATGCTCTTAAATGTAATTAAATCACAATAATGATAATCACATAGCTGTGCCTCTGACAGCCTGACAATGCGGGGACATCAGAAATGTTTTTCACTATCAGAAGCCATGGGAAATCTATGTCTTTCTCCTGCTGCTGAAAGGATTGGGAGATATAAAATGTGGTTTAACAGCTGATAATTTCATAGAGTAAAATTTACCTAACGCATCTGAAATTCTCCAGGACACTCATGATTTAAATGAGGACAAGATCCTTTCTGTTTCAGTATAATTGCTGGTAAGAAACCACACCCATGGAAGGATCACCAAACCTTTATCCTCTAGGAAGCACACACCACCCAGCGAGATTCTTCCCTTTGCCCTCAGCACTTCCCAAGTACTAGACAAAGACGCTACCTCTGGGCTTTCAAATCCCCTTAGAGCCAAGCATCTAAATGTTACTACAGCTAGCTTTAAAGTTCCTGTGATAGACCTGTATATCCCAGCAAACGTCTTCTTGAACTGCAAGCATGATCAGAATAAAGGCAGAGGTAGCCGTGTAGAACAGTACTTCCTTAACTGCACACACAAGGAAATGAAAGGCCAAGAATTACTAACATGCCAAGTTGCACCACAGGAAGAAAGAGTAAATAGCATCATTCTTGGGGTCAGTATCATACAAAGCACCATAACAAATTCAACAGCACACTCAAGCGCCATTCATGAGGATAAATCAGTATGTGCAGGAGACCTATCTGTTGAGTCAAGGATTTCTCATTTCTAATCGTGTTGTACTTTCCATCAGGATGACTCATTAATGTAAATCCAAATCCTCCTGATCACTTGATTTCTGGGTTCCTCAGCATCCTCTCTCTGCATTCCTCAGGCTTGTGTGATGTCTGCCCATTAGAAATTCCCTCTAGCTGTTGAATACATCGAGGCAACAGATGTCATTTGCACACTTTAGTCTGCCCTAACAGTAATCATGTTATGGTTGTTTGTTTTTCAAGAATCTGGTATCATTTGTTCTAGAAAGTTGTTCATACATAACAATTAGACGCGTATTAAAACATAGTAAGAGACATGACAAAACATATTGTCTTTCACACTAGAAAAACATACTGAAAGGAAAAGGAAACTGTGAAGAGACAAGAGTTCATCTGTCTCTGGCTCAGACTCTGACAATGGTGTTTGGCAGATTTTCCTACTGGAGGTCTGATCTTGCAGCCTGCATTCATGGGGACTGTGCCACTATACCCTACATAAACGGGGACTTCAATATCTAAACTGGTTCATATTGAGAGAGGATATGCAGTGATCTGGTTGCACAAATCCAGTCATCCTGGGACATACACATGCAGTTCCATGAAAAGTTTCTTCTCTTAAGAGTCACAGGACTCTATCACTTATTACCAGTCTTAGAGGAATTGAAGTAAGTTTTCCACTTTACTAAATATTTTCATTATTCAAAATTCTCATGTTAACAGTACATGAGCGGAAATGAAATTTTTTAGAAACATTACGAAGAAGACTCAAAAAAACAACCAACCAGGCCCAACTGCCAAGGAAACCAGCGGGTTCATAAATGTATCTTTGACTCAGAGATGCCATCAGTATTACTAACACAAGCATATTGCAAAGCCAGATATTTTTCCAATGGCCTTTAAAAGCAAAGATTTCTCTGTCAAGTGCTTGTTACCTCCAACCTGGCTATCTTGCTGCCATCTCCTGAATGCTTCTAGAGGAGAGCTGTACAAAAAGAAGAGGGAAGGAGCAAGAACTAGGTCCTTTTAAGTCACAGGATCACCACAATGCTATAGGATGATCACATGCACAAAACAAATGATTCTTTTGTCACAAGGAAACACAGAACTGCTAAAACACATATGGAATCACAGCACGTCCTGTCAGAATTTTGAAGACCCTCCAGAGCATGCATTGGCACCAAAGCAATGAACAAGTCAGCAGTGCAGTTCTGCAGATGATTTATTTAAATAAATAAAATAATAAATTAAAAATACTCTGATCTCTTCTGTGCCAGTGGAAACTGTTGAAAACAATAGATCAATTTTGACACAACTGAAATTAAAATCTGTTCTAATCTATTATTTAGATGTAGGGGCAATGACGGGAAAGAGGGCAATAAGAAGAACCAGATACTCGATCGTAAAATTCAAAGCTAGACCACTTACACTAATGAAGAAAACAGATCAGAATTTTTTGGTATCTTACATTCATCAGACTGCCCTACATCAGATGCTGGAATTTAAAATGATTCAGTGAGAGTCTCCCCAAGGGCACTGATGTAAATATGGAATAACCACAATGCTTTCCTGTGGAGTTATATACTCCCGTTATATACTGATTTAGCTGAAGAATCTCATTTTGGAAAGAAGAAAATAAGAGTACCAGTAATCAGAAAAGGCCAGGCCTGTGCTGTTCTTTTTCCCCTTTCGTAGCTTGTCTACTGACATCTCTGCTCTTTATAATCTTTATAATAGTTTCTTTATAATCTTGATACGTGCTCAATGATCTGTGGTCTCTCCTTTGTCTTGAAGTTAGATCAACAAGTGCTTCGATAAATGGAGTTAGAGATTTTCCACTCCTACATCTTCAGGTGCTGAGATACTGAAGTGTTTTACAACTTACTGCAGTAGTGCTACTCAGGGAATCAGTGCTGATATTCCCATGTCTTTTTAATGTGAGTAAATCACAACCATACTCCTTTATATACCAAAACAACCACACACTAGAGAGCCATTTTCCTATCTTCATCTATTGTGGCCACTATTCTGCAAAAACAAGAGCTGCCACATGCAATAAAAGTCAGTTCTATTCTTCTGTACACTACAATTGACGGTCTCAACATATAGAACTAGAAAAAGCACCACCCCATCATTATTGCAAAATAACAACAACAACAACAACAAAAGGTGATTGATAGACTTGATTGACAATCATTCCCAACTCTTCTCTGTGCTACGTTGTGAACAGGACTGATTAAAACCAACCTGAGAACTAGAAATGTTATCAGGCTGGCCAACTGCATTCTGAGATTGGCAGTTTCACAAAGTGAAAATATCTTTCAAGGATGTTTGCATGAAAATTCAGAAAACTGAAAGCTCATTATCTCCTGAGAAATTGCTTTTTGCACAAAGCTTTACTCGAGCCCCATTACATACTTGCACCTTTAAACTATCTCCATAATCTCTATCACGGGCCTTTGTACCAGCCTATACCTGGACTGTTTCCATTCATCCAAATTTTGAAACACAGGAACTGAATCTAATCAGGATTAGTACAGTGGCTGTCAAAAAACCATACACATGCACAGCAACCAAACATCTGTCTTTTGGTGTATGTATGATTCCCTCCCCTGTCTTTTCTCTAAAAAAAGAAGAGTCAAAACAAAATGCTGGCAGTCCACTGAAATCTTTGAAGAGACAGTACGGTTTTAGTTATGAGAGGATGGAAAAATGAGAACCCTAGGGATCTTTTGGGAACATTAAGCTTTATTAACCAGGAATGTACTAGCCACATACCAACATTTCCAAATGGTATGCTGAATCAGAGAAATGCAAGGGAATAACAAACTCATCTAAGTCCAGTCTTATGGCACACTCCTGAGATGGTTTTCCAACCCATTTCTTCAAAAAGAAACTTTCCCTGTTTCCACAGTACCTACAGGTCGTGTGTCCCAGGGTTTTACTGCCTATATAGGCAGAATATGGATCCTAATATGTACCTTGGTTATTTTCACTGCTCATTGAACTGATTTCTTCAGGTCTTTCTCTCAGAGGACATGAAGAACAATTAATCGCTGTGCTCCTGGTTATAACTTTTCACTCACTAGATTTTTTTTCCCCCTGCTTAATATATGCAATAAAAAGAACATTTTTGGAAGCATATGATGCCATGTAGGGCTTCTATGTACCCTCATGCCCCTGACCCAGGTAACAATCAACCAGTTTCTACTTTCTCAACAATTTTAACACTAGCACAATTTTTGCTTTGACAAACATTTTTGACCTCTCTCTGTTTCCACTGGGGTTCCACAGGTAGAAATCAGGGCAGAATTTATCCCCATGAGTTTCTGGATTAATGCCTTGGTATAGGAGGGGGAAAAAGGAAAATTTAATTCTCTTTGTTAGTGCTAACACAATTCCTCAGTGACAGCCAGCCCCAAGACACTTATCTTCCTTCAAATAAGCATACTTATATACTTATTTCACATTCAAATATGTCTTCTCCAGTGCAGCTACTCTTTCTGCATCCAAAAAGGTCCTAGTGAACTATTCAGGGTTCAAATTTTGTCAGAGGAATAGCAACTAGGAATGTGCAAGGCTCAACAACACTCACATTAGACAGACAGTTCTAGTTAAAACAGCAAGGTATAGGAGGAAAGGACGGATCCCAAATCCATCAGGAAACACGAGGACTCCTGTGTTGTGAACAACATGGTGGGGTAGCTTGTTTGTTGCTTCAAAATTCTTCCTTCATTTAAAAGCACTGCTTTGACAGACGAAGCCCTGTATAGCCTTGACATCCTGACGCTACACATGCCGCATGCACTCTGGGATGGCAGCTTACTGTGTCACATTGGCTTGGGTTCTGCCCGTTCCTTTCCTTAAGCCTGCAAGCTCAATTGAACTTATGAAAATTCAAACTGTCTTCTGTCTGTTTCAGACATCATCAACAAACAATTGGTAGACAAAATGAATTTGTTCTCTCTAATTTTGAGGCTATATGAATGTCTCAGCTGTATAATACAAAAAAGGGGAATAAGGTTTGGTATGCAAGGTTAATTCAGCATGGAGGAAAGTAGCAAAAAAACAGATGGAGAGAAAACGAACAATAAAATACTCAACAGTGGGGAGAGTGGCATGAGAAATACTTCTATAAATTGGAGTTGGCCTTGATACCTTTGAGTGATGGAATTAAACAAAGGCACAAGTGAGTTGTGAAAGATCACCTCTGTGAGTGACTATCTCCATCCCTCATGTTTTGTCTACACAATACACTTATTAATGATAACAATGGTTACTATTTCTCCTCTAAGAGCTTTGCAAAAACAAACTCAATAATGTTCACAGAGCTGTATCAGTACTGAAGTCATAACCAGATTGAAAAACTGATCTGCTAAACAAGGTGCAGAGAGGTTAAATGATTTGTCCAGAGCCACCCAATGAGCCAGCATCCCAGCATCCACCGAAATTCAAACTCCAGACCTCTTGGTCAGTAATCAGACCACAAGGCCAAGTAAGATTGAAACTGTAAAAAACTCTTGTTCTTTTTTTTTTTTTTTTTTAAATGTGCTGTATGTTCCTGTCGGCCTCAGCCAATGGCACCTATAATCAGACAGCTGTAACTAAAACCATTACTTTTAAAGCACATTCAGTGCATCTCTTGTATAAGTCTTCAGGTTGTAAGTACAGAATTTGTTTTCTTCCACAGACAACATGCTTTCTCCACTGTCCAGATCTAAAATCAAATACATGTTGAACGTCAGCAGGGGTAACTAACTCCTCTTACTGGACTTAATCCTATGTTGGGTTAATTGCAAATAGTGAAGTAATTAAGCACATCTTTAAAGTTAAGTATTTGAATAGACTCATGGTTCTCAGTGGATCTACTTGCCTATTAATCCACATAATTTTAGTACATAGCTGATCTGACCACCCAACATAAAAAGAATCAAGCCCACAGACCTTTCCCATTAAGAGCATGCCTGCACTACATTTACAAGGCTGTGTTCTTGTGCAGCTGCCTGCCAGATGTTCACGTGTTGTGAATCTGTATTTTCCTGTAGCGCCATTTATTAAGTATATTTTTATAACAGCTGAAAAATTGGTCCCTTTTTCTAATAATGACTTATTTTAAGGATATGTCTACCTAAAACAAGGTTTCACCCTTCAATTAAAACAATCCTGTTCTCTAATAGAAAACTAGCAAAGCATAGCTTGCTTTTTTATTTTTTTATTTTTTTATTTTTTTTACTGTTTTCAGGTTGACACAGGAAAGTCGTACTTGAAAGTTTACTTCATTAAAGATCTCAGAATTAGAGACACCTGATTACAGTAAACATATATCTGAAAGAAAATAAATTCTTAAAGCATATTATTGTCTATAACAAGGGTGCCCCTATAGTTACATGAACACAAGCTATAGTAAGAATCACAGTCTCATTTTACAGCACACATCTGCATACATAAAAAGTTTCCCCAACTTATTTGTCTCTATTACAGGCTGTATGCCAAGGCTACACAATTTAAGAGCAGCTAGGAGTTTACAGATCGGGTATTATTGGGGAAATAAAACAAATGAAACAAGAAATTCAAATATTAGATGCTTGAATCTCTACCTCAGGGAATGTAAAGAACCGAACAGAAAAGAGATGGAGTCATGATCCCCTGCTCCATTTCCAGTTCAGCCCTTGATTTATTCTGATCTGGAGCAAGCTATGCAGTATTTCTGCCTTGATTTGCTTGCCACCCTTTACATGTTATTTTTTTTTCTTCTTGCATGTGAGTTCTGTACTTGTGTATTTATTCCTGCTCCTAGATTCCCATCTCTTCCTTAACTGAAAAAGCCCATTCCAGCACCATCCATGAGGTCCATATATCCGCTACCTGGTATTTTGCATTAGGGCTGTCCATGCAGGACTTACTGACCATCTGGATTCTAAGGATTTAAACAACATGCTTTAATTCAGTCCTGACTCTGCTGTTACATTTTGGAAAGAGAATTACTATTGGTTTCCAATAAAATTTCTCCTGGGTATTCACACAAAAAAAGAAAGACAACTTTCAGTACTCCCAGATTCACAAATGTCCCCTAACTTTTCCCCTTGCTCCTAACACCTCCCTTTAAATTGTTGCTGGACCCAAAAAATCCACCAGTGTTTTCAGTTCAGGTCACCCTTTAAATTGCAAGGGTAACCTCTTATGGCCAGGGAAGCTGTTCATGGCAGATATTCAGCCATGATGAGGACAAAATGTTAAATACAATTCACTAGCCACAGCCTGCAGTTGATGCACAATATTTAAGCAACACAATGGCATGGCCCTTGCCAGCAATGTAAAAACACAATGGAGTCGAGCCAGAATGGCACAGTCTGCCTGCCTGAGTCATGCTTGGTATTCCACGCTGGAAGGGGCATGCATTAGCTGCCCACAGTGTACTCTACCCTTCAGCTAGTTCAAACTAAATCAATAAAATACAATTTGAAGAAAAAAAAAAAAAAAGTTGGGGGACAGAGAGTTAAAAAAAAAACAACCAACAACCATAGAATAGTTAAAATATTTTAATACTGAAGTACTAAAGAAGCACTTTGGAAAAAGACACTGGATTTCATTACAGACTGTACATTTTGAGCTCAGAGAAGAAAACAAACTGACTTTGCTTTGTCATACTCCACAGCTTTGCACTGTCAAACTAAGAAATCAATTCATTCTTTCTATCTATCTTCAAACTCTTGGATTTTTACTGATATACTATTTTGTTAAATTCAGAGTATCTGAATCTACAGCATTTCCCACTCCTCTTTTACTTGCTTGTTCTTCATCCACAGAAGTTCCAAATCTTAATTATTTACCCAAACGTATTCAGTAAACACATTCTAAATAAGGGTAGATGTACTATCTGCCTTGCATTTATGGAATAACTAAGCCCTTAGAAAGAGGCTTCTTTCTTACTGAGAGACGCAAGACATTGTTTTGACTGTTTTGTTGTATCGCAGCACAGATGAATAAGGCATCTCTGCCTTCATCTATGTCCTAACGCAGCCGAAGCCTCCTGTGATGTCATTAGAAAGATGTTCCATTTTTCTTATATAAGGGACAAAATTTTATGACAAGAACAACAACAACAACAACAAAAAAAGAGAGTAAACTGCATTTTATGCTATGAGGAACCTTCTGCTATTTTCTATTATCTCCACTCCAAAGTGCAGAAATCCTCGCTGACAAAGCCACAGGAACCGTACGTCAACAGACACACAGTATTCCTAATAATAATCAAATCAAAGCGAAAAAGAAAGATCTATTCAGGGGTCTGAAATTAAAGATCTGAAAGATTCAAGTTTAGTTCTAATTTTTAAATAAAACATCCTTTGAACTTCTAAATCCTATTCAAGGGGAATTTGACCTTTATCCAAGAGCAGTTACTGTGCTAACACTTTGGATGTATATTGAGGAAAAATACTGACAAAAGGTACCGGAAAAGCTTTTACTTACAAGAATGCAGCGCAGCTTAATCTTTTTGTTTTTAAGGTGCAGTGATTTCAGCATCTACAATGTAACTTCAGGCAGTCTGAAAAGAAACAGGTTAAAATCTCTTTCAGTTATAATTGGTATTTCAGATTTAATTAAAAATTAAACTTTCATAATGTTTCACCATCCAAAGCAATGCATTATCAGTCAAGCGTAGCCTTTTTTTTTTTCTTCTTCTTCTTCTTTTTTTTTTTTTATTTTTCCTTGTTAAAAGAAGCTCTTCCCGGAGTATTTTACAGTGAAAGAAGGGGAATAAGGCAAATGAGAGTAGCAAAATATATTTCTACAGAAAAAAAAAGTATATCTGAATAACTTGGAAAGAAGCCTTCTGCCACTTAATTTTAACAATCAACCTTATACTAATGTAAAAAGAAAAAAAGCATCACAATTAAAGAAGACAGAAAAACACCATCACATATCAATGACTGTGAGGGGGAAAACGTTAATTTCTGCAAAACAAGGACACTGCTAGGACCAGAACATACGCACCAAAAGGGAAAATGTGGTTTTACATAATGCCAGCCAACATTCTTTTAAAAATCAGCTCTCCAGCATGTAGCACTTCAGACTGTTGCATGGAGGAGCAGAAAGACAAGTTCCAAAAGAGGAAAGCTGTTTTTAAAGTGCGTGAGGCAAAAGGTCCCTTGCACTCATTTGTTAAAGGATATGAAATAGCTACTCTCGAACCTGTAAGGCTTCGTATCATGTAAAACAAAATGTCATTTTACCGTGCAAAACAAATGATTAAGAAGTGGTAGTTATAGACAAAGCATTTGAATAAATGCAAAAAACATTTTTTTTCTTTCTTTCAAAATGCAGTTCGAATGACAATAAAACTCCGGGGGTTACACCATAAATACGAGTTTAAATGTTAGACTGGAATTATAAACCTGTGGTTTTAATTATATCTAATTATAAAGGCTCCAAAACCAGGAGAAGCGAGAATAACAAAAAATATTAATAATAAATTAAAACTATTTTGCAGTAAGTTGTCAGGATTTGACCTCATAATAACAAACCATATAGCTATATACACAGATGCACACAAGGTAGCAGCTACTCATTAAAGAAACAAATCAAAACTTGCTCAAATTTTATTTTAGAAAGATGACAGCAGAACTTTCCTAAATTGCCCCATTCAATGTCAAAGCTATTTTCCTCACTGTTGCATACTGAGAGTGAGCTGCGAATAAATTCTGGACACGAATCTATTACTGATTTCAAACGTCCCACAGTCTGGGGGAAATTCCTCACTGAAGTTTTATTTTTGATCCCCCATGAGTAAAACAAAAAGCAAGCCAAAATAAAACCCAACATAAACGCAAAACAGCTCTTCAGGCTTCAGTGTTATATAATCCTCCCCATTCTTTCCCCAGAAATGTTAGAAAGAAACATGCTCTGTCATGAGATACACCACTGTGCAAACATGCTCATACATACATGTATCCTACAAACACAAGTGAGCTCAGTTATTGTTGGGCTTAAGTCTGTCAAAATGAGCTATATTAAAGCAGACAACGTTGAACGGGAGAGCACAACAAGCATCACCAAATCTCATGCACAATGAATGAAACCTTTAGCACTGAATTGAAAGGAACAAGATTTCACACCCAGATTTCCTAGGACAACACCTGCACAGCACAACCTTGCATGAAATGTTTCTCAAAGTGTCTTGGCAAGATGAATCATCTGAGAAACACGTTCCTCGTTCCCTACACAGTCTTTACATTACATAACTTCCCTTCTCTCTTCTGATCAGCATCTAGGAAGCCATACAGAGGAATGGGGAAGAGACCCAGACAGAGAAATTGCAAGCCCATCAGAACCAGGCAACAGCACAACCGTCAAATGAGTGATAACAGCCTCAGCCTCTGAATTTCCATTTTTCTTTTCCTTCCCTTTCCTATCTTACCCCATTTTCTAAAATCTTAAGGATCATAATGCTGGCTTGCCAGCTGGGAAGGACAGGGGCAGTGGCATTTGCAATCCAGAGCTATTTCTTTTAATGAATGCAATGAAAAAGTGACCTCAACTGAGAAAACAAAGAGCATTCACCGAGGGTGAAATGTATCCTCGTACAGAGAGCCAGCATACAGACTGCACCACTGAAGCCCTTTTCTGATGACCTAAATAGGAATAAATTGGTGCTTGGACTTTATCACAGCAAATTTTGTCCAAAATAACCATTTTTACTGTAGAGAATAAGGAAGCATTTTACCCTCTCCTACACCTAAGGAAGGTGCAGCCCTTTCTCTCTCCTGACAGCTGTTCATCAGCGTGTTCTCCAAGTAGTGTTACCCCAAAGTCCCTCCTGCTCTGTGCACATTCTTCTAATTGAAAAGGAAAACAAGGGAAGGCAACATGTAGTGCTGCCATTTGAGCCGAGTAGCAGGGCACAGTGCTTGCAGATGTAGCTCTCCCTCTCCTTGAAACAGGCATAGCTGGCACACGCTATGAGCCACCAACTAAAGGAAATGGAGCCTCATGACACTGTTTCAGCTGCCATCTTGAAAAACTGCAGTGAAAAAGCTGGAGTTAACACAACATCTGACGTACAGCGCTCACAGCCAGAGTGCTGCAAGGAGCTGCTTCAGCTACAGGTTGGAGTTAAACCCAAAGCACAACCTACAGAAAGCCCCATTAAACATAGAACACCAATCACTGCAATCTTAATCATATCTTTGAGTTTACAGTCTAAGAAATTCATGGTCTGAAGATGAATAACTCAGACAAGTACATATGAGCAGGAGGTTGAAAAGGAGGTGGCTTCTTAGCCAGATGGCTAACACGTCAGCTCTCCTGTCTTAAAGGTGAGCCCTGTACCCCTTGAGAAAAGCAAGGAACCTGGCTTGAGAACTGCCTGTGAACTTCTGCTTGGGAGAAGCCTGAGAACTGGAATTACAGGAACGATGAGTATGAAAATGAGCTACATTAGTGGAGTGTTAACAGGAGGGCAAGTGTTGGCTCTCAGTAAATGCTTCAAAAGCAAATCACTGAAAGGTAAACATGTTTTGAAGGGTTTATTTTTTTTTTTTTCATGATTTTTGCTTGCCATTAAATTTACACAGAGCCTGAAAAATGTGAGAGCAAAGCTACTGACTGGACATGACTGAAGTCACGTCAGCTATATTCCATGAACTATAGGCACCCGACCCTGCCATGTCTGTCTGGCAATGGTGATCTAGTTCACCATTTTTGGAAGAGCCACATTCACTCAATCTAAAAATTAAGTAAAGAAAAAAAAATTATTTGTTACTAGAAAACATTTCAGAACATCTTAGCCTTTTGCGAACTGCTTCTTGGCAGCAAGGAAGTTCTGTAAGGGCTTGATTTGTCTTGAATACCTGATGTCAACTGGAGGAGGTTAATGAGAATCACATGCAGAGGATTAGTTATGGGGAGAGAGAAGAAAAAGGGTAGAAGAAAATATAGTGCAACATTTATTGACATCTTTTCCGTTTCCTACATAGAATTTACAACATCAATCAATTGATCGTTTTCAAAGTACTTGATCATATCGTTCTTCTCACGTCTAGGTCTGCAAATAAAGACAGTACCCCAAATAACTACAAACAAAAGGTAAAATAAGGATGTCCTTACTCATGGAAAAAAAATCACTGATTATATTAAGAAAGCCCCTTTCAAGAACAAAAGAAAGAAAAGAAGAAAAGAAAACCCATTAATTTTAAGAGAATTTTCAAATAAGCTCAGAGACCAGTCAAGAGAACTCATTCCAATTTCAGAATCCAAATGATGGCTTAGGGTATGGTCCAGATTACTTTCTGGCCTTTTGTATCTGAAAACACGAAAAAAAGTCATGAACTGATTTCGTCACGGGAATCAGAGAAGGAGATCTACGCTGTACAGGCTGACCGTCTAACAACAGGCAAACTTTGAAATTGAAACTGGTATAGGCACATCAGCACAAAGGTCTGTCTAGGCTTATTAGTAATACAGAAGTATAAACTGTAATAACATAGATACAGCATTACATCACTTCTGCTTTTCAAGGTGAATGTCCTTCAGTTGATACTATTCCAAAGAGTCTTTTCTCTATAGAGAGGTTCATTTTGTGTCAGTCATTTGTCTTGAGGGGATAGAGTAAAAAAAAAAAAAAAAGAACAAGAAGTAATGCCTGTGCTTAAAGAATCCTTCCATACAGCCTTGTCCTCCTGAGTTAGAAAACTGTACTATTAAAAAAGTACACACGAGCTTTGCACATTTCCAATTCTGCCTTTCAACTCATAGCCAGTTACACAGTATAGCAACAGCGCCGGATGCTCTGTCCCCATTATCAACTACAGAGCTGAGCTTCAGGTAAACCTAATGCAGGACTGCAGCTGGGTTCTGTGGCTCAGGAGAGCTGGAGTAGAAGACAACCTATGGCACTATGCTAGGAACAAGATCCCCTGCCACTGCAGTATGGGGAAAAAAAACAGATTGAAGGTTTCTTTGTCATAATGATAAACTTGCATCTGTTATTAGCTCACTGCAAAGCTGTGTACCCACAGAGATTTCCTCTTCCTTACAGCATCCACCTATTGAGCTTACTTTCCTAGGGAAGACCATCTCCATTACAAATTTCAGCTTCCAAGCTATGGTTGCTTCATTTAGAAAAGAAGTTTGATAAGGAAAAAGGTGCATTTTTGATTGTTTTTCATTCCCTCTTCTCCAAAAAGCATTTGAACTGTTCTCAATCCTGAAGTGCAGTTTCACCGATGGTTGTGTTAGAGCCAGGTGGGACCCTGCATCCTTCAAAATATCTCACGAAGCTTTCCTCCTATTTAGGGGCAATGATAGTTATCAAGTTTGCTGCTGAAAATGATGATATTCCCTATTCCAACTGTTTTCTTGCACAAGCTGTCCTTAAATCCTGTTTATGTTCTCAAGGAACAGGAACAGTGACAGCATGCAGCTTGCCTGAGGCCTTGCCCAAACAAGTCTTTATCTAAAGATACAACTTCTTGTGAAGCAGCTCTGAGTCACAGAATCCCAGGGGTTGGAAGGTACCTCGACAGATCATCAAGTCCAACTCCTCTGCTAAAGCAGGTTCCCTACAATGGGTCACACAGGTAGGTGTCCAGACAGGTCTTGTCTATCTATCTCCATACAAGGAAACTCCAAAACCTCTCTGGGCAACCTGTCCCAGTGCTCGATCATCCTTACTGTAAAGAAGTTCTTCCACATGTTTGTATGGAACTTCCTCTGTTCAAGTTTTAGGCCATTGCTCCTTGTTTTATCACTACACAACACTGAGAAGAGCCTGGCCTCATCCATTTGCCTCCCACCTCCCTTTAGACGTTTATAAACATTAATCAGATCTTTTCTCAGTCTTCCTTTCCCCGGGCTGAATAGACCCAGGTTACTTAGCCTTTCTTCATAGGAGAGATGCTCCAGGCCCTTCATCATCTTTGTGGCCCTCTGCTGGACTCCTTCCAGGAGATCCCTGTCTTTTTAGAACTGGAGCTGACATTCGCGGATCATTTCTTGGAATATAGCTCAAGGACTTTGCTTATACCCTTTGCAAGTTATTGTAGCTTCTCCTAGTTCTTTTCAAGGTTCATAATGCTTTGATCTGCACAGCCTCACTGCTCCTGTTGAATGGTATCATCTCCCTTGGCTCAAATTATCTTTAGTGCATAAAATGATAATACCTGTTAAGAAGCAGGCTCTATCATATAATCACAGCAGAACCTTCACATTTATTCTGGTTTAACACAGAAACTTACATCAATAAATGTTTCATTGTGATAGGTATTTCAGTGCAGTGACAAACTGGGCGGATAAAGGAAATGTGGCGGATATAATTTGTTTGGATTTTAGCAAGGCCTTTGACACAGTACCACACAGGAAGCTCATAGAGAGACTAGAGAATTATGGTCTGGATAATAATACAATGAGGTGGATAAGAACTGTCTGACAGATAGGAAGCAATGAGTTATTAATCAACAGTATTAGATAAGAATAGAAAGGAGAATCTACTCTGATGCCTTGCAATGAGGCTAGGATTATTATCCTCAAACAGATTCATTAAGAAACAGAAAAGAGTGTAAATGTTGACAGCATTCAAAATTGATGATTCAGAAATAAGATGTGTGTCCAATGTGAAAGGGTCTTAAGGATCAAAATCATAAGGTCCAAATAGTGAAGACTGAATAGCCAGAGCAATGCATCATTAATGTATGTTAACATTCAAAAATGTTATTGAATACTCACATAAAATTTAGTTTTAAAGTCAGAAATACAAAGTTTTCATTATGTGAATATATATGTCACATTACTCCAGTTTAGTTGCAAAACTTATTCCCTTACAAAGCAAACTAAAAAGCAAGTTGCAGACACTGTGGACGAGCAAGATCATTTAGATTCTTTCCTTACAGTAAGGATTTTTGTTCTAATGATTAAAGTTTAAAGTAATCACATAGAATGTCCTTAAATTCTTCTTTGTAAACAAGGTACTTCTTCAATTGTCATCTTGAATTTTCATCCCCCTGAACAGTCAAAGCCTTTTCATTGCTGATTTGTGGTACAAGATGCAACACTGAGCTGTCCCCACTGAGACACTATGCGCACATAACACTTGCTGTGTAATGGGCAACTTCCTCTCCCCTTTGCTTCCATCAAAGACTTGCCTTGAAGAAGTTCAGTCTGACCCTTACCCATGAAAGGGCAAGATCTTGGATGAAAGGCATTATACTGAGATGAAATGTATGTGTATTGCCATGTGGTTTTTCTTTTCATAGGATATATGACAGAGGAGATCAAAGGGATAATTTTTCTTTCTGAATTCACAGTATCTCTAAGAATTGAGCAATTAAAGGTGACAGTTGAATATTTTCAGGACAAGCTCCATAACAGCAGCAAGGCATGCAGTTCACTATATCTTTTGTCTCTTACTAATGCAGCAGTGCTCTTTTCCTTTGCATAGATAACACTGCTCCAAATTACTTGCGCTGCTCCAAGAATGAGGACAAACTAACTTCCGTTATTTTGTTGTCATCCTTCCCGAGGCAACAAAAGCAAATTGAATGAATAAAGGTTGTACGTTTTCCACTCTAAGAAACTTTGGAAAACTGTTGATTTCCACTCTTAACTTCTCTTTAATGGTCCATTACCAGGCAATCTTATGTCATCAGACTGCATCCTGCAGCCTGGCTCCTTTTCAACATCCAATCACCTATGTTTCTGGGGCCTTTGTTCTTCTATCAGGATTTAATAATCCTCCTACCTCCTTCAAACAGCTGCCCTATCTGCCCTGTGAGAATCCACCTCTTGTATCCCACCTGCAGAGCTTCCATTCCCCCTCCTTTGCTACACAGAGACTTTGGATGAAGGTGGGACAATCCTCAAAAAAAGAAAAAAAGACAATGAGGGCAGTGGTAGCAACAGAGACCTGAATTTGTAGTTCTTCCTGACAATGGAGGAATAGAGAGAATGAGAAGTGGCACTACCCTTCTGTTACCCCCCAGAGTAGCAACAGCAAGGAATACATCTGCAGAACCTCCTTGGAACTTCCCACTGCAGGCCCACCAAGCTCCTTGGAAACATCTTGGGATTTTGACATGTAAGGAGAGCCATGTTATTTTTACTGGAAAGTACAGGTAATAGAAAGTGAAGTGAGGAATTCACACAAGCAGGTGCACCACTAGTAGTATCAGGACTCTTCCAGATTATGCACGGAGTAAGTTTATTCTATCACATGTACAAACAAAAATCAATACAGGCTTTTACTTAGGCACATTACGTACTTTTTCCAGTAGGCCGCTGACCTGAAGTCCAAAACCAGCTTCATCTTGCACAATGTCACACACAAACTATGCCAAGAAATTTCACATTATTTCAGTTTATGTAACTGCCATATTAAACTGAAGGCCTAAGGAGGATACTGAACAATATTTTATAGTACACTCTATTAAGATTCAAAGTTCCAGGAACAATGCTACTAACCTCTCCCTAGATTCATTCATCTCCAAAATCTTTGGAAATTTAACACCAAAGGACTTGAGACCTTTAGACTGTATTGTAAACCCACTGCTTAAACCCTCAATGTAACACTAGTGTGAGCTTTCAGGTATGTCCCAGTGAAGTCAACACGCTTAATACTTTCTTAATCAGCGATCATCCTATGAGAAGTGAAAATGAGACCAAGCTGACACTATAAAAAAGTTCACGAAAATTTAGCTCCTGCATTATGATTTGGTAAAGCTCTGTTCCATTTTTTTTAATTATTTTTTTTTTTTCTCTTGGAAACAATACATCAAGAAAAAGCATATCAGCAACGATTCAAACCGATCACTCCATCAGAACAGGAAATAATATTTGAAAGAACGGAAAAACGCCTTCAATTTACTTGCACTATTAGTAAAAACAACAAAAAGTTTTATGCAGCAAGCCACATTCTACAAAAACAAAAACAACTATTAAAGCATCAGCATAATTACTAAATCAGATTAAAATGAACTTGTATAAAGAATGGGAACTTTTTTCTGGGGGCAAAGAATATTTAAATATGCTGCAGGACTGGATTCAAAGCATCCTGTTGGGCTGGTCCAGTACAAATTACCTTTGTTGTTATCCAGGGACTATAGCATGCGTGCACTTATATCTAATGCAATATTTATCACCAAATACATATGATAAAGAGTATATGCTATGTATGAGCTCAGAATAGCAGGGTTTCTGCAATGATTGAATTATTCAAATTTCCAAGACTACCATTCACTCTGGCTCCATTTGCATCAAAGAAGATAAAAATAACAATAAAAACAAAATAAAACTAACAGCAACCTCCAAAACAAAAAGCCCACCCACCCCCAATAGGCAGGAAATTATTATCATTAGAAAAAGTTTGGGTATTCAACCTGTTCCAGAATCTGTTTAAATAAAACAGATGAAATCAAATGCACCCCCCTGGTGGTCAACAAAACTACAAAACTGAAACCAGACTAAAAAGTTTTTTAACACTAAAAAAAATAAATAAATCCTGCATATAGCAAAGTGCAAAACTGAATTCCGTCATGTTAACATTAACACTAGGGAAAGGACTATAAGACCAGATGCTAATTATCTTCCAGTGTTGTGTCAGGTAAAGAGGAAGAAAAGTTCAGATACACAATTGGCAACTAGATTTCTAATAAACTAATAACTGAATATTTTCAAGTCTTTTCCAAAATAGCAGAAGTGATTAGAACACATTATGGATCAGTCCCTTGCCAAGTTTCATGTTTGAAATCAAAGCTGTTTTAAAATTTCCTGAACAACAAAAAAAGCATTTTAAAACTGGTAACATTCAGTTGCAGTGATATAAGCAAATACCAGCCAATCTGAATCTTGGAACATTCTTGATCTAATGCCTTTGCGTTGCCACTAAGCCCAGAAAAAATATTTCAGGGCCAGTTACTAAGACAGTGAAAATAATATTCACAAATAAAGAAAAGAAAAAAAAAAAGCATTTACAGACTATACAACTAAACTCTCCAGTTCTTCACTGTACCTTAAAGGGAATAAAAACAGAGATTCTTCAAGACATTTTGTCATCACAACTCTGAGATGTATCTGCACTTACTAAGTGGAACTTGCAAGTAATCTGCTTGGACAGCCAAAAGGCTTTCTCCTCCCTGCTCCGCCACATCCCCAAAGACCTCAGTACTCCTGAAGCATGTTCTCTACAAATATTACACAAGGGAAGTGGGTCTATCGTGGAATAGCTGCTTAGCTTCTCTTCTAGTTCCTTTTGCTGAGGAACTCTGTTTGGAACGATGTATATGCACACTACACACTCTTTCCCCCAAAGATAATAAGCAATACATAAGGAACTAAATCTGATCTGTTACCTTCCACAGTAAACGTGCTTGCAAAAATATATTGAGCTTACCAGGAACTCCTAACGTTGTTCCACACTGTGGCGATCTCTTTAACAATTGTTGTTGTGTGTGGAATCAGAAAAAACAAACATAAAAAGAAGCCAATTTTGGGAGCAATAGTTGTAAGAGAAAGAACAAGAGTTTAAGAATTGTATACAACTATACATTCTTATTATGCATCTGTGTTTACTAAAGACTGTTACGTAAAATACTGTATTATTTAATGTCAGCTGAATGGAGCCTTGTTTTCAACTACATTTCATGTTTCTATAATCAGTTTGTACAATGACTAGGCAGAAATTTCCAAACATATTCAGCCTTCTTCCCCTCAACCTCGAAACAGTTTTGAAACACTCTTTCTTTTCCCAGGAATAAACACAATAATGCTGACTATAGCTACATGATTCCCTCAGCGGATTGAGAGATGCTGGAACAGAACTCAGGAGTCAGGGTGCCAGGTCCTCTGTAGCAATCCTCCGACGTGAGACTTTTCCTCACGCACTTCTGTCTTCCAATTTAAGCTTTTATTTTTTTTAACAATGCTCTACAAGGTTAATAGCTTTGTATTTCCTAATTATGCCTGGAGCACATGTTTGGACAAAAGAGGAACTTACCATCTCCTGAGCCATGATACAAAAAAGCCCAGAACTGTAGGTATCTAGCTCTGTCTTCAGTGATTGGAAGTCTGCATTAAGAAAAAGAGCCAGTATAGAAGGGGCCCGACATCCAGGGAAACAAATAAAGATCCCTCTAAATAACTGTATTGATGAATTAGTAGAAGAAAGTTGTTTCATCTTTGTTCTAAGCCACGCAAAGTCCAAAAAGAGGAAGTTCTACACAGTAAATATGTACAGAACTACCTCCGTATGCTGTAGAAAATCCCACTGCATTAAGTAAAATGGTACCAAGGCCACTTAAACATATTAGCCCATTAAATCTGTGTTTCGTTATATTTAGTAAAATACTAATGACATGTTCCAGGTCAGTGTTAACTTGTAGTACACTTCAGAATAGTAATGAATTACCACCAATTCTCATAGGGCAGCTTGCTAATTCATGTACCACTGGTGGACTCCTGCTGATGGCCTGCAGAAAACTGGTTAGTCACAATACTCTGGTTCACTTTATTCCCAGTTGCTAAACTGCATTTGAGGTAGTGGGAAGACAGCCAAAAATGCATTCAACATTTAACTTTGCACTGAAATTAGCTGTGGTTGGATCTCAAATAGAGGACTACACAAATCCAACCTGGAGGGAAGAGAAGCCTCACAGGGACGAATAACAGGAGGATTGTCTCAGATTTCCTACAATGGCTCCCACATTAAAATGTGTTCGTATCAGG
Organism: Alectoris magna; assembly: GCA_030625065.1. Taxonomy (NCBI): domain Eukaryota; kingdom Metazoa; phylum Chordata; class Aves; order Galliformes; family Phasianidae; genus Alectoris; species Alectoris magna. The sequence continues at coordinate 113,959,484 of CM060560.1, forward strand.
AAAAAATTAAGAACCCTATCTTTAAGTTCCCACAAGTACAGTGACAACTGGGAAGGGTTCTTAGCTTTGAGCTATCACTGTGCTAAAAATAGAGAGATTCAGGAAACGCATTACCCTCAAAAGTGATTTCACATACAGTCTGTAAACACGTTGCCCTTTTAGGTGAAATGGCAATTGTTTGAAAACAATCGTAAATTTTGCTGTTTTTTTTTTTTTAATGCAGATTTCATGTTTTTATATTACGAGATATAACTTACAAAAAGGAACTTGAAAGTCACAATTAAGGTTACAATGCTGTAATAATTTCCTTAAGTAAAAACTTTTAAAAACGATTCCTTATTTTATATCTGTTGTATCCTTACATTTCAAAATCTGTGATGCAATTTTCTTGAAAGGTATGTGGACAACTCCTGAGTTGTTGGAAACAGAGCATGGGTCAATTATATTAAATTTTGTAGTTGGAAGCATCAAACGGGAAGTTGCTTTTTTTCTCTTCCAGGAGTTCAAAATAACGTTTGTTAAGTTTCTGCAGGTTCTCAAGAAATACTCAGAGAAAGACATATCTTGATAAGAGAAACAATAGAACTTTCAGTATGGAATTGAAATGGTGTGTCATCTCATTTAAGGATCTCACAAACTCCTTGAGTAAAATAAAAATTATTCTGTCATAGTCATTACTTGATGGAGAGACAGGCAGATAAGCCAGACTGGACAAATAATTTTGGGGAGAATGACAATCCGATCTTTCTTTTCTCATCACACCGAACTCTCTCAAAAGAAGATTAAAGTGCAGAGATCTCAAACAGAGCTCACATCTATCCAAGGAGAATTAAAATAGTGCTACAGACAGGGAAACACCTACAGATAACTGTTACAATCACTCACCCTAGAATACCAGTGCCATTAATGGAAGATTAAAAGCTGAAACAATACATTTCAGGTTTAGAGCCAAGGGTGAAGAGGAGCAATACAATTAAATGAATCATCACTGCGGATCTCTTCTTGCAACCAAGCAGCACATGGTTCTTCATTATGTTACATAATGCCATGCCGATTGGGATGTACACTGAGAACCAAAGCAGCAGTTTTCTTCTGCTTGGCCTACAACAAACAACCATGCAAAGACATTTAAATACAGTCTAGGATCCTTTACAAACTAAAACTTCTGTAGTTTTTAACCACCTCTTCATAGTTGGTACTACATTCCGTATTTAAGAAAGGCATCATGGCACACTGACAATGTGTAAGCAATACTATGAGAACCACCCACCCTGCTCCTTTCCACAGACATGCTCAGATTAACATCCTTCTATTTTTGTTCACTGCAGGAAAGGGCTACCCACGTCAAGACCTCACATCTAAGTTTTGGAGACATCCTAACATGATCACTGTCACACTTCAGTCTCCCACTGAGGATGGAAAAGACCTCCGAGAACATCTACCCCAATCACCATCTTTTGACAAATGGGACAAGTTAGCCTTCTGTTATTAACTGTTGGTAAAAATAAAACAGGTTCTTGAGCTGAATTTAAAAAAAAAAAAAACAGTAAGATAACAAAGATCATTCAATTTGGCATGGTCAAGTGTATCTTCCAGTTGACGACCCCAGAGATTTCTTGCAGTATGCTTGCTGGCTGATATTCACTCCCCATTGTAGAGGGGATCAGAGAGTATTGAAAAACATATGTGGCCAGTGGGCAAAAGATGATAGCGTCACAGAGCCCCATAGAAAAAACATCTTCATCTCTACTTTCCATACCACAGAACAACAACAACAAAAACAGAAAACAAAGCAAACAAAACACTCTCTCCTTTTAACAAAGCACTATAAGAAATTCTGAAAGCACCAGCCCATTCGTTACCTAATCAAGGAATGTGAAATTCATGATATATCAAATGCTCAGCTTCGTACTTGATGCTCATACAGAAATTGAGCTCTGTATGAGCAATTAATACATGTGACCTTTTAACTTGGGTAACAAACTCCGTTAATCAGAATCACTATGAGCTCTGAGAGGTTACACAATAGCCTAATAAAAGCCATGAACAATAAGTCATCTTCTGTGCAGAACTCTACATATTATTCTCACTGTCCTGCCACTGTTCTGTACTGAGGGGCATCAATGAAGATGAATTCCACACCACCATGAAGGAATCAAACAAATACCATGAAAGGGCATGACTGAAGCAGAAAGCTCTGCCTTTCGGGAAAGCCAAAGGAGAGGCTGTTGCACACCTAAATTAGAAGTATGCTGGGCTGGATATAAATATTTGCTTGCCTTGAACTCAGACTAAGTACACTGGAATCAGTCGCTGAAATAATTATACAAGTATTTCAAAATACCATAACACCAACAAGCAAAACTGGGCACAATGCACAAGTATTTTGTAATACAGCTAGGCACCTCTATGTAGGTAAGATTTAACTAGGAAGAGACAAACAGATACGTGTGTTATGGTTGCAGAAAAGAGGTTATAGCAAAACACGTGAAAGGTACTAAAACTGTTAAGATAAGAAAAATGACACATAGCATTCAGGAAAGATATCTGCTGGGACCAGAGTGATCCTGAAAATTAATCTAGAGAGGGAAAGTGCTAGCCCTAAAAATAAGGTGATGTTGGGAGCAGATGACACTACTCCGCTTTTGGACGGGAAGAGGGCTGAGAAGCATAAAAACTTCAAGGAAAAGCAAGTGAAGATGAGGAATGAAGAAGCCACTTCCCTCATGAAAGAGCTCTTAACTTTGATGACCTCAGCCTTGGTGACTAAGACCACTTGGGGCTACAGGACAACCAACCACAAGGAGCTACACAGTATTGCACACCTGTAGCTAATGTAGGATACAGTTTTTATGTACCAATTGTTTGAATATCTAGTGATAGTCAATAATGACTAAAACTAATTATTGCCCATATGCACTGTTAATGAATGTCAGTGTCCAGTTAAGATTTGCTTTTAAGCTTTAAATTGGCCTGATTTACCAGTCTTCCTAACACTCTCATGGCAGTAACGTTCCATTCCCTGCCACATGCACATACTCGGCTGCAGGGAAGCAGGGCAAGTCGCTGAAATCCCCTCCCCCCTGTATCAGCTGAAAAGCTGTAAGGCAAGCCCTATAGTGGATTGGTTTCAGTAAGTTACAGGCTTTTCAAATCCAGAAATAAAGTGGAAACAATAGTCTGGGCAGTAAAAACCCAAGGAGCATTTGAGCTTGCTATAACTGATGCTGACACACAACTTCTCACTACACTGATCCCATGCTGCATCTCATTATCAATAATAATAAAATTAATTTTTAAAAAAGGGGCATGGAAAGAATTGGCTCTAGCATATCTTACAAATAGATAAAAGGAATGAAAAGGATGCCTTCGTGCTCTTGATGCTTTACTTTTCAGACATGCCAATGTAAGGAAAAAAGGAAAAATCATAAAAAACACCCCACGATATCCCAAACAAGTAGACTTACATAGTCTGTTTCTCTTACAGTAGGTTTCAATTGGCAGTAAGTCATAGCTAGTACATAATGAATTAAATCTCTCCTTATTTCTGGAAGATGTTTATTAATGGGAAGCTAATGTTCAAGTAAACCTCTCAAAATCTGCAACAGCCCTTAGGTCTCCTCTCTTCAGACTGTTCAGCCCATACTCCAAGCTCTCCTTAATTCAGGAACCATTTTCATCTGCATTACTGAACCAGAAGAACCCGCTCAAGCCTTTCAATATGACTCATTATCAAGATATATGTTAGCATACCTTAAGAAAATACTACAGCCTGTTTATCATTACCTTCTACCTTCTCATTATTTGGCAACAAAGAACCCTGATATGCTCAGTCAGGAATCTAAAAATGGCCCTCATCCCATGAGCAGATCAATTCAATCAATCATCTTTTACAAAGCATAAAGAGAATAGTGGTTTGCCAAAGGTCACAGAGCAAATCATTGGTTAAACCTGGAATAACTAAGGATATCCATCTCTGAATATCAGTTTTTTTCTCTTGGCTTCCTTAAGGCTGAAAATGTGTGCTGTCTGGAAATATCTTGTTCCTAGCAATGCTTCAAATACATTTACCAATATCAGCCAAATATGCTAGAGGAGTATAACCCTGAATAAAGAAAGCTGAGTCCTACAGGCTTCATTAAAGAAAAAAGAAAAAGAAAAAGAAACAAACAAAAACAACAGGTAGAAAACACAGTACAAATTTCCTAAGACAAGAACTGCAGTACCCGTTAGTACCAGTTCAGTGCTGAAGCAGTGCATGATTGGGTTTAGAAACAGCTCAAATACACAAAAAAACTGCTTCAGTGACAGCTCATAACTTCATAAACAGCGAGTCGCTCGATCATAACACTAACCAGTAGTAGACTGGTACAGTGAGTAGATTCATTAATTCCTGTGCTCATTGAACAAATTATTTCTTGCAAATTCTTGAAAAAGCATTATTTTCCACTTGATAAAAACAAATAAATAAATAAATAAAGTTTCTGAGTAGAAGTCTTCCTGAGGTGGGAGAGCATACATCACCAAGAAGCACCATCATGGCAATAAATAAATAAATAAATAAATACTCTTCTGCTTTACATCAACAGCTAAATAGGTCAGAAGGCTCAACCTGCATTCCAGATCTGATTTTGGCCAAGATGAACAATCTGCATGCCCTATGATCTTTAGCAAACTTTGCTAAGGAAAGTTCTCAAATGAAACTCTCAAATATGTTGCAAGGGGAATCTGCTGGCATTCTAGATATCCAGTATTTTTATCTGCTAACGTCTTAAAATTTCAAGGGCATTATTGTGAATCTGGATTAGGGAGAAAATTTGACTGGAAATTTATTTCAGTTTCCACAGCTTAACAGTGGTCAGCTACTAGCTTCAAAAATCAGAGTAACAACGTGTTAGTTGCATAAGGCTCACTTAGATATGACCATCACTAAGGAAGGGCTGCTTAGAAGACCTCAGGACTATATAGCAATCTGAAGGCACCATCAGCCTTTTCAGACATTTATCTTCTGTGAAAAGTCTATAAATATTTTTCTTCTCCAACAAGTGGCATGATTGCTCCATAAGTTAATACCATCAGGTCTCCAGAAGCTCTCAGCAAAATGGCAACCTATACAGAAAATAACTACAATACCTCAGGTCTCATGGTGTGACAGCAACGTGTAAATGCTGATTACTGGATACAAAGAACTTCATTTTCCACTCACATCTTTTTTACAATCATGTGACTCCAGAGATTTCAGTGCAGTAACCCATAACTTGACCCTAATTTATACCTTAATCCTGCCTGCAGCATGTCCTGCAAGCTGCCTAAAGAGCCGGAAAATAAAATAAAATGAAAATAACCGGTCATTTTGAGGGCATCTGCCTTTTCCACCTGCACTCCAGAAGAGTACAGTTCGGACATCCCTTGTGTTTAAAGTACCTGCAGACAGTTTTCCTCTCTGCTTATTTTGTTACTGAGGCCAAAATTTTGGCACACGATCAACTAGTTCCTGTTCCTAACTAACACTGCAGCAGAACTTAAATACCAACATAAAGAAGCAAACTACTGGCCCTCTCATGCATTCTTCAAGTGTGAAAGTGGTTCACAGACTCCAAATCCAGCAAGTGCCAAAAGAGAAATCATATTCTGACTGTACTGAAGAACACGTGCCACTTTCGAGAAGGCCCTTGGTTAGCTGATGGTTTCTTTCTGCCTTTTCTGAGTTAAAATCTGACCACAATTTTGGATCAGCTCCCAGCAACACCTTCTTGCTCTGGGAGGCAGTGTTTCTGGAAAGCATCTTGCTGTGATAGAAGTATTAACAGGGTAGAGCAACAGGTGGTCACAGCACACCCTCTTACTGTGATTTTTGTTTCCCATAGTTATACAATAATAATAATTTGGGTGGCACTGGTAGGGGTATGAAGACAAATAAAATAACTGGCTCATGTGCTGGCAGAATAACACAATTCAATCCCGAGGCCAAAAGCTTTGCATTTGAGTACTTCCAACTGGTACAAAAGTTTGGAATTTTGATTACGAAGTTGGTGGCCCAGGCCTTTCTGTTTTCATTTTCTCCTGTGTTCTACTTTATTCCCCAAGTCTGCATTCAGCAGCACACGGTGATTTCCAAAATCATCAGCTCATATTTAGTCCCTATTTTCAACTGCACACTAGAGACCTGCACCTATTCCACAAATAGAAAGAATCCAAATGCTTTCCCCTAGGCTCCTGCTTAGGATTTCATTATTAATTATATTTGAAGGTTATACAGTTAAAATACTAACTTTTTATTTGAACATTTATATTAAGCTGCTGAGATTTCTAGCAGCTTAGCAGCATTATTTCTGTGTAAGAGAATAAGCCTCTTAAATTCTGCACACAGGCCTCTCGTCTAAAATGAAAGATTTTAGAATGGCACTGAAAGGTAACACTGAGTTAATGACGCTTTTTAAACTGAGACCTCAAAGACTGATCGAGCAGAACTCTATCAGTTATGCACCCCCTTAACCTTTCACATGCTCTGCTAACAGTGCCTAAACTCATATAAAATTTAGCAAAAAGTTGGTTCCAGATGATGGAACTCAGCCTCCTTACTCATTTGCTACTGGATTTTCTACCTTTACTGCAGCACGACATTTAAATATTTGGTAGTAAATCCCCATATGACTGTATTTAACTATTTTCCCTGAGCTAACCATGATTAGGTATGAAAGTCATGTATCAAGAATGGTGGATTTTACAATATTATTTATTTATTTATTTATTTATTTTTGCAGGCAAGGATAGACAGATCTGATACTGATCTTCTCAACAGAAGAATGTCCAAGCCAATGAACTGCTACCTTGCAACACAAAGTTAAACTCCCTGATTTTAGGTTGCTAGCCATATTTTGATCCCAGACTTATGTAGTGCAAATCCGGAACACTGAAATCTGTATGAAAATCCAGCGTTATTTCCAACTTGTGACTGCATAAGACAATAATTTGTTTCACTGGACAAATTTCACCTCTAGTGCCATCCTTTAATCACTGTACTGAAGCAAAGCATGAAATACCCAATGGAAGAAGTACTGAAAAATACATACAAAATTGAATGTGCAAAGCATGGACAAATTTTCTTTCAAATGGACATTTGCATTTATTCATTACAGCAAAGACATGCACCCCTTTTTCATACAGCTCAGGATCTCAATTTTAAGCCTCTAGTGATGGCTTTTGTCCTTTGCCTCTTGTTGTACCCTCAGCAGACCTTTTTTCTAGTAAATCTTTTGCCCATGCTTTTGAATCTGATGTACAGAAAGGTTCATTTTCCCAAAATAACTTCATATGTCACAGCTGGACATATCTACTTATAAACCCACATAAACCTGTTAGCGCTATTTTCTTGCTTTGTTTAAAGGATTTTCAACAATTTCCAATAGTGAAGGCACTGTCCGATCACGTGGACCAGTTACAAAATCAAAAATAACCTGATAGCATTATTTTCAAGATGGCAATCCCATAAAAGCTTCTGAACAATTTGAAAATCAACATATTGTAAACAATAAATTAAAAAAATAAATAAATTACTAATCCACATACCTTGATGAAGTGGAGCACACAAAACTGCCAAACACAGCTCTTCACATGATTACAGCATGCTTCGTACCAAACTACATTGGGTTAGAGCAAAGGTCACATCAGTATAACCACCCAGTGGTTACAACTGTGATACAGCCTTGAAATCCACCTCTTGGAAAATTTTACTAGAGGTATTAAATAACAGTATACTTCATATACTTTGAGCACTTGATATTGCCCAAGCTCTATACAAAGTTAACTAATTCAGGGGAACTAGTTAGAAGGAGATGTTAAATGGTATTTAAACCCCGAATTGCAGCAAAACAGCAGGGCACTTAGCCTGTTTAAACTAACACATAGAAAGGGCTTGATGGGTTTCTTTCCATGTAAAACTAGCACGAATGTGAACAGATGAGTTATATAAATTTAAATAACCTGAGATGAATGCAAGAGTGTTGAGAGGCACCTGGCAGTCCTCCCAGTAAGGCCACTCAGCACCTACTACACCATTTTCCACCAAGGGCCCAGAACACTGGACACAGCCCTCATTCCTTCTTGCCTGTTGAACGGAGCCATACCCACACCTGCTGCATCTGAACATCAAGAAGCTGCATGAGGACAGATGAACTTTCAGCATAACTTGCTGAGATCTCATCTCACATGCCAAGTTTTATCCCAGAGTGAAATTTTAACAGTCGAGTTCCCAACCCACAGCAATAGGGGCTCAGAGTTGAACTGCTGACAAACCCATAAGGATAGCAGTGCACATGGCGCCAATAACAGACAAAACTGCCCCATTTTATAGCACACAGGAAGGCTGGAATTCAGCTGTTATCAGGAGCAATAATAAACTTCTGCTTGTGACTCAGGCTCTCAGCCTCAGATTTACATTCCCTCTGTCACTAAGAGTTTTTAAGTTAAACAATTTTAAATGAAAATGCAATAAACAGCATTTATATTCTGATGGCATTTGTTCCCAGTGCTTTCCAGCTACAACGATGGCATAGGCTTTCTCCTGCTCCCCATTCCCTCTTCCTTTTGCCACAAGAGCCATGGAGGGACGGATCCCTGGACTTTTACGCACGCTGCATTAAGCCCACAGAACCCATTCACCAAGCCAGGTCCAGTTACAGAATTACACAGAGGGGAAAAGCAGCGCATAGGGCCAAGAACAGATCTTTTTTTCCCCCTTTTTTCCTCTCCTCCTTCTCCAGAATACTTCTTGAAGCACTCACAAGCCACCTCAAGGAAAAGAAAGCTGCAGCTTTACGTTGTATCCCAGCCCTTCCCTGTGTCCTCCCACTTAGAACTGGAGGTCAGATATGGAAAAACTAGACCAAAAAAAAAAAAAAAAAAAAGAAAGGTGGCTGGCTTGTTACATACCGGCACTTGAAATAAAACATCTGGTCTGGAGGACAGAAAAGGGTTGATACCTGAGTGGCACATGGAGACCAGCCATCCAGAAACTGTCCCCTGAACAACTTCCCACTCCTAACTTTCCTCTCCTCCTGAAAACTATCCTTCACTCCCTTAACGACTCCAATTACATCAGTGACCGATAAGTTTAAATTTATCTGCCCAATTTCTATGTTTTATTTTTCCAATCCATCTCTCGGGAACAGCTTTTAAAACATTTGGATTTTTTTTTCCTGTCATAAAATATTCTATTTATTTCCCAGCAGCTGGTGTCAAAAAAAGTTGTTGTTCTCTTTAAATATTACTCTTAAATAAATAAAATCTGTTTTCATATAATGTAGAATTAGTTTTGCCTGCTGCGAGTTTGTGGCATTATGAAGTGATCATTTTTTTTCATGCATTATTCAAAATGAGGATAAAAAAAAAGGAAAGAAAAAGATGACGGACAATAGCATGCCATTCGGGTTGTATAAATGCAGCAGCCGTACTAATAGTTCACTACGTGCAGCACAGACAAAACACTTTTTCTTTGTCAAACGTGGCCACTAACCTTAATTTAGTATTTCAGAGAGAGGTAGTGAAAGATTTATTTCTTTCCTCGCTGTCCCCCTATGACTTATCTAGTGGGGCAGATAATAGACATGTCTTTTTTTGCTAGCAAGATATCAGTGTTTTAGACAAGAAGTATTTGGGATGCTTACGCTCAGTATTACAGCTCAGCTGGCCCTTGATGGCCTTTAAGTCTTTTTTATATTTTATTTTTAACAACCTATTCTTTGTTTAAACCTCTGGTTTGACAGTGTCTCTCTGTCTTTCATGAAAAACTATTAGAATTGTTAACATTTCCTCTGGAGTCTTCATATTACCCTGTCTTTCAGAACGGCTGTAACTGCATAGCTGTAATTATTCTCACTTTGAATTCTGACTGTCGTATTTGGAAGGGGATGAAGGGTGGGGATTTTAATAAATCATTCAGGCTCCCCAAGGTACATGGTATCACACCAAATCTAATATGAACTTTTAAGGTGGAGGGGCTTACGGACTGAATTTACAGATGAACTCCTAAGACATATAATGCCGCCTTCATCAAGAAGAATGAGAAAACGGTAATAAATTAGAGGGTGAAAAAAATAATAATCCAGTAAGATAAAAAAAAAAAACACCAAACCAAAACAAAACAAAAAGCTATTTCAAATGGTTTATCATTAAGCACTGCCTTGTAAAGGAATCTTCTCCTGAAAGAGTTTCAGATCACGGCTGCTATATGAAGTAACACTCCAGTTCCTTTGCTCAGTCGTCAAGCTGAGAGTGGGCTTGGGACTCATGAATTTTACCTGTCATTACAACACTGAAATCACTTAAATTCAGTTTCAACTTCTCCAACCCATACATTATGGTAATTAAATTACTTGTATCATAGTAATGCCCAAAGGGCCAGATAAAAAAATAAACAATGAAACAAAACAAAACAATCCTTTGCTCTACATGGGAAAAAAGAGTTTCAACCCTAAAGATTTTCACGAGGAATAACGTTAACTTGCCACACAATCTTCATTAGAAATACTGGTCCTCACTTTGTTGTAGCTCAAACAGGATGAAGTTTAAGTGATTTGATAGCAAGTAGGCATCTTTTGAGGGAAGAGATTTTTTTTTAAATAGTTTTTAAGTCGGAGCTAATTTCCCTCAGAATAAAATACAAATAGATCCAAATGAAAATCTTAGTCGTGGACATAAGAATCCTATTTTTCTCTCTTTTTCTTAACAGCTTCATAAAAAGAATGTTTCACAGAACAAAGGTATATTGATCACAAAGCCCTTCCATAATAAAGCACAAACATGTCTGTTGTCAACTAAAAGCAAGATTAGGATGAAGTGTAGTCACCAGTGTCCCGAATTCTATTATCCCATAGCTACAAGCCATTAGTCTTTTTTCAAATTTAATTTTTTAATTAGGTCACTCTTGTATACTCTAATTCTTTTTCTTTTTTTCCCCCTCCTTTTTTCCCTGCAATCCATTACAGCCAAATTTTGGTGAGTTCTACATGCTCTAGGGACAAAATAAAATCTACACATTCCTTGCACAAGCAATTAAAACATATTTATACACACAACTCTTATCCATATCGTACAAAGTTCTATATACTAGACAGAAGCAACAGCAATCACCCATGTGTCTTGCTTGCAGAGCCCTTCAACATTTGTCATATAGAGACTAATATAAAAGGCAGATGTTTCAGGCTTACTAGACAAAATAGGGTTTGTTTAATGTGCAAAATATCTTAAGAGCTCATAGGGGGGAAAAAAAATCATGTCTTGAGCTATCAGAAAGAAACACTGAGATGTTTATAGGAGTCATCAACCTCCCACATCCACAACAGCACAGCTTCTTCATTGCCATCTCATCATACCTACAATTCTGCTGTACTTTGAGGATTTCCCCTCTAGGTTCAGCCTGTCAACTTTAAAAAATGAAAGGAGGAGACCAGCTGAGGAAAATCAAGCTTTACTTTGAGCTTTAGTACAAACAAGAGAAGATCATGGGAGTACAGTGTCAATGCCCACAGAGCATACACATACGCTCTATGTAAGATACAAGAACAATTCAGATCCAGCATTAACATTTGTAATCCACTAAAATGCATGTGGGACTTTTTAAAATTCCATTTGGAGACCTTCTGCAATCTGCCTGTGGTCACCAGGGCTACTGCATTTTATTCACAGCCACGTGGAAGTTACAGACAAACCTGATTTCATTTTCCGTTAAGCACATACATTTATTGAAGATAGGGGTATATATGTAATACACTTCACAGCTCTATAAACTCTTTACCCATTTAAACTAACACATCGAAAGGGCTTGATGGGTTTCTTTCCACGTAAAACTAGCGCAAATGAGAACAGATGAGTTATATAAATTTCAATAGCCTGAGATGAATGCAAGAGTGTTGAGAGGCACCTGGCAGTCCTCCCAGTAAGGCCACTCAGCACCTACAACACCATTTTCCACCAGGGGCCCAGAACACTGGGCATAGCCCTCGTTCCTTCTTGCCTCTTGAGTGGAGCCATACCCACACCTGCTGCATCTGAACATCAAGAAGCTGCATGAGGACAGATGAACTTTCAGCATAACTTGCTGAGATTTCATCTCGCATGCCAAGTTTCATCCCAGAGTGAAATTTTAACAGTCTTTTAACTTTTAACTTAGTACCAATTGCATAGCATTCCACCTCTGTCAATGAAAGCACATGCTGAATGGCTTAACAGCTAATGGAAACCATCAGAACAAATGTTACTTGGAGAATCTTCAATGAGAGGAATCCAGAGTAAGATTCAGGTTAAACTGTAATAACCCCCAACATTATTCAGCATTTTAGAGCAATGACTCCTCAGCTATAAAAGCACAGCTGATAAAAATGTCCAGGTGATGCAAAAACAGGTAGACCGATAAAAGATCAGGAGAATAGGTCACCTGTGGGTGTGAACAATCAGACATTTGCACAAAGTGCAGTTCCTTCAAATGAAACACTTTTTAGCATGGCACATGCTAAAGAAAAAAGGAACATGTTGTATCTACGGGATTGGGTGTGGGGAGTGTGTTACATCCTGGAGAAGAGTGATTCTGAGAAGGATTTAGAGGTCACAACAAGTAAACAACGGCAGGAGAACACCCAGTGCAGTGTGGCAAGGATGGCTAAAGCATCCCTGGAGGCATCAACAGGAGGTAGCGGGTAGTCTTGGGAAGGCATTTTTACTTTTCTTTTTTGCATTGTTTTCTGAAGGGATCGTCAATCGGGCATAACAAGAACCAAAGTCTGGAACGTGATGCCAAGAAAGAAAGAAAGAAAAAGTCAAATCAAACCAGAAACGAATCCCACATTTTTAAACAGCAAGAGAATTAGACACTGGAACAAAACTACCAATGGGAGGGAGGAGCTTTAAGCTCCTGATAGCTTCAAGATGGAAAGACGCTGTCTCTGCATAACTATGTTCAAAATAGGGATGACTGGACAAAAATAACAGCTTGTGACACAGAAAATGTCAAAACACATGATCCAGTGGTCCTTTCTGACCTCAAACCATATGAAAGGAAGTTTCTGGTGTTATATTTTATGTTACTTCTAAAACTAATTAGAATGTGCCTTCTGAGCAACCTTAACAAAGGGTCCTCTCACAGAAGATATGCATACACGCAGCACTGTGCAACCAGTTTCAATGACTCTGAACATTTCTGAAAGAAAGGATTCTGATATCTGGAGACAGCTTGGAAATATACTGGTCATACCTTCTGAAAAATGCACTACTTTCTTTGTTGTTTATTCCACTAGCACATAGCTCAGTGAAAAGCCATCACTGAGAGCTCACAGTCAAACAACTCCTAGCTCTGGAATGTTTGCATTTCTCACTGGGTCTGCTTCTAGACTCAACTCTGTCTTATTCTTGGCCAAAGTGGGTGCAACCTGAAAGAACGCTTTCCACACAGCTATGAAAAATCTCCCAGTCCATAGTCACTGGTTTGCTACACTCAATCTTTCTTTTTTTTTTTTTTTTTATTTTCCTTTTCTTTTTCCTTCCTCTTCCAGTTATGACTCCTAGAACTCACAGATTTTGAAATTTTCTTCAAGCATCAGGTTCAAGTATATATAAGATAGCACTGCATTTTACCTTGTACTGTATTTCCCATCCCCACGCTCCCAGAAGTTTAAATACACCTCCAGCACCACCATAGCTAACAAAAAGCATGAACAAGATTTTTACAGCAACAAATTGCTAGCTTTTCAGGTTCTACCTGAAGGCTGGATCTTTGGAGTACGTACCCCTTACATATTCTGCCAGGCACAGCATCAGAACTGGCTTCAAGGGAACAGCACCACCTACTGAACCTCTTCTACAGCTCCCTGCAGTCTACATTTAGTAGAAGGAATTCTCTTGACCGGTTACTCAGCAGACACCTCTTTGGATGAAATGTCTTTTTGCTAAATAAATCTCACCCCAAGATGGTACAGCTACAGGCACTGCAAGAAATAAGAGAGGTTCTGTTGCTAACTGCAGTTTTGAATTTTCCTTCTACCTGCAGTAGATAGTTCGTCTCATAAATGCAATATATATATATATATATATTTTTTTTTATGTCACTAGAACTATGTTTTAGTTACAGTTACAAGCAAATGTCACTCATCTACTCACTCTTATCTACTGCCTGAAAACAATATGATTTAAGGAGTGTGTCAGCAGTAAGAAAAGACTCTTCCCACTGGAGTAAAATGTGCATTTTAAGAAAGGAAACACTTTCAGAAAGAAGGAGAGGGAGTCTTCTGTTTCTGTAGTTTATTTTTCTGCTTAATGAAACAAGGTTTCCAGCTTCTACAATAGCAGCTGCAAAGGCGCTTCATTAATCCCCTGAGTGCCCCTCCCTGCATACCTGTAGCTGCCCTGCTTTAGCCTCCTAAAAATTATCTGTTGGCATTGCTTCAACATTCTTATGAAAAAAAAAAAAGAAAAAAAAAGTCTCAAACTATGTAAATTTTACACATTTCAGAAAATAAATAAATAAATACTCAACCAAGAATTTCATTATCTACTCTTTCCCCCATATTCTGAAGATGTTCAGAAGCACTGAACTCCAACTTCTTCCCGCTAAGAATAAATCAAATGGCCATCCATAAAGACCTGCTCCTACTCAAGTAAATGACACATAGTAGAAGACTTTACTGAAGTCTCAACACAGATCACATCAAACAGCCAAAGGCTCCGGAGATTATAAAAAAAAGAAAACAAAAAACCCACACATATAATAACAATTTTTTAAAAATAATTCAAAAATGCTCAAATGTACCGCAGTAAGAGAAGAATACATTTAGGTATTTTGAAAATTCCATTAAACTTGAGTTTTTCCACCTTCTCCTAGAGTATTTAACGTGACTCAGTGACTGACCTTTGATAGTTATTTATGTTTCTTTACCTATTGTATATATCTCTATATATAGATATCCATTTTCAATATCCATAACCAATATGCATATAAAACACTCCGTATTTTAAGAGAGACCAACATCAGTGATCCGTAGACCTCACCCTCTCGCATTTCTTATTTTAAACTCAACACAGGTAATGCAAAGGCTTTGAGGGGTTCTGAGAGCTGTGATGACAAAGCAACGCGCTGCTAGGAAAATCTAGTGACAGGGCAGTGCTCCCAGGTCTGGTTACTAATTACATTTGCTTCCCTCTATTTGCCACCTGCCACAATTATCATAGGAGGGTGGAGTTTCAAATAGAGCCGACAGGAAATTATACGATAGAATTCCCTCCAGACGTTTAGGAAATACCAGTTTTCATAGGGCAAAATTTGTTGGAAAAAAAAGGAGATTTTTTTCTCGGCATCCATGCCACAGTTAATCCACAGTTCAGAAAATCCCTCAGAGATGGGCTATGTGTGCTAAAACATAAAAAGTTTTCAGCTGACTCAAAATATAGGGATTTTTAATTACATGAAAGGGAAAATAATATTATGTTTAAAATTCCTTTCATATATGGATTTAAAAAAAAAAAAAAAATCATTATCCCACCAAGTGAAAATTCTGGCTTGTGTTCCATTCCAGGTTTTAGAGAACGAAGGGGAAATTAATATGTACATTCTAATCTATTCATGCAGTTATATTTTAACTCTGCAATATAATCTCTTCCTCTTCACAATATCATAATATTTTTCCTAACTTATCTCCAAGCTCTCAAACTTCTCTTCTGCATAAAATAGGACATACCATTTTGCACGTGCACTGTGTACACAGTAAGAACGAAATTAAAGGAAAACTACAAAAATCCCCCAATTAGAAGAATACGGGCTTATTTGACGCAATATTTTTTTCTCCCCACTGGCAGATTGTTTTTCATCATGGGGTCCCTTAATTAACAAAATAAAAAAAAAAAAAAAAAAAAAAAAAAGAGTTCTTCATTCCAGTGCCCATTCCAATCATAAAGAACAGGAAAAGGGTTAGGTAACACTTCTCAGTGTAGTAAAATGATCAACACCATTCTGTCACCAGGAGAACAAGCCACTTTATTTTTGATTCACAGGAAAAAAACAAAGCTGATTAAGGAGCAATTAGTGCTTCCCAGCAGCCCCAATATCCCCTGCCCCCCGGTCTGTCCCTCCTCCCCCCCAAAAAAAGCAAGCAAGAAAGAACTTAAAGAACAGGCAGATGAACAGAGAGAAAAAAAAACCATCCCATGCATCAGGTAAAAGTCTGTAATATTATCTAGAATGACAGCAAAGCCATTGTTAGTGCTGCCAAAGCACTGCATGTTTGCTATATCACCCGAGGTCCTAGAAGAATAATAAAGTAAGCAGATTAGACACAGACTGGTGTCTCTGCACTGCTTCCACCTCCACCAAACACCAGGGCTGCACTTCAGGAGGCAGGTGGGCAGGTAGACCCAGAAACAAGCCCAGCGTTTGGCGGGGGCAGCAGGGCAGGCAGGCGCTGCCAACAAGCAGGGCCTGTTTATTATTTAACAGTTGGTATTGCTAGAGGCCTGGCACTGCAATAGAGCAATCTCTGTTTCAGCACAAGTAAGCCTGATTATGAGCGCTTGGGAGCCAAATCGTGTTTACCGTAGTCTGCGAGAACCTCGGTGCCCCCAGCAGACACGGAAACTGACAAGAGCTGCCATCCAGAAGTATGGAAGCCTTCCCAAGGCAGAAGCGAAAAACAAATCGTGATGGGACAAAGCTGTCCCATAGTCCATCATCTGCATTGTCACTGACCAGTTCATGCCCCTCCTTTTCCATTTTAGGAGCTGATACATGAGCATCAATTTACCCTTTCAAGTATCCAATCTATTTCTTCCCCAGCAGGGGTGGCATGACACAAGAAAGCACTGTCCCGCTTCAAGCCCCTTCCTGAGCAGAAAGATATCACTGACAAAGAAGCTAGCATTCCAAGTTCCATTAGCTACTGTTGGAAATCATCTCTGTATGCAAGAAAAGTCTGCAACATTTCCCTACACCCACATCAATACCTACTAATCAATAAAAAAATAATATTTACAGAATGCTCACAAAGATTCAGCCACACTCTAAACCAGTAGTTGTAAAGTATGGAAACTACTAAGTAAATGTAATCATCAAATGCAGTGAGTCAACACCAGGTGAGATCTCAGTAGTTTACTGTAAAGAAATCATAATCAAGATCAGACCATCCTGGTGATAGGAAGCCTTCAGTTGCAGCTTTGCGATTTAAGTGCTAGCTCACTGCAGTAAACACAAAAACCTAATCACACCTGATAGCTCTTCCACAGTTCCACACAAAACAAGCTTAAAAATCTCCTTCTACTTTACCGTGGACAGAACTAGTTATCTTTGGCATCCCTCTGATTCTGGTGAGGTTCAGAGGGCGGGCTGCTGGAAAACATGCAGGCTACTGGGATCTTCACCACTGGCCTGCTGTGCTACCCTGAGAGCTGGTGGGAAGCAACTCTTCCCTTGTCCCCTTCTTAAAAAGAGGATAATGAAAAGCAATGGATATGAAAACTAACAAGTGGGTCTTTAATACTGATGAAGAGCTTAGCAGTCATGACACAGTACAAGTGCTCAGAAACACAAAGTTTTATTATAGCCTGTGTCATTACAATGGCCCCAACTGGCCTCGTCAGTAGAGGGATGGAAAATGGAGAAGTCTGTAGAAACTTGAGGTTAATTATCAGATGAAGTCACCCCCAGGCAAGGACAGGCAGGAGCACGGCAAGGTAGGCTTCAGAACCCCCAGATCCCTTCTCACCACAGGGATGGCTCTGAGAGTTGTGCAGAATCCCATGCCTTGGGCAAACCAGTGCCTGTATGGCTTCAGGGCAGCACCAGAAAGCATTCCTTGGACAGGTGGCCAGGAGCAACAGCCACCTGCTCCTGGATCTCCTCTGGCTGCGTTCCCCAGTTGACTCCAGCCCTAACTGCCTTCAGCTGGCCAACAGCAGCTGCCCCGCTGCTGGAAGCGAGATGGCTGCAGGCTGCTAGCAGGCAGAGTGGGACAGCAGCTACAAACCTCCTCTTTCTCATACGTAGGCCTCCTCCACAAGCGCTCACCCTGAGAGCAGAGCCCAACATGGGCTTCTGCTCAATCCCTGTCGTCTAGTCAGAAAGCCCTCTGCCTCCACACAGAGGGAGAAGAAAGCACACCAAGGAGAGGTCCAGCAGCCCACACGAGCAAAACCAGGGGGCTACATGGTCAATTTGCCAGCACTAACAATGCCTGGGCACAGGGCAGGCAGGGTCCGCAGCACCTACGCTATGGATGTATGCAGCAGGCATCAGTCTGCTGAGCTGCCAATTTGGCACTAGCATGTAATTTGTACTAAATAACATTTCAAGAATGCAACACAAATAATGTAATGATAGCAATTAGACCCTTTACCAAGCGGAGCTGTACAAACCGTGCAGTCCAGTCATTTCTCAGAAGGTAAAAAGCACTTGACTAAGGAATCTGCACCTTGACAGGCTCTAGAAGTGTGCAGGTATATATAATAATTGCATTCCTTGTGTATTAATGTTTGCATATAAGAAATGCATGCTGAGCTAGCATAACACCTCCTTCCTTAAATAATAACTAAGTTTCATACTGTGCCTGAAGTGCTCTTTATATAGTACGCAGAAATGGGTTATGTAAAGATTAGAGCTGTGAGAGCTGTTCGTAACGTAACTGAAAAGCTAGTAACAAAATCCATCGCAGCCTAGGCTTCCCCTGCACAAAACTCAAGCCAGCTTTACAAGGCTTGTGCATTTTTTGAGTTTGTTTTGTACTGAAATCTTACCGGTTTCAGACCCAGAAAGGGAAAGGGAAAGAGGAAGAGAATAATAAAATGGGAAGGGAAGAGTCTGGAAAAAGAAAAAGGAAAAAAAGCAGGAGCACTATGATCACTTCCCTTTTTTCTATACAACCACCCTTCTTTTCCATGCTGCAAAGGGGGGAAATAGCCCCCGACTTTTAGGGAACGCACCTTGTTACGTGGGAGCCACGATAGAACATACGCAGTATGGGGTGCTTAGATGCTTCTGTAAGTATGTGCATTATTACTAGGAGATGGCTAGATGTGGCATCAGGATAATATTCCACCATTGTGTGGTGCTTTCCCATCTGATGTTGCTGTTTCCCCCGTTTAAAAAAAAAAAAAAAAAAAAAAAAAACTAATAAAAAAGAAAATTAAAAAAGATACAATAATTGTTACTGCACACTCTAATGAATTATTGTGTTCGAGGTTCCTACAAAAAAAGTAATATTATACTCGGCTTATGTTTTAATTGATTTATTAATATTTTATCACAGGAATGTAATTTAAGCTCCTCATGATTTAGATCTCATAAACCTTTAGCATTTTGCAAATTCAAATTCCAATTTAAAGCCAGGGCGAGCAATTAACTTTTCTATCATCTTGTCAGGGGAGAAGGTTCGTGTTTAATTTGAGACAAAGTGACAGAAATATATATACACTGTATGTATTACTCCAATTTAATTTATGAGTCAGCACCATCCACCTTCCAAATGTAGATATAATGGAAGGGGAGGGAAAGAGGGGGAAGACCCTGGCATTGCGGCACTTGCCGTGAGATCTGCCCCAAATTCGCTGTGAAAAAAACATCCCTGGTTTATTGAGATACTGGGCTAGATTGATTACAGCTCTGTTTTCAATCCTTTTGTTTTAATTTCTATTCACTCATCACTTTCTCATATAAAGCACGTTCTCTCAAATGTCAGCTCACAGTTCCCAGCCAGCAATGGGCAGTTGATGCCACAGCAGGTTCTCCAATAGCCTTTTCTATTCGCTTCGCTTCCTGCCTCGAGCAGTCCTCCTAAAAGGCAGACACCAGGCAAAGAAAGCTCCCCAGAAGACTGATACGGGTTAATACCTGTTGGGCCAAATCCTGCAGTCCTCACAGAAGTAGCAGCCTTGATGAAGTCTGTGCCACGTTACTTTGATTAAGAGGAAAAAGGAAAGAGAGGTGCTGCTTAACTCTCACTGTTATTATTCCCCATTTCAAAGAACATTCCAGCCTCTTTACGTGTAACGAATAAAACCTGCAGCTTAAATTTGCATGGGCAAAAATTTGCATGAACAAAATAAACAGTCGGATAGCATTTGCATGTGCTGTTTCAGGAAAGGAAGGGAACGGCTAGTTTATGGCTCCCTGCCAGAGATTACACAGATCTGCAGTCCCCACAACACACAGCTCGGCTAAGCACAGCATAGGAGTTAGCTCATGAACTTAAAAGGCAGCCACTGAGAAGCTGCCCCACACACTAGCTATTGGTCTCCACTGTGCCTTTAAAAACTTTGCTGAAGCGAGCTCTACTTCAGCTTGCTGGAGAAGGAGAGCGTGTTTATCAGTGTGAACTTGAGCATGAACACAGAGACTCCTCAAAGCCCCGCTGTAACAGAGGCGATCGTTTCAAAAGATGACCAGGAGCTCAGCTCCAACATTTCTAGGCACAACCAAGCTCAGTCTCACAACTCCCAAATCCCCGGTGCTGTAGACTTAGACCCAGATTTTCCAAGACACCAGAAAAAACGGATGCTCTTCTAATGTACAGCACTGTGGCACACGCTGCAGGCTCAGATCCAATTCTACATCCAAAGTATGACTGTAACTCACAGCATCCGAAAAGTGTGTCAGTTTGGGGTAATTGTTGGCCTTTATCATTCAAAGCATTTGAAAATAAAAATCAAACTGCTTTGATGGGGGGGGGGGGGGGAGGGAGGAACATGGCTTTTTGTTGTTGTTGTTGTTTCAATAACTTCAGCCCATTTCATTGGACTACTTAGGTATCTATACTATAATTTTATTTCCTTAGAAATAAAAAAGAATGCCCTTGTATTGAACATATAGATCCCTTTATATATTTATATACATATATATAATGTGTGTGTGTGTACAGACATACACACAGTTGCTGAGGTAAAGTTCATAGAAACTTTTATTCCAAAATTCCCTATGTAGCCTTCTATCACCTTAAAGTTAAAATTTATGAAGCAGAAATCAGATTTCTGGTACAGTCGTGATACAAAATCCAAGATGCAGAAGTTCTCTGATATTCAGCCATACTTCAGACTCGATAAATGCTGGACTTCAAGCCAAACTTCAAAATCTTGTTTCACACCCAACTCATTTATGAAGCTTCACTCTAATTCAGAGCCTTACCACTTTCTCAACTCAGGTAAAAAAAAAAAAGCTTTGCTGTCATGCATATTTTTAGACAAATTATAGCAGAGTGTCTTGCAATTTCCATTACTTTGTGGTGTCTGCACTGCTGATAGACACCAGCCCACATTGGCATCGCTGCCGAGGTGTCCTAATACTTGCCTGAAAAATACTATTAACTGCACATCACAGGCATTTGAAGTGCATAAGAAAACTATAAACTTAATTACACTGGAGGACTAGTGTGATCTCACATGAAATTTGAGCTAGTGTTATTAAAAACAGAGAGATTGCATTTACTTAATGCTTCTTACAGTAAACCAGTCAATTTTAAACTTTCAAGGTTGTATAATCAGACAAAACAATATTGGGGGGAGGGGGAATAAGCTGCCTGTGAAATTTACTAGTACAAGCATTTCCATGTCAAGCAGAAAAAAATTGTTTATTCTGCTAAAAAAAATTCCTCAAATTACTATTGGATATGAAATAAGATAGCTATTCAGACTGCACGGGATAAAGATTTAGACTGAAATAACTGGTAGAAAAGATTGGTTGCTACACAGCATTCTTCCTTGTCCCACCCCCTAAGAAACACCAAACCTTTCTGGATTTCAGCGTGCTTTTAAATTCTCAGATCTGTCCCTACAGCTGTCTAGCCATTACACCTTCTCATCACAGTGGGAACACTGCCTTCTCTTCCATGGGACACTCACTCACAGAAAAGAGGAGAACCTTTTTCCCTCACTCTTCTTCTGGTATCCAAGATTGAATTGCTTATGTCTACAGAGTGGGAAGTCCTTCCACTTTCAAAACTGCAACCAGAGAAAAAAGAAGCTGAGCAAAAATAGGCCACATGAATCCACGGCGCCTGATGACACACAGATTTTAGATACCGAGCTCAAGAGATGCTCTTTGGAATAAGTCTCACCCAGAAAGAGTCATTTCCCCATGGATACCCTTGCCCTTTGCCAGACCTCAGTTAACAAGGGAGTGGCATTGTCTAGCAATGGCTAGGAGAAGGAAAAAAAAATATATTAACACAATCTCTCCCTTGCCATCGGAGTGGCAGAAACTTTACTATACAATACCATTAAACCATTCTTTTTTTCTGGAAGAAAAGCAAAATCAATCCCCTTCAGTTCTCTCCCCTTGCACACCCCAGTGCTACTTCAGCCTTGGGGACACTGGTAAGGAAATGAGCGTCAAAAGCACACTGCTCACCAGGTAAACACTTGCCAAGTATGACTATCTCATAAAATTACTGACGTTATAATTTTTTAAGGCAACAGCTTAAATCTGCTCATGACGTAAACCTGCCTTGGGATCACATCAGATGGACTCCAAAGCCAGAGTGTTGAATCCTACTTTTGAACACTATTATCTTTACCTGTTTTCTCATCAAAGATATTTCCCAGAGTTATGGCTCCTAAATGAGACTCAAATCTTACAATCTGTGCAGTTGAAAATTTTATGCAGAAATATTTGCTGTTCGTGCTACATTATTTCAGACCTCCACGACAGACTTCGACTTAGAAAATAAAACACAAAAATCCTACCCTCACAGTTTTTTCAAAATCATCCATGCCTAAAGCAGCATAATAGTATGCAAAAGACAACTTTTCAGGCTGAGCTGACTTGCACATGATTTTAACTACAGCTCTTCCCATCAGCAAGCAATGTGCACCCATTCCAGTTAGACAAAAACACTACAGCTTCTAACACAGAAGGTAAAATTTGTGTAGTGATGAGCGCATTGCTGTAGTAGTGTCACACCTGGGACCGAGTTCCTCAAAGTTTTGCCCTAGCCTGCATTAAATTGACTTAGAAATTCAAGATGAACCTTACAGATGGTTAAAAAGGGGTAAAGAATCCCATTCTCGTCTTCCTAAAGGCCTGCATTAAAAAAATGTGATGTCTTCACATAATCCTGCAAAATACAGGTCTGAGAATCAGCACGGTTTTGGCTCATTAAAACAAAGTAAAACAAAACAGAAAAATACCGAAAACCTCACACCTTTCCTTAATTGGTATCTTAAGTGGACAATCAGAGAGATTAAGAACAGAAGCAGCACAATAACCGAGAGGCAGACTTGCTGTTTCTGAAAGGGCACTTTTCAAAAAGCAGCTTCAGAAGCACACCTACAAAATTCATGCACCACTTTATTTAACATTCATTTCCATGTTTGCCCAGGTTCACGTCAAGGGTACAGCAACCCAAGGTGTTTCCACCGCAAACTTTCATGTCCGTCGCAATTTTCCTTTTCAAATTCAATACAGTAAAATGAAATGAAGCAAAATGAAACAATCTTTATATACCAGTTCAGTTAGCATTCCCTAGCCCTCATTGTGCTGCATCTCTCATCAGCTCCCATTTACTCAGACAAGACAGAAAAGATTTGCAGATCCTATTACATTTTCCCACCCTATTTCCCATTCTGAGAGCAATTTTTTTTTTCCTTCAAATAACACTGATTGTGTCAACTGGAGAGAAAAAAAAAAAAAAAAGAGAGAGAGAAGGAAAGAAACAAGCACTCTCTGTGTTCTCCTTATGGTAATAAAATATGAAAAGAAGAATGCACAAGAAAACAACTGAATTCCCAGTGCTTAGAGAGCTAACCTGGCCCGGTTCTACATAGAGCAGCATCGCCAGTGCAACTGTTGAAGCGTCAGGAAGAGAGAGTTGTGCCCACTTTTCTTAGTGAGTAACATGAAACATAGTGTATTTTCTACCAAATGAAAACCAAAATCTTGGGAACTGCTATTTTGGCAGGGGAGTGTCATTTACCCTCTCTCTCATTTTGCAGGTACACAATCACATTGCAGGCTGCTAGTACCTCTTTTTTTCCCCCCACTTTTTAGGGAAATAAACGGAATGTTTTAGAAGGATTGAAGTAGAAGAGTTAAAAGGAGCCCCAGTGAACTCAAAAGAGAACACAGAAATACTAGGTTTATTCGTAGTCCACCTATAGATGTGTGATTTTTTAAGCAACTCAATTCAAACACTTTCTCTTTAAGCATACGCGAACTCACCATAATCTTAAGAATCGGTTCTTTCTCAGCTTTCTCCTGCCTCATTTATTAAACATTTTCCACTGTTTGCAGCAAGTAAGGCAATTGATCTTATAGAAAACAGCCTCCCACTAAGGAACCTATATTCTTTCTCAGCCAGGTCCATTAGGTGTAGTAAGAGAAGACTGGTTCCCACAGAAAACAGAATGCGATCATATAATTAACAAGTGCAAAAGCAGAGGGAAGTCAAATTAAGGCTGCTCAGTCGACTTCAATTCTAGCATTCACAGATTTGACTTCAGATAAGTGAAATATTCTTTCACCTTGCTTAGCTATTGTATTTAATCCCCTGGATTTTTAAGTAGGTAACTGAAAAAGAGGATGCACTATACACTAACATATCAGTGCTCTGTGATCATCAACAGGTTGACAGCCTTCAGACTCCTTTGACAGACCTTTCCCCCAAGTTCATTAAGAAACTGATAATGGTAGTAGAACCCTCCTTATTTTCACAAAACAGCTTATTGCAAGATACACAACTGACAAGAAAGGGGAAAAAAAATTCAACCCTGTCACAAAGGTCATTGCTTCTTTTCAAAGCTTCATTTTGAACAAACCATGAAGGTCTAAGAAGTTTTAGAAGGTGCTATTATACTATTTTAGAATGGATAAAATGATTTGTATAGGACCTCTAAACGGCAAACTCATAGTGGAAGTCCTCACTGAAAGTTACGTTTAAAGCTAATAACGTTAACTACAAATGGTTAAAACTCAGTCAAACTTCTAAGCAAACGAGAGAGGCTGCTGTAACAGTAACCGTGATTCAGCCAAACCTGCCTCTCACAAAGGGAGAGAACATGCATGAGATGAAGCGAAAAGGAAAGCATTACATAGGCTTTAAGCAGTTTGGAGCATCGGAAACATATCGTTTTGACTTGCACAAATACAACAGAAACAGGAGTTGAAGAAAAATCCCATATCATTCCAAAAAATGGTGACCAATTAAGCTTAACTCTTCCTTAATGTAACGTTATGTTTGGTAAGCTATGTGCATTCAGTTTAGTGGACAGAAGTGCATTCATCAGCTCCCAGAATTTTTTACACACTCCCACTATTCAAGATACTAAGATGCTGACAACAGCAGTTGTGAAAGAGGGCAAAGTTTGCTGAAAGGCAAGGGACAGAAACTGAGCCAGAAGCAGAGTGGTTACAGAGGTCTCTGCTATAAGGAACTTTGTCATCAGTAACAACACACATCATCCTTGACATCATCACCAATGAAACTGAGAGCAAAACAGACTTGATTATTAATTGGAAGCAAAGATAACCTAGCTAGATTCCTACCTGACAGATCTTAGGTGGTCTTTCTTGTGCAACTCTCTGCATGTATTTGAACAGAAAATGTCCCACTTAGCTACAGCTCCTGCTGCAGCAGCCTTCTCTTTCACTGTGAGCACAAAGATTAATTCACCACACTGGAAGTAGAAAAGACCCATCCACTATTCAGCTGGTTGTGTTCATAAAATGTCCTACCTTCACCATATTGCCCAACATGCACTGCTCCTACAAATGTATACATTATAAACATCTAGGTCTGGAATTTACAGTCAACAAACAGCAATACAAACAACCACCAGAGAATGTATAAACATTTGTAGGAGCAAAAATACTCAGCCTGGCTGCACCACACATGGTGTTTATTTATCTCTGTTGCATAAGCTCAAGAGGAGAAGACATTCAAAAGAACTTTTCAAACACAGTGCCAGTGTGTTAGTTTATGTCAGTGGGGTTTCTTCCACGTACTTGTGTCACCATAAGACACTCATGTGCACAGTGAGTTTTCTTACTCCTTCATTCCAGTCATGGCAGCTGGCCACACGGAAGTGCTAGCCTGATGGAGTTACTGACTTAAAACCTTTGTAGTTCAAGAGAAAAAATGCTGTGCATTTGTAACCTGAATGCAGGTCAGTAACTTTAAAAGGTCAGAGTGAACGTTTTAGATCTTTTTGTTATTAATCCCCTCAGCTCCTAGTCTTGTGAATGCCAATGAGCAGACATCTTCTAGTGAGCCACAGAGCAGATGGTGTGCACCTCTGAAGGCCAGGTCCTCAAGAAGATGCAAAAGGAGTTTTGCAGCAACAACACTGTCGTACAGACAGGTGAATCCTCGATTCACTTGAGACCTGCTTCTTCAGTCACAGGAGGCACAGATTTCTTGGATTTTGTCATCTGTTGCTAACCTATTACCCTAATGTCAAGGCAACTGAGCTTCCGTCATCCACTTGTTCCACTTTTTAGAGAGACACAAAATATTTTTGTGTTATCTTGCACAAATTTACTCAAGATCACAAGATTCACTGATGCTCCATAATAACACAGATAACTCTCCATAATACATCACACTTCCATAACTCCTTTAATCCAGAGATATCAAAGCACTTTGCAAATAATACATTTGCCTTCTAACACTCCTCCCACATCCCATGTTAGGTCCGTATCATTATCCATATTTCACTATCAAGGAAAAGCGAAGCAGAGTAAGATAATGCAATTTAGCAGGGTTACAAAGAAAGTACAAAAAATTGGAGCAGAATGTGATTTTTCTGACTAGCTCCGCAATCCATCAGAAGCCCAGTCATCTGAAATAGTGGAATGCAACACAGATTATGATTACACTTCGGGTAGATTTACAGCTGTACCACACAAATACTACAATGTGTGGTATATGCTAATGGCTTAGCAAGTATCCTCTAACTATACAACACCTTTTGAATTTGTAGAGGATAGGGGAGATGGGGAAATGACTAATACTAGCACAAAATCTGTGAGGTTTTATTTCCAAAGGATAAAAGTCCCATTTGAAACTATCTGGCTGATAACAAAGAATATGCGTAAAGCAGCACAATACCTTTCACACAAATTCTCTTCCTCCTGGTGCAATTTTGGAGCCCAGCCTCCAAAAGATTATAAATAAATAAATAAATAAAACTTAAAAAATAAAAAATAAAAATCTGTGTGCAACTGAGCATTTCTGTGGGTACAGCAATCAAAGCAAGGATTTGCCTCACAGAAGGCTGTATGATGCCAAAGGATCACATGAAGAAGCCAGAGTTTTTTCCCAACTTTGACTGTTGACTGTACACACACTCCCATTGTGTCTCATCAAAGAGCTGATGAGGGAGGAGTAGAGTGTGCTGAAAAAGCAAACAGAAACAAGGCCACTGACAACAAATGAAAGCAGAATCGTGATTCTATGGAAACTGGACTACTACATGCCAAATCCAGATCTGAGGCCAACAGGTTGAGCTTTTCTGGAGCAGCATCTGGAGTGATAACAAACTGATTCACTATTAGTGGATGCAAAGCTTTGCATTAGCTTTGCATGATTCTGACCAGAGAGAACAGCACCTGCAGATTTGGGACCCTAGCTTTTTGTGCACATCCCTTTAAGCATTCAGATCACTATTACAGCTACAGGCCACTGGACTTGAGAGCAGACCATTGGTTTAGCTTTCTAAAATCAGAATAAACTTATGAAAACAGATGAGTAATTGTGCCCATACACTTGGTAGTAAACTTGTTTCTGTCTTATGGAGTAGGCATAATGCCAAGAAGGCAATCTTATTAATTTTTAGGCTTTGGTTTAAGCTATGTTGATGCTTCACCTCTTACCTTAAATATACTTCAATTTTTTCCATGACTTCCCTTAGCTAGCCATCCACAATGATTACTTTTTCAAGGAAAACTTCTTTTGCACTCGACGCAATAACCTTCTACCACTGAAGGCCTTACAGAAGACTAATCTCTTCTTTTAATGACTTCAAAATCATCTCCTATGATCCTTTACCCGCGACTTTTTATGAGCAAGTTGCTCTCTGCTCTGGGAATGTCACCTCCATTACTAACTGTAAAAAGTGGTGCTTATGTATCCCACACCAACAGTGAAACATAATCAAATAAGGAGTACTGGCTAGATATTAGACACTGAGCACAGCAAAATGGGCACACTGAATCTTCAGTAATTGTCAGAAGAACACAGCTTATTGAGAAGAGATCCTATTTCACTGGAACACAAAATTCTAATTTATAATTTAGCACTAAGGAGAAAGAGCAAATGCAGCTTAACATGCGCTCCCAATGATAAGGCACCCTACATTCCTACAGTTCGTAAAGGTATACTGAAAGAAATACAATTTGAGTGTTCATGCAGTACACGAATACTCATGCATTCAACACTACATATACGTGAACAATTGTCATTCATGTTACACTACTGATGTTCTAGTTACCAGTGTCTAAAAGTTGAGTGCTCATTAGACTGAAAAAGTCCTTTAATTTGTGATTTTCTGGTTTTGCATCTCAATTTCTCTAGTGGGGGTAACTTGTATCCCACCCATTACAAGACCCCTCTGCAATATCTTTGCCCAAATCAGTGCACTCGAACTCCAGCAGAAATTATCCAACAGCGTGAGCCAGCTTGGAATAAAAGTCTGCCTTGCTGTGAAAGAAGACATTACTCCACCAGAACTATCGCTCTCATTGCTTTTTCCTTTTTTTAATTTATTTTTTAATGGAAGCAAAAACCCCTGTCATCTCACCTACTCCTCTTTTAATAAGGAATGACTGCCGTGACTACCCCCATCTAGAACCACCATTCACTGCCAGCACCTCTGCTCTCCTCGTGTGCTTAGAGAACAACTGATTAGCACTTTGCATAATTAACCTGATTAGCACTGTGCATAATCAAACTGATTAGCACTTTGCATAATTAAAAAGAAATAATAATAATAACAATAATAAGCAGTAGGTAATAGCAAAAGCTGCTAGTCCCATTGCCTGTTTGTTAGCTCTAGGAATAGTTTACTGCAGCATATTTTATTTCTTACAACTTTTTTTTTTTTTTTTTAAGAGGCACAAGCTCTTGAGGAATACAAGTTAAAAAATTACCATTTATTTATTTTCAGATCGTCAGTGAAAATACCGGTTGTTCCACATTACAACTTCAGATTCCTTGTGGCTCTCTGTGCTACTGCTGAAGACATATAATAGCAAGATCACAGAATTGCAGGAGTTGGAAGGGACCTTAAGAGATCGTGGAATTCAGCCTCCCTGCTAAAGCAGTGTTCCCTATGGCAGGTTGCACAGGAAGGTGTCCAGACAGGTACTGAATATCTCCACAGAAGGAGACTCCACCACCTCTCTGAGCAGCCTATGCCAGTGTTCCACTACTCTGACAGTAAAGAAGCTCTTCCTTGTGCTTGTACGGAACTTCCTGCGTCCCCGTTTGTGCCTGTCACCCCTTGTTCTGTTGTTGCTTGCCACTGAAGAGTCCACTCCTATTGACTTGACTCCCTCACTTTAGATAATGAGATCCCCTTCCTGTCTTCCCTTCTCCAATCTGAAGCGTCTAAGGTGTCTCACCCTTTCCTCACATGGGAGATGCTCCAGGCCCTTAATCATCTTTGTTACCTTCCACTGGACCATTTCTAGGAGATCCCTGTCTTTTTTGAACTGGAGAGCCCAGAACTGGACACAGTGCTCCAGATGTGGTCTCACCAGAGCAGAGTAGAGGGGGAAGATCACTTCCCTCAGAGTGCTGGCTGCACCCTTTTTAAACATGCCTCAGGATACCATGTATTCTTACAATATATTTTGAATGTAGAAAGCTGCATTACCCTTATTATCAAGATGGGCAAAGTAGAAACACGTGTATCCTCAGAAGTACATAGTCATCAAACTGAGGAAGTCTGGAGAGGAACATGGAGTTAATCATACTGCTGCACCTAATCCTAATCCTGCATTGTTCTTCTCCTGTGTGAACATGTTCTTGTCTGCCTATGTGTTTTGAGTTCTTCTCGAGGAATCTACTTCTGGGAGAAAAAGTACTGTTTTGGACAGCTAGCTTGTCCTGCCTTCAGCAGGAATATCCCTGGTTAGTGTCTCAGGATTAACACAGGTGTTCAGATTCTGAGAGGCAGCTGAAGTTACACGTATAAACTGCAAATTGTGAAAACGTGTGTTAAATGCCTGCATTACTAGTGACTCAGCTCTAGGCTGCCTCCAGACAACCTAGAAGAGCAGTGTCCCAAGTCAGTGAGTAAATCGTTAACATTTTCTGTTTACTAATATTACCTCATACCTCCCTCTCACCACAATGCCCTGTGTTTTGCCTTAATTTACTAACTTTATTTTTCTCTAGCATATTAAAGCTCAGATTCTTCTTGCATTCCCATCCTCACCTTCCATCTATTCGAGGCATTCTCTTCCAAGAATACCATGCATGTTCAAGAATAACTTGAATAGAATTAAGGTATCCTCCTTCTATCTGTGAAATATTCATTGCCAACCTTCCACAGTAGCCTTACAATGATGTTGTCTATACTTCCCCATCAGGCAGAAGACTCACATCGTGGTTTCTCTGCTGGTAGGTCAACAAATACAGTTTGGACAAGGGGTAAACAGAGAGTCAAGCTCTTTCTGAGTGATCAGTTCATCTGCCGTGCAGCTGCTTGGACAGGAACTGCTGCCTCTGGACTAAATGTGGCCCAGATGCACTCCATTGCATGGACCTGCTCTAGAACAATGAAAAAAATCCCCATTGTGCTGCATTTTTTGGTAAGTATTCTCTCATAAAATAAATCAATAAGAAACTGTGGATGGAAAGAGTAATAAAAGAGCATCTTGTCACAATTAACTGGAAATGTATTGCTCATGCACAGGAGTCTCTCCCCTCTCTCATTCCATCACCCCAAACAACAGAACCAATACGAACAGGAAAGGGGGCAGAGCTAGTCCCTCATTTCACAAGTCGTTTAGTTTTTGAAGAAAAGTATTGCTGTAGAGATTTTTCAAGTCCAAATGTTCCTGAGGAAGGTAGTTCCAGTAATTCTGGGAAGGAAGCCAATCCCTTGGCTTTATATGTAAATATTTAAACAACATTATTTTTATATACATACATTTTATACACATATACATATATGTCTTTAGGCTTCCAGACTTGCAAAAATGCAACTGAAAAAATATGCCTAAAGCACAGCTATTGGCTCCCCACCCTGAATCATGACAACTGACCATCAGAAACAAAAAACAATAATGACTTCATAATACTTGAGCCATGTCATCTATGTACGCTGCTCTCTCCAGACATAAGAACTGACAGATCAGAACTACAGATTCTAAGGTACAGAGATTAAAGTCTTAATTATTTTCTCCTTAGAAGTGGCAAGAATATAAGGTTCATCAATTTTAAATCTTTCAGAGCCTAGATAGACAGATGCTGAGTGCTCCACCCATAGGCGTGGGATCTTCAGCCTTTAAGGACATGTTCCTAGCATTTTAGTGCTCCAGGCTGCAGCTCTGTCACATTCAGAATAGTCACTCTACTTCAGGCTTGAATCAGGTCCATACTTCAAAAGGAATTACTTGGTAGAAGATTCCAGCAAAAGACTGGAAACATACCCAAAATTGAGGTTCAGTGAACAAAGTGAAGAAAAAAACTAACAACTGAGCTTTAAAATTCATTGAAGACAGGGGTTTATAAAATTACTGTAGATGATTTAGGGAGCATAATGTATACAGCCAAGGCATATGATGAATAAATCAATCCATGACAGTAAAATTTACCACATGGACTCCACCTGTATAGACTCAAAAATCAAAAACACACCCTAACACAAAGTACATGCATGTAAATTCATAGCTATATGGTTTAAAGTAATCATAAACATTATTTATGAATACAGTATTTACATATCATTTCAATTATGTACATATACACACAGCACAGCCATGTGAGTTCTGTGGAAAAGACTGCAGAAGTATACATACATATACACATAAAAATGCATAGAAGAAAGGACCAGGAATAGGGCAAGTCTTAGAAAATGTTTTAATGGTTTTACAAAAAGCCTTCACCCAAAGTTTGAGGGGGTTTTGCAATCTTACATTTTCTATTGCAAAATACACCTGCTTTCTTTTCTTTCTTTTTTCCCCCCTAAACTAAATATTTCTTCCATCTAATGACTCTCTTTATTAGACAGCATCTAATTTGCATACATTTACATACAATTTAACTGCTAGCTTGTGAGAACAAAGAAATGGCTCTGTATTGTACTGAAGGACAATGCTCAGAAAAGGAAGGTATAAAAACCAGCTAGCTCGGTGGCTGTGTATTCTCTTTGTTTCAGAAATACCAGGATTTTTAAACACACCACTTAAAGGGTGAGAAAAGATTATTTCATCAAACAATGAAAAAAGATACAGCGCAGCTCTCTTTTAACACATTCTCTCTCTGGCCTGGTTAATGGGATTTAAGGGTCCAAGATTTCTTTGCTTTCTTCTGTTTCCTTTATTAGAACTGATGGATTTAATTCTGTCACATATTTTACTTCATATTTTATTCCTATAACAATCTATGCTGAAGTTCAGCTCCAATGCTAATTCAATACTATCTTCCTTTCCTTACAGTCAGCCTGGAACAGGACTGAATGATCATTGATGGGCATGAAGTAGTCTGCCCTCAATGCCCAGTGCTAATGGATTTTAGAGTGAGCCTGCCAGAATTTTACCTTGTGGCAACAAGTACAGAGATAATGAAAACTTACCATGTAGCTGTCTGGGAATCAAGAGGAAGAGAAGCAGGGCTTAGCTCCACTTGTGAGAACAGGGAGGGACTGTGGTCAGAGTAAATGGAAGATGCAAGGGATGTGTCAAGCCCTCTAGTTCCCTACAAGAAGAGGAGAAAAGGATCTTTAAGATCTCACAAATGCAAAAGACAAAAAGTTTTAGAAACACTTGGCAGAAGCTCCAATACAAGTCCATCAAAAGCATGATACATCAGAGAAAGCTTTTTCTCCAAAGGCTTTGCAGTTGGAGAACCAATTGCAGACAATGGCTGCAGTTCTAATCCATGTGAAAGTGACATAAAAATGTTGCAGGAAAAAAAAGCAGGATTGCAGGCTGCATGCTGCACATCCCCATATCCCATCAAATGTGCAAAACCTAGTGATGCAGAACCACCTGTCATTTGTTGCTGCCTGCATAGTGGAGCTGCTAGCTTTATCACCCAACTCTCCCCTTCTCAGCCTCATACTCAGGGACTGGTGCCCTGCAGGCCAGATCAACAAATGCAAGTAAAAGTGACTAAAAGTACTGACATTCAATAGGCGCAGAAACGGGTGAAAGAAGAACCAGTGTCCCTGGCAGCGTATTGTAAGGGCCCATCCTATAGAAACAGCAGATGCAGCCTTTTCTAGTGTAAGCAGACCTATTGAACAAGAGTATTCATGGGAACAAGTGCTCATCCTACCTAGCTCGTTTTCCAAGCAGATGTGGTATTTCACATTCAGCAATCATCTGCTCGGTCCCGCTCACCCCAGCCACACTGTCTGTGCAGGCCCGGCATCAGTCCCAGGGTTGGGGTGGCAGGCCTTCTCACACAGGCCTTGCAGCACAGGAACACTGGCAGGAGATCCATATTGCAAGCCGTACCTAGAGGAAGTTTGTGCTAGCGCTTCCCTGATGTACCTCACTGGCACTCAAAATACATTATAGATTACTTGCAGACACAAATTTTAATTTACAGCTGGTTGAAATGTTAATGAAGTTGTAGCCTTTTTTCAAAGGGAGAATTCCCTACTGCTTACGAAAATATTTTCTTCCCTTTTTTCCCCCCTCCTGTCTGTTCAGTTTCTAATGGTGTACAGCAACCAAACCTCATAAAAGAAATTAATCAAGCCTTCATATGTTCCCTTTTTCAAGGATAGAAAGGTTGAGGTGTCATCTTCAGAGTTTGTCATGCATACCAAAACGCAGGTTTTAGCAAACAGTGAAGAAAGTAAATTTCAAAGCCAAAGTTCATTTAGCTGTCACACGCCGTATTTACAGCTTACGTTGCTGACACCATTGGGTTACTATTTCCAGTATCACAGCAACTGCAATCTAACTTAATTTAAATTGCTGCAACGGTCCTACCCTACTCTCTCCTCTTTCCTCTGACATACGTGTCCGACCCCATCCTTGAGCCAGAATCAGATAATTTTCTGGTCCAGGGAACTTTCACCTGAATGGCTTTTTTGGGGTTTGTTTTTTTGTGGTTTTTTTCAGACAAATCTACTTCCAGTCACAGAATTCTGGGGTTGGAGCTAAGGAGGCCGCAAAAATGTACACGTGCAGGGACAGCAACAGAGAGGCTTCAACATCAGTCAATTTAAACTTCTCTGGACCTATATCTTGAGATGCCTCGGACTGCTTTGGTAAAAAGAAAGGTTCCTATCACATTACTGGAAACCAAAGCAATCATGGTTTTACAGGTTTAAAGAAAAGCCATCACCTCACATGCTAACCTAAAATAAACTGACGGGCTATACAGATCATGCAGAACAGATGCAGTCTGCTTTGATGAAAAATAGCTTGAGATAATGGTCCACTGCTACAATCTGCACCAGGGGCAATTTCCAAGTGGCAGATTGAATTAGCCTCAAGTGACATGCATTACAGTAATGCTTCCCTGAGGCAATAAGGCAAGGTCCCACATTCAGAAGGAAAGAATGGAGCTTTCTTGCCGAAGGCAAATGATAAAGCACACGATTAAGAACTACTGTTACCAGGACATCCAGAAGCTCCTGAAAATCCTTCAAGGACTACAGAAAATACATTTGGAAATAAAGAGCAGGACTTTTCTTTTACGTCTCTGCAGTTACGATATTAAGCATCCCTTTTGCTATTTTTTCCCAGAGTACATGCATTAATTCTGGCCAGAGTGGGATCTAAGCTTTCTAACCACCACCATTTCTGAAGTCACTCTGCCCTAGCAGTTGTGCAGGAAGTTGTGGGATATAAATCTGGGTTTCAGATGAATACAGAAGACACTGCAGTCCAATCGTCTTCCTTCAGTTTGCTTGCTCTAAGGATAACAGACAATTTGGAACATTTAATCTCTACACAAGAGGGATGGCAGTAAATAATCACCCAGCACCATCATCTACAATTTCATCAGGAGAAGGAGTCACTAACGAACAGCTTCACTAGCCAGTTAACAACCATAGATGATTCACTGTAACTGGAAGTCACAGTAACTCAGAAAATTAAGAGAGTCAGTGTGGGCACATGATAGTCATCAGCTCAACAGCCATAGCTGTCTCCTTACATTTCACATTAGACCTCATGGGTGGGATTATCAAAATGGTGTGCAATGGTGTGATTCTCTTTCCACTAGAATTATGGGGAAATAGTTTTAGTTGAATCTATCAGCAGCACATTCAGGCCCATGCCAAATGTTTTTGAAAATCCTCCTCCTTCCCAGCCTGTCTAGAAAATGGGGAGAAACAGAAGTACAGCACAAAGAATTCCACCAGCTTGTGCCTGGGTAGCAACAAGTTGCAGCTTGTACAATTCTGTCAAGTTAAAGATGCTGAGAATTCCTTTCTAAATACAAACAATATTTCTGAAGCTAGCAAATTCTTTCAAGCATTCACTTTGATTTGATAAATTATATTAAATGCAATTTGCCTCATCAGTATTTTAAAACATGATAGAAAGAGCATGAATAGGTCATTTTTACACACACAACTAAAATCCATCCAGTTGTGGATACAGCGTAGATTATGTATGCAGCCCCACACTCCCCGAGATAACAAAATTACTCAGCTTGCAAACCAAGCCAGTCACAAACTGCGTAGTCGCAGATAGCAAAGTCGAGCCCAAGCCAATCAGTCCTGCTAAGCAGCTGCTATCTCGGTTGCTTATTAGTTCACCAGCACACTAACCACGACCAAAGGTTTCATATTGGCTTGCAGCACGCACAGAGCAACACCGTGTCTGCTTTCAAAACATTGCAGAAATGCAGCCACACATGAATGCTATCAAAGTGAGGGGGTAGGAGAGAAACCCATTTTTAAATTTTTGTAAAACATTTCTTTAAAAACACTGAAGAGAAAGCCCTTACTCTTGGATAAAATAACAGAATCATCCTGTTTAGCGTCAGAATGCTAAGTTTCATTTTCAGTGGGGGGGAAAAAAAAAGTGTATAATCATCTTCCATATTTAGATAGGTTTTAGGTCAACCTTAGCTACATGTAAATGAATGTTTTGCTCAAATTACAGGGTAATTTTAATTAGGACACCTTGTTAGACATCCTGTTGTTCTCTTTAATGGACTTTCTCAATTATGAGAAGAAACACCTCTCCATTCACCTGTGACTCAAGTTAAGGTAAAGATTATGCTGAATAAATACACAAAGAAAAATATTTATCCTGCAATAGATATCTTTATTTCTGTCGATCTTCATTTGGCAACTTCCACATTAAAAAGGCAGGCTTCAGAATTCAGCACCCATTACACACCTGTTTAAAAACCACTTGAAGCACCAGAACCAGCCAAATGTGTCTCAATTAAGCAGAAATGTTGGCACTGCCATCCCAAGTAAGGAGCACCCATTGCCGTTAAACAAGTTTCCTGGGGCACAGCTGAATTCCTGCTTATGTGCGTTGCAAATGGATGGAGAACACCAGAACAATAAAATCTAGCTCAGCACAGCCTTCTGTCCAGTCGTCAAGCACAGCATATTGGGAGAACTGGCTGAAGCTCTGGAAGTGTCCAGGAACTGTGTGCAGTGCACACTACAGTTCACTCTTCCGGCAAGGACCTTTTTGGTTGAGAGTACTGAGAGACACAGGCTGGGATTTCTTCTCAAAAACAGTCAGTGAGATTAAGAGCCAATTCTCTGTTCCCTAGCACTTCCTCCTGTGTACTTGAAATCAGTTTGTCTTACATGCTTTTATTTGTTAGTCAGAATCATGATATGTTAGTTTCTATACTCAATCCAGTGTTAAATCCAACACTGATTGCTTGATTTCGTAGGAGTTCGCTGATGGAATGACAAGCCCAGAAAATAAAATCCTTGTACATAGATCAGACAGGGTACTGCAAGCTTCAAAATATTTTTGTCAACTTATTTTAAGTGTCTTCCAGAGGGACCAACCACATGGCTAACAGAAGAATCTTGTCTCTGTCATCCATTTAACCCACTGGCCTCTGTCAAGGATGCAGACATGCTTGCCAATAAGTGACAAGTCGAGTGGTCTTTTTCCAAAAACTCAACAATACATTTCAGGGTGGTGCCATTAGAAAGCCAATAGACAGAATCAAAGCAGAGTAGTAGTGATTAAGAAGTAAGTCTGGAATAATTCTGATATCCATGCTTAATCCTCTATAATCTACTTCATTATCAATTTATTAACTTCCTTTGTTGTCCTTTCTGTCATCCAACTGTGCTAGTCACTAATATATCTTAGTTTTGAAAATGTTCTACACCACGAGCACAAAAAGCGAGCATCCTTCACATAAAATTGATCAGCTAACTGCATCCAAGTAAGGGATGTACAGTCTCTAAACTAAAAACTTAAAGATATTAAAAAAGATGGTTCAGCACTGTAAACACAACTTAGTTCGTAACTCACGTGTCTGGGATGTTAGTAGGCTGTGGAAAGAAAAAATATACACTTTTCATCTTTGCCACATAGATTTCATACGAACATAAATACTGTTTATTTTCTTGTACTACTTGTACTTAGTGTAGAATTCACAATTATTTAGAGCCTGCAACAGTAAAGAAAGTATTAATACATGAAATAAAGTGTTCTGGGAATAAGGTATCAGCTATCAATAGCTACTGACCTACAATTATATTTATTTTCAAGACAATTGTAACACTGGAAGAAGCTTTCCTGCTCTGCCCAGCTATAAAAGGTACCAAGAATTCCTAAGACAGTTGCTTGCATATTCAACCTTTGCTTGTGCTTTGTTGGTTTTTTTGTATTTGTTTGGTTGGTTTTGTTACCAATAAAATATATTTTTTTCATTTAAACAACACTTCCTGACTTGCTATTGCTCTTTGCCTACAAATCCATGGGTACTGTATTCACTGTAGTCTCAAGAACAGCTTCCCTATCATACTTCTACTAATCTTAACAAGAATGCTGGGCACTCAAAACTTCTGAAATAAATACTTCATATTTATTCTCCACCATTTTATTCACAAGTGTAGCTGCTTATAGCAAAAACACTTTACAGAAACATCCCCAAACCTTGAGGGCCACAGTCCTTACTAAGGCTTAGATTAAGAAACAGCTAGCTTCTCCTCTTAGATTGGTGGCTCAAGCTTTGTTCTTAGATTGGATCTGCAGTTGTGTCACTTCCAGACTACAGTGAGCTACAAGTGCTACCATTGGGAACAGATGTTTTTATTGGTAGGCCTTTTTTAGTGAGTAACCAGAATGGAGTAGCAAAGTGCGAACACGGGTAGAAACAAAGCAAGCCCTCAAACAAACAAAATGCAACAGAACACCACGGGACATCAGAAAAATCAAGCTGAGACATCATCTGACTGTATTTGTAAAAGTGATTCTGGATCAACTGGAATTCTAGTATTCATCTTCCTCTGCACCTTTACTTGACAACGTTCAAAGACGTTCAGCAGCACCGCTTTCACAGACATGGTGATAAACCACCCTATATTACCTGTACCTAATCACAAAAAACAACTTACAAGTAAATTTCACTACATCTGAAGTAGTTGTCTTCTGTGCTTCAAAAACAAAGAGGAGCATCTGCTCCGTGGTGGGCTTGTTGAAAAAGTGGAAAAAACATGTTTTATACGTTTCAACTGCCATTTCCCTTCTACTGAAAAGGAAGCATTTATCAGACCCTGAGGAAGTCACTATTAGACCCCTCAAATGCCTCAGCTCACCAAAATGAAGAGACCTGCAGACTGACTCTTTAACTATGGACTATTCCAGAGAAGGAAAGACCTTGTTTCTATCACCGATATCCACAGGCATCTCCTCATATATGATATAAATAAGAGATGCAGGTTAAAAGGAGAGAAGAAAATCAGCTTTAGACTTTTAATTGCATGCAATAGCAGCTTTCAAAGCCTTTTCAAATAAACAAAGTAGGAGTTCATAATTACACTTATAATAAGAAATACACTCTTTTCCACTGTCAGAACCCCACAATGGAGTGGCACCTTGCAAGACAAAGTGGAGAACTGCAGCCTTGAAACATAAACTAAACTCGTGAAAGCAAAGAGCAAGAAATGAGCTGTGGGGAAAATGGAGAAGACAAAAACAGATGGAATTAAGAACCTTAATATAGCCCTTATCTCTCCAGCAGGACTGCAGAGAGACAAGACAAAAGGCACATAAACTTTATGCACAAAGTGAGGGGAAGTCAGTAGAGGGATATATTAGAAAAATTAATGTTTCAATATGCCATCCTGTAATACGATATTGAAAACCACACCGCTGTGTGTTACTGTATTTGACCAAGTGCACCATCGTGTTTAATTTGAACTTTGATTATGATAAAACACATGATACAGGAAGGCAACCAAGTGATTCACAGTCCCTTTTGAAATCTTACCCTATTAAAACTTTGACTGTAGAAGCAACATTTTAACCAGTGTCTAAGGACACGACACCAGAGGAAGAGAACAGAAATACTAAAGAGACTATTTAGGACTATTTGGTCATCTGTTAGACATGAACAGTAACTTTGTCGTGCCTTCAGTTACTGCTGGACTAAGTGGCAGATGGATTTGGTACATGCATCTAATACAGCAAACCATGGGCTGCCCAATTTTCTAAGGAGTGCACAAACGCTCTGCACACCTGAGCACAATTAAGTCTCACTGATTATGAAGAAGGGAATCTGTAGTGGCAGGGCATTGGCTTGAATGGGAAGGAGAGACATAAAGCTGTTTGTGTTCACTGCCACCAACATTACCGCAGGCACCAGTAATGAGGCGGCTAGACTAGGAGGGGAGTGAGATACAGATCTCTAATGCTTTATCAGCTCCAAGACCAACGCTGGTTTTGGCACTACTTCCATTCACCAACAAACAAACAAAAACCACAACCAGAAAAAAATACCCAAGCAGGTGCTAGCAATCTGAGAGACCACATGCCAGCTACAGCTGCTTCAAACGGAATCAATTACATCTGCCTGAACAGTCCCAGGACACTGAACCCAATGAAGAGAACCAGAGGTCAAATGGAGACCCGGTACTTTGGGATTTTAACACTCCATTAAATTAAGGTGAAAGTTCCCTAGCAGAATTCAGGAGAGGATATTCAGACAATGAATCACATGGTCATACACAGTCTACAATAACATGGAAGCCGGAAGACAGCATACACATAGCACTGGAATACGCAGCAAAAGCCCTTTGGAAATAATGCCTTAACATTTTTCTGAAACAGCCTGACAGCACTGCCTTGTTTCCCAAAACACTGGGTGCAGTACATTTGCTTGAACATACTCTTGGGATTGGGACTTCACTCCAAACCTTGTTTGTACAAAAAGGGGCCAAGCAGCTGGGAAATTCTGGAGTGTAGTGTGTCCTCATTAGCTCCCATCTGCCATCAGAACTCAGCTCATGGCAAGTTTGGCTAAGTCCTGGTGTTCTCAGGTCCAAATCTGGGTCAGTTTTAATTACACTATACAGAATTCAGCGTGCAGTTTTTAAATCCTTATTATACAGCGCAGAAGAACGGGCAGCTCTCCAACTAATCAATTTTTTAAAAGTACATATATAAAAATTTTAAACCAGGCTAGACAGACAGTGGGTGGAAGAGAAAAAAAAGTATAAGCGAGTACAGGGGTTAGTTAAGAGAACTGTTAGCAAAAGTGGGTCACCAGCAAGTTCTGCTTTAAAACTTCAAAGGAAGGGGGAAAAGGAAAAAAAAAAAAAAAGGAAAAAAAAAAAAAAAAAGAACTTCATTTTTTTAAGACAGTGAAACTGATGTACAAGATGTATACAATTCACACTGCTTTTAGCATCAGCACGGGTTTCACACAACAATACTACAGCCAGATTGCTATAAAGTGAAAGACTCTTACGGCTACAGGTCCGTATAGTAGGCACCAGCTGACCTACTCACACATCTTTTAACAATCTTATTGCCCTTCTTGAGAAAATGCTTCCCCCTATGGACAGAAATGAAGCCTTTACCCCACAGCTATAGAAAAGGTGCGGTGGTTAGTTCAACGCACTTCTCCAATGTCATGATGAATTGCTGCGCATAACTCTCAATCCTTATACAATTAGACTAGTCCAAAAATCACTAACTGCTATTTATTTTCCCTTTTTCTATGCCCTCAAATAGCCACTGGCCAGGTCAGGAGTTGAAAAGAGTTTTGCTTGCCAGGTTGCTGGCAAACAAAACAACAGGAAGAACAGAGAATTGCATGTTTTTCACTGAAAAGACACTTGGGATAGGATAATGCGCCAAATCTGATCCATGTAAATTGGGCTAAAATCTACTCTCAGAGTCAACAATCAGAATCTGTCCTGCTTAGAGTCTTTGTCAGATGTAAGGGAGTAAATGGAAGTCTTCTGTGACAGCTACATACATAAAGATAGTTCAAGAATGGAGAAGGATGATCAAGGAGCAGTGTAAATAGCAATGAAATGATATATGCTTGTTAGAAGAGTATAATATTCTGCCATCCACTACACAAAAACTAAGCCTTCAAAGGTTTCCAAGTTTGTTTTAACCATATCCATGAACAAGTTCCCCGTTAAAGAAAGATTTCCCTTTG
Source organism: Alectoris magna (assembly GCA_030625065.1). Lineage (NCBI taxonomy): Eukaryota > Metazoa > Chordata > Aves > Galliformes > Phasianidae > Alectoris > Alectoris magna. The sequence continues at coordinate 114,001,243 of CM060560.1, forward strand.
CACACCTTGTTAGTATTGTCAAAGCCTTCACTTCAGATCTACAGCCTAGCAAAAGCACAACACAATCCTGCCTTCTCCTTTGCAAGGAAATCTTCAGTTAGTGGCTCTTCCATACAGCTCCAATTCATAGGTGAACCTTGTTTATCCTTCCACACTGAGAAGTGTGCTGCTGACTATTTCAGGATCAACCAGAACTACAATGCTAGAGTAGCTAGACGGTGTTTCTTCTTTAAAAGAAAGCTTTTTCTGTAACTCTCCTTCACACATCTCCTCCAATACATGAAAACCCACAAATCAAACTTACATTATACAGCAACTCATGCAGAAATCAAAGAAAGAAAACCATACCACAAGAAATTCACAATATTTAATGCCACCAGCTTCTCCATTACGATAGCCAATCTCAAAGGCTATTTGCCTGTACCACCTGGCCAGTCTCAGGCGCTCTAGCTATCCCCATCTGGGCCCACTTGTATAAATTATGAAAATTAGCCTTACCCTCTCTGAGTTAATTTCAATTTAGTTGAGCTAACACCAGAAAAAAAAATAAAAATAAAAATAATTTGGAAAAGAAAGCTGAAGCCACGATTAACGAGGACAATAAAATTACCTCATGAAAATCTCATTTTCAATGTTTGTTGGGTGGTTTTTTTGGTGTGTTTTTTTTTTTTTTTAAACAGAACTTTTTGCTGCTAAGTCTCCATGCAGAGCAACAGGATAACCACATGAAGGAGAATATTAACATAACAAATGCTGGTAAATATAGCCCTGATGTTATAAGTTTATCATTCTTCTAGCAGAAGAAAAATTGCTGAGCCCCAGTGTGTGCTCGGTCTATGCTTTCTCTTAAAGCAGTGACAGTGTGGTCAGGTATGCTTGATGGACCCTTGAAGACATGCCCCTCAGTAACTAAGCAGAACAGAGAACTTGTAAGACACACAAGAAAGAGTAGAATAAAAATGCTACCTAGTGCTGTACGTGCTTTGGAATGCTCACAAGGAAGTTCAGTCATGAAACAGGCTGGCTACTTGAGAGCCTGGGAAGGGAGGGCTCTGCACTTTGGAAGGAAAACTCAGCTTCTACTTGATTTTGTTATATATGTTACATACCATCTGTCAATGTAGGTCTATTAAATAATTACACACCTTTCTTTCACCCCTCTGCTTTTCCTCATCTTCCATCTGACATGTATCAACATGCCACTTCAAAGGCAGGAGTCAAATATGGCTAGCAAGCACTAAAGTGGACTTCTCCTATGCTCTGACTAATCTTAAAAAACCACAAGTATGACAAAATGTGTCACTCAATACCTGCTCAGATGGTTAAACTTATAGAGTAGAATGAGCACCAGCCTCTGAAGAGCTTTTGCATTTCCCTGTCTGAACACGTGGAAGGTGTAGCACGTAAAACAAGGCCAAAAAAAAAAAAGACAGCAGACTCCAGAGTGAAAGGACAAGTTCTGCCCATGCTTACAATCCTCAACACAAACTTTTTTTCCCTCTCTCCTCCCTCTAAAAATGTGTTCAGACACGATCCAGTTCCAAGTCACTAAACCCTTTAGGTTTTCTAACCAATACCGCAGCCACCTCAGAGCTACCTTCTGTCACACTATCTTGATCAAGGTGTATTTGGTAGCTCTGAATTCTGACCAGAAAGCCTACAGGAAAGGAGACTTGCTGAATAATCCATGCTATGCTTGCATAGCAAAGCTCCCACACAAGCACATCTTCCTGCTGCAATTCTGTTCATGAGGAAATGGTGAAAGATCCGGCACGGCATATGAATGCAGATGTATTACTCTACAGTAACAAAGCAAGTATGTCCCCCTGAAATAGGGGACATTTCATTTTGGAGGCTGTCAGCCCCTGAAGATGTTAAGGAGGTGAGAGTAATTTATAACATGAACTAAACCATGGGGGTCCCAAGTAAGAAATTAAAAACAGACTTGTCGAACACATCTCTACTAAAACTTGATGCTACCATATCCAACTACCTTCCTGTATCTACAAGTAGAATCTTACATAATCCTCTGACTGGGAGTCTGTCCTTTTGACTAGATGAGCTGGAATGCCTGAGAAAACAGCATGATTTATAAACAGAATGAGTTTCTCAACTTTATTGTCCTTGGTTGTGAGAGTTCAAGCCATACCTTTAACATTTGAATGTCATTTCTCTATTGCATTTTATTTGTGAGTGGGTGGTTTTGGTCTTACACGGTCTGCATAAAATGAATCAGTGCATAAAACACAACACCTATTACCGTGCGTTTCATAAGCATCCAACCCATGGCTAGTGTGTACTATGCAGCAGTTATTATTACCAGCTAACAGCATGCCCTATGCTAACAGAAGAAATCCCGCAGACCTAATTTCTGAGAATTTTAGGAACAGCAGAGCAGGATTTAGAGGCATCTGACAAATTTCTGTGTTCCCTGTACCTGCAGAGGAGGAGGTAGCCTGTAGCGAGGAGATGGTATCAAGAGGGCACAAAACAAGGCCAACCAAAGGGATCACAAGTGTTTTTCTAAGGAATAAATACCATATGTGTTCAAATGTCCTCAAACGAAAACCATGCCTTGACTAAAGTGATGCCAATATCCAAGTCGCTAACAACATTAGTGTGGTCTAGTTTCCAGACTGCATGACAAAAGGCAGTAAAGATGCACACAGATCTAAAGATGTATCTCCATTTATTCCACTATTTGATAGCCAAATATCTGAGGTTAATGTCAGATATTGAATTTTGAAGGCCTCTGCGATGAAATAAGAGTATAACCCACGTTTAAGATTGTAAATGAAGTGATAGCAGATAAAGACAAGAAGACAATAATAAAAAAAAAAAGTTTACAATATGCTGCTTTTGTATATGACATACCAACAGCAACTACCCCCAGTTATTCCCATTTTCTAGGTGAGGAAACAAAAAGCCCAGGTCTTGAGCACAAAATAAATCAAGAGTCCAAGTTCATGTCGTACTCTGGTTCCCACTTTCTTTAACACGTGTAAACATGATAACATGTTAAATACTCTTAGTACCTAACAATTACTGCTTTATTTTATTCAGCTAAAGAAACCAACAGCAATACACACAGGCACCAGAGTACGTGCATCTGAAGCATGACAACTGCAAATTTACTAACCTCTTTTTCCCGATCGTATGGATAGCTGCACATGCTTACATGTGTCCTTGACACTGGCCAGGACAGTTACTTATACAATGGAGCTGTGGGCAGGGCAAAGCAGGATACTTGTTGCCCCTGACTAAACCTTTCCAGTTGCCGGCAATCTGCTGGTTACAGATGTCCTGCACGCGTGATTATATTCTTACCTTTGCATTCACACACCCTGATGGACTTATTTCACAAGTGTATCTATCTAATTTGCCTCACAGACAGACTTCCTTCTTGCTTTTCTTCATCCTACATAATGACTTCTGTTGTCAATATTTGCAATGCATATCTAAAGGAGATTTCCTAGCGCTGCAGAAAAGATATCTCTGATACAAATATGAGGAAGAGACTGGTCTATAGATCACTCCTCCTGGGCTAACCTAGTATAGAGTGTAAGCAGACCTCATGGCAATGGCAGGCCTGTTCCTGTCTCATGGTAAGGATTTCAACAGATCATAACAATGCTGTAGCTTCACAGTTTTTTTAAATAGATTTATAGCACACTAAGTTCCTTTTAGAAGAGCAAAGAAATACTTAATTTAAGCCAAGAGGCATAAACTCAGTAGGTGTGGAGATGAAATGGTCTGAATTTGCCAATCAGACATGCACTGTGACTGCATCTGCTGCTAAGATGCTGCCTAAGTAGGCCAAGATCAAGGTTGCAAAGACTGATTTAATTCCAGTTCTTCAAAGCAAACAAGACCCAGAAATCAAAGTTCATAACAAAATTTACAGTTATCTCATGAAGTCATCCTCTATTTCCACACTGCAATTCCCATGTGATGCGTGCATGCACGCATCCACATACATTACACCCAGTGTTACCACCTACATCATACAACTGCAAATACACTCTAAAAAAACACAGCTGCTAGAGGAAACTAGCATCCAGTGGTACAAAGAACCCATGAGTTTGTTCCTCTTTTCTAATCACAAAACATGGATTCACTTCTACTTGCCTCACCTCCCTGCCCCTTACCAACAAGAAACTCACCTTACCGCTCTGTGAGGCTTTCCTCAGTCAAGTCTGCAACCCCAGACAACCCCGTCTTGCTCATAAGCACTGTAGGGAGGAAGCTCAACTAAGAGTTTCTCATGCTCAGTGCATGCCACATAACACAAGCAACCTGCTAATGAGCTGCTGTGTGTTCTCTCAAAGTCACAGCTGCCAGCAACAATTGAGTAAGTGCAGCCTAGCTTTTCAGGATTCCTGTCTGTTGCCCAGGAACCACACAAAGCACTGGAGATTTTAAACAGGTGCAAACAGTGCTTTTCTCCCATGCCTGGTCCTCCAGTGTGTCAGACTGCACAGCCCTGCAATGGCAGCACAAGAAGAACCAGAAAGCAGTAAATGAAGTTTTAGAATATGATAAGGGTTCTTACCAACAAAGCTACACTTATATGACATGAGAAAAATGGCTTGTACGTAGCAGTACAGATAGATTTAACAAGGCCTGGTCAGGATTGCCTTTGTGAATTTTTTTTTTCCAGAAATATACAGAGCTGCATTGTAACTCCAGCTTATAATTTTTCCTTAGTTTATTAGCATTTCTCACCTGGAAAAGAATTATTTTGTAAACAGTAATATTTCAGAACACGTAGGTACCAATAACAAGTGAAAAAAAGTGTATTTAAAAGCTTATTTTAAACTAATTCTATACAAGTATAGGAAATCTTATGGCTCAAAATTATATATTAAATAAGCGTCTTTACAGGTATAATATCATATAAAAAATGATCTGACTTGGGGTATGTATAGAAATTAGATACATCCCATATGTTTACAGCCCACTGTTTACCACTTGAATATTGCAAGCACACAGCTCAATGTATGGGTGGTAATATAGGTAGACAGAAAACGTCTTTCCTGAACTGAGAATCTAACAAAATTAGACAAATTGCATCTAATAGGCTTGTTTTAAAAGATTGCAAAACTCCCTATTTGTTTTGTCAATATTGCCTATACTACGTTAAGGTCATCTGTATGGGTTTATTAGCCACGTTCCCATGTTGGTAATCAGGCAAATTCCTGTTAATTTCAAGCAGAATCTTCCCTGAATTGGAAGAGAGCAGGAACTGATTAAGGCCATTAGGATCTGGCTCCCTAATGTTATGATCAACTACTAGTCTAGTTTTCTGTCTGCTACTTAGCAAGCTGCTCACAAGAGCAGGCACAGGTCAAGCCTTGAGGAAGGGTCTCTTGCTGTTTGTTCAAAAACGTTACAATGCTGACATGCATGCTAAGGGCTTCTGTCTAAAATGAAACTGCTCAGCTAGACTTTACCTTCCAGTTTGGATTCAGCTTCCCATTTGGATGGGAAGCTGAAAAGGCTAAAGAGTTCTCTTGTACAGACGCCAACAAAAACAAAGGTAAACTTAGAATTTTCATTAACTGTAAATTACAAGAGCAAACAGAAATAAGGATTGATGTGAGCAACAGGGAATGCTAAAGCTTCACCAAATGTAATGTGTAATGCCTCAACCCAAACATATTTTGGGATGACTGCCAAGAAGATGGGTATAAATGTAGGAGGCTTAGTAGAGTACAGTTTGAGCTAAAATGTGTAAAGTTTTCACTTGTGCTAAGGAAACATTCGTAGCTAGGTAAAAACAAGGCCTTATGAAAAATTCAGTTTTGCATCTAATCTAAATTTCCCTGGGCAAAGCAACTGCTCTCTTCTTAAACTCATCCTCAAGATAGTTGTTGGTAGCACATAATTATTGTGGACAGCATTGCCACAGGTTATCCACTGTCAGAGCTCAATAGTAAGAGCACAAGGTTCTTAACAGGAAGCCCACTTCACGCTATGGGTCCCCAGGTTTATTTTCCATCAGGTAAGCCATAGGCAATTCTAGCAAAGGCAAGAGGCTGGGGAGTATAATACTATAAACTCTATGGAAATGTTTAACACAGGCTCATTTATCAGCTTCTTTTAAGCTACTTTCTTCTTGACTTGGTAAACCAATTCTTTCAGCAAAAAATGTCAATGGCAGCAAAGCTTCTTATCTCTTTTGTCTGCGTAGACTTCAGAAAGCATACATGGTAATGAAGTTCCAAGAAGACATTTTACTTACTGCCACTTCAGCTTTATTCATGCGATTCCAAGATCGTGAGACAGTAACACAAGTTACTTCAGGTTTCTCTGTGTTAAGTGCAGGGTGCAATCTTTCCTTCTCTGTGCCTGCGATGATACAGCACCTGCAGGTGACACACACAGAGGCAAGCTTTTGATTCCCCCCTAATGTACCTCCAGTTCTAAAGATGTGCAAGTATGAAGTGCCTATTGACAAGACACTATAGGAATCAGACTGACAATACCCAAGGCATCGCATTGCTTCGCAAATAAACACGGACCTCTGGTAAAGACATAGTGACAACAAAACCATCTCCCATTTAAAAAAAAAAAAAAAGAATGAAACTCTCAAAAGAAAGTTCCTATTCATTCCAGATGTAGATACATTCAGCTACAAGGACCAAGCTGACAAGTAACCTTGTCATAATGCAACATATAACATTACTTGTTACCAGAAGTAATAAAGGGGCATCTGATGCTAGGGCAAACTGGGTCTTTGGCCCACGAGAATGTCTACTGTAAGGCCAACACTGATGTGGCAACAGTGAAAGCACTTCAGAAGGATCATAAAGTAAACGCACCTCAGATTTGTCTCACAGTTGCTATTGACCAAATGGTGGACAAAGACATTTCCTAGGTTGTCAAAGGATAAAATACTCACTGTGAAGGAGATTAATGACAAAAATTAATTAAATATATACATATTTAAACTCTAAGCAGGGATTCTAGAAATTGCCAGAAGTGAGTATTTTGGCAACAATCTTAGGGTAAAGTTATCCTCTTCTTCCTTAAAATTACATCGAGGCACTGAGCCTCAGCTAAGCTTCAAAGAATCTGAAAGAAAGCATCCTTTTCTGCAGCGGCTTCAGTAAAATAAGAAACTGGATTAACTATAGGCTTTACTGGTGCCAGCCAGACCACAAATGTACCAACACTCCACTGTAAGGTAAAAGCTACTGTAATTTAAAAAAATATATTGATTTTATATCCTGCCCCAGAGGTGCTATAATCTGACTTTAGACTTCTTATCAACTAGGTCTTCTTACACCGACTGTGATTACTTAAGAAATAATACCCGAATGAGAAACATTAGATCACTTTCCCAAGGATATTTACAAAACTGTGGGATACTCTGAGCTGAATGATATAAACAAGTATTATTACACCGAATAGCACTACAAGCTGCCCTCCATCCACAGCACCATGCAGGCTGTCACTTCTGTAGTTAGGATTCATTTTGCAGCGAGACTTAACTGTTCTTTCAAGTGCACTGTACTGCTAGTTGTTGTCACAATTATTTATAACTAGGGACATCCATCTCCTACTAACCTTCTGTTCCGGTCCAAGATACAGGGAACAGTATTTGGAAGGCTAAAGTACATTTATAAGAATTTCAACTCAATATTTTTTCAGCCCAAATCTGCCCTCTGTGACTGCAGTCCCAGGCAAGTCCAAGATGGCATTCGGCCTTCTTCTCATGTGCGTGTGTTTATGTGAGTGTAAAAACACGGTTTTCTTACACAGGGTCGTGTCAGCAAATAGAGATGAAAAAGCACTACCTCAGTGCTTTTTCAAGAGACTTGCAAAGATGAGACAACTAATTGAGCTGCTTCTTTAAATTGTATGGTAAAAGTAAGGTAGCATTTCTTTACCACCAAGAAGCCCCAGAATAGTGCAGGGAACACTCAATGTCAAGAAACAATCTATCCCCAGCTTGGCAATGAATTATTCTACAACCTTGAGCTAGTTACTTAACCATTCTGTGTTTCAGTTTCCCCATCTATCACATGGGGATAATGATACTTTGTATAACAACTCTGAGATCCTTTAGAAAAATATATTTCCATTTGGAAACTTTTAAAGTGCTTTGGAAGATCTGAAAAATACTGAGAATATAAGAATAAGTATTGCTTGAAAGGTTTATTGCCATGTGTTAATACAAGTCATACCTTTCTTATAAGCACTTTGCATTATGCTTAAGTGTTTCCATGTACTGTTTAAGTGAATCAGCTACAATTATCATACTTACAGTATGCTGAATTTGAAGATACTACGTGCTTTTAGTTTAAATTCGCAACAGGAATCTTTTTACTGACCTCAGTCAGAAATGGACGGGGCTCTGAATTTCTTTGTAACACAAACAACAATTTTTCACTTAATGTATTGCATTGCCTGGAATACACAATAATTAGGAACGTGAAAGACAAAAAGAGAGGAAAATCGTGTCCTGCCTTCCCAGCATTATTTTCAGCACCTACACGATACAGATGCCACGGAAGATTCACTCTTACTTTGAAGTGCGGGAAAATATATCCTGGTAAGAGACTGACTGTCATTCAAAGCTTCCTTTGAAACTTCTTAAAAAACTGCAGCTGAGCTTTACATCTGGAGATGTTTTAATGATTAGTTTATTTTATTTATTTATTTTAGAGCACAGAAGAGCAAATTCATTACATGTTTAAAACTCAACGTACTTTGTAGGCTTCAGATATTTAAATAATTGTACTTCTGAAAGTTTATCCTTCTTAAATATGCACTTTCAGGGTGTAATACAAAAGCTGAAAAAAGTAATACAAAAGCAGCTGGACATTAAGACATCAACCTATGCTCTTTTGTGCTGAGTAGAAAGTAGGAAATAGTGTTTCAGTGGTGTAGAGTGGCTTTATTTGGGTGTGTAGAAATTCCTGTAAAGGTTATATCTGCAGCACGATGGAGCAGATGAGGGCTTTATACAAAGTGTATGAACTATGAACATCAGGCTGCTGTAAAAGAGTAGTCAAAACCAAAGTGGCATTGTCCATAATGAGTCTGACACACTGTTTCTCTCTTTCCTGCAACAAAAAATGGCCACGCCATCAGGAGATCAGGAAATGGACAATGTTGGTGTGTGAGGCAAAATTCTCAGTGTGGTGTCAGAAGTCCAGTCTCCCTATTCCAAATGACAATAGAAATGTAACTCTACAGGACAGTGTGGCATAATAGGCAAACATGCCCACAGCCAAACTCAAGCAGTGAACAAGAGTATTAATATGGAAATAGTAAGATAATGTTTTGAGTTCTGCCACCATCTCTCTGGACACTGTAGGTCAAATTCCAAGTCGCTGATCACTTAGCTGCATAGGCCAACACTTCAGAGCAGAAGAAGGCTTCTTTCTCAACTTCATATTACAGCGAGTCACAGAGATCCCCAGATAAACCTACACCGCAGATGGGACCAAGTGAGGAAACTGCTGGGCCCAAAAGATTTTTTTTTTTTTCCAGACACCAATAACATGTGGTAGACCTGTGAAGACAGAGCCAACCAGAAAACAGAGGGTGAGGCAGGATGCTCTCAGTGCTTCACAGCACAGAGAGTAGGAGAGGGTGCAAAGTGGGAACGTGACCATAAAGGTAGTGCTCCAGCTTTGAATGTCTCCGGCTCAAGTGACTAATGTGAATGTGCAGAGAGAGATAATCTTTTCCAGCAGAACTTTTTACTGATTAAGTCACTACCATAAATCTCAATATGTTCCCTGCCATATTGGCAGCCTGTCCCCCCTCCCCCTTTTTTTTTTTTTTTTTTAATCTTTTAACTGTGGGCCAGATCCTCAGCTGGTACAAGTTGGCATCACATTTTGTTGCCTTCAGTGGAGCTAAGCCAACGGAAGCCATCTGAGCATCTGATTTTGTATTTCTGTAGCAGTTAAAAAAAAAAAAAAATGATACAGTGGCATTAATTACTAGATATCCAGATCTCATAACCTCAAGGCAGGGGTGGAAACACTTATTTATTTAGAGTCACCACCATAGAAAGTGAAAGAGTCACTTGGCAATCCAAGTTCACTGTGATGGCTATATTGCTACTAGCATCGTTCAATTCTACAAGTCACTGGTAGTCATTCCAAACACAGGATACACCATTTCTCATTTTTCCTATCTATCTGATTAAAATACTTAAAAGTTGTTAACCCCGAAGCACCTAGTAGCTATGCTATATCCTCAAAATGCAACAAGCTACTGCATCAGAAATGCAATGATCTAACATGAAGATGGCAAACCGGACAAGACAAAAACCTGTTTCATTAACAACTCGCAGTCCTACTGCCAGCAGTGAAGCATTCTACTACAGAGTAGTAATGAGCAATGGCATGCCAGAAATGCAGACTCAAAAATCTTTCAGATTATACCTGCAAATCTAAGTCATACAATCATAGGATCATTTAGGCTGGAAAAGACCTTCACAAACATCAAGTCCAAGCATATATATGTTTTTACTTGTAACTCTCCCAAAGAGCTCTACAGTAGTACTATCCCCCACCACAACATATACAAAGAAAGGAGTAACTTTTCCAAGGTCCAGAGAGATGGTGGCAGAACTCAAAACATTATCTTACTATTTCCATATTAATACTCTTGTTCACTGCTTGAGTTTGGCTGTGGGCATGTTTGCCTATTATGCCACACTGTCCTGTAGAGCTACATTTCTATTGTCATTTGGAATAGGGAGACTGGACTTCTGACACCACACTGAGAATTTTGCCTCACACACCAACATTGTCCATTTCCTGATCTCCTGATGGCGTGGCCATTTTTTGTTGCAGGAAAGAGAGAAACAGTGTGTCAGACTCATTATGGACAATGCCACTTTGGTTTTGACTACTCTTTTACAGCAGCCTGATGTTCATAGTTCATACACTTTGTATAAAGCCCTCATCTGCTCCATCGTGCTGCAGATATAACCTTTACAGGAATTTCTACACACCCAAATAAAGCCACTCTACACCACTGAAACACTATTTCCTACTTTCTACTCAGCACAAAAGAGCATAGGTTGATGTCTTAATGTCTTAAAGACAAATGGTAGGATCAGACACTCAAACATCTGCTAAAAGTAATCATCAACTCCATCAACATTTCAGATGCAACAAAATGTTCCTTAATGCAAATAGGTTATTAAGGGTTACTATCTGTGTGTTTGAGGGAGGGGCAAATGAGGAATTATTCAGTGGCACTGAGTCAGTCTTGGCCTGTCTGCATTTGCATTCTCTTTCCTTTCCATATTCCCTCTCATATATAATTATCTCCTCAGTTCCTAAGTTATTTGCTTTAAGCACTTCATACTCCCTGGACACTCAACACTGAGATCCTACTGAACATTAAACAAGCAAACTCCCATCTTTGTCTTTAAATAGGTAAAAGATTCTAATCTGTGATTCAGTGACATTTCTAAAAGTAAATGTAAATGAAATGGCCTTTTACCGGTTGAAGTATATGTCTCAAAATACTAGGAGTTTGCTATGGATATAATATAATTACCTGCTATCAAGCGAAGGCTAAACCATGGGAAGAGAAGTCCTTGGCTTGGCTGATCTCAACAGGAGTTGTGCTTGTATAAGGACAAACTAAGAAATTTGGGGATTTGCCACAAAACAGAAGAGTTACTGAGAAACAGGAAACAAAGAAATAAGGAAAACAATGAGAGAAGGAAACATTATAGAAGACAACATACGGGGGAAGGATAACAGTAAACAGAAAAATGTAAGGGGATGAATAGAAAACAGAAGCAGCAGTGGACACATTTACGTGCAAGGCTTTTAAAGGACTGACTTCAAATTTCTCTGCTCAATACAGAGTGGTACTTAATATGCCAATAGACAAGTAACTGAATGTACTTATAATAACAAGGAAATTCTGTCCTCGTTTGGAGGAGGAGTTTCTGAACTAAGTTATTCTCTTCATCCATTCCAAAATAGGTCTTCAGCTTTCTCTTACAATCTTACCCCCATCCATACTCATAGCATGGCTCCTTCTAGCTCTCATTAAAACAGCTCGCTGATGAGAAAGCATCTTTGTGGGTTTTTTTTTCCCCCCTTGCTAGCAATGGAAAAAAGGAGCAGCAGCCTCTCTTCTCTCTCTCAGTCCCTAAGTCAACAAGGACTTTCTTTCAGAAACTTGCTGAACTGACCCACGGAGGAGCAAGATTTGCAACTGAGAAGTAAGGAGTCACATGATAGCTGAACTTCCCTCAAGGTGCCTGTTTACACCCAGGGAAGATGCCAGGATATGGGTGAAATGTGCTAAGAATCTTTTTTAAAAACCCCTCTGTGATGAAATGTCGTAGCAGCCTAACACATTGGCTATGAGTTCTGATATTACAAATGAAGGAAAATGATGGAAGCTCTATTACTATCATTCCTGAGAGCATTCCACAGGGAACAACTTTGGATGAAGAAAAGAAATGACGGACTCTCTCAGAGCTGAGCGTATCTTTTGTGGCAGATAGGATCCACATGATAAAATGGTTCGAAACCTATTACATATCCAGTAGAAAATGTAAGAGAACTTTAAACAGACACATTCTGCTTAATTCAAATAAAATTAAACTGGTTGATTAAGAATATGTCTTAAACTCACACGAAGAGTACCATCCATCTTTAAAAGTCTGACCCCCAATCTCTGCAGATTAGTCTTTGCAGAGATATGCCTATACTCTGTCATTTTGCCTTGAGTCTGTCCTAGGACCCAGCTGTGAGGAAAATGGAAATTTAGATCTTTAAATACTTCATCTGGCTATTATTTAAGAAATATTATTTCTTAAATGAGATGTGTCTTTCCCTAAAAAAAAAAAAAATAAAATAAAATTAAAAAAAACCCTCAAAAATATCTGCCTTATTTTAAATGGATTATCTGTATCCAACTTCTACAAGCATCCACAGATGTGTTTAGTCATCCTTACCGCAGTGGAAGAATGTAAGTAGGGAATTAGTCTGAAAAAAAAATCTGCAAAGAAAGAAGCTCCTAATTTTGACTTCAGTAGAAGTTTTGCTTGAGTATGGATTCAAAGAATTTGGCCTACGCTTTGCAGATGACTGGGATTTAAGCATATTATTACTTAGATAATTGTTTTGCTAGAATCATCAAGCGCACAATTAAAAAGACCAAAGGGAATGAGCTGGACAAGAGATCAAAGAGATCAATTATTGTGTCCAGTGAACATAAAGTGTCCAGTGGACATCAGTTGTATGTGCAGAAGAGAGGAATGAATCCAATTTTGTTTTAGGGTGCTAACATAAAAAGAAGAATAGTTTCTTTCCCTCCCAAAAGCATGGTTGGCATTTATATTCCTATTTCTTATGCTAATGAAACTTCTCTAATATTTATTATTTATCAAAAATGTCAGTTTTGACTGTTTCCCCAGAAAGCTGATAAACTCAATTTTTATTTCCATTTATAAAAAGCATGCAGCTGTTACTAACAGGCCAAATAGTGAAATCCTTGCTCAGCATTTAGACTGTCCACTGTTACAGATGCAGTGGAACCAAGATTCCCCCTGAAATAAAAATAATAAGTCTTGGAGAAATCTGCCCAGGAAACCTGATAATGAAAAGACATATAAAGACTAAGTAGCCCTGCAACTTTCACATCTCAAGTCTGTTTCTTTTTTTTTTCCCTCTCCCCATTGAGCCCTCTTTTCTCCCTTTGAAAAGACATGGAAGGGAAACAGGAAAAAAGATAAGCAACAATTCATCACAGAATTGTTCTGAATCTTCCCAGCAAAGCAGACAGAAAATGGCTCCTCAAAGGCGAATCCCAGGTGAAAACTCCATGCATTTCCATAGTTTTGAACAAAAGAAGAGATGCAGCTATTCCTTTATGCTGGAACAACCTAGCCTCTAAAACTTGTTTACTCCAGCAAATTGTTCTTCTTTTAGCCTTTTCCTATGTGGTAATGATTTGGCACTACTGCTCACAGGGTACCTCTTGTATTTACCATCTGTCATGCCAAACTTAGATCTGTACACGTCACTACAGAACATGGCTACGCAAATCCACAGCCCTAAGATGTAATTCTGATACATTTATTTGAAGCCTATTCTGTCAAAACTCAGCGAAACTGCTGAAAGGATAAGAAGATAACATCAGTACATGCTGCAGCTGGCTACACCTAGAGAACTATAGAGGAAGAATAGGGGTTACCAGAGCAGGAAAATACTGTTAATTACTTAGTATTGTTTCTTGAAGCATAATACCAGTATCTGGAAAGTACACATTCCTACATGTGCACCTCATTAATATTACACAGGATAAATCTTTCTAGAAGAAACTGAAAAGAGAAAGGAAAGAAAAAAACTAAAATAAGGTACTCACTGTGTGGTAGCTGCAGATCTTCAACTAGTAAATTAACTTATCTTACTTGTTTCAGTAAAACTATGAACATCACAGATATTAGATTTCTTCTCTGGTGTGCCCAGTGATGCAAGTTCATAAAAAGCTAAAGGATAACAGATACTACTAATAATTTTGTGATAAAATACCCACTTAGGAATGCCAGTGTGATGATAAATTTCCACCTGGAGTCCGAAACATTGGCGTGCTCAAGTTTTCCCTGAACACAGGGCTTAAGCAGCGGCTCATAAAGCTAGGTCTGTACTCCCATTATTCTGTCACGAACTAACTCAGCAGAATGGACTTTTATTCTGAAACAATCTGAGCAGAAAGTACTCTGGACAGATACAGTAGGAAAACAGAAAATACCCCACAAATAGCAATCATGTAATTATTATGTATTCAAACGTAAAGTGTTTACGGGATTAGACAGTAGCAGCAGTGACATGACAGCACATAGTATGGCCTCATCCTGGAAGCCTCTCTCATCTGAATAATCCTAGATAAGTGTGTTCAGCCATTTGCAGGGATTGTAAAGTGCAGAAGACTATGAAATTTAGAAAGAAAGAAATCAAAACCCCAAAGAAGTGGTGTGGCTCACTTAAAATTCTACAGGAAAATAAACAAATTCATAAATAAAACTGTTTTTAACTTTTGATCTTGGCTGTAAGACACAAGATCTCTTCCCTGAGAAGAAATATGCCAAAGCAGAGGCAGCCCCTCCCTTTACCTTTTATTTTTCTAATTGTCTCAATATACCAGATCAATTGCATTTGAAAATATAGCTATTAAAACATAACTCGACCATCTTCGGAGCCTTTGTTTGTCAATTGCATCAAAAAACAATTCTTCCACAGACAAGAAATCAGACTGTCTTTTCACAATAATTGCAAGTCATTTCTAGGAAAAAGAGGTAGCAACAATACCCAAGGAAATAAAATAACACACTTTTGTGCTTTCACATCAAACTCGATAGTGGTGTGGGTTTAAATCAGTCAGAGGCAGCTACGCATGAGAGATTGCACTCTGCAGGCTCTATCAGTCAGAAGTCAAGGATACACGTCCATGATTTATCATACTTTTCATGGTAATTAGCTAGAGTGCCATTTTGCTTCCAGTAGCATCACTCAACTTTCTTTTTTTAATTTGGTCTTTTTTCTGCAAATGAATTTACATATTTCTCAGTCTCTCATCCCCTACTATGTTTTATTTATGAATATAGGCCTTCCTGATGGCAACTTTAATGTGAAGAAGGTAGTAATTAGTGTACCTATCTGCTAAGTTAATCCCTTTTCCACCATGTCTGCAGAGAAGTTTAAGGTAAGTAACAGTTTACAGTCAATATTAGGTTTAATTATGCTTAATGAGGATAACTGTCTCTGTTTACTAAGTGCACCTAGGTGTGCAGCCCCTATATGAGTTTTTCTCCCAGCCTCATTCTGCACTGTTAATAGTGCCACTGTGCACTGTATGTGCGTTGCTTTAATGCATGAAAGTGCTCCAGGAGAGCCAAGCAAGTGAGGCACCTGTTTCAACACAGATTCTGTGGGAGTAGAACAGTCTTGAAACAATAGCAGTTTTGTGTTAGGAGAAAGTTTTACCGTCTGGTACTTTAGTGCATGCAGCATATTGGGGGGGGGGGGGAAGAATGAATAACAGACATTCCCTAAGCCCCTCCTCTCAGCAAAAAATGTTAAATTAAAAAAAAAGCACTTGTTCCCAGTTTGAAGAGATCATCCCCAGGAGTGATTACATTTGTTTAGCGCATCTAAAGCTGCATTAACAATCTAATGCTTTAAAGGAAGTTAAGCAAAACAATGAAGACTTCTCATCTCAATTGTATTTCACGAGCAGGTATTTTCCAGAACTATAAAGATTCAAGAGACAACTGGAGACCGTGCCAACATCATACTATAACTTCATGCTAGAAAAACATCAAAAACAAAACCTCAGACCCAAACACTGCTAGGCTCCTGCTGCTCCATTTTTCATTTCTGCGTCATGCTGATACTTGAGCCTGTAACTTCCTAAACTAAAATCTGGATTATCCTTTTACTTCATTACTTTTTGCTGTAGCATTTTCCTTTGTGATTTCATTTATTACCCCTTGGGAAATTCATGCAATGGGAATTTTTTTTAATACATATTTGTAACAACCTATGAAAACTGTACCTTCCTAAGTCTTCAATTCCCTAGGATGCACGAATTTGTGTGCTTTTTTATGTGTGTACATGAAGGACTAAGCATGCAGGAGAAATGCCTAAAGAAAAAAATCAGTTTGATTTCCAGTGAGAAACGGAACTAGAAAACATAGAAATTGTTCTGTAAATGGAAAGGTTAGTTCTTTTGATTTTTCCAAAGCAGTAAGAAGCAAATCTTGCATTCTCTTCATATCAGAGAAATGTGAAGTTTACTTAGCCATAGCTTAGGGGGTTGTTCTTTTTAGTTTTCTTTCTTGGCCTAGCAAGCACTCCACATGAGTCCACACTTTCCCTCCTTACTTTTGCCATTGGCAAGACTTCAAGAAAAAAGCTGCAGTTAGAAAATTGTTTAAAGAAAAAAAAAAGGGGGGTGGGGGGAGGGAAAGGGGGGAACCTTCAGCTAAATCACATTTGTTTTTAAAAAACACCCAATTATTTGAATGTCAAAGTATTCGTTACTGAAGTATGATTTTATCTAAAGGCAAAACTCTGAATCTGGAAGCTAAATCCAGATCAACATGCTCTGAGTGTAGAGGTTTCAAAACCTAAGCTCAGGTCTCTTTGTTAAGGCTTACATGTATTAATTCCACAGTGGGCCAAAATATAGCCTCAGCACTGATATTACTCAATGTTCAGAATAAGGATTTTAATAGAAAAATGAGATTTTGTAACTGAGGTCTTTCCCTCTCAATAACGTGTTCCAGAAAAAAAATGTGATCTAAACATTTAAACACAAGCCTAACCATGCTGCAAAACTAATAGCTACATATCAGAAAAGCAAAGATATCTGCTTTCCAAGTGACAGCAAATTCTTCTCTTCACCACTTAAGACATCAGATATTCAAATAAACATGGAGTGCACTATGAGATGAAAGTTATTTACATGCACATATATATTTTTTTTCTCCAGAGAATTGAGAAGGATTTCTACCAAAGAAAGGAGCAGAAGTAGGAAGGGTCTTTTTACCATTTGAGTATAAAAAAAATCCAGCAGGTAGTACAACTTTAAGAGTTAAAGAAAACAAACAGAACTCTAAGGAATTGAGATATTTAAATGATTAAATTTAAAGCATATGCTACCAACAATAAAAAAAACAGAATGCAAATAGCACTTAAAGCAAGTGGTCAATACTAGGAAAGTGCATATTCGGTGTTGTTTCTCACCTACCACTGAGTTTCAGTTAGTGTAAGAAACAAAGTTTGTGTAACAGCCTAGTTTACTAAAGTCCTAGAATTAGACACAAAAGGATTACCTGCAGGACACTGATGTTCAGTGTATGTACAAGCGTAATTGACTCCTCAAAACTCAACAGGGAGATCTCCAACCCATAGGAAGCAGATCTCCTTCAGAGAAAGATGGATGTGTGCATTAATACAAAAGCCTGTGCAGCTCTCCTTTCCAGACACCCGGCTGCATAAAGCCCCACACACTTTCCTGAAGAGCCCTGGAGGGAGGTGAGATTGTTTACATGGTGTTCTCCCCTCCTCCCTCCCCGCCCCCCCCCCCCAAGATCTACAGCAGCTCAGCCACCTCCACATGAATTCAAGAATCTCTGCTTCTCTGTCTCAAAAGAGATGAAGACATTCTCCCTTGAAGACCAGTGATGTAAATGAGTTTCTCTATTCTTGGTTGAGGAGCTTGCCTACAGTTTGGCAGTCTCCAGAATTTCAAGGAGCCTTAAGGTATATACTGAAATGGCTCACCTCGTGTTCACATGCCAGGCAAGCGCTCAGGACTCAAACACTGTGTTTTAACCACCTACCAATCAAATCATTAGAACATGACTAACAAGAAACCTCTTAAAAATGGGTACTAAGATCTTGGGATGATGCCATCTCATAAAGAACATTTGCATCTGCCTATAAACATCACTGTAAACATTTTAATTCAGAAAATGTTTTTAGTCCAATTTCTGAAAAGGACTATAATTCAGATTATTAAAAAGTCAAATGAAAATTCCCAAGGAATGGAAAACATGCCACAAGTGACTGAGTAGCAATGTTTCTTGATTCTTTATTTTCTTCAATATTCATTTCCTGCAGGAAAAAAAAACCACAACACAGTTTCACCTTCTTGTCTCTCTGAAAAGACTGCCTACTTGTGTGAATTTTCCTTTCCATCCTGAAGACGTGCCTTCTGGAGGCAAAGGGACTTGTATGATCCCCAAAATCCTATTAATATCAATAAGAATGATACAGGTTTGACTGAAAACAACAAGAGGGAATGGCTAAAATGGGCTCAGAGCTGTTTTCAGAGTCAGAATGGTCTGTATCATCTACTTGGCACTAAGATGTGCTTGCTACTGACATACAAATGGTCCAGCTCACACTACTGTTCATGTCTTGCTGTCTCCCACTTTGTTGTCTGCCATTTAATTTGCTGGTAAAGGGAGAGGGTTTGGTTCACATTGCTGATAATACTGAGCTACTCAGTAATGCTGCTGCTCTGCTATCAATAACATTGCCTAACTTAGCATGGTCTCAGCTGGACAGTTTGCAAATTTGAATGAGGCACACCAAAAGTTGTTTAGTGGCCCTACTATAGTGTCACCATACAAACACATTTGAATCATCTCTAACAAACATATGCCCACCTACAGAAAGAGGGGCTAGGGAGAAAAAGAGGGAGATATTGAGAGAGAAAGGAAGGGAGAAAAAGAAGGAAAGGCAAAGAAGAAGGGAAGGAGATTAAAAAGAATTACAGCATACTACTTAGTGAAAGATACACCTATGGAGCTTTGCGAGAGACAGTAACATTTTTAAGAGGAAATCTTGTACCACCAGATAGAAGATTTACCACTCACTCCCTTTTACAGTTCATCTCTCATCAACCCAAATCACTGAAGAACAAAAGTTTTAACACCTGCAATTCCACTCATATAGCACTAAATGAGGACATGTTCTACTCGTATGCTGATTAGATAAACTGCAAGTGTCTTTACCAAAATAAAACATTCTCTCACGCTTTTTATTTTTATATAGAATAGTACACACACTGCCCTTGCATTGTTAATTCTACCTCAACATCTGCTGTGAAACACAGTGCATATATATGTGCAGGTAAACAAATACACACTACTGAATTTTGTGTTGACAGCTGGACTGCTGGAACCCATGTCCTCTGGGCAGCAATCAGCTATGAAGGAACAGGAAAAAGTTAGCGTAATGATTAACTAGCCCAGTGGGCTGTTATTCATGGCAGGTAGAGCAGCAGCAGTGCAGCCTGTGACGTTGCGCTCTCCTCTCCCTCCGGAATGCTGTTGGATCCCTGGAATCAAACTCAGCACAGAAAAAAAATACAACAGCTAATCTAATGCCAACATATGAAAGTAGATGAATTTCCCCTCCTGGACTTTCCATCTAAGGACGAAACTTGCAAGAGGAAAGATCTTCTGTTAAGCTTGATGTTGAGTAAACATGACAAATATCACTGTTTGTGAAATACATACGCATAGTTTTTGGTAAGGCTAAGTTATTGGTATCAGCTATAGGCAACTATTTTCTATGCAGCATGAAGTAAACAACTTTAATGGCAACTGGCAAGTATCAGCATTAAGAGCAGTCTTGGTATTAATACTGGATCAGATGGTTAAAGGGCATCCATTTAGTTGAAAGACTAAACTATGAATATCCTTCTAGCCAATCAGGGGAAAAAAATTGAAGTCATCGTGGCTGTTCCCCCTCCATTGGTGCTTTACTTCACAGTCTTCCAGGAATTCTTTCAAAAAAATTTCAAAAATTCAAAATTCTACTATATCTTACAAATTCTTTTCAAGCAGTCCATCAAGGGTGAACATATTGTAATACCCACTGTATTTTTCTCCCTGATACCTCAACTCAGCATTTTGCAGTGAGACAATACATTACATCATGTTGTCAGCTTCGGGAAACCAAATTCAGCCTTTTCTACCTATCAACAGTGTAACTTCTTCAGCCATGGCAGAAAACAAAATCAAAGTTTGAGCTTCATTTTTTATTTCCGTCAAGAGCATTAACTGCTTATTTAAGAAGACCTTGAAAGAAAGTATTTAGCAAAAGGAAAAAAAGGCAAATTCTTTCTTTCAATAAACTCATTTTCCCCCTGAAAGGCTTTGCTCTGTGTATGGATTTTTCATTTGCTTTAATTACTTTCAAGTGCCTTTGCTCAAATCAGTAGGAATAAGTATCCACAACATCAGTGTAGGTCCTAGAGCTAGATGTTATAAACAAAATGTTCTTCAGTGGCCTAAATCTGCATAAGTAGGAAGTCTTGAGAATCTGGGAAGTCCTTTTCCACAAGGAGTACTTCTGGGGACCCCCATGACCTATGGAATCAGTTCTCAAAGCATATGTTATGGGACTTACACTGCATAGACAGCACATCTCTTTAATCACAAACATATATAAATCCTTCCTTCCGTCTTATACAAAGACAAGAATGTTGTTAGTCTTTCAACGAAGAAAGCTAAAACTCACCTGTAAGTGGCTGGTGACAACCACAGCAACTGACAAGACATTCTCACCCATCACTGAATCACGGAAAATCTTGAGTTGGAAGAGACAAGCAAGGATCACTGAGTCCAACTCCTGGCCCCACACAGCACCATCCCAAATCCAAACCCTATGTCTGAGAGTGGTGTCCAAACACTCCTTGCACTCTGGCACTCAGGGCCATGCCCACAGCCCTGGGCAGCCCATTCCATGCCAACCGCCCTGTGGTGCAGACCCTGTCCATAAACCCCAGCTGCCCCTCCCCTGACACAGCTCCATGCCGTTCCCTCGGGCCCTGTCACTGTCACACAGAGCAGAGCTCAGCGCTGCCCCTCCGCTCCCTGTGAGGAGCTGCAGCCGCCATGAGGCCTCCCCCTCAGCTCCTCTGCGCTGAGCACACCACAGGACCTCAGCTGCTCCTCACACACCTTGCCCTCCAGACCCTTCACCATCCTCAGAGCCCTCCTTCGGACACTCTCTTGAACTTTTATGTCCTTCTTATACGGTGGTGCTCATAATAGTGAGTCACAGTGAGGTGAGGATTCACCGATGCAGACCAGAGTGGGAAATACATGAGGATTTAGTCAGACACAGTAGCCAAGCATTATAAGAAAACAGAGACTGAACAACAAACAACCAGGCATGTAATCAAAAGCAAACTGCAATCTTTCATAATCTCAGCAGTCACCTCTCTTTCTCCCACAAGCAGCCACACATATACTCACAAACAGTAACAGGAATGCAAAAGTTTTTGTCCTTTGTTAAGTGTTTACAGCCCAGATATCTCTGGTTAATAAATACACATAGTAAATTCAACAAAAAGAAGAAAACAAGCTCTAAGTAAAAGCTCTTGGCAAGCTTCAGATGGAAGAGTTTAGATGCATTTATGTGCAGACATTCACAGAAGGAAGAAGAGGAAACGAGGCTGAGGAAATTACACAAGGTTCAACCATTATCTCATCAGAAGCAGTGGACTTCGACTTGAACTAAGATTCTAAAAATAAACACAATTAACATTTAAATCCCAAGCTGTACTTTCAGTGGTACCCTTTCTCCTGTGATGATACACATGTTCAAAAACAAAACCCCAACTATTATCTACAGCTTTGAGCAACTTTAGCCCTTAGCCCCAAGGAAGAGCTCTCACCCAAACTTTCCACTGTGTCCACAGGCTTCTACTGTCACACTCTGAATTAAGGACACAACAAAACTGAAGATGCAATAAAACTAAAACCAAAGAGAAGAAACAGACAACATGAAGGCATGGAAGGTGTGATACAGGTATCTTGAAAATCAGGAGATACCACCTCTGGTGAATCTCATTTTGTAAGTCTCCTCACTTCCACTCTGCCTTCCTTCTCGTAGTGCATACTTTCACATACAGTTATAGCTCCTCTGCACTGTTGCCCATAGTTACACCCAGCACTCACAGGTAAGCCTGCAACTCTCCAGAAGGAAAGGAAATCAACAGTATGAAGTAAAGTATGAAAACAATTCTGCACTTACTGACCTGCACTTGGTTATATCTTCAGAATAGCAGCTTTAAAATACAAGTTGTTGTTGAGGTTTGATTTAAAAATCCCTGTCAGTTTTGACATTCAGGTGAAAGTATTGCTGTTGGCTCCAGAACAATTTGCATATCTTATCACTAAAGAAAACGTCTGAGGTGTGTACCAATCTGATGAAATTATAAACAAGAGTCCACACAAGCACATATCTTCCTGTTTGATTTCTGTCCTCTTTACTCCTCTATAATAAATTATAAACCTCCATCTAGAATGAGATGATCTTAACTGTGCATGTAAAAAGGAAAATGAAAGCAGTCTATTCTTTTTCACACTTCACAGCTGAGAACCTGACAAAATTGTGGATTTGGTGAACAAGCAGAAAAGCTTAGTTTGTTACAATCTCCTTCCTCCTTAACTGCCACACAAATGGTAGAAAACCCAATGTATTTATGTATCTTTAAAAAGTTTTCCACACTCCACACAAACTAATACATAAAACTACACCTCTTTTACTGCTATGACTAATATACACGCTTAGCTTTATGTCCTGCAATTAATCTCATCTACTTCAATAAGATTACTCATAATGCTGTAAGTGAAATACATGTGTAAATCCTTGCAGAGTCATGGCCTGAATTGTCAACAGCATTACATGGAACAATTAAATGCCCAGGCCTAGAATGGCTCTTCAGAAAGATAAGAAGAAATCCTTAGGTGTAAGAGGTAAAAAAAACCCTACTCCAGGGAGAGGCTATGAGAGGAATGGTATTCAGGGGATTGTCTTCCCTTGGGAAACTCACCCATCACCAAATTATTCCAGTAATACTATATTCACCTTTTTCATCTACTAGTTATCACCTTCTCTCACCACTCCTTTCTCACTCTCCATCACATCTTGCTACAGCTGCTTTGTGCCAAAAGAGACAGGGTGTACATTTTCATTGTTTTGTGCAGTAACACAGTGAGAGAACAGTCTGGTCCTCATTTTGACTAGCTCGGTAATAAACAGTTCACATGCTAATTAACTGAGCTAGATGCACAGTTGAACAAATGCACCAACTTTCCTTCTAAACTTATTACTGAATTGTTCACATGCTAGTCTCTCAACCCTCTCACTGCAGATTACTTGCCCAGTACACTCTATGGACAACCTTTAGTCTGCACTTTATTTATGTTCATTACAAGAAGCTGATGATGAAAACAAATACTAATTGAATACCTAAACTGTTTAGTTCCACCTACTGACAAGTAGCTTACCACCTAGTTTGCTCTGTAAATATTCAGAAGTTCTACACAAAAAGTTATTCTCTGTACATTATTTAGTGTTTGACTAAAAATCATGGCTTCAATACACACTTCTGCTTGACAAAGTCAATCCCTTAAAAGTTCAAATGACTATTTGTCACAAACATTTCACCTCTACTAATGAACTGCACGAACAAATGATAGAAAATGCAAAGCTGTATTATGCTTAGCAGTTAACATTTTAATAAGGAGGAGATTAGCAATTTTTAATACCTCCAGTGCTTTGTTATATACAGTAGCACAATAACTGAATATTTTAATTGCTAATTATTTAGACCTCATTCAGTTCTCAGTCAGGCAAAACTCCCATTGAGGGATTCTTGCCTGAGAAAAGAGCTACAGGATTTGTCTTACTGTAATTTGAAAAAACTTCATATATCATAAAAACTATCAAGTTATAGTGAGACAAAAATCATTAAATCCTTAGCAATATTAAACTCTACTGAAAGTCCCATTGACTCCCAACGCCAATTTTTTTATATTAAGTAAAACAGATAATTGCAGTTTACCAGTTGTTACTTACCTGCATAATTTAGGCCCAGATATGCTGGTGCTCTTAACGAGATCTAATAATATTTTGAGTCTTCTTATTGTACCCCTGCTTTTCTCCTGTGGGAAATCTCAGTTCAAATGTGATAGGGAAAAAGCATTTCCAAACAATTACACTATCAACATCTTCAGAAACCCAAAAAGTAGCATTTAATTTTACCTTTTGACTTCGGACTCCAAAAGGGTTAAGAGCAGCTCTCAACACTTCTTTTTTGTGCTGCTGTAAAAAAAAAAAAAAAAAAAAAAAAAAAAGAAAGAAAAGAAATTTATTAGAGCTTATGTTTAGAGATTTGCACACAAAACACCTTGAGTTTTCATAGCAGTCAAATAACTAGGAGTTGGTGAGGGAAGTGAGCAGAACACTGTATATATATCAACATACAGCTACCTTAACGAAACAGTCTTACACATTCACATTTAGCACACAGATGACAAACAAATAAGCTAAATGTACTGCACACAACACGTCACATTCTATGCATACTTCAGAGAGAGAAGTTACACAACTGAACACCAATCCAGTAGGGACCAACTCATATGACCTCATGCTTAAGAAAACAAAAAACACTTATTTTTTCCATTAAGTGCAGTTTTACTCCAGCTAGGGATAAAAACAAATGGGTGTCACAACCAAAGTTTCGCCACTCGTGTTTCATGTTCAAATGCATTTGTGGAAAAAGTTACAAGTAAATAAAAGTTCAAGAGTTTGAAGTGGTTCTTTTATTTTTCTTGAACAAGAAATGTGTATAATGTCCTTCCATCTGTCAGCTATAATTGGCTCCAGTGACTAAAATGATCAGAAAATCTCTCCATAGGCTGCTTTTTGAAAAAGAATTAAAAGCAGACTTAGTACTATATTACACTAACCAACAAATTGTTCAGGACTGACTACCAAACAGAAGTATTTTGACGTCACAAATTAGACTTGCACACCCTACTTCCACCAGTTCAGAATAAGGCTTAGGGACCTAACCAGCATAATTTCTAAATCCTGTTACGAGAGGTTCACTCAGATTACAAATCCCAAGCCCAGTCCAGTCAGGCTTTGAGCTTTCTCACAGGAGCAGCAGGATCTATTCATCACCCCTAAGAACTGGACTTCCACCTAGGAACCCATGGCCAACCCAATTACCTGCTCAACCATGGCAGGAATGGGCTAACTAAGCTTACTGGTATTCTGTAATCCTTCGCTGGTGAGGGCTTTTCAAAACTACACAGACATTTTAATCACTGAGATTTTGACCCCTTTGTCACACTACAGAACTGATTCAACAGCAATTACTTGCCATAAACTTGTTTCCCCAGATCTCACATGATTTGCTGTATTAATGGACCTGTGATCTGCTTACCTGCTAAAAGTAAACTGCTACAGAAAAGAACTGCTCTTTGAAGAAACATAGTTTATTAGGAAGGAAAGCATGCAAAGCATTGCTTACTCAAGGTAAAGAAGATGCAATGACAGCAGGCCTTCTGGTTCATCATTTCCAGGCCTGACTTCCCACCACTCTCCTGCTACTACAGAGGTGCCTTTCTGTTCCTTCCTGCCTACACACTCACAACTTCTTTTCATATATGCAGCCTTCCTTTTGTTTTCTGGAAGCTTTCTACCTCCAATCGTAACAAACAAACCATGCCCTAGTTCATCACTTGAGGACACTTCCCCAGCCTACATGGGTCAGTCATTAGCATCCACAACATAGGCTGCTGAATGAAGTCTTTCACTGTTTTCACGGAAGATGATTTATTTTGCTGGAACTAAGGCTCTGCAGCATGTGATTTAGCTTTCATAAAGTCTGTCATGGCCTGAACAGACACACTGGACAGCAGCTGGTAGCACTTTCCAACATCACACAACCACAATCTCAAATCGTCTGACAGTTCCGCACTGACAATGATTAAAGCAAAACAGAAGGCCTAAAATACTGAGTAACGAGGATCAGATTTTGACCTTTAGATGCTGTTATATGTATTGCATGAGGGTCTGTTTGATTTAAGTGATACTAGCAGGTATGAAACTGTGCTCTTTACTTAATGTCTAACTCATCTAACAAAGTGCTCTGTACTGGCTGGCAAACTACGTGCTACAGTGAGAGATGGCTTGAATCTCTCTACAGGCTGAGCCATGGGCGAACCTAGGAGGAGTGCATTATGCTGGGGAGTTCAAAATGGATGAAAAGCAGGAAAATGCATAGGAAAACTGATACGAGGTGAATGAAAATCTTCTCTATTATTTTAAACTCATTGATCAGTTGGGCTTAGATATCACCTCCTCAATCTCTGTGAAATTAAAAGTCTCAGGCCTTCTCTGGTCTACTGGAATTTCAAATTTCATACAACTAACCATAACAAACACCTATACTTTCGGAAGTTAAAATTCTTGCCAGAAAATGCTATGCAAAAGTCAGTGTAACTGTTATAGTTACTTATCTTGATTTTCACTGTTTTTAATTAATCCTCTCCAAATTTCTGTATGTCTGAGTTTAGGAAGTGGTGACATTTCTGCCACATAGTTTTTAAAACTACTTTTATATGAGGTTTAAGTTAATCAAGACTAACACTTGAGGTAGTCATTTGTTGGACTAACATGCTAACAGAGCGTATCATATCTAAAACTACAAGCTGTTCATTTTGTTTTAAATTCCAGTCTTTATGTTTACATTTAATGGTTTCAGCTGGAGCAACGGCTTATTGGTGACAAATTATTTCAGATAACACCCTCAAAATCTGACATCATGAAAAACTATGCACACAGCTCAGGAAATACACTTCAGTTCCACTGGAAATATAAGCTCTATGTACCAAGCAAAAGTGAATATTCTGCAGCGTGGGCTTAGGACAGTCTTGCTGGTCTCAAGATCACAAAATATATCACAATCCTCAGAGTCTTGAGATAGTTTTCTAAAAAAATATGCGTTTTCAAGGATGAAGTATATTAGTTAGAGATCCACCATAAAGATAAGAAATATAGAAATGCAAAACATAAACAGTTCTAAATTAAAAATGCTGCTTCTGCTATGTCAGTTGCTTCTACAGTAACAACAGTACATAAACGCTAACAGGAAAGAACTATATGTAGTCATCCATTTCTTTATGATAATACCATACAAGGAGCACAGCCTTATGACTTTTGCTGTGAATGAAAAAAATCCTATTCAGTGAATTATCAACAAACTGAGTAAAACTAAGATAACTATATTCCATTCAAGAATATATAAATAAAATGTATGCGTTCTTTACATTTCTCTTGCTTATGGAGCTTTTGCCAAGGGGATAGAAGATATTATAGGATGACAGTTGTGCAAGGATCTTTTTTTAAGGCTCCATATACAAACAGTAAAATTCAAAGAATAAAATAAATTATACTAACATTATTCCAATTCAATTCTTCCCAAACACAGTCATCATATATGCAAACTAAACTCTGGTAGCAAGTAGATGAAAGGAATCACTGTTGATTAATGCTAAGAATATAGCAGCCAAAAGAATTTCAAACAATGACTCACTGTGAGACTACCAGTAAATCTCTTGGTCTTTTTAGGTTCAGTCAGCCTTTCACAAACATTGGGTAAAGTATGCCCTCAACAAAACGGACAATGCATCACAGCAATGCTCTTTTTTAAAAGACTCGAGTGTGAATGTACTGCTTATGAAAAAAAACTAATCTGGCAAGCTTAGAGTTTCAGTTCATCTCATTTCCAGGAGAGTACTGCAAGCAGCAGAAGATTCACTGACACAGGCTTATTGCTGTCCCTCTGCCTTGAGCTGAGGGACCACGGAGAGATTGGGGCTCATTCAGTCTCTTCCATTGGACTTAGAACCACAGACCAACTACTATTGACTGTAGTAAAGTCTTTTGTGATATGGACTTCTGTCTACTGAGAACTAGACTTGAGATCCCTACAACTCGTTCCACTAGACAAGCTTGTTTGCCTGGAGGGAAAAAAATAAAATAAAATAAAATGACTAGCATTAAACTTCCATCAGAAAGATAGATTCTAGAAAATTTCTACATGAAAACTGCCAAAAACAGAACACTGACTGGACCTGTGACTGTAGGATAAACTGGATAAGAACTGGCTTTTTGGCATGGAAGAGTTTTAAAGAATAATACTCAGTGTTACAGTCCCATTGTTAATGAAGGATAAAGTCTTCTAGAAAGCAACTCATGTTCTCTGTGCACTTCTAAATTCTATTTGAAGAGAACTGTTTGACCATATTTACCCATACAGAAGACTTAGATTAACTGTCCAGGCCAAGAACAAAATGACCCTTGAAGGCAAATTAATGCAATGGAGGAAGGGAAGTAGCAGATCACCTGTAACACTGTCTCCCAGCATAATCTCCTCTTAACTTTATTTAACTCAGCTTAAACAGAAAACATAGCCTGGAACATGAGAGGCAAATGTTATTTTTAATATTAGCAGTACTAGTAACTAGCATATATAATTCTTCAGAAGGAAATACCAATGCAGACAGTAAAATAGAACATGCCATGGTAACAGCTGAAGACTTCAGTCGTCAACAAAATCAGGCTACTAATTCTCACATAAACAGTTCTTCTACATCTTTGATTTTTAATATATAGACCAAAGATCACTCTCACATTTCAGCAGCTTTTGTCTTTTAATGCCAATCATTTCAATGGACTTTTCTTATACGCTGTGCTTTCTCTCACCCTTGGAAAAGGGGAGTGAAAATATCAAATGATATCTTACAGTGCCAAGACCAAAGAAACACTTCGAACATTCCAAAAATTAGGCAATGACTTTGCATAAGGTGGGGAGAGAATGTTATCAACATTGGGGTGAATTCTTGCCTGGCAGCAGGAAAAAAAAAGAAACCCACATCTCATTCTGTTTCAGTCTATGCTAAGGTCTGGGCTATGTAAACAGCAACTGAGAACTACTGAGTGTAAAACAGAATAATTTTGTTGCTAATCATGTTTTCTACTTGTTACTGTTTACTTCCCCCCCACCCCCAAGAAACATATATAGAGATTCAAGAGGAAAGTGGGAAATCATTGGCCTGTTCATAACCACTGAAAACAAAGATGCCTTGACAGATCCACTCAATTGAACTATCACCTGCCACAGAATGCAGTCTCACAAAGAACAGTTCTGAATATACCTGTGAGGGAAACTGGCCTCTCTGTACCTACTCAAATGACAAAGAAGATTTCAGACTAGAGACCTGTCAGCTTAGCACTTTTCACCAGAACGTAACTAATTCACAACTCAAGAAAACAGAAATATGATGTGTCTGTTACCTTATTTTTCTCCTCCAAATTTCAGTTTTGTTTCTGAAACAGAAAGAGGCTGAAACTTTTCCTTGATTGAGGTCAACCAAAGGCCACGTTACAACAAAAAGAGACTCCTCTATCCGTAGTTACAGGCATTAGAAAGTAGGAATTAAAGGTATCTGCCTTTGTCCAAAAAATCATTATCACCCTTAAAAATTAATTCCCTCAAAGCACGGGAAATAAGGTAGATGGAAAATAGAAGGGGAGATAAAGAGGACAATTCTCCTCTCTCTCTAGAGATAAGAGATTGGTTAGTAGCTGGTTAGTTAAATGCAATAAGTGACATCAGTCTCCCTACATTGAGTCTGTTTTCTCTGTGATGGCAACTGGTGAATGATCTCCCTGTCCTTCTTGCAACCGTTGAGCCCTTTTCCATCATATTTTCTTCCACTCTCCCTTTGAGTAGGGGAAGTGAGAGGGCAGTGTGGCAGAGTTTAGTTGCCCATCAGGGTGAAACCACTACAGCAACACTTAACTCCTTGATGACTTTTCTCTCATCTCCTTGGCAGAAACATCTACATTTTAAAAATCAGAATGTGAGCCAAGTATATAAAAATAAATAAAGCTCAACATCTATAAAAAGTACACAGACTAACCTGCTTAATTATTAACAGGTAAACACAACAAATTCTGAATTATTTACTTAATCTTTTTCAACTACAAACCTCAGACTTTTAGAGCATGAAATACGTACTTTATTCTAGGACACAACACAGACATTTTACAAGCCTGTGTGGACTTACATTTTCAGAGGTAGGGCTGTTTTGAAGAATACACAAGTCTTAGAACCCCAAAATACCTTCCTCTCACTGAACCCTGATGGAACTTTAAATACAGAAATAAAAGTTTGAGTAAAGAGACCCTGTATTCATGTATTCACCAGTAAATGAGCTGGCTTGTTTCTAACTTGCAACTGAGTGAAAATGAGACTTATGTGAGGCATATGCACCATCTCCTGTTTCTGCAGATCTACTGAAAAGGAGCAGGATTAAGAGGCAAGCTGGTCAAGATTCCAGTCAGAAGTGTTGCAGTGAAGGATAATACTGTGTCAGGAGAAAGCCCATTTTCTCTACTCAGTAAAGACAATATGCTGAAGCAAACCCTGTCTGCACCTCTAAAAAAAGCCAATGTCACAGGTCTGTGATGATGACCCTACAAGTAACTGATCCATACCTGACTATTCTTATGTACCTTCCTCTTCCTATGTATTGTTGATCCTAACTAACTCAGTGCTAATTTGATGCAGTCTATCCTGGTGACATGTTGAATATAAAGAGAGTTCCAAGTTCCTTTCTGGAGGTGTGCTAAAGCAACAGCAGGTCTGCACATGGCAAAAATGGAGGATATCCTTGCAAGTCTTCAGTAGTCAGCAGTGTAGAACAATGCTACCTTCATCTTTGTAACGTGAGGCTATCAGACAGTCACTGTCACTCAGAGAAATGACAAATCATTAACACAGAATAAATGCGCTTGTGAATCTCAAGCAGTTTTTCTTAACTACCTTTTCTTTGGGAATAATTTCATAATGCTGATTTGGAAGCTCTGGATTAATAAAAATATATGAACACACACTGAGAATACATACGTGAAACAAGCCACCCAAAACCTATTCTAAAGTTTTCACACGCAACCAGAAGCCTTGTCAAGTATGTTAAGATAACATTTAGAAGGTGCTAACAGACCACTGTTCACTTATTGTTTAGTATAACTCTATAACGCAATGGTAAGCTAGGCAATGATAGCAGGGTAGTAAAGTCCCAGGCTGCAGCAAGCTAGGATACACCTAAATGCAACAGCCATGGACACAGTAACAAAGGAAAAAAACCAAACTGCTTACCCTGAAAAGACCTTCAGATAAACAAGAATCTCCAACAAAAGACCCTCACCTCCCCCTGCCAATCCGTAAATGAGGTCTGGGAAAGGGTGGATCTTGGATCCACCCTTTCTGGTCAATCGGGTGCATTGCATACACCTCAGCTCCCATGGGTTAGCCCTGCCTTCCCACCAGGTGCTCAATCACTGCTTCAAGCTGTGACTCAGCATTTTTGCTATACTTCTACAAGCCTGTACAAATATATATGTATGATATATTTATATATATGTTATATCCTCTACTCCTAATGATTATCATGGTCCACCCTAATTTGTTTCCTTCTTACTGGTTTTAGATCTTAATTTTGTCAGTATTTATGTACTGCATTTTTTTGTGCCTACCAAAGCCTTCCAAAGGAGCAATTCAGGAGATGAGGCACTTAACCACAGAACTGTCATAGCCTCCAATTTAGGTGGCCTACTTGCATTAGCAACATTTTATTAGCAGGTTATATTCTATGTTTAATATTTAGTGCATTGTGTGAAAAGGGTTTACTGCGTACTGCTACAAAAATGACTTAACAAATTCTGTTTGACGCATAAAGAAAAAAAGCGTAAGTAATATGTGTATTTCTAGATATACCTACCACTATAAGATAAGGACAAGCATCAGACTTGTGGACAAAAATAAAAAGTATATGATAATGGAGTTAAAAACTAGCTTACAGTGTCTAGACAAAAGAGGCAGAATTGGGGATATATGCACCATGTCCCCCCATCCTTTAACTTTTGTTTTCAAATCTTCCACTGGAGGCTTTAGAAGCTGCATAGCTAAAGGAAAAGAAAATGTTTGTTGAAGTCTTTCAGTGGAGACAACTGTAACCAAGCACACAGAAAATATCCCCTAAACCTCTCGTAGTTTACCAGACCCATGAAGAAAAAGTAGGATTTTTGTTTGAGTTTATAAGCACTTCCACTTTTTCACTAGGCGGGTAGATTAGCTGCATACACACTCATGAATTATGCAGCCCCTTTCCAGTGTGTTCTTAAGCAATGTTAGCTGCAAGCCCCAGTGAAAGATGTACTGTGCATGAGCAGCAGGTCATTCCAAATGACCATAACAGCCAAAGCAGACCCAAGTTTTCCTGGAACAGCTGGAAAGCAGTTCTGAGTAAGGCAGACAGTTATCTCGCTATAGAGATGTCTGTTTTGGAGGTAGTGATATTCAGAGCTTACCACTGGAAAGGAGTTTTTGTCCACCTTCATCTCTTAGCTGTGAGGAAAAGCATACTGGTTTTCATTCTCTATTTAAAGAGTGAATCAAAGTTACTCCTACAGGCATTTGCAAGGGCCATATAAAGAGAATTCTTCAGCCTCATCTAAGCAAGGCCTACATGAAAGGACCCATAAAGCAGTTCCAATGCAATTCTTACTACCTTGGAAGTATGGATGAAGAATGGATTTGCTCTAATGGCTTCAGCTTTTCTTAACTTTCAAATTACTTGAACCACTTCAGATAATGATGTCTCATTTTACTGCCCTTGAAATAAACCAGAATAGTGACCCTTCCCAGGATGATAACCTTCCAGCAAGGGATGCCTCCAGGTGCCTCTGAAGCTCACGGTACTCCAGTGAATCAAAGAAACCTCATCAAAAAGTCAGGAATACTGTAAGCAATCAATGTGTTTTAGTTTTTTATACTTCCATAGTCCATTTTGTCAATATATCCATAAATCCTTTATAATGAGGCAGCTAAGACAGATGCTTAGGTTTTAGAAAATACAAGATTTGTCTTCTGCAAAAGTATGTGATCTCAGCAAAAGCATTGTTTCTACTGGTGAAGCATTTTCAGTATTATTTCAAAGGACCCTTGCTGTTTATTGCCATCCCTGACAAAATACCAGTTCCAAAGCTTTTCTAACTTTCTTCAGCTGATGTTTTGTGAAGTGACATTCAAACCATTTTTTATTTTGAAACAAAACAAAAACAAAATGGAGCCTATTTCACATTCTTTTTATTCTTGCACTTTGCTGAATTCTTCAAAATTATTCCAACGCATGTACAACACTGACATCCGAAAACACAATACAGAATTTCAGTTCACATTTCCTCTGTGAAAAAAAGAATCTTTGAAAATGTATCTTTCCTCAGTTATATTCAGCGAGGGACATTAAAAATTCAATATTTGCCACTTTACAATGACTTATGGACACAAACTAGTTCCTTAGGCTGGTCTAAATGTAAGGGGAATTATAAGTATGCACTTGAAACAGTACCAAAACCCACAATACAGCTCCAATCCTTATATCACTTTTTCATTTATTTTTTTCCTATAATTTCTATCATTTGTTACAGATACAGTATTTATTTTTTACAATGATTAACATGCAAAAATTAGTACATAGAGACCAAGTAGTAAGAATGGGTCTAATAAAAAATTAATATTTTTACAAAAATAACTATGAGATTAATCAATAAGAAGACTGAGATATTCAGATCAGTAGGACATTTTTAGTTCTAACATTCATCCTGCTTTAAGGACACCAGGACAGTTTGATTTAGCAAAAACCTTAATTGAGATATATCAATACACGGTATTTGGATTAAAACCATTTTGGAAGTTCTACTGCAAGATAGTAGATAACTCCATTATGAGAATGCCACTTATCATATAGAATAAAGTTCGAGTAAATTAAGGTCTGAAGGAAACAATTCAAAAGAGACTCTATATTTAAGTTGAAGAGTCCCCAGTAAAAGTGAATGGATATTTTGAGATCAAACTAATCTTTACTGTAATTTTACCTAAATCAACCAGAGTCAAAAATCATTCCAAGTCATTCCTATTAAGGAATTATGCCTATTATGCTGTAGAGTTTTTAAATTATGAGCACAAATACTTTACATAGTAAAAATCCATTTCTTGAAGTTCTAGCCCTCAAAACATGTGATCCATTTTACACTAGTATTTCATTACGTATACGCATATGACATACGTATGTGGCTTTTATCTATTTTTTCCTCAAGCATACCCAGAAAGATCTTAATTTTTTCCCCATTTAATGCAGGTCAAGGAGTTGACCAGGTTTTTGTCCTCTTACATTAAATTAGACCAATTTCTGAAATATATCTTAAAAAGCTGTTTATCAGTTAATAAACTATTTGTATTACAGCAAAGTTTAGAGGTTCCAGCAAGACCACTGTTCTAGGCATTGAAGCAATACAGACTGAGACAGTCGTCACTCGAAAGAACTCTTCTGACAAGACAGGCCAAGAGTGAAAGAGCAGGGACTACTTTTTCAGATGTGTTGAGACAGAGAGGACGGAGTGGCTGGCTTAAAGTTATTCAGGAAATCAGTGACAGAGTGCTGAACTTTCATCACAAGTTACAATCCACTGCGTTAACAACAAAGCCTTCCTTCTTATCTATTAATTAACATAAAGGGCACAACCAAAATCCCAGTATTAATCTGCCGCATTAACTAAGCAATTCCAAACTGCTTTGCATTTGCATAACTCTAGCATTAAGAATTGCAAGGTACTGTATACACAGGATGGAGCAAAACCAAATAGAACTATATTATTCTTCCTTTTGAAGCAGTTAAAAACAAACAAACCAACACAGAGGGATTAAGAGTAAAATAATCTCACCTAACTTAGGCCATCCAACAGACTGCTGTATAGGCTGCTTCTTCCACTGCTGGAATGAGGTGACCATCTCAAGAGTGCAATTCCTTTTCATATCATACACATGGCTAAGTCAATTTCCAGAGAAGCCTCTCCTTTTCCTTTGTCAATAGAGATACCCCAGATGCCATGACTAAGTGCCAGCTGTTAAAGTGAGTGAAATGTATATCCCTATCGTAGCACAAAGTAGATCTCCTCAGTTCCCTTGATAGCTTTTTTTCCAGATGCAAAGCCAGGGCAGGACAAGGTCTACCTATGTTGAGAAGTTAGTGTACACGTGAAAAGTTAGGTGCATACTGCTAGACAAGTTAATGTTCTGACAATTCAGACAATCAGAACTCATTCCTTCTTTGCTTCTGAGCGTGCTAAATGTTGGCCACCATTTCTAGAGCTGCTAGCATTGTGAGCAAATGGCACTAAATTGCTGCATCTAGCTGAGACTGGTGTAGCACTGAGCACACGGTGGAACTCCAACAGGAATACTCAAGGTGCTGCCACAATATAAGTAATGGCTATAAATAAAACTCACGTCAAACATCAAAATGAGATTTTTCAAAGAAAGGTCATAACAGCCTGCTATCAGACTGCCACCACAAATCCTAGTATTCAGAAAAGGAAGTACCTCTGAATCCCAGCAAAAATGAATGTGGCTGTGGCTGAAATAACCTTTGAAGAACAGAAATGTTTATATCACTGTCTCTGTAAACCCAAAGAGTGGATGTGGGGTTCTTACTGTCAGGCTACTGCTTCACAATTTGGCAAGTCACCGTTTCAAATGAGAGTTACAAGCTAACAGTTCCCATAGTAGTGCCGGTATCGCCACTGGGAATGGTTTCGCGATCAGTCAAGAAGATGGATACCCACAGCAGCAGCTGCAGACCAGTGCTCCTGCATTACGGCTGAGGCGGCGTTAGGATTCCAAACACAGACTCTTGCTGCATCCTGCAACATGTCTGTGGTGACCAGTCAATCAGCTCACTTATTTAAGAGTAGAAGGCCCTTCCATAGCCAAAGAGCAACGGCCTTTCCTAGGAACAAAGTTGAACCTTCTTCTATGCACGCACAATTTGTTGACCTGACCTGCCTTTTCCAAAGAGAGCTATGCTTAACAAACAAAACCTACTAGAAAAACACTCCATGGCCTCCACTCTTTCTCAAGATAAGATGATGAGAAAACAAACAGTTGACTCAGTGACAAGCATCTTTTAAGAACCCATTTGCTAATAATGATAATAGTTCTTACTTCAGGTACCAACTTGTCAATAACACTTCTGCACGATTTTTTAAGGGCATGAAAGTAATCATAATGCTGTGCCAGAGGAATACCTTCCCAGCCATCTGCTACTGCAAGTGAACTATCCAAGCCAAACCAACCTACATCATGCATAGGAATTAGACTGATTTGTTAATGTTTATTTTTGCAGGGAGGAAAAAGAATATCTTAACTCTGAACTTTCCACTTTTGTTAATGATTAAAAAGTTATTTAAATATTAACCTTATTAAATTAATAATTTATATTACAGCCCTAAAATTTACCTACAATGCATATTAGCCAAATCTGTTTGTTGTTATGGGGGCAGGCAGTTGGAATGGGTGAAGTATTCAGACAAAAGAAAACAGTTTCCAATAGAAGGATAGAGACCATGTTCTATTTGTCTCAGAATAACATCTATTATTTAGTGTGGAGCAAATATGTTCAAAAGCTAAATGGTCTCTTTCAAATGACAGAGACTTTTTTTAAATTTTCTTTTTTTATTTTTATTTTATTTTGTTTTGTTTAGTACAACATGCTCCTGATATATCCAAATAGCTCTATTTAAAAGGCAATCTTTATTAGGTGATTTTAAAATGAGAATTACAATATGTACCAGCTAAAATTGCTCGACTGTTTACTTAGCACTTATTT
Source organism: Alectoris magna (assembly GCA_030625065.1). Classification (NCBI taxonomy): domain Eukaryota; kingdom Metazoa; phylum Chordata; class Aves; order Galliformes; family Phasianidae; genus Alectoris; species Alectoris magna. The sequence continues at coordinate 114,038,366 of CM060560.1, forward strand.
ACAGAGGCCAATTACTTTAGCAATGGACAAGATGAAATCTGTAACAAAAAAATGGAACTTCAATGTTAAATCAGAACAGAGTTATTTTGTTTCTAGGTCTGGACACCTAAAATGAGGAACAATGACTGAAAACTGTCTCATCCTACAACAATAACTGGTGCCCCAAATGCTTTCCATCACAAATGTCCCTGGCAGGATTCCAGCTCTACAAGCAAGAAAAACTTACCTGAAAAACAACTTGGGGTGAGATAAAGAACAAAAGGAAAAGAGGCTTCCTGACTTCTAGCCCTGTGCTTGGATGATCACATTACTGTTTCTGAACCTATGAGATTCATTTTCTCCTTTTTTTTGATGAAAAAAAAACCTTGCATTTTTGAAATTTACCTCACACATCCGACTGTGCATCCGGCTCTGTATCAACCACTATCGTGAGTAAAATCAAACATCAAATAGGCATTGCAGCCATTCAAATCAGAAAGCGAAGACAGAAAACCAGTCCTTACAATCCTATCTGCGCTAACCCCTTGTAACATGTGGTATTTCTGCTCCAACACACACACTCACACAAATCCTCCATGTGATAACACAGGCAGTGCATTCCAGTTACACCAAGCCCCACCGCTTTAAAAAGTCAAGAGTTAACAGCAGGATGTTGTCTGAGAAAAAAAGCTGAACTTATGAACATATTCGGATTGCCATTGCCCAAAATTCTGAGTAATGTTCCAGATATGTTATGTTAATCTGTTACACAAGATTGTCTGTAATGTGAATATTTTTGTAAGGAGTACTGAGGGTGGTGTTGGGGGTTGGATGAAGGCAGGTGGCCAAAGTTATTACTGAATTGAAGAGGATTATTTTAATTATTATTGGACTATTAACCCTCTGCTTGGTTCTATTTAGCCAGTTGCATTGTGTTTATGAGTAATATGATTTATAACCATTCCACTTGAAATTACTGTTGATCACCGAGCATTTGGGAATAAAAATACATATGATTAGATGTGCAAAGCTCATTTGAAGGCAGTTTTATGCATAGACTGGGTTTCTATCTGCTAAAAAAATAGCTTTTAATAACGAGATATCAAGGAAAAAGCAGTGAGAAATGATATTTTATGTATATTATGTGATCTGTGTATTCTAGATGCACCGCATAATGAACGTGACCAAATACTAAACACGAACTGAAGAACAAACCTTTTGTGTTGATGCAAAATTTGAGTGGCAGGAAAAAAAACAGCAAAAGATAAGGGTTTTCATTCACAATGCAATGTAAATTAAAAAACCATGGATACAAAGGAGTAGAAACAAGAAAGGTAATATAACAAACTTACATTTCACCCTCCATCATTACAAGGATCAAAACAGGGGGCATACATCTTCATTCTGGTCAGATGGCCACTATAAGAATAAATTACAGCAGCTCATACAAGAAATAAAAATATCAAGGACTCGGTTATGTATTAAATGGAAACAAAGCAAACCAACACGAAAAAAAAGAAAAAAAAAAAAGAAAAAAAAACTAACCACGAAGTGTTGGTTTCCTTTGTTGTTGATGCTGGTTTGTTTTTTTGTTCGTTTGTCTAATGAATGGCAAAATACATATGCAAGTACGGTATAACTCTTTTTATCTGCCCGTTTGCTTTTAACTGAACTGGGAGCAGCATGAAGCTCTGAGATTTCCTTTACCAAGCCTATTTTCATTTTAAATAGGTCTTGATGGTGCTGTAGATTCAGAGCCAAAAAAAAAAAAATCAAGGCCAAATTTTATATGGTCATGCTACCATGGTAGAAAAGCTTTTGTGAGGATTTGATGTTGTAACCGTGTTTGTACATCTGGCCCCTGACAGATCTTCGAAGACTTAGACATCTATAGATACTTACATGGATTATTAAATGGCCTGTTAGCAGAAGGGGTGGCTTCAGGACACTGCCACATTTGAATTCAGCGTATGCAGCCGGACTCTGACATTTCATTTGGATACTTAGAGCATTAATGTTATTATATCCTGTAGACCTATATTAACAAGTTTGATGTAACAGATGGGAGCTTTTTCAAAAAAATGTAAACAGCTGAGCCAAGAGCCAGCACGTTCTATGGGCAGAGCCTACAGTGAAATATAGCGCTCTACTGTTTATTCCAAACACATAACAGTGCAGTAAGTAGACCACTTTATACAGTGAAGAAATACACTAAATGTAAAAAGTATGCCTCAACAATTTCTTCTTGTACTATCAGTTTTTGTTTTGTTTTTTTTTTAATAAACATGCTCCCTCTAATTCTCTGCTTCAGACCTGTCCAAAATAAAATGATTGAAATTTTGTCCTCTATTAACCAGCGCAGATAATCTGAACCAAATTTCACTGAGTCTTCTTGCAGGGCATTCTCAACATCACCACATTTCTGAGTTCGAATATGATGCTCATTTTAGCATTAACTACTACAGATGACTTTAGTGGCTGTCTGTAATGAGAATATTTTGCTAAAAAAGCTGCTCCTTAGTAAATAAAAATAATTAAACTGCTTCACAAAGAAGAGAAGCACAAGAAAGCTTTTTATTTTTTGATTTTTAAAGGAAATGAATTTTAACTGTTCTTCCTGAATTAGCCTTTTCAACTTCTGCCCTGAGTTGCATGCTTGGTCTTGCACATATATTTTAAGGGCATTCTTCAGGTCGTATGTTTGCCGTAACAGAATTGAAGTGATCAATAGCCACATCTGACTGGGGTTGCTTCTTGTATGCTTTCTGCAATGCAATAATAAAAGATACCTAAAGTTCACTGCTCTGGAACGGTAACTCTAATTATTGCAATGTTTACTACAGGAAATTATCTGTTGGATGACTCTGCCCAGAATCCCCAACAGGAAATGGGATATATTTCTGTTTGCAGAGAGAAACAGAAAGCTCACGCATTGTTCGCAGCGCTGCCTGAAGCCTCATCTCTGTTATTGAGGATGAAAGAAAGAGAACTGCAGCTCTTCCACAAATGCAATATGCAACAGATTCCTAGAACGGGATCTGAACATGAGTTGTTGGTTTTTCCCTAGGAAAATAAGAAGACCCAACTGCTACAGAGCAGTGCCCCCAAGGTGATGACTGTGTGATCTTACTCAGATAAAGAAATAATGAGAAAGAAAGAAAAGAAACCTCCCTGTTCACAATGGGCAGTGAAAGCAGGGCAGACCCAGAGGATGGGATCTGTTTAAAACTAGCACTGAACTGCTGTGGACAGAGTACCCCTCGAATGCCCTTTTATGAAGACGCTCTTCTCCCTCAGTAAGTCCATAAGCATGCTTTTATAGTAAGGTAAGCACTTATCAGAGAACAAATATCCACATCAATTAGGCTTACGACAGTATAAAAACCAATACAAATGGTTCTAGCATGGCAACCATCATTTTGCACTTCTCTGTTTCTAACTCCCTTCACCAGTTCTCACTCTCACTCACTTCGCGCTTCCATTTCCTGTATCAGGGCCAGGTTTTCGGTACTCTCTGTTCATCTCCAGCTCTCTCTGCAGCTTTATGTGACAACCAAACTGACTCCCCTGCTGTCTTACGGGATACTTATAACATTAACTAGGCAAAGTCCACATTCTGTTACTTCAAATATTTCTCAAGTATGTATTCACTTTGTGCTTTTGAGATCACCAGACTTTAGTTTACATTCTTTAAGGCTAGGATTTTGCCCCAAGTCCAGTGTTTTTCTAACACAACGTTTATATAAAACAAATGTTCCGGTACGTGAAGAAGACTAAAGGAATGAAGGAGGTATTTGGCTGTCCTTTAATTTTGCATGTGTTTAATGTTACCTGAGAGAAATGCACCCATTTTCATTTTGAGCCTCATCCACAAACTATGCTGGGCGATTGTGCAAAGAGCCAGCATGCTAGCTGCTTACAGAAAGGAAATGGAGCTAGGAACGAGTGCTGGATGTTCAACGGCGCAACTCAACGGCTTGTAGGCAATGTTTGCTTTTTGTTCAACACTCTGTACCTCTGACTTCTTTTGTCACATCCGGAGGATTAAATTCCAGAGGTAACAGGGCTGACAGCTCTCGTTTGGCCTACCACTGACAGAAACTGGCTAGACATTTCTGGTCTGGGTTCAGCTACCAGGCTCATCTTCTAGTTGTGGGAGTGGAGATGAAAGCAGCGTATTTCAATTAGGCTCACCATAGAGATGATCTGGAGCTGTGAATTAATTGAAGACCAAGGGGGACAGCTCCTGCATAATAGAGGCCACGGAGTCTCACTCCGTAATTACAGTTAAGTTCAGCCCTATGTCAAATAGAAATCAAAGGTGATCATTAGGCCCATATCTAATCAGATGGTTCTTTCTTTCATCATGAAGTACAAAAAAAATCCCATGTTTCTTTCTATTTCAAAAAGCCATTTGGGTTGAAAATGAACCTGTGTGAAAGATCTTTATTCCTTCATGGACACAAACAAGTTTTCCACTGTTGCATGGAAAGACCAGAACAATGACAGTATTCGGAAGAGAAGTGGCAGGGGGGAAGGAAAACTGCCTTTTTGGCAGTACTCACGGAACACTACTTAGGGTAGGTGGAGTCCTGCTGGGTTTAACCAACTGTTCAGATCCCCTGTAACATTTTACCGGCCCCCAGCTTCGTACTGTACATCTAAGAACAAGCCAAAAAAGCTCATATATACATATATTTTAAAAGACACAAAACTCTTAAGCACACATCCAAAGCAGATCAATTGCCTTTGCAATATTCTCAGAACAAAATGTTCCACCAGCAGATCTGATAAGAAGAGCCAAAAAATGGAAAACACTTGCTACCAATTTATTGTAGTCACCCATAAACTATTACTAGAACATTATGTATTGGGGTTCAAGCCAGAAAGCTATTAAAGCGGACTGCACTAGTGTCTCTCCACTATGCTACTGAAGCATTAATAAGTCCTTAGAGAATTGTGTTTATGTTGAAAGAATCATCTCATAATCAAATTTCCACACGCAAAAAAATGCAGCTCTTTTTAGAATTACTGTGTGCCTTTGCTCTCTCCCCCACATTGGCTACTGTCTCCACAAATACCATCATTTTCTATGTTTCTGTCTGGCCCAAACCCTGACGTACATTCTTTGTGTTCCAAGCTGGACAAATTTCAAGATAAATGGTGCTAATTGACAGTGCTAATGGGAGCAGGATGTACCACATCCCTTCCCCTGTTGTCTCTGCCTAAGTGTCTTCCTCACTCCTTAAGGTCATTTTTAGTGTAAGAAGAAAAAGAGTTAAAAGATAATGCTAAAAGGGTATAATTACTCTTTTTTCTTTTTTCTTTTTTTTTTTTTTTTAACTTTTAACATAAATAATAAACATCCAGTGGTGTTCTATGGGACTGTGTTTCCAATTCCTGTTACAGGAAAACCTCTAATAAATCAAAAATCTCCTTCTCCATTTAAGAGAGAACACTGATATGCAGGAAGATGATGATTAACCCCATGACTTAATGTTTTACCTCAACAGTTATGTTTTTCTTTTGAAAAGAATCTTTTCAGATTCTTTCCTCTGGTATTACACAGGTGTAAAGCACATAGAATAGCAGGCCAAGCAGAATGGTGGCAGTTCCTCAAACACTGGAAGCTCCCTAAAATACTAAGTCTTAAAAGTCAAAGTGAACTAGGCCACCAGACAGACTTTACCTTCTACCTTAATTAAGTACAAAAAGACCTAAAGTTCTAAGAAGGCAAAACGTTGTACGCATCTATTTATATTATCCGAAGCAATTTGTTTAGTTTTGAAATTTGCAGTATTTCTTCTGGTGATTATTAGTAGTATCATCAACACCGTATTTCTTCTCATTATTAGTAGTAGTATCATCATCACCATCACATAAGAATTTCATCCATATTTCCCCTCATAAGAACAGCAGAGAATTTGGGAAAGGGCAAATTAAGATAACATAACACTGTTTATGATTTCTGTTTACAATCCCAGGAATATTCTTATGGTTTGGAATCACTGGGAAAGCTCTCCTGTTCGCTAACATGTAGACTGTTCTCATGGGGAAAAAAAAGTTAAACTTCTGCGCAAACAAAGAGAATCTTCAGCAACAATATATCTATTCAGTGCCCATAACTACCTATTTTAGGAATTTGTTGGACAAATGGCATTGAATTTGATCAGATCATATTGATACGCTTGAGTTCAAATAGTCCGATTTGAAGAAATGTTAAGAACTTGCTGCTCTTACTGGTGTCAATGGAAATCACAGAAACTTAGCATCTCTTTGACTTACCCAATAGTACGCACCAGGAAAAAAACAAAGGGTGGGGGTGGGAGGGGAGGAGGGGAGGAAGAGAAGATCAAATGTATCTCTCAGGTGACTTCACTCTATCCCACTGCATTTTTTATCTCTTGATTAATGACTGTGGGATATATTGCTTCCTCAGGCAGCACATTTAGGTGTGGAGCTTTTCTAATTGCTTGTGTAACTAGTTGCATTCCAATCAAACTTACAGCAAAAATAATAAGCAATCACTTCTGTACGTACTGGTTCATAGGACATCAGACAGTGATTTTGCACAAGACAAACAGACCAAATCTACAACTAAATCTCTCTCTGTAGTCTGACTCTTCACAACACGCCTCAAGCTCTGCTGTCATCATGAAACTCAACAAAATCTTCAACTCAAGAGGTCCTTTTTGATTCTTCAAAGGACGCAGGAACAGGTGCTGGCATAACAACATTTCAGCTAGCTGTTTTAAGCGAGACCATTAACATAATGCTGAAAGTCTCACTATGCCAGGAAGAGAAATGAGAAGACGGTAGCAGGCAAATCTACAGCCAGAAAGGCCTGGGAAGGCCCAGGTCTCAGACTTCATCTAGAACTTATTCAATTACTGAATTATTACACCTTCTATTTCAACTCCATTAGTGCATACACTTGCAAAAAAGTTGTCCACTGCTTCACTGAAAGGTTTACATTAAGACCGAAGGCTGGTGCCCAAGAGAAATGTCCTGGATGTTGCCTATGCCTAAAAGGCAAGATGTGCCTAATAAGATATTTCTGTAAAGGGAAACTGAAGTATGATATTAATAAAAAATAAACGATGTTAACTTATGTTAAACCCTTCTCCTCCAAAAATACACAACTGAAAAAACCCTACCCAACAGTACTAATGCACAAGCAAGTCTTCTCCATCTGCCAAATATGTAGGTCATTTAAATGAGTGACAGAGACAAAGAGGCCTGATTTTAATTCATGAAATATTCCTGCTAATAGCAAAGTTATTGAGACATCTGTTAAAAGCCTGACCTGTTACAATGGGGGGATATCTAAAATGACTGAAATTTCTATTTAAACTAATGCTACACTATTTTACTGGGCATTTTAAAAAGGTATTGCTATTAATGAAAACATTATATAAATTAGAAACAGGCCCGCAATAATCCTCCAGATAAAATCAAGCACTGTGTTCTAATGCTATGGTATGAGCTTTTATTTGTGTGCACACTACTTGTATATATTACAATAGAGCAGTTATAAAAAAATAAAATCTAAGAGTCATAAGCCCAGTTTAAAGTTTGGCAGGGAACAGTTGGCAGACTATTAAAAACAAAAAAGTAAATATGTTTCATGGCCTGCATGTAATTGAACATTCTTCAAATTCCTCTAATGGAAACATCAATAAAGCGGAAATCCTTGAAACACGGATGCAGGTAGATAGATGTGACTGAGGGCAAACTTCTCTACCCAGAATGAATAATGGACCTTCAGACAAAAAAAAAAAAAAAAAGAGCATTTAATAATGGGCCGCCCACTCAATACTACCAATGAAGTTAGGCTTTTGCTTTCAGGGTAGTGGTGAGGTAAACAGAGCAAGGTGGCAAACGCGTGACGAAAGCTGCTCAGCGGGTGCAAAGTAGACAGGAAGTCAGCACCCAAGGAAAGGGAGCTCAGCATCAAGGGAAATCTTCCAAAGTCATGCACAGGACTGGGCTCTGGTATGTAATGAAGATAAAGTCTATTCTGTCATGGCTTTCAGAAGAACTAGGTCTCATGATGTATGAGATGTGAGATATAGGTGGCGAGTATCTTGCTCTCAGAGGCTGGATGCTGTTTCAGGAGCTCTTCACTGAATGCTCTGCTTCACACTGGCTCATTCCCAAAAGCCAGTGTTGGAATCACCAAGGTTGGAAAAGACTTCCAAGATCATCCAGTCCAATCATCCACCTATCACCAGTATTTCCCACAAAACCATGTCCCTCAGTACAACATCTAAACATTCCTTGAACACCTCCAGGTTGGTGACTCCACCACCTCCCTAGGCAGTCTGTTCCAGTGCCTGACCACTTTCTCAGATAAGTATTTCCTAACGTCCAGCCTGAATCTCCCCTGGAGCAACTTGAGGCCATTTCCTCTAGTCCTATTGGTAGTTACATGGAAGAAAAGGCCGACTTCCACCTTATCACAACCTCTAGGAAAAAACTGTGGGAAACAGTTCAAAGGCTTTGCTGAAGTCTAAATAGGCTAATGAAAAAGATTCTCCCTCACCCACCAGGCAGATCACTTGATCATAGAAGATCAGGCTCGTTAAGCAGAGTCACAGAGAAAGGAGTTACAATGAAGAAGTCGCAGGTCTTCACTCCACTTTCTAAGGGAGCACTCAACACAACGCCTGAACTCCAAATCAAAGTGAAATCTGAGTATGTACCAGCCTTTCTTCTCTTTCTCCTCCCATTCTTGCTTCCCAAGATGGAATATACCCACAGACATGGAAGTTGTAGACTTTCTGCAGGATGGCTACTGCTCTGGATGCCTTGTGGACAGAAGAGACATTGAAATGCACAGTACCAACTGCATAAATAAACAGGTATAGCAATAACAGTTCCACAGAAAGATTCCAAAAGCCTTTGAATCATAATACAGGGTAAAATAGAGCTCTGAAAGTTTAACATGAGACAACCCATATGTCTTTTTCATTTAGTTTATGCTTTCCTTTTTCTGAATCTAAAAATCCCGAGTAGTAGAGCAATATAATTTCATCAGAAACGTGTTTCTGTTTACAAGAAGAAAGCTCAAACACACTTTTATTTAAAACTTGTGGATCAGCCAAGATAAACTCAATACCTATGACAAAAACACTAGCATATGCAGAAATAAAAGGTCTAATACTTGTTCCTCTGCCATTATAAGATATTAGACATCCCCCCAGCATTCATTTAGGTCATAATACACAGCCAACTGATGAACCACCCATGTAAAATCTCGTCTTTTTTTTTTTTTTTTTTAAATGAGCAAGGCAGAGATCGGGGTTTTACTGCTTCTCCAGAGATATTATACAAATGTTCACAGTTTTATAAATGCCTTCATTTTTTCCCCCCCTCACGATCATTGTTTTACCACTTTCCTTATTGCTTTTTCCTTTTTCTATTGCTGTGTGAGGCATCAACATACATTGTAAAATACATATACCAGGGAGACAAAGTGCCTCAACCAGTGGCCTATCAAACATACAAAATACACAGATTATTCCTTCAACATTCAGCTATAAAAGCAGTACACACAGATAACAACAGTAAGAAAGAAAAGTGAGAGCTTCAAACTGCCAGTCTCCCCTTTGAAATAAAACGTTTAATCTTGACTTTTCCAATCCTATATTTCTGAATACTTCTCATCACAACTCTAACAATCTCTTAATTGTATTTTTGAATGGAGTAAAGGCACACCTTAACAAAGTGAAAAGGAAAAAAAAAAAAAAAAAAAGCAGTAAACGGTGCCTAAATGGGTTATCTTCTACTTTGGTAAGATCAAGGGATATTCCTATATTATTTCGCTCCTCTTTCCAAATTCATGTTCCTTCAGTACAGACAGTGGTTTCAAGGAAAATGATTGAAATCCTACTTAATTAGAATCAAATAAACGTAATCAAAGAAGCATAACAGCGCCTTTGCTTGTAGTCATTATGAAATGGACACTAGGAAAAGAAAATGGAGTAAGAGTCAGGTCTGTTCTGATGTAGATGTCTCACCACTGTTTTCAGTACTGCAATATATGTAGCCATGAATAGGATGCTGATCAGCACTGAATGCTCAAAATCCAGTTACAACTTTTCTTGTTGTGTATTGAGTATTTTTCGTTGTTTCCACAGGTAGGAGGGACAGAGTAGGGAACAGGGGAACAGAGACCTAAAGAAAAAAGCTCAAAGTTCATAGCAGTCTTCGCAAACGAATCCCCAGGCTCAGCTGAATATGTACAAGAGGAGGCACAGCCCTGTGTTTGGGACTGGACCGGTATCCCACTGTTTGCCTGCTACAGCACTAGCCCTATACCAGCTCTTCCAGCTCCAGCCACCACACAACAAATATAGGTCAGGGTATGGCTGAGAGAACCCTTCATGCTCTAAAACTTTGAGGGCTCTGTTACAGACTTAAAACATGGAAAATTACTGAACAATAATTTTCTCCTTTTTGTTCCTAATTCAGGAATCTCACTGGACCCACAGTCCTCTCAAAGCCTTACTGAAAGCAAACGAAAAGCACCGTTCTACCGGGTACTTCAGAGCGGAAAGGAAGGACAGCGGTGTTAAGCCTGTGGGAATTGAATGTAAGTAAAATTCCCTCTCAGAGAACTGCACTGCCACGTTTTCAGACCACAGAGTGCCAACAAGGTGAGCAACACTTAAGAAGTAGATTATTAACATGAATGGAAGCCTCTTACAAAGAGATGACTTCCACTTGAAAAAAAATAAAGAAATAAATTGCAACTGTCTGCAGTTTTTTATACTTATACAGTCAACAGTAACAGCACTGAAAAGTACGAGTGGGGGAAAATATTACCCAATTTTCAGTGCATGTGCACTTCACAGCTTCGTGGAATGAAAAGTTTTGCTGTTCCCCAGGAAGTCGGGATGTCCCGCTCCTGCAGGCAAATCCATATCCTTGCCCTTTGCATTCATATGTCACTCATCTGAAACTATTAGAGTCCTCTATAAAGATTCCTCCTCAAGAAATTTGCCTAAGGTTGAGAGCTTAGCTACTTTCTCCCTTGCTTACCCGGTCCTTGTAACTTAATACTGTAGGAAACAAAAGTCCTTATTTACAGCAATTTTGCTGTTTAAAGAGTTTTGATTATGCTTCTCCTAAGCAGTACAGAAGAAGCTGGGATTCTTTCCTATGTTCTTAAATACAGTCATTTTAGGAAATATTCTTTAATACTGAAAGTGCAGCTTCAGCATCTTCTAGATGACATGACTTTTTCTATTCCATGAAACTTCACAATTTCATTTTCTACCATTTTGAATCAGAAAACAAAACAAAACAACAAAAGAAAACCCACAAAAACAACACATTCTATTGAGTCTTTTATAAAAAACGAAAAAGGTTAAAACAGCACAGTCTTTCACCTGAGACAGTCAAGGCTCAGGGACAAGACTTTATTCAAATTAAGGACTTGAACATGGTTGTTCTTCATCTTGTGTAGAGTGACTGGACACAAGGCAAGTGACCATTCTGAAAGAGGTTCTGTTGCTTTGACCAGGCATTTTTTAGGAATGCTATAAACCCCAGGAAATGGTTAATAAAATTAGGTAAAACCCTTTAAAAGCTCTAAAACCAAATGTAATCTCTACTAGTGTCAACATTATTGTGTATGATTAAATTAAATACAATTTTCTCTGATGTATTTGCCCACACTTGCTTGCAAGTTCTTCTGCTGTCTTCTGATCTTCACTGCATTTTGTCCTGACTTTTGCACTCACAGTTGGTGATTTCTTCATATTTGCTATTTCCCCTCTTCTCTCACTGTCAAAAGGCGACCCCAAAACCAGTGCCTGACTATATTTCTAAACCGACCTCCAGGCGTCATGGCAGCAGGAAATGACCATTTCCAGTCTCAATATTTCCCATTTTACAGTAAGTTCATGGCATGTTTTTACTCAAGAAGATGTTTGGTTGAAAAGGGTTCTTTAAAGGTACAAAATGGATCCATGAAGTTCAAATCTTTGTCAATTCAAGAACTCTTGTCAAGTTCCACTAGGTAAACAGCGATGCTTTGATGTATAAACAAAGAAACTCCACTTTAATGCAAATAAGACTTAAGATTTTCTATTCTTTTCCCCTGAGAGTGAGAGAAAAGCATAAAAGATTTTCTAACAGGCTGAGATAGATCTCTTCCCAATAACTTGGCACACGCGGTATATACTGAGAGTTTGTAATAAAAGAATGATCAATAGACCCACAGACTGCACATACGTTGTTACAGTTAGCAAGCAGCAACCATATTCTAATTCCACATCTTAGAAACTACTTCTGTTTCTCTTTTTTGTTATTTTTACAACTGTGTCAGCTTTGTACAAGAAACCATGTTAAAGTTCTGATAGTAAATATGAGGCCAAGTGTTCTAGCTAAGCTAGTTTATTTCTCTCTACTTGTATTATTCAAATGCATTGGGCTTAGTTGTGTTTAAAAAAAAACATACAGTTCTAGTTTAAAATATATAGTTTTTTAATATATGGAATGAAATTTATCACAGTATGCAGCAGCTCTCTGTTTAAAGTTATAAAACTCATTACAAAACTCATTTTCAGGTAACTTGGGGTGAGGGAATAGGGGAAGATACAGCTGATGCTTTAAATTATGCAGGGATGGAATCTTCATACAAGCTGTCAGTCCTGATGAGCATTTTAAAATGCTTTTTGTGTTTAAAAAAAAAAAAAAAGTGGTTTTGGGTTACATTTATGGCATATTGAACAAAAAATACAGGATACGTGCAGAGGAGCTACTTTTCTCATCTTTATGTCTCCCAGTGTTTTAGGGAACTGTAGGGCTAGAAATGAAGGGCATAGCACTGGTTTCAGTGCCTCGAAAGATGGAGAACCTTGAATACTATGCTGATCATAAAAAAGCATTTCAACAGTTTCTTAAAGTAGAAAAGGTTTTCAGGGAACGGAATGCAAAGAGAAAACACAGGATGCTGGAAGGCAGCATGGAGAAAAACAGATTGAAAAGATTTAACCTGAAATATTTCTACATTTATTTTCTTACTTGCATTTTTGAGCCCTAATCTTCAGAGCTAAACCTTCCAGAAGTTTCAAAGAGTACTTAAAGGTTTCTGGAACACTGACTGCCAGTCTGAATCCACAGGTTTTGTCTTTTTCACTTGTTTTCCTTCCAACACCACTACTATTCCACATGCAAAAATGAAAAACACCTAATCCATCAAATTGGGTTTGATTTACACAGGGGAAATATATATATATGTTGCTCTGGGTATCAGACACTTCTGTTTCCAAACTCTAGACCAAAAATATGAAGGCTCAATACGTAGACACAAAACCGGCTGGTTTTGGTTAAAAGCAACAACGAAATTTTATAAATGAGAAAAAATTACATGATAGAAACCAATGGGGGTTGGATGGTATTGATTTTTTATTAACATTTCTTAAACACTTCCAAAGAAAGAGAATATTATTAACACTGAATGTCTTCCAAAGGAACCTATTAACAAATGCTCAGCCTAGACTAAGAACCAGAAATATGACAAGTAAAAAGGCAACCATGATCACAGCATTAATCAAATTCTCTTTGCCTTTTCACAGGCAAGACCAAGACCATAAACAAAATTGAAGTGCCAGGGCCAGCACGGAAACCTCATATTTTGATTCAGCTTTATCAGGCAGATTCTAAATCATCACAAACCATGGGAGCAGGTTGATAGTAAACATCTGGTTGTTTAACCATCTGCTTTATCTTGACTGATGCTGGAATCAGAAAGTCCAGAAAGAAAAGAAGAGCTTCCACTTGTTCACAAACTCAGTGACGCACTGTACCCTTTACAACAGAGAAGTCTTCAAGTCTTCGTTTAACTTTAGTAGAGTATCCCAAAATGGTACTGTCTCAGTAGCATCAAATTGAATCACATGCATCTTTAAAGTCAATGAGATCTGCTGCTGTTTTGCCTTCTTGAAGAAGAAACACAGCAAAAAAAACAGTGTACTAGAGTGTCAATTCTAAATTCACATTAGGCATAGAAGAGAACCAACTACTATTTTCACTTGAACAGCATCTGAAGAGTTGTCAGCAAAGCCTATACCATTTTAACTACCTCAGTCTTCTGTATCAGTTAATCATAGAATCACAGAATCATTAAGGTTGGAAAAGACCTCCATCTAGACCAACCGTCCACCTACCACCAATGTTGCCCACTAGACTACGTCCCTTAGTACCACATCTACACACTTCTTGAACACCTCCAGGGACAGTGACTCAACCACCTCTCTGGGCAGCCCATTCCAGTGCCTTTCCAGCCTTTTGAAGAAGAAATTTTTCCTCATATCCAACTTGAATCTCCCTTGACACATTCCCGCTCATCACTGTTAGTCAGGAAAAAAGGCAGACCCCCACCTTGCCACAACCTTCTTTCAGGTTGGTGTTGAGAGCTATAAGCTGAGCGTCCTCTTCTCCAGACAAATATTTGTGTCACAGAGGTAGTAACAATAATTTACACAATAACAGAGTTTTAAACCAAAAGAACCTGAGACCAATCTTGATTCCTAAGCCTACATGACAATGCCTAGCTCAAATTCACACTGCACAGAGCTAATTTCTCCCTACAACAGACTGGTCTTGGATAGAATTGCTTAAGAAAGTTCAAAGCACAGCCACACAGAGAGCTAGCAAATGAACTTCGTGGATGATCAAGAGTAAGATGTTCAAACTCACCTCCTGGCCAACTTTACTTTAGAAGAACAAATCAGTCGCAATATACAATTTCCAATACTTGACATTTTTAATTAAAAAAAGTTATGTAGGCATCAGTAACTTTTCCTGAAATGTGACTTTGCACACTTCTAATCCTAAAATAAATCAAGCCTTGCAGAAGAGCAGAGGGCATGATCTCCTAATTGGATGATCCACTACCGAAAAATGATCATAAGAACTTCAGGCATGGCTGGATCTATTATTGAAATACTGAGCTGACATTTGATAAAGATAAAATAAATGTGCACAAATAATAGACAACAAATCTTAAGTCAAGCTTTTGGGAAAGAAAGTATAAGCAGGTTGAAAGTTTCATCATACAAGATAGGCAGATATGGGTGAATAAGAGCCAACTGAGAACACCCTTTCAGTCACAACATCAACTAACTGGCATATAATATTGTTCTGGATCTACAGAAAAAACCTCCACCTACTGAAAGTGATAACAGTACTCAGCTTCCCATCTCAACTGCCCCAAACCACACCATCCTCAAACTGTCACATAGAAATCAGTCACCATGAAAGATTACCAAAAGCTTCTAAAAAATACACTATTGAGTACTGTGACTGTAAAGTTCTGAGGGTGTCAGCAAACTTGTACAGTTCAGAAATACTGTGTCCCTACTGATTGTACCTGGCAAGCAAGCTGGAAGACAAAGTTCAGATTCTGTCCCAAATATAACTCTGCAGGGAAAAAAATTAACTAACCACAGAGGGTTTAACAAGTCATTTGAACTAGAGTCATCATTCTCTGTTCAATTCTTTTTATATAATGCCTTCTTCCCTCCACACCTCAACTTTCAATTTCTTTTATCTCTGGAAAATAGTGTTTAAGTACAGTTATCTATTGTCCTTGCTCATCCATGCCATCTGTGCCCAAACACTGGAGAGTTACACTGTCAGAGAAGACACTGAAGGCTTTTAAAATTACCAAGTAATCAAGTGCAATGTACAATTCTGTTGACTGGTCTGGATTAACTACCAAAATTGGCTGATAGAAAGATATGAGAATCTTTCCAAGAGGTTAAAACCTATAGCCAATAGAAGTAGCTGCAATACAAAAAAGCAGATTCTTCTCCCTTTAAATCACATCCCATAGAGGCAATGAAGTAAATCCCTTAATCTCTTTTTAAGTAGCTGTTTTATCCCAACTTCCTCTGTGGTTTATACCCTCAAAGTATCCACACCACAACTGAAGATCAGCCTAGGCAAGAAGCTTCAAGTTCCTTTTCTTCATAAAGTATTTATAATTTAAACAAAACCAACCAACCAACCGAATAAACAAAAAAAAAACAACAACACCCAAGAGACCTAATAAACTGAGTTTGGACTTCCTAATCTTTTACCCTTCATCCAAAACCATGCATCAAAAGAAACATTTACCACTTCTAAAACCACCATCGCATATTCACTGAAGCAAGCCGATGATTAAAAGCACTGTATTTTTGCATGTTTTACAAGAACATAACGGATCACAGATCTGTTCTGAACGTTGTACCGATTTATAGATTACAAATGCTGAACAGAGATTCTAAGTCTGTATCCATGCACAAGTTTCTCTATTCTTCATCACAGTATTCAGTAGAGCATTGGGCACATCCAAAGGAATCTGTCAAGAGTCATTCTTAAGGTGTCAAACTGACTTGCTCCAGGATTCCTAGCAAGCTGGGGTGGATTGAAATGCAGCCCTATAAATCTAAATCTCCTAATCATTTGATCAAACGGAACAGGTGAAGATAAATCTTAGAAAAAACTTTCAGAAGAAAAGCTCAGTAATAAGTGTTAAATGATGAGGCTATTCTTTGAAGAAAACAACATATGCGCATTTACAATGTTGGACCATGCATTCCTCAAACAACCACAACTGCACACTTAAAAGATGCTGGATTGTGAAGGCAAAAACGTTCACTAACAGTCTTCAATTTATTGAGGACATCCAGCAGGGACACAATTTTTATCCAGTTATTTATTTTTTAATAAAACACTTTCCATTTTCACAGAACTTTACAAGCATTAACTAGACATCATAATCCTCACCAGGGAGGCAAGTAGCATTATCTGCACATTACAGATGGGAGATTCCATGTAGAACATTTGGGTAATGCCTCTAAGACCACAGCTGAACTGACACTGGTGCCAAGAGGAGTATAACCTTGCCCCAAAACTCACATTTACATCACACTTCTCAAATTACATCCTACAATGGTTTCTTCATTTAATAAAAAAGGTCAGTCATATCTTTCAGTTTGGATGAAGAATAGTTTGCTGTAGATGTTGACAGTATTTACCTTGTGACGCAGATGATTCCACTAACTCAGCAGAGGAAACACCACCACGATGTTGAAGGTTATAAACCAAAGTGTAAAATTTTAAGGAACATGCCAGAGAGGCAGATGGTTCTATAGTAATGAAAGGAGAGCATTATAAACTAATACCACATTCCACAATCTCCTTCCTTGTTTAGACATATGCACCATGACTATTTACTAAACCCATCACACATCTTTACATTTCATCATCTGCATCAGCTCTGAATTTTTTTTGTGTTTGTTTTTGCTGAAATAAAGATAAACAGAAATCTTCACACCTGGTGCTCACATTTAAAGTCACAGCACAGATAAAGAACCACTCACGAACTGGGAGAGACGCTCCATCGCTGAATTATGGGCTCCTGTAACATTTCATTCATTTGGTTAATGCGTTTCTTTGAACTTTTCTGTCCTAAGTGCACAAGATACATGAGCATATCATCACTTTCATGGCAGCCCAAATCACCCACTTTCCATAGCAGTAGATTGCCATGTCACAGAGAGTGTGATTAGGAGGTCATCAGAGTACACAAAGCACCAGATTAAAGCTGAAAACCAAGACATATTTGTTCCTTTGGTTATTTAAAAAAAAAAAAAAAAAGAAAAAAAAAGAAATGTCAGCAGAGAAAGAAAGTCCCGTTGTAATTGAAAAACCTGAGACTTAACGTATGGTTGAAAATACGTCACCTCTGCAGGGCTGTTTAGACTTTTTTTAAGCCAACGGTATGTTTTTTCACGACAGCAAAAAACATGGATTTATTATAATGCGGCCTCTATTTACATTCGGTATCAATTTGATAGTCCAGCAGTATTTGTTGCTGCACTAAATTGAAAAGCAAATAGCAAAAGGATGCATGCACGTTACTAACTTTGAGATCCCTTTCATTCCGTCTGTAGATCGCATCGCTAACTATGTCACAAAAAAGCCAATAATTCTTTGGATCCCCGCATCTCTCTCAACTACAGTGCACTATGATCCGCCTCCTGCTTTTATAATAGAGGAATCTGAGTCTGCCAGTCTGCTATCCTTTCTGAGAAAATCCATCAGAAAGAAGGGAAGCAGGCAAGCTATCATAATACACCACTGATGTCCAGGAAACGCCAGCCTAACAGCTGTCACAACAAAGAGACTTCAAAGTCACAGCAGAAAAACTAACAATTGCCCTTACTAACACCATATCATTAATGAAAAACTATGAAAACCATAATCGACATAAGAAGAAGAAAGAAGCGAGAAAAGAAAGGGCAGAAAGGGAGGTACTTGTTTAGGGGGCTTTTTTTTCCTTTTGTTTTTACGGAGAGATCCAGACGTCCACATTCTCCAAAATGCCCTTGATTAAAATCTTCAAGAAATTTATCATCTGTGCCACCTCTAACCTTATGTGTTCACACTGCAAATTTTCAAGGAAAAACGTTTCCATCATGTCCTTGGTGCAAGTACTCGAGGATGTGCCTTTCTCACGAGCTCTGAAAATCTTAAAACCCCTTGTCTCCTTGGAGGAAGTAAACGGATGCCTGCTAAGCACTTAGGTTTACATAACACTTCTTCCCCCTTATTTATTGAAAAAAAAGTGTTTTTTAAAAGCATTTCTCATTTTGAGAACACTCAATGCTTTCTATCTTTTTTTTTTTTTTTTTAAGTATTTTTGGCAAAGTATGTTTTTGATTATTTAAAGATAATCTCTATTCTAAATTGCATCTGACTCACATAACCTCCATACTTTAGAAACCACAATAAAAGTGCCATATATTAACTATAAATGAATAGGGAGTGAGTCAGTGAATAGTAAAGGACATTCCATGGAAATGCTCGAGCTGCATACTAAGCTTTTAGAAAAATATTCTATTTATTTCATTTTTAGAATTAACAGTATAGGTTACTTGGAACAAAGAAACTACTCCTTTTTTAATTCCCAGATACAAAGTCTTTTGTTTTCCGTACAGGCCTTTGTCTACCGTACAAAAAGGCCTTTAGTGAAGCGATAGAAACACTGGTGTTCTCACAGGAAGAATAGTCGTAACTTGTACATACTTTCATTAAGATTTTTTTGTTTAACACTTTCTCTGGGAATACCTCATTCTATGGCCTTTGCAAGGCCATCTTACAATACTTGCTTCCAGAAATGACTTTAAGAAATCATATGTTTTCTCCAGCTACTAGTTCAAGTGTGCTTAAGTTCAGTGCTTTAAGTAGCAAAAAGAAAAAAAGAAAAATCCCAACAAAACAACAGTTGATACTTCTACTTGGCAAGGCTTGCATCCTCAGCAATGTCCTCGTACTGAATATATGAAGAAGTTCATTAAATACTAACTGAAATTTTCCATGCATCATCATGTTTGCAGATCCGCACTGGGGAGTCATGCCCCTTACTGCATGCAATAAGAATGGTATAAATAACTACACAGAAATCCTAAGTAGGGGACATGAGACAAACAGAATTCTTACAGCACAGGATTATGGCTATAAAAAGAGTCCTATCTCCTGTACTATTAAACCCATAGCTTCTGTCTGAAAAACAATTATTTTCAGGATCAAACTCTGGCAGAACTAAGATGCTTACTGTGGATGAACCTATGAAAAAGGTTCACTACTCCAATTTAAAGACTGAAAAGTTAGCTGGACCAGAACCCAACCATATCTCACACATGATGTGGGAGCAAATCTGAGATGGGGCTTATAGCACTCCCGGAAGCCATAATTCAGTTCCAGAAGCCATTAACAACCTAGGTGCTGAGCACGCTGGAGGATTCCAGCACAAAGTAAGGGGAAAAAAAGAAGAAAAAAAAAAAGAAAGAAATACACATAGAAGGAATTCCTCAGTGCATCTGTGTGTACAAAACCCAAAGGCCTGCAATAACCTCTCCCATCTCCTCTCCTGCCCTGGACTGCCCTGGGTGGTTGGATGGACAGAAGTCATAGAATCATAGAATCACAGAATCATAGAACGGCCTGCGTTGCTAAGGACCACAATGATCACCTAGTTTCAACCCCCCTGCTATGTGCAGGGTCGCCAACCACCAGACCAGGCTGCCCAGAGCCACATCCAGCCTGGCCTTGAATGCCTCCAGGGATGGGGCATCTACAACCTCCTCGGGCAACCTGTTCCAGTGTGTCACCACCCTCTGTGTGAAAAACTTCCTCCTAATATCTAACCTAAACCTCCCCTGTCTCAGTTTAAAACCATTCCCCCTTGTCCTATCACTGTCCACCCTTGTAAACAGCCATTCCCCCTCCTGTTTATACACTCCCTTCACGTATTGGAAGGCCGGAGTGAGGTCTCCCAGGAGCCTTCTGTTCTTCAGTCAACTTCCAACACAATTGTCCAACCACATCTTCGCTATTTCCTGTATGGTAGGCAGTCAAGGACCACCCAAAATAACAAAAGATAACATTATAAATTAGCTATTAGCCTCACATTAAATAGAGGGGACTAAAGAGGACAACTCTTGTAGCCAGTATTCCACAGGGACTGATCAAGCTAATGCACAGCTCTCACATGGTGACACAAGACCGGTGTTTGTGGATCCTTGCCTATTTTCCACCCTACTCATCTGTCACTACCACGCAGGGAAAGTTCAGGGTTCAAAAACGAGTCCACCCACCTATACCCTATACCTTTGGCTCACAGCAATAGTAAGTAATCTGCTCTGTTAAATGACAGCTTGGGGCAGCAGCTCTTTCAGCTGTTTACCTAAATAAAGAACGCCTGGGTAGGATACTAGTAACTACTCTTAAATCAACAGGTGTTTTCTATACATGGTAAAATAAGGATGTGCACATATGAGAGCCTAAACCTGTTCCCATTTAATCCTCACAGTAGGAAAAAAAAAAAAAGAAAAAAAAAAAAAAGAGGAGGGGGACAAAAGCATATGTCCGCCCACCCAACCAATGCAACTCTTTTCACCTCTTCTCAGATGGAGATGTATACTCCCCTTATACCTCTGCCAGTAAAACCAGAAGGAGGAGCGAAACTTAATGAGATATAAAAATATAACTGGATTCCTTTTTGTATCATTTGCTGCTTTTATTTTTGGACTGTTTACCCATGGACGTGACATGATCTGTAGCAACACAGCACAACCCTAAAACCCAGCATCCCTCTTGGCAAGACTTGCTTGAGTGTCTCCAGCAGACCATCCCAACTCTGAAACTGAAATGCAACAGACAAAAGGATGAAGTAATTCCTTTTCTCCAAGGTTTAGCGGGCCATGAGTGCTAGAGAGGTAAGGACGGGTAAGGCATTTCCCAAGGGGGATAACTGGGGCAGATATGCCAGCACTTTCCATTGGGAAGATAACAGTTCTAGTGGGTGGAAGAAAAACAGCTATCATCTCTTTCAATTGTGTAACTTTAAGAGAACATTTTTCAAAAGCCCAAGGACTAACTGTTGATGGTAAAACTTCACATACTGCCAGCAAAGTCTGCAGTGGCTCTTTACCTCTGTAACTCAAAATGTCCTCTCTTAAACCTCCCTTCAGCTTCTTTCCTCTGCATCCTTTGTGTGACCAAATGGTCTAGGTTTTGCCCAGCTTACAAAGCAGAACAGTGTGCTTTTATCAAATCAAAAGACTCAGACTAGCAAACTAAATGACATTTCCAAATACATCTGGTTCACCTGGTGCAATTTCCCCCTCTTCTTCCAGTGATTTACAGATAATGTAGGATTGCCAAAGCTGGGAGTGTTCCCAGGTTTATATCTGGAGTATTATAAAGAATGGCATTTGCTTTTCTTTCTCCCACACATGCCAGTGAAGTACGACTTTCTCAAACTAAAACACTCCAGAATTGAAAAACTCCAGCCCCCTAATACCACAAAAGCTTAAAGGCCTGTCCCCAGATGTGTGATCCAAGTCAGTCAAAAAATGTAAAGCTACAAATACAAAATCCTCATATACATGGAAAACTCTTTAATACAGCTCCTGCTTCCCAGCCAGCTACAAAATGCATGCAGCACGGGTACTGCTCTGAAGTTGGAAGCAAGCACTATTTATACTGCAACAGAGAGTAAGTTCGGTCTTAACAGGAGGGATGCCAGCTTCCCAAGCTGGCATGCATGATGGTTTTGCATACACACAAAAATAAAAACGAGGAACAGAGGGCAGAAGAGGGAGCAAGAGCTGTATTCCTCTCTCCTCCTGTCAATATCTATTAAGAGCGCGAAACAAGCTGTAAACAGTAAAGAAGTCTTTACTAAGCAAAAATACCAACCCAGTTAATAGTGGTCAGGACAGTTCAATATTTTTAGGCTTAAACTTGTCCATTGTGGTTCACTAGGATGATAATTAATCTAAGCATTAATGAATGCTTATTAATCTAAGCATTCAGCGTCATCCTGCAGTCTTTATTGGAATGGACAAATTGGTGTTGAGTGCTCTCAGGTTGTGGGGAAAAAAATCTATGTGGAAACAGTTTTTCTATGTGATTGCACTAACTTATAGAAATGAAAGAAGAGGACAAAAGGAAAAACACCTAAGATGTCATTCCAGCCCTTCGCCAAGATACTGTAAAATGCAATTCTTAATTGCATTTCCTTGATCTTCCGCCTACATCAGTCTAGTTTCTACAGAACTGCACTGTTAAGTGATGTTCAGTTTCCTTTCTGGATGGGCCATTTGTTTTCTTCTAAGATTAGAAGCATGTAAGACCTTCTGACAACTACATGACCAAATCTGCTACAGGCCTACCTTGTACTTTACCTGTGAAATCACTCTGCTTCCAGGTCAGGAGTGTGTGTGGGAAAGACAGCTGCCAAGGGCAAACCATCACCAACAGACCAGTTCTGCAATGTCCCCTCAGCCCTTCTCTTCCCTGGGTGTTTCTCACACCTCAGCAGGGAGCGAGTTGAAAATCAGATTAATTATTCCATTGGCGATAGCCTGATTCTGCCTACGCTTCTCAAATGGATGGGTACAAGTACAGCCATACGATAGAAAAGGGCTGATCCACAAAGATAGCAGCTGAAGGCAGGCTGCTGCTACCGGAAGGAACCCTCTGTGCTGCAGTTCTCTATTTGGAAGCCCCAGGAAAACACGATTTGGGGAGCAGGCAAACCTGGCTGTTCAGCCAGACCAGTGTGCTCTTGCATGCGATCTCAGGCCTGCATGGAACTGTAGGCTTCTTACCACTTTCTTATAGGATAGGCTCCATTCCATGAAGCCAGCACGTGTAGTTCTCTGGAAGTCTTTGTGGTTCACACTGAAATTTTTCCTCACTGCATTTTACCCCTTTGAACATCTTAAAATAATCCGTATTTTTTTTTTTTTTAATTTTTGTCTTAATATTTTACACCCTTCAAATACTTGTAGATCGTTATCATATGTCTTAGTCATCGTTTAGTCCAAACTGTACATATTAAATTCTTGTAAGCTTTGCTCATATTTCAATCTCTTCAGCCTCTTAACTTCTGTTGCTCTTCTCTGAATTCTCCACTAATTTCTTGACAATTTTTTGGCAAGAGAGTGGCCAAAATAATAGTGTCACGGACACCTTACGGCTGTACAGAGATAAAGAGGAAAACTTATGCAGCACCAACATGACATTAGCTCTTCTCCAAAAAACAACAAATATGTTTCATCTGTTGTCCAGGGTCATTTATTTTGAGTGTCTTGCTCCTAAATACAAGTAAAAATAGTCATCAAAAATATGTAATAGCTTATAAAGAGAGATTAACATACTCAAAACTATGTGCAAATGAAAACTAATCTGCGTGTCACCCATGAAGAAGGAAACATGGAACAGTATTTACCTACAGTGTTGAAGAGCAAATAATAGCTGGGGGAAAGAAACGATCCATCAAAAAGAAACCACACCAAAATGAAGAATCTGGACAGTTTCTTCACCACAAAGCAAATTGGGGAGCAAGTTACAATCAAAAAGGAAGGAAGATGATGAAAAGTTCTTCAGAAAAGGACTTTTTAAAAAATATATAAAAAATATATAACTCTTTTGAAACTCTGGAAAATTCCAACATACAAAAGCTCTCCAAAATATGACAAAGGATGGTAGATTTCTGCGTTGCATAATTGAACAGAATTTTCTTCAGATGATCGGGCATGGGATACATATAATATATTAACTATCTAAAAGTTAGGTATCTAACTGAAGCCATCACAATACTCTCCAGCGTGCCAATAATCTCATCCTAAAACTCTAACATTATTTATTATTTATTTATCTAACATTATTTAGGATGGATAAGTCTACAAGGGTATTTCCCCTCCCCTCCGCTTATAACAGAGGGACACTAAATAGCTGTCTTGACTGCATTTTCCTTTAAAATTACTGAAATGTAGTAACCTGTACATAATCATCATTTTAAAATGTTGATCTCTGAACAAACTAACATAAGATATCAGATTGTACAAATCTAATTTTAGATTCTCTGGAATTCTCCAACTATTTGTTATTAAAAGAAAAAAAGAAAAAAGAAAAGGAAAAAAAGAAAGAAAGAAAAAACCTGTAGATGTGTGTTAAGGTATCCTTTATCCCTTCCAAGTAGTAAGCCAAGAACTACTGACTACCTCCTGTGTAGCAGATTTCCTCACAAGCAAGTCTGCAAACAGTGGTTGCAATGTGACAAGTTCAGTGCTATGGAAATCTGTCATTGCTTTAAGATGTTCAGTTCGAACTCTCCGAAATTGCTATTAACTAAGATTAAAGGAAGAGCATTTAGCTTTCTTTTCATTTCCAAAAGGCTGAAATGGCAAATGAGCATGAACAGAGTTTGGCAACAGGGAAGTCTTGCACAACATTGGGACAAAAACTGGACGAATATTAATTTTAGGGGACAACTATGGGGAACCATATAGTTGCTATGGCACTCATCTGCAAAACGTACAAAACAGCTCCCAAGAAAAGAATATTATTTACAAGGAGAACCGAGAGAAGAACAAGTTTGGTGAATAGAAAAATAAACTAGAAACATTAATACATCATCAAGATTGAGCCTTAATTAGTACAACAGAAAGTAATTAAAAGACTAAACGGACACTTTTTCTAGACTGGGCTCTAGCCTGTATGGGTGAACAGAGTGTTTAAGTGCAACACAGAGAGTGCTGAATGCAGTCTCAGAGAAAGTCTGCAGGAAAAAGGAAGTTAAGGAGACATAACTGTTCTTCCAAGAAACTATAATAAAATCATAAACACAAACTATCCCAATAGAGAGGAATAAAGGAGAGTAGTAAGGTTTTAACATCACTAAATTACGAGCTTTTTACTGCTATCAAGACAGGGAATAAAAAGCCCAAAGAAAATAGCAAGGTATCAGAATATATTATGAGGAGTACAAGAATAGTACAAACATGAAGGGGCAAAATCATTATGCTCAAAGCACAAAGCACAAAACTAACTAGGGACATCAAGTATAATAAGATACCATTCTATTAGTACATTAGGCAGATGAAGGAAAATGTGGATCTGTAAATCAATGGAGAGGAAGATCAACTGACAGATGATGTGAGTAGGCTGAAGTGCTTAACATCCTTTTTATGTCACCTTTCATTCAAAATTTCCCGTGAAGAGGCATGGATAATTCACTTAATACTCATGAAGAGGGATATGGTCATATAGTCTTACTCCAGAAGAGCAAAACAGATTAGAGAGTACTTCGCAAAACTAGACATTTTTCAAGCCATTTGGTCCTGATGAATTTCATCCCAGTATACCCAAAGAACTGCCTGAAACTGTCTTTGAGACTTTGTGGAAGACAGGTGAAGTCTGGACAAATGAATACAGTATCTACCATGAAAAGCAAGAAAAAAGAGAAAAGAAAGAACGAGGGAATTCTTGACCAGTCAACTTGAGCTTAATTTCCAGAAAATTCTTGAACAATGAATACGAACAGCTTGTGAGCACTTGACTATAAAAGATGAGTAGCAATCAACATTGATTTGAAAACAAATCATGTCAACAACAACCTAATTTCCTTCCACAACAGGATAAGAAGTCTTGTGGAAAACAGCAAGTGTCATGTACCTTGACTTCATTTTGGCCTTTTGACAGTTTTATGTATTATTCTTACATGCAAACTCAGAAGAAAGCAAGCATGGTCTTAGTATCATACAGATTAAAAAAAAAAACAACACTTCGTTACAGGAGTCCAACAATTATTAAAATACTGGACTACAACAACTGAGTTTTTGGCTTGGAGTTTATTATTATTGTTGTTGTTATTGTTATTATTATTATTTGTCTTTTTCATTAGTAACGTAGCTGATGGGGGGAAAAAAATGTTTATCAAACTTGCAGACAACTTGAATCTGGAAAGGCACTGAATGACTGAATAAAATTGAAAATGTCCTTGGCAAATAAAAATAATGGTCTAGAGACAGTGGATGAAATTCAAGAGGAACATGGCTAAAGTACTGTACCTAAGCAGAAATAATTAATGACATAAATACAAAATGGCATATAGCTGAGACAGCAGTAGCTTTTCAGAAAAGGATCTAAGGTTATGGTGAATTATAAACCCAATATAAGTTTGCAATATTTTGGCTAAACAAGGGGTCATTTTCATTTGTCATTGTGGGCTTTAAGAAAGCAGACGTGTAGCCCAGAGGATACAGGAAGTAAACTTTCAACTCTACTAAGTTTTGGGAAGTTTCAAGATGCAAACTGTCCGACTATGGAGACAGGTGTTCAAGAAACAGCAGAGGAATACCCACAAAAAAAGCATGAATGATCATCAATATGGATATCAGAGAGTAGGAAAAAAATGCAAAAAAAGAACTGCGTTACCCAGATTTCCTGGGCATAAAAAGCTGTTGCAAAGGGAATTTGAATAATTGAAAAAGAAAGAAGTGAAGTAAACTACACCGAAGAATATTATGGTTAAGCAACAATTAAGTCCTTCTGATGGTAAGAAAAATGAGGTATTAGAATAGATCGCTTGAAGTAGTATTCACAACAGTCTGGACAAATATTTATCAGAAACAAGAAAACATACAGTCTATCCTCTTTTGGATAGGGAAGAAGACTACATGTGTTCCTTAGGCTTTTTGTTTGTTTGTTTTTAAGGTTCTAGAATGGCTAAAATCATGGACAAGTATTGAAAGAAAATTCCTCTGAAAGAAAGAAAGACATATGTGAGGGGCAAGGTCTACCAAGCATTACAAAATTGTTGCATATCTCAGGATTACAAAATTTCAGCCCATAAAGCGATTGCCTTCCTGCTTGGATTTCAGAAAGATATGTATTTGAACAAGTTCTCTAAGCCAGGAGTAAGAGGCAGTGTTTCTTACAATCCTTTGAGATAGACTCATTACACCAGGACTGTCAACCCCTTAGGTGTCAGCATGCACTACATTGCTTACAACTAAATCCATTGTGTTCAGAGACTACACAGAGTCTTAAGAACATAAGCCAGTACCTGCTAGGCCTTTCAGCTGGTCCGTTTCCAGCACCAAGTCACAGTAAAGCGGCAGCAGTAAATTTAACCACTTACTGTCACTTGCTATCAGTGGCAGAAAAAGGAAGTTATGTTAGGAAACACCATGAAAGAGGAAGCAAAGGTAGAATGCCGAAAAGCGATTCTACTGGGGGTGCATGACTTTGTTAATAGTGCATTCATCAAGAGTAGGCTATCACATTACGAAGGAAAAGCACAAAATCCAATAAGGAGTGGGCCTCAACTATATATTTTTTTAATATTTTCAAGACTTCCCAAAAGTCAAGAAGTTTCTTATGGTACCAATGCACTGGCAAGAGCATCCCACGGTTCTGCGATGATCTCCAAGTGTGCACAGGTGGCAGCAGTCTGTAATGCTGCTTCTCATCCTTCTCTCCATTCCCTCACCTCCAGATTGTACTTAAAACCGCTTTTACAGAACTCACTTTCCGTGCCCTTCCATCAAAGCCCACCCTGCAGTACTGTTCCCTGCTTCATTCCCTCCCTGCTTTCCTCTGTTTCACAGAAGCAAGGCCCAACTTCAGCCTTTCGGCTCTCCATCCCACTTTCCACACACCTTACCCATGTTCCCTGCCCTTTATTGCCTTTGCCTCGGGCCTTCTCCCCAGTCTTGAGCAGAGGCTGACAGTGTTTCATGAGCAGAACAGGCTGTTTTACAAAGGCCACATGCCACTGGACTTGCCTTAAATGCTGCCGAGGTGACCCAGACCATTACTGAAAGAAAGACATTCATAGTGTGGTCAGGTAAGAATCTCCACCTGAGCAGAGCTGGGTATTTGAGCAGCTCATACATTCAACAGATCAGTCCAATCTTTAGCACGTATCACAAAAGAGAACTACAGAGATTTTTCTCCTGAATCAGATTTTTCACAGCTTTTTGCCTGCCAAGAAGACCTCATCTGGCCCCAGGAATAAGACTTCACACAGCAGCTCATGTGGTAGTTCCCACTACCTGGGCTGTAACTACAGATTACGCCTGCTAGCAGAGCCCCTTCTGCTCAGGGCTTGGAGACATTAAGCCCTGTAGATATTGCTAACACAGTGATCTCTGCCTGCTTCCCAGAATCACGTGCAGAAGACACAGCTGGCCAGCAGGATGGTCAGATGCCATCAGGAAAATGGAGTCCCACAGCTGTGCTGTGTTGGCCAATGTGAACTGCAAAGATTAGCATCACTAGGAAATGTAACGTAGAGACTGACCAAACGAGTGAGTCCCCAACACAATGTACAGTGCCTGTCAGATGTGAAAGGTCTTCACATGACAGAACAAAGGTTCTCACCTTCAATTGAATTCCACCTGTTCAATAGAGAGTTATAAAAATCTATAAAAAATATTTATCCTATCATATTAATAGGTAAACTGAGGTAATAGATACATATTACTGCTTTGCTCAAGGAAACTCAGGAACCTTGCAGTTTTTCTTGAATAACTAATGCAGGCATAGGTAAAAAAGCCTAATTCTCTCAATGTCAGTGGCAGAACAGTTTGGGGAATAGCAACAAGATTAAGTTCCAACATTTTCCAAACAAGTTGAACCATTACCCAGACTTCTTATTCAAATTCTTCTTATGCATTCCTACTCTTTCTAAACGCACTACTTGTAAACACAGGCATAAGTGTATGGGTTATCACATATGTAAACATACAGAAACTATATTGTATATTTCTGTGATGGCTGTAGCCATTGTGAAGCCACTGGAATTCTGCTAATGACTGGAGACACGCGCTCCCCAGAGAATAAAACTGAGATACAAAGAAGTAAATTCATACTACAGAGATTCGTGTTTCTGACTCCATTTGGTTGCTCAGTGCTGTCTGCTTTTACATTACTTTAAGCTTCAAATTTCCAAATATCTTTCACACACAACGTTTCAGAAAAATTAAGCTATTTCTTTCATGTGTGAACCAACCTGTAGATCACATGACGCACATAGCAAAGTAACACTGAGATCAGGAGCTTACTAAAAAAAAGAAAAAAGAGAAAGAGAAAAAAAAATTAAAAAATAAAAAATTTACATGCTAGTATGAATATCCGTTATAACATCAAACAGAAATCCAATCAAGTAGAAAACCTGTACAAAAGACTTGGCGAATTATCCCACGCAAGGATAGATGGAGCAAGGTAGGAGCTTACTCCACGGACAGTTATTTTCCATACTTGTTCATTAGAAGACTCATTTATCTCAGAAGTTTCTAACACTTTCAGAAGCAGAAGAGACAGAGTGTATGAGCAATTGATTTGATTTTTTCAACAGCTCTTGTCTTCTGTGCAGATACCCATACGTTTTACTTTCATGTAAATACTGTACACTACAATTACCATTTGAAATGATGTTTTTGTCAGAAGTACCTGTTATCTGGAATTTCCAAGTTCATCTTGATCCCCAAGTTTTCTGGACAGCATTTTCAAAACTGGCACATAGACTGGCTCTTTTAAATCCATATGCTACTAAAAGTTCTGTGCATCCAGCACCTTCTGCAGGGGCTTCTTGGTATTAAGCTCTTTGAAAAAGTAGCTGCTTATTTAGAAGTGCGAGTATGGAACCGGTAAAGTAAGATGAGATAATCAGTGGGGTTTTTTAAACTTCAGTCTCAAGAGTTTCAGAATATATGCTTTCTCTGTCTCCATACCATACGATAAACCTAAGGCCAGCTAGTATACTAGAACAAACACACCCAATTTGAGGCTAGCAGATGACTGCTTCCAAAAAAACCTTCAAGTTGATCACTTTTTCTGCTGCCCTGGTAAAGCCAGAACAAGCAGATATTTTTAAAATCCGTGCATACACAGAAGTTTTCACTGTGCAAGTGACATGGACAAATCTCATGTTGCTTAGCATGGAGATTCTATTCAGCTAACTCACAGTTTGTCAATTATAAACTTCAATCAACAGCATTTTAACCTTATATGTGCACTTACTCAGGAATAAAGTCAAATTAAATAGATGTAATACAAGTAAGCCTGGCAAACATGCTCTAAAACATTCTTCAGGGCACAATCTGAACATACAGTTATGAGCTCCTATTTTCACAGTGTGCATAGGCCTCTTTAAGAGAAAATGAGTCTCTCCCAAGATGGCTTGCCATTACTATGCTCCCAACATATTCTCTCAGCACAACCAAAGAAAAATGCACATCTCTCTGTCAACTTTGAGCTAACCCTACACCAGAGTAGCCAAATATAAGCAAATTGCCAAAAGGAAAGAGAACTTGTGAATACAATTTCCTTTCTTCTAGCAATTCTAGAAGTCACTGTAAGTGTACGGTACTTCTACCTTCATCATGGTTTACTCCCAGTATTGGAGCCTATGCGTGTACAGTGACTCTAACAAAAAATCATCATCGTTATCTGTGGACCCTCCAACAACTGCACAGAAAATCACCGGTGTCCAACGACTGACTGGACAACCAGTACTCCGACATGAACAGTGCAGTAATTGGTGGCAGAATATTTTCCTCAGAGCAAAGGAACTACTGAAATTTGCTTTGTTCTGGGGCCCCAGTATCTGTCAAATGGATTTCTTGGGACAGTTTATCTGTCTCTAATGTCAACTCTGCACGGAGATGTTCAGAAAGTTAAAGCAAATCATCCAAATGTTTAACTTCAATATGCACACGTTTAATTGTCTTGAAGCTGTGAGTGGATGCTCTAATTCAACAGCAAAGCTCCCTGTAGCTCCTCATTCAGTTAAGCTACATTGGCCTAAGACTAATTTACTCCTGAATTAAAGCAGCTAGCTGAAGGGAGCGTTTAGAGGAATAACAAATATACAAAATGCCTGATGTTTCTTCTCCCCAGAATAATTCATTCTTTTTAAATGAACTGTCAGATCATCTTCTTTGGAGACCTCACATCATGTCACAGTTGTACCTACTGACATTTGGTTTCATTCATCACAATTTTGGGAACTGCAATCAGATCACCGCATTCTACCATTTCTCATCACAAACTCTGTTGTGCTACCCCAGCAATTTCTGGAAATTAATTATAATCTGTGAATTCAAACACAGATTAATATTTTTGAACACCGACAGAGCCAGGCACCACCAAAAGAAAGAAGTGGGTAGCACACAATGCAGACATTGTGTGTTTTTAAAACGAAATACTTAATCTCTCGGCGTCAGTTAATAAAAAAAAAATACCCCCCATACCTGAAGTGATTTGTGCAGTGCCATCAGGTAAGAACTTTTTAATATTTTGATACCTTTTATGACTCAAAATAATAACAATAATAAGAATGCAAATGAAAGCAAAGCCC
The DNA here is from genome assembly GCA_030625065.1 of Alectoris magna. Classification (NCBI taxonomy): domain Eukaryota; kingdom Metazoa; phylum Chordata; class Aves; order Galliformes; family Phasianidae; genus Alectoris; species Alectoris magna. The sequence goes on from CM060560.1 coordinate 114,070,071, forward strand.
TCTGGACAATATTTTTACCGATTTGCTGGGGAGAAGGACCCCTAGTGTCCATCTGGATTCCAGCCAGCCTCGGTCTGGTGGCTGAGCAGCATCCAGGATGAAAGAACATCTTAGCTTGTAAAATATTTCCTGCAAGCACTTTCCTATCTGACTTCTTTAGAAGGCGACTGATTAAACTAAAAAATAAACGTATGCGCTTCTTCTTTCTTAAACTAATTATTTCAAAATATTATCAAGGTATCACGTGATCATCTGGACTCTGAGGATTCATCATTACTGATGAACGGGAATGTGCCTTGGCACAATAGTTTCAGTGGTTGATTATGCACTGCAGACACCTATAGATAAACATCTCTATTTGTAAAAAATGAGCGCCGTCTCTGGGAGCAGTTTCTGATGAGGCTTTAAAAGCAGCATCAAAAAAAAAAACCCCGTAATGCTAGAAGGATGAGGGTGCCCAGCCCTGTCACGTACTCGCATTGCCTTCTAAGGGGGGAAAAAAAAAATCTCCCAATCTGCACTATTCCTTACGATCAGGATTTTACCCATTTATTTGGCTAATCATTCAAATGGCTGAACAGACCTCTAATTTGAAAATAAAAACCGATTGATGCAATCACAAACAAGTTCTGAAATTGTGATTTATAAAAAAAGAGGGGAAATCTTGTTCTAAGCCAAAACACACACACAGTTACCTTTTTCTAATCACAGCATTCATTTCTCCTCATTATGATCTCACAAGCACATTAAAATCTTATTAACATTAATTACTTCTGAGCGTCTATGCATGAGCAGCGACAGGCTTGCGTGCGCGCGCGCGCGTGTGTATGTGTGTGTGTCTCTGGATCATATCTACATTTATATACCTTGCTGCACTTTGCTTATAAAACATGTGAAAATATTGCTGCTAACACCAATTAGCTAATTTCACACACACAGATAGTAAGCTGCTGTCTCGCTGCACAGCTTATTATAGACCAGCAGACAGATGGACAGACAAACAGACACAAAAAGCATCACAGCTCCTCCTAAATGCAAGATCTGAAACGCCTGGCACCCCCAGGAGTGCGAGTTTTATCCTCGTAAGTCTGAGGGAACAAAATGACACGAATAAAAAAAATAATAAAAAAAATACAAGACAGCCAAATATCCCATTTTCTACACAGATGGGTTCAATGATGAAGTGATAGAGACAAAGAAAAAACTGGCAGGCAGACAAGCAGCAGGCGCACAGAGAGATAGACGGAGACAGATAAACAAAGCAACAGAGAAAGAGATGAAAGCGTATTAATATATATGTGAATTCAGGCTAAGCAATATAAACTTTATCCCAGCAATAAGGTAAGGAAAGAAACAGCATAGCCAAGAGTCACAATAGGTCCAACTTCACGAGCAAAATAAAATCCCGACTCTCTGCAAAACTATTTATGGATTCTATTTATACCGAGAACACTCCACAGGGCACTGCCCCAATGATATTCAGCACCGCCACGAACTCAAGAATAAACACAGGCACCCAAACGGCGGCTGCCGTAGCACAGGACCTTCCACTTCCTTCCCACTCTTTGTTTTCATCTTACTTAGGTTCACCTCTGCCCTGAATCCTGCCCCTCTGTCAGGAGGTAAGGTACAAATACAGCAATGTCCCTCAGCGTGACAAAGCCATGTTTCCCCATTGCCCGGGGATTCTCCTCCCATCTACATACAGCTCCTCCAGTCACTCCACACACACTCACTACTTGCTCACCTCATTTTCCTCTCTACCCATACCCCAGCCTCCGCTCATCCTCTGCTACCCAGAAAGCTAACTGCAACCCCGGGCTGGTATTCAAACTTCCACCGGCCTTGGTGGAACACAAGGTTTGGAAGTAGTCAAAATTTGCTTTTAGCACTTCCTTGCTTCATTTCACTTCTGTATTCTTCCACTGATGAGGTGATCAGGCAAAACACTATACAGAGGGAAAGGATTACAGCTTTAGAAGACATTTCTGTGGAGAAATTTCCAGACAGCATGAAAGGCTACCCATCTTACCGGGAAAGTTTTTGAAAGGAACATGTCTCTGTTTCTTATGGTAACACAAGTGTTTCAGTTTTCTGCTTGTTCCTGCCAGATTAAGAGAAGGTAAATATGGCAATAAACACTGTTTCATCACCAGCCTTGTTCACCTAAAGATTTCTGAATGCCTGGCAAAATGTTTGCTAAGCTTCACGGCATGAAGAAGGTCCTCCTGTCACTTCATTTTAGAGCCGGGGAACAGAGGGGTGAAGTACCTAGATGAGTAACAAGGCCTAAAAAGTCATTTTATTTACATCACTCTCATCTTCACTTCTTCCAGACGCACTATCTAAGGTCAACATAAGCAGTACCTGATTAAAAAATATTTAAAAATCAGTGTTTGAAGATTGCACTAAGCACACTTGGCCTTTGTTTATGGACAATTGATCTCACTCATGACCTATTCCTGATGACACTCACCCAGGAAGAGCCAATCCCTTGTCAGTGCAGGATTAGCATGAATGCAGCCAAGAATCTCTAGGTCATGTAGGATGCACTTCAACCAACCCAATCAGTTCTGGTGCATTCACAGTAAATTCAGTGATTCTGAGAAGCTTTGGAGCTCCTGAGCGTGGACATTACATCTGTATCACATGAGAAACTTGGTGCACCACGACTGAATTCTGCCCAGCTCCATTCTGTTGTGCATGTCCAACAAGATCACACATCAGAAAAGAAGCCAGGGCATATGTCCCTTTCTGCCACAAGGAGCAGGTATATGATCTGCTCAGGCAGAAAATAAGCAAGCAAACTGAACACTACTCCATTTGCTCAGCTTACTACGCTGCTTCTGTTAAAGTCAAACATACAGATGTTGAAAGAGAAGATACAGAAGAGGAAAAGCTTTGTAAAATAAGCAAAGAGCAAAAAAAGATTTGAAGCTCTGTAGTTTTTTTTTCACATGGTGAAGTGGGCATTTGCCTACATATTTCCTGTGTTGCTCCTTTCCTGGTCTCTCCCCGCAGAATTAAACCGAGAACACTTCTGAGTAGACAGAGTCTCGCCCATTCTGGTTAATACTGATTCATCCAGAAATGCATCTCACACACCCGGGCTTCCCAAACATCCAGGAGGAATGTCCTGCCAATCTTTCTTCAAGCTCCCATGACGCTCTTGCTCTAAGCATGTTTGCAGCTTTGAAAAGCAGGAGAGCCAAGGAGAACTTCCCCCTAAGCACATCAGTTAATCCCATCGCAGTAGGAGGAAGGGCTACAAAAAGATGAGTTCAATAAAATGGTTAAGAAATAAGTATCCATTGGGTTTGCTGACTTAATGTTTACATAGCCATTGGCTCTTTAATCCACCTTTTCCCAAAACCCGTGTAGATATATATGGTTCACAGCACCTCAAAGGAAAAATGGAATGCCAGATAAAGCACTGCTTTGGAGTTCTGAAGAATACACGTGCCCTAATTATATACAGCAAACATAGTACCTCAGCAAATTAGAGAAGAAAAGAAAGAAAGAAATATACAAACAATAAGGTAGAAGCTCAATAATGTAAGTAAATGTGTAACAGCAGAAATGCTCAATGAGGAAACAAAGTTGCTGGTTTTTATTAAGACAGTAGCAAGCAAAGGCAAGCATGTAAACTGCAGAATTTCCCTACATCTAAGGGGATCTAAGTATCCTAAAAGGTAGGAGTATTCAAATACAATTGTCTTGAGGAACGTCTTTAGTAAGACCAATTCTTACAAGCAGAGGCAAATCTCAGAGACCATTCAATCTATGAAACGGGTCATTCTACATAAATGAAAGGATAGCAGGGAAAAATCTCCAGTGAGAGAAAACGAGCAAACAAACAAGCCATTTACTGGCTTCCCTGTACATAGCAGCTGGATCAGCCCCTCTTGAGTGGGAGTTCTCGCAGTAAACCTGGCCTCCACATCTCCTGGATGAACCACATTATATCTACCAAAAGTTACGGCACACTGAGACAATCTGAGAGTACTTAAGGAGTGTGCTTGGCATCCAGACCAGCCCTGAGATCCAAAGCTCTTTGTGTCCTTCTGGAGGTTAATAAGAGGAGGTTTTTGACTCCTTCCTGGCTTTTATAAGCTTCTTGAGGATCACTGAAATTGCAGATGGCATATTAAAAAGCTGGTACATCTATTTCCTAGAAGGGACATTCATTCACTTTGCCCTTCGATTCTTGAAACGTGAGGCATGCCTGAGGAGTGTTCTTTGTTAGAACATCTCACAAATATATCCAGTGATGGTAAGTCCACATGTGTCTGATAAAACAAAAAAAAACAAAAAAACCCACACCTTACCATGCCTTCCAGCCTTTTCTTCTGTAAACATCCTAAACTAGGTGAATTTGGCCCTCAAAAGAAGAAACTATTAATTGTGCTGGCTAATAAAACTTTCCGTTGCTGTCTTTCCAATCAATAAGCATTAAAATTGGCATTTGGGATGTGGGAAAGAAGGACAAAATGAAAACGTGCTTGCGAGTTTTCAAGAATTCAGGTTTGAATCTCGTTCTGAGGAGACAAAAAGTTAAATGCAGCCATTTTCTGCATAGTTTTCACGTCGAATGTACAAACAGCTCTGTTCTTTCCTTCACAGATGCCTCAGCAGTAATATATCTGTGCTCTGCCCAAATCCAGTACTTGCAAGCTTCCATTATTACTTGCATATGCTATGTTTCCACTGACAGTTTAAACAGCAAGTAACAATCCTCTTCAAATATGTGTGTCCAAAGAACCCTGAGGGGCTATGCTCTCTTTTACTTACTGCAGCTCCCATAGAGCTTACCAGCAGTAGTGCAGACAAGCAGCTATATGCACATGAAGCCCAGAACAACATGACTGTTGGACAGTACTTTTGTCTTTATTTGCTATACTGAGCTTCAGCCTCCTTCTTATGACAATTTCATGAAGCCAGCAACACCGCTGCTTATTTCAGCAAGGTATAATCCTCCCCTATCATTATCAATGCACAAATAGAGGTGACAGATTGGCAGAGTTTTCAGACACCTCTTTCTTGGGCTGAACTGGCTCAAATCTAACCCTGTACCTCACTGGGACAGATCTCAGTGTGGGAAAGCCAACTGGAAAACAAAAGTTACTTGTTGCTTACAAGACTTTTAAGTTATATTAACTGAGCTAACAGGGCAGTAATAAATAATAATACAACAAGCAAACAAAATAACACAACATATTTTTTTTTTAATTCCACTGATAAAAGTCAGACTTCATTGACATGAGGGCACGTTAAATGTGTTTGGACTCGATTTTCAGTTACAGTAGGTCTTTTTATCTCACTCTGAAAGTACTTCTATGGCAAAGACGTTGCATATGCGTTATGACACCACAGTGATACAAAAAAAAAAAAAGTGTTAAGAGTTTTAATACAGTCAAGATTCATTTGAGCTTCCTTTGTCCATGGAGCATGGTCTTTACTCTTCCAGGTCCTATATGCTCGTACAATAAACTGAGGAAGGAAGGAAGGCATCACTTCCTCTTTCTCTCTGTGCCTCGACAGTTCCTGATTTAAGAAATGGAAATCATAACATTGACTCAGCTACTGGAGTTAAGCAAAACTAAACTAATTACTTTTGTTGAACACTGTGAGATATTCAAATAAGTTTCTTCAGAAACACACAGTGTTATCCATCCATATCAGCAGCTATATGTGGCTAAACTGTCCTGGAATCTTTTGTAGGCATCCCCTTCCCCAGCTGAACTCAGCTGCTCCCTGCTCACTGTTGGGAACTACCGGTGGCACTCCTTTACCTAAAAAGCCCAGGAATAACTTAGACAAAACTGGCACTTCTCTTCTTTGGGTAATAAGAACAAAGCAAAACAAAACGAAACAAAACAAGAAATAAAAGAACAATCACATGAGGTTTTAGGATTAAACTTTTGCAACAACGAAATGATCAACAACAACAAAAAGGTATCTTGCGGATGTTTTCAGGCTTTGCCTGGGTATGATGAGAATAATCACCCACACCTCAAAAGCAAGCCTTTTCATCAGACCTCATAAGCTTGAATTTCAAAGAACGATCTGGTTAAGAATCTTTTTAATGCACCTATGCATGCTGCCACAAGGGAAACAGTATCTGAAACAGTAAAAATGAGGTCAAATTCAGCAGCGCTGTCCCAGAGAAAACTTGTCTCCTGGCCACAATCATCTGTAGAGTACCATGCATCATCTTTACTGCTTCAGATGGATGCCAGCTACAGACAGTAAGCTAGAAATACAAAGCTAAATTTGGCTCTCAGCTCAATGCCAATCCTTCTAATTCTTATGCAATTACTCCACTTTTACACAAACATAACTTAAGGCAAAACATGAACCATAAGCTTTCGAGCAGATACACAGACTTTCAGAACTTTCACATGGAACTCCTTATCCCAAGAGCATGGTCCTTTGAACATAACTGCTGTATGATGATTATTCCAGCTCGCTGCTCCTTTGAGGGAGAAGGGAAGAGCCGTGGCCTCATCCCACCCCACTCTGGTCTGGTTCAAACCAAATCCCGCTGCTAACATTTTCTCCCTTTCCTGCCAGTGGGACCAAGATAGCCCCTCTTTTTGAATGAACTTCAGACTTTTGGTCCTCATTTGCTTTGAGCAGCTCTGCCCCCTGCCTGTGCCTCAGTTTTTATTTTTTATTGCTCACATTGTCCCAACCCCCTCTCCTAAATGCTCCGCTTGTATCCTTCTCCCATACAGAAGCCAATGTTCCATAGTAACATCACTCAGCCAGATTTCAATAACTCTTTAAAGCAGCTTTCAGTCAACAGTGCTCCTAAACAACCAGTCTCAACCAGAGAACTCCAGAAATGTTCATTTTAACTCATTTTCTTTTTATCTTCCTTTTTTTTCCTCTCAAAAAAAAAAAAAAAAAAAAAAAAAAGTGAAGTGAAAATTATTTGGTATCAGAATGAACTTCCCTGTGGCTGGTGGATACAGAAGTGATCTAAACAAGATGGCTCTTAGTCCACCACAGGGACAGCCGTACCTGGGACAGCTCAGTTGCTAACAGCAGTTTGGTAAGGGCAATCTAGGGATGAATGTAGTGTCAACACAAGGCTCACAACTCATTCAGAATTCACCTGAGATCCTACATGGTACTGCTGGCATGACTTGGGCTGAGTAGTTGCTGCCATCTCTGCCACCACCAGCAAATGCTAACGCTTGTCTCCGTGTGAAGAAAACTTCTCCAAAAAAATAAAACAAGGAGGGCCTCAGGTGTCCATTCTGCTTGGACATGCAAGAGAACCCCCAGGCTGCCCAAGGAGGTTGTGGATGCCCCATACCTAGAGGCATTCAAGGCCAGGCTGGATGTGGTTCTGGGCAGCCTGGTCTGGTGGTTGTCAACCCTGCACATAGCAGGGGGGTTTGAAACAGTGTGATCTTTGAGGTCCTTTTCAACCCAGGCCATTCTATGATTCCATCATTCTATGATTCTATGAGAAGGACTACACATCCAAAACCTTGACTGGTGAAGGAAATCCCATTAAAGTAAAGAAAGAGGCTGCAATGCACTTTCAGGGTGATAGGACAAAAAGCAGAGAGGGAAAGATTATTTCAATGTTAAAACTAGTTGATAAAGCTGTGGCTACTGATCATCTCCCAACTGCTCTTGGAAACAAATAAACGTCATTATCCCTATCTTGAAGATGTGGAACTGAGACACTGAGAAATGAAGCGACTTGTTGAAAATAAGAAAAGAAACTATAACCAAAATAAGACTTCTGCGTCCATCATCAGTGGGTTATCCTTTCTAGTACCTATGTACTCGCATACATTGCTCCAGCTACTACACTGCAGTCCCATTGCCACTTCTCATACTGCTCCACACCTCTATTCTGAATAAAATATTTAACATCTTTGTACACAGGTTTAAAAAAATGCTTAAAAACTATTATGAAAAGCTTTGAATGGGATCCTGTCTCCTGTAAAAAGGGACTCAGAGATTAGCAGGAAAAAAAAAAAAAGCCTTGCACCAGAGAAAAAGCCTGAGCTTTCTCTTGCCCAGCACAAAGTACAGCAAAGCCAAATGTACTGCAGGAGCACAACTGGCTTTTAACCTCATTCAGGAGCAGCTGCTTTCACAGCAGCAAAATGTTTCAGGCTGAGCTCGAGTGACTTAGTGGATAAATGATTTGAAGTTGATATAGCTCAGAAAAGACCAGCTCATTTAGAAAACGTCAGTATCTTAAAAACGCACTTTTACTATCTGGTTGGAGCAGGCTTTGAAGCTTTCAGAACTTGGCGGTGGCTCGGAGAGGAAAATAAAAGCAGCGTTTTTATGAAATGCTGGAAATAACAAAACAGTGTTTGGGCTTCAAGCAGTTCGCCGTGAGTCAGCAGAGGCCGGGCCTTTCCTGAAAACATGTATTGGTCCTAATCACGTCATTAGCTTAGTACTAGCAAAAGGTGCCAGATTGGTAGCCCCAGGCGCTGAATTCTCTATTTATCCCCAAAGCAGGTACAGCAGGAGGGCAAGCCATCTCCATACCAACCCCTGCTACGATTCCTCATGGCAAGGGACCTGGTGACAGGAGGGTGAGCTGCTCTCGGCGCTGCTCCGCTTTCCTGATGTCTCTGCTGTGGCTGCCCACATGGGGCCCAGCTCCCTGCTTTATGTTCCAGGAGGATGGGTTCCTAAACTGCAGGGTCTATGAAAGGGAAATAATGGAGAATCATCCCGTGTGCACCTTAAGAGACACGCTGAGAAAGAAGAACAAGGGATGATTTTCTTTGTATTCTATTCTGTCCATCTCCAAATGAATGAATACCGGGAAGACCGATGAGGCCAGAGAGAGTCAATGGTCTGAGTACAAATGAGATTTATATGTGGCTTGAGTCACTCCAGCCAATTAGCTACCCACCAGGCTGTTTGGTTTATTGTCCCTATTGGGTAAGGATTTAATAAGCAGTCACCTAGATGGGCAGCGTGAGACTCGCAGGGAGGAAACTTTTCACTATTCGACATGGAGAACTCGAGCCCAGCTCTGCTGAAACTCAGCACGGCCGACTCCCACCAACGTGCCAGTGGCTGCAAGGTGAGGTTCCTTATTATGACAGTCCTCAAGGGTGGAAATTACGGGAAATACATGACAGTACTTTGCTATATAATTACTGTGTCAGGAATCTTCCACGCATTCCAAATTTTCTGATGGAATTAATAAAGCTTTCTCCAGCTTTTTCTCCAACACTCAGCCTTATCCAGAACTTTAAAATGTTCCATAGTATGAAAGTACAAAATGCTGGATTTTAAAAATAGTTCTACTGGGGAAAACGCACCGTGCAGGGAACATAGGAAACAATTCGGCCTATGTTTGGAAAAGAAATACAGATGCATCACAACGAGGAAGGATGTTCGAGAGCATCCCGAAAAAACAGCCGCTATTCACGCCAAAGGCCAGGATGAAGTGGGCACAGCGGTACAGAGCTGACAGGCAGATTTAACTGGGACAGAGAGAGTTGGAAGCGGCCAAAGCCTTAGCTGCACCCAGGCTTCTTCAGATCCTACATGCACTGTAATGGATGACAGAAGCACCAACAAGAACATATTTAAAACTCCTTCAGATGGGAAGAATCCTTGAGGAAGCAGCAGCAAAATGGTATGAAAATGGTAGAAAATAAAAATGCCTATCAAATATAAGCAAAAGAAGCCCGAGTTACTGGACTGAGATTTCATGACCATGCTCAGTGTGTCAAGTATATAAGGCTGTAGCACACTTTGTAAGAAGGCTTCTCCTGCTAATACGGGAGAAGAAGAGAGCTCAAAGCCATTCACTTACTTAACCCCAGTTTTTGCAGGGCACTCTCCTGGAGGGCGTGGCCGAGTCTCCTGGGAATCGCATTTGCTCGTTTTGGAGAGCCAGCAGAGGGAGCACATCAGCAGTTAAACATGGTTTTCTTGTGCCTGAGCCTAAACAATGAGTTTGGGGGGCCGTTAGCTTGTTTGGTTTTCTTTTACTGTCAGCATTCCTCTCTGTCACTAACGCCGGTGACTCACTTAGCTATCAAGTTGTTAGGAGCCAAAGCCATGGAGAACAGTCTCTACGTCCACCCCGCATAAAACCTTAGGGAAGCTTTACCTAAGTCTTTTTTTGCTCTCTCCCATATCGGCTTCCATCTAATCTGTTCCTGACAGCCTGAACGCAAAGTCCCATGTTGCCACATAGCCATGACTCCCAAATTCCAGCACTATGACCACCAACTTTCTAGCCAGAGTAAACGGCATAGGGATCCCTGGGGAGGGAAGAGAAATCAATAATTAACTTTCAGTTGGCTGAAAGGAAAACTCTGAAGTCCATAAGGCAACTTTCCCAGTCTCACTTCTGCAAGAGATGGGTCGTACTTTCAGCTGTCAATGATCAGAGAAGTAAGGTATTAGAAAGTCAGCTTTTTGGTTGGGGAAAAAAAGAAAAAGGAAAAAAAAAAAAGAAAAAAAAAAAGCCAGTACTTTCCATGCTATGTTTACCTCAGAATCAAATGGCACCATGCTGCCTGCATTTTTAGCTCCACCACAACCCCAAGATAAATTTACTACGGAAGCATAACATTAAGAGGTCATCTACAGACGTGACTTACAGAATAGCAATACTTCTGTCCTGCCAAATGTTTCTGACAGATAGAGCACAGACGCTCTGCAAAGGGTCGCACACGCAGCCCTGCCCCTTCAGGTTTCCTTTCCTCTTCACAGCAGTCATGAAGGATTTTTAATACAACTGTATATAATGGCAATATGTGAGCTAGTTTCAAACTGGAGGACGAATGTGCTGGTTTGTGTTCAGCTTTTGTACCGCTGTTAACACTCGTGCAAACTGGCTGGAGAACGGGGTCTGTGCTCACTTCACAACAGCACAAGGAAAGGTGTATGGCACGGCACTGAGGAATGAAGTGCTGAAGACGCTGCCAGTGCTTGAATTGGCAGAACTTGCTTCTTGCGGAATGCCTCTTTTTGTTGAGAGGCTTTGAGGAGCAGAACCGGGTTGCAGCAGAGCAAGCGAGGTCAGCCTGCAGCCCTAGCGGCCCTAACACCTGCCTTCCCCGGGGCTGGTGGGAAAGGACCCCGGCTTGGCACCACCACATTTCGCTCTTTGTGCTTGCACGCTCCGTGGCCTCTCTTTCCATAGTGCCACCTAGTGCCGGCTCCGTTACTGGCTTGCTATTTCCTACGGTGAGCATCTGCCCCACAGGGCAGGCTGTGGCCCGACGCGCTAGTCTCACCAAAGCCAAACCCCAGGCACCATAGGAACAGCATTTTTTTTAAGGGCAGCTCAATCTAACCAGCCCAATCCCTCGCTGCTGCATTTTAACTATTCAAGACACAGAGGCTGCTGTGTATGGGGCAGAAGCTGAGCTTGTTTCCTCCCCATCCTGCTGGAGATGTGGGGCCATCAGCAGTGTCCCACTGGCGTCATGTCCACCCCAGTGACCACTCCAGCAGAAGCAGCTCCCAGACTGAGCTGCCACCAGTATGGACAGGCAAAAAGCCTTCACGGGACGTGGGGAAACCAGACATCTGAGCCACACGAATGTGGAAACATGGAGTGGAAGTAAGCATTCCAAAATGCCACTTACCTATTAAAGAGGACTGGATTGCTGCTGTCAGAACTAACTGCTAACTTGTAAGAGAAATAATAACAAGGAACACAGGCGCAGGTGCCTCTGTCAGGGCAAAAACTGTCCCAGATGAAAGCTTTTGCCTTTATTCACTCCTTACTGAAATTCTGAAAAACCCATGTAAATCTGCTCAAGTTAAGACTGTACAAATATTACAACGACACCTTCAAACTTGGTGCACAGTTACGCACTGCTCTTTACCACGAGGAGCTGGGATTATTGGAATGGCCAGCTGAATAATAAGCCAATTTATTTTCCGTAGCTGATGCTGTTTGTTTACTTTCAGAATTTTCGTGGGCCACCCTGATGCAATCAATGAAGTCAGTTTCACTTTGATTTGCCATCCTTTTCTCTCTTCAGCATGGACCGAACTGCCAACCTTACGGAGGGAACAAGTTATTGTTTAAAAGCAACCATTCCCAGCGTATTATTCCCTCAAAAAATCTTTTTAAAAAAAAAACATTGAAAAAGGGCTTGGGTTTTCTGAAAGTTTTGCTAGAGAAACAAACAAAACAAAACCAAACCAACGAAGTAACTTGAAGTTAAATTTCAGTGTTTAATTTTCCATTTACATTTACAGATCTCTTTCAGGCAGAGCTCTTTAGCACACGGATCGCACTGTAAAAGGGCCCTATAAAATGGGACAGGAGTGAAACCGGCTCAGATCTGTAAGGCCACAGCATGCCATCCATTTCTAAACAGAAGTCCTATTCAAACCGTGCTGCTAAAGACTCATATGGCCTGCAAAAACGAACGGGGTTCTCTTCAAATGATTTAAATAACAATTTATCTAAGACCGTAATCTTTCTTGTATGGGATTTGTAAGCCATCCCACAGAAATCTGTAGCAGGGGACACTGTTCCCTATTTACATCAAAGTTTTATATAAATAATAATACATTTTTCTAATTTTCTGCAGCTGTTTTCCCTTATGAATAAGCCGGGCCTATGAAGAAAATGTGAAAATAGGAGAACCATGAGCAATATTTACAATAATGATATATCCAACTCAGGAAATTGCTACAACTGCCTTTATCAAAATAAACAAACACCGTATTTTTTTCCCTCCTGTAAGAGAAAAGCAAAATCCTCCACTATTAAAATTAATTTGGCTCGGTATTTGTTTGGTATTTGGATCTGACCGCCTTATTCCCCATTTTTGGCCTCATTTGGGGGAAAAAAAAAAAAACAACCAACGAAAAAAACCGAACCCACAACAAACAGCGGCCCAAACTGACACACATACAGCCCCAGCTGCCTCGCTCTGTCTCACAGGAGCACACACGCAGCCCTGCTCCAAGCTGACTCTGGCCACAGGGCATGGCGAGGCACGAAACCACCGCTCCAGGGCACCACCTCGGTGTGGGGGTGCTGGATCACTGCTCCTCATCACACAATGCATACCCAGAGCCAGGCGGCTCCAGGGGCACCGGCCCTGTGGACCACCCCATCCCAGGGCTTGGGCTCGCTGGGTGCCAGCCCCAGCATCACGCACTGGTTGGAAGTTTACTGAAGCCTGCTGCAGCCTTTGCTGTTGTGCCCAGTTTGCAGATGGACTTTGCGCCATCAAAAGGGTGAAGACTTTTCTTTTTTTTTTTTTTTAGAATATACCGTTTCAAAGTAAATTGATTTCTTCTACTGAAGAAAAGTTTTTAAGATTGAAGAGACCTTGCTGCATACATTTCATTTACATTAAATGAAAAACATTCCTCCTATTCCAACTCTTTCTATGCTCAAATGCTTCTTTCCTAGGGCTGTCCTAAAACGCAGAGGTATGTCGCAGTCATTCTAAAAGTTGTTCGAAACATTAAGGTGAGGCCGGGCTTCTGCTAAAGGGTGAGACCCCCAGCACCAGGATTGCTGCCCTCCAGTGGGACACTGCCCACCTGTGCTGGCCCAGAAGAAGGACCAGGAGCACAAAAGCACAGCCACCCCTCCGGGGACATCCCCAGAGAACCCACAGCCACCCCTCCCAGGACCGCATCAGCTGTCCCTCTGCAGGTGACCACAGTGCCTTTGGGACCCCACGTCCCAGCTTCAGAGCTGGAGGTCTGAGCTCTGGGAGGAGAAGCAGTGCAAAGCCATGAGTTCACTGGAAGTCTATCAACAAAGTGTTAATGTAGAAGCCCGAATGAAAAGCAGAAAAGAAAAGAAAAAAAAAAAAAAGAGGGGAAAAAAAAAGAAAGAAAGAAAGAAAGAAAAAAAAGCAATCAATGAATGCCATTCCCAAGCTAAGAGACGAGCCACCAATTCTTGGCACAGTGATAGAGAAAACCTTGAAAAGTTTCGCTCAGGTTCTGGAATAAAGCTTTGGATAAAATGGAGCAAGTAGTTTGTGCAGTTGGCGTGCCAGTGAATAGATCTGCTGCTCTGGATTTCAATTAACTTAGTTTGTTCAGCGGGGAGGCACTTCAGCTGCAACCGGGGAGCTGCAAGTTAAAGGACAGCGAGAAAAAACAGCGCAACAACAGCCAGAAAAACCTGTTGGCAGCAGAAGTTTGCACCGGCTGCAAAAAAAAATAAATAAAATGAAATAAAATAAAAAGGATTTTTAAGAAACGTTTTAAAGGATTTGAAGGTTTCGCAGGATCTCCGAGGCAGTCCCAGGTGGGCTGGGAATACTGCTTTATGCACTTCTTTGTGCTAAGAGGAAGGCCTAATGCATTATTATTTTTTTTAAAGAAGTCAGCCTCTCGCTATTAAATAAATTATTTTCTCTTTAAAAAGGTGATTGTTGTTGTGGAAAGACCTCCACCGATCAGCGTCCATTTTACATAATTACTTCGGGTTCTCCAGAACATTTTATGTAACTCACTTCCACGGCTGCCTCTGTCCTTTCTCCTCTCCCTCCGTCACCGGCAGAGCAGCAGCTCAGCCCTCTGCCAGCACTGACAGGAGCTCACATAAAAGGACCATTTCGAACGGATCACTGTGAGCAGCCCTGAGAACCCACAGTAAATCTGGGCTCCAAAACTCGACAGAGCTCAGTGGGCGACGAAACACATCACGCACCCCTCCCCAACCAAAAAAAAACCAAAAAAAACAACCCATATATATATATAAAGAAGGATTAATTCCGAGGAAAGCTTCAAGGTTTGAAATGACAAATAAGCAGGAATATTTGAGCAAGGGAGAAAAAAAAAAAAAAAAAAGGTAAATAAATAGTTAGTCGTGCTGGACAAAATGGCTCGATAGATTTCATAATTTGCCACCGCTGTAAAAAAATATCCCCTCCCTTCCCCCTGCCGTCCCCGCCGGCACGGACGGAAGCGCGAAGCGGAGGGTGGGGGGCAGCCGAGGATACCAACTCCCTCCGCCAAAGTTTGGGTCCTTCCGAACCCGGCGATGCCTCCATAACGTGACATCAGCTCCCAGAGACAAAAGTTGCGATCTGCGTCTCCTTTCTGCCCAGGAAAGGAAACTGGAAAAATACTAATAATGAAAAATAGACGTTAAAAATACCCGAGAGGAAAAAGTCGATGTACGATCACCCGAATTAACCCCCTCCGCCCCCGCAGGCAAACAGACAAACAACAAAACCTCCGGATAAAGCCCGGTCAGGAGGAGTGGAACCTGCTTTCTCCGCTTTCTCTTTTCTGCTTTTATTTAACCTACGGCGAGCCTGGACTTCAAACTTATAGCCGACATACAGCCACACAACAAAGAGTCCCCGTACACCCCCGTCGCCGGCGCTGCGGGCAGAAGTCGTCGGCAAATAGTAATAAAACCCATTTAGCGGTAAATAAGGAGGAGATGATATATGGACGGACAGATGGAAGTGCATAAACAGAGGAGGAAAGCGGCGAGCCGGGCGGGGAGGGCTGCTCACAGGAGTGCGAGATATTGATTTACTTGGAAGCGGTGTTGGAAAACAAACGCATTTGTTTCCTTCGCCATCGGGGGGGGGGGGGGGGGGGGGGGGGGGGAAGGGGAAAAAAAAAGAAAGTGATTAAAGTGAATCGTAGGGGGCACACCCTGAGATAAGTGGAGGGGGGAAGCACGTTTCCAGGGGTCAGGCCTCGGCGCGGTGGTCCCGGCCGCGGGCTGGCAGAGGGCTCTGCCAAACTTGCATCTCTAAATTAAACCCCGGGTGGGGGGGGCCCGGAGAAAGAAGTGCCGCCGGGCGCAGCGGAGCGGGGGCTCGGGTTTTCCCCCCCGTTTTTTTCCAAAAGTTGGCTGGCCTACCTTGTTCCCCCGTCCTCAGTTTGCCTCCTCATAGCCTCCGTCTCCCCGGCACTACAGCGCGAGCGCTCCCGACCGCCTGCCTCCCTAATGAGTCCATTTTCCTGCTCTCGATGTTGTGTACACACACACGCGCTGCAACCTACCTTACAAAAACCACAGCGAGAGGGAGAGCGAGAGCGAGAGCGGGCGGGCAGAGGGAGCGGGAGCGGCGGCGGGGGGAGCGGAGCCGGGCGCAGACAAAGCCCTCCTCCGGGGCGGCCGACGGCCCTCCTTCCCCGCTCGGCCGCCGCAGCAACAGGTTGGGCTCCGGGGCGGCCCCGCCGCACCTTCCTCCCCGCCGCCCGCCGGCTCCGCTCGCTGCGGGCAGGGAGGTGCGCGGCGGGGCCGGGAGCGGAGCTCGGCTCCCCAGACAATGGGGGACGGCGGGGCTCGGAGAGGAGGGACCCGGCAAACAATCGGACCCCCTCCCCAAATACGTCCCCGCGTGGATCGGGAACCTTTTCCCCCGCATCTGTAATAGTGTGCTTATGTCTGAACAGGTGCAACGCATCCAGCGCGCGGTGTTCCGTGAGCAGACATAAATCTCTCACGACGCTCTCCCAAACAGGCCAAGGGTAGTTAAAATAGAGGGCTGGCTTCACACACGCTCACCCCACTCCTCCTATTCTTTGGATGGAGAAAGGCTGGGAGCAAGGTGCACAGACAAAAGACTGGGGAGCCAACGCACACAATCACTCGCTGCTACATCTTCATTTATTTTCAATACACTCTCGCATCTACACTGCTTCCAAAATAATTTTCACCCAGCCCTGCCTCTCGTCACATGTAAACTTACGCCGTCACAGGAATTCTGTTGATTCTCACGATGACATATGAAAGTGGCTAAACAAGGTTTTGTGCCCGGATTTCCCCCCCAGACAAAGCTCTTCCAACAACTTCATCAGCAGGGAATTATTATTTCACTTGGAGAAACTGGGTCCAAGGGGAAAAATTAAAAAAAAAAAAAAAAAAAAAATTAAGTGATATTGCCATGGCTATGCTATGAATCATAGATTCACAGAATCACAGAGACATAGAATCACAGAATGGTTGGGTTGGAAGGGACCTTGAAGCCCATCCAGTTCCAATCCTGTGCTGTGGGCAGGGCTGCCCCCCACCAGCTCAGGCTGCCCAGGGCCCCATCCAACGTGGCCTTGAGCGCCTCTAGGGATGTGGAAAATCAGTGGACAAACAAATGAGAATCCAGACCTCTTGATGCTCAACTGGGAATTTACCTTGAGTAATTCGCAGTCAACTAAAAGTTAAGCGTCCTGTCTGAAGCACTCGTGTAGGCTCTCCCTGTTGTTGGTGGAGAGACAGGCACCTCCAAAAAGCCCTTCCTCCCAGCTCCCCGTGCCCCTAAATGAGGAGGGAGCCTACAGAACATGATGAGGTGAGGCAGCGAGCTGGAGGATGGCTAAAATTAAGTAAAATGAATCTGCTTTTGACCTAAAGCTCTATTACAACATCCTACTTCCCCAAACACATTTTTATTATCACATTTGTTATTAGGCAATATATGCCTAAATTGTAGTGATCGAAAAGGGATAGCCTACTGACTAAAAGAGACAGGTAAACTTTCTAGATTCGTGGATTTCTACCCTGAGGTTGGCTGTATATTTATGATTCATGTGCAGGCTTTATAATATTAACCAGCCCAGTTACTGGTGAATTCGATTAGTTTTGTTCCCTGCTAGCTGCTACATGTTTCTGTATTTCGCTTAGAAACAGCCTGTTTTCATATAGATGTACAGTAAATACAGAAAAATTACACAATTTTTTTTTCAAATAGTTAACTTTCTTTAGCGCCTTCATCAAAACACAGCCTTTCTTACCTTAGAATAAAATACAAAGAGCAAAAAGCTCTATTAGGTGACTTGGTTCAACTCCTTCAGTAAGATTTAGCTAAACGCACATCTGGAGTACGTGGAAGCAGCTCTACAAGTTAAGTTACTTCAAATACAGCAAAACTTAGCCTCACTATGTATTTATTTCTCTGGAATTCATGACCATATTTACCTTACTGAAGGGTATGTAAGGTTAGGAAAGCAGAAAGCGCTCCAGGAGGCTTTATTTCTAATTGTGGGTCTCTATATAATTCGTTCTGGCCGTACACGTGCCAAATGACCAATGATCACTCACTGCCTCAGTATTTCCAACTGTAAAATGAACCCGACTGTAGTTCCATGGGCAAATGGTACCATAAACATATGAAGTGCTTTGTTTTCCAATCTCAGAGTTGTATGATGGGGAATGTTATGGGAAAAATATAAATACTTTATCAAGAGTGGTCTGTATCAAAGCCAACTGGTGAAAATCACGAGACACTGCTATTCAGTTTAAATAATATGAACAGTCTCTGAATTCCAATTTTAAAAATTAGATTTACTCCAAAGTGAGGACGTTATAAGAATGTTTTAGTACTCTGGAGTTCTTACCACAAGCTAACATTCACTCTTTGGTCCTACTCACCTTTGAGATTAAAATCTGAAGAGAGATCCCAGATTTACCAAGTTCTTATAAAATGCAGATTTGAGCCTTTCACATTTAACAGACATTCAGGTTGAAGTACATCTACTGATTTGGAACCACTTATGTTTGAACAGTGTTCAGATTTGTCTTTGATCCAAACCTAATACCTTGAATTTGGGAGGCATCTAGATCCTTCCTTCCTGCAACTTTCTAGAAACTTCATAAACGTATCTAAACAGGATCACAGGTTACATTTCCTCATATTCTGAGGAACTTGGAACCTCAGTAAGAACCCCAGAACTGAGTTTGATTCCATGCAGATATGGAGACTCTTAGAACCAGACGTAAACTGGAGCCTGAAACAAACCCTTCCAAAGTTGTGTGGGTTTAGGTGCGCATCAAACACCAAGATTGTTTGAAAGCAAGTACGAAGCAGATTCGAATATTACCTAGTTTTGGCCCTCATTCAGAAATAAGTGCAGTTAGTGTTAACTTTTATAAAATCTAAAATATCTATGTGATCTCAGTGATAAACCCCTCAAGTTATGATCTCCACAACCGGTTCCCTGCCCATGTGCCTGTCTGAATGCATACAAACCATCCATGGCCTGATTTTCTGTTGCTTTATAAACCATTTAGTCTACTTGAGCAATCAATAGTGGAGCATGTGAACAGAGATCCACAATGTAAGAATGTCTGTGCAAGTATTTGCCCATTTGTTTGATTCAAAGTGCCAGATTTGGTGAGAACTTGCTCACCATCACCTCGTTTCCACAACTCCTCCTCTCAAGTACATGAGCAGGTTGGTGCCAATACACTTGGTTCACCTGCAGGAAGAGGAAAGAGTAAGTAGCTAGCCTGCATTTGGCCATGTACAGCACATGGCACGTGCTCAAGAACATGCCTGTCATACCACAGGGACAGCAGAGGTTGGGTTGTGCTCTCGCCATACCTCAGGCCACCTGAAGCACTGGTCTACCTGGAAGATAATACTCTTGCTTCTTTCTCTGTAAGCTTGTCTTCTCAGCTCAGAGCCCTAAGAACACGCTGATCTTCAAAAGCAAGGGGGAAACAGGGAAAGTTAAACTGTCCCCCAGACCTGATACGGCTGTGCAAGTCTTTGTTGCACATGACAAGATTCTGGATGACAGACTGAGAGGGAAGGAATGTGCTTCAGTGCCAAATAGCATGCTCTGTAGTGCCCTGTTCTCTCCTCTCCTTTTTATGTTCCCAGGCTCACCAGCTTGGTGAGTTTAGACAAATCTTGTAGGCAACCACAACTGGAAAAGGTGTCGTATAACCACACCTGAGGCTATGATCTGCTTCATTTGAAAGAATTTGGCCTTTCAGCGGCTTCATAAACGCTGGTTTTCAAGTTCTACAGACATTTAAGCAAGATTGACTCAATGAACCTGTTAGGTATCCTGGTCATCCTTGTGATGGGTTAACACACTATTTTTGATGTACTCTGCATATCTACCCTGTCACAGTTTCATCACCACCTCCAAGGACTCTGCTTTACTAGAATACTAAGAATTGTTCTTATAAACCAGCTTGTTGCTTCCAGCTGATCCAGAAAGAGTAGATCAGAATCACAGTTTGAGGTTCCTAGTGATCTTACAGATATTATAGACAGTATAGATAGGTTGTTTGACTGATCCCAGGTGAAAATGTCTAATCCCATGTATTGCAACAACCTAAATGGCTCTGAGGCTTAATGTTAGGATACCATACTGGTGTTAAAATTTCCAGGCAAACTGCTGTTGCAGCTCTTTGCCAGATAGTATGGGCAAGACCTTGAAACACTCATACCAACATATCTGAACTTGATTGCCTCCATGTAGTCCCCTTCACAGCATGTTCAGATCCTCCAGACTCCCCAGCTATACATACAATCACATTGCCAGTCCAACAGGAATGGTGATTTAGTTTTCTCTATTCATGTTCTGCGGTGTCTTTACAACTTTGTTCAAATGTAACGAGAAAGATGCCAATTAAAAAAGCACAAGAGCCCTGCGGCTTGGCAGGCTGATTCAAATTAGGTACCTGTATGAAGTGATTAAAATAGGTTTTCTAAATCTGAAGATAACAGGAGGACAGCGTGTTTGATTTACATCAGCAGGGGTCAACAAAAATGTAGAAGAACCATGCGGATGCTCTTTACCCCTGCACATTTACTGGTGAAGATGCTGAAGAGAGAAGGAGAGGAATACTGCGCTCTCCTGGAGTTTTTCAATACTCAAAGAATCTCAACTGTTTCCCCAGCTCAGCAGTGATTCCTTTCTGCCAGAACTCCAAATAAGCAATATTTTCCTTTAATTTAGCAGCTTTGATCCATGATTCCACAGTCCTTTTGCACACACCTATTAACAAATCAAATCCCACAATCCCCTTTGGTAAAAAGCTACTGCTATTCTCATTTTACAGGCAGTAAAAACTAAATGGAAAGAGTTAACCACTCTACTGAAAACAAAAGTGAGACTGGGATGTCAGACCTTCCTGGTCAGTTCAGGCTATGTTGCCTTTATAGATCAGGCTCTCAGACAGCCCAATTGATTGGCAAGGCTGGGGCACATTTGCTGAACAAGAACTGGCTTTTCTATTGTTTTTGTTTGTTTTGTTTTGTTTTGTTTGTAATCCAGGAATGTGGTGAATAATAGATCAGATGCAAAGCTGATACGTCTCCAACTGTTTCAATGGCTTTGTGAAAATCTGCCTCCAAGTCACGATGTACCATAAATGCCCACTTTCTTTTATGATGACACTATCAGCATGTTGGCAACAGAACAGTGACTGTGCCTTTATAGCACTTGGGCCACCTTGCACAAAAGCTGCAAAATGATGTTTAGCCTGTACAGTCATCCCACGTCAGATGCAATAGTACTGCATTACTCCAATACTGCGTGGGGGTAAATATAGCTGCTACATCAGTGAGCTGTGATAGTGAGATCTATGCAGCGTAAGAAATTCTGTCCAAACACAGTCAATTCCTTGCTTTTTATACTACAGGGACTAAGAATCCTAATAAAACAGAGTCCAGAAGATCGATATCAGACCACAATGCCATTCTGCAATAAAAAGAACAAAAATACATAGCAGTCATCAAACTCTCACAAACTCTGTCTCCATCTCTGCACACAAGTTCATGCATGTACTTGAGACATCACACGTGAATTTTGTATTTTGAACGTATGGATTACGTTGTAATTATTCAACATACAACAACCTGCAGCTAAGCATGCAGCCTTCAATCCATCTGTGTTTGTCCTCTCCATTTACAGCGTGCTGGGATATCACCTTTATTTGCATCAGCAGGCAATTTGTGACCAATTTAGCTGTTGAGCTCATGTGTAAGGCCCTCATCCAAGCCATGGAGTTACAATGGAATCGGATCCTGTTACATACCCTACTGCATTGTATGGTACACCCTCTATTATATAACTATATGCTTTGCAAAGGTTATCTATAATTTAATTATGAAGTGTCATATTGCAGTTCACTCGGTATTTAAAGAACTAGAAATTTAATGTTTCACTTTGGGAAATCCTTTAGAAGCTGACCAGCAAATGGTAAAAAGTAGTTTTATCGTCAGAAGAACACTATGGTGACAAACAAGTCAGGATGCACATCCATCACTCTCTTCCACCACATAACTACGATGACTATCAAAGATTTCTATTTTTGTCCCAGAAATTTAGGGAGCATGAAGGAGGATACGATTTCTGTCATAATGACTGTAGATAGCTCTGATATGGACCACAGTGAAAACGCTGAAGCTGTAGGTTGTCATCAGTTCATTTTTACCCTCTTTAAATAGACGGAAAAGAAATACTCCTGTGATTTTAGTGACTGCCATATCAGGTCAGATGCGTTGATTTTATTGTTGATTAAGATCTGATCTAGATGGGGGGAAAAAGTGAAAAGTGTCACCAGCTACATTTTGAAAGCGACTTTGACCCTCTGAGTTGTGAGTGAATTGGTGTATGCACACAAGTCTCTGGGCATGAATCCTTTCTACTTGGAAAATATTTATGTAATCATTTTCAAAGACAGTACACTTTCAGGAAATAATTATCTTCTCGTTCAGAATACTGCATGTGAGACTATTGCCCTCTAAATGAGTAGCTACTTATAGAAAAAAAAAATAAAAAGAAATTTGTGTGTCAGATGGATAAAGAGAAATTCCATGCTTTAACATTTATTCGATTGACTTGATTGGGACAAACACCACCTCTAAAGAAAAGAGACAGACAGTACTGAAACTTCAAATCTTCAAAACCCTCGAGTAAGCCTAAAGTTATGCAAGTGTCTTAACTGCTATCAGATTATTATTGTTAAGCTTTTTCATACTTTTCCCCAAGTATTTTTAAGTATTTCTATAAAATAATGAAACTGGAAAATTATTTATTAATTTCCTTCAATCTAAGGCTGTGGAACCAACACTAAAAAAGGTCCATCACGTCCAGTAACGCTGTAAGCTTTGAAAGGAGCAATGCTAAATGCCATTATTCATCTACTACTCTACCATTAAACCCCTTCAGATGATGTAGGATTATTTTCCTCAAATACGGGCACAGTGTGAAAACTCCTATATAGGATCTTTCTCCATATATACCAGGCAAGGGGAAATCAATGCATTTGCCAAATAGACTGGAACTCAAAGTTACTGAAAAGGCATGACTCTCAGGGCCATGCGGCTTGTATGACACTTGTAAGCAGCTTAACACAAAATTAACCCTAGGGCCCAAATTCAGATGGTCCATATTCCTGCTAAGTCCCTATGCTTAGAATTTCTGGACATATTCCCTTAAAATCTCATAGCCAAATAACAGGAGAAACTTGAGGGGCGTTTAGGGCAACAGGCTGACCTGGACAGTGTACAGAAAAGCCTGATTCTGTTTCTTTTCTCCCTGGGCAAAGTAATATTACAAGGGAGAAGGGAGAAAAAGAAAATGAGAATGAGTAAAACATCAAGCAAAGATTTGTCCTTTTTAGTCTGAAAAACGCACTCTAAGGAAAAAAAAAAATAAACAAAAACCTAAATGGTGACCTGGTGACCTCCATATCAAATGCAGGGGAAACACTAGTAAGGATGCAAATGTTACACCAGCACTAATAACATTAAAACTAAGTATACAAGTTTCTTTTTCACACAGCTTACCCATCAGTAAACCATCTCAGCAGGGTTATTTTTGCATGCAGATGAGCAGGATTTACTATTCCTAATCTTTTAGTCCAAGATGTTGTTGAAGAATTGAAGAATTAAAAAAATAGACGTACTAGGTAGAATAGGGAAAAGGAGCATCCTGGTCTGAATATTATTTTATTTTACATAAGATAAATTCGCTTGGAAAAACTAGGCAAGACTGGTTCCAATTAGATGTTCAGTTTTGGCCTGAAGGAGAATATTTTGGGGGTAATTTGAACACAGTTTGCTCAGCTGTTTTAAAGGATGTTTTGGGGGGTAATTTTTTTTTTTTTAATTTTTTTTTAATATGAATTGAAATTCATTTTGGAAGGAAAAGATGAAAGTATTTATTATTTAAAGCCAGAGAAATTAGAAGCAAAAAAGTTGTATTAACTCAAAATTAAGCCTCAGGTCTTATTTACACAAAAGCAGTGATAAGAGCCTTTCTTTCAAACAAATCTACCAAAATTGGAAGATCTGGTGAGGTTAGCAG
Organism: Alectoris magna; assembly: GCA_030625065.1. Classification (NCBI taxonomy): domain Eukaryota; kingdom Metazoa; phylum Chordata; class Aves; order Galliformes; family Phasianidae; genus Alectoris; species Alectoris magna. The sequence goes on from CM060560.1 coordinate 114,094,095, forward strand.
TGATGCCACCCTGTAAGCCTGGCAGAAATAAGATTGGGTATCCTACAGACAAAAAAAGCTCTTTTATTTTACCTGTATTTGAACAAAACAGTCTTTCATTAAAGAACTAGAACACACCGAACAAGGTGACATAGTATTTTCAAAATGACATAATGGAAATGAAGTGCACCGACTTCAACGCTACTCTTCAGTCAGGTTTTGTGAAGAGCTTGAGTCAGATACTATTTTATGGTCAAATGGCTCCTTTCCTGCAATTATTCCTTTCCTTTCCTTGCAATTATTAGTAAGAACTGTAATATTTAGTACTGCTACAAGGATGGTCTATGATCATATAATGAGATCCCCATTGTAATATCTGTGCAATTACGCATAATTAAGTTTGCCAGGGGAACTTTAATTTTCTGATTTTTTAGTAAATAAAAAATCAATGTTAATATTCCACTAATCAGTACTAACTAACATTTCATTTATTTCGTTTCAAAATCAGAGGTCACATTGTCAAACAACAACAACAACAACAACAACAACAACAACAACAACAATAATAATAATAATAATAAATGAACAGAAGTTGGAATAAATATAACTCTGTATTAACTGATATTTTGCTGTCCCCACTGTTCCTTTTGTTGAGTTGTCCAGAAGCCAACAAAAAATGAGCAAAAATCAGGACACAAACCTGGCTTTTAAGGAAACCCTGTTGTGGTCTTGAAATGAATCAACATTTGTTTTTATCATATCATGATAACATTGCAGATGTCAGGATCATAAATATCGCTACACCTTAAAACTTTCTGTTTCAGAAACAAAGGTATTACCACAACAGTGAAATGAAAGTCTCAGTCAGGTTCAGGGGACCATTTGCGGTCCAAGCACCAGGCAAGAGAGAAACATCATGTCTGAATAAAAATCCAACAAAAATATCAAGCTATCTATCATCCATCCAATTGGATAAGAAAAGCTGAACTTCAGTCTGGAATTCCTGGGGATTCGTATAGCAAAGCTGTAACACACCATAAAATTTCACTGGAGGCTATCAGATATGGATTTATGGGATGGGCAGACAGCTGGAAGTGCCTTGCCAGTGGCTACCTGGTGCAACACACCATCAGTATGAGAGCTGGGGCTAGCTGCTCTGGCATCATATCCAGCTCATGCACACATCTAGTGCTAGCAATCATTCAGTTAGAAAACTGCTCTGAGAAAGGTAGGGTTAGAATGCATGGAGCATTTCTCTGACAAGCTGCTGTTTTGGTCTATTCAGGGCTTGAAGTATTGAAGAGCAGTAAAGTCTCCATAATAGGATTACCTATTTTCCTGCTTATTTCTTGAAAAATGGTAAACAAAAACAAACAAACAAACAAACAAAAAAACCAATAAACAATTTTACCATTTAAATGTTTTTCAGTAGTCTTCAAAGTCAACACAACTTCAAGCATCCAAGACTTCGTGTATTAGGAAGCTGGCTGCAAATAACTGAATGTCAGCTCACATCTAGTGCAATCTTTAATTAGAAGCTCACAGTCAGAGAGGCTATGAGCTTTTTACCTCCTAAATTAAAGCTGTAATTTTGGAGCACAGGAAGTAAACCACCAGGGAAAAAAACAGTGGTTTTCCATACTGCCATAAGTCAGCTCAGTCAGATCTCCGCCTCAAAATATGAAGGACACAAATTTACAGCATTTTCTGGAGAAGCTGCACCATAACAATGTTGGTGTGTTTTGGATGTTAGGTACTTAATGATGAAGGAAGTTCTTTGGGATCACTTCAAAGGCTACTCCTCTGAGAACAGAAAAGTTATGTGAAAGGCAAATAAAATGACAAAGTTTACTTACAGACTTTAAGTACTATCCACATGTCTCAAAGCTCAAGATTATCTGTTGTCATTCACTGCAAGAGATCCCTTTTGGGGGAGCAAGAATATTTGCTTCACAATAGCTCAAAGGTGCTCAAATCCTTTCCATTCATTTTAATGGAAAATAGATGTCCAAATTCCCAAAGACAGACCTTTTACCACTGGGCCCAAAGAAACAGATTACATGAAAATATATTCTCATCACAAGAGAAGATGGGGAAAAAAAATTCCAATTAACACTGATGGAATTGATCGAAGAGTGAAAGCCATCAAGGAGCAGACAGGCAAAATGGGGAATAAAGTCAGGGAAAAGTGCATAGAGTCATCTCATTCCCCACAAGGAGTGTAAAAAAAAAAAAAAAAAAAAAAAAAAAAAACCCCACAAAGAACTCCATACCTGAGTAAAAGATGATACTTTCAATTTGTTTTCTAGCAGCTAACTGCAAGGTAGATTACAGAGTAGGAAGCATGTTGAAAACTGTAGCAAATGCAGACTCTAAATGTTGGGAGTAAAATCTTGTAACCTGAATTACTCCCCTGTGACCATAAATGGTCAGGAGCACTCCCACGTTTTAGGAGCAGGCATGAGCACCCTTAACTTCGTGGTTTTGTGTTTCTACTGTCCTCATAGGGGAGGTGCTCCAGCCCTCTGATCATCTTTGTGGCCCTCCTCTGGACCTGCTCCAACAGCTTCATGTCCTTCTTGTGTTGGGAGCTCCAGAACTGGATGCAGTACTCCAGGTGGGGTCTCACGTGAGCAGAGTAGAGGGGCAGAATCACCTCCCTCAACCTGCTTGTCACACTTCTCTTGATGCAGCCCAGGATATGGTTGGCCTTCCAGGCTGCAAGCACACACTGCCAGTTCATGTTGAGTCTTTCATCAACTGACATCCCCAAATCCTTCTTCTCAGGACTGCTCTGGTCCCAGTCCACATGCAGGACCCTGCACTTGGCTTTGCTGAACTCCATGAGGTTGGCAAGGGCCCAGCTCTCAAGCCTGTCCAAGTCCCTCTGGATAGCATCCCTTCCCTCTAGCGTTTCAGCTGTACCGCTCAGTTCGGTGTTGTCTGCAAACTTACTGAGGGTGCCACTCAATCCCACTCTCCAGGTTGTCTACGAAGATGTTAAATAACACTGATCCCAGAACCAATCCCTGAGAAACTCTGCTCATCCCTGGATGTGTTTAAGAGCCGTTTGGATGTGGTGCTTGGAGATATGATTTAGCAGAGGGTTGTTAGAGTTAGGGTACTATGGTTAGGCTGCGGTTGGACCTGATGATCTTTGAGGTCCCTTCCAACCTGAGTGATTCTATGATTCTATGATTCTATGATCACCGGTTTCCACTTGGGCACTGAGCTGTTGACTGCAACTCTCTGAGTGCGAGGTTGTGGAGTCTCCTTCTACGGAGATATTCAAGACCCACCTGGACGCCTACCTGTGTGACCTACTATAGGGATCCCGCTTTAACAAGGGGTTGGAGTCGATGATCTCTTGAGGTCCCTTCCAACCCCTGTAGTTCTGTGATTCTGCACTTCTGTGTCTAAAATCATGCAGACAGTGGCACATAGGTGCAGACTACTTCACAGCCACCAGAGTTTGAAAAAACAGAAACAAAACAAAAACAAACAAAAAAATCCACCACCACCAACAATTAGCTATAGAGAACTACTAAATATGCCAATGACAAATACGGACAAAAGCAGCAAAAACAGTATTTACACTGGTAAATTAGAATATCTTTTCAGCAGCTGAAAGCATCCGAGGAACACTAGCTTCTAGAGAGATGCTCCCTCTACCTTCTCAACTTTAAACACGAAAATAAAACTCACACAGGCATGATTGATGAGATAGAATCCCAACAGGCAAGTCCACAGATGGTTTAAAAACAGAAACACATCTGACCCAAGATACCAGGTCTGCATCTAATTTTTCAATAGCACAAACCGTAAAAGAGCACTGAGAATACAGACAACACAGTGACAGCAGAACACTCCTCAAGCACTACACAATGGTCCCAAAGGAAATGTTATTACATTTTGCTGCTGCTGCTTATATCGAGTTTGGCCAAGAGCCCATGAGTCATGATACCTATATGTACAATGTCAGGCACAGGAACAATCCGGTAGCATTTTTCTATTAGCGCTGTCTATTTAGGATCTGTCACTTAGAAATGCTGCCGTGAAAACAAAACAGAATAGAAATGTGATACCTGAAACATTAGGGTCTAATTTCAATCTGAAATAAAAAAAACCTAAACATTCTAAAACTTCATAGGGGGGTGACAAGAGTACAATGACCCTTGTCAAAGACAGAAAAAAGCATATACTTCTGCCTACCTACTTACATGGGGAAACACAATGTTATCAGGGGCTGATGAGAGAGACGCTGCTAGTTGATGGAATCATTTGTCATCAGATGCTAAAAAGAAAGTAGTAAATGGGTCAGGTTTTGAACATGATCTTAAGATATTTTTAGGATCTAAAAGCTGCCATTAAGTCATCAGAGTATTCTGTAACAAGGTTCCAAGGAAAGCCAGCTACCTCACCCAGATTTTCACTGCTAACTATTAAATCTAGAGAGCTGGTTTCTTGTTCTACTAATATTAAAAATATTGATACAGTTAATATCTTAATATTATAGATAGCAATGTTAAAAACTGGAACTTAATCCCTAATGCACATAAGAAAATTCATTTGACTTCTCTTGAAGTTGCAGAAAGCAGCAGGAAATAAGTAAGTTCATGTACCAAAGTGATACAAAACCTGACATATTTCTTAAGCAGTGTACTCTAGCCATTGTCAAAAATTGTTAAAGAAGTTGAGATTTCACATCCATCTCAAAAAGTGCAATTTGTTTCTGCCGACTCTTCAAGGTGAGATGTTCCTCTAAGTGAAACTACTGAAGCAGAACTCTGATGAGTTTGATGATCCTGAAAGTGAGATGTTTTTAGTGCTATCATTATCATACAAAGCTGCAATGACAATTTAAATCTGTGTTCCAAACCTCCTAGATGCTCTTCAACATTAGACACCTTTGTGCCTTGAAGACCCAAAAATGAGCTTACTAGTTGATTATTCTATAAAGAAAAGCTCTACTTAGCAAGACAGATGCAATCTTTTTTTTTTTTTTCTTAATGATATTGCCTTCAAAGGAACACAAAAGGAACAATTGATAGCAATGATTGAAACATTTATTTTAGAGACTTGTAAATTCAACTGTCCACTACAAGGATCTCCAAGTGAAGAAATGGAGGCAGAAGACAAGAAAAAGTAACAGCACTGAACTGTGCAGGAGAGGTAGGTGAACATGATAAATGACATCTTGATGGCCACTAACTAGCATGCAGGCAATGAAATGTGTGCTTGTGTGCTGCTCTTTGTTCTGTACCAAAATGAAAACCACAGCATTGGCACAGTGTTAGTGAAGATACTACCCAAGAACAAAGATGAAATACCTGAGCACAATGTCTTTACTTGTTAGACAGCAAGAAACAAAGTCAAAACAAGGATATTTAAACCGATTTCTTCTGCTTCTGCTATGTGGCTGCTCAGTTCTATATTTCAACCAAAAGGAGTTAAAAATCAGACAGCAAACCTTCTCAAAATTGTACCGTAGAGCCTATGGATAATCACCAGCAGTCCAGCTAACGTGAGTGGAAAAGGCAGACGGATGTTCCCAGTTACCAGTGACGCTCGGTGCTGCTCTCAGGAACACACGCCTCTACGTCTGCATCAACAAGTAGGCTGAAATTTGCACTGAGAACAAGAAGGACTTTGATCAAAAAGAAAAGAAATAGCACACATTTTACTCAGGGAGGAACTTTACAGAGAGGTACTAAATTTACAAAAGCGGTTGAAGGAGGTTTCAGAGGGACCTGACAGATTACAGGCTGATGACACTACCGTTACATCCTCGGTGGAGACACTGTTTGATCTAATTAACAACAAAGAACTAGAACCACTGAAGAACAAAATTAAAAAATTATTCAAAGACACTTGGAAGCTTTCCATCTCCCAGCCATCAGGACTGAGTCCAAACACAGACAGATGGGATTAAGCCCAGAATAGGGTGTATAGGTTGGGACGGAAACAGAGCATATTCCAAATAGTTCAGATTTTCTCAGATTAAAAACCGAAGATCCACCTTTTTGCCCTAAATCTACAATTAGAAAGCGGATTTGACTGAACACAATTAATTTAATCATGTGGGTGGAAAATACAGATGTTGTGTTAGGGCAGACAAGACGGTTGACTTAGAAATGCTGGATTTTAGAACAGATGCACTGCTGTCCAGCCAACTCAGCATCACTTTTTACACATTTTCAATTTATTCATATCACTGTGATTGAAGCTGTGTAACAGCATAGGTGCTAAAATCAAAGAATCTGGTGAAGTGCACTGATAAGCTGAGCTAGTTATAAACCTGACAGACCTAGCATTTTCAGACTATGAAGACCAGGAGAAGGTTCTTAAGCTTTAATTACAGAACCGCTCCCTTTATATTTTACATAACATGCTGTTTTTGTGTGTGTTTAAGGAATAAATATGTCCACAAATAAATCACATCGCATGTGCAGTGTTTCAGTGAATAAAATACCACATTTGAGTGTCTTCTCCAAGAGGCTTTTGCAGAAATGGCTGAAAAAGCCCTGCTGAGGACAAAAATCATCCCTGACACGTTGGCTGCTGTTTCCACATACAAATTTTCTCTCCACACCCAATAGAGAACACATACCTCAGCTGAACAATTGTGAGCATATGTTAGCTATGCCAGTATCCTGTGGAAAGTAACAAAGGACTTTAATTTATTTCTAACTGAGAGAAGTGAATAACTAAGGAAGTTCGTACTTTACAATTTCAAGTTAGATTTGGGATTTCTGTATTTCCCTCTTTGGGAAGTTGTATGATTACCAATCTTATAATTAAAAAAGTAAAAGTTAATGAGGAAACATGTTAACATCGGATGATTTGTGTGCCTATTAATATTACAAGTGTATTGGGAAAAAAAAAAAAAAAAAAGAAAAAAAAAAAAAAGAGGGGGAAAAGGAAAAACCCATTGTGTAATCCAGTTCTGATGAAATGCCGGACAATTTTGAGACTGATAAAATGAGTCACTGCCAACTGACTCAGCATGACAACAGGAGTTCATTGTTGCATTGGGCTGAAGGAAGCTAGCAGCCAGTTGGTTTAAACTGGATTCCTTCTTTCACTGAAATATGTTATTTCCACCATCTACCTTCCTCTTTCCCATATCTTCCATCAGCCCCTCTAGTGCCTCCAGTACACACCGCGTTTATGTGGTGCTACTCAGCTAGCACCACATTACAGCACACATTAAGCCCCCGGATGCAGCATGTTATAAAATTAACTTAAAAGGCTGGAATACAACTCAATTTTTAAGTCCCAGTATATTTATATTTCACATATGGTTTTTGCTAGGCTAGTCACAGGGGGGACTATAAAGCATCTCAACATGTGAGGTACTCTTGTAAACTCCACCATGTCCTTAGCTGCACTCTCTGTCCTCAGGCACGGGGATGTCGTACCACAAGCACTAATTCTGCTATACGTGCTGCCTGTTCCATCCACATTTCCCCTCCCTGCCTGTAGGTCTGGCAGCAGCAGGGTTGCTGAATTCAGCTCAGAAATGGGAATTCCCTTTTCTCTCAGTGGTCTTTTGCAGATTGCCTTCTGTCAGTCGCTGCAGCTTCTCCCAGCACCCTCAGAAATTCACAAAACAATGACAGCTCAGCAACACCAAGGGGCTCAGGACCCTTAAAGCCTGAGCAACAACTGCATAATATATACTGCCTCCATCCTTGAGCTCTGTAAGGACTGGAGACATATGGAAGTTTTCCTGGATTAGGGGCATTTATACTGTTAGCACACAAGAGTGACCAAGAGGAAGGTTCACCTGTTGCATAACACTGCATAGTACGCTGTGATGTTACAAAACCTGCTTTGTGGCTTTTTTCTTTGATACACTCAAATCTCACAGTTTCGTCATTCTGCTTTTTCCCTAAAGGTGCTTCTGAAGCTTGCCAGAAAGACGAAAATCCCCTTTTTCCATGGGAGAATCTGAAAAATGTAATAATACTGACTGCAGTTTATGAGAAAATCTTGTAAATAAAGTTAATTTATTTTTCAGAAGAAACAAGTACCGAGGAAGGCCCATTCCTCTTCAGGCACCTTAAAACATCCTCAGTCACTGTAACTTTTTTCAAAAGCATATTTTTGCCAAAAGCAACTGTGCCACATCAGAAATTACCACGCCAGGATGAAGGAATCCCTCACAACGAAAAGACCAGTAATCAACAAATCTGGCTTATATTTGTGATAATTTGCCAGGCGATTTTGACTAAGTCAGCCTGCATCTCTGAATCTGAGTGCAAAAGGCTACTAATGCCTCCCTATTTCAGAAGGGTGTCTTAAAGCTTAATTAATTGATGTTCATAAAGAACTCACATTCTCAGATGAGAGGCATCAGAGAACACCAAAGTATTATTAATCTCAGGTGCCAAAAAATTATCCCTTCTCTTGCATGAAACAGCTCTGAAATATTTGTAATTTCTATGGCAGCGATATCCCCAGTTCAACTTGCAAATGATGAGAGTTATTCAAATAAAATAAATGTCTGGTCATCAGAGTAAACAAAGACATCATTTCACGAGGCCAATCTAAATTGTAGAGATAATCAATATGAGGATAGCAGTGCCCACAATGAAACCTGTATTAATTATGAAAAGAGTTTATGAAAGGAATTAATCATTATTATGGAGTTCGCTGTAGGAATTTAATAGCATGAGCCAATTCTACATGACTCTTATGATGCTTGAGGTCAAATATGCTGAGTTTGAAATAAACTTTAATCTACTCTGAACTAACTTTGTATAAAAAAAGAAAGCTTCTCATAAATTCCACAGTGCTGCCCAAAATAACAAATGTGCTCTACCCCGTAAGTGCGTGTGGTCTGATATGCCATCTTGAAAATAGATTCAAATGTCCCACCCCTCCTCTTCTCTTCTTTTTTAAATTGGTGCTATAGAAAAATTATATAGAGAGACTACAAGAGAAAATTAAATATGGGAGATGACCAATATATTTTTTAAATTACTCTGAATTTTGTTTGAAGTAACCATCCTTCCAAAATAAACACAGTTATGTTTATGGAAATAAAGAAACAAATTATAACAATTTTAGGTAGCGTACCGCAGTCAAATAAATACTCTTTTCTAATCAAACAAACTGGGAGGAAACTTAACTCATAGTAATCAAAACAAAAACTCAGGAGACTTTTTGTTCCAAAATCAGAGTTGTTCTTGAGAGCTAAAGATTAATATCCATTGGGCAACTTGAGTATTAATCAATTAATGCTTTTTGTTAGATCCTAAGTTCTCTGGGGAGAGGCTATGACTGGAATTGTTGAAAATGCTCAGTGTTGGCTTAATTCCATCTCCAGTCAAGTCAAGTCCCCGTTGTCTTCAAAGGGAGAAGCGCTAGACTGATGCTGAGAGCTTTTGAAAATCCTATCCTTTGTTATTTATTTGCTTTTGTGAAGTACTTCATAAAACAAATAAAAGCAGGAAGGCATAAGCAACAAGCCCACTCCACCATAGCTTTAAGGTCCACAAACAGCCAGAACCCCACGGTCAGAAGTGAGTGGATAGAGAATTCTAACAGGGGTATTTTGGGGGTTACTTTTGTGCATATTTGTGATGGGAAGAAAGGTGAGTTATGATGCAGCCAGGTCAGAAAGGCTGGCTAACCCCAACAGGAGCACGGGGATGCACAGCAGAAACCATACTTTGCTCTTGTTCTCAGAAAAATGGGACAGTCCATTTTGGAGACTACTAATAATGAACATGAAGGTTGCAATACCGTCAGCAACAGTTAGGTGTGCAAAAGAAAGAATGATCCCTTAAAATACTACAAGAACAGTCAAATTCAAATAGTCCAAAAGAGCTCAGTGGGAATATTTCTCTTAGCTTCCTTTGTTGATGTGGAAGGATTTCTTTGTAGTAGTACAACTCTGCTCGCTCAAATACTCTTGGCAACTACAGACTTCCTTACATCTGATCTCATCACACACAGATGGCTCCTGCTTGTAAAATATTATTTGGGGACGTGTTGGAGTGGCCTGAACATGGGTCACTCCAGCAGTGTAATCTGACTCTTAACAGTTTCTCTGGACTGGGATAACCTTGAGTTCTGCCATTGTTTTCCAAACTGTAAAATGAGGAGAGCGTCTACCTCCTCATGAAGCAACGAGAATGCGTGAGCTAATATACATACAATTGCTTAAAAAAAAAAAAAAAAAGAGAAGTGTTATTGCTGTTCAGGGAGAGTAAGATAGGGTCATGTGGGCTTCAGTTTTATTCTCTTCTCTGAAACAAACACCAACACAGATATAAATAGTGCCTGCAGAAAAATGTACCTTTCGCATTTAAAGTCTGCTAAGAAGTGTTTGGAATAGTTTAGTAATTAAAAACTTCTTCAGTTCTAATAGTGTTAACATTTACCAAAGTAGATTTTATTTTTTTTCGGTGGTGTCATAAATTCACAGTATTTACCCACCAGTTCTGGTTTTCATAACAAGACTGTGGTTTTTATTTTGATCGTGGGTTAGTTTATTGCCACAGCAAATCATTTTCCTTTTCTTTCAGAGGTTCCGAGGAAAAGTAATTCTTTACAGACACTGTTCAGATGGTATTTTTCAATTAAAAACATTTAAAGCAGAAAAGAGGGGTTGTCTGGTGTGGGACTGAAGATCAGAGTTCAGTGCTTGGCTCTACAATGGACTCCCTGGGGAAATTTTCAAAGGCACAAATGGCAGGTTGGCACATCACTCCCATGCTTGCTTTAGTGGGAGCTAGCTGCCTCTGAAAACTGCTCTTTCCTTTCCCTGGATTATCCTGATCAAGTCACGAAACCTTTCTGTGCCTTAGCCTGCAATCACTACGGTGGGAATTGTATTTTGTTCCTCTCACCTTTTGCTTGACTTGCCCATTTAACTGTAAGCTTCCCAAGACAGCAATTCTATTTTACAGTATGTAAAACACCTGCAACAGTGACGGAGCCCTGATCTCGTCCGGGACTCCTAGTTCTATTACAGTGCATACACACAAAGAGTGTTAATACTAACCGGGGAATCCGGATGGTAAAAATTAAAATAGTTTTCTCACAGCTCAGGTTTTTGTGTTTTCTAGGAGTACCACATTGGTAAAAATCACCAGATGAACAGGCGAAGATATTGACATCCACAGAGCAGGTGCAGGACAGGCAAATGTCTCTCACCTGGCACCAGAAACACGGTCCATTGGCTGAACTATGGGATTAGCAATCCCTTTCATTTCCATATTTGATTTTCAGTGACCGCACTTTGGGCCAACCTGTACCACCCTGTACATTCTTTGACTCAAACATAACATTCTACCAGAACAAACGTTCACGGGAAATGGAAACTAAATGTAAGTGCGTAAAGCCTTTCAGAAAACAAATGTGAATCTGAACATGTATTTGCGCCACAAGAGCACATGCACTGAGCCACTGTGGTAGCAAAACCAGTTCTGGTTCACATATCCTGCAGGTCAAGACTGGGCAACACAATTTTTAATTTCAAACTGCAAAAGTAAAAATCTCAAAAATCCAACATGTGCAACCATTTAAAAGACAAGAATGACAATATAGTGAATAAATGTGCATGACAAGTAAATTCAAGGCAAAAAAAATACCCAAAAAGTAGAGTGCTCCACAGAATAACGTAAATAAAAAGGAGAATTATTTTATCAGCTCTACTGAACTTAAAAGCAACGTGACTACGAGTAAAGATGAAAAATAATTAACATCCCAAGTCTGCTCCTTAATTAACTACCATCCTACTAGGAAGTACCAAATGTGGCAAACGTCATGAGGATAGGGCTCACTGTGCTCTAGAACACAGCTGCTGACTGATGACGTCTTTCAGACACTACTAGCAGTTAAACTGGGCTTTGTACTTTAGTCCTACCGTATAAATAATTCTCTAAACCATTCATTCACATCTACAACCACAGCCATAACCAAGAATCTCAGTTTTGTGGGCAAGTTTTTTTTCCTCAAGTTAACCCCACTAAAGCCAACAGCATGGCAGAAGGAATTATTTTGATATAATGCATGCATAACATGCATAAGACTTACACGTACCTTTATGTGCTAAGCACATCCTCTTTCTTTTCCCATTATTCAGTTTGTATCATCCATGCACTCAGCCCAGTATGCGATATAAGACAGAATTCCTACAGTAGATGTAAATAATTCACGAAAGTTTGCAACTCCTTAGGGAGATTTACTCACAGATCACCTGTTCACAGAGCTTATAGAGATGTCAGGAAAGTTCCAGGGTTATCAGAGACCAGTGATAGAAGACAGCATACCAGAACATTGGTATTATTTCTGCACAGAACTGAAACTTGTTTTGATTTATTTGTTGACTTACTTATTTTACAAATTAACAAACTTCAAAGGGATTGGTTTAAATTTGCCAGAGAATGTTGTCAGATTGCTTCATGTACTGATGCTGCTGCAGTTGGATCCAGAAAGAATGACGCACCTCAGTCTGACATGGCTCTGATGATAACAGATAAGTAAACCACAGGATTGCCAAATAAAGGGGTCAAAAGAAAATTAAAAAAAAAAAAAAAAAAGAAAGAAAGAAAGAAAGAAAAAAAAAAAAAAAAGAAAAAAGGCTGCTAAAGCAAGCTACACCAACAGAAATTGCAGCATAATGAGCAAAAGAAACCCACATAACCCCCTTTCCTATTACTGATGGGATGTCCGTGTCCCACATGACATAACTGCAAATGGATTCTTCACAGAGGGAGAAAGATACAAGCACACAGACTTACAGCAACAGCAGCCCACACAGAATACCACCACTTGCCAGTTGGGAAGCCTTAACTTATTGGCTGTGTGCCTCTATTTCAATTCTACTGGTCCATTTAAACCACATCAGTTGTACCTTGAGAAAGGTTTACAGCCATGGGTGACAGAACTCCAACCTGCCCCGTTTGTGACAATCTTTCTATTTTGCTTCCAAGGGCAAAGTATACTGAGGACACTCTATGTGTCCGAAGGCCAACAGGCCGTCACTTTCTTTACACAGTGTACCACATAGATCTAGGACACAGAAAGGGTTATTTAAGACCTTAAAGGGGACATTTATGCCCAGTACATTTCCAAAATAAGGATGGCAAGTTGCTGAAATAACTTATTTAAAACTTTTTCTCAAGTACAGAGTGATAGAATTAGAGTAAAATCGTCTAGAAGGGGTTGGAAACACTTTCTCATGAAGCCTTAAACATCACTTCTAGTGACATTAGCTTGAGCTACATGTCCCATCGGAGAGCAAGTGTCAGCAAAGTAAATGCATTAGTTAAAGCTTAATAGTAGTTTGGTGTTCAATATCCTGAAATATTTAATATGTTTTTTTCCCAAAGTAAACTGTTATTCAGTTTTAATGAAGACATTAACCTGCTTGATTTGTAAGCTCCTGTGGGAAGTCAGTCTAAAATGCTGTCACAAGAGGCAGGCAGAAGTAACAAGAGCTATGACAGGAAATCAAGCACATTTTAAATGTTAAAAAAGCAGCCAGAAAATGAGTCTCAATATGCTCTTGTTTTCCTTTAGTTTTGTTTATTTTTTTGGTAATATGATTTCTGCCCTTTAAAAGATGGCAATTAAGGCTGGTTATAACGTAGTCTGCACGTAACTGTGGGTATTGAGAGCTACGTGAGTTTTCACCAACTATTTTGTAAACAAGAAGTGGTAGAGTACAGACGCAAAGAAAAGAAAAAAAAAGTTTGGGTCAGAATCTGAACTTCTAGAGGCTTCTCAGTTTCCAGCATTGCAGAACAACAGCTTTAAACTGGAACCCACTGCTACATTTCAGTCACAGTTTGAGTGTTCTGGACTGACTGAGGATACAGTCTACATTTCATAAGAACAGCCGGCCCTGCGAGTTGCCAGCTTGAAATGATAGTGATATAACAAGATGAGCAAAAAACGTTGAGACCCCAAGCAATTAAGGTGGGTGTGTACTTTCCTGAAATGCATCTTGGTGGTTTGACAAGGGAGACAAGCTGGCTGCTTCGTTTCACAGGAGCTGCGTTTAGTTCATGCTGTCAAGCGTAGATTCTGACACTTAACAGTATTAATATTGCTATTTCTATTGATATAATTAGCACTTCTATAAATAATAGCTAAAGCTGCCATAGCTAAGTATATGACTGCAATCAGCACCATCAGGCCCTTCCTCGTCGCACACCCTCTAGGAGACAGAAGCTGATTGCTCTCAACAAGACGGCAGCCTCCGACGCGGCTGTTGATTCTTGTGGCCCACCTCGGAGCAGCCTCAACCACGCAGAAAACTCTCCCGAACAACCGTTTGGGATGTGTGAGACTAAAGTTTCTCCCCAGTCTTGCACCTGCCAATGTCTGAATGCTATAAATAGGGGCTCTTCTTTTCAGCCACATGATACAAAAACCTCGCGTTGAGTTCAGCGGCTGTTATTCATATACTACAATGGGGGAGAAGTCCTATGAATGTTTTGGAGAGAAGCTGGACCCACCCTTTAAATCCCACCTAAACGGCACAAAAGGTTTTATTTGTCTGTTTTACAGCTATGAAACGGGAAATTGCTAAACAAAATGGGCACTGATGTTTGAACAGAAGAGCAGACCTGCTGTTTCAGTCCCAAACTTCATTTGACTGCACTTAAAACTACTGAAGAACAACAGCTTTTCTAGTGGCCTAAACACCAAATTGTTTTGAAAAACTTTGCCGCTGTTTCACTACTCCTGAAAGCCGTAACTTCCACACTAGTTCTGGGGGTGTTCAGTATCTAACTGGAGGCAATTACGCTTCCTGATGGCAGCTTGCCCCCAGCATCAATGGGAGAGGGCCATGCACCGAACGAGGAGTGCTGCAGGTGGAAATGAAGCTTCGGGATTCCAGCAGTGCAATACACGCAAAAACAGAAATCATCAATTTTTGAAACCGTGCGTATTTTCTGCTTCCTTCTTCCATAAAACGGTGCGGAGATTTTCAGAAGGCAATTTGCATTGCCTAGTACTAAAAAGTACTATGTATAAGGAGAACAGTCCAGATTTCTGATTGCAGTTCATCATTAAAAAATTTTAAAACGTTCAAGCTCCTAAGCTTCCGTCCTCTATTACAGCAGAGGTTGGTGAGGGATTAAGTCGTTTGTGTAACCAGCATTGGGTGCGAGACAAGCACGCTTTTAAATCCTGCTGGTGCTTCCAGTAACACTACTTTGTAGCTGCAACGCTGGAAAACTTAAAATGGTAAGGAGGATATTGCAGCTCCAAAGAAGCTTTGAACTCCCGCACAGCGAAGACAGCTCACTCTGTATGAGGCCAAAGCACTCAGCACTATGTCCTGCAGCAATATCAATGCCAAAATCATTCCTGTATAATTCCACTGATGTCACTTCAGTTATTTCAAAGAGGAAATTCATGTCTAAGCCACGTTCTGTTTTCTGATGCAAACCCAGAATAACAACGCTGAAGTTTATGAAGTTACTAACGCTGGCATTTACCGTCAAACCAAATAGCCAACGGAATAATTGGCACCTAGTATCTGAAATTATTACTTGTGATATTATATATAACCATAACAACATCATTTCAGAATTCTCTGAGCGTATACCTTCACAAGTATTTGTGGTGACAGCACATGAATATTATTCCTGTTACACAGATGGGAAACAAAGAGCAATTTTCCCTAAAGTCAAATATGCTATTTGTGGCAGAGCAGAGAGCTTCGGGGTCCCACGTCTTAAGCCAGAAACCAAAATCAGTAACAAAGTACTCAGTCTCCAGTATGCTTTCATGAAAATATAAGAAGCAACAATTGAGTTGGATTCCATATTTTATTTTTAAAAAAGGGGAATTTGAAGGAATAATTTTTTATTCAAACAAACAGCAAAAGAATCGGACTCAGAACTTTCCTTCATGATAAAATTTGATTACAGATGGTTACATTTTTTTATTCCTTAGGCCACCTTTTTGCTCTGATTTTTACGGATACTGACAAATCTGGTATTCAGAGCTACCGATAGGAACAGAGCAACCTACATCCTGAACTCTTTGTGGAGAGTTCTACTCAGGCCACAAGGTGTGGGACTTCACCATGCAACTCGGAGGTTCCAACAATCACCTCCAGTATTTGCTGCTCATCAAAATTAAAGAAATTGATTTGGTTTTGTTTGTGTTGCCCTGAAATCAAAGACCAAGGGTCAGCGTGACTATGGAAGGGTAAACACCTAAAGTTTACTAAAAGCTGCCAGTTTGAGGCATTATATTGTTTTTGTTTTGTTCTTAATACCATAATGGCTCGCGCAGGCTTTCTGCAATAGCCTGCTGCTTCAGAGAGGCTGCTAAGCTCACTCGGGCTACTATGCATACAATGACGTATGAATTTTGCTTATTTAACATTAATACGGTACTTTAAACAAATAAAGCAATAATTATTTTTCTCCGTAGCATATTCCATATTAGTAATTCCGGTTGCTCTGGAATCTTAACGAGTTAAGCATCCTGAGTTCTGCCCTCACTTGGCTAGAGGACAGCCTTTTCCTTTGCAGTACGTGTGTAATCACTTAGGAACAGTTTGTAAATCTAAAATCCCACCTCGCTTGAAGGGATTTACAGCCTCACATGACAAACTATACTGAACAATACCGGGGTCCTGTGAAAAATAAACAAAAAAGAACACATTTATTTTCTAATACTGAGATGGAAATCGTAAGTCTTAAGGGCCACCTGGAATATGACCAAAGTTACCCAGCAAAGATCAAATCCTATTTGTCTTAGTCAGGCAGTCCTGCTGAAATCAAATCAGCCTACAGCACAGATCAGTATACTGGGGCTATGGTTTAACCTCTGAAGCATGTCATAAATCCCGCACCATAAAATAGGTGCTATGGATTAATTTCTAATCCCAAATTATAACCTCCTGTTGAAGAACTGAAAACCCAATTCTGCTCAAAGATTTAAAAAACAAGGGTAGAACTATGCTGAGATCTTTTAACACTTCACTATTAAAACACCGAGCAAAAACTGTTTCAGGATACTAAATTAATGCAGTGACAATTAAACCAGACTGTTTGAAGTAACTGAACAAATCGTACACTATGACACAGCATCTCTTAAAAAAAAAAAAAAAAAAGAAAAAAAAAAAAGAGAGAAAAAAAATTACAAATTGCCTGCACATGTAGTCACTAATTTACCCAATAAATTAATTCCACAAGTGGCTCCACCAGTCATCAGTTTGAATTATCAAGTTTCTGCTGTATTTCCAAAACAACGCCAGGCATGCATGTGCGTAGGAGGGATGGGACAATGAAGCCAATAGGTGCAGCTGTGGCCTGGGAGGCAGAGGGTCTGTAACAACGCTGTCACTGACTGCTCTTTGACATTGGCAAGCCATTTCACTGCTGTTTAACTCAGGGTCTTTCTAGAATACAATATTTGAGCCATGAAGTCACCCCTTAAACATTTGGAAGGCAAAGATGAGCCCTCGTGTGCTTTATGAAGTCTTCTTTTCCACTCTCAAACAGAAACAAAGGGAGGGAGTCTGGATTTGTTTCCTTTGTATCTCTTCCCCATGCGTAAATCAGAAGAAAGAAAGAAAAAAAGTCAAACTTGATGAAGCACATTTATGCAAGCACAGCTGGAAGACTGCCTCTGCAAATTCAAAAATACTGGATGAACTAGCAGGTATTTCGTACATATGGTACAACTACTGCAAAGGATCTGGTCTGCTCTCTAGTTTAGGTGAAGTGCTGGAAACTCCCCGATTTTTACGTAAGGGAATCAGGAACCCATTCCTAACACTATAATGTAGCAACAGCAGCCACAGAACCCTGGGCCAGAAGGATTCTTCGTGTGCTAACGCAACAAACAAGCTCAGTTCTACTTTAAAGCCATAAACCATTTTATTTTGGAAAACGTTAAGACTTGCGTACCTTTAACAAGCAACTAGTCACAGAATCGACACACCATCAAAAACTTTTCTTCAGCTAGAAATGAGGAATTTTTTTTTAAAAAAAACACCTACAGATTAAATGATGAGATTTCAAATAATGCTAAAATTTTCTGTAATGTTCTTCCTGCATTACAAATGGACTATTAAATCAGTGAAGTGCCAATCAAATGCTTTTGTACTTTGAAAGAAAGGTTTAAATAACAAAAGCAGTTTTTCGGGCCTCTCTCTCCCTCGGTAGTCAGTGTCACCTATGCACTAATTACAACATATTTACTCTCTTTTCTAGTAAGATCGCAATTGAATAGATTTTCAGAGCATGATTTTTAACAAGAGTTGCAATCACAGTCTCGTGGATTCTGGCTTTCATTAATCCAGCTCGTCGAAGAAAAAAATACAACGTTTCGCAGTAAACTTCAAGATATATGACAAGACTGAATAATAACAGCTCTGGATTCAGCTCCCCGCTTTAAAATCAACTCCCTGCACGACCGCGGGTGAACCATTAATTAAACCAGGGCCAATTCCTCTGTGGACTAAACACAATGGAGCCAGCCAGTTTGTACAAGCCAAAGATTTGGCCCCAAGTTTCCAGAAGTTTTGATTCAGGCCGGCCAAATACTGGAATTTTCATCCCATGAAAAAAAAAAACCGCTCTGTTGTGTTTCAGGATACAGAGTAAAGCTCTCACATCCTTTGTGGAATAAAAATTCTAACTAATGCCTTTACAGGAATGGAAGGGGGAATTGGGGGGGGGGGGGGGGGGGTGGTTTATAAAGCAAAATTCTCTCAGGGGAAGGTTTTGTTATCTGTGCTTTCTCCCTGGAAGCAGAATTGGCAGAAGTCTTCAAGGCAGGTAGCCACCAACCATCACTTTAGTTTACTGGTCAGGGAAAAAAAAAAAAAAAATCTAGCTTTTTAAAAGTTTATTTATTTATTTATTTATTTTTCTCCCCCCAGTATAACTGGAACTTCCCTGCAGAAAACTGCTACTTCACAAACAGCACTTTTCCACTGGGGCGGGAAGGATCCTTCAGCCAGCTCTAACACTGGAATCGCAGCATCCTACACGAGAGCACAGCCTGGGCACACAGACAGCCTGTGAGGCGTTTGGACGTCAGGGCTGTTACACAGCTGGGTTTTACTCACACGCTTCCATCCGAAGTACCGTCTGCTGGAGGAGCTACCTTCAGGCTACAGCACCCTTCCACCCTAACAGACCTTGACTCGGGGTGAGTTGAAGCAACCCTAACAACTTACAGCTCGCACTTCAGCAAAACACAACCGACACGAAGGTTTCTAACACGAGAAATAAAAGACTCAACAGGATACGAAAGCAGAGCCGGGAGTGGCGCTACGGCTACGGAAACTTTCCGGGGACGGGCCGAGGAGCGAGCCGCCCCGGGGATCTCCTCACGCCTCGGGGCGGCGGTTCGAACGCAACAGCGCGCGGCTCGCACCCAACGGCTGCACCCGGCATCCCCCCCAGAACCCCGCCACCGCCTCGCGGCGCGACCCCACCCCCCGGTAGGCGGAGCCTCTCCCGGCCCCGCCCCTAACCCCCCGCTGACCCCGGAAACGCGGTACCTCTCTCATCTTCCCCCTGCCCCTAGCGCACCGGCTCGGCACTTTCACAGGCGGCCGCCGCCGCCGCGCCGATCTCCTCATTGGCCCCCGGCCCTCCCGTTGCCCTGCCCCCATTGGCTCCAAGCCCCGCCACTCCTGGCTGAGTCGCGCCCCCCCTCGGGCCCGCCCCAATCCCCACGACTCACGGCGAATTTCCTATAGGTGAAGCGGCGCTCGCCGGCCCGCTATGCGGCCGTCCTATTGGGGCGCGCAGCTGTTGGTCAAAGGGGTGGATTCTCCCATTGGTCAGCGGTGCAGAGATCGCTCCCGCCTTCTCTCGCCCAGCGCTTCGATTGGTTAAGTGGAGACGTCACTCTCTCCCTGCAGCCGGATGCCTATTGGTCACCGCAAGCGCCTCCGCCCCCGAGCAGCAGGTTAGGTTGTGCTTCTTCCCTCCTTCTCCCCCCCCTCCTCCCCCCGCTTCTACGCATTTCTATTTCCCGCTTTATTTATTTATTTTCCTCATAAACTTAAATGACCCCGGAGAGGCGGGGGCAAGGCGGGGCCAGACGGACACAGGCGACCAATGGAAAAGAAGGAGAGGGCGTGGCCCCCGCTTGCCTCAACCAATAGATGCCCAGTGAGCGGGCTGCTCTTGGCTCGCCGCTGGCCAATCGTGTGGCGCCCTCCACCCCCGTCGGACCACCGCGGCCCGTGCCAGGCGGGGGTCTTCTGGTGCGCTGGGGGGGTGGGGGAGAAGCGGGGGGGGGGGGGGGTGACAACGGCCGTGGTGCGCAGTGCGGTCGTTAGCCCTGAGGCGGCGGCGCGGTGAGGGAGGGCTTGGGGGTGCCGCTCGCTGTCCTGAGGCAGCGGCGCCGGCCGGCCGGCTAGGGCCCAGCGCGGGTGTGGGAGGAAGGGACACATAATTGTTTCCTTCCTCGAGTGACACGCAGGAACTGAGCGGGTGAACTCATCCCTTTCATACGGCTTTTTGCCTTGCGTTTTCCCAACCTCCCGCGTCCGAGGGAAGCTTTCCGCGCGCCGCAGCGGATTTTCTCGGCTCGCCCTCGTTCTGTAACACAAACGGTGCTTGCTGCGTGTTCCTTCAGGCTGACTTAGCCCTTTTTGCACTTCTGTCACTTTTTGGCTGTGATCGTGCATGTTTGGGCATCAGAACTGCCCATCTGACCTGCCATGCTTTCTGCTTGCTTCCCTTTTTATTTTTTAGTCCAAGAAAACTTCATAGTTTTGCCAAATTTCCATCCTTCCATTTCCACGGATCACCCAGTCTGAGGTTAACGACTCAACCCAAGTTGCCTCCCACAGTTGTATCGTAACTGGTTTATACTCGTCCGTTGGAGCCACCGCATGTGCATGGAGCTCCCATGCCCATTGGTTCCTTTGTGTTTCGTGTCAAAGCTGACCGCCAGTGTTTTCCTGAAAGTGATCCCCGCTGGGTTCCTTCCTAAACAACGGAGTCCCCCGTTACCATCAGCACGGGTGATTCTGCTGGCTATTTCAGAAAGCCTTCTGTTTCTCATGCTCGGTCTTGCAGCAGATACTCACTGGGAGAGCACTCAGCTCCTTTTCTCCTTTCATCACTCCCAAGACTTCAAGCAGCCCACACTCGCTTAGCACACTGTTTTATATCAGTTCTGAAAACTAAAAAAGGCCATCTCTTTCCCCCAGCCCCTCATTGCACTCCCTGAACAAGGGATTACCTTTATATTTGTATTCCAGTCATATGGGTCACCCCTCTGAAGCTCTATTGCCCAAATTATAACACACCCTTTATTTTTTAGTCTATGAAACCCTTTTTCGTTTTGATGGTTCATTTGTTTTAAATGTGACAGGAGTAATTAGTAAGCAAACTATAAGTACTAAAAGTAGGTAAGGAGCTCCATCAAGCTATACTGAAGCACTTGGATTTTAAACACTAGCATAATTGTCATGACTATATAACTACTTAAATGTAAGCAGGCGTCAAGGTTCTTTGCTGAATCAAAGCCTTAATTTTCTTTCCATTTTCCTGTGGCCTGTTCTGCATTTTTAAACTGAGAGAGTGTGGAGTAAAACTCTCAGAAAAAAATAATTTCTCTAGGGCATACTCTGTTTGATAATGTCATACCTGGAACTTCATCTGGGCTGTCAAAACAATGGCGCATGACAGTAAAACTGAGCACACTTCATATACATAAATCTTTCACAGTCTGTAACTAAGTATCTAGAATGAGCTGAAGGCTCCTCTAGCTGAATTATTTTATTAAGTGAGAAATTATATGACCATTAGAGCAGATACCTCCCAGCTAGTAACTTAAGCTAGCAGCAAGTACGGGTGACAATATACAGACATATAATTAAAAGGCACTCTACAGATGGATTGGGAATGTTAAGGAGATGCAGAGGAAGAGATTCCTCTTGGACAGCACTTGTTGTCCATCTGAGATCCCGAGGATGTGTTTCTGGTAGGAACGACAGCTATATTAGATGCCCAGCGAGATACTGTTGATTTGCTGACACAACTGTGAAGAATGTTTCCAGCAGTGATGTGAGCCTGCTTCTATTTAATGCTGTCATTAATGATAGCACAGCTTTAAAATTTTCATTGAGCAATCGTGCTTGAAAATATTACAAACCTCACAGAGGACTTGATTAGAATACAAGCCAATTGCGTTAATGGAGGAAGCAATGCAACCATTCATTTCTATGAAATACAAGGCTAAGAATGGTATTGAAACAAATTAACTACAGGAACAGCTGAGAAATCTCCTCCTGAAAGGGGAATAACAACAGAGGCAGGAAGTACTCCCAGGAAAGATCTAAGAGATGAGGCTAGACCACAAGTGAAATGCAGATCAAAGGTGAAATGGGCACATCTCATTCAAGGGTGTACAAACAGGAGTGTCAGCCCAGGAAGAGAGTTCTGTACTCAGTGTCAAGGAGGCCTCAGTTGGAATACTCTGTTCAGTTTCGAACACGGCATTTAGAAGAGATTCTGAAGATTAAAGACCAAAAGGTTCGAAGCAAGAGTGCTAAGAGTCTTGGAAAGCATGACCTATGAAAAAAAAGCAAAGGAATTGAATTTGTTCAGTTTAGAAAAGGGAAGAAAGAGATGGACATTACAAAGTTTTTGCATTAAATACAATTACTGCAGAAGACATCCCAGGAAAACCTTTAAGAGTTCAGCCCTGTAACAGCATCCTAGGTGGCCATAGAGTCCCCTGGACTGAATGGTTTTAAAGTTCTGTAATGTCAGGGCCAGCCACCCTTGAAACAGTTGTCCAAATCGAAGTAGGAAGGTCTTGAGTGGCACGCTACCTTGCTGGGACAGGCTGGGAAGTGCAACACCAGGAGAACATAACCCAGAATTCTTACCTTTCAGGAACAGCAGACAACTCCTGCTTTAGCTAGAGACAACACTCCACCAGACAACTCAATGGGAGCATATTGCTGCTCCAAGAACCAGAATTTTCCATCTTCTGCTTAGCTTTCTTGGTAGGCTTAATATCTAATTGGAGGTAGTAAATAGAGCTAATCTTCTGAGAGGCTACCAGGCCATAGTTGTCAGATACTATCAGTTAGGGCTCCTGCAAGGTCTTTCGGGTCTTTCCTAATGCTACGTTGTTATGAACAGGTGTTTGAGCAGTGGGCACTTTGTACCTTCACACCTTTAGCTTACCTTTGGGCTAAAGCCCTATGGAGTACGCTCCTATCAAGCCAACAGAGTTGCAAGCAAATGCCTTGATTTATGGAGTCATTTCAAAGAAATCTTAGTAAATTGTCTAGTCACACAGTAGAAAGATTTATAAGCTTGTAATCTTGTAAACAACAAAGTTAGAGTGGGTTACATTTTTTTGCAGTAACTATCCATGTGAATGTCAAATTGTACATCATTGCTTGCCGAGTTCCAGTTTGGGGGCCTGAATTTCTTACCTTCATTGGCAGGAATGAAGAAATAATCCCTCATCAAGCAGAACTCACAGTAAAAGCATGAAAAGCTTATTTCATTACATTCTTACAATATAACTTCATTTTTGAGCATTTTGTGACAATCTGGCCTAATATTGCACTGATTCAGACAATAGCGCTGTGCTATTGTACTTTAATGACTGGAAATGTAATTTGCTTCCTGTTTAATATTTAAGCCAGCAATAATACCAAAAAGGCTTATTGCTCCTAAGAAAAGATGAAAGGGGCATAACTCTTAAGGTTTTTTTTTTGTGTTCAAAATTTGACCTACTTTAAAAACACTAGAAACTCATGGGAATGGTCTTCAGAATTAAAAATACCAATATGAGATTGTTGCCTGGGAATTTTAAGATACATCACTTCCAGCTCATTGAAAAGCAAAATTTCCCTCCCAAGGGAAATCCGGATGATTCAAAATTAATTTTTGTCCTGAAATACTGAATTAGTAGGGTTGGTGGGGTTTTTTTTTTCTTTTTTTCTTCTTTTTTTTTCTTCTTTTTTTTTTTTTTTTCTTTTTACTTTTATTTTCTCCACATAAAGTTGGGCTTGATGACTGGCCTGAAATCTTCCAGTCTGGCTCTCAGTAATCTGTGTCTGTTCCATCTGCCTCTATCAGCCCTTACACTTTTAGTGCTCTGGGAGCTTTCCCTGTTGGCTTTGGAGAAAGCAACTCCATGTCTAGCCCACATCATTGCCTATAAACTCTTCAGTGGTGAAGGAAGAGAGATTTTGGTTTAACATATAAAGAAAGACCTCTCAGAAGGGCTAATCTATGGAGGACAATAACACAGTCATGCATTATCTGAACCACTACAACAGAGGCAGACACAATGGCTCAGATGATACAGAATCAGAAACAAAGCAACTTGAATGGATACTAAAGTGGTGAAAACTTCACATGATGTTCACCTGTAACCTGTACTACCTCTTCATCCATAAGGGCCCATCGCTTTTTCATTTGGTACTGCTGCACATCCCACTACAGCATTGGATGATACAGCACACGCAGCATGCACAGCTCTGCCAGGCCTCTCCTCTTCCTCTGCTCCTTGCCTCCTCCATCAGACCCTTCACCTTGAGGTCTGTGTTCCTCCTTGTTGGCCAACATATTTGGGCTGTCACCATTGTAGGGCTCAGCAAGTCAAATCCAATACCAGCAGAGAAAGGAAACCTGTGAGATCTGGGGCTCAATGAGACACTTTGGGAACAGAGCAATGAAATCAATGAACATGCAATGAAATCTCTGCATGTTATGAGCAAAACCACTGAAATTCTAAACTTGAAGTCAGGGTAGATCATAAGTGAGATACAAAGCAAAGGCCATAGATTTGGGTGGGAGCATCTTTTATCCTTTTCATTTTTTAGACCATCCACTCAGAATGGATATTGGTAAAGTTTATATATATAAAAAAAATATATCACAAGGAATTCTGCGCAAACATCTGTATTGTCAGGGCCAACTAATGTCAGGTATCATTGGAAGGAAGATGGAAAGAATACAAACACTTCTGAATGTTTTGTTTCACTTGGTTTTATAAACAAGAGGGTGGCATCTCTTTTTAAACCGTGACATTTTGACAAACAATGATGCTTTGTGTTATCCTTTAATAAGAAGAAATGTGAACAGAATTGTTTCAGGCAATCTGAAAAGCAGCTTGGGAGGGAAGACTGCTGTGTACTATTCCCAGATCAGTCATTTACTTGCTCCATATATTTGGATAAGATACTTAGTCCTTATCTACATGCCAAGGTTGTACTGCTTTAACTGTACCAGTTCAGTAAAGCCGTGCAAACTAGTATTAACACAACTATATTGGTATTAAAGTACTTTTATCAGAATAATACGTTCATGTTGGGCAAAGGGAATAATCTTGCCTGTATAATGTACCTTTGTACCATTATAACTGCTGGCACAGTGGGCAATGGACTGTTATAACACCAAGATAAAATGATTTCAGCCCTCACAAAAATACTTATGGATAGTGCTGGTATTGTGCATAAACCACCTCTGGTGTCTCAGCTTCCCCAGATGTAAAAGACTTGTAGTTCATACCTTGCAGGGCTGTTGAGCCTTAATTCATGTCAGTAACAGGGCTTCACAAAGCCTGTGTGAAAGGTGCCAAGCTTCTTTTCAGCTACTCACTTTTTTTCTTTACTTTTTTTTTTTTTCCAGTTTCTAAAAAGTGTTTGCAAAAGGTAGCTGTGCCTCAGAACATGCAATAGCAGAGGAGTTTAGCTGGGCTTGCTCCCTTTTTCTGTAAACTTTCACACTGTATTTGACTCAGACTTACCTGACAGCTATTTCATGACATATGTGACTGTGAAGCCATGCTTGTTTATTCATGTATTAATGTGAAATCCACTCTTCTCTTTCTCTGGGCTTCGGGGACTGACTTTTGTCCCCACTGCTGTTAGTTTCAAAAGCAAAGGTTAAATCAAGGGAGGCAAAAATCTTGTTCAAGTCAAAGGTACAATAGGGATGTTTCCTATGTTGCCTATTACCTAAAATCTGAGACGGGTGGGGGAAAAAAGTCAAGAGGCTGCCACCTGTTGGGAGAAAGGAGGGAGAACACGAGAGCCTCAAACCCTGGCAGCACCTGACAGAGGTTGAGCAATGTTAGGCTAATTGTTGGTGTAAATGACATCAGCACTTGGACTACGATCAGTAGCTTCTCTCCGAATAATTTAGTAAGTACAAATATTAAAAATACTTGTAGTTAGACATTAACCAGATGAAATGTTTAGACAGCAATAGTAAAATGCATTTGATCAAACTTTATGGACTGAAACTCAAACAGAGTTTTGTTTAGTAATAATAATGGAGATGCTGATGCAATTCTTAGTTAATCAAGAGGGAAAATTCAGAAGCAGTCTTTTGAAATTGAAGAAGTAATTTCAAGGGCAACATTGAGTTTATTCACAAAAGATTTCCTAATCCACAAGTTCATTCCAATTGTTCCTTTCCCACAAGCATTCATTCTCAGTGCCAAGTCCACTTATGTTTTCCCCAGGTTCACTGCCTATTGTGAAGCCATGGAGTAGGATGCTTTGCAGCATGCTTCCTATTGCATCTTGCAGCCCAGACTGGAGTTCAGCTGCTCAGCTCTGCATTGATTCAGTCGTGTACTACAGTGAGACTCAGAGCCAACATTAATGAGAAAAGCCTGGATCTACAAAGGCTCCAAAAGATGCCTATGCAGAATGGGACACATAGGACTGGGATCCTCTATATTGTCACCCTTTAAAGGCTTATGCACATTTGTTTTCCAAACATCCAAATAGAATAAAATCCATATCACATAAAAGCCCTTCACCTGTTTTCTTCCAAAAGGTATAGTATTTAAGACTTTCTACCCTTCAGGTGATACCCTGCATCCAGGAAGTCTGTTAAGCCGGAGGAAAAGCAAGACCTTAGAGGGGCCCACTGTGTTTCAAGTGTTGGAGCCTTCCCACCAGGCCTGCTTTCCAAGTTACTTCCAGCAGCATGGAGCTCCAGTCTGAAACTTCTTTGTTGATGTTTAGGGAGTGAATCACATCTGGCTTGAATTTAGCATTTGCTGTTTGTTTGCACTCCAAAGGCTGTTTAATTTATGCAGCCTACATGTGTATGTGTGTATGTATTAAGTAAGACAGCTGGTTGTATGCAGGCAAGGTTGACTGTTGTGCCTGAGGCTAGAGGCCCATGTTGCATTATTGCCCTTTACAATTCTTTGGCCTCTGCTTGATATACTTTTCCATAACCCTAGGCAGTGAGCTCTGTGGGTGGGAACTATCTCTGTGTTACTGCCTGTTAAATGAGGCCTTCCTTGTGGAATATAGCTTCTGAACATCACCACTAGACAAATACCATCAACAAGCAAGGTGGCCAGCATCTATCTTATCTGGTCCACCACAGGCAGGGTGGATGTTTCCTGATCCAGGGGAAGCTGGCCTGCAATGGGAATAAAAAGCTGCTCTGTTAGAAAAGTACTGACACTGGCAACACATGAAAGCCAAAAATCCTAAAAGCATAAATGGTATACATCACAAGAGGCGATAACTAGAATAGCAGCACACAAATGTGACCTGTAGACCTTCTGAGATGAACAGCTGGGAACCAAGGCAAGTATAGTCCAATGCAGAAGTGAAATTGTGCTGTATCCAGGCATAGTAAAGCTATGTAGTACAGATATTGCAGTTAGCCCTTTCAGTTGCTTTCTTTATAACTGAACGTGAACAATTACAGCACATCAAGGGGATGTCCAGGGGACTCGTAGCTGCATTTCTGACCCTGTAGTATTTTTTCTGTCCTGCAGGAATGGAAGTGTCTTCTATACACAGAGAAAATTCAGTAGTTTTCAGTGGATTTTATACTGTAGGGCAGACAATAAGTGTAGAACAGTGATTTTTTTCCTTGTCCACCGTATCCAATATGTGACTGTGCTCTCAGCGTATTTATACATAGATACTGCTGTTTTTCAAACAAGTAACGGTGGTTGCAACACACACCGTGAACTGAAACTCAAAGCTGTATCTGATTGAAGATGAGAGGCCCTTAGCTCAAAATAAATGTGAACCAAAGGGACCAGGGCATTGCCTGATTCTCTGGGAATAGTATTCATCTTTTGCCATGAAACTGTGTTTCAGAATGCAAGTCCTTGGGGTTACTAGGGAAGCACTAAAGCATTAGTTGAACATACCTGATGTGGTATTGCCTGACTGTCTCTGTGGCCTCTGAGGCTTTATCTTAGAGGAATTACAAATATTCAGTTCCTCTCCAGGGGACATTAACTTTGGAACATAATGCTAGGCATTAAATTACAAAGCATACAATCTTTTCACTGCTAATCAGCTCCTGCTTGTACTAGAAGGCTTGCTTGTTCCTCACACTTTCCCCAGTCCCACAAATCCCTCTTGGCTTCTACTCAACCTTCCAGTTTGGGTACACGAACCCTTCTAAGAGGTGTCAGGGCAAGGATGTTTGGCATTCTGAAAATTTAAAGTTAAAAGATCAAACAAAATTTGATTATAAAAACATAATGATGTGTGACCTTTTCAGTAACAGTGTGCCTTAAAAATGACAGTCAAGACATTCAGTGTCTAGTCTGCTGCACCATAAAGGTAAAAATCCAAGAGGTTTTCTAAAGGGACTGTGTCTAGTTTCCTGCAAAGTTTATGGTGATGAGGGGCCCCGACAATGCAGAGTATTGTTCAATAGGATGGGAAGCAGGACATGCAGGTACTGCTTTGTTGTGCTGTCAATTTGTTTGTTACGCAGACTGGTGACATTTAAAACTTCTGCCCCCAGTTAAAAGCATAAAGCAAGAGTAGAGGTGTTACTCATGCTATCAGCTATCATTATTCTAGGAGAAACAATGAGAATTATGGGCAGAGTGAATATTACTGTACTAGAAGGAATGGAATAAGGTTGTACTGAGTATTAAGGCTGGAGGTAGATAAGCGTTAGCTTTCATACTGCTTCCCAGAATAAGCTTGTCTGCTTTCTCTGAACAGCTAACAGCACCTGCTGCTTATAGTGACAATGCAGAAGTGACAGCTCTCAGCCTCTGCTCAATCCCTCACTTGTCTTCACATTAGGACATAACCTACAGGGTTGTAGGGCCACCATGCTGCCTGATTACTGGATGATGTCAGCCCCAGTCACCTATGTATCATGCCTCTAAGGCACTGAATCATTTCCTTTTTTGTGCCCTTTCTAGGGGGGAGGATCTGGAAATAAGTGCTTTCACCTTTCATAGCCGCTGGCTAGCAGTATCTGGCATGAGCACCCGTCATATTGAGCAAGCTGTGCTGGAACTTCACATTTTAATCAGAAGCACTTAGAAATTATGGTGCTGCCATCCCATCTAGTGGAGGGATCAGATTAATTCATCAGCTGCTTGTTGCTAAGTAAGCACATACTTCCACAGTGACTGCAGGAGCACAGCTACTGGCCCTGTCAGGATGTAAGCAATCTGCACAACTTGCTCATGCATTGACCTGACCTGGTGCAGGATGAACTGGGTGCACTTCTTGACATGAAAATAAAGGCTGAAAGTTTACACTGATGTCCGGTAGTTATAGCTGTATCAGAAGACACAGTCAGGAAGACAACGTAACACTCAGTTTAGGAGAGATCAAAGAAAGCCAGCTCTGCAGCAGCGCTTCATTGCCTGTCAGTAATGGGGAAGCGAGGAATCTATTAATTCACTGACATCTTTTTAGGCTCTTCCCTTGCCCCACACAAATACTGCTGTTTTGAACACTTCCTATCAGCTCAAAAGAGCCACGCCCTTTTCCTTGGCTATGTAAAAACTGGCTGAAAACATTTGCACTAGGAAGGAACAACCAACTACCCCGACTGCAGGCAACAGCTTCGCTGCTCCAGGGCAGGAACGTGAGAAACAGCTGCAGTCTCTGAGCGGCTGCCAGCAATTAAAACTAATTAGCTATTTGGAGGCTAGCATAAACACTCTGCAATTCCCTTTGAATCCTCCTACAACCTCTGTAAGGGTCATGATCCATCATAGAAGAACTTTCACCTACTTCACAGGCAGGATGAGAGGGAGAGATCACTCCTTCCTACGCGGAAGAGGTTGCAGAGACAAAACCTATTAGGTTATCCTTCGTTGAAAGAAGGAATTGTTTGCTATCAGGCTAATTTGTCACGTTTGACAAATTATTACAAATCTAACACCAGAAGATGTATCTGTACAGATTGTTTTGCCTTATACTGAGGAAAAGGGAGGGATTTCTAACAAACACGTATGACACAATAAGCCTGCATAGCTCCTTGCTGAGGAGCCACGGTGCAGAGCTCTGTGCAATTGCTCTATAGTACCCCCAGGTGGGTGTTTCCCACCCTGCATCTCAGCATGTGCTAGGATGAGAGAAAGTCAGTCCTGAACAGGTAGAGGGCTGCAGAAAGCTTCTACTCCATTATTTATTTGAATAGAGCCCATCAGGCTTCCTTCAAGAAATGCATGATCCATCCCAGCTTCACAGACCAGATTAGGGGCAACTGGGCTTAAGGTGGGTGTGGGTTCCTCCATCCAAACAGGTCATTTACTGCAGGCAAGGGATCACATTGCTACGGCAGTGCAGGACAAGCGTCATCCACAGAACTTGTTTTGTAGATCTACAGCAGATTCCAGCTAAAGGACTGCTCATGAAAATAAACTAGAAGTAGCATCTCTGGTTCCATTCAGGAGAGTTAGATTGCCAGTAAGTTAAAACAGTGTTTCTTTACACAACATAAAAATACATGCTTTCTCCCATCGATCAGTGACTTCAGCCTTTGTATGCGCAGCATCAAACCATGTTATTTTCAGTGGTGCAAAAATGCTCCACTCAAAGCGCACTAGATGGCAGTGTTCCTTCTGATTCATTACCGAACCACTGCTCCACCATGATCACCACGCTCAGAAAACAAGGCCCTAACATGTGCTGGCATTGCCAGTTTCAGGGTATTCAACCAAAATCTGGATTTCCAACTCTTGCGACAGTCTCAGATAGAAAATCGTATTCTTCTTCCTTGCCTCCTTTCTGCTGTCACTTGGAAAGCCTTGCTCACCACCAGCTGTCCACAATTGCTTCTTGCTGTCAAGCCCTCAGAGTTAGTGCTGAATCTAAAGGTTAGTTGTGTTTCGGCAGCACAGAACTCATATATTGCTTGACCTTCTTCAGCAGCTCCCTCAGCGCAAGCTTTGATCTGTTGCATTGATCTTTGGGTGTCTTTGGAACAGAAGGGGCTTGCTTGATATATGAATATGAATTTGAAAATTAAAAGAAAAAAATGGCTTTCCAGTATGAAGCCAAGGATATTTTTACTCTGAGATGCTGGGGTGCTCAGAATCCGCACACCTCGCCTGAGGCAAAACTGCATCAAACTGGAAATTGGGAGACACAGAGAGTAGAACCATTTCTATAGAACTGTCCTGTGTTTTAGCTTGCTCTGTCCACTCACAGAGGGTTCTTGACACATTCATTAGCATTGTTCACATCTAGTGAGAAATTTAATTTTAGCCAGCTGTATCCACTACACAGCTCTGCCCCCTTTTGTCCCCAAAGGGAAGCTTCAAGCCATTTCACAGATGTGCTTTTAGGAGAGGAGTTAGCTCCAGGGGGATCTGCACTCTTCAGCTGATCTTGAAGAAATGAGGGTAGAGCTGCCCAGAATAGGAAACAGGAAAATCAAAGCAGTGTTTGCTGCCTGGTTTGGCTGCGAGGCCCCAACAACATGCTCACATGCATGGCAGAGCAGTGTCTGCTGCTCAGTGCAACACCTGTGCTCAGCCCCTTCTTGCCTTCATTAGGGGAAGGCATACAAAAAACTCAGCCCTCACACTGAACAGTCTGTACAGAGCACAAGCACATCCAGTACACCTGAGCTGATTCCATCCCCTGGGATTCCACCCTATAGGAAGAGAGCAGCTGGTGCAGCTTTCATCCCTGGCTCTGCACCCAGATTTCAGCCCAGGCATTCCTGGCAAAGTGAAGGATATGGAATTTTTTCCCATACCAAGAATTCAATCTTAGGCTTCCTGTTTAAATGCTTTTCCACTGACCACTTTGGATCCAAACTTGCCAAAACTTGCTGGGCACCACACCCTGCTGCAGCCCTATTCAATACACCAGGTGACCTGCCCAGACCATAACACTTCAGAGCTGGGAACCTATATCCTGATGCTGTGCCCCAGGCTTTCTGCCAAAGGTTACAGTCTAATTTTGGTCTCCAAACATACCAGCTCCTGGGGGGTAGTTTTTGGTGGCAAACCTTGCTTATCTCCAAAGCCAAGAGAGGGCAGCATCCTCCCTCAGCTGAGAAAGTGGAGGAGGAGGGAGCTGCCTGGCCACATGCCTCTTTCTAGGAAAAGGCGAGCTTTATCAGATGGCATTTTAGAACAAGCATTCGTTTCAGGACTTTGTGCATCTGTTTATAGAGATACCAACGAATTTATACCTTGGAGTTGGGACAGTTTATCACACACCTATAAATAAAATCCAAGCCCACCCTCAGTGTGCCACCTGCAGCTGCCCATGCCCAGCTTTGTCCCGATGAGAAGGTACAGCAGTCTTCTGGCAGGGAACATCCCTGCCCAGGTGGGACACAGCATCAATAGTGACTGCATCTTTTTTGGGCCAGGAATAATACATTTAGCTTTACACTATGAGGTGGTGGTGGAGGGGGAGGTGCTGCAAAAGTAGTAGCTAGGTGCTCTACATTTGTTACTGTCTTACATTCATACATAAATAATGCTTATACTGAGACATCAGAAAGCAGCCAGTGACTGGAAATAGAGGACTCCAGCATTTAGCAGTGGCTTGCATGCCAAATGGGGGCCTCTGGTTTCCAGAGCTACATCTCCTTCAAACAGTCTTCTGCAAGAACCACTGAGGCGCATGCCCGTGGAGACCCACGCTGTACTTCTGGCAGCCTTCAGGCACGGAGCTTCTGATGAGCTCAGTGGAAGCATGGTGCTGCTGAAAAATCCTGCTGTTTGGCCTTTGTTGCTGCAAGGGAGAAAATATTCAAAAGCTTTTGTCTGCTCAGGTTCCACCTGCAACAAGTAAGAATGCAAGAGGAAATACAAAGAGCTATTGCTGCACCACTCCTGTAAGCAAAGAGAATGACTGATCGCAGAAGGGTTCCCCATCCAGGGAGCTAGTACTCACTCGTAGGCTTGAAGGGAAAAAAGAACAAGCCCATGCTAGCAGAGATGTACCACCAGCGTTTTGCTTCAGAGCCGTACTTCAGAACTGCTGTGGTATGCTTATTATTGTCCTAATTAATGAGCTTGAAAGACTAGGAGTCACAAGGTTCATATGTAAAACAGATGGTAGACAGGACATCAATAACGCTTTTAGATCATGCTGGAAAAAAAGCAGAAGCTTCTGCATGAAATAATTCTAGAACAGTGTTTGATTTACAGTCCTAATACAGCACACTGCTTACATTGTTGCAAACATTTAAGAATGAGTTTTTCACTGAGGTTGAATTTAACTACAGCAGTAGATGAGGGTGGCTTGCTGAGAAGCTTACAGCACTGAGCAAGAGAAGCAGGTATTACTGCCAGCCCCTCTACCAACCTGACAACATACCACTTCACCCTGCCCTTCTGCCAGCCTTGTTCAAAAAAGGGGAATGCCTTCTCTTCGTAATGTAGTGTTTGAGATACTTTTAAGCTGCATATGCTTAATTGTGCTCTATCTGCTAGGATGACAGAAGATTGTTAGAAGTTGATATCCTTCAAATTTTGAGCACTGCAATATTTAAGTTTGCAAGTGCTTTTACCAGCTTCGCTAGAAGAATTTCAAAGAAAAGCAAAGCTGAGCCGCTGTTGAGTGGTGAACTTGAACACTGTGCAGTTCACTAAGTCATTCTCTGACTCAGTCCAGTCCTTCCCTAAGCCATGGGGAAGAACATCAGCCCTGATGATATACAGTGAAAGACAACTAAATTTGTATTAGTCAGATGAAAGGTGACCAATTCCTCCGTCTAAATATACTTGAAGACAGAGCCTAGTTGATAAATGGAAAATGAATAGAACTCCTACCTTCATTCCCACAGGAGTCAAACCTTGACAGCTGTATGGATCCAAAGAGCAGTGAAAATACATTATGGAAAGGCATAAGTCCTAGACACTAGGCTGTGAGCCAAAATGCCTAACACCAGTTTGTACTCTGGCTTCTCATTCAGCCTAGAATGGAGGTGAGGCCTCATGGCAGCTGCAGCTCCTCACAGAGAGCCAGGCAGCAGTGCTGAGCTCTGCTCTGTGTGACAGCGACAGGGCCCGAGGGAATGGCATGGAGCTGTGTCAGGGGAGTGGCGGCTGGGGGTTAGGAAAATGTTTTTCACCAGAGAGTGGTGGGCACGGAACAGGCTGCCAAGGGCAGTGGGCACAGCCCCAAGCTGCCAGAGTTCAGGAAGCAACTGAACAATGCTCTCAGGGTTTGAATTTTGGGTGGTACTGCATGGAGGCAGGAGCTGGACTCCATGATCTTTGTGAGACTCTTCCAGCTCAGGATATTCTGTGATTTTATGTTGGCTCATGTGATCTAATATCCCCTACAGTCAGACACTCCTGCCAGAACACAAGCATTACAGTAGGAGCATGTGCTACGCTTCCACTTTCATTTGGTATAACAATCTTGGCTGTCAGCTTCACTATCGCCATGACATTGGTTGCTTGGTTTAAGGATGAAGAAAAAAAGGTCAACTATCTAGGACAGAGGTCTTTACAGTCACTGTACAACAAAACCTGTCACTGAGCTGGAAGCCAAGAAGTGAGAGTTCAGCAAAAGCTTGGCTTGATCTGTTGACCAGACCTATTGATGAAGCAGCCAGAAACATTCAGAGCTTGGTCTCATGTGAAGCTGGATCTGAGCAGAATTGTAGAGTGCTTTTCAAGCAATCTGTGCCTGCCAGGGCTGCAGAGGATGCTGGATGGGCCCTGTTCTCCTGGCAGGGAGGGAGAAGACCCCATATGCAGCTATTTGTCTTTATCTAAAGCCCTAATCCTGACTGGATTTAGCAGAAAGATGGAAGAGACACCCCACACCCAATAATTGACTTTTGTACTGATTGTGGCAATAGCCGGAGCTGAGGTCATCTGATATGTTTGTCTCCAGTGAAGCATAGACAGTAGTGCGAGGATTTGCAGCTCTCAGACTTATTTCAGTGGGAAGTAAAGATGTAAAGTGTGCTGAAAGTAAATGGGATTGGTGGTTTTCCTGTATTTCTTAAAAGTACTAAAGGGAATTGGTTCATTCAAGCCAAAGGAAGGCACATTAATATCTGATAAGCTTTTTGCAGAACACAGAAGAGCTGTAATACACTTGCAATGCAGAGAGTCAGGACTAGGCAGATCCAGTTATAGGCTGGGAATTAGAAGCCTATAGGCCTAAAAATGGAGCTCAGTACTCCTACTCTCTCGTCATGGCTCCCCAGCGTCTTTGCTTCCCTCCAGAGCTCCAGATGTGCCTTTAGCCCCATTTCCCAAAACCGAGATATTCATAGTGCAGCTTGTACAAAGTAATAGGCAAAAATAAACTCCCTCCAAAGACAAATCCACCCCACTGCCTTTTCCAAAGAAGGGATAAGGAATTAGAACATCTACATCTCTACATGGGTGACACCTGAGCTTGAACGTTACAGATTTCCAAGTTTAATTTTGGTCTCTGTGCTTGATTGGAGTACCTTTATTTTGCTCTTGCCTCAGCTTGACATAAAGTGATACGCTCTTTTCATAAGTACCCTTCAAGCCTGAATCCTCCTGTGTCATGGACAATTACTGTGACCATATGGGTAATCCTTTATGGAGAATCTCCTTTCACTACACTGAAGGAGAAGAACAATTGCTTGCATTCTTTGTATAGATAGCAACACACATCTGGGTGCTGCAGAGCATTAATGGCATTGCATGTGTAGAATAGGTCAACTATAGGGCTATCTGGTATCCAGATGTGGGTACTGTTTACATGTCTTTTAGAATCTGTGTTTCTATCCCACTCCAAAGCAGCTTTTTGTTTTCTGACTGACACAAACCAGCCCAATCCTTAAGCCAACACACCTGCAGTAGCTGTATATTCTGTGTAGAGGTGGGAACAAGCTGCCCACAGAGGGAAACTAGCACAGAGTATCACTGCTGCTTTCCCCTTAAAGGCAAACTCCACCCTCCAAGCACTGAGTCCCAGAAAAGCAGATAGATGATAGTAATGAGCATGCAGGCATGGGAGAGGGCTTGCTCGCCCCAACACTTCCCAACTGGTGGGGTATTGGCAGTTGCCTACTGACCCATGTTCAATGGGCTGGTTTCTGTAGATCTCATTCTAAGCCCTTTACCATTCCTCAGGTGCAGCACAAGGAGCCTAAGGCTAGCCTTCTGTCTGGGCTGACCCCTAAGGACCCTGGCAGTTGAGCACTGCAACACCCAGATTCCGACTGCATCTTGCTCTGCACAGCAGGGAGCCACAGTCTGGTGATTAAACGCAGGCTTGGGCACTGGTTTCCACTGCCAATTCCAATATTGACATCTTGTGTTATTAACTGATACTCACAGACAAAAAGGACATCGATGGTTTACCACTTAAGCGCACTTAACTCTTAAAAGAGAAGGTTATTTTCTCAATGACTGCTCTTGGCATTTAACATTATCAGTGCTCTGCAGTCTCCTATTTAGTAGCATTTCCTTACACGCTGCTTTCTCTTTGCCTCATCTTTCATTGTAATTACACAAGCTTGCATTAAAAATAGGGTATCTGCTTTTATGGAGGTTCAACAATTGCAAGCAGGAATACTCCTGCTATTCTTCAGTAGATGTTTTTAGTGAATAATTATTGTTTATACAGTGTCATCCCTCACAATCCCCACCCCCAAATTTTCTATGGACTTCTACAGGAAGCCATGTTGCTCACCTTACAGCACAGATTATTTCCGAAGCAAAATACACTTAATTAACAGTGCCTGAGACTATAAATCTTAAGGCAAAAGCTGACAAATAACTTGATATCCAGTTGAAGTGGAACAGAAAATGTGACTAAACATCAGATTTCATACTGCCAGTGCTTCATGTGAGTGCTACAGGAATCACAGTGACTATAAATGGTCAGAAACTCCATTTTAGGTTTCATGCAAGAGATGGCACTGTTAGCACCAGCAATTAATTTAGAACCAGGAGGGGGTGTATGTAGGAGGGCACGGATGTATTTTTAAAGGTAGATTATAAGCATTAATATTAGAAGAAGTATTTTTGTTTCCATTTTGATTAACAGAAATTTATTAATTTAACTGAAGAAAAACTCATACACTTCATTAAGAGCAGACTGATATTTCACTAGGACATGGGAAATAGAAAATAGAGTCAACTAGGAAAAGAAACTCAGAAATCTAATGCCAAGTAAACCAAATATGTTTCCTGTTTAACCCAAAATTGATTTTTCTCTCCCCTCCCCCTAATCAAAAACCCTGAGCATACACCTGCACCAGCATCAGAAGCAGGAAAAGATGAAGAGTTTAAATCTGCTAGACAGGTATTGCATGAATCTTTGCTTGCTAGATACCACAAGTAATACTCAAACATTTTCATCTGTCAAAAAATTTAGAGTCACAGAAGAGCTTGGGTTGGAAGGGATCTTATAGCTCTCTCAGTTCCAACCCCCTGCCATGGGCAGAGTTGCTTCCCACCAGCTCAGGCTGCCTAGGGCCCCATCCAACCTGGCTTTGAGTACCTCCAGAGGTGTGGCATCCACAGCCTCTCTGAGCAGCCTGTTAAATCCTAAAGTAGAGTTAATAAACTCATCAGAACAAGCAATATTCACAAAGTAAACTTCCATACCTTAACTCACTATTAAATTCCCACAGGTGCTTTTTCCAACCTTACATTAACTTTAGTTGTACAACCTACCAGTGGTCCCATCAGCACCAAGCCTCTACTGCCCAGGTCATAAACCCAAAAGCAGGGAGCTTCTCAATGCCTCTTTTAAACCTTGGCTCTGGACTGGGATTACAAATGAGACAGTACTCAGCTGTTGTGTCATGACCTGGCAGGTGTGCCTAAATCCCACAGAGCTAATGCAAGATGGCTGAATGAGGCAATGCCACTGCTCTTAGAAAGTAAATGTACCCAATTATTTAAGATATTTATGACAGTGTGAAGCATCTGGCTTACCTTCGCAGCTAGGGGAGTGAGCAGAGGCTACTCCGGGATTTGCTTTTCAGTATTTAATAAAAGCCTTCTGTGCCCCCTTGGTTTTGGTGCTGAAGCACTCCCTCCACATCACCCTGACAGCGTGCTTCCAGCCATGCCTTGTGTCAGTGTGAGCATCCATGCAGACGTACATCCAGCTTTTGTATTTGCTTGGGCTGACTTCCAGTTCTGTGGTCCAGCTTACCTTGCGCTCCATGAACACTCATGACAACAAGGGGAAAAATGGAGGTAGAAGGGGGTAAGGGTGCCCCTTTTCTCAGCAGCCTGTTTTTAGAGCAACTAAAGCCATGTACAGTTTTTTGTGTTGCCTCTTCTGAAAGGCTTCTGGTGCATGGGCAGAATGCACCTTTTTGCAGAGGCTCTAAATGTTCTCAGCATCTAGCTCAGCTTTGTAAAACAAATTGGTCTTGAAGTCTCAGTGTAACGTGTCCTGAGCAATGAAGGTACTTACTGTGCAAAGAAGAGAATAATTTGTAAGTGAGAGAAATACAAGCTGATCTTGCTGACCAATTAAGTTACTGGAAAGTGGCTATCTGTGTTAGGAAACCAGAAAAGAATGATAAGAAACGTAGTATGTGTTGTCCATCTAAATCATTTATTTTTTATCATGGAAAAAGAGTTTGAGGTTTCCTACCATCAATGCACCAGCAGTTATATTCAGCTGTTGAAATCCAAATTCACTCAGCTCTGACTTAAAGCTTGCAATGTACACATTCACAAAGGTAGCCATCAGATACTGACAGTCATGGGATGCTGGGCAATTTCCTGGAGTAAGAGGTCCTATAACTCCATCCATTATGGGATGGCACCAAATATATGATTAGGTCCTTTTCTCATGCCTTTCAGAAAAATACCCTACAACTGACATAAAAACACCCCCCAGTAGGTTGGTGTTGTGCTACTTTGCTTTTTTAGCAAGAGAGCAAGAGGAGAAAGAAAACATAGAGTGCGTGCCCACATTTTTCCTTCAGTGCCACCTGCACACTTAGAGGGAAAATGACCAGGACCATCACACTACATGCATGCCTAGACATCCTGGTTCCCTGTCATTCAGCTGAATTTCTTAGGAAGATGGGAACACACACACACTTCACAATTTAGAAAAAGTAACATCAGAAGTTCTAGGAAATACATATCCCCTCTTTTTTCTTCTTTCTTCAATCAGGGTAAGGCAATTTTTGTTTGCTCATCTCTGGGAATGGCCAACTCACCTACCTGCTCAAGAGGGATGAATGGAAACAAAGGTGAGCTGTGCACAAGCATTAGGGTAGAAATTTGTCCTGTCTCCTGCCATAGACCCTGATGTGGAAATAATAAAGAGGAAAAGGTCTCAAAGATAATTCTTGGCAATAACATGGCAAAACAATTAGCAACACTGTGCTGTGTGTGGTAGTTTTTATGTACAGAGAGTACCCTTTTCTGGGAAGGCTGATGCTGATGGTGCACTGGCCACCCTGCTAGCCTGAGGGCTTATATTTGTCGAGATACCATTTCGGAGTGATAAGGCAAGCTTGTTCCCACAAAATACTGCATAGCTGTGCTGGATGAATTCATATTTCTGAGTGCAAGGTAATTGGGAGTCTGTTCAGGTACTGAAGGGTAGAGCTCTGTGCTCAGCTTCTGGATAGAGGGAAGCTAAACTGCTGATTAGGCTGAAAAGTATTGTGGGAAGATGGTGCTGCATCCCTACCACAGAAACCCTATTAAATAAGTTAATAAAAAAAACATAACATACAAACTTGTTTGCTCAGTGAGTTAATGAAGCTAAGGTGTGACCGTTTCAGCAGCCAGTAACATCAAGGATCAGGTATGTCTGGCTGCTTTTAAAAAGGCAATCTGAATTAGGAGGTGCTCATTCATTGTTGGGCACGTGAGGATGGCATTACTCCAGATAAAGCCTCAAACTCTGGCATCTGTAGAAGAAGCTTTAGATTACGGCCCTGAGGGGCTCAGTGTTCACCTCAGGCAGAGGCTGAGCAAAGAAGCTGTCAGCTGCTTGATGGATTCTCCTGTCCTTGTTTTGATGGAGTACTCCAGTGTTGTTCACTGCACTAAAAGGATCTGTAGGAATGCCCTAGCATCCTGTTGTATTGCCTCTCTTCAAGGTTTTTGGAATTACGAAGACATCGAGATACAGGCAGAAGTACTTGTGATGGTTCTCCAGATAAGCTGAGGGTAGCTTCTGCATTGAGATGCTAGATCTTCAGCGTTTTCCACTGATATACAAACTCTTACCTCACTAAAGAACTGGACTATGGTCTTTCCACTTCCATGTGGTGAAGTCAGCCATGGAGGAGAACGCTGTGCTTTTCATGTCAAAGAAATATTCTTTGCACTGTACTTTGCTTCTTCAGCAGAGAAATTCACTAGAGGATAGGAGAACTGGAAAACAACAAGGGCTTGATGCTGTGGCTTATTTAAAAAAAAAAAAAATAAGAAAAAAAAAAAAGTAAAAGATGGTTGGCTGGAGAACATAATGTTTATCCCTGGAAAGCTCCATCATTTTCTGCTACTGCAGCACAGGACCCAGATGGGACCGAGACAACAATATTCCTCCATTGCTTCTGGTACATGTCATTAATTTAACACAAGAGATGCTGTTGATGGGCACCAGTTTCTCAGTCTTCCAGTGTCATTAGCAATGTGGGATCTGCTGTGGAGTCTGCTCCTATGCCTGGTTTGCAGATTTCGTGCACAAAAAGAGAATCCAGCTGCCACAGTTGGAGGCACATGTGAATTGTGTGCACTTCAGCTTCACTGCAAATGCAGAATTTGTGTTTGCATGTGCCTAAGCTTTCATAGTAACCTATATTATAGAATCAGAGAATATCCTCAGCTGGAAGGGACCCACAGGGATCATTGAGTCCAACTCCTAGCCCCACACAGCACCACCCAAAATCCAAACCCTATCTCTGAGAGCAGTGTCCAAACACTCCTTGCACTCTGGCACTCAGGGCTGTGCCCACTACCCCGTACAGCCCGTTCCGTGCCCACCGCCCTGTGGTGCAGACCCTGTCCCTAACCCCCAGCTGCCCCTCCCCTGACACAGCTCCATGCCGTTCCCTCGGGCCTTGTCGCTGTCACACAGAGCAGAGCTCAGCGCTGCTCCTCCGCTCCCGGTGAGGAGCTGCAGCCGCCATGAGGCCTCCCCTCAGCTCCTCTGCTCTGCGCGAGCACAGCACGGGGCCTCAGCCGCTCCTCACACACCTTGCCCTCCAGACCCTTCGCATTCTTTTTAGCCCTCCTTTGAACACTCTCACATAGTTTTACGTCTTTCTTATACTGTAGTGCTCAAAAATGCACAAGTGCTCGAGGTGAGGCTGCACCAGAGCAGAGCAAACAGGAAGCAACACTGGATCAGCTGCACGAATCATGGATTTTGTACAGCAGAGAAACTTGTTCCTCCATGTTGGCTGTTTTGCTGCTGCCTTTGAGGAGCTAAGTCATCAGTGTATTCTAAATACAGAAGTCAGTCACTGTTAAGGGCAGTAAAAGAAAAAATCGAGGACCCTTTTCCTGTGGGAATGATTTGAGCCCATGGCTGAAAGATGAAAAGGTCAGAACACTTGTTCTCTTTTTTTTGATGTAGAAGCAGATGACAAACCTGGCAAGAAATACATATTTCTTTCCACTGCTGGATAAAGGACCTCCCCTGCCTTCCAAGGCTAAACCTGCAGCACCTGGAGCTGCCCCTAACATGCTGACTGCCACATGCCCTGCCTCACAGACAGCCCCAGCCCATGTCATACAGTGTGCCCACGCCAACACAGGCACAGCAGCAGCCTTCCTGTGTCTGTTTGCCAGACCCCGCTGCTCACTGCCTCCCGTCCACCTTCCAGAGCCATTCAAATGGATTGCTGTCACTCAGTGTGGATGCCCACTCCGCTAACGTTTGTTTCATGCATGCTAATGAGAGGACCAGTAAGAACAGATTTACGTCTGGCTCAGCCCAGCAGTAACACGCATGAAAACGCTGACACAAATGCTGAGTAAAAGGGATTTGGAAATCAACATCCCCTACTGTTACCAGCTACAGTGTAATCCTTTTCCAGGCCTGTTGGGAAATGTCCTCAGAGAAGCTCTGACATTAGTGCAGCTGCTTCTCTCTTTAGCATTTTAAGCTTGCTTTTGGATTTTTGATGGAGGCAAAAAGAAATGGTAGGGAGCGAGCATGTGACAGAGAGAGAGAGATTATCCCCATTCATTAAACTTAGTTTTGGAGATAATATTGTTTATACTTCTGAGAATTAAATGGGCACCCGAGGAGTATAAAGGTGTATGGATTGAAGTACCTTACTTCTGGGCAGTGCTTTTTCCTTACTGAGCACTAAATACCTCCCCAATGAACCTTTTGTCTCACCCAGCACATTCTCTCTTGCAGCCACAGCTCTGCACTCTTTCAGCAAAGGAAAAGACAATGTGCACAAATGCAGCCAGGAGTATGTTAGGATACGTGACTGTGGCTTCTAGTTCCCACCATACCTGTGCTGATTCCCCTGAGGTGTTTACCTGCTGCACCTAGCACAAGATATGGTTCCATCTTCCCCCTTGAACAAAGAACTTATACTTGGTAATGTCAGCACTGGCCCTCAGCCAAAGAAGTGAGTGAAATATGAAGAAGACTGAAAGAATCTGCAAAAGCCCAAGTCCAGGGCAGTCCTTTGTCCTGGACAGTTCAACTTCTGCCTTGACCGGGATGAATCACAGATTCATCTAGAATCATAGAATGGCCTGGGTTGAAAAGGACCACAGTGATCATCTAGTTTCAACCCTCCTGCCATGGGCAGAGTCGCCAACCACCAGACCAGGCTGCCCAGAGCCACATCCAGTCTGGCCTTGAATGCCTCCCAGGATGGGGCATCTACAACCTCCTTGGGCAACCTGTTCCAGTGTGTCACCACCCTCTGTGTGAAAAACTTCCTCCTAATATCTAACCTAAGCCTCCCCTGAAACATGGAGGCTGGGATCTTTAGCATCTTTGAATGAATGTCATCCTAATAACCCATCCCTACTGTGAAGATTTTTGGGGGACCCTTTAAAATGTAATCCTTTTGCATTTGTCTTTGCTAAAAATACAACCTGGAGTGGGCTGTAAATGTGCAAATCTTACCTGACTTCAGCCACGTAATGAGCCACCTGGGCTTTCCTGAGAATTAACAGAAAGAGATGGAGGATCCCATCCTGACTAATTCAGTCCATTTCTCCTAGGAAAGGATGAATTACTCTCAAGAGATGCTTTCTTTATCTCTGTGTCTTTGGCAGATACACCTAGGGGACAGTTTAGATCTGTCTTGCTTCCAGGCTGCAAACCCTCCAGGCAGGAGAGGATTGAATGCTGTGAGAAGCACCATACCTCTGTTACAGCCAACAGGAGCCCTGATGCTCAAAAGAGTTGAGTCCACCTACAGGGCATTTTCATTCCTTCGCCTCGTTGAAAATCTCACTGCATGCACTAAATATGTTTTGGACACTGAAAAGAAAGCGTTAGGTAATAACTCTTAGCAGATTACTCAAAATTTATAAGTGGTTATAAATAATGAATGACTGCACTTCAGCTTTTAAAGCTAGCTGTGTACTCTGAAATTTAAAGGTTCCGTTCACCGAGAGTGTTTATTTAGTTTCAGAGAACTGCACTCATTTTTTTTTTCTTTAGCTTAACAGATAACCTATTAAAAATTGAATGAATATTTTAGGAGCTGTAGCAGCCCTCCAGTAAATAGCAACCTTACTCTGTAATGTTGCACCCAATTTTTTTTGTAGTTGTCTATCACTGTGTGACACTGCTGATCGATCCTGCCTCTCACCAACATGAGGATAAGGAGGCATTTTTGTCCGTAGAGATGGACATCCAATCACTCATGATTCAGATGACCTTGTAAGTGTCACCTTAAAAAACAAATAAATTACTCGTTGCCTATCACAAAGGATCTAGAGCCCCTCTGGAGATGCTGACTGCTGGCATTTCAATGAGAATTGAGGGCACTCAGAATTAGTTAATACTTTATAGAATTTACCTTGTGGGTCTTGATCGAAAGCCTGTTAAAGTCAATGGAAGGACCAAGCGTCTTCAGTGGACTCTTGATCAGTTTGCTAGAGATGAATCCATACATACCTGGCAAAGAAACCATGACAAAGAAATGTCTTTAGGTTATTCCTAATTCTGACAGCCTCATGTGTGATGATTTCTCTACATACAGTTGAAAACAAGGCCTATAAAGGAATTATCCATCCTAACCATGTCCCTTGACTGAGAGGCCTTTTTCTGCCTGTCTTTAGGTATCACACTTCATGTTAGAATTAACCTACACCTGGTTTATTACCTG
The DNA here is from genome assembly GCA_030625065.1 of Alectoris magna. NCBI lineage: Eukaryota > Metazoa > Chordata > Aves > Galliformes > Phasianidae > Alectoris > Alectoris magna. Next base: position 114,138,536 of record CM060560.1, read on the forward strand.
GTGTTTCTGTGCCAGTCACTGTGCATGGAGATTTGATAGGATTTGGTGCTGACTTGTGGTGCAAGCTGAGCCCATGTTGTCTCTTCCTGGGATCAAGAAGAATTAAGTACTATCCAGGTTGTGCTTACTGCGCCGCAGCCGGAAATCAACACCCACACACACTGGGGAAGAATGAGGCTGTGTTTATATATATTGTTAGCATGTTTTGAAATAAATATTGATTCACTCCACTAAGTTGATAATTAGGAATTAGCTTATTTTCTGGTGCAGCCTTTTTTTTTTTTTTTTTCTTCCCTGTGGATTTTTTTTTTTTTCTTTTAAAGGAACTTTCAGTGCTTTCTAATTTTCAGAAGAATTACTTAAGTTAAAATGAATTAATGAAGGTATCCCTAACTAGCTCTAATTTTCATTTCCCGTCTGGCTTGCTTTGCACAATAAAGGAAATGTGGAAGTTGCAAAGAAATTTGCCAAACCTGTAAATAAAGCTATTATATAATTGTCTCCTGTCTGTCTCCATCTGTGTCCTTAAAGGGAGAGATCCACATGGCTTACATAACCCGCTCCTGTCTCCCTTCTGCCTGGAATATCAGGACTGATCCCACTCCCTGTCTTTGGAACCAGCTTCTTTCTCACTTGTCCACCTTGTTCTGTGGCCAGAAAGGGACCTCTGCTGCCCAGAGAGTGGTGCTTGATCACCCCTGGATCAGGCTCTGAGCACCAGGACCTGAGATCTCTGTTCTGTCTCTCCTGTATTTTTGGCCTGAACTCATAAAGACCATTGTAAGTAAATACCTGGCACTGCTGAGTGTTAGGATGTTAACACAGCACTGTTATTGCAAGTCCTGAGAAAGGATGCCCTGAGTAACCGGAGTACTGACCCCGTAAGTGTTCATTGGGGCGTTCAGTGAAAAGGCCACCATCACCAAATACATCCTTCACATTGACCTGTGCCTCTTGGGGATGATGCTAAAATGCACAGAAGCGATGGGTTGGTTGGACACAGCTCCTGTGATAATGCCCTCACGGTAATGCCCAGTTCTTACAGACAGTAGTATCCTTAAAGTAAAGATAAGAATGACGCTGGGTGCTGAGAGCCTGGGACACCACACACTGACTTTATTCAGGGCAGTTATCATGTGCCACAAATTTCCTCCAGATCTTTTTTTGACATTAAGCTGCTTCTCTTCATTCTATTAAGGAAGAAAGGAGCAGAGAGAGGAGACGCCTTGGCCTGGAGGATTTTACACTAACGGCTTATTGAGTGTCTTAACTCCAAACGTGGGTGTCTGTGACCACTGGAAGGGCTCTGCAGCATCCCCAGGATCCTTGCTAGGGAGCTATGCAGAGTGTGGGAAGCTGCTGCCTCTGCTGCCCCACTCTGTTCTGGCTCAGGAGAGGGTCTGCAATGCATCCTCCAGGCTCTGCTTCTCTTTCCTTTATTGCTCCAAAGAGAAGTCAACAGCCTAAAGAGAATACATCTGCAGGATATTACAAGCCTCTCACACAGGCTCCAATAGAGGCGGTGTATTGTAGTAAAATGATTCTTTATGGTCTCAAGGGTATTAAAAAAAAATCTACCAGTGAGAGTATTTTGACAAATACCTCATTAAAAACCCCAGAATCTCACACTGCACCAGTTTATGTAAATCCCAAGGACAAAGGAATATTTAACTTTTCACGTACCATAAATAAACCTGTTAAACTAATACATCTCCAAGGAATAATAAAATAGGCAAATACAGTAAATACGTTAGTTCTGCTCCACTTTTATGTGAGAGGTGCTTTCCTTTGTCTGCAAGACAGGCATTTCTTTCTGGAGGGAAAAAAAAAAAGGGAAATTGCTATTGATGAAAGGTGGCAGCCTGTTTGAATCTCAGGAAGCAGAGTAATGGCATTCAATTGGAGGAGTGGCCAGCGCACAGAGAATACACAGGAGATAATGGAAAAATCAAAGGGAAAGGAGGGAAGCCTAGTGGCTGAAAAGGAGCATGAGGTAGATGCCGAGTGCAGCTCCTGGAATGAGATTTGTGGTTGTTTAGAGGAATCTACAAAGACAGCGTGTGGTGCCTCTGTACTCAGTTAAAAGGGAAGAGGACTTCAGCCTTACAGATTTAAAATGGTCTCTCTTTTCTCCGTTTCTGATTATAGCCGCCTCCAACATAAAAGGAGGATTTGAGACTTGAGTCACAAATTAGAGGATGTAGGAACACGGAGCATTTTGATCCTGACGTGCTGTATGTAAATAAGAAAGGAAGGTACTTGGGTGGCCTTCCCGGCTGATGGCAGATAGCAAGAGCTGTGATGCACTGCAGAGTCTGCCCACTTCAACCACATTTGGGTCAGAATGTTTCCAGTTTTGGCTGCATCGGATCAGGCCTGACCTCCGGCATGCAGCCGAGGTCTCTACAGAGATCAAGGATATGAGGAGCTGTGAGACAGAAGACCTTCCCCTTTGATAGCACTTAGCTTCACAAATGAATTTCTCTATTCTCTGCGCTGTGAGTAAATACAAATTGGTTGGGAGTTATGCTGAGGCCTTTGGAAAAGATTGACGAGTGCTAGTTTCCGAGTTGAATGGCAGGCACCGTAAAGAAACTGAGTGTGAAATGTGTAAGCGTGGATGCAAACCAAAGCTTTTCCATCTTGTTCTGAAGGACAAGCTCAGGACACCCGCAGAAACCTGCTCTTTCCCCTGCCAGCGTAAATCCATGAGTCCCTAAAATGTCACTGCAATGTACAGCACGATTCTCCATGGTTTGCCATCACTGTGCTTCCATGGGGACACGAATAAGGTGTCCCTGAATGTGAGAAGGGTGCTTTTGCTCCCAGAAGCACACCTGAGGAAGGACCAGCATGTCTTCGGGATCTAGTTCAGAAAGTTTTACAAAACATCTGCTCTGCTCACAACTGTAATATAAATGCTTACATCAAACTTATGGCCTCTCATAAGACCAAAAACCTCACTGAAATGTTCCATGGAAGATGACAGGAGGGACATTAATATGCTATATTGCTGATACAGTGGGGTGTTTGTTTTTAAAAAGAACCACTCAGAAAACACACAAACAAACAAAAACACTCAAAGAAAACTTAAGGAAAAGAAACCACACCAAGTGGTTTTCAGCAGCCTGAGCAATGGAAAATATTCTGTGAGAAAACATGCGGTGCCAGTAGGAACACCAGCATGTTTTTCCCATCCCGAAGACAAGTTATGTTTCAAAGTAAGGGGAAAATTTCTTTGCTTGTCCCAGACAAGCAAGCAGAGGAATACAGACACATGAAATTAATGCAAAGCAAATGTGAAGCAAAAACCAGTGAGCCACTCTCCCTTCAGCCTCTCGGAAGTACCAGGTGGCACCCAAGTGGTTTATCACAGACTGGCTTTCCTAGCTGCAGGGATTCTTCTACTGAGCTGAAGATTTCTTTCCATACACTTCCAGGTCCTGGTTTCTCCCATGGAGCTGTAACTAAAGTTACTACAAATAGAAGTGTGTGCTTTTCTGTGATACGGATGCTTATCCTCTTCCTTTCCAGCAAAGTGAAGCTTTTCTTTTTCTTTTTTAAGCAGTACTGGGTCGGAGCAATGTTTTTACTGCCCCAGTATGCAGTCTTTGCTGTTGGCCGAAAGTGGATGCCAAAAAAGTGCGTCAGAATAAAGCATGTATAGGAAGCACTTGCTCTGAGTGTACGTGCTGCTCTGTTTCCAACACAGGGACTTCCTGAACCAGAATTCATTTTGGTACCTTGGAATTTCTTTACCCACCACCCCTCTGAATCTAAGCACACAACAATGCCTTGTGACAATGACCTCTGGTGTTCAATTGAGTGTTGTAAGAAGAGATACCTCCTTTGTCTGCTTTGAACCAACTGCTTACTAGCTTCATTTGGTGCTCAAGGTTCTCCTTTCTGAAGGGGTAAGTGTGTGCCCAACATCTTCAGGGCACTATGACTCTATGATCTCTAGCCTGAAGATTCCTCGGTCACTTAGTCACCCTTGGTATGTGAATTTTTCTGTATATCTTCGATGTCTTGAACCTCTCCCAGCTCTGCTGTGTCCCCTCCTGAGATGGGGAGCAGAAATTATGGGCTTCTACCATAGAAACCTGAGAGTTTCTACATTTTTTGCTTTGTTTGTCTCCCAGTGAGTCCCAACGTTTTCAGCCATCTCAGGCTGCCAGTCTCTGGAGTAAAACTTCCAGAAGAAATGTATACTAATGAATCAGTTTTGAAAGGTGAGGGCCATGTGTACACATTCGATGCAATGTGTTCTCTTACTTTTGTCTCGTGAATCCTACTGGAAGAATCATGTGAGTGCAGCTGCTAGCTGACAGGAGTAGCAGCCTGCAAATGGAGATAGATGGTGAGATAGAAAGGTTAGCAGGCACTAAAGACAATACTGAAAAACGGTGGATTTGCTAGGGGAAATTTCAGACATTGACTGCCACACATTTGTGTGTCTTCAGGCAGCGCAAATATTAGCCCTATAACACCAAAGTGAGGTAGTTACTCAGCAGAAAGCACTTTTAGCTTTCCAATTAAACACTTTTTTTCCGTATACAATCAGAACCCTTATTTTTCATCCAGCTGGAAATATATTATTAATCCCTGACAAATCTAAGAACACTCAATATTTCTCTCTGTGCTTTCTGTACCAGTTCTTTCATTCCTGCTCAGGTCATCAAAGAGGGAGTGAGTGCAGCTCTGCTACCTTCTGGAGCCCCAGGGATGCTAGCTGGAGATGTTGATCCAAAGGAGACATGGTACAGAATGAGGAATCACCTGTCGAAGGCCAGGCTCCATCTTCAGTGAGCTGGAGCTTTAGGTTTCTTGGAAATATTGATCAGTATAAGTGCACATCACTGAAGGATTTTGTGTTGGCATTTAAATGTTCATTAATTGCATTTTATTAGAAGTTTAGAGGATCTGCAAATATGGGCACAGCAGATGAATAGTAAGACTTTGCAGTATCAGATGAGGCAGTGGAGGAACTGGACAGTGCAGCTTCAGTGCCACAGCAAAGCAGGATGGCATCTCCTGGAGCTAAGTGTAACAGGAACAGGAGGGTGGGAGATAGGGGAGATACACGGGTGGTGCACATTACACCACACAGCAACGCAAGCAGGAATCCACACTTGCACTGGTAGTCTCTGTGGTTGGAAGCCAGGACTACAAAGGGTTATTTTCCTGGCTGTCGTATTCTGTCTCTGCAGTCACAAGCAAATAACTCACTGAATGGTGGTGTGTGACTGCTTCTGCATCATGTTTTGAGGCAGCCAGGCACATGGGGCTGTAAGGCTACCTACTAACTGTGATCAGTACCAAACTGGAGGGATTAGGCAGGTTTCATGGTCCTCATTTCCCCTGCTGATCACTGTCAGAGTGAAAGATGAAGCAGAAACTGATGAATCAAAGGAACAAAATAGGGGAAAGAAGGCTGTGGTAGGTAGGTGATAGCTTGGACAAATTGATAGGAGGAAGAAGATAAGACATTCAGGAGAGGCAGGCAAGAAGGCAGAGTATAAATCCAGAGGCTCAGTGAGGGACTAGTGAACTGCAGAAGAGCTCTAGAGTTAATATAAAATAGGCCTTTTGTTGTGATTTCCAGTGACACCTGGAACAATGAGTAGATGAACCAGATAAAAATCTCTGGAAAGAAGCATATGTATCCCTTGTATATAAATGTAAAAGCCCTTTTGGAAACTTGTGCTGAACTCTTTTTGTCATTTCATCCATCCTATAAGAGAAAAGGGAAATTATCACTGGGAAAAGCCAAGGCACTATTTCAGTATCATATTTCCCAAAGAAAACGAGAGTGAAATGTAACTGTGGATGTAGTTTTACTGCCTTATGCAAGCAGCCAGGCATATGCTCATGATTATTTTAATTGTAAAAGGGTGGCTGTTTCTCTCGTGTTAAGGAGAAAGGAAATTCTTTTTCCTCTGGATTGTTTGCAAGTCTGAGTTCATGTCAGTTAAGTCCACAGCACTTCCAAAAATTAAGTCATACGTGCTGTGGTGGCAGCTGGTTCGCCCACCTCTGTCCCTTGTTGCTTGTGTGACAACTGTGACTGAAGAGGATGCTCATATTCCCAGCAGATCTCTTCCAGGGGTTTTAGCTGCGACAGTGAAAGGCTCACGTCTGGCTTCTCCTGGTGATCAACCTTAAGCTTGCAACTGTCAGAGCACAGTACAGGGATCACGTCTAAAGGAAAACATCTTCATAGGTAGGGAAAGCATCACGCCTTCATTTGTCACATTCCTCAGATAATTCTAGCTGTCTGCTGAAGAGATATATGCTGGATAAGTACAGTATCTATGCACACAGAGAACTTCCTTCTGACAGCTCATAGTCAAACTATGTTTCCTGCCTTTGAAAAGTCTGCAAAGAACACTGGATACTACCCTGATGTGTATTTCTGGTGTACCCATCCAAGAACCATAGCCTTGCTTTGAGCCATAAAGGAGGTCAACATCAGTTAGTATTATTGAATGTCCATAAAGTATACAGGCTTGCCCAAACCTGAAACTCTCAGAGAAGCTCTGAGATGTGAAACTTTGCAGAACTGATTTTAAAAGCCTGCACAAACTTTTAACTGAACTGAAGAGCAAACATGACCCTCAAAAACAGTGCTGGAGATTATACTGCCTCATTCTTTTCCAATTTTCTGCCCCTAAATTCTTATATAGCTTTGGGTAAGTTCTTGATTTACTCTGTGCCTTTGGCTTCCTAAAATGTAAATGAAAACAATGGTTGCTGTCACTGTCATGAGGTCCTGTTTTTTTTTTATCCTTTAGTGTTTTCAGAGCTCGGAAACCAAAGTAGAAAGCATTAGAGAATGCTACCATGATTGTTTATACACAGGTGAGAAAGTACGTGTTAGCTAAAGCAGGAGATATACATGGAGTAAGGTCAGATGCAGATGAAATGACTCAGACCTTTGCATCTGAAAAGTCAGTATTCTGTGGACCTCGTGTGAACCAGTAAATGTTTTGCCAGCAGTTCTTACAAAGACCTGCTCTCTGACAAAGAAAAGACTCAGTGAGCTATCATGAAATGGAGTTCCCAGTAGTCTGAAGCCCTCAGAAACTTGCAATGCCATCAAGGCATTATCAACATGTCATAGGTGTAGGGCTAGATTTCAGGAGTCCCTGCTTAGTTATGGGCTTGTTCTCCATCACAGCATTTGCCTGTACGTTTGAATCCTGCGCACCAAAGAACAGATGTCAGTAATGCAGGGATCTAACACAGAACAGCTTGGATGACATCAGAGTGACTGTGTGCTTCTGATGGGAAATGGTAGTATCAGGGCAGAGCAGGTGTGAGTCATCCCCCAGGAGAGAAAGGGAGAAAAAAAAGAGATAGGGAGGGGAGGAGGAAAGCAAGAAACAGATTAGCTCATACTGAGATATTCCCATTGCCTGGCTTCCCTCCTTTTGTGCACTCCTCTCTCCCCTCACCACACGCATACATAAGCATGGAGATTTGACTCAATTCCAAAGCCGTGTCCAACAGATCATTTGCTGCTTTGTTTTCTTCCCTTCCCATCTCTGCCCCAAATTCAAGATCATTTAATATGTGGCTAGGTAAAATTTGAACAGTTCTTCAATATGCATTTACTTTCTGCTGTGCATTAGTCCAGTTCAATAGTTCCCATGGCAGGGGCTCAAATAAAAGAGGAGTGGGGACCTAGGCAGAGTTGGCTGCAGAATGATTGCTGTATTTCTTGTGGGATCAGCTTTCACCATATCCCCAGTGTGTTCCAAGCGCTTGGCTGTAATGACTTAAATACAAAGGGTCATGATCAGGGCAGGAGGTGCTTTGAGATTGTTAGCTGGGTAAAACAGATGAGCAATATACGAGGTGAATGGGTAGCAAGGAGAATTATCAATGTATGGGGAAGGATGTTGCAATGTGGTACCAATCTGAATAGTGCTGCAAATGTTGCTAACCACCATTAAGCTCACCATTAAGAGCTGCATGTGCTCCGTATGAAAGCACAATCCCATTCTCCAGCCCTACAAATTGTTCAGACTATAATATCAGTATTTAGGACTATGGAGCCAATAATCTCTCCAGAGATGGAATGGTACTCAAAGTATTTGTTAGATAAAAAGTTAAAACAGCAGAAGAGCTCTTGGGAGGAGCAGATTAAAATAAGCAAGACAGCCTCAGATCCCCACAAAGAGTCTCTGCTCTATCAGATGACCTCACCCCAGTGTAGTGTGCCAGATTCTGCCAGATTGTTACCAAATACAGAATCAGTGATCTTAAACTGCATTTAGAGACGATCACTGTGCACCTACAGTAACAATGGAGAAAAAAAGTAGGGTGACACTTTCTCATTCAAGTCCCAAAAGACAAGAGAAGGGTATTTCTGCTAATGGTGGGAAGAGACAAAGATGTTCTGCTAAAAGACAATAATGGAAAAGTGCCTAGCAAGGAAAGAAAGGGGGCACTACAGAATAACCAGCAACAGAGAGTATTATGTGAAACTCAAAACATATTGGAAAGCATTAGCCAGGGCAGGTGCTTTTGCCTGTATATACCTATAACAAAGCCCAAAGGCTTTTCTCCTGCTATATCTTGACAACATTTTTCTCATCTGTAATGCTAGGAGGCTTTATATTTGGATGTGGAGTTTTGTGTCTGTATGTCATGAAGCAAGAGTTATTAAGTCAAATGAGAATGTCTGGTGAAATGTGACCATTTTCCCTGGTCCTGAGAGAACCTTTTTGGTTTTTTTCTGCAAGCCCTGAATGCATTCCATTCACATCATCTGAAGTGATGGGGAAAAGTAATTAAGACAAAAATAAAGAGAACCAAACCACTGAGAAAGTTTTGGAACGCCAAAGTTCTAGTGTTCAATAGCAGAATGAGATGACTCATATCTGTAAGCATTCTAAAACCCTCCTGCATGTTGACACAACTCCATTGTCCTGCTGTTCTATGTCTATGTTCCAGTTGTCAGAGAAAATGGAAGGACAATAGCTATTGTTTTGCTGCAGATGTATATTGTGACTGATTCATAGTTTCCCTTTTGGGGAGGAACACATGTTGCTCTTACAAGTTCTTTTGCATTTGCAGCGCACATATGTAATTCTCATCTATCTATCTGAAGATAGAAAGCCAGCATTAACGAGTAGTGGATTTAAGCTGTTGTAGAAGTAGTATGAGTGTCTCAAGGTGTAAGTGAGGCAAGGTTTTTGGGTCAGAAAATCTCTTATAGTGTATGAACTGACACATATTTTGAGGGGGGGGAAAAAAAACAAAAACACAACAGAAGAGCCTTTGGGAATCCAAGACCTTCTTCAGGCTGAATGCTTTCCAGCAGAACCTGAAAAAACAACTGTGTCACCAAATGGAAATTCTGTTTTATAACAAGTTTACATTTGTTGTGAAAAAAAAAAAAAATAGAGCTATTGTGGTTTTTGTGTTTAACTAGAGCCCCAGTATTTCAAAACAAACATGGCATCTGTCTGTCTGTCTGTCTGTCTTTTAACTGATATTTTTGTAGCGAGAAAAATCCTTTCTAATTGAACTCCGGTCTGGCAGAACACTGGAGAAACTGTGCTCTCTCTCTCTCTCATTTACATGAATACATCTTTTATTAACTGTCAGTACAGGAACAATTTATCATGTTAGATATAAACAGCTAATAAGTAAACAAGTTGGATGCTTTACTGGCTAAGTCATCAGAACTCAGTGAGTTCAGGAGGATCTCCATTGGTTTACGTCATCCTGAGGTCGAATCCAGAGACGTGGGCAGGAACACTGGACAAGTCCTGGCTGATTCTCCATTATATTCTCCTCAGATATTGCTAATTTGAGTGACAGACAGTAGAAAGCAAGGGGGAGTGAGCCTATGCACAGAGATAGTGCATGTGAGGCTAAGTATATAGGAGATCTTTTTCATTAAGCCATTAAAAAACATGGATACAAATGAAAGATAAATATCTGGGGGTGAAAGACAAATGGCCATAAACACTGCTCCTCGGATTTCCTCTCTTATTGTTCATCTCTGTTTGCTAGGGTGGCAGCCACATGGTTGCCATTCAATAATTCAAGATCCAGTTTGCATGCATGGCTGATCCTGCTTGTCACGTCTCACCTGACCACAAGCTCATCTCTCTATAAATGAAGCAAGGTTTGTAAGGAATTGCAACATCTCTTATTAGACTGGCTGACATATTTGGCAAGGTGGGGAGAATGAACAAGAAGGAGTGCTTGTATGCAAGAAAACTTTATCATTTTTTTTCTAACCATATCAATTGATTTGACTAAAGATAATACTTCTCCCAACAGCTTGTCTTGCTTTTTTCCTTAGACTACCACGATTATCTTTTCTGTTACTGCAATGACTCTACACTAAGCTTGTAGGGCTAGATCTGCATTCCTGCGAAGTGCACACCTTCACTGACACCTCTGTGCCATTTTATGTACCTTCCATGAACAGTTTATAAGTTTATGTGAATATACAGAATTTGTTAATGTTAGAGTAAAGATGATTTAAATACTGGTTTGTCACTTCAGGATGAGAACCACACATTTACCCATGCATAAACAAAAATTTTAGCATAAGAACAGTTTAGAAGTACACATCAGAAACAAAATTGAACACAACGGTAAAATGACTCAGTCTGAGTCTTAAGTATGTTTTCTAATGTAGTGTAAGGGGGAAAACAGCCCTGACAGACATTGTTCTTTGCATTCTGAAGCAGAAGAGCTCACACTGGAATGCTCAGTAGTTGCACCCTTTTTAACTCATGACAAGAAAGTTTTGCTTAAAAAATATCATGTTTTTCTTCTTCATATTTTACTCTGTAAATGAAAGTTTCAGAGTTTTTGCCTTCAGCTACGTCAGGTAATAACATTAACAAATTCAATAATAAGCCAAACTTTGTTGAAGTTACTACAGATTTAGTATAGTATTGAATATAGTATTGAATATGTTGGACTTGATGTTGGTCTTAGAGGTCTTCTACTTCTTGTGCTACCCGCCACGCTGATGCTCAGTAGAAGTTAAGCTGTCAGTTACAATTTCTCTATCTGTACCATTAGCATGTCTGAGAAATCTCTTTTAAGGCTTGCTACAATTTATTCTTTTTCTCCAGTCCCACCTTCTATAGTGTACAAACATTTATGTGTCCATTTAGTCTGGTTTGCTACCCTGTCTTACCTAGGGTTATATTTCTGACTTGGTATTTTCTGTTTTGATTGAGGTGATAACTTGGTGGGTTTCATCTTCTTCTTGGTTCAAAGAACAATTCATTATTTGTTTGTGTCCAGGGAATGAATGTCTTTGTATGATATGTTGAGGGGTAAACATCCCTCCTGGCTGATTGATAGTCTTATTAAAAATTGCAGTAGGTGAAATAATCCCCTGTAGCTTCATAAGAATAAGACCCCTTTCTCTTTTCCCCTCAGATTGGCTCTAGGGCTTGCTGGGGACATGGCTAATGCTCTATCCAATCTCGTAGCATTACTTAATTAGCCTTTATTAAAATCCGTTAGCACTGTTCAACTGTTGGACACACTTTTATTACAGAAGATGTCCAAAGTGTATGGTTTATCTGAAAAAATAAAATGCAAATTCATTCAGTTCAAAACAGAAGGAAAATTTGCAAATTCGAGTTTAGTAATCTTTTGCTACTCTTGTACTGTTGGTATTATTTTACAATTAAGTTATGCAAAGGCTTTGAGCTCTTAGTTGTCATCCAGAATATGCAGAAAGATGAAGAAAGAGCAGGGATAGCTGGATTCCTCAGTTACACTATTTCTTCTCTGAATTTTGCATTTTCTTTTCCTATTGAAATTTTTGTCTTCTTTTAAGGGGGCTTCTTTGCAGTTTTCTACCCTGTGGTCCATCACAAGTTGTGCCCTTGATGCTGTCCTCCTCCTGCTCCCTCTGTACCTGTCTGCTGGGGACAACCTTCTGTACTCTGTCACCTTCATTCCATAGAACCCTCGTTGTCCATTTTTTTTCCAGGCATCTCCCAGGGAAATTTATCACCCAGTCCCCTCCTTGACTGAACATCCTTTCTAAATTAATAATCAGAGAGCAAACAGAATCTGTACATAAAATCATAGAATGTCTTGGGTTGGAAGGGACTTCAAAGATCATGTAGTTCCAACCCCCCTGCCATGGGCGGGGCTGCCAACTACTTAGGCATTAGATCATGTTGCCCAGGGCCCCATACAACCTGGCATTGGGGTCCCAAACATGTATAGACATGTCCTATTTAATACAATTGTGAACATTCTTGCTAACAATACGTTCAGCTGTTGTGTTTTCCTGACCCAAAGCGTGTGAAAATCAACGTGGATTCCTCCTTTTTTGATCAGGGTTTCTTGCTGCAATCGTGATCCTTCCTATAAAATATATATTTTTTTTCTTTTGTGCTGGTGCAATCAATATAATAAATTAGATTATAATCCCCTCATGGGCAAGAACCTGTCTTTTTGATGTACCTGTGCATTGTTGATCTCGTAGTACATATGCATGTTTGCACATTCTCACCCCCTGCCTCTAGCACATCAAGATTTAGGAATGAAATGAGAACAGAAGCGGACAATAATTTCCTAATTATTAGCATGCGGATAAGCCCCTTTAATTAAAAAAATCATATACCCTAAAAACCGAGAAAGTTCCTCTGTCAGACTGCAGTCTTATAATGGCTTTGTGTTTGTGCAATTAGGACCAAATCCTGAAGCCAACAGTGGCCCTTAATGGGATTAGTTCTTCATTTGCGGGGTGATGGGCTAGATGATCTAAGAGGCCTTTCGCATCTTGCTCCTCCTCCAATCCTCTCTCAGGGTAAATGAAGCATAATGGAAAAGACAGCTGTTTTAGAATAAACTGCATTAAGTGTCCGCATATAAGTCCTAATGCAGGTTAAAAAAATAAAAGCAGCAACCAACCCTCTCTGCTGCACGTGTGCCTTTCTTACAGGGCAGGTCTCTTCTGTGCTGCGGATACCGTATGAACACGTCAATACCCTGCAGGTTTCTGGGGGGTATGTAGCTCTGCATTTCCCGCGATCCTCTGGGAAAACTCTGCAGTGAGCTCTAATCAAATTGAACCGCTGTCAAGACTTCCTGTGAAGCTTCGAGGAAGCATTTCTGAATATTAGAGGCATAGGAGAGAAGAGTAAAGGCTGGGGGAGGGAGGCAGGACGATCTTGGAGCTTAAGTGGATTACATAGCTCCATAACCCAGTTATGGGTCCATGGACCCAAGTGAGCTATTTTTTCCCCTCCTCCGGCTGTCTGCCTGTCAGATCACTCCCCTGACAGGCAGGCGTTGTCAGCCCCCTCCTCCCCCCCCCCCCCCCCCCCAGCTGCCTCGCTCAGCATTTCTTCTCTCCCAGTGTTTGTATCTCCTGGCTACTCTTCTCAACACTTCTTGCATCTCAGGGTCCTTCCTGCATAGCTGCCTGTGATGCAGAGGTCTCCTGCTCTGCAAGGTCTGATGGCACATCCCCAATCTCTGCCACGCAGGTCCCAGGTAGCACACAAAGAGATGATAGGTTGCTTATGTCTGAAAGATCATCTGCGATTTGTCTCTCTCCTACTTTAAATAGTTAAGGGAGCTGGTTTAAAAACAAATGGGCACTGAGCTCTTTCTAGGATGATAAGGGAGTGCAACTAATTGGCATGTCCATATGCATTCATATTTCCATGCTTTGCAGAAAAGTTGGGTGAGCACGAGTTAACCACCAGCCTGGCCGCTCAGTCCCAGCCCTGAAATTTCCCCTCAAGACTGAGGTGTGAGTCTGACATCTGCTGGGGACTGCACCACTGCTGCAGGAAAAGCCTGGCTGGCCTTTCCCAAAGCTCCTCAGCCCTCAGGAAGGCTAGAGCGGCTCAGAGGACAGAGAAAGGTTGCACCCCTGGGTTTTGGCTTTGCTGGCACCTGGTTACTGGATAGTTGCCTGGATCTCTGCCAGAGACTCACCTTGTCATGGAAGAAATGGGGTCATGGCTTGGTGTCCACTGTCCATGCCTTTCTGCTCCTTCTTTCTGTTCCCCCTTCCTTCCCTGCCACTGCCATATCCCTGGATGGGACTTTCATTGGTTCTGGCTGTCAAAGCACTTTTTCAGGGCTGACCATGAACAACAGAAGCACAGCACAGTAGCTCCAGGAGCAGTAGAAAATAGAGGTGCCCATCGGTCTGATTAAATATGACCTGATACTTTCAAATGGTTCTAAAGTGTGCCGTATGTGTGAGTGTGGGTTGCAAAAAGGTGAAGGCTGTGGGCATTCTTGGGGCTGCATTCCACTGTGACTGCAGACAGTGTCATAATCAATTGGATGTATTTCAAAAGGCTGATTCTAAGCAATGTGCAAGCAATATGGTAGCATGGAAGTTAGTTGACAGCTGAGTTATCAACGTCTTCAGGCTTTCTGCTAATGCCTAAATAACTGGAAAGTGTTACTTTCTCCTGAAACTAAACCTGGCCTTTGTGCTGCTTAGTCACCGATTGTATTTATTGCTGGCAGAAAAGAGCAAATAAAACATATATTTGGAAACCCTGAGGAGAAGAAAGAAGCTTGCTGGTTTTAGCAGGGATCTTATGACAGTGGGTTTTTTCCCCATGATGACTGAGACTCTAGAGGAACGTGACAAGTCAAGAATCTCAGGGGTTTTATTAATATTTTTAGAGTGAGTTTTTTGAGCTTTTGCATGGAAGAATACTAAGAGCTTGATGCCAGTTTAACCTAATGATTCAGAAGCCATAAAGCAAATAATAATAAGCCAACACATCTATTTTTAATCTCGTGCTTTTAGCCACTGTCATGATTTTGATGAGACCTGACGTGATTTTCCAGCATTTGGGACTAGTAATAAAGCTTTTTTACACTAATTTTAATGGAAAATCCTTTAAAATCCTCCAGCTTGCTTGCTTTAGTCAATACTTAACAAGAACTCAGCCACAGCAGCAAAAAATATCCAACAGTTAGGACATTTTCCTTGCCTCTCCCATTCCCTTCCACATCATAGAAAAAAACCTGAGACACAAGGGTTGTAATTCATCCCTTTCTCGGGGCTGCATTAGCTGAACAGATGCACGGGAATCTCTTCGCAGCAGAATTCTGGAGCTGCTGGTAACCTCAAAGGTGTCTGATCACAGACAGGAGCATCCCTCTGCCAGAGGGGATTTCTGCAGGGTTGAGCATGGACCAAAGAGTACAGACCTGAAGCTGAGGTAACAGGACCAGCCTGGACTTGTGCTATTTTGTGTCCTTGTCAAGTTGCCCTGGGACTGAAGTGTGGGAAAACGTTTCACAGAGCCCTTGTGTAGCCTCCTCCTGTCCCTGCATGGGTATATGAAATCACTTTTTGAGTGGCTGTGTCCACGGAAGAGTGGGAGAGTGCCAGCTGATCCCTGTGGTATTTCATCTCTAGTCAGGATCTGAGTGAGGTAAGCATTTGAGGGGAGAAACATCTGAAAGCAGGAAAGCTGAGCTGCCATTCCTACGGCTCCTAGACACTCACACCATTGCAGTCCAGCTCCAAGTGCAGGCCTTGGAATGAGACAACACCTTTTGCTGCTCTTAAACCCAACCCAACTTTCCGCAGCGTGTCAGAAGTTCCTGAGACCAACCCAATGAGCAGCAGGGTTCTGAGCAAGCCATGCCCATCTCAGGGCTGTGGAGAGGCATTGAGCTTTCTGACCAGCAGATTTGCTGTCATTCCTCTAATGCAAAAAAAAAACCCACCAAAAAACAAAAAACAAACCAAAAAAAAAACACCCAACAAAAAAAAACAAATGAGGACCATATTTGAAAAAATAGGTGACTCATACGTGAGACTATCCTCATTCTGTCGTTAGCAGGGACCAATTTGCCATGCATGTGCCTGTGGTGGCGGCTGCCTGCAGCAGATCCTTCTCCTGTTAAAAAGAAAGAAGACGGTGTTTCATAAATCTAGTGTGGCAGTGTGCATGTGCTGATATTTAAAGAATGGTGTGAACGGCCTTATGGGGTACTGCTGGGCACAGCATGGTCAGCAGAAAGATTACTTGAAATGAAATCTCAGAGAAAGAATGAATTGTGAATGGCCTTGTGTCAACACCATAGGCGAGTTCACTCCGGGGACTAATGATAACAGTTTAGTGAAAAAAAACCCACATCTCCTTATCTAGAAAATATGTCTCTCCATTGCCCAGCTGAAGGGAAGCTTGCTTATGGAGAAATATGTTTTTTCTGAAGTGATTTGGGAGTTTCAGATCCATGTTTTAAAGTCTTTTTACCAATGTACTTATAAAAATTTCATCACAGGATTTTTTTCCTTAGTTTTTGAGGTAGAGATTTTGGTTTGGGCTGCTTTAAATGAGAACTGAAACACACATCCAGGAAGAACTAGTTCTATAGCCAGTGGTGTGCACGCCAGTTATTTTTCTGTGGGAACTATCTCATTATTTCTGGCAAAAACAGTGGGTAATTTTGACCTTGCCTTATTTGATCCATGACACTGACGGAACACACAGATAAATGGTGTGGAAGATGGAAGTCCCCTGGCACCTTGGCAGCTTATTCCTAAAGCCTGTCCTGAAGAAAAAGTCAGCTGCAGTCTTTCCAGGACCGTAAAGACTTGCTTCCTATCCATTTAGTAACAACTGTGATTGTGCGTAACCACACATCCATTTTCAAAGCCCCAAGTGGGAAGGGAGTCTTCCTGCTTGCAGGTGAGTGTTACTGGTCTTTCCCATCAGCCCTCTGATCTGCAGTGGATATGGCTTTGTTACTGCCCTGTTAATTTAGTTACCGCGGTATAAAAATGTTTCAAAAGATGGGCTCGTTCAAATTGCAATAGCTCCAGGCAAGTGGGCTGCCAGCAGGGAGCTGCATTGCAGCTCAGCTTGAAAGAGCTCAGAGGTAAAGGCAGGTTCAGTGGTGACAAACAGGGTGCAACAAGCACCTCATGCTGCCTTATGGCTGCTTCAGCCATTGCTAAACAATGAAAAGGGCTTTTCCAGCGGAATGTGTTTGTGTGGGCCAGTTAGGTTTGTGTGAGTCACCAAAAGAAGTGACACAAGGGGCGCAAGGGTCCCAAAACCTCATCCTGCAAAAAGCTGCATGCCTTCTGCTCAGCAGCATACCCTGGGCTGTGCTTGTCCCAGTGGCTTGGGATGCAGTGAGAGGTGGCCTGGCAGTCCCACTATTAGGGACTGATCAACACCTGGTTCTGGCATGTCGGAAATGATATCTCCTTCCCTGGGAGGTGGCAGTGGCTGGAGGATGCAGGGTGTCCTTCAGCAGGACAGAATCATAGAGTGGCTTGGGTTGGAAGTGACTCACCCAGTTCCAACCCCATGCCATAGGCAGGGCTGCCACCCACCAGATCAGGATGCCCGGGATCCCATCCAACCTGCTTTTGAACGCCTCCAGGAATGGGGCATCCATAGCTTCTCTGAACAGCCTGTGCCAGTGCCTCACCACTCTAAATGGATGTGACAATAGGTGCCAGCTTGAACATGGGATGCAGGGATGTGCAGGTGCTTCTACCAGTCTACTGAGCTGCTGTGAGACCCCGTGCAACATGCAGTCCTTGTCAAGCAAATCTGCCTCATCTGCCCTTCAAATACCAGCATATTTTCTAGCAACCTCTCTCTAGTGTCCATTGGCCTTTATGGGTAGTTTGTGTGGAGGTTACTGAGCAGGAAAGGCAAGTAAGCGAAAGTCCTTGCACCCAGAGCAACCTAATGCCTCACATGGGGCACTGAGATTCCCATGTGTTTTCTCTAGGAGCTGTGTTGCCAGCATCACAGACAGTACTACAGCAGGATGGTAGTGAGAGACACTTTGAACACTGCAGGGAAGAGAACCGCAATGTAGACATGTTGGGGATGCTTTCCTCCCTCCCCTGCAGGATGAAGTCTTTGCTTCTTGCACCTAACTCCCCACAGGCAAACATGCAGGTGCTAAAAGCTTTGCACACATTTCTAGAGAGCCTTTATCTTGTTGCCCGCATGAGGCTGAACCACCAGCCAGCACACTGTGCAAAAGGCAGAGCTGTGCTCTGTATGCACACGTGCGTCTGACTACATGAATAAGGCACATTCAGAGGACGTTTGGTCCAGCATGCAGATGTGCCTGTATTCTGATGGGTGCAGGACCCGAGGCACTGACAGCGCTGACACTGTGACCACAAAAGCACAGAGAAAGAAAGGAGCAATTTCAGGCTCGGCAGCGAGTGCATGCCTAATGCGCATATTGGTAACAGCACCGTGCTGGCGTCTCGGTGTGCTCTTCCTGTTGCTCATTTGCTGGCAAGTGTGAAATGCAAATCCCTCGGGGGCTGCTGTCTCCACTCAATATTCACAGGAGCATGAAGGCTCCTGCGTGGAGGGGAGGGCGAGAGCCGGCAGACAACGAGGAGCTTTGTCTCCTCCTTTGTCTGGAGTTCACAGGTTAAAAAATCTGCTCGTTTCGGAGGCTTCGGAGGGCGATCCAGGGCTGTGGCACCAGGGCTGCGACTCCATCTAGCCTGGCAGACGTGGGCTCGGGGCCACGGGGACCGGGGACCCCTCAAGGAGTCACCTGGAGCAGGTCTGTCCCAGAAGGGTGGGTGCCCAGCCCTGCCCCTGTGATGGTTGCAGCCCAAAGCCGCCAGCTTTCTGGAAATGGCAAGTGAGACACTTGTTGCCATGGTGATCCCTAATAGTTCTGACTCAGATGTAGCGTTGCTGTGGCAACTGCATCCGAAGCCCTCGGGAGGCAGTGCTGCCGCTATTTTTCTCTCTTAGCAGAAAAGGGCTCCGAGAGCCCCGTTTCGCTCCCTCCCCGCTGCAGTGCGGTGACGAAGGCTGTCTCGCTGTTCCCCCACTGACCGAGGATCCTGATCTTTCACCAAAGGGTCCGCTATTCCGCAGGGCAAAACCATTCTCGACAGCCTCGCTGCGGGCGCATCGTCCGCACCGTAGGGCGTTCCCAGCCCCCGTCTTTCAGTGCAAGAAATGTATTGATCGGTATTTATTTTCTCGCTAGTAACATCGCTTCCTAGGTAGGAGCCAGCTCCTTCCATCCCATGGCCGGTTCCAGTTGGGGTGTGTGTGCGTGCTGTTTTAGGAGGAGGTTTTCGTGAACGTGAAAGGGGAGACAAAGGGAGCGGTGAGCGGAGGATGGGTGTGCCCGCAAGAAAAGGAGAGCTCTGTGCGCAGGGAGCGCGTCTGTGGCCATTGGGAACAGCCGGGAGAGGAGAAGAGGAGCGGGGTGTGGGTGTGCCGTGGGGGTGTGCAGGAGCAGGGACGCTCGGAGGCTGGCGCTAGCGCTTTTTCCTTGCCTGCATGGGCACGGGGAGAGCAGCTTCACGTCATGTAGGTATGCGTGAGTGCACCGAGCCCGCTCCTCTGTCATCTTCGGTTAGTACAAAGAGAGCCACTGGTATACGTAATGCCTGAGAGGCACCTGAGTCCCCACGGAGCTGACAAGCCTGAGCGTTAAGTTTGCTGTTCTAAATCTTGCTGTTACAAAGATTTCAGCAGTACTGAATAAGCCAGACAAAACCATTTCACAATCTCCTTCTCAGGTAGAGCCGGATGGGGAAGAGGGAGCATGTGAATTCTGCACGTGGGCATCCTTGGACCGACATCAGCCAAAGCCCCGTCCTGAGAGACCAGGGCATGGTTCCCCAGGTCGGTGCTTTTCCTGAGCCAAATGCCTGACTGCTTGGTTAGGCAGGAGGAGACACCAGACGGATGCAAAAAGCTGCCCTGACCTCCCAGTGAGGTTCATAAACTTTCTCTGGGATTTTTTGAGCTTGCCAGAGAATCACATCAGCCTGTCTTCTGCCTGGCTCTTCCAGCCACAGCCTTGCACTGGTAGCGCGCAGGGGGATGCACTAGAGCTGATTTCAGACAAACTGGGGTGACTGGAGGGATGATTCATCAAGATGGGAAATAATTTCACTGCTGAGTGTGTGTTGATGTGGCTGATGGGAGCAATGTAAAAGTGACAGGTGCAAAAGAATAAAGGATGGCAATGAAGAAATTAGCCACATTTTGCAAAGGAAAAGGGCTGAGAATGGCTCCCAAGTGTCAGACTCAGATGATGAGAGCAGAGAACGCTTAACAGCAAAGGTAAGTAATGCAAATAGTGGAGAAGATTACGGGGTGGGCTGCCATTCTTGCGAGGTATTGGGGTTCAAAGACATGAGAATGAGATCATAGAATAGCAAAAGCTCTTTCAGAGTTCCTGGAATGGGGCCATGTGTGTGCATAAAGATTTTCTGCAGGCTAGGTTAAAAAAAAAAAAAAAAAAAAAAAAAAAAAAGAGCAGAATGAAGGTCTGAGCTGTGAGAGCTCCAGCAGAGAAAAGCTGTCAGAAAGGAATGAACAGCAGCACCTGGGGTGGCAGCAAGGCTTCAGGGAGAAGACAACGGCGAGTCAGGAAATATCCTCAGTAAGATTTCTGGATGAGGAGCTGAAGAGAGGAAATCCAGATGGAGGGGCTTGAAAAGTGAGTCTGAGGCTCTCAGGAGTTTAATAGCTGCTTGCTCAAAGAGTTTAGGGAGGTGTGGAGTTGGGAAAGTAATAGAAAAGACATGGTCAGAGGAAAGTTTTAAACATGTACAGTGTTGCAGGTATGCAGGGAGAACTTCGTCCCTAGTGTACACCTAATGAAATCAGTAGCTTTGGCTTTAGCTCTATCTGTTAATTCCATACGACAGAGGAAGAATGAAGGGAATTGTTTGTTGTTCGCAAAGCAATGCTAACAATCATTTTTTAGTTCCTTTTTACCCACCCAAAACAATAACCCCAAATAATACAAAGGCATATTTTTTCTCTCCTTCCCTCTGTACTCCTCCTGCTTCCTTACAGGAAACCTTTCTCTGCCCATCACCAGGGTGATGCTTGTGGTAAGATATAGCTGCCCCTGCACTGGACTGTGCACCTCGGACCTCTGTCACATATGATGGGCATACTTCTGCCCTGCCTCAGTGCATGTACTTGCTGCAGAGCTGGGCCCCTGTGTGGTAACTTGCGTTTATCTCTCAACCACCTCCACTGTACAAATGAGGGCTGGACATGTTCTTCATCCACCCTGTGAAACCACAGCTCCCTCCTTCCCTGTACCACCTGTGCAGCATTTTTATTCAACAAGAATTACTGTAAAGTAGCTGCTTATGGAAAAAAAAAAAAAAATATATATATATATATATATATACATATATATATATATATTTTCTTGAACAATTGCACTTAGGATCTGCAGCAACTACCAGCTGCATCACGATTATCTCAAAGAGAAAATCATGCATCTTCAGTAAGAGGTCCTTAGAGTTGACTGGGAAAGAGGGAAGAAGAGACTTGAAATACTGCAGCTGTCTTACCTGTTGTTTCTTACCCATAAAAGAAATGTTACGGTACTGCTGTGCAGGTTCGGCTTGACCTGAGCTGCAGGCCTTCTAGTAGTGTTTGAATCCACTAGACAGGAAAAATGGCCCACATCATTTGGGGCATAGGATGAAAGAGTGCACGTGTGCTGTTGTGGTGTAAGGGGGGAGGTAGGTTTTACAGCAGGGAGGAAGGGAGCAAGGGGTACAAAGGAATAGAGAGGATGATTTTGTGGCCTGAATGCTAACCAGGGTCTTGGGACAGCATCCGCTTGCTCTTGCTGATGAAAATTGTGTGGTTTGTTGTTGTTTTTTACTTTTAGCAGAATCCTTTTCTTCGCTATAAATCACCCCCTAGAGCAAACAAAAGAAGCACAACTAAGCAGTCAGAAACTTTGATACCTCCTGTTCCACATACAGTTGGGCTTCCTTGCTTTGAAGTATTTCACTGTAGTAAGAGGTCAAAGCACAAGAGCCATGAAGGTTTTGTTATTTTTTTCTTCCCGTGCTTCTTAAGCAGAGATGCCCATGAGATTAGTATTTACCTTGATTTAATGTCTCATCAGAAGCATGACATCCCCAGTAGCCCTGCTGCAGTGCTACTAAATGAAGCATGCTCCGCTTCCTCAGCTGGGAGTTAAACCTCTGCCCTCAGAGACCTGAGGGGTGGGGAAGAAGGATGGGGAGAAAGTGATAGATATTGACCCACCTAGCATGTACACTAAATTAAATAACCAGGCTTTATTTTTTAACCTATTTAAAACAGTTACCGTTCCCTGCACAATTGATGTTTGTATTTGTGGAGGTTACCAAGGTGGCAGCTGCCACAGTGTGAGCTTCCCCTGCTTTCTACCTTTCCCCTGAAGAACATGCTGCGGATGACCTTCACAAGTAAGGACAGCTGCTGTCTTAAGGAAAGAGAGAGAGGGAAAAGCATTTTCTCTGCCAGTTAATTGAATCCAGGCCTTCCCTTCGAGGTGTGCTGGGAAAGCTTTATTTTCCTCTAGCAGCAGGGAAGCAGTTGCTGACGGGGGAACCAAGCAGGTGAAACCCTCTAACGTCCCTTTAGTAAAGATGTCAAACTGAATTTGAAGTGTATCCACTCTTAAACAAAAACTGACCAGAGTGTATGGAAATGCTCTACTGATTTTAGTGCCGTCTTACACTAACCAGCAATATGGCTCAGTGACTCTAGAGTTTGATGACCAGTTTTTCAGTGTACCCTCTATTTTTCTCTTTCCTGCTCTCCTCAGCACATCTGCCCCATACTGAGTCCCTAAGAAATACCACTCATTATAAAAACTCTCCTTTGATGGCCTGTTGTGACAAGTCTTTGAACTTCTGTGCTGGGAGAGCACAATGCGTAGGACAGAATTACAGGCAGGTAAATTGCTTCATTAAGAGAATATTATTAGGTCCTATTTGGTCTTTTCCTATCAAGCACTTTTGAATACTTTATCCAATGCAGTTTTATGTTACAGAATATCCCCCCATCTCCCATGAGACTTTTGCTTTGCTCTTTTCCTCTTTGTATTTTCTCATAAGGGCTGCATTCTGCCACAACGTGGAGAGGGTGCAGCATCACAGCTATCACTTTGCCACAGGATACCCAAGTAAGGCTGCCAAGGGAAGTCTGTTAAGAGTCCTTCACTCCCAGTACAGTCATATTCTTCCTGCACCAGAATTTCAGGTATTCAGAAAACATATTTGCCCTTGCAGCTGAAATTGTGGGTTGTTTATGGTGTTGTTTTTTTTTAAATCCCCCGAGGCATTTAGTTTGGTTTAGCACTGCACCTCTAGCTAGGAGTCACAGGATCTGTAATTCCACTCCTTTGTCCTCTGCCACAGGGGCATGACCCACGGAGATATTACAGGCTGTACCTTTCCTGTCCCAACTACTGCACTTTTCTGTTCTATGGAATCCCAGCCATGCAGACTTACCGCATGCCAACAAATCACAAATATTCTGAAATTTTGTCTTGCTTACCAATCATCTGTGCTTATGATTCAGAATTGCCTCTTCCTGCCTTCCTCAGACTCTTGCCTTTTCCTCGGCCCTTACTCGTGCCTTTGTGCTGCTGGCAGTGCCCTGCACACACCTGCTGCTTCATCCACTGGCACATCCTCTGTTATTTCCTATGTTTTAATCTCACCTTAAACTTACTGTGTAGCAGCTTATACTGGACCAGGAATCTGTGTGTGCTTCTGACCATCTTCTAATTAGGAAGACCTTTGTTTACAACCTCTCGCATTCCCTGCAGTGTGTCCTGCAGTATTGTTTATCATCACCCTGCGAGGGCCAGGATGGCCTGCCTGCATCAAGGGGCTACTGGCTTGTGCGTGTGGGAAAAGCACCTCAGCTGCTGGTGTTAGGGTGGGAGATGGGGTTATTTATCACACGAAGTGTTACTACGGGATTTTCATTTTACCCAGCACTGTGTTTCTCACACCGTGCTGAAACTGTGTTGCCTGGATTCAGCTCTGCTGTGGCCGTGCAGCCTGGAAGCCATTTTCGACCTCTGGTCAGTTCAAAGATCATGCTTTTGTGCTGTGTGCTGAAACACACATAGTAACCTGAGGCAGGGATAAGAATCAGATTCTCAGCTGGGCTAAATTGCTTCAGCTTCGGCAGAGTCAGTAAAGCAAATCCATTTTCTTCCAGCTGAGATTCAGGGAGCATGGATTAATTTTGCTGTCTGAAGTCAACCTTGATTACAAATCCAGGCATAATAAAGGACATGGCTTGACTCGCCCTGTTGTTCTGCAAGGTCTCGAGCTCCTCCCTTGTTTAGTGGAGCCTGGTGGCTTCTATCCCCTGCTGTCCTGCAGTGTGGGAGACCTGCCCACTGCCCCTGCACAAAGGGGACACATATGAGGGGAAAGGACTTTCTGTTCCAGTACTGAAACGCAAGACGTTCAGCCTGAATCCACAGAGACCCTCTGATGGATGTGACAAGGAGGCCATGACAAGCCTGCTGATGTGCAAACAGCATTTTACTCCAGCAGATCTCGCAAAATAAAGAAATAAATAAATAAATAAAACACCTGTGACAAAAGCTAAATGAGCTGGCTTGCTCAGGACATAAATGTCTGGGACCTGAGAGCTGCTGCCTGGTGTGAGCTGTGAAGAAGCCCTGCTGTTCTCTGTGAAATTGAGTGTGACACCGCCTGGCAGCTGGGCCCACAGTTCTCCATGCTCTGCTCTGGTCAGAGTGGTGGTGCTGGTCTCTGCGGGGCTGCTGCCCTACAGTCTGCAGCTCAGGATTCACTGCAGGCCGGAGGATGAAGGGTATGCGTGTGAACCAGCACAGCTTTCTTTTATATAGCTTGAAGTAGCAGGGGTTGGGGTTTTCCTTGGGAAATTGGAATTGTCAGTCTTAACACAAAAGCATTTCACTTGAACTGGGTGGTGGTCACATCGTGCTTTGATGGCAGGCTGCATGATCTGGAGGAAAGCCAGGCCATTGACCCCATGTAGGAGGAATGCAAAGTAATCAATGCCTTGAGATGTATAGCAGCTATCTCCAGCAGCAGCCCATGCCACCAGGGTTCATGGTGTGAGGGGCCAAGGCAACTGCTGGATATGCAGCTTTCTGCCATCATCTTCTCCATATCCATATCCCACCTGTACTGAGGGCCCCAGACCTGGATGCAGTACTCCAGATGGTGCCTTACAAGGGCAGAGTAGAGGGGACAATCACCTCCCTCTCACTGCTGGCCACCCCTTAACGAGTAGCTTGTTGTCAAACATTTTTGTTGCAGGAGGGCCAAGTGACAAAATGTTGATTTTCTCCCTCTCAGTATGTCATTGCAAAGCAAGGCAGCTACAGCTGGGGCGACTGGCAGTGGCCTGGTTAGGAGGATTCTAGCCTGGTGGCTCTGCCATGCATTATGGGAGTGAAAACAATTTGGGTTCAAACTCATCATGCGGAGGGCTGAAATAATCTCCCTGCTGACACCAACAGCTTCTGTCTTCTCATTACTCTCACTTCGCAGCTGCTTGAATTTGCCCATCATTTTGCCATCCCAGAAACTACAGCTCACGGGACACAAATGATTCAGCAGAAACTGACAAAAGAATTCACCTGTCTCATTGCTGTCATACTTGCTCTACTCAGCCCCTGACGGATCAGTAGCAAATTCTTTCTCTCTGTGACAAGCTTAGACATAACACAAAAGTTGATATCTGCTTACGGAATCCTGAGGTAACTTTCTGAAGGCTTTCCCTAATTCCATCAAAGTCAGAAGAGGGCTGCTTACTGATCTCACTGGGCTACAGATCAGTCTCCCTCACTCCCAAGTTATCCCCATAATCTCTTGTATGAACTTTCTGTCAGTCAGGCCAAAGATACAGTAGAGTGGTCTTTCTCTTCATATATGTGTAATCTTTACATTTTCTTCTTTGAAAAAAAAGGAACTATAGGTCCTTGAAAAAATAATACAGACCTGACTGCTCCCTGGACCTTTCCCTTGCTATCCACTAAAATTTCTTTTGTCTAGACTGGGTTCAAATGCAGAAATCTGTGGGACTTCCGTAACTTTTTGTGAAAACTATTCTACTGCCTGATAAAGCCCATTCTATGCCAGGTTACACTGAAATGATATTTTCATTAATTTCATGTCAATGCATTTGCTCATGACCATCTGCTTCTTGTCCTTTAATACTCTAAGCCATTGCATTGTTTGTGTTTCCATCTTTGACACTTGTTTAAGCCTATAATACTCCCCCGAAATTATTACTTGATTAAATTATAGAGAATGACTTTTTCTGTTGCTCTTCTCTATGTAACCTCTTCATCGTATCTGTTGTCCTTCTATGAACTTCCCTTTGAATCTTTCTCTGGTTTTCAATATCCAAAATACAATGAAATGTTCAAAATCCAGCCCAATATTGTAGTTGTGCCAGAATGTTGTTCAAAGAGATGATCATTTCTCCAGTTCACGACATAAGTCTATAGGGTCTGCCTATTTTCCTACTTGACTGCTGTGCCTTGTCATCTCTTAATCTTAAAGTATGAACTATTTGTCCCATCTAATAAGTCCCTAATAAGACTTGAAGGTGCCTACACATATTCTATGAATGCTGAACTGCCTCAAAAAAAAAAAAAAAAAAAAAAGGACAGACGTCATATTAAGCTATAAAAAAGAGTCATGTAACATTGGAGGCCATATTCTGCCCTGTGCAGGTAAAGCCTTGCTGAAGAACTGCATCCAGTTTTGCATGCTGCATGAAAAGAAATATTTGGCTATTTGGTTTGGACAGCAGGGAAGAGGAATAAAAATGACCTGCAGTCTAGGAAACACAACCTGTGAGGGGAGACTGAAAGATTTGTGGTTGTTTGGACTAGAAAACAAAAGACTGTGGCTAGAGGGAAGGCATAGAAAAAAGTAAGTCTTTAAATATATAAGAAATTTCTACTAGAAGAACTGAAATAAACTATTCTTTTCCACTGAGGATAAAACAAGGAATATTGACCTTATATTGCTATAATGGAGACTGAGACTAAATGCTTGAGCAAGTTTTTAAGCTAAAGAAAAGGTATACAAGGTCAGGAGTAGATGGCCTAGGGAGACTGTGGGAATTGCCAGCACTGGAGGTATTTCAGAACAGGTAAAACACTCCTATGTTTATACAAATAGTGATCCTGCTCCAGAGCAGAAGATGGACTCAATGAGTATTTTCTGTGGTTCTGAGGGCAGAAAATGAATACAGAATGCTGACCTTTTCAAACTGCTCCTTTCTTTGAAGTAGACTCTGTATGTATTTGTGTGCCTGTGTGCGCGTGAGTGCGTGCGGATACTGCTAGTGTTTGTGTGTTAGGAGCTGGCAGATATCACCCAGAGAATATTATTTTCTTCTCTTTTCCAACTAACAATTGCCTTATACTGACTTTATTTTAACCTTAGTTTAACTGGAGAGACATGATAAGGAAGAAGGAGCTAAGCTCCACAGACTAAGGTTTAAATTACTTGTTCAGAGGATCTGATCACAGCTCTTTCCTGCACTACCCCTCAAATTCAGTTTAAGATTATCCCAGAACAGTAGATACTGGATACCTGTTGGGCTGATCTGTGAATAGAGATGGACAGAGATGGTCACTGCTCAGCCCTCAGCTCAGCTTACTTGGCCTCAGAGCTGAATGAAGCATTTCCAGCATCCCTCTTGTTGTTTACTCATGCAGGATGTGTCTTGCTCACCCTGTCTTTTCTGGTCTAGCTGCATGCCACTCCCCTTGGTTCTCAGTGAAAATCCTTTAGTGCAAATCAAGAGCGTGTTGGAACCAAAAAGAGACATGGGGCAAAGGCAAAGATCCTTGGGCCTTTGACTTTGAAGAATACAGAGATTGGCTGGCACTAGGATCCCTCAAGGTAGTAGGCATATGCTTTGGGCCCTGTGACTCTGGGCTCCTGCATGGGTTAGGTAGGCTGCCAAAGTGGGTAAAAGGAGGAGGTGTCACCCATGGAGGCTGTCAGCAGTAGTAACGAGCTAGTCCAGCGATGAGAATGCAGATATCCTGAAGGGTATGCTGACTATACCCATGCTTAAAATCCACATTTCTTAGGCTTAGTTTTGATTTAGTGCTTAAGTGAGCTGCTGGGATTGGGATGTGCGTGTCCAGTTAAGGGGCTTTCTGCACCTACCATGAGAGATGTACCCAGTGGTGACACAGGGCTCTTTCTGCCTTTTCACAGATGGCATGGAGAATGGTTGCTCTCTGCTGTGAGAACCAGGAAGCAGCCAATTGCACTAACAGATGAAACACTGAGTGTTCTTCAAACACATCATTCAGGTGTGGATGCCTACTTACATGGCCTTCAGAGGGATCTGGTCTAGTTTAGGGAAGGGGAACCTACTGAGAGCAATAAAGATATCATCATTGGCTCAAGAAATCCCGGTTGCAGCCTGCTGGATTTGTCAGAACATTACAGATATTCCAGATATACATGTTATATTTGGTCTTTTAAGAAAAAGCACTTTCCAAGTATGTCATTCCAGTCACTGCAGGACATAGGGTCCTGGTTAGATGGACCTTTGATGTAACCCAGCACAGCTGACCTTGAGTTCTTCTGTCAACCTGATCTGTAATTAGTGTACCAGAAATGCTGGCACAACTTGATGCTTTGGGTAGAAGTCAACACTCTTATGTTTAGCTGAGTGGAAACTTCAATTGGGATTTCTAGAGACTGCAAATGTATGCTCTAGATATAAAATCTCACGTGTAAAATGTGTTAAAATTCTCATCCACAGCTCAACTAGTCTTTAATGATTTTTATCTTTTCAGTTATTACAGGCAACAGTTTATAAAATAGATCTTCAAATTGTATTGCAAATCTAATTTTGGGCAACAGTAGGGAAAAATTTAATTCATAGCAGTAAATTCAGGATCAAACAACAAACATATTCTTCCTTTTTGAGGCTGCCAGTTGTACATGTAGCAGCAAGTGACTCACTGTGAGCCATTTTTCACTGTGTATTGTTTCCTCCCTCAGCTGATAGTGTTGTTGAAGACCTTTGCACTCACTAGTGACAACTAGGTGTGAATAGAATTGTCAAAAGACTTGGATTGTGCCTGACCCTATTCTGAAGTGTGATTAGACAATATCCAGCCAAAACAAAACATTGTCTGTATCTATATGGCAGCTTAATCTCTTGAACTCTAAAAAGAGCCTTAAGAGGCTGATGCTTAAAAATTGACTCTTCGTTGACATAAGACCAATGCTCCATAAAAGCTGATGCTCCACATAAAGTCACAGGGATACAGAAAGCTGGCAAGTTTGTGACGATAGAAGGAGTGTCTTCAGACTGGGCTTTGTCTTCTTTAGGATGGAGCTTTTCACCTGCATCTTTGTTTCTCAAGCAAATAGCTATAGCTGAGAAGTTTCTTGGAAGATGAGAATCAAGCAGTCCTCTTTCTGACCTCCTCAGCTATCTCCCTTCAAGGATGGTAAGGGCAGCCACTCACAAGCAGCACAACTTTGCATCAGTTGGGTCCATGTTTTATTTCATTGTTATTTGCTATTATTTATCTTCCTCTTTGTATTTGATCTCCCATGCTTTTTGAATATACACAGTCAAAAATTAGGCTTGAGAGGAGATTTGTGATGTGTGATACCCAGGCATGTTCTTGTAAAGAAATCTATTTTGCTGTTGGTCTTGCATCCAAGCATGTGTGCTTCTGATTATTGCACTAGATCTGGGATCTGTCAGGGTGCTGGACATTTCTGCAGTGATTTTCTGTAGCAGCCAGTGAGCATGTATTTGTTGTTCTCCAAACCCTTGTTCTCCTGAATCCCAACATTTTGCACTGCTGCTTGTTTTTCTTCCACAGCTGCATATAGAAATAACCTTTGGGCAGTATTTTGGAGCATCTGTGTTTTTGTTTACTTTCTCTCATCACTAAATATGAGCATTTTTTCCAGCTTTCTGCAGGGAAGATTGCATTTCCCAGGGGATTTCTCAGACCTGCAGGTATCCCTATCAAACTTGGACAGGTTTTTAAATCCACCAAATCCAAATTGTTCTAAACAAAGCTTGGACCTGGGGTCTGCTTTTCTGTTGTTTTTCAGTACAAGCTTCTTTTAAAGAGCAGGAAAATAAAGCCTGATAAGAGATAAGCAGAAACGTCTGATTCACAGCTTCCTTGCAGAATATTTCCAGAGAGTATTTCATTACTCTCTCATGCTCTCTTGTTACACCACAGGAATTGGGCTGCTTGCATAGGCACCTGATTATATTCTGCCAGTACTCATGTTCCCCATGAGTGAGTCTGATCTTCCAGACTGATAAGAAATGAAAGCTACAAACAATGAGAGGAGGTGGAAAAGAAGCTTCCTTCAAATCTGAAGTCGGAGCAGCTACCTCATACTAGTATCTATAAATTTTGTTTTGTCCCTGATTTCCTGCTGCATCTTCCTAAACTCTATGGATTTATATTTTTCACAGTCATGGTAACGTTTGCTGCAGGACAGAAAAGGAGATAAATGGAAGGAGAATCATGCAATTGGTAAATAATCTGTGTTTTCAGCTAAGGAAGAAAGGAGCTGGACTGACACAGTGGAAAGGCTGGATGTGGCTCTGGGCAACCTGGTCTAGTGGTTGGCAACCTTGCCTGTGGCAGGGGGGTTGAAACTAGATGATCATTGTGGTCCCTTTCAATCCAGGCCATTCAATGATTCCATGATTCTATGAAAGGAACGAGGCAATAGTGAAGAGGACAGTCTGAAAGTCAGGGATATGCTTTTACCCATACCAAAGTGAGGTTGTTTATTTGGCAAAATAAATGGGATAAGTGACTCCACATGCAACATGGAGAGAGAAAGTTCACACAGGCATCACTCCAGAGTGGTTGATGCTCTCTGCAAGTTCACATAGAGCTTATTCTGAGCTAACTTCTCTGTGGGCTGGTATTCACCAACTCCTGTGGCAGGACTGTCCAGTATGGTTGATTAGAAACATGTGGAAAAGGTACAGAAATGTAAAAAACCTAAACACAGTGTGTTTACAAGCTCTAAAGCTTGCACTGAAGACAGGGGGGCAGGGAGTTAAATGGGGACAGCACAGAGTGAATCACAGAATCACAGGATATCCTGAGTCGGAACGGACTTGTAAGCATCAAGTCCAACTCCTGGCTCCACACAGGACCATCCAAAAATCAGACCAGAAAATCAGACCATTGCAACCACTGTTGTCTTGGAAACTCGATGAGAAAAATTAGCATACAGAAGGATTTCATTTTTCAGAGGTGACATGCATGCATGCACACATACTCAAGATCTATATGTATATGCATACATATATATTCATGATCCTCTGCTGCTTTGCTGATGACTTTCTTGCCCAAAGTCAGTCAATGTAAGTATTAATTGTGTCTAATATTAAAAGTGAGAATAAGGATGAGAAACTTTCTGTTTAATATAATCAGAATGGGTCTTGAGTCACCAATTCAAAGGAACAGCTATTACATATATGAACAAATTAAACACAGAGAAAACAGTTTAGCTTTCTGTTCCTCCTCAGAGAAGAAAAGGAAGGAGACCTATCTCAGATTACAAAAATGGAGAGATGTGGGCATTGTTTAAAGGCTACCTAATGCAACACACTGAAGTTTGAAAGCAGCCAGGGAGACCCACTTTTCCTCAGGTAGCTGCAGTCATAGGACGATGGACTGTAATGATGGAGAACGCTTGTAACCTGGCCAGTGAAGGCGTTTTCCCTCTGCAAGAGACTGAACAGAAGAAGGAACTTACAGAAGCCACTGGAGTCATCTTCCAGCACTTTGGGAGTACAGACTTTGCCAACAGGGACAAACTTGTTGTTGCCCGAGGCTGGGGCTGGTGACAACATGTCTGCATACCAATGCACATAGAGTGAGGCACACCAGTTGAACTGAAAGGAGATCAAGCTCAGATACGGTACCCCTGACATCCTCTTGCATGGCTGAAATGAGGTGATATGAAGAAGAAGCACTGATGGTCTTGGCCCCTCAGTTCAGGTTTATGACCCTTCTGGGGCAGCCTGACAGAGACAGGCACTGACACTGCAAAGAGAAAGTCATATTGTCCAGGCGAGAAAATGCTACCATCTTGTTTGCTTCCATGACTTACTGTATGGATAAAAGAAAACATGCTATCCTCTCCCTTCTGAGGAAAAGCGTATGCCCATTTTGTCTACCCTCACCACAATCTTGGGGAAATAGGTTCATAATTTCCCTTTTGCCTTGTGCACTGGTTTGGGAAGGCAGCCAGAAGCACAGATCCAGGCTCTGGCATATGCGTGAATTCTTGCATGGACAATGAACTCTTTTCATATAGATTTATTTAACCATTTCCCATGCCACTTCTTTCAGCCCATGGCTACACCTTATCACAACATCCATAACAACATGTAACTAGGTCCTTCAATTACTAGCTTGGGACTTACTATCCTTCTTCCCAATGGCCTGGAATTCACGCTCCCATCCTCAGTGTTCCCACTTCCCCCAACATCAACAAGGACCCACACTGTGGTTTTAAGTCTGAATTAAGTCTTTTGGTACCCTGCACTGCTCTCTGTGGATCCTAGTCTATTAGGACCTGGAAAATCATACAATCATAGAGTGGATGGGTTGGAAGGGACCTTTTAGATCACCTAGTTCCAACCCCCCTGCTATAGGCAGGCACTCCTTCCTCTAGACCAGGTTGCTCAAAGCCCCATCCAGCCTGGCCTTGAATGCCTCCAGGGAGGGGCATCCACAGCCTCAGTGGGCAACCTGTTCCAGTGTCTCAACACACTCACTGTAAAGAATTTCATCCTAATATCTATTCTAAATCTACCCTCTTCCAGTCGAAAACCATTTCCCCTTGTCTTGTCACTACATACCCTTATAAAGTCCCTCCCCAGCTTTCCTGTAGGCCCCCTTCAGGTACTGGAAAGCCACTATGAGATTCCCCCAGACCCTTCTTCAGGCTGAAGAGCCCCAGCTCTCTCAGGTTCTTCTGCCCTCTGATCATCTTTGGGGCCCTCCTATGGACCCACTCCAACAGCTCAGTGTCCTTGTGGTGGGGGCGCCCAGAACTGGACTCCAGGTGGGGTCTCACAAGGATATGGAGGGAGATCATGTTGTACTTTGATGGTCCAGCTCCAGCACTTGGTACACCACTCAGCTGTGGTCTGCTACGTGGGTCCAGAGGAATCTCTTGGTTTTTTTTAGAGCCACAACTGTATATTCACTTACACGTTTCCTTGCTCCAGGTTAGGGTTTCTTTTCTTCACAGTGATTTGAGCCTGTCAGTATTTGCAGACCTAAGTGATGTGAGATGAGGCAGCCTGTTATCAGAAGGGAATATGCAGCCTACTTGGAGTTTAATCCACCCTCAGAAAATAACTTGGCAGAGATAATACAGTTGGTAGTTAGGAGCATATATACTACTGCCATGAGTAACAGTCCTTGTGGCCAAGCCTCCTTTAGCACCTCCCTCCAAGAGATGTATATGGAGGCTGCCCTGTTGTTAATTTAGAACAGCATCAGGCTCTCCCTAAACCACTGCTGATATCTTTCTGACAGTCTCCTTATCTTGGGAGAAAGGCACTGATAAAAGACACATTAAAGCAGTCTGTCATCAAACAGAACTATCTTGCCACTGTAAGTCAAAGACACTGATTTACTTGTGATCGTTTATGAAGGAGCATCAGCTGCCACAGGCATGACCTCAATAAGGAGCATCTGTAATAACACTGGGGGCATGGTTAGTCCCCTTCAACAGAGGATGCCTAAATGTGTGTTCTGAGTCTTGTGTGGGGGAAACCAAGGTGATATTGCCTTAAGGGCATCCCAGCGGTTAGGTAGCAGGATTCCCTCTCCAAACCACTGTTCCTTTGCCCTGGCTGCTGCCTCTTGGACAACTTAAGGAATGGCACTCCAAACAGCCAACAGCGTATTGTGAAAGTATGTGTAAATCGAGAAACAAGTTTCTTAATATACCTAACACTGCACTTGGGCCATGCTGTCTTCTGGTGTAAAAGTGAGACAGAGCCATTGGCCTTGTGGCACTAAGTTGGCTTTTGCTGCCGAGGGTCTGGCCAGTGCCTTGGGCCTGAGTCATGTTAGCAGGCAGATCTTGTCAGCTCAACCCTGGGAAAGAGGGATCTGCAGAGCAGGGGCAGAGGAAACCCCCAAGAGAAACTCAGAGGAAAACAGAGATTGGGATTTATGCATGATTTCTGCCCTGTGATGGGGTTATTAAGTTTCCAGTGATGTCTTCCCTCAGGGTTAATAGGGGTTCGTGATAAGGCGGGTCAGATTGCTTTCCTACTGACAGGCAAAATGCTCAGTCCAAATGCTCTTGTGTATGACAATTTGCTTGCCTGAGAATTGCTTCTCACTTGGTTTCTCTTCTGGGTGCATGAGGGGAAGGAGGGACTCCCACTTTAACTGAAAAAAAATCCCGACTCTTAACAACTTCACAGCATGCCCCTGGGGACTGCAGCTGGTTGGAGTTCCTGGAAACCTGCTCTGCATCCATCTTTGCATGTGATGGTTAAAGCCTGTATGTTCCAGGTGTGACCTTTCTGCAGGTGACAGAAGAACATTTCCTTTGTAAATAATCAAATTTTGTTCATTATCCAGCCTGCATATTTCAGGAATTCAGGAATGGATCTTTGTGCTTTTAGAAACAAAGAGCTATGCTTTCTCTCATATATGCTTTTTCTTTTTTGTATCTTTGTAGTCCCAGCCATTTTACATCAAGAGCTACTCATAAAGACTATAAAATGAATCCTCACAGGAGATGGGGGATCAACAGTTTAGTAATGGGTTAGACAGCCTTTTCATGTGGAGTTTGCCAATATGAGTCCAACCCACACCCAGCAGGGACTGCAAATTTCTATCAAGGGCTGACTGGCTGTCAGCTGATAGGAAACAAACCTAGTCCCAGTCCATTTCCTACTCGATCAGTGAACGTCAGAAATACCACCACTGCTGGAAACTGTCTCCTTTTTTTTCACTGGCAAGCCTGGCAGAAAGGCTAGAAATTGAATGAGCTTCAAGCTACTCTTTCTTCTCTGGGGAAAATATCTGAAATGTATTAACATTGGGAGCTGCAAGAAAAAAAGCTTACTCAAGCATTGCTAGCATTAAACCTGCTCTGCGTAGAGGCTTGTTGCTGTTACTTTGATACTTTTCACCAGCTTCGTATTTAGCATAAGCATAAACAGATCCTCAGGAAGGAAGAGAAGAATTGAAGTGGTGTTTCAATTGCAAGGGCGTAAAGTGAATAGACTATGCAGCCTTAACAGGTGAGCGAGCTTTGACACAAGAGCTTGAAGATGTCCCAAATGCAACAGTTTTGCATTCTGAAGCTGTGCCAAGGAGAGGTAGAACTGCTCAGATGTCACAACCAGCCCTGCTTTTTTTCAACCACACTGATTTTAACAAAAAAATTGACAGCTTACTAAAAGCCAAAGTTTCTCAGTAGTTCTGATTAAACTTTGGTTAGGAAGGATTTTTCCAGATTAATAATTGATTTCTTACTCAGTTTGATTCTCCGTCTTATGCCCTAAATGGAGACCGCTAACCAAAACCCTTCTGGTGCTGGACACAACTTCACATCAGAGGAATGCATACAAGAAATTGCAGTCAGAAAGGAGGAAAGATCCAAATGAGCATGCCGGTATGATGCTCCTCCACTGGCACAAAGGCAGCTTGCTTCACTTTTCGTACCTACACGATTGCAATGGCCCTAAGAAACATAAACTCATATTTGGCCTACATTTTCTCACTACATTCCAATCTGTAGGAACAGATCTGGAAGATCCCCACAAACGTCCTTTCATCATTGCTTTAAAATTCTAGTTTAGGAACTCTTCAACGCAAGACAGAACAAAACACATGTATGCATGTGTGCATGTGCATGATTGTATGAAAGTGGATGCATACCACGTGCCATGGGGATGCTGCTCTGGATACTATGAGCAGAAGAAGCTTTCACCTGTGATTTTGGTAGCTGCTTGGGTTTTTTTTTTTTCTTCCCAATGATTTCTCACTGGATTCATCAGTCTGACAAGTGGAAGTGACAAGAAAGGTGATAGCTGGATTAATTTGTCACCAGTTTCAGTCTGCATTTATTAGCATGATGCATCAGAGCGCTGAAGCTTTGCTGCTGCATCTATCCTGCAGCAAAAGGAGCTGAGGCACACTGTCTTGTCCCCAGCCAACAGAGACAGCAGAACCAGAACCAGAATTCAGATCTCCTGTTGCCTGGTTCACTGTGCTAACTGTTCAAATGCTGCTTACTCACTGAGCTTGCATCCACGTATCCTGCTTTCATTGCTGCTTTCGCATTCTTGTTGATCAGAGCTCTCCCTTTAGCTATGCCTTTCAAGTCTTAGAAGCTGCGATGAATATGTATCAACATTTCAAAGCCGGAGATCCTGTGGTGGTGAAACAGAAAGGGGACGGGAGAGACAGACACATGGGCAATCTAATCCATTTTTAAATGTCTGTAATTCATCCAAGAGCATTATCAATAATTACTAGAAGAAAGCAATAACTCACATCGTGAAAAATCAGTGCTTCTGCAAAAAAGCTGGCAGCAGGCCTTACAGATATCTTGCACACCCAAAACCTTTCTTGAGCATGCTAATCAGCTAGGGGGTGGGGGAAAGGAGACCTTGCTGTCTGTTCACTGCTCTGGTGGCCTCGCCAGGGAACCCTGCTGTTCTGTCAGCTCTGTGCCTACGTCAGGCACTTTGTAGCCTCCTGCAGACAAACTAGGTGGATGAATGCTAGATATCATCCCTGACAGGATGTATGGGTTTTCAGAGGAGCTCAGGGAAAGATGGACGCACTATTCTTCTAAGCCTCCCTTGAAAGATCAAGCCTTGATGCTCACTGTATATTCTCTTGGCGTTGCACTGCTGCTTCCTCTCAAATGCAATCATAGCTTTTCTATGCTTATGACAGGGCAATGAGCAATTCTGATAATCTGTTACACCATTTTTAAGACCATTCCTTTTAAAGCTATTTGTAGAGGTAGCAGAAGCAACGTAAAGGTCTATAAGTGGGTCCATTTTGCAGCCCTCAGCAGCTAACTCCCAACTTCAGACCAGAACACCCACTGCAGACAGAACCAAGGAAGAGAAGACAGACTGGGGAGAGGGCTCTCAGAGAAGGGGAGCCGCTTGTGTTAAAACTTTTGGTTCGCTTGCAGTCACTCACAGCTGCCCAGTTCCTGGACTCAGTGCTACTGGAGCAGTGGCATTCAGGTCTGTCCCCATCTCTTAAAGAATCATTGAATCATAGAATCACCAAGGTTGCAAAATAGCTCCAAGATCATGTAGTCCAACTATCTACTCACCGCTGATATTTCTCCACTAAGTCATGTCCCTTAGTGCCACATCTCCACAGCTTGAACACCTCCAGGGACAGTGACTCAACCACCTCCCTGGGCAACCTGTTCCAGCACCTGACCACTCTTCTAGGGAAGAAACTTTTCCTAATATCCAACCTGAATGTGTTTACGTCATTCCAATGCTGTCAAATACATGACATGAATGTTTGTTTTCTCCTTTTTTTTTTTTTTCTTCTGTAGCAAATCATATACAGCAAAAAGAATTTTGTTAAAACTGCAGTCAAGTATTCCAAAGAATGGCACGATTAAGGTTACCTGTGATACAAATGTTAGAAGGTTCAGGAGTTTCCAAGTGAATATGATGTTTCTCACCTGTCCCATTGCTACTTCCCTAAGTCTTATTTTCATGGGCTGCCAAAACTTTGTTCAAACACAGAGCCCTGGCAGGAATGGGGATGGGGTGTGAAGATGCTGTGCCACTTTGCAGACCTCTGCATTAGTTGGTGAAGGATGAACGACCCTTGTTTCCCCCACAATACCATTACCCATATGAAGCACCTCCAACACTGGGGTAGGGGAAGCTCTGGGGTTCTGAGCCTTTGGTGCAATCTCCAGCTGCATGGAGCAGAGTTATTGGCATATGTCCCATGGAGAATCTCTGCGGTCATGTTGAATCCCAGGCAGAAAGAAAGACAGATGGGACCACAGTGTCCTAAACCAAATGAAAAGATCGGCTAGGGCTCATCAGTTTGAGATTTTGCCCTCCTCTACGGCTGGGACTGACCAAAATCTCACTGCAGCACAGACAGTCACAGCATTTGAGTTACCCCCAGTACATGCCCTCTGTGTTGGGCCACAAGCAAAGAACATTTGGCAGGTTCAGGCAATACAACGGCAGCTGCTGACTCTGTGGCGGGTCTCATGAAACTGCCAAACACCTGTACTCTCCGGTTGGCATCCAGTTAATTAACAGATAAAATTCAAAAGATTAGCTTTCTGCCTGAAAAACTATACTTTTTAAGTCCTGCAGGTGCATCCGGCACTTTTAACTGGGAAGAAGCCTTCTGGGCTGGTTGTCTCTGGGCCACAGGTAGGGTGGAAGACTCTCTGGTCTGAAGCCACCTGCCCCAGTGGCAAGGATAACCCGTGGTCCACAGATGGACAAAATGCTTAGAGAAGTTGGTGTTCTTTTTTAGAGATTCTGCTGCTGAAGCCTTTGTTTGAAACCTGCCCACGTGTTAGAAAACAGACTTCCTATATACTTGGCATGACCTCATACTTTCGTACATACCTCAGAGGCTTGATAAACAAATTTATTTAATTACAGAAATCAAATATTTTTGAGTGGTGCTTCACTGTTTCTGGTATGATGTCTGCTGCTCTGTGCTGCAAATGGGCCATTTTGCACTGGCCCTAAACTCAGGAATTCATATGCTACACAATTTTTGTCTTAAGCCTCAGGGCACCGGTTCCCTTTCAAAACAGGACATTTTTCTCACTGACAAAGTGACCTTAGAGTAAACGCACCCATATACTTCAGATAAAAACATTCTTCAGTCAGAAAATGGGAGTTTACCACAGAGGGGATTTTCAGCAGAAAATTTCAGCTCTCAAAAAAGCAGAAGTGGCTGGGTTGATTCCAACCTTCTTCCACCTCCAACTTGCCTTTGTTCTGTGTTTCCCCTTGCACAGGAGCAGCATCTCATGGGAAACACAAGTGGCCGTCCATCTTTTAGCTCCTTCCTCCCCACAACCATTCTCACACTGTGTGCTGTGCTCTCTTTGCAACTCAGGAGATGAAAACATGCCATTACCCTTGGAGCACTGAATTGGGATGTATTTTGGGTCTGTTTTTTTTTGCTTTGTTTCCCCCCCTACCCCCTCCCACCCCCCCCCACCCCCCCCTCTTTTAATTCAGGTCTAGTTTAGTACTTGAGCACTCCATATCTGTTCATGTTACTGCCTGATGTTTGCTGAGAGCACCTGGCCCTGCGATAGCATCACTGTACTGGGTAACAGCAAGTGACATCACACTGATAGCAGGTCTGTCCCCTTGGACAGGGAACTGAAAGCACCAAGTCCTTTGCAGATGAACAGTTTCTTGAATAGACTAGACTTGAAGCTCTAGGCAGCAAATGGAAACCCAGAATTTACTATTTACTATTTACCTAAAGCTGTGGCTCAAATGCCACAACAAAGACAGTGAAATTCTGTGTGAAATTCTGTGTTGGGGCTGTGCCTGCTTTCTCTGCTTTGTGAGTGTAGCAAGTAATGATTGGTGCTATAGATTAGCTAGTAAATGAAAACCCAACTGATATGTCATGATACTGTCATTCCTATATCCATTCCACTCAGCAGTATATTGTAAGGTTGTCATATTTTATGCATAATCAGTGGGTATTGTTCCTATTTTTTTTTTTCTTTAAGCATATGATGGACAAACAACTTCTCCACTTCACATTTAAACCAGTTTCATTGTTTCTATTCATCTATCCAGGATAAATTATATGGGGGAAGATGTGTAGGAGATGAAATTGTCCTCCATTTTTATATGTGTTTTTTTTGTTGTTGTTGTTCTTGTTTTTTAACTGACAAAGGAAAGACAACAGATGAGGTACATGTTGACACAGAGGTGGGTGGAAAACATAAATAGCCGGTATCACCAGAAGGAAGTCCTAAAAACCAGATGACTGTTTTGGGGCTGGGGCAGTCTGTGAGATAAGATAGCGGTGTTCTTGTCCTCTTCAATCTTTCTATCTAGCCTTACAATCTCTGTTATTTTTTTATGGGTTTCTTAAAAACAAAAACAAAGAAAGATCCTATTTCACAGGGATTAGAGTTTCCATGGAGAGCTGTGGTAGGTTGCGGCTTGGCTGTAATGACAGCCCAAACCTGTTTCCATCAGCCCCGAGACACCCATGGAAGCACCAACATGAACACAGAGGAACACATACACGCACATGCTGACACTACATCTTTAACAGAGTTTTAAATAGTAATTTTGTGTGGGGAAGTGCCAGATAATAGCTCAGAAAATGGAAGTCAGTTGGTCACAGATCACATACAAGAGTTGAGGTGATATGAACCAGGAGGCCCTCGGTGACCTTGTCAAGTCTGCCTCTGATGTCCCGGCCTCCACAGCCTGATTA
Organism: Alectoris magna; assembly: GCA_030625065.1. Classification (NCBI taxonomy): domain Eukaryota; kingdom Metazoa; phylum Chordata; class Aves; order Galliformes; family Phasianidae; genus Alectoris; species Alectoris magna. Next base: position 114,178,850 of record CM060560.1, read on the forward strand.
TTTCTTGCCCTCTTCAGGAAAATGACCAACAAGGCCTTTGAGGACTAACAGAGCCACTGGTTTTTTTTTTTTCTGATGTGGAGGCTGACCACTGAAACTAGAGAAACTGCTGATTCTTTCTCTGGCCCTTCTGCAGCCTTTTCTCCAAGTCCTCTGGCCAAAATGAACCTGGACTGGAAAGACCAGCAGCTTAGCAAAATCACAAGGATTTTAGAGAGCCCAACTGCCTGGGCAAACAGCTTGCTTCTGATTTTACGCATTAAGTGGGCTTAGTCTTGCAGCAGCACAGTCTGACCTCATTGCCTGTTCAGGAGAGTGATGCAGAAAGGTGTTCAGTGACTGCAGGCAAGCACTCTGCACAGGTCAGCAGCTGACTTCTGCAACAGTGGTCTCTGCTCACATGAGAAAGGCACTCAAGTGAGAGGAAGGTCTCACGGTGTGATTTAGCCTGCTCTGTAGCTCCAGCAAGTTGTAAGGCTGAGAGAAATAGTCTGATAATGTTTGGACATTGATTTCTGGTTTATGCTGTCTCCAGAGCAATTAAATTAGGCTGACAGGGAAGGGAGGGAGCGGTGCGGGAAGCAGAAAAATGGTGCTTGCTATTTGAGTCTGGACCATGAGGATTGGGTAGAGCCTTTTTCACATGCATTGTCAGTGTGGTTTGGATGCAGCGTGCAGGAGCTCTGCAGGGACAGACTGGCTGTGGGGTTAATGTGAGGGGGTGCAGCCCCTACCATATGAAGGACAGGTGGCCAAGCACAGAGACATGGTGGGTGGATGGAAGAAAAACATGGTTCTGCCCAGCCTAAGTTGAACCAGAGATTTGTGAACCAAGTGACTGAACCCATTAGAACAGACCGGTGATCAAACTGGGCTGTGCAACACTGTGCTGTGCCATTCTATTCTGTTTATTCCTTCTCTTCTCCAGATAGGATGTTCACAGCTTCACCATTACTGAATTTATATATTTTAGAAGATATGCTTATTATTCCCACAGCACCTGTAGGCTGTAGTTCTCCTGCTGTGCTGGCTTTCTTCTTGCTGGCGTACCTCACTGCTGGTAGTAGGCGATGGGGACTCTGACAGAAGAGAGAAAAACCAGTTTCAGGCTTCTCTTAAAGCATTGAGCATGTATCAGGAGGAATTGTTTGCAGCATAATGGCGATACGCAACTCTTGAACTGCAGGCTAGGAGCGTGTGCTGGGCAGCTGGAACAGCAGGAGAATTAAGACTTGATCTGCTTCTGTTAAAAGCAAACAGGATTTTAGTCATTGCCTTCAGATGGATCAGAATTGGAACCCAAGAGCAGAGTCCGCTTGGCAGTTTGCTGTTTGCCTACTGATCTCACGCCAGTATCGTCTGCTCTGGTGCAGGAGAGTACAGGAGCCCGGTCAAAGGCAGGGGGGAATAATTAGCAGTGCTTATTAAAAGCTCTGACGATTATTCATTGCTGCTGCTGTCGGCCACCCTGTTTTACAGCATAAGCTCTGAGCTAGGAGGCAGGGGGAGGGGGAAGGGAAAGCAAATGGGGTCCTTCTTCACTCTGGTGGTCCAGCGGCCGTCTCTTTTCCAGAAGACGGATGTTGCGCGCTGAGTACCTCTCCAGAGAGCTAATGGCCGACATGGCATTATTACCAGCTCGCGATGAGTTCCATTTTTTTTTTTTATGATAGTAATTTGTTACACCGGTTTGCCACACGCCCGCTGCTTCCTTGTTAATCCAATAATCTATATGAGAAAAGCAATTTGACATTCCTCCTTCCCATCTGCCACCCATCACCCAATCTATATCTTAACTATCAGTGATTTATTAATGGTGTCTGCATTAAGCACATCTCCGCTTCGTTGGTGCCCGTGTTCCCTCCCTCCTAGAGATGCTCTCTGGATACATTTAGACAGCAGAGTCAGCATGGGGATGAAAAGCAACAAGAAAAGCACCCAAGCCAGGGAATTTGAGATGCTTTGGTCAAATAAGACTCCCGGGCAAGGGAGTCCAATGGCCCAAAGCCCCCTAACATGAGACGCTAGTCAAGACCTGATGCACTAGAAAATCCAGGGACCCTTTGCCAGCATCACCTTGCATCCAGCAAGGATCACTGGACAATGGGTGCTGATCATCCCCTTTCGGTGGGCTCAGTCCAGCAGATGTCAGATAATGCTGCAACAAGGTGAAACAAACACTTTCACAAGCTGCAGAAATAATGGAAAACGGTCTCCAGTATCCTGGGTTCCCTGAAGTCTGAAAAGGGCAAGTTTGTTAGCTTTTCTTGTCACCGGCAGAATGAACAGCACATCTTTTGTGCGAGCACATATTTTCGTGACACTTGTAAGAATACTGTATCTCCAATGCTCATATCCTTCAGCAAGGTTGGCTTGAGATTGGTTGATGAGCTCAAAAGGTATTGGAGGTGAAGGGCATTTGAGAGGCTAACATACACGCACATGGACACACATGCTCCTGTGCAATCACAAAGGCCTTGTTTCCTTAGAAACCAAGCTAAAATCTACTGGCAATATTTCAGCCTGCTTGCCAGTATCAGTAAGGAGCTCAGGGAGCACTTGAGTCCTGCAAAATGAAATTCTCTTTTGCTTTCTAAGGAGTTCTGTGCTTGAAATTAGATTTGGGAAGAGCTGGTTCTTTCACAGCTTGAAGCTTGCACCGTTCCACATGCACGGGTCGCAGGGCTGGCATTCCCGGTCATTCGCCTTTCATTCTCAAAATTCAGTCAACATCCTTGTATGTGCAGACTGAGCGTTGCAAACAGGTTTCATTGATTCAATTACTCCCCATACAGCAATTGCATATACGCTTACCATACAGCTCCACATCTTGCTGTAATTCCTTGTATGCAAAAAGAATGCTTAATGGCTTTTAATTTAACTCGTATAGGAAGAACAAAAAAAACCATTCAAGTTTATATCGAAGTTCAACACGTACATCTTTCCTGTCATACCAATGGAGATTTAAGATGTGGAGTGCACATATCAGATAGCGAATGTTACATAATTTAACACGACCAGATTTTGGCATGTTAAAATCTCTACTCTATAGAAAGTTCATACTGTAGATTGGATACAACAGGAGTGTGGGCAGCATGGCAGAAGATATCTTCATTTCATTTTTACTAGCAGCTCTTCTCAAAGGGACTTCATTTATTCAGAACAGCATAGCAGGACCTTTTCTATAATTACTATTATTTTTAAATTCCAGGAAAAAAAAGTCATTAAAGAACAAAGTGCCGTAAGGAGAGCCAGATTCCTGGGGAACAACGGCAATGTGGAGACAAAGCATTTATAAGCAAAACTGAAATGGAGTTCATTTGCAGCCTGACTGAAAGTGATGCAGCGAATGAACTGACAATATCCACCTGCTCCAGAGAGGCAGAGGACGATCGATGATGGGCTGCCCAGTTGCCTTCTGAGGTACCCGGCACAACTGGGATGGGTCATACCCAGACTGCGTTCTGTCAACAGAAGAATAAATGGGGAAACAAATAGAGTCATGTGAGTCTGCAGTGTCTGAATAGGAGTCAAAGCAGATCCCGCTTAGCCTTGTTGCCGTATTGAGAAGTGGTTTATTTACTCTTGCAGAGTTTTTGCCCCTTGGTTGCTGATAAGCTGCATTTGAAATGAAGCTCTTACTTCCTACCTCCCCACCAATTGCAGTGCCTCAGGATGCCCATCTTAATATTGCCGAAGCCTCCCAAGGTGAGCATTTTTGCTTTTCTCTTCCCTTAAGGCTGAGATTTTCATTGGAGTTTTTGGAAATGAGTTAACCCACATTTATCTAATGTCAGTATCATTTACTAATGATAGACTGACTAATCATAGACTAATAACTATTTTATGCAAAATGAAAAATCTTGGAATAAACAAACTGGGAAGAACTCCTCTTTAGGATGTGAGTGATCTGGTTTGAGGTTTTTCTTCTTTCTCTATCTTTTTTTTTTTAAAGCACTTTCACTGTTAGATGCAGTACCCATGTAGTGTCAAGAGTCCTTGCTGAAGTTTTGGGTTTTGGTGTGTCACTGTGCAATACTGTATTGAATGTGAGAAGTGCTGTCCCCGGTTCAAAGAGCTTTGCGCATAACTCATAATGAAACAAAACCAAATGTTTTTAGTAAATATACTATCATCTCGTAATGATCACGAAATCAGTCACAACCATACAACAATTATAACCAAATCTGCTGAATAGATATAAAGTTGTTTCCTCCTCTCAGTCCTCCCTGCCTAATATTCCTCAAGTAAAGGCTGATGAGGAAGGGCCCATATTAACCTAGCTGTCTGTTCCATTCATTCACTCATGCTGATGGAGAGACAGACTCTATCCCTGCCTCTGCCTCACTGGCTTGAAACTATATTTCAACCTGAGATTTTGTGAAGTAAATCTCTTTTATACCCTCCTACTGGAGCTGCTCCACTTTCCTATAACATATTTAAATCCTTCTCCTGCTGGATTTATAAAGAGATTGGCTACATGCATTGCATGTGTAGTACAGAGCAGAGCAATGCAAAGACTGACCTTAAATTACATAAGAAAGTTCTGTGGCAGAGGACGTAGACCTAAAATGGGAAAACCTGAGTATTCCAGTCTCCAGAGACGGCAAATGCTGCCCCTCTGTGCTTTGTGTGTCTTAGCACTGTGCTACTGAATAAAGCAATGTCTGCCTGCAGTCATTCACTGCGAAACTTACTGAAAATGGATTTTTTTTCATTTTAAACTGAATGAAATGTTTTCCCTGAGCCAAAATAAGCAAAAAAATTTAAAAAAAAAGAAAAAAAAGAAAAAAAGAAAAGAGAGAGAGAGAAAAAAATTGTTTGTTTGTTTGTTTGCAGATTTGGCAAAGAAATTCCCCTAAGCATTTGAATTCTGGCTCAGATCACAACTACTACAATGTTTTGTCTTTTCCTTTTTCATGTTCATCTGTCAAACAGCAACAATAGTTCTCCACATAGTCCTGCTGGAATCAAGATACAATAGCTCAGGGTAGCAAATGCTGGATGAGGGAGGCTGAGTCTGCATAGCAGAACTGTGCAGGCTTGGGGTGTGCACGGCACAAAGGTGTCATAACAACTGGAGAGCAGGGCTAAGCCATGTGGAAACAAAGTGTATGTGCAAATCCCTTCCTCTTCCTCCTCCTCCCCACAGTCATTGTTTGTAGTCTCTGCTGCACTCCCTTCTGAAAACAGAAATATTTTGAGAACTGCATGATGCCAGCTTCTCCAGCTGACTTTCTCCTCATGAGAAGAACAAAACCGCAGGAAAAAATAAAATGCAGGAATAATCCTGGAAAGCATTTTAATAAAGAATCCCATAGACAAAGATGGGAAGCACATCTTTGGTGTATGATCCTGCAAAAATGTAAGAAGAATCTGTGTATTTGCTCCGGGCATTCCCTTAGGCTGCCGTGCCTTAATGACATAATGATAAAGAAAACTAATGCAAGAAAAAAGAGCAGAGAATATGGAGCACAGGGAGGGAACTCAGGCTCAAGATGGATCTTCATTTCATGTATTCCCCTCCTACTCCGGATAATGCCAATTAGCTTGATCGGTAACTCTTACAAACTGGGGCTTTTGATGTGTCTCATGACCTGGGGTTAGCCTGGATTTTCCCTCTCCCAACATAGCTCTTCAGCAAATATTCTGAATAAATGATTTTAACCTCATGCTCTACATCCACAGTCTTACATTAGGAAAAAGTAAAAAGTCAGCATTTTGCATTGAAAAGCTGCCTGGTGCTGAGTATTTCGTGAATTGCAGAGGGGCCAGATGATGGATTATTTGCCACAGTTCCTTTGCGTAGAAGAGCTCATCTGACAGTAGTGTAGGAAGAAAGACTTTGTTAATGGCTGCAGAAAACACAAGAGAAAGCTGAGAATAATTTTCTGGGAGAGGAAGGGGGACGGTAGGAAGAAGGCTGAGGTATTTGTAACTTTGTAGATCTTTCAGATGTTATATCATTTTCTCCTTGTAATCTGCTTGTGTTGTTGTTTTTTATTTTATTTTGCTTTGTTTTCTTTTTTCCTCCTAAGAAATATAAATATATGTAAAATTCTTACAATCAAACATGAAATAGCAATGCTGGATAATGCTTTGACAACAGCCAAGCTGCCCTAAGCTGACGTTACACCATAACATGGCTGAAACTTTTTTCTGTGGAAGATCCAGGGGAAGAAGTGTGCTGAGCTGGATGAACTTTTTGAGCGGGTGAGTAGATTGTGAGTAGATTGCCAGGCTGAGAAATATCCAGCAATCAGAAAGAGAGATTGTTGCGTGGTATTGTGCAGTGATGCAGGCAGACCAACAGCCCTGTCTTAAGGTCCTGCAGGGGGAAGAAGCTAAGCAAGCTAACAACCTTGAGGAGGCAAATGGCTAAAACTTTAAAGATGAGGGAGACAGGACCCTGGTCTCTGCTCAAAGCAGAAGAGGGAACCTTCCCTTTGCTCCTGAAGCATCGTATATGAAGCTCTGGGGATGAAACGGGGAGAGGATGAAGATAATGATCAAGAACAAGAAAGGGACAACCACATCAAGAAGGTTTAACCGAGGACCCAAGTCAGAACCAGTGGCACCAAAGAAAGGCAAAAGGTCTTAGTTATTGGAGACTCCATGCTGAGGGACACCATGGCACCTATTTGCCATGTGGATAACCTCTCTAAAGAGATTTGCTGCCTGCCAGAGTCCCACATTCAGGACATGAGGAACGGGTTACGAGGTATGTTAATACTGGGGGACTACTGTCTGCTTCTGTTTTTTTTAAGCTGGCTGAAACTAGGAAATTACAAAATATTAAAAGAAAGATGTTGAATGGATTGGGAGCATGGGTAGTGTTCTCTTCCATCTTCCCAGCTGGAGATTGTGATCCAGGCAGAAGGAGGAGAACAGATCAGTTGAATGAACAGCTGTATAGATGGTGTAGGGCTTTAAGTTCTATGATCTAGGACACACAGTCAATAGATCAGGCATGTCAACATTGGATGGGACACAACTGACCGGGAGGGGCAAGAGTATACTGGACAGCATACTTTTTGGGCTGATCAGTAGAGCTTTAAACTAGATTTGATGAAGTAATTGAGTGTATGGCTGAGTGACAGAAAAAAGCCAGGGAACACTGTCACTTTAGGAAGCAGAAGGGGAAAACTTCAAATTTCTCAAAGTAGATTTGGCAGGCTCCTCCAGGAAGGTAATGTGGCCAGTGGCCCAGCTGAAGTGCCTCTGTACCAATGCACACAGCATGGGAAATAAGGAGAAGTTGGAAATCATGGAACAGTTAAAAACTATGACTTAATAAACGTGATGGGACGAATTGCACAACTAAAATACAACAGTGGGAGGCTACAAGCTTTTTAGAAGGGATAAGCAACGCATGAGGAGTGGGACAATTGCCCTTTGTGTTAAAAATTGGATAGACTGCAAAGAGCTGCCTCTGAGAAACAGCCATGACCAGGCTGAGAGTTTATGGGTTAAAATTAGGGACTGGACCAATAAAGGACATCTGGTGGTCAGGGTCTACTACAGGCCACCTGATCAAGGAAAGCCTGTTGATGAGGCCTTCTTGCTTCAGCTGCAAGAGATGCCACACTCACGGGCTCTCACACTGAGATGTCTGCTGAGAAGACAACATAGCAGGCTGCAAGCAATCCAGAGAACTCCTGGAATCTGTTGAGGATAACTTCCTGGTATTGGACAGATCCACCAGAAGCGAAGTTTTATTGGACCTGATGCTCACTAGTGCAGATGTGATCACTGAAGAGGCTAAGACTGGAGGCAGCCTGGGTGGTAGTGACCATGACCTGGTTGAGTTCATGATCTTGAGGAATGTGGGCCTGGCAAAGAGCAGAGTCAGGACCCTGAACTTCAAGAGAGCAATCTTTGGACTGTCTAAGGAATTAGCAGATGATATCTCCTAGGAAACTGCCCTTAGGAACAAAGGAGTGGAACAGAGTTGGCAGCTCCCTAAGGACACCTTTCTGAGAGCACGAGAGTCCTCCATTCCCCAGCAGAAGAAATCAAGCAGAGGAGGCAGGAAACTGGCATGGCTGAGCAAGGACCTTCTGGCCAAACTGAGGGAAAAGAATAAAAAGTATAAGTAGTGGAAACAGTGATGGGTGGCCTGGGAAGAATACAGGGATGCCATCTGAACATGCAGTGATGGAATCAGGAAAGCCAAGGTGCAGATGGAACTGAACATGGTGAAGAATGTGAAAAATAACAAGAAGGGTTTCTTTAAATACATTGGTCAGAAGAGAGAGGCAAAGGAGGGTGTACCCCCTCTGATAAATGGGAAGGGAGGAATGGCTTCAGTAGACATGGAGAAGGCCAAGGTACTCAATGAGTTCTTTGCCTTGGTCTTCATTGACAGTCAGGCTTCCAATGCCTCTCATGGCCCTGAAATTCTAGGTGAGGGTCAAGGGAGCTAAATCGTTCCCTCTGTAAGAGCAGAGCAAGTTGAGACTACCTTGTGAGGCTGTACAAGTCTACGGGACTGGACAATCTGCACCCTAGGGTCCTGAAGGAATTGGATGACGTGGTTGTCAAGCCACTCCATCATATTTGAAAAGTTGTGGCTATCAGACTGTTGTGGTTTTATGATTTTTTGTCATCAGTATTCCACATCATTACATCACGTAGTACACTGGGAATTAAGGAGTTAATGCTCCAGTTCTGTGTATTGTTGATATTTCCATGTGCCTGGTTCTCCGAAGAGAAGAAGAACTACATACCCCAGAAGACTTTCAGTGTTTCATTTCCATTTTCCATTTAGAGGGAAAGACAAAACTGCTTGTGAGTCATGAGATGCCCCCCCTTCTTTTACTGCAAGTCACTGTGGTGTGCTCTCTAGCCATCTCACCTTCAACATTAGAGTAAGGCCTTTGGTTTTGGACACTCTCTCTTCTTATTTATTAGCTTCAATTGGAATTACATTGTATTATATTGTGTTATCTTGCATTCCACTATCATATTTAGTAAATTAGTTTTCTCCCTCATCTCGTTGCTGCTGTTTTGTTCTTAGGACCATTTCCCTACCTCCCCTTCCTTCTCTCTTGGAGCAGGGCTCTATGGGTCCCTCTGCCCCATCAGTCATGGAACTGGGCCAAACCAGCCCTGAAACCATTGACAGAGATGAAGTCCTCAGTAACTGGAAACAGGGAAACATCACTCCCATTGTCAAGAAGGGGAGAAACAAAGATGTGGGAAACTACCAGCCGGTGAGCTTCACCTCTGTGCCTAGAAAGGTCATAGAACAGACCAGCCTGAATGAGATGTTAAGGCACATGTGAGTTGATTTGAGACTACCATCACAGCTTAACCAAGGATAGATCATTTCTGACCAATCTGGTGGCCTTCTATGATGGAATGATGGTTTTGGTGGACTAAGCAATGGCAACTGATGTCATCTGCTTGGACTGGTGCATGATCTTTGACATAGTCCTGCACCACATCCTTATCTCTAAGTTGGAGAGGTATGGATTTGAAGGCTGGGCTATTCAGCGTATAAAGCTTGGTTAGCTGGTCACAGGGTTGTCAATGGCTCTGTGTCCAGGTGGAGGCCAGTCAAGAATGGTATCCTCCAGAGGTCCATCAAGGAACCAGTGACCTTCAACATCTTTATCAATGACATAGACAGTGAGATCAAGTGTACCCTCAGCATGTTTACCCATGACACTAAGGTGAAGCTGATTAATGCAGTTGACACAATAAAAGGATGGGATGCCATCCAGAGGGACCTGGACAAGCTTGAAAAGTGGGCTCACGTGAATCTAATGAGGTTCAGCAACGCCAAGTGTGAGATGTTGCACTCGGGTTGGGGCAAACCTTGATATGCGTAAAGACTGGGAGAAGAACTCATTGAGAGCAGCCCTGTGGAGTAGGACTTGAGGGTCCTCATAGATGAAAAGCTGAATAAAGAAAGTGTGACAGCAATAAGACAGGTGAATTCTTTTGTCAGTTTCTGCTGAATCATTTCAGTCCCATGAGCTGTAGTTTCTGAGATGGCAAAATAATGTGCAATTTAAGCTGATGTGAAGTAAGTAAGGAGAAGGCAGAAGCTGATAGAGTCAGCAAGGAGATTATTTCAGCCTTCTGCATGAGGAAATGGAACCCAAATTTTTCTCACTCCAATAAAGCATAACCGAGCCACCAGGCTAGAATCCCCTGAGCCAGGCCACTGCCAGTCTTTCCAGTTGTAGCTGTCTTGCTTTGCAATGAAATGCTGAGAGGGAGAAAATAAATGTTTTGTCACTTGGCCCTCCTGCAACAAAAGCATTTGACAATGTGGGCATTAATTATAAAGAGTGTCCACCAGTGAGAAAGAGGGAGGAGATTGTCCCCCTCCACTCTCACCTTGTAAGGCACCATCTGGAGCACTGCATCCAGGCCTGGGCTCTCCAGTACTGGAGGGATGTGGAGCTGTTGGAGCGAGTCCAGAGGAGGACCATGAAGATGATCAAAGGGCTGAAGCACCTCTCCTATGAAGAAAGGTTGAGGAATCTAAGCTTGTACAGCCTAGAAAAGAGAAGGCTCTGGGGAGATCTTATTGCAGCCTTCCTGTACTTGAGGGGATCTTATAAGCAGGAAGGGCCAACTTTGGTCCCCCATTGGGTTAGATGTTAGGTAGAAATTCTTTACTCAGAAAGTGGTAAGGCACTGGGGCAGGCTGCTCCCCTGGAGGCGTTCAAGACCAGGTTGGATGGAGCCTGGGCAGCCTGATCTGGTGGGTGGCAACCCTTCCCTGTTTTTTTAGGTCTCTTCCAATCCAAGCCATTCTATGGTTCTGTGATTCTTATGATAATTATATAATTCATCTATCCCTCATACTTTATTAAAAAAAAATAAAAGAAATTGAAAACACTTGAAAATATATTTTTGCTATTTGTATTGAAAATGGTTTGTCTTTGATGAAAGCTTGTTTTTTTGTAAAAAAAAAAAAAAAAACCAACACAAAAATCCTAGCAATTCATATTTTTTGTAGAAATGTTTCCAGAGGAAAAAAATTTCTGACTAGCTATAGTTATCAAGTTTTTTAAAATTAAAATCTCTTTCTCCTTGCATTCCTGCTGCTTATTTGACAGTCTCTGCTTGTCCTTCCTGTACTCATTCGTCATCATTTCACAATCTCTCTTTGTACTCTACACTTCCTACTTTTAATTGGAATTTTCTTCTTTCCAATTCCTTCACCCTTTCTGTTTCAGAACTCTTGGGTGATAATACTAACAATATCCAAGCTGAAGCTGAACTTCAGACCTATGGTATAGCTGAGTTGTTTTGAGATAGTGAAAAAATGTTAGAAAAAAAATGATAGACATGAGACATAGTAGAATATTTTCACCCAATTTGTACAAGCAGAAGAGAGATGCATTAGCTTCAGCTAAAATAGAATTCATATTTCTTTTCGAGAGCAAAAATAAAGGCTAAGATTTGTTATACAGGAGAATATATCTATTTTTACTTATTGATATATGTAGGTTTATAATGAACACTTTGCATTCCAATCCTTTCCTTGCCCAAAAATGTGTCAGCCAAACAACTGGTAAGATAATTGAATCAGAAAATAATGGAGGTGGGAACAGACCTTAGAGGTTTCTACTCCCACCTTCTACTCAAAGTAGGGCCAGTCAGATCAGGCTGCTCAGGACTCTGTCTGACTCCATGGAGATATTCACAACTCTAGGCAAGTTGTGAATGCCTCCATGGATGGATATTACCCCACTTCTCTTTGTGCACCTGCTTTGATCTACTGGGAAAAGCAGAAGGCAGCTTACAAAGCTTTTGCAAACATGGTCTGAACAGGACTGAAGTTGCACTGTTGAAGTGCTGGCACCTGATTTGCTGTGTCACATTTATGCTCTCTCCATCCATCAGCTTGAAGCAAACTGGAGAAGCAGATTTTGGTCTCTCTTTATTGCATAAAAATCTTAAAGGTTTCAGTGAAACACATGCAGTCTGCTCAAGTGATCGCATGCAACTACCTACAGGAAGAGAAGAAGAAGAAATACTTCTCCTTTGAGAAGAACCTGTCAAAGAAAGACTAGAAAGCTGCACTATAATGGACTCATACAACTAGAAAGTAGCAAAAGACAAGGGAGGAATAATGGGAGAAAAGACCTTCTTGACCAGACAGAATGGCAGCACACAGGAAGTTGGGATGCTGCTGACAGCAGACAACCATGGCTTCCTTGCCTTGTGAGTGTAAGCCCTTGAGCTGCTTTCCTTTCAGGTGACCACATTCACAGTCAGTCTCTCATATCATGCACTGAAACTCATCCAGCACTCTGTGGCAGCAGAGGCTCCCAGGATGGACGTGCTGCTGCCCAAGAAGCAGCATGTTTGGTAGTGTAAGGCAGAAGCCAGTGAAACCAGAAGTCTCGCACTACAGGTAGGTCCCAACACCTGTGGGCACCTACAGCAACTTCCACCAAACCGAGGGCCCTCCATATGCAGGAAAATTCAAGATCAAGACCCAGTTGAGACAGCTTTACCATATAGAAATCTGTGGCTTCTTCTTTACCTCCATGTGAAATAACCTCAGCATATTATGGAAAAAAAAAATGGCCTTCTTATAGTTCAGCAGTTGAGAAGAGATTTAACAGTCTGGCCATCTTCTCTTGTGATATGATTTATATCTACTCTTTAAATCAGGAGTAATAACCAAGTTATATATTTTGAAAATTGTAGGGTCTAGAAGTGCATGAAACATTCAAAATTAAACCTGAAATGGACTGAAATTTGACTGGCTGCAACTATCAGTGTGAGCTTAAAACGTAGGCAGGGTTCATTAGGAAATTCTTCTGACCTTTTTGACTAAACCCAAGGCTGATTTTCTGTCTGATCCATAAAGAACATACTTTTTCTTTCTTTCTTACCCCCCCCCCCCTTCTTTTTTCCCTCACTAGATGAAATCTCTCTGATTATGACCAGAAGCTCCTCAGTTTGTTCAAACCCAAAGTTCAAAGCAAGTTCAAAGTATGGTAAGCATGTACATGAAAATGGGAATATCTGAGTTTTGAATCTGTAAGATCAGAGCAGCTGGAATTTGTACTTTGCTGAGGCTGCCTGAGTTGGAGTGCTCTGAAAAGATGAGAGTTAAATCCTGATGAATGGAGAAGAATGAAGAGGTTCTGGCTTTGGCCTTGATCCTAGGCAAAGATGGCTTGCTTTCTTGTATGATTTGCAATACATATGAACCCTACTCACTAAATATTTGGATACAGATTGCTGTGAAATACATTAGAAATGGGTAAATCAGTGCATAGGAGAAAGATGAGAAAAACATATTTCCTGCTTGGATGTTGAGTAGAAAAAAATGATTTAGGAGAGATCAAACTCCATAAGATGACTAGTTTAGTCTGGAGGTGCCATTTTAGCAGAAGCTAAGCAGTGCTGTCTGTAATCGGGTTTATAAAGCTTCCAGCCTCACCCTAGGGAGTGGTGAAGAAATCAAGAAATTGCCTTGCTAAGCTCTGAAGATAAAGGCAGAAAACATGCGTTATCCTTCCTAGGGGGAGTAGGTAAAGGACTGTTTAAGACTGTTGCCATTTGGAGGTATTATAAAAACAAGCAGATAAAGACTGGTCTTAAATTTACTTTTCCCCTCTTCTGTAAACTGTTTGAGTTTATACCTGCTCTAGCATGAAGATTTTACCACAGAATTGCAATTTTTACTACAGAATTGCATTCTGCAGCTTGCTCTCTCATGCTAAACTTCAGTTTTTAGCTCCACGCTTAGTTCTTCTGCACTCTTCTTGAACAGGCCAATACTGTAAAATGGAGCTGGGACATAGTGGCACTGATAAGTCTGCTTCTTGTGACCATCATTTTATCCTGAGAAAGATTTATGGGAAAGAGATGTATGCAGTGCTGCCAGAAGACATCCAGTGCTGGACAGCAGAGAATTCTGTCAGAAGAAAATAAAAATATAACGTGAGAGAAATAAAGAATGAGAAAGAAATGAACCTGCGGAAGATTGAGTTCTGAAGGCTGGAAAGATTCACTTGTATCAACAGCAGGCAAGGAGTCACGTCCAGCAACCTCCTGCCTGATCCAGAGATGTGTAGATGAACAAAAGTGTTTGATTTTGAAATTCCTTATCATCCAGGTGAGTACTTGCTTGGTTCTGACAGTCCCCAGCTCTGGCTCTGTCCTCAAAACTTTGGGACAGGACTACATTGCAAGCTAATGCATTGTACTGATTGATTTAGATAACGTTAACTCCCTGTGAATAGCATAGTCTGAGTCTGAGCAAGAATGAGAAACTGAAACTTCAAGGAAACAAATTTGCTTACTAATAATTCTGCACATTTTAGTGGTTAAATCAAGGGATTTTCTCCACAACCTTTTCAGGTCCTCTTCTGTCTGCGTACTAAATTGCTCTCATCACTGTGCTGTAATTCATGCTAGCTGCTCAGCTCTTAGGCAGTGCTGCCTACTACAATACCTCACCCTCTCTAGGGATTAGAGGCAAGGGGTTGAGCCAAAGTGGTCTCTTCAGTACATATTTCTGGGCCGGTCTCAGTAGCCTCTTGCAACTCAGGAAAAAATGAATCTGTCTTATGTGCTTTGGTATAACACACTGCCCCTGTCCTTGGCTGTAACTTGGAAAGTTTGGAATGTTTGGAAGGTGGTAGAACAGGGATGTGGACACTAGAGTAGAAAGGTTGTTTCCAGTACCCTCAGCAAAGGTTTTCTTACTGTAAGATGCTGCTCACCCTGTTTTGAGTCACATCAATGCCTTCCAAATGCTATGGGTGTCAGCCATCCAGCGCTTGCTTATTCTTTTGGTCCTTCTGGTAATTCAATCAGAGAGGTGCTCTTTCTCCTACCCCTGGGGCAAAGTGTTCACTCTGGAGTGAAGAAGAATAATGTTGTCCCTTCTCTTGCTTGCATCCTGCCTCCATTTCCCTCCTGCTGCTTCTGAACCCTCTGACCCTTTCAAAGGCAGCTTGGCAGCCTGCTCCACCTTTTATTGAATTGAATTGCAAATCTGGGGAGGCCGCAGTGGGAGCAAGCCATCCATTTCAATTCTCTGTCCCTGTTGTCCCTCCCATGAGGCCAGGGCAGACCCTGAGGAAATGCAGTCCACCTTTGTTGATCAAGTCCTCTGATGAGATTAACTCCTTGTTTAGTAAGAAGTCAGTCATTTGATCCCAGCTGTGTTTGGTCCAGTCAAAGTTCAGTCATAAGACAGAACAAAATTTCTGTAGCTCTGCATACCCTAAGCGACTCATGGGCAGTGTCTCACCCTTTCAGCAGCATTAATGGAGTATCAGGCTTGCAGAACTTGACTCACTATTTCTGCTGCTCATTAGGAAAAATGAGGCAATAACAGGGCTACCAGCTCAGAAGTGACAACCTACGTTCCTATTGTAGTGACAAGATCAATTCTGAAATGAGTACCCTTCAACAGATAGGCTTCCTGCTGAGGAACCATGGAAGATGGATGACCAACAGGAGGAGCACCGTGACCTACAGCACATGCTGCAGGGAATTACAGTCCCCTGATCCTAAGGAAAGTCGCACAGACCTCAGTTGCAGGGACTGTGTCCTTACTTTGAGTGACTAATTCTCCCCCGAACTGCTGGAGGTGAGGGGTCAGAGGGAGAGGTCAGAGTGGGTCACAGATCAGTGGAGAGCATACAAATCAAAAATAAACCTTTGGCCTTTCATCTTGGTTTGTGTTAGCACTTGGATCTATCTTTTTTTAGCTCCAGCCTTGTTTGCCCCTTGGAGCAATCTGCTTCCTCCTGGGCACCTGCAGAAAAGCAGTTCAGAAGATGGCAGCCATACTCACAAAGTTTATGCCTGACACCTCTCTGTGGTGACCCTGTAACGATAGGATTTCACTGCCAAGTCTCCCTAGGGCTGTTTCCACTTGCACTGACTGTGGTGGCAAAGCTTCTATCCTATCTGAACCACACAAGACTTGCAAGTAAATTGCAACATGTCATGACAACTGGTAGTTCAAAGCTGTCCTCCGTGGTGTGCAGGATGGCACGTCAGCTCTTTGCAAGCCTGCTCAGTACCCACATTGCCTTGCATAAGCCATCAGTGCCAATGCAACCTTTAGTGTTGCTGGCCACCATTCCCTTTCTCCCATCCTGGGTTCCTGAGGCTGCTTGTTATTGATGGCAGGGACGGGCATGGAGAACACGGGCAGAAGGACTTAGCTTCTCTCCCTGTCTGTCTCAGCCTTTCTGTGCAGAAATGTGTTTGTTTTTCTTTCGGCAATGGCAGAAAATAAGCCTGCAATCCTGTTTCAAAATTAGGAATGTTTTTTGATGTTCAGAAAGTCTTTATCTCTGGGAAGCAGAACACTTCTGATCTTGGGTACTTTTGTGCCACTCCTGCAGCCCTTGTTATGCTGGTTCCATTTTGCAGAAATGTCTTAAAAATTAGCTTTGTTTCCAAAATGGAGAACCAAAAGGAGCCTTCTGGCAATTTCTTGAGAGAGTGCTTTCATCTCCAGGTGACCAGTGGGACCGTCACATCCTGATGGCATGGGACTGCCAGATAATGCAGAGCCAGGCCCTGAACCTGATTTTCCGTCTTGGTAGCTGCAGTCATGGCACACTCTAACTGGAAGCTACAAGGCTACATGCTGCGTTGCTTTGCTTTTCTTGTTAGCGCTTCTAAGAGTTGGCAGCTCTCCCTTCCTTCCAGGTTTGTTTGATTTGGTGTTTCACTGCTGCTGTGTGGGCATTTTCCACTCTCTTGGGCTTAGATATCTGGCCCTGGGGGTCAAAATTGTCAGTGCACTGCTCATTCTGAGACCCTGATGGGGAGCAGAAGTTGCAGGTTTTGCCTTAGCAGTGGAATGTGTTCTAGCTGTGGAGAAGATAATTGGTTGCAAAAAACATATGGTATGTCTCCGTGTGAGAAAGGCACATACAATTCAGACTTGTCAACAGAATGTCCATGGAGCATATTGCTGTATGGGATATATTTTATCTTGTTATGCCTCTCCCTGTACCTACTACTAGAAGGTATTATCTTTACCATTTCGATGGTCCGCGGTCTGGTGAGAAATGGTAAGGTCGACGCCATTCCCACAAGGCGCCCATGTCTCAGCAGGCCTGCTCTTTTTCCTCTTGACAACAGCCAGCAAATCTCAGCAGGCTTCCTTGAAATACAGGAGGAATTTGTTTGTAGTCTGTATGTTGTTACTTAGAGTATTACCCACTTTTGTTGTGGGAATAACCACTTCTAGCTGAGCTTCAAGAAAACCAGACTGTCCCAAGAAAAGGTGGCCTCGTGCCCAGGAACATGGTGGTTTCCATGGTGATAGCTTAAGATGGGCTGTCTGGGGCCAAATCAGATCCCAGCAAGCTCTGAAGGTATCGGGGGCGTTGGTGCCTGCTACAGTCTGTGAGCACCAGCACTGAGGTTTCCCAGTACTTTTGCTTAGCTGTAAAATAGCCGTGAATTCTGCAGCTTGTCGGGGCTTTGCATTCAAAAGGTGCTGCAGTGCTGACGGACCTGGACAACACTGATGGAAAAAAACAAACAGTGGTGAAATCAGTGCTGAAGGCAGTGGTTTCCTAGGATAGAGTTGGTTCTGCCTTTAGTGGCTGGTCATGACTGGCAGCACAGAAATGTGAGAGAAGGAGTTTGGGGGATTACTTGGTCCCATATGCTTTGGTACAGGGACTGGAAATTTAATCCTTTTTGTTTCTCATAGATTTTTACATGAGATTAGCAGGAAACTGGAGATAGACACATCAGGTTGGGAATGTCAGTCTGTTTTTCTTAGACACATCTCTGCTTTGGACATCTGCAAATAGAAGTAGCTCCAATAATGGATACCCAGGAGCAGTAACAGTACAAACTGCTTATTTTGAGGTATTTTAGCATGCTGGATGAAAGCCACCTTCTTCTCTGATTGTAGATTGTTGAGACTAGTGATGATCTGCATAGGAAGAAGACTATCTTTTCAGAAGAAATCTGGCTCCATTTTGACTACTTATTCAGTAACTAAATGGAATTTCATTCTATATAGCTTCACACAGAAGAAGGTAACAAGACTGTTGCAGCCTCTGGCGTGAGTCTTACTCACATCTTTAATGAAAGCATGAGGCTTGCAATCCTCTTCCTAGGCAGCCTGCTTTGGTTGTTGTCCAGAAAGCAACTCCAAATGATGTATAAGCAGCTTGGACTATTTTTGAACAACAACAGGCCTTTTTATTAATAATTTATGTGCCTAAAAATTTCCCTGTCATTCTTCCCCTCAGAATGGCACTTCTTTTATTAGCTTCCTGTTGAGCAGATTATGTTTTGATTTGGGGAGAGATGATAGTTATTCCTCGATGAGAGGACAGACAGGAATTATTGGGAACACACAGCATTTCTTACCATCAGATGGCTGCATGTGGCTGAGCTGATGCTGGATGACATTTTCACTCCAGTGTAACACAGCACATGTTGCATGCTGATGCCCTGCTGGGTAATAGGAACCTAAAAACTGACATCTCAGCACTGGGCAGTAAGAACACCTTGTTCATTTGTATGTTTCCAGTGTGTCCAGTTCTAAGTGCTGAGGAAAAACTACAGGGAAGAGAGGAAATAAATAATGACCAGTCTTTTCTAAACAAACCTTCCCAGCTCTCAGCCATTAGCAAGTAAGGAAATTCAAATATCACTGAGAGACTGCAGCGTTCCATCGTCACCAGCGGTGAAACTGCTTATTCCCTGTCTGAATCCATTTCTGTTCCTGGTCTGAACAACTTCTTATACCAGGAAGATGTATGTTTATTTAAGAACTATTTTGAAGAGCTACTTCTGTCTAAACCTGACAATTCTGGTGATTCTTTATTGGGTGAAACAATGACTAATTGTTCTTTAAGTGCCTCTCATTGGTAGGATTGTTAATAGTCATGTTTGTTTATCTATAATGACTTCAACCGTAAGCAATTGTTCAGCCTTTTGGTTAACACTATGTTATTTTCATAGACTTGTTGACGGTTCCAGTCTAATGGGGTCAGTATTTGGCTGCAAACTCACTCATCAGCAAAGAAAATAGTATGTAAGCCTCCAGCTCTAGAGATTATAATTGAAAGGATCTTCACATGCCTGTTGCTTTCAATGTATTTCTGCACTCGTCTTTTCCATTTGTTTTCCTTTTTGTGAGAGAGCTGGAGGCTGTTTCATTTCCCTTAAGAGCCAAGCACCCCTGCCAGACATCGTGGCTCATGATGCACTGCAGCACACAGCTGCAGCAATGATAGAATCCACTTCCTGATTGACATTGGTGGGTCTTGTGGGAGGCACGCTCCACCTGAAGACCCCAGCACACAGTGTGAAATAGGAGCACAAGTCACTTCATGCCGTGATTCTTACAAGACACCATAACGGCGCCGCAAACTCAACATTTCGTTACTGTCAACCAGACCATTTTTATTCTGGGATGAAATAGTTTGATTTGAAGTAATCGATAAGGAAAACTCAACTCGCTTCGCTGAACATTTTGATTAAATTATTTTCTGTTTTTCTCTTTTCACAGAGATTTTCTCTCAAAATGCCTGATAGCGATTTTCCAACATTGCTAGGCTGAATCTCTAAGTAGGTGCTTCCACCTTCCCATAGCAATTTCTCATATATTGCATAAAAACTTTGGGGCAACTCCAGCCGTACTGGCTTTTCTCGCTCCCTTTGCCCCATTGTTTCCTCGTCTGCCACAGCTGAAAGAGAAATACAGGCTAACAATTTCCAAAACAGCCAAGTCCCCTGAGCCTAAGCCTCATTCAAGGCTGGGTGCGATTAGTGCCAGCTTTACGCGCAGCTGAAGCAGGCAGTTGCCTAGGGCAGCAGGCTTCTGGTGGCAGTGAACAGTCGCTGTCCCTCTGCTGCTTTTCTGTCTCAGAGCCAGGGGAAAGGAGGCTGCCTGCCCACAGGCCAAGGGGTGAGAGCCAGAGGCTGTGCCTGAGTGTGTGTTGTCTCTCTGGAAGCAGAACTCCCTGCCCATCCTGTGGCCAAGCCCTGAGGATGGCTTCTACCCCCTGCTTGCCCTCCCCAGGCATCAAGTGCCCACCCTTGCTGACTCTCACGAGGTGGCAAAATTGAACTTCACATACGCTGGTGCTGGATGTTCAGCCATGTAAGGTCTGCTTTCCTTGTACAAATAAGATTTATGCTCTTAAGTTGCTCATATACCTGTGAAAACATTACTGTAGAACACATTAGTCCTACCACTGAATTTTCCATAACGGCACAGTATAGTTTGACTAGTTGTGAGGCATGGCTTGTTTTTCACCAACTGACCTTAGTTGGCACCTCCAGAGAACTTGTATGTGCATCTGAAGGGAAGAATAAATGTTTCACATGTGCATTTGTATACGAGTATGATTTTGTTCAAGATGGTGCTTACTTATTCACATCTGATGAGGATTTACATAGAAGGTTTAAAACATACACGATGCTTTAGTATAGTTTTGGGACTATAATGTACTGTGGTAAGTAGTTCCAGATACATCAGGAAAAGCCTCCCTGTAGCAGAGTTCTGCTTAGTTTAGAGAACAGAGGTGTGATGACTCTGTCTCATGTATTGCCCAATAAGGAGCAGCTCTAATTGCAAAAATAAAGCATGACACACCAGATGAAGAGTGGCCGTGTCTGATTCAACTCTACAACTCCTTTGGTACATTTCCTGGGCTGGACATCATAAATGATGTGATCGTTTATCGTGCATCATAAGTGATGCTGGTGCTTAAGACAGCTACAGTCTTCCCAGGATGAATATGAATAGCGATTCTGTTCCAAAGGACACTTGAGATGCGTATTTCCACACAGAGCATTGTAATATGCATCATTATTATTATTATTCGTAGCACCACTGTGTGGTGGGCGCTGGTTGCAGTAGGGGTGTGTGTGTGTTGGTTGCATGGTGCATTCAGCAGCAGCGTTTCCATGCTGCACAAAAGATGCCCTCACAAATATATACTTTGCTGGTGGGGGGCCATGAGTGTGTCTGTGGTGAGCAGAGCATGCATGGGGAGAGGCATGGGACAGGACTTGTTTGTGCTGCTTTGTTGGGTGGGCCATCCATTGCGTGCATGCTGGCTGTGTGAATGTAGACACAGTGCCTGTAAAGCACTAATCTGGGCAGTAAGTGGATTACACGCTCAGTGTCATTTGGGTGGTATGCATTGTGCAGTGCATCAGATCCCAGCAAAGGACAACAGCAAGTCAAATGGAAATACTGTCACTTTGAAGCAGCACAAGGCAGAGTTGCATCACCCTTTTCACCTCCCCTCACAGCTCTTCCCTTTTCATTTTTTTCAGGGCGGGGAGATCTTCACTCTATTTGCCAAGTGACCTCCCCATCCCCTGCCTGCTGCACTGGCGAGAGACTAGCACAGATGAGAAAACACAGAAGATACCCGCTGGAGCCAATCTGGGGAGTTCTGTGACAGGAGGAGTGAGCAGCGAGGTGTCTGAGCATGGCTGAGTGTCTCTAAGGGATGCGGATGCAGGATGGTTTCAGGGCCTGGCGCCAGTGCTGCAGTGGGGAATCGTGAGACCTTTAATTAGGAGCTGGCTTCAGCATTTCCCCAGGGCAGTGGGAGTGGGGGAGACGGGAAGCCCCTGGAGAGGAGGGGAATGTTGAAGCAAGGAGCAAAGAGCACAAACTGGAATAGATTTTCTAATGGATGTATTCCTGCTATCCTGTATCCCTGTTACATCTGTGAATAGTCTGCACTGGGAGATCTTCTGGAAGTCCACCAAGAAAAATAGGAGCAATTGCAATTAATGAAAGAAAAGATGGTAGGGAAAGATTTTTCTTGTTCCAAATATTAAGAGTTCCCAAGTCCATAGATCATCGTGTGCTTAAAGCATGGTTACCTTTAGACTATGAAGTCTACATACTGATTACCTCATTCATCTTCATTCACAGTGCAGGTCTGAATAATTGCTCAAGGGCCACCCTGAGTCAGTATTCAGACCCAGGTGGAACACAGGGCAAGGGAGGAACTGGTGCATTATCAGAGATTGCAGTGAGAGTCTTGGGGTGAAGATTAGGACTACTTTTTCTGACGAAAGAACTAGCTGTGGGCTTGCAGGATACAAAAATAGGTACGGACAGGAGAAATTGGATTGTGTTAGTGATCAGGTGAAGAAAGATGCAAGGTGGCCAAGAAGGCCAACGGCATCCTGGCTTGTATAAGAAATAGTGCTGGCAGCAGAAGAAGGGAAGTGCTCATTCCTCTGTACTCAGAACTGGTGAGGCTGCATCTCAACGTACTGTGTTCAGTTTTGGGCCCCTCACTACAAGAAAGACATCAAGGCCCTAGAGTGTGTCCAGAGAAGGGCAACGAAACTGGTGAGGGGTCTGGAGCACAAGTCTTATGACGAGCGGCTGAGGGAACTGGGATTGTTCAGACTGGAGGAGGCTCAGGGGTGACCATATCGCTCTCGACAACTACTTGAAGGGAGATTGTGGTGAGCTGAGAGTCAGCCTCTTCTCCCATGTAACTAGCAGTAGGACTCAAGGGAATGGCCTTAAGTTGCACCAGGGGAGATTCAGGTTGGACATTAGGAAATAATTCTTCTCCAAGAGAGTGGTCAGGCACTGGAATAGGCCACCCAGGGAGGTGGTGGAGTTACCAACCCTGGAGGTGTTGAAGAAACGTTTAGATATTGTACTGAGGGACATGGTTTAGTCAGAAATGTCAGTGAAAGGTGGGCAGTTGGACTGGATGATCTTAGAGATCTTTTCCAACCTTAGTGATTCTGGTATTCTATGATCTCTGGCAGAGTGGGAGGATATAACTAGACTTTTCCCTGAAGCCAAATCTTGTATTTTTATTGCTGGACATAACTTGCATAGAAATGGCTGTTCCCTGGACCCTAGCCAATGTATTAAGGGTTAATGCATTCTGTAGAGGCAGTAAATATTGCTTGTATGACAGATGAGTGGGCCGGAAATGTTTGCTGAGGAGAAGCTGCTGTCAGCATCATGCCTTTTATTAGTCTATACATTCCTTCCTTCCCTCTAATGAAATGCCCATTGACATTTATGGTCTTGTCACCTGGTGAGAAAGCTATTGTCACCTCAAAACCGCCACTTCTCTCATCACAGTGGGTCTGATTCTTTCACTTCAAAGTCATAATCTTTTTAAATGAACAAACCTTCCCTGGATGGATTTTCTTGCCCTTTGAGCAGGCAAACATCACTGAACAAAGCTCAAGCCAGCAGCAGAGTAGGCTTGTACAGCATTGCAGCATTGCTTTTGAAGAACTGTACCTGCGCTCTTCCAGGGTCTCCAAACGAGCCTGTGTTCACAGAAAGCAGCCATTTTGTTCCTTTAAGTGCTGTAGACTACTGCAAAGGATCCAAAGTCTACCTGCTCTCTACTTGCTTACTTTTGCTCTCACTTAGCACTGCATTTTGGTCACTCTTTCCTCCTGCACTTGAACCTGTTGGCTGTTTTTGTGAGGACTGCAAGTCTTAACAACAAGCTTTGTACACTGGTCAGGCAGATGGGAGACCATCTCAGCAGCTAGCAAGGAAAGGATGAAGATGTGATCTCACCCCTTACTACACATCAGAAACTACACTAGAAAGAACTCTTGAAGGCATCCCAGATACAGAAGAAGCTTCTCAGTTTCAGGATGCTAGGTCACAGATGGGAAGCGAACTGTGCTTCAGCGGCTGTAGTGTTTCTGGACCCATTTGCTTTATTCCTACATAATAACTATTCTACATTGAAGGTATGTGGCTCTGTGTTTACTGACGCATTCATTTGTGATCTTGGTCTTGGTCAGATATATGCTCGTGGCAAAGGTAAAATCAACACACACCTCCCATCACTGAAGACGTAAGTAATTAGATCAGTCTTCACTCTGCTGTCTTTAGTGTCTTTCCCTTTCCTTTCTGTTTGTTTGTGTTTCTTTTGGGGGTTGGATTTGTTTGTTTCCTTGTTTTTTTTTTTTATTTTGCTTTTTGTTTCGGGATTTCTTCAATATTGCTAACCCCCTCAGCATAACAGGTCACCTACTTCCACAACTGGGAGGATGAGGTCACAGAAATCCTTTCATGATCTGATCTCAGAAGAGATGCCAGGTTGCTGGAGGGAGTCTTTGAATGAAGGAAAATGCTCGGTGCCATCTCTTCTTGCATGTGCAACTCTAACCATCAATTTTTTCCCAACCCTGAGGGAAGGTGCTTGATTTTTAGCTCCGAGTGTGCTACCCAGGCAGCTGTTCTCCACTTCCTCAGAAGAGACATGACGGGCTGAAAGGAAGGCTGGTTCTGGTCTTTGGGCTGCCAATCGGACCTTTCTGGTATTATGTTTACATCCGGATGAAGTATGACTAACTCCTATACATTCTCTTCCGATGATTTATTTCTGAGTATTAAGATGAACAGGAAGGACCTCTCCTATGAAGAAAAGTTGAGGAAGTTGGGCTTGTTCAGACTGGAGAAGAGAAGGCTCTGGGGAGATCTCATTGCAGCCTTCCTGTACTTGACAGGATCTTACAAGCAGGAGGGGGACCAACTTTTTACACTCTCTGATAGTGACAGGACAAAGAAGAATGACTTCAAACTAAAAGAGGGGAAATTTGGGTTAGATGTTAGGTAGAAGTTCTTTACTCAGAGAGTGGTAAGCCACTGGCACAGGCTGTCCCCCTGGAAGCATTCGAGACTAGGTTGGATGGGATCCTGGGTAGCCTGATGTGGGTGGCAACCCCGCCCATGGCAAGGGGCTTGGGACTGGATGATCTTTAAGATCCCTTCCAACCCAAGCCAGTCTATGATTATACGATTCGAAGACACCTCCTAGGTCTAGGGTTGCACAGGTCTCCTTTCTTCACCTAGGATATGAAATAAAAATAAATTTTTACTCCTCCACATCACACCTTGAAGCAAAAGGGACAAGTTTCCTATGAATTTAAATGCATGATATGCAAGAATGACAGCTGCATCATATTGTTTCAGTTAATAACGTGCATGTACTACACTTACAAAAACGTAGCCTTTTATTGATTTAATCTTCTGGCAGATCAGCATTTATGTTGTGGCTAAAGCTGTCTGCCAGAAAGGACTGTGCCTCATCTCTGTCTTGTGTCTGGTTTCAACAGTAACGTATTCACTTACATCTTCCTTAAGCTAGTAAAGAGCAGAATCATTTAATCATTTTCTTTCCAGTAATTCAGGCCTTTTCCCCTCTCTGAACTTTTGTGTTGTAATGGCTGAACCATGGGTCATCATTATTTTTCTTTCAGTCTTTGGTAGGTACAATGCTGGCTGTGTACCCTTTGACCACACCTTCTTTTTCTCTTCTTTCTCCCTTTTGTTATTCCATAACTAACTTTCTGGTCTAGAAATAAAGTCTTAGGAGACATGTATTGTGGTTTATTTACCCCAGAAAAAAAACTTTTTCTTCCAACTCTTTCGATAAATACAAGTAAATAAAAACATAATCTGTAAATGGTGGTTTAAAAATAACGCAGTCGGGTTGCTTTTTTTTTTCAGCAGGGTCAACAGCAGCAGAAATTCTGAAGATATTATACGCAAAACAGGTTACCATACAACCATCCTTGACGGTTTGTTCCAGGGCTCTTTGAAGCAGAAAGCATTCTGCTAATCCACCTGGCGCTAGGTGACAAGCAAGAAAGGCATCGCTGAATTTAAAGAATTGTTTGAAGCTTCTCAGAAGGTAAGAGGCAACTGCTGCCAGAAACAACAGTTTAAACCTCATCTTTATTGAAGGCATAATTTTTACTGAATTTCTATTGGCAAAAACTTACCCAGAATATACAGGCTGCCATAAGCAAAAAACCTTACTCCCTAGAATCTCTCCATACAAAGCTTTCTTTTTGGATAAGGTCTCTATAGTCAAACAAAAAAGACAGTGTTTTACATCTACAGGAATAAATAATTTCTTCTTTCACAAACTTTAAATTTTTAGGGACAGAAGGGATTAATACGCTATCTAATCTGACACATGCCAGAGACGTTTATTCACCTGTTTCAGTAATGAGTCCAATAACTTTTGTATATAGTTAAAATGTAAAGCATCTGATTTTGATCTGAGGACTTCAAAAATTTGCCACATTCTGTACATCATTTTAGAACTTCGGTCTTCTTATTTGGAATCTTCCACTGTTAAAAACAAACAAACAAAAAAGAAATAAGAAAAACAAACAAACAAACAAAAACCAAACCAGGTCTCTTTTCTTGTGTGGATGTCTGTGCCTAGCTTCCCACTATGTGTTCATGGTCTGAATTTTCTCTCCCATACTAAAGACCTATTACACACAGGGAACTTCTCTTACGGTATTTATAAATGGTAAATTGGACAACCCTTGGTTTCCTCTTTGATATGCAGAACAAATTAAGTTTTTTAAATACTACTCTCCCTGCCTTTGAGATGAGCAAGCTGCCTCTTTTTACATTTCTCTTCTTAGCTCAGTGTTTACACTATGGCTGTGTACAGGAACAACCAAGCTGCACAAAAGCCTTGCACTGTGCTGATGCCATGTCTGGTGTCCATCTCTTCCCCATTTGGGACTCATTCACCCACCCTACTTGTAAGATGTGCTCTTCAGAGTTGTTTTGGTTTGTCTTTACAGCCTTTTCTTGGAAGGGAATTCCTTTTCATAACCAGGCCCAGTTGTCACTGTATACTTGTATTTCCTTATGTGAATAATCTGCAGCTTTTACCAAGAGAAGGTTCTACATAACAGCAGGTTCAGGAATGCTTTTTTTTTTTTTTTTTTTTCCTCAGCTATAAATTTGAAGAGATTTTATCTTTCTTTGGACAAAAACTTTGAAAACAGTTGTTGTGTCTGTTTGAAAGGAGGGAGCATAGATAAGCAATCTCTGAAAAAGCATAAGCACATAAAGTTAAACTTAAGTTTCCAAACACTAAGAAACAAATTAGGCATTTGGGCTGTGTTTGGTGTGAAATTCTGTGACGGATAAGAAGGTCCTTATTTTGTTCAGACTAATCCATACAAAAATACTGCCCTCATCTTACTCATTGGAAAAGGACATTCCTGCAGTGGCCTTCTGCTATATTGCAAATGAGACTACCCAAGGTAGACCTTGGATTCTGGCCCATTTAGAGGACCTTCATCTGTCCAAGAATCAGAAACGCCTTCTGAGGCATACCCTCTTTGCAAGTTCCATTGTGCAATTCTGAGTCTTCCCAGAGGAATTCCTGCATGCATTTTTCTTCATTTTTACCAATAAGTGATGCTCTTTGTGATCCCCTGTGGAGCTGTGAAGCTCAGGGTAAGTACCTGCTAGAGAAATACTGGCATCCCTGGAGCAAAGGACGTTGGGAAGAGGGCCAAGCAACTCAGATGCAATGCATTTATTACTATGGGGCTGTAGGAAAAGCACTCTTTTCCTTTACCCATCCCAATTTTCTTTTTCATTAGCCTCCTGATGCTAACCTCTGAATAACTTCTAAAGTAAACAGCCCATAAATACTGCACGAGTCTCCAATACTAAAAGCTGATAAAGTTTATAGCACTTATAAAATAAATAGAAGGAAATGCTTTTCAGTTTCCTATTTATAGGTCTCAGGAGGAATCTCAGGTATGATTTATCACTTCAATTTTAACTGTATTAGTCTCCCCCTATCACATACACACAACTCTTCTCCTTGGTCATTCTTTTTTTCTCACACACAGCTGCTTCCTCTTTTCCCTGTGGACGTGCTCACACCCACACAGCCATTTGCCCTCTACATCCTTTGCTAACAGGCAGGAGACTGTGTGCTCTTTTACAGAGTGTTGAGTGCCATCAGTTTTCACCAGAGTCAGCAGGCGTTGAGGGTTCTCAGCATTTCACAAGGGGCTCTCAGCAACACGCAATGCAAAGGAAAAACTACTTTGTGCAAATAAATGTGGCACGAGGCCAAAGAAGGATTGAAAAAGAGGGAGGCAACATTCGGGATGTGGGTGGATCATTAAAGCACAGAGAGTGTAGCTAACATAGGGTATGTTTCTTTTTAGGGTATTCCTATACACTTTCCAAGTGTTAATGTTTCTAAATACGCGGTATTCATCCTCAGCTGCTAATGCACTACACTTCCAACAGATAAATGGACTCTGGATAATAATATCCTCCTTCTTGGGGCAGATGAACATAATTCATTCTATTTTACAGAAGGGGAGGCATGCTTAAGGTTACATACCACGTGTCTAAAGCATTTTATTTTGTTCCAAAGGTGCATTTCTGAAACGAATCTTCTGGTTGTCTCCCATTTATTTTACTTTCCATTTTAAATGGAAAATCATGTTTCAGAAATGTATTTACCAATGAGCTTTCAGCCCGTGGAATCAGAATCCATCTAGACCAACCTAAACCCTCCAAAATGTGTGCAATGTAGACATGAAATCCTCAGTACCAGCTGTTTTGCTTTAGAGCGCCATTCCTACTATGTTGCAGTATTTGCAGTGTGATAAACCACACAACCACTTTTGACACCACTGCATCCTAAATGCATTTTTTTTTTTTTTGTCCTTGTTCTCTATTAAAAACACACAGAGAAAACTGGTTGGACTGGGAAGAGGATTCTGCAGACACAGATTTTTTCTCCCCATGTGTCTAGAAGTGCCACTTATATCTGGATCTTGTAAGGCCCTTCCTACAACTTCTTCATAAATCCCCTGGTATCAGCCTCTCTGCACGGGGAAGGCAGCAGAGACAACTTTGCTCTCAGTGAATCATGCTTACTTGTTTTGAGTTCAGTGCTGAAGCTGTGCCTTGCTGATCTTCCCTCTTATGAAATATTACCTTGTCAGCACTGCTGTCTCTGGGGCCTGTCCCCTTCCTTTTCCAGCCCCCACTACTCTGGCTAGGGCAACACTGTTCTTGATACATGAGCTCTCCTCTAAACCACATCTGATCAAACCACCACTGTTCTGTTAGTTGGGCTAGCAGGTAGCATGAATAAACCTTTAATCATTCACTGCTTTTTGCTGCAGTGACTGTGCTGTTGTTTCCTATCCATAGCAACTACAGCTGCACTTTTCTATCTGCTCAGGCCAAAGGCAATTAGTCAATTAATAACAACTCAGTTCCTTCACTCAAACTCTGTGGTCCCAAGAAACCACTTCTGGACATGAAACATCCTTAGTCTGGTTTCACTTGTCTTTTATGTTATGTAATAAATTTGACCAGCTGTACAATATTGGTGTTTGTTTGTTACTTTCAGGAAATATTGAAGACAACTCTAACTCCAGATGACTTCATTTCCATCATTTACTGCTTGTTACGTTGAGACTGTGAAGCATGAGGTTTGCTGCAGCTGAGTTTAAGCATCTAAAAAAACAGGTATCTGGTATAAGCCCTCTATAATCAGTGGGGAAACACAGGTGGCTATGAATGATTCTCCTTCTATCTGTCAGAGAGAACTCTCAGCATCAGATGAAAGTCTAGGGTAGGAAGCTTGTCTACCCAATGTGGCTTGTATCGTTAATGAAGCAGGGGGGCTCCTTCAGAGGGAAGATTCAAAGCATACTTTATTGCTTGGGATATAGGAGGAGGCTGGAGAAGGCATCCAGAAAGCTCGTCTGCAGCCACAGGTCTGGCCTGCAGCTAGCTTTACGTGCAAATGTTTCTCTGACTAAAAGATCCCCCTGAGCACTAGCACATCGGTGTCTTTTGGTTGCAGTCCAGCACGTGGTGCATGAGTTATTCAGGATTTTCATGGCAATAGGGAATTCCTGAGCACAGCAGCTGCTGGGTGGTCCTTCTCTCCCAACCCTGCTGACTGTGTTCTCACCCTGCCTTTGCGAGGCCTTTCGACAATGCGTTTCTCCTACATCAGCAAAGAGGTTAATGAAAAAGCCACCTAATGCAGTCTGCTGAGGATAACAACAGTCTGGCAGATACTGCAAGGCCAAGTGGCAAATAAATATAGGAGCAAAGTAGAAGATGTACAGGCTTGCCGAGGGAAATGAACAGGGCCTGGAGATGGTTGGGTGAAGCAAGCCTGACAGGCAGCCATCAAAAGCCAGGTGGATTTATTAGCCTGCCAAGAAGCGACAGGAGGAGGGAGATGAAGTGAAAGCAGTATGTTAAATTTAAATGTCAGTCAGAAACATGAGCTATGGAGCACTGTGAATAGCCTCTAAAGACCAAACCCGATGGGCCAAAGAGCCTTCATTTCCAGTGGTCAGTCCTCCTGCCTGTCACTGAGCAGCGAGAACAGAGTGCGCTTTCCAAGTTCAGAAAATGACATGGTTCCTATCCAGCCATTTTATTCTGTGTATCCTTAGGGGTGACTCATGGACTTCCTGGTAACCACATCTCTGTCCATGAAGAACTGCAGACACTACAGAGGAGCCCAGCCAAGGCCTGGACTCCTTTGGTGTTGCAGAGGAGCTTGCTAAAGATCAAAGCAAACAGAATTTCCCTTCCTGACAAGTTGGGAACAAGAGACCAGACACTAACGTAGGGCTTGCATCTTCACTACTTTCTCTTCTGGAAAGAAACGGGAAAAAAATCTGCAAGTTTGGTAATCTTCCTCTATCACCTTCGGTCCAAAGGCTGAAAGAAACTTTCTTGCTCTGACCTTTGAAGACACAGAGCCTGATATTTTCCTTACAGCGCCTCAGCACAGGGCTGGGGACCTTCCCCGCAGGAAGAAATATCAGCGTGGAAACAGCTCCATGCTCCATTCAGCAGTGAGCCTCTTCGCTGAGATTGCCAATGAGAGTGAATGCAGCCAGCTCCCAAAGAGCTGTGGTTTCAGTGGTGTGGGCACCTGTCCAGTAGGAAGTGCTCTGAAACCTCCAACTCGTTTCATTGGTTCCGCCAAAGACCAACAAAACACTAACAATATTCAATCACTGCTAACTGAGGCTGGTTTTGGACCAGATACTTGAAGTGAAATACTACCTATTGGATGAGCAGCCCCTGCCGTAAGTCAGTTACACACTGTAGTATTTGAAGCCAATAAAACAGAGCTTTTTATTATAAGCCATGGCTTTCTTTGGAAGTTATCACAACCACACTTGAGTTTGGAAACTTCGCACATAGCTTACTTTATTTTCTTCAATGACTTTATAAATATATATCTTGTTACCAACCCTTTTATTCACATGATGTTATTATTTATTTTTTTTTTTTTAATTGCTGAGAATATTTTGTTTCCTTCTGTTTCTGTTTGGCAATGAACTGCATAATCTTATTCTTTATTTAGATGCAGTTGTTCACTATTCAGACAGTACTGCCCACAGTTAGAACTCTCTCTAATTCAAATGCCATCACTTACCACACTCCAACCCACACAATAGGCAGTTGCGGTCGCAGGGACCTTGAAGCATCTTTGTGAGTACTTAATGCTGGTGTTTGAACTGTGGTTTGGACCCATGCAGAGATCCATACCAACTCTAACAGTGTTCGGTCACTTTGCTGGACACTCAGATGTCACAGGATGCAAATGTGAGCCACATCTCTTACAGGTGAGCTGCAGGCCAGCAGCGATTTGTAGTGCTTTAGCAGTAAGAAGCTTAAAGCAGAGAGAGTTTCATGTGAAGATGACCTGCCTACGGGTTCAGCTGGCTTTGAAAAACGCCTTTTAGATGAACAAAGCAGATCTTGACTCGAGCTTGGGTAGCTCTGGATGGTGAATAGTTGTATAACCCTGATGCTTCACAGTCAGATCATCTGTCGGCTTCCAGGAAGAAGAAATCTCCAAGAAGAAGGAAAATTTGGAGCACAAAGAGAAAAAAAAAAGAAAGCTGTTGTTTTGTTTTTATCGGAATTTATGAAATGAAGTGCTTCCACAGTTTAAGTGCCTCAGTGGAAAAGAATAATGATCTGTAAGAGTAAAGGAAAGGTGAAAATAACACTTTCTCTTTTAATTAAAAGAAGAAAGTGAAGGAAAAAGGGGTGATAATTAAATTAAGTACAACATATAACATGAAAACACACTAAATCAAAAGCAAGAAACACTACCTGCCCCTTTCCAGGTATATTAAAACTCAGGGCAGCGGCAAGGGGCAGGGAGTTGTTGCTGTGTGGCAGGGCGAGAAGGAATCCCCACCCCACCCTCTACTCCTTCTCTCCGGAACCCCCTGCTCCCCTCCCCCTTCCATCCGCCAGACTCTGGCCTGCCATCCTTCAGCCGCTGCTCGCCTCTCATCCCGCACTGTCTTTTGGACTTTAAGCAGTTCCCTAGCAACAGC
Source organism: Alectoris magna (assembly GCA_030625065.1). Lineage (NCBI taxonomy): Eukaryota > Metazoa > Chordata > Aves > Galliformes > Phasianidae > Alectoris > Alectoris magna. Next base: position 114,210,998 of record CM060560.1, read on the forward strand.
TGCTTCAGCAGAGAGGAAGAGCAGTGGACATGCTGCAGGCACGGCAATGGGCAGGGCTTGGCCTCGGCTGCTGGGGAGGTGTCTCCAGGACAGGGTGATGGCTGTCCCCAGGACAGGGTGCGACGCATCATCACTGCATCAGCCTGGGGTTATGACCTGAGACAGCATAGCACTTAACACACTTGCCCTATCCTTCTGGGTTAACACAATATTGCTCGTTCTGCTTCATTGAAAACGTCTATTTGCGCTGGGCTTTGCCCAACCAAGAGCTTCTCAGGTGCCATCAGTGTGAAAATCCTATGGGAGAGTCACGCAGTCAGACACGACAAGGGGCTCCTCATTCATGTGGGTCAAAATAAGAGCTCTGATTTTTATGGGTTCAATTGGATATTTGTGCCCTCCCTGCCCAGCCCATCTGCCAGCCAGAGCAGAACAGGGAAGTGTGTGCTTGCAGCTCGACAGCAGCGCTTCATCATAGCACGTGTGAGCTGCAGCCCACTGTGGGCTGTGCAGGGACAGCTGCAGATATAGGCATGCTTCCCTTCCATCGGCTTTGCTTTGGCAGAGGAGAGGGTGAGCAGCTGAGGGCAGCAGCACCACTGTGGTTCAAGTTACCAGAGCTCAATGGACAGCATGCTCACCCTCTCATTGTTATCGGTGCTGTTGCTACTCTTATTATTGTTATCTTCATTGTGTCCCCCTTTTAATTTGCCCCAAAGAAACCAAACCTAGCATGACCAGTGCTTCTTTCCATAACAGCCATTCTCTCACCACCCACTGACTTCTCCCATCCAAGACTCCCCAACTCCAAGACCTCCCCATTCTTAACTTAGGATACAGTGCTTCTGAAATACAAAACAAAGCTTCCTAAAGTACAGAGGGTGATTTGGGAGCCCAATCAAAATCGATTTTTAACAAAATTTGATCTCAAAGTTCTTAAGTTAAAAATACGATGCAACCTTTTAAGCCATTTGGTGGGGCTTTTGAAAATTAGACCCAAACTCAACACTGCAATATTAAGTTAGTCCAGAACAGACTAGTGTGCTAGTTACATTTGTAAAGTGGGCACACACCTGTAGAAATTTACTAAGACAAGAGATTAAAGCATGTGACAAGACCTGCAGTATTGCCATCCCATTTTAAAATACGACAAGGTTTCCTCTACTATCGAATAAAACAAGTGAACAGTGCTCTTCTTATTGGGTGCTCCCTGATGTTTGTGATCGAAGTTTTATTCTTGCTGTTTATTTCTAAGTCTTTTAACTCCTATATTGAATAAAGGTGCAGAATTGTCACATGTGGTGGAAATTCCATGTCCGTGCTATGAATATGACCTCAATCTCAGTCTTGTCCCTTTTCACTGCGCTGCCTTTGCTTTGCTCAGCCTGGTATGGACCAGGACTTGTCAGCCCTGCCAGCTGGTGCACCTTCTGTGTGCAACACATCAGTTCCCCACTGCTTCACCCCACCTCCTGCCACCTGGCACAGCCGCTGCACCTCCCTACTTGCCTGCTCAGTACTCCCAGCACTCTCCCCTCTGCACCCTGCCTGTCTGCCAGCCAGCTGTGCCCAGGGCTCAGGTCCCACTGCAGGCTCTCCCACAGGAGAGGTGGCAGCTGCTATGGGGAATCTGTCTGCTCAGGGCATCTCACACTTACATATGCCCTCACAGAACTGTGTTTTCTGTGGGAACAGACCTTCCCCTATTGATTGCCATGTCATTTGATGTATTAAGGTGAAGACTTATGAAGGATAACTAGGTGCCTGGGGTCCCTTATCTGTATGCTGCCTTTCCTGCCCTCTACATAGACAGCAATCACCATTTGCACTTGCATCCCTTCACTTTCCACCATCATTTCTGTCTTCCTAGCTCTGGCCCTGTCCTCGCATCCCTGTGGCAGCAGTCTCTGTCACAGGAACCACTGTGCTCAGTAGGATGGGATGAATGATAAATAGGATGGAGAAACTATGTGCGAGTAGAAGAATGCTCAGGTAGAGAGAGGTGTTTGTGGGATGTAGGAAATGGAGCAAGCTGGAAATGGAGCCCATGTGCTCCACAGAGTAAAGAGCACCAGGAGGAGAGGTGGTGAGTGAACTGGAGGAGAGGAGACAAACCCCCACTGCCTGCTTGTGGTCTCTCATAGATTTCAAAATCCCACTGCCACCCTCTCTTGCTCACACTCCTCCTGAAATCTACTATCCTTTCCATCATGCTGATGCCACCCACAGTACTACCGATCCTTCCCCTGCTCCCCCTCTTATCAGCTTTTGGGACCTCCTTCCTTCTCCTTCTGCACTGTTGCAGACCTTACTGTTCTCACCCTAAAATGTACTGACAGCAGAAAAATGGTCCGAGAATGAAAACCCAGCCTGACAGGGCTGCGACCTGATGCCCGCGAATTTACCTCCCAGGCAGCCTCACACCAACCTCATAAGAGCTGTGCCTGCTCTCACACCTCTGTGAGCTGCAAATATCACCCCACCAACTGCATCCTCTGCTGAGAGATCTCTGTGGGGATGAAAACATGCCCACTTCCTTTTTTTTTTTTTTTTTTTTTAATCCCTCCCAAATCTCTGCATTTTTTCTTCTACTCCCTTCTCCTTTCACTTCTTTTGCATTTCCTACTTTTGGCAATATTCAGTTTTCACCCAAGCATGTCTCTTTATCAGTTACTGGGGCTTGGCAGCAAGCTAGTTAATTCTGACTGTCTAAGTGCCCTCGTTAGACTTAATCTGAGATTAATGGCTGAGTACAGGAGTTTGCACTTCTCAGGCATTGTTTTAAGCTATCCATTGTCTCATGCAGAGACAGTTGCCTTAGTTATATCAGCTTGTATTCAATGGGTTCTCTCCCAAAGCAGACTTTGTTTTTTTCCAAAGGAATTCTTACATAGTGCAGAACTTAAATATGCCATTTGGGCCACATAAACGTATGTTGGCCAGATGTTTAATATGCCTGTTTCAATGTGTTTTGCTGACAATAAAAGAATAATGAATATTCCTGTAGGACAATTTGATGTAGATTAGGATACAATAAACGTATTTTGGCATTCGAGTATGTAACAGCAGCAGAAACAAAAAATGAATGAAATGTACATTCTTTTCTTATTTTTCCTGTGTAAACTTGCTATTTTATCCGCAGCTCTGACTATAGCACATATTATGAGTTGACCAGCAATATACTGTAAAAACAAGACAAGCAAACACCCCTAACCCACCACAATAACTGTCACATAAATCATCTCAAATAATGGATCTTTGGAATTTGCCCTTCCTGGCTATAGTCAGTGGCTATGAGTTACATTTCAGCAAGGCCAAACTTGGTCAAGTACTAATCTGGAGTGCATGTACGTTCTACCCATAGATACGAAGAACATTCAGAAATACTGAGACTAGAAGGGAACAGATTCTTCTATAATTTATCTGTTTTAAAATACTATAGAAGCTACTGGTTTTGTGTTGTTGTAACTGAAAAGCAGCATTAGGCCTAAGATTTATGGAAGTGGTTTAGTACAGCAATAAGAGATTAAAACATACACACAGTTTGTGCATTTGGCAAACTGCTATAAATCCCCAGCACCGCCACCAAAGAAGACCTTCTAGTCTACAATAAAATATATTCTTTTTGAATTTGGTACTAGAAACATTTATTCCTTGCGCAGCTCAACCACATGAATAAAGATCTCTAAAAGACTAGATCAATCCCAACACAAATTTGTTGGTACGCAGCGTATCGTATGTCATATGGAGTACTTCAAGTTATATGCTCAAACATACTGAGAAGATGGAGTATGAAATCCTGGTTCTACTAAAATCATGGTGTAGTCATACCACCGTTTCAGTAGTTTGATACCTGAAAGGCCTCAGCTATATCAGTCCAGGCATCATCTGGAAAGAATGGACTACAAGAGGAAACCAGTGGGTGGACATTGTTTGAAACTTACTTTGCAGCTCAGACTGATCCCTAAAGGTGTATTATCTTCCAAATATTTACCCCCTATGGCCTCTAATGGCATTGCAAAAGGGAAGATGAACACAGTGATACAGAGCTATAACCACCACCATAAGCTGATCCGTTGTCCATCACTGGACATCATGGACAAAAGCATCACATCATGCTTTTCGCTAGAAGAAGGGGCACTCGTCTGAAATCAGGAAGCACTTAAGAGAATAGCAAAGAAAACTATACAGAGGCATGACTTAAAAAAGCCTGGGACTGGGCTGAGTGACATGGTATACATAGGTCTCGACATTAAGAGTTGTGAACTGCTTTTTCCAACAGTTCCAACAGGAGTGACTTCTTCCCAGCTTCTTCTCACTCTCTGTTCTGTAGTGTCTTTTTGTCTTCCCCCCCCCCCCCCCCCCAGCATCCAGCTTTTCTGAGGAAAGACTCCTCTCCTGTTACAAGGTATCACAGTGTACATTACACCCAGTCTCTGTTATGGCACTAGATCTCACGGCAGGCAAAATAAAGGGTAAACAGGGATGAAGATCAAAGATCGTTTCTGCAATGATATATAGAGATCTGATGTCACTAAAAGCTGATGTCACTCGAAGACTTGGAAAAAGCCTGTTTTCCAGAACTGGAATTTCTCTGCCAAGTGTGTAAACACAGTAGACTCTAGTCTCAGCCTGTGCTATGTAAGAATATATCATAACTGCTATAGCAGAAGAAACCATTCAAGACAGATAGCCTGGAAAACTGCCCCCAGTAGTGGCTGACAGGATGCCCTGGTAAAAGTACAAAGCAGGGCCAGCATGTAACAGCCCTTTTCTTGTGTACTCCCTCTCTCAGCATCCAGCAAGTTTTGGCTTAAAAATTCCCTGTATAATCCAGCAGAAGAGCTACATCAGTTAGCTCCAGATGTTTGTTTCTTCCAGGATGGTACCTGATTACTTTGGAAACTCGTAAGAACTTCCACCATCCATAAACTTCAGAAGAAAGGTACTCCAGAGCTTAACTGTGCATTATGTAAAAGAGCTGTTTCTTCTCTCCATTTTGAACACGCCACCTGCCTGCCTTGAACATGAGCTGTGCTGTGATTCCAACACAGCATTTCAGGCCTCTTCTCCAAGCTTAGGTGCAGGAAACCATATTTTTTGCAGACTCAGCAGTACTATTTAGCACACATTAGTGTGGACGATGTGCATTGGAGGTGGTGCTATTTTCACACCACTTCTCCTGAGTCTTCAGTCACTGAAAGGCTTCTGGTCTTCCAGTTCACCCTTTGATTGCATCTGGCTTTCTGTTTTTCAGGATGGATGGACATGATGCCAAGTATTCCTGGCATAAGGAGTGGTCTGACTATAAAAAAAGAATCCAAAGAGAGCCTGCTGTGATTTTCTTCCTTCCTCTGATTCACAGTCATGTTTCATTTTATAAGCTAAAGCCCTGAAGTGACACAAGAGGTTATTCAGGGCCATTCCACGGCAATGCAGCTAAGTAGAAAGTATGGTTTCCAGTCTTACTGGCAGCTGTGCATGCTAAACACACGACTGTCTCACCAGCATGAAGAAGTCATGTGGCTCCATCAGCCTTTTCACTGTAAAGAGAATGGAATAGATCACGCAAGCTGTACACAGAACTGCACAGTACAGCCTCCTTCCCTCCACTGTGTTGCTCTGCAGTGAGTGTAAAGTGACACTAAACACCACTATCACCATGTTAGGACTCCTGTGATTTTCTGATAAAGGCTCTTGGTATTTAAAAATGAGTCCTTACATGTTTCTTCAAGCTCAACTCACTGAGGCTCAGTACTGCTTACTGCAGAAGTGCAAGCGCAAGCTCAGGTCTGCTGACACTGCTGCAGTGTCTAATGAGATGAGCACACTGGGTTGTGCTCTCCAACATCCACGCGTGCTGCCTGATTCAGTGTAGGCAGTGACCGTGGTAAAATATCTGATAGTAGAAATAACAGCAACAACAGGGCATCAAAATTGGGGTTAAACACTTCTGTTTAGTGTGTTGTTTATTATTATTATTATTATTATTATTTTATTTGCCCTCCTTTCAAACCTTCTCTACTCCTCACAGAGATAAATTATCCCTCTTTGCCCCACGTTCCATGCAATGGAATCCTATACCCAACAGGATGCTTCACAGGGACCCTAAGCCAGTCATCCCTATTCACAGCAACATAAGGCGGGGACTGTCAACAAAGGGGGAAGGGACATGGTGGAAAGAAGAGTTGGTAAAGGATGTAGGGTTTTCTCCGTTCCCAAATATTTAGGAAAATATATAAATGTTGAACTGACAGGAGTGTTCTACAAGTTTCAAATATAAAATGCAAGATTGCTGCACTGAGAGTGAGTGAACGAAAGAGGGTTGTATATTTAATGGCTGAAATACTGCCAGTCTCTCTCCCCCGCCTCGAAATATGTTCATGATGCCGAGACATAAAGTTCAGTGTTTCATTCCATCTCAATAGGGATTTTATGACTAAAGTGCCCAGGATAAGAAAAGACCAATTTGTAGTTTTATTGATCAGGCTAAAGGTCAGGGGCAGACGTGTAGGTCATGACGCTTCCTCTGAGCAGACAGAGGACCGAGCACCAACCTTCTGAAGGCTGAAGACCGAGGCAGGGAAGGGGGGACTTACAGTGATGAAACATGACAGCTGAGATGTCAATCATGACCAAATTGGACAGGCTCAGAGATAGGAGGTCTCACAACAACCGTAACTTTGCTCCTGTGCTTGCATGTTCTGGCAGAGGGACTTGTACTACGTTTGCTCAGGCTGTCATGTGGTGTATGGGCAAACGCCAAGAAACAATTTAATATAATAAAATCATAATTCATGCTGACAAAGTTTATGAGATCAAGTTTCCCAGTTCTAACTGAACCACAAAAAGCATATACTGCCACTACAGTGCACTACAGGCATTTTGGCTGAAACAGTAGGGACTTCTGCTGCATGGAGATAGCACGGAAGGTATTTGTCATCAAGACCCACTCTGGGTTGGCTGCAACAGTAGAATAACACAGAAGTACATTGATTCATTGTCAGGAATTTACAGTTTAAACTTAAAATGTCATGAAATGAAATGGTTTCCACAGCAATGTCAGTTTTTCTCCCCTACAGATATTAATTTTGTCCTCATTTGCCCCCGTGAATCACCACTGAAAGCAAAAATTGGTCTCTATAGTGTATTCTGTTCAGGGTGTCACTGTGTTACTTTTAAACTGTAAACCTGTTTTGTGATTGTGATGGAGTTTGCTGTAAAAAAGAGATAATCCAACACAATTTTAATTAAAAATGGGCGTATGCTAACTTTTCTTCCCGCTGATTCTGAATGTTGAGAAGGAGCTGCTCGTTTAATGGTGGTGGGACCCATCCACCTTCTGCCCTTAGTTTGCTTCTGCCCAAAAAGCTGTCCCAAAGCTCTGAAGCCAAATTGACCTTCATCCTTCTGGCTGACCTCCTTCCTGTGATAAGACCCTCATTAAGCAACCCGTGGCCTTCTCTGCCTCTTAACCCAATTTTCATCTCCTTGCTCACCCCACAAAGTTTAGCAGTAGGAGGCTCTCACACTTTCCCACTATTTAAGGTACACACAAGCCAGGTAAACATTAATACCGGTGGCTTAATTTAGGCACTGTACTTATTGATTTTACTTCTTCAGATTTAGTCTGTACAAAGCAAAAACAGAGGCTTGTTTTGTGCTAATCTTAATATTTGGGTAGAAAACATGGAGGATTCCTAACTCATAAGTGACGGACTAACACAGCTAACCTATTTGAAGAGGTTGAAACTTCATCCTAAACTTCCCTTCCCTGCAGTAGGCTGAAGGCAAACTAAGCCTGAAAATAGGCAAGGTTCCAAGTCCCTGAAGGAGATATTTCATTCTTTTAAGTACAAATACTTGGGATAAATCCCACCACCCAGATTGGCAGATGGTTTGATTAATATCTCATCATTTCACTACATTTATAATGAAGAAAACAATGCTGGTTACCAATGTGGGCATTTCTTGGTAGCTGATCCCGGGTAGTGGTGGGGAAGGCAGACAACAAGGTGTACTGGTACCCCTTTGAACCCTGTTTTCTCAGATTTTGGAATTAATGGAGAGGCAGTTAGAGGCCCTGGGAAGCACGAGTTTAGTTATGGTACTTGTTACATACCAAGTCTTTCAAGGGACTGAGATATATAGTCTAGCATACACACTAGGATGTACTTACAAAAACTGCATGCTGAAATGGAGAACAGGTTTACTTTCATTTACCCATTCTTATTCTCTGTAACTGGCTGATTTTTCCTCTGCATGTTCCCTCCTTGTCCTAATGGCTTCTGAGGGCCAAGCAGAATCTGATTTTATTCTCCCCTCAGTCTATTTCCTCCTCTATCTTTTCATGCTGTACTTCATTCCTCTATTTGTTGATCGGCTGAAGAATGAACTTCATGGTGGATTCTAGCAGTACTGGTATATGAGGTCTATTGTCTGGAAGCCATGTGCTGCTTAGCTAGTAACATAGCTGCTACGCAGCTGGATGGCCTCCAGATGGCTGTTGCACTTGAGTCAACCAGAGCTTCTTCTGGCTACAGCAATTTCATTGTTGTGGTCAGCTGGGAGAGTCATAAAAGCACAGATGCCTTGTTGAAGAGCTCATTCTGAAGGAAGAGACATAGCAGTTGTGATAAGACAAAATCGACTGAGGTTTAGATCCGTATCTAAACCTCAGCAGCAATTTTTATGACTAACGGACTTCAGTGAAACTCCCAGCACTCACCTCCCTGTGATCTGTATCTTTGCTCTGGATCATGGAGCTAGAGAACTGGCCTCACATCACGTAACAAGGAGCGAATAGCCTAGGCTCTGTGTGTATTTAAATTACAGCCTTAATGCTCCATTAGTGTGCACTTCTATCACCTTCATTACTTACATATTTAAGCATCGGATAAATGGGTTGCTGTAGTAGGGAAGAAGGAAGGGTCATATTTATTTAGTGTAATATGAAAATATGAGAGGAGCAGAAAATAGCTGCTAGCAGCTACACCTAGCATTTTACAGCTGAGGGGGTTTGCATCTAACACTCAGCCTATTAGATTACATCAGATCTCAAAATTTACTAAGAGCAGCGTCAAGGAAACATTCCTTGGATGAAGACAAACAGCACCTGCAGTTTCTGTACTGTGTCATATTGGGGAGTGAACTCTCAGTGTTGAGGCATGAGAGGACAACAGCAAAAAAGGAGATTCTGAGATGCAGTTAATGCTGGAGAAAGGTAAAAGGCAGAGATCATAGGGAACACACAGGGAGGGAAAGCTGGAGAACAGGCAGCCACCACCAGTTTGATTTAGAAGACCTGAGACAACAGGGCTGCCTCACATACAAAAGGCAAAATCTTAGTCTCAGCCAGAGCGTATGGGTATGAGGAAACACTCCTTTTGATCTCTGGCATATAATTGCTCCTGGGGACACTGTGAAATATTGCAGCAAAACTGGGCAGAAAGATTTCAGCAGCCACATAATTAGGGACATGACTGAGAACAAAGTGAGATCCAGGAGAGCTTCTCTAGCTCTAGCCAGGAAGGTGCATTTGGGAGAAAGGTGGAAAAAAGGTGAACTCAGACAACAAAGCTGAATTCCCTATTTTATTTCAACCCACTTTCAGAACATAATTTGAGATACATTTGCACCCCTACGCTAATTCTATAGGAATCTACTGGAGGACCTGTTGATTTGCTACAGGATCTGATGTGCATTTTGTGAGGGCTTCCAGAGCCATTTCCCATTTCTGCTGCACGGCACAACTCTTGCTTTGGAAGCTTTGATCAGATTTGTCTGTGTGGGAGCACATGGGAACTCCGCAAAGGGAACTGAGGTTGGGAGGGGCTTGAGTGGGCTGCTGACAACTTTTGCAATGAAGGTGTGAATGAAGGTGTGGCCTTCTTCTCCCTTGAAGAAGGCCACAAAAATGATCCAAGGGATGGAACACCTCTCCAATGAGGGCAGGCTGAGAGAGTTGGGGCTGTTCAGCTTGGAGAAGAGAAGGCTCCAGGGAAACCAGAGTAGCCTTTCTAGAGGGGCAATAAGAAAAACAGGAGACAGACTCTTTAGCAGGGCCCGTGGTGATAGGCCAAGGGGAAATGGTTTCAAACTAAAAGAGGGCAGATTTAGCCTGGATCTGAGGAAAAAGTTCTGGAGCTCAGGCACAGGTTGCCCAGAGAGCTGGTGGATGTGAGCATCCATAGACATTCAAGGTCAGGCTGAATCGGGCTCTGAGCAACCTGACCTAGCTGTAGGCATTCACGTTCATTGCAGGGAGTTGGACTAGATCACCTTCAAAGGGTCCCTTCCCCACAATGGACACACTTAAGCCTCTGCTTTCAGGGCTTGAACTGGGGCAGCCACGCAAGCATAGGCTGCAGTGTGATGCCACCGCTCCATCCCCCCAAGGCCACCCTGCTCAGACGGGGCGATTAGATCCTCTGCCCCTCTCGCTGACCGGGTAGAAAATGGCCGCCCTGCGGGCAGGTCGCGCAGCCACTGCGGCCATCGCTTCTCTCCACCACCTTCTCCGGCGGCGCCGCGGCGGCCGGGCCGCAGCCGGCAGGCGATCGGGGCTGGTTTCCATGGCGATTGCGGCGGGGGAAGGGGAGTCGTCTGCGGAGACGCTAGGGAGAATGGGGGCGGGGAGAGATGGCGAAGGGATGGCGGTGCAGGGGCGGAGGCGTTAACCTTGGGGCTGGGAGGAGGAGGAGACCCTGCGGGGGCAGGTGCCGGCCCGAGGGGCCTGCGTCGCGCTCTGCACCCGGCTTTGAGCGCGCTGCGGCCTCGCTCCCCTTTGTCAGTGTGACTCAGTGCGGGGCTCAGACTGCTGTGGCCGCCCTCGCCCATCGTCCTTCACACTCGCACATCTCGGGGGGGGAGGGGACAGAGGAGCTGGCCGGCATCCCAATTCCAGTACAGCATCCTGCTGGAATGGGAGGTAGAGGGGGACAGAGAGGGAATGCCACTGTGCTCACTGTCACAGAGCTCTGGCCTGGTGGCTTGTTAAATATGGCTCGGCAACTGCATCCTCCATGGAGCTGTCATGTGGCAGGCTTGGTAAAGACACCAGCCATTCTCCTTATCAAATATTTAGAAGGTCAGCCCAGCTGCTTCCTTTGGTGGCAGCCCCCATGGTGCCCCAGGGTGCACCAGGTCATCTCAGAAATGTGATGGGGTGCAGGAAGGTGCTTGGCGAACAGCAGAGACTGAGGTGCTGCAGAGCTGCAGCTGGGATTCACAGGCAAAACAGACTGCCTGTGTCAATACGCCGGCTTCATCTTCAGACTGGAGTTAGTTCCAGAGTTCAGAACAGTTGTTACCATATAGAAAAGTGTTTATCACCATGGTGACCGAGCAATGCAGCATCTTCCTGGGAAATGAATGCGCCAGGCCCAGGGATCTGCTGTGCGTGGCCAGTGGGTTAAATGCAGCTGTCTTTACCTTTTGAAGCCAAGGATCACAGTTTGTGTGAGAATTATATATATGTCCATGAAATGAATGAGTTGAAATTGGACAAGTGTCTACCCATTATCTATACATAAACAAGATGGACACCACGAGTGCACACTGGTGTCCATTGCAGGCAGTGCCTTCCAAAAAGTCTTGTAAAATTGAAGGCAGCAGCAGGGAGCTCTAGCTGTAGTGTAGACTCACTATTCACCAGTTCTCATGCAAGGGTGCTGAACCGGGAGGAAAGAAAATCAAACCAAGCAAAAAATACCCAACCCTCTGGATTCTCTTTTATCCATGTCTCCCTAGAGTCGTGTGAAGCTTGGCTGATTTTCAGTGAAGTAGCAGAAGATTCCTGAAGCATTCGGAGAGGAATTTGTTGAAGATGAGAGGGGTTTTGAGTCCAAGAACTGCTTGCACTGCAAAAGACATTGCCCATGAAGGAGATGAAAACATCATTTATGAATGGGCTACACAAGGCATGTTCATATAGGCAGATCAGTGCTGTACTGTGGGTACTTAAGCGTGCACCAGATGAGCTGGTATATCTGTGTTTACCCACGCAGAGAGATGAGCTGTGGAAATAAATTAGCCATATTAACATAGCATGGCATTGAAGTTAATCAACCTTGTTCCTGAGTAGAATTCACTGGGGTTCAAATGTGTGCACAGGTGGTTGTATTTTTTCCAGTTCTGGAGTTTTACGGGACAGAACTATCCATGACCAACTCTAGCCACATAGAAATTAGGCAGTAGCTGCATGAGGTAATGAAATACCTCTGACACTAGTGTCTACTTTGTCAGAGTAATAGAAAGCCAGGCTGGCAGCATCACTCAGAGAAGGGCCAAGATGTGTAAAACAGCATTTATGAGGGCTGAGGTTACTGGCATCTCATAATCTTCTTTCCCTTCCAAGTCCATTTTCTTTTTCTTTGTTTCCTCTTCTTGCACAGGACTAGTCCCACAAATCCTTACTTCACAGCTGAATTTTACGTACACTCCTTAGAATTCACCAGCCGCAGCTGGCACTCCACCTCTATACTATCTGATGTAGCCACATCTTTTGAGACCCTCAGCTCAGGTTTGCTTGCCATAGTTAACCCTGCAGAAATTCCACTCCCTCTCAACCCTGTTCCCTTCCCAAGGCACTACGGGAATGGCAGCAGCAGCTGAATTACCTGGCTGCTTTTCAGAAGAACATATCCCAGAGCAAAGTAAGGCAGTGTCCTCAGCCACTCAGTGTAATTAAACACAAGCATCATATTTGTGTAGCTTGTGCTGTGGCAACCACAGCAGTTATTCTCATTCAGCTGAAAGGTTTAGATGGCAGACCTGTGGTATTTCACAAAAGATCCTCTGCAAGCAGTGCCTTAAGCCGTTTCATTGAATGAAATACATTTGTGGAGCAAAAAGTGCTGGGGTGGGCTGGGGGTGGAGGCAGAAGAAAAACACGCTGGATAGAACCACACCATTTCTGGCTGTGGTTCAAAAGGAGCTTTTGGAACAGGACCTGATATACTATTAGGGTGAAAAAGGCTTTTAATACATAGTGCTTTGGCACCCAGATAGCATCTCTGATTTTCTCTTTCTCCCTCGAGAGGCAATGTATTGCCTTCCCCCTGGTCACTGTTTCTGTTGCAGGTGAAAAGACTGGCTAATTCATGCACACAGGCAGGAGCATATAGCACTGTACAGTCAGCCATTACAGGAACCTGCAGCAAGACCAACTGGAGCGAGGTAGCTCTGAACAGTTCACACAGCACTTTGGAGCAAACCTTTGTGTCAGGGTTAACTGATTGAGTGATGCTGGTAAAAAAAGAGCCCATCAGAAAGTAAGGGAAAAGCAGATTTAAAAGACAGGGGGTCTGACTTCTTGTCTGCTCTACATCACTCCTTATTCTCCTGGAGCAATGGTTGGGAGAGAAAGGGTGTGGCCGCAGTGTCCCAGCTATTTTGAGCTCTAATACACACAACATGCAACCAGTGGTGATATTGCCAAGGGGAGAGTGGCAAGCACAGTCTGGCACATGCAAAAGGGACTGAGCAATCTCTCGCTATCTCTTATGGTCTCTACCTGTTACACTGGAAGTCCTGAGAAAGCCAGAACCCGTGTCATGATCTGCTGAAAGAAGCAGCAGAATTAGAGAGTCTAGAGTTAGAGCTCCTGGAATTCAGAGTTGGAGATTCCTGCCAAAGAGCACACAAGAGATTTAGTAATCACTCTCTGCTAGTGCAGAACAATACCACCTGAGTCTTACATAGTGCTTTTCATCAAGAAATCTCATGGCCATGTCATCATTGCTAGATTTTGGTTGTTTTTATTGTTGTTTGTTTGTTTGTTTGTTTAGCTTAGGAAACAGATGTGCAGAAAGTGAGTGGAGTTGTCCAAGACTGCCCAGTAAACTGGTGGTAAAACAGATAAGAAATCTGATGCCTCCCACTGCCAAATGGAATTCGCTTGTCACACACAAGGTAATGAAACATAAGGCTGCTGTCTTCCTCTCAGCCTTTCTGAGATAAAGCAAAAAGCTCTCTCTGAGGATACTGAAGTCTCCTGTGCCAGGATAGCAGATGCCTGCACTGTGTGGGTCCCATGTCCTATGAGGATCAGTGTCCAGACAGCATGTCTCACTCTGCAACTGATCTGAAGTATTTGTTCCTCACGTGGGATGGCAAGTGGTGGGGAGATAACTAGATCGATCTCCCTTTTAGGTCTTTTCCTGGGACTTGGTACGTAGGTTCCAGATGGTACCAAGCCCCTGCTGCTTGGATCTGCACAGAAAACTGCTTCTTCTTCAGCCTATTTCACAACATATTTGGCTCTCTGTCGGTCGGTTGCTATTTGTACAAATTAAGCTGCACTGCCAGGAACGTTTGCAAACAGTGAATAGGAAAGTGGGATGCACAAGGCAAGTCAAAATAGGTCTCAAATCTGGCAAAATGCCTGAAGGTGCTTATAACATTTGACTTACTGCATCCCATATATTACACACCCACACACTCATTCATCCATCTTTCTCTTGCCCTCACGCCCACACACGCTCACCCTTCACAGGTTCATTCACCTTCTCTTCTCCCTTCCCTGCTTTTGCTTCCAAACAGTTATTCCCACACCTAAATCCACCTCTGACACTCTTTGTTCCCAGTATACAAACACACACCCATTAATGAATGCTGGAGTGCAGTGTCTGTGGGTGGAATATGTACATTCATACAGCAGACTATGCTGTAATCTTACACCTATGCTGTGAAAAATCCTTTGGGATTAGTGAGCTGAGAGCTCTGATTACTCTCACTTTTACGTAAAATACCACTGATCCAGTTTATGGGGCTGGTGCTTTCTGTCTTCCCCTGCTATCATTCTTCATGGACACCTCCCCTTTCTCCTCATCTTCCGCTTCACTCTTTCTCTCTCTGCTTTTCCCTTCCCACACTACTCTCCGAGACCACATGGGTTCAGAGAGCTTGCCCATCCCCATCCTTCCTCGTGACCTAATGCCAGCCCTGATTATCTCACAGGGGCAGTGAGCAGGGGTGATCAATGAGCCAGCCATTCAGTTGTAGAACATGGTGCAGGAAATCCTGCAAGCTATGGTGAGATCAGAGGCAGAGTCGGTAAACAGTGGGGCAGACTGCCTTGCCATCCGAGCAGCGCTGAGTCCACCTGGCATCGAGCCTGCCTCTAATGGAATGTGACCCACTGTTGGGAATGAGCTCATCTGTAATCCACTTAATTGAGTTTTATGAGCAGGGCTCTCACATCAGGGAGCCAGTCTGCCTTCCTCCGAGCACTTGCCCTCCTTTGGTTGCCGCTTGGGAAGGGAAGGGGGGAGGAGATGTAGGTAGTGCTCCACTCAGCTATCATGTGCCTGCTTTTTGACTTTCTCCCTACCCTGGGGTTACAGGGAGCTGGACATACATGCTTTTCAAGAGGTCCAATGCCTCATGGTCTCACATTGTTTGCTTTTGCTGCAAATAGTGAAGATCAAACATCTAGGTGAATAGTAGTGATACTGTCTAGACTCACAGCTTTTTGGACTCTGTGACAGTATTGGATACTCAGAGGAGTGGTGTTGCTGTGCATTATGGATCTCATGTACACATGTACTTGGCCCTGGTGAGGCCTCACCTCAAGTACTGTGTTCAGTTTTGGGCACCTCAGTACAGAAAGGACATTGAGGTGCTGGAGCAGGTCCAAAGAAGGGCAACAAGGCTTGTGAAGGGCTTGGAGAGTATGCCCTATGAGGAGCAACTGAAGGAACTGTGGCTGTTCAGTCTGGGCAAGAGGAGGCTGAGGGAAGACCTTATGGTTCTCTTCCAATACCTGAAAGG
Source organism: Alectoris magna (assembly GCA_030625065.1). NCBI lineage: Eukaryota > Metazoa > Chordata > Aves > Galliformes > Phasianidae > Alectoris > Alectoris magna. The sequence goes on from CM060560.1 coordinate 114,226,772, forward strand.
TGATTGCAGCGAGAGTGGGATTGGTCTCTACTCACCGCTGACAGGTGACAGGACGAGGGGAAATGGCCTCAAGTTGCGCCAGAGAAGATTTAGGTTGGATTTTAAGAAGGACTTTACAGAAAGGGTTGTGAAGCACTGGAATAGGCTCCCCAGGGAGGTGGTTGAGTCACCATCCCTGGATGTGTTTTAAACCGTTCGGATGTGGTGCTCAGGGACAGGATTTAGTGGAGGGTTGTTAGTTAGGGTGGTATGGTTAGGTTGTGGTTGGACTTGATGATCTTTAAGGTCTTTTCCAACCTGAGCAACAATATGATTCCATGATTCTATGATTCTATGATTCTATGAACCGTCTTACCTGGGAATCCAAGTGGGATAGGGAAAGAGCCATTCTATTCTCACTTCTGCCTTTGGTCTGCAGTAGTCAGGTGGTGGAGCTGTCATCATTCCATAAGAGCCTTTGTTTTCACTGTAGTGTCTTACCATCTTTAGCATCTCCCTTATCACTTGTTTGAATTCTTTGAGTTGGTCACATAAGGGCCAGCAAACAGAGAGATCTGTCTGTTATCTGCCAAGGAATTTTCAGGCTTAACTGGTGAAAAATGCAGCCATTTCTCTTATTGAAGCAAAACAGGAGAAGAAAGAGAGCAGGTAAGAACCTTCTCCTCAAGGGAGCATTGCTTTCCTTGGGAAGGGACAGTAGAGACCCTCTGGCATGTGTCATTTGGGACGTATTTCCTCCAGTGCTGGCATAAATGTCTATCTCTGAGACAAATGCTGGATGAAACTCCTGCTGCTTTTCCATCACTTCTGTTCTACCTTGTAGGGAAGTAACTTTGACATGGCTTCAGATCTTACGTTACACTCACATTACAGAGCAGTAGCTCAGCAGTTCCAGGAAACCACAGCTTTAAGGAAAGGCTATGACATATGGAAAGTGTGCTGGTGCATTAACAGAAAGACTGTAACAGACCTATACTCAGAACAGCAGTGTCAACCACTGTGCATTACATGATACTTCAGCTGTTTCTCAAAATCCCCAGCCACTAGAATCATGGAATTACATGATAATAAAGGATTTCATTTTTGTAAATAGGAGCTTCTAGTTTTCAAGAGTTACAAACAACACTAAAAGAATGAGCCACATGAAATCTGAGGACTCAAAACCCAGCAAGGAAATTAAAAGAATGCAGATTATATATATGCATGCATACATACATATATATTTACATATATGTTTTGCATTGCTTGATTTTGAAGCCAATCTCAAAAGGAGATGCAATGACTTTCCACTGATGTCCTGATGCTGAGGCACTATAATGTCTTCAGGATGGTTCATTGCAGCTGTGCTGCAGCTGGTGCACAGGTTTTCTTCCCTTCTGCTTTCTGAAGTTAAGCACTTCTTAAATCAGTGTTGCTTCTAAGGAGGAAGACTTTTTGTCTTGTGGACACCTAGAATGTTCATCTAGCTAGGTCAACAATTCCCTCGTCTTTCTTTTCATTTCATATTCTTGCAAAATGAGCATTGTAGGAATGTAGGGTTGTTCCATAACCAGTACCTTACCTTTGCCTCTCCCTTCTGTTCCAGCTCCCATGTACGCATACGTTTAAGCAAGGGCTTTATAGTAATGACTCCACTACTCTTCTAGTAGCAACAGAAGAGACAAAATCTGTCAGAAGTCATTGCCAAAAGACTGGTAGGCAGTTGGACAAACTTAGACACAGACTGCCTTAGGGTGAACAAAGAGACTTTTTTCTTCTCACAGCACTTACTGTAAAATCTGAAAACAGTCATCCCAACATTATATGAAGTCCCCAAATGGCCGTGCAATCTGGATAGGGGTAACACTCTTCCAGTGAGTTGATGCTGGAAATATCTTCTCCCAACTCAAATGCATTCTTTTGCCATGTCCTGTTACTGCAAAAGTTCTGACATCATGCTTTATACTATTTTATCCCTTGAGTAGTAGTTAGCTTCAAAAAATGGCAGGAGACCCTCAATATTGCCTTTGGCTCTCTCTATTTATGGAATCTGCGCACAACATATGGTACATGGAGAAAGGAAGAGCTGTTAAAAGGATGAAAGCTGTTCCACTAGATGTGGTTGTTAGGAGCCATTGGAGTATGTCATTGATGGGAGCAAAATATTTTAGGATATTTGTACTTGATGGCATAAATGTTTTTTTAGAGAAGTTTTGTAAAAATTATTTCTTGAAAGACCAAACTGTCCAAGAAATTGCTTCTGTTATATCTCAGAGCACTGGCAATGTCAAAGTTTCTGCAAAGATCTACACTGTGTTTCACTCCACTGCTGCTCCAAACCCTAGAGAACCCTGTGTGTCTCAAAGCTCTTTTCCTCCCCATCCATAGATCTTGGCCTCATAAATGATACTGACACTCTCTACATTATTTGCCTCCAGTTCTGATGTTCAGTTAGCAGTGGGGGCTATCTTGTTTATCCATGGCCAGAAATCTTGAAGTAACCAAGTCAGAAATAATTACTGCTCTTTCCTCTTCCTTCCCCCATTAAGTCTCTTCCTTCCATGGCAACTGCCCAGATTTGTCGGTGGGGCTGATTTAAAAGCAGGAGACAGATTGGATTGCTGACACGGGCTGTGCTGCGGAGGTATTTACTACATCAGCCATGGAAGGTCATGCATCTCGCCACTCTCCTTAATAAAAACCCAGCTTGGCTCTTCAGCCTAGCCCCATCCATTGAGCTCTTCACACACATCTATAAAACACCCACTCACATGTGTGCTTATAAACAAGCAAACAAATCACAGCACCTAAAAACTAATTGAACAATTCCTCCTACAGCCTTGGAAGAGAAAAAAGAAAGGAGGATGTTGGTTGTTTCTATTTCAGAAATATTGAAGTGCTGCTTAACTACTATTGTGACAGAAAGATAGATAACTAGGTTGATTCGTCAGAAGAGAGGAGAGAAAGTATGGAGCATAGAGAGACAGAGAGGGAGAAGCTTTGTCACATGGCTTTCTGTCAGCTTGATTAGTGGCTTTTTCCTGAATACCAATGGAATGGCCTCTGTGGGTCAATCTCATTAGAGATAAAAGTGAAAGAACTGCAGGAATCCGCATTGAGCTCTACCTAGAAAGTTTGACAGTGAGGCCTCTGCTCAGACTTGGAGGGACAGCAAGGTCAGGACGCAACTGAGAGGAATATGGCAGTGACAGCAGCTCCACTGACCAAGCGACCTGTGGCAAACTCTGATCAGCTATGCACAAAAAATGGTTTGTTCCTAATGATAAACCAGTGGCCAAGACACCAAAGGAGATGCTAAGCAGACAGCTTTCCAGGTGAGCTGACTAGCCTACAAGTGACTTTCCCCTGCAGGTCCTCAGAGACTTACCACTGTGAAGGTGATTCTGAGAAATAAATATATCTCACGATCAGCATGTAGGGTTTTAAGGTCAGTGGCAGAGCAGCAGAAACCACATATAAATAACATTCAAAATAACAAGGATCCCCAGTGTTAGGATATTTGATGTTGTCAGGGAGAAGGAGAAAAGTCTGGAGCTGCTGAGAGCAGCAGAGCTACCCTCTTGGTCTGTTTTGTGGGGAATATTTTCTATGCAGCAGATTTCCAGGTGGCTATCAGATATCTCAAGAAAGGGGACAGGGCAGCATAGGCTGCAGTGTCAGAAGTTCATGTGCCATGTTACACTTGCATTTGCTCTGTGCAACAGCTAGATTTCTCACTGTAGAAAGGGGCTTAGTGATGCTGCCCTTCAGGGGCTGAGTGAGCTTCGGTCTTGCTTGTGAAGTGCACTCTTATCCTCTAATGCACTGCAGCACGCCAGTGCTATAAGCAGCCTTACAGACAGGATCGTGGACACTTGGCATCTATTTCAGAGGGCATGACTATGTGGTGTGTGGGGGAAGTTTGCAGCACATCTGCTCCTGCTCTGTCAATTCTGTGGACAGAAAGAGGCTGACATTAATGCTCACTGCATGGATTTTGCAAGCTCTGTGGTGATGTGTGCTTCCTGCAGTAGATTAGAGTCAATTTCTGTCTTGTCAAAAGTGGTTAGACATAGTCCAGTTTTGTCATATGCTTGGGTTTAGATATTTGTGGGTTAGCTGAACGCTGGGCTGATGCTGTTAGAAAACCACTTCTTTAGACTTTCCATAGGACTGCAGGCTAACAAAGGCCAGAAGACTGCCAGGCATGGGTGTTTTGCATGCTGTTTAGTGCTGCTAACAACGTACACGTACTATTCAAAGGTCTCACTGCCAGGGGCTGGAGATACCACATTTCCACCTCACCTGAGTACAGTTCTTCAAGCTCTGGGCTTTTACACCTTTAAAATGGGATCCAGTGTCTCCTATTATTTGCCTGTGTCCATCCACTCCAGTTGCCTGCGATCACAGTTGGTTCTGGCTCAGCAGGCTTCCTGTTGGGAGCCGTATGGTTCTGCACTGATAACAGGTTCTCAAAGCGAGATATTGTTAATCTGAACAGTATCACAAACTATGGAATAAAAACCTCTCCTCTAGTCTCTACTGGTAATTTGACAGATGTTTTTGCTCATCCAAGCACCCAGCAGAGCCTGTCTTGTGTGTGTTTTGGCTCCACAGGTATTAAGGAGGTGCTTTTTAAGCACCTGATCCTTTGGCCCAAAATCTTGACCAAAATCCCCCGTATGGCCTATAAGTAGCATTTTCCCAGGGATTTTATCAAGTTACTGCATTTTAGTGACCAAGAGCGCTTATATATAAAGCTAAGACAATACCTTTGAAGCTGGTTTTCCTGATTTTTTTTTTTTTAATATTTTCTTTTCCTCTTCAGTTTTCCTTTATAACTTTCCCTATGGAGTTAATAAAATTACTGTCAGCCCAATATGGCCCTGCAAAACTTCCTCTTTTGCTAGTCTTTAGCATCACTGCTGAACTCCTGATCATTTGCAGTGTTTTCATTTTAGTACTTGTTTTGGTTATAGCATAATTTAGTGACTGGAAGTCAGAATGAGGATATGAAAGTCACTTTTGCAGAGTTCCCCCAAAGCTACCAGCAGACATTCCGTCTCTGAATCACTGACATACAGGAGAACTGCTTGGTGTTGCATCCCCTAATTCTTACTGTTATCTGTCTCCACTGTGTAAAGAAGCTCACAAAGGCAGACATTCATCTAATATTCCCATTAGAACAACCCTGCTAATATAAGTGATTTAAGCGTAGACTTTTGTTGTAGAAATAATAGCTTAAGTGGAGGTGGAACCTCCTCTATACATCTTCCTTTTTTTTTTTCTTTTGATATCTAGGGCCTACAGTGTGTGATATGTCACAGAGAATATCGGTGTAACTGCATATTGTAATTTGCTTGCAGCAAGTGTCATTCAGTGTATCAATGAAATATGTGACAGTGGTGGGAACATGGAAATAATATGTTTTTATGATCTAGCAGACTTCTTTTTTTATCAAGTTGTTTGAGTTTCATTTGTTGGTGGAGTAATATCATCACTCATATCATCCATCATTCAGGCTGGGTGTTATGAAATACTATTTCTCTGAAAGAGTGGTCAGCCACTGGAATGGGCTGTCCAGGGAGGTGGTGGAGTCACCGTCCCTGGAGGTGTTCAAGAAACGTTTGGATGTTGCATTGAGGGATATGGTTTAGGGAGTGCTATTGGTAATAGGTGGATGGTTGGACTGGATGATCTTGTAGGTCTTTTCTAGCCTTGGTGATTCTGTGATTGTGTGATCACAAGAAACACTGCATAACCAATACCACATCCAAAGAGGAAGTGTTTCTTAAAATATCTTCTGCTTTGTAAAAGACAGTCTTGCCAGAAAAGGCTTCTTTGTGTGAGCACATAGGCATTTGTATGATCAAGGACTCCCTTCCATCCACATCCTCCCGCCTCTGCAAGCATTTGAGTAGTTGTGAGTGATGGAGTCTACAAATGAAAATATCCGGTGGAAAGTGTTCGTGTAATTCTGAAAATAATGTAGATACCATAGTTGAATCTGAGAGAGATTACACTGTATGTGTATGTTTGTGTGTCTGTGTGTATGAAGGAAAGTGAGCGTGAGAGAGATTACACTGTGTTAGGAAAAGGATCAACGGTACCTATTAGGGAGAGATAAAATCGTGTTTTCAGACCCTCTGTGTTTCAAAGATTTCATTGTGCAGATGTACGTACCTGTGCTTTTGCTAAAAAAGATTTGTGTTTCTTTAGAGGGTGAGATTACACTGCGTACACGCATTTTATGAATGCAGTGTGTTATAGTATGCACACATGTACATGAGCATGCAAAAGAGAGAGCCTGCATTGCGTTTGTTAAAGATAAGAAAAGGCCATGTGTCCTAGAAGAAAATCAGTGTGTGTCTATTACACGGTATGAAAATGTGTAAGTATAAAATAACACAGCTTGTATATATGCATACAAGTTCTTATGTATATTTTAGATAATTTTAAAATTCTATTGCAATATATATATATATATATATATATTTTAGAAACATTTTTTCAAAACTGTGGACTGTCCTGGCCTTTTTTTTTTTTTCACTTTTTCACTCAAGGGCTTTTAATAGTTACTGTTAAAATGCTTGTTGAAGACTCAAAATGATACCTAGGGAAATGCGACTTACTTATAAAATTCCTGCCTTAGAAGAGTCGATTGGAGTAAGTGTGAGGTTCATTGATAAACAACACTTGGAGCTAACAGAAAAATCAAAAATGATCACAACTTGTATTTTGTCCTAAGCAAATTTTAATGACACTTGTTTGGTATTTTATGGCAAATCCATTCTAAACAGCAAGTTACCAGAAAAACATTCTTCCCTCCAGGAAACACGAACATGTCACCAGTGATTCAGAAGCTAGAAGTTGTGAAATAAACACACATTCTTTAAAAGAATGCATTTCATCCTTTTTTTTTTTTTTTTTCACGATAGTTTCTTCATCTTAATTACCTGCTACAAGCACCTTTTTTTTTTTTTTTTCTTTTTTTAAATTCAGAAAATAATCACCTGAATAGTGTTTTTATCTCTGTAGAGAAAAAAATAATGTTTTGGCTATGTTAAAGTATGACTGGGCCATGTGATGGAGAAATAAGAAATCCTTTTCATCTGTGAAGAGAAAAAAAAGACTTCTACTGTCTTCTCCCTGACTCAGACCTCCCCTGCATCTTGACAGCAATGCCTCTGCTTCCCTATTTCTTACACGTATTTAGCTCTCAGCACCAGAAACTCCTTGTCATTACAGCTTTAGTGGGATGAGAGGGCCGCTCTGGATCTACCCACGCTGTGTTCTGTCTTTGTGGACAAGGGCTGAGTCTACACAGCAGCCCGACACTGGGGCAGAAAAAACGGAGACAACTTTCTATGGCCTTCACTTTAGTTATTCTACCTATCATCACCTTATGCAAGAAAAAGGTTGAAGTGGCCACTGACAACTGCTTGAAGTGTTTTAATCTGATCTTGGCTGCATCATTTCAAAGAATCATAGAATAGGATCATAGAATATTCTGAGTTGGAAGGGACACACAGGGATCACTAAGTCCAACTCCCAGCTTCACATATGAACACCCGAAATTCAAAGCCTGTTTCTAAGAGTGGTGTTCAAATCCTTCTTGATCTCCAGCACTTGGGGCCTTGCCCACAGCCCTGGGCAGCCTGATCCATGCCCACCGCCCTCTGGTGCAGAACCTGTCCCCAGCCCCCAGCTGCCCCTCCCCTGATGCAGCTCCATGCCATTGTCTTGGGCTCTGTCACTGTCACAGAGAGCAGAGCTGAGCACTGCCCTTCCACTCCCCCTTGAGGAGCTGTAGGCCAACATGAGACCTCCCCTCCATCTCCTCCAGGCTGAACAATCCAAATTGTCTCAGCTGCTGATGTTACTGGATACATTAAAATACTTAATGCAGTAAGCAACGGAGGACTTGCTTCTGCTGATCTGAACACAGCATCTGCATGTAGGCTGGTGTTCTCCACAACAGTGATTCATTGGCCATCTCTTCCATGTCATGGCAACCTTGGGAAAAGCTATCGGACTCCAAGACTACCAGTCACTACACAGGTGTGGAGAGAGGTGCTTGACATCCTTCTTCATGCCTGCTTCTAGCAAGGAGAAGGCAATCTGCCCTAGTAGAGGGCTTCTCAGTCCTTCAAAAGTATATGCGAGGGGTAGGTGGAAGTTTGTGGGTGGCATGAAGGGGTATTTTGATATGGCCAGACTGCTGCTTCTCTATGTGGCACAGAGTCCAAACCTTACAGATGGCACCCTATTAGTATTAGCTGCCACAGATCATGAATATCCAGCCTTGAAAAACTCCTTTGGTTTTAATGGGGATCCCCCAGTGCCATTCTGTAGGTATTTCACTGCAATAATTAACTTCTGTCTGTAAGTTTGCCTTTTTGGCCTACAGCCATCTCACTTCAGGCTGCAAATTTGATGACAGTTTTGAGGCGTGAAGAAGGGTGAGACTGCAAGTGGTGAGGTATTGAAGAGAAGAACTTGAAGACAGAGCTCTTTCATCTGTTTCAGAATTAACACAAATGCAAGCAATACTGCTAGCCATGGAGGATAACCATTAAACATCTGTGCTACTTTGTGCTGTTGTATGATGAAACCTTTTCTATGTCCCATGCTCAAGTAAGATGATTGATAGGCTCTCATTTACTCAGTTAATCTTCCCTATGCTCATCCCCCAAGACAGCTAATTGTGGACCATGTAAGTTTCAGTGCTGTTGAAATCTGGCTCCATTACTCTTTGGCAGCACATCTACAGGTTGTCTTGATGGCCATGTCTCTCTGCAGTAACACCTAACAAGTCCTCCTCTTTGTACACACTCATGTGCTTTGTAGTAAATGTATCTGCTGCTCCTCTTGTGTGCTCTTGTGTTTAAGTGTACTGCCAGCTTTCAGCACCTTTTTGTCTTTCTCCTCGTATTTGTTACTTTTTTGTACAGCCTGAGCTCTTATAGTCAGGCAGCTGAATGAAAGTGTTGGATGTTATTTAAAAAAGAATGCCAATTGGGTTGTCGTTCTTGAGAAAGTGTTTAAATGTAGCATTACAGTGTATCAAAAAAGAAATGGAAAGAAAGAAGGAAGGAAGGAAGGAAGGAAGGAAGGAAGGAAGGAAGGAAGGAAGGAAGGAAGGAAGGAAGGAAGGAAGGAAAGGAAGAAAGACAAACTTTTCCATGTTTAATTGCTTGATTTCTCAGTCAACTTATTGATTTTTGGAGGAGTACAAAACTGAGGTTCTTGACTGTTAAGTCTGGATTTAGACATACCTTTTCAGCTGCATACATAAAAATACAAATGCATTTGGGTGTAGAGATGCATCTGTACACCCTTACCTGCCAACTGCATACATCCTCTTCTCACAGAAACCTTTGCTCCCACTCTGCCTTTCTTTCACATTTCCCTTCCTGCAGCTTCCATCCACCACCTTTCCCTGAGTTCTGGAATCTCCACTGTTGCTTGTACTGAGTAACCTTCTCCCCCACTCTCCCTCCCTCATCTCCTCCTTCACTCCAGGATAGCTCTTTTTGATTCTCTTTTCACTGATGTCTGGCATTCGTACCTCTGTAGACAGAGAATGGCAGGAAGACAGTGACGTGCGCAGACAGAATAACTGGAGAATAAAAAGGAGTTGGTTGAGAATCTGTAATTAGAAGCCCAATTTCCATTTCCTTCTCAGGCACTTTAAAAATCCCTTTCAGGGGTTTCTTGACTGTCTCAAAATTGAATGTCATTGAGATTTTTTTTCCTTCCTCTTTTTTTTTTTTTTTTTTTTTTTTGCATCCTCTTGTTTCCTTGGCAACAAGTTGGTGATGCAGGAGCTAGAAATGTGCTGTGTCTCCGTGGAGATGTTGGCGTGGGTGTGCCATGGTGACATCCACGATGGACGCACAGCTCTACCAATCCTACCCCACCCTTTGCAATAAGCACAGTAGGCCCAACATCTGAGGTGATGCTTTTATTTTTAGCTTGATAGCTGCAAATCTGCTCTTTTTTTCATTGCATATGTGCCACGACAATGGGTCATAAGATCCAGATACCTCATTAGTTTACATCAGCAAAAATTGTCTGACTCAAGGGGCTTTTAGGTCCAAATCTTCAGGTTTTAATTCAGCAACTCTTAAACTTATAGTAAACTATACTCTTGTCTTGAAGAGGCACTTGTTTACAATGACTTAAGTCTTTCCCCTTCACTTTGAGAAGAAAGAGTTACCAGTCATTAATGAATATCCTAATGAATATCCTAAATATGAATCAGGGTTCCTAAGTTTCATCGTTTTCTAAACTGAGTAGTTTCTCTCTTTCTTACCTCAAGAGCTGCTCATTTGGAATTCGAAGAAGCTGCTATTTGCTCTGGACCTGGGGCATGGGAGATTCCAAGGCGCCTTACTTCTGTGCTCCCGTAAGACATAACTTTCTCTTCCAAAGAGTCTGTTACTCAGATTACTCAGCCTTTGTTTGGATCTGGCTAACAGCAGGCAGATAGCCTATAGAACTGCTCGCAAAACAATAGTAAACTGTAAAGATATATAGATTAGACCTCTCCAAACACCTCGGTACAAGGCTCTCTCTCTCTTTTGTCCTACGCACTCAATATCTTTACAATATTTGTTTTCACTGTGCATACAGCCTGTTCAGCTGTTGCTCTGTATTCTGCATTCATCAATGTTCTGGCTACAAGCCAAGACCCAAGCTCTCCTTTAGCGTAGCTCTTGATACACACAGTAGCAGAAAAGGGCTGGCCACAGTCTCATCAGATATTCAAAAGTTCTACAGCTATTTTTTTGTTTCCTGGGAGGCTTTATGACATCACACAGAAACTCTGATGTCAACAAGGAACCCTCTGGGTAGGCTTTTAAGAAGTTGCTAAGGATCTTCTTACTGCCAAATGACTGTAACTTCATCCCAATGGGATTTGCAATAGAGCTCATCCATGCAGCAGTAAAGCCAAGTATCAAATTCTTCTTGCCAGAAAGACCAATTAAAGGATTAAATGTGAAAAGCTGAAACCTACAACATCCATGGTGACAGGGTTTTCTTTTCTTTTTTAGACTGTAATCATCTTTGTAGCATATTGTTCTGGGATCAGTACCTTTGGGGATACATTAGTACGGCGATTGACGGAAAGAAGCTGAAGAGGGAAACCAAAGTGAACCCAGCCAAGGCAAGATAAGCTTCTCTCTCAGCCACGCTGGCAGATTTCTTTTGCCTTCTTTCCGACACTCCTTCAGCAGTTCAGGCACAGACTGAGATTATTCAGCTCCAAAATGGCAAGGTGCTTGTTTAAAAGGTGTTTTATTACGTGAAGCGAGAGGAAACACGAGGAACAATCAGACACCAGAGGCATGTTAAGATGTGTCATTGACACATTATGTCAATGAGAAGGAGTAAATTCAGGCTCTGTTTTAGGGACATTATGTTCCAAAGCAAGCACATAAATCTGAGTCAAATGCCTTGCCTGTTGAATCTAAACCCAAAGTTTATTCCTGACTGCCACTGAAATCCAGGTCCAACTTTTCTTTTTATTTGGACTTGTATTAAAACATGAAAAAAGCTGACACATCTACCTAGCTTCTGCAGTTTGTTCAGCATTGTACCTGATGTTGTCTAAAGGATGTCTCCTGCTGCAAGGAACTAGGAGTCTATAGGAGTGGTAAGATGCAGAACACCGTTCAAGAACTTTGGTTGGGAAAAAGGCTGTATGCTCACTGGAAGTAGAAGTAGTATAGCAGTACCCTAGCTTAAAAAACATTATGTGATGAACTAACTGGTGTGAGCAGTAAAGACAGGAGAACAGTAAAGATAGGAGCAGCTAAGGAACCTAGGGAACTAGGGAACTAGAGGGAGTTGGACTCGATGATTTCTTGAGGTCCCTTCCAATCCATGCAATTCTGTGATTCTGTGACATGTTAGAGGGAATGTATCTAAAATCATGTGTCTAAACTAAACATATGTGGGGTGAGATGGGGGGAGCATCCTCAACAACTAAGGCGGAACTGTGAGATTATTATTTTTTTCAGTTACATCCATTTAACAAAGTACTTAATCTCTGCAGAAAGTTTTAATCTGAACACTGCCATGTTTTTAATTTTTTTTCCTCAGTCTACAAATTGATACTGATTTTGTAGGAAGACTCAAAATTCTCCCTAAAAAAACACAACCTCTTCTTTCTGCCATTCCTTCTCATCTCAGATGTCCAGAACTGTGGAACTGTGGAAACTTACCAGGAGCATTGCATTGCAAGGAAGATCTTGCTGGCTGAATTTCATCTTAATTTTGGATAGTCAGATCAGCTCTCCTCATACACAAGAGCAATAGTTTTCTCCATGATATTTGAAAAGTGAGTACAACATAAAATAAAGTTCAGATTCTTCTAGCTCCTTCTTTTGCTGCCTTTTGCATTTGTTAACACCTTTTTATGGAATGTGCTGTACACAAAGAATACACAAGAGTTCTCACCCTATCTTTTGCCCGCAGGAGTCTAGACTGGCACACACCAAGTACATGATCAGTTTTGACTTCTCTTCCCTGCCTCTCCTTCTCCCTGACTGAGATTCAGCAGCTTCTGCAATATGACAAGTTCCTGTCAGCTGCGAGGGCACTAAAATAAACCTTTATCTTGTCTCCACAGCCCTGAATGACGGGGCTGGCAATAGGTGCACCACAGCCAGGCAGCCATTTCTGCCATATGCTCTTTCAACCTCACTGCATGCTAACACAGCAATCTGTAGCCTGGCAAATCTGCTGTTTTTCCTTGCAAGACCTCCAAAAGGCAGCAACTCTGGTTCCTATCTCTTCCTATGACAGTATCTTGTTATGCTGGGTTATAACATTTCTTTTGCCTTCTTTTTCCAATATTCAGTGAGAGTCAGAGCCAGAATGCTAGTCCAATGCTAGAGAATGAAAATCCTGCTAATTCTTTTAAATTAGAATTGGCTGCAAAAATGGCCTTGGGGCACACATCATAAATTGAGTTGAAACCATTTTTCAGAGGGGAAAAAAATTGTCTTTCTTTAGGGAGAGAAGACATTATATATTCACACTTTAAGCATGCGTATCATTGCCAACTAATCCTTCTTATACCACAATGCTAATTTCAAAATAGCATTTATATGGCATGGTTTGCTTGGGAGGGCATGGATGAATCAGTTAGTTGCCCTTTATAATAAGCCCTACACAACTGCTTCCTATGTTGCTCTTTTCTACAGCCTTGCCTTCTAGTCATCTCTGTGCCACATGCTTCTTATTCAAAGGGCAACTGTTGAATAACCATGCAGCAAAGTTACAGAGCAGGGGCAATAAATAGGGGGAAGCACAAATGCACGGTGCAGTTCAAAGTACTACTTTTCTGTGGTCTTGCTACAAGGACACACGGATTCTGCTGAATGTCAGTGCTGATGCTTGATGAGGAATGATAAGCCTATAATTTACTTGCATGGCTGTGCAACTTATTCCTGCTGAGCGGGAAAGCCTAGAAAATCGTTGTTATTCCTAATATTGCTGCAGCTCAAAACGGTCCTTTGCACCATGGGCATCGCAAATGCCATTGGTTAAATGAACCATACAACACAACATTTGCTTTAATATTGCTGCCCAGTAACAGTTGAGAAGTCCAGAAATTGCAGAAGAAATATGTTTTCAGCCAGCTGATGTAGAAATGGCTTCTGATGGGTCTGAAATGCTGTACTGATTTGGAAACCTACCAGTAGAGCAAATTATATCAAAATTGCACGACATTAGCAAAGACACATACCCAAAGTGCTGGTATTCTACATCATCGGAATGAAAGGAGGTGGTTTTGCTTTACCTGGAGCTTTACTTAAGTTTGTTAGCTTGTTACCTTTCAAAGAACTGAAACATTGGTGAAAGAACCAAAATTGGAAGAAACGCAAAGAGCAGTTGAGCACTGAGGTCAGAATAAAGCAACAAATTCTGTTAGGTCCCAGACTGGGTGATGGAGAACAGAAAGATATGTTCTCAAAGTCGAGGATGAGATAAGTAGGTTGGATTCAATGGGATGTTGCAAAGAAATTTTTTTAAAAACGAGAGCAAGTGGTTCTGCATCCACATTTGAAAAAGGCACGCAAACTAATGTTTATCAAAGGATTTTTGTCAGTCTGCAGAATCCTACCTTTGATCCTTCTATGGATTTAATCCCTTGGAAGAAGGAATAAGGATTTGAGAAGTAATTCACAGCAGATCCAATAACTTACCAGCAAATCGAAAGAAATTGAAAAGACATGAGATAATGACTAGAATACTTGCATAGATTTTACAAAAATACATGATTGCATTGGATATAAATAAAGAGTTTAAAATCTTCAATAAAGTTATTAAGGTAGGACAATTTTGCATTTTGTGGTTCAAAAAGTAGTGACTACATAGTAGAATCTGTTCCACTTAGTAACACTGCAGGAGAGGGCAGAAAGGTTTACCATCTCTTATGGTTTTTAATAATATATTTGCAAAAACTGCTGTGAAATTCTCAGAATTAGGTGAAATTACATGTCCTGCACTAATTTCTTTGATACGTAGATGACCTTACTGTTGCGAGACAGGCAGGAAGTCTCATACAATCTGTTGCGTGAGTTGAAGGAAGTGACAGGAAAGATTTGAAATCAGATGTAAGATTGACATAGATAAAACAAATGCTTCCTAAAATTTTTACGTGCTGAGGAATAGAGTGGTAGTCCAGTGCTGAGTATGTCTTACGTTTTCAAAGTACAAAATCATCCTCTAGTTTTCTTGGGAAGTGAGACCAGTGTACTTACACAGAAAGGCGTAGATTTCCCTTAGATTTCTTGGGAAATAGCAAGACAAATTTCAGGTCACTGAGGTTGAACTGTGTGTGAGGAAGACCTAATAAGAGATTGCAGGAGTTTGATGAGATGGTAAAAAGGTAGATTCAGCGAAGTCCTAATATTTTTAGTAGTCAACGTATGATGAAGATTAAATGAGACAGTAGCTAAACAACCCTTGGGAGACCATTTGATTTCTTGGATGAATAAACATAGAAGGTGGCAGTACTTGCCAAAGGTCTAAGAATTAATAACCTCTGCTGGCTTTCAGGCAACAGTGCTAAATGAGCAGTGTGTTTCAGAAACTTCCCTTTCTCTATTGGGTTCAGCCTTGGTTTATTAATTCCCTGTCGTTGCAGAAAGGTTGGAAGACCTAGAGGGCATCACAGTGCCTCAAACTGTGTCTTGGTAACTGTTGGAGTTTAATGCAAGAGTGAAAATGAGCATGCTGCACTCTGTTCGATGTTAGTGGCTAACAGTTAAGCTGGAGTGTGTTGTCTAATGGAGATTACCTGACACTGTAGCATCTTTTCCTTTTTTTCTTGGTGTTGCCTGTGGTGTTTTGTTTTCTCTGATCATTTCTTTTTTTAGCTTTTATGCTTAAGAAGGGATTAGTAACATTTAAAGTTTTTGACTGAACTCAGGATTGTTCTTGAACAGGCCATTCAGGTCTTATCTTTGTGCCGTGACTACCTTTGAGAAGGCAGGACATACAAAGTTGGCTTTTCCAATGTTACAAAGACTTACTTCCAGTTTAGAAAGTACCCAAGGAAGTAGCATGCAAAAAGCTATGCTGAGAAAACACAGATCCCTGACTTGTAGAGAACTCTAAAATTGAGGAAGCTCAGAATTACAGTTCCTGAAGCAGCTGACATTGTATTCCCTTGCATCTATCCTTAACAATAGAACCTTTCAATATATGATCATATGATACAGATAAGATTTTCAAACTCTCTGTCATTTACTACAGAACATTGTTCATACCTGGGCTTAGCTTTCATAACAAACAGAGAATGAACCTTTTCCTCCTCTCTGCTGAATAAATTAGGGTAGAATTACCTCTCATGCTTTACAGCACACAGTAATAAAATAAATCTTAACTTTTCCCTGCTGAGATGAACACACATGAGAAGATCGTCAAGATCAGCATACCTATCTATCTTCTCTGATGTAGGTGGTAGACGAATGCTTTTCTCCTCCTTTCTCCCTCAAGCTGAAGGAGACCTTTCCACCTCCATTGAGTACTGCATTTTCTGTGCTATTTTGTTCCATAAAAATCCCTGTTCACTTGGATACAGGTCCTTGTCATCTCACTTGCTCCTTCTCACTGCCTTTCTCCGGCTAGCACTTCCCTCTCTCTGGCCTCAGCCCATGTCTTGTTGTGCCTTACCTACTGGATAGAGAGGACTGGCAGCTGTGGATGGCAACTACTCCAGGAGGATGGGAAAACCTGGGCGAACTGTGAATGCAGGTTGTAGGGCAAAGAATAGAACGAAGCAGGAGTGAAGCAGGACTAAGTCCTCTAGTGTGTCGCAGCGCTAGTGCTATGCCACTAATGTATAACACAGTTCTGTCAAGTCGTGAGGAGGACTGTATGGCAGCCTGGGAGATTAAGCTGCCTCACCCCAGAATGCTTCTCTTTCTCCTTGCCACCAGAATCACTTGTGGAAGGAGCTAATCCCCCAGATTTACACAGTAAGAAAATTCACTGTTATGCTTGGAGCTGCTTCTAAATCTTCAGTAAGACAGGCTCCAGAAACATGGCTCTGTGTCCCGTGGAGCTGAGCTAAAACAGGGCCTTTCCCTGCAACGCGGTTTCCATCCACAGGGCAGCAGGTTTGGATTCCTGCCTGCACAGTCCTGGACTCTTAATAAAATTCCATCTGTGTTTCCTGCCCTCCGGGGTGAATTCTTTTGGCTAACAGTGGGGTCCTGGAAAGCAAACAATAATTGCTACAGCAGGGCACTACTGTGAGGGCTGTGCATGGTGTACCTCTGTCAGTGTAAGATAAATCTTTTTTAATGCACACACATGCCAAGGCAGAGCTCCGATGCCATTGGAGTGAGGTGATGAGGAAGCTGAGCTGTGGGATTCTTAACTGGGAATTTCCGTACTCTGATGATGATGATTTTATAGACCAAACTGAGCAGTTTTATCCTATAAGAGTGTTACAATCCCTACCTGCAATTCATATAGGTATGATGCTGGATTACATAAAAATCACTGGTGGTCCATCTCTGGCTTCAAGCAGGACTCTACTTTTTGGGAACTCTAACACAATCAGGCTATGATAAGACCCAACTACACACCAGTTGGCTGACCAAGCCCTGTGCTCAGCATTTTTGATAAGGGACTCTTCTACTTTAATTGGACGCAGTGAGGTTTGTGCTGTGGAGCTCACTGCAAGGGAACAAACCCTCTGCCTGTGCCATGCCTGTTGGACAAACTGAGGGATATGGACTTTCCTCTTTCTATATCTTGTGTTCAACCTGAATGAAGTCAAGATGAGAGCTGTTTTTTAGGGTCTTAAGGTGGGTGTTAAAAATGCTTCAGCCTTTATTTCCAAAAGAGCTGCAGTGATTCTACTCATGTGGATGTTTACAGTCTTCCTGGCCGTTTAACTCCTGATAGATTTCTGCTTTTCTACTGTCTCCTTGTATAGCTCTGGATAGGTGAAAATATCTTACCAGTTCAGTCCAGCACATCACACTACAAACACTCTTTTAAAAACCCTCTCTGTGGTTTGTGGAGCCTGCTGCTATGATCCTGGTCAACACATGGCCTGGTCATCACATGCTTGTGACTGAAGCATGGCCACAGTCAGATATTCTTAATGCTAAAATATTCTTAATCCTAAAGGTCCGAATGTTAAGTAAGATCTGATGTATTGGATGCAGCTCCCACGTGCAGCACTGCAGTGTTAAGGGAATGGCAATGTATTGGTGAAGAAGACAAGAAGGGAGTGAAACAGCACTGGGATAGAATCCTCTACTTTGCTCGTGCTATGAAGTTAGAGCAGGACTTACATCTCAGTGCATGCCTCTGTCCCAGTCCCATCACACCCAGAAGCAGGGAGCAGCATGGACATCCTTTGTGAGACGCTGTAAGGTGACCAGCCTGGATGCTGGCAGCAACTTAGCCACGACACTGCAGGATTTGGCTACAATGGATATAGAGAAGGCTGAGGTACTCAAGGAGTTCTTTGCCTCAGTATTTACTGGCAGCCAGGATTCTCACATCCCTGAACCTCACAGCCCTGAACCTGAACATCTAGGTGGGAAATGGGGGAGCAAACTCCCTTACACTGTAAGGGTGCAGCAAGTCTGAGACTGACTCATGAGACTGAATGTGTACGAGTCCATGAGGGGCTGGACAACATGCATCCCAGGGTCCTAAGGGAGCTGGCTGATGCTGTTGAGCCGCTCTCCATAATATTTGAAAAATCATGGCTATCAGGCAAAGTTGCCAGTGACTGGAAAAAGGGAAACAGTGCTCCCATTTACAAGGGAGTAAGGAAGACCCAGAGAACTACAGGATGGCGAACTTCATTTTTGTGTCTGGGAAGATCATGGAACAGGTCCTCTTGGAAGACATGTTAAGGCACATGACAGATGAACAGAAGATCTGAGACAGCCAGCATGGCTTCATCAAGGGAATGTCATGACGGGCCAGTCTGGTAGCCTTCCATGATGAAGTGACAGCATCACTGGACAAAGGGAAGGCAACTGATATAATCTACCTGGATTTCTGCAAGGTCTTTGACATGGTCCTCCACCATATCCTTTCATCTATATTGGAGAGAGATGAATTTGAAGGGTAGATGATTCAGTGGGTAAGGAATTGGTTGGAAGGTCACTGCCAGAGGGTTGTGGTCAATGGCTATATGTCCAGGTGGAGACTGGTTATGAGCAGTATCCCCCAGGGGTCCATCTTAGGGCTGGTACTCTTTAACATCTTTATAAATGACACAGATGATGGGATTGAGTTCATTTTTAAGTGTGCTGATGACAGCAAGCTGAGTGGTGTGACTGATACAGCAGAAGGAGGGGATGCCTTCCAGAGGGACCTTGATAAACACAAAAGGTGGGCTCTTGTAAACCTAATGAGGTTCAGCAAAGCAAAGCACAAGGTTCTGCACTTGGGTTGAGGTGATCCCAAATATGTATACAAACTGGGAGAAGAATTCCTTGAGAGTAGCCCTGCTGAGAAGGACACAGAGGTTATGGTTGATGAAAAATTTAACATAGGTAAGCATTATGTACTTGCAATCAGAAGAGGGGTGGCCAGCAGGGTGAGGGAGGTGGTTACTCCCCCTCTACTCTGCTCTCATGAGGCCCCAGCTGGAATACTGCATCCAAGTCTGGGGCTCTGAACAGAAGAAAGATGTGGAGCTTTTGGAGAGGGTCCAGAGGAGGACCATGAAGATGATCCAAGGGCTGGAGCACTTCCCTTATGAAGATAGGCTGAAGGAACTGGGCTTCTTCAGCCTGAAAAAGTGAAGGCTGCGAGGAGACCTCATTGCAGCCTTTTGGTATTTCAAGAGAGTTCACAAACATGAGGGAAATCAATTTTTTACACGGGTAGATAGTGATAGGGCAAGGGAGAATGGTTTTAAACTAAAGGAGGGAAGATTTAGATTCGATGTCAGGGAGAAGTTTTTCACTGAGGGAGTGGTGAGGTGCTGAAACAGGTTGCCTGGAGACACTGTGGATGTCCCGTCCCTGGAGACACTTAAGGCCAGGTTGGATGGGGCCCTGGGCAACCTAATCTAGTACTTGGTCTAGCTGCTGGCAACCCTACCTATGGCAAGGGGTGGAACTTGATGGTCCTCGAGGTCCATTCCAACCCAAACCATTCTATGATTCTATAATTTGGAGTAAATGACAGGGCCAGCTTGAGAAACAGGTAGGTCGTCCATGTGGGTTACAGCTGGTTCTTGTTCAAAGCTTGCTTTGCTGAGTCTGTGCTACAGTAGATGGGACTGCTGTGTGGGCCCAGCAGGACAGATTGAAAGGTCC
The DNA here is from genome assembly GCA_030625065.1 of Alectoris magna. NCBI lineage: Eukaryota > Metazoa > Chordata > Aves > Galliformes > Phasianidae > Alectoris > Alectoris magna. Next base: position 114,246,577 of record CM060560.1, read on the forward strand.
CTGGAGAAGAAAGAAGGGGCTTCCTGTGTCATCCTGCCACATATTTGGGTTGGCTTGTAAAGTATCATGTTCTCCAATGGCAGACTGTAACTGCACAGAGAATAATAGTGGATAGGCTGACTGCTCTCCATGATGACATTTTACTTGTTGACAGATAAACGGATGAGATTTCATTTTATTGAAGAGTTGTGATATTCAGCATTAAGCTGTTCTGGTATTTAACTATTGTGTTTGCATTTATTATGATTCTGAAGCTCAGCAATAATAAATAACGACCTGGGAGTTGTAAGGACCATTCTTTGTGCACGTTAAAATCTTTCTACTCTTGGTTTCACCCAGATATTGAATATGCCACGCAAGTTACAGAAAACACTTTTTTTTTCTTTCCTTTTTTTCCCCCTAATAATAAAAAACATGGAAATTTTTTAGGCCATTTCTTATTACGTTTCCAATTGTAAAGTTATGTGTTTTCAGTGCTGTGAACCAGCTGTGCAGGTATGGGAAGAAAAGTGGAATTCACTGGGAATAAATGCAGAGCACCTGTGAGTTGGCAAGTTACTAACATCACCTACATTCACTGTTGGCAGAGGATGAGCTACCAAGCAGTTGTTAAAGGCACTGAATGAAATAGAGCATTCCCGGACTGGCATTTTTGGAAGCCTTCCATATAAGGTATCAGAATTTAAAAGATTCAATACCACGCTGGCATTGTGAGTATTGAAAATCAGGGTTTTAAAGCGATTTATTTCAACTTGATGAACATGGACAGTCTTGTCAAAATAAACTAGGCTCTCCTTTTTTAACTTTTAAACTCAGGATTAACTGAAATCTAAGGTAGCATAAGTAATCCTCATAGTGGAAACCACACTCCCCCAGGGAGATTCCCGAATGTATCTAAATCAGGCTTAAAAAGGAGTTTGCTCATAGTGTTACGCTACACTATTTTGTGGCAATAAACTTCAGATGACTGAAAGTGAGGCCAAGTGAGACCAGAGTCGGATAGCTCCTGAGGACACTAAAAATGCAAATGGGCCAACAGAGGGATTTTCAGGAATGCCTATTCAAATGAGGATCCTAAAAAATCTTTATAAAATTGGCTTTTTTCCCTTCAGTATGAAATTTGGCTAACAAAAGGCAAGGCTACCACTATATGTGGAACATATGAATAAAGAGAAAATCCAATCTATCTCGCAACGAAAGCAAGTCGTTCACTTCAGTTCTGTTTATACTGAAGCTTTAAATATCCTTAGTAACAGGACTTTCACAGTGCTTCTCTTGAAAAGACGCCTCTTCAGCTTAGCTTGCTTACCACTAGGCTGGCTTTTATAGGCAAATTGTCTTTCTTTAAATTGCTTTTATTTAACTTTGTCTGGCCAGGGGATCAGCCTGATGATAGTCACAGAAACTGCTTCAAACCAGGTGATTCTTTAAACCAAAACTGAAGACGAGCTGTTACTATAGCACCTAGATTTGCAGCTGAAGACAGTTCTTTGAGCCAGTACGGACCATGAGCTACTGAGGTAACTTCAGGCACTGATAAACCTTGCAAGAGAAGTCAACAGGGAAACAGCACTGGTTTGTATTTCTCAGTTCCCTTCACCCTTTGTTGCAACAACCTCCGATATGCGTCATTACTTTGAAATGATCTGGAGTATTTTAAACTGAAAACATGGCTTTGAATTAAAGAAGTTATCTTAATAATTATTTTACATTAACCAAACCTTCCTTCACAGAGGAGGAACGTGCAGCATACACCAAACAGTAGGCTATATATCACTCCAAATAATTCCTTTCCCTTCTTGAGGCTTACAGCTTTTGAAAATACCACGCTTCTCCACCTCCTCAGGTGTCATTTAGTCAAGTCTCACAGATGAAGCATTTAAAATCTATACCCATTGTTCACACCCTCCTGCCAGCCCTCTTCCCCAGTTCCCTGTTCATGTTCTCTGGAATTGCTCTTCCTTTTACTTGTGTAGGTTCAAAAGCCAAGGTCAAAGGAGCCTTCCAGTGCATGTCTGCACTGCATAGTGCAGTGTTATCCAGAAACTCTGAAGGAGTGGTGAATGAGCCAGCACTGGCAGCACAGTGGAGAGACAAAAGTGTCATGTGGAGGAAAGCATCCTATCTTGACTTAGTGACACTGAAAAATGGGGATTCACCTCTCCTTCTTTCCTTGAGTTTTGATTCTGATATTCAATAATACCTTGGCCGAAGTTTGTGTCTTTAACTTCGTACTCAAATTCCTCATTCTCTTCAACTTCTCTTTAATTGCTGTGGATTCATCCTTTTTTTTCCTTCTACATGGTAATCAGATAACTTACCCTACTAGTTGACGTGATGACATATATAAAATGGCTGTCGGTACCAGAGAGCAGAGCTCAGCGCTGCCCCTCTGCTCCCTGTGAGGAGCTGCAGCCGCCATGATACTTCCCCTTAGCCTCTTCACATATAATTGTCAAACATGTAATCATCGAACGTATCATTGTCAAAACCATGCAACTGCGTAAAGAATGTAGAGCACCACTTTTAAAAGTACTTAAGGGGTCCTGATTTTTAAAGAAGAAGGTGTCAGGAACTAAAATGGGTGGTAACTCAGGTCTCAGTACATGGCTCTTCTACATGAGAAGATTAATTCAGAGGGAACTCAGATGTGACTCTACAGTGGGCTGGCTGACCGCCACTAACTCCACATGCACAGCAAACTCCTTAAGGACTTTTGACTTTGTGACAGAAGTGGTTTGCAGTGGGCGAGAGTATTGAGTGCCCATGGGGCTGGATGTGAAGCAAAGGGGCTCAGACTTTGGCTCTGACTTCAGGGGGTGAACAGCAACCCCAGATGCATACAGGACATTGGATTCACCTTCACTGGCTGTACTCATGCAGTCATTCAGCTGCCAGCCTGCTCCTTGTTTGAGTGGGTGTCTGGGAAAAGTGGGGGCCAGGCAGGCTTTCCTCACCAGGGCTCCCTACAGCAGGGAGGTTCCCTAAAAAGGCCTTTTCAGTGGGAAGAACAGGAGCTTCTGAAACACGTCTGAAGTGTGATTCATCTGACCTAGTTTAGGCTCCTGCTATAGGATGATCTGAATCACATCCTACAAGTTCCCATTCCTCTTCATTGTCTCCAAAGTGAGTCCAGGGTTATATTCTCAGAGACATGCATGCTTGAACAGGGTGAGTTCTATATCCCAAGGGCACGTGTTGTGTGGGGTAGCAAGCAGATCTGAGCTCACGACACACTAATTTTGTTGTGAAGATGAGCCCCAGCAACACCTTAAGCTGGGGCAGAGACTGGCAAGCCCCATAGGCATATTCCAACATGCCATAGCCTTGCTTCTCATTGCCTTGCTTCTCATTGCCTTGACATGGATTTGCCAGCAATGGTTTATGCCACCAACATCCCTTCCTCTGATCTAATGCCAGTTGTTTTCTGCAGATCCACTTTTCACTTGTCTTCTTTTATGATTTCATGGTTTGCCTTCTTTCCCTCCGCACACATCTTCTGAAGATGAATCTAATTTTTGCTATTTAATCCTTTGGTCTACTTTGCTGTCAGCTGGTGCTCACAACTCTTCCCAGTTTAGTATCTTCTCTGCATCTCATTACCATGCCATGGTTTCCCTTTTCTAGACCGTAAATCCAGAAGTAATATTTATACCTGTTTAACTCTAAAAGGCACTTCCCTTAAACTACACACAGATGTAGCTAGATAGATTCTCTTTGAAATGCTGTTTACTGTCCTTAAAAAAATATGGGGTGCTGGGAATTGCAATGATGTCATAGCAACTGAATATGATTATGCAGGAGTCTGCACTGAGGGGTATTCCAGAAACTGTATCTATATCTGTATTTATTTGTACGTGTGTGAATGTTTGTATTCATAATCTATTTAGTTATATTTACACTTACTAATAACCCAAGATTTTTTTTCCTCTTTTGTGAGCAGTTTCACGTTACAGTAAATTAGGAGTAACTCCATTGCGTAGCTGAGAAGTTGATGTAGTGACATTAGTACTACGAAAGAGAACAGCATTTGACTGTGCCTCCAAGACACAGTAAAAAAAATAAGCTAAATTTGAATTTTGGTAGATGAAATCCTGAAAATCCAGCAGTCTTTTTATATTTTTCACATGCTCAACATTCTCCTGCTTTGCTTTAAACATTGTCTGGAATATTTTTTCACAACGACAGATATAGCCACCCTGCTCATATATATTCCGAGAAAACACCGTGCTAAAACTTTCAAGACGTGTGCTTGGAGGTGTGTGTGTGCATTAATGTTCACTCCAACTCACTCATTGCCATGATCTCCCATGCACGCAGACCCATACATTTTTGCCCCCACACGTGCATGGGGATGGTTGTGTGTGAACGTGCACATCATCTCCCTTACCACAGTTTACAGAAATTTGCTGGCTGAGATCAATAGATGTAGAAATCACTTAGGCGGGGAAATTAATATAGAACTATAGAGAAGGGAGACAGATGACTTCTGTAGTGCTATTTAAATAAAAACAATAATAAATCTGTTGCAGAGGTATCATTTTCTGTGCCTACGCAAAGTCTATAGGATGGTCTAAGGGAACAAGAGAGAAAGCTGTCCCGTTGTGTGCAGCAGGACATTGCCACGGGGGTTTATGCCTGCACGTATGGAGATGGCAGCATGTGCATGTATGTTTGCGGGTGTGCAGGGGAGGGGGAGGGGGGCTTTTAACAGCCATTTTAACATATTTTCCAACTCCCGTTTAGCTGACAGCTCCCACCTACGGCACGTCACCTGTGCATGAAGCACAAGGCATGTGGCAGCAAGAACCCCGCTCCCTCGTCTCCCCTCCGTGCCCACCCCGTGCTCCTCCACGTATAAATCCCACTCCCGACCGCGGCCGGGGGCTCGGGTGGGAGCGGGGCTGGGGGCTCCCGCCGCGTCCCCTCTCCCCAGTAGCCTCTGTACAGTGGGAAAGGCGTCGGGTAATTGGGTCCAGATTGGAGATGTTAATTATTCATGAGGCTGGCCAAGGGACCTGGGGGGGTTGCGGGGCTGGGCGTGGGGTGGGCCGGGGAGGGGACGAGTCGGGGAGCGCCGGGGAACAATTCTGGGCAGGGTATAGGGAGAGGCGGCGGGTGCATGTGCGACGAGCGGTGGCTGTGGACCTTCCAGTCACTGCTCGCTGCCCTGGTGTGTGTGCGTGTGTGCGTGTGTGCGTGTGCGAGAGAGGAGAGAGAGGGAGGGAGGGAGGGAGGGAGCGGAGAGGGTGGGGGGGAGAGATAAGAGAGAGAAGAGGAAAAGGAGAGAGGAGAAGGAAGGAAGAAGAAGGAAGGAAGGGGACAATACGATCATGCTGTGCTGTATGAGAAGAACAAAACAGGTAGAACTGCAGATTTTTATATTTCTTTCTGCTAAGAAATCTCCCGGGCTCTTGGTTGCCCGTGGGGTGTGTGTCTGCCCGCATGTGTGAGGGGCTTGGGTAGGGGCTGGGGCAAGGGGGAGGACATTTCAGCTGCTTTCAGCAGATGTCTCTTTTGCAATTCTTTAGCATCTTGCGACTGAAGGCTCTTTTCACACCCTTCAGCGTGACTGCTTTGCTTTTCCGGGGCTGCTGATGTGGGGAGGGGGGTGGCCTGCGTCCACATTTGGGGAGCTACCAGCATCTCCCCACTACTGTTAGTATTATTTTTTTTGCTTTAATTGTGATCAGATGCATTGCCTGCGATTTTCTCTCGGTGGTTCTGAGGGTGTGGATGTGGGGTGGGGGGGATGTGGGGAGGGAGGCTGGCAGGAAGCGTGATGAGATCTGGCTCTACCTTGGAGATAAAGGAAGCGATTCTTCATCATATGCCAAGAAAAGAAAGGATGCCCGGTGAGCCTTGATCCCTGGTCAGAGTGCTTTCTATTGCTCCTGGCTCTGATGAATGGGAGATGCTTTACGGGCATGTGCTGTGAGGTGGCTCGGAGGACAGGTGCATTCATTTTTATTTTTTTTTTTTGTCTTACGACAATCCGAGCAGGAATTAACTTGAAGCTGTTTTGTTTTCCTCCAACCTATGGTATAATGAAAAGTGTAATTAATTAATAACAAAAACACTGGCCAGGAGAGGGGAGAGGCACCCTCTTTGCGGTACCCTTCATAGTACAACCAGTTAGACAACTGTGCACCAGCGGGTGAGGAGACAGAGGACCACGCCTCTGCCAGCTCCGAACTCGGGTGGGATAAGAGAGGCTCACGGTGTGAACCTGTTGGAAACCAGTTCATTCTCTTCACTGATTCCACCTGGCTTTTCCTGTCAGGAGATCGGGTTGATAAGGAAATTCGGGTAGCGGCTGGTTGTCAGCGATGAAATTTTCGTATCTAAAATGATATTTTTAAATCAACAACAACAAAAAGCTATATAATTCATTCCCACCTTCCCCCTTCTTGTTTTGTATGAAAGCCCAAACCTGCTCCTTGTTAAAACAGCCTATTTTCATGGAGCTGCTTGGACTTTCTTGGGAGTAGTTTGGATTTATTCAGGTAAAACTTGGAGGCAAGAGCTGCCCCCAGATACCTTTATGAGGTATTTGGGTAGCTTCCCCTAATTATAGGTTCAGAGGTAATGACAAAGAGCTTGGATCGTTGTTCTGAGAGCAGAGCTCAACTCAGTCCTGGGTGTGGAACCACAGTGGTTACTTTATATATGCATACATTGATATATCCCTTACAGTATAGCACTGCAGCACACTCAAGCCATAGCTTAGTACATTGATGCAAGAAGCTCCCATACTATAGAGCAGTGCAGTGCTTAAAAAATAAATAAATAAATAAATAAAAAATGCAGGGAAAGGTGTGTTTCTGAATGGAGATACGTGTGTTATCAGATGAAGGAGCAATTTTGTAGAATAATGGGGAGGGGCAGGCGAGCAGGGTGGAAAGGGACCCTGCGTCATCTTGTGTTTTTCCCCATGTAGGTTTCAAATGCTCTGCAATTAATGATACGTTTGCTAAAATCTGGAGGGAGGTGGTGATGGCTGGGGGGAGAGGGAACCACACTGCAGCCAGCCAGCAGAGCACGTTTAGCTGGCAGATATGGGATGAAAAGAGCAGAGGAGGAAAAGGCAGGCAGACAGAGAGGCAGAGTGCAGAGGTGCACGGCAAATTTTAAGATAAAGTAAGTAGCACTGGGGTCCTCTGGACTCAGAAAAAAAGCTGTTGGGGAATAATTTTGCCTACACTTTCACAGGTTGGGCGTTTACACTCCTGGTTCAGATTGCAGCGTGCCTGTTCTTTACATCTGTGTGCATCCAGTCCTATCACTTTGTATTCTAACATATTAAGAAATGCATGGCATGCAGGTGTCTGGATCACACGCGGTCCTCTCCCCCTGCTCTGTACATTAATCCACCGCATGGTACACACCCCTTTGCGCGTGCATGTGCAGCACACATCTGCGCTCTCTGATCGCTCGCAACCATACTACACATATATGCACCAGCACACATGCTCTCGTTTGCACATGCTTTCTCATCGTTATGCAGCCATACATCCTGAATGTGCCTGCCTGTGCATATTCCATGGATGTTTCTGGGCTTGGAGCCCAGCTCCCATCCCTGTACCTGAATATACACTGGAATTGCCAAACTGGCAATATAGCAATGCGGTCAGCGATGCTGGTGATACATTAGAGGCATATTTAGTTTGGAGAAGAAAAAGATCACAGTTTCCAGCTTGTGCTCTTCCTCTGTCCCCACCCAGATCTTTCACGGAAGGACAAAAAAGGAATGAGTTGATCAGGACAGATCGGAGCTTCCATCCCAAAATAAGGACAGCTCACCTCATATTATTTTTTGGGGGAAGCCCCTGGTGTCCCGCCTTTCTGGCAGCAAAAGAGCAAAACGTTGAAATTACAGGCTTGGGTGTGGAAGGAATCTCTTCACATTTGCGTCTAGGTGCGCCTGTATGCGTCTGTTCTCCCGCCCGTCAAAGACAAATGCGTTCACACACTTGCAGTTTGCAGATGATTCTTTCTTGTGGGTGCAATGCCAACGTGAGGAGTGAGGTATCTGACTGCACGCCCATGAGAGATGTAGATAGCTCATTGCTGTCATTTCTGCCCACAGCCAATTGCACCTCAGAATCCGCGCCCGCAAAATATTCAGCTAAAAAGAGGCATAACGTAAGGGCTGTGTCAGGCAGTTTCTGAAAAATTGAATGTAACCTTTCCTTCTGGCAAGAGATGCGGTCAGTAATTTGCAGGGCTGGGTAGTTAGATAGGTGTCTAGAAATACAAGCGTTGTACGCACCGCATACTGGAACAGATGGGCGTGATGGGGGTATGTGCTCAGTATTGGATTGCATGAGTGATTAAACAATAACCCGCAAGCAGGTTTCCCACTTGTGGGTGAGATGAGTCTCATTCATCACCAGCCATATCCGACGGCTTCCCTCCCTCTCCGTCCTCCGCTCTGCGCCCAGTGCTGGCGAGCCGCGGCTGCAAAGGTTTAAACCTGCCACACCCATCGAATCAAAGGAGGGAGGGGGAGAGGCAGTCTGCATTTCTTTCCCCTTCCACATGAGCAGCATGAATAAACAGGGTTGTATCTCTGAAGAAGCCGCTTAATGCAATCGGAGAAAGCATTAGGGAGTGCTTTAGCAATTACAGCCAGCCGGCAAGGTGTCTTGTCATTCCAGGAACTGCAGAGGTGTGTGGGAAGGAGGAAATGGAGAAAAAGAGAGAGAGGAAGATGCACGCGGAGTTAAGGGTGTGTGGCCTCAGGATATTAAAATGTCTCAGATCTCATTTAGAATAACTTGATTATGCCACACGATGCTGGTGCTTCTGAATTTGCAAGGCATGGTCATGCCTTTAAACACCGAGATGGAGGGAGGAAGAGGAAGGGACAGGAAAAGGAAAGGAAAGGGGCCATCCACACCCCTCCTCTCTCCGCTCACCAGCATGGTGTAAATCACCTCCAGCCACTGACTTCAGGGCAGGGGCATCTGCACCCTGGGAGAGCCAAGCCGCTGCCCCGCCTTTCTGTGAGGCTCAGAGCCGTTTCTGTGCTGCTTCCAGTAAACAATTGCTGCCTGGAAGTTTAATTACTTCAGGTCCTTACTATTTCTTTTCCTGGGACAATACCACTGGGATTTCTCCTGAGAAGTGTGTCTCCAGAGAAACACCCCTCCCATCACCCCATACTCCTCTACTGCCATTGCCGACAATTAGAGACATTGATTTCTCCTCGATCACGTAACGTAAAAGTTCTTAATGGTACAGACAAGCCCCTTCCTCAGCAAATAATTGCAGGCAGAGTTGCCACGAAGAGAAGGACAGCCATAACGCTTAATAGGAGAGATACCAGTCCGTTGATTGAAATTGCTGTTTGCTACTCGCTTCTAAGTTGGAATCCCCAGCTTCATGCAGCCAGGCAGCACCACTGGTACCTACAGGCTGTGACCTGGCACACTTGAGTCTTCTCCTGCGTAAGGCTCAGACTGACAGGGAACTCTCCTGCTGTTATATGGCCCTCACTGACATGAAGATGAAAGTGCACAGAGATTCCTCCTGAAGTCTGCTCTCATTTCAGGCCAGCTGTCATGGACTCTGTGATCTAGAAGCTGCCCTACACAGACACTGCATTTCTCCCTCTCCATTTCCCAGAGACACCATGGAGGGAGAATGCCCCACTGTGACATCTGCCATACTGCAAAGCCTTCTTGTGCTAGCGGGAAGGTGAACTTGGTCCTTTGCCCACAGCAGGATAAAAACAGGCTGATAGACTTGTGTGATGTAGATCAGGGATGTGTATACCTGCTTGGATTCACTGCCCCCAAGAACATGTGCTCCCCTTGCAACTTGTTGGCTTCATGTGCAGAGAATGTGGGGCGTATGTGGGATTGGCCTGGTCTGTGTAAAGCAAATGCATACATGCTGAGGTGTTACCAGCAGGCATAACCCAAGGACTACCTTGGCTTTTGGGTGAGGTAGTATGAAGCAAAAGCTTGCTTTTACACCAAGTATGTATAAGCTGAGTTCACTCGTACTCCCAGAGGTGCATTAGTGCTGGTGGTACATTACTGACTGCCATTTGCTCAGTCCATGTATTGCTGGCCGTTGTATCCTTTTCTTTGTATAACTCCCCTCTTGTCCCTTGCTGTTCCGTTGTTTCAGGCTTCCTCCCTACACAGGGATCTGGATCTGAGAATGAATAAAAGCTCTGGTGACAGGTCCAGCCTAAAGCCACCTGAGGATGGGAAACTATTTGATGGCAGCCCTCTGTGCTGGTGCCCTTTGGAAGTCACTGTGCATTTCACTTCCCATTTGCCTTGAGGCTGGCAAATCTCAGGGAGGTATTAGGCAGCAGTCCACATCTGGCTGCATCTGAGTTATGAAGAACCAATTTCCAACTGTAAGGCAACAACCACAGCCCATTATCTCCATCCAGGGTAATACTGGGCTGGTGAGAGGAGGCTGGCCATCTAGAAGGGCTGAGAGAAAGATGAATGGGCCTGGCTAGTGGAAATACCAGAATAGCAGGGCAGGTATTCTGGAAGCAGGTACTGAAGTCCAAAGTCAGAGTCTAAAGTCCATTCACAGTCATTTCATCTCTAATTCCGAGATCCTCCTGAGCATGCTGGGAGGCAACATGTAACCTCAGAGTTCTGATGGCCTCATGTGGGGAAGGTGTTTATATATCCTTAGGGCTCTCTCTATCACCTACTGAGTGTGTGTGTAAAACTCCATGGCTTTTCATGGTCACAAGCACCGCAGGTCGGTAGTTAGTATACAGGAATGCGTTTGGGGAGAGCTGATTTCTGTTCCTAACAGCACTATTAACCTGTTTTCTGACTTGATGGAGACATAGTTTTTCTAGCTATCATGGCCCTCTCTGCAAGATGCTGCTTTAAAATGGAATCTAAATAACTAGTGTGTAGGGAGGAAAAAAAAAAAAGATTCGGATGCCTTCAGGTGAAAGGTGATTTAAACAGGCAAAGCATCGCTGTATCTATCCTCAGCCCATGCTGGGATGTATATTAGCCACTTGTGTTCCTCTAACACAAAGTGTTGAATTTCTCCCCAGACTCATTTTTAACCTTGATGAACCAGAGCCTGAGAGTAGGGCTACAACTTAACCTTCCCCCTACCTTTCACCAGTATGCTACTCTCCTACCATCACAGTGCATCAACCTGTACAGCCTACAGAATGTATGTGGGGTGGAAATACTGATGAAAATACTGATTTGTTTTCCATATAAAAAAAGGAATTTGTGCTTTTGGAGTTACATCGATCCTGCTGAGTCCTCCTGTTATTTGTTTTGTTTCTCCTGTTCTCCTTGCCTCCTTCCTGCTCCCTTGACTATGCAGACCTCCTGCTGCTGCTTCTCTCCTCCAGCTGGGTACCCACCAGCCCTCCATTAGTCTGTGCTTCTTAGGGACTCCTGCTGGCAGCAGCATCCTCTACTAGCATCAGGGGCCTTTTCTCTTTCTCCTCCTAGCTCTGGTATGAGCAGGGAGACTGCTAGGAGAAAATACAAGGGTTCTTCTTTTGTGTTTCCAGTTGGCATTTGTAGCATCCCCAGGACTCCTCCACTTGGGTAGATGTTGCAGCTGAAGAAGAGGAATGCCTACAGGCAGAGAAAGCAGTGTGGTTCATTCTCATCTATTTCATTGCTGTCAGCATAGGTGAAAAACTGCCCAACCCCAGCAAGCAGCTGGGGAGGAGTATGGCTGCCATAGGAGCAGTGCATACAGTACAAGCTAGTATGACAGTTCATGCTTTCCTGATGGTTCATGCTTCCACTGGGCATGTCCCTCAGCTCCTAATGACACTCTTAGGTGTCAAGGTGTGTTCTAGCTGTCTTATTATTCAAGAGGGTGTCCAGAGATTGCCTTCCTCCCACCAGGGCTGATGGGCTTTGATTCCTCGAAAAAGAAGCCAGGATGTACTTATCTTCTTTCAAATTATAACCAATAAATGTCAGTCTCATTCATTACTCATCTTACTTCTGAAGTTTCTTGAATTAATTCCAGCTATAATCATGGTATATATTTATAGAAAACCGGGACATCTCATAATATTTAAACGTTTTCTATGTAGGAGACATGTATCTCTGAAGGCTGGTAATTAGTAAAGCTAATAGACTCTGAAGGAATCTTACTCACTTGGTTTGAATGCCCCTAAAATTTAAGCAGTCAGAGGAGTGTGTTTGGATCTGGACCCAACTCCAAAGCTAGTTTTATTCAACTCGTCTTGTAATTTCCTAGGAGTGAAACTGTAGTCCCAGGAACTTCTGGTTTTCATCCTTTGGGATGGTTTCTAATAATTGATGATGTTTAGAATAATTTAGTTTCGATTACTCTTATAATTAAGACCTATCAATTGGCATCCAGTTCATCACAATATCGAATAGAATCTAATCTATTTATTTTATCAATAGTATCCAATGACCTTATAAATCTGCTATTGTTAAGTACTCAAGGGTGGGGATATTGGGGCAGTACGGTACCATGCTTTTCTCTTTTGTTTACCCACAGCTTTAGGAATAAGTTATTCAGTGGTGGACTTAACAAGTATTTAATTTAAATTATCCGTGTTTTGAAAGGTAGAACTAAGGAAACAAGTGTGACTTGATGATTTGCTGAAGTAAAACTTGCAGGCATTTAGTTTCATATAAGAGCGGGGTCCACTGCTCCAGATGCCTGGAGAGCATCACCTGCTCCACTTGAGCAGGACATGGTGTGGCTGGAAAGCTGCATTGGAACTCTGAGGAAATGGAACAACAGGGAACTGATGTAAAGGGGCTTTTATAAGCTGGCCCAAAGGTTTGTGCTCAGCAGGGACATTTCACTGTAGACTTGAGGGCTACACTGGAATTGCATTTTATGTTCCTCAAAACCAGAAAATCTTAGTGTTACGGTTTCCTTCTTAACTTGTTTCATTGGAGTAGTCAGATTGGCAGCTGGCAAAGGGCTGGACAGCGCAGGCTGAGTGAGAACCTGTCAGAAGGAGACTCTGCCTGATCAAGGATGAATTACAGTATTTTTAACCCTTCCTGCTCTTTGCATTTTCAGTGGAAGACCCAGGGGAAGCCCTATGAAGAGTTTTGAGGACAGACATCCACAACAGCAAATTGATGTCTAATGTTGGCAGGACCTTTAAAAATGCAGTAAAAAGCATGACAAGGATGCAACCAATCCCACCTGAAGCGCAGGATCTGCTAAAGGGCCTTTCCTATGTTTCCAAAGCCCAGTCAGAAATACAGGCTAGAAGAGATTCAAACTGGAGGGAAGGAAGAATGAAGCAAGGAAGAAAGATACCCCCTCAAAGTAACAGAAGTGAAGCTAACCAAAACTTCCATGAAGTAAATAGAATTTAGATCATTTGCAGAGTATAGTTAGAAAAGTTAATGGGAATCAATACCCTCTTGTAGAGTGAAACTAGACATGCAGCAAAAGGAACCTTCCATAATGATGCCAGTGTATATGACTCTGTGGAAGATAGAAGAATTGACAAATTAGTAAAAAATGAGCCCAAAGGGCTTGTAGGATTAGCAGATCTTCCTCTGCAGTTCAGTTATTTCTGTTCTATGATCTTTGTTTTCTTACTTTAAGTCATGGAATTCTACAAGGCAGGAGAAGATATCATAAGACAGTGCCTTATCTTGTAGAATTTCATTCCTTTGTAGTTAGGACGTGGCTAGAAAGAAGAGTCCAAAATGTGTCACAGTAATCACCATTGTTCCAAAGTCAGAAATCAGTGATTTATGCTGTTCTAAGTACAGCTACCTTCTTAGAAGTGTCTACCTGACTTTGTAGAACTTTAGATCTTCCTTCCTTTCCAACCTTGGAGGTAACTCAAGTCCTAAGGTAATTATACATATACCTGTATATCTCCGTAATCATTGAAAGATTTCTTACTGGAATCCCTAAATAATGTTAGTTTTTGTAAACATTAATCAGCTCAATACCCACTTAATAGCTAAGCTACCTTGGGATCAACAAACCAAGTATTCTTCCAGTTGCTTTCGCTGCACAGCCAAAATAGGTAAGTTTGTCAGGTCAAGCCTCTGTAAGGTGCATCCAAGAGGAAGAGAATGTACTACCTTAATGTAATCCAGCAACACTTTGGTTGAAGTGTTCACCCAGAAATGTGATGAATATACCGTTACTCCCAGAGTAGTTCTGAAAACCCATCTCCAAGGAGAATATGCTATTAGACTATACGTTATGCAGGGACCCATTTATCCCAGTGTTTTTTGGATGTGATGATCATTTGTTGCATGGAAGAATCAGATATTGTTTGGGCTAGAAAAAAGAAGTGTAAGAATGTCATCATAACTCTCTACCTTGGTGTTTACGATATTCATGGAGGGGAGGAAAGAGCTTCAGTTAAAACTTTACATCATGTTTGTCAAAGTATTTAATGCTCATTTTGCACGTCTTTAGTAGCATGGTCAACTGCTAGTAGTTGCTAAAAGTGCTAGTAGATGGCTAAAATGACGTGCAGCCAAAGGAAGAAGGTCAAGATGTAGAAAAGGGTAAGAACAAATCAGAATGTACTGATGTAATATGGTTGATTCAAACCATCCTGAGCTGTTTATGAAGCTGATGGAAGCAATCTATGAAGCACTGAGTGCTTTGAAAACTCATGAGGGCTGGGTGAAGTGTCTGAAAGCTGAAAAAGAACAAGGAGGAGATAAGAAATTACAGACTACTCTGTCTAACTTCATTCCTGGAAAAAATTGTGGAAATAATCAAATAAAGAAGGTGATTAGGAACCAGCACAGATCTGTCAAGAATAGATTATGTCAAACTAATTTAGCTTTCTTCTATAACAAGCCTTGTGGATACAGGGGAAGTAGTTGTCATGTCTTGTCATTTTTAAGGATTTTGACATTATCTCACAAGCTTTTATCATAAGTGAAGCAAAGGAGCATGGTCCAAAGGAAAACATTACAACAGAGATGCATAACTGATGTAGATAATCCTACTCAATGAGTAACTTTTGCTGATTTCCTGTCGAAATAGAAGACTGTATTGAACACATTGCCACAGCTTGAGCTGTGGTCTGTTAGTGTTTAATGTTTTCGTTAAGTATGTTGTACTTTATATTTTAATTTCAACCTGGATGACTGGCTAAAATAAGTATTTTTTTAAAAAATACAGATAGTGTGAACCAGGTATATGCTGGTGAAACTTACTGGAATTCAAGGCACTCTTGCCAAACAAAGGACCTGGCTTGGAAAGCATCAGAATGAATCCAAGGTGCTCTGCATGGGCAGGATTAAAAAATTGCACCCAGCTATCCATGGGGGCCAACACAACAACCAGCTATCCTTCAGGAAGGGAGACAGCATCTCTAGATGACCACAAGTTCACCTTACCAGGTTGTGCAAATAGGAGTAGAGGTTGTAAGATGCATCTAATAAGCCTTCAGATCTGATCAGGTCATGTAAGACTCAGCTGAAATGCCATGCCTTATTCTTCACTGTGCTCTAAGAAAATCTGGTCCAGTGAGAGAGGGTGCAAACTGGGACAGTGAGAATTCCTGGAGGTCAAGGGAAATGTAATCTGTGAGGAAAGATTGAAATAATTAGTTTGTTTTTAGCTTAAAAGGAGTAATATGGAGAGGACTTCTGATAAAGGTCTTCAAATGCATAGGAAACAAGTGCAATAAAATGAGAATAATCTCTTCTTCATGTCCAGAGTGGATAAAACAGGGAGTAGAGGTCTTTAATGGGCTATGAGAGACTAGGGTTTAGGAAGAGTTTTCTCACCAAAAAGATACTGATGCAGTGGGGTAAATTGTCTGAGAAAGCTATGGCAGCTCCAGTCACTGTAGGGCTCTTGAGGTACTGCTGAACCATGAGATGGACTAAATGGTCTCATGTGGTCTCCCAGGAGGATTTTCTATGATTAGTATCAAATATTCATTGAAGCAAGAACTGGACCAAATCTGACCCTTTGCAGAAGAGTGCTCAGCCAGTGGACTGTAAAGCCAGATTTACTTCTGTGCTGTCTCTGGACTCAGGATAATTTAATTCTTCCATGAAAAAAAAAAAAAAAAAAAAGCCTAATATATTAAACAGGAAAAGCTAGAAGTACCTTTCTCTGAACAGTCTTCTATAGTAGGAAAAGTAAGACTTGAGATCCTTTCGGGTAGAGTAGAGAACTGGGGGATATCTCCCATAATTTAGGTACTGTAATTTGAGCACTGAGATAACTACATAAAAGCCTATAAATTGCGTGCTGTCAGAGAGGACTATAGTTATGTCCCTTTTTGAGCAGAGATTCAGGGATTGGAGTCCAAAATAGATGATGCTTCACTGATAACTGGAGCAAGATGCCTAAATCCAGACAGTTCAAATGTTACTCTGTCTTCTGCTTGTAGCATGAGCATATAGGTTCAGAAGACATTCATTTGGCGTATTGTGATAATGAGGTGTGTAGTTCTGCACATATTTTCTGGTGGACTTAAAGCTATGATTTCTGCAAGTCTTCTCACCTTCTTCCTAGATGAAACTCCAACATTTGTCTTCTGGACTTGGTCATCTGCTGGAACTCCACACTGATATTTCCTTTTCATCACCCTCAGGAGAGGATTAGTAGGGATTTATCAGCTAGTGACTTCTTCTACCTGTCTGACATGAATCATCTCAAAGCATTTATATGGCAGTCACTCAGGAATTCCCAACTGGAGTGCTGTACCCTTACTAGCACTCACTTTTTGTGCTTAGTCCCCTCTGCTCACATTATGATGTGTCCCAGCAGTTTCTAGGAGTACTAAATAAAACATGCTGAGACATGGTATTGAAGGGATTTCACTTTCTTTGGATATATTCTTCTACAGCAGAAGAAATACTGCTGCATGAGATTGTAGAATAAATAAAGCAGACCTGTCGTATCTTCTACAATCATGTGTTGAGACCACACAACCCTCAGCAAGATATCCTTTTCTTAGGTTCTTCCAAAGCCTTTACACAACACAAAAGCAGGAACAAAACATCTTCCCTGTGGTCAGGATTACCCAGCTTTTATGGGATGAGAAAAATCATAACAGGCAAAGATTGTCTTTTCAACTACATAGAATTTTGCTGAATTTTTCCTGTTTGGACAAGAAGTTCCTTGGTAGGTATCTTCTTCAAATACATATTGTAATTAAGGTTTTTTTTATTTTTTGTTGGGCTGTGTCTGAAGTTGATATTAGAAGAAAAAGTATAAGAGTTTTGCAACCGTTGAATAAGCAACAACTGTAGCTTTCAAACACAGAAACATAATGCCATTATAGTTTCAAATGATGGATTTTCCTATTTCCTTTCTTTATCATTTGCATTTTTAAAATAGGAAACACTTCTTAAAGCAAATGTTGAGTTTTCAAAGCCAGACTCCTTGAATGTAAATAATTAAAGAGTTGTCATTCCTTCCTTCTTTAATTTGCCCTCGCTCATATACAGGCATAATGGTTTGGTCCTTAATTATATGGTCAAATAGTGTGTTGGGTTTTTTTATTTTTGCTTTTTTTCTTAATTTTTTAATAGGATCCTAGCCTCATTCAGCGCACAAAATGAGATACACTTAGGGACTGAATGAGTTTTGCCATGAACAAAGGTGTTTTCTATAGTCTCCTGTTTCATTTATTGCCAGTGATGAAGGTTGTGTATTGAATTGGGCAGAGGGCTGTTTGAAAGCAGAAGAATGGTCTCATGTTATGGCAATTGAATACTGCTGCTGAATCTTTCCTGCCTCCTGCCACAGGTTTCTATGTGATGCTGAAAATGCCTATAAATGAGATTTCCAGGGGTGGCCACTAATTGGTGTGTTCTCGTTTTCTGGTTTCTCCATCTGAGACACCTGGGCTCTGACTGGCAGAAGTGCAGAGCTGGTATTGTGTGGAGTCCTGCTCCCAGTGTGCACACAGAGCTGGGGAAATGCTAATCCAAGTTGTCTCAAATTAGGGACCCCAAATCAGTGGATGCTGCAGACTTTTTCACCTTACCCTCTTTGTGTCTGATTTCAGTGTCTGTAAAGTAGAGATAACAGCCCCACCTACCTCCCTGATGAGAACATCTGTTAAGGCTCATGGAGCACTGAGATACTGTGGCAAAACAGTACCCTAGAAAAGGCTGTGAGGTAATTAGTAATTCTGTATTCAGTCCTGGCTTTGAATGATGTGTGGCAAATAAGGCACTTTGCCATGCCTGAAATTAGGATAAAGGGAAATACTGAATAGCTACCCACTCAGTGAGCTTTGCCTATCCTTCATAGTAGCTGGGGGTGGGGAGGACTTGCAGAAAAAATAAGTGACATGATTGATAAAAATTATCACAGGGCATACGTATAAGGAAGTGAAAGCCAAGTTTCAGAGTAAGTCTCCATTTTACATTTTCTACATCAGCTTTTACCACGTGCCCATAGAGATGATTGTATGACAGGCTTTTTATGTAATACATGAGTCACACTACTTTGTACTTGTGCCTGTGAACAAGGGGTTGTAAAATTATTGGACAAAAATGGGCCAAATATCTTGTCATTGAAATTGGTACTACCCTTTTCTGTGGTATCATCCTAAGTCCCTAAGAGGTCAAGCCTGGACCACTCTTGTTATTATTCCCTTCGTGAGTGAGAAAACTGAGGCACAGAAGAAAGTGGAGTCATCA
The DNA here is from genome assembly GCA_030625065.1 of Alectoris magna. NCBI lineage: Eukaryota > Metazoa > Chordata > Aves > Galliformes > Phasianidae > Alectoris > Alectoris magna. Next base: position 114,265,203 of record CM060560.1, read on the forward strand.
GCCAAAGTCATTTTGCCTGTTTTCTCCTCTGTATACCATCAATAGCATTTAAACTAGTATTTACATTTCTTCCATTAGCTAATCTAGAAATAATGGGAAACATACTTTTCTTCTCCTCTTCCCTTCCCTTGCACTTGGAAGATGTGGCTTGAGTAAAATAAATCATTTGTTTGCTTTGTTTGCTTGTCATTTTATGTGCGTGCCTGTGCGAATGGGGCATGCATCTGTCTGTAGGACTCTGGGAGGATCTCCCGAGGAAGAGCTAGGTTTGACAAGTGAGAAAGCATCTCACTAGGTCTATGGCATTGTAGGTCCTATGTCCCAACCTTAATGCTGCTCTCATGAAGTTTAGATCCCTGTTCCACCAGGGCACAAAGCAACCTAACATGCTCAGGGAACAGTTTTGTCTTAACAGAGGCTGACATGGAAATAGAGAAATCCCAGTGCAGAAATTCAAGTCTTTGAACAAAAGCAATTCTCCTGCACCCCATGCATGGAAGAAGACTTGTGCCTCTGCTTGTTCTCTTGAGATGTGTCAGCATGGCACGACAATGTAAACTTGACTGATCAAACTACTAGTTATGAAACCTGTGCCATATGAGGGTACCCTGTCTCCTGTTTTGAGTACCTTCTGGCAAGATTGCCCATCATGGCATCTTAAGAGAATGCTCCTCTAGTTAGTCCTCTGACTGTCAGGATTTTTGCAGGCTCATTGGCCAGGGCTGAGTGATCTGGAGAGACACTTCATGGATGTGGCTATAAGAGAAGGTTTTGATGTGAAATCTGGAGGCAGGATCCCCCTCCTCGGCCATTTAAGAGTGGAAGTGGAGAAACTATCGGTGTGGAGAAGAAAAAGGCCTTGCTGCAAAGTGAATCTGGAAAAACTAGATCCGTGCTTGCCAGAGGTAATGAAAATGCAGGTCTTGTGTTAGCATTTATGAGGTGGTGGGCATTTTGATCTCACGTCTCTCAGATCAGATGGGATTTCATCCTGGAGCAACCCTGGCTCCTTTTTTTGGTCACCAAAGCATATCCACTGCCACAGCACAGAAACGCTCTACAACTGAATGGGCCTTCCCACACTGAGGTTAGCCTTCCTGTCTTGCCAAGTACTCTAATTGGTCCCACTGGCAGGTCTGGCTTTTTCTCTTTTTCTTCTGTGGTTCTGACCTGATCCCGCAGAAAGGAAAACGTGTTTCTCGTTGCTCTGCCTCCTCTATCCAGCCCCATCCAGCTCCACCTTTCACATATGATTCATTGCATCTCAGCTTCACACAGCGTGGTAGCATCGATGCTGATATCTTCGACCTGTAATATTTCAACTTCTCTCATGGGTGCTTGCCTCTAAGCTTTTCCTGCTGTCAGGTGCAGCAAACAACAGAGTATGCTGAGTACGTCTTTGGAGTACAGAGCGACTCTGCTGTTTGGAAATCTATTTGTGAAAACTCTGAGCAGTGCAGAAATGCCTGGAGAAATGAATCACAATTGGAGATGGGCACAGTTTCTAAAAAACACGATTTTCAAGTACTGTGGTGTGAACAGGTCAGTTTGCTGCCAGTGGCAGTGAAATAGCACTCAGTTATACAGAGCAGAGGAAAATGCTGAGCAGGATTTCTGCCATTCCATTGTTCCACTTATATCAGCATCCCGTGCTCTTGCCCTGCAGCATCTTTGCTGTTCCAGTTCTGATACTGCAGGATAGCCACTGAGTTGCTAGAAAGTAGGCAAGAATGTAACTGATCCTTTGAACAAAGTAATTCTCTGTTCAGTAGTTTTTTGTACATATTAAATGATGAAATCTTCAGGGGGCTTTTCCCTGATGCAGTAATTGTGCATTCATTAAATTGCCAGATAAGACTTACTTTCCATTAATTTTTTTTCTAAGAAAAATGCTTTATTTTCCACTGATAATTGTGCCTTTCCTAATTCAGTGATGACCAACCTGTGGCTTCTAAGCCACAGACAGATACTGAGGAATTGATGTGTGACTCCTACAATGGAGATACATCAGATTACTGACAGCACACTTTGCCGGTGCTAGGGCTACTTTTCAATAGGCATTCCCATACAGGAGGACAATCTCAGGGTCTTACAGAATCATAGAATGGCCTGGGCTGAAAAGGACCACAAAAATCATCTAGTTTCAACACCTCTGCTACGTGCAGGTTTGCCAGCCACCAGAGCAGGCTGCCCAGAGCCACATCCAGCCTGGCCTTGAATGCCTCCAGGGATGGGGCATCCACAGTCTCCTTGGGCAACCTGTTCCAATGTGATGCCACCCTCTCAGTGTAAAACTTCCTCCTAAGCTACTTGTTGAAAATCCCTCACCCCATTCATGGTACCTGCTATGGGTTTAGCACCTCTTGAACATGGAGTAATTGAATAACAGAATTACAGAACAGCTTGAGTTGGAAGTGACATAGAAGATCATTGAGCTCCAATCCCCCTACTGCGGGCAGGGCTGCAAACCACTAGCTCAGGCTGCCCATGGCCCCATCCAACCTGTCCTTGAGTACCTTCAGGGATGGGGCACCCACAGCTCTTCTGGGTGACTTTTTCCAGAGACTCACCACCCACTGGGTAAAGAATTTCTTCCAATATCTCATCTGAAATCTCTCTTCTTTTAGTTTAAGGCTATTCCCCCTTGTCCTATCACTATCAGGTTGTGTAGAAAGTTGTTCCTGCTCCTGCTTATAAGCTTGCCTCAAATACTGGAAGGCTGTAGTGAGGTCTCCCTAGTGCCTTCTCTTCTCTGAGCTGATCAAGATTAGAACCTTCCCAAACATTGGCAGGTGTTTTTGTAGGCCAGGAGGTCTGAACTTCCATGATGCAGTATGCTGCATTTTAGAAGGTGAAATCAGGGTAGAAATGGATTAATCCTGCATTATTAGGAGTGGAAATATATTTAGATTTTAGATGCAGTGTGAGCTAGTGTACATATGAAAAAGGCACAGAGAAACTGTATTAAAAGACAGTTATTAAGGCAGCTAAGTAAAGTACTCAAAAGTTAGCCAGTACTGGAAGTGTAGTTGACTGTGCAAACTCAATATGGTCTCCTCTTGTGTATGTATTTTAATACACATCCACTAGCAGAAGTACATCTTATTTTTCTATCCAGGGATTCCTTCCACATTCAGGTCACAGAATGGACAGCACTCACCTAATGAGCAGTTATTCAATATTTTGTTCACTCGTAGTAAGTCAGTGTGTGTCCCCACAGCTGTATTCAATAAATTCTCTTCAGATTCTGCTCTGAAATCAGAAATACTAATTTTCTTCTGGACCGCCTTGTGATTCTGAGAACTTCCCTGATGTTATTTAGTTAATCTTTGCAGCACCTGTGTGGGATAACTGAATATTTTATTCTGTTTTTGCAGATGGACAACTGAGGCACAAAGAGAGAGTTTGGTCAACAGGATTCCCTAATTTCAGGTGCCAGTTCTGAGAAAAGACGTGACTTTTACAACTGGCTTTTATTTACTGTTGCACATATCTGAAAACATTCCCCTTTGATCTCAGCTGCAGCTCTGAGTGCTCAGCACTACTCTGAATCAGACTCAAAGCATCTAAAGCCAGCTAATCAAAGGTGAGGGACATGCAACTAGGAGTTGCCCTGTGAAAATCCTGGGCCAGGCTAACAGAAGACTTCTGCAAAGGTATAGCAGTGCTGTAGGAGTCTGTCGGCTGTTCTAATCTATTCTTCTTTGGCAAGCCTGTGCCTCCTGCATTTTCACTTTCCACCTTCTGACTGCAAAAAAATGGGACCAAGACTTTACTGTAATTCCTTTATACCCCTGGGTTTCCTGAGCTTCAAATATCCAGAATTCCCTCGCAAACATTAAGTCTTCTTTAAGGTCCCTTGTTTTACTTTGCAATCTTTCAGCAGATATTTACTATGCTACTTTCCAACAGTAGCAAGGTGGCATTGGGTAATTTACTGAACTGTCCTGACAAATTAGATTTATATAGGCAGGAGCCTAGGAGGTTTTTCAAATAGCCTTGGTGCTTAATTCTCACTGGTTTTAGCAGGATTAAGGCAACGAGGCATTTGTAAAAAGCCCACCACTGGTTCCTTAAGACCCGACCCTTTAATTCTTCATTGAATCAAGTTTATACTGACCCACTAGATCTAAAGCATATAAATGCATAATAAAATGTCAGCAATTTATTAATGTCTGTAAAGTGGGGCAAATTATTTATGTCTGGAAAGTGAGCATCTTGATGAGGAGAGAGGAGGATGCATTATATTTTCTCTAGGCTTTGAAGTAAAAGTGTCTGCAACCAAAGCAAGAAACAGGTAGAAACTGTTGTCCCCTTTGCATTACGCTGAAATCAAAATGTTAAGTATCCGAAAGCCCCAGTAGGTTCTTCACGTCTACACTGAATGCTGTTAGGTATTACTAGTGATTAGTCAGATAGTGAAACCCTCAGTTAGAGACTAGTTTGGAAGAATACAGAAAGCATTCATGCCTTTGGAACTCATTGTTTCTTGAAGGGCTCAAAGAGCCCTTGTGGAATTTAATCTGTTTGGAAATATTCTGTGTCTGTGCTTCATTTCTGGTTTTATTTCAGTGGGATTTAGTGAATAGGTTATGCAAACTGACTTCAGACAGTAGATTGCTCCCATATTATTGACGTACTCCTCTATTTATATATATGCATGCATTTGTGACATGCAGTTTGCGATACTGTTATGATAGTTTCCTCTTTCTGACTGAAGAGGAGGAAAATAGAAGGTTCAAATGAACAAAAACCAAACAGCAACCCACAGATAACAAAAAAAAAAAAGTCAGATTCCAAGGCTAAATTATCAGACACGGTAATTATTCACTGTAATAGAATATGTGGGATTTGTGACTGTTTTCATGGCTAAGCCAACAGTTCATCTGAAAAGTGGAAAATAATTGTTGATGTAACCTCCACATAACATAGACCGTAATCTTTGCATACCATAATCTTTGCTTCATTTGAGCAGGCCTACAATTTGCCTAACTCCAGTTGCATGTCTTGTGAAGGACTAAATGTTGTTACCGTTGATGAATCAACAAACTGGACTGGCAGGAACCAGCTTTGTCCTGTGATTTCCCAAAGAAGCAGAAATTAAGTCTTTCTGCAAAAAAAAAGGCTCTGTATTTTAGATGGTGCTCTAAGAAATCAAGCTGGTCCCTACAGTATCTCAATTCTCTTTCCTCCTTAAACCATTGTGCTCTCACTTTCTTGTGTTCAGCACACTCCCATTGTCTTGACTTCTGTTGCTTGCTTCTTTGCTTCCTTTCCCAGCACCACCAGGGAGATATATCCCAAGGATGTAGAAATAATAACCATAGTCATCATCATAAATCCTCCTGCATTTGGCTCTTCTCACAGCAGGCACCTCTCCCTTCATCTGGAGCTCACTGTTAGTAGAATAGGAGCCCGGATGAAAACTCTGAGAACCTCTGAAAAGTGGCTGGCTTCCTTCCACTCCATCTTATTTGTCCTAGCCAGCTTCAGCTATCCAACCTCTTGACATCCTCAGAAAACTTCTAAATGTGCTGAATGGCATTTGGGAGAGGCTGACAGGAAATGGAGCAGTCAGACTTAGGATTGCCTTGAACAGTCTGCATGGATTGCTATCTATCTATAGGATACACAGCCATTCCTAAGTTCCCCTAAATTCTTTATTTTTTTCTTTTTTTTTTTTTTCTGAAGTGCTGAGCTATTTTTATCACCGTCTATGTTAGTGGCTGCAGCTTTTCTTACTGCCTTTGGGAGCCTGATCCACACACTGATGTATTTTTAGCTACATCACTAATTATTATTTTCGTGAGTATAGTGTTTAGTTATTCATTAAAGCTGGGGTGATGTTTTAGTCATTTCTCAGCAGAACTAGTGTGAATTCAGTAAGTAAGTAAAGTAGGATCTCTGAGTCAGGGTTAAGACTTAGGAAGAATGGTCTGGTAAGAAAGAGTGGTATGAGAGGTGAGAGCTATTGATTTACAAAGGAATGTTACTAAGGAAGCAGAAACAAGCTGTTCTCAATGTGAACAAGAAGCAAGGGGCTGACTGAAACTCTGGGAAGGAACTCCTTAGTTTACCAAAGGAAAATAGCTGTCAGAGCAACTCAGAGAATCATCTTTGGGGGAAGTGAATGAACACTGTTAAGAAGTGCTGCTCTGACAGAGTTGGTTAAATATGAACAAAACCCTGGACAGCATCTAGCTGGCCTTCAGGGCTTTCTAACAATTTGTTCTTCATTCTGTGACAAAGCCAGGCACTCTATATGTGATGGCTCTTCCTGTAAGATTGAATACTGCACACTTTCCTGATGTTAGACAGTCTGCACATGCATGCCAGTGCTCTCAGTCTGTCTTTGCACTGGCCCATGAGAGAAGAAACCTCACAGGTTCTGCTCATGATGAAAACTCACTTCTCGTATCACATCCACAGCAGAACACAAAGAATTAGAAGGAGCTTTATGCACTCTGCCTGTCCAGCCATCACCTCATTCTCTCCAAGGACCTTCTTGTCCCTTAGCAGTCTGCCAGGCAGGCTGTTGAGTAAAACCCTGCACAGGGAGGGCTCCAGGGGTGTCTGGATGACAGAATGCCTGTGCCTTGGGCTGCATCACCAGATAAAGAGTGACTGCATACCTGGAGAAAACACACTGCAACGCACGCTTGTGTTGAGACTACTGCCATGCTTCCTGAGTGAAGAATGAAAAAAAAAAAAGCAAACAGAAGACTTTAGGGCCAAGATATTTAAAGCCATTTGAAGCCCTCTTACAAAATCTACTTAATGATGGAATGTCCAGAAGAGCAAGACAGAAGATCTCATCTACAGTAGGAAGCTTAGGGGAAGCTGTTAGAGACTTTTTACGTGTGTCTGTGGATCTCCCTTATGAGAGGCAGATCCAAACACTTAGGCTTTTTTTCCCAACATCTATTCAACATGTTCCTTTTGGCTGGAGATCTTTACAACATTAACTCAACGGTGTCCACAAAGGGCCTATCTCAGCATGCACTGCAGGCTTGCCTCCCCCTCCTCCTTTTTCAATAGAGTTGTGTACAGTAGAGGAGCAAAGTAGGAAACAAAATGGCTTGAAGCCACATGTGCATTTCCCATAGCTCAGTGCCAGTCTCTAGAATAAGTGATTAAGCCCTGAGGCTGCTCATTGTCACGTTTTCTGCCTGTGGCCCCAAAGGAAAGTTCCCGTCAAAGCCCTGTCTGTGCTCTGGTGACAACCTTGCCTGAAGGACAGGAGAGGGGTAAGGACAGCATTAAGCCATGGGCACTCTGCTACCAGGAGTGACAACTGCAATCACGGGTTTGATTCTTCAGCTTTATGCACCCTGCAGAGCATTAAAATAACACGAATGGTGCATGGTCTCAGTCAGTCAAGCCCAAGTACTCGAGTGAAAGAAGCTGTGTCATACAGGTCCCCTCTGGAGGCCTTTTCAGGTTCTGACAGACTCTCATCCCTCCTTTCAGGATGTTCTTATCCTACGCTGACAGAAGGGAATAGATAAGAGCAAAGCTTAAATGTTGCACAATGCTACAACACCATGCATTTGAGACTCTCACAGCACTATGAATGCTAACTCAATTAGGATCAGAGTCCTTTTGGAACATAGCAGTGTCATCTCTCCCAAGCAGTTTGGAGTAGCGGACCACAAAGGTCTTGTAAATATTATCTCAGGTGAAAATTACTTTGAAATCAATAGAATTACACCCCACTTTAGCCACCCAATGTTGCATTTGGCTTTGAAATTCCAATAAGATCTCAGTGCAAATGTTAATGAGCTGTACAAACTTTGGGCTAGGAGGAATAGAAAGATAAGGTCCAGGTCTTCTCACACTTTTCTGTGTAAGCAGTATCTGAGAGCTTATAGTGGGCCCGAGGACCCATTCTCCTCTATGATATTTCAAGAGTAAGTTTTATTCTTTCCATCCTCACTTCAACTAAGATGAGGGTAAATAGGGAGGAGATACAGATCTCCCTCCTTTCTCTGCTTGTACTTTAAACACATAAAAGAAATTAAAAGAAAAAAAGTAGGCCAAGAATAATTTCACAGGTTTCCTTTAAGGTCTCTGGTATCCAAGACATGCTGTTGGTTGGAAAAATTCAGATCCATAAGAGGTGGCCATGTCTTATCCATTACTTGTAGTGAGTCCACGTGCATACTGTAGCAAGAGCCCTATTTACTGCCTCTCAGAAAGTCTGTGAAGCAACTGTGAGCACCAGTGGTACCACTGAAGTAAGGGTGGGTGGAGAGAAAGGCCAGGGCAAGCTAGAAACAATAAAAATGCATCTGTATGGATGAAGGAAATCCTGAATGACCATGAAGAGTCACAACACAAACCAGTAAGTGGAGATGCCTTGAAAATCAGAGCCAGCACTCAACACTGCCATCCAGCTACAGAGCTGGCTGCAGTCTTAGTGGAGCTAGGGCTGGTGTTAGCAGGGTCAGGCAACACTGTAGAGCAGTAAGCTGAACCAGCAGATTTAATCCTCTGCTGGTTAGGAGAGTCAGGGCCACCAAGAGCCATTGAACCCTTCAGAACTTGAAGCTAAGAAGACAAGCTGTCTTTGTAAGGAGATGTAGTCTGTACCAGTAGATAGCAGCTTTTGCTATGAATTCCTCCTCTTTGGGGATACAAGGTCACAAAGCACGCACTGTTCAGCTCTGCAGGGAGGCTGTGACATTGGTCTGTCTGGAGCAGAAGCTGAAAAAAGTATGAGATACTTTGGAATGATCTGTTTTAGAGCATTTTTCAAGTTATGTAGGAGACCTGCAAGTCTGGTTGCTTGGGCTTTATTGAAAGTGGCTCTGGTGATTAAAGAGGTTGTTCTCTGCTCCCTGGGGAACAGGAAGATGTTGGCTGAAGGTGGTCCCATGGCTTAGGCTCACTTTTGGGAGCTTAGAAAAACAAAAGACAAAGGTCTGACTGGGAGGATAATGAACGGGAAGAAAGGCAATATTGGCTGTTGTTGCCAGATCCTAATCAAGAACCTTGGTCATGACTTCTTTGGGTCTGCCAGTTATTTCAGTAGGATGCAGGGCCCCTGTGCCATGCATCATGACTGTGGGCACAGGAAGACTATCACCCTATCAGTAGCTGAAGTTAAGGAACAGAGAGACCTTTTCGTCTTTGGGCAGGCCTTAGCTATAAAGCAGTGGGCGTTGTAATGTCTTATAGAAGCATCATCTCACAGAGCAGTTTACTGTAGAGCAGTGTGGGGAAGGCGAGGGAGGCTATTGCATAGCCAAAGAGTTTTCCTCACTGAAGCCTTGGTTGATGTGAGCATGGTTGATGAAGTAAGCATGGTTGATGGGGTGGTCTGCGCTGAATGAAGTGGCTTGGTTCTGACAAGGTTTTACTTCTCCTTTCCTTTTCTCCTCTCAATTTAATTCTTTTGTTCTTCCCAGTCCTCCACTCTCATTTCTTTTTTTCTCTCCCTCAAGCTCTGATCTCATTGTCCTAGCCTTCTCTCTTCCCAGGCCAGCCCTTTGCAGAGCCCCTTCTTTTCACTGTGGGCTTCATCTCCACAACTTCCCTGCTCAACCAGACAGTGGCTGTGCTGGGAGGAGCTCACTGCTGTGTTGGCAGAGCCCACCCTCTGAGCAGATTCCCAAGTCACTGGGAATTAATACGCTCTTTGCTTTCCCTAATTGCTTGAGATGTTTGTTTGACTTTAACAAACCCGTGAATGCTTTCTCAGAAGGTAATTGCCCCCATTTTCAATAATGCAAATTAAAATAATAATAGCAAAAATAATAAATACAACCCCATGCTTATCATCAAACAGGGAGGGAGCTACTTGATGGTCTACTCTCTCTTCACAAGGTTGAGTGATTAGTTTTAAGAGTTACTGTCATAGGTACCAGAAAAAGTCTAAGGCTAACAAGCAGGTTAAGAAGAAGGTTCAGGGATTGGATCGTCTTGGGGCTTGAGCCTTTCACTGTCATTCTGCTGGCTGCAAAAACCCTGGTCAAAACAGCAGGGAGCACCATTGTGTGTGAAGCTGGCGATAGGGCCTCAGCCTAGTTGCTCATGCTCTGAGGGTGCCAGCACAAAATGCCTCATAATTCCTTGGTGCAACCTAGGAAGGGTCAAGTGAACCCCAGAGACAGCAGTGGAAGGACTTGTGGTATCTGTGCCTACATTTTGCTGGGGTTGGGGAGAAGAAGGGACACTTCCCTTCAGCAGAGCTGGTTGCAGACATGTTCCCACAGAGGGGATGAGTGAGAGCTGCAGGACACAAGCTGCTGCTTCATGTGAAGGTGTTACTTCAAAAGGTTTTGGTCCCTTGGCCTGAACACCTGCTGGCTAGCTCCTTCTGGAGCAACACAGGTATTTCCTTCCAAAAAGAAGACTAGGCACAGCTGGTAGCACAGCATATGCCGGGAACCTAGACCAAGAGCATAGATGTGTGGCAAGCACTCAAAACCTTCAACACAGTCCACACAGACCTTATGTTCTCAGGCGCCTTCACACACTTAAGCCCTCAGGGTAAACATGCATCCTTGATATTACACTGTAAAAGCATCGTTTTAGTGGTGGACTGTAACCCAGTCCTCTTGCGTTTGGGCACTTGGAGCTGAAAGATGAGTGAATGCAACCTGTGCTCTGTGGCCACAGCAGCAGACCAAAGGAGACCCAAGTGCTATTTCCCACAGACCCAAGTGCTGTTTCCCACAGACATCCCAAAGCCATTCTGCTCCATTAAGTCTGAGTGCTGGACATTGGACAGCTTGCATCAGCTTCAGGTACAAGGTTTTTCCTTCTTTGACCCAGTCTGCAAAGGCAGTGTAGCTATTTATGATGCTTTTCTCACTTTAAACACTGGAACTTCAGGGACATCAAGATAGTAGATGACACTAAGGTTGATCACCAGTTTAACAGAAGCAGAGTAAGAAATACAAAGGAGTCACAGAACAGGTGAGGAAGGCATAGTGGATTTATTGAGAAGGCACACTGATAGTATTTACATAGGTCTAGTTTAGGTTATTTTCTACCTCTCAGTCACCATACAGAAGTGTATAACATCCATTTACTGCCTGATCATCATAAGCCTGTTCCATTTCAGGTATTGTAAAATAGAGGAGAAATTTCACATGTATGAGAGGATCTTGTAGGGAAAATAATGGAAACCAAGTAATTGCTAAAGTATTGAGGCTGGAGAGCTGACACCCTGCTGGTTAAATGCTGGGGAGCCATCTTGCATAGCCTCTGGAGACACAAACTAACCTTTTCTCTTCCAGGGGTGTTTTGCCACCATCACCATTGCCAGCCTGGGAATAAAAGAAACTCTGTTTCCTCGCCTTGCAGACAGGTTGTGCTAAGAGGTGCCATCCCCTATCCAGGTGTCTTCACACCATTTAACTGGGTTAAAAAAAAAAAAAAAAGAAAAAGAAAAAAAAAAAAAAAAAAGCTGTTCTTTGTGCTAAATTGCTTCCTCACTTCACAAGACGTGAAAGTCTTTTCTCTCTCTCTCTCTCACATGTCAATGTTTCACTCCTTCTGGGGAGACATCTGGTCTTTTTTTTTAATGCACTCTGCTCCTTAAATGCTGTATCTGAGACAAATCAGGTCATGCAAAGCCAGGCCCACAAAAGCTTTGAGGTGACTCAATCCTGTGAAATCAGTGAGAGTCGGGTGCCTAAATCTCGTTGTGAGTCTGTGTCCAACTAGCTTTGAATGATGTCAGTTGAATATATACTTTACAGTAGTCAAGAGTGGAGCATCCCGGGCTGATGTGTATCTTCCTCAGAGGGCCAATAAAGAAAGGCTGAGGGAGCTGGACAGGTTCAGCCTGGAGAAGAGAAGACTGGGGAGACATCATTGCAGCCTTCCAGTATTTAAAGAGAACTTAAACAAAAGGGAGATTGACTTTTTACACAGACAAATAGTGACAAGGCAAGTATGAATGGTTTAAAACTAAAAGAGGGCAGATTACTTTAGATGTCAGGGAGCATTTTTTTTCACTCAGAAGATGGCGAGGTGCTGAAAAAGGGTGCCCAGAGAGGTTGTGGATATCTGATCCCTGCAGGTGTTCAAGGCCAGGTTGAATGGGGGCCTGGGCAGCCTGAGCTGGTGGGTGGAACTCCTGCCCACAGAAGAGGCTTGGAACTGGATGGGCTTTGAGGTCCCTTTCAACCCAAGCCATTCTGTAATTCACCCCACAAATACCACCAATGATTAGCTGATTCAGCACTATTTCACCCAGTCAACTGAAGGAAAGATTTCCACACATACGTTAGTGCAGGTGTCATGAAAATGGAATTACGTAGGGTCCATATATCTTTTCACTGAGTACAAGGTTGTTTTCTTTTTGTTTGCTTCTTTTTTAAGATGAGAGTAACACGTTTCCCTTTTCCATTTAGATGGTCCTGGAGGTTAAAACAGAACTTTCTTCATTAATTGTTGTGTTTTGATGCCTCTGTAAGCTTTGGAGATGGAAGGTAGAAAGGTAGCCAGAGATTAGAAATCTTGGGGTCTTGGGTCAATTGAAATTTCCACATTCTTCCATTCACCTTCCTATGAAGAAAGGCTAAGTGAACTGGGTCTGTTTAGCCTTGAGAAAAGAATGCTAAGAGAGGGGACCTGATCCAGGTCTATAAATATCTGAGGTGTGGGGGGCAAAGTGGCGAGGCCAGACTCTTTTCAGCAGTGTGTGGAGACAGGACAAGGGGAAACAGCCAGAAACTGGAGCATAGGAAGTTCTGCATGAATGTGGGCAAGAACTTCTTTACGGTGAGGGTGGTGGAGCACTGGAACAGGCTGCCCAGGGGGGTTGTGGAGTCTCCTTCTCTGGAGATATTCAAGACCCACCTGGACGCCTGCCTGCGCAACCTGGTGTAGGGAACCTGCTTTGGCAGGGGGGTTGGACTGGATGATCTCTGGAGGTCCCTTACAACCCCTACAATTCTGTGATTCTGTGATTCTTATTACCTATGAACTAACATCAACCCTGTCTATGTCCTAAGCATTCATTTCTCATCTACTACTCTGAGCTATGTGACAGCAAGGAAAGTCTCACTTACAAGAACTGTCTGCCTGGGAAGGAATGTCCTAGAAAGCTGGAGGTGTGGCAGACAAGCAGATTGAGATGGTGAGAGGATCATCCTTCCAGGGTTGGCAAGATGATGTGGGCTGTTCAGATAGAGACATAAATCCTACCAGTATGTTTCGTGAAGGCAAAGCTTTGCACATTGGCTTTAGAGGGTGTGTGGGGACGGTCTAAATGAAGAAGGACATGTTTGTCTCTGCATGTCTCTTATGATGCTCATATGTGAACCAGCCTTAGTATTTTCAAGTTCCATGCACGCTTATAGTATCATGAATATTTCAGTGTTAAGTATTAGTATGAGTTCATGCATAAATTTATAGATGAAGGGGGTACGTGACTGAATAATAATGTATGAAAACTCTCCTTAACAGACCTGGTTTTTTTTTTTGCCTAGGGGCTCTTGATTCTGTACAAACACTAATATTTGTCACTTTTATACCAGAAGCCACAATATTACGACCAAGATGTCATACATGCATGGCGGATAGATAAGACAGACAGATTTCTTGTTTTCCACTGCATTGCTTTTGAATACATCCTGGCAAGGCTGACTCACCCTTTTACCTTTCGAAGGAAGACAAATTGCTTTCCAGGAGCTTCATTGTGTACAGGTTATTTCTGAGCAGCTTCCTTAATTAAACCTTATCTGTTGTGTGCGTAATCTACAGAAGAAGAGCCCTCATCTTTTTTTTTTTTTTTTTTTTGTGGGAACAGAAGTTTACCTCCAAACAATCTGCTTCTCACCCAACCCATTGTTACACAACATGACATACATACTAGATAGATACCGTGTCCTACCCCAGAAGTAGCTTCAGGCCAGTAGCCTCAAAATAAGTCACTTCAAATGCCTAGGATGCTGCAGTGGGGAAAAACTGAATAGAAGTGGGATTCCTGAGGGCCACTAAGAGCCATCTGAAATGGCACAGTCCAACTATTAGAACATTGTTTTAATTCATGACCTTAAAACCCATCTCTGACCCAGCCCCAAGTTCCTTATCTTTTATATCTGAATTGATGCTGTAAGTGCCCTGTTGGAAATACGTTCTGCAATTGTGAACCTTGCAGTCTGGCAGGGACTCAAACTGATGTCATCCCAACTGGGATAAGGGGACAGTGATGTCATTGGAATAGCAATGAGGCTTTTAGCTCTGTAATATGGTAGTTGCAGGTGCAAGGTTCCAGTCTGATATCCCAGAAGAGGAAAAGCACTCTCCCGCTCCTGGCCAGATAAAAGGTGGCTGGCCAGTGAGCCCTGCAAGCACCTTGGTCACAGCTCTCCTGTCAGGAGAACCCCCCCTGCAGCAGGAGGGAGAGAAGCTGTCACAGAACTGGATAGCCCTGATGGCAGGGTATCTGCTCTGGAGAAAGCTGTCACCAAGGTATGCAGCAAGGCTACGTTTCATCACAGCTGTCCTAGTGACATGAGATCTCTCTCTTCAATTCAAGCAATAGTTTTCATCTTTTGTCCAAAGACTGAAATTTTGTCATGTTCACTAGTGGTTTGACATGAATCAGACATACTATACTGGATCTTTAGGATCTTGTAGTTATTTTTCCAGTTTCCCAATCATGCTGCTGTTTGAAACTGATGACAGACCTTTGTGAGGGTCAAAACTAGGGCATGTGTTACTTGGTGCTAGAAAGGAATATCTGTGTCCATGTACCTGTGTCTATGTCTGTGCTGCTCTGGCTTCAGTATAACACAGATATATTCAAGCTCTCCTTAAACCAGGTTGCCTACACATTAGTAGTAATGTTGCTACAGCAACACAGGGCTTAGTGCAAACTGCAAAGCTTGCCTAAAGAACAGGATAGGTGAACCTGTGCAGAACTCTGCTCAACTCGTCTGGGTCACAGTGCAACATTAGCTGTGCTGGTGCATTCAGACCCATGCTCAACCCTGCACAGCTATGCGGAGCAGCTCTTTTCCATGATGATTTGGGGCTGCTGGCTTCTTGGCCACCATAGCCACACAAGTTCACCCCTGTTTACCTGAGGAACAATCCTGCTTGAACACCGGGGCAGGGGACCTTGTCCTCACTGGTGGCTCCAGAAGGATGTGGTGGGTAGCATTTCTTGCCTACTGGTGGCCAAGTGTTGGGTTTGCTGGCGCTGCTTTGTTCACATGTGCTTACCCATCTGTCTCACATCAGTGTTTTCATTCTGCATGGGAACAATCCTTTACAGTCTGTTTCTCAGTGACTGCTGCCTGTGGCCAGTCCACTGTCACCCTCTTTGCACGCAAAGTGTTTCCAGCACCGTGTGTTGATACAGCAGTGTCTCCTCCCTTACTCCAGCTGCAGTCTTTTGGGGCGTATTTATGGACTTCTTCTGGTTCTGGTTCTTTCCCCAGATGGCATCTCTCACTTGCAGTGGTCTGAGGAGTGGTTTCTTCTTCTCTTGCAGAAATAAACACTTGCTATCTTTCTCAGCCAGCTCATTTTCTTTCTTTTGTGACCTGAGCCAGTGTTGGAAACCAGGTGCAGACAGTAAAAGTGCTTCTGAGTAGCTCTTTTGAATGCTTCCCAATGGGAATATTAATAGAACAGTGTCCTTTCATCAGTATGCAGCTGAGCTGTTACTTGCCCAAGAGCTGCTAAAGTTATTGGGGTGAAGCATGGTATGACCTGTAAATTCAGTGGGATTTTACAAAATGAGCATTATCTGTCTGCAGCAGACCAGCATGAAGTATGGACTCTGTTTTGGTCCCATTTAAGTCTTTAATGCATGGCTTAAGTCTAAAAAAACAGGAGGAATGCTTGTTCTTTGTTGTAAAGCTATTCTACACAACGGTCAGAGAAATAATCATAATCTGCTGAAATTGGAAAGACTGATATCTATCTGCCCATTATTTCTACAATGAAACCAAGAGTAGAGAGCAGAGAAAAAGGGCTTGGAGTGCTTACAGGCAGGCCATTTGTGAGGAGGATGTGTGTGTGTGTGTGTGACAGCATGCATCTGTGGCAGGGCGAGTGGCAATAATGGTCTGTGCAGGCAAATCCAAGCCAAAAAGCTACAAAGCACAAAACACTTGATGTAGTTAGAGTCACATGTGTGTGAAACAAAGTTTCATTAAAAAGGAACAAAGATTTGAAGGCAAAAGAGGATCTGGAAAGGCTGTGGAACACCCCTTTGGGAGAGTATTATTTTGAAAATGACTGGGGGAAAAAAATGGAAAATTTCAAAATGGATGGGAAAATAAATCATGGCAATAGTGACAGCCCAGCTAGTGCAAGCCTTTCTACACAGGCAAGTTGCTCTGAACATCGCTAGCAGAGATGATGGGGTGCTTTAAATTTCTTTTACCAATCCCGTGTCTGCCCAGCCATAGGATGAAATCAGAGCCAGTGGCCTCAAAACCATACCAAATGGAATGGCTGCTTCCAAACTTGTCACCTGTTAGCAGGAGGGGAGGGTGAGACTTTTCCCAAATGAAGAAGAGCCTGGGCTGCACCTGGAGTAGTTTTAGCTTACCTAATCGTAGAATCATAGAATTGCTCAGGTTGGAAAAGACCTTAAAGATCATCAAGTCCAACTGCAACCTAACCATACTACCCTGTTTTCTTCTCTGCCCTCCTTCCTTGTTCTTCTTCTAAGGTTGAAAAAAATGAGGATGGGGACCAAAAGATTGAGCAAGATGGCATCAAACCAGAAGATAAAGCTCATAAGGCAGCCACCAAAATCCAGGCCAGCTTCCGTGGACACATAACAAGGAAAAAGCTCAAGGGAGAGAAGAAGGCAGATGCCCCCGTATCCGAGTCTGAGGCCGCCGATAAGAAGGACGAAGGCCCTGCTGGCGGAGCGCCTGAGAACAAAGAGAGCGAGGCTTCCGCTGCCACAGAGGCCAGCGCCGCCGACAGTGCGCAGGTGGACGAGGGCAGCAAAGACAGCAGCGCGCCAGCAGAGGAGAAAAAAGGGGATGGAGCCGCTGACACAGGCTCAGAGCAGCCAGCCCCACAGGCTGCCACTCCTGCCGCCTCCTCGGAGGAAAAACCCGTTGCCGCTGCTGAGACGGAAAGTGCCACTAAAGCTTCCACTGATAACTCGCCATCCTTGAAGGCTGACGAAGCCCAAGACAAAGAGGAGCCTAAACAAGCCGACGTGCCTGCTGCTGACACCACTGCCACCACCACCCCTGCCGCAGAGGATGCTACTGCCAAGGCAACAGCGCAACCCCAAATGGAGACAGTGGAGAGCAGCCAAACCGAAGAGAAGACAGGTGAGTGGGCGCCTCGGTAGGGAGTGGGCTTCTCCAGAAATGGGTGTCTGCCTTGTTCTCTTGCAGATGCCTCTGAGAAAGGGGGAATGCCTTTGATAGGTTTTGTGGGTGGTGGATGTGCATGCTCTTCCTTAACACCCTCTCCTCTGCTTCCCAACATCTTTCGGAAAAATTGCATCTCCTCTTGAGGCTCTTGTTCCTCTAGGTAGAGGTGCCAGCTAGCCCTTTTCCGCATGGTGGTAGGAGAGGGTCAGTCATCTGTGGGGCCTGGAGGAGCCTGCGAGAGCTCCCAAGCTCTTCACAGAGAGAGGTGAACTTCCTAAGTCACACTAACACAGGCAGCTCGTGTGAGGCAGCGAAACAGCCCAGGCTGACAGCAGCTCACTGGAGGCTGCCACCTTGAGCTGAGAATCTCACAGGTGAAAAGCACTCTCATACTGCATCCATTTAGCCTTGCTGGTGGGATGGTAAAGAAGGAGCAGAGTCTTTTTTCCATCTGCCTAAGAATGGCTGAGATCGTTGGTACAACCTTGTCCTATTATCAGCATCGTTAATAGTTTTAATTCACAGAAGTAGTACTTCTAGTCTGCTTGGAGTAGCCTGCAAGAGCCATGCATATCAATTGCATGAAGCTTTCAGACATATGTCAGGTAGATTATACCCACGTGATAATAGGATCAGGTAGGAAAGGGAAGATTAAAGGCCCTGACAGCTCAGTGAATGAGGACAGGAGAGAGAGAGCTAAATGCAAACAGTCAGTCCAGGAGGCATTTTCCAATTCTTTCTCCTAACCAAACTGCTGGTCTGTTTAACTAGTTCCCCTGGGAAGAAGTCAAAAGTTTGGAGAGGCAAAAGTGAGCATTTTTGACAGTAGCATATTGTTTGCAAACCATAAAGAAGAGCTGATACTAAATTATGATACTGAGATAGGTGGAAAACACATCAAAGACCTGTTTTTGCTCTTGTTCTTTACCTTCTGTAAATTATCAAAGAAAAACAACATAAATAAAAGAAACAGTACATCAGAGGCAGGCACCACATGAAACTTGATCAAGAGGCAGTGCAAAGCATAACTGGCCTCCACATTCATGAGACACTCAATTGTAGAATGCACTCTGTGATCAACAGCTTGTTGAGGAAAAAAATGTAGTGTATCGCCTTGATTTTCATAAACCGCCTTATGTAAATGATAGAGAGCATCTTCATCCAGACTTGCACTCATTGATGTTTTTTCCTCATTTCATTTGTGTGAATGACTTCTCTTCCAAAATGAGAATTCCAATTCTACAGTTAGGCTTCCAAGCTTCATAGCTAATTCAGGGCCTCAGGTGACTGCACCCACTCAGCAAAGTGGAAAGATAAGGAAGTACTTATCCAAAAGAACAGATAAGTACTCAGAGAAGAGCTTGTGCAAAATAATTCTGATTTAATGTGAGGACAAGGGGAACTGCTTTGAGGAGTGTGACTCTAAGCTGAAAGTACATAACAGCAAAGGGATGCTTGTTTTACCTCCTTTCATTTAAGCATTTCTAGAGATAAACCTTGAATTTGTATTCACCATGTTGGCTCTTTGTGGTCTCCGTCCCGTCTGTCTTTCGCTTTATATGATGAGTTGAGTGGCAAAATAAATGGTACATGATTTGAGAAATCTAATTTGGTAGGTTGCATGCTGTATTTGCATTGTATTTATACATGAGCAAAGGTATAAACATCACTGGTAAGAACAGAACAGAGTAAATCAGTATTTTGGAGTCCTATGTACACAGAATAATGAGTGCAAATTAACTCTTGGTTAAGATTTGGAGTGCCTTATTCCTAAATAGGAATAGTTATTCTGCTTTGAATTAACATCCTATTTTTATTCAGTATAATATTCTGTAATGGATAGAGATAGGCAATTAATAGCATTAAGATATTTCACTCGCTTAATTTTACCTGTTTTCAATGATCAGTAATCAAATAATGTTTTTTTTCTACTCAGTATTCTGAGTCATTTGCAGATATCTTCCCCATGGTCTTGTTGCCTTTAACATCATTTGAAGTGGGAACATTACAATTTAATATACATTTGCAGATGCTGCTGCTGCTTATGTAAATAACTAGCCAACAGAGTAAGTTACGAAATCTACAATCAAATATGTATTTAAAAATGAGCTTTCAGTGATTATTTGATTGTTCAAGGCCAGTATGTGCATCTATTCAGACTCACTTAATATGCATGCAGTAACACTCAAGCTTATAAATGTTTGCAGATAGCAAACATGGAAGGTGTGTGGCCACAGTTAAACTGATATTCTCTTTAAAATGTTAATGAATATAGATTTTTTTTTTCTAAATTCCTATTAAAGGATGGTATCAGCCTTCTAGTCACAAAGTCAAACAGCTGGGTATATGCCCCCAGAGCAATGCAAGAAGGAAATGAAAAAAACAGATTAAATAGGCCTTCTTGTCTGTCTCTTTGAGAATGCTAGGTTGTGTTCTGCAATATGCTCTATAGCACAATGTCCAGAATAGCAAGAAGCAGCTCTCCCTTCAAAGCATCTTCCACAGAAGAGCGTCATCACTGTATCAGAGATCCCACAGACAGAAAATATTTCCTGTTAGGATGCCCAAATTCTCTTTCTCTTCATTCTGTTATTCCCTCTCATCTCTTTAAACCTCTCTGTTTCTCTCTCTTGGCACTTACGCCTTTCATAGTCTTAAAGACACGTACTGTGTCTCGTGCTCTCTCCCCATCTTCACCCAGTAAACATATCATTCACTGGTGGTTGCTGGCATGGCTAAACTAGTTGATTGTTGTTGAAAGAGGGAGGGCTACCAAACATCTGCCACTCCGATACTCCGCCAGCCTGGGGACAGACCCTGTTTCAGCTTCATCAGTTCCCTTCTCCCAGAAGTTGTCCCCTTGGCATTCAAAGGTCATCTCTTATCGTTTCTGTGATCGAAGACTGGCACAGTAGTAGAATGCAGTGTCAGGCTGCCAAAAATAAATCAAATTGGCTCCTCGCCAGTGTCATTGGTTGGCTGGTTGCCATAGCATGTTTGGCTGCTACTACCGTGAGGCGTGCCGACCGTGCTACTTTTGTGCAGTCATGTTCATCTGCCTTGAATTTTACTACAGACTGTAGATAGAGGCTTTATTGTGTCATCTGTGGATATCTTCCATGGACAAACACAAGAAACAGTCAAGGAGGTTTTTTGTCTTCATTAGAAGGCAGGACAAAGAGAGGAAAAGACTAATTAATGGATAAAGAGAACAGCGTGATTTTTAAATGCTTAATATTTAATGTTTCTGGAGTGGGAGGGAGGCTGGGTGATTCTTCATACAATCCTCTAATTCCCCTGACAGACCTCAACCCTCTTTGTTATTCAGTTCCACGTACTCAACCTGTATATACTGATAGTGGCTTAGGAAATTATTTCAACCAACTGTCCTGCATCTAGTATTAGTTGTTCTCATTATCATGGGCATTCTCAATTGTAAAGTAGAGTAGTTTCTAAGCAATCCTCAGTGAATCATCTCTGAGAAAAGTAGATAGATTCCAGTCTGAGGAAGCCATGAAATGAGTCAGTGGGCTTTGTTCAGTGGCTACGGGGGCTGATGTAAGAAAGACATCTTTCTGTTCTCTTCATGACTGGTGGATGACTTGCATGTCAGAAAGCTGTTCTCTTACTTGAGCTTCCTTGCCAAGACTTGCTTTTGTTGACTTTCTAGTTATGATCCAACTTTTGCCCCTTTGGTGTTGGAATTATGCTTAGAGAGATTGCCTTAAATGACAATTTACTCAACGGGTCAAAATGCAAAAGTGACTGGAAGGAATTTATACCTTACATATGGATGGAGAGGTGAGACATTAAATCTAAGTTGCACTGACTTAAATATGTGGAGAGTCCATCAGAGTCATTGGAAAGAATCTACATTAACACAGCTTTGAAGTGAGATCAGCATCCAGCAACAGCAAATTATAGAAGAAGGGATACTGTGAGCCCTATGAGAAGAGGTGAATATCACACAATGTCAGATTCTCTTTGTAATTTACCAGGTTTTCAATGCTCATCTCCAAACTTGGCTAGCTCTCACTTCAAAAGCACTCTCAAGTTGTCAGGTAAGGATACAACAAAGCCCAGAAATGTGAAAGAGTAAATTGTGCCTAAGGAAACAAATTGGTCTTCTTTTGTTGGGAAATGAAGAATGCTTTCTCCTGCTTGATGAAATAACTTTACAATGGAGTAGTTTCACGGCTGAAATGAAAAATCAGCCAGATGTCAATTGTCTTGCATGCATGCAAACCCACAGTTCCCCCTGGGGCCCTGTACCCTGCAAGCAAGGAACACAGGGAGGCACCATCTTCACTTCCTTAGAGGCAGCAAGTCTCTATGGATCCTTTTTCATGGTTTATAGCTGAATAAGTTCTTTGTTTTTAGCTCAATCAGTGTATTGATTGAAGGACAATACTTGCTGCATCTAGAGAGCACTAGCTAAATAAAGGTTTGGAAGGGAAGACTGTCCATTGTCATGTAGGAGCTAGAGAGTACAGCCTGCGCTATGCAAGAGGATTGCAGTTGTATTACTGGAATTTTAGTCTTGGCTTGTGGGTAGCTGGCAGGAGACAGAACAACCTCACTGACATTCCTGTTTCACTGGAGCTTATCTCTGCTGCTACACCTGGCAGCTGAGGAAAGCAATGCAAATGCAGTAGTCCTCCGATGAGTGCCCCAGAGGGAGCAACTCTAAGCAAGCATACCAGCATTTTCCTGTCTGTAGTATCACTCAAGCAAAAAAGTAAGAATATAAATGCAATTTAGGTTACCTGCAACATGCTTCAGGGTGACAAAGTATGTGCCTAGTCCTCAGCTGCTCTGAAAATTTTAATCTTTGCATTGTGCCTAGATGGGTATGTGGATTGCATAACAGTCCTGTGAGGAGCAGAATTTTCCAGACAATAGGAAACTTACACCTGTAATAGATGCAGATTTCCCTTTCTGTTGCAGAGTGAAATATCATCTCTGGTCCCACGTATGTGTCAAATTTGCCATTTTTAAATGAGATACTGCTTGCCCAGTATACATGCAGGCGGTGCTGATGCTAAAGCAAGACCTGACCACTTTTAATGAAATTCTAGGTGGCACTGAGCATATTTACTGATGACACCATGTGGGATGACTCTGGAAAATGTCTCCCAAGGAAAGCAGATTAATCACTGGTTTAGGTCAAGGAGGCCTCAGTTAAAGAGTGGTTAACTGGTTTATTTTGTGAAGGATGGAAATTATAGGAAAGATGATACCTTTTAATGCTGAGAACCACAGCTGTTGCAGTATCAGGTGAGCTACTCCTTGCTGATCATGGCATGCTGGATGGATTTCCTGTCCATGGGGAGGTTGTAAACAACAGCCTTACTGTTGTTTACATCTATATAGCATTCTCACAAGTGGACAAAGTCTTGGACATGTGCAGTACTGAACTTTGTAGATGATGCACACAGCGAGGTTTGCTGAGAGCATTATACTCTTACAGACCTCTGTAGGATAGAGCTCTTGCAAGCAGTACATGCAGATAGAGTTGAAGGCAATACATATTGATGTCATGGTATGTGCTTGTATTGCATAGTGGTCAGTCACACTAATACAGGTCAACTAACTAACTAACTAACACTGTAGCAGCCAAAGCCCATGGTTAAACTTTGCCTAGGTCATGCTTTCAGTCACTGTCTCCTTGTTAGATTGTCTTCTGCAGTGACCTGCTACATACCATCCTCAGAAAATGCTCCAAAATCCCCACATGGAAGGAAGCCTCTCTGCCATAAATGATAGTTAATTTTTTAGCTTAGGAAGTTTCAAATAGCAGACTCTTGGACAGAGCAGACAGACAATGAAATTTAAATGGCAGCTGTTTGCTGTAGCTCCCAGCTGTGCTCTGCAGCACCACCAGTGTCATCTCTTTACACTGGGATCAAGTAGGCTGAATTTTGCAGACAGATATAAGCTTGCAGAGTATCAGCTGGGATTTACAGCTCTGAGGAGCGTCACTCTAGATGTAGCAGCACTGACTCAGTGGTAAAGATGACTGCAGAAAGAAATGGGACTGGGAAGGTTCAGCAGGTCAGAGGGATCAGATTAGTTAAACATTCCTTGAGTGCTGCATAATAGGTGCATTAATACAGGATTACCAGTGGCAGTTCAGCAATCGCTTCCCATCTCTGCAGCAGCTCCATGGAGTCTAGCAGGG
The DNA here is from genome assembly GCA_030625065.1 of Alectoris magna. Lineage (NCBI taxonomy): Eukaryota > Metazoa > Chordata > Aves > Galliformes > Phasianidae > Alectoris > Alectoris magna. The sequence goes on from CM060560.1 coordinate 114,288,702, forward strand.
TGAAGTTATAGAATAACTGCAGAGGGACATAAGAGCTGCCAAGACAAGTCAGAACTAACATTCATTTACTGTACTTCTCTAGCTGCGGCCAGCACCAAATGCTGCTATAGGCAGATGTGGCATTAACTGCCTCTCTACAGATAGGACTCATCCCTGTCCTCTGCCACTTAGAATTTGATTTAACAGCTAAAGTGTGATGTTTTGTCTCTTTCAATACTAATTATAACTAGGGCTTTATGTGGCATATATATATAAATACACAATATCTGATTAACTAAGTGTCAACAGCTTTCCCAACTCCAACCAACTGTGCCATGTCTGGAAAGATTACCAATGAATTGGACATCATTGCCTGAAATATCTTTCTTTACTTGTGTTCATCACATAGAGAACAAAAGCTTCTGATAGCCCTACATTATGCTGTTGCTTATGGTATACAGTGTATTCTATATGCATATGCACAGATGGCACAGAACCACAGACCTTGCTATTTCACTCTTTCCTGACAAAAACACAAACAATGTTTTCAATTGTTTTTTGTATGAAAGAATTCCCAGGCTTTATTGCTTTCTCTGAACTCTTCTTAAATCTACAAATGTTCTTTGTGAAACAGGGTGACAAACACTATGTACATTAGTCCAGAAAAGGCTGTACTTGTCATGTATTTCCAGAAAGGCAGTATTTATTTCTTCTGTGTTTCTCTTCATTCCAGCTCTCATACACACTAACATCTTTGTTTTTTTTTGAATACAGACACTCAGTGATCATGGGTGACATCAATGACATGGAGGTCCATTATACGCTTGAAAGTTGTCCTTTTTGTAAAAGTACAGCACAAATATATTCAGCCACATAGTTCTCTGTGAGACTGGGCAGTGGCTGAGAGAACCAAAGAAGTGGAAATAGTGGCAGGCCCGCAAGTCAGTGGTTGACATGAAGACAGCTACTAGAGTTGGCTTTGTGGGTAGGTTCCACCTTCAGTTCTGAACTTCCAATAGACCATCCAAAACCCCAACTCATGCAAGTTCAATGTGAGCACATCTCTAAGCACAGTGTATTTCTCAAGGCTATATCAGTGCTGCAGGCAGACATAAAGGAGAACTTCCTCATTCCCTAGCTTTCCTCACTGTTGGTATTGAATATTTTTCAGGCAGAAAATAGAGGAGATGGTTAATGATAATGTATTGGAAAAAATTAAGTAATAGAGAGTGTTGCTAGTTTTTTTTTTCTGAAGGGGAATTTGATTTTTCAGGCTAGTAGAACTGTGGTTTTCTTCCCAATTAGAGGATCCCTTTGCATATCCTTTAGCTCTAATACCCTATACCATATAAAGAGCTTTGGCTTTATCATCTCCAACTGTGAATATGTGGTCTGTGGAAATGCTGCTTCTTCCTTTCTGTAGCCTTTGTAAAATCACTGTCAGCATGCAACATTGGACCAGGGCTTAAAATCTCAGCTGACATCCTGGCAGCCAGGTGCCCATGCTGGACATTGGCCCTTTGCTGGGCTGGAGAGTATTCAGGGAAGGAGCTAAAAAACTGGGCAAGGACAAGAGATGCAAAGGAAAATGTTATCCTAATGATAGGAACAGTGAGACTCAAGGCTTCATGTAAATAAGCCTTAGATAGGGGTCATAAGGTCCCAATTAGTCAGTGTTCAAATGACCACACACTTTCCAGCTGTACCTTCAGGCAATAGCAAATGAGTCCTCTTTTCATTATGAAAGAAAACAGACACTATTCAACCTCTTCATTTTCCTCCGGCAAGACACAGTTATTGGGAATGCTATTAATGATGACTGGACATTACCTGTAACCTACAGGGCTTAATGAAGAAGAAAATTTCTCTAACGTTTGGAAGAGCATCCCAGTCCCTATGTTAAAGTTGTGCAGTGCTGCAGAGCCATAACTGACAATGCATTTCATGTACAGGGAAAGGGATGGGAGGGCAGGAGTGAGAGCAGTGGCCAGTGTGCAGTAGCATTCCCCAGTGCTGCTGACCTTGGCAGAACTGTCTTAGCAGCTGTGAAAAGTGTTTCAAAGACCTTACTAGATAACTGATGGAAGAGATGGAAAATGGGATAAAAGTAATTAGAACTGAGGCGATGCAAAGTACTTTTAGAATAGCCTTTTTGGTTCTGAAGGAATTTGAGCATCTGTTGATTTGGAAATAATGCAAACCTCTAAAAAGGAGGAGGAAAGTTTGAATGCAAGCTTGTGTGGATGAAGCCCATAACTGCTTAGTATTTTGAGGAATTTTAATACTTTATCCCTACATTCAGTTTGGCTTTAGGCATAAACATATTCTAGCCCTGACAACCCGTGTTGCCTATCCCAAAATTTATCTTCAAGCTCCTGTTCTTCCTCCCTCCTTGCTTCCATCCTTTACAGCCTGTTTGGAAGCAACACTCACCAATGGCAGCTGCAGCTAAAGGGCTGAAATATAAACCTCACCAATTTAAGTAAGGCTAGGATTTCACCTGTTATTTTGTCATCAGCGTTGTAAGAGATTCAGAACAATCTTCAGTCATCAATGCTGAAACAAGAGAGAAGCCAGTGGAGATCCAGCCCTGGGCTGGAGTCTGCCATGCTGCACTTCGGAAAGAAAGTGAGTTGAGGAAATCCGTAGTCTTAATCTCAGATCTGCTTGCAGATGATCTATTTGCTTCCTCCACTGTGAGGACTCTACTGTAACAAAAAAGAGGGACAGCCAGCAGGGTGAGGGAGGTGATTGTCCCCCTCTCTCCTGAGGCTCCATCTGAAGTACTGCATTCAGGCCTGGGGCCTCCAACACAAGAAGGACATGGAGCAGTTGGGGCAGGTCCAGAGGAGGGCCATAAAGATGACCAGAGGGCACCTTGGCTGTGAAGGAAGGCTGAGGAAGCTGTACTGGTTCATCCTGGAGAAGAGAAGGCTCCGCAGAAACCTCATTGTGGCCCTGTCAGTACTTGAGGGGAGCTTATGAACAAGATGGAGACCAACATTTTACATGGTCTGATAGTGGTAGGACAAGGAGGAATGGTTTTAAACTAAAAGAGAGGAGATTTAAGTTACAAGTTAAGAGGAAATTATTTACTCAGGGGGTGGTGAGGCACTGGCATGGGTTGCCCAGAGAAGCTGTGGATGTCCCATCCCTGGAGGCATTCAAGGCTGTGTTGGATGGGATCCTGGGCACCGTGATCTAGTTACTGACAACTCTGCACATGGCAGGGGGTTGGAACTGGATGACAGGACAAGGGGAAACGGTTTTAAACTAAAGGAAGGAAGATTCAGATTAAATGTCAGGGGGAAGTTTTCCACTGAGGGAGTGGTGAGGTGCTGGAGCATGTTGCCCATTGAGGTTGTGGATGCCCCATCTCTGGAGGTGTTCAAGGCCAGGTTGGATGGGGCTCTGGGCAATCTAATCGAGTACTTGATCTATGTGTTGTAAACACTTCCTGTGGTGGGGGGACTGGAATGTGGAATGTGGTGATCCTTGAGACCCTTCCAACTGCCATTCTGAGATTATATGATTCTGTGATTCTGTGAATAGTGGCCTGCTTTCAATTGTGGTCAGAAGAGGTGGCAGTTTTACTGCATTCATGGAGTGCTGCAGATTGGCAAGTCAGTGGGACTGGTAAGATCCTTCAGCAATGTAAATGATTTTAGCACATCCTTAAGCTTTTATATGCGTATGAAGGTAGTATTGCACAAATCCTTCCCTGCACTACTGCCAGTTCTTTGTTTGGAGACCTAACAGCGTGGCTAAACACAGTGCCAGGCACAGGGACTAAACTTCACCTCCTGTCCATAACACAGCCTCTCCTAACACACCTACGGCCCGAGCAACGAGGCACTGGGGAGAAACACACAGCACTTGCACTGTACAGCACCAGTGCTGTGCGTGAATGTTTAGATTTGGTCTCAAGAGATACTAACCCGGTACTGTTCACTACACTCAATAAAGACACACAGAATGAGAAATAAAATGTTTCTTTCTGCCTTAGGCTAGAAACCTTCACAGCTTAAACCAAATGAGTGAGAAAGATGGATGAAGTCACTGACTTCTACCTGAGGGAACAAGGAGAAAATTCCAGTCATTCCTGAATGATGTAGCATGGTTCTAGTCCTCATTTCTAGCAAAACAGGTACACATGTTTCTGACAAACAGAGGGCTTGAGCCTTACTGCAGTTCAGACTGCCTCCACGCAGAGCTTCTGAGTCCTGCCAGGCTCTATTTTTTTCCGTGAAATGTGTTTTCATTAAAGATCCCTTTAATTTCAGCATCTTCTCCAGTGACGTAGGTGATGACATTGAGTGCACCCTCAGCAAGTTTGCAGATGACAGCAAGCCGAGTGGTGCAGTTGATACAGTAGGGGTAAGGGAAGCCATCTAGAGGGACCTGGACAGGCTGGAGAAGTGGGCCCATGAGAACCTAATGAGGCTCAATAAGGCCAAATGCAAGGTGTTGCACTTGGGCTGGGGCAATCCCAGGTATTTATACAAACTGGGGGAAGATCTCCTTGAGAGCAGCCCTGCGGAGAAGGACTTGGGGGCCCTGGTGGAAGAGAAGCTGGACATGAGCCAGCAGTGTGTGCTTGCAGCCCAGAAGGCTGCATTAAAAAAGGGGTGGCCAGCAGGGAGAGGGAGGTGATTGTCTCCCTCTACTCAGCTCTTGTGAGGGCCCATCTGCAGTACTGTGTCTAGGCCTAGGGCTTCCAGCACAAGAAAGTCATGGAGCTCTTGGAACGGATTCAGAGGAGGGCCACTAAGATGATCAGAGGGTTGGAGCACCTCTGCTATGAGGAAAGGTTGAGGGAGCTGGACTTGCTCAGCCTGAAGAAGAGAAGGCTTCAGGGAGACCTCATTGTGGTCTTCCAAAATTTGAAGGGAGTGTATAAACAGGAGAGGGTATGTCTGTTCACAAGGGTGGACAGTGGTAGGACAAGGGGGAATGGTTTTAAACTGAGGCAGCAGAGGTTTAGGTTAGATATTAGGAGGAAGTTTTTCACACACAGGGTGGTGATGCACTGGAACAGGTTGCCCAAGGAGGTTGTGGATGCCCCATCCCTGGAGGCATTCAAGGCCAGGCTGGATGTGGCTCTGGGCAGCCTGCTCTGGTGGTTGGCGACCCTGTACATAGCAGGGGGGTTGAAACTAGATGATCTTTGTGGTCCTTTTCAACCCAGGCCATTCTATGATTCTATGAATTTGTCAAAATGAAACATAACATACCAGAATCAGGAATTGTGGGATTTCTGGATGAAAGTAGTAAGAGAAACCTTTGTCTGTTTTTATAGTAGCAAGCAAGTGAAGGTACTCCCTGAAGTGGCAGAAGACAACGTGTGTCCATCCTTACATTAGGAAAATGAAATCCAGTAAGCTTAGCAAGGAAGACATTGGGCTGTTGGCTGTGCTGGATGTTTCCCTTGATGCCTCTTGCTGTAGTTGTTCCACTTCATATAAATTATTTATTATTTATTGGGACCAAGATGTGGAGCTTGATCTCCCCCCTTCCAGATGAATGTCCTCACTACCAGACTACAGAATCAATCTTCTTCTCCGGCCTAATGAATATTTAATGACTCATGGAAGTGGAACAGCTCCAGTAGGAGAGGAAGAGTGAGAGAGACGTGTTCATCCACATGGATATCCCAAAACACCACTCTGTGACCAGCATGCAGGACCTGAGCCAAGAACCTTTGCAGGGAAAAACATCAGCCAGAGAGGAACCAAGGGAAACAACATGAGCACAAAGCAGTGGGGTGCCATTGCCTCTGCTTCAGTGCAATTTCTGAGTGGCTCAGGCCTGGTCAAGTTTATGCCTCAGATAAGAGTACATGAACCATACAAACAAGCTTCAGCTTTGCCAGTAACAGCCAAGGTGAACCTGCTGCTTCACCATTCTGGGTGATGTAACCACCTGGCTGTGCCCCGGCGAGGTGTCATTTGTAGCATTTGCAGCCACACTGCTCAAAGAGACCAAAATTCATTACTTTCCTAATTGAACTGTTATTGTGAAAAGCCAATTAAACAGAAATGGCTATCATGCGGCGGCCACTTCGATGCACTTTGGTGCAGTGCTTACATTGGAGGACAGAAAGTCCTTCCTGTGAGAGGGACTGTCTTTCTCCTTCCTGGGAGAAGATTACTTTGCTGTGTTTTTTTTGTTGTTGTTGTTGTTGTTTTTGTGTTTGTTTTTTCTTTAAAGCTGCCATATTTAGACTAAAACTAGAATTAGCTATGCTAGCTGCTGCCCCTTTTGCAGCAAGAGATTTCTTGGGGCAGAAGAGGCAAGTATGCTGCCTGGCCTTGTGCTGTAAGATAAGATGGGTTCTCTTACATCACAACCCTAAGACATTGCCATAGGCACCCAGGGAAGAGGTCCCCAACCATGGGAGGATCAGGCCTTTGCAGGGTTAGATCAAAAAGTTCCCTATTACCCATCCACCTTTTCGGAATGGGTGCTGTTATTCCTGCTCTTTCCAACCATGAAGGGCTGTGATTAAGCGGTCCCAAAGAAGGGATTTGGGTTTGAGGTTCCTACACCAGCAATGCCATTTCATGTTCTCTCCAGTTGAGGATTTCTCTACCAGACTTCTTGATTCACAATGTCTTTTCCTGCATCCAGGCTGTTGCAGCACATGTGAAGACCTCCTCCCATTGAAAAGAACAGCAAAGGCTCCCAATAATTTCAGTGGGAAAGCATTAATCCCAAACTACCTCCCAGAGAGCTGTTGCTGTGTTTTGCACAAAACATATTGGGATCCTACAGGTCAGCATATGGGAAATATTAACGTCTTTGATGCAAAGAGCTCATGTTGGTGACGTTGCAACTGCTGGGGGCAGTTATCAACAAAATGGCCGTGTGGAAGGCCTGACAACAAGCATTTAATTCATTTTAGCATCAAATTTGCAGAGCCTTGAAACAAAGTAATGATCTCTAAATGAAATTTCCCTTTTGCTTCAGTACAAAATTGGAGGATGGCAAAGGGAAGAAAAAGAGACATTTTATTTCCTCTCCTTGATTGTAATTCCCTGCCTTCAGCTAGATCAATATCATTTCTGCTGGAGATGGAGGCTGCCTCTGGTTTCCATGGCAATCTGAGTTGTTGGAGGCTTGCAGGCTCCATGAATCCCCAATTTATCAGCCTTCCAGGATTTAATAATGGAGACTAGCAGTCAGGCAGCTTATGAATGGCACATGTCTTTTGGACTGGGGGAAGGGAGGTGGGACCGTGGCTTGTAGTAAGGGCTGCAGCAATTTGTTTTCCTGTCAGTGACAGCTGAAAGGGGAGGAGAACAAGGGGAGGAGCAGCACATTAATTCCGGATGCACCAAAGGAATTTCTAGACCTTTTTGCTGCAATTACAGAAAATTTCCTCTTCTGGCCTCTTTTCCCTTGCCAATATTGCCAAAGCAGGGGAGGAGAGCAACCTCACAGCCTGTCCCATGTGACAAGGTGGGTGGGAGCTGAAGACTGAGACCCAAAGGCTCCAGCACTGCATGTTTCCTTCCTCTCCCGAGCCCTCTTTATTTCAGGATCAGCAGTGCATGAATGCCAGCAGGCTGCCACTGTTTTGGGTTCATTTTTTCCCCCTACTGATCGTACCACAATTGCCAGGCTGATCAGCAGAGCTGTCACTCTCTGTGCATCTGCCAGGACTCTCCAAATGTGCACCTCCATCTCCAAAGTGCTGTAAGCTTCATTCCCTGAATTAATTATTTTTCTGGGATTGTCCTGGTTGTACAGGAATCACTAGCAATCACTTCAGTCAGGCTACTTTGGTCTCACTTGCCCATGATCAGCTCCGAGTATTTCCATTCCCTCTTATCTTTTGTCTGATTTCTCCTCTATGATCTCACAGGGCAACAACAGTAGAGAGGCAAAAGAATAAATGGATGCATCTTGTGAAGACCTTGGTACTCTTTCCCTTCACATTTCCTGTTTCCAAAACATTTTTCAGCATTTAATCCAACTTAGGAGGAAAAAATGGGTGACACAAAAGAGTACTCATGTACGATGAGACGGGGACATCTTGTTTTTCAATGCATATGCCGAGTGCAGCTGCCAAATGTTACATTCCACAGCTGGAAGCCAGTAAAAACCCCTGTATTCAAGCTGTTTAAATCACAAGGTATTTAATTAATTAAAAAGAGTTGCCTTTATGGTGTGTAGGACCTTTGTGAAATCTACTGGAGTAGCAAATGTGAAGAGCAAAGAACAACTGCTGGGTTATTTCTTCCCCAGTATTCCTATTTCAGAGAGGTAAAGTTGTGAATGCTGTTGTTCTGCCTGCTGTCTTGTGATGGCTGGCTGGTAATATTGCTCAGATTGCTGCACTTCCAGTTTGGGCCTGAAATTAGGGCTCTGGGGAATTTCAGAAATCACAGGCCTTTTTGCTGAGCACCACAACCAAGCTGCTGCCCCTATGAAAGTGCTGCTGGGAGAGCTGAGGAGACACAGCCACATGGGAATACCACAGGCTTTTGTGTGACCACATCCCATCTCCTCAAACTGTGCTCTCTAAAATGCAGATAAAAGCTCTTGCTTCCCCACTAGGAGGATGCAAGAATTAAATACCTCCATGATTGTGAGTTAGGCCATTGTTATGGTGACAAGGATCACATAAATACATTGCTGTCTGCCTGTAGAAATTTGGGAAGGTCACAGTGAAGAGGGCTCTTAAGTTTCACACAGATCTGGGTGTGTCATAAATGTATGATTTAGGTATTATATCCTGTATAATAAGCTTTTTTAGAAGGGATAGGCAAGGTAGGAGGGGCGGGGGAGTTGCAGTCTATGTTAAGAAGTGGATAGACTGCAAAGAGCTGCCTCTGAGAAACAGCCATGACCAGACTGAGAGTTTGTGGGTTAAAATTAGGGACTGGACCAATAAAGGACATCTGGTGGTCAGGATGTACTACACTCTGCTTGATCACAGGGATCCTGTTGACTTCTTGCTTCAGCTACAAGAGACGTCATTCGCAGGCTCTCATACTAATGGGGGATTTCAACCACCCAGATGTCTGCTGGGAAGCAACATAGCAAGCTGCAAGCAATCCAGGATACTCCTTGGTTCCGTTAAGGATAACTTCCTGGTCCAGGAATTGGACAGACCAGCCAGAAGTAAAGCCTTACTGGACTTGGTGCTCATCAGTGCAGTAGATATCATTAAAGATGTTAAGATTGGAGGCAGACTGGGCTGTAGTGACCATGGCATGGTCAAGTGTGTGATCTTGAGCACTGTGGGCCTGGCGAAGAGCAGAGGCAGGAGTGAAATTCTGGCTGTTTAAGGAGTCACTGGATGAGATCTCCTGGGAAACTGTCCTTAGGAACAAAGGAGTGGAACAGAGCTGGCAGCTATTTAAGGACACCTTTCTGAGAGCACAAGAGCTCTCCATCCCTCGGCATAAGACATCAAGCAGAGGAGGCAGAAAATTGGCATGGCTGAGCAAGGACATACTGGACAAACTGAGGGAAAAGATGGAAATGTACGTACACAGGAAGCAAGGATGGGTGACCAGGAAAGAATACAGGGATGCTGTCTGAACATGCAGAGATGGGATCAGGAAAGCTGATGGAAATTGAACATGGCAAGACGTGAAAAGTAATAGGAAGGGATCCTTTAGACACATGCATCAGAAAAGACAGGCAAAGGAGAGTATATCTCCTCTGATAAATGAGAAGGGAGATCTGGCTTCAACAGATATGGAAAAGGCTGAGGCACTAAACAAGTTCTTTGCCTCAGTCTTCTCTGGCAGTCATGCTTTCCATACCTCTCGTGTGTACAAGTCTATGCGGTTGGACAGCATGCATCCCAGAGTCCTGAAGGAACTGGTTGGTGTTGTTGCCAAGCCACTTTCCATCATATTTGAAAAGTCATGGCTGTCAGATCAAGTCCCTGTTGACTGGAAAAAGGGAAACATCCCTCCCATTGTTAAGAAAGGTAGAAAGGAAAATCTGTGTAACTATAGGCTGGTGAGCTTCACATTTGTGAGGATCGTGGAACAGATCCTCCTGGAAGAGATGTTAAGGCACATGCGAGCAAGAAGTTAAACTGAAACAGCCAGCATGGTTTCACCAAGGGCGGGTCATGCCTGACCAATCTGGTGGCTTTCTACCATGGAGTGAGGGCATTAGTGGACAAAGGAAGTGCAACTGATGTCATCTGCATGGACTTGTGCAATGCTTTTGACGTGATCCTGCACCACATCCTTGTCCCTAAATTGGAAAATATGGAAAATATGGATTTGAAAGCTAGACTATTTGGTAGATAAAAAGTTGGTTGGATGGTCACAGCCAAAGGGTTGTAGTCAGTGGTTCTTTGTTCAAGTGGAGACTGGTGATGAGTGGTGACCCCAGGGGTCCATCTTGGAACTGGTGCTCTTCAACATCTTTATCAATGACATAGACAGTGGGATGGAGTGTACCATTATCGAGTTTGCTGATGGTATGGTTGACGTAATAGAAGGAAGGGATGCCATCCAGAGGAACCTGGACAGGCTTGAAATTGGGCCCACATTAATCTAATGAGGATCAACAAAGCCATGTGTTGCACTTGGGCCAGGGCAGTCCCACATATGTGTACAAACTGGGAGAAGAATTCATTGAGAACAGCCCTGCAGAGGAGTTAGGTGTCTTGGTGGATGAAAAGCTGGACATGAACCAGCAGTGTGTGCTTGAAGCCTGGAGGGCCAACAGTATCCTGGGCTGCATCAAAAGAGGAGTGGCCAGCTGGGAGAGGAGGTGACTGTCCCCCCTCTGCTCTGCCCTTCTGAGGTTCCATCTGGTGTACTGCATCCAGGCCTGGGGCCCCCAGCACGAGAAAGATGTGGAGCTGTTGGAGCAGATCCAGAGGAGGGCCACAAAAATGATCAAAAGGCTGGAGCACCTCTCATGTGAGGAAAGGTTGAGATTTGGGCTTGCTTAGCTTGGAGAAGAAAAGGCTCTGGGGAGACCTCATTGCCAGCCATCTGCCTCCAAGGCACTCTCACACCAAAAAAAGGCTCCTTTGCTTCCCTTTCAACTACTGTGCTGCTCTTGGTCTGCATTTGTTGTAGCTGTGATAGCAGCCGAGAGAAACTACGACTGAAAAACCTAACCACTTTGGTAGGGTGTGGGCTTCTTTCCATTGTAGCTGACTGCAATGGCCCAGTCATAGGTGGGAAGTCTGGACCCAAAGCGCTGTCAATAGGCAGCGATCGCACACCTGCCAGCAGCTGGCAAATCATTTGTGTCAGCCTTCAGGTTTGGCTGCCTCCGTGTGTGGGAAGGAAACAGCAGCAGAAGAAAGGACAGCCACTCCTTTCCCAGTTCTCCAGGAAGCAGAAGTATTTGCAAACGTAGCTGTAACAGGGTTAACACCTCCCATTCACAGAGAGCATCTCCCTTTTTCTCTCCCCACCCTCATGCTGCACCACTCCCTTCTCTCTGGAGACCCTGCAGCTTCTGCCCATCCGCCCAAGTTGAGCGTTTCCATGGCAACCCGGCAGCTGGTGTCTAGACACTGGGAGAGATGCTGGGCCATGAAGCTGCAGGCCTTTTGCAGCCCCTCCCTGAGCCCATCGCCCACTCCTCCCTTCCCATCTCCTGCACACACAGATGCCGACGCAGGGTGGGATTTTGGTGGTACTGGGGAAGAAAGGGAGGGGAAATCCCTAAGCCATGAGCTGGGCGGCCTGACAAAGTGCAAAGGCGGCTGGGATGACAGATCTGGGGCTGGCTGTCCTCTGAGGATTGAGCTGGAGCAGAAGGAGAAGGCTGCCCAAGCTGGGCCCGCAGTCATCAGCTGTGGCACTGGCAGAAGTGGTTTTTCCTCTCTCTGCTGGTACAACTGGGGTTGGCATACATGGGGCTGAAACAGAGGTATTGTGGTGCAGGAGTGGGAGGCCAGAAATGCTCTGTGTTGTGGCCATATTCACCTTTTTTGTTCTGTCACCCCCTCCCCAGCATGCTATGTGCCTCCTTTACCAGCAGGATCTATGAACACAACACGTATTACTCCCATTTCCCTGCTGCTTTGCCTGCTCCTTGGTTCTGCCCATAGTGAGCAAGGGATTCCCTAGGGTTCTGGGAAAAATCTCTCAACACATCTCCCTGGAGCAGGAACAGTCACTCCGAGTTCCCCAGCTCTTCACTTCCCAGCATAAATCTGTCAATCTACAGAAGCAGTGAGCAGGCAGGGCGTAGGATTTTAGCTATGTGTACAGTGCATAGCAGGGCTGACTGCAATGGGCTAACTTGGATCAGGAAGGGATCTGTATAAGCAACAGCTCTGAACCCGAGCTGCATCTTATTTCAGCAATTTCAGACCTACCATAGTCTGCCTGGAAGCAGCTTCTGGCTGGCAAGAAGGACAGATGGATTGGGACAGATGAATCAAGCTGTGAAGCCTGGATCCAAATCTGGACCCAAATGTCATTAAAACTAGGAAATGCATAGGTCACAGATTTCAAGGTATTCCTTACCTTCCAAAAAATGCTTCTCTCAGGGGTAAACGAGGGCTGCTTGTCACAGGGCAGCAAAACGCAGATTCATATTTGGAAGAAAAGAGGAGACCAGACAAGGTGCCGGCTTTCATTCCCATTTCTGGCCAAGCTGTATCTGGCAGAGGGCAGAGAGAAAAAGGAGTGAGTACGGCAAATGGACCCACATTGTGGCCAATGCTCGAGAAAGAGCAGCTGTTGAGGAGGGATGGGCAATGCGTTAGCACACAGACACGTTCAAGCCACACAATCAATAACAGCAATAATTATGCAAACAGTGGGAAAGCAGCAGACGCAAAATTCCTGCATCTGTAGTAGAGTCCCAGAGTGTTTGTGCAATTTCTTTCATTTTGGCATCAGCTGCAGTAATTTGAAGATCTACAGTGGAACAGAAAGGAAAAGGAAAACAAAACCCAAGCCACCAGCCACAAAAGAAGTGATCAGCAGAGAGGTTACTGCTACTCTGATCATAAACTGATGTCTGCTCTGATTTAATTAATCTTGGCAACTCAGATGGGAGCTGGGCAGGTCCCAAGAGACAGTATTTTACTGGGAAATCCACTCAACCTAATTTCACTAATGTAGGGCAGTGGGGAGACTTGGAGAGGAGCCTTCATGCTCAGCCATTAGAGTGCAGCACAGGCAAAGGCAGCTGGAGATGCCACCATCCAGCCATACTGATACCTGCATGCCTGCTGCGGCTCCACAGCAGCCACAGCTGCATATGTTCAAGACGTTTGCTCACCAACAGAGTTCACGGATATGATTCTCATCCTCTCCAGGAAATAAATAGAGTGCTGAGGGGCAGAAGCTCCCTAAGACCCTATTTCAGCAAGGATCTGTAGTTTATTTCTGTATCATTTCTCTCCCATGGACAAAGCACTTAAAATTCCCTGTCAGGTACCAGTTTGAGCTCTAGATAAGAGGCAGCTGTCAAGACAGAGCCCTTAAGCTGGAAAACGAGCACACTTCAGCCCCTCCCACCAAATAGCCCTATCCCTAAAGCACTTGTATGGTCACAGCCTGAGGTTTGTCCGTGGCTGTCCAAAAGATTTCTGCACCCACTGACATTCACTGACACTGTCTGAACATTTCTGAAGTCCAGACAGTGGATGTGAGCAGAGTCAGGCAGTGGGTGGTGTGTTTCAGCAGTGGCAAAAGCAGCATTGGGGCACCTCTACTGGTGCAGATCTTGATGAGTGTGGCATGCAGGCTCATGTCAAACCACATGAGCAAACATCTGCCTCTGATGTCATGGGCCAACATAATAAAATGTGAGCTGTTACTTTTGAAGCAGCCCTCATAGGTTCGGTTAATAGCCTTAAAAACTCTGTGTATATCTCCACTAATTGGAAAGGGGGAGCAGGGTGAGAAGATCAGCTGATGATGTCTGTGCATAGCGATGCATAGCGGTGAATAGGGCCCTTATCCTCTCTATTCTCTCTTACTTCAACATTCCTATTTTGTGATGTCTCCCAGTGCATCTTTCTTCTGCCCTGGTCCAGGTCCATCTAAAGGGATAAGTCAGTGCTGCTTGTTTTTCTCTCCATTGATGGTGGACATGGGCACTCTGATCTTGCTGGTTGAGGCCTCACGATGCTTGTACGTCCAGAAGGGGCAGCTTTAGACAGGCAGAAATTTGACCACTTGAGATGACATGCTGTTGTTCCTCAAGCAGGGTGCAGAACATTTTACCTCAATGTCCTGAATTCTCACCTGCTTTTTTTTTTTTTTTTTTTTTTTTGGCCACCTTGTACACCTAGTTCAACAAAGTGCAAAGTGAATGTGAAATGTCAAGGTTGTACAGGTCTGGCTGTGTAACTGCACCTGTCTACTACAAACCAACAGGTGCAGCAGCCCAGAGTTCAAGGCAGTGGGAAATCAAGCCTGGTATCTGGTAAGAAGCAGTGGAAGAGAGCTTCTCTTTGATCTATGAGATCCCCCGGGATAAGTCTCTAATAATCTCCCCAGGGACACCTAGCAGATTTTACTGGGACGCTGAAAACTAGGTTGGAGAAAACCCCTGAGAACATACTTCAGAAATAGCCTGTATCAAACAAACCAGTGAAGAATGAGTCAGGCAAAACTGTCTCGTCTCTCCTTGTGAATCATAAACTGCTATTAACTGGCCCCGATGTCAGAAGGGCTGTGCTGCAATGCTCCCATTGCTCGGGGAGAACCCTCTTCTTTTCACTGCTGTGATTTAGCAGTGCCGCAGCTTGAACTTCATTTTTTATGCTGAATTGTTTATCCTTTGTGATGTTACCTCTTGCTGAAGCTCATTACTGAATAACAACACCAGGTTGCTTCTTTTCCCTTGTCTTAAAGATCAATGGAATTGTGCTAAAGCTGCTAGGAAGTGAGACATAGCTTAGTGGCAGCAGGGTGCACGTGTGGGTACAGTATTTCCCCTCACTGCTTCAAAACCATGTAAAATTAGAAGGAGAGTGGCTAGCTGAATTTGGCTTGATAGTTCTTGTTAGGAAAATAGAGCTCTTATTTATATTTGGGCCATTAACGAAAGGTGAAAAGTGACTCAGGGTTGTGCTCAGCATACGTTTGGTTTTTTTTCTGATTCCTTTCTGTTCTGAACAAGACTTGAATATGTAGTGAAGTGACTTCATAGCCTTTCTGCTGCTCCCTGACCTCAGAGTCAGTCCATTTCAGCATGGCAGAAATCAGTGCAATGTCTGCCTACTGCCAACTGCCCCCAGGGAGGAACAAGGGGGGACAGCAAGGCTCCCGTGCAGCAAGGAAATACATCTGCCAGCCAAGGCCCTCTAGATGCCACAGATACTCCCTGGAAATGAGATTTGCCACTGTAGTGAGCCAGCAGGGACAGTATCACGAGGTATCCCACATCACTCCCCCATTTTGAATGCAACCAGAATTCCTGCTCATGTCACTAGAACAGTTGTCAAAAGCCTACTACTATAGGATCCTACTTCTATAGAATCAGGACCCCAGTTTGAACTGCAGTGGGGGAATCTGTGCAACTTAATGGTTTGCATGGCTTGGCCAAGGCTCTCAGTATGAACTCAGAACCTCCCAGTGTCTGTCCCTGTGCTTGTTGCATTATGTGCCCTTCTGTTACGCTGTCTTGAGAAGGCTGTGGGGACTCTTGGCTGAAATCTGTGGGCATTTTCACTAAGAAGATGCAAAAAGTTTTAAACACGTTTAAAACATGAAATGTTGTGGCTGGGACTTGCGTTCCTTAAGCTGAGCTGCCCGTTCTTTGCTAGTCTTCCATTTATCTTGTATTTACGTATGGGAAAGCAGACCTTTTGTCCTACTGGGATCTAGACTAGCAAAGCTGCTGGCTAATCATATTCTTTTGGACTACACTGAGATGTAGATGGCCATGCATGCTCTCAGCTCCATAATTCAACATGTGCCATGCTATGAATGCCTTGGAGAAGATCAGGATTAAAGGGATTCCCTGCCCTCTATGGGGAGTGTGATTGAATCATTCAGAAACATTAACCAAATGAAGGCAAGTTAGTCTGCTTTGCAATCCTATCCATTTTTACATCCCATTTTTATCAGTAGTCTATTTTGTCTTCAGTTCATGGTTGTAGCTGTACCATATATAGAAAGGGTCTTCAAGAAGTGCTCTGTTTTGCTGCTCAGTATTAGGGGAAAGCTAGCGCTTCAAAGCTTTTGCTGGCAGGCAAGTGCAGGATCTCCGGCCATGGTATTAGGTGATGGGGATGTTCTCAAAGAATTTTTCTTACTGGAAAATCAATGTCTGAAGTTCACTAAGACAAAAAGTGTTTTAAGTTCCAAAAGCAGAGTGGTTGATGAAGTTGATTCAGGGTGGGATGTTACACCTTGAAGGTGATGCATGTGGAAATGGTGCATAGAAAGGCATGTAAAAGAGAGGCTAAGGAGCTGAGGGAGAGAGGGGTGTGAGAGCTGCTGCACCTGCTGCCAGTGCTGGAAGCAAATACAAGTCTGCCATCTGATGGCATCGAATGGACCAGGCAAAAATGCATAATCAGTCTCAGTCAGGAATGGTTCACATCCTATTTAGTATTCTGACTAGTGATAAACATGGATGTGAGGATGCTTACCTTCACAAACTGAACGTTGTCATGTAAACATCTGTAATGTTAAGCTGACAGAGTCGGCAATAGTATGGTTTTTGAATACTCCAATTAGCTTTGCTCCAGACACATCCTCTCTTGTTCTGGAGAGCAAGTATTTAGCCATGTAGACCTGAGTTGAGTGGTGCCAGGTAGCTCCAGGGCAAAAGAGCAGACCCTGGCCTATTTTATTTGCTAATGTAACATAACATGATAGCCCATCACAGAAGCCAGGAAGTGGTTTGGTCAAGGGGGGACCCCTGAGTCCACCAGAAGTACATTGATGATATAGAGGTATATCGAGCACCAGCACTGTGGTATGTGACACACCACTCCTGCACATCCTGCACCACTCAGCCCTTTGGCACTTCTTTTCTCCACTGTTTATCCTAAATCTGGAGTGATGCTCCTTGCTTGACCTCTCCACGGTGTTAGTACGTATGTTTGGGTGGGTTAAGGAGTAGTAAGCATGGAATGGGAAGAACTGGAGATAGAGCAGACCAACAACTGCAGTGCACTAAGACCCTTTGCATTATCCTGCAGCCCTTTGGTGAACCACTGACTGACTGCCTCTGTCTTCCCCTCAGTGCTATTTCCCTGTTGTTTTTTTTTATTGTGGGATTGCAGATCCAGCCTCCATTTGCACTCACTTCTTTCTGCCAGGCAGCTCTGCCTTTGACAGGAGAGCCCAGAAAACTGGAAAGGAGGACAGCCTCCTGTCCAAAGGTTCCCATTCGTTATTTCTGTTTGGTGTAAAAGAAGTCTGAATTACAGGTTACAATTTTTTTTCTCTCTCTTTCAAGCTTCTGAGATGTTCAGTAGCAGTAATTAGAGCTGAGAAATTCAGTGGTGATTGGCACAGCCAGTGGGTGTGATAAAAGCATAATTCAGACATTGGATCTCACTGGTTTCACCCTACAAGCCAAGAGCTTCATCAGTGCATGTGGTGAAATGAATGAGAGTTGCCTGACACATCAGCAGGAGGCTGGGCTCAGGGCTATAGGCAGCTCCTCCCAGTTGCACCTGGTTTCTGGTAGGGCTGGAGGTTTCATGTGAGAGCCGTGTACTCATCTGCTAGGCTGAGCTAGGCTGAGCATCTTCTTCCCATGCCACAGAAATGCCAGAAACCTTGAGGCCTGAGTCTCCTTTGGGAGAGAGAAGCCCAAAGCCATGCAGTTTTGTTATGCGATGGCTGCGTGCATGTGCAGGATGCTCTAGATCGTGGCTGACTAACACTGAACCATCTCTTTCCCCACTAGATGCTGTAGAAGAAACCAAACCTACTGAAAGTGCCCAGCAGGAAGAGGTGAAAGAAGAAGAGAGCAAGGCGGACCAAGAAAATGCCTGAACATTAAGAAATGACTCCCCGTTGCCCCTCCCTCCCTCCCCCTATCCTCTATCCTTCCTTCCCACCCCAATCTTGATCTCCCCCCTTCCTGCTCACATCTGTGAGCCTGTCCGTCCCCCTCCCATTCCCACTTAAACCCTTTTTCTCTCTGTGTGGCAAACATTTAAAGAAAAGGAAAAAAAAAAAAAAAAGAAAAAAAAAAAAAGCAGGAAAAATCCCAGTCAAACAGTGTGGCTTAAACATTTCTTTGTTTCTTGGTGTTGTTATGGCGAGTTTTTTGGTAATGATGATCCAATCATTTTGGGAAAATTCTTGCACTGTATCAGAGTTCTTTGACCTGGCGCGTGCGTGTGTCTGTCTGCCCACCGCGAGCGCTCTCTCTCTCTCTCTCTCTCTCCTCTCTCTCTTCTCCAAGTGTGTGTGTGCAATGTTCCGTTCATCCGAGGAGTCCAGACTTACGAGTGAGTAAAAACAAAAGCAAAGCGGGAAAAAAAGAATAGTAATCCTTTTCTTCCTTTTTCAATGTGATGGAATGAACGAAAGAAAAACAAACAAACTTAACAAAACAAATGAACAAACAATAGCACTAAATCCCATTTTCTTTTCAGAACTAGAACAACAACAACAAAAAATGTGCCAATTAGCATAATGCTTGGCTCCAGGCTCCTTTTTCAAACTGAACAATAATTATAATAAATGAGAATAATGATCATTAACATCACCGTGTCGCATTTCTATGCTGCTGTATGTCCTGCTGGCCTCTGTGTGCAGACTGCTCTTTGGTGGCCTGCTTGCTGCATGGCCCCACTCTGCTCTTCAGCCACTGTTCTACCATTGGTCAGCGGCCGAGCACTCTCCTTGGCATCACTCAGGGGATTTTCAAGGGAAGCAGGCTTGGATTTTGAGATGGCATCAGCACTGAGCGAGGTATTAGCTTAAGAAAAGTAGCAAAATTGATCTTGGGAAAGAACAAAAGAAGTGTGCTTCCAGGAGTCCTCTAAGTCCTGTTTTAGGGGAGCACAGTGACCTCAGAGGAGTGATCCCAGGCAGCCCCATGGATGCCATCTGAGTGACCAGCTTTGGTCCGCACTGAAGCTCTGAGCCCTGCCAAGGAATGCATTAAGGGCCAGGAAGGGCCAGGTCCCCACTGGTGCTTGCCTCACCGGGATGGAGTCAACTGGGTTGTTGACTGATGTGGCATTGTTCTCCAAAGATGTTCTGTTTGGCAAAATGTATTGGGCCAGTACAATAAGTGCATAGGCACGTGGGCAGGGCGAGTGAGGTCTGGTGGTGTCAGAGCCAGCCAACAGCACTTGGAGGAATTTTTGTCCCTTGCTGCCTGGCAAAACCTAGGTTTAATCACCCAGCCTGGGCTTCAGTTGTCATTTATGGCCACCTCCTGCAGCCTGCTCTAAGCACAGCTGAAGCTGGGCTCTTCAGCTGAGCACCATTGCGTGTACCTCCTGGCCACTGCCTACAGGATGCAGGATTGTCCCCAGCCAAATGCCCACCAGACCTGGCCTTGCATGGTGAAGGACAGGCAGCCCAGAGGCCAAATGGCTTCTGGGATTGCCGAACAATGCTGTTGGCAGGACCAGGATTAAATTGGCCTAGAAGTGGTAGCACCAAAAAAATGGGTCTGCTGAGAGCCCCAAAGTCTGGCTAATTCCCGCTTCCTTTGTTCTCCTCCATCTCTTTGTTGGAAATAGGGAGAAAAGATGAACTGGGTCTCCTCAGAGTGAATCCCTTTGAACTGCTGACTGGATGTGCCATCAAAATGTGTAGGGATTCATTTCCATGCACTTCCTGGCCTTGTGTGGAAATAAGAGAGAGAGAGAATGGGAGGATTGAAAAAAGAGAGGGAAAGAGAGAGTGGGAGAGAGATTGGACAGAGATTTTTTAAAACAGGGATTAGAGAGAGGAAGGGAAAAAAAGAGTGGATAGATGGATGATAGGGAGAGAGAGGGGAGTATAGCTAGAGTAAGAAAGGTTAGAGTGAAAAAGGTGAGAGAGAGACAGGAAGAAATTAGGTAACATGGAGCAATAGGTGATTGATAGCGATAGTGAAATGTAGCTAGCTGAAGTAGATTAGACAGACTCAATAGGTAGAAAGATGGGCTGACTGACAGATAGGTATTGTGTCATAGTTCATAAACGATATATATGCTAATATTCCCATGTCATGATGGGTAGTAAACCCTGAGACACCTTCCAGCCTGACCTCAACTCAGCAAATGTAGCGCGGACATCAGGCACTGCTTGGACCGTATGCCAGGTCTCACAAGCCTGCGGATGGGGTATGGGAGGGAGAGCGCTCTGATGGGCACGGGGCACACCAGGAGAGGGGCAGAGTATGTTTGCTGTTCGTAGCACGCTGTGTGCCCGGCCAGGACGCTGCGGACACTCTGTGACTCTAGCACTGCATGGAGAGGAGAGAGGTTCAGCTCTCAGGAGTGCGGGAGAGATGTTCAGGAGGAGGAGGCAGGAAGGAGAAAGCATGGCTTTTATTTGACCTCATCTCCTGTCATGACCATTTAGAAGGGTTTACTTAAGGGTTGCGTGTCTGCAAGGACCGCTTGGTATCCCTGCTTTTCTGACTTCAGACCCCAAACCTTCCCTCTTCCCTCCATTTTATTATTACTATTTTTCACTTTATCAGGAAAAGAAAACGACCTCTTATGTCTTCCTGGACATAGACCTTCCTCCCTCCTTGATAAACAGAAACATTTTCTCTCCCTTGGGGATGTTTTATCTTTGCATTTTGCATGTTGCTTCCCCCTTGGCTGATGGCTGGGGCATCGCGTGTGTTTTGCCACCGTTTGTAAGAACATACTTTGCCATGTTGCTTAGAGAACAAAGGGTTGGGTTTTGTGTTTTCTTTTCCCCCCCATGAAGAGAACCGGGGTATGTGGTTACCAACTGCAAACCTAAAAAAAAATTGAATACTAATTCCTCTCCCTTGGTTCCAGTTTAAAATTTACTGGCTGTAACCAAGCACCCCCCCTATCTTTCTTATTGTACCGTGTCCTGATCCTGCCAGAGTCAGGGCAAAGGGAGCGTGAGAGAGAGCGCACAGACAAACCCTGCCTTGAGCACGAGGTGGTTTCATGTGTAGTACACAAGATTTGTATAGGAAGTTGGGCTGTCTGCAGGGTACAGGAAGAGAGAGCAGAGAAAAGCATTTGGATTTCCTTGTGTTGCCTCTTCAGCCAGATTTTAACAGCTGAAAGGAAGCAGTTCAAAGGATGTAGCACGGGACGGAAACTGGAAGGAAAACAGGGGCATTTGGGGAATGAATTTTCTACCAAGGTATCAAGTGAGCTGAGAGCAGCACAGAAGGCAGGAGGTCACAGAAGTGAAGAGGGGAGCGGGGAGTATGCAGCAGAGTAGCTGGAGCTTTGCTACTGCTCCTACTGCAACAACAGATGTGTATCTGTTCCTCTTTCCCTGAAGAGTATATATCCTGCTTGAAGGTGCCTGTGGTTGTTGCTTTGCATATGGAGAGGGAAGGGGATGACAAGGTGATTCCTACAGGGAAGATGGTGCCTGGCCTCATGCACAGAGCTGAGTCCAGGAGGGATTTTTTGGTGCCTCTGTAGTGAGATGTGCTAGTGATCCACACCCGTACTGAATGCTCCTAAAATCTGTAGGCCGGCTCTTGACATTTCACCTCATCTAGATTAAGCCTTGGAAAACCATAAATAATCCAAAGCTAACAGCCCTCCCCTCCCCCCCCCCATCAGTGCAATGAATCATTTGCTTGAATTTGGTCTGCTTTTCAATGCTTGTGGCATCCACGGACTTGATGCGCTGATAGCATATAAAAAACCTCAACACCTGGAAGCATTGCATCAGCCAAGAAGATCCTCTGTGAGCCACTCTCCAAAGGGAGGGAAGTGCGTCCTGCTGGGACCCCTCCAGACCCTGTGTTTTCCAGCACCAACCCTAACACAGCCCCAGGAGAAGCCTTAGCTGGAAGGAACTCATCTACAGTGACTACATGAGCGCTCTCTCTAGGGGGGCGTGTTGCTGTCGATGAAAGAAATGACCATAATTTAGGAAGAAAGGAAGGAAGAGAAGCATAAAATGAGGTAGTTCGTTTTTTTTTCGGTGCTCTCCGAATGGCACATAGTAGCACATGAGGCTTTTTGTACCAAAGGTCTGGTGTTTGTCATAGGTGTCTTTGGAGGGAAGCAGTGAGGCTGTGGTTTGCAGAGGAGGAGGGAAGGCTCTTGTGGACTGTCTTGGCCAAGAGTCCGTTCGGTGACCACCTGAGCTCAATGACTTGGGGTGGCAGTGGCAGGGTCCTCTTCCAGGCCTGTGCTAGATTCCCCACTTTTCCGCATTGCCACATTAGCACTTTCACTGGATATTTAGAGCACCTCAGGACTGGTTCTCCTCTCGCTCACACTGGGGTAACTCAGGAGTCGCTCCACTGGAAGCAGTGGTGTTAATCTGGTGTGAAGATAATGCAAGAGGAGGATTCAACTCCTCGGGGGGAGTTTTCCAGGTCCCCGAGGGGGAAAAAATCAATGGGAGTTACATGTCTAACTGCCACTTGTGCCTGTGAAAGTCTGCCCCTTACCTACCCATATGTATATAGGGTATCATTTTCAGAATAACCCAAGTGACATGGGTATTTGAGAGTATACATTTCACTGGCTTTCAAATAAACTTAATGCTCCTAAGGCCCAGATCCTGAAGGATGTCCAAGCTTCTATCTGCAGCCCATGTCAGGGCTAAAATTCTCAAGTTGCTTTGGAAAAAGGAGCTAAAGATCCCAAGTCATTTAGGTGGCCCTGAAAACACTACCCTCTATCCATTGTTCAGGGTGTTGATCTCAGGTCATGTGCGAGCCTGCATTCTTACCTACAATGCTTTATTGCCACATTCCTCTGTTGAGCAATACTCGGAAGAAAAGGTGAAGGCTGAGATTTGCAGAACTGGATAGTGACCGAGTGGTTCACATCTGGAGCACCCAACTTGGAGACTCCTTACTGGGGCACAAACTATAGGTCCTCAATGTACCAAGATTGAT
Organism: Alectoris magna; assembly: GCA_030625065.1. Classification (NCBI taxonomy): domain Eukaryota; kingdom Metazoa; phylum Chordata; class Aves; order Galliformes; family Phasianidae; genus Alectoris; species Alectoris magna. Next base: position 114,311,640 of record CM060560.1, read on the forward strand.
GTATTACACACCCAGAACCACCGGTCACTTCCAAAAATCCCAGCCTGAGATCCTGACTGCTCTCATAAAAGAAAATCCTAGGATAGCCGTTCATCCAATAGCTTGGTTTTTCTGCTCATGCCTGTTCCCAATGAACAAAACACATCCCTATGCATCACCTAAGCCCTATTTTGAGGAGTTACACTGGCATACAGCTGAAGTAACACAGTGGTAAATCAGGGCCCGAAGAAGAAGGCTACAGCCTAGAGAGTGTAAAGAACTGCGACGTGTCTGGAAGCTAATAAGAGCAGAACTTGACGAATAGAGCGGCCCATTTCCGATGCTCTTGTGTGAGGATCTGGAAAGAGTCTCTCACTCATTGTACTTGTGCATTATGAATGTGTCCATCTGCAGAGATCTAATGTACACATATGTCCTGAATATTGTCCTAAGGTTGCAAGCTTCAAAACTGAGCAGAAAACATTCCCGAGAAGTGAGAATAATACAGATGTCTGTATTTGAAAAATTGGTTCAAATAAAGTCTCTCACTTATAGATACGTGCTCTTGTGTGCAGTTATTTGCTCCTGGAATAGCAGTTTCTCCCTCTTGTAGATTTTCAGTGCTCGTTTGACAAATCTCATTCCATTTTCCCTCAACCTTCCCAGTTAAGTCCTGTAACAGTGGAATGAAATACTTATGAAATACTTTCTACTTGTTCTCTCTGGCAAAAAAAAAAAATATATATATATATATATATACATATATATATACATGCATACATATATATATATATATGTTAAAATGAAAGGGTGAAGTAAAAGGCTTGCTATGATTTTACTGTTGTTAAATATCCATTGAGATAGAAGACACAGGACCATAGGAAGATGTGGTCTTCCCATGCAGAAGTACTGGATATTTATATAATAAGAAACACATCTAACCGCAGATTCTCTTGACTCAGGAAAGGTCTGTGGCCATCTGGGCGCCCCCCAAGACGTGGCCAAACTGAGGAAAGCTGTGCTTTTGGCACCGCATATCTGCACCTTGTCTGCAGCAAAGTGCTGGGCCTGGGATGTTCTGCGTAAAGGAATTTGCTGGCGTGTGCAAGTGGTGATGTGACTCACCATGAAGAAAGGCACCCAGCACGTTTAAGGAAAAAACAGTACCAAATTTTTTAGACTATCAAACAATCTGTTGGTTGTTTTTGTTTTGTTTTGTTCTTCGTTGCTGTTTTCTATGCAACTGTACCTAAAGGTATCAAAACCGTAGGAATTGAAGGTTTGGTAACCCACTGGGAAATTCCAGGAGCTTTTCAGATAAGAATACATATTTCAGCGCCTTAGGCATCCCACCAAGTTCTTTCCTTTAGCATCAGTTTTGTGCCAAGTGCAATGAAATATGAACAGAGCAGTGATTCCTGAAGCTGTGCTAGGCTGCTGCCTGTAATACTGTGCTGTATATGTCAGCAGCTCAAGAGCAGAGCCGAAATCAGACATTTTTTTATCTCATCTGTTCATCCCAGGAAGCTTTGCAAGCACAATTAAGAAACCGTTTGCATCTCCTCTCTGAAATACAGCAGCTGGCTTAGCAAGGGCCCAGGAAAATTCCTGATGGGGCTCCAAGGAGCTGCCTGGGAAACAGAGCAGACCTCAGCATCTCACATGGGCTCTGGACAAAGTGCCAATTTGCAAATGAAAATGACACAATTAGATGTCTGTGTTCTTGCATGTAATCATCAGTTGCCCCATGGCTTCTCCAAAAAAGGCGTGGACTCCAGCTTGTGTGCAAACAAATATTTAGCATTCAAAATCAAGTGGTTTCAATTAGCCACAGAGCTAGATTGCAGGGCTCAGCCCTGGCAGATTGCTTTTGCTTTGGTGGGATGAAGCACCTGGGAAGGGGCAGGTAAAGGCTTCCCTCCAAGTGAATGGCTCCCTCGGGGTGGCAGGGCTGCCTTGCGCTCTGCATGGCACTGTGGGGGCAGGAGGCTGAACAGTTGGCTCTTGGCACATGTGTCAGCAGAGACTCTCAGCTGCATGTCAGTCCTTTCCAGAGCCTTTCCAAGCAGGTGCACAAAGCTCCTTGGGCATCCTTTCCAGTGTCACACTCTTGCCACTGTGGGGTGGAATCGATTTTCTGCCTGAATTGGACAAAATGAGGCTCACCTTTGGTGTGGGCCCCCATCACCTTCCTGTCCAGGTGCACAACCTCCTCTGGGAGGTTTTTTATGTAAGTGATCTGTGTCAGCAGCCTCCCCGTGACTGCTGCGAGGTGTGGGCAGATGGATCTGTTTCTGGTTCCCATGGCATTGCCCACGCTTATCCCACACCTTGCTGGGAGATGTCCTCTCCTTGGAGAAAGCGCACCAAGAACTTCAGAAGTGTGTCAGGGCAGAAGATGAGTTGCTTTCACTCTCATTTCCAAGCCTGCTTTCTTTTGTGTTGCAGGCAGCACCAAGCACCATGCAGCAGACATTTACTGCCTCCTAATCAGTTATACTTTGCCCTGTTTTACTGTCATATGCAAGGCTGGCATCCAGATTGACAGAAGCTGCTGCCCTCTGAAGAAGAGCAGGAAATGCCAGACAAAGGAAATTGCGCACTTCTGTACCTCAGATCACTTTTGTTTATCAAAAATGAAATTATTTTCTGTTCACAGGACTGTTTTTGTTTATTAAAGAGGAACTAATTTTAATTTCACTTGGCACAGAGTGGTGAGCATGAATAATAGAAAGTCAAGCCAGTGAAAGCCTGGTTCTCTCCAAGGAGCAGCACTGAATCTGCAGTGCAGTGACAGGGTTTGCAGAGGTGGCAGCTTGTACCAGACAAGCTGCAGTAGCTGCAGAAACAGGCGGGTTTCAGGGTGCTTTAGTCTATAAATGAACCAGCCTACAACCCAAATTACAAGCTGAGTACAGGTAGAAAGGCACTGCTTTGAGCTTAATTTAATTATGATAATTGATGAAACAAGTTATGAGTAAAATGTAATTAGGCTTTTGGGAACCATGGGTGAATGCTAAGCCAGGAGGGAGATAAGAGTCATTATCTGTTGAGGGAGAGAGGAAGGGTGGTGCAGGCCATCGCTGTTTGGGTAGCAGGGGGAGGCTGTCTGGGCTGAGGTGGAAACTGCTGGTGAAATCTCTACTGAATCATCTATGATTCTTTTCTTTTTTTTTTCCCTTGAGATGGTGATCTTCTAAAGGATTTGGTGGCCATCCTTAGGACCCTGACCGAGAGAGGGAGAACCAATTTTTCTTGGCAAAGGAGAGGTCTAATGGAGAAGGTTCAATTGTCCCCTGCATGCCATGTGTGCCCATCCATGGCCATTTATCTACGCACGTTCATTCAGTCTGTGGTTTAGATTTTGATGATCCTCACTAACCTCCTGTCTATGCTCATGTTTAAATGCAGGGCTGATTTAACTGTGGGTGCTGTGGGGCAGAGTCCTCACCTTCATGTTCTCAGTTTGCGGTGTGATTGAATGTTTAGGAACAATACAGGAAAAAACATGAAGTTGCTAAGTGTAATCATGGCCTATGAGGGTGCTGGGGTCTAACAGGGCAGACACTAGTGGTTTGGGATGTGGAGAGCCACTCCTCCTGGAAGCCATGGAGCAGCCCCAGGACTGACAATGGGTCAGGTTGGGATTCCTCTGGGGACCATCGTCTGGTCACCAAAGTGCCAGTTCAGTGCTAGATGGTGAAAAGTAGTCTTAAATGACCCCGCAGGCTCACTAGACCCTAGGAAAAACCCAGTGACCACAGGGATACAGCTGCTATGTGTTATGCCTGAGGAGGAGGATGAGTGGGGCAAAGGCAGGTAGGGAAAGATGGTGGGGCATGTGGCATGACACTATGCATGGCAGGGTGGTGGTGTCCTGGAGGCAGGGGCTCTCTCTCACCACTTCCAGCCACTGCTGGGCAAATCCACACTCCCCACCCGCCTGTCCCTTGCCAGCCGAGATCCCATTAATAAGGCTTTCCAGCTTGTCACTTCCGCACTGAATCCTTTGAAAGCTGTGCTCCTCTGGGCCCATTAGAGGGGGAACTGTCTCTGCCAAAACATATGGGGCTGTCAGGCTGCGTCTGGCTGTTGCTTTGAAAGCTGCCACCATGCTCACCGTTTGCTGACTGCAGGAGAAACTGCCTGGAGCTTGTGGTAATGGGGACGGGGCCGTGGGAAGGTAACAAAGTGGCTGGGAGAGAGAGTGGGCTGCTGGAGGAGAACACGGGGTTCAAAGCCAGCCAAAAGGATGTGACAGGGCAGCTGGGACTAAGCAGGTATGATAATAGAAGGGGGGCGGGGTGGAAGATGGCCCCGGTGATGATCACTGGGTGGGTACCTTGGGCCAGGCTGCAGCAGCAGAAGATACAATGGATGGTGGCATTATTCAGGCCTGTCTGGGGAAGGAGAAGATGGCAATAGTGCTGGTTGGATGTGTGGACAGCGAGGTATGGAGAAGGGGTGCTGGGACATGGGGTAAAAGCTCTATGATCACAACAGCCTGGAAACTGCTGGGTGCATTCCTGACATTGCCTGGATGCCGCTGAAATCTCTCATTAACCAGTGCACCCTCCCCCGCTCCATTTGCAGAGACTGAAGAAGATTTAATGGAGTCCCTTGACTTTTCCCTCTGAAATATTCATGGGTTTTAGCAGTCCATTTCATGCTCACCTCCTCCTCCATTAGAGAGCATCGAAGAGGGACTGAGTAAAAAGGAGGCTGCCATGGAGCCAAGGAGGCAGAGGAAGAGACTTGAGCCTCTGACCAGAGCTGCTCCTGTCCCTCTTGTTGGGCCCTCAAAATGAGCCCAGGGCAGCATGCGCAAGAAGGTGATTAATACAGCAGGAAAGGAAGGAAACCAATTAAGCAGAGTACTCCCTGGAGTTGCTGCCCCGACCCTGTCATAGACGTACAGCCCATATCTGTCTCCCTGCCTGTCTTCCTCATCTGTGAGGCCAGGAGCTCTACAGGAATTGCACAGGCTGATAGAAAATGCCTGGAGGCAATTAGCTCCATTCTTGCCTCAGCACTGAGGCTGTGCTGGGATACAGGGAAAGACCAGAGCTTCAGGAAGAGAGTGCAGAAGCGTTCTGGATTTCATATGCTCAGTTCCAGGCACAGCAAAGGTCCTGCGGGAAAGAAAGGGTGTGATAAACCCTGCACACTGTTGTAGGAAATGTCTCAGAAGATCAGGGCCAAGGTGGGGTATGTGCATTCCCCCCCTTGCACAGAGCAAGAGCAGTCAGACTTCATGGCACAACCTGCCATGATATCAATTAGATCCTTTGCAGGTGTGCTCACTTTCTCTTTCTTGTCTTCACCCTCTCTGGTCTGATGTTTCCCAAATGAAAGTCACAGAATCACAGAATAGTTGGAAGGGACCTTAAAGCCCACCCAGCTCCAATCCCCTGCTATGGGCAGAGCTATCCCCCACCAGATCAGGCTACCCAGGGTCCCACCCAACCTGGGCTTGAATGCCTCCAAGGATGGGGCATCTACAGCTTGTCCAGACAGGTCCTGAGGAAGTTTTTATCAGTGGCTCCACAGATAACAGCAGGACCTGGAGTCTGCCCTGAGAAAACAGATTCTCGCTACGACAGTGTTACCACTGCAAACTACTTTGAGGTGCTCAGCCACAGGGCTCCCAATTCTGCCTGGCAGGAAAAAAACAACACAGCTGCAGGCTCACCAACACCTATTTACCTCACTTTCAAAGCGCTTGTCAGGCTGCTTCCCCTTCTCCCCCTCCCCATCACACACGTGCATGTGCCCCGGGAATCAGCTGTTTGTGTAAGTGCTTGCAGGATGTTCCACATCTTCCTGAAGTGATAATCAGCGTGCCCAGAATCAGCTTAATTACTAGGTATTCATCACACGCCCACGGGCTCTGCCACGGAGCCCTGTGCAGCAGCACTGCTGTGAATGAGTCTGCATGTTTTTACCCTACTGCCAAACGGTGCTCGCAACCACACACCCAAGAGGGAGGGGAGTCCAGTTATGGGTTATTTGTGTGTTTGCAGGCAGGGAGAGAGAAGTTTGCTAAGCAGCAGCCATGCGCCGGTAGACACGGAGCATCTCAGGTTCAAATGTGTTGGGTCCAGAGTGTAGCAATTAACTGTCACTGCAGAAAAAAAAAAACATTTAATCAAGGACTTAAGTACCAAGAACGGGAAAATGATAAAGCTTCTCTTTCCATGTGTTGCACCCTGACATGTGCTCAACAGACAGGCACTTGCATAATAAAGGCAGAACTAGTTTTGGCTGAGGTGGTCAGAAAGCACTGTGAGATGGGTTCTCTGTAAGTTCCATGCAGCCAACATGGAACTTGCGACTCAGATTTGTCTCACCTCTTCATGCACGTTGGAACATAAAACTATTAGAGACTGTTGAAAAGAAGGCTACGAAGATGGGGAACGGTCTGAAGAGCGAGGTGTGTGAGGAGCGGGCTGAGATCCATCCTGTGGTGTGCTCAGCACAGAGCGGAGGAGCTGAGGGGAGACCTCGTGGCAGCTGCAGCTCCTCACAGGGAGCGGAGGGGCAGCGCTGAGCTCTGCTCTGTGTGACAGCGACAGGGCCCGAGGGAATGGAGCTGTGTCAGAGGAGGGGCAGCTGGGGGTTAGGGAAACGTTCTTCATCTCTTTATCAGGGTACTGGGCACAGCCCCAAGCTGACGGAGCTGAATGAGCATTTGGACACTGCTCTCAGACATAGGGTTTGGATTTTGGGTGATCCTGTGTGGAGCCAGGAGCTGGACTTGGTGGTCCTGGTGGGTCCCTTCCAAACCCAGAATATTCTGTGATTTTATGATTTGTGATGCAATTGTTACAGTGCTTGACTTTCTCTCCCTGAGCAATCAGACATTCCCCAGTGCATCCCTACTCAAATTGGCTCATGTCACACTCCCCAGAGAATAAAAATCACTATTTACACCACTGTAAAGCAAGTAGTTGCTTGTACTTGCCACACAGAAACGTACTATAGGTTGGTTCAGAATATTGTGAACAGGCACACAGGATCATTTTTTCCAGTGATGGCTGCCCTCTGAGGCAGGAGAATGCATCTTGTGCAAAGAGAGTGCCAGTCATGGCTGAGCAGAACTTTTCTGAAGGCTCTGGGTTGAGGCTGGGGGCATCTGCAAAGATCTTGGCCTTGCCTTCAGGTTCTATCAGTGCTCTTCTGTCAGCCTTGCAGTAAAAAGAAAAAATCCTCCCGTACCTTCTCAGGTGATTTCACAGAGATACAAAGGACAGGTGGAAGAAGGATTCGGGCTTCCTTTCATTGCTCTGTTGGCCTGACAGGGTCTGCATGCTTCATGCAACAGTAGCCATCTTCATTCCCTTCCTGGTGGCACTGCACTAGCAAAACTTGCCTGACAATCTTATTGTAATATTGGACAGACTGGAAGAATTTGAGACTATTCACAGAACACCAAAAGAGGGGAGAATTAGATTAGATGTCAGGGGAGATTTTTTTCACTGAAAGGGTGGTGAGGTGCTGGAATGGGATGCCCAGAGATGTTGTGGATGCCCCGTCTCTGAAGGCATTCAAGGTCAGGATAAGGCCCTGGGTAGCCTGAACCTAGTGGGTGGCAGCCACGCCCACAGCAGTGGGTTGGAAGTGGATGATCTTAGATGCCCCTTCCAATTGAAGCCATTCTATGGCTCTATGATTCTATGATTAAGATCGTCCTTCTCCAGATATTAGATTTTCTGGGGAGCTTGGGGACTGCAGAGCCCAGAATCAGGAACCCCTTTTGCCCCACCATCACAGGGCAGAAAGTCCCCTTTCATTTAAAATACAAATTCAGGTCTTAGATGTGCCCTAAAGTGCCAAAACAACGTTGTGGTCTGAAGCCAGGAGGAAGCCAAGAAACACAACCTCACATCTTGCCCATGACACACGTAAGATGTGGCTTATCCCCTCTGTTGTTACAGGAAAATTGCAGTGAGCTCATCCCTCAGGAGCTCGTGCAGATCAGATCAATAATTTCTCTGCTCCAGAGTATTTATTCTTCAGGGGAGAGGATGGGAATAAAACATATCTTTAAGCTTTGTTAAAAATACACACCACAAAGATGGGGTAAAAATGTCTCCCGGGACAATCTCTGGAGAATGCCCCTGCTCATAAAGCACTCAGTTGGGAAAAGGCCCCCAGGGAGCATCTCTGCAGAGAGTGCTTTGCTAAGGGCGGTGCCCCAGGGGAACACTCACACACCTTTACAGCTCACTCAGCTCCTTATCCATACTCTCTCCGTGCCTGTTGCACATGGGGTTGACGGGCAAACCAGCACACTCTCTGGTTACCCTTTTATTAATATCTGAATTTAATATGTGAATGGGCAATGGAGGGCTCCTCCCCGCACTGTGCTGGGGAAAAAGGGGTTGGGGCAGCAGCCCGCGGGGTGCTGCAGTGTTTGGAAAGAGGGCAGCCAGATAGCCATGCACATATGGAAGGAGCTCTGTGCTGAGCAGACACACCAGCTCTGCCTTTTTCTGCTGCTGAGACTGTTGAAGGGGAAAATAAGATTTGCCTTTTGTTCGGCAAGCCTCACGGCAAGCTCAGCTCCGCAGCTGGCTGAAAGGAAGCACCTGCTCCTGGCTCATGTGCTCAGCCATGAGAGACCCCAAAAGCTACCCCTTCTACACAGTCTGCACGATCTGACACCTGTGCTGTGGTAAAGGTGTTACATCCCTGCCACTGGGATCTCATTCTCCTCAGCAGTTCTCAATGCTGCCCCACGTGTAATGGAGAAAGCCGTGTGTCAAGTGATGCATTGGGATCCATCCTTTTCTAGGCTGGACTGAAGACCCATCGTGCATGCATGTACTTTCTTGACTGACTGCAGATACCCCACAGATACCCCATGCTCTTGTCCTGCTTTTGTGCCACCTGGGAACGTCACTGCACACCACGATTGTATGCAATTGAAGGAGGGGAATGCTGCTGTCCTTCATTCCTCACATTCACCTCACTGCGTTTGGCTGATAGGGCACCTCACATAACAAACAGGCTGCTATAGAAGCAGAATTTATTATTTTTTTTCCAAAAACATTTTTTTTTTTTCCATGAGCCATGGGGCAGATTGGAGTTTGACAGGTTCATCTGTCACTGGAAGAAGGGAAGAGCAGAAGCGACAAGAAATTTTAGAACTATATTAAACTCACTCTGTGTTGGTTTCCTATTCAGTATTAACAGTAACTGATAGTCCATTATCCTGTTGGCAGTGCACTCTAATAGCATCTCCATTCACAAGGCAGTTCAGCTTCTGTCCTTCAGTCCTCATCTATTTGTTTTGCTCTAGAGCGGTTTTCAGAATGCGATGGATTTGCGCAGCATACCTTTGTGTAGAGGAAGAGATTACACCTTTGCAGGCTGCCAGCTCTGTGTCTGTGTGTCGGATCCCATGAATGAACCAGGGCTGCTCTAAAAGTAAAGCCTCCTATTTTATTATGTTAGCCCACGTCGTCAAAGGTGGATATTGGTATGGCACTACTGGCTGCACCTTCCCACCAATATTCTGTTACTGTTACCCACTAACATTCACTGATGCTTGCTGAATGTTTAAAGAGATCAAACAGTGGGTGTGAGCACAGTGAGGTGGTGCATTTCAGCAGTGGTGACAGTGGCAGTGGGGCACCTCCACTAGTGCAGATTTTTATGAGTGCAGCATGAAGGCTCTTGTTCACTGCTGGCCAAAATGCACAGCTAACGGTGGTGGCTATGTTGAAAAACAGTGTTTTGCTGCTGAGAATATGATTCATCAAATAGTGTTATTTGTTCTTTGTATCTGTTGTAGTTTCCATGGAAATAAATAGGTGGTGTTACTTTTGGAGTGACCCGCATACCTTCCCAGGTGTGCATTATTTCATATGGAGACCCCTCTTCATGAACACTTATTAATCAGTGTTTCTTTTTCCATTTTCTGGACTACCAGCAGGCAGCTTGAGAGAGGCAATGAAAAGAGGGAAAACACAAAAGGAGGGCTGGTTAGGAAAGGCTGAGTGCTGGGGAGGGAAACTCATTTCCTGTTTCCACCTGAGCAGGTCCCAGTGACCCATCACAAGAGCGTGACTTGCCTGGTTTTGCAGAAATCACGGCATGTGGTCTCACCGGAGGGCTGCAGCCTCTCCCTCCTTGTGCCTGGATAGAACTATACACATCCTTTGTTCTCTGGCTCTGCCCCTGCTCCCTGAGCAGGCTGCAGTTCTTCTCCCAGCACCCCACACGTGGGGTGCGACTTTCTCTGCCCACTCCTGCCTGAAAACATGTTCCCTTTTACTGGAAAAGTGCTTCATCCTTTGCTGGTATTTTCTTAGCACCTCTCCACTGTCAAATCCCAAGGGGATGATTGTACCCCGGTCTTCTGCTGGCGTAACTGGGTGCATCATCCCAGCAGTGAGTCCAGCCTGATGTATGCCCCTTCTCCACTCCCACCCTTGCAGCCCCTGCCATGCCAACCCACCACTGCTAAGCTGCTAAGGGAAAAGGTCTCCATCTTCATTAATAATCCACCAGGGCCAAATGGCTCATGCTTGCTCAACAAAACCAAGTGCTAGAAGCAGAAATGGGAGAGAGAAGCGCTAAGTTGGCAAGGCTCCTGTGTCTATTAACTACCTATTGCCAGCAAAGGTGGAGAGGTGAGTCAGCTAATGGGAATGCAAAAGAGTAAGAATAGAGGATGATGGAGTTGAGCACCCATCAGACAGACCCTATGCAGCCAGGCATCCCTAAATTACCAAGCTGATGTCAGCTGAGACCTGGCTTCTAGGCCTTGCTCCTCTGTCACCACCCTGCAGGTACAGGCCCCACAGAGTGGAGCATGAGCACCTTCTCCATAAGACACACTTCTTCCCACCCTTCACAAGGATCCCTGCTGTAGGACATGGGGCTAAAAACACCCCAGTGTCATAGAGAGGGAGCAGAGGAATACTTGTGCTTCAGATGTGGACAAGGATTCATGCGTGGTCGAGACGGTTCTTGTAATGTGTTGAAGACAACTTTCTGATGCAGGTGGTGGAGGAACCAACGAGGGGAGGGATGTTACTGGACCTTATTCTCACTAACAAGGAAGGACTTGTTAAGGAAGTAAAGGTCGGGGGCAGCTTGGGTTGTAGTGACCACAAGATGGTGGAGTTCAAGACCTTGAGTGGAAGAAGAAAAGAAAAAAAGTAGGATCACTACCCCAGACTTTAGGAGAGCCAACTTTGATCTCTTCCGGGACCTACTTGGACCTATCCCGTGGGCTAGGCTGTTAGAAGGTAAGGGGACCTGTGAGAGCTGGTCAGCATTTAAACAGATCTTCTTCTAAGCTCAGGATCAGTGCGTCCCTGTGAGCAAGAAAACAGGAAAGGATGGCAGGAGACGTGCGTGGATGAGCAAGGAGCTCATGCGCAAACTCAAAGGGAAGAAGAAGGTCCATGAAATGTGGAAAAAGGGTCTGACCGCTTGGGAAGAATATAGAAATGTTGTCAGGCCTGCAGGGATGCGATGAGGAAGGCTAAAGCCCACCTGGAATTGAATCTGGCAAAAGTGATAAAGGATAATAAAAAAGGCTTTTTTAAGTATGTTAACAGTAAAAGGAAGACTAGGGAGAATGTGGGCCCCCTACTAAGTGAGGGGGGTGTTCTGGTAATGGGGGATGCCAAGAAGGCAGAGATACTGAACGCCTTCTTTGCTTCTGTCCTCAGTGAAAAAGCTCTCCCTCAGGAATCCCAGACCCTGGAGGTTAGTGAGAGGGTCTGGGGAATGGAAGACTTCCCTTTAGTCAGGGAAGAGGTGGTCTGTGAGCGCCTAGTCAACACCAATGTTCATAAATCCATGGGACCCGATGGGGTGCATCCACGGGTGCTGAGGGAGCTGGCAGAGATGATTGCTGAACTGCTTTCTATCATCTTTGAGAGGTCTTGGAGAATGGGGGAGGTGCCTGAAGACTGGAGGATAGCCAACGTCACTCCAGTCTTCAAAAAGGGCAAGAAGGAAGATCCAGGTAATTACAGGCCAGTCAGCCTCACCTCTGTCCATGGAAAGGTGATGGAACAGTTTGTGCTGGATGCCATCTCCAGACAATTGGAAGGAAAGGAGGTTATCAGAAGAAGTCAGCATGGGTTCACCAAGGGGAGGTCGTGCTCGACCAACCTGGTAGCCTTCTGTGATGTTGTCACTGGCTGGGTGGATAGGGGGAGAGCAGTGGATGTAGCCTACCTTGATTTCAGCAAGACATTTGATACTGTCTCCCACAACATCCTTATAACAAAGCGGAGGAAGTGTGGGATAGATGAGTGGACAGTGAGGTGGGTTGAGAACTGGCTGACTGGCAGAGCGCAGAGGGTCGTCATTGGTGGAGCAGAGTCTGGTTGGAGACCTGCAACTAGCGGTGTTCCCCAGGGGTTGGTGCTGGGTCTGGTCTTGTTCAACATCTTCATCAATGACCTGGATGAGGGGATAGAGGCCACCCTCAGCAAGTTTGCTGATGATACGAAGTTGGGAGGATTGGCTGACACGCCTGTAGGCTGTGCTGCCATTCAGCAAGACCTGGACAGGCTGGAGAGCTGGGCAGTAAGAAACTGAATGAGGTTTAACAAAAGCAAGTGTAGAGTCTTGCACCTAGGGAGGAATAATTGCATGCACCAGTACAGGCTGGGGGATGACCTGCTGGAGAGGAGCTCTGCAGAGAGGGACCTGGGTGTCCTGGTGGACGACAGGTTGGCCATGAGCCAGCAGTGTGCCCTCGTGGCCAAAAAGGCCAATGGCATTCTGGGGTGCATTAAAAAGAGCGTAGCCAGCAGGTCGAGGGAGGTGATCCTCCCCCTCTACTCTGCCCTGGTAAGGCCTCATCTGGAGTACTGTGTCAAGATCTGGGCTCCCCAGTACAAAAAAGACAGGGATCTCTTGGAAAGAGTCCAGCGGAGGGCCACAAAGATGGTGAAGGGCCTGGAGCATCTCCCCTATGAGGAACGACTAAGTGAACTGGGTCTGTTTAGCCTTGAGAAAAGAAGACTGAGAGGGGACCTGATCCAGGTCTATAAATATCTGAGGTGTGGGGGGCAAAGTGGCGAGGCCAGACTCTTTTCAGCAGTGTGTGGAGACAGGACAAGGGGAAACGGCCAGAAACTGGAGCATAGGAAGTTCCACACGAATGTGCGCAAGAACTTCCTTGCGGTGAGGGTGACGGAGCACTGGAACAGGCTGCCCAGGGGGGTTGTGGAGTCTCCTTCTCTGGAGATATTCAAGACCCCCCTGGATGCCTACCTGTGTGACCTGCTGTAGGGAACCTGCTTTGGCAGGGGGGTTGGACTCGATGATCTCTGGAGGTCCCTTCCAACCCCTACGGTTCTGTGGTTCTGTGATTCATTGAGCCAAACTGGCTGGCTGGCCAAGGACAAGCCTATTCCCACCGGCATGCAGTCAAACAGTAGCATACACAGCCTCTGTCCTTGCATCTCATGCAAAACATCCCAGGCCTTGTTATAAGGACATGCCAGTTTGTCAGATGGCTTTATGAAGCACAGCATATCCAATTTTGAACACTGAAGATGGGATGACTTCCTACTCCCCTTCGCCTTCCTTGCAGACAGGAAAGGTTTGTTGCAGATATGAATTGAAAAAGGAGGGAGGAAAGGACAGCACCAAAGCAGATTCACTCTCCTGCTCTGAATAAATGTTTCCTCAGCTCCATCAATTATCTAAGAGAAAGAGCACCAGAGGATGGGGAGGAAGCATTCCAAGGGTGCAGCCCACGAGAGTGAGAGAATGAGAAAGTGCTGAATTCCTTGGGAGATAAAGTTTTATTGCCACAGAGTTAATCTCCTGAGCTTTTAATTACAATTTTGTCTCATTCACTGCCTCTTTAAATGAGTCCCCATTTGTCTGTCTGGCGCTAATTTTCCCTCATCACAGTCATCATTAGAGGCACAAGCTCCTGCATTGCCTTTGTTCTCCTGCCTTCAGATGTCCTCCTGGCAGACCCAGCACCTTCAGGGTGCCCCAGCCCAGGGAAGGAGAGCTGCCTTAGAGCAGCTGCAAAATTTCCGCAAGCACTACAGCCTCTTCATGGAGCAAACCCTTCCTAGCAAGCAGCAGCACAAATCCCCCCACCTCTTCTCTACAGAGCTGGAGGAGACCCCCAGCTGCACTAAGAGAGGCCATGTTGGGAGTATCCACAGGGCAGAGGATGAGTGTCCTCAGTGATGGTCCTCTGGATATCTTGGTGTCCATGTTATGAAGAATACCTTTACTCCATGGATGGATGTTGTGCTGAAGGTGTGCAGGGCTCTGTGGTGGAAGGAAGACTTCAGGCTGAGTCAAGAAGTGGTCATGGAAAGACATGGTGAGCCCAGACCTCCCCTCACAAGGAAGACAACCAATGCACAAACACTGGCAAGGGGGCTATCTTGACTCTGCTCTGTGCAAACCAGAAAATCAGCAGCCGGGGAGAAGATTTGTGTAGATCTCCACCACTGGAGAAGTTCTCAGGTCACTCTACAAGTGGATGATGGCCCTAGAGGAAGACATAGCAGCCTTTACTTGATGTAAGGACTTTTCTTTCTGTGCTGGCATTCCCTCCAGCCTGATAATTAAGCAACTTCTGCTAATGGCATACATTGCCTTTTCCTGTCTCTGACCATGAAAATTTTGATGGTAAACTGCATGGCTTCACTGGTGGGAGAGGTAGTATGTGTTGTATGCAGTAGGTTAAAAGACCTGAAATTAAGATTTACCACCAAAGCTATTGGAATGTATGATAGCCTTATTGAACACTTCAATTAGCACCCTCCTCTTTCTGAAAATGGTCCAAACATTAATTCCTGCAGCTGTCTGGGTATTGTACCATTCTTGAGCTTAACAGGGAACACAGGACTTCTGAAAAGGAAGGAGTAAGTTTTCTACAAACCATGTACTATGGAGGTGTTAATCAACAGAAGGTACCATGTATAACTGTTTTTCTCCATTGTGTTTCCAAGACTGGACAGACACCCCACCAGCCATGTTTGGGCAGTGCTAGCAGCACAGATGACAGAGTAGTAGCAAGGTGTTAGGTGCTCTTTGGAAGTAAAGCATTCCTTTCCTGGGTACCCCAACTCAGTGCAACTCAGAGATGAACCCATGCTTTTGGGCTGCCTGAGTATGGACTTTTTGGTAAGCTGTGACGTTTGCGTCTTGATTCGTAACCCAGCCTGGGATGTCACGTTTGGAGAAACTTCATGTAAAAATTTCTATTTCATGTCCAAAGCACCAAAATATGGTGTCTCTAAATCAAATACACTGCCTTGGGATTCCAGCAGCTGATGGGCACACGAGACAAGTCCTGTCAACCTTTATAGTGCCAACTGGTGCACAGCTGTGGTAAATCCTGTGTTTCATCCACTGCAAAGCACCTCCCTCGTATCCAGTCCTTTTGCCCATTCTGGCAATGCGTGCTTTGGACAGCAAAATCATAGAATCGTAGAATCACCAAGGCTGGAAAAAAACCTCTAAGATCATCCAGTCCAACTGTCCACCTACCACCAATATTTCCCACTAAAACACGTCGCTCAGTACGACAGCTAAGTGTTTCTTTAACACCTCCAGGGTCAGTAACACCACCATCTTCCTGGGCAGCCATTCCAGCGCCTGATCGTTCTCTCAGAGAAGTATTTCCTAACATCCAACCTGAACATTGCTACTTTTGGCAAGATATTTTTAGGGATATACCTTTTATTGCGCATCTGACCTGTGATGGCCATTGCCCGTGAATCTGTTTCCAATTGCAATTTAGCTGTGCTTGAACACAGTCCTCCAGCAAGAAAGGCTGAAGAATGCCTCATCCCCTTTATTACTCTCATGGATGGTTTTGGGTTTTTGGGTTTTTTTTTGAGTTATGGTAAGTGCCAAGAATTTAGATCCTCATTTGCTGGTATGTCTGCATCACCGCTAATAATTTCCTACATACCTTTTCCAGTGAAGAATGGGGTACATCTAATAACTGCTGTTACAGATACGGGCAGCTTTCTGTGGTACTAAATGCAGCAATTAATGCTAATGAGCCTACTCTTAGCAAGTAATACTATTGGTGTTATGCTTACGCCTCACCAAATGCAAGGCTTCAGTTTGTTAAGCAGATGCCAGTGTTAACAGCCAAATTCTCTTCCCATGGATAAGTTAGTGTTAGTTAAATGTACCATTAAAAATAACCATTTAAAATGTTAATGAAAACAGAGATTGTGTGTGCCACGGATTTTGCTACCTTACCTTCAGTCTGAGCTTCAGTGCGCATGGACCGGGACCTCAGCTCTGCCAAGACCCTGTCCAGCAGGGAAGTCACCACCAGACAGACTCGGAGAAGAGACAAGGCAAGGCATGCAAGGAAGGGAGGGGAAACGAAGGAACATCACCTCCTTTTCACGTTTATTTCATTTTTGTATTTTTTTGTATTTTTTTTTTTTTTTTAAGATCACAGAAGAGCAGAGCATTCATACATGTAAAGAAACAGAAACAAGATAACAGAAGTTAAATACATTGAGAAAAGAAAAAATAAAAAGCTTCTTTTTTTTTGTTGTTCGTTTGTTTTCATCACTGGGTTTGGCTCGTTCATTGGCTGGGTGGTTTCATTTCTGATCGGTTCCATTACACACACACTTGCGCTTTTAGAGTTGCTTTTCACAGAGCTAGTTCCAAAAACAAACCAATGGCAAAAAATAAAATGGCCCTTTTCTCATTTTGTTAAAGAGAAGTTCAGCTCATGTCTACAGTGCTGGGGAAAAATATATATAAAGATATAGATATATATATATATTTATATGTATATAACACTGTTAATGAGGAGAGTTCTAACCACCCCGCCGTGCAGCAAGAAGGGACTGGCCTTTGTTCACAAGGTCTAGAGGATGAAACTTGGCTCCAGCTGGGAGAGCTGAAAGGTTTGTGGGTGACGGTGGCCCCGCAAGGCCGGCACTTGCCCTCTGCCCTCCTCCTCCCTGTCCCTGCGCACGTGTGTGCTCCCGCACATGCACAGGAGGTCACCGTGTGCCAGGCAGACGGAGCCATCACCAGGAGCATGCACATGCTGGGCTGCGAGTGGTGGAGGACAGCAGAGGACACAGAATGTGCGTGTGTGCCTGTGTGTGACGAACTGGAGAGCAGTCCTGGCTGCGAGGTGCTGTGTTCACTGAGTGGCTCCCAGGCGGCCCTGATCCCTGCATCCATCCATGGGCTACACAGAGATATCTATGTGGGGGCAGGGTGGGGAAGGGAAGAGAAGGGAAGGGAAGGAAGGGAAAGGGGGAAGGAGGTCCTGCCCTACCAGGGAACTGCACCTGGGGTACGGTCCTGTGACCTGACGTGCAATGCCCCTTCCTCTCCACTGCCTGGGTGCCTCTGCAGGGCTTACCAAGGCAGGCTGAGGCACTGCTGCACAGAAGTGACCTGAGTCTGCAACAAAGGAAGGACTCCTCACTTGCCACCCTTCCGGGCTAACCTGGAGAGATGCTCATTTTTCCCAAGCCCTGTTTTGGCTGATCTCATTGTCACCACATCTCCCTATGCTGCAGAGATACAGAGGGCCCCACCTACATCCTCCCCAAGCTGACTTCTGCTTTCCCACAGGTAAATATCTCAGGCTAGTCTGATGGGAGCCAAGCAGAAACTCTGGGGGATGCAGGAGCTACCTGAGCACCATTCTAGCAAGTTGCAAGAAGGAAAAGAGGCTTCAATGGTATGACACAGCTCTTTGTAGCAGGAGTCATGCAGTTTAAAATAAAATATCTTCTGGGCACCCCACTGGAAATGAAGCCACTCTATGACCAGTGCTGAGAGGCAGAGTCTGCCCACTGGTGTGCCTGGGAGCTCTGTGCGTGGGTGATGGGCAGTACTCATCCTTATCCATTCCCACTACTATCACACCTTGGGAATTACCATCCAGTTTCACCTCTGCTTCCTTGCCTGACATTCTGCCCTTTCCATGGGACAGTTTGCTTCCAGCATCCCTAGCTCAAGCAGTTCTGGAGCCAGAGAAGTGGTGAGATCATGCAGCAGGAGAAGAGAGAGGGGGAGAGCTTCTCACCCGCTACCACCTCCTCCACAGGACTGTCACTGTTGCTACATCGTGTCAAGTACCACCATGGTGTGGGTGACCAGTCAGTGTGCTTGGATCAGAGGTGTGGGAGGAGAAGAGTTGCTATCCTTGCCCATGATCTCCATCATTAGGGGAGGAAGAAGATGTAGCACAAGATGGAGCTGAACAATGGCAGGCTGAGGAGGATTCAAATGCAGCTCCTCTGGCTTCTCAAATCCTCTTCCCAAAATGCTCTTGAATCCTCAGAACTCGCTGTTGCTCCCCCAAGATCCCTTCCAGATGTGCAGCTCCCATTCAGACGATGGCATGACTAACTTGATCTGTGCTGGGGGCTTGAATGTTGCAAATGAGGTTGCTCAGCCAGGTGGTTGGGGGCACGGCCAGGATGCACCCGGAGCTAAGGATCACTGGTGGGATTCAGGCTTTCTTTGACCAAGAGGGGAGCAGGCAGCAGTACATGAGGTCTGCCTAAGCAGCGACAGTCAGTGGCGTAAGAAAGTTGTGCAGACAAAGACCAACTCTCAACACAATGCATGTCACCAATGAAATCTTCATGAATGGCACGTTAACATGCACTCAGTGCTAGCATGAGGCGACACAACGTCACTGGTGAAGAGAGGAAGGGGCGGGGGGAGGGGGGGTGCATCACTGAGCAACATACCCGCCAGCTGCGGGGCTGGAAATGAACAAAAATGAGCACAAGTGCCATGGTACAGGTGTCAGCCGCAGAGTCCCATACTGCCTGCTTCGCCTGCCACCCATCAGACATGCCAAGCAATGCTGTTGTAGGGCTGGGGCAGCACTCCCGCTGCCCAGCTCCTTCTAGAAAGACTTGCCTCCACCCTCCTCTTGGCCATCCAAAAGGGTTTGAAATCTGCTAGCAAGTACGGGGCCATATATTAAATCTAAGTCTTTGTTCCTCTGCTTGGACATTACCAGACATTTCATGTAACTCTTGGAATATTTACAAACCAGTAGAAGAAATACAATTTTTTTTTTTTTTTCTTCATTTCGTTCGCTTCTTTTTATAACACTAAATGTTAAATCTCCATCGACCAAACACAATGACACTGACAAGCTCAAGGAACTGGTGTCCTGTTCCAAACCCCCCCTCTCCCGTCCCGATGCAGACAAGAGGCAGTGGGAGGCAAAGAGCACAGCTATCTGCAGGGGATGGGGAGGCAGGAACATGAATGCGGAAAAAGAGAGCTCCAGAGGAATGGGCCTGAGATATGGCCAGAGGGCAAGGGTGGGAGAGCAGCTGACCTTGTGTTTCCCATGTTCATCTGAGCTCTTGTCTTGGCAGATGCTCTGAGTAATTCCTGCTAGAGCTCAGGGGAAGTGGGGTGCCCGCAGCACCCATGGGGCACTCCTGGGGTAAATCTGCTGTAAGCCTGCCTCACAGCCAAGCAACCAGGACACGGATCTGTGCACACCCTGCAGGAAAGACCAGAAGCCAACATTGAGGTTGTGGTCGTTTCCTCCAGTGAAGAAGCAGACAGCTTCGGGAATTGGGTGTCCTGCTTTTAGTAACATATTTGTCTTTAAAACAAAAGCCTCTGTGCTTTCTTAAAAAATAAAATAAAATAAAATAAAATAAAAATTAATCCCCTCAAAACTCTTCAAAACACCCAAACCCATGAGGACATAGCACACGAGCACCACCCCAACACGGCTCTGACCTGTGCAGGACAAGATACAGGACAGACCTCACAGTGACCAACAGGCTGACATGGAAAAAGACCCTCAACCTAAACAAGGACTTAACCCAGACCCGAGGGGCAGCCTGGTGACAGCAGATCCAGGAGGAGCTAGACATGCTGGCCATTTTTCCCAGCCAGCTCCCAGTGGAGTTTTCCCAGCCCCAGATTTGGGAGCATCATCAGCTTGCAGCTGTAGGGTCACCCCACAGAGGACAAGGAGCCTTTGCTGCAGCAGGAGTGCTGAGTGACACGGATCTCCTGAAACACAGATGCAGTGACAGAGGCATACAAATACTCCGAGGGATTTGGGACATGATGGCACCAAGGCCTGGAGACTGAGCATAGTATAACATCACTCAAGCCCACAGCAAGCTTACAGCAAGTCTATCACCATCCAGCCCTCAGCCTTTCTCATTTCCTCACTCACCCCGGATGCCTACTGAATTGCAGGCTGCTGCCCCAACAGCTGAGCCTGGCAGCCAGGAGAAAGGCACCAAGTCTTGGGATGTGCAAGCTGCTGGGCATGATGCTGCTATGCCCACTCATAGGCAAAAGAGGGAAAAGACAGCTTGCAAGTGCTCAGAGGCCTGGCAGTGCCAAACACCTGCATGGCATTTCCAGGGGATTTGTCTGGAAGCAACAGCCCTCTCCAACAGGCCCAGCACCCTCCAGACAGCAAAAGGAAAGAGTGTAGCCTACTTCTTCACTGTACCACTTGAAGCCCCTTCTGGCTGAGCCCAGAATTTTGGACCTGATAAATTTGTTTTTATTCTTACATTCACAGGTCCTAGACATTTTCTGACCCAATTTGTTTCACACGTGTAAGCTGCAAAGTGAGCTTCATCCGGGCAGCAGTGTAAAACACAGTAAGACAACAACAGAAGGGGGTACTGGCTCAATTTAGGAACCACCACACTGTGGGGTTCACACCCACATGAGCTGCTCTGCCAGTACGTGAAGGCTGAGAGCCAGATGGGTGTGGGTGGGAGGGAAAAATAGGTGAAGGAGGGATGCAGAGTGACTCCTGCTGTCAAGGTGACCAGGCACTCCGGAGAGGGGACACCACGGGGCCCTGAGCTGCACCTGCTCCTCTTTCCTCAGCCCTCTTCTCAGCCCGAGAGATCTCTCAGCATGTGGTCTCACACTGGCAAGGCAGGACATTATCTACAGTGGGATGGGCATATGTACACGTGGACTGTTCCTTCGGCATGCTTAGAGAGAGCAGGAGAAGGAGAGAAAGAGAAGACAGAGCATACACACACACGCATGCATGCACGCACGCAGGCACACACTGGAGAAAGACACTTGGCCAAATTGAGGGGGAGAGGGAGAGAATCAAAAAAGCAAATAAAAGAGCAGGCTGGGCTGGAGGGACACAGCTTTCCTTCAGGCCAGAGCGGAATGTTGTATGAGGGAAGGTAAAGGACAGAAGGCGTTTAGCAGAGTGCACAGGAGCATGGGATGATGCGAAGAGAGGAAGGGGTTCTTCATAGGACACCAGTGCGCAGAGAGCTTCGATAACTTGCTCTGTTCGTTTTTTTTTTCCTTTTCTTTTTTTTTTCTTTTTTTTTTTTTTGTTTTTTTTTTCTCCCAAAAGTATGAAGTGCCTGAGCATCGGCTCACAAAAATGACCAAGGGCATCCAAAAAGTTAAGTGGCTATAGACACCGAAGCAAAGACCTCTTTCTGCGAAAGAAAGAAAGAGGAGGGAGGGAGGAAGGCAGGTGAGGAGTATGGAAAACATCAAGGAGGAGAGAAAAGAAAAGGGATCTTCGATTCGATTCGCTCAGCGGGTGTCGTCGGTGCGGCTGCAGCGCAGCATCCTCTGGCTCCATGGGCCCTGCGGGTGCCCCATTTGCCTCTCGCCTTGTGAGGTCGGTGCTGTGATGGCCAGCGGTCGGAAATCAGGTAAGTGGTGCTGAGTGGTCCTGCTGTGATTTTTCCTCTCCCCCCTCTTTGCTCCTGAACAGGCAGAAGTTGTTGTGATAGAAACGGTCCTCTCGCTTCTTCTCTCTCCCCCTCTTTTTTCTCTCTCCCCTCTCTTCGCTCTGTCTCCTGTATAATGCGTTTTGTTTTGTGTGTTGTCATCATCGTCGTCGTTGTTGTCGTGGTTTTTTTTTTTTTAATTATTATTATTATTATTATTATTATTATTTTTAATTTTGATTTGTATTAACACTTGCTGAGTAGGCAGAGCAGGGATGCTGCCAACAGCCACAGTGGGACGGCCAAGCTCACGGAGCCATTGTCTACTCTCCCCGTGCCGGGTCCTGCAGGGTGTGAGAGGGGAAGAGAAAAAGAGGACAACGTCACACTTGGCTTTGGGGACACAGGGCTCCAGCATGGCACAACTCCAACATTCTCTCCCTGTGTGACACCTAGCCTGCAGGAATGGGGCTTGGAGTGAGCGGAAGGCTACGACCCAAGGCCACCAGCACCACTTGAACCATGGCATCCCCTGCTCTGTCCCCATCCTCACAGTGGCCCTTGGGTATAACTGTGCATACTGGTAAGTGGTGGTGTTCAAGGCCAGACTGGATGGGGCCCTGGGCAGCCTGATCCAGTGGGAGGTGTCCCTGGCCATAGCAGGGCCTGGAATGGGATGGGCGTTAAGATCCCTTTCACTTCAATCATTCTATCATTCTATGCTTTTATCATCTTTCTACGATTCTTTGGCAGCAAAACACCAGCTCTGCAGGGGCTGATGCATCATACTGGTCCAATCGGTCAAGCCCCCACCCCAAGGACTTCCCCATCACCATTCCTTATTCAGGCTGGAGGAGGGCATGGCACCTAAGGGGTAAAACCAGGATTTTTGGCAAGGGTGGAGAACAAATCTTTGTGTGTGCACATGGGTCTACCAGAGGGGGCAGGGAAGTGAGCTCTGCTGCAGCAACAAATAACACAGGCTTGCTCCAGGAATATTAAGTGCAAACGCTCCTGACATCTTCTCATCCATCCGCTCCTTGACGGGTTTCCTTTTCTGGATGACTTTAAAGGCAGTGATGCTGTTTTAAATTCACCCTGCAATGACAAGCCTCGGCAGCCTCTTCTTTATAGTGAGGCAGCGCTGTGTGCATGGCTGTGGTTTCACAAAGGCGCGCTCATCATCATTTGTGTGTGTATGCATGTCTGTGTACATGTATGCACGGTGTTTTACACACTAAGATTCTGAAGTGTGGAGGTGGATTTGAGTCTATATAAGGACTGATCCTGCTGTGGAGGAAGATATCCTTACCGGCAAGAAGAGCTGTTTCTAATGGAGGGGGTGCAAAATAAATAAATAAATAAATACATATTGAAGAGCCCCCTGCTCAGAAGAGCCCCAAGCAGGCCAAGTGCAGTTGCTCCATCTCAGCCTGTGGTCTGATGAAGAGCTCCTCTCTGCTGCAGCACAGGTAGCAGCTGAGGTCTGTCTGATGACAACTGGGTATCCCCTCCACAAGGGGTGTTCCCCAGAGCCCATAAATTCTGTGGCACTTGCAATTGTTGCATTTCTCTCTAAGGCAGCCTTTCACATTCTAGATCAGCTGTGCCCCGGTTCTATTCTTTTATCACTAGGTTGGAATGTGTTGAATTATGTGGAAAATTTGTATTCTATCTACGGCTTCTTTTTTTCAGGTATTCCCTGTTCATTTGCAGCTTGTCACGCAAAACCTACAACATTGTTTCCTCCCTTGTTTAGATGATAGGGATCTTATTTCCCCCCTGAACTCAGGAATGAGCTCAGCTGCTGCACTTACCTGACCCTGTGTGTCAGAGACTGCATCTTTCTTGGTCAAATAACTTGGGAGGAATGACTTTCTGGGACTGTTTGTATCACATTTTGGCAGTGAATAGGTCACAAACGTGACCCACCAAATAACCAATAACTCACCAAGCAAGGCATGCTGTCCACAAACTGCCTTTCGTCATCGCATTTTCACTACATGGCTAAAATACTATTTTTTTTTTTTAATCCGAAACACCATTTGTTACACACACATAAGCAGCCACCAGCCCCCTCCTTACCACTTTTCTGTAGGGCGCACATAGGATCGGAGTGTACCTATGGAGGCACCTGGCAGGGCAGAGGCAGAGTTTGACCTCGCCTGAGTATTGCTGCATGGTTCTGGAGATATTGTGTGTGTTGGTATGGCATGGTAGGGTAGGGTAGGGTAGGGTAGGATATAGTACAGTGTGATATAAGATACAGTCTTCCACAGTATGTAGGTATAAGGGAAGACACGCAAGGCATAGTGTGATAATGGTCTCAGCAGCTTCTGCTCCCTGAGCTTCACTAAGTAAGCTTGTGGGTATCTGATGAGCCAAGGATCCCATCTCCATGGCTGGAAATGACGCGAGCTGCATGCCTGCACGTCCTCGTGTTCCTCTGCTGAGCTCTCTGTGCCACCGCAGCACCTCCACAGAACCCTGTGGCTGCGCCTGATCCCTGACCTAACCGCAGCACCAGCCAGGTGCAATGCATTTCCCATCGCACGCACTGTGAAAATGCGGGCCGGCTCTAGCTCAATCACCAAACAAAACCTCCCGATCTCTGGGAACCGAGGCACGGGCACGAATTGCCGCAAGCCGAGACTCAGCGCGGTCTCCGTCGCCCCCTGGTGCTCCCAGCACGTCCGAGCATCCTAGGCCCAGCGCCAGGCATGGGGCAACCCCGCCCACCGGGCAAAGGGGCTACAGAGGAGCTACGGTGCCTTCCTGCCACGTCCCGGTAAGCCTGAGCCGGGCTCCGGGAGTCTCCCTGCCAGCCCAGCTCCTGGGCTGGTAGCTCCCCGCGATCGGGCAGCCCCTCTGTGGGCATGGCCGTGCAAGAACATTCAAGGGGGTTCCTTCCATCGTAGCCAGGGAACTTGGGCTTGTGAGAATGATAAGTTAATACTCTTATGTGGCAGTGTTTCATAAGCATGACCCTAAGGGTCCCCAGAACCCGAGTGATCAGCCACATCAAACAGATCTGGAAGGAATGGAGGCTAAAACCGCTTCATTTCCCTTCTGTGCTTGCAGACAGTGGGGTGTGCAGCAGGGCAGACTGCTGCCATGGGATAACCACGTCCAGCTTCAGCCATCTGCACCATGCCAAGGCATGAAGCAGCTTCGTCGGCCTTGTGTGCACCCATTGCCATTATGGTTGCCTGACCCTTTCCATAACAGGGTCTCACTTGCTCTAACACGGCAGTGGAATGTTTCCATGTTGCATAATGTGCTTTTTTCATGACCTTGCCCAGCCACTTATCACAGCACCATAGCACGGCTTGGGTTGGAAGGGACCTCAAAGCCTACCCAGTCCCAACCCTGTGCCATGGGCAGGGCTGCCACCCACCAGCTCAGGCTGCCCAGGGCCCCATCCCACCCGGCCTTGAGGGCCTCCAGGGATGGGGCACTTCTAGGCTCTTTGAAAACCTCTGCATCCACAGCCTCCCTCAGCTTCTAGGGTCTGCAGTGGCAGTTGGCTACCAGGAGCAATATTATGGTCCTGCATTACACTGGGTGTCACCTTTTACCCCGACTTCAGGGTGCTGGCACTAAGAGAAAGGCTGGTGTGCTGCACGGTGCACACACTGCACGCAGCCTGAAAGTTCACTCCTCTCTCTGCGGCCTCCCCAGCACACCGCAGGAGGGCCAGGCCAAGCGAAGTCCTTGAGGTGGGAAGGACTGGCTGCATCGGCTCAGAGGCGTAGGAAAAGCTGCTCTAAGGCCGGCGCAGAGGCTGCGCCCTGAGCAATGTGCACTTCTTCCCACCAGGTGGCAGCCGAAGGAAGAGAAAAGACAAAGGGAAAACGAGCGATAAAGCAACTACGAAGAAAACACCATCGCAGGGCTCACCCGAGCCCCGGGAAAGCCCCTTTGCAACGGGCTGGCAGCTCAGCCCAGCCCATGGGTGCTGGAGGAGGGACGCTGCAATGCCAGGGGCTTTGCAATGGGTGCTGCTGCCTGTGTCGGATGGGATAGGCTGGCACCAGGGGGAGAGCTGGGAAACTGAGCGCACCCAGCCCCTTGCAGAGCTGGCCAGGCTGGTTAGCTAGCCAGAGGCCGTGCTTCAAGATGGCAGCCAGACCCTAAGTCAACACCATTCCATCCACTGGGTATGATCATCCTTCCCTGCTACATGCCACCTGCAATGGAATAGCACTGGTTGGCATTAATACCCCTACCTCAGGTAGATAATGCCCACTTTTGTACCCTCGCTGCCTCTTGCAAAACTGGCAGCACCTCTGGTGGCACTGTATAAGGAGATGAACACAGCTGCAGCTGTGGAAGAGGATGTGCCATGCCACATAACCCTTGTTGAACAGACTGCCCCAGACCTGCAAGCAAAGCCACGAGCCTCCTTAGCTGCACAGAAGCACTCCTCCAAGGGCTGTAAGCATCATCATCACCACCACCAGAAATGCAGACTGTGACTTTTGGATTTCCCAAAACAGACATTAAAAAGGGATTTTTGAGATGCAAGCAGGGAACAGACACATTCTCGGTCCACACAGAGAGGGACAAAATCACCCAGCTGTCTCCATGTTTCACACTCACATTCACCAGCCTGGAATTTCCCACTTGCTCCCAGGTCCCATCACCTGAACAAACCAAATTGGAAACAGGAAAGGAAACAACTGGTGCCCACTTTTTATCTTATTTACATTAGCAAGACTCTTGGGCTTGGTATGTTTATAGTGCTCATAAAGGAGAGCGCACAGAGAAGTTGCAAAGGGTGTCGGAGAGCCATGGGATTGTTCCTGGCTTTGGTTGCTCTGCCCCTGGGATCTTCTCAAAGAACGTGAGTTAAAATGCTGTGCAAGATGCCAAGCAGACCCCACGAGTTTCTGACTGAAGGTGAGGCCAGGAGAAGTCATGGGACAGTCCAGAAGGACTTCTCTGTAATGGGAAAGAAGGAATGATGGTAAAGCAAGTGGAGCCACGAGCTGTTTTTCAAGCTGCTCTCCATCCTGAGAGGCTCTGTTGCTGCTGATAGGTTAACTCTATTTATAGCAAAGGCCGGAGAGTGGCTTTGTGAGCAAATAAGATGACCGAAAATGAGGGAGGAATGAAAAATGCACTAAGGGAGAAGGTGAAGGGAAAGTGGATAGGCACCATAGTGGCACCAGGAGGGGACGTAGGTTTTACACTTGCCAGCTCCTCTGCAGGAACTCATTTTTCTACTCTGTTGACTCTTGCCAGGGCTTCAGAAGATGAAATCTTTATTATCATGAAGGCTTAAAAGGGAGGAATACTGTTAATTCCATTTTCAAGGTCATACTTTGAAAGTTATTAATTTCTTTCTTCCAAAGCTTTGCACTCTACTCTGAGGCTTTAGGGATTAGCAGCTTCTACTTACTAGGGTTCATTTGGGGCTTTCTTCTTCCCGGTTTTCTGTCTGTCCCCCTCTACTTTGAGAAGAAGACATGCTTATTCACTCCCTGCTCTTAATGCTGAAACTGTTTTGCTCATTACCTGCGTTACCCCCTTCTCTCAACCAGTTAATATCTGTGGGGTTCTGTTCCTGTAATTAAAATTTGACTCTAACTGCACTGGCAATAGACTCTCTCTTCTAGAGGCAGAAGTACCACTCTGTAAACGATAGAGGATGCCCTGCAGCAGCTCTCCAGTAAGATTAAGGAAACGTCTCTGGTGTCTATCAATCTTAGCACACTGTTTAATGTATGTCAGAATTTGCTCATGGTTTTTTAAGCACTGAACAGTTCTTTCCCATGTTTTGGAACTCATTCATGGTGCACTAAGTACTCATCTATCATATCTCATGTCATAGTGAAGATTCATTCTGTAATGCAGCTCACCCATCCTTCTCTGAGGTCTGAAATTGTATTTCTCAGTGTCGTTCCGAGCAGGATGTGGTTTCCAAGAGATGGCTGCTTATACCACTTATCCTAGAGCTGGATCACAGTAATGCTGGTCTAGAATGAGCTGTTACCCTGACCAGTAAGGCTGGTGGTGGCTGGAAGACCACCTGTGTTTCAAGGTTACAAAGATCTTTCATTACCAGATCTATCGTGGATATATCAATCAGGAAGTCTTACAGCTAAGAACCATCCTCCACCCCCTCTGTTCTCCCAGCAGCTGTAAGAGATTATTTAAAAATAATTTTTTAAAAAAGCAACAAAAACTTGGCAAACTGCTGATATGAAATCGGTTACTTAAAACTCCCTTGTCTTTGAATGATTCATTGACGACTTCCATCCTACAAGCAAAACATCTAAAAAAATGTGTAGCCTAGCCTTTTGGGGGGATCATCTAAACCTGTTTGGCTTTTTTCTTAAAATAGGAAAATCTCTGCTCACATCTCAAGCACTTGGTGTAAGGCACAACAGACCAGCAAGCGATGATGGTTTGGCTTCTCATTAGGGAACAAAGAGCACAGCTACCCTCAACAAGAGCACACACAGACTTGCTAATGGCAAGCTCTGGAGCCTCTTGAAAAATTAATATTTTCATCAGATTTATGTGTGTCTGTTTACTCACTTCATCCTTGCTACCGTTTTCAGCAAGCTTTGCTGGGCACTTGGCATGGGAAAGATTGGAGTGGTTGTGAACAAAAATGAAAAGGGAGGGACACACTGAGGGGTACCAGGATGAGATTGGAGCAGAAAGAGAACCAGGTTGGACTGGAGAGTGACCAGCATGTGAGATATCCATCTGTACCACTATCTCAGCTGTGCCACTGTCTCTGCCCCTCTTAACCCTCTCCTCCAGTGCCTGCAGCATGGTGCCCCTGACAGGCCCTTGAGATCTTCTGAAGGCTTTTCTCAGTGACCAGCGAACACGAGAACTCTCGAAGTCATGAGAGTTAAGGCAGGCCCATAGGCTGGGGTACACCTCTAAAGCATGGGAGACACCTAAGTAAATATTTCTTCATGTCGTTTGTAGTTTGCATCAAAGTAAGGATGTGTGTCTGTGTACAATCACAGTGTGTGACTCCTGGTCCCCTCAACATCCTAACAGAACAAGCAGGGCTTAAAAGCATGGGTAATGCTGGAGAAGAAAGTGGGATGCACCACCAAGCATGAGGCACTTGTCATTTGAGTGAGTTCAGGAGTACACTGGCCCACCAGCAAGCACGCATTTCTGTAACACCTACCGCGGACGCAGCCTGGCTGGGCTTCAATGCAGCTGTGCTGGTCACAGCCCATCCTTCTCCATGGCCTGACCCCTTGCTCCTGCCCATGCATCCACATTGCAGAGGGACATGCAGGTGACGCTGGGGAAGGGCCGATGCATTCCTTTTTTGCTTGCTAGGCTTCTCCCTTCTTCTGGGATGCTCTGCTGACAGACCTGCTCGCCCGTGGCAGGGCAGGCCTGCCAGGAGAACTCTGCTTTTTCTGCAAGCCTGATTTCTTTGGAATGGCTTTTTTTTTTTTTCCACTGCGCACCCCCTCCCCCCCAAATCCCACACCTCCCTTCTCCCGGTTGTTTTTGTTTTTAGAGAGAGCGCTTAGACAGCTGTATTAATCATGCAAGCCCAGCCATGTGTAATGTACTTTATCAACAGCAGAGCAGACACTGAATGGCAACTGGATCGCAAGCGGGCCCGGTGCTAGTGCCTGAGCCGAGAAGATAAACCTGCCGCTTCCCAAACCGACTTACCGTCATGGGTTAGTGAATGGAGAGACTGTTCACTTGGGACAACAACCAGAGGGGAGGCCAATTTGTTAGGCAAATTCTTGAGTGGTTACAGAGGAAATGGAAGTGAGGGAGAGGGGAGGATGATGAGGGTGGGTGTTACTCTTTGGCCATATTCTCATGGGGACGGGAGGAATTTTTGTGTGTGCTTAAGGATTAAATCGAGACAACAATGGCTGTTCTTCCTCCTTCTTGCTGCCCTCCACACTTTGGTCCCAGTCTGCCTGGCCGGCAGCTCACCAAGAGGGAGACAGAGCAGGGATTTAGGTACATTGTCTGTGCAGTGGGTAGAAGTCAGTCTCATCATCCCTGCAGAGGAACGTCCAGCTGGTAGCTTCAGAAACTCATCTAACACACAGATGGTATCAGGTTATGAGTGTCCTCCAGGCAGGGGACATCTGCCTCAGGAGGGTTATGGCCTGCCCATGCTCTGTTCTGCAGGGTAATCTGTCCATGCTACGGCTCTGATGCTATCAGTGTCCCTGTTGGACAACTGATATTCCATGGCACTTTTTTTTTTTTCTTTCTTTCTTTTTTTTTCTGTGGGTTTGTTTCTAATCTCTCCAGTGCAGTTGTGTGATTTCTCCCCCACTGGTTTCACCCAGCCTCCACTCTCCGTCCTGCCTGTTGAGCTCTGACCTCTGCTTTGCAGGGCTGTTCTGCATGCATGCAAAGCTATACCTGTGGCTAAGCAGACCTTGAAATGTCTTCAGTGTCCCAGTGTAGGGCCCAGCCCTGAGGAATATCGTTCTGGGACTTGCAGTCTCTGTTCCTACCCTCTGCTTCCACTTTTCCTCACTTGCTGGATTCTCCACAGCATTACTACCAGGGAGGGTTATGCAAATATATGCAATCCAGGGCTCATTCTGGAATAAATCAATCTAAATTAAAATTAATGAACAAAAAGTACAGAAACAGATCAAGCAATAAAGCTATTTCTCTCTCTCTCTCCCCTGTGTCTTTCTTCTTTACAAAAGCTGGGGTTTTTTCTTTGCACTTTTTGGGAAGAAGAAGACTGCTGTTGTTTTTTAAAACAATCTCAGCAATCAGAATCTGCCTGTTGCTCTCCAGAAATGCCCACCAAGTAATGTTAGCTATTGGTAGTAACAGAAATAATTCTTGGCATTTCTCTCTTCTCTAAGATGTTTGCTTTTTTTTTTCTTTTTTTTTTTTTTTCCCCCAGCTACATTCCTATTCCTTTTGGAAGACACTATAATCACCTTTGACTTTGATATTATTTTAACCATACGGTCAAAATATGACACAATGCCTCTGCTTGGCTGATACCTATGAAATAGCAAAAAACCCAATATGATGGCCTTCAGCTTTTGCCCTGTCTCGTTCTTCCTGTTCCCTTGGCATGAAGCCTCAGCAGGCTTGGCATCCACTACAGTACTTGCAGACCTGGCAAGCACGGATATTGACCTTTAGCAATGAGAGAAGCTTGGCTGGCATGATCCACCCTGCAGAGCTGTCCCCTTCTGCAATGGAGAATGGGCTTTTGGGAAAATCTGGCTGGGTACCACCAGCAGGAAGCAAGGTGAGCCCTGAGTTGTGCTGGCTATCCAAGGACGTGGGTGTTATCAGGTGCCAATTCCTTCCTATGCTTGGGCCCTACAACCATAAGTTTTATCTGCTGGTAATTTCTTTGTCAGGATGATGATAGCACAAGATTGGCTGTTTTGGTCTTTGTTTATGCTGTGTTTTTCCCAGCTCTACAGACTAATATGGTTCAGAGACTATCACGGCTTGGGTTTTCAATGACCATTTCTTGCCAATGGGAGAGTGAGTTCTTATTCAATGAATAAGACTCAAGACAGATGGGTTCTTTAACCAGCCACACTGTACTGGGAGGACTGGTTTCTCTGGACTCTTTGCATATCTCTGCCTAGTTGGCAGACCCACTGCAAATAATGTGTTAACTCTTTACAGTCTGTAATCTCTGATGTATTCCCCCACACTTCACTCCTTAGCTTTAAAATATTTGGATGTTTATCCTTTTGCCAAAAGAAAGACGCACAGCTCACGTGAGAGCTGCCTGCTTAGCAGGACTGACAGGGCCAGGCACTGGAGGAAGCAAAAGGGGAGCAGCAATGGGTGGAAGAGACCACTGCAACAGATGAACTCTCTTTTCTCCACAGCTAGGATTTCCATGGGGGGAGAAGAGGACTGAGAGGATATTATATAGATGCTCCCTGTTTCCCACTCTGGTCATCAGACCCAAATGAACATCTCTTTTCTCCATTCTCCCATCTTCCACCCACCTGATGAAGGCATTAGTGACAGCACAAGCTACACGGGCTACAGCTAAATGGAGACTAGCTACAGTCTACAGTCGTAAGGGGTCATTCTCCAATCAGTGCACATTTTGGCAAAAACACAGGACTGCTCATTCTCTGTTTTTCTCCCCCCTCCACCAATTGCTAACACTGTTGCTATGAATGTTTTGTTTTTCTTTTGATGATCATGACTGGACTCGTGTCAGATCAGGCCCCAAGGAGTGGTCTGGATGCTTGTCTCTGGGCAATGCAGTATCGCCCTACAGAGAGCTTCCAAGGTTCAAGCTAATCCTGATCAGAAAGTTCCTAGTTATTCGGTGGTCAGTCTTCATCATGAATCCCCTGACAGGACAAATCATAGGTTTTGAAGCCTGTCAGTCTGGATAAGCCATAGTGAGGATGAGTCTCAGTGCTAATCACAGGGGAGTGAGTCAATGGGCAAAGGGCAGATGGCAAGGGACAATGGAGGATGGAGACAGAGCTAGCACCGTAACAGTGATAGACTCTTCTGAGCAGATCCCACTTGCCCTGTCCTTGTCAAGTACGATGAGGAATGAGAAAATTCTCCCTTTTCAGAAGAAAATCCCTTTTGAAAAGAACTTGAGGATGCACTAAGGTCCCATCACAAAACAAAGTTACAGTGAGGACAGGAGAATATGATTAGATAACACCACCCTACCAGACTTTTCAGGGCATTCTGAGTGCCCTGCTGCAAAATCAGGAAAGCTGGAATTTTTTCCAGGGACAAGTCAGTTGAGAGCTGAATCAGCTGGGCTCTACCAGCTTTCCGGGATGCAGCCTGATCAAATTCAAGTTCCACGTGTTTAGCTGAATGGGCTTCTTCTGAGTCTCTAGCCAGCCTGAAAGCAAGATGTTTCCACAGCAGCTAGCTAATGATAGCAATGCTTACAATGAGTACAGTGCTCTTCATCTCCAAACACCTTCCTTTTAAATTAATGCTCAAGGCCCTACAGGGCAGGGAAGTGCTACTGATGCTTAAGAGAAATGGAAATTAAGGGAGAAGAGGGAGGAGGCTGTGGTTTTGGTCACTGAAAGGAGGCTTGTTTGAGAGCTGAGGACAGCATCTCAGAACACAAACTCACTGGGAGAAAAAGGTCTAACAAGGCAATTTTACACCTAAGGTTTCTTTGAAGGTGAACAGCAAAGTAAAAGCAAATGTTGAGATAAGTACCAATATCTGTGCTGAATGCTCACATTGCAGAAGCTGGTATGAGCTTTCAGAAACCAAATGAGTATTTAAATTCTACTTTCTCCCTCTGCAAAATCCTCTTAGTGTGTCCAGGGTCACTGGAGATATTCCAGCATTTGGCATCACAAACTCCTGAAGACTCCTCACAGAAGTGATGTCACACTGGGATGTCCTTCAAGATGGTCTCAGGGAACAGGGAGCAGCAAAAGGATGAAATGACAACTTCAAAGGCAGAGGGGGAAGTATGTTAAAGGACAGACTAAAGCTCTGCAGGGTGGTGTTGGCAGCTTGATTAGGAGGGGCATTTGATATGGAAATCTGGTTGGAAATCACTTGCAGTTTTTGCTTTATCATTTACCTTAATGGGCTACTAATTCAAACCCAGCAGTAAACAGGGCTGGCTATGAAAAGAATTAACAGTGCCTGTCTGTGGAATTTAAGGATATATAATAAAAATAATCATAAAAAGAAAGAGCCCTGGGTTTTCCATCAGACAAAAATATTTGTAATCGAAAATTTCTGCTTGAAAAAGAAGACGCAAAATTGGAAAACTCTTCAAAACCTTACATCCCAAACAGCCTAAGCAACTTTAATTTCATATCCAAGCACACGTTTCATTTGCAATACATATGATAATGGTGTTTAATTGGATTTATTTTGCCACGCTACATTCCCAACGGCTTACTTTACTCCTTTCTTCAGCTCCTTGAATGTTATTTACAAATCACTCTCTGGGATTTCATTTTAATGGCAGCTTGATTTCCCCCCCCCCCCCCCCCCTCCTTTTTTAGGTACTTTTCTTTAATTGTATTTGTGGATTTGCCTTTTAAATAGGCAATTGTGACTACATCCTGAGCCTGAATAAGTTGCCAAGAGCAGAGCTTGATTTGAAAACACGGAGTTGTTAAATGGAGCTGATGTAACACCCAGCATTTATTGTTCTTTCCATGGGAGTACCTGCAGGTGCTTTACTTGGGCAGGTGCCCTTTTACAACACAACGTGGGTTCATAATAACACTCTACCTCCAAGCTCTACATAGACGTTAACTATTGAGGCCTCAGAGCATCCCATGAGCTGAATATATCTCCATATGGCAGTGAAACAAGGATACTGAGGAGCTCTAGGCCAAAATGTTAACATGAATAAGGGGACCGGCTGCCTTATTGTTGATTTAGTTTCAAGCACCTGGAAACAGCCTGATTTCTGAAAGTGCCGAGTTTCTGTGCTGCTACCCTACCTCAGGATCACATCCAAACCCCAAACCTCACGTGCACTCAGAAAGTCTGGGCCATGCTGCTTGTACCTGAGGGAGGCTTGGGCAAGCATGTGGCAAGGGCAGGAAGAATATTCGGGCTCTGATTTGCCTTCATACCTTTTCCTATTGCAATAAACTAGTCCATAACACTTTAGTGTAGTAAAGCTTTTACCTTGCCCTTCCTTTCATGGTGTCTGCCACAAATGCAGAGCTATGGGACAGATTTAGGGGTGCATGATGGAGGAATGAGAAAAAAAGGTGTTTCATTGGGAACAGTGTATAACTAGAGTGAAAGAATCTCCTGGCAGCCATTTAATTTTTAGCTTCTCATTTATCCCCTCCACAATCGCTGCAAAATTTTAGGTCCCCTTATGCTTTTGATCCAAATCAGGATATGTGTGGAAAGAGAGTATATATGAAGGAGTCAGTTTATAGAAAAATTGATCCCCCATGAAGACTATCCAGACCTGGATGAGGACACGGTGTCATGGATCAAAGCTTGAGAAAGGGTTGTTGCATTTTAGATGACTGGTTTCCTGAAATGGGAGTAGGGAGAGAGAAGGATGAGGGAGGCGAGCAGAAGAGAACAAATGGCATGTGGAAGAGGGGGGAAAGCCCTTATTGTCCTGCACTGCTTTGCCCATCCCCAGCTCTTTGCATTTATCAGGATGATGGAGAATGACCCGGCTAGAGAGCTACTTTGACATAAAACATATACTGACCTGGAAAAGGATTGGGGAGTGTGGGTAAAACTCGTTCTAAGGGGGGAAAAAAAACAATAAGCAACATGCAGGAGAAAAAGCCACTTTTCACACCAAGCAAGCAGCAGATACAAACCTGATGGAGTTGTCCATCCCCAAATTAGATGAGCTAGAGTAGGTTTCATATATGGAGCATTTTTAAAGCAACACACCTAGTATACATCAACATCCCCTGTGACTGGGAGTCAGAGAGAAGTCATTTGAAAAACTAAAGAAATAATACCTATACAGCAATAGGGATTAAGCACCTGCAGTGAGGTTAATTGGAATGAATGGGTCACATCTCCCCTCTGACTTTCAAGACCACTCATGTCATCATGTTACAGCACCTCTTAGCAACACCTCTGGCTGGAATCTAGCCTTTGGCAACAAGGTGAGTTGTAGAGGTCCTCCATGGGTAGTTACTGCCTCCACAGAACGTTCTCCACAATGGGTTTCTTGCCAGTGAGAGGTTCCTTAAGGATGTGAGCATTGGAATTGTCAGCCTGGTGAATCTGAAATGGCATTCTGTTTCTTCTGGGCATTTGTCTTTCTAAAGGAAGAGAGCTTTTGCAGATTCACCCATCTCCAGCAGCAAGCTGAGCCTGCTGTTTCAGTTATAGGGTTTTTACAGTGTGTCCTTGTTCTACATCACAGCAAGCCTCTGGTATACATCACTGCTGGCTTCACGCTTTGCTTCCTCCATGCCAGGATCTCAAAAGAATTGCACAGACACTGAGGGAAACTGGCAGTCAGAGACCTTGGTCTGAGGCTAGGAGGAGTGTTAATTCCATTTTACAGGTAGAGCAGGTGATGCAGAGAGCAAGGAAGCAGTCTGCCCAAGGTCAAAAGCTGATCTGTTGGCAAAGTCAGGAGCAGAACCATGAATTTAAGCCCACCAGACCTGACTCTACTTTGACTCTACACTGGCTCTACACCGGGTCTCTCATCATCAACTGCAGAGCTTGCTAGATGCCTTGTGCTGACTGAGACACACTCCTACTCAAGGGCTGACTGGGAGGTAGACATTTAGCTGCAGAAATATGTCACTATGAAAAGGCAATAGGCCTGAGGCAATGAGTTGTCTCCTGGTGTATCTGTGAGGGTGTTGCTAAGATCACTGCTGATGTACATACAGCTTGGCAGGATACAGCGGTAGCCCACTGTTGCTCTCTGATCACCCCAGTCCCAGCTCTTCGGAAGCCAATGCTCTCCGTATAGCACTCTCGGTGCAAGGAGCTGGCTTCTGACTTGCTGGAGCCCACGGAGACCTGTGACACTGCAGATCTCCTGCCTTCATGGTGGTAATGGAGCCATTGGAGTCCACAGCAGGGACAGGGGAGATCGTCTCTTGTGTAGAAAATACACAGATAACCTGGATCTCTGTGTTTATGTAGCACCAGGGGACTATTGTTCTGTGAAAGCAGGCTGTTGTGCTGACATGACTTCCTTGTTATTTAGTTTGGTTAAATAACTCAACTCCCCTTTACCTTCTTCCCGCACAGCAGGCTGCAGGCTGCACAGCATAAGCAGTTAAAGCAAAGCACTACGGCCTCATTATCACGCTGCTTTCTATTCAAGGACTCTCCCTCTGTTCCCCTCGCCTGCTGCGTGCAGCCTTTATTGCTCCACCCTGGCTCATTAGCAGTGTCTCAGCCTCGCTCCATCTGGCTGTCACCCTCACCACTTTCTTTCCTTTCCCGAGTCTCCCTGTTACTGACAGCCCGTGGGAAAACACGGGGGTTGCGCTGAAAGCCTCAGACTTTACTCTAAACCATAGCAAACACCATCACAAGCAGATGCTCAGGCACAAGGCAGAGTATTATGAGTAGTATGAGAGGGTGCCCACCAGCTAGCACTTGTGCCGGGGTGCTAACAGGCAATGGCAGGTGAGAGGCAAGCGTCAGCTCTTCTGAGGAGCTTTCCTCTTGCTGGGATTAAAACTGCTGGACCGAACCGATAACTGTACCTGAAGCACTTTGAGAGGTGGTGGTGGGATGCTGCCTGCTGCCTGCATCTAATTGGCATGGGCCCTGCCAGGTGCTGCTTCACCTCCGCTTTCCTCACTTGCTGAAGGGCACTGAGGATGCAGCAGGGCTCCTGCTGAGGTGGCAGTCTCCCATAATTGAGACAATTTAGGCAGCAGGACTGCATTGAGGTGTGCAGTAGCGTGCTGTTGTCTCCTCCTTTATCCTCAGGGATAAGCTGGCTCTGCAGGAGGCAGAAGTCAACTGGTCTGGAAGGACTTTCATTGCTTTTCTCTGCCTTGCATGATTGCACCAGGTGCTGCAGCTGCTTCAGTGTGCCTGTGGATGTGTTTGCTTGCATGTATCCATACATGTAAGCCTATGTATGCATATGCTTGTATGGCAGATGTGCATCTGACATATACTTTTATATACAATTTTATATATATACATGCACATATTTGTACTACTGTGCAGCATGAGCTAACACATAAATTGTGGCTTTTACAGCCGAAGCTTTTCATTGCACTCCGTTGACTTAATGGAATATGAAGGAAACAAGTTCCCTCTCTCCTCATATACTTGGGGGAAAAAGCCTTTCCCTTTAGCTGTGGTGCTGCTTCTCACCTCTGCTGTTCTGTAAGGCAGCCTGGCTTGACCTCTGTCAGGTCACCCTCACACTCGGGAATGCTACTGCCCATTTCCTTGGTCTCATGACATTGTGTGCTAAGATTTACCAGCCCCGTTCCCAGGCTCTGCAGAGCTGAACCCACCTCCAGGCTCACTAATGCTGCACAACATGGTGCTGCCTCCCAGCTCCATTTGTCCATAGATATGGGCATGTCCCTCCCTCCTGCATGGGCTGTGGTACTCCTTGAACCTTTCTCTGAACTAATTCAGCTCCCTGCAACAAAAGAAAACATCTGGGAGCATTTAGGGGGCTGGGTGGTAAAGCTCCCTTATGTTTTCACACGTTGAGCTGCCTTGGTGTGTGGCCCACTGGTACCGGAGTATGGAAAGTGACGAAAGCATGGGGCATAGAGCAGGGGGAGCAAGGAGCAGGGAGGAGGGGACGGCAGCAAGCTGTCAGATCCACTGTATCATCAGACAGTACATATGTGTGCTGTCTGTAAACATATTCCAGATTGCTGTTGGAGACAGGACCCTGGGTAACCTTTAGGCTGACCCAGTATCACCATTTGTGTGTTGCTATAAGCTCAGTCTCCAGGAGCGAGGGGTATAAATCTCTCCACCTACAGCAGGCATTCGTGCTGCTACATCCTTTATGGAAGATCACTAGCTATCTATTCATGCAGCTCTAGGAAGCTTCTTTTGTAATTTAATGCATCTTCTAACTATGGCATTGACATCTAAGGCACTTGGTCTCTCTGAGAGTTTTTCAGTGCAGGCTGAGACTTCCTGGAATGGAAGACACCCATTTTTTCTCTGTTGCTGAACTGTTCTTTCACATCATTTTGTTAGCTTCCCATCTGCCCTCCACCTCAGACAAAGCTTACAGTACCTCATTACTAACTTTCTGCTTGTTACTTCACTGCTGGCCGCCGTTTTTTGTTGTTGTTGTGTGGGGTTTTTTTTTTTAACAATGGGCCACTGAGGAACCATCACTGTGTCTGCCTCCCTGGTGGGATGTTGCCCTACAGTGAGCTTGATCTCTATTTAAAAAAACATAAAATCCTGGATTCTGTGGAAGAAAAACACTCTGAGTATTTGAGTATCTACTGTACCTTGAAAAAACTTGGCATTGCTTTTCTTAATTTTTTTTTATTTCTGCTTGGGTCTGCGGCTGGGATTGTGCACTGCCTGTTATTTTGGCTGTTTTGAGATCAGTACGGCATTTTTTTTTCAGCTGGGCTTGTAGGTTTCTGGGGCCACTTCTTTATGAAGCTTGATTCTCTTCACTCACCTCTTCCTGGACTTTTCAACCTTAGGAATACCAATAGGAATTTAATGTTTTTCTCTCTCTCTTCCACACTAACTAGAAGGAGAATGGAGAGTTCCTGAAACAATATTACACGATTTTCACAATGGCTTTCTCCCTCCACAACACTGAATGCTGAAGAAAATGGGAATTAACCAAGCAACAAAAACAAAAGTTGGAAACAGTCTGAGGAAAATCACCCAATCTTTCTCACCTCCCGCACCTCCATTCTTCTGGTGCTTGTGAAGTTGCTACTTCACAAGTTCTCGAGTGTTTCACGGTACAAATAGCACTTTTGAATTTCTACTGTAAAAATGATGAACAAAATCCAACAACTTGATAGAAGGAAAGTTACCTCGACACACATCAAAAGGAGGCTAAAATAGCACCCTCACTTTATTCCCTCCTTCGAGTCATCTCTAACAGTTGCCACCTTTCCTCTCAGTATAGGTACTGGCAACTTCGCAAGATCTCCCCACTTTTCTTACGGGTTCTGCCACTGAATTCATGACCATGGGTAAACCACTTCTTCACTCTGTTTCTTAGTTTTCCTACTGCAAAACGGTGCTAATAACACTCACCGATTTCGGAATAACTTGCGATGTTAAAATATTCATTGCTAGCAAATCCTTTGAGATCCTTTGAGGTGAAGCTCTCAAGTCATGCAAAATGCTTTTCTAGCAAAACCAACCCCTATCTAATATCACGTGTCCATACATACATTATTGAATTTCATCTTATATTTTGTTTCAGTGATGTATTCAGCTCATCTGTGTAACAGGAACCAATAGAGAGGGCCAAATTTAGAATTCAGCCGCAAATAATGGATTCTAAACTTAGCATTATATTAATATCAGCAAGAACAAATCTCGAGTATCTGAAAACTGTGTTCCAGATTTCTGCCTGAGAATTTCATTTGAATCTCATGACAGTCACAAGATGAGGGTGAAAAGACTTTCAAAGTAGAAATTTGCTTTGTTTCCCTGACCAAATGCAGTGGGAAATCAAATATATGTACTTTTATGATAAATCTATTCTTCACGAAAAGAATTCCACAGAACGCACCCAAATTTTGCAAGAATTCAAACTGCAATGTAATAAACCCAGAGGTGGTAAACAAAGAACGCCAATGGTTTTCTACTTCTGCAGTACCTCTGCTAAAAAACAAAACCAAACCAATTTCTTTTTTTTTTCTGATACTTTGGTTAATCTGACCACACACAGCAGAAACTACACTAGACTGCCTCTCATACTAAGACAGATTTGCATAGTTTAGTTTTTTTTCTGTTTAGAAGGTCATGCAGGTCATGGCCTGAGTGTTTTAATTCAGTTTGAGATCAGCAGAAGAATACAACCCTGCGTCGCTTCTGGGTCTCTGGTCCATTTGTGCGAGTGGGTCATTCTGCTGCAGTCTATTTCTGGTGGCAATAGAAATGTGCAGTGGAAGCTGAGCCCAAGTTTTGTGCCTGGAATACAGAAGTGGGTTTTGAATACACCACAGTGAATACACCCATGTGTGTACGGGTGGGAGGAGAGGAACAGGGGCTTAATATAGGGCCAGGACAGAACCAGCTGCAAAATGTGGAACCAGCAGGTAATTCTGTTCCGGAGTCTGGCATGGCCCCAGCTTCCTTCTTCTTAAGTTTACTACAAAAACTCAGTAATTGAAAGGTAGCAGAATGAGATCCCAGAAAGTTGTTTCACATCTCACCTGCTGATTATCTTTTTCCCCATGTTCCCCAAGGTACGCCCCCTTAAATCATTCTGCCTTAAATCATTCTATCCCACTTCCTTCCTTCCCGTTTTCTCCTGCTTTCAAATTCATTTCTCTTTTTCTTGACTCTCTCTTGTTCTCCTCAGGCTCAGTGGCTAGTTCTCTCCACCTCTCTGAATTACGTGTCATTTCTCAGCTGTCACAGCCCCTCCGAGCCTTGGCCTTTTCTCTGCTTATTAAAAGGCCTTTCACTCTGAGGGAGTTTTCAGTTCCTGCCTTAAAACAAACACATTTTGATTATTTTAACAAAATCTGACTCTGGCAAAGAAAGTCAATCAAAGAGCTTGACCTTAACCTTTTAATTTGGCTGCGTTCATGTTTCACTCTGAGTATGGACATGTATGTGTCTGAAGCAGTCAGTTCCTGGCTAGAGGTTTGTCGAGGCTGGCAAGCAGTGTTTTATGGACCAGTGACCCTGTGTGCTTTCAACACAGCCTGGTTCTTTATGAGAGTGACCTGGACCTCCCCTCGCCCTCTTCTATACTTACTGTAAAGGTATAGGCTGGCATTTGTGACTCCCAGCTTGTTGGCAGCCACACAGGTGTAGTTCCCGTAGTGCTCCTCAGTGACGTTGGCCACCATCAGCAGAGACTGGCTCCCTGTGCTCTTTATCTCCAGACCATTGGCACTGTTTATCCTGGGAAGATAGGAGAAGAGGAGCACAGTGCAATGGCTGTTGAGTACTGGGGAGGAAGCTAACACCCTTCAGACCAGCTGGCAGGTGAGGATGGAGGCAGGCAGAGAGGAGATGTGAGAAGAAAGAGGCCAGAGAAGGCACTGATGGGAAGCAGGAGGAGGGAATGAAAGGAAAAAAGGAGTGCAGCAGAGAGGAGTGCCACTGGTAAAGCAGTGGAGAAGAAAAAAAAAGCTGAAGGACAGGGAGGAAGCCTTTATTCAGCACTGGCGTACACTGGGAAATGAGCTTACTACGGCCGACTGAGGGCTAGTTCATACTTGGAGCAAAGATTTTTAGTGAAACACACCAATTAATATGTTTTAATATGAGCATTTACAAAAGCCAATCCACCCCTGAGCCTGCAGACATGGGTCAGCCAAAAAACCACAGTAATAATACTACCTTCTAAATGCAGTGTAAAATGCTCAGGTAGAAGGAACAGATCCTTTTTCTCATTTTCTCCCCACGTGCAAACCTTGGTGGCTCAGGTCCCAGAGATGGAGGAATCTTATGCCTCCCCTGGAAGGAGACAGCTAGATTGGAGTTACCTACTTGGAGGCCAACACTATTGTTTTCATCTGTATCACAATCTACTTAACAGATGAACACTGGAAGAAAGGAAGCACTACTAATGTCTTAATTGTGAATTGCTCCATTACTGACTTAAAGGCAGGAGCTTCATCCTTAGCACTTCCTTCAGCATCTTTGGTTTAGAGAAGGATTGCCTTTTCCAGTCCCAACCACTCTACCTCTGCCTGGGCTGATGGGACAATCTTGACATGGCTCACAGAGAGTAATTTGCTTGAGGAAAAGAACTGAGGATGACAGCTGATTGTCTAAGGATGCCCTACTGAGTGGACTGAAATGAAAAGTGAAAGGAAAAGGAGAGCTAATGGTCTTACCTGGTGTCATCCCTGTACCACTCAAAATCAGGCGTGGGCACTGCTGATGCCTCACAGCGGAGTAAGGCTTGTCGTCCCGTGGCCGCCTCATTGCTCTTGGACTCTGTGATGGTGGGAGGGTCTGCAGGAAGGAAACACTGGGTAACTCACAGCTCTCAAATGGATGGAAAAAAAAGTAGAACTGCTTCAGGAACTTGCTTCCTTATGCAAACTGTTGGGGCTGGTGGAGGACTATAGCAGCTGTATGCTGGGGCACATCCAGCCCCTGCTCCTCTGAAAAATATCTGCTCTTTGAACTCCTCTAATAACTACGCCAGCATTACTCCTTAGCGTGCTTCTCTTCAGTGGCACTGAATAAAGCTCTGTCATAATTGCACAGGCATATGCAGGTAAAGTTGAGGTTAATGATAGACTCCTGTAATTCATGAATATTTACCTGTGGATCTCCAGTTCACATGGCCTTATCAGAGAGAAGATGATGAGAGAAAGACTTTATCAATGGTAAAGAAAGAAAGCAGAAGCAAAGGAAAGAAAGCAGGAACTTAGCACTAGCATAAAAATTAATTTCCACACAACCTTTTGCATTTAATGTCAAAACTATAATAAGAAAGGAAAGGTTCGTCTCTTCTCCCAGGTAACTAGCAATAGGACAAGAGGTTATCACCTTAAGTTGAGCCAGGGGAGGTTCTGATTGAATTTTGGGAAGAATTCCTTCTCCGAAAGAGTGATGAGGCATTGGAAATAGCTGCCCAAGTGCTCCCTGGTGTTCATGAAACACGTAGATATAGCACTTAGGGACATACTTAGTGGGCATGGTGGTGATAGTTGGACTGGATGATCTTAGAGGTCTTTGCCAGCCTCAGTGATTCTGTGTTTCTTCGAACTGTGTAGATGTGGCACTAAGGGACACGGTTAGTGGGCATTGGTGGTGATGGGTTGATGGTTGGACTTGATGGTCTTAGAAGTCTTTTCCAACCTCAATGATTCCATGATTCTATGATCAGTATGCTCTGCCGGGGATGGGTCTCAGCACTGGCTGAATTACCACCCAGGGTACCAGCAGCTTCACTCTCAGCCCTGTGTTCAAAATGACAAGCTTGACGAAGGAAAAGGCAGGATTATTTCCACCTGGCTGCTAAGAGGGAGTAGGCACCTTGTCTGCCATCGCCAGTACTCAGGGACTCTGAGGCAGCTGCTGTGCTGAGGCTCAGGCCACCACAAAGCACCCTGCCTGTGCACGGAGCACAACTCTGCTGCCTGTGTCCGTCCTGGCACAGGAAGGCCAAAAGAAATAATCAAAATGAATCGTGCCTGTCAAATAAAAAACATAGCGCTGTCTGGAAAACGTACAGAGAGAAGTTTGTTGTGAGCGCATTAGCCAGCTCAATGTGATCCCTTTCCTGACCTTAATCGGGATTTTATGCAGGGCTTTAGGGATATTGCAGTGCGCCCTCTAACATCATAAATATTAATAAGTGTACAGAAATAGGATCCTGCATTCAAAGGCTGTGGGTTCACGTAAATATTTTAATTTGGGAAGGAGGAGGGGTAATAAAAGGATAGCGAAGGTGATTTTTTAAGCCTCCTTCTCCAATTTTTTGTTCGAGCCGTGTACCCTGCTGTCTGCTGTGAGAAAAGCCTTTTCCACTTCACTGAACCCAGCGCATGCGATGAGTCATGCAATGAACAGAACCTTTTTGTGGGCCCAGAAAATGCAGCCGCTCTGTGTTTGGCCTACGCTGCTGGGGGAGCCAGGAGTGGGCTCCCTTCGCTGCTCTCCCTCCTCGGTTCCCCAGGCCTCAGTTTCCCATCTGCAATGTGCCAGGGCCATTACTCAAGAAGCCTGAAGGTGGTGGTGTGAGACCGAAGCAGAGAGATGCTGCTCGCTCCTGCAGTTGGCTGACAACCTGCCCGCTCCTCAGCTTCAGAGAGAGATGAGGTGATAAGGGATGGCCAGGAAGCTCCTCACTTGGGGCAGGTCCCATTTTTCACTCTTACTGTGATTTTCATTGCTTCTACTGCATGTGTAGCTTAAGCAAGATAAGGAAAGAAGTATGCAAATATCTGGATTTCATCCCCCAAA
Organism: Alectoris magna; assembly: GCA_030625065.1. Taxonomy (NCBI): domain Eukaryota; kingdom Metazoa; phylum Chordata; class Aves; order Galliformes; family Phasianidae; genus Alectoris; species Alectoris magna. Next base: position 114,355,829 of record CM060560.1, read on the forward strand.
CAGGACCGATTTTTTTTTCCTGTGCATCTCATGACCTCTTTGCATTTATCCCTGTGCTTGGCAACAAAAGGTATGTCCTGCAGGGAAATAATATTTGCTTACATTACACATTAGGCCATGTAATAATACTTCAATACTGCATCAGATCTTATTTTCATATACCATGACAGTAAAAGGATCTCACTCTAGCACAGAAACCGAGTTGAAACAAAGTCAAAATTGTACATAGACTTTATCCAACCATGCTAAATACAGCACTGAAATTACGTTTCATAGAAATATCTGTAAACACTAAAACTGCTTTTAATGGAATATCTCGGGTTTATAAGCTCAGTTGTTTTTGACCAAAAAACAAACAAACAGACAAAAAAACAAACCCACAAACAACAAAGCAAGCCACGCATTTCATGTAGAAAACAAAAACTTTAGCTCATGAAATCTGCTACTGCAGTTTCACACTAGTGGTTAAGCCTGCCCATGAAGCAGCCTTTACTAAACTCCCACCATCCAATTTTCATAGAATCATAGAATGGTTTGGGTTGGAAAAGATCCTTAAGATCATCTAGTTCCAACCCCTTGCTACAGGCAGGAACACCTAATTCCCCCCAAAGTGGTCTGGATTGCAAAGATGCTGCAGAGACCCCAAAAGCAATGCCTGCAACCTTGACTTCTAAAGCAAGACAGAAAAGTTGACCTGATGTGATGGCTCAGAGGGAAAGGAAGAGCAAGAATGGCACAAAGATGTGCTAAAACCACATGTGGTGGCAAATAAGAGAGGGACGGGCTAAGCCACCTGTTGCTGCCAGGTCTGCCCCTGCCAACTCCCAGGAGGTGCTACCTATGAATCAAGGGAATGTGTACACACCCTGACTCATGCCTGTAGCCACCCCCAATTGCAGCTGAAGTTAGTGTTCTGGTGAGTCACCTGAAGAAGGTCAGGAGAGGGTGTATGTCCCATTCATCCATCCTTGCTGCAGACCTATTAGCCTCCAATCAGGGAACAGAGCAGGCAGGTGGGTATATTCCTGTCAAATAACTTCTGCCAAACATGAGCCATACACATACGAAGGTGGCCACACACACATACAAGGCTATAGTCTGACATATCTTGTGTCATTGCAAGAAGAGCACACCTGCAGGGTGAGGAGGACTACACTCTGTGTGTGCATGGGCAAAGTGGTCCATGCCCTGCTCAGCAGAGTATCACCCAGCGATGATTCATGGGAGCTGGAGTGGGGATGTAAGCCACATGGCACTGCCTCTGAGGGTTCTGAGATGGATAGCAGGCCCCTTTTGCCAAACACTTTTCTGTACTGCACTGATGCACAGAAGGCTTTTTTTCACATGACCTGAAACCAGCTTGAAAGTCACGTTTCTGCCCCCTCTCACTAACGGTGCCTCTACCATGCATCCCCCCAGGCCACTGGGGCATGATTCCCATGTAAGCACAGCCAAGTCAAATGGATGCTTGCTCTTAGCTGGCTGGACCTTATCCATCCTTGCTGATAATGCTCTTCATTGTGCTGTTATCTCAAATATCAGTAAGTAAAAGCAAGGCATGCCCAAGACTTCCGAAGGGAGAGAGTGGGGCAACACACTGAAACTTCTTGTGAGGGCCCATCTGGTGTACTGCGTCCAGGTGTCGGGCCTCCAGCACAAGAACAACATGGAACTCTTGGAATGAGTCCAGAGGAGGGCCACTAAGATGATCAGAGGACTGGAGCACCTCTCCTATGAAGAAAGGTTGAGGGAAGTGGGCTTGTTTAGCTTGGAGAACAGAAGGCTCCAGGGAGGGCCTTCCAATTGTAGCCTTCCAATACTTGAAAGGAGCATATAAACAGGAGGGGTATGTCTGTTTACAAGGGTGGATAGTGATAGGACAAGGGGGAATGGTTTTAAACTGAGACAGCAGAGGTTTAGGTTAGATATTAGGAGGAAGTTTTTCACACACAGGGTGGTGATGCACTGGAACAGGTTGCCCAAGGAGGTTGTGGATGCCCCATCCCTGGAGGCATTCAAGGCCAGGCTGGATGTGGCTCTGGGCAGTCTGATCTGGCGGCTGGTGACCCTGCACATAGCAGGGGGGTTGAAACTAGATGATCTTTGTGGTCCTTTTCAACCCAGGCCATTCTATGATGATTCTTCTCTCTTTTTTCCTCTCCTTTTTTTAATATATTTTGATATTTAAGGAACAAACTCCACCCTGTGGTAAGCATCTTATAGCTCCCCCCATTTCAGATCCTTTAATATGGACCTGGAGGGCATCTCCGTTTACCCCACAGCCACCCTTGCCTGTGGGCAAGGATCTGTTCCCCTGCGAGGTACTCACAGTTCACAGTGACCCGGACTTGCTTGACATCTGCTGAAGCGACCTCATTGGCAGCTTTGCACTCATACTTGCCCGACTGCTCTCGCGTGATCCCCAGGATCTCCAGGTACTCCTCCTCACCTTCGAACTCCCTTCCTGCAGAACAGAAAAATACAGGTGATGGCTCTCCAGTAGGCATACAGACTGGGGAAGCCTTTTGCTTAATTGCTATGGAGGAACAATCACAACAGCGATTCTGCAAATAAACAACAGCCACTGAGGGAGCTATTTCGAGGTTATTTCAGACGCCGTATCAGCAAGATATTTGCATTTCATTTAGTTATTGAAAACTCAGGTTCAGGAAATTGGGAAGGAAACACAAGTGGTAGCACAGTGTTGCACAGGCTGCCCAATAGACACAATTTCCATCATGTGAGGCTGGAGTGAGTTCTGTGGTATGACTGAGAGAAGTCAGCCCACTGATGTGCTTGACCAGGGTGGCTGGCTCCCCAGATATGCTGGTGCACTGTCAGCAGCCCTTTCATCACTGCCAAACTGGGAAAAATGTCTTTTTGCCTCTCAGAGCAGCTGCCACCCTGAAGAGCCATCGATCAGACCGTGCTACATACAGTTAAACACATCCAAACCAAGAAATAAAGTGTCATTTGATCCGCAGAGCCCAATAATCATTACAAATCCCCCATCTACTGTACACAAAATGACACGTTTAAGCTGTGCTGCCTTGCTAGGACAGCTCTGAAAGCTGAGACTCGAGAATCGGGACAGATTTCCCCTCCTACCCCCCGAGAAAATATCAGCACAACAAGGGCTCCCTTTCAGGTTTCTAGGAGAGCAGTCAGTTTTTCCAGTGAAACTCTGCCCAGGAGACAATTTCTGTTCAAAGGGTGCTGAGCACTTCTGAAATTGTGCCCACTTCCCATCAGCACTAGTTTGGTGGAGCTCAGCCAGGGCCGAGAGGACAGGACTGCTCTTCAGCTCTGCAGCACTGAGTTAAGCCCCACTCTGGAGTTCAAGTCCCCTGTAGCCACCTGAAATAAATCCTACCACACAGGCACTTGGCTGCTGCAGTGTATGAGCCCGGGCAGGCTGGGTGCACCACACACACGGATCGATTTGACTTCTGCACCAGAAATAGGAACTTGAGCAACTTCAGAACCTGCTCAGAAATCTGTCTATCATACAATTATTTTTGCCCTTTTCTTTTTTCCTGTCTATTTTCAGAACCATTCTAGGGGAAAACCATTCCCTGTCACGGAGATGCAGCATGTGCACCTGTTAAGCCCATGTAAAGACAAGCTTTCCCCATTCTTTCACTGATCCCTTCTCCAACTCCTACCAGATGTTCAGATGAGTGGATACCTCATTGGTACATCTCAAATTTCCAACTTCTCTGTGGTAGGTTTTCTCATCCCCTAGCAGTTGGCTGAGATGCCTTACAGTGACAGAATCATAGAATCATATTTGCTTAGAGGTTGGAAAAGACCTCCAAGATCATCCAGTTCAACTGTCCACCTATCACCAATGTTCCCCCACTAAACCACGTCCCTTAGTACAGCATCTAAACCTGCATGTCTTTCTGCATGGCAGCATGTATTTTGTAAGGCAATCCATTGGCAAAGCCCTGCCAGTGCTCTAGGACACTGCTTCAATCTTGTGTTGGTGCTTATGGACAGCCAGGGCTGCGTTCCTGGAGAAGGAAGTAGGGCAGGATTTGCATAGGTATTTTTCAGTGGGGTAACTCATGAGTAAGTCTGGGAATATTAACTCCTGTAAGAGCAGTGCTAGGTCAGTCCTGGTATGGGAAGGAGCTTCAGTGCCCACCTGGCCCATTCCCACACTTCAGCATGACACAAGGGTTGTTTCCTGGCGATGGCCATGCTCTGCCCTCCACTGACAAGTTCCCCAGTCTCTCCAGACGGACTGTTCCCATGCTTCCCCGTCCTCGCTGCTGGAACCGTTTCCCTGCAGCCTGACTGAGTCTTCCTTGCTGCAATTTAAGGCTATTATTTTTGTCTTTGCCACTACAGACAAAAAGAACAAATAAATCATTCCCTCCTTCTCTGCAATAGCCTTTTATCAACTTTAAATCACTTCTGTTCCTCCCTTGGTTGTCACTGGGTTTTTTTTTGGCTGACTAGTGTCTTTCAACCTTTCTCTATAGGTGAGGTTTTGTAGACCTTGATCATTCCTGCTCTTTCCGTTTAGATCTCTCTGACAAGCTCGCATATTCCTGGAAGTGCAACACCCTAAACTGTACACAGCATTTCAGATATGAAGCATTACCACAGCTGAACACAGGCAGAGGATTGCAACACTTCTGCACTGTGGTGCTGTTTTCATTGCCAATACATCTCCTGTGTTTTTGCCATAGCATGAATCATTTTGGGTTGGGAGGCTGGGACCTCCTCTAATTCCCACATCATCTTCTAACACACCACTACCTGCTAATAATGCTCTTTGAAAATGCCACCCTCAGTTCGAGCTGACAACCACCACTCCACTCCTCTCACAGCAGCACTCCCAGTTGGTAGGTCAGCCAGTTGACTGGAAAGTTAATTGGACAGCCAGGAAAGACTTACAGGGAAAAGGTTAAAACATAATTTGCCTCTGCTTTGCAAATCATTTGCTCTGCAGTTCTGCTTTGTTTATATACAGGGCTCATTCCAAGTGGGACTTGCTTCTCCTGCAATTTGCCCTTGTCATAAGACTGTCACTGTAATGAAAAAAGGGTTGAGGGTGACTTACCAGCTCTAATGGAGTGGCACCCTCATTAGGGGTGCTGCTAAGTCTATCAGAGCACTGCATCATAGGGGCTCCAGAAAGTATCCTAAGAAGTACACAATTTCCTAAGTGAAGATATTTTTCAGCTCCTCTCTGATGTATACACATGCACATAAAACCATACGCTGTGTCCAGCAGAAGGGCTTCCAGCAGCAATGCACAGCCCTTCCCAGCAGGTGATGCACATGAGGAGCTGCTGCTTCATCCAGTGGAGCTCTACCAGCATGTGTGAAAGGGAGGCTTCTGTGTTAAAAGGAAGCTGAAGATACCACCAAGCCTATTTAGCTCCTCATTCCTCTGCCCCAGGATGCAGATACAAGCATACTACTTCAGGGGAAGTTTCTGTGACAGGCTGTCTGAAACACTGGTGGTGGTATCACTGTTCCTGTCCCTGCAGCAGTGATCTGTTTCAACCCTGGGCATCAACATTTTCCTGTAACAACTTGGTTAATCCCACTTGCAGGTAGGACCCCTTTGCTTGCAGCCCTGTCCCCCTAGAGTACATTAACCATTCCTAACAAAGAGCATTTATATAAAATTGAGGTGTCATAGTACGCATCAGAGAGAGAAAAAAGATATATCACGGTGTGTTAGAAAAATGTCAGGTTGTGATATCTTGCACAGAGCTGTAGAGATGTTTTCACTAATTCACCTTGGCAGCCAGATTAGGTGAGTCATATTAACTCTAACCTCCAAGGCAAAGAGAGGCGGGGGGAACAGAAACACAGCTCCATACACGGAGCAAATTTACAAATGTTTTGGCGCAGAAGCCAGCTTTGGCAGGGAGCTGATGGTTGTCACTACGCAGTTTATCAAAGCGGGGAGGGAGAAGATTGGGGCAGTGCTCTCTGGTGCATACAACAAAGAACATACTCTGTTAGGTGAAGAACAGGACTGCCAGCTCCTGGCAAGAGAGCTGCTCTGTTCCCCACTAACAGAAAACATTTGCCTTAAGTGAGCTACCCAGGGGCACAATCCTGGCCTCACTGCCAAAACCATCCTTGCTCACAAGGGCTGTGTTGTCTTTTTTGGGGAAACTCCTTTGCAGTGAGGGGCCTTCCATGTGTCCCCTCTGCCTACCTGCCTCAGCCACATTTCGTATCCCCTGAGTTCATAAATTAAGTCACGAACCCTAACAGCAAACCATCCCTGCAGTGCCAGCCTGCTGGCAAGAAGCATCCTTCTCCCCAGCTCATGGATGTGCCCTCACAGAAGCCCCCACAGAAGCCCCTCTGCATATTATCCCCCGTGGACATGCACGCCTGCCTACGCTCTCATCCATGCTCCCAAATCCCACTGTGCATGCAGAAGGACAGACTTGGACCTTCCCCATGTGTTTACGGACATTCTAGAAATGGATGCACTCTCAGAGGTGGCAGCCATGATGTGTGTCGTCCTCTCCTCTTTGTGCCTCCAACACTGGGCTCCTCCTCGTGCAGAAATTTCCTCAGTGCATCTCTTTTTTTTAATTCCATCGTGTTCTTCTATTAAGCTGAAGCTCAAGCTCCCTGAATGTATCTGTTTGCATTTGGTATGTGCAAAAAGAGATCAGATGCTCTGCCTCTGTGTGTTTCTTCCAAGCCTCGTAGTTTTGAAGAGGGGAGAGCAGAAGGGGCTATGTGTCCTGGCTGGGCTCTCCTCTGCCTAAAACAAGATGCAAGCGGATGAAAAAGGAGTGCAAATCAATAAATGCCATTTGAAGTGGTGTATTTTGTTTGTAGCAACTTCCAGTGCTGAAGTTTTTATTCCCTCTGCACTGTCCATTTACTGTTGAAGGTCTTGCCCTCTTAACTTTCCTTCTTCTCTCTGCGACTTATATTCCCTAGAAATAGACTTCTAAAAGACAAAAATAGCCAAAGGAGACATAGACGTCATTTTCTTGTTTTATATCTAGCTGGGATTTTTTCTTTTTAATTCAAAACTTTGAAGTTTTTGTTGATTGGCTTCTGTCTCCTCGCCCATCACAGATTCCAATGAGCCTGGCAATTTTTCTGTCCCTTAGCTGAAGAAGCTTGTTTTAGCAAAGAGATCAGGGGAGAGCAGCAGATGGTAGATGAGCAAAGGGACCGCCGGCGCTACAATGCTACGGCAAGGAGGGAAGGTAGAAAAATGAGCATGGCACGGGATACGGAGAAAAATAGATGGAGAAAACGAAAGATAATAGAGAGGGAACAAAGAGAGGGACAGAAGCTGAAGCTGGTAGAGGGAAATGGAAACAAAGTGACATTCTTCAGGGACTGAGAAAAAGAGAAAATGGTGGCCAGATACAGACACAGAGAAACGCATTGAGCCAAAGAGTGAGATAGAAAGGCAGGAAGAGAGATGGTGGCAAACAGAGATGCACAGTGCAGAGAGGCACAGGCTGCCATGGAGTCACCACTGCCAGAGGGACAGGAAGAGAGGGGTCAGATGTAATAAGGCAATAATTACTTTGTTCAGGGAGCAAGGCACAGCAGGATATTTATTGTTCAAGCTGGCCTCATGCCTCCCATGCCCTTAGGTCTGTAGCTATTACACATAAACCAAAAAACTAGTGCAGAGCCAGTGAGGGCTCTGGCCGAGCTCTGGTTCCATGTATGCGAATGAGTCAAATCAGGAGGAAATACCCTGGCATGACTTTTCCTGGCGCTCATAGGACCTTGCTCATCAGTGATCCCATTTTCTTATGTGCAGGGCTGGCTGCTGCGCCTTTCCAGCCACACACTGTGCCCCAACAGCTCAGAAAGCCTGCAGGCCTCATGAGGATCCTCCTCCAAACCCTACGCGCCTAGTGTGCAAGTACAACAGCTCTGGATGAAAGCAGCTTCTGTCTCCAAATTCCCCCCTTTCATAAGTGACCACTAACGGTCGTCTCACGCACACACCCAGAGTGGGCACAGAGCAGGTGTGCAAAAGACCACTATGTCTCAACAACCGAGTACATGTTTTCTATTCAAAACTCACATGTGGACACAAGAAAGGGAACCTCTCTCTGAAATACTGAACTCTGGTTTTGTTGAATCAGAAAAAGGTATTTCGTTCTGTCTCAGCTTGAGATGTCCGTCTCTTTTCTTCATCTTCTTCTTTTCCTTTTTTTTCTTATTCCACACACCATTACTTATTGAATTGGACCCAAATTTGCTAACACTTTTTTAATGAACACAAACAGCATTTTTTTTTTTTATAGCTGAACTGCTCTTGCACAAGACTTGGCCATGATGCCAATGTATAAAGTAAATTATCAGCCACGAGGTAAATTAAGTCATCTAATGTCACAGCTATGGTATTATGCTCCCTAAATGTTGCATGCTGCTATGTGAGTTATATAAGGACACTGCTAAGAAACATCAAGTCCTAAACCCACTGCCAAGAAAATGACATGCAAACATGAACAAACCAATAGTTGCACTGTTCTTCCTGCATCCCCAAAATTGGAAGTTACTTTACAATGTGAGGCAAACATCATAATCAGCTAGAGAAATCCCTGCGATGGCACCAGATGCTTGAATAAAACTATGCATTAGAAGGGAAAGGTAGAGAAGTCCTCGGGGCTGAGGGGACTGTGCTGGAGTAGCTAATAAAAAGCTGGTTGAAAGCAGGAGGTCCGACATGGAATGCCAGCACCAGCCCAGCAGCCCAAGCTTAGGAGTTACATGATGTGCTGTCCTGGATGGTAGCACAGCTGGGGTTTGTTGCCCACTGTGTTAAGCACAGGAAGGCAACTTAAGCTGAGACCTGCTGTATGGGACTGGGGTTTTCTGCCCGTCATGGAGACTAATGAAAGGTAACTAAAATACAACAGAAAGCAGCCAGCCATTACTGTCTCCAGTGGCTGGGTCACCTGGTTTCCTCTCACTTGGCCTCTTCTACTCCTTCCCCTACAAGTTCTCCCATCTCCGACAAAGCACTCATGCTATCATCGTTAAGCACTTTGAAGACAAATTTGACAAGTCCTTCCCTATGGACCCAAGGCCAAAGAAAAGGTAACAGCAAGAAGTCCACTCTGGGGCATTTTCCATAAAGCACAGCTGAACCAGATTGCTTCTGTCCTGCCAGCAGAGAGCAGAGACGGACTGTAATGTCCCTGCTTTAATTCCATAAACCCTTATGCCAGGCCCAGAACTTTGGGAAACCGCATGTGATGGTGCTCAGTGGTACTGGTTGTGCCAGTCTGCCAGTGTAAGAACTACAGGGTTGCTCTGTGCTTGGTGGCATCTTTAAATATCCTTCTTATGGTTCTTTACAAGAGTCCTGTGTCCCATGTAAAGCAAGACATGCTCAATATACTATTGTGCAAGAATCAAGTGGCGTGCTTTTGTTGGCATCCACAAAAATGTTTCCCTGTTTTTAAAAGCGAGTTTGTTGTCTTCTGTGTTATGTCCACTTGCACTTTTTGAGACGAAGGGGTAAGAATGAACCCACAACTTCAATGTAGCTTAAAAATTATAAGAAATATAAAAATACAAAGAATACAAAGATTCAGTTTGGCTCACAGAATTCCATGCTTTTATGTTCAAAACATGAAAAAGACCTAAGAAATTACAGACTGCCCCCGATTTACTTGAGACGGGAAATAACATTAACTTAGAAGATTACATGTTGCTGTTGTTCTTTCTCTGCAAGCCAAAGTGAATCGTTTCACGGCCAGATCACACAGCCCCTGAATCTCATGTGCTTTTGCAAGATCGCAATTCCTGTAGCTCATCGCTGTTCTCAGTGAGGCTACTCTGAACACCGAGTTCACAACTAAAACATAAAGACCAGGGATTTCCGTATCAGCCTGGATCTTTCCACTGATCTTTTACACAGCTATAGTTTTCAACTGTAGAAATGGGGTCAAAGAGTTAAGCCACCCCTCGGCAAGATTTACCCTTTCAAAAACACGTCAGTGTGTTGTGACGCCTGGCGCCAATATTTGTATTGGTGGATTAGCTCCTTTGAAAAATCACTTTGTTTGCTTTCCTGTTGGCCACTCTCCCTGCTGCAATGTTTCTCAATTAGGTCCAGCACAGAGACTGCCTGACACCATCCCCATAACTGTCATTCATGAAAGGAGCAAGAGGAATATTCTCCAGGGGACATGAGGGATTGGGAGCTGAGGCTGGGTGGCTGCTCTTAAAACAGAGCATGCACGAAGCACTGCTGGGTATAAAAACAAAGATCACAGAGGTTTCAGGCAGGGTGGTGTGTGCTGCCTGGGCTTGCACACTGCAGGAACTTCTGATCAGTTGGGCTGGCTCCTGTGATATTATCATCTGAGTTATCTGCTGTTGATTCATAGTGATACTGGTCCAGATAAATGACTGCCTCAGCACAGGGTATGTAATTCCTATGCTATTAAACGCGCCCTTGCTTTCCAAAGAATAGGGAGTCTCTCTCTCTCTGAAACTAGCAAGGCTGACTGTGAAGGAGGAGGAAGGCATTTGCTCATCTTGCAGCTTATACAGTTGCACAGGGGAGGCAAGCAGTGAGGAAATGCAGGCCCTGATTTTGAGATCTTCAGCTCCCAGATGCTGCTCCTGCAGTTGCAAGCACAGCTGCTGGTTATCAGCTCTACTGCAAATCATGGCTGTGAGTTAGATCCTCTCCCATCAGGAAAGTGGGAGATCAGAAGGGGAGAAAGCAGAAGATGATGAGTAGAAGAAACAGTTTCAAAAAACACCTTCATCAGAAAGGGAGAAAGCAGATGATGAGTAGAAGGAGCAGTTTCAAACCACCTTCCTATTTCTTCCATGTTACCTTGTAAGACTACAAGAAGGTCTGAGAAAACAAACAAACAAACAAAAAGATGTTTCATTGCCTTTGTCCCAGTTCCCAATGCTCTTTCTTTCCATGACGCTTACAGAAAACTCCAACAACTGTACTGGATACAGGGTACAGAAGGCAGACCAAAAACACTGACAGAGAGAGCAGAAAACCTTCATTTTATGTGCCAGACTCATTGGCTCCTTTCCGCAACCTTCCTGAAGAGGCAGGGGTTTCATTAGCACAAGAGTTTTACCATAGCTGAAATAGCAGTTGTTCTAATTAAACCAACACAGAGCAGGCCACCTTAAATCACTGGCATGATTTCATCTTCCTCGAAGAGAGAAGGGAAGAGGAATCACACCTGATAGGTGAGAGGGAAGAAGGCGGAATGTGCTGGTTCCTCAATTTAGAGCACTAACGGATCTCTCATCTCTGTAAAGATTAATGTAAGCTTCTGATGACATGTTTTATTAAATGGTTATATAATAATTAATGCTCGAAAGCAAGGTTTCCAAAAGCTTCTAAATGCTTTAACAGGACAAGACTCAGTGGCTTTTAATGGCATTTGTGCTTGCAAGTCACTCAGGTGCACTGGAAAATGTCACCTTTGCTCCCCTATTCAAATCAGCGCCTCATTTACTCCATCAGCATGACCTTGCGAGGCTACGTGGAAGCAACCAGGGACAAGGGTGAAAACCCTGAGACCTCCAGGGAGAGGGCCAATGTCCCCTCAACCTTGGGCAGAGGGAGGAGGGATTGGCAGCACACGGCCTGAGTGAGAAATCCATCAGCTGCTGAGCAAGTACCCAGACACCAAGGACACCTGAGGAAATAACTGCATGATAATTCCCTTCCCGACTTCCAAAGCCTGCAATGGGGAGGCCCACCCCGTCCCTGAGATGAGGCACGGTGGCAGGCTAGGTAGAAATGCTGCTGGCAAGCTGGGAGGCCAGTGGGCCAAAGCTTAATAGGAAAACAGCAGTGATTTGTCTCCACCACTATTTATGTTTCAAGCACATGACAGGCTGTCAGTGGAAGTGAGTGCTGCTAAATTTACTGTTTCTAGGATCTTGGCCACAGTTGCATACTTGACAAGTCACTTCATTGGAAGGGCTAGGTGCTGGGCCAGACCTTCATTCCCCACACTCCTCTTCAGGAAAAGCCACAGCCATCTGCATTTATGAATACCCTTCCCGTCAAGGCCTATATTAGAAGGGTGTGAGCTTAGAGTAAAGGGACATTCCCTACATATTCATTTTTAACCCTGATGCATGCTAGCCTAGTCCTGGGTCAGATGAGTGCAGACATGTTGGAGAGGACAAACACATCACTGAGCTTAGTAACAGGGCTGGGAACGAGGAGAAGGTGAGTAAAAGTGTGCACATGTGTGGGTGCATGCATGTGGGAAGTATGCATGGAAGCTGGGACTGAAAACTTGACAGAGCACTAACATGATGAGGTGTGCAAGGGACGGCTGGCAGGCAGGGAGGACAAACGCAAGGGATGCTTGCAATCTTGCCTGGGTACAACAGAGCTTCCTCTGCTTCCTCTCTATTTTGGAGGACTGCAGTTCAGAGCACCGTTTGCCTTCACTGTCCCAAGGGCTGCACTGTGCTTGCCTCCACACAGCTGCATGCTCGCCCAAGAAAAGGCACCATTTTGGCAGATGTGACCAGAGATGGGCTCCGTTTCTGCATGGGAACCTTTCAGGATTGATCCTTCTTCCTTAGGCTGCAGCCCAGGTGTGGCCCATCTCATGTCAGTGGAGCTATTTCCAGAGCCTCTCACAAAGCCTGTGTTCAGCCCACAGCATCGAAACTGAGCACTCCCCTTCCATGCCCCTCAGACATTTGCTCTGGCCCCTGCTGCAGCAAAGGGATGGCACTGAGAGGTAGAAAAGGTGGGAAGCTGTTCTGTGCTAGTGCTGTGCTCAGATGAGTTTGGGACCCAGGTAGACACCACCCCTGCATATGGCATGGCCTCCTAGCAGCACAAAGGTCTGTCATGCTTCCTTCTAGCTTCTTTTCACCTCACACTACTACAAACACCTTGTTGAAGAGAACTGATCTTAAACATCTGGAAGCTGTTCTCTGCTTTACAAAGCTGTGCACCTCTGTCTCCCCATTTGCCTGCAGATATCAAGACTCAGTTGTCAGGGATATGGTGACATGAAAGACAGCCAAAGTGGAGTGGGCACATCCCACAGAACTGCCCCAACCTCTCCTTTCCTTATTTCCTTCCATGCACAGCGGAGCTCTGCCTTTTTTCTTGCACACTCTTGATCTCATGCACAAGATCCTTTCAGTTTGTTCTCTCATGTGCACTCAGCAGATCATACACGTGCATGCACACAAACACACACCCCTACTCAGAGTGCTGTGCAGAAGCAGGATGCATCCTCTTGTTTTCTGTCACATGCATGCACACTGATTGCAGCTCTCCACCAGCCCCTTAGGAATCTGCTCCGCTCGCTTTTCCAATGGGCCAGAGGCCCTTGTTCTGCAATTGCACCACATAGTTTATATGATTAAATGTAGCATCTGTAGCTACATTAGCTGGACTAATAGTGACAAGTGCTATCAATCCTCATACTTGAGTGAATAAACTGATCACTGGCTGGGGACAGAAATCTCCTCTTGTCGCTCATCACCACAACGCAAAAGCTGCATGCTTCATGTGGGTTTCTGCGCTGCCTACACACAAACCAAGGCTGCAAATGGGCCACTTCTCCCTCCTGGCAGACTACAGTGCTGTAACATCAGCTTGCATCAACACGGGCATATCGACTAGCACCGCAGTACGCAGTTTTCGGTCACCTCTCCTTTGCTGCAGCCCCTTCTCTTCTTTATCAGCATTGCCACTGAAAGCATCTGCAATTGTCAATACCTTGTCCTCGCCTGCTGATCTGTGGAGGCCAGTCACACACGGACAAAGATTGTCTCTTTAGAAACCTGGACTGAAACACGGACTGAGGAAAACAGGTGGAGTTCACGAGTTCAAAACTGACAAATAGTTCTGGCTATCTTCTGCTCTTTCTTTGGTTCACTGCTTTCCAAGCAATGTAACAGACACTTTTATAAGTCGCTCAGCCAAGGTTGCTGTAAATTTTACGGGGGGGGGGGCACACGACAATCATGCCCTCCCACCTGGCCTCCAAGGACCAGGAATTCATGTACAGTAATCATCCATGCCCCGTGGACTGAGGTCCTCTGACACTTTTACTAGATAAGAACCCCTCTCAATAATCCAGACACCCAATCTAATTCCTTTTTATCACATCTCCAATAACAACGCTCCATCTGAGCACTCTGTGTAGGCGAGGACTCAATGGAAGAAGAAAGAAAAAAAAAAAAGAAGAAAAAAAAAGTCCTGCAACTTCTGACCAAAAGGAATTAAAATAATAATAATAAAAATGGTTCTTAAACCTCCTCTCCCCAAGCACTTATTTTCTTATTTCTCAGCTGCTCTGTAAACTGCTGCCCTTGTATTTCTAGGTCCAGCATTCCAAGTGGGATGCTGGGTTTGATTAAAACAACTTCCCGGCTTATAGGTTATGTCAATATCCTGGTGGGATTTTATGCAGTCTGCAATTTCAGAACAGTTGAAGGAGGAGAGGAATGTTAACTACATTAAAATGGTAGATTGGTGTGTATTTTTTTTATTTTTATTTTTTTCTGCTGCATTAGGAACAGAAGGTTCTGAGATACTTTTTAGGCAGTTTGAGCTTACATATACATGGGGATGAATAGAGCAGGAAGGAGAGGGATGAAGAGGTGAAGGAAGGAGAATGGAGAACCGGGGAAGAACTAAGCAAGACAACAAAACATAAATTAAACAAAAAAACAAAGGAAAATTATAGAAAGGGAAATAGATAAGGAAATGAGACAAAGAACATGAGATACAGGTTAAAGGTTGATTAAAAATGGAGGGGATGCACAGGGTTAGCCTAAGCAAGGTGTATTGCCATGGGAAAGCAGTGAGGAAAGTAGCCAGTGTTGGCTGGGAATACAACACGCAAGTGCTTCCTAAACTCTGAGCCTTTCAGATGTATTTGAGTTATATTGATCTGTGGTAAACAATTTCACTGCTCACACGCAACTCAAAGCTGCTAGCAGGGTCACAGAGAGTCTCAGCCACTTACATGGTATATATACATGCATGGAACATACAAGTCAGAAGATAGATACTATGTCTCTATGACCTTTTATAGTGAAGCCCAGGGACAGAGTGAGAAAGTTTTTTTCTCATTATTTTCTGTTTGCTTCATCACATCAAAGGCAGATAAAGCACACCACTACCTAACTACCCTCCCATTTCTAGGCAAATATGTGCTACCTTCTCAAATGTGGATGAGTCCTCTAGAAGGTCTCAGCTAATAAAATGCTTCATATTATGAGACAGTCTGTGATTAATGGATCAAGAAGACACAGAAGAAGCTGTAGTCCCAGCCCACAAACCATCCCAGCACCGCAGGAGATCCAGAAGGCAATCTCCAGCACTTTCCACACAGCCCTGGAAGGGCAGGTCAGTGGATCAATGGCTGGATGGAGATCAGTGACGAGTAGCGTCCCTCAGGGATCGTCTTCATCAATGACATTGACAGGGGGATCAAGTACACCATCAGCAAGTTTGACGATAACACCAAACTGTGAGATGCAGTTGACACACCCAAGGAGGTCATTCAGAGAGACCTAAACAGGCTCAAGCAGTGGGCCGAGGAGAAACTCATGAGGTTCAACAAAGCCAAATGCAAGGTCTTGTACCTGGGTCATAGGAACCCCTACTATCAGTACAAGCCAAGGGATGAAAGGATGGAGCAAAGCTCTGCTGAAAAAGACCTGGGGTACTGGTGGATAGCAAGCTGGACACAAGCCAGCAATGTGCACTTAACCCAGAAAGCCAACTGTATGCTGGGCTGCACACTCAGCAGGTTGAGGGAGGTGATTCTGCCCCTCTGTACTGGTGAGGCCTCACCTGGAGTACTGCATCCAGATGTGTAGCCCTCAGTACAGGAGAGACATGGACCTGTTGGAACGCATTCAGAGAAGGGCCACAGAAATGATCCAAAGGATAGAACACCTCCCCTTTTGTGACAGAACAAGGAGAAATGGTTTCACACTAGAAGAGGGGAGATTTAGATTGGATATAAGTAAAAAGTTTTTTATGGCAAGAGTAGTGAGGCACTGGGAACAGGTTGTGCAGAGAGGTGGTAGATACCCTGTGCCTGGAAACATTGGAAGTCAGGCTGGATGAGGCTCTGAGCAACCTGATCTAGCTGCTGATGTCCCTGTTCACTGCAAGGGAGTTGACTAGATCATCTTTAAAGGTTCTGTCCAACTCAAATGATTCTATGATTTTATGATGCTAACTTGCAGCTTGCTAGAGAGCATCTGCCATATGCAATGGGATGGCTGCAAACTGCTGTGAGGTGGTCTTCACTTACATGCAAGGAAATCATGGTTCTTCTGTTCCCTGTTTTTTGTCCATCTAAAGGTATGTGCAGGAAGTCATGATAGAAAGCTGGTAGAATGAGAGACTGAGATACCTGTTCAGGTATTTCTTAAGCCAGAAGCCTTCCCAAGGCCTTGCCAAACAGAAATTAGTGGAAGGTATACATTTAACCTTCTCAATTTGAACCTCCTCTGGACATCTGAACATGCTACTTCTGCTAGCATGCTATGTCAACTCATGCATCACTTGCCTAATGATTCAGGGATTTGAAAACCTTAACTTGGAGTAGACAGTGAGTTGAGGTAGGAAGGTATGACTCCCTGTCTGTGTTTCTGTTCACTCAGTCATCCACAACACTAGAAGATTTTTGCACTAGCCCAAAGGCAAGCTGTGCTCTTTTCAATTTAGAAAATAAAGAAAGAGTAAACGTTTAAGTGTCCACAGAGAGACAGAGATGGACCGATGCTAGCAGAGATCATTCAGCATTGCTTAAGAGTCAGGAGGAGGGAGATGGCCTTGTCTCCCTTTCGAGGTGGGAATCCTGCTCCCCACCTGCTCTATGGTGCACATCATCAGCCGTGTCCAGGAAGAGATGCCTTAAGAGCTGGGGCAGGAACAAAGGACATAGGGATGCTGACCTACAGCCCCTTCCCTGCTGTCTGCATGGCAGCTGTGAAGGTGCTAACAGCCCGTCCAGCCCCTTCACTGAAGACTAGGTGATAGATTGAATCTTAGCTTAGGCAGGGGCCTTTCTAGGGAACGATGCTGCAGAATTTCCTACTGAGTTTTCTCAGGAGAAATGCAGTCTAAGTTAGATTCAGACTAATAGCCTAACACTTGTTCCTCTCTAAAAGCAGAAAATGCCCAAGGCATTTTTCTTGTGCTTGTGCAAAGACACTGATCACAAAACTGTGTACAGCACCACATTCTGGGTCCCTTCTGCAGGGAAAAATCATTAAGCAAAATCACACGTGTACACCCAGCAAAAAAAAAAAAAAAAAAAAAAAAGGAAAGAAGATGAAAAAAATCTGTGTGCAGAGGGAACAGTCACAGCTGGTTCAGTTTATGAGACAAGAAATTGTATTTCAAAGAGAATACAGGAGTTCTCCCCTTTGAGAAAGTTATTAACCAGAATTCGCAATAAATCTTCCTCTGTTTATATGCCCCTAAACTGAAGGGCCCTGCTAGAGATTACACTGAATTCTGCGGGGCTCTGCCCTGCCAAGAAAAGCTCACAAGCTTGCTGTCGCAGAGATCTTCATCACCTCTCCTGATTTTGACCCACCACCCTCCTGCTTCCACTTTCTCACCCTTTTCCCTCTTCTTCAGCTCACGTACCTCTTTTTGCCT
Organism: Alectoris magna; assembly: GCA_030625065.1. Lineage (NCBI taxonomy): Eukaryota > Metazoa > Chordata > Aves > Galliformes > Phasianidae > Alectoris > Alectoris magna. The sequence continues at coordinate 114,373,467 of CM060560.1, forward strand.
TATCACTTCTCTGTCTTATCCTCTCCTTCTCCTCCTTCTCTTCCCCTATTATTATTCTTCATATCTTCCTACTCTTTTCGCCTTCCACTCGTATTTCTGTCTAAAAGACCAAAACCTGGCCATAACTCATCTGAGCTACTGCAATGACAAAAATATTCATAGAGAAATAGCAAATGGGAGAAGAGTTCTTGTATTTGCAGCTTCGTTTTGCTTTTACAGTTGTCTATTACATGGCAAACATGTGGAGATTGTTCCAAGAGAGACAATTGCATCTCCCATTACGAGTGGAAAATATTTGGTTGTTCTACTTCAAAGCTGCATGGAATTAAAACAAGAAAGGGAAAAACAAAACAGAATGAGGATCCCCTACAACTAATGGAGTTAAAGAGAAATCACCGGGAGCTGTTGACAGCAAAGGATGCCGTATGTGAAAGAGCATGTCTGCTGGAAATTTCCTTGAAGATGACCTACTGAAGAGGTGTTTGGTTTGAACCAATTAGACTCTGCATTTACTTATACTTAAGGACCCTGGTGGAAAGCTCAAGTCTCACAAAAATATCTTTTGCACATATCAACTTCAGTCCTTAAGGCATTTATCAAGAAGGCAGGCAAACAATAGAAGACATAACGATGGTGTAAAGGAAAGTGTAAACAACAGAACGAGAAGGTCAATTCAGCAATCCTGTGCATACTTGCTCTTAAAAACTGAAAATGTAATGTGGAACATACATTCATGTTTTGCACTCACTTTTTAACAAGGAACCAAGTAGCTTAAGGAGGTGGCAGGTTATCCCACAAAAGGAAAATAATAAATCAAGAAGCTTATATAAATAAAGGACACCGTCTTCTTCTTAAGCCTCTTTCATTGTTGGAGGAAAGACACGGCCTGGGTGGATCACTGCTCCTTTTCTGACAAGGCTTTTCTTAGATACATCCTCTGTGTCCTGCTGCTTTCTACTTCTAACAGTGCCTCAACTCACACTTTTCTATACGTAGTATTTGTGTGGTCAATTTTATATAATGCAATTTGTATGCAGCAGCCTGGAAACAAAAGTATAACAAGCACTGCAAAGCTGATATTCTCCTCATTAAAAAGAGAAAAATCTTCCTTCACCACATATGACCTAGTATCTGTATCTCCCTTCTGGACAATATATATTGTGTTGTACATACAATGGAAGCAATAAATAAGCCATTATGTAAAGCAAGAAGAGGCTTTCTAATAGGGCAGTGAGCGTTCGGCATGCAGGCATTGATTTAAGCATCAGTCAAACAGGTAATGATTAAAAGATGAGAAAATGCCTGGTCTTACTCGAGAGCCCAATCAAGATATTACAAAAACCTTCCACAATTTTTGCACAGTAACTCTCTGTGTAACTCACGCTGAAGAGAACTCAAGGCACTGGAGTGGGAAGCGTTTGACCCTGCTGCCCCACACCTCTCTGTTCTGAAGACTGAAGCCTTCAGCTTCCAGTATTTCAGTCTTGTACTTTCCCCAGTACAAGAGTCACGTTATAAATTAAGCACGAGCTTGGACTTGTACAGCAAGCAATGGTCAGTGCTCACACCAGCAGAGGGAGGATCTAGTCTAGGATGAGCACAGCAGTGAATGCAGTATCCATTTACGACTAGAAAAGCAGCCTTTTTTAGTTTCCATTGCATGCTCCCAGCTCCACTGGTTGAGGAAGCCTCCCTCATATTCTTCACATGCACATAAACCTCAATACAGCCAACCTGCTACCCAGTGTCACAGAAGGTTATGATGAATGACTCAGGGTTTTCAACTACAGGTCAAACAAAAACAAATTGGAAAAAATACAGCATACTGCTGACAGCCTTCAGAGTGAGCATTGCATGAGCCTGACATGGAAGTAACTGAGCATCTTAACTGATTTACACCATGCTTCTCTTCCAATTCACCTGCTTTTAACCAGCTGACTGCAATCTTTGACAACGCTGTGGATCTGGGCTCAGCTCTGCACAGCTCTTCCTGTCCATCTCATACTAGCACCCAGCCTTTCTCTTCCAATTTCTTCAGTATAAGTATCTCTGCAGGGAAAAGCCATCTTCTGCAATCTCCAATTTAATACTCTGGCATGGCATCAATATCCTGCTTCTATCTCTTCTCTTTAATTAAGTTCCACCCTTTCCTTTTATACCCCTTCTCCTTAACTCGTTCAAATCTTCCTCTTCTCCCTGCCCTGCTTCAACCTTCCCGGTGGGTTTTTATTTTCTTTCCCTTTCCTTCTCTCCTGGAAACCTGCCAGCGATACAGCAGAAGGGAGCACACCGAGAAAGGTTAGGCAAACACAGCATTATTACCAGAATCAGCAACATATTGCTCATTAAACATTTAAAATCAACAGTTGCTGGCTTGATCTGCCAATACAGTGAGAAATGCCAGTTTTAGCTCAAGGTGCCTCTTGTTTCCAAAATGGCTTTATTTATGATGTGGGAGCTGGTGGCTGCGAGAACAAAACCTCACCTCCAGCGGCCAACAACACCCAAGCTACAGGCAGCACCACGGGAAGTTCCCCAGCGAGCACCAATCACTTCTGCCTCCCCATCGCCCCCGCTGCTTTCCAGAAACAAATGGATGTGTAAGAGCACAGAAATGTGTTTGCAGGAGATAAATTATTTATCTGAAATTTACTGTTGTGAAGTCAGCGTAATTCTCAAATCCGCAGACATATTTTATGCACTGATAGGACGTTTCAAACAGGGGCACTTGGACTTGTTTTTTCCCTCCTCCTGCAAGTATTAACACAATAATGCCTCACCTGGAAAAGAAAAGAGCTGGTGCTGGAGCTGGGAAGGCATGAGGGTAATGCGCTTGTAATCTAGTGTTGTGGCCCAGTAAAATTCTGTTTCTTGATAAACAAGACAGTACAAAACTCCTTCCCCATTCCTTCCAATTTCTGTGATGTTCATCCTTAATTTTTTCTCCCTTGCATACAATGCTGATTAACTCTGTCGTTGGAAAAGGAGAGCTTTATACTGTATAAGGTACAAACTTCACTACTGTGGGCAAATCCTCTGCTGTACGAGCCCTGTGGCTCTGCTTGTGTCCGCCCACCTGCCCTGCAGCGGTCCTTGCTCTCCCCAAAGCCCCCTTAGACTGATCTCTTCTTCCAGGACACTCTCTTCTGCTGCCATTCTGGGTCCTTTCTGCAACACTCATTGTCTGCCCAATGACATGTTCTTCCAGGAGTCCGCTGGGTAGCACAGCGCATCTGAAAACAATGCTGTCAATCTCACATATCAGTGCAGGCAGCAAGACAGAGATATTGTCTTCCCATGAAATAATTTCCGGGGCATTTTTGCAAATTATTCTGAAGAGAATAGAGCTTGGTCTCCATTTCAAGACAGAATCACTCTTGGCTTAACTTATTTGACGCATACAAAATGAGATTGTCCTCTGCTATGGCAGGAGTAGGGATGTCAGTAATATACCACACAGTTCACAGTGAAGATAATCAGACCAAATTCCTACAAGCTCTTGTGTCCAGTGAGCAACAACAAGATGTTCACAGGCTCCTTTCCCTTAAAGTCAGTCAGAATGGAACTGCGTATAGTGCAGCCATTTCTGTTTCTTTGCTTTGCACAGGTGTGCTTGAACAAGATATGCTCAAAAGAGAAGCCAGTGGCTTTCTCAAGGCTCCTGTAAATCCAAAAGACAGCAGTAAAGACTGTGATTTGTCAGTCTATAAGTGAGCATTTTTGAAAAATCTGATGGAACGTTTCCAACAATCCAGAGTTCCTGTAGAGAAGTCCCAAAAGCTCCTCATTTTAACAATAACTCCATAAGTGGATGCACTCCCCCACCTGCCACTTAAGAAGCCTAATCACATACCAGATCCTCCATCAGAATTGGCCACCACACAGCAAAGGAAAAGCTGGCAGTCGTTTTCACTGAAACATAGACTAAGCATCTTGAAATGCTGCCACCAGAGTTTTCAGAAGGAAAAGACAAAATAAGAGTCCTTTTGATTCAAAAGCAGTCTCTCTCCTCCTTGCATCTGGCATGCCTTTTGTTTGTTAATTCAAATAAACACCTGACCTATGGTCAGATAAAATAGGCTGTATTTTCACTGATAGGAGAAAATCTTCACCGTTGCTGCAAATGGCTATTTTTGTGCGCTCTTTGATATTCAGCAGGAAAGATAAAGACCATCTTCCTACCCTTCCTGAGTTAATTATGAGTCACCACTGTCGATTGGACTGCAGGACCCTGCCCAAACCAGCCCCAAAACCATGCTCTTATACTTTCATTCTGTGACAGCAGATGATGGTATGAAATTGCTGTTGCATTAACCCAGATGCTAGCCAGACACTGCAGGTCTCAGACACAGCCCTGTTATGGGAGCCTGTATGATGCTGTGGATCCTGACAGACCTGAACCACCCTGGCAAGCGGTCCTTCTCCAAGAGTTTGGCCAGCTGGGATCCACCTACTCATCTTAGAGGGAATGTAAATGAAAATGTTAAAATTAACCTAGCAAAGGAAGTAGCAGTAGGTCACACTCCAGCTTGCTGAGCCAAAACTGAATCAGAAGAGCCCTCTCACTTTGTCAGAGGCATCAACACAGATGAGTCGAACAACAAAGCAAGAGGATTTGTTAACTAGGCAATGACCCAAGTGGTCATCAACTGCAAAGAAATGATTTAAGCTCTATGTATACCAGGTAATTTAAATGGAAATAAAGCACGTCCAAATTTCTAAGGTTGGTACTGTGATCTGAAGACTGAAGAGAGAGTGGTCCCACTAAGCCCTCATTAGAAACCCAGAAGTGGTGAAATGGTTTGCTCAACTTGCAATATCATTGTAGCTTCAGGCGGTGAAATTATTTAACTATAAAATTGCCTGCAATCATTGGCCTGAAATAAGAGCTCAATAACTCTGGCCTGTTACTAGGCCTTGAAACTCCCCGAGATCCAGAGGGCTGCAACAGCATGGACCCTTGTGCTCCAAAGCACTGTTGCTCTGCAGAGCAGTTTTAGGGTGAGGAACATCTCCCATTCTCCTTCCTTGAGGGTTTCCTGAGGGCTTGATCCTTCCAGACACAGGGCTCAATGGATGCTTTCTTTATGTGGACCAGATGCAATAGTTGTGAAGAGGTAACACAGTGAAACTGATGCTACTCACCCTCTGGTCAACACCACTGTATCATTTTTAGACGGTTGTGCTTCTGTCAGTATGGGCAGTTGTGTAGCAGACTTAAACAAAATGAAAACAAACCAGCCATTTGCACCTCTGTAACAGGGTCAATCTTAAAATTACGCATTTGGCTAAATGGGTGCAACTTCCTCATGTAGCCAAGCCCCGAGCTCCCTTTTTAAGAATAGGCAGAACACCAAAAGCTATTTTCTTATGAGAAACCCCAGAAATAAGTTTCAGGCCTGAGAGAGAAGGATTAATTTGCTAGTAATGAAAGTGACACGCAGGGAAAATGTAAAATCAATCTTGTGTTTAAAGGCAGAACAACACTGGCTCCACTTCCAATTTTTTCCCTCTCTCTCTCACTTTCTTCCTCTATCACCACAGCGAGCTTGTTACCACCGAGCATACATTATGCACATTACCCACAAGGCTCTGCTCTGTTTAAATTAAAAAAAGAAACAGCGTTTTTAATCAATCTATTTGCACTCTTCTGTCACAACTCACAAAAGCATTTTGATTTCTTTCCATTGCTCTCAAGAGAGTGCAACACAAATGACTAAAAAAAAAAAAAAAAACAACCCACTGCAAACTAATAATAATAATAGCAATAGTAATAGTAATAATAATGACCCCCCTGAAAAAAAAAAAAAAAGAAAAAAGAAAAAAAGAAATGGAAAGGAGAGGCATGAGGTGTTAGCCAGTCCTTGAGAGAAACACAAGCCATGTTAAAAAACAGCAGGTCAAACTTAGCCAAACATCCATGATCTGCCTTGTTCCAGCCTTGGACGTCTCTCACTCTCACCACCAATAGCTCAGACTAACTGCAAAGAAATGGAGGGGATTTTTGATCCTTTAAAAGCAGGCTTGCCTGCCTGCACCTTTTCTGCAGTTCCTGGCAATTCCGACATGTTCACGTTTGGAAATGAAGTTGCTCCCAGGAATTCAGTCGCTATCTTGGGTTCCATACACTCTGCAATTTGGATCCAAAATTAAAAATAACAGGGAAATGTGTAGCTGTTTTGCCCATACTGAATCACAGCCATGATTAATTTTACCATTCAGACTTAGCGAGTGTTAATTCTTTCCTTCCTTCTCAAGTAAGGCAACAAGCCGAAAAGCAGACCGTAACTTAACAAGGCCATATAACGCTGCAAACTGCTGTTCAGCTTTCTAACCGTAAACAATTTTACACAGTAAAAACCTTCTCTCTCTTTCTCCCACAGGTGATGAGAAAAAGAGAAGAATGTACACAAGAAGGAACCTTAACACAGGATCAGGATCTGCCCAGTGCTGGACCCCTAACAGGAGGAAACACGGTGGCGGCAGAAGATGGTTCCTTGCTACAAATGCATTCATGCCTCCTCCACTCCACTTCTACACCTGAAACATCTCGAACCAATCTGGAGCAGCTACCACCAGATGTACATACTAGACACTTCCAGACCTAAATATTCCCCATGTCTCTTTAGTTTTACACTCCTGTAACTTTCTGTTCTGGTGGTAAAGATCCTGCCAACACGGTGATACATCTTTCTGCTCCAACTCAGATACATAACTTGTCCCTTCTGGCCATATCAAAGACATACATGGTACATTAATTCTAAATCATATTCACAGTTCAAACTGTGAAAAAGATTTACTATTCAAAGAAGCAGAGCTAGGAACCATATCTGAGATACAAATCTAGATGCTAGTTTAAAACTGCAACATACAAGTATTCTGGATTGCCAGCACCTTAGGGTTTGGTTTATACTTATCTGTAACCAAAATACTGCCATTGTCCCCTGCAGCTTTAAAAATGGAAGAGAGGAAGGGAAGATACTGGTTATCTTCCTAATTGCTTCTGTGTAGCAGTCATCTGCATAGGAAATAATGCTAGGATTTGCCATGGGCTTTAAAAGAATTAGATGCTCTCTGTGCACAGAAAGTCACTGGCTCTGGATGGCTAACTCCATTAGGCTATTTGGAAAGTCCCAGTTAAGTAGCAACTCTCTGCAGTGCTGGGAAAAGGAAATGAGAAAGAGCACCATGGCTTAATGGTATCCTTAAAAGCACTGCCCTCAATATTCACAGTTTCTCTTTGAACCAATCACCATTTCAGAGGCAGTGAGGGAATGGATAAGCAGGGTGGGTGCAGCACATAGAGGCACAGTGCTGGCTCTCTCTTGATTCTTGCTGTCACTGTCTGGCCTTAGAGGCTGCAAACACTCAATTACTTGCAGGCACAGAGAAGAGAAGGCTGTGGATGGGAAACTTTGCAGGTACCTCTACAATAGGGAAAGGGCTGCAGCCTTTTCCAGCCAAAACAGCAGAAGTCACCGTGCTGCAGTCTCTTGTGGAGAAGGGCCCTAGAGAGAAGGGTTCCCTGCAGGTAACAAGGAAAAGCATCAGCCTTGCCCCGTGCAGAGCATGCTGTGAGAGTGGTCTTTTGACATCACTTTTTCTCACCTAACACAGCTGAACCACCAGGCTCTGCCAGAATACTTTGGAGAAAGAGCAGTTATCAGCCAGCATAGGGGAATCAAGGGGTCAACATGAAGGGCGTTTGATCTGATCAGCATAAACAACAGTCAGTGCATGGTAAGTCTAGATCACAGGCCAGTCTAAATCACACAGGCTTGCCAATGGTGGGGGAAAGTATCGGATGGAATAATTACGTGGGCAAGTTCACATTCTTCTAGATGGCTATAACTCCAACTAGAAGCAATAGGTTCTAGAGGCTGAATTCTTGAGAGTCCAGCCTGGCCTGCCACTGTGTCTATGTTACTGAGAGTGCAGTGCAAAAGGAACAGACTTTCAGAGCAAAACTGTTTAAGAGATCTGCTATTCCCATCACTTGGGACTAGTTGGAAACCATAGGTCAGGCCCCATGGACCACGCACTACTAGTGGCCAGTGAGTCCGTGCATCTCCTGGTTTAGCTGCATTGGAAAGGAAGACAGTGCGTACCCAGAGACCATCCTGCCACAGGGAGCAGTGCACAGTATGCAGAGATGCCTCCAAAGCAGAGTCAGGATTCAAACTCAAATGCTACAGTAGACACCCTACATACCACATGGTGCACTGCACTTTATAAGCGGTACATTTCTAAATATAAAACATGATTCAAAATCAATTCCCTCTGCAATTATTTACGCCCAGGGTGGAGAGTTCACGTTAACGGTCAATATTTCACTGTGCCAAGTGCAAAAAGAAGCCTTACCACCTCTACTTAAGTGCATTAAAAACAGATGAGTTCCCAGGATCCTGACTTTCTTCTGATTCTGGATATCCTCAGGATGACCTCCTTCACTGATTCATACTTAATATGTCTAGCACAATCAAATCACTATTGTTAAAATCCATTTAATATGAATAAACATTGAGTATCATGGCTCCATTCATCCAAGAGTTCCATGTTCCAGAATTTACTAGAGCAAAGGTTCCCATCATCCTTTACCTCAGTATCTTCAATTCCTCTCTTCTTAAAATCTTGATTATACAATGGCTGTAAAAGTGAGATGGTGGAAGAATTTCCCTGTGTTACTCCCTAATTTATTCAAGATAAAATATAATTTTCCCAAATGCCAGGAGGTTCAGCAGAGAAGAAAATCCCTTCCGCCTAATCTACCATCCCCAGCAAAAACAATCCTGCCACTGGAAACATATGCATTTCTGCTGATAATGCTCATGGTGAAAGAACATCTCATCAGTGGCACAGAGTCTGGTTGGAGGCCTGTAACTAGCAGTGCCCCCCAGGGGCTGGTGCTGGGTCTGGTCTTATTCAACATCTTCCTCAATGACCTGGATGAAAGGACAGAGTTCGACCTTCACAGTTAGCTGACGTTACAAAGCTTGGAGGAGTGGCTGACACACCAGAAGGCTGTGCTGCCATTCAACAAAACCTGGACAGACCAGAGAATTGGGCAGGGAGGAACCTGATGAGATTTAACAAGAGCAAGTGTAGAGTCTTGCACCTGGGGAGGAATAACCGCATGCATCAGTACAAGCCAGGGGCTGACCTGCTGGAGAGGAGCTCTGCAGAGAAGGACCTGGGGGTCCTGGTGAACAACAGGTTGGCCATGAGTCAGCAGTGTGCCCTTGTGGCCAAGAAGGCCAATGGTATCCTGGGGTGCATTAAAAAGAGCGTGCCCAGCAGGTCAAGGGAGGAGATCCTCCCCTTCTACTCTGCCTTGGTGAGGCCACATTTAGGATACTGTGTTCAGTTCTGGACTCCACAGTTCAAAAAAGACAGGGATCTCCTGGAAGGAATCCAGCAAAGGGCCACAAAGATGATGAAAGGCCTGGAGCATCTCCCCTATGAGGAAAGGCTGAGTAACCTGGGTCTGTTCAGCCTGGGGAAAAGAAGACTGAGAGGGGATCTGATTAATGTTTATAAATAAGTAAAGGGAAGTGGGAGAAAAATGGATGAGGCCAGGCTCTTCTCAGTGGTGTGCAGCAATAGGACACGGAATAATGGCCTAAAACTTGAACACAGGAAGTTCCGTACTAACATGTGGAAGAACTTCTTTACAGTAAGTGTGACAGAGCACTGGGACAGGTTGCCCAGAGAGGTTGTGGAATCTCCCTCTATGGAGATAGTCGAGTCCTGTCTGGACACCTACCTGTGCAACCTACTGCAGGGTACCTGCTTTAGCAGGGGGGTTAGAGTTGATGATCTTTTGAGGTCCCTTCCAACCCCTGCAGTTCTGTGATTCTGTGATTTGCTGGATCTGTGATGCTGCGAGGAAAAGGCACTTCTTTACATTTGTAAGTCAAGGATATGGGACTAATGCACACAGATACACACTGCTGAGAAAGTGTACCTTCATATAACCCTGAGTAAAATGGAGGTTTATCAGCAAAAATCAGACCAGCCCCTATTAGGAATTTTCTGTAAAAGAGAAACGCTTCAGGCTCTCCTAACTAGAGACAGAAATCCTACCTCCTAAGCAAGCTGGGATTATCACTGATTCACTACAGCACAGGACAGCCACAGGCCAGCGGGACCCAGCAGCTTTATCTCCCCCAGCAGGCATAACAGGGCATGGAGGCAGCTGGGAGTCTGCCTACTCTCCTAGGAGCAAAAACTAGCCTGGATGCTGCTCTCACCTGGTTCCTGGAAGCCTTGGAAGAAAGGCATCAGCAGCAAAGTGCTTCAGCTGTCTCCTCAAGATTTTTTAACAGCAGGGAGTTCAAACAGACTGCTCAAGTCTGAGGCATCTAAAGTGTCAGAGTTGAACAAGGGAAGGAGAAGAAATGCTCTGTAGTGCATGGACATGTGAAGACTTTTGAAATCTACACAGTATTTTCTCCCCTGCTGAGTTTCATTTCCCAGTAAAGAGCTATCATTATATATATATAAATACCAGCTCACATTTTCACCCATCATTCATATTTCTCAATTCCCATGCCTACTGCACAAACGCCTTCTGGTGGGGCATTTCCCTCTGGAAGTTTTGCTATCTGATTGCCATCATAAACAGACACAGAGTGTGCTGCTGACAGATGATGCACAGAATGAGCAAAAGCCTTCCCCAGTGTTACTGTTAACCCCGCTGCATCTCCATCAATGCAGTGCAGCTGACAGAGCCCTTGCCAACATGCTCTGGAAGGACAGCCAAGGACTGGGCTTAGGGACAGGAGCCAAATCTAGGGAGTTTCAGCGTGGGGCTCTCTGCTGCTCCTGAAGCTCTTCTGTGTGAGTACTAACTAAGAGTTGGTGTATGTACATATGCATGCATATGTATTTCTGCATGCCATGGAAGACTTAGCTCTACAAGGGAAAGTGTGGAATATTAACTTTCTTTTTTCCTCCTCTGCTCAGAACATCTGAACTAGTTGGACTTCTTTTTCTTTCACATTTTTTCCCTGTGTTTTCTTGGTTTGTGAAGTTCACAGGGCAACATCCAGAGCTCTAAAGCACAGCAAAGGCACTGGGCTGAGCGCCTCAGGCAGCCACTGCATTGCACACGATGCACCTCAGTCCTGAACCGTGTCTGCCTCTGTTATCTCAACCCTGAGCTTCTTCGACAATTTTCCTCCTCTGTCTGTTTACATCTTTGCTCCTAAAGCACTGGCCTTCACCCTCAGCTCCTTCGCTCCCTAAGCCCTGAGCTGCCCCCCCCTCTCCCGCCAGCTCTGCCAGCAACCCTAACAAGCACTAAGAAAACTGGGAATGGAGAGAACTCTGATTGCATTTTAGAGTTTTTTATTTTTTCTTCTTTTCAGAATCCTTATCCAAACGCGTGGCTAACTGCCCAGAGCAGTCCTGCCTCCTCTAAGGCAGCACACCACACTGCTTAGCATTATTTCCAGAAGACGAAAGCAAGATGGGGTGAATGCAGAGGGAAGGTAAAGGGAGAGGAATGAAAAAGAGCCAGAAAACCACTGGGTGCCAGCAGACAGGAGGGGAGGGAAGAGCTGGGAGGGCTGTGAGCAAATTGTCATCCCTCAGCGCATCACAGTTACCATGCGACTAGCATCAGCAGAGTGGTGGGGGTACCAGGAAGGAGCTGGAAGCTCAGGGCAGGGAGCAGAGTCTCCCTGCAGAGCTCGGTGCCACTGTTTGCAGCCCCCAAGCCAGAGAAGGGAACCACCAGCTGGGATGGAGGCAGGGGAACGGTTCTGTCTCCTTGACTCACCGCTGCAAGCTGACAAGAGGCTGCAGTGCTGCGATACAGAAGACTCATGTTGGGGGTTGCATGCCCCTGTGCTGTGGGGTGAACCTGTCTGCTTGCTTGGGAATAGGGCAGGAGGGCAAAAGGAGGTAGAACGTGCTCACACTTCTCACAGTATGCTCACACTCTCCATGATGTGCTCTCCCAACACACCAGGTCACATCGCTGTAAGCCTGCCCTGAGATTGCAGCAGTGGGCACAGGGGCTGGTACACGCCTCACCCGATGCCCTGGGCTCCCCCCACCCCGTGGCTGACAGGCAGGCAGTGCCAAGCCTGAGAGGGGTTCCAGCTGAAAAATCTAGGACACAGCAGGGGGCTGACAGGCAGGTAAAAGAAGAAACAGATGTGGAGTCGATGTGATGTGAGGACTGTGTTTGACCTGCAATATAGCTAACATCAAAATCAATCTACCCACTGTAGCTGGCCCTCCACCCCTTCACTACCTCCCCCCTCAGACGCCTACAACAACATATTATTCCGTCCTCCCTCTGCCAGACTCATCCACCTGTCTTTGAGCTGTATCTATTTACTCATCCTCCTTATTCCTCGCCTGTATCTCTCTTCCTGCTCCACCTTTTTATCGTATCTTTCTTTCTCCACTGTGAGAAAAGCTTCTTTATTTTATTTCTTCCACCCCCTCTGCACTCATCTTGCAGCTGCCTCTGCTATCTCTCTCTTCCCCCATCACACTGGTCCAGTCTTCTGTGATGGGTAAATACCTGTCCATCCCCTCACTGTGGCATGCATCTGGGTGGCATATCCATTTAAAAAATTCCTATATAACAAATACCCACAGTCTTGTTGGCTTGCTTCTGCTTCCCTCTCCTCATCATTATGAGAAAATAATGAGCTGGTTGGTCTGTTTGACTGGTCAGGGGGAGGAGGGGAGAGAAGGGAAGGGCATGTGGGAGTAGCAAGCCAGGTGCCCCAGATCATTTGCCTGGGAAGTTCTCTCATCTTTCTTCCCTGCCCACTGTGGCCTCATTTGTCTAAAGATGCTGCTGTTCTTACTGTATATTATTAAAAAGCCAAAGAAAGCAATCATTCTGCAGAAGAGGAGGCAAGAGAAGCCATTAGGAACACAAGGGCTCTCTGCTAATCATTACCTGAGACTTCTCCAGCACTGGCAGCTAGGTAAGAAGGTTTATGATTGTCTCCCTTGGCTCGCAATGTCTTACATGGGGATTTTTCAAATGCTTCCCTGGTTCTGGACATTTAGAGGAAAATAAAACATGATGTGAAGGGTTTAAGAAGGACATTTAAAAGAATTCTGAGTTGCTGAGAAATCCCCCACTACCTCTTCCAGCCTTGTGGTCCCACCACATTAGTCCGTGGCTGATTACTGCTGCTATCTGCTTGCCATTCTTGTAGGCTCGGATCCTCTGTTGGCATGGCTGCCTCCTCCTGCTCAGTCACAGATGTTCTCAATCCCACTCCCTTTTCCTTCAGCCTGTTAAGGCTTTTGCTGCCTTCCTAATGCCCTTCCCATCCACATTCCCAGAATGATGCCTATCATGGCAGTCACTGAGAGCCTACTTGAAGCTCGCCTGTGCCATCTGTGCTTCAAAAATCTCCTTTAACCCACTGCAAGTACTCATGAGCACCTGCCAAGGGGGGGGAAGTAGACAACATACCTCAGCACTCAGTGGTAGTACTGAGTGGTAGCTCAGTAGTTAACTTAAAGTTGTCCAGGCAAAAACTTAAGATGTTAAGCAAAATATTTTTTATTCCCTCCCCTTAAAATTGGCCTGAAATATCATGACAAGCATTATTTATCTTATTAAGTACACTACATTAACCTTGCAAATATGCTAATGCACAAAAGGCGCTGCCTTAGCAGCTTTTTAGAATAGGAAATTAACCATGTTCATCAGAAAGCTTTTAATTATTATTATTTCTTAAATGCTGGCGTAATGCAACAGTGCTCCTCCTGCCAGGGGCAGCAGGAAAAGGATGAGAGACATATGCCACGCTCCTCACAGCTGCCCCTAAAAAGGCAGCATGCATCTTCCTACCCAAGCTGTGCAATGAGGAGTTCCTCTGTCCTCCAGGAGCACAGCTGGTACATACAGGGAATAGCTGGAAGAGCAAGCTGGTGGAGTAGGGAAGGCTATGCTGAACTCTGTCACCAAGGCATTGCTCTAATATGTGAGAGGATGCAGATGGACATGATGCATGCTGGGGAAGGGAAGAGCCACACCCTCTGCCCAAGGTGAGCATTTAGCAGCTCTTCAAGCACCTGGTACAAACCCCCCGATCTAGGAGAGTGTGAGGGGCCTGACAGACATCTCACCTGGCACTGGCTTTTGAAATTAAATACTTGGCTGATTCATGACCCTTCCCCAGGATTTGCCCTCAGCATGGTCCTGTTGGTTCTCTCTCCCATGGTGGTAGACATGCCATGCTCCCCTTACTGCCTGCACCTCCAACCCCGTGAGAAGCAACAAAAACAATACTGTCAAGCGAGACTGGACAAAACCTGTTCCCACCAGCTGTAATTCCCACAGCTCATCCTGCTTAGGATCCACACTGACTTACCACCTTGTCAGCTTGTACCTACTCTGATGCAGCTGTGCTCCTTCCATCCCCCAAGCACCCTATTTAAGTGGGTTTCCAGTGGGGCTGCATCCCTTATCACAGGGCAAGCTCAGCTCAGGCTCCACAGCACAGTCACAAACACGATTTCCGTGGCACAATTCTGGCATTTCTTATGTTTAACATTAATGGCAGTATTACTTTTACAGGCTGAGGGCAACTGCTCCCACAGTTGCTGCAGTTTGCTGGGACACTGCAGCCTGTGACACCCAGGAGATAAGGCCAAGGAGCACAGCCCTGCAATGTCTTGCCCACTATCTCCCGAGAAGCATTACAAAAGCTTTCACGTGTGGTTTTTTCTTTTTTTTTTTTTTCCTTCCTTTCGCTAAGTAAAATCTTAGGACGGCAGATTTAGCCCAGCATCCAATGCCTCTCTGGAGTGTGCCCTGATAAAGGAAAAAAAAAAAATCATCCCCCAAGCAGCGCATAGGTGAAGGAGCTTATCCTGTGCCATTGCGCAGGAAGTGTCACAGCTGGATAAGCTAAGGAAAGTCAAAAGCTCAGAGATTTACTCAGACACAGAGAAAGGGATGATATTATCCAATACGACATTACATGTTCTTTCAGTAACACAAATCAGCTTCCATCGGTCAAGCGCTGCTCTCCTATAACATTATAGCCTTCCTGAACAGACTGTGCAGTGCTGGAGGAGCTCTGAGTGTTCCTTTTGGTTATTACAACATTATTTATTTTCTCTGTAGTCATCACTCCGAGGCTGCCTTTATGCTCGGAGAGGCTGAGGCAGCAGGAGCTGGGAGCAGGCCGCAGATGGCTCTCCGGCAGAGGCTGGCATATGGCAGGAAAGGAGCAGCGTGTCCTATTCGCAGTCAGTAACAACACGCTGCAGCCTACAGCGCTTTGTGAAGGACCTTCTCCAAGTTGCCATTTGCAGCATGGCCTGCTCTTGGGCTGCATTAGAGAGAGTGCCTGCTTGGCTCTGAGCAGCTTGAGAGGGAAGCAGGGAGGAAAGATTTGCAAGAGGCAGCATGTTGAGATGGACACAAATGATGGAGGCGCATGTGTATAAAGAAAAAGTGTTCTGTGCTCACAGAAGGCACAAAAGATGGCTGATGTGGCTGCCGAGCCATTCTCCATCATACTTGAAAAATCATGGCTGTCTAGTGAAGTCCCTGGTGACTGGAAAAAGGGAAACATAACTTCCATTTTTAAGTAAGGGAGAAAGGAAGACCCGGGGAACTACAGGCTGGTGAGCCTCACCTCTGTGCCTGGGAATATCATGGAGCAGATCCTCCTAGAAGCTGTGTTAAGGCACATACAAGATAAAGAGGTCATTCAAGACAGCCAGCATGGCTTCACCAAGGGCAGATCTTGCCTGACCAATCTGGTGGCCTTCTGCGATGGAGTGACGGCTTCAGTGGACAGAGGAAGGACGATGGATATCATCTACCTGCAGTTCCACGAGGCCTTTGCCATGGTCCCTCTCCACATCCTCCTCTCTAAATTGGAGAGGTATGGATTTGAAGGATGGGCTGTTTGATGCATTAAGAACTGGCTGGCTGAATGCAGCCAAAGGGTTGTGCTCAATGGTTCTGTGACAGGGTGGAGGCCACTCACAAGCGGTGTCCCTCAGGGGTTGGTCTTGGGACCGGTGCTCTTCAACATCTTTATCAATGACACAGACGATGGCATCGAGTGCACCCTCTGCAAGTTTGCAGATGACAGCAAGCTGAGCGATGCAGTCGATACATTGGAAGGAAGTGAAGCCATCCAGAGGGACCTGGACAGGCTGGAGAAGTGGGCCCATGAAACCCTACCGAGGTTCAGTAAGGACGGGTCGGGGCAATCCCAGGTATTTATACAAAACAGGGGAAGATCTCCTTGAGAGCAGCCCTGTGGAGAAGGACTTGGGGGTCCTGATGGATGAGAAGCTAAACATGAGCCAGCAGTGTGTGCTTGCAACCCAGAAGGCCAACTGTGTTCTGGGCTGCATTAAAAAAGGGGTGGCCAGCAGGGAGAGGGAGGTGATTGTCCCCCTCTACTCAGCTCTTGTGAGGCCCCACATGGAGTACTGCGTCCAGGCCTGGGGTCCCCAGTACAAGAAGGATGTGGAGCTCTTGGAGTGGGTCCAGAGGAGGGCCACTAGGATGATCAGAGGGCTGGAGCACCTCTCCTATGATGAAAGGTTGAGGGAACTGGGATTGTTTAGCTTGGAGAACAGAAGGCTCCAGGGAGACATCATTGTAGCCTTCCAGTACTTGAAGGGAGCATATAAACAGGAGGGGGAATGGCTGTCTACGAGGGTGGGTAGTGATAGGACAAGGGGGAATGGTCTTAAACTGAGACAGGGGAGGTTTAGGTTAGATATTAGGAGGAAGTTTTTCACACACAGGGTGGTGACACACTGGAACAGGTTGCCCAAGGAGGTTGTGGATGCCCCATCCCTGGAGGCATTCAAGGCCAGGCTGGATGTGGCTCTGGGCAGCCTGGTCTGGTGGTTGGCAACCCTGCACATAGCAGGGGGTTTAAAACTAGATGATCTTTGTGGTCCTTTTCAACCCAGGCCATTCTATGATTCTATGAAAAGGTGTCGGCAAAGCCATATTTGCCCAGGACAGCTTCATGACATCCTCCTGGAAGCCTTAGCAGCATTTCTGCCATGAGAGCAGAGTGAGGGGTGCTGGAGGCTGAGCTGCTGGTACATCCTCTGTCGGGACAGGATAGTTGACAGTCATCCCAGGGTGCAGATCAGATCTCTGGCCTTCCAAGAGCCAAGTCACAAATGGTGTTCACGCACTTCTCAGTATGCGCAGAAGTGTGGTGATGCTGCATAACAGAGCATCAGGCAAACATGGAGGCAGCTTCATGAGGAATGGAGGGAGAGGGAGGGGGAGGCACCATTGTGTGGGGACAGGAGGGGGCTGTGGTTGCAGAAAAAGGTAATTTGCTGACAAGAGTACGGCAATTTATTCTGAGCTGCTACAACTGACCGGTGTGTTTCCTTTCATTTCTGACTTATCTCCTTTCTAGTACAAACCGTGGGCAGAGGTTTGCACTAGAAACAGAGGGCCTGCTTCCCTCTGATTCAGTGGATTGTGCTGGGGAGGCCACGACAGACCACTGCTATCAGCAGAGCTTTCATCTCTGCTCCCCTTTTCTCAACAAGCCCTACAGCATCCCAGCTTGCCAGCAGACAAAGCACAGCACAAACCCCGCATCTATAGCCAAGCTTCAGTGGGAGGCATTTTAGGTGGGAAGGTCTCTCTTCTCATCCTGGGGCTCAATAGCAAGAGTTTCCTTTCATTCCAATCTGGTGACAGTGAACGTGGTGGTTTTTTCATTCCTATTTGCTGATCCGATTTTGTCTTTGTTCTTTTTTTTTTTCCTGGGACTCCTGGCACTCATGACTGGTACCGCAAAAACCTGTTTGCCAAGCAGACCTCAGGCTTCTGGCTCCCTCTTAGCTCTGTGCAGTGCCATGTACACTCACATATGGTTATGTACCTTAGCAAGCCTTCAGCTGATGTACTTTACAGTAAGATCCCACCTTCAGGCTTGGTCAGAGTATTTCTTGAAGCAGACAAGTCATTGGTAGGAAGAAGCCAAGGGATGGGGCAAGCCTTAAGTGGGAGAAAGAGGGACCCCTGTGGGAATAGCCTGCAGGCTGGCTGGGACTGGTACCTCGCAGAAGGACCAAGTAGAATGTTTAATGCTTGGCAAGCTGCTGCCTGTCATTTTGTCTCTTGAGAACCTTTTTTACAGCCTACAGAAAGCGACTTCAAGTACTCTGCTGTACTGTTGTTTGACTGGACACTTACCTAGCTGTTTCTCTGCACTTTGGACACAGAAGCAGTTTTTAGTTTGGTTTTCTCTCTCCTAGGCAGTTCTGTGAAGTCTGTTGCTGGAAGATGCAAGCATGTACTGGTGGTCCTGCCCTCACATACCCCAGTAACAAGGGGAGCAGCAGGACCCTAAGTCAGGGAGACCCATGTACCAGCACAGAAAAAAAATTACTCTCCTCAAAATACTGAAAACTATCACAGTCCTCCATAGTGAGAGGCCGTGGCCAGGTGGAGCACAGCACACCTTGCTGTTCAGTGCATCTCACCAGCATCCTGAGGACCTGCACACTCAGGCTTTTATTCTGCTCTCAGCTGCAGTAAAGTCCCCTTGGTTGACTCTGTTTCCTTGATCAGGCCAGCTGGTTTGGTGGCAGGGCCAGGGAGGGCGTTTCCACCAGCTGAGCTCGCATCTGAAGAGCAGCCCACTCTCTGCAGTCTCTCCTGTGCTCAGGCCAGAAGGCAAAAAAGGGCAGTGCATCACATGCTAGAAAAATGACTTTGTGTTTTGAAGCTAGGAAAAAAACTCTGTTTTGGAGCCTGGAAGGAAAAAGAGCTGTTCTGGACCCCAGCACCTGACTTCCTTCTAGAAAATGTGTCCAGGCTAACTAGCTTCTTCTAGATTTCAGTGTAAATATCAAGAAAGAGCTAGCATAGTAACGCTAATTTGCTGTACTGCTGAAGCCTTCAAAAACTCTCTGAAAGCTAAATTCATTCAGCCCATTTTTTTTTTTTTTTTTTAATTGCATGTCAGTGCCTGTGCCAAACACCAGCAGTCAACACAGGGCTTGGATGATAACAAATGTAATGTTAATTACATGGTTATTGTTACTCATTTTTTAATAAGCTCTTTATATGCAATCAAATAATAAAGCAAAACTGAGGCTCTTTGCAAAGCGTACTGTTCCCAAGCAAGCATACAAGAAGCCAAAGAAGTCTCCAGGAAGGGCTCCAGTTACAGAGGTAAGATTCCTAACGCTGATCCCTTGGTCTTCTGAGGATGCAGCATGGTAGCTAACTTACTGCAAACAGTAACAGCAAAGTTACTGTCAAAGAGAGCAGAGCTATACCTAAGGACACCCAGACCTTCTACATTCATAATACTCCCTCCGCATAATCCCAGCCAGTCTCAAACCACTCAGGAGTAGCAAACCAGATATCTAAAGGAATATTTGTTTGCTTCACTCTCCTCCCCACCAAAACCTTAGTGCACATGACAGACTTTCCAGTTCTCTGTAGGTTAAACTGTGGTGCTGCAACATTTCACACCTTGGCAGAAGCAGAAGCTTTATCCCATTAGGGAAGGGAAAGAGCTACTGCTTCCCACTTGATATCAGCCTGGGAAGAGTCTAAGATAAAAGACATCAAAAAGCTCTGATGGTTTTGTATGCAGGAGGATGACACTGTTTCAGAGGATTCTCTCTGTAAAGCTGGACTTCAGATTACTAAGGCACCCTGGATTTGTTGCTGAAGGCAAGCAGACAATGGGCCTGGTGCAGAGAGCTAAAATGTCCTAAAACATTTCTAAAGTACTTCATAATGCCAGACACAATCATATCTTTAATGGTAACACACAACAGCATAAAGGGTTTACCGACATGAATTGCAATGTGCTGCCTTGTTCCTGTGTGACAGCATTACTGCATGGAGCTTGTTCCAAACAACAAAGCTGATAAAGCCAGATGCCATCCCTGCCAGCACACACTGTATATCTGGGGCAATTTAGGGACCTGCTGATTGAAGGAAATCCTCCTCCTACCAAACACAGACTAGCAGCAGAAATGCTTCACAGCAGTGTCTCAGTGTTAACGACTGCAGCAGCTCCTGCAATCTTTGCAGGGGAACTGGAAGAAAAAGAGCAGATATTGATTGTTGCTTACCCTCTCACCACATTACCAAAGGAACTGCGCAGTGAGGGATGCGTAAGGAACCTCAGGAAATGGAAATAAGGGAATGGAGGGGAGAAGATGGGCTTTGGAGACACAAACTCCCAGCTTGCCTATGGGAGTCTGTCAGGAAGCATCTGAATACTTATCTTTCTTAAGACACACAAGTGTTAGAAATGTCTGGCTTTCCGTCTGAGCTTTGCAACATGGATAGCCCCATAGTCAGCAGGCAGTACTTACACCCAAACCCCTTTTTCTGGATTGAAACTGGCCTCCAAGCCAGGAGTCACAGCTCAGTCGGGGCAGTGCAGTGATGTCTGTGCTTGGGTGCAGAAACCCTCTTGGCACTGGTTCCAACTTGTCCAGGCTATGGACTTGACCCAACAGGTCTCACTCACACAGTACTTCTAGAAAAGTATTTCAGTGAAGTCCAATTGGGGGTGGAGTCTGTAGTACTGTCTGTCAGGAGCAGAAACGTTGCTTGGGGAAAGAGAGAAAACATCTGTACCCAATTCCCTTTCATAGCACTATTTTCCCTGTTCTTTAAGCTTCTATTTGGTATTTACTGCACAACCAGACCCTTCATGCTCTGCAAACACAGGCCCACAAAATGACTGAAGCAGTACTGAAACAAGGCGTCCAGAACATGATGGGAAGGGGAGGGGATGAAATCGAAAGGAAGAAAACAGAAGGCAAAAAATCAGCCAGCCCAGCAAACAGCATTTAAGTCTCTCTCTTCTCCTTCTCTTGTTCAGTCATTTCAGTCCTGCTTTGAGTGTGCTGTTTTTATCTTCTTCACTCTCGTATAAAAGCCCAGCTCCCCTAGCAAGCGTGCAGATGATGATTTGGCATTGTCCAGGACCATTATGCTGTCAGCTCTCAAAGAAAAAAAGGCTTGTAAAAATCCTGTAGTCAGACAAAGGCAGAGCATGCGGCTCAGGACAGTTTGTACTGCCGCCTGCTAATAACCTTTCTGAACAATAACTTACAAGGAAAGATCTTCCACAGAACATGAAATTCCCCTTTCAGCTTCACCTTCACTTACTCCTAATTACTGTTCCACTCAGCTATATGCATGCTACATACGCAAATCCTCTTCAACCTCTTTTGAATAGAAACAGAGGTGCACTTCCCTCCCTCTGGTCCTGTTCTAGTGCCATCCCACACTGCCCTACACGGCTTGTTCACAAGTACTCTCAGTTCAGCTCCGGCTATGCGCACATTCATTCACGTATGTGGTTCCCAGCACTCCCAGCAACTTGGCTCCTGTACTGCTCTCAGATATATAAAGCTCAGCTTAACACACACAATTTTTCTTTCTTTACTTATTCAAGACTAGAAATCAGAAAGGAAATTAAGAAGATGCAGAAGAGGGTCATTTCTGTTAGAGATCTAAGATAAGAAGAACAGCTTTTTCCAAAGCAAGTTTTCTTGAGTCAGCATGTCTCTAAAGAGGGAAGAAACCACATCAGTGGTTAGGATGCGACTGTCCCCACTGTCCCGGAGCTGCAGCATAGTTGGGTCCACTGCAGCCTGCTTCTAGGGATTTAGGATCCTGACAGAAGTACTTAGATAACCCATCTCAGACAACTCATGGCATTTTGGTCAGTTTTGTTCAATCACTCTGGTGGTGATTAGCAGCTCCATAGCAGAGCCAGTAGGAGGAATATGTGCATTATATGCCAGCTGTCCCTGTTTACAGCATTCAGCCATTGCCTGAGACTGGGTTTGGGCTAAGATGCTGAACTACGAAACCAAGCTGAAGTGTGGCCATTTCCTCCTTTCTGGCAGCTACAGGAAAAGTCGCTGCATCCCTCAGCGTACCCAGCCATCATCTCTGCTGTCCTCCTCTGGCAGGACATCGTATAGCCAGCTCTGGGAAATCCCAAGTTTACAGGAAAGATTGAAATGACTAAATCTGACAAGTGCAGGCTGTCCTCCCTTTGAGATAATCCAGAAATGAGTGCATGGATTTGGCAGCATGTATATGAGACCGTGGAGCTAGTGCATGAGCACAGCAGCACAGCAATATGCGGAAGGGAGAATGGAAATGGACTTGGAAGTGACCCTTCCTCTGCATGCACATGAGCAAAGGTCAAACACCAAAGGCGAAAGCATGGGCAGGCTCTGATCTCTGCTGTGCTAGTCTAATGCCAGATGCACACTATCACAATTGATGGCGTTAACTTACACCCATCTCCAAAAGGTCAGGATGTAGCCCAGAGCAGTTACAGTGGGGTAAGCAAGAGCAAGCTCTGGGCTTGCAGGCTTTCGGCAGTGTATCTGCTGAGCTGGGAGTAGTTCCTGTTCACTGCCTGTCGATTTCAATGAAAGTCACGTATCTGAAGCTGGGGACAGGAAAGCTGTGTGGAATCCAAGGTTTTGCAAGTGTACTGAACAATAACAACGCACACAAGGGATGCGCTAGGGATGATATCCACTCTGAAAAACAGGGCTGTCAGGAGGAATGGACTTCTTTAAGCTCTGAGCTCTCGTCTAAGCAAGGCCGTATCCTGCTGTCCGTTACTGTGATGCCTATTCTGAATAATGCTATATTTACCTTAGCTGACAAACACTTACCAGAGCTGCTGAAATAAAGGCCCATGCCTACTGAGACAAGAACCTAATTCAGGCAACAAAATACGCTGTTTCTACAACGAACATGAAGGATAAACTGGCTTGAAAAAGGCCACTTTAAAAGGAAACCTGGAACTGTAGGAACTGTAGCTGTTCTTAGGGAGTGCTGAATGAATACAACTTACATATAGAGGTCCAGCTCAAGGCACTGGTTCCAACCAAGCCTTTAGTTGTTGCAGTTTCACCAGTCCTCAGAAACATCCTGAGTGCAGGAAGTGCTTACAGGTGTGCTGTGGAAGAGACAGCGCAAAAGCTCCCTGGTCTGGAGTTAGTAACAAGGCAGACAGCAGTCCTTTAGGGATGTTCTAGTATATGTTAGCAGCCAGGATGAGTGGCCAAAATCCCAATGCAGCCTGTGTAGCTCAGGACACAGCCAGATAACAGAGAGGCGCAGCTAATCCAGCATCTGGGGGAAAGCGCAGTAACCAATATGGTGTGCTTCTCCCCATAACTACTACTTCTGACCCATTCTGGCCAGCCTCAAAGTTAAGGTCTGCTCGCTGTGC
This sequence comes from Alectoris magna, assembly GCA_030625065.1. Lineage (NCBI taxonomy): Eukaryota > Metazoa > Chordata > Aves > Galliformes > Phasianidae > Alectoris > Alectoris magna. Next base: position 114,396,707 of record CM060560.1, read on the forward strand.
GCACCCACCAAACCCTACAACATCCTGGCGCTTGGACACCTGTGTCAAGTTCACCACTGTACATGTAGCTGCTGGCTTAGATTTTCTCTGTATTCTTGGTTTTAATTTTCTCTCTTTGTGGACTATCTTCTGCTAACGTAACACAAGCAGAATGAAATTCTGGCATACTTTCCAGCTCAAGATAGCTAGTGGTTTTACCTTCCCTAGATAAATCATCCCACTCTTCTTTAGAAAACATGAATGCATTTCCCTTTGGTATACAGCATCTGAAGTACCCTGTCATTATTATTAACTGAAGGAGAGCCTTCAAAGGCTGCGGTGTCGTCCCCAGGTACTTCAGTATGCAGCATTCAGAGCAGGGCCTGCATCAGCACAGTGTTTTGTTCACTGTTTACATGAGACATCCAGGTCTCTCTAATTTCCAGCACAGCAGAACCCACTTGGAGAAGTTCATGGTCTTACCCAGCAGTGCAAGAAATGAGCTCTTTATGGAGTATGAAATCCATTTTCTCCAAGCCTTCATTTGGACTGTGCTTTATGGCATAAGAAGATGCAGCAAGTGAATAAAGCACTACATTCTTGCTGTCTGATGGACAGACGAGCCTGGCAGACCGTCTGTATCTCCCCCTGCCACTGCTATATATTTGTTAGGCTCAAAGCAAAAATGACCTAGGAACCTAGACTTTCCCAAGACATTTTCCCCTGCTCATTCCAGAAAAGGAAGTGGAAGTGAGGGCAAGGAGAGGGGGAAAGAGAAACTTTGGCATCTATGAAGCTTAGATAAGAGGAAAAGTGATGAGTGAGGAGCTGAGACTCAGCTGAACTGCAGGTGCAGCACTGCAGGCAATGCAGAATGGCTGCAATAAAGCCTGTACTGCCTTCACAGCAATACCAAGCAGCAAGGCTGGGGAGCACTCACTGAATTCCTTGACATCCAGGCAAATTTGGAAAAGAGTAAGGCAAAAAGGGACTGAGGTCAATCTCCAGAGCCAGAGTGCACTAAGAGCCAACATCACTTGCTGCCTGGGCAGTGCAGCATCTTTACCTCCAGCCCCAGCTTCTCTCGGCTGCTTTTACCCCTGAGCTTTCAGGCACTGAACTGCGAGATCCTGCTGGTAGGAGGAAATTGGCTTGCCAGACCCTTGTGATTGACAGGTGCGTGGATGTTAGTGCAGGGAATTAATGCTTCTTTTCTCTCTCCTCAAGACACAAACATCCTATTCTCCAACATCACTAAACATGGGTTCAAGATTCTGTAACACACATGCAAGAAAGGAAGATGAAATGTAAGGGAGAGCAAGAAATCAGCATTACAGAACGTTTCTTTACAAAGCAAAGCTCCTGGTCCAGCATTTCAGTGGTGCAATCTTGACGGCCATTAAAGTCAGGCCAAAATGAAGTAGCAGCAGAGAAAACAGTATTAGGAAAACAAAACAAAACAAAACAAAACAAAAAAAACCCCACCTTTTTGTAAAAATAACAGACAATATTTGGCAAAAGGTCAGGGAAGGAAGATCAGGGAGGAGGTGGAAAGGGAGAACAAGAGCAAGAGTGCATGTGAGCAAACTCCAGGCGGTTTGTCAGACTTTAGGTCTTTTTTGCCAGCTTAACCTTCAGTCTGCAGACGCTGGCTGGGATGCAGAGCTTTCATTACATGTGTTCTGTGGAGCACAGGCAGTGGGGCTACGTCTGTCCCTCCTGTAACTGCTAGTTTGAGCAGGAACCAGTGAAACATGTGGGTTCTGGTGCAGCTGTGTCATGATGAACCTAGGAGCTAACTGTGCATGTGAAGGTTGCAACTAGATCTGTTCTCCCATGAGAGTGAGATTTTTTTTTACCTCTCACTTCCCAAGAATATTGTTGAAATAGATGGAGATTTTTTGTAATAAAAAGAGGATAACTAGGCTTGCCATAAATCTCTGTGATGCGTTTTCAACAATCCCTGTGCATCCTGTTGGCTCAGCTTGGAGGGCACTTTCTAAGAAGTAGCAGTGGTGTAGACCACTAGTGAAATAGTACTTGGAGCACCTTATAGCAATGGTAAAACTAGGGCACCACACCAAATATTTGTTCTAATTTCAGACAATGACTGTTTATGGTCTCACGGCTCAGCTACCAAGTACTGACCAGGAAGATTTCCACAGTTTTGGAAAAGGATGGAGGCAGATGGGAGGAGATATGGGAACCGTGTTAGTACCACATATCCATCGGTGGCCTGGCTAACCTGCAGATGATTCATTTCCTACCTGCTTACCTCCTTCAGCTGAGAAGAGCTATCTGCCAGGCCAATTCCAGATTCAAGCCCCAGCGTAGGAAATCAGCAGATAATCAGTGGACGTCTGATGATTTGATGGAATCACAAATACCTTCCCATATTTGCATTACCTACATTGAGACTGTAAGAAACAGCCATCAGATCACTAATGTATTTACCTGACAAACTGAAAACCCATTGGCAAGGATGAACATTGACGGGTGAGGGTAAAAAGGGTGTGCACAACATGAGAAGAGTCCATGAAAGAGCAAAAGAATGACTAGAGGTGTAGAACATATGGGTGAGAAGGAAAGACAAAATCAGCTGGACCTGCTTAGCTTAAAGACTGAAGGACATAATTAAAGTGACAAAATCATGAAGCCCGGTAATGAAGCACAGGAATAATTTATCCTAGGAGAGTGTGGAGTCTTTCAAAACAAGCTAGAGAACTAATTATCAGGAATGATTCTTGTTGTCTACCTTGACTTGAGCAAGGCATTGTAATGAAGCTTAGGAAGTGTGGAATAGATGAGTGGACAGCGAGGTGGACTGAGAAGTGCCTGACTGGCAGAGCTCAAAGGGTTGTGATTAGTGGTACAGAGTCTGGCTGGAGGCCTGTAACTAGCAGTGTTCCCCAGGGATCAGTGCTGGGTCTGGTTTTGTTTAACATCTTCATCACCAACCTGGATGAAGGGATAGAGTGCTCCTTCAGCAAGTCTGGCGATGATACAAAGTTGGGGGGAGTGGCTGACACACCAGAAGGCTGTGCTACCATTCAGCAAGACCTGGACCATCTGGAGAGTTGAGTGGAGAGGAACCTGATGAGGTTCAACAAGGGCAAGCGTAGAGTCCTACGCCTGGGAAGGAACAACCACATGCATGAGTATGTACTAGGGGCTGACCTGCTGGAAAGGAGCTTTGTGGAGAAGGACCTGGGCATCCTGGTGGACAACAGGTTGACCATGAGTCAGCAGCGTGCTCTTATGGCCAAGAAGGCTAACGTTATCTTGGTGTGTTATAACAAGAGCATGGCCAGCATGTCAAGGGAGGTGATCCTCTCCCTCTACTCTGCCCTGGTGAGGCCACATCAGGAGCACTGTGTCCATTTCTGGGCTCCCTTGCTTAAGAAAGACAGGGAACTACTGGACAGAGTCCAGTGAAGGGCAGCAAAGATGATAATGGGGACTGTTCAGTCCGGAGAAGAAAAGGCTGAGAGCGGATCTTATCAATGCTTGTAAATATCTAGGGGGTGGATGTCAAGTGGATGGGACCAGGCTCTTTTTGGTGGTGCCCAGTGACAGGACAAGAGACAATGGGCACAAACTGAAACACAGAATGTTTGATCTGAACATGAGAAATAACCTCATTACTTTGAGGGTGACACAAAGTGCCCAGAGGGGTTGTGGAATCTTCAGCTTGGGAAATACTCAAAACCTACCTGGATGCTTTCCTGTTCAGCCTACTGTAGGGGACCTGCTTTACAGAGGGATTGGACTGGATGATCCCCAGAAGTCCCTTCCAACCCCTGCAATTCTCCTATTCTGTGATTCTTGTTCATCACTGGCAAGAATGCATAGCTACTTGGTGGTGACTGTGTGGGAAAAAAGCATTTTTTGTAGCTGAGAATTTATCAAGTAGTACTATTGTTACTGTGCTCTTTGAATCTGTTGTAGATTCCATGGAAATAAGTTGAATACATTACTTTTTGAGCAACCTAATGTACCTCACCATCATTTGAGGCATCTTATTACCAACTGTCAAAGTAGGCCCCTTCCTGCTGGTCATTCTGAACTGCTAATTCCTCTTGAACACTCAAGTCTCCAAAGAGTCAAGGAAAATACTCTGCTATGCCTGTAGGGGTGGCCATGCAGCGCTTCTTGTATTGGACAACTTACTTCGAAGGAAAACCTTATGATCCAGGACAGGTGGCTATACTGCATCAAAAGTGGCTCAACTTCCCTATAGTTCATGTTAGACCCCGGCATTGTTGTTGACAAACACTCAATTGGTGTGTGACTTCTGTCTTCACATCACAGCACTCTTCCCACTTCAACCTATAGCCTCTGACACACAAGAAGAGCAGTTTTCAAGTGGCACTCAAAAAGGGAGGCACTCATATCTTGGGAAATCTCCCTTTAGCACTAGCAACTTCTCACAAGAAAAGGAAGGGGATATAAAATTGTGTGTAGTAGATGGATGCTAAAAGAGAAAAGGAAACACTAGTTCAGCAGTGAAATTGCCCTTATGGAGATGGCTGCAGCAAAGAGCATCTAATGAAGAAAAGGTGCCTTAGGAAGCACTGGTATTGATGATGGGCAGTCATGATGGACTAGATCTACCAGTGTAGTTCTGGATGTATTTGGAAGTTGCTTCAGTTTTGTCTATCCCAGATGGTCGGAGGCAAGGCCTGAGAGAAGCCCCTTGGTCTCAAGCAGTTCTATTTTCCAGATCTTTAAAAATGGCCTGGAAATTGACTCTGTTCGGTTTTGTGTGGCTCAGCCATCTTCCAGCTGCCTAACAAGCCAGGAGGTTTTGTGTCAGCTGGAAAAGCAACATATGTGAGCCACCTGCCCCCTCATTAGAGCAGCAGATAAGGGACACGGCCTTTCCTCTTCAGACTTGGTCACCAGGCGTATCAGGTGCCAGTAGCAAAAGGGACAGTGGTGGGGATGAGGGTGAGTGTCATCTCTCTCACCTGGCTGTCTGGCTGGGAATAGAAATGACAGGCCATGCCAACAGTTGCTGTCAGCCCGTTAAAGGGAAAGGCCCAGGCCTTGTCTTGGTGAGTGGCTGCCCTCCATTGCTCTTGACCTCCCATGGGTTTGCTGCAGCTCAGAAACAGACCCCAGTCCTGTAGAGAGCCTCATGACAGAGGGCAGGTGGCTTAGTTGCTTCCCTCGTGCGTGCAGGCCTTTCCAGACAGGGTGCCTTGCAATCCCACTTCCATTTTAACTCCTCAGCTCCCTGTCAGTGCTGCCAGCCAACTCACCTCATTAACTTACAGAGAAGGAGGCCTCTGGATTGATAGCAGGCAGGTTTAATGTGGCTCTCTCTGAGCACTCAAGTGCAGCATGTAGGAGGCTGCTGGGGAGATATTCCCGCAGGCTCCAGCAGAACTGACTGATTGAAGTTGCTCTGAATTGATGGCTAATGGGGGAGCTTTCTTTGATAGCTCTTTCATTCTGGGTGCAGCTGGATAGAAAAAGATATCTCAACACGAGGGAGCGGGCCTTTATTCTTCGCCCCCCTCCCTGCTTTATTAACAGATGCTTCCAAGGCACTCCAGCAGCAGAATGAGATCTGATGAAAACCTAATGATTTAAATGATTCTTAACTCCTTCTCTTTCAGCAGCTGCTCACTTGCTTCTACACATCAACTGCTTATAAGCACTGAGGAGTTACTGGGGAGCCAGGCCAACCAGAAAGGTGATTGCAAAATGAAACATCCCTTGGGAAGAAGGCTTAGGCCACTGGCATCAGATGTGACCTTCCTGGCTTCAGCTCTGACAAAAGGATCTTGGCTTGTTGTAGCCCTGGTAGCTGCAGATAGAACATCAAACAGCTCAGTGTGACGAGTGATGAGACAGTGATGGAGTAAGGCTGGGGAGCAGAGCTTGAGCAGGGAGATGAGAGAGCCAGGGGGCTGCAGGGCAGGAGTGGTGGCTTTAGAGATGCTGTCACAGCACCTGCTTGTGTTCTGTATGTCTCAAATTGCTGTTTGCAAGAATTAGGCATGCATAGGCAGAGCTGCATCAAAGCCGATTAACAAAAACCGGTTAATGGTGAGCTTTGAGCACCCTCCCTATGTAAGTCTCTGTTCAGCAGGTGGATTGCAAGTACTTTTCCTCCTACTGTAGCTAGCCTTTTAATCAGATAATGGATTTCTTCCCACTGCCACAAGTTCTACGTCCTCTAAAGTTTCTGTCAGCCAGATGTCCCTGCAATCTGTGTGTATCCACGAGCTGACATATTTGTGAGAACGCTTCACATGCACAGATCAGGATGGGTTTTAGAGAGTCCAGAAACTCAGATAATTTGATCCATTTTGAGATCGGCAGGCCAGATTTTGGAGGACATAAATCAAACACTGACTTGGAACATGGTCATTCTGTTCCATTTGAGGATCTGACTCATAATTTCCAATCTAGACCCTGGCATCTGGCTGACTCTGTGGCAAGGCACTAAGGAAGCTGCTTTCGTAAGGCTTGCATTGACAGTTTCCACAGCCTGACACAGCAGCTGTTTGTCTTCGGTAATGTGCGCCGTGTCCAATCTTAAACTGCTGAGGTAAATTTAAGGAAAGCGGAAAGTAACTACACCCCTACCTGGGAACCTGGCCATCACACTGCAGTTACAACCTCCTTGGTTTTTACAAGAGAGAGAGCTTGGAGTGGATTGACTTTTGTTTGACAGATAAGCAGAAAATCCAGAGTTTTTTCAACTCAGAAGCAGAAGCTTCACTTTTTAAAGCCATGCTGAGAAGTCAGAAGCTTTCAGCCATTTCTGGAAAAAGGCTGCTGTGGTCATGAAGAGCACCCAGTTTTTTCAAGGGCAAAGGTTTGTTTTGTTTTGTTTTGTTTTTTAATTAAAAATTACCTATATTTTCATGTGCAATGCATCAGAGATTCCTTGATCATCAAGTTCTGGTCAAAACACAGGAGAAAATAAGTATCCCTGCTTGACTGGGATCCAAGAGCAGACTGAGATGTGTCAACTTACAATGTACGAGTAAGCTACTCAACAAAGCAGGGTGGTCATCCTGACCTCTTCAGTAGGAATATTCTTCTCCCTTTTAGCCAGATCATACACAGCTCTATTGATGATGAACTCTGGCAGTTTTATTCCTCCTCCCTTTCTCTGCCTGTAAAATGCCATCTGGGAAAGAGAATTTTCAGATATTTATGAAGTCACTGGACAGCTAGGGTGAAGTCCTGTTACTTAGCGTGGCTGGTGCTAGAGACAGTCCCACGGCACTCAATCACAGCACCAGTCCTTCACCTGGCTGGGCTGGGGTTGAGGAGCCATGAGTGAGGAAAGCACTCTCTGGGATGAGTACTGCCGTGTGCTCACAGCAGCTTAGCATAACTGTACGTCTTGAAAACCGCAGCCAGTGTAACAAGGAAATCCTTCGTGTGTGAGTTAGGTTGATCAAGCACATTGAAGTATTGTTACAATTTGAATTGTAAGGTGTCCTGTGCTCTGTTACCTTCCTTTTCTCCTCCCTGTGGTGTTCTTACCTACACTGAAATTAGGCCTGCTGGCTAGACTGTGCTAGTACATCGTGGGTGCACAGTGCTCGTCTTACAATGAATGTATGTAATAAAGGCCTTGAAGGGATCTCACAAGCTAGTCCATGTTCCTGTATATCACCAGAGTCAGCTCCTCCTGAATCACAGAATCACAGGGGTTGGAAGGAACCTCCGGAGGTCATCTAGTCCAACCACCTGCTAAAGTAGGTTCCCTACAGCAGGTTGCACAGGAAAGCATCCAAATGGGTTCTGAATATCTCCGGAGATAGAGATTCCACATCCTCTCTGGGCAGCTTGTTGCAGTGCTCTATCACCCTCTAAGCATGAGAACTGAGCCATACCAGTAGGTTACTGGCAAAGCAGCACAGTCTCTCATCTCTTGTGTGTTCAGAGAAGAGAGCAAAAGGGCAGGGACAATACTGACCCTACAGTCTGCCCAACAAACTTGAATAGAGCCACCCTCACCTGCTCGAGGTTGCTCAGAGTTCTTTGATCAATAATATAAAATGATACTAAGATATCAAAAAGCATCAGCATGGTGCCTTGACTTCTATCTGTGCCTAGTCATCCGTCAAGATCATACATCTTCCATGCCCATATCCCAAACCTGATCATGCAGGGGTACAGACTATGGAGGAGGTTAAGCACTGCTCTCCTTAAACCCATTGCTCTCCTTTTTCTAAGCACCTGCCCTGGAAGGGAGTCATGGGAATGGGGTGGTATTTAATAAAGGAGCAGGCTGACAGTGGACACAGTCCAAGGCCTTCAGCTCAGGCAGTGATAAGGAACTCTGCTCTTTTACCTCACATCTTCTATAGATGGGGCAAGAGCACAGTTTAACTCTGTCCTCCCTAATCAAAAGGGAGGGAAGGCAACAGGACTGTTATATGCTGGAGGATGCAGCTGAAGTAAGTCCTTTCACCACCCAGCAGGGAAGGACCCTCCAAAAACATTCATGCAAGGCTTTTTCTCAGGAGTTTGATTTGCTGTGGTAGTCTCAAATGAGAAAGTACGGCTTGGCTAGTGCACACGCAGTTTGGTGGTCCAGTGGTGATTTACTGTGATGTAGTAATAGGACAGTGCTTAAGGTACTTACACAGAATCTGCTCTTTTCTGCAGCTAGTTCCTGACTTTGGCATAACAACCGGAGTTTCATGGCACTTTGCTCGGCTTCTGCTTGAAGGAACTTCTCTGCAGGAACACATTTTGGGGACAACAGGATAAAGCATGCTGGCCAGGAGCCTCAGAGACTGCCCCAGCCTCAACTAGGCCTTTCTTTGGCTTCACTTTCTGACTTCCCTCTAACTCTGCCCACTCAAGCACTGCGAGAGGGCTGTTAACCCTATTCACACTGGTGCTCCTACTCTCCTTCTGCTCTTTTTCTGCAAATTGAAAGGAGGGGAAAAATTATTAAAATGAGAAAAAATATCAGGGAGGCCCCAGTACACAAATACAGACATGTCTGTAAGAAGTACAGACATTTCATCTCCTCCCTGGTGGCAGCTTCACCTCCCTGCTTGCAAAACGAGTTTTATCACTCCAAATGCATTGGATGAATAAGAAGAAAAGGTTAAGAAGCAATTTCACCACTGCCAAAGTCCACAAAGCAAAAATAAATGTAACAGACTGCTCCCCTCCCCTTACATTCTTACACATCTTTCACTAGCCATGGGATCTTCAAGGTCCTGTAGTCAGGAAAATTATTACAGCACTCCTAGCAGCAACAATGCCTTGCTGGTGTGTTTCACTTGGCATGCATGCGGATGCCTGTCAGGGGAATATCTCCAGGCTCACACATTCATTTACATGCAACAGTCCGTTTTGTTCACAGTTCAAGTGCCCATTTGTTCTCAGGCCTTTCAGTGTGTATAGCTTTCTGTTTAGGATGTATAATACGACTCTTTCAAATCTGCAATAACAGACAGCTTATGCTAGTGTCAGACTGAATAGATATACTCATTGATTTCTGTATCATTTGTGTAGTTCGGCTTGCATTCAAACCATTCTATCAGGAGTATTAATGCTCAGTCTACGAATAATTTTGTTATCCAGATAGTAATAGTCTTATTAGGAATAGGAAGCTGTGGTCAGGTATCTCTTATTTCAAGCCTAATCTCTGAAGGCACTATCCCTTCCCCATGCTTGCTCTTATCTCTCTGCTGAAGATTATTGCTCCCAGCATCTCCTACGCCACTTAAGGCAAAAAGTCAACAGCAACCTCAGCAAACTCAGCTGATTTCACATTGAAGCAGATAAGAGAAGTTTGATGCTACCCTATTCTACCTGTAGAGAACTGCTATCCTCAGCAGGGAGACAGTTAGTTACAAAAAAATTAAAAAAAAATAAAGAGAGATGAAAGACAGAGGGTGATGCTTTTGGACGTGATATTTAGAAAGTTAATGTCGGGCACTTATTTGTGTATATGCTGTGAGAGCATATTCCTGGTCCTGTACAGCTGTGCTGTGGTGAAGTACCATAGAGCTGCTTTTACAGAATATACATTAGGTAGTATGCCTTATACTAGCACTGCCTTAACTACACCTGTGCACTTGAGGTGGCACAACTTTGCATTCATAAGGCCTTAATGACAGATGTAAAGGCTCAGTCCACACTGCTTTATCTCTCCATAGTAACTTTAATTCCATGAATTTGAAGCACAAGACAAATGCAACAAATAAACCTTCCCAACATGCACCAATGCACGTGAGGTATTAGAGCCAGCTTAATTTCCACAGTAAAGAACTTATATGAATAATGAATCCTTTTATTATGCTCATGAATTATCTGTGAGCAGGCTGTAAGCTTTATGAACATGTCTGCTGCTCAGAAATTGTTAATGAACAGTTAATGTTAACAAATGTCACTATACTGGATTACACCAACGCTCTTTGCTCCAGCAATGTGAGGTTTGCCAGTGGTGACCTGGGTCACGTGGAAGCATTTAGCCTCCCTGGAGCAAGAACGGGAACCGTGTTAATGAGGGTCGTTACGAATAGACTGTATTTGTTCATACTTGAGCTGCTGGCTTCCTATCTCATTTAGATATGTGAGCAATCGCATAGCAACCTTAACGTGAGCAAAACCTTACAAACCGTGAGTACTGAGAACAGGGAATTTTAAAAAGCCACTGAAAGAAACAACTAGTTGTTTGAGACATCCTCAACTGTCTTTGGACACCAGTTCAGCCATTATTCCTATCTTTAGTAAGTATCCTTATCAGTGTTTTGCAGATGGAGTAAGCAGCACACAAGGAACAGGTGTAACTTTCCAGGGTCATTTGTTCAGACAAACCATTTAATTCCCTATCTACTCTATATCATGTTTCCAACAAAACAGCGAGGGGCCTCACTTCGTGAAACCAAGCTGGAAATCTCAGCTGAATGAGCTCTCTAAGGGGATTTCTTGCTTGAGATGATGAAGAAATAGCTTGGGGTTGGTCTGTTTCCTTCTAGTCAGCCACTTCCTTCCCCCATTGAATCTGAAATCAAGAAGCATCTAGGCATGTAAAAAGGAGCAATCATTGTAAGAGAAACTAGCCCCCAAGCTTTCAGGTCTCCTAGCAAATTTGTCCTTGAAACCACTAGCTGTGTCCAAGTTCCAAGTCAGTACTTATGCCCACGTCCTCTCACTGTATCCAAGGTAGGGATTAAACACATTAACCTACTGAAACTGAGGAAGAGAAAAAACAACCTTGACTCAGATGCAATACCGAGTTCAGGAATAACAAGACTGGTCCCTTGAAAGCTGTATTTTACCGGGGACAAACAATAGCTGCATAGCCTCAGAAGTGCTCCCTGAGAATGAGCATGAGGGCTAGCAGAACGGAGCTCATTAGAACCAGCCTGGTAGAATAGGCTGGAGCCATTTTCTTTAAATCTTAGTCCTTATCTATCTCTCTGTCGCTATGCCACATCTTCTTACAGTTCATCTATTGTTAAACCTATCCACCCTCCTCTAGCTTCACTGCAATTAGAGCCAAACGTTTCCTTTGAATTAGCACATCAGCACTCCCCTGTCCCAACTAGAAAGAGTTTTGCCTGAGGGCACTGAAAAATATTCAATGGCAGCAGCACTCTGCCATCGGCATTACCTTGCTGCTTTATCCTCATCACACAGCTCTGTTTAGTTTTCCCAGGGCAGCAGGCAGGCACAATGGAAACCAGGGCTTTCTCTTTCCAGGGAAGCCTGGCTCTGTAGATCTTTTGGGTAGGCTCCCTATGCAAAACTGGTTTTCCACCTAGAGAGAAGACTATGGAATCCGTCATTCGCCCCTTTTCACTGGTCCCCAATAGCCAGTTTTTAATCCACAAATTGTGATGCCAAAGTTTTATTCACGCAAACAGTCTGTGCTGCTTGTTTCTAATAACTCTGGTTTCTCTGGGCTCTCCATGCAGAACCATGGGGATGTGCTGAACCTGGACACTTCCCCCCCCCCCCCCCCCCCACCCACCCAACAGTGATGGGGTCTCTCTCTCTGAGCAGTCAGCCAGATCCTGGCAGGAACTAAAAATCCCAAGGGAAAATTTCCACCATGGGAGATCCTGCTACATGCAAATGCCACTCCAGGCTTGTAGTATCTTGCCTGCAAGGTGAATTCCTCCACTAATTTCTTAATTCTTAACTCCTAGTGGATCAAGTCATATTGATTTTGATGAAAAAGTAACTACTCCATCAAAATCAAACAGAAGTTAAAACAGTCAAACAGCTCTTTGCGCATCCCAGGGCAGAAATATCTTACTGTGTGAAGTACAACTTACGTCCATATTATTCACACACTACCATTCTAGCCACATCTGAGACTGGTCAGGTACTGCTGCTGTAAATAACCTGACTGCGTGCACTATCAGAGTTGAAAGTTTTAATGTGGACCAGGCTTAGAGAAGAAAACCCAAAGGTAATACTTAACACAGGAATGTCTTCTTTAAAGAAACTGTCCTTTATCACTGTATTTCATCCAAACCACATGCACTCAGTCTTGCCACATCTGTCCTTTGGTGGCCTCGAAATGGCTGTTTCACAAATTAAGCTCTGATTGAACTTCCAGGTCTCCAGCTCAGTAAAGCAGCACATTCTCAAACAGAACAAGAGCATGAGCAAGTTCCCTTGAATAGCGAGACTAAGCACACAAAAAAAAATGAATCCCTTCTGTTCTTCAGTAAATTAATCACAGGATCTTTTATTTTCCAGTCTCATCGTTTATTCAGTGAAAAATAACTCAAACTCCTTGCATTCAGCTGCTAGGCAAAGCTATTAGGAACCCAGTTTGATTCAGTACATAGTTATGCCCCTGTCAGGATATTGCAGTTCCAGCATCAGGATTCCTGGAGAGCGAGTCCCGTAACTAATTCAAAAATGAAAAGATACCTGCTCCTCTGCTTCCTACAGCCTGCCATCTCTGAGCAATTACCAGTATCATTGTAAATCTGAGCTTTAAATACTGTGACAAGCAACTGAAGTTGTACAGCAACTTAAACACAGAAACACTTATTAGTACCTGCACTTACAGTGAAGAGACTCGGGTCTACTTTGTTCAAGCAATGAGACCATTTGCAGGGCTTTCTAGGCAACGTCAAGTCTCTGACTGACAGGTCACTTAGGCTTTCTTTTCCTCCCAGTAGACTGCTCATGTGTCTCAGCTGTTGCTTGGGATAACACCTTCCTCTGCTGTGCCCCGAGGCAGAAACTAACATTTTACTCTTCCCTTTGTGAGGCTGGTGTTATGACACAGATTTAAGGTCTTCTCTCCAAAGCTCCTGCCAGCTGCGTGAAGAGTTCCATGTGAGTTACACCAACTTGGATGCAGAGCTGAGAAGAACCCTTTATTTGGTTTCACCTACCCCTTCTAACCAATGTGCAACAGAAGTCTCACACTTTGAAACATCTCAGAGCATCATGCAAATTCCTCACTGGGCACATAGATACATATTTCCTGTGTGTTAATGACCTATTACATATGCCTGTGTAGCTCTCTTCCTGTTGTGCAGGGACGCTACCGATGAGAATCTTTCCTTCAGACCAAAGCAGGAAGGTGCTTTTAAAATGCCTTGCAGGAGAGGAATGGAGGCAGAAAGATGAAGAACCATACTCCAGCCAGCTACCAGGACTTGATGATGTGCTGTGGCATCCAGGTTCAAGAGAGAAATGAGCAAATCACATCTGGGGTTCTCCAGAGCTGTCAGGCCCAGCTCCTTCTGCTGTCATTAGCAAATGCTGCTGTCAGAACATCCACAAAGCAGCGTGCTGCAGGTACAGTGATTTAATGACATGGCCAAAGGAATGGAGCTAGGGAGTTCATGTTTCCAAATGATTCATACCACCAATGAGTGGAACTCTCATGACATGCAATGCTGTTTAACTTTCCCAAGCTAGGACTGTGCTTTCCAAAGTGTTTTATCATACTATTGGCAGTGTCCTGCTTTGAAAAGCTTTATATGCTCTGGGGAAGACAGACTTGGATGCTTTAGGAACGCAGTTATTACCAGTTTACTTGGCCCTTTCCCCTGACAGTAAGTGGTCAGTTCACCGCCCCTTTATAAAACGTCTACTTGAGGTTATCCACTGCAGTCTTTTTGGAGCAATGGGTTAAAGATTCAAAAGGATCTCTCAGAAATGTAAACTTGTAATGGCTGCAGTACGGTGCAGTGATGTAAAATCAATGCAGATGCGAGCTTTAACGCAAAGGTAATGGGAAAGCAAAGACATAAATAAGGAAAACTACAAGTGAAGAAAGGGCTTGTAATAGAGGAAAGCGCACAGCAAACACAAGGTGCTGTCATTTAGGATAAATAACGCTGAGCTCTGGCACAAACATTTTCAAGACATGCAGTCTAAAGTGCTCTAAAGATGAATTAATACCATCGGTTGAGGAAACTGAGGCACAAGGAAGGGCCATAGTTCACAAGAGGTCACTCATCCCACACCAGATGCAAAAGTAGACCTCAGGTCTGTCAGCTTCCTACTCCAAGCCCCACCGTGCTATGTTAAAATGATTTGTTTCACCATTTCTGCAGTCATTCTCCAGATATGCTTTGCTGGCTAACGATAAACCCCGCTCACTGCTAAGGTATGGGTTTCCTTAGGCAGGAAGGATATGTCTGTATTAATGTACTCCTTTTCCACACTCCACTTTCTCTTTATTTTCAACATTTACACAGATAAAATAAGCTTTGTTACCCAATTCAATACCATGTACCTTTGCATAAGGCAAGTGTCACAGCTGAATGCACACTGGAAGGGTTTAGATATGTATTCTAAAGAAGTAACACACAGAAGTAAACCATAATGTCTATTTCTGTCCCTTAACATTTTTAAAGCTATTCCACACCCAGAATTACTGCAGCTTCTCTGATAGGAAGGCCACACACAGAGCTCTATTGCCCTTCTTGTCCTTCCTACAGCCAGACAAAATATTCCAGTTGAGGGGTACTCCTCCTGAAATAAACGTTTTCTACAGTAGCTGTATTATTCAAATAATATTTTTCCTCACACACACACACACAAAAACCTACTTCAGCAGGAAACTCAGCTTCAATTTCAAATGTATTTAAAAAACTTCTCGTCTGACAATAATGAAAACATCTCATTTTCATATTTTTGTTTTGCTCTTTGTACATTTCCCTACTCGATGCTGAATGGATATATATATATCTATCTTTGCACCTTTGCTTTTCTTAAATCTCTCCCTTTCTAGCCTTTTAGCTTTCTTAACTTCTGAAGTTGCATAACAAACGGACAGTTATATGCTAACTCAAAAATGGAGATGATCCCAAAAACTACAAAGTGGAAAGTGTAAATATACATACACTCTCAAAGCATGTATGGCATTACCATAATATTAAATACAATGTTGAGAAATAAAAGAGATGAATAGGAAAATAACTTCTTCAACGCTCCATTTTAAGGTATTATAAAATCAAAGAATCCACTGCATTTTTAATTTTGCAAAACAGAAATAGCTTCCAAGAAAAAAGAATTAATCCTCTTTAAAAAATTAAATAAATAAATGAAAAATCACCTCTGCTGTTTCTCTTAACCTAAAATAAACACAAGCACCACTTATCTGTCATCGTGCATTGTTTCTGTTTCCAGCTTGCTGGCAGCCTGCTGCAACTCCCTCTTGGGATTTTGCTTCTTTTTCAGAGATAGGTGAGCGTTACTTTCTTGGTTCCCTTGGTATCTAATCCATTAACTCTGGACTGAAGTTTTTTCTGTGTTTCTCTTGACACCTGTCAAAAGCATCTCCTTTTCCAAAACCTCTACCCTCTCTTTTCCAATTCATCACTTTCATTCATTATCTAATCAATCAATGAATAAACACGGATCACTTTCCTGGGGAGGCAGTGGTAGAAGTGCAGGTGGTGAGAAAAGACCTGCTAGAATACAAAATCCTGTATTAGATATTAAAACCCCAGAGTTTTCTCTCCATTTGCTCAGACTCTGCAGGCTTCAGAGGCCTGCAGAACAAAACACCGGTGTTCCAGGTTCCAGGTAAAAGCACTTGTCACAGTTAGTTTATAACTCACTCACAGCCTGAGAAAGTTATTGTCAGTGCTTACAGGGAGGTTGACCACATAAAATATACGCTCTTCTTCAAAAACCTGAAGAGCTTCTAATTCCTATCTTTCCAAAAGCTTTTGATGCCACAGCAAGGCTCTGACTGATTACTCACTCATCTAATTCTCAGATGGTGCCTCTGCCAACACTCAGAATACTTTTAAATCAAAAATTTCTTCCATAGCTTTTGGGACAGGAACATACAGAACGTTTCTGGACTTGCAGGTCTGTTCAACATGTTCTTACTGGCATACCTGTAGCTATCTTCAGTTGGAAATGCTGGCAGGCTTCTCCTAGCCATTCTCCATCACTGTACGGTTATAGAAAACTCTATTTGTAGGGCATACGTTTTAAATCTGAGTTCTACAAATGTTACTATAAATCAGGGCATGCAATTCAGCTATTTCCCCATTTTATGTAAATAGTATAGTTAGATTATCTGTGGTTCACAAATAATTTATCACATTTCTTACCAATCAGACATCTCCTTCAAAGTCAGAGGAAGGTCTTGGAGACAGGGAATATAAACATTCAACTCTCTGCATTGTTGGTATGGAAACATGCATCTCTCTTTGATCATCCTTCCCCTACTTCTAACTTTCAAGATCATTTGTCTAACATGTGTCAAGCTTAAATCCCAAATTTTAATAAGCTTGGAGTCTTCAAAATAAATTAATTCCCAGATTTGCCAATAGTCCTTAAAGGTTACAAATCAGATAAGGGACTTAAGTCTATCAACTAACCTACGTTTCCATACAGTTAAAAATGTTATGAACTAAGACATGAAATTTGAACACGCTTTGGTGAAAACAATTCATGATTTAAATGTGCCAGTATACAAGTTGGCCCATCCAAAATCATATGCTCGAATTCCAACTAAGGGAAGAACTTCTATTTTGGGTAGATTTGGAAACGGGATCAGAAATAATGACTCCCTGGCTCTTAGGTTAACGGTCAGGCAGCACACAGTATTGTAAAACACCAAGACCCATGAATGACAAATAAACGGGTAAGCGCAAGCTATCATTAGTAAACTCCAACAGTAGCAATTTCTAGCCAGTCAGATGGTGTCCAGCAATAGGTTCTGCCTTCTAGTGGTGATCCCAAGGTTCAGAGCAGGAAACCTGCAGAGATTTCTGGAAGTTGGTATACTTCACAGATTTACTGTATTTTACACACCACTGTGAAATCAGACAGTTCCTCAGACCTTTCAGTCTATTTGAGGATGCACACTGCCCTCCACCATCTCACAACAAAAGCACAGACATAGCTCACAGAGGGCAAACATTTGAGCAGCTTAGATAAAGCTGAGAATGGCAATCTAGTCCCACTTTTGACATGACAGCAACAAACACCTGCCAGATACTCCATTTCTTTAAGGAAGTAAGAGCTAGTAAGTCTAGTTGTGCACAAAGGTAAGAAGCTCTCTTCAGAAGATCTGGCTTATCACATTTCTCTATATTTTTCTGCCTGTGGCAGGAGTTTAGAACTAGATGATCTTTGAGGTCCCTTCCAACCCAAGCCATTTTATCATTTCCATTTATACAAAGTCTTCCTTTGTCCTCTTCTTGACAGAGCTCCAGATTTATCGTGTTTGATGCATTTTCCCATGTACTGGCTGATCACTGGCTTTTCAGAATGTAATATACACCCAGATGCATTTTCTTTCCCAATTTCTCTTTTACTGCTTGTAGCAGATCCTACTGCTCCAGGTTAGCATACAACAAGATACAAAGTCAGAACCTCAAAAAATGTGCCCACTGCAATGCAGTGAAACAGCCTAAAGCACAGTCAGATGTTGCAGCCCCTTGGAGGGCTCTCTGGCTCCATTTAGTGTACACACAAACATCCTCTGTAACTTGCACACATTACAAGAAGTTTTCTGTTTGCTACACAAGGCATTACTGGGGGCTAAGATCTCCAGTTCTCGCTTATTTGCAGTGCCTTATCCTCTCTCCAGCATTACACCAGGAACAGTGAAAACTAGAAACTTCCATGTCAGGATGCTTGCACTGGGACAGAAAGTTGTGAGTGTCCATGAAGGACTTGCTGATTTCCTCCTTCCTTACACCATATTCCAAAATTCAAAGCATTTTTTTTTGAGCTGACAAAATGCAAGAGGGTGCTTTGCTCCCCTTCGAGACCATGGAGAGGAAGCTGCCTACACTTTAGCAGGCACTGAATACAAATCCTTTCCTTGGGTGAAGTGGCTCCTCCCCCATCCTTCAATTTGACAACGGTGTCCTAAGTGTAGCAAAGTTATTACGCTTCTCTCACCTAAGACACTCCAATCATGAGTATTTCAGTGGAGGCAAGGTGAGCCAGATCAAACCAGTGTGGAAGAAAGACAAATGACTGCTCATCCCCAGAACCTGATCTGATCAGCTTGCAACTTTGAAGGAGAGTTATGATTATATTTTACCTCATTAGTTTTCATTCCTCTGCTTCTTCATGCTCCCCACAGGCTGCATGAAGCTGTACGTGGGAAGGAAAACCTGCCACAGGAAGGGAGGAGGCCATGTTCTTGGGGCTCCAGGTTTCGTGGAACCTCTTGAGCTGGGCTGGAGTGCTCCAAAGGAATATGTAAAAGCTGCAGTGGAGTCACTTGCGTCCTTGTGGAAGCTGCTGTGTCATTCCAACAGATGTTACGGATATGGCACAGGAATTGCTTTGCCAGATTCTCTGGACTGCGCTGCACTTGAAATCAAACTAGATGGTCCCTCAAGGTCTTGAAATTCAGTTACAATAAAATCACACTTCCCTTTTTCCCTTAATGTAAGGAATACTTATTTCCAAAGCCAAGCTATGGGTTTTTGTTGTTGTTGCTGTTTTGTTTTGTTTTGTTTTCAGTTCAAGAGAGTCACTTTTTCTACTGAGAAAATTCAGAGGTCATTTCTTTTCTCTGACATTTATTACTTCTTGTTACTCACTCTTTGAGCCACGAAAAAAGACAGTGGCTATCTTAAAAGCTGCTCTCACTCACTGCAGCATAACTATCATTGGAGCCTTGCAGGTACAGCTCCCCGATTTTTGGGCAGCCATATTCACTTACAAGCCAGAAAACCCTCAGTCTGTGTCTACTGTCTCCTCCTTTTTGAAGCTGGGGGTTAGACGTGAGTGAGGTTTTGAGCCCAAACAATGCTACTGCTGAGATCACTCAGAGATGATCTCTGAGACAGAGACATCACAGAGCATCACAGAGACAGAGCATCATAGACCATTCCTCATACTGGAGATCAGAAGCAGCAGCAAAAATGCCTGGGAGCCTGTTTTATGAGTGTAACGATTTATAGCATTATCACAGCTGTAGTCTCTCTGGAGCCAACAGTTGAGTGTACTTTGCTAAAACTTTAAACACCACAACCTCAGCCAGTCATAGCAACAATCTCCACACTCATCCTCCCAGACACAAGGGAGTCAAGTCATCCAGTCAGAGGCCAAGAACATGCTGACTCTTGAGCAAATGTCTACTACTTTGTGTGGCAAAGGTGATTTGACTCAAATCTTTGGTAGGTTGGTAAGGAAAGAGCACACAGATGCCTAGCAGGAAACCTTCCCTAAGCATGTTCAGTTAGAGGACTGGCTAACAGATGAGTAGTGAAGGGGCCAGAACTCTCCTTTCATCCCATATGTGCAAACACAACCCAGATCAAATATGAACAAGGATGTCCACACATATAGTGTGTGGACAGTTCCCACAGACATAGTCTCCAGGAGCTGTCAGACAGGGACAAGTGGGAGCCATATTATATGGCAGCAATTTATTTTATTCATTTATTTATTCGTTTTATATGGAGAACACACTAATCTTCAAAAAATTCATCTTCTCAGAAGCTGTGAAATACATTTTCCAGTCTTGTTGACCCTTTGGCTTTGTGGAATCGCAGTCTGATATATTATCTGATAATCATATTACATACCTGAATGCTGCCTTTCATCCCCTCCCTGGTGCTGGTTGGTTACGAGTCACATGAAATGAATACTGATTGGGTGGCATTTACACTCCATGAATCCTGACTGGCTACATCCTTGGGAGCATGAAGGTCACCCACTGAATTGCTTTGTGCTTTAGTCAATATTGTCCCATGTGCTCCAGCAGCCCTGTTTCCAGAGAGCATTATCTAATTGAAAACCAAATCTCTGCATCAGAATGCCAGCCATGAGGCTCACCTACGTCCCTCTCTTTCCGCACGCCACGACGACTTGTATTTGATACTAAGAAGAGCTTTCATCTTTAACAGAAAAAAATAGAACAAGAGCTGATTTCAACACTTTACATGAAACAGGTGGAAACTGAAATGGCAAAAGATGGGAGGGGTGTGATTTCTAAGGAGTTGGAAAAAAAGCTGGGGAAAAGGGTGGCGATAAAAAATAGTTCCATGAATACTGATGCAGATCTTTAAAATAAATATTGTTGTGGTTGTGCTGTTTGTGCAGTTGTTTTTCAGACTTATTCTCATGCCTTACCTAGAAGAAGCCCCAATGACTCAATATGACAAATGTTGCAGGATGTCTGAAGTAAGCAAAGCTCCAGATGTGTACGTGCATTTACGCCTGTCACCAAATCCTAAAAAAAATATTTCTGCTTAACGTAAGTGCATGCCTGCCTCATCCCAACAAAAAGACTGGAAATGCCTTAGATGTACATCAAAGCTAGAACTCTCATGGAGACTGTCATGAAGACATTTTTTGGGGGGGGGAAAAAGCACAGAGGCACAGAAAGATCTTTGGCTTACACACAAGAGGGCAAGGAAAGAAATGCACTGGTGAGGCCTCACCTCGAGTACTGTGCTCAATTTTGGGCACCTCAGTACAGAAAGGATGCTGAGGTGCAGGTGCATGTCCCAAAGAAGAGCAACAAAGCTTGTGAAGGGCTTGGAGAATATGCCCTATGAGGAGCAACTGAAGGAACTGGGTCTGTTCAGTTCCTCTGGGGAAGAGGAGGCTGGGGGGAGACCTTATTGCTCTCTTCCAATATCTGAAAGGTGCTTACAGCGAGAGTGGGGTTGGTCTCTTCTCACTGGTGACAGGACAAGGGGAAATGGCCTCAAATTGCGCCAGGGGAAGTTTAGGTTGGATATCAGGAAAAACGTCTTTACAGAAAGGGTTGTTAAGCACTGGAATAAGCATAGGAATAGGCTGCCCAGGGAAGTGGTTGAGTCACCATCCCTGGATGTGTTTAAAAACCATTTGGATGTGGTGCTCAGGGACATGATTTAGTGGAGGGTTGTAGAGTTAGGGTAGTATGGTTAGGCTGTGGCTGGACTTGATGATCTTTAAAGTCTTTACCAACCTGAGCAACTCTAGGGTACTAACTGAGCACAGAGCCCAGGACATGATCAGCCCAGCTGAGGTGTCAGTGCAGGACTTCTTGCAAAACGGCTTTCAACTGTTGAACATGTGAGCAGCTTGGAAGAGTGATGAACTCTGCAGATTTGCCCACTTAACTCTCTCTGGGCAGCCATGGGCCAGTATTATGCATTGGCTAACTTTCCCATAGCACAGGAAACACAGTTCTCCAACAGCTGCCACTGATGCAGCTACAACCAAGAGACAGGAATTACCAAGACTAAATTCAGCCATCTTCTCTAATTTGATCTGTGTGGGGTAAAAAACAGTGAGCCAGAAAATGC
Organism: Alectoris magna; assembly: GCA_030625065.1. Classification (NCBI taxonomy): domain Eukaryota; kingdom Metazoa; phylum Chordata; class Aves; order Galliformes; family Phasianidae; genus Alectoris; species Alectoris magna. Next base: position 114,418,396 of record CM060560.1, read on the forward strand.
AGATCGTCATATAACTGGTTATCGAGGAGTGCCAAGGGTAACAGCAACTGTTTGCACGTATAGAAAAATCTCTGACAATGCACGATGTCAGCACTGATCTGTTTTACCAACAGAAAGAGACATTGTTCTTGTGCAGCACCCAGCAAGCTAGAAGCAAGGAAGTGGTGGATCTGCTGAGCCACGAGATGCCTCCTATTGAGAGAACGTGTACAGCAAACCTGCCTGCTATGTGCTACAGGTGCCAGGGCTGCAGCGCAGGGTCGAAAAATCTCCCCTCACATCAAACTCTGTTTATGCAAAAAGGAAAAAGTGCTTCCCTGGATTTTATCTTCAGATCCCAAGAACCTGACATGGACAGGTGAAGCCCCAAAGAAGAAGGAGCCGTCAGACACTCAGTGTTTCCAGATCCTGCCTTTCATAATTCTCCGGTGAATTTCAACAGCACAGACCTGGGACTCTTCAACTAGCTCTTCTTCAGCTCTCTATGTCCCCCTTTCTTGTTCTTTCCTCCCTCCTTCTAATCCCAAATACTTTGCTTTCTCTCCTTTCTCTGCCCTGGCTCAGTTCACCTCTGCTTTTCCTCCTCTGGCATTACGTGATCTTTCCATGCTTCTCCACCTCCAGTTCTGCCTGCATTCCCTACGGTTAGCTCTACATATACCATTCTCTCTGTCTTTTTCATGCACTTTCTACATCTTCCTACCTCCATGCTCACTCCCTCTGCCTTTCATCCTTTTTCTTTTCCATCTGCCAATTCCAAGCCTGTCTTTCCCTCTGTGCTTTTCAGTTCTTTTCTTCCCTGATGCCATTTCAATTATTGGATAATTCTCTGCTCACTTTCCCCTCTCTCTCTCTTTTCCTCTTTCCTCTCCCTTAGGGGCTCAAGCTTGTCTCTCTCCATTTATTTCAGGAATACCGCTGCTGTGGGTTTCAGACGTCTGCAGGTTTGTTTGTTTTTATCATCACACCCCTCTCTTGCTGCTTAGCTTCTTGTCACTTCACTTTCCTCTTTCTGCCTACCCGAGCCATAGCATCATTACATCCTTTCTCTGTCTCAGCCCATCATTTCCCACAGAGGCCATTATTATTAACCACACCGGGAAACGTATGAGTGGCGGTCAGCAGGGTCAGCAGGGCTCTGTTTCAAATTGATGGGAATGAGAAATGGAAGTGGCACAACAGGCAAGGGGAAGAAAGCAATGGCCCCTCACAGAGCCCTGTTGCAGAGGACACACCAGCAGCAGAGCTGGGGGGCTCTGACAACCACACCCCGAACACTGTGTTTTAATTAACGTCCCCATGGAAAAGCTGGCTGCAGGCAGTGAGCATCAAGGAGTCTCGGTGATCCAGACTGTTGCACTGTAGATCAAGCCTCATTTTACAGAAACACGTCTCCGTCAGCCTCCTGACATCTTCAGGCCAGACAGAAATTCCTTTCAATTAATGAGCTTGCAGGAGGATCTCACTACTGTGGCAGGTATCTCAAACGCAGGAAGGCAGTGGAACAGCAGCTGCCAGCACCGAGGCAGGGAAAAGGAGCAAACAGGCTATGAATATTGGTTTTTGAGGTTGATGCCACGAGAAGAGTTGATTCCCATTACAATATGGTGTTGGAAAGAGGGGAAGAGCATCTCTGGTAATTGCGCTGTGGCACGGTGGGGATGTGTCCAGCGACAACCTCCAAAAATCAATGGAAATGCTTTGGATTCATAGCAAGAGGAGAGTTTTGCTTTTCCTGCTGTAAGAGGGATGCTTGGGCAAATGGAGAGGGGCAAAGTGCAGGAGGTATTTGGCAGCTGGGAGGGTAATTATGGAGGCCTGGTCTGCTTTGCATCCTGCACCAGTGCTGATACAATGAGCTACAGGAGGAGAAGCCCATGCAGGCACAGTCACACTGCTCTCAAGGATGTTGATTGTGAAATGATCATACACAGGGTTCCTGCTTGTCACAGCCCTCTTGATGCCTATGGTCATTTGCTCCAAGCTGCCTGCCAGCTACTTCTCTTCAACTCTCCCACTCCCTCAGCTCCAGCTCTTGACATGAGATAGAGCTCCAGCAACACTCTCCTGAACACTACATCTGCAGGGCAAACTCTGTGGAGGCTGCCATACACCCTCTAGATAAGAGCATCTTGAGACAGCAGATGTTCCAATCTTCTTGCACAACACCTCATTGCAAGCTACACTCTTGTTCAAGGTACGTACAGGAGGCTGTGTGAAACCCTGCTACCTACCTCATGCTTTCACAAGTTTGGGAATGTAAAGTTACCTTTACAAATGGCCTTCAAAACACTGAAAAATGCAAACAGGAAAGGATCACTTAAAATTGCTCAAACAGCCCTGACTCTGCTGCCTTTCCCTACAGGCATAATTCACTTATTGCCTGCATATAAATTAGGCAGGCTTTGATGGAAGAGCTATTGACAAGTGTACCTCACTCCATTTTCTTTTCCTGACCTGGGGAATTCTGGAGAGAAAAGAGCCAACTTGGCAAACGGTGAGAAAAAGGACAGTTGAGTAACAGATTGCTTTGGTACAAGTTAACAGGCAATGTCCATACCTCTACGAGACTGATGTCTAGTAAAGGACAATTAATACTGGTCTTCGGTCTGGTGTTTGGGTTTGCTGGCTAGCCAGCTAAATGAGTAGCTTTTGCTAAGGGTAGTTCTTTGACTTCTGTATTTAAGGTCACTTTCAGAAAATCTATTCCAGACAACACCTGAATGCAGTTTCTTCTTGGAAACCTATTTCCAGCATCTTAAAGGCGATGCAGTTTGCCACAGCGGTGTGAAGGCAACACAAGTGGATCCTGTTTAACACCTTAAATTTGAGTTTCCAAGTCAGGGTTTGAGAAGTGGAAAACGGGGAATTTGCAACGCTCCCTCCTAGATTTATTGACAGAGTATAAGCACTAGATTAAAAAAAAAACTAGCAAAGGGAGAGGCAACATATAGGCAAAACAAAAAGTGATATGACAAAGACAAGCAAAAGAGTAAAATCACAGTCACAACAGAATATTTGCCATTAGAATAAACATGTTTAGGCTAGAAATATGCAACTTCCACGTTCAGGTATAATTTCTGGACATTGACATCCTGCCCATGAAGGCTGTAGTGTTTGAGGTCCTGAAGCCCTTCTGAAACCTAGGAGAACAACTTCAATTTTATAAATAAATGAGGCGTCCACCCGCTCCCCTTTCGTCATCAAAATCATACTTGTCAAAAGCAACTGATTAAAATGCAGTTGGGGCTTATAGAGCAAATTAGAAGACGGAAAAGGTTCCATATGCGATACCCAGGCTCGTTTTTTTACTCATTCTATCCTCCAGTGTCTGTAATCCATTCTTTCCTGAGAAGCTGTTCCCTGAACACAAATTAAGCTTTTTGAGGCATCTGGACTAAATTATTTCTGCAGGGAAGTGAGCAAGCTTAATTCTCGAGTGATCTAGTTCCTGATACACACACTTGTAATGTCAAATCCAAAGAGAATGGCAATCACAACCCTATTATTTTTTAGCATAAGCTAGGCTAATAATATGGGAAATCTCAGATGCATTCATTATTCTGGAAGAATCTAAAATGTAGGCATTTTCAAATACGTACAAGCCAGTGTGTAGGCAAGGAACTTCATTGTGGTCACATTGTTTCCTGGAAGCAAGCTGCAATAATGAAATATGTCTGCATTCCCGGAATCAGAATTTGTGGCAAACATTCACCCTTTCAAAGAGTAATCTTTTCCTGTACAGCTGGGGATTTAAGCTAACAACTATGTGCAAATTACAACAAGTCACGAAAAGAAGTTAGAAAGACATCTAAGGAATGAAATCAATCTATTTTCACAAGCTGTCCTCTGTTCAAAACTCAAGAATGGTCTAAAACCTTTCAGGATATTTCTAACTCCAATTAACGCAAGCAATTCTTCAGACAGATCAAGTTGGCTAAATAGACTAGACTTGGATGAGGATTTAATGTGAGTAGGAGCCAAGGGGTGTGTTTCAACTTTATCTTTGTGAAGAGTACAATCTCTTCAAAAAGTGGAGATAGATAGATGAGATAGTTGGCTTTCCATTTAGGACAGGGCACATTTTATTTTGACTACAGCAGCAAGAGAAGTACTAGGGAAGGCAACTTTACACAGCAAATCAGCCAACAGGATTGCTCACACACTCTCACATACACCTGAAGATGATATTACTCGCCCTTTGGGATACGAATAATAACATAAATTGCATATACACTGAGTATTTTCTTAGAAGTGACTAATGCCTTAAATGACATATTCTGATACCAAGCAGTGTCTGATCATTTTTTAAAGGCATTTGATTTACAACAAAATTAGGTTCCTGAAAGATGATCCAAATCAGCTGTCTTACAAGGAAAGATGGAAGGCAGACACAGGTAGATGAGGGAGATGAATGGTCAGCAGAATTTCAGGTAGGATCTTCCAGTACATTACATATCAGACACAGGAGGAGTACCAGTACGTAAATATGAGCTTATCCCCAGTGACCACTTGGTTCCAGCCAGAAAAACAAGGACATGGGCTCAGCAACTCAGGCAGAGCTCACCTACGGAGAAATGCAGCAACCAAGGAGAGCGGAGAGCCCCTGGAGGCTGCGCATAGCTCAGCACAGCTATTACTCTTTCTGAGGAGGGTGTAAAAACGAGCTCTTCTAGCGTTGTGATGGCAGCAAAAAAAAAGGAGAGAACTAAAAAGATACTAAAACATAAATAAATAAATAATATGCTTCTGCTGAAACTGTGCAAATCCAGAACATCAGAGCTTTAGGAAGTCTGGGTTGCTGGAGCTGTGCGAAAGAACAACCATGCACGTATTCTGCTCTGTGCTTGGTGCTATTCCAGCCTTTTAGTATGAGAATTACATGAGGGGGACTCTAAAGCAGCAGTGAGAGGCACTGGCACAGTTGGGAGGCTGGGTGGGAGAGCAGGAAGGCGTCAAAGCACCTGTTTCACCCTCAGAGCTACCCAGCAATAGGAAAGGGAGCAGTTACAAAGGCACAAGCCTCCTGTTCTTTACTGACAGAACTCCACAACCCTTTCCCCTGACACGCTAAGCTCAAAGACAGGTAGTAGCTGTGCCACTTTGTATTCAACAGCTGCCCATCTGTAGAGTTCCACGGACACTCAGCACTCCTGTCGCTTTGCACACAATCACCAAACACCAGTGACAGAAGCCCTGACACTTCATCTGTGCCACCCACCTTTGTTAAGCTGCCTCTTAGAAACCTTCCTCATGGCATGGAGAGCGCAACTCTGGAGCAGCTGTTGGCCATTTCCACAAACAAGCTGCTGTTCTTCATAGCAGCAAGCATGCAGATGCTAAAATGGTGCCACTCATATAAGGTGGAGGTGTCCCCTCAGCCCACAGGGAAGGGGCTGAAGTGGAAATGAGAAGTTCAGCAGTGCTCACTGATGAGGCACACACTGCTGTCTGCTAACAGAGAGTTTCCTAGGAGGACAAAATGTTCGTTTGCCACTCAGAAAGTAATACATCCCATTTATTTCCATGGAAACTACAACAGATACAAAGAACACCATAACACTGTTTGGTAGAGCATATTCTCAGCTACAAAACACCACTTTTCAACATAGTCACAACCATTAGGTATGCATTTCCGCCAGCTGTGAACAAGAGCCTGCATGCTGTGCTCCTAACAATCTGCACCAGTGGAGGTGCCCCACTGCCACTGTCGTCACTGCTGAAACGCACCACCCGCTGCCTCACTGTGCTCACATTCAAAGGTTGGCTGCCATAAACATTCAGCAAGCATTGGTGAATGTCAATGGGTGCCGTTTTTCCCACATGAAGGAGTTCAATTCCATACCTTTGCTTCACCCGCACTTCCGCGTCAGATGTCATTCTGTCAGACTGCCCCTCTACTGCCATCTGTCTCATGGCAACAACATGTAAGGGAATACTGCTGGGAAGGTTCAACCTCTACTGCCATCCCTCCAACATCTGCCTCTGATAGCGTGGGCAACACAGTAAAATAGGAGGCATGACTTTTGGAGCAGCCCTCATACCCACAGCATCCAGCAGCACAAATCCCTGCCTCCTGGATAAGACAGGAGTGCCTGATATGCCAAGGTTAGGAGCTCACCTCAGCAAATGAGAGACAGCTGGGTATGGATAGGCTTACTTGGCACTGGCTGCATCTCAAAGCCTCCCACAGCAGTTTCCTGTTGAAAAATGCTCAATTCTTAATTCTGATTGCCCAGTCTGCTAAACAAACACCAACGTGTTGATGCTTTAGCTCTCAGCAAGTTGCTGGAGCTGCTCCTGCCCAGCATAACCTCTCCTGCCCAAATGCTTCTCTGCTGGGGCTTGGCTCAGCACAGGACACATGTTCACAGCTCATTGCTCCGTGCTGCTGGATGGGTTAGATGGATCCTGTGGCACACAACCAAGAGCCAACTTCCCTCAGAGCTCAGGGGTGTGAGGGATAGCAGGAAGTCAAAGCCTCCCCTGGCAAGGGAGAATTTAAACTTATGTGCAGAGCAGGTCTTGCAATACTCAGGCTCCAGCTCATATATTGGCCTTGAGACTGGAGAAACACGCTCCCTTCCAAACACATTCATGATTCCAGACTGTCAGGAGAAAACCAGACAAGGGGCAACCCTTGGCTGCTTTTAAAACATTTCTGCATTGATTCCTCCTTGAGATACAAGCCAGTGAGTGAGATGAAATCTCCTCTTACTCGAGCCCTATTTTTCATAATTATGCATCTTTAGTGTTTCATAACGACCAATTTAATCACTTTTGCCGTTTAGAGGGCTATAACAGCCAATCATGGTAATGGGCTTGGTATTTGGTAGGAACCATTTAACGCCCAAGAGCCCTTGTTCTGAGCCACTTGATGCCACTTAAGTTTGACAGACAGACTCTCATTAGCACAAGTTGCAAAACCTCTCAGATGAAGCTCATTTCTTTTAAACAAACTATGCTCAGTGATCCCCAAAGTCTCTGAGTGAGGAAATTTTTAGCTCACTTCAGATGCGTGCAGGTCTGTGGAAACTAATCACCATATTTCCCATGCCGGGGGCTTTCTGTTAAATTCTCTAGCTATCTCGTCACAGGTGTCCTCTCATTTCTTGCACATGACCTCTGATCCCCTGTGGCCAGCTCCCAGAGGACTGGCTGGGTTTTGTGACCTTCTCTTTTCACACAAAACATTTTTGATGAGCTTCTGTTCTATATTGACTGGTATGCCTTGAAGGGACAGCTCTCACAACCTGATTCTTCCTTGCTGGGGCAACCAGACACACTCTTGGAAACCTGCAGAAATGTCTACAGAGCTCTGACTGCTGCTGAGACTACTACGCTTGCCTTTGATTTTCCTGCTACCTCATCTGTTCTTTAGACAGTGATCCAGAATACAAAAATAAAGCTCAGGGCATCTGAGACTGCTCTAGACACTCTCAAACACATGCAAGTCTGCATCTGAACTCATGTGATGACAGATTTGGACAGTCATAGTCCAATGTCACTTCCACGGCAGAAGGGATAGATACTCCTCAAAGGACTGTGAGGTTGTAGCATGGGCAGGGCTAACAACTTGGCACAGCTACCAAGAATCTACAATGTGCAGTTTAAGACCATTGGATTGGTTCACTTCTGCAATTCACTTATGCTCCTCACGAGCAGATCAACCATTCACACATATCCTCTTTTCCATTGTATCACAAACCATGGTACATGCAGTGAGACTAAAAGCTGCAAGTGTAGAAGGCCTAAGAGGAAAATAAATTGATAACATAATGGGAAACCCGAGTCTCGGTGACAGAGAGGACAGGCACATCTTGTGGTATAGTCTGATGTGACAGAATAATATCTTGGCTTGTGGTCAAAATGACTTCAGAAAAACGACTAGGTCAAAAACGCAACATGCAGAGCTAAAGGAGTCAAAATCTGTCCTTAGAAAGAAATCTCTTGTATTCAACATTACTTGCAGTGAACGCTGACACCTTTCTAGCCTACTGCTCTCTGAGACACGAGACAGTGGCCTGAGAGAATGGATGGTGGGTTGCCTTCTGTCTAAACACTCTAAATGGACCTTGTGTTTAAACCACACTATTTGGTTCAAGTGCAACTAATGCAGCATTCTCATTGCCGTTATTAAAATGGATATGTTTCACCAAGCACACACAGACACACACAACATTTAAAGCACCATATGATCCTGCCCAAAGCTGAAGAGAGCATTAACCAACGTTATGATATATTACTTGGGAAGTAGCCTGATGCCCCTTAATTACAGGCTGCCTGCTAAGGTACACTCAGCAGGAGAAGAGTTAAGGTTGTGTTTGTAACCTTAAATCTCACCTTACCTGGCTTGCAAGTGCTTAACTGTGCAACTTTAATGTGTTCTTATCAGAGCATTTTTATTGAGCCATTATTAACACCGTTAGATACTATCTAGCATTTCCCACATCCCCCTCCTCCTCAGCTGTTACCTGAGCTACAGAAAACAAGGGATTCAAAGGAAGCACTTGACTCAGCCTCTGCTATCATCCTCCATACACCCCTTGCCCCTAATCCCCTTCCTTAAACAGGACTAGAGTTTTGCTTGCTATGCTTCTTGCCCTCGGCCAGCCCGTGCATTGAAAGAAATCCTCTACTGATAATTATTAAGTTCCCCTGACACTAGCTGCTCATTAATCTATTATTTTGCTCCTCTAATTACTTTTGTCTGTTCAAGTTAACAGTCTCCTTTCTACATCTTTCCTGGGTCTCACTCAAGAGATGCTCATGTCAAATGTGACTCCAAATCCCTTAAAGCCTGTGCTGTATGCATGGACTCTGAGACCCACCCTGACACTTCCTGAGGCACAAACCAGGCTCTCACACTGAGCCACCTGCATCACTGTGTGCCTGTATTTCACCCAAGCTGTGATGTGCACAGCTCCAGGCATTTGAGCCTAGAGCTGAGCTTGCTGAAACGTTTAAGGCATAGGGGCTTCTCATCTCCACCTGCTCCATTCCCCAGAAATCTCCTAAAGGAACCCTCCCACAGAGATGGAGACCTCTCACAAGCTGTGAGGCTACTTACAACTTCACAGTGCAAGGATCATCCATCTATGTATACACCCTGGCTTCCCTTCGCAGTAACCCTTTACCCAAAGACCAATAGTCAGCACAAATTAGCTTTAAGTCCCTTGGGCAGAAGGAGAGACAGAGACAAGAACCAATTATTTATTTGCCTGGAAGACACCAAGTCCATCAAGGACAAACCCAGTTGATACAAGTAAGACTGACAGAGGGAGGCTGGAGATGCAAAGTCTGGAGCCCAGTCTGAGCTTCTGTAGTTCACAGAATTTCCAACATTTTGTCTCTTACCAGGAGTGACACTAAAGATAATTAATTATTCTCCTGTTCCCTTCACACAGCTGTACTTTAGGTTCTGTAGGCAGGCTCTGGACGGCTGTACAGATCCATATCCCACAGTCAAAGGATCCCTTTTTCTTCTAGGTACAGCATGACTCAGGATTCTTTCTTTCTCCTTCTCTGTTTTTGTTTTGCATGCTTACTGCTGTTTTACAGTTCTGGCCTTTGAGGAAGGTGCATAAGGCTGGTAAACATAAAAAAACTTACATGTGCAGCAAAATGCATACACACACATCAGCAGGTTGAGCATACAAATAAGCACATAGTAAAAGGATCCCAAGTAATGCATGCAGCAGCATGCACATGGATACCCACATGGCTTTCACTGTTCTAAATGCTTGTCCACACAGTAGGATGGCTCTGCTGGCAGTCCTCAATCATGCTCATGAAGCAGGACATGGCTCTCAAGAACTTTTATTGGGAGCAGGAACTCTCCATCACTGCTTCCTTTGCCCACCTCAAGCTGCAGCCAGCTCATCTCCCACTGGTGGCCTTCTTGGGTCACAAGACATGGGCTTTAGAGCTGCCCAGTGGAGTGTGTCATGGGTATGGTCTTTTCCAAATTCCGTGGCCCTTCCCCTTCCTCTCTGCTGCAGCCCTACATCAATACTGTGGTAATTGAAATCTCTGATGATCAATGACTTTTCCCAGGCCCTTATTACCCACGTTATGCACTTTTACAGGTGGCTGCAGGCCAGCGGTGATCCTCAGGATGTGCTCATCCTTCACATCGCTCACGTCAGCCCCAACCTGGCGTGAACTTCAGTGTCTGCATCAGGCAGCGACTCTTCCCTGCTTGGATGGACCTGTGCTCAGCCATCCCACTGCTGCCCGCTCTGCACTCTGTGCCACCCTAGCACTGAGGTGGCCACTCACTGCAAGTTTACGAGAAGGGATGATTTGCTCAGCCGGTGCATGAAGTAATACAGGGTATATGAGAAGAGTTGTGGGGTTTTTTGGTATGGTTCAGCAAGAAGGAAAAATCAAGCATAGAAGAAATAAGAACAACGCTTTTGAAATTTCACCTCCTAAAAAAAAATAAGTTAAAAAAATCCCATGTCTGCAGTCTCTCCTGTTCTTCTTCAGACAGGAAAGGAAAGGATGTTCTGAAGACACATTTTTGAAATGCTCACAAAGAAGGCCGAGTGGGGGGAAGCAAAGAGCACCAGTCTTCACATCCCCAGAGCCTACTGCAGCCTTTTATTACCAGAATAACTCAATACCTTCAGCTGGCAGGCACCCACTTCCAGGACAACTGTATTCAGATGCTGGAGAAAACCTCCACTCTGCAGAAGTCTGAACGATGCCTGACCTTGCTGTGGTCAACACAGCAAGCAGCGACAGGATGTCCTGCCCCCCCAAAGCTGGCTTATTTTTTGCCCTGAGTTTATCTCTGTCAGCAGATTTCTTGCAGGTCACGGGGCATAGATGCTGATTGTCTTCATCAGTGGGATTGGTGTGCAGGTGGAGGTAGAGGCAAGAGAAAAATCAGACGATTTCATGGGAGAACCTAGAAGGGTTGAAGGCCTTGGGGCTGTATGCTTAACTCCCTCCAGACATCACTGTTCTATGCATTGCTGTGGATGTTGTCATCCACATTCACTGAGATCCTTACACTAGAGGAGACAGCCGCTCTGGCTCCAATACAGCATATATCAGGCACTGAAGACAGCCAAGTCACTGAGATCAGCTGAAGTCAAACTACGGCATACAAGTAAAATTGGTGAACTCTCTTTAAATGAAATATAATGAAATGAAATATAATGAAAAATAATACAGGGAACAGCTATAAGCTACTACCTTAACCTTCCCTAGTGTATCTTCATCCTACTGTGAAGAGAGAGAGAAATATGCTTGTCTAAAGTGGAAGTACTTATAGATTACAGCTACAAGGGGAAAAAATGCAGCCTTTCCATTTTCTTCTTAGGAATCACTTTTTTAAGGATGTTTGAGCTGAAACCAGAAAATTCACAGCATTTTAAATGTAATATCTCTTTAATTCACAGTCAACCTCTCTGTATCTTTACAAGCACACTTCACATTTTGAGCAGTGAGCTCTAGCTGTAAACATGGAGCTGCCAGTGGTGCGTATGACCTCCAGACAGCAGGGAAATGGGACCCAGTCTTAAAACGTCACCCCTTTGCCCCTATAAAGCCTTAAAAATACCTGTCACTGAAGAAGTAGCACCACGCACATGTGACCCAAAGCAGACTCATTAGTCACTAGAGGGAGACACGATAACACATACACAGGAAGAATCTTTCATTCAGCGACATTTTCTGCCAACAGTCTGTTGAAGTTGACTACTTAAAGGTAGGATACAATGGCAGGTTTGTGCAGTAGAGCACAAGGAAGGCTGGTAGGGAAAGAGCAGCACAGCACCTACTACACAGCAGGGATGGGCAGCCAGCAGATCTTTCCTCTTTTCTTCCTAGTCATGCCAGCAATGTTCCTTGATTTCAAAAGGTTTTTGCAGGTGGGAATGAAGGAGAATTTGATGAACCTTACCAACCTGCTGTTGGAATTCTACTTATGCTAGCATATTGCAACAATTCCTTTCCCCATCATCATTAATTACATATTATTCTGAACTCTCATCTTCTCAGTTTTGACTTCTGGTCTTCTGGAATCCTTCAAGACTGTCTCATGGAAAGACAGCAGGAAAAGAATAATCTGGTAATTCCTGAATATCCTGGCTAAACAGGAACATCTCAGTTGAGAAGCACTTGAAGGTAGAGCTAGTAACTATACAGCACTGCACAGACAGGAGTATTGCAGCATGCAGTGAGCTAGAAAGATGCTGCTCTTCTGTAGGTGGATGAAAGTTTTTATATAGGCACAAATTAACTCAGCCTTTAAAATGCCATGGAAAAGATCTGAATACCATGGTTGATTCAAAGCGATAACCGTTTGGGAGAAGGAAAAATGGAGGCAATTCTGTCAGACTTCAACTTGTTGTTAAGAAAAACACTGCATTTCCATTTGGCAGGAAAGCCACTAACTTGGTACACAACTGCCATCTTCCCAGCGATAGCACAGAAAAACCTGCCAGAGATGTAATAGCCAAGCACCGACCAAAAGACTGCAGATGTTCCCCTCCAACCACTGCTCAAGGCAGCAGGGCAAGTCCCTCCTCCCAGCAGACTAATTCACCTGTTCCTCAGAAATGCTAAAATACTTGTGAGGCCTCAATCTTTGTCTCTGTCATGGGACGGGAAAGAGAAATCAAAGCTGCATTAAAGCTGCAATGAAAATGAAAGTTTAATGTATCAACATGAAGCATGTTTGTACTGAAACAGCATCACAGACTGCAGGGACTGAGTGGGGCGCTATTACAATAGGATGGATCTGTACCTGATGATATTTAAGCTACACAGAGAAGAAAGAAATCAAACCCATCCCGTGTGCCAGGGAGAGAGCAGGACTTCAGAATGTGTGGTTATTATAGATGGGGAGTGGGAGGCTCTTGCTTCTGGGTCATGCAATAAGAAGAAGGGATAAGAAGTAAGATGCAACCTACTCTAGGGAGCCTGCTCTAGCAGGGGGTTGGACTAGATGATCTCCAGAGGTCCCTTCCAACCCATATGATTCTGTGACTTCTAAAAAAGGGAAAAGAAAAAAAAAAAAGAAAAAAAAAGTGGAGCCAAAGGAACCGGGATGAAAATAGAGGCTGAAGCAAATTTGGATGCCTTTTAGAAAAGCCTGGAAAAAGTTGAAACTTTGGCTTCTTTCCCAGGCTCTCTGTGAGCCAGCATCCTTCCCCAAATCCTCCTGTATAACACTGGACAACAGAGAAACTTGACTGGGAGAGGAAAAGATTTCAGAAAGAGCCCTGAAACAAAAAGGGGGTGTATAAGAGACAAAGTGAGAGGTCTCTGTGGAAGAGGAGACCAGATTTTTTCCAGAGTATTTTGAGGATACAAGAAATAAAAGAAATGAGACTTGGTTAAAAAGCATTCTTTCCCTCCAACATTGTAGAAAGCTGAATCAAACAAGTACCATGTAAACCTTAAATTTCCAGATTAGGTAAAGGCAGATAAGGGCATGAGCAGAGCTCATGCAATAACACCACCAAATTAAAAGATAATCACATTTGAAAGAAAAATTGTATATATATATATTACTCCTTCTCCTCAACTGTTTCACTGAGGTTTTTAGAATGTAGCAGAGAGGTGGGCTAAATGCAAATGTCTTAGATAACCAGAAAATCCCCTTCCCACTCGTCACCACCCAGTGCTTACTGGGTTGACTTGTGATGACTCTGGATGAAAGCTTTCTGTTTATTATCTTCTTTGGGCAGAAAGAAGCTTTCCTTACAAACTCAAAGTGAAGTATTAAGGCTTTGGACAGCAATGAGAGGCAAACAAACATTGGACATAAAGACCAAAGTTGCCAGTGTGAATGACAAGGTCATCTTAAATTTCATGCTTTCAGAGAGCTCTCTGCTTCCTTCACATTCAGTGTTTGACCCTAAAAGGAGACCTGCACGTACTGGAGAAAGATACATAAGTGAGCGGGGGATGTGAGATAATCTGTCTCCTTCAATTTAGGTCTCATCCTGATCTCTAGTAATTGAGCCCCAAAGCATGAAGTATAACATCCTTCTCAGTATTTTGGTGTGAATAACAAGAATATCCAGATTTGTTCACATTATCCTCAGAAACACACCAACTAGTCTTGCCAAGTTCCTATCTTTAAATAACTTTCCATGACAATGAGTTCTACAGCTGTTTATAAACATATTATATGTATACCATCTCAATTACAGAGAGCAAGAAGGCACTTTTCTGTATTCCCTATCCCTTCTAAACTTCTCAGGTTATGGTAAATTCTCTAAGACTCAATGAAAATTTCTTCCACCCCCTAGGGAGGAATTGGCCTGGCGTTTTTGACAAGCCTTCCCATCTCCTTTTATTTTACACTGTGACATGAAACTTGGGCGTTGTAATCAATACTTATCTGCTTTGATCTAGACTGTTTTTTTATGCTGTGATTACCACTGTAATAACTAAACTAAGCTTTTTTTTTTTTTTTTTTTTTTTTTTTTTTTTTTTTTTTTTGAGCCAAAGTACATATCCTTAGAATGTCAAGAGGAATATGAGAGAATCCAGATTTTTTTATCTTCCATGTCAAACTGCCTTGCTATGCTGAGGTCAGGGGAGTTGTTAGACTGGGAATGAAATACCTGGTGATTTCATAGAGGTTTCACACTGTAACTGCTCTAGGAAAACTTCATGGTTTGCTACTCTACTGGTTACACAGAACCAGTAAATCCCATTTGTTCAACCTTGAGCTGAGCCTCATACAGATCAAAATAGCTTTGCCTTTAACAGCCTCTGAGATTGCCAGAACGCTTGGGTACTAATGTCACAGAACTTGCCACAGCATCCTGGAGCAAGGCCCTCAGGGTGGTTTTAACCAACACCTCAGGGGAAAGCAGCAGAAGGATGAATGGGACTCCTGCCAATGTGAGTACTAGCTCCTCTGGACAGAAGCTGCCTTTTTCTTTGGCATTTGTCTGCCCATCTAGGACAATGGGCTTGGTAGCGCGATCTCTGGTGATGCCTGCAACAACAATCCATGTCCACGTTGCTGTTAACTTAATTCACAAGGGCTTTAGGGCTGCTGTTGAGAGAGAGTTTATTGAAAAGTATATGAATGTACATGAATATTTATTTTCCCCAGGAAGCTTTTTCAGTCAACCAAGCATCTAGCATGGCTCTGACTAAGATGGAGAGATGAGGAATGATAAATGATTGCCTCTTGGATTGTGATCTCAGCAGCTTATGGGTAGGGAGAACATGCATTAGGCTGAATAAACATAAGTCAAGAAAGACGTGAAATAAAACTAAGATGAGCTCAAAAGCAGACATTGCCTACCATCTGTAAACTATCTGACTGGGTCTTTTCTTGACTGTGTAAGTTGTTCTCTTGATGCATGGTTCAGGGAAAACAGAGCATCTCATAATGAAACTGGCCACAGATGGGTAGGCTGCCCGTGGTAGCCCACACAGAACCTGCCAGCATGATGAATGATACATGGCCCTGAGCTGGGGCCTTCTCCAGCCTGTGGTCCAGCTGGGAATTTGAATGGACTGCATTCAGTGAGGAAAAAATAATCTATACCTTTGTGTAGGCTATGAACTAATAATAAGAAGAAAACAATAGGATAGCACCCACTCCTTATAGAAAGTCACAGAGGGGAGATTCTGAGTTTTGTTCCTTTCAAGAGATGAGAGACTACAGGATATCCCCAAGTGAAATATTTCTAATGCTGCCAACTGCCAAGTCACCTAGCTTGTATTAGTAATCTTCAATACTCATCCCCATTCTAGCAGAACAAACCACAGATTACTTATGCATCCATTTCAGAGAGTTTCTAAGGCTTACTATCACATAGTGGGATAAGAAGTCACATGGCACAGAAGGCTTAATAAGCCTATGTCCTGAGTCACAGGGGAGGCAATCAGACTGTGTGCAGGGAGGTGCTGGAAGCTGCAGGTCAGCAATCCCATAAGAGCTCTGCTAGCTGAAGGAGAAGAGCTAATGACGTTTGTGCTCCCAGGCAATGCCTATTAAGCTATCCATAGCTAGTTAGATGTCGTTGCTCTGGTCCTACAGCACTGGAACCTGTCAGATAAGGAAGAAAAGGATCTGGATGACTCTCTTATTTGGTTGCTCTGTCAAAATCCAGTCAGTCAACCATCTGAAGAGGAACAGAGGAGGAGAGCAAGGACTTGCATCATTTCAAGGAATGTCATTTCTGCCTTCATTACTATACTCTGTTTGGAACTAAAGCTGATCTGTATTGTCAATTGCCACCTGAATTATTAAGTATTTTTCCCCTTATCTGTCTTCTTCCCAGGTGTCAGTGCTAGAGTCAACAATCACAGCCAAACTTCAGTTATTTCACCAGAGAAGGAGAGAGGGTTTTCCTGTGGGTTACTTCAAGGCTTGGGGCCTTACAGTTGATTTGAGAAAAACGCCTTGTTCAAGTACTCATTAAAGTACCAGCAAAGGAAGGCATGCAGCATTTTTTAAAGTGAATTTCCTATTTCCCAGATAGGCAAACGAGTGGGATATGATGATTGATTTAAATGAACGATCACATGCATCTCTGCCTCTTTTGCACAAAGAAGGCAGCATCACTGACTTCCCATTGCATTTGTATCTTCCACTTCCCAGCCAACAAGAAATAAATCATTTCTGTGGTCCTAACCCAGATAATTAGCCAAACACTACTGACCAAATCAATGAATGAAAGAAACAGTAGACAAATTTGCTAATGAACTCCTTCAGGAAAGTGCACAAAGAAAAAAGTAATTTGGCCCTCTCGGCCCCCAGTGCTGGTTTAATTTCACAACCTGTCCATTCAAACACTCCTACACAAGCTCCACAGCACTCGTTCTTACAATTCTGCAGTCACGAGTTTAATCACAAAAAGATCCACAGGGAGAGAAAGAGAGAGAGAGATTTTAGAAACCTTTACAATGTCTAAAATAGCTCTTTGATGTGTAGCAGATGTGCTCAAAACTAGCATAAATCGAGCCAAAATGCCTGACAATCCTGGAAGAGGGAGATTCCAAGATAAGACAGATGTTTCTAACCATGATAGCTTTGGAAGAGATTTGGGATTTTTTGTTAATTGTCAACCTCAAGGAAAACATTTAAAAGGAACTCTTTTGTCCCTCATTTTGGACAAATGCCTTACTGGTATATGTGCTGCACAGAAACCGGACTTCTGCCTGAAATCAGTTCCTCTGTATGGATAAAAGATAGTAGATGGGTTGAGATGCAGGAAGAGACAGTAGAACAAGCAATGAGCTGTGGACATGACAGACTGTCATGAAGGACTGCCTGTCCTTCCTCCGCAGTTAGGAAGGAGGAGCTTGGTAGGCTTCACTGTTAAAGGGAAGGCCTGAGTTTTGATTGAAAGAGGGCTAGTGAGAAGGCACTGATGGGATACCAATAAGGCAGTGTTTCTCAGACACATAACACAGGAAGAAAAGTGAGGAGGCACACTGGGAAAGTGGTGAACAGACCCATTAAAACTGACACAGGAATCAAAGCAGGGGTGGGATTCCCCGGTCCAGCTGTCTACCAGAGAGGATTGCCAGAATGGAAATATGCTCTGAGGAGTCCTCAGAAGGGAGAAATGAACTCTGCCTGATATCATGGAGTAGGCAGTACAACTGAAAAAACCCTCAAAGCACAAGCATGCAGCCAAAGTGACAAGCCAGGACAAGAATCTTCACATTGCTCTTCTGAATGATGCATCTGATGATACACATCAGGACTCAGTTTTCATGAAGATTTAATTTAACTCTCCCGTAACTCCTTTAACTCGAACATTAGGTTGCACTCACAGAATAGCTAGTGTGTTTCATACTAAAATACAAGAAAAAGTTGGGTGGAAAACTAAAAGACTGAGGCTACAGTAAGATGGAAGACTCAATAAGAAATAAACCTTAAGAACAAAACTGCCAAAGTTAAAAGATTTTAAGTACATAATTAAAGGTGAAAAAGATAGGACCTATTTCTCCATGCATGCCAATGGCACATCTGTGCTTAATAGTAAAAAAAGCTGGAAAACCGGTGTCAATGATACCATTGAGGATTAGTGTTCCCCACATCAGCTCTGCTCCTCCCACTTCTTCCTGGTAGTCTTTACCCATCTTTTCTTTCTTCTGCAAGAAATGGGCCCAAACCACAAGACGCATATCTAGCTTTCAAATACACAAATGCTTTGGCTGAAGGGATGAGACAGGAAATCTGAACAACGCCATTCTGAACCACAGACATCAAATCCAGGGGCTTCTGGATGCAGCACTTGGATTGGACCCTGTTCTATCATCTCTTTCTGGCCCCCCTCTCTCTAACTTTTTTTGTGCAAATCTCTTCCCTTTGCTAGCTGACAGCTGAAGTTTCTCTAGCACACAAAGAAGGCTTGTACTCTGCATACCTCAAACCCTCCTTAACCCTTTACACGTATGGCAATATCACAAAACACTATACAGAGTTAACGAATGCTTTCCCCACATGCTTCAGATGACAGAATTTTTGATGGCAAAAAGGAAATCCAGTAAAGAGCTCTCTCCTCAAATGACATGATACAGAAGAAGAGAAACCCACCAGTTGTTCCCATCCCCACTGATAATTTTTAAGGAATGAAGGTTTCCTTGCGACTCACACTGCTATCACCACGGAGTCAGACTACGTAAAGGACATTTTCCTTCCAAGCTTGCCACATCCTCAAACTCAGAAGGTATACTTAGATAGCAGAACAAAACTGTTGAATATGTTGAATAATTCTGTCTCTACCCTGCTCTTCACTTGCACGGCAGATCAAGTATCTCCTTTACTCACTGCACAAGACAACGGAACACTGTCTGCCAAAGTGGAAAGTAATATAAAATCACCTCTTCTACTATTTTCCTCTCCCTTTTAAGGTGAATCAATGGGAAGCGAACTTAGTTTTTTAGAAAGAACTTCTTCCATGTAATATATAAATAGAAATTCTTCTTTCTCTCTCTCTCCCACTACAGCATTGTTTTCTTTCCACTCCCTTCATGTGCATTACCAGCAGAAGAGATTGGAACAGCTAGATGAAGGCCAAAGCTAAATAGAATCACAAGTCCAGTTCTGCAGAACATCTACTGAAGTAATTTCAATTGTTCCCTGGGACAATGTGGTTATCATGCTTTGGAGGTCACGCTACAAAACATGCTTGCAATACGCTGAGGAGCCTTGCCTCATTTCTGCAGCTGCCTGAATTTCTACTGAAATTTTCATTAACACTGGAAAAGAAGGAAACTACTGCAGAGTTCACAAATCATCAGCAGGGTGCAGGCCTGTTGAGTCACTTACCTGTTGGGGTGAGGTGCCTCCAGGTGATGACAGGCTCTGGACGCCCATTTGCCATGCAAACCAGGGTCACATTGCTGCCTTCATTCACGGTGATGTCCGAGGAGATATTGGAGATCTTTGGTGGAACTATGAAGACAAAACAAAGTTGGACCTCATTAATTCCAGAGAGGAGCTGGTCCTACTTTTAACCTATCATCTACTTACTAATCAGAGGCAAACATGAACTCCTCTCACAGACTGCACTCCAGTTTACCACCTAGGTTTCTGAATTAGAACAGTGCTCCAAATATAAGGTTATGGCTTCTCAGCAGCTGAGAAAATCAATTCAAGTGTAACAACCTTTTAATGGCGCAAAGATGTAAAAAGAGAATGGAGAAAGATGCACAGAGCAATGCTTTGCTTCCAGGAGCATGCGTGGGGTGAAGCAGCCAGGAGAGGGAAAAGAGAACTGAAACAGAGATATGGGCAAGGTCACAGCTGAGTCGAGAAACACTGAAAAAGCAGGGCCTTCTGGCTATGAGAAAGCTGCCAGCATTGACTAGAGAGCACCTGATACAATGCCCAAAAAGCCCAGCAGCGCTAACTTCTGTGGTGGCGCAGTCATGGGACCAGCGTGACTCACATCAAATATGCGCTGAGGAGACCAAATCAGTGTCTCCAGGAAAGCCTCCTGCACCAGACTTCCTTTAGCTATCTTCTCTCCTTAATTTTCCTCTTTGCAGAACTGCCTTACAGGGGTACCTCTGCCCTGAGGACCTGCAGGTAGAAACATCTTTTTCTGCAACTGTGACACATTATGTCTGGGGGCTTCATAAAAGAACCTCTCAGAACTAGCCTTACTGCCCCAAGGCTGCACAGAAGAAGGTCAACTCTACACATTGCCCTGGCTCTCAGCATTCATTTTGAAACTGAAATAACCCTGGACACTATTCTATGTATGATGTCCTCCCGCAGGGTTCCAGGCCTCAAGGCACAGAATCAGAGGTATACTGGGTACTGATGCCTTCCCCGGGCTGCTACAACCCATTGTAAGGACAAGTGGCCCTGTTTTGTTGCTTGTGTTACCAAACACTCATTGGGAATAGAACTAGAGAGCCCTTAAATTCATTTCCTCTCTGACTGCCACAACAAGTTCAAGGAGCAGAGATACAAGCTATGGCTTACGGAGATTTGCTGCATGAAGGTACAACAGCAACAGCAGGAAGGTTTCTGTGGTGCCTTTCAGCTAAGCAGGATGCACAGGGGCAGCCAGACACTACCTGCACCTCCCACGGCACAGCTCCCCGAGTACAGTAGAGCGGTTAAAGGTTTAGACCAGCCACAGCTTGTGCTCCCGGTGCCTTAAAGGCCTTCTCAAGTAACTGAGTTTCTGTCATGGGAGTGAAGTGACTCCATGGGGACTTGAACCAGTGGCTGTGGGCAAGGAGCAGGCCTTGTGTTTCAGCTTCCCAGCCTTTTCCTGAGGCAAAACAAACTGTGGCTGTTTCTCCTTCCTCATGTTTGTGTCTCTTCCACGCTTCATGCCCAGGAGGAGGTGAGGGAGTTTAGCTAAAAAGGAATCTTCTTATTTTCTACTTTTTTTTCCCCCAGCTTCCAAATTTGTGTGTAGCGAGGAATGAAACAACATCATTTTCTGCTTTGCTTACCACAGAGTAAACAGACAGCAACCTCACCTTCCCGCTCCCTGGCAGGAGTGGCTGATGGCCCTTCTGAGGCAGAGCTGCCTATGAGATAGGTGGGGAAGGGAAATGAAGCCTGAAGAGAGCAACTCACCTCAGCGAGCCGTGTACTGGATTCATAGCAATGGTGTTTACAATCCACAGCTCTTTAGCCCCATTCTGTTGGCCCCAAACTCACACCCAGACCTTCAGTATCTACAACCATGGCACCTCTTCGGTGGAGCAAGGGCACCTGAGCAGGAACTACTTGAACAAGACAAGGTAAATGCATCTTTGCAGGTAAGCTTGCTAACTTAGGTGAGGAGGGATTTAAATGAGGTACACTGGGGATGGATTGTCATCGTATGGAGAAAAAGGATGGCACCATGGTCAGTGAGGAAGCAGAAAGGACCAGCACAACAGCAAACGATTTTGCACACCGCTGATGAAAGCTGCGGGCCCATCTCAAATGGGCTGTGCACAAATACAGTCATCACAATGATTGGAGTACACCCAGCTCTGTTCTAAATGGGGAGCTGGCTGGGAGCTTTGGATCAGAGGGTATCAGGGCATCACACTTGATGGCTGGTTTTTGCTACCAAACTATTTCATTATGAAGACACAGTGGATGAAGTGTGCTTTTGTGAGACAGAAGAAGCCTCAAAGTCACCGGCCTGGCAGGGAACTTCAACTACTCTGATATTTGCGGGATGGGTGAAAGTAGCCCAGCAGAAGTAGTGATCCAACAGGTTCACCGTAAGCTTGTGGTGTGCCCTTGCAGCAAAGACAAACCATATCCTCAGTTGTATTAACAGGAGTATAACCACGTAAGTGGAGGGAAGTGATTATATCTCTTTATACAGTGCTTCAGATGCTGTCTCTCAAGCACTACGTCCAGTTTGGGGCTCTCTAGTACAAGAATGCCATTGACATACAGAAGCAAGTCCACCAGAGGGCTTTCAAGATGATCAGAAGGCTGCAAGTACACAATGTACAAGCATTGCCTGAGAAAGATGGGTATGTTCACACTCGAAGAAAGAAGAGCGAAGGTCTTAGTACTGTCTACAAATACCTAGTGGAAAGATGCATAGGAGACATTCAGAGTTGCAGAGTGATCAGCAAAAAGCAGCAGACGAGCTGCTACACAATGAAAATTCTAAGTCAAAACGAAGGAGAAACTTTCATTTTTGGGAAGTCAAAGATAGGAATAGATTCCCAAAGAGGTGGTAGAACCTCCATCCCTGGAGATACTCAAACCTTGTCTGGATGAAAACCTAAGCAACCTTCTCTAACTGGCACCAGGATGGAAAGAGAAGTGAACTTGGAAGCCAGTCTGCTGTGCAAGAGTTTGTGCTGATGGCTGAGCTCCTGGTGAAGCAAATGAAGTAAGAGATGTTGGGGAAACAGTTGATTGCACCTGGGTTCCCTTTCCAGGAGATAAGGAATTTCAGAGCAGGGATATCTTCCTAACAGCACAACACTGGGTAAAGCAAAGCAGAGCAGAAAATCAACCCATTTCTCTCAAAGCAAAATCCTCTGATAAACAAGCCCTGATACCTTTTACATCAACGATTTCCTGTGAGCCATTAGTAGTGCATCCATACTTGTAGGAGGAAGTTGGAGAACACATAAGGACAAAACAAACAAACAAACAAACAAACAAAAAAAACCGAACAACAAAAAAGCATTGCTGGACAACACTGATGTTGCCGAAGAATTAAATCCCACCATGCTGAGGGATGTATGAGAGTTCCACTGACTGTAAAAGTGATCCATTCCCTGCTTCCTTCCCTCTATCACAGCCCTATACCCGGGATTTTCTGCACAGCAAATGCCTGGCAGTACAAAACACCAGTCACAAAGCGCTCTCAGGAAGTGGCTGCTAACGTCTCAAGACTGCAGAAAGGACAGCAGAAAGGAAATACCCTACGTAGGAAATTAAATGCCCTGCCTCCTCCAAAAGACACTTATAGCTTCACGTTTGTGTTGTGTGTAAGCAGCAGTGAATTGCAGCACCATGGTGAGATCTGGCTCAGCACTGAGTAGGCTTAGTTTTAAACTTGCAGGCTTAGCCTGAGAAAGAAGAATGGAAGGCTGCTATTTTTGCAAGAGTTGTGCCCAAGCTTCTCTGTCAGCAGACACAAGGATAGTGATTTCACAGCATCCTCAGCACAGCTTTCTTTTGATATGCTGGTGAAAACATGTAAGCAGAGCCCTGAGGAGACGAGAACAGTGCTAGACCACATGTTTCAGGGACTTATCTTAACCTCAGAAGGTTGATGATTGCATCGGGGGAAAAAATGCCCCACAACAAACCAAGAAAAGGTCTGTTCCGGACTGAGCTGAAGTAGGCCTAGCAGATGGAGGCTCTGGCAGTAGAGTCAGTGCCAGGACAAATGGCTCAGCAGACAAAGCCACTATTGGGCATCATCAGCAGAGCTTCAGTTAGGACATGTGCACCCTACCCCTTCCAAAGCCGTCAAGTCATTTTAGTTTGCAGCACATCAAACGAACTCAGAAACAGCTCTGAACATGCAGACCAAATGCCCAAGAGGAGGAGGATATGTCCAGATGGCCATATCTAGCTTGCCACTTTTTCAGTGGAGGAAAAAGAGGGCATTCAAGGCTGAAATCCTGAAGTCTAATGTCTGGTTGCCTTCAGCTGCTACCTTGGACAGAGTGCAAGGAAGGGTTGAGAAGAAGGGGAATAGCATAGGAAATAATTTTTTTTTCTGTGAATTTAAAGCCCAGTTCAGATTATTCTGCTTAAAAGCCAGTCAGCATTAAAAATGACCAGATCTAGGTGGACGTTAATTCCTCTCAGACAAAAAAAAAGTCAGAGACTTAATTTTCAAGATGTCAAGATGGCGTGTTAAAATTGCTGAAATCGTCAGCAGCAGCAACAGTTAGCATTGCCTACTTGGCACTTGTCATTACTTTGTACACACCTTTTTAGGGTAGTCTTAAAATGAGAAGCTTTGACCTTATTATTTTTTTCCCAAGTGTGGGTTGTGTTATATGTTTGCAGTTCCCAGACTGCAGGAAGGATGACTGCTGAGAAAAAAAAAATCTTGTGGGCCCAAGAGCTTCTGAGATGTGACAGCTTCCTCTTGCCCAGCCATCTCTTGGTGACTCTGATCTAGAAAAACCTCTCATGCCTGGCTTCTCTGAGCCATTAGCATTAGGGCAAAAAAAATCACTGCCTGGAGACTTGCAGAATGGGAAGCATTACAATTAAACAGCACTTTCCCACATTTTCCTATTCAGCTGAACAACTTGTCCCTTCAGAGCTCAGGCTGCTGTCAGACCCTTTTGGCTCTAGTGACCTTGGGAAAGCACTTCCAGGTCTGCGGTACTGCTGAGGAAGACTAGATTCTTTTCCTCCCTGCAGCATAAAAGGGCAGACATTACCCTGTGCTTAGGAACCCACTGGAAGGGGTGAGAGAAGGGACCAATGTGCAGAACACCACATACCACAGCCATATTCATACCAATGACATATTCTGGAGAGCTGGAAATGAGTTCAAGGAAGAACGGCTTTTCGTGAATGCCTATTCATTTCTTCTACCTTTTAGATCTATGATAAGCCTGATGCAAGCTCAGCATCTCCTCGTACATGTCATTGATTGTAAATAATAAATGACAAATTAACCAGTAGCCATTCTTCTCAAGAAGCTCAAGTCTGGAAGAGTGGGGGCTGCACGGCAGGAGGGGGCAAGGACAGAGCTGGTGGAGAAATGCAAGTCCCAGGCAATGTGCAGTGACAAAGCGAGGTAGGAAAGGGCTGCACAAAGCCTGCTTTGCACTAAGCCCATTTGAGTTAATTGCTGTCAATCTGTTACTTTCATGACAACTGCAACTAACATTAATTTATATAATAAGAAAGACTGAGACATGAAAAATAGAGCACACTCCCCCAGCGCAATCACTGTTGCTCTCAAAATGAAAGCAAGTGATTTGTTTCCACACAACATTGCCGTGTCTCAAAAACACCCACTACAGCAGTTATTACAAGCCAGGGGCCATATACAGGATGCAGCAAGGAAACCACAAACAAGAGAACACACAACATCTGCTGTTGTTATCCTTGCCTTTTATGACCAAACCCCTTCAGAGCTCAAAACTCCTCCAGAGATATTAGCTGTAATTGTGTACGCTAGGTCATCTCTATCATACGAGGTATGGAAGCAGGTAATGAGCGAGGCTACGCCCCTGGTTTCCTACAAAGTGTGTCAGCCCAATGGTTAGGAGATGCAAGCTCACATCCACAGAGGCTGGCTCACGAGTGGAGGGCAGCAGAGGACACAACAAGAAACGCATCAAGGCCACCCCTTGTAGTTCACAGCTAAGCTACCTGGCTGCTCCCTTTTGGCAAAGGGGGCTTGGCACAAGGCTGTGAGTTGCAAACTTACACTCCGAAGCAGCTGTTCCACAGTCTAAAATTATAAACCTGCTTAATGTTTGGGTATTTTGTCAATAAGTTACAAAATGCATTTAAAATAAAATAATAATAAAAAAGTCTTATTCCCACTCATTGGACCTGAGATACAGCAAACGCTATTTAATCTACTCAAGAAGTAGAAACAAACAGTACTGAAAATAAGAAAGCCCAACAGCCCATAATCTCCATTAAGTGCTCTAATAGGTCGTCCCAAGAAGGGAACCTTGAATGCAGACAAGAAAGTCACCACAACCATTTCCATATATCCCCATTAGTTAGTTACCTCCTCCAGTCTGTTTACTTTCCTCTCTATTGGCAAGTGGGACCCCCATCTGTTGGGCAAAATAAGACTCCCACCCACCAATCCACAGGAGCCCCTGGCTTTCAGGGCAATAAGAAAACATCAGGACTTCTCTCAAAAGTCAAAGGAACTTTGCAGCTACTAAAGCCCTCTGCAGGTGCCTATCAATTAGCCTCCAGAGTTCTCATTTCCTTGTCCCCAGCTCCCAATTAACGGCACTTTGCCACAAATACCAAGTCGCTAATAGGCCCCAAGGCAGAGGTAGGGGGGATGCTGACCATCACACGCCCTTGAATGCTTTAGAGCTTCCACCTTGCTCACCACAATTAGGGGTCCTTTCCTGGGGCAATTAATTGTCAGCAAATTGGCCTCATTAGTCATTGTTTAGTCAATGTGTTAGTGGGGAGAGAGGGCTTGAAGAAGGGGGCTGAGCTGCTAAACACAACTAAATGGTTTAATTTCCCTCTTATGTGTGCAGCAGGCTAATCACAGCTCTTTGCAGTAGTAACAAGAAACAGCTTGTTGCTACTCTAGTCTGCACGGGGAGCAAGTTGAGGGCTAGCAAGTAAAATTCAGATGCCCTTTGGGATGTGGCATGCTAATGTCTTGGAAGCACTTTACAGATGAAATGAGACATGAGACCCGAGACGTGTTTTTTACGGTCTGATTCATGCTGCAGCCTCAACCGGAGAGATGAAGCTGTCACCAGGGCAGGAGGGCAGAGAGTGAAGTTGTTGAACTTCACTGAAAAGTACGGACTTCAAAACGTCTCTCTGACCTTCTGCTCTGCTATGTTTGCTTCGTCCTGCCAGTGCCTCTTCCAGGAGCTTTAAAGCTTCTGGTGAAATAGAAGGAAACAATGAAAGTTTGTTTTTGTTTTGAATCCCTTAGGATTCAAAAAAGCTCTCAAAACACACCGCAGTGTTTTCAGCAAGGTGTAAAAACTGCTTCTTTCTGTCACCTGTAAGTGAATGTCTTGCCATGTTCATCCCTGGCAGCTTTAGGGAGTGGTCTGTCCCATCCTGTGCAAGGAAGCCACCAAAGAGACCTGCAGTAGCCAGTCCCAGCACTGCCTGCTCCACTGGGGCAGATTTCCCTCTGAGCATCCATTGCTGCTGATGTACAGAGAACACAGGCTGAAGGAAGCATGGGGGGGCTGCCAGTTTGGCCTTTGCATGAGAGCAAACTTCCCTCTTGAGCAGCTGAGCCTCACCTGCTGGGTGGTCACATAGGGAATCATTTAAATCTAAATAGGGACTGTGCTAATTGCATTTGAGTGGGAGTGGAGCAGCAAACAGGATGTGGTAAATCAAAGCCATGTGGGAAACCCCTCAGCTTGCTGGGCTGGGTAGCATGTCAGACCTCGCTGCACTGAAAGAGAGTCAGTGCTGACAAGTTGAACCGTTTTGTCCAAAGGAAAGTTCTGCCTCATCTGATACATATGTAAGTGCCTGGGCGGTTTTTCCACATCAAATTGCATGGCAAACACTCTCAGTATGGTGCTTCTTAGCAGAGAAAAACATGGAGTGTAAACCTGCTGAACTGCCTTGTCTGAGACCCATTGAAAAAGTAAGCGCAGAACTGTGCTCTATTGCTTACATTCATTCCCGCTGATTTATTTTAAACTCATCTCCACGAACTTGTCAAGAGAGAAATTATTCTACTTCCTAAATGAGAGCAAACCAGAGAGAAAAAACAAACCGCTTAAGTCTCCAGCCAACCTCATTTTTCAGTGTACTGATATGATGCTGTGGGACAGGGGTAAAAGCAGTCTCAGTCCTGCTCCTAGCCCAGTGCTAGGTACCCCTAGCCCCTTAATCCCAGATCCCAGCCTTCTACCCTAAAGCAGCTCCAGCTTTGGGTCTGAGCCCCAGGCCTGCTCCCATGCTGTTAGCATTTCACCCAGGATTCTGGGTGTCCCCCTTGGCCAAGCAAAGGGTCACCAGCCCACATTTGTGGATTCTGGACGCCAAGTTCTCAGCTGCATGCTTAGCAGAAAGCACAAACAGGGCACGTGCCTGATATCTCCTTATCTCCAGATTCCGACCTCTGTATATGAAGTATTGGTAGCTTGCTACACAACTTCTTTTCTTTCTTTCTTTCTTTCTTTCTTTCTTTCTTTTTTTTTTTCAATTAACATATCAAATTTATGCTGGGGTCGCAGTGATCCACTTATCTGTGGATCATCTCTTTAAAAGAAAGCTCTGTGCATTTGCCATTGGCATTGCTTGGGTTCTCTTAGCTCAAAAACTGTCTGCACTTGCTGAAGCTGACTGCAAATGCTTTCTGACCAACTCTCCTGGAGAGGCCCGCTGTGAAAACACAGCCTCCTTCACAGGACATGTGTAAGCAACAACAGAAGTACTTACCACGCTCATCCCAAAGGATTAACCCTTGGAATGCTGCCTAATCCCAAACGCTTTAAGGACTACAAATGTACACAGCGTTCAGTCTTTGTGCTTCGAGTGTGTTTATGTTTTCCCTCAGACTATTTTTTTTTTTTTTTTAATCTGGAAGTATTTAGTTACAGGACGGAAATAATAAAAGATCTTTTCTTCTGCAGATATAACCCACCCTCCCAGAAGATAAATTCTGTGAGAAATGTTCTCCTTAGCATTCAAGTCCTCCAAATGCATCTCAGAGAGTTTTGTTAAGAAAATCTTTTTCATTTGAATATCAAGCATGTTGGATGTATATGGGATGTACAGCTAATGTATGGCTATTTTCAAGCTTGATTCAAAGCCCAGGGAGATCCTTCTTGGATGTTAAGGATTTCTGAACAAATTCTTTTAAAGCAAGAATGGGTGATGGCTTCAAGAAGCACTGTAACCATAACAGGGACAGCTGAGAGGAAAAAAATGAGCCATATTATGGCTTTTTAACTGAGTCCCAGCAGTCCCTGGTTGCTGCCTATTACCTCTTTCTTTGGGAGGTAGACTGGAGAGCATAGGCTCGGTATAGTCAGAAAGCAGAGAGAAAAGCCTGTGCCACTCCAGGGCAAGAGGTACAGGTTCAGAGGGAGTGCCTACAAATTACAGAGATGACTAGGCTTTCCTGATTAGGAAAGCAGGGTAGGAAGTTAGTTTCGGCAGACATCCCATTCTGGATGATGGCAAGGTTGTCCATCATGGCTGTATAGTCAGGAGAAACAAAAACAAAGGGCTTTTGTCTGATGATTTATTTTTCAGATTGCATACTTCTGCTTATGTTCAGCTCATCAGGGACAGATGACACAGAAGAAAATAGCCTTCACGAACCTTCAGATGGAAATCTACACACAGGCTGAAAGGAAATGGCAGCTCTCTCCAAACTCTGTTCTCAGGTTCCTTTGGCTGCCCATGGTATATGCCGCAGTCTCTGTGATGAGCCACAGGGCAGTGAATACAATGCTCTAAGTGTCTTGTGCATACCACAAACCAGAGGACCTGGCTCAGTTTCAACCAATAGCCACAACTTCTCAGTTGCAAGCCTCTTGCTCAAATCAAATGTATGTGGTAGCTGTAAAATGTTTTTTATTAGCAGGCTTTCCTTCTTATGCGTTGAAATGAGCAAATTGGAGCAGGACAGCTTTCTGTAACCACCTTTCAAGACTGCTTCCAGGCTTCCAGGGGAGCACAAAGCTACTGCAGCATTTTGGAAACACTGGTTTTGTTTTTAGTACAAAGTATAGAGATTAAAGTGAAAAAATCCCATATTCAAATCTTTCAAGAATTTTGGATAAAATTCATTCCTGTGTTAAGGGCACAGATTTGGAGAAGAGCAAAGAATACTATATGTTGTCATTGAACTATAGTACTGTAATTCTCCAGCTTGGATTAGAACAGCAGTCTGGGAAGAAAATATAGCTGTTTGACCATCAAGAGGATTCACTTGGTCCAATTCAATGAATGATGGACATTCTATAACAGAAGACACCACAGTTGCTTGTGCAGTCAGTTCAGCAATAAGGAGACTTCTTAGCACAGAGCTGCTGAAAGCCCCACCAAAATCACATCAAGCAAAAAAGAACCTGATCCAAAGACCAATCTCCAAAACTCTTGCAAATTTTGTCGTGAAAAAGACTCAAAGTGCATCATCTTCATAGTTTTTCAGCTTGGACTGCTCAGTACATTCCTATATTGTCACTACTGCTAGATCCACAGATGGTGGCCTTCCTCAGCACATGCAGTTATGAAATGCCAGCTGTGAGACCTTCAATTGTTAGTTATTGTAAAGCTTAGTGATAGCTGCAGCAGCGTGTTTATAAAGGTCAGGATGTTATCATCAGCCATGTGAGAAAGGAAAGCTAGAGAGTTCAGTGCAAAAAATCCCTTGTCAGACATGCTCATCTACACAAATCTGATCCAGCGGTAAAGGCAAGAAAGCAAATACAGTGCTTCTGAAGTAAAGGCATTTTCAAACAAAGCAAGCAGCCAACTAGAGCTAAGATGTAATTGTGGTGATTTCCTTCCCACAACCTCCTTCCCACAAACTGAGAGCCAAGGTTTCTTGGGGAGCAGAGTTTCTGCTCTCTAAGACTCTCTGCCAAAGGAAAGAAAGCTCTGTTTTGGTTCAGCCACGTGCAGCAGCACCTTGAGGTCTTGGAAGTTTCCCACTGTTTTGTTTTCCAAGCTTTGCCATGTGGTAAGGACATGCTGTATATGCACAGACAACCACAAGGGATGTGAGGGATGGATTCCAAGAGCTTTGCTCTGTAAACACATTACTGGTGCCATTTCAATTAAAGGAGAATCTCTCCCCCATGTCCAGGCATGAGGCTTATTCCTTATAGCCTACAGCTTTAGCAAGGCACATTAAAGATGCTGGCTGTCCCTTTTCCTTCAATGGGTTCCAAATCTGAACTCTTCAAAACTGACAGGAATTATTTTTGCTGGTCTCTCAGTGTTAGCAAACTGAGTTACTTAGCATATTATGTGCTGGGAACCAGACCCTTAGGTATGCAAATTCCACTGGAGCTGAGTGAAACTACCCACCCAAAGTTGTCTGGCCGTCAGAAGCCTGGGTGTCTACATGAAAGTTATACCTGCAGGGGTCTGCAAGAAAGAAGCAAGAGGACTTTGTAAGAAATTTCAGAACAGTAAGTAACAAATTGAGAAGAAATGGGCAGACATTGTCCTCTCAGGAGAATAATTAAGAAAAGATCTCCAGCGCCTTCATATTGAGTGAGACAACACCTCTACACACACCTTTTGTCTGACGTTTTGCAAGAAAACACTACCCACCACAGAATCTAGCACTGCTGGCCAAAGAGAGGGAATGAAGTGATTTTCCCCGTTGCTCACCAAAGAAACTTCAAAACTGCATTTGCTTCCATCACTGCAGGTGATTAAAAGCTAAGTTTGGAGGAAAACACAGCTTGCGTCTCTCTGCCATAACAGCACATCCACATCTGAGCACCAGTCATAGTTATCAAGGTAAGTAACTCTACTCAAAAATGAAGAGAGGAACGACTTTGTGAATGACTTGGTAGGTCTGCTATTCCAAGTTCAGTGACTGTTGTGCTGCATACTTTTGCTATGACCTTGAGTAAGTCAATCCACCTTTCTGAGGCTCAGTTGTCCGTTCTACTCTTAGAGAATTACTGAGTGCAAGATGTATGGCATCCCCAGTGATTGGTATCTGACTGGTGTCATGACAGTGACAATGACAATGCCTTCACCTCTACAGCCCCAAAGGATGCATAGGAGGGTTAGGGGAGGAGTATCTGCAAAGCCTCACACTGTTAAAGGGAATTCTCCATGAGGAATTATCATGCTGCAGACTTTCTTGGCAAAGCAAAAAGGGCAAACCCAAGGCAGACCTTCCCACAGACAGACTACACAGTCTGTTTCTGATTTTTCATTGCTGATGTAAAGTAATAAAATACTCTTTTACAGGCTGAAAGAGTTAGGGTTGTTCAGCATAGGAAAGTCTCCAAGGAGACCTTAATATGGCCCTTCATTATCTAAAGAAGTAAACAGGAAAGATGGGAGAGACTCTATCAGGTAATGTAGTGATAGGACAAGGGATAGGACAAGGGGCAATGGTTTTAAACTAAAATAGGGCATATTTAGATTAGACATTAGGAAGAAGTTCTTAACTCAGAGAGTGCTGAGGCTCTGGAACAGGCTGCCCAGAGAAGCTGTCGATGCTCCATCACTGGAGGTGTTTGGGGCAAAGCTGGATGGGGTGTCCCTGCTCATGCACGGCAGGGAGGTTGGAACTAAGTGATCTTTAAGGTTCCTTCCAACCAAAACCGTTCTGTGATTTTATGATTCAAAACCGGTTTTTCATAAAGGAGAAAATCAGGCATGTGCTTCATGGGGAAAAAGTGGAATCTAGAAAACACTGTAAAAACTTAACAATGAGTAGAAGTGCAATCAGTACAGTCAGGAATACTGATGGATGAGAGGGATACACACATACACTTTCTATTCTGATGGTCATGATAAACTGGAGTCTGAAAAACTGTTTTCCTTAAAGTATAAAGAAAGATTAAAAAAACAAAGAAACTTTGCATCAGAACACAATGATGAAAACTCTGCCAACGTCTGAGGAAAAGCAGAGACATAACCGATATGGCATCATACTATGGATCAACCTGCCACTAGATCAGGCACAGACACTCATGACAAATAGGCACAAGGGATGTAGAACAAATACAGTGTGACGCTATATCCTGGGCATATGCTTGATGTATGGAGGATTAAATACCACACACATACTGTCCTGGGTAGATTGTATCTAGTGCTGACAGATACCTGAGGGATCTGTCTCTTTCTTTTAACACTTTGGCAATTGCCATGCCAACAAAAGATTATGGGATTGGGGGGGTGAGAAGGACAGATCATTTACTACTCTACTTAACAGAGTCCTTATTCTCTGGGGGGATTTTGTCAAGTTGTTGGGCTTTTTAAATGATATTTCTACCTGCCTATACACATTTGGCGTTGACGGGCTTTTCTTCTTTCCTCTGTCCCTGTGACACAACAGCTCTCTCTTCTGCAGTCCCAGACCAGCCTTAAAGCAAATGTGGCTTCTGCTAAGTCAGTTTGAAGACTGTTGCCCTCAACCCCCAACCCCACATGTGCTGCAAAGAGAAGAAAATAGCACCGTGCTGCAAAGACCAATTCTTTCCCCCTCTGGTGAGCCCTCTGATTGATGGCTCTGTTTGTCAGGAGAGACAGATTGTCTTGAGAGTGAGATAGCTAACTATCACCTAGGGAGGCTACCAGAGCAAGAAGGAGGGGGAGAGGGAGAGGACTTCAGACAGAAGGACAGACACAGACAGACAGACAGAGAAAAAGGTGAGCTGAGGGAGGGGAAAGAGGAAAGGACTGACGGAAGACTGTAGATGAGAGAAAGACAGTAGCGCTTGATGAATTAAGTTGTCAACGTTGGCATCACCTATGTACCCTGTCATGCCAATAAATTCATTGAAGCTGAAGCTGCACTGAGAGTTAAGAGTGAGAGAGTGCTGATGGAAGGAAGAAATAACAGCCCATTTAAAGACTCAGAGCAATTTATTAGTTACCTCAGAAGAGAGGTGGTGACAACAGGGAAGGAGATGTACTTCCCCATCATGCTGGGCAGGAAAACTTGTTTTGGACTTGAGATGTCCAGACAGTTGCACTGCAGAACGGAAGGAGATGATTGACAGCAACCAAGACCTGGTTCAAGAAGGAGAAATGCAGGGGAGAGACTTGTTGGAAGTCAAAGGTGAGCACTGCAGATGCACACTCTTCATGCTTCAAGCCATCTCCTGATTTGTAGAGGGAAGATGCTGACAACAAACACACAAAAACCCGTAGTTCAAAAGGAGGTATAAGGCACTGAGCATGGTCAGCATTACTGAGGGAAAACAAAGGAAAGTGAAGATGGAAACCATACCTCTAGCTCAGAGAGGTATGACAGAAAGCTCAGAGGTATATAAAACTCTCTCCTAACTTAGCAGCTGGAAGCACAGCACCAAGATGCAAACAGCTTTGTCTGGCTGTATCAGGATGGCACTGCACTAAGGTGCTCTCCTGACCAGCACAACCAAGGAGATGGATGCCCCGTCCCTGGAGACATTCAAGGTGGGGATGGACAGAGCTCTGAGCAATTTGATCTAGCTGTAGGTATTCCTGTTCATTGCAGGGGAGTTGGACGAGACCTTTAAGTCTCTGCCAACTCAAACAATTCTACAGTTCTTTGATTACAAATGCATTCATTACAAGAACAGGAGGAGCCCACAGGCTCCTACTGTCCCCCCAAACTCCAGGGAAGTCTGCTGGATGTGGCTGAGGAATAGCAAAATTAAAATTAATGACACAATGCCTTCATCTGCTGCTCATTCAGATGAAGGCAGAGCTCAGAACAGCTCAGATGAGGGGTGAGCACATGCTTTCTCTCCCCTACTATTCAAGCCTCCAGAAATGACCAGCATCAGCCCCAGCTGTTTGAGAAACACACCTACCTCTTGACTCCTCTCTCTTCTTTTCCTCTAAAGCAGCCTAAGATTCATGGTGATCTCACCTGTAGCCATCCAAAGATGTTTACTTTTATGTGACGTGTCAACCTACCCTTTCTTGCTATCACAGCTGATCTCAACCAGCTGCCAGGCACTGCATCGAGAAGGACACTGCCTGTTCAAAGATTCATCATCTCCATTGCCAATGCTGCTATGTGCTGTACTGATGCCTGGGTTTGGATAGAGCAGTGGGATGGAAGGAGGAGGGAGAAAAAAATCCATCCTTTGGGCAAAATTACTGGACGTATTTCCCTTGAGCAGGGAGAAATTATGACTCAGATACATGTTTGGATACTCTTTGGCTTGAGTGAAACACTGAAGACTTACAACTATTTGTAAGGCTATTTGGACAGCGTGGGTAGAGATGTGCATCCCAATGCACTGCACCAGGCAACCCCATGCAGAAAAATAATATGTATGGCATAAAACTGTCATATGTGAGTATCTGTGTGTGTATATATATATAAAATACATACATAGAATACTTACAAATATATATACACATACATGCATACAAATATAAGCACTTACACGTATACTCTGTGGTTTGTTCCTAAAAGCTCTTGCCTCTTCAGGAGCTCTCATTTGGCTGGTGGTCTATAACCTGCCAAACAGCCAAGACAAAGCTGTCCTCACTGTGGTCCCTGAGCTGCACAGTGTAGCTCTGTTGGCTGCCTTCAATTTGATGTGAAATGAGAATCGGGATCCCATTGAGCCACACTCCATTCTGATCTTCCTGGTCCCCAAATCAGAACAGCTATAGTGCCCTTGGGCTGTGGTGCTGTATTAAAGTTGAGTGAAGCTTTAATCTGCTTCGCAGTTTGCACAGTGAAGGCTGTGTTTGGCCTACTGGGAAATTACCAGTGTGTCCCTCGTTAGAGGAGAGTGGACGTTTCTCTTCCAGGAGTTAGGATCTATGAGTTTGTGTAACTTAGTTGAAATGATCTAAACTGTTGGCTTCCAATCCTTCTTACTCTGAGGACACCTTGCAGTTTCCCAGGGGAAGTACAAGCACCATATGGTGAATGCAACCCTCTTGGCTTGGTTTTCTTCAAGTCTACAGACTTTCTGAGCATCAAAGACAGAAGGGGGAAGATGACTCAGGAGGGAACTAGGCCTGAGAAAGTAAGCTGGACCTGTGAGCAGTCTGCAGCACAGCTCCAAGAGGCCTGGATACCTGTCTGAGTTTATCACGCCCCTCTAGGGCAACATGACATTGTCCCCAGGGCATGAAATACCTCAGTTTCTTTTTCTCCATCCTCCTAGCAGCTGATGAGCCATCTCTTCTGCTCCTCAGTTTTCTTCACAAGGATGTGTGGTTTGGTTTTGTTGTTTTTATCTAAAGTGGAGAGAGGCTGGGAGAAGGTAAAGCTAGACTTAGGTAGGCTGCTCCTAGCATCCAGGAAATGGGGAGCAAGGAAGGTGAGCTGGGGAGTGAGGCTGCCTACAGAATGGGGTTGGCACTGAGATGAGCTAAAAGAAGCCACAAAAAGTGTTGGCAAATTGCCGTACTCTCTATCTCACCTTAAGCTGCAAATTTCATCACTATCTTGGCTGAGGAACACAGAGAAAAAGCTGGAATTCAGAGGTCCCTTCCAGCCCTTACAATTCTGTGACTCTGTGATTGCGTGCCAGAGTTGTATACATATATTTGAGAGAGAAATGAGAGGAATAAGGAATAGTTGATGAAGAAACAGGTAGTGACAGATGCAGAAGATACTGGGGCCGGCAGAAGGGGGGAGCGTAAGGGAAGGCAGAATGACATCTGAGCCTGGTTTCTAAATGCCATGGAGCTCTCTCGCAGCTCTGAGCCACCTTCTTTGCTTTCTTTTTCCTCCTTTTCTGCCTCTTCTGTTTTCCAAGACTTTGGACCAAGGACTTCCCCAGCCAAGTGCACGTGCCAGAGAAGTAGTGGCTGCCTCATCCTTGGAGGCACTCAAGGCCCATGGCACGGGGTTGCAACTGGATGATCTTTAAGGTCCCCTCCAACCTAAGCCATTCTGTGATTCTATGTGCATGCGGTATTTAATGAATCCGTAGCCTGGGTCTATATTGAGCTTTTTGGTCACAGTGGAAATGCAACAGTCCAGAATTTCAGATGCACTGCTCTGCAATTTGACCAAGGGTTTTTCTTTTACAAAGACCAGTCCGGTAATCTAGGCCTACTTTTAGAAAACCTAATTTGCAGACAATACCTTGCAGAAGGAACAGTATTAGGTAGAAAATTCCCTTCCTCAAAAAACCAGTTATAAACAGCCATGACCAGCGTGCTCTCCTGGAACTGCCGAGGTGCTCAGAGCACCTCAAAGGTTTCCCTTTGGCTGGGTCTTTGACCAAGGAGTAAATAACAGTGTTGTGAAGCAGTGATGGGACCACGCTAGAAGCTACTGAAAGGAAGAAAGAATTTTATTTGGAAATATCATTCAATACTAGGCATGCTGATTAATAAATAAACAAAAAGAGGTGACATTCATGATGACATTTAAATGACTGAAGTGCCAACTGCTTGTTAAAATACCACATGGCCAGGAAAGAGGCAAACAAAGAAACAGGGTTTGGACAAGCAGTGAGTAATGGTGACCCAATCAATTTAACTATTGATAAAAACACAGGTGAGGAAATATTCAGGAAAAAAAAAAAAATCTCTGCAAATCATCAGCTAATGGATTAAATGCATCTGAGTGTGAGATGGAAATTAACCGATCAATTCACTCAACAGCTCCTAATTATATGTGACAGGGCACGCAGAACTCAGAAACTATATGGAGCTCAGAGGACAGCAGCACTCGTAGAAATATTTGAAGGCTGCCTCTTACCACTGTAGGATAAGATATTTACCTCAGGGAGAGAATGCAGTTGCTCATTAAGTATTAACTCTGCAAACATTTAAAGTCTATATTTTAAGAGCATGAAAAGTGGGGTTCTTTTCTACTGCTTTGTAACAATTTGCAACATTAGGTATAAATATATGGTATCAAAATTAACATGCCAATCTAAACAAAATTAAATGTAATGATACAGTCAAAATGAAACGTTTTTGCCTCATTGCAGTTAAATGTTTTGACATTAGTGAAATGAAATGAGGAAGTTAAAATGATTTGTTGTGACACTCGTCTGTCAAAAAAAATTTGTTGCATCACCATGCTCCTGCAAAACACTTTGACGCCGACAGAACTGGTCTTGCAACAGGAAGCTGCATCACATTTTCTGATCACAGCTGTCACAGTTTTATATGAATCATCATTCACAGGCTTTTACTGATGACCACTGTTCTGTTTTGGCCTGCATTGTTTAGGAAATGGTCATAGGAATATCTACCAGCTTATTTCTCCCCTTGATCTCACTCTTCTCATGTACTGACCTCTTGGGACTCCTTCAAAATCATGCCCTTGGAGAGATAGCAGATTGAAGGAAATATAGAAAACAAATAAATAGTAATGATGATCTAATTGATCACCGGGGGAAGATTAGTAACAAAATATGATTTATTTTTTTCCTGAACTAGATTAGAATGAAAACCTTGCTTGCCCAGTTCTCACCTTGCACTGTAGAACTGAGTTTGGAATTCACTTTTAGAGCAAGGATAAGCGCTAAGCATGTATTTAAGCTACTGCCTATATCAGTGATTAAATTATTAATTCAATAGGGAAAAACAGTGACTTACAAACCAGATGGAAGTTCTAAATCAGGTAGCTCAGGAGTGATGTTACAGCATAAGCAATGTCAATTCTGGAGATGATGAGAGCTGAGCTGGGGCAGTCTTCCAGCCTCATCAAGCTAACAATATTTATCACCTGTTCTAAAACCACAATTCTATAACTTGTGAGGATCCAGTATAATCTATGCATGGTCAGTGATGCTATTTTTAGACTGTGTTTAAATTCAGGGTTGCAGGGAATTCAGAAGGTGCAATGTTTAATACAGTGCTTCACAAACTCCTGCTAGTGAATTTAATTCAATCTGTCTTGGGTTAGGAGCACTGTCACGGATTAGAAATTGCCTGAAGAACCATAAACAAGGATAACGACAAGGGGCATGTAAGAGCAAAGTTGTAAGCAGGTGGGTAAGCGAGGTGCTGTAGGAATCTGTGTGAGGTCTGCTTTCATTTAACATCTTCATTAATGAGCCTGAAGAAGTACCTCCCTAATGAAAGCTGTGGATGATGCTCAGTTGGGAGGAGCTGCAAACATCCATCAGGGCAGATAAACAAAATGGGACACGCAGAGGTTAGGTACAGAGGCAGAATAGAATTAAACAAGCTAATTAGCTCTACTGGGAAAATAATAGTCCTCTCATGGTCATGGCAAGATTGTGGGTCTGAAGAGATCCACACACCTTTTCAGAAAGTATGGGTGTGCAACTTTTGGAAGATTTCTTGAAGCACTGACAAACATAAAAATGTGGGCTGTCTAAATTCTAGACAAGTAAATGGTAAAGCAGCTTGGCCCACTATTAGCTAGGTACAAACACAATTTAAGTCCCAGTCTATAAAACATCAGTACTGGGGATGGTACTTTAGTCTATATCTTTCTTTATAGACAGGCTAAAGTGTATCAGCTTCAATCATGTTTCAAATGTATTGCTTCCCTCACTTGAGGCCCGATAAACCACGCTGCCTAAGAGAGAAGAATGCTGAAATGCACACATTCAATATGGTGAAGAGCAATGCTGAAAAAATGAAAGGTGACAGCAAAGTCCCTGGCATCTGGACAGATGACATGGTAGAAGAATAAAGTTTCAGAGAAATTATAAAGGCATCATGTGATGGAAGAAAGGTCCATTTTAGCACCGCTAACATAACATATTCAGTGGAACAATTCATCCAGTTATGCAGCAGCACCTAAAGGATGTAGAAAAAACAAGAGAGGCAGTTTTTGGATTGATAAATCTAAATATAAAAGAGATGACACAGCTGGTGCACAACATCTCACTTCAACACGAAGACCAGACAAGACCAATGCTCATTTCATAGTATTATACAATATGGCTAAGGCTAATGACTAAAAGCAGCCTTTATCTGAGCATGCTCACTGTTACCTGGAGAAGAGCTTGATATACAGCTCACCATGTATCCCAGCACTGAAGCACCTCCTCAGCACTCTTGCAAACTTGGCCAGAACTGGTCCTCTCTACAGTAAATACAGAGGGTCATAGGACTGCATTTGAAAGTGTTAACTGTTTCATGGTTGTGCATCCTTGCAACATAATAGATCAACCTATCACCTATTGCACCTGTGTTCTTTTATACATGGGTTACTTCAAAAATGATGCCACATTTATTTCCATGGAAACT
Organism: Alectoris magna; assembly: GCA_030625065.1. Classification (NCBI taxonomy): domain Eukaryota; kingdom Metazoa; phylum Chordata; class Aves; order Galliformes; family Phasianidae; genus Alectoris; species Alectoris magna. The sequence continues at coordinate 114,457,853 of CM060560.1, forward strand.
ATGACAGATACAAAGAGCACCATAACACTATTTGATAGAGCATATTCTCAGCTACAAAGCACTCTTTTTCAGCGGTCACCACCATTAGCTGCGCATTTTTCCCAGTGATGAAAAAGAGCCCGAATGCCACACTCATAACAATCTGCACCAGTGGAGGTGCCCCAGTGTCGCTGTCTTCACTGATGAAACGCACCCACCACCACCTCTCTGTGCTCACATCCACTCTTTGGTCTCCATAACTGTTCAGCCAGCATTGGTGAACGTCAATCAGCGCCATTTTCTCTGCATGAAGAAACTGAGTGACACACCTTGGCTTCAATCTGCACTCCCATGTCAGTCGACATTTTGTCAGACTGCCCCTCTGCGGCCATCTGTTGCACAGCAACAACACGTCAGAGAATATTGGCGGGAAGGTTCAACATCCACTGCTGTACCACCAACATCCATCCACCTCTGACATCATGGGCCAACATAACAAAATAGAAGGTGTTACTTGTGGAGCAGCCTTTGTATTTATTACTAGGATCGTCAGTTATTTTTTATTTTTTAATAGAAGACAAAACAGAATAAAAAATCCAAAGAGAACGACTCAGGAATGAACAGAAGCAAGCAGTCTTGTCTGTTTCTTCTTCCTATCACCTGTGGTCAATTCGTGCCTCCTCCAGCTCCTCAGTTTGGGGTATTCAAAACTTGACTGGGCAAAAGAAGTAGGAAAAGTACGTCTTCTGCGAAATATATGCTTATGTATGCTAAAAAATTCTAAGCGGGCGGGGGTGCCAAGGGACAGAGGAGACAAGGAAGTTATCAAAAATAGAATATTTTACTGATTACAGCAGTTCAGAGCCAGGCCCTGCCACTCACTTGCTCTTATTTTGGGCAACATTCCACATGCCTCATCTCACTGGGAGTAGCAATGCTTTTTTTTTTTACCGCTCCATTTTTATCTGGTCTATTTAAACTGTAGACTCTGCAGGGCAGGGACTATCTCTCAGCCTTTGTTTGCAGCCTTAGAAGGACTTGATTGGGACCCTCAGACAGAACACTGGTTTTAATCGGAATAAGCAAAATGAAATGACGTTCCCCAGTCTGTACCACAAAAATGTGGAATCGGAAGTTACAAAGTAAGTCTATTTTTTAGTTGGCGAAGAGCTAAATAAGGAATCTGAACTATTAGTTCACTTGCAGAAGTGTGCTTTTAATTCTGCATGCTGTTCAGTGCAAAATGGTCAAATTAAATATTAAACTCTTATTAAAAAAAAATTGCAACTGGGATTCACTAGAACATGGCAACTCAGTCTGAAACGCGGCTTTTTTTTCCCCCAGAAAATGATCAGCAGGATGCTTAAAATAACATTGTTTGAGGTAGTTTAGTTTAGTTCAAGTTATAAAGGCAATGCAGTTAAGAAGGAAGAAGGGGACCAGAGAATTTATGGGGCTTGCTGAAAACCACAGAGGATGTGAGGGCTCTTGTCAAGAAGTCCCATATTTTCAGTTTTGGACTTAGATCCTAGAGACCTGTGGTCTGAGAAGTAGTTTTTGTGCATTAAAAGTTCACAGCAGTGCTGTGAATTGAGTGCTATTAACACAGAGACAGACAGAATATCCAAAAACAAATTCAGGACCTAACTGTAGAGGCCAGGCCCTCATTTCAGGCACACAAGCCCTTCACAGGGCACCTGGACAGCTTTGATACCTCAGGCTTCCTTTTCCTCATTCCCAAGCCAAAGGCTTTGCAATTTAGCAGCACCACTCTCTGTGCCTTGACGGGTTGCTGTGCATTGTTCCCTTTCAAATCACGAGCCCAGGTGAAAGGAGGTGAGAGGGAGTTCACATGCCTTCCTGGACAGAGCAGGTTTGTAGCCACAGCCTGATGAACATTGGAGATAAGAGCAGCAACAGCAAATTGGCCCCAGTGGGAATGGCAGCAGCACTCTTTTCACCTACAGGCAAGGCAGCAATTACGCTTGCAGTGCCCAGCATCTGTCTTTCTGTTCCTTCCTTGCCCTACCCTGTGCTCCACGCTCCCAAGCCAGGTGTGCTCAAGGCTACTGCCACGTTATGAGCGGTGTGAAGGAATCTTTGTTCCTCTCCTTCTCCTGCTCAGATACCTGACGCCTGAGCTCTGAATCTCACCCCACTGGATGAAACATGGAGAGGAGGGTGTGTGGAGAGAAGGAAAAAGCACGCAGTGCTATGTGCATGGTTTTGTTCCAGTCAGGTGGGCACAGCCAGAGGGAGGAGAAGGCTGTCCCAGCCCTCGGTATCTCAGGGAACATTTCCCCATCTCCATGGACTAGGAGCAGAGCCTTCAGAGCTCCCACCCTTGGAGACACCGCCTGCCACCACTGTTACAGCTGTTCCCTTTTAAAAGTCAACAGTGAGATGCTCAAAATGCTCAAAATGCTATGAACCTCCCCGCCGAGCTCCTTCTTTTGTCCCAGCTCCCCTCCTTATCCTGGGGAGTCAGCATGGCTTATAGCACCCAGGCTACAGGAAAAGGGCTTAGTAACATGGCTGGACAAAATTAAAGGGGTGTTATTAATTTGACAGGTTCAGCTGCCTGGTGTCATGTCCCAAGTTTGTCCTATAGCTGTGCTGATTATTTTCTCTCCTTGGATCAGGGACGTTTCATTTATTAGCGCTGAACTTCCCCCTCACTGCCTGCAGCCACTGCTGCTCTGATCTCCCCAATTCACTTTGCAATTAAATTTTGTCCTCTTGTGAAACAACTGCACAGGAAAGGTCTTGTGTTTTTGTTTTCTTTGTGTGTTTTTTTTTTTCCCCTCAAGTTCTAGTTGGTCAAAACAGCCTCTGGAAATCCAAGCAGAATCCCAAACACACTAAAACTGGTTGGAAGCAGTGTTACATGGAAAAAGAGTCTAAAAGACACGGCTTTATGCGTCTGAAAAGCTCAACAGCAAAGAAGGAGAAGGGGCACAGGAGACCACTGTTGTAGCTGCAGAGGTATCCATCGGACACAACCACGGGGCTGATGGAGGTTTACAGGGAGGTAGCTGGGAAGGAGACACGGGGGGGTTTCTTGTTGGGAAAGTGTGGAATGAGGAGCACAAAAAGCATCATGTCCTTCCCTCTGCAAACACTGGTGAATTGACTGACAGGCAGGAAGGCTGGGGAGCACAATTGCTTCCATTTAAGTGATTTACTTCATTGTAACTGCTGCTAAATCCCTCCTCCTTTTTCCCCAGGAAACACATTAACAGCTATAAAACTGCACATTTAAATGAACTCTGCTCGGGATCTGTTTTTGCTCCATAAAGCTCCAGAAGTCACAAGGCTTTTTGTTTCTTCTCATCAAACTCCTCCTCTACATTCACATCCCCAGACGCTTTCATATCAGTAATAAACAACTGTTTTGCTGTTTCCCCTTGTGAAGCCTAATCTTTACGCCTCTCTTCCTGCCATTCCCACCAGGAACAAATCCCATCTTTCCCTGGACTACCCGTACCCTTTTTGTTCATGGGGAGAAGACATCTAGGACCGGCCACAGTACTCTGACATTTGTGCTTCCGTAAGACCAGACAACTTCCCTCCCACAAGCCCTGGATGTCTCACAATCCTTAATTAAATGCAAGCACTTTTCTCAAAGCTTCCTTGGCATTCCTTATCACTGAATAAATCAAAGATTGGAGAAAGGAAAAGCGTTCTCATCTTTCCCTAGAAACAAACACGTCTTTTCCAGGGCTGAGCTGGCCTGCACTGATGCCAACTACGTGAGCTTTTTATGCTTTGATTACCATAGTTTTGATTAACTAGAATCACCATAGATCAATGCATCGAAAGGCTGGACCAGATTTAATTGCACACAGGTATCAATCATAGCGTTTTTATGCACCTGAGATGTTTCTTCTAATCCTCCATTCCCCACGCCAGGGCTGGCTCCCCAGGCTAGGCAGAACAGGATGAGAAGGAGCCTGGGTAAGGCAGCTGGTCTAAGTGCCTCACTCTGGAGATGTCCATGTGAGAACCACAAAGCACTTTGGGCTGTTGTAAGCATGACAGCAGGCAGGGCTGCAAAGGTCAAAGCAAGAAGGAAAAGAGGGAGGAGAAAGCTCAGCATGAGGGGCTTGTAGAGTGTCACAGGGATCTCTGCAGCACAGCAATATGGTCATTCCTGAAAGGAGTGAGTCAATCCTTGCTCTTACCCACAGCACCATGAACAGAGTTAGTCCCTGACTGATGCACGTGGCAATACTAAATGTGTGCCCAAATGCTGCAATTAGAGTTAAATCCAAGAAACAGCAGGGGATTGCTTTATGACCTGATCGTGCATTGTTGATCCTTGTGTAAGTTAAGGTAAAAGAAAAATTTCAGGGTGCCTGACAGCAGCTTCCTTGGAGAAGTCAAGGACACTGTCAGGCTGAGATGAAGAAGTAAGAGTTTCTTAAACTGGCTAGCATCCCTAGGACATGAGGATCTCCTGAGCTGGGAGAGCACTTGAGAAGCAGTGGCCTGCTGGAAGCCAAAGGAGATGCTGCTGCTTCTTCAAGCACCTGGGGCTGCTGTAGCTCCGTTTGGCCAACTGGAGGCTTGAGTGAGGTGAGCTGCTGAAACCTCAAACAGAAACTGAAGAGCAGTCTGCTCCATGACATGGGATGCTGTCCAGCAGTGCTGGACAGATTCTCAGTGGATGAGCAGATGTATTTGCACGAGGGTGCAGCTGTGTCCTTTGGGACCTCTCCCTCTCTCTGCACAGGGCTTTATGGCTGCTTACTGTCTGCTACTTTCTGGGAGTGGCAAGATTCCACAGCAGCTCTCAATCTGATGACAGCATGCTATGCACCTGTGGATACTCATAAAAGCACTTTAAAATCTTTTCTAGTGCTATCCACAATTCTGTATGCTTCCTCTCTTATAAACCCACTGGAGGTTCAGTTTTAATCTGGGAAGGAACTGGGCATTTAGAAAGAGCCTGTTCTGGCTGCTGGGCTACAGTGATGAAGAAGAGGATGCAGAGTCTGACATGCAGGGATTGGAAGACAGAAAGCAAGAGTATTTCAGTCCCTTTATGGCAGTGCTTTTGATTGGGGAATGGCAAAGGGCTATAGCAGATCTGAATAAAGACAGATCTAAAAGAAAGGGTGAATGAACAGACACCTAACAAAGGGACAAATGACACGTGGGCATGTTTTTGCTCTTGCAACCTGCCTAACTAATCTTCCAGCTTCCCTTCTTATCTCCATCTTGACTTCTAATTTTCTCGCCTAAGCCTTCATAGCAAAGTGAGAAGGGAGCACCAGTTGTATCCTAGCTTTGAAGCAGAGCTGCATCAGACTGATACGAAGAAACAGGCAGCCTTGCCATCAGAGGGACTCTCTAGCAGCCTTGCCACTAGGTCCGGGATAAACGACTAGGGCACTTGGCACATGTGTGCCCTGCTGACTGGTCTGTATCTCCTCTGCCACCAATTTCACTCGCCGTATTTACTATTCTGAACAGCCCCACTTTTTTGCATGTGTGCTTGTTTGGGTAATTCTTGTTTCCTCCCATTTAGCACACAGGAAAAAAAGCATTAGTAACACTCTTGGTTTTAAATGAACCCTATTAATATTCGGCTCTGCAAGGAACTGTGGGATAATTTTGATAAATGTGGCTGGGAAGCTTGGCTGACAGAACCAAGTGCAATGCTGGTGTGTGTTCACAGCCCACGGCTGCACACGCAGGAAGGGGCAAAAGGTAGGCACAGCATGGGGCTGGGGGTAAGGCAGCAGGAGAGAGGCAGGGAAGCTGCCCCGCAGAAGCCTCAAAAGATTGGGAGCGAAAGGGGCTGAACAAGATACAAATGGAGAAAGGAAAACAAAACCAAGATGCAGGTTGGAAAAGGCAGGCTAGAACAACTGGAGAAACATCGTTTGAAATACAGATGATTAATTGTGGAGGGTGGAGAGGGAAGGAGGAGCCAGCCAACTTTGATGGCAAAATGGAGACATAAGGGGCCATAAGTAAGAAATAAGACACGAGACTGCAGGGGGAAAGAAAAAAAACAAATGTTGAGGGAGGGGTGGGAGCTCGAGATGACTAAATGCACCCAGACTCCAGTTCTGCAAAGCACACAAATGACTTGAACCTTCTTCTTTTGGTCAGTGTACTTGCATGCCTAAGTTAAATAACTGTTGTTTGCTGACCAGCACCTCATGCAGCACTATCTTGCAAGAAATAGGGAACACCTAGAGGTAGGAGTGAAAAGCACTGGCAGCTGAGATGAGGAATTACATGTGCCAAAACTAGCAGGACTCAGATAACATATTTTGCTGTAGACCTTCAAATACTGTTCCCACAACATAGGTGCAGCCAATAGAAAGGGGACTGAAACTAGAATGAAGTTCATAAGGACTTCCGTGAGAAAGTTCTTATGTATGTATTTGTTCTTGACAGTGTATGCTTTCAAACAAAGCTCCCAAAAAGAAGAGTGTATTTCCACAGATGCCTGCAAGTCATGCATTTCCACTTCATGCACGAAGTACTGACTTTTCTGGTCAACTCTACACACTGTGGCTACGTTTTGTCTTCAAAACTGCAGTCAGTCAGTACCAAGACTAGAGCAGTGAAGCAATGGCTGCTCTGAAAATGGTCCAGATGGAATAGAGTATGTAAGGAAAGACCAGCAGTATTTCCCACTTACGCCTAAGCTAATTTCTGTAAACACATCAGTATTTCACTTACTTAGAAACAGTGTGGCTGATTTGGGGCCCATGGCTGAATTTCTTTGACAAGCAACATAAGAAACCTGTTAAATCAAACACCAGCTTTACCATGAGGTCCTTGAAGAAAAAGACTTCCATCACAGGACACAATAAAACCACAGAGAGACATGCCCGTTGGCAGCAGATCTTTTGTTGCCTGAAAAGTATCTATAGTACATTCCAGTATTTGTGTTCTCTGCTTCCCAGTGCCATGGAGATTCTTTCTCTACACAGAGTGAGCTCTAGCCATGTTTCCAAGTGCCAAGAAGTCTATGTGTGCCACAGCCCATTTTGAACTCTCCACAAGATGCTGCTCCACAAGTGGTTGATCCTGTAAAACTAATTTGCTTTTCCTGCGAAGCAGGCAAACACATGAAAAATGCCAGGACCGTTTAGCTGCCTCTGACGTGCCGGCTGTACCCATGCTGTGAGGTTCTGGAGAAGCATGTACCTCTCCTTTCAGAGAGCAGCTGCTGCTTGCCTGCAGCTGGTGGAGCCAGCTCCATCTGGAGACCAGATCAGAACCTATTAAGCACAGAGGTAGACTGCCTGTAAGAGGAGTTTGCAAGACAGGGAAAGAGGCTAAGGCTTGGCTGCAGAATTTCACCTCTTCTAAAGAAAGGGAAGGGAAAGGGGGGAAAAAAAAAGAAAAAGAAAAGCAACCTGCACAGCCTATTGAGCAATTGCTCCTGCATAGCCTCTCCAGTCTAATTGATTTGGACACCACAGCTAATTTTCGCTCAGACATCTGTTAGCGCACATTAGCGCACGTCATTAGACAGGGAAGCACAGATTAGATGGAGGGGCAGAGCTCAAAGGCCCTGGTTTGGGATGCTGGAACAAGCGAGAGAAAGGACGGGAGGGAGAAGATGTTTGTGTAGGACTGGAATAGTTGGAAAGAGATGGAGTAAAGGGGAGGGATTTGGCTGGCTCAGAGCCTTCACAGCAAACAGTCGCATATGTTCCACATGCTTACCCATGCACCAAGCACGCCCCTTTCATTATAGGCAATCCACAGAGGTCCTGGTCCTCACTGGCACACAGGCAATAAAGCCAGAGCTCCCACGAGCAACCCTACAGTATATTCTACCATGTTCTTGCAGTTTGCAGCTGCTTTGATTACGACTGGAGGTCTCAGAGATAAAAGAATAGGACAACAGAAAAGGACCTTTCTCTCCTCACCTCACTCCAGCATGGTGTCAGATTGCTCTGGAAATATTCTGTATTTAACGCTTTATGAATCTGGTAAGTCTTTCCTCCAGAGAAGCAGAGCTATATGAAAGGTGACAACTGAGAGCACGGGATAGAAGGGAGGAGACAGTAGGGCATCAGCAAACCCAATGACCAACAGTCACAACCTTGCCCAGGACTGTGTGAAAGTCCAAGAGTGGCTGCAGTTCATTTTAGCACCCTTGACACTCATGCAGCTGGTAATTTCAGTCTGGCTAGGACTGGGTGCGCACCAGAACTACCACTTGATACAGCCTAATTTGTCTGCTGCTAAGGAAACATCTTTTCCTTTGACACAGCTATTTCTTTTTTAGGAACAATGTGAACCCTGTGCTTACTGGCACTGCAGCAATATGGAGGCATGTGCTCAAATACAAATCCAGCCTGCATAAGCAATTCCCAGCTGAAATCCCACAACACAATGTTCCCATCAGGAGTAACTGCATGGGTTCTGCAGTGTACAAGGTGCTACGGCTCTGCTGATAGCAAGCCCTTGCTACATGAATCTCTGTGTAATTTGGAAAGGTACTGTGAGTAATATCTGTTTACACAGGAGGATGCAAAGGCAAAGATAAGAGCATAATGCAAGTTTCTCTGAGCATATTTCTGGTTTCCCGTGGCTTTGCCAAGAAAGGTGGTGAAGTTGCAATCATTTTCTGAAGTCTGAAAAAGGGCTGAACTCATTCTTTCTGGTTTTTGCTCCCTGAAAGTGCTAAAGGAGCATTTCTTACCTTTTGGGTCATATTTTGCACAAAACACATAGGAGCCCTAATAACCTTGAGGCCTATATTCCTTCAGCAATTGTGGTGGAAATTAGCTGGGGCTGACCATTACCATGATCACACAATATTCATTTCCTTTGGAAAACAAGCCAAAAGTTGATGGAATGGCCTTGTTTTACTGTAACAGACTGCAGGAAGGAGAGACAGAAGCAGGGTTTGTCAACTGAAACTTCATTGCTAGAGAGAAAAGGTCAACTTCTATTATAGGGTTGATAGAGATGAAGGTAAACCTGTCAGTCACAGAGTGAAAAATGAAGCCCCCACTCTCCATCCAGCATACAGTACCTCTGCCAGATCACGTAGAGTGTCATCCTCAGTTCCCTTGCACTGCTTTTGCTTTGGCACAGCTCATCTGACTCTAGCAGAATCTTCCCAGGGATCATGCTCTGCCCAACTTTGACAGGCATGTCACTTCAAATTTATAGGAGGACTGATGTATGACTGTCTGCACAGCCCTCTGCAAAACCACTCCTCTAGTGCAAGCATCTGCCAGCAGAGAAACTCCAGCCTGATCAAGGCAGTAGCAAGAGGGGAAATTAAAACAGTTATCCTCACCCAAAGGAGTAACTCCCTGGAAAATATTAGGCAAACAGCCTAATGATGGACCCCCTTTAGGACATAACTAGCATGGTTTGTGTAGCAAAGGACACAAGGTGTCCTATGTGTTCCCTGGCAGTAAAGTAAGTGAACTTCCCTAGGCAGTTTTGCCCATGCCAACCCCCAAGGCTGGTCTCTAATGAACCAGTCCACACCAACAAGGGGAAACTTTTTGCAGCTGCCTGATGGCATTAGGAAAAGTCTGAAGTTTGTTCCTCGTTTTTACATTATCTATCTATCTGCTTGCACACCATCGCTACTGAAGTCTGTGAATTCCCTCACAGACAGGAACTGAAAATGACAGCTGTCTTAGTGTAGGCCAAGGGCATCCTTTATTCTGATGTGTATCTATCTCCCCACAGCCTTACTGCATGGACTCCATTATCAGTGTGTACCGAGGACCTGAAAGTATGTGGCAGACATCATCTGTCCAAGCCCTGTAATTCCTGTGCTGATGAAACACATAATTATCATTCTAAATTTATCTACGGAGAAATTGAGGCATTGGTGACGTGTATGTGGGGGAGTGACTTCCTGTGGGCAATAGGAATGAGCGGTACATTAGGAAGGGTAACTAGGAGCAACCTCCTCCAGGTTTGTACTCCAGGAGAAAGGGAAAAAAGAAAAAAAATAAATACAAAGGATGGACAACTAGGAGAGAAGTAAAAGGAAGAAATAAATGCAAGACAGATCATAGAATCATAGAATGGTTTGAGTTGGAAGGGATCTTTAAGATCATCTAGTTCCAACCCCTCTGCTATAGGCAGGGACACATGAGATGAGAGAGCTCACAGTGAGAAAAACTCAGTGAAAAAAAGGGCTGTTTCAGTGCATGCCAAGCAAGAAATGGAAGTGACAGTCTGAGCTGCAGAGCAAAAATGCCCCAAACTAAATTGAAAGTAGCCAGAGCGGCCTACCATGACTTCCACACTAAAAAACATTTTGCATTCAGGATGCCTGTAAAGGAGGCAGGAATCCCTCTGTCATTTGCATGCCTCAGGGTTTCCCTGAAGGGCAGGTTTCCACTGGCAAAGAGAGGACTTGGGACAGTTGGATAAGATGCTGTGAAGAAAGCTTGCAGCTTTTAGCCTCTATTGGAAAGCAACAATTTACTCACCCGATACCAGTTACCAGACAACAGGGTTCAATTACATGGAAGACTTTACAGGAAGGAGTATCCATACATTATCACAGCAATCAAGTCAGTGTGACTTCGTTCAAGGGTATCATCCACCCTGGAACCTATTTCACATCTCGTTGGTTAGCTGAGTGAGAACTGATTGCACGTGCTCCCTTTTCTCTCTGCCTGGGCATATGGTGGAGGAAGACCCCAATTCATTATAGGAAACAGAGTGAGGTAAAGAGTCAGGCTTCTCCTTGTTATTCGCCTCTGGAAAGGCAAATTTCTGTAAAAGCCAGGAGTCTACAATGGAGTGTTTCTGACACCAAGAGCAGAAAAAGCACTCCCCAAAATAGCTCACTTTCCCTCAGTCCCTCTAGCATTAAGGTATACAATGGCACCACAGGAATCTATCTACCTGATGCTTAATTAATTAAGCTATGAAATTAAGAGATTTTCTCCTGTGCCACCTGTACTCCAATATCTTTCCGTGTCTTACCCTGACATTGATCTCTCATGGCAGGGAGTTTGGCACACTCTGTCCTGGTGCACAGAGCATACTGCCCACTGCTCCCCCCTAGACCTTCTTCAGGTACACCATCACACAGCCTCTCCTTCCCTGTCCCCCACCATTGAAGTAACAGCCTTACTGCCATTAGCACTGCTTCCTCACAATACCTGTTCAGAAATAAAGGATAGAATAGGTCAAGAATAGGAGGAGCCTCCGTGAGTTCAAGAAGTGTTTGGACAACACTCTCAGACATAGGGTTTAATTTTTAGGTAGTTCTGCATGGATCAAAGAGTTGAACTTGACAGTCCTTGTGGGTCCCTTCAAACTCAGGATACTGTATGACCTTATGATTGTGTTTAGGATGAAATAAGGAAAAGAGTGTCCATCAGAGCCCCTGGTTTCGAGATAGAGCCTTCCAGTGGCCGTAACTAGGCCAAGAGAACCTACCTGCTTGGTTATGTTCATTACAGTTGCCTGTGATAACATGGGATCACTTCTGAGAACTTGCAAGGCACCTACAAGGCCCATGCCCGCAGTGTACAAGTTTTCTGCATCCTGTCTTACAAGTGAAGAATTGAGGTACAGAGAAAAACCCCACAAAGTTACTCAGGAAGCCTGATGCACAGCATGGGATTGGATGTAGATACCCCCAGTAGGCACCAAACATTCCAGCACCCTTCCTTGCTACTTCGAAGGAGAATAAAGCCTGATTTCCCTCCTTCCTCCTCTGCACCTCTTTGTCAGGCCTGTCTCCCCTTCCCACTGCCTTGTAACAGGAATGGCTACCACAAATCCTCATTGAATATCTTAGCATGCTGCCCATCTGCTTTGTTCCTGTATCCCTTTCATGATGAGGCAATATTGCCCACAGTCAGCACAACAGTGTACATCTGCCAGAGGAGGCAGCCATGACGCAGACCGGAAAGAATGCTTTTTCCTCCTGCACATCTGTGGTGAGGAGAGCCCTATCTCACCTTCACATCTCATGGAAAGGCAATACAAGGCGATGGGGAAAAAATGCAGCTGGGAGTACACTGCTCTCCTGGCCAGCCCGGGTAGCTTTTCTCCAAATTCCACAGTTCACAGCAGGCGGTGTGCAGCCATTACGAGACACATTATACTGTGATGCCTTCAGGCACAGAAACTCTGCCAACAACTAGCTACTTGCTCTGGAGGAACAGTGAAAACACAACTTTTATTTATTTGTTTAATTATTTATTTATATATTTTTTTGCCCTGTGGATGAGGGGCAACCTACTTTTTTAACCTATTTAAAGGCTCTGAATCTGCTGCCTGTGACAGTTTTTGAATACCTTCCACAAAAGTCAACAGTAACATGGAAGTCCCTACCAGTCTTTTCGGGGCCTTGGACATTTCATTCAGGCAAGCCTAACAAAAGGAGAGATTTATTTCTTTCTCTTCTTTGTTTTGGTTGTTAGTCCACAATGGTTATGAGACCAAAACAAAATATGCATCTGCCCTTTACACTCCAGAGAAGAACTCAGACTTGTCAGGCAGCCTCAAACAATAAGGAAATAGAACTACGGGAGCCTCATTTGTCAAACCTCAGAAAAATTGGCCTTAACAAAGCCTGATGTTCTAGGGAAGCAGAAACATGCTAGGGAACTACTTGGAGAGCTACCTTCCCGGGCAACCCTCAGACTTGTATGGTATACATTCCGTATATACAGTTGACCCTATCCTACTACATACAGGAGGCCCCATTTAAAGACTGAATATTTGAGAAGCATATTTTCTCTTGGCCATGAGCTTCTGAGAGCTCTGTGGGCTCAAGCAAGAGAATCCTTCTTGCATAAAGAGCCCACATATTTTAAACTGACACAGTTGCTACCCTAATTTTCAGCAGTGTAATGGTCAAACGTTGAGCCAAGTCTCAACCGTACACTGGACTTCCTTCTCTGTGGTGAATGTGAAATGGGAGAGCAGGGAAAGTCTTGCAAATGGATGGCAAGATGAAGAGGAAGATCTAAAAGTTCCTAATAATAAATGATGCAAGCAGCTCCCCTAGGCAAGCTCCCCTCTGATGCACAAACTAAAAGAGATATTTTTAGTATTCAGCCAAAAAAGGACAGGGAGGCCCAGGAGCATCTGATTACTGATAGACTGTAATGATGGAGGAGATGTTTTATCTCATACTACTGGAGACCTTTAGTACAGGGCCTAGTCTCCTGCCTACACAAACATAACACTATGCTATCCTAGAGACAATCAAAATCAGGCTGTGAGTATAGACAACCTGATTAGACACAAATATCTTAACGAAACAAACAGTTGCACCACTTACACTTCAAGTGTAAGGCCCTGGCAGAAAAAGCGTTTCCTGAAGTAGAAGCAGCTCCCAGTATGAAGATGGAGGAACTGCCCCAAAAAACTAACCTAGGCACATGACGTCTCCAGCACTCACCAGCAGCAAGATTTGTGCTAACAATAATATCCAGTGGGGGTGCATTTAGTTTTACTAACATATTTCCTCTCCAAAAGTAGAGTCACTGCAAGTCACAAGCATTCTGTATGCGGAATGACTAATTGAAATAAACTGTGCTGTTTGCAGCTTAAACTGTCTCCTTTATGCCCAGTATCTGCCCAACATCTAATGACACAGTTTATATTTTCATTGAGGCTTCAGCATCCAGGCAAAAAAGAGAAAGCTTTGTGAGTCTTCACTCTAAGTCAATTAGAATTTAAATGTAGGTCAAATGGCAGGGAGAAGAATGGGACCTGCAGCAATTCAGATCTCAGATGTTCACTTACTCTAGAGACAGAAGAATCATTTGCACGCTTATTCTATCTTCCAGAGCTGGGGGCATTTGGAAAGGCAGGTTTGTTCTCTGCTGCATATCTAATAGTGTTTTGGCCAACTAGTCTTAAAAGTTTCTGGGAAATTACTCTTCTGCCTTTGTCCTTGGTAGACTATTTCACAGCTGAATACATCTCATTCCTGATCTGCCCTTGCGAGTCCTAGCTATGACCTCCATACAGAACTTCACAACTTCTTCAAATATTTGGTGATTCTTTTACTTGTTTGCAGGGTGTTTGGTTACTTAGATTCAATTTGCCATGCCCCAGAACTAGCTGCAATACATTCGGAGCAACATCTGTGAAGTCAGCTATGTTGTAGTACAGAATCACAGAACTGTAGGGGTTGGGAGGGACTTCTAGAGATCCTCTAGTCCAATGCCTCTGCTAAAGCAGGTTCCCTGCAGTAGGCTGCACATGAAAGTGTCCAGGCTTGTTTCCAATATCTCCAGAGATAGGAGACTCCACAACCTCTCTGGATAGCCTGTTTCAGTGCTCTATCACCATCAAAGTAACGAAATTTTTCTCGATGTTTTTCTCAGAGGTTTCTTTGTTCTAATTTGTGTGCACTAGACCTTGACTTGTCACTGGGCACCATCAAAAGGAGCCTGGCCCCACCCATTTGACATCCACTCCTTAGACATTTAGAAGCATCCCCTCTCAGTCTTCTCCAGGCTGAACAGTCCCAGGTGTCTCAACCTTTCCACATAAGGGAGACACTCTAGGCCTCTAATCACTTTTGTTACCTTTCAGTGACTCTGTCCAGTAGTTCCCTGTCTTTCTTGAGCTAGGGAGCCCAGAAATGGACACAGTGCTCCTGATGTAGCCTCACTAGGGCAGAGTAGAGAGAGAGGGTCACCTCCCTTGACATGCTGGCCATGCTCTTGTTATAACACACCAAGATAACACTAGCCTTCTTGGCAACAAGAGCACGCTGCTGACTCATGGTCAACCTGTTGTCCACCAGGATGCCCAGGTCCTTTTCCACAAAACTCCTTTTGAGCAGGTCAGCCCCTAACACATACTCATGCATGTGGTTGTTCCTTCCCAGGTGTAGGACTCTACGCTTGCCCTTGTTGAACCTCATCAGGTTCCTCTCCACTCAACTCTCCAGATGGTCCAGGTCTTGCTGAATGGTAGCACAGCCTTCTGGTGTGTCAGCCACTCCCCCCAACTTTGTATCATCACCAGACTTGCTGAGGGAGCACTCTATCCCTTCATCCAGGTTGGTGATGAAGATGTTAAACAAAACCAGACCCAGCACTGATCCCTGGGGAACACTGCTAGTTACAGGCCTCCAGCCAGACTCTGTACCACTAATCACAACCCTTTGAGCTCTGCCAGTCAGGCACTTCTCAGTCCACCTCGCTGTCCACTCATCTATTCCACACTTCCTAAGCTTCATTACAAGGGTGTTCTGGGAGACAGTGTCAAAAACCTTGCTCAAGTCAAGGTAAACAACAGCTACTCTCTCCCCTCATCTACTCAGTTATGACATCGCAGAAGGCTACCGGGTTGGTCAAGCATGACTTCCCCTTGGTGAATCTATGTTAACTACTCCTGATAATCTTTTTTTCTTCCACTTGCTTGAAGATGTCATCCAGAATAGGTTGTTCTATTGGCTTCCCTGGGACAGAGGTGAGGCTGACTGGCCTGTAGTTTCCTAGGTCTTCCTTGTTGAAGGGCAGGAGTGATATCAGCTTTCCTCCCATCTTCAGACACCTCTCCCCTCCTGCATGACCTTTCAGAGATGATAGAGCGTGGTTTGGTAATGAATTCTGCCAGCTCTCTCAGCACTCCTGGATGCATCCCATCAGGGCCCTGGATTTGTTTGCGTCAAGTTTGCCTAGATGATCTCTAATTAGACCTTCTTTTCTCCAGACTCTTTTTCCTGAAAGTCTTATCGGTAAATACTGAAGCAAAGAAGCCTTCTCAGTGTCCTCTGTTACCAGAGCACCCAACTCATTCAGTAGTAGAACTACATTTTCCTTAGACTTCCTTCTGCTACTGATGTACTTAAAGAAGCTCTTCTTGTTGTCTTTGATCTCTCTCTCCAGATTTAATTGCAGGTGGGCCTTAGTCTTCCTCAGGCATCCCTTCATGCCCTGACAGTGCTCCCATATTCCTCCCAAGTGTCCAGATCCTTTTCCCACACTTCTCTTTACAGTTCGCAACAACTCTACTTGTATTGATCAACTTTGCTAGAGTTCAAAGAAGAGGCCCCTGAAGAAAGAAGGGCCAAGATGCAATCACTCAGTATTACTGAAAGTTCCTGGAGAGCTCTGGCAAGCCACACAGTAATTGCAAAATTCAATTAAATACTTACGTGCACCAGCACAAACATGTCTATGAACATAGCTATGTCATGATGTCATGAGCTACCCAAAATATCGCTTCTAAACTACTTTCCCTTTTTGCCTCCTCTCCACTCCCTCTGCTGCTCATTAAAACTCATCTCTCCCATGTACAATGGTGGAGAGTCAGCAGGTTGCCCAGGTAGCATTAGCTAATGGGAACTGACAGCCTGCTACCATTTTCTGAAGGTTTTTTTTTTTTTTTTTTTTTTTTTTTTAATATATATATGCCTGTCTTAGAGACTGACTAATTCTACAGGATACTTTTATAATGGGGAGACTGACCTCGGGCAGGAGACTTTTTGTGTCACTGTGAACAAGTGAAATGAAGACATGATGGGGTTGGCAAGAACTCTCTAGCAGCAAAAGGCAGGGAGAAGAAAACTGATGTACAGCAAGAATATCTGCTTAACCATAGCAGGCAACTCAGTGATTGGTCCTCTAATGAACAAGTCGGGATCTTGTAAAAAACAGCTTTAACTGATGATAAGCTAGAATACTGGACAAGTTACGAGAAGTGTTTTCCCACTGATTTACAGCACTCTGGATCCAATTAAAGCACTCCTTCCCTCTGCTAGCCAATGCCTCTTGATGTTTGCAGGCTATCTCACAATGACTTATTGGGACGAAGTTTGGAGTGCCTTTTTGTACATGGTTTTGGGCAAAGTAATTTTTACTACATTTTGTCATAGAGATGTGGAAGTAAAAAAGAAAAATAATATTCACAGTATGGTTATCTTTTGTACTTACAGAAAGTAAATAATGCTCTTACTGATAGTATTTTCCTGCCGAGGTGTCATGTCTGATATGAACTTTAGCCTGAAGGACTCAGTACCCTCTTTCTTTCCCAGGCTCAGCATCCCCGGCTGAAATATGAAATAATTTCAGCCCTCTCTTCAACTGAACGACAGATTCATCCCAAGAACCAATTTTTTTTTTTTTTTCCATTCAGGACTTCTGAGTCTGCCACAAAAAAAGTCATCCAGAATCCTACATTCCTTCTCCTTGTGTGGTGCCAGTGTGCCCCAGCTATACCTTTTTAAAAAAACAGGTCCCTCTGCTCCTAGCTCAGTAATACCGAGTTGGAAAGCTGAAGACATGAAGGTACATTTTCGTAAGAGCATGAGATAGCTCTTTCCATCACTCGTCTGAGGTTCCCCTTCCAAGACTGGCCAATGGCTGAGTGTAGCAGACCAAGGAGGAACAGAAACTACAAAAAAACCTGAAGATTAGCATCTAAAGCAATTTCCTGTTTCACATGTTCACTTCACATTACACATAGTGAGTAAATTTTGCCTTGGAGATCCCTCTAGATCCTGAAGAAGTCTTTATGCACCTAATTCTTGTGAGTTACTATACAACAGCTCTTTGTAGGGGTCTCCATGTCAAAAATTTCAGTGAAAACAGATACAAGATTTTATCTCCTTTAACTTCTCTGCAGATGGATGAATGCTGCTGCTGCTTCACCCTCACCAATATGCCTGCATTGCATTTAACACTTTTGTTCTGAGGCCTTTCTCCACCTCAGTTATTCTGCTTTTGCCCACCTGCTGAATTCAGTGCATTCCCAAGGAGCATATGAGTGCTTCACATATGCACTTCTAACAGACCCATGTAATACTTTTACGCTTACAGATCCTTTCCTTCAGGTTGGATGGCACAGAGAGTGGTCTTGGCTTACCCTTGTTAGTGGCAAATGTGCAGTGTAAGCCATCAAGGTTAGGTGTTCACTATTTCATTAGTGGGCCAGCAGACACAAACGCCAGATATATGGTGCATTAAAAGGCTGCATTTCCTTCCTAAAGATGGTTATCACAGTCAGTATGGATTGTAGCTGTTTTTAAAGTGATCAACTGCGCTGTAGCAGCAAGGAATAAGGCCTAACCAATTGGCTGGGTAGAGCTCCAAAGCCCCAATTCAAATTCATCCAGTGCTGAGGGAGCCCTATCTCTGAGACAGTGGTTTAAGTTCTTTGGTACGGGAATTAGGGCAGGAGTGGGAGATAAATTTTATGTTTTATATTTTACTCAGTGCTGTTCACTCATCCCTACAACCATCCAGCATGCCCTAATTGCTTCAGTATGTCCCTGCAAAACAGAAATCGGGAGTGACTGGGTAAGAGGCATACAAAGATATAGAACTAAGATGTACACAGAAGCAGTCGTCCAGTAATGATGACCAGCTGTCACAGGCAGCAAAATGCTCTTGGCAGTTGGCACTGGTGAATTTTCAACTACCCGCTGGTCACTGCTACCCCATTAATTGTGGGCACTATGCCCAGCCTACATTCCTGAACAGCTTTTTTCTTTCTCTTCCCCCTCCTCACGGACTTCTAACGCAGTTAATAAAAAATTTATCAGGGCAATAAAATAAACAGCAATTTGATTTGATCTGGGAGCCAAAGAGAGGGAGGTTTCTGCTATTCAGGTGCAGACTTGGGAGTTTCTGCAACTGCTGGAAGACGTGCTCACCGAACCAATAGGATTAGAAAAATTGAGTTGCAGGGTAGGTTTTGTTTGTCTGTTTGTATGTTTTCAAGAGAATGGAAGGGTCTGGGTGGCACACCAGTCAGTAGCGTGCTCTTAAACCCCAAGAAGAAGAGGGTAATACTGTGAAATTCATAAGGAGCGATGGGTTTTGCAGAACCACAGCAGCGCTCTACAACTGCAGGCGTCAGTGAGTAAATATCTGGGGTTTTGTTTTTAAATCTTACATAGTTCTTTTCTCAGGAAGAAGAAAGGAGGGAGAAAGAAGCATTTGGGTCTAACGCTACCAGTGTCCTAAAGGAGTTCAAGGACTAGTAAGACAAGGGCAGCACAAAATCCAGGAGAAAAAATGGAGTAGCCTAGAATAGTTTGGGCTAGAAAAGGAATACTCATCTAGTGAAAAATTTAGCATCTGCCTCAGGGCTTTCCTGGGCTGGTGGCTCAGGGAGCAGCAAGTGCAGAAACCTTTTCAAGGGAGTCCCCTGCCCTCTGGCTCAGCATCAGGCAAAAGTACTCAAACAAGGAGATGGCAATCTTCCACTGGGAGAGCTTGTGAGAATTTATGGCAGGCTTAAAACAAGAGATTTGGAGGGAAAAGCAGCTGCCTGTTGCGAGAACAGGTAAATATATCAGGGACTATAACCAAAACATTATCCACTACAGAACAGATTACAGATTAAAAGGAAAGGTACTGTTAAACCGCTTAACGTTGCAAAGTCCAGGTTACGGCAAGAGAAGGAGTCAAGGCCAGTCAACTCTGACAGGGAGACAGTGTTAGACTGTGGCTAATAACAGTCTCCAGAACTGGTCTCTTACACAGTGTTGCTTTCCTGCATAAACACACAAGTTGGATTCATGTCACCAGATTTCAGATATCAAAAAGTTTGCTGTGTAAATTTCAATTAGGCTTGCACTACTAACATTTAGACGTATAAGATTAAAAGTGTGATCAATCTCACCTACATTACACAACTTCTGTTTGCATGGCTAAGTGTCTGTATAGACAAGAGATGCAACCTTAAAAGAGAGCTACAGATGAAAAATGGAGTGACAGAGAAGTGAATTTCTAGACCTGAATTGTAGTTCTGCCTCTGATGGGGCACTTGTGCAATTTATCTAGCAGAACCAAGTACACACCCTGGATTTCTTAAAACAAGGTGAATCCTTTATGATCTTGAATGGCTATGATGTCTGTACTATCAATATGGTTTACTAACTTTTGCTCCAGTTTTTGGAGAGCTATGCACATGAGTTCAGTCTCAGTTTCTCTTATGGAATGGCTCTGGTGCATCCTCTTCGGAGGACGTTCAGGCACAGCTGACAAGGCCAGCCCACTCCAGACATGCAGACCGTGCCAGCTTTGGCTCCCTTGACCTGGGAAAATCCTCCAACAAAAACTCTGCAGTCCCCAGCTTTTAGATTCTTTCATGCACTCTTGTGCCATGTAACACTCACTCCTGGCACTGAGTTATAAAAATACCAGTGTGCCAGACTGTCCCAGCCTTCTCATTATTCCAGACTCTTCTAAGCAGAAAATACAACAAATCAATCAACTAACTAAAAAAAAATAAAAATGCATGTCTCAGAGCCACAGAGGC
Organism: Alectoris magna; assembly: GCA_030625065.1. NCBI lineage: Eukaryota > Metazoa > Chordata > Aves > Galliformes > Phasianidae > Alectoris > Alectoris magna. Next base: position 114,478,049 of record CM060560.1, read on the forward strand.
ACAACAGGGAACAAGGAGGAGACCAGCCCCTCGCCAGTGCCCAGTGCAGTGTCAGCATGATCTGTCCCAAAGGGTAGGACAACCACGTAGCATGAACACAAGCCAGTCTATGCCATCTGGCCTGGAGTCCAGGGCTTTCTCTGGTACTGTCCACAGAGGCAGTACAGGCACAGCCAAGGTGTCAGCCTCAATTGCAAAGATGGTCTACAGACTTTGTACACCTGTAAATACTCTCCTGGAATATAATCAGACCACAAATTACATGAACATTCTACAATAGTGAAAAACACACTCACTGCCATCCTCTTAAACAGGCTAAGGAGTTGGCAATGAGAAAGCCAAGGTACCCTAATTTGAAGTGCCAAGGTTGGTCTCTTTATGGATTTTTGTTCTCAGTCTCTTTCCAGTGGGTCAACAAGTGGATTAAACTTCCAGAGAAGATCACAAACCGGGAGCTCTGTGCATACATAATCCTGAAGATCATTGCTGGATTTGTATAGTCAAGGTCGTAAGGCTTCTACAACAGATAGTCCATTCTGTGGTTATCTGGGGAGTTTTATCCTACTTTGCCAAGTATTTTGTCTTTGCATTCAAAACAGGAACATACCCAAAAGTCACATTCCCATTATACTAACAAAAGGACAATCATTTTGAAGAGACACTCCAGACTACAGCTGCTGCAGTGGCACCCGCATGAGGGCAACAAGAAATTTGTTTAGGTTTATGATCTTCCTTCTCGGCTCCTCTCCCTTTCAAAGGCTCTTCACACCATGTGCTTTACTTTGCCTGTCTTCACTGGCTTTTAACACGTTGATATACTCACCACACAGCAAAGCTGAGAGCCAAACCTTCCAGTTAACACAACGCTGACATATGAGTCACTCACCCATTAATTCAGAGAATATGCTACTCCAAAAGTAATGCCCCCTGTTTCACTGTGTCGGCCCACGATGTCAGAGGCAGATGTTGGCGGTATGGCAAGAGTAGAGGTTGAACATTTCTGCCAATATTGTGTTATATGCTGTTGCTGTGTGACAGATGGCAGCAGAGAGGCAGTCTGACAGAATGACCTCTGTTATGGAATTATGGGTGAAGAAAAGGTGGGTCACTGACTTTCTCCAGGAAGAAAAAGATGGCAGTCACTGACATTCATCAGTGCTTTCTGGACATCTATGAAGACCAAACAGTGGATGTGAGTACAGTGAGGTGGTGGGTGGTGCATTTCGGCGACATGAAAGACAAGTCATGTTCCAGATGGCTACACACAGCTGTCACACCACAAAATGAAGAGTGTCTCAATCAGCTCATCCATGTGAATTGGTAGATTACGACCATGGAACTGTGCATGGAGCTCAATATTATTTTCAATTCCTTGGAAGCGATGGTTGCAATGTTGGAATATTGCAGAGTTTGTAACAGGCATATCCCACAAATGTTCGCACAGGAACAGACAGAACACCATATGCAGGTTTGACAGGACCTTCTGAACTAATACCAGGCTGAAGGTGACAGTTTTCTGGATTGCACCTGACATGATGAGGTGGTGATGAGACATGGTGCCACCACTACAAACTGGAGTCAAAATGGCAGTCTATGGAGTGGCAACAGGTGAATTCCCCATCAAAGAAGAAGCTCAGACGCAGTCCACTGCACTGCCTTTTAGGATAGGAAAGGGAGATCCTGTTGCGTTTCCTAGAACATGGACAAACCGTCAACTCTGACCACTACATCATGACACTGACTGAGCTGAAGGCTTAAACTTCCAGAGTCAGGCCAGAGATTATGACAATCTTTCTCTTGGAACATGGTAACACCAGGCCCCATACCACTTGGAAGACCATGAAATATATTGCCATTCTTGGCTGGGCTGTCCTACCACACCCACAGTATCATCCATATTTGGCACCTTCTGGCTTCCATCTCTTTGGGCCAATGACAGATGGACTGCTTGGGCAACACTTTCCTAGCAACAAAGCTGTCACGGCAGTTGTGAAACAGTGGGTCACCTCCACTGGTGCAGATTCTTATGAGCACAGAATGCAGGCTCTTGTTCATCACTAGTGAAAATGCATAGTTAATGGTGGTGACAATGCTGAAAAGGAGTGTTTTGTAGATGAGAATTTACTCTGTCAAACATTGTTACTATGCTCTTTGTATCTGTTGTGGTTTCCATGGAAATAAATAGGAAGCATTACTTTTGCAGCTACCTACATGCTTTATGCTAGTCCTGACATAGAACTTCTTCTGACATAGTTCTAATCTTCTTGCGGACATTTTTGTTAATGGTTCCCAAGCCAGCTTGTGATGGCCCTGCCAGGCAGACCACTACTAACCTCCCTTACAACCAAGACTAACTGCAGCCAGGATGCTGGGAAAAGTGCAGCTCAAAAGCTAAGGGCACCCAAAGGTGAGACTCCATTGCATTAACAGCACCATGAGAGTCCCTTCACCACACATTCAAAGGGAGTATCTCCTTACCTTATTAAAGGCAAAAGACTTTTCTAATACTGCAGGCAGAGAACACTCAGAATGGAAAAGAGAAGATAATAGGCTGCCAGAGGCCCAATTTACGAACCCCAAAATTAATGAGTCATTCCAATTAAATTATTTGCCCTAAATTAAAACTTATCACCAAAATCCAATTCTCGTTTCATTAAAGAGGACCTCCCTAGTTATCAATTTTTTTTTCCTTCACAGATTATTTTTTTTTTTAAAGGTAACCTTCATGGAATGAGAAGAAAAATGTAGTTGTACTCTACTTTTTTTGTTTGAGGAGTCCCTGAAAGTTTTACATTTTAACAGTTTCTCATTCCTACGTGTGTCTACATAATAAAGATACTCCTGGAACAAACTCTAGGAGATTGGAGAAGTACCATCAACTAGACAATGTAAGGCAAATCTGATGCCTGAAGATGGAAGGTATTTTATGCGTAGCTTTGTCCAAGCCTCAACAGCCTCAGCCTTTTGCTATCAGAACTGACCATGCTCTCAATCCCCGTTTTTGGATTTCCAAAGAGACTGCCAAAGTGAAAGGCGGGCAGACGAGTGATGGAACTCCTGATGTGCCTTTGAGAAACAAACCGATCTCTTGATTCAGAAGTCTGAATAGTCCCAGACTTCCATACACACAGCTCAAGAAGGGCTTGATTCCTCCTACCACAGGTCTCCCTACTGACAGTCCAAGCTGTGACAGAGACTCAGCATCGCCAATGACATCCACCATGTGCTAAATCGGATTGCCAAGGTGAACCTTGGTTTCTTTCCCAGGAACAACCTGGATGCTGCTATTGTTTTTAAAACCCATTACCTTTCTCCAGTCTTCTGTTGGAGATTAACACATTTTAACCTAATATTTACTTTTCTGAAGACATTTTCAAAAGCTGGGGTTGATTTTGAGAAAGTGCTCCCTGTCTGAATACTCACTAAATGGAAGCCATATGTCTAAGTATCTGTTTCGGTTTTGTCTATTTTGTTGTACTCACATTTGGCAAGCTATTTTTTTTCCCCTTAACTATTGCATCACAGGCTTTATTAAACCAAGCTGCTATTCTGTTATTTTGGAGATTTTTTTTTTTATTTTTTATTTTTTTCAAACAACCAACTACTGACGTTTTAGCAGCTATATAGGAAATGTGATATTAAGTCATTATTTTCTCAGAATGCTTCTTCACTTTCTGGTGAGTAAGGAGCTGCTACCGGGGTAGCAATTCCAGTATTTCTAAAGATAAAAAGAAGAGCTCGAGTGCTGAAAAAGCCATCAAAATCCAAACACTGAAAACCTATCACTTAATACAGTTTATCATTTGTTGTTTTTATGGAAAGTAGCTGGAGGCATATCCTCCAAGCTATAGCTTACATGCACACCAGAACTACAGATGACACATCTGCAGGGAAGTGAGATGATGGCCAGCAACTGGATAGAGACAAGTCATAGGAGCACAAGGTTACAACGAGATGGCTGGGATCAATATGCACTGTGCAGACACAAACGCGTGGTAGGAAGACGCAGCACAGATACAACATAACAAATCATCTGCCTTCTCTCACCTTCAGATCCCAAAGTCACCTTTACAAGGACAGTCTCACATTAGAAATATTATTACCTTGTTTCCTTTCCTGATGTGCCTATTTCTTTCTTTCTGTAATTAATTCATATTAAATGGAAAGCTTTTAAAGCAGGAATGAAATTTGCTTCTTTCTGCAAGTCTGGATGTTGTTTTTGAACTGTTGGCTCAATCCAGGTTTATTTTACAATCTGTTTCTAGCCAAGTCCAATTGTCTTGACGCCAGTGAAACAAAATTCCCTTTAATTTCAGTGGAATCACAATTTTGATCCAGGTCCTTATCCACTAACACACAGCTACAAGTGTAGACAGTAAAACATCAGCCAAACCCACAGACTTTGAGCTGCTGGGTCCCAGGAATCTGGAATTTCAAGAGAATCCCATATGGAGCTTTGGGCATGGCAGATTTGCAGTATCAACTCCACAGGAACCAGTGAAATAAGAAACACATTAAAAAGTAACACACTGTTCCATGAGTTAACAATGCCTGGCTGTCCTAGGTCCTCCTGTCTCATCCCTCTGACTGCCTTCAGCGCCCTTGACCAGTTTTGGTCAACATGGCACCAGCCAGCTGGCACACCCATAGCTCCAAATCAACATGTAGCTGAAAACCTTTTTGTATGTCCTGTCAGAAAGGGAAGCAATAGGAGACCAGGAGACATTAGTGGGAATGTTTCAAGGCAGGGTCAAGGTCTCAGTGGATAGGAGAGGTGCTGGAGGTAGCTGAGCAGAGGATTACCAAGAGGAAGGACAGGCAAACAGCATAACCATGCAAACAAAATCCTACATGCTGTGTTTCCTTAGCAAGCCAAGCTAACTTCAGCATCTCTGGGGTTTGAATATAATAAAAACTCAGCTAAGCAAACCACAAATCTAGCTAACCTCAACTTGGCAGTATTTCTTTCAAGTGAAAGGAAGAAAATAAAATGGATAGTAAAGCTGCAGAAAAGGTTGATCTGAGAAATAGAAAGGTGGAGCATGATTAACCTTTAGCTCTCATCTGTAGTGCAAGAAAAAATACAAGCTGATCCTAAAATTTCTACTGGAGACTAGATATACATCTTTTATTATTGTAGGGTAGAAATACAAAGCTTTAGATTAGATCAGATCTTGTGAGAAATTTTTCATTTTATAAAAAAAGTCATTGCTCATCTTCAAACTACTAAGCAGTTACAGGCTTGTTATTTACAATAAACATTACAAGGGCTGCTTTCAAAGTAATGTCTCCTATTTCATTATGTTGGCCCATGATGTCAGAGGCAGATGTTGGTGGTATGGAAGTAGAGGTTGAACCTTCCCACCAGTGTTCCCTTACATGTCGTTGCTGTGTGACAGATGGCAGCAGAGGGGCAGTCTGACAGAATGGTGTCTGAAATGGAAGTGCAGATGAAGCAAAGGTGGGTCACTGAATTCCTCTGTGGGGAACAAATGGCACCCACTGACATTCACCGACATTTGCTGAACGGTTATGGAGAACAAACAGTGGATGTGAGCACAGTGAGGTGGTGGGTGGTGCTTTTCAGCGGTGGTGACAGTGGGGCATCTCCACAGGTGCAGCATTTTAGGAGCATGGCATTCAGGCTCTCGTTCATCAATGGCAAAAATGCACAGCTAATAGTGGTGATTGTGTTGAAAAAAAACCCATGTATTGTAGCTCAGAATATTCTCTATCAAATAGTGTTATTGTGCTCTTTGTATCTGTTGTAGTTTCCATGGAAATAAACAGGAGGCATTACTTTCAGAGCACTTTTTATCTGCAAAACAGATTTTTCCTCAACAATTGACAAGACTTTGGTCATCATGGAGGGAGTAAGCACCAGGAATATACAACTTAGGATGTCAAAGGGGCTATATCCTGTTACAGGCAAATCAAGTTGAGGTTCAAGGCTTGCAGCAGGTCGAAACGACTCTTTTGCTGCCATGGATACTGCTGTTCCAGCCATGAGAGAAGGAACACATTTGGATATATGATTAATGGCTATCTGCACTCTCTCCATGGGTAGCAGACATGGGACTAGATTCTCGCTGTTTATGGAGCTGAAAGCAAATATTGTCTCTACACCAGTGCCTTTCAGCCCAAACTAAGACATGGGATGGCAGACTGAGTAAACTGGACAAAGAAATATCAAGGGAAAATGTTTCGCAGCATTGGTCTGAACGTCGAATCAGCTGAACAGGCAAAATCATACAAAGTCAGATGATACTTATCTTAAAGAGACCACTCAAGCTAAGATGAGTTATATATATACGGAACTGGATTATCATATCAAGACCCTTCCTCCCAGCCACAGGAAAACATTCAGTACATTTTATGCAAAATTTTTTCCTCCAAAATGAGTAAGCATTTTTTGAAGTATTCTGTTTTTGTCTCTTGCCTGCACCTGCAAAGCAAGCACCAAAATACTTCCAGAAAAACTTCCTGGTTTATGCACTAAGTGCTGAGAGCCAACCTATAAAACAGAGCCAAAACCTACACTGCATAGTAACATTCCAGCCCAGCCTAGAGATAGGAAAATAGAAGTTAAAAGGAATCAGAACACTACGGGGAGGCCATAAACACATTAGATTGGGAGTGGCAGGAAGTTCCTTGGTAAACTATGAAACACCAGGTGCAATTTGTTGTAATTTATGGGTTTGGGCAAAAAAAAACCCAAAAACAACACACACACAAAAAAAGAACAGCATAGAAAACCTAGAAAGGCTGCTACCACTACTACTGTGCACCTGAAATTCTAGAATTGCTTTGCTGGTAGGAAATTACAGTCCACAATAACAACAGAAGGGGGGCAGCAAAATCTACTGTGCTTTGGTTCCCCAAGATGATTCTCTGCTCTCTCTGCTTATTTTCCCAACCAATCTGATCTGCTGTCACTTCCTTCTGTGTACGTTGGTCCTGTCTCTCCCAGGCCTGTAGTAATCCAAATTTATCTCCTCCCTCCAATCTTTTCTTCTTCTCCTGCACCATTTCCAGTAAAATGATCTTTTTTCTCCCTCCCAGAAAATTCATACTCCCATGTTATCTCATTATTCTTTGCAACAGCATGCCAAATTCGCTGTCGTTTTCCCACTGGAGCTATGTCCTGAAAAAGACAAAGTGGTCTGTGCTCATTCTTACCTACTGCAGACTCCCTGGAATTGAAAATGCTACAGTGCTACCACTCAGAAAGATCCCTCTGAATTCTGGGCTCTGCGCCCACCAAGCAGGAAAGAAAATGTATCTCAGAGAACAGCACCTGACTCCAACATCCTTATTGTTTGGCTAGCAAAGGAAAAATAGCTTCAGCTCTCTTCGAGTTGTTCTGCTTCTAGCACAGGGGTGGGAAGGCCGGAAATGCCAGGGGAAGATGGGCCCCCATCAAAGTCCTGCTGAGCTTGAAACCAGCTCTGGTCTCCAGTGACCATCTGCAAGCACTGAGAGCCACTGACCCCATATCTGTCAGGGAATAAACTGGAAGAGAATGACAGTAAGGAGCCCCACCCCACGCTCCCCTCTACAGCTGCTGGAGACAAGTTGACATGTCTGTGGGTCAGTTCATCTGATGAAGTTTGGCTGGCTCCTTTTGGTTGAGCTGGTCAGTGTCCTAGAAAGGCCTGCTTCTCCTCACTAGTGATAGAAGGAGTCCAAGGTGACTCACTGCAGTGGAAACATCTACATTTGATCACATGAATCTCTGTCTCACTGGCTTAGCCCCAGGGCATCCAGCAATATTTACATCCATCTGATATCTGACTTCAGGTTTCCATAAAAGACACTGGCGTGCCTTGCTTCAGTTGTGTCCAGAAACACTTCCCATAACTCTGAAGTCTAAGGCAGAATTTTCCCCTATGCTTATCTTCAGCAGTGAGGGCAAAGGCTGCGTAGATGGAAAACCCCCTTCCTCCTCAGCTCCAGAACTGGATTTTACCAGGGAGCTCACTACCAGGACAGTCTTTATACGCAAGAAGCCTGGCTAGATTCAGCTGCCTTTGTGGACAAGAAATTTTCCTCTGTAATGCATGCACCAAGTCCTTTAATTTCAGGAGAGTGGATAGAGAAGGGCAACAGCTAATTTTCTATATAGAGTTAATAATAAATTTTCAGTGGTTAAATCTCAGCATCAACAACTACATCTTCGTACCACTTAGAAACAATGAATGGTCAATTCTGAGTCTTTGTAAGCAAGGAGCTCTACAAAGGACGTGCGTAATGGAGAAAGGCTACACCCTGTGTGGTTCTTTCCACACAATAATGCCTGTGATCAGTTGGAAGAAAACTGGAGGATTTGGCCTTTCGCTGGTACGCACTGATTTTGAGTTTGTGATTAGGGCTGGGCAGTAAACAAGAATTCCTCTTCATGAGAACTTGCTGCTGACACTTCCAGAGTTGTTTTTGTTCTGCCAAAATGACAAAGCCCTTTTGAATTTTTGTCATGAAATAAACATCTAAACAAGGGAGAGCACACATCCTTTGAACTGCCAATAACTGGGAATCACAAGAAATGTTAGAGGCTGCATGAGTCCCAGAGTCTGAGCAAAAAGGCAAGCGTGAGTTCTCCATACGCCAAATATGACCATTAGCTTTTAGATAGATTATGGTAATTCTGTATTTTTTCCTCTTCTCAGTTTTGACCACAAAAGGAACCTAAGACCTCTAAAACCTTCCTGATTAAATTTTAATCAAAGCCAAAACCAGTCAAATGTTTTTGTTCCACTGATAAGTTCCCGGCCGCCTCCATTCACAGTGATGCCTTGCTGTAAAGTCTCTTGACAGCAAAACCAGCAACCATCTGCTTGCTCCTACCTGAGAGTAATTTAGCTCGAGCTGGATGGTTTTAAGCTTTTATTGCCAAAAGTTCTAAACCCCATGCCTGCTAATATCTCTGTGTCTTTGTGCCTGTGACCCTGCTAAGTGAGGACTACAGGGATTTATCCTCTGACATTTATTTATGTCTGAAAAGGGCCTGAGGCTACAGCCCTAAAAGAGCCCAAGACAGGGCTTGGAGAGGGGCAGCCACCAGGTTCCCTTTATGACTCACTCTCCTAGAACAAGTTACTGAGTGTACAGGAACAAACAATTAAACATCCCCTTTATAAACACCTAGAGGATAATAATGCAGTAAAGGAAAAAATAACCAATGCACTTTTGGCAAACATATATCTTGTCACCCCTTTTTTTATAGGATAACTGGCATAGTGGATAAAGAGGGAGCAGTGTGTGATATATCTTGACTTGAGCAGGCCTGACAGCCTTCTGAACAAGCTAAGAAAATATGGCAGATGTTAAATCACCATCAGGATGCTTCAAAGAGCTGCAATCAACAGACAGCTATCTGCGAGGAGGGAGGTTTTCTGAGTTGTTACCACAGTCCTCTTCGTGCCCTGATCTCTTTAATACTTCACTTAACACCTTTGGGATGCAATAGAAAGAAGGCACCTGACTTTCAATGATGACACCAAGTTGGGGGCCACTGCAAGTACCTTGGAGACCACCTCCATGGAGAAACCAACTGGATGGAAAGCAACAGCAGCAAGCACAAGTGCTGTGCTCGGGAAGGGGGAAATCACAATTAATGCTCAACTGCAGAAACAGATAATCTGCAGCAAGTCACAACATGACTACCTGAGATTTAGAGAGCTGCAGGGACTAAATAAGAGAAAACAATGAGGTGTTCTTGTAAATACAAAATGAATTTCATCTCATTCTGGAGTTAGCTAAGTAAAGCATGATATGATAAACATTACAGTCACTTATTTGCCTTTCACCTGCACAAATGAGTCCTAAACTAGAACTTTTGCTTTGGTTCTGGACAGTATATTTAAGGAAAAGTGTTGCCAAATTATACAGTAGTGAAAAAAAGTACAGTGTAAGGGATGGAAAATATGACTTGCGAGAAATCAGCCTGTTACACTGGACTGGAGAGATCTAAGACACGGGGTTTAATGGGCAGGTGAAAGGTAGTTTTGAGAGGAAAAGGAGGATAAATTATTATCATCCGTTAGGGAAGGATCATAAATATTTGGTAACAAAATCAGTTTGGATCGTATCTTACTAAAAGCTTTCCAGGCACAACAAGAATGAGATAATGGCCACGCATAGCTTTCAAGATGTGGGGTCTCTTCAGAAGATACACGTTGGAAGCAGCCAACATCTAGCTGATCTTGTCTCTAGTGCATAGGAAAGGACCACACTGCCTCTTGCGGGTCCTTCCAGATCTTTGCATCGCTGATCAGAGGCAAAAAAAAATATTCAGAGTAGCAAATGAAAGTCTCTAATTGCCACTACACCCACAGTGCGGCAGCACAAAATGCTGGTGGTTTATAGCTGCCTTGTCATGCCTTCACCTCTATGTGAAGGGCACAGTACCAGTGCTTGGTAGTGACTGAGTTGGGCAGGGACAGCTGCTTCCAGCTCAACCCACTCTGGCAACAATGCTGGCTACCTGAGTCAGAAAGACAGAAGAGCTGGCCAATCTTTGGGCAGTGGATGTCTACACCTCCAGTAGAGCCGACTTTGAGTTTGAAAAAGGGGAAAGAGTAATGAAGGGTGCTGGATAATCTTAAATTCTATGATTTTCTCAAGAGTGGAAATGCAACTCCACTAAGCTGTGATGATCTAAATGCAGCCAATTCTTAGGAAATATCAAAACCCATCTCTTCCAGCTGGCATTGTAGTTATAGAAGTGGCCTTCCCTATTTATAATGCACCAATCCTGTACCTATTTACTTGTTTATCTCTGATATAGCTAGCCCATCTGTTTCTTGGGGTGAGGGGGCTGGGTTTTTGCAGTGACCATCTAGATGAGGTTGTAGAAAAATGAGAGATTAAGGCCCTGCCTCTGGTACCCAGTGCAGGGGAGCAGATACATGGGACGTCACTAACTGAGCAAGACAAAGGGAATGAGCACAGCTGCTGTCCGTCAGCAGCCCCTGCAGGACGTCTGGTGGCAAGTGAGGGCAGCACCAGCCTCATTGCTTACAAGGAACTTCTGATGGTCAGCCCAGGCATCCTCCTGCCAGACCACCACACCAATCAACTAACAACCCTGCTACTTAATTTTTTCAGGAGCTGTGTCCTATTTATTTACTTTTAAGTTTGGGATGCCCACTGCTTTCTGTAGTCCACGTTTTTAATTTTATAACACAAAAGCATGAGAAGGAAATAAATTATATTAAATAAGAAACCTAAAAAGCTTAGCACACGACTCAATACCCAAACTCCTCTCATTTGCACTAGTGACAGACTATTTTTCAGGCAGGCAAACTGCACACCTGGGAATAATAATAATAATCAATATGAGAAAATAATACTGTGAGAGAAAAGGGATATTTTGCAGCATATACCAGCTTCTAATAAATTAGTTTTATTAGTTAAGATTATTTAAAATGAATTATTCATTAGTTTTAAACTAATAGAAATATGGTTTAAAATAAGCCTAATTCCTCCAAATTGTAAAGGAATTCGTATTTATATTTCTCTCTCTTTTTTTTTTTTTTCTTAACCAAATTGTATTTACTTTTAGAAAAACTGAAGCTGTGAGTTTCATCTAATTACAGAATTCTGGGACCGGAAGCTTAAGAAGTAAGCATGATATTGCAGTGGGTCTATTGGAAAATCCACTGAACATGTTAAGCAAAGATTATCCACAGACACTGCTTTGAGGCATGTTCGAGTGTGCCAGTACCTGAATTCTCTCATCCTCAGAAAGGTGGCAGTAGCTTAGAGCTGGACACCCACACATTTAAGTGAAAGCTCAGCTGGAGAACTCAATTCTGCTGCTTACGCTTGTATCTAATAGGCACAAATAAAATTAATAATACATGTGTGTGGCTCTAAAATTCATTCATACCTATATTTTTCTTGACAGGTAAATGGAAACTGCATGCGGTCAGACTTTACCAGCGATAAACTACCTCCATGGTTGCAGCAAGCAGCAAGGCTGGGTACACCTCCAGGGCTCTGTGAGTGCATTTCATGCTGGGTGCATTCCCTCAGACTCTCACACAGTCCTGGAGACCTGCTCTGTGTGCTGGTGCCCATCACTCCTCATGCTGCTGAAGGGGGATTTTGCACAAGACAAATTGGGAACCTTCACTCTCACTGCACTCACATGTAAGGCATCACCTCTGACCACACATCCCAACTTTGCCTTGCAGATGAACGCTCAACAGGCTAGTTAGCCCTGAGCTGGCCAAGTAATAGCAGCGAGAGCCCATTTGTACATGCATTTACACACAGAATGATCCAAACATTAGCTGCGAGAAATAAAATTCGGAGCATTTTTCGTTGCTAGACAAATCCAAAGAGACAACAAACTCCTATCTAACTGATAACAAAGAAGCCCAACGTTTCTACAGTACGTATTAAGCACAGCCATACATACCTATCTATTTAAGCTAATCTATAAATATTTTAGATAAATAGGCAGATAGACTGAATTGTGGGAAGATTAAAATAAAAGAGTCAACTGTTTTGTTTGCTATTCTGGTCTAGGCAGGATGGAACCAGCAAACTCCATAATGCCCTTACCAGTAATTGGTGACCTCCTTGATGTGTTTACTCTCTATTATACCAAGCACACAGGCAGGCAGACAGGGCAATGCTGCTTCAGATTGCCAAGTTTCCAGTTCTCTGTAACATACGCAGGAGGAGGGCAGCTAAAAATGGAGTGCGTAACATAAGGTAGGCGGCTGCTACCACAGGTACCAGGTTTCACACATGCCTAGAGACAGTGCACCCTGCAAACCAGTGACCCTGCACAGAAAAACATCCAGGAAAATTAATTCCCCAGCCTTGCAAGAGGCTGACAACACAAGGCCAAAAAGCACAACACTCTTGCTGATGTCAGAAAAAAGAAAGAAAATCTGAGGAAAGAGATGGTGAAGAAACAAGAGAGCTATCTGGGAAGACGCAAGACAAGCACCTCATCACAACAAGCGGCATCATAAACAAATGCTTTCCCCTCAGAGCCAGAATGACCAGAGCCAAGAGCCAGGTTTGTATCTAGAATATACCTTGGCATCACTGATGTTCCCTGCTCTGTCACTGCTTTGGAAAGGACAGACTGATGTCAGAGCAAAGCCATGCCATGCCACAGAGGAAGGGGACAGTCCTGCTGGCTCTTGCTGTAAACTAAAGGAATTGCTCACTCCTGGCTGCCATTGCAAGGTCCACAGTCTACTGGCTCTGTGGTTTCCCTTAGAAGGACACAGATCCTTCTATCCACCCTGAATTTCTCTCTTTGCTCTCTTCTCAGGCATGTTGCTTACCTTGCACAATCAAGTAAACCTGGGAAGTCTTGGGGTGATGCTGTGTCTGCACTGAACATGTATAGGACCCCTCATCATAGACATCCACTTTCTGGATCCGCAGGCTGTACTCCAGGGGGTTTCTCTTCTCCAGCTCTACCCGAGGGTCCAGGGACCACTTGTCCTCTCCAGCAAAAATGATGCCAGAACGGTTTAACCAGGCCACCTTGGAGCTTCTGTCTTCTACATAACACCTGAAGAGGGTGAGAAAGGTGAAAGAGAGATTAACAAACATCTCCATTTTGTCCCTTCCCTTTACTGCATCGCTCAGATACTATTTAGTACAGTCCTGCTAGTATTGCAGCTCCTCACCACCATGGCCCACAGCCTGTTTCTTTCACAAGGATTTTTTGAAGGGTTTCATGGACATTTGGGATTTGGGGTGGCCACAGCTCCTGGTCTCACTTCCTGTTGTCTATAGCCTACACATGCACAACACATGACTTTGGAAGGCCACAAGAGATCCTGGTCACCAGATCCCTTCTAAGTGCCAGTAAGGAAAGTTCAGAAGGAGTCCTTCACATGCTCACCCCTCACCTTCAGAAGTTAAGCACACAGAGGAGTTGTGTTCCCAGCCCCCTGCCAGTCTAGAGGGCAAAGGCTCAGGGCTCCAGCTTTGGCAGCTCAGCACACAGCTTCTCCAGCCCTCAGTTTCCGCAGCACAAGGGGAGGAAGTTGTGGTGTTCAGCTCACAGCTGAAGAAGATGTGGGGACTCAACTCCTCTCTCTCCTGGCAGCTGTACCCACCAGGGTCAGGCTCATACAGGCTGAGAGGGTTTGTCCATCAGCAACCTATAGGATAGAGCAGCTCAGTCAGCAGAGCTTTTGCTCTTCCATTGCTCAGAGCTCTGCTCACAGCCTCCTGGCATCCAAACAATCTAGCACCTTTCCCCGGCACTATTCAGGCATGTGTTGCTTTTGAGAGAGAGAAGAGAGAGGATAAAGATTATCACTTCGAGATAAGACAAATATTTGACAGTAGGCTAGTAGGCTTTCACACAGCCTCTTAGCACGGGTCAGACATCTTCCAAGTTCCTCTCCTTGAACGTATTTCATTCAGGCCGTGCCACAGCTGTGTCCCGTGTGATGTGACCCCACCATGCAGCCAGCACTTCCCACTCCCCTGCTCTGTGGATGCTCTCTGGGTTGTTCTGGGTTACCCGGGGGCAGGAGGAAAGCCAGGTTGTGTGGGAGTAGCTGAGAGGCTCACCAAGCTGCTGGCCAGGCTGGAAGCAGGCCTGATTTGACAAACATTTGCTTTAGAGAGCAGCCCAAAAGACCCCAGCCCAGGGTTCAGTCTTTCTGGAAGGTATTCCAAGATCCTCTGTGCACATTTTGGATTTGTGAAAATCCCAAGGGGGATGGTGTCAACAAACTAAGCAGATTAACAGCTGCAGCTGAACTCAGTGGGCGTTGAAGTTTCTTAGTCACTTCTGAAACCACAGCACACCTATCTGTATGAGCAGAGTACAACAGACACAGCACAGCACCAACCCAGCCATGCTGCTTTCTGGACCTGCACTATATGGCACAGCATCGCTGCTCTGACTGGAGGCAGGCAGGGCATTTCTGTGCCATGCTTTGTGATGAGGTACAAAGATGCCCCTGCCACGTCCCTTGGGAATGCTCACCCAGGGACTCTAAGTGGCTGAGAGGAGGAGGAGAAGCACTACAGAAGACAAAAACTGTGTTGTAACCTGTTGCATGCTGGTTTTGCCCAGTCATCCCTAGCTCAGTGGTACAACCAAAATAACGTGAGGGGGAGAGAGAAAGAGAAGGCAAGGAGGAAAACTGGAGGAGTGAGCAAACTGCATCTGAACTACTCATCTGGGCATACCTGTTCCTCTGAAACTTCCACAGAAAATCAATGTACGAGTGTGGAAATTCCAAGCCCAGGTATGCTCCAGATATACACCCAGGTTTCCCAGCAGGTCCGGCTGCACACGCGCACCCTCCTACTCTGCCAGAGATGCCACCCAGCCTTATGGATCATGCTTTAATAAGGATTTATGGTGATGATTTTCACAGCGTAATAAGTGCTAATTCAATACTAATAGAATATTAAATGGCATGTTAACTGACATTTTAACTGCAAGGCAATGGGAGCAAGGCATCTGCAAGATATCAAATGGCTCTTATCGTTCACTAATAATCAATAAACAAGTTCACTGAGATAGTCAAACACTTTTCATTAGGCTTATTGAAAGCATTACCATCAGTGCTAGTGAGTGCTAATAAACTATTTGTGATCCATCCATTCAGCTTTTCCTTGTGGTTTCGGGTTTAATTTCTTGACATCTGCTGATGCAGCTACTGAGAGGGGCAGTGAGCGGCGATGATCATGTCTCGGACAATCACTACAGGGACTCAGATGCTATTGATCTTAGCACCAATTCAATCCATACACACAGAAGAAAAAGAAAACTTGCTGCTGTGCCGCTTTAGTCTCTTTGCTGTCTCATTAAAAAACAACAACAAAAACAAACAAACAAAAAAACCAACTAAAAATAAAACAAAATAAAACAAATAATACAATATAATTTGGCTCCTTCATGATTTTTAGCTACTGCACCATTTCTGGCTGCTACTGATATCTTTCCATTCCTCACTCGGTGTCTAACAATCATGTAAGAGCCATACAGGGGTGGACAATTGCAAATTGTTAACCGGAGAAAGGCACCTGGACATCCTCACACACATCTCAAAGTCAGTATTTCCACAATACTGACAATGGTCTCGGGCCCCTTCAATAGCTTCTTTGCTCTTCTCTGAAAGCATTCTAGCAGCAGTATTCTTCCGGTAGTGAGGGGCCCAAAAGTGAATGCAGTGGTGGAGGTGCAGCCTCACCAGTGCCAAGTAGAAAGGGACAATCCCTACCCTTGCCCTTCTGGCCACCCTATTTCTGTTGTGTGCTGGGAGGCCACTGCTCTTCTGAGACAGCTGGGCACACTGCTGGCTCGTGTTCTTCCCTCACTGGGGGGAAAAATACACAATGTGGTTTTGGACTGCAATTTTCTACCCTCTTTTCCCAAAACACATTCCAGCAACAGCTCCACATCTCCATTTCCCTGCTCTTCATTAATCACTGTTTCTCCATTAACCCTTTGGTCATTCCTTTGCCAGCCAGCCCCTGTGCAGCAGTTCAGGTGTGTGGCCTGCCGCGTGTGCCGCACACGGCAACCTGGACTGGCCTGCTGAGGAACATGGCCTCCTTTTGCCTCAGGATGTCATGGCCTAATGTGGACCTGGCCTCAGCATAGACATGGGCTTGCACATCTGCCCCTGGGCAAGGGCACCCTAAGCTGTGCACAACAACTGGAGATGCCATCATCTGTTGAGCGTGTGTTGTGTTTTGGCTATATATTGTGCTGTGACCTCGGTCGGCACACCTTTCTGCAGCTCTTGGGGTACCTCACCACTCAGGTGACAATTCCAGTCCCTGCACCGCTGCTCACTCTCCATCTGAACTGCATGAGTGCCCTCCCCAATGCTTGGTATGGCAGGCAGCCCGAAGTCTTTCTGCTCCGCTGATTAGAAACCTTTTTTTCTTTTTTTTTTTTTTCCCCTTCTAATTTTAAGTCTAGATTTATTCATGGCTGGATTATATCCATTCCCTCTCATGCCAACACCATCCTTTAGCTTAAATAACTTTTCTCTCTCCTGGGTGCTTATCTTCCAGTGTGTTCACTGAGAGCAATCATATTCCCTCTCAGCCTTCATTTTGCTGGGCTCAACAAGCCAGACTCTTCTAGTTTCTTCTTGTATGATAGACTCTCCATTGCCCTAAACATCCCAGTAGCCCTTCTCCGCACCTGCTTCAGTCTGAACTCCTCTGCCGTGACCAGAATTCGTACCCAGCCTTCTAGATGAGGTCTCCCCAGTGCCTTGTACAGAAACGTTCCTATCTCGCTCTCTCTAACATCAACTGTTTTTAATGAAAGCAAAAAGGATTGCAACCAGTGAATATGACTATCAGTGCAGAACTGCTCATGTGCTGTGAGCATCCTCATCTCTCAGTCCATTCGATATGGACGGAAAATGAAATCCAAGGGAATTCGCCAAAAATATTCCAGCCTAAAAACGAGAGCTGCATGGGCTCTCACTAGCAGACACACAGCTGGTTTCCCATGGGTTTTCTTTATGTTAAAATGACTTCTTAAGAGCATAGGTTTCTGTTTTCTGTATAGAAAAAAAAATTATCAAACGCAAAATTACAGTAATTGTTATGCCAGTACTCTCCTGGGGTGGATGTAACTATACCAGAACAAGAGAACTTATACTGGCTTGATTTATAGCTCTTCCCATCTTCTGGGGATCAGTATACCTGCATAAACAGCTCTAGTCCACATCCATTCAAGCAGAGGTACCTTTTAATGATATCAGTACGAGCTGCTACGAAGAAAGTTAACTCCATCCTGGCCAGACCCAGTAAATTTCAAATCTCCAAATAATGCTCCTAGAGCTTCCATCGGGGTCTTGCACCGGGATCAGATGGGAGGATGAGATTGCTGAGGAAAGTCCACAAGCTCCCTCCTTTTCCATTTTGGGACTCATTGGTGTCCCTTTTCAGTTCAGCCAGAAACCTGATTCTGATCACAATGAAGCATGATTAGATGATGCTAATCAGCTACTGATCACACAGCCTCGGTGAAACATCCAGTCATGAGTGTATGCCTCAATTGGCTTGTCTGCAGCCTCTCGTAGCATCACTGGAGCCTCTGCACTGTCAAAAGGGGAAACCAGGGAATAGCAGAGATGCAAGAGATGGCAATAGGGAACACTGCCAGAGGATTTGTCTTTGGGTTTTGCTGCACTTGCGCCAAAGATGCTATGCTTTTACCATCAGCAGGACATGAGCTGACATTTAAAAAGCACCTGCAGTCGCTTAGGAACTGAAGCTCACTGAAAGACAATTAGTCTCTTCTGGGAACTGGATATTGGCTTTTACATTGAATTTGTAGAAGGACCTGAAACTAAACAACAACCCAAGAGTCTCTGTACTGTTATAATTTTTTTCTGCCTTGGGAATACACCAAGAATGGGCCTGGGAGTGACTAATAAGTTGCCCCTATGGGCTATCATCCCCTTTACCTTCCTTCACAAAATTCAGTATTGGAGATGACCTATTCCTTCTGCCTGAGCCCCCACTGCCTTGTCAGTAACTTTCATGTGCTCACCACTAGGTAGTTCCAGAAGAGCAACTTCCAAACTTTCCCTTGGTTTTCTTCTTAATAATAATAATAATAATAATAATAATAATAAAAAGGAAATGTATTTCCAAGATGTGATCTCCTCTCTGACAGGAGGGGAGGGAGGGTTTGGCTGGGAAGTCCACGTGACTCAGTATCTGGTAATTATCCAGCCGCAGAGGCAATGCGAAATGTTCTGTGCTGTCGCAGAGAATGACAGCACCTGGAGCTCCAGCACCCAGATAAAAAGCGGAGAGACAATTGGGCAGATGGAGAAAGGCAATGCTACATTGCAGGAGGGGGGAGAGAAAATACAGGGAGAGGCAAAAGCTGGCAAAAAACATCAAGGCAGCCGGCACAACTACTGGAGAATGAGATGATGCCACAGATTAGTACGGAAAAGGCCAGTTCTGAAAGTGGGGAAAGCAGAAAGAAATAGAATCATGGAGCAAGGGTTGTCCAGACCTGAACATCTGGGGAAGGATCTGGGAACAGCAGCATCAGTGAATGGGGATTGCAGGATCTGAGCACCCAGATGCATGGTCCAGTGCTCACCCTCCTGTAATTAGTGACAGAGACTTCAAACAAAGCTGGAACACTTCCTAAAAGAACAGTGTAAATCACCGTCTAAATCTCACGATCCTTTCCAGCCATAAAAGTCTGCTAATCTAGACTTAAGCAAATACAAGTTGGCCTCCTGTCTGAATGACAGTTTGCATTCCACCTTCTAAGTCTGTACTCTACCTCTTTTATCCCCAGGCATTTCTTAACCCCTTGCCCCCTTTCTCTCTCTCTTTCTCTCTCTCTTTTTTAATTTTATTTTTTATTTTTTTATTTTGTTTAACTTATTAACATCCTCATTTTGAGATAATTTGTTGCTGAGAATTTCATAGATTAACCCTTAATTGCTACAGGGCTGAAACTGTATCAGTTACAGGAAACTGGGAAGTGACTCCATGCTCCATATTATGTGAAACAGCTTCTCCCAACACCTGAAGAGTACACTGCCTGGCATCCAACATTGTGCTGTTTTGAGGACCTTAATATCTTTTCCATCTCATACAGTTCCTACTCCAAAAGGGAAAGGAGAATACTGAAATTCTTTTTAGAGGCCAAGCGCAGTGGGAATGGGAGCAATATTAGGGAGAATAACACCAAACTTTCCCATTTTCTCTGAGGCTGAGTACCCGAGATGGCTCACCCGAATTCTCATCCACCCTTCCAACCACTGCCCTCAGCAGCTGAATGGGAAGGATGGCTTACGGCAATGAGGGCAATGGTGGGCCTATCCTGCCTGATCCCTCCTGCTGCTGCATCCCCAGGAGGGATGTCTCCTTGATGTGCCAACACTCTGGCTATTATTTTCACCTGACCCTTTCCATCCAAAGCTCCCACTGCTGCTGCACAGCTGGTGGAGTCAGGGCTTGTAGAGATTGCACAGATGATGTGTAGAGAAACACTGGCTTCTCTGGCTGCTCCAGCGCTGTCATCAGTGCCACTGTGGACTGAACTACACCCATGCAAGCAACAGTAGGAAATAGAAAGAGAAAAGCCTAATGTAGACACAGCCTTTGAGGAGCTTAACCCTTCTTCCCCTTTTCTATCTCTCTTCCACATGAAAGCAGAAAACAGCTTCTGAGCAAGGCACACGTTCTCATTTCCATATCTGAAGCCAGTCCTGAAATACCATCGTGAAATAATGCCTTGAGAGAGGAAGCCACGAAGCAGATTCCCTTTGAGAGATTCCGCTGCTTCTCCTTTTTAATTCCATCCAAAACCAACTTCGGATGAGTACGGAGCGCACCTGGATGGTACAGTCAATCCCAGGTTACCTTGTTACCAGAGTGATATGGGGAAATTGGAGGGAATTCAGAAGCAAGCAACAACAAAATCCATCAAAGACTGGAAAGGGATCAGCATCTAAGGGAAGCTTAAAACATTAAATATGTATAACTTGACTAAGAGAGGACTTAAAAGGGATATGTTGACAAGCTATACCTCTTTGGAAGCTGAAAGCACCAAGGGAAGAGAGGAATTATTTAGCATGGTGCGTGGGGGTCCAGAAAGGAGAACTGAGTCAAAAAAGAGAGGAGAAATAAGTCTGTTCAAACTTGAAGAAGAACTTTTTTACCACCTTCAAGTGCTAGTCTCACTAAGAGTCCCCCAAGGAAAGCAAGGAAGCCTGTCATGTCTCAGATATTTAATACAGCTACAGTCTTCTTCTCGTTAACTACATTCCTAAGCAATCAGCCACCAGTTGAATGAGCTACCGATACAAAGACTAAATGTTTTGTTATTTCCCAAAACCACTGGCATATGGTCATACTCCCAAAAGCACTTCAAGTTGTCAAGCCCTTAAAAGTCACAACTGACCCCTGACTTTTCAAAGTGCTCAGCACTGAGTTTAAGATCAGATTTGCCAAACTGCTCTGGGGCCTACCAGCTCTCAGTACAATACCAACATTTCTAAACAGCATTTGGCAGAATGAGCTTCTTTAACAATGTAGCCCTTTACCTTGCTGTTGAATACGAGCTGCTATCGAAAATACGTCTCACAGATGTTTTATAATCATAGAAGAAAGTGCTGAAAGGTTCAGACTTGTGTTCAGTTTATCCTGTGTGCCAAAGGGCTTCATTAAGTGGAAACCATGGCAAAGCCATAATAGCTAGGCAGTGCTTGGCAATTCTTCTGTCCCTTTATTTGCAGCTTTGCTGCATTCTGCCTCTTTCCAATGCACCATTTCAGCCCACCAAAGGAGCCTTTCCAAAGGAGGCACCAGAAAAAGGCTTTCAGGGGAGGGGAAGAAGAGAAGTGGCTGGAAGGGAGAGCTCCAAAAATCTTTGATCTGAGCTTGCCTTCACCCTCCAATACAGTAGGCCTTGCAGAGGAGGACATGTTTATAAATAAACAGCAGAGGAGAGAGGGAAGAGTGGAAAAGAAGTGTCAAGCACACTTGATAGAGTTTCGTCTGTTAATATGAAAGCCAGGAGCTTGCTTAAAACCTCCTGTTTGGAAACAGACTGGGAGGAAGGCAGGACTCACTGAGAAATGGGGAAGGAGTAACTCCCGCAGCCATCCTGCAACGAAACCTGGCAGACCTGACCTGCCTCATAGGCAACATTGTTTGGTGTGCAGTGGGGATGGTGAGAGGTGGGGAGAGATGGCTGCAAAACAGCTTTCACAAACCCAGGCACCACCTTTGGGCACACTTATCTGAGCGCTACTGTGAGAGATCGTGTTTTTCACTCTCTCTAATTGGGAACTGCCTGGGGACACGAATTCAGAGCAGAAAGCAGCAGCTGAAGCACAAACTCTTACTGCCCACGGTTTGAAAGCAACAGACTTGGGTCAACTGGCTCCGAGCTTTGGAGTCTGAACTCCAGCCCAGCTACCAGTGGCAGCACAGACATAACCACTCAGCTCTGAATGTTCCTGAACCTTCTGACCTGCAGTCTTCAAGAACTGGCAAAACAAGCTGTGCAAATCGGCAGGAAAACTGAACTTTAAACCCTTTTTGCACTTCCTAACAAAAAACAATGTCACTGAATCCTACTGGAAGGGTTTACCCAGAGGTACCTCACCTGGACCCATTGTCCTTCCTGACACCTGTCCCAGAAGCCTGCTATGCAATGACACCTCTCCCCTATACACAGCCAGTCCCCTACCCACAGAGCTCTGTCCTGTGCTGCCAGCATCTTGCTTCCTTCCTGCCATGGCAGGCAATCAGGCTGCCCATGAGGACCATGCCTGATCCTGCCCATTCTTCTGGCAGACTGCTTGTGCTATCTAATTTCCCAAAGTCTGGCAGTGGATGGAGAGATGCCCAACTGCAGCTTCAGCCGGTGTAAATCAAAGGTCAATGAGGCCTCGCTAAGTAAATGGGGATGCCTAGATTTACATGACTTGAGGCTCGGCCCTGCTTCCTTCACATCAGCCTCTAAATGAATTCGTTAAATACAGCACTTCAGTCTGCTCAGTTAAAAGCAGCTCCAGCTGGCAGGAGGTTTCAGATCCAGGGATTGTTTAAAAGATGAGGATTTGTAGCCTGCTCTGCGTTTACACTTGGCTAGAGGTAGGCTCTCACCAGCCATGCAAGGGAGCTGATGTCGTGCCCACCTGGTGGGTGTCTGCATCCCCAGAGTCTGTGCTTGGTGTGGCATTTAACAGGACTGCACAACCTTGTGGAATACTTAAACCAAAATTACCCTTGGACGCTGCTCACTTCTGAGAGCTGCAGGGCAGCAAATGCGAGGTCCTGCTGTACTTCTACCGGTCTGAGGGTTTTCTTTTGGTTTACTCTCTTAAAACAGCACTTCTTTCTTGGAGAGGATGTGTGCTGAATTTTAATCTGCAGCAGCATAAGCAGCAGTACTGGCAGCAGTGAGAGCTGTTTGGGATTTGCGAGACAGGAGTGAAATAGTAGTTAATTTTGACATTAAACCCTAGAAGTGAGAATGTTAAAGTTATTCTTAGGTTTTGAGGGAGAAAAAAAAGAAGCTGTACTGTGATCGTCTGGCATGCCCCCCTCCCCCACCCCACCCCCCCACCATGTATTGCATAGATCTCGTGATTCCTGCAGTTTAATCCCTTATCTGCTCACTAAAACAGATGGTGTTGCAGGCTCTTTGCAGACTCTGACAAATATGACTGCGCTGGGAACACTGCTCATATATCCACAGCTTGCTGCACAACCCTCAGGACGAGATGCACTGGCTCAAGATGAAAGTTCACATTCAAAGCACAGTCTGCAGCAAGGAACAGATCCTACAGTTTCTCCTTCAGCATTGCTGCTGAGATCCTTCCACACACTTGGAACAGTCACACACAAAACATCTTCTTATAGATCCACATAAAGCTCACACCAGCATGACCCTCTGAAATCTTCATGCTGAGATCCCAGTCAAATCATCTCTTCTCTTTGGCCAGGCACGTTGTTTTCTCTCAAGGAACACATCCACATGTTAAACAAGGATACCTCCAAAACTACTGAAAGATTACAGACATCTGACTGATGGGGACCTGAAACCAACCCCTCTCTGACTCTGAAGTGATTGTGCCGGCTGTGCTGCTGCAGCTTTTCATGGGGGAAAAGCAGTTCGGGGTCACCCAGCCTAGGTATTGCTCATGCTGGGCTGTTCCACGTCTCCTCCCCCTGATGCTATCTATCTCGTGTGTGTGAGATCTGCCAGTGCTAGGAAAGACAAGTGAGGTTAACCGAGCTACATGCATTGCTCCCCCTAGAGCAGTATACAGCAGTGATAAACCACCCGTGGAGCCGCGCTGTGGTAAGTATTGGGCCGGAGGTGAAGCACGAGGTTACAGCAGCAGCTCTACTGCCCCTCCCCTTCCACCTGGCAGATCCCAGATAATAAACCACACTTCAGCCTTTCTTGTTCCAAACCCAAACTGCTGGGATTTGGGGAAGATAACGATTTCAACCACCTTTCAGGAGAGCCTTTGCAAGAACTAAAAGCCCCCGTTGGCATAAAAGCAGACATGTAATGGGCTGTCTCTGTCCCTGGAAGTAGTTTAGCACCGCAGGAACTTAGAGTCCTTTTATCTCTCCACTTTATTTAACCAGAGTCATTAAAATAAACTGATTTCCCAGCCAATTAATTATCAAATATCTGTAACAGCTTTCAAGCCCTGCCATTACTCAGTCTCGGAGGCCCCCACAGGCAATGTGAAGCCGCACTCCCTTACCTGCACCATGGCTGCTCCCGAGACCGCTGCCCACGCTCAGCTGCATGCAGAGAAGCACCTTAGGGGCACAGTGAGTTGCAAGTAGCAAGTGCCCCCCACTCAGCCCAGCTGCAGGTAAATGCATATGCTCCTTGTTCAGACATGGGCACAAGCAACTTCTGTGCTACCCACCGAAAAACCAGTCTCTACCCCATTGTGAACTGGAAGGTTGTACTCGCCGTTGGTGCGCTAGCAATGCCCCTACCATCTATTTTATAACCAATAAACTCCACTCCTATGTGGTTTCAATTAGGGGATTTCAGATGAGATTGAGGATAATGCATCCCATAATTACTTACCCTTCTCCTTTCTGGAAACTCAAGCAGAATCATTTCCAGGCCAAAATGCGGTCTCTCTTGATTGATGACGCTAATAAAATGGCTTTATTGTGATATAAATAGCCTTAGAAATGTCCTGGAGAGTCAATATAGGTGCTTGATGGCCTTACGCAAGCAAGGTCTTTATCTTACGGTATACTAATGCTTAATGAGTTATGCTTCTGCAAAGTTTGAATTTGGGCACAGAATGGGGAGCTATAGAAGAGACAGCTCCCAGATCAGACATGCAAAGTAGGAACTGCCTAAACACCTTTCCTCTTCCTCGCGTTCCCTGTTGATAATCTCTTTGCTCCCAGCCTGCCTGGTGCCAGTTCAAACCCGAGCACCATATGAGCACTGCAGCAGCCATGGGAACACACCGCTTCAGCCTCCCATTGCTGGAAGGTTACCAACTGCCTCCATGATAATCAGAAAACCTGAGAGTTCTCCACTGCTGTGCAAGCACTGAGCACCTCTCAGCCTTTATGGATGCACGTGGCCATGTCCTGGGTGAAGGGCATCCATCCACCTGCTCTGGAACACACCCACAGCATCCATCACAGCAGCCAAAACATCGTCATTGCCTCATGCGAGGAGAAGGCCATACAGAGCCTCCCTCCACAGGAGAGGGGAGAGACACACATGAGAGAAAAGCCTAAGTCCTTCTTTTCTTTTAGCAGCCACAACAAATCTCAACACTCATAAAGGCAAAGCACAGTTTGCAAGGCTTCCTTTGAAAGCAGGGCATCCTGGAAACACACAGCCGAACCTGGCAGGATCATCACCTTCTGCATGCAGAAACATGAGGTGTCATCGTCAAATGTGACCATTTAGCTGTGCCTTCCAGCATTGCTACCTTAGCTGGGATCTGGGTGCTGAAGAGCTTTGCTGCGAGTGACAGAACCATATCCGCTTGTCAGAAAAAGCTGCTGTCATTGCAGCCCTGACAGCAATGTGATCAGGGCCTGACAGACAGGCAGAAACAAGAGGAAAGGAGCCATCAGCAAGGGTGGCTGAGAAAGTTTTGGGGAGAGTGGTACGAGTCTGCATGGGAGTGGATGCAAGTGAATGACAGAGGGACAGGGCCACGCTCTCCCCTCCATGTTATCCGTGTGGAAAGGTAAAAAGATGACACTGTTTCCAGCCCTGCCTTACCTCTTCACCCCCTCCTCCCTACCACAGCCATACCCAGCCACATAATTTAGAAGCAGTTCTGTTCTTGGCTGTAGAGCCCCTGTGGGCACACAAGCAGCTGTGCATGGGCACACGTGTCATCTGCAGCATGCACAGGATCTGCTGAGACAAGAAGGCAGCTTTGTATATGCCAGGATGAGACCTCACAAACGTGTGTGCAAGGATGTGAGAGATACTGTGCTCTGCAGAGAAAGCAGCCAGCGAGAGTGAGAATGAGACGGTGTGCAAGATTTGTCTGAGATGGGGAGTGTGTGTCAGAGAGGAAGAAAGAGAGAGGTCTTATTCACAGCCTTCCTGGATGTGTTTGATGAATATCACAAGTTTTAACCAAGAAAAATATGTATGTATTCAAATCAAACACCAAACACCCCTTTTGCCTAGAGCACTCCTGCATTGCTTGTTTGTTCTGTTGCAAGCTGCTTGTTAGAGGAACACAGGAAACAAGAGAAGGAAAAAAAAAATCCAACAGGCTGACATATTAAAACACAGGCAGCTATCAAGGCAGCAACAACAGTGGGAAGCAAAAGGCGGGCAGGATAGCTGGAGAGCTGCCGTGATGCCGCCAGAAGGAGAGCTGCCTGTAGAGCTTCTGAAGCCTCGAGTGAATTATGATCACTTTTAGTGTACACAACCTGAGATCTTTCAGCAGCTATCTACAAGGGAACGCACCCAACAGCCCATTTCTTACAGCAAGGAGTCGAAGGACAACACTAGAAGCACTGGTGTCCTGGCTCCATCCCCTGTAAAGCCCTCTGCACCGCTACAAGGCAGCCCCTGTTGTCAAAATGAGTGCAGAGTGACAAAAGGATTTGAGCTGGATTTACCAACAGGAAGAAAAATAGTAACAACAGATTGAGTCCAAACCTCTAGGGGCTAATGGCTCTCCTAGGACTCCAGGTCAGTCAAACATGGATCTAGAGACAAAGACAGCTCTGCAAATATTTTTCCCTGTTCCTTTATGCTTTGTTCTTGCTGATAAATACAAATACCTTCACATGTTTACAGCTTTTCAGCACTACCACAATCTCTGGCCTGTGGTGCCCACAGGGAGAATTGACCAACACCCCCACAGGGTCAGTCCTGCTAAGCAGCTCATGGTGCTGCAGGCAATGCAGGCAAATGGCTGGAAGAGTGGCAAAGCCACCAGTCCACAGACACCATGTTCAGGAGACCTCAAGATCACCCAGAACACTATGGGTCACGGACTGACTTGGCCAGGCAGCTGCAGGCTTACTGTCCTCCCCTTCCCTTTTTTAACATCAGAGCAAAACACTCATTTACATCTTGAAACAGAGCCCTCATAGAATCACAGACCCATTAAGGTTGGAAAAGACTACTAAAATCAAGTCCAACCATCAGCCTATCCCCACCATGCACACTAACCACATCCCTCAGTGCCACCTCTACATGGTTCTTGAACACCTTCAGGGACAGTGACTCCACCACCTCCCTGAGCAGCCTGTGCCATTGCCTCACCACTCTTTCCAATAAGCCATTTTTCCTAATATCCAACCTGAATCTACTCTCATACAACTTGAGGCCATACCTTATCATCCTATTGATGTTACCTGGGAGAAGAGGCCAACTCCCACCTTGCCACAACCTCCTTTTAGGGAGCTGTGATACGGTAAGGTCTCCCCTGAAACTCCTCTTCTCCAGACTGAACAATCTGAGTTCCCTCAGCCACTCCCCATAAGACTTGTTTTCCAGACACCTCACCAGCTCCAACAACCTTCTCTGGACACACTCCAGGGCCTCGTAGTGAGGGGCTCAAAACTGAACACAGTACTCAAGATGCAGCCTCACCAGTGCTGAGTACAGAGGAACAATCACCTCCCTGCTCCTGCTGGCTGCACTACTTCTGCCACCAGTCAGGATCCATGATGCCAGGGGAAGGGGAATGCCAGCTGGACAGTAGGGTTAGAGCTGGAGCAGAAGGAAGATGAAAGCATGACATTTGTGCTGCGTGCTGCACTTGGGTTTGGGCAGTCCCAGGTATTTACACACAATGGGGAAGATCTCCTTGAAGGGAGCATATAAACAGGAGGGGGAATAGCTGTTTATGGGGGAGGATAGTGATAGGACAAGGGGGAATGGTTTTAAACTGGCAGGTTGACCAAGGAGGTTGTGGATGCCCCATCCCTGGAGGCATTCAAGGCCAGGCTGGATGTGGCTCTGGCCTGGTCTGGTGGCTGGCGACCCTGCACATAGCAGGGGGGTTGAAACTACATGATCATAGCGGTCCCTCTCAATCCAAGCCATGGTATGATTCTATGACTCTGTGATCTCTAACCAGACCAACCCTGGCTTCCTTTGGGCAGGAAGGTTAAAGCCACTAGGGCAGTACCGACTGCTACTCTGTGCACTGAGCAAGGGGTCCCCTCTTGCCCGGGGGTGCTCTCGTATTCTCCGTGATGATAGCTGTTATAGTGCAAAAAATGACCCAGAAATTTCACAAATCCTTCTGCAGCGTTTGACTCTCTGACCTCCGGAGGCAGTGTGGATTTCACAGACTGACTACCTGCTGTGCGAAAAAGTGTCTCCTTTCATGTGGTCTAAATTAAGCCGCTATTAGCATCTCCAAGTGACCTCTTGTTCTAGTGTTACAGGAGGAGAGAAGGAGGAGGGACTGATCGGTTTCCGCCGCACCCTTCATTAGTGTAACTAACTCAATTACAAGCCTTCAGCGTGCGGACGCGTGGTGCTCACCATCCCTCTGGAGCGGGCACAGGCAGTGCGTGCACGGGGACGGCAGAGGGCACGTCACGAAGCACGAGGAGGGAGAGATGCAAAGGGGAAATGGCGCTCGTGTGTTGTTGTGAGATTGCTAACAGTGGAAAATAGAGAAGAAAAAAAAAAAAAAAAAGAGAGAGAGAGAAAAAAGCCCCGTTTGGTCCAACCGACTGCCTCCTTGTAGGTAAATCTCACAAGATTACTAAGCATGCTTCACGGCCCTCTGGTAATTCTACACGCTGTCTTAAATGAGGGTGTAGCCAGTGTTCAAGATAATGTCATTTTTTATAACTTATTCCCTATTGTTTTCCTGTCCCTTAAAGGCAACCAAGCATCCTCTCTGCTTTTGGAAGCGACACTACCCACTGAAGAAGCTTTTATCGAGTTACTCACCATGACTCCCAATCTCTTCCCCCTGAGGAGCCCGCGAGCTCAGCTCATCGCCATGCAGCTGAAGTGGAGGCTGTTTTCGCAGCCTGCGTTACTGCTCTGTGCTGCAGCCCACCGCCATCCCATGGTGCTGGTGAGCCTTGTGACACCCTAACATTGGGCTGGGTCATCACCAAAACACCACGCACGGATGCAGGCAGACAGAAGTCCCCCCTATAACCCGCTGGCTCCAACTGTAGCTGTTCTCCACGGAAGGAGCAACTGCTCTCTGCTTCCTAGCACTCAACCAGTTTTTAAACCATGCCAAGACCTTGCCCCTTCTCCTGTGGCTATTTATTTCCCTTCATAATTTCGTGTGAAAGGCCTTATCAAAGGCTTTGTGAAAATCAAAGCACATTATGTCTGCTGGGGATCACCTTTATCTCTTACTTTATTGAACTCAAAAAAAAAAAAACACACACACACAAAAAAACCTCGTGGCTCAAAAAGGCCCAGTTTTACCTTCTAGAAGCCGCACTGGATTGATCCTGTCGTGTTACACTTATCCGACTGTTGTACCTATCTGTCTTTAATTAGCTCCACAATCAGTTTGTCTAGGATTGAAAGAGAGCTCATAGACCTGTAATTCCCAGGATGTCATTTGATTATTAAAAAAAATAATAATAGCAGTTAGCATGCCTGCAGCATTTCCCCTCCCTGTGCACTGGGGTGAAGGCAGGGCAGGCTGGAGGCACGTGAGGATGGAGGAGGGACAACAGTCTGCCACCAGAGCCCCATGCCATCATCCCTTCTCTACAGCCAGGTCCTCCTGGCTGCGGGAGTGGCAGTTGCTGATCTGCATCATCTCGTCTGAAAGCAGCAAGGTTTCTGTGTTTTCTTCCCGAATCCAGCCCTGCTATTAGCAGCTCTGCGCTCGTTAGAGAGATGCAGTTTATAAGGATCTGTCAGACACTGCTGTCAGTATATTTCATGCATTATTTACTTCAGAGCCCTGAGACTAATGCTACCCCAGTCCCAGTGATTTACTGCATTTGAGTTTCTCAAGCTGATCCATAACTTTGGGTAATAATAACAATAACAAAATACTTTGTATGCATATATCATCCCCATCAGCAAAAACCCGCACAGAGATGAGTGCACGACGCCCACAGAGCTGCCACTGCAATGTTCCAGGGTGTCAGCCATCTGCAGGTATAGCCCCTCACACAGACACATCCGTGCACCCTGATTTTGGGACACTTGGCCTAAAATCTGCTGGCACATGTGGACCCCTGCGAGTGTGGGTCTGTAACAGGGGGCTGCAAGCATAGCCCTGCTTGGGCAGAGGAGGCTCCCAAGTGAGCCCACCGACAGGGTCCCCTGGCCTCAAGGAATTAAAATTCTCAACGGGATGCTTGGCATCTGTGTGGAGACTCTGCTCAGCACCAGCCCCTGCTGCTTCTTCCCAGCTGCCTGTTGCTTTGTGAGAGAGGCTGACAGTGCAGGAAGGATGCTTGCTGCCTTTTCTGCAGCTTTCCAATGGCATCCTTCTCCCAGCAGTGTGCAAGCACAGCCCCCTCACTGCCGCCTCTTGCTCTTCATGGCTTCCTTCTCATTCACACATCACCTACCATTACATCTGACCCCTGCTAGTTTGGAAGTTCATTAAAAGGCTCTTGATGAGCTCTAATGAGCGCCCACACTTTGCAGAGTGGCTGGCGAGCCTCTCCATCCCCCTCCCTGTCGAGCTTCCGTGTCCTTCTTGCACACCAAGGCAGGGATGACCGCCAAGATGAGCCCAGGGCTTTTAAGGATTGCTTTTTCTCTGGCTTGCTTGCTTTAATTTACTCAGTCCTTCAGCTTATTTGAGGAGCAGATTGTCCCAGGGGAGGCTGCGCAGGCCCCAGGCTTCTGTGTCTGGCCACTACCCGTGGCACTCCACCACAATGCCCGCAGCCTCAGGGAAGGGCATGCTGCATCCTGGCAAGCTCTCTGTATGCTGCAGGCCCTATCATAGTAATACTAATAAAACCCATTGAAAAGTACCCACTTGCCCAGGCAAGGCTCTACAGTGCCGAGGCCAACTCCTGCCACAACGCTGACACAAAATCACTGAGATCAATGGAAGCGTTAAAGTTGTGCCGGGAGGATGCGCTTCTCCACAGCCTTTTACATTTCACAGAGCTCATTTCTAGGGGCAGAAGGAATTGCTTCTGATGGACTGACAGCAAGAGCCAGGGCTGTTGCAGAGCACACTGCAACTAGAGAGCCTGGGAAAAGAGGGCATCCTCAATGAGTGGGCTCCTCTGCCACAAGGGATGCTCCTGGAGCCCTATATTGTGAGCCAGGACCACAGATCAGGGCCCTAAATCAGGAGCCGTGCTCTCCCTCACAGGCACCAAAACAAGCTGCTTGAAAAAGCCGTCATTTATGGTCTCAATAAATTGCCTCTCCAAATCACGCCCAGATGTGCAATTTAGGGCCCAGTCACCTTGCCTTTTTATTCTCACTGCAAAGTGCTCTGCTCTCCTACGGCACTCCTTGCCTAGTAAATCATGACAAAATACATTAAAAGCACCCATTATTGTTATTAATTACTATTATTGCATTAGCAGATTTAACTACTTCCTTAATCTCTCCAACAGCTGAAGCCCTGGGCTTGCTGAGCAGGGCTGGCGGGTGTGGATGGAAGCATCTGGGGATGGGGTTCTGTTTCCCTTTAGGGCAACCCCCAGCCCCACAGCACTGACACGCAGAGCTGCTCCGTGGAGCCGGCTTGTGGGTGTTGAACATTTCCATGGAGCGAGTTCAGGGTTCAAAAGCTAAGTGGGGTGGGGAAGAAAAGAAAGCTCCCTGGCTTGTCTGCAGGCTCAGTAATACCATAACACTTTCGCACAGTGAGCCAGGCAGCCGGGCAGCCCGTGTTTATCATGCTGTCCTAATGCTCAGCAAATACACTTCTACTCTCAGCAGTGAAGCTGCCTGAAATGTCAACTCAAGCAAGCCAAAACATCCCTTGGTCTCATTTTTTTTTCCATGCCCTTTCTCTGCCTTGTCTATTTAACCTGCATTCCCTTTAAGGCAGAAGGTATCTCAAGCTGTTTTTGCACCTCAGAGGCTGAAGGCATCCAGCTTTCTGCACTCTAACTCATGCTAACAGTAGTATTATTAAGTTCTCTACACAGAAGATCAGACAGACCAGTGCACCTGATCATCAGCAACCTGGATGACCGTAGAATCATAGAACGTCATCAGTTGGAAGAGATCTACAAGGATCATTGAGCCCAACACCAAATCTCCACCATCTTCAGGAACTAAACCAAACTCAGGGAAGTTTTGGGCTCTCTGAAGGGCAGGGCTTCTATTCTGAGGACCTGGACAAACTGGATAACAGGAGTTTCATGAAGTTCAACAAGGACAAGTGCAAAGTCTTTCATCTGCTGAAATGACCCCGTGCAACACTACAGAATGAGGACTAACTGGCCCTGCAGAGAAAGAACAGAGAGTCCCTGTTACTAACAGCTCAAGATCATTCTCCAGCATGCCCTTGCAGCAAGGAAGGCTAAATGCATAGTTGGCTGCAATAATGAGAGTGTAAACAGCGGGCCAAAGTAAATGATTATTTCCCTCCCATCAGCACTTCTGAGGGTACAACTGGAGCAATTTTGAGGTCTTAAAATGTTTGGTCAGAAAAAATATATATATATATTTTCATAACGAGGGTGTTGCAGTACTGGAAAGGTGCCAAGGCAGGCTGAAGAACCACCGTCCTGGGAGATTTCCAAAAATTTGATGCAGCAAGGTCCTGAGTAACCTGATCTAACGTTGAAGTTAGCTCTGCTTTGAGCAGGAAGTTGGACAAGAGACCACCAAAGCTGCCTTCCCAACTAAGTTTCAAAGAGGATGTTGGCAGTTCTGTCTGCGACAGCAGAGGTTTGAAAGCTGAAAGTGGAAGGACTCAATAGGAGATTCAACCATATCAACCCTCTAAGCCTCTCAGAACAGGTCTGCCACCTATCAGCACCAAGTGAGCAAGGGAACAACGCACAGCCCACACAGAGCAGATCCTTTCTACCCTGGTGCTTGCCTTCTCTGCCACCACCCAAGCTCACCAAGGGAGCTGTTGTAAATGGGTTGGGAATTCCCAGGCACACATATGTTTACTCTGCCAAGCAATTTCTGTGCACCTCTGAAGGCACATGTTGTTCCCAAACAGTGGAGGAATCTCCCTCTAACGCACAAGGAATTTTCCTGGGAAGGAACTGAGA
The DNA here is from genome assembly GCA_030625065.1 of Alectoris magna. Classification (NCBI taxonomy): domain Eukaryota; kingdom Metazoa; phylum Chordata; class Aves; order Galliformes; family Phasianidae; genus Alectoris; species Alectoris magna. The sequence goes on from CM060560.1 coordinate 114,511,211, forward strand.
TGAACCTGGAGAGACCCATGTCACAGTCATTTCCTTTAGCACTGAGATGAAGCCACTTCTGGGTTAGATCACAGCAGCAGTACAGCACAGTTAGGTTCAGAAAGTGAGACCCTACTGCCACCAGAATGGGTCTTACAAGTAGGTCAGGCTGCAGTTACCCACTCTGAATTTAGACCTGACTCTTGGGATAACAATCTGGGCGTTAAAACAAAATCAAAGAGATCTTTAATAGCTGAGAGAGGCAAGAATGTTGATTTTACATCTCCTTCAAAACACAGCTGTTATTTCTTCCCTCAAGTCATCACTCTCCTTTTATTCTCTTCTTTTCCATTCACAAACCTGAACTCCTCCTCTCTCCCTAATTAATTTCCTCCATACTGTCCCTTCTTCCAGCTGACTTCCGTAAGCTGCTTCCTCATCACTCCATTCACTGCCAACTTTTTGGTACTACCCTTGCATCTGAGCAATGTCTGCAAATGATCCCAAAGCCTCTTGCAGAGGGGCAAGTTAGTAGGGCCATTTGATGGGAGCTGGGCATGCACTTACCCCTGGGTGCAGGAGGGACATGTGGTAGAACTCACTCTGTAATGTGATGGATAACATATGAAGTGTGGAGTGTTGACCATATGTTGTAGTAATTCCTTTATACACAACCCACTCAGTGGAACAAACAGCCATGATGTAGTATAGTGTTGGAAGTGCAGGCTCAGAGAGGGCTGGCATACAGGCCATACGGGATAGATGGCAGGGAAAGAAGAAGGCAAAAACAACTCATGGAAGTGATTTATGGCAAGTTCTGGTTGGGTCAGTCTGCAGATACTTATGGTAATGAAGTAAAGATGAAGAATAACTTCCACTTGCTGATGGGGCAGATAGGGAAATCCAGGTGATACTCCAGAATCCCTGAACAATTGCATGCTGTGACATTTCAAGGGCTCCTAAAAGCTCCCAAGCCCATGCCCACATTTTGGCACAGGTGCTATGAGTGACAATTACCTCTGCTGCTGCTGGCTTGTGAATGACTGGCAAGGACCCAAAATTCTCGAGTCACCTTCCCCAGCAATTCAACAAGCCAAGGACCAGAATAAGCACTTGATGAAGCTGGGATTTCTCTCATGACAGCAGGCAAGGAGAGGAAAATTGAGATTCTAGGCAGATTTCACAGGCTGGACTAGCTCCAGTTCTGCTTGGAAATGAAGGGTATTAGGGCACATCTTCTGCACTGCACAAAAGAGAAGATTCAGCACTTTCATCCAGATGCTCAGACCCCTGGGCCAGGCAGAGATAAGACAGCTGGTCTGCTTCAGGGTTGGACTTGTGCAGAGAATGAGAGAAGAAATCCCTTGTTGAAGAACAGGTAAGGAAGGAGGGGAAGATGTGCCACATGAAAGAGAAGAGTAGAGACTGAGTGACGAATGGAACCGTAGCTTCACTATCTCATGTAAGATTCTTAAATTGCCCAAAGTGGGCGGAAAGTCACTTTAACCTCCCAATAAGGCAAATATAACTACCACTGAAAGAAAAAGAATGGAGTACTGTTGAAGGAGAGATGAAAATGAGACTGTTACAAAGCTGACTGTAACAAGCAGGAGTCTTTGGGTGAATGGTAGTTGAGTGCCTCCCTACCAGCTCAGACACTGGAGTGGGGAATGCAACCCTGCCAAAGCAGGGTGGTTGGAACTGGATGATCTTTCAGGTCCCTTCCAACCCAATGTGTTCTATGATTCTGAACTAAAAAGCACTCACGACATTGCTTGAATGCTTCACCCCTGATTGAAAGAAGCTCACATCCTCTGTGGAAAAGACCCAGGAAGGAAAGCCATGGTCCTTACATGGTCCTTAGCCAGCTCTGGAAAAGGTACTGGCAAGGGAGCAGAGCATATGGAGCACTCATGGGAGGGTTTTCTCTGATCAAAGTTTTTGATGACCCTAGGAAGTCTACAACACAAGGATGAAGAAGGGGCAGTGCTAGTGAGATATTACAGACTGCAAAAGACGATCCTGCAAATGAACAGGAGAAACTGTGCGAGTAAAGATGTATTCAAGCTTTAAAGTGCTTTGTGCATTCTTATTTTATGTGCTAGTAGTAAGGATTCTGCGGTGAGTTGGCAAATAGCAGATAAAGTTGCTGACAACAAAGCCTTTGGCTCAAAATTAAAGTTAATTTTGTAGTTGTAAAAAAAAAAAAAAAAAAAAAAGAGAGAGAGAGAGAAAGAGGAGAGAGAGGGAAAAAATAAAATAAAAAGATGGCAGGTTAATTGTGATAACATCATTAAATTCTTACCCAGTCCTCAGAGCACATCATAGTTATTTAGAGGCAAGTGATCTGGGGAATCAGAAATGCAAGTGATTACAGCATTTCACCTCTTGGGGTCTGTTTTGCAATGAGACGCAAATAAACTAAGTTTGGCAGTCAGAAATATTTTCTGACAAAATATTCTCCTACATCCCCAAGCTGATTAAAGGAACGATCCGGAAGAGTCGGGTCAGTGGGTAGGCACACATTTAAAGCAATAGATAAGATGAGAGAAGACAGTGCTTGAGTGTATGTAGTCAATATCCTGGAGCTAATAAAAGTTCCTTACTGCAAACAGCTTCCTCTGCACAGATTTTCACATCAAATCTCAGCAGCCAGTGCTTATCTTTGGCCACTTGCTAGATTAGGTCCTATAGCAGATAGTATGCAGAGTCTTGCGTCTAATTCTCCATGTGGACCAGCTCAGAGGAGGCAAGGGAGGGCAAGAGAAGATTTCTCCAACAGATCCTCCCACCTCTCTTGCAGCTGTCAGGGAGCAGCAGCAAGATTTCTGGTGCTGAAGAAAGAAGAACGAAGAGGTGCTGAAACCCTTCTGCTGTCTGGACAACATACAGGTTCAGCCCTTGTCAGCAGCCCTATTAGTCTTGCCAGAGTACACCTTAATGGGATCTGTCCCCAGGAAACCCTAGGAAGAGGAAAATGTTTTATGTAGTTGCAGCCTTTGACTCTCTCATGCTGTCTGGAGACATAAGCAACCCTCCCAAGGTGCACCTACTCTAATATAACAACTTGCTACTGACAATAGATTTCAACAGTGACTGCGTCTAGGTCCAATTAACTGGTAATGAGAAACGGCTGCCAGCACAGGAGGGACTAAATTCTTTTTTAACATCATTAGGCATATAACAGATGACGCTCCACCAAGCACTGAGTTTGCATTTGGCCCCATACATGCTCCCGCCATTCAGAACATTCCCAACACCAGCAGACAAGCACAGCGTGGGGTCTGCTGTTGGCAACCAGTACCACATGCAGGATATTTCTCTTATGTGAATGGACTATATGCTTTTTCCTGGCTTCTACCACATGAGTGTTTCCAGTCTTGTTGAGAGAGCATGAAAAGGGAAGAGGGCACAGAGGCAAACACTATGCTTTAGCAACTTGCCAGTTGCTATGGCTCACGCTGACCAAGCACTGCAAAGGTACTCTCTGTGTTGCCGAGCACCTGGCAACCCATGTTCTTTTAGCTCTGCTCCTGTGCTGAATATCGGGTGAAGCCCACCCGGGCCAAAGAACTGCTCGTGCATACCAATGTGGCAAGCAGAAAAATGGCGTTTATTGCGTCCTGCGATTTACCTATATACCCATGCCCCTTCGTCTACACCCCCCCTTATGCATATATTAATCCTTCGTCATTAAGAGAGGGGGTCCTACCACGTCACATCCCGAATCCTCGCTGTCGCCTACTACAACATCTCTGTTAAGCTCATGCTGCCAGCCAATGGTTCCTCTATTTGGCACAGCAGACAGGGCAAGCGCCAACACCAAACACCATGGGTACTGTCTGATATCCCTTCCTTTCCCTGTCACTGGGACTGGGCTACGCACATGGAGTCTCTAAAGAGGTCCTTATCACACTAGTCTTCGCATATATGGGAAGAAGTATCTGTTGCGGATCTACTAAGACTACCACAGAACTTTACTATCTAGAGCCAGAAAGGAAGTCATAGGTAAGCCACCCATGGACCTACCAGACAGACCACACCTTAACTTCCCTCTTCCTTTCCATTGACTTACAAATCCCCTGGGGGACCAGCTACTCCTCACCAGCAAGCCACACAGGGACCGGCTGCAAGCACCCCTGGCAGAATACGGCAAAAACAGTGCAAGACAGCCAATGTACTGGCTCCACTCCTGAGTCCCCTCATGTTTTAAATCAATAGTTTATGACATGTACAAGGGGAGACTGTAAATTTAATTTTGTCCCCTGCAGTGCGATTCATATCTTGTTTGCCGGTAAGATAATGAATGTGTTTGCCCTCCAGACCCCCTGCCCAGTACAGCAATTTAAGGATAATGGGAGAGAAAATAGCCAAGTACAATTAGGGGAGGTCGATTAATGCTGGATTAATCAGTAGCTCAGCAAAAGATAGCTTCACAACATTTATACATACGGGGCAAGAGAGAGAGGGAGACAAGAAGCCTGCAGAAGGAGTGCAGAATCAGATAATTTTTCCCTGCATTACGAACCTTACCGACGACTTGAAGGTGCACGTTGCTGGCTACATGACTGATAGAGCCTTGCATCAGCTGCCAGCATAAAGCCACAGGGCTGAAGATGCCTTATCCTACTTGATGTTGCTTGGGGGCTCTCCCTCCAAAGTATGAACCCAAACTGCTCCAAACTCTGGAGATACAAAAGTTAAACCTTACTGAAACTCAGAGCCTTAACGGCTCCTCCAAAATCTACCTGAGAATGTCACTGTACTAGTTAGAGAGAGCATGAGCTTGCAATTGCTAAGGAAAGCTTGCTGAATGTGCAAACGGCAACAAAACAGCTTGGGTAGAAAATGTGACAAGTGTGCTGAAGCTAGCAGAGAAGGGAGCATGGAGCAGCACTGAGGACAGTCCAGCAGAAGGGAGCCCAAGGAGAAAGGTTCTCACATCAGGCCCTCACTGAAACCAAGCTGGAGCAGTGGACGAGATAACTGGCTCCAACAGTGTGCTCCCTGCTGCACAACAGAAATAAGGCGGGATAAATTCTTGGGAACAGACAGACTTTGCCAAAGAAACATGACTTTATTGCCAATTTCCTTTTCTAGCTGGCATAACCAACAAAACTCCAAATGATTTTGGCTAGGTAGATGGGGCAAAAGGAAAAACACTATCGTTGGCCAAAATCTTGCATCAAACTTTGTAGAGAAGTCTTAACTTTACAAAAACAAAACAAAACAAAACAAAAAAAAAGTGCCAGTCCACTAACCTGGCAACACAAGACCCAAATGCCAAGGGATTTGGATGTGTAAACACACCCACTAGAGCTTTTTTGCTCACTGCACTCTGTTTGGTGGTTACAAGGAGCTGTTAATACAGTGTATCTAGCTTTAGTGCTTCTGCTATTTGAGTTAAAACCAAGCAGTGCAAAAATGTACGGTAATAAATAAAAATGCAATCACAGTCTCAGCTCTCAGAGAAGGTGTAGGTGAAGGGCTGAGGACAGCCTTGCTGTTTTTGAATTGATCTGCCCCTCTCCAATTTAAAAACAGATCCTTCTCCGGCTCTAGCTACGCCTTTAAAGCACTCTCCCACACTCAGCTCAGAAACAGCTCCCTATGGATAGGCATTTTTAGATGGATGCAGTGTGATCTTTACCAATTGCTGCAAATTGGCTCTGAGGGCACCTTTACATGTCAGTTCTGCCTATTTTCTCTACAAACAGAGCGACAGGGATGGAGAGGATGGAGGAAAAGGGCTTTGCAAATAAAACAAACAGTTAAAAAATGGAAAGCAAAGTCATAACAGAGTCATCCGTTCAGACCTGAAACTGGGGCTCCTCATTCCCACACCAAAAACAATCTCCCTGTCATCAGTTACAGATGATGATCAGACACGCATGCAGGGAGTGACATTCAAACACAAATGTGCAGTTTGCACCGTACTGGGAGTGACCAGCTTGTGGCACTACCCCAGACCGTAGCTGACAGCTAACAAGCTGTGGGCAAGCAGTACATAATTCAGCATACGTAACACGAGGGCATCACTGGGCTTTATTTACACAGAATCATAGAATATCCTGAGTTGGAAGGGACCCACAAGGATCATCAAGTCCATCTCCTGCCTCCACACAGAGCCAACCAAAATCCAAACCCTATGTCTGAGAGCGATGTCCCAGTGCTCCCTGCCCACTGCCCTGGGCAGCCTGTTCCATGCCCACCACCCTTAGGAAAAGATGAAGAACCTTTTCCTAGCCCCCACCTGACCCTTCCCTGATGCAGCTCCAAGCCGCACGACTTTCTTGGTACAGATTATCTAATTCTGTGCTCTTCTATACTGTTTGAGAGGAGACTGAAGGGAAACATCAGGATTAGGATCAGAGAGATAAGAGAAAGAGAAACCATGTAAGCACGTGAGGTTTTTGTAACAGCAAAACAAAACTCATCTTTACACAGAACATGCTTGGTTTCAGTTTGCTGCAGATGCTGCACATCACACTAGGCTGTGGATGTAATCCCCATCTATGGGGACTGGAGCAAACATCACTGTCAAGGATGGTGCCACAGAAAAGCTGGGGTGAAAGATGCAGCTCCTTGTGCAGCAGTACTGTTGCAATCAGGGACAACAACAGTGAAGAAAGGGTCCCAAATTCTGTATCCGATGACAGTGCAGAGCCAGAGCATACATTATTACAGCAATAAGCAGAGATAGCTTACTAATGGTTGCCTGCATGAGGAAATTTAATAGCATAATGCCACTGCTGACCTTGCTCTTATTCCCTTGTCCATCCAAGGAACTATTCGACTATGCACTTACAAGAGCCATCAGTATCCCCTCAGCATCGCCTGAACAGTCAGGTTCTGCTCTCTCCCTCAAGTTACGGGTCCAGTTTAAGGATGACTTTGTGGAAAGGATTTAAGGGGAGTAAAATTCTTCTCTTGTGCATATATTAAAAAGCAAACTCCACTATCCTCCATCTGCCTGGTCAGCTCCCGTCGCTCCTGCACCCACCTTCCTCTGTCCTTACACTGCAATTACATTTGTAGAGTTGTCCTTCCAGGGCAATCTGTTTCCTGCCCCTTTCAGGAACGATCCTAACACACTGATTAAACACTTTGTGGTCTTCACAGTCCCATACTTTCCAGCACTGACAGTTTAATTTCCAGTCTCCAAGTTTTTCTCATTCAAAAAATGCCAGATTGTGCATTGTCATGGCTAAAATCAAATTGTTCCCATTTATTTCCCAGAGTTGGACAGCTGTCTGAAGACTTCTTTTTTTTATTATTAAGACCCAAAAGATTATTTCCTAGTATCTGAGGTTGCAGTTTGCGAGTACACTTGACATCAACAGATTCGCCAGAAGTAGCCATTAAAGATATAACAATTTCTTTTGGTTTTGTTTTTAAATATATCTGTACTTTTATATCAAGAAATGCTCAGAATTGCTTCCAAATGTAGCCACTTCTTCACCTATGAGTGATACACAGGCACTTCTAAAGCAGAACATGATCGTCAGCCAAATAGCTCATACTTACCAACACAATGACCGACAATGATTCAGCTGAAGAACCAAACTACCAAAATCACAAAATCACAGAATCACAGAACCGTAGGGGTTGGAAGGGACCTCCAGAGATCATCCAGTCCAGCCCCCCTGCCAAAGCAGGTTCCCTACACCAGGTCGCACAGGTAGGCGTCCAGGCGGGTCTTGAATGTCTCCAGAGGAGACTCCACAACCTCCCTGGGCAGCCTGTTCCAGTGCTCCGTCACCCTCACCGTAAAGAAGTTCGTGCGCACATTCGTGCGGAAATTCCTATGCTCCAGTTTCTGTCCGTTTCCCCTTGTCCTGTCTCCACAAACTGCTGAAAAGAGTCTGGCCTTGCCGCTTTGCCTCTCACACCTTAGATATTTATAGACCTGGATCAGGTCCACTCTCAGTCTTCTATTCTCAAGGCTAAACAGACCCAGTTCACTTAGCCTTTCTTCATAGGGGAGATGCTCCAGGCCCTTCACCATCTTTGTGGCCCTCCACTGGACTCTTTCCAAGAGATCCCTGTCTTTTTTTACTGGGGAGCCCAGAACTGGACACAGTACTCCAGATGAGGCCTTACCAGGGCTGAGTAGAGGGGGAGGATCACCTCCCTCGACCTGCTGGCCATGCTCTTGATGGCCAGCAGGTTGAGGGAGGCCCAGAATGCCATGGCCAACCTGTTGTCCACCAGGACACCCAGGTCCCTCTCTGCAGAGCTCCTTTCCAGCAGGTCATCCCCCAACCTGTACTGGTGCATGCAATTATTCCTCCCTAGGTGCAAGACTCTACACTTGCTTTTGTTAAACCTCATTCAGTTTCTTACTGCCCAGCTCTCCAGCCTGTCCAGGTCTCGCTGAATGGCAGCACAGCCTTCAGTTGTGTCAGCCAATCCTCCTAACTTTGTATCATCAGCAAACTTGCTGAGGGGGGCCACTATCCCCTCATCAAGATCATTGATGAAGATGTAATAAAAATAAGTAAGTTGTAATCAGAATGCAAGCAAAAGACAAACATTACTCTGATGTTTTCATCCTTTTCAAGCTTTTCATCCTTTTCAAGCAAGTTTATGAGATCTTGCAACCACTGAAGCTGCCTAGGGTTCTCACTTCTTTTTCACTGCATCATACTGCATTTGCTAGTACTGAGTGAACAAAACACTAAAAGAAAATGCTCCTGATCGGTTAGCAGTTGCTGTAATAAAAAAGCTGAGCTTGAATGGCTGTGATTTATGCACTCATGGCACTTGTTACTTTTGAGCATTTGACAACTTTCTTGGTGTCAATGAAAAATTGTGAACTGCCAAGGTTTCATGCTTCGTAACATGAAGGCTGATGCACACCAGACAGCATCTATTTGTTATTCGTAGGACGGGCCAAAGAATTAAAAAAACATTAATTCATTTGCACGCAAAATTTGGAAGTTCTGGAAATTGTTCCTAAGGTTTACTACAGTCTTTTAACCTCTTTTTTTTCGGTCAAGGAAGAACAGGTAACAGTCATTAATTTGCTTGGTATATGCAAGGTACAGGTACAAGATCCTGCCAGATTTCTATACAAAGCTTTGGACAGGGTTTCCTGCAGCCTAAACAAGATCCCTGCCTGTTCAGTAATAGCCCAATTTGACTATTTCTCTCTTTTGCCTTTTGACCAGAATTTATATATTGATTCTGAAAAGCTGAAGATCACTGCATACAGAAATAGATGTTTCTGTAAAATGTTTCCATTCTGATATATCGATGTTTCAGAATGAAAAAAATTCCCAACAGCCTAATTTATATATATATAAAAAAAAAGTCTGACCGATATTTTACTTACCCAGTTGAGAAAGACAACAATTAGCATGATATTCAGTTAACCAATAAAAGAGTGCAAATACTGAGCAAGTAATGATTCATTGAAGCAAACATTTTGTAAAGAACAGCTGGAGTTCTAAAAATTACTCTTTTTAGTGAGCACTTATCAAGCACTAAAACACTGGAAGAAAATCTGAAGCCGTTTATAAACAAATTGCTTATCACACAGCAGCAATGCTCTAACATCCCTCTGCTTTGCTGCTATCCATATTCTTCACTATCACCTCTGAGCAAAAACTTGTGGTATAAAGTGCTGCATGCTGCAAGAACAGCAGAACCCATTTCTGACAGATAATATTTGTAACTAATACTTCAGCGTCCTTTAACACTAGGCTAGAGGTTAGCAGCAACTCGTAAGGAAGCAGCGGCAGCACCGAATCAACCCACAAGTTACTCCAGCTCTGTGATCAAGGGTTGGAAGTAGCACTGCTCTCTCTGGAGTCTGCCATAAGAAATGTTCCCAGTATCCGAAGAGAAGGAGACAAAGTGGTGCATGCTAAAATGGAGCCACCAGTGAGCCCGTGGGCATGGGCCAAGGTGTTCTATCATCCTGCCAAGAGCAAGTGATTACCCCAGGCCCCACTACCAAGGCTGCGACTTCTTGCTTTTGGAACACGTACTAAAATGCCATGATCCCCTTCTCCCAAAACAAGGCAGAGGTGCCAGACAGCGTTCGTAGCATTTTGCACCTGAATTGTAGAAAGTAAAACTAGTAAAGCACAGAAACTGGGCAATCACTGGTGCTTGTGCAGCGCGTTGGAAAAATGTGAAATGTTCTCAAAAAAGGCTACTTCAGGGCACCAAAGCAAAGGCTGTGCTCACACCTGCTGCTACCCACACGGAAAAGACTTTGCTGTTTGTTTGTGGCATCCCAGCTGGAGGGACTCAGGTCACTTGTTATCTAAGGGTAGCAAATCTTGGTTCTTTGGTCAGAGGAAAGATGAACATGGCCCCAGAGTGCGATGAGATGGCCTAAGGGAAACACCTGACTCTCTGGGATGACTGTGCGGGGAAACAGGGCCAGGTTAAATCCTTCTCCTGTCCTGGATGTCTGGGTAGACAGGCGTTTGAGCAAGGCCCCAGGTCATACAGGATGCTTGGACGTGCAAATGAACCCAGATGTCCCAAGTCTCAGATTAGCAGTGTAATCACCATTCTTGAGAACATCTTCTCAAGGGTTTTGGTTCTGTACTGCAAGGTACAAAACAGGTTTGAGAATCATCATGTACTCTCTGAGCCTAATTTCAAAAGTTAGGACACTCATTCTTCTCCATACAGTTTGAAGTAGGCAGTAGCCCAGTAACTAAGAAGCCGAATCACCTCTATGGCACCACAAAGGCAAGAACCTTTTCTCCAGACATACTTGAACAGAGAAGAATTGCTGTGGTCTCAACTCTGGATGGCTGTGACTCCAGTTCTTGTGTGAACGCTGCCTGGTGACTCAGAGGATGGACCCTGACAGCACAAGCATAAATGGAGAACTCTCCACTCTGCAGATCTACAACTCTGCTAGAGTGGCATTTCCAGCAGGGAAGCCAGTCATCAGGTTATAGAGACCAGACCCTCTTCAGGCCAAAGCAGAGTAGTTTAGGCAGGGTAGCACAGGTAGGCTGCTGTTGTCTTTGTGGGTAATGAAAGGAGCTCTGTTTTTGGTGCTGCTGATCTTCTATTTCTGGTCAGGATTAAACACATTTGAATGTGATGAAGAGATTGCTGAGCAAGCCACTCAGAGTTATGTGTGTCACTGCTGACCAAGACTGAGCACTGAGCACCCTCTGAGCAATGCAGAACAATGGAACAGAACTGTTATTTGCAGAATGGTACCCAGAATGCTTTGCTCTGCAGCTTTGCTCTTAATGGACATACTTTCAGAGGTCATTCTAATTTAATTAAGTCAACAGCTGCACAATAAGTTGTCAAGGTTGAAACCAAGAAACATGTCCGATATTTGTTTCTCTAGCCATGACTGAGATGACCACGGGGAACATCATAGAATAATTAGAATCCTGAGAGTTGGAAGGAACCTCTGAGGGCCATCTAGTCCAGCTCCCGTGCAATAAACAGGGACACCAAAGCTACATTAGGTCGACTAGGGCCTTATCCAGCCTTGCCTTGAAAGTCTCCAAGGACAAAACATCAACCACAACACTAGGTAACCCATTCCAGTGGCTCATGCTGGTGTTGGTTTGGACAATTGCTAGGAAACCAGATTTTGTATTTTGATATTATTTCTGCAATATGCAGTCAGCATGGTTAGGAATATGACATTTGATGTTAATTCTCAGCATGCGAAACAGGTACATTGGGCTGGCTTGTCCTATTGGCAGGAAAAGGTGACACATAGTAGAGAGCCACAGGGATGTGCACTGAATCATCCAGTTTTGAGCCTTTGAGGAGTAACCTTTAACATGCACGTTGTCATCGACTTCGTGCTGTAAGACAACACAGACATGGAAATCCTTCCATGTCAAGAAGCTCACTGAGACAAGAGGTCCTGACAAGAGGAATTTCAGTGTTCTCAAAAGAGTCCATCTCTTTTTATAGCCAGGATTTTAGGAAGATCAAACACATGCAAATCAGAGGTTTTTGAGTTAATTGTAATGCATTGCTTGACATGCTTAACACTTGCATGACATACACAGAACTTTTACATGGAGCATGTATGGCAGTGATGTCAGGTTGTCCCATAAGACTCATCTTCACCAGCTAGCATGCATCAGACCTTAACATCTCTTTTGCCTCAGCTGATGCTGCCTTCTGCCCAGATTAAACAAAGAACTGCCAGTACTATAACACACATCTTTGTTAGGAGATAGCTCAAGAAAGTCTCTCAGCAACATAGCATAGCGACTATAAGGCAGTATGGCTGTGAAAACAATGATTATGACCATAGTTGTAAGAGGCTCGGCATCAGGATGTACCAAAATTGTCCTGTCAGAAACATACAGATGATGCACTGAACCATCCTGGAAAAAGGAAATGGAGGGAACGGACGATTTCATGTAATCAGCTTCCTTGCAGCAGTTTCCTTCTCCTTATTTATAGTCACTCTGTGATTCACTCAGGCTGGAACCGAGAGTGCAAACACGTTTTCTTTGCTTCAGGCTCTCCTCGGACTTCGTTTGCACAGCAAAGCATCACCCAGTGCCAGAGATTTATGATACGCTCAGAGCCCAAACAAGGCTGGATCTGAACAGCCGCATATCCTCCAATTTCATGGTGGGAAATGTGCCCCCAGTGGGTTCCCAAACATTCCACAGCAGGTTCATTGATCCCAACCACAACTGTGGATGTAGAGCCACAGCTCAGTCTGCTCTGAAGAGACACAGACACAGCAAATTTGAGTTAAGCTTCAAACCTAGGAAAAGCTCCTGGATGGATACAATCTACTGTCAATAAAACTCTTGGGCCTAGGAACTTCTAAACCTGCACAGAATCAGAGCCAGCACCACACTTTGAGAATTACCTTTCCAGTCTCAATGCTTGTAGAAGTGAGTCAAAAATCCTAGGGGTGATCTTTCCCCCTCTTTGATGGCTTGCAAAAATATTGTTTGGACTTCAACTTCACAGTTTAGATTGTTGTTCATCTAGATGATCTTTGTTACTATGGTAGCTTCAGCCTGGACCATGAAGTTGTTGTCCTGGGGATTCTATGCACAATTCAGCCAAAGGATGTTTCCTACCCAGAACTAGATTTGGAACTACCTTGCTCTTAGCTTTATGTCTCTTAGGGTTCCCTGCACTGCAGACACAAATCTCTCCTTCCTTAACTGCTCCCCACACCTACCACAGCCCACAAGTGATAAATGAATATATAAGGAGTCTGTGCATATCTTTTTTTTTTTTTTTTTTTTTTTGAAAGCAGGACAGAAAAGTAATGATCTTGTTCTAAAAAGAAAATCAAAGGCTGCCGACAACAGCATGAAATGTCAGCTCTTTTAATTTCATTTATTTATTTATTTTATCCAGTTGCTTTAATCCTCAGAGTTTAAAGGCAAAGAATGAACGCAATGCGCTGGAAAATGAAGAACATGTGACAGTATCAAAGAGGTAAACCAAAGTAAAGGGTGTGTGTGTGTTGGAGGAGCCTTGTTAGGAGACACATTAAGGCAATCTATCTGATAGATGAAGCCTATTATAACTGAAGAGTGAGGTCTCCCAGTCACTCTTCATCATTCTTTTTTTTTTTTTTTTTTCAGCTTTTGTTCCTCTCCTTCCTTTTCCATCATCCCCCTGCTGTCATGGAGTCCTCCCTCAGGTCCCACCAGGCATTTGAACTGGAGGGCTGCTGCGGTATCACAGAATCTCCTTCCACCTTGTTGGGTCAGGACTAACAGCACGGGCAAGCTTGTGCTTCAGCAAGCCATGGTGGAACCTGCTGCTGTGAGACTACCCAAAAAGACTCCAATGCACCTTATTTCAGTCAGGCTGAGATGTTCCTTCCTCACTGTCTCTTGGGGCTGAAAGCAAGGCACAGAAGCTCAATCAGAGGCAAGAGAAGCCTCCAGAGCATTTTGGCACCAGGGTGGGACAAAGGCAGCACAGAAAAGTTGCTGCGCTGTATGTAGAAACTACAGCAGAGAGGTAGAAGGGAAAGCAAGCCAGCACTGCTGTTTATCCTCAAGAAAGGAGCAGAAAGGCAAAGAAACCAAATCACTGAAATCTCCTCTTTCTGTCATAGTTTTGACAAGCCCAGGAAACAACTCCACTGGAGAAACTGTGGTTGGGTACTGTTTTCTATGAGAATCAGCATGAGTGACTCAATTCACATTGTTTCACAGACAGAGCTTATCATCTGTGATCTCCCTACTTACAGCATGTAAGTATCAGGTCTGCCTCCTCTAAAGCCTCTGGAGCTTGGTGGAAGAAGAGAATTTCACACAGATCCAGCTCCCACCAGCAGCATTTCTGCCTTCACATGGTTGCCCCTTCCCAGCAGAGGCCGCACAGCAGGGTCTCACACCTCACCATGCTGGTGCTGGCCATGTCCAAACCAGCGCTCAGGCCTCAGCACAGGCCTCTCTGCTCTTGGGAAGCAGAGTTGGAGGGGATTTACCTTCTCCTCCTTTTCCAGACAGGAGCTCTCCCAATCCAACAGGAGACAAAGCAGGCTTCAAAGAGACTGCTATTTTCACTGCAAGGACAATAAAACCAGTCACCTTAACAGAGGGAGAGCGAGCCTTATATTATTAATTCTTGCAAAGTGCTCTGAGATCTTTGGATGAATGGAGGTGTAAGAAAGACACAGAACATTTATTATTCCAAGGTCCAGTTTGTCCTTCTTTCCCTAGACCTAAAGAAACAGGAAGAAAGAGAGAGGAGAGACCTGAATACAAATGCCAGGGAGCGGGCACAAGTCAGGTTGGACTTCAGGTGACAGAAAGGGCCATTAGAAGCAGAACGGAGGGAGTAACTTGTCCCCCAGAGAATGGAGTGGAAACAGTGCACCAGAGGCATGCCAATGAAAGCCAGCAGGAACCTGGGTACCAGTCCTAGATCATGTCACCCCGAGGCACAGAGAGAGATATGGGACCGACAACATTTACATGTCAGACACTTTTTTTCAATTCCAATTAAAAAAAAACAAAACAAAGAAAAAACACAAACAAACAAAAAAAACCCCACGACCCACCAAAAACAACAAAATGTTCAAAATTCGGTGACTGTCAAACAGAAGTCTGGAACAATTAAATGTGATACTTAATTAAACATCTATACGCTCGTGGAATGCAAGATTTATCTCCTTTCTCCCTTTTCATACAGGAAGCCCAGAGATAAAACCTTCAACTTATGAGTAATTATACCCTGCTGAGAAAAGTGATGGAGTTCTGTGCTCCAAAGAACTTAACCAGACCTCAGAAAACATTGAGTTATCACCTAGGGGCTTTATTATTATTATTACTATTATTATTATTATTATTATTATTATTACTACTACTACTACTATTACTATTTTCCTAGACACTGACACTCTTCTTGGCTTGTTCCCAGAAGGAGATGATAAACAAACAGTGCATGCCTGCATTTTAATGGAGAAGAGTGGGGCTGTGATGCATTGGGTCAAACTCCTTATGCTGGAGCAAGTGTTGAAGGCAGGCATACTCCACTGTATCAGGATGCTGAGGAAGACTGCAGGGCCTGTGCTATTCCAGGGACATGGTTAGAACAAAGACCTAGATGTTTTCTGACATGGTGCTAAAATGGACAGAGATGTAAATACTAATATAAGATGAGAAATGGGCTAGAGAGCTTTCCACTATTGTTAGATTAGATGAAGCGGCCATCAGAGACCAGGAGTAAAAATCAAAGGTGAGGAACCAAAATCGTCAGCCTTGCCACTAGTATTGTAATATGCTGTTGTCAAGTGAAAAAGACAACTAAAAGAGAACGAGAAAGCTTTGTGTTCTTCACCTGTATTTTACTGCATTGATGTGGATAAATGGTCATGCGTGGAACAGGACACTGGAGCAGAGAAAGAAGTTGGGCATGGAGCAGGTCATAAGATAGTCAAAACTCAGATTGTGCATTTCATAGCTCACAGGTTTCAAATGTGACTACAAGTTACTTTATCCTTGAAACTAAAATAGGCATTAGTGACATCCTCAGTGATGTGAACAGGGATCAGGTACGTCTTTGCCTCCCAGAGGGCCAGGGAGGCAAATCCTGACGCAGCACAGAACAGAAAAGCTGTTGTACTGCTTAAACAGATAGTCTGCAAAGTCAGTTCTCTTGCCTCCAGAAGTGACCAAAAGCTGATTCCAGGGGAAGCTCAGAAGAAAAGGGAAAGCGTATACAATACTTCCACTGAATATTCATCCACCTGTCAGCCACTCTCAAGTTCAATGAGATTTAGAGACATTTAATTATAGATAGATTGTATTTCCTATTGTGCTTCCAGGGATTTTGGTGGGCACATTCTAGACAAAGAACAGTGTAAACGAAGACGGGGTTTCCTTCTGCTTGTGCTGGGGGTCAAAGGCTTGATATGGCTTGGGGAAATTGTGATAAAACACAATTGTCTGAAATTATAGACCAAGGTCTTCTGCTTCTTAATAGGAAGTTAGCATAAAGGGACTTCCTCATCTTACAGTGCTTCTGTGGTGTTTTCAGTACTATTGTCATCTTTGCTAAAGACATCTCTTGTAGCTTAATGAAGTTCCTTGCCACTCATACCCTTTCCAATCCAGAGTACTTTGTAAAACAGCTTGCACAGGAAATACTGCACATGTACTCTATTCCTATTGCAGAACTGAAGCCCCTGTGAGCTCCCTGAAAGCGTGGTCCATGACATACTAACAGTACAGAAGATGAACTCAGTTGGCTTTATTCCCCTTGCCCCCTTGGCTTCTTCACTGCTTGTCACTTTGCAAGCTGCAGCTGGCATGAGTCATTTACTCAGATCCAGCTGTGAGATTTGGAGCGTAGGGTGAAGGAGAAGAAATTTCTCCTTCTGGACTGCAGCACAACATTCTTATCATTGTCTGCTCTTTGGAAGTCAGGGAGCCCACTGGGCTTACTCTCGGACCTTGCCAGGATGATGGTGGTGCTCAGGGATGCTCCTTGACACTGCCTTCTCCAAAGGCCATTTGTGAGAGTGACTTCTGATGTACAACAGGAGTGCACCCTTGGCCTAAAGTCACTTTTGTAAGTGCACAAGCTCTTGGCTACTATAGTCGCAGAAGTACTGGATTGAGTTCCCCTGTCCACTGAGGCAGAAAAGGTCTCACCTGCTTATGAGGTTCCTCTGTCGCATCCCACTGTATACCCACAAGCTTCTTTCTCCTCTTCAGTTGTTAGGAAAGAAGAACCTCCCTCCTCTCGGAGACCTGCTCCACAAGCAGGACTCAAGCCTTGCCCAACACTGAGGCACTTCAGACAATCTTCTTTCTATGACACCTCATGTTTTCCAGTTGAACAGCCCAGAACCCCTATAAGAAACTTGTATCCTTCATTGTATTTACCCTTCAAATGCTTGCAGCTCCCAGTGGGAAGCAGAGCACTTCAAGAAGATCTTCCAGGCACACAGAAAATGGCAAACGCTTTTCAGGAGAGCACAAAATGCAACTTTTGTAAGATAAATATATTAGAAAAGGGGCGGGAGAGAATACCTAGTGAACCAGCAGAAACAACAACAAAAAAGCCTCCAGGGACTGCAATTGGAGTCACACTCTTCCCAGCATGCTTGTCTAATCTCTGCTGATGCTAGTTCACAAACACACAGCAGGCGCAATCCTCAGCAGTGCTGAGCAGGCCCTGGGAGACACTCAGCATCCTTTGCTCCCAAGAAACACAAAAGGTACTCAGCTCTTAATAGAAATTGCTCGTAATGAGTGAGCCTCTGAAGTACACAAGCTGCTCTGATGGAAGGCAAAGCCATTTGCTTGCTGAGTTTGAAACTAAAAGCTCTGCCTGCTTGGCAGCTGCCATTCAAGTCACGATCGGATCTGGCCTCTCAGGAAAATGCAAGCTCATTAAAGCATCCGGCAGAGCGTCCGGAGCTTCTCCGAGGAGGGAGTGAGGGAGGGCAGCACGATGCAGCTCTCAGCTAGTGGGAGGAAAAGAGCAATCGCAGTTGGAACCAGGGTATGCTGGTTAAACGGCAATCAAAGGCAAACAGCCACTAAGTGTGGCCACAGAGAGCAGTTAAAGGCGAGCAAGGAGAAGGGATGGAGGGCATCAAGGCTTGGTAGTGGCCCATAAGTACTTCCTCTGGCTACCCTGAATGAAAGCAGAAATTGGCATTTACCTTTTGCTGTTCCAGGATTTTTTCCTTTCTATTTGTTTTTCCTGTCTCCACAAACACAGCTTGGCTGCTGAACTCCACAGCAGATAAATGATGCGGAGCTGGCGGGAACTTGTGGCCTTATTTAAACAAAGGCTAGATAGAGTTATCTGGATCGATTGAGCCAATGCTTCCTTGAGTGCTAATTCAGGCCAAACAACTGCCACTGAGAATAAGCTCAGCTGACCTCACTGGGAAGTGACCAGGCAAGATGGAGATGTAAAGAACAGCTTTGGACACTCACGCCAGTGGGGACAACTTGCTGCCATGTGAAAGCTGCTCCATGTAAGTGAAGCACGGTCTCAGAATGGGTGATTAACTCACTACAGCCTTACCCATAAACGTAGCCTAAGATCAGCCCTGCTGGGTTGGAAGAAGGGTCCCCTTCATCCATATCCTTCTTCTGAAAATGAGCAGTAAAATATGCTTAGGGAAAAGGGTCATCCATCCCCGCAATATCCTCTCAGCTTCCAACAACCCTCTCTGAGCAGGCCTTCTTTCATTTTAGCTCATGCAACTTGAGGAAGGGTTTAAGCTCAAGCAAATCCTCCTGTGTACTCCCATTTGCTGTTGTAAAAGACTGCTCTGTTACACAGCCTGATCACCCCAGTACCTCTCTCTGGTAATGCCTCCCTGTGTGCCCACGCCAGCTGGGGAACAGACCCCATTAAACCCCAGGCTTTCCGAGCTCCTCTCAGTCATTAGTGTCGCTAGGGACTCAGCTTGCAGCACTTGCTGACTACTTAATAGAGAGCTGGAGCCTGAGTCACCACCTCTGAGTCACTGTTTTGTGCCAGAGTGACTCCCTGGGTGCACCGGAGCCACAGTGAATCAGGTCCTCTGTACCTCAGCTGGCAAAAACTCCGTAACACCCCTTTCCCCCTTCCTTTTTCCACTGGGACCTGCAGAGAACGCAGAAAATGTGATGCTCAAGAGCTAGCAAAGTTCAAAGCAGGGGTGACCACCTACAGCCCAAGGAAAAAAAAGGACAACTTGTGAAAAAACAAAGGGTGAAGCTCATCTCAAACGATGCCGTTTTGCAGATTTCTACCCCCAGGGTCTGATCCTTCACATAATTATTGCTTCAAAGCAGATTTCACATCTGATCAACCGCTTTCAAAGGCATTGCCTCAACTGCTGAACACAAAGAGCGCGCAAAGGCAACGGCAGCACAAATCTCCAGAGGTCAGTCCAGCTCCCAGCACCTTGCTTTCAAAGACAAATGAGATTTGCAGCTTCAGTTTTAGCCCATCTTTGATTGCAACACAAAAATCACTGCTGTGGCAAAATAGTTCAATAGCAGACCCAAGGCCTCTTTCCCAAGCTCACTGCAAGTCTACATGAAGGAAGACTAGAAAGTTCTCTTTGAGAACAAGAGGAACTTTCGCTGTGGGCAAGATGGGAAGAAATCACAAGAGACAGCAAAGTCACAAAGTCAAAGAACTCCTGACAGCTCTGAACTTTTGCACCCTCATGTCTGACAGCAGTTTCACCCCTCCTCATCCCCAATACCAGCTTTCCAAAGCTGTGTGATAGCGCAACCGCTGGGTCAGTGTCAAAAGCCCTGAAACCTAAGCAGAGCATGGCGCTGAGATCTACCCTTAAACATCTGCTTAAGATGCAAATGCCATGCAGGGCTGTGGCAGCCCATCCCTTAGCCCCTCATGTGCTGAGGGGACAAGGGAGCAACTCTTCTGCCCCATGGCCTTGATAGTGTTATGAGATGAGCGAGAATGGAGGATAACTGGGGTGGTTCAGTCATGGAGCTGCGGGGGTGTCTGTCCATCACCTTCTTACTTTTGTTTTTAGGTAAATATGCAACCAAAAGCTTGTCTGGAAAAGCAGTCTGTGTTCCTTCTGCCTTGTCAAACTCTTCAAGGGAAACATTATCGCCTTAATTGCTTAATTCCAATTTGCATAATATGGCGCTCTGACAACTACAAAAACAGGGATGCAAAAGGAAGATTAAGAGCGACATATTCACGCTGCCAGCCTTCCACAGTTGGGAAAGCAAAGCTGAGGACCCGTGCTGGGACAAACAGAATTGCCTGCTCTGCCTACCAGCTCCTGGGCAGCCTTTACCACCCTATAGACTACAGAAATCCACACTTACGCAGGTTTCTCCTTTCTGAATCCAAGAGGGAATGTTAGATGTGAGACTTCCAAGGTACTCACAGGAGTATGCTTTCCCAACATGTCTGTCTTGACTGGGAGCAGACATAGGGAATGTCACTGCAGAGTAACAAAGAGACCTCCAGAACCACAAACTTCCTACAATTACAAGCACTGGAGACTTCCAGTGAGCCACAAACTCCCCTCCTCTTCTGAAACCTCACTTACATAAGCCAAGGAAACCATTTTTCTGCCTCAAAAAACCCATAGCCCCAAAGACTTCCTAACTCCACAGAGGCAAATACATACCAGGCCAGTGGGGAGGTCTAAATCTGCAGCACTGACTCTTGCCGTGTCTTATTTTATCTGCAACACCTCCATTTGTATCTACTGTACTTACATCTACAATATCTACATTTTGGTTCAACACACAATGCTTCACAAGTTCTCTGCAGACCACAAGCTGTGTTGTGCGTCTCGTGTTTTTATTATTCCCTCTCCTCCCCCAGAACAGCAGGCTCCATTAGAGTTGAAAAAGATTTATGTCAAAGTTAACAGAAATTGCACTGATTGTATGGGTAGGAAATGTGGGATTGATACCTCTGCAGCTATAGAACTGGATAAAAAGCATCGATTGGGTTTTCGGAGTGTATGGCTTCACTGGAGGTTGAATTTTATAGCACTTAGGTTTATGCAGTAACTTTGGAGGTGGCCCACTTCTAGACTTTGCACTACTAAAGCAGCCTTGAATGGCTCAGAATAACCGTCAAATGTAGGCACAGTGATACTCCTACAGATGCATTTGTAGCTTATCCCTCATGTATCTATATAGCTTTGGTACAAAAAAAGTGAGGCAGACGAGCCCTTGGGATACAAACATCCGTGAATTTCTGATCTGAATTTGTAGCTTGTACCTGTCTATATGTAATTGAGACACTAACCGAGATTTTAACAATACAGAATGAAACTAAGAAAAGGAACATGTTCCCAGAGGCAGGATTTTGTTGCTTCTTGACACAGTTTGTTGAAAAGCTATGTAACAGCCAGAGGCTATTCCTGGTCTGGGCACCTGGGAAAAATGAGCCATGTTTCCTGACTGATAAATTGGGCTCAAAGTTAGGGAAACATCTCTAGCAAGAGTCAGCAGCAGTGTGACCTCTATACTGAAAATAAAGCAACTGGCACACAGGCAGAAGCAGGAAAAATCAGAAGCCTACTGGCTTTGCTGTTTGTAATGAGAATCCAGAGCGCTTTAGTTGGAGTACGGAGGAGTCTGCAGTAGCAAAGGGGAAGACGCTTGCGGAAAAGGGGCAAATAGTGCTCATTTAGCAGCTGGCTATAAAAAATCAATGAATGGAGACGTGAACCAAGCAGATAAGTCAAGATATACGGAGAAGGTAAGCAGTGGAGTTTTAACAACAGCCAGCCCCAGAGGAAGGAAGAGGATCAGCAGACACTTGAGAATGAGCAGAAACAAATGGGAAGGAAATAATGAAAAGACCAAGTAGATAAATGCCAATGTCAAATGGCAGCAATCACTCTGCATCACAGCAAAAAGACTTCTTCTCTCTCTCTTCTTCAAAAAGGCACAGGAAATGGAAGGGAAAATTGGACCCTTAATATCTGTGGGTGGAAGGGAACAGCTGCCCTCGGTGGGTTAAAGAAGCTGCAACTTCAACCTCTGCCATGGCAGAGGGGGAAGGAGTCTTCTGTCCTTACCACCAAGCCCCTAGCAGAAGACAGTTCAGAAAGCAAGCAGACGAGCCATGGTCAGTAACTTGGGTGGGATGGCTACTTAGGGTGGAAGACCTTCCAAACACTACTCCAGGTACGCACAGCATGCAAAGCCCAGCAGCTGCCTCCAGCACTCCTTGTTCTCCTCTCGTTCCAGGCAAGGCTCAAAGAAGTGCAGGATCAGCATCTGAACGCAGTATGCGCTAGCAGCAAATAAAGGAGGGCTTGGGTTTTGCTGCAGCTCCGAGACAAAGCCCCCAGTCCCTGCTGCAGGTGGTTATGGCACTGGGAAAGAACTGCTGGGAATATGCCTCTCCACAGCTGCACTGGGCCAGACACTGGTTTAGAAATGAAATTCATGAGGTGTCCTGTGGGCTCTGGGTAATGAAGAGGCTTTGGCAGGCTGGAGCGAAGGTTGGGCACAAGTGGGGACGTGGTCTTTCACAGGCTGTTTAATTACAAAATGAAGCTGCCAAGAAATGATTCCCACATTGGAATGAGAATAGCATGGAGAAGATGTACTGGAAAAACACTGCTCCAAAGTGAGACCTGATAATATATACATTCTCGCCACTGATGCACAAGATGGTAGCTAGTCCTTATGTTGACCCAGCACGCCCACAGGGAAGACGGGCTTTACTCCTGAAGGACCGTGCTCAATCTAATGGAGCTGTTATTTTAGGAAAAGCTGCCAGAATCCCCTGTGAACATCTTGGGACAGATCAGCAGTGGACCCCGTGTTCCAAACTTGCCCGAGGCCGGGAACCTCAGCTTCCCCACAGACTCAGATTTCACTCCGGAATCTTCCATAAGCCAAAACACAGCTCCCAACAACTTCTCTTTCTCATTCACGCAGACACACATGCCTACCTAGGGCTTTGATCAAGCTCAGAAATGAAGACTGCAGATCCTGCATAACGCATGAGCTTGTTTTATTCCTCCCTCTCACCCTCAGAGGCTCTGGGAGCGCTGCCCTCCCCTGTGGCATGGCAGAGCTACCACTGCAAACCAGGATGGATGGAGCAGGTTCCTCACCTCCAGCCCTCCACCCTGGCCTGTTTTCTTTTCAGCTCTCATCTGCACAGTGCTCTCTCCAGATTGCTCTTCAAAGTAAAAAGCTCTCCTCCCTGCCTCTCTCCTGATGTAAAGCGTCTGAAACCCCATCACAGACTTCGCATGCAGCGCCTGCCTGGCTGTAACTCACAGTGAAAAATGCCCCATCTCCAGCAAGAGTCTCCCTGAGCCTTTTACCTATCTCAATACACTGCATCTCCACCGCCCCCCTCCCCGCTTTCATTTTCAATTGCATGTAATCAGTTTTCAGCTCTTTAACCTTATTCTGAGTGCTCTCTTTTTTAACAATTTGCTATTCCACCCTAAAGCACTCGAAGGGAAAGAAACACACACATTTTAATTAAATTTCTCTCCGTTTTTTTCCCTTTCATTTGCATACTTATTTTTATTTTTTCCCCATTTCCCTCCCCGGGGAAGCGAAATAAATAAATAAATGCAAAAGGGAGAAGGACGCGGAACAGAAGCGGGAAGGTGACTGGGATGCAGATTGCAGGCAGGGGCTGGGGGTGGAGGGAAGGGAGGGGAGGGACAATCCAGCGACTAAGCAGAAAGTAAGGTCGGGCCTGGGGGAAATGCAAGGGTGCTCACGAGAATACTTTGAGGAGAGGAAGAAATAGGTAGAGGAGAAACACGTCTTTTGAAATGCGAGAGGTAACACGTTGATACGATACAGAAGGTAAAGCGTTGATGTGATACCGACAAACTCCTCAGAACCAAATCTCTAATGCATGCATATTCCTGACCCGTTTCTGCTCCTCCACTACCACTTGCAACTGGCATGGCCCATGGTGGGCACCTGGCATGGCCCATGGTGGGCACCTGGCAGTACAGGGCTGTGCCAGCAGTCAGCCCAAAACCTGACGTGGGTGACAAAAGCACTCATTTCAGAATGGAGATGACCAACAGAAGCAGTCAAAGTGGAATAACAAAACTGATTAAGACTGTACAGACGAAGACCCTGCTCATTAAGAACAGCGACAAAAAAGAATAGGGCATTCCATGCCCCTGGGATGCTCCTTTTTTACATTTCTTTCTTCTGTTGCTTATCTATCTATCTATCTATCTATCTATCTATCTATCTATCTATCTATTTATATATTTATTTTAAGATGTGAATAAACCCGTGCAACTTGGCATTTAACTGCCCTTGTTTCTACTTCCTTTTTGCTTCCAGGTTCTGATTTCAATTTTAATCTACGGGTATGGTACTACCTCCTGTGAATCTAATAAGGATGTCTTCTTATAGCAGTCCCCTGCTGGTTCTAGAAGTTCTAATTTCATACCTGCTCTTTTCAGGTTGTTTCTCCCCACAAAATATATAGTGGTACCAGGGTAAAGCTGAGGGGATATAAATTCCTCTACGAAGAACAGCAAGCCACATTTGGGACCTGCAGACATGGAATCTCTTTGGAATAACAGGGAGATCTGGTGCAGTCCCATTTTACACGCAGATTTGTTATTACTCACACATCACCCGAGGACAGTGTCATCTTCTTTTCTCTGCAAAATGCATATGGGGGCATTCAGGGTCCTCTTCTCCTCTTTAGTAATGACCAAGTCTTTCCCGCAATCTCTATCCATCCTGATTACCTCCTTAACCGACTCTCCCTGGGGCTTCCAACTCTTGGTATGGAAAGAAATTATTATTATTGGTTGTGTTATCTTTGGCTGTTTATTCTTCAATTTTTTTCTTAATCTCAATTTTACATCTCAGTGCTGCATTTTATGTTCCATCCTATTAGCATCACTTGGACGGAATATCCAATTTTTAAAGGATTCTTTCTCTGACTTGAATAAACCCACATAACCTGCTATTTAAGCGCACCGGTTTCTCCTACCTTTTTGCTTCCAGGTTTTTATTTTGATTTTCATTTCAGGCTATGGTGCTACCTCCTGTGACTTTAATAACAGATTTTTAAAGCACTTTCTCTGCTGGTTCTCTGGGTTTTAATTTCATAACTTTTTCCCTTCGGGTTGTTTCTAAGTTCTTAATTTTTTTTTTTTATTATTATTTTTTTTTAATGTTCTGTGCCACAGAATTTCTGGCTGGGATAAGAAAATGATAGACATTTCTTTATTGGGGCCATTTTCACTCATTCTCACTGTCCTCCCACAGCCAGGTTACTGAAAAGCAAGGACATACAAAGACCTATCTTCTCATCCTTTTAGAGAGGGCTGAATGAGCAGCCTTGTACAATTTAGAGAAGGCATTTCACCGTAGCAGGACCAGACAAGGTTTGGGCCACAAACAGCTCGAAGCAAAGCATGGCTTGGGAATCCCATTGTAAGCCTTCCACCTGGGGTTCATCCTCCACACACTTGTTCCTTTATTCCTACAAAAATAGCAGAAGCAGCCTTCCTCACACGCTGCATCTTCTTCCCAGAAGCCTAGTCAGCTACCAAGGTGCCTTTCCTGCACCATCCTTCCTTTCCTCCAAAGGCTGACCGTTGCCTGGTGAAGATAAAGCCTCCTTCATTTATCACTACCAAGCTGACCCCTCTCTCCTTCTTAACCAATTCTGCATCTCCCTCTGGGATCATACAGAAACAAAAGATACTGGGCCAGATGCCTCTTAATTGCCCAACACAGAGAGTCAAGAGCCTCTCTCCAACACTGCCAGTGCTGTTCACACCTCAATTTCCAAGCCCAGCTCTCTAACAAAGTCAGTACACTTGGCACCCATTTTCTGAGACAAAGTCCTTATGTCTCCACACATTACAGAAAAGCAAAGCTATTTATTCTCTTTACTGTTCTCCCTGTCATCAAGTGCTCCTTTGTATGGTGTAAAAAACTCAAGAACATTTTAAAAACTCTTTTTGAGAAATGAATATGCTTTAAAACCCAAAATATAAATCCATGCAATGATGTGGCTCCTACATAATGAGGACTTCTCCTACATCCTCCTCCTGGACTTGACATTTTACTCTCTTTAGACAGAGGAGCTGACAGAAGTTTTCAGAATGGGGACCCTGATCCCCCGCCCCAATTTCATAACCTCATGTCAGATGCAACAAGTTTTTACATCACATCATCTGAGTCTGACTCAGTGCTTTATCATATCCTGTGCTTTATCTATCTCAGTAATGGATTGAACCATGACTTACCACCTTAGAAACAAACTTTGCAGTTGAGTCTCATATCCAACATAAAAGCTTTCAGAAAAAAAGAAGTGATGTTCAGGGAAGGCTTTTGGGTATTGAAGGTACGTAATCAAATCAGCACAACCTCACACTCAGGGCATGTGAGCACCTTCCATTCCACACATCTCCTCCCACACGTGTGCCAAGGGTACTGAAGCAGCACATACCTTATCCTCACAAAAAGACTTTCACCCAAGTCCATAATCACAACCTGAATGACCACTTGAGTGCCACAATGAATCTGAGAAGAAATGCAATTCTTCTAATACAACCCACTTTTTTTTTTTTTTTTTTAACACAAAGTACTTGTGTTTAGGCTTTTTGGTTTGTTCTAAGGGTCTGTGGAGATCACGGCTGAAGCAAAGGGTCACCTTCACATCCTGGAGAAGGGCCCAGGTGTCCTGCCTGGACAGAGGTTAGCTCCCATCATTCTGTCTTATCTCCATTTCCCAGCCCACCAAAGTTATCCCATGACACAAAGATACACTTACTTCTTAGGAAACGAGTGTGAGACTAGGCTGAACTACTCAACTAGTTGGACTTGGACTGTGCAGACTTAGGAGACCACATTCCCTAGCAAAAACATGCATTTCCTTAAGTCTGTCAAAGTAGACTGACAAAACATCCACCAGAATTGAAACAGATTCAGCAGCATCTGCTCTGAGGCAAAAGATGAACGAAATGGACTCTTCCTGACACTTCCAACCCTATAATTCAAGGATTCATCGCTACACCCCTTCCAAATGCCAAAACCCAGTAGACGGCTGGAGCTGACCTGTGTTTTAGACGCACTCAGGCTGTTTGTTTTTTTCCAAAGAGAGGCTCTTCTACTGTGAGGTTGTTAAACAGAAGTGAAAAAAATAAAAAAAAAAAAAAAGACACAAAAAAAGGACAAAAAAAAAAAAAAAAAGAAGGAATAAAAAACTAAAGCCCTTTACAGCTGTCACAGCCGCTCACTGCCTCAGTGCCTCCGAACGCTACTTGGCTCCTGTGCGTTGATGCATTTACTGTACTGGTAATTAATGCCGTTAGCTTTGTAATTAAAAAAAACAACTTTTTGCCTTTATACTTGGGGTGATAACGCTGCAAGTAAAAATTAATTAAAACGAGATGAATTGCCTTCAGTTAAACGAAACGGAAAGAGAGGGAAAGGAGGGGGCATGGATGGAGGGGAGGGGGTCGTGGTGGCAGGGAAGAGAGAACGAGGCACGCAGGAGCCCTGCTAATGAAGCAAAATGATGCTGTCGGCATTTTTAAAGATTCTCCCCTTGGCTGTGGTACCTTCTGTTGGGTTCTGGGTTAATGGAGCCTAAAGCTATACGTCTGGCAGGGAAACTCTGAGAGTCACCATCACCCCATCTCTTTCATGAGGTCCACAAACGCATCCGCCCATGTTTGTTCAAGTCCCTCCTCCTCATCACCTGCCTACCCCCCACCTGGCTACAAGGGGTAATGGGCTGTGAAATTGGCTTTTCTATTATTATTAATTAGATCTGATGTCAGGCTTTTTGTTTTGGTTTGCTTCTGTTTTTCTCTCCCTAGCTAACTAACGAAGAAAAGACACGGTTCCCTGAGGGAGAGGGAAGACTCCTTACAACTTGATGCTTGGAGCCAGTCTTAGCAAATGTGAGCACTTTGACTAAAGGATCAGGGTCCTCCTCCCTAATTTACTGGCCAGGTGACTTCTCTGTTCACTGCTTAACTCCTTGTGTCCCTCAAGAGTCCCATCTCTGTAGCCAGATATCAAAGAGCTAAGTGCTAGCAGGACAGATGAAAAGTAAGACTGTGAAAGGCTGGTGCGTGGCAGTAGAAACCTAAGTGTTCCACAAAGTCTTGGACAAAAGAGATGAGATTTATTTGGATAGACTCAAATAGTTCAGATTGAGAACTATGTTTGCGTTCCATGTTTGAATTTAACCACTGTTACATACATCTCAATTCCTTACACTTAATATGCAGGATTTTACCAGATGAGGGAATGGTAAATGGGCAATCAGAATTTATCTGATCCTGCTGTTCAAAAACACAGGGTTAGCCACCCACCTACCCTGTAGCACCCATTGCTTTTCAAACGTTTCAGTTTGGGAACTTCAGAAGTTTCCCACATACACACTGCTTCACTGTAGACAGCAACCTACATTGCCCCCAGAAAGTAAATACATGCATTCCCATGGGGCCTGCTGACTCTACATAGCAAATAATAAATCTCCTTCTCCAGGTAAACTATCATCTGTCCACAAATATTTGTCTACTCTAAAGTTAATATCACAGTATTTAAGTGCCCTGGGTCAAGCGGAAATGCTATGAGAAAGAGCAGCAGTGCCTGGCAAGTTATCCTAAGACCTGAAATAACTAAGACTTGATATAACTTTAATGTTACCATGGCCTGAATGTAAAACTCATCACCTATAAAACTCTCAGCAGCTTTCCACGCCAGCAATGCCCCTACATTTTTTCATTTCCTTGGCCGAGCACCTCGTCACCATGACTTTTCACAAACCCTCCAAGCACTCCAGTCTGCAGGACTCCCAGCCAGCATCCATAGGGTCAAAGCAACAGTTTCACAGGGAAACAGTCAGATAGGCCCTGTGACACAAAAATCAGTAACAATGTCTCGACCATTTACCCAGAAAAGCCTCTGCTGTCATTAGTTCGAAATTCAGAGAGCAATGGAAAGAGGAGGAGGAAGTTTTTCACACAGAAGATGGTGATGACACTGCAACAGGTTGCCCAAGGAGGCTGTGGATGCCCCGTCCCTGGAGGCATTCAAGGCCAGGCTGGATGCGGCCCTGGGCAGCCTGGTCTGGTGGTTGGCGACCCTGCACACAGCAGGGGGGGTGAAACGAGATGATCTTTGTAGTCCTTTTCAACCCATGCCATTCTACGATTCTGTGATCCTATGAATGGGACTGCTTAACCCCTGTAATGGGAGGTAGGACACTGCTCCCACGTAACCTTCACCTCTGAATTCTGCGGTTGTAAGCAGCAAAACACACTATGAAGATGCTTCTGATTCTGCAGTGACTGTTGGACAGTTGGACACACCACACTTTGAACTCCTGTTCACGACAGTAATGCCCTCCCTTGAAAGCAGCACAACACCTGCCCCAAATACTGGGAAGGGCTGGATGAACATGCTTTTTGCCTCCACTCTTGAGAAGGATGCTGGAGCTGCCAAATGTGTAGCGCTGCTGTGACTGAGGACAAGTGTGAACACTTCTCAGTGGAACTTTTTCCCCACTTCCACTTTCTATTTGCTCACTTACCTAGAAGTGCAGTACAGTCACTGCTGTGGTGCAAAGGGACAGACTGCTGATCTGTCCTCCCCACAAGGTTTCAGAGCCATGTACTCAGGCCAGAGAATCACAGTCTTATCCTACAGTCTGCCTGCTGGTCCTGGGCTCTGTAACAACTCAAGAAGACACACTATGCTGCCTTGGCAGCTCCCTCCCATCAACACGACTGAATTTTTATAACTGTACATTGCAGATAACATCATTCGCTCTCCTTTTGTAGGTCTGATGGTGAAAAGCAACACGTGGAGACATCCTGGGGAGCTCAGTGTAAATACTCAGGCGGTCCTGCCTCAGTTTCCCTGCCTTCAAAAGGAGGACAGTAGCATGCACCCTTTCTGCAAAGGTAAACCTAGATTATTGGATTGAGAAAGACTGAGCCACAACCTTAAACATTACCAAATGAACTGAGTGAAACAACAAGTGACTCTGGCCCTTCACCAGCACTGAGGCATTGCCTTGACCTTTGCTATTCAGGCTGTTCATTTCAGGTTATTTCTGAAACACAGGTGAGACCTTAGCCTGGTTGACAGCTCTGAAAAAGACAGTCAGGCAAGCGGAGCAAATCCATGGTGCTGGGGGAAAGCGAAAACCGAGAACATTGCTCCTGACCTTTTAAATGTGACTTTGCAGCCATAGTTTGGCTGAACACATGCCTGGGGCTGACGGTGCCTGCTGTCACGCCACAAACTCCTGCCAAGTTACTTATGAGGTACCGTGGTATGATCAAGAGCCAACCTCAGTGTACCCCCCTCTCCACCCCCATATCCAGTGCTGAGATGGCCCTTGCATGGCACACACAAGCTCAGAGGAGACAGAGACACGCAGCCCTGCAGGGGATTTATGGATACTGTGCTACAAGTCAGGGAAAGAGGATGGAGGAGTGAGGGGTGAGTTTTGGAGCATAGAGTCCAGAAGAAAGCAGTACTTTTCACTGGGGTAAGTCTCTCACTGTGACACACTCCCCTTCACTTCAGATGTGTTGTGTTTTACAGAGCTAGGGGAAATAAATAAAAGTAACAGTGATTCTTTTCTGGCTGTCACGGTAAATCGGGCATCACTTCATTACAATCAATGGACTTCCACCAGTGGAAAGTTGATGTGAAAGAGATGACCATTAGCCCCAGTGTATCTAACCTGCCAGCCATCTCAAATCCCTCGTGGATCCAAAAATCAGCTGTTCTTTGCTGGCTCTTAGAGGAACCCCGGGAAGAAAAAGCCTGCAGTCAGACTATAGCTGCTGAGGCATGACGCAAATTAGACGCCAATCTCACTTCTCTATAGCTGTGTCAGCTCCTGCAGGGCCAAGCATAAGACACTGAAAAAGCATGGGGAGTAGAGATAGTGAGCCAAAGCTGGTACCAGTTGCAATTCTTAAGCTTTGCTCCAGGAGCAAAAAGGTGCTATAAAGCCAAATGGCCCCGTTACCTAGAGACTCCTCCCAGGCAAACTGGAATTATTCCAGTCCTTTTGCAGTCTTGGTAGAGAGGAAATGAGAGGGAAAGAGGGACAAGGAAAAGGCCTACCATCTCCTAGTGTTCCTGGAATGGGTTATAAATCTTTGCCAGCCAACCCAAAGTTCGTTTAGGGAAAAGCTGATGTCCACATCAACCTGGCTCCCCTTTAGTAGCATCAAGTAACGCACAACTGTAGTCATGGGTGCAGTTTCTTAAATGAAGAAACCACATTTTTGCTGACTGCAGCCATCTGCCATAGCTGACAGGTGACCCACAGAAATTTTCCTTGGGAAAGCAAACAGCTGATGGAGTACTTCAAGGTCCATCATCATTTCACATCACAGGAAAATATTAGCAATAAATAGATTTCTAAACAAGGCTGTCTGGAGAATCTCCTTCATCTGCACCAGGCAGTGAGATGGGCTCGCTCAGGCAACTGAATCCCCCTCTTCTATGCCAAGTAACAGTGAGCAACTTGTCCATCCCACTGAGGTGAATTTCCACTCAGAAAACTTATGCTGAGAGATGGTTTGAAAGTAGCTTCTGCCTCGGGGCTTTAATTGCAAACACCTGGATGGTGCTGAGAACCAGGGCCTTCCTCCATTTCTTCCACAGGTTTCCAGAGCCCTAAGCGGGCTCATGAAGGCCAACATTTCAGAATTAAATGTGGTGGCTACTGACAAACAGGAGACACAGAGAACTGCACGGTACTGAGGGAGAGAGGGAAGGAGGAAGGAGGGACATATCCCAAGTTGGAAGGGACCCACAAAGACCACTGAATTCAACTCCCAGCCCAACACAGCACCAGCCAAAATCCAAGCCCTATGTCTGAAAGCAGTGTCCAAACACTCCTTGAACTCACAGCTCAGGGCCATGCCCACAGGCCCGTGCAGCCTGTTCCATGCCCACCGCCCTGTGGTGCAGACCCTGTCCCTAACCCCCAGCTGCCCCTCCCCTGGCACAGCTCCATGCCGTTCCCTCGGGCCCTGTTGCTGTCACAGAGAGCAGAGCTCAGCGCTGCCCCTCCGCTCCTGTGGTGATGGGCTGTAGGCATGTTGCATGACAGGTCTGCCATCCATACACTTCTCCAGCCTAACGCTGTTTAGACCAGAAGAATGGCTGCCACACAGCATACTGCTGCTCTGCTCCCATGCCAGCAGCCATAAACAGAAGACACTGCTTTAAGGCACAACAAATTTGTCCTGCTTTTCATCTCATACTTAATACCTTACCCTCCACCTGCCTGAATCCTCTGCCACCATTACCAGGAAGCTGCTGGAGAGGAAACCAGAAAAAGAAAGACAGGGTAAAATACAGCAAACTGACAGGGAAAAATGTCCAAAAAGCTAGCCCAGAGGACAGGGGAGAATCGAGGTCTCCGCAGATGAGTGCTTTTAATTATGAAGAGGGCTGAACGGCAAAGAGCTTATGCTAATGAGTAGTCTCTTTTAATCAGCTTATTAAAAAAAAAAAAAACAACAACAACAAAAAAAAACAAAAAAACCCCACATTTTTTTAACAGTCAAAATAGTTCTGAAATATGGTAATTATTAGCAACGCATTAACATGGAGAGGCTGGGCCAGCAAGCCAGAATTAGGGAGGCTCCCACGTGACTGAAGGAGACAGCACTGTCACATGCAGCACAGCATGGCTGGGGCAGGAGGGCTGCCCGGTGCTGGAAAGTGCCAGGCTAGGAGATGGCTCACAGCTTGGCCATCCTGGAACCGTGAACCTTCCCTCCCCTCCTTGCCCTAATTAATCCTATATTTTTGGCTACCACTGGTGGAAGGGGTGGGGCATACTTCTTGGTCACGCTTCCGCATGCAGTGGAGAGTGAAGAAATCTCCTCTTTATGACCTCTTTCTTTTGGCATCTTATCCTTTCCTCTGAGAAGTAACACTGCCAGAAACGCGCAGGACTTCCATTCCCAACATGCCCTCACCACAGCCTGCTCGCATTAGCTGTTGTAACAGCCTGCCTGCTTCTCCAGACTGCACAGGACCCATGGATATGTCAAGCAGACAGTACCACGTGAAGCAAGCACCAGTTTGCAGCATCCTACTTTGTCTGAGGAAACGGAGCCAGGCATGTGATGCCATCTGCTCCCGTAGGGCTGCCATCCTCGTATTGCTCTGCACTGCGTACGACAAAAAGCACTACCAGACATCACTCTCCAGCTCACAACATTGGTTCAGAAAAAGGAAGGGGAGACAGCACAGTCAACGTGCCACATATGGTGGGGTGAAGGGAGAGAGTTGTAGAAAATAGACACCAAAGGATGGATAGAGCGATAGGTTCCCCGACTCTTTCATGTGAGGTGAAAGACTGTGATTTTCCCATTTGACAGCTGGTTTAAGGCAAAATGGTGTTCCAAGGTTTATTCTGCTCCCTAGTTTTGACTCCAGAATACAGAGTGCAAACTCTACAGCTGTCCCTGTCCCATATGGGGGGGCTTCATGCCACTAGACACAAGGAACCATCTTGGTGTCATCAAGATGATTCAGCCCGAGGAGCAGACACTGAGCAAATGCCACTTGATGGCTAGAAAGCACCAGTGTCACTCAACACAGCTTCTGTGCCAGGACCTCAGTTCTGCTCACCCTCTCCTGCTTCTCAGATGCCAGCTTCCAGATGACAGCACCCTAAGGGCTTGTAACCAGCCAACGTGATTTGCTCCAAGGAGCTTTCACCTCTGTGAAAAGCAAGGTACAGGCTGTAGATCTCCTAGCAGTCAGGTATCAGGTTGGATTTGTAACTTCAGTTTCACAGGATGAGCCCTATGATAAAACAGTAACACAAATTCTTGACCCATTCCTAAATGACACTGCCTTTGCAAACAGTCACTGCACCAATGTGCATGGCATTAGCATAATAATTTGGTGTCAAAGCCTGAGGCCGTCGATGTGTATTTGTGCATGGCATATCATCTTCCCTTGTAATCCCCTGCTCTACTTTCTCGCCCCTGTGTTTGAGGGCAGGCATTTCTTTGGTGAAAGGAAGCAACTACAAAGCTGCTTATTTTAAAGCTGCATCTGTAAGTTTTGGTGACCGAGGCTAGCTAACAAAAAACGATGACTTGGGGCATCACAAATCTGAAAGGCATGTTCATACAGACCTACAGTAACAACTGTAGTCAGGAGACATCCAAAACAAACAAATAAAAAAGGCATTTTGTATCATTGTCCACATTCTTCTTCTACTGAGCTCACAACCACAATGCTGTTGATCCCCCCTCTGATGTGAGGCGCGTGTGATTCAAGGGCATGAGGAGCTGGAGAAGCAAGGAAGATAAATGCAATGTAAACCCAATCCAGCGATCTCTGTGACTGCTAAACACCCTGTATCGGGTTGCATGATTCTTCTTCACAACATTTCCAAAGTCCTATCAATTTTCCATACCATATTAGGTGAGTTAACAGTAATAGCTATATATACAGCTGCATATTAGGAACAATGTACTGTACAAAAAGGAAAAGAAGACCCTTGTGCTGAAAGGCCACAATCTAAAGAGTGCACTAAATGCCAGAGCACATAACGTGAAACGGCCTAAATGGCTGCCTCCCATTGACAGGAAATGAGATTCCTATTAAACCAGTGCAGAAAGTGTTAAATTCCATGTTAAAATAAATGACACCAACTGTGCACATTAATATGCACTAATAAAGACTGTTGCTAAAACAGGATTCTTTGTTCTGGAGCAAAATGCCTGAGTATTATGGGCAGGCCAAAACAAAAGTCCCTGTTGCCATAGTGAAAGCTGGACTGGGATTATAAACAGGATTTTCAAAGCCTTTCCAACAAAAATGTGCTGCTGGTGGGACTGGTGTCCCAGGGCTCAGCTACTCTCTACTTGTAATGGATGGACAAAAGCATCATGTAGGGCAGCTGCTTCCTGTATCATCCAGTGGGTGTGCAGGCGCCGGCTGCCTGCCTTGGGCAGTGGTGCAGGCTGAGCATGAAGCTGCACCATCTGGTTTGGATGGCCAGCTTGAGCCCCGGCACAGCAGTGGGGCTTCATATGAACCAGGGAGAGAAAGGCAACCTCCCTGCTACCTGTGGGATGGGGAATCAGCAGCTGTGCGCAAAGCCAGCGGCAAGGAACAGCCCCCCAAAAGCAAATTAAATTGCAGCACTTCAGTGGCAGTGGCAGCACACCCCTCCCTGCCTCTGCCTCCGCTCCAGGCTCCCATCTGGAAGCACTGAGGAGAGAGAGATCAGAAAGCCCATGTGGCCCCAGATGCTGCATCCGTGCTGGTGCTTACCGCCTAGTCCAAGAGAGCTGAGGGGAGCCCAGCCTCACACCACTGCAGGCCACTGAGTGCCCGCAGCCCATGGAGAGAACAAACTGCAAAGGAACAAATAGACGCTGCTTGTTGGCACCACAGAACCTGGTGGAGTGAATCAAATGGGAGTACAGCAACGTAACAGCAGCCCTGTAAAGTTTTATTTCCGAACATTTAAAGTGTGTAAACATGTCTTTCTCTCTCCCTTTTTTTTTCTTTTTCTTTTTTTCTTTTTTTTTCCCCCTTTTTTTTCTGAGTAAAGGGAGAGGATCTTACATACTACAAAACCAAGATGAAACCGTAAGGGCAACCACATGATCTTGCAGCCACGAGCTCCTCAGCAGCCCCCAGTTAGCCACCCCTGCAAGGTCTGCTCAGCTCACCAACCATCCCCTTTGCACCACTCTGCCCCTCACGCATGTGTGAGATCTAAGCAGGGAATTAACAAGGTGCCTGCTGCAAAGCAAGCAGGGATCCTGGCCCTGCTTCTGTACACCAAACAAACAGCGCCAGCGATAGGTAAATACAACTATCCATGTGTAATCTTCACCGCCATTTAGCTGTGCTCCCACAACATCTACAAACCTGCAGTTGTTCCAGATATTTGGAAATGCTGCTATTAGCACTCTCATCTATTTCCACATGTTAAGAAAAGTAGGAAATGTCATTTATTTGTTAAAATTTTATGACTCATGGCTCACATCTCCTTATTCTGCCTTTAAAAGCACCCAGCCCTCAGTGAGAAATGACCAGCTGCAGGCAGCCCGAGCAGGCCAACGTTCATTAAATGTCTTATTCAACCCCAAACCTCATGAATTGTTTAACGTACAACAGAGACAAAAGCCTTATTTCTTCATGTGTCAGCTCTTGTTAAGCGGCTCCCTGCCCATCTTGCTGCCGGCTATAAACAGGATTAACAATCCTTGCAGTCACACACGAAGGCAGACGTGGGCAGAGGACACAGTGACACGCCTCGAATGCAGTCCCACACGTAGGTACCCGATGGGCGCATCCCCTGGGCACACGGGTGTGTTTTCTCCCTTGAACCAGATGGATGTGCAGATCCAGGCATGCCAGCACCAAGCTTGACAGGTGACAAACACGCCTGTCCCAATTGCTATGTGATGCTCATTCGCATATGCCACTGTTCCTGGACTTGTGCATACATAAAGGAAATTGGAGATGTTCTCGGGTCTGAAACACTCACAGGGACACTGCAGGGGCAGCCTCCCAGTACACCGAGCCAGAAGGGACATGCCTGTGACGCAACTTTCTGCCAGGGCAGGGGGGATGACACATCGTCCTTCCGCCCTGCCTGTCTCTCTAGATGCAGAAATTCTGTCTACAGTGAGTGGATGCCATCCTCAGGAAAATGCCACCTGGAAAACATTACAGGGTTTCCTGGACGGACATCACAGGACTCTGCAAAACCTGAAGTTAAACATCACTTGCACATCTTTCAGATGGTTCCTTAGAAGGCAGGGAATCTGAAGGGCAAGCCTAGATTCAGGTGTTTTTTTCCCTCACCAAAATCAGAAGAGACCTGTACTGCTGGCCAAACACACTCACGTGTTACAAAGTGAGTGACCAAAGCTACAACATTTTTGTGATAGCAAGGGAAATCTCCAACTCTCAGGTTCATTTATTATTTGAGATTATTGACGTATTATCTGGCAGCACATAATCTTTTCCCAACACATTACACATATTGTGAGCATTACCACCAGCTGTAAGCCCTACCACTCCCTCCTACATACTACAGGACTGTAACACCCGTATCGCTAGCAAAATCAACACAACACAAGCCAGGTATGTTACAGAAATGCTGGAAAATGTACAAGTGTATGCACAGATCAAACACAGGCTTATGAGAGGGCTCCATCACAGCCAGCCAGCGTAGCTTAGAGTGAGGCCGAAGCAATGGTACCCACTGCAGATAGGCAGCTCCAGGATGCGGACAGGAAGAGAAGTGCCACATTTATCCAGCTTGACCCAACTAACAGAGGATCAGCTAAAAAACAAAGCTTGTGTCTTGGATAAAAAGCTGGCAGCACAAATGCAAATTTCACCATTCAACAGAGCATTTCAAAACTGCCTTTGATGGAAATACTCATAGTAGGAATTTCGTTTTCATGAGCATTTGTTCTACCCAAACCTCAGTGCTTGCAGAGACAGAGGGCAGAAGGCTTGCAAACTTCATCACGTCAAGCTTTGCTTTAGAATCAGAACAGAATACTCATGAATCTCCCTGCACACGCACATCCCACCTTGGCAGTCCCTCAGCCATCTCAGGGATCACCAGTCCCCATCTCTGCACTGCCCACACTGAGCCTCTCTGCTACCCTTCCCCACATCTCCTTCCCCTTTGGTGCAAACCAAATGGCTCACAGCCCTGTGGAGTACAATCTATTCCCAGTGCTATATGCATCTCCATCATGGTACATCACAATGTGCCAGCTCCCTACATTTCCACCACCCTTAAGGCTGCATCTCACAAAGCCTTACTCCCACAAGTAATCCCATTAAACTCGATGGGCTAGTTGCCTAAGAGCAGATTTACAGGATCACGCTCTTAAGTGCTACTAAGCTGTTCAGTGAAGGAACCTGAAGAGTCCCTCCCAGACTGCCCGCAGTGCCCTACGTCACCACTGGAACCTGGTGTTATTTTCAGCAGATCAAAGTCCTGTCAGGTCATGTTGGCTTCTATTAAGGGAAGCTGAGATGTTCAGCTGCACTTCTGGACATCAGGCATATAAATAAATAGCTCTTACTGATGTGCTTCACCTGGTGGGTTTTGCAGGGAGCTGTCAACTGGCACAGCTCAGAATCCAAAATAGAGTCTGATTTTCCCAACACTCTGAGGACACCGAGTTTTTGCATTTTGCCCAGATGCAACCACAGAGCCAGCAAAGGCTGAGCTCTCAGCACCGAGGTATTTTGGGTATGCTGGGCCTGGCATATGAATTTTGGAAGCTTCCTGCGTGGCTATTCTTCCTTTGCTTTCAAAACACTTCTGCACCTACGTATGCTTCTTCAGATGACAGAAGATACATGGGGAAATGGGAACAAAATGTACATGCTCTTCATATTGAAGCAAGCCCAGTATAGTGGTATAATTAATAAACCTTAGCAGACCTCTATTAATAGCTCTTGGCACCTGAGCACGAAGTGCAGCTGGGATTTTGCCAGGGCTCATGACACTGGAAGGGGTAAATTTTTTGCTTACTGTTCTCCTATTTGCCATCAGATATTGCCACGCTCCATCAAACTTCACATTTCAGAGGCAGGGAAGGAGAGCAGGGGACTAGGGTGGATAAGAGATGGGGACATCCTGGCCCTGTGGCTGAAGGCATTGTGACGGCTTTACAAGCAGAAGGGCTGGATGAAGTCATGTTGCAAAATTACTTGTCCATTCATGCGTAGGTCTGAGAATGAATCCTATACAACTAAATTAAATTTAAATTATCATATGCCAAATTGACATTAATATTCAGGGCAAAGGATCATTTTTTGCAGGCAGCACATTGATTTAACTTTAAATACCAGTGAATTCCTCCTGCTTCACCGGACACCAAAGGTGCACTCCCTCATGGCCCATCATCCTGCATAATGCCAGCTGGGCCAGGGTGAACCGCTGGCATCCACCCATACCTCCAACCCATCCTGGGACGAATTCACCCAGCCCTGGAACCACACAGACCCTGCAGCAAGGAGGCTTGCTGGGGCAGATACATTTCTCCTCTCCCTTTTCCTTTCTGCATCCTTTCCTGAAACAGCTTGTCCTGGCTGATAGGGCCTGTGGGTCCCCATGTGGGCAGCTTGTGGGGTCGTGCAGCCCCAGGGGCTGCCACCAGGCAGCTTTCATTGCTCCCTCTGGATTTCATTGCTAAATGCCTCAGACCTTGGAGTACCACGCTCATTTGGCACTGACTCTTCAGTCACTTAATTCTCATTTTCAAAGGCGCCTCCGAATTTCTTCTCCCCCACCCTGCCTTCTTTCCTCTCTCTCCCTTTTCCCTTTACACATTTTGACTCAATAGTTTTCCTTGAAATTGTCTAAACTTGCTGTTTATTTCTTGCCGTCTAGCACGCTGTGATCTATCTTTTATTGTTAATACTTTTTTCTCTGCAGCGTCCCTGTTGCCTGTCTCTGGGTTCACTCTGTTCCCTCTTTCAACAGCACTATATTTCTCCTCTCAGTATTTTTGCTTAGCTCTATTAACTTTTATTTATTTTTCTTTCACTCCTTCACCATGTTTCTTTTCTTAGTTGCTGTGCACCATCTGTATATCTGTTTCTGCCTCTCCTATGCTCCCACAACTCGATTACTCTCCGATTGCCTTTCATCACCACAGCCCCATGACTCCCTCTCCTAGCACAAGCTATTGAGGGCTGGCCATGCCCCCACCTAGGGGGGTCCCCTCTCCAGTTGCCAGCTGCTGCCTGTGAAAAATACCTGTGTGGGGGTGTGACGCTGTGAGCCCTGGCAAGGCAAAGCGGCTGGGAGTGCCTGAGTCGAAGAGTGAGATGTAATAAGAGATGATAACGTTAGTGGACACTGTGGCAAATCACGAACACTTGTAATTCTGCATTTGCTAAGGGAGGAAAAACAAACAAACAAACAAACAAACAAACAAACAAACAAAACACAGAAAGAAGCCCCTCCTCACCTTGGCATATTTTACTTGGTTTTGAATATTTCATTTTGCAAACAAATTAGTTTCTCCTAACACGGGTTAGAAAGCTAAAAATAAGCCTAAAAGTGGAAGTATAAACTTAGCCCTAACTGCGTAATCCCAACTGATGCTCCCAAAGTAAAGGAAATTCCCCATCTAAGGAGAGAGGTGCTGCAAGGAGACATCATTGACTTCTCTGTTGACGTGGTCCTGCCTTCCCCTATGCCTTGTCCCTCCCTCTGCCTACTGCAATTAGGGGAGCAGCATGAACTGAGATACCAGAAGAGCATCATCATGCTCCCACACCGTGCCCACTCACTGCAGCTTGTGTGCACAAGGGAGGGCAGCAGCAGGGGAGGACAGAAAGGATATGCCTGTGGAGCACTGTTCCTCACTCCTGAGGCTGCTCCTGTGTTTACCAGGGAAATAAGGGAGGGTTCAAGCTGGACCCAACCATCCCTATTTTGGTGCATGGGCTTCACCGTCCACACACATCAAATAGGGAGGTGCATATGCCCAGCACAGCCCCAGTGACCCTCTCCTCCCAAACCCTAATCATGAGCGAGTGCTCGCCAGCTGGCTGGGCAGCCTGTGGGGACCTGCGCTTGCCAGGCCCACCTACGGAAAATGAGGCAGCGGTGAGAAATGAAGTTCATTTTCTTGCCTTTTCCAGATTCAGATTGGAACTCATCAGGGTCACAACAGCATGGATTGCAGCCAAGGAGAAAGGTTATTGGTGTGCCTCTAAGAAATAAAAACAAAGCCGAGAGAAAAACAAGCCAG
This sequence comes from Alectoris magna, assembly GCA_030625065.1. Taxonomy (NCBI): domain Eukaryota; kingdom Metazoa; phylum Chordata; class Aves; order Galliformes; family Phasianidae; genus Alectoris; species Alectoris magna. The sequence goes on from CM060560.1 coordinate 114,551,901, forward strand.
CACACAGGCAGTGGCGTGGGAAGGATGGAGAAATGCCATCCACGCATTCCAAGTTAACAGGAATGGGCCCAAATCTCACTGAAGGTTCAAACAAAGACCCGAAAGAAAAACCCTGCCGCAAACCTGGAGGCCTGTTAATGTGGCTCTGAGTCTGAACATCATTAAGGATTGCTTATGGACAGCTGTGGTATGTTAGGATGGCAGATAAAACAAATCTGCCATTTTGGTATATCTCTCCCTTTTCCCTGGAATATCTTCATGAAGCTGCAAACTGTTTCTGAATTCCACAACAGGGAAATTGGGAGCATATTTGTGTCTTCATGCATACACACGTGTGCGTGTATCTACGCACGCTCACACACGCGCACATTTACATGCATGCACAAATACAAACCCGGAGGTTTTCTCACTGGCTACACATACGACTTCCCGGGCTTCCCTGCATCCCCATCCGCCCATTTGTGCCTTACAACGCTTTGCTGTTCCTTTACTTCACAGTTTGCTCCGCCATCCCCTGTTCTCATTATCCTCAGCCTCACGGAGCCCGGCTATCCCCCCCGGAGGCTGTTCAGCACAGAAATTTGTGCTTAGCTGAATTTTCACCGTAGCTTTGCAATTCACCTTTACAAAAATAAACTCTCCTACGTGGAACTTTTGCAATCAGCAAAGAGACCAGAACAAACAAATGGAAAAACAGTCCCGTCAGCGATTCTCCCGCCATGTAAATCACACGCTCCGAGATGGTGTAAGAAAAAGGGCTACCAATCCAGAGAGCGGCTGCGCTGGGCCCAGCGCTGATGCTCCTCTCCCGCTCAGCTGGCACTCCCCTGTTTATCCGATCTTATGCAATAAAATGCGTAATTAATTTCTAAACGCTTCCGTTGAACGGTGCAATTTGTCAAGTCGAGTTGTTAATAGAATTAAGCTTTTTATCAGCGATTAGCAAAAGAAGGTAAAAAAAAAAAAAAAAAATTAATTACGGAATTGTATGCCTCCCTGCTTCAAAGCCAGGTTTGGGATTAAATGTTTGATTAAGGTTCCCTGGCACATTATAAAACATTTAGCAAAAGCCGCTTTCCCCACGGTGTTTTCTGCAAAACAGCCTCCGTGCAAAAGGGGGGGCTGGGGTGGGGAGGGTGCAGCCGGTTGTACTTGATCACACGCCTGGTATGGGGCTGGCCTGCAATCGGGCAGAACTTATTGTATGGGAACACCTCCGTGCTGTGTGCTGCTGGCACTGCTGACACAGGCACTGCTGGCACTACCTGCCCCCACTGCTGCTCCAGGGGTTTTTAGGTAACCTGTAGGGGATTCAGGTGTCAGCACCTGGCCCTTACTGCAGTGGAAGGGCTGATGCTGCACAGCGGGAAGCCTCTTTTGCGCCTTCAGTCATTCCATACCTTGTGAGGGATTTTAGTGCAGACCCACAGATACCACCAAGGGATGAGGGCCTTCCTCTGCAGCACAGCTACTGCTGGCCCTCACTGCATGGAGTATGTGCCTCGGCCTGCAAACTCACAGTGTGGCAGGCGCCATCTCCACAGTGCATAAAGATGGGCTGAGCTTCATCCTCTCCTATGGACCCATCTGGGCAAGAGCAGGGCTAGGGCAGGGCTGCTAAGCCAAATGTAGGGCCAGGAATGCCACCTAGGCCCTGTGCTCCCTATTACTGGGGACATAAGTACGCCATCTCCTTTCCTCCTGCAACTGCCTGTCTGTGCCTGACCTCTCCAGATGCTCCTGAAAGCCGTGTGCATGGTCTGGTTTGGGAATGCAGCCCAGCCCAAACACCTCCCTGACAAGTTCCAGATCTCTGATGCTCTCCCAAAAAACACAGACTCAGTTTCTCCATGGACCCATGCAGGGCCTGCTGGCAGCAAAGCAAGAGGCCCCTCAGAAGGCAGCTTGGGGGGGGGGGGCAGCAAGCCAACGAGAGGAGAGACGCCTCAGCAGAGCCTTAAGGCATGGTAGGGGCTAAATACTGACAACGCTTATGTTTCCACACACAGCAGCTTAATTAGTGGCACGAATCCTTCTGACACCTCCATTTCACGCTGTCGGTACAGCACGCTCCATAACATGCAGAATTTCTAGCAGCTCAGCACATGCGCTCTGCCATGGCTATGTGATGTGCAGGAAGAAAATGAGAAGATGAAATCTTGAACCTGATCTCTGATCCCACTGGCAAAATAAAGTCACAACGATAACTGAACTTTGAGGTGCTTCACATCCCCCCAAAAAACACAGGAAGAGAACACTGAGCATACTCTCACAGCATCCCCATGTTGCTGTTCCCATTCCCAGTGGATCTGCCCTAGGTGGCAGCCTCTTACCTGTGTGCATTACCAGCCATGATCCCAGCAGGATATGTTACTGACTGGCCTAGGAAGGACAGCAGTGCTGATGGACTACTGCCAAGAAACAGGAGACTACCAAACACAGGGTCTAGTTCTTACGGTGCATCACTATTTAAATGCAACTCACAGTTTACTGCCTATTATTTCCTTCAAAGTCTCATCAGCTATCCGGGATTTTGGGTGGGATTCTTTGTTTGTTGGTTATTCGACCTAAATTATCATACGCTCAGTGAGCTACTCTTCACCCCTTGAACCAGACTTGTCAGTTCCTCCCTGCTTCTCTCTTTCCTAGCTGTTTGCATCCTTCAAAAGCTGGTGGATTGTTATCATTCATGTCCCGTCTTAAGTTGCCACTTAGCCAAGCTAGACATATTTAGTTCCTTTAATCTTCTTCCCTAATAAGTCAATCCCTCGGCCCTTTAATCATCCTAGCTGCTGTTCTCTGGATTCTCTCTGATTCGTCTGCATCCTCTTGGTGTCAAGGTGCCTAGAAGACAGAGCAGCATTGTAAGCTGAAGCAAGCCACCCATTTCCAATGGGTGTGATAGCACAGACCAGTTTCGTTTGGGCTTGCTTTTTTTTTCCTCCGCTGCTACACCCTATCCCCAGCACAGTATTCTGCAGTTCCTTGAGATCACATGCTGGGTGCTATAACCTGGCATTTTCCTTTCACCTGCGCCCATCTGAAGATGGCACTTCACTCTGTCACTGCACTGCAACTGATTCACCCTGTTTTCCTTTAGAAAAATAGCCTGAAAACCAGCCTGCAATGCCTTTCTGGTCCTGCATCCCTCCATTTGGAATTGCTCTGCGATGGCTGCAAAAGGGTTGCGATAGGAAAAAGGCGAACCCACCACTCACTCCACTAATGATTTGTGCTCTCCCCAGGCATGTTTTTCTTTCACCTTGCATGAGTGTCATGCTGAAGTTCCAGCTGTTTGAGGTCCTAATATGGAAACATATGAATGCTGCGACAGGGAGAAAACAGAAGAGTTAGGAGACCCAGTTTAGATACTGGCCTAAAGGAGTCCGACTGTGAAAATCCTCTGCACTCAGTGCTCCACACAAGTGGAGTGCTACTTCCTTTCCCATGCAAATACTTGAAGAAATCAAGTATTGGAAAACGTATTCAGCTTTTGTTTAACAGCTACACATACAAATATAATTTGCTTCACAGATTTCTGCCAAGCATAGCTGGTATTTTGATTCAAAACTGCTAAGTGGTTTTATCTCACTTCTACCTCCATCAAAAGAATCCCAAAACCAAGTTCAAGGATCCTCAGTGATTCTGAGTTCTATTCCTTAAACTGCCATTTCTTCTGAACAAGATACCACAGACAGAAACTTATTTTGCTTTCTTTCAAACCTCTATCTACATTCTTTCCCAGCAGTAAACACAAGTTTCTCTCCGTGAAACCTTATTATTCTCATTAGTAAAAGAAAAAGTGCTTGCAGAGGCAATAGACATTTGGGGGAGGGAACGCAAAAGTTAGTTTCCTCTGGAAAGTTTCATTGTCAGGCCCCCCGAGTCTTCTCAGCCACATAGATGGATATGCCAGCCTGTACACATAACAAGGACAGAACTATATTTTCCTGTTGATTTATACTAGAAAACATACTAGTGTGTGTCACATTGATTTAAACTAAATTATCCAAAAGAGAATAAATAAATAAATACGCGCTGCTCTGACAGCTCTGCGTGGGAGGTCTCTGCCCATTGCCATTTAAGCTGGGTAGGACGCTTAAATAGGTGCACAGCTTTGCAAAACGTGACTCACATACTCACACCAGCTGGGTGTTCCCCGGCCCTCAGCTCTATTCTGAAAGAGGAGAAAGGACAGGGCAGGGGGTGAAGAACTTCGGGGTTCAAGTCCCTGTTCTGTCAGTGACCTTGAGCTTAGTTTGCAGTGATGCTGCTATGGCGCTTCCCAATGGGATGGGAGGGCAACTTCCCGAAGTTGCGAGCACCTTCTTTCCAAGGGAAACAGCAAAAGGTGAGGGATACAGCAAAAATCTGCGTGTTGCTCAGGCACTTGTGCCAGTGACCAAATTAAACAACAGAAAAACCTACACAAACACAAAAACGCTCTTCTCAGGCAGATAATCTTCTGGCGTTTCTGTCACTTTATTTTGGGCAAGCAATTTTATGCTTTGGCTATTGAATGCTCAATCATTTTGCAAGGCAGTTCTCTAGCCAGTTTCAGTGCCATAGAAGAAGATGTGGGTGTTCAATTCATGTCGCTTCAAATATTTAGGACGCGATTTCAGCTTGAATCACGTAAGCTTTTCTCATACAAAAGCCCTTTCCCTAGCAGCTGGGGAGGGCCAAGGGTGGCTGAAAGAAGCTCTAATCAAATGTTTCAAGAGAAACTGGCTGATAGGCACTGTGGTACAATTTATAGCTGTCTGGATGCAGGTACTGTAGTTTTGCAATCATGCTAGCTATCAATCAAGCTCTATTCTACTGGTCTTTTATGCCCTGTATTCCAAACTCCAAGCCTAGCTTCGTCAATGGAAAAAAAGTGTTTTGGTAATTGCAGATGATTATCCTACTGGACACTTTCATGTATCATAGCACATTTGGGTAGGAGTGATAGGCCTGGGGTAAAACAGGTCTGGGACTCAGAGAGCAGGGCAGCAGTATGAGGCACTGGCATGGCTGGGAAGCAGGGTGGGAGAGCAAGGAGCAAAGCACTCATCCTCAGAGCTGCCCAACAGAGCAAAAGCCTCACATCTTACATTGGCAAAATTTCAAAACGCTCTGCCTAACACCCTAAACTCAAAGATCCATCATAGCTGTGCCACTTTCGATTCAACACCCTTGACTGTCTGTAGAGAGTTCCACGGACACTCAGCGCTCCTGTCGCTTTGCACACAGTCACCAAACACCAGAGACAGGAGCCCTGACACTTCATCTGTGCCACCCGCCTTTGTTAAGCTGCCTCATAGAAACCTTCCCCATGGCATGGAGAGCGCAACTCTGGAGCAGCTGTTGGCTGTTTCCACAGACAGGCTGCTGTTCTCCACAGCAGCAAAGATGCAGATGCTAAAATGGCGCCACTCCCAACAAGCACTGTGCTAGCACTCCAAGCTGGAGGAGATGTCACCTCAGTCTGCAGGGAACAGGCTGAGTGTTGGCAGAATCCCCCGAGATGGACACCACGAAGGCAAAAACTTTGCCTGCTGGTTAAGGCAGGAATGCCTGAAGTACCAGGCAGAGGAGGCAAATCCAGGTACCAGAGCTCACCCTAGCAGATGAAAGCCCAGGGGCATGGTTTGGCAGTGATGTTCTAAGAAGCCTAGAAGAGATTTATACAGTCAGTCCAAAGACCAATGGATAATTTTCAAAAGGCCTTGCTGGAAATTATTTAAAAGTTGTTTCACAAGCTCTGCTCCCATGTATCGCACAAGTAGAAAAGCCCATCATATTTTAGAGTTCATTATCATTTGAATTTGTGATTGGAAAGTGGGGAGATATTCAATGCAGACACTTCCGAACTAAGCTAAGGGATGGTGTGGCTGCCGAGTTCATTATGAAATTGTATTTTGTTTTATAACCTAACAAACTTGCATCTGCCTCTTCCATGATGCAGTAACTCTTTGAATCTCCATGTGTGCCAGGATGTGCGAGGCTCACAGAATTACCATCTGTTTCCCTGTCATAAGCAGCCCAATGGTGTGCATGCCGCTGAAACAACAGGCCGCGTTGGTAATAGGCTTTATTTTATTTCTGCCGCTGCTTTGCATGGATCAATTATACCTGTTCCACACTTCGATAAGAGATTCCCCACTGAGGAGGCCACGCTTGCCCAGCTGCAGCTGGGCACAGGCCCTTGCTGTTCCTGATGGCAGGAAAGCTGTTTTATCCTTCCATGCCTGTTGCAGAGCCAAACACCAAATTTATGGTGCGCTGCAGCCCATCATGCTCTGCCCTTGTCTCTCTCCTGTCCTACTCTGTCAATGTCCCATTCCCCCTGTTACTACAAAACAAACACCTTTGCATCACTGTCTCAGCTTGGCTCCGTGCATGGCTCCCCAGCTCTGGAACAGCTCATGGTTCTCTCAATCCTGCACTTCCTCTACAAGACCCTTCCCCCTCCCCATAGCAATCCCATAAGTAAAGGCAGCTGTCATTCTTGCAGGATGCTGGCTCTCTTTTGTTCCCCAAGGAAGAGAAAGAGCAGAAGCTCAGGGTCAGGGGAGATGTTTTTCTCCACATAGCACTTTGCAGGGAGAAGGAAGGGAAGCCTGCACTGCTGGGTTGGGGAGGGAGATGGAGCCAGCCTAAGGCAGCTTGCCTCACTCCCCAGGAGAGCTTGCGTTTGGCTTCACCTTCTCCTTGGGGTCACAATTACTCACAGCGTTAACACAACCTCAACCCCAGCCCCAACAGGCACCATCCCCCTCCCCTCCACTCCACACGAGAGGAAAATTGTGGAGAAATGCTACTTAATTATCACACCACGTAACTAATTAAAAGCTGAATGCTTGTGTGTGGTATGCTAATAGGGCATTAGAGAGCCAGCCTGATTTGGTAAAGAGACACGAGCCCCCTCTTTCCCCCTTCACCTTACTGCAGGAATTCCAGGCTGACAGGCACCTGGGATGAAGTGGGAATTTATTATGCTGCATTCGAGTTCACAGGTTCACAGAGGGCAACAAGGTCAAGCAACGCAATTGGTAAAAAGGGGGAAATCACCCGGGCAGCAGCTAGGAGCAGGTTGTGTCCTGTTTGCTATGGAAATTACAAACACAGTGGGGTTCCACATGCATCTGAAAGCTCCCCTTTTACCTTTATGGGGTGCTTGGTAGGAAACTGGAGAGTCTCTGGGAAAAGATGCCTACCTTGAACATCGTCCTGCTAAGACAATACATCACCCAGCACTTAGCCAGCTCTCTCCCTTCATTTGATGCTGTTACAAATCTACATTTGCTTATCCATTTACAGCTTGAACCACTGAACTGTGCTCATTAAGCAAGACGTACTGGGTTTTTCTTACTTACCATGGTGCTCGCACATCAACCCAGAGATCTGACTCCTCTCCCCGTTCCTTCAGCACACCTGTGTGCTGTGATGTGTTCCATCACCCGCAGACCTCTTTTGTGACCATCACAATGACTCGAGGCATAGGAAGGGCTACAGCACCCAGCGCACAGCTAGACATGCCTCAGAGCTGGCTCTGCCTGTATTTTCTTCCTGCAGCTTCCCTGCTGCCCACTCATCCTTTAGGTGTTTGCCAGCTGTGTCTGCCAAAGCCATGGGTGCCCAGACGCTCCCCTTCACAAATCCTGCAATGCGTGCGATGAGCCATGTTCCTCCACAAGATACATCTCAACCTACTGTTTACCAGCATTTTTGGCAAGCAAAGGCAGATAGCCCCCTTGCCAAGCAGCCACAAATCACTTCTTCCTGCCTAGATTCTGATAGCAAACTCTGATCCCCCTCTTTCATCTCCAACTGAAAGAGGCTTCTAGAAGTTTATTTTCCAATTGCTAGCCCAATGCCCTGTCCGTGGCTGACGTGGCACTGTCCTGGGTACCCATAGTCCCTGGCTCTGCTTCAGATACCTCAACACCACAGCTAAGGGACATCCTGACCCACTAGAGACCCAATCACGGGTGGTGGGGAAGGCAGGAGCTCAATCACCGCACTCAAGAGTGAGGGAGATGAGGCTGAGGTCTTCCCACCAAAATCATGCCGTTTCCTCACAGCTGGTCCGTCCTTGCTCATCACCTGCTCTCCAGAAGAGGACCTGCTCTTCCTCACCTCCATGCAGTAACAGCAGCTCTCTTTGGTGAGCTTTCTCCAGCCACCTGAGCTCAGCAGAGTGATTTCCTCATCCCCTCACTATTCCATCTCTGTCATTTCAGAGTTGATCTGTGACCATTCAGATTTGGCACAGCACACGCAAACAGTGCCTCACCCAATGCTTGACCCTCTCTCCTCCACCACCACCCAGTTTGGTCCCAAACCATCAGCCTTACTTTATGGATCACCCCAAAGCCCTGGACTGTCAGAACAACTTCAATTACAGCAGTGATGGGCCCCGTGCCACCAGCAGCATCCGCGGCCTTCCAGCGGCTGACAAGGACTAATTAGGAAATGAAACATTAGTTAAGTCGCTCTCAATTAGGGCCAGGATAACGTTTTCCTGGCAGCACTGGGGCGCTTTAACTGCTGGTCCCATGATGACTGTGAGCACATCAGACTTGCTGAAGGAGCTTTAATGTTTAACATATGTTGGAGGATTACAGAAACCCTCTCAGCTGTGACATTTCTGTGTGCTCTCTGCTATTCCTTTCCCCTGTAGCAAACAGTGAATGCTGCAGTACGGGAAAGCAAGAAAGATGCTCAGAGCAATTACCAGTAAGACATGTATCCACGCACATGTATATGTATACATATGCACAAATTGACAGTATACATACAAAATATAGTCCTCTGAATACACACTGTGCACATTTTAATTAAACAATCACTGCACTCCATCCTCATTATTCCCTCCTCTAACACCAGAATCAGATACAACAGACCATTGTCCCACGATGAAAAGCATCAGAGAAGCCCAAGGGCTTCCTAGCACAAACAAAAGGAAGGAAAAAAAAAAGGAAAAAGAAAAAAAGAGAGATAGAATCCAGCAGTGAGGTTAAGAGAGAAGCTAGCTTGGACTTTCCTCAAATAAAAGCCAGATGCAGCTAAGTCTTGTATGGGAACCTCAAAGAGACAGAAAGCAATAAACAATACTGTAATCTACCAAAACAAAATGAAAATCGAAAATTAAAAAGGCTCATATTCCCTTGGAGGAAAGCAGGGAAGGAGGAGAAGGGTGTGAAGATGTATTAAAGAAAATATTCTATTAAACAAGTGCACGGCGTATCAGTACATTTTGTGCGTAGTCATTTCATATGGTGCAGCAATCTTCAGGGAGCAGCTGCAGCACAAACAACTTTTGCCGGGATTAAGGAACAGGGCCGGGCTCTCAGGTGCTCTCCTAGGGGAGATGTTGGGCAGAGGGAGTGGGAAGCCAACTGCAACTGTAGATGACTGTGTGCCACAGTCTTCGGATTGGAGAAAGAATGGATTTGCATCTGCTTGAAAGCCATCTTCTGGAACACTTTTTAAATGGAAATTTTGGTTCCTGCATAAATACAGAAACCCTTTTTTTTTTTCCCCCTCAAAAGAAAGAGACTTTTCACATGGAGAAATATCATCCAGCTAAAAAATGGAGAATCTTTTAACTATGTGAAATTTGCTAATGGGAACTTTTTGCAAGATCATCACTTTGCCATTTGGAGAAAAATATCCAGCTTTTCAACTGGTTTTAACGTAGCCTTTTCTGCGAGCCCATCGGGAAACTTCCCACTGAAGCCAGGAGTCAGAGCCTCACTGCCCAGCAGCAGTGCAAGTCCTGCCCAGAAGTGGAACACCTGAGAGCTCTTGTGGCCAGTGGAACTGGGGCTCTTAAATGACTGCCCCAAACACCCACCACCAGCAAAGATTTCTGGATCACCGGTTGATGAAATACACCCCTGGCAGGGTTGCTTTCCCAGAACTCACCATATGCTCCCAATACATCACAATTCCAGCTCACACAGGCGCATGAGAGAAGCCTGAGGTGAATTTAAATGGACCTGTGTCTATTATGATGGTAGCAAAGCATTTACACTGAACCAGAATGAGATATAATTGAGACATCACAAGAAACTGCCCTCTGCCCATCCGCACAGTGCTGCATAACCCACACCTGTGTCAGCGCGCACGGATCCCTTCAATAAACCTAAATCTGACCGACTTATGGCAGAGGTGAACTCAGAAGCTGCAATAACCATTTTCATGTTATTGCACATTTATGCCAGCGACGCTGAGATCATAACCTGGCTCTCTGGCATGCCTGAGGTCCCAGTTCTCCACCAGCTTTTATCTTGCGTTGCCATTTACTGCTTTGCTGCATAAAAGCTCCTGAAGAAGCCCAATGGCAGGCTTGTTCTTAGCGTGCCCACAACAGTGACACACACTGCTAAGCCTTATCAAACCTTATTCGGCAGGCATACCATGGGAGGCCCTAGAAGAAAAAACTTACACCTTCCTCATCAGGTTACTACGTGATTTTGCCTAATTTGCTTATAGCTACTTTGATGCTGTTTAAACAAAGGCTGCTTAAAAGACTTAGTAGAATGAAAGGAAAGCACTGGGATGTTCTCTTATTTGATCCTATGAAATCAAAACTGTGTTTTTACTGATTCTGCTTTTGAGGTGGTAACATCTGAATGTAAACATGCTTCCCACTGTGCCACCGTTCTGGCTGAAACCAATGACTCTAGGGGGTGATTCCTTTTGATGGAAACACCTTGCAGGAATGCGTAAAGATGCACACATGCAACTTGCTGATTTACATTTGCAAGGGATTTGAAGGCCTGTGGCTCATTAATTAATGCAAAAGCAGCTAAATGCTTTGAGTTTTGAGCAAGTCCCCTTGACTGCTGTTAGCCAAAATGGTGGCTGCTTGTAAGAAGCTCCTCTTGCACAAACAGTCCAGTTAGAGGGCCAATGAAAAAGTGTCTTGGCATCTCTGTGAGGATTTCAACGTGCACTAGAAAGCATTACTGATAAGGAATGATGACAGCAGGGATGAAGAACGCAAAGGATAGATCCAGTCCAACAGCCTTTACTCCTGTAGAGTCTTCACTGATATCACAAGAAAGCCACGTCTTCCACACTGCTCATATTTGGGGTTGACATTTCAATATAGTCATCTTTAGATTTGCCAGCAACTGCAGTAAGGCTATTAATGGTACAGAAAGTGAAACAGGTGCTTAAGCGTTTGCAAGATTGAGGCTTGTATGTCATTTGCTATGTGGAACTAACGTTCTTTACAATGACAACAATCTCAACTATTAGTTTGCTTGAAAAATTATGGGAAAGCAATTTGGAAGCGTGACCCAACCCTTGCCCAGAGGCTGACACCGTTCTAGGCAAGCATCTATTTAGAAGTCTATCTATCTAAATTAATTTGTGCTGGGAAAAGAAAAAAAAGCAGAGAGTCGTGGAAATGATGGTATCTGATAGCCACACACAGCAAGACTCAGCAGCTCCACAAAGCACTTTTCTTTGGAAGCAAACCGCAGAACCCTGAAACCTTGAGACAGACTTTTCATCTGCAAATATTTAACAGAGCCTGTTCCGTAATAAAATTTCTAGGGGACAACCTTGCCACCCGTGCCAGCTGAGGAATACATTACCTGGCGGGGTTAACAGGGTTCCCTGCTGCAGAAATAAATACATTAGGAGATGAGACACAAAAGGTTTCACAGCTCCTGATTTTCCTTTAATAATATTCCATTAAAAATGACTGAAAGGCAACTCTTCTCCTATAAATCAGGTACCTCACTGATGCCTTTTAGTCCTGAGATGGGCCTTCCTTGGTTTTAATAGCTTCCCTTCCTTCCCTCTCTGTCCGTCTGTCTCCAGATATGGCTGATTTACCTGGAATAGCAGAGACATTGGCTCCACATTCTTCAAAAAGTGCTGATCAGTCTGAGGTAAAAGATTAAAAGTCACACAAATTGCTTCTACCACTGAAAGAGTCTAATTGATTTTGGGAAAAAAAATCTGAATTATGATTTGCTCTCTGCCGGTCAGAACCTATCTAGAGGAATGCACCATTTTTGATGGGCAGGAAGAGAAAAGTATCTCCCTGGAACCGGGCAGGTTTCTCTTTGCAGTGGGAGAGGCATTTCTCTTCCTTTCTCCTCACTTATGGAAGGTATTAAGAGAGCATCATAAATTAATAATGCGGCAATCTGCCCTCTGTGGTCATGAACAGGGAAGATGGAGAGGCTAAAGACACCCTAGAAGACAAGCTCACAAAGACTCTTGCCTCTAGGATCAGAGAGCTGATGTTCAGCCCCTGGTGCAAACGGCCAAGCAAGAGGTGTGCTGGTACCTGAGGATTAACTGATATTTGTAAAGCACTTAGGAAATAAAAAGCACCAACCAAGTACTTGCTAGGATTATTTCCTAGCAAGGAGATGACTAAACACTCCGCTATCACTTGGGACAGACTTCAGCTACAACCATTTATTCTCGCCTGATGGGAATTGTAAATGTGTGCTCCATAGCAGCCACAAACTGTGCCAGATGGGACACTGGGGAATGACGGGAACACACACTCACTGAAACACATGTGTCACTGTGTGGAGAAATCAGAGCCGCAGTGAAATGTGTAGGTTTGTGTGTAGATGTGTAGGTTTGTGTGTCCTAGTACAGTCTATGGCACAGCTGATATCTGGGTGAGGTGGAATGGAGGCACCTAAATTTCAGGTTTGCAGTTGATGCTTTCTGCTTCTTATTCTACCAGCAGAGTGAACTCTCTGCAAGCTGCACATGGACCACACACACACAGAAATTGCCCTAGATTCTGACTAATACAGCCAGGAAAAGCAAGGCCCAGAAGTATATTTGAATATACTTCTGGCCCAGAAGTATATTTGAATATAGTTGATACCCGTGGTTATCAAAATTGATTTTCAGTATGAAGGATTTGGGCACCCACAAAATAGGAAGTTAATGATAACAGAAGGTTTTCTTTAATGTCTTGCAAAGAGGATCCCAATCCATGAGCAGGTTCCTGAGCACGAGTATGGCCACAGGACCACAGGGTAGCATGAAGAAGGGGAACGTATACCCTGCCTGAAAATACAACAGCCAGTCACATTTAAAATAACACGGAAATACCTGGACATCACAGCCTATCATACTTGTTCTTTCACCAAGCATCATTAGTATGTCCATCTCAACTTGTTACAGTAACTAACAAACAAGAACTGGTTAAACCTCCAGGAGGCTCTTAACCTACAAGGCTGCACCAATACAGCTATCCTATGTCCAGACATGAAAATTGAGGAAGAAGAGGAGATGTGAAATACCCAAAAAATGATTCTGTGGCAGAACTGGAACTAGAAGCTGGCTGTCCTCTTGCCAAACTCTTTGAAATGCCACAGTTCGAAAGACAGAAAACAGGAAACTAATAATTTGCCTCACTCACATCCCATCTCTACAAATGGCTTGCACTGGAAGTAGTTACCGAAGTACTCCCACACTGTCCACACACACAACAATGTGGTGGAAAGGAAGATCTTCTCCTGCTCTCAAGCCAATAGATTTTTTGCTTGTTGGTGTGGAACAGCAAGATTCAAGACCCCTTGCACTCTCCTGTCTTACATATTACCTTGTCCAGTGTTTCTTCTTAGCTTTGCTCTTGGGCCTTTGAGTCTTACCAGTATGCACACAGGAGTCAGTATGGAACCTCATCGAGCTCTTGCTCTGTTTCTGATTTTGGGTGGTATCCCGTGGCACTAAGTTCCATATGTTAATTAGCCATTTTGTAAAAGAGCATTTCCTCTTCACAGGTTTAAATCGTTTTCCTTTTCATGTAATTGCTTCTCCTGCTTTCTTCTAATAAAGGCAAAGTAAATAGGAATGGCTGAGTGAACTTATTTTTTTTGCGGTGACTATTTCTGCACCTTTTCCACAGTGCTTCTTATTTGTCTTTCCTCGAGAAAACACTGTTGCTCTTTTTAATCATTCTTTATGAAGAAAGCTATTAAAAGACTCCAGTCATTTTTGTCCCCTTTCTCTGGTCATTCATCTATTTCTGTTATTTCCTTTTGTGCGATGAGGTGAGCAAACTGAATAGAGTGTACAAGGAGAGCACGTACCATCAATTTATATAATGGTACTGTATTATTTTATCTATTATTCTCTACCCCTTTCTTAATGCACTCTCTCATCTTCCATGCTTTTATTTCACAGGCTGAACAAATGTTTTCACAGAGCTGCTCACAGCCGTGTCTTTTTTTTGTTTGTTTGTTTGTTCTCTTCTTTTGAGTGGTTACAATTATTTTAGAACCCAGAAACGAGCATGACTAATTCTAACGTGTTGTTTCCTGAGTGCATCACCTTGCCTCTGCTACACTGAATTTCATTTACTCTCATGACGCTTGTAAACCACCACAGCGAGCTCGTTGCCAGAGCTCCTCAGTGTCTTTCCTAGGCTTGGGCAACCGAAATATTGCTGTATTATCTACACACATCTCCTCCCAAGCAATCTTCCCTTTTTGGGGTTATTAATCCATATTAAACACAAGTCATAGCACTGTTTGGTGACACATTCACTGAGCTGAGGCATCTTTTCATGATGAGAACCAGCTATATATTCCCTTTGCGTTTATACAGTAAATTTTGTTTTTCTTATTACTTTATTTGTGATACAGCTTTATCTCTTACCCAGTGACAAGTTTGTTCCTTAATAATCTCCAGTAAGAGACCGAGTTAAAAAAACAAACCTAACAGGCATTTAGAAAAGTTTGCTTACATGAAATGTACTCATTTCTTGGTATCTCATCTGTTTCAGACAGGAGTAATTTTAGTAGGGTGAAGAAAAGACAGCTGGCTTATATGGAAGTCAGATTGGTTTGACCATGTCGAATCACAGCAATTGCAGCAAGGTAAAACCAGCCGGGACCTCAAGAACATCATCTGGTCCAGCCTACCACACCGAGACAGGATCAAATGTACCTCGAACTCCACTCCTGGAGAGTATCATCAGCCTACATGACTTGACGTGTCAATGAAAGAGGCTCTGCATTCTCCCACCTATGCTAACAAAAGTGATCAGAAGTCTGGAGCACCTCTCCTATGAAGAAAGGTTGAGGGAACTGGGCTTGTTTAGCTTGGAGAAGGCTCCAGAGAGACCTCATTGTGGCCTTCCAGTACTTGAAGGGAGCATATAAACAGGAGGGGGAACGACTGTTTACGGGGGCGGATTGTGATAGGACAAGGGGGAATGGTTTTAAACTGAGACAGGAGAGGTTTAGGTTAGATATGAGGAGGAAGTTTTTCACACAGAGGGTGGTGACGCACTGGAACAGGTCGCCCAAAGAGGTTGTGGATACCCCATCCCTGGAGGCATTCAAGGCCAGGCTGGATGTGGCTCTGGGCAGCCTGGTCTGGAGGCTGGCGACCCTGCACACAGCAGGGGGTTGAAACTCGATGATCTTTGTGGTCCTTTTCAACCCAGACCTGTGATTCTATGATTCTATGATTCTATGATTCTAACCCTTTCCAGCACGTTGCTATTCCCATAGCTAGAAAGCCTTCGTAGTATTCAACTTCGCATCTTGGGATTCAGAGCACAACAGATCAATACCACCTTTAAAATAACAATTTATAGGAACAAATACTCTTAACATTTCTCTTTGCCTTTCCCATTTAGAAAAGCAAAACTTTTATGATTCTAGTCCTTTTAACCTTCCCATACAAGTTGTGTTTTCAAAGCCTCTTGGAAAACCTTCTCCTGCCCTCTGGGCTCTCTCTTGCTTATTTACCTCTACCTTAAGGCATGTTGCCCAAAACCACATGCAGCATGTCAGAAGATAGTGCATCAGCACTGGGTACAGCTGATTATTTCCCTGCTGCATCACTGCACACAACACGCTTCTCAGCGTGGCCTGGAAGGACAGAGGGACATTTTTGGTTCATCTTTAACTTGATGCTTTCAATGATATTGGTAGTTTTAAAAATACTTTAACTAATATTTCAATTAGTTTGCCCAGTGCCAAAAAGAAAGTCCCCCAGTCCTTAATTCCCACCATCATGACCTTGAATCTTTAGAATTTTACAAAACCCTGACGCTGATTTGAATGCTTGTCTACAAATATTTGCCAACAACTGATCCCTTTCATTTTCTGACCCTTTCAAAAGCCCTTGTTCATCCTTTTAATATACTGCAATCGAGGGGTCTGACTCTCCGTGCCTCAATGTAAATCTGCTCAAGCTGACTGAAAATTACCAGGCATAATTTTTCTAGTCACTCAAGAGCACGCCAAGGGCCTGAGATTCATTTGCTCAAAGAGAGCTAACCACACAGAGCAGAAGACTAAAATTAGCCAGTCTGTGACCTGTTTGTTCCAATACCTTTGCTCTTGACCCTGCTTGAAAAGCATGGACCTGGGACAGGTGAGGCACCACCCAAACATCCACTGTAGCAATGATAAATGAGGTGGATAGCTTTGCCTTCCCACCATGCCCTCAACCTTCTGTCATCTATATCCATATTTATGATTAATCTATGGAAGAGGTAGATGCAAGTTCACAGTTAAGGGACAGAGAGGCACAGATATATTTAGAAAGAGGAGAAGAGGGAAAAACAAGGCAGGATTATCAATCTAGTGTTCAGTTTATCAAATTAAGAGTGATAGTCTGATGTGCATTACATGGGTCAAAGCTGCTTAGTGTGGGACACGAGATGCTTTGACCTGCTCCACTTATGAGGTGACCCTCTTATATAAAAGGATGCAGTCCCCAAGCACTAGTCTTAATTTAATGCACAGAGCCCCCATGTCAAACAAAAGGCATGGAGAACACGCTGAGGATTCCTCTTCCCTCTTGCTATGTGCGTGCCTGCATTCTGTTACAAAGAGAAAGCTTCCAGCCTGCAGCAGGGATGCTTACTCCTGAGCCTCCACATGTGCATACAAAGGATACGTGGCACCGTCAGCCTGCTCAGCTCAGTGCCATAACATTCTCCAAAGACAAAGAGGGAGTGAAAGGGAGATGCATTTAAAGTGGAGCAAAACACAACTAATGCCCTCCATCTGCAGCAGCACACACAGAGCGCAGGTGCAGGCAGAGCAAAGGACCCTGCGTGTGAGCGTGGCTTCTCTAAAGTTTCAGTCTGTAGAGAATGAAGTCTCACAGTGAGCAGTGCTATCATCATCACACTTCTGTGAAAATGGAAAAGCATTCCCAGCCCCTTTCTTTGTTACGCTCTCGGTTATTCCAAAACAACTGTTACCCACCTACAGATTGTGTTCTCCAAATGAAGGAAAAGTCATCATTTTCCTTCCCAAAGGGAGTTCCCTCCTTGCTTCAGCTGGGTTTGAGTCACTCCTTGGGGACCAGGGGGGTGTTATGACAAAGGAGGAGCTCCATGGTGACCACATAATTGCAATCTGGGCTTACAGAAACTACCCTAATTTTACCTGGGCTCTGCACCCTGAGTCTTTAGCCCTGAGCTTCAGGAAGGTGCTGGCTGAATTGCAGCTCCAGTGGACACCCCAGCAGGGCTACTGGAAGGCCTGGTCTGTGGACAAGGGACGTTTAATTCACAGCTTGAGCTGAGGGCTCAGCAGCACAGCAGCTGGGAGAAACACTGTCGGAAAAATATTGGTCCATCACCCTCCATGGGAGGGAAGGTGCCTCCTCATGCTTCAGAGTCAGCGTCAGCATCCTGACCTTCATGGCTCCAGGGAGGAAAGCAGCAGGAGGAGTTTGTACAGGCTGAGGAAATATGGAGAGGGAAGTACATTGCTCATCTCGAGTTCTTCCTTTCTGCCACTGGAGGCTTTTTCAATGGCAAAAATCCATCCCCATCACGTGTTTTATGGGGAACAAGGTAATCCATTACACGGACAAGAACGGCACACAGCACTGTACAAGATGCTGGGCAGAGAAATCAGTGAATATTCCCCTACATTATTTATTTAGGTGACTTCAGTCACATCCCTTTCTGGGACTATTCTACTGAGTAAGTTCACTGCCAGAACATTTACAGAAACAGTCAATGCTAAGTGAACAGCAGAGAATATTTGCTGAAAGCACCTTCTAAACTTGGAAAGAATAGATGCCCTGAAAAACCAGCTCTGAGTTCCATAAATGTACATTAAGATGTCCCTGTGCTGCTCTGCTAATCTCCTAGATGAAAACTGCTCTGAAACAGGCGATGTAGAACAAGTTTTCCTCAAAGTGAATGTGCCTTTACATGCCCAGAAATTTGCAGGCCTGCTTAGGAACAAAAACAGGAGATGTAATCAGAGAGCTGTTTAGCAGCAGTTTGCTTAGAAACAACACAGCCTATTGATCTTAGGGCATCAGAAAAAAAGAAATGGCCCAAGCTGGGAAACATCATGTCTTATATCCCAAAATGATGTACATGGGGCAAGAGCAACCAGCAAAAGATGACGAGAAGTCTCCAAGCCAAATGATGGTAGTCTCAGGGTTCTCATCTGCCCCTACGCAGCTCACTGTTACAAATAAGAATGAATCCAAAGACCCCCTGAGAGATAAAAAATGCATCAATCCTGAAACAATGAATCCACATTAGCTGCTCAGGCATCATGCCCTGCAACTTGAGATGGAAGAAGAATGCACTGAGTCAGCCCTTCCAGCCTGCATCAGGGCTCACAGCATGCACAAGGTGGCTTTGCAGAGCCCACTGTGGCCGGAGGCACGGAAAACAAACAGATTATATTGGGGCTAATAGCTGCCATCTCTTCCTTCAGGATTTTCGAGACTAAGCATCCCGATCTCTGCTATGTTTGTTCCTATTACGAGAAGAGGTGACATCAGGATGCCTTTGCACACACCCACATGTTTGGATAGGACGTACCTGCTCGCAGGGCAGCTGCAAAAGCTGCAGTAATCCCCAGTTCTTTTTGGGAAATGAAAGTCCTTGACTCAAGCATGAATGATACTGGCAAAGATCCCATTACTGTAAAGCTCTCTGTCAGACAGCCACCTCTCTCCCTCCCCCTTTTTATATCTCTAAGGTCACTAAACCGCAATTTAGTCATCATTCTTTATAGAGCCTGAGAAGATATGAAACATCTGGAAACTGTTGTAGTCACACTTAGAGATACGCATCCCAAGGGGATTTAGCTGCATAGGAATGGGATGCAGTACTTTTTGCCTCCAGGTCACTGCAGCCTGAATGCATCCATGGGAGCAGGTTGTTTGCTGGGTACTAATGCCTCTTAGAAGACCAACTATGAAATGAGTTAGAAGGTCTCAGTACGATGAAAACCTCAGATAACCTCAGAAAGTCCATTAGACATCCTTCTTTCTGGCAGTATCAGCGAGGAAAAGTGGGCCACAAAAAAATCACTCCTAGTTTAATTCGAAATGTGGTCCCTCTGGAGATGAACTGTGGCCTGCTGGTAGGGAAGAAATTTGCCCTGCTGCTACTCGTGCTTTGTAAGTAGGAACAGCAGTCCCCGAGCACAGACAGAAATATTCCCAAACTGACAGAAAAAAAAATGTATTTATGCAAAAAAGGGAGCAAAAGACTTCTTTCAAAACCTGCAGAAGCCAGCACCAGGATCATTCAATTACAGGAGGACGAATTTTCTTACCTGACCAACAATATAGAAAGTTAATTTAAATGTTATCTTTAATAATCTCACTCCTTTTTATTTACTTCATTCAGAGGGTGGAGGGTTAAATACGAGGTGTTCTTGAATAATTAAATGAAGGAGGAAGCACTGTCTTTCTGACAAAGCTCCTAATCTTCCTTATTTATTAATAGGAGCTGCGCTAAGACTGCCTGTCCTTAATCCCAGCTCTCACCACGCAAATTTAGAGCATTAGAAATAGAAGAGGCTAATTGAGGCCCTAATGCCAGGAAGACAGATCTTGCCCACGTCAAAAGCTATGGCGGGCTGGATCATGTCAGCCGCTGAGGGAGGTCCCATGGGCCAGGGAAGAGAGGGGAGGCCGGCATGTTGGCTCCGTATGCTGCACTGGGATTCAAGCCATGCTCCGGGGACTGGAATAAGCCCCATGGCGACGCTGGAGCACCTTGAGAGCCTGCTCACCTGCCTGGGTCTGCACATAGGGCCTGATGCCTTTGAAACCCTGCTGCAGGTATGTGAGCTCAAGCCTTCATTATCAAAGAGTCCAGGCTCTTCCCGCTTCCTCCCCACAGGCCCGGCCGCCTAATCAAACTCTTCAGCTCAGCGTATGAGTTCTGACAAGATCACAGCCCAAGGAGGCTTGATACAGACTCAGCAATCCCAGCTCCATCCGAGCCAATTTAGCCATGCTCTCGGGGTCTCACGCATGCAGTACAAGCCTAATCTAAAGGTAATCATTAATTCATTACTGCCACAGGATACGGCAATCTGCCATGGGCTGTTGATTGTTTGGGGGATCAAGTAATTGATCATTCATATCGGATTTCTTTTCTTTTTAAACAATGACCATCCTTCCCAGTTGTAACCTATTTATGGACACACTATAGAGCTCATGGTAAAAGGACTCAAAATATTTTTGTCCAAAGGCAGTGCTTTTTTTTTTTCCTGTTACATAAAATCAACTTTTGGAACTTACTGCTGCAAATTAAAGAAGAGGATTTAAAAACAGGAAAAAAGAAATGAGCAAAGCTTTTATAGCAACAACAGAATCATCGCCTATGTTTGATAAAGGACTACACACCCTCATGCTGGCAGGCATAAGATGTTCATTAACCTCATTCAATCAGGAAGAAAATGTCTGCTGTGAATAGGTAATTCAGCCATGGTGTGGTACAAGCTGCTTGCACCTTTCTGAATCACGTGGCAATCCCAGAGACCAGCTATTACATCTGTCTCACCCAGACCAGCAACTCAGAGGCTGCTATGTGCAGCACATCTCTGAGGAGCTGGACAAAGACAGAGCAATGCCTGTGGTCTGGTTTCTCATCCTGCCCAACAATGCTCAGAACGTGGTGGGTTCCTGGGAGTACAAAAAGGGGGCGGGTGGCAGTAAATCCATACCAAACTGGCCTTCTGCATTGCTTCCTGCCTCACAGGAATGTAAGCAGTTTACTCTGAGGGCTAGTACAGTTCAGTCTGTGCAGAAGATGACCTCAAAAAACAACGTAACTGAGGATGGAGCATAGGGAAGGTCAGGTGCTGGGCCCTTCTCCTCACCTCCACCACTATAGAAAGGAAGAACAGGCCAGTCTGTAACAAACGTTCCTCTTTACTCCTGTCTCCTAGGATAGCATTTCACCTGGCCATATTTTTTTCCTCCAAAGTATCTCACAGCAGCCCTTCTCCAGCACGCTGAGCCAGAGATACTTAACCCAAATATCACTTCAGGAAACAGGAATTTTTTTACCCTAACTGTACCACCCTTTTCAGCTACCCCTCATATAACACCAGTCACATGGAAGCCAATGTAATGCAGCACCAAGCCCTCCCTATTAATGAAAAAGGACTTCCCAGATCATTCCCTCCATTTCTCAGCTCCTCTGGGACAGAGCTGACAGCACATTTGCTTTTTTTTAATCAGGTCCTCCTCAGGAAGATATGCTGGGATAAACCCAGCATTGCCTCTGGTAGCAATCTGTACTCCTAGGACTGGTGAGCATCACAGGGATCACCAGCTGCATGTGGGATAGTGCCGAAAGAAATGTAAATCTTACTGGAGACTATCTCAGACTTCAACTCTGGCAATCTTGAGCTATAAATTCTTAGGACTGGGTTTCCTGCTGAGCTGGAAATACCCTCAGAGCAGTCTCTTGCAGCGTACTCTGGCTCGTTTGCTTCTGATACTGCTTTTTTCAGGTGATCCATCAACACATTTATGATGGCAAGGATGGGAGGAGGGAGTAAGTATGCAACATCCCCAAGTCTGGGCCAGTACCACAGAGAGAAGCAGACATCTGCAGAGCTAAAGCCACCAGCACTGAGAGCTTAAGACAGAGCTGGGACTCTCCCTGCATGGCTGTAAGCAGTCTCGGATCCCTGCAGGTCAGACCCGACACAGGACCAATGAGACCTAGCTGTCACTAGGTCTCTAAAACTGCTGCCAGATTAGATGGATAGCAGCTTGAGCCAGTCCCTCATCAGCCACCACCGCCTCTCCAGAGAACTGCAGAGAGAGGTAGCAATAAAAGCTGGGAGAGGAGTGTTCTGCAGTGGGATCAGCTGCATTACTTCCCTACCACCTTCCTTCTGCATTTTGCTTGCTAATCGGGTGGGATTTGGCAGCATTTTGGGTCTGCTTTTCCCCAGGAAGGGGTCCCTAAGGGCAGCGTCCAGGTAGGTCTCTCTGCCGCACCCCCAGACAGGTGCGGGATCCAGAAGCCAGCATGCTGCTGCATTCACCGCATCCTCTCTCCAGTGAGAGCTGGGGCCTGACAGCCCAGCAAAATGACCCACTTCTTGCCGACTCAGACAAAAAAGCTCCACTTAGGCCCCAGGAAAGTGTCTCTAATAAGGCCATCCGTTAGCCGTGTCGCCTGGACCCCTCTCAGCTATCCTTCATCCCTGCCCTCCCTCCCTGCAGCCAGCCATTAATGCAGTCAGAGCCAAGGAGAATGAAGCCGTCGGGCTCAGTAAATATTACCAAGCTCCACACGGGAAGTGCAAGACCATTATTTAGACTCCCAGGTCCTGGGTATGTTTTGATCAAACTGATTTAGCAAAGAGAGGTAGGAGAAAACAAGTGGCTAGTGGCTGGTCTGCACACCCAAGGACTCGGGGGTCAGAGGAATGGCAAGCCCTAGAAGGAGCAGCCCCAACAAGCAGCACTTCTGGACCAGTCGCCACTGAAGGGCACTGATCCCAAAGCTGTCTCCAAGCTTTAGCACTGTGCAGCTGTGGAGAAGAAATATCTTTTTTTCCTCTGAAACGTGGCTCTCCAGGTTCCCTCGTGTATGTTGGTACATGCCTACTTACATCTTTCCGTATCAGAACTCACACAATGCTGCTCCAACAACGTGTACTTCTGAAAACCACCCGCCCCTATTGTGCAATCTTCCCTGCGGCGGACCCAGCTGACCTCTCTGCCATCTCCCTTCTCCCGCTCCCACCTCTTCTTCTTCCCTCTGTGCACAGCTCGGCTCAGCAGCCGGCTCCTCCTCTCCGCCTGCTGTGCACAGCAGCTCTCCTGCCAGCTCGGCCATCCCTGCTGCTTTCCCTCGCGGCTCACATCTCCCCTTCCTCTTCCTCTGGGCCCCGCTCCCTCTGTTGTTTTGCTCTTGGCCCCTCTGACTGCCAGCTTTCAACTCCTCATTTACCCATTGTTGTGAGTTGTTTTGCTTTGTAAGAACTTGAGACACAATTTGCAAAAAATAAAAATAATTAAAAAAAAAATCCCCAAGACAATAAAGTTGCGCTATATGGTATTTCGAGAGAAAGAGGCAAACAGGTCTCCTGAGAACTCGGTATGAATTTACACCTTGCTCATTCCCACAGGCACAGAGAAGTGCAGGCTGATAAATCCCTTTTATTACCTGCACCGGTGTCTGAAGGCAGAAGAGGATTTTTAAAGTCTGGCCAGATCCCTACGTGTCAAATCCAAGGGCGACATTTGAAATTCAGCGGTGACAGAGTGATGCAGAGATGGAGAACGGTGACCATGTGTCATCAGCCCAGAGCATGTGCCAAAGCCAGAGAGGCAACACATCAAAATAGCTCATGGAGCTCCCAAGATAATTAAAGAGTCACTACAATTTCATGGAGCACTCAAAAAAAAAAAAAAAAAGGAAGAAAAAACTCTGCTCGGCACAAGTGGATGGCACAAATGCTGAGGCAGCAGCACAAAGCTTAGTTCCTCCCACGCCAGGCAGAGCTCTGCATCCTCAAAATGCAGCTCGGGTTGGAGAAGTGACTGTGCAAGAACACTGGGTTTTCTGCACACTCAACCTCTCCCCTGGGCTCATCAGGGAGAGCACCACTCACTTTCTTGACTAAAATAAGCATTCACTGCTTTTTTTCTCCTGATAGAGCCAGCACATCCCCCGAAGTGTGAGCTGGAACCTCCTGTTTGGTCAGCAAAACCAGAATTAGAGAAGCTCCAGCTGCAGCAGCACCTTTGCAAAGAGTCCAGCTTGGCTCTCAGATGCAACGACTTCCCAACCTGGCTTTGAATTGCAGAGCAGGGCTTGCATTGCATCGGTGCAACCTCCCTTGAAGATTCACGGAAGGGGAGCGAAACCATGACTGAATCGCAGAGCTGGGCCCAGCTCTTGCTTTGAGTAAATGGGCTGTGCTGCCTCCTGCCATGGAGTAAGGGTGGGACGCAACCCCTCTCCTCCCCAGGGCACGCAGAGCCTTCCCTTCCACTGCCCTACCGCCTTCCTGGGCTACGGCCCCCTCCTTGAGGATTACCCTGCCTCCTTGTCTGATAACACTGATCTCCCTCTTATCAGCCAGAGGACCGCAGGAACAGGAGCAGCAGGGAAAGAGCATTTATTTTAACCTTCTGATAAGGGAAAGAAAATCCTTGGTCCATCTAGAAGCATCTGCTCTTTCCTCAGATGCACTGGTAACAACATCTTAAGGTCAAACTGTACATCACGTAAAATATCTTTATCTCCTCAAACAGGACTTTCTCCCTGTTACTTTTCTTCTTTAATTTTTAGAAGCAAAGACACCTGAAGATGTTGAATTCCACTGCTGCAAGTTCCCTACTTTAGTGGAGAAATATTCCTTATGGTCAAATTCACACTGGGCTGCCAGGAGCAGTGGGCTGGCTCCCTGCAAAGCAGCACTCAGCTGTCCCAGCCTAGCTGGGGCTCAGGGCCTGCGGGCCTCCTGCTCTGTGCAGCTGAATTTGGTGTCACAGCAGCAAGGGTGGGTTTGTGCTAAACACATCTGTTGAAAGCATGAGGGCTAAGGAGATTGCTGCGCCAACAGGCACAGCTTTGGTTTGCAAAACGGAGTCCAAGCCTCACCTCGCTGAGCTGCCATTTGCCACATCACCTGTCAGACACTTTTCTTACGTTAACCTACCCGGTTCTGAACTCTCACCATAGAAATGAGTACCTGCACCTCAACCAGCGCTGACCATGCTGTTATGCAGTGACCTGTGTTTGCAGAAAGCACTTAGGGAGAGACATTAGGAGTGGCTGGCAATGAAGCAAAGCTGAAGAATATTTCTCAGTTAATTAAAACTATAAAAGCCTAACGTGAGATTGGAGCAGGCCTGTGTTCAAACAGCCTCACAGGATACTTGCATACACCTCTGTATGAGTGCTTGCCACTCGCTGCTGTCCTACAGATGAGTAAAAACCACTCCTGATGCCACTGCTGGACAAGAACAGCCAGGCTTCTGGCTGGAACGACCCAGTTTCTTTTGCTGCTGTTGGCTGGGATGCAAGATTGTGGGTTGGGAAACTGTCAACAGACTCCGTCGATAACCTGTAGAAGGCCTCTCCGTGGCTCTCATCCGACATGGTTTAATTTCTAATTCAGCACGGCAGTGACAAGGACATAGGCTGCTGAGGCCAGTCAGCAGCGCAAATTGGCCAGGACAGGCTGAATTGATCTACAAGGAGGAAATGAAGACACAGCAGAAACCTGGGGCTGTAGGCAGTGGTGGGGCAGGCTGGGGAGGAGGAAGAGGAAAGCACAATGAGGCAAACTGATGAACAAAGCAAGGACAACACGGTGGGAGGGAAATTACTGGCATTTAGAGCTCAGGGATGTCATATCATGTATGTACCGTATGGATTTCGCTGCCATCATCAGACTTTGCTACCTTCAGTAGCAACGGTGTTTTTTAAACACCCCTGGCCTGACTGAATGCCCTGCTGAAACGCACAGGCTGAAGACCACACTGTGGATGTGTTTATCCCAGCAACGACTGCAGATTTTTTAGAATGACAGTTTGTATCTCGGAAAAAAAACAACAACAACAACAACAAAAAACCTTTCTGTGCTTGTCAAGAAGCACAGAAAGTGCCCAACCACCCAGTGCAACCACTTGGATCAGCTGCTGAGAACACTTAATGAGTACGCTGGCTGATGCTTTAATTATTCAACAAGTAGTACATTACTTAATTGGCATTTTTCAGTGGAAGCTGTACACACAGCCCTTTCTGCCAATTCATGTCAGGCAGACAAGAAAACTCAACACTGTTCCGTAAGCGTTGAAAAAATCCAAAACTTGCCAGATCATTTCTTACGAAATTGCTCTGCAAAACACCGAGAGCCTCCTAAAACCGGAGGAGAATAAATAAATAAATACACAAACGGAATTATTTTAACATAGACACTTTGCCAGCAGTTTTATCCTCATTTTGACCAGCTCTGTCTAGCATCGGGGATTAGCAGAACTCTGTTACTGCCATGTGTAACATTTGAAATACAAAATGCAAAACCAGGCATAAGCTGAATGAATACATCCGTCTGTCACTGGGTTGAAACTCTGCTCAGATTCATTAGAGGGCTTTCAAACATTCTGAATGAAACTGATCCCCAGTTTGAAGCAGAACTATCAATGATGCTTCCATGTTATGACTGGATGAGAATGTTGGTACAATCTGAGAATCAGAATATAATAATGTAATAAGCAGAATGCGATCCTTGAAAATAAATGCTGTTGCGTGTAAGGAAAGCCACGCCATTTAGTAACAAGAACAAAACAGTATTAGTAACACAGTGGTAAGACTGAAATCATTCAAAAATTGCTCTGGAAATGCCCTTTTCTCTGCACATTGTCAGGGGGAAACAATAACAGTCTGACAGCAAGGTGACAGAATCTCTGGGCTTCTTAGTGCCCAAGAGTGAATGGAAGCAGCAGTTATTGTACTCTACACTGTAAGAAATAATTTATTTTACCGTGCATGCCGCCTGTAACAGAGAGAGGAAGCCTCCGTGTGGAAAGTGAAGCGCAAACTCTTCATGAGCATTAGCAATATCAGAGCTCACAGTCATTCACCACAAGAAACAAATAACTCCTCTCATCTGCAAAAACATACCACAGGGCCACAATTACAGAGCGCCTTACTATGTTTGGGGTCTGCTTTTTCTCACTTTCCTTGCAAAACTCAAGGATTCATGTAAGCAATGTGTACAAACTGCGATAGTGAACAGGACTGCGATTCATCTGGCATGGCTACAAAGGTTTAAGCTAGCTGGAGCCATTTCCTACAGCAGCCCCAAGGCACGATGGCACAGCAACAATTAACCATTCATTAGAGGGTGATTGATAGAGCACTGGAACAAGTGCACAGTGAAGTTGAGGAGTCTCCATCTCTGGAGATATTCAAAACCTGCCTGGATGCTTTCCTGTGCAAACTACTGTAAGGAACCTGCCTTAGCAGAGGTTGGATTTGATGACCTTCAGAGGTCCCTTCCAACCTCGACGATCCTGTGATTCTGGATAGTTAGTCTGGGTTGCAGACCATACCAACATCTTCCATGCTGACATTCCACTACTACTGGTTTATCGGAAGTTAAAATTAGGTGGGACAGAGCTACCCTGGCATCGGTCACACGCCTCATCCCTCTGTGGACAAAAACACCTCAGCCACTTTGATGCTTTTGACTGCTCCACCTAACAAACATAATCAGCAGAACTGGGACGTTCTGAGGAATAGGGAGGGCCCTTTATCACGCTGTGCTCCAGGAAGAGCTGTTTAAATATTTTTATTAGAGGCAGGGTATTTTGGGATGATGGAGATAATTAAGCACTGAACGTGTAGTGATCCATTTGACATCTAGAATTAAAGTTATGAAGTATTACTAATAAAAACAGAACCCCCAGAGGGATTTGAACTCGCATCTTTACAATTTGAGGCAAGCTCTGCATTCATGACAAAGCTCACACAGCCCACTTGCCAGGTCTACAATTTACTGCTCTTATATTGCCTACAGAGGGTCTCCCCTGGTGTTCCGAAATGCAAAAATTATGTACTACTGAACGCCGCATGCAAACATAAATCCATTTGTTTAAATGAACACAAGTTAGAAAGTTCAGAAACCTGTTTCCTAGTTTGCCACCATCTATAACACATTCTTGTGTTCATTATCCCTGCTGTCAATTTCCACTGTGTGTTTTCTTCATCAGACTAGACGATGACGACAGAGAAAGTAGCTTGTGCTCTATGGACGCCTGCTTCTCCATACATAATGTCAGAACGATTAGAGCATCTGATGTGATTGGAGTGACTAGATTTGTGCAAACACACACGGAGGAGGCAAGAGGTTGGCTTTGACAAAGCACTCTCTTCCCCAGGTTCTCCCACCACGTCTGGTCCTATCACAGCGGCAACAAAGCTCCCTCTGTTCTCCTGGAAAGAATCGCTGCCGTGCCTTTCCACTGTAAATCATGCCATACACTTCTGTGCCACACAGCGATACTTTGATAAATTTCAGAATGAGTCAAGGCAATAAATCTGTTGGGTTTTAATTATAAGTGTGCTTTTCAGTGGGGAGGGGGTTGGGTTGTTTTTCACCTTCTGCCAATACAAATAATGTACATCTGCTTCTTCGGCCCCACCTGCATTATTCTTTCTTGGAAAACCCTCCTCGGCTGCCTTGCTACCAGGACAGCGTTAGCACAATGATAGCTGTCACAGGAGCATAAATATTCAGTGAAGAGAGAGAGGGTATATTTTTTTACTTCCTGTTGCTGGGTCAGGAAGCACTAACCGGAGCAGGGTTAGCAAACACAACAGAAAAAGCACCGGTGTGGGGATTCCCTGGCCAACTCTCCTGTAATCTCAGTTTCATTTGATATTGCCTACCTTTGCGATTTTATCAGTGCTCCGCGACTACACGGGTACGTTTTTTTTTTCCCCAAAGTCGCAGCTTCTAAAGCCAGATGGCCAACCAAAGGCCTTGAAGCTCTTCTTTCAAATACAAATACCAAGTTTCTAGCCGTTAGGGTTTCAAATAAAAACTTGTAAATGTGCGCTATCAAAGCAGGGAACAAAAAGACAGCCTTCAAATATATCCTTGCATTTGCTATTTTAAAATCCACTTTCATGGATCAGATTCCTGCTTTTGAATAGCTGAGTACAATCCTACAGAATGGTTTTAGAGATGCTGTAAGAAAAGGGTCTTGCTACAAGGAAAAGGGGATGGAGGCCTGTGCATCTACACAGCTGGAGGAGAATGAACGTAGCGGCCACACGTGCACCTTTACATGGGGTCACCTGTGAGGAATCGAGTGTGCACGAGCGCACAGCGCAACAGGCACACATACGCACCTTGGCATGCACACAGCACAGTATATGCCAGCAGAAGGACTGGGCAGCAAGAAGAGAGTCAGGGAGAATCCGAGTGCGTGTGCACACGCTTGCGCTCCCAGAGGTCAGCTCGCTCTCCTCAGGTTTAATTCCCTTTCTTGCTGCTACTGTTGAGAAGTAAATGTTCGCTTTTTATTAAAAATCAAAAGCGGAGGTGCTTGTAATCCTCCTGACTCCAGTTTTTCTCATATAAATGGAAAGTTTAGCTTAGAGCAATAGCAGGTAAAACCAGACTGAAAGCAGCAGCTAATTCCCAGGAGATGTGCAACAGCTAAACGGCATTTGAGGATGGTTTTGTTTGTCGGTCTACATTTTTCATTAGCTAAATACTTTTTACTCATAATATTATTCTTTTCTAAATGGAAAATCTGGCAAATCTTTGCACAATGTATCGTATTTCTGGAAATCGTTTTTCAGTGGTATTGCAAAACCAACTGCATTCTCCCTCCATCAAACAGAATCTCATCATGGCAAAGAGGAGGCACTGAACTAATTTCTCAGATCTCATTTAATGAATATGTTCCCTCCTTCCTCGGTCCCGCCCCGCAGCTCTCTCCCCTCCTCATTCTCACCACCAGTACTGAAAATCTTCCATTTGAAGTGCTATCCTGGCTTTAATGATATTTCCCCTATTCAGTGTAACCTTCAGAGCAGGGACCATGTCATAAGGAATTTATCAGCAATACTGCCAGCTTGAACTACAGAAAAATACAAGTGGGGAAGGTGGGAAGAAGGAGGAGAAAGAAATGAAGAGGAAGAGGCTTCTGAGCCTTAAGTTTATTTTTGGTGATGTTTCTAATTTTTCTTAGAGGAAATGAAACTTAAAGGATGGAAATTCCCACTTTAGACATATTTCTCATGCTTACACTTCAATTAAAACTTCAAATAAGATCCAGTATAATAGAGGCAGTGGAAAATATACTATGGTAAACATGCACCAGAAAGGGTTACTGACCACAGAGACCTTGAATTTCTAAACTGCTTCTTCCCCTGTTCCTGGCAAAGCATTAGGAAACATAGGCAGAGGCAATCCCAGGGCAGGTTTCTGGCATGGGATGTGGCACACATTGTAAGTTATATACAAGAACAATGCTCTATTGCACGCAGCGAATGTGACTCTCCTGCAAATTCATTACAGTGCAACGGACAGGACAATCCTTTCTCTGTGACTCTGAAGATATTTGCCATTGTTCTTGAAGT
This sequence comes from Alectoris magna, assembly GCA_030625065.1. Classification (NCBI taxonomy): domain Eukaryota; kingdom Metazoa; phylum Chordata; class Aves; order Galliformes; family Phasianidae; genus Alectoris; species Alectoris magna. Next base: position 114,582,262 of record CM060560.1, read on the forward strand.
GCACTGGGAGGATCAGATTTTGTGCTCTGAGAATACTGCTCAGAGAAGTAAAATACACAGTATGGGTCATGCTGCTCTTTAACTAGTCTTGTCAAGGTCTTAATGCTACCTCAGCAGCTTTACCCACCTTGAGACAGAAGAGATCTTCCTGCTTGTGCCACACCTTTACCTCCATGGTCTAGGTCAGGAAGCTCCTAGCTGGTCACCAGACCATCTCCTGCTTGATGCTAGACCATCCATCTCCTTTTCTAACTAAGACACTTAGGGCCCCCTGTTCCCCTTGGGACGCCCTTTTACCTGTGCTATACTGAAGCTCCTTTCTCTCACTTCTCTCTGGCACAGGCATCTGTAGGCTTTGTGTGAATGAGCCCTGTCAAATCAGCTGAGCTGAACTCATTTCCTTTGCAGGTGCCTGTCCTCTCCCTGAGCCAGTCTGTGAACAGTAACATGCCATGGCATTATCTGTACCATTTAGGATTTTACGCTTAATTAAATCCTCTCTTAACAGCTTCTCATTCTTTATCTTCTTCGTAGACTATAAAGACCTCCTTTTATTTTTAGCCAGTCCTGTTAGCTCAGGACTTGCAGCCTCTCACATCATATTTTCGGCCCTTCTTCTCTGCGCCTTTTTGAGTTCTCTGATGCTGAAGGAGCCAAAGGGATAGAGTGGAATGAATGATAATCAGTGGGTGTAGGAGCTATACTGCGGTGTTCCTGTTGTACCACACCGATCTGCTTCAGTTAGCAGCTATTAAATTACCAGTTGCGTCACCACTTATGTCAAAGACTCCTAGACTGTCAATCCTTTCTTGCATCCTGCTACCTTGCATGCTTAAAGTCAGCCTTTGGACACCATGTCCTCCAGTAGAGCTCTGCAGTAGTTCCTGCATATAAGTCATATAACCATATGACTAGGAAGGGATGATGCACAGATGCTAATGGAGAAAAGGGGATGGGAGTGGGGTGCAGCACCTGTTAGCCTGCTAAGTCCTACCTGTCTCTATAGCCGAACCACTTAGAAAAAAATCTGCCCTCTCCTGGAAAAATGTTTCCAGAAGAGGGTGAAGAAAGAAACGATTGCTACCAGCTCCCCTTCATGTTATATCTCAGCAGCTTGAAAATTCATTAGGGACGTAGGTCTAATTCTAGTTTCTGTCTGAGGAGGTTCAGATCATGCTTTTCCATTTCCCAGAGGAACTCCCACAATCCCCACTGGTGTTGAGAAGATACTAGTTCCTTCCTCCTGAATCTACAAAAAAAAAAAATGCACTGGGCCAGAGAAAGGAAGGACCATGAATAGCCTATGGAACAAGGCACTCCCACCTCTGCCCCAAAGCCTCTGCCCTGAAGTCAAGCGGCTAAGCTTCTCAGTTTTAATAGGACTAGGGCTTTTTTGGGCTTGTACAGAAACACAGTGGAAGCACCTGGATAGAAATGATGGTAAACAACAGAAATGTGCATCTATTATATAAAAATGAGCATCAGTGAAGAAGCACATTTGGATTTAAGAGCCAAGAGTGGCAGTTGGGCAAGACTTTGGTATCTGTATCCTTCTAAGAGTTTCACCATCAATTTCCCTGTTTCCCATCTGTGAAATAGAGTAATTTTACTTCCTTGCACGCCTGAGGTGCTCTGACAATGCATTAAAAAGATTGAGAGGTACTCATATAGTAGGGCAATGAAGGCCACATATCTGCTTAAGATAGCTCACTGACTAACAACTATCAGAAAAGAGATGCACTGCAAGCAGCACTTGAGACCACTGGCCACACATCAACTTCTTCTGGAAGTACACATCAGGCAGAGGCTCTTAGGAGCTTCCCCACCATGCAACATATCTACCTCCTTGCTGTATAATCTCATCTGACCCAAGTTTCACTCCAAATGAGAATCATCCTAAGAGCTACTGTTCTGGCTCCTCTTCTCAGTGTAGCACAGTCACTGGAAGGGAGCTGGGTAATCCCATCCCATGTTTTTTGCCTTGGAGATGAAAATGAAGATGTCTACATGGTCACTGTTCAGAAATCCCAACTTCACTGCTGCATGGCTGATGTTGCACATGGAAGACATCCAGAGTTCATGGTCAGGGACTTAATAACATCACAACAGGTCAGTTTCTATCGGCAACCATCCCTTAAACAACTGAGTTTAAGATCTTACAAGGTTCCAAAAGAATCAAACAATGGCATAATAAATTCATAATAATGGACAGAAGCATTATCTAGCTTCCAGCACCCAGCACCAGGATCATTTCCCCATCAACTCGTGAGAGCTGGGCCCCTATGGCAGGTTCCCACAAAGTACAGGAATATCACTAATTTTCTTCATGTGAATGAGCAGTACTCAGCAGCCTGCTAGCCAGAGATACGGTGAGAATTGAATTTATTCACCTGCTCTTCATGAGATGCTACAATGAGATCCAGTTGCCAGACTTTGTGACAACAGTCCATTAACTCATTCTTACAGCTCTGGGTGGCCATAAAGGCACTGCTCATCAGTCCCTAACCACTGCCTTCCTTTTCTAGAGCTTATGACAAATTCCAGGTTTTGCCTGTCTGCCTCTGCATACAGAATCCAGATAGATTTAAGCAAGGGCTAGATGTAACAAGATCAATGTGCTGTATGGCAGGTGTGGAAATGCAATAACCACTTTAATGGCTAAAACCTAAGCACGAAGGCCTGGCCACTTCTTGTCACAAGCATTGACGTCTAAGAGCTGCTGGTACCCAGTGGCTCCCAGCAGTGTAACTGCACTCTGCTGACAGGAGTTTGCCCCTTCACTGCAGAAGGGAAGGTTCCATGCATGCTTTTCTCCATCATCTGATGTAAAATACCCGCCCTTTTCTACTCCAGCCGTGAGCCTAGGCATTGTGTCAGTCCTTGCATCTTCTTTAAACGGGGGGGTTTCGTGCACATTTATCAGGCAATCAGTGGTACACAATTTCTTAAAGGAAGAAGGATTTTGTCCACCCACTCCACCAGCTAAATTAGTTTAGCTGCAGCTTAATAGGATTTGTGCAGTATATTTCCTGTATGTGTAAGCAAGAAAGGTGTCACTTAAGGGTGCTGAGGGATTCAATTATATGTAACAAGACAGCTTTCTCTCAGCTTCACTCACTCTGTTACTCAGAGGTTCATCTTTGTGTGGCTTTTTTTCCTAAGATATTCTTACAGACAAGATCTATTTTCCTCTGTTGTGCCAAGAGATGTCCCCACAGAGATCAACACGTGATTTGAAGGGACAGCTACTGCAAGGGAAGGAACGTGTGCATGCACATGTGTGGCTGTGTGCGTGCAGGCATCTGAGTGTGTGTTTGAGGAAGACAAGGTGGAGGAGGAAGAAGAGAAGGAGGAGGAGGAGGAGGGGAAAGAATGCAAAAGAGGGGAAAGTGAAGAGCAAGACGACTTTTCATCCTGTTCCAGCAAGATATACCAACAGGCCTTTAGCATGTCTGTAGCACACAAATACAATGGAGGTGGAAGAGGGTGCAGGAGAAATGCAAACTGGAGGGCAACCTCATTCCATGTCCCCAGGATGTGCTCCTGTCTCTATCTGTTAACTGTTGTACAGTATCTAGCTGTGTCCTTCCAAGAGCTCATGCTCATGCATGACTTTGGAAATACATTTTGTTCTTCTGAAGCCATCAAGGACAATAATAAATAGAATGAAAACAAAACCTCCCGGACAGCTTTTCAGCGGGTGCCCTTCACAGGCATTCCAGTGTCAGCTGCCCTAGGATTGCACCTTCACCTGAAGGGAGGCCTGTTTAATAAGGTGAGAAAAAATAAGATGAAGAAGAAAATGTTTCTTGAAGAAAAAAAGGAAGGCCAACTTTGCCTTATTCTCATAGTTTTGCTAAGTGTGACTGCAAATGACATGCTGCTTGAAATCTGCCACGTGCTAGAACATCACAGCGACAACAAGCCTTGAGGCCTGGCATCACTGGAAAATAATAACTGATATTAATTCTCTTTGCCCTTTACTGCTGAAGAGACGTGCATAAATGCTCATTACTTTGTCCCTCTTTGGGGAAAATTCAGTGGGCCTGCTGAATTGCTGAAGTATGTGAGGTTCAGCTAAGGTCATAGCAAAAGAGCTGCCCAGACTGTTCTGCTCTGGTTTTGCAGTCTTGACCACAGGGATCCATAGTATTGTTTACTCTCCAACAGAGCCCCATCTTTAACAGTTCTGTATACAACAGGTATTCCTTTCATTTGTTCTTGAGTGTTTTTCACTTCTGACTTTTGTTTCCCTGCAAAAGATAGGCACGCATGGATATTCTTATAAACTGCCTTTCAAAAAGTCTTTGGCAGAGCATTTCATGAAAAATCTGTTACAAAAACTAAGGAATATATGCATTGGAGACGTAAAGTTATCTCGTGGAGAACATGTCTCTACAAGACGAAAAGCAGAAAAGACTGAATGATGGATCCTCTTTTAATATGGTGAAAACAGCAGGGTGCTGCTGAGAATTTTGTACGACTCGTGTATATACGCAATACATCAGCTAATGCACTGAGAGGGAGAAGGAAATTACGAGAGATCAACATCTACTGCTAATATAAAATGATCAAACCTGGACTCTGTGGATCCTCAAAGAGTCAAGCTGATACACAGCAGCTGGACAGACCACAGAAACAGCTTTGGTCTTGACACAGGCAATATGTACTCAGAAAAATAATCTATACTCCTCAGATATCTCTCCGGGTTGCAAAATTAAGTATGATCCGATGAGAAAAAAGACTGTTACTGCAGGCAGATCAATGAAGACTTTTCTCCGGCGCACCACAATAGTAGACCAAAAGTAAATGGAACGTTAAGACGCAAAAATAATACTTGGTGAAAAATCATTCCTGTGCAGAGGCTCAGTGCGAGGCCAAAGCTCCACCAAAATCTCATCTAAGCCAACAAAATACAGCTTACGTTGGATTTAAGTGGTGCCTAGACTTCGTGTGAGTCATTTCTCTCAGGGGTGGGTGAATCTCACCCACTGAGAAAAGTATTAATGCCACTGCATATGTCAAGCCGTGCCTTCAGCTGGAAGTGGCTGGTCAGCTCCAGCACTTTTCTAAAAAATGAGTGAGAGGAGCAGGCACGGCAATGCCGTGATTAGAGTCTTGGAGAGCCCTTGGGCTAGAAAGGATCATACAAAATGGAAACTGTTTAAAGAAGGAACGAGCAACGTAGCACTTCTGAGAAACTGAACCAATAAAACTTGGTACTCTGTGTAGGTGCATGCTGCAAAGGGACCCCTACGCACATTTGCTAATGTCTGTTAACAGGTGATAAAGTATTGCATTAGAGGGCATGAATCAGCTGTATAATTTGTACAATTTTAGATTAACTGATGCCATATTTCTCTTTTTACAGGCTAGAAATTAACACATTAAAAAAAAAAAAAAAAAAAAAAAAGGAATAAATTGGACAAGGCTAAGGAACATTTGAAGCATCAAGGTTTAAGTACCAAGTCCAGGGAAGGGCCACCAAGATGATGAGAGGGCTGAAGCGCCTCTCCTATGAAGAAAGGTTGAGGGAACTGGGCTTGTTTAGCTTGGAGAAGAGAAGGCTCCAGGGAGGGCCTTCCAATGGTGGCCTTCCAAGGGAAGGGAACATATAAATAGGAGGGGGAATGGCTGTTTTGCAAGGGTGGACAGTGATAGGACAAGGGGGAATGGTCTTAAACTGAGACAGGGGAGGTTCAGGTTAGATATTAGGAGGAAGTTTTTCACACAGAGGCTGATGACGCACTGGAACAGGTTGCCCAAGATGGTTGTGGATGCCCCATCCCTGGAGGCATTCAAGGCCAGGCTGGATGTGGCTCTGGGCAGCCTGGTCTGGTGGTTGGTGACCCTGCACATAGCAGGGGGGGTTGAAACTCGATGATCTTTGTGGTTCTTTTCAACCCAGGCCATTCTATGATTCTATGATTCCATGAGTCTATGATTAACCCCATAACCACAGTGAATCCCACAAAGGGGAAACCGAGGGTGACAATGGCAGGACAATACGTTCCCCATGGGGTAGCAGAAGTAAATGCATGAATAAGGGTGGAAATTCACAGGCTGCTCCTATCGCAGATTATTGATGCCTTTTTGAATGTGGCTCTGGGTGCTAACTCCTTTGAGTTCTACACAAAACACCCTGTGTTTGAAAAAGGAACTCCTCTTCAGTTAGTGCTGAACCTTCTACTAGTTTTTGCATTATGGATACTCAGTGAAACTTCCTCCATGACATTCATAATTTTATAAGTGTCTGTCATAATTCATCCTCTGTCTTTTCTCAGAGCCACAGAGTTTAGCATACTCCGTATCTCCTTGTTAGGAGACCCAGAAGTAAGGGAAGCAGCACATCAAACTTCCATACACACGGATAGGAGCAGGTAAATTAAGAGAGGGGATGAGCAGCAGAGGGAAAGTCATTTTCTAATCTCTCATCGGAATGAGTGCCTGAAGGGCCTGTAATTGGAAACACACTTCTGCAAGGAAAGATACACTCCTTCCCAGTGCTGGCCACTGTGTCTGAACAGGTAAGGGAGGGAGCAGGAAAGGGGGAACTGGCATGGAGACTGATCAGTAAACAGATGAGACATACAGATATGCCCTCTAGCTTATACATTTCAGTACTAAATCTCAGCTGCCTAATCTTGTACCACAGTATTCTTCTGTCTGTTGTGCTCTCTCTTCCTATATTGCTATTCAAGCCACTCACACGGCAGGAACACTGGTACTTGTTTTCTTCTCTCTGGAAACATTGAGCGAACACAGCTCAGTAAATTAACAGCTTCTAAAAGGGTTAGAACAAAACACAGAGTGGTTCAGAGTGGTAAAAGAAATTACTCTTTCCTGGAAAAAAAAAAAAAAAAGGAAAAAAAAAAAAAGAAAAAAGAAAAAAAAGAAAAAAAAGAAAAAGACAAAATGTGTCCCTGGGCCAGATTCAGACTTGAGTTGAATGATACCCAAATAAATGTCGATCAGCTCTAGGTCACTTACTTGAGGAAGGATTTTTAGAAATAAGTATGTTGACTATCAACACTTTACATTTGGGCAGGATTTATCCAGCTCTCAGCAGACTGACATTCTGCATTTGCTTCCAAACTACAAAAGCATCTCAACTTTGCAGAAGTGATGCAGCAAATAGACAAGAAGGCTGAAGATTAGAGCAAGGCATTCTCAAGAGCCAAGCCAGGCCAGAGACAAGTGAGGGAAAAATTACAGTTGTTAATATTAAGCAGTAGTGACATCTTCACAGTCTTTAGGGGATGGCAAAGCTGTTGTTGTGGAACCAAATGGAGAGAACCGGTGATGCTACTAGTCAGGAGGGAAGCTGTGTTGCCGGGACAAGAAACCGGATCTGACACAGCCTTGATCCACTCCCTCATAAGAAGTAAAAGACCTTTTAGGTCTTCTGATAGTGATAGCTTCTGTGATCTTCTGATAGCTGAGGTTTGGCTTTGTGAAAGGTGATCTTATCATTTCAGAGTACACAGTTGTAGGAGGCAGAATTATTCAGACTGGCCATGGCCTGTCACTAAGAAATCCCAGAAGTCCCAAACCATAGACCGTACTGGCATCGGCATACTGCCTGCACCCTTACCTTCCTAAGCCAAGGTCCTGCATGCATACTCTGCCACAAAAAGGATCTCCAGATCCTGTCCTAAACTTTCACTGCAGGGGAATGTCTCTGCAAGAATGGTGAGCTTGTTTCGCTTCAAAGTTGGCTGCCTTTCAGCAGTGAGCTAAGTGGTTTGGGATCCTTCTGGATGACAGAAATAAGTGCTACATAAATGTCAGCTAGGAGAAGAAAGCTCCTCTGTAAATGTACAGCCATTCTATAGCCATATGCTCATCCTGAGGGTTTCCAATGACTGGGTTTCCCCTTTTGAAAAGCTATGTAAACACATGCAAACCAGGCCTTTATATAATACAATGAGGCGTATCATACATTAATGTGCAAATAGGTCGCTCTCCACTTGCCCTCCCACTCACTTCCTTTTCAGCTAGCTTCAAGCTAACTGTAGCAAGAGCTTAAATGTAAGTCGTCGGTATTCCTGATTTAGCACCGCAGGGAAACAAGAAGACTTTCAAAGGCAGAATGTACTCTTTCCTTTTTCTAAGCTCCCTAAAAAATTACATGAATTAAAATTCCGACTCCAGGTCAACAACATACTGGCCAGTAAAACAGGATTGGTATCCCAGCATCACGTGGCACAGAGTTCAGATTTCTATGCACTGGGCGGTGGTGGACTGCGATGGGACAGCAAGACCGAAGTTGTGGTAAGGGAAAGCACGTGCCCTGCCATGGTGGTAAGGCTGAAGAAATAGGGATTCTATGATGTGGTCCCCGGGCTAGTGTGAAAAACACCAGAAACAAATCTGTCCTGAACCTCCAGGAGAGGGAGGAATAGGAGGGGAAGAAGGAAGAGGGGCAACTGCATCAGAAAAGCAAGAAAGAAGACAGAAGCAAAGGAGCAACAACAAAGATCACTGAATTAGGACTATGCATGTTTGAAGTGTTGTACAAACATTAACTAATCAATCAACTAATTGTCTAATTACAACAGTGACCAGGAAAGGGCGATAGCAGGGGAAGAGCGGGAGGAAATGGAGAGAGCAGCAGAGCACCGGGCCATGGGTGGCAATACGTGCTCCTGGTCACTGAGGCCACATTAGCCCAGGCTAACCTGTGCCAAATTACCATGACGATAATTAGCCAGAGTTCCCTGACAGATCATTACGAGAACATTAACAGGGCATTAGGAAGAATTACCCATTTTTCACACATTGATTAGGTGCCATTGCTGGTTCATTAGAGTATTGGCTTTCTCCAGCCCCACTCCAACCGGCAGCAGGCCTCCCAATGCTCCCGGGTGCCTCAGCAGAGCCAGGCCTCTTGGGCTGAGGTTGACCCACAAGAGCTCAAGGCCATATGCAGCATAGAGGAAACACCTCATTAATCCAGCCAGGTCATCTTGGTGGCCTCCTGAATTATACTGCTAATGGAGGGAACAGCCTGCTCCCTGCTCAGAGCCTGCCCTGCACCGAGGGCCCAGCTCTGTGCCTCCTGGTCCGCACCCAGCCCTGCATCGGCCCTGCAGAAGGACAGGTCAAGAGGATTGGTTCTGTCACAGAAATTGGATGCTGTGCTGTGCTTGCTGGTTACCAAACCTAAAATGAAGATGACTTATGGTTGAGGAATCTGTCCCCTCCCTTTTGTCTTGGGACACATTACCTACCCACCTACATCCAAAATTTCAGTTGAGTCATGCCTGGGAAGGTAACAGCAATCCTCTTACACAACTGCCACGGTATACCTAATTCAGCCACGTCCAGCACTGAGACACAGATCTGGGACACATACCTTCCAGCCCAGCATCCCCAGCTCCTTGCAGGGGCTGAAATACACAGGGCAATTTACTGAGGTAGTAGAAACTAAGGTTTTGGCAAGTATAGTTGAATTAAAGGGCAACTAAGAGTGTGCAAGTCACTGAGCACCATCCAGCAATGCTGAGGGCAAAGCAAGCAATCCCCCAGTGCCAAGGGAAATGGCTAAGATAAGGCACAGAGTGAAAGGTTACTCCTTTGACACTGAGAAGGTGCAGGAGTGAAACACTTTGGAGTGTTAGAAAGGTAAAAATACAAAGAAGAATCAGTCACAGAAGGATGTTGTGTTGCTGTATCTGAGAAATATTGTTGGGAAATGACAATAGAGTTGTTATAAAAAGGCAGGGAATGTGAGAGTTCAATTAGAAACACCAGCAGGATTTTGTAGGGTCATAAAGACAAAGACGAGGAACTTGTTCCAAAGGACATCAGGATGAGTCACACAAACAGAAAAACCATGAGTTCTCACTAGCAGAGGAAAAGGGGAGATTTCAGCATGCCCACTTTATGGTGGCAGGAGAAAGGAGGCTGACTTTCAAGGAAGTACGGAAGCAAATGTTAAAATAATCAAGACTAAGGAGGATTAAGACATGAAGAAGTGTTAGAAACACTGAGAAGCAGAAAAATAGATGGATTTTCTGTATGTGGTAGAGGAAGAAACAGACTGGGGATAATACAAGGGAGAAAATAACTAGCCTCCATATTACACGAGTATGTGACTGAGAGGATTTTTTCATCATTAGGAGAGATAAAAAAGACTGAACTGAATAGAATTGAAAGGAAAAAGCAAGCAGTTTTTCAACAGCCTGAGCTGTGAGCCCTTGTTGACTAAGAGATGTAGAGACAGTTTGTGATGGGTCAGGGTGCAGGAGGTCTAGAAGTCGCTTTGGGTGGTTGAACCTGGATATGGCAACGTAAGCGTCTAGAAAGGACAAAGCCCTTTGAGATTCACAGAGCTCAGGAGGATGTGGCACTGACAGTGCGTGTGACTCAAAGTTGGAAGAAGAAAGTAGAATAAGGGAACGTGCTATGTCAAACCAGGGAACACCAGCAGAGCCCTGCAATTTGCCACAAAGAGGCTGATTGAGGCCCAGCACCGCCCTCAAAACACAGAGAACAAATTACAGAGGGTCTGAGATGGGAGAAGAGAAAATCAAGCAGAGATTGCAATGAGTCCATACAGTCAGAAGGAAGGGAAAGGGAAAAGGAAAGGAAATGTGGAGATCAATGCATCCAGTTTCTGTACAGATGGAAGTACGACGCTATGGTTCAGGTGCATCTGGGGCTAGGCCTGTCAGCGGCTCCATTGCTCTCCTCAGATAAATACTGATCAGAGAATCTCCTTGCTATTCACCAGGACCCTCTGGATATCACTGTGCCCTGATAAACAAATGCACTGGCCCCCCTTTTTTATTTTTTGTGACAGGCACAACCACAGCGGAGGAGTACCACACCACTGCAAATCCCTCCTCTCTCTTCTGCCAGTAAGATAAAACACAGAATGGTGGGATACACACCCTACTGCCTAGCACCCCCTCACCATCTCTTGCCAGCTCTGAATTACCAGCAGGGCAGAGTAGGGCCCAAATGTCTCTCAGAAGTCACCAAAACGATTTGGCAAGCAAAGCTGATGAATGTTGAGGCTGGCGTGCTGACAAGTCTGAGCATGGTGTGTCACTGGAGGTAAATCAAGGCTGACAGCCAGTACTTTTACCTTCTCCTCTCTTTCCCTGGCCTTTAAAGTGAGCCAAATGGAGGGCACACAGGAGGACAGAGGCCAGGAGGATGGGAGCAAGGTACAAGAGGAAGGACCTGAATATCCCTCCATGGCAGTAGGTGGGAACTTCAGGCAAGCAGCAGCCAGGCGGTGAGCCCTCTGTGTAGCGTGTAAATCCACAGGAGGCAGGCAGGGCACTGGGGCTGCGATCCTGACCTTGGGCCAAAGCAATCTGCTTTTTAACTGGCAGCAACTGTAATCCAGTCTGTGAACAGATGGTGCAGAGAGAAAATATATGGGATACAAACCTATCCGAAAAGCAGCCAACCTTCAGTAGGAAGGTGATTAAAGAAGTAAGTGAAGAGCAGGCTGATTGCCTCTGTTTGGAATGAAGTCAGGTCCCACAGTCCCAGTCTCATAGGAACCAAAGATTTGGAGTTCCTTGGCTGAAAGGACTCCAGTGGAAGGCCACAAAGATGAGGAAGGGCCTGGAGCATCTCCTGTAAGGCTGAGTAACCTGGGTCTGTTCAGCCTGGGGAAAAGAAGAATGAGGGGAGATATGATAAATGTTCATGAACATCTAAAGGGAGGCAAATGAATGAGGCCAGGCTCTTCGTGGTGGTGCACAGTGACAGGACAAGGAGTAATGGCCTAAAACTTGAACACAGAAGTTCCTTAAAAACACGTGGAAGAACTTTATGGTAAGGGTGACAGAGCACTGGGACAGGCTGCCCAGAGAGGTTGTGGAGTCTCCTTCTATGGAGATATTCAAGACCCATCTGGGTGCCTACCTTTGCGACCTATTGTGGGGAACCTGCTTTAGCGCAGGGGTTGGACTCCATGATCTCTTGAGGTCCCTACCAATCCCTGCAATTCTGTGATTCAGTGAAATGCAGAAGCTGTCTCTCAGTCACTTAACACTTCTTAGGGATGGCAGGCAGAATTTGGCCAATCCTCAGCTCCTGTGCCAGCCTTCCAAAACTCTTTGCTCATACTGTCGCTTCCTGCCCAAAGGAAGTATCCATGAGTCTTTTGCTCTAACAACTCCACACATACAGACATCAGGGATGTGACATGAGCCCTTAGTGTGTAGAAAAAATTTGCACACGCTTGGCAGCAGCAGACTGAATAAATCCTGTGTTGAAATGCTCAGAAACATGCAGAAAAAGTTCAGAACTGGCATTAAATTTTGCAGTGAATGCTTTCTCAACATGAGGCGAACTCGCACAAGCCTTTTGGTTTCTTCCTTCTCACTAATTTAGTGGCATAATCAGTAACGGTTAGAGTGACTGCAGCTGCTACCCCTGCTTACTGGCCTAGGTCATGGAACCAGTGATGGAGGCCCCTGGTCAAAAGGCTGGGCCTGAACTCTAGCAACTCAGAATACTTCATAGGTTTGGTTGAAACTGCAGATTTGGAATCCACAGTTTTGACATCCAGAAATGTATTTCAGAAATCAATGATCAAGTGATAGAAGATAAGCATGAACAACTGTTGTTGCTGGTATTAAAATACTGACATCGCTATGCACCCAAGGAACATTACGAAGTACCAAAGGAAGTACTCAGCAGGAAAGGTATAAAATCCACCTACTAGAAGCACTTAAACTGTTTGTGCATCATCAGTACCCAACAGTGCTGTGATATGTGAGGCACAGAAAACAGGTTTCCTTATAACACTAATGGAACTACTGGTTTCTAATGAATTTACCTGGTGTCCTTCCAAGTTCTCCGTCAAGAGCCAGCACTGCTGAAATGCCCAATGTGCTCTGAAGGTTCATGCTGACAGGTCACGGGCTCTCACATAAGGTATTTTGTGGTTTTCTGATTTGATGATGCTTCAGTGCTTGACATAAATTGAGATAAAAAATGTAGATGGATTTTCCTGTGTCTTTGCGTGACCTGAAGCTCAGTGAGTTTTTCACCATGGCTTAGTTTTTGATTGAAACAGTTTACTCCCTGCCACAGTCTGCAAATGTACCTCCAGTTAGGAGTAGTGTCACTCAAGAGGAGCTCCGAGATCTGGTTTAGTAGCTTGTGGTAGCAATGGTAATGGAAGGATGTTTGGACTAGATGATCTTGTAGGTCCTTTCCAACCTTGTGATTCTATGATTCTATGATTCAAAGCACAGAGACTTGTTCTAAAGACAATACTTCGCTTTTCTGCAATATTGTTGTTAGTGATCTTCACTAAAACGCATGCCCATGAATTAGCCTTCCTCTGAAATGAACAGATCCTGCTGCCTGCACATTGCTGTGGGGAGGAACTGAGGCAGGGAGCAAGCACATGGCCGTTTAGCTGGGGACTGGCAGAACAACACTGCCGTAACCCCTCTGTGCCCAGAAATGACCACCACCCCTGGCAAGAACCAAAACAGGTCCTTCTTTGCTCCCCATGACTAAGGACAGCTGTTTCTTTGTGGCCTCTAAGTGTGACAGACTTCATGCCAGCATCCAAGCACAGTGAAACAAAGCAGAAAGTACATTTCCCTTAAATGAAAAATGTAGATGCGTGTGAACACTTCCGAACAGCAATGCCCAAGTAGGGGAAGGTACAAGGTATGCTTTCGCCTAATCCTACCAGTGTCCCTCTCCTGCCCTGCAGCATCCCTGCTTGCTCACCTCTCAGTTTCTCAAACTGGGCTCTGCCAAAACCCCTAGTTCCTGCCCTGTATACTCCTGACACATCAGTCTTCGTTTGCCATTAGAAAGCTCTGCCAGCATAAGACTGGGCAGTGCTTTGACAGCGTTCCCTCATGAAAAATGACACTTCCAAAACAAATGCTTTGGCTTAATGGATGTCAGGCTGCTGTAATTTTGAGTCATTAAACTTGCAACTCTGATGAGCATTCTCAGTATGTTCTTTCTAATTACTAGGACCGAGCAGATTTAGACAGGGCAAATATGCCAGAATATCCCTTTTCCCTACTACAACCTGACTTCCCATTCCTCCCTTCGCTGTCTCTCAGCTCGGCTTATTTATTGCACTAGTGTGAGCTGTTTTGCCTTGCAAATCCTTTTGCACAGAGACATCCTCTCCCGGTCAGTTTTAAGAGAGAAATTCTTCTTCCCCAGTCCCTCATTCTTTTCTTGCTCATTAGCTTTGCTAAGCCCCTTTGGCTGTGAATGTACAGCAGCATTTATACTGACTGGCAGTGACCTAGCAATAGGACATCAACATTACTGCCTCTCAACTTGCTGGGATCTAGATGTCTATCCTTCTGCTGTTACCTGGTGGTCTGTCTTAATTCCCTCTGACTTTATTGCAGTCAGTTTGTGATTTGAGTCTCTCCTCCTTATCTGTATTATCTTCTTCTGTCTGCTTTTATTTTCTCCCTTCCATCCCTCACCTCTTCTGAACCTTGTCCTCCAAACTCCGTGAAAACACATCCTCAAAGATGCTATTATTTGACAACTGGATCTGCTGGTAAGTTGATGCAACGACTTACACAATTCAAGACTGTTGGAGGAAGGACTGTCACTCATTCTCCCTATATAAAGTGCCTATCTTAAAAGGGTCATTACACCCTCCTCAAAACACAGAAGAAGTGGAAGAACCATCCAGATCAGTGCATCTAGTTGTATTTGATAATAAGCAACAACATGATGATGTTTAATGCAGCCCTATTCCTCACAGTAAAGGATGTACAACTAACCATTAGGCTGCTCTATGCTGCCTCCTCATTTACTTCTCATTCTCCCTCATATTTCCAGAATGCTTTTTATTTTAATATCACCTCTTCTTTTTTCTTTCTTCATCCTCTCCTCTCACTTTGTTCTTATGCTCTTGGAATCTACCTTTCTCCCCCTTGGCCAAGCATACATTGAATTTCACTGTCAGAAAATAAAGACCTCAAGGGTTATGAATTATCTGTCCTATTTTAGTAATTAAAGATGAATATACAGAGCCAAGGCAGCTTAGGCATTCGTCTGAACAATCACATTATATCAGAAATGTCTTGTGTGGCCCCTAGTGAAATACATCAAAGAATTTCCAACCCCTGTATATACAGCAGTTGTCCTTGTCCTGCCCTGGGACCATTCTGCAGCCAGTCAGATTAACTGACCTGGATTTGATTAGGGACTATATATTTAATTTCAATGGATAGAGTTTGATGACTTTTGATAATTTGCAACTTAGAGCTAAGGAAAAGCAGCTTATTGTTAAATGCAAATAAAACAAAATGGAATCTGGCTGTCTGAATGCAGATGGAAATTACATAAAGCCCATGAGCACCTCTGGAGATCTTAACCAGCTGAGAGAAAACAGACCAAGAGAGCAAAAGCCCCTGCTTCAGTGGGGCTGCACTCAGCATTACCTCCAAAAAGCGACGTGTTACAGGGTGACTTCAGAAAGCAAGGGCATGAATGAAGGACTGGAAGGGCTCAGAGGCAGAGGGAAAGGGATGGTCATAAGGGCTGTGAACATGAAGACAAAAGGTGCCTGGATTTTACAAGCATCCCAACTTTTGCTGACAGCAGGCATCTTTCCCTGCTCCACAGAAAGACTGAGTTGTATCAGGGATGTAAGACAGCACAGCTGCCTCAAGCTTTCCAAAGAGCAAATGGAGAAGGAAGGATGAAAGGAGGGAAAAAGCTTTCACTCCTTTAGGGTGACCACAAGCCCTGACAGGAGTAGAACCTGTTTCAGGAGAAGAAAACAGAAAGAGAAGAGAAATGCTCCTCACAGGCCCACACAGACCAGCCAGAACACACTTCTGCTAACAGAAAGAACTGAAGGAGAACTGCACATCTCTGCTTCTTGAGTACTGAGAAGTGACACATGTCCAGGTGGTGCCAAACAATAGCATCATATAAAATAATGTAAAGGCTACAAGCTGCATTCAGTCGTGAAGAGCATTGAGCCTACAGCAGAGGAAGTGGTGTGCTCCCTTCTAATCCCTGTCTCTGGAAAGGCATCCATGCCTCCTTCAGAACTCCTGCTAATGCAGCAGCAGGGCCTACAGGGCAGACTACACACCAGTCCCCACAGACTGCTTGGGATACCACGTGTGTGCACAGACTGCACTCAGCTCCCCACTTGCTGCATCTCACTGACCCCTCACTGATCAGGAGTTGGAAGCCATTTTGCAGCTTCCACACCTTTTTGTTGTGTGACATGCAAAAAGAGAAGGAACAGTCACATTTCCACTAGCATTGCTGGAGGTGTGAATGCTTTGGATGCATTGCTGCTTTCACGCAGTGCGAGAGAGGCCTTCATTTTGCCCTGGCTCCAAGGGCTTCATTACCAAACCCAATGCCGCGTTCCTTTTAGCTTCTCTTGTGTCATTACTTTTTAGAGGAGAAGAGGCAGATCAGACATTTGACCTGTTTGGTTTAATTCATCCAAACTTATTAAATGTGTGCAATGGTCTGGGTCACTTCCTTCTGAGTCCAGACATGGTTCACCCATTCTCTCCTTTTGATTACAACAACCGAAAGCTGGAGTGAAACTGCCCTGACCTTCAAAGTCCCAAATCTGTTCCCCGAGCTCCACACAGAGCAGTTCAAGGAAGCAGGCTCTTGCACCTTTTTCGTTTTTTTTCCCATCACTCTCAGCAGGAGGCTGCCTAAAAGTAGGGCACCGAACAGCAGGACCACGAGGGAGGGAGGGAGGCTGTCAGAGTTGAGCAAGGACTTTCCCAGTTCCAGCTCCTCTGGTGTAGCTGTGGTGGCTCACGCACCTCTCCCGACAATCTCTCCTGCTGTGCTCTCCTGGCCGAGCAGGGCTGCTGGGTACTGTGGTGTTTGTATATCCCTGCCAGACCCCTTCTCCAGAGCGAAGAAGAAAAAGAGCCTTTGTGGAGCAACGTGGAACAAATGATTTTCTGTTCAATAAATCATTTTAGAGAGACTATTGACTCCAGGACCTCTGAATTCATCGACCCATTCATAAAAGTCTCATCTTCTCCAGTACCCTGTATACTTGCCTTCCTTTCCACTATCGCAACTACTACACTTCATTTTCTTTACCTTTCTTTTGCTATTTCTTTTCTCTCTCTCTCTCTCTTTTTTTCTCCATCCTGACCTCGTAATCCTATCTTAACCTTCTAATCCTCTCTGCAGTTCCCTCTTCTTCCCCTGATCTCAACTCCATATCATTCACAGGCTGCCACACTGACAGGAGAGAAAGAACAGCAGATATTTACCAAAGTATTACCATAAAGATTAAAGCTAGCATATACCACGGCTTGCTCCTTCCCTCCAGCCCCTGGCCTAATGAAAACACTCTGCGCTCTCTCCCTTTGCTTGGAGACAAAATGACAAAGCTCTATAATCTCTAGGACGGAAGAAAAAGACGACCCAAAGGTGATTAAAAGGATAGAAAAGAGAGCAGAAGGAGAAAAGGAAGTGGGAATAATACCATTTAGGCACTTCTGTAGGGCCTGGCTGCCAATATCACGCTGACCTGCAGTATCTCATGCTTTCTGTGCACTCACCGCCTGCTCTCACCTCTTATCCCTGCTGCTCAGAGCATAAGCTCCCTGAAGGAAGATTCTCCCTTTTGTTCTCTGGACTCAGGGCTCAGCCAAAAGGGATAAGAATTCGTAGCTCTGACTCACAGGTATGGCAGTGGCAGGAATAAAGGAACCTCAAAGCACTTTACAAGGAAGAAGACAGCTATGGGAGAAGGGCAGCTGAAGCCCAGGAGGTTGGGGCAACTTGTGCACACAGGTACAGAAATGGCACTGCCAGGAGGAGAGAAATGGAATGCATTTCTCTGAATGAGAAGGGAGATGTAAATCAAACTAAGGAAATAGAAGATGAAAAGGATAATTAGAAAGAGAGGCAAAAAGGAGGAAAGAAGAAACAGGGTTATGCGGAGTGAGAGAGCAAGGAGAGGCTCCTCCAGCACACAGACATAGGCTGCCTGGGGCAGGGGGAGGGAAAGAGTTTGTGACAGAAGGAGTGAAATGTATTGTCTTGCTTGAGGCTCAGCCTTTTCAAAATATGACACAGAAATAACGTAGCACTATGAAACAGGTAGGTGTATGCCCAGGCAGGTCAGACATCTGCAGGATGTTCAGACTTCCCCCTCACTGATGTGTCCATCTCCTACTTGCTTCACTATCCATCCGCACGCAGAGACAAGGGATCCCATGCTGAGGCCACAGGATTTATTGTCACAGCAGATGCACTGAAGTCCCACTATGCGCAGAAGTTTATTACAGAGGTAAAATTACAAGGACTGCACAGAAGACAGCCATGCACACAAAAGCTCAGTTCTGATCAACTCAGTGTCAGACTCGGAGCAGTTGGTGAAAACAGCCTATTCTGTGCAGTAGAGCCACAACAGGAAGGCAAGCCCTGACTCAAACAAACAAAGAACCACGCACAAAAAAAAACCTCGTAGAAATCTAACACCCAACCTGCCTGTCCTTTCCACAAATCTGGCCAATTAAAAACATTTCAATAAAAGAACCTGACACAGTTACAGCTTCCTATTTCTTCACATGCTAAGTCTGCAACAGGGTTTTTGCTGCTGGACTCCCCCATCCAAAGAAAGGGGCTATTGACTGCAGATGAAGGCAATCAGCAAATGGCTGGATGTCATCCTCTCCCTGGCAGTGAGAATCATGTACTAGCCTGGACTGCTTCCATCAAAAGATCTCAAAGCACTTGATGAATAGTTCATTAAAGCCTGGCAGCACCTTTGGGAGATGGGGAAGGAACAATGAGCGATCACTTCAGTCATCACAGAAGGGCATCTCCCTTTAGACTTGAAAAGCCTCGCTTGTTAGCAGTGCACAGATGCACCACAAGACAGTTTAAGGAAGCTCTGAAGAATACCTCTTCTAGCTGAAAGTACAGAGGCAATTAAGTAGCTAAACAAAGTGAAATTTGGCCGGGAGACAATGAAGCAAACCTGCTTTTCCCCAGTGCTATTTAGCACTTCTCCTTCACAGTGCTCAAGGCAGTTTTGGAAGGTGTTAAGCATCTTTATCAAAGAGTAGATAAGGAAAGGGAAATCTAGAAAGTGGAAATAGGATGCCAAAACTCGCACACAGTGAGTCAGCAGTGTAGAGAACACACCATGGACTTCCCAGTCTTGCTCTCCCACATGTCATGCAATCTCCTCTGAGACCTTTGAACTCACTGCATCTGGACACATCT
Organism: Alectoris magna; assembly: GCA_030625065.1. Classification (NCBI taxonomy): domain Eukaryota; kingdom Metazoa; phylum Chordata; class Aves; order Galliformes; family Phasianidae; genus Alectoris; species Alectoris magna. The sequence continues at coordinate 114,601,474 of CM060560.1, forward strand.
GTATTTAAAACTTCTCACTGAGGAGGTGAGAGTCCTGCATCCAGCCGGCCAGCCTGGACCTGAGATTGTAAACCCACCACTAATGCTTTCAGCACATTCCTGCTGCAAACCACAGGCTCTCCCCTCAATCATCTTGCTCTGTATTGCTGCATAAGGTACTGTATATGCTTAACAAACATCTGTTCCCAACACGCTAGCATTTCTGCTTGCAAAACTCTAGGCTAAATGCTGTTTAAAGAGCAGAACTGGAGCCAAGCGCTACAGGATGCTGCAGAGGCGCTGAGGGCCAGTCGTGCAAACCTGCTTCCAGCTTTGAATGCTGCAGTCTCTGGGAGCACAGCAAGAGTACTGCTGGCTCAAGGCTGCAGTCTTCCCAGGACAGGCTGCCCTTCCAGAGATGGGGACGATCCCAACCAGCTTCGTGCTTTGGCAGTAGGGAGCAAAGGGGATCCCGTTGAGTTATTTGCAGAAGTCTCTGTTGGACAAAGCTGGAGTGCATGTGGGGTCATGCAAATTTGTTTTCCCATGATGCCTGTGCCAGATAGTCAGATGAAAGGACAGCCTGGCAGAGTGGCACTTGGTGTTAGCTAGACTTGGCTGGGCAGACTCCACGATGCTCCTCCTCCTTCCTACTTAATTACTGTGAACAGAGGTTTTAACTGAGAGAGATGCTATTTGAGACAAGGCTGGTTAGAGAGATAGCTAGGTCCTTGGAGTTAATAATTAATTACCAGGCATTCTCAGTCTTATGACATTAACTGCTTACCCTTTTAAATAGTAGTAAATTGGAGATACGTGTCTCATTAAAGAGTTGTAAAATGTTTTGGAGGAACAAATAGGGAACTTACAAAGACATGGTGGGAGGTAAACTGCTCTCTGGGAGGAAGGGAGATGTGGGAAGGAGGTGCTGTTGTTATGAAAGGCTGTTTTATTTCGTCAAGAGTTGGAGCCTTGGTTATCCAAAAGGACTCTGCAACTGCATGCTTACAGAAAGAAGGAAGCAGGTAGTGCCCTGGACGTACAGGAGACTGATTTCCTCCCAAAAGGTCAGTGATCTTGAAGTCTGCTACTACTGCCAACCTATCAGATTTTAAAGATTTGGGAGAGTACATACCAACACACATTTCCTGTACTAAAACACTATAGGTTGGAGGGCAAAAGCATTAGGGGCTCTTCCTACAGAGCCCCAAGTCTACTGCTCTTCAGTAACACAGACTAAGAATGTCCTTATTTTTTCTCCAAGTTTAAATAGGGGAAAAAACAGTGAATCAACTACTCATTGCTGGATTACTGTTGAGCGTCACGTGATCTCAGCTTTTGCAACCAGCTTCTTGTTAGGGTGTATTTCAGGTCAAAACCATGCCAAGCAATTTTCTTGTATTTTGCACAAGCGTTTTTCCTTTGCATGTTTGAACTCTCCACTGGACTCTTTTGGGAACTGAGGTCAGCCACATGGTTTCAGAAGTTTCTTACAAGGCAAATGGATTTCTTGTTCCGTATGAAATAACACAGCTCAGAGAAAGTTCGATTGAAGTAATTACATACAATAAGTGATCAAGTAACAGGCGAGCCTAAAAGCATTTGCGGTAAGGAAACTTGTATTGATACCTCTCCTTTTCTATCTATCTCTTGATTTCTATGGCTACACCTCATTCAGCAGCCTCCATGCCCGCTTCTTCCACCTGAATACAGCTGCTTCCTACTTTCATCTGGAAAAAAAAAATAAATGTAATGGCCTTTGAAAGATGCAGAAAAAAACACTTCAGGTGGATACTGTGCAGAAAAGCAGAGTTCTGGGGATGTTACTATGCTCGAGACCACAGAGGCTTTGTACAGGTGGCTTTGGTTCTCTGGCAAAAGAAGCTATTTAATACCTTTTAGCCTCATAGGACTTAATACATGAGACACTGCATTCTTGGACAACATCTTTAGTATGATAAGAGTATAAAGGAAAAGACCGTTTATAATCAAAGATTGCTTGACATTTCTCATAAGCGCCGGGTGCGAAGATGGTAGTCATGTCTGAATTCTGATTAGTTTAATTACAATCTGCCATCCCAAACTCCACTTGCAGTTTCAATTGGATACATCCTTCTTCTTCACTTCTCTTCTGCCACGTGCCACTTGATAATTGCCAGGTTCTGCCTCAGAGGTGACTGCCTGAGTGATGAGAGGAGCACTGCACCCTGCAGCAGGACCCTTCCTGCAGGGATGGCAAGAAGGCTGCTTAGAAAAAACAATGAATTTTAAGGAAAAAAAAAAACAGAAGAGTAGACTGTGGCTCCATCAAACAGGACTGCAAGCAGGCAGTGCAGCAACTTGGCTTACAAAAAACTGAAAAAAAAAGATATTCTGCTCAGACACGTGTTGCCTTATGCAAGAGCTCTGACTAGGAACAGAACACAGGGTGATGCACACCCTGGAAGAAATAATCCGAGATATCTTGTTGGCTTCTAAATTAACTGTAATCATTCAGAAAATATTTACATATGGAAAAGTCCTGAAAATCCTCCGCTTGGAACTGGCAAAAAACCTGAACATGATGACAGGTTGCACGGAGATTGAGAGAAAAACCAAGGCCAAGCTCAGTGCTGCACCGCAATACAATATTCCACATCAGGTCACCATATCTGCACAAGATGCGATAGAAATAAATGAGGTTCAGGGACAGGTGACAGCAGTGAGTTAGAGGCCTGGCAAAACTTCTGTGAGAAGGGAGATTGAAAAGACTGGGGCCTTCTGCTATCGGGAGGAAACAAATCAGAGTAGATAGCCCAGCAATAAACAAAAAAATGGAGAGCACAGAGAAGGCAAATGCCCTGTAAAGGCACAGTCCATGGAATAGCAATGTGTGAATTCTCCATTGAAGAAAATGTTCAAGACGCAGGCCTCGGTGGGTACAGTGATGTGCACTGTTTTTTGCGATAGCAAAGAAGTGACTATGCTGCGTTTCCTGGAACATGGACAAACCATCAACTCTGACCACTACATTGTGACACTGACTGAGCTAAAGGCTCAACCTTCCAGGGTCAGGTCAGAGAAGAAGACAGTCTTTCTCTTGCGACATGGTAACACCACGCCCCATGCCATTTGGAAGACCATGGAACACGTTGCCAGTCTAGGCTGGACTGTCCTACCATACTCGCTGTGTATTCCAGATTTGGCATCTTCTGACTTCCATCTGCTTGGGCCAATGAAAGACAGACTGCGTGGACAACATTTCCCTAGCCACAAAGCTGTCAAAGCAGCTGTGAAGCAGTGGGTCACGTCTGTCGTGCAGATTTTTACAAGTGCAACTCTCATTCATAGCTAATGGAGACTGTTTAGAAAAATAGATTTCTGTAGCTGAGAATTTGCTCTATCAAATAGTATTATTGTGTTCTTTGTATCTGTTATAGTTTCCATGGGAATAAAGAGGAGGCACTACTTTTGGAGCCACCTATGTATTACCGAGGCCAAACACCGTTCACAAAAGAAGCGCAAGACAGTTATGTGAATTGCAAGAATACCAATGTTTGCTTTATACATGATAGGAAAACTCCTCACAACCTCTTCCCCCAACAGCTGTGATACAAATCCTCTTGTTTCCAACCACATGCAGGAGACAATCCGCCTAAGGCGCAGAAGAAATTTCTCATATCAGCAAGTCATTTTGCATATTTGCCCACTTAGGAGGGTTTTCTATTATTTCCTTACACAATGCCGATTAAGAAATGCAAGACACTGCTGTAAAAGGCTTCTGCTATCACCTGATATTTCCTAAATTCTTCTGTTTGGGAGGAAATTCACATATGTTAATTAAGAGTCTGTTTGAAAAGTATTCTCTCTGCAGGATTTTTAAGTGTTAAGGCAAGAGAGGGGAGTGACCACACTATGCAAGTGTCTTACATCCCAGCAGCTAAAAATTCCACCCTGCATCGTACATTCCCCCTTTGAGTGATGTCCAAGAAGCATTGAATCCGGCACAGACACATGAAGGAACTTGTTCCCAGTGAGCTGGGAGGGCACATGCAACTGACATAGTGTCAGCCCCTGAAAGGACCTGCTGCACACCTCCAAGACACTCAGGTCTGTCATCTCCTATAGCCCCATCCAGATCTTCCCAGCAGAGACCAGTAAGTTGCTAAGCACTGTGCAACCAGAAAAGCAAATAAGTACATCTAAAACAACGTAACAGTCCACACTGCTATCTTTGTCTTTTGTATGCTTTACAGAGATGCATGAATGCAGGCTCATTCTGCACCAGCCTGTTCGTCCTTTGGACCAGAATCTCCATTTCATGCACTGAGAGCAGTGTGTGAGCAGTGATCAGTGACTTCCTCAGGAACATGAAAGAGGCTGCATGTTCCCTGCGTGTACCTCCATTGCCAGTGAACTGGAACTGCCAGCTCAGGCATTTCTGACCACAACTGAGTAGAGCGGATCTCCCACTTTTCTGTTATATTATCACAGAATCATAGAATCATAGAAGAACCTAGGTTGAAAAGGACCCCAAAGATCATGTAATTGCAACCCTCCTGCCACAGGCAGGGTTGCCAACCACCAGACCAGGCTGCCCAGAGCCACATCCAGCCTGGCCTTGAATGCCTCCAGGGCTGGGGCATCCACAGCCTCCTTGGGCAACCTGTTCCAGTGTGCCACCATCCTCTGTGTGAAAAACTTCCTCCTCATATCTAATCTAAACCTCCCCTGTCTCAGTTTAAAACCATTGCCCCTTGTCCTATCACTATCCACACTCATAAACAGTCTTTCCCCATCCTGTTTATACGCTTATTTCAAGAACTGGAAGGCCACAACCAGGTCTCTCTGGAGCCTTCTCTTCTCCAAGCTAAACAAGCCCAGTTCCCTCAACCTTTCCTCACAGGAGAGGTGCTCCAGCCCTCTGATCATCTCACTGGCTGTTCTCTGGACTCGCTCCAAGAGCTCCATGTCTTTCTTGTGCTGGAGGCCCCTGGCCCAGACACAGTACTGCAGATGGGGCCTCACAAGAGCTGAGTAAAGGGGGACAATCACCCCCTTCTCCCTGCTGACCACCCCTTTTTTAATTCAGCCCAGAATATACCAGGAGGCTTTCATGCAATATCTTGGTGCAGCAGCCTGTTACCTAGCGCAGCCCTGAAGAGCACCTATAAATCAAGCTGCCTTTGGCCAGCTACTAATTTGCTTAAACACATCTCATTTTTGAGCCTCAGTTTCTCCCACTGCAGAATGGAGTGGCCAACTCTGACTTGTTTCAAAGGGTAAATTAATTAAAGTACCTTGAGTTTCAGAAATGGCAGGGACTACTGAGCAAAACAGTCTCAAAGTAATTCCACGTGCTCTGGCATAGATCTGACAACAACTTATCTATGTGCGCTTATAATAGAGGTGAACATTTTCATTTTCTCTGAGCATATTTTAAGCTCCATCACATAAAAGCCAAGTCTACACGAGGCACCACCACGCAGAATGCACAATCGTTAATTTCTGCAAAGCAGCCTTGGTGTCTGCAGCAACACTTCAGGTAACTCAATAAATTAGAATAATAAACACAAAGGAAACCAGCGAACAAGCAAGGACAGGGCAGAAATCACAAACAGAAGCGGATGGCATAATGTATGGTACGAGCACAGCACCAGCCCCATGGCCGCAGGCCCTCAGTGAAGGAACATGTGCTGGTGCCAACACCAGCCCCAGCAGCAGCACACAGTGCCTAGGGCTGAAACAGAGCTGAAGCAGGGGACAAACAGAGCTGGCGTCAGCTGGGGAGATAGAAAGGGCTCCATCTGCCCACAGGTGCTGCGTGCTCAGCCGTGTCTATGGGCAAGGATCTGGGGGCCAGGAGCTGTGCTTCTGCACAGGTTGCTCTGGGCTCCTCCATGTAGCACGGATTCCTGCCACAGCAAAGCAAACTCAAGGGGAGGAGGAGCTGTTTAATCCTGGAAAAATGTAATACTGTCTTGTAGAAATGCCTGCCCTCCTTTAACGTGCCACCCTCACGTGACAGTATGGCAGCCCTGCAGCCCCCAGCTCCTCAGCCCAGCTCTGCCCCTGCCCTGTGCTCCCCAGCTCAGCCGTGGCTCCAGGCCCCTCTCTTTTCCCCCAGCACAGCATTCTCCTGCATCTGAAGTGCTTGCTTCTGCAGCTTCTCCTATTTCAGTCCCAAGCCTCTTCTGTTCACATAAAAATGACGAGGAGAGGCAGAAAGAATTAGGTTGCGAGGAAAGATTCAGCCAACTCGTTCCATTTTCCGTCTGGATCAAGACCTGAGCCCACAGGAAGCCTCCAGAGGTACTCTCTGCTGCAAACGTACTGTGACATTTGAGAGACATCCCAGTGAGTCCCGGGAGCAAAGGCATGGACTTGTAGGGGAAAGTTTTCTCTGTGCTGCACAAGAAATCAATGCTATTTTATAACAATTCCTGCTGTCCCCAACTGGGCATGAAGACAATCAGCATCTGGCCAGGCCCTCCGGGAGACTGCAGAGCTGGAGACGTGTCAGTGCTGCTCTAGCGTGAAAGCGGCAAGGTGGGGAGAGGGGAGCTGCGAGGGGCTCAGCCGGGACGCGAGCTGAGGGGCTGGGGAGGGAGCAGAAGAGAGGGGATGGTGCCAGAGGGGATGGGTTTTGTACACAGCTGTCTGCTACTTGAGATCATACACATGGTTTCTCTTTAGCTGTGGTTTTGAAAGCCCCCTGCCTGCTCTGCTGGAGGCCCTCCCTGCTCACAGAGATGTTTCCCCTCACACATTCAGGTTTCCCACAAGGGAAAAGCCCCATGCTGCAAGCTCCCCTGGGCAGGTCCCCTGCTGCTCTCCCCTGCCCCAGCAGCAGCACAGAAGGCTGTTTTCTTGCTCCATTAAGCTAGCAGATGAGGCTGGCTTAGCTCAGCACCCTGAGCTGCTGCTCAGAGTCCAAGATCTGTCTCAGCATAAGAAGCAGCACCGGTGTGAACACAAGAGAAAAGGAGGGATTTGTGAGTTTGGCACCACAGTCTTCTACTCCCAGAGTGAGGAGAGCAGCTCCTGGATCCCGAATCAAGCAGGCTAATGTTGCCTGCAAATGTTTTGGGGCTTGGCCAGGTGACCACACTGCCTTCTTTGAGGCCATCCAGCCTACTCCAAGAGAAGATAAATCAATGCAAAGCAGCATCTGCCAAGATATTGACTTTGGCTCTGCTCACAGACTGCCTGCACTTCAGAGATGGGTAATATTCAGCTTGATTATCTCACTCGCCAAGAGGAAGTTTCTCTCTATGCTTAAAAAATCACTGGAATGAGCCAAGGAGGGATCGATCTGTAGGAGAGAAATGCTGACAAGAAAACATGAGTCTGAGACGGGACGAGAGCGGACGATGGGTGAACAATGGAGACAGCCTCTGGCAGCTTGCCTGACCAGGTTAGCGACAACCTGGTCACTACAGCTGGAGAAAGATTAAGACAAAGGACATCCATCCAAGCTTTACAGCAGGCCCTCAAGATTTGTTTCACATTCTTCACTCCCACTCTTGGATAGTTCTTCCTCTCTTAACTTGCTCCTCTCTCTCCTCAAACATCCTTTCCTGTCCTCCCCTGCATCCCCACTGCACCGAGCCTTCTGGTTGCTTGAGATGTCCCTGGAAGCCACCCAAATCTCTGGTTTGAGGCACGGCAGTGGATGCAAGACATTGTGCCTTACGTCACATGCTACCTCCCCCATGGTGAAAGGCCCCAACACTGTACCACATCCACCCCTCAAGCAGACCCTGAGTCTCACATGCTCAGATCCCAGCATGCAAAGGTGACTTCACAGCAGGGAAAGGTGTCATTTCATTAGCAGAACATGCTGACAAAGCTTCATGAGGTGAACATTCAGTAACAACTTCAAACTTCTCCAGTAAGAAGCAATGAACTTTCAACTCATTTTTCCTGTCACAAATGTGGCAGAATATCCTGTAGGTCCCATGGCCCTCCCAGGGCAGCGGATGAGGAACAGATATGTGTCCCTCCAACAGAAAATTGGTTTTAAGAACGGCCTTGACATTGATTCCTGCCCCTTCTGCCAGACAGTTTTAGTGTAACATACATGGACTGGAGAGACACCAACTACTGATGGCTCGGAACATGTTATGCTCCTGGGATGGAAAGGAGAAGGGCAGCTGCAGCAGGAGAAATGGGCAAGGACCTCCTGGCCAGGTTTACAAGGTTCCTTCCAGAGGCACTCCTCTCCGCCTTCAGATGTCTTTCTGCTGAGCTCCTGCCATCCTCTGAGCCCAAAGGCTGTGCGCAGAGAAGCAGCGGGGAAGAGACCCAAAGGAACCGTCCAGTCTGTTCCTCTATGTGAAGGATGAATCAGTTCTACTTCGTCATTTGTGGCATCTGTCACTCCTTGTACATGTCTAGTCTGTCCTTACAGCCCTCTAGTGATGGAGCTACAGCTTCCCAAGGCGATTTGATCCAGTGTTTTGCTATCTTTACTGTTGCAGAGTTCTTACTGACATTCTGCCCATCTCTCTTGCTGCAGTCTAAAACCATTCCTCCTTGCATTCTCCCGCAGAAGAGATTATTCCTTTCTTTTTGCATCTTACATGCTTACGTGTCATTAATCATATCTCATGCTTAGACCTCTCTTCCTTAGGCCTCACAGTTCCTGCTTTGAATTAAGCAAGGAAAAAAGAGGTCATTTAAAAGGTTAACTGTCCCAATTATGTTCAAGGACCTTGACCCACCTGGCCTGCATCTAAGCACCTCTTTCTAACAGAATCGAGAAGAAAGCTGTGTGTTGCTCCACCCTGGGACACACTTTTCAAATGGATGGACCTGCATGCCTCTGATTCATCACCATTGCTGGAGACCAGCCAGAGTAATAGGAAAGGAAGAAATGCCACTCTAAAGGCCAACAAACACGCACAAAGTACATTACGCAAGAACCCCTGTGGACCCCCTTGTCCTGGTGGAAGTCCTACAGATGGCCCATCACTAAGCACAGTCGATGCAGGGGGGAGGATGTGTGGGTGGACAGATAGATAATTTGATATTTAGCTGAAAGAGCTAAAATGGGTTTAATGCAGTGCTAGGAAGACAGATTGCCTGCAGCACCTTCTGCTCCTGATTATGGATGCCAGGCTCAGGTTTCCCTTAAGTTTAAAGGCAGCCAGGTTGCATTTGTTGCCACAAAGGCTTTGGAGACTCAGTCCCACAAAACAGAGGTACCACAGGAGGATAAAAAAGGGTCACTAGCACTGAGGGCCATGCCTGCACAGCACCAGCAGCTGGCTTTAGTTCTTTGCATCTTGTGGTTCTCTGCCAAATGTGCGGAGGTGCCTCCAGAGTTTCTGCAAAGCCTCTCCTGCAATGGACAAATCTGTCTGAGATGCTCATAACTCAGTAGCTGAAGACAAACTGCTTCTCTTCATGGCCAGACAGGTTTGGCATTTTAAGCGCTGAGGACTTTCCCCGGCATTGTGCTAATGCTGTTTTGTAAGTGCATGTCTTCCTTGCCGCTTGTGTAAGGTCAGGTCTGTACCCCAGCACCAATCTGGGTCTCCCCAAATCAGCATCATGCAGGAGTAACAGATTTCTCACCCAAGAAGGACATGACGGGATGGAAAAAAAACAAAGCCTCTGCACCCTTTTATCTTCTACCAGCAGAACCACAGAGCATGTGAAAGAAGCAGAGCAGTGTGGTCTTCTGCAGACTGCAGCAAAGCAGCTTTCACGCAAGCCTGCAGCATCAGTTCTTGCCTGTCAGCCTCCCCATCCTTCCACTCATACCCAACTTGGGCTGCAATTGAAAGCAGGAGTAGCAGATCACTGGGATGTGACTACATTCCTGTTAGGAAAATAAGGAGCTTTATTGGTGGCACAGCCTCTACTCTCACTCTGAGAACAAACAGGCATCAGGCATTCTGCACTGGAGCAGAAAATAAAGGCCCTGGGCATATTCTGCAGGCCCAGCCTGAAGACCAGTGGCTAACTGAGTGGCTGGGCTCCACAAAAGAGCTCAGAGCTCACTGTCATCTAAACAAGAAGAGACCAGAGCCCCACAGCCTCCATGCTGCTCCCCCATCTTCCTGTGCTTCTCCCCCAGGTCCCCATTCTTGCACCCAGGTCCAGGAAGAAGGAAAGTCTGAAGGAGGTGACAACTAAGCAAAGAGAGAGGAAGACAAAGAAGAGAAGGAAGTGGCTCGACTCAGGAGCAAGAGCGCATCTTGAGGAGGGGCGAAGGGTGAGAAAGAGATGGATTGAGAGAGAGAAAAAGCAATGGAGAGGGAGGGAAGGTGGAGAAGGCGTAGAAGAGATATGACAGATAGCTTCATCAAGGTCACAGGCTGGGTTGGGGAGCATGCCAAACAGAGGGAGCTGTGCACAGGCTTCATGAGGGGAGACAGAGATGGAGATATGCCACCTCTGTCCCCCGATGATCTTACCCATCCTTCCTGTCCCACCTGACAAACATCTGCATGCACACTTGCCCCTTTCCCCTGTCCTGGAGGCAGAAGGCGTCCAAGGATGGCAGAGGAAGGAGGCAGATGAGGTACTGCATCTGCTCTTGGCACAGTCCAAGTGTCAGCAAGCAGCAGGTATAAAAGCAGAAGGCCCTAAAGAGTGAGTTCACCTAGTGAAGGAGGTGACTCCTTTTCTGTCCCTCATTAGGACAGGAACACCTGTTACTGCTGCCCACACTGAGCACACTTTAAAGCATACTGCCCTGAATTATTTGCTATCCAAAACCACGGCTGCCTTATCTAGCATACACGTGAGAAAGGATCATGCTATGCACACTTTTTAATGTTTATACTTTCTGCCTATTTGGGTTTAAATAAACAGGCATTCCTCTGTTCACTTTGAGCTGATCCATTCCAGAAAACAGCCTGCAGTGGGAAAGTTGAGGGGGAAAGCCATTAGAAGGGGCTGCATTTGCCAAGGTTTCAAATTGGGCTAAGTCCTCCAGCAAACCCACAGAGAATAGAGTGCATCTGAGAAATAGCAAGCTGCAAACAAGGAGGGGAAAGAGATAAGGAAAGGAGGGTGTAGCATTCCCTGCCCATCTTCTTCCACCACAGCCCTGACCCTGGCACTTAAAGCCTCACTGTCCTTTGGCCCGAGGGAACTGCTAATAAATGCGCCTGCTCTCAAGGGACCAACAGGCTCCAGCAAACCACACGTGCCCCAGCTCACACAAGGAGGGGGGCTTGAATACCACAAGGCTCCAATAAACTACTGCTGCAGCTGGCGCAGGCTCCGTGCTCCATAGCTGCAGAGAGGGAGACTACGGGTCATGTTATATTGTATTTGGCAAGGAGGGGACAACAATTTGCAGGGATTAATCGCTCCCCACATCCCTCTGCTGCAGGCTCAGGGGACAGCCTGGATCCAAGGGAGTTTCCCGAAGTCCCTGTGCTACCTGCGGCCATCCGGTAGGGTTGCTGCCTTGCCGTGGTGATGCTTTTCCCTCTCTCAAGCTCCTTCTGATTCCAGCATGCCTGCTGGTGCTTGGCCCCCTCCATCACATGCTTTCTGTTCTCTGAAGATGAAGTCGGGGTCAGACCCGACAGACAGAAATTCCTGCCGACTCCTTCTGGGAATCTGAGCTGGGGGTAGGAGGGGGCTCACTGTAAAGGAGTCAGCCTGGCTTTGTCACTGTGGCTCCTCTCCTCCAAAGGAAAAGAAAGAGATTATGATGGTAGAACATTTTAACCTTTCTTTTTCTGAGCTTGATAGGCTCGGCCTGAGGCACCCTTCCTAGCAAAAACAGGCTGCTGCAAGATTGATTGGTTGGGTGCAGAGTTTAAAGGTAATTTTCTCTTGTCACATGCACATAAATTATTGTGGCTCAAGCTGCGATCAGCTCCACATCTTGCTTGTTCCACTGCTTTTACGCCCAGGCTCTGATGAGGTGTTGCAAGGACCATGTCCAATGCTCCCCAAGCAATATCCTATATAAATACATATCAAGAGCATCGCAGGCATATGCACCGAGTTAGTGCCTGAGGAGGGAAGGGCACATGCCTGGTGCCTGCAGATCTGCAAAGCCCCGGGCTGCCAGCTGCAGAAGTTGCAGCTAGAACCTTGTTTCCTCATCTGCGAACCTGTTTAAAATGTTCTGTATGTGAACGCTGGGGCAAAGAAAACTCATCCACTCGGATTATACACAGGGGAGAGAGGAAAACAAAAAAGGATGCATGAGCACACACAAAGGAAGCACAGCTGCAGCCAAAGTGAATTCATTTTTAACATTCATGAAAATATTCACAGAACACTTCAGCGCTATTCGCCTAAATTTTGCTGTTTGGAGTAAACACTTGAGCTGGCGCAGGCTGTATGTTCTAGGCGCAATGCATCAGGGATTAGGGGTGGCTCTTGGCTCGGAGTTACGGATTCACACTACGTCCCCCCACGTACACATGGCCCCGTACTTCAAGGCACAGATTCACAGTCTGTCGCTGCAGTTTCTGACTCTCAGCCTTGTCACAGCCAAAAAGACGGAGCGTGTCCCCGCAGCCATCGCATTCCACACCCAACGTGACCTCTTGCAACAAAGGCACTCGTGGTTCGGCCAAATTTGAACACAAAACCAACGGCAAACAATGGAAGTTCTGCCCTCACCTCTGGTTTAGAGGAGCAGCCCCCTTTCCTGCTCTCCGCGTTCCCCTCCCATAACACATCTTTGTCATTGGTTTCTTTCCCCAAGCGTCTTAAGCAGCTCACATAAGGGAAAACTCTACAGCACGCAAGGGAGGCTCAGCTGAAGCCCTGAAGACAGGAGCTGTGCACGTTGTCTCTTCCTCCTCCATAAATACAGCTGAGACTACAACTGGGTAATTGGCTAAGTGCCTGTCAGCTTAATAACAGAGAAAGAGACACAGAGGGAGAGGAGAGATTTGTATTTACTATTCAAAATCATGAGTGCTGCCTGCTGGTGGGTTTCAGCATGGGTTTTGGTTGCACAGCAAGGCACCAAAAACCAAGCAAACAGGCAGCTCTGAGGCTCGGCATCTCACTGAAGGCAAACAGCCATCCTGGGACAGAGAGAGTGAGGGACAGTGGAGAGCTCCATCATGCTGCCTCTGGCTAGAGAAGCCCATCCCCGCTGCATTCAGCTGGGCTGCGGCGGGGTTGGTTCTCCCCTCCCTGCACAACCAGGGGCACCTGGGGGTCAGAGCAGGCCTCTCCCACACAACCTAGTTGCTCCTAATAACAAGATCTGCAGAATGAGGCGTGCACCGAGGAGACTGGCTGCTGGGATTATTTTGAAATAACTGCTTTCTAGGCAGAGGTGAAACTCAGCGTTATTAGTTCCCATTACTTACCATAAAACCAGACATGTTAGATGTGCCTGAAGCCTGAAGCAAATGCTTTGGTGTCAGACTCAGCTGAAAATCACATTCGTTTCTTCTTGAGCCAGAGAAGAGTAAAAGAAAACTCAGTAAATTCCCGAGTTCACCTTTGTGCCCTCCATTGCTCATACTCCAGGAGAGCCGGAGTTCACACAAACCAGAGTGAATTTTGATGGACAACACAAGGAGGTGAAAATGGCTACATCCGGCCTTGCAGAGCGCCTGCTGGAGCCCTGCAGCTGTGTCGCAGCGAGCGGCGGCCCTGCAGCTCTGTCTGAATGGGAAGCCTATGGGTCTGGAAGGAAAGGGCAGGTACGCGTAATATATATTTTGAAAACTTATAGTCACAAGACTGCAAATTCCGGTAACTGCAAGCTATTTTAAGGCTCAATCTTTCCTTGTGACCTGCAGAGGAGGGGAGCGGTGTGGAAGAGGTACCGGCTCCGAGACACTCCAAGGTAACACATCCCACTATATAAATTTTAATGTCAACTATGTAGGAAAGCATATGGTGCTCAGCTGCAAACTGAAGTGCGCGTACAGGAGAGGAGGTTGAAGCCATACAGTCTGATATTGCCTCTCCTCCTCCATCTTTCTGAATGCAACTTGAACGTACAGTGTTACTGAACATAACGCAATTCCACCAAAAGAAGAACCTTTTCCTAATTTCCAGCCAACCTCTGCTTGTAATGGGTTTGTCCTGGTTTGGGGTAAAAGCCTCACAACAAGCTCCCCACTCCCCACTGGGTGCTGTGTGTAACACTGTGTGTATGCACGTGCATGTGTGAGAAGGAGAGACGCCGATCCCCCGTACGTATCGCAATTCCCTTTATCATATGTATACACACAGACATCTATGTACGCGTGTGTGCCTTCATATAATGGCACCATCTGCTGCCAGACCTGGAAGTTTTGCAACATCATCTGTTACTGCATTTATATACTACTTATAGTTTAACTCTTTTTTTTTTTTTCCTTTTTTTTTTTGGTGGGGGCGGGGGGAGGGGAACGTATCAGCAAAGTACAGACCCTTTTGCACAGACCCCAACACGCCCTCCTGACATGCACACACCGTATTTGATCACAATGGCAGTGTATGCCAGAGAAGAAGAGCGGGAGGCACATGGGGAGCCTTGCTTGGGTCTGCTGGGCCACGGTGTGTGGCTCAACCTAATGGAGATGTTGCTGGGCTGTCGCCCTGGGGCCAGGCCAGTCACCCCAGGCCACCCCCTCTCTCCCAGCCCCTGCCCATCCCAGTTAATGGCCAGGGACCTGCTTTTGCTCGCACTGCACTTAACACAAAGGGTGCCTCGACTTAGCCATGGCCTTAAGTGCCACAACAATACCACTAATAAGCAGGGTTACAATTTTACCGCCGAGACTGTATTATTATGTAGCATTATACCTCTGAACATGCCTATTCTCATTTCTAGTAAAGGGCTCAACTCCGTGCTCCCTGTTACAAATCATATGCTAATTATAAGTATAATCTGAAGAGCTTTTCCTTTTATTTTAAAATGGATGTATAGGGCATAAGCTTTGTCGTGATGCTGTGCTGCTACTTGGCCTGAAGTGCCTTTATCCTCCACACAGTTCTACACGTGGAACATCAGCAAAATACCAGGCAGCCACTAACAGAGTTAGCAGAAATTGCTCGTACTGCAGGATCACATAAAACAGTGCCATTGCCACTGCTGGTCACTGAGTGCCAGGCCATCCTGCCACGTGGAACTTGAAAAAACTGCCCGTTAGGATGAAAGTTCCCATACATGCTGTCAGCCTGAAACCTCCTACTGTTGAAAAATACCTGGTCAAACGGAAACTGGACACCTAGCTAAATGTTAGTTTTCATTACTGCCTCAGAAGCAGACTGACATAAAGCTGATGCTTGGAAAAATTCAAACACCATGAACCAGATTCTGGATTCTGCCAGGTCGCAGCTCCCCAGGGGGCTGAGCCATCACCTGAGAAGCACCCGGCAGCTTAGGTCCTGTATGAGTCACTTGAGTCTCTCCACTGACAGTCCCCAGGAAACTGCCCCAAAGACAAATGAGGTATTTCTGGTAGAAATACCAGAGCCCTTGGGCTCTGGTGGATTTCTCCTGATATCAGTGAGTGGATGGGAATGGGAATGGGACCCATTTTGTTTCCAGCTAGCAAAGAACTCCATTGCAGAAGACATAAAACGCCAAAGTAGCCACTGTACCAGGACTACCAAAAGCACTGGGCAAGCTGCAAATCCTGCTGACCGCCCCAGAGCAGTGCTGTAAAGGTACTCTGGTGGTGATCATACAACACAGACTCCATCACTAAATTGCTTCCAACAATACCTGAAGGCCAAATGTAACACAGTGACATCGTCCCCTGCTTCCTCAGCTCGCAGCAGCTGCCCTGCACTACCACACGTGTCCCAGCTCAGCCAAGGTCCTCCTGTTTCTCATCCCCTCTCTAGCACTGGGCCCCTGCCTTTGCGCACTCAGTGCCTGCAGGAAAAATGAGGTGGAAGTGGGCAAACAGAAAGAAGGGCTGTGTTTGTCTTTTCATGTTTTAATTGATTGTGGGGGGGGGGGGGAGGGGGGATATTTTGTGTGTTCGTTGCTTGGAGATTGTTTTTTAACATCAAGTAGGGAAGTTGCATACAAAACCTGACAACTCGTGACCGTGATCTTGCAGGCAGGAATTGATCTCGCATTGGCAGGAATTACACAATTCCCTCTCAATACTCAAATTAAGGTTCAGTGTTCCCCTTCACTTGCTGAAGACAGAGTTAAAAATGAACCCTTAAACCTGACTGAGCCTCTGATGTACAGCATCGTCTCCTAAACATCCCATTCCATCTTCCTGGTCAAAGACAAACCCCAGCAGCTCTGCTCAGCCCTTCTCGCCTCTTTATAGCTTTCAGCCCCCTCCTCCCTTTCCAGCTCTACTCTAAGGAGAGGATCGTTACCCTTTTCCCTGTGGATGGTCCATCACAAGCTATTTTTATTCTCCCTCTCTGCAATTCCCTGACAAACTTCCCCATGCCAAAATATCGCTAAAAGTCATCAACCTTCAGCAAGGCCAAGAGATGAATCAAACCTGCTGCCAGGTCATTTAGGAGATGAGCCAATATAGCGTTCAGAACATTTTTCTAATGTCCGTAGCAGGGGAGTATTTAAATGCCATGGCTTTAAAAAGTCATACTCAAACTTCCCAGAATAATTCCATTCTAACAAGCTGTAGATGAAGCTCCAGAGGAGTGGCTTCCTTCAGGAACATTAGGGCTTACAATAGGAAAATATTTTTCTCCCCTTCATAGATTAGTCCACCCGCCCATTCTTCCACCTACCAGTGCAACAGCATATATAAATGCGTAAGGCCCCCGAGGAGCAGATGCACTGAGAATACCCTGTCTTCCGTGCCACGCTGAATGTTCCGCACCACAATTTGGAAGAACAGAATGTTTTTACTAATATTATCGTTATGTACATTGCCTTCAATTCTCTCCAACTGCATACCATTTTCATTCCCTCCTACATTTTCCTTTCAAGCTACAGGCTGGAGCTACTGTACGCTGGTAAACTGTGGCTGCATGCTCGCTCTGAAGTAGATGTGTAACAAAGATATAAGAGGTGATACGATCTCTGTACAGAAATCTCTTATCTATCTCACTGTGGAAGTAAAGATCTGCTCAGGGCACGGTCAGAACAGACCATCTAATAGTTTTTCCCCATCTAGCTCTTCCCCTTGTGTTGTCACCAGTGGGTCTGTAGGCACTGAGAACAAGATGCTGGGAGTTTTCCAAACACAAGGCTGTCATGATGAGTTATGTTTTGGAGCGGCAGGGAAGACGGCAAGGGGGGAGCTAGCAAACAGAGTCTGGCTTTAAAACTCAGGGAATGAAAGTCATTCTGCAGGACTTCAAGACAGAGGGAACCCTCTCCCTTTGCAGCCTGACATCCCATCTTCCAGCTGCAGCCCCTCCTCTGAAGCAAGGACCAAAATGTCCCAGAAACATGGGGCTAGTCCTGGGGAAAGGGAGGGAGAAACACGAGATGTGCACACCCTGCCAGAGCTGCTTAAGGAGCTTAGCGATGCAGCCAAGGGAGGGCACCGTCCATGCTGACCTGCGACAGAAGCACATCCTGCCAGGAGCACTGTACTACCTGGTGCTGCAGTCGCAGGGCTGGGAGGCACGCAGCTCGCACCAACTGTGCCACTTGGCACACATCTGGCTGATACAGCTGGGTCTCGTTATTCAGACGTTGCATTTTAGTGCCTGACCTAACACTGGCAAGCCACGCTCTCCGCACACATGTATGCACCCCAAAACCACTTTCCCAGGCACACTCCCTGTCACCCTGCTCGGTTTGCTGACAGAAAGCTTTGCAGGCAGCACATGCAGGCAGCATCCCCACCATCCCTTCAGCTTGTTCTGCTGCAAATGCAGCTTCAGCACACAGTGTTTAGATAAACTTCAAAGCTCCAAGGTTAAGTGGGAAATGGAAATCCAGTGACCCCTGGCTGGGCAAGTGAGCTTAATGACTTGTCTGCAGCTGTTGTCCCAAACATATTCTAGCAAACATCTGCCTGACCAAGGCAAAGGACTGATGGAAGGGATTTGCCTTTAAAAAATGGGATGAGTCGGCCAAGAGTTCCACCAGAAAAGGGTTAATGGGATATACGAATTGCTACTGAGTGGAAGGGAGAGGAGCCCGGAGTCAGAGGCAACACCCCTTGTTAGGTGTTTACCATGTCGCCTCTAAACCCCTTCCATCGCATATGCAAGGCAGATGAATTACTCTGTAAATCCTATTACTCCGTGTGGATAAATCTTACACGCGAGTTAACAAGTCTGGAGAGCTGGGGAATGGAAGCTGTGAACGGATATTCCAGGATCAAAACAAGCCAGCACACGGGGGCTGAGGGAAGCGATAGGCAGACACACGCACACATCCCTCTCCTAGCATCCTCCGTCCCCGATCCCATCTTGCTGGCTCACACACCCTCTGTCATTAACTGGGAGGGATGCAGGGCACAGGGGATCACGTTGCAGGCTGTTTGGTGGCATGTAGCAGGATTTATTTCAGAGGAAGAGAAAGAAAACTTTGTGGCTGCCTCCCGCTTTGCTAGGGAATTGCTCCCTTGGTGCTTCAGGGTTTGTGCACTATCAGCTCCTCACACAGATTACAGACTTTATTTCACGTTACGTCCAGTAGTTTTATAGCCATAATATACAGCACATGCACACACGCAGCATTTTCCTTCGGTAGGGAACCTACTGCAGGTAAGTTGAGCAAGGCAGAATTTGAAAAACAAACCCACAGGCAAAGAGATGAGTGGCTTTCAGCTATTTGAGATGCTCTGAACCAAAAGCCCACAGAGCCACAGAACTACTGCTGGAAAACCCACACGGCAGATAAGGAAATACAGTGCTCAACACTGCCAGTAAACACGGCTTGGTGTGCAAAGACACCCTCCTCCTCCCAGCTGCTCAGATACAGGCACAGCAAACACCCACCCACCGAGCCCTGTGAAGGACCCAGCGCAGTGAGTGAGATGTGAGCTGCAGGGACACCGAAGCTCTCCCGCTGTTTATTCTCCATCCTTCCCACTGCTGTATCCATTTGCCCTCCCTTCCGGGCACAAAAAATGAGAAATAAATAGCATTAAAAACCAGAGTTTCCCGCAAGAACTTGCCCGTGAGTTCCCGCATCACCAGGGATAAAGTTTTTGCAAAGGTACAACAAGAGGCACGGGATCATCAATGGAACATCTGGCAAGCACAGCTGGATCCCTTTCGCTCTCTCCATTGATATCGCTGGGCTGGTGGCGAACGCGCACTGGCGAGAGCAGACTCACACAAACACATCTTTCCCCGCTGAAATTCTTTTGATCCAGAGCACTACGAGAGGCTTTCAAAGGCTTTGCAATGTTTTGATACGAAGGCACGAACACACACGCGGAGCCTGCTTGCAGCAGCCGCCGTTACCGCAGTTGGAGAGGTAAAATAACACTCACAGAGGCACGCACACAGTATTACATCTATACATTGCAAACACGGCAGCACGGACACGCGTAAGGAAAAGGAAAAGTTGGCAGAACGCCCTACCTGAGGATGGCTGTGTCCCCCTGCCTCACGGTGATGTTATCGGTGCCGCGGGTAAAATCCACGCTGCGGACTGGCAGCCCTGTGGGGAGAAGGCAGAGCAATCTCAGTAGGACCAGTGGTAATTGTTTCCGATCAGGCTGAGCCCTCGCTACCATGGCTGGTCTCGGTGAGTTTCGCTGCCTGCGCTCGTCTCTCTCTGCGCGTGTATGTGGATGGATGGATGGATGGAGAAAGAAAAACAGTAATAATAATGTACAACTCTCGCTCTGACAGACAGCCCCGGAAAGGGGAGGTGATTTCACAGCCCTCAGCTGCCACTTTCTCGTGCTCTTTTCGGTCTCTCGCCGGCTTCTTCCCCCCCTCTTTTCTCTTTTTAAGGCTTTCCACAAAAAGTCTGAGCACAGCCTTCAGCGAAGGAAAAGAGAGGGAAAAAGAAAGAGAGGAGCGTGCGCGTGTCAGAAAGGCAGATCAAAACGACGCAAAAGTCAGACGGCAAAACCCAGCAACAATTAAATCAACCCGTCTGGAGCGATGGAGAAGAGGTGAAAAAAAAAAGAAGAGCGCAGCTCCCGTGCCGCCGGCTGAGCGCCTGGCCGGTCCTGCTCCGGTGCGTGGCTGTGCAGCTCCCAGCTCCCTTCCTAACCCACTTTCCCAGGCGGAGCGAGCGAGGGAGGAGGGAGAGGAGGAGGAGGAGGGAGAGGAGGAGGAGGGAGGGAGCCGCACTCGTGTGATGAGGACGGCGGCTCGGCCGCACGGCTGGAGCGAGAGCGGGAAGGGAGCGGCGCGGAGCGGCTGCGTCCCCGGCCCCATGCCCCCAGCCCCACTGATCCCCGGGACCGGGCTTCCGCGCTGGGACTGGCCGGGGATGTGTGCGTGAGCGGAGGGAGCCCGGGAAGGGGAAAGGCGATGGCGAGCTGGGAGACTGGCAAGAGGAGGAGGAGGGATGGGGACAGGAGGGAAAAGGAGGATGGAGGCAGGATGGGGGAGAGGAAGGAGGGATGGGGGAGCCGGGAGGGGAGGCGGCGAGGCTGAGGGCAGGCGGGGGTGGCTGCGGGAGGCAGATGGAGGGAGGCCCCGGGAGCGGGGTACGGAGGATGGAGGACAATACGGTGAGCGGTCACAGGAGTAAATACTGAGAGAAGGGAGCTGTGTGTTCAAAGCAGCACGGCCGAAAGTGCAAACAACTTGGCTTTGAGCTCGCCGATCAGAGGAGGAGCAATGCTGGCAACTGCCCCTTCAGCCCCAAGCCGCGCTTTTTCCCTTCTCAGACTTTCTCTCCCCAAATAAACAGTGGCACATCGCTCCCTCCGCCTCCCTCCCAGCTCTCCCCGCTCTCTCGGTCCTTCCCTCCCCCCCTCTTTTCCCAGCCTTTGAGGGACGGAGGGCGGACAATGCTGGTATTGAGCTGCCCGCAGTGTGAATGCTCAGCCTGTCCTCCCCGCGTGCCAGCAGCCGCAGCTGAGCCCCGAGCCCTGCAGCAGCGCTGCCCGCCGGGAAGGCTCCAGGAGCACACAACGGCTCTGCACCGGAGCGAGAGAAAAATACATGAAATTAATGGAGAGGAATAGGCCGTGTGCCTTACTGCTGTCGCCGGCTTGCTGCTTCTCCATCCCGCTCCCCTCTGTGTGAGGGAGGGAGGGAAGGAAGGATGGAGAACAGCTTCTAGGAATGCTCGGCCAGCATAACCCTTCTGTGGCCGAAACGGAAGGCAGAGAGAGGAGAGGTGGTTTGAGGACTCCTGGGTCAGGCTCAAACTACGGAGATGTAAGCAGTG
The DNA here is from genome assembly GCA_030625065.1 of Alectoris magna. Taxonomy (NCBI): domain Eukaryota; kingdom Metazoa; phylum Chordata; class Aves; order Galliformes; family Phasianidae; genus Alectoris; species Alectoris magna. The sequence goes on from CM060560.1 coordinate 114,622,634, forward strand.
ACCCCCTTCCGTACAGAAAGGCTCAGGATCAGAGCAGGGGTCCAGCCAGCCCTACATCCTGTCGCTGAGCCAACCACGAGCTCAAGGCGAGCGTGCAGTGGCTGCCCCTGCGCGTTTCCCCAGTTCCCAATGATCTGTGGCTACGGCAAGTCCCAAGCCAGTGGCAATCTCTTTGTAGTTCATGGCCCTCTATTGATTTTCTTCTTCCAGGAATGCATCCAGTCCTCTCTGAACCCCTAGGAAGCAACCCCTGCAGTCTTGGTATGGAAATGCCGTGCTGTCTGTGGGTGCTTAAACAATCTCTGCATGTGTTAAAAGCCCACAAATTAAGGGCTAAGGTCATGACACCACTCCGCCAGTGTCATGCAAGCAGTAGCAAAAGAGATGGCTGCTTTGTATTCAAACCAAGGGAGTGAGCAGATGCAGATAGTTCCCTACAGGAGACTTGGTATGGATGGCAATAGAGAAGGGTAGCAAAGAGAAAGAGCTTGGCAGTTCATCCACACGCTGGGTGTTTCTGAGCTGCTGTGGAGACAGAACTGAAGAAGCCCGTGCTGCTGAGCGACTCAGAGCCACTGCCCTATGCACAAGCGATAGAGATGCCATCACTCTGGTGGCATCCCAGGCGTGGTACGACGGACATCAGGAAGATGCCTCTGGGCTTTTGTGACAGTTTGAGTACAAGCCCCGGTTCCATATGAAGTTAGATAGAAATACACTCCTCTTTGCAAATCATAACTTTGCATGGATCTATTTTACAAAGTTCTCCCACATATGTTCCATCTACATTTAATAAGAACTATTGTATGTAAATTAAATGCCAGCGGAGTAAGGAAAACATATTTGTCAAAGATTAACTATTATGTAATGCAAGAAGCATCTGCCACCCAACTGCTAGAGCTCACTAAATATTTCCTTATCTCAGAGTATTTACTTAGGAGGCAATAACTATCCAGTTAAATATAAATTTAATGCTTAGTTAAATATACTTCGTGGAAAGTGACACCAATATGTCTTATATAGACAGTGACAAAGGAGGGTTCAGAGAGGGAGAAGGTAGTAATCCTGTCCCTAGACCCCCGTAACACCCTGACTTGAGGTGTACTTGGCCGTGCCTCCCAATGACGTAGTCGCATCACAGCAGAGTCAGAGATCCCTCTCCACTGAGATGGAAATATGAGCAAAGAATTCATCTTCTCAGACATTCATGCAATCCTCATTAGAACCGCTCTAGCATAACTATTTAATAATAATCATCATAATAAACAGAGAGATAAGGATTAAATTCCCCTGAGGGTCTTGTAAACCTTGGGAAAACACTGAAATTTGTAAGTCTTATTTGCTTTTAGAAACACACAGAAGTAAAAGGAAGAGGTTGCCTGGGTGTAGAAGTCCAAACAAGCAAGAATCACACAGATCCTAGGAGAAAGCCTCATGAGCAAAATAAATAATGTGGGTTTTTTGGTGTGTGCTCCCGGAAGAAATAACTCTCTAGACTCATCTCCCCCTGCTGGAAGCTGATAATGAAAGCAGCAGGACTGCCTTCTGCCTTTCCTACCTTCTAAAATCTTGAGGGAAAATTCAGGTAAACAATCAGACCAAGTGCACCGCGAATACACACGGCCACTTTTTAATGCCATTTACCAATGCTCGGTAGGTGCAGAACTGTCAGTTCTGGCCTGACGAGCCAAAATTTTTCTAATATGCTGTAGTACAGGAATGGAATGGGCAGCACGAGCCCAGTCCTACAGGTACCACATCACCCTCCTCCATCTGCTTCTGACGGAAAGCCAGCAGAAGCTAAAAGCATGGACTTCAGACACAAACAGGGATGGGCATTTCTGCATTTGAAGTGTCTAAAGGCAAAGAACTGCTCACGTAAGCCTTCAGAGTCTTTCACAACACACACGATTGCTGCAAGGGGACAACATAAACGCTCTGCCAGTTGAATCCAAGCACCTAGGGACTTTATTTAGGGTATCTACAGTGGTGAGCGAAAACATACGATGTTTTGTGAGCTATGACATGTTTAGTCAAGATACACTGCTGTACTCAGCAGCAGAGCCTACTCAAAGCTCCTCAGCCGTGCAGAGAAAATACAGTTGTGTTGCATTGGCACAGGAGTTATGGAGAGGAACGGGAAAGAGGCAAAGGAGCTTCATGTGGAGGAAGATTAAGGAACCACGTCAGGGCAGTGGTGATCTCTGCTTCTTGTGCTTGCAGATCGTCCTTGCATACATTTCTGCCATGATGGCAAAGGGCTGTATCCATTTCATTAAGCAGCTATGTTCAACTCTCCTTTTCTTTCTGGTCTACAGGGAGCCAACAGAATAGAAGAGGAGGAGAAGGAGGAGAAGCAAGACTAAAAGAGAAGGGGAAAAGCCTGTGAATGCAGCAGGTGCCTCTACAGGCAAACTGAGGATGAGATGGACTTTGAATGTTAAACACCTTTTTCCTCACACTCAAAGGGACTTCCTCTAGGACTTGGACCATTCTTCCAGCTGTACCTGCCAGATACAGTGGCCTCCATCTATACCAGGCCGAAGAGTGTGTTGGAAAGCGAGGACGTTTCCACGAGGAAACTGAAAAGAAGAAAATCTGAGGGCAGGATGCTGTCTACCCATCTTCATCCTATGGGGACTGGAACATTAATGTCACTTACTCATATCCCCAAAGGCACTTAGAGAAGACAGGTTATACGGAAACATTCTGCAACATGAGGAAATGTAAGTGTATGATAGCTCAACTACTAGTAATAACACTTTCAGCATGTGCTTTATTTTAAGAAAAACTGGCTTGTTATGACTGTTTTGCAAATCTATAAATCAGTCTGCATTTTGAAACTGAAAATCAGCAAGCTTAGGCCTGAGACACACATCAGGACATGTACTGTAACGAGAATAAGCTTCCTCTGAACTACGGACCTCATCAGACAGAAGGATTTAGCGCATCAAGAGCAGTCACAGATAGGTCATAACTGTGGATGATAACGTGAACGTGCACCACAACTCCAAGTGTGGTCACTGAGCTGTAACATAACCTCCTCCTGTATCAGAGCAGTAGTGATTTTCACCAATTTGTAACCTCTTTACTGTGTCATCGATCCAGCTTCACAATTGATCACTTCCACGTGGACAATTTAGAGGCCAAGATCCAGGTTCTGAGCTGCCCTAAGTTGACGTATCACCCCCACAGCTGAAAAGCTATCCTGATTTCCAACAGCTAAGCATGAGGCCTTGAGTTTGGAAGTTCCTTTGCCTCTGCAGTGCCTGGGTTGAAAACTGTTACCATCACTGAAAGAGAAAATCTTGTTCAGCTGGCTAAATGGATCTGTACTCATACTCAGAAAGCTTCACCTTTAAAGACCAAATCCAAAGCTTAGACAGGAGAACAGCAGCCTTTTCTCAGCAGGATACAATTGAGTGGCATTAAAGAATTAATATCACAACTGGTTTGTGGCCTTAATTACTGGTTGCTATCGCAGCAAATGCTTTTAGAACTACAAAGTCATTGGTAACAGATACTTCCTACTTCTGTGGAATGAGAAACTAGGAGAGCTTCCATTTTTGTTGGAAGAAGTTCAGTTAAACCCTACCTGCACACGGAGTCTGCAGACCTGCTGGGCAGCAGCCTGCACTGCCCTCCCAAGGCACTCTCCCGTTCATGGCTTAGGAAGCAGGGAGAGAGCTGAGTCCAGCTCTGACATTTCTCACAGGGATGTGACATACGTTCTCTTTGCTTTGGGAGGGAAATCGTTGCTTTGCACTTGTCGAGTAACACTTGATGAGACAAGTGGAGCCTGAAATGCTTCACTTCCAGTAAAAATGCCTGGAAAGGCAGCAGTGCTATCTGTGTAGGCTCAGTGTCCTCCCGGAATGTTCCTCCCAGTGCTAGTGAAGACCTACAGCCCCAACATAAGTAACTTCGGATTGGCTTCATGAAAGGACGCTAAAGGAGTTGGAAGTCCCATCCAACATATAAGCAGAAAGAGGACCCTGAGATTGGGAGGTTCTAGGACTTGGGAGTCCTCCAGCCCTGATTTGGTCTGTGACTTTGGGTAAATCACTTAATGAGGAATTCATAAAGGCTAAAAGGCTAATCTTCCTCATCTCCCTCTGCCCTCCTAGAGATAATCTTTTCTTGAGGACACTTCAGAGCAGACACCCAATTTAACCATTTAAAAATGTCGTATCTCTTGGGGCATGTCATGATTTCCAGCCTCGTAACGGAGATCCCAGTAAACCTCTCGTTTCTGATAGCATTCAAAGGATGAAGCACCACAGACTGTAAGGAGATCTGACAACGCAATAAAAAAAGTCCCCGCAAGCTACAATCTACAGAACATGTGAGGCAAGTTTGCGATGTGTTTCTTAACACACTCATTAACAGACCCCCAAATGACTGTGTGGCCACTGCAAAGGGTGTTGTGATCACAGCAGACAGGAATCCTGTACGACTAAGAAGTGGTAAAACCCATTCTGCTGAGCCTTGCTCTAAATTCAATGACCTGCTCCAGCATGGAGCTCTCTACACAATACTAATGGATGAGAATAATCATTCTGACAGTGATGATTCGGAACAGAGCTCCCAAGTCTTTCTGAAATGATACATGCTATACATTCATCATCACCAGAGAATTAATTTTATTGTGATGAATAGAGTGCAGCAGGCTGTTGTGCCATGCTTTTTCTTGTCCATAACAGAAGCTCCCACATAGTTTTTATGAAACTTAAACTGAGGCCTTCAGCGAGACAAGAAAGATTCTCAAGATTTGTGATGCCATTAGGACAGCAGGTACTGTCAGAAAACCTCACAGACAACAAGCAAGGAGATAAATTTGAATGCAGAAATTCGGAGAAGGGTCCCTCTGAAATTACAATCTGCCTGAAATTCATGCTTCTGAAAACACTTGACATCATTTCACTGCATTCGGATCTGAAAAGAAGGAAAACATATTCCTAAACTTGTCCAGATTTTCAAGATGACAAGCCAGGAGAACTGTCCCACAGACTCAGTACCATTCTTACAAGCTGCAAACCAGGGACACCTCTGCATCACTTCTTTTCTGCTCTTTTCTCCTGTCTCCTCATCCTGATATTTTTAAGTGTCTCTCCTTTTTCTCAGTTGCGTCCAAGTCCTGTTTCTGTCGGGGACAGCCCTATTTATAGGTTTTAAAGCCTTGTCCAGCTGCCTGACCCAAGCCATGGAAACTCACCCACTTCTCTTGGCAAGAAGCCACAACCATTGGTTGTGCCAAATTGCCATAGGACCTTGTTAAAGAGGTGCTCCCAGCTTTGGTTTACGCACCTCCAGTTGCAGAGATCTATCTTAGATCAGTGGTTTTATTAATTATCCCCCCCTCCCTCCCCCCCAGTCAAGAATTTCTCATGTTATTTTAAGCACCAACTTATTTTCTTTACAATCCAGACACTGAGTCCAATCATGTGTTTATCTGCTTAGACTAAATGGTCATCTGTAGTTAGAAATCCTCTCCCCTAAGAACAGTGTTGCACCCGTTTGAGTCTCACTTTGTACCAATTTTGATCCTAGTCAAATACACTGCCATGCATCCCCAACACCCGGTGCCAGGAAGGGAAACAGGGCACTCTCAGCAGCCTCCACAAGAGCTGGCAGACACCAGATTCCTGGTGCCATGCTGACGATGAGGGTCAGGCAGCGTGCAGGTAGGGCCAGGAGTGAGAACTTAGGGTCTAAGCCCAAGGATGGGGAAAGGAGACGTAGCAGTGGAACAGGGAAGAAGGACACTCTCACTGAGAGCTGCAGGAATAAGGTGGCTCTCCAGGGGATGAGGGATTTTGCTGGTGGCATTTCCAACAGCTGGTCCTGTCAGACATCTCCGCTCTGCTTCCGGCATAGCCCTTCGATGGGATGTAGCAGCAGCACAGCTGCGTTGCCCACAGGCGTCATTGCTTGAGGCAGCGGCAGTCTGTCTCAACCACCCTGATTTAATCTCATCCAAACTCATCAATTTGAATAAAGAAAAGTAACCCCAAGGTGGGCATACTTGAAAACTGCTCAGGTGAAGCAGTACCTACCAGACAAACCAATACCCACAGAAGGAACAGAAATTCTTCTCTGAAGCCCTTCTTACGGCGTTGCTAAAGCTGGACTGGATGAGTGACCCACACATCCTGAAACAGCTCCTTAAAGCAGAGACCTGGGAGCATTTCTGAAGGCTTCCGGTATGAGAACAGGTGAGCGCTCTCCTTATGAGGCAGAGGCAGCTGTAGGAACTCAACCTGTTTCCATACTGCCAGCAAACACACCTTCTAACAATCTATTCCTCTGAAGAAACCTGTTAGATCCAACAGCTTGCTGAGTGAACAAAAAGCACAACAGCCCAAAGAGGAATGGAAGTGCTGCTTCCTGTGCAACCCCTGAGGATTTGTGCATAAGCCCTGGCCTTTAGCGACACTTCATTATCTTCCTAATTTATACAACGCACAGGTAGTTTTTAAATAACACGATGAGCCTGCCAGCTTCTTCCTGCAGGCAGAGATGAGGGGAGGACAAAGAGCAGGTCAGATGGAGCACCCTGGCAGCTGCCTGGACAGAGGCTGTTGATGTGCAAACAGCCCTACAGTTGGATCAGATTGGAGCAGGGTAATGAAATAAGAAGCCACCAGAACCTCTCTGATGATGAGAAGGAGCTCTAAACAGGCCATTTCCATTGCTCATTACTTAACCTCTGACACACAAATGGACTAGCAAACACACCCCAGATACCAGACTGATAGCATTTGTAGGTGAGGCTGCCACAGGTGCCCTTGGGGAATACCTATCACTGATTACTTGTAAGTCAAAGAAGTTGCCCATAAGACCTTTCCACCTTATTCTTTCCGTCTGCAAGGAATTGCCCTGTGATTGCCAGACAGAAGTGAGAGCCCAAGGAGGGCCTGAATTTATGAAATGGATGGCCTTCACCTTGACTGTTGACAGGACAAACACTTTCACATAAAGCCATGTGGAAGAATGCAAAAATCCTTTAGCAGAGGTACTTTCTGTGTGGTGAATGCTTACTACAAAGCAGCTGGCAGGAAGGCCCATCACAGGCTTGGCATGGTAAGAAAATGCTGCCAAAAGCAGGGAGTTATCCTCACAAGTCTGAGTCACAATACTGATCAGGGTTAGCCCAAAAATTTTACTCGTTTGAAACTTCTAAGAGTGTATGAGATGTCAAAAGCAATCTTGATAGGCAAAGGCCTTTTGGAGGAGTCCGGGCCCTGACAGAATCACATGGAGCTTTGCCACTAATTTCACTGGGGCTGTAAATCCACCTCCTGAGTCCACCTCTCACCCTGTCCCCTGTAAATTCCTCTTGGCTAGAGAATGATCACAACACAGAAAGAGCAAAGCAAATATGGAAATTAAGGCATACCTTCAAATTCAAAATCATCTGACTGAATTACAACAGTTTTCCAGTAAACTCATCGCTCATCAAAATGGGGAACAAACAGTGAATCTGACTAGCCTCTGACAGACCTGGCATAAGAAATGAATTGCATATTTCTACTGCTTCTGTCTCTGGCAGGACACCCCTATTCTGTCCATCAGCATCCCGTGGTATCCCTGCCCACTCTCCTCATCTGCTAATGTAGCTAAGTCCTGAAAAGATGAAGCTGCTATTGTCATGAATTTTTAATGATGCAAGGAAAAGGCTTCTCCTTCAGGAAGAAGCGTATTTGGTGGCATTTACTCCCTATGATCAAAGCCATTTCATGTCTCTTGTGTGGTATTATTAGAACACAATACGAATTGAAAGCAGTATTCAGAATAAGGTCCCTATTCAAGAAATGCTTTCTGCAAAGAAGAATGCCAGGACCAATGCCAGCGGGAAGCCGATGGCCTTACAGCACCTCTCTGCCCATGTGTGTCTGCAGGGAATCACATGATGTGACAGCCTAGTGGGGACCTTAGGGCCCGTCCCCTTGCATCACAAGTACAGTGCTCTAAAAACATATTCATTCCCCTCCAAAATGCTTCCCAACACCCAAAGCAATTGTATGGCCATCAGTAAGAAACTTGAATCTAACGATGTAATATGCCACAGAAAGACCTATATTTTAGGTCTCTGCTGGTATTTAGGAAATAAAATTCCCAGAGAATGACAGGAAAAGGACTGTGTTCCAAAAGCAAAAGGCAGCTGCTAGCAGGACAAGGGTAAAGCTAGTTCTGTGGTTCCCATGCTCCCAAACCTTGCATTATTTCTGTACCGAGCGTGTGCTTGGGACATACCAAGGAACCACTTGAGAGATCTAATGCCATAAACAGTGCTTACACGCTCTGTCTGTCCTGTCACCATCTGGGCCAATCCTCCAGTGCCAAGAAGCAAATGAGGACCTTACAAGAAGATCTGTTAAGCATCCACTAAGGAGAAAGGAAATTTTGAGCTAGCAGGAAAGAGGAGATTGAGACAGATTTGGCTGTCTAGATGAATTTCAGGTATTTTCTATTTATCCTCTCTACTAAAGGACACAAAGGAGTATAGGTTTTTGAAAAGTTGCTCCCACTGACTTCAAACAAACTCCCCTCATGTCCCTGACAAACATAGAACGTGAAATTATTCCACAGTGATACATCTTTGGTAGCCAAATATGCTATAATTATGAATTGTCATGTCTTATTGCTGTAGCTCAATCAATAAGGAAACACCAAGAGGTCAAACTAATAAAGCTCCTAGCCACAAGCAATGTATGTCATACAGATTACTGCCATCATTACTCAAGAACTTCCAAAACAAATATGTCCCTTACTGATGTTTGATGAGGGCTTCATGAAAAGCTGAGGCCTTGTTCACATTATAACTATGATGGGACTGAGGATGTATTATTCATACAAACTGAAACATTCCGCCTCATTTCCATGGCTGAAGGACTGAGATACCCATCAGTAAGGGATATCTGCGAACACAATTGCCAGTTGAGCCACACTGCTTATGCTACCAGACACACGCCTCCATACTGTAAGCCACCATGCAAAACACATTTGCATGACTATCACAAAAGTTAAGGGAACCACAACTGCAATTGAAGCGAAATTAAAGCATTTTGGTAAACATAATGTCTATAAATTAATGTTGATATCATGTGATGGTATGCTCCCCTCATCCCTCTAAACCCTGATTTATATTTCCTGTAATCCTTTTAAAGTGATAATCACCAAAGGTAGTCATGGTTGCTGCAGACAACTTGAGCAGTTAATAAACATCAGTGACAGTCATGATGGATGTGACAGGTCTATTCAACTCAATGTGGATTTGGGGAAGACAGGTAACACCACTAACTAAAGGCTAACTTGAGCAATACACTTACCTGACCACGGTGCAGGTCTATGTGTGACTCAAGACAAACTTGGAAGAAACTAAGGTCTGCATTCAGTATGCAAATATGACTATGAGTCCATCATCTTACCTCATAAACAGTGAGCAGCCCAGGAGCACATTGAGCTCTCCTATACAACAGTGGGATGTACAACACGATCTCCCGTCGAGTAGGAATGCCTCTTGAGGTTATGTCTACTGAAGAGATTTCCTACGCCTTGACATCAAGAGAATCCTTGCTGTGACAGGTCCTCAGTAAGTGACTAATAGCTTGCTAAACTTTCTGAGTTACTCTAAGATGGTATCTCAGATTAACTGTGGACATATAATCCTTTAGGCATAAAATACTGACAAAGTCTGGGACTAGGACTGTTATCAACCATACCTATGCTCCTTGATTTGGTTCAAGGAGTTCAGAAGCAAAGTGGCCCACTCTGAACCTCATGACTCAACAGAAGGGTCTTCCTGGATAAGTATGTTTAACCCTGTCCTTGCTATCTTAAGTCTTATTGAGTTGCTGTCTTATACACAATTAAGCTTTGTTAAATCACTATTTTATATCCATATATGTTGCCGAAAATGAAAAGTATAATTCTATCAGCAAAACAGCGGTCATGCAGATGTTTACAGAGGTAACAGAAAAGCCTCAAAATAGCCCCTGCTGCCTTAATGTCCTTCCAAAATGGACTCTGATAAAGCCTCCGCACCACACAGCCCTCTCTATGCCACTGTACAAATGAAGCACTGTTGACTGAAGCATAGAAAGGCCATGAGCACTCAGAAATATCCAAAGGAAACTGGAAGAAATCAATACTTGATATATAACGTTGTTACAGTCCTTCAATGTTTTGTAAATAAGAAAGCTCCAAAAAATGAAAGTTCTATTTTACATATAGGGTGATAGGTAATGTGTTAGGGCTTAAATCTTTGGACTGAAAAAGCCGCTTGCTCTTGATGGCACAGAGAGTTGCTCACAAGATTTAAGTTTCACTACAGAGAGAACGTTCCCCACTCTAACTTACCCAGTGCAACAGAGCTGTGGGAGATGCCGCAGGCACTGTAAGTACATAAGGAAAGAAACTCGGAGGAGGGAGGGGCAGGGTACACTTTGTTGTGGAAAGGGCATATGACATCATCATGCTCTGTGAGGTAAGACCGGCATGTATGACGTTCCAACCTGCTGAGATAACTGAAATTAAAAAAAAAAAGAAAAAAAAAGAAAAAAAAAAAACAACCACTAATTTTTAAGCTTTATGGTCTTTGTAATGGAAAAGCTAAGTCGGGGCTTGAAGCAGAGACTGAGCACCTGGTAGGAAGGCAGGGCCAACCCAAAGGAGCTCAGGGAGGTGCACATGCAGTGCAACTGAGTGACCAGAAGGGGTGGAGCCAGGATCCACCCCTTCCCAGACCTCAGCTAAGGGCCGGCAGTGGAGGTGGGGTAATTCCCTGGAGATATCTGCATATGTAAGGCCTTCTGAAGGTAAGCAGCATCTTTCTCTTGGTTCTGTGCTAACTATTGTTGCATTTGAGTGAATCCTTGCTTGCTGCATCCTGGGATCTTGCTGCTCTGCTGTCACTGTTGTGCTTTCCATCATGTTACACTAACCAGGCAGGAGTGACAGCAGCATATATACTTAGGATGGATTATCTTAAAATGAACGCTGCTCAAACCACTGAAGAATGGGGACCCATAATGGACAATGGTCCCACTATTAACTCCTCTTCCAAGATGGCAGAACTTCTGAATAAATTAGAACAAACTTTCGTAACAGAATTAAGAGTACTAACAAAATCCACTGTAGCATGGCTGCTACTACTAACTATTAATGCATATTATTCCTCTGAAGGAAGAACTAAAGGAAGAAAACAAGCTTTTGAAAGCTCTGATCAAACAATTAGAAAATAAAATTACACTTCTGATAGGGCAAACTACCTCATCTTCAAATGGCATTTCCCCTCTAAAATTAAGAACTATATCATTAGGAGGGAAAAAAACAAACCTTTGGATCACAGTTGAATCTAAAAATGAAAAGAAACTCAACAGGAGTAAAGTCCAACTAGAGGATTTGGGAACCTCAGATCCTCTAGAAATCATACCAGTAATTACTCAAAAAACTGAGAAAGTCCAAGATAGTGTGATGGGGTTGCCACCAGAGCAGTGGCCCCCTGCCCACACTACATTGCATGGGACAGTGCGCCTGTACATGACTGCTGAACTCATGGATTTATTAGCAGAAACCAAGAGCCAGCTTGGCTCTTAAGATTATAGGACATGGGGGCCAAAAGTGTGGTTATTAATGGACCAGAGTTTGAAACTTGCATCCATTACCACGCATCTGGCCCTCAGACAAAGATTATATGTGACCATAATGCATAATGACAAAAATTATTCTCTAATTCAATGCATAATGGCTGCATATAGAATCATGTGGCCAAATAAAAGTGATGTCCCAATAAATACTGGTCTATGGACTTCAATGGAAGGAACTTCAAAATTACATCAGAGAACTGGGAATGAAGGAGGCGACTTATGATGATGCTTTTGAGAATCTGGGCCTGGTTAAGTGTTCAGCAGGGATGAAGGACCTCATCTTACAAGATGCCTCCCCACCAGTATGGCACACTAGTGTCCATGTTTAAACCCTTTAGTGGCCTCGGAGACCATCATCCAACAAGCCTCCCAGTTGGTGACTGATCTAGGAGAAACAAAGTGCCTACTGACCACGCACAATATCTGCACATTAGAAGGAGCAGAGGTCCTCTCTAAAACTAGGAGACCCACCCTGGGGACATCTTGACTGGGACCCATACAGGTATCCCAAGAACAGATGTTTAATGATTTAATCCATTCCGGGGTTCAATTTGCAAAAATTGATCACCAGCCCAGTCATGTCCTCCTCCAGCTACAGAAGCAGCTGGAGGAAAATCAAAACTCCCCAAAAAAGCAGAGGCAGGAATTACTGAACGAGTGCCACCAAGAACATGGGACCTGGATGATTTCTAGTTCCTAACAAAAGGAAAAAGCCTTCCCAAGTGACCTGGGCCACTATGCCTGAGCCACCTGAGGAAAAAGAATTGGCAATTAAGCAGTTGTGTGATGGGGGATGCTGACCCCCAGATGGACTGGAGGCCCTATGTTGAATTAACTATTTTTTGGTCCTGGAAGAACATACAGCAGGCGATGGCATTAGTAGACACAGGAGCAGAAGCATCAATTATTTATGGCAATCCAACTAAATTCCATGGAGATGAGGGTGATGATTGGTGAGTCTGGGGGACAGACCATCCCTGTAACCCAGACAAGGTTGAAGATGGGGGTTGGGTGGCTCCCACCCCAGGAGTATAAGGTGTCTATTGCCCCAGTCCCAGCATGGGCATAGGTACACTATGGGGTCTGACTCTCCAGATGACTGTGGAAGATTTCAGACTGAGAGAGAGATGTATTATTATCTGGGCAGGGCAGGCAATTTTAGGAGGCCATATGAAGCATGAACCTATTTGCCTGCCAAAGCTGCATCAAATTACTAACATGAAACAGTATAGAAGCCCAGGGGTGCAAGAGGAAATCTCAAGAACAGTGCAGGAACTCAAACAACTATGAATCATAAGACCTGTACATAGCCTGTATAACTCCCCCGTATGGCCAGTACGAAAGTCAGATGGCACATGGAGAATGACAGTGGATAACAGAATTGAATAAGGTCATGCTGTCTGTTCATGCAGCTGTACCCAGTACTGCCTCCCTGACAGACAAATTGAGTAGGGAGATAGAAACTTACCACTGTGTCCTAGACTTGGCAAATGCATTCCTCAGTATTCCCATCCAAGAAGAATCATAAGATCAGTTTGTGTTTACATGGGGAGGCAGGCAGTGGACCTTTCAGGTCCTGCTACAAGGGTATGTGCACTCACCTACATACTGTCATAACCTAGTGGTACATGACATAGCAGATTGGAATAAACCCAATAACATCAAACTCTACCACTATACTGATGATCTCACACTGATGTCTGACACTCTGGTAGCATTAGGAAAGGCAGTAGATTAATTCTCTATCTGCAAGAGAAAGGGTGAGCTACAAACCCACAGAAGGTGCATTGACCGGGCCTATCTGAAATTCCTGGGTGAAGTTTGGTTGGGAAAGACCAAAGTGCTACCCAGTGTGATAACAGACAAGGTTCAGGCATTCCCAGTTCCTACTGTGCCAAGGCAGCTGCAAGAATTTTTGGGTATACTGGGATACTGGTGTTTCTTTATACCCCATTTTGCACATCTGCTGAGGCCTTCATACACACACACAAAGAAGAGCTAAATATGGGACTGGGGGAGAATGGAACAGGAGGCCTTCCAGCAAGCAAAACTAGCTGTTAAACTAGTTTTAAACAGGCACAGGCACTAGGTGTGTTCAATCCTACCCTTCCAGCTGAAATTGATGTCCATGTAACTCAGGCCAGGTTCAGCTGGGGCATATGGCAGCCCAACCATTCAAAGCCCAGTTGGGTTCTGGTCTCAGGTCTGGTGTGGAGCAGGAGAGAGATATAGTATGACTGAAAACAGTTACTGGCCACCTACTCTGCATTACAGGCAGTAGAGTCATTAACCCAAACAGTTTTAGTTAAGATGACCTTGCCAGTTCAGGGGTGGGTGAAAGACCTGATCCACCTTCCTCAAGCAGGGGTGGCCAAAGCACAGACAGTGGTACAATGGGCCACCTATCTCAGCCAGAGGAGTAGTCTATCACTGTTGAAAGAAGAGCTCCAGAAGATCCTAGGCCTGGTGACGTATCCCAGTGATGTGCAAGAAGAGAGATAATGGTTACTCCACTGGAGAAGGGTACTGTTCAGGAAGGTTCCCTTATTTCTGTGCCCATGGATGCTGCATTTCATCGAATCCTCACTCCCTGCAGCCTGAGATCTTGCTGCTCTGCTGTCCTTGTTGTGCTTTCCATCGCATTACAATCTCTCTTTAAAAAAAAAAAAATAAAAAAAATAGAGAATACTGTTTACAGTAAGGAAGCCAAATAAATTAGAAGATAGAAGGGACAGAAAAAAAGGTGTTTCACCCAGACAGCAAGTCTTTCCTTAGAACATCCAGAACGATTCTGAAGCTCTTGAAAGATCTTAAGCCCAAGAGCCAAACACTGTTTGAGCATGTTGGCTGGGAAAGAGTCAATGTCTTGAATACTGGGGAACAAGGCATTTTTCTTTTAGTTTACTACACGTAACAGAAAGACTGAGGGTGTCAGCTCTGCTGGACAGGTGACCCTTAGCTCTTGACAGTTGACTCAAGAGCTTTCACAAAGTGAAACTGAGGTTGCATGTTTCTGGCTCCTGTAATATCTTTCCATAAAGCTGCCATGTGTTTGGATAGCTGTATGGGAGATGGATGGGGTTGAGTATACAGAGAGACATATTTTGTAATTGGAATATGATTATGGAGCTAATGCAGCTCTAATGGCAAGCCCAAAAACAATGTGCAAGCTGCTCAACTTTGTCTGATTCCCCGAATCCAGCAGTTAAGGATAACTTTCCCCAGCAGGTTATAGCTCTCATCTCCCCTGACAATTTTGCCAGCACAAAAGAGAATGTCAAATTCTAGCATCCCCCAGAAAGATGCAAAGCTGTTTTGACGACTCATATGGCAACCACAGCAATTAAGTCATATTAATAGCAAGTCAGAATAGAAGACTTTGGAAAGTTAAGGTAAAGGGTAATGAAGTTTAAGACCAGAAAGCAAAACAAAACATGAAGCATTATTCAGAGGACCTACAAAAGTAGATTCTCTCCTTTTGTTTTACACCAGCTAGAGAAATGATTAATGCTTTCCGATTTTTCAACAAGATTTGGAATATAAGCAATGAGAAATAAAAAGAGAAAAACCATATAAAATATTATTTTTATTCTCTCACTAGCCTTCCTCAAGAGGAAACAGAGGAAGCTCAGAGTAAGATTTACCTTCTTTGAAAGAAAGGAAAAAGGACTGCATTTAGGATTTTAACTTGGTACAGATGATCTTTTGAGAAAATTACTCTTGCATTGTCCATAGCGGGATTTAGGAAGTGCAGAGAATACACATTTAACTAGCTAATGTGTTTTACCAGCTTATCACAAATACAGCAGTACGTTTCTACGCCGTACCAAAAATCAGTTAAACCTTAAGCTACTTCCCACCATTGTGCTTACCAGATGTTGGAGTCAGCTGGCCTGGTTTTCATTAGG
Organism: Alectoris magna; assembly: GCA_030625065.1. Classification (NCBI taxonomy): domain Eukaryota; kingdom Metazoa; phylum Chordata; class Aves; order Galliformes; family Phasianidae; genus Alectoris; species Alectoris magna. Next base: position 114,638,193 of record CM060560.1, read on the forward strand.
CTGTTAATACATGCCCCAAAGACAGCCTCACCTCAAAGCTCCCTTGAGAAAGATAGAAAGGTTGAGCTCTGCTGGCCAACCCAGCTGAAGTTAACATAATGCTGACGCTGCTGCAACGTACTTCCTATCTCTTCACTCCTCAATAAACACTCTTGGCAAGAAGCTTACAGGGCCGCAAAACCTTTGCTCTGGAACAAAACCTACAGTATGGGCCTGATCCTGGACACGGGGAAGTGGAGGCCTGCTGGAAGGCTGGCAGAAATTCAGCTGCTGCAAGGCAATTTGGACAAACTGAAGCTCATCCTGACACTGCCTGGCTTTGGCTAATGACTGCTGACCACAAAGGAGGAAAGAAAGCACTACCTGCCCCAGTACCTGTGTGAATTCAGCTGGATTTTTCTCTCTAAATGAAAACATCTGGTAGGATTTCCCCAGCCATGCAAGCTGCTTTTAGATAACTCCACATTACATTTTCAACATTAATAAAACAACAACAACAAACCCCTCATTTCCTGCCTTTGCTAAATGATAAAACTTGAAATTATCCCTTGCCCCTTCAGAGTACAGACCTGGCCCCCACATACAATGTTCACTCCCTTGTGCTGCTTCTCTGTGCAACTCTCTGAAGAAATGGTGTTCTTCCCTCTGCCCTTTTCCTTGCTCAGATAGGACAGTCACGTGGATGTTACTGGGCAGGCGTCACAGAGTCTAAAAGAGGTTCTCGAGGTCCTGGTGACACATTTTCCTCATGTGTCTGTCTCCTCTGCTTTACAGCTGAGTCACATGAAGAGGCACCAAGCTCTCTCCAGGACAGGAAGAATAGCCATGCATTATCTCTTTAAAAGCCTCCTAATCCTTAGTCAACAACCGAGTAGGAGCTGCAGCAATGGGGCAAATCTTTCTGCTTCATATCAATCAAAATTAATGCCACGCTACTGCTTATCGCGTCATGGGCTTTTATATAGCAGACCTTCTCCCCTAAAAAGGAGAACATACGTGTGGAAGGACTTGGATTTTTAAGCTTCTTAGATTTACATATAGCACACCATGCTAGCCTTGAGGAACTAGACACCGGAAATACACAGAGGGAAAGCAAACAGAGCAAATGGGGAAGAATAAAACCACCTCTGTGTTTTAACAGCCTGACACATCATTTACCAGAACAGAAAGTCTCTTCTCCAAAGAAATATCATTGTTATCCTTTAATGGAGACCTACTGACAGCCCTGAAGAGTTGCTGCATGCCCTAGACACCAGTTTGCTGACAAAGGGATGCACAGAGCCATGACAGTGAGGGAGTGACCTGTCAGTGCCACTTGTGCCTTCTGCGAGTGGTTCTTCTTCTGAAAACATAATGCAATTTTGAAAGATCACGAAAAACTTCATCCTATTTCTATAAATCTCACAGACAGAAGAGCCTGCGCTGGAAGGCAGCTTCTCCAGAGCTTAGCTACCCGCTCATGGCCACCGATGTCCTTTCCGTGTGGCACCCTGCATTTCCTTTGGAGATGGCCCCATAACATGAAGACTTGTAGCCTATTTCCTGATATGTCTGGGTTCATCTTCAGGTCACTTCTGGTCCAAACAGCTCCTTTCCTTCCATTAACTCAAAGTACTGACACTTCTGCTGTGAGAACACAACGCCCTAAAGAGCCTTGCCTATCAATTCCCCGGTCCTAATCTCTCCCTTAGGACACGCAGTAGGCTTCTTTATACCAGGCAGGCTGTCTTTGCTGGAGTACCATAGGTAAATCCCCCAGATTTCTGTTGGGTCATTTTGCAGGGGCAAACACACGCAGCCAGCGTAGCCTTAGGATTCCACTGTCACACCGCCTGCCTCAGATGAGGCAGCACAGCCGGGCAGAACGGCTGAAAAGCAAAGCAAGAGCAGAGGCCTTCCAATTCCAGCTCCCCTGAGAGATGGCAATACTGCCGGGTAAACAAAGTTTATCTAGAAACTGGCTGAGCTGTGTGGCTCCACTGAGCTTCTCTGAGCCGACTGAAGATGCAGTGCTTCGTTTAGGTCATCCCAGAGACAGAACAAAACGTAATGTAAATAAATAACTGCAGCAACAAATAGAAAAGAGGTAAAAATCACTCATCTCCCAAATGTTGGACGTTGTGGTTTCCGTTTTAAAACACTGTGCACAGCAAATTTCAGAGCATCTCACCCTAGCTGGCAACCACTCCCTTCCCTCCCCAACCCCCTCCCATCCCCAGGGATTGCTCCCTATTAGCTAGCAAATGGAGCTTTCCATCTCCTCCCTTAATTACTGCCCTGATACCAACATCCCGCACAAACACAGGTGGATTTGAACTTCCATCAGAGAGCTGTAGCATCTGCTGAGCACAGAGAGTTCTTTTTTTAAAACAATTAAAAACAAGTATCTGATTGTTTCTACGAGAACTGCGGACAGGACATCTTGAAAAACCCACTGCTGGCTGAAAACTGGCAGCTGCTCCTCAGTCTGACAGAATAATTAAAACCGGTGTGACAATAATTAGCACTTCTATAGCTCTTTTCATCCGCGTATATCAAAGCACTTCACAGAAACAAGTGCAGCTACCTCTTTTTAAAGCCGTGCTCAGAAGAAAAAAAAAACAACAAATCAGAATGTTTTCCTCATGGAAAATTCCAACAGCTTCATCAATGATTTTCATCCCAAATTCAAGTTAAGGACCGAAATATTTATATATTATATATATATTATATAAATATGTTATATTCATATATATAAATCTAAAGTGTAGAGGCTGATTGGGAAATTTCAGTGTTGTCCAATGAGCCAAAACATTTTGGCACTCTGAATTTAGTGCGTTTTGCTTTGAGTCTCCCAGCAGTACAGTGCATCTGCCTCTGGGAAGGGAATGCCTCATGGGAGTTGTAGTTCAGGTCTCCCACTGAGCATGTAACTATTGGTCAGGTACCCCATCTTCCCTTAAGGCTGCAACTGTCCTAATGCTCTGCAGAGAAGCACCCCCAAAGCATCCTCCTTGCCCCTGCTGAGGCTGTGAATGGCCGGCACTGACTACAGCACAGAGAACTGGACTATTTAGGGAAGAAGACAAAACCCAACAGCCCCAATGGACAATTTCACGCTTTAGAATTCAGCCTGGCTCTCCTCCTATGAGTCAGCAAAGCACCCTACAATAGGTACTACTTTTTGGATTACTGCTCTTCTGGGATGAGTTCTTTCAGATCAAGACTACGTCCAAGGAGCTGAAGGAGCAAGTTTCTGCTGCTGCTGCCTTGGCTTTGTGCCCACAGCTGACATGGCCACCATGTCCATTTGCTCACAGCTTACAGATTTGTTCTTTCAAGGTCTTGCCTGTCTAGAATTGGTGGGGGAAAAGAAGGACAAGTCATGATGGCTACTTACAGACATCATGCCTCAAACCAAAGCTGCTAATTTAACTTGACAGAAGCTCATAACGGCATGCATGCAGATGATTACTGATGGGCAGGATGCACAGTTTTAATACCTATGGCAGCATAGGGCTCCTCTTCCCACCAAATCATGCAGGGAATCATGCAGGGAACTGGGGTGAGCTTGAACAATGTAGCCCAAGGAGGTTGTGGATGCCCCATCCCTGGAGGCATTCAAGGCCAGGCTGGATGTGGCTCTGGGCAGCCTGCTCTGGTGGTTGGTGACCCTGCCTGTAGCAGGGGGGTTGGAACTACATGATCATTATGGTCCTTTTCAACCCAGGCCATTCTATGATTCTATGATCCTATGAGTCTGCCGCTTCTCTAGGAAAGCCCATTTGCTGCATTTCCCATTCATTTCAAAGCTCCTCTTGCCCCCACCCCTAGAAATAAATTAGGGCAATTTCTTTCAATGATCCCCATTAGTAGGAGGCTGAGGAAGGCTTTGTTGACTACAGCTGATCAAAGTTTTTTTCTTTTCTCTGCCTGTTCCTTTAATAATTTCAGAGTAACAAAACGCAGGGAGGCATGCAGGCTCATGAGGGAGAAATCAAGGGGAAGTACTTAACAGTGCTACCAATTTAGCTAATGTTATTAAAACCAAAGTAGATGCTTGCAGGCGCAGAGCATGAGGCAACAGAACAGTATCAGGTTCAACCTGTTATTCCTGACCACGCAACACGGTCAGCTCTTTAAACCTGATCTGTTTAAACAAGATGGCCACAGGTAACCTAACATCACTGCTGGGCAAACAGGTCCAAAGGCCACCCTTCCAAGCATATCTTTTACCTGTATTTCCATGTACCTTACAACTGTGTTTTATCTCAGCTGCTTCTGATACTGTTTTGCTATAAAGCATGACACATACTGTAGTACCTTATTCTGATCATATTAACCATTTACATATATGTCTCATCTACATCACCGCTGATTACCTCAACACCCAAGTTATGCCTGTAGTACATCATACCTTCACTCAGCATTACCATCCACGACCAGTTCCAGCAAAGAATTGAAGCATTCTTGTAAAACAACAAAGAAACCAAACCCTACGATGAGGACACAGGATTACCTGGGGTAAAAAAAAACACCAACAAACTAGCTCCTAAAACATTGGCCTCAGCAGCCCATGTTTCCCTTCATTGTGTACCCGCACAACAAGCATATTGCCTATTCGCACAACTGCGGAAAGCAACAGGACTCTTGCCATCCTCACCTGTAAGCAATATGCTCTATCGCTTCAAATGCTGACAGCTGCAGAGGAAAGGAGGAGAAAGACAAAACGTTTGTGATGGCTTGGGATGGTAATGTGACTGGTCAGGCATTCCTCTGTTGCTGGATGAAATTCTCAGACAACCGTGTGAGCAGTAGTGAATGTCGCTCTCTTAAGGCTACTCATTCTGTGAAAGGGCAGTGCTTGCACGTATAGATGGCAATTCGAAAATGCTCTGAATTTCTAGATCTAACAAGTGCATAATGCCGCCATCCTACCTAATTCCCAGTTTAGAAGCAGGGAACAGATCTGGATGCCCAGAACACTCTTTTATGCCAAATGCAATCTATGCTCCCCTGTCAAAACATAAATAACGTACTGGGACAGTGTCACCTTGTGGTTGTTTGCTGACATAGCGGCCAACCGAGCGGGGAGACCGGGTGCCTAACCCCCTTCTGTCGAAGGGACATGGCCAACCTCTTTTCAGCGGTCTGCGGGGACAGGACAAGGGGAAACGGCCATAAGCTTTTGAACATAGGAAGTTCCTTTGCATATTGGTGCGAAACTTCTTCACAGTAAGGCTGACAGAGCGCTGGCACAGGCTGCCCAGGGAGGTTGTGGATTCTCCTTCTCTGGAGATATTTAGGACCTGTTTGGATGCCTACCTGTGCAGCCTGCTATAGGGTGCCTGCTTTGCAGGGGGCTGGACTCAGTATGCTCCAGAGGTCCTTTCCAACCCCTACAATTCTGCAAGTCTGTGATCCTACCCCACACGGCCTTTGCTTGGAAATGCCCACCTTAAATACTTCCTTTGCAGTAAACAGAACCTCTGTGATCTGCTCTGTGTGCCCCCTCCATGCAGGTGTTAGCAGTGTTTGCACTAGTGAATCCCAAAATGCTCAGAGGTGGGCAGGCATTGAACACGTGAGCCAGCTCCGCAACTTGCAGTGCCTACAAACATTCGAGAGGCAGAGCTGCGAGAGGAGGGAAGCTTCTCAGCTTAAAAATAGGAGCTGCGAGGCCTAGCAGTAAGATTCCACTTGTCCCTCTGTGAACCTCCTGCCTTGCAAAGCCCATTCCAAAAACTGGCACGTCTTCTTGCTCTCGGCACTCCAGCCCTACAGAGAAAGTGGATTTTAGAAACACTGTTCTGTTGAAGGAGGTAAAAATGCAGCCCTAATTCAAAGTTAGTACTAAGCAAGGAAATTCAGACACCAAACTGTGCTCTTAATGGAGAACTAATGGATGTTAATTAACCACCAATTGACAAAGAACATATTTACTGTAGTTTAACAGCTCTGCAAATAGACACGAACTCATTTACACATGTTTAAACCTTAATAAATACATTTGCAGTCATTGGCCGCTTAAGTTGATGTTCAAAGTGTCCCCTATAGTAAATCTAACGGGATACATTCGGTTGCAAAAGTTATTGCACATTAATTAAACATTAGCTCATTGCAGAAAACCAAATAAGTTGATGTTAAATGGCCTCTTTCATCAATACTGGTTTATTACACAGCTATTAAAGAGCTGTATGCAGAAATGAAGAAAAACCACCATTCCAAACAGCCTTCTCTCTGCGCTGTCATCCCCCACCTCTGCAAAGTGAGCACGTGCACGGGGCCTCCCCATAAGGACCAGCTCCTCAAGCATTGCGTGCTGCTGAGGAGGGGCAGGGTAACACGCCTTGACTGCAGCAGGCAGCGCTCCGAGCAGCGCGCTTCTGAGAGTGGTGTGGTTGTGGTGAGCATACGACAGCACTCAGAAACAGTGGTTCTGAGCAGGAGGAATGGGAGGGAAGAGAGCGTGGTGACACTTCACAGCAAAGGCAGTGGGAAGAATGCTTATACGGTTTTCACTCTAAAAGCTTGTTTCAATCAATCCTGCTAGCCTTCTACTCTACTCCACTCCTGGTTTTCTCAGCTTGAACAATATTATGTCCCTTTATAGAACCACAGAATCATTAAGGTTGGAACAGACCGCTAGGATTATCAAGTCAACCCCAGTCCTTCCCCACCATGCCCACTAACCATGCCCCTCAGTGCCACATCTACAGGTTTTTGAACACCTCCAGGGACGGTGACTGCACCACCTCCCCGGGCAGCCTGTGCCACTCCTTCTGAGAAGACATTTTTCCTAATATCCAACCTGAACCTCCTATGGTGCAACTTAAGGACAGAAGAAGGACCAGATGGAAAAAAAGCCACTGTTTTAGCAGAGCGATCTGAAGCAGAGAATCATCTTCCCTCCTTCTCAAAAAAGGTCAAACAGGCTTAAATCAATTAAAACCCACCAAAAAGTGGCTTAGTGATCCTAATGCCACCCCATCGACTGCCTGCTGGTCTCTTGAAACATTTGAAATTGAAATGCTTTCACATATACAGCCTGATTTTATTTTCTGATTAAGCAAGCTTAGAAATGCATAACAAGCTTGAATGCTCTCTAGTACCTACATGAAACAACTTTATCTATGCTACTACAAGACAGGTGGATTTGCTGGTGGTGGGAAAAATAAGAAATCTGTCTGCCCAGTGCTCCTATTGCTCTTGGGTGAAGGCTGGATGTTGTTTCGCTTTGTTTCTGGTGCAGTTGCTCTCTCTGAGAGCTACTACATTCACTGGCCTTTCAACGTGCTCCAAGAACCTTCTCCTCGCAGCTCTCAGCATAACCCCATCCCTCAGTACGTTCCTTATGGTTGCTTTTTAACGACAGCCATATACGTTGCTCTGAAAGCACTCCATTTGCTTCCCAAAGGTCTGTCAGTATAAGGGATAAGAAATTAATGTTACGTCAAATGCCTTAAGATTCCCTCACAAGATGTTCACTATAGACATAGGAAGAATACTTGTCACACCTAGGAGTTGGACACGATGATCCTCATGGGTCCCTTCCAACTCGGCATATTCTATGACTCTACCTTCACACACTTCTAATAGAATTGCACTGTACAAAACTAAGTCGGGTTGTATTTATCTGAGGTTGTTCCATTCTCCAATGCTGTTGCAGAAGCCTCCAGTGGAGGGAGCTTAAAATAACTAAAAAAGCTTTACTTTCAAGGGACACACTGACTTAATTAAGTCATCGTTTTCTACTTTATACAAAAAAAAAAATCTCAGGAGGAGGAGAAAGAAATAATCAGCATTCATCACACAGGAAACGTCCAGATCAAATGGCGAAGAAGCTTTTTTCAGACTTTGAGAGAATACAAATAGTGAGAAATGGAGAATACAAATTAAATTAAGAATCATAAAATTTTCTCTGTTTGCACAGCTCGGGTAACACTGTCTGGGGCCAATTTATTACCAGGCTCAACGACAAATAAACTCCCATGAATCCCACGCTGAAGCAACCTTTACTCATTTCACAATAAGACTACCATAGGGGTCTGGTAAGCAAAGATGAATTATAGTTGCCTGTCAGAAATAATGATGATAATCCTTCCTACTCCTACGACATCTGAAGATTACAACAACCTCTGCAGACAACCCAGAAATCTCAAGCACTCTGGTTAAGGTGATGAAAGCATGCAATCAATGGGTTCACAGTTAGGGAAACTGAGGCATGAGCAGAGGAAATGAACTGGTCCAAAGTCACAGCCAACTTCAATCCCTGTACCTCATTAGGGTGGAAAGGACCCCACTGATGTCAGCGGGGTTCTTTTGGTTTACACGTCACTGTCAGCATCTCAACAGATGGACAGCAGCAGCACTTTGTGGCTACAGAACAGAGACCTCTTTTGCCAGTTGCTACGTCAAACCAACTGAGTGAGCGAACAAAAAAGGACTTCCCTGTCCCAGAGTTTGTAGTGGAGATGAGACTGACTCCCTTTGCATATGACACGTAATTGCACCCGGAGAGCACGAATGTGTTACCATCTGGCTGAAACTCACAGATTTGAGGATCCTGATGGCTGGGGTGGGTTTTCTCTGATAGTGAGGGAGTATGTTTTGTTCCAGTGATTCAAGCACACCGGCTGAGCTTCCCCGTCCATGCTGCACAATTTCTCCTTCAGCTTTAATACCCTTTACTTGTGGGAACCAAGGAAGGCACAAAATACAACAAAAGCCTATTTTTTTATCCATTGCACATGCCCGTGCAGAACTTTTCTGTTGGTAGAACCTTAGGATAATAAGACTCAAGCTAATTCACTCTCAGTTCCTCCCAGGCAGGCACAGCCTTGGCCGTGAGTCCCTCCCTTACACAACCAGCATGCCCAACCCAAATATTTCCTACTGTGGCCCTATCTCAAATCCAGCTTTCCTGCTGAGGCTGACACACTACTATCAAGAAGCAGAGTAACAGCACTGCATCCAGGAAAGTGACTCCTATGGATTTGGTGTGCTTTGAAGACACCGAGCTGTTCTGCCTCTAAGAGGCACAACTCACGTGGTATCTGTCAGCCAAAAACATCCAAATCTGCTGTGCTAAGATGACTTTTTCTTCTCAGCTACAGGCAACTGTGAAGTTCCCTTATTTCCCCAGATGTTCTTGCATGCTCCACTGCAAATAGGAACTGTCTATCAAAACAGTATGCACCTCTTCCCAGGGAAAGAGGTTCCAAGGGCAAGGTGGAAGGGGGCCTTTATAGAATCGGCAGCGTCCATTAAAAAAAATTAGCATCTGGACTCAATTTTGGAAACCCAATGTCAAAATGACTGATGGGACAAACTAGTGCTTTGGAGCAAAAGCCAGAAACTGCATAGCAAACTTTTTAATGTGGTCTCTGGCAGGCTCCATGAAACAAAAAGACAGTATGGCTTTGCCATTCATTACATAAAAATTAGAAAAAGCTGGCATGCAATCAGCATGGCATAGCAGCGATCACCCTTACAAGATGCAGAAGGCAAGGGTACCCATCCTCAACAAGGCACAGAGGAGGGGAAGAGAAGGACAATGCTCCAGCAGCATAGCTGTTTGTCTCCTTTCCTCTCCTACTGATCTACTGGGGAAGAAGTTTCTTCCCCCTGCCCAGCCACAGGTGTTCCCACCTCACTTTTCAACTTTGGCAGAAGGTGTGATCTCTTCCTGTGCATATGCAAAATTCCTTTCAAGTGTCTGCAATTCTCTGTCTCTCCTCATCCCCAGGCATCCTCCTCTCAGTGCTGGGTGGCTGCAGGATAAGCACAACAAAATGTCTGCCTGCAGGTGCTGAGCAGTGATAGATGTAGGCAGCTGGCTGGCCAGTCAGGACTTTGCCTGCTTTATTGTTGATGAACTACTCCTCCTATACATTAATTGTGTTTAATGCTTTTCCCCATTTAGGCATCCATCTTCTCCTCTTCAGCCTTCTAGATTTTCCCTGAACTGCCTGGCCTACACAAGCTAGACCAAAGCTCCCCAAGACCCCACAGCACACGCTGATGCCAGAGGACAGACATCAGCCTGTCAATCTCCTTCCCTTCTTCCCTCCAAGGACTTATTTTCAAAGTGATGTTTACTAATAATTTGGGGAAATGTTAGCAAAAGGGGCATTCACCATGCCAAAACTTACTGTTCCTCTAGCGACCCTGAAACTAAAGGGACTTGCAGTCTTCATGGTCCACAGAGGTAAACAAAAAAAAAAAAAAAAAAAAAAAAAAAAGGCAACAGAGAAACTCAAGCCAGGGCCATTGCTGCTAGGTTACAAACAGACCTACCCAAAGCCAAAAGACATTTCGGTGTTAAGAGCAAAAGTATTCTTTGTTCATGCCCTGTACGAGCGCTATTGCTGGATCAGGCCTCTAAGTTTGCCAGAGAATCCCTTTCAAACAGTTGAGGTTAGGTGCCATTAACAAAGAACCTTAATGTGGGTATTGTAGATTTGATACTTCAAGTGTTCAGTCTGCTGCCCAGCTAACGTGTATCAAACACAGCTTTCCTCACACCCTTCAAGTTCCTTACTTGCTGCAAGACACCACTGAGGAGTCAGTCTCAAGGCAGACGGAAAAAGCAGTCCAAGAAGAACTCTTACCAAGAATATTCAACATGAGTATTGCCATGCATCTTGGATTAATGCACCTCATCTGTTGAATCTGATTAACTATATATTTATTTCCCCCCCGAAACTGATTGCATTCATGTCGACTACAGTAGAGAGAAGCTTCTTATTCAGTCTGAACTCGTCTGTAAATTACCTGCTGACCAAGTCCAGCCCCTTGCAACTGCAAGCAGTTTCCTCACATATGTTTTCAAGGCATTTGATGGGTGGCAAACAGAAAACTCAGAGGAGAAAGGAAACAAACCCTGCTCCTTCCTCACGTTACCACGGTAGGTACACTACAGCATTCTGGTGGGAGAGCCAACAGAAGAGGTAGTTTGGGATGCCATTCATCAGATGTGCCTTGTGCAGCAAACACTGAAGATTCATCCCTTCATACTATTCTCAACCTCTTTTTACAATCGAAAGGATGTCTCTGTACAGCTCCAATATGGGCAAATGGCTGTGGCCACCTAACAAAAAGAAAGGATATAAAGTTCCTCAGATAATCTCCTTTACTTCCAGTAGTGGATAGGAAGGAAAAGGGTCCCAAAAACGGAGCCACAGTCGAGGTAGGCTCAAGCAAAGAGATATGTTGCAGTAGTCACATTGACAGAACCAGAAAGAGGAGATGGCCCTTCACTAATTTACAGCAGTGGCTGCTTCTCAGATGAGATATAAAATGGTTGTGCTGTTCAAATCTATCAACAGAAGCATCAGAATACGTATTTTACTTTGCAGCATCCATGTGGTTAGAGAAGGGACCATCAACAAGACCTGGAGAGCAAAGGTTGAAAGCATTAAAGCCCAGTTAACAACTGACTGACCAGAATTTAAGGTCTAGATACTTTAATAAGGATTGAAAAAATTGTCCAGCGGTTAAGCGAAAATTCTGAATCAAGTCTACAACATTTGGGGCAAAAGTGATGCCCCCACTGACGTCCATAAGGCCCTTATCCTATGCATGGGGTTTATACTAGATGCGGGAGAGGGAAAAGAAGCACTTTGACCCTTTTAGGCAGCAGATTGCCAGACAAGGCCATGGCAGATGTGATGTTCTGGAGTCATACAAAATTCAGAGACTATTATACTGATATGTGACAGATGTTATGGAAGCATGGAATATTCAAAGAACAGTGCATTAACTTTATAAATATTACATGCATCCTTACGGATTTTTTTAGCCATTGTTTCCATGGCTCTGTAGGTAAACCAAAGTTTTCTGCACATAGCAGAAGACACTGGAGGGGACTCAACAGAAATTTCCCAGCGCCAAAAAAAAAGACCAAGACAGCGCTAATGTCGTTGAACAATATGAGCACACGGACTGTCTCGCATATGTCTAACGTAACTACCTGTGAGAGTTTTCAGGAAGATGGGTTCTCTCTGCATGGTGGAAGCTGAGAGCATTCCCCAGGATCCAGGTGCCTGCCCAAGCTGTGACAAGGTAACAACATACCATTTTGCTTCCCTCTGATTTTTTTGTTGGTTCGCTTTTTTTTTTTTTTTTCATAGAAGGACAACCAGGCAAGTAGGCAGATGAGAGCCACGGTGTGCCTGGGATTAGCAAAGGGCTGCAGAATGCGTGTGCCCTGAAATTTAAATTACACTTTGACGACCACCTGCAGAGCTTCACAGATTATTATTTTGAGTTTGGGAGCCAGTGATGACGGGGAAGGCAGCACAGGACAGCTGCACAGCACCACCTTCAAGGAGATTTAGGCAGCAGTCAAGGTCTTGCTGAGAGTCATTCCCGCTGGCAGCACCTGGATCTCCCTTCAGGTGTCTGGGCATGGCTCAGTCTCTGAGTCCAAAGCAGCTCAGCACGGTGTAGGAAATACCCCGTGAGACTCACACCTACTCACAGCCTCCCCACGTGTCACATGCCATGCTGGCCGCTGAGTCATCATGTACAAGTGTTATTTCCACAGGCTGCTGTTTTCCAATTGACCTCATCCTGACTTCCACTGCTGCACCAGACACCCATGCAAACAGAAGCTTTGTCAGCCACGGACAACCTACCTTCCTTATTTCCCATTTCACATTATTAATTACACACCTACATCAGCTAGAGAGATGTAACCGCAGTCAAGATCCTCCTCCAATCCAGAGATTCCCCTGAAGTTCATTAACATTTATACTGTAACGACTGTTGAGCTTGCTACGTTCCCAGCCAAGACTTCATACCGAATGAGGTTACCAAATAATGACTTAATAGCAAACATGGGGCAATTTATATATTGAAATTAAAGATTAAACCTTAATCTTAATTAAATCTCACAGAAGTTCAGTAAAGCTGCCCAAATTATAAAAAATAAAAAGATGTATTGATTATTAGAGAAATGGAAATCCATTTAATAAATACAGGAGTGAGCCATTAAGGGAATGGGGAGATCAAAAAAAGCACTAACTGGTGATTAAAAGAAGATAAATATTTATTAAATGTTGCTGTGATTTATTAAGCTGTGTTGGGCTAAACAAATGTAATTTGGTATCTGAATCATATCTCATTCTGATACAGCCTTCATTAAATCTGAAGTCTTGGCTTTAAATGGATATCATATGTTCCCTTCAGTTCTTAATCTCTTTGAAATATCAGTTTGATGCTGTGGAAGACATTGAAAGTCACCGAGACTGAAGTCTCCTGCGTATCAATGAGGTTGTTTTGCACTACAGGTGAGTAGCCAACTTCCCATTCCTCAGTGCTTTCTTATCCAGGGCCTGTTGCAACCTTGTGCTGTGCCTCCGTGACAGGGCAACGTTCAGATTTAAAAACCATTTCATCAAAAGACTGAGCAGGAAGAGCACAACTTCAAATTTCAATCAAGCCTTCAGCTCTCCCCTGCAGCACTCCAACAAGCAGGGCACAGGTCTGAGGCAGAACGCCCTTTACTGGCTTTAAAGCAGGAAAGCTGACTGTTGTGTTAATGCAGTTAGCTGAGGTTGAGCATGCAAAAACATCTACCCCCCTTGTCGATATCCAGTAATTAGTCTAGCAGCAGATAGTCTGTTGATGCAACTTTCTGGCTGAGATGTGAATCGTGCAGTAGCTGAGAAATTCATTCTTCCAGGGTTCACAGAGCAACCTTATCTCAGGCCCCTTGCAGAGGGAGGTGAAGGGTCTGCTGGAGCATGACGCTCCATGTGCATGAGGTGTTTGAATACGAGCATTTCTCGAGGTTAGACAGCAAGTTATCTGCCTGTCTTAAATGCATTCTCATGCTCTCTTTTCAGCTTCTATTTGGAAGAAGAGCTTCTTGTTGAAAATTGCTAGCATAAATGAATTTCTGCTGATAATTAAATTTGCACAGAGTTAAAATGAAGTAACAGTGCTCTTTCCCAGTGCTACAAAAAGAGTTATAGACTGCTGGTGAGAATCATTGCCTATTATGCTGTGAACCTGAAAAAACGTTGCCCGGAGAAGTCCTATTTGATTTCTTCAAGTCAACCAGAATCTGCATGTTGCAAAGATAACTTATTTCCCTCTGTGCACCTCCGCACATTCACACCCCCTAAAAAAGAAAAAAAAAGAGAGAGGAAGGAAAAGAGGATGTAAACACCCAACAAACTGGAGGGGAGAGGAGACAATCACATGCTATTTTTTCTGTCTCTGCAGAAAATGAGGATCAAAATCAGGCTTTGCTGGACTATGTGATCAAACATATCGAAATACAAGTTTCAGCCCTCTCCTCTCTAGTATCTTCTTTTCCACAGTCATCCGAGTTCAGAGGACTGCAGCAGTGGGTCAGAAGAGAACAGAGTGCCAAAGCCACTTCAGACCCGAGAGGCCTTGATGTTTTGAAGGTAAAAACTAATCATCTCTCTCTGAACCACTCTTTTTCTTTACAAATACAGGCATTCTGGTGAAAGCCAGGGTCCAGCCTTAAGAGCCAAGAAGATTCACTAAGCCAGATTAAACATCTTATTTTATTAAAGAGCAGATGTGAGAGATGCAGTTGCATTGTACGCAGCATTCTTGAAGGAATTTTGTGATAGCAAACTCCTGGCACTTTCTCTCCTGTATGCAATCAGGAATCGACCTAGCACAAAGTTGTTAATTTCAGTGCATTTAGCCTGTTTTTAAAAAAAAAAAAAAAAAAAAAAAGTCATGGCTTAAAAATCCTGCCTATCAACACAGCCAAGCAAATTCTTCTTCTGGAACTCACTTTTGGGTTGAAAACATGAGGAAAAAGTTCAAGGCCCTGAAGCAATTGTCTTGGAAAGTTTTAAGCTACTGAAGATACCGGGTTTAGGACCATAACTACAATAAACACAGCAAATGAATAAGAGTCTCCTGGCAAGAATAAATCAGAATTGCAGAGGCTGATGCTGCCAGTGAAAAGAACTTGGAGGTAACCAAGTGAAGAAACAGCATGAGGAGGATTATCCTTATTTGGAAGCAATCCATTGCAGCAATAAATTAAGCCAAGGATCTCAGCATCAGAAAACAGCAGGGCAACCTATTAAGCTAAAGGACAATCTGCTTTTTCCATCACCTTTGAGCCCTGACTGAATGGCAAGAGAAACATTTGAGCGATGAAAACATACGTTATCTCAATAGCAGCAATGGTTGGCTGGAAGTTAGAGACAGTGAAATCATTTGCCTTTGCATTGCTAGTGCAAGAGCCTGATCTTCAACAACATCAATGGAATGCAGTAGTTATAAAGATCAATTCACAAAAGACATGGATAGAATAAAAATGTTCATTTGTTTTGTTCATCAGAAACCTGGCAGCTCTTAACCCAACTGCTGCAATAGGTTGGGATGTGTGAAGTTGTCACTCTGAGTCCAGCAAGCCATGGACTTTTACCATGATTTAGAAGACACTATGTTCAAGAAGAACAAACTTTTGAACTCTACGCACTTAGTTCAAACATGTCTGTGGATCTGCCAGCTGTACCACATGCTGGAAGGTTTAAGGCCAACATTTACTGCAAGAAAGCAGCATCCATAATTAAAGGCTTTCTGAGGGGTAAAAGGAGACTATGTTTCATAGAGCTTTAAATCAGAAATAAGAGGTCCCCACAACAAATACAGGGAGAACATGGTTGAAAGAAAAGTTCCAGGAAAAAAAAAAAAGTATACTGGCCACATGTATAATGTGATAAAAAAATAACAGATTTTGGATTGCTCTGTCCCTCTACACATTCAGGTAGCTGCTCCAACTATGAAGAGCAGGATTTCTGTAATGCCTGATATTCCCCTCTGAGCAAGAACCTTGCAAGTGCATTTTCATCTCTACCTCCCATACCAGCTGCTCTTGTGGTCAAAAGTCCCCAAGAGTTGTCCTGACAAATCTCAGAGCTGACATGTCGCTCCCTCTGGTCTCCCACTTCCAGGCTCTCCCAAAGAAAGATGAGGTGCCCAGTAATCCCAAACTGCATGCTTCACTTGGTGATGACAGCACACAACCTGTACCTGACAGATCTCATGCACACTCAACATCCTCTAGTTCCCACTGAGATGCTGGTGTAAAATTCTTCTTTAAAAGCTCAAGTGAGGCTGACAAACACATACAGATTCTGAAAAGGGCAAAGCTTCAGAAAAGGTTCCCTCCTTTTAGAAAACACTGTGGAAGCATTAATTCCTCATTGCAGCATTACCTCTAAAGCAGGCTTTCGGTCACATAGCACTAAGATAGCCTCTGTTCCCAGCTCACTTTTAAGTCCAGTTGCCACCAGAATGGTACCAATGATAAAATGTTATTGTTGTCACTGTCAGGCACTTGGTCTTTATCGGTCTACCCATGACAGGCCTTGTTATTCAGGCAGGTCCTGGGACAACTTCAAAGGGAGATCTTCTCATCCAATGACAGACATACCAACCTGCTTGACTTCTCTGATCCTCTTATTTCCTTCAAGCCTTCTGCTGCAAAGCAGCACAGTGCAACCTCCCCTTCTTCTTCTCTAAGCCCGAGTGAATACCAAGGCAATACTGTGGGAGTATGGCTCTTGCTGGCACAGCTGCCTCCTTGGTGAAGCCCAGCTCTAGCTAAAGGTTTTATTCCAAATGTTGATTGCTCACAATGATCTGAAGAGCAATCGTGTTGCTCCTTTCAGAAAGTAGAAAGACAAGCTGCAGTTGGTTAGTCTCCACCTTCAGAGGTTCTTCAATCTCTATTGTCTCAGTTTCTTTTAGGAGCTTGTCATGGTTTTGTGTTTTGTAATTTTTGCTATTGGTATTCCACATCACAACATCATGTGGAGCACAGAGAAGAAGTACTACACGTCCCAGGGGACCCCGCGGCCAGAGAGGGAAAATACGTCACAGAAGCGACGCTCTCTCTCTCTCTCACTGCCTGGCAGCGGGTGTGGGTGTGCTTCCAAGCCGCGGCGCCTTCAACTTCAAAGTAGGCTTCTCGGTCTTCGGAAACCTCTCTCTCTCTCTCATTATATTTGATTTATTAGCTTCAATTCTAATTATATTGTATTATAGTGTGTTATCTTGCATTCCGATATCATAGTTAGTAAATAAGTTTTACTCCTCAGATCGTTGCCGCTGTTCCGTTTGTTCCCTTGAACTCCCATCTCCCTACCCCTTTTCCCTTTTTTCCCTTTTTTCGAGGGGGCCGGGGGGCTACGGGCCTACTGCCCCCTCCCCTGTCACGGACCCAGATTGATCTTGATAACCCCGTGACAGAGCTTATCTAATTTGAATAGCTTGTATTGCTTTTTGGCCAAGATAAAGCGTAGAGTAGTAAGTATAAGTTATGCCCCTCAAAACTCTTTTGGTAAGATCAATAGAACAATATCTGCCTCTTTTGCCATGTTTGATCCAGGCACATATGGATAACTCCCACTGTGTTTCTGCTAAATCCTACTCTGTTTCATAAGGCAATGTGCCTCACAATTGTTAAGAATTTAAAGATAAAATCTTGGCACTAAACCAGCTTCTTGCAGATATAAGAACATATAGCGCTGTCATATTTAATAGCATCAGAACTGTTAAAACAAACCAGTAGAGCTCAAACCTGAAGTGACTGACTGGCCTTCTGTAGAGAACTTCTGTATGGAATATATGCAGTGAGCAGGAGTGTAACGCAGGAATCATGCAACTGCCTATTAAGATGCTTCAATTACATATGCTGGAGTTATTAATGTAAAAGTCGCGTGTGTTACAGAAGCATCTCATCCTCTGTCCTTCATTCTACAATAGTCCATTTTACCCTGCTGCAATGATCTAAAATAACCACGTGGGTAAGTGCAAGTATTCTAAATAAAACAAATAATTGGCAGATTACTAAATAAGAGACCTCTTTCCCTTCATTCTACCTGGACATTTCTAAGAAGTTATCAGCACAGGAAGGACCACAACACTTGTCTGAAACAGTGGATGTTTTGCAGTGGTGCTTGCAAAAATGTAAATGCACTAGATTGGAACTCTACTATTCAGTGTTTGGTTAAAAGAAAAAAAGAAAAAAAAAAAGAAAAAAAAAAAAAAAGGACAAGAAAATCCTAGAGCAATCAGAGAGAGATTCTGAGAAAAAATAATACATATTCTTTGATTCAGCATCCAACATGTCCTTTCCATATCTGCCAGCATTCCTTCTTTAAGACTGTCAGCACTCCAACTACTCCTTTAGGTAAGCTCAGATACGTTCATTTTAAAAGTGGATAAGCAGGCAGTGATAGGTGAAATAATTCATAACTATCAAGACAGTGAAGCCCCAAATCCATTGCACGTTGCCTGCCAGACCCTACTAAGACTTGCTACGGATAAAGGTCTTTAGAACAGTCTACTAAAGGATCCACTAAAAAAAAAAAGGGGACTCTTGGATTAGGCTGGAATTAAGAATAGCAATGTCTTGAGAGTTAGGATGAGAAAAAAGTATGCAATAAAGAAACCTTTCCTACCAACATCACTCATAACTAGAAAAGAAGACACCTGCTACAGCATTTAAAGATCAGAAACAAGCAGGGAAAGGGAAGCTATGAAAAGTCAAGACCTAATTCTTACGTTTGAAGATCAGGAATGTTAGACATGGGGAAGAACAGATCTTGAAAGTACAGTGAAGACTGAGATGCTTAATTTAACTAACGCATGCCTAAAAACCTGGGCTGTGCTTTCAAGGAAAGTGCCTCTTAGCACATACCACAGGGTCTCCCAGCTGCTGCTGGAAATAGTGTGGCCTTCACCATACCCCACTTCCTGAAAGATCAATTTCAACCCCCATGGATGCCTTACTGGGGCCTACCAATGTATTTACATTTTCCAGGCACTTTTCAGAGAAGAACCACATTATAAATAATACATTAATTGTCTTTATACACTTCACTAATTATTATTTCCTGGCAGTTCAATTAATGTCTCCTTTATGCGTATTGCCAAAAACCTCTGACATGTGTTATTGGCACTGCTGATGTACTTAGTGTATGATTCTCCTCAATTGTGTTGCCTTTCTCTTTTTCATACGAGCATGACCTGCACTATTTGGCTCCAGATTTTAAGCTCATGTAACCTTTCTGAGCATTCTAGCTAGCCTGTTCTTAGAGACTACTTCTTATATGTCCACAGTTCCCCGCATTTCATTTCTCACCTCTATTCAGAATCACACAAAATACTTTGCAGATACTTGATAGCAGCCTGATAACAGACTTTCAAGCATTCTCTATTTAGAACATGCAGAATTTGGGACAGGAATTGTATTTCACCTCTAGGCATTATCCTAACACCATAAATAACACACAAAGCATTCTAAGGATTTCAATATCCTTACTTTTCCCTTTAGGCTCTTAGAACTATCATCTGAATTTTCAATAATCTACTTACTTGAAGTTTTGTGTCATGTCACTCCTCAAGTGATTCTCCTGAGAGGACAACATATTTGGTCTGTTCAAGTCACTCATAATGATTGAGCCACAGTAAGCAACTGTAGTTGGAAAAATGTCTCTTGGAAAAAAAAGCGTTGCAAGGATTGCCAGTTGGTGGAAATCAAAGCGTTCTGCAGGTACGTGTCTATCTCATCAAAGCTCTGAACTGTATCATGCTCAATTTCCTCTGAAATTTTCTTAGAAATTAATTTTCCATCAGCAGTTTGCTCTTGCCTTGCCATCCTGATCTGCGACTCATTTGTATTTTTATACTATGTTAAAAATATTAAATAGAATGATTTTTTTTTTCCCTCAGAGAAAATATTCCAACCAATATTCAGTTTCAGAATTAACATCCAGAGTAACTAAAATGGGAGCCAGCACTCCTCCTTGTGCATTCAAGAAATTAGCTGCTATAAACAACATTTGCTTGAGTCTGATAACCTGTTTCCCCAGTCCATGTGACGCTGCTGCGTGTGCTCAATTTCAGTTTGGATAATTCAGAGTAATCCTATTATAGAGAGGCACATGGCACAAAGTTCCGTTCCAGATGACATGTCAAAGTTCAGTGGCTCTCGGAATTGGGATTTCTAACTTCAGTTCAATTCTGAATTAGTACAGATTACAGTTCTTTCCTAAAGTATCAAAAGCATGACTTCGAGTTTCTCCTGGTCATGGTATTTCAGAGGCTGAGAAACAGTTAACGTGCTTATGTCTTTGAGACCTGAAATCTGTCTCTCCAAAGGCTCTATCAGAAATGGTATTTTGGCAGAGCCTAAACAAAATCTACACAGAATGCTTGTCTGGGACCTTACCTCATTTTTCCACACACACACACACAGATTTTATTGTAACTCATCGATTTTTTCCCAATTCATGTTGATTCAAAATTGCTGTTTTCTCTGTTGTATATTTATCTGTTTTTCTCTCATCGTGCCTCACATTTATTTTTTTAAGAGATGCTTAGCCCTAGGAGCAGATCCAAAGAAAGAAGAGAAACTTTTCTTCTTCTGTAATATAGCATAGAAATAACAAGAACACCGGGGTTCAACAGCAGGTACGCAATTGGACTGAGAAGATACAGCTGCATTGGGTAAAGTTGAAGATTGCTATCCACATACTGTATTTTCAAAAGTATAACTAGGTCCCCCCAGCTCTCCTCTCTACAATTTTAACAGAAGGGCAGATAAAATCTGTGTGAACTAATGCATGGGAAATAAACCCTCAGATTCCAGTTTTCTGATCCCCCATAACGTGTGACTCTTACTCAGTTCTCTACCATATCCTGTTTTGCAGGTTCCTGATGACCTATTTCCAACAGTATTTTTAAATGGCAATATACAATTCAAGATAAGGGTAATGTGTGTGAAAATGTAGTGGTTTTATCCTACGAGCCCGCAGCAGATGTAACTACAATGATACAAAATACGGTTATACTTGTACAGATCATTTCCTTTCCTGCACCAAGAGCAGCATTTCAATTAAAACATACCCCTGACAGCACAGCAGTGCTCACGCTTGGAGACCTGTAACACTTCAGCAGCATGTGTGTGAACGAGGTGTTATTGGGACCACTTCAGGAGGTATTAAGTCACTGAATTTCTTTTTGCTCAAATTTTACTCCTGCTTTGAGTATTACTACTTGACTATTCTTTTCTTTCTGCGCTGTGGCCCTGTTTGGGCCTCCATACATTATTCTTCAGTGATAAAGACTTCATTTTCAGTTTTGCTACCACCATCAGGTTTTATCTCCCGGTCTGAAGGCTCCTTAAAATTTACTGGCTTTCCCATGGCTCCACACCTGATTATTTATTTATTTATTTATTTATTTATTTATTTCCCCGTTAGCTTCTAACTGCAAATAGGAGTTTCCAAGAAACCGATTTCTCTGCCATTCTCTTGAAAGCCTTTACTATTCATTAAACAGCAGTCAGAACCAGCTGCAGGGAGAAACTAGCCAAATCCACGCTTGGGCTAGAAGTAACTTCTGTCAAGAGAACCCTCTCAGCTATCACAACTTGTATACCCAAAGAAGAGAATGAAGACATCTAAGTCCTCTGCTTGCATGACGTTCACTTGTTTACATGTTGACTGCAGACATGAGAGTGATTTCAGGCATATTTAGAGACAGTGCACATCTGAAGACAAGAGGTGAAGTAAGTATAGTGCCTGAAGTGCCAGCAGGGGCAGGCAAGCCTTTGTTCCAGCCTTACAACAGTCCCACTGAGGTTGAATATTACAAGCTAAATAAAGAAGACTGACCCAGGAAACTGCTCAACTTTTACACTTTGCCATATCAGCACCTTTCCAACAGTTAGGAATCTATCCAACCACAACTCCCCATGAGATTGGTTCTGTCACTCGTTTGGTTTTACTGGAGCTACACCGGTCTGAAAAAAACTCCACCCAACATAACAAAATGGCAAGAAAACCTAAGGGAAAGGAAAAACAAGGAGGAACAAAGGAGGAAGGCCTGAGAGGTTCTGGAAATAGCTGGGGTTGTTCATGCTGAGCCATCGGGCCTTGAGATTTGAATAATGCATGTTCCATAAATCTAAGTGTCCCTGCTTGCCACGTTTTAGAACAGGGAGCAAAAATAATAGCTACTGTCCACACTTATCACCAATAATAAATTACAGGGCTCCTGTGTGTGGCAGCGATTAATGCAAAACGCAACCCAAAACACATAACTAAATAAATAGATAGTTTGACTTTCCTGGGGGTTATCTCCTTCCTTTTCTACACCCCTCTCAGAGTCTCCTTCCAACCAAAAACTATAGTGGGAAAGACCCACCCTTATACTATACCCCCTGCAGACAGACAGGCAGACAGACTCCTGGTTATCTCCCGAATATACTCCAAGTCAGTCAACAGAGCATACACACATCTGAAAACAGGAGGTGGCGATGGACTGCACAGCTTTTGGTTCTGGAAGACAACGCCGTTCCCAAAGCATCATCTCCCCCTTCAAACAGGGCACACACTCATGCATGCAGCTCTTTAAAAGCCAAGTCCATGCTGCTTTCCTGACATCCCATTCTGCTCTACAGTGGATGCATGTGTATATGGGGAGCAAGTTTCCTTTTGGCACCACTCCCTCTCTTTCAGCTTCAACCAGTTAACTAAGTGAATGCTGGGGATGTCTCTAGCCCCAAAGCCAGTCATCAGAACACGATGCAAGGGCACGGTGTGAGGAGCAAGAGAGGCTATAGGGAATCCTATTATAGAACCGGCCCTTCTGGTGCAAAATTCCCTGTAAGGACCCCAGTGCACTCATGTTTTCACTTGGTCTGGAAATTACAAGCTGAAGTGAAGACTGACCCTTCATTAGCCATATCTGCTCAGTAAGGATGGGTCGCCTTCACAGCGATGGAAACATGAAGCCTGAACAGACAATACAGAAATCTAAGAGCAACTGCTAACTCAAAGGGAAAGTGTGTGAAGATGCACAAGGTAAGCATCCACTTTATCACTAAAAAAAATTACTAAATACATTTGTCTCTCAAATTTAAAGGGTTAGGTGATCAAGACAGTGCCAGAATAGACAGCCATTAGAAGCAACCAAGTACTTAAACAGAGATGCAGTAAGTGCTAGATGACGGCAGCTCACAGGTAACTAACTGTACCTTATTCTTTCTTTTACATTTTAACTCTGACATATGCAATTCTGGGGGAGATTTATTTTTCATTTTACATAGGCTGCCTTCTGTGCTTACCCAGCCTTTTCCCTCTGAGGGAAAGGTGGTCTGTCCCTAGAGATATTTTTTTCTGAGCAGAGGCAATTTCCACTTAGAGAAGCCATCTCTGTTTACAGGCTGGGCTTCTACACAGAGCTGCCCTTGGCATCCTGCTTCTGTAACTGTGAAGCAAGAAAGAGAGCTGGAAAAGGTCACAAGAATCAGAATAAACCACAGGAGAGACAGTACTGAAACATTGGCAAAGACAGCCAGGACGCAGCTTAAGACCCAAGGTATAACACTGTTATTTGACCTGACTGAACATCTATGCTACCTGTCACATGCCCTCTTCCACCTGCGCTCTTCTCCAGTACATCAGTGTATGCCTGCTTGCTAGGTTGGAGATACTGCACTTTACAAAAGTAAAATAAGAAAAGAAATTGTGGGCTCAAGCCACTGAGGCTGAGGAAGCTTACAGAAAAAAAGAACAAGAAGGGAAAAAAAAAAAAAAAAAGAAAGAAAGAAAGAAAAAAAAAAGCAGCGGCTCATACACAAAGCAGACACTATTATTATTATTATTAGCTATTCATTACTCACATATTGGTATTATAGTAGGATCCAAAAGCCTCATTCAGTATCAGGACCCCATTGTACTCGTCTCTATGCAAATACAATGAAAGCCTGGAAGAGCTCGCAGCCTAATTTAAGACAAGATCCAGCAGGTGAATGTAGCAAAAATTGAAGGAAAGGAGGGTGATAAGACCATGTGATCTTACAGACTTACGGTGCACTGCTGAATGCTCATTCCTGAGAGATCTGAGGGGTTATGGCTTAATAACCCTCAGGGATGCTTCTTGCAGTTTTAAGCTGTGAAATCTCTGACCTCCTGGGTAAGCAAAGCCCAATAATATTTCCTTTAGTTAAATGGATATGTAAAACATGCTTAATCAGTAGTCCATTAGCTCTCCACTTGCCTCATTAGAGTGTCTGCGGTGCAGGTAGGTCTGATCCACCATGGTTTTTACATTTTGGTTTCAAATGCTGCCAAGCAAGGTGTAAATGCTTCCCTCCAGAAGCATTTTATTTAATCAGTCCATATGTTCTAAACATATGGCACTAGCCCATTACAAGTTTTCTTGGAATCAAGGGGTCTCCTCTGCTGTCTGCTTGAGCATTAGCCATTAACAATTCTTAAAGATATCATTATTATTATTATTATTATTTTGAGATGACAACTTGTTTTCCTTTTTTATTCATAAACAGTGAAAAAGAAGCCAAGGGTAACACTGAGCAAAATGCCAGCACTGGTATTTTTGGCAGAGAGTCTTCCCAGGCCCTTCTTTACAGATTATCAACAGCATGGATCCCGGTTGTACCGCCTCTGTGAGAGGCTATGTGCTGCCTACTAGACTAACAAAACTGTGATCTTGGCAGCCAACAAAAAACAGACTCTTCATCCAATTCACCTGTGCCGTAAGACTTCAAAGAAATGCCAGTCCAACTAGCCAAAACAGAAGGCTTACCTATTCCTCTCACCACTTTCAGCACATCTCATCAACAATAGTCTTCTTCAAACAGAACGCGAGGATGATAGCCACTCATCTTTCACAGCCATTAAAAATTAATTTCAAAATGTATGTGAAGAAGTCTGATGCTGAAAAGCACTTGACATTCTTAAACATGGCATGAAGTTCAAAGCAACCCTGACAAAAATAGCTTAATAGACATCTGGTTGTTTTCTTTCTGAGCTGGCATTTTGACTTACGTATCAAGAAACTGCTTACTCTCCATGTCTGTGGTATACACTGTGGCTCATAAGCATTCAATATCTAAAATGTAAACAGGCTTTTGTTTAAGAGTGGTCTGTGCTGGTTCTTCTCTACATCTTCGAAACAACTTCCAGTAGTGAGGTTATGATATAATATCTGCCACAAATCATTTTTTTCTCATCCTGTAGATCAACTGCTGCACATTTGAGTGAAGGGGGGAGGAGAAGAGGGAGATACAGAATTCATTTTTCTAGTAGCTTATATGCATCTTGCTGATTGTATACATGCAAATAGCACTTACATTAAAAAAGGAAAGGCAAAGGAAGCATATGTTACACCTGGAATAGAAGCCTGTGAGATCTGTGATAGCCATTCATCCCAGGGCTGTTGACTAAGTAACAGAAGGAAACAAACCATCTCATACCCCAGACAACTCTAAACTCGCAGAAGAAAGATCTGCTGTGCCAGAGAGATTGGACACAGCTTGCACCTCAACCTTTTGGCAGCCACCTAGTACACTTGGGTCAGCCTTCAGGACAAACACCAAGACCTTAATTGTGACTTGATATTTGCTTTTCCTGTACAAGTTGATCAGGTTGCCTCTGAGTCTGAGGAAAAAAAATAAAATGAAATAAAGTCAAAACACAATACATCTTGTACTGGAAACTTGTGTTTTTGGGGGTAGAAAAGAAGCTGATCATTTTCTACGTTGTTACAGAACAGCGCTAGAATGCAGACAAGGAGAGATGAAAGATCACAGAATGATGATCAGGTCACTGGATGTTTTCTCACAAATCTCCCAGCCCCTGCATAAAGCTTTCTTCCCAAATGCTAATGCATGAAATTTTAGCCCTATAGAGGCACTTTTCAAACTGACAGACCAGAGGCTAATGATGACAAGGTGTTTTTCAGTCCTAAGTGAGTGAGTAGAGGTAGCTGTGATTCTCAAAATACTGTGGTCTGGGCCGTTGCTCACATTCAGCTCCCAGCCAGCTTGTTTTCTCTGTGCAGCCATTTCATCCAAAAACTAAGAGCTTGCACCCCAATTGTAGGGTACAGGAATGGGACACCTGCCATCTGAGTTCACTTAACAGTTGTGCAGAGATGCTGAACAGATATATTTGGCAGGTATTCAAGTACTTTGGTACGTCCTCCAATAACATCCCTGAGCAGCCATTCGTGCAGGGGGCTGTGAGGGTTAGGCATCCCTAGAAGGTCCGGTAGAACCATCTGTGATATTCAGACAATGTCATGTAAGCCAGGTACATCAGGTACATCAATTTTATGCTAATACCAAGAGCAGCCTCCCCCCCTACAAGACAGCAGCACAGGGAATGTCTAGGATTTACATCCAGGCTTACCTCATCAAAGACGCCATCCTAAGCGTCTAGGCACCTTGGATGATTCAAGAATGAAGAGACAGACAGACAAACTGCAGGATGATTCTGTCACTGTTACCATCAAAGACTTTAAAAGATCATCCTCCTAAATCACATGCCCTAACTTTATGCCTAAAGTTGGCAAAACTCTGAAGCTCAGCTACTGAGAACGGTAGGAAAAAAAGCCATATTTTATCCCACACACAAAGGCTTTGCTCACTGTTTGGTCTGCATCAAATCTGAAGAGCTCCTTGTAGCCAATCCACCATAAAACCATGAATTTTTATTTTTATAAATGGGTCTAGAACAACTGGCAAGACAGAGACTTAAAATATTCTTTGTCTTCACGGGCAAGCAGTAATGAATGGTTTCTCTTTCCTGGGCATTTTCTCCTCTTTTTCTCTGAAAGCCAGCCAACCTTTCTAGTCTATAAACTGAGTTTGCTAATTTGCGAGAGGTTGGAATCATTTCTCACGTTAAAAAAACTCAGTGAACTGTGCTCTCTCATGGAATCACAGAATCGTAGGGTTTGGAAGGGACCTCCGGGGATCATCTAGTCCAACCTTCTGAAACTGTTCCCTTTTTTTTTTTGTCTGCAATAAATGCCATTTTGGACTGAAAGTCCTCATTTTGAGCATGGAGACAGGAGAGGTCAGCATGGTGGAGTGCCCTCACAGAGCCCACCTCTGCTCGTTAGCCAGACACGTGGCAAACTGCCCTGGAGAACTGGGTTCTGAGACTCTGATCAGGAACTCTGGGAAAGCACCCCATTATAATGGCAGAAGAAGTTTCCAGCTTGCCTGGGATGTGAGCAGGCTGCCTAAGGAAATAGGGACTGCAGAAAGGCCTTAGGGTAGCTGAATGCAGCTCTTCTATAATTCCCTTACTGCTTTTCTCCGCCTCACTCACCGACTCTTTATTCTAGCTTTTTCTGTTTCCCTTATGAAAGAAAAAAACATTTTATGGCTTTTTGGAAGAACCAAAGCCAACCACAAGGGCTAGGATCCAAGCAACCTGGAACTGCAGGGAGAGGCAAAGCCAAACCTCACCCACATCTCCTCACTTCAGAGCAGCTCCCAACACAAACATCCTTTGGTATCTTTTGTCTTTGCAGAGCACTGATTTTTTTCTGACTTCTGCAACTGAAGCCCTTTTCATTGTGTTCAAACAATGCTCCTGGAGGAGAGCCGGGGCCTACAGTGCGCCTCGTGCTGCCGGCCTTCAGACTTCTGTGGCTGACTTGGGGGATTCATTGGCACTGTAAAGATTTCAGCCTTTCTTTTCTTTTTTTTTTTTTTTCCTTCTTTTTTTTTTTCTTTCTTTATTATTATTTTATTTTTTTTCTTTTTTGCTTGCAAAAGGGCAAATGCCAGCTTGAAAGGCACGGATTCCTATAAAAGCTCTATTGCTTCTGGATATACTACACTCTGGCTCCAGCAGTGCAAATAATAGTAATAAAACAACAACAACAAAACAAAAACAAATAAAACATTAAACAAACTTCCTTGTCAGGAAACCAATAGCGCAAAGCCAGTGTTCCAGGAAAATATGAAGTGCTGTAATTGTATGTCTGTTTTAAGAGCATTTCAGGATCTTCCATGGGCATCTCAGCCTGAGTTTCAACTCCTACCTCCAGTGGCCTCATTACACAAATGGAGGCGGACAGCTTGGTCTTCCACACTGCACAATTGCTGCACAGGAGCAAAAAAAAACTCAAGCACCTCTGCTAGTATTGGGCTGCTCAGAGCTGTTTCTGGGAACAAATAAGTTTATTAAAAAGATGCTCCCTTCCCCTTTATGGCAACTCATTTTTTGTTCTACTTTACGCGTTCTAAGCAAGATTATCGCTCAATAACACATGACATGCTCAGGGCGTAGCACAGCAATGCACTATGTGGGCACTCTGTAAGAACAGTGGAAGGCGCAAAGGACACAGCTGCAGATTTCATGTAAGAAGGTATAGGTTTTCCTGCTCGGACCTAAAATTTTGCATCATGACAAGCTAGGATGTGTAACAAAGAGTTGCAACAGAGAAGCTGAAAGTTGAAACAGAGAACAAGAGTGAATACAGAAAAACCAAGTGGGCTATATGTCAAAACATGCAACAATTAAACCAAGAAATAACACAGAAAGTATTTCAGAAAGCAGAATTAAGGCTCAGACTGCATAAGCACCTAACAACGTACTGGAGTGCAACACCTAGAAGCAGTTGACGCAGACTACGGGATCCTTCAAATCTGCATTTAGCAAAGTGATAACCTTTGTGATTTAAAAAAAAAAAAAAAAAAAAAAAAAGTTTGTAATTTTTTCTATAATATTATTATTATTATTATACCCTAATACAGATCCATCTTATCCCTTTGCAAAAGAACAACAGCTATGATAAATACCAGCTCCTCTCACAGGTCTCTGTGGGTATTAACTCTGAAGTCTAATTATGTCAATTTAACTGTCGGCATTGTTAACTTGTTTCCAGCCATTCATTTCAACAAAAACAGCTGTCTGCCCTAGAATAATGGGCAGAGTTTCAGATTGCGGATGGAGCACAAATAGAATAATTGACAGTGTCCTCCCACTCCAGCTCTGAGGAGAAGCCAAGAAAGGTGGGAGCATGAATGAGGAAACCTAATAGTAAACACATTGGCATGGAAACCTTTGATATTGCACTGTCGAAAAGCATTACAGACACTGCGTGACTGTCCTGCCTTTGGGCAGGTACTGCACACTGATGGCTGGGTCTCCAGGGAGATTGTGGTGCCTGGTTTTACTAACATCTCATAATGCTTTCCTGTTTGTCCAAAGGCTGGAGATCAGCCTCGATGGTTCGATGCTCCCACATGGTCAGTTGGACACCACATGCTGGCTGCCAAGTTTCTTGGCTAAATTGCAAGCAGGTATTTAATAAAACATACCATATGCCTTGGCACTGCCTGAACTTGCTGCCAAACATCCTGACATGTTAAGTCCCAGCACTCCTAAATCCAGTCTCCTGGTAATGCAAGACTCAGCCAGGCATCACTTCTAACATTCAAATCGGTCAGAGCTCAGCACTCATTGACCTTTACGAAGACCAAGCCACAGACTACGTCAGGCCTTTCTACCTTCCCACCTTCCCAGAGGAGACATAAAAATTAAAAAAATAAGAAAAAAAATAATGCAATATAATACCTTTTAAGGTCTGCAAGACAGTGGGCCATCTCCCTACGCTGTGGTTGACACATCCAAACTGATGTGATTCTATGCAACGGAAGTTGCACCCCTACATCTTGTAATAGGCGTTGTAATCCTGTGGCTGGGGCAGTCCCAGCTGCCTTGAACTATTCCGCTCTGCCTGCACTTCTGACAGGGGAAGAGGTTGAGCTGCCATTCTTTTGCCAGGATTTGCTGCGTCCTTATTTTTCTACAGGATGCACAGGGTTTGTTTCAAATTAATTGCATCGGCAAAACACATTCTTTAAGCTTGTAGATGTGATGGAAATAACTTTTGTGCGTCAACAGTTCTGTTAGGTAGAGTCATCCATTGTCAGTGACAGACAACTCTTGTATTAAATCAGAGCGCACAGTTTTACAGGGGGACCAGGCAGAACTGAGATCGAGCGCCGTCTTTACTGATTTATAAACTTGTACATTTTGGACTTACAGAAAATAAAAATAATCTTCCCTGAAATTCAAATGGAGATGATTTCTCCGGAGACAATCATATATAACAACAACAACAAAAAACAGGAACTAGTTTAACAACAAAATCAGTATTTTCATTGTGGCATTGACTTGAAAAATTCTTCTTGAGAATCACAGAATCGTATCCATGCTTTCCCTCTAAAGCTCTTCTCAAAACAGAATTAGGCCATGACAGTAGGACAGCGAGACACCCACTGTCCTCAGGGGGAGGAGACCCTCCCCATAAGGATGCTTCCAGCTGGTGTGCAGCTGAATCTGATGGCACTGGATTCCCACTGCAGCTCTCCTGGTAAGGGGAGCATGGAAGGCAATATGGGGTGCAGCTGGAACACTATTGCTCTCTGGCTCCAATTCTTTGTCACCAGGGGCCCTGGCCAGATGGTAGAGTTTAAAGGAACTCATGGACTAGTATTCCCTCAGGCTGCTCTTAAATTATACACGGAGGTTAGTGTACAATTGACTCCTAAGCCACAGAGCCAACCACTAGCTTCTTTGTTAACACCATCCCCAGCCGCAGATGCCGGAGTGAAAAATTGGCACCAGTGAGCCTTTTTATGCAGTATGCCTTTGAGTAAGGCTTGAATGAAGGGGAAAAATATTCAAGTTTTCATAACTCGACTAATATCACTCACCAAGACAGAAGTAGAATCGTGCCTCAGCGTTCCTAATTCCCTGTGGTGCTTTCAGCCACGGTCCTTTCCTCACATAACTCCTGCCCGAACAAACCAGAACCTTTTAGAGCTGCCGGCACAGATGGATGGGTTTTATTTCCTTTTGGTTATGGAGAAATACTCAGGATCATCAAAGCCAACTCCAAACGGGTGAAAAAAGCGAGAGTCACCTTCGCGGCAAGGCAGTTTGGGTTTATTTGGCTTATTTGGTGGATTAGAGAAAGCAAATAATTTCCAATTCAAACAGCCTGCAGTTAAGGCCATTGAATTTTAATGCTTATATCAGCAAACGTCTCCTTAAAATGTTTGCGGGGTGTGTGTGTTTGTTTTAAAAGAAACTGGGGTCATGAACTTGAGAAGTCTTACAAAGGTGGGGGCCAACTGGAATTTTCATTTAGACATTTTAGTGAACTAGTAGTGGTTATAGTACTAAAGGACA
The DNA here is from genome assembly GCA_030625065.1 of Alectoris magna. NCBI lineage: Eukaryota > Metazoa > Chordata > Aves > Galliformes > Phasianidae > Alectoris > Alectoris magna. The sequence goes on from CM060560.1 coordinate 114,669,218, forward strand.
TGGAGTACGTGGAGAGAAAGGAAGGAGGGAGACTGTCTGTGCTTCCTTTCGCCCCCATGGATGATGTTGTCTCACAGGGTGGGACACAGAAATGCATGCTCATCACCAGACAAACAGGAGCAGGGTCCCGACACCCACAGCTTGGGCCAAGGAGTTAGTGATGACAGAGCGTGGTGTAGAGTAAGCAGGAGGAACTGCGATGCTGTGAATGTGAATTCTGCTGTCTGGACGAGGACAAAATAACCCAGTGGGCAAAAAAACCCTCCATCTTGCCTGCAGGGCAGAGATATCTCTCTGTGCTGCAGTGAAATCCCAATCACCTTAACAATCTAAGCTTTCATCATTTAATCTCCACATTGTCTCGTCAGGTGATTTCATGTTCTAAGGGCAGACAGGAATCCCTCTGTTTGGTGCCTGCTGAGGACACCAGGGAGAGGCCTGCTGCCAGTACTCCCTCTAAGGTCAGAGGCTGGATGCCATGGGCCCTGGCTGCAGAGGAAGAAATGTCAACCCATGCACTCCTCCAGCTGGAAATGCTGGGTGGCCAGCTAAGGGCAATTGTGTTTGACTAACATCAGCCTGTGCTGAAGCTGCATTAATGACATATAGGATCAAAGTACCATGAATGTCATTTTTTATTCTGCAGGGGCATTGCTTTCCCTACAGCAGTATGCACAGATACCCACACGGTTTCTCTGCAAACAAAACTAAAACCCCATAGCCGCCAGGTCACCTTCATGTGAGCTTCACCTGCTTTACGCTTGATCCCTCCTCTCACCTTGAAGATTTCAGCTGGCAGAGATGACATATTTGCCCTTCTTTCTACACAGCACCTTGGGAATACAGCTCATTCTCAGCGCTGCATTAAATCAAAAGCAAACACTGGCACAGGGGACAAGTATCCCAGAAGATAAAGAGGGGACTAACACTTTCCATCAGAGGAGAAAACCTCTTGGTCAAGTTTTCAGAGACAGCATTCTGCAGGTTCTTTCCCTGAAAGAAACAGGGCAGAAAAGGGCAAGTGTCTCTCTTAGGAAATTCAAAAGGAGTCCCATGGACACGCTCCCACTCAACAGAGAAAAGAAAGCAGGGGATAAAGAGGAGACCCACACAATACATCCCTCCCAAGCGGGACCAACAGGGGCACATTTATTCCTCAGAGTGCTATTTTCTGCCTTCCCACAGTGTTTGTACTGAGTGGCAGCTCCAGCCAGCCAGACCGCTGTGTCAACATCTGCAGGTGTGAGCGTGTGGCTGTGTGAAAGGAAAACAGGAGAGAGAGAACATTTAGATGGAAAATGCCGTGGGTTTTCATTTTCTTTCATTGGGCTTTTTTTTTTTTTTTTTAACATTTTCTGCCTTTTTCCTGTATTCTTTTTCTCTTCTACAGCAAAGAAATCTTTCAGTGCTGATACCAGAAGGAGATTCCTAATGATTAATTGATTTTGCTGTCAAACGCAGGAAGTGTGTGTGTGAGAGCCATGTGGGCATGAGGTGCATTGGCTATTTTTTTCTAATGCTGAATGTTCTCAACCCCCTACCCCCCCCCCCACCCCCCCCCCCCGGCTTCTGATTCCCTATAAAATGCAAGAAACACAAGCAAAACGAGGAAGTGAAACAAAATTATGAAGAGACAAAATGAAAAACAACAAAAGCACCAAGACATCTGGAGCAGAGCTGTGGGAAGACTGTGAGGAAGCCCAGAATTTGCCTTGACCTTTACATCTTTTCAGGCTTTGAGCAAAACGCAAAGGCTAAGAGCTTTGCTGCTGCCAGGTTACGGCCCCTCCCTGCTGCATTTTCTGCCAGCAGCATTCCAACTCCCGTGTCAGCTCACCTGCATCCTAAGAGCAGCACCCCTGTCCATTCTTCAGGGACTGCAAAGGCCTCAGGGTCAAAATCTGTTCCTTCATCTCCAGCTACACCAAGCTGGCAAAAACCTACAGCAGAGAACTAATAGGATTTAAATTCCAGTCTCACCTTTGCAGATGCACCCTTGAGGAGCCAACCTGGCCACATTTTGTAGGCACTAATAAGCACCATATGTCCTTGGTGTCCCAACACTTCTGTGCTTTGGGTATAAATCCCTATGATGCTTCTGGCAGGCAGAGCTGAGTTGGCATTACTGGAGAAGCAAGCACAGGATCCTTAAACAGACCTTGAACACGTAGGTGCTACTGGCCATGCACCAAACCTCGTCCTGGCTTCTGTTCAATGCCCTGGAGGCACCTGAGGTAATTCTGTGGGTAATCTTTATGCTCATCCATTATTGAGACATCTATATTTCTGCAATTAAACATGTGTATAACCACTTAAATCTGGCAGACATTCAAAACCTCCTTCACAGCCATGCTCTGCCTGAATTGATGTGCTAGATACTCCCTCACTGCCTTGTCATCTGGGTCTTACACACAGTATGTTTCCTGCTGCCCTAACACATCCCCATCTTCCTCTTCTCCTTCTATGAGTAAGGACTTAAGCCCACATCTCAAGAAATATGCAGACCTGAGCTATTCAGCAAGAGGAAGGAATGGAGGGCAAACAAAAGAGAACCTTGCTGTTGCCCCCCACCCTGCACATGTACTTTCCCACATCCTTGAGAAAAAGAAAGGGCAAATCTGGCTTAAGAACTCCGATAGATTCCTTAGGTAAGATATAGTAGTGAACTTTGAGGGAGGCATGCAACTTGTAAAGGGATTTCACAACGTTCATTTCTCCCTTTCGTGACTTACCCAAGGTCACCTAGGATGACTCTGGCAAAGCATGGAGCCAAATGCTGCTCAAGTGCCAGACTCGCAGTGTGCTTGCACCAGGGTTGCATTCTAACAGCAGGAATATGGTGGATATTTGGTTAAGAATATTATAAGCTGTCATAGCATGAACAGAAATTGGATATATTTAGATCTTTTTCAACCTTCCACTGCAGGGTTGACTCAGGCTTTCTCTGACAGTGTTATCTTGCTTGTGAGTCACCTAGCCCAGTGAGATCTTGACTCCTTTTTTGTTCTCCAGGCCTTTCCGCACTCTTTACTATGCCAGACCATCACTCCCGCCATCCTTCTTCAAACAAGCTGTCAAACAATGGGAAAGCTCAAAACTACGGTCGCTTAAGAAATAGCTGGACATTGTATGCATTCACATTTTGATCCTGCATCCAAGACTTTCAAATTGATATAAATAGAAGTTGCCCTGTCATCTCAAGAAAGTTGAAGCTGATTTACTTTACTTTTTTTTTTTTTTCCCCAAGGGTAGAGACAGTGAGAAAACAAAAGAGAATTCAAAATAAAATTACAAAATATATATATATATTTAGAGAGAGACCTTTTCCACAGAGAACTCCAGCTTCTACATTTAGACTTATTGTTCTGTAATGGGAGAGGAGGATTTCACATGACATTTTCATATTACTGGATTTGTTAAAAGGAAGATTTTATAATAGGGCTAACCCTAAGCAGATAGGGTTTTTGTCATGAAAGAGAAAGACGAAAAAAAGGAAATTGTCCTATTTCCTCTAATGGCATTGAAGAAAATCTTGAGTCCCCTAAAAGTAGCAAAGATTAAATAACCTCAACCCTGTTAAAAATCAACATATGCTGACTTCCTAAGCACACATTCTAGATGGTATTTTCTACTCCCCAAGAGATGGGAAGAAATTAGATGTCAGGTTCCAGCAGACTTATTTCAAGTTCTTACACACAGCCTGCAGGAAAATGAATCCAGAACAGAACTTAAACCCAACTACCTTCCATACCCTTCAATCGCTGGCTTAACTTAATTTTTGAAGCTCTGAATCAAAAGGAATGCATTCATACAGTCTCCAGAACTAGAGCATCAGTTACATGTAAATGTTTGCGAGGCTTTTGATTTAAGACAAAGTTACAATCCTCATTTTTGCAGGCAGTGAGCTAAAGGACCAAAATACTGAAGGACTTGTCTGAGAGCTAGCTAGAGCATATGGACCCAGCTCATTCAACCTTCAATTCATGCCCTGACCGACACACTGTAAAAAATTCTGCATACTGTGATAGGACAAACACCCTATACTCTTGGCTCCAGCTGGTCAATGATACAGGTGCCTAAACATTCAGTATATCTGTCTCTTCAGCTCCTCTCGTTTTATTAGTGGATGCCAAATTTGAATCCAATCCAAACATGAGCCTCTCTATCTCCAGATTTTCTATGACAAGTCCTAGCACAGAGGCAATGGGTTAGGTCAAAGAAAAACAATTAATGTTTTCACTGAAGAAAGACGTCTAAACACATAAGTGCTTTGGATTTCTAGTGCTGTAGGGTTTTGGCTTTTTGTCCTTTCATGTAAATATACTGTGTGATGGAAACAGGTTTCCCTTGTGGAAAACTTTTGTGGAAATAACAGTTGATAATTTCCTTCGGGGGGGGGGGTGGGGGGGAGGAAATAGTGAGAGGGAAAACAAGCAATCCCCTCCACTCTCAGCTGATACTCAAGCTTCTAAATATTTACACTTGAAAGTCTTTGGGCACCTTTGAAGTCAGATGTGAGAGATTTTCAGACCGCTTTCTCTACAGATGGCTCTGAGGACCCCAAATTTTACAAGGTGCTTTCTTAAACAAATTCCTTTCCACAGCATCCTCTGTTCACCCTTCTGATGTGTATGACCACTTGCAGTCCCTTACCCACCATACCCCTCTCCCAACAACTCAGTTACTTCTTGGTATTCAACTTCTAGGATCCAGGTACTCTACCTGGAAAGTCTTTTTACCTTAAAAACCAGTAGTGATAGATCACAGAATTATCACTAATCATAGAACCATTAAGGTTGGGAAAGACCACTAAGATCACAGAATCACAGAACTGCAGAGTTGAAAGGGACCTCAAGAGATCATAGAGTCCAACTCCCCTGCTAAAGCAGGTTCCCTGTAATAGGTCACACAGGTAGGCCATCCAGATGGGTCTTGAGTATCTCCATAGAAGGAGACTCCACAGCCTCTCTGGGCAGCCTGTCCCAGTGCTCTGTCACCCTTACTGTGAAGAAGTTCTTCTGCATCTTTGTATGGAACTTACTATGTTCAAGTTTTAGGCTATTACTCCTTGTCCTATCTCTAAGCACCACCAAGAGGAGCCTGGCCTCATCCATTTGCCTTCCACATCCCTTTACATATTTATAAACATTTAGCAGATCCCCTCTCAGTCTTCTTTTCCCCAGGCTGAACAGACTCAGGTTACTCAGCCTTTCCTCATATGGGAGATGCTCCAGGCCCTTCCTCATCTTTGTGACCCTCTGCTGGACTCCCTTCTAGGAGATCCCTGTCTTTTTTGAACTGCGGAGTCCAGAACTGGACACAGTATTCTAAATGCGGCCTCACCACACTGAAAGTTAGAGGGGGAGGATCACCTCCCTTGACCTGCTGGCCACGCTCTTTTAAATACCCCCCAGGATACCACTGGCCTTCTTGGCCACAAGGGCACACTGCTGGCTCATGGCCAACTTGCTGTTCACCAGGTCCTTCTCTACAGAGACCCTTCTCCAGCAAGTCAGCCCCTGACCTGTACTGATACATTTGGTTATTTCTCCCCAAGTGCAAGACTCTACACTTGCTCTTGTTAAACCACATCAGGTTCCTCTCCACCCAGCTCTCCAGTCTGTCCAGCACGTCAACTATTCCTCCCAGCTTTGTATCATCAGCAAACTTGCTATCCCTTCATCCAGATCACTGATGAAGATGTTGAACAAGACCGGACCCAGCACTGACCCCTGGGGTGCACTGCTAGTTACAGGCCTCCAACCAGGCTCTGCACCACTGATGACAACCCTCTGAGCTCTGCCAGTCAGCCACTTCTCAATCCACCTCAACATCTACTCATCTGTCCCACACTTAAGTTTTGTAACAAGGACGTTGCGGGAGACAGTGTCAAACACCTTGCTGATGTCGAAGTACGCAACATCCACTGCTCTCCCCTCACCAACCCAGCCAATGATGATATCATCCAACCATAGTCACTGCCATGCATTTGAATTTGATCTTTATGACAAACTCTTTTCTCTCTAATGAGTTATGAAAATACATGTACCTCCATGTCTACAGAATGGTGGACACCAACAGCTCCAGAGGAAACAAAGCCATGACCAGAGGTATCCAAGGGGCAACACTCAGTCATCACAATCTAGATTCAGCCACATATATAGCTAATTCAGACAGAGGTATAATACACCGTCATATTAAAGAATCATTTTTGTATGACTACATAGAAATGGATTAGGTTGGAAGAGACCTTTAAGACCATCTAGCTCCACGGCATTCATTCATCACTGAAGTCAATTCTACCTACTGAACAAGCCCACAGCAGTCCCCTTCTTGTTCCCCCATGTTCAAACTCTTCTTTCCTCTACAGTAGCATAACACACTAACCTAGTTAGGCAACGCAAACCACTCCTTCCTGACTCCTTCCCTAACAATCTTCCTTTCCTTTGTACCATAGCATTGAAATCCCTATGTGCTAGTTAGCATCATGCTCAAAAAAGATACAAAAGCAAGCAGACAGGGCACCTAGAAAATTACCCCAGATTTTAGAAAATTTCAGCCATGGTCTTTAAGTCTGCAGTCTCCCATAGCAAAGCAAATTCCACGTGCCCTCGGAGCGCTGCAGGAATGGTATTAATGTATTGGCAGTAGAGCCCACAGTTTCTTTTCCAGAACCCAGTTGTGCCGGATAAATAAATCACCTGCAGCCATTTATGTGCAAATAACCTGTGCCAAGGGGCCTTTTGGAAGGAAAGCTTCGATCTGTGTTCATAACAGCAGTGTTGTAATGGGAGCAAATAAACATGCGTACTTCCTCCTCGTCCTCTCCCCTCCCACAGTGCTTTTGTAACACTGCACTTTCCCTTGCTGAGTTAAAGCTGAGAAGCAGCATTTTGCATTAAGTAGACGGCTGTTACAGAGGAGAAAGAGCCACAAAGTGCACTTAACAAAACCCACCCTCTACTCCAGAGCTGGGAGGTTAAAACCAGAGAAGAGTGAACGTGTCTCATTTCCCCATCTGTAGCCAATTCCCTTGACAGGCCCCATTAAAAAGCCAACCAATTCTGGCACTCTGGATCCCAGAGGAGCCCCCTGACACAGTTATTAAATAAAGTACACCAGATTTCATTGTGAATGAGAATTGCTTAACATAAGCGCACCACTTAAAGAGAGAGGGGAAGTGCAGAAGCAGATTTGAACCTCTGGATTCTTTCACTGCTGGCACTCTCCTCCGCTGCCAATGTCAAAGCCCTTCCTCCACACCTCCTGCACCATGGCAGCCTTCCTCAACTTTCTCTGAGCATTCACTCTGAAAAAAAGCTTAATTCAAAACAATTACACCATCAGTCTCAAGTTTCTCCCTCTGTGTCCTATTAAGTGCACTCACACTAGCCACTCCGAACATCATTACCTTACCTTATGCACGCGCAAAAAACATTCCCATCAGTCTCATTTTCCAAAGAAAAGTGGGAAATAAAATACGCTTTTTCCATATATATATATATATATATAAAGTTTTTAAACCAGCTGTACTTTAGCTGTGTTCACATCCCAATGTGCCCACAAGAACATTCATGGAAAGAAGACAAACTAACAAGTTTGTTCCTGGAGACATCCACTGTCATAGGACAAGCACCAGAAAGCAAATGACAGAGTCCACAGGCAGCCTGCTCCTCTGATTTTATTCCCTGAGTGAAATTGTAGGAATGGCACCCAAGACCTCAAGCTATTTCTGTACAGGTTTTTTTTGTGATTGAACAACCATCCAGAAAATAGCCAGCAAATTTCAAATCAGCAGAGACATCTGGGCAGACTTCCATCTGGTGATGACTATTTCCAACACGATATTTGTCAGGTTCACCATTATTTGTTGCCCCTGGAAGTATGTGATGACAGCTACTCTCTGGCAGGGCCAGATGAAGTCTTTCCGGTGCCCCAAGCCCTTTGTCAAGAGGAAGCCCCACGCTTGCTACAGGTCGCTCCTTGCTGAGGCTGTGCTGTTGTACTTACAGTATCCAACTTCCCCCTGCTTGGCAGAGATCTGACTTCTGTTTGCTCCTCATTCAGAGCAGACTACTTTCTCCCACCCAAAGAAACCCACCCATTTGTAAGAGGTAGGAAAAAAAGTGAAATTCCTTCATTTGCAAAAGCTGAAGGATCTCCATCTGCCTACCACAACAGACCACCAGAAACACAAACTGTTAAAATGCACAGTTCTCCCCATTGCCTTAAACACAGGGCACGTGTGTCGGGGCACTCTCCCCATAAGCACAATTCTTGAATGTGATGGAAGGGGTCAGAGAGTGGGGAGGCTTCCCCTCCGTCCTCCCACAACCATCAGGCTCTGCTCCACCTGCGCTCATTTTTTATCAGGGTTTTCCACAAAACAGTAGAACAAGTGAATAAAGAGAACAAGGATATCTCAGGAATCTCTTCCACAACTGATTCCGTATCTCTATCTGTATTGTCTCAGGCGTAGAGTTTCCCAATGCATCACTACTACGTTCAGGAACAAAAAAAAAAAAAACAAACCACCAGAGCGCATAAAAAGCTCACGGTGTCAATTCTTACTGATAAAGTTTGAAAATATTTCATTAAAAGCAACATAGGCAGACCAAAATAGACTGAGAAAAACCCTGGTTCCGTATGGCATTAGCTACCAGCACAGCCCTGGAGGGAGCCTGTGGTCCAGGAGCTCCCAAGTTTACTCCCAGCCTAAGGAAGCTGCCACAAATTGAACTCTGCTTTCACTATCAGAGAGAGCTGCATGACTTCTCCTGCTCCCAGAAGCTGCTAAAACCCTGCTAAGAGGACATCTTCTTAATTTGCATTATCTTGGTCATTTTCAATTCATCCGAACAGAGCTGGCAATTAGTGGTTGTTGGTAAACTCTGCTGCAAGCTCCAATCAGCACTATGCTGCTCTGGCTCTATTTTTACAAATTCCTGCAGTTACAGACATTGCAGAGAAACAGTTTTGACAGCTTCTGTCCCATGAAGTTAAAGTTTTCCCCAATTATAGCAGATAATGAGAAGACCAAGCTCAGTAAAAAACATACAGCCCTATGACCTGAGGACTGCAGTGCCCAATTTGTGGGAGAACATTGAGCATCAGGATGCACATGCTGATAGATTGGGTGCAGAGCCACCAGGCTGACTGAGAAGGAACACTTTTGTTTGTTTGTTTTGCTTTTTTAATTATAGGTAAAGAAAAATCCAGCCTGAAGTGTCATGAGATCACCTGGACTAGCCTGTGGCAGCTGGAAGAAATATTCATAGCTTGAAGCCTGTGCAATGGGAAGGAAGCAGCATGGCAAAAAGCAAAGTATGGTGGACCGGGATGAGATGGGAACAGTGATTGCAAGGCAAACGATCTGATGGATGTCAAGATGTAAACCTTGACAGATGGAGTTCTTGTGTTATCCAACCACTGCTTTCCTCATCGTGCACTATCTCATGTGGTAGAGCTTTCACTGCTGTTGCTCTGAAAGCCTCTGCTCTGCATCCTGCCTTTTGAAGAGCCTTCTTGCATCGATCTGCCTCATTTACTCCCCTTCCCAGTTCAGTTCCTCTCCTGACAGCATCTCTTATTCTCCTTTGCCAACCATCCTGCAGTTTTTCTACTTTTGATCTCATTCCTCTCCATCAAGTATTTAGGATTCCCATCTGTAAGAGATGGACAGTGTAACACTACAAAACAGCATGCCAAGGCAGTGGATTTGCCAGTTCAGAGCGTTACTGACTGAAGCAAGAGACTGAAGAGACTCTCACGTACAGCTGCACAGATGTTTGCTGTCTTCTAGCTAGGATAAGATAGAGGGATACCATTTCCATCTTCCTTAACAGAGCTCTTTCTATATTTTATGACCTCAACCAACAGTTAACATTGCCGTGTAGAAGTTGCTACCACATCCAGCCTCAGAAGAGATGCATTCCCCAAAGTGCATCTGTGCAGGATCCTTCAGATGCAGAGGGATAAAATACAGAGTGTTTAGATAAAGCGTCCAGTTAGCTTTACTTTATTCACCTATGGCGTATCTGTGACAACCTGCATTCTGGCCTCTGCCTACAAGCAAAGAGGTTAAAAGACTGGGGAGGGAAAACAGTTTGTCTAGTAGTCACTGAAAACCGGTGCAGCTGAAATTTCCATTTTATACAGAAAGCTGATGAGGAAACTGCACGAGGAACTCTGCAAGCTGGAGAGGACACTGGCAGGAACACCACTTTCTTCACAATTGAAAATGGTTTGAAGCATCTCTGCAGACAGCCGCCTCAAAGGCCACAATTCATTATTCAGTGAAACATTCCATCCATTTTCACCACCCTACAGAACAAATGCAGCAGACAGCCATGGATCACAGTGGAGCCAGCACAGCAGAGCCACGGAATGAAAAACTCCCTGTATTACCCTCACTTCTCAGTCCCCATCAGCTTGGCATCCCCTGCCCAAGGAACATCCTAAAGATGAACCAATGCAAGCACTGCAGCTGAAGCCTGGAACAAATGAGAAGACTTTTTTCTCATCCAAAATCCAGTGTAACCATTTGCCGAGACAGGCAAATGCTGCCTGGGGGCCAGGCAATATGGCAGCTGCTCTGGATGACTTGTTGGGGCCAGAAGCCACTCACCATGTACCTGTGATGCTGTGCCACTGCTCCTGCAACCAGGAGCACACCTGTGAGCTTTACCTGTACAGGAACACACAGGGCTGCTGGGGCTGCTCCTGCACCCCATGATTTCCACTGGAAATATCTCCTCTTGCTTCTCCCCAGCAACAAGATGGGAGAGGCAGACCAAAGTCTAGCAGCTTTCAACCTGCCAGATGAGACCAGAAGATTAAGGGCATGCCGTCTCCTGTGCTCAGCAGCAATTAATTTAAAGTGATTGAGAGGCAGGTGAAACCTCCAGCCTAATGGTCAGCTGGGGCATGGGAGAGAAAATGAGCCATGTCATGGTCCCTATGGTTATCATCTTCTGCCACAAAGAGTAAGATTTGATTACCCCCTTCTTAATATAAAATTACAAACAGTCATAAAATTATCCAGGCCTTTTCTGAAATCCTTTTACAATAATTAGCTTCAGTGACCTCCTGAGGCAAAGATGGCTGTGTGCAATAAAGGACAAGTTTATTCTATGTTAACATACCTGTGCCTTGTAATTAATATCCAGAACAGACAAAGAGACTATTACAGGGACATCCTCGTAGGAATGTTAACCTCATGGGCTCAAAGAATCCCAAACAAGCTGCATAGACTTGCGTGTGCACAAGATGACAGTGCACAACCTAGTGGACAGTAAATCACTGCAGAAACAGTGGGTGGTAAACATGGCTGGAAAAGGAGCAGGCATATTCAATTCCGTGGGGAAAGTGTCAGCCCAGACCCAAACAAGTCTCCATCCTACAAAGACAGCCTTGAATATGGTATGAAGAGCCCAGGTACTATACAAATGTATTATAGATCCCAGGGAAAATGCTGCATCTCTGGCTAGGTTGCTGACTGCTTCATCTGCCCGTTCCACATGTTATCTATAATACAGGGATTAGGGGAATTCCATTCCTCTGGAGCAGAAGAGGGGAAAAAAAAATACGTCAGCACACAAGTTATACGTTAGTAATGGAGTTGTTCATATTATAGAGCGGCAAAGTGATTTGAGCTCCAGATGCAGAGACCTCATTGTGCTTTCAGCTGAAACATCCATTTGTTAATTCTTTGACCCCAGACTTACACTTCCCTGCCTCAGCACTGCTTTCCACACACATTCTGGAGATGTGATCAGAGTTTCCAGGGAGAGCTAAGGCTGAGTCACAGCCCTGTGACTGAGTGAGGACTTGCTGGGCTTTTCATACTTTTCTCCGTCGTCCCTCTCCCAAGGCTTCCAAAAAAACAAGTATACATGGTTTTCTTCCTGCAGTAGCCAGAACAGCCATTTCTTCCCACTGAGTGGGCTCCTGCACAGGGCATGGAAGAGTCCAAGCGTAAAGTCAAGTTTCAAAGGAACTCAGCAAGACAGGGCTGTCCTCAACGCTACTGCTGACACAAGGTGCTCCCTCTGCTCCATAGAGCTGCAGACCTAACAGGGCAGAGAGTTCAGCACCTTGTAATCATGGATACGTGCCAAGGTGCTATGACCCAGCCAAAGGACAGAGACACATTCTCCCAGAAAACCTGACTTGCAGTTTCTATCAAAAACTGAGCAGAAGATCAGCAGTAGCACACATAGCTGCAGGCTATGAGAGAGACACAAAGGTCTGAAGTGACACAGTTTCCAACAAACTTCCTAGAAACCAAGTACAACACACGTGCATTCCAGCTTTCCTCACTTGACCTTCCTCACCTCTCTGAGGCTCATACCTTACTGGGTGACCCCCAGTGCTGCATAACAGAAGAAAGGAAACTTCCCAGCATCACATTTTGAGTCAAAGCTGCATAAAGAAAAACAGCCCTGTAAGGCAGGCACAAAAAAAAAAGCAAGGGCAGTTCTGAGCAACACAAGATACTCAGTCTGTTTTGGCCCAAATAAATCAGTGACTCCAGGACACTGTGAGGGATCTAGGACAAACAGAGAGTTCCTGGCTTCCAAGCCTACGCGTGAACCACAGGGGAGAAACTACAGAGAGAAGGAAATCTTCACAGTGACAAATGGGGACAGGAAAACACAAAGACAAGGCAGATTTGTCAAGGTAGTGGCTGACTGGTCCTCCCCAATCCTATCAGGGAGTTAATTCACCTCACCATTCCCTTCAATTTGTGTTCACAAGCAATCAGCTCTTGCAGAGTGAGCACACAGCGTCCTGGTTTTACCTGACACCAGTTTTTCACATTAGCCAGAGCTCTCTGGGCTCGTGCAGCAGCCCAAAGCAAGGCACTGTATGATCGACTCACACAGCTAGGTTGATCTTGAGTGTATATACATGGGTTGGGGAGGGAGGCAGGAAGAAGAAGGGCAAGCCTGAAGTGAGAAACATAATGAAAGCAAGGAGAGGAGCACAGTGCAGCTTCCCCAGCTCATTAACCCTACCCTGGGCTGCAGAGGGCATGTTGGCTGCCAGCTGAAAGCATGCAGCAGCAGGGAGGTGCCCTGCATGACTGTGGGGACCCCAGAGGAACTGACAGGGAGAGGCACAGCTTGTGAGACAGAGCTTGTTTTTCTTTCCACAGGGAAGCAGGAGAGCAAGGAAGAGAAAGAAGTTTGACGGTAATCATCTTCTACGTTTGTGAAGAGCTAAGAAACTTTGTCTGCTCACTAGGCATTTCCCAGTGTGGTGTTTCCCCACTGTGAGGTTTCTATCTCACGCCTGACTGACTCTTCTCTTGATTTCTAGTAATTAGGAGCCTTCCAGCCTGCCCAGAAAGAGGCTCTGCTTGCAGCATCCTCCTTTTCAGGGACCAGTTGGATGCTATTAACTCACTGACATTTAAAACCCCCTGGCTCTCCATCAGAGCCCCAGCTGGTGGGGCCACAGTGCGTGCTCATCTCACTGCCGTGCATCTCCCCTCCAAACCCAGCTCTTCTAGGGAAACAGAGCAGTTAATAAACTCCAGAGGAAAAACAGATCAATCAGGGTACTTGATTCAAACACTGACACAGGACATTGCTCAAGAAAGGATTCAGCTGCCCTCAGCAGTGAAGTGAGGATCACTACAAGGTCCCCTAGGAAGCTCCTGCTTTCTTTAGCACAGTCTGTATTTCACATGTCCACGTGTGTATATAATAAAAATAATTGCTGCCTGTCATCATTAGAGATAAGCGAGACAAAGCCTGTGCTTTTAATAAACCAATATGGATTTCACATTCTGCTAGCTGCCTAAGCTGCAGCAATTGCTGCTTCCTTTGGAGACTGATTTTGCCTTAGGCCTGGCCTTAAGAGGTTATCTGATGAATTTTAGTTACTTGGGAAAAAGGGACAAAGGACAGACCTCCCTTGGAAGTGAAGATAAAATGCCTTTAAAGCAAGGAATCAGAAGATGGCCCTAATACAAACAGACCCCCAGTAACCCTCCTGCTTGCACATGCCTTTCACTTCTTTGGGCTGCATTCTCCTTCAGCCTTCAAAGAACAACTCAAAAAGAAGACTGAGCTCCTCACAGGGAGCTCCAGACAGGGGACAGGTTGCAGAAGTAACAAAAAAGCCACACATCCCCCTACAAACCCTATTCTGAATAAGCCTGCCTGCATCTAGATCTTGAAGGAAAGCAGCGTCATCAGAGATGATGAGCAGAGAGCAAAGCATCCAAAATTATAGGCCTCTTCCATACAGCTGTCCAGTCTCTCTCCCTTGTGGCCATAGTGACTGAGAAGAAAGAGGACAACTTTCAGAGCTTTTCTGGGGGCCAGAACACCGGTGCCATGGGAATCACAAAGAGCTGTGGAGCAACTGATTCACTGCTATGAGGAAGAGCAGCCATAAGGCTGTTCCTTCTCATGCAAAGACGTGGCCCTCAGGAGAGCGAAGAAGCAGTGGAGCTTTCAAGGTTTGGCATGTTTGTCTGAATTTCCTCTCCTCCTTCATGCCACCTCTCATATTACTGCTGGCCTACAACTTCCCATGCTGTGTTTTTTGATCTCCCCTTAAATATACTGAATCACAGAATTGCTCAGGTTGGAAAAGACCTTAAAGATCATCGAGTCCAACCATACTACCCTAACTCTAACAACCCTCTGCTAAATCACATCTCTGAGCACCACATCCAAACGGTTTTTAAACACATCCAGGGGTTGTGACTCAACCACCTCCCCGGGCAGCCTATTCCAGTGCTTAACAACCCTTTCTGTAAAAAGACTCTTCCTGATATCCAGCCTAAACCTCCCCTGGCACAACCTGAGGCCATTTCCCCTGGTCCTGTCACCAGTGAGAAGAGACCAACCCCGCTCTCACTGTAAGCACCTTTCAGGTATTGGAAGAGAACAGTAAGGTCTCCCCTCAGCCTCCTCTTCCCCAGACTAAACAGTCCCAGTTCCTTTAGTCGCTCCTCGTAGGGCATATTCTCCAAGCCCTTCAGAACCCTTGTTGCCCTTCTTTGGACCATCACATGGAACAGAGTAAACTAACAAATATGAAGAGAAAACAGCAGGGCAGAAAAACAGTCAGAGTTTAGATGCCAGTTTGCATATATTTTGTGTGAGCAAGTGATGGAACCCAAGAATGACTGAAAGCAGTGAAGAGGAAATACGTAAGAAGGACAGACAGGTTATCAGTCATTCAGCCTGTCCTCCATTCTCTTATGACTCTCTCACGTTTCTCCCCTTACCCAAAAGATGGATATAACTAACTCTTCTGTATTTATAGCGGTAGGGAACAAACAAAGAAAGAGGTTGGGAAAGAACCCCAAACCTCACTTCTACTCACTGGAGCAAAGGAAAGAAATGAGGAAAAAGCTCACCCCCTACGGTTAAATCAGTAGTCTCTAAAGGAAGAAATGCTCCCAACCATGAGCTGCAGTGCCTTTGTCCTGAATGTAATGTTACTCACATCTACCCTTGACTCTTAGTTACTGAAGTGGAAAGGAAAGGCCGCTGTGTAGTGGTTTGACTTTTACACCCCTGACAAGGTGTGCTGGCTTTGGTGATGGAACTGATAACGAAGGCACTACAGATGACAAACACTGTGGCAGCTCAAGCTTCTGTTATGATGAATAATCCCCTTTCAGAGTTTCAGCTCATTTATTTTGCCCAATCCCATTTGCAAGCAGAACTGCTGTGCATTTGCTGACACCACACATGCAGAGAACTGGAAGGCACTGGAAGGAGACTGGAGGAACTGGCTATGGATGCCAGCTATTTTCTACAGTTACACAGAAACTGCACCTTCCCCTGGAAGCTGATGGGATGGGGAAGAGCTGTGCTCCTGGGTCTAAGGCAGAAGGAGATGCCGAATGCAACAGTTATAAATAGTGAAGCTTTGATCACTTCCCTAGCGACACAGCTTTCATACTGTGGCATATGTGCTTCATCCAGCTGGGACCAGAGCACACGACAGCTGCTGCTTCTGCCTGCTCCCTGCTGCAAGAGGCTATGTGGGGAATTGCTGTGAGTTTCCCACTGAGGAAAAAAAGCCCAGAACATTAGTACCATGTTACATCCCAGATGCCATCAGAGACTTTTTGTTTTTTAAAGGTAGTTTTGCTAGTAGATATACAACAATTAATCCGCATGTTTTTCAAACTAATACTGATGCAATGACTTGTTTATGCAAAATAGCTAACTGTACAAAAATTAAATGCATCCCTAACCTGCCTCTTCTCCTCTCACTGACAGCTGGTATGGTTTAAGATTATCTCATCGGTACTTTGCAGTGGACATGACATTCATGTGATGTAATTAAGATAATACATTCAGTAATGATCTTGCAGTTTAGCCAATGATAGCTTGCTTCTACTACAAGGCAGCTAACCCTATAAAGCAGCCAACAAGGTGATGTCTCAAGTTGCATGATTTAATTCGCAGCACTGATCTGAAATAACTGCAGAACATTTTAATCTGAAGCGACTGGGGGTAGCTGGCAGAAACACGCACCCAGGCTGCTCATGCCGTTCTACAGAAGATGGACAATGGCCTGTAAGCTCTGATTGCAGCCTTTGTGCTCTGCTGAACGCCTTGTCATCTGGCACTAGAAGCAGGGTAGCTGCCCTGGTGAGGGACACCAGCTAAATAAACATGGTCCAGAAGCAAAGCTATGTGAAGAAGATGGTTGCTGAGGTTTCTAACATGCTTAAGATTTTGGTTGGGTTGTTTATGTAAGGGAATGTTTGCTTTGCTGTGTTCATTGCTCTCCTACTACCCAATGAAGGAAGCAAGAAAAAAAAAAAGGAATACTGTGTGGGAGGAGGAGGAGAGAGCAGGGGTAGAGAAGATGGTATCTCTTTGCTTTCTAGACCCCAAAGAAACAAGCTTTCCTGTAACAATGATGTAGCAAACAGGCATCCCTGAAGAAAATACACATCCTTGAAAGATTCATTTATATTTAATACTCGAGTGTTTACAAAATAAAAGGTGGACGGCAGCCTCCTGCAATCATTTTGTTACTTGCTTAGCTTTGTGTGTAGTCTTCATGGAGTCACTGCCTCCCTACGTGTGCCTTCTGGCACCCGTCCCATGGGCAGAAGCAAAATTAACAACACCAGAACTTGCTGCAAAGATGAAGTCTGCCCCTTGAGCAAGAGCCGACTCAGACACAAGGACACTGCACGCATGTGTGGCACAGCACGACCACGCACACGCAGCTCCAATGCACTGGAAGAAAACCAGAAAGTGGTTTTGAAAGGGCCTAGATCTCCTAAATAATTAATAAGAAAATAGCCCTGTCTGTCAGAAATGAGTTCAGTGACATCCCCGAGGAAAAGGCATCTGTTTGATATTTGGCCTAACTGTGTCACAAGGCGGGGGGGGGGGGGGGGGGGGAAGCAAGGCTGATGCCAGAAATAATGACACAAATAAACGAGTAGATATGCTGGAATATTAGCAAAGATACAAAGTTGATGTTTTGTCTGCTAAAGGACAAGAATACTACCCAGATAAGGAAAGGAGATTTCAAGAACGCTCCATTGAAGAACACAACCACAACTCTTTCCATTACTGTACCTACTCACAAAGAAAGTACCACCATTTCAAAGACTTTTGGAAGGCATGCTTTCGCTGCTTATCCTTGCTGTGGTACAGAGGAAGCAGCAGGTGACTTATCTGTCAAGTTCACATGAACTTCCATACTGCACTAAGAACAAGGGAAGCAGCTTATTTGGGCATGGTAGTGACAGGTCGATGGTTGGACTAGATTAGCTTAGTGGTCATTTCCAACCTTAATGATTCTATGATTTCCTCCACAGTCATCCACACAGTGGCAGGTTCACTGTATGGCTGCATCCACAGAACAACAATGTAGCCTGTAGGAAAGCCACATCCAGTCAGCTGTACTACTGCTGTGCACGTCCACCAAAGGAGAATAAATACATGGGAAACACAGAATCATCTAGGTTGGAAAAGGCCTTCAAGATCATGAAGTCCAACCATCAGTCAGACCAGGCAAGTCCCATCACTAAACCAAGTCCTATAGTGCTGCATCTACACGTCTTTTCCATTTAATATTTCTCCCTCTCACACTGAAACCCACCCACCCTTGCAACTTCCATCTCTTTCCCCTTACAACCACTTTGTCATTCTACTGAAACACTTCTGAAGTTTCTTCCTCAAAGCCAGCTTTAGTTCTCTTCTTCAAGAGAAACAAATAACCAAGAAAATTCTTTGGGAGATACACTCCTGCGAATCACTCTATTTCTACCAAGATCAGGGGATCATCTATGTCCCATATTCAAGTACTGATAGAAAATGCATTAAAATAAATAAATGAATAAATAGATGAAGATCCTCAAATCATCCCATTCCTCTTCTGCTGTAATTTCTTTTTTTTTTTTTTTTTTTTTTTTGCATAGAGTGAAGGAAAACTCAATCCAAAACACCATTCACAGAATCCTTCATTTGCATCTTAAAATGGGGAAGTCTGTTCTGCTTATTCTGCTCTTTAATTATCCTAACGAAAGCAAATGTGAATCTCCAAGGGTTTGGTCCCTTTCCGACTGATTGCTTTTAAGCTCAAAGACAAGCAGCCATCAAAATGTTCATTTGTTAGCATGCACATCTGGGGAAGATTCCCCAGGTACCTTGAGCAACGTGGACAATGTCTTCTACTAAGGAGAGAAGCTAAGCAAGACCTCTAATTTTCTGCCTGTGGAAAGCACATGAAAAATCAGCTCATGCTCCAGAAAAACACAGAGGCCACCAGCTTCAGGCAGCACAGTCCTCTTCAGCTGTGGAATATAATTCAGGAAGACCTTCCATCCAAGCAGAGCTAGTTGTATGATATACTTAAAGGCTCCCATCCAGTGTCAGTTCAAATTAAAGGTCTCACACAAAGTGAGGGCAACAGTTTTGGTTCATACAGCTCTTTGTGAGGGCCACTGCTTACACTGAGAAGCCAGAATCCAAGAGATCTGAGCCCTTCCCATGTTCTGTAATTAGTTTTCTCCTTCCTCTGAATGCATGCCCACATCTCAAGCAGATGAGGAGACAAACTTTCCCCTTACAAGAAATCCGTATGACACCTAGCAGAAAGAGACTTCTAGCCGTTGCTGTAACATAAATAATAAATGACTGAAATAATAAATAGAAATAAGGCATTCTGTTGCAAACAAAGCCAACATGTCAGTGGATGTGTTTGGTTTTTTAAAGCATATTCAAACACCAGCCTAAGCTCCGATGTTAACACACAGTATCTTTTTTAAAGCTCCAGAGAAAGCAACACAAGTCAGTGGGTAACTATTCAACTCTCAGCCCTTCTGAACATTCATATGGATAACTAACTTGATTTGTTCATGTAACAGTGCAATATCTTCCTTAATTGCTTCATATTCCATTTCTGCTGCTTAGACTTAGGATGTCTCAGCATCACCCATAAAAACTCAGTGGGTTTCATGACAGCTGTAGAGAATTCAGCCAGCAAAATTTGCCTCCCGCTGCCTTGAACAAGAACACCAGCAGCATCCCTGAAGCAGACAGTCTAGTTATTAACCACCCTGTCCAGAGCCCTGCTTGTATCAGCATCCAAGAGAAGGAATGCAGTTCACGTGGTGGGACTCCACTACAAAATTCACGATACCTGGGCTCTCCCATCAGCTAGCTAGCCTACTAAACTGTCACAGGAAAATGAACAGCCTGTTTTATTTCCTCATGCACTTGTTTTCTGCTGTTTTACTCAGATGGCCTCTCTTGTGTCCATGTGGACAACACAGCATGAAAAGAAACTTGTTCTGGTGGAACACTCCAGGTGCCCTTGAGAGTCAGAGGCATGGCTCAAAAAGCACCTCCATTTTATCTGAGGAAACGGGAGGCAGGGTCACCTGCCTGTTCCTTTGTGCATACACTGTTGTCCCATGTGAAAACGCAGAAATATGGAATATTCCAACAACACCAGCGAAAACACATTTTACCAGCTACAGGACAAAACGCGAACATGAAAAACTCCTGCATCTTCCCCCACCCAGAACTGATGGCTGTGTTGAGTCAGAATAAACCAGCAGCCACTTGAAGAAGCAACCTGAATTTTGCTTGCTGTTAAAAGAGAGGAGAAGAATGATTTCTCAAGTGTAAGTAAGCCAAGGATGAGACCGAAGAAAGAAGACCAATAGGATTTATTTGTAATGACAAGTGACAAGTGATCACCATAAAGATATTCTTGGAACAGAATCCTGCTAATCTCTGCTATAATTCTAGTCCCAAATGGTTTGGCTCTGGCAGCGCTCTTAGAAATGATATATGTGAAAGCATTGGGGATTGTCAAGAAGAGAGCCTTGCCCTGACAGTTACATTTTAGGCTCACTGGGTTTGTTTGTACTTTTTTTTTTTTTTTAAAGCTAAGGTCAGCTACAATTAGTACTTAGAAAAGAAAATGTTTATAACCTCTTGCTTTTATCATCATTAATAATGCAACAAATGTATTGAATGTGGGCAGTTTTTTTCAGCAATCTGTAGTGTTCTCCCCCTCTGGCTCAGAAAATATGCACCTCTTGAGAGAAAATCTATTTCATTAGAAACCTGATAAAATGCCTAGAAATGACAACATAAATAAGCATTTAAGTGCTGCTCCCTCTTTTACTCTGAAGTCTTTTCCAGCTGAGAGAAGCAAGAAAGAAGCCGTGGTGAGATGGAGGGAGTGAGAGGTGATGAATATTTGATCACAATTGTCTTAAATAAACGCTTCTCTCAGACTTATCCTCCTGCCATACCAACTGCACATTCAGTCTCACCTGTCTAGCATCACCTTAGAGGCAAGCCCATGGCCAAGGTACTTTGAACAGACAACAGATCAGACAGCTCCCTTCTCTTTTGCTCCTTCCTTCCCCAGTGTGCTTATTACATCCCACTTCTGTTTTCCCTCTTTCCACAAATCCATTCCCAAAAGGCTTTGACACAAGCCTTCTCCAGATCTGCTTTGTGCTATGAAGGTGGTTTGAAATGCAGTTTACGATAGTAGTCAGAGAGCTGAATCCAGCACGGCTGTGCTGAGCTCCTTTACAAGCGTCTCTCAGAAGAAGATGCCATGGCTGGAGGTGGAGAAGTGAGAGGAGAGGCAAGCCGAGAGACTGAGGGCCTCAGCTCAGACCTCCACAGTTCCACCCTGTATCTCAACTCCACCCCACTGATGACTTGGAGAGCATTCAAGCATCACACAAAGCTGGGCACCAAGACACTCTGCATTTATTCCTGCTGCTTGCTTGTACAGCCCTTCCTTCAGGACCAGCACAGCCAAGTGAGAAAAGAAAATTTCGCTCTGGGCTGAGATTCCTTCCATCTGCCAAAATGCAGGTCAAGGAGGAAATAGGAAACAAACCCACAGGTGAAAAAAACAAAAATACCCTCTCCGCAAATAAAACCAACCCCTAAATTTACCTGTGCTGCTTTAGGGAACCTCTCCAAGACCAATCTGTGCCTTTCTCTCCCCCTTCCTAGTCACCACACTAGCCCAGTATCACAGAGCCTCCATGCATTCATCTTTACTGTGTTTCGCGAAGCTGGGCAACACTGTCAGTATTCAAGCCATGAGAAATAAGGCAACCCTGAAGAACAAAATTCACCAATGTGATTCATATTTTTTCTGCAAGCCAAACATCAGAAGACTCACAAGAGGTACAACTAGGCTTGTTGGGATTCTAAGCATTTTTGAGATGCCCCCCACACATACACGCATGCACACACCATTAGTTTTAAGCTAAGAAATGTCTTAATTTTTCAAGTGCTTTCTTTGCCTATATATAAGTTGACTGTCAAATCCCCATGGATCTTGCTTCATTAGGCAAGCACCAAATTCATTGTCACACTTCCCACTTGACTGAAGTGGCACAGAAAAGTCTACCTACAGCAGCGAATCTAATACAGACTGTTAAATCCTAAACTGAAAGCTGGCTAGTTTGGGACAGGTTTCCTTTATCACATGCGACACACTGTAGCTGTGCAAATACAACTCAGTTTTCTAAGTTGAAGAATTCAGGCAAATGAAAAGAGGCATCATAAAAAATAATAAAGAAAAAAAAAAGTAGAGTTGAGGCCAAGAAATAAAGGTTTTGTACAGATGATATCTTTGGAGAAGGGAATCCATCTTACATAAATGCCAGACTACTCCATTAATCTGTTTGAAGGCGGTAGGCTTGGCTGGATTATTCAGCACTTAATAGCAGGAACCTGTGAGGAACAGCAGGTTAGGGAGGTCAGCTAGAAGGTTACAGAGGTCTACCTGGCAAAACTGCATTATGGAAATTAATCTGGAGGCATGATGGTATTACAGAGGATGTTCAGAGGCAGTAGCGAAATTTTCAGATTTTTCATATCAGTAAGACAGTCAGGTTTTCCAGTTAACAGCAGGGTAGGCAAAGGCCTCAGCTATTATGCTGCACAGGGGGTCACAGTCTATAGCAGAAAACTGTCAGGAGATGCTAAATAGAAATTCATGCAGAACAAGAACTGTAAGAATAAGTTCAGACAGAAGAACTCAAATTAAGAAAAATCCCATGTGAAATGTTGATGTTAGTCTAGCTCTCTCCAAAGCATAGAAACAAGAAAACAAGAACTGCACTGTGCCACTGACTAACCAGCCCTCTGAATGCCCAGATCTCATTTTTTAACAGGCTCCTACTAAATGTGGCCCTTAATACATTCTCTTGATCTAAAAACCCCTTATAAGAATGTTACGCCCCTGTACGTGGCATCCCATGTCCTGCTGCAAGAAGTTTCCCTAAAGGAATAATTGACACTCCTATATGGAAGGTAAAGATCTCTCTTCCTCTTCCACAGACATACTCAACAGCAATAGTTTCACATAGACATGCAACTACTTAATCTGGAGAAAAAGAAGGGAGAAGAAAAAATATCGGAAGGACTTGTGATAGCTAGTAGTGGCAACAAGAGCAGCTCCAGCCTGAACCAAGGCTGGTTGGTCAGAGGCTCCAGCACAAGCTGCAGAAAAGCACACTACAGAAAATAGCACATGGGCAGCTGCAAAGAGTGCGGAGTTTGACTGACACAGCTGTAGCACAGGCTGGGAGATGGAGGACAGGAAGACAAGATAGATGTGATGCCTTCCAGCACTTTGGCAGAGATGCTATGTGAGCACGTTTCACTTTCTATTCTGCTTTTCTTCTTCAGTCAAGTCTTCACCTGTGACTTGCATCTACTATCCCAGCTCCAGGCCTGATCCTACTTCCTTTTGTAGGCTCACCACCTCTTAAGCAAGGAAACAGTTTACTGATCCTAAACCACAGGGACAAATAACTGGAATGAATAGGGGAAAAAAAAGAAATGAGGCGTGAATGAGACTGGACCATGCATCATAGTTGGCATACTTGGCAAACAGCAGAGAACAACTTTTATTTTTTGTAACACTGGAAAACCCATTAGTGGTTTCTTTGTAGGATGTAAATGAACATTTTTTACTTTTATTTTTTCCCCAAGCAACCTCAACTGTGCTTGTTTTGGAAGCAGTGCCACTGAGCTCCTAACACCGTTCATCTCTCCACCAAGACAATCGCTCATAAACAAAAGAAAAGTGTCTGTGGTACGACTCCAGCCAAGTTACTGCAAGAAGCCTGCATGAACGTGACCCATTCTAGCACAAACAGCATGTTGCTAGGGGTCAGCATGGCACATTAATGCTTTCACCTTAATAAAAGCCATAATCAAATTCTTAGTATGGAATGTCTAATTTCTACTTGACATTAAAAAAAAAAAAAAAAGTTGAAAAGGGAAAGCAAAAAGAAACAATATTTTCTTTATATACTCAGGAAATCTTTTCTCCAGCAGATTCATGTTTTTTTCCCTCCCTTCCCTGTAAGATGGGATTAAGCACAGTACTGCAGCATCTACTGTCAGCTTGAATTCCCTGCCTCCCAGAATGGGTACTCGTAATTAAAAGCTTAGCTCACCTTATCCCTCCAGTTTCCCAGGCGAAAAGTCAAAGCCTGCATTTAATTGCATATATATGTGTGTGTATTTAAAGCCAAAGCTCTGAAGAGAGATGAGATTTGGGAGTGGGGAGGAGAACACGCACAGAGGTATTTGACATGAAGTCTCAAACAGAGAAGACTGAGAAATGGGAAGATAGGGAGAGAGAAAAAAATGAGACTGCAATTTCCATTGCAGCCTCTGCCTCCAGGCCCCTGCTTGCTGACCTCCCCCATTTTCTTCTGGTGGAGAGGCCACAACAACGCAGAGCAAAGCGAGATCACCCCTCGCCTTGCCCAGCTGGCAGTGCTGGCACTGCAGGGCATGGTTAGCCCTTTGGGCTGCCAGGGCACACCACTGACTCAGATTCAACTTGCTGTCAGCCAGAACTCCCTGGTCCCTTAATGAGTGGCTACTCTCCTGCCTCTCATCTACCAGTCTGTCTATAGATACGGGGGCATAGACTCATGCCCCTTCTCTGGCGCAGAATCACGCACTAGCTCTTGTAGAACTTCACAGGGTTGGCAATTGCCCAGCTCGCCAGTTTGCTAAGATCTCTCTGGAAGGTCTCAAGGGAGTCAGCAGCTCCTAAATTAGCAATGTCCACAAACACACTTAGTATACCTTCGAGTCCCGCATCCAATATATTCATGAAAACATGAATTAGCTCTAAAATGGAACACCATCAGTGACTGGACACCAGTTTGATTTAACCCCATTTCTGCAACCCATAGAGCCCAACCCATCAGCTAATTATTCACCTGTCACATTATTAAGATCCTGAATTCCCTTTCAATTGTCTTTTGACTTCCTTTTGCTACTTCATCACCACTGACATGAAAAAAAAATGAAACAAACAAACAAACAAAACAATACTGGATAGCAATCAGAGGACCATATGCGTCCTAAGAGCTCTGCAGAGGTGCATGGGTATTCATGATTCTGTGATCTTTGCTTCATACACACTTCCACGTCAGATGCCACTGTGACAGACTGCCCCTCCGCTGCCATTTTGTGCACATCAACAACACATAATGAATGCTGGTGGGAAGGTTCAACCTCTACTGCCATACCACCAACATCCGCTTCAGACATCATGAGCCAACACAATAAAATAGGAGACACTGCTTTCAGAGCAGCCCTCATGCAATACCATTAACATGTAAATAACAAAACATTTAAATTTTTAATATTTTTCTTAAAACATTAAAAAAAAAAAAAAAAGAGAGAGAGAGGAACAAAAATATAAAACTAGGGGGATACCTGAACTTGTTTTGGGGAAACTAAGCCATCAGGCTAGTTCAGTGGCAGTAGTTGCAATTCTTAATGAGGTCTCAGAGACTTTCTAATGAAATTTTACTCTTCTTATACTTCATCCTTGAAAATAATTATTCACAGATGTATAGACTACCAAAAAGCAATGACATGAACAAGGAATGACTGTGAAGTGAAAGAGATTTCCCTCTGGTAAGATAGGGATTATTAAAAGTCATCACCGGCTAGGGCTCTCATCGCACCGCCCAAGTTGCAGAAAGCAAAGGAAAGAAGTGGAAGAAGGAAGATCTACCCACTGTAAGTGAAGATCAGGTTCAAGATCACCTAAAGAACCTAAAGGAACACAAGTCTATGGGACCTGAGGTGATCCATTCACAGGTTCAGAGGTAACAGAGGTAACTGGCAGATGAAGTCTCTAAGCCACTATCCCATTGCATTTGATAGAGGTCACAGCAGTCTGATGAAGCTCCCACTGATTGAAAAGGGAAACATAATCCCCACTTTCAAGAAGGGGAAAAAAAAATATAAAAAAAAAAAAATGCAGGGAACTACAGGCCATCAGTCTTACCTCTGTGCCTGGCAAGATCATGGAGCAGATCCTCCTGAAGGCCCTACTAAGGCACATGGAAAATAAAGATGAAGTGACTGGTGGTAACCAACATGGCTTCACTGAGGGTAAATAATGCCTGACCAACTTGTTGGCCTTTTATGATAGATTTATAACTTCAGTAGATAATGGAAGAGCAACTGACATCATCCACTGGTCCTACGTGACATCTTGGTCCCTGAAACAGAGAAAAACGGATTTGCTGGATGGACCACTGGCTGGATAAGGAATTGGCTGGATGGTTGCATTCTGACATCGAGCTGTTGACTGCAACTCTCTAAGTAGAGACCAGTAACAAGTGTTATTCCTCAGGGATCAGTGCTGGAATCAGTCTTATTTAACATCTTTGTAGGTGACATGGACAGTGGGATCGAGTGCACCCTCAGCAAGTTTGCAGATGACACCAAGCTGAGTGCTGCAGTTGACTGCCCAGAGGGAAGAGATGCCAATCAGAGCAGCTTAAGATACAGGCCCGTGTTGATCTCATGAAGTTCAACAAAGCCAAGTGCAAAGTCCTGCACCTGGATAAGGGCAATACCAAGCACAAAATCAGATTGGGCAGATAATGGCTTGATAGCAGCCCTTAGAAGGATTTTGGGGTGTTTGTTGATGAAAGACTCAATATGAACTGTCAGCGTGTGCATGCAGCCCAGAAGGTCCATCATATCCGGGGCTGCATCAAGAGAAGTATGAACAGCAGGTAAACAGAGGTGATTCTGCCCCTCTACTCTGCCCTTGTGAGAACCCACCTAGAGAACCGTGTCCAGTTCTGGGGCCTCCAACACAAAAAGGACATCAAGCTGTTTGAGCAGCTCCAGAAGTGGGCCATGAAGATAATGAGAGGACTGGAGAACCTCCCCTATGACGACAGACTGAGAGCTGGGGCTCTTCAGCCCAGAGAAGACTCCAGAGGGGAGTTATAGTGGCCTTCCAGTACCTAAAAATGGCCTATAGGAAAGCTGGGGAGGGACTTTTTATAAGGGCATGCAGAAACAGGGTGAGAAATAGCTTTAAATTGGCAGAGGGTAGATTTAGACTAGAGATTAGGAAGAAATTCTTTACTGCAAGGGTGGTGAGACACTGGAACAGGTTGCTCAGCAAGGTTGTGGATGACCCCTCCCTGGAGGTGTTCAAGGCCAGGCTGGATAGGGCAACCTGGTCTAGAGGGAGGAGTCCCCACCTATAGCAGGGGGGTTGGAACCAAATGATCCTGAAGGTCCCTTCCAACTCAAACCATTCTGTGATTCTATGAAAGTCTTTGGTAAAGAGACATGGTCAGATTTTTGAGTTGAATATCTGATTGCTACTCTATACACACCATTTGAAATGTTGCAAGTAATGCATTTATACCAGCTGAAAATGGTGTTGTAAACATAAATTAATGAAACCACCTCACCCACTCTCATCGGCACAGCAACCAGCTGAATAGACCACACCTGATGGTAATCCTGATCACCTCTAGAAAGTTCCTGGAGCGCCTGTGTGGCCTATTTCTTTCACCACTCCCGTCCCCATTATCCCCTCAAAAGTGTATCTATCACTGCTGCCCTGCAGGCAAACGCAGCAGCTGTCTGTGCTGTCAGGATCCTTGTGGGTTTCTAACAAGCACTACAGCCAATGTCTTTGAGCATGAATTTTCTAAGTCTGCAGAAGTTTGGGGTCCACGGGCAGCGTCTGCAGTTGGTGCCACCCAACAGGCATGTCTCATTGTTAGGCCAAGAACAAGGCCAAACTTTTGGGCAGCTACCTCTGTGTGTAAAGCACCAACAGCAGGGTCCAGGCTATACAATCCCCTGCATTCCTGAGGACTTATTCCCTCTCATTGAGGATACCTAGCCCTTCTTATCATCCCAGCACACAGTGCTGATCAGTTAGCTTACCACACTCTGTGCCATCTTTTTCAAAGCATAACCACCTGGGCCTGAGAAAACCTTAGTGCCCTCCACACATTGCAATCCACAGGAAACTAGCTATCCCCAGTCAGCACAGGTCACTCCTAATAGGATTTCTGAATCTAAAAGACTCTGTCCTGTGTTTTTAGTGAGAAGGAATATCCTGAAATAGTAACCCACTTCTCTGACCCTAGCAGCACCTGCTTAGAATAGCTTGGGAAAGTCTTCCCTCCATTAACACCTCCACTTCCCAAAGTGCCCCCAAAAAGCTTATGATAACATTAACCTCAGAATTCCCTACTTCCATCCTTTGCTGCTGGCACTCAAAGAACATATGGGTATCTTGGGACTAAGCCCTGAGGAAGTGCAGAGCAGCTTGAAGTTCCTCCCTGAAGCCACAGGCAGAAGGCACCAGTGTGTGACATACAGAAGGGTTTTTCCACTCTCTATTTCTGGGCTTACTTGAGTTTCTCAGAGGAGGCTGGACTTCCTGAAACAGTTGCTGTGAATCTGTTAAGCGTGCATACACTGAGTAACAAGGCACCTTAACCTTACTGAGTCAGCTTAAAAAGCTTTTATCCATTTCCTCACGTGTTTTCTCATGGCATTGTGCAAGAAAAAGAAAGACTAATGGAAGTGGCAATCCAGAAAAGCCTTCCAAGCTCTGAGTGTGAGGCTGTCCTGAGCACCTGCCTGTTGCCTTAGTCTCTGCTCTAAAGTTTAGTGTGAATATTTACAGGCGTCTACTCAGCTCAGCACAGTTTCTTACTTAAGTTAGAAGCAAAAAATCTTGAAGCATCCTTATGTGGTTACCACAGTGGAGAGCGAGGGGGGGGGGGGAAAGGAATAAAATGAGGCAAGTTAATTGCAAGAAAACTGCAAAGTGTTTATAGGCAAAGAACTATACTGTTCATTACAAATACTACAGCCACATTTACTATATGTGATGTTCTTAAGACTACTCTCCACATAGATATTACTGTATTTATAGCACTGGCTCTTATCTCTTTACATACAGGCTGATATGACTATTATCAGAACCACCGTATTATCACTATGTAATCACTATTAATTTTTACTGCAGAATGTCCTAGGAGAGTACAGACATACTATTTAAAAGTTAAGCAACTGGCTAGACAGCTGCTGCTGCCAATATCTTACCAAGTGTGACTGCTTCATAGACTCCAGCTCCTTCTGACCACTTTTCAAAGTCTCACACCACCCAGGGGAGGGCCTGGAGGCTATACTACAGATGCACACAGCAAAAAAACAACCCCAGCTCCTCAACTACAAGGAATACCTAGCCTCCACTGCACATCTCTGTTGCAATATACAGACCGATAGACAGACAGGCAAACATGTAGCTACCCCATGTGAAAACCCTTCCCACTCGTCAGTGTGGGAGCAGGTGCTAGATTAGATGATGTAATTCAGTTTACAGGTGGTAATACTGGAGCCGTTCTCAGCTGCCCCTCAAGCTAGCGTGACCCTCCGCGTGCATGTTGCCTAGCAGAACACAGGATGAAGAGGCAGACAGAAAACAGGACTGTTAGGTAACAACAAGACATCTAAGGAAGTGTAGGGAAAACAAAGCTAATTGCCTTCCTGTTGCTCTAAAAGCCACTGCTTCCTTTGCTACTTGGAGATGCTCAGCTGTATCTCCTGTGGCTTCGATTGTGCCATCAGACTGCCAAAATGTCAGTTTCCTCTCAGATCATTCTTTACACTTCTTAATTGTAGACAGGGTACTTCATTTAATTTACAAATTGTTTTTCCTCCTTTGCAATTAAACAACTCCGCTGAAATAGTTCTCACAATATCTGTGCCCTTTCTCTCCAGCAAATTCATTTCCTCAGAGTGCAGAGAAGCAGAAGCCTTTGGAAAGCTGGTAGGTCTGGAAGAGGAATGAAGCTACTACGACCCAGCCTGGTCTCTTGAGTCCTGGGGGTCACTTCTTTAGTGTGTAGAATGAGAGACTGCAGTGCTGACAGGGGAAATAGCAAACCTCCCATGGAGAGGCTTTCAGATGGCAGTCCCTTGGGACGATGACAATTCTGCAACGTAGCCAGCACCCAAGCCCTTCTTTTTTGTCCTGACAGCTGGGAGACATGCCTGGCTGCTCGCTCCTGCTCACTTCCATACACTGCAATTTCCTCCTAGCTTTTCTGACACACAAAGCGTATACAATATAGCTATTAGCATTCTCTCTCCTCACCCTGAAATCCTGTCATAGCACATCTATCCCACTTCATCCCTCTGTTGTTTCTGAAGTGTCCACTGGATTGAGTTTCAATTTCTTGAGTTTTCAATTTCTTCTTCTCACTTAGAAAAACCTACAGCAATTTCAGCCTGTCTGTCCTTTTCACCTGCTTGACCTCACCTTGAGCTCAGCGTCTTCCTCTACCAGTGATACCACACTTGAGCTTCCTCTGCATTTCCCCTCTAGTCACATCCCGCTGCCTCTTTCCCTGCCACCTCCAGCATATGGGATCATGTCTTTAAGTCTGCACTGCCAGAGCTACTACCTTCATCTTTCTATACTGCTTAAACCTACTGAGACATCAGCATGTTTAAAAACCTGGAACTTGAGCACCAAATTCCCAGCGGCACACTGCAACCCTTTAAAAATCTCCCCTCTACACTATGAAAATAGAGCTACTGACACTCGGTCACCCTTCTGGTCCTCCCACAGCACTCTGCAAACCCAGTGCCTTTCAAGTTTGTGATTGTGCCTCCCATGCTTATACATAACAGAGCATATTACCTGTACATTAAAAGGAATATCAAATGATGCACTGCTGCTCAAACTGAGGGAAGCTGTGGCACGCAAATGGACAGCAAGGCTTTCTAAGCCAAAGATATGAGTCATCAGTCACCAGAAGCATAAAAGCCAAACTCCATAACTCAATGCTCAAGCTTTCATAATGTCTTCCCATGGGAAAAAGCTCTCTACAGTCCTTTAAGAGATCTAAAGAAGCCTTTACTTACTCATTCATCTTTCTGACAACTGAAAGCACTCCCCATCCATCCAGCTGAAGGTCACAGTAAGGACCTGCTCCTCACAGTAGGTCTTGGGCTCTTCTGCCCCACCATGCCACAGGACTTGTGCAATGCAAGATGGGGCCAGGAAACCAATGTTACCTGCCCCTTGCAACACTCCCACATCAAACAGTGGGAACACAGAACATCAAGACTTCTCTGTTTTTAAAGGGATTTAGATGTCCAATCTAAATTCTCTTTGATAAAAGAATAAAGTGCTTCAATCCCAGTGGCACATAGCAGAGGGGCCCCCAAGGCCTTCACAGCAGGCGACGTGCTGCACATCTCCAACCATGGCCAGCCCCCGCTGGTGCTGTTCTCTGCATTGTGGCCAGGCCCCAACAATGGAAAAATGGATAACTTCCCTCAATTTTCCTTCCCCAGGAGGAAACAGGTACAGTACAGCAGGTTGTCCCTTCTCCTGCTCAGAATGGGAAGGAAGCAGAAGGGATGATGTCTTCCAGGGTGGTCTTTCTGATGTTGTGGTGACAGCCGGAGAAATGAAAGGACCATAAGTCCCTCTGAAGTGACAGGCCTGTGTTTGTAGCAAGGGGGAAGAGGCTGCTCTGCCATGTGCTGGGGGGGACGGGCACCGCTGCCTTCAGTTTTTTTGACCCCTTTAGGCTCTTTTCATGTTAGTTTAATTGAACATTTTTTCTTCTTTATTTGATCACTTTCCAGGTCTGAGGAAGCTTGGAAACCTTTCAACACCGTGATGTGAACTTCACCCCAGCAAAAACCCAGCCACTATGCTTGGTTGTTTTTAGGATCACCGGCCCCACTAACAGTGAAGCCCCTAACTGCTGGAACTTGTATGGGCATACAGGGGTAGATACTCTCACAGTCCCTCAGGGATTCCCATCCAAAGAAGCAAGACAGCAAAAGGATATACAGAAAAACAGCCAAAAGCCGGAGAGTCAGGAGCAGAAGCAGCCTCTAGGCAATTAGGAAGGAAACACTGGAAACATATTTTCCTTAACCTCTCATATGGAATGACTGGGAGCAACCCAACATGGATCCTTCCTGGTGTCCCTCACTACTGTTAGTTATGGCACGGAGGCTAATAGCCCCCCCGTATGAAGACTGCCGTCAGCCTGACAATGGCTGTCCCACCATCTTAACATTTGACAGCTCTGCCTGGGGACGACCAGGAGTGGTATCAAAGGAAGTGAAGGGCCTGATGCCTGCACAGGAGATGTAAACCTGAGAATGATTCATTTTTCTTTTTTTCTTGGAAGTCATCAAACCCTCTAGAGGATGCTCTGTACTTCTGGAGATCTTTCACCTTTGTTTAGCCCTGAAGTGGCCAGGCAGTTGTGCTGCATGATCTTAGAAGGTCCATTCCAACTATTTCTCCTCACCCTCTCAGAAATCATCTGAACAGTATAACAGAAAGGGAAAGGATGCTATTAGTGAATACTCTCCTTTATAAGTAAAAAACTCATAAGAGAGAATACTGAGGTAAGGAGCCACTTTGAAAAGGCACATTCATGCCATGGTTCCTTAAAGGTGGAAGGTTATATACTGGAATAGGCTATTCACTCAGGAAGAATAACCCCTGGCATTCACTCTCAGTTCAAGGAGTCCCAGGCTAGGAGAGAGCTTCTCAATAAGGAACTGAGAAGAAAAGTGTCACATAGATAACTGACAGTCCATTTTGCTGTCTCATTTTGCATAACTCCCATTTCCAGTAGTGTAGCCCACTGTTTTAATTTTCACTTTATTAGAATAAACTAGATTTGTTCTCGCTCTCAAACCTTGTTTGGTAATAAGTGTGCCATTTACACACGTCATAAAAAACAAAATGCTCTGTGGGAGCAGTGAATAACAATTAGTGACTAAGCACTGAAGAATCATAGAGAATGATCTGGTAAATGCCTGCAGCATTTCCAAGACATAAGATGTTAGGATGCATGTTTTCACTGGGCCTCGTGGCTTTTTTGAGGTAACTCCAGACAGCAAGGCACGGAGAATAGCCCTTGGTTATATAAACTGGTATTTTCTACCACAGGAGCCAAGGGCAGCAGGATCACACAGAACTGGAAAATTCAAAGGCAACTTCGTAATGATACAGCTTGAAATGCAGATGGATATGCTGTGGGTTTTGTTTGGCTCCACTACAAAAGTAAGGCTGATGTCTATCTCTGAACAAAATGCCACCAGCAGAAATCAGGTCACGGGTCTGGCAGAGACCCTTCTCCTCTTCTCCATTTGCACCTTTGCTGTATTCTCAAGAACATTTTGTTGGTGTTGTCAAGAATCCGGTCCTACACACTCTGAGGGGCAAACTAAAAAGTATCACTGAGTTCCTCAGATCAGTGCAGCAATGTGGGCCTGTGTATTACATGATTTCTTCCAGTACAAACCACATCACTCATTAAACGCAGCAAAATTGACACTTGTTATTATAGATTCACCCAGATGCCTCCTTATAGGTAACCACACGGGGAAAAAAAAAAAACACGCGAACCACCTTTCCAAGTCTAGATCCTGCTCATGAAAATAAATCATATTGGCCTTCCCCATGATGCAGAGTTTTTTCTTTCTGCTGTGTCTTTTTCCTACTTTGCTCTTTCAGTTTGAGTTCTTGATTTTATCATTCTGTAGCTTTTCTATCTCTTTTTCCACTTAATCTTATTTTTTTTGTGTGTGTGTTTGAGCACTGGCCAGATGAGAGACCTTCACTGCTGTCTCCTCTGGGCAGGAATGTTCTCCTAGGCCAGCTCTCGTCAAGTCACCATGTACCTTTTTATTTGTGACATCAACTCTTCAGTCAAGAGAATGGACTGACTAGAAGAATAAGAGTTTGTCATGTTTCCCAACTATCTAAAGGCTCTCTTCTTTCTCCCCACACCCTGCACACCTTCCACCATAGGGCCTTTGCATGGACATAGAAAAGGTCCCACTGCACAGTGCGCTGGATCTGTTCCTTGCCTTCTACAGCAGCGGTACCCGAAGGTTGAAGCAGGTTTTGCTCATTAGCCCGAAGCACATTACAGCTGAACTAAAAATCGCTAGCAAAACTGGATCTACTCTGGCTCTGCAACAGGCCACCTCATGTGCCTCTGGAACTGAGACTTGGATAGGCAGCCAAGGCTGCCTTGGTGCTGGCAAAGTGTTGAGGAGGTAGCAGCAGCGATGAGGCAGGGGAAGGAGGGAGAAAGAGGAAATTAACCTACTGAGATATAGCACTTTTGATCCTGACACGTGGCGTTCTCAGAGATGTCTGGACAGGAGACTAGAGGCCCAACGAGTGGTCCCCTCCAACCAACACTTCTGTGATTCTACGTGCCGCCATCACACCCAGCTCTTTCATGTCAGTGCCCAGGCAGCTGGCACACACAGATGGTCTGGAGCTCCGCTACTAGGAGTTACCAACCTCATTACCAATACCAGAAGTGTGACTGCAGCAAGCTACCTGCAGCAAGCTGTTTGCCAGCAGCTCTAAATGTGCAAGGGCACTCTGACTTGCTATAGGCACATAACTCTAGATAAGTGTAGGTAGCTAACACAGAAGCTCTTGCAGTTTCATTGTTCCCAGTATTCGAGAGAGATAGAACAAAGGCAACCTGGACACATGCTCATACAGTAACACATTCAGATTAGAGTGAAGATGAATTTGTTGTCTTTTCTGACTATGAGCACTTTGACTCAGATCACAGATTTCCAGAACTTAAGGGTACTGTGAGAAGATGGTTAGGACTGGTCCTCAAGTATTTCAAACCAATGAAGGGCTACTTCCTTTTCCTTTTCCTTTTCCTTTTTTCTTTTCCATTTCCTTTTTTTCTTTTCCTTTTTCTTTTTTCTTTTTCCTTTTTCTTTTTCTTTTTTTTCTTTCTTTTTCTTTTTCTTTTTCTTTTTGAAAGAGAACATCCCGATCCTGCTCCCATTGGGTAAGAAGCTGCTCTTCTGTACCATTTCCTTTTTAGGGCTGACTAATGGAAGCCATGAGGGTTGAGATGCTGTAATTTGCAGTCTGCTAGTAAGAGGAACATCTCTCAAGGGCCTGGAGACATCAGCAGTTTCTGGAATCAGTGCCTGGGGTTAAGTGCACATTTGTGGGCAAACTCTGCTTTTATCTTTGGATTCTAGTCCAGTCTTTTTCCTGGACATCTGTGCCTGTGACATGTGGTGTTGGAGGGAGGAGGAATGCACATTGTCAGCCTGTTCTTTCAATTTAAAGAACATCTTTTACATATTTACCTATCTGAGCATGGAAAGGCCTCTTCTTTGCATCTAATCATCAGCAAACAGCAGCCACTGTGGCTTTTATCAATAAGCCAGTTTTAGTTCAGTCTGTAAAAATAAATAAATAAGTGCATACAGCAAGAGAGACAGAAAGAGAGAGAAGCGATGCAGACGGTATCGTTTTCAAAGAGATTTTAACACATTAAAGAGCTTTTCTTTACTTTTTTTCTTTTTTAATTTAGTGACAGTCTAGGAAGGAGGAGATGAAGATAAAGAAAAAAAAAAATAAAAAGGAGATTTAATGAGTATGAGAGAGAGAGACTAAAAGGATGTTTCCTAATCTCAATGAGCAGTTAAGGAGAATCGGGATGGAGGGAAAGGATGAATCTGAGAGATAATTATTGGGGATGGGTTGGAGCAGCAAGGGCAAGAGAAGAAAAAATGCAAGCCTACATTCAGAAATTCAGCCAAACCTGAAAAAGACCTGGTACCTTCTCCTATCTCATCTGAGGGCAGGCCAGTGTGCCTTCTGGGGGCTGTGGGGACAGTGTGGAATGGCAAGATACCACCAGAAAGACAGCTGTTCTTGTATTCCTTGAAAACAATCTTCCTTGAAGCAGGAAGCAGTGGAAATCTCCTGAGAAAGACTGTTCCCTTGGTGCCTCTAAGCAAATCTGGAGTTTCTGATAAAGCCATTCTGTTGAATCCCTAGTTGTATAGCCCAAATTTCATGCTGCTGGCCACAAGTAGTCAAAATTTCCTGCTATTTGCAGAAAGGGGAATGGTTCTGCAGTTAAAACAATGGATGAAGATCCCCTCGCTCTGTCTCTGGTTCACTGCATGATGCTGGACATATCACTTTGTCTTTCTGTGTCTCACTTTTCCTGCCTCTAAAATGCATAGCTTATTAAATGCGTACGAATTTAATCCAGTTAGTTTTACTAAAAGAAGTCAGAATTTCTCATCTCCCTAAGAGGCCTTCTGCTCCTAATGGACCCTCCTCTCTAACTTGGAACCGAAACAGGTAGGAGCTAATTTCCTGCAGCAGGAAGAAATGACTTCTATCCCTGCAGAGGCTGAGCAGTTCCAGCAGCTGCACGTGCTTCATAAAGACAGGTGCTAGCTGACACAGATTTGTGACAAGCCTTCCCAGCCTCACGGGGGACACAGTGACCCTTAATTCACTCCCGTTTGCAAAGTACATCGAGATCCTTAGATGGAAGGGGTTATAAAATACAAAATATTATTTGCTACCACTCAATCCCTCCTCAGAAAAGACATTTCAGAGTTGTCCTGTTGTGACATCTGTTTTATTTTTTAATTTCCAGACGGCTGAACTAGATAAGGACCTGGAGGGATTGATTTATGAGGGGAGATTTAAAACACTAGATACATACAGTTTAGTTAAATGATGGACATGATAACTTCTTACAGGAATCTGTTTTGTTGGTGGTGGCGGTTTTTGGTTTTTTTTTGGAGGGACAGAACAGGGAGAAAGGGAGGATATGTGTAGCTTTAAGCTTTATTTTGTTTATAATTTGCTTTTATTTGCACTCAGTAGAAGGGATACAAGGGATGCTCACAAGGGTGACATAGGAGCGCAGCGCAATCAGCAGGAAGAGGTACACTAGGTTAATATGAAGCAGTTAAATTGCTGTATGAAGACAGTTAGCTGGAGAGGGATTAACGCAGAGTCTAGCACAGCTAATGACAATGGGGAACGAAAATTTGGGGCCTGGATCCTGCAAAGTGCCCACACACTGTAATTTGCAAGATCCAGGACTTAAACTGAAAACCAATTAGCCTTACGACAGGCTTAAGAAAATGAATCATGAAAACAGCTGCAATATATCACTGATTGGTAGTTTACAATGGAGGAGTGGAGAAAGGAAACAGCATCACACAGAGTCCAGCAGAGACTCACTGAGAAACACCATCAAAGAGCCCTTTGTGAAGGAAAACGAAAGCAGCAAGTTGTCTTCCAGTGGTTGACTCCACCGGGAGCTCTGTTAAGGGGATCAGGGCAAAAATGCAAGAACTTCACATCATCTGAAGAACAATCATTGTGTTGCCACCGTGATGGATAACATACTGTAGCTGAAAAACAGAGCTGATCTCTCTAGCTGCAGAAAGCCATACATGGGCTGCTTATCAGCCATGCCAACAAATGGCACAAGGGACTTACAAATTGCTTTTTGCCAGTGGTCCCTGGGAAAACAGGTAAAAGG
The DNA here is from genome assembly GCA_030625065.1 of Alectoris magna. NCBI lineage: Eukaryota > Metazoa > Chordata > Aves > Galliformes > Phasianidae > Alectoris > Alectoris magna. The sequence goes on from CM060560.1 coordinate 114,706,428, forward strand.
TTCCAGGACAGAAACAGTCATTTGGAGACACCTAAAGAGATGGCAAGTGCCTGTGGGGGATCCTTGGGGAGGCACTGGGAAGAGGTGAAGTCCCCTGGGAAAGAGAGTCTTCTGGATACAGAGATGGAGAGGGAGAGCGTTGTGATCCCTGCTAGGAGTACAAGCCATTAGGTCTGTCCTTGGACAACTCCTCACGCTTCAGCACTGTATCAAACCCAGAGCATTCATCACTGCAGAGTAATAAATTCCTCGCTCACTCTCATACCTTTGCCACCATGCAGATCTGCTGTGCTATGAGACCTGATGCAAGGCCCGGGAAACCCTCTCAAAACGCCCCTGAAACTTTCACAACTTTACTAAAGCGACACTGGGGTTCATAATATCAGAACTGCTTCCAGAAGAGAGAGAGAAAACAATTTAAGGCAGAACAAAAGGATGGATCTCAAACCATGGGACCACCTCCTCTGCTTGATAATCCCTCTTTACCGGGGGATGTACCTGAAATAGGGCTCAGGGGCAAGCAGCTGGTATGACCTAACAATGCAACAGCATCAAACCTTTCCTTCCTGAGCAAAAGCAGCATCCTGCTGTGAGTTGTGTGTTTTCCCAGGAGCCCTGCTACAACTCGTCCAGTCACTGCCTGAGTCTCCAAGGAGCAGGGGGTGCTTTTTGAAGAAGTGATAGGCAGCTGGCGGCAGAAGCGATCGCTGCGTGGCAGATGAGATTCCACAGCACACTGGAGATGGAAATATCACCTTAACAAGCATGGACAGCCCCCAATGGACTATAAAATTCATTTGGTGACTGAGATAATTCAAAAGAGCCAAGTGGCACGGCAATAAAAGCCGGAACACATAAATTTAAACTCAGCGAGCTCTGCAGTGCCCAGGTAATAAGTGACAAAACAACCCACACCCACACAGACTTATCAAAAACTGTCTGAAAGTCACAGTCCAAAGACCAGGGAAAGATGCACAGAAATTGTCTTTTTTAAAAGGGGAGGAGGGGTGAGAGGAGTAAGTAAGAGAAAAACGCTTACACATCCACAGTACATTCATCCACAGGCCCAGAAAATGTCCACACGCTTATGGCAGCTGTCCTGGGCATTATGCAAGCAACTTTTTATTAATTGCATTATCCAGACCTAAGTAGTGCATGTAAGAGGTTAAATATGATTCTCCACTGCACAAAGTTAGGCCACTTCAAGACAACAATTTCACACTACCCGCATGTAGCTGAGGGTTGATTATTGCAAACTACCTTCATTTTGCTTTTATGAACAACACAAATTCCCTTGTCCTTCACCTCCTCCATCCCCACCGGGATTCCTCCCCAAACTGCTCTGCAAGTGCTTCCCAACACACTTCCCTCCCAAGGAGTTAGTTTGCCACTTATAAGATGAACAGCCTAAAATTGTGATAATAAAAACTTTATAGCCCTCCATCATGTTCATTCGTGCTAACGTTCTCTCTCAGTGTGGATATCACAAAAACTTCAGTGATGGAGAAGAAACAGAAGGTTTCCGATTGCATCACTAGCACGTTTTTCAGTGCTGGGAAAACACGGCAGTACAATGTAAAGTGTCCATCAAGGTCATTAATGACTGAGAGAGGAGACACAAAAGCAGGAAGATGCTGATCAATGACATGTCATAGTTGGGAGATGGAAACTGCAGTAGACATGATCCATACATCTCCACGTCCCCACAGGGAACAGTCCTAATCGACTAAGACAGGTATTTTTATGGAGAGGTCTCATGGGTGAAAGGGAGGTAGAGGTCTGGCGAGTGGCATCAGCTGATACATGGAAAACTGGAGGGTCCAGAGGTAGAGATGATCTCCCGGTAGCACCTCAATGCAAAGGTGGGGACTCCTGCATCTGGAAGGACTGGAGTGGTACAGAATACTAATTGCCCGTGATGGGAAGAAAAGGGACACTGGCTCAGCTAGCTAATTCATTATAGCGCATCCACCAGTCAACTGACTCCCTTGTCAGTGAGAGACAGACACTCTCACTGACATAACAGGCATAACCATTTTGATTTCTAGGCACTGTGAGTGATGGCAGATACCACACCTGTCCCTAGAGCTTAAAGCTGGGATCTTCGGTACCAACAGAACAAGCCTTCATCCTAAAGGAGTCATTTTACTTTTTAATAAGTAGCAAGGGCAGGCACTGAAAGGGGACAAAGACTTTAAGAGAGTACAGGAACATCTATGATTTAGGTTTAACAGCCACTGTTCTTTTCCTCTCCCACACAACTGGTCTTTCCAGAATCAGAGCTGGCTGTGATTTATTACCATCACTAATTTTCTGTATTGAGGCAGCACATGGGAGCTGCATTTGCGGAACAGAAATCCACTCTGATAAGTATCGCACACACAAAGACCAAGGATACAGTCAGTGCTCCAAGCACATTACAATTCAAGTACAGATTAGAGACTACGATAAATACTGCCCTGTGATACACCTGGGCTCACTGTTGTTTTTAGAATCTTCCTTTATTAGTGAACAGAGAAGACTTGTGAGGATAGGGTTAAATATATGTTTAAAGGAACCACAACCCCTCTTAGGAACAGATACTGTGGAAACAACTGAAAAGACATCATCTTTTTTCCGGGCCTTTTTCTGCCTTGTACTTTCTGCTTTTTTTTTCTTTTTTTTTTTTTTTCTTTTTCCACCCTTTTCCCATCCTAATAAAGGCATTTACAATGGAAACCAAGCTCTTTGCTGCCTATGAGGTCATTTGCTCTTGCTGCTTATTTCCTTCCCCACACATCATCAGCCACTCTGTGAACCAGAGGTGCTGCGGAGCAGAGAAAATGCCACCTTGCAGGAATGGAAATGGCACTGCATCTCTATTCCTTTACTTACTAAGTACCATTCATTCTCAAATTTTTTTTTATTTTTTTTTTAGGACTTTTAAACTGGACCTTTGTATATGATGGCTACCACTGAGATCAGACTTCAGTGGAAGGTCAAGATGGTCAACTCAGTACTGTGTACAGGTCTGACTATTTCAGACAGTAAAATCTTATGCAAACATTTCAACCAAAGCAACTATTAGACCTCTATTGGCTCCTTTTACTATAAAAACATAGTTCCCTACAGTAAACAAAACAAACCAGACTGGTTAAAGGCATTTTATACCAATACCTGTTATAGACATGGAAACTGTGCCATTAACTTTACGGAGTTCAGAGAACATAACTAAAGGTGTAAAAACCCTCCACCCCACAGACCCTGCATATCCCTTCCGCGTCCCTCTTACCTACGATCAATTTCAGTCCTACTCTGCTCTGCAGCATGAAGTAAAGAAAACTATTTCATGCACATCCTACACTATACCTACCTTGCTGACAGGGCTGAATTGTGTTGGAGGACACAACTAAAAGAGTTGTGAACTGAAGCCAGTCTTGCTTGTCCTGAGTTCCTTGCCAGTGAACCCCATCAGGCAATAGCCATTTGGGGCTGTCACAGGAGGAAGGTGAGCTGCCAGCACAGAGGGCTTTCACAAGCTGCCTCCTCAATGGACACTGGCACCCTCCTCAAGCTGTGGCTCATCCCACTACCATCACCCTCAGATGAATGCATACCACTGCCAAAGGCGATTTCAATTCCCCACTTCAAAAGGCAGCTCCTCTTGGAAAGAGTCTTGGAAAGACTGCTTGCACAGGAGGACTTAAAGATGAGCCAACCATGTGTTCAGAGGGGTGTCCAGCAGGGACAGGGAGGTGATTGTCCCTCTCTACCCTTCTGAAGCCCCATCTGGAGTACTGTGTGCAGGTGTGGGACTCCCAATACAAGAAAGACAGGGAGCTGCTGGAGAGGGACCAGCAGAGGGCCACAAAGATGATCAGGGGGCTGGAGCACCTCCCCTACAAAGACAGGCTGAGGGAGCTGGGCTTGTTCAGCCTGGAGAATAGAAGACTGCACGGAGACCTCATTGCAGCCTTCCAGTATTTAAAAGAGGATTATAAAAAGGAGGAGAATCAACTTTTTACTCCGGTAGATAGTGACAGCACAAAGGGGAATGGTTTTAAGCTCTAGGAGGGAAGGTTTAGATTGGATGTCAGGGGGAAATTCTTTACAGAGAGAGCGATGAGGTGCTGGAACTGGCTTCCCAGAGAGACTGTGGATGTTCTGTCCCTGGAGGTGTTCAAGACCAGGTTGGATGGGGCCCTGGGCAACCTGGTCTAGTACCAGATCTGGAGGTTGGTGGCCCTGCCTGTGGCAGGGGCGTTGGAACTTGATGATCCTTGGGGTCCCTTCCAACCCAAGCCATTCTATGATTCTGTGACTCACAGAGGCAAGGTCTGGCCCTCCTTTATGACTGTAGCGGGCACCTAAGATGGCCAGTGAAGAGCAAGATGTACCCTCAACATCTTCTGCCTCCTACATCAGGTCTGTCAGTGTCTCTTTGTTGCCTTGCAAAATTATGGGGAAGATTATTCTGGAAGTTCTTGAAAAACACTTGAAAGACAACGCAGTCACTGGTCACAGCCAGCATGGGTTCACAAGGGGAAAGTCCTGTTTAACCAACTGAATCTCCTTTCTAAGAAGGTTATCGATCTGGCTGAGCAAGGGAGGCCAGTTAATGTAATCTTTTTGTATTTCAGCAAAACTTTTCATACTGTTTTTCAGAGTATCCTTCTGGACAAATATCTGTCATACAGACAGACAAAAACCTAATGCAGTGGGTGAACTGACAGGCCAGACTCAAAAGTCTGTAGTTAATGGAGTTACATCAGACTGGTGGCCAGTCACTGGTGGGGTTCCCCAGGGGTCCTTTTTAGGGCCAGTTCTCTTCAAGGTTTTCATCAATGACTTGGATTACGGACTTGAAGGTATACAAAGTTTGCAGATAATATTAAATGGGATGATCTGTTGACTCCTTTGAGGGCAGAGAGGCCTTGCAGAGAGATCTTGACAAAATGCAGGGACGGGCAATGACCAACTGCATGAAGTCTTAACAAGAGCAAGTGCATGATTCTGCACCTGTGATGGGGCAACCCTGAATCTATTTACAGACTGAGAGATGAGGGGGTGAAGATCAGTGCCATGGAAAGGGGTCTGGCTGATGGAAAGCTCAATGTGAGTCGGCAGCGTACCCTGGCAGACCAAAGGGCCAACCATACCCTGGGGTGTGCCAGGCCCAGCACTGTCAGCCGGGCAGGGGTGGGATGTCCTGCTCTGCTCTGTGCTGTGTTGCTCACCCTGACTGCTGGGTCCAGCTTTGGGTGCCACAATAAATGGACATAAAGCTAACAGAGAGTGACAGCAAAGATGGTGTGTGAGGAGCTGCTGAGGTCCCGTGCTGTGCTCAGTGCAGAGCAGAGGAGCTGAAGGGAGGCCTGATGGCGGCTGCAGCTCCTCACAGGGAGCGGAGGGGCAGCGCTGAGCTCTGCTCTGTGTGACAGCGACAGGGCCCGAGGGAACGGCATGGAGCTGTGTCAGGGGAGGGGCAGCTGGGGGTTACGGACAGGGTCTGCACCACAGGGCGGTGGGCACGGCAATAAGCTGCTGGAGTGCAAATATGCGTTTTGGACATTACTCAGATATAGGATTTAGATTTGAGGTGGTCCTTTGTGGAGCTGGGTGTTGGGCTTGATCCTTATAGGTCCCTTCCAGGTTGGAATAGTTGAAGATCAGTGTAAGCAACACTCCAGCAGGTAATTCTGATGGAAGAGTTCCTGCAGCGCCCAGTTTGGAACTGTGCATTATTACAAAGCTGAATGTGATTCCACTGACAATTACTGCTTAAACCACTTTTCTGAACCACCACCACCACCGCATAACTGTTAATAAGAGAATTACAGGAGAGAAATGCCTTTGCTTTGCATAGGCAAGGAATGTGTCATTTGGCTCTACGAGTGTATGGGAACAGGAAGGATTTGATTTTTCGGCCCCTCCCTTCCTCAGCTCTTCATCCAACATGAGATGAAATAAACAGAAGGAAGATGGGCTTTTAGCATAAATTGGGGATGTATGATTGATAACGTTATCTTGTCAGCTGGAGACACCTGCATGGCAGGTATTTATGCTATCAGAAGGGTTCTAGCTGGCGAAATACAGTTGGGGCCGATAAGGGGACCCAGGGACTCATGGCGCTGGCCCCATGAGAACAAGGGGATTAATGCTGATATTTTCCAGCTTGCTCTTACTGCATTCTGATTCCTTTTGACAAGTGAAAAAAGAAGAGGGGAAGAGTGATAGGGTTTGGGCAGATAAAAGACACAGGAGGGGTGGGGGTAGCTGGTAGAAAAGAAGCTGATGAATGAGATCACAGTAGGCCAGGAGATCCCTTGGGAATAAAAGAAGTATTAAACAATTTTCTGATTGACTAGGTCTTGACTGCAAGGCAGGGAATCAGGGCAGGGGGAATGGGTTTGGGGAGTTCCTCAGAGTATGAAGATGCAGTTATACCAAAAGCAGAGCTAAATAACACAAGTCTGGGAGGGAGGAAGAGCAAGTCTCCTTATTTTGCTGACATTTTTTCAACAGGCAGAACCACCAGCACTCAGCCTATTGCCTTGGGCTTCTGCTCCTTGTCCGGAGCAGAGAGTCCTGCTAAGCACAGTGACAAAGCCCCTCAAAATACTCCTGTTGGGATAAGGCTTCCTTTAAGCAGGCAGCACACATCAGGTCACAGCAGACCTATGTGCAGGGAGTCCCAGTCTGCAGTACAAGGGGCTGCGAGCCATTTGGGGTGCTGGCAGAGCTGGTGCAGGGATTTCTGGGCTAGCCAAGTTCCCACTGTGAGAATCTTCAGGATTAAGCCCTTAGGACTTTGTTTGTATCCATATCTTGGGGGAAAAAAAATAAAATCATTTTCAAAATCATTTGCAACACTCATGAAAGTAAAACCTTAAGAACTTCAGATAAGCAGTGGTAATACTATGCATATTCCCCAGGAATCCCCCTAGGGCTGGAAGAGCAAAAAGAACTCTGAAGGAACAGATCCTCTGCACCACAAACATCTGTGGGAAACCTACCACACTAACCACACACACCACCTGCAAAGAGGGCTTTTATCAGCAGCAAGCAGCATCAGCATGCAAACACAACAAGATACCGAGGCATGATGGTAACAGCAGCTTCCCCTTCTAGGATGGGAAGGTCTGCAAGGCAGACACAGATGGATCCTTTTGGTTATAAGATTCTGTTTGTGGTTCTGCGCGCATGTATTATTAATACCCTACAGAGTTTTAATTAGAGCTGAGAGATTCATTCATTGTGAATAATTTATCTGATTAATTTTGCCTCACTTCTGTTCATGAACTGTCCACATGCAGTTTGTAATTTTCTCAAATTTATTTGTCATTTGCAATTATTTGCTGACTTGTCTCAGTAAATAATTCTCAGTATATTGTTTGTCCACAAACTGTCCCCAGGTAGTCGATATTCAAAATCGGAGCTGAGTTAGATACGTTTCTGTGAAATACATTCAGTAAATCCCACTGTATGTTTTTGTTTTTTGAGTAACCTTTAGGATCAGGCTTCCATAGAGAATACTACTTTTTATGAGTTCAAAATTTGCCTCCTGCAAATAGTCTCTAATATTTACATAAAATTCAGCGCTCCCATGAACATTCCTGCCAGTCAATATACTCACTGCAATACACACAGAAGAGAACACAAAAGGAGTGTTTTATCGTGCAAACAAATAGTTATTTTGTTAACCAGAGCCCCAGTCTATTCTTAAGGGACCTGTCTGAAGGTTCATTTCATTTTATTCTTCTGTTTCGTTTTGCTATTCTGACTCTACCGGCCAAGGGTTATGTTCTCTAAAGTCACTTCTCATACAAATAAATGCTGTAGCCTGAATACTCCATGCACATTTGGCAGTCTGTCTGTCTCGCAGAGCCCCATCCAGCATGGGACGTGGAAATGTGCACCATCCAACTATAATCCTGCCAGCCTGCCAATTGGCACAACCAAGAGCCCTGCCAGGCAGGTCCTGCTTGCTCGAGGAGCAGAAAGTGCTGTTTATAGGAATGAACCTGTGGCAACAGGACACCTTGCCTGCTCTGTAACACAATGCAATTTGTAGGGCAGTTTTCCTTCAGTGCAACTTTAAAATATTGTTTGGCACTAAAGAGAGACGTTTCTCTGCTTGCAGTGTTCAGGATCTAGTATAAAAAAAAAAGGAAGTACACCTTTCCATAACTACTAAGCAACCTCCATTTTGTGGGTTTGAATTATTAGCTTCTGGCGTGGGATTGCAGAGGTACGTTATTGTCATCCGACAAGATGCTGCAGTTGCTTATTTTTACATCAAGTTCAGAGACGTATTTCAATATCCCGGAGCAACTGGGAGGTAAATACTACTGTGAAAATTCTGCGGATGCTTGTTAACCAGCATTCACTGCTACTAGGATTTGTGAGCACATGCAGCCGTGGCATAACCAGCGACAGCACAGGCAGCAGTAACCATTTCAGGCACCTAGCCCAGCACCAGTGAAGCAGGGCCCTTATCATTCTTTTCAGTGTTTTTTTTCCTACAACTTAATGCATGCTGGTTTTAACTGCTGCCAGCAACGAGACTCCTACTCCATCTTTTCAGATATTATTTCACAACTCCACATTTAAGTTCTTCGAGACAGCTTCCATCTTTCCTTTCCCGGTGCAATATTGTTGCTTTCAATTATTAATTATATCCAGAGATCAGAACAGACTGCCATGCTTGTGTTTTGCAAGTGCATTAAGGGTTTCCTGCTCAGCGTACCAACACCTTCCTCATTTCCATTTTGCTCTACGACTAGACCTGGTTATGTCCCACATACTATCATACTCTCGACTCCAAATCCCACCAAAGTCAATGCCAGAAACCCCCAGTTCTTATTAGATCTCAAACATCACTTCTGATGGTTACCGCTCACATCTTAGACCTCAACAAGCCACACACAGCTTTTCCTCATCCTCACGAGCATCTGACCGCACCTTCCTCCTGTCTTCCTGTGATGTTACACTGCTCAGAGTGGAATGCTGTATTAAAGACTAGAACGGATAGGGAATCCCATTTCCTTGCTTTGCATTCACTATTTGCATTTCCTAGGGCCTTGTGGGTAGATATTAGCATCCTATAGAGCTTTGTGGGTACATGCAGTATTAACGTCCTATAAGGTTTTGTAGACATTCATTATTAACACACAATAGAATCTGTGTAGATACATTATTAATACTCTCTTAGCTGGCAAGAGAATGGTGATATTTTCATGAGAGAAATGTAATTGTTTAATATCAAACAGTATTATTTCAAAGATTTAATTGTGTAATTGGGGTCAGTAATCGCTTGGTCGTTCTCAGAGCAAGATGAACTTGCAGGCTAAAAGATTTATTGTCCTGACAATAGAGAGCAAATTTTAATATTTCTGAAAAATTGAGAACTATTAATCCTGGCATGTGTTACTCTCAAACACAGCGAACTGATAAAACTTTGATCTAATTTTCTCTTTGAAGGGGCGTTGGTGGGGTGCGGGGAGGACTGTTAACTGTATGTGGCCTGATGCTGAAAGCACAGCGCGGCACAAAGGCTGCCCGCATTCGGCTTCCCAGGAGCTCGGGCTGTGCACAAGGCAGCTATGGCAAGAACAAACCATTCTGTCTCGCTGTGCTGGAAGGGGAGGGAAGGCAGGAGTGGTTTCCATGACCACAGGCGGCTCCACAGTCATTTCTCCAAAGGATGCTGCTTGCGTTGGCACCCGCTGCGCACACGCTTTCCCCTTTCTGGGAGTGCCAATGAGTGTTTGCACCCCAGATCAAGTCATACCAGTGCCAGCGGATGGTGAGCTTCCATGACTACGTGGGTAACATGTCTGAGTGAAGCTTATGAATTCTGTTTGATACTGGGGGCTCCAGTGTTAGTGGAGGACTCCAAGATCTGAGAGGCTCTCAAATCTTCTCCGTGGCTTTTTTTTTATTTTTTTGGTATTTTCTTTTCTGAGGTTTTCTGCCTCTACGTCTAACTAAAATCCACAGGAGGTGACAATGATAACAGAATAGGCCTGTTAAACTTTGATGGCATCCACTCAAATGGAGCACAAAAGAAAACCAGCTGGCTGCTGCCTAAGGCAAGCTGGTTTTCCAAGCTGAAACTAAGACTGGAAGTGGGAGGGAAGGAAAAGCAGAGCACCTAGCAGTGCACGGCATCAACAGGGACACACTGAGGAGGTAGCCAATTCTTATAAAAGACAGAGCATTCCCTCAGCCATTGGAGAGGAAGGTGGAAACACAAAGGCCGTGCGGTCTTTGATGGGCACAGGAACACAGTGTCCTCAGGGGCCAGCAGGGAAAGGTAACTGCCATGTATGATTTTCCATGCCTTGCACATATTCATGCGAATAAAGGTAAAGAATGTCTGGGATTTCCAAATCTTTACAATATCTCTGCGCATAATTTTCACTTTAAGCACGATGGGTCCCTGAGGAAAGGGACTATGGACTCACCCTGCCTACAAAGCCAGAGCTCTTATAAAAGGTATGCCCTGCTCCAGAGCAGTGATGACTGGCTCCAGGGCTTACAGCACACACAGCATAAGGCCCAGCTTCTGTGGAAAGGGCAAAAAGTACATGAAACAGGGCAGGGGCAGAAAAAAAGAAATGCAAGGCAAACAGCCTGCACAGGCCAAGAGAAGCTTATGGCTACTTGAAGCCAGGATGTCTGGACGCAACAGCAGCAGTCTGGCATGGAACAACCTACGGAAAGTGCATAAAGGCAATGTAACAGAGATGAAACAACAGATACCAGCTTGCGAATACAGATGGGCTGCTTAGCTTTTTGCAGATGTGGGCATTACATTTGCAGCTGAGCCCTGGGAACTCCTAATGAAAAAGACTGAGAAGTAGAATATCATGCAATTTATGATAATGATCAACAGGCAACTATGTGTTTTTCACAGATTCAGAAAAGAGCTGTCCCCGTTCACAATGTTCGGTATTTCATTGTTTTTAGACTATTCTGCAAACTTTCTGAAAAATATAACGGCAGGAACAGCTTTTTAGTCTTGCTGTACCCTTCCCTTTCCCAGCTACTTTGGCTCGGATAGCCAAGATGCAGCCCTGTACCTGCAGAGGTCTTGACCGCTGAATCAAAAGCAAAAACTCAAGGATGTGGAGCCAAATTTGAACAGTCTTGATTCTACCAAAGACCCCTTGTTGACACTTCTGGGTGTGAACATTGGGAAAGCTAGAGCCAGCTACCCAGAAACACAAGAATTTAGGTAGAATTGAGACCATTTGTATGTACTCGATGTTTCTTACCAAGCTGGCTAGACGTGAAAGCTTTATCTTATTCTGAAAGACAGAAGTGTGTTTTTGCCCAGAGAGAATGATAAAATCTATTAGACTTTGCAACCAAGATGTTTTGATGTGGGGGAAGACGTTTGGGTTACACTGAGATTTATTTATTTTTTTAACTCCCTGTGCAGTAAATGCAGTCTGTATTTTTGCTTCCCAAAAGGTGTAGGAAAAGAGCTGAAAGATATTCCATGAGGGAAGCTAACACTCTGGCAAAGCAAGTCCATGGAGCCCAGAAAAGCCATGCTCGCTAAGTTAGGCCTCATGATCCCAGATTCAATTTCTTCTACGTACAACCTGCCCTGTGGTCCTCTACGTCAAAAGCTGAGACTTGCTGTTAAAAACAGCAGGTCCTGCAAAATGCTACTGTGCCAGTTCAGCCTGGAGGTCTCACCGCTCTTTCTTCAAGCAACGCTGCAATTTACTGCTTTCTCTGCATAGAATGACTGCCATTTTCCGCTTTACTGAAATAGCTTCCTCTGGCCAATGCCAAAGAAGGTGTTGTTAGACCAGTAACTCACTCCTGAACACAGTGATCCAGGTATGGCAATCCCCCAGCACCTGCCTCTTACAAAAAAAAAAAAAAAAAAAAAAAAAGAGCAGCAGTGAAACTGGAACATGACTCCCTTCCCTCACTCCTCTCCAAATGGCGTGAATGTCAGATCCAAATCAGGGCCAGCAACAGAGTACATGGAGGAAATTTCCTTTTGCTATGTTATTTGAAGGCAAAACAATAGCACGCCGTGCCAAGGGGATTAAATGAAAAATCACTATAAATTCACTGTGGATGCTGGTGCTGTTAAAAACACACATCGCATGAGGACAGATGGTAGTTTTATGCAATGCCCTGCACTGAGGAGAGAGGTTCACACTGCAGCAGGGATTCTTCAATGGGCTCAGGCTTACCCCCAGCAGGGCTCTGGCTTCAATGGAAGCTGCTCCACCGGCACAGACAGCACGAGGCTGCCACCTCCCCTCCCTTCCCAGACCTATCAGTTCCATTGGCAAGCACAGGAGAGGGGCTTCCTCCCTCACCCTTCCTCTGTGGCCCCAATAGTGCCAGGTCATTCTCCCCTAAAGACTCCTCTCTGTTTAGCCATGTGGGTATTGGGTTAATTGTTTCTATGTTATGTGTGAGTGCACTGGTGGGCACGTATGCACACAGACACATCCGTGACATATAAAGAGATTTAACCTCCCTATTCAGATGGATTAAATGTGCAAGCCTTAGGAAGCAAGGCATTTCTGCCCTTGCCAAGTGAATTCTTGGATACCTATGGGGTAGAAGGGCTGTGAAATTATACCCACAGAGCTTTTTGTAGAGGCAGAAGTAGGATTTTAGACTGAAATGTTTTCTCCAGGACTCTGAACCCATCAGTATGGCCTACTTTTCAGATGCTAGGACAAACAGCAACATTACAAACTGCAAAAACAAGGTGCCTGCATCTCCTGTGCTTGAGCTATGAAGGATTCTCACCAACATTTTCAGTACAAGGGCATTTTACATTGCTTGCAGGCGTGCAGAAAGATGCAAAATAAGACAAACTGGTAGAAAAGAGAAATGGACACATATTTCACTCCTGAAAGGGAAACGAGGACTGCCACAGAGATGGTTAATAAATAGGTTTATAATGCATCTGTCTAGTCATGGTGCTCCATTTTGTGCCTACGGAAGCATCTTAAAATGAGGTAGCAGGTAAGGAGAAAAGGCAAGGCAGTATGTCCACCCTACAGCAGGACCTGAACCCCAGTGTCACAAACAGACTGCTCAGCGGACTCTTGTCACCTGAGGAGAAAGAAAGGAGGAGGGAAAGAAATCAGAGGGGGTAACAAAAGGCAGGACTAATGACAACTCTGAAGCAGAGAAGTGAAGAAAAGAAATGAGAAACATCACAGGAGAGAAATGACTAGCTGCAGACTAAATGTATTAAAGGGGCAGATTTATAGTCTAAGTGGTCATGCAAGTCTCTTGAGGGTTTGCTAGTAGAGTAAACCTGTCATGGAAACAGACTGGCTCCATGGCAGAGCAAACCATGGGAAAACACTTGGCTAATCCACCCCAGGTCTCCTGCTTGGTCCCCAGAATGCTCTCTCAGGGCCAACTTGCCCACAAAGCACTAGCACTGCAGAGGGGTTGGAGAGGACCCTGTGGGGCACACAGGAGCACTCAGCTGGGAAAGCCACCTGGAGGGACGTGAGGAGCATGTGCACACTCACTGCATCACCTGCCAGGCAGGGCCGCACACTTATCAACTGTGAGACCTGTGCATGTGTGTCCGTGCTGGATGCAGCAGCCAGAATTCACACACTGGGTGTCATGCAGTTCCACCCTAAACTCTTTCCTCTTCTCACTGCCGTGTTTAGTTGCTGTTGCTCTTAACAACTGGGTGCCAAGCACTTAGACTTATATGCTCACTTGCAGCCACTGCAGCACAATTTATTCAGTGATCCAGTAATTCTGAAGCTGGCCTCACTTGTAGTTTGATTTCCACAAAATCCAGGATGCAGAGTTCCCAGTAAATTCTTCATCCAAAAACCAGTTTAAAATCCAGTAGGGTAACTAATCAGGGCTACTGCCAGCCCTCTTTGCTTCCTCCACAAGAGCTCTGGAGTCAGTCGATATTCCCAGGTTAGTTTGAGGCTGCTCCATTTCCTCTCTTGGCACAATGACGCAACGTGCTCTATGAAAGCAGGCATCTCAGGCATGGAAACCAATTCGCCATGCTACCTGCAGTGGTTTGGTCATGGGATATTGAAAGCTTGAATTCAAACCTCATTGAAGCTGTTACAGCTATAAAGAGGGAAGTGGGGAGAGCTAGGAGGAAGGAGAAAGGCAGTGAGGTCCATTTCTGACTGCAGAAGCATAACAGGAAAGCAGCTTTAAATACCCTGAAGTGAGAGAAGAGAATGTATCTCTCTGTATTGCTAAGCTGCTATTGCTCTTTGCCATTTCAAAACCAGGACTACCTCTAGCGCCTCAAATATGAATGGTATGCTTCTGTTCAATGACCCAAAAGAGAGGAATAGGAAGGCACTCAGTGTAGTTTCACTAATTGCACTTCTGTGTCACACTGTGCCTACTTAAGAACCCGCGGAACTCACTGTTCCATGGTAGTAGAAGAGCAAGTACCAAAACCCATATTTTTTTAAGCTAACATGAGAAACTTTCAAGATATGAATTAAAAAAAAAAAAAAATGTCTAAAAATGATTAACAGAGAGATGAAAGAACCCAAGATGCAGACACGAGCAGTTCAGAGTATATACTGATTTTGCACACGGTACGTAATAGTAGTTGAAAAATGCCTTTGTTCGACTGCATAGCCCAAAGTTGATGCAACAGAAGTGATGGACAACTGCCTCTGATCTACCACTGGTCATGCTGGAGATGGGATGAGTCACCAGACTATAGGTCTGTGCTTGGATAGAAGTTTGGACATGGACATCCATCTTATTTTTTCCCAAAGATTTCCTGTTAGATGTCTGCCTGCTAATGGGGATATTAAACTCCCTGCTCTGATCATCTAGTAGTATCCTCAGCTCCTGACTTTCAGCACGGCTCTCATTTGCTTGTCCAGAACTCAAAATGGGGTGTAAAATGACAAAGGTATAGTGTTTCTGTGGGTGTGCATACTCCCTTCCTGGATGTGAAGCTAGGTCTCTGCATCACATCGTATCGAGTACCCATTCATGTGACAAATTGGTCCTACAGTGCAGGACTTCAAGAGGACATAGGCAGGAGACTCAATTCACGTGCATACAAGCAGCTGCACCCCACACAATCTTGCCTCTGTGTTGAGCTAGTGAATCATGAGGGAGCTCCTTGCTGACTCAGGCGGTGCAGGGAGTTACAGCACAACCCCAGCTGTGCCACACTGTGGGCTGCTGTGATAGAGCATTTGCTACTAGCCAGGAGACAGCTTTCTGCTGATTTGCCCATCAGGCATCCCTGCTCCTGCTGAGCTCTCTGGGAGCCGCAGTGCTGAAGGCCAGTCACAGAAGATTGAGCCAGCCAGAGGATGAGTTGTAACTTGCATTCCAGAGAAGAAACAGTTCCTAAATCAGCATAAGCTTGCAGAAACCCAGCAGCAGTGGCAGCACTTGCTAAGATCATCAGAGCTCTACGAACGGATCTGTTTTCTCTAAAAATGATGGCATAGTTATCAGTGCCCTAAAGAAGTGGCACAGGGACATGTCACCTCATTCCACCTTTGAGCAGCAGCTTCATTGACAAACAGGCATTAGAATTCCTTAACTCTGTGCAAGATCTGCTCTCCGTTACATCTGTATGGGGCACATCTTGGTGTATGCTAGACTGTGCTCTTGCAACAGAAACAGAAGGAGAAAAATCCCAGCTCATTCACTTTTATTATAGGAATTTCAGTAGATGATTATTTAATAATATGGTAATGTCTAGGAAGCAACCAAGAACACTCTATAATGTGCTAAGCATTGTCAAAGCTCTGAGCAAGAAACAGCCCCTCTTTAACTGCCTGCGGTCTTGTAGCTAGACCGTCAGCTGGACCTTTGTCACTGCATGGTTTCTGACACTGCTAGGGAGCATTATGGGGCCGTATTTCATTTTAGGTACCTGTGTTTTCTTGTTTTCTTTCTCTGGTATCTCAGTACCTCGGGGTAGCCTATTTGCATTCTTAATGCGTCTGTAGGGTGGATGCCACTGTCACGTTGCAATGGTGAACTCAGGGAGTAGAGGACTAAATGACCTGCCTGACAAATGGGTCGTGTATGACACAGCAGGGAATTGAACTTTCATCTCTCAAATGCCAAACAAGCCTCCTAATTGCCACCTCTTCCTTCGAGCACCTTCCATAAACCTTCCATTCAGTTTATACATAGTGACTGGGCAGTTCATTTCCTTTGTAAATGTGGATGCTTTCCCCCTGCAATCTCCACTGAACATAACGCAAGCAATATTTATCTTAAAGATCTGAGCATTCCCAAACACAAATACTCCTCATCTGACATTTGGGTAGTGTTGGAGGCCTGCTTTGATGCCTTTTCTCTCTTGTGCTGTCCAGATGAAGGAAATGTGAGAACAGAGAGATAAAAATACAACTAAGCAATAATCTTTATGGTCATTTTGGGAGAGGAATAGGTGCTGCAAAACAGACGCTTCTTCCAGTACAGCTCAATAAAGCTGAGAGGACTGCTCCCTTTATTGGTAGTCACTCTGCACCCATACAGACACCCTTTTCTTCTTACTGCCCAGCACCAGTGCTGAGCTTCTACCACCCTCTGCTTGGCAGGACGTGCTATTCAGGACGTCCTTGTGATGTGCTGTGGCACAAGGATGAGGTAAAGCACCCACACTCTCATTTGTTTAGCAGTCTATTTGAGGCATGGGTTATGAATGAGTAGCATAGCTGGAGGTGGGTTTCTGATCACTGCATGGAGGGAGCTGTGCTTTTACCAAGGGGTTACAACCCGGGTTCGAGGAAAAGAGGGATCGTTCAAACCGAGCCCTGACAGGCAGACTGGGGCTGGAGAAAGCTGATGACCGCGTCTGAGCTCATGCTGAGGCACAGAGCACAGACAAGGATTGATAGAACAGAAATTTCTCACTTGCACATTGCTCATACGCTGCTATTCCTCCTTTGCTAGTAAATATGAATTTACTGAGGCTCCTACCGAATGCTACTTGTCTTTAAATGTCTCCTGCCAGCACTCAATCTCCCATCTCTCACGGTTACGTAGCAGCCATGAACAAGGAGACACACTCATCTCTGTCCTGCCTTACAGTGTGTTTCAATAGGGAAACAGATGGTTTAATATATTCTCTGCCTTCCTCTTTTCGATAAATCCTGGTGCTTGCAGAAATGTTAATCTGACAGAGCCCCAGGGATAACTTTTTGTCCTGAACAGATAAAGAGTTCCCATCCCATATTTTCCATTCTCCTCACGCTGTCCATGTTCACGAATCCTCCCCTGGAAATACCAGTTGTAGGGGTGAGGAGAAGCACCAACACACACTGCAATTTCTGTGTTTGATCTCTCCAATAAAGCAGCTAGCGAGGAAAGCAATGATCAGCCCCCTTGCGGAGGTCCACCCTGACTAGCAATAGAGAGAAATGAGCACACCCCCAGTTGTCACATATACCAACTCCTCCCATGCAGCGTGGCCGGAGAACACACAGTCCATCACGGCAAATGGCACATGTGTTGACACGGTTTTTCCCAGCCAAATCCACAGAGCCATAGTGACAACAAAATTACAGAACAGCCTGGTCACTAAATTACCCAGCAGCTATGAGACGAGCCTTCTGAATTGCCTTGTTATTATTTCCCTAATACAGTCTGTTAGAGCATCTGGCAGGATGGGGTATTTCATGGCTAAGCATGCAATAAAACCGTGTGATTAGACAGTTAACTGTCTTGTGATAACAGGGTAGGGATTTGCAAACAGTTAAAGGAGAAGGATTCTCTCCAACGAACCAAAATCCAACCAAGAAAGCTCAAAACTCCAGACTGAAAGACACATGATCATCCACTTCAGTAGAAAATCCCAGGGTTCAGAAACTGTCTTTCACAACAGGAGATGGTTTTCCTTCATGCTGGCATCATACATTCACCTGCTAGGAACTGGACACGTGGCATGACAGCAGATAAAAGCCCACCCGGTCTGCTTTCCTTGCCCTAATCGGCAGAGATGCTGAATGCCTCCTGAAGGCCAAGGAAAACAGGTGGCACCACTGAACAGCCCAAGACCTCAGCTCAGGGTAAGCAGAGGGACTGCAATGTCACTAAATTAACCCTTACAGACCACCTTTACATTCTAATTACTGGGCAACACGAAGGGCTGTACAATCACCGTGTATCCCTATCACTGTCCCGCTCACTACTCCTGTGATGGGGCACAGCTGGAGAATGGCCTGCTGATATTCTGGCATCTGTTCAAGCAAACAACAAAAGTTGCCCTGAAGACACAGCTCCTGCGTAGCCCATGTTCAATAGGTCAGGCTGTCTCACAAACCTCCCAAGAGCCAGATGCTACGCAGACGGGCATCCCCACAGTATGATCAGAGCATAAGCCCTTTCCACTTGCAGCCATCTCCAATCAGAGCAGAGCACCCTTTCCTTGGTATTTCTCTCCTAACAGCTCTTGATTTTGGCTTTCACATTTTATTGGAACAGCATTCTGACTGCTCTTCCCCTCCCCTCCCTGGCCCTGCTAACCAAGCAGGTAGGCGGAGAGGATTCGGTCATTTGCATTTATTTAATATGCAGCTCTGGGACAGCTTTAACCTTTTTCTGTTTGTTTACAGTCTGTTTGCATGTGTCCAGCAATATGCATTCCCTTGCACCTCACACCCACTACAGTTTCAATTTTGTCCTCGCTCAGCATCCCTCTGCCACAACAGGTGAAGCTGAGCATATCCTCTGCATCAGGAGGAGTTTTGTAAACCTTGGCTGGCTGGACAAGAGGCTTCTCTTGATCATATGTGGGAATGGGTTTGAATCTCTCTCTGCTCCTGTAAGACTTCTCCAGTTTACATGTTCAGAGAAATTTCAGACTCTGCCATATCTTCTCAGAGGAGGGATGCTCATTATCAGATCTCCCCAGCAGACTTACCATGGGAGAACTTGCAGTAGGCAGATTACTCATTACATTCAGTTTATTTAGCAGATTCTGTCCTTTTTGTTCCCTAGCTGATAGATGGGCTATGAACATTTTTTTTTTAATGCATTTATTATTGTTTATTATTTATTTATGCAAAATTGTTCAATGAATATTTTACATGAGTAAATTTCAGTCTGAGTGTTTGTAATGAGCTTTCATTCGATTAGAGGATTCTGAATATTCATGATGTCTAATTGGCCATCTCAGTCACATGGCATTTTTTCCTGTCCCGTTATGCAATGACTTAACTTTTATTAACTGCTTTGGCCCCAAGGAAATTCCGTCTCTGGATTGAAAGGATCATATTGACTGGCTGAAAGTTGTCTTTCTGAAACACGAATCATTGCAAAAAGCATCACCATCCAACAAAGGCACAAGATAATAAATTATGTAGTTCTATAACACACCATAATAGTGTTCATGGTCCTATCTCTGCTACGCAGCCAAAACGACTTACTGCGGGAGATCAGTTAACCACTGGAACAGTTATCCCCTTGCATAAGCAGAGTTAAAACATATACCTTAAACCGGGATTCATGCTGTCTTTTCAGTTCCTACACAAAATGACTGCTATCAATAACACCACTCATTTTGACTAGCATTATTAGCCAAAAGAGGCCAACCAAGCCTTAAAGATTGGTTGCTTCCCACACAGAGAGGCTTGATTTGCTGTTTCCAATACCTCCCAAGTAGATCAACGTGGGATGCCAGCTCCAGGTTCTTCTTTTCCACGTCAATTCCCAGATTTACATGCCCTTATCCAACAGGTACAACAGATGAACTGCTATTTTCCCTTTATGCTCCAGCTTTAGCTAAACTCATATTGATGCTAAAATTTCACGTGCTGATTAGAAGTAGTTGAAAATATGCTAAACAGTGCAAGCCATATCCAGTAAAAGAAACAGCTCTGAGGCCACGTCTCCAAGGCACAAAGCAGAGCTTTGCAGAGAATTGCAAGCCAGTTTGGGTACCAGAAACAAAGGCTTTGCATGAAAACAGCATTCCATCCAGGTTTATGGATGTTTTTGTTTTTATCTCTGAACAGTTAAATAGATAAGCAGTATATAGATAAGCAGTATTCTATGCGCACATACATGTATTTAGACTGTTAACGTTGGAACTGGGTGTATTTCCATATGACTGCTATCTACTTGTGGATGTACAAGGGCTAAATTTGGTCATGTATAATACAGAAAGCTCCTGTTGAGGTATGCCACTCTCCTAGGGTTAATATGAGTTTCCAAAGGCTGAATCATCCCATCCTGTTGAGGGCGTGAGATGAAAATGTCAGATAAACAGTTCCCTAACTGGCTATCTCACTCCATTGACTATGAAGAGCCTGCAGCCAATATCGTTATAGACACTAATGTTGTTAAGTTGTATAGTAACAGGCGATTTCATAGAATCATCATAGAGTCATAGAATGGCTTGGGTTGGAAGAGACCTTCAAGACCATCCAGTTCCAACCCCCTGCTGTGGGCAGGGTGCCACCCACTAGATTCACTCCTTCTGAGTATGCTTGATGCTCAGGAAAAGGCACAGTGAAACGAAGATGTATTGGAACAGCAAAGAGCATAATGAAGCTTCATACTAGCATTCCATTCACTTGGAGACATGCACAGCCCATGCCTGACGTCATTTTCCTGCCATTTCGGATGTTGACATAATGCAGAATTCTACATTCTTCCTGGAGTAGCGCTTTCTGGGAGAAAGACAGAAAGACAGCAAGGAGGGGAGGGGAGGGGAGGGGAAGGGAAGGGAGGGAAAGGGAGGGGAAGGGAGGGGAAGGGAGGGAAAGAGAGGGGAAGGGAGGGGAAGGGAGGGGAGGGAAAGGAAAGGAAGGGAAAGGAAGGGAAAGGAAGGGAAAGGAAGGGAAAGGAAGGGAAAGGAAGGGAAAGGAAGGGAAAGGAAGGGAAAGGAAGGGAAAGCTCTTTATTCTACATCTGTGTCTGTGAAAAGAGAGCTCCAGCTCAAATGCTCGAATTCTTTGCTGTGAGGCTATGAATCGAAGTCTTTCTGGCTGAACGTGCAATCGAATGCAGGAGCACAGACAATAAGGTACTCAAACACTTTCTTCAATCAAGGAAATTACACGATATTAATGCAAGCTAGTTTGGGGTTGACTTCACCTGCGTAGAAGTCAGGAAAGTTAAAAAATGACGGTTCCCACAGCAACCTTAACTCACCCATGTTGCAGATATCTAATAAGGCAGAGTTAACAGCGTACACATGAATATAAAATACTACTCAAGCAAACCTCAGCCATCAGATTGCATTAATATTGATTTGTTTCATTTAATAATAGATTGTCCCATCATTGCTTTCAAGAGAGCTTTTTATGAAACTATTTTTTTTTAAGTAAAGATTAAAAAAAAGGGGGGAGGGAAGGGAACATATTTTATTCACGTTTGGTATTTTAGCGAACTGACATTGTTTCTTCATTGGAAGGAACTGACAAGCAGTCAGGTAAAATTCAGTTTCCGCTTTCACAATATTATAGAAATTTCAGCTGTAGAGTTTTTAATTAAAAATGTGAAACCTAAGTGTGCTGACAGCCAGGTGGGACAGGAGCAATTTTACAGGAAAGGAACTTAAATAAGAGATATTAGCCTCCTCCTTCACACCCCGTGTTCCTTCCTGCAATGCTGGGCTGAACCCTGTGCTGGGAGAAGTCATCTTCACTGATGGCTACAACCCAGGATACAGTTCACTCGGGGATACCCTAATCTCATCCTCAGCAGAGCAGGAGAACATAACCACAGAACCCTAAAATAATTAAAGCCAGAAAGGACTTCAGGATGACACCTGATCCAACTTGCCACTCAAAACTGGGCTAGCTGCTGGTTACCTAGCTTGTTGGGGTTGCACAAGGAGTGGTAGCTGTGTGGAAAGTTTTTTGTGCAGCTACATTAAGAGCAGCTACAAGGTGTTTGTGGCTAAAATGCAATAGCAAAACCCAATCCTATATACCTAGAGATGCTGAAGGTCTGGATGCTAGTTGTGATATAAACCACGAACCTTGGCAGCTAATGTAAATGCTCACCTGCCAGAAACTGGCTTGCAGTGAGTTGAAACTTAGCAGAAATGACATAAAACTGTACTAAGAGATTAAGACTCAGCAGGAATGATCCTGAGCCAGAGGTTCAGGACTGTTCCTGGGGCTCTAAAGAGTTACCACCAATTTAAGCAGCCCTCCCAACCCTGCAACTAGATCTCCCTACCCTCCATAGCAGCTCTGAGGAGCGGCCATAGCACCCAACTCTTGAAAGACACCCTCAGGCACAGAGAGAAACAAATGAGCTCCAGGAATCCAGCTGGTTTCTTGCGTTTTATTCACTCCAGGAAAACAAAACAAAACAAAACAAACAAACAAACAAAACCCCTCTTCCTTTTTCTTCCTAGACTCTGACACCTGACTCAGAAATGAATCATCAGAAAAAACAAGTCTAACAACATCCTAGGCTGTATGCCTCATTTTGCCTTAAAAAAAAAAAACAAACCAAACAAACAACAACAAAAACCCGAAAAAAAACCAACCCCCTTAATTTGATTTCCGAGTCCTTGTAAAACAAGCTCCCCAGCCCCTCCCCCGCTTCAACTCCATAGCTCCTCATTTAAGTGAACATGCCGAGCGTTTGAGCCCTGCCTGGTCGGAGCGCTATCTGCTCCATCGAGGAGCGTGGCTGCTCACGTGGCAGCTCTCATTAGCGAGTGGCAGGGACTCAGCTGCACCAGCTTTGATAAGCTCGGCTCCGCTCTCACAAGTACACCGCAAAGCAATTAAAACAGCAAAGGGCCCTTTTTTCCCCTCCATCCTTTTTCTTCCTCCTCCAAAGTTGAAGAAAAATGATTTGATAAATTATTCTTTTCAGAGCTAAACACTTAGGCGAAGGAAGGGGTGGGGGGTGAGGAGGAATAAAACTAAAATGAATTTGCTCCCGAGGACCCATTATTAGGCTGTATCCCCGGCTCTCTGGCAGTCAGGACAAATTCTGCCTTTTGGGGTGGGCGATTACCACAGCAACGTTCCTTGGCATTCATCTTCCCCTGCTATCAGGCCTGCTGTACGTGCTCCGTGTGTGTGGGGGTGTGATGGATGAGAGCTGGGGCGGGCATTCAGCCTCAGCCTGGTAGTGAGATGCTTTCTTTACTGTATGGGACACTGTACATGTGCACTGTACATGCAGAGGCAACGCAGGCGCAGCTTGGTCCCAGGCCCCTCTGCATCACTTGGACTTGCACACTGGGAAGCCCTTGGGAGGCAGGTAGCAGAGCTTCAAGGAATTTACCTACGCTGCCATTGCTACCCAACCTGAAGCCAGAACTGCATGCTTGAATCAACCCTGGGGCTTTGCTCCCAGCCGGCAGTGTACCAGCACTACGCTGCTTCTCCAGGACTCTCATACACTGAAACCATCTCAGGTTTGCAGAGGAATAGAAAAGATGGGGAGGCTTGGGTACCACGTAGATGAGACTAAGTGATGCACTGAAGTGAACTGCCGGCTGATTAATGAGGAGCTAGCAGGAGGCTTCCTGCAGGAAGCAAAAACAAAGATGGGACTCGGGGACTCAGGAAAGAAGAAAGGGTTGGCATGGCAATAACACAGCTCACAGTCAGAGACCTGCTTCTGCAAACTGGGTTTGGCAGACACAGAAGGGAGCTCCTGATGGCTGGGGACTGAAGAGGAAGGTTTAATTGAGACTGCACCATCCAAGAACAGACACACTGAAACAGCAACCAGTACCTACGCTCTGTCTGTATTTTCCAAATGTATATAGAAAATGACTTTTAGTAAATGAGGTTGTGACAAGTGCTTGGATTTTGAGGCTGCTCAGCAAATGAGCAGCATCAGCGGGATTGGCCTGTCACCTCTGAAACTCTCTCCTTACTTCATCTCTCACCATAATCTGGTTTGGGGGCCAGGGGTTTCCAATACACATCACGGTTATTTTCTGCCATTCCCCACATCATTAACAACTGTAGTTTACAGTGACAGAAATGCAGTGAAAGAGAGTATTTACTAAAAGAAACAAAAAAATACCGCACATAAAGATTTCGAACTGGTAAGCATGTACCCACTACCGCTCAAAATAAATCCTCTGCAAAATCCTGCTCCTTTATCCCCCAAGCCACAAAACCATCTGATTTATGCTAGGATGCTCACTGAGGAAGTGAGGGTTAACAAGCAACGTCCTGCACAACCTGCCCAGAGAAGACCAATCCCTTTGTCACCTCCAGAAATGGCCATGGTTCAGCCATTAGGTGACAGCATCCCTGACTGAGAAAGGCAGATTCAGAGAAGGAGATGTCAGAATATCTTGGAAGTTAAGCGGGAGAGGAGCTGGGAACCGGGACTTTCCTGGCAGCCACAGGTGGATGCTGATGCGATGATGCATGATAAAGAGGCACAGAGCGGGAGGTGCAGAGGACACGGTGCAGTTTCCAGAGGATCATCCATCACCAGTGGCTCTGCCTTCTCCTCTTCATGCTAACGGGTGACGGAGTCTCATCCATAAAACATTTCCTGGGTGTCACTAACTGGAAGACGCATTGGAGGGTTACACTCACTCTGCATAAGAAATAACTTTCCAGATGAAGGAGAGAGCTGCCACTTTTCAACTGCCGATGCTCTCCTCCCCACCCGTCCCTGCATGCAGCACCCAGAAATCATCTGTCTCTCTCCATCAGCATCTCCTCTCCTCACCAGCTGCTGCTCTGATCCCTACCCAGGTTCCACTTCCGTAACTATTATATAAGTATCTTGTATATGTATTTTATGCATCCTTTTTTTTTTTATATAGGCTACTCATTTATATTGATCTGTGGAATCTTCTCATCACTGAAAGAGGAAAATTCCAGCAGTGCCTCCAGCTCCTAGCTTTGGCCACCCCATCTCTTCTCCCGTGCTTCTGAACCCATTCCTGCTCTGACTTATACTCTGTCCATTTCACCCGAGGTTTCAACACAAAGCTCTGCACCTTCGGTAAAACACAGCAGCAGCAAAACTGCGGTGTTTAGCATAGGCAGCAGGGCCCTGCTGACTTCAGAGTCAGGGCTACAAGAACTCCGAAGGTTCTGCTCCCCACACAATCCAAACAGGAAGATCTGATTGGCAAAAAGAAGCGCTCAAGCAGGGCAAAGCTAGTATCTGGATGATTTGCATTTACATTTACAAACAAAAAATGGCTGGGTGATTCCTTAAGCGCTTTGGATTTAGGATCTGAAATATGACTCAGGTTACACTTGATAGGAATCAGCGGGTTTTGTCGTAATATTCTGGAATTGAACGGTCGCTTTGACAAATCGCCGCACGCATCAGCAACGCTGGCAGACTCCGCAAAGAGGAATTAAGTCCTGAAGTAGTGGGGAGAGGGCGGGGAGCTGCAGGGTGGACAGGGGCACCGGCAGAGCTGCTATGGGCAGCCCGAGCCTGGGGTCTGCAGGCACGAGGGGTGTGGGCAGAGCGGGGTGTACCAAACACTGTGCTGCAGCTGTTTGCAGCCAGCTTGATCGCTCCCTGTTTTTCACTAGCATCACAGTTCAACAGTTCTTAATGCCAGCTCCTGTGCCATTTACTGCCTGACTTAACAAACCCAACGCGTTTCTGTGCTTGCACTCCTGCATAAGCAAATGGATGGTTCGGACCGCCAACCTCAGCTGCCAGCCGTGCAAGTGTTCCCAGAAACAAAGTGCACTTGGTGTTCGACACTTACCTGTCTCCTGAACAAGAGACGGCATATCTGGAGAGAAGATGAATCTCACCTGTAATTAAATGCTCCTAAGAAGCAAAGTGGCTACAGAATAAGGGTGAACATACGTCTTGGAGATGGATATGCCCTGAGAAGGATGCCTGTGTTTTGGAGGATTAAACAGTGTAAAGCTATAGGAAGATAAAGAAGATGTAGAGACAGCAAAGTATGAGAGCGGGGCAGAAAAAACAACCTGAAGATAGAAAATCAGCTGCAATCACTGAACAAAGAAATGGGAGAGAAAAAGGAGGGCTCTGTGGAGAGCCACCGAACAATCCCCTCCGGAGGAATAAATGCTGACCCTACTTCTCTCCTGGCTTGTCAGGGGCTGTTTGCCTGAATGAGTCCAACCCAGGAGCCCTTTCCCGCTCTCTGAGCATTAATATATTCATTTCATTACTCAATTATTTAAAACGTTTCTTACGTTCCACCCATTTCACAGAGATGGAGGTGGAGTGGGCTGCTCCCTCTCTCTGAAACCCGCATGGCAGGAGCCTCAAGAAATGTAGGGTGCACAGTGCTATCTGGTGCCCCTCCTCCACCAGGCTCACGCTTCAGTTACCCCAGCTCCAACACCAAAGTCTCCACCTGCACCTCAGATATCTTGTTTAGAAGGAAACCTTGTGAATTACTGTCACCACAGTGAGGTGCAGGGGGCAAGATGTGAAGCAGACGCACATAAAGTCTCTTTCTTGGCAAACTCTGCTGGCCCCCGCAGGCAAGTTACCTTTGCAGTGTGCAAAATGTAAGGCTGTGAGTTAGACAGAGGCTCTTCTCCATTTGTCTACCAGCTTTTGAGGGGCTAATTAGCTTGTTAGTCATGGTGTCTCTCTCAGGCTTGCAAACCACCATAAATCTCCTTCTGTCTCTCTCTCCCTGTTCCAGGGGAGCATTAATTCAGATTCGTGGATGGGAGACCTCCAAAGACAACTTAAGGTGCTGAAGGCGGCCGAGTTCATGAATGAGTAGCTGTCATTCCTCCTATAACATCATTAGTCCCCATGTCCTAGAGTGACGCTGACAAGAACCACCTGCAAAGCAGAGATCTTGACCATCTGCAGTCACAAGAGAGCTGATGGCACTTTGGGCACTACGCAGCTCTGTCCCACAACCCACGCGACTAGAATCCCATAAAATAAAGCTGGGAGACTGCTGATGAATGACCTGGACATCCTGTTCCCCCCAAAGCATCAACTACATTAAAATCAATCCTGACAGACATTTGTCCACGCTATTCTTTTAAACTCCCAGTAGAGGAAAGCCCATGTCTTCCCTAGCCCTCCCCTCTGGAACATCATTATGACTTTGTTAGTAACTTCATCAACATTTTAAACAGCACTGGGTGTTTTCCTGCTGTCCCCCATACATCCCCAACCCCCCAGAAATTGTTATAAGCATTTCTGTAACTCTCAGTTCTTTGTCCTATGCCTCTGTCAGATGAACTTGTTCTCAAGGGAAGGCCACCTCATGACAAGTATCACATCCACCAAGAGATTGCTCTGCCCTCTCTTTGGCCAACAATCCCTGCTTGAAGTAGATCACAAAATAAGCAGGCCTGCCTCACACATCTGTGCGTGGGTTGCTTGTTCAGGGGCTCTGAGGAACAGCTAACACAGTTGTCTTGGGCAATACCATCAGTGCAAGGCTTGCCTTGGGCTTCCTGCTGCTCGTCACTGGAGCTGGTGGGTGGATCCAGCTCCAAAATCGTCATTTGAGACAGGGTTGGCCATAGATTTTGCAGGGAATCAGCCAGGTATTTTTAGTTTAGCTTTGCTGTTTCCTCCGCAAGAAAGAGTTAGCAACTTGACAAGGATTCTGCTGTACCTTTATTAGCAATCCTTATTGTGTTCAACTCTTAGGGGAGAGTTCCCTCATCGCAATTTCATTCAGGCAATTCTGCTAGCAATGTGCATGGTTACCAACACTAAAGCATTGTGGCAGATAAGGAAAGAGCACCTGGGGAATCCAGCCCTCTGCTCTGCCACGAGGATTTCCTGCTATGCATTCTCAGACCTTTGTCCAATTCTGTGATAAATGTTCTCAAATGATAGTGTGTGCAGGCCTTCCCTTTGTAGGATGAGTTCCTGAGCCAAGAACAACTCAGTGGCACAAAGTGAAGCTGGATAATCAGCCCCATTTGCATTCTTTCCCTCCCGATGCTAGCTAAAGCTGGGTAAACAATTCTGAATGAATCATTTATTAGCTTAATTCTACCTCCTCCAATTCATGAACTGTCCACTAGTGCTTCCCAGCTTCCTCCAGTCTATTTTCTCTTCAAAATCATTTGGATATGAACACAATAAAATCCACTGAAGTCAGCAGGATGATTTCTTTGCAGAAAAATAAGCTTGTACTTTCAAGCTTTTGCTGAACAGGGCTTGTCTTGATGAATCTTGTTCCTTTTTCTCTGCGAGCTATCTTTTATTTTCGCCTTGTTAGCAGTGAGTTGGGATTTTGCACCTATCTTTCCTGGGTGACTGCAAGGGTCACGTGATAGCTTTGCATATTCTCAAATGGATGAAAACAGCTTCCAGAGAATTTAACTTCCCAGGAAACCAGCAAAATCCACAACATTTCCTCAGTGCCGTGTTACCAAGACTGCATTACAAACGAACAAACAAACATAATAAAATCAGGAGGCAGACCCCTGAATATACAAAATCACGGGCTTTCATTTTTTTTTTCCCCCCCCAATAAACAAATGTTAGGTTCTTTTCATTCTTCTCCTTTCTTTTTAACCTTTCAGGCCCATTCTGCTTGTCTAAAGCACGAGGGCCAGAAACGTGAAAGACAAATTACTGCAACTTCAACATTAAGGCCTTTGGGAACACAGAGAATATTACATGGCTCACAACAAAACCTGAGTGCTGGCAACTACACAGTTATGCTCTAGTCATACAAACATTTGTTTGCAATGCTGAATTAGCCACCATGATTTCTACCAACTGTTCCAGTGAGGGGACTTCTTTCCTAACAAAACCATGCACATCTAAAAGGGGAGAACAGAACCAGGGCCAAATCAGGCTTTCTAGCTATTGCTGGAAGAAGGATTTGGGCTCCTAAACTTTACTTAATCTCTATATAGGATCTAATTTTTTGTCCTTCAGATCTTTCCAATTTATATTCAGGAGCAACTGTCCTCTGTGCAAGCATTTCTCTCATCCTCGTCTGAAGGCTTGCTTGTTCTGGCAGTGTCATTCCTCCGTCAGCTCAGTCATGAGCATCTTGAGCCATGAGCATCTTCACGAGCACCTAACCCATTCCCTGAGCAGCTCATGCCCGGTTGGGAAGAGATGCAGACGTATTCTTGAAAGCGATGCAAGCGCTCCCTCTGCCGGTCTTTGGGCTGCAGGCAGGCAGAGCCAGCCAGTATTCTGCAGCCTTCCCAGCTGATGTTTTCCCCTGACTAATAGCTGTTTTGCTGGCATTTGTCTCACCGCAGAAAGGTTGCCGCAACACATGCTGGAAACTTCTGCCCACAAGAAACTCGAGTGATGGAGCTGTTTCCAGTCCTCTTGCCCCCATCAGGCACAATGATTTCTAACCTGGACACACATGCACATTCCTGCCCTCTGGGAGATTCAATTTAGACTGGTAGACAAGAAGTCAAGTTCACGATCATCCGGACAGGAGAGCAGATGGCTTTGTGCTTTTGATTTTTTCAAGCGAAACCATCTGGCTAATTCTCTGTGGCTTGTGCATGGGTGGGTTAGCAGCGAGCCACAGCATGCTTTCCCTATCGAGGCAGTGCCTGCAGCCACAGGGGAAGAATCTGCTATTCTGGAAGTGGGTCCTGCCCACCCTAACCTCTTTAGCTGTGTGTGCATTAAGGGAAGATGTACCAGCATGGCTTTAGCCACTAATTTTAGCAGATGAGATGTTGCATGGATAGATATCTTGCGCTGCCCAGATAGAGAGATGCCACCTTTTCCTACATAACAGCCTGCTGTGGCCCTTCACACACATACCCACCAGGTTGCAATCCAGATCTGACTCAACTTACCTGCAGGGCTGAGGAGTGTATTGCTCTCAGGACCATTGTCTCCTGCTTCCCACTCCACAGTCTGCAGGCATCCATGCTTCATCCACACGATACCCTCAAGAGCTAGAGTAGTGCTGCAAGCCCCATCCTACCAATGGGTGAGAAACCCAATCAGACTTCTGTCCCACTTGTCTCTGTCAAGTGGGAAACGCATTTCAGAGCACAGCCTTGTGCTACCTAGCTTAGTTCCCTAATACAAGAGATGGTAAACATTTTGACAATCTACTGGCACGCTTGATTAAAACAAACCAACAAACAAGCTTTACAATTTCTTATCTGTGTTTCCTGCCCAAATCTCTGCCAGAGTCTGGCCTGGCACTGGTCACAAAGGTCTGTCAATACTGTAGTGCCCCCTGGACCGATGCTACCACTCCCTAAGAAAGCTCCTGAGCTGTCTTCCCTCTTAAGGCAAAGTACTGCAGTGGCTCATAACCCAGCTTCTCCGCCTGTGTGAGCAGACGTGTAACAATGCTGCTCTCTGTTGGCTGCAGCACAGAGAACAGAAACAGCTTCACAAGCTGCCACTGTCACTTACATCCAAGAGGATCTTTTAAAAGGCGTTTCACAACAAGCGAGGATTCGGAAAGTGTTTTGCAGCTTCCTGCATTGTTATGTGAGGTTGTTAAGAGTGCAAGTGCATGAGTTTTATTCCCTACGACGGGCAATGAAGATTCAGCTATTGCTGACTATGAAACTGCTACATTCACAACCAAATACAAAACAGAAAAAAGAAATCCAAATCATGCAACTCCATTCTCCTGCCCTACCCACATGCTCCACTTTTTCTTTTCCACTTTTCCCTAGCAACTCCCACATCCTTGCTCTTTAGCTCTCATTGCCAGTGTCTGCAGCACAGTCTCTGCTTGGCAGCGCTCTGCCTGAAGCATGAAGGTAGCACAAGGGATGGGAAGCTGATGAGGAAAGTGCAGCATTTGTTCATGAAGTGGCAATGGGAGCACTAATGATGGGCAGAAACAATGAAAAAAAAAAAAAAAAAGAGGACACCGTCCTGCAGTGCCAGAATCCATTAAAGGAACGCTTCAGCCTTTGACTATCTACAGAAGAGGTACCCTCTTCTCTAGAAAGCTCTCACCTATGAGGCCCGTGCACTTGCAGCTGTGATTCACCAACTTCAGAAAATCACAGAATCATTTCAGTTGGAAAAGACTACTGTCAGCCCATCCCCACCATGCCCACTAACCTTGTCCCTCAATGCCACGTCTACAGGTTTCTTGAACAGCTCCAGAGACAGCGACTCCATCACCTCCCTGGGCAGCCTGGGCCAATACTTCAACGTTTTTTTCTGAGACAATTTTTTTTCTAATATCTTTTGGATATTTTCCTAATATCCAACCTGAACCTTAAGAATGTGTTTTGAGACCATTCTGAAGAAAAACAAAAACACAATCAGCCTAAGAATACTGGAAAACATCTGCAGAAAAAAAAAAAAAAAAAACAGAGTGAAAAACACGAAAGGAAGAACAGAGACAAATGTCCCTTTTTGTCTTCAGGATACCATTCAGTCTTTGCTGTTTCCTCACCCTTCCTACACCAAAAATTCACAGAATTGTAGGGGTTGGAAGGGACCTCCAGAAATCACGGAGTCCAACCCCCCTGCCAAAGCAGGTTCCCTACACCAGGTCGCACAGGTAGGCGTCTAGGCGGGTCTTGAATATCTCCAGAGAAGGAGGCTCCACAACCCCCCCGGGCAGCCTGTTCCAGTGCTCCGTCACCCTCACAGTAAAGAAGTTCTTCCCTCTGGAATTTGAGAGACCTTTCTCAGAAAAGTTGTGTCACACTTTCACTGGTGATCTTCACAAAAAGCATTTTCCATGAAGGTAAACGTATCTCCCCCATTTAGCCTTTCACCTCTCCCAACCACCACAACCGTATCTGAAGCTCTGAGGGAATCCACACACACCCTGACATGGACCTTGCTTATTTCCAGCCCAGGATCAAATGCCTGCTTCCAGTGTAATCAGCCACAATCTGTGCAAAGATTTTAAAGAGAGACAAAAGGGATCCTGGTCTTCAGCTTTCACCAAGGCCTGAAGCTGATTTAGTACCAATGCATAAGTGAAGGGATGGTTTGGAGTTTCACTCCTAGCTGTGCAGAATAACTGCTGTGCAGTGGTGGGTGCCCCCCTCACCTTCATTTCCCCTTCAGAGTTAGAGATGAAAACTGAGGCTGTGAGAAAGGCCATCAACCATGCCTTTATTTTTCGGGGGCAAGAAGAACAGGGCTGACCCTCTCTCACCTCCCGCAACCAGTGTGGTGAGAAGGGTCAGCACTGCTGGACCAGATGATCAGAGGGCTGAAGCACCGTTCCTAACAAAGGCAGGTTGAGGGAGCTGGGCTTATTCAGTTCAGAAAAGAGAAAGCTCTGGGGAGACCTCATTGAGGCCTTCTAGTAAGGGAAGCTTATTTATAATAAGACAAACTTCTTAAACAGTCTGAGAGCAATAGGACAAGGCAAAGGATTTTAAACTAAAACAAGGGAGATGTTGATTAGTTGTTAGGAGGCAATTCTTCACTGTGTGGATGGTGCACTGGGACAGCTACCCAGAGGAGCTGTGGATGCCCCATCACTGGAGGAGTTCAATGTCAAGTTGGCCTGCTGAGCTCTCCCAGGACAGGGATGGATGTGAGCATCCGAGAAAGATCTTCATAGCGCACACCATCCAAATTCTTCCTTGAAGAAAGGAATACAGTCCTTTCTGCAGTACTTTATGTGAGTATTCATATCAAAGGCTCATTTTCACAAGCCTTTGTGGGGCAGCATCCTCCACCCCACCTGGACATAGCAGTCTGTGGGATCTCCACAAAGCCCTTCAGCGTTCTGCGGAATTGGAACACCACCACCAGGCAAGGGCTGCATTGCCAGTCCTGCAGCGAGAAGCCAGGGCAACGAGATCTCTATGTACAAACAAATCAATCCAAATTAGAAGCCCTACCGCACACATTTCACTACTCAAACACCCGAAATGGAGCAGCCTGCAGCTACCCTGCTGCATTCAAGCCAGCAAGAAAAAAAAACACCTCACGAGAAGTCGAACTCCACTTTGCCAGCAGATGGCAACGGTACTCCATGTTAGCATCTCAGATCCCGTTCCTGGAAAAGGACACAGCGGTGCCATCTACAGTGTGCTCGAGAGAAACAAACTCTTCTCAAAAAAATGCTTCAACTCTGCTCAGCAAAAACACTTTAGCAAAGCGTGGGAGAGTAAATAAGGACATTTCATGAGCAAACCCACCACCTAGAAGCATGGGTGTGATGACACATTCTCGCTGCACAGGACAAACTATGATTTTCTCATTCTCCCCTTTCATTTTCCCTTCAGAGAGATTCAGCCCAGAATATTAAGAAGCTTATTTATTTATTTATTCGGGCCTTTTCAACTCTCCAGATTAAAGAGACAGGTTTTTCCCCTCTCCTGCACATTCTCCTCTGTCAAGGGAAGCGGGAGGAATCCAGCCAGGATCAGACAATTTCTAGTGACAAAACAAACGGCAGCTCCTCCTCCTTCCACCTGTAAGACCCATCCCTTTCTCCCAGTTTGCAGCGAGTCCTTCAAATGCCCTTGAGCTACAGCACAGAATAAACTGACATATATAAAGATACGTGCCCAGCAGTTGAAGCCATTCAGGTGAGGCATGTGATTCCCCCAGACATGGAGAAGCAGATAGCCAAACCTAGTTGCATCCCCTTCTCTCCTGCATTCTGCTCTGTGGAAGACTCCGCACCTCAAGCTGTGAGGCTTCTAACCTCCCACTGATGAACTACTGGCCTAAAGTCCAAAGTAAGGCCATTCAAGCCTTCAAAATCTCCCGACGAATGAGGGGAATCACTTGAAATCACTGTTGTTTTTCCAGGTGTGGGCTCTCAGTTAAGAACTCAGAGCTGGTGCTGGTGGAAAGGATGGAGCTGTGAGCAAATTTTAGCACAAAGGACTGCAGGCAGAAGGCGGTTTAAATAAGAGCCAGGCAGGAGTGCCTGGGGCAAGTCCTACCTGCTGGAAAGTTGGGTCTGGCACCACAGGAGAAACTGTACTGGAAAGCACAAATAGGAAGATGAAGGCACTGTCACTTGGATGGCCGAGCACAGCATCTCCGAAGTGAGTAATTACACTTGTCCAGACACCGTAGGTCCTACAGGAGCTGTCACGGCATTGGGTCACTTAAAAGATTAGGTTGTTTAATTAAAACAGGGCGTGGAGCAGATTCTGGGGAAGGGCAACCTGTCCGATGACAGCACGGATGGTGTGACGCTTCTGGGAGAGGAGCAGGTCAGAGAGCGAGCAGCATCTCTGCTGCAGGGAAGAGGACCCGTTCTGAAGCTCCTCAAACAGGTACTGCACGGTGACCTACCTCGTTAGCAGCAATAAAAGTCCCATCACAGGGCTCGGCTGAACTGGACACATTTCAAGGTCCTCTCCAGCTGGCTGAGCGATTCCAGAGTGGGAGGAGAGATGTCCTTGAGATATGATTTCTTTCTCAGATGGTTCTGCCTAGGCAGAAGTAAGAACACACCAACCCTTTCCACTTCAGTTAACAGCCTACCCCTCTCTACAGGGCAATCAAGAGTCACAGGGCTACAAGTGACTTAGCACAGTGACAAGGGCAAGGTACCCTGAAGGAAGAGAGCAGCAGAGGAGGGGGGAAAAAAAAAAATAAAATAAAAACAGGCACAGAGGTAAGAGACTCAACTGCAACTGCTGTCTGCTTCTGCTGCATCTGCATTCTGCTTCCAAGGATCACACAATGAGAAAAGGAACATGGATCTCATGAATTAATTTCAAGTGGCAAAGACCAGTTGAAAAGGGGAAAGCCCCTTTTAGCACTCTAAATGCTAGCAGGCTGGGCTCCTTTCAGCCTTTATGGGAACCATTTTCTTAGGTCATGAAGTGGCTGGTTGTAGCAGGGCAGGGATGGAGATGGTCAGAAGGAGGGCTTGGATCCCCAGGCAAATGGGTGCTTCCAGGGCATACACAATCTCATTGCTTTAGCTGTCATCAGCATGACTATGGGATGAGAGGATTTATTGCTCCACAAAAAGCGAGACGAGAGTAAATTAACAGCACGCTTTTCCACACTGGGCTCTCCCATCTCTGACCACTCCCTAGATCAGGCATTAAACACTGCTCTTGCTGTTCAGTTCTCTTAGCAGCCTCTTCTGCAAGAGGGTAGATGATGCTGTAGAAGTCCAATCTTAAGACTCACTATATCCTCAGATATACTTGTGTAAGGTGAACTCACTCAGGATTTCATATTGAACATCACAGGACAAAAGTCACGACTCCAGGTACACACACACAAGAGCCTGTCACCTTGCACAGCATTGCTTTGCATGCATTCAGCTTCAATTCTATGCCTTCAAAAGGAAAGCTTGTCATAGAAAACTGCATCAGAAAAGCTAATCCCATACGACAGATAGTCCACACCAAATTATGAGCCAGCAGCTGGCTGCCATCCTGCTCTCAGAGGGTGCTACTATCACAGGGCAGGAGAGCATGCAGAAAGTGCACACATCACTGAGACACCACAGCATGCAAGACATTAAAATCCTCAGAACCTATAGCAGAGGCCACACGTGCACACTATTTGTGGCAGCTCACACATAGGGCAATGAAACATAACGCACACATTCAGTGGGAGATATGGGCACACAAGTGGTTTTGTGCATCAGCACAGCGTCTTACAGCCCTTTGTTTGGTTTACTGTCACACAGAAGCATTAACTTGAAACAAAGGGGATACACTACAGGAAGAATTGTGTAAGGTGGGCACCTGGCCTGGACACTCCTTTGAAGCAGGAGCTCAAAGAATAATCAAAATGCACAGGCTTGCGTGGCAGCAGCTGGAAGGAGACAGAGGGGTGACTTCAAATGGAAGCAGCAGCAGCAACGGCAGGCACGGCACTAAGAAAAGAGAGCGCTCACAGCAGCTCTGGTGTCATCAGAAGCCAATGTGGGCAGACTCCAAACAGCCTTGGTCACTTGCTGCAAAGATGCCCCTGTATGGCAAGGATGAGGAAAACCAGGTGCTTTCTGTTTCTAGCACTTCAGGCCCGTGGGGCTCCTGACTCCTGCAGAGTCCCCTGAACTGTCCAACAGCACAGCAGCTGTCCTCAGCAGTTTGCAAATTGTTATCGCACTGTCAGCCTTTGCAAAAAACGATGGGAAAGGGCCATGCAATCAGGTGATGCTAATCAGTTTAGTTTTGCTGAAGCCACCAGAACAATTCCAGTCCCTGCTATCTGATGCATGAGCTCTCATGCCCTGTGTCCAGGAGCAGAGCCAAGCTCACGGTGGCCCAGTTGTGGCTCCTGTTCAGTATTCCTCTAGGAGAGTTCAATGCGCACCCTTGACACTACTCAAAGCACTAAGTAATCCACATATCACTCCACTTTCCTGCAAGAATGCAGCAGAACGTTTTGGTAAGGAGACAAAAACTATTTTCAAGTAGAAAACTGTGTCATTCCGCTAAGGCCAACTTCTGCCATATGCCTCATGCCATAGCACTGCATGCTACAAATCACGATCAGATACTTGCTGTCATAATTCTTTGAGACCAAACCTCCGTGCCCCTTTCACAGAGTGACAGAAAGAGCAGAAGGCCTGAAGTGCTCCATCCATGCCAGTTTTTATTGTGTGGAACCTAACATGTGCTTTCTAGAAGTTACTGGAGATGGAGACAGAAGTATCTGTCCACAGGCAGTCTTTACACCTCTGAAACTAAGTGCAAGACACCACACCAGGACACTCCTTTGTGTCTGCAGGTTATTACCCTCCAGCAGGGCTTTCATCACAGCAAGCCAAGTCAACAGCTGTTGCAGTGAGAAGCCAAAATAGTAGATGGACACACACCAGTGAATGTAGATGCACATAAACAAACAAAGACAGAGGAGAACATATGAGCACCAAAAAGGCTCCTGCCCCATCAGAGCAAATGGGAGTTTTAATCTGCCAGGTTAAATGGATGCTGGGACATCATCCACTGAAAGGAGTGTGTCTGCAGCATAGCTAGGATTCAGCCTGCTGCTTCTCTCCTGTCTCCAGAGCAGAGAAACTCCAGTTTCTCTGGAAGTTTCTATTTCTATTTCTTTCTATTTCTCTACAGTTCCTTTCTATTTCTTTACACAAAAAATAAGTAGGAAGGAGAAGGGGGAAAAAAACCAAAACACAACAAACACTCTCAGAGAGGCCCTAACTCATCTCTTACTCTTGGATAAGTCCAAATTTATGACTCTGTCTGCCTTTGAGTCTTTATTATCACCTTAAGTGGCTAGCTTTGTACACAATTTATTATAAAAGCCTGGAATCTACAGTCAAATTACAGATCAATTGAAAACTACACAGAAAACAATTAACATCTGGCAGCAGTTTAATCTATAAAGCTGTCGCAGGCTTTGCCAACTCTGAATTCCTATTCTGATACCCATATTTCCTCACCTCAAACGTAGCCTCCTCTTTTGTAACTCACGTAGGATCATCTGCTAAGGAGAACATATCCTTAGCAAGGTCTCTCAAAGCACTTCCACTGACAATCAGCTTCTCCCTTCTTCTCAGCTCTTCTGCGTTTTGCAGAGAGGTTTTGCAGAGCAAAAAGAAATTAAGACCACCAGCAA
The DNA here is from genome assembly GCA_030625065.1 of Alectoris magna. NCBI lineage: Eukaryota > Metazoa > Chordata > Aves > Galliformes > Phasianidae > Alectoris > Alectoris magna. Next base: position 114,743,781 of record CM060560.1, read on the forward strand.
CTCTCAGTTCTCTGTGGGACAGTCTGGCCTTCTCTGGGGTCAGATCTTTGGCAGCTGAAGGCTTCTCTGATGAGTCCCTCACACAAAGCAGAAAAACAATGTAATGTTTTGAGGCCACCCTATCCTTCTAAAAAAAAACCAAAAAACAAAAAAACAACAAAGAAACACCTCTCCATCACTTGTTCCTGAGGATAACGGCTGCCTCGAGCAGCACACTGCTGCCAACAGATCATCTCACCATCCAGAGCTTCACGATGCTTTGGGCAAGGTTCTTCCAACTGCTGGCGGGACTAGGAGGGAATTGGAGCTGAATGATCCTGAAAACCTCTCTAACCACTCCCACCCTCTTCACAGACCTTCCAGAGCTAATTCATACCTCTCCACTCTACCAGCACAACAAATTTGGCTAGTAGAAGGTACTTCAGTGTGCATGAAGGCAGATACAACAAATATGTTTCTTGACTTTCCATTATGTGCCACGTGGTGACTACAAGGCAAGAGGGTATCTGCCAAGTTCATGGATGCTTTGAATTGTAGGGTTTATGACTTCACTTTTGAGATACAAATTGATAGACACCTTCTCCCACTCAATGGGTCAAACACTGCCCATGATGGGGTTAAAAGGAACAAAGGCAGAATCAGAAAAGGGGACTGATTTCACCACTGCCAAACATTACTTCTTAACAGTACTGTCATAGACATTATTACTTTTTTTTTTTTAATCGTGCATTTACCACAGTTTTCAAACACACTGAAATATTACAATTTACATATACAGATATTAAAAACAAACAAACAAAAACAACAACCCCAGAAAAACCCAAAATCTTGTGGTCAAAATCCTCCTTTTGGGGTGGTGGGATGAAAGACACTTTAGACACATCTCTCCCCTTCCAACCGTGACCCAGATATGCATGCATCCTCAGTGAGATGGCAATAACGCACTGCAGAAATGAACCCACTGCCAGCACAGACAGATCACTGAACTGGGAGCAACTGGCAAGAATGGCTGTATGGGAGTAGCTCTGGAGATGCTTTTGTGTCTCAGAAAGCTGGGGAGAGGAAATGGATGAGTGGACAGTGCTAGGGAAGCCTCCGTCCTTCAGTGAGCTACAAACAGCTGTTGTTGATGATGATTGCTTCCTAATTAGCTTGCTCTTGTATAAGCTTGATAATTTTATGTACCTCCAGAGGAGCAGATTAGCTCTGAATTCACATTGTATCCATTTGTGAAGAGTACCCTATAAATTATTTACCTAACTCTCAGAAATATTACATCCAGAAGACTCTAAGTATGTCTAATTACAAGGCAAGACCAACACCCGGTAGAATGGCTGTATTTACAAGTGCACAGAAATGATATACCACTTAAAAAGTTACTATGCATACCCCTTGATGCTACAACAGGTTTACAGCCTGGCTCTTAGTAGGCAGGAGCACAGAGAAACTTCAGCGACAGATTTGTCCTTCAAGAGACGAAACAATATACAACCCAAAGCAAAACAAAATTTACTCACTGTCCCCAAATATGTAAGGTTATCATAGCCGTAATGAAACAAAATGAATTTGACTGTATGCTGGTAAACGGCTCTAAACTTCATGAAGACTCTAACAACCTCTCCCCAAGCTGCTGGCTCTGATTCACTACTGGTTTAAGTAGAATAACACAGTGATGAATCAGCTATGCTCTAATTTTCACTCAATTTTTTGCTACGTTAGTACATTGTTACTTCATTACTATTGAACTGCTGTATTTTTTCCGTGCTTTGCAACCAGCACTCTGTTAACTCCTGGGGAACCTGCAGTCCCTGCAAGAGAGTTAATACTAAGTCTTGTGGCAGTAGCACCCCAGTTTTTAGCTGAAGATGAAAGGAGACTGAATGCACCAACACATTTGCAGTCCGTTGACCTTATTTTATAGGGAAGACACCCAGATGAGGGAAAACAGAATGGTAGCAATTTATACCAATGTCAGATAGGTTAAAGAAAATGTAACCTGTTATTGACATGGGGGGAAAAAAAAACACACAAAAAAACACAAACAGAGAAAAGCATTTCCAGAGAGGGGACACTGTAGTGCAACGTAGACAGTCCATCCTATCACTGCATGGAATTACCCAGCATACACAGACAGTGGGTAGCCTAGTTTAAATGCACAGAACATGGCTGAAATGACCAAGAAAACACTAAGAATTCACAGAAATAAGCAAAATATCTGAGGCATCCTGTTTGCACGTTCCATGTCTGCAAGTTAGATGCTGGGATCAGACTCTGGGAGGCAGAGTCCAGAAGCTATGAAAAATTGCCCACTCTCTCACTCGTGAGTCCCTTCAAATTCAAGCCCCCCCGCTTCACCTTTCTTCTGCCTAGAACACATCTCCACATTGCTCATTTTAACTCTCTGCCTTTGAGTAAGCTCTCCTTATATTCCCTTTCCAAGTGCGATAAAGTAAACCTTCCCTAAATGAATAAGCAGGACCATGGCAATCATAGAACGGCCTGGGTTGAAAAGGACCACAAAGATCACCTAGTTTCAATTCCCCTGCTATGGGCAGGGTCACCAACCACCAGAGCAGGCTGCCCAGAGCCACATCCAGCCTGGCCTTGAATGCCTCCAGGGATGGGGTATCCATAACCTCCTTGGGCAGCCTGTTCCAGTGTGTCACCACCCTGTGTGTGAAAAACTTCCTCCTAACATCTAACCTAAACCTCCCCATCTCAGTTTAAGACCACTCCCCCTTGTCCTATCCCTATCCACCCTCATAAATAGCCATTCCCCCTCCTGTATATATGCTCCCTATATGGCAATGATCCCCATAGATGTGCAATGACCTATGGGCAGAGAGTGCTTTTCCAGAACCACTTCCAGGTTAGGGCCACTGCAGAACAGTATCTCCCCAGTGCAACGTTTGAGAAAAAGCATCATGAGATTCTTGCTGAGATGGACCAAGGGACTTTCACAAGGGCAAATACAGAAAATGCATAAGTCCAGTAACTCTGATAGAGTACTTACTCCCTGCCTCATGTTTTTGCAGCACAGTGATTAACAGGGGACACACATACCATAGCAAAGGAATGTTTCACGGCTGAAAGGTTAATTCTTGATTTGATTTGTTTCAGAAGTATTGGAGATTTGATAGAGGAGGACGATGGGGTAGAGGATTAAGAGGGCTCCCGATCGAGGAAAAGAATGATTACTGAGATAGGCACTAATGCGCAGGGAGAATCGTGCGGTTCCTCCTGAAAATGTATGTTTGATTTTCTCATAATGCTTTTCTGTTGCTGCCAATCCCCACGTTCCTAGCACACGCCACTTGCCGCTGCATTGTCCCTTTCTCCATCCCACACACTTCCTGGGCCACCAGACGTTGGCGGCTGGATTTGATTTGGGAAGATGGGGGGGGAGGGGGAAAGAGGAGGACTGGGTAGGAGAGGGAGGAAGAGCAACTGAAGCTGCAAACCTAGAGTTGAATCCATTTCGCTGAATGTTAACTTACAGAAAAGTAACCCAACAACCTTGAAATAGAGCAAAGCCCAATTTAAATTCATTACATTTAAATTAAATTTAAAGCCCATGTAAATGATTGACTTAGTTAAGAATATGTCATGTGGAAGAGAAAAAGTGCAGCAGCGACATGCCAGGCAGCTTTGGCTAATTTTACAATTCACAGCAAATCTTCATACTCTGATCGTGATTTAAAAAAAAAAAAAAAAAAAAAAAAAAAAAGGAAAAGCACACAACTTATTAGCACCAGTATGCCAGTTATTAATGCTTCTTTCACAAGAAATCACTGAATGTTTTGCAAACTCCACAAACAAAAAAACTTCCATTTACTGAAACACAGCTAATTTACAGGAAGGACAGGGAGGTATGAAGTGGAAAAAAAAAAAGTGTACAGCAAGAATAAATGCAATTATTCCTAACTGGAATTCTGCCTCTCTCCAGACTAATACTCTGAAGTGGGCAAAAATGCTCCAGGATTCTATACTACCACGACCTTAATTCCCATGCAAAAGAACATTTTATTTTTATTCAATTGAGAGACTAATTACTGTATTTTAAAATCTATTATTATTATTATTTTTTAAATAGTTAATCTGCTGACACCAGTTGGTGACATTGACACCAGTGGGCGCTCGGTCACAGTCTGACAGACTATGTCACAGGAACTTTATGAAAGTAAGCTATTTTAAAAATTATTAATAATAACGTTAATAAATTAATTCAAAACACGTTCTGTGTCTATCCATCCCCACCCTGCTACTTCACACAATGATTTTATTGGGTTGGTTTTGGTCTACTGCACCAAAATTGCTTTTGTTTATTTATTTTTTCTTTTACAGAAAAAAAAAAAATTACTGTGTGTACAGGCATTTATTATCCTTAATGCATTTCCAGCATGCGTGCTAAAATTTAAAAAATAACAAAATTATGACACCATGGAGCTGAACTTTTAATCTTTTAATAATATCATACGTGGTCAAAATAAGCCGGTTAAGCAGAGTCAGAATAGTCTTAAAATAAGAATTTTCAGGTCAAATCTCATTCTCACAGTCTCCACTTACGGAGATAACTTTTCCCATGTGAAGTGCTGGAGATGAGCCCAATGGCTGAGTGAGGAGTCCTACAGTAAGTCTGACCTTGGTTTGATAAGTAAGATTGCACCAGGCAAGTGCCTTGAAGAAATACTCTAGCATAAAAATATAAACAGCTGGGAATGAGCAAATAAAGGTATTTGGAGGGGAATGGGTTACTGCTTCTACTGGGAGTATTATTATTATTTCTAGCAGCCACACCAAAATTGTTATTACCTGTGTATGGCTGTTGCTTTTCTAGTCATGATTTCCCATCCTTCCCCCAACCCCCCCCCCCCCCCAAACAAAGAACAGGAGTTGAATATATCTTGCAAAAAGAATAGAGAAAGAGGGAACTGTACATGCCACTTCCCATATGCCATAAGAAGAGACATGCTTTATAAACACAATTGTTTTGCTTCATTTAATCTTCTTATTGGCGCTGATTCCAAACAAGCAAAACTTCAAGAGTTGGTCAATTTAGTGCAAGGGGAATGAATGATGCTGAAGTTCATGAGCTCTGAATGCAACATAAGCTGTGTTGCTGGGATTCAGGAGTAACACAGAACGGAATCATAGAATGGCCTGGGTTGAAAAGGACCACAAAGATCATCTAGTTTCAAACCCCTGCTATGTGCAGGATCACCAACCACCAGACCAAGCTGCCCAGATCCACATTCAGCCTGGCCTGGAATGCCTCCAGGGATGGGGCATCCACAACCTCCTTGGGCAACCTGTTCCAGTGCATCACCACCCTCTGTGTGAAAAGCTTCCTCCTAATACCTAACCTAAACCTCCCCTGTCTCAGTTTGAGACCACTCCCCCTTGTCCTATCACTACCCGCCCTCATAAACAGCCATTTCCCCTACTGTTTATACATTCCCTTCAAGTACTGGAAGGCCCCAATGAGGTTTCCCTGGAGCCTTCTCTTCTCCAAGCTAAACAATCCCAGATCCCTCAACCTTTCCTTGTAGGAGAGGTGCTCCAGCCCTCTGATCATCTTAGCAGCCCTCCTCCGGACCCACTCCAAGAGCTTCACATCCTTCCTGTACTGGAGGTCCCAGGCCTGGATGCAGTGCTCCAGATAGGGCCTCACAAGAGCTGAGTAAAGGGGAACAATCACCATCTTCTCCCTGCTGGCCACTCCTCTTTTTAAACACAACCAAAAGCCAAGAGCAGAGACCTTTGCATGAAAACACTGCAAAATGAGACAGGGTCCCTTTAAGTTTCACTGTCACAAGAAGCCAACCCACCCCTGAAGCTGCAAATTCTCCCACGAAGTATTAAGTAACTAAGAAAAGAAAAATAATTTATTTGTAAACCATGCGTCCTTTCTTGGGGCAATACTCTTCACCAGCAGAACACCTCTGTTGGCTAAATGATACAGGCCTGGCCTGAATTTCGTACTGAAAAGGTTCGCAAGCAGTAGAGTGTTGAAGAACGGGTTCAGGCAAACTCAGACAGGTCAGACCTGCTCTTCATGCCTCCCACAGCTCACCCCCAAAAGGGCCTTTCTACCACGTGGGGTCTCACAGCCAGGGCATAGCACAGAACACCCCTTTGGAAGTCAGCAGTGCCCTACAGCTTGAGGAATTGCTCTCAGAAGTAATCAAGCATCTCACAGAAAGGGGTCCTGAAAGCTAGGCACACCAATTTAAAGATTTAGCTGGACGATTTTGACAAAGCCCCTTTAAATGGAGCAGATATTTGTCTCAGTGAATGGAAAAATACAGTACGAATTAAGTCTGCAGAATGAGAACATCGGAGGAAGCGACCTGCATTGACTGGTAGCCGATACTGCACCCCTCATGATGTGTAACTAATAACAGCACACCAGACATTCAGCTTGCACATTAAATATTAATAACATTTTTCTTCTGACTCATCATTAAGCCAGAGCCTTGCTGCACAGCACAAACTGATTTACAGACCATCCATGGCAGGCTCCCGAGCACCTGTGCCACTCAGCTGAACACTGGCCAGCCAGGGGCTCGTCAAGGGACTGGCACACTAGGTGGGTCAGAAGCAGGGAAAGCAAAAACCTGGGTAGGATGGAAACAAATAACCAACCCAGCCAGCTGAGAGACCACCGGTAACATACAGCATGTGAAATGAATCCCTCTGCACAGAGCTCAAGCTCTGAGGATACCGCAGATGCAATTGGTGGGCACTGCTTTGCTCACCCTCTGCTTCTCAGGTAAATGGCACAGCACTGATAATCCTTCTGGGACAGCCAGCCTCAAGCAAGGTGGTCACAGCCCACTCCCAAACAAGGCTGTGACCAAAACAAATTATACAAAGATAAACAAAACTTACTGTTCCCTTGGAAAAAACAAAAAACACCACCACAATACTCTGTCATGTTCATGACAAAGGAGAGTCAGGCTGCTACTTTATACCTCTCTCCAACAAGGTGGTTTCCACTTCATAAGTTTACACTGCCTGCAGCTAGAAAGAAGTGCTTGCCTGAATCCATGGAGAGTATTTTGTAGGGAGATTCAGGCAAGCCATTCTTGAAATGCGGCACTCAGCAGCATATAGATGATGTACAACATTTGGAAAATGCTTCCAGTGATTCTTACCAACACCCTATCACGAAAGCAGCTTGTAGTTTCTTTGAAAGAAACCGGTGAATTCCAGCAATACGGGACTTATTTCAAACAGGCAAAAAGAAAACTTGAAGTGAGTCAACGATGAATTAGAAACATCAGAAGAAGGTGCCAGGTTTTCAAAGAAGGTGCCAAGCTACTCCTGAAGAACTGTGCTTTCATTTAAAAGCCTAAATAAATTAAAAAAAAAAGCAGTAGCTCTCTAGCCCTTTTTCCCTGTGAAGTTTCCAAAATGCAGCTAATAAAATATAGCTATTTAAAATATAGCTAGATCAGTAGAGTTGTTTTTCCACATGGGATTTTTTTTTTTTTTTTTTAAAAGAGAAGAGTTCACAGAATCACAGAATCGTAGGGGTTGGGAGGGACCTCCGGAGATCACAGAGTCCAACCCCCCTGCCAAAGCAGGTTCCCTACAGCAGGTCGCACAGGTAGGCGTCCAGGCGGGTCTTGAATATCTCCAGAGAAGGAGACTCCACAACCCCCCTGGGCAGTCTGTTCCAGTGCTCCATCACCCTCACCGTTGTTTCATTCTGGGGTGTTTGGAGGGTGGAGAAAAAGAGACATGTGTTAGAACCCTGGCAAACCCTTCATGTTTTTCTCATGTCAGTTAGGATTACTCCCCTCTCACCAGCTGTGATGCAGAGATGCCAGATGAGCTGGCAGCGTGTTACAGCAGGTATTGAGTTGGGAAGAGTACTGAAAGTCAGTCCTATTCACTTGCTTGGGCAATCTTTGACAAATGACTTGAGAACTAGTTATGCCCATCTTTCCAGACGTACAAAACAGAAGGTACAAGCTACAAAGTCCTACCTCAGCCCTATGATGTCACTTGCCAGAGACTGAGACACATACAGATACACCTGTTTGCATACACATGCATGAGTTTACAAGTATTAAATACATGTGGGCATACACATGCAGACACGAACATTTGTGACTACTCCCATTTAGTTAATTCTTTCTTTCTTCAGGTCACAGAGGACAACTGCATAGATTTGCATTTTTAGTCATTTTCCATGGCCCAGGTCCCCTTTAAAGCTTAGTGTTTTGCCCAGTTGCACACAGCAAACTACATCACTGAAAGAAACTTTCGTCCTCCCTTCTTCCTTCCCTGCCTACCTCCTCACTTTTAACACATACAAGATTAATTAGTACATTGCACACAAAGATTCCCACCTACAATAATATTGTTCTGCTCAGCAAAGATTGACGTCTGCAGGGGGAGAGGTACCACATTACCAAAAGGTTATTACTCCTATGAAACCTGATCCAGAGCATTAGAAAGGTATAGACAATTAGCAATTTCCTAACCGTGTGAATCAAGAGTATTATGTGATTCACCGTCTTTATTCTTTTTTTATTATTATTGTTATCATCTTTATTTGCTAATTTGCAGAACTATGAATGAGTGTCACTGTCACACAGGAATTTGCCAGGTTTTCTCACATTTCTCTTGTGCATTGCCCTTTATTGCTCAATTGTTTTGATGCACAGCAATGAGACAGCCCCCTAAAAAGTGGCATTTTTTTAATTGCTGCCTGCTCGGGAGCAGGTAATAAGTCCTGTACCCGTTGGCACAATGGCTGAATCAAAGCCTGCCAGCTACACAGCGCTGTCCCAGCCTGCTTCTCCCTATCAAAGCATCACATGCTTATATAAAAGCACTGCAGAGGTCTGGATCATTACCCAGAAAAAGCTGTCAATAAAACAGCACTAGAAACTAAACAAAGCACCAATTCAGTACATTCATTTCCAGCTGAGGACTGCGTGCCAATTAAAATACTCCAAGATCTATGCAAGAAGAGATCACTTGACCATTCAGAGTATTTGAGAAAGGAAACCAGGACAGGAGGAAAAAAGGAGTGTCAAGGGAAACCTGATCTCCGCATGTGATTGCTGTTCAGAAGAACCAATTTGTGTTGATGGGTTGGACACTTAAGAGCTGATAGCATGTTGTGCTGTCTGTTATGACACTGGTGACTATGGGATTTCTTCAGCAGCAACTTTATTCTCTAAGATCCAAGTAACAGATAATGAACTGCACAGATAGGCAGCATTTCTCTGTGTCAGCACTGGAGGCAGCAGGTTGTCAGCTGAGTTCTCTCTGTCCCCAAGGATAAAGGCTCACAGGGAACTCAGTCGGTCAGTTCCCTCAGGAGCCATCCCTCATCTGCAAGCTCTCTTGGCAGACACTGGGCTCACAAAGCAACTGAGCCTTCATGAGACTCTTTTTTTCCTGGGAGCATTTGGCTTACTAAGGCACAATGACTGACAGCCCAAGAGTACCTGCTCTGCTGGTAGCCAACAGAGCCATGCATACATCTCCCAGTGCCACCAGAAGACCTCTTTGCTCCATCCCTGCATAAAGTGCTAGGCTTTGAGCTCAGGTTCTCATGGAAGAAAAAAAAAAAAAGAAAAAAAAAGAAATTACACTGGGGAGACGGAGGTCCCCTATCTTGCACAGTTTCCTTTTCTTGTTGTTATTCTCCTGCCCCTCATCACAATTTTCGTGGATTTTGTTTATTTCACAGAGTTTGCTTACCTCTAATGGCTAAGCCAGAGGGAAAAACACATAATCTTGCTAAATCATTTCAATCTATCCACCTGCCTCCTACCCTTATAGTGTACAGCTAGCATTTCAAATCACACAAAGGCTGGAAAAGTGTAACCAATAACGTCAATTTCAGGAGAAGAAAGCTCCAAGAAATAAAGCCCCAAACCAGCACATAAGGATGAGAAAATTGAACTATCTAATTGCCTACACTGAATGAAACCGTGAAGCAGCACCGGTGGTGATAATTTCTAAAAGATTTAGTTTTAAAATATTAGTAATAAGGATAAGGGATTAACATTAATACTGTAGGTGACTAATCTTGGCTGCGCCTTTTTAACAACAGTGTTGCTACCACCATCACAAAAGAAATTAGCACCGATAATTAGATCAAATCCTTTATGTCAGTAATCCCACTTGAAGATATTTTCAGAAGGTTGGAGGTTTAAGGCAATTTCCTGTATGTGTCCAGGACTCATTAATTAATATTGATATTTAATGTGTTCCAGACTTTCATTTCTTGGTAGTACTCAGAGCTGTGTCCAACTCATTTGAGATAATAGTTTAGTCACACCACAAAATAATTGTCCATTCAGCACCAAAAACTATCACGCAACTAATCATAGGACTTTAAAATTGTCCCAAGGTTCAGGAAACTGAGGTTCCCTGCATTTGAGCAATTTGCTATTTAGTTTATTCTTCCCATGGAAACGCCCCGTGTTTGAAGTCAAGTCAGTCTTAAGATGTGCCAGCATTCCCTTCAGTGATTGGTACTGCTTTGTGTCATGACTTTATCACTGCTGTATTATTCCCCACCCTGCCCCCCCCCACCCCCCCCCATGATTCAACTTCCACACTCTTGAAAATAAATACGTCACTATTTCCTTTTTAACCACTTTGAACATCTTCATGCTATAGAAGAGGTGAAAAAAGAAAGAAAGAAAATGCTCTGGATTCCCAATGCCAAAAACATCAATTAAAAATATATGATTTAACAACTTCACAGTGACTGCAGACAGCTGTATGTTTCTGGGGGCTTACACATGTCTTTTCCCATCATCCCCACTGGCACTATTGTGCAACACCTTCCTCAGAGAAGGAGCAGCAGAAGATATAGTTGGATGCTTGCTAGTTAGCAACCAGCCCTGCCAGATTTAGAAACGTCTACAAAAACACTTGGAGCACTTGAGCTCCGGTGCATACCTCAGGCTTGGTAGCATTCCTCTAATAGGCACCCATTGGGAACAGTGCAAAAGGAATTGGAATATGCAAGAGGCAGTGCACCTGCGTAAGCTGACCCGATGTTTGGGAGAGCTTTGCACAGCGTGCCTCCCACTGTGCTAACAGCCTTTCATGTGTTTGTACCTGGCAGCTGAAAGAGCCACACACAATCCCTCCCACTACTGCACCGTTAGCTCCTTATTTCTGGGCACCTTGGTAAGGCTTGACTAAACCTCAGAAATCAAAGAAAAGGAATTATTGTTTGGTTAAGGTTAAATCCCAGTTCATCTATCTCAAACCTCCTGCTGAGGTGCTGTACAAATGCAGACAAGGAAAATACTTCAAGGTGCTTAGGAAGAAACCATACCACAAAGAGTACCTTAGAGAGCTGAGGTTTGCTGATTGTTCAGCAGTCTTATAAAAACAGGAACGGCCACTTACCTATAAAGAAAAAGAGAAAGAAACATCAATGATTATTCACTTTTAAGAAGAAAAGTGTACTCAGTACAAACAGAGAATAAAATGATTGCAGTGCACCCGCAGACTGTGCGTGGGGTGCAAGAGCAGGGAATCAGCCTGCAAGCACCACCACAGAACTGCAGTATGAAGACAGGGCTGAAACAGCGAAGGATACAACAAGAAACAAGTCAGATACACTTGTAAACCAGTAGAAGAATACACAAACATTTTGCTTGCCAAAAACAATGCGCCAAATAAAGGCAGTTCTCATGTCCTCTGGGGCTTCCTTCCCATTTTCTGCCTTCTCCCATTTTGCCCTGAATTAGTACAGAAAATTCTCTCCCAACGTTCAAGTCAATACGCCCCTTACTGCAGACTGGAGAACTTATCCTCCACATGAAACGTGGAGTTCAGGGAGATGTTTTCTGAATCTCCCCACAATATTCCCCTCTCCACCACAAAGAATGAGCAAAAAAAAAAAAAAAATCTGATGAACTTGCAAATGAATTCCTTTCTGTGCAACATGTGTGTATGGTCCCATTAGCAGCAACACAGCATGCCATCGATTGGGGAGGGGAAAATGGCTTTGTTTATGGTAATGGATTTTGAGACTCCTGGTGATAATTTATTTAGCAGGAGTTTTTGCAGAGCTGGCTATTACGCTGATGGAAACCCTCAGAACAGGCTGATGTGAAAAGGGGTGGGGTGAAAAGAAGTGGCATAGCTTATTTTCTGAAAAAATATTGTTATTAAATAATTGGAAGCACATCGATAAAATGTGTCTGAGAGCTAGGCTGCCGTAATTTATAATACAAATTACATTGCTATTGACAAATGGCAATTTAATCCAGCGATTAACTTCAACAATGTGAATTCCTCTGTTGCTTTTTTTTTTTTTTTAATAAGATGTACGTAGCACATGAAGCTGGATACGTGCTGGGCTCAACAGATGCTGGGCTGTTGCTGGCCTCAAACTTCTTTTCTGCCTCATCTCCCTGAAGGATACACAACTGGGAGCAACCTAACCAACTCCCTTATCATCTTTAAGTATGGATCAGCCCTGGGAAGTATCCATAGGGATATTTATTCTGCATAATTACTTGGTTTCAAGTTGAGCAGTCTCTTCTGCTTACAGAGCTCTACTTGCCTAATGCTGTTTTTGGAGAAAAAACTCAAAAGCAAATCCACAACTTGCTGGGTATCGATTCACCTAGATGATTTAAAATGGAAAAAAGATCATGGTCTCGTTCCTCACATATCCTTAAGGAACAAACACTTGATCAAACCACCCATCACGCTGCCTATTCTTCTGCAAATATGTCCAGAGGCAGAAGCACCCATCAGCCAGAGATGCCAAGCCTGTGCAATAACACTGCAGAGCTACCAGCTGTAATAGGATAGTAGGAAATGAGATCGTCCTACATTTAAACTGATTTCTATCACTGATACTCTTTGCAGTACCGAAGTAGCATTGAATGCAATAATGTGCTACCGCGTGGTCACTTAATTCGAGAAGTAAATTCAATATTTGCTGGCATCCCCTACCCAGAGATACAAAGCAAACACATGTATGGGAGATCTTATTTAGAATTACCTTTCCACTGCCTCCTGGGGCAAGCCAGAACAGCTTAGGCATCTGTCTGGGAAGAAAAGGTTGTCATTCTCACCCTGTACAAAACTGTTTACAAACTCCGCTGCCTCTCACATTGTATTACCGCTATGGCCCTGTTGCTGTCTTAGGCATACATGGGTTTTGCTACCAGAAAGTGAAGGGACCTATTACCTTTCTTTCTTTTTTTTTTTTTTAAGAAAAAAAATATCTGTGAAGGTACTGAGGTTGAACAGTGGAAACATCCCTGCGACACAACTTGCATGTAGTTAGGAGCAGAGTAGGGAACAATGGCAACATTTTTTTGATGGGTCAACTGCACAAAGATTTGTTGGCAGAGCTGTGTTTCCCAAACACACTACATTTTATACAGAACACCATGAAGAATTTTTATGTTCATCCTTTAAGATATAATTTTATCATTGCTATTTTGGATCCTCCTCTTGCAGTTGAAGGAAGCCAGGACAGTGAAAGAGGAATATTAAAAATGCTGCATATATTAATTTGCTTTTGAACCTCTAGACGGGCTTAGTGAAATAGGCTATAATTTTTGAAGGGGGTGCCTGATTGATGTGAGCTGAACAGCAGATCTGGGTGGCTGAACACCTGGGAGTTTGGTGTAAGGTCACCAAACCATGGTTTGTATGTGTGCAGAGAAGGTTCTACCCTGTTCTCTCCTAAGGAAGCTCTTCCACTTCAGCTAAATATTATGTGGTCAGAGTGTCACCCTACAGCATGTTCCCAGATCTGTTTTGAAGGAAACGAACAGCATTTTGCATTTCCTGTTGCTCCTCCCCACTCCTGCAATGAAACTGTTTCCTTAAATTAATCCAAGCTTACCAACATCTGCAGAGTAGACAACACAAATGACATTTCATCTTGCAGCAAATATATATCATGTAAAAAAAATACCTCCCCCAACTCTTGATCAGACACTGTCTGTGGAAGACACTTGACTGGGTTCATTGCATCCTAACAGAAATAACAGTGGTCAAGCACAGCCATGGCTGAGAAGGGCGGTGACCCAGACTGGACCCCAGCACCCCACTTGTGCCCAGGCCAAGCCTTCCTTAAGGTTTCCTTCCTGTGGGCTAACCTATTCTTTTCCCTGTGTAACTAGAGAATCTTGATGAGAAGAGCGCCCGCGGTGGGACGGCTGCAAATGTAATGCAATCAGAAGATAATGACTTCAGAAGGAGAGGGGAGGGAGGGGATAATCAGCAGAGGCAGATGAACTCCCAAGATTTGAAGAAAAAAAAAAAAAAAGACAGTTTTCATGCAGATGTCCCTAGTAATGAAGAATGAGGAATACGTGGGGAAAAAAAAAAGTGAAATGTGAGCAGATTTGTTTCTAAATAGCACTATTTCAGAGTTTTCCGTGGGGTGTAAGTAGCTCCTTAAGCTGAGTGTCTGGAAATACCCTAGACAAATTCAGACCTCTCATATGTCTTTCTCCCTCCCTCTCTCATACATGTACCCATATCCGTGCCACAATTTAGAACTAGTTTTAGCGGGAATTGCGGAAGGGAATATAAAATATGCAGGGAACATCCCTGCCTCCCTTCAGGCTCAGGTTGAGCTCAGTGTCTATGAAAATATTATGCAAATGTGACAGTGTTTTCTTTGGGCAATCCATTTAACCAGAGCTTTCAACACCTCAGAAGCCTGGAGACAAAGGGTGCCAGTAATGATAAACACAATTTATTTACAACAGGAATAATAGGGAAGGTGTGGGTGGTTGCAACTCCAGGTGCTCCCCCTGCCTGCTCTGCCACAGGCTTCGACCTTCCCTGGTGATGCCAAAAACTCTCTCTGGGGCAAGGGCTTCCTAGGGGTTGTTCCGCCCAGAGCTTTCTCTCTGCTCAGATTTCGCATTTTATATTTGGGTATACAAGAAGATATATACAATTCCCCTTCTCCCAGGGAAGAAGTTTTAACTTCTCAAAGCAAAGCAGTAAAGGACCTAAGGTTGGCAGACCTCGCTACAAAAAACATCACAGAGTTCAGGCCTAAAAGAACCCGAGTGGAATTACAATCCCTCCAAGGGGAAGCTAGATGCTGGCCTAGCACTACCATGCTCTCCTAGACACCCTCCCTCACCAAATGGTATCAGTGCTTAATGGCAACAACCCTGAACACTACTCACACATCACAGGGCATGAAGCTGCTGAACCTAACAACAGTTGGGACAGCTGAGGACACACAGCTTGCCACCAAGCTTCCCACCCAGTGCTTGCAGCTCCCTCCTATGGGCCAATCAAGCAGCTTCTGGGCCAGCTGCTGCACCTAGAGCTTACTCAATTAGCATGAATCACACTGATGTCAGCTGAGACTGCTCAGCTGCCTGTACAGCTGTGCTAGGGAAGGGGTTGCTTCATGAGCAGTCCCTGCTGTGGTGTGAGAACACCTGGAACTGAAACCACTTGCACCCCACAAACTTCATTAATTGAAGAGTGAAAGCAGAAAATACATGACATGTTCCACCCCAGAAATAGCTGTTGTGCAGGAAGAATAGCTGCTGAGGTGACCTCCATAAAAATCATGCTTCCAAAGGATGATCAAACTTCATTACACCTTTCCTATGTAAGTTATCCTTTATTATTATTACCCCTGAGACCCAGTACTCTCTTAAAAAAATCTAGTTCTTTTTAATTTGTTCTAAGTAAAACCATTACTTAGAAGTATGACAACTGTATTACTAATTACATAATAATTTTATGCAGTAGCACCAGTAAAAATGGCTTGAAGTCTAAATTAAGCCTAATAAAAAATTAATTTAATAAATCACTTGGTCTCAAAAAAATTATTTACTTAAAATTAGAGTTTGCTGAAAAATTTCACATTACTTTTTATTAATGCCACATAAAGTAATTGTGTAATTAGAAGTTAACTTATGAGGTGACAATTTAATTGATAGTGATGCACCGCATTTACACAGCACCCAGCAGCTGGAAAGATCTCAAAATGTTCTGTTAAGGAGAAGTGAGCCAGTGTCTGAGTGCTACACCAGGACAGCAGCCATCCCTGGGCAACTGCTCATTAGGGTCCACCAACCTCAATACAGCAGAATACAGAATTCCACAAAACAGGGAGGAAAACAAAAAAAATAAAGCCATTCCTTGGAAATAAGGTCAGGGCACAGGGATTTGTACTGTTTCGTTCACAGTGAATTAAGGCACCATACAAGGCTGCAGAGCACCGTTACTTGCAGCCTGCAGTTGTAGGGTCCCTTATGACCATGCAGGGTCCCTTGGAAAGGACCCCCTTTGGCTCTGCCCAGCCTCAGTCTCATCTCGTTCACAGAGTCTGATTAAATCAGGATCATTGATAATTAAACTAGAAGTCATTGCAGAGTGTGTACTTCCCAGTACTGTGCCAAATGGTAGAACGGAATTAAACTCTACTTTTATGGGTTTGGGGCCCCTTTGACTTCTTCACATACTGTAGTGTATTAAGTCTATGAGTTAATTTAACAACTCTGTACGGCACTCTATACTTCCGTCTTACAGAACGTTAAAGAAAACACATCAGTAAGTATGGGATGGAATGAGCAAAAAAAGCCCCTCAACCTCACATGTATTATAACCAGAAGCTTGTATATCACACTGAAGAACAAGGAAATCCGCAGTGAGTTAAATCTTCCCCAGGACAAAGGAAAACAAGAGTCAAATGACTGAATCCATCCTGGATAACTGATGCTCCACAGTGAAGAAGTTGACCCACATCTGCGCAATTCAAGGGGAGAGCCCTGAAATTAGTTCTCGTGAATCCTACTGCTGGGTCAGGTAGGCAGGGATCTTCAGCAAGAGATGTCCTCACCTTCACTGCCAACCCTGAAATGTGGTCTGGGAAGGGATGGATCCTGGCTCCACCCCTTAAGGCCCTCAAGTGCACTGCATATACCTGAGCTCCCCTGGTTTGGCTCTGCCTTCCCACCAGGAGCTCAATCACTGTTTCAGGCCATGTCTCAGCATTTCCACTACAGCAAGAAAGGTAAGGGTGCAATAATTTGACAAAAGAAACATCACCCGAAAAAAATAAATAAAAAATAGTTAGCTCTGAGATAAGTAACTTGAGCAAAGGGAGAGAGGCTAAATGGAATTACAGCTGCAAGTGATTCCATAATATTTCAGTTGTTTTTTTTTTTTTTTTTTTAACTCATTTCCATTCATTTTTAGAGGCACAGAATGAAAGAAACAAACATATGTCATCAAATACTTCCCCTCACAAACTGGAAACAGACTATGCTAGCTAAAATTACTCCAGACCGAAACTTATTTGCCTGCGATCTCCATCAGTAGCTTCTACCACACTGCTTAAATTCCAGAGCCTCCCAGCAAGGCTCACACTGTAAAAGCATGAGCAGCTGGGATTGGCCTTCTTCATCCCTTGGCACGTTTGCTCCCTCCCTTGCCTGAAGGAACCTCACTTCTCAAAAATCAGATTTGAGTGCCAATTTCACCAATTGTGAATTCAAAATTTGTTGTCAGAGAGCTTTACCTGAAATTTACTCTTTCCACAATCCTGCCTTGTCATAAACGTGCTCACTGGAATAATGACAGGATGTGGATGCCAAGAGAGTGTCAATGCAATCAAGACAAACTGGTGAAGGAATTGAGAGAACTACTTGACAGCACTCACCCTGCTTGGATGGAAACTGCTTAAACATTCCCCTGCTTTCCTACACCACAGGAGGCCCTTCAGCAGCATTGCACCCAATGCTCTGTTCTGTCCTCCCACAGCCGAGCACAGAGGGCTCAGCAACCTGAACCACAGCTGTAGGCAGACAGCAGCTGGAGGCTTTGGGCACAGCTGCACACCAGCCATGCAGGAGGATGCAGCACACAGCCCCCCAACACATGCACCTTTCTGCCATCACACCATCTGTGCCTAGTTAAGCTCCCTCCACCTGCTTCCACTCTGCAAGGCCATCAGCCAGATCAGCTAAACAGATCAAACCAGGAGAAGCCTTTAAAGAAGGCTGAAAATGGTAATGAGGACATTGCCATGAATCAACCTGTGGCCGATTTGCCTTGTATCTTCAGTATCCCACATACAGGTTGCCAAAAGGGGAAATAAGACTACAAACCCACAGTGGTTTTAAGGTTCATCTGGATAGTTATGAAGTTGTATGACAACACCAGAACCAGCAAGAACTTCAAAACAGAGACCAAGGGTGTTTTAAGGCTTGTATAAGACAACCTCAAGCACCTGACAGATCTTTTACTCTACTTCTGATAATGTTGGGTCACAACATTCAGCCCTTGTCTATGAAGTCCCTCCTCTGTCCATTTTTCTACTACCCGATATACATCTTCTAACAACCTGTGTAATATTTCTGAGCTGCCGGATATTCCCCAAGCATCATTTTAGACTGATGTAGAATAAGCTAACTGCTGTATCTGGCACAGTGCAAAAGACCAGCAGCTCCTTGAGTGTTCAGTTTTGGGCCCCTCATTACAAGTAAGGCATTGAGGTCCTGGAGCATGTCCAGACAAGGGCCCAATGAAACTGGTGCTGGGTATGGAGCACAAGTCTTACGGGGAGGGGCTGAGGGAGCTGGGATTGTTCGGTCCAGAGGAGGCGTGGGGGAGACCTTATTGCCCTCTACAATTCCCTGAAAGGAGGTTGTAACAAGGTAAGGATCAGCTTCTTATCCCAGATAATAACAATAGGACAAGAGGGAATGGCCTCACATTGTGCCGGGGGGGGGGGGGGGGGGGGGATGTTCAGGTTGGACATTAGGAAACATTTCTTCTCAGAAAGAGAATTGAGGCATTAGCACAGATGCCCAGGGAAGTGGTAGAGTCACTGTCCCTGGAGATGTTAAAAAACTGTAAATGCAGCACTGAGGGACATGGCTTAGTGGGCATGATGGGGACAGGTCAGTTGTTGGACTACATATCTTAGAGTCATTAAGACTGGAAAACACCACTACGATACGTAACTATCAAAATGTTCCCAGTATGAATAGCCAAACCTTCTAAACAGAGGAGCTACAACCCCTAACCAGCAATGCATACACATACCTAGACAGCCTGGAATGTTTCTGAAAAGGGTTGCAATAGTATCATGTCCACAGCAACAGGTCACCATGGTTATCTGTTGTGACATCAGTAATGGCAGAAGCTATCTCAGCATCTATTTGCTTGCAGAGGTCACAGTATCAGCTGTTCACTTAACAATGAGATGTGCTGAGCGCTCTACTACCATAGCAGAATTTCAAGTTGAGTTGGTGGAACATTACCAACTAAACGTTTTCTGGTCAAAATGCGATGCTTAGTGAAAGCCAAAACATTTCAAGTCTAGGGCAGACTATCCAAACACTTACATAGGATGACAGAGAGACCCAAATCAAAATACTTAGCACTTCCATTCCAAAAGCAGAGTAGACACTTTAAACACAGTTCTCCTTCATTAAAATGCTTGAAAAGTTTTGGGTGTAATCCAACATGGATCAAAAACAAAATTCAGAAACTCGTAACTTGTCACGAAACAGAATTAGCATTCTCCAGCCTGCACCACTTTTGGGAGGTTGGGGAAGGCTGGTGCAGAGGGGGTGCTGCATTTTAAAATCAGCAATGGAAATAGAGTAATACACAGAAAGGAGATTTGAAATTCAAATGCCACAGGGTTCAGAGGTGCTTGTGCCTAAGTTTGTAGTCTGGGCTGTTAAAGGGATAATGCACAAGCTTGGAGCTGCTTCTAAAATTATCTGTAGAACTCAGGATGTGTACTTCAGAGAGAGGCAGGGTGCAAGTATGATCTCTGCTGACAACAGCTCTGAATCCAGCTAGTTTGGGACCATCTCTATGGATTCCCAGATATGCTGATGAGCTGGCAGTTGACAATGTGTGTGTCAGGGATAACATTTTGTTATATATATCAATAGTGGCATTTAATTTCTGCATGAAATTTCTGCATTTATTTTCTGGATGAAAACTGTCCAGTCCCCTAAAGAAATGAAATGCTTGTTAAAAGGAAGAGGCTGTTTGATCTTCCCTTTGTGGAATTTCAAGCCTCTGACTTGCAAATCTTGTTCAACTATCATCTTTGAACTACAGCACTAGCCTTCTGTTTGCACAGAGGCTTATGCTAAGTTGACACATTCCAGTGTCCCAAACAGGCTGCCTCCTCACTGACAGGACTGTCTTAAGAGCACATGGAATGAGAATTAGGTCTTTGAATTTTTAAGTGAGTTAATGTTAACAGCGAGGCTCTCAAGTCCTGAAGAAATAAGCTGTACAGTAAGGACAGGAGGAGTACCTGCGCTGGTATGAATGACTCCCTATCCCCAGACCCAAAACATATATGATTGATTTCTTTCATTTTGCATCTGGATCTAAGTGCAGAAACACCCTCGGATACTCGGCTTACACAGAACGTACTACATTTAGGCTTCGTAAATGTAATATTAACATAAGCTAGTTCACATACTCAGAAATTATCATGAGAACAAGTCATGCAGAGTTTAGTATCCCTATTTTAGTTCATCTCAAGGCTTTAGCTTGCTGAGTTCAATAGATCTTCAAGCACAAATCACTATGCCTTGATTCAAGGTTTGAAAGAAAACAGAACAGTTGGAAGGGACCTTGAAAGATCATCAAGGCCAACTGCCTGACCACTTCAGGGCTAACTGAAAGCCAAGCTGTTTAATGCCTCCCAAAGAGTGTTTTGCCCCTGGACTGCCAGGGCACAATGTTGGCTCCTGCTGAGCCTGCTGTTACCATCACTCTTAAGTCTCTCCCTGCTGAAGTACCCTCTAGCCACTTATCTGGCATTACTGCATCCCAGGTCCAGCAACAGGCATTTTCCTTTATGGAACTATGTGCCATTGATGATCACACAACTCTCCAATCTATTGGAATCCCTTGAACTCTTCTCTGTACAAGGCAACCACTCCTGCTGCCACTGCAGTTACTAATGTGCTACCCTGATATACTTCACACAACCTATCACTTATATTTTTACATCTTCAGTTAGACTCTCCTCTCAGCTGCTTGGATTATCACCTAGGGTACAAATGCTTCCTGCTATGTTTTCCTGGTAATGGCAACCAATACACCAGAGTAAACAAAGTTCTTCTCAAGAACAGTTCTGTTCCTTGATGCTGAAATGTCATCTTTTTAGTCTTTCTCCATCAGCATTCACAGAAAGAGATAAGGAGAAGGGCAGCAGATGTAAAGAAGCTTCAGATCCATTTAAAGGTGTTGCTTGCCTCTGTTTGCCATTTGCAAGTTTCTGTGCAATACACTCCTATGAGTGATGGCAGAAGAAAAATGCAAGGAAAAAGCAAAGCACTATCAAGAGAGATGAGGTTTGGTAGATTTGTATGTTTTAAGGCCAGAACAGAGGTTGAAACAATTCCCTCCAGCCTTCTATATATCACAGGGCTTTAATCTTCACCCCATTTTCCTTGTACTTGCTCAGTGACTGTTACCTGGCTAATTCATCCTTTTTTTTTTTTAAGCAAGGTATCCAGTCTTGGCTTGAAGGTGATGAAGAGTTACCGTGTCCTAAAGGAGTTTGTTCCAGTACTTGATTACCTTCACTGTTGAAAGGTTGGGCCTAATTTCTCATTTGAATTTGTCTGACATCAATTTCCATGCCTTGGCCCTTGCTATGCCTTTCTCCACTAGATTAAAGCATTTTGTAGCAGATATTTTCTTTCTTTATGAAGATACTTATGCCCTGTAATCAAGCCCCCTTCAGTCTTTTCAAAAAAATTAGACTGATCTTGTAGTCTCACTGCAAGTTACTTTCACCACCCCACAAAGTCATGTTGAATGCTCTTTTTGTGTGCCTATTTAATACAAAACATGCTCTGAAAAATGTGGATACTAGAAAAGGACTTACTGTGTGATAACTGTACCCACCAATGCCACGTGAGAGAGAAAAAACCAGTTCCCACCACAGTTCATTGCTGTGGTCTTTATAGACCTATGGTTATTAATACCCTTCTTACTACCACACTGTTTGGAAATCTAAGCTGCACTTGTGCAACACTTTGCTCCTCTTTTCAAGACACAGTCCTGCTAGCTAAAAGCACAGTTAGCTATTCTATCTCCCCAAATATCTGAATTAATATTGGGTGCCCTACACATCTCGGCAAGAAAGGATGTAGCCTTCAAATAACCCATGCATGAGGTTTTTACTGTCATCTTTTTTTTTTTTGTATCCATCTGCTAATCTCTGTGTCATCCACTTTTTTTTCTTCCCCACTAATCAGCATACTTATTCCCAGATCATTGATAAAAACGCTGAATAAAGTGGGGCTTTGTACTGTCTTCCCAGAAGCTACTCAGGAATGCTCCCATTTGATGATTCCCTATTGACAACTGCTTTGTGAGATCTATCATTTAGCTTTCTCTCAAGTCACTTAATCTCTGCTTTATTGGTAATTGCACAGTGTTAACATTTTATCAGAATGCCATGAGGTATTATATCACGTTACAAAAATCCAAGTATGAAGTCATTTTTATGAACCAGACTTCTAATACCACAGGAAAGAGCAGATTTGTTTGAAAAAGCCTATTTTCCTTAAATCTGTGTTGACTAGTGCTAATGGCATTCTTACCGTCTAATTCCTTAGCTGCTGGATTCTATATCATCATTTCCACTATTATTCTGGAGCAATGTCAAAATAACTGCCCTATTGCTGGCTCAAGTCATCCTGGTTGTTTTGCTTCGAATCCAGCACAACATTAACATTCTTCTAATATTACTGTTATTCTCCCACAAAGACTTAAAATTAACATCTGTGAGCTGGAGATCACCTCAATCAACTCTTGTGAGCTCTGTGGCACAATTTACCAGAGCCTGTGGATTTCAAATGTCTACCCTTATTAAGCATTGCCTAACATCCATCATAACTATTAATGAAGTGAAAAATGCCTTGTCAACTCCATAAGCAGAGGAACAGTTACCAGGTCTGGTAATTGCAGCCTAAACTACCTGCAACAGCTTCTGAGCAATATTCCACATTTGGGACTTGAGCACACTCCAGTAACTTCCCTTCACACCTCAGAAACACCCCATATGGAACATCCAAGGAAGGAGCTGGCTTTACATGAACACGATGCAAATTTCTTTCACACTTCATTAAAAGGCATGCAAATGAATGAGCTGCTGAGTTTCAATCCAGTGGTGAACACAAGTGATCGTTCAACATGGGCAAAAAGAAAGCCTCCCTCTGAAACACCTGCTTTTCCCATCCCTGCAAAGCATACCATCAGCCTGGCGAACCATCAGTCTCTTCCAACTCAAGCATCATTCTTCCTTCAGACCTCTTTCTAGGTCCTTGCATTTGGGCTTTGCGTAGAAACTTGAAGGCTGCTGCTAGAAAACACCTAAGGCATGAATTCCTGACCCTTTCTCCCTGCAGCTAAAACAGCTGCCCAGGCTCACATTAGCTTGCCTTTTCATTACTACAACATCCTTTTCCATCCTTACTACCGCAAACCTACCAGGCTCAAATCAGTGCAGAAAGACAAAGGTCACATTCCTGCAGTACATTGTATTCTCACCCTGTTTCTTTCAGCTCCTCCTCTATTTAAGGAAACACAAACCGACCATTTTCACTGTCAAGATCTTATGGCTTACCCTTATCCAAGCATCACCTCTGGATCCCTAACAAAAGGTTAGCTCCCATGTCTTTGAGTTGAGTAATGCTGCCCGTTAATGTTTTCAACAACACTTTTGAGCTTTCTCCTCTAAACTTTTAGAAAGCTGCTTCATTGTCCTGCTTAAAGCTCAGTGCTGAAGCTGCAGTGCTCATAATGATGACAGCCAGGCTTGAGGTGCTCACATACTTCTCTCACGCTGAGCAGTAATGCTAACTCTTATTCTTTCCACCCTTCTCATCTGTGGATGCCTGTGTCTTTTGCCTTACATTTAGTTAAAATATATAGTCTAGGCTTTTTTAAGAAGGCACAACGACTGTCTGAGACTTTCAGCTGGTGGTCAACACTGACATCTCCACTAACATTTCAATTGCTTCGCATTCATTCAGATGAGCACACTGGGGAGCAGCCAATCACACCGCTTTCTGGTGTGACTGGGGCAGTCAGACTGCATCAATATTCATAAGATAAACAGTGCCTTAGGGTGGTCCTGGAAACAGCAAAATAATCAGCCGCACTGTTGGGCAGCCAGCAGAGCCCCAGCTTAGCTTGGGAAGTACTCTCACAAGAAATTGAGGCACAACTTGGAAACTAGAGCATTCTTGAGACCATTCTCCACCTACAGTCTGCATCCAGCCACCCTGCTTTCAATGGAAAGAGTGTTCATCAGCATGGGAACAGCTGTTCTGCCCCAGCTGTACCCAGTGCACAGGAATACACCTGAGCACAATCAATTATTGCAGACATACTCTCACGTGTTGTTCCCTTCCTAGGCTGTGTTTGCAGGCATGACATCATTATCAAAACTTAATTTTTGACTTATCAATAACTGTGAAAAGTAAAAAGCAGTTCTATGCAGGGTGCCACTTCAACTGCTATTTTTTCCTCTCACTACTTAATGGCAAAAGCCACATCTTAAACATTATAATCAAGTGCTTTATCCCACCAATCAAGTCAGTTATGCCAAACCTATTCTCAACAATGAATGGGTCCTATGTCTCCTCCTTACTGACCCCAACCCTAGGTGGTCACAACAAAATAATATCTTTCCTAGACAGTATTTGCTACATTGGCTCAATTTGCTTGAAGCATCCTGACCCTGAAATCTTATTGCAGCTGTGGCCGTAGCAGCATGGAGTATCCTCAGCCATACAGAATAATTGCTGGGTACAAAAAGGAGTCCAAAGCAATTGCCAGTTATTCCTGACTTTGGGAGCAGCTGTACCACCTCATTGTGCATCACAGTTGAGAAAAACCTCAGCACTGCCCCAAATTTTGCCATGTTACAATGGCTTTTCAAGACTATTATGTGGGAAGGATATATCCAGAAATAAATATGCTCTAGAGTTCCATCCTATACCCTAATACCCTGCCAGCTGTATCAAACCAGTACTAAACCAATTAAAGATCATCCTAAACCAATTACCCCTAAAGTGTAGTTTCAAAAACACCACAGATGACATTTTAAACAGGAAGGAGGAGCACAGCATCTCACTACAATGTGCTAATACTTCTCAATTTGTTTGCTGTTGTAATGTGATGCAATAGCAGCAGAATGGCAAGGTCCCAGACTGCAGCAAGCCAACATTTGCTCAAACACAACAGCCATAAGCACAAAAACAAAGGAAAGACACTACTGAACAACAGTACTTACCCAAAAAATGCTTCAGGTACATAGAGATCTCCAGTAAGGCACCCTTGCCTCCCCCCAACCCTTAAATGATGTCTGGGAAGGGGTGGATCCTGGCTCCAACCCTTATAAGTCAATCAGGTGCACTGCATGCACCTGAGCTCCTTTGGGTTGGCCCTGCCTTTCTACCAGGTGCTCAATTACTGGTTCAATTCATGACTTAGCATTTCCACTACAGAGGTAAGTTTGGGAATGTTGAGGGGAGACAGAAAGCACACATAGATGTGAGTCATGATGAAAGTTTGGTGTCCCACTCAGGCAAATTTTACTCAACAACAAACTCGTAACGTGACAACAGCCCTCATCAGAAGCAATTCTGCCACAAAGGTGTTTCTGTTGAGACAAATCCTGAAGCCAAAATGTCAAGGCAACCCATAGTATCTAACACCTCTCTACGTGAAATTTGCTGTTCCCCACCGGAAACCCTGGAATCTCTAAATGCACGTAGCCTACTGACAGCTCCAGCTAATCTCGTAGCCGTCACCTCGCTTAAAGATGCTCTTATGGCCTTACAAAGAAAAAATACTCTTCTTTAACAGCATCAAGCACACAAATAAAACATCATTTTGTTTTTGCCTCTCAAAAGGCCCTTCAAGAACTGTGATTCCTTGAAGTGCATTTTCAAAACAGAAATATCTAGCCCAAGATCAACAAGGGAAGAATCGGGAGACTGGAAAATAAAATCAGCTCTTAGCCAGAGATGAGTTCTCTTAGCAAAAGAGCCTGGATGGATTTAATAAGGGAATGTGAGCATTAGTGGCTCTCAAAAGATCCCAGTTTCTGGCTTGAATAAAGGCAGCTTTTGACCTTTGGTATAATGCAGTAGCAGTCCTCAATGATCTCTACTTAGTCCCTCCCAAGACAGTAGCAGCTGATGAACCAACACTCTACTTCTGCCTGCTCAGCACTTGAAAAAAATCTCTTTCCGGGCATATGGGCTAGGTTTTGTTTTGACTCCGACGGTCCAATCAAGGTAATGGAGGATTTCACTGTACTGTTGAAAATAAACAAACTTCCTTTCAAACAATGGTACATATTATTTTCCTGCAAAGAAAAGGGAACTTCTAGCAAAGTGTTTGCTTGATAGACCTGGACAGACTGTGGACAAGATAGGCGTGGCATGGGCAAGGGCCACGCAATGTAGTGTCCCCTGACCTTCCCTGCAAGCCATGGTCTGGTTCTCTCATTGTGCTTTACAGTTCTAGCCTGCCTGAAGCAGAGACTGAATTCTCTTAATCTCATCCCTAAACATCCCTACACAACTTGTGTTCTCTTCAAAGAGTACGGACCCATTCAATCCTTTCCTATCACAGTTTGCAAAGGCTGTACAGAGATCTGCTCGTCTATCTTAGCTCAGGATACCAAGACTCCAGCTTTAAGCATGCAAGCCTACAGACACCTTTTCTTCTCATTAACAAGCCCGTGTCAATCTAGAAACTCAGGTGCGAAGATCAATAATTATAAGAAATGATGTGCTTCTTTTTGACATAAAACACCCAGCAGGAGCTATGTATGGTAGGTTATGACACCGGTCACAGTCATTGTCCATGGCAAAATAGCTGTCAACCCAGTTCTGCGAATTTGCATCTCTGACAGTCTACATCAGGTGTGGAGAATAGAGAGATTCTGATAAGTGATCACAGAGAGCTGAGGAAGGAACAACAAAATCTTGTAAATTCCTTACTTGAGAGCTAACCTCTTCTGTGGAGAACAGAAAATGCTGAGCTAATGATTTTAGGATGGATTTTTTTTCACCTTTAATTATGCATCGTCAGTGACAAGCTCATGTGGAGCTAAAAGCTAGATCCGGACATGAAGCTAATTTTTGGAGCTATTGGCTGTTCACTACCAGGAATAAAAATGACTCCTTGTCTTCCTAGATTTGGTTTAAGGAGCAAAACCTCTTTGTCTCTTCGTCCATATTAGCCGCCTACAGACAGCCCCATTTTCCATTTTTGCATTTAATTATGCCTTCCTATGTGAACTACTTTACATTTGTGCTTATTGAATCTCAGCTTATTGATTTCAGCTCACTTCTTGAATTCATCATAGTCAGTCTCTGGGCTAATCCTATTCTCCGATGCATTGGCGATTGCTTCCAGCTTTGTTTTGCATATGAATTTGATTAGCATACTCTCCATTCCAGTCTCCAGTGAAAATGTTAATGAAAACACTGAGCAGTATTAGATGGAGTTCACATGCACGCAGGACTCTGCACCATTGCCTCACCTGATTCTGAACATTTAATAATACTCAATACTCAGTACAGACAGACAGACAGCCCACACTTGGTTAACTGTATGCAGTAAATCCATTGAGTATATACTCTGCAAGAACACTCATAGGCCTGGGTCAAATGGAAGGAGAGGTCAAGTCAATAGCATTTGATTTAGGAAGGTACATGAGGTTGAGGCTGAATCGGGGTTTGAATTCAAGTCCCTAAATTTCAACTTTGAAAGACAGACATCTCAAAAGACTCACTCACATTTCTGCAAAGATTACGGCTATCTCAGGTTTAATTCCACTGGTGTGGCTCTTAGCAAACACCTTTAAAAGAGGCCAAATGGCAAAGTAGGCTGATTCTCATCTGGATCTAGCTTTCAAAAAAATTGAA
Source organism: Alectoris magna (assembly GCA_030625065.1). Classification (NCBI taxonomy): domain Eukaryota; kingdom Metazoa; phylum Chordata; class Aves; order Galliformes; family Phasianidae; genus Alectoris; species Alectoris magna. The sequence goes on from CM060560.1 coordinate 114,771,731, forward strand.
GGATTTAGGACTCAAAGAGTAGATGATATCCATCTCTCATCAAATATTTAATTGCAGTCAAGGCATATTGCAATAGACATGACTGTTGCCATATCACAATTTGCCTGAAGACAAACTAGGATTTCCCATCTTTACTGTGGAATCAAGAGGAGCATAAATGCCTCTGTTTTTAATCCACAAGGCTTCATTTTTCTGTTTTTAATGTTTAATGTAATTTTGGTGTTTTCTCCTGCTGATCCAAGTCTTCATTGCTCTTAGTGTACCTCTCACACTGGCCCTTTGGACCATGCAGCAGTGGCCAGGAAAGAACACTGATCATCAGTTTTCAAAGTCACATGCATCTAAGCAGGTTAATTTTCATTACCAGCAGTGTGTGATGGGATCTGTGATACTGTAAAATGATTTATTTCTGTGGGAGTTTCACAACTGGCTGGTAGTGAGCTGGGGGTCGGCCTCTTCTCTCGTGTAATCAGTGATAGAACTAGAGGGAATGGTTTCAAGCTGTGCCAGGGGAGGTTCAGGCTGGACATTAGGAAGTATTACTACTCGGAAAGGGTAGTCAGGCATTGGAATGCACTGCCCAGGGAGGTGGTGGAGTCACCAACCATGGGAGTGTTCAAGAAACGTTTGGATGTTGCGTTGAAGGATATGATTTAGCTGGGAAGTATTGGTAATGGTTGGACTGGATGATCTTCTAGGTCTTTTCCAACCTTGATAATTCTGTGATTCTGTGAACTGGGACAAAGGTGCTATGAAGTTGGTTCTACTTGAAGAAAGGGTCTTTTTGACCTAGGATGTGAGAGAGGCCTGCTCCAGCTTTTTACAAGTTGCCCTGAAACCAAACGTAGGCAGTACATCAAAGTATAAGACATCCCTGTATCAACTGCCTGTTCTTATAATCCATGCTAGCAAAGTTAGGACTGCAACCTGTTTTTGGCCTTCTCATTTGTTCTCTCTCTCTGCTGCAAATCCCATATTCGTATTTAACTTATAAATCTATTATTAAATATTTAACATAGCTATATATAAACAGTGAGTATTTATAGAATGCCTGCTAGTTAAGAGCTCAGGTATCAACCTTTTTGCCTCCTTGTGTGATGAATATTTCTCATTAGGGCAACTCCACTGACAGTGGCAATAGATCCTTCTGCATGTTGAAGGGCTAACATCACAGTTAGTGCTGGCACAGCAGCAGGTCTTCTCCAATACCAGTAGGTTCAGAAGGCCTGTGCAGTGCCACTGGTTCCTCTTTACTTGCAGCTGAAGTGAAGGAAAAACACATTATTTGCTTCATTTTAACATTTCAGTATAACCAGAAAAAGCAAATGCACTAAGGATGTCATTCAGTCAGAAACCATGGAAGAGATGTTTAGCATCGTGTTGAGTACACAAGAGCAGGTGTTAACTTGTAAGAGCTCCGTTCTCCAAAGGAACAGATGGTCTAGAATATGCTTGTCCTTTCTCATTTTTCAGCTGCCCCATCCAGTACTATTGACTGCTTTCTGCATCTTCTCTGCAACACCCTTAAGCCCAGTAGGCAATTCTCTAAGCTGCTACAGAGAGGCTTTTATTGCTCTTTCATTTAAGGGGCTTTGTATGACCCTGTTTATAACATACTGATGTTCTGAATAGGATTGTGAGGGAAAGAAAAGCTATTGTCTGTATTGCACAGAGTAGAAATGAAAGTACAGATGACGCTTCTGAAAAGACTTAAATGATGTCTAATGATGGGGGTAATCACAAAGCAGGGTTCTCAAAGGCACATGAATATCTAATCCTCAGTGGTTTAATTGAAAGGTGAGCAACCTAATTTTTTTTTTTTTTTAAGCATCACACTACATCTCTACCTGCATCATGAAATATCTGAATACCTTTGAAAATCTAGCCCTTGGCCTCTCTCCCATTTCAAGAAAGAAGACTAGGCAACTAGAAGCATAAATCAAACGACTCCTCAACATAAAAATCTTTTCTGAAGAATGAGTGTAAGCTCAGATGCCACATTTGCCTTATTCAAAAATACTACCACATTTTGCCTGGAAATTTTGGAGCTATCAACGGATCTGTAGGACCCCAGCAGCCACTTTTGAATGCTCCATTCCTGTTCCTGATGGATGTAAGAGCTGGATACTGTTGGCGCAGTACAGATTATGCTTTAACAAGGGCTGAAAGCTTCACATTTTCTTAATGAGAATTGGAGTGAAATTGAAAACTACAGGCTTCATTTAAACAAGAACAGTCTGAATCTGGCAGAATTCAAACCCAACTGCAACTGAAATATTGACCTATATAAAAGTCAAGCACAGAATAAGAACATGACTGGAAGGCATTCCTGCAAGATACAACCAGCTTTAACTGAACTGAGTCACGTGCAGAAACAGTAGCTTCATATTTGCAAACATTACACACTTAGCAGTGCACAGAATTCTACCCTTTCTGTCTTATACTAAGTAAAATAAATATCAATTTAAATGTGTAACAAAAGGAATAAATAAATCAAACTGCTTAACACAGGTGGAACCGTAGATAACTGAAATTTTAGATGTGCCACCCTTTAGTTACCCTTCCACAAAGAAATGAGCTGGAGAAGGAATAGAACAGACTATGAGCAGGCTCTAATTCACTGTTACGGAATTAAAATAAAATTGCCTGGCATCTCATCAATTGAGCTTGGAAATCCAGGACAATCCCTCGCCATCACTTGGCATGTGTCCTTGGCTTCCACCACCCTTCTGTGCTATTCCAAGCTCTGCAGCACTATGCAGTTTCTACTGAAACAAACAAGTTGGTGAGACTGAAGGTGGAAAAGGAAAAAAGTATATCATCAAGTAGCATGTCTCAAAATTTAAAAATAAGTCTCCCTGCTTGTTCACTTCTCTAATGCTGTGTGGGCTCCACACTGAGTGTACTGATGAGCTTATTTATTTCCCTTCTCACAGTCCTCTTAACCGTCCATTGGGAAGGATTCCTTACAGGTCCCCATCACAGGAACTGTTTTGTAGTTCTCCATTTCCACCTCTCCCAATCTGCTTGCACCTTTCTTTCACTGTCAATCTGTACAACCAGCGGCATCACTTAGGTGTGTTACCTCACACGGTAAAAAGAAACACGTTTATGTGCCTGTATGTCTTAACCTCTGGAAGCATTTCCTGCAATCACACTTCGAAGGGTGTGTGGGGTTCATTTTTTTAGATCACTCCCCATATGGATGAGCTGTATTTAGTGGTCATATTATGAAGATACCTGGCAGGTCTTTCCAAACCCTTTCCTAACACAGTTAGTGGGAATCAGTCTGCGTACTTGGGGAAAGAAGGCAGCTGCATCCTTTTATGGATGGAAAGAAAGCAGCATTGCATTTTCAATAATTTCTTTGTTGCTTTAACATGAAAAGAATAGACTGGATAGAATGGGTCAATTTCAAGGCTACTCCTCTATAAAGAGAAGGTTTTTAAACACATCTGTCCCGGTGTCGAGTGACGAGAGCAATTTTCTGGCTATTGATCTCTTCCCAGCATAATTTCTTTGTGATTATTTTCCCTCTCCATTCTTGCTTCATCACTTCTCCGTAAGGACCTTCCAAAGCACTGGTGATCTGTCCCCCTCTTCCGTCACATGTGCTCCAGCCTACCTTCTGTAATTGCAGAAACAATCCTCTGTGAATAACAGAAGTTTGGAGACAGACTTAGGGAAAGAATTAAAGAAGTTTTTATGTGCACTATTCATTTTCCACTTCCCCAGCCATAAAGGAAACAACCATCCCAAATTCATGCTGCTAAAACTTTTAGTTCCCGCTATGAGTGTATCCGATAAAAGCATGTGACGTGACGTGAGTTTCGCACAGCACCAATCTGTTCCAATCTTTCCCAACAACTGCACTAAAACAGCGACGACAGCTATATCCCCACAAATGCTCACAGGGATGCTGCTCTCCAGACACAGTCACCTGATAAAGATGGAAAGAAGATCACCTTGAAAGGCACAGGCAAGTCAGGAAAAGATGACCTTACAAAGAGCTAAAGTAAGCTTTCCTGTCATTAAAAAAATAATTTCAGAATGAGCCTCAAGACTATACCTTCTGCTAGATTCAGTCCCTGCTCACTGCAAGAGAGACCAAGTAGCTGAGCTGCCAAGCTAGCTTGCTGCAGCTGGTCCCAAAAGCCTCCACACAGACAACTCCATAACTTACAGAATACCTCTGCCAGTGCTGCACCACCTTCCCAGTGAAAGGCATTTCCTTATGTCCCACCCGAACCTTCCAAGCCACAGCTTGTGGCTACTGCTCCTTGTTTTACTGCCTGTTGTTATTTAGCAGAACTTGGTTCTGTTCTCTTTGTAATCATATTTCAAGTTCTCTTGACTACATTAAATAAGCCTGGATCCTTCTGCCTTTTTTCTTAGGTTGTACCATAGGCCCAAACCATTATATTAGTTGCCTCCACTAAACTCACTGTAGTTTCTGAATATGGTTCTTGAATTCTGATGTTAAAGAATGAATTCATAAGGTGCATATGCTAGTGTGTACACTAATGCCTGACCTCCACAAGCATGTCTGTTCATGAGGATTGTCTTTCCCTGAAAAAGCCATGAAAATAGGATCTGTTTTGGAAAGCTCTGCATTAGACAGATGATCTCCTCTTTGCAGACCTGGGACAGAACATGAAAAAATCCCTCTTCTGCTGGAAAAGGCTAGCTCCAGCAATTCTAAAAGAATTCAGTGGGCTTCAGGAAAGAAAGGATTATTTTAAAGCATAAAATCACCCCCACACACCATATCCGCACGTGTAGAGTACCTGTCTATGTATAGCTCAGGAGAATATTGACTTCTACAATGGATACAAAACCAACCTGCAAAGAACTTCCATCATTGGATAGAAGACAGGTCACAAGGCAGATTCACATTATCTTGGGACGTACAAGTTCAAAACCAGGAATTATGAGCAGGAATTACTAAGCCTATAAGAGGCGTAGGGTAAAAACCATACTGCTTTGCTTAGCATTCCTAGCAACTACTTTAAGTGGCTTTCTCTTCTGCACTCTGACTTTCCTGAGTAACGTTCCTTTACATTTCACTTTTCCTATACAGTGCAGGAAAAGCACACGAGCACTTCACTTAGACCTGTAATATCTCCAGATGCAAGCCATCTGGAGGTAAGATTGCCCATTACATAGGAAAGCACACCATCATGTAGCCTTGTTGTGCCTAAGCTATCCTCCATGCTGAGCCATTACAGCTTCGTGCACTGCAGATCTCCACTGCTGCGTTCATAGAAGCTCTTGTACACAGTTGTCTTCAGCAATACATGTACAAAAAAAATTGCCTTAGTATATTGCCCCTTTAAAACACAGAGTCCGCATTTCTGTGCGCACTAAACACCAACTGTTTGGTGCTACAAAGGCCACATAAACGGATGATGACAGTGAGCCATCCACCCCAGTAACCCCACTCCCCCAGTAGAAATGATGCCAGCAGCACGTTGCTATGTCAGTCACTTCTCAGTCAGATACAGCGAAAGAAATGAAGAGCAAAGAGAATGAAATGGAGTCAAGACACAATGCACAAGTTCAGGCCTCAATCCATTCTTTACGGAAGTTCAGTGGGAAAGAATTGGCTAACGGCCTATTTGCAGTTCAAACCCCGAACAGTCTGGCAATTAGCATGTCTATGGGAAGATGTGCAGAGCTCAGGCATAAAATACGGAGCAGGTGATAGCATGTCAAGAAATCTTATTTGATACAGATTAAAATTATTGAAATATAGGGAATTATGGAAAACTACAATCATTCTGCAATTAAGATTAGGACTTTAAAAGGATTCACATCCTTTGTAACAAGCAAGACCGGCAATAACTAACAGCCACCTACTGAGATGGAGCTATTAACATGCAAATGATCGTTATTCTGGCCAATGTATTTTTTACAGTAAACACGGCATTTATGCAGATTTCAAAGAAGTTTTTTTTTTTTGAAACAAGGTATACACGGATAAAGAGATGGGAGTGGGAATACTGTTAGTTTACGCAGGAAAACAGTTTTATTTGATACAAAAGGAAACCAAGAAACACAATTACTGAGCTGGGGCTGGAACAGACATGGTGTGGGATTCCAGCAAACCTCCCTGACAACATGATTACAAAGAAGAGCAAGCTTCAAGGCCAGAATGTTAATGTAAGAAATGCAAACCTTTATTTAACAATTTAGACGAAGGAAAGAGGATACTACTGACTTGAAGGTAGGAAATAGGAAGAGATGGGGATTTTTTTTTAAGCTAAGGAAGACTTTCTCTGCTATCAATAAGGGTATTATTAACAACTTCATTTCAGGGGAGCTTCGGTTCCTTCACAGTGTATACATCTTGACAAATTATTTTAATTTGTCCATTCTTACAGATGGGGGGAAAGGAACACTGAGCTCTGGTGGGAGGCAAAAATGAGCGAAGAGCTCATTCAGAGTACACATAGAATAGGAGGGTACACAAGGCTGTCTTGCCACCGTGTTGTCAGGACCTTGGCAAAGGTCCACAAGGAAGCAGAGAAAACAAGGACAGCAGCTACCAAAACTGATGAGTGAAAGGGAGAGTGTTATGTTACTGTGAAAAAAAACAACAAACAAACCAAAACCAACTACCTTTAAATTAGATATAGGAAAATGCTCCTCTGTGCAGCTTAGATCTGTCTGTCAGAAAAAAGATTATTCGTAGTTGAATTTCACTGCAGCTTCCTTTCACATTCATAGAGTTTGAGGGCTTTAGGATCTCAAGAATCAGGGAAGTCGGCCACATTCTAGGAGTCTGGCTGGCAGAATTGCCAAAGGTCCTGGAAGTATCTTTAGTGACTCAAGTAGCAGTGCTTTATTTTAAAATTACTTTGACTAGCCATACCAGAGAGCCTTTAAGAGATACTGCAACGTACAGCTTTAACCTACATGGTAGAAATGGGGTGAGAGTGACAGCCACAAACTGCAAGAGGTGGAGAAGGGTTATATCAATTTCCCACTCAGCAGGCTGCATTCATGTCACAGTCCTGAGTAATCCAAAATAAGGGAATCTTAAAAGGAGAAGCTGATTTTGCAAATGTAGTTATAATTCCATATTACAAAGTGCACATTAAGTTTTTTTTTTCAGCTTTGCAAAGGATGTTTCTCAAAAATTACTAAGGCAAAGAGCATCACTGAAAAAAATAAAGAAAGAAAGAAAGAAAAGCCACCCACCTGCTGATTAGACAAAAATAAAATAAACAGCACGGTTGGTGGGTGCAGAATCAGCTGTACCAAAGCCCATGAATGGACGGTTTACACTATTGCCTTTTCACTGGGAACAATGGAGGTTTCATTTATCTATTTAACGTGACCACCACCAGGTAATTGCTGAAAACTCTCAACACTGCTCTGCCAGAGGGAGTGCGTAAGAGATGAGGATGACTGACACATTAGAGTTTATTTTGACCCACAGTGAATCACAGAGTCACATCATGGAAGAACCCTCTGGATCCATGTGGCCCAACCACTGCTCCAGCAGGGACACCCAGAGCATGGTGCCCAGACCATGCCCAGGCAGCTTTTGAAGGTCTCCAATAATACATAAGCAGCTGCTGGAAGAAGAATTTAAACCTTTTTTTTTTTTTTTTCCTAGTTAGTAGTAAGGTACAATCTAAATAAGATAAGACCAATTAAGTCTTGAAAATCTAGATACTTGGATTACACCTACTATTTGCTTTTCTACAGCTGTCTGAAATACCATACAATCCTTATGAATGATAAAGGCATAGAAATTGTCATAGTGGATGAGTGAATGGTTCATCTGGCTGCCATCCAAGCTTGTATTAGCTTGGATGAAGCAAAGGACGCAGATATACTACCTCCTATTACTTTCTGTAATTGAGAACTGACTGTAAGAGAAACACGCCATGGGCAGTTTTAGAAAAACCTGCCCATAACGAATGATTCCACAAACCCAGGAGCAATTTAAGGCAAAAAGAGTGCTTGGCTAGCATAGCAATTATATAGCAGAGTATTTTAACCTCGACTATTACCGTGCTGCCTTAAATCATATTTTCTAAGTCAGGAAATTCTATTACCCTCATTTTATAGATGCAGGACTGAGTGATGCACGGTGGTTTGCCCAGTGGTTTGCCTGGTTCCTTGATTGTCCTGGTGTAAGTGAGGGACCCAGATGGAGCTTCCATAGCTCCCCACGGCCCATATAGCTAAGGTTCCTTCCCGGCAAAACAAAGGACTGTGAAAGGAGAACAGGACATGGCAGATCCAGCTTCTTCTCCCAGAAGCTGCTTGAACACTCTCTCAGACCATCAGTTGACTACAGCAGTTAAGACTGTGTTCCAATTTAGTAAATTTAAATGTGCCCAGGAATGATCCCAGATGCAGTAATGTTAATAAAAGTAAGTTAATAAACTGTAAGCAAGTTTGCTTGCATAGATTTGCCCTACTAAAATTTGCACCTACCCTAAGTGATTCCCAGAAATGAATGACCCAGGAAAACAGTTGTAAGCAGGAAGGGCTGTTGAGCGCTACACCCTTTGGGGTACTTTAGTGTTTTACTACCACTGATCTGGGCCATTCCATGCCAGTTGGCTTTAGTGTCAGGAAATGCTGCAAAGTACAATTAATTTATTAAGACAGAGTTAACTTAAGATGCTTGCTAGACGTCACACAAAATATTCATGGCAGATCTATGACTACAACCCAGGTTGCCTGAGTCCTGATCTGGTTTGTAAACATTGTGTCACATCTCCCGTAACAGCACTCTCTTGTTTAGCCCATGCTTCTCTACCTGCACAGTGACAAAGCAAGGAGGACATATAAATAAGTAACTTGGACAGATGCTTGTTGGCTTAAGCGTGAGTGGGTCTCTACTCCTGAATCTTGCTTAGTAATACAAATTTCTCAGTCTACAGATTACAAATGCTGTGAAAATCTATAAAGTATTCTGTAGCACACACTGAATCTTCACACTATAAAATACATTTCATGTTTCTTCATCATATGCTTCCTCATTACTAAAAACTTGGTGAATTCCTCTAAAGTCAAATTGCATATCCTGAGCTCAAGGCACAGACTCAAGCTCTTACCAGTTCCTTAACTGTAGGTGTCACATCCTAAATTCAGAACAGAGACTTCTATCAACTGATCCGCATAAGTCCAATATGAAAATCTATCTTACAGACTTCTTCCCTGGCACATGAATGCACTCGCATCCAGAAATGCGATGCCACATGGATGCAATAAAATAAAACCTAAAAGGACAATCAGGAAGAGACTCTGCCTTCTTTTGCCTGGAGAAAAACAATGAAATTATGTGGTGGCAGAAAACCAATCAGCTATTAGCCCTCTTTAGTTTCTTCCACTGTAGGGCTGTAAAAATGAATAGAGAATGATTCTGTTCTGTGAGACATGGACAGTTTGGGCTGCGCAATCTTTTAAAGTGGTTCCTGCCTTTCAGTAAGCCTTTATAACCAGGATTTGAATTCTAAATCTCAGAGTTCTCTTAAACTCTAAGAATCTGATCAAATATTTTTCTTTGGGCTCACTGGATACTCATTTTGTTCAACTCTGTCTTGTCAGCCAGGGTCTCCTTTGCTACAGCAGATGGTTAGAATCTTACTCTAATACATCTTCCTTCTCTGCAGATCAACCACCACATGTCTGAGCCCACATGCTCAGTTTTAATTAATCGGTTGAATACGCTTAAGTCCACTTTGAGTGATCTAGGATTCTTGACAGCCTCTAACAGTTAACAAATTATCTTTATGTAGGACTGTCTGAAAATATTTGTTATAGATTGGCCTTGGACACAGATCTAAGCTTTCCAAAAACTCACAGAGGCTTGGATACAACAGCTGAGTTCTGCATCCAGTGACTGCTGCATAGAAAGGTTGTACTCAAATGCAGAAAGCCATATGTATTCACAGCCAGGACTTCAATTTCCTTTTTGCCCTTGGTAATTTTAATACCATTTATAACATGGGAGACAAATGCCTGGAAAACAACATTGCAATGATCTCCTTGATGAGCAGACAGTTCACTTTCCAAACAAAATGAGTTAGGGAAAAGAGAAGAGATCAGCTGTTTGCAAGGACTGATAGGGTCTTCACTCCAAGCATACCAAACCTGAAAGGTCGTGGCACTCTCAAGAGGATTTCTTACACTGCAGAAAATTCAAGTAGCTAAAATGCTCAAAATGCTCAGGAATGGGTTATGGAAGCTGAAGATCTGGCTTCTTAAGGAGGAGGAATTTTTTATTTCTTTCCTAATTGTTCTGGGGGTAAAAGCCATTTACAGCTTCTTCTGTTCAACCCTGGGACCAGTGGGAGCCATGAAGAAGTCTTGTAAAAAACAACAAAAAAAAAACAACTACCAAACAAACAAGAGACCTTGGAGCTCTGTAAATGGAGAAGTTCTGTCCACAAAGCAGAGTTTAGACTGAGTTGATTATCCGTCATCTTACACAAGAGCAGGAGATACGAAGAGTGAGAACACTAAAATACTAAAACAAAAAAATATTATTGTTTTTCACTTTGCATTATTCACTGTGCTTAAAAACCCAAATCAACAAGAAAAGCATAAAACTTCCCAACATAAGATTCCCATCACAGAGGGGAAAACAGGACAAGGAAGGACAAAGGGATCTAACAAGGTCACAGAAATTAAGTGGCAAAGAAGCATTTCCCATCCACCCATAACACAGGGCCACTTTTCTGCAAGCAACTGTAGGGCAAGAGGGAGAGAGAACGACTGCTTGAAGAGAGATTTAGGACTCCCACTTCCCCTCTTACACAAGAAACTGTGCAGAAACCTAAATATATTTTTGACAGAGCAAGAGTGCTCAAAAGATCCTGAAGGCTTTCTGCTAAGGTTTAGCTTTCCTAGTATTTTAGCTGCTTTTGGGGCTGAAACTCTATTGCAAACCTTGTCCACCAATCCCTCCCAAAAGCAAAAGGCAATGCGTCTCATGAATTCCATATGGCAATAAAACGCTACCGAGATATGGAAATTTATTCCCTGTTATGACCTAATTTCCAAAATCCTTGAGGCAATTTTCAGCCTGATAGTGGCAGATGTTGCACATTAGATGAGTGTGTTTTGAAGCCAGGATATTTACCTGGATCATAGTATTTACCCTGTTCTCTGGTTTCCTGTGCAATATCCATCATCATGTTATTCAAGCACTCTTGGTATCACTGTACTGGTATAAACGGGACCGATCACACTCATTACAGATTATAAACCACTGTCACATCAGTTTGCAGAATGTAAAAAAAATAAAAACAAAAAGCAATAGTTCCTTCTCTAACTCTCAAAATTCAGGTGTTTCGCGGTATCAGGTTAGAACACAGTAAATAATCTTACTGGAAAATGGCAGACCCTTAATAAATGTGGAAAGAGGTTTTTCCATTAAGTACACCTCTTCTAAAGATCTTCTATGATACAGACAGAGGGAGAAAGCATCATTTATTTCTGACACTATCCACAGTCCTTAGTCTCCCTCTGAAAGGGGTTAGCTGGCTGATGGAGGTTTGCATGTAGCTAGGCCAGCAACCAGTAAATAACTTAAAAAAGAAATGCTTACATATAGCTAGAGATGTGACAAGGGCAGATGATCCTGTATCAGGCACCTTTCCGCTTTTCCTGGCTTATAAGTTGGTTGCCCATAGAGACACCCCAGCTTTCCCAGGTGTTTTTTAAGCTGATGAGGTACCTATGGAGCAGCTGATGAGAGTCACCAGCAAGGGCAGCACATGGGCACAGGGGGAAGGGCAGGCAGGAAGGAAAAGCAGTTCTGGAATGATGAGTCCCACTGTGCCAGCTACACATCCCCACTTTCACACATCACTAGCCACCATATGCCGGAAGCTTAATGCTGAGAGGCATGACGGCGAGAAGGCTCGTCAGCCCTTTAATGCTGAGAGGCAAGACGTCAGCCCTTCATCTCTCCCCTCCCAAGCACCATCCCTGCTGCTGTTCGTGCCTCTCAGCCCCAGGGACCAAAGTGTCTATTAGGCTCATCAGCCTCCCCCTGCGGGTGCTCCCCCTGAGAGGTTCATTAGGACTCACCGCCTGACAGCAGGGAGCCACAGAACCAGGTGGCCACCTCCTTTTGTAGTGCCAGTGTTAATTTGGAGGGGTTAGACTTGCTGGGAAGAAGCTGTTAAATTCCCTGTTTCCCAGATAGAGGGAAGGGACCATAAAACCCTCACCACACAGATGGACTGAAGGAAGACAGAATGCTTGGTACGTTCTCTGCAGGAGTTCATTACCACGGGGAGAAGAGAAGCATGAATCCCTTGTGTCTGTCAACAGGCTTAGAAAAACAGTTTGTGCTTGTTGAGTCCCTCCTGCCTCCATGCATCCCTCCAGCACACTCTGAAGCAGTAGGATTGTGCTGCAGATGGGAAGATGAGGTTTGTGTCCATCCACCTTATCAGAGGCACCATGAAAATCAAACCAGGAAAGAACAGTTCCAACATCCGCCATGCTACATGTCCTTCTTCTAAGAGAGACTCTAACTCCCAATGTAATGGCTTCCTGCTTCTTTTTTTCAAACTTCCAGCCTCTTCTGTAACCACAGTTATACTTTTCTTTATGGGCTACCTGGATTCTTGGACACAGTATAGAAAAGAAGGAAATTTCCAGCAGAGAAGGTATTAGTACTTTAATAGCTAGAGAAAAAAATCTGATTAGAATGACTTCAACAAAAACTTCAGCAGACAGCTTGAAAAAATGAAATGGTGAGCCTACCATCTTCTCCCAGCCTTATGTCTTCCAATTTACACACAGATGCTAGACTTCCCTCTCCAATGCACTAAGAATCATAGAATCATTATGGTTAGAAAAGATCTCCCAGATCATCTAGTCCAACTGTCCACCTACCACCAATATTGCACACTAAACCATTTTCCTTAGTACCACATCTATATGTTTCTTGAACACCTCCCTGGGCAGCCTATTCCAATGCCTCACCACTCTTCTGGAGAAGAAATTTTTCCTAATATCCAGCCTGAACGTCCCCTGGTGCAGCTTGAGGCCATTCCCTCTCATCGTATCGCTGTCACCTGGAAGAAGAAGCCTATCCCTACCTCTCCACAATCACCTTTCAGGTTGCTGTAGAGAGTGACGAGGTCTCCCCTGAGCCTCTTCTCCAGACTGAACAATGCCAGTTCCTTCAGACACTCCTCATAAGACTCCAGATACTGCACAGCTTTGTTTTCCTTCTCATGACATGCTCCAGAGCCTTGCCCATGTTACAGCCACTTCCCTCATGTGCCCACTCCCATGTGTTATAGTGGAGAAGTTAAGCTTACTAGAGTTCACCAGGTGAGAAGAAAATGCCCTTCTAGCCTGTATTGAAGGAGAATCCAAGAGGACCGGCTCAGTTATTCCCCTCTGCATCTTCATGTTTGCATCGGCACTTTTAATCTGGCTCATGTTACATGTAAGCACTCTTCCTTGAACAGTGAAGAGGAATGGCTATGGCAGCTGACTTTTGAGGTGGAGAGTTCTCTATGTGATGACTAAAACCCTCACAACATGAAATAATAATTATGCAGTAGCATTTTTCTAATGTGCCGTTTTCAATGGAATATTTATTTATAGAGCAGCCATTTAACAGAGAAGTGTGAGAGTCACAGCAACATTTCTATTGCATGTCAGCAGGAAAACTGGCCCAGTAGTTGAGATGTGACAAGAGCTAGCTGTTAGGCTGAGAAACAAGATGACCTCAGGCAAGTAATTAAACCTCCCTCTGCCTCACTTTCCAATTCTCTTTAGCTGAGATCCTTAATGATTACCTTGCCTGACAGGTGTAATCAGTATGTAAAGGGATCTGAATGGGACACTCACTCAGCTGATCCTTACACAACAGGGAGTATAGTTGAGGAACGGCAGGAGGGAGGCTGCAAGGGCCAAGTGCAGTCTGTCTTTCATCTGGATATACTTGGGAACCCTAAATTGCTCTGCACCTAATGCTGTCAAAAGGTCTGCAGCCTGGGAAACAGTCTGACAATGCAGTATCGGTTTGAATGGCATAGAGACATGGCCACACAATATCGGGCAATCATACCACGCTGGCCAGTATTGATGTGGGAGATTAAAGCACCCTTCAGCTTCTGCTATACAGTCATCTGGATGACACAAACAGGGAAGGAGTGTAGATACAGCCCATCACTCATGCACATACACAAATCCATGAGACATACCGCAAAGACAGCTTTAGTCAGGAAGCTACGGACTTCTGGGGACAGAGTGCAGGCAGCACATCATGAGCTTCTAGAAGAAGAGTTGTACTTGGGCACAGAGCAGATATGCTTAACTCAGGGAGTCCTTTCTGCTCCCACAGAGAAATGCACCTCTGGCATTACTCCACTGTTTGGAGTAATCACCTACTCCCTCTTGTGAAGGATAGTGGGACCACAGGGGAATACGGGCTGGTTGGAAGGGGTTGCTTGTCTTCTAGGCATGCAGAAAGTCCTACTATGTACCATCTAGTGAGCTGTGAGGATCAGGAAGCAGGAGAAGTGGAATACAAACACATAAAGGCATGATTTGGTTTGGCTGTAGTTTAGCTAGATGACTTACCTATGACTCGAGAGTGGGTTATTTTATAGACAACTTGGGAGAGTGAATTTTAGAGGCATGAGCTGCAGGACAGAACCCTAGGGAGAAGTTCTTTATAGCTACACCAGATAGATTACTTGGAAAGAAGCATGCTCTGAATTCAAAGGAAACTGAGATAATATCAGTAACTCGAGGCCTATGCATGCAGAATTCAGTATAAAGTGAGTTTCTTTCATTATTTTTCTGCAGAAAGAAATTTGCAGGCACTTCTGGTTGCTGAAAGAGACTTAAAAATACACGGATGAGGTACAAAAGAACTGTGCCTATGATTGGAAAGTCTCTGCAATCAGCGTATAATTAACCTGTGAAACTTGTTGCCAGAGGATATTATAGAGAAAAACAGATTAGCAAGATTCAGAAAAGGATTAGACCTTACAAGAATAGCATCTGCAGCTAGGCTTGCTAGAATAAAAACCATATGGGTTATTAGTCTTCCCACTTCAGGGTATAAAATGATCGCAAGTAGGGGTCAGAAAGCAATGTCTCCCTATTATGTTGTGTTGTAAAACTGGGCACACTAGGGGGTTGTTACAAGTCTCTCTCTGTAAAGTATCCAGCACTGGCAATGGTTAGGACAGAATACTGGACTGGATGGGCCATTAGTTTGATACAGACGAGCAATTTCCCATACCATTCTGCCCTCATTTCCTGGGAGAATTCTGCTCTCCAAACAGATATGCACTCCAAGCAATTGAAATTCAAGTGTAAACATGTCATTGCTTGAGCAATTTGTGGACATACAGAGGTTCAGAATAGCAGTTAGATCCCAAATAGAGGCATCTTGTGGAGTAAGAAATTTTTCTATTACAGCTTTGTGATCACCACCTACTAACTTCATGGTTGTCACTCAGGTGGTCAGCATTGGTGGAAACGTGACCAAAATAGAATCTCTGCATGGAAGCAGTAAAGAAATCTCCTGGAAGTAGGATGGAGCCTATACCATTTGCACCTGCATCATTCACCCATCCAGTAAAAGAAGGAATGATGCCACGGCAAAACTAACTGAAGAACAGTCCAGCACACCCTTTCCTCTGTTGTCGCAGTGTTTTTTCCTTTCCACTTCTCAGCAGAGGCAGCACCTACAGGTCTTCTGGCTCTCTGTTCCATGGCAGGTGAGTACAATGATTCTCTCTGCTCTTCTGCATCAAAAATGGGAGAAAAAGGGTGACAGGTTGGAGGTTTGGTGAGGTAAGAACAGCAGGTACAGAAAAGGGTAGGTGTGAGGAGGTAAGGCAAAGAGCAGAGCTATGACCACGTGGCACCAGAGTGAGAAGCAGGAGAGGAGGCAGCTTAAGGTGGTGATGTGCACTGAAGGAAGCAGAAGGACTTCTTGTTAAAGAGTCTGAGAGAGCAGGTGGATGATCACCCATGAGGTCTCACAGCACAGCAGCAGAGGCTGGCACAAATGGGGTGCAGATGGACAAGCAGGCAAACCCAACAGAAGAGGAAACTCCAGTGGTTGTGATGGAAAACTGCTTATTAACTCAATTTTATACACAAAGCCACAGGCAAAAGCAAAGCAAAACAGCAGTAATAACAGAGGTGAAAGCAGGAATGGTCGGATAGTGAGACTAAGAAAGTGTGTGGCTTAGAAGTGTGTGGTGATACTGTTAAACTGTTTGGCACTGGGAAAGCATGCATGGTCTAAGTGCTTTACCCGATACTTCTAGCAGGACTGCAAGGGGCAGACAGAACATGAATCTCCTTGTTTCTCCTGGCCTCCCCAGAATAAACCATTCCAGCATTAAAATGGTATATACAACTTATGGCAGTGCACTGCTCATGCCACCCCTAACACACACATTTTAATAGGATAGAGCCTTTCACGTGAATCTGAAATTTCACTTTCTGACTACTCCAGCTGCTCCTTTGAAGAGTTCACTGAGTCCTTTACCTGCCATCCCTTTGAAATTTGGCCAAAGCTTTTTAAAGCAGAGACCATAGTTTTGGGACGTGCCTAGTACAGCAGAGACTGGACCCTTGTCAAGATCATTCAGGTTTTTGAAAAAGAATTAAATGTGTTCCACCTGCACCATCAGCATCTCTCAGTCCTCATCTCTAAGGTCAAGTGTCCACTCTGCATCAGATAGCCTGATCTTCAGAGACTACATTTACTCTTATAAAGGTCAAACTAGCAGCACAGCTATTTTCCCTCTGAATTTCCTGTGATCCTGAGTTATTCCTGCAAATTCTGAAGTCAGCTGTCTCTTCTTTTTTCACCTGAGGCCTGTTGGACTTGGTGGTTGTCTCTTGCCCAATGGTGGCCATTCCCTGAAAGGCTTCTCTCACTCCTAAGAAACTCTGGGTGCACATAATTCACATGCGAGCACATGCAAGCACATATTCATACAAACACAGATGCCAGGATTCACAGATGCACACACAGCTTCCTAGCTTTGCACTGCTGTTTTCAGCAAGGACCACTCAATGTGTTTAGTCCAACATGCTGCGATGATGATGTAAACGGAAAAAGAAAAGCCCTTCACCTGTGAAACTAATTAATAGTCAACAAACTCGCTTCAAGGTAGGAGACCTGGCACGGAAGGCGAGGAGATCCAGCAGGAGCCCAGCTCAGCTGCTAGATGGCAGCATCCATTCACTCACCCACTCTGAGCGCAGTGCTGAGGCTCTCAAGGCGTCTGTTGGTTTTAATTCTGCGAGAATTTTACGCTCATCAAAGTGAACGACTGTTATAGTTCCCGCTATAGCCAAAATGCTCAAGGCTGTTGCTGTCTCTGCCCATCAGCATACATAAGCAAGAAATGGAAATAATTCCGGCTTTTAAGGGATACTACAATTGAGGCTGCAGCTTTTTAAGGGGATGTGGCTGGACAGATACCTCGAGATGAAGCTGCTGTAATCACACCTAATCAGTAGGCAAGAGAGACCAGGTACTCCCAAACAGCTATTTCAGGGGGCTTCATCACTCAGAAAGGCAAATGCCTATCTTCTGAGGGCTTTACAAATGCCAGTTCATTAGTCCCCCCAAACCTACCAGTAAAGCAGGGGAGCCAGAGCCCTGTGCAGTCAGTAGGAAAATAGACTGAAACTCAGGGGAGGGCCCCTAGTTACAGCAACCTCCAATGCTGCAGCAGATTTAGGGGCACTTCTAAGGATGCCAGTGGAATATTATGTCCTCGTTACTCATATAATTAATAATGCATCTAGTACTGAATTTCTGCTGTTATTTATTTCAGCATTATATTCTAGTTATTGTGGGCCTGAATTACTGAGGAACCATGGGTAAGGCGGGTTTTCAGCAGAACTGTTCCATACTGTGGTCCCAGGATCCTATTTAGCAATGAGGTGCTGCTGAACATAGATTACAAACTGAGGGGCATAGATTTGAACTCCTCCATGTAAGAAAGACTCCACAAATGTCCACTTGTTTGATGCCAGCCATCAGAGCAGGTATGGGTAAACCATGACCCCGCAAAGATTTTGCTATCATGAAGAGCGGGTAGAGTCATTAGGTTTCAGGGTTAACATCAAATACAAATGACTGGAGATAGATCAAATCTACCTCAGTGAAACTGCCTCAGGCAGATATTATGTTAATTAGGCTCACTTCATGCTTGAAAGTTTTCTTTGAAACTACATCAATGAAAAGGAGAAAAATCTATGATTATTTTTTTTCTTTTTTTTTTTTTTTCCCCTCCCAGGAAAGAAAAACACACCACTTTTCTTTTTCTGCAGAAGGGGAGGAAGTGCTTTTGGACTCTGCAGGCAATTTACAAGCTCAGTATGGAGGTGGTGTAAGTGCTGGTTTTGTCTGCTCTCTTAGACAAAAATAGTCATGAGCTTCTAAATTGTCAAATAATCTCACAAAGTGAAAACAAGAAGGTCAGGTATTGTCCTTCCTGGTCTAGAAGCAGAAGAGGTTTATTTAAGCACATCAGTCCAGGTCACTTATTTGGGTGAGTGGCATTTTGAGGTCCTTAACTTCTTCCACACAACACATGGGAAAATTTGCAGAAGGTTTCAGGTTTGTTCAGGGCCACAGTATGGATGATGCTTATTCTCAACCGTTTGAGTTTTGCAGAGGGATACGTGTTCCTACTCACCAAGGGGAACTGGCTTGCAAAGAAAACCACCAGTTTACTTCTTTGCATAGTGATGAAAACTGTCCCTGCCCCACACTCATTAAAGACACCATGAGATGATGCCATTCCTTGAGGACCGCCTGCATGTACATGGTTTACTCTGACTCGCAGCCCCCATGTAGACTGCTCACTTCAAGTTTGTCTGTTTTACCCCACTTACTGCTCTCCCATGCTGTCAGCGCGGGATAAACTTAATATTTAGGTCAAAGGAGAAGTTCACTTAGCGGCACTTAACGTGTCAGGCTTTTAAGTTACAAGTCAGAGCTGAAAAACAAAATAAACGGAAAGAATATGACAAAAAGAAACATAAAACACAACCTAGGAATGGGTTTCCCATCTAGCTGTAGAGGTCTTGCCTAGATCTCTGAAATGGCTGAGCTGCGAGAGGTAGCCATACAGGGTTCATGCAAGCACACTGCCTTGAGCTGGCTTCCTCCATTGCAGACAGGAATCACAGAGCTGGCAACAGCCCACGAGCCTGTATGTGTAAGACACAGCACAGCCCTAGCCTCGTCCCTCTGATCAGGTATGTTGCTGGTTACTGCCTTCTCAGCTAGAAATATTTTCACCATCTCAGCCACCAGATTTGGAGATGCTAAGATCACTGTGGCTCTCTCATGTCTTTGAGTGCTACCCTTATGCTTGAATTCTAAGAATCCGTCTGGAAAATTGTTGGCTGATCCCCTGTGCATCTGTTTTGGTCTGTGCAGAGAAAGCTCTTTTGCTTTTCTTTCTTCAAAATGCTCCATAAACAAACAGTCTGAGGTTTGCTCCCAATTCAGATGTAGATTCCAGGTTGATGAGTTATGGAAACTGATGATTCTGCAATCTAAAAGAGTGTTTCTCTGCTTAATTCATGCCTAGTTAGCTAAATGGCACATGATCCATGTAATAGAACTGCTGTCTGTTCCTAGGACCGGCAGTTTGTTTCTAGTAAGCCTGCCGGTTAATTTTCTCCGCCCAGTCTGGACTGTTTAATTTATAAATTACATTAAATAAAACTAAAATCCTGTTGGGGCTACTAATATATCATTCATTAAATATTATGTAAAACAGCGAAGATACACATTTTCTGTTCAGCTCAGACACGTTGCTAAGTCCCCGCAGAGCCCATGTGCTCTATCTCTGGATGCAAGCATGCCGCTGAGACTCCCCTGAGAACAGCTCTGTGTCCTCCCACCAGCTGTCGGTGTGCTGGGCTCCCTCCACCACACCTGAGCAGCCAGCTCCAGGCTGCTTGCTCTGCTCTGTGCTCCAGCACCTCCAACTAAAATGGGCCTTCCTTTGTGCACCCATGATTTCCTAAGGTTCAGGCTTCTTTGCTCTGCCAACTTGACACAAAATCCCTGGAGTGTCATTAAGCCTCCACTCTGAATAGATCTGAGATGCGTCTCCAATCACGCTCCCACCTTTCCTGCATTCCCCCCTCAGGGGAACTTGCATGAAGAGCTGAAAACTTCACAAAGTGAAGCAGAGCTCATCTTCATCTATCCAGGTAACCTCTGCCGTCCTGTCATACAGTGCAGCAGCCAGGAAAGAACAACAGGAATGATGCAGGAATGAGGAGCAGAGAACCCAACAAGAGAAGTAACCAAACCCTTGTGCAGAAAGTTTATGTTGTTATTTCTGGCGCGTGTTTTGCACGAAGACACATTGTACATTTAGCGCAAGTCCCCGGGACCCTAATGAGCTCCTAATGTACCCCATACTTCAAGGTTTTTCCAAAGAGGCCAGTAACATAGCAACAGCAGCAAATCCTTGACAGGAATAATCAGTATTTGTGCTGCAGCTCTAGGCTTCCCCTCTCTCCTCCGCTAAAGAAGGTATGTTTGGCTGGGATTTCTGCTCTGCTTTCTCATTATTCTTACTGCTTTTACTCTTACGAACTTTTTTTTTCCATTAATCCTTTCTGTTCGGTAAAGCAAAAACTAAAAATGTCATTGGTGACTGGCAGTGAGCAGAGCTCACTGGAGCTAGCAAGATCCTCCCATGAAGAGTTTTATCTGGGGATGCCATGGGTAAGCAGAGGTTTGCACAAAGACTGATTTTCACATGGCACCAAACAGGAGATACACCGAGGCTGGTGGTGGGTCCCTGGGGTTATCAGCTCCTGCAAAGAGCCAGGATGAGATGAGCGATGACAGTTCTCTGCTGCATTCGTGGTGGTCAGCTAAGAGAATCTGAGTCACTGAACTCCAGAGACACAGAGACACTCTCTAAAAACAGCACAGAGAAAATGCTGTCAACTGACTGTGCTTCTTGAGGCCGCAGGTGCCAATAGGCTCCTGGTCCTTTCCAGGCAGGCTCCGCATTCTCCTTAGAGGGATGCCATTTGGTGTCATGTACAAACCACATCCATTCTCTGTCAAGAACTCCTGCCTGTGGTGTCGTGCCCACACCTATCTTCTGTTTTTGCTTTTGTATTGTTTTGTTTTGTTTTTCTTCTACTAGTAGGCTTCTTGCTGCATTTGTAATGATGCTACTTTCCATCTTAAGCAGAGAACACTGATCACACGGTAAGAGAAAGCTGAGAGAAAAAGACATTTTGGAGTAACTGCTTGGCCTCACAACTTCAGTATATTAGATGATATTCACTAAGAACATCTCCGTAATTGTTACTGATGTATACAAATGAAATGTGCTGTCCAGCATTACAAAGGCTTGAGAGCAGAAGACAACCTGTCTTGAAATAATACCTGCATTCCCTATGAACATTCCTTAACCACTCTAATGTAAAACTGCTCAAGATATAACATCCAGTTTTGAACTAAAAGTCATTAAACAGTTATTCTGTAGCTTGGCTAGTATACTTTAAGCAACCAAAAGGTCAAGAGTATGAATTCTGTAGGTCTTAGCATAACTGGTATTTTTCAGGCAAAGCCTATCAATATTTTTTTCCCCATAAAGCTAGAAGAATGATAGCTTGATGATAGTGAAATACAGCATTTAACAAGGACTTCTCGACCCTTTAAGGTGTTTAAGAAGGTGTCAACTCACTCTAAGAATGTCTCCGATATTAAAAAAGAATGGCACCATAGCTGCCACTCTTTCATCTAGTGTCTAGCAAGAGAGGCATGCTAGGCTTATGCATTCACCTTGTGAACGTCATAGAGGTCAGAGAAATAAATATAATTCCAACCACTTAGAGTCAACCAATCTTATTTACAAAATATCAACAGACTGAGCATGGAAAATGAGTGAAGGAACCTTTGCCAAGAGAAGGCAAAGACTTTCTTTTAGGTGGCTGTCCAGGCAGTAAATTGGAAGAATATTGTGAGCTAACTCAGCTGTAACAGTCCTGAAAAAAAAACAAGAATTCCTCTGCATCCAAAGCATGCTTACCATCATGCAGCAAAGCACCCACCCACAGGTCCACTAGCACACTCCACACCACATGTACCTGAAACTCGACGCAGTATAGAGTCATCTATATGGTCTTCTGCATTGTGTTGCACAGACCCACTCCAGCACTGAGAACTAACAGGACAGGTCTAATACAGGATACAAGGATTTTATCTACTATTATAAGGAAAGTGTGATCAAAATCCATCACTATATTTCAATTACCCCAAACTGTCACCCTAGACTCAAAGATAAAGGAGGGTAATATGGAAACTCTCGACCTTTGGGAGAAACCTACTGGAACCGCACAAAAACATCACGGTGATTTGTTCTCACTTGTTTTTCATTTCACATGTGGCAAGGCAAGGTAAAACCTGGAGCTGCCCATGCTGCAACTTGGCCTACGGCAGCAGTCAGTTAGGTCTCCATGAAGCGTGAGGGGATCATTAACAGCGTCACTTTCTCTCTCAGAGAACCTGGCTTTACCCAACCAGAAATGTCTGCAGGAAAAATCTGAAAAACCCATTAATGGGGATAATGATGCTTACCTCCTGCATAAAGTGCTTGGAGATTTGTGGAGGGAAAACATTTTATAAAGGGTAGATATTTATTAAATCCTTTTAGTTTCTTGTGTCAATGATCCCTGCACTCAGACACAATGCCCATCACCGTTAGAGGCTATAGCCTCTCTAGATTGTACCAACAAGTCCATACAGGCTGATACATACCTATGGCTGTCATGTCTATCCTACATATGAGATCCATATCTCCTAGTTGGTCTGTGCCCACACCCTAATAAGTGTTCATTTTTTCTCTCTTGTCTTTCAAAATGTGTCACTTTACCTCATCAAAGGAGACACACAGGTGATTATTCTTCAGGTGAAATCCATGCCCCTTGAACTGAATGGCTACATCTGTCTGATCTAAATAGGGCTGGGATTTTATTATCTGCCTGAAATTCTCTTCAATATGATAAAACATAGGTTGTTGGGGATTTTTTTGGTTTTGTTTTTTTTCTCTCTATCTGAGTTGGAGAAATCTTAAAGCTAAGTGTTGAAAAAAACTGCTAAGAAGTTATGACACTGTCCTCACCTGGGACCAGCTGCCCCAATTCTGGTAACCAAATAATCTGCTTATTTGACATTTCAGGGGTCTTGGTATGCTCTCCTGTGATAGATCTCTTCCTCCTCCTTGAATAAAGCTCACTAAAATATTTGACCTTTTCCAGTCTTTAGAGTTTCATTGTGTTTGTAAAAAGGAAAGAAAAGCAAAAAAGAACCATCTGCTGAAGAGAGAATTTCCTCATTTGGAGAACGCATTCCCATTTAGCACAAAGAAAACAGGCTCAGAGAGGCCCATGCTTATGATTTCCAATTCAGGACAGTGTGCAATAAAAGTGACTTCATTCCTAAATGTACGAGCATCTCCCCAGAGGAAGATCCTAAATCAGAAAGGAGCACAAGGGATCAGTTGGCGAATCATTACCTCATCTGGAAACTAAAGTTCACTGTCTGGTTTCTATCAAGAGTGAAAATGAATTCAGAAGGTTTCACCCTAGACCCTTCACAAAACTTGCTGCAGAGCTCAGCATAAGTTTCAGTCACTAATCAGGAGGCATCCAAGCCTGCAATATTAAAAGGGAAGTGCAAGGCACAACAGAAATGCCAAGAATGAACTGGTGAGGGGAGTGATGGGGACCAGGGGAGGATGAATTATTAGAGTAGGACATGCCACAGGGTCAGCGCTAAGGTGTATTTAGCAGAGCAGTATGTATGCATGAAACTTGCGCTGTGCTAGCCTTTAGCCTGCAATAGCTGTCTCTCACTTTTTATGAGCGCTAGAATTCACTAAGCCCAGAGAGATAAAACTGGTGAATTAAAAAGCAGTTCTCCCTGTTTGGTTTTGAGGCAGGATACAAAACACAGGTCTTGCTGGAGCTTCATGGAGGTAGGCATGTCAGTATTGGCGCCATTTTGCTACCCCATCAAACTGCTAATAGGAACTGGAATCCATTTCCATCCTCTTGATATGTAGAAGGATGACAAGGTGTGTACAACATGGAAGAGGGCACAGGGACTACATCAGATAGGAGATTCCTAGAAAGCAGTCCAAAATGCAAGGATCTTTAGGTGCAACAGAGGAGACCCAAGGTTGATAACCTGATAGCTCTATTGATGTGGCAGCAATTAAAGACCTAAGAGTAAGACGTAAAATTCTGCTTGAGTTCTCAAGTATCACGCTGCCTGAATCCAAGACGTTTTTCAAGGACCATCTCTAGTGTTAATCCTGTATTGAGATACACAATTCTAAATTCTTTAGATTCTAATGCTCTTACAGTAGGACACTTCTAGAAACAGGAGTTATATCAATAAAGAGGATCATTATTTCAATTAATTGCAATGAAAGACAATTGAAACAGAATGTAACATCAAATCCCCATCTGCTCACCACAAACCACTAAGCCAGTCCTAAAACAAAACAAAAAAAAAAAAAAATAGATACCTGTTTAGGCTGAAACAGTCTTGATTACCAAGAGATTGGAGGGAAGGTGGAGAAGGAAAGCAAAATATATTCCTGAAATGCCACAAGCTTCTCCTTCATCCTGGGTTGTTTTTCAGAGCATATTCTTAAGCTGAGAAGGGCTATTTTCCATTTTGTTGCTTCATGATTAAGTGGAACAAGTGCCTTTACTCTCATTGGTTAATTAGAAATACCTGCTGCATAGATGTATCTTTTTCCAGTCCCTTGCTTCTTAGCAAATAAAAAATCTATTTTGGCTTCCCTGGACTGACCCTTTAATTGAACTAACATGAGTTTTGTTGCTGTTCTTTGTTTTTAAATAAGTAATTTTGTACTTGCAGATTTTAATTTCCCACATGGCAAAACACTTCTGAATATTGCCAAATCCCAGGCACTGAGGCTACAGGCTTCAGAGGGAAGTGTGAGGTTTTATGTAAAAAACCTTTGCTGTACATCCCTGGAGCTGTGTGCCATGGCCAGTGCAACCCAATGGAGCCCATGGGAAGACATGGCCAAGGCCTTGGTGATTGGTGTGAAACACTGATGCCAAGCACATTATATGTGGGGAATGGAGTGGGCAGTAGTATTGGAGAACTTGTGCTGAGTCTGGAGTGCTGCTGATGCACATGCTGCAGGTGAGGACGGCTCACTGTGATGACTCAGCAATGAACTATGACATCTGGGTGGGATAGGTGGTGAAGTCACCTAGTGAAGGTTGAGTGAAGGTGATGCTTTGCAATGTGGCCAAGTGATGGTTTGTAACATCCCCAGGTGATGGATTGTGGCTGTGTGGCCAACACTGCTTTAATATGGATGCAGCAGCTCAGCTTGGCAGTTTCTGCCTAGCCTCCAACTGAGCATGTGCAAAGACTGGAGTGTAGACAGGGTGAGCCTTAGCGCTGTAATGTGCTCTGGTTGCTGCTACTGCAGCTCTCAGTACCCATCTCAGAGCCGCTTCTCCTACTTGACCCTACTGGAATCAGGCAGCTGGGACATCCCAGGGAGGGATGAGCAGCACAGAGACAGGTAAACGTGCTGGTGCACAGCATCATCTAGGCCCTACTCCTCATTGGCTTGGAGGAAGAGATCCTGATAGAAAAGCTGGATTTTGACCTCGAGAGCAACATGGTGATATTCATACAGCCATTCATCACATTCACCATGCAGAGGTGTGGCAGGGAGGCTCACTGCCTGCTGGGTCTCAACTTCCCTTCTGTTGCTGGGGCACAGGAAGTCCAACCCTGCATCAGAGCCCAGAGCTGACCCACAAGAGGGGCTGACTGGTGCAAACCCTTTTATGAACAGATTGCTAAGGCCATCTAGAGCAGTGTCCTTTCTCTGCTTTCCCACACCCAATTTAAAAAAAAAAGAACCCACAAAAAAGCCCAGAAAAAAAGTTACCATCATGCATCCCTGCTGACCAGCCCTTTGCCATGACACTGTTAGTTTCACATGAGAGATCATCTTGATGTGGCTGTGATAATCTTGTCATTAATTCCATTATTAAAATTATAGGGACAAGAGATTAGGAGCCTACTACCTGCATAAAGCCCAATAGATTTTTCTCTCCGTCTCTCTCAGAAAAAAAAATCTTATTATATGTACATAGGCTACTTATCCCAGGCTTGCAGAATTCTACTCAACATTCATCAGAAGAATAGTCACTTCTTGATAGAGTATTAAATGGTGGATTTTTGCCTATTATCTTCATCGTGCTGGAGAGGGAGAAATCTCTGCCACCTAAGCTGGAAATTTAATGACAGTTTTATGTGTTTATTGCTCTTGTTTTTTTGCCAGGTTTGTTAGGCAGGGAGTAGGTAACAACTTGCAATCTTGTCCACTGGCATGTACACACACATTAATGGGCCAGATGGAGCTGCAGTGATTTTAGCAGCTGAGGGTCTGGATTATTATTTTTTTTCACAGGTCAGGAGAGAGGGGGATCAGAGACCTAGTTTAATATAACTTTAGAACCACAGTCTTCACTAAATTGGACACAGGATTCAAAGTAAAGAAGAAAGAAAATCTGGCTCCTCTTCTTGGCTCTGCTGCTGATATGGTTTGTAATTGTAAGCAGTTCTATTTACCCCATCTGCAACATGACTCTAATGTTTCTCCTCGCCTCTGTATAGGGTTCAGAGACAGAGATGCATAAATCAGCTAGACATGTGCATAGTCAAGCAAGAAAAAGAAAAAATAAGCCCCACTGCCACCACAAAGTGCCTGTTAGAACTAAGCAATGTTGCCTTAATTCTCTACTTGTGCATGCATTTTTTTAATCGCTGCCTTAAACAACCAGCAGAAACGATTTTTCAAATGTATCTGATGTTTTTTTTTCCCCTAAAGCTTCAAATGTGTGGCTGCCCTTTCCACGAGTTTCTTTTTTATGTTTGACAGTTGTGCTTACTTTATTATACGTGTATGCTTGACTGTAGTAATTGACAGATTTTAACAGTAAATTACCTTCTCTTTAAGGTACGTATTATAATAATTTTGCCTGCACTGTGCATTATATTTTAAACAAAAGATTTAGTTTCTTTTTTTTTTTTTTTTTTTCCCCTGGAGACTACAAACACTTCTGAGTAGTAATTTATTACTGTAGATTTTCACAATAGCAATTTATTACTGTAGAATTTCACAAGCTACCAGCCAGATTAACAGATGCACAGAGTTGTATTAAGTGTGTATGGTTTGTGACATCTTGCCAACCTTTTTGTGCAGAAGCATAAACTGATTTGAGCCTTACATGCAATTTGTTATCAAACTCTATCAACAAACTCTAGCTAGCTTTTATCTATGCGTGCGATACATCCAAACCAAAGCAAAACAACATCAACTATTTCTTTTCAAATTGCTAGTAATATTCTGTTTCTTTGCACCCCCTGAATCACAGATTTCAGCCCCAGGGCTCAGTATGCATTGCCAGAGTTATCTGCATTCACAGGTTTCCAAAGTTTCTCTTACTGCTACTTTCAACGAATTAATACAGTTTTATCCAAAAACTTGTCCTTGCTTCTGTCCCCCATCCTCAGTCCTCTTGACACAGAGGGTAAGAAGGATAGAGGTGGGCCTTCTCTAAATGTATTGCAAGCAAGAAGTCTGTGACAAATTTGAAGTAGCCTGCAATAATTTGTGCACACAGCATGAAAGACTGATTATCTTTATGACATTTTCTGAATGCATATGTTGATTTAACTCAAAGACGGCTGTTTCTAGGAAGGGAAAGGTAATATGGTAGATGAGGTGACTTAACCTCAAATACCAAAGGATTATGCAGGGACTGTTATACGTGGTCCTGGCTGACCTCAGCTCATGCTGGTCCCAGCCAATTTCTTTAAGCATAATAAAATCTTTAGCAGAGAAAGATCCATCATAGCAAAAGCAGAATGCAATTCACCAAAAAGAGGAAGACAGTTTTCTTGATAAAAGGAAGAGACTTCAGAATCTGTCATAAGAAAGGTTTTCTGAAGTCCCTTTTATAAGATACATGATTTCAGGCTAGACATATTCATATAAAAAGCTAACGAATTACAATCTTTTTTTTTTTTCTTTTCTCAAAATGTTTTGTTCACTTGTATAAATGCACAAGATTTTTGCTTGAAGAGGCTAGGACATAACTATGAACAGAAAGGAATCCAAAAACTCCCTGGGTTGCACGTTATCATAGGCCAGAGCCTGGTTTCATAGGGCTATGAATCACTAAATCTGCAGCTAAGAGACAGTAAAAGGTTGATTTGTGAAATTTTAGATTGAATAAGTGTTAGATCAGAAAAGGAATAGAAATGCAACAAGTCCTAGAAGAGGGGCAGTAAATGCAGACAGCCTTCCAGCAATGGTCTCTTGAAGAGCAGTTTTTTATATAAAGTGCTACATTAAACCACGGAAATCCAATGTATTTAATTGTATTAAACGCCAGTAGCAAAATCACTCTGGAATACATACATGGAGAAAAATGTCAAGTTATAGGGCCATGCTTTTTGAAATTAACAGCTAAAAGTGACACGGACAGCAATGGGAGGAAGACTTTACCTGGGTTTGTCATAAGCTGATTTTGCAACCTATCTGCAAAACTCCATATGCGTTAGAACATACATGCTTTTCACTATAATGGCCATTATAATACCTCTTCATCTATGATGCATTGTTCAGATACTTTTCTCATAAGAAGCCATCATTAAGCTCTGTTTGTTTGAAATAACCAGAATACTGAACAGCTGCAAGATCCTACACATTTGTCAAAGCTCACAGGAAAAATATGAATGTCTTACGTGGTGTTACTTGAGAATGGGTATGTTATTATACTGCCTTTCAGGGCTTTATTATAATGCATGTTTACAAGAAAGGTGAGTTTAAACTAAATATTCATTCTTAATTTGTGGATTTCATCTAAGCTAAGCTGTAAAATGTTAAAAATGGGCAAATGCTGCCATTTCTTTCAGCGATCATTTAGGTGGATCTAATTTATATACTTGATGTGCACAATGGTAGGTGACACGAGCCCTCTAGCAGGAAAATAAGAACTAGACAAATCCTAAGATGTCTGTAAGGTTGAAGAAAAAAAGCATTCCGCTACTTTATTTTTCAACCTCTTGATAGTTTTTAGCTGCCTTGCTTGACTCTGCGTTGTGCAAACTGAATTCACTGTGTCCTTATCAGATAGCAGATGCATTATATTGCCACTTATAACTGTTTCCTGGCCAAGTTAAAACAACATATAGGCAGTAAATGGGATCTCAGCAAAACAAAACAAAACAAACAAACAAAAAAACCCAGCTTATATACAAACTAGATATTCCTTCTGGCAAAGGTGCCCTTGACACTGCTATACTTCTACTGCATCACTCAGACCTACACTCTTGGAAAACTGAGGCAGGTTTTCTCACATTTCTGTCACACTGCATGGTATAAAGCTTGAAGTGGAAAGATCTTCTGCAGATCCGATAGTCACCAGCACTTGCCATTCTCCACACATTTGTGTTAGTATAACTTCGAAGAAATTGATTCAGCTCACACCTTCTCCCTGAATCTTCAGTATTTATTTTGATTCTTTATGTTAATAAATAAATAAAATCCAGAGCCTTAGTTGCAGTATAAAACAGCACAATTCACTGCTGGGGTATAGAATTGATATACTAGATATTTCTCATTTATTAGCCTCATTCCTCTGCCTAGTCTCCTACAGTAATGCTATTATTTCCCATGAGAGTCACACGAGATTTTTCTCTTGCTTGCTTTGTACGTGTCTTTGTATGCATGTTTATTTATTTAATAGGCATTTCCCCCCTTTATCTGCTACTTACTTAAAGCCTTTGCTATACCCATTTGATCTGAATACATTGGCTATGTGTGGCCTGTTTGCAACCAGACCTGTTCTTAATGGTGTATTTACACCAGGTTTTCATACAATGCCGAAGAGATCCATAACCAAAGTGATTTAGAAGATGATTTCAATGTTCCTTTCCCCAGAACTGCTCTCTCTTTCTCAACAAGTAGGAAATGACACTGAAGGGAAAGGATTCGCTTGCAACTCTGCTGTAAAAGCACTTTTCTCTTCTTCAAAGCAACCTCCCTGAGGGGGAAAAAATTAAACCAGGTTCTCAGAACAGGTACTTAGTTTAAGAATAGGCCTTTCTGGCTCCTGGCAGAAACACAGCATTACTTCACAGGCTGCCTTTACTATCAGCACAGATGCCTCCCTCACCTGTTTCAATTTTGGGAAACACGGTTGCTTGATGTGCAGCAGCTTTTCCCTCTTCTGGCCCTGTCCTGGGGTTGCTCAGATGAGGCATTTCAAGGAGGCCCAGTCAAGGCCCCACTGTTATCTCCTAGACCACCACTGCTGCCTCAGGTATCAACTTGAGTAAAATTTGAGTGAAAATGTCAGCATTTTCATGTAGTTCTGTTTGACGTAAAGGCCACTGTAAGCAAATGGGTTTATAGACTTTCACAGTAGTGATGAATCATCACACAGCTCTGCAAACTGGTGAACTGAGATGGTGTAGGCCTCTAAGAACCAGTTCGCTCCACAGTCCCATCAAAAAAAAACCTGCTTAGACAACCGCCCTGGAGACTCAGCTCTGACAGGACTTAGAGCAGTGCCGGCTGGGAAGCATTTATTGCGGAATCCTTGCTCCAACCTTGCTGAAAAGGCCAAGCACTTTGTCTTTACCTCCGTGCCTTTCAGAGGCACTCAGGTCTGAACCATGGAGATTTATTTTAACTTTCTATTTACCACATTTGGTAACGTCACACCTTTTGTCAAGGCATTGTTATTGTTTTCAGTAATGAAGAAAGACTTAAAAACTAATCTCAGCCCTGAACACAGCCAAGATGTTCTCAAGGGAGCCTTCTATTATTTTTAATTTAGGAAAAGAAATGAAAATAACATAGATGTCTGCCTAGGAGAAGCATATCGTCTAACATAACGTTTTCCCCTCTTCCCTACTTCAAAGGAAGCATTCAGTCAATCAGAAATAACATTTGGTGTTTACAAAGAAACACAGCAAGGGCTCCAGACTTGTTCCTCCTCCACCTGAGAGCCTGTGACCCCACTGAAGCTGGAAAACATGGAAAACCTTCCCAGATGGAGCTGTAACCCAGTATGCACAGCTCTCATCAGCACTCAGCATTCACGCCTGGCTTTTCAAGTCTGGCTTTTCCTGGTACTGTGCTTTGAACCAGCAAAAAGCGACCACCAGCCAGGCAATTTTCCCTCACCTAACAGGCTGGGAGCAAGAAAAGTACATAGATCATGGAAATGGTATGGACACTCAACATCTAGATGGTGCCTGATTCCTGGTAGCATTGCCTGGTATCTTCTCAGATTGCAGGAACCTAGAGAGCCTCCTTCTTAGGGACTTTAACACTAATGTTCAATATGCACTGCAAGGAAAAGTAACCTTGCTTCTGAGAGGTGCCTCTAACAATTTTTCTTACTGGAGGTTTGAACAAGTCACCTGCAGAAAAATCCAGGCAGGCTATTATCAATCTCCTGACACACACAGCTCTTTACCTACTTCTGCCAACGGAATATATTATAGCCTTTACATACCTTTAAGTCCTTCAGAAAAAAAAAAAAAAAAAAAAAAATGGAAACACAAGATAGACCCCCTTGAACAGATTTCCATCACAGCAACCCTGCACAAATTTTGCTTTCTCCAAGAACACTGCTGTTGAACACTGCTTCTCAATGTGGCCAGAGGCTCCCACTAATTACAAAGCTGTTCTTCAGCTCCTCAAAGCTCTCCCTTTCCACCCCCAGGATGGGATTATCAGCAATTCATGGAGAGAAAGTGCACCCCATATACCCCTGCTATTTACTTAATTCTTCACCAACTGTTTGCATATCAAAATTTGTATGTGACATGCTAGATATCAGAGCCAACCCAGAAGGGAACAGCATATATAGTATTTGCTGGCATGTTGTCTTTTCTTTCCTTTAGCCAAAAATCTCATGAGGCAGCTGTATGGCACATTAGAGATAGCTTTACATAAAGGACCTTTCTTTCAGAAGGAGTTTCTGAGAGCCTGTCTTGAAGTTCACATTGCAGACCACATCAAAAGATGTTTTCCTCCATTTTAATAGAGGAATCTGAGACAGATTGTATCAGGGAAGAAAGGGAGTAAAAGAAAGACCGAAAGGTTACTTGGCAATTAGGCAATCTTGATTATTTCCTTCTTGTCTTGCTAAATCTTTCAGCTGGCTATTGGGTGGAAATGATTTTCTATTCTATTTGACACTGGCTTCACAGCTAATTTGGTTTCCATCTATCTTCCCAATCCATTTTATCTATCAGTTCTAATTTGACCCCATCCCCACTTTTATTTGCTTGTTTCTAGTTAGTGTAAACAACAATGATGTTTTCTTCTTCTGCTGGGGAAAAAGAAGTGGTGTGCTTTTCAGGACAGAGGTATAAGATTAAATGCAAAGGTCCCACTGTGAGGTGGTGACACAAAGACACAGGTGCCACAGTTAGCTTTGGCAGACCAATGATATAGTGATTTTTTCTTTATGCAGCAGAGAACTACAGTGATACAACCTCACAGAGAAACCAGTGGTTCTCTCAGGGTTTTGAACACCAGATCAAAGACTTTGAAATGGGCCATGTGTCCAAGAGACACCTGCAGAAGAGAGTGGTAGATAATGGTAATGTGTCCCTCGATACTTGTTTTCCTGAGCATGTTTGCTGCCAATTTCTCAACCAATGGGAACTGCAGTCCTCTTGGCATGTGCATAACAAAAACGAGAGTGCAGTGCAGGCAGCTGGACAAATATTTTCTTTGTCACAGAAAAGCATTCTTGCTAAAACACCTACTTCACTTGCTTGGCTTGTACACAGAAGCCATGCCTGTATTATCTTGGTCTATACCTTCAAGAAGCATCAAACCGTAGGGCAGAAAAGTTTCAGGTGCTTAGCAAAGACTCGGCTGTGACTATCAGCTTGCTAGTCTATGGCCTTGAAAGCTCTGTGGCTCACAACATGCATGGGAGTCAGGATGACAAGGCTCTTATTTCACATTTGCTATAACTATAGTGCATCTACCCCTCACAACCAACTGTATGAAACACTTCCCTCCTCTGGTGCAAGGAGTAACCTGAGGTCCTCAGTTTGAAAGAGGTGGAAGCGCAAGGTATATATTAAGGCTTTGATTCATAATTAAGTAAGTCTTGAGACTCAATCTGGGAATTTTGCCAGACAACTTTATGCATTAGAATAGGGACTTTGAGAAACACATTTACAGTGTCACCCTGAAAAGTAGAGACATCTCTAGGATGCAGGCTCCAGAGCAGAACTTTTCTTTTGTAGAATGACCTCCTTCTTATGCTAGTAGCTACCTACTGGTAAAGGCACTCACATGGATCAGATCATGGAAAATCAAGAAGATTCCTATCTATTGCTATGGCAACTTCATTGCATTCTCAAGAATCTTAGGAAGAGAAGTACTGCAGCCATTCTTTCCCCATTTACTGATAAGTTTTGTGAGAACTCCTTTCTTTTTCAGACCCCTAACTCCTTAAATGCTCTCTTTTTGTTTTGCTGGGGCTGCTGCCTTCGTTAGAAAGATTTTCAGCTTTGATTAATTATTGAGCCCGTACTGCTGAGGGTTTTTATTCTCCTGTTCTCATTACTGATGCCTTGCAGCCTGTGTGCTTCACTGGTCCCATTGCAGGATTTGATGGATGCACTTGTGAAGTTTTCCTGCCTGCAAAGCCAGTCTTGCCTTTTGCTGATTTTGTTTGGTGGGCAGGGAATTTTGCTCTTGGCTGCAGTGAGTAGTAAAGCATACGCACTGGGCAAAGTATTATTATTATGGTGGAAGAAGCATGAAATTCTTGCTTCTTTGCTTTCTGCATATTTCCTCTTAAAATGTTTCCAAAATTCTCCCCAACAGCCATTTTATTCACAGAGTTGCTGCATCTTCTTACCATAGATTCAACAACACATTGCTCTCTCATGGGAGACCAATATTCTTTCTGGTTGTTTGCTTTAATCTAGAATGAAAAGCTATGCATACTGAAAATACGTTTTGTTTTGTTTATACGCCTTGTGCTTGGCTGCATAATCATCACTAAGTTTGACCAAAACATTTTTCCTTTGGAAAATGAAGTTTCGATGAAATAAAAATGTTCTCTCTGATAATTTAGACTAAAGATAAAGCTCTAATGCTCTATGGAAGATGTACTCTGATGGGGTACAAAGCCCTGAGGAGGGAACAAGCTTCTGTGAGGCCCTGAAGAGGCTGGGATATCTGGAAACTGAACTTGAAGTAAGCTTTCACATTTTTCCTCGTTCTTTCATCAGAATATTCATCATTTAAAGAGATGTTTGTTATGTTTGTTTATTCCGACTTGCTTGTCTTGACTTGGAAGAAAGATGCCTGCTCAGATGTTAGCACTTCCAAAAGAAGTATCTTCAGAGCTTTTGATCAGCTTAAATGAATTGATGAATTGATCACTCTTAAATGAAATCCATGCCACAACATTACATCTCTCACAGAACTCAAGGTCCCGATAGCCATTACGTGTGTTCATAATGATCTCATACAGCTGAGTATCAGTCCTCTGTCTAGTTGGAAAGATCATATGTGCTACGATATGTTTCTTATTCCATAGCAAGCAATGCAGACTGCTCACAATGAGCCTGGCTCTCATCTATGAGACAGTCAGCCAACCTATCCCAGTACCTCTCTTGCACAGTCCTCAGCACAGCAAGATACAGGACAGACAGCTGAGTTTGGAGAGTGCAGCTGTGAGCTTGCCTCAGCATACTTACTATCACATACATAATTGAAACTATTTTTTCATTCTGGTCCAGCATCAATGTGCATCTTAGGCCTTGGTTCAGGCACCCTGAAGAAAGAAGCAGGATCCAGCCTGGTGAGAGTATCCAGCATCAGACACAGATCCTGGGGATGGGGCCAGGATGCAGGTGTGCATGGCCAGGCATGGCTGTGGCTGAGCAGGAGACAGGCACTCCTAGTACAATGTAGCTCAGACAAGGACTGAACTGCAGAGTTTCAGTTTAAAATCACCTCTTGTGGAAGAGGGACTGGCCCTGTGGAGGCTTTTTTGCAGAGCTGACTGGGATTTTTGGTCTAAGGCCACCGAGAAAAGGGGGTCAGCCTCAGCTACACAGTCTTGAAGTTGGCGCTGAGCCCCAGCAGCCAACTGTGAGGAGGGATGCTATCAGCTTCCCCTTACAATCTCCTCCTGCTTCTTCACTTTGATATAAAGGTCCTGGAGCACTATCTGTGGTCAGCTTGAAAAATTCGAACATCTTTCATTTTGCAGCAACAATGGGAACAAGAAAAGAACTAGATAAAAGACTAAAATAAATAGCTTTGACACAAATAATCAGTTGACTGTGCTGAAGTTGTACAACTCTGTGGGCATAATCTGAGCAAATACAAGGGACTAAAGCCCAATTTAACTCTACCACTTTGGATCAAGTTCCCCGAGGGCAAGAATGTAAGCACATAAGGGCAGTGCTGAGTGGCTTCCTAAGGCACAGCAGCTCATTAACCCAAGAAGACAACACATGCAGTCACAGAGAGAGCAGAGGCTATCTGCACCCTCCCACACATCTGTATCTTGCATGCACATAGATTCCTTTCTTTCCATATTATTTCTTAATTCATGTGTACTCCACCTTAATTATCTTTCCTGTTTCTAACCCATCCTGGACTCCAAAAATAGTTTATCAGAAACTTCTGTCTTGGACCTGCAGTTAAGTCAAAGATGGTGATTAAGTTCTGTTTTGTTTCCAAGGCTGAAAACAGGTATTGTTCAAATGCTGCAAAAGCTAAAAATCAGGCCTTAGTTCCATCACATGCAGCACTTCTCCATTTTCTCTCCCAGCTCTAGCTAAGAGTGTATATGTGGGAAGTGAGAAAACTACAGCCAATAGTAAAACCATGATCATTTAACCATGGGCCCGAGCCCTTCACTAAATTTGCTTCAAAGCTATTTATTTAAAGACCCCAGAATGCAATGTGCTTAGCTAAATCATAGTGCAGTGCACACTGCCTAGTTGCATGCACCAGTGACACAGGCTTATGCCATGCACTGACCGCAGCTTTGCACACAAACAGCTCCTGTCCAGCCAAGGAGGAAACAGAGGCCTGAAGACACTCTGCCAGGCTTGTAAATCCGCTGCCACCATTGCTGTGGTACAGCCTGATGCTTCTGCCTGGCAACTGTATGATGACAAAGCTCAGCATCTTTATTTTAATGGCAAGCGGTAGTTTTCATCTGCAAGTCAATATTGGTGAGAAGGTCTGCTGGGATCCAGAGTAAGTGTCGTGGCTTTTCAGACACAGCAGCATTCTGATGGTATATTAAAAACCTGTGTGAATCGTAAATCCCATTTCTTTAGGAACTGCGTCCCATCAGGGCACAGGACTGAGGGGAAACAGATTATTCTGCATATAGCTATGATGATGATCTATGTTGGTAAGAAGCAGACATTCTGTTGTGAGGTTTCTGTGACTGTTGTTGCCTTTTAAATAAAAATTTGAAATAATGGCTCAGGCTTTCCTGTCACACACTAGAGACAACATTCCTCTCCCCATTAATAAAGACGCAAACAAATTTTTGCAAGCTCTGCATAGAATTGCCTTCCTCCAACCAAGGAAGAAAAATGAAGAGAAAATTCCTTACACATGGGATAATCACACTGCTGAAGCAAACACTCTTATAATGCTGTGAGCAACACAAAAAGCGAAAGTTTTTTAGCTTCAGTGTGTGTGTGAGTACGTATGCATGTGTGCACAAGAGTGTGCGAGTATGACAGAGATTGAGTTGGTGTGTACTGAACAGTGGGATAGGAGAATAGTTGCTCCGATCCTCAAGAAAATAAGCTACAAAAGCTTGAAGGAGCCAGACTGAGAGCATGCAGGGCTGGGAACATTAATCCCAGAGCGCAGGCAGTGATGGACGGCAGGTG
The DNA here is from genome assembly GCA_030625065.1 of Alectoris magna. Lineage (NCBI taxonomy): Eukaryota > Metazoa > Chordata > Aves > Galliformes > Phasianidae > Alectoris > Alectoris magna. The sequence continues at coordinate 114,808,764 of CM060560.1, forward strand.
AGCAGATGGGGAGGCAGGTTCTGAGTGCAAAGATGACGGCTTGGAACCGGCTCTGTGCAAACACAGCACAGCAGAATAGGGGCAGCGGTACCCAGGGAATCAGCTTACAATAGCTCTCTTCTCGCTTCCAAGGCAGATAGTTACCCAGTGCTCCTGCGTGCCAGCCGTCTCACCTGCTCTGTTCCTGCAGTGTTGTCTTCTGCACTCCTCAAAACAAAAGGCTTCCGGTTTTATGCGTAAGCAGTGCCATCTGATCAGCAAATGCTCAAACTTGGATTTTCTTCAGCCTAGAGTCCACTGGAAGCAGGACAGCCCCTCTCCAAAGACTCCTTGATGCCAAGATTCTCAGGCTGAAGCCCTTCTCTGCAATTTCCCTGTGTGCCATCCTCTCCTCTTGCCTGCCTCACAGTTGGTTTGGAGAGAGCTACCTGCCTGGCTGCTGGACTCTGATCAGAAGTGGAACTGGGGACTGGCTTTCACCATCTGTCCAGGTGGTTCCCTTGCAGCAAGAGACCATCCCACATGTCCCGCTCCAATCCATCAGGTTCAAGCCCGTGCCAACCTGAATGAATCACTGTGCTTTCATTCTTTGAAAGGCAAGCTTTCATTCCACGATCCCCTCAGCGTGTGCTCTCCCTAGGTGCCCACCAAAGCACTCACGTCTAGGAGATCCTCCACTTACCCACATTTCCATGGCAGAGTTTAAACAGAGGGAATACATTCTCTCTGTCCAAAACCTTTATTTTTGACATTCTTCCCTAGAACCCTCCCCCGTGAAGTTGCAAGGCACCAGATGAAAAAGAAGAAAAATGCCTCTGCTTTTCTTCTATGAAGATGGAGAAAGCTTCATAGTTTTTAACCTGACAGAAGCATTCCATTGCTGGAATGGGGAAGCCCTCTTCTTTGGAAGGAACATGCAGGCCATTTCCCTACCTCCTCCTATCTCATGGAGAGGAAACAGAGGTAGATAAGTTTTTTTCTTCATTACCAAGTCCCTGGATGAGGACAACTTGCTGAATATTTTCCATGTGAGGAGAGATAGATAAAAATCTCAGCTTTTTAAGTCTGTCTGCATTTGTCTTCCACACAAAGCTGATAGTGCTTTAGCATGCAAGCTGCGTACGACCGTATCTGCAATTAATGAATACTTGCATCACAAGTACATTCAATAAGAAAAAGGGAATCTCTTCTCCACTTTAGAGAATTGGGGCTTCGGGAGAGGGCATAGCAAAGGGAGCGTGCACTGTGCAATGTTAACTAACTTGCTGGAGGCTAGCAGGATAGCCAAGCTGTACAACGAAGACTCAAACTCGTGAAGTACCAGTGCCTTCACCCAGCTCTAGCCATGGTCAGCAGAGAACAGAAATGAGCAGGAGGGAGGCTGCTGAATCTTCTACATCCTGCACAAGGAGGGCTGCTCTGCACCAGCCTGGGGACAGGTGCTTCCTTGGCCTCATGTGCCAAGTACACTGCTTCAGCAGGCAGCATCATCTAAAACAGTGGAGCTGAGTTGGAGAATGGATCTAATTGCTCTCACAGTTCCTTGTGCCGTTCCTTGCCTCTCCTTGCCAGTCTCCTGCCTGCCTAGCATGCAGTTTACTCATTCACTTGCTCACACTCACTCCTTCCTTCCCTCCCTCCCTCCCTCCAGCAGTGTCAGGGAGACGAGTGAAGGTTACTGTTTGGCATGTTTGTTTTTGCATTATTTATGTTGTAGAGGACAGAGTCAGACATCTAGAGGACAGTCTTAAGTCACATGTGAATCCTTCCAAACGGGACTCAATAGCACAAGCAGCCAAGTAGAAAACAGACTTGGACAGCCCCATGGAGGGAGGCAGCATTTGGAACGGGATGTTGTGCATCTATCCGGCCAAGGTACCTGGCAACGCCGTGGGCCTTCTTGCAACTCCACTCGCCCTCATTTATTCCCTTTCTTTTTCAGTGTCTTAGTAAGGGGGTTGGGGAGCACAATCCTTTTTCCCTAGAGCTCCAGTACTGTAGAAGCTTCACATCTGCAGGACTGTAGGGACCTCCCCACCGCCCCAGTTCCTGCCCCTTTTCCTGCTGCACCTTCACACGAAACCTCCCTGCCCGTCCCTGGGAGGTTGCCACTGGAAGGGTGTTGCTGAAGCACCAGCAGCACTGCTCCTGCCCCAGGGCCCCAGCACTGCCTGGGGCTCCATTAAGAATTCTTTGCTCATGCTTCCTCCAACACCGTTTCTCTCTGACCCCTACAGTATTTAATAATAAATAGCTGTGCCGTAGCCCAACTGCACAGAGATTTTATGCTACTTATTTTCTCCATAGTTTTCAGCAAAGCTAAGTCTCCCTCAATTTCTTATTGAAAATGAAATGGGGACAGTACTGCTTATACAGCTGGAGATAGTGATCACCAGTGTACAGAGACTGACTTATCAAGCAGATTCTTAATGCCATAAAATCAATGGGTTTAGAAATTCTATTATCTTGCCTCTGATAGAAGATGCCAAACTAAAGAAACTTCTTGCCCTTTTTCTTTTTTTAAAGCATACTTAAGTATAACATTACTGCTGTCCCCCAACAAGCCTCTCCATGGCACTCTGCTGAATATGACACCAGAACAAAGGAACAACCTGCAAATGGACTGCATGGCAAAACAGAAAGGCTGGTTTCGAATAGGATTCCACCAGTTATTCTATTACAATGGTAAGAAAGTCTTAGATCTCCAGATTAGAGAGCAATAATCCTTCCATACTATGTAGGGTGCTGGAGTCCAAGAAAACTACTTTTGAAAGACCATAAATTCAACAAAACCAAATGCACTGTTAGTGCAAAACAGAAATGCCTGCTTTAACACCTGGGGAGATACTTCCCTTCATTTCTCATCATCACTAGTTGACCTCAAGCAAAAAATCAATATTTTCTATGTGTTATGCATGTAGATATGTCCAAACATCCAAGTAAGTAAAGCCAACATGGAAAGGAAAGTCTGTGTATAAAGGAGAGGTCACATACATCAGGATACTGGCAAATGATGGGAAATGGTTCACCCTCAAGCAGCACATAAGAAGTGATCCAGATGAGAAGACATAAAGAGGGAATCAGATGGGACTTGAAGCAAACAGCTGCAGCAGCTGGAGGGGATGCCAAGGACAAATCAGACATGAAGTGAAATGATACTTGGGTGAGAGCCATTCAATGGGACACAAAGGGTTTGATTTTCCCTTAAGATTCAGCCTCCATCTACTGACTAGACAAATCTTAAGATTTTGTAATAAGTCCCTTCATTTCCCTAAAATGTTGAAAAGCAATCCCCATGTAAACTGACATCTCTCCTTTCAGTTTTCTATTCTCTCTCCTCTACCAAATCCCCAGTCCCCCAAATAATATCAGAAGTGGAAGGTGGAAGTTTGGGCACTTGGATAAAAAATGTGCAGTTTGTGCAGGCTTTTTTTTTCTTTTTCTTTTTTTTTTTTCACTCACTGTGACTCAGTATTGTTATTTGCAAAGTGGGGTTGCTAAGGACTCTGACTCCTACCTGTGTAAGGCTGTGGTGAAGGCAAGGTGTTATGTAGGTGCTATCATGAAAGGAAATGGCCTCCAGAAATGTAAACGGTTTGCTGTGGGTCAAATCAGTGGGGCCCCATCATGCATGCTCTAAGCAAGCGTGGCATTATCATGTATTAGATCCAAAGGGGAGAGTTAGTTCAACCCGATTAACCCATCGGTAGCAACAGTAGCAAACTACACTATAAATTGTTCTTAGGCAATAAACAGTAATGAACAATATTGAAACACTGGCTACTTTTAGTTAACGAAGGAGGTGTGCAGATTTCAAGACTGCCATTTCATGGAACAACCAAGCAATCAGCCAAGGATGAAGATAGCAACAGACTGATCAAGCCACATCTTCTGTACCCTCACAATCAACGCATACTGAGGCAGTTTCTGCAGATTGCTCGTGAAGTACCACTTATATGTTATTCAGCTTTGATGTGTCTTGCTTTATCTACATTAAAAATGCTTTGTGATCATGAGACTCAATTTCCACTTCCCATCCAGTCATGCAAATATGTTTATAGAGGAAAGCTTTCACTGCTAGATTGCTCTATACAGGAACATCTGATCTCATTCATAAGATAGACTTTTTTGGTGGGGGCAGACAAAGATAGAAATCCATGTGCAATCAGAATAAAGCTCAGACCGCCTCTCAAGAGTCAGGTTTGTTTGTCCAAGCTGAACAAATGAAAATTTGGATCCATATACCTACAAGTTTTTTTTTAGAAACCCAGGCCCATCTAAGTAAGTGATTACATCCATCCTCTATTTCTTCCTGATAATGTCTTCTGAGATGAGATCTGAGGGAGACGCCATTCCCCTTGCATGAGAAAAATGCAAGTCAAAAAAGGCTCTTTGAAGAAGAGGATTTAAAGTGATGGTCAACTTCTAAAGCAGAAACACTCAGACAGCAAGATCATTTGTTCAGATTGTAATGTCTTGCCTTCCTCCGTGCGATCATCAAAAGCTTTGGTGTTTGTGGGAGAAATCTCTCCCCAGAAGCTGCCTGGCCACTCCTGCTGTGAGGTCACAGCTCTGGTTTTGTCACACAGCTGTCTGTTGCCATGCGAGTGTTTGTGCTCTCACAAAGTCAGCATGCGATGACTTCACAGCAAGGTCATGGAGGAGCAGATGGGCTTTGAGGGAGGGAGGGAGGCAGACCCCTTGTTTAAACACAAATAGCGGTGATAATTAATTAACCAAAGTAGCAGGGGAAATTATGAAAAACACGTGAAAGGTAAATGGATTTCTGTTTAGCTGTCTTTCCCAAGAGGCTGAATGTCTCAATTGCAAAGGGGAGAGCTTTACAATGAACTTACGAAACAAGGACATTTCCTGTGGTTTCTTCAAGTGGATGCTCTTGGGAAAAACAACAACAACAACAACAACACAGAGAGAGCTCACACTTTCCCATCCTTCTCCCTTCCTTTCTCATCACCACTAGCTGACCTCAACCAAAAGATCAATATTTTCTATCAGAACCTTGAGTTCCTGTATCTCTTCAGCATACAAGGGCTGTGGTGGGAATAGACAATTATTTAGACAGGAAGTTTATTGTTCTGCAGTGGCTTAACAACAAACAGGCTCTGTTTATAAATGAAGCAACTACATGTTTGCTCCTCTCCTGACTGCCAGAGCCAAAAAATCATCTTCAGCACTGACCAAGGTGGACTTTTTCTTTCCTGGAACATTTAGTATTTGCATGATAAGGAACCTGCTGCCAAATGGCCCTCACCTACCCATAAGTGTTTAGCTTTTCCTATAGCAGTACTGGTTCTGCTATTTACCTTCACCTTGTTGCCCTAGCCAGCAGATTTAATTCCAAAACACACAAGAGCAAGTTACCAATTAAAGATCAGGAGTATTGTCTCAGTATGCAGATGAATCACCGGAATACCTCAGAAGGATCTGTATGGCATGAACTACAATAATTACTCTTTTTGCATTCCTTCTCAGGACCGCTTTTGCATAAGGGTAAATATACAGTCACCCCTCCAAGATTCAATGGGAAAGTGAGCATCTTTGCATACTCTGTTCACTGCCTATTCTGCCAACACATAATTCTGCCTTCCTGCTTTTCAAATGGAAGCTGAAACATCTTAAAAAAATGAAATTATGTGCTTACATCAATGTTTGGCAAGATAAGTAGGAATTCTTACCAAAATGTAAGAGTTTCTTTGATTGTTATGTGACTGGCAGTTCTTTCATGCCAAAGAAGTTTGGAAAAGTGAGTAGCCAAGAGATGCTATTCAGACATTTGTAAAAGAGTTCAAGATAACTTCTACAAGAAAAGTGGGAGTGTGCACCAGTTTTCTTTCACATACAGGATGCTGTTCACAGCTCTGAACCTAACACAGATATTGTCCATCAAACATAAGCATTCAAATTCCCACGATCATCACTGAGATTGGAAAATTCCTCTGCTAGGTTAACTAGAGTAAGGTTAACTTGAGCAGGTTGCTCAGAGCCATGTGTAATTTTTAATGTCTCCAACAACTCTCCGGGCAGCCTGTTACATTGTACACTTTTGCAGTTAAAAAGTCTTTTCTTTCTTGTAATTAAATGGAATTTCCTGTATTGCAGTTTGTGGCTGTCATCTCTTATACCTTCACTGGCTGTCACAGAGAAGACTGGTTCCAGTTTTTAATCCACCCTTCTGTACACTTACTCATCTGTACTTTACCAGTCTGTCAATAAAGAGACAGCATCAAAAGCCTTTCTAAAATAAAACCAAGCAATATCAAATTTCAAGATACCCAGTATGCACTCACTCACTGAACTGGTCTTTTCTTCGCAAATCTGCATTGACAACACCAAAGTGGCATCTAGAAAGGGTTTCTAGGATAATTTGCTCCTTTACCTTCTCAGAGACTGAGGTGTAGTTCACCAGCTCACAGTTCTATGAGTATCTGTTCTTTCCCTTCTTGAAGATGAGTTTATTTATTTTTTATTTATTTATCTATCTATCTTTTATTTATTTATCTTTTATTTATTTATCTATCTATCTATCGATCGATTGATCTATCTATTTATTTCCCAGTCTTCAGGAACCTCCCCCAGTTACCAACACCTTTCAAAAGTAATAAAGAGTGGCTTCACAAGGACATCAGCCAGCTCCCTCAGCACTTAAGGTTACGCTTTGTCAGGTCTCGCAGACCAGTTTGTCTCCAGTTTGTTTAAATGTCCCCAAACCTCCTCTGCCAAACCTGTCTTCGCTGTGCTAGTATCTTCTACTGGTCTCAGAGGCATGTGATCCCCAAAAGCAAATCTTACGAACAAAGACCGAGGTGAAGAAAGTATTAAACTCCTTTTCCACCTACTTGGCAACAGGTTCCTGCCCTTTCAGCAGCAGTCCCACATTTTCCTTCTACATCCCTGACGTGTGTACTGGCATCATTAAATGGAAGTGCCTGGCACAGCTTCACAAACAGTGGCAGAAAGGAATCAAAGAGCCACAAATAGGCATTTCAAGACCCCCCCTTGCCCCCCAAATCTGATTTGATGAAACATCTATTTGTAGTTTGTGACTCTGATGCCCTTTTTTCTCATCAAATATAGCTCTCAAATAATACTGGATAATACCAGATCTGATTCCGGATAGGTATAAATGTAACACTGGGAAGATCTCTCCTTATTTAGACTCACAGTTTTGCTCCCAAACTACATAAAGCATGGATTCTTCCTGCCTTCAGAGTTATGCTGGCTGATACTATTATTTCAAAAGGATCCCCACCTTGTAGCTATCATGGTGAACCATGTTGGCTAAGGCTGTCTTTTTTATCAACATCACTAATACGTGCTTTGGGGGTAAGTTACTGCTACCTGCTATCAGATAATTAGTCAGTAAATCATTCAACCAGCTACAAGGTATAGAGCAAGGACAATGTTTCCAAACCCTATTATCATCAGACATTTATATTGCACTTTATCGCGAAGGATTCAGAAGATTTAAATACACACTGCAGAATACTGGCATTTCCTTACACCTGCTGCTAAAATGCAGTCATCTTTGGAGTGGGATGTCAGTGGTTTTTTTAAGGGCCACATCATGGGACAAGCTTATCACAGGAAATTTTGTGGATGACCTCTGTATCTACTAAAAATTTTTAGAAGAGTTCAAGAAGAGTAAATGCCTAAGCTGAAATTTTGGTGCTGGAAAACTGCAGCTAAAAATCTGTGCTTCCACTTGTAAGATATTTATCCTTCATTACAGTAACATGACTTTCTACACGCTTTTGCAATTAGAGCGGTAGAAAATACAGTGTAGGAGACAAGTCTTGCAATCTATGCATGTCTTAAACTGAGTTTTATTCCATCTCTTTGACACACTTACCTGCACTAAACACTGCCAAAAATCCCTTTAACCAAAGCTGACAAGACAGCTGTGGTGAAAGCCACCAAGAGGAATTAAAAGGTGGGGTCCTTTTGTATTTTTATTAACTTTGGTCATAAAAGGAGACGGAGCAAAAATTAATGTGTGGCTCTGGTGCCTCTTTCAGGTAGATTTAATTAGGGAATACTGAGTGTGCAGCCCAGTAATGAAGTAGGAATAATACATCTTCGATTCTTGTGCACAGGCACATCCGTGACCAGACCTCACTTTTACATGAAAAGCATGTAATCTATATCACATCATTAGTTTGTGATTTTACACAGTGCTGTCTCACTAAGTAGCACTATGACTCCCTTTCACCACACCATGGTGATATATTGTATCACCATCTCAGGAAGAAACACGGCCCAGTGTATCAGGCCATCTTGGTATTACTTTCTGCAGCGATGAACCTGCTTATGGTAGTGCCTCATCCAAGTTGTGAGAAGATAGATAGATAAAAAACAGTTGGAATCTCAGTTGGAAGGGACCTACATAGACTATCAAGTCCAAATGTCTGGCCACTTCAGGTCCAATCAAAAGCTAAAGCATGTTATGGAGGGCATTATCCAAATGCCTCGAACGCTGACAGGCTTGTTATAATACAATACTAACCCAGGAGAACTGCCAGACAATACTTTATGGAAGCATACACTGACCTATGCTTGCAATTCAAAAGCTCAGAGAGAATACGGTCTTGGCAGGTATTTATTCAAATGGTAAAATAAAGCTCTAAAGTTCACGGGCATTTAGGTTTGAGGTTCCAGGCTTGATCACTGCAGATGGATCCAATTTGGGTAGTTATACAACACTGTCTATGCCAAGTTTATTTCCAAACAGATCTTTATGAACTCATCATTAGAATGATGACTGAAATCCAATGGGACCATTATTTTCAAGTACGATGTCTCCTCTGAAACCCAAGAAACCTGGTCATCATCACCAGAAACCTCTCCTTAAATTTATAATGCCAAGAAGAAACATATTTACTGACAGTGATGAATGCAGAGACAGGAATGACAATACTGCTGAAGAATTTCCCCTTTCCAGGAGCCAGCTTTCTCCAAATTCTTCTTGAATGGAAAGATCTCCCAGGATTTAAAGGAAGCAGTGTTTCAGTTCACAGCATAAATGAGATTTTGAAGTGCATCTCTAGGTCATCCCCATTCCCTGAGTCTGGACTACAGAGTAGTCTAGGAGTGCACAGACTGGATTCCCTTCTCCTGAAAACAAGACACAGATATCTGCTAGTAGATATTTAATTTACAGGCAGATCTAATTCAAAACACATTCCCCGGCCTTGAAATTTTTGCAGTCAGGTCCACGGTCCAGATGTTTTTTTTTACAGATCTTCTCCAACAGGTCTGCAATATTGCTTATTTAGACACAGGCGTATCATCAGTCTTTTAACTCCTTGACTGGAGCATCCTAATTATAAACTGGGATAGCTGTTCCAGTCAAACTGTGGGGGCACTGTGTACATTCAACAGTACAGAGTAGTCTTGCACTGCTGGGATCTTAGATGTTTGTGTAAGATAGCAGTAACAGGAAGAGATGTCATTTAAAGAAATGCAGTCAAATCAGAGACTCTAATTTCCATTGATGCCAGAACAGATGCTTAGCAAGGACAGGCACGGGAACAATGGCAGTCCCACTGCTGACATCAGCATCATGATTGTGCTGCTTCCCTTGCACTCTCATGCCTTCAGTAGTCTTTCACTGGAAATGATATTCTTGATGTTGAAGAAAACAGTAAGTATTGAGAGGAGATAGATAGAAATCCAAAGATATACATACAAACACACACATTGTCCTCTTTGAAGAAAATCTGCTATCCACTCTTGCCTTTTGTTATCCTCCATTGAAGTCTGCCAGACATAACTAACACAACGTACTTGTGGATACAAGTAATACAAGTATTGCTTCCTTCATATTGCCATTATGAGGGAAAGCAGAAGGAAGGCCAACTAAATACGACTACCAGACTCAGACTCTTCCTCAGCTAAAGAGAAGTCCCGCTTCCTTTTGTCATGATTTTACTGTATGTTCTTATCCCTCCCTCCCTCCCTTTCTCAAGGGAAGTTCCCTGAACGACATCTCATAGGATCAATTTTAAATGTTCCTGCTTTCCACCTTCAGAGGCTAAGAAATTACGTTCAAGTTTGGTCATAGGACAGGCTAGAGTCATGTATCTTAAAAATTACTATGAAATGTCCAACTGAATGAGGCTGAAGCAAGGACCTCATAGAGCAAAGAGAGCTGAAGAACCATGCTGTTCCAGCTGGAGTTATGGACTGCACAAACTCTCTTGATGAACAGACAGTGGAAGAGCACTTGTTCACTCCACCATATACACTCTGCTGGTGGTGGGCAGAGGTGACACCAACCAGGATAAAACTGCTTTTAAGGGATACTGCAGGAACTTATTCAGAAAACAAACAAACAAACAAAACAACTAAAACCAAAATGAAACAAAAAACACCCGTGTAAATGATGCTCCAAAGACCTGAATTCTTTCCTTTGTCCATCCCTCAGAAGTTACATAGTGGGAGGAATACCAGTCCTCATGGATGCTCTAGCAGTGGATGTCATGGGCCTTCTGTTTATTAACCTTTTTCTCTACAAAGAACATTTCTCAGAGATACTATACATCAGTTCCCATTTTTGGTGGGATAGCTCAACTTTCCCTACATCTCATTCTTCCCGTTTAAAAAGTCAGTGATGGGTTGGTGCCATACAAAAGCAAAGCAAGCACCCCTGAAGTGATACGAGTTGTGCCAAGCAGCCTGCACCTTACATCTAGTTTGTGACTTCTCATTCCCCAAACTGCCAAAAGACAAACAATTTCATGCATATGTGCATAAGACTCCTCAAATCTCTTAAAAACATGCTAATATCAAGTAGTGATTAACTTTTCTGTCACTGCTACATCCAGGGGCAGCTGGAAAGGCCCCCCAGCACTGTTACCTACAACAACACACACACTGCCTCTGAGGTTAAGAAGAAAACCCCCTTAGAATGTGTAGCAAAGGAAATAAACTGGCACTGAAGCCTGAGACAATGAAATAGCATTGCTATAAAGCCCAACATGCTCAAATCTGGAAGATACAAAACCTGGTCAAAATAACAGCTCTATGTACAGTTTTTCTCTCTGCTATTTGAAAGCATAGCGAATAAAAACAGAGAAGGGGAAAATGCATTTAGATAATTAGCCTTCATGCGCTGTCTGTTTGGTTGGCTTTTATTGCAGTTATACGTCTGTCTCTGTGCAAGCACAGATATCAGCTATTAACCCTATAAAACATTTTTCATTGCAGAGTGCTCAGGCTTTGTTGAGATCTAATACTAAACCGTTACATTGTCTTCCCGTGAGTCAAACAGGGCGCGATTCAGTTTCCTAAACACAGGCAGCTGATGCCATCTGAGGGACTCCAGTGTACACAGCCTGGCTCTCCTGAAGGGCACAGGCCATATGTTACGTGTGCAGCCTTCAGTACATATCTCACACAAACAAGAGCATAAAACCAGTACTAGATACCCATACGTAGCCAACCCAGCCACCTAGGTACTGACCTTTTCAATAGACAAGCACCAGAGTACGGCTCTTTGTCATAGATATCCTAGACCTACCTTTCATTACCCAAGGACAAGAGAGGGGAATAGCTACCATTAAACTTAGCATAGCATAAGGCTTTGGGTTCAGGGTGAAGGACATAAGAAACTTTGTGTGCCCAGGTGGGTTTGTATCTATCAGTGCACAATTGTCCATGTATTTTTTCACGCTACAGCTTACAATGCAGATAGATAACCCTCAGTAATTCTAAAGGCACAGCTCTCTAGCTTACCCTGTACCCTCAAGTAATACACAGCCTCAAGTTCCTACAGGTTATGGAAGAGCAAAGAGCAGACCATGAGGAATTGAAGAAAGGAAAACTACTTGGGGAGATGAGATGTAAGGTTCAGCTCTTGAGCATGTACCCTGTACATGCTCATTACATTACATTACCCTGAGGTAATAGACGTGAAAATATGGTTTTATTTTGTTATAATAATAATAATAATGATAATTTTAATTGCACGAGGGTGTCTGATTGCTACCACAGACACAACAGTGACTGCAGGTTCTGTGGTAGTTGTGTGCTGTTCTAATAAATTCAGTGTTTGTGAACACCTGAATGTTTGTGTGCAGCTGCATGTGCCCTGCTTTCACTATTAGGGCAGATGCATGCAATTTCTATTGGAAAAAACACTCCCCCTTTGTGACTATTGGGGTGTTGCACAATGTGAATCCAGGCAGCAGCAGCAGGATACTGCTTCCCTTTGCCTCTCCTCCCCCTCATCTCTTTCCCTTCTGTCACTCAGATGATAATGATCTGTGTTGTGGGCATTTGCTGGAAAGCTTTAACGTAACCATTATTTTTTAGGTTGCTGGAATTGAGGTGGGCGTCGAGGACTCCAATGAATACAAATAAGCTCAAATCCAAGCAAACTCCATCTTGTCTAATCTTCGCTGTGCAGTAATCTGGGAGGCACCTTGCTTGCTCTCATTTCGTATGGAAGGAGAACAAGCACACCACAGTGCCAATATTACTGAGGTCTGGATTGATCTCACCTATTCACATCCTGAGGTCTCCTGATCCTTCACTACCTCAATAGCTATAATCTGTCCCAGGAAGTATCATTCACAATGAAACAACTCCACCCACCTATTACTGGAGCAGCAGAGGCAAAATTTATTTACGTCTCATTGAGTCCACAAACAAATGCTCAAAATACACACGAATCCAAGCTTCCGTGTTGGGAATTTTGCTGGAAGTTTCTCCACATTTCAGATGTAGAGAATGAGTTTGAACCTATGGTTTAAGCTTGCTTTTTAAAATATGGAAATTTATGGCCTCTTTTTAAAACATGTGAAATGGAAGTAATGAAAAGTTGATAGGGATTTGCAATTTTATTTTATTTTAATATACTCAGACATTGATGTCCTGTGCAAACTTTGTATGCTCTCTCTCGTGAATGACAGAGCACAGCTCTAGGAACAAGAAATCCCTGTAAAAAGGATGTTGGTGCAGGGGTAAAACCTGTGAGGAAAAGAAGAAAGAATCAACAAATGAACTCTCCCTGTGGTCCAGAAGCATACAAATAAAGTGACGGTTTCCAAAAGTCAGGATATGCTAAGACCTCACAAATTATATCAACAGAAGTAGTAGAAAGACTCCTAGGTTGTATTAATAAAAGGACAGCAAAGAAAAACTAAACAGCAGTGCCTATGCAGTCAGCATGGTGTAGAGAATGAGGAAGATCTGTGTGTGTGCCAAAAAATAAATGAAGACTTGCCTTAATGTTTTAATACGGATGGTGATACTGAGTACAGGACAAAGGCAGTATAGCTAATGGGAATGAGAAAATGGAAATAATAATTCCTGGAGTGGAGCAAAACTCAGAGTTCATAGCACACTCAAGTAGGTGGAACAGGAGAACTTTCACCCCAGAACGTTTAAAGAACTGATAAGGAATATTGCAGGGTAAGCTGCAAAGATCTCAGTACACCGATCAAAATAGAAGGGTCTTATGTTGCTGCAGAATACTCAATTTAAAACTTAAAAGTAAGAAAAAAAAAAAAACAAAACAGAAAATGATTCGGGCAACAACAGATTTATTTACACAATCCCAACAGTATGCAAGGCTTTGTAATACAAGCTGAAGTAATTAAAAACATCAAGGTAAGCGGAAAATAGGATAAAATGATGTATAGTTTCTGTGAAAGCTCTAAACAAACCAACTGCCTTTCCTGATATCTGATTTTTTAAACAAAAGAAATGCAGTAGACTAATCTATCACAGTTTAAGTAAAATGTTGGATCCAGTGTCTTAAAGAGAATTATTAGTTATGATGCAGATGATGGCATTAGTAAAGAACTGTAAGGCAAATAAGAAATTGATGAAAGAGATGACAACTGGTCAGGCTGAAAGGGGAATTTATTAATAGAGCTCCTCAAGGACCGAGACCAACTTTATTTAATATTTTCATGATTGATCTTAGCATAAAAGTAAGAGCGTGCTATTGAAGTCAACGGATGACACATAGTTGGAAAACACTGTCAGCGCAGAGGGAGACTGAGACCTATAAACAATGAACCACCTGACCTTGAGGACTGGACAAACAAAAATGAGAAAACTATGAAGGGCAAGGTCAGGAACTACAGCAGAAGTTTGTCATGCAAGTAGGGAGCTTGTTAGTAGGAAAGAACAATGGAGAAGACAGACCTGGGAGTACTAATGCCTCGTGGGGTGACTGTACTGACAAAGAAATGGAAATGTCGTTATAGAAAACACTGGTCAGATCTCATCTAAAAGAAGTTATAATTCTGGTTACCCACTTTCACGAGAGATTTCTCTGTTTTTGTTCTGATTTGAACTGCTCTGCTTGAGTAAGCCGAGGCACAGAAAGTTCAGGTTAGTGGGTGACTAAAAGAGCTTGCTTTATTTTTCATTTATAAAACAGTTCCCTGAATCAGAGTGAAATGTTTGTTGCTGAGTCTGGATAAATGCTTCACGGGGATTAACTGTTTCACTCTCTTTCTTCCCATTTGTGTGAAAGTTTCAAACGGCAGGAAGCAGTGCAGCATCAGAACCTCTGCTGGATGTGTACCAATTCAACCTAACCAGGAATCTGATCTTTCACCTCTCCATCCAGCCTAGCAACCCAGGTCTCTCATTCAGTCTGAAATCCCAACACCTACTGCCAAGGTTGAAGGAGAAAACTTAAAAAATGCAGTGCAGGAAGAGAAATTCTTGATAAACAAATCTTTTTCCACAAATAGGAGAATATGCAGTTCTCATATAAATGGTAATTAGAGCCCAGCATGAGGAGGCTGATTTTTTTTTTTTTTTAAACAATAATAATAATAAAAACAACTCCAAGAGGATTCATTCAAGAGGAAGTAATATTTGTCAGCATTATTACTATTATTATTGTATTACCACTAATAAGGATGATAAGGCTCTCGCTAAGGGACAGGACCTTCTATGTAACTAAGTAAACATCCTGAAAAAGTGCTCCCCCTTAAGGCCTGTCTTCAATTAATGAAGAAGACTGACAGATCTGCTTATAGCCTGCTGCAAGGTACCAACCACTTGCCTCTCTCTAATAACTGTTTAATTTGCTTTTCCCTTACCAGTTACGCTATGCGAAATCATTGGCCTCTGCTCCACAACAACAAGGCAGCTGGTATTTGCATAGGAAGACCTTTGTTGGTGCAGACCTATCTTCTCATAGACCCTATCTTCCTATCCCTATCTCCTCTGTCAGTTTATTTGCTCCCTTCTTTCCCTCCCTTGAAAATGCCTGCACAAGGCACTGCTGTTAATTGTGCCAGGAAATGGTTTGATGGTGATAGGGAAATAAATTGATCAGACCTTCTGAACAGCAGCCATGGGAAGAGAGAAACACCCCCAGTCATTTCTCAGTGACCTCTCCCTGTGCTTAAAGAAAACTCATAAGCACTCAGCATGAATTAACATGGCCTCATTATAAAAACAGAATAGGGGTCAGAAGAAACTAAGATGGGTAAGGGGAAAAAAAAAATCCCATCAAAAGCAACATCTGAAGCAGAGATGCCCTAGCTGTGGAAGGCAAAAGAACTGAAGCTTCAGAGGGAAGGGAGATGCTAGAGGCAGGCACAGTAGCAAGCACAGCTTTCTTAAGATGCAAAAAAAAAAAAGTAAAACTCCCCAAAAGCTGCAAAAGCCTTGATGTCAAGCTGGACAGTGGCATGGAAAAAAAGTTTACATATCTGCATCCCCTATGAACTATAATTTCCAATCCATTTGTAGTTATTGCTACCATGTGGGCTGGTCAGGGAATGGCTGTGTGATGGCCTCTGGAAAAGAGGAGGGTCTTAGGGAACCACAGTTGCACTCTGGTTTCTAAGGGAAGAAAATCTGAATGGTAATTGTATCGTGTGGTGCTGTGTGGAGCCAGGAGTTGGACTTGATGGTCCTTGTGGGTCCCTTTCAACTTGGGTTATTGTGATTCTATGAACGGTCCCTCCTACCTGAGTCATGTTTATTTCTTGCAGGCCCATAAGCACGACACTGGTCTGCACTGTGGTGCTGAGCCCTGACTACTCCAGAGCTTCTTTGTGGGGAAATGTCCCAGTGTGGGCATCAGTCACCAGCAACAAAACGAGTCATTAACTCTACAAAACAGTGTGTCACGATGCTGCCCTGTCTGCACACTTCACTGCAAAAACAAAGCACTGCGGGTCCTGCAGTCGCTTCACTCTTCAGCTTGGCCTGGAGAGAGGATGACTCAGTGAGGTCCCTGGGGAGGGACAAGTAAAAGCTGCTGGCCTGACAGCTCTGCCTGCCTGCAGAGCAGTGTGGCCGTGCTGTGGGCATCGCACTGCCCATCCCGCCCAGCACCTCACCACCCAGCCTGGGCCTTGTACAGCAACACAGGCAAAACACAAGGGACAAGTCATCGTCTCTGTCACAGCTGGAAGCTTAGAAGCCTGGCCTCAACTTGTTTACCAGGAGAGGTAATAGCAGTAGTTGTGACAGCACAAGGCCCAGAATCAGCCCAGTTCACTCCATTTTCTGACAAATAAAAGTAACAGGCAGATTCCGGCCACTGGGCTCCGTGGGGTTGCCTCCCGCCTGACAAGCAACAGGAAGAGCAAGGCACAAGCATTACAAACCAATAGAGTCAGCAGCTTGCAGAATCTGTCAATACACTTTTTCTTCTACCTTTTAAATTATTTTATTTTATTAAATCTGCCTTGGCAAAACAAAACAAAACAAAAAAACAGAGCTAGATGAAAAAAATAATAAATAAATTGGACCTTGAATTTATTTACTCTGATGCTATCCCTGATAATGCTCACCCTTAAATCACCGTACTGCTCTGCAGCAGGGCCTTCCGACATCAATATTAATGCTCCTTGCTCCTGGCAGCGGCTAGTGGAGGTGGCATTTCATAATTCAGATGCAAAAATTAAAAGTCAAATGTGAGAGCAGAAGGAGCAGAGCAACTGTGCTTGCTCAGCCTGCCGACCAGAGGCCCCTCGGTGAAAGCTGTAACTGCCTCCTGTGAGCCAAGAGTGGGCTCTCACTTGCGGCTTAAGAAGCATCTCCTGCTCTGAGGGTTACAAAACTGAAAGTCAAGACAATCTAATACCCGAACCAGAGCCATCTAGCATCAGCAAGGACTAAATGCAGTAACATCCACATTTTGGTGGCAATTGATGCAAGACGTGGTGCAAAATAAATGACTACTGTGGGCTATGACGAAATGGTAAAGCTACCTTAATATAGGGTGCTCTAAGTATTAAATATATACATACATATATATATATATATATATCATATTCCCCCAAATGCAGGATGTTTGCCTTAAAAAGCGTAACTTTTTAAAAAGAGCACTGCAGATTTTCTTTCCTCTCTCCTTCCTTTTCATATAAATCTCTTGTGCCCACCTTTTCACCCAGAAGGACTAGAAACTTCCTTTGAAAAGAAAATAACAGCAGGTTGGATTTTCGTGTAATAGCATGTCACCAAGAGCTGTGGCTTTAAGAAATATACCAACTATAACAACACTCTTGATAAAAGCCCTAAAATTGGTCACATTACCAGAGCTGCGTGTCACACAGGGCAGGCACATCAAGCACCAACTCAAGCAGGTATTTCTGCTCCCTGTCCCATACCGCTCCCCCCAGCACATTGCTTAGGAGGGATGCTAATTCAATTGTGAAAGCAGTGTTACCACCTCAGCACGCAGTGCTCCAGCGTGGAAAAGCAGTGCCTGTTCTGGTGTTGCCTGGTGTCTGGCAGTGTCACACCAAGGCAGGGCTGTGTGGGGGGAGACCTGGGAGAGCTGCGAGGGAGCACTGGCTTGGTTGTAGAGCAAGCTGAGGCAGAGTGCTGAGCACTGCAGCTTGCAGTCAGAGAGTACTGTCAGAGAGAGATGGGGCAAGGATGGTGCAGGGAGGTGCGGTAATGTCTTGCAGAGGAAATTCTGTAAAACAATGTTTCACGTGGAGAAATGTTTGGATAACTGAGTCTAATCATGGAGTTAACAGCCCTTATTTGCACAGCCTCACACACACACACACAGTGGTGCATAGGATACAAATCAAACCTCTGTCTACTTGCAGCCAGGATCCAGGCTATTAGGACACAGCAAGCAGCAGCCCAGCCAGGATCATACGAAGGAAAACATTTCATCTTCCAGCTCTCCATGCAGTAGCAAGAGACATGTTTTGCACCAAAAGACTTCCTCCCCTTTCATCATTTTCTGTTTCTGCCCTTGCTGTCAGCGCAGCCTGGCCCAAGAGAAGTGACTTTTAATACTTGCTGATGCTTTGTTGTTTAATCAGATGGCCACTGGAATCGAGGTTTGCTGCTTGAAGAGGGAGTGGAGCAGAGACGCTCAGAGAACAGAAATGTCAGCAGACCTCTTGGGAGACATTCCTAATCCATCTGTAGCCTCTGCAGACACTCTTAATTATTATTTTTGTATTTTAAATGGCAAGGGGAGAATGGGATGCCTTTAAAATAAATAAATAAATAAAAACACCAGGATGAGATGAACATATCTGATGGGCTGCTAACCACCTACCTTTCTGAATTTCACCTAGCATGCAAACCTTGTTTCCCTAGGAAAACTTCCAGGATGCTGGCAGAGAAACATCTCCAGATTGTTTTCTGCTCGTGGTTTCTTGCCATTGTGGATATGAATGAGTGGATACTGCTATGGAACGAGAAAATACAGAGACCACCCCTCTTCCTTAACAGCCATCTTTCCAGAAAACAAACAGCGCTTCTGCCTCAATGACACACACTCTTCTTCCAAATTTCTGTCATCTCCAGGTGTTACAGTGCACCTCTGACTAGCTTCAAAGCATTCCTGGTACCTCAGTCCCTACTGAGCATTTGTTCTTCTGCCACTTCTGGTGCAATGGCTGTGCAAGAGGGAAAAAATTAATCCCTCACCAAAACCCCAAAACACCAGAAGGACCTATCTGACAAACAAGCGGATATAACCCAAAGGATCTTCTCTAGAAATTGAGTTGAAACTTCAGTTTCATTGAAACTGAAGAATGTAGCAGCTGACTACCCTGGAGCAAGAAATTCAGTGTGTTGGTTTCTGCATAAACCTATGTTGGAATCTCATCTGGCCAGGCCAGTAAACAAGAAGTAGCTCTGGTCAGGCAATCTGTGGCACTTTTGCTAAAACAACTCTGGGTGTAGGTATCAATAGACTTCTCTGCATCAAAGAAACCCTCTGCTCTCATAATTAAGCAAATCATACTATCACCTTCTATGCAAAGCTGAAGGTCCTTGTGAAAGCTGCTTTCTTACCAGATTGCCCCTGTTAATTTTACGAGTTCAATGGAAAAGGAAAAAAAAAAAAAAAAAGAAAAGAAAGAAAGAAAAGAATGCTGCAAAAAATCATTCAGAACGGCTCTGAAAGACAGACAGGCTTTGTGGTTCCTGTGCTACAAACAGAAATTGAGGCATGGGACAGCTCCACAGTCTACCAAGGGATGCACAAAAACTCTGTGGCAACACTGGCCTCAGCTGCTTCTGGAATGGATGTTTCCTCCCTTTTGGCTTTGTGTAGTTATTGTTTCACCAGATGTGTTATCATTCTAATGAAGTACAGAGACAAAAGTCCCAACTTCTTCAGCTGCTAGGGAGCTCCAACCATTTCCTCTAAGATCCGGGATGGACGATGAGTCTCCTGGCCCAGTTCTAGCTTCCTGTATCACACTTATACCTCTTTGCTTTTTTGACACCATCCCCCTTCCCTACATTCAGACAGCTGTGTTGTCGAAGGGATCTTTCTTTCTGCTGCAAGGAACAGCAGAGCAGACTATCACACCAGGTAGAAGACAGGACCAAGATAAATGCCATTCAAAACAGTTCCCACAAGAAAGACAGGAGGACTTAATTAACAAGACGTGGATTAAGCCGTTTAGCTCCAGCCAATGGCTACCGGGGACATGAATTACAATGCAACAAAACTCCATTCTTAGCTCTGCGTAGCGCTACCCTCTGTGAAACAGCAATCACAGGAAGAACTAGGCTCAATTGTGGTCCATGCAAAGAAACCCCCAGGAACAGTCAGGCTCATGAAAGGCTTTGAGAGAGGACAGCCAGCGAGTTCATCTCTTTACAACCCAGTGGCTCAAAGAGGCGTTGTTGCATTCGGTCCACACTCAGATGTACGGCAATGTTTCCCTTTGTGAAACAGAATAGACGCCTCCAAAGATAGAGAGCATTGTCCATGCAGGCATAAAGCAATATTTGGACATGCTGAATGGCTTCCTAAGATGAGAAAAAGTGCTGAAGAAACACTAAATTATGACAGATGGGAGCCCTAGAAACGTAACTACCCCCAAACTGGAAAATGAAAAGGCAGCACAAAGGGCAGGCATAACAATAGAATTTAGGCATAACGAAATGCACGCCATTTAATGTGGAGTGCAGTGAAGCTTCGATCCATAAGTCAAAATCCTACCCATTAAATAGCCTCATTTAAAAAGTTTTAAAGCAATTAAAATAAATTAGAAACTTCACAGGAGGACAAAATCACTGAAAAGGATAAGAAGCACTTTATGCCAGGCACCGCTTCTGACAGTGTTGTGCCCATGAGGCCAGATTTTTATTTGAGAAGAGCTTGGGGCCAGATTTTCAAGGGCTCTGCACCAATAATTAGGGACAGATTTTTCCAAACTGCTCAGCTCCCATTATCCAAATAAAGGCCAGATATACCAAAGTGCCCAGGGCCCAGCAATTCCTACTGTGACAGTTACAGCCAGAACATGGTGAGCTCTTTCAGAAACATGACCATTTATTTCACAGTCTGCCTAAGCAGGAACTGGCCTGCTTAAAAGTCTCTCTTTTTTGGCTGGCATCCTGGCGGCGGCTGATTTTTAAGTCACACTGATGGTGAGAGAGCCCTATCTTTGTATTAGCCAAGTCTAAGGGAGCGTGCTCTTAAAGCATGAGAGGAACAAGCCCTGCTGGTTTTACTCCATTTTCCTAATTCTTACTCAAGAGACATCTATGTGTGTGATCTCCACACGAAGCACTCCAGAGTTGACTGCAGATGCAACCTGAAAAATTATAATGCTTCCTCCAGCCATTTTGCAGAGCTATATACATCATTTATGGCATAGCAGAACAGGAGGCTTTCTCCGAAACAAGAAAATGCCTCTGCAGTGCTGCTGACAGAAGAGAGAGCAGATCAAGATCCTTGCAGCTTTTAAGCTGGTACAGCTCTTCTTGGAAGTGAAACAAACTGTTGTGATCCTTCGACCAAACCATAGCCAGGCTTGAAAACCACAGTTTGTCTCCACTGAATTGGATGTTGCAACACTTTGTTAAGAAAGTACGTGAGCTATGTAAAATACCTTCACTGGCAACCAAAATGTCTCAGGAGCGTTTATCACATTTTCAATTAGAGGTGAGCTTCTATGTGCCAAAGACAGGACAATGCGATAGGAACATTTATGTCACACTCAGTGTTCTATGATATTTCAGATCTTCTTTTGAAGTTGTCTTCTACGGCTCATTTAAAACAATCAGAAAGAAAGGGGAGGAAAAAGCGCTCCCATTTTTTTTTTTCCTGATATCCCTCCATGTCCATTTTCAGCAATGGGAAATAAAGTCCACTGCCTGTACAGCACCTTTGAAACATCTCACAATTGCAGTTGGACAAAGCAAACTGGGTAACTCGGGGCAAGGGAGTACAAGAACATCCGTATCTCAGTGTTCCTGGTTCACCAGTGCACCTATGATAGCTAGAAGTCATTGCTGTCTAATATTATACTTGACAACCAGTACTAGTGGATTTGAGAGTCTAGAGTATCTAGAGCCTCACAGAGGCATCAGGACATCAGCAGTTGCTGGAGAAGAAAGACCCTCAGAAGTAAAAGGCTGGAACAGTGTTTTCTTTTTTACCTGTACAACTGGGTCCACCAATTTCATCTGAGTAGCATCGAGTGGAGCAGTAAAGAGGAACCTGCACCACTGCAGCTCCTCATGAAGGAGGGACAAAGGAGACATCTCTCCCTGGAATGGAATGTTTGCAGCTGTATATTACAGAGAATATATTATAGTATAGTATTGTACATTAGCACATTGGGTTTATGCAGCAAGGTTTTGGTGGGGTGGCTGTGTTGGTGGCCTCTGTGAGCAGAGCCCAGGAGCTCTTGAGCCTTTTTTCATCATTTTTTCTCCCTGTTGCACTGAAGAGGGGGGGAATGAGAGAGAGGAGTGGTAGAGCTGAGCTGCCATCAGCATGAAACCACCACACACTGAAACACTGCGACACACTTCTGCTAAAACCAGGATTTAAATAAAACTTAAAAAAGAAAACAAAAGAAAAGGTCAATTTCTTTTTTTTTGGTTTTTGTTTTTCAGATCAGAAAGGAAATATCTTCCCTTGCATTTCCCCATCTTCACCTATTGCTAACAATGTAACGGTGCTAGGAGTTTCTAATTTCCTCTGCTGCAAAGCACAAGCAGGTGCATAGCAGGATGTGTATTAGACCACACCCTCCCTCCTTCATGCTGCTGTTCCCTGGGGGGGCAAGATAATTACATCCACCCTAAGAAAACATCAATATTTTACTTTTAATGAGCTGGGCAGACCCAATTATCTCAGTAGGCTGTTAATAAGTGAAATTGTAAAGTACGGCTGCCGCTTTGATGGAAATAGAGTCATCTCCGAGATGGGAATTTCTGACACACAGAGTATTAAATAGATGCCAAGCTGCTGGAATGGGAAGTTAGGCAGAGAAAAAGTGTTTAAGAAAGAAAATCTGCCTTAGTAGCATCTTTCAGTATTCAAAGATAATAAGTCAAACACTAAAGAATCATGACATTAGCTAAAAAAAAAAAAAAAATAACACTTGCAAGAATAACTGCTATTGGGCCTCTCGGTGCCGTTCTAATTCTTGATGGTTTATGTTTCAGATTACAAATGATGATATCCTTTTACTTATTTGTTGAGCAGAAGCAAACACTCTCGTGAGGACAATACAGAAAATAAACTTTAAGACAAAAAAAAGTATGTCAAGACTCGCCACCATTTCATGGCGGACTGAAGCTCACGTTGGCAGCAAAAGAACATTTTTCCCTTTACTCTCACGAGGAGTCTGGTTCAAGAAGCACATTAATCTCTTGCTCTTCCCACCTTCTCTTTCTGCCCCCTCAGAATACGTCCTTTTCATTCACAAGCTAAAAAAGGAGACAGAATTGGAACCAATCTCAAAAGATCAATGGGTGAATTTTCAAGAATACTCAGGGCTTACTAACCGCATTGATAACAGTGG
This sequence comes from Alectoris magna, assembly GCA_030625065.1. Classification (NCBI taxonomy): domain Eukaryota; kingdom Metazoa; phylum Chordata; class Aves; order Galliformes; family Phasianidae; genus Alectoris; species Alectoris magna. The sequence goes on from CM060560.1 coordinate 114,832,019, forward strand.
CAACTGCAGAGATCATTCAAAATCTGACGGGAAAAAACAGAAGCATGCCTCCTCCTCAAGGTTTAGCATGCAACTGAACTCTCTCAGTGCAGAAAGTCTAGCGACATACTCATCATTCAAATTTTATTTTCCTACAGAAGCTCAATTCCAGCTCCAAACTAGAAGGGAGGGAGTTTATCCTCTAAGCTACGTATTATATGTTAATCATCAAATGAAATCTATAACCATTTTGTTTCCTCCTGAATCTCAACAACTTTGTTCTTTTCATAAACCTGGGAACCAGACACACAAATCTGGCTTTTGCCTCAGATTACGGTGACGTTACTCAGCTGCTCAGATATCAGATGACTTAGAGCTTTTTTTCTTTTTTATTTTGGAAATGGAAAAATCATAAACATACAAATATTGTTGTAGCCTACCCTCCAGTAAAGCCAATGTTCGCCACAGAAAAACATGAGACATAAAATGTATTTGGAAGGTGCACACGTGGCCTCAAATGTGTTCAAGTCTAGTCCGTGAGTGTGAGAATACAAATATGCTTACAGGTGTCAGCCCAGGCACATGTGAGCCTCAAATTTTCATTCCTGCAGAGCGGCTCCTCTGCCTCTTCCCATCGTTTCACTGGGATCAGCGGTGCTGCTGGTGGAACAAATCTACTCTTTGGGAACTGAGGCATCCGGTTCAACCTCTGAACGAGCAGCTGCATCTCAGAGAAAGTCAGCCCCCGATTCTGTATCAAAAGCACAAGCTCTCCATTTTATCATTTCTTTTTTTTCCTTTAATAGTTCTGACAAACGTGGAGCGTTTCTAAATCTGGTTGTGTAGCTATGGCCCTCATCAAATGAAATGCATGTATTAGTGTAATCGTTTTTACTGACATTCCAGACACTCAGCCATATGACCTTGCAGTTCATTTTAAAGGGCAAGAGCAGAATTAGCATCCCCAGACAGCTCAGTGGAATAAACATAAACCATATAATAAAAAAAAGAAAGAAAAAAAGTTTTCACACTTTGAACTCCCTTAATCTGTTGTGTTCCACCAAAGCTGTCTTTCTTAGACTTCTTTCTGCCTCAACTGCCCATCCTAATCACATAAAATCAGACATATAATTCCAGAAAGATGTAAGGGCACAATACAGACTTTGATTCAAAGCTGTTCCTTCTTGTTGGACTCCAGAAACAGTTTTCAGGCTTCCAAAGACTCTTTGCCAGTTCTGATTAGAAGCCACACTGGCTGACACAGTAATTGCTCTATAATCATATCTTCAGTACCCTGACCTGGTTTATGCATACAATCTATATTCTAATAGCAGTCAACAGGTCACCAGTTAATAAAAATACCATTAACATCCCCCTGTGACTAAGAAATGGAGATATTCATCTCACTAGGCCAGTGGTGGGCCAATATAATTTCTGCGGCTGTTAGTGTAATTAACTCCGCCGGCATGCAGATCTCCCTGGAGGACAATGCAAGCACAGAATGACCTTGCTGTGAGTTCTTGGCAGTGGCATTGTGGTGGGCACAACGGTTTGCAGGGGCTTGGATCAGAGAGAAGCAGGTACTTCTCACAGCACAGCCTCTCACAACAGAGCAGCTCATTGTTCCTAGCATGCTGTGGAGTCTGTCTGGCTTCATCTGTAAAACAGAGGCATGGATGGCCACAGCTCAAACAGACATCCAGTCCCTGCATCCTATACAGTGCTGCTGAGCAGTGTTCAAAGGGAAAGCAATGAGAGAGAGAGTGAAGAGCTAGGGGAGCCAGGCAGGCAGGAATGTAGAGGGAAAAGAGAGTCCCCTGTCCTCTAATTTATGGCAAGGCTGTATTTCCATTCAGCTTGATCCACATAAATGCAGTTTGTGTGGCACATGTTACAGTCACTATAGCATCAGAGGAGTACTTGAAAACTTCACACATTTCTCAAAAGCATTCTCAGAAATTTCTCTGACTGATCACTTAACTGAGGCACCTATTGTACTTGTGAGCCAAAAGTGTATACCAGAAGGCACAAGCCAGATGGAAGTAGAGGGGCATTTTTGGACTAGGTGTGTAGGAAGAGATACCATCTCCTCCCATCCCAGAAACTGATGTAAGCATACGTGCCAAAGAAACCAGAGGATGCAGGACTACAGGAAGTGAATTCATGAAAGAAATTTTGGCTTTCAAGTCAAACAAGCAGATATTGTGCCTTTACAGTCAGTTATGCATACCCTCTGTTTCTATGTTTATTCTCAAATTCTTCTCACTTTCACAGTTTCACTGTCTGGTACAGCCTGAGTACCAAGCAAAACTGTCTCACAGAGCGGACATAGGTTAACACACAACCAACTGCAAAGTGGGCTGAACTCCAGTCTCATTCATCTCCACATACAGGAGTCACTCAATTGGAAAGAGACCAGCACCTAGCAGAACTCATTTCACACAAAAGTCCTGTCCCAAGATCAAAGTCAGCTCCCAGCAAAGAAATGTCCTGTGCTTAACTGCTGTAACACACCTCCTCCAAATCATCTCAGATCCGGATCATTGCTCTGCCTGCACAGACACATTTGCATTCTGCTCCACCTACGTGTGCTCACCTGGACCCATGCCCAGGAGACAAGAATGAAGGTCCCAATCCTAAGTTTAGCATCTCTGTATCCAAGGTCCTCTTGTCCACTGGTTCCTTCCCCCCCGTACTCAAACACCACCATGGCAGACATCTGGAGACTGTTATTTTATCACCAGATGAAAGGACAGTACTACCAAGAGAGCTGCTGACTGGATTTGTTCCACCAGTGCACACAGACCGCTGCAGAGAGACACTTGAAAGACAGCATATCATTGTCTGATGAGACTTGCCAGTGTTTCAAAATATCATACTCTCTAGGGGCCCATAAAAGCTCTGATGCTGTGCCATAGACTAGGCTCCTTTTGACTCACACTGAGCCCATTTTATGGGTAATGTTGATAGCACTGGACAAAACTGATTACTATGTAGCAAGAAGCACAGAACATTTTCTCTTGTCTTCCTGAGATGCCCATACAATCTGGGGATTTAGTGAGTTAGCGTATTAAGTACTAAACAAAATCACTTTCAGGTTCACATGACAATTGGAAAATATTAGAAGTCGAGCTGGACTGTAATCGCCACGTTAAATTCAGTTTGGAGGTGCTCTGCTGCTATAATTTAGGGCAAAACTTACTACGTACCGCACTCAGTCATAAGTGTTTGGCATCACCTGCTGATGCAAACAGTCCTTCATTCTCAGGAACACTGTGCTCATCTCAGTGACTTCAAGAGGGCCTATGCCAGCAAGTTAACACAGCAGAGGATTTAACTAAACTGATCCATGGAAGAAGAACAGTTAGAAAACAGAAAACCAGATAGGGAGAAGAGTGCCTGATACACTCAAGAGAAAACAGCAACAGCGAAAGCCACTGGATCAGGATGAAATTTTTCACATCTGTTCCCAAAACAGTAGACGAGAAATGGAAATTCTATGCAACGTAGTTTATAACTGCATTATCCACTGACTGCATGCAATATGTCTTTATAAGCCAAATAGCTAACTAGATTAAGGAAATGCAATCTACATAGCTGATAAATAACCCAGCTAGAATCCACTTTCAAAGACAATCAGGCCCCAGCTTTATTATAAATTTAAAAAAAAATTGCGAACACACAGAAGTATGCAGGGCAGAAGAGTCGCTTAGCATTCGAGGCAGAAGATCAAAGAACAGAATGTGAAAGCAAAGAAAAATGCCAGAGAAAAAGGAGAAAAAGTAAACGAATAGGTGGATACTATGAAGAGGGAAAGCTCAAAAGCCTGCAACCTCTCATTCTTCTTGCAACCAAATTTGGAAGCATTTTCTAACATGGCTGCAAGCCTTTGGCTCTTACTATGGTATATAAATGTTCACTGTTTTCCAAGCTACTTCATGGCTCTTGTATCTGACTTCTTCACATGGGATCTAAGATTGGTCCATACTACTGCTTTCTCAGAGCCCTGCCTCAAACTGCATAAATGAACACCACGTGTCAGCTCAGTTCACTACAAAGGTCACTATCAGAGATAAAGTCAGTTGACTACATCGCATATGGATACGAACTATTACGCTCAATAAATTCCTGCAGGTTACAGATCAGGATAAAGGGCTTCCTGAAGGCTCTAGGATTCCCACACAACCTGGTAATTACAGTCTTTGGAAAAACAGGTTCAGAAACAGCAAACCAAGCCAAACATCTGGTTCAGAAGGACCAAAACAAAAGTATAAACGGTCTGGCTGCTGAGGATGAAAATAAAAATTGAGCACCAAAGCTATCTTGCTCAAAGTATTCTAACAATTTTCCAGTAGTAGGGGCTTTTTTGCCATTTTAATGGTGGTTACCAGAGCTAAAGAAGATATGAAAGATAAGCATAAGAGAAAATGTCTAGTAGCATTCATTATAATAAGAATAATCTATCTCCATAAGAAGGAATTGTGCATCTGAAAAGCACTTCTTCCCTATGAATCTCAGTTTCATAGTATGTTGATAGACATGGTCCAATAGCAGGACACCAGAACTGCATTTTACATGGTTAAGTCAGAGAAGCCCATTTGAAACCTAGGCTAAGACCAGCTGAAACCTACCTATGAGGCAAGGAAAACTAGAAAAATGATAGACATCAGTGAAGATTAAAAAGCTGGAGGCAAGAATATTCCCTGAAGTAAGTCAGGACAAGAAGTAGCAGGCTTGCCAAGAACGGAGGCACTCAACTTTAAGAGAGATCTCTTATTTGACGTTATTACCTAAAGTAAGTATCAATTTCCTTTCACTAAGCACTTAGGAGACACACTTCCCTAAAACACACAGGGGCTCGGCATTTACCACACTCCTGTAGCTCTCAGGTGACACGTACAGGTTCATATATCTGCGGGAGGGCACAGAAATCAAATGATAGTTTCCTTTGCCTCCCAAAACATTTTCCCTGGGCCTCTGAACATGCTCATATTCCCTACTCTCTTTTTGCTGGAGGAGGGACTATTTGTAAACAACAAACAAATGCTTAATAATAGCAGTGCGCGTGAATACTGAATTGCTTTGCTGGCTTTATGCACTAAACCTTTAAAGGTATGGATCCAAAGAGTTTCCCATCTTCAGGGGAGCTGTCCCAACACAAGGCAACAAAGAAAGGACGTGGCCACTGTTTTCGGTTTACTGTGGTCTCTGCTTTACTGAGGAGAGATTCTCCAGCAAGTAGAGATGAGCCAGAATCTATTGTGCTGACTGTATGAAAGTAGTGAACTCTTTTTCTCCCTTGCAGCCTTGTAGTTGCCTGTGTAAAATAATAATAATAATAATAATAAAAAAAAGGAGTAAGGATGCAAATATACTTTTGGATTTGCTGTCTACCTCTAAAAAGATGTTTGTTTTCCAGCACAATCTGCACTACTTCAAAACCACTCTAAATAAAAGTAATAGATGAGAAATTTGTCATAAATATATTTAATGTATGTGCTTATATCACCTTGTTCCGCTGGGAAACAAACAAGCACCACATCAGCACAAAAGCATATCATTTAGTACCACGCTTATTATGGACTGCGTAGTATATACAGCAAGACTGAAGCAGAGGTGAAATCAATGATCTGAAGCTGATAAAACAATAAATAACAACAAAAAAATAAAAGCTGTCAGAGAGGAGACAGACCCATCATCTCCACCAGTACGTCCATTTGCCAGCAAAGAACAGTTCCCTGCCATTCTGACCTACAGAGTTTTGAATGTCTCAAACAATAGCATTGCCGGGACTTCCCCTGAGAAGCTCAATTCATCTCTCTGCCAAGGAGCTTTGCCCCAAGTGTCGCTGTGAATTTTCTTTTGCTTAGTTGTCACTATGTTCTCAAAACAATCCCCCACCGGGTGACTGTAAAGTCAGCCAGAGAAAGAGAAATTTAGAAAACCTCGTCCTGGGAGCTCTCAGCACTTGAAGAGGCAAGATATGAGAACTGACTATATGGATTGCTGCAACGCTCAAATATTCAAGAATATCTTAAGATAGAGAGGGCTGCAAAGATCACAAATACTTTTGGGCTGATATTTAAGCTTTCTCTTCTAGTAAACACCCACTAATCCTTTGGGGAGACCCCCAGAAGGACTGGAAACTGAGAAAGAGGTGGCACACAATGGGCTGCAGGACATGGCCTGAAAGCTGCACTATGGATGCACTGTGTGATTCTGTGATCCTGTGATGGAATCAAGGGGACTATTGTCACTGGGGACCAAGCAAACAGTGGGGTTTTTCTGGCAGGCTGTGGGTTACAGCTAAATACAAATAACACATCAATAGATAAAATCGTAGAATCATAGAACCATTAAGTATGGAAAAGACCACTAAGATCATCTTGTCCAACCACCAAATGAGAGCCTAGCAGAGGATGGTTTTGATCCATCGATCTCTGGGTTATGGGCCCAGCATGCTTTTGCTCCTTAGGGACCACTGGCACATGTGTTGCACAGGTTATGATGTTACCACTTCAGAGAGTTTGATGTTTTCCTCCTCCTTGAAGAAACCAGAACGATCCCCTCGCACCATCAGCCAGAGCTCCTCAGAACCATTCAAAAGCACTTTATACACTTACCTAGAAGAGAAGAAAATAACACAGAAACATAAGCACATTACAGGAGACAGAACTCCCACCAGCAACTACAGCATCTTCACTCTGTATCCTATCCTCTGTCACTCTGTAGATTGGGAAGGGCCTGTCATGCTCTGGCTGCAAGAGTAGCAGCCTAGACAGGGCCATCCTTTCCAGGCTCTCTGCACAAGGCAGTTCCACTGAATATTCAGTGACTCATCTTCTCCCGTGAGGGTTTTTCTCTCCATGGTTCAGTGATGTAGGCGGCAGTCAAAGAAATGACAGGTGCCCGACATCCCCCTCTTCTTTCTGCTGCTCCCTCTTCCTTCTAGTGCCTTCTGTGTTCATCTACCGTATGTTGCTTCCTCTCCCAACATCTACAGCTGCATCACAGTAAGATTTCATCCCTACCCAATACCATCCTTTTGTGCAAATCCCATTTGGACATAACTACTAGCTAAATTTCCATGTATGTTTTCTCAGAGCTTGGTTGCCAGCACCCATGGTCTGTCCCTAATTGCAACTGGCAGCAGCTCTGCAAAACAGCACTGCTACTCTCTTCCAATGCTCCCAGGCCACTTAAGCAAAAGAGCCTTTTCCAAAGCAAGCTCCCCAGCTGACTGAGCCCTTCCAGCCACCAAACAGCTGACAAGAAAAGAGTTCCTGAAAACATTTTTAATTTCTCCAAACCTAATTGCTGAATATCCAGATCTGTTCCCCAGTTTCTCTCTCTCTCTCTAGAGCTAGATTCCCAGTACAGACAGATTGCAGATGGTGGGAAATTAATTCAACACTTGAAGGTTTTCTTCTAGGTAATATTATGTCTCACGCTGCCAGCCATACAAGTGTTGCAGCAACAGTACCGCATGCCAGAAAAAATATGGCCTAATTCTCGTTTCTCCTTCCTACCATCATACACACACATAGAGGAGCTGAAAAGAGTTAATCAGATGACGCTCCATAAAGTACGCCAGTTTCTGTATAAATAATATTAAATATGATAATTTCCTCCCTTCTTCTCTTTAAGCTGTGGCATTCGAATTCCCTCTCAGTCACATCAACACCAGAAGGGAAAAACAAGAAGAAATCTTGGATAAAGTAGTTACGCTAATTTATTGACAATCTATAAAAGTTAAGGAATACTCATGGATGTGGGAACCTTGCAAATAATGTGGTTCTTTTTTTTTTCCTGCATGCCCTATTCTTTGTTTCTCTTCTTTTTTTTTCCACTTCAGGAAAAAAGTGACCTGCCTCCATACTCTTTCTGAAAACTGTTCATATCTCTTCTACATACAAAAGATTTGGGAATAAGATCAGTAAGCTTGCTTTCCTGTTATTTGTGAAGTTCTTATTATTCATGAAAATGTTCACAAATCCCCAAAGCCTCATGCATTTTAGCACAGATCAAGTGCCTGAAGATTAGTTCTGGAAAGTGCATAATTCACTTTTTTTTTTTTTTTTTTTTCCTTTCTTAAAAATAAAATAAAATAAAATAAATAAAAATTCAGTCATCCATTCACACCACAGAGATCACCGCACGCTACTTAAGTAGCAAGTGCCACAACATAAAGGTGAGGATATCGCAAAATGCTCTGACAAAGCAAAGGAAGTCAAAGCTAAAACAGCCCCGCTGCCTGAGAAATCACGTTGGTGTTACTTTGAAAATGTTCCTACAGAAAAACAAAGCCTAGTGACAAAACATTTGCTGAGTACAAAGTATACTGAATTTGTAAGAAATTCTAAACCAACACATCAGCTGCTGTAATTGAGTGTACCTTTGTCAACAACATTTAGATTTATGCCAGCTGAAGGGCTGGCCTTTGGCTGCATTTTCAGGTTCATAAATAATCTTCACCTACAGGGGTATTCAATGCAGATGGGCCATTGTGCATGATTCTCTTATACCAACGCAAAGCGAAAAGCCGAAATGAAGCTCCGCAGGCTCTGTGAACCATGAAGGGCTTTGGGTTCACCCCCTCTTTAAAACAAGAAGTAAACACAGAATTCAGATCTTGCTATTGAACAAAGAGCAAAGTTGAGAAGAACGCGGGGCCTGCTCTCATTCCCACATTAGTCCACCTACTGCAGTGGACAGTGATTAAGGGTGGCGAATCTCATAAGCCTTGACTGACCAAAACTTCGAATTTCTGTGAGATAAATACCCATCTCCACTGAGCTAGCAAAACCAAGCTTGTCGTTTGGTCTTTTTCACAGACTTCTAGAGCTGCTTCTTGGCCTAGAAATACAATAGGAAGTAAAACTTTGACTCACAAAAGCACTGAGCAGCTATATCTTCCTAAATACTACATCTGGTTTGGGCTAGGACCTGCAAACGTTGAAGAAAACCCCACAGTGGAGTCATGATGGTTTGGGACTTTGTCATTTCCACTTGAACGGTCTGCTCTTGCCTAACAGCAGACGTGAAAACACAGAGGTGCTTCAACTCCCCCCATTTCTCACCTGCACTCTTTGTTAAGCTCAAGCAGTTGAGGAAACCTGGCTTCCAAAAACAGGGACCGTCAGGTCCTATTTGACCTTGATGCCCAGCTACAGTAAGTCATATAAACACACAGAATTGACACTCTAAGCAAAGCCTTATCCATTTGTATAATTCACATCTCCTGTTTGTCATAGTGAAATAGATTTCTTTTTTGGCTTTAACAGACTTGTGCTATAGGACCCTGTTCTGCCTAATGCCTACTGATGAAAGAAGTGTTGATGGAGAATTGCTCTTCAGGAAGCTTCAGACAGACACAAAATGTCAATCACATGGGAATCATTCAGACACTATGGAGCCATTGTGACTGCATTATTGCAAGTCAGCTCTCTATTATCTTGGATAATAGGGAGGGAAGATAACAGGGATGCCCTACAGGATGAGGAAAAAATGGATAATTTGAGTAAGTGGATCATCCTAGGGACTGTGGAGCAGACACACTCCAGTGCCTCCATAATAAACTCACTTGGACTCAGTACTTTAACCAGGCTGCAGAGCAAGATGTGCTACTGAATCTAGTGATTGCATGTGATTGCCTGGCTGTCAGAGATGACCACACAACAGGGTGCTATCGTTCACTATCCTTAGCTCACCATTCTTCTTCCACCCTGTAACAAAGAATATTCCCCTGTAACACACGAAATGTTTCTGCCAAGGAGTGGGGATAAAAAAAAAATCACTCCCAGTTTATCACACTTGGGAAAAACTACATAAAAATACACAAGCTAGTGTTTTAACACAACAGTGAGCATCAAACTCCATACCATTACTGGTATTATCCTGTAAAAGCTTTCTGTTGTCCCCCTTGTCTTGCTCAGGCACTTCCAGCAATCTTGCTGCAGCAAAGCCAGGATGCTACAGGCAGAAATTCCTTACCAGCTGTAAAAGGAAAGATGGGAGCTGAAATGTCATTCTCTTGGCAAAGGTGATGGGTATAGCATGACCCATGAGGGTGCACTCAGGTCAGTTTCTACTGTGTTTGAGGAAGGAAACAGTTAAAAGACACAGAAAGACAAACTCCCCTATGCCTCAAGTGAAAACAGAATCCCTGTCCCTTGTAAAAACTCCCACACTCTGGCCCAAAATGACAGCAGCTGTTAAGATTTTAGTCTCCTGATTGGCAGAAAAGTCTCTCCCAGCCTAGTTAATGCAGGTTCAGCAAAGAGCCCAGCTGCTTCCCCTCAGCTTCCTAGAGCTGAAGAAGAAACTCCATCCCACAGGGACATGCTGGGATCTGAGGACTGAGAATGTAGACCTTATTCTAACAGCTGGTTTGGCTGTTGCAATTAGCTTTTTAGATCCTTCTGGAGGCTTACAGCAACAGCTGCAATACTTTCCCAGATCAGTGGCTGTGTACTGGGAGAATGAGTTGCAAATGATCAAAGTCAAGGGAAGGCTTTTGGAAGCCTTCAAACATGGGCTGGTGCTGCTGTAATCTCTCCACTGATGAACAGGCTCGCACTGACTGCTTTGTGTGGTATCCAGCCTGTTGACTTCTCACACTCTGTACATTATCACACCCGCTATCTACTCACTAGCTCTGAGGAAAGACTCTAATGCACAAGAAGCTTATCACCACCTCACCACAGCACGCAAGATCACATAGCCTTTCTGTGCTACCATCCTCCTGCTTTCCCAGAACCGTGCGGCCTGAGCATGGTGCTACACATGCTTATTATTTTGTTATTCTAGGCCCCACCAGCTCACACAGTTCTGCATGCAGTAATTCAGATGCTCTCCATTAACACTCCCTCTGTAAATAAAACCTGCCTACAATGCTACTGTTCTTCTGTCTCTCTGCGGCATCCCAATAATAGTATTTCATTATTCTACTCAGAGCCACGTCTATACACATACCAGGCAACCAACAAAGACAAAAGGGAACATGCTGCAATGCTGGCGCACAGTCCATGCACAGCTTATCTGTCTGCAAGTCCCCTATCCACTGTGTCTGATAAATAAAAAATGCATACACCTCACAGAGCCCTCACATGGATGAGACTACCTCCATGTACTGTGAGATGACTACCTTGGCAGGAACTGGAGCGGAGGAGCTGAGGGCAGGCCTCATGGCGGCTGCAGCACTTCACAGGGAGCGGAGGGGCAGTGCTGAGCTCTCCTTTCTGTGACAGCGACAGGGCCCGAGGGAACGGCATGGAGCTGTGTCAGGGGAGGGGCAGCTGGGGGTTAGGGACAGGGTTTGCACCACAGGGTGGTGGGCGTGGAACGGGCCGCCCAGGGCTGCAGGCACAGCCCCCGGTGCCAGAGTGCAAGGAGCATTTGGACAGCACACTCAGACATAGGGTTTGGATGTGGGGTGATGCTGTGTGAAGCCATGGGTTGGACTCAACGATCCCTGTGGGTCCCTTCCCAGTGCAGGATATTCTGTGATCAGAGCTAATTTTTCTGAGATGACCCATTACCTCACCATCCTTTTGAGATGTCATGAAAGACAGACTGGCCAGACTGAAGTGACAGTCTTGAGTCATGAAACAGGAGCCAGCAGAGTGTTACAAAAATGCAAGTCATTTTAGAATAACCTCTATTTTGGAGAGGAACCTGTGAGCTCACAGGCTAAAGAAACTCAGAGAAAGGCTATCTTTCCAAGACAGCAGTTGGGCTGAAACGGACAGGTTTCAGGTTTTGACAGGTATCACAGACCAACTCCCAGAGGCCAGTGGTCCCCCCTCACACCATCTACAACCACAGACTTTCCTAGTTTTCCAAGTTGGCAGTCCCAGACAGACCAAGAAGCAAAAAGATCATAGACACTGTCCTCCCCTCCTGGTGGTGAGGCTTCTGGCAAGAGCTCCTGTGAAGACGACTGTCTGCATGAAGCACACTGTACCTGGACGAGGTTTTGTGTCAGCCAAGATCTGAAGAGACAGAGGTGTGAAGATGAAGAGGAAACCAGGGTGCATGGGCTGATAGAAGAGATGGGGGGATATCCACAAGCTGTGATGTTCACTGCAGTTGCTGGGAAAGAATACACACTGTTTCCCACTCTGTGCTCTCCCAAACCCCTCCCCTCCACTGACTATAGTAATGAGCTCCGGGGGGACTTCTACTCTTGCCTTTGAAGTAGTATGTTTCTCTGAACACATTTTGAATTTCCTTTTGTGTGTTGTTTGTTTTCTGGTTGCTCTGGCTGTCTCTCTGTTGAGGGGGTTGACAGCTGTTAGTGGGACTACTACAACAGCTCAGGAACACAGAAAATGGAAAAACAAACCAACCAACCCTAATCTCCAAACCAAAATCACATTTGAAGGAGGAATTCATATCCCCATGCAGAGAGCTCTCTCAACCCAGCCCAACATTAACAAAGCTACCAGGTACAGTTGGAGGGGCTGAGAAAAACTGAGAGAAAAAGGAAGGGCATTTAAAGTGCAGAAAGATAGAAATGATACTGGGACTTCAGTCAAGGCTGCTCCTTGCACAAGAGGTGACAGCGACTTAAGCTTTCTTACAGAAAGAGTTTATTGTTTGACTGCTGATGACCTAAGGAGCCATGGAACCCAAACCTCCTTCCTCAACAGATTGCAGAATGATGACTGAGGGCAAAGCGTGTTCACTAGGGCATATCCCTTCACCTCCAGACCATGCAAGCAGACCTTGAACCACTACAGGTGGTACAGAAACCAGAAGACTGACGGCGCTAAAAACTGGAGGAGATGTTGCTTCCAGACCCTTCTTCACTAACAGGAAAGAGAACGCAATTTTGGTTTCTCCTTAGCTCATACAGAAATGGAACATCAGCTCAGCAGAGATAAAACAGGTCTTCTCTCTTTCCCCTCATACGGCATTCCAGCCACCCATTAGAAGTTTTGTGCTCCTTGCATTACAATGAGGCTATAAACTTGCTTTTTAAGGGTTGCTTTTTTTTTATTTTTATTTTTTATTTTTCCCCTAATTGTTTGCCTCAGCCACAGATACAGGCAAAATGCAATTGTCAGGAATGGATCTTTTGATTCCCAGCTTTTTTGGAGAGAGCGTTATTTTTTTCTGCCTTGTCCAGATTTCTGCAACCAACCCCTCTCTGTTCTCTTGTCCTTTCTCTCCCCCCTGAATCTGACACCGAATCCCCATCTTTCTTACCTGTGTTTCCCACAGCTTCTTCTTCCCCTCCTTCCCTTACTCTTAAACTGCTCCGGGAAACAGGGTTCCTTGGTCTGAGCAACTGTTCTCCTCTCCTTTCAAACTCTTCTGCCCTTGGGATTTGCAACAGAGGCAGGAGGAGCAGCTGGAGCAAAAAGGTTCTCCAGGGTGTGCGAAGCTCCAGAGAGCTCGGAGCTGGCACTGAAACCTGGTAGAAAGGGCACTGCTTTTTTTCTCCTGAAAAGGAGAGGGCAGAGGGAGGGAATCTATGAAGCTGCTGCTCGTAGTCCCACACCTCATCACAAAGGTGAACCCTACGGGGTTAAGCACTAGAGCTTTACAAGCCTTATACTGTACCTATCAGCAGTCTGACTTCCACCTGAATGTTTTAAACAGAGAGGTTGGGGGGGGGCTGTATAAGTAATTTCCTTGAAAATGAGAAAGCAAACAAACAAGCATCTGATTTCCAGAAGCGCTTGAGAGCATAAAAGCAGGGTTTTACTCAGATCTCCTGCCATGCAGCTGGAGATCAGAATATACCGATCCGTTCTGAGCCTTATATTCACTGGATCACATTAAGCGCTAGGATTCCTAAATAACACACAGGCAGAGAGAAGCAGGAAAGCAGCACTAAAATTCATGTGCAAGTATAAAAGCAGGTCTGTGAAGTCATGTGGCAGAACCATAAAATACGAGGTTTTCTAATGTGCTGAGCACCCATCAGCCTCCACTGAAATCACTGGATAAAATAGTATGGATCTTGCCTCATTATAAATAGTAGTAAAATCATTTGAGTAGCGATTTGATAGCAAAGGAGGTCATCGAGGTGATAATTAATTGCCTTTTACTGCAGAACTCATGAGCTGTGACGCTTTCTGCCTGCATCCCAGCAACAGGTATGAATGTCCTACCTTTAACAGAGTGCCATTGAACCTCCTTTCAATCGCTCTGCAATCAGGGTACTGGAGGAGATGGAGGAATTTTGTTAACAGGTCAGATACATGGGTCGGCATTGCCTGCTGGCCTGTCACTGAACAAGAAAGCCCAACCAACCCTGTCCATTATATGGAGAGAAAAGTCTGTGCTATTCCTCTTGGGGTCATAAAAATCAAAACTCCCTGGTGTTCCTTGAAAATCTGTAGTCCTCTTGCAGAATGGCATGAGTTATCATCTGATATTTATCTTGTAGTAGTTCCTAGAGGTCTCAAATCAAGATAGGGACCCTGCTGTGCTGGCTGCTCTGCAAATATAAAGCTAGGCTCAGTGCTTGTCCCTCCGAGCATAATTTTTGTCCTGACAGACTATATATTTCTACCCAGACACAGAACTATTTCTTACAGTCCTAGAACATCTAATCATCAAGGGACTTAACTTGGGATTTAAGATCAAATATTAAGTAGATACATAGTTTTAAATGGTGAGCCTTAGGAAACTCAAAGCTATTTGTCAAGCTAAATAAATGCTAACCTTTTCACAGCAGAATCACTCCTCAACAAAAAATAGCCCAGAATATTTCGAGCAATTTACGCCTCCGGTGATATAAAAACATGGCTGTGGATATCTCTTTCTCAAGGCAGCAATCTTAGCTGCCCGCTCTCAGCCATATTAAGCTCCTGACCCCCAATGCCACTGAAGTGCCACATACTGCACCAAATCGGAGAACTGCGATAGCAGAACATTTCTCACCCGTGATCAATAGCTTATGCACCAGCTGCACCTGAGCAACGCTGAATCTAAAATATACATGTAATTTAAAAAGGTGGTGTATTTAAAAGGTTTTACTGGTTATGTAGGCTCATCAGAAAGCTAGGCAGGCAGCACCAGAAATCCCACAAGCTAACCTGTTCTCTTGAGACTTCCAGTCCAATTTTGCAGGCTCAAGAGGTTTGGATTAGATTTGAATAATTAATCCAAATTTGTCGGTGCTTCACAGATGAATCAAACCTCCAACCCTTTTAAGGTTCACCCTCAGTGCTAATAACCCTCTTTACTACACATTAGCATAAAGTAGTTCAGTTTAATGATATAAGAAAATGCAAAAATTAGATTTACGCTGTCAAAACTTTTGTAACAGAAAATATTGTGGATTTTAATCGGTTGGATTAAAAATGAAATACGAAGATTCAAAGAAATATCAAATAGGTTAAAAAATCCTTTGTTACTCCTAGTAATATATTACTGAGGGTCACTCTACAGCAGAAAAATTACAGTGTCACATCGAGTGGACATACTGATTTCCTAATACAGAAACTTTCCTGCTGTACATGCTGCTGAACTAGTGGCTTTCACATATGCTGGTATGTAAAGATTTTCTGGACACCACAGGCAAGAAAGAGCTGAGAAGTGGTAGTGTTCCTGGCTGTTCATCACACAGATTGCTTTATGGTGCAGGTAACCCAACAAGGGCAACAAGGAACTGACTGAGTTGCCCCCATGGAACTCAAAAAGGTAGCAAACACAAAAGACGTGAATGACTCTGAAGCCACTGAAGCCACTTGTGGGCTCTGACACCCAGCATGGGTTGCAGAATTGTCCACCGGAGATGGTAACAAGACATCGGAGCAGAGCCAGGCTAAGCTGTAGCAGCTTGGTGAGAGGAAAAAGACCTGCCAAGGAAACATAATCATGAAAGGGATGTGCTGCAATCAGCAAGGAAGATTCAGAGGAGCGGATCGCTTTGCACAAGGGTAGATTGGTCACAAGGCAGAGGTGAGTCAGACAGACTGCTCAGGTCCCATGAACATCAAAGTGACTGATAGGTGTCATATAATTTTCAATAATTTGGTGGATATTGGATATTATTGCTGTAATATTTCTCAGGAGGTTCATAAGGTTCAAAGATATGTTAATATTTGCCCCTTGGCTGCGATTCCCAGTCCCAGTCAGTACGAATATTCTGTGGGTACAGATACCCTGAGCATTCCACTTAAATCAGTTTCAGAAAAGATATGACTCCCCAGTGAAGTGGAGAAATTATCAGACATACAATAACATGGGGCCATCACAACCACAATCCTTACTTCAGCTACTGCAGCATACGTACACAAAGCTGAACAGGCACAATGGAACCAGGCAGGCCTTCAACATTCATCTACAGAACTGTCACCCCAAGCAGCCAAAAATAATGAGCAAAGCCTAAAAGATAATTGTAACATTGGCTTAAAGACCCTGAGATTTGAAAATATACACGCTGGCTTTTAATCTGAAATTTAGGTTTTGAGTCTTTATGAGTCATGTTTTCAAATTATTTTCCACAACCACGAGAAGAAAAAGAGTATTTCCCATTCAAACATAGCAAACCTATGATTATGGCATAATCGAAGGACTTCTGAGGTGGGACTTAAAAAATATCGGCTATTGTGAAAACTGAAAATTTATGAAACGCGGTGAAAGTGTATTTAATGTTGTATAAATAACACTTCTAAGGGTGCTATTTTCTGGTATTGGATGAACTGTGCATTGCAAAGCATTCTTATCAGTTGCACCGGTTTGTAAACTGCGCAGGAAAAGACAAGGACTTATGTTTCTCTCTGGACTTATCTGAAAGTGTCATATGACCTTCGGATGAAACGATCAAGGTCATCTATTCAGCTCTTTAAACCACGCTCCCTAATTTAGTTTTTGCACCTTGCATATGACCTCTTCAGACAAAGTCAGAAGGAGCGTTTTCCTCCAGCACAGTCGAAATTTAGGTGCTGTGCCTTTTTGGAACCAGCAGCAGTAAACATCCTGTTAACTGTTCAACACTCGGAGTGATTTGCAACGCTCACCTGAGTCACAGAGCACAGCTTCTGTCTCCTAACTGGCTGATCTAACATACATGAAAAACCTCCTCTTTTGAACTTTATTTCCTCGTGCAAGTAACTATTTTTACATTAATCACAACTTGACAGCAGCATGCAAATACTTAACTTTAATCACCCAAATGTTCAGCAGCAGTAAAGAATGCAGGAACCGATGTGAAACCTTGACTCGCACTCGGGAGAATTTTAGTTGCTTGCTTACAACTCTGTCATCTCAGGTTGTAAATTCTACGCAACGCTGTAAGCGTTTATCCTCACAAAGCTATCGTCCCATTTTACAGATAGAGAACCAAGGCGTCGAAAAATCAGCGTGCGTGTTAACTGCTGTTGAAAAAAACAATCGCGTGCATCAGGAATTGGGCCTCAAAAAATTAAGCTGCTGCCCAGAATACTGGAAGAGCATTCCCTTCTATCAACTCTTAATAGGTTTTTTTTTTATCTCTGCTTGAAAGGGTTGTGTATTTTCTTCAGCTTAGTAAATACCAGAGGACTGGTTTTAAAAAGCAAGACTACAGTAGTCGAATGTACAGCACAGTCCCCAGGAGAATTCAAAACTTTGAAGACATGTTTGGTATTTGTACTTAAAGGGCTTGACAGCATCTTCATAAAGAAAAGCTGTAATTGCAGCTTCTGTTTCGTGCTGCTTTTTCTCCTCCGGGAACCTGACATGAATAAAGGTGGCTTGAGAGCTTGCCTTGTAAGCCCTCTAAAACAAAGCCTTGGGGGGACCTGCTCGCCCTTCTTTAAAAAGTTCCCCAAAAGAGCCATTCGATACCAATGAATATAGCACTTCTAGTAACCCTGAACATGGATGCAATCACAGGGAAACTGAGCTAACCTTGTTTTGCATCCAAGAAGCACAGCTTTTAATCTTCATCAAGCTCATTGCTATTTAGCTTGGCAACTGTATGCAGTTGGTTGTCTGCAAGGACACGGGCACATCTGGAGAGCTGGGATTAGGATACTGAGTCATCAGCTAGCTGGGAAGCCACGGGTCTTTGCCAACCATGCAAACATTTGACAAGTATTTGACTCGGTATTTCATATTTAGAGCTACAATAGATTCTCACCTGCTTTTTGGGGTCAGCCACTAGTAGGTGCCTTCATTTAGCCACCTGATTGGCATGTCCAATAGTCCACAGAGAAAGACTCTTTTCTCTAGCCTAATGAATATTTTTTCTAGCTTGATGAACACATACAGTTATTTTTATAAAAGGTTTAACATCTCAAAGAGCAGGCTTGAAACAAATCAGACCTTCTCTGCGTCTTTGAAGCTCGTAGGTGAATGGAATCCAACAAACTATTCTCTGCCATGAAGCAAGGAAACATCATCATCTCCAGCATAATGATAGAAGATTTAGACGACAACTGCGATTTAGGCAGGACACAAAAGTGATCTCCGTGACAGCAGAAGAAAGTACTTCTGTCACCACGGCTTGTCTTCCCTCAACAGCTGTTCAGTCTGGAAATGGCTTGCAACAGTTTTTATGGCAGATACTTCAATGCTTTAGGATCTTCAATTTGAAAGACTGACAATCAGCAGTTCACTGGAGCCATACTGGCACTGAACCATGTAAGGACACGGTTGTGTCACTACTGCTTCTGATTTTAAGGATGCTCAGATGCTCTCATGAGACAAAATGTGGACAGTCCCCACCTTTCTCCCCAAACTTCATACATTCACTTAAAAGGAATTACTCAGAATATTCTGCATGGGAAAATTCTAGAGAGGAGCATACACTAGACTAGTAACATAATTTAATCTCATCTGTCTCGTCTGCATAAAAAGAACAGTTATTTCCAAGAGACTGACCTTTAACATTCAAGGAACAACAAATCCAAAGAGCGAGCCATGCAACATGAAGGAAAGCGAGAACAAGAAATATGTCTCAGAAAGACAGCAGTGAACTCAGAGGGTTCTAAAGTCAGGGATTCTAAAACAGAACACAGACTTCAAGTTTTTTAAGACAAGAATGTCAGAAAGGTACGTGAAGGTGGGCAAGTGAACCAGTTTCGTGTCTGTGTGTATTGTGTCAGTCTAGGGCTCAGGGATGAAAGCATATCAGAGGGCCCATGTGGTGATATTAGAGTTACTGTGCCACCCTGCGTATACTCTGGCACTGAAGTGAATCTGTCGACCTTTAAGCTCTCTTAATGCTGGCGTTGCATAAGCAGTCAGCAGAGGGAGTGCAACCGCAGGGACACCCTTCTCAGCCATCACACTGACTGCAGCTACAGGTGCCGCAGTCTGGAGTGAGACACAGAAGCGGTGCTGGCACAGTGGCACAGAATAGGATGGAGAGGAAACTGTTTTGGAGGAGAAAGGAAAGCGTCCAAACTCTGCCAACAGATACGAATTAAAAGCATACTGAGAAATGCAAACCACCAAAACCTGGTAAAAGAATGATTGTTAGCGTTTCTTTAAAAAGCATTGTTTGTTGTTGTTGTTGTTTTAAATAACCACCTGAATCCACATCAAATCCCCATACTGAGTGATTTGCCCCATGTTTCACAGCCCACTGTCTGGTGGCTAGCACACTGTATCTCTGCAGGCTGGATTCCAGTATACAGTAAGCAGCCTCCTGAGCTTCTGGGCACCCACAGGCTTCAGCAGCACAATGATCTTCCCAAGGGCAAAGAGTAAACTTAATGGGAATGGCTGGATAAGTTATTCGTGCTTCCCCCATCAAACTTTTTGAAAGTAATTTTCTCCTCAAGTCCAGGTGCTATGTCCACACACACGAGATTAGAGGGGCAGCCAGTACTCTGGCTGCAGATACTTACAGCACGTTAACATTTAATTAGGAATGTTTGCTTTAATCATTTAAGGGATATTAAATGCAAATAGAGAGTGTGAGAGAATGGAGTTGGCTTTGTGTTTGAAAATGATCACAGAGCTCTACAACACGAGTGGCAGGAAAGACGACAACTGCTCCCAAGGACAGACCAAGCCCCAGAGGCATGTTCTAGCTGGAGTCTTACAGGATGACAGGACAGAACAAGATGAAATTTAGGAAAGGAAGAGGACAGATGACGCATACAATCAACAAAGCGACAGGATCTGCACTTCAAAACAAAGGACAGCGCTGTCCAACCAGCACACAGTCCCGCTGCAGTGGGAAGAGAAGGGTGTTAGTAAGGTCCATCCCAAAGGTCTGCTCTACATGAGCCACCTGAGCAAGTTTGCTCACTGTGCATGTGGAAATCCCGCAGTGCAGCACGTGAGTAGCATACGGCCCCTGAAACATGAAATCAGTCATTTGAGAAAACAGTTTATTTTCGGGAGCAGGAACACAGCCCTCACAAACATGTTGCAAACCTCCTGCTATTATAATTTCACAGCATATTGCCAGTCCACAATCTGGCCATACATCAACACAGCTTTTGATGGCTCTCCAGGCACGTGATCAGATACCATAGTGATAATGGTAGCAGAAGACACACAATAAAATGCAGCGTGAATTCACTGCAACGCGGAACATTTGATCTTTCAACTGGTCACACACCAGTTGCTCCTAAAACTGCAGGTTTTAGAACAACAGCCATATTCTTAGCTTGGCAACAGACTGATCTACCTCTCTCAAGGTATCAGATATTTGGGCGAAATTCTGAGCATGCTGAATCGTTTGCAGAAGCCCCAAAAATGTCCCAAGACCCAGGCAGCATGCTGATGTTACCCGTGAATGTCAAAACAGCCAAAGAGATGATGACCTACACCATGGATGGTGGCCCTGCCTGTGACAGGGGATTGAAACTTGATGATCCTTGGGGTCCCTTCCAACCCAAGCCATTCTGTGATTCTATGATCAGAGTTTTGGTTTTCAGAGGCATGCAGGATTTGGCACACCTGCGGACTTAACTCTGTTCTGTACTTCTTTCAAATATCCTTTTATTTACAGCTGTGCCCTAGAAAGCTGGCTCAAAGCTTTACATGTTGGGATCAGCCAAATGAAATGATGTTGCTCGGGAGAGGAGGACTGGATGAGGGCAAAGCTCTTCTACTCACAAAAAAATAAGAGCAGACAGCAGGGCCACAGCTGCCTTCCTACCCTGTGAGCCCAGCAGGCGCTTGCTTTGCTCTGTCCTGGAACCAGCCCTTACCTCCCTGCTGCTTTATCACATGCATCCTTCCTGGTCTCATTATGCATCCCACAAGTACAGAATGATGATGGAAATGCGCAAAGCATCCCATAATGAAAGTGACCCATGCTACACTGTGAGAAAGAAGACAGATTAAATAAGGAAGAAATAGGAGAGCAAAGATATGTAACAAGGAGGCTGTCGGAAAGAGGTGAGTGCTGCACGGATAGCAGCAGAGAGAGAACAGGGCACCCTCTCACTTAATGAATATTTATTGCAAACTGCTGCCTATTATCTTTCAAAGAATTTTTATACAGTTCCCATGTCTTTCATCTGTTTCATGTTATGGTTTATCTAACTGTGGAAATTGCACGCGTCAGGTAAACGTTGATTTACATGCAAATTGCCTTTGCTAAACTCGCCTTTAAGTAAAATAAGATTCGGAAATAATTTTTTCTCATTAATTTGCAGTTTCAAAGAAACCCAAAAACACAACAAATGCAAATAATCTAATTCATTTGTAAATATAAAACAATTTGTTGGGATTTAACTTCACCGTATTCTTTCTGCCTTCCATGTGCTTTAAATAAATTGCAGTGTTTACCAAAGACAAACACAGAGAGATGCCGGCTTGTTCCAATTCAATGCCTTCCTCTTCCTTTTCCTTTAAAGGGCTACTGTCAAGATAAAAATCTCTCCGAGATTCACTCTGGGGGCAATTGCTAAATGATATAGATTTATATCACACATTCAATTGGCCCCATAAATTTTAACCCAAATGTTACTTCCCTGGATGACACTTTAAACTATTAGAAGTGCATTTTAAGAACCCTAGGCCTACATCTGTGAAAATGGCTACTGATTTAGGGACTGTTTCTCAGTCCTCTTGCTAAAAGTGTTTTGAACTCGTCCCAGAAGCCAACGGCCACTTTGGAGCATCTCAACTGTACGCTATGCAACACTGTGATTGTCTGCGCTTTGCACTGGCTTGAACAATTATGCTGCATTTGACAATACATATATATTTTTCAACGGTTATCCCTGGTTTAGTGTATGATGCTGGTTAAACAATGGCTCTGCTATGTCCCTAGTTTCCTGTATATTAACTGGAGATAAAAAGAAAGTATATTCCTACTTGTTCTGGTTTTGTAGGCCAGTGGTTTAATGTCTGCAATGTAGTAATAAGTACAATTTCTTTCTCATTAAGTGCTCTCTCTGGTTTTCAGCATCAATACACTGCTCTTTTCTTTGGGTTTTTGAGCAGATAACTTAAGAATGTCTTTATGACTAAAGACCATGAGGATGCCACATTCAAATCTTTGCTGGAAACTGTCTTCACAAAAGTAACCAAAAGAAAACACTGGTTTAGATCTGAGCATCCAGCTAGGACTCCCAAAAGATGAGCTACCTTTCCAGTTCTCCCAGTAACTTTTTGAGCAACTGTGAACAAGACAATCTTCCTGAAAACAGGGATGAAACCAAGTGCTTCTTGCCATCTTCTGTCTTACCTGGGGATCTGCATTGCAAGCACTACGGTTTGTTTACAGCCCCTCTCTTCTTAACTATCCTCACAATAGCACTCCATTAAAATCACACACTGCCATACCGATGTTAATAACGAAACAATTAGAAAAAAAAATCTGCTTCTGCTTTAAGCCACAAAACATTCCCTTTCAGATTTAAGCTGATCAAGCTCTTTACCAGACCTAATATGGCTTGGAAACTGCTCAACCGTTTCACCTTTATAATACACACGTTTAAATATGTTTCATTACTTGAAGAAATTTCTCCCAATTTTAATGGGCAATTTGTTGCATTTATTGTTCAATCCTTTAATGCAATCCCTGCTGGCATCACCAAAAGTCATTCCTAACTTACATGTGAACTGCATAAAATGCCTTGATGTAATCTTATTTTACAGCAGACAGGTGTCCTCATTATTAAAACTATCACTACCACACTTGACACTATATTCACTGACAGTTTCTCAGCAGAGAGGCCAAGAGCTAAATAGACCATAAAGAACAAAATCTCCTCTCAACCCAAAAGGTGATCCCGCAGCGCTGGTCTCAGGGGTACAGAAGGACGCTCACCCCGGAGCACTTCTGTAAACAGGCAGAAAACTTGAATCGCCAGCACTGTCAATCCAGAAGCAATAGTAAAATTCTGCTCCAAGGAATCTGCAACGAAGCAGCAAATCCACCGCCCTGGAAAGGAGAAACAAAACTGCAGGCAGCTACCTGGGGTCCAGAGCCCTTCTTACCTCGCAGGGCTGCTGCGAGGAGCCAGGAGGGGGAGCCTGCTAATTAGCAAATTAGCAGAGCCCTCGGTGAGGCCGGCAGCGAGCTGGCAGTGGGTGGCAGGTTGCAAAACAACAGCAAGGATGGCAACAAAGCAAAGCTCTGCAAAAAAACGCTGTGGGGAGGGAAACATTGCTTGCCACTGTAAGATTTGCATGGAACAAGAAGAAACATTTGCAATTAATGGAGGGAGAACTCCTTACACAGGCTGCTGAATGGAGACTGGAAAAGCACTGGTCTTTTGGCTCTCTGGTTCATGCAACCTGAATTGCCGAGCCCCGCTGCATAACTTCTCCCTGAGTCCTGGCTCGTTGACCACCTACCACCCCAGAGAAGGGATAAAACAAGGGAGAAAATAATGCCCTTGTCAGATTGCTAGGAGAACATTACCAACCACCAAGTACAGCAGAGATGAAGAATGATTTTGAAAAAGATAATTGAACATGTTGTAATTTGCTCTCTTCTGTGTTTCAATTTTTATCTGCTTGTAGCTCATTTTGCCAGCCATGCAAGGAAGTGTGAAAGGGAGGGAGAATGCACATGGATGTGTGCATGCAGGGTTAGCACATGTGCTAGCAGAGAAGTAAATAATAATAATAAAACAAGGAGCATGAGCTTCCCTGTTGGAGAGCTCAACTGGAGCTCCACCCAGCTCAGGTTAGGGAAGCTGTGCCACCGCATAGCAGAGAGCTTGGCTGCCGGGAAGATATATGGAAACAGCCCTTGGCTCCACGCCTCACGGCAGCCCATGGAGATGGCTGACTGCAGCCCAGTTCCAGGGAAATCCCAGGTCAGGCAAAAGGAGTTTCTCCACGCTGATACAATCAAAGGCCTCGGTCTTGCAGCAGAGATTCTGTGAAATAGGAGCCTTTTTTGAAGTGTTAACACGCATCTTATGTTAATGAATATTTATGCTGCTGGCACTTTAAAGGCAAGAGAAAGAACAAACCCGTGTTCTGAGCCTTTAACCAACAGTGCTGTGTTACGCAAATCAATCAAGGTGAAGTCAGCAATCACTCACTCGTTTACCTCTGCTGTCCACACTGGCTGCCGACCTAACACTGAGTTATTCACAGCTGCCTTACCTGGTGGGATTAAGATGGAGAATGGCATTAGGGGCCTGAAGCTAGGCAGGATCACACCCTACGCCGAGCAACATCCTTTTGACAGATTTGGCTCCCTGGTTCTCCAGAAACAGCTGTACAGATCTCTGCCTTGAAAGGGGCAGCTGTCTCCTTTCACCTGCCCGAGATTTCATAGCTAGGCTCCCCTCTTACAGACCCACAGCCTTAGCCCTTCTTATGTCTACACATGTTAGTGCCAAAGGGATGCAGAGGAAGAGTTCACACACTCCACGGTGCTTCTCACCCTATCCTCTCCAGTGTTCAAGGCAATGGCACTCTGCCCATGACAACTAATCAATTCACACTACAGTCTCCAGAAGATTATTGCACACGAAGAGAAGCATGAAGATGAGAGAAGGCACGTTCCCGCAAATACCCACCGGACTCGCTAAGCCTGGCTGCACTTGGGATCAAATCAGGTTTCACTTAACCACAGGCCGGAGCGCTTGTGATTTGTATGACTAATTAGAACTGATTAATAGAATGACTTGCTTAATTAAGTCTATCTCAAAAGGTGCCCCTTGAAGACTCACGGATCTGAAAATCTAGAGGCAGTTTCTCTTCAAAATACTTTTTGGGTTGAAATGTTTTCAGCTAGCATCAGTAGATTCCTGCGTTTGTGAACGTAGCCCTGTGATGCCCAAACACACCAGAGAGATGAAAAGGTGCACAAAAGTCTCGTACCTGTTCACAAAGCAAGATCTGTCCCGGAACTCAGAGGCACTTCCATAAACATGAACGAGAAAGTTCTGGCAACAATATGATGGCTCTTCTACCAAAACCAAGTATGCATCTCTGTCTGGCTGCGTTACTGCTGAGCTCTGCCTAAGTTTGGAGCCCAGCTCCAATATTCCAAAGTGCTGATAGTGCAATCCCCAGTATTTTGCCTGCGTAGCCCATTTAGATAATGCTAAGTGATAGGGAGCCCTGGTACCATAATGACACCTTCTCTCTGAACCGGTCAATCTACCATTTACCTGACTAGCAGAAGTACTGGTGCTACAATGGAGTGTGAGGGAAAATCCCAACATAGGCAAGAATACCAACTTTCCTAAAATAAGTTAGAGACCTGGAGACTTTTCATGCTGAGAGCTTTTGTTTTGTTTTGTTTTTTCTTTCCTTTTCCCCATACTGGAAGCAACATCAAGATCTGTTTTCGTTCTGAGTCAGAACAAAACCAAACAGCTCTGAGATTTCCTATGAAATAAAATTTTAACACACGTGCAAACATTTGGTCTAGAACAATTGAAATATTTCGATGAAATCAAGGCATTTCTACTGTTGTGTTTTTTTTTATTATTATTATTATTCAGAAATGATAAAACAACATTGCAAACGAATACGGCAGCAGCAAAAGGCACTTTCCAATGAAAAATGTTCTGTCAGTAAAGTCAATGGCCTCTGCAAGCAGCAGTCATACCTTTGCTGAAAGGGGAGAAGGAAACTGCTGGGACTTCTCAGGTAAGGCTTGGCTGCCTCTAGAAAGATAAGGATCGTGCAGTTCCCCGTCTTGCCTGAAAAAAGGTAGTTAATGAGAGTGTGATGTTGTTGTGGGTTTTTGTAAATAAGGGTCCAAGGTAAGGACAGGCCAAGAAGGGCTGCAGTTTAATACTGAGAAGCATCTGGAGAGGAGGAGGATTACTCATGGATGAATTAAAATAAAGTGCCGAGAGAAGAAAAGGATGATGAAAAGAGAAAACGTCAACCAGATCAATCAAGGATACAGGCATCTGGAAGAAGCGCTTTATTGATCCAGCTGTTAAAGAAGCCTTCCCTACTGGGTTACCCAGCAGCCATAAGCTCCTCTCTCCTTGAGATGCTTGCTGCGGTTAGTCGGGAAAGGGGGTGATATGAAACAAAGGAATAAAGCTTTCTCCATGTTTTTTTTTCTCCATCCAGTTTTCTCCATGCTGAGGTTTTGTTCCGTCAGAAATCCTCAAGAAGATGAAACATCTGGATGCCAGATGATAAGAGTCAGAGCAGAATCAAATATGCAAGATTTAAGGATTTATTATGTATCTGTGGAAATCTTAAACAAAAAGGACAAAAGCCTTCTCTACATTTGCACCTTTATTCACATCAAGATTTTTAGGGAGTGGGGAAATCTGCAAAGGAGTTTTATCACGCTCTCCTAGTACCACACTAAGAGCAGCGTTAGAAAGCTGTCAGGGGAATTTAAATAAGATTTTTTCTCCATTCAGCTTAATACAGTTGTTTCTGTTCCATTTTTTTCTTCCTCTCTTTCTCCTTTCTTCTGGGAGCTCCAGAGTCTCTTGAGTGCTCTTGAGTGTCATCCCCTTTTCTATTCCAGATTTATTCCATTCAGGTACAACAAGAAGATGCACCTGTGTCAAGAAGGTGTCAGGAAGAAGTAGGTAGTGATTTGGATTTCTCATTGTTCTGTAAATGTCAAGCTTTGCGCTTCTGAAGTAAGTCCTTTGGAAAACCTAATTTGTGCATTCTGAGTTGCTGCTAGTTCTTTACATTATAAAGCATGGTGAAACCAAAGCTCTTGATTTCTAATATATGCTCAGCTTTGTTACCAATACCACTTTTATAGGACAGAAGAATTAATGAATAAATGCCTTTACTCCAATAAATGTAGAGCACATAAAAACAACTGGAATGTGAAGCGGCAAAAGCAACTCAGAAATTTAAAGAGACTTACACGAGTAAGAATATCCTGCAATTCATTACTCATCAAAACCCTACATAAAAACAAACAAACAAACAAACAGCAAAAAAAACAACAACCTAACCTCACAAAAAAACAATTATGTCCCTTCTTATGGACATCATAAGGACAAAAGCAAGTGACAGCATTTAATGAAAGACCTCCATAAATGTCACCATAACAAAATAAACTGAACTCAACTTCCTGATCTTGTTTCTGTGTCCGGCATCATCATCCTATCTTGCTGATCTACATCAATCTCATAGGCAGAAGTAGTCCTGGTACTTTTGCAGAAGGGGGGAAAAGCAGTGGCACATAGCAGCAACCTCCTAAGAAAGTCCACAGTGAAAAATGTAAATGGACAAATCCAAATGGTCAGAGCTCAGATTCAAAGCATTATCATTTTGACATCAGAACAGAAGCCCTGAAGTGTTACAGAATTTGGGAATGAAAGTTTCAGCAACTTCTGGAAAGTTAGGAATACAGTTTTGATGGCCAAGTATCAAAATATGTGTTCGCCAGTTATCTATTGCTTCTCATTTAAACACAGTGTTCTTCCCTTCTGTCCCTCTGCTTTTCTATTTTGGTCAAGGAGGTCCTCCTTCTTTGGACCACCTCGAGGTGTTAGAAGATGGAAAAGAGCAAATCATGTTGGAATTTTGCCTTACTGAAGGAAATAAAGACAAAAAAGCCAGCAGCAGCAGGACTGAAAAAGTTACCAATGGTAATTTGGCACTGACCCAAAAGGCTCTTATAGCCTCTTCTCTTCTTGCTATGAATTTGAATTCTTTCCCCCCTGCTCAAGGATTATCACAGTCCTCAAAATGGTCTTTCCTCCTGTGATCTGAGAAAGATATGCCATACCTGCCATGTGTAGCACGCAAGCACAGATGGAGCACTGGAGCCAAACTGCTGTGAAAACATTCAGGACTATCTCAAATCTACCCATACCTCTTTTTTTTGTCTTCCATCCCCACACCCAGGCCCACCTGCTCCTGCAGTACCTTCAGTGTAATATGCTAATCAAGCAGCACTTGGGACCTTAGCATCTGCACCTTCTTAGTCACTCATAAACCCACCGCCCACAGTCTGTGTGTATCAATGCTCAATCCACACGCCTACTGAAAACAGCGCACAAAGGTGATGAAATGTAAGGTGTGTTTGAATTACAGCTTTAAAAGTAACAAAGGACAGTTCTCCAGCTGCATCATACATTTGAAGTGGTTCCCATTTATCATATGTATGTTCATTTGCATATGCTAACGCCTGGGCACTGATGAGTGTTTCATGGCACATTTTAATGCAGACTGCCCGATTCCCACAGACTCTTTTAAAAAACAAAGTTTTTGTTGGGAAGTGTTTTGAGCATACCTGTTTAGTTCTCCATTCCCTTTTGGCAAATGTACCCACTCTTGAAATGACAGGCGATGCTGTCAGCCAAGCATGATGCAAGTTGGGTACAA
This sequence comes from Alectoris magna, assembly GCA_030625065.1. Classification (NCBI taxonomy): domain Eukaryota; kingdom Metazoa; phylum Chordata; class Aves; order Galliformes; family Phasianidae; genus Alectoris; species Alectoris magna. Next base: position 114,860,654 of record CM060560.1, read on the forward strand.
GACGAAGGACTATAACAGAAGCAGGAGATGGATCTGCAGACCCAGGCAGCAGAACAGCCTGTCTTTCATACAGTAATATGCTCAGGTCAATAATAATTGGAGGCATTTGCCAAAGTAGTGGATGAATGCGTACAAAGGAACTGGAAAAACCTGGAATTGTAGGAAGGGTCTCTTTCAACATCAACCATTCTGTAGTTCTGTGGTGCAGTATGAAATCAGTAGAGATGGGTACAAGAGCCCAAGAGACAGGATTGCTCAAGGCACGGCAGGTTCTGTCAACAATTGAAAACAGCTGTCTATGGAAAGCTTGTCTTTTCTTATTGATGTAAAACCTGAGTGAACTATTTACTAAGACTAAAGTAAATGTATAGAAAGCAGAAAACAGATAAATAACATTTTCAGCAAACTTATCCTGTAGTGTCATTTTACGGTGAGTAAGTGCTCTGAGCACTACCCCTTAATGGTCTTTAAACAACAGTTTGGGGAAAACACAATTAATATGCTTATAGAAATAAACATGTCCTGCTGGTATAAATCTCTACTAACACAGTCAAGGTCAACAGACTCACTTTATCTATAACAACGTAACATTGAAGAAGGTGGATCATGACCTCTGTCAGAAAGGGCTGTATTTCCATTTTTGTGGAGGCTGAAAACAGAACAATAGCTGAGAGCCAGTGAGGACCGCAAGAGAAAGAACAACTGCAGCTCGAGAAAAGAGGGCTGGCAGTGGGAGCTGCGTTCCAGGAACAATGCGCAGTAGAAGCTGAGGAGGAGGAAAAAGTGGAAACTGCAAAGTGTGGGAAAACAGAAAGGTCAGCAAGGAAATGAAGACATGTCAAGTTCCAGACAAGTGAGAGAGTAACAAAGTAAGGGTCATCGCAGGGCTGAGATGGTCTGCCAAGATGGGCCGCCACTTACGGCAGCCCACACAGACTTGAACTGAGATGTCAGAAACAGAGAAAGAGAGCACGGCCCTTGGCTAAGATAAGGTCGAGTAAGTGACCATCACAGCAAATGAAGGATTCACAGAATCATAGAATGGCCTGGGTTGAAAAAGGATCACAAAGATCATCTAGTTTCAATCCCCCTGCTGTGTGCAGGGTCGCCAACTACCAGACCAGGCTGTCCAGAGCCACATCCAGCCTGGCCTTGAATGCCTCCAGGGATGGGGCATCCACAACCTCCTTGGGCAACCTGTTCTTGAAGGTCAAAGAAGGACATGAGGAGAGAGGACAAGAAGGTGTGTGACAGGGGGGAAGGATGAAGCTGGAAAAGATGAGAGCGAAACCTTGAAAGCAATGAGAGCATCCAATAACAGCAAGGCAGCATGGTGCTGTCTTGGACATTCAGAAGAGAGGACATAAGCTTCAAAGCAACAGAGAGAAACACAGAGCAGGAAAGTAAAACAATCCCTTTCCTCTGGGGCTTCCTTTTGCATCATTTCCATTTTAAATGACATAAAAATACTTCTAATAACCAGAGAAACATTTGAAAATTAAGAAACACTTGTTCCAGTTAATGTGTCTGAACAGACTGAGTGTGCATGCACACACACATACACGCATAAAAAACACCCCAAAAAAGTTTCCCCCGGGAGGTCGTTATTATGCAAAAATTGCTCTAATTAGGTCATGAATATATTAGGCCGTATTCAGTGCCAACAACAGCGGGGGGAAAGAAGAGAGAGAGGATTGGAAGTGTGACATGCATACACTCCCAGTGAGGTTAGGGCGACTGGATTCCAAAATGCCATTACGAGATAAAAAGGTCACCCTGTAGGGAGGTAATTGGTACGGCACTCTAGAGCTGATTAAAGGGACCTTTCTTCAGGGGCAGGAAGGGAACGAGGGCGGGGGTGTAAAGTAAGATCTCCCTTGACAAAGTATATGATCTTGTTCAAACACCTGTTTTTAGGACAACCACAAAGAAAGAGACTGACACCTTTGACATCCTATTGAAGCAGATGCATTTGTTTAATAAGAACAAATTGACTTGCATATTTTAAGACAACACTGAAGGCAGAGGGTGTTTTCCTTCCTGCAGGTTACTGTTCTAACAAGCAAGCCTCTGTATTCCTAGTTCCCATTACAGCTGATGTCCAGCTCAGCTAGCACTATGCCAACAAGCAGTAAACACTCCCTATGAGTCCATTAGGGCTGGGGGAACAGGGCTGCTTCTTCACCCTCCCTCTGCCCACCATGCACCCAGTGACAACAGATCCCCACAGACTGAGGTAAGGCAACTCCTGGCTTGGCAGGCACGAGAGAACAGAGAAGGCTCAGAGACACCAAACAGACACATTCCCCTCAGAAAGGTATGAGGAAGCTGGTCTTGGATGGATCGCAGACAATTCTGAAGAGCTGTGACAAGTAGAACCCTATTTAAACTCTTTAATTTATTGGTGGTACAAATGAGAGACTACTTTTGTGTTTGCAAAGACAGTTATTGGTTCTCTGTGGTTGCAGCATTCTTGGAATATATGCTGGCCCTATATGTGTGGGGCTGAGACACTAAGACACATACCATGGGAAGGCAGGGGAAAATGATTCTGGGCAGTGATGGCAGGGAGCAGGATTTTTAGTTTTTAGAGCTGGCTTGAGAACCAGTTAAATATAGCCTCTTTTACCTCTAGTGGGACAGCACAGTTACACGTTACCCTGAGTAAACAAGCATTCCCAAACACCACCTATACATGTGGAGCCAAACCACTTGTAATAGAAATGGAGAAACACCTCATATGATTTGGACCAGCTTTGCATGGGCCACCCTGCCCTGCCTGCAACACCCGAGCAAAACTTGACTACAATCATCCGCATGTTTGTCTGCAAAGAAGAGATTTCAAATCCAGCAGCATGAACTTGAGCTCTAAGATCCAAATGTCACCAGTTTGATTCGTTTTTTTTTTATTTACAACTAACTACGGAAAATAACTATTAGACTTACCTGCTTCCTTCACCACCCATCAAAAGAAGCATAGACTGAAAATATGCTCAGAATTAGCGGTTTTGGCCTATGATGCCTGTAGAAGAATTTTTCAACTACAGCTCAAACACAGCTGAATGAAATTCCCATCCACTGAGAAATATTGACATTTCAACATTCATTTTGGTCCCTAGCAAGCTGAAATGTTGAAATTAAACATGTATTGAACTGACTCAAAATAAAACATTTGGTTCACTTCTATAAAATTAAGTTTTATGATTCAGGTTGAACTGACAATAAAATGAAGTCTTTCATTTTGATTTCCCAAAAGAAAGTTTCAATTTTGGAAAAAATCTTTTTGCAGAAAATCATTCCCACGGAGCACTCCCAACCATCTGTAATTTTAAACAACACAGAAAACAGCCGCTGCAACTCCCTACAAAATAGCACAGATCACCGGGGTCCACATAGCCCTTAAAAACGCACACTTTATGGCTGAAATACTCATGAAAACAGTCTCTCACCCACTAGCCTCTCCTGATGTCCAGCACCAGAACTTGTTTAAACTGCAACTTTAAGACACTATGAACTTCTGCAATAGAAACAGAATGGCTCGTCAACCGCAATGGATTTAAGAGGTGAGATTCAGTCACTGCTGAAGCTTTCATTACTTTTTCTAGCAGTAATTTTTCTTTCATTTTCCTTTGTAGAGTACACAGAGTAAACAAATCCAAAGGGGGGTTTGTCAGCTGAGAGCTTTTAAAATCAGAGTAATCAGGTAAGAAGTTGGTAAATTGAAGGCATTTTAAAGGAGGGAGAGGGAAAAAAAAATACGTAATGTCAGTACATCACTGTTAAACATTTATTCCCATTCTTCAATTAGCGTGCATAATCTTTAATAACTTATACACCTATCACCAGAGCATTTGAGCTTTCCATTATATTAATTTACATTTTGCCTTACAAGAACATCTGCCTATACAGTTAGGAAAGGGAGAAACAAAATGGCTTGCCCTATGGTCACACTGAAAGTCTGTAGCAAAGAAAGTGTTTGAGCCCTCGCCTCCCATAAATTAGACTAGTCCTTTCGCTGTTGGGAAGCCTTTTTAAATTTATTTATTTTTTTTATTTCCCTGACAATAGGAGGAAATTAAATCTCCCACAGCTGTACCCTGCACTTTCAGCATCTCTACAGATGTGTCAGTCAACCTCCTCCCCTTGCATCTGGAAAGCAGACACACTATGTGGGAAACAAGTGCTATGCAGGCAGGCACCACAACCTTGAGGACATATGCAAGCGCTGTGGGGACACTGTCTGGTCCAGAGCTGAGGAACAAGAAGGACAATGGCAGAAGCAGGAGAAGTGAAGTGACACTGCTGCCTTTTGACATACTCAGACATGGTTGATTACGTATGGACTGACCCCTGAAGGGGCTAATAGAGGTGCTGGGGGGAACTTCTGTTCAAAGATAACGCTTGATTATGCAGGAATTTAGACAACTCTTCTAATTTTGTTTTCAACCTTCCTTTGTAGCAAATGTTTAACACAGCAGTTGTTAAAATATTTGGCAACATGTTTTGCTAACTGAGAAGCTGGCTGCATCATCCACCACTAGCAAACACTTCCATTCAAACAGCCATCTGAACACACACCGCCCTGCAGTGCCCGTGCCAACAGATGCACGTGGCCCTTTGGTGAGATCCAATGCTGTCTGCAGGGATGATTCATCACTAAGTAGTGCAAATTATGAAGCCCTTCCTCCAAGACCACAAAGACAACCTGAGGAATCCCTGCAGTGTCTGTCTATCCATTGTTTCCTATCTTAGGTTGGATTGAGTCTGAGACTGTGAATACCATTTGTTCTCCCCTGTCCTTTTAAGTTTCCTTGAGCACTAATACTGACAGTTTTTGAAAGCACACATACAAAAGAATGTTTGTTCTGTTAACCATATTATGAGAATACCTGTGCTGTACCATTCTCCACACTACCTGGAATTTCATATTCCTAACATGTAATTTATATTATTGCAGCATACCAAGAACATAGATGCAGCAAGTATACTGAATACCCCAGGAGCTGACATTTTGGTCTGAAATAATGAAAATTGGCAGCCTTTCCACCAAGATCTAATAGCTGTATTCCACTCTAATTCCCAGCTAATAACTGAGTTGCTCTGTTTCTGGAAAGGAAGGTTTGAATTGATGTGACCCCTATTTTGTTCCATCAAAAAGCTGCAGAGTTAGTATAAACTTGTCAGCATGTTCTACTGCTCATCTGCAGCCACTCAAGCTTTTGCAGTTTGTCAGCATGGGTGCTAAAACTTGGTGCTGTGTCTCCATTTCTCTGGTACTGAGGTAACTGATAACATGTAGGACAAAGTCTGAGTGTAGTGAAACCCATCTTCTGGGGTGAAAATGGTACTGCACAGTGTGTTTGCTTGGCTCTTTCTATGCATGCCATTTGGAACAGCTTTCCAGAGTTTAAAAACAAAGCATGACTCCAGTGTAGCATTCAATAATAAATGACTATAGAAGAGGAAAGGCAAAGTAGCACAGGTGGGAAAAAATCAGAGGGATAATCTGAGATAAGACCTGAAATGAGACTGTAAGTCGACAAGTGGGAAAAGTATAAAATGGCTAATCTAGATAAGATCAGGAGTGGATTTAGGGTGGGCAGAGAGCTCAAGGGCTAAACCTGCCGGCTGTATGCTGGTCAGCACTGCAGAGGTGCAGCACAGCCTCCTCACGGCAGCTGCCTCTACCCCCAGTGTCTTCTGAGAAGAGCAAGGCTTCAGATGAAACAGTGAGTGACTTTACACTTGCAACTTAAAAATTCTGCATTTTGTGCACCCATAAAGACTAAAAAAAAAAAAAAAAAAAAAAACACCCACATGCAGAATATTTCAACCGTTTGCTTATTTCTTGTAGTCTTTAGTGCTCCTGTATGCGCTGAATGAAATCACGTTTCACCTCAAAAGTAGAAATAGATGTAGATCATTATGTAAGAACTGGTCTCCAACAGCATAAGCACTGTTAGAGAAATCCCTGGGATTTGACAATGAAATGTGATTTCCAGCCTAGTAATCTAATCCTGAAAACAAAACCTCCTCATCTGACTCATGACTTGCATCTCTACTGCTGACTTAATTCAGTCTGTACCTTCAGAAGTTATGGGCAACTCCAAAACGTCAGGACATTCTACTTCCAAAGTCCTTCCTCTCGGTAGATGTGTATGTAGTCCATTTCCTCCATTAGAATGTCTTAATAGCATTTCTACTTCAGACCTGAAGCTAACAACACAGTCCCTGCCAGTAATGCCCTGAGATCACAACAAACTTGTACAAATAATGGGGGTTAGGCTTCTGTGGAGGATCAGGGTCACAACCAATCTTCACACTGCTGCACTGGATGAACGTAACACATTTGCCTCCGTTTTGTGAGCGGGAATCGCTGCGTTTTAGAGCCACTATCATTCCCCCGTTTTCAGAATCTATCACATATGCTATATCCAGCAAAAATTGATTTGACATGTGCAAACACCTGTTTGGCTGCACCATCCTCAACTAAGTTTTCAAAGGGAACCAGCACATTTTTTCTTTGAATCTATGCCTCTTTTGCTCAAGGACAGTTTTTTTTTTTTTTTCCTGTGCTACCAGCATGGTCTCATTCAGTGCACTGACCTCTATTTCTGACACTTCAGTAGTTTCCTTGGTATCACTGTTCATTTAAGGAGCAGTGAAAAACATCTCTGACCTCTCTCAGAGTTTTCAATCCCTAAATGACCTTCATGTATCATTTTAATCATATTTCCCTGTAACACATTTCAGATCAACATCCCACTGCCCTTAAACAAAATCCCTTACAGTGCTGAGAACTTCTCCTTAATCCTAAAAGGGAGTGGACACATAAACTTCTAGCCAATAGTTTCACTGATTTTCTAAAAAGTTCATTCTTTAATTATATTACCAGAACCCTTCACACTTTCTTGATATTAGGAAGGTAGAGGTGTTTTTTTTTCCTTTAATCAGATGATTGGCTGCTCATGTGGTCTGCTGTAAACCACTCTTCAAAATGCTCAGGAGCGTAACTGCAGCCACCAGACCTCCTCCACCACTATTCAGTTTGCAAATCATACGCTTGCAGGTGGACAGAAAAATAATTCCTCTGTGCCCAGCGGGTGTCTGCCCAGTGCATCACGCAAACCACAATGAATGGCTTGCAGTCAGTTCCAGCTAATGCTGGCCTCCAACAAATACATCCTGGAAATTTTTCATAACCGTGCGCTAGGGCACCTTTCTCCACTAGAATATACTGAGATTCAGGTTTTGCTGCAGTTAGGGCACGGAAGTCATCGGTCTCCCATTTTGAACAAGTTATATAGATAAATGCTCTAGTGCCTGCTCTAGTAGCTCTGTATTTAACATTACTTGCTATTGCTCCGTTAACATCTTGGACACTAGTTGCTATCTCAAACTCTTCATGGGAATGTGTATCACATTTCTACTGAGCGTCTATGCACAAATATTATCTCAGGTTGCTGACACAGCCATTCAAAGCCATATACTCAGTAAATCTCACGTTTCCTTGCTCTGTTAAAGAAGGCATATTACTGACAATCTTTCTTTTAATCTATCATCTGTCCATATTCCTGGTTACCTTCTATCCCAAGGAATTTGCATACTCCGTGGCAGTGACAAGTATCCGTATTAGCTTATCCACCATCATCCCAAAATGACATTTTAAGAGGATGCCAAATGCAACACAAATTGCTATTTCCGTGCACTGCCAAGGAGATGGCTGGCTGTGTGTACATGCTTTCTTTTATTGAGAGTACAGGCCAGAACTTTGCTGATGCTTTATTCAGACAGACACTTGGAATTAGTCAATAACTCCTGTAGGTAATGGAAACTTTTGCTCTTTGCATATTGCTGTAATTATGTGGGCTCTAGGAAGAGACGAAGGGAACCATCTGCTTCTTTGCTGATTCTCCCAGTCCCCGCGTGACTCCCTAAGCCTACTCAGCTTACTCCTAATACTTGTTTAAGGGAGAAGAAACTTCTCAAGGTAGGGCAAGAGCTACACCTTTTCCATCTTCCCTTCCCATTTCTGGGTATCTCCGTCAATTCCAAAAGCTTATCAAGCTTATTCTTAATTATTGGTTTCCTTCCACCATCTTGATGAAATCAATAGCTTGGCAAAGCTCTACTCACCAGTGGTGAGCTTGCCTCAATCACTACGGGAAATATCGGTATCCCTGTATTTTCACTGTTGGCTGAGTGTGTGAATTTCCTTCAGCTCAGTATGGAGGCTTTCCAATCAAGCTAAAGGTGCTGAACAGTACTATAACCAAAAAGTGCTCTGGAGACAAAATGGACTTTGCAGTTTGACAGAAAGATGTATGAGAGGTACACAGCATCAAACGTATCGTTTACAGTATAAAGCTAAGGTCTCCCAGACTATGCAGAACTGGTACAAAGCTTGAACATCCTTCTAAGCAATTCTTAAACAATGAAGTGATTGCAGCAGAAGGGCAAAACTTTAGTTTCTGAGGTGATGGAACCTGGCTGAGTCATTAGCTAAGAATCTCTCTTCCGTGCTGCAGGGTTATGTCTCTGGGGAGCCCAAAGAACTGCCATTCACTAACTCCTAGAGAGGTCAAGCAGCTTTGCTCCTGGAATCTGTAAGCTCCACGGAAGTAAGTACTGTTTGAAGAACAAAGAACATGTAATCTAAACTCATCATTTAACATACTTTTTATTAATTCTCAACTGACGTGCCAATGGGGAAATAACGAATATAGAACAGGAAGAGGTTTCTCTCTCACCCAAGTGTAATTCTAGTGGCAAAGCCTATCACAGGCTGATTGAACACCCACCTCCCATCATCGCATAGTAACTAAAACACCCTGATTCTTTTGCACGCCAAGATTTAAGTCTCACTGACAACTAGAATTTGTTCTCAATTTTTTTTTTTTCAATACTTTAATCTCTTTTTGAGTTAAAAAAAATATGAAAAGCTCTTTTGCTGAATTTTTGGTGAAGTGTCTGATATTTCTTTGTGTACCTCCGTCAACCCAATGAAATCACATTACATCACAGAATCCAAAATTTAAGTAGATTTTACCAACTATCCTCCAGGCAGTTTCACTGTTCATTTTTAATCCATGTAGAGTGCTTAAATACCACAGTGATAAGTGTTTTGTAAAGGCATATAGATAGAATTTGACATTGGTTCATGAAACAGGCAGTCTTCAAGGGCAGCAATTGTAGAATCTCGAAGAAATTGCCATCATTCAGGAAACAAGACATGATTGTCCATCATTGTTGCTGATGGAGAAAATAAAAAGTTGCAGAATAAATATATTCTGTGACAGCACCTGTCATTGGTGAATTCTTTTGCCTGCCATAGCAAAGATAGAGGATGATATATGGAAGACTGCATGTTTTGCTGACAGTTCTCCACAACAATTTCAAAGCCACTAATAGAGTACAGATATTGTTTTTCAGTTCTCACCAGCCCAGCCAACACTTTAATTTAGTATCGATATTTAATTTGTTCCTTTAATTTAGCAATCTGGTGACCCTTCAGTCCCACTTACTATGAATTTAACAAATTATGTCTTCACTTACTAATGAAAGAGGAAAAACTGAAAGGGAAATAAACTGTGAAGTTCTATAACAAAAAACTGTTTTTCATAACTTGTTAAACTTGCTAAGACATGTAAGTACCTCCTGTTCCTTTGTTTACAAGTACTGAAGTAAACAATTAAAGATGCAGTAAATTTTATAGCATACACAGTGTATGCATTGTGATGATGTCAAGGGAAAAGAAATACGTATTTCATCTCTGCATAGAGAAGTTAGCCACTGCTCGCAACAAATGTTCTAATGTAATGCCAGAACATCTGTGAGTAACGTCAAACATGAACCCAGAAAGACCAAATCCACTTCTTAGACTTCCTCACGGAAGAAGGAATTTATGAAAATACTGATAAGCATGTTCAGATTTCATGCAGGTCAACACCTGGAACCTGGAAACTTTAACTAGAAAGTGTGTTCCTCCTCCTTAAAACTTAAAAAGAACAAGTGAACAAAGTGCAGGCAAAGTGGTTCTGATAATCTTTTCTGCTACTACCAAAACAATGAACGTCCCTAATCTACAAGGTATGTTACGTATCTGATTATTTAAATACCCCATTTACTGTTTCTCTTCTGGGTTCAGAATCTTTCATAGCCCCACACTATTATTTAAGGAACTGCGCAACAAAATAAACTAAACATAAGGAAAGGTGCTGCTCATATATACTAGTTTTATATTTAATTATATTTAATTCATAAAACTTCTTATTTAAATGAAGCTGAAGCACAGTTTCCTGTCTGCCAGAGCAGAGTTTCACAACACAAAGGAACCAGGGCTGAGTCCAAGAGAACCTGCAGCTGCTCTACAGAAAGATATTTCTTTCTTTTTTGGAAGGTTTGCTTTTCCAAAATGGCACAACTTCAGTTTGATGGCTGTTTTTTATGTGGCTACTTCAGCTTGTTTTTTTCTTTTTTGGTCTTCCTTCACATTTAAATGAACAGCTTCAACAAAAGGGTGGCAGAATGACAGAAATGCTTGTTGGAACGGGACCGTGGAGGTTGTTTAGTCTCACTTCCCACTCTGGAGAGGAATCCTCTGGAAGGGAGAGATTGAGATAATCTGAATACTTTTTCCTATATAGCATTATTCTCCAGGGAATATGTTTTTCTTCATAGCTCATCCAAACCCTACAACTTGTGTTCACTGCACCGCTGTCTGTCATTTGCCTCTACTGGGAAGAGTATGGCTTTGCTGTCTTTGCAACTCTTTGTCAAGTAGCTGCCAGCTGGTGTCTGCTCAGCCCAGTGTCTCCTGTTCACCAATCTAAATGAACAAAAGTCCCTCAAGTATTCATCACAAGCCATGCGCTCCTGTTTGCTATCTTGGTTGTCATCCACTGGACTCTCCTCAGTTTCTCACCATCCCTATACAGTCAGGAAGCCCAAACTGGATGCATTATCCTGGTTCAGCCTTGCTGCATGGGGTAAAATGAAAACCTCTGCCGGGCAGCTGATGGGGGAAATGGAACTACCTGATGTCACCTCAGACTGCTAAGGAGGACATGTGACATGCAGCACCTTCACACCTTTGCTCTTTCTATCAGCTCCTCTCTTGGAAAGGGCTGTTGCTTACAAGATGAAATATATTTGCAAATTAATTAACTCTGGCCAGTGAGTGAAGAATTAGATTTCCACTAACAGGAATTCTGTCTGAGTGATGGATACACAGAACACTGGAGGAATAAAATAGCAGCCCCTCTTGCCTCCCAAATCTGAATGCTCAGCAATCAGGCAGCCTTTCCCTTCATCAGTCTTTTTTCTCTACACTGTCAACCCTTCTTTTCTAAAGCCAATAGAATTTGCTTTAGCAGATGAAGGTACGTGTGTACTGAGGATTGTATTTGATCTCTGAAAACAGCTCATCAACTCATTAAATAGACAGAGGCCTATTACACAGCAGAACTGTGAAAGGCAAAGAGGAGTTGGTGGTGAGGACAGAAGGGTGGGATTAGCTGAGGGTATGACCGCAGCCTCTGCTGCATAAAACAGTTTCTGATTTCAAGACCTGAAGCAGGGCCAAGCTTGTGTTGAAGAGATCGCAATGCAAGCTGCATATTATGTGAGTTGAAAGTTTCATCTTGTTCTTTCTCATGTAAAACACAAGCTGCATGTCAGAAGGGTTGTATTTGCACAGCTAAGGGATGCTACGGAATACTGGCTTGCCCGCAACAGTGTAGGAAGGAGACTTTCCTGATGGTGTTGGCATATTTGATCATAAGCTTGTGGTGTGATGGAGCATTATAGAACAAAGGTTACATTTTACTCCTGGAAACAGACATTGCTACAGAATTCAGTCTTGGCAGAAAGGCAGAGGGAAGCTCATGGCCCAGTGTGTTACTCAGTCATGCAATAAAGCTTCAGGTGGAGAGCAATGCAGGAGAGGCTTTCATTACACTGCTGCTTTTGCACGCTTCCTCTCTGAGTGGAAAGCCTTCATGAGGCACTTGCATCTCTTGTTGCATTAATTCCACTCTGCAACTCATTAAAGCAGGAAAGCAGAGGCCTAGACAACTCAAGCCATCAGCACTTCATTTAGAGTAGACCTTACAGAATAATGGCATTCCAAGGATGTAAGTGATTACAAACAAAATGAACTGTGCTTGCCCTGAAGAGCCAACAGAACAACAACAAAATTCCAAATCTTTTGGCAAAGAGAATGTTCATTATTTAGGGGAATTAATTTCATCATCAAAAAAAGTCATCAAGTGTTGGCTGGACCGTACATCTAATGTTTGTGGAGGTTCGTTTATATCAGCTACTGAACTAATAACTTCCGAGGTACTTCTTCAAGAGCTGTGGTTGCTGTCATAGTTCCCTGACGAAACTTAAATGTTAGTAATCAGCCCTTTCCCTCTGTAAGATCTCTCCATCATTTGAAATCATACAATGATTTTTCTGTATTTCCTGTTTATTATTGCTAGAAGAAGTCAAAATATGTTACGAGAGCTGTTATATCCTACATCAGAGCTGGGTAATGAGACTTTCTTTAGCTATTATCTGTACTTCCTTATTGAGTGGACGATATTTATGTATTATACTTTTTACATTTAGAAAGGTCATTTAAACAGCAGTTGGGTAGGCAGCATCTGACAAATAATAACGCCGAGCTGGAAATGGAGTGGACAGAAGGACTCAACTAAATGCCGATATTCTGCAGACTAATGAGTGAAGCAGCACGGTGCAGTAGATAAGGCCTCAGAAATCCATAGCTGAATATAGTTAGGGAATGCTGTTCCCTTGGCATAGGAATTAGAAAAACAAACTTCAGTAAATCTAGTTGGAATTACTGTCTCCTTTTGTTCTCTTTGCCCCTCTACTCGCCGTAACCAACTGTGGGGCAAGGAGTGAGTGCCATGTAGCACTGGCCATTCAGAGCTGAAACTCTGCAGGGCAGTCTGGAAGAACTGCTCACGCAGTATCAAAGATGAGCAATACAGTATTTTATTGAAATGACTTCAGCTTAGAGCTAGGACTTACTAACCTGTGGCATTCCACAAGCACAGGCACCACCAACAGCCTTTTTCTTCCCATCAATTGAAGACAGGACACATTAGCACCAGAGCCCAGCACAGGAAGAAAAGGTGTAGAAAGGGATTTTCTGCAGGTTATGTCCCTAGAACTGTAAACACCCTAAAGCTTCAAGCTCTTGTGTAGGCAAGTCTTCAGCAGTTTCCAAACATTTTTACTACAACTTAGGAGCCATAATTACCTAAAGTGAACTGGAAGCTGCTGGGCCCTGGCCTTTATCAGTGCCAGTCCCGGTGTGGCTGAATTAATTATATTGTTTGTGAGAATATTCTCCTGTGTTTCTCCGGAGTACCAGAGGTCATACAGTAAGACTAACAGAAAAACAAGACTCTTGACCCAGCTGTGGTAAAAATGTGCTGAGAGACACAAAATCCCATGCAAAGCCAGTGGCAGAAGTATGGAAATAAAGGAGAAAGACATTGAATGGGTCTTTTCTGTAAAGGCTGTTAAGACAGCTCACGTGTCAGTGGACATGTGGGGCAGTGTGAATGTGTGGTGGGCATATCCCCCCCTACTGAGTGATGCAGATAAGCTGGTAACAACAGACAAGGAGAAGGCTGAGGTAATTTTTTTGCCTTGGTCTTCTCTGATAACTGCTCATCACACTGCACTCAGATGCTTGGTTTAGTAGGAGGGGATTGGTGAAGCAACGTCCCTCCCACTGTAAGCAAAGATCAGGTTTATGACCACCTGAGGAACCTGAGCATCCACAAATCTGTGGGTCCCAATGAGATGCATCCCAGCGTCCTGAGGGAACTGGCTGATGAAGTTACCAAGCCAACTTGATATTTGAAAAGTCATGGCAATCAGGTTAAGTCCCTGCTGACTGAAAAAAAGGCAACATCACACCATTCTTAAGAAGAGTAAAAAGGATGACACCAGGAGCTACCAACCTGTCAGTCTCACCTCTGTGCCAGGAAAGATCATGGAGCAGATCCTCCTGGAAGCTATGCTAAGGCATATGGAAGGCAGGGAGATGATATAGGAGAGCCAGCATGGCTTCACCAAGGGCACATTCTGCTTGCCCAAACTAGTGGCCCTTTATGATGGTGTCAGTGCAACAATGGACAAGGCAAGAGCCACTGACGTCATCTATCTGGACTTCAGTAAGGTCTCTGACACAGTACCCCACAACATCTGTTCAACGGATGAAGAACTGGCTGCAGGAACAAGTCCAGAGAGTGGTGGTCAATGGCTCAGTGTCTGGATGGATATCAGTGGATATCTGGTGTTCCCCGGGGCTCAGCACTGGGACTGACACTCTTTAATATCTTCATCAAAGACATCAACAGTGGGGTTGAGTGCACCCTCAGCAAGTTTGCTGATGACACCAAGCTGTGGGGGTGCAGTCAACACACCAGAGGGACAGGATGCCATTCAGAGGGACCTAGACAGGCTTGAGCAGTGGGCACAGGCGAACATCACAAGGTTCAAGAAATCCAAATGCAAGGTCTTGCACCTGGATCGAGGTAACCCCCACTACCAATACAAGATGGTGGATGAAAGGACTGACAACAGCCCTGCCAAAAAAGACTTAGGGGTACTGGCAGATGGCAGCTGGACATGAGCCAGCAATGTGCCCTCAAGGCCCAGAAAGCCAACCATATCCTGGGCTGCATCAAAAGAAGCGTGGCCAGCAGGTTGAGGGAGGTGATCCTGCCCCTCTATTCTGTGCTGGTGAGGCCTCACCTGGAGTACTGCATCCAGATGTGGAGTCCTCAGTACAGGAGATACATGGACCTGTTGGAGTGCATCCAGAGGGGGCCACAAAAATGATCCATGGAATGGAACACCTCTCCAATGAGAACAGACTGAGAGAGCTGGGGCTGTTCAGCCTGGAGAAGAGAAGGCTCTGAGGTGACCTGATAGCAGCCTTTCAGTCTCTAAAGAGGAGCCACAGAAAAGAAAGGGACAAACTCTTTAGCAGGGTCTGTGGTGACAGAACAAGGGGAAATGCTTTCAAGCTTAAAGAGGATAAATTTAGGTTAGATATAAGGAAAAAGTATTTTACAGTGGTGAGGCACTGGAACAGGTTGCCCAGAGATGTAATGGATGCCCTGCCCCTGGAGACTTTCAAGGTGAGGCTGGATCAGGCCCCAGGCAATCTGATTTAGCTATGCGTGTCCCTGTTCATTGCAGGCGAGGTGGACTAGATGACTTTTACAGGTCCCTTCCAACTCTAAGGATTCTATGATTATAAGATTCCATGATTCTATGGAGCAAGGGAAACAATCATACTCTGCGGAGCAATGCCAAGTACTAACAGTTTGCATGGTGATGGACTAAGCCATCATTTGCAGAGGCTTCTGAGGAAGATAGGGAGAGATGGAAGTCTGATAGGCTGTCAGTGGTAGCTCATT
Organism: Alectoris magna; assembly: GCA_030625065.1. NCBI lineage: Eukaryota > Metazoa > Chordata > Aves > Galliformes > Phasianidae > Alectoris > Alectoris magna. The sequence goes on from CM060560.1 coordinate 114,876,106, forward strand.
ATGTATTTTGACCATCAACCCCTTGTAGGGAGGGAAAAGCAGCCACCCAGCCAGGGCAGGTATATAATCTGATTGATGCTTCATAAGTGGCTTTCAAAAACTTGACTGAGCATGAAATCTCCTCATTAAAGTTTATGTCCTGAGTGAGTGGGGAAAAGAGAAAAAGAAGGAAAGGGACCAAACCAAAGGGAACCAAAGCTGACAGGAGGATGGCAAATTTATATCTAGGCATCCACTTAAACATGATACCCAAAGCTAATCGGCCAACACCAAAACAGGTTCCGGGTTCCAACAAAAAATAAAGGAAAGGCTATCTCTTTTTCCCTCTGCAGAAACATAAAAGTAACTGAGAGCAATAAAATCAGAACCCATGGCATCCCTAGAACTCAGGTACCTGCTCTGTTTCACCAAAAAGTCTTAAAGCACTGCACAATAACCAGGTACAAATAATCTGCTGGAACCGTATCTGTAAATATCACGCTTAACCCTCTGCATTTCTGTGGTTATGCAGAAAGCATATGCTGCTTAAACAGTTTCTATGTCCTTGCTTTCTGTCTGCCTAATTGGAAACTGGGTGGGAGCTGAGCTCAACAACTAAATAGGGGCTGTTAAAGCTTCAGGAAGAAGAAAGCCTATCAAGATCTCAAAATACTCTCACATAGCTATGTCCCAAAGGACGAGGGTAACATTGGAATATTTCAGCAATGTTCGTTCTGATTTGAAAACAAATTGGTCTGCCTCGCTTTCCTCCCCTTTTGTGTTGTTTGTTTTTTTTTTTGTGCAATTATTCTAGCTAATGAGTTTACTGGCAGAAATGTTCACAGAAACAGCAAATTTTAGCAGCCATTGGAGATTATTTGTGAAGAGTGAATTTAAAATTCTTAATCATAAGCATTCGCTGCAAAAATGTGCTTCAAAGGCCTAGGCCCATCCCATCAGGGACTAGCACTACTCTAGGTAACCAGTGTGTGCAATCAGAGCTCATCAGTCAGATCTGATTTCAAATATTCACAATAAATAGATCATGGACAAGCTGTAAGTCAAAAATTATTCATGGAAATTATTTGACAAATGATTTTGAATGCTGAATTATTCAAGAAGATCACACAATGTTCACAGACAATTCCCAGAGAGAAAGAAGGGTAACATTTGTTTTGTAAGTCTGTGATTGATTCTTCATCCAAAGCTGCTCAAAACACCCTAGTGAATAAAGTTAGCCTGAGCCTCATAGTGGCTATCTAAAACATGAACATTTAAAGGCCCTCTTTTCAGGAGAAGGTGCTGATTTGTGGGTTCTGTCTTTGCAATTAGCCAAGCAAACACCCTCCAGCAGTGTTTCCAGGAGAAAGGGGAATGTGGGTCTGTGTAGGGCACCAGTTGGAGCTAACAGCAGCAGTATCTCTGCAAACAATTCACAACACTGAACAACTTCTCAGTGACCCAGAATCACTTCCACTATTTGGACAAAGTGACAATTTTTTACAAGGCTGGAAAGGTTATTCTGCTCGCTGCCCAGCCACACTGTGCCCACGTTACTGCTCCTTCTGAGGGGTTCAAAGAAAGACCCAGTTACCCCACAAACCATTTCACCATTAATGTGCATGCACTTCTGTGGCTCCTGTTCTTCCTGAGCAGCACTATGGATTTGTTTTTAAAAAAATAAAAGAAAAATAACCTGCCCAGCTAATACAGTGGAGCACTCACAGAAGCAGACTCCATATAAGGATGTGGGTTTAAACAGCCATGCTGGCTGTCAAGAATGCTATATCAAATGAGTGACATGTGATGATCACTGCCATTTTATGTTTATTGTCATGTTATTTTTAAAAGGCAGCACCACGCTTAGCATCTCATTGTGACTGTACCATCATCTTTGAGCATCACCCACCCAGAACCTGCCTCTGCACCTGAAGACTTGGGTAAACAAGAGTCACAAGCATAGCATTGAGAAAAGTGCAAGGTTCAAGAAACAGTTTGTAAGAATACAGGGGGGGGAAAAAAGAACAAGAACTGCTTGTTTAGTCTAGGAAAACCTGAGGTATGACATGATAACAGTCTCTCATTATGTAAAATGTAGCAAATATGATGGTGATCAATTGTTCTCTGTGTCTGCTGAGGATAGAACAGGAGGTAATTAATTTAATTTGCAACAGAACAGAATTAGATAAGATATTCAAAAGAAATTTCTATCTGCAAGAATAAGAACTAGAAGTTCACTACCTCGGGCTGTTATACAATCTCCCTGCCAGGAGATTTTTTTTTTTAAGGTTAGACAAACTTTTGTCAGAAATGGCCCAAGCAGCTTAATCCCCCCAGGGCTACAGGACGGACTAGAAAACTTATGGAGAGCACAGCACTCTCCTGATTTAAGCTCTGCTCTCGTGAAAGTTTCAGTCATCCACGAGTCCCACAAGTACCCCAAGCTGTGCCCTCCCTGAAACATAGGCAGTGCTCCAGAGGGGATTTCCAGATGCAATGCAATGCAATGCCAGGGGTCACCTTGCCACCTAAGAAAAAGTGCCTACCGCAGAATTTGAAAATGAATTAGATTTATCTACAGGGTACTTTAAATGTAATTTTTGCATGATTCGAAATAAAAGGACGTTTTATAGAAGCACCTATTCCTTCCTCAGTGAGTGAATGAACAGAGGTACCTTAGACCTAGGAAAAAAGAAGATTAAACTGAAGAGAATGAAAGATTACAACTCATATACAACTCATGTCCTTTTCAATTTTTTTAATTTTTTTTCCCCCCCACAGATTCAAATGCTCATACACAGGAGGCTCCAGATAGTCTGCAACTACCACTCAAAGTCTTATCGTCCCTGAGCTCAGGTGACTGCTGTTCTGAAGAGCCATTTGCCAGCTCTGGTGAAGACTTTTCTCCAGACTTTTAAAAACTCTTATCTCCCTTTGAACATGGAACATCTCAGGTTGCCAAGGTAACACTGCGTTCTGCTTCTCCAACAACCAGAACACTGCTTTTAGATCTTCTCCCTTACGCAAGTCTGCGTAAGTCAATGCTCCCCAGTCTAGAAGACCAGAGCTGCAAGCTCACAGGTTTTGCCCCTCTCAGGCTCTGATATTTTTGAACTCACTTGTATGCCCACTAAGAAAAGCACTGTGCCCACCTTTCCTGCCCTCTGAATCTCTTCTCTTCCGCCAAGACACAAATGTTTTATACATTCCCATGGACCACAGGAATGTATTCATTGGGTTTGCAGCCTTTCTTCATTTTGATCACATCTCAGCGTCTACTTGTTAGTTGTGAACACGTACGTCTTTACAGATGTTGGGGAGGCTAGCTCTAAGACCAGTAGACCAGATAAGCTAAAATAAAGCACAACCAACAAGAACTCCTTACAGGAATATGTTTATCTGAAACAAAAGAAACACTTCCAGGCCTGGAACTTCATGCTACTCTGTAAACTTGGCAGAAAAACATCTTCCTTGCCCTGTTTTGTAACTACCTACACTCCTCTAGTCCTTGCTGCAAGGAAAGAGAAGCAGAGACGAAGTGCAAGCAAACAGGCGGTAACACAGCCCTTCTCACACAATGTTCTCTTTGAAAATTTCTACCCTCATACGAGAACAAGTATGTCCTGGTTTATGGAGAGTGTTGCAAGTAGAATCCCACAGCCTCTGAGGGCTCGCATGAGCAATATACTTCTGATCAACTCATTTTTGCCTTGGGTCAGAGGTACTCTGCCTCTGTGTGAAACAGCTGCTCTTGCTGGATTCCTGTGGACCTGAGCATTCCTGCCTCATTTCTGCACACGTCAGATGATGCTTCTATAAAGCTGTTCTTCTCTGCCTCCCTGCTTGCACCCTCCATCTCCCCACTAGCAGTTCCAGGTGGTGAATCAAACTATCAGATCCACAGGAAAGAAATAGGGATGAGAAGATAGATTGCCTACACAATTCCTCTGTTTCTCAGACTTTTGGTTTTACTCCTGCTTCACCCTTAGGCCAAAACCTCTGCCTAGATCTGAGGTAAGATGCTGCGGTCCTTAACTCTCAGATCTAGTTTAGTTCACTTTTTTTTTTTATTCATCATACAAGCAAGAAGCAAATTTAATTAACTCTAACCTAGTCCAGTCAGATACAACACTGGAATGAGCTTTTTGAAAACTAAGCTAAGGATTCCACCCTTTTATTGACATTTGTTGAGACCAGTACTGTACAAACTGTACAGCATAGCAGTAAATGCCAAGTCTGGCCACCACAACCTTGTCTGCTCAGTCGCCCACCTGCTCCGATATTAGGTTAAATTGAACTAGTAGCAATTTTCCTGTAAATGTTGACAACGCTCTAGACAATGCTTCTGAGTGCTTCCTGGCCTAATGGGTAAAATGTCATTCTCCCTGCAGTAATTACAGGTTCTATTGTACTTTGAGAAAAATTGCAGTGGACAATACATGAACATTTCAATGCTGTGATCACATGATGAGCGGCGCAGTGACTTCTGGGTGACAAGGTTCAATGCCATGATAGTAACAGAATGACTGAAGCACATTTGCACGTCCCGTTCTTGTACACTACTGCGTGGCTGCAGGAAGCTGGAAGGAAATAAGGTTCCTAAAATAATCTTCATAATTAATTAATTGTGTTACAGAACCAGAAGCAGTCCTTCACTGTGGCTGTCTAACTGCTCAAGAGTACAGACAAGCTGGCAGGTGGGGGAAGGGAGGGCTGGAAGGAGCTAATGATTTATATGGGAGATCTTGGTAAAATTTCAGTGATATTAATGCTTGACAAGTAAGGTACTTCTGCTCTTAGCACCACGTCTGTCAGGCTTGATTGTTTCACAGTCAGTTCACTCTTAACTGGAATGTTTCCGCCTTGACAAAATCTTCAATAGTCTTAAACAGTTTAGGGAAGGAAAGATGGTCCACGGGTGAGGGAGATATGGGACATGCAAGTGACACACAGGGAACATCAGTTGTGCCTCTGCTGAAAACTCTTTGGGTTTATCTTGCTTGACTAAAAGAAAATACATCAGCTGGGATAAGAGATGCTGAGGAAATAAACTGTATGGTGTTAAAAGATATAACCTACTGAAAACAATGGCTCTGGTTTTGGCTCATGTTAAATCAGTTCTCATTTCAAAGACAGCATGCACCAAATGTCTTAGATACAAGTGATGGTTTGCAGGCATTTGAACTCCTTACTCTAGAAGTGTGTGAAATTGCCTCTACTCCCATCCGTTTGCCCAGCCAGTGGCTTCTCTTTGGCTCTAAAAAAGGCTACAACACACTCATTACTATTCACATGGAATTACCAGCCTTACCCTACTGCTTGAGTTCCTCCTTTACAGTTTTTTTTTTTTTTTCCTTTACACCATTGTTCATTTGCTTCAAGCAATTCTGAATCTTATGACATTCCCAAGAGTCTTCTGATTCTATATACTTGTTTAAAAAACTTGAAGGAAAAAGGACAACAACAAAACTATCTGCTGAAGTTAACCATTACCATGTAAATCCCCTTTGGCTCAAACATGGATTTTTCAAGCTGAATAGAGAATACAGAAGTGGGAAGTGGAGCAGGATTGTTAAAAGATCTAAGGCAAAAAAGCAGGTCTTTGACACCGATGAATTTATACGAATTTCTTCTCTCCCTCCTTAAAATCTCCAATGCCACAGAAATCAAATACAAATACATATATAGTTGTTATAGCCAAATGACCACTTTGGAAAGACAACAAGGACAAAAAGTGATAGTAAATCTTACTCAGAGGCTAAGAGCTCAGAGTCAGTCAGCATTCCCCGTCATGGGAAGAAGGTCCAGAAATAAGTCTAGGCAGAGCTTTAATGTCCAGGAGGATTTACAGTGCAGAGTAGCTCCTAGAGAGCTGTAGGGGAAAACAGCTTGAGACCCCTCCTCCTACTCCTGTTTTTTTGCCCACAGAGGATTCATTGGATTTTTGTCCTAATCTTCCTTTTTCTTTTCCACAATGCAGTCAAGGAAAAGAGAATGAACAAAATGCTAGTGAGCTACAATAAACAAACCCCTCTCCTTCTAGTTCCTTCTCTTCAACTGTTATGCACCACCATTCACACCATCCGAGAGATTAAATTAGACCAAGAATTTTCTCAAGAGCGGTAAGCACTTCTTCCAGAGCTAACTTTTGTCCCTTGCCTATGTATTTTTTGCTCCTTTTGCACGCCCATCAGCAATTGTACTGACATCAAATGTCTCACTTTGCTGTATACATTCAAAGGGAAGGTCCTGTCAGCCACTGAAAACGTTTGAGCTCCTGAATGTTAAACAAGCATTTGAGGTTCATGGTGATTTTTGGACCTAGACCTTGTTTGCTGAGAGGTGAAGTGACCCCACTACCTTTCCACTTGGAGCTGTGATAGAGCTATGACAGTGCTCACAGGGATAAAGTGCTTTCTTAGTTCTCCTTTAACTTCTAATTTGCTTGCTCTAGAAACACCCTCATAGGATAGGTAATGACAGTGCAGTATTGCTGCAAACCACGACCAAAAAGGAGCGATTTTCTTCCCACCTCACCTTGCTTTATAGAAGTATAATAGCACTTATTTCAGGTGGAACTATTCCAGATTCTCTCTTATATATGAGTACTTGTGAGTGTAGCGTGACACAAAATATATGTGGGATCATCTTTTGGACCTTCCTAACTGCAACACTTTAATGCAGTACGAAATGTCCCACATGTACCTCACACTTGGTATCTTCTAGAGGTAAGCAAACCTTTCACCTTCGGCTTCCTCTGGCCCCTCCTCAGCCTTCCATGAAACATAACTCCTCTTACTGTTAGGTTCCCATACTTCAGGCACAGCCCTCTCTTGATGGAAGCAGATAAGCCCCAGGGCTGCTGGAGAGCTGTAAGGTTAGTAATTACATTGGCCTCTCCTTTAGCATCTCCTCTCTTGTAGCTGAGAGGGAGGTGTGAACTTCAACAAATCACTGAGTTGCACGATCGCCATGGAAACCAGGGATGAGCACCTCTTGTGATGAAGACAAATGACTGGTGAGAGGGTATTTTTTCCCCCTTATTGTTTTGCATTAAATATCTAAAACTTTAGATCTGAAACAAGTCAGGAATGTTAAACAGATGTATAGCAACAGCTCAGAGCAATTGCATAAAGAACAGTTGATGCACTCAAAAAAGGGCTTTCATAAGCGCTCTCAGAATCTCGTACCGTCTGAAAGACGTACAGGATAATTTTGGTACACAGGATGGCCCCAGTCTGGGGAGAAGAGGGGGCTGCAGAGCAGCAATGCTTTCGGTATGTTTGAGCTCTGTTTCCCGTGGAATTTCACATTCTTGATATGGTGCAGCATAAGGTGTGAGCAGGTGTTCACAACCCACATGTCACTAAGACAGCTCATGTGGGGGCAGGCAGCACTGTCGTGTTATTTCACTGGAAAACAATTAAGTAGAAAATAAAGTTTCCTTTCACTGGGAAGGCACAATGGCTTGTCTGTTTTTTGTGCCCTGATGTTCCATACATTTCCTCATGTTCTCACATCTAACTGTAGGAATTTCCCATTTCTTCCTCATTGGAATCCATAGAAATTTTCAAAGAGATGACCTTCATTATTGACAACAGGAGCAGTGTACTTCTGCAGATAAGGAGTAGTGCTGTGGCACTCCTGTTTCAAGAAGAAACAGAGCTCCATTACACTAGATATTCTTTGTGCCTACAGTAAGAAACTAAGGCCTGCTTGAAAAAATAAAATATATAAAATTGCAACACAGGGAAAAGATGAAAAGGAAGAATAATTATTTTTTTTTTACTTTGTAAGCTTGTACCTTATTTATCCAAGAGGCACTTCAGTGTTTTCCCAAGGTCTCAGATAAAGTACATGCCTGCAGCTGAAACGGAACCCCTAAGTCCTGTCTCCTGTTGCCTTAATTACATAATTAGCATCTTATGTAAGGTAGTTGTCACTAACACGTAGTTCAACACACAATACCTAAATAAATGGAAGTACCATATGCTGGCACACTACAGGTGCATGCCCTTCAGAGTCCAACAAAACTGGTGTGTTTGCAAGAAAGTGTAGCTACAGCAGTGCAGACCTCTACATTTAACAATTCAACTCAACAGAAACAAAATGAAATTTCCCACCAGAATATCACTCTTCCATAAATAGGCTTTGTCTTGTCCCTGGCTTTGCATGTATGAAGACATGTTGTGAATTCCTACTGTAGAAAAGCTCCTACTGCTCACTTTCTCTGAGCTTCCAGTATCAACACTTCCATCTGAGTTTCCAGGTGGCTGAGCCTTGGGGAACCTGTCTGGTTCTTTCTCACCATGATTTGCAGATCTCCCTGACCACTCAAGTGTTCCATTTCCTCTGTGTATTGCTGGCATTTTTGTTTTGGTTTGTTTTGTTTCTCTGGGTGGGGGGTGGGGGGGGGAGGTTCCCTACTTAGCAGTTGTGATAGCAGCACTTAGAACATGAACTTTCCAGGTAATTTAAGGTCAGGACAGGGAACAAATGCTAGTAAGCTGAAATAGAGCTATGGAAAATACAACAGAAGCAACTTAACACCCATCACAACCACAAGTGTTACAGTTACAGTACGTGAGCAAGGAGCAGCATGTGTAGAACAACACAACATTCAGTGCCATGGGTACTGACCTGTCCTGCATTGACATGTATTACCTGAAGACACAAGTCTTCTGAAGGCGCAAGCAGACCTTTGGCGGAGTACAGACTACCTGTCAGAGATCTCATGTTTTTTTATGTTTCAATGCTTTCAGAAGAATGAGGTACTTATTGTTTTCAGCGTGGTCTTCAATTTGATATCATTGCCATGCAGCACCATTGCTAATTTAGTGATGCTTATTTTTTGCCTCCCAATAGTCACATAGACACATCTGCAAGGATGGAACTCAAGTTTATTATTATTATTATTATTATTTGAAAACATATTCCTCTGCACTTCTGCGGAAGCACAAAAACTGCAATAGCTCTTAACGTTACACAGCCTGGACACTCAGCAATACAGCTTATGTACACACACAGGCAATTACAGTGTATTAGGTAGGTGCTTCAGAACCGTACAACTGACGTAACTATGCAGGGAAACCATCACCTAAGTGATTAGTGCAAAAATATTGTTCCACAAATGTGTGCATGCGACACAAACTTAACTTCAGTCATCTGCTCGCTTCCAGCAAGTTCACCAGCTAGTGAATTCCCTGATAAGAGTCTTCATGATAAGTTACTTCATGAGAAGACAGGAAATTTCTGAATTCATTAAAAACTGTATGAGAGAAGTGCAATATTCCCTGCAAGAACAAGATCACTGTGTGATCTAGGACTACAGCGACCAGCAGGTATAATAAGACTCAGTGAACTGATGGAAAACACATTATTAGTTAAGGATTATTGCAAAGCCGGTAATATGTTTATGGACGTTAGCTAGCAAGTAGCTCTGAACAACAGCTATGAGAAAATCTTAGACTTGTCAAATCAATTCTCCTCATCCATTGATTTGCACAAATCCAAAGTACAGCCGGACACAATGGCAGGCTGGGAGAGGTCATCATACACCAAGACGTGTCTCTAAAAGGCAGATCCCCACAAGCCTTTCCAGCCTTCTGAAATGAAGTAATAACTAGAAAACTACATTCAATAATATACTGAAGGTCTACTGAAATCTATGAAGATTTGTCTCTGCTTGAATAGGCTCAATGCATGGCCACAGACTAACTTCCAAGCCAGCAGTGCTCTGTAACAGACAAGTATTTTCTCTGGCCATGTGTCTGGTCCATCAGTATGGGAACAACTTTTGTCATACCACTGCTTTAACTGATTTAGACACGACTGCATGGTATAATGCTAAGAGGGAGAAGCAGAATAATCCAAGGAATAACACCTGAAGCAGGGTAAGGGACTTTGTTTTACCACATACTGACTCATTCTCTAAGAGGAATGAGGAAAACAAGAAAAAGACAATTTCATCCCAATGCTGCAAGCTGTTTGCTGCTGACAACTTTACAGGGCAGCTCATCCACCTTCTGGGACATGCCTATGCTGCTACTAAGGCAGACAGAGCTGAGTCCAGACCCCAAGAAGTTGCAACAAGAAAGCAGATATATTGTACCTTCACGTAGAAAGACCAAACTCCATGTTGCTTGAGACAAACTCTTATGAGCCTGAAGAAAATTGGACAAATACTACAGCTTTCATGCCATTGGCAGCATCCCACTTTGTGGACTCTGAGGTGTCAGCTGTGCTAAAGCCCAGAACTGAGTGACAGAGCACCTTTTCCAAAGTGATTCTGACAGCAAGGTCTGAGCAAATCCCTTCTCTCCAGATTTCCAATTTAGAAGCATCCGTGACCTCCCTGCTCTGGAGCTCTGGAACTTCTTTTCCAGTTACCTATCCAGCAACACCAGAAGGATGGAAAGGATTGTGCTGGGGGGACCCAGGTACTCCAGAAATCACTAATTCACATGACTTGGTTTGCCTTGTGCTAACACAAGGTTTGATTCAGACATCAGGCTTGATTTTTGGGTGGTCCTGCGTGGAGCCAGGAATTGAACTCAATGACCTTTGGGGGCTCCTTCTAACTCAAGATATTCCATGGTTCTAAGGTTCTAACTGATTGGGCCTACTTCTGCCACATAAAAACAACTGGGTTCACTACAAACACCAAAATATTATTGCTTCTTTGTTTTACCTTAGGGTAAAATACTCATTTTCTGTGGAAACAGTCAGCGGAAATATTGTAATATCTGCCTGCACAAGCAATCACCATATTGTTCTAATAGGAATTTATAGCAACCTGAAAAATGAGAGAGTCCCAAAGCACTTTAGCTACAGCAGTATTCTCAACTACCTGCCCAGGCACAGAGCTAAATGGTTTGACAACTGCACAGAGGACACGCGGAGGAGTCGGGGCACTATCCATGCCTCCCAGTGCCAGAGCTCTTTGGTATTTTAATTACAACGTCATGCTGAAATCTGAAAAAAAAAATGCCAGCCAGATTGCTCACCTGCTAAAAAGAGAGCGTACAATGGCAGCAGCTCCAAAACCACCTTCCCCTGAGCCCTGCCTTGTGTATACGGGGGCCAGATGTTCCTTTGGCATGGGTCACTCTTCTTCAGACAGGTACGCTACCTCTAACACTCACTCCCTCACCCCACACATACTACAGAAGGCTGAAGTGGATCACAACCAGGTCCTTTTCTCTCTGATCGCTTCTTCCCGTGAGTTGGTTTAATATGCACTAGGCAGCCCCTCTCTTTGCAGTTCATTTTCCGGCTTGCTCCCAGCTATGCCCTGTTGTTTAGACACTTTGATGCACTGGCGTCTACGAACTGCTTGCCAGAAGCACCCACACAAGCAGACACATTTCCAGACCTCAAAAGACTGACCTAGAGACATTTTTTTTCTTAATACTGACATTTTAACAGAGCACCAGAAGCAGGAGCCCTGCTTGGTGCGCCGCATTGCCATGCCTGTGTACTGAGAGATTTAAAGGGACAGCGGAACTCTAAAAGCAACCCTTTACCAGCCCATCCCATCACTTACATTTTCTGCTTGCCATTTGCTAGCTCAGGTCGAGATGCTCCCACTTAGTCAGTTCTTCTCACTGGACTTAATTAAGCGCTGGGAGTTATAAATAACCGGGCTGAAGGATCAGTCTCATTAAAAATTAAAGTCCATTAAAAAAAAATAATAAAAATCTGGACTATTCATATTATCACACGGAAAACTACTATATGTTTTTCTTTTTTTAATGAGAGAATATGCAGATTGAGCCACTCGAGAGCCTTCTTTTTCTGCAGCTTTGATATTAATTTTAAAAGTGCAAAACTGAAAAAAAAAAAAAGAAAAAAAAAAAGTTTTGAAGCGAAGAAACTTCACTGCTGCCACCAAAACTTATTTGGACTCCAACTGGAAGAAAAGCGGTTTCAGAACTACTCATCCCCTCATCTCTTCATCACAAGAATAATGATCTCTTCTTGAACATAAATGTTAGTTGGCAGCGTTTTCAACCTACATAGCTCTCGATTCTGCTACCACATGAGGTCTCAGAACAAGAGAGAAAATAGCTTGCTACAGGGAAACAAACTAATCTATCTCTACTACCCCAGTTAGAATAACCTCAACAAAAACTGCAGCAACAGCACAAGTTTAGAGAGAATATCGGACTTCAGTTCCCATAACCATCCCAGAGGAATTAATACCATTGTAGAATCATAGAATGGCCTGGGTTGAAAAGGACCACAATGCTCATCTAGTTTCAACCCCCCTGCTACGTGCAGGGTCACCAACCACCAGAGCAGGCTGCCCAGATCCACATCCAGCCTGGCCTTGGATGCCTCCAGGGATGGGGCATCCACAACACCCATGGGCAACCTGTTCCAGTGTGTCACCACCCTCTGAGTGAAAAACTTCCTCCCAGTATCTAACCTGAACCTCCCCTGTCTCAGTTTAAGACCATTCCCCCTTGTCCTATCACTATCCACCATTGTAAACAGTCATTCTCCCTTCTGTTTATATGCTCCTTTCAAATATTGGAATCATCTGAGACTCATATTTTGAAGCAACCATTCTGAAGCTCCATTCATGTAGCAAATTGTCGCCAAGTCAAAAAATTATTAACCATGCCCAAAAAATCATAACATAACTTAATCAAATCAACTTCTTTCTAATTTTCCCTCTGTAATGTGATGTCAGGATTGAGATTATAAATGCAATCCATGTGTTTCCAGATATGTTCGTGCAACCAGAACAGCAGGAAACCATTTTTTTATTTTGCGTATTTCAAACAAATAAAGAGGGCGGAAGTTCTCACAAAATCTTGTCAGCTGCTGCAGTTGTTCAGGGCAGAGGGATGCTCATGAGGCTTATCATAAATTCAGGGTCTGGCAACACGATGCCAACAGAAAGCTGCTGCTTTACAGACACTGCTTGGCTGGAGAATGGAGCAGGATATTTGGCACCACTGGAGATGCTTCCCAGACCACCTCAGGGCAGAGCACTGCCTCCTGGGGGGGGGGGGGGGGGGGGAATATATGAATGTGGATGCTACATCCTTCTGCCTTGGTGAGTCACTGCTCACCCTCCAGGGCTGAGCCAACACAGAAGGAGCAGCACTCACACTGCCAGGGAACAGCAGGCTCAGATTTTGCCAGAAGAAAAAAAAAAAAAAAAAAAAAAAGAAAAAAAAAAAGAAAAAAAAAGAAAGAAAAGAAAAGAAAACAATTCAGCAAGGAAGAAAACGATCCCCTCTTTCATCTTCCCCTGGGCTTGCTTACAACTTCTCACAGCCACTTAGAGAAGCCAGGCTCCCAGGGACAGAAATACCAATATAATCTCAGTCCCTGAAACGTGAAGGCTATCTTCCCAAGTGTCAGGGGGAAAGAGCATTCCAGCCATTGTGAGAGCTGGTGATAATTCTTGCTCCCAGGCCATTTGTAATGATGTCTCATTTTCTTCCGGTGCCATATAACTTCTCTATTATCCACTGGCACCGCAGCTGTTGATTTCTTGTTTTCTCTGACAGAACTGTGCAGAGACTTCTTAAACCCAGCGCCTCCCCACAAGAGTTGGTTTTTTGTTTGTTTGTTTTTTCCTGGGGGGGAGGGAGGGGTTGCCAGAAAAACAACCACCGATTATTCCTGAATTGCAGCAGCGAGGTTTCATAATCGCCATCAGAGAAATATTAATGTAACAGAAGATATACCTACAATTGGACCCCTCAGACAAGCTACGTCTAACATATTCCCCATAATAAGGAGCTCTGCTTTGAACCAAGGCATCAGCCTTAATAAGCTGTGCTACTCCCGCCGTTCCTGCTAAGAGGCTACTCGGACACCTCGTTAAATACCCTTTTTTCTGAGGTTTGAAATCTAGTAGAGCTAAGTGCATTCTGCTGTGAAAATGACAGGCTCGCCACCACAGCTTAGGAGTAATTGCTGGAGAGGGGATTTCATTTCATTAAAATTTGTGTTTTTGTTTTTATCATGTTTCCTATTATATATATATATTTTTTTTTCAGCAGTGCACCTAGCTGGAGAACGCAGTCCTCCCGCCACTGCAGCCCACAGAACTGCTTACATTGGAGTGCTACTGGAATGCAGCAGTCCCTCAGCAAGGGAAGCACATGACAGTTTGGGCTGAAGAGAGAAAAAGGTTATGAGGGGCACTGTAACAGATCCTACCACTCTTTTCACATGGATTCAGAGAGTCGTAGAATCATTATGGTTGGAAAAGGCCTCTGAGATGCAACAGAACAATTACTTTTATGCCCAAGTCGTGTAGATGAGCCCCATCAGGCTCCGAGGTCCTTTGAGAAGAATGGGGTGATGCCACCTCTGCCAGACAGGACTAAAGCGGGTGCCCAGCAGAGAGCACCTCAGTCCCCCTGAACACAGCCCCTGGACACTCTGAGCACTGCACATGGCTGGGCCCAAGCACCAGGGGAGTGAAAAAGTCTCCCCTCTAGATGCAACGGGCAGAGGATGGGTCTGCAAGGTTATGACAGGTACAGAAAGATAGTAATGGGCTACTCAGATCAGGGCTTGAGTGATCGCAGCAATCCTAAGGAGGAAGTGCAGGCTCTTGTGCCATTGCCTCCAGATCACATCAACACTTCAGAGAGAAAGACAGGGCTGGATGATTCAGTAACTCTCACAAGCTGTTTCAGGCTCTAAAGAGTAGCAGATGCTGTTTCCTCTCTCCCTCTTCCTCTTTTAAATACAAAGAGCCCTGCAAAATCATTCTCTCTGCACAGAACAAATAGTTCATTAGCATTTGCCTTTATGAGAGTGGGAGAGTAGATTTTGTACCTTGTCTGATCAACGGTTGTGCCAATTTTTCAGGGCTGCCTTGCTGAAGCAAATGCAATAACGTTTCATTATACAACCCCAAACCCAAAAGGATACTTAGTATGCACTGAACCGGCATCAGCTAGCTGCACTGAAGGCTGCACTGCTCTCCAACAGTGCCAGCAATCTCTTAAATCAAGAACTGGACGAAGGCTCATCTAGTGGTAAGGGAGAGCGTGGCCAAAGATAAATGTATTACGTCCAGCTTGGATGCTGACAACTTCAGTTTTCTTTGATTTAGCCTCCCCACCCAAAATGAAAGAATGGCAACATCAGCAACAGCCCCTAAAGTTCCCTGGTAGTTTGCAATTAAACACAGCTCCTCTGAGGGGGATACTAGAAGAGTGGATGGGACTGCTACAGTATGAGCTTGAAATAATCAACATATTGTGACTGTACAGACAGACCCTGCAGTGGCTGTGGAGGGAAACGGATGGGAAGACCAGACAGGAGGAAAGAAGCAGAGATGTGAAAAGGAACAGAAGAGAGGGAGATAAAGTAATAGGAAAACGAAAGCAAAAGTTTTGCAACATTGCCTATACTGGCTCTTTGGCAAGGGTTCTATGAACCCCAATGCACTGCTCTGCCTGGCCATTTCCAAAGATGGATTAGCAAATTAATGTAAGCAGAGCATAAAGTTGCTGACTGTGGTGGCGTTGAGTCACCTTGGGCCTCATCAGCATTACTAAACATTGCCCGTAACCTTTCCATTATCATTGAGGGTCTGCACAGCACCAGGACCCAACTGCTCCAATAATTTCAATTACTTTCCCTGACAAATTTTATGTTTCATGTATTTTACTGGCCTGATAATTATGATTTCTCTCATTTCTCGCTATCGAGCTTAATGGGTTCCAGCATGAGTGTACGGTTTCAGAAATGAAGTTCCACTTGAATTCACAAGTTATTATCTACTTTCACTAATGGAATTGGAAAAAAGAGAAAGAGTGGGAAAGAGATAAAGGATGAGTAGAGAAGAGAGAGGAGAGAGGAAGTGAGACGTGCAGAAACAACAACAACAAAAAAAAGACTAAAGAAAAACAAGTTGACAAAGGGGAAAAACAAGAGAGAAAGGGAGAACAGAGACTGAGTAAATACAAAGATGAAGCGGAAGGATGATGAAAAAACAACAAGGATGTATGGGAGAATGAGATAAAGACCAAGAGAGAGACACACAGAAAAATGGGTATACAAACAAATGAGAAAGAGCTGCATAAGGATCAGCACAAATGAGTGAAAAAAACAGTACAATAAGAGCATTAAAAATGCTTCTGCACTTCATGACTGAAGAGTTGATAGGTTATCTCAAATCACGGGTAAGTAGCAGAGATGGCAGCTTCGCACCTCCTCCTACTGACCGCTGAGGAAATGATTAATATCCCCCCAAATAATCTTGCCGGCAACGGCAGATCTCCCAATTAGAGCTAGCTGGGAATTAATCTTGTAAAGTGTGTTAAAGATTCTGAAGAGGAAAAAAAAAAAACACAACAAAACAGCCCTGCAAAATGTGCTCCTTTTTCTATCATGGACCTGTCCTTCAAGAAGATTTAATAAAATTTGTTGTTCCTGCTGACCAAAGTTGTCCCTGCTCCTTCTTTCAATCAGCCCTGGAGTGTCAGAAGAGGTAGATTGAATGAGCCACAGCTACCATTATTTGTTCATCATCATCAGAGCTGTTTAAAAAAGAATAATAAAGCTGAAGTAGCGAAGCCAGGCACGGCCATACAGCAGTAACTGATGTCTTCCTTTCCATTTGTGCCTCTGAAAAGCTCTGCCTATAATCAGATGTAAGGCCCACATCTCCTCCTGCTGTACACAGCCGCTCAGCCTGAAAACACAGCCTGCTCTAATGCCAGGGAAGAAGGGATTTGCAGCAGTGGTGTTACATGGGTGAAGGCAGGATTTGTCTTTCCAACTTTTTGTCATTGCCCAAGGTGGGCAAGTGAATTTATCAGGAAAGCTTTTGAAGCTGAAAGCCAGAAAAAAGATCTTTTCTGTAAACTACTAGAAAATGTGAAAACAAAACAAACGCCCCTTAACACTGCTATTTTGACAGTGAAACATTTTAAAGAATTAATGACCCACTTTACAAGAGGTATTTATGGAGAGGATGTTCAAGGCTCCTACTCAAGCCCAAAGGCAAAAGGCAGGAACACAAATAACCTGGTTTGGGTTACAGCGCTTATTCAGGACGCAGACCATCTGCAACAGGGTTAATAACACTGGATGGAGAACATACATCCAGAATGCCATTGTACACTGTCATTGTCATGGTTCACTAGTAGAAAAGTGTTGCTCTGAAAATCACTTACAAGCAAACCTTGAATGTCATGATCTTGTAACAAGGCCTGCAGTAGGACAGGGAAGTGAATACAATCAGTAGAACTATAAAAAGAGATATCTTACTTTAAAGATTTCTTCCACATCTTCAGGCAGCAGTGTGAGATAATCACTGAAAACAGAAAATTGAGACTGCGAAACTTCTTCCAAAGCAGATGTTCTAAAAACCTATTCTAGGTCAGTCTTCCTTTTTCCTCAAAATTTAAATCACTCAATAAAGTTTTCATGACAGTAAGTTGTTCTGTACAAGAACGATCAAAGCAGCATTCTAGAGCATCCAAAAGAGAATTTCCACTTATCCTTCAAAATGAATTTTAAAGGAAAAAAAAAAAAAAAAATCACTTTCCAGTGGGTTTTAAATGAAAGTTTTGTGGTTTTGGTTTTGTTTTTTTTCCCAGCCTGAATATCGCTTTAAAGCAATTATGTCTTTTCTGCTGGTAAAATTTGAGCTGCTTTTACAATACCTGCGGATCCCTTTATGCACACCATGGCACTTGGTCACATGTTAGAAGAATATCTACAGTTTAGCAACTTTTCTCCCAAATTTCTATATGAGCAGCAAAGAAAGAAATGGAAATCCTTTTAAACGTCCTCACATTAGCAACATTAACAAAGGAAAGATTTTAACTGGTGCTATGTACCTGGGGGAAAAAAAAAAAAGATGGAAAAAAAAAAAATACCAAAAAACTGAAGCACCCGCATCTAAAGTCAAGCTGGGGCCATTTCACATATGTAGTATATGGCCCAGTGATACGCCAAGGAAAGGCAATCAAGAATGAACATCTATCCCCTTGATGTACAACCCAAAGGATATGCCACTGGGGTGATATTTCTGCTTTCAGAATTTCTCCCTGAATGTGGTAAAATCCTTCATGCTACCAGAAACACATGTCTAGACTTCTCAATTAGATTTAAGTACCACAAATTCTGGTTTTGGACTTCTCAATGGACTATCTTCTTAAACACAAACTTTTAGGCCCATCCAAAACCCTGTTTCTCCCACCAGCAAAAAGAGACAGTAATTAACTTTTTAAGAAATTGTTATTATTCTTCACTTGTTCATTGGTGCACTGTAGAAGGCAGTAGTCCCACCAATGCTGATACTCTTTCAGGGTTTATTTCCTATACCCAGTGTGCTAATGTTGAATAGGGTCTGTAACAGCCAAGGGAGGGCTCCTCACCATTCATCTTTTTAAATCCTGACCTGTGTTCTGTCTCTATCTGGTTTGTCTATCAATTTAAGAATGAAAACCAGAAAGGAAGAATCCTGGTTAATAAGACTTTTAAGTGCAGACTTTAAGTGCAGAAGGAGAAAGAAGCAGTAGGGCTAGAACCACTTCCCTTACCTATAAACAAACTCTGCAACTTCTCTGAGATTCAGAAAACAACATGATTAGCATTTCCTTGAGTTTGATTAATCAGCACTGTTTATCTCCCTCCACCAGGAACCAACATAGTTGTTAATTTAGGTTCCCAGCCCAAGAGATTTACCCAAGCAGGTGAACATCTGAGGCTGTAAGAGGAAAAACTTTAAAATATTTAACAAGGTTGTCAGCAGCACCTAAAGAACCAGCATAAAGGAAATGCATTCCCTATTCCTCTCATACTTTTCCCTGCACCAAAACCTCTGAGTGCACTCTATTCTTCCCCACTCCAGGACTTCACCATCCTGCAACCCCTTAAGGTGTAAGTGCTCGAAGGAACCTGGCTATTTAAGTCCCATCAACTTCAGCAAAGACTAGCATGGCTATTTACTTTAAAGGCTGTTTCACCTCGTTCAGGTCATGGAATGTATGTGCACTGTACATTGAATGTGCTCGTGAAGGACATTTTCCTCCTTTTATTTCAATTCAGAAAATTTTATTGACAGAATGCCTATGAATTTGCAAAAGTTTCCTTCATTTCTCTGTCTGCTTCTGCACACAAAGTGTGGCTTAAGGAATTTAAAACAAAATCACAATTTTAGAAGACTGGTCTTACAGGGGAAGCAACTTCATTCAATATCCCTAAAGCATGTAATAAACCTGAACAATAGAGGACTAAAGTCAGTGCTGAGCTTCTAGGATAAAGATCTTCTCACTGGACAGAGATGGTATGTAAAGCATAAAGGTCTATTTATATACCATCAAATGTAATTTACATGCTTGAACTTATCTTCTCTTTTGAGAGGTCAAAGGAATTCTTGATGAAACTACTTAATCAGCACCATAAAACTGTTGCTTGGAGGACCAAAGAAGAGAATCTCTGCTTATCATAATCTTTTTAGAACCCTTCAGTACACATCAGCTACCAGGGAGATGGCATTTCATCATGGAGTTTTGACTGCTTGAACTTGTCAAAAAGTAGCTGATGATATGTGACATGTAGATTCAAAGAGGCTGTAGGACATCATCTGTCCCCACCTCCCCAGCTGACTTTGACAGAAGAAGGTACATATAAAGGAGTAAGAACACCAGTGCAAGAACAGCACACAGCTTCCCCTCCTAACTGCAAAAAAACAACTGAGAGAAAAAGATCTATTAGAGAAACACCCCAGGTTTTTTTTTTAGACAAAGTTGGAAGGACAGAATTTTAGCCAAACAGATACCCAAACTAAAATAAATAAATAAATAAATAAGCTAATCAAAACCTGTTGAATTTCAGAAGCAGCAATTTTAGGGACAGACAGATGATGTATGCTCACATACACACACCAGCATAGGTGCATAGGTGTATTAAGTGTAAGACAGGATAGAACAATCCAGGCAGGCAGAGTACTCTCTTTCCCTTCATTCTGCTTACAAGAGGAATGAGTTATCTCCTTCCAATCAGTAGCATCTAGCCTCAGTGAAGCATGAAGCTTTCATTCACCATGATGGGTCTGGCATTGCCACCTTGATATGCAACAGCTCCAGAGCCGAGATGGTGGGAGCAGTGGTACACAGCATACTGTCTGCAGAGATGTGAGAAGACAATTTGGCAGCTGTTCACTACTGACTGGTCAGGGAGGTAATACGGTGGAAACAATGCAGGAAAAACATAGCTCTCTGCAAGTATTTCTGAAGAAAGTCATATTTACATTAAAAACAAAGTTTTTGCAAGATACCTGGCCGACAAAACTTTGTCTTATAAGCTCAGGCTTGTCCCCTAGAGCTGACACATTTAGAGGCACTATGTTTTCATACGGAGTCTGTGATCATGAGCTGAACAACAGATTTGAAGCCACGTGGGAGTAGAAGAGAGTATGATCATTCACATGTCCCGGATGGTCTTGTGATAAAGAAAGAAAAATATATTAAAAAGCCTCTCAACCCCTTAGGGATTATGGGTGTTGGATCCTGAAACTTGCTTTTTCTAGTTCTCATCATTTCATTTCTCTGCCTGAATATAAAGTAAGAACAGGAGAGGATTATTTTACCATCGAGTCTTGATCTGATGACAGTTTTCTCCACTTGATGGTTGAAAGTGCATTGGAGTTTTCAGGTTTGCTTTTATCATGTTTGCAAACAGAATGACATTTCTGTCATTTCCACCATTTGTCCTCATCAGCGAGATGGTGATGACAGCTGTTTCCCAAAACTATGGGGGTAAGAGAAGGGAGGGGAATGACAAATTGGTGAAGATGGTAGCGTATGTAAAAGTTTAATCTATACAGAAACAAGCGTTACTGTGTTCAGGAGTGCTGCTATCTTCCTAAACCATCCCAAAATGGAAAGCAGAAAGCTTCAAGCCACTGTAAGACCTTATTCATATCACAGAACCAGGACTGACCTGTGCTTTGCTACATGGTTGTTGTACACAATGATCACGTAGCCCTGTGTTGCATAGGCCAAAAGAAATTATTACCTACTACCACCATAGATAGCTAATAAAGATGTCCTTTAATTCAAGTTTCAGAAGTCCACTTTAGATAGCTGAAGGACAAGGGTATAATTCCAGCTCCCAAGTTTAGTTTTGTCAGTATGAATGGGATTCATCAGATACGCTTTGAGTCCAAGAACAGTTCTGAGCAGTTTTTCCTGCAGGGGGGACAGAGCCCTCACCATGCAAAAAAAGGACAACGATGCATTAGAGCATGACCTTAGGTGAAGCATTTAACCTCTCTGTGCCTCATTTCCCCCCATCTGTGGGAACACAAATGGCATTTACCTAACTAGCAGGGGCACTGTGCAGTTTAATTCATTACTGCTTTGCAGTGACTTTGAGGACTGTGGATAAAAGGTGCTAACCATCTTCAAGGACAATGACACACAAGGATGCTACACATAGACCAGTGCAACAAACTGCGTGAAACCAGAATTCAGATAGGTGTTTCTTACATGGAAATTTATTATAAAGTGTTTTCATTATTGTTGCGATTTTCATTTTTTGTTTTAATGTACTGTGTTGCCAGACCCAGGAAATTCGCTATTAATCCAAAGCATGGGGAACAGTGCTTGTTTTTCCACACTCTATTCCACTGACATACCCAAGTGCTGATACAGACAGACTGCCTCAGGCTTGGCCCTTCAGTCAGGATTCTCTTCTAAAGAGACACAGTTTACAGGCTGGGGATATGCACTTCACGTAGCTGACCATTATGCAGCCCAAAGCTCACAGCAGTCAACATAATCAGTGGAAGGATTTCCATTTGGCTCAACATTCTTTGTTCCTAGGAGAAGGAACTGATGGGAAGCCTGTACAGTCTTCTGAGATACTTCCATGACACAGAAAACAGAGTCCATTCTCTAGTCAGCATTCACATCTGATACAGAAGCGAAAAGTCATGGAACTCATATAATCAATTCCTGAAGGAATTTAGCTTCCCAGCTTCTGTTTTACACGTACATCCCTAATTTCCAGCCCAATGCTAGCTGTGGGAAGGCTGTCCGATCTCTTTCTGAAGTAGTGGTTGCTAATTTGCCACTTATATGCCTTAAAAGTATGAATTATAATACCTTCATTTGCATGTGATGTTAACTAGAGGCAAGAACTGTGGGAACTCCCATCACCCACAGAAGCCCAAGTAGTAGCATAATTTGACACACACCAGCATTATAAAACCTAACCGCATCATGGATCTGATTGACTGCTAAGGCATTGGTCTGCCTCCTGAATCCAAAAAGAAATGTTCTATGCTGGTATCAGTCAGAAGAGAAAGCAAGCCCTATCCTATGTATTCTTAACACCTTCCCCAGCACACACAGCTGCCTCTTTTTGCTTGTGGAAAAAAGCCTTTGTGTTTGGGTAATGCAATGCTGTGTGAGTAGCTAGTGAGCAAGCAGCTCGTTACATTGCCCAAAATTCTTGCAGTAGTGTTTTATAAATCCAGAGATAGGCAGGACTGTACTTAAAAACATACCCTCACCTTCCTCTATGTATCAGAGAAGGGAGGTCAAACAAGGCATGCTGGTAAAACGTTCTGCAAAACAAAGTACTGTTTGATATGATGGAAACAACTGAGGGATATGACCTCATTATGGACAAATGCGTTTTACAGTGCAGATATTTAGGTAAATAATGTTTGGCTGTATTAAGCAATGAATAATTATATTAAAACTAAATTAAATGTACCAGAGAGGCAAGAAGGAATTACAAACTGAACATTTCTTCCCCTTGCTACTTGTGCTTTAATGAAGTGTCCTAAGGGCACTCATCGCATCAGGTTCCACACAGCTTCTTATGAACAGTGTTTTTCTTCTTTCAAGTCACTGTTCTCTGAAGCTGAGACCCACACCCCTGGTTGTTGGGTATTTTTGTTGTTGTTGTTTTCTGTATAGAGTTGATTTTATTTTTTTTTTTTTTTTTTAAGAAACCTTTCCAATTTTTAAAAACCTAAACCAACGTGAACCAATTTCATCCTAAAAGGCTTAGGAATCAGATAAGCCTCGGGCTTAACGTATTTTTAACACTACACAAG
Organism: Alectoris magna; assembly: GCA_030625065.1. Lineage (NCBI taxonomy): Eukaryota > Metazoa > Chordata > Aves > Galliformes > Phasianidae > Alectoris > Alectoris magna. The sequence continues at coordinate 114,899,153 of CM060560.1, forward strand.
CTCAAGGCTCATTATCTGAGTTCTCTGGATGCCCACTTACCGACGGCCTAAACTACTGCTCATGCTTCTTGCCCAGATCCTTCCTGGTACGGCTGGAATCTCACAGAAGAATGAGACAGAAAGAAATCTTATTATTTAGCTAGCTTGCTCATTTGCTTTTGACAATCTTTCTATTCCTAAGAACTATTTAGTTAGCTGTTTAGCTTCCTTGCTTTTTTATTTGATTGGAGGACAAGGGAGACGCACTTGTGGAAAGTTAAAGATGTTTGCTTACCAGATACAGACTCTGTCTGAAAATGTTTGCACTTCTGTGTGCCTTGAAGGGCCTGTGTAGTGAAAGCAGCCTTCCTAATTTGCATGTGAAGAGCAAATGAAGCTAAGCAGCATCTCTGGCTGTGCACTGCAAAGTGCTCTCCTCTCTGTCTCTTTATGGGATTATGAAGTGCTCTCGTAAACTGGCAGACTGACACCTGCAGCGAGCAGCACTTGGGAGTGTCCAAGCAGCAAGTGAGAGCACTTTACTATTCCAGAAAGACAGGGAGGAAAGCAGGGGAGCCCTTAAAAAGTAGCAAAACTCATATTGAGACAGAGCGGCACAATTAAGAGTGGCTGTCACTGAAGGAGAACCCTTTCATTTTGTTTTAATTTCTCAAGTGCTGGGGAAGTATAAAGAGCACCTGCATTTGCATATCTGAAGCAAAAGGTACCACTTTCCATTCAAGCAAAGGGGTGCCAGGGACATTGGTGTGCCCTCTTGCTGCTCCTGCCACAGTGTGCTGTCTTGCATTATATTTGCAAATAGATCTCACTTTTCAGCAGTAGGAGCTTTCACTGCAACCTCTTCAATCCTACTGATACCGCAGAATCTTTTTCTTTCTTTTTTTCCTCTTTGCGTGAAGAAATACTATGTTCTAGCTGCTGGCTGTTCTAGCTGCTTTCCAGACACTCAGAAAGACAGCATCCCTGCCTGAGGGAACTTTTAAAGGCTGAAACACAGGAGGATATCAGCAGGAGAATGCACACACGCCATTTTTACTGTTGACAAAACAGTAAATCTCTCTGAAATTGATATGAGAGAAAACAGATTTATACTCAACATTCAGTGAGCGATACTGCGTATAAAGTTCCGTATTTTTATGTAACATTTTACAGACGCAAAAAAAGAGGCCAAGGGGCACGTGGTGGGATTCGCGATCACCATAATGTATGAACAACAACTCTTCTGGTACGTAGTGAAATCCCTGGCCTTGAGAAAACCAGTCCAGATGGTGTCTGGTGTACAGGATCACATGGAGATGCTGCATCTCCCAGTGCTACATGGCCACACAAACTCTTCTGTGGGGAAAAAAAAAAAAAATGCCAACAAACAGTCAAGCCTAACTGCACATTTATTCACGTTGGGAAGCAACCCGACTTAACTTCAGCTGTTTGAGAAGTGCATAGAAACAGTGGAAAGCTATAGAAGGGGCTGCAAAAGCAACGTCAAGCTCAAAAGTAGAAGACTAAAATTTATGTTCAGTTGTCATGAAAGACATTAAGACAAGTTAGCCTCTCACGGTGAAGAACTATCAATCTCCGGGGAAGAAAGCAAGTAGGAAAAGTGATAATAACAATGCAGTTCATTTAGGTTTCATCTGAATGACAATTCTAGTCCCCTCTTCCTTTTTGTAGCCCATCTATATTACCCGGATCCATACCTAACACAGGAGGACACACATCAGTGCACACCAGAACATAATTGAGGCCACGTGTGATGACAGAACTGTGCCTATGGTCAAGCTCATGCACATGAGAGTTGGTGTAGGTGTGCATACATATGTGCAAATGATACATGCATGCTATTCCAAGCGCTTCACATTGCAAATGAACTCCATAATATTCCCTCTGAAATTGGTCGCTCCCGGGAGTTTAACGAATGGTTGGTCATTTAATGGCCCGAGGCAAAGCCAAGGAAGGTTAACACACTGACAAAGTAGGCATTAACTATGATAACAACTGTTTTCATGGAGGATTATTGCTATTATAAACCTTATTCAACATCATAACGCCAACAACCGTCCCCCAGTTTTTCCTCATCTCTCAAATAAAGTTAGTGACACCTATGACATAGCAGAGCAAACAGCACAGCCAAAATCCTAGGCCTTCAACTTTTGTTAATCACTTTTCTATCTGTTAGAGTGCAGGTAGCGCTGTACTTGGTTGAAAGATACACCTCCTTTGAGAAAGCCCAGATTAAGCAGTCCATGAGTACCTTTCATCACAGAGGGGTGAGAGGAGAAAAATGTGCCTTCCATGCAATTTGACTGGCACAGGAAGAAGAGCTTTTCATGAAGAGGAGCGATATCCCCCAAGTAGAGATGCCTACCAAAGAACATTTATTTTGAGGCTACAGAAGCTGGAGTCCCTCAAAAGAGCTTCTGGGCAATCTACGCCTAACTGAAACTGCAGAGAAAAAGGGTTAGAGAGAGACTGCGTCACTGCCTGCTGTGAATACCAGGCCAAGGCAATGCAGTTAACGTATAATCTCTGCTGTTTGGCAAGAAACATCAGCAGAAATGTTCAAGGAATTTGGCTTGGCTTCTTATCCATACAACTCTCCCTTGTTTCAGACTACCACTTACAGCATCTATGGAAAAAGACCACTGCATTGATTTTCAACCTTTTCTCCATGAACAGATCCCTCCACATTTTACAGAGAGATTGTGCATCCCATTATAGTGAACATGCTTTTTATCAAGTGACCACCTAGAGTTACATTTCATTCACTTCTCAGATGTCACTATTGGGTCCACACTGAGGGTCTGTACTTTAGAGTTACCAGGTACTATCCACTAAAACACTGCTTTGCTTAGAAGACATGAAAAATACATTCCCTAAAATAAAAGATATAGCTTCCCTACTTCAGCATCTCCTTATGCTTAAAATATGCTTGACTTGAAACATAGTTCTGCTAGGAACAAATAAACTGCATGGCATTTATTTTTTGGAGGGCACAGGGAAGGTATCCAACCACAAAGGCTGTTAAAGATGGAGACTAACAGGCAAAGGCTCCAGGTGTTAATGAGGTGCCATTATGGAGTCATTTCACGGTGTTTAGAGACTACAACAAAAGGGATGATTTCCTTTAGCAGCGAAGATAAGGTATCATAAGCATTACCCTGCCATGATTGCGACCCAATCTCTCAGGAAGATTCAAGAGCCCCAGCAACAATTAGGCCACTGAGGTCTCACAAAGATAAGTAATTAAAATCCGGAGTGCAGAGATCAGCGACCTAACAATGCTTGATCTTGTCAGCCCCCCTATGTCAGCCTCCATCTCTTGGTGAACGGCCATGAGGGAAGTGGAATGGATAGACATTGGCCACAGATTTGTTTTACAGGGCTGCAGGAAGGGAAAGGAGAACATACAGTATCAACCATACACTGGAAATAAAGCAATCACCGAAACTTACAGAATCTAAATCTCAATTAGGCTGTGAAGTATAAAAATGAAACAGACCAAGATCAGATTGCTGAAACGCTTGTATCCAACCCATATGATAAATGTGTTTAATAATAGTTGGACTTTAAACTTTGCTATCTCCTTCCACTTTAAGACCTCGAAAGGCTTTGCAGGCTTTAGAAATAAAGCCTCATAATACATCTGCGAGGTCAACGCTATTATTCTCATTTGTGGAAGTGAAATAACTTGGCCAAGGTCATGTACAGCGAGTCAGTAGCAGAGCTGGGAAAACAACTCATCTCTTTTGGCTCTTAGCTATGTATATTTAAGGTGACCTGCAAAAGAAAAATACTTGGGGTTTTGCTCATTTTTTTTTTTCCGTTTCGATTTTATGATGAATAAAGAAGGTCTGAAGATTTTTCCTAAGAGTTTGTAGAAACTGGCCCGAAGGACAACAGTAGTACTTCAAACAGGAACAGTGATACGTATGTATTTTCAAGCACTTTGAAAACTGCCACAAAAAGGTGCTAAATTAAAAGCTGGTTAATAAATAAGAACAATAATGATAATAATGATCATCTGCTGTAGCACTGGCAGAATAACTCCCCATGAAAGCACAGTATTTGAGAATAAAAGTAAGATGCTTCTGATACAATTACTCTATCTCATTTATGGCTATGCCACAGTAGTATAATTATAATTATTCTACTATAGTTCTATCAGTTCATTTCCCTGTGTAAAATAAGCCCCAAGGGATTCTTTTCCTGCTTCCATTCAACATTTGAAATTCATATTCTTTCTACCCAAGACATCCTCTGATGAGTGGAAAATTCAGAAAACTACTGCATCCCAGGAGACCCAGGGGCATTTCCACAGATGGCTTTAAATTGCTGTAACTCCATGACTCCTTATATCACCTGAGGATCTACTTTTAAAAAGCGAGGAGAAGGGATCGGCAAAGAATAGTGAGCTAACTTTGTTTTAAACCTCAGTGAACTGAAATGAAAGGGAAGCCACCAGAACATTTTTTTTTTTTTTTTTCCCAGAGAAACAAACAAAAAGTTCTCTTAGCTGAAAAATCTCTCCTATATCCTCCAACTGAGTGGCTTGCATGAACAGTGACTGATCATCATCTTCACTAAAAAAGAACAGGGACAAGTGGTCTCTGACATTTTCAACATGTCTCTTCAGACCACGATTAAAACACCAACACTTTTAAAAAAAAAACATCAGAAATTCAGTAGCCTCCAGTGCATTTTTCCTTTCCACACTAACTGAAAAGCCGAAGTACATCCATCTAAACAGATGTCATATTTCATGCCAGATACCAACATTGGAGCGCCAGTTCTAGCACTTGAGGGGAAAATTCTACCTTCCGAATCTGTAATGTCATGCACAAAACAGCCACCATTTCACCCAGAATTTTTTTTTGCTTACAGGACCATAGTCAGCGTAGGAAATATAACAGAGTTGTACGATACAGCTTTATCCTTACCTTTGGCTCCTATTTTATGGCTTACCTTCCTGCAGTACATCTGGCCTTAGGTCACTATTAAGGCATACAGCCACTAGACTGCATGAACCATTGCTGCTCAGGTGATTAATTGCATTCCCTTAGCAAAGTAAGCCACCTTGATTCTGTCTTTATCTTTGTGCACAGGAAAAAACCGAAGATGGTGGAAGAAGGCTAAACAACTTCAGGGAAGCAAAGACTGCAGCTTAGATCTCTGTAGTTCAGACTTCAGCAGCCACACTTCTGCTGTACACTTTTGCATCTGTAATTGTACTGTGTCCTTTCCACATGATTTGCAGAGTTTTGTGATTGTAATGCTTACTTAACAATAAAAAATGTCTACAAAATCTCCTGAGAAGCCTTGTTATAGGAGCTTCATAAGACTACTGGCAAAACACTACCCATGAATTTATAAGGCTGAATAGGCATGCCAGTTTTCTGAAATGAAGGCAAAGAAAATACTCGCTCCATGTTGTGCCAGTGATTACTACTATCTCAATGTACTTTAAGCCTCTAGTTGAGGCAGCAGGAAGTTAAATAAAGCAGATAGTTTTAAAAAGTCAACATACTTGAAACACAAGCAAGAAAGAATAAGGCACATCCAGTTCTAGGTGATGCCTAGGAAAGAACTTTCCAGCACCATTAGCAGATGTTCTAGCAGCTGGTGGAAGCTCTGCCACTGCCACAACAGCACAAAACCCATAAAAACTTTCTGCAATAGAAAACAGGCTGTAGCTGTTTTGGAAAAACTAGATGATCTGACTTGGATGAACTGAAGAAGTGGACCCATGTGAACCAAGTTCAATAAAGCCAAGTTCAACAAGGCCTTACATCTGGGCTGTTGTCAGTACAGATGTGGATGAATGGATGCAGAGGAGTCATGTGGAAAAGTACATGGAGATATTTGTGGATGAGAGACAAAAAAAAAAAAAAAAGCTAGCAAAGCGTGTTCACAGCCCAGAAAGCCAACCGTATCTTGGGCTGCATCAAAAGGGTGGCCAGCAGACAGAGGGAAATAATTGCCCCCTTCTGTTCTGCCCTCATGACGGCAGTACTGCATCCAGGTGTGAGACCGCCAGCACAAGAAAGATGTGGAGCTGTTGGAGCAGGTCCAGAGGAGGAACACAAAGATGATCAGAGGGCTGGAGAACGTTTCCTGTGAAGACAGGATGAGAGAATTGGAGAGTTGTTCAGACTGGAAAAGGGAAGGCTCTGGGGAGACCTCATTGTGGCCTTCCGGTACTTGTGAGGAGCATATAAAAAGGAGGGAGACTAACTTTTTACACAGGCAAGGAGCGGCCTGAGCTGGTGGATGGCAAACCTTCCTGTGGCAAGGGGGTTGGAACTCAATTATCTTTTGAATGTCCCTTTCAGCCCAAGCCATTTGATGATTCTGTGAAATGCTGCTACCTGTACAAGTCAGAGTATTTGTTCTTTGTGGAGGTAGTAACTGGAATATTATTTCTCTATAGCTAGCCAGGACTGCTAGGAAAAGGAAAAATTCTAGACATCTGAAAGTTATTACAACAGACATCTGATAACCCATTAACCATACCAGGTTTTTGTCTTATTGCGATCAATAACACAGCACTGTGTTATTGAAAAAATCAGTTCATACAAAATTCTCAGCCTTTCTCAGAAGGCTCACACAGCTGCTGAGGGAACCCACCACACATACTGCAAAGGACTGGCATTAATTTACCAGAAGGAGATCATCCATTTAATATGGATGAGAAAGCAACTCGGTATCAGAATAACTACTTCTAGGGCCATAACTAACCTGCAGTGGATTGGAGCTAACGATCAAGAACTATATTAATACTCTATATATGGCACCAATTCCTTTGTCCAGACAGCAGTTCTTTCTCAGCTGTGCGCTTGATCTGGAAGACCTCTGGATGAGAAAGATGATGGTATTACTAAACTAAAAGCAGCAATGTGCTGTTTCCCATTTGCTGGGACCAGCTGCTGAAAGGTGAGGAACAGAGAGAGAAGCATTGCTGTGATGGGAGAAGTGTTCTGGAAGGACTTTGATCTGGAGAGCAAAGAAAGGGGGAAGGAAAAGAAAAGATATCAAAAACTAAATGAGGCACGTGTATTACCCAGGCTTCTTTTCAGTACACCTCCCTGCGGAAGGAAGTCTCTCATTCAAGAGAAGAAGGTGACTTAGATGATATTTAATGACTCAGATCACAGTATCTACTGTAACAAAGCTGTCCTAGCACAAGCAGTTGGCAACATGATCGACCCAAAAAGAACAGCAACAAGCCAGTTCATTTGAGGCAAAACTTGAGGTAACAACCCAGAAGCATAACATCTCCTTTGCTGAGTGATCCGCTGGCTGGGCGGGGTGCTCCTAACTGCAGTTCCTAAGGGTGTGAGATCACCAACAAATCAAAAGCTTGGCACTGTTTCATCTTTCTTGTAAACATCTCAAAGATGCAGCTTTTCGCAACATAGAAACGTGGTCCCTCGGTTCTACATGAGGATCAGCCATACACAGGTAATAATGGAGAGTCGTTCTCCACCCAGCTTTGGTCCCAATGCAAAACAATTTCCCCCCTACCAGGTATGCTGTTCCTTTCAACCCTCCAGGGCTGCCATTGCTCTGGTAGAAAGAGCCTTGCCTGTATTCACCTGGCTTTACAGGCTGGGCACTGTCCCATTGAAGATGCACAGTTATGCCGGAATCAGCACTCTGATCCTGACACAGTATTCCAGCCAGGTAGCACAGCAATGTTGTGCTGTTACCCATGGCAGTGTTTCCTGAGGTAGAACCAGAAATTTCAATTTCAGATAGGCAGAAAAAGGAAAATGTTTTACTCAGGGAAGTAGTTTCTACCTAAAGCTGCTGCAGTACGCATGCATTCTCTATCCTCACATCACCTTTCTTCAACTTTCCCCTAGGGAAAAAATCTTGAGATTTTTAGAAATGGGAAGAGACAACCAGAGATGGATAGGAAAAACAGGTTAACTGGTAAGGGGATATTTTAAACAGCAGGAAAGCAAAGTGGTGTCTGGAGTATGTTATAGAATAAAAGACTGGAGCATTTTCATCCTGCGGCATCTGTAAATATGCATTTAATTTACCCATTCATTTATTTTTAGTTTTTTCCTGGAAAAAATGATACACTGTAAGAAAGGAAGGAAAGAAATTTTTGCTTTTATATGTATGAAAGCTTTCTAAATTTTGAGAAGTGATTGCAGTGCAGGCAAGATTTGGCTTGACTGCCCTGAAGGACTGAGTTCTTCCTTAGAAACACAGAGAGGAAAGTCACACATTACCTCTAAATCCTGCTTCACCTCTCATCTGAAGGAATTGTTCCATCCATTGAGTGCACCCTCAGCAAGTTTGCTGATGACATGAAGCTGAGTGTTGTGGCTGACACACTAGAAAGGTGACTAGAAAGGTGGGCCAGGGTGAATCTCGTGAGATTCAACACAGCAAAGTGCAAGGTTTTGCATTTGGGCTGGAGGAATCCCAGGCATATATACACAGACTGGAAGGAGCATTCCTTGAGAGTAGCTCTGCGGAGAAGGACCTGGGGGTCCTGACGGATGAAAAACTTAACATGAGCCAGCAGTGTGCTCTTGCAGCTTGGAAAGCAAATGGTATCCTGGGCTCTATCAGAAGAGGGGTGACCAGCAGGGAGAGTGAGGTGATTGTCCCTCTCTACTCTGCCCTTGTGAGGCCCCATCTGAAGTACTGCGTCCAAGTCTGGAGCCCCCAGTACAAGAAAGACAGGGAGCTGTTGGAGAGGGTCCAGAGGAGGGCCACAAAGATGGTCAGAGGGCTGGAGCACAGAATCACAGAATCGTAGGGGTTGGAAGGGACCTCCAGAGATCATTGAGTCCAACCCCCCAGCCAAAGCAGGTTCCCTACACCAGGTAGCACAGGTAGGCGTCTAGGCAGCTCTTGAATATCTGCAGAGAAGGAGACTCCACAACCCCCCTGGGCAGCCTGTTCCAGTGCTCCGTCACCCTCACTGTAAAGAAGTTCTTGCGCACATTCATGCGGAACTTCCTATGCTCCAGTTTCTGGCCGTTTCCCCTTGTCCTGTCTCCACACTCCTGAAAAGAGTCTGGCCTCGCCACTCTGCCCCCCACACCTCAGATATTTCTAGACCTGGATCAGGTCCCCTCTCAGTCTTCTTTTCTCAAGGCTAAACAGACCCAGTTCACTTAGCCTTTCTTCATAGGGGAGATGCTCCAGGCCCTTCACTATCTTTGTGGCCCTCCGCTGGACTCTTTCCAAGAGATCCCTGTCTTTTTGTACTGGGGAGCCCAGAACTGGACACAGTACTCCAGATGAGGCCTTACCAGGGCAGAGTAGAGGGGGAGGATCACCTCCCTCGACCTGCTGACCATGCTCTTTTTAATGCACCCCAGAAAGCCATTGGCCTTTTTGGCCATGAGGGCACACTGCTGGCTCATGGCCAACCTGTCGTCCACCAGGACACCCAGGTCCCTCTCTGCAGAGCTCCTCTCCAGCAGGTCATCCCCCAACCTGTACTGGTGCATGCAATTATTCCTCCCTAGGTGCAAGACTCTACACTTGCTTTTGTTAAACCTCATTCAGTTTCTTACTGCCCAGCTCTCCAGCCTGTCCAGGTCTTGCTGAATGGCAGCACAGCCTTCAGGCATGTCAGCCAATCCTCCCAACTTCGTATCATCAGCAAACTTGCTGAGGGTGTCCACTATCCCCTCGTCAAGGTCATTGATGAAGATGTTGAACAAGACCGGACCCAGCACCGACCCCTGGGGAACACCGCTAGTTGCACGTCTCCAACTGGACTCTGCTCCGCCAGTGATGACCCTCTGCGCTCTGCTAGTCAGCCAGTTCTCAACCCACCTCACTGTCCACTCATCTATCCCACACTTCCTCCGCTTTGTTATAAGGGTGTCGTGAGAGACAGTATCAAATGTCTTGCTGAAATCAAGGTAGGCTACATCCACTGCTCTCCCCCCATCCACCCAGCCAGTGACAACATCATAAAAGGCTACCAGGTTGGTCGAGCATGACCTCCCCTTGGTGAACCCATGCTGACTGCGCCTCCTCTATGAAGACAGGCTGAGGGAGCTGGGCTTGTTCAGCCTGGTGAAGAGAAGGCTGCAGGGTGACCTCATTGTAGCCTTCCAATACCTAAAGGGAGCCTCTAAACAGGAAGGAATAAACTCTTTACAATAGTAGATAATGGCGGGAAAAGGGGAAATTAAGTTAAAGGAGCGAAGAGTTAGGTGGATATCAGGAGGAAGTTCTTTACAGAAAGAGTGGTGAGGTGCTGGAACAGGCTGCCCAGAGAGAATGGATGTAGATGCCCCATCCCTGGAGGTGTTCAAGGCCAGGTTGGATGGTGCCCTAGGCAACCTGGTCTAGTATTAGATATGGAAGTTGGCGGCCCTGCCTGTGGCAGGGGGGCTGGAGCTTGGTGATCCTTGAGGTCCCTTCCAACCCAGGCCATTCTATGATTCTATGAATTGTTCCTGGTAAGGACAGAGCAGCAATGTGTCTCATCCCATACAATTCCCAGACACTGTGTCTTCACACCAATTAAAATGGGCAGTAGGAACCAGAGTCTTCTGAAAAATGTGGAAATGGTTACCAGCAATGCGGACTAAGGCTTGGCAAAACTCATTTCACATGCTCAAACTAAACTCCAAAATAGCTGTAAGTTATTGATGTAGCAATTAAGAAGAAAGAAAAGATTCAGGAAGCCAAGACAAGAAGACCTATATCCTATAATTAGTCTTTAGAGAACTCATTTCCTCACATGCTGGATGGTTGGTTTTGTTCTGTTTTGTTGGTTTTTTTAAAAAAACTTTTGGTCCCTAGAGCATAAATGTTCAGGAAGCACCAAGGATATCACTAACGTGCTGATGTTTTAACCAAGATAACATTCAGCCCTGCATAAACAACCATTGTCACAGCAAGGATGCCTTGAAGCTTCTTTTCCCTCCACATGTTCTTTCTTACTGGGAACATGTATTGGTCCACTTTCAAAGCTCAAAGGTTTCCCCTGAATTTCTCATCAGCACACAGTGAGGCAGAGGCATGATTTCCAGGAGCACAGGGCAGACCTGCCACAACCACTCCCGTCTCCCTCTCTCCCCCAGAGGAGTACAAGGTTAGTGCAGATGACTATATGCTGTTTGAAGGTTTTGCTGGGGAAGACAACCCTTCAGCCAGCCGCTGAAGCCAAGCCCCTGACAGCACACAAGGGAAGGAGCAGTACAGGGGATTCAGCCCAGCTGACAGCATGATATACCCTATGAAGTGTCTTATGCCTGCTGTCCAGGCAGACGCTTCGTAGTGGATGCAGGCATCCAAGAGAACTTGTTTTTCTCTCTTCAGTAGATGTACTCACTTATTTTGCCCTTGGAAGCAAGAAAGAGTGGAAATGTAGCTACTGAACAGGTAATTTGGGTTTATTCAGAGGTTACAGAATAAGAAACATGAGTATTTTTTTTTTTTTCCCCTCCTCATAATAGTGTGATTTAACCAACAGTGTAACTGTGCAAAATCTAAATTAAATTCTTATTGAAGAGATGCTAACTTCAAGCTAGGTTTCTCCTTCCCTTCTCTCTCTCCTAATTTCCAGAGCAGACAGAATGAGCACTGATGATCAATGCAGTTCAGCCGAAGTTCAACAGAGGCGGCTGTATGCAGAAAAAAAATAGCAAATCAGATAGACAAGTATGCAACACGTACTGCCAGGAGACAGCCAGAAGGCAGCCCAAGACTCCAGTGTACAGGTTACTGCCTCAGATAATGTAAGCTCACAGTTACTTGCCTGTGACATTGCTCTGTTTCCCCCTTTCCAGACTGAAGCCAAGGAAATGCACCCCTTTTTCTCACCCTCCTCCTCATTTTCTATTTCCAGATACAAAGTGAGCAAAAGAAAGACTATCATAAATTTGCAGGGGAAAAAAAAACAACGGAAAAAAAAAAAAAAACAAACACAGAGCAGAACATGGTGTATTAATGGTATATTAAAGCAGTTAGACAGGAGAAGGCATCGCAAAAAGTGAGATGAAGAACAGCAACCACTTCAACCCAGCTATGAAACTGTTGTGCAGTTTTACAGAGAATGGCAGCATAACAGCTTCGTCCACCTCTACTCTACACACATCACTGTATCTCAGCCACTTTTTCTTTTTTATCTGCAGCTGAGTGTCTATCACGCCTTCCTTTAGGGATGGCAACCAAAATCCTTCTCATTGTTGGCTTCTCATTAGGGATATGCACAAAGCCCTTCACACCAGTGTTTCATCAGGCTACTCCCAGTGTCAGACCCTATTCCAGAGTAAACTAAAGGGCAGGAAACCTCAACAGACTCAACCAAAAACCTCACTGTCTGTTGCAATCATAGAAATGCATCATGTATGTTCTGATTATAATGGATTTTCATTGTAAGATTGGGACAGGGTGAGCAGGGTCAGAGGAAAGAAAACTTAAATCCCATCTGATTGAAAAATATCACATGCCACGAGCGTTATAGTCACATACCCCACATCACTGAAAAAAAGTGCAGTAGAAATTTGGAATGTGGGCCAAAAGAGGATGAGTTTGGATTTCATACCCAGTGTTGACTTCCTGAGGCACAGGATGCTAATGAACTATCATCAAGAGATGTTACTCCAAGGAAAGTCCCAGTGATGCTAGGACAACAGCAAACAACCAGCTGTGGAGTCGAAGAAGGATATATGCACACATGTAAAGATTTATATGTATTTATATTTTCACCAAAAGGACTTCACACATGCACCCTGCACTGTCTCCCTTGAACTCCAAGGAGGCCACCAGCTCCAAGCCCTGCTTCCTTCTTTGAGAACACCTACAGTACATGGAAATACCACACTGGTCAGTGATGATCAACAGACTTTTTCTCCTTAGATCTCTTTTTTCCTCTCCTTCCATTTGAGTTTTTTCTTTCTTTTAATATATGAAGGCAATATTTACAGCCAAGGCAGTGCTGAGTAAGATGCAGTGATTATGGCTGATTTTATCACAGCTGTATTACTTAGCTGCAAGGTGAAGCACTGTGCTAAAATGGATCATGAATCCCTGAAATTGACTATCCGTCACCTTTATAATCCTGATGGAAAGGCAGGTCAGATCAGGCCTGACAACTTCCCATGCAAAGGAGGCTAAAACAGCAATGTTGGCTAGCCTCGAGGCATTATTTGTCTGGAGGGGAAGGTGATGCCATAGGGAACTGGACTACAGAAAAATAAAGAGGGAGAGGAAAAGCCAACTACCCCAACTGCCTCTGCAGGGATCAAGTGCAAACAGAGAAGCCTAGATGTGTGCACGTAAAGACTGCTGGGGTGTTGGATGAAAGAAGATCACAAGAAGCTAACAATCAGGATTGCAACATGAAGGGCCTCCCCCTAGGCTGAAGAACAAGTTTCAGTTTCAAAGTTAGAAAATTAAAATAATACTTCCTCAGTTTGAACTTGTGGCATGAAATGAGATCTACAAGTGAGGAAAACTTTCAAATATCTGAAGAGCCTAATCATATCTCCTTCAAATGCTGTGTCAGGGTCCTCCCTCATAAGGATCAAAAAAGAGTGTATATACATTTGGAGGCCAAATGCACCAAGTTGTTATCACTGGCTATTGTTACATGTAGCATATAATAGAGAGATGGCACTGTTAAATCTCACACTGGGTGTTTATCTGGAGACAGCCATGAAATTGCTAAGCTATCCCAGTGAGTCTTTCTTGACTTGCTTATGGTAACATGCAAAAGGGAAAAGGAGATTAAACAGCAAGGCTAAAGAGCATGTTATTGTTTGTAATAGGATTGAAAGGCTATTTCCAGTAAACTCATAACAACTATCTTCCCAAGGCAAGACTAGCTGTGAAGTAGAAACAGAAGCTGCCTCATTCACACATCTTTCAGGTTTGCGGGTATTCCAGTGCCACAAACTCGTATTCTGGGTGCCCTTGTTCTATTCCCAGCTGTTTTTCACACATCAGGCAGCCATTAGACATCAGCATTTCACCTTATTCCTTCCTATGCAAAAAGAGAATAATACCACATAGGTCACAGAGATACTACACATCCACTGTCAGAAAGGGGGTGACTTGGAGATCCAAAGATAGATAGTATTAAAGAAGGGCAAAGACTGCTTACATTTTTCTCTGCTCACCTGTCCTTTCTTCCCCTTTCCTTTAGTGCCTCTCCTGGGTAAGTCACATCTCAGCTAAACCTCTTAGTGAGTGATTACATTAGAGATACAGCTAATTACCAAATATCCTCTGTGTGGTACAGTCTTATCAACACCCCACACCTCCTCCCCTGAGGTGAAGGGGCTTGATCCATTTCATAAAAGTATCCTGATTATCTGCTCTAACAAGCTCCATTCCTTTAGGCTCAAAGGAAGCTATCAGCTGTTTTATTTTTCCCCCTCAACCCTAAGTAGAGATTCAAAGCTTTCCAGCTAGAACCTCTTGCAAGAGGGAAGGTTTTCCCCAGCAATAAACCGGTGCACAGGAGCCAGTCAGCTCCTGGTGGTGTGTTTCAGATGCACACTCATATAAACTTTTCCCCTCACACTACCAAGAGGAAGGTGTGCAGTTTTGCCACCTATGGTAGAGCAGAGGAACTCAATACCTGTCCTACAGTTGCTAACACCACATTTTGAACATGTGGGATGAGCAGAAATAGGCAGGTGTAGTGTAAGAACTCCCATAAATGCTTTTGCAAGACAACTAAGCCACAGCAACACTATTGCTTGATGTTTTGTCCCCAGAACCTACATCTGAGTCAAACTGCTGGTGCCATGCTCTCCTGCCCTACACTGTTCCCACCAACCAGCTTGGTGCTTGCACCATGTTTCTTATGAAGCATCTGACATGCAGAACCTCCATATAATGTTTTTTGGTTTTTGTTTGTTTGTTTGTTTGTTTTTTCCCTGACGTGCCCACTGTAATAACTGCCAGAGCAAAAAGAAACAAACACCCTTAATGAAATAAAGGTGATTACCCTTTTGACATGCTTTTCAGCTGGTCTCAGGTCTCTGGAGAATTAACAACATGCTGCAGGTGTGGTGACCCTGCTGCTTTTGGTTACAGCACCACCTGGTTCCCAAGGTTTCAAAAAGCTAATTCTACCTTGCACTACCATCCAGAAGGCAGTTTGCTCTGTTATTAGTACATACTTCAGCTGTATTATTTCCAGGGGTTTGGTTATTTTCCCGTTTGAACGTTGCTAGGGTTGTTTTTGTTTTTGTTTTTTTTTAATAATTTGTGTGCATATTACTTGCTGTCCCCAGGATTCATTTTGTTCCCTGCTAATGAAACCTCTGCGTCGCTAACAATGCAGAAAATAAACCAGGTAAACAGCACTCTCCAGAAACAATTTGTTTCTTGTTCTATAAATTCTTGTCGAACAGCATCTCTGGGAATTTTCACCCCCCCCAAAAAAGGAAGACAGAAACAGAAGGTGATTGAGGAGGAGGTGGACAAAGAAGCTACAAAACACAATTAGTTGATTTGGAAAGGAAATAATAATTATAATCACGTTGTAGACAAATGGGTACCCAGACAGCTGCACCTGTGAAACTCCAGAAAGCACTTGAACAGAGGAAAGCCATGTGATGGAGGAGAAACCAGTGGCGGCTGAGAGATTTGGAGAGGAGATTAGTTTTCTTGTGTTTAACCCTTTGGAGCTATGCTGAGAGTGTGCTGCAACCACCAGAGGCTTGTGTGAGACAACAAGGACAGGACCATACATTTCTGAGTAATCCTGTTCTGCAAAACCACAGTTCCATAAGGTAGGTTGGTGGCACGGCTTCTGGTGGGTGTGAATACAGGCAGGGCAAAACTTACAAAGAGACGATGCTGTTTTTTCCTAGCGTGTGCACTGCGACTTCTTGCTAGAGAAAAGCAAAAGATGTCCTACAAAATGTAGCTTGACCCTGCTGTCTTGAGTCTTCTCACATAAGAGAGACATTATGTTCATATTTGAACATGAGTCATTAGGCTGAAATTTTCTAAAAAAGCAAGAGAGCTGAACAGATTTTTTTAAGTTCAGATTGGAGCTCCTAAATTAATGACTTGCAATTGAAAGGAGTTGAACTTTCAGCTGCTCCGATTTTACCATCTGACATTCAGATTTCAAAATCTCTAATCCAAGCAGAGAGGTAAGAACATTATCCTGGAGCAAGTAAGGAGAAGTTCTTACATCCCTCCACACGCACAGTCTTGTAATATGCCTGATCTATGCTTTACTCCTCGAACCGGTAACAGCAATCAGTACTCTTTCTAGGGAATGCAAACCAACCAACCTCAGACTAAGCCATACAGACACACACTGAAAAACAGGGCTTATTTCTATGATGACAATTGTCAAAAGCAGCAAAGGTGGTCAAAAGCCATGGGGTCCCTTAGCCGCTTTTAAAAATACATGAATAGTGTTCCACACATGAACGCACATCTGCACTATCACTCTCTGGATTACTGGGCCAGCCCTTGTATGGAAGATTAAATACAAACTGCTCTTCTGTTAAACCATATTTATTGAGCTTTAACCACTGTAATTTATACATCTCGCAGAGTTGGAAAAACTCCATCAACAATAATAATGACAACACTCAAATTCAATTGGTACATTTTTAACCTACAATAAGCAACCTGTTACACCCATAAAGAGCTCTTTACAAGTTACACAAGGTATTAATTGAGCTGCTAGGAGACCATACAGGTTGGTTTTGTAGCAATTCCACAGTAAAAAAAATAAAGTAGAATGAAATGCAGCAACCAGAAAAATCCTGGCAAGATAGCTGCACTGTCTCAGGAGCTGATTGCTGCAGCTGTACTAGTTATTTACATGAAGTCAATTCCAAGTGATTATTAAGAACATGAGGTTTATCGTGTAATATAAAAGGCCAGTTCATTATGTCTCTGCAAGCTACAGCTTAAATGGCAAACCTCAATAATTCAGTTTTTCCAACAGCAGTTTGGGATTTAATCACTGCACAATAACTGCATTAATTCTGAATTAATTTCTTAATGGAGATGTAATTGTCTTGGGCTACATTTAAGGGGCCAAAATCCACTCTCATCAGCATAAATCCAGTGGAATTTCGTACAAGAAAGTGGAATGATTTCAAAAGAGAAAGTTGATGTCAATGCACAGCAAAGATTTACACTGTTACTGGAGGAAATGGTACGGCCCAACCACCATTTGAACTTTTCAGTAATTCACACAGCTATTGCTACAAATGGTTCTTACTTGCCTGGGAAAAGTACTGCCTGTCCATTTAAGTAGTAAGTACAGGTACTGTATCTTCACTATATTTACTTCTCTTGTAATAATCATTCCTTTGTATAATATCTTTCATCCCAAAGCATTTCATTGCAGGTGAAAACATTTCATTTAATGCCAAAATGCCTTCAGGTCCAGGGTGAAGAAATGAGCTCACGCGGATGGGGGAGCTAAAAAGGCAGACAGCCACATCTCAGTTTGGGTAAGACATTCAAACTGACACCTCTCCAAATACAAGAACAAGCCCTGTCTGAGCATTTTAAGAAAAATGGCTTCAGAAAGCATTCACAAGAACCCATACACTATTGTGGCAGACACCCGGGAAATTCTCAAGCTAAAAACAAAATCACTGGGAACAAGAAGTGATCACTTTTACAATCGACTTATAACATGGAAGAAAACACTGATGGTAAGAAACTGATGTTATGGGAAGAATACCTGGATGGCATAAGCACAAGGCTGATAAAAGCTAGATCAGGTTCCTCATAGCATGGTTTGTCCCAACCTTGAATATCTCCAGGGACAGGGCAACCACTAGCTCTCTGAGCAACCTGCTCCAGTGGCTCACTATCTTTATCATATATATATATATATATATATATATATATATATATATATATATATATATATATATATATATCTTTTTCTCACATCCAACCTAAATCTCCCCTCTTTTAGTTTGAAACCATTTCCCCTTCTCCTGTCACAACAGACCCTGCTAAAGAGTCTTTCCCCTCCTTTCTTACAGCCCCCCTTTAGATACTGAAAGGCTGCTCTCAGGTCTCCCTGGAGCCTTCTCTTTGCCAGGCTGAACAGCTCCATCGCTCCCCTGAGTGCCAGAGCCCTGGGTATCCCACAGCTGCAAGGTGGTCTTTGAGACTCATCTTTTCCAAGGCTGTACCAAGGAAAAACAACATGGGGTGTAACACTTTTTATAATCCTAGATTGCCAAATAATTTGCAAATTTAACAAGTGACATTGAGTAAAACTGTGAATACGCAAAATACTGCCACAAGCATCTCTCCTATGAGGAAAGGTTGAGAGAACTGGGCTTGTTTAGCTTGGAAAAGAGAAGGCTCTGGGGAGACATCATTGTGGCCTTCCAGTACTTGAAGGGAACATAGAAAAACAGGAGGAGAAATGGCTCTTTATGAGGTTGGATAGTGATAGGGCAAGGGGGAATGGTTTTAAACTGAGACAAGAGAGGTTTAGGTTGGATATTAGAAGGAAGTTTTTCACACAGAGGGTGGTGACGCACTGGAACTGGTTGCGCAAGGAGGTTGTGGATGCCCTATTCCTGGATGCATTCAAGGCCAGAATGGATGTGGCTCTGGGCAGCCTGCTCTGGTGGTTGGTGACCCTGCACATAGCAGGGGGGTTTGAAACTAGATGAGCATTGTGGTCCTTTTCAACCCAGGCCATTCCATGATTCTAGGATTCTATATAGTATCTTTACGTCCATTTAAGATGTCATTATCATATTATGCAAATTCATTTTTACCTGTGGCGAGCAGGCAGCAAAGAGAGAATTTCCAGGCATATACATTAAGTGTTTTCCTACCAGCAACTGCATGGGAGCTTTCCATCCATTTTGCATCTACTCAAAACATCAATGGTACAGAACCACTAAAAGCCCCTCCAATGGCTGGTTTAATATTTATCAAATGAGAACAGCAGTCACAACTGCATCCTGCTGAAACAGCAGCTTGGTTGCTTGAGAATCTCTTCTTCAAAAGATGCCCAGGCACAGTCTTGCAGGCATCTGATACAACTATGTTATGATGCTATGATCTGTCCTGCCACGGAGTGCAAGCAGCAAAGCTGCACTGCGCTACAAGGCAACACCCATTACACCAGCTCTAGACTCCCTTCAAGTTTACATGCAGTGTTTGCCTTTTTCCTGTACACAGAGCTCCCAGCCACAGAAAACATGCCAACAGGCTCAGGAGATCTGTTGAGATTTGAGGGCTGGTTAGTAGGAAGTGGACCAAGCAAAAATCATTCTCAAAAATCATTCCATATTGAGGGAAAAACAATGTAAGGAAAAAATAATGGTTTAGAAAAGCCTTTTCCCTGCCTTTCACTTTCTGATGTTAAAAAAAAAAAAAAAAAAAAAAAAAAAAGCAAGCTAAGCAGCTTGTTTTGGGTCTGCTACTCATATATGAGTACATCAGCAGTACATTTCTTTGCACATCAGTAATACAAGTCATATACAAGCAAGCATCTATTGACTACATTTTTTGTGGGAAAAAAAACCAACCCACAATGACTATTCCTCAATTGCTGAAAGGAAGGGCTCAAGAGAAAACTGATATGGTGTGAGACAGGCAGTCAGCATCACGGTTTGCATCAAAAGACCAAGTTTCTTGATTCTTTGTATTTTCTAAAAAGACACTGTCTTTTGGGTCAGTGAGCTGACACTCTCCTAACGGATAAAGGTCCTGATGAAATTTAGTCGATCTGTCATTAAAACTGTTGGAGATTATGGAAGAAACTGCCCAAACAGTTTCGATTCCATTTTTAAAAATCAAAAGTAAAACCTCTCTATGGGAATTGTCAACTTCAATGAAATGTTTGATGGCAAAGCATTCAAATGTTTCATTGCAACAGTCTCAGAACATTTTCTCTAAATCCGTTTTGTTTTGATTTTTGTCATATTAATATACTGTTTAATCTATTGCTCTCTATCAGATGTATGTAGATTGTTATTTACTTACTAGCTTAATGCATTAAAAGACTAAAAATAAAGGCAACAAATCAAAAGAAAATAGTGCGAGTTTTAACGTAAGAAATTCCAATAATCCCTAACAAAAAAGACTCTGAGAGCCTGATGGAGAATGGGGGATGGTGGTGCCCTCTGTATTCAAAAGAGTATGAAACGGGGATTTTGCCTACAGTGTGATGGAGCTGTTGTTTTGCTTGTTTATTTGGATGCCAAAGTATGCACAGTTTGTACTACACATTGAAAAAACATTTTGTTTCTCCCATGACTCTAAGGTAGAAAATGGCTTCATTGTATTCCTTTCAGACTTAAACAGTTCTGCATTATGAGACAGTTGAGAACTAAATTCAGAATTCATCTCTCAATTTATCTACATAAGCTCATATTCTAGCACAAACAGCCTTAGCAAGTCTTCTTAAGTTCTCACTAGCCATGGCACAACTCATGCCTGGTTGACTTGGGAAGGAAATGCTGAACAAAAGCTTAGAGAAACAGAGGAAGATGTAACTTAGGTATATCTTAGAAAGGGAATTTGTTAAGAGAATTTGCTGCTATAGCCTCTGGCATTTCATGATATGACAGACGTTTGCCTGTGGTATCCCGATTCCCTGATACGCAAGATACAGCGTAATTTGTGCGTTAGGTCAAATTTTCATAGAGCAGGTGACAGAACAAAGACTCATCTCTGGTTCAGTAAGTCACTGGATTCAGTAATTTTTCTGTCATCTTTAGGTCCCCACACTACATCCATCAATACAGTGTCTCAGCAGCTGCCAATGTTCAAACGCAAAATCAATGAGCAGTCAAGATCACACACACAAAAAAGGTGGTCGAATTTGGGTTCTTAAATTCACGTAGACAGAGAAACAGAGTGATTCTCCACAGCGAAAGACCAAAAATGACCACACAAAATCCAATGAACACGCTATGCCAAACCTCCACAGTTACTTACAAATGCACCTATCTGTAACCACAAGCCTAAGCCAATGTCTCGGGCTTAGATCTAGTGAAATTCTCAGATCTGTGAAAATACCAGTGGTGAATCTGGATGATGCAACAGCCTTTTCTGGAGCTATGAATCTGTGAATATACAAAACAGTAGTGCAGACTTCACTTAACACTGTCTCCTTCATGTTTCCAACTGCAACAACTAACGCATCCTAAGCAACACCTCTCTGGGAGCAGAATAGCCCAAACACTTCTGCACACTGGTGTGAGCATGAAGTAGCTGAGCTTTCCAAATCCCTCTAAGCGATTTTCCCTGCGATCCTATGAAATTCACACAAACTAGCAGCAAGGGATGTTTCAAACAGCTTCACTGACCTGGACCAAGCTGATGGAAAGTGGCATCAATCGCAGGAAAACATTTTATACAAAATGTTATTTTTGCAAACATATATTAATAAACGAAAGCTGGTAGAAGTCTCTCTCTCCCCCAGCTTTGCACATAAGGAGTGCTGAGGTTATTACCAGCTCATCAAATATTCCATTAAGACTGACAGTCCAAAAAGAGAAGTGCCATTTGCACAAGTTCTCGCCAAGCTCCGGCAGCCCTCTCTGTCAGTGTCACGGCTGGACTAAGACTCTGAAGAGAGCAAAAATGAAGTCAGAACCCCTTTAATATATAATTAGCAATAAGAGAAGTGTGAGGGCATTTGAATAATACATCTCATGCTCACGCAGAGCAGTAGGAGCCAAAAGAGAAAGAGCGCAAGAGGTCAAGGGGGCAAAGATCAGAGAAAAAAATGAGATTTATGTACCTACATGAAGAGAGAGGTCCAGTTATAAGCTGATAAATAGTAAAAAAATAGGGCTTTGCATTTATGGAATGCATGCTTTTTAAGATTTCCAGAACACATCTCAAACACTGGTGGGAATGATAGCTCTCTTATCTTAGCAGAGGAAATGGAAATCCACAGGCAGAACATGACATTTTCAAGAGTGCTCACAATGTCAGTGGCAGAACTGAGGACACGGCCCACTCTCTAATGGCTGGAGCAATTGTCCACTCCCATCCTATCCCTTATAGAGCACATTCCACAGACAGGGAGATAAAGCACAATGCTGCTGAGTATCCCCATAAAACCAAATTAAAGATGGGTGTTTGGTTTTTGTTTATAACAAGTTTACTGGTGCCAGCCCAGGGTTACAATGGCAAATGTTATACTCACAATGCCTGAGAAATGGACAGAAAAAGGAAGGTACAGAAATGGTTTAGCACTAATACTGAGTTCTGAATCCACATTTCCAGCACCTCAGTGTTTTTCCTCTTGCATTTTGGTTCATACTCCTGATTATAATCACTTTATTGCTTTTTGAATTCACAAAATTATCTAAGATGCCAGATCATGGTCTGTTTACAGAAACCAGCTTAATATCCGTGGCATCTGCAAACAGTGGCATAGATGTAACCTCTCATTTTTCAACAAAGCAACTCCTCTGACCTTGACACATTTGCAGTCAACTTCTACTTGGGTTTAAAGTGCTTGTTTACCAATTTATCAATCAAATCTGCTTCCCTAGGTGCTCCTCCTCACCACTCAGCAATCTGTAGTTCCTACAGTGGCAGTGCATGGGGAAGGACAGCAGTGCAGTGCCTCACGTGAGCTTTTAAGCGGGCAACCATCACAAACAAAAATTGTTTTAGCTTGAGGAGGAGTCGGAAATCGAAGTGAAGGGGCTGCTCTACTGCTCCACCTAAAACAAACACTCAACATTAAGTTAAAAGATGTCAAACCTGCCCTTCTGCTCCTCACTTTAAGAGTGGTATAAGAAGAATCAGCATGGCCTGCAGTTGGAGCAGAGCACTCAGTTATGGGCCTGCAAGTGAGAGATCAGGGCTCTTAGGGCTCATAGCTTTCCTCGGGCATTCAGACCAATACCCAACGAGAGCAGAGGAGAGGTCCTCGGTCACGGCATGTACTTGTAACAGTAATACATAGTCGTATAAGAGACACCCTAGAGAATTAGATCTGAAATACACACAAGTCTCTATGACAGGTTTCTTTGAAATATTTCATAGGTACCATATTACCTCGTGCAGATGGCTGGAATTACAGGAACTCTGTAGGGATGGAAAGATCAAATAAAGAGGAAGGATATAAATGTTACTAGGCATGTACAGACAGCAGACAAACATACTGTGTTTGTAGACAGGGTATGCTCCATCTTAACTGCAGTAGACCCCAACCGCTCCTTGGAAAATGAAAATGATTTGGAGGGAATTTTCTTAAATTCAGAGCTAAGGAAAGCTGGCAGGTGCTGAGGAGCATTCAAGTCAGACAAAGACATCTGCCAGGGCTGTCAGTAATAGAGAGATAACTGTTATCTGGGAGCAAAGGACAGGACAGAAACTTTAGCTGAAGCAAAGCTGAGAAACACTATAACTTCAGAAATAAATTCTGCGAAATAACAAAGCTTCAGACTCAGAATCTCAATAACATTAGGTTCCAAGCCAAGAGCAAAAATCATCATGTGTGTACATAGCATTGTGGAAGCCTGAGCGCAATAATGGATAAGTGAGAATGCTGGGTAATGGAAGAAAAACTTGCTATAATAAGGGCTAATGGAATGACAAAGATCAATGGAAGGATATATTCTTGGGCTCCAAGCTGTACATGAAGAACACGCTAGGCAGTTAGAGATGAGGGTGCTGCACCCCCTCACCAGATTCCAGTGATAAAATGTTTTGACATGTTCACAAAGTAAACTCCAAAAGCCCCAACTATGAGAATATCCGTACACTAGCAGGGTTACATCACCATCCTCTTGATCAAGAGAACAGAAAAATACTAAACGCATAATGTTGATGAACATCAAAGCAGCAGTCATTCTAATAGAGCAGAACAATGTGGATAACTTTGGTTATCTGCTTACAGAAATGCTTCAGGTGTCATGTTGGGTGACAGTTTAGGAATATAATTTCTTGATGTGTTAAATAAATTATCACTTAGAACAGCTTACTCCAGAGCTCAAAGAGAGGAGGCTATTTTCAGTGCAATTTGACACGAAATACAGAAGTCTATTTGCAAAGCAACTGTTGTTGATATACTGAAAAACAATGACCACTTCATGAGCAGGCTGCATGTCCTTCAGGAATTCCACAAAAGAAAAAAAAAAAAAAAAAAAACGCACACAAAAAAACCCCGAAACCACTGAAGTGAAGCACTAAATTGTTTGAAAGAGGATTGTAAAACTAATGAGGAAGCTGGCTGAAAACGCTGTAATTTTGGAAGTGATAAGGATTAAATCCCTATCCTAACAAATAAGGACAAGGAAATAAAATTATTTGAGAGTCAGAAAGACATTCCTGAATGAGAAAAGCAAACAAGAATCTAGAAAGCCAGCTAATGAAACTCTTAAAACAACACATTGAGATGGACAAGTTGAAGAAATCAAAGCTACACAGGTATCCCTTCAGTCCAAAGGAATCCAGTCCCACTGTGAACAACCCATACAAACAAGCAAAATAGAAAATATCTTTGGTTCCACTGTGAAATAATTCATGATTATCGTTTCTTGCAGTAATTTTGCCAGGGGAAGATGTCTCGGGGAAACGATCGGGGTCACACCACTGTTATTCTGTGGTTCTCTGCACTGGTGAATACCAGTGAGAGACACTGAGCTGAGAGTGATTATTTGTATTCTCATTTTGGAGAACAAGAACGAATTTCTAAGTGATGTTGGAAGACTGGAGAAGTGGTCCAAAAGAAGCAAGGTGAAATCTGACAGAAAAAGCTACCAAGTGCTACATCAAAGAGGGGAATTACATCATACACAAACTGTCTCATCAGTATCTCTGATTAGATACTGAGTGGTGCTGCAATAATGACCTGAGTTCACAAACTAAATATGAGGCAACAGAGCAAGAAAATGCATGCCATGTTAGAAGGAGAATAATGTGCAAAAGGTACACGGTGTAATGAGAAAGGTGAATACAATTACGGAGAAACATCATCTGGAGAACTGTTGTCCCAGTTTTGGGCACCAGACCTCAGGAAGGAGGCACATCACCTGGAATAAATCCAGAGTAGAAGAAAAAATGAAGAGATTTAGAAAGCCTGACCTATGAAGAAAGGCCGGCATAAGTATTTCTGTTTTATCTATAAAAGAGAGGACTGCAGGACTAACAGTCTTTGAATACATGAAAAAATATTTTTAGGAGGCTGCTCTGTGTCTGCAGCAGCCAGGGGAAAAAAAAAATAAAATAGAAAAGAAATCAGCTTAGCATACAAAATGGTAGATTTGATTTGTAAATTAGGAAAAAGTTTCAGTTTTAAGGATAGCACAGCCTTAGAGCATGCTACTTAGGCAATTGCCGAGTCTCTCTCACTGTTTCCATTTTTATGGTAAGTATTCTTTGTAGTCAAGCAGATCCCTTTCATCCTTGTCGTTTATGATCTTTGGTGAAATCTTAGTATCACACTTCTGCTGGGGCAAGGTTTCCAGTCCACTGACACAAATATGCTAGCGATCACAAAAATCCATTGGGTTAGCAGCAGAGATGCATTAAGGTCCATCGGTATCCAACAGTGTGTGACTATACCACTACTCATGTTAAACAGAGTTTTACCTGAAAATTGTTTTTATGGAAAGCCAAATAAAAAAGGAACAAACAAATGAAGGAACAGATTATGAAGGGTGAATGCAGACCAAGAGCAACAGGCACACTTGGGCCTGGGTGGGTATATGGAGCCCAAGGGAGGGACAGTACAGAGATCTACAGATCAGTTAGCTAAGACTACAGGCTGAACACACTGCATGTACTCATATTTCACAAGTAAACAACTACCAAAAGTAAGGCAGAGGCATTTCAAATGCTCTAAGAAAGAGTTTGCTGCTATAAAGGGTACAGAGAAATCAAGAGCTCATGCAAAACAAAGAGTCTCCCCAAATACTGTCATTAAATCCTACTGAAAATTCTAATAACAATTTATTTTATATAAAAAGAAATAAAAGAGAAAGGAAAAAAGTACCTCAGGAGCAAAGCAATAAGAGCAGTGTTCAGGACTAAGCTCACAGTATTTGATTCTTTACAGCTGCCCAATATATTCCATACAGATAGCATAGGAGGGAATTGGGGGATATGGATGCCTTTGGCCACAATGCAGAGGATGAAGGGAAGAGGTGAGGGGAAAGCTCGCTTTCTAAGCGCAAGCAGAACCAATAAATCACAGCCTGGCTGGCATGGCAAACACCAGTCCCTCTGGCAGCTTTGTAATTACTCCCTAAATGTGGTCTCAACCCTCTTGATGTGGAGATAAATAACTTTATGTGGAAAGCAATTAAAGCCTCAGGCAACACTGCCGGCAAAGCTTGGTGACTCTGTGTCACTATCCATTTGCCAGAGAGGTGTACAAGTGGTACTGAGTTTATTAAACTGGAGCACTGGCTTTCACACATCAACCTGCCAGGGGCCTTCCTGGGATGGCCCTCAAACAATTGTTTCTGCTCTCCAAAGCAATGAAACATCCTGGTTCAAGGGCTGAACTTGAAGTAAGATGGGAGACCCTTGGAGCAGTATGCTACGCGCTTTGCTCGTATGTGCTCTCTCAGAACAGAGTGGTTTTCTGTGTCCTAAGTGTGATACCTACTGGGGAACCTCTGAAGGAATTATCAATCATCGTGATTAGATTCCTCCTCTTCTCAGGAGAGATCATGCTCAGTTGAAACAAGAACTATTGCTGGGATGATAACAAATCACTCTGAAGCAGACTCTTGCTTGCTGCATTCCTCTTTTCCTTATAAACCTGCATTTCTCCGCTCTTTTCCTGAATGGTCATATTTTCTCCGCACCTTCTATCTGTTTGAAGCAGTGAAAGCCTCCAGGTTTCTCTAACACCTGCTTCCTATTTGCATTGACAGCTCTGGAAAGTAAACATAGGAACATCTTTCTGCAATCCCACGACTAGGCAAAATGGCACTATATAGCAACACCCGAATCCTAACTTTCTCAAAAGAGCTAGTGGCCTGCTCTGCTCAGAAGCGTGGTACAGTGCTGTATCTACAAAGAAAACAACAACCTATTAAGAGCCCCATGCAGCGTGCAAGCCAGAGCATTACACACGCTGAGTGCAGCTTGCACAGCCATCATGTGGCAAGGCCAATAAACTAGGGGGGTTGGATTCCAATTGGCCTACAAGGAAGGCAGCGGCACAGCAAGCCAAGACCCCTCTACAGCTCCAAGTTGTGTGGAAAACTGATATTTCAATTTTGAAAAAAAATAAAATAAAATAAAATAAAATTATATATATATATATATATATACACACACACATATATATATATATATTTTTTTTTCCTGACTTCACACCACCACCAGAACTAAATACATTATCACAACATAGCCGTATTGTTCAACGCTATTCCTGGTGGAGTATTCCTTAACTTGGCTTGTTGAAAGCCGAACTTGAGATGGCATCGGTGTTTTGATGATAGAGTCCTTTAAAGCCTATACGGACTAATAATGAAAGCTGCTGCTAGGGGGCACTGCAACACTCCAAGGAGGTACAACTCTGCTACCAACTGCTTGCTGCTGTGCCCGTGCAGTCTTTCACAATACCCGACATACAAATACATCTGAGTTCCAGTTCAGGTCATTTTGCTCTCATTAATTATTATTTTCTCTCCCCCCCCCCCCCCCCCCGCATAACTTCCAAAAGCATACAGTCAATTTTTTTTCTTATCACAAATCTAATTCAACACAACGTTCACTCCTTCAGAGGCGACTGTTTGACTGGTAGGTGGAAATGACCCTTGTTTGCAAACCAGTTTGAGATCCTTTGGGACAAGCGTGTCAGTGTAAATGTAAGAGTTAAGAATGATAATCATAATCATAATAATAACGATAACGACTATTTCTCTTCCCGCTGCAGTGAACCCATCTGGAAGGCCTCAGTGTGAGGCTTCAGAAGTATCCAAAACTGTTGATTAGAGAGAAAATCATTTCGGCAGGAAGGTGGAAGCTCGGAATGCCAAAGAAAGAAAAGAAGGAAGAGAAAAATCCTTTATAGTTTTGGCCAACAGACCTAATCGGAAATTCTTTTGAAATGTTATTCTCTGGAAGAGAGCTCAGTTAGCAATATTCTGCAAATGCTCAGCCCACTTCATCCATCTGCCAAGCTGAGAATGAATATTCATAGCAAGTTATTTTAATCATTGTGTTTTTCTTGATGTGACATAATTCTATATAATTTTTCCCCCCGGAAAGAAAAAAAGAGAAAAAAAAAAAACAAGAAAAAAAAATAAAAATCACCCTTCTTTTATGCTGTCAAGTCAGAAAGTTTTTTCTCCATCTGCAAGAAAAAAGGGACACTGGCTGGCTCACACATGGGTTGTGGCAGCATCCTCGTCAATGCTGCCCAAATCCCAGCATTAACCATCTAGTCAGTGTCACTGGTGAAAATAGGATGGGATGGCTTTTACTCATTCTCTCGAGCACAGGGAATTAGTGTCTCACACATGAGATGATCAGGGCCAGAGTGCCAGACTCTGGTTTCTGCAGTTTGAAGATGAGCGGAAACAGACAGTCTGCTACTGCAAATATGTCCTGTGGATGCTGCTTGTAGCCACATACTTTTGTAAGCACATACTACATAAAAATGCTTTTACCATTTTTTTGAGGTTCTTAAAATAGTTATTGGTCAACTCTTAGGAAACGTGCCCATTTTTGGAAAAACTGTCCAAGCAGAGACAGATTATAAATATTTTAATGTCAGCAGAAGTAGCATGGGAATAAATGGGGACTTTTCCTGGTTCTAACTGGTACCCTGATTTCCCAGTACGTCCACACGACATTTAGCTACATTCAAAAATCCTGAGGAAAATGTTCCTGCAATAAGAGTGTAAAATATTCAGTACTTAATAGACAAGAGTGTTTGCCATGCACAACACATTAACTGCTGAGCCAGGCAGGCGGGGTCATAGAGAACTGCTTAGTGGAAAGGAAAAGACATGACTAGGTTTTCTTAAAATCAAGGCATGCCATTTACAGATGATAGATGACCCCCACCTCATCTTTATACTCTGGCATGTGGCACCTTGCTGCTGACCAATCCTACTTCTTGTTCTCCAGTACACCATGCTCCAGCAACCTCCCCACTCCCAAGGAGTCTGTGCCCAGCGACTATTTTCCTGCTTCCCATCCCAGAGCTCTGCAGAGACTCCACAGGATGCTCCCTCAAGCGCTGAGGCCACCTGATTCCTAGGAGGGATCAACATGACGAGTAGCTTTTTAGAAGGTTTGTTCCCAGTTGCTATTCAAGTGCAGCTAATGTCCTCTGATATAGTTGAGTCATACAAAGGGGAGGCATTGAGTACCATACAAGCATGGGTTACAGGAAGCTAAATAAATTGAAATTTCTCCTGTACCGCTTCTGCTTCCTGTTCCATAGACAGTTGTATCTAGCTAAGGATTCTGCAGTCAGTTCAAATCACTGCTTCTAATCAGTGGAGTGATCCAAGACCTTTAGCTCAAGGGAGAAAAAAAGAACAACAACAACAACAACAACAACAGGAAAAAACAGATAAGGAAAGAAAGCAGAGAAGGTGATCTGCATTTAGCTTTAATTAACTAGTGGATTTGTTCTGAAAGACAGTAATACACACCAGTGACAGGCCCACACAAGCATCCTGAAATCCTTAATTACATCCTGTTGCCTGACTGCTGCTACTTCTCTTACTTTGCTGACGTTCTGGCTCCCCTCTTTGGTCACGCTCTGCCAAACACTTTGCAGAAAAACAAAGTGTTCTCTTCCAGTACTAGAAGCTGCTGCAAAATACAAGACACCTGCGATGCTACTTATGATTGGCAAGGGTAGAAAAATGTTGAAGCCCAGTTGTCATTTTTCTGTTTCTATTCAAAAATTAGCTTCAATGCTCGTCGAAGGCATGAGAGAGAAAACAGAGAAATTCATAGGGACAGATCATTAGCCCTCATAAACAGATAAAGCTTCACTGATACTTCATGGAGATCTTGGGATCTCTGCTGATGAGCAGTAGCCTTGTATCTGACCTAGCAGGAACACTAACTGACTTGTCTGTCTTAAGAGGAGAAAGAAGAAGAACCAGTATCATAAGGCTGGTTACAAGACGGCCCTGCAGAACAGCCCAATAGTTTGTGATGGATGACACCTTAACAGGGTTCTTGAGAAACTTAATAGGCAGTCTACACAATGTCTTTTCAATACAGAACTAAAAAAAAAAAAAAAAAAAGATTCTCATAGAAAGACTCAAATTCTCTATTAAATACCGAGCAAGATTCCATAAAAGCTCTCTAAATGTTAGCTATTTCTATCAGGGAAGTATTTAATGATAGAAGGCTGTTACCAGCTGAAGGCCTAGCAACAAGCTCCTGGCTCCCAATCCAAATCCTGGTGGACAATGTCTGTATGTACAGCTGAGCAAGTAACTCATGCCAGATAAGACAGCCAACATATTCAGCTTCTGTCCATGACCAGAGGGCCATTGCTTTGAATTCGGTTTTGTTTGTTTCTGTTTCCCAATTATGTTTGTTAAATTGTTTGCATTTTTTTTCATAAATGGCTTCAACACATGCACCATATTCCTAATTCAAATGGTACTGCTTCCTTGCAATTGGTCAGATAAGTGATATTCTTATTGCCTGAGCAATGAACCGCTTCTGGAGTGCAATGATATCTTGCGGTGTATTAACTAGCCAAGGGGAATACATACAACATATCTGAAAGTCCCTAAGATTTTTAAATGAGACCAAGAAAGAAAATGTTTGTACATGTGGGTCTTTTAGCCAGAAAAATGGGATAAAGACAAAATCATGAATATCTTCTCATCCCAGACAGCATGGTTTAAGTGGGCTTCTCTACCATCTTCCTAGCAATTGTGGGTTTTTCTGTTTGTTTGTTTTAGGCTAAATGCTAGCTATTTGCAATTCATGACAAGTACCTCTCAGCCAGTTCCCCATTTTGATTCCAAAGACTGTAATATCTGATACTGTCAACACAGTCTGTCAAGGAAGCACTTTTGGAAGGGGAGTAAACGCATTTCTGTTGGAATATATATACACAGACACATATAATATTTTTATTATTTTAAAAATACATGTTTTGAACTTTTCCAGTGCCAAACACATTATAAAGATTTTCGTCAGAATTTCCTCAATAGAACTTTGGTATAAAAACAAAACAAAACACTGTCATGTGAGAATAAAAATACTTTGATGGAAATCTGAATCCATTTCATTGACACTTTTACTAGGAAGCACTTACATGTTTAATTTTAGTCAGGTAAGAGTATGAACCAGTTTGTGTTCCATTTTAAACGCTGAAATATTTTGAGTCATTTAGCAGTTGAGATGATAAAGAAGAAATGCAATGTTTCAGAATCTCTGAAATTAAATCTCTATGATGTCAAAAGAAAAGCTTTCCATATGCCTAAATATTTCTTTCATAAAAAAAAAAAAAAAGAAAAAAAAAATTCATCTTTTTTTCCATCTGCTTTTGGGGAAAAGTAACACACATTTGTAAGTTTCAACACTTCCAGTGGGATGAAACTCTGTTTTGACAAACTCCTGAAAACAGACCTATAAACATACTTCAGACATTCCCTCCTATCGTGAGAATTACTGACAAGGCAACTTCAAAGAAGCATGTATCGTCTA
The DNA here is from genome assembly GCA_030625065.1 of Alectoris magna. NCBI lineage: Eukaryota > Metazoa > Chordata > Aves > Galliformes > Phasianidae > Alectoris > Alectoris magna. The sequence continues at coordinate 114,930,740 of CM060560.1, forward strand.
CTCCATTGAAGGGCATTCTTCCTTAAGGTGCCCCTGTATTGCTTTACACTCTATGTCTGAGAGTCCAGCAGACCAAGGGACACACAATTAGGAATGCAATATTCATACTATCATCTCCTCAACAATCCTGAAATTATTTACAAACACCAAGAGCTCCCTAGCCACATCATGAAGGGGGACAGTATAACCACACCCATCTCCACATGCTTCTGCAGAACAGAACACAAAGACTTTATGGAAGTCATTTCCAGATTACTCTTGTTGTTATGGTTGCCTCAAGTTTGGATTCAAGGCACAGACACAGACTCTTGGTAGTTGTAGTCTGTAGTGTGTTACACGATGCCTGCTCACTGAACTCCAGACCAATGATGACCAACATCCTAATAATCACTCGGACTCAGTGAATTGGATCTTTGTACAGGGAGAGGGGATGTTGAGGAGAGAAGCGTGGAAAATGAGTATTAATAACAACAGAAACAGTGGAAATGTATGGAAAACTTATAGAATATATTCAACTTGTTTATCCCAGAAAGCCTATTGAGCCCATCGATAGTGAGAACCCGCCTCTCCCTATTCAATCTGCATTTAATCTGAGTTTTTAAACCTGTGATCTCTTTGACCAAGCTTTCTCCCAAGGACTAAGAAATGAAATGGCCCTTGCTAGGCTTTCTAGAGAAAACAAATAAACAAACAAACAACTACTCAGCAGGAGCTCCCTTGAGGTATCTGACACTCCCCCTTTATTTCTCTTCCCGTAAAATGTAGGAAATTTAATCTATTCTTCTCTTTCATGCATTCTCACTTCCCTACTACTGCTGTCCGTGGTTCAGGTTTATGTAGAGCATTGCAGGAACCGCTAATGAAAACAGCTGCCACCCCTCAGGGCAGCCTCCCTGAGCTCTGCTCTGAGCAGAGTACAACAACACATCTGGCCAGCTGCCATCTACACACAGCAGGGCACTGCTGGCAAGTCCAATTGATGTGTTTTGGTACTAATAGAAGTCGCACCACATCACAAAGCTCGGCAAGGCCTACAAAGCACAGTGGAGGAGCAGGGTGATTTAATTCCCAGTAAGTTCCTGCTGCCATAGCCAAACTGAAAACAAGGCAGTTAAACAGAGTATGGTATCTCCATATTGTGCAGTCATCATTGCTATTAAAGTCAATGTGTCCACGTAAGTAATCTCTGTGCTTTGCTCTTGAGGAGTTCTCATTCACCTCAGCACACTGTGCTGTCCAGCCATGTTGGTAACAGAACTGGGAAGAAGTCTAGAAGCAGGAGCAAGGCCATCAGGAAAAAATAAAAACTAAATGGACAGGGGAGACCCAATTGCCCTCCATCACCAAGTGGTGATATGACAACAGCAATAGACCAGTACAACTTGCCTTATCATTTTTCTTCTCCGTAACATGAGAGAATGTCAGTTCCTTAACTACACAGCGTATTTTTGATCAGTATTGTCTTTGCAAGGAAAAACATACAACAGCTGTGCAGGGCAAACGAGTAGGGCATCTAACAATGGAGATCCAACCAGGATGGAAGTCACACTTCAAATGTCACTGGAGGGACAAGTCTCCTTGTCTAGGCTCAAAAGATAAGAACAACTCTACAGGTACCCAAAACTTGACTGACAAAGCCTGTCCACCATGGGACCACAATGCCACTCTTTGTCTCGCCCCACTATAGCTGGTACATTCTGATAGTGGAGCCTCAACTGTCAGAAAACAAATTGTGAGCAACAGACTGAACACGCAACTGTGCAAAAGCCCGTCTCAGGAGGGACAATTAAAAACACACACAGAAAAATAAATGGCTTTCCCTTTTCAACCCCTCTTCCTCTTCAGCAAGTAACAAGACAGGAGCGAGTGCCTCTATGCTAGAATGCCCAGAAAATCGACAATTAACAAGCGTTCCACTCTACCCTGTCTGCAATTTCCTCCTCACAACTCTGGCTAAATGTTTAAATACATCACTCCCCCCCACCTTCTGTGTGCTTGCTGTGGCTCTGGCACTCCTCAAGCCTTCTGGCTTTCTGTATTACAAAATCTTCCCTTTCTCGTGTGTTTCTCTGAAGTTTGTTGCAAGCTGAATACTGGGAGTGGGGCATGTGTGCCCATCAGACTCTCTTCAGGACCATGTGCAGTCAGATTAACTAACTACCCCAAATGCACAGAAGCCAAGATGCACTTAATCCCTCCACACCACAGAGATGTTTTTAAGCAATCCAGTCAGTGGCATCCTCAAGAAAGAAGCATTATGGTATCTGGCCAACAATAACATAATCCTGAGAATTCAAATGGGATTCTTCCCTAGGAAACCAAGTGCTAACCACATTACTGTGCAGATGCTCATTAACAAGCATGTATCAGACAAAAGCTGCAAAGGTATTTTTCTGAGGCGTAAGCTTAAATAAAGGCTTTCGACTCAGGCTGGCACTCAGAATTAAATTGATAGAAAAACATAGCCTCTCATTAAATTCACAGAGTAACTCAAAGATGAAGGCTGAAAAAAAAACCTACGCAAACATGCATGGGGAGTAAAACACCCATAGGCTTGGAGGAGCATTATGCATCATGAGTACCTGTGACCTGCTAGCCTCCTTGGACATTCTTCATATCCTGAGTTCCAGCCAATCAACTCAGAAAGAGATGCTAACACTCAATGATGTTTGTATTAAGCAGTATAGAATGATTTCTGTAGCCCACTGCCTGGAAGCTGTAGATCAAACTTAGAGAAAATGAACCTCAAACTACCAAAACAAAGTAAAATTTTATTACGGAGAATAGACATTGAATGTCTTTTAAATTATATATGGAGAAACCTCATAATTAATGAATGACTGAGTTTCAGACTAAAAATGAAAGAATTACTATGAAAAAAAAAACAACTTTTCTGTATGCCATAAAGAATCCTCTAGGTAGATACAACTCTACAAAGAAAATCCTCCAAAACTAGTTGATAGGGCAATCCTTCTTGGCCAACTGTATGGAAGCTAAGGCTAGAGCCCAACTTTGACAGCTGAACGGGCTAATGAGAACACAACTCCAACACAGAACTCCTCATACCAAGTTTAGCAAACAAATGGCATACATGCAATGAGCTTCAGCAAGAACAGCTGCAGAACAGAACTGGGCTGATCTCCCTTGCCAATAGATCTACAGAAAACAGCAGTCTGTCCTGATGCCAGTTCAACCAACCGAGAGAATACAAACACCACCACAAAGCACCGGAGGATCAGAAATTGAATCCAGATGAAAACACGACCTATTTCTACACCTTCCCATCTATTCATTTCATGTTGCTGCTCATCACTGAAATACCCTTTTGTGTCAGATCAATAGCAATAACAAAGTTCTGAGCTGGCTTCCTCAGCAGTTCTCCTACTAGTAAATGAAACAGTGTCTGGAAATGTTTCTCACCACTGGAGCCACCAACACTGCTGAGCTGCTAGAGTGGTTCCCAAGACAGTTTAGACCTGAGATAACCAACAGTATGCCAAACCGTTAACAATCATGCGTCTTTCCCAACGGGTCATTTGGACTCTATCTGTTCTGGACAACATGGTATTTTAGGAGCCTGAATGTGGGCTATTCCATGACAATGACTCAGTATCAGCTTACAGTCCACTTACAATGCACCCAGAGAGGTTATAGAGGTAGGTACAGAATTGCTGGCATTTGTCCTTTTTTGAGTTCAGAATTCTTCCTGGTGCTGGTTAGTTTCCGTGGACATTTAGATGCATATTTAAAAAGAGATTTACCTGAAAGCTGTGTGGTAGTTGAAGGTCTTGCTTCATCAATGCAAGTAGGGCTGACAGCAAGAATGAAGAAATGAATTTTTTTAGCTTTGCTGATACCTGACTTCGTATTCAATAGCAAACAAACAAACAAACAAATACATAAATAATAAAAAAAAATCAAGTTGGAATTCTCTTTACTGCTGCCCTTCCTCATTCAAGCATCCAAATTCAGGTCTCAATTCTTTCAGGTGGTGTTCTTCAGGGAATTTTATCAACTCCAGCAGAGACCTGGACCATCATTCAATGGTCTGATGTTCCCTTCCTCCAAAGTGTGAGTCCAGGAGAGCTGTCCTGAGTTCAGTAACAGCTCAGAAGACTTTTGTGATTGTCCTTAAGTAGTGTGTTTGAAATATAGGACTGAAAATAAAAGATTGTGGTGTAACAAGAAAATGGATAATTCTTTTTTTATTTTACTTTATTCTTGCTTATCATTAAGGAGTGCTTCATTTTCTGTAAAGGCAGATGAGAGGGAGCTGAAACAGCTGAAGGATCCAAAGGCTACTTAAATTTTTATGATAATGCTTTTACATTTCTTTGTACTCTTAAATACACACAAGGGAATCACCTCCACAAAGTAGTGTGCAAGTCTTTCAAAACGTACCATGACACTCATCTAAATCATCTGCAAAGGTCTTCACACTTTAGGCAACTAAAACAGCTCCATATAGGTCAGATTTGGGCAGCTGAATCAAGGCCTTGGTGTATACCTGTTTGGAGAGCCATCTTGCTGACTAAATGGGGCTGTCTGACTTGACTGAATATGTAGGCAGTGAAGAATCACTAAGGCATGAGAGCTTAGGTGCCTGGCTAACACAGTTGCCTGCACTTAAGTATCTACTCAGTCCAGAGCTGATACCCATCCTTAACTGTGGTCATGTGCAACAAACTCGTTTCAAGAGGTCACAGTGACACTTAAAATCATGGCTATAAGAGTCACTGCAATGCGCAGTGTATGCTTAGATTTAGCCCGTTCTCTCCCGCTGCTTCTGCTTCTCTAAGGGAAGTTCTGGAAATTCATCATTTGTTTTCATTTTAAGTCAGGCTGAAAGCTGAAATTTTGGAAGATCCTGCAGAACAATAGCTCTGCAAAATCAAGATTAGAGTTAAATGAAATATTCCATCACAATGATGATGGATTGTTTCATTTTGATGATACTGGCATGGTGCGTTTGGATAACATCAAAGCACTGCGACATGAAACACAAAATACAATATATAATATTTAGTAGAAAAGTCAAATGAGAAGCTATCAAAACATTTTAATCAAAGTATTTTTATGCTACACTGAAGAAATGGATCAGCCTTATTGAAAGGAATTTAGAAAGCTGAATCCACTATTTGGACAGACAGTTGTCAAAATTTTCATCAAAATCTACTGTTTGCCATGAAAGGCTTCAACCTCTTACAAAATACTTTTGAAGGTTTTTTGTAACAAGCTCTAACAATTAAAAAAAAAAACCAGACACACAGGACTTCATCTATACTCCATAACTAAGATGGCAAGGGCGCAAGTCTATGCTGTTGAACTATTAATGTGGTCACTGGTACCTATGCCAGCTATCATGGTGTGGAAGTTATTGAAAAGGAGGAATTGTTCCCCGCAGGCCATTTGTGCATGGACTCACTGCTCTGACAGTTAAGAGAATGCACTGAGATAGGGGATGAGTGATGTGGTGCCAGCTGGCTGTAGGACCTGATGACACTGTTGTGACTGTTTTACTTAGGAGTACCAATGAAGCCATAACTGATCCCCCAGGAGAACTGCAACTGCCACTGTGGCATGAAAAAAAAAAAAAAAAAAAAAAAAAAAAAAAAAAAAAGGAGAATTATAAGGCAAACCATGGCCAAAAACCAAAATTAATGACGATAAACTCATATTCAAAACTTGGAGATGGAAAACACAAGCCTGTCCAAGTGGGAAAAATAAAACCACTTTCTTGTATTTGGATCAGAAACAACACTGAGAAATATGTTTGATCATTCGTGTAAGAATGTTAAAAGACCTATAAGTAAATAAATAAAAAGGGGGAGGCGGGGGGGGAGAAGGAAGGGATCGCCCAAGAGTTAAAAAATAGAGATTATAATGCCAGAAGGAAGAGTGTACTTCTCTTGCAATCTTCTGAATAACACAGCTCATAAGACTGCCCTGAATTAATTCATGCTTGGATAGAACATATGTTGTGAAGAAAAAGCTAGTATTGATTTTAAAATTGCCAGTGATCGAGAATCCACCACATTCCCATGGTAAATTGTTCCAATGTTTAATTACTTTCACTGCTGAAAAAACTTGTGCCTCATTTCTAGTGTGAAATTGCCTGGCTTCTGGTTCCAGCCACCAGCTCTTTTTATACGTTGTTTGCTGGCTTGAAGTGCCCTCTTATTAAAGTTTAGTTCTCTAAGTAGGTATTTACAAACTGCAGCCCCTTAGGTTTCCCACAGATAAACTAAAGAGGCTGCTCTCCTGGAGTCTCAGACTGTGAAGCATGACCCCTCGCATTATCGCTATTTGCATGCTCCTTCAGTTGAGCAGCATCTTTCTTGAACTGTGGGCACCAAAACATTAGGCAGCATTGCATTAATTGAGCACTTGTCAAGCACAGAAGTGATGCACTGCTTCCTGAGCTATCACCTGAGGCACCTCTGTTCACACTTCTAAGCCTGCACTGTGTCTTCTGGCACAGTTTTGATATAGGGTTCCTGTACAATAATAAATAATAATAGAATTATGAGTCATATTTTTTCAGATTTGCTGTTTCTCAGAGTGGACTCCTCAGGTTAAAAGCATGGCTAACTAATACTTTTGTTCCGTATGTCTTTACATTGTGCTTCATAATTGACCGTATTAAAATACACGGTTTCCCTAAGCTAAGTTTAACAAGAAATCTGCTTATGCTTTCCATCTGTGACCTTGTCCCTTTTCATGGTTTGTCTGCAGAGTTTTATCATTTCTGTCACCAACAAGTGCTCCTTCTGGTGCTTTTACATATTACTCCCTGCTATCAATAAAAAATAGTAAATAAAATAGGGATGAGAGCCAATCTGTGCAACATGACACAACATGATGTGATAATGACTCCCTGCTTGCAGTTGTATTTTGATTGCCATTTAGCCTGTTTTTAAACTATTAAGACACAGCAAGTTATTTGGTACTACGCTCGATTCCTTATCAAGATGTTACAAAGTACAACACCCAATGCTTTAAGAAATCACATCTGCACTAATTACCTTTACCAACAAATCTGTGTTTTGAGGAATCTCAAAAAAAAAAAAAAAAAAAAAAAAAGAAGACATCAGATAAATCTGACAGGATTTATTTCCCATAAATCCATTTTGATTGGCATTGATTACAGTTCCCCTCTTTTTTTTGTTAGAGATTCCATTCAAGTTGTTGTACTGTTTTACCTGGAAACGACATTGGAATGGTAGGACTCATTTCTCAAGTCATCCCATCATATGAAAGCATCTCTCAACATCAATATATTTTCCAGGATTTTGGCACTTCAAAAGCAACATCAAGCTCTGCCAAAAGTACCCAGGACATTTCTCTGAATCTCCTGCATACCTCCTACCTGGATTTTCTAAGCTGGCTTGCTATCCTGCCTGCAAGAGCAGCAGCAGACACTGCAGAAAATGGTAAGAAACCAGGTCAGTGCCCAAGGGCCCAAACTCAGCCTGCTTGTCCAGCCCACCGCCATTTGCTGCTCTGGGCCCTCCTCTGGCAGGTTCTGCACTCACATCAGCCTCTGCACAGTACTAGGCCTCTTCTTCCAGCACTTTATCCAGTCACTTGCCAAAATCAGCTTTATTTGTCATGTGGCAACAAGCTCCCTACAATAGCTACACACTACGTACTTCCTTTTTGTATTACCTAAAGTTGCGTCCTGATTGTATCCTCAGATGATGATTGTTTTCAGTGTAGGAGATGACAGTCACTCTATGACTAACTTCTCCACTTAAAAGGTGATTTTGCAGATCTATTTCACGGTCCTCTTAGGCCATCCCACAACAGCCAGCAGCAACTGAGTGTCTTTTCCCTGTAAGCTGATCCCTGCCTCTCACCACCTGTGCATCCCATCTTGGACCCCCTTTGTTTCTGCACATCGCTTTTAGAGATAGGCACCAAGAATCACACTTGGTTTGCAAGATGTAGACAGATCACAGATGTGCAGTGACACGAATACCTGTCACTTTGTGCTTGGTTGCCCCGTTACCTACCTCATCACTGCATATGTATCTTGTATCACTTCTGAATATCAACCTGACCTCCTCACAGAGATAGTTATGTTCTTCCTCAATTAAAGCTGCTCTGCCTTCTTGAGCTATTCCTGCATTGCATTCTTAGCTGAGTGTTGCTACATCTGTAAGTGATGCTGCTGCCAGCTCAAATTACAGTTGTCGCGTTGAAGATATGACTCAAAACTTCAGCCCATTACTAGGCCTTTTCCTGGGACAACTGCATGTGCCTTTAACACAGCCTTACACAGAGCTATATTCCTTCATTTTTGGTCAACACTGGTTAAACTTATGGCAAAAAAAATAAAAAAAATAAAAAAAATAGAGTTGAACTGGATCTATATGCAATTCTTGCCATTGCTGGGAAGAGATACAGTTCTCTTCATATCTTGTTGGGAACATGTCTTTAAGGACTTGGGCAGCCAGGACAACGGTGGCTGCAGCCACTCCAGTAAGGAATTTTAAACCAAACCTTTTCAACCAGTGAACACCCTTACTGGAAGAGGTGTTTGCAGCTCCTTTCACAAATGGATTGCCTATACACAACCTTCTGGGGCATGCATAAGCTGTCTAGGGCTTTTATGCCTGGTTGATTTGGGCACACATGCACAAATGATCTGTGCGCAGTTCTGTCCCTATGGATCTGTATTAATGTTGTTTTCTGATTGCCTGTGTCTGTAACGCAACAGGAATGAGTGACCACGGCATTGACCTAACTGAGCTGACTTCAGTGTTAAACATCCAGGTCAGCGTCCAAGGAAGGTAAAACGTGGGCTGAGAGGTAGATCCTAGCTGATCATTTGGCTGCTGCCATCCATCACATCTGCTCCTACTGGAAAGGATGTGAGCAGATCTTTGTTCTTTTTAAGTCCTTGGTAATGAGGAGGAATGCATCAGATGCTGGATATGCAGTAGTGGAGAGAAAAGAACCTTCTGTTTTTCTCTGTCTTAATTGCCTGTGTATTCATAGGCTTTGGTGATGGTAGGGAAAATCTTCCTGGCACCATGTGAATGCTTTTGCCTTCCTTTTCTGAATAACCAGTTTGTTCTTTCTGTGCTGTTTCCTTCCTCTGCAAAGGCACTTTGCTCTCTGTGACCAGACAACTGGCCTGCATAGACTCTCACTGCCACCTGCTATGCCATTCTGCAGATGCTCAAAGGAAACAAGCCCTATTTGCTTTGTATTTCCTTACAGAAACTCTGCCTGAGAGAAGCAAAAGGAGCCAGTTCCACTTCCTGAGGGAACATCTTTGCTTCAGGGGCAAAAAGTAAGTCTCAAGGCAAAGGGAGTCCTATTAAATGACAAGGCACCACTCAAAGTCATCCCCTTCTACAGCTGTTGTTGCCTCCAGCAGATTTCCCCAAGAGTCTTCATTTAGCTGTAGTTCATTGAGAGGGTCAGGCAGGGATGGCTGCACAATGGCTGCTATGCTTGCTTGTTGACCAGTCGGTAGTCATTAGACTCAGCCTTTAGAGAGACTGAAAAAAAGAGGAGCTGGGCTTGGTACAACACATAATACCACACTATGTAAACCATGGGCAAGATCCTGGGGAGCCACTGGACAAAATCCCATGGACAGCAAGAGGATTTGGCTCTGGATTTTATCCCCTCGCACACTGGGCTCTTAAGTGTGTTTGTTTTCAGTACGGTCAGAGAACTCTTCTGTCCTACAGACAGAGTAGGAGGCTGTGATATTCTGATGAACAGCTGAAGACTTGCACCAACTGATCCCGTAAATCCTGCCTGATTAACAAAATAACAGCAGGATCTCAATACTGTAGCAGTTAAAGAAGCTCCAAGGTACGGAGTACCTTCCTGGACAGAATTCAATCACAGTCTTAATACTGTTTTTAATTACCTCAACCTAACTGCTCCATGCCACAATGGGATACCATGCTCAGCCAGCAACAAGTATAAAGGCAACTTGCTCTCTCTTTGAGTGAGGTTACAAAGACTTCAGCTGTATCAAAAGTACACTTTGTCTCCCATGACACATCACCAGTCTTCAATGGCACATGTACATCCTATCACGCTAACTGTTCTAAAGCCATCAGAAATAGGTTTTCAGGATTATTTTTCCTGAAATTAAACAGCAAACAACTAATGAAGAATTATTTCAATGATTTTCAAATAAGAGATGCGAATAAAAGTATCTGAATGAAATAAGCGAAGACCACAAGAAGAAACGGAGTAGTAATAAACAGTCTTTTTTCACCCACTCATCTTTTTCCTTGTCAAAGCAATATATATTTTCTTTGGCACAAACAACCCTCAAATGCCTTGATTTTTAAAATAGAGTTGTTTTTGTCAAACCTCCCACTAACAACTCACGTCGCTGAAAATCTATTATGCCTTTTAATAATTTTTAATAAAAACAATCAATTTGTTTCAAGTTTAGAGCTATTCTAAGCACTTCACTCAGTACTAGAAATAAGTACGTTTAAGAACCAGAAGTCTTTTTCTTTTTATCTACTGTGTCCAAAAAAGAATCTTTGACATGGGGCTTCTTACTTTCTCCGACCTACGGTCACATAGTCTGAATGTTTGCTAGAGACAGCTAAACAGCTAAACAAAGACATCTTAATTCCCTTGCACTGAAACACTTAAGAGTAGCACAAAATCTTAGCTAAAACCATCTAGTACACTTTCTTTATTCACAACCATCTCAGGAATCAGTTTTACGCTGCATACTTGGCTGCTGGTAGCCTCTGCAACCAAGTTCGAAGCAAAAATAAATGAATAAATAAATAAAAAAGAAAGAAAAGAAAATGCACACTGTTCACATCAGAACCATGACAGATTTCTTACCATCCCCCTTCATCCAGTTACCAAGCTGTTCTATTCACTGGCACTGACGGTCCTTGATGGGTCTGCAAACATTTTTCTTTTGGGAAATAGTGTGGTGGAAGGCGGGATATCTCGGGAGAAGTTAAAAGCACTGCTTACGGCGCTTGGAAGATTTCTAGGAACTGCAAAGAAGTGGCAATGGACTGTTAAGACTGCTCTAACTTCTAATATCCTTCCCTTTGAAGTTGTACATTTTCTATTACACATATGTTATACTCAACTGACAGACATTAGAGAAGTTCCCTGTAAGAAGTCCCTAAATTAAGAGAAGGCTGCAGGCACAACAATAGCGATTTTTATAACAATAATCAGGAAATTGCTCAGCTTTTCCAAGGTAATGTGTTCTCTATGATCTTGCAGTCCCTCAAGTAGCTCTATCTTTGTCTCTTTCACCAAAACAATAAAAAAAAAACAACAAACCTTTTCTTCTTCCTCCCTCTGCCACCCCTCTCCACTATTAGCTCTCTAACTTAAACAAATTTCATAAAACATATCCCTCCAACAGTTCTGCATAATTTTGATGTTTACTGCATAACTGAAAAATAACCCTGTTTTCCTAATATCCCATAGCTGGAAATAATAAATGAAGAAGGTAGGGCTGATGAGTCGTAGCAAAACTGTATACTAATTAAAAAAAAACTGCTTACCTTGGCCCACTGCCATTTCTCAAAAGAGCCTGAACTTACTTTCATGTAGTAGAGATATTAAGTCTTTTCCAGCAATGGCAAGCTACTACTTTAAGTCAACAGAAGTCAACAGAGGCTTCAGCCTCAGCAGTGTTGTGTCTGAACCAGCAACATGAGAGTCTGGATGTGCAATTGTTCATTTGGGAGACAGCATCTGAGCCAGAGGTCTGAATCAGAGAGAGCTTGGATTAATGCTACGGCAAGAACAACAATGGCATGGAACTGGAGCAGTACCACACGTTCTCTGGAGGTAAAGCAGGCTGGTCCCCCAACCTAGAGCCATGAACACCATAACCCATATGGATAGCATGTTTCCAGCAATCAATGAATTACAGCCATCATTTTCAAGTTAAAATCAAAATGATTCATCTTGAATGCCTCTAGAATACTGAATCATGAACACTGGGCTCCTATGGGAAATTATGGGAGTTTCAGTCTACCCAAATCAATCAAATAATCCAAAACTGGCTTTTTGAGCCAGTGTAAAACTCTCTGCCAGTAGAGGAGTAACGTTAGGTATCACTCCTTAAAAACCTGCAGAGAAGTGTACTGCCCAAGATCAGTCTGGAGGCTCACACAAATGTAGTTTGCAAGTATGAAAGCTTTCCTGCACTTATATCAAAAGGATGGGTGGCTTTCTGCATGTATAGCTTCCCACTTTTGTCCTCCATGTAGGAAAGACGAAATCCTCACCCAGCCCTCCTACTCCACCAGCAACTGGGCTGCACCCCACTCACTACCTACGTAGGGAAGTCCCAAGAGACCCAAACTCATTCAGTATCTCTCACAACCCATCAAAGTTTAAGAGAGAGATGAAGGGTTTTATTTTATAACCGTAGCCGAATTCCTTTGTAATGTATGCCTTAAAGTCTCAATGTACTTTTCATTCTTCAGGAGAAAGAAAACATGCACAAAGGTAATGGAAACAAGGATTAGAGGGGACTTCTGACAGATGAGTCACAGCTAACATCCCTGAAGAAAAGCTAAAGGAAAGTTCACGGTGTAAATAAGTTTCTAAGTGCTGGCCTGCTTTGATTTACTCATGAGGGCAATTTTATTTATTTATTTATTTGTAGTTGAGTTGGGGAGGGAAACTAAACAAAACAGTTGCTTTCCTTGTGAATGATACGAGTAAGGCAGCACACAAATTACTTCTGCTGGACTGGCTCACCTGCAGGTGTGCAGAAGTGGCGTTTGATGCAAAACCTCACGCATCTACAGTGCGTTACTAGGAGAGTAAAAGTGAACGCGTGGATTACAGTGGGCTCTGCTCCACCAGAGTCACAGCAAATCCCCTTGCACGGTTACATCTTCCCAAAATCCTGGGACAGTACGGGTTGAACGGAAATTGAATTGCACCTTCCCGAAGACAATACAACTGCCAAGATGAACAGCAATCCCAGAATCAGACTATGTGAGATATGGAACAAATAAATACACTACATTCAAAAGTTACGGGTCTTGAATTAACAAGTCAGCCCATGCCTGTGTCTTTATTCTCCATTTTTCCAATGTTTAGCCTATATAAGGTGACAATGAAATAAGAATTAAAAGCTGAGAGGGGACTGGGGTTTGCGTGTTGAGAGTATGTAGCCCCCTGCTTCCCTGCTGCTTGTAAAATTGCTTCATTTTCCAAAGAAGGTAAAAATCCACTTTTCTCTGGGAACTGGAAAGTTAAGTAAAACACCAAATGGTACGAGAATTACAAATAATTCAGCAGTTGGCAAGGCTGGATGAAGCAATGACTGATACAGATGGAGGTTTTAGTGGCCAAACCCTAACAAGTCTCTGCTGAGTACGTACAGACAGAGATTTTTCAGAAGCTTGCAGTTTGGCCACATCTAGGTAGATATGAACAGAAATGACAAAAGGTAAATCCCTGACACCACAGCTACTTCACCTGCCAAATTCCAGTCTCTCCTCCAAACCACACAAATGCTAAATTTTCATTCAAAACAGAAACAAGAACTTTAAAAAAAAAATTTAATGAATAAGACAACATATGTTTTCCTAATCTCTGGACTTTTTAGCTGATATTTTCACAAATATTCAGCCCCGGGCTAATCCTCAGCACAAACTACTTCATATCAAATGGATGAAGTTTGGCAAACTGATAAGCAATGGAAAATTACATTGGATAATGAAAACGCTAGGCACTTTAATGATAAGCAATCATATCAGCTTTGCATATGACGCACCTGTCTCCAGCTGTCTCTCTTCAGACCAAATTCAAATACACACAGAAAGGTACAGTTCATCTGAAATCTTTTTTTTTTCTTTCAGTCATTTAGACCAGATGGGAGTGCAACTCACTATACTGACTGCATGTGTATAGCATCCACTGGTGTTTCGTACTAAAGTCAGGTGGAAAAACCCAGTGCTTATTCTTGCTGCTACCGCCTCTGCCTTGTAAACTGTACTTTTGCAGATGACTGAAAGCTAATGGGAAAAGAACAGAAGAGAGGACTGCAGTGCCTGGGCAGCTCAGTCTCCTGGCCTATTTTGTCTGCTTCTATTTTAGGTTCTTAGCTATGGGGATTTCTTTTTCTCTGCTGACAGGGCGGCAGCAGATTCCCAGGCTCCCTCACCTCATTCTGACAGTGACTGCCAGAGGTGTGGCTTGCCTCCCTGCGCTGCTGAGAGGAGGGGGCTGAGGAACAGAGAAAGGAAAAGAGCCATCATTAAAAGAGAGGGATACTAGGGCCAGTTTTGCAGAGGAGGAGAGGGAGGAATGGCAGCATGAGGCAAGTTTGCCTAAGAACCACAGCACAGAAACAGGAGCTGGGAGGTCTGATTCCCCTTTAGAGCTCAGCCACTGATGTGCTGCATGAGAAGCTGCAACTTCACTGCCCTCAGTTAAAAAAACTGCAACAGGAGCAACACATGGAGTGGGCACGTGTGGGTTGCTGCTTCCTGCGTACATCTAGTGGCACACTCCTGCTTGCCCTTCTGCGGTTCTTTCCCCGCACCCCCTTGCCACCCGCCCTTGTTCACAGTCGCACATGTAAAGCATCTTCTGCTTATTAAGCACTTCCATTTTGCAAAACCTTGCAATTAAAACTAATCCTTATCCTGCAAATAAGCTGAAAAGGAAAGCAGCGCTTTAGAAAGCTTTCTATTTAATGAGCAGCTTTGCCATGGCCCTCGCCATTCCCTGTCTTCTTGGCTTTCTTCTCCAAGAGAGATAGACATCTGCCTCCCTGCAGCTCCTTACTGTAAACATTAATTCAGGAGGTCACTTGCATATTAATGCTGACCCTATTTCTGGAACTTCTGCCGACACAGAGCAGTCCCCCAGCACTCCTATTAGCAGCAAGTGTTTTAAAAGAAGCTGATTCTCAGGGTAGGGTGGGTGGTGGAAGCTGACCTCCATCCTTTCTCATTTTGAATGTGCCCAGTGCTCACGGAGTACCACATTACTAGATCACATTTTGCGACCTGGGATGCACTTGTTTGTTTTCCTCCCTACAAAAATGCATGTCTGTAGTGAAGGCAAGCACTGTGCCCACAGAAGAAAACAACAACAACAACAACAACAACAACAACAACAACAACAACAACAACAAAAACAGCCTTGCAAAGCAGCAAGTATCTAAAATCTGCTTTCTATTAAACAAACAAACAAACAAACCACTCAGGTATCATGATAACAGAAAGACAAAAGACCAAGCAGACCAATCCCATATAAGCAGCCTTGCATCACATTTAAAATGTCTCTATACAGAGGGATATCCTAAATTCTGGAGGAATGCACATCCATCTTCCTCCTTGCCATGCCCCCTCCTACCTGCATGCTCCTCCAGCACCACCAGCAGCCCTGTCCTTTTCCCCACAGTGCCACAGTGAGGCACCGGAGCCCTAACCTCAGCCCTGCAGCAGACATTTCCTGAGGACAAGTGGGAAATGTCAGTAGCCCTCAGTACCTAACCCATCCTGGGCAAACTAATGGGACATTGTGACAGAGGGAAGCTGTGAGCAGCGAGCTTGGACAAACAGTGCCTGGGAAGATTCACGGGGGATGTGATTTACGTGCCAGAGCTGAACCTAACCTCCTGCAGCATCATTAAGAAGCTGGCAGTCAGAAATGCAAAGTCTTTTCCCACTGAGGAAGAGCAGAGAGAAAGCTTACCCTGACATTCAGTGCACCTCAGTTCTGAACTTGCTTTAAGACTTCAGGAATAACCTCTCTTGTACCCAAGAGAAAAACCTCCCACCGCTGCCTACCTGGATGCCATTCCCCTAGACATCATGCTCACCTGGGCCCCTGATAAAGCATTCAGGAGTTGCCCTTGGCCTCAGCAGGGCTGGTGGAGCACTTAGCAAAGTGCCTGCAGGATTGGCACTGGTAGATGTGACTCCTGAGCCTCGGCATCGAAAATCGTGTTTGTGGGTAATTTGTGTCTTCCTTTTACTCTGGCCAGGAGACCTAATATTTGCCCTCTTCCTGAATCTCAGACATAAAACACCTAGATGGAAGCTTTGTGCTTTTGTGCTCAGTACACAGAAAACACAATGCAGCTCAGGGTCACAGCAGAACTCGGGGCACTGCATAGGCCTATTAAGAACACCGCTGAAGGTTTGTTCAGAAAACATCCAGGTTAAGGAGAATCCTTGCTTGTTCTCATCCATTGGTCAAGATTTTGGGTTTAAACTGAGAAGTTTAAACTTACCAGTTCAACATATATATGTCATATGGTAATAAAAGTCTGTCTTAGATTTCAGCTGTATTTTTATGTCAGGTTAATCACAGAGTAATTCAGACCCACTTCCATTTTCCCTCAAGCAACTCAGCCCATCCTGCAAAGCAGCACTTCTCCAAGAACTGCCCCAGCCTGGGGCTCCCAGCCACAGTCACCAGAATGTCACAGAATTGTTTGAGTTGGAAAGGACCCTTTAAAGGTCATCTAGTCCAACTCCCCTGCAGTGAACATGCACACCTATAGCTAGAGCATGTTGCTCACAGTCCTGTTCAGACCGACCTTGAATGTCTCCAGGGATGGGGCATCCAGCACCTCTCTGCACAGCGCCTCATCACCCTTACTGAAAAGAACTTATTCCTCAAAAATCTCCTTTCGTTTGTCCGGGGAGCCCACTGAGCTCCATCAATACACTATCCTTTATTGCAGTCCCTTCGGCATTTTCTCAATTAAGACAGCCAATCATGCCTAATTGTTCCCAGTTCTGTGATGGTTTAGTGATGTGAATAAATGTCCCCTCAGGACTACGCTGCATCTACTCAAATCACTCACTTGTGATCTAAACATAAAGGGCATCCAGGTCCTCTGATATGAAAGGCTGCTGCATACAGCAGATTAATTATATTTATCTGGAAAAAGAAGATTTACTATAACAGTTCCATTTGTCACTATCACATACCAAAAGCTTGTTGTTTCCTACCAGAAGTATGCACAATCTGGCACCTCCCTCAGCCCCCAAACAACCAGAGGGATGCAGATGGAACTATGGAAGATCTCAGAAAAATGATGAGGATCAGCTAGGTTCCCACGTCCTGGTATTTGTCACACACACTTTAGCTTTTACAGATGTACATGGAATTTGAGCAGACTCACTCCTCACATCACCATCCTCAGCTATCACCTTCTGCACTACCCTCTTGCATCAGCTGTAAGGGGCAGGAAGAGCTCCTTGCCTCTGAGGCACCCATGAGCAGCTGCCCCGGGGACAATGGTAGAAGGCCCTAATGGCTCTGTGAGGTTAAAAAAGCAATATGAGGGAAAAGCGGTGAGAGGCAACTTCAGCTTTCATGAACCGTGATCAATATTTACTAGAGCAATAATGGAGTTCAGAAACTGCAGTGCTGGCATGATAGAGAAGCTGGAGAGAGGAAAATGGCATTTCAAGTCTACAGAGGGACATGACAACCAGCTAATGATTACTTAGGGGCTATCAGATTTCTTCATTTATTTATTTTGCAGGAGCAGTAGAGTAGTTAAAACACAGAACAGTAAGGTAAGAAGCTGAGCCTATCCCAAGTCTGGGGAGGTGAGTCTGGACCAAACATCTTTTTCCACAGCCTAATTTAGATGGAGGGCACTTCTCATGCAGGTGAAGAGGAACTTGCCTTCTCATTCCCAGCTCCTGTGCTGAGGTGACAGCCTGGGCAGTGTCCTTTGCTCTGTGAGGCCTCTGCAAGCGAGCACTTAGTTACATAGCCTCCTACTCCAAGGGGCTTGTTACAGGTAATTTGTCTGCTTCCTCAAGGTTTTTGAGTCCATTCACCTACTGGGAAACCTCTGCTGCTGCCCTTCAGCAGGATAAACCTTGGGCTCAATTTAGGTCTGCCAGCACCTCTGCTGCACTCCGCAGCCTCTCCAAACCACTGTGAGGGGCCTTCAGGCAAGGATGTTTCCTGCAGTGCAGTCCAGACCCAAGCAGTTAAAACAACAAAACAGGTGAGCCAAGTCCACGGCAAGCAGACCCTTATCTCTTATCAGATAACAACCAATTCTCATTCTGCTCTTGAAAACACAGGGTTAGGTTCTGGGGTGTAAAGAACAAAATGGAGAGCCTAGCTGGAGTTGCCAGGCAGGAAGAAGGCAGAGGGACAGCAGAGGCAAAGGATTCCTGCCGCAGACCCATTAAGTGAGAGCTACTCCCTCATAGCAAACCATGGCCCCTCGCTTCCTAGCTGAGGGTTAAGACCTCATATTTCCATGTTTCTGTGATAACCTCACAATGTGCCCATGGTATCGTAGCCCCTAAAAACAAGCCAAATACATTAAGAATCTTTGCAAGGTCCTCTGACTTACTCATTATCCACTTCCTTCTACATAAATTACACTGCTATTAGCGTAGCTCAATGAAGAGCATGAAATAAATTGAGCCTCCAGCCACTTTCGGTAGATAAGAGTAGTTAACAGTATCTTCTAAGCCCCACACACATCTCTTGTGACAAAAATGAAATTCTTAGAGCTAATCTGGGAGGCAGTTCCTTGCTGGGATCACATTTTCCCTCTCCTATCTGTAGGACCAGCAACTGGGGCCACCATTGCTGCAGGCAGTGGAGCAATCCTGGGAAAGATGCTGGGCACATAAAAATGCTGTGAAGGGTATTCAGAAAGGGGAAAATCAAGAGTCTTCAGAGGCCAATCCACTCATTACAAGGAAGACAAAAACCTCTACCTTCTTTCTAAAACCAGAGAAGTCTGAGTAATAGGAAAAGACAAGAGATGCTGTCCCCAGCTCCCATTCCTGTCACAGGCCACCTGAGCTCACAGTGGAGCAAAGCTGAACAGCAAACTGCCTAGAGGTAGATGGGGATTAAAAATCAGGTGCTTGTCAGCCAGGGTACACCTTTTCAGAGGAGTGCTCCAAAAAGAAAAAACATTCAGGCTAGGATGAGCCAAGAAGATGTTGCCACACGAGAGCAAGAACTGAGAGCCACTAGTGGGAAAGAGACAGTTATTGAGAAGGAAAAGCAATCACAGCGGCAGAGACAGAGGCAAGAAAGGCTCTTGCACTAATCCCCTTTTGCTCCCCTGTGTTCTCTGTCTTATTGCTGGAGATCAAATCCCAGCACAGTAGCAACAAATTGCTTAGATTGCAGATACAGAAGAGAGCTCACAGGCACTAGATTTCCAGTTTCTTAAGCAACTTTGGCAGCACATAATTCTCTGCAGTTACAACTCCAAAACAAACACACACCATGTCCCCCCCGCTGCACAAACAAAGCCAAAGTATGTGGATGTAACTTTCCTTTTCCCATTAGGAGTTGCACCTTTTCTGGGCTGGGCACCCCACTTTTTTCATCTCCTTGTGTTTTCCTCCACTTCTTTTTCATTGTGCTCTTTCCATAATCTTTGCTCCTTTCCCTGTATCTGATTTCCGGTTATTTTCCCTACCCAAGCTCTCTGCCGGTATCTTTCTCTGTTCCCCACAGCATCAGCTGTGTGTGGCTGGTCACACCATTCTGACCACAGAAGATTGGACTGAGTGGAAAAACAACCAAGGTAAGAGCACTGCTTTGTCCATCTGAACCACTAGAACCATGTGGAAAACTAGCTCTGAACAGCTGTGCTGCCAGATGGCTTTAAACTAAAAGAGGAGGAATTTAGGTGAGATGTTAGGAAGAACTTATTTACTCAGAGGATGGTGAGATGCTAGCATAGGCTGCCCAGAGAAGGTGTGGATGCCCCATCCGTGGAGGTGTTCAAGGCCAGGGTGGATGGGGCTCTGGGCAGCCTGATCTGGTGAATGTCAACTTTGCCCACAGCAGGGGGTTGGGATTGGATGGGCTCCCCTTCCAACCTAAGCCATTGTATGATTCTATGCAGGGCTTAGGATTCAGGATGCAGGAGTTCCAGTGTAGTCACTGTTTGGGAGAAACTCTGAGGCCATTCATTGATTTTGCCTCAGTTTTCCCATTTGCAAAAAAAAAAAAAGGATTAACTAATTCTAGCTACACTAGTGATAAGAAAGAAGATGGAGAAGATGGGAGTACAGATATCTAGAGGAATGGACAAAAGGAAAGATAATGGAAACAGAAAGAGGTCAGCAGTTGTCCAGGGAATGACAGGTAGACAGATAGGAGGAAGGCAAGATGCCTGGTCTTAGAGTAATTGAAGTCACCATGAGGACAACACAGTGTAAGTCCTTTCACAACTGTAAACAGCCACAACAGATTCTCACTCCGTCCTGCATTTTCTCCGGCTAGTGCAGCCTCAGCATTCCAGCTCATTTCTGTGCTACATGTGTTACCACTCCCTTTCAAGGGACTGGCACAGAGGCAGGAAAGATTTGAACAGTCCCTCCTGTTGCACACCCATTAGGATCCATTCTGCAGAAGACACAGGAGTGCCTTGTGAGCGTTACCAGAGCTGAAGGGGATGCAGACCTCACTAATTACCAATCCCAATTTCTCCCAGAGCTCAGCTAACCCCTAACAAGCAACTTCTCAGAGTTTGAGCATTGAGCTCTCCAAGAAGGTCACTGCCTCCGTCCTCCCAGCTGCACCTGATGCAGCCCACAGCTCACTGGGAAACCTCTTTTTTTTGTGTGTAAAAGCTGCTGGTAAGAGTCAGCGAGTAAAGGCGGTTGCCGATTCCCAGGGGGCAGGTGGTAATGCCATGCTGAAGATAGAAGGAGGGGGAACTTATATCCAAGTCAATTAGGATTAATGCAATGTGGGAAAGTATTAGTTCTGGAGCTGTAGGTTTCTCCATTAGATTGAAGGCAGATTGGAAAGGGGGAAGGAAAGGGAACGCAAGCTAGCAAAGTCAGTCTTGGCTTCCCACTCTTTTTCCTTCTTTCTCAGTTTTTTTTTTTTTTTTTTTGGGGGGGGGGGGGAAGTGATGAGGTGTGGATCTAAGACATTACACTCTGGAGACTGTCAGTGGCTCCACACCCCATTAAGGCAGCCGTTTTCTTGCTCTCCTTTCCATCTCCTTTGCTCAGTGTCGTTACGCTCTGACGGTGGCTTGGCCTCTTATCAATAGAAAACGGAAGACATTCTTCAGAATGAAATACCACAGCACGAAAAGATTTGCATTCAACTTCTTTCAGCTGAGAAGAGCTCACTTTTAATGCTGTGGATGACAAAAGTAGCAGTAAAGTTAAGTACTAGGTGAGAAAGGCCAACAAGCAGGTGGGAAAGAAGCAGCAGCTTGGGCAGCAGAGGTGCAGCAAGCAAGGGAGAGTGTTCAGGGGATAGAGAAAACATGGACAGAAGTAACATAGGCATTCTTTTAGCTTCTCTCCCTACATTTTGCCAAGGCAAAGACGCTGGACTGGGAGACATTTTGGGGAAGGAATTGCAGAGGAAGGTACCTTCTCCTTCACCTGCAAGGCAGAAGTCACCTCCAAATCCTTTGCAGTGATCATCTTCCATCCTTCATTTGCTGTAGGCATACAGTCTGCAAGCTTCCTAGGACACAACTTGTTCCTGAATGAACACCTATGCAGTGAGGATTTGCTCTCAGAGTATATCCTTACTGCATTATCACCAACTTCCAGGCTCTGCAAAGTGGTAATGGCAGAGAAACAGGAGGCCACAACAATGCCATCAGCTGCTGTTCAAACAAGTGAAATCTAAATGAGATCGCTGGGTAAAGTCTTTCTGTAACTGGGAAGTGAAGAGGCTCTACCTTTCAGTGCTGTTCCCTGAAGGTACAGCAGCAGGTTCATCTTCCCTCCCTCAGTGCCTGCTTGTAAATTACTTACTAAGAGCTCCCTCCTGAAATCCAACACACCTTCCTGAGGTGATGTCCCTGCTAGGTCAGTGCAGCATGGCACTGCTACACCATACACCAGTTTGAAAGAGGTGCAACTGAATGTTCAAGCTGCAGGAGAGAAGGACCTGTCAATACCATTTACAAGTACAGAGCCATACGTGCCAGAGGTGTTTTATAAATAAGTCAGCAAACAAAGAGTATCAAGCAAACAAGAGGAATGAATCATGAATATTATTAAGGAAGGAAGGAAGGAAGGAAGGAAGGAAGGAAGGAAGGAAGGAAGGAAGAGTAACTAATGGACAGAAATATAAATTATACTTATTTCAAAATCTACCAGGAAGCTGCATTTTGACCATCTGGTGATGCAGAGGAGGTCCCATGGCATCCCCCCCCCTCCCATTGAATTGCAATGGATGCATTGAAGATGCCTATAAATTTATCGTTTTAGGAATCTGGTCATATTTACAGCAGTCACACTGTAATTCCTAAAGCAGCCAATTACGCACACATACACGCCACGCCAGCAGAGCCAGCCCTATTCCATCTTTGATCCAGTTCGGAACTCCCCAAAGCCCTTATCCCACACCATTTAACTTAAACAGAATGGCAGCCCAAGGGAAGTAAAAGGGACAAACCAACTCCTTAAAACCAGGCAGATTCTTACATGTTTCCCTGGGACCTCAAACAGAAGCAAAAGATCCATAGCCGTGTGTGGCTCTGTAGTACCAGGGAGCACAGCCCTGTCTTCCGAAGAGAGGGCTGAATCACCAAGCACAAACAAGAAAGGCTCTAAGTCTTTAACTAACAGTGTTGGTTCAGCTCAGCGCTAAAGAGGGCAAGGTAGTGGATGGGAAGATGCGACTGGCTCAGAAAATTTCCTGTCTTCTTTTATTGTTATTATTTTAACAGAAAAAGAAGTGTTGTGGTTTGAAATCCATTATGCCCCTGCAGTGTTTGCAATACTAATATAGCAGCCCCAGCTGTTACCTTATTGCTTATATAGAAACTACAGATGTGCCTGAACATAAACAGAACGGTAAAAGGATGGAAAGCTAAATAGTGACATGGAAAAGAGAGTGACAAGCAGCCTGCTCTTAGAGCACCCTGGGACTTGAGACATCTTGCAGCTCTCAGCCCTGGCTGTCAGCTGCCATAGCACTGCCCTACGTTGAAGGTCTGGAATTTGTAGTTTGCTTATGCTCTAAACAGCTTGAAAAGAGCTCAGAAGTGCCTCCTTGAGGAAGTAGTACTGTAAAAAACGGCAGGAAGTTCAAGCTGCTTGTGCAAGAGACTGGCCTCTAAATTAAGACACCACCACCAAGGAGATGTTAGTCTCAGGAGTGAAATTCAGAAGTTCAAAGGCCAGCTGTAACACTTAAGTGTGGGTGTGCTCATGAAGAAATCCTGAAGTACATTTCACTGAGGGTGCTGTGCCTACCTTGATGGTGCACACCATGCAAGATGCAGGTTATGAGCCTTCCCACCAAGACCAGCAGCCAGGAAAAACACAGATTTGCAACGTCTGTAAAGATTTCAGACTGTCAAATGTAGGATTCCAGTAACAGGCAAAGGAGTCTTAAAAATGTGTACAAGTTTCTGGTACCTCGCAACATCACAGAGGCCACAAATGCGTGAATGAAATCAGATTTCTAACAGCAGACCAGAGCATGCCTTATACAAAAGAAAACAACACCGTCTCTTCTCATACAATTGTTTATGTACATGTTTATGTAGTTAAATAGCAAAAGCTTTCCTTTAAGGGCAATGACACACTCAGATTGTTTACTCTGTTATTACTTTAAAGGCATTTCTATTTGATTTCATTATACAATATGTATTTTCCTTTCCCAGTTACACTTGTGAGACAGGTACAAAATCCGCACACATTCGTCCTGAAGCACTGTGACAACCAGCACTGGAGCTGTTGAAATACCCATTTCAAAACCTGCCTTAGTGCAATCAATCAAATCCTCTGCTGCAATACAGGGAAAATAAACAAGGCCATGAGACTGCAACTTCTAGTTGGGTGGATGGAGTGCAGGATGCTATGGGGGAGGGAATAGAGAAAGGGTAACTCACTTGAATGGCTATGAGGCCTTAAAGATAGTCTTAGAAGGGACTGAAGAATAAAACAACGCATTAAAATTGCAAGGAAGCAAAACCAGAAATTCAACCATCATGGTAGCCATAAGAACACATTGGACATGTTGCATTAAAGCCTTGAGCATTGAGCATTCACTTGGGAGAAAAGAGAGAACAGGAAAAGAGTGTTGCATTATCTCAAAGGTGAGAGCCCCTCAAATGCCTGCATTAAGCCACACAACTGCCACCTACAAAGTGGATGGTGTTCAGAGAGAATCCCAGCTCTCGCGATGTGCTCCTTCCCAGCAACACAGCACCATCAGAGAAGAGTCAATTTCTTCTCTGCAGGAGAGACTCTGCAGGTGTTATGGTGCACAGTGGAGGGTTGGTTCTGGGTATGGGCATAGGCACAAGAGTACAGGGCATCCTTTCCTGCATATACTTTCACCAGATGCAATCTTTATGCGTGTATATGTTCATGGTTAGCCAGAAACAGATCCCCCATCCCTCCAAGCGAGACAGCCAGAGCATATGTTCAGGAGCACACTGGCAATTAAATGAGAAGTTTTTGTCATCTCAGTACAACAGAAGCAACTGAAAACCGTTTGCCAGCTTCGAGAAACTAAGAACTAACACCACCAAAACTACATAAAACTTTATCACTGAAATTCTGACAAAACTTCCCATTAGAGTAGCACTGTGCATGTGTATTTTATATACATGCTATTTTACTTCAAGCATGAAAAATGTCAGCCCAGAGGGAACTGTCTGAGAAAGTTACAAGCAGGCATTGAGCTCAGCACTCGTTTGCTTACTGTGTTCAAATTTTTTAATATTTTTTTTTATAGAAGTTGCAGCTTTTTGCTTTCACTTTGAAGGAAAATGTGAAGTAGATATATTTGACACATCATTGCTTGCTTGAGTTTTCAAGGGAGACTGAAACAATACCTTAAAGAGACAAATCATCCAGTCCTACCTCCACTTCACTTACTACCCCATTCTTTCACCACCTCCTTTCCTGCTTTCATGCCTAAGGTTATTGCCTGTGCTTCTTAAATAGGCTGCCGGAATTTTGTCTCTCTCTGGTCCATTCCAGACCTCCTTGGCCACAGCCTGCAGCTCTTGAACTCATAGAACAATCCTACCAGAGCACGCATGATTCTCCTTAAGAAACTGTCACAAAAGAAAGGGACTATTAGGAGTAGCTGGAGAGTGATGTTCAGTGGGCATAATGTGTTTTACCTAGAGATAAAGGAAATAACATGGCTCTTTCAGAACAGATCTACCAGAGCCACAGAGGTAGGTAGAACCATCATAGACCCAGCTACAGCAGTGCTACTGAACCCTACCAATATGAAAGCAGCCTGAAAGTATATCACCATCACATTTAGAAATGAGCTTAAAAATGCATATTTCTTATTGTATGTGGAATTTCACGTAGAATTGAAATGTGAGTCCACAACCTCCTAAATGCATTTTCTGTATTACAAAAATCAGAACAAGCACAAGAGATAATTTCATGAAAAGTACCCAATTTCATCCTGTTTCTCCCCAGCTCATCTCTCTTTCTTTTCCTCTTTTTCCAAGCAGGCTGGTTTGTTAGATTCCTGCCCTGGCACTTCCACCCAGAAGGGATCCAGACAGCTGGGTGAGCCAGTCACTGAACACTTCCTTAAAGGAATATAGTAATGAAACTTCAATCTTGCTGTGCCCTACAGCCTCCATACATTAGTATAGAAAATGGGTTTACAAAGCCAAAGACAAGAGTCCGTCAATATAATTAAACCAGATGTTCCTTCTCCAATGAGTGCAAGAAGAGGGTAGAAAGAAGGGGGAGCAATAAAGAAGGGAAAATTTATTTTGTGACTGACATATGAATCGAATCCTTCCTGTCTCAGGCCTGCATGCATCTATCAGTTTTGTGTTTTTTTCATTTTTCTCCCTTCCCAAAGCAGGTTTTTATCCTCCTTTGCTTCAGTATGAAAGACAGACATGGGTAATCCTGTTTCATAGAGAAGAATGAGTCCTCTCTGACTCATACAAGACTATGGCTGCATATGGCCCTGGGCAGCCTGTTCTAGTGGTTGGTGATCCTACCCATAGCAGGGGGGGTTGAAACTAGATGATCAGTTTTGTTGTTTTCAACCCAGGCCATTCTATGATTCTCCAAGACTTCTCGGTCCCCAGTCTGATCTGGCCGAAAGATTTTCTCCTGTCTCCTTAAATTCCATCTTCAGGCTAGTTTGCAAAGCCATAGGCACAGCTGCCCTGTGAGCTGAGATGGAAATCAACCCGTGGTTGAACCTACCAAAAGTTGGAGCTGTGTGGTCTCACTCCCCCCTGCAGTCAATGGAGACTCAGTCCTTACAGGCAGCAAAGTCAAGAGGTTAATTCGGCTGATCAGAAGACGTCTGCTCTAGGATGAGTTGAATTAAGTTCCTAAGCTCTACTGTCTGCACTGAATCTCTACCAGCTCTAATAGCTGTTTAGACATCAACTCACATGCAGGTGTCTATAGAAAGACTCCTAAAGTGTAGGCATTTTAATTTGGAGTTAACCTTATTCTGTGAATTGAGGAAGCCTGTGTATTTTTCAGCTTCCTTGTAACCATAAATAGAAGATATATATATATATACCTGTGCCTCACTGTTCTCTTTTCATGAAGCAGGACTAAGACCTTTCACATACTGTGCACGCTGAGAAAAACCAAACACCACAGAGGAGCTCAGCAGTGTTTGTGTACGGGTAATTGTGGTTGATCGCAAAAGCCAACAAGCACACCAGGAAAGGGGCTTGCTGCCAAACCACGATACTGGGCAAAACAATTCTCCTTGCAGACCACCAAGGACATCCTCACATTAGACAAATGCAGTCTGGTACAAATGCTGTTCCCAGCACCACCTTAGCTGCTGGGATGTGCAGGGAGTTTCACAGGGTTAGCACAGACTTATGCACAGGCTCATCAGCCCTGCTGAGAAGCAGGTTTTACCAGCTTTGGTATAGTGTCTCACTATCACAGCACTATCTTGCTTCAGAAATCACATGGAGCCTCTCCACATGGTGCCATCTCTGTCCCACTGACCTACTACAAAACATAGCCATGCTTGTAAAATGCTAGTTGGGAAGGTTCATAGGTTCTGGAATTCCTTCTCCAGTGTCTGTGTGAGGCTTTAGTGTTCCTGGCTTTTTCAGCTCAACTGAGCAAGTTAAAGCAGGCTGTGGGCCACGCTGAAGTAATATCCTGGAGAATTAACTACTCCTTCAGATGTCAAAGTGTAGGGGACAGACTTTCTAGCACTTCTACCTGCAAGACCAGGTAGAACAACAAAGCTCAAAGGTACATTAAAATGAAGCCACCACATACACCACTTACTTCTTTTCTTACGTAAATCACTTCACAAGCTTTTATTAAATTAAGTCTCATCACACTCTTGGGATGTAGGTGCTGTAAATACCTTCACAAGAGGTAGGTAAGACACTGAAAACCCTCCACAAATACTCCTCTGACTGAGGATGAATTGATTCATTTCACTTGCACCCTTGTGCTGTCATTTCCACAGAGTTTCAAGCAATCAAATTTTACTGCCACAAAGGGTTTGCAGGAAATGAACTGCAAAGTTGTACTCAAGAGAATTTGCTTATGAAAGGCATGTGAGCACATCCCATCAAAAACCAGGAAGCGCAGCTATGTCAGACCAGGCCTCCCTGTACTGAGGGAAATAATCTAAATGTCAAGCCATGCATTGTCGGCACAAGCTTGATGTAATGCATTTTTAATCTATTTATTTACTTTAATTAAGTGTCTAGATTGAAGGGGAGAACTTTAGCAAGTAGTTCTGCTTCCAGGTTGAAAGCCAGTTTGCCTTCCACCATGCAAATAATCCCATTTTGTCTGCATGATGACCAGGGTCCCAAGGACGTGCCAAACAATAGACATAACAGCCAAAGATCAGGAAAAAGGGTGCTTGCAACTCACTAATCAGCGGTTTCTGCTTGTTGCCTACTAAGAAAATTCATTTTCTAGTGGGATCTGTCAAAGAGGCAGAAAGACTTCCCTTACCACCTAATTGTAATTCCAAATGTCTCAATGCACAAATGTATAAAGCAAACATGTACCCACAAGCCAGCTGGAAGAAGTATGCTCCTCCAAGGAAATGAAATATTACAAGTCTTTAAAAACAGCAGGGGAGGAAAAAAAATAAAAATATATATTAAAAAGAAAAAAAAAAAGCAATCAAATTTCCAAACTCTGCAACAAACAATAGGAGCAGCAGGAACTTGTACCCAGAGCCCATCAAGATCTTGCTGGATTTCCCTTTTCTCTACACCTGAGAAACTCAGAAAGAAGATCTCAGAAGTAAACTTACAGCCCAATAATTGTTTGCAGAAATGATTTAACTTTCAATCATTTGACTTAAATAATTGCCAAACAGCAAATACATTTGAAAAATTCGAAATCCTCTCGGAGTTGTTTTGCAAACAAAAGGATCGACGTTTCTTAAATTAATTGCACAACCCAAATGAATCTATTAGCTCTAGTTGTCAGCTTTACTTTACAAACAGGATGTGTGAGGCAGGGAGGAGCTAATAGCAGCATCCCCTCGAGCTCTACAGTATTCATTTTCAACATTTTGCTATAGACTTAGGATATTTTTGTCTTCCTTCTACCTCTCATATTCTACAACTCCTCAGGTCTATTGCTGGGCATTACTTCATAGGTACGACTGCATCAAATCTCATCCTTGTGGACTAGGCTAAAGGAAGCCAGTTCTGAAACTGGCTGTTGTGAATCCGATCATTTCCAGTGTAAAACAAAGAAAAAAGAAACAAACAAAATTTTGATCAAGTTTGCATTTGGAACATTCATAGCTACAAAGCTATCCACTTCCTGGTGTCCATATTGAAATTGTTGCATTTTTAAAGGCGACAAGAGAAAAAAAGCAAAAGGCAATTAATGAATTTACCCTTTTTTTTCCCTGGAAACTTCTCGAGCTCAAAAGTTTTCCAGTGAAATCTGGAGACTAACTCATGAGATACAGTACACAGAAAATACATATACTTCAATTGAAGAAAATCAAACACTGTATATAAAACTATTTCCTATTCTTCACATGCAACAGAAATATTTGAGGAGGCTTTATTTTGCTGCAAAGCAAAATTTGAATAAAAAGTTTTAGTTGTAGAGAAGCCAAAAACAAACAAACAAACAAAAAAAAAAAACAACACCAAAAAAACAAACCCAACCTCTTTTCCACATCTTTCTTTGAAACTCTCTTTGGGAAAACAAACTCAAATATATATATATATGTATATCTATAAACAGTGCCGAGGACAAAACGCACTCTTGACCAACCCCAGACAATACATCTTTTGTATGGATGCAGCCATCAGCAAATGCGGGAGGTGTTTCCCCTGGGTGTTTGGATCGGGTAAGTTACATGTTTTTGTCAGCCTCGGAGCTCCCATTTACTGTTTTAACAAATCTATTTCCATTGGCGCTTCTCCTTATTTGTGAGAAAAGATTAAAGGCCTTCAAAGTGCATAGGAAAAGGGTGAAATTCTTAAGAACACTGCAAGGTTACAGGGGACTGTCTGTTAATAACGCGTGTTGGTTTGGTAACAAGCTGAAGCAGAGAGCAGCAGGGGCACCGCTTCATGGCTGCAGCTTTTTCAAAAGGGCCTGTTAGAAGTATTTCAAGTGGAGAGACATGCGAGTAAAATCTTTAAATGTGTCAACAGGGAGGCCAGACACTGAACCTCTGCCCACTCCAGAGCTGACAGCATTCTTCAAAGCACAGGAGACCGACCTTTGCAGCTGAGAATCACCCAGTGACAGCGGGAGGGTTCCTGCATTTGTTTCTCGGGCTTTCTTTGCCATTCTTTGTCTTATGATAGAGAAACAGACAGTGGTCATTTGAAGCCATGGTGTGGTGGGAAAAATACAGAAGTATGTGAATATATATAGTCACCCCTGGATACTGGGCTGGAGGCAAAGGTGGCAAGTCACTGATTAACGAAGTTGTCAGGTCAGGCAGTGATGAAGACAAAAAGTGCTTGGAAACGGAGAAGCACGGCTCATTCTTCTCTCGTGCTTTATAAGCAGTGCAGAGAGATGTGAGAAGTCTGCTTGAGTGCAAGGCGATGGGTTCTGGTAAGGCCTTCAGCAGGGATTTGGACAGACATTGCACTGCATCCCTCATCTTCCTCCTTATGTTTGCTGTAGGCCTCATGTTGCGCTCTGCCTCCTGAAGCACTCTCTACCACCAAGGCTTGGAAAATCGTGACTGTACAACCACTACTCTTCTGCTCACAGGCCAACCCCAAGGGAGAAGTCGGCACAGATGGAGGGCAGTATGAAATTAATGCAATTCCTGTCACTGCATGACCTTGGACAGGAGGCACCGCCTCTCTGCATTTGGTCCTTCCTTCCTCCTCCCCTCAGAACACACATCCACATCCATGTCTGTAAAATTCAGATAATACCTATGTCGCAACAACTGTGCAAGGATTAATTAACTCATATTTACTTTGCGCACAGCAATCCTCAGGTGGAAAAAACAGCT
The DNA here is from genome assembly GCA_030625065.1 of Alectoris magna. NCBI lineage: Eukaryota > Metazoa > Chordata > Aves > Galliformes > Phasianidae > Alectoris > Alectoris magna. Next base: position 114,961,142 of record CM060560.1, read on the forward strand.
GCCCCGAGTAGGCATCATGCTGTGGTCATGGGGAAAAACACACCCAGGAAGAGAAAGGAGGAATATGGTCTTATTTAAAATTTTGAAACCGTCCCCAAAACATCGTGCTGAAAGGAAAAAATACTGCGAACGGTTTAAGTGCTGTGTCTTGACAAATAAAATCTAAGTTAATTTCTGAGTGAGAATAAAATATTGTTTTACCAAAAGCATATAATCAAGCAATCAAAAAAAAAAAAACAAAACCAAAAAACACCAAAAAACAAAACCTTTCTATTCAGAAAACAGCAGCAATTTCTTCTCTTATCCAATCTGAATTTTGTCAACATCAGCCTGACTTTAAAAATCATTGATCTTGTTGACACAATGTCTCCCAACAGGAAAATTTTCTATTGATATTTTCTAATCATCACTTCTTGTTTAGAGCTGTGGGATTGGATTTTTGCTGCTGTTCTCCCTTTCCCCGAAGATGGCAAATTTCCTTCTATATGCTCAGAGCATAGAGAGAGCACGTTGCCATGAGATCTATGCCCAGAACATTTGCCGTGTTACCAACCTTAAGAAAACACACAGCTCATGTTTCTTTTTGGTGGGAACACGTGCATACTGCATTATGCCCTCTGAAGGATTTGGTCAGCATCTTACAAATACTAGAATCATAGAATCTTTTGAGTTAGAGGGGACCTTTAAAGGTCATCTAGCCTGATTCCCCTGCTATGAACAGGAACATCTACAGCTGGGTCAGGATGCTCAGAGCTTGTCCAGCTTGACCTTGAATGTGGCCAGGGATGGCGCACCCACCACCTCTCTTGGCAACCTGTGCCACACCATCGTACTGTAAAAATATATTCATTCCTTACGACCAATCTAATTCTCCCTTCTTTTAGTTTGAAACCATTTCCCCTTGTCCTATCACCACACGCCCTGCTGAAGTTCTTACAGACCCCTCTAGATACCACAAGACCAAGTCTACTAGAAGCCTTCTCTTCTCCAGGCTGAACAACCCCAGGTCCTTCAGCCTGTGCTTACAGGAGAGGTGTTCCATCCCTTGGATCATTTTTGTGGCCCTCCTCTGGATGCGCTCCAACAGGTCCATGTCTCTCCTGTACTGAAGACATCTGGACACAGTACTCCAGGAGAGGCCTCACCAGCACAGAGTAGAGGGGCAGGATCACCTCCCTCATCCTGCTGCTTTTGGTGCAGCCCAGGATACAGCTGGCTTCCTGGGCCATGAGGACACATCGCTGGCTTGTGTCCAGCTGCCATCCACCAGTACCCCCAAGTCCTGTTTGGCAGGGCTGTGTGCTATCCTTACATCCCCTTGCTTGTACTGACAGTGGGAGCTGCCATGACCCAGGTGCAAGACCTTGCACTTGGGTTAACTTCACAGAGTTTACCTGGGCCCACCGCTTGAGCCTGTCTAGTGGTCTGAGTGGTATCCTGTCCGTCAGGCATGTTGACCACACCACACAGCTTGGCATCTTTCACAGACTTAAGGAGGGTCTTGCACTTTATCCCACTGTCCCATGTCACTGATGAAGATGTTAAAGAACATTGGTCCCAGAACTGACCCCTGAGCAACACCACTTGTCACCGACCTCCATGTAGACATTGACCACCACTCTCTGGGCACAATTCTCAAAATCAGTTCTTCATCCATTGAACAGTCTACCCATCAAATCCATATATTTCCATTTTGGAGAGAAGGATGTGATCTTGGCCAAAGCATCTTCCCTTCACTGCACTATCCAGCTTGCTCTACACTGGTAAGCCACTGCCATCCATACATCCATCACAGGCAATTTATCATGGGTGTTGTTTCAATACATGATTTTTGAGATGATTTATGTAGGGGGGGAAAACAGAAAACAAACAAAAAAACTGCTATAGAAAGGAGAATCCTATGGTTATTTCAGAGTTTTATATTACAACACACTAACCACTCCCCTCTCCACAGATGCCATTGCTGATTTGAGAGACTTGATTTTCTTTTCTTTAAAGGTATCTTCAGACCAGGCTGCTCAGCTCTTTAAGATGGAAGAGATAAAGAAAATATGCCTCTATAGATGCTTAATGCTCAATTCTGAGTTCGTAGAGATGCTAACAAACTAAGCACTGCAAAGGACTGAGAGGTTCCGTTCAATTCACTGTGTATATATTTACCCTTATTCACAGCATCACAGAGCTACTGTCCTTCCAAAAGAGAGATAATGAGGAATGCTTTCTATGACAGAATGCTCTGGCACAATTCATCCAACAGTTTAACAGAACAATGCAGAGATGGAGTCTGTAGCTAAAGAAAACAGAGCCATCGTTTAAAAGCCCTGATGTTAATAGTTCTTCTACTATTCCCACCACAGTGAAGCAAGGGAAGAATAACAGAGAGGATGGAATAGGTTGTGAGAAGGCCAGAGTACTCACTGATGCATACAACCAGTAGCCACAGTGCTGAGGACAACCATGGGAACGTTAATTTGGGGCATGCCCTAGCAGTGAATACAAACATCACAACACAGACTTCACAGCTGTGCAAATCTCCCCAAGAGCTGCCTGAAGGCTTGAGCTCCTCGCTGCCTATCTTCAGTTTGTCGTTACAACATCGGTGGGGTCCTCCTGGCCATGCTGCAGTCCCAGCTCTGCACACATGGCCATAGTCATAGCCTGACCTGTGGAAACGCAGTCTCAAGAGAAGGCATGAAGCAGCACAGCCGCTCTCTCTCTGGCACAAAATGAAAGAGGAAGGCTGCTGGTACACCAGCAGTGGATAATAAATGCAGGTGCATGTGAGAAGGCTTAGCAACCTTGTTTTTAATCTAGCTAAGATGCCACATTTACTGGAGAGCCTATGCTGCTCTGCTCTTGCTGTTGCTAGCTGCCCATACTAACATCATGCTAATTAACCCTAGCACTGCTGCAAGCACAGTCCTCCTCTAAGTGGGGAGAGGCAAGGAAACAGAGCTAGGGATTAGCAAGGCTGCTGTGTAAAGAAAACAACATTTCATGATAGCCAAGCTGAAATGAAAGGAAATGCTCAATGTACTTCAGTCCAGTGAAGCGGAAGAGCTGAAGCTGCTCACATCAGGTATGACTTAAGATACATTATGTATAATGTTTTGGAAAGATCCCCCATTATGTTCTCTGATTGGATATGACAAGACAGACACTAATTCTGGGACTGAGCCATTTGGGACACCAGGTTCGACTCTGGCAGCTGGCTGATTATGCCTAACATGTCCAGAAAAATTGTTAACTTTTTATTGAGCTTAGCACTATTAAAGGCAGCCCCCGCCACCACCACCACCCCAAGTGCCCAAGATGTGTCCTGCTCTTCCCGCTTAGCACTCCCTCCAGTTTATTCCCCATTGTTTTTCTTTTTTTTCTTGACGCTCACAGCCCTACACATGACCAGCAATTGCTGGGATCGTTTCCAGCCCAATCCATTTCTATAGGCAGAGACCCAATAAAGCCTCTGTGGAAATGCTTAAGTGTATTGGCCATAAATCAATGCATCCCCTCAGCTGACCGCTTCCACAGAGAGCTAGCAGGCAGCAGCAGTGAGTGCTTCCTTGAATGATAGCAGGCTCCTGTAAGTGATGCCCCATGGAGACAGCTCCCCTCTCTCCATCCCATCTCCTGTCAGCACAGCCTCGTGCTACCATCAGGATGCAGACCCAAACACATTAACCGTAGTCCCTGTGGGGCTGCTACCCAGCACCCAAGTAAATCGACTGCTGTGAGTATTTCCAGGATTACAGGGCAGCAGACGTTTGAAAAGGACTATCACAAGCTAATGTTTACATTACGAACTCTGTGTTCCCACCTTCTTAAGACTCCCTACCATCGCCCTGTTTGTAAGCAACTAGAATTTGGGTTCCTTTGAACTGAACTAACAGGCCTCATACATAATCTTACAGTCAGCAGAATACATAACACATACCATCAGCAACAACAACAGCAGAACAAGCAAAGGAAACAATTGAATTAATGGCTGGTATATTTGCACGTCTGTAATCTTCCTCACTTCTTCCCCATGGAGATCTCTAAAGGAAGCTGCCAGAGCCCTGACTGCAAAGGAGAAGTTGCATGATGAGGAGCCACTTCAAATTGACATCAACCTGTTTTATCTGTCAGTCAAGATGGGGGATGAACAGTCATTTAGCAACGATGTCACTGAAATTATATCACTTTGCTTTTGCAGTACATAAATATTTGATTCTCTTCCTCAACTTTTTGCTTCTTCCCTTGTTTTAAAACAGAATCTCACATTTTAAAATAGATTCATTTTTATCCTCAGTCACATTCATCTGGTTTGAAATAAATATCTGAGCGTCTCTGTAAGAAAACTGGCATATATCTTGCCTATAAGACAAAAACAGAGGAAAGCAGAGAATATATTGATACCGGGGAATATGGAAGATTTCAGTCTCCACTCAAAAGTGGAATTTTTCTTTTACAATCTGATGGGACCGCTTCAGGTAAAGCTCTGCAAGTTCCAGGCTCTCATCATCTCCCATTGGCTGGAAGTAGCACGTGGTGACCTGATCCCGACCCTACAGTCGACCCAGAACACATCTAAAACACCAGAGCTGTTCGTAGATGGAGCTCTGCTCCTTCGGAGGTCCCTGAGCCTTGGACAGGGTGCTCAGCATAGTCAATGAGCCTTCTCTGGGAGGAGAACAATTAGAAAGAGTTGTTGAAATGTTGAAAGAGTGAATAGATTAGCAGCTGCAAACAGATGTCTGCAGCAGGAAGGCTGTAAAGTCCAGCAAAACTCATCCCAAATGGGACAAAATTATGGCTTGTTTTACAATCTTGTCTGGGTTTCATACAGAAAGCACTGCTGAATATGTTCATCCAGCCTAGATTGCAGGGATAAATGAGTTGTTGATGTGACCCTCAGTACTTCACATTTCAGAGGTTGGCTAAATACAAAATAACTCTTTTGCATTCGGACTACCTGGAAGATAGAAGCCTATCGGTCTGAATTCAAACAGCTGCTGCCTTAGCTTAAGTGCTATAAACAAATTATTTTGCTACTGTGAGTTGTACACAACTTGTGTCCCCAAATTGTCAACAGGCAATGCATCATTATGCAGGTCATTTTTACACAAAGGCAAATCCCAGCTATTGCCTGTACTATGTCCTTTGGGACATCATAACACGCTCGTGCTCCAGAAGCAAAACCTCACATCTGTGTAAAGGATTTATAAACATTAACCCGGGATTGTGAGGGCTTCTAAAAAAAACCCAGATGCTAGGTGGTATCCATGGTCACGCTAACAATGAAGCAGGTTTTATCACTTAGCGTTTGCCCTTAGGGTACACGACTGTTTAATGCTTTAGGGGAAAAAAACAACAACAACAACAAACCCAAAACACACAGATACAAACAAAGTGCTAACAAACTGGCTAAAACTGAGAGTTTCTACATAGTGGAAATCTCTACTTCAGGATTGATGGCTCTTGGAAAGGCGTGCTTCTCAGCAGTCTGCCCCAGTGCGCTGGCTTCTGGCAGCCCGTGGATGGTGGCGGATCATAAGTTTACTGAAATCAACTCTGCAGTAAGTTTCTGCAAAGTGTTTTGATTTCAACAAAATGGTGTTTGTTAATGAGAACCTGTTACAGTGGAAAACTCCCAAATGCTTTCCTCTCTGAAAGGAAATTGGAAAAAAGGAAGGGAAAAAAAAAAAAAACACCACAAAAATCACTAATCCTCTTGTATACAAAAAGATGTTTCCAGCTAAGGGGAGAAAAAAAAAATCAAATATTTGTTCTTTTAACAGTGGAAACTTTGAGCAAAGAGGAACAAGGTAATTTCACATGTTCCTGTGAACAAGCTGCTGCAAACAGCTTCCCTAGATAATAAGTAGAAACGAGCAAGAAGAAATGGATAGGAGAAGATCTATAATAGTGCAAAGAAATGTGTGATCAGCTAGGGAATTCCTCTTAGGAGCCTTGTACAGAATATATAGGATTTGCCAGACCAGATCAGAGCACTGGGCCAATCAAGTGCAATTTAAGCATTAAGTGTAACAGCTTGATAAATCTAGGTCAACGCACCTACGCACAGGTACAAGTTTAATATCACTTCATTAGCAGAACTGCAGCACCTAACACTGAGCACACCTACAGGTCCTCAAAAAGAGAAACTATTGGCATTTATAGGACTGCACAATTAAATCAATGAGTTTCCCTTAACGAGTGACCAGAAATTGGTCCTGCTTTACAATTTCTAGTCAGAAGCAGTAGACGGTGCTGATGCTTCAAATATAAGTGGAAAACAGAACCACAATGCTCCTCTGACCAGTGTGCAGCACTCTGCAGGAAGAGGCTGAAGAGAAGGCTGATGAAAAGAGAAGAGCTCTGCCTTTTTTGAGCACTCGCATTCAATCAGCCTTCACAGGAAATTTATTATCTTCACATGCAGCAGACCTGCAATTATCATCATTAAATATTCTCAAAACCCAATGCTAAGTTGTTTAAATCCATCTTGGCGTTGGGTTCTGACTCTGACGTAACCCAACAAAGGAAGATTTTCCTCTACAGAGGCCCAGCAGCTTACTGCAAGGACTTTGCTTCTGGGACCTACTCAACAAGCATAGAAATCCCAGGATTTTCAGATACGCCCATAAGACCTCGTCACTGTAGGGGACTTGAGGATGACTGCAGATCTTTAAGAACCAGCACTGACAGCAGGGAGAGAGAGCTTTACTCTCCGGAGACTATGGAGATTAATAGAGAAAGATAATCGAGAGCTAAATCAACAGCAACATGCTCAGTTCCTTGCCTGACATGTAGGAAAAGTACCATTAAAAAAGGTAGAAGAGCACAAAAGACATCGCGTAGTTTGACCCTAACATGGTCGGGGCAAAATCTAATTGCAGACAAGATCCAAGGTAAAATCTACCTCTACTATTGCCCTGCTATAGATCTACCAGTTCATTCCTCAAAAACAGCATTCCTCAAAACCTGCTGCCCATCCACTCCAGGTTATTCTCAACACTGGTGGTGCAGACGTGCTCAGTCCCTTTTCCATTGAAGGACCAGAGCTTGTTCATGAAGCACTGAAATGGGTTTGAGCATTTCCAGTCCCTCTTCTCACCTTGGTAGCACCAGCTTCAGTCTTTCTATCAGTCTCACCACATTTTTCCTTTTTCTCCCCCGTCCCTAAAACAAACACTTCATCAGCGCCAGGCACAATTTTTCTGTCCACTGGTCAAAGTGATAAATTGAAAATATTTCTTTCCAGGAAGACTCAGACCTATCATTTAATTTGTTTGTTTTTTAGAAAAACAATCTTTTCAGAATGGCTGAAGGATTTTATTTGACCTACAAGAAAAAAATGCCTGTTCCTTTCAAGCATTCTTTGTATTTTTATTTTTTGAAAGGAAGTTTTCCAAATCAACAATGTCACTGCAAAATGAGAAACTGAAATAGTTCATCTCCTCCAAATAATTTCTCCATTTCTTTCTCCCCAAAAACAAGCGTGACGCACAAAGAGCATAAACCCTCCCCAAACTGTGCTTAGGAAAACAAAGTATCACTCCTGCTGGCATTTTTCTGCCTTCCTACATTTTTTCTTTTTCCCTACGCTATTCTGTCCATCCTCTAACATTACTGCAGTTGCTTGGGCAAGTTCTCACAGAAACACCTACACACAGAGAAGTTCAGCAAACTGCTGTGGCACATCTTGCTCCTGAATACTCTGTAGCCACAGGACACCTAAGGTGATTGTATTTTCTTTGAAGTACATGAATATTTGATATACTCCCTTCCTCCCGTTCGCCTTAATTATTCTCTTATTTTGAAACACCAGCTTGCATGCGGTATTTAAATAAAGCTGTATACAGCGCCACAAGCAGCTTGAAGCAGTGAAGCCTCTCAAAATATATTGCAAGTGCTGTACATCCTCCTGTTTGGCACATAAGCAGCAGAGTGCAAGGCACAACCTGGCAAACCCGTGAAGACTGCAGAGCTGCAGAAGCAGCCTTTCAGTTCTGAAAACGTGAATTCCCTCACCAGATCAGTCAGTGCAAGTGAGAGGTGATGCATCATCTCACAACCTGGTCCGCAGTGCATGTTTAGCCACCCTGCAAAAATCTGGCACAATGAGCTTTGTGCAGGAAAGTACCTGCAAAGGCAGGGAACATAGTGGGGGTACAGTTGTATGTACGAAGTGAGGGAAAGTCAGAATTTGGAAAAACTGCAGAGAGAGAAAGAATGAATGTATTCTTTACGTACAACCACACAGGTAACAAACTATATGCATACATTCATGTTTATCTAAAATATATACAAAAGGGTTCAGAGAGTTTGGGTGAATCAGCAGCTCCACAGGCATACATGGCCATATCTCACAGATTTTTGCCAAGGTCCAACAGCTGCAAAAATTTGGCCTTGCCAGATTTCAGCAAGCTTATTTTATGGGACATCTGAGAGGATGATCAGGATCTTGTTTGCTTTAGGTGACTTGTGACACTGAAACCAAAAGTACAGGTAATTTAGAAGGCTGCTGGACACTTGAACACATATAGACATAACTGTAGGTCATGAGCTGGGATGCTGCATTACCCAAGCAAGTGCCTCTGCATCTTCAGGTTCATAGCTATGACAAGACACTTAGGTCTGGGTCTGAGTTACTTGGTGGTCAGCCACAACCCTGAAAAGTGCTCCACATATCACAGGGGTTAATGGATGTTGATGAGGACAGCCATGCCTGGACCAGGTGATAGTGCTACAGACCTGGCAGCCATTCCAGCTGGCTGACTGATATGTCCTGGATTATTTGCAGGCGAATCCCTTAACAATTGAAAGAAAACAAAATATCTATCTGCACAGGTCAGTGAAGGCCACACAACGAACATTTGTGTAGGTGGATGAATAGTTGTGCCCACAGACACAGACAAGGAGGAAACATGCATATTTTAAAACTTATCCATGACACAAAGGAGTCATCTAATCCCAGTGCCATTTTGTTGAGGCTTACGTCAGAGAGAAGGTAGCTGGGGTGCTGCAAAAGGACTGCTCGCAAACCTCAGATTCAGTTGTCCAGAGATTTGACTGACACTTCCACTGAGGTGGAGTAATCACCAAGGAATCACCAAGGCTGGGAATGTGCATATGACCAATAACACGAGCACATAAAATCTTCCCACATCTGCCTGGAGAATAAAGTTATGCTCTTTGCCTCTTGCTTCATGGTGCATCTCTTCATCAACCCTTCATCATCATTTCCAGTAGATTTTGCACTCTCATAACCTTGTAAAATCTCCTTGCACTGTCCTCATCCTTTCCCTATAAAACCTCAAAAGTGAAAGCTGATGTGAGGGGAAATTTTAAACAGAACAGAGACTTGCAATCAGAAAATACAATCTGGCCAAAGCTGTTTTTATTAAAGGGCTAGAAAAACTAATAACATATCTCTGTTTGAATATTCATTATCATTTTTTTATTATTTTTTTTTAAACAACAAATATTTCTTGCATCATATTCCCAAGCCAATGCTGCTCACCAATTCTGGGTGAGAGGAAAAGCTTTAACCAGGTCCAGTGCAAGGGTAGAGGAACACATTTTTAAGTGATCTGAAGGAGAGGGCCAGTTAAGACCTTGGAAAAGGCAAGAAGAGAGAGAGCCTTAAAACAAATTCAATGCGCAGCAAAATCACTGTACCAACAGCCTCATATTACAAGGACATATCACATACCAGTTGCCCCATAAAGCCTGAGGATGACAAATTTCATGTTTTAACTTTATACAAAGTAACCCTCTCCTCCCTCCATACATTAACCAAGGGACAGGACTAACATGATACGCACACCAGCAGCTATAGAAAGCAGAGCAGTGACTACAGCATGACCAGTGCTCCAACAGAAGCACAGAGTGCAGTATTTATTTACTGCCTGTCAATGTGTAGCCTGGATGGGATGCTGCACCTCCACAGCCATTGCAAACTGCTCATTAGCCATTAACAAGATGAGACTTTGTGGCGATCAGGTCATCTGCTTGATAGAAATAGAGAGGAATCCAAAGCGAAAGGGAAGCAAAGACGAGCAGTTGTTTCAACTGTTACAGTCAGTAACCAGTTGGCTGGTTTGTGTGCGCCGCTATCACTTTCTAGTATCTGGAATTAGGAGCAGAGCCATGTGTCATGGGCTCCATACTGTCAGCACTTAGCAGAGAGATTGATTTAGCACAAGTGTCAGTGGCACAAGCTTTGGCAAAGGAGAAATTCTCTGCCTAGCTGCCAAACAACCACAGCATAAAACATAGTGGTAACAGAGATCATACAGTCAGCATAGCTCATAACCTTTTGGCAAGACAGGCATTGAAACACAGCTTTATTAAGCACGACAGACTCAGTACTGTGAAGGATTTCACCAAACTGTTATGTATGCAATGCATACAGAAAAAGATTCAGAAACAATGCACTGCCATTTAGGGCAGGAAGTGGAGAAGCATACCACATCCATCACAAAGAGCTGTGGAAATCGCTGTGGCTGAGGAAGAAGCAGTCATTTCTATGACATCTACAGGAAGTAAAATGCCCATTCCTATAAGAAGTGCTACATTTAATAACCAAGATGGCCACTGTGACCTCCTAAGGCTGTACCCTTCAGCGGCAGGGTGCCACCTCGCACCATGAAGCAATTGAAATTTTACTGCAGATGTTCCCAACTAAGAGCAACTTCATTTCTCCTTGCATAGGTCCCACCCCACCAGTACTTAACCCTGCCTAAGAGCACTGGCAAGAGCAGAGCTCAAAACAGCCACTGCAGATCTGCCTGCCTTGCTCTGGGCCTGGGGAAGAAAGTCGGGCCTGCACAGGTTTCAGTCCCTGAATGAAGTCTCTGATGGTCCAGAATGAGGGCTCCAAAGAGAAGGCATTCAGAGAAAACTGCTGCATTTCCTCGCTGAACGAGCCTGGACTCTGAGATCAGCACACAATACCTGAGATTGAACACTTGCAGGCCTGGGCCTGTTATTGAAGTAATCTTGGGCTGAAAACAAAAGCCAAATCACAAACTTCACATTTACCTTAAGAAATAGATTACTGTTATTGTACAGCTGAGTTGACAGGAATTACCTAGACGAGTACAGCTGCAAAAAACCTCTGAAAAATAAATACTGTAAAATCCTTCCTCTGAGTTTGTCCGTCTCTGCATCAGCCCTATCTGCAATGCCGAGTAATTTAACATTACTGTTCACTACATTTTAGAAAAGTTAAGAGACATGCAAGTCTATTTTGTTAACTGAGACCCTTTTGCTGCATCTTCCTTTTGGGTACAGGTGATTTACCAAGAAGGCAGCTTGGCTTTCAGGTTAAGGCACAAACTATTGGTCTGGAAGTAAGGGGAAAACAAACAAAAAACCAGCCTACCCTTTGGATATGCAAAGTGACATATGACATGCAGGAACTTTCCTGCAGTCGGTAAGAAACAACAACCAACCACTCCCAAGGGGCTCTGCTCACTCAATTTCTTGCTGAACGATATTTAAGGAATCTCAGACTACTTTCATTTATTTATTTATTTATTTATTTAATTTCTGGGAGACCTCCTTGGCATCCCTGGGAACCGAAGATGGAGAGAAAGATTGAGATTCAGGACACGTGCAAGGAGCATAATCAGAAACAGGAAGACAGACAGCAGGAAGAATATTTCCCCAAATGGGTTGCTTCTGTTTTTCTTAAGTATCCCTTCCTCAGCTAAAAGCACCAGCCTAATTCATACAACAGAGGAGGACAGCAGAAAGAACTACAAGAAGCTGAGAAGCGGTTGCAGTAGTGTGTGTTAAAATACACACAGCCACATGCCAAACATGCATCTGTCAGACTTGTGACAAAATAAGAGGAAAATTAAGAAATAAAGACAGGGCTTCTGGCAGCATACATGTTACTAAATGTTTCAGCTAGAAGGGTCTATGGCTGAGATTTCTGCCTTCTTCGCCTCTTTCAGTAGAGGATCAGGATTTTATTTTATATTTTTTAACATGGGAATGAGGCAGGAAGGAGTGCTAAGGCACGGCAGCATGGCGCATGCACACGCATGCGTCTCTATACAGCATCTCAGAGAAACAGGGGCAATAGACAGCTTATCCTTTTGCCTGTTGTCAAATGGATAATTGTTCTAAAACAGCTGGGCCAGACAATACCATCTTTAATGGCCCAGCTTAAATGCAGTCGTGACAGAAATCACAATATTTTTTAATCTTCCTTTCCCCAGCCTTCCTGGAAATTCATTTTTAATGACTGCAGTTGGCTTTCACTGTTGCTCTTGTTTTTAATTCAGATAACTTCTCGTGTCATATAACTTCCCCCTTCTACTCCCACCACTCCCAGTAAATGAAAGCCTTTGATATTTCAAATGCAAAGCTAACTCCAAATAGTAAAAGAACCAGTGAGATATTCTGGTTCACTACCTCTTGCCACCTCATTCTGGAACTGATAAAAGACCCCACATATCCAACAGGAATGGACTGGGGACAGGCTTCAATCCATCCCTAAGAGACTGATTATATTGAACTCTCCCTTGCAACCAAGATCCAAAGAGCATGTCTCCCCATCACCCTCCACATGTCACCTTCCTTAAACTTTTTTTTATACGAAATAGTGAAAATGAAGTAACAGCAATCTATGACGCTGAAAATCAGTTGATTCCTCCCACATAATGTCAAACCTGAATGATCTTCTGTTATTGCATCTTTTAGCTAATTTTCCAACCTTTGGGTAATTTTCTCCAGAGTTTCAAGAAAGCATTATTTAATTGTTGCTCTTTCACGAAGAATCATTTTAGAAAGTTCTAATGGAAGTCTTAGAAAACATTTATAACTGAACTTCGTACACATGAAAATAATTGCCAGGTTTTGCTGCATAATTACATTTTTAACAAACCTCCACCAGTACTCTCCTCTTTCTCTGCCCTGCAGCACCCCATAAATCTCCCAGATTCTAATCATAGAGACATGACGTGACCACCATCAGAGTACGCAGGCCTAAATTTGTTTATTTTTTCAACCCTCAGTTCTGTTTGCATCTGTGACTTCACACCTCACAATCTTTTGTTCCATTTTAGACAATAGAACAAAAATGCTATAAAGTCTTATTTATTTTCATTGCTCCATACAGGGCTAAATTTGGCTCTTGGGTCCAATGCTTCCTTTTATGTTACATATTTCACACTGAAGAAAACAAAATTCATACGCTCTTATTGAAATTTTCATGAACTATGCATTGGCTAGTGTTATATATTCTGTAATATTAACTACAGCAGCTGTTTACATTCAGAAGGTTTCTCTCAGCCCCAAGGAAAGAATTTGTTTTTAGGTGTTAAAGGATTTTAAATCTCCAGAAATGCTATGGTCACAACAGAATGTGACTTGCTAACCCAGTTGGAGGTCAGGATCCCAGAGCAGGGGTTCCCCTGCTACCACACTATGAATCAGTTGTGCCACTCGGTGCTCACACAAGGCTACATTTAAAGCAGCCCCTCAGAAACTGAACTCCTGATTCCTGGTTGACCTTAAAGATTCAGTCCAGATGCCCAACTGGTGATTGCTGGAGTGACAAGTTTCTCACCCTCATACATCCACGCAGTGCTGAGTATCCCACTGTGCAAGTGGAACTTTACAATTCAATTTTCATCACTAATTTGCTTAGAGGGTAGAAGGCTAGTGGAGAGGTAAGCAGCAGAGGTGATCTTAAAACACAACTGCCTAACGTGATCCTACATCTCCAGGGATAATTCGGCATCAAGATCCAAGACATGGACAAACAAAACACCTGATTCATCAGTGAAGGAAACAGGAAATTAAGCTTCCAGAAGAATCATAGAATTTTCAAGGTAGGAAAACATCTTCGAAATCAAGTCCAACCATTAGTCTTACCTACTGAGTCCCATCACTACACTATAACCACAGTAAACTTATTAGCAGGTCCACACATCTCTTAAATGCATTCACTGATGGATTCTCCACCATTTCCCTGTGCAGCTTGTTCCAATGCTTGACCTCCTTCAAAGTAACCTGCGTTGTACAAGGGCTGTGCTGAAAGTAATACCATTTCAATATATTAGCCCATGATGTCAGAGACAGATGGTGGTGGTACAGTAGTACAGGTTGAATCTTCCTAATAATGTTTCATTATATTCTCTTGCCATGCGACGGGTGGAAGCAGAGGGATGGCCTGACAAAATCATGACTGACATGGAAGCGCACATGAAACAAAGGCATGTCTGTTAATTCCTCCATGCTGAAAAAATGGCATCTATTGACATTCATCAACATTTGTTGAACATTTGTGGAGACCAAACAGTGGATGTTAGGACAGTAGCGGGTGTGTTTCAGCAGTGGCAACAGAGATGTGAAAGACGAGCTCTGTTCTGGATGGTTATACAGAATTTTGTTAAGAACAGCATTCGGGCTCTTGCTCATCGCTGGCAAAAATGCACAGCTAATTGTGGCGACTATGCTGAAAAATAACATTTTGCAGCTGAGAATTTGCTCTATCAAATTGTGTTACTGTGCTCTTCATATCTGTTATTGTTTCCACGGAAATAAATAGGAGGCATTCCTTTCAGAGCAACCTACATAATTACTATTAGGTTAATCCGTATACTAAAAATAGTTATCATTATAAAGCCACTGATTGCAGTGATTTAAGACAGGTTCAGCATGAGTTCAGGGCCATATCCATATGCCACATTGTTGTACTGGGGCTAAATCAAAACAGTATCACCTGAAAATGGGTAGATTACCTGCTAAAATCTCATTCCAAAGCCCGGACTTTAACTGTTACTTTGTCAGGAATAACAGAAAAACAAAACCAAGCAAAAATAAACAAACCAAAACCAAACAAACCCAACAACCCATTATCAGCCCAATGCTACAAACTCATCAATACAATCCATCAATACTGATTATGGATTAATAAAAACCTCTCTTCCACCAGGTCATGAAACCAGGTCTGGTGAACCTTATAAAAGTAGCAGTGCTTGTGCTCGATGCCGTTCAATAAAATGTGTTCTCTTGGCCACTGATCAGCTCAATCCACTTACAGAGACTGTGTCTTCAGTTGATCTGTATCCACGAGCTGGATGTTGGCACTTGCTTTTGAACATGTTTGGGGGAGAATTTTTGCTAGCCTTAAAACACGGGGAACTCAAGCAAGAGCTCCAACTGCAAGCACAATCAGACACAGCCCATCTGAAACAAGACTAACTGACACAGGCAGAACTGCCAGGAAACATAGAAAAAAAAAATGAAATCCCTGTTCTACAGACAGAAAAAGGCAGCAAAAGATTCATTGTTCTGCACAAGATCATGCTAGAAAACTGGGGCGGAGCTGACACTTGCAGAAGGCAAGTCCAGAGCCCACGCTAGGACACCAGTCAGAGCTGTTGGCAAGTCCAGAGCCCATGCCAGGACACCAGTCAGATCTGTTATCAAGTCCAGAGCCCATGCTAGGACACCAGTCAGAGCTGTTAGAGCCATGGGGTGCTGTGCAGAGAGAGTCTAAAGAATAGTGAGTCCACCTCATGAGGGAACACAACCATATCTGACCCAGAGAAACGCACGACACATTGCATGGTCATCAGCAGAACTGCAAGAATGAAACCTGAGGGGGATGAGAGGTGATTAAGTTAGGAGGTAGTTGATTTGGGAAAAAAGGAAAACCTCCCACTGTGATGGAGAACCTGTGGGATCTACGCCACAGGAGGCTGTCAGCTCATAAACTGAAACTGGATAATTTCAGGAGCAATAACAATGCTGAAAGCTATGCTGAACAAATGTGAAGGGGAATTCAGGGCAACAGGGTCTGGACAGAAACGAATAAAAATGCTTTCCCCATTTATGTACAGTGTGGTACACGCGCATGTTCCCCTCTGAAGCATGCATGCAGTTGAGCTGCGTGATGGACAGCAGGTGGAACAAATGGACCTGATCTGAGCAAGGAAATGCTGTCTTCTCCTAATCACAAGGGAAAATGAGAATGGGGAGAACGGAAGCTGCAGAGCAGGGGGAAGAAGACAAAAGGCGAGCAAATGGAGAAGAAAGAAAGAAGAGAGAACACAAGAATAGGATGAATGTAGAGAAAAGACAGAGCCTTAAAGATTCACTTTAAAAGAAACATTTCTTCTCTCAGCAGTGAGGTTGCAGACTGCATGTCTGCATTCAAGCTACCAAAGCAAACAGCAGGTCACACAGCAAAAGCCCATGCCTGTTGGAGGGCACTGCCTGCCCCTTTACCACCCAAACATGCAGGATCACAGCACTCCACTACTGCTTATTCTCATGGCAAGGCAGAGACCAGTGCTCAGTGCCACTGAGGTGAGCTCCTGTCAGTCAGCCCCGTGGCCCCGTACGCCTGGCCCATCCATTAGAGGCAGCCTGCGCTGCCCATGCTCCATGCTGCCCTGCTGCTGACAGGGCCTGGCACAGGGGCTCAGGAAAGAAACATTCAGCGGGGGTGTCACTGGGGACTCATAGGATGGATCCAAATCACGGCACGCTGGCAATGAGCCAAGATAAGGAAAGAGTGAGAGACTGAAGCTGCCAGGCTACGCACAAGTGAGCTGCTTGTACGGTCATCAAATGAAAGGAGACAGGATCATGAGCAGCTTGCCCTGCTCCTGGAAGAGCTCAGGGGGTTAAATGCACAGAGAAGGCAGAGACTGAGATGGCCAAAACTCTGTCCTACATGGTTCAAAACCAGTGCTTGATGCTCCATGTTGCACAGAAGGCTTTGCTTCTAAATACAGAAGCAGGACCCACCTCACTCACCCTCAGACAGAGGGCAGCCTTTTACTGCACAGCATAGGGGCTGGAAAAGAGCATCACTCTCCAATGAAAAGGGCAGGACTGCTGAGCTTTGCACTACCAAGATTCAATTGCCTCATTCAGAACTTAGATTCTGGTGATTTAATGTCACCTGTATTTATTGGATACATAACAGGACCCCTAATTAATGATTTTAAATGGGTCCAAAGCTGTGGATGTCCTATCTCTGAAAGCAGTCACAGCCAGCCTGGATGTGGCCCTGGACAGCCTGATCTGGTGAGTGGCAGCCCTGCCCAAACCAAGGGGTTGAAACCAGGTGGGCTTTGAGGTCCCTTCCTACCCAAGCCACTCTGTGATATGATTCTGTGAATGGGAAAATGCTTCCAACACATGAAACCCTCTTGCTGCACAGGAATATCATTGTACAAGTAGCTAAAAAGGAGAAGCATGAACTGTTGCATCACCGTTGTTTTGCAATTCTGTCTTTCCTTACAATTTTGTCTCTGCTGAGACCCAGCTGTGCTTGCGTGGTGAAAAAAAACCAGAAGCATATAACAGAGCAAGATGCTTGCAAGCATCTCCCACAGCCAGCCCTTTCCTTAAAGTCATTTCTGTTTAGAGATAGTGTATCTCTTTGCAGTTCCACAGTTCTCTCTCTAGCAGGCCTTTCATGCACATGAAAAGAACTATCTGATCATATATACTCCTCTATCATGGCTTTGGAAATATTAGCAAGATTTAATTAATATATAATCATATCAGCAGAAAAGAGTTAATTGAAATATTGAATAACTACAACTTTAACAGGATTGGAACATAATGCTTCAGACGTACTAAGCAGATGATTTATCCACCATGCTATACAAATTTTAGTTAACAGTTGGGCAAAGACTTTAGAGCTATTATTTTTAGCAATAGAAGGCTATTCCCTAGGTTGTGCCAAGGCCTGTGTGCATGAAAAGCATTGTGAAAAATCAGCTTATTGTGCGTTTTCTTCTCCTATTAAAAGAAAAGGAGAAAAATGTGTCTGACATTGTTAATTGGGATCTTGTGGTAATGCAGCAATATGTGCACAGTGAGACAAAGGAAATTTCAGTGCAAATCCACTGACCTTAGCCAAGACACATCCAGGGAAGAAAATGGCTAAATGAATTGAATTCTGTGACGTGAAGCATGTATTACATTCCCTAGTGTCATATTAATTGCGTGTGGTACCAGCAGGACAGTTGTAAGACAGGTACAATATGCCTACAATCACTGTTGAGGTTAACTACACAGCAAAGGAGGTTAGCAATGGAACAGGCCTGAAATACAAACCATCATCTCTCCCTTCATATTTCGTGGAAAGTTTAGAGTTGACTTCTGTGTGCGCAGTTTCTTTCCTATCACCATTGGCCAAAGTCTCAGACGTTGATAAAAATGAAACCTGAAAAAGAAATCTGACTAAAATTATCCAGATGTGGGAATTTTTTCAGTCAACTAAATCAGTAACTTTGCTAAGACACGCTTATGGTAAACTACAGTCTTGGCAGATAGAGGTTGATGTTTACCATCAGCTTGCAAGTAGACGAACGGATGAATCTCAGATCAGATTCCAGTGAGTGGATTCACATTACAAAATCAAACCCTCAGTAAAGCAGTATTCTGTAGCAAAGCAGCATTTCCTGCAGTTTTCCCTAGATGATGCTTTCAACTTATTCCCTTGGGACCTTTGTACTCTTCACACGGTTGTTTGGGGTCTCTCTCTCCCCTCCTGTGAAACTGAAAGAATAACAAGGTCTCTTTCACCAGGGACATACGCAGCTAATCATGTCCACAGTTGTGATTAGACGCAGCAATAATAGGGGCAAAAGTACTAGAGAGACTGAGAAGACTTAACCACTCTCTACAAAAGGAGAAAAATTGATCCAGCTAAAAGTTATGTGCCTATCTTAGCATCCAGGAGTGAATTTCAAGTCCTTGCAAAAGCAAGGATGAAAAACTCTGCTACAGATTCTACAAATTTCCAGCCAGTTGTCCTATCTTCTATGCAAGTTTCTTTCGATATGCACATTTGCTTTAAAATTAGCACTGGAATGTGCAAATACACGGAGACAGAATAAAGATATCTAGCTATGTTCACCCCAGATGCTCTTTTTTTTCTTTTGGATCATGGGCTCATTGGTAGAAGAATGAATACAGTCCTCTTAAAATAAGGCTTGACCTAAATTTCAGAAAAAAAAGTTTAAAAAGCAGATTCAGGTCCTCAAATACCCCCTCACCCTTACCATATACCTTTGGCATTAAGCAAAAAAGGTTTCAAAGATTTAGTTTGGTATTTGCCATTAGCATAATTCTACCTCAGGCATGGAAAATATAGCAGAGGGTATTCCACTAAAGTCTACACTTTGAATGTTTTCAATTCCTCTTTTTTCTGTCTCAAAAGACTTAGTTGCAAAGTCTGGAGAAGTTGCTTTATTTTGTGTACCACTCCTTGATGAACCTTTACGATTTTAAGAGGAGAAGAGGGTGGGAGTATAAAATTACCAGAGCATGTATCAGCTCCTGAAATGATAAGACAGAATTGCAGGATACTCGGATTGTTTCACTTGTTACTAAAGCTTCACCTATTCTTTTGTCCTGAAATGGAAGGTCGAGAACAGCGAGAGACTAAACACGTCTTTGCAGCTTTTCTTGATATGTTTACAAAAACGCATTAGGCCAAGGCTCTTGTTAGGGAGGTTCTTGCAGTGTCTTAACGTCAGCTTACAGATGAAGTGACACTTCACTTTCCCAGTGGCCCTTCTGTACCCAGTGGAGATCCTGACCCCAAATCCTTCAGTACGTATGCGGGGAGGATAAGTTGTTGTCCTCAAAGTGATAGCATGGCCATCTGATGGTGGCCAGAAGAAACAATCTCCAAGTAAGGAAGGGAGGCTGTATCTCAGGTGGGAGTAACTCAGTTTTAAACTGAAAGTATTCAAGAGAAACAGAAAAAGATTCTGAGAAAGAGAGATACCAGAGTTAACATGGAGTACGTATAGCACCCTTTGGGGGTACTGTAAGGACAGATACTAATGTAGAAGCTAAAGCAAATTCAGAGCTTTTCAAGATCCCAGATCTCCCACCTGAGACCACTTGGAAATCCAGCATCAGAGTGCAGAGGGTGCAAAGCTCTTCACTGATCCCTTTCTCCAGCAAGGAGCAGCATAATAAGAAAAGCTGTATCACTGAATACTGTGCAACTGATAAACAACTACTTACGTTATGAACAGATGAGTTATTGTGTAAATTGCATTGTCTTACAATTTATTAATAGACAGATAGACTTTAATGGAAATGAATTGGTCACTGTCTCCTTGAGCTGTTATTTAAGGCTGCTTTTATTTTTATCTATGAAGACCATTCATAAATAAACCATCAAACCATCCACCAGGAGATAAAAATTTGTTATGGATCCCAGTTCCCCTGTGCTTTGTCACCATCAATGGGAACCTCAGGAGTTCTGACATATGCAGGTAATGAACACATCAGAAGTCAGTCCTGGGTGAGAATCACTCCAGATCAAAATTCATTTTTGCCTAAGTGGATACAGAATAGCTCCAGCCTTGGAGGAAACAGACAAAGTTTGCACCATGCCGAAGAATGGAAACCTTTGCCCTGTAAGGGTGGAAAACCCAAGCCTGCCCTGCTTGTGCAGACAATCAATAAAACTCAGCTACTTACATGAAGGTGCTTGTCCCACCAGCTTCCAAAGCCCTCGTAATGAAGATGAAAACTAAAACTACTCAATAACCATAAGAAACCCTAGGTTTTCTACCACTGTTCCCGGCACTAGCCAGGTCTCCCCAACTCTGTTATGTCTACATTAATGGATTAATTACTCCCAGTAATACCAAGTGTTACGGATGACAATTTCCAGGGAATAAACCAAAACAGTTTCCCCACCCCCACCCCCCAAGCCATCCAGAATATCTTTGCAGAAGTACATTGGGCAGAAAAGGAACAAGAACAGATTCCAAGATGTATGCTTTAGTCTATCTACATTCAGATTCTTTGTATAAAAAGCATGAAGTAATACCTTGCCTTCCTGCCCTCAAACCCTAGAGGTCAATTAAGCCTAAGCCTAGCAATGATTATTTGACACAGCCTTCCAGGGAAAAGCAGAGTGGGAACTTGGCAAAAGGCAGACATCCCTGATTCACTTAATGAGAGCCCAAGAAGTTGGTGTGCTTTTAGCTTCCCCTGCCACCTTCTCTTCTATCACATGGCCTGTTCACAGACCCCAGCACGAGAGTATTGAATTGCAGTTTCCTCCAAACTCTCTGGATTCATACCAGAAATCATCAACCTGGCACATGACTCTCTATGATCTCCGGCCTGTCCTCCTCCCATCTCAAGGAGAGAAACCTCCCTTCCCATGCTCTCCCACCAAAAGCTCAATGGACGAAGAGCCCCTGGGACTTGAAATGTCACCGATTCAGAGGACATGATTAAATATTTAAATTGACAAAATTACATTCCACCGGTGACATTCAGCACTGTCTGCTCTGCCTCTCACTCTCCCCTTCCCTCCCTGCCAGCCCCCGGCAGCTCTTCCCCCTGTGGACACGTGCCAGCCAGGGATCTGTTCTTTCCACTCCGCTCCCTGCTAAATGTTTTTTATTCTCAACCACCTGCCCCGGGCCTTCTCATCAATTATTAATCAAGTGATCCATGAATATGCAAATCAGCCCACACACTCATTTTATTAAATTAAATAAAAAAGAAGAAACGACACGGCATGCACAGCAGCAGAATAGATGATAGGGTGGACTGCTCCAGGGAAGGAGGGGGAAGGATTGGTGCCTTCTAGCAGAGGAAGGAGGAATGTGATGAGTTTGAACATACACTGTGTACAACTAACAGAAGGATTACTTCTACAGCCACTCACATCTTAATTTTAATCTAAGGCTCCACAGGAACATGGTGATTGGAAGATGAATGCATTCACATATAGGGAGTTTTCACTTTCCTGCAAAGGAACTGGTGAGGCCCTGGTTCCTTTCCACTAATCACTATCTAGAGGGGCAGTGCAGATCAGGGCAGGTGGAGAGGAGTCTGGGATGGTGCAGCTGGCAGCACACGAGGCCCATCCTGGCCCACAGCACCTACCTTGGCAAAGATGTGCTGCATCTGTGTGCAAAAATTAGGGTAAGCCAAGGACACTGCCTTTATTAGCATCTTTTTGAGTGGGAGCCACTGGGCCTCCTCTACCTGGCATGCAAAGGAGAGGAATGAGGATGGCTTTCCTTGCAAACTGCATCTTCTCCCAGCTGTTAATATACCGATCCACGTTTCTATTTTTGTAACAAACAATGTCCCCCAATACACTTCATGCCTTTATGCACTAGCTGTTTCTTCAAGACCTCCTCAAGTCAGCTCGGCCTTATGGAGGTGGTTTAAGACACAGGGAGACAAATCTTGTCACTTCTATTAGCTGTAAGTATTAGTTCAGTGCTAATTCCAGATCAGAGTAAGAAAAACCAAAGACCTCAAATCAGAAATTTCCATTTTGAGATTGGTTTTGGGTGTTATCACTTTCATGCCAAAGTCTCTTTCTCCTAAGAGATTTTCAGGAAAAGATGCTCAAAGGAAAGGCAAGATCAGCTTATCTCTGGTTTGCTATTTCACTGTCACTTTTGGTGCAGCACACAGATGTGAATGGCTCTGGGACAGCACTTTCTCTTTTCCTAACACTTGTGCATGCTTATCCCCATAGACTATAGCTGAGGCAGTTCCCCCCATACAGACATCATACTCTCCTCAAAATAGTTTGTCTCTTCCTGTCAGCTTTGGAGCTCCCCATCAGAAACTGACTAACATGGGATTCTGGCCTTCCTGACAATTTGAGGGATTTCAGTGCCAGCAGGGAGAAGGAAATTGACTGCACTCAGATGCCAGGACCTTCTCTTTATCCTGGGGAATGGTAAGGTACAGACAGCGGCGGAACACATGCCTTCTCCACCAGCATAAAGAGGCAATTACAAGTCTGAGATCAGCAAATTATTCCTACTCATCCTAAGCATTTCTATTAGATACTGTTGTAGGGGGCACATATTTCTTGGTCTAGCACATCATCACAAAGACACTGATGGCACAGATGATATCCTTCCTTCCTAAAGCAAGGAACTTGCGACTCCCGAGCCATGTGTTGTTTGAGACTGTCACAGTGAGCTCCTGTACCAGGGCTGTATCACATGCTGAGCACTCAGGCTGGACCATAGGAGAAGTCAGCTGAACAGATGCCACAGAAGGCAGCAGGCTTAGCCCCGTCCCACAGCAGGGCATCAGAAACGTCAAGACCATTGCCTCAGGAGACTCTCAAGAAGCACCATCTCCCCATAGCACTAGGAACTTCAGGAGAGAGACTTTGCTTACTGCCTGCCACATGAGAACTTTGAAACGTAACCTGCAGAACCAGGAAAGTTGATTAGCTCCAGTCACATGCACGCATTATAACGATGCTGAACAGAGGCCAAACAGAACGGGTTTGCATTATCAGCTGGAAATTATGTGTTCACATGATTTCTTGGTCACTGCTGTGCTTGCAGGGGTTCACAGGCAGATGAAAGAAGCAGCTTTTTCACCCACTGATCGAAGCCTATTGATTCACATCAAGGAATAGTTCTCGTTATAACATCCTTCTCCACAAAGCAGATAGTTACCCTGTCAAAATCTCTGGACTCAGAAAGAGCAAGGACAGGGCTTAGCGGCAACTACTTTCACAGTCACGCCTGTACTACAGCACTACATGCCCATAGAACTTGGGGCCCAGATACATTCTGCAGAGCTGGGCCTCTGCCCCCTCAGGGCACACCGCACTCCATCCCTGCAAACAGCACATATCTGATGCGTTCTGAGAGCAAGAATACTCCTGGATCCTAAACTTCTGAATGGGAGGGGGGGAAAAAAAAAAACACCATAATGTCAGCAGCTAAATGATAATTTGGAATAGGATTTCTTTGTTTTCTAAATTGCTCTAAACTGTGTGCCAGCACACAGGTAAATCGTTCTTGGCTGAGAAAATGGCCTGTCTCTCTTCTTAGAGATTAACATAGAGGACAGTGAATGGAACAGCAAACAAGCAAACTATGCCCCTTTTACAAATCATTCAATAGTTTCCTGACTTTCTTTCTATATTTTCCAGCTGTAAATGAGTTTCTACTGCTCACTCTCACCAAAGGCCTTGCTTGCTATTGTTCCTCCCATTTTCTTTTAAAACAAGGTGGGGGAAAAGAGGAGGAGTAATTTGCTGCCATGGAGACTACAAGTGAAATGAAATTACTCTATTTTGCTCCTGCCCCTCCAAAAGCTTCAATCAAAAGCCTTCCCTAAGAAAGCTGCTCATTTGGCATAGGAATGTCAGAGTGTTCCTCTGTGGCTCAGGAGGAGGCTGGCTTCAAGTGATACCTTGGCCTACTCTGCTGTAGGAAAGGATTAAGGCTGATACTACAGATAGTCTGACTCCTCCAAAGCTTTCATTGCAGAAGTAGGGCCAGAAACTTCACCTGGAGGAGGGTGCCTGAGACCAGACAACATGACATACTTGTCCTTTGACAGTTAATACCACTGTCTGCATAGGACAGAGGATGTAAGCATGCTCCAGAAATGCTTTCACGCACTTCCGCAAAGCAACACACACACACAAAAAGCGCTTTGACTAGAGCAGCACTAAGATTACAACCCCTGCTTCTTTCTCCATATAGAAATGAGGCTTTCTCCATATAGAAATGAGAAATTGAGGCTCTGGAACGTGTTCAGAGGAGGGCTACGAAGCTGGTGAGGGGTCTGGAGCACAGGCCTTATGAGGAGCAGCTGAGGGAGCTGGGATTGTTCAGCCTGGAGAAGAGGAGGCTCAGGGGAGACCTTATAGCTCTCTATAACTTCCTGAAGGGAGGTTGTAGTGAGCTGGGGGTCGGCCTCTTCTCTCGTGTAATCAGTGATAGAACTAGAGGGAATGGTTTCAAGCTGCGCCAGGGGAGGTTCAGGCTGGATATTAGGAAGTATTACTTCTCAGAAAGGGTAGTCAGGCATTGGGATGCACTGCCCAGGGAGGTGGTGGAGTCACCGACCATGGGAGTGTTCAAGAAACGTTTGGATGTTGCGTTGAGGGGTATGATTTAGCTGGGAACTATTGGTAATGGTTGGACTAGATGATCTTCTAGGTCTTTTCCAACCTTGATAATTCTGTGATTCTGTGAAATGTCACAAGCTACCAGGGTTGACCTTTCCCACGTGGCTGTTATTTTCCTAAACCTACTGCATTCTTTTTCAAGCTGGAGAAGTGTTTCTAAGAGGCCTGCAGTCTGTGTCTTGGTTTCAACTATGAGTGGTGGCACCAGTTCATTCAGTTTGTTCCAGCTGATAAGCTTCTTTCATTTTTTCCAAGTCTTCCCTTTACACATAAAAGACCCACACAATAATTATAAAAATTAAATGAAAACAATTTTGCTTTCTTTATTTGAATAGATTTTTCCATTTGCAAAAAAAGAGGAATAGAAAGGGAATGCTTATCAGCTCTATCAATTACTGCTCCTCTCCTCATAAAGCATTCTTCCCCCTCTACCTAAATGTCTTGCTCTTTTCAGCATACATTCTCCATGCTTTCTTATTTTCCAGTTACATCAGTATTCCTGTGTTTTGGTGCCAGCAAGAGGATCCTTAAGGTAATGATGTAGAAACAGAGCCATTGTACACCAAATTAGATTCCAAGTGGCTTGCCTATCTCTGCTAGTGAGATGTTGTATTAGTAAAGAATTTCACACTCATTATTGGCATTTTGAGTATTATTCCTTACGCTGCAAGAAGGATGAGCATGTTCCCCTATTCTGAAATTAACAAAACCTGTCACGTCCCCTAAATATGCAAAAACTTCGCCTCAGTGTAGTATATGCATATAACTAGTTATTCACATGATAGACTGAAGTATCTATTTGATTCATGAATCTTGAGTGAATTGGAAACGAGACTTACACCTACTTTCTTCCTATTAAAAGTTTAGTTTACTGCCTCTATGGAGAAACAACATTCAATTCTCTATCCTTTACCAAGCTTCTTGCAGCTTGTTACAAAGGAAAAATACACCATCACTCAAGGAAACTGATTCACACCAAGGGGGAGTCGAAAGCAAGGGCACTTCTCCAGGTGCCCAGACTGAAAACACCCTGAAGGTTCCTGATCTGTAGAAAGCACAGCAAGAATTACTGAAAGCAAACAGCTTTCTCAGCTGATGAGCACACTCTAAAAATGGAGTCATCAAGAATAACCAGCACTGAAAATCCTGGTCTCTCTCCAGTCTTGCTGTTTTTGCCTATGGGAAATATCACTGATCTGCAGTCTAAAACAACAAAACTAGATTTTAAGTTGGCAACTATACACTTACTTGTGCCAAAACCTTCTGAAAAGATTTCCCCCCCCACCCCCTTTCCCCCCCCCCCAAACATTTAACTTTCACTTTAGTCCTGAAAGTAATTAACTTTCAATGGCAACTAATTATAAGCATGGAAATCAGAGGCTGTGTGGCTGTCTGTTTGGTGCAAGCTCGGCAAAGTGTTTTTTAATTGGAAACCCTCTTTACCGTGTGCATTTCAATCCATTTTGCACTGTATTTATCGCTGCAGATTCATATTATATCCATGACCTTTCATCTAATGACAGAAGCTCATGCAGGGAAAAGAAAAGATTATTTTAACAAACAGATACTATGAGACAAAGAAAGGAAAAAAAAACCAGGAGGAAAAAGCAAGAGTGGCATAAGATGAGAATAAAGCACATCCTAAAAGCTAGATGCCAGTCTCTCTTTTTCCTCTGGTACTTCTGCAGGAGCCTCCAACCCAGAGCTATTGCTGTACCATCCTCTGGCTGTTGCCAGATGCTAATGGCTAACAGCCACTTAACACCTTTGATACACAAGCGTCCACTTCCATAGCCACCCACCAGGGAAAGACACTCAGATCATCTTGACATAGTTTTGTGCAGCCAGAGGCATGTTAGAAGCTACAGGCATCTGCAGTTGACCATGGTTGCATCCATCAAAGCAAGCACAGGTGACAGCTTAGAAGTTTTGAAGATGAGATCCACTGCAGACTGCATAACCTGAACTGCAGAGCACAAGTAGGAGATAAGTGGTGAAATTGGTCCTAATTCTGTGCATGTAACGGTGTCATTCCAAATACAGATTGAGATGAAGGTATTAAGGATGTGTTTGCAAAATAAGATCTGAGAATAACTGGTTAAATAAACTTATTTTGCAGGTATGCGGCAGGAGATGCTAACTTAGCACCTGCATGTAAATCTTGTTTCCTGGACAGAACGAAGAGTGATAGGGAAAGTGAGAAGAATGTGAACACTGACACTTAAACACTGGGGAAAGAGGGAAGGACTTACTAGTGTATGGCTGCAGGGATAAAAGAGGAGCTGTGCCCAATACACTGAGACACCCCACAGGGCTATGTCCCAGTGGACTCTCCCATTATTCAAATAAAGAAAGGGAACAACTCTATCCCCAAAAGAGAAAAAGATACTTGAGCAAGCCTACTAGAGGAGAAATTGTCCCAACAATATGAATTCACCTTATCGTACCTTAGTTGTGAGAAAGCTGCAAATATTTGTCAGCAAAACCCTACTTTTTTTTTTTTTTTTTTTTTTTTGCAGTCTTTAGACAAAGCATCAGCACCAGGCTGAATCTTCAGCCACGCTCACTGGCTCTGTTTCCTTAGCAAGACCTCACCACTGTGTGTAGCTTCCAAA
Organism: Alectoris magna; assembly: GCA_030625065.1. NCBI lineage: Eukaryota > Metazoa > Chordata > Aves > Galliformes > Phasianidae > Alectoris > Alectoris magna. The sequence continues at coordinate 114,988,682 of CM060560.1, forward strand.
AAAACCTATGGCATCAAGTGGCACTGAAATGGCATGGAGACCTGAGGCCTATGGAACCATGGACCTCTACACAAACAGCAGCGCTGCTCTTTTGTCACTAAGGTGCTTGGTGGGTTGGATGCGACACAATCCGAACTGGCATTTCCTGCTGCTAATGAGCAGCTCTTGCCAACTGCCCACCTGGCTTCTGCAAGAAACAGCTTAGCAGGCATCAGCGATGTCTGGCAAAAGACTTCGCAAATTAATCGTAGTAAATCTATATCACACACTGAGCATCAACTGCCTAATCTACTCTTCTGAGAAATACTTGGCATGAATAGCTAACATCACATCTTTACCTCTGCTCTTAACTAAACTAGCCACCATGTGTTCTGGTGTCTCCCGTAAGTGCAACTCTGCAAGGGGTAAAGTTCTGCAAAGCAGCATTTGGCTTACTACTACAGTCATGCTCTTCCTGCTCAGGACTACCACTTCCACCCAGAATCAGTTCTGTCTGAAAGTTGTTTGTCTGTTTGTGAAGTCACAACTGTATAGGTTCACACAGATTCCACAGAAAAGAGCATAAGGAGCAAGTAACCAGGACCTAAACAGAATGGAAGAATACTAGTGCTGCTTGAATGCTGGTGTCATCTGGAAGACCTCCAGAGGCAATTCAGGTAGTGTAAAACAAATAAAATTGTCTGTAAATAAGAAAATGATTGAAGGTATTACAGGAGCCATTTGTTCATCCTGACAGCCAGGAAATAGTTTCCTTGAGCCTTGGGAATACAACCAACTATGCACAACACAATGATATCCTCAAAAGTACAGAAGTACAACCGTGCCTAAGACACTGAAATTCAGTAAAACCCACAGTCCTAACTCAAACCTTGAATAAGAACTGCTTAGAAAACTTTATTTAAACGGTACAAGACAGGTCAGAACATCAATGCTGAAGATTCATGAGCTCTTTAAAGACACAGCGAGGTGCCATGATTTGGACTCCATCTTCATATCAGGCACCAATATACAGTCATAAAGCATATGACAGGCTCTGGACAGGCGTCAACAGCACTTTCCCCTTATAAAACACACCTGAAAGCTTGACCAGAGAATTGCTTTATGAAGGAGATTTCCAGATGCTGAGATGGCCCTTAGGCATATCACTACCACCAACTTGCAATACCTAAAATGCTAAGCAGGTAATTTAAAAGCCAAAGAGAGGAAAAAAGAAATATTTGTAGATCAATCACTTATAACTATACATTCACTCCCAGTGCCTCTTTGTGAGTCTGTTAATAAAGAAAGCTCATAGACTAGCAGATGTGTTCAAAAAACATTGCAGTGAGTCCACCTGAGCACCAACACTAAATGTGCCATCAGATGTCACTGTGCAGATTTGGAGTCCTTATATTGCTAGGCTGATACCCATCTTCACCACTTGAGCACTGCTGAAGTAACACAGGGTTGCAATTTTTATAGCCCTGTTCTCCTGTATCAAGTCAATACATTAGGCTGTTTGAGGTGAAGGTTTGTTCAGCTGCATCACAGCTCCCTAATATCTCATCAAGATGGCATTACTTCAGCCCAGCAGATCTTTTTGGAAACTTCCCTCCATTCCCAGTCTAAATGCGTAGGAAGGTAGGATAGGAAAGGCAGCGAGAGATAAAGGGCTGCGTGATTACAGGCCGTAAATTCATCAGACAGGAAAGCACCAGGGAAGAAAAAAATCTCTTTAAACTAAGAGATCATGTTGACATTAGAACATATGGATATTTACTGACCATGAATACACTTACACCAGGAGTTTAAGAAAACAGCACGGGCTTTTAAAACTTCAGCACAGTAAGATTACAGAGGGATCTCCAACTTCAGCATTAGTGGAAAGTCGCTAACGGAATTCACATTTTTGAGATGAACTTTACGAGGAATGAGAGTCAGACCACGTAATCCACAGGTTCCCACTTTGTCTTACACCATAATAAACCATTCCACAACACTCCGCCGTATGGCGATTACCCTGCACCAGTTGCTGAAAGGCTTTTCTCTTGATCAGAGGACTATGTGCAAGTATTAAGAAACCGCAGTACCCTGAACATCACGGCAACCGATTTTAATAAGTGTGTTCACTAGATGCGTAACAAACAAGTTTGCAAATGCAAAGCATGTGTTTTTGAAAGCTGCTTTTGAAAACAAGTTCCACTTTTAAAAAGAACCCAGATCCCCAACTCCTTTGATTTTTCAGGAAGACAAGCTCCTGAGCAGCTGAGGTGCTTTTGAGAGTTTTGTCCCTACTCTTTAATGTCATTTTAGGCACTTTGATTTACTCTCCCTTTGTAGTCACACAGCATAGTTTTGTCCTGTGCCATATTGAAAACAATGTCTCTAACCTTTTTGATTCTAATGGAGCTTGAAATACTAGGATAGATGACAAACTTTGCTCAGTTTTGTTTACTCTTTTCTGTGCAACTGAGGATCATGGACCGTGTCACACTGCAGAAAGACAAGGGTAAAAAAAGAGAAAGCTCTGTTGTCGACTTCAGCACCAGTTCTAACCCAGAATCCGTGGATTACCTGCTACTGCACAGCAACAGTAGTCAAAACCACAGCACATTTTCATACAGAATCTGGATAACTCCAGTGTCTTTCTACCCTCCTCAACCACTAAATAAACTGTATATCTGAATAAAAGAGATTTTCTTCAAGTACAAAGCTGTAATGATGTTGACAGACCACATCTGGACTATAAGCATCTTCCCACTGCCCACATGCCAATTAACTATTTGCTGTTTAAATTAATTTCACATTGACTCCTGGAAAAGCCATTGCAACCAATGTATGTAAATTGTTAGCGAGAATGGATAAAGCTCAAGTAGAGCAGCTGACCATCAAAAGTAATATCTTAATTGTACAGACTTAACCAACTTAATTTTCTTCATTTAATCCAAGCATAGTATCAACATTTGAGACATTTCATTTGCACATTTTATCACGTTAGGCAGATAGTGTGAGGCAGAGCTCTAAGGTTTACCTGTAAAATGAAGACTTATACTAAAAAAAAAATAGCAAGCAATTCTGGAAATGTTCCACTCTGGGTACTTTAGCCTGAACAAGGCTTAAGATTTGGATCAGAAGTTTCTTCTAAGGAAACAGTTTGTCTGCTTAGCTCAACAGGCCACATGAGACGCCTGTTCCCCCCAACTCCCCCCACCCATTTTCAGTCAGTAGGTTGATCTGAGCATGATGCATACTAGCAGCCTCTTCCAGACTACATTTTAGCCTTGACTTTTTTTTTTTTTTTACTCTGACTTAGCAGAACTTCAACAGAACTCAGCTGTCACATTAAAGCAAAGGTCAATTGTCACACAGTACACAATAAATTTCTGATAAACATAAAACTTTCTTTGGAAACCAGAAACCCACAGACTCTGCTAATATCCTATCCCATATGAACGTAAAAATCTTTCCTTGTCACTAAAGAACGGTTCTATTGTTGCACAATATGCATTCCAACACAACTAGAAAGGAAGGCATTGCAGTACCAAGGTCTTCTTAATACAACACTCTCAACAAAATCTTAAGATTCCTGGATATAACCACTCCAACTCCAGCACACACTTGCTGTTTCCTATACTCATCATAGAGGCAGCAGTGGCTACACCATTTGGATTACATGATGCTCTGATACTTTGTCATAACTACAGATGATCATCAGTTATAGTGAAATATTGGTGTTTACCACAGCTACTCTCAACAGCATCAAGATATTTAACAATGACTAGGACCGAGAACAAGCTGTGCATATCTACTTTTTTTTCCCTCCAATATCTTCATCACACACCATAGCATTTTTTTTTTTTTTTTGGTCAATCCAAATTACTTAGTGAAAGCATATATGAAAGCATACTTATGTAAAAGTATTTAAGTCAAATTAAGTAACTTACCATTACTTACAGGTCAATCGGGAGATGATTAAAAAGCCTTAAGACTTACCTATGAAGGAAAAGAAACAAAATTAAGGAATGGGCAAACAAGAGCAGTAGATCTTAGCAGAGAATTATTATATGGCTTAGGTTGGAAGGGACCTATCTAATTCCAAACTCCTTTTTGTGGGCAGAGCTGTCACCTACCAGATCAGATTTCAGGGCCCCATCAAATCTGACCCTGAATGCCTACAAAGATGGTACATCCACAGCTTCTCTGGGCAGCCTGTGGCAGTGTCTCACCACCCTCTGATTAATGAATTTCCTCCTAATATCTAATCTAAATTGCTCCTCTTATAGTTTAAAGCCATTCCCCATTGTCCTATCACTAACAGATTATATAAAAACTAGTCTCCCTCCTGCTCATTACAAGCACTAGAAGGCCACAGTGAGGTCTTCCTTGAGCCTTCCCTCTTTCAAGCTGAAGAAGCCCAGCTCTCTCAACCTTTCTTCACAGAAGAGTCACAAGACAGAGCCATGAGGCACACCACTCCTGACCATCCTCCACCTGGCCATAGAGTAGTTAACTACAACCCTCTGCTCCTTGTAGTCTTCCTTGGCAGTAGTTCCAGCCTGTAATTGCCTGGGTTTTCCTTCCCATCTTTCCAGAAAATTTAGTTCAGAAATGACAAAAATCTTCATCGTATACCAAGAAGAACATACCTAGATCCTCAAAATGACAGTCTCTTGGATCAGAAAGGACCAACCTAGCAGCCGACAGTAAGAATCGGGGTTATTTTAATCAGAGTTACAGGTATGCTTGAAACAAAAATATAGCTTCCTGCCCCAAAGAACTCCCATTCTCATTTAAGATGAGCACATCAGAAGATGATCACTTGGGGAACTAGAAAATACCACTGCTCTCATATTTGGCTGTGAGAATACCAGACAAATCTTAAGGATTATGTGGAATACTTGTATTAGCTGTCAGAAGGGAGCCATTAAAAGTAAATATAATAAATTAGTCCTGAATTGGCTCTATAATGCGAAGGGGGCTTATTTCCCAGGGTTATTTTGCATGCAGCAAAAACAGGAGCTTTGCAAGATCCTTTTCTTCATCTTTACTAACCATCTAGTTCTTCAAGGTACATGCTGTTATAGGCCAAGGATCCACAGCACTAGGTCACTGCACACACAGAAAGCTGAAGTCTGTTTTGCTCCAGGGAGTTTCAAGGTGCTTCCATTAAATTTCTCACAACTTTTTAACACAAAATCGTAGAACTTAGCAGCAAAGCTACAAGCATCACTCAACTCAACTGAAAATCCAATACTCAGTAGGCTTCCAACTCCAGTCTCCTCCTGTCCTGCCATTATAATTCACCATTTCATTTTTAATTAAGCGAGCTCTGGTATTAGCTGCCACACAGAAAAGATGCAAACACTGATACTGCTCCATAAGGATGAATGTTTCACGCATTGCTTTGTTAATATTTTTAAGCAGAACAACAAAAAATAAATAAATAAATAAATAATCAAAACCCAAAAGCTCACATCCCAGAGAACGCTGAAGCAAATCCTGTATTTATTTTACTTCAAAATCTTATTTTCAGTGGAGACTGATCTCAAATTATTGAAGTCAATAGCCCAAAGCAGAAAGGAGTAACATATTAGAGTCAAGATTCTTTGGAGAAGGAACATCAATTGTGTGGGCTATAGACCCATATCAGCAAGCTGTGATCCTTGCCTGTACACAACTCTGACTCAGCCCACAGACAGCTGAGCAATCTCATCAACATGAGGACTTCTGCCTACATAATTTTCTATTCACTTGTGCAAGGAAGTACTGCAACACATTGAACCAGATCAGTATTTTTGCCTACAGATCAAACTGTGGCAATGTGAGCACTGTTACTAGGGTCAACAAGACAGCTGTTCCCAAATATTATTTATACACATTCTTGCTGTCTTTCTGCCTTGTCCATCAGCCATCAACACAGCCAGCTCCACCCACCTCAACAGTAAAACTCTCTGAATGGAGACAAGAACCAAATGGCTCAGTGAGAAGGAACAAATTTGGGTGCTTCATTTCTAAGACAGGCTTAGGATCATTATTATTTTTTTTTTTTTCCAGTTAGCTGTAAGAAAATCATATGCAAAGAAAGGAAGGATAAAGATGCTTGTTCAGAGATAGAAAAGCAGATAATGCTAAAATATTCGTGCACATTCTGAACCCAGTTATATCTCAATGTACACATACTCCTCAGAAGTGTCCTTGCATATATTTGGAATAGCCCTCTGTGCTATGTGAATATCAGAGTCGCTGAATGCTTATAAATATTCATAGCTAGCTTGTCAACAGGCTAAAGGATGTAACTTGTAGCAAACTCTGATTCACTGATGTAGGAACAAGAATAATGTCATGTGGCACCCACGATCCATCAAATGACATAGAAAATTAGGAATAGACACTCAGAAAAACCCAATTCTCAAGTAAACCAGGGGCTAAAAATCAGTCACACAAACTACTCATCTAACAACTGACAATAATGAACAAATTAGTGCAAAATCTAGTATAAAATCACAGTCTGCACCCAGATAAGTTGCCGAACAGAAAGGTAAGTAGAAATATGGACACCTTGTTCCATAACACATTGCCTGCCAAGGGCTTATCCTGCTCTAATTCTTAGATATAGAGTGGACTGATGACAACTGAGAGCAAGTGATAGCAAAAAGAGAGTGCAATGAACAGCAGAGAATAAAACATGAACTCTGATGGATAAAAATAACAGTTTCCAATATATAAGAGGAGAAAGCGAGGGGGGAAAAAGTCTTCCTCTGCTTACACTGATTGTGATGCTGCTCAGTTTCATAAGGCAGCAACATATTTGGCTCTCATTCTGCAGAGCCCAAGAGGACAACCACCTAAAAAGAGCAACGCTAGGTGTAACCAAAAAATCCTGAAGCACAGCTTCTCCTCCCTACCAGCAGAAGACACTTCACCCTCTTCCCCTCTGTTACTCTTTCCCCCTACTAAACTCATCTGCCTTTCAGACAGTAAAACCCATCAGTAATTCACAACACTTGGTCTTGCTTATGTCTTAAGGATACAACAATAGGGAAACAGAAGAGCAGCTTAGACAGTTCTGGAAGAAGATTATTCCAAAGGTTAATTACTGAATGAAACAGAAATAGGAAATGGAGGGGGCAATGGAAAAGGGGACGGAGAAGGAGGGGAGGGAGAGAATGACTTCCAGCTGCTAAATCTGGTTTTCCAAATCCTTAAAATCCTTTAAAATTAATCTGAAGGAGGGGATAGGAGGGGGATGGGCTAGGCTGTTCACTTGCACATTTGATAAGACCTCAGTTACGTTCCTCTCCTAATCCTGTGCCATTAGGAGCAAAATGGTACATTGGGAGGCCATTTAGACATGAACACCTGCAACCTTGCCTTTCGACCTGCTGATTTCTCCTTTCTTCCTTCTGCTCCCTCTCTTTATTGCTGGAGCCAATTATATTTTGAGATGCGATTTTTGGGCCAGGCGTCTGGCCTCCGGCACTGGGGGTCCCACAATGGCCTAGCTGGAGACCCTTATGGCCATTATTATTTTTCTAGTGCAGAGGTCATTATTACTATAATAGCTGGAAATGAATCTGTCTATTCAGAGTTTTTTAAAAAGAAAAACAAAAACTCCAGAAGAAAACAAAAAAAAAAGCTTTTTCTAAGGTACCACCAGTCACTGTTCTCTCTAGAGCAGGAGTTTGGCTATTGAGTGCAAGGGCAGGGAGAAGAATTGAACCCACGTGGGGAATTTTACAATACTAAAACAAAAGCCTCAAAGCAACCAAGTGAATTTGGATGTAAAACCGATATCTCTTCGTTCCCTGCTGGTGGAAGGGAATAAAATTAGAAGTACCAACCACCTGCATACTCCTCCCTTCATCCATCCTGTTGTAAGTATGCCAGGCCTCGCCCAAAGCACAGTTCAAATGTGATTGAAAACCCTGGGTTAGGAGTGTTCAGTGCCATATGGAAAAACCCAGCATGGAGATCAGAGCACAGTGACATTGCCACTTGTCACTTCCTCAGTATCCTTCATTACCCCAAACCTCCGCATGCATCAGTAGCTAGCAGGCCCTGCACCCGAGATGGCTGCATTTCAATGATGTGAAACAATCCATACATCATTTTTATGGCTCGTTGTGCCTTCTCTGTTAAGAGATCAATACAAGTATCTCTTCTCATTATACTATAATGCGTGATGAGTGCAGTCACTATCTTAAAGTCGCTTGCCAGCGCAGGAAATAATGAGCCCTCCTTTTTGTCCTCTGGACACTCTTGTACAAAGGCATTATGAGAGCTCATGGACAATCAAGTCAGTATTTTATTTGCATAAGAAACACCAATATGAAGGAGGCCAATAAACCTTTTCCTCAGCTCTTTCCCAGCATTAGCTTTGTAGGCTTGTTTTGATTGCATTGGGCTAATAAAGAAAAAAAAAAAAGATCATGCTTGGAGCCTCCGCAACTTGCTAGGGAGGCATAATGTTATAGCCTTCTGAAAATGAAAAATCTACCTTATTGCTTATTAAAATTTAGGCAAATCATCAGATGAAAGGGATTATAAATAACTGTGAGGGAGATACAAGAGTTTTTGCAAGAGTAAGTTCTAAAGTGTCATGGGCAAAACAGTCTTAACTTTGGGAATTTCACTTAATTTGATTTATTGCCAATTAACATAAACTTTTATTTACTGAAGGAGACACTGCAAAAACAAAGATGACAAATAATTAAACACTTAGGTACACTACTTCTTCCCAGTTCCCCAGGCTCAACTTCAGTCTAACATATTACCTGCCCCCTCATCTCAGCTAGTTTGTCCTCCCCTGTTTTTGGCCATACTTTGCATTCAGTCTCATCGGTTCCTTGAGTGAAGCAAAGGGTGGTGCAAGAGCCTGGGGCACTATGTGGTTATTTCTTCCTGCTGCTCTGTTTTTTTTCTGCTGTGGCTTTTTTTTTTTTTTTTTTTTTGGCTCTTTTTCCTCTGCTCCAGCCAAGTCCTTTGTAGGTTGCAGTCTGTCATAGGTGTTCCTGTTCTGGTGTGGGTCACCCATGGATGTAGCACCTGAGTGGTGTCCCAGCTCTGTTTAGGTGACCCATGGGCCACAACTTTCCCCCTCTTCTCCTTCTCCCCAAACTACCTCCCCAGCACAACGTGCCTTCCCTTCCTCCTTTGGTTTCTACTCTCGCATCTCCTCCCCAGCTTCCATAAAGGGACCGGAGCTTCTCTTGACTCATTACTTTTCCAGCTCAGGAAAGCCTCTATCAAGCAACAGAGTTGTGGCACTATGCTTGCTACAGCTGCCCAGGCTATCACTGCTTAAATGCAGCAAGCCATCCACATTTACAGCAGTCATTCCAGCATCTCCATCAGCCCAAAAAATTCCATTTTAGAGAGTACAAAACAAAAGAGGGAGTGACCATCAGATAGAGCAAAACAAATTTTTTCCAGACCACCTTTCAACCAAGTTTCTCCAGCCACAGAGCTCTTTTATGCAGAGACAATGGAAAAACTACTTTCAGACTGAGTGATGTTATATCCTTCCTTCTTATTTACCAGCCTCCCTACCAAGCATTCAAGCTGCAAAGGAAGTAGTAGATGACCACATCCCTCAGCATGGCTTCCCTGCATCAGAGTCCACCTCCACAAGCTGAAGCTCTCCTTAAATAGCACTGTTGAGGAGAGACTGCGTATCTATTTAAGCACTATTCAGACACACCCCCAGACATTCACAGCTTCAGAAACACATCTCTTTCTAATAATATAGTTGGCTACATTATCTTATTTGACACAAAAAACTTGAGATGATTGATGGTAGTTTAAATTCTGAATAGACAAAAATTATAGAGCTGCTTTATAATCTTTTGCATTAGTGCCCTGGGGAAATGGCTGAAGTCTTTATCACGTTCAAAGGACAGCATGACTGATGCTAAACCCTTACCCTCTCAGCCAGACCAGCCTTCCATGAAGGTCTCAGGCAGTCTGGTCAGAAGCCTATCTACAAATGTGGCTGTGAACACCTAGCATTTGATCATTAGGCGCCACACTCTTCATCTTCCCTAAGTACAACTTTGCAGTATTTCTAACTCGCAACTAAGTTGAGATCAAGGAACAAAGAGGAAGAATGATGAAAAGGACAGAGCAAGATGTCTTCTTTTATCTTGGATGTAAACAGCTATCCTGACAAGAAGTGTTTGCTTCCTGTATGCACATGCTACAAAAGAGCTCAGAAGCTCTATCTTAAGAGGTATGGAAGAGTGGCTCAAGAACCCGCCTCAACAAAAAAAGCAAAGATCCACACAGCAAATGTGTCAGAAGCTATACAGACAAGTTCAGGAAGGACTGGGTTCTTGCAACATCCCTGGAAGGAACAGCATCCATTGCTCTGAAAACCAGTGCTTACTTCAACACACGCACACACAAAAAAGGGATTAAAAAGTCAATTTTCCACACTCTCCCCAATCTCTTTTCTTGAATTGGAAAAAAACAAGAACGGTCTAAACTAGCGTGCACTTTTTAATATGATAAAAGATTGTGATGTGGGGAACAAGAGGACCTCCTCATCAGAAGAAACCAAAGGGACAACAAAGTCTAAAAGACTCTCAGGGAGTTCATGTCAATTTTGTTAGAAGTCCATGAGAGTGTAGTAGACAGAAACAGAGAAGGAGAACAAATGGGTAATCTCCTTAAGTTGGCTACCAGCATTCCTACTGCTCCTTCCCCTCAATCCGTAGTCTTTTACCAGAAAGCCCCATCCCAGCACCATGTAATGCTATAACGTGACGGAAAGCACAGCAACAATAGCAGGGCAGCAAAGTCCCAGGCTGCAGCAAGTGAGGATAAGCCCAAATGCAGCAGCCATGGATACAGCAACAAAGGGAGAAACTCTACTTACTCTCAGAAGGCCTCAGGTAGGTAGGGATCTCCAGCAAGAGACCCTCACCTCCACTGCAAACCCTTAAATGAGGTCTGGGAAGGAGTGGATCCTGGCTTCGCACCTTCCAGTCAATCTGATGCACTGCATGCACCTGAGCTCCCCTGGGTTAGCCCTGCCTTTCCTTCAGGTGCTCAATCACTGCTTCAAGCCATGACTTAGCATTTCCACTACACCCTCTACATCTCATATTCTTAAGGCCATCAACATTCCTCTACAGCATACATGACTCTCCTTTTCCTCAATGGGACTTGTAACACATGACAGTGAGAAAAAACATGATGTGGAAAACTCTCTAAATCAATGTTCCGTTCTCTTTCCATCCTTCAACGAATATCAATGTTACATCAATTAATTTTCTTGTCCTCCACTGCTTGTGCATCAGTAGCCTGCTTCTACTTAATCCACACAAAAATCTCTTCAGCCTGGGTTTCTATCAACGAAAGATGGAGGACACATTTGTTCCCACGTTTTTGAACACTGCAAGCCCCATCTCTACTACCAAGATCATCCAAAGACAAAGGCAACAGTAAAACTACACTCCAGAAATGCTAGCCTTCATACTAAACTCTCACAAAATGAGCTAGCAATTCAGGCAAAAAAATTATAACGGTCCCTTTGAGTCTACCTAGCTAAAGGGTTGTGTCCCAGCTTTTGCCTGATGAGGAGCTGCCCAGCATTTTACCCTGTTTTATTTTTTTTGCAGTACTGTTTAATAACGCTGCATCCCCATCCCAGGGTACACTAAATACAGCAAACTCAGATTTGCACAGCCAAGAACTATAAATTTAGCAGCGTCCATTACAGAAAAAGCAACAAAATGATGTTAAGATGAAAGTGTGGGAACCAAGTCTGCATCAGAACTGTTGGAGTCAGGTACAACCACCCACGGTTTCTCTAGTTCACCAGGCAGCAGCAGTTGATGGTGCTGGTGGTGCTCACCACGCACAATCCCCCTAGCTTACGACTCAGACAACGCCATCGCCAAAGGGACTGCAGACTGATAATGCAGTCAATCCAAGTAACATCCAACCTGAGAAATGAATAAACATTAAAGCAGCAGTATCCTCACCACCTGCTAGCCAGTAGGCAGTGCAGCCAGGGAACAGTGAGGAGGGGCCTCATCACTGCAGGCCTCCTGAAGTGATGTTCTTAGACAGCAGCATCACAAAAACACATACCAACTACCTACACGGCTTTCAGTAAGCCTGACAGGGAGAGTAACATTTCTACTCCCACATTCAGAGGAAAATATAATCTCCTTGTCTTTCTTTATCCATTTTTTTTGTGGCATGCCTTTTAATTAGCCCGTTAAAGTTTTGGAGGAGAAAATTGTCATCTTCATTCTGCATTCATGCAGGGCAGCGGGTCCTAGTAAATGGCAAGGCCGTCTTAATGTTGCTCAGATGTCATCTCGAGCCTTGGGTTCAGCAGCTGCACCACTACTTTGTTTTGCCAGATCGTGGCTCCCTTGCCTTTGCAGGCTTCCTCTTGTGTTCCCCAGACGAGTTGAGACTTGAAAAGGGCCTCTACACATCACAGTATCATCCCCATCCCTACTGACTGCCCCCCTGCACTGATGCACACCTCTTTCCCCCCCATTTCCCCTGCTATCTCACTCCCAATTACTTGCATGCTTGTGATTAAGTTCCTTTTAATAAATGACTCCTATTAAACTGGATTCCTCTGTCACTGTGAGAGACATAAAATTAAAAACTGTCTGTCTTTAATCATGCCAGGCTTCATCTCCATCTCTGAGGCTCCATTTATCAATAATTAATATAAGACTGAAATCCATTTCAATTTCAAAGACCCAAATGTTACATTTTTTAATAAAAAAGAAAGAAAAGAAAGAAACCACCATCATCACTCCCAGCAACAGAGACAGTCAGACTCACACACGGGAGAAGTGAGTCTGGCAGCACTGCAGCAGCCTCCAAAAGGAGAGACAGGCTTGGATGTGACAAGCAGTCCTCCTTGTGGCTTTGTAATTGGAGTTTTCTTCCCAAATACTCCCCAGCAGAGCAAGAACAGCAGCAGTCCCAGAGCCTCTGCACTGCAGCTCGTGGCCTTATTTCTCTTGGCTTCACGAAGTCCCCAAGGCCATGAATGGCCAGCACATTGGACTGTCCAATCCATCTTTTCAAAAAATAGCCAAATCTGGATGCTACACAAGCAGCTTGTGCCTACAAACACGCAACCAATGCAGGGCAGGGTTTACGAGGATTAGCAAGGATGTGGGGAGGCAAGCCAAGGCTGTATTTTTAAATGTTACTCTAGAAAGGGCCACAGTTGGCATTAAAATAGTCCTTGCTACTTTTAAAATTGCCTCTTGTTACTCTGGACTCCTATCACTATACCACTTCCAGCATTTCAGCTGCTCCAACTTTTGCTCTGTAGGAAGTACAAGGCCAACATGACAAAGGAGCTCTGTCCTCTCCAGCCCCATGCTGATGGTTCTCAGGGCAGGCAGTGAACAGGGTAAATTGGTGGCCCCAGGCCTACTGAGGACCTTCACTCACCGAGCGACAGCAGCACCTTCAATTTGCACACCTTGTAGGACTCTGGGGAGCCGCACCCTCCACCCAGGCCACCTTGGGGCATCCCGTGGGATGAGGGGTGCCAGGAAACGCTACAGGGGAAAGTGTCTTGGGCCGCTTTCCTTGCCAGACCCACACGTTCCTGCCCTGTTCCATCACTGTCCCAACAGACACTGTGGGGCCACTGCAGCACTGTTTGTCATAGCTGGGTGGCACAGGGATGGGTCACAAAGGGCCCTAATGTGACCCACTGCTTTGGATGGGTGGGGCTGACTTACAGCCCCCCGCTGTGTTCAGCCACTAGCTTTGGAGCACAGTGCATGAACTCAACTAAACTTTCATAGCCCCCAGAGCCCCATTTCTGAGTTGTGAGCAAAGGTTTAGACCAGGTTATATGCATGGTTACACCTGCAGTGTTACACTGCAGCAGTACAACTCCAGGAAGGCCCCTGAGACCATGGGGATGCTGTGCCTCAAGTTATGTGCCCAGTGATAGTGAAGCATTGGAAACAGGCTGTCCAGAGAGGGGGTAGATGCTCCATCCCTGGAGGCATTCAAGGTCAGGCTGGACAGGGCTCCAAGCAGCCTGATCTAGCTATAAGTGTCCCTGTTCACTGCAGGGGAGTTGGACTAGGTGACCTTTAAGGGCCCATTCCAACTCAAATGATTGTATGATGGCTGTCTAGCTAACCTTGGACTTGAACGATAAGCCATCCCAAACCTGGGTTACTGATCAATGTCCAAATGAATGAACAGACAGACAGCACCCCACTGGAAATACAGCATTTCCCCTTAGAGCTCTATCAGTTGAATACCCTGTCCATCAGCAACAACCCTAACTCTGACATCCTCAGTCCATGTGGATCTTCGCACAATCACCTCCTTGCTGCCAGCCCCTAAAGAGGTGGAACAATAAAGCTGTATGCAGATGGACTGCTGCTAGAACTAACTGCAGTCAGGGCATCACCCCCAGACTCACAGAAAACAACCCTACACAGGGGAACACAATAAGCAGCCCAGTGTAAAACAGGAATGCTATCAGTCATTACTCTGTAATTACTGAGCAACTGTATGTAGAGACACAAAGGCAGCCCCCACCCCCCCACGGTTACAGTGTAGAAATATCATTCAATAGCCTTTAATTACTGTAGGATGGCACGGTAACAAATGATGACCTGCCCGCTAGTATAAAGCTCTCCCATCACTCATCAAGCATTCCCTGGCAGTTACTAAGGGAACCCTTCAGCAATCTCACAGCAACTGCGATGCACTGGGGCTGGGTGGATTTTATCACAGCATATTGTGCATTTTCAAGATTGTTGGGCGGAAGGCACCAGTGTGGAGAGATCACAAAGAAGTGTGTGCTCAACCACTGTTATCTTCCCAATAAGTTCGCCGTTCCATGTTACTGAATTGTGGCAACATTGCGGTAATGCTTTCACTGAAACTTCGAAATGAGGGGGATAATTGCACCTTTGCCCTGCAGATCTTGTGGTACTTGTAATTATATCCCGTTACCAAGGAACACAGCAATTTCAAACCTATTACCCACAGGTATCGTTTATTTCAGAGTTAAATTTATTACTTCAATGCCAGTCTCACTTGTGGTTCTCCTTTATGCATTCAGGCTTCCCTGGTGACAAACACTGGAGTAGAGCGAACAGGAAAAGATGGGACAGAGCAACAACAGATGGGAGCAGAGGGTGTTAGCTCCTTTCTGGCCCCTGCTCTGTGCTGCATGCATTGCTTTTTTTAGCAAGGGAAGAGGAGAACTGATGCGAAAGAGGCCAACCATTCTGCAGGCTGACAGCCTGCAAAATGAAGCTGCTCCCAGGGCCGCCCCATCAGTGGCAGGGTTGTGAACCCATGCAGAGCCAGCGGTCAGAGCTAGCCACCATTCCCAGGCTGCTGTGCTTGTCAGACCTTGCCTCCAAGAGTCTCTGCACATTTTAACAACTTTTTTTTTTTTCTCTTTTTTTCTTTTTTTTTCCCCGATAAAATTAAGGAACAAACATCCCCTAGAGAAGTGCACTACGGCACAGCTGAACTCCAATGCCAACTGATCCAACTACATAACATGCTGTAGAAACAAGCCGGTTTACAGGCTGGCCACAGTACGAAAAGGATGTAAGAGAGAGCATCCAAAGGAGGGCTATGAAGGTGGTGAAGGGTCTGGAGGGCAAGGTGTGTGAGGAACTGCTGAGGTCCCGCGGTGTGCTCAGCGCAGAGCAGAGGAGCTGAGGGGAGGCCTCATGGCGGCTGCAGCTCCTCACAGGGAGCGGAGGGGCAGCGCTGAGCTCTGCTCTGTGTGACAGCGACAGGGCCCGAGGGAACGGCATGGAGCTGTGTCAGGGGAGGGGCAGCTGGGGGTGAGGGACAGGGTCTGCACCACAGGGCGGTGGGCACTGCCCTGGGCTGCTGGAGTACAAGGAGTGTTTGGATACCGCTCTCAGAGATAGGGTTTGGATTTGGGTGATGCTGTGTGGAGTCAGGAGTTGGACTCAGTGATCCTTGCGGGCCCCCTTCAACTCAGGATATTCCGTGATTTGATGATTCTACTTTTGACTGTTCGTTTCCCAGCAAGCAGGGAGTCACAGTCACATACATTTTCCCAAGCTACTTCAAAAGGAAAGGAGCGGTGAGGCAGACATCTTCACAGAACTCACTGTTCCTCATCACCAGCAGCAGAAAGGAGAATGGCTGCAGCCAGCTCCGCTGAGATGCTCACCATGTCCAACCCCACTGCTGAGCTCCTCAAGGTTTAGAATATTTCTGCCCAACAACAAGTACAGCCTCTGTACTGCTGCAACCCATGTCAGCTTTTAATACCTTTCTAAAGGATATTCCAGCAGTCAGGCACTGTTCTTTTGTGAGGACTGACACCCACTTACTACAAAGAGTGGGTACTCCTATGCACCTTGGGCACCCCTAGCGTGCCAGGAGGGGCGGGAGTTACCCCCCCCCCCCCACACACCCATAACTGCAGTCAGAGCTTAGGTACATACACAGATCCTATCGTTATACAGTTTAGCTGAAGACGGCAGGTCACCATCTGGGGGAAGATCAAACATACCAGCCACTGAAAAGGCTGGAAAGAATAGACAGACGCTGCAGATTTGTGTTTCACATTCTGCATTGCCTTCGTGACGAATAAGTCATCTCCCAAGGTAACAATAGGTGCTCCAGCTGCCAGAGAGGAGTGAGCCGCTGCTGAAGCACAATGCGCTGTAACAAGTCAAGTTCTAGGAAAGGCTCAAAAAGATGATGCTGGAACATGAAGAGAAGACTTGGAGTTGTTATGGAAACCAGATCCTCACAAGCTCACACCACTGAAGGAGGTCTCTTCCCCTTTGTGTCAAAAAGCCTGAGATGCGCAGGAGCAGCTAATGACCACCGCTCTTGTTGCCTCATCGTGCACCCACTCACAGGCATCACTGCTGTTTTCTCCCAGCTAATCTAACCTGGGCTGAGCACCTCCAGTTGCTGCCATGGTCTCAACACTATGGCAGTGCCATGGGACAGAACAGGCTCGTCGCTTCTTTCCTTGGGAAGACTGGTGCTTGAAAGTGGCAGGTTTCAATCAGAAGAAATGATGCACATTTCAGTATGCACAGCTTTACTGCCAAACTTCACAATTTTCAGAAAGCAAAAGCCAACACTCAAAGGGATGGCTGCAAGACCATATGTTAACAGACACAAGTCCATGCCTGACAGCATAATCCCCACCCTCTGTATTTATGTATGTCACCTGATGTGTGTAGTGATATTTTATATGCCCCAGGTTGTCTTATCTGACTTCTGCTGGCCTTTCCAGCAACATGCAGCTATAGAATTGACATTTCCAACTTTGACCTCATATTACATTCACTACACAGAAAAGGCAAATTCTTGTGTATGCTTGCACCCAAACAGAATATCAGTTGGCATTGTGCTGATAACAGTGGTGAGGAAAATACACTCTCCCACAGAAGCAGAGTGGTGAGCTGGCTATGGCAACCCCTGTTATATGCCTCCTGAAGAAGGGATTGAAGTAAATCTGGCACCTATTTCTCTGAGACCCTCTGCATCCTACATATGCCACAATGCTAGTGAGTTCAACAAGATCCTTTTCAAAGACTTTCCACTCAAGTTCTCTGCCTTCACATTCTGCCACTGGATAGGGAGGAGCTTCACCTAGGATGCCAAAACAGTAAGCTAACTGTCAAGATATTACAAAAATCTTGTGCTGGGTGTTAGTTCAGCCCTGACACTATAATCCTCTGCCTGGACATTTTTCCAAAGAAGCTCCAGCCTTGATAGGATTTCAGGATTTCAGGACCTGTCACTTCCTCACAGCTCAGAATTAGACACTTGAGGACCCAAGTCTTTGGACTTGGTTTATGATTCAGTTCAGTGCCATCCTGAGTCCCTGCTCTCAGTGCTCACTTTCTCTGAATTACTTGTATTCTCTCTGCCCGCAGCTTCCAACACCAAACTTAAAGCATGTGCAGGAAGGTGTATGTATACACAGGAGGAAATAACAGCACTTGAAAACATAGTTGGTGCCACCAACATGCCACTGCTGGGAGATAAAACATAGAACATGCTCCATGGTGTCCTAATTCACATTTGAGGACAAGAACAAGAGGAAGAAACAAGCAGCAGGAATAGGTTACGTGGCAGTGTGGTAACCTCTAGTTCTGTGGCATGCTGTCTGGCTGGAAGGGTAACAAGCAGCAACATCTGCTTCAGTTAAGAGCTCGAAAGACTTCCTCTGCTGTTTCCAGAGTTTCGTCTTGCCAAAATTTTTACTCTTTAGAGATATTTCCTAGACGTGGCCAGTATCCAATAGTGATTATCTTTCTTGAAAGAAAATGGCAAAAGTGACTTAACCACTACAGAGCACGGTGCAATGGCATTCATCACTGTTATCCAAAAACGTCTGACAGAACCGAGCAGCTTTAAACTCCACAAGATTAAAATCTGGGAGTTAAAAGCAAAAGATATCTGCCAAGTCATTTCAAATGTGTGCCTGTTACCAAGTTCTCACTCACCACTTCATGCATGAGGGCTCCAAATTGACACTAAACCTCCAGGTTTCACTAAGGTGAAGTTAGGAGAGAAGGCCAGGGATCCTGTAACCAGTCACTACTGGGGTTAACAGTACACAGGGCATTCTGTCAACTCCCTGGTAAACTTATTTGAACAGACAAACAGCACAAGAACTTGGGAAAGTCTGAACAAACGTTGGTACACGTTTTGTTAGTGGCTCTGTACGACCTTTCCTCTGAACACATTACCCCTTGAGCAGCTGAGCAGATCCAACAGGTCACTGGAAACCTGTCCCATGTTCTCCCCCTCGCATAGCTCTGCTGCTGGACCGACTCCAGTGCTTGCTGGACCAATCTTTCACTGCCAACTAAGTCAACTTACTAAACTACCTGAAAATCAATTAATTTTTTAGGTGGTCACTTAGATTCAACGGTGGTCTAGCCATACTTACAGTTGCAATGATCCATATACATATGCAGCAAGTTAGCTATCTTCCTGCCTAAGCAGAGACATTCCATTGCAGCACTGCACTGGGACTCCAGAGTGCCACCAGTCTGTACTTAAGAGCATCCTTTGCACAAGCAGAAAATACATCTTGCATTTTACTGAAACACTGCAAAGGGCTACACTCCATTTCCTTCTGCAACCAAGTTACTGCGAAACAGCAGCATTACTCAGCCACAGCATAGGAGCCCCCTGAGATTTGTCATCTTGCTTCATATGACTGCTCTATAATATTCTCCAAAGAATGTGGCAAGAAACAAAGTTCAGCTCTTGCAGAGGCTGTAAGCTTGGCAAACGATCTTGTACACAACCTACAATGTATAGTGTTTGCTCCAGCGAGCCTATTTGTTCTGTGCGTGCAAGTACTCCGACCACGTAGAGCATTCACTGACTTTCACAGCTTTCCCACGCAGAACAACCGGCAAGACCGCGACCTTATTTTACATAGCGGCTGGATTTAGATAATCTCAAGAGCTCTCGCAGTCATTTAAAATCTATTGTAGTATCTGGAATTTCAGACTGATCTTACTTTTTGAAAGTGAAATTTGTGAAGTGAAACACTCAAATGACAGTGTAACAGCCCCTCTCATGCTCCTAACCACAGCCTCCTGTGCAGACTTTTCAATGTGGCTTTCCTTTACTTCCACAGACCTTCTACCCCCTGCAGGACCCTGCCACATTCAGTCCATGGAAAGCCTGCAGCTTGCTGAATAAGTGGCTATTCAATATTTCATTTCTCCTTCATTATTCATTGTGTGGCCATACATCTTATTTATCATACACTATCTAAGCCCCTCATTGAACAAGGCAGAAATCCTGCCATAAGAGCAGCCTGCGAGCTTTTAAAGACCACCATGTGATTCCAGCATTTCCTGACTTCTGTGCATTTCATTTTGACGCTGCTTTAATCCACGCCTTTTGTGTTGAATTTCATTGCCTCTTTAAAAAAGAAAAATGGATAAACAAAGAAAATTCCTTCATGAGCAACACACTGACAGACAGCAATAGAGAATTTGTCTTTTGTAAATGCGCCATTTACAACTGTGGAAATAATTGATTTTTTGGTTTGCCAGCAAATCAAAATAAGTTATTTTTGGGTTGCCCTAAAAAGCCTACAAAAAAAGTCTAGTTTAAGTTAAGAAGCAAAGAGAAACAAATGAAACTCCCAAACTGATTTGTTTGGATGAACCAGTGTTGCACTGGGAATAAATGGCTCTGTTTTAAAACTTCTAACACTTTCTAAAAAAGTTTAATTCCCTTCTAAGTGATTGTTTTGAAAATAAACTCCCAACGCTTTACTGTGTTCGCCTCTCTACTTCCCTAAAGTTACTTCTTGCACCTCCTTCTCTATGCCCACCCCAAAGCTATTTTCACCATTTCAATGCATGAGTTTCAATAAGTTTAAAGTATGTTTTTTGTAAAAATCTGGTCAGAAAATACAAAGGAGGGTTGCCCAGCTCCTGCTTTAAAGCAATAGACTGGGCAGAATATCCTGCTGGTTCTGCTTTCACCTCTTCGTTATTGTTTATAAACTAAGTGCATGAGCACGACTATACCTCAAGCAGCCTCAGAAAAGCCTGCTATCTGCTCACACCAGATCAAGGCTGGGAGGGGCTTGGAGACACGGAGGATGCAATGGCTTGCCCAAAAGGGCACAATGTTCAGTTATGGGCCCAGGACCCTCTGCATGGAGCCACTTTTCAGTTCTCTAAGCCACACCAAGTGTGGAGGAAGACTTAACACAGAAAAAAAATAAAAAAAATAAAAAAAAATCCATGAAAGAAGCAAAACGTTTTGGACACAAGCCCAATCTTTGTCAGAGACAAGAACAGTGACACTGAGTGCACCCTCAGCAAGTCTGTAGATGATGCCAAGCTGTGTGAGTCACTGGGTGATCTGCCTGGTGGCTGAGGGAAAGGCTGCTGACATAGTCTACCTAGACTTTAGCAAAGCCTTTGACACTGTCTCCTACAGTATTCTCCTGGAGAAGCTGGTAGCCCGTGGCTTGGACAGATACACAATTTGCTGAGTAAAGAACTGGCTGGAAGATCAAGCTCAGAGAGTGGTGGTAAATGGAGTGACTGGCTGGCAACCAGTCACGAGTGTTGTTCCCCAAAGGGACAGGCAACACACCTAAGGGAAGTGATACCATCTGGAGGGACCTTGGCAGGTTTGAGAGGTGGGCCTTTTGTGAACCTCATGAGATTCAACAAAGCCAAGTACAAGGTCCTGCACTTGGTTCAGGGAAATCCCAAGCACAAACACAGGCTGAGCAACAAGTGGACTGAGAACAGCCTTGCACAGAAGGACTTCAGGATGCTTGCTGATAAGTTCAGCACGAGGAGGTAGTGCACACTTAACGCAGGGAAGGCCATCTGCATCCCGGGCTGCATGTAGAAGAGGGGTGGCCAGCAGGGCAAGGGAGGTGATCCTGGTCTCTACTCTGCTCTCATGAAGCCCCACCTGCAGTACTGCATCTGGGCCTGTGACTCCCAGCACATCTGTGGAGCTGTTGGAACAGGTCCAGAGGACCACAAAGATGATGAGAGAGAGGGAGGATCTCTCTTACGAAGGAAGGTTGAGGGAGATAGGTTTGTATAGTGTGGAGAAGAGAAGGGTCAGAGGAGACCTCATTGCCCTTCCACAGCCTTCCAGTACCTAAAGGGAGCCTACAGGAAAGTTGGGGAGATACTTTTTACAAGGACATGCAGTGACAGGACAAAGAGGGACTGGATATAAAATAAAAGAGAAGTTTTGAGTTAGAAATTAGGAGAAAATTATTTACTCAGAGGGTGGTGAGACTCTGGCACAGGCTGCACAGAGAAGCTGTGGATGCCCCAAACCTGGAGGTGGTTCAAGGCCAGGTTAGATGGGGCCGGTTACAGGCATTTATTTCCAATGGCCTGAGTCCCAAACAAATTACAGTTTTTGTGCATCATAACAAAGTTAAAAACTAAATCCACTTGCAAACCAGACAGCAAGAAAATTTCCATTTGTTACAACTGAGAAGTTAGACTTTGCCATTTACAGATATGGTGACTGTGTTATCACTTTTTTTTTCCAAGCTCAGTTCAAAAGCTGACAAGAAAGATGCTTGGTTTCCATCCAAACACTGCAAGCATCTTAAAATGAAGATGCGCAAACACCCATCAGTTCTCTACAGGATACAGTAACAAAAAAGCTAGATCCTGGAGAGAAGACAACACCAACAGTATTAGTGGTGGTGGCAAACTCACGTTTTTCTTTCCCATATCTCATGCCCAGGCTAATGCACCTTTGCAGGGAAGAGTGCCGAGTGAATGTCCAGAACCAGCACAGCTGCATTCATAAGGCAGCGGAGGTTTAATACCTTTGTCAGACCTAAACTGCAGATTCCATGTGGTTGCCCTTGCACCTAAGCAACCTGTTTTCATCTATGTGCAGCATTGTCTGGGAATGAATTATTTAGTATTGATCCATTTCTTTTTTGGCCAAAGAAAGACCTTTCATTTACAGTTTATCTGAAACACTGAAACTTCTTGCCAGGGTGCTCCACCACAGATACCCACAAATGCTTGCGGTTAATGTCATTTTGTTTCTGTTTTCCTTTTTCCCTTATAGAATTATGAACAAAAAGAAAAGTGAATGAAAGCGTCAAATAATTCTGAAGCCTGATTTTTTTAAAAAGTTGGAGCAAAAAATTTAAAATTCTTCCATCTGAAGGAGGGGGCTTGAGGCCAAAATATTTCACAAATCACTTGGGTCAAAAAGAGTGCTTATTTCTGATGAATGAAGTACGCAACCAAAAATCCCATCCAGCTCTATTTGAAATTTAGCATTTAGAGTGAAAATGCGTGTACAACTTCAGCTTTATGCATAGGTGCATGCTTCACCAACAATAAATTGAACAGAACAGGGCACAAAGACACCGTGCTAAATTGCATACTGCAGCCTCCAATTTTGTACTCTCCGATATTTATGGGTAGCTGCAGAGTTGTGAGTGCGCTCATTTTTCACATGCAAATGGTCATTTGCACATCCAGAAATGCCAGAAAAATTAAAGGCTTGTTTGAACGTTGCTGAAATATAATACCACCACACACTGAATAAAAGCACTGAGGCACCACAGCAGGGGGAATGAGGAAATTCAGCAGAAGAATAGAAGATGCAAGAAATATTTAAGAGGAAATATTTAAAAAAATGAAGCTTGTCAAACATTTAGGACTAAAGTATCCCTGTGGGTTTAGAAGTTTTCCTTAGATTAGGATTAGCCTCAGAAGCAGGGATAAGGTAACACAGTTGAAAATCTGTAGTCTTGGCTTCTCATATGACCACACGAGACAAGGATGAAATCATGTGGTTGACCAAGCGAACACCCTTAAGACATGGCACCTCCATATTAATGAACGTACCCATAAACAAAACGCTGCTAGAGAAGACATTTCAGTGCACTAGCACATATGCACTCACAAAGCCAATCTGCAGGCTGGTTTAAGGAAAGGAGAAAAGCTTACATTCGTAGTGATGCTAAGCTGATCTGTATGTTTTGTGTGCTATATGTTTTGGCACTCAGTCGTTACCTCCCCCTCCACAGATACCAGAAGTGAGCGTTAGGCTTCATGAAACATACACTCATACCCAAAAGAACAGGTAGTACTCCCTTGCAGATTTTTTTTTTTTCCCCTTGCTGAAGTTAGAAGGAGGGTCAGCAAAACTGCTGCCTTAGACTTCCAGACATTGAACTGTTCAGGACACTGGTATTTCTACTAGAATCTCCATCCTTTACTGGTTGCAGTAGGGAAGACAACCACTGAGGATAAGGCTGAGGTTTTCAATGCCTTTTTTTTACATCTTTACACCTTTAGACGTCAGATCAGTTATCACTGGCATACTCAGCTTCCTGACCTGGAAGTCTGGAGTGAGGAGCAGAATAAACCCCACATTGGTTCAGGTGGAGACAGACACCATCTACTCCTTCTAGACTGACATAAGTCGATGGGGACAGACAGGATCTAACTGAGGTTGCTGAGGGAGTTGGCAGAGGTGACAGCCAGGGTGCTTTCCCCTGTCTATCAGCAGTCCTGATCAACCAGAGAGGTCCCAGAGGACCTGCTAATGTGATGCCCATCTACAAGTGTTGTTATGAGGATCTAGGGAACTGCAGACCTGTCAGGCTGACCTTGGTGCCAGGGAAGGTTATGGAACGGATCATTTTGAGTGCGATCATGTGGCAAGTGCAGGACAACCAGGGGATAAGGCCCAGCCAGCCTGGGTTCATGAAAGGCAAGTCCTGCTTGAGCAACATTGTCTCAGAATCACAGAAGCATAAGGGTTGTAAGGGACCTCTGGAGGTCATCTAGTTCAACCTCCCTGCCAAGGTAGGCTCCCTAAAGTAGGTTACATGAGTGATTGCGAGACACTGGAACAGGTAGCCTAGAAGGGTGGCAGATACCCCATCCCTGGAGTCATTCAAGGTCAAGCTGGAACAGACTCTGAGCAACCTGATCTAGCTATAGCTGTCCCTGATCATTGCAGAAGAGTTTGTCTAGGTGACCTCTAAGGGTACCTTCCAGCTCAAACAATTCTATGACTCTAGGAAAGCATTGAGGCAGGCTTTGAATATCTCCAAAGAAGAGTCGATCATCCCTCTGGGCAGTGCATTTCCTTCTATGACCAGGTGACCCACCTGGTGGATGAGGGAAAAACTACTGACATAGTCTACCTAGACTTTAGCAAAGCCTTTGACACCGTCTCCCACAGTATTCTCCTGGAGAAGTTAGCAGCCTGTGGCTTAGACAAGTACCCTCTTTGCTCAGTAAAGAACTGGCTGGATGGCCGGCCCAGAGAGTGGTTGTGAATGGAGTTAAATCCAGCTGGCAACCGGTCACAAGTGGTGTTCCCCAGGAGTAAGCATTGGGGCCCAGCTTGTTTAACATCTTTATTGAAGATCTGGATGAAAAAATCAATTGTATCCTTAGTAAGTTTGCTAACAACACTAAGTTGGAGGGAAGTACTGTAATGCCTGAGGGTAGGAAGACCCTACAGGGGAACATGGACAGGTTGGATTGATGGTCTGAGGCCAACGGAATGAAATTCAACAAGACCAAATGTCAGGTCCTGCATTTTGGTCACAACAACCCCACGCAACACTACAGGCTTGGGGCAAAGTGGCTACAAAGCTTTGTGGAAGAAAAGGATCTGGAGGTGTTGGTTGACAATTGGCTGAATATGAGCCAAGAAGGCCAACAGCACCCTGTCTTACATCGTAAGTAGTGGAGCCAGCAGGAACAGGCAAGTGATCACCCCTCTGTACTCAGCTCTGCTGAGGCTGCACCTTGAGTACTGTGCCCCACACTACAAGAAAGATATTGAGACACTGGAGTGTGTTCAAAGAAGGGCAACAAAGCTGTGAAGGGTCTGGAGCACAAGTCTTACGAGGAGCAGCTAATGGAACTGGGGTTGTTCAGTCCGGAGCAGAGGAGCCTTGGGGGAGACCTTACCACTCTCTGCATCTGCCTGAAAGGAGGTGTGGCAAGGTGGGGTTCAGCCTCTTCTCCTAAGTCACTAGTGATAAGTTGAGAGGGAATGGTCTCAAGTTTGCCAGGGGAGGTTCAGGTTGGATATCAGAAGAATCTCTTTTTAGAAAGAATGATTAGATATTGGTACAGGTTGTCCAGGGAAGTAGTGGAGTCACCATCTTGTGTTCAAGAAACGTGGAGATGTGGTACTAACAGGCATGGTTTAGCGGATAACATCGGCGGTAGGTGAACAGTTGGACCAGATGATCTTGGGGCCTTTCCCAACATTAATACTTCTATGATTCCATGATTCTATGATGATGAGTGAAGGACTGATGCAAGGTTGCCTCTTCGCTCCCTCCCTCTCCAGCTCATTCACACTTTCTCTCTCAAAATGCAAGTGCACACACAAAAAACCTTAGTTCCTCCCGCAGCAGACATGACATCAAATTGACAGAGCTGTGACTGTTTGACATCCACGCTGATAACAGAATGGCACTTCTGAGCAACAGTTGAACAATAGGCAAGAAATGTGGCTTCCATAAATAGGTGGATTTACAGCTTGCTGTTGAAGAAATAAATAAACCATTACCCACAAACCATTGTTTCTCTTTGAGGTATGTCACCTGTCACTAAAGGTTAAGTAAGTGTTGACTGCTCCTGTGAGACTGGTGGGGGCGGGATATAGCTTTGCCACTTTTTATAGCTTCAATGGGGAGCCATAGCCCTTCTGCATTAAGCAATGAGACGATCAGTGGCTGTCAGGATAGAAAACAGATCACCTACTACATGGCCATTATCAGCTCATTGTCCATTATAATGACACCATGATTTCATGGAGGAAACAGAGGCCAAAGTATAGTAGGCAGCAGTCAGCATGAAATAATGAGCCACTCTTTATGACAGTGATAGGACGGGACATGAGACTTGGGTTCCAGATTTGGGAGCCAACTCGCATAGAAAGAGCTTAGATCTTTGTCTCCAAGACACAGTCACGCCATTAAATCTGCATCTGTGCATTCAATGCCCATCCATGAGGCAGGGATGACAGCCACTCCTAAGCTCCCTGGGGCACTGTGAGTGAGGAGTAAAACACGACAGAAGATATGTACCTCAGACCATCATGTGAAGGAAGCAGGAGTGGGTGGATGCAAACAAAAAAAGCACTATGGAGACCTCAACTCAAGATTAAAATTCTGCGTAAAGCCTGTTAACAAGCCACTGAAGGAGGAAATAAAACGCTATTTTCTGCCTTCATCTGTAAAAAGCCTATAACTGATGTTTCAAATGAGGTCACTTTTTCCCCTTCCCACCTGCTCTGTAAGGAAGAGATGGGCTTAACGCCTTGAGGCACGTGCAGGAGATCACAGTAGGGCAAGTTTGCTGATGGAATGGAAGTCATCAGAAAAAAAATGCCAGGCATACTGAAGAAATACACACTACCAAAAATACAGTTACAGCATGTGGACTTGGTGGCCTTTTGCTTCCCACAGTCTGGTAAGGATGGGAAGCTGGACAGGGATCACTTGCAAAAGCCCTCAAGCATTGGTGAGAAGTGATGGCAACCTCGTCAGACAGATGATCCTGCTTGTCTTCCCCCTTCCCTAGGGAGCACACAGATTTTCAAAATGAGAAATTACAGAAGGAGAGATGACTTACATGCTCACATAAGCAGGGATCTGTGCCTATGCAGAAACACACAAATCTCTTGAGGGATGAGTACACATATGTAATATCAAAGTTGCCTGCCACATAGCTGTCTTACCAGGCTCGGGTGCCCACATACCCCAAAATCCTCCCAGGACGTAACAACTAAACCTCACCTCAGCTGGATAGACATTAGGCCTATAAACATGGCAAAGTGGTCTGTTACTGCTGTTCTGTAGTACCTGTGATATTACATTCCCTGGCAGAGGAACATTCAGAAATGTTTTTCCTGCCAAAGCTCTGTGAAGGAGCATCTCAGTAAAAGCTCCCTTCCTTCTGGCTAACTGGTAGAGATCCCCAGAACAGCTGTCCACTCCTAGCCTCCACCAAGGGGCTGCTACTGGAATCATCTGACCTACAGATACCCACAGATGGGCAGAGCCCCCACATACTGGAAAAATCTGGATTTTCAGACCTCTTCACTCAGCTGTTTTTCAAAGTGTCCATATGGCTAATCAGCATGAAGGGCTTGCTGTGAGAGTAAAAGGATTGCCAGCATCCCAGAAGCAGACAGACATTCAATAACAGGAACCGCACTGTGACATCCAGTAACTTCTCAATCCATTTCCATCTCAAAATGCTATCTCCTCCACTTTGCCTGAACTTGAAGCAAGAAAAGCTGTACTTCAGATAATACCAGGGGAGGGAGAGGAGAACTTGTCTCCATATGCTGAAGGCACAAATCCCATTTGCATGCTGCACGGTTCTCAACCTGCTGAGCCCCTCAACAGGGCTCGATATAAGAACCACAAGTCACACAGATCCGTCCCCTGTTGTATTCGGGAAGACTTTTGCTGTAGGTAGACAGCCGCAGTGGGGCATAACAGGGTAGCACTGTTCCTCTCTAAAGCCTCCTGTTCTTAATCAGTAGCTCATAAAAATTCCTCTGAGGAGCCACCTCCGAAGCTGTTAAGGAACCAGACCAGAGGACCTGACACAAGGCTCTCAAACTGATTTTCTTTGGTCTTAAAACTTCTGTCAAAGCTTGAAGCGCTCTCAAATTCAGACAAAAATATTAGGCAGAACCTAAGTTACTTCCCCTTAAAGAGGCAAAATAGTAAGTTACCCAAGCCATGGACTGTCACCCAAGAAATTACAGGAATGTTCTTTTATCTCTCAATCACTTTTCCTAGGCCAGTGGACAGGGTGGCACAGAAGCACAGATTTTAACACAACAAGCCCTGTTTTCTTCCAGAGGTCTGCTCTCTTCCTTCACAAACCCTTCCAGCACCACTGCGTGGAAGAGAAACGTGTGAGTATCTGGCACCTGTCCCCCCACTTGACAGCCAAGAGAAACCAGGCGCCAGTTTCCGCAGTGCCCCAACAACCTTACAGGGGCAGGATATTCATTTCCATTCCTGTGCCGGATGACAAACAAGTTATAAATAGCGTTCAATCCTACCATCCCTTGTTTATCTACCATGACAGTCTTCTCTGGCTCTTGTGTGGCTAGGAGCCCAGAGGGCACGCATGACCTTTTTTGAGCTGTTCTAAGTTGTCATAAGCTCTTCTGCCCCCCATTCCATTTTCCATCATTTTATTAATTCCCTGCCCTTCTCTCTCTATTGCTCCAACATCCCTTTATTGCAGTCTTCCTAGAGCTTTATCTTCTCCTGTCTCTCCATCCATGAATTACAGCCTTTGCTTTCCTCTTCTCCTCTTGCTCCCTTTGATGGCTTCCCTTTTATTTCTCTCCTCCATTTGTTGAGCAGGCCAAGCTTTTACCCAGACACTCCATTAACACAAGCCTCTTCACCTGCTACAGTGCTGAAGACAGATGAAAACTAGTCTCTCTTCACTACATCCTCCCTCCCTGCCTTCATTTATCTCTGCTCCCTCATGCTTTTTACCTCCTCCTCTCTCTCTCTTTCTTCAGGCACATCCTTGTACCTGGTCCTATCATGATCTGTTGTCATTCTGAGCTTTCTGTTTTGCTCATTTTCCAATCCTCTATCAGTACTCTCTGAAAATTAAGGTCAGAGACTAGCCCTTTGCAGCTATCCTAGTGCTGAGTCAAGCCAAACATTACTTATCCAGAAATTTCCTTTCAGGGCCACCTGGCAGGGTAAACTAAAGCATCTTGCATTTCTTGCTAAGGCCTGAGCTGCTGAACTGGTAGAGAGACAGAATTATTTATAAAGACAGCTTACAGGGATATTATGGAGATGATAGCTCACACCTCAGAGCCAACACCTCCAGTGCTCTAGGTTGTAATGAATAAGAAACTAGGAGAGACAACAGAACAAATCTGTTAGCTGAGACTTGGCTTCCAGCAATGAGATTTGACTAATTTTTTCCTCACACAATGGAAGGAATGACCATCTCTGATCTTCAGAAATATGATAAGCTTTATTTATGGTAAACGTGATTTTCATCCTTTTTTGATTTGATCCTTTGGCTCTAGTGCCAGAGCCGTGCATTTTTACACAGTGCTTAGGCAACTCAATAGTGAGAGCTAGTTGGGGTTTTATGTTTACCCACTAAGGTTAGAGAGCTTATTGCAGTTACCTGGTGGGAGGAAAGACTGAAATGCTATGGGTACTCATGTCAGACAAATCAATCTGGGAACCATGGGTGAAGAGAGCCCTTTGTCCTAGCCAGGGTAGGAGAAATTGCATCTCAGCACCTGGAAGAAGACATTGAGGATTCATGGACATCATTGGGAGTACACATAAGAGCCTTAAACTATGGGCAAAAGATCTGAAACTAGCCAAGCTTCTAAAAAATATTTTTGGTCTTGGGTAAAAGCACTGATTGAAGCTTTAATCAGGTCTGAGTTTTCTCCTGAAAGAATTCTTCAGCATCCAGAACAGCAGAGCTCACTCTACAGCTTCACTTTTAGCAGCATTACTTTGAATAGCTACGTACTTATTTTCATAAAACGTAGATGATAAAGCATCTTAATCGCCTACATTTCTGACACTTCTGGTTGAAATCGGCTGATGTGTTCAACCAGTGAGTGAGGCAAAAATGACATGCAGGAAATGGCTTCCTAAGTTTCCTTTTGTTAAGGGACTAGACGGCACAGTGCCAAGAATAAGACATATGGAAGGCTAGCTATTGTACCAAATTGAGAAGCAGCACAGAATTCCTAGCAAAAGAATGGGACCATAACTCAGCAAGCATTTCTGATAGCAAAATGCAGAGAAATTACAAAAAAAAGAAAAGAAAAGGAGATCGATGGGATGTTGTATTACCTGGCTATAAAGTATTCAAGAAGGATAGACTGGGGCCAAGTTTTCTTCTAGCATGGTTCCAATGACTCTACTAGAGTTATGACAGTAAAGACACCAGTCCTCTAATACACAGGCCAGTGAAGTAGCAGTTGTCTCAGCACACACAATATCCAGTGATATAACATCACCGAAAGCATAGAGTTGTAGTTTAGAATCACTTGTGACGAAAACACAAAGCAGTAAACATTTCTAGGTATAATACGTGCTTTCTGTTCAGGAAAAAAAAAAAAAGTAGGTGTGCCATGATAAAGGAAATCAGAAAGGAAAGGAAGCCTAACATAGCAGCTGCATGACCAAGCACAGGAGTACAGAAGCTAAGGAAACAAATTATTGTTAATGTGAGAACTTCTTGACACTGTCAATTCTAGGCAGTTATATAAAAACAACAACATCAACACCCAAACCCTTGAAAATTGTTTTTCCATTACTTTAGAGAAGTTAAAATGAAGCTGGTAATTGATGAGCTAGTATGTACCCATGATTATAATATCATTCATTTTACATTGTTAGAACAGCAATATGAACCAAATCTTATAGTCTTTCAAATTCATACGGTCCTGCCATTTAATCAGAAATACGCAAGACAAAATGGACCCCAAACATTTCCATTATGTCTGAAGAGCAGTGTGGTGTATGTTAACTCTCAGACAATTTTTTTCCTGTGCCTATTACTTGCATATTTTTACAAATCATTAGTAATACGGAAAAAAAAATCCAGATGTAGCAAGGTTTGTCTTGTTTAGATTGCAGTGTAATAAGAATCTTCAGAGATCTCTTATCAAGCTAGGCATACCTACAGCATAATAGCAGAAATTCTCTGCGACAAATAGAAGGTAAAACAGCCAAACCTGTTTGAACTGTCCACACTGACACCTGTAGCCTAAATTAATTGCTACCACTTACCAGAGAGACCTGAGTGACTGTGGGCAGCTCAGTGAAAATCTATCAACATACACAAGTAGTAGATGAGGGTAGGGGAGGAAGTAAAGGCAATACTTGGTTGACAAAGGAACATGAGTAAATTCTAATACCATTACATAAATTAGCAGTACACTCCCATTTACAACACTACATTAAGTTCCAGTCATACATAGAACAATCCCACGTCTACCTCCATGGTACCATACAGGTAAACCACAAGGGATGGAAACAGATAAATGCAATGAGTGCCTATATGAGGTCACAGATGTTTTTAAGTTCTCACTTTAATCCTAGGGGGACATGTTTTTACAATAGAAGGTGACTTAAAGACCCCCTACAGTCTCATCTTCAAAAGCCAAGCTGAATCTTGAGTCATAGCATCCTTTAAAATATTTAAGTTCCTACTTACAAATGACCAAACAAGGAAGCCAAGCTATTCCATTGTTCATTAATGGGACATCAAACGGTATGTCAGCTGAGATGCGATCAGTGGCAGCGGGGTTACATAGTCTGCCCTGACCCTCAGCTCAGAGCTGTCTTCAGACCTTGCTTCCTCTTTCCAAGACACCATGCTCAGCTTTATGCAAACTCCCTGTGTAGTAGATGGCCTCTATGAGCCCACATATTCACCTAAGCAAATGCCAACAGCATAGCATTTGTGAAAGATAGTGGCATTTCCTATTTGGACAACTACCCTTGCTTGTTCCTGCCCTCATCAGTTGAGTATCCTGCCCAAGACTACTTATCAGAGTGAGCTGATGAACAGGGAAGGCTGGAGGGGCACCAGAGCAATAAGGTAATGTTTATCTAGACTCCACTCAGAGCTAGGGGGTCCCACTGAGCCTGAACAAACCATGAAGTAAAACTACTGTTCTTCTTCACTTGCCTCTGGTAAGTCTGGAGAGAGCAGAAAAGAAAACATCCTCCTCAGGACTCAAAGCAGTCTTTTGAGCTCCAGAATACGACACTTTTTTCATCACTACCGCATCCTCTTTTTGCTTAGTGATATCACCAGAAGCAGCCTTCCTGCCATAAAATATATATACACGTATACGTTGCTGCAGCTGTAAATAGCGATGAACATTGAATGCGCTCTACAATTTCATAAAATCTATAATGTCACCCATGATTGCACTCCAATTATTCAATTAGGAAACAGGAAGAAAAACACACGGCTTATTGTGTCCTGTCAGATCTTACAGACATGAGTCAAACTGAGCATCAGACAAATTGCTTGCATATCAACAGACTGAAGTTATTCAAAGAAATTCTCTGAATAATCTCAACCAGCCAATAAATCAAGGGAGGGTGAGCAATGATGATGACGATCTGCTTATCAACCACTGAAGAACACGAACGGGAGGCCAAAATTGCCAGGATTCTTTTAAAAGTTTGAATAATTTTCCCCACAAGTATGTGGATTTGACTGAGCGCAGCAGGCTGCCTTTGAAGTGCAGTGAACAACAGCAGGTTTGAATATGGTCAAATTTAAACGAAGACAGGATGCTTCCAGAACTGTCATACTTTTTCACCCCACATCTATTATCTATAAATTGTTTACCCAGTACTCCGCAAATGCGATCGCTGTTGACAATGTAGTTAAGTATGTGACAAAGAAGAAAGGAAATGGCTTGAACAAGACAGACACATTGCAGCTGTTCGCACATAACTTTTAAAAGAGTAAATTGGATTTATTCCTTCTATTTCTCCAACAAATCCACTGACCTGCATGTTTCTTCAATCTTTGTAAGCCCCTGAAGTTTTATTACACATTTTTATCATTTTCAAACCATTTCCTGAAAATTCAGTATTTTTGAGGCAGGAGACTGCATCTGCACTGAAGTCATTCGTTTCTTGAGACTCGTATTAGATGAGCTTCTAATACAAAGTTCTGGGAAACAGTTTTAACTTCATGTACTCTTCACCAGTTTATCAGGAATCTTAGCAGTATTTTCCCCAAACTTTTGCTCGCTTCTGAAATGAGAGGAAAAGTCATTTCTGTGGGAATTACTTTCACTGGAAGCAGTGGATCCAAGGGGAAGCGGTAATAAGAAAGCAGCTTCTCTGCTTTTTCTGGGATAGGAGACAGACAAACAGAAGTTCATGACAAAGCCCTGTGATGACTAATTCCTTTTGTTGCAATAAACGTTGACAGCTCTCCGCCCCCACACAGACACACATTTGGTTTCATTAGATATTGCTCAGATGTGTATTATAGCTGAATATTTCAGGGGGGAAAAAAAAGAAAAAACGCACATCCTGGCTGACAAATAACGTGGGAGAAGGCAGAATGTTTCACTGGTCAGAGAGAATGCTGCTTCTTTGTAGGATGAACAGAGTACATGATACCATTGCTGCTGCCTGCGTAATTTCATTAACGCTGATCACTTGTTGAACTCCCAGCACTGGCTACACAAATGCATGCATGCATTATGCCAATACCCCTTTGCTCTGTGCGAATGTACTCACACCCACCACAACATGACAGCGAGCTCCACA
This sequence comes from Alectoris magna, assembly GCA_030625065.1. NCBI lineage: Eukaryota > Metazoa > Chordata > Aves > Galliformes > Phasianidae > Alectoris > Alectoris magna. The sequence continues at coordinate 115,022,511 of CM060560.1, forward strand.
ACTACTTGCCAAAATCCTCACAGCTGTTCAAGTCTATTCTGCACTAAAACAGACCTCAAATTACAGTGCAACTCTAAATCTATCCTCGTAGTTAAAACACATTTCTTAAAAAGGTAAGCAATTTTTAAGATGACCAAATCGTCTGTGAGCCTATCTCCCTTTTCACAACCCTCATGTATACGTTTTTGAAGTCTGTCTTAAAACAACTAAATGGAAGCTCATTTTTAAATAACGAGGTCTCGATGCATTCTGATGATTAAGTCTCTTTATAGCTTCTCAAAGTGGGCAAGCTGTCTCATGGAATGGCCCATAATCACCAGTCCTTGCTAGAGACCTTGCCTATATTATACGAAACATGAAATAGCCAGAAATACAGGGAATACAACTAGGAATTCAACCCATAAAGCGTTCTTTGTGTGACTGAGAAGCCTCAGAAGTGCTTTGAAAAGCTAGAAGGAAGAGAAATGATTTTAACAAAAGAACAGAAAAAAAGAAAACTTGAAAGAGAACAGGAGTTCTGAAGTATGTGGGGGTGGGAAAAGTCTTCAGTGTTAGGAACACCAAAGAGATGTCTAACTCAAAGCTACCAGAATAGCTTAAACAAGCTGAGGTGGCTGTGGCTTGATATTCCTACTTCAGCAGTGACTGTAGTAGGATGCCCAAGGGACTGCACTGTGGATCTAACTGGACTGCTGTGAAATTCACAGAGGACCTAGAGGATGGTTGCTCCCTATGAGAAGAGCGGCTCGGTTTCCAGGAGGTTATACCAGGCCGTGCTTTGCCTTTATCAGCTGTGCATGCCTCCAGAGCCCACCTCATCAGTGCTGAACACAGGTAAGGGATGCAGGCAAGAGGAAGAGGGCCCATGACTGCCACGTGTGAGATCCCAGATAATCACTGAGGAGCTAAGAGGAGAAGGACCAGCAGTCCCGTTGCTGCAAAGGCACCACATCTCGAATTTTCAATCTTTCCCCACTCCCCTGGGGTAGTTTATGAGCCATTTTGGTTAGTGGAAGTTGGCTCCTAAAATTAATGAGCGTGTCTGTTTTCAACATACGGTCAATTGCTGATTGTTCTGATCTGGTGAGCTAGACTGATGAATATGTACCACCCACAGATAAAGAAAGAGCTGGGCTTCCCTGCTGCACGTTGAGAAAAGGGAAGAGGAAATAACAGCAAAGCAATAAGCCAAGTGCAGAGGTACATCAGAGTGATTGCACCCCAAACCACACTGAACAGACACCTGAACTGTAAGAAAAGGTCACCTGCTGCAGCTGAGGTGTTACTGGTGACCTGGATCTAACCACTTTATCTGTAGCCAGTAACAGATCCCAAGACCTACAGCCACAGCCTGAACCTAATGCCCATCTACTCCTCGATCAGCTGACCAGCGGGACTAGGCGGCAACACCAAATTCTCACACACTGCCCAGTTTATCCTCTTTCTTACAATGATGTCCTGCCACAGCTTACACTTGCTCTCAGTGCTGTCCCTTCATGCTGTCACACAGTCAGCTACCCGATTCCCTCGGGCAGTGGCTCAGCACAGCCGGAGGCACACATGCTCACAGCCATTTTACAAAGTGATCACAGGCAGGGCTCACAGTTGTGTTGGACAGCAGGTGCAGCTAGTCAACCCAAAATGTCAAAGAATAAAAGTTCTGATTAAGGGTAAAATAAAAAGGCCAAGCACCCCTTGCCAGCCATAAGACATGCTGCCCACCAGCAAATTTCAATTTTTATGCCACTGCATAGGTTGCGTATGCCTGCTATCTACAGCCATGTGTTCACCTCATGAAAAATACATGAAGATCTAAGTGGCATTAATAGTGTTTATGAGCCCATCACCTGGACAGATATTCCCTTTATGATTCTAATGAAATAACAGAGAAAGACACACACGGAGACTAAAACCTTCTTGAAAGGAAAAATCCTAATCGGTATTCCTGACCCCCGACATGAATTCTTGATGTCCCAAAATGGAAAAAATATACACTCTGCCAGAATTGACATACTGAAGAGCCCCCTTCATTTAACAACAAAGCATCTGCCAACCTTGTTATACATCTGTCACGTACATCAGGCTGGGCTCGCAAGAGTGAGAAGCAGAGCAGGAAGCAGGAGCAGAAGGAAGGTGGTAAGAGAGGAGGGAAAGGCGACAAGGGAAATTAAAAGCAGATAGCACGCAAGGGTGGAGGAGCAGAGGACAAACAGGAGAAATGGAAAAGCAGACAGCAAGAGGGTAAGTTAAAAGGAGGTAAGGGAGAGAGAGTTTCATCGATCGCAGAGTCTGTATTAACTCAGTCACAGGGCTCTGATGATCTCTAAAACGGACTGAGCCCTGCTCTCATAGTTTATGATACCAGCAGAACCATTTGATTGAATTACAGTTCTTCAATTGATCGCTCCATATCAGTAATCTCTGACTTCTTTACTCACCAGCCAGCTCTTCTGACAAAGGCAAGCTTTGATGGCAAGGAATGCTTTCCTGACATTTTTTAGCTGGAGCTAATCGGTGTAAGATTGAATTGCTTCAGTTGACATTTCACAGGGAAAGCAACATGGCAGGTACCACTGCCAGTCCTTGATAGCAAGGAAAGGGCAGCGAAGAGGAGACAATCACGCTTGGGCACACAACACAGAACCTTTTGAACTAGCAGGAGATAGAGAGTACTTGCAAGAAGAGCACCCTCATGCCATGGATCAGTCTATTTCAAGCTGTCCCACTCACATCCAGCTGTGCCGAGCTAGCATTGGTGATGCCAAGAGCCACTGCCTTGAACAATGAACTTCACTAAGCCAAGAGGATATCCCTGCCCCTCAATTTAGTAAGAGCAGTCAGACCAGTGTGCATTAGTGCAGAGCACAGGAAACCATGATATCATAATGCTGTACTACGAAAGGTCTTTGCCTGAAGGATTTAACATTCATATGCAAAGCCAGAGTTAAAAGGTGGACATAAAGAGATAGTAAACTAAGCAGAAACAAAAAGAACAATGAACAGCTTCAGACACACTGGTCTGGATGAAGTGCCAATCTAAGTTAATTTAAAAAACACAAACCTTATAGTCATTCTCAAACTGATCAAAAAGATCAAATCTGAGTTTTAATCTAAAAGCCTTAAATATTTAACTTCCTCATTCTTCTGCTTAGCATACTTTTGCCATCTTCTGAGTGCTCAAGTTTGAGGCTTTGCTTTTAAAAGCACCACAATAAGAGAAATTTTCAGAAGAGATTTAAGGAGGGGGAAAACTATGTCACACTGTGCTCACTTTCACAGGGAGCTCTGACTTCTTTCCAGAGGAGAGGATCAAAGCACAAGGAAAAAACATTAAGAAGTCATATATCAACACTGCAAATAAAGAATGAAATAAGACAGAGATTGCCTTAGCTGCAGAGAGGACTTCATCTGAAATCAGCAGTCCTGAATTAATAAGGGGGGACAGGGGAAGAAAGTAAGGCGCGTACTTGACATCAGCAACTCTGCATCTTATACACTGACACTCAGTGGTTACCAGGCAGTAGCAGTCAGAACAATCTTACCACTGGTCTGAGTTTATCAAAGCAAAGCTAACCACAGGCCAGTTTCAACTACCTTCGACACTTTACCTTTCCATGCTTCCAAGTCTAGCAAAAGTAGTTTTTGGTCAAGCCACAATGTCGACTGCGCTATGTGGGTCTCCATTTCTAATAGCTGTCAAGTGGTTACATACAGAAAAAAAAAAGATGGTTTTAAACAAAATCCTGATGCTTATAATGACTTCTCAAAATCACAGTCAAATCTTGAGCAGTGGTGGGTATCAGAGTGCACAAAGCACTTCTTTGGATGTGAATCTGCAGCAAAGCAACTGTACCCCAAGGTAAGTCCATTGTTTCCCTGGAAGCCTGCATAATATTGAGAGGGAGAGAAACGCCCACACCTACAGATAGTTACCGAAGTTAGAAATACCCTATCTCCTTTTTGGAACTGCCAAGACAAGCGATGCATCAATTTTCTTACAGCTCACCCTGAATGATTGGTATCAGGGCTGCATAGGCATCTGGCAAAGCATTCACAAATTTCTCTGAAAAAGTAAAAAGACAAAGAAATCCACAGCCATAATCAAATTCAGGAGACCAGTGTGGAAACTCCTCCATAAGGCAGGCTCATTCTAATTCAGTCAGAACAGCAACAGAGCCATTACTGAAATCTCATCTAAAGACCTTTGCAGAAAGCACCTGCAGCATCATATGCCTGGGAAGTAACCTTTGAAGTGGCAGGGCAAGCAAAACTCGCATTCTGGAAGACAGAATCAGGCTGCAGAGACACGATGAAAAGAAATTTATAGCTGCCCACTGAGATCCCCAATGAAGCATGGGCCAGGAAGCATAGAAGTGTGTTGTGGTGTTCTCACTGATGACTGAGATTTTCTGTCACAGCTCAGGCTGTGACATCGCATCTGATTTGGCTGACCAATTCCTATTGGCTTCCGACAACTACTTCAGCCCTGTATTTTGCTCACTGGATTGAAAAATATACATACAGTTCTGAAGATACAGATGAAAGACACGGGCATCTGTCCCACAACAGGCTGATGTTAGGATACTGCGCCAACAACCCCTTCCCCTCACTTCCCCAGGGAATCTGGCTTTGGCATCTATGGAATGAGTTGCCCAAGGGTTAAAAAATAAGTGTAGAAACAGCCACTAGTGTGTTAGCGAACTCACCTCCCAAAATAGGAAGTGCTCCTTATCAGGCATTCCGTGAATGCCACTGTCAGTGGCTAAAATCTGGGCCCAGGGGGCACTGCTTGCCATCACAGCAGAAATCAACATGACCAAAACCCAGGTCCTGCAGCTTGTAAATCAGAGCTTCTTTCCTTCCACCTCTCCAGTATCAACTCCAAACATATTCCTTCTTCCCTCCAACGGTAAGATATAGCAGCTTTATAATGCATGCAGATGCTGAAATTTTTGCATATGAAGTTTATCATCTAATCACTCACTCGTGGAATAAAGTGCCAAGTAACATTTGAGTAATCAGACTGAATGTATAAATATCCTATAGTTACACAGTTGTTACAGCATATCATTTCCTAGTTTGCCACTTCTACAGACATCAGCAGTGAAATCAATCCCATCCCAAACATTAAATGATCTCCACAGAAGCGATCTCAGGTGGAAGAGGAGGGAAACACTGCTCTTCCCACTCAAGAGAAGAGACCAGCAGGTAGAGAAGAGCATGGTGAGTGCTCACTGTTCCCTCAGAGCTGGGTGCAAATTCTCCACATGACCTGCTCATGGACTTAAAGACAGTCCCAGCCTACAGCACTCCCATCACATGGCTTTTGTCCTCTCTGCCTCTTGGAAGGTAGCCCAGTCTAAGAAGACCTATAGCCAGCACCTACCCCTCTCCTGCAGGGCAAGAAGCATTTACAGACAGCCTATTTCCAGGCCTCACTTCCTGAAATAGGTCACATTTAGGGAACGTAACTGTCTTATTACTAGCAGGACAAGGCTGTCATGTTCAGTGAGGTCTGGTGATGCTTTCAACTTCCGTGTACAGGAGCTCAAGTGATAGCACACCTGTGGAACTATTCCCCCCTCTCACACAGAACACAACAAGTAAGATATAGCAACTCTGCAAGGTGGTAAATAGTATAGAAAAAAATATCTGCACCAAGTTCCAGTATTTTAGTACCCACTTCTCTTTCCAATCCTGATAAAAACTCATAACTGTGGCTTTTATGAAAGGGGACATTTCGAAAACTTTGACTCAGCACATTAAACAATTTAATGATTTTAAAAATAAATGTTTACTCCTTCTTGTATAAAATGTTTGTTTCAATGTGTCATTCAATTTTCCCCTTCCTTTCCCTAGAATAGTCTAGCTCCAGAAGGTAGCCTGTTTTCATAAAGAAAAACTTGCTAAGTTTGTCTCTCTTTTTCCTTGTCCTCTACATCAAATAATCCAGACTCATTTTGTGCCACATGATGTAACATGGCTGTTCGACCAACAGTATGCTGCCATTTCAACCAGAAGAGACCACAGCATGCCTAAGGAAACACAAGCCCCAGGAATCCAGTCTGCTCTGCAGGGGAACAGCAGAAACACAATTTCAATAGAAACTTCCCAGTCAGCTCAATCACTAAGTCTAAAGGAAGATAAATAGAAGCATTTGCTGTTTATCAAGGAAAAATCCCTCGTGCATAAGAAGAATAGAGACAACAGCTCCTTGACCAGTAAATGTGAATTTAACAGAGCAAGACAACAATTTGAGCCCCAGAGACTTCATTATGGAGGTGGTGCTCATACTGAAGTAAACTGAGATGCTCTGAATACTTCAGTGCTTTAGAAGGACCTGGCTCATTTCTGACAGGCCATGATCTTCCTAGAATCAGGTAGTTTAGAGACAACTCACACTTCAGTTGCTTTCTAGGATATCATCCTCACACACACATTCTGAATCACGTTTTTGCCTGGTAAAGATCCTGCCAGCCCATTATAAGAGTACTTGAAAGACAGATCTCCTTGGGATGCTTCTTGAGGCATAAAGAAAGAATGTAGCCAATGGAGAGACAGAAAAAAAGAATGGACAGGAAGGATGTAAGAAAAAAAAGACAGATTTGGACAGCAACCGGTGCAGTCTGGGCATCCTCAGGCTTCCGGTACTGAACTATTTCAAATCACAAGGTGCCATGAACCAAGGAGAAGGTGGGTTCATCATGTCCAACACTAGAAGTCCCTGCTGGTGAATTATAACAGCACTAGTAGCAAGCAGCCCTGGAATGGTTGCTGGCACCTAGCACCTAAAACTGCAATCACTTTCTCATGCAAAACGCAAGCAGTGCTCTCTCTGGGACTAGATTTCATGCTGTCCCCAGTGGGGGAAACACATGGTGATAAATTGTCTAGGAATGCTGAGATTTGCTGGTTCCATGGAAAACACTGAAATGTGAGCTGCCTGAAGAATTTAAATAGGCCATGCAAATAGGTTCTCCTTTTCTCAGGCACAGCCAGCGCACAGATGACTTCCAGCCCTAGCAGCCAAGGCAGGGATGCGGCCACTGCTTTCCTCTTCCTGCTGCACACGGGCAGGCACACATAACTCACAGCAGTTCTGCAAAGCTAGCAGTGAGGGAGTAGGCAGGGAAAGAGATCAGCATGCCTGAAGTGCTCTTCACTCTCATCAGGCTGTGGTGAAGTGGTCTGGGAATAACTGATTGCAATCACGGTCTCTTGCTGTGCTAGATGGATACCACAGAAGGCACTTTCCAGCTGGACGGGGGTAAAATACAGCCACTGGCCACAAAGAATGAAGGCTCTGAAAAAAACAGACATTTCTGGAACAGCAGGAAGATGAGTGGAGCACACATCTGTGTTCAAGTCATGACTTGCAATGCATTGCAGGGCACTATATTCATACACAGATGGGCCTAAGCAGAGATGTTCTCCAAGTGGCCCCTCTATAAATAAGGCTCACTGATCAGAAGGTTCAGCTCAGGCTGTCTCAAAACACGTTGGAGGTGTTTGGGTTTTGTTTCTTGGGAAAAAACAAAACAAAACAAAACACAAAAAACACCAAGGAAAACAAAGCACTTCAACTCCCTTTCAGTCTATATCAGGACAGAAGCAGGGTACAAGCCACCATCAGTTTTACTCACTAGCTCTTTCTAGAAAGAACCCATTTCTGTTATTAAAAACATCTATCTGTTAAAGCATCTCATGGATCTGACCAACAGCCATGTTCAGTTGGGGCAGAACTGTATTGTTAATCCTAATTCAGAACACGCTAAGATCGGCCATGACTGCCTTGTCAGCCCTTCTCAGTGCTCCCTGCTGTCCAGATTATTTTGCTTCTATAGGACTAAAAGACAAAAAGCAAAGACTAATTACCTCCTTACCTCAATAATGAGGTAACAGAAATCAAGAATATTACAGAAAAAAAAAATAAGTGTTTATGTGGAAGAGAAATATACATACCTCTAGCTTATTAACCATTTAGTAGAGATTCCATAGAGGCTTTGTATGCAGAAGTAGCTTTAAAGCTACTTACATTAAGCATAAATGGGGTCATTGTACCTCCAAGGGCTGGTTAGCGCATTCATTCATTCACAAAGGGCTTGATGCTTCAGAGAGGGTTTGCGAAACTCCTCAATGGCATTAATACTCCAAGTTAGAAAGGTGGCAAAATAAAATCGCTGCCTTTCACACTGCCCAGTTTTTGTTTGCAGGAGCCTTGACCAGGTCCTCAAAGGCCAGGGGCAAAAACCTGCACTGAGATGCCTGTGCCAATGTGTTTGTTCACCCCGTGCCTCCCCATGAAGTTAAACCAAAACATCTCCATGAGAACCTTATTGAAAAGCAACTCCCTTTCTTGATCAGGTCATAGGCAGAATCATAAAAGGTTGCAAGTTCTTATCCATCAGACAGTGCCTGTAAAAGAGGGACCGTACTGCCCTTCCATTTTTAACTGGAACTGCCAAAAACCTCAGGCTTCTCTCCCTCAGACCTACCTGACCACATTAAGGACATAGAAGCTCTAAGACACGTAACATAACATTAAAGGAAAAAAAAAAAAAAAAAAAGCAGCCAACAAAACCCCAAGGGAGCGCTGTGAGCAGAGAAACTAATGAAGCCTCATTTTCTACAGATTTGCATCTTCTGATTGATTGCCTTCAGTGTGTAAAGAAGAGAAAGCACCAGCTGAAACTTTGCCTGCCCTTGGGGCATTTATAACAACTCACTCCCATAGATTTTTTGTGTTCACTAAGGTTTGAGTTTATGCTGCAGCCTCTCCTGCCACTAGGGAATATGCGAGGCCCTATGGGATGTAATGCCGCTTTGATTAACCCTCACTCCAAAGGGAGGCTGTGCAAGTGCAGTGGCAGAGAAGGAAAGGTGTCATTAATTTGCTGGCACACCGTAACTTGACAGAGTCTTAGTCCACAGATGACTTCATCTTACCTGGTCTGGGGAGATGGAATCCAGAAGGTATGTTTTGTCACGGGGGCAAGGAAGGAGGACATGTATGACCAAACAGGTTTGTCAAGTGCCCACAGTCATTATTTCCAAAGAAGATTTACCTTTCCATTTGATGCTGAAATAGCATTTTGCACTTGAGAGGCAGAGCACTGGAAGTTCCCACTTGCCCTCAGCTGTATGTTCAAAGCAGTCTGGGTGGCAGAAGAAGAATTGAGTCCAGAGGGCCTCAGACAGTGCGGCTACAAAACTGGAGATGCCTCAAACCAGTGACACAAAGCTGAAAACTGGGGCTCTATCACACTACCAGAAGCTTCTAGGAGGAATCAGCAGCACAGGCATGAGCAGACTTAAGGCTTCTTGTCCTGACAAATGTATGAAAACCCCACCAAGTACTGGTCATTCATCACCACTGCAGGCACGCTGCTGTGGGGACTGAACCAAGCACCAGGTGCTCAGCCAAGTGTCATCTCCTTGGGCTGAACAGCCTCTCCCTGGCACCGTGGAGCCCGAGACGTTCCTTGTGCCTGAAGCAATTGACAGAAACAAAGTAATTAAGAGTTGAATCCTCTAGAAATAGAAAGCTCTGCCTGTCATTTTGGAGTCTGTCCTGCTAACAGGGACCATCTGACTGATGAGTGACATCACACGTGGGCTCAAGGTGACAAGATAGCCTTCCCTCCCAAGTTAAGATGCAGCTTCACAGTTCAGGAGAGAAAACTTTCACTGCCTAAATACTGTACTTAAACACCAGGTAATTAAGTTCCTCAATCTGAGCCAACACTGCAGCTGGACAAAAGATGAATAATGAGGCTTCTGTTTCAGCCTTCCCGGATGATCAATGCCACTAAACATTTGTACCCTGTAAAGAGATTGGCTAGGTAATCAAAACACTACGTGAAAAGGAAGGTTTATAAATGTTAAGCTTCTGTGTCTTTCAAATGCTTTCTTCAAAATCCTGGCAGTTCTGCTTCCCAATTAAAACAATTTTGTGTACTTAAAATCATTCCTGTCCTACTCTCTGCTTTTTGTATAACTCTCATACCACTTACCAACCCCATCAATCCCTAGAACCGGGAGGCTGCTCCATATCCCATTAATAAACCTATCACCATTTGTTTTTACAGTAGCAACTTGCTACACCAAGATTAGTGCCCGATTTCATGCTAAGCTGTACAAACACACAGCAGATACTTGCCTCCCACATCACACAGCCATGTAAATACACATGATAAGGGATGGTGGTATTACATGCCTTCACAGAGGGAGAATGAGGAACATTCTGTAAGCTATTTGCAGTCATTCAGGAAGTCCATGAGACAGCTTAAAATTGCTCTCGAGTTCCAGCCCAGTGCCTTAAACACTAATCCTCACTTAACCTGCCCTTTTTTGATTCACAAGAACACCTCTACTACCAAGAGGTATCTCTACTACCAAGGCAGCCAGCCACCAATTCTACCCCTTTTACACTCTGTTTAGATGCATATATGATACGTTCTCGTGCTAGACTTCCATCTCTTCCATACTGCCACATGGTATGTGCAATATGGAGCAATATAAAACAAATACCTCTCCCACTTACGAGGAAAGAGATGGATAGGCAGACAGCTCTCAACAGCTGAGCAGGTTAAGTAGAGCCTCTACACTCTATAACAGAAGTGTGAGACCAGCGTAAATACTACAGTTAGGCTAAAATTTATAAAATAATTCAGAGCTTATGCTGTAATTACTTATGAAAAACAAACAGTATATGTGATTCAGTATAACTTACGTAGAGAAGGGGAATGTTAAGTGCTTGATATACACACATTCTTAAATCAAACATGAAATTAAACAAGTAGCTCCACAAGCCATAGAACTAATGAGGCTCTGTTCCCTACAGCTGCGTGCCTCATGGCTGCACAGCTCTGGTGGCTAAGAAGGTGTGGAAGCCAAGGAAAGCTCCATGGCAGACACACTCCTGGGGCTTCCTCCTGAATAAACTCTATGAGGTTTAATGAAGAGCTGGTCCCGTGACTTTCTTTCTCATTCAGATCAGAACAAGGGGTTTGTTCCCCTACACTCCAATGTCTGTTTTCCCAAATCACTTAGGAAAAAAAGAGCCTTCCTATCTATCATCTGAAATAGCCGGTGGGACCTGGAGTTAGGACAAGCAGAAAGAAAACATAAAGGAGTACGTAAAAAGAGCGTGACTGCTTTTTGCTTTCTCCCCTTCCCACATTTCAGTAGCAAGGTGGCTGAGCTATCAGCCCACCGCCAGTAGTATAACAAAAACACCATCACAGATGATATCCTAAACCCCGCTTGCTCCAATTATGCAAGCAGGAACGTATCCATCTGTATTTAACTACAGTCCTTGTGCCATCGTAGTTCAGTAATGGGGAACAGCAGCAGCTGGTCAGTTTATAGCAGTCAGAAAGCGGTACCAGAAGGACCTGTGACTGTGAGCAAGGCAGGGAAAAGCAGGATGGGCATGCTTTCTCTTCTTCCCCAGTCTGCCAGATTGCACAACTGCGTGATTAACCTTTTGTCCAGTGATCATCAGATCTTTCAACATCAGCATGAACAGAAAAACCTGTTTCTGGATGTTGTCATGATAAGCGCAACAAGCACATACTGGGATTGAATAGAAAAGAGTCACAGATTCTTGCCGAGTTTTTTTACTGGATGCTTTGTAAGACGTAAAAAGCAAAAAGAACAGATTCCATAACCCTAAAAACTTCCATAAAGACACATGCTGATGTCTCAGAGAATTGCCAGAAAGCTTGTAGCCCACCAGGTTTCGGAGACGCTTGCTAGCCAGACCTTCTGCGCAGTAACAGAAGTATAAAGTGGCAGATGCAGCACAGCACTGAGCATTCAGGGTGCTAGTGCCGATTCTACTGCGAGCGCATTAAGCAAGTCATTTTACCTTTCTGTCTCAATTTCTTTATCTGTGAAATGGAAATGCTTATACTTAAAGTAGAGGAATTCAAATGAAGGAGTACATTCAGGCAGGCTCTAAAATGCAACAGTACTGATTGTCAAAGACCCGAGACAGACAAAAATAGCTCCAAGGATATTTCACCTACATCCTTATTAGATTATTTATTCCCAGAGGTGAGAGATACTAACAACCCAGCACTGCTTGCAGGTTTAGTCCCACACATAAGAGAAAACTCACGGTAGGCAAGGCCAAGCTGTGACTTACTCATTTTCCTCACAGTTTGATTAATATTCTTTTAAGAATGGCTCGGAGCATTTACCCTAACAGTTTCAGCAGGCATCCTTCTTCAGAACCTTGCTGCTCAAACACTGAGAAAATTCCTTCCTAATTTGCAATCTTCTAAGCCAGTTCATTCCCCGCTTTTCTTGGGCCAACATCATTCTTCGGCTTGAATGGTCCTTTTCCCTTTGCACTCTTTTGTTTCAGCATATTCACAGAATTCAGCAATGCTCCTTTTGCATCCTGATTCTAGTAGGCCAAACAAATCTAACCTTGGCTGAATCCATGTTCCTATAGGGGGATGCACTGAATCTCTTGAGGCAGAGCTGTGACACAACCAAAACTGCTTTTCTCTCATTATCACCTCATTACTTATTAGGCTTTTGTAATAAACAGAAGCATGTGGTAGGTGGGTGCTGCATGATTATCAGAAAGAGGAAAACAGCACACAAACAAGAGGTCGCAGAAGTACAGTTCCTTTTATAGAGGATACTACTGTGTGCTTTCAGGATTGTCATTGGGGAGGAGGTGGCCAGAACACTGAAGACATTTCTCTTTATCTAAAAACAGTAGTAGAACACAACTACACATATCGCCTAGGTCAGGTTACATTTTGATGTAAAAATTGGGCGTGGAACAGGGGAGAAAAAACAGTGAACACTGAGTTTAGAAATTAAAATACAGAGACCCACAGAGAAGACCCAGAAAGCAAGTGCTTGCCCCCTGCACATAACAGAAGGCACCACCACATTTACAGCAAGACCCCGCTCTACAGTCCTCAGCTTGCTGGAGCCTTTCTATTGCTTTGACCATCGCACCTGGTTTGCTGTGTCCCTTGTGGCTGCACCAGTCACATCCCACAACATCTGCCACTGCTTTAATGACAGCGGCTGCAGAATGTAATGAGTCCCTGCACACCTGCACAGCTCCAGAAAGCAGCTGACAAGCCCCCTCACCCATGCCAGAGCTCCTGCATCTGTCCGCTCTCCTGGTGAGGGCTCAGTCCCAGGTAGAGTACCATCACAACTCTGGATCTGCAACCTCTCCTTTTCACCCTCCTTCGGTGGAACTGAGAAGCACCTATTGCCATCCTACACCCAGAAATTCAAGCTTTGTTGTATCCCATCTTGTAGTAACTACTGCACACAGAACTTCAAGACTCTTTTCAGTACTTTCTTCAGAGGTCTCACCACACTGGCTGGCTCTCTCAGCCAGCCAGCTCCACTAGGGTATAAGAAAAGGATGTGCGAACATCCCAGGCAGACAATTATAGGATGACGAGTCTATGTCTAAAAAGTTCCTTCCTAATCCTGTCAGATGCTGCTTGGCTTAAGCCCTGAAGCTCTAAGATATATCGATCACCATCTCCTTTTATCCTGCACAACAGAACTGTGTTTATTCTCAAATTCCTTGACCATCTCTAATCCTGCTCACTTGACAACCCAAGTGATCTCTTGTGGCACTGAGTTCTGCTGCCCTAGTTAGGAGCATGTATTTGCATTTCTTCATTTCAGGCAACTGCTAGCTTTCCAGGAAAATACAGACAGAGTTTACCCAGTAAACTCTCTGCTCCATGCTAGAATTCAGGTGACAACAGTCAGGTTTCAATTTCAAAGCGCTTTTTCATCCACTCAAACTAAGATAATTCACTTCCCCCATGTACATGCAATTATTTGCACAAAAGTGTTCTTCACCCCCTTACCTTTGATGTACACTTCCACGTGTAGGGCTAGAAACATCCTGTTGAATCTTCCCATCTGCTGCCGGGGTTGCAACTGTGTGCATTGCTTAACCCAAACATCCATGCTTTCAGACCATTTTGATGATCTTTCCAGACCACCCTTGTAAAACAGACTGTGGGTTTTCACTCAGTGCTTTCTGAGGCAGATTGTAATGTGCCTGGGCATCGCTTGAAAAAGGCCAGTCTCAGAGTTTCAAATCCCATCTCAATCCTCTATAACTTTTGCAGGATACAGCAATCAGTATTATTCCAGTCAAGTGCATGCTATTGATTTATATGGTGGTATGATAAGATTGTCAATGTTTTCTATTCCAATCTTCATGCATCCTCACGCTTTTTAATTTTTTTTTTATTTTTTTTTTTTTTGAAGGGAAAGAATGGAATATTGCAAAATTACTTCTGGGTATCGAGCAGAGGGTTTCACTGCAAAGAGCTCCAGTCTCTTCTCCATTACTGATTACAGTTAATCAAGAACCCAGCAATGTGTGCAAGCAGTCAAATTATTTCCAGGAGCAGGTGAGCAGGGGAGTAAGTCATAAACATCCCAAATGCATGCACCACAGACCTAGTCCACAACCCTCACATGCTGAAGCCAGAAGCTTTGTTAGTCTCTCAGTGCTTTTACCTACCACCCCACCCCTGTGTGCAGGTGGGCCTCATCACAAGTCACCCCATCCAATTACCCAGCATTGCACCTATCACTTCCACGGGCTTCTTCCCTCCCACATCAAAGCAGGGAAAGGAGGCCTGCAGCTGTGGTCTCCTACAACTAGAGAAGATGACAGGGAGTAAGAGGACTTAGGGGGACTGGGAGGGAATGGGGCATTTCTCTAAACTCCCTTTTACAAAATAGGATACCTTGCTTTACCACCCCTTATAGTATAAGGTATGTCACAAACTCAGCTATACAGATAGAAGTTTAGATGCCTGAAGCAACCTTTCCAAGAGCAGAGGTCTAAGCCTGGAAACTGTGATAATCACAGACCTCACTGCCCCACTGCAGTTCTCCTCAGCTCAAGAGCAATTCTCTGAGTCCGGAGCTGCTGCTTTTGGGACTGGCTGTGAGGACGTCTGTTAAAATGCAGCATGACACATGGCTCTGCCAGCACACAGCAAAGGGTGGTGGGAAACAACTACAAGCCATCACACTGGGAAACTGCAAGCAAAGGGTGGATCTGAAGCAGCATGACAATGCAGAGCCAGTATCACTGCAATACCAGGGCATCTCTGTGCATCTTTCTTGCCCTGGAAGAAAAGCACTGTCCAGCCTGCAGCTCCTTGTCCTGGCAGGGTGAAACCAACATGCCTGACTGCCATCAGAAGGCTGACTTCCAGTCTCCCTGTGCAGTGGCACCTTTCTCAGGAGGAATCACTACTCACTGGGGCGCTGCTTCCCATTTCTACACCCTTTGCTGTCCCTCTGTAACTGTGCTGTCTCTTTAGTCTACAGGGGTGGGAAAAGGTTGTTCCTTGGCAGAGGAACATGCAGCAGCCAACATGGAGGAGCCTGAACCTCAGCATGGCTACAGCACGCAGTCAGAGTGGGATAACATCAGAGCATCCTTGTCGGATGTGTTTCAGAGCTGGAGACCCCTGAGAATGATTAAAAAGTACAATGCAACCAAAGGAAGGAGGTTATGTGCACCTGACTTAAGGTGTTCACCTCTTTAGACTCCCAGAGAGTCAGTGGCGACAGGCAAGCATTTGCAGAGTGAACCTGTCTCTTCCTGCATTGACTGTATGGTGAATTAAGACAGACTATCCTTTTACACAGGCTAATCTAACATAGTTGCTTTGAGTTAGGCAGTGTAAATACAGCTTCCTCTCTCCTTCCCTCTCTCAATAATTTCCTATTGTCGTTTAAATGCTAAAGAAATCACGTGGAAAGTTGGGTAGAGAAAGTGCATTGGAGTCACTGCCATCTGCCTGAGTGTACAGCTGGGGATATTAATAATCATTTCTTCCACTGGAGCTCCAGGGGAAAAAAAAAAAAAAAAAAGAAAGAGAAGGGAAAAAAAAAAAAAACCACACAAGTGTTTTGTAGCTTCCTGTTTGAATTAATCTCCTCTGACAACTGCTGATTTGGGTTTGTGATTCCATCCTCCATATGTCTAGCTCTATTGGTCAATTAAGTGCAGGAGGCGATTGGGAGAAGCAGTGATGCTCAGACTGATTATAAAAGGAAGCATCACAGAGTACTTAGAACATGCAAAGCTGGCTGGCGCGCTCAGCATTAACACGGCCAAGCTGAGCATGAGATAGTTGCTGCTTCTGCTGCCTTTCAGGTCAAGGAGATTCTCCTTGGCTCCTTCAGAGACAAGACACAGCTGCCTGACTACTGAGCACTTATTTGTAAGGAAGGGGCACTATTGCAGGGAGGGAGGGAGTAAACATGCACAAATAATGGTGGAGAAAAGTGTCAGAAGGTGTACAGAAACATGAATAGTTTCTTCCACTACCCATTGCTACAGACAGAGAAAATGTAATATAAACCAGAAAGTCCAGGAGGAGGGACCAATAGAAAAAAAAAAAAAGAAGAAAAAAAAAGAAAAGAGAATTGACTTACTTAGAATAATTTAGGCTATTACACATGAAAAAAAAATGAACAGAAACAAGGACATTAAAAGAGAGACAGATTTGGAAAATGGTGATGAGGGAGATGAACAGGCTGTGGAGATAGTGGGCAGTAAGTTAAGTTACAGGTCTGCGTTGCTCTATGGCAGCAGTGGGGAAAAATAAAATTAAATAAAATAGAAGTTAACATACTGCTGTGCTTCATCTGCACAGAAATCATGAGAAAGCAAGGAGGTACTGGTCCTCTGTATGGATCTGGCAGGACAGCAACTGGAATGCTGCCCTCAGTTCTGGGCAGAGTATTTACAGAAGATGTTGATCAGCACAAAGGATATAGAGAAGAATAGCAAAAAAAACCAACCAACAAAAAAAAACCAAAAAAACAAAAAAACAACCCCAAACATTAAGGGTCTGAAAGCACTGACATATGAGAAGAGATTAAAATAATTAAATATGTATTGCTTGGCAAGGGGTAAGATTAACCATCTACAAGTGTGTAAATACCAAGAAGGTAGAGGAATTGTATTAAGGAATATAAATATAAGTGTAATAGAGCAAAAGTAAATACAGGCTCAATATTAAATAAAAATCCTTCGCCCTGAGAATTTGTTATATTCTCCTTGGGAAGGTGAAGCTTATTGCTTGCAGCAGCTGCAGTGGTATGTAGAGAGCAGGGCACAGTCATGCCTGAGCAGCATGTCTCCACAGAAATGGGCCCAGGGAAGAAGGTAAGAGCTCGTGAGTTGCCAGTGAACGACCCAAACTGGCTTGCAGAAAGCTCAACAGAAGCCAGGGCTGTGGCACAGTGACTGGGCCAGCTGCCATAGGAGAAGGCAGCATGGAAAGGGAATGGTGATGGAGCTCTTCTGATAAAGGGCACCAGAAAGGCACTTGCCTTGGGTGCAGAAACTGGGGCAAGCCTCTAGTTGTCTTCTTCCATGACTAAGCATGCTGCTTCCACTTTCACCAGCTAACCCAGGGTGCCAACATGGTCTGCAAGGGCATCTTCCTCACCTCGCTGTGCAGAGAGAGCAGTGGCACGGCCCCATGCCCAATAGCCAGCAGCAGAGGGTGTGCTCTGCAGCACCATGAGAAGCGCTGCTGGCACCGCTGCAGCCAGCGCTCCAAAATTGGCCTTGTCACTTTAAATACATTAGACAATAAATCATCCCTCTGAGACATCCCCAAAGGAAAAACAGGGGGAAAAAATAGCACTTAAAAGCCCTTTTCTATTACAAAGCCTCTGGGGAGCTTTTAAACTTGGAGAGTTTTTAAAGTGAATTTTATGCTCTTTTTTTTCCCCCTTTGCCTGCCTTTATTATCAGTTGCTAACATTAGCCTTGCCTTGCCATGACAAAACTGTCATTCAGACTCCTCTCTTCTGCTTCCCTCAAGTTTCTCCCTCCTCTCTCCCCTTCCACTGCCAGGTACACACACAAACACACACAATGCCCATCTCACAGCCTCAGCCTTCTTCAGCATCTCCTTCCAAAATGAAACTACTCATTGCCAATGTACCTCTTGCTTCCTGGGACTTTCTGAGTATCTGCTAAACTGTCACCTTCAGGAGGGAGGACAGCAGAATGTCCACCTTGGAGCAATTTTCTCATAAGCAACTTTTCCTGCTCCATCAGAGCAGCTCAAGGATGGTAAAGGTGTGTGAAGCAAAAAGCCAAGAAAGACAGGCATGAAGTCAGATGTATGAATGTTGCTGTGATGTTTGCATGCCAGCACACAGAAGTACACAGCAGTTACTCCATCTTAAATGCTTGATCTCGTGTTCCCACAAAAACAAACTTCCTTCACACCTTTCCTGTTTTAGTGCAAACATTTCAAAAGTGAAGCAGAATCAAGATGATACCGACGGCTCTTTTGTACCTCATACAGATGCAAAGCGATGTTTTACGGCTGCGAGGAATTCTGAGAACTCAGAGATTAATGTAGTTAGGAGGGCTTCGCAAATTTTGCAGCTTGAAGCTCTTTTTACAAAGCACTCCGGTGAGTTTCCTTCCTTACAGAACCCCTTCCTTAGGAATCACCAAGAATGAGTGACCCAAAGAGCAGGATGTTCTCCTGCCTGCGTGGCTTTCCAGAACCAGGAAGTCAAGTGGCCATCCAACCAGATCTTCCATACAGCAGCTGAACTCTTCTCCTTCCCACTCTTTTTTTTCTGCCTTTATCCTTAAAACCTTGAGGAACACGTCCAGTCTGGCGGTGTGCGTTGCTAGCGCTGTGTGGGAGAAGCGGGTAGCATTTTCTAGTTAAACACTAGGAATTTACATATTCATTCACAGATGTGGGCTGTGCGTTGGAGCGTAACGAGGGAATATAGGATAAGTGAGGGAAATTTTCAGGGAGCTGCAACTGTGTGAAACAGCCAAAGAATTTTACACAGACACCCTGCTGGGAACCAAAACACACTTGCCAAAATCTAGCTATCACAAAACAAATCTTAGCCACAGCTGACCTAGCAGAGTCCTGCACAGACACCGTGAGTTAATTTCATTGCATTGCACTTAGTACTGCTATCCAGCTAATTTCCCACCACGCTGGCCAGTTATACTGGAGGAGCACGTGGAGGCCCTGTCAGAGCAAAGCATAAAACAAGCAGGCGCAGGCAGTAACAGCTACTCCAATGTGACTGTTCCTTGCTTTCTTTTACTTTTGTCACTACAGATGCGAGCCTGTGGTGACCCACAGTTCCTCACTGCTGCTACTTAAGTGACAACATTGCTATGGTCAGAAATGTAACATCTAGAGATGTACAAGGACTGCTCCGAAAGTAATGCCCCCTATGTTATTATGTTGGCCCACAACATCAGAAGTGGATGGTGGTGGTATGGCTGTAGAAGCTGAGCCTTCCCATCAGTATTCTGTTACATGTTGTTGCTGTGTGACAGATGGCAGCAGAGGGGCAGTCTGACAAAATGGTATCTGACATGGAAGTGCAGATGAAGCAAAGGTGTGTCATTGAATTCCTCCATGAAGAAGACAACACTTGCTGAAAGTTTATGGAGACCAAGTAGTGGATGTGAGCACACTGAGGCGATGGTAGTGTATTTCCACGGTGGCAACAGTGACAGTGGGACATCTCCACTGGTGCAGGTTTGTATGAGCATGACATGCAGGCTCTTTTAATTGGTGGCAAAAATGCACAGCTAACGGCGTTGACTATGATGAAAAATAGTGTTTTGTAGCTGAGAATTTGCTCTATCAAATAGTATCAGGAATCACAAAGGTGCCAGGACAGTTAGTTTAGCCTGCAGAAGCAGAGGCTCCAGGGAGACCTCACTGCTGCCTTCTAGTACTTAAAGGAGGGGCACAGAAAAGCACGAGAGGGACTCCTTGTTGTGACTGGACAAGAGGTAACTTTAAACTAGAAAAGAGTAGCTTTAAGTTAGATACTATGAAGAAATTAATTAGAGGGTGGTGAGACCCTGTCATAGGCTGCCCAGAGAAGCTGTGGGTTCCCCATCCCTGGAGGTGTTCAAGGCCAGGCTGGATGGGTCCCTGGGCAGCCTGGTCTAGTGAGAGGTATCCCTGCCTATGGCAGGGGGGCTGGAACTAGATGGTTTTTAGGGTCTCTTCCAAGTCAAGCCATTTTGTGATTCCAAGATTCTACGACCACGTGATAAACTGTGCAGGCTGAAAGATGGAAAAGAGGAAAAGAGAAAGGAGATGGCAAGAGAAACAACAGCAATAACAAAAACCCACATTATTTTGATTTCCTGTGGCTTTCTGGTCTTATTGGTGGTCAATACTGATGCTTAGAAGCCAACAGGCATCCTTCTCACTTCTTACTCTTTTGCTCCAGTCCCTTCCCCCCAAATATCATCCCTATAGCATCCAGGAAAAGGACTGGGGGGACACAGAGGACCAAAGGCTGCGCGGAAGGAAATGCCATGTGCTGGGCATTTGTCCAGGGAAGAAGGAGGTGTGGGCGGAAATGAAAGGTCTATGTTCTTCCTAATCATTTCCGCCACAATAAGGGAGAGAGCTCGATATACACCACTGGATCGTGGCCATTAGAAACGAGCCATTGGCGGCTGGCAAATTGTAAATTAGAGAGCCAGAGTGAGAAGAAAGAAAATCAAAGGGGGGACGAGGTCGTGTTTTATTTCACTTGTAGCACTTTTCAAATTCAGCCCTAACCAAACCTGATTAAAGTAAATCCCTTTTTTACGGCCTGTGGAGTCTATAAGATTATGGTGTTAATGGAAGTGTGATTCGATCCGTCAGTAATGGTGCATGTCGGGGCCCAGGCGCCTCAGACAAGTCCATTTTTTAAGACGTATTTATTGTTTTTTTTCTCCCCTCTCCTTTCTATTCTCTGCATTGCGGGGTTTAATTGAACAGTTTAAAATGATTCTTCTTCAAGGCCCATTAATTGATTTTATTTGTGTATTCTCCAGGGGTCAAGGAGAAAATATAGAATAAAACATAAGCTTCAGGTTTGAGTTTGTCACAGTTCCTACCTTTCCACAAACAAAAAGCACATTTCATCTCCTTTATCATTTCAGATCCCTTCTCACTTATTCCCCACCACTAGTGCTCTCACATCAGTGCCTCTGCTTGCCCTTTTCCAATGCTTATAACTGAAATTTACCATCTGTATTGAGAGCACCAGGCAGCAACATTCTCACTCTCTTTCTTTTTCTGCACAACAAATACCACATTGATTTTAATCAACACCTCTTTGTTTTTAGGGTCTCCAAATAGCCTCCCATGCCCTAAGCTGAGCAGAGGGATGGACAGGGATTACATGCATTTGTAAATCAGTTCGTCCTCAAAACTGAGGTCATTCTCTCTACAACTAGGAGCTATTTTTGTGAGCTTCTTAGAATCATAGAATTGTTTGACTTGGAAGGGACCTTTAGAGGTCCTCTGGTCCAAATTCCCAGCAACGAACAGGGACATCTACAGGTAAATCAGGTTGCTCAGAGCCCCGTCCAACCTGACCTTGAATATCTCCAGGGACGGGGCATCCACCACCTTTCTGGGCAGCCTGTTCAAAACAGCTCTAGAGTAGTTTGCCTCTCTTCCATTGCTAGTTCAAAGGGGCATGTGAGCCTATGTGGGACAGCCAAAAAATTATTTCCACCAGTGGGCCTACATTAGAACACTGTTTCCTCCTCATCTTCTTCCATGCTCAGCCTAAATGAACCAGCATGTATAAAGAAGACTTCATGTGCTTCATATGCTGCAATGCCATTTGTTTCATTCAGCTCCCAGCTCTATTCCCTAAAGTCAGCCCCAAAGAATATTTTTTTTTCTGATTCACCTTGCTGAGGCCCTCACTATCCTCTTTCATGCGGCTCTCCTGCAGAACTATATTTCTCAGTTTTCAAAACACATGGGGTTTCTTTTTATTATTATTTTTAAATCACAAAATGCACCAGGGAAGTTTTTATCCTCCCACACACCTCACTCAGATCATTTCCACAAACTATCTAAATTAATGCAAGGCAAAAGACATTTTCTTTCCGTCCTTTGATTGACAGGACTGGGTAAGAGATCATTGCCACAGCTGGGGCAGTTCTCTGGGTGTGCAGATCCCTGGTGGTTTCATGCAATCCTGGGTTTTTTTGGAAATTCACATAATGTTCCAGTGGATGGAACCAAATCCAAACACAGACCTCTTACCAGTATATCTCTTGTTCTGCCCGCTCCTGCCTGCAGAAAATAACCCACTCTACACTACAGCTGATGGAGAAGCTACAGAGGCAGAATGCAATTACCCAAGAGTGGAAGTTTGCCTTACTCCCTTCACTCTTACAACAAGAACTATGGCATCTTTATGAAAACAGAATTTCAGATTTATGTCTGAAATCATGACAAGGGAGGATTCACTAACATCACACAGGGGAAAAGGTTATGGTAAAGGCAAAGGAAAAGCTCCTCCTGCTAACTCATCAGCAGTTTTCTGCCCTAAGCTAAGCTTTCCATAGAAGGCTGAAAATTCAAATCCTGCTGCGGATACACTGGGCACCTAAGCTCTGGCCAGAACAAAACACCTGTACACAGGGGCGCGCTCAGACTCATGGCATTGCTCCTCACTGTCAGCTTGTTCACTTGGCAAAACAAGGGGACATTTGCTCAGGCACATGATTTAGCAGACGGCTGTTAGGGTAGTACGGTTAGGTTGTGGTTGGACTTGATGATCTTTAAGGTCTTTTCCAACCTAAGCAATTCTATGATTCTATGATTCTATGATTCTGTGATTCTAGTGTGGGGTGAATATGTTTATATGGTTACTTCTAGGAAACAAGTCACCATGGTCTTCTCCATTTATTGTCATTTTCCAGCTCTAGCTTTACAAATGCATTTGGAACCACCACCTTGTCCTATCAAAATTCTTCCACTAGTGTCTTTATTGCTCTGCTAAGGTACGCTCTGCTCTTTAATGTTTCTGCAGAGATATGCTCCAGAACATTTTTGCATCATACTCAGCTTCTTCTGGAGCAAATAGGACCATTTCATTTTCTTAACAGATAGAAAGACAGTATCCTTGCATCAGCAACATCATACATCCTTGTATCAGGAACATCCTACATTTCTAAGCACAGTGATTTTTGGAATAAGGAAGAGACACTCTTTTGAGAGTGTCTCTAGTTCTTGAGAGACACTGTGATCTAGACGGATACCATTACCTAGCATTTCTACTGTAACAGCTGCATTTTCAGGTTCCTGGCTGCAGATTTATGTGTTCTCTGTGAAGAGTTCCACACTGTAGCTCTCAACCTTCTTCTAATCTTCTAAACTTTCAGTTACGGTCACACTCTGTCAAACAAGATTCAATTAAAATTTCCTCTGAGCATACCCACACAAGTATACAACTCCCTTCTCTCCCAGTTTCATGTCAAGGTTGAACACCCTACCAGTTTGCTACCATCTGAATTCAAATAATCCATCTCCTCCTCAATATCTTTCATCCCAATCCATCTTGGTGTCCTTGAACAGGGTATCGACACTTCATGTTTCAGCTATAACTTCATTTCAGCATAACCTTGACCTTCCTGTGCTACCAGAGCAAAAGATCTCCTCCTCCTAATTGTTCACCTTCTCCCATATACATATGAAACTCAGTTTCCTCCCTTAGCTAATAGAATACAAAGGAATCAATCTGTCAGGCACACATACCCGCACAGCCTCAGCAAATTAACCTTGCAGAGTAATTAGAGCAACTGCCATGGTGTTGGTATGCTGGCCTCATTTTGCTGCTCTAAGCACTGAAAAACTACCACAGGAGAGCTACCAGCTAACAAGTATAATGCTAACAGTGTTACCAGTTAATAAAACTGAGTTTATGTTTGGGTCTCTCAGTCTTTGAGGGTGTATGGTAGTGCCTGGAGGTTCCCATTGTAACAGCTCTGACAGAGAATGGACCTGAAGAAGGGTTCCTCTTCAGTGGAGGCAAGAGGCTCTCCGAGGCTCAACCAAGGCTGGATTTCATGGACAAGATCCAAGGGAGTTGCCAAATAGACTTTTCCAAACCTGTCATGGCCTAGGAGCTGTGGAAGTCAGACAATTTCTATTTACAATGCATAACTGGCAGAGCCTCTCACAATACCACAAAAGCCAGCTGCTGCTTTCTGCTTAGAGCTAATTCCACTGATTTATTTAACACTGCAACAAGCATTATTCTTTCTTGCCACCTCCTCTCCACAGCCTTGGCCAGACACTCAAGACAGACCTGCACAAGCAGGAGGTGTGGAATCCCTTGGCTCTTCCAACGCCCAAGCAGCACAGAAGTGTGCTCCAGAGAGGGATGCGGAAGCAGCACCAAGGGACTGCAGCCACACTGGGAAGCTGAATGCAGCCTCCTCACACTTACCAAATGGCTTGCACATCTGCAGAGGTGGCAAATGCAGGGATGGCCATGTGCAACCATGAGTGAAGGAACTTGCTCAGGTTTTGGAGAGACTGAGAGATTTAAGGACATGTTACAAGGGCTTGGAAAGGTGCAAGGAAGTGAAATGTGAGGATACTCATGTAATATGGTGAAGTCTGCTTGACTGAATGAAAGGTGCTGACAGGATTAGTAGGTAAGGACACAGCATCTGGGGAGAGAAGCAGAAGAGGGTCAGGAAGATCTGCTGACAGGTATCTAACTTCTTTCCACAATAAAATAAACTAAAATAAAAAACATCAAGCCACTATAATTCAACAGTCGTAAAGCTATGGGTAACAGCATCTGAAAATTGAATGGAATTTGGTAATCATTTAGCTTGGAGTCTTTTGGCACACCAAAGTGTAAACAGGTACAGCCAGCAGGGGAATGAGTTCTGCTGGACAGAGATGGCTCTAAGAGCTGGGCTGTAGGTGGAGAATGGTCAAGGACGCCAACCACAGCTATGAAAAGAAGACAAAAAAAAAAGGTGAATGAAATAAGAAACTGCTCCTCTTCACACAGCAGGTAGGAAATGCAGCCCAGAGATAGGAAGGAATCCTCATAGTCTGAGCCTTGCTTGCTGGGCAAAGACCAAAAGAAGACATGAAGCCTAGCCTTTTATTCGGCAGCAAAATCAATACTGTTTTCAATTTGGGCTTTATAATCAGGTTCTGTGGGTACTGTGACAGAAAACTCAAAGAATGGGAAAGTATTCCGGAGAGCTCTTTTGGTGTCGCAGCTGAAGGGAAAAGATACAAAAGATGAGGAAGGGGCTGGAAAGTGTTGAGAAACAGTGATGTTTATCTAACAAAGGATCAGCGAGATGGAGAGATTCAGGAAATCTCAGGACATAGAGAGAATGTTCATCCTTAGAAAAAGTGGTAAAGGTATTTGTTGGCTCTGGATTTGTTTCATTTGATGTTCCCAGTGTGGAAACATCTGGCTGTCCCAAGATGATTTGATCCCGTATGTTTTTATGCCAAATTCTGCTGATTGACCTGATTCCAGAGCTCACACCAATGGAGAAACTGCAGGAATCGTCTGCTATTCAGCAGACAGTTTGACACACAGGGGACTGAAGGATCTTAAAGGCCTGCTCCAACCTGGATGGTTCTTTCATTCTGTAATGTGCAACTGTCATTTTCAGCTTGTAAAATGTTTAGGGAGATACCTTCATGAAATAAATATGTAAGCAGACGTGCAGAAAAAGTTCCCTTGCTTTAGAGAGTGTCACATACCATTAGAGTTCTAAAGTAGTTGGTCAAAACCTTAAGGTTCTCTTCCTGCCCATCTTAACTGAGCATTTTCCAAAGCTTGGAATAAATAATCTGCAGCACATCCAACAGAAGCTGTGTCTAGGAAGTATCATCCATGCAAGAGCCATGATACCAAAGGTACACTATCATCCAGATGAGCTGCCACCTGGAGCGGACAGATGGAGACTGAAGGGGAGGAGGGAGAAAAGCCAGGTGAGTGAATGGTTTCATTAAGCAATAAGGAGGGAAGGAAGCATACAGAAGTAAGACTCGTTGTCTTTAGAAACCAGCTACCAGTCAGTGCATTTGTATCGCTCAGAGGAAACAGGGACCTTAGCCATGACCTGATGGAAAGTTTTGCTGTTCTACAATCAAGAAAGAAACGGTGTAGTAACATCCTGACTTAACGTTTTCTCTGATCCATTGGAAATGCTTAGGGAGGGACATGCCTCCCATTCCCCCAGCCCATCCAGGGCATTACAAAAGACACAGAGCACACTGGGGCAAGTCTGCAGAGAATTAGTTAGTTTAAACTGATCCTAGCCAAAGCAGGGAGGCTCAGTAAAACTGCTAGTCTCTCATATTAATACCTAGTCTTAGTGTATTAATCCCAGGCTCTCAGTGACCTGGAACACAAGCTATGCTAACAACAAACTTAAAGTCACAAAGACAGCTAAGTGTGAAACCAGATTTAAAGATTTAGCAGCTATTCTCAGCAGTCTCCTGTTTAGGCAAAGTGCGTCAAAAGCATTTGGAAGCTACTGAGAGGTGCTCTGAAATGGTAGCCGATTTCATGGCTGACAATGAAAAGCGGAGCAAGTGGCTTATCTCTGAGATAGAAGTGAGCAGAAGGAAAACTGCCACCAGCTACAGGAAAGAGCTGATCCACCTCGCTTACTTGCCTGATGCTGAAAACACTGCTCCCTTCAGCAGTGACAGCTAGCTGATGCTCCCCAAGAAAATGCAGCATCAGAGGGTGGAGGGAAGGAACTGAAAGAGATAAAGAAAGCAGAACCAGAGGATGACAGTCGGGAATCTTGTGTGCAGGAGCTCTGGCTACACCCTCCCCTCCTCTGTCCATTACAGATCGGAGAGGACTCCAATCTACTCAGGTAATGACCGGAGGAAGCAAATTTCCTACCCTTGAATCTGCTGCCACTCTGAGTTTGCAGCAGACATTTTGTAATCAGAGAGCCTGTCAAGAGAGACAAGAGCCTTTAGCAGAAAAGAGGAGTTAATTGCATAACGAGGGATTTAAAATTTTTGCAAAGGGGGACAATAAAAGAAACAATTATCGAGTTTAACCACTGCTGCTGGCAGGGTGTTGAATGTCATTTGTCCTTAGCTACACTGATACAGTTAAACAGTTCAGACTCGTGACTGATGTTTCGGTTTGCTAGTGATTTTGGAATGTCAGCAAAAGTTTTGTTTCAAACCAAACCAAATAATTTCTTCTATTTCAAGCATTTAATTAAAAATGATTAGAGGTTTTATTTTAAAGAAAAGTTGATTCCAATTGACACAAACCCAAGAATTAAGCTTTTTTTGAAAATGGGAAAATAGAACATTTTGATTTTGGAGGAATTTGGGGATACTACTTGGAGAACTGTCAAAATAGACACAAAAGCTGTCTTGTAGTCAGCATTTATTACTTTACTTTTTTTCTGCACGCATTCAAATATATACGCAGCTGAGACTGTAACGGTCCATTTCCACACAGCAGAGTTAAGCCCAGTGTTCATTTGGCCTTTCCTGCACATTTCTAAGGGCTTGTTTGTTAAGCAGAAGTGAGAGAAGCAACTTTGTGACCCTAAAGCATCCACAGGTGACTGGAGGAGGAGGAATTTCTCCTGCTGCAAACACTTGTCAGCTGTTTGGCACTACAAGGACTTAAGCTGTAGGATTTCTTCTATAACCTGAACAACATAGAGCCACTCTGCTTCCCCAAAAAGCATTAGAAAACACAACCTGACTACCATGCCTTGCATCAGCAGTGCGTTTCATGTACTGACGTATGACAAAAGCCATCTAAAGCAGTTTGGGAATTCATCTGCGTGCAGAGCTGTAATTGCTTTGTCCCTTGGTGAAGCTCTGCAGAAGGGCAAAAGAGATTTACTCACTGACTAAACTCCACCATTGCATTTACACGTCCAACTGTGACTTTCTTGCAGCTTTACTTGAGTCCCCCAAGTAAAGAGAAATACAAGTAGAAATGACATGATTTCCAGTCTAAGATGTTTGTTCAGATGAGGTTGTTCCTGCAGATTCCTTGCAAGAACTCTTCTCCAACCTACATCTAAATAAGAAGGGCCAAAGTGGTTTCAGAAGAGTTTGCCTGAGTCTATGTGTGTAGTGAAGAGAGACGAATTTCAGGAGCATTGAGTACTCACAGCTCAGGATGAAGATTGGGCAACTGCTGTCCCTCAAAGGTACCCATTTGGTTGAAAGTGAATTGACTATTTCAAAGCCAGCAAAACCTGTCGATTGTTCTTTCAAGATAGAAGAGTAATATCCACTTGTGCCTTGACAAAGAAACACTCAGCACTTGGAGTTCTGTCATTGTTAAACAAAAATAATTAAAAGGGACATCATAAAGTCATCAGCACATCTTGTTATCCGAGGAAAGATCACAAACACCCATATTATTCCAGGGAGACTCTTTCAGTGACAAAGGCCCCGCGGACACGCAAATCACTAGCTCTGAGCAGCTGTGCAGCCAGACGTGAGCATGGGACAGGAGGGTCAATCATGAGAATGTGAGTTAGTTGAGCTGAAGGTGCATCCAACTGCTAGTGACTCATACAACCAACACAGAAAGCTGCTGCTTTGCAGAAAAATATGCTAACTTGCCAAAATAAATCCAAACCAGATATCTCCCCTTATAGTATCATTTTAGCATAAATGCAGTAGGTATAATAATGCAGTTGGAGGGACGTTGGAGCCAGGAGGGCGGTTATCCAGGACTTTAAGGCAGTACTTAAAGAAATATGGGAGACGCCTTAGTAAATAAGATAATATGGGATGTGTTTTCAACCAGTCAGTGCTGGCACCTGGGAAATTGAGCATAACAAAATCATTCATTGTAATTTGGTTTATCTTCATAAAAACAACAGCAACAACAACATCACCAGAACATATTGATTCTTAGAGCTTAAAACCATCTCCATGTAAACAGAAATTTTTCGTCACTCTGATTTCTTGCAGCAACTGCTAAAGAAGGGCAGGGAAAGTCAGTTGGTTAAAGCTTCACCTGTGGAGTTTCAGTTTGCTTTGGAGATATCTGAGCAGCATGATATGGGTAGGCCTGAGTTGTCCTGTGCTGAAGGCCATCCTACCCTACACTTGTAAAGAAGCAGAATCAGATAGCAAGACAGATTGTACACCAAATTACACCCACGTGCAAACAGGAAGAAACTTCACTGCTGAATTAAGAGTGTGCTACTTACCGGGTAGTTTGGGGACCAGCCTGCCCAAATGAGAATACTGCGCAAGACGGCTTCCAATTCAAACCTATTTGGCAACACCTGGGTTTGTTTGGGAAAATCATCCTTTTGGCTTGTTGGTTTGTTTTTACTCCTGCTTTTTTTCTTTGAAGATGAGCTCTTAGTAAATTATGTAAGTGCATCCCTACCCGGCTGTTAGCCTCCCGGGGTCTCCCTGCTATCAGTATTCTCCAGGAGGGAGCGTGCTTCTTTCCTCCCCTAACGTACTAACTTCTGCATTGCTTCCTTTCACTCACTTCTCACCAATCTAAATAATGGATCAATCGAGGTTTTATTCCTTGCTTTAATTAGGTCTTGAATTTTGAGTGTATTTCACTGTAATTACTTCATTAGACGTGAACTGAAAAGCAAAAGAAAAAAAAAAAACAAAAACCCAAACCTCCAAAACAAACAAAGTTGCGCTTTTGCTCTTTTTATCAGGTTTTTTTTTTTTTTATGATACACAAAGGCAGACTGAAAATTTTAAACTGATATGGAAGTTTTCTCTCATTTGCATTTATAGGAAAATACAAACAGCCTGGGTTTACTGCTTCAAATTGGCAGAGGGAGAAAGAGAGGCAAAATATAGCTGTGGATCATCTCATTAATTCAGCCTTTAACTTAGAGTAGCTGCTGCTATTCTGCATGCATCTAACTTGCATGCAATTGCCTACGCCCTGAAAGCTGTATTTTGGGTCAAAATAGGTGAGTCACAGAGATGCCTAAGTTGTAGCTTCCTTTCCTTGGAATACGAACAAGGCGGCACGCAACCAGCAGCATCACTTTGTACCAACTCCCTGTCACATGAGAGTAATTCCTCACTAATTTACTCCCCAGATGTCTGATTTTTTCCCCACCAGCTGGTGACTGAAAGATACCCAAGGCAAAATCTGAGCATCAAATCATGAAGCTCGTATCCACTGCAAAGGGGAAGAGAGGTTGCAGAGAGGTGGGACACAGGCTGGAATCAGTACAGTTCTGGCTTGTGAGGTTCGGGTCAAAATCTGGTCAAGTCAGCAGAAACTTTCATACAGAATTGAAAGCTCCCAACCAGAGAAAGTCTGCTTCCTCATAATTTGTTAAATACTCTTTGATTTCCTTTTTCTCAAACTAGGAAAGAAAGGGGGGATAGAGAAAAAGCAGATAGTGTCTGCTTTTCCTGAGCTAGAATTTCACTCAAACTCTGAAAGGGAAGGCTGTAAAATCTTGGTATTTCTAAACGTAAAAAACAAAGCAGGAACATGCACCTTCAGGACACTGTTACAACAGAGTCTGTATATAACAAGTCAAGAGCATAAAGACAAAAAGGACTACTTTGCAGTGCATTTCTAGACTATAAAAACCCACCTCTCAATCATTGGGTCCCCATGTTCCCCTAAGATTTCTAACTTTACTAACAACTGAGATGCGACTAGGAAAATATACAGCTAATACACTCAGATTGTTTTGCTCTGGTTATCTACAGCCCCTTCCGCGGAAAGACCTCACTTGTTTTAAGTGCTTCTGCAGAACCAGCAATAAGCAAGAATAATTGCAGTCTGTAAAACCAAGAAGATCCACAAAAAATCCAGGAAGACTCCACAACACAATAAATCTCAGGGAACAGAATTTAAAGTTATATTGTGCAATTATCTTAACAATAGAGCAAGGTGTTTTATCCATAATTCGATAAAGCACCTCATCCCTAACTTCCTATGAACGTAAACCCAGTGGTATTAGATGTACAGGTCTTGCCAGCCCCCAGCCTCTCTGACATTGGCCAGAGCAAACACCCTGTGAAAGGCCTATAAAAAAACATGACAAAATACAGTGATGTTTCTCCCTAGTATATTCTCCCTGTATACCGTGAGGTATGTGGTTGAGGGATACCCTGAGCCAGTGTTTACGTACATATCTGAGTATAACAGCCCTTGATGGGCTATTCCATGCACTCTCTAATCCTTTTTTGAACCCATTCATACTTCTGGCCTCCCAGACATCCTGTGGTGACAGTTTTCCTACTTAATTGTATAGAGAATACATAATACAATGTGAATATTGCAACTGAATGAAGGCTAAAGGGGAAAATGATAAGCCTACAAGCATGATGAAAGAGAGTAGGGGAGGAAATATTTGGCATGATTAAAGGGGATATGATAAGGAGTGACAGGCTGAAATTATCTTAGCACAGAGAATAGAGAAGATCTCAGTCTATCCGGTAGTTATGCATTATCCCAGTGGATGTGTTGATAACTCCACCTTAAACTGGACAGGATCATTTATTCTTCTGGGAGCAACACCTGGAGTTACCCTGTTCTGGAAGGAATCGCAAACAGTCCGGATATAACAGCTATTTTTTCAAGCTTAGAGTCAAGCTTCTACAGAGTCAAAACCAAATTTTTAAAGGAGCAAAGTTTTCTGAAGAGAGGTGTTTGACAGAGCTCCTATCTGTTGTCACGGAGCAGGAAGAAAGCCGCTACATTTACTACTGTGAAAGGGCTGCAGGCTGGGAAAGGCTGTCTCTGGCCTTACAGAGAAGAGGCGTGTGGTACAGATTGTTGTGGGATGAACGATGCCAATGGCTCTTTGCAAGGCTGCATTCGATATTGTTTTTCTTAATATGTTTGCTCTGCTCTGTTGCTCGGTTGGTAAATTCTTGTTAGTCAAACTGGCCAAGAGGGAGCTGGATTAGTGAAGGGGG
Organism: Alectoris magna; assembly: GCA_030625065.1. Lineage (NCBI taxonomy): Eukaryota > Metazoa > Chordata > Aves > Galliformes > Phasianidae > Alectoris > Alectoris magna. The sequence continues at coordinate 115,054,301 of CM060560.1, forward strand.
AGGACTGGTATGGCTGCTGTAGTTGTCACCAGAAACATGCATGGGCATATGCATGTTCATAAATACACACAGCTTTAAAGCGTACAAATTCCTTGTGCATCCTGCCAGTTAAGTGAGGAGTGGGGAAAAAGAAAATTTGCATTACTGCTTATGGAAGGGTTCTTCATTTGTTTCTGAAAAATACCAAGTTATTAAAAATAAATAAACAAGATTTAAAAAGGGAAAAAAAGGACAGACCTGAGTGTTACTAAAATCTCACTATTGGAACTCATATGAACTGTGGAAGACTTTCACAGCTTCCACGTGTTCTGAAAGCCAGATCTACACCACTGGTAGTGCTGGGAGCAGATCTGCTCCCAGCAACCCAAGGTCTGTAATGATGCTTACAAATGTATAATCTCATGATCTCCTTCTCTGACTCTGCTGGATCTCATCCTGGAGATACTCCGGTCTAGAGGTTAAATCCCTCTCATTGCCCTGTTCAGCCCATGGCCAGTCTGCAGAGTCTGCCAGCAAGGGGAACAGTCTGAAATGATGGGTTTTCTGACGTGAGCACATTTTGTATATCATAGGCTGCTGCATGGTAGCAGCTTCCAAGATTGCTGAACTGGGATGGATTCAAACTGGCAAGCTATGCAGCTGTATAAAGGCGTTCCATTTCACCTTTCAAGGAAAAATTATCTAAAGTGGTTCTGCCTAAATCAGAGCTCACTTATACTCCCCTCCCCCTTCTCCACCATATTTCAGGTCCAAGCATGACATCTAGCATGATGCATGGGGAACCTGCGATCTATAGATCTCATCCATCTTCATAAGTGAAGGATATCCGTATATTTCAACATAGCCTAGGAAAGGCATGCTGCAGGAGAACCCAGTAACCTGGCCAGGCACTCTGCATATTTTATGAATGACAGCATCTACACTAGCAAAGCCAGTGGTAAAGCAAATGCCACTGAGGTGGTCTTGAGAGCCCTAAGATGGGAAGCAATAGTAAGCATTTCTACAAGAGGAAATCATCACTGATTCATTTCTTCTGCTTTCTGTCACGCTTCCTGGCATCTCCACAATAGCAGCGATTCCCAGCTCTGCCTTGTTTATGCAGCATACAAATGTTCATACACCAGGCAAGGTGAGCCACCAACTAGCGTGCTCCTCATGCTGCCTTCTAACAGCTGTTCTGCACGTGCTGGATGCACAGGCCTCAGTGAAACATGCCTTGGAGCCATGCCCACTGCAGCTCTGTGGTCCATCTCTGCCTTGTTCTCTATTTCCCTTGTGATGTGCGTCCTCCATCTACCTGCAATGCCAAATCCCTGATGTTCTGCCTCATTCTGGACCTTGTTCCACTTGCTGCTGTGCCAAAGCCATTTCTTCCTCCACGTGTACATACTGAAGCTTCTTTGAAACATTTAGAAGTCTGATTGAGCATCAGGAACGTCGACACAGAATGAGTCACAACAATCTCCTCCCAGTTTAACATCTATGCACACAGCTTATAGCTCCATCGAGTGCTTCCAGAGAATGCTGAGGGAATTCCACCAGCTCTTCCCCTTACATTCAAAATGAGAAAAACCAAAGGTACGTACTCTTTGAAAAAAGCCCTCTCTGGCCAAGGCACGAGGAGGAGAGGATGAGTTAATAGGCCTCCAGTCAGTATACCTGGAGGTGTCACTTCTCTGCAAAGGACCAAAATCTGAAGTTCCCATGAAGCTCTTACGATTCTATGGCTGTGGGAGCCATTTGGAAAGGAGCACATACTATTTATGTAACACGTATTCCAGGCTTACATCCAAAATGCTGGCCTTTGATCAGGAAAAGACATTATCCAAAGCCAATCTCGCAAACATCAGCAAGAGTGCCAGCGTGGCCAGATGGTGCTCGGGTACCACTGCAGCCCCCTGGCCCGATTCCCTTGCAAACACTGGCAACTGCAACGGGTGAGGATGCACCCTCCTTCTCCATCTCTCCCTTCATAAAGTCAGCAAGGTGTGCCAACTTCTGCATCTCCCTGCTGCTCCTCTCACAAGCGAGGCAGTGCTGCCAGTGGGCTCATGCAGCACCAAATATTGCTGCACCTTCCAAGCCGCTTCCCTCTCAAACGCTGGCAGAGGTGCTAAGGCAGTGTCACTAGCAATGCAGTTCTCCATGCCCTTTCCATCACAAGTACAGGCAGCGATGCCAAGATACCCAAACTGTGCCAGGCATCAAGAAAGCCGCCTTCTCAATAATCCCCTCTTGTAAGAAATGGCAGAAAGACCAAAGTGCCCAGATGGTGCTCTAATAACCTTCCCTTGCCCTTTATGGCTCATAAACACTGGCAAGGATACCAAGCTGCCCACAGTAACCTTACAAATCTTTGAGGGACTCCATAAGCAGAGGAAAAATTATACTTTTTGTTGCATGAAGGTAGTTTCCCTTATTCATATTTAACATAGCTTTCCAAAGGTTTACAAACAACCACTGCTACAACTGCTACCGCCTCTCCTGTCTTCACCGCCAGCAGAGCTGCCCTAACACAATCTCCAAATATACATAGGTAGTATCCCTAACAGCTATGGCACATAACAGAGCTGCTAAATTGAGCTTCTTCACCTCTCCTGTTTATTGTGATGGGTCTCAGTAGCACACTGCAGCTCATCAATTGCAAATCTTCACATAGGCTGAACACAAGGACGTGTTAAAATAAAGGAAAAATTCATGTCCTAAGTGATGCCTTAAAGAATTTAGGTTAAAACATATTCTGTTCCCATTCTCTACCAACCATTGCTATCAATTCTTCATGGACTCACAAAACAAACTCAGTGGGCTTATGGTAAAGCCCAGCATATTTTTTTCTAATAATATCATTAGAAATCTTTCCCCATGTTCCCTCAGACACACCACTTGGCCTCTCTGGCCAGCTAGACACCTGTGCTGCTTCCGCTTGTAAAGAAAAACACTGACAGAAGATGAAAGGCTGCTTCTGTGCTCTAAATGCCTCATACTTTGATTAAAAATGTTTTTGTCAATTAGAGATTGATTTTTTCTATTCATTAAAGTGATGGATGTCGGTGCTGACGGAGATGATATTTTACCCTGCGGTGTGGCCTGTGTTGTAGATGGGTAGGTAAAAGAAGAGGATCCAGTATGCTAGGATGGCTGGATGACCAGCACTGGGATAAAATAGAGCAGTCAAAGGATGGAGAAATGAGTGCCATGGTCACCAGGGAAGAGAAGGGGGAAACTCGCTTGGTAGAGGTCTGCAGGCAGTCCTTACCACTTCATCTTTCTAAAAGCACAGTGGATTCTCAAGATAGATAGGAAGAGCTGGGGATGTGGCTTTTTGGAGAGTTATGCAGTGGGAAAGAAGATACAGATTGCCCAGATGCCACAGGCCGATTAAGTTCTTACATGCAGTCCATGCAAATTCTCCCAACTCAAGCTGAGCTTCTCCTCTAAGAACTCACATTGCCTCCTGCCCGGACTGTCATCAAAAGGCTATTTCCTGTGTGAAGGAAGGTCTGCCCTTAAGCTGCATGGAATAGGTTCTGTATAAGGTATGAATTCTATGAGAAAATACAAGAGCTGCAAATGCAGAATTATGGGCTGCAACACAGCTTTCCAAACATTAACCTTTCAACATTCACTTTCTGCAGGGCCGGGGCTACACATTACTTGTGCTGCTAGCAGCAAGGCAGAAAGTTACTAACAGCCTCAGTATTTGCCAACACCGTACCCATCTTGCTTTCAGCATTATTAGACCAAGCTACATGGAGGAGGGAAATCAAGAGGTGCTGCAAAAGCAGCCCTATGTGAAATAAGAGAGAAGTCACGCAGCATAATGGAAATAGCCAAGCATGCACACACATCCACAACTCCCTAGGGCAAGGCTGACCCAGGACTGCCAACATCTGTAAAAGAGAGTTTTGGGCATGCACACGTCTTCTGGACTAGGATACAGCCCCCTGTCACCCAGCTGGCTTTTACAGACTTATGCAATTTACTGCACATCTGCCCATTCAGCTTTTGCAGGGACAGAAAGAGAAAAAAACATGACTTGCTTTTGCCACAAAGCGGAGTCCTGATGCAGCAGGAATTCAAGGGCACAATTCAGTGGCCTGACATTCGTTGCCACACAAAATGTCCCAAAGTCTCCAAAAAACATATGCGTTTAAAACGGGATTATGTGATTACACCGAAACGACTAAGTGTACCCACACCATGCTGTTACCCTCTGCCTTCTGAATGGAGGCTGCACTCGGTCACTGATGCCCAACGAGGGGCTGAGTTGCAGCTCTGCAAAAATTAACCCACTTCCACACAGCATTTGAAACTACCTGGAGGTTCTGTACCTCTGTCTCGGGCTGTATTATATTCATACACAGAACACTTCCATACACAGGTGTGGATAAACACAGACACACATGTATATTTATAAACTGATGAAATCGTTAAATTTATCAGCTCTCTCCAATTCATTTGAGGTTTGTTATGGAGCTGCAGCCCTGCTCCTTTCATCTGGAAATGGAAAGGAAACAGCGTTCACCCCTTTCACGAAATTAAAGCGAAATGGGTGCCACTTTATTTTAAGTGCCCATTAACTAAAGCGTAACTGAAACCGAGTTACAATGGGCGCCTCCGGGGAACGTACATACAAAACACACACACTCACACACACACACAGGAGCAGCAAATGGCGTCAGGCACAAAAATGAGGCCTTGTGGAATAAACATCAAAGCACTTCATAGCGCAGTGATAGTTAAAAGCCTATTTTACACCCAGAAATAGGGAGAGATGCAGGCCCAAGAGCTCTCCAGTCCCTCTGGAAGACTCATTTAAGTCTTATTAAAATATTACCTGCTTTTTTTTTTTTTTCCTTTTTTTTTTTTTTTTTTTTCCCTTTTACTGGATTTAAACACTTAATTCATCTTCTGTAATTTTTTTTCTGTGCTTGGCTATTGTGAGGGGAAAAAGACTCAATACTGTTAGTCAAAGGATGTAATTGGTAACTTCTTTTCATCTCTGAAGCCCCCCCTCTCCCTCCTCCTCCTCATTCCTTACAGGTTGGGTCACCGCAGCTTTCTTAATCTTTGGAGATTATTCTTCTGTGGTTTGATGAGACTTCAGTAGACTCTTAAATCTTTTCATTTCACCTCATTTAAATATTTTGGCCAATTGCCGAAGTTAATGATGATGAATAGGATTAAGATTAAAGCCTTAATAAGGGTTAGGAGGAGGAAAAAGTATATTTCACTTCCAATAATGCCTAGAGAAGTCTCCCTTACTCTGTGTTGCATTCTCCCTCTGACGGAGCTACAGCACTTGGCAGGTCTCTGACATGGCTGTATCTGTCTGTCTCTCTGCAACCTCCCTCTGTGACACTGAGTTCAGAAGGAAAAGATTGGGACTTTGGCACTCTCTTTTCACGTGCTCTCACCTTGCTCTCTGTGCTATCTCTACTTGCATTCTGTCTGTGCTTCCTTGACTTATTCTGAGCCCATGTATGAAAATACAGTGCTTCAAATATGTCATTAAAAAAAAATAGCCAAAATTACCCTCATCATTTGGCAGAACGGTTTAGAAGACAAGTGGCCTGAATCTGTTGTCTAAGCACAGCACAACCCTTCTGTGAAGGAAAAACGTCTTTTATTTTCCTTCCCTCCTTTTCACCCACTGATATCATCCGAGAAAAAGTTGAGTTTGTCCTCATGGCCTTTGAACTCAAAGAAATCAGACCAAACTGGAAATCTCACTGTAAATAAACAAGCCCTATTTCACCCCCCATCTTTCTATTAAAGAATATTTACCAGAGTTCATGTTGAATTTGGTCAGGATTGAGTTTGCATTAAAGTTCTTCAGTGAAGGGGAAATGTGCATGTTGCCGGTCTGCCTGAGCTCAGTAAATGAGGAGTGAACACAGGAATGCAAGCTGTATGGAGAGGCACCTGGAAGATCACTTGGTGCTGCTCAGGAAAAGTACCCCAAGTCCACAAGAGAAGCAGCTATGCTAACTAGAGTCTATGGATCAAGGATGACTGATACCAAACACTAAAGGGGAAAGCTAATGGGATGTAAACACAGAGCAGTACAAGGACTTGTCACTCCAGACTAAGAACAAGGTACCTAAAATGAGCAGGCCTATTAAAGTCCATGCTTTTAAGAAGCACTTGCTACTCCTTTGATTCCTGGAGAAGCCCCACACATGTCAGCAGTACAAGGGAATGGGGTGCTAGCAGTGGATGGATGCATCTTGCCTCCCAGTGCACAGCCCAAGCAGGAGAGGAGCATCATTGCCTAAATAAGGGGGATACAACTCCTCACTGCTGAAAGAAGAAACTCCTTGGAATCTCCTAAGGTATTGTGTAGTCATCATCGTGGCACAACAGAAAGGTGACTGTACCAGTGAACGTAGCTTATCTTGAACACATCCAGAAACATGTTTGGTTTTTTACGCTTATTGGAAACCTCTGCGTTATGTTCCCTAACTGCAGAGTGGGAAAATCCTAGTGTGCTCAACAAATTCAAAATCAAGTTATTTGATTGACACCATGGGCTTGAACCAGAGACTTCCAGAGATAAAAGCAGAAGCTAAAGAATCCAGTGGTTATTCATCAGCAGACTGCAGAGCAGCCTGATAACTGTGTGGGACTTTGCTGACACACAGAGACATATTTTGAGGGAGATACAGATGAAGGGGATTGTTACTCCTTAAAACTAGTATTGCCAAGTGGAGAGGCTGCTGGAAGAACAGCTGAGATGTGTATGGGGAGTGTGCAATGGCCCATCACAGCTATATCCATTCCCAGTGTACATTTCCCATCTTCATCTGCAGCCCCAAGCATTTGTGTAGATTTGCTAAACAGTTACGCAGATATCATACTGTATGGCAAAGCTGTCAACCTCTTTGCAAAATGCAATGGTGTTATTAGAGTTTCATTTGATGTAATGGAGAAAAAAAAAGGAAAACTGGTTTTCATTTTTTCTTTTCGAAGGTTAAAATTGTCTTAATATTGAAAAAAAAAAAGATTTTTTTTTTTTTTTTTTTTTCCCCAGTATCAGCATTTGGAAAATATCAACAGGATCCATGTATTATTATTAAAAGTAAATTCAAATTATAAGCAAATTCAAAACAGAATAGAAGCAAAAACTTGATAAGGATATAAGAGATCTTTTTCATCTCTTGTTTCTAGGCTCCAAGCTCTGAAAGCCTTCAGTTTAGTAAAAGAGAAAGAAAGACCTGAGGATATTGCTCCAGGATTCAGGAACTTCAAAAGAGAGATATTAAGGAACATCAAAGGCAGGTATGTGCACGCATGCGTGTGCTGCGCGTGTCTCTCCCAGGGGCACAGCCGCAGCCTGGCCCCCTGCCTCCACTCCATAATGAGGTACTGCTCCCTTCAGCCCTGGCTAAACCATCATGCCACTGAGGTTGGAGATTCAGCTTTTCACAGCCCTAAGCACATTCATTTGCCCGAGAGCCCTTGGAGTACTTGACCTAGGCTACTGCTTTGCTTTTCCCAAGTGTTCCCTGTGACGAGCACTTAGTGATTCAGCCTTGTAGCAAGTAATTGGTGATAAAGAAATGCTAGAGAGAGTTAAAATAAAATGAAATTGATTGCTTGATATGTCATATTCACAGAAATCAGAATGAAAGATGTTCCATTATGATCAAATCTGTTATGTTTATGTTATATAGCCCCAGCTTTAATAAATCAACATCTCTCAACCAAAAAAGAAGTCATCAAGTAACCCAAACATTCCCAACCAGCTCTTCAACACAAAATCCTGTTACTGCTCAGACTCTATTAACAAGGATGCAAAAACTTGAGTGGTTGAAAAACTAAAATGTGCAGAAGTAGACAGTGGAGTTGTGTCTGCCCATGGTCTGATCGCTGAGTTGTGCCCCCTCCTGACCTTTACCTCTGTTAGCTGTGAGTAATGAATAGCCGTTCACCAGCCAAACTTCATTTCAGCTGAGATTCTTTTGACAGCCATTAAATTCTGTGCTTTATTATTATTATTATTTTATTTTACCACTCATTTGTTACGCTGCTGTGAACACAGAAGTGGAGTGGCAGCTATGAATTCAGCAATCACCAAGTCTTAGTATTGATCAAGGTGAGTATTTTCATTCAAGCATTCTTAAGTCTCTCGTCAGAGCACGGCTGCTTCCTTTCTGGCTTCCAATAGTCTCACTGTGATTTCTTTGGAATGAGATGAAAATAGTCTTTTTCGATAAAGACTAATGAAAACAAACCTGTAGGTTTTGCTTAGAAAATTACGTCAGACCAGAAATGGAAAGTGCGGTTGGGTTTATAATATCAAGGTGGACGCTGCTCTGTGCCAGCCTAATAGAGCCATTAAGCATCAGAGAACAAGAATAGACTGATGAGAGGAAGGTTAGAAAGGAGAATTGGGCAGAAGCACCAGAAAGCATTCCCAGCTTTAAATCCTAGCCATTGAGATTTAAAACAACCCAAAGGATTCAAAAGATTTCCATTCGCTGAGATAAACATTCTCCCAGCCCTAATATGCCCAATAGGAGCAATGGAGCTGTATGTGGACAAGTGGAGGGAATGCAGATCATAGAATCACAGAATCATAGAATGGTTTGGGTTTTTGGGTTGGAAGGGACCTTTGAGATCACCTAGTTCCAACCCCCCTGCTATAGGCAGGGACTCCTCCCTCTAGACCAGGTTGCTCAAAGCCCCATCCAGCCTGTCCTTGAATGCTTCCAGGGAGGGGGCATCCACAACCTCGCTGGGTAACCTGTTCCAGTGTCTTACCACCCTCAAAGTAAAGAATTTCTTCCTAGTATCTAGTCTAAATTTACCCTCTTCCAGTTTTAAGCCATTTCTCCTCATCCTGTCTCTACCCGCCCTTATTAAAAGCCTCTCCCCAGCTTTTCTGTAGGTCCCCTTCAGGTACTGGAAAGTCACTATAAGGTCCCCCTGGACCTTGTAGCAGATGCTTGAGCTCTGGACAAAGACATAGATGAGGGCTCTACACTCAGAAATTCAAAACTGTGCCATGCACTACCATTTAGACCTGAAGTTCTACTTGGATCATGTTTGAAGAAAGGTCAATACCAAAGTCACATCTGACTTTAAAGCCAAGAAACCCCAAGAGTGAACATGCTGAATCCCAACATTAAAGTCAATGTTAGGAATGCAAATAAGAGGAGTGCTCCTAAAAGGCATATTTGGAGAATGGCCAAAGCAAAAGAGTCTGATTCCCTCCAGCCCACTGTGATATAAATCAGTCATGCTGCTGAAAAACTGCAGTACCAGCAGGAGATGGGCCCAGGCTGCATGAATGTGGGAATGTACAAGATAGAGGCAGTTATGCTCAGATACCTCGCAGCAGCACTGGAATTCGCAGGTTAAAGGACAACACGATTACGAACAGAAGTGGAAAGAATTTCACAGAAGTCACTGCAGTAATGCTCTGTGTGCCTGCCCTGAATTTCTTCCTTAGCACGAGAACTTTGAGGGTAATTTCACTCTGGCTCACGGGATGAATGTTGTCTCTTTTTCCTATGTAGAAATCATCTGGAAATGGTGGGTTGCTAGTTTAGTTGCATGAGCTACTAAAACTATTCTTTGAATAATAATTGGCCCAAAGTTCAGCCATTAAAAGAGTTCAATATTCAGCATTCAGCTCAGGGCAACAGAGCATCGGCTCCGGAAGGGGAGGGGTATGGGAAACGACTCCCTCCAGAGCCACGGCCACACCACATGTGGCAAACCAAGTTTAAAATAGCTGCAGACCGAGAGGGGATATGTCATTTGGAAATTACTTGTGAGCTGTTTGAAGCAGCCATTAACCGTGCAGCAAACAGATTCTGCAAATAGAACTGCTGTGTGCAACACAACCTGGGACTAATGTAACCTCCTGCTTCCGATTATCAGGACAAGCTCTGCAGCCTGCCATCCACAGAAACTAATACCAAGGAGTAGGGAACGGTGGAAGTTGTATTGAAGAGACAGGGAGACAGAAGCCAGACCAGATGATTAAAATTAAATCTCCTAGAGGAATTGATTGTCTCTCCTTGATGCAGAGCGCTAACTCTAATAAGATCCTTCATCATAAGGAGGCATCCGCAACTCTGGCACCAGAGGAGAAAGCAATATTGTGAATTTCTAACCGTGAGAGTGTGAATTTAAATACAACTGGATATGCATTCGCCTAGCTGCTTTTGGGCACCAACCAAAAAGAAAGGAAAAAGAAATTTCAACTGATAATGCAGCTTACTGAAATTGTTCCACATGGTAAGTTAAACAGGACAAAAACAATGCTGAGATGAAACAAGCCCGTTGTGCTTTCTTTTGCTACTAAATTAACCATTCAGTTCTATTAAAAGTGGAAATTTAAGTCTGTGCTGGACAAGTGCTCTCATTGCCAACTGAGAAAGAAGCTCAGACCTGCCATTAAAATGGCAGGACCAGCTAAAGGGCTTAGATATGGCATGTTCTTTTCCTGCTTTTTCACTCTGTCTTTCTCCTCTACAGACATAACAATATTTCCTTGCACTTTAATTCTTGTACCACTCATAAAGCTCAAGGCACTGGACTCAGCCTCTCTAGGTAGACAGGATATTGGCAGCTTGGTCCACTGACAGCATGGTGAATACCCTTAGGAGGCGTTGTATTGCTCGTAGTACTGCCTTTTACATCTGCAGCAATAACAGTGAAGGTTGCTTCTGTGAAGGTTGCCTTCCCTGGCCTTTTCTCACAAGTCACTGCTGTGAAAGGTTTTGCTTTGGGCCAAATGAAATAATTTTTGTCAAGTGAAAAGTTTTCCATACTTTTCCCCCTCTCCAATAAGAAAAAAAGATAGCACTTGAGTATGAGACAGAATAACAACACAAAGAGAATTTGGCTCAGTGCAAGACAATTTTTCTGTCCCAAATGTTTTGGCAGAAAAATATTTGCACAGCCTTAACCCTAACCAGAAATGTTCATTAAGGGATCAGTGGCAGTTTGTACTCTGCATAGGTGCTAACTTAAATTACACATGTTTTAATTTCAGCAATTATGTTTCCTGGGCTTAATTCCCACAAGTTTAATCTGGATATTTTCTGTCATCACTTGTTGTACCCAACAGTTGTAAAACGTTACTATGCACTATTAAACAGCTGCTGCCTTCCACAGGTGGCTGCATTTCAGCATGAGGTGAGGATGTCTCCTGTACTGCGCAGAGGAGTTGTGAGGTTTAATTCATTCACGCTTGTGAACACCTCTGAAAGCTTCATTTACAAACTGGCGTATTGTATGCAAGCTATATTTCCTGTTAGAAAAAAGTGCAAAGTAAAATGGCAGCTTTCAGTGAGAGATGAGAGATGCTAGACACATCCACAGCTACACCGATCATAACGGGTACTCCCATATTATGCACTGATAAGTCCTGCTACATTGTAGACTGTGCATACATTTATGCATGTTTTGTTTCAGTGAATATTTGGTGTTGTAGTCCAATGGCTTTTATCCATGTTGACTCCCATCAGTTTCAGTAGGATTACTAGCATAAGAAAAACAAAAAAATTGGTACCACACCTCTCTGAAGATTTTATGTATAACAAATACAGAATAAGACACTCCAAGGTGGCTCTTTCCAGAGCTGTATGGAGAGTGTATGTAGCTCTTGGGCTTGTCTTTTGCTCCTCTATCATTCAGTACCATCACAATCACAAACACACTCCAGACACACAATGAAACTCAGTGGCTGTAACTGAGGTTTCAGATCAACTGCTGTCCTTGCACGACAAGGTTTGCACTCCTTGTCCTGAGTTTAACCATTCAACCACACCAATCCAGTCAAGCATTTTGCCTCCTTACTTGAAAGAGTAAGGGAGAGAAAATTCAGTTCCACGACTCCAGTCCGTGTTCACAAACCACAGCTATTACACACTAAGTCATTTCAGTGCTCGTATCCAACCTCACTGACACAGCATGTGAGAGAATGAAGTAACGTTACTCTAGTTCTCCTCTGCAATATGACTGAAGGATGAGAAGCCTTTGGGTCTTGGAAGGGAGGCACGGAGGGAGAGGAAAGAAGAGAAGGAGGGAGTGAAAATGGGAAGCAGGGAAGGTAGGCAAGGAGGGAAGGATGGAGACCATTGTGAAGAAAAAGAAGAAGGAAGTATTGTTTGCGCACAGCAGCTTTACACAAGACATGGAGCTGCAAGTATGTCACAGAGCCACAGAGTATGCAGTCTTGAAGTTTTACATGGGTGCTCTTTGGAAGTATGGTAACTGATCTCAATGTTTCTTGCAAAGGTCTTTTCAGAAAAGCTCGAAGAGTCTGAGCTGTTTACAGAAGATCCAGTTTCCAGGGAGCTAACACAAATGTTGCCCCCCCTGCAACAAACCAAGGTAGATCCTTTTTAATCCGGATAGTATTCACTAGTAAGAAAGGTTCACAAATGAACAGCCCGTTGCTTGTGCATTTCAAGCCCGCGGAGCTGAACTGCAGAGCCTTAGCTATCAACTTCAGCTATGCCGTCAGGCTGCTATCAATGACCTGTCTCCCCAGGACATTAAGACTTTACATTACATTTTTGTTCTTTCACCTCATATAGCCTTGTTCAGATGCGGAAAGGTCTTGATAGTTCATTCAGGTCCTTACAATAACTACATTTTGGCACCTGCCTGCTTTCCCTATCCAGGAAAGAAATGTAGCTACTTTGCAGTTAGTTAGTTTGAGTAATGACACAAATTCATTAGGTAACTGTGTTGTGGACTTTCTGTAAAAACAACAGAGAAATATTCCATGCTTTCCACAGAGGGTAAGCAAAAGTCAAAGGCTCATTAAAGCAAAAGGAAGAGAAGTCTGAGGAAAAAAAAACAAGAGAAATAAGGAAGTGTCATATGTAGCTTACAAAGACAGTTCACAAGCTTTGCACCCACTGCTAGTAGAGGCTTGGAGGTGAATGCAAGGCTTTGGAAATGAAGGCTGTGAGAAGGATGTGAGCTTAAAAATGTGACACAAGGAAAAAAAAGTCCATTAAGCCACCAGTGGTATAAGTACCTTGTATATAAATCAACAGATACCACCTCTATGCTACAGTATTCATGCTAAGGTTATTCTTGGCCTGGAGGGCAATAGACCTCAACCTTACAAACAAGTTTTTCTTTCTTTTTCTTTTTCTTTTTTTTTTTTTTAACTCAAACATATTTTCAATAGCAAGCACAATCAGAATGATGGAGCACTGAAGAAATGTGGAATGCAGCTTGAGGATGTCAGAACCTCTGACCTTCCACAGTGCTCCCCCTGTACCCTAAGCCTGCACCACTCCAGACCTACCTAGCATTACGCTCCTCAGTGCTGGGGAGCCAGACCTCCCAGTCCAGCTAATTAGTGTGGCTGCTCCTGTACTATGCTCTGCTGAAGAAGACAGACAACACTGACAGGAGATAGCAGTGGGATTTCAACTCATGGCTGCATGTTCCAGGAACAAGGGATAAAAGAAGAAAAACTGTACTTTTTCAGTGCAGGGGAGAAGTGCTGAATATGAGCTGGCTGCACTGTGCTCCATGAGGAAGGAGAGGAACATGCCCATCATGATCCAGAGGGAAGTCGAAGGGACGGGCCAGGTTTCCTCCTCCTGCTTTAATAGCCTCTTTTGGTAGTTGGCTGGGAGGCCAGAGATCAACTATGAAAAAGCACCCTGGAGCTCCCATTCCCCAGCCTCGCATAAGCACTCATCACTACTCATCCTGTAGGCACTGGTACAGATGAAGGCAGCTTTGAGCACAGATCTACACACCCTACAACATCCAACAGACTCCTTAAGGTCTCCTCCAACCCAAATCATCCCATGATCCTATGAACTCATTCAGATGAAAGTGAACACATGTAAGCACTTCAACAGCGGTAGCCCCAGCAGGCATCATGTATATGGCCTCTCCAGCCCTTCACTCAGTGGTCTGTCACATACACACAGACACACATCCTCACACAGTACTGATGAAAGGCACAATGCAATACTGATCTCTGCCAATGGGGTCTGCTTAGGCTCTTATTCCAGTCCCCAGCACCTCATCTCCAGTGTTCACACAGCTTTTGGTAACTGGATATTTCTTGCACAGCTCACCATCAAGAGCTGCTGGCTCCTGCCTTACAACCTTTCTAAGGTGCCTTTGTGCTGCTCAGGAAGGAGACACACTAGACTGAACAAAGGCAAGGCAAGTGAACAATAAGAAATGAGGCCAGGTAGAAGTGGACAGCAGCTCGTTTAGGTGAGACCTGGAAACAAAGTAGTACACAGAGGAAGCGAAAGATGGTGAGTAACGGGGGAAGGGCCAGTGAGAAGCACAGAGTGTAGACAGATACAGAGAGAGATCAGAGCAGAAGCATGACAAGGAGACTGAAAGACCAGAAATGGTGTTTCCGTTTGTATTTTTATCTGATCCAAAAATGTGCTCACATAAAAAATGCCAGCTTACAGAAAGAACAGCTCAGACGGCAAGAAAAGCACTTCTGACAGAACAGCCAACTAGGGAAAGAGCTGTCTGCATAACTGATCAGTTCAGCTAACCCGCAAAGTCATGCAGTCCAGCTCTTCTCCTTCCATCTCTCTGGTCCCAGCTTTCCTCACGCTCCTGACTGGAATAACTGGGCCTCCACCAACAAACTAAGGTGGCTGTTCTGGTTTTCAGACTTGGTCTACTACAGCATCATGCTGGCTTATGGAAATATGCCAGTGCTCTCAGAGCAAATGTGGGGCCTTCCAATCCAGCTAGCATAGCAATTTTTTTGATAGACATGGTCTGGATTTGTTTCAGGTTTTGCTTAACCTTAATAGCTTTACCCTTGAAAGACTGGAGGAGAAGAGGCAGTCTTAAATTGAGATGAGAGAGCCAATAGGCCTCCTTTCATTAGATAATGACCCTGCCTGTACTATACGCAAGATTTAACTCTAAGCCCCTTCCGTGAAGTAAAGTAGTTTTGTTTGGTTTTGTTTGTGTGTATGTTAAAGGAGGAAGTAGATCAAATTCAAGAAAGTGCTGAGCACTCCTGCCCTTTGCTTTGTTGGTTCTTTGTCCTTACTGGCAACTGGCCTCCCTGTGAGAAAGCTGCCTTGTGGATGAAATGAAGTACAATACAACTGTATTTTGTATAGCATCTCTCAAGTAAACAGGACCAAAATTGCTCTGCAGGCTAAGTGATAAATAACCACACAGAGAGAAGGAAATCAAGAGGCAGCAATGATGGAAGAAAACCAGCTGCTTGCAGAGGAAAGAAGTAAGACTTTGGGTTGGGAAATGATGGCTACACACCTAGCTCTTAGCCCTGCCACCACTTCATGCTTTTGACCTTCAATATCTGCCTGATCCTACCAGCACTAAGTTTCTAGTACACAATTTCTGGTTATTAACTCTTCCCTGTCTTGGGAGGAGATAAATGCATCCATGTCTGCGGCATTCTTTGATATCACTAAACCACTGAGTGGGTAGAAGTGAGCTGGAAGGTAACAGCAAACAAAGCGACTTGAATCTTTCGGGATACCAATACTAAAAGAGAATCACAATACCTCACCAATGACACTGAAATGATTTAGCAAATGGTGTTGAAGTAAGGAGGTAGAAAGCAAATTTTGCTGCAGCAAGATCTGGCATGACAGGAGGAGTTGGCAGCCATTGTATTCCTTAAAAGCAGTTTCACTCTGGGGACAGCTATTAAGGAATGGAGTAGCTGCCAGTGACAGAACAGTCTGAGCATGTTAAATTTGGATAGCATGCGGTACGGTGGTCATTTATAACCATGATAGTAACAGTACACAACATATTGCTTATCACTATAGAGGGCTGGAAAGGATGGTTAGAAAAATGCCTTGCAATCTGCTGCTGAGCAGCTCAAACTCGGAAAAGCATGAGAAGTGATGACCCAAATGGCTAATGAACGTGTTTCATTACATGTTGAGTATGAGCAGCAGGCTGACATAATACTTTTCAAAATAAGAGATGATTTTAAAAGCACTTTCCATTTTTTAGAGCAACCTAACGGAGCAAATTGTCTGCTACGGTAAAACAGGGGCCAGTGCACTGCCCAGCCTGACTGTAGAGAAGGCAGGCTACAGGGTTGTGCAGGATACCACTAAACACTGGTGTCAGGGTTTCCAAGAACTTCTCTCCCTCTTCCCCTTTAAAGTGCTTGGCTAAGACATATCCTTTTCACTGGACAGATGATGGAAAATGAGATATTAGAAGCAAGCTCCTTGCTCCCGCATAAAGAATTTGAGGTGCTCTGCCTCTTTCCTTTCTCCTCCTGTCATTTAGAGGTCCACCAACCCTTTCCCTCACAGCTAGTTTGGGGCAGAGCTGTGCACTAGGGTGGGCAGAAACTGAGAGGGCTTTCTGAATGGGAATCGTAGCTGCCATCCCCTGAACTGGAGGAGGCACGGCACTGGGCCCATCCACATTCCCCTCCTAGAGGGACTTATGTGTGTACATGCTGTCTCTGCTAAAGCGGCCTTTAAAGAGCAGTAAGACTTGATGTGTGATTATCAATAGGATCTTTAAATTTCCAGGAGGTTTTTCTATCCTACGAGAGTTTCCCAGAGCTGGGCACTTCAGTTTGACAGCTCGGCAATTTCACAATTGCTTTTGTGCCAGCTGTGGGAAGCAGAGACTCATCTCTGACAGATCTCCCTCCTCGCACAGGACAACCTTCTCCTCCTCTTTCCCAAGGCCCTGAATCAATCCACTCTGAGGAGCTGCATGCATTAAACAAGCCACATCCCACCACATGTTACCACAGCAACGGGCCCTGGCCCACTGTGGAAAATGAGGAAAACCGAAAAAAGAGGCAATGCTGAGGACACAGGACAAGGCATTGGCTGTCTCTATGCTGAACCCCTCCAGTGAGGTAGACATTAGCAGCTTTATCACTGAATTGCAACTCTGTGCCGCTTCAAGTGCCCAGATCACCGCTGCACTGAGGTATGAATTCTTTATGCCAGTATTTAAGCTTTGCTGCAGAAATCCATCTCCATCGTGTTCCTTCGAAGAGCACTGGTACCAGTCAGTTCAACAAAACACAGCAGACCAGCTGTCCAATTCAGAGAGAGACATCCATGCAGCACGGTGCAGAGATGCAGCCATGGCGGTAACAGTGGGGGGAAGGCCTTTGCAACCAGGTCTGGTGCATTTTGGCAGTTCTCATGCACACTTCATGCTGGCTCCTGTACCCTAATGGTTGACACGGTTCCTCAGACTCTGCTAGGAACTGAGTTATCTTTCTCTGTCAGAGGACTGAAGCTGAGATGAATCCCCCCGTGTCCCTCCCCTACCAGACCCCCACTGCTCAGATCAGGGCAAAAAGCTGAGAGCCCCTGGAGCTACTGCTGTGCCAAAGGAGCAGCTTCTGCCTTCTCCTCAGTTGTCCCCAAAATGGACAGCTGGTAAAAATGTTTACAGAGCCAAAATACCAACAGTTTGGGGAAATTCTCTCTTTACGGAGGTGAGTACTACTGGGGCAACTTCACACACATCTTGCCACAAGTGCACAGGGCTCTAATTTTTATGCTGACCTCTGCTGACTAAGGCTCCAAAGAAATGATTAAGAAACTGCTACCAGTTGTCACCAGGGGGAAAGAAACTTCTTTCAATGACAGAAAAGCTGACAGATCTCAAGTTTGGTCTGGGCCCTCCAGGTAAATGTTCGTATTTTTTATGCATCTGTCATTACTCTTCTCAGCAAAGGCAAATTAAACTATAAACAACTCCTGCCTGCTCCCCCGCCACCCTCGCAGGCAGGACTCCATGCAGCTTGTGCCCTGTGAAAGCCACATTTCAGATTCCCTCACTGGAGTTTGGCTTTGACACCCCAAATTTCAGCCCCTCTCAGCAATATCTGGGCATTGTCACAACTTGGCTATGCTTGTGCTACCATCTCATGAGGCCAGGCAATCAGAGTTAAAGCTTTTTTCCTGATCCCCCGCTTCACCTCAGGCAGACCTATGTAGCTTTAAGAAGCATATTACAGTAATGAGGGGCCAAGACCATTTCTGAGAATATGCCCTCCTTCCCATTAGTAACCCCCCGTGATAAGCAGCTCCATCTTCACTGCTGCCACTAGCTGCTTGCAAGCCACTGGAGCTGCAAAGAAGGACAGACGGAGCAGCCTGTCATGAAGAAAAAGTGAGAGGAGTGCCTAAATGGGGAAAGAGGGTGGAGGAAGGAGCAAGCATTGACAGTCAAAATGCGAAAATGATAAAATGCTATTTTTCTTCAAATGCCTGGAGACAAGACAGATCTCCCAGCTTCTTTCCCCTCCCTTGCCCTCCTGCCTGAAAAGGGAAGAGGCAGTTAACATAGGAAAGCCCCTCAAATAAGCCCTGACAGCCACATATTCAGGAACCGTTGGCATTTCCCTAAACACTGTTTGTAAAATGGTAATTATCCAGCAGGCAGTGACAGCTGGCACTTAGCACTGAGAGAGAACATGAGCGGACATGAAGAAAGGGATCCTGCCGTAATTGAACAAAGGGTAAAGAAATATATGAAACATAATCGGAAAAATACAAAGATTGCTGGCTGTGCTAATAGGTCACTTCAGCTTCCCGGTTCATCTTGAAGTGATTGAGTTTGAATGCAGGATCAGACTGACACTCTCCAATTCACTCTGCTGGGAGCAGCAGGAAAGCCAAGGGACTAAGAAGCCAACATCGAGCACGTAGGTGCCAAGCTGATCACCTGCTTTTTTACCAAGTGCCTGGAGCAACTGCTCTCCAAATTGTGTCACCAGATCAGCTGCAAGGAATGACATGCCTCCTCCCTCCTGCTGACCACTCTGTCAACTCAGCTGTGCCACAATATGGCATGTGCACCTAGACTGGACAATGGACCAGAAGACATCTTCTCTCCTATTTGGACAGGGAGACTACGAGGCTGTTCTTTTGCTCCTCTGCTATTAACGAAACAGTCCTGGGATTTTTTAGGGCAGTGGATCAGTCTGTCAGTTCAGATACCAATTCTACCTCTTATATGGCCTTAGGGAAGGGCTCTCCTTTATGTTCCTTAACATCCCAGGATCCAGTAGCATGTACGTTTGATTACAATTCACCATACACCCATGAATCATTCTATGAGAAACAGGCTAGCAGTCCTAACAACAAATGATGCTCATAGTAGTGTGGTCAGACAAGGATGCATAACAGAGCTCTATAAAAGCGAAAGGAGGCTTGCTTTTCTCTTCTGCACAGGAATCAGCTTAGCACAGAGTTAAGACTATGCTTGGGATAAGACAGAAACAGCACACAAATTTCTAGCCATTCTTTTTTGCCACTGCTTTTCCTTTATCAAAAGACAGTATTCATGAGAAAGATAAAATTGTCCTAATGGACCCATACAATTTTAGCAATTGAGGGCAAAATTCTTAGAGCTTCTGAACTCCTGCTAAGCATACCTTTCTCTTCTTCTCTGCTCTACCTCTCTTTTACCGGGCTTGCCAGTTCTTGGTCCATCACAGCAAATGACCTTTAAGCTTCTTTTTATGCCATATTCTCCTTGATGCCAGGCCTCTATGCTAATAATTTCTCAGCACCCACGCACATTTAAAATAAGATAGATTTTCTCTGCTGCAGACAGATACACCTCTGCACAGTAATTCATTACGTTACTATCTCCAAAGCTGCTTCTCTGAGAAATATGTGTACAGAGTTGTATTAAAAGCGTATAGTTTTTATGACAATAACTGATGATTTGTTTGACTAGGTCCCTTATGTATCAATCTAACTATTTTGTAGTTTGCACTTGATTTATTTTTTACTGTTTTAATAAAGTTCAAATATTACTTTCTCTGGGTAATCAATCCACTTACTTTAAACTGCTGTTAAACTCTTTCTTTAATAAGTGAGAATTTGAATAAATAATTTATCCTACAAAAGTACTGATCTGAAAGTTATCGATGTACTTCTAAATGGACAAGTACAAGTAAATTGAAAAGTGAGATTTTCTTCCAGTAGATGACATTAAAATATATACATGTTTTCAAGTACAAAGTAATTACTTTAAGCAGTAATAGAGCATTTCTCGTAAGATATATTAAAGAAACAACAACAATGGAATTGCTAATGTTGCAATTTAATTATAAACCTTTCTATATGCCAGCACATCTTCACTGTTACTTTTTTTGCCTTTCTTGATCTGTTGTGTATCGTGTAACACAATTTACTATGCATTTCTTTGTACAAATTACTTTCATTGCTTCTGTTCATCTGCCACATATGGAACAGTAGAGAAGCACAAAAGATGCTACACAAGGATGATTAAAATTAAATAAAAATAAAAAAAAAAAGAGTAGTATTGCATTGCATGAAAACTTTTATGCAGCCATGTAATGAAAAGCTTCACTGTAACACATACTTGCTGTAGACCAGTATTAAAATGAAAAAGCACAGTTGTAATTTTGGGAAGTAATTTTAGTGCAGCCATTATAAGGTAGTGCCAGATGACTTCTGAGTAAACACGCATATTCATTCTCATTATTAATGTATTTACCGTAGACTCCTTGTTTCCCTGTGAGGGCTCACATATAATCTAGCTCATCTACTTCCTGATGTTTAACTTTTTCTTGATACAGTAGATATCTTCAATGATATTTAAGATGAGAAGGGAAGAACTCAGATCACACAGGGTTCTCCTTGAGGGATACAGACCTTACATTTAACCCATAGTTTCCCTAGTTCTAAGTAAGTGGATAATGTGAGTGAAGCAAAGGTCTGTTAGACATCTGATGCTGATTTGAATACTCTAAGTTGTGTGGAGATGAACACATGTTTAGGTGACCTAAAGTAGTTTATAAAATAAATTCAGAGAATACACAGATTTCTGTGTGCACACTTATACATTCCCAATAAAAGCTTTTTCATGATTCTCTCTGTCAGAACATCAGCAAGCAAATGTCACCTTGCTTTGGTGACCAAGCATGCTCACTGCTGTTGGAGGAAACATTTCTCAGTTTTGATCTCTGAAATTCACCTGGCACTCAGCATGAGTATTTATCATGTATTAATTTAATAAAGCTCTCCCAGTGCTGCCTCAAGTTTGGGAAGATGCAGTGCATCCCTGTCAGCAGGAGCTTTGTTGGTGAACTGTTTGTGTTGTCTCTGCTGGTTGGCTGGCACAGCTTGTTCAGCTGTCATGAGGAGCTTGCAGAGAAATGGGGCTCAAGCTTAGGTACAAGGAAGGGTGTTTGCCAACTCAAGCTTGTCCTGGCGCAGTCATAGAATCAGAATCATTTAGGTCGGAAAACACCTTTGAGATCATCAAGTCCCACCATCCACCTGACCTACTGAGTCCCATCGCTAAACTACATCCCACAGTGCCACATCCATGCATCTCTTAAATACCTCCAGGAAGAGGACTCCACCACTTCCTTGAGCAACCTGTTCCAATGCTTGACAGCCCTCTCTGTGAAGAAATTCTTTCTGATAGCCAACTTAAATCTCCTGTGGCACAACTCGAGGCCATTTCCTCCCATCCTACCACTTGTCACCTGAGAAAAGAGACCAATTCCCACTTTGCTACAACCTCCTGTCACGCAGTTGCAGAGTGATGAAGTCCTCCCTGAGCCTCCCCTTCTCCAGACTGAACAGCTCCAGTTCCTGCTGCCGCTCCTCATAACTTGTTTTCTAGCCCCCATTACCAACTTCTTTCCACACCAAGTCCTAGCAATTTAATATTCTTCTTGAAGTGAGAGACCTAAAATTGAACATGTACTTGAGGCCTTACCGGTGCTGTGTACAAGAGGACAATCCCTTCTCCTGTCAGGCTTGCCACACTATTCCTAATGCAGGCCTGGATGCCTTTGGCTTTCTTGGCCACCTCAAAACAATGCTGACTCGTGTTTGGTCAGTTGTCAGCCAATATCCCCATCCTTTTCTGTCACACAACTTTCCAGCTGATCTTCCCCAGTCTATTCTACTGCATTTGGTTGCTATGAGCCAGGTGGAGAACCGGACACTCAACCTCACTGAACACCATGCAATTAGACTTGGCCCATTGATCCAGTCTATCCATATCTCTCTGCAGAGCCTTCCTACTCTCAAAAAGATCAACATTTCCACCTGATTCCTAGAGTATCAGATATGAAGCAGACCTATACATCAGAGTTTAACATGTTCCATCCCTTGTTGGGTGCCAAATGGCCATAAGCCCAGTTTGTTACCAAAGGCACATCCTTAAAGCTTTTAAACAAGAATTGGGTGATTCTTGGCAGCTCTGATCATAGTAAGAAAATACTTCTGCTGCAGGCATTTCTCCATTTGCTGCTCTCACAGCCCAGGACAGACAGAAGGAGGAAAACAAAGGCAGAGAACATGGAGAGGGGCATATATATATACACGCTCTCAGGCACTTGTACATTGCCATGAAAGAGAAATAGACAAGAGGTCACATAAAATAGTCAGCAAAGAAGTAGTAAATGTAAAAATGTAAGAGAAACAGACCAAGGGCAAGCAAACCAGCAAGAAGAAAAGAGAAAAGAGAGCGTTGGACTAACTGGCAGTACCAGCCAGGAGACATCTGAGCTGCAGATGTGCACAGAAACATTAGGCATCAAGTGCAAACATTCACACACATAGTACCATGCACTGAATTAGACACAAATGACAAATCATAGGCTCATTTGGGTGAGAAAAGACCTCTGGTGCATCATCCAGGCCACTGCTGCACATCATGACAGGTCTGATTACACCTAAACCATCCCTGACAGATGGGTGACTCATCTCTGCCTCAAATATCTCCAGTGTTGGTGCCTCTACTGCCTGCTTTGGCAGCCTGCTCTGTCACCAAACTGTTTAGCACTAGAGTTATAAAGTTTTCCCTCATATTTTTTAACTAACTGTTCCCTGCTGCACCTCAAGACCATTATGTCTTATGCCTGTTTGTACCAACCACTGAGAAAAATGGATCCCTATCCTCTCAGTAGCGTTTCTTTATGGATTTGCAGACAGTGATTACATCTCTCTTCACACATCTTTCCTCCTCAATGAATATATACCAGCCTCCTTAATCTTCTCAGTTATGCTATACTTTACAAACTTAGTAGCATTTTTGTCACTCTTCCTGGATCTTCTTCCAATACTTTGTGGCTTTGGGACCCAAAGCAGGTAGCATGAATTCAGCTTCCTACCCCTTACATGTGTCATGTCCAGTCATGAAAGGTAGAGGATCAGATTGATTTCCTTTCCTGAATCCCATTTGTTTCCTAAATATCTCCTTTACTCTCCTGAAAGATTGTGTTACACATGCGCATATGCACGCATACACATATTTTGTATATTTCTAGAAAAAAGAAGTCCCTTGCTTAGTAGTGACCTCAAAGCTAACAGGTATCTTAAGAGATAGATAGTTGAGACAGTGTGATGGAAGATATCTGAAAGAATGGAGAATGGTGCTGCTTTACATACAGGAAGAAGTCCTGTTTGATGGTATTCTGATAGCGAACTGAACATTGAGAATGAGGCCATCCCCTTGCTGTCCCCAAACCCAAAACATTATTCAAATCCACACAGTTCATACCCATTTCATTATGCTCATTTGTCTTCTGGGCCCCATATACTGTATCCATCCATCATCTTCTCCATTTAAAGCCTCCACTTACAAGATCTGTTAGGCTAGCTCTCAACAGGTCTGCTCCCCTGTCGTTAAAGTGATGTGCATGAATAGTTTCTACACAATGCAAAAATGGCATAGGTGCTATGATTTTCGTTGCAAATGGATAACCTACATGGGGAAAAAAAAGATCAAGAAAGAAAGCACTGAGTAGGTCATTTGAGATATTATGCAGCTGCCTCCAATTGCTCGCTTTAGTTTCTGAAAAGCCTCTTGGGGGTTGAGTTAGAAGATGGACCTTTAAAAACAACCGGAGACTATATCCAGTTGAACTCTCAAGAATGCCATAGCATTTTCTTTATGGATTTCACTGAGAGAGAAAGTCCTACGCAAAACACATAACAAACACAATGTGCCAGACCTCGGTGAAATGACATTAAGACAATTAAGGGACAATCATTTCAAAAGGTTCCCCAATTTGCATCTACAATCAGCTACCAGCAAAAATGCATGTGATTTCTATACCTGCAACCCGACCTGAAGGTGGGCAACAGGAAATACTCTAGCAAGGCACCACTGAGCCCCATACTTCTTCAGAACTGCAGTGTGGGATGAAGCTACAGTATTTGGGCTCTAGAAACCGTCAGATTAGAGGCCAGGCTCTGAGAAAGTTGTCCGTAATGCACTATGCTTACAGGTTTATTGCCAATGACAGCAACTTACAGATGATTCTGTGTGGCAGACTAATGGTCAATAATATTTCTTTTCAATACCCTACTGCAACATCAAGCCAACCATGGAGTTTATTAAATCTCATGGAATTTTCTATCTGTTCTGAGCGCTGCAAGTTTTTACCCTGCTTACATCAGCCTTAAAAGAAAATCTGAAAAATCAGTTAAGAAATTGAGAAGCATCTCATTCCTCACAACGAAAAGAATATGAGATGTAAAATGTCATTGCTTTGATGTGCTGGCAAACTTCCTGGAATCAGTCGACCAAAGATAACTATGTTTATAAATATTTGGGATATGAAGATACTGTATATAAATTGCATTTTTATTATTATTATAAAAGAGAGGTTTTTATTAAAAAAAAAAAAAAAGAGAGAGAGAGAGAGAGAGAAGAAATAGCTCTGCAGTATATTCTAAAGATATACGTTAGGGTGTTTTGTGCTGTGCATAGCATGTTGTTAATGGGGAGAAAAGCTGAATTCCTCTTTCTCCCTGTGCCTCGAGCAGAACCAACAGGCTTTTCTCCCTGCAAGAGCAGCAAGAAGACTAGTGAAACAGGAATGAGCTGCCCACAGCTGTAGCAGCTCAGGCCAAAAGCACTCTGAAGATCCCCCTGTCATGGGTTTTATGCTGCAGACCTCTTCCCCCAATATCTAAGCATCTCCCATGTAAAATCAATAGCAATAACAAAATCCCTAGTAGACTTTGTTGAGTCTCTCAACAATATAGCCAGGCCATTCTGGAGGAATAGCTGGGGATGACGGCAGCTTGTTCCAGCCTCTCACAGCAGGTTTTATTGCAGGGAGAGGAGAGGCTCAGGACTGCTGCCCGCCAAACTCTTGCAATCCAGGTAATTGCTTTTCTACCTCTTTTTTTTTTTTTTTTTTTTTGTTAACAACAGGTGTTTTATTCTCGTTAAGACAGGAGAGTTGCTGAAGTGCAATCAAGCTGCTCCCACACCCACATATGTTCTGCTCTTCACCAACTGGCCTCTGTGCGGCACCAATCCTGGGACCCCACACACCTCAGTACCCCAGTCCTCATTCAAGCTGGCTCCAACGAGGAGAGGGGAACAATTAAGATACAACATTTGCACTAGTCACCCTGCAGAGCGCTAACTTCCTGCCATTTGAGCCCTAACCCATTGAGGGTTAGACTCAAACCCAGGTGCTGTGCCAGGCCATTTCCACACACCAGGAGCTCTCCCCACACATCTTTCTTCCCGTCTTGTGACTTTGCACCATGTGCTTCTTTGACAAATAACCACTCACCTTACAGCCTTGGGCTGCCAGGACCTGTCTTTCACTCCAGTCAGTCACCAGCCTTCAATAAATACCAGTGGAATTCCCAGCATTTTGCACCTCTCAGTCTGGGTGTAAGACACACTGGGTAGATATTGTATGAAATACTCAAACTGCTCCCAAAGCAAGGGCAGAGACTCATATATGGAAACAGCTAGAGGCAGATCTTACATCATTCTTGTGCTATAAAATCTGACTTGTGTTGCATTCTTTAAGAGCAGGAAGAAAAATGTTACTCATGCTCACATACAGGCTTATTTGCATTTGGGGGAAACATGACTGCTAGCATGCAAGATCAACCCGCCCTCAATGGGGTTCAAGTTTTGCAGTATCACACCTCAGCACTTTGTCACTGTAACTGTTAACTAAATGTAGCTCTGATGAGAGATGCCAGCTCAACAGCCCTGGGGACCAACCTGCTAAATCCTCCTCTCAGTCACAATCCTGTGAACCCACATTAAGTCCAGCTGTAATCATAGAATCACAGAATCACAAGGGTTGGAAGGGATCTCTGGGGATCATCAAGTCCAACCCTTGTGCTAAAGCAGGTTCCCTAGAGTAGGTCACACAGGAAAGCGTCCAGGTGGTTCTTTAATATCTCTAGAGAAGGAGACTGTACAACCTCTCTGGGCAGTCAATAGAGCTACTCCAGAATTGTAGCTAAGGATGGATTTCAGTACTGGAACTCCTCTCATTCACAGCAGGAAGAAACCCAGTTTTACTCCACAGCACTGCTTCTGAGGTCCTCAGCAAGACCCAAATTTGATCCCATAACACGTACAGTCTAGGCAGCAACAGTATTTGCTTTCCCAAAGCAGCAGACAATAATGTGCCCCCCCACCCCACCAATTAACATGCCTCACACTTCACCTTAATCTCTTCTGGAAAGAACAGTCCTGTTTCTGACTTCACAAATAGTAAACTCACAATTAGCACCAAAGACATCTTTCAGATAGCTGACTTTCATCTCATCACTCCCATTCAAACCAGTGTTTTCTTCATCACCGATATTAACGGATGGATAATTGCAGCAAAACCAAGCTCTCTGAATGAAAACGTTAAGAGTGACAGAAAGAAATGGGGTACCTTGATGTGCCCATGGATGGTTCAGTGTAGTTATCACTGATAGGATCCTGCTATATGCTACACCTGAAAGGACAATGGCATTCCAGTCCCACTGCAGAGTCCTCTGGATCTGTGCTCTGAAGCTACTTGACTTAGCTTCTGCTCAAGGGATCAGGATACCTGAACAGCTCCAGGATAGATCAGGCTTCCCCCATACCTCTCTCTGTTATGGCCAAGAGCTCACAAGCCCGATGTAGCATAACACCCTAATTTCCTCACTTTCCCTTTCACTGGAAATTTTGACATTTGGTTCTCAGTTTGCAGAGAAGAAGTTTGACTTTGGACCAGTGGTTTTCCAAGGTTTGAAACAAAGCAGCAAACCAATTCACTGGACAACTCTCCCCTTTCCTCCATGCCTCTAGGTCTGTGGACTGTCTACATTGCATGTGTGATGATTTACGATGCTCACATCATTGTGAACCTGCTGCAGTTTGATGAAAGCTGTCAAAAAGAGAGTGTTTTGAATCAGTAATGTTGGATAAGATTCAAAATCAATGCAGTGTAGGTTTGGAGAGTCTCCAATTCACAAAACCTCCAAACCTTTGGAGAACTGGACATACATTGTTTTGGATAGGGGATTGGTGTGTATTGCCAACTTGTGGTGTGAAGAGAGAGAGTTTTGTGGGCCCTGGTGGCCTAAAGGCTTGCTATAGTGAAGAGCAGGTCTTGAGAACTTCTACCAGGAGCAGACGCCCATCACAACAGTCACTGCTCTCCCAACTTATGCCTCATTGTCTCCAAAGACAAAGTCTTCAGTGACCATGTAACCTTCCCTCAGCCATTTCTGTGGGTGTGTGGAGTTGCCCGGAGCAGGCAGGGAATCACTTTCTCTGTGTGGAGCTGTCATGTGAGCACATGCAGGATACTATATTCACTCCTGAGCACCTAATTACGCAGAATATATTGACAAAAATAAACAAAAGCAGAGCAAAGCAACAAAACAGTCAGATAATTGGAATGGTCAAAGAACAAAAGGGTCAAATCTGCTTGTCTTGATTGGAAATAGGAGACAGGATATCAATACCAACAGTAAAGGGAAAAAGCAAACGTACAGCAAATGTGAGAAAAACTTCCTGATAGCAAGGTACAGCTGCAAGATGAGGAATGTCTCCCAAACCATGCAACAGGGTCCTCACTGCTGGAAAATATATCAGAAGACAGGGCAGAGCTCAGTGCCCAAGAGGCATACTTGCACTGCAGCAATGTCCAGCTATGCTTAGCACACCTTGCACTTTCAACTTGATGTTTCTATCTGCATTGCATGTCTCAAGCTGGTGGGCAGCCTGCTGCTGTGCAGATGTTAAGCAGATGCCATCTCCCTCCCTCTGGTGGTTAAAGCGATTTCAGAATGAGGTAATAATTAGTCCCCAAAAGGCTGTGTGCAGAATGCAGTGGGGGGCTGTTTGTTGTACTCCAGTGCAATTGAGGGCTGGGACTTGCCACAAGTAAAACCTTAAGGCATGCTCATAAGGCCAGCTGATCTCTCAAGGCTTTTGTGTACATCCACCACTTTACTCACTGTGGAGGAGGCCAGAAAAGAAGCTCCACTGAACAGCACAGTAAGTGCCAGATGTACTGACCATGGTGCCATTGGAGCCATGTGCCCTGTCCATGACAGTGGCCAGCACAGATGCTGCAGAAAAGGTACAAGTACACCACACAGATGTATGCAGTACTGCCTGCCCCTCAGTATTAGCCCTTGTTCTGGGTTTTGAGATGTAGAGAAGCCCTAAGCCCTATGGACTGCACATAGCTGGCTCTCCTTCCTAAAATGTATTATCCTCGATTAAGACAGTTCTGGATAATCTCAGTGTACATTGGATCTTTTCTACTTTTAAGACCTGTTGAAAGCTAGCTGTTGATGATGTTACATGACTATGATTTCTGCACCCAAACTGCCTGTTAATGGGAAAAGAATACTCCTCTTTTTTCATCTAGTAGCATCATCAAAAATCTCTTTGTTCTATCCTGTGAAAACAGAGACTTCTTACAGATATGAAGACTTTTGCATATCCCTTCTTAGCAACGTACAAGCTCTGTTGGTCCCAAAGTTTCAAAGATCTGTCTCTCTGCATGAGAATCCTCCCAGGCACATCATTATTCCTGTTGCCCAGCTCTCAGTCACCTCCCTTCTAAGACAGCGTGCCCAAACCGTCACACATTTTTTTCAACTGAGGTTCCAGCACTGAGAATGTGGGATCAGCCCAAAGCCTATCCCATTAATATGCTGCAACGTTGTCCCCACTGTCCCCAGTCCTCTCTACTTTGCAGGCAGGCTGCTGCAGTAACTCAGCAGTGCTTTAACAATGATGTCTATGTCTTCTTTGTTGCCTCCTCCAACTTTGAATTTTTATTTAAATTTTGTATTCATATGCCCCACGCTTGGCACTACTGCTGAGTACATTCAGGAACTGTACAAACAAAGGATGTAATTACTACTCCTCCAGTTTGGGGAGGGACGTATAAATGAGTAGCCTTTTAAGGATATTCCTGTAGAAAAAAAAATGCGTTGTGTCTTCACTAAATCCATCTCCTAGTCTTTTCCATTATAATCAATAAATCAGTTCCCTTTTTATATGGTGATGTTGGCTCAGCTGTGATTTTTTGATGGCAAAATTCATTACTCAATTGTCTCATCGCTTCCTTTCTAAGTTCAAAAACATCCATTAGCACCACTATGTGAAGCCCCATTAATCAGTGTTCGTTACAATAATGTTCTTATTCTTTCTTAGTGTCTTTATTGCATCCCACTCATCCTTGTTGTCTCATAGGAGTTTTTAATTAATGCACTAAGAACTCATATAAAGAACTAGCATTTTTTTTTTTTTTTAATTTTATGTATTTATTTATTTATTTAAAATCTAGCATTTTTCATTGCTGGACAGAAATTAACCAGATTTTCTCAGGTGTCTCTATACTAATCTGGAGACAGTCTGCACACTGCGCAGACTGGATTCTGTAAGAACCACCTGGTTCCTGCAGAAAAGGCTACAGTCAAAATAATCTCTCACTGGCTCCAAGTACTCATTTGGTGCTGTCCACTGCAAAATGTTTTTCAAAATCAGAAGGATCTCTCAAGCCTATCCCATACTGGTTTTGGTCTTCTACTTATTTCTTAACGCAAATCAGCAAAGTGTTCCCTGCAGGAAAATAAACAAATAAATAAATAGAAAACAAAAAAGAACTCCTGAAAGGGAGCTCCAAAATTAGGTGAAGAAAGCTTCTTGGTTATTGAGGTCATCAAAACTGATGTCTCATTCCTCCCCTCTTTTACCCATGAACTCTGTGTTGCCACTTAGATCCATTACATGCAGAAAGAAAATAAGGGACAAAGCTACACTGATTTAGTGCTTCTCTTGCATTTCCCACGCTTTCAGTTTCTTCCTCTCCATAAGACTTAAGAAAGGGAAATAAACACCTGCTATTCCAACAACAGACATGACTCACAGACAGGCTACAGCAGTTGCAAGGACCTTTGGCTTTCAGTTACAAAATGTCTGTCTCAGCCCAACTCGTAGCAGATGCCTTTGGGAAGGTATTTCACCAGCTCCTTTCTGTTTTCTGGTCAGGCTGTCAGCAGCACGGAAAAGGGCTGTTTTTAGGCTCCCGTCCTCTTTCAGAGCTCCTGAAAGCACAGGCCCATCGCTTTCCTATAGGATTTTCCCTAGAGGTAGAGCAGGTCTAGTCAGTAGGCAGCATGCTTGTCTCCTCCGGTGCATTACTTGTAGGGAACGCCACCTGCATTCATCTTTGTAGGGCTCAGCCCTACAATAAATTTAGTCTATTAAATTCCCTTTCTTTGTCCCCTGCAAAGGGACAAAGGAAATTGGTGAACAACGGTTTTCCGGACCCCTCTAATGAAATCACTTCTTCTTAAACATTGCTCGTCAATGGAAAATTGGCATGTTTACTTCCTTTTAGGAGACCAAATGCAGAACTGCCTAGAAAAACAGGCAAACAAAGGGATATGTTGTGAGCCAATATCGCTGACAAGTCAGATGGGGAAAAAAAACAACAACTGTACATGGATTATAGAATTTATCATTAAAAAGAAGAAAAACCAAGCCCAAGAACTTTGCATGATACTTCAAAAGAAAAGGAGGAACAGGGAGGTGGAGGGGAACCAAAAGAAAAGAAAATCTGTCAAAAATTTTCTCACTGTATCCAAAATGCCTCAGTGAGCAGAGATACAGAAACAAGCTAATTACTGTCTTTCTTTTACTCTCATGATTCTGAACTCCACACACAACATTTTTTCACGATTATTAATAAAGGAACACTTTTATCTCCTCCTTATTAAGAGTTCTGGGGGTAAGAGTATGGTATCTGACAGATACCATATGGGATAGGGTAGAAACAGTAGGGAATGAAATAAAGAAAAATAGAAGCAGGGAGGCAACACTGAAATCTCTCCATAGCTCCTTGGTTACCCATCCAAACTACTGGAGCTTTCAATCTAATTGGAGTGATTTCTGTTCTGCTATATTCTTCAATATTTATCTCCAAGGCTCTGAGGCTTACAGCACCAAGGAATAGAGCACGGGATCTGCTGTTATCTGAAGTGAGAAAATGGTCACTTCCAGAAATCCCTGAAATGGAAGACCAGTACTTAGAAAGCTGAGGAAGCTGGTGGAGGGATATGAGGAGCATGGGGAGAGCTGAGGATCAAAGCCTGCTTGCAGCATTCAGTGATGCCGTGCTGTGGGGCATGAGGGGCACGTTCAGACCTACTGGAAAAGCTGTAGGTGGGCTGCCAGGAACAACAGGGATGGCTGGTTTGAAAGCATGGCCAAGGGGCTTCACGTAGCTCCCGACTATGTATTGTCCAATTCCAGCCTTTATTTTTGTCTCCTTGCTTCCATAAACATCATGAAGTTCAAATCAGGAAAACAACAGAAATTCTTACAGTGCAGCCCCCATCCCCTCTGGGTACTGAATATTTTCTGAGTTCAGCAGAGCAGCTTAGACCAGCTGCTTTTTTGAATAAGTCAAGGAAGATGGCAGGAGCCGGGAGGCAGGGAGCACAAGCACCAGCTCTGACTGAGCTCGGCATGTTCTACACATGACCAGTTTAAATGCCTGCCTAACTCTTCACAAACACTAAATCACTGCCTCTCTCTTCACAGGGCATGTATCTTTCCATCCTGCTTTACAGGCGCTGCAGACCAAGACAAGCTGGAGTTACCAGACACTTGGCATCCTTGGGTGCAGATCCCTACCCCCAGCCAAAAGCTAATTGCTCGCAGCAAGACAAACTCTCTTCTTTATCATCTACAGAGCGCTGGCAGAAAGCTGCAGACAAACAAACAATCTGCTAAGCATTTCTACCTTTGGTCCTATGGTAAATAATTAAACTCCCTCCAGGTTATAAATTTTCTTCAGTAAATGGACATCTGTAAAATACTGCATTACAAACTTCCCCAGACAATGCCCTTTTTACAGCCTGTGCCATTTTGCACATCTGTAGTCAAAAGCTACCAATTGTTCAAATCCAGCTCCCATCTGCTGTGGTTTCACCACTGTACTTGCCCACGGTTAACAAGACGTAATGCTCCCTGCCATTTCCATTGGCAGATACTCCAAGAACTTAAAACTAACTATTCATTGCAGAATAGGGCTCACTGTTCTGTATAGAAAGAAAAAAAAAAAAAAAGGAAAAAAACAAAGAACAAAATCTGCCCCTCTTATGGGGCAGTATAAGGTTTTAAGCAGCATTCTGTGATCTGTGCCTAGGGATCTTTGGATTAGTTGAACATGTGATTATTTATTTATTTATTTTTCCTGTGGACCCTTCTAAATTAAATATATTACATGACTTAAAGAGGCCAAGCTTGATGATGCACCTGGTCCCTTCAAATCTGGAGCAATCAGTGAGATTCAGCTCTTAGCCTGGCAATCTGCTCTGAAGCTGCAGGAGAGCCACGAGGAGAACACGTGGAAGAAACAACACAGTACTGCTGATCCTGGCCTTGTACTACCTCTTCTTCCTGTCCTGCCAGAAATATAGGTCTCTTTTGTAGAGAGCAGCGTAAGCAAACCAAGACAAAACCCCACATGTCAGTTGTCAGTCTCAAGCATCTCATCTGTGCCATACTTATAAACCTTCTCATGAGTAAAATCTGCTCTACTCTGTCACTACCGCCTGAACTGCAAATATCCTGAGGATCTAGGACATGTGTAAATGAAAAGCTCCTTCCTAGACATCCTAGAAAAATGCTCTCTTTGGATTAGCGAGGGGCAAATAGGTGGCAGAACATCTCTTTGCAAAGTACAGAGCAATCACTGCTCTTACATAAAGCAAGAGTTAACGATTCTGCTGATTTACAACCTATTTTCCACTAATACATCCAACAGTGGATCCTCAAGAGGCTTTCACGGTGTGCAAATTTGGAATACACGACAGTGATAAAGCTATGTTTAGCTAGAAGACGAGAAAACAAATGATAGGTAAGAGCCAAACTTTCAAATCTGGGTTAATTTGTTAACGCCTTGCAACTGAAGGGGAAAAAAAATACTTTGACTAATTTTCTTTGAGCTATAGGAAAAAAAAATCCCCTTTGCTTTCAAAGTAAACCCAATAGGGATCAGGGCACATCAATTTTGCTAATGGAACCTGGTTGTGGCCTTAATTATTATTATCTCTCTGTAATAGATTAGCCATTTACCCAGATTATATAGACATAGTGAGATTAGATTAGATAGCCCAGGCTCCATATGCTTTTTCTATCTCCTTGTGCATTACAGCAGTCAACTAACTGAATCCCTGCATGCATTCCTGGTAATGAGAGACCTTAGTACATTTATTTTAAGCTCTTTTCAAGAAAAATTGACCAAGGTTCAGAAAAAGATTCTGTAAAAGAGGCATTTAGATTGGAGGGATACCCTGATTTCAAAGGTCACACTGTTCTCTTCCAGGTCAGCTGTTATTTTTAAAGAAAGTGAATTAAGATGGAAAAAAAAACAACCAAACAAAAAAAAACTACCCGCAAACATAAGGCAGGTATTCCAGTCCCCTACATAGGGTCCAGCTACTGTCAGCCTCGAACAATAAAATGGGGTCACTTTAGTTGGCAAGCTGTTTGGGATGCAATTTCTTTGAATGAACAAACCCTGGAATTAAAAGAGCAAGTTTGGATAAACCATGTGGGATTTTGGATGTCTTTAACAAGGTACAGCCAGGTTTTCCTGACTGAAACAGCCAAAGAAAATCTGTATGTCCGTACCAGGGGCATGCAAGGTTACCTCAAGTCCCCAGGTGGTTTTATCATCATGGGATGAGACAGTAAGTAAGAAAAGAAGAAAAGAAAGACCTTTTCTGTCATAAAAAGCCGAAGCTTGCAAAGTTGTTTTGTGATTTGAGTGGTCTTGAAACATCTTCAATGATAAAATCAGGAGTAGTGAACAGTGCACATCTCCTCATTCCAAAATTAAGACTGACTTTACAGTAAAAGCAGCTATGCACCAAAGTTTGGTGATCGCTTTGCTCATAAAGGCCACACAGAACAACTTTAATAGATGAAAACAGCCACATACGCTTTTTATCCAGAGACTTTTCCAGTTCTCTTTTGAAATTTCTGCTAACTTTCGTGGGTTCACCCATTTGCCTCTTTTGTACCCCATATTTTGCTACTTCATCTGCTCAAAGGAATCAAATCATTTTGCCTAGGCACTTCTTAGGTGTAAATAAACTTCAGTGGGTCATTCTCCAGGAAAAGTTGTCAAATACTTGGATAAAGGCTTTAAAATGGCATTTATTCGGCACAGCTCATCAAACCGTTATGAAAAACATAAATATGGAGGACAGCTGGAGAAAGGTTAGAAAAGCAAGTTACTCCTTCCTTGCAGGAGACCCATGTTTGATATAACAAACACCAAGCTCTGTGGTTTGACTTAGGTTGCTACTTCCTTCTGCCTTGCCTCACTCCACCTCTCACACACATGAACTTCAGTTTCACTCCTTCAACAGCTGCGAAGAGAACAAAATGGCTCCTTCTCCCTGCCTTCCAATAATGAAAAGCTGTGCAAGAGGACAAAGCAATGCATAGAGACCTCTCTTACCCACATTCTCACAACATCTCTAAAATGCTGAGCTGGGGGCTGGCACCTGCTCACCTAATTGAAATGCTTCTTGCTTTTGAGATTGCATTCACTTTTATTATATATATATATATATATATATATCTTTGCCAAGATGTTGGGTGGAGCTCAGTGTTATTTCTTCCCTCTGTTCAGGGTTCACTTATTTATATTTGCTAGTTCCGAAAGCCATGAGTCACCCTTTGATTTACAGCCTGTCCCAGGAGAGACAGGAGACCCTAATGAAAGAGCAGACTGCAAGGGTAATTAATACTCAGCAGACATTCAACTGTACTATTAGCGAGCAATACGTGTGTTATGTGAGCACCGTCGACTGGAAAGGAACAGGCAGAGAAGATCTTTGCGTACGCATGTTCCTGAACACGTTGCTAACCTCCTGCCTTAAAAAAGGAGAAATGCCCAACCAAAATCCCCACTGCAGGGAGCAAATCTGGCAGGGGTCGGGGTCAGGGAGAGCCAAGGCAGTGGCAGGGAGCTGGGGTTGGGTCACTGAGGGCTGCGGGAGGGAGGCTGGCGCAGTGCATTGATTGGGGATGCTGTGCTGGAGAGAAGGCGGGAGGGTGATGGATCACCCCTGCTTAAAACAAACAAAAAACAGGCAGCTTGCCAGCAACGGCTTAGGCCAGTTTCATTAAAACTCTTCATTCATCATGCTGAAATGAGGCGGTGTTTGTTATTGCAGTGGTGCTGTGCTGGTGCAGTATACATTACGAGTGGGTGGCAATAGAGGGAGGGGGCAGTGGGAGGAGAAGGAGGGTAATGAGGGATGGCGGTGACTGGGAGGCAACGAGTCTCAAGTATCACTTCTTGCCCAATGAAGGGACTAAAAATCAGCCACTGCCTCCTGCATGGCACTGGACTGATAAGGTTTCACATCCAGCCAGCCGGAGCCCCAGGATGAGAGAGGGTTCCCTACTTCCAGGTGTATTTATTCCCCTCATTAGACCAAATAATGGCACCATAACATGCTGGGGCTCACTGTGGTGTCAGGGCTCAGCTGTGGTCATGAATCCACTTAATGTCACCTCAGGAAATCATAACAGCACGATGCTCAAATAAAAGCCCTGCACCTGCCTGGAGAGGGACAGGACGGAGCCCTCAAGCCTCTTACACCTCTACACTCAGTGGCAGGCCCTGCTCGTGAGAGCATGCACTTGGAAATTCTGGGAGAGCAGAAAGCAGCTGGGGTGGAAACTGCCTCATACACAGCTGAGGCTCCTCTCTTGCTCTTCTGCTTTCTATGTCACTGTGTTTCCCAGATGGTGTTGGGGACATCATAGAATCATAGAATCACTCAGGTTGGAAAAGACCTTAAGATCATCAAGTCCAACCATGACCTAACCATACTACCCCAACTAACAACCCTCTGCTAAATCACATCCCTGAGCACCAAATCCAAACACTTTTTAAACACATCCAGGGATGGTGACTCAACCACTTTCCTGGGCAGCCTATTCCAGTGCTTAACAACCCTTTCTGTAAAGAAGTTTTTCCTGGTATCCAAACTAAACTTACCCTGGTGCAACCTGAGGCCACTTCCCCTCATTCTGTCATCTGTCACCAGTGAGAAGAGACCAACCCCACTCTCGCTGTAAGCACCTTTCAGATATTGGAACAGAGCAATAAGGTCTCCCCTCAGCCTTCTTTTCCCCAGACTGAACAGCCCCAGTTCCCTCAGTCTCTCCTAGTAGGGCATATTCTCCAAGCCTTTCACAGCCTTGTTGCCCTTCTCTGGACCTGCTCCAGCACCTCAATGTCCTTTCTGTATTGAGGTGCCCAAAACTGAACGCAGTACTCAAGATGAGGCCAGCTACAAAGAACAGCCCCCCTTGCTCTGGCGGGAGCTGAGGAGGGCCTGGCACTTGTTTCTAAGTGGCCTTGTGAGCCACCTTATCACCTCCTGGAAGGTGTGGTTGCCCTGATCATCCACAGCCAAACAAACCTTGCTCTGAATGTTCTTGTCAGGATGTGACCTGTGCACCCAGCATTAAGGCAAGCCTCAGACTTGAAACCATTGTCACTGTAATTCTTCCAGAGAAATCAGGCTCCACAAAAAATGCACCTCTTAAACAGGGATATATCTATGTTCTTGAAAATGTGAGGGAGGGGGAGAGAAGAGACATCTTCTCATTCAGCTGTGCTTTATGGAGCAAGAGACATTGCTTTTTCAAACATCATAAAAATCCCAGTATACAACCATTTCAGAGATAGAGGAAAAAAATGTGGATGACTGGGAACATTTACGCTATTCACTTATCCTCATGAATGCCCAACAAAAGACAAAGAAAGCCTTGGCATCTGCACGTGCACATGTCTTAGCTGCATCACCAACATGGACTGAAATCACAGACTCTGGGTTGCCCTGTCTGA
Source organism: Alectoris magna (assembly GCA_030625065.1). Classification (NCBI taxonomy): domain Eukaryota; kingdom Metazoa; phylum Chordata; class Aves; order Galliformes; family Phasianidae; genus Alectoris; species Alectoris magna. Next base: position 115,091,466 of record CM060560.1, read on the forward strand.
TACCCTTCTAACATGAAGAAATGATATTCATTTCCATAGCAGACTGTTAGAAGAGAAAAACCTTCATACAGTGCTTGTTGGTAGACATGGGGAACACTGATGCAGGTACCAACAGGGTGCTCCAAGGAAACCTTAGAATCCCCCTGCCGTGGTCCAGGTGTGTGTGCCTCAGAATTGTAAGGTTGACTCACGTCACATTGCTCTTATGGAAAAAGGTCTGGTCTCATTGAGAGAGTAAGAGTTAAGACTCTACCATTTACATCCATCAGGCAGCAATGCTGTCAGCCGAGGAAATGAAATATCCCCGTGCATCTTGGAGCCATGAGGTACAGGCTACAAACTCACATTTTCACTGGCTATGTTTTTAAAGCATCTACCACAGTAACAGCAGCTGCATAACGGTAATTAGCATTGGCCCAAGGCTTTTGAAAGGAACATTTTCTGGCAGAAAACTCAAGATGAACGGAAAAGGCATGTTTTGCAGGAAAATATCAATTGTGCTGAAATCTTCAAGGAAAGTTTTCATGACAGCATCTCATTTGGATAAGGCTGAAAAAGATTGCTTTTGCATTATATGAATATAACACAAAGGAGAAGTTAAATGCTTCAGTAAGGTTGAAGCAAAACATTTTTAGACTCTTTATAAATGCTTCCAAGATTATAACGTTCCCCACCATCCTCTTACAGGTCAGGTGACACAAGTTTTAAACTCTTAAACTTTCCAAAGATGAAAAACTAGTTTTCAATCACTTAGAATTTTCCCGAGAGTGTTTCTTCTGGCATTTCTACAATATTCCTCCTAGCTTTCTCTAACAGCAATAAATGCCTTCTCCCCAGCAATACAGGCGGTACATACAGTCTTTCAGTGGAGGTAACCCCAGTCCAGGGCAGGTGTACCTGACCTAGCAGTTATGCTGGCCAATGACTGAGAAGCTACCAATGCTCAAACTGCTCATGTCCTTACAGATGGACATCTATTATTTGGCAATTGACCTGTTCAGAATGAAGATAGCTTAGATTTTCCTGCAGATCCTGCAAATTCCACCTCTCCACAGGACTGCTAGGACTCAGAGATAGGGACAAGATGTAAACTTCACATATCCAAATTCCCAAGTCCCTGCTCTTCTTGACAAAACAGCGTTACATTTTATTTTTTTCCCCCAGCCTACAAGTACAGGCCTGGTTTTCCAGCTTATACTGCCTCACCTTTGCTGATTAATTACTCCCCCACTAGAAAGTTTCTTCTCCTAATACTTGACCTAAATATTTTCCACGCTTCTGTTGGATAGTGAGAATAATTGGTCTCTCTCCTCCCTGCAACACGTCCCTTCATGTGTCAGCAGGCAGTTCTCACAGCTCCCTTCTGCTCTCTCTTCTCCAGACTTCAATGGCATTGCACCAGGGATGAGGGTGTAACTTGGCTCACTCAAACCTGGCTCTCTCAGCCTTTCCCTTGGAGGTCTTCCTGCTCACGAAGAATTTGTCTGGTTTTCTCAGGTTTAATGGTGTATGGGAGTGCTCTTCCTGTTTCTCTGATGTGTGTCCAGCACAGCTGTGTCTCAGGAAACAGGATTTAAAGACAATGATATTTGCCCATTTACATTGATTGTGGGACTGAAAGGTTCTAACAAACCCTATTCTAAAATCAATTCTTCTGACTTAAAGGGCCCCTGCTGTATTCCAGTAATGAGAATCAAATATCACATTTCACCAAAATCCCATTATGCTGTCATGAATATCCCGTTACATTGTCAAGATCCAGGCGGTGGTTCTCTGTGGTGTCTTTACTGATGGACAATCATTCAGCCTAGAGGATCACTTTGACCAAGGTGTCAAGAGGCCCAGATCTTTCCCTGTGCTGCAACCAAGTCCCGAGTAGCACCCACCAAAGTAATCCCTGCCGGTGCAGATCCCCTCCATGCTGTACTAAGGGCACCTTCCAAGATATGCCTAGCACCCTGCAGGATTAGGTCCTGAGGTGTGATACTTCAGAAGAGGGAGGTGACATCTGGGATGACCTGCAGGTGCCAGGGGGCATGTTCAGAAACCAGGGCTGCAGAAATTTCTATCTAGCACTGGCTCTTGCAGTCATCCTGGGCCATCATGTCATTTTGCCCTTCATTCTGTTCCATTTTTCTCTTCTGTAAGATGGTGATAATTTTTACCAGCAGCCCTGGAAAGCAGGGAGCTCCTATTTAATGTGTTCTGTAACATGCGAGGACATACAGGAAGATGCAATTCCTAAGAACTACGCATATTCACTGCTTCTCACAGATCCCAAATCAAAGCTCAGTCATTTCTTGGCCAGAAAGGGAAAGGAGAAAAACAGAAAGAAAATCTGAATCAAGACTTCCTAAAGCTTGTGGAGAAGAAAAAACCTGAGTCCAGATCCAAGAATAAATTTTACAACTGGCACCTGTCTGTCTTCAGTACACACAGAATGTGAAGCTCTGATCATAAGGCAAAGTGTAAGACTAGAATGCTACATCAAACTTTTCCAGATGAAGCCACGTTATACCAACTCAAATTAGTTCCTACTTTCTCCAGATGGTCTCTCCCACCACTTCTCTAAACTAAAGTAAGTGTAGAAAAGAATCCTTCTGGGTTGCCTCTCCACCCTTCATTTAAAGGACGCTGCTATTTCTTCCATTCTTCTCACAAACCATCAGGAAGGCAGGGCCTTGCAGCAGTCCAATTAAAACCCAGGAAATAACACCAGAACTTGAGAAATATATATATATATATATATATATATATACACACACATATATACATGTATATATGTATATATATATATTTTTTTTTTCCTATGAGGGTGGTCAAACACTGGAACAGATTGCCCAAATGGGCTGTGGAATCTCCGTCTGTGGAGATGTTCAAAACCCAAATGCGCACAGCGCTGGGAAATCTGCTCCCGCCAACCCTGCTTGAGCGACAAGGATGGTCCAGGTGGTCTCCAGAAGTCCCTTTCCAATCCAGAAGTCCCATTCAGCTGTTCTGTAAACCATTCACCATCTCAGGCTTAGGCTTTGCCGAAAATGGGGATTATACAGCGGTTTTCACAAAAAGTTATGGCTTTGAGTCTTTTCTAACGAAGAACCCACTCCGCAAAACGCAATTGAAAGAAAGGAAGGGAAAAAGAAAGAAAGAAAGAAAGAAAGAAAGAAAGAAAGAAAGCATTGAAAAACTGAAAACATCGTAGCTGCAAAAGTATGTTCACATAAAAAAATGCTGGAGCTACATCATACTCATCAGCATGTCACAGCCTTCATCTTCTTCCTTAAATACCAAGATATATGCCATCTTCTCCATAATTTCCACAGCATGCAGAATGCACGAGGCAAGGTTTCTTGACTCCAAGACTTATTTGTATCAAACCTTATCAAACCTTGATAGTTTCCTGAGGTAGGTCATTCATTCTCTCCCTCACCTTTCTTTTTCCTTTCACTATTTTTTTTTTCTTTCTAAAAAAAGTGATGATAATAATAGTAATAAAACATGATTTTAAATGCAGGCAATAAGAATAAACTGACATCTCTGGAGCTTATAGTTTAGGTTTCCAGAACTGCCTGAGGGGGTTTACATGGACAACTTCCACTTATTTACCTGGCAGTTTCAACAGAAAGCCCTCTGATTCCATGGACAAAGCACAGAAGAAGAAGTTTTCTTGCTCCTTACCCACGTAGAAACTCTCTGTTCTTCTCTGCGGGACTGAAGCACCAACATGCTTTTCCATTTATCGTCTGATTTTGTGTACTGCCAGTATGTTTATTCTTGTGAGGAGAGAGGACTGCTATAAGCCCAGCCCTGAAACTGGCTGCCCACTCCTCCATTTTGAAAGGTGTTTTTTACAACCTGAACACCTTGCAACATGGGAAAGCGCTGCGATTCACCAAGCCCATTTGACAATCATATAACAGCCCCAAGGGTCCTGGACCACACTCACAGACCTGCTGCAGAGCTTGCACAATCTGTCAGAAGCAGCAAACAAGGATAAAGAGGAATAAGCTGTGGCTGCCCATGGCAGGTAACCAGCGACCTGAGCTACTCCACACAAAGCAGGACTTTTTTTTTGGAACTGCTGGGTACTGTCAGACTCCACAGGGTTAATTTGCTCTGCCCAGTGCCATCCTGTGGTATCCTTCTGCTCTGTGGCCAGCCCTCCTAAGCTCAGGACACAGACTAGATGGCAACCAAGGGTTTGTCCATCTAAGTTTTCACATGGAATGGGCTGGTGACAGCAGGAGGGGTCTGGAGACATGGAAAGTGGCATGTCGAGGCTCACAAGCCTGGCTGCTGCTGTGTGCCCTTGGCGGAGGAGATGAGCATGTCATCTTCCAGCTGCTCATGCCTAGCAGCCGCTTACTGTGATCAGAGGGGAGGTTTAGGTACATGCATACAGATACAAAATACACGCAGTGTATCAAATGCGTTTATCGGGTCCTGCAAAAAGACATGAAAAGGGAGGGACTCACTGCGCAGCTACATGTCTCCTCCTGAAGATGTCCCACCTGTGCTCAGGGTGCTGCACGAGACTGCTTTCACATGGCTTTTCTTCAGAAGAGATGGCAAATACTGCGTCCCAGGCTTTTTCCCAAACATGAGTGGCAAGAAAGGAGAAAGGGGATTCTCTTTGGGACTTAAGATCTCTTTGAATCTACACCAGAGCCCAGAGGCTCCCCAGAGCCTCACCTATAAAAGCAAGAGAGATCCCTGCTCCCTACCTCTTGCTTCCAGTTATCATTACATCAGAGAGAGCAAGATATGGCTTCAAATAACATTCACAACAGCTGTTTTAAACTAAAAAAACAGCAAGGAGCATCACGCATTGCTGGCTTTTAGACAGAACTTATCCACAAATAAAACAGACAATGTGTCTGTGTGCTCATTTGGGGTCTTTTGTTTCATGGCTGATTATTTAATTTCAAGTGCCCTAAGTGTCTCACGCATTTACCACAAATGAATGAAGATGCAGCTCCTGTGTGTCAGGAATACACAAGCTCCATTCAACAGGATACAATGAGCGAAGGTCACAAACAACCAGGAGGATAAGCAGAGGAAGGAGTGGGTGGTTAGAGGCAGATTGCTATTACTCAGCAAGGCCCGGACATAACATGAGGGGTTCTGTTCAGTTTGTTTTGGAGGAGCTTTATTAGCACTCTCTACTCCTGCAAGAGGGAGCATCTTCCTGAACAGGCTTGGGGATGGTGTGAGCAAGCAGCAGAGGGGATCCACAGAGAAGAGATTTTTCCACCCACTTGAGCAAGTGGAAGTCCTCAACCAACCCAGAGACAGTTTGAATCTCCCTCATCACTTCATCTTGTATAGGGCTCCAGATGAGCCAGCCATGTCCAGCTCCTGCTACAGAGCGGCACAGCCCATGCTCCTTAAATAATCCATGATCTGCAGCCACCAGCAGTTGTTAAGCACGCAGGTTTCCTACTTATCTGTGTTTACTTTTTCTGAACCTCTCTGGTTATTTTGCTCGGAATATTACAGTTTTCAGCAGTACATTTTGGTGCTTATCAGATAAAAAAAAGAGAAAAAAAATCATTTCCAAAACATTTTTGTCTAGATTTGCCTGCCAGTCACAGTTTTCAACTCAAAAAGCTCTCTGGCACAGTACTAGGAAAGCTATAAGCTGCAGAGCTGCATTATTCAGTTTCTTCCATTTCTAGATGTATTATTTAACTTCTTGGCAATAATGTCAGGGACATAATCCAACAGAAATGCAGAGAAACAAAGGAAACCAAAATTTCAGATCAGCTCAAATTGGTTTGCGGTGCTTGCTTTGTAGAAACTGGGGAAGATAAGAAGAAGAAGAAGGAAAAAAAAAAAGGCATATCGCGATCAGTTTAAAGTCGACAGAACAGGCACCCTCTTAGAGAGGCAAATCCAGAGCCCCTTCCTTTGGCTTTTAGGAAGAAACCTTTACTTACAGGAGCCAAAGCAAAACTCCCCTGGCTGCTGCTTGTCCACTGTTATCCAACACCACTCACCCGCTCACCTCCCTGTCAGGTTAAAAGCTACATCTCTGGAAGAGAAATTTATTGAGTGACCAGTCTCATTTACATGCCCCACTACTCAGCTTCCCCAGGGCAATATAAATTACTTTTTCACAGGTGTCCGTGAGACTCTGACTTACCCAGAATGCACATCCCCATGGATGAAATGCCATGGACATTAACCACCCATCCCCAGCTCAATCCCCACTTGTTTCTGCCACCCGAATCCCACTTGTACTTAGCCCCAGTTCTCTCTAATATTCATTTATTCTTGCTGTAAGGTCATCAGGTCTCCTTGCTTCATTTTATAGCGGTAAAACGCCCACAAGGAATAACAAGACGAAGGAGAATCGATGTTTATAGTTTACAAGGCGCCTTGAAATTCTGAGATTAAAGGTCCTTTTTGCTATTATTCTAAAGTACGCTCTTAAACAAATACCTGCTGTTCTCAGATACCAGAATATGTTCCTTTTCTTCCATTATTATTATTACTCTAAAAATATTAAATGGCCCTTCATTTTCTTCAAGGATCGAAAGAGCTTATGACAAATACCAATTTGTTCGTGACACTGAGGAGCAAGCTGAAGCATGGAGAAACCAAGCACACACAAGTCCATGGCTACGACACAAAAATAGATGCCCCTGATCCCATCTGCGCTGCCTTCACTCCAAGATGCATTTCATCACTGCCCCGGCAGCACATGCTGAAGGTGGTGAGGACTGTGGAAGAGCAAGGAATGAGACTGAGCAGAGAGGGAGTGAGGGGGTTTGCTATGAGGGTGAGGCATTCTAGAATGTGTGGGGGCATACAGCAAAGATCTCGTTGACAAAGAGTATGTCTGCATTCCCTGTCACACGCAGGGGAAGGTGGACATCTCCCTGGCAGATGCTCAGTATCTCTGAGGTTATATATTCATAACAATTTTACATTCTCAGACCTTTAAGATAGTAAAATATGCTCTGTACAGCACAGCATAAGATTTCTTGGGATTTAGAGGGAGGGGTTTGGGAAGAAAAAAGCCTCGCTACATGCCACGCAAATCCAAAGCAACGTAGCTATTCCACAGTAAAGGCTCTTAAAAATGTAGTGTTGTCATTTGATATAGGAAAGTTCAAAGAGACAGCCACAGACCAAAAATAACTTTAATGCAAGAGTCTCCAGCCACTGGCTTTTTGTGGAGCTTTAACAGGTGTGGGGCTACGGAGCAGTGCCTAGCAGAGCCCAGCCTAGCACAAGTGGTGAGTCTATTGCAGATGTTTGCCAGTCCAAAGCTGGCCACAGACTTGGTCCCTGAGATTCATGCCAGTGGGGCATAGAGATCTGCAAAAGACAAATCATATTATAAAATCCAAACAGTCAAGAGCCCTCCTGGAATTGCTTTTGGATGCCAAAATGCAATCTGCATTTATAGGGTTTTACCAGTTGAACACACAAGCAGAGCTTTTCAAACAACCCCTCTCTCTCTGGTACTGGTGGGATAGTGAAGGAGAATTTATGCTGAAACGAGGCAAAAAAAATCTTTGCAAAATGTTAGGCGGCTGAGAAACCTGCTCAGCAGGATGCTAAAGCTGTAGCAGTCTGGTCTACTAGATTGCCCTCCACACAATGCACTTGTATAGTTCAAGCCTTGGGAACAGAGAATACAAACAGGACCCAAGCTATGACTTCCAGGTACAGATCTTGCCAGAGCTTTCCAGGTTTGACACCCGGTAGGGGCACATGCTGCATAAAGGAATGCAGCAGGGAGCAGGAGGTAGCCTCAGGGCCCTGAAAGAGCTCTCTGAATAGCAGGATAGCAGAGGAAGATGAGGGTGGATCACAGAAGCATATCACAGAAGCACAGAATGGCCTGGGTTGAAAAGGACCAAAATGCTCATCTAGTTTCAACCCCTCTGCTATGCGCGGGGTTGCCAACCACCAGACCAGGCTGCCCAGAGCCACATCCAGCCTGGCCTTGAATGCCTCCAGGATGCCTGCCTCCCTCTTGGCGGACTCAGAGTTCATGCAGACAGGGCTGGGGGGATGGAGCACGGCTCCCAGCCCCACAGATTCCAGCCCTTTACATCTTATCTCCAGGGCTAAGGAGGTGAAGGGGCAACGTTTTGAGCCCTCACACCGGCAACACAAATGCCACGAGAAGCGGTGCTGTGCATCCCCATTTGTCACTGGGGCCAGCATTAACTGAATGTTTAAAAGTCATGATGTCATCGCTATTAATCAGGGCCCTGCTGGGCCACGCTCCAGCGCTGCATATTAATCACAGCGGCCTCGGGACTCACTTATCTGGAGAGGCTAAGTTTAGACCCATAAAACATGATTTATTTTTAAAAGTAGCATTATTAAAGATGAGCTACAGCTTTGTTCGCACTCCTGCTGGAGCCTCCTTTAGGAAAGGGTTGGTATTTTGGAGCTGGTATGGAAATTGTCATTATTTTGAGCCTGAGAAAGATGTTGGCTGTGACACCAGCCTTTGAAAGCTTTGGATCTTGCCCCCACAAAACAGAGTCATCTTGATGTCCCAGCAGAGTCAGAGCTAGGAACAAAGCTCCCAGCTGAACTGGTTTTTAATGTAGACAGGACAGGGCTAACAGCTGAGCAGGGAGAGCGGGTGATGTTTGGAGGCTGGTGTGATACAGCCCACGTGCCACCGCGACGGTAACTAATGGCACCGTCCCACCCCACGGGCCTGGATATGGCCTTGACCATCAGGTGAGCCTGTTGAATTCTGGCCCGCAAATGACACCCAGCAAATTAACTTATTTCCTGTGCTCTGCAAAGTGCTTCTGTCGAATCGGCAGCACGATTGATCCACACAAATGAATTTGTAAAAGCCTGTCTGCACTCAAATTTATACGAGTTTAACTACAGTCGCTTTAACAACCGCTTTAGCTCTGGTCCAATCTGCGCACAGAAACTGTACCTGTTTTAATGAAATCATTCTCTAAGACAGTCTGCTAAATTTGATTTGTCTCTGCGCACATCTGCTCTTGCTTTGGATTAAAGAGATTTTGGTGTCAGTTTAGCACGACATCTAATTGGAGCCCCCCAACCCAAAGTAAGAGGCTCCACCAACCCATTCCAGCAGTTCAATTAACCCTGTCCCTACGCCAACTTAGTTAGCAGCACTGAAAATCCCATGCGTGGGGCCAGACCAAACATTTGGCAGATAGAGCAAACTAGATGAAAGAAAGCTTTGCTGGCACAAGACACTTGACACCCACCCCATCAGTGAGGGAACACTGTTCATCAGTCATGATAGTGACTGTGATCTCCTACCACAGGAGCCTCTGAGTGATAGCGGGTCCATGCACGGCTGTTGGAATCATGGGGTCTGTGTCATTGCCATGGCGCAAGCTGTGAGGTAACAGTCCTTATGACTGGGCTGTTCTTTCAGCCCACTCCTCTCCCTTCACATCAGACTTCTCACCTAGCTGCCATTTTCTGCAGAATCTTTGTAAGGTTCAAATTCAGAAATGGGGGCATTACATTTAAATGGGCATGGTGGGCTGTTTGTTCTTCACCTTTTTCAACCTTTTTTGTTTACTGTCTTTTGCTCTCCAAGGCAAGGGATGAGGAATATGGGGAAAAGGTTGCAAGGAGACAAAGTCCTGTTTCTAGAACTCTGCTCTTCCTTCCAGTGGGAGTATGCTTGAATACCTACCCCACACCTGCAGACCCTAGCAGGAAGCAATGCCAGTTCCACAGCAGCTGCTCAGACAAAAGAACCAGCACCTTTTCCATCCAGTTAGAGTAGTCAACTCTCAAAAAGCACAAGTATGGGGTTTGGGATCAGCTTCCCCTACAGAAACCTCCTGCATCACTGCTTACCTCCATTTCCACATGTTCATGGCCCCCTAAGGGGAAAGCTGTACAGGTTTCTTACCCCAAAAGAAGGCACTCTTTCTACAACCTACTCCTGCACATCTCCTCTTTCCCATTCAAATCCCCTGTGATCCATGCTATTTAAATCCCTATTTTGCTGTAGTTGGCTCGTCATGTTCCTCTGCTCATTAGGCTGGCAGCACAAGCTCAGCAGCATTTGCACTTCAGCATCAAAATTTCTGCTGTGAAGTACGACTGTCATCCACTTGCCTGGACATGATGTTCCTAAAAATAACCTCATCCATGTTGTCTCACTCTCTAACAAAACCAGCAGTCTCTCTTCCTGAACCTTGATCATCAAACTCCCTTCTCAGATCTTCACAACTGCTCCAGCCATCTCCTTCTCACTGCATAAAATATCACTGGTAACACTCTTCCCTGCCAAGCCACCAACCCACACCAAACCTTCCACTGAACTCCTCCTTCCTCAGGTGCCTGATGGTCAGTGGATGGGCACTCAACTCACATGTACTTGGTTTCCTGTGATTAACGGCTTAGGCACAGCCCGTCACTGAGAGTGGATGGTCACAGCTGTCTGGGGAACAAGATGAGGACATGTAAACAGTGAGTAATGAATTGACAGCACTGTTCCTACTCATGACAAGTGTATGCCTGCAAGGGAAAGTGTCCCACTCTGGACAGTGGCAAATACCTTATCCTGTCTGGAGCAGGGTCACCCCTCAGCTTGAAGGGACAGGAAACAACTTACACCTCCTCATATTCAGGGATCTTAGAATAAAACATGCAACTCCTCAGGCAAATGTTTTGTTTTGTTTAGTTTTGTGGGGGTTTTTTTTGCTATAGCACAGAGAAGCCACATCAAGAAAAGCAGAACTGCAGTAGTGTGGATACGACCTTCCTGACTCCCTCAACTCATCCTTCTTCTTGACCTCACCCCATCCAACACCCACAGGGCCTCACACACCTTGATAACACAGAAAAAGGCCAAGGAACATGAGTGGTAGTCCTTCCTTCATCACGATGGAGAGGCTTTTGAGGTTCAGGATTGCCTGCTGGTTGTTCCCTACCTCTGGTACCTTCCATTCCTTGGCCTCTCCAAGCAATCTGAAAAGATTGCACATCCTCAGACTGCTGTAAGGGAGAACTAAGACTTCATTATCTTGTGGAATTGGTGATGAAAAGCAGTATCTCTGCATATCCCAGGGCTCCAGAGCACAGTACATACCAAAGTCTTGCTAACTGTTTATTATGAAGATCTGAAAATCAGTTGTGTGTCTGCCTAACTCCTGTTCTCAATTGATGAGAAGAGAGCCCTGAGGGAAGGGAAAACATTTTCTAGGGAAGAAGCTTTTAACATCAGAAGGGAGGAAACCAAACAGCACTCTTCATGCCTCTGCTTTACATGTTTAGTGCACAACTGGCCCTGTGGGAGGGTAGGGGAAGGATCAAGCCATCAAACGAGCCTCAGGACACAGGGAGCTCTGGGCAGCTGCTTGCCCACTGCAAGCACTCAGCAGTGCTATGACTGGAGACAAGGAGTTCTTGCAGCCATCCTCACCCACCGCAGAAGATCCCCATTTATCCTAGTTCAAACTGCAAGGGAAAGAATCGTGGCAATGCACTCCACATCATTTTGAGCCACCCAGTCATAGTTTAGTCTCCCTTGGAAGAGGGATGAGGTCTGTCACAGCTCTCAGCAGTGTCTGGTTGCAGAGTGTATGCTGGGAGGTGAGAAATCCAGCTCCTGAGCTTTGGCTTTTTCACAGTCTGTGCCCTGCCAGGGGAAAGGATGTTCCTGTCCCTCCAGGTGCATAACCATCAGCAGATAGGCTCTTTCCCGAATGCTTTGAGTGCTGCTTTTTTAAAAGTCACCTGGCATCCTGAGCTATCATTTCTAGATGAGGGCAAAGTAGCTACAGATCTCCTTCTGATTTGGTAATGGCTTCAATACTTAACAGAGCTAGCATATGTGAACTGATAATCTTGCCTGTGTGCAATCATGAAAAATCGACCATTTCCTGTGGCTGGAAAACGACCTTCTGTTATACACATACTGCTCTTCTCCTTTCTCTAACAACACATCTTTCCTCAAAATCAAAAAGGAGATTTTGAATCACATTGGGAGTCTCTGTGCTGTACCCAGAAGGTACAGAAACCTCTTCAGATCGTACGGAGAGGCCAAGAGATGGAGGGCACCAGCAGTAGGGCCATCCCAAGCCCTGAAATCCTTTCCCTCTTGATGAAGGAAGGGCTGTCATTTGACTTCCTCTGCCTTTTTCTGTGTCATTGAGGTATGTGAGGCCCTGTGAGTCAATGCACAAGTTGGAATATCTAATGAGGAGATCAAGTCATCTCTGTTAATCAGCCTCCTGCTGGCATCCGCTGCAGATCCAGCACTGTCTCAGCTCCACCATGGCACGTCCATGCATCGTGCAGAGTGGGCAAAGAGCAATGAATAAGAGTTAGCCAAGTGGTGTAATGGGTGAAAGGGTCTGAACGGGGTTTATGACATACTGCACTACAGTTTGATAGATCGTCTTCCTCAAATGGATTAAAGTTTTTTCTGAACCAGCTCCAGAATATCCATTCACAGACTCTAGCACTGCCTGCGCTTTCTGACATTCCAGCACAGGGTGCCCTCAAGTTGCAATTAGGATTATACACAAAAGAAGCACACTACTACACCGCAGAGCCCTTCCAAGTGCAGGGTCCATATCTGGATGAAAATATTCTTCAGTTCTATGACGGTACCAAACCAGGAGTTTTGCATCATGAGGCTGAATGATAGCAAAATGTATCTACAACTGCTTCCTTGCTGAGAGACAAACTAGGAAAACATGGTTGTGACAGATGCAGCAGAAGGACCAGGTCAGAGGGGACCACAAGAGCTAGAAGGATTGTTTCCCAATCCTCACCTCACAAGTGAAAGAAGTCGATTCCTCCTCTGCTTATTTTCCTTTGGTTCCCAGCTGCATCTCTTCAGTAGGCAGATCTAATGAAAACACAGGAGGGTCTGTTCTTTGTGACCACAAGGTTAATAAGAGTGGAACACAGGAGCAGCAGGAGCTGCAGGAAGAATAATTCCTTTTAAAGCTGAAGATAGGAAGCCTATAGGTGGTAAGTGTGACATTTCAACACGGAGGAGTCCAGCTTAATTACCTGCAATTCAAAGGTAGGAACTTCTACATTAAGGAAGCAAAAAGAAAGCAGGGGGAGAGGGCCGGCTATAGCCGCTCATGAAGATTTAACATCATTAACTCTCTGGCTTCCAAGCATGTTACTGTATTTTCAGTGGCCAAATACCAACACAGATAATTGCATTTGTATTACCTGCAGTTCAATGAGAAATAGTCTCTTTGTCATTGCCTGCACAGTACAAACACACACAGCAACACCAGGCAGAGTGGCTCTGCTTCATTTGCAGGTAAAACAATTCCTGTGTGCATTAAGCTTGGCTCAGCAAGACAAGCAGACAACATCAAGGGGCCAGAGCTGCTGTTATTCAGATGGCATTCGGTTCTGGCACGCTGACAGGGACAGCATCCACAGGTGTTAAGTGCCTGAAAGTTATTTGGCAGAGCCTGCATGACTGAGTAGTGCTGGTAATCATAAAATCTGGCCAACTGAACATCTGAGTCACCTATTCACCTACTCAGTATTTGTGTATGCTACAGGCAGACATATGGTTTACAGCAAACTGGGGAACAGACTCTGCCACACGCTCATTCCTTCATCTTTTCTGGGATTCGTTGAAGCATTCTCAGCTGAGACAGACGCAGGCCAAACTTCCATTCCAATATACCACTAAAAAGGCTATATTCTGACAGCTGTTGTTATTGCCTTAATCTCCTCTCTGTTGCTTATGCCTGAGAAAATGAGGAGCCAGTGGCTGAGTTACCAGGCTCCCAAAGTCAGGCATACCAAGAGGACCAAGACCTTGGTTCCCAGGTTCTGGTGTTGAGAAATCAATGTAAGAGTCTCCCGTTATCCCCGTCCTCGTGTCTGAACACTATCTGCATATTTTTGCTTGCAACAACACGAGACTGCAGGGCCACAGAAAATAAAATAAAAACAATTAGTTAAAACAACATAGAACAAACCAAAACAACACTAAAATAGCAACAAAATAGCATTATTTCCCTAAGCAGACTGATGACAGCCCTCCCCAGCACTGCAGCTCACCCAGCTGAAAGTAGAATATTCCATGAGAGTTCCCCTGGGTTTGCTCAAATCTCTTTCCTTTGTCCTGCAATCGTAGAAGTGTTTCTGTTTGCAGCTTCTCTCAGCACCTCCCTCCATCACCACTTCCTAGCACAAGCTGGGGCATCACTCTGGCATGCCACTTCCACATCACTGGATTTCCTGGCTGATAAAAATGCCTGTGATCTCCATGACTGGGTGATCTCATGGACTGGGTAGCATCAGAGCTGAAACACCATCCCAAGATGTTAGGGCAAGGGTCCTAGTATGGACAACTTGTATACACGTTTGGAAGAGCTCTGGAGAGACCTTTTTCTATAGAGCAGAAACAGGATGCCATATCCAGATCATTAACAGGGACTAGGTCCAAAAGAACTCCATCTTTTCTGCATCTAAAGACTCCCCACTGACCTCTGACAGGAAAGCTGTTCACCCCCTTTCTCTTTGTTGCCATGGAAAAAGATTTCAGGAAAATCAAAGGCAGGTTTTTTGGAAGTTTACATCTCCAAAGCAACAGAGGATGAGGACCTTGTATTTCTGATACCCTTCCCCTACTTAATTCTCCATGTGTTGGTCACAGGCGACTAAAGGAGGAGATGGCAGATCTGGAAGGACAAAAATCTTCCAGAGGGTTTCCACTATGGTTTTGTTTTGGAGAAGTTATGGGTCTCTTCCAACTCAGAATATTCTAAGATTCTAAGTTGGAGCCTCTCCATAGCTGGGGTTGTTATCATTTTCCACTCTAAGCTCTGAGTTAAATAACTCTTCATACACATTTCTCAAACTTCAGCTCATAATTGCAGGGTTTGGTGCTGAAGCTAAAAAGATTGTTTTTCCCCCTTCCCTCCTCCTCATTGCAATTTGAACAATTTGGACCCATAATTCAAAGAGTTAGGCAATACCAGACTGAACCTTTGCCAGGCTTCTCACTTCAGAAGATAAAAACAAAGCAGTTCCCCCTAAAAAAGACCAAGAGGGTTTTTCTTCTCCGCAAAGGACTCAAAATTCAAATCTCTTAGAAAACATATGCATAGGCAGCATTTGCAGAAAACAAGGTGCAAGTCATAAAGTCATAAACCACCAACGCATTTATAAATGTAATAAAGCAAACATACGCGCAGTTGATACTCCGGTAGCCAAAGCTAGCTGGAAAAGCTCCCAAAAGCTGAAATCACACAATTGGGGAATTTTTCTGGTTTTGGAAAATGACAAAATAACCTAAAACCAGACTCTCTTCCACTTAAAACATGGAAAATTATCAAAACTTTTTCCACTTGCTCTGGAAGCAGCAAATTGCTGCATACAGAAAACATGAGATTCATCCTATGCTGCGCTAAAGGAGATTACTCTTTCCATCACTTTGGCTGTGTTTTTACTTCTAGAGGTTAAACTTTTGGCCCCAATTACATGTGGGACTCGGTATTTTTGTAATTTGCATAAACCCCATGTTTGCATTGGATTTGATATAAAATATAACCCAGCCAATTATTTTTTTCCTGCAATTCTACTCCCTCTCCTCCCAAAGAAAAAAGAGCCCCTCTCTGAACATTGTTAATCTTCCAGTTTTTCATATTAATAGCTGTTTTCAAATTACTGCTTATGGCCAACTAAGAAGTCTTAGGAAAAAAAAAAAAAAAAAGTCATTACAAAGAACCCAGCTGCATTTGCCATAGCAGAGAACATCACGCAGCAGAGCTGTGCATCTCTTGTCTGTCCCTGACAGGAGCCTTGGGAAGACTTGCAGACATTTGGTTTTTTGGCCTGAACGTCATTTTATTCCCATAACCAGGGAAGATTCCTGAGAGAAATGGGGAACTACTCAGGCTGCAAGCTTGCAGGCAAGGAAGCATTGAATCAATGGGCAGAAATCCAAATGTACCCAGAGCAGAAAGATGAAGGTGGCAAACAGGGTCCTTAAGCTGCTCGTGAATTAGCCTGCGCAGAGTAACAGCAGAAATATGGGCCCCACATAAAGAAATTAAAACCTGTACAAGCCTCATTAACTTGAATTTAATGATTACTGTGACTTAGATCTGTAAATACTTATGCACATGCGTAGCTTGAGTCACAGGCAGTCCTTCTGATGCCAGTAAGAATTAAAGAACTTGATACAACTCATGTAGCTACATGGGTACAGCAACCAGCGGCTGCTGCGCACAAAGCTCCCTTCCAGGCATCTAATAGGAAATAAAAAATAAGGTAAAAAGAAAGCAAATATATTATTGAATGACGTCTGGCAAAGTAAGAGCTGACTTACACAGCACCCCGCTGCATGTTCCAAAATACCCTTAATTTGGCCTCCCTGGTGGGCAATGATACCCGTTTCAGAGCAGCGCACTTACAGCCGCCACAGCCAGACATTTAAAAAATCATTGTCTACAAGAAAACAAATCTGAGGCAGGCATGACGTTTTGACATCCTTCCCTCCCGCAGACAATTTAAGCTGGCATATAAGTAATGTACCGGTCTGGTTTGATGAAATGGACACTGTGACCCTTTCTTTACACTTGAAGATTGATTGATTGTTTGTACCTGAACAATTATGCCCTAGCAAACAGTCTAAGAGAGAAACAAACCTTTGGCCACAACATCCAATTTCTGCTAGCAGCATTTCACAGCTGTTCCTTCCCTGTTTACTCAAAGGAGCTCACATCTTGCTTTGTAAAACGCTTTATGTTCCCACCCTCATTTCCATACTCTGCTGTAGGTAAAAAACTATTTCCTTTGAGTTCTTTAATTGAAATACATCTGATTCCACAGGCGCTTTCCAAGATTTGTTTACAGCAGAACTAGCCACATAAAAAGCAACGTTTTTTAAAGGAACACATCCCTCAATCGCATGGCAAGCGGCTCCTCGTATGACTTTCAGGAAGAGTATTCCCGAATACATTCTGTCTTTTACCCCTCTCCCTGTTAGCTTTGTTGAGCTCTCTCAGCTCGGACAGTGAAAATCAATGCAGCTCGTTTCTTTTTTCTCTCCACTCAATTTTGGCAGAAGGTAACAGGGGAGCAGGTTTTGTTTAAGGCCACCCTTTGCACTGTGACTTTTTAAAAGTGAACTACTTAATGGGAATTATTTGCTCTTCGCTCATGTGTGGTGGTGGTGGGAAGCAAAACAAAACCATTTCCCCCCTCACCCCCCTCTCCTCTTTTTTGCTTTTCAATCAAAACATTTATCAGCCAAACGTGAATTGACAGCATTCCTTTAAAAAGCAAAATAAAGCTCGCCCCAGCTGGGCACTCACCAAGCTGCTATATTTGTACCTCACATGTGGGGCACATGTGCTACCCAGCCTCCCTGGATGCCAGCAGCATCGTGCCTTCCCCTGCCCCTCTGGCACACTCAGAGCACAGCCGTGCTCCCCTGGTGCCCCAGTGGCATGCAGCTGAGCCAGGCCCCCGCTGAAGCTCTGCTGCAGGGCTGGCTCCAGTCCCCTCCTCTGACAGCACTCATGTCCATCCTTCTCCCAGACCTTCAGAGCTGAGAGGGAAGGCTGGAAATTGCCTCTCACCCATCCTGAAAGGCATCCTAAGGGAACTGCACGGGCTCTATTGAGCTTTCACAAATCAATCCTTCTTTACTTTGGCTACCATAAGAAACAGAAAAATCTATAATAAGACTAAAAAGCATTTGCAGTCGCATTCTGGCTCTATTGCCTCGTCACTTGGAAACATTTTTGGGGTGGGCCTGCTAGGTAGCCAAGGATCCCAGTTCACAAATGTGAAGGAAGACCTCTTTTGTTTTTTCAGCAGCTGAATTCCCTCGTCATACCCAGGTTCACAATTGAAACAGACCCCGCCACTATTAAAACATGCATTTTTGCTCTTCTGTGTAGCCAGCATTCTTCTGGTTACTAATTCTCCCTGAAGGTCGCAGCTTGCGAGTAAGTCTGACAGCCATCATGTTGATTTAAAATATCATCATGCCCCTGTCCTAATGCAGAGAGACTCGAGATGCTCATAAAAAGCTCCTAAACCTCTGCAGTTCACAGCCTAGAATTTTAAGATGAATTACAAATTCCGATGTGCCTTAAGTGGTCCACAGCTGCAGTAGTTCAGGAGCTGCTTCTGGAGGAGCTCAGCTGTCCAGGAATGAACAAGCATGGTCTGCAAGGGGATGCGTGACGTGGCTTTGTGTTAATTCCTGACATCTTTACTCTTCTGGTGGAAGATATCCCCCTTCCTTCTTTGAAGGAGATGGGTATCTGCTGTGTGTGTGGCTGTCTGCCTGCTTTCCTCTTTCCCCCAGGCTCAGATTGTTCCCGTTTGAATGAGACTCACCAGGACTTATTGACCTTTTCTTACTACAACAACACCTTCACAACAGCTTTGCAACACTGGCTGCAATTCACAGCGTGTTCCCCACACCAGCACAGAGCTTTTCCATTTGAGTTTTGACTACAAAAAAATTGTTTTAGCTAAATCCAAAAATTAACAAACATCTACAAACTAATAAGAGCACGCCTCTGAAACAGAAAACGAAAACAGTGGGTCTCCTTGCTTTGTCCACATTAGCAGAGAGCATTTCTGGACAATGTAATCCTTATCAGCATCACACAAGAAAGACATCACCATTAAATTTTTCTGACTGAAAGCACTGTCGTGAGCAAAGGTTGATGCAGTTCAAAGGGAATGGAGAGAACTGGTTATAGAGTTAGTTTTCTCATGAGGTTTAGCTCAGATCTTCTTGAAGAGAGTTTGTTGTTCTACCATTTATATAATCTATAAATGCAGGTCATCTGAGAGCATGGGGGAATTTCTACTGATAAAGCTGCTTCAACAATTGCTGTATAGTTTCAGGACTTGCGTACTGCTAAACAAATTAAGAAAAGAAAGAAGAATTAGGTCTTCAGCAGTCATCTGACATCCTATTTTCAGTCTGTTTGTGATGACATGCCCTCTGACATTTTTTATAATGTCAGTGACTTTTAAAATTAGAGTTCAATCAACTAATTTTCAGTGCTCTTGTGCAGCAGATCTCAAAAAGATGAGGAGTCCACTAAACTGGTTTTAATCTCCTTGCTGCTGCTGTTGTTGCTCGTACGCTATAAAATGGCAAAGTGAATGAAAGGACATTCTGGCATGGGAAAAAGTCCACAATTAGGTAGCTGTAACCAAGAACCCAGTGAATCCTATTCGTTTCATAATGGGAAAAAAACTCTTAGTCAAGGCCTCAAATGGTCTGTCTTTTGGGGAGCGTTTTATTCCTCTGTTTATCTATCTCATAAGGCAAACATCTGTTCAAAATCAGGTAAACTTCAGTTGAAACTTTAACTACAGAATAGCTACAGTCAATTCAGGATAACTTCAGTTAGAAGAACTCATTCACCAGAGCCCTTGAAAAAATTATTCGATATACATATGCAAAAAAAACTACAAACAACAAATTATTTTACAGAAGTAAGCACACATTAAAATCTGCATTGTAACGCATGTAACTTTAAGGTTGGAGTGTATAAAGGGTTTCCATGCAAAACAGTAAGGAAACAAATAGGCATTTGCAATTTTTTCCTTTTATGGAATCGTGGCAAAGTAACAGGGTATTCAAAAGGAAATCAAATGGAAAATGTAAAAGTGAAGGCACTTCAGAAGCCACTTCTGTATGAGAAGAGATCTTAATGTGGACCTGCATCAACAGTAGGAATGACCGGATTTGACACAAGAAGATAATGCAATCAGGTTGTTACTGGTGCTGATACGTAAATCAAAGCAGAGCTGCAAGAAATGGGCTGTTCAACTTCAATGAGCATTAAATGAGAGAAAGCAAACGCAAAGCATCCATGAAGTTCATGCAATGTGAGGCAAGCCCAAAGGAATTCAAAACTCCAAGTAAACAAAACTGCTAACCAGTGACCCAGTGGGAGAAGGGCAGTTACAGCAGCTCAGATCCTCTGTGTTTACAGCTCAGTCAGTGCTTTCAAGTCTTGCTGCTACACATACATCGACAGGGGGACAGACAAGGAGAAGGAGGATGTGAAAGGGAAACACCATTATGGCAGCAAGTGCTGTGGAGCAGAAAGAGCTACAGTCACAAAGGCAGCATCTCTTGGTGAAAAAAGCTTAATACCTGGAACCAACGCAAACTCTGATTATGAATGCAGAAGGCAGTTTTGGTGAGAGTGAAAAAGGAAGGGCAGAGTTCAAAATCCATGACGTGAATAAGGAGAAAGAAACATGAAAAAAAAAAAAAAAAAAAAAAAAAGGAGCATTGACAAAGCATATTTCAATAAACACTGGTAGGTAAAATTTCATGAGAAGAGTCTAAAGAAGAAAGGAGAAAAGGAAAGCTGAAAATTACTCCAAGAACAATACTAAGAGACCTAGTGCTAAGTATCTTTTTGCAGAACATGGAAAGGTAGATGGGAAGGAAGCAGGAAACCAACCTGAATAAATCAGGCACTTTGCTGAGCTCAGGCATCAGAAGAAAGCACACAGACCAGGCCATTAAGAGGATACAGGGATGTGTCTACCTGAAGGATAAAGGGATGCAGCTGAAAAGTAACAAGAAAATATCCCCTTCCATTACCAACAGAGACAGGAACACAAAGGAAAGTGTTAAGGGGAACGGACAGATGACACTTTAAAGGCCAAATCATATCAGGGGGCCAGATAATTAAGAAGGTAGAGAGCAAGCATCTAACACTGTGCTATTAACATCAGCATTACGAAAGCTAAAGCTATGATAGCCTAGGACAACAAAGAAAAAAAGAAAAAAGAAAAAAAAAAAAAAGAAAAAACAACACCCAGAGGAATACATTTTCACGTTGTCTGATTGTGATGAACTTCTTCCTCTGAATACTTGGAGAAATGGCTGAAGTAATTTCAGTTCATGGAGGATATGAATCATAGAGAGCAGAAGAGATTTTCAGAAGTCTGGAAAGAGGAAACATGGTGTCTAGCTTTAAAAAATTATGCTAGGGAATTACCGACTACTCAGTTTAACTTTCATCCCAAGAAAAAATACTGAAGCAAATAATCGAACTATAAGTAAGAAGCTAAAAGGATAAGTATGAAGAGATGAGTAACATGCCCTGTTGAATTGTCAGAAAGAAATTGTGTCAAGCCAATTTAATTTCTTTGTGTGACAGGTAATGGGCCTTGGGCATAGGTGACAAGCAATAGATGCCATATATCTTGACTTTTAGTAGGATTTGTGACACTAGTGCCTGCAATACTCTCTTTGGCAATCTCAGAAAACATGGACTAGTAATGACTCAAGGGTAGGTGTAAAACCAGTGGCACTGTCTTACTTTGAGGGCTGTTCTCAGTAGTTTGTGTCAAAAAAGAAAGCTGTACCAAGACTCCAGGGCCCAAAATAGTAAGCATCTTCCTCAAACTGAATGATAGAGTGCAATGGAGAACTCGCTTACAAATTGTGTAGGTGACACCTTGCAAAGAAGACTGCAAGCTAAAATTAGAATTTAAAAGGATCTTTACAAAGTGGAGAAGCACTCTTAAAAATGGAATTAACTGAACAAAAATATCAATTAAAGCCTTGACCAAGATTAAACAACTGAATAGTCGTAAGATACTGGAACATCTAAATAGATAGAAGTTCTTCAGAAAATCAGAGGTGGGTGGAATGCAGTGGTTTTCAAACTGGACTTATGTAAGTAGTGTTGTATCATTGTAAAAAGGGCAAATATTGTGTAGACACGGGAATTTGGATGCTCTTGATCCTTCTAATGTACCAAGTGTTGAGTGGCTTCAGCTAGAATGCTGTGTCCTGTTTCGCACAGGACAATCACAGAGAGATGCAGACAAAGCTTAACAGAGAGCAAATAGAAATGCTTACAATTCCAGAAAACACTTGTTTCAAGGGGAATTTGAAAGAACTTGAGCTAATCAGTTATCAGAAGGGAGGACTGGATGAGGCATGACAACAGTCTTCAACGTACACCCAAGATTGTTTGCAAAAGGGAAGGGAATAACACCAACAGAACAAGGCATAACTAGGCTTAAATTTCAGCAAGAAAAATGTACGGCAGCTAGCAAGAGAAATTACAACTCTATTGGTAAGAACAGTAAAGTACTAAAAAAGTCTGTGTGGGGAGGCTGTGAAGCTCCATTACTGAACAGTTTTCAAACCATATCACGTGAAGGAATAAAAGGTACAGGTGACTCCGCTTCAGGGTTGAGAGATGGGCTTGTGATATCTTTAGGACTGCTCTAGTTGGTTTTTGTTTGTTTGTTTGTTTGTTTATTTGTTTTGAATACTATGTGAAAATGCTTAGGTAGAAGTGCTTGGAATGCTGGTTTCAACTTGGCTTTCCAGTAACTATCATGTTTGAGAGATTCAGTCAAAAATGGAAAAATGCTTTTGGTGCATTTCCTGTCAAGTGTGTGAGCGGTTGCTGCTCTGAAGGATGAAATCACTAGAACTTTGCCTTCTGAGAATCAGATGGTGAGAGTATGTTACAGCAAGGGTTATACTGGCATCAACTCAAAGATATCATTTATCAGAGAAAACTTAACATTGTATTGTGGCTTAAAGCTTGTTAACACTTGCTCTTATAAAGCCCCAAGCATCTGGGCAACATATTCCTAGAGAGAAGCGTAAGCTGATTTGAGTAAAACAAGAGCAACTGTGTGGGATTTAACTTGAATGTGAGATCTCAGATTTCCATTGTGCAAACTGTCTTTGAGTATGCTGGTAGGCTAAGAGACATGCTGAGATCTTAGGGGAATACTTTTACACACAATCTTGAAGTAATTGAATTAAATCACTCCTCCACACATCAAGTTTTCACAAGGTGAACTAACAATAAATACACAAATAATATCTGTGTAAAGGTTTCATTAAGATCACTTACAGTTAGAGTTAGATTTTATTTTATTTTTTGTCATCTCCAAACGACATCGATTTTCTAGAGCAAGCCTTTCCAACTTCTTGATGACCAGAATGGCAAATTCTGCCTGAATGGCAAACATACCTTACTGTATTGCATACCACCTTGTGGCAGCAAGAATTGTCCCTGGGACCACAATTCAGCCTGGAGGCTACCAGAAAACAGCCGTGAGTTGTAAGAAGTCGAGGGGCTTCAACCACTGATTTTTCTGTCACATGAGATCTTGATACTACTTGACCAGAAGTATGCTGGCAGAAAAATCACACCCTTACAGAAGGTCCAGCTGAAAGTTCTTTGAAGGAGATACAAACAAGAGAGGTTCTAATTCAGCTCCTGTCCTTCTTTGCCCTCCCTTCCTAAAATCCAATCTGCAAAATTAAGTTCTATTCTTACCTTCTTTCAACTAGTCAGAGCATATGCCTGTTTCTCTTCAACCTTCTAAAAAGACACTTCTGATTCTTTCACTGCCCTACAAACAGTACTGCCTGTACTGTTACAGGCAGTACTGTTTGTAGGGCAGTAACCCTACAATGTTGAGTGCCATGGACTCTATTTTAATGACGGGGAACTCAAACTAAGTGTACTGCCTTAATGGGTCTGGCTTTATCTGACTTTATTGCACCTAAATAAGAAGGCAGAGCACAGCTAAATCCAAAGATACCTAAGACACCAGAGAAGCACCATTTTCCATTAGTTCTGACACATAAACAGTGGTCTCTCAGCAGTTATATCCCCACAAACTTCAGAAATAAGTTCAGAGAAGTTCAGAAAAATCTTTAGATAAGAACATGAGAGGCCCAGAAATTGCTTCTTATTCCCCAAAAGAAAACTGACTTATTAGACAACAGACAACTCCCCCCATATTGTGATGTTGCTGTTACAATTACACTACCTGAATGGAAAGCTTCAGCTTGAGCGTTTTCTGACACCTGGGAATCCAACCGCAGAACAAATGAGACTATATGAGCTCCAGCACCCAGGAAATTATGTGTTTTTAGCTCAGTTAAAGAAATTTCAGGCTACTATTACTGCCAAATTCAGAGATCCTACATTCCAGAGGAAACCAAGCCACTGTCAGGTGGTCTGAAAACATGAGAGCCATGGAAGAGATCTGGCCTTGACCTAAGGCTGCCCCACATTGCTCCTCTTGGCTTGCCCTGAAGGGAAAGGCAGGCAAGGCAGGAGGGATGGGGCAGCCCCTGTACTCTGCACAGTCCTTGCAGACAGCTGATAGGGCCATGGCTGAGACTTGTGGCTTGTGGCTATGACAGGCAGATTAGGTGATGATTTGACAGGTGTCTGAAGCAAAACCCTGAGCCACCCCATGCAATCCTGCAGTATTTCCAGGCAGCCCTTTGTTTAAAGGGAAGCATCTGAAGTGGTAGGCTGATCCTGCTCCTACAAGCAAGTACTACTTGGATGGCTGCTCCCACCTACTTGCATGTCCCCCACAGTACCTGAAGTAAAGCTCTTCCCTATTGTTTCATAGAATCAGAGAATCATGGAATGGCCTGGGTTGAAAAGGACCACAATGCCGATCTAGTTTCAACCCCCTGCTATGTGCAGGGTCGTCAACCACCAGAGCAGGCTGCCCAGAGCCACATCCAGCCTGGCCTTGAATGCCTCCAGGGATGGGGCATCCACAACCTTCTTGGGCAACCTGTTCCAGTGCATCACCACCCTCTGTGTGAAAAACCTCCTCCTAATATCTAACCTAAACCTCCCCCATCTGAGTTTAAAACCATTCCCCCTTGTCCTGTCACTATCCACCCTCGTAAACAGTCATTCCCCCTCCTGTTTATACACTTCCTTCAAGTATTAGAAGACAATGAGGTCTCCCCATAGCCTTCTCCAAGCTACTACTTGGCACTCCAGTGTTTCCAGTATGCCCACAAACTGCTGTGCAACAGGCATTTGATCAGGAAGGGTATAGCTGCCTTCAAGGTTTCACAGCCACCAGAAGTAGTCCACGGTGATCTTGAGTACCTAAACCATGTGACTGGTGGGAAAGAGCCACAGTACCTGATCTGTGCAAGAGCTGAGGTTTAGAGAATGGGATCAGACCAGAGGATAAACATGAGATCAGAGACTGGCAGAATTCTGCAGGTGAGAATGTACTTCTTGAGGTCTCTAGTCCAGTTCCTGCTGACAGCATGGCCACCGAGACCAAGACCAGTTCTGAGCACTTCCCTCATAGCAGGTTTGCTTCTTGGGCTTCAGTCCTCTGTGATGGTGCATCTCTGCTGTGTTCACACTGCTTATCCTTCTGCTTGCTTGAGATCTGATGATCTGTTCTGCCTGGGTTGCTAGCTGGCTTGTATTAGCATGTAAGTATTTTGGAAGAGAGAAAGATGCTTTAAATGACATAAACAAAAGAAGCACCCATAAATTGCCTTGGATCCCTGAAACAGATTTGTTTCTTTCTCTGTCAGAGACATCTCACTTCTAGTAGGGTTCATATATCCTAATATTTTACCTATAAAATAGACTTCTATCATAATCTCCCATTATAGCTTACACACTTCCAGACAGCATTTCATCCCATCCAAAAATACTTACTTTGGGTGGTCTTACCCAGTCTTTAAGCTCCCATGAAGAAGGAGAATGTAACGCTCTTTTATATCATGGCGGTATTACAGGCCTCAATGTATTCAGGCCTGCAGATACTGACTGTGACCAAGAGCACAGAAGAACTAGATACACAAACCTACTCTGAAAACATTCACTCACTCTTACTCATCCTGATCAACAGAGCTGGATAAAATATTTGCGGCACAGTTTTCTAAAAAATTTGGCAATGTTTCTTCATGAAATTTTGGCACACGGACATTTTTTGACTAATTTGCTCCTTATGCAAACGTATTCAAGAGAAAATTGATGTGAACATATTTCAGCCTATGGACTAAACATAAAACTTTTCCACACGACTACAACAAATTAAAATTTTCAAAAGCATATGTGAAATGTATTTATTTTTGGCTAAGTAAGGGACAAAGCAATAGCATCCTCACGCATTTCTATTTGAGTAGCTTAAACCGTAACACCCAACTGTAATTCTTTCAAGAATTTGTATGCTCTGAGAAAGCCAGGTAGCAAATCACTTGTTATGACAAAGAAAATTTAAATAATTAAATTATTATTAAATAATAAAAACTAGTGGTTCTCCCTGACCAGATGAGTTCAAGCTGTAAGGGCTTTCTGGAATAAGCAAGCACACTTTTTCATTGCTTATTTCTGTGATTCCATAATCATAAACAAAATTCACCCAGGAAACGTTTCTGAAAGAGGGCTGACAATGCCTTGCCCACACACAGAGAGAGGGAAGGAGATGAGGTCCCACATCAGAGCTGGAAGACCTCTGAAATTCTTCTACTGAAGGTGGGTGTACCTGCATGCAGTGCTCCGTGCAGACTGGAAAGCCAGGGACAACCAGCCAGGGGATAACAGTGGCCTATAAGGTTTGTGATTGAGATTAGAGGTAGCAGAACAAACCCTGCACCTCTCTTCCTGCAACAGCAAGAATTACTCAGGCTCTGGGTGCAATTCTATAGACAAGCTGTTGAACTAGGCCAGTTCTGAGAGCAATCCCACTGGAAAGTCTGGTACAGGAGCTCCAGCTATTGCATTGCAGCTCCTGAAGAAACAAACATTAGTAAATGCTTCTCTTTATGGAATTCATTTAGCATAGCTCTTTCTGACGACAGGCTGCTGGGGAGCAGAGTTATGACATCCAGAAACTGACAACAAGAGCAATAAAAACTGACATATATCATGAAAGCCAAGCTATGGTACTATGTGTAATTAACAGAGAGTGTAATTATTCACCTCAAGAAGGACTTTGATGGATGCCTCCTAGTTAATTCCTTTTTTCCTGTGTTTTATCTTCTCGCTTTCATGACAGCTAGCTTGCAGTGTTCAGCTTTTTGCCTTGTTTCTGGTCCAGAGATGTTCTATCTTTACGGCCCAAAGCCAGGCTTGGATCAAGCCCAGGATCAACATTTTGTCAAACCCTAGAGGTGTTTATTTCAGGCCCAGCTCTTGGAGCTGAGGTGGCATTATGTTAGCACCGGACTGGCTAGATAGATGTGTGTACTGATACTCTGAGCATGCTCAGTATCACTCACACATTTCCAGAATCGTGAGTATATTCCTGTGCATAAAAGCACACTTTCCTTTTCATAAAAGCACTGTGTCTCTCCTTCTTAGTGTCCACTAAACCGTGACCCAAGTCACAGCTGGAAGAGGAGTGTTTATATTCCCTAAATTCTTCATATTATCAGGAAATAGTAACAGAAAAGAGAGCATCAGGCAGAATTTGAACAGCTGCCCAGTGCCAATAAGCTGCAGAGGAGGCACTTAAAACGCCACAGTGCCTTTCACACAGTGGACACTGTTGTATTTGCTGGCACGCACCGCTTTTGCATGGGAGGAGAAGAAACTGGGAAGGATTTGGCTCAAGCTCTGATAATCAGAGGGAGAAGCTGCTACTATATAAATGTGATCATTTAAAAACATTGCAGCCATGGGTAATGTGATCTAGCTGATGCTCCGGGGACTGGACAGAAATTTAAGCATGGTCACATGGATTTGAAGAGCTCCACAACCCTTAATTGAAAGAGAAATTCATAACCTCAGGACAAAATGACCCAGCCTTATCTAAAGCCAACTGAAGGCAACTAGGATTATTCCACAGGCTTTTGGGGGCATTGAATGAGACCCCAAATGGATGCAAACCTCTGAAGAAGTTACGCTATCTTAACCCAGAAACAGAGACATTGTAAAAGGCAGCAGAACGCACAGCTGGGCTCTATGACTCAGTGATGAATGAGTGTGTATGCTGCATCATTCAAAAAGAGAAAACTGGAGAAGAAGGGAATGTGAAAAAGAATCCAAAAGAGAAATACAAATTCTCATTATCACAAACCCCCCAGCCACACAACAATGTTGAGTACAGAAGCCAAGAAAGGCCCAGAATCATTAATTCAAAGCTGTGGCACACATATTATGCCTGCACATTTAGTGAGCAGAAAGTAACGGCATATATATTTTTGTTGGCACAGAGAGTGCAGAATAAATGGCTCAGACAGGCAAACACAGCTAAACGTTAATGGCATGGCTGTATTTTTTTAAATTGGGAAACTGCAGTGTGTTCCAGGGAAAATACTAGGACTTGAAAGTGACATAGCCTGAGTAAGTAAAAAGTGATGTGTGCCGTAATCTCTGCAGAATCCTAAACAGACTACAGGAATCCTCACATCTCCAAACACCACTTTGATAAATTAATAATTCTCATGTGAGGCCCGCCCAGAAAAGGGTATAATTCACCCTAACAAGTGGAAAAACTAAATCTGACCATTTGAAAAAGCAAATGCTTGCTGGTACAGAAGAAAAATTTACAGTTTGAAGGAATTATGTGGTTGTAACTGAGTAGTCAAATATGCTGCGGATGTGTATTGATTCACATGAATGAATTGAAGCCATAAAATCTATATAGCATCCGATCAAAATCACCCCCCCACCCCCCCCCCCAAAAAAAGGACAGTTAATACCTTAGCAGGAAAAAAACAAACAAATAAAGAAACAAAAACCAGAAATATGGTAAATCTTATATATAAGACACGACTTTTGGGGGGGAGAAGAAATTAGCACAGGCTCCAAACTAGTTATTTTTAATACACCACTTGGATATTATACAGTGAATTGAAGCAAAGGCCATTTGGTACAAGTTCTGCTCCCGAGGTATTACGAAGAGTAATTGCACAGATCTTTGAGGGATTACGAGGTGTCAGACTTTTAATGGATGATGTTTTAATTTGGGTACAGGGAAGTTAACGCAAAGAAAGACTTTGGCAAGCCTTGAAGGAAGCTAGAAAGTGATGCTGATCCAGTACATAAAATACCTGTGAATCTAAAACAGAACCTTGTGGGCAGAGATCAGGCCAAAGTGACTTAACTGGAGCTCCAGACAAAGCAAATGCCATGGCAGGATCTTCATCTTATCATGCAAATTAGATCTATGCAGATTTATGGAGATGCTCAACTGTGTTCTGTAAGTCATACTAATTCTAACTAAGGTCAGTGTGTCCTTAAGGAATTAGTGGAAAATTAAGCTACCTGGTACTGGGGGGATTAATAAGAACAAGCTAACAAACAGTTAAAAACACTGACTCTAATCCACCAGTTTAAAAATATCGTAATGACTAAGCTATTTGGGCATCCTCTAGACATTGTCTGAAAAGCCAAAATACACACGTATCTTACCTTTTTAGACCAAGATTTCTAAACAGAATAGACAGAAGCTATTGCCAGGTTGACAAAGAAGCGCCAGTAATTGTATTTGCTTCTTTAAACTTCCTTCAATCTAGATAAATATGAACGATACTGAGGAAAGAGACAACAAAGCACTTTGAAGTGGCTGTAAAAAATCTTTTGCCTAATTTTCACAGATACTAAGCATTAGCTTGAATTGGAAATGCAGACAGCAAGCACCTTGCAAAATCAGTCCATTTGTCTTCAGCATCATCTACAACTTCATAGATAAAGCTGATGTTCTTTTACCAGGGAAAATGATTGCATAGATACAAATTGCTGCGATGCCCAGTGTCCAATGCACAGCTGTATTCCAGGCTGAAAGCTGAAGGTTTAAAAAATCTATGTTACGTTATTTGGGGTTCTAATTGAACTAAAAAAATGCATGGCAGACATTGCTATCACAGCAATGAAAAGTGGATGGTATTTAGATTCACTGAGGCTGTGTTTCCTGTTATATTAAAGATGTACTGTAAAGATCGCATCAGCAAGAACTGAAATGCAGCTATATCTGTGGTGTGGGATGCAGCAATTGTTCTGCAGTGCTGAAGTAGGCCAGAAAAAAAAAAAAGGGAAGAGGGAGGAAAATTCTAATTGCAAAGAGAAGGAATTCTGAAAGTGGAATGCAATAATCTGTATCAGAATCCGGCCCAAGATGTTGATGTTAACATCCCTACTTTTATGAGAAATATCATATGACTTCAAAAGGCAACAGATGATCAGCACCTCGTTTCATATGACATCCAGAAGACCACTCCACCAGCAGCATAACGATCTGTGTGATGCAGCAGCAGGACAGCTGATCAGTTCTGGCTTACAGAACTTGCCTCTGTGGAGCTCACAGCAGGAGGTTCCTGGGCTTCTCACTGTCAGGGAACTGGCCCCATCTTACACTCTTTAGTTGGAGAGATCAATCACGATCACCATATTAGTTAATATGGCTTCGTGCCGTAATGTATCATGCCTCGAGAAGTAGGTGAAGTGAAGCAGTGACAGGTTTAAAGTCGGCAAAGTTCATAAGAAACACGAATTTAGCAGTTTTCAGCAAATAACATGAAACACAGAAAAAAGTGTTATCCATTATCATGGAAAGTGTGCAATAAATGGGTTAACTGTTCTCTATGGGAAGCCCAGGACTGTATGTTGGTGAGTTTAACAGGATGGGATAAAACATGAGCCCTGCAGCGCCTGTTACTCTACTTTGTTACTTGAGGCATCTTCATAAGCCACCCTATAGGACTGTAGGGCATGAAGGAAGGTGGGCCACAGGTGGGGAGTCACTGCCAGCAGCACTGGTGGGCAGCGAACCCACTGCTGGGCACAGAGATTTGCAGATATTGCAGCAAGAGCCCACGGTGTTCTGTGCTCCTGGGCTTAAGGTGTATTGTGTCACTCGCCCACTTGTTCCCAGCTACTGAGTCACAGTTTCCTGAGGCTCCTTCTGATCTGCAGAGAAACGCTGCTGCAGGAGCGCACAGGTTAAAACACTGTGCTTTGTGGTCTCTTTCTCAAGGCTTTGTTTCCCTTTCTCTGTCCCCCTCCCTTTTCTCTCTCTCCCTTTCCTCATTATTGCGGCAAGGGAAGGAAAGCAAAGAAAACACTTCAGAAATGAAAGATTAGTTTGCTGTATCATAAAGATGAGCTTTGTAATCACTTTCCTTTAAGCAAAGAATTAAAAGATAATAAAAGCCCTAATTAAGGACCTCGTTAGCTTAACTAGATTTTCATATGCAAAGTGATGTTTGCCACGTGCTGCTGCTGCCTGAAAATGCCGCCTGGCCCTACATGGAGAACACCTGTGCCAACTCCTTACCCTATTCTCCATCTTCATTTCACTTATCTTTGTTTCTTTCCTCCTCTGTTCTTGTCTGAACCAGATTTCAATAGGCACTGGCTGCACTCGGAGCACACTGGGCAGTCTCAGCATCCCTTACAAACTACATGAAAGAAACCCACGTGAGACGAAATGGCACAGAAGACAGAGTAGAGCAGAAAGGGCCAACCAGAAACAGCCAAACTGAGGTCACAGGTTTGGCTGAAGAGGAAGACAGTGGTAACACGCAGGAACCGCTCAGTCCCACAGGGTCCAGTGGCCAGGTGCAGGATACCTCCGCATCCAGCTGAGCAGAAGGAAACTCTGAGTTGCTCTAAACTGTTTCAGAGCAGAGCTGGAGGGAGCAGGTGTTCCTGCATCTTGGTCCTGTACAGAACCAAGCAAAGTTTGGGCAAGGCCTGGTGTTAGGAGTTTGGGTTGATCCTCAGCCAGAAAAAGAAAAGCTAGAAAAAAGTGAAGACGGATCCTTAAAAACACTCTCCTAGCGTCTTTCCAGACTTTTCTCCTTGGTCCCACGAGATCCTTTTGCAGTCCAGCAGTGAGGTAGGTATGCATTTGGAAAAGTGTCTCATAGGGGCAACTAGGAAACCATTAATGCGAGCACAGGTGAGTGAACAAAATGACTGCTTGCTGCTGTGTGAGAAAGCTGCCTGTCCTGGCTGCACAAGGAGCACTCTGCTATTTGCAGGCACTGCAGAGGCCATGGCAGAATGAGAAGCAAGCATCAGAATGGCTGTAACAATCAGATAAATTCCTACAGCTGGGATCTCAGCACGAGATGGGAATCGGGAATTTCATCCTCGTTAGAACTATAATCGGAGCCTCATTCTACTCCGTTTAAGTCCTGCTGTGAACAGGAGCCAGAACCTCATGGTGCTGAGCAAGGAGGTCACCCTGGGGTGACACCGAGGGACGTGCCAGCCACTAGCAGGGCAGGCACCAAGGCAGAGACCTCCGAGGCCTAGCCACAGCTTGCAGAAGTATGCAAAGACCTCCTTTTGAGGCCCCTGGCTTTCAACTTTTTTTTTTTTTTTTTTTTAATTTAATTTAGAGGATAAGAAAGATGACCATCCAGTGGTTCTAGTGCTGACTAGAGATAAGTCTGCAATAGAGCCTCAGCCTTCAGCTGGAGCCCCTCAGTGCGAAAGGCTGGGCAATCCCAAACCAGAGCTGGCACACCTCAGATCCTGAATCTGAACACCCACTGGTATGGTCAGTGATCCCTGTCTCAATTTGTAGTGCAGGCAAAGATATAAAGATACCCTACAGAGCATCACCAGACTGGAGACTCGGTCATTTTTTTATTATTATTATTAGCTGAGAATTTTCTTTGTTTAATATAACTGATTCTTGTCTTTCCCCTACAAAACATGGGAGTGGCTAAATGTGGGGGCCTTCATTTATTTTGGAACAGAGAAAAGCTATAAACCAGATCCAGCCACTACATCTACCCTTCAGACACCAGGCTCCTGGCTGGGGCCATCTCTCATCGTTATCTGTACTCATGCAGAGGAGGAAATTGCCAATGTGCCTTAAATATAGTTTAAAAATAATCATCAGCAGTCAGAGTACTTCTACTACATTACGGATTGAGAGTGAGGCAATTCGTTACTGGGGGTCAGGCAAACTACCTTAATTTGGCCTTCTACCATTTCCCACCTTGTGGACCAACAAGTGCCTCGTAACTATTAGAACAACTTCACAGAATGTTACAATTACTCATGTCAAATGAAAACGTAATGCAGTTAACGCGCATGCTGGCTCCCTGCTGCTACTGCTGATGATTATTGCTATTAGAGCATGACCAAACAGTCATTCAAATATAAACAGCAGATTTGTTTTGATGGTGTTCGTGGCCCATTTTATTCGCTTGCTGCGAACATTAACACAAATGGCTTTGGTTTGCAAGACTGTCCCCAGGGAGCAAGACAGGAGTATGGTTGTGCTGACTATGTATCAGTGCTGGAAGATTTTGCACGATGCTCTGCAAAACTCGAGAGCCACATCTGATAAAACAGCAAGGCTGTGCAAGTGGTGGGCACACGAGATGGGCGGAGTACCTGAACTAAAAAACACAGTGATCTTCTGATGGGCAGCTCTCACTGAAACACATTCCTACCAGCCACCCAATGAAAGCTTAGGAACAACGGCTACATCAGATCCTGGTACCTGGCTCATTCGCCATCTTCTGTTCCAAAGCTTGCTAAAGGAAAACGTGTCTGTCCATTGACTTAAATGGTTTGTTTGTTATACTGTAACACATGGGGCTAAACTGACTAAAGGCTCTGCTCGGCGTGAAAAGATTACTTGATTAAGAAGATTAATTCTTATTATTGCTTTCTTTTCTGTGTTTTTCTTTAGTGGAACTCCTTATCTTTACATCAGTTTCCAAGATGGGAGCTCTGCTGCTCTCTCCATCTTGTCTGAGCTGCTTACTGCAAGTGGATTTTGCCTCTGTAAAGATCAGAGCTAATCCTAATGGCCACTGACGTGATTACACTACGCAGCCGACTGCAGAACGGCTCCTCTGCAGAAGGACGGATGCAGAAGGTGGCACTCCCAAGGTGCCAGGGATGCAAATAATTACATAGCTGCACAAGGCCAGGACTCTTGCCAGATGCTTTGATAGCAGCTCCCGGTTATCTCCTTCACAGAAGAACATACTCAGGAATATGCACTCTGAGAAAAGGCTGAGACACTCTGCACATCACAGGACTGGCAGAGGCTGGGCCACGGACCCCAGGTGCATTAATTCTGGTCTGTCTGTGAGGTGCCAGCCTCCTCTGAGGATTGAGGTGCCCAGGACAGTGCTGCCGGCTGGCACAAATGGGACTGCTTAAGGGCCTGAGTCATGAAAATGAGCAAGAATACAGGAAATGCAGTGAGCAGATGTTCTTCGAAGGCCTTTTTGGTGGAGAGCTAGATACAGGATATTAATATCCTTAGCATACAAAAGGCAGACAGGCTACACAAGTGCTCCTTTTGAACTGGAATATAGTGCCCGAGCACTCATTACCAGGTTGATTTCTAGCATCAGTTAAAGGAGAGGTTACTAGATGTGCAATGTGCTGAGAGCTAAGGATGCTTGGGGTACTTCCTCAAGCTTCCCCTAGTCTGGGTATTTCTCCACACAGCAAAAAGATTCGATTTCTTCAGGCTACAGCAAAGACAACTGAGAAGAAACATGACAGAAATGTAAGATAATGAGTAACGTAAAAAGCAAGGAAGACACTTCCAGTATAAGCAGTGGATATATAACCAAAAGAAACAGGCAGGTGATAAGTAAATGCCCAACAAAGCAGGCAGTGAATGTTTCAGTGGTAGAACTCACTGCCACAGGACAGGGCAGGGTCAGGAAGCATACT
Source organism: Alectoris magna (assembly GCA_030625065.1). Classification (NCBI taxonomy): domain Eukaryota; kingdom Metazoa; phylum Chordata; class Aves; order Galliformes; family Phasianidae; genus Alectoris; species Alectoris magna. Next base: position 115,125,872 of record CM060560.1, read on the forward strand.
GCAGTTCAAACCATGAACCTTCAAACACGGAGCAGGCACTGCAGGATAACTGGGGGCTCAGACAGCGTAACAGGGAGGTATCATTACACACCCACACCATTCTTATATTTGTCTCCTGGCATCTGCTGCAGGTCACTGAGGGAGACATATGGAGGAAAAGCAGTTAGATGGATTTTTGGTTCTGCCTGGTATGGCAGTCCTTACGTTACTGACTAATTGGGTGAGCTGTGCTGCTCAGATCCTTAAGCAGGAAGCTAGGCATGTCTGTGCTTGGAGAGCTATGCAATGATGTGTTTCTTTTTCTTTCTCTTGTTCTTTTCCTGTTTTTGTTTTTTTTTTTAATTGCACATGCTGTTCCACTGATCCTACAGACCATCTCAAAGATTGGAACAGGAGCACCTGGCACTTTGTTCCTCTGAGCAGGTACAGAGAGTCCCATCTACGCAGCACCAAGATGCAGTGTGATGAGGGGACACCATTACTGCAGCTATCCACTATCATTCACCGGTAACATGATTCTAGGAGGAGACGTGTGCAAGCAGCAACGCCATTCTAAGGAAACCTGGGAGCTGGAAGAGCCAGCACAGTGTGGCAGGGTTCACTGAGGAAGATCTTCCTCTATGTCTCAGTAAACCTGAGATAGTGCAGGCTTGCAAAGCAAGTGCAAATGTGAGATAAATATATAGAGATGCACAGGCATCTACAAAAGGAAAAGGAGAGAGAAGAGAGAGGAGAATATCTGCAAATATTTTTTACAGAGCACATATTTATAGTGTTTATCAGAGTCCAGCCATCCATGCAGTCTACAGGAAAGTGCAGCCTGCATGGCAGTGGTTTGTCTGAAATCAGGTGTGTGCAAGTATCTTACAGGATTGTGCTACTAAATGCACTCCAACATAAGCAAGCAGAAAACTGCAGTGTAGGGATAAAAGGACAAATTCACGGGGAGTCATGTGAGTGGGGTACAGGGTTGCTCCCTGGATGGAAAAGAGGAGGATACGGGGAGCAATTCGTGTGGAGGTTTTCCTGTGCAGTGTGAATGAAGTTCCTCACAATTGGAATGTTTCTGCAAGTGAAGTAAGGTATTTCAGGCATGCATAAGAGGAAGGCATCCATCCCACTCACAGAGCACAGAGCTGAGCAGCTGAAAATACTTGTGTCAAATCCCCACTTAGGCATCTCCAGCCTTGCTCTCCCCCTGCTTCCCAATTCATTTCTCATTCTGCGGCTCTTCAGCACTAGGCCCTTCTCCTGATTAACATTTCAAGTCCATTGATAGTTTGTGCTGGCTTAGACAAACTAATCATCATTAGCACTTCAAAACCTGTCCAGCATTCCCTCCCAGAGTCACAGGTGCCACCCTCAGCTGTTAGGGGAAAAGACACCGCAGCCACAAGATGATCTTGCCAGGACATCAAGAGGCATCAGCTCACGGCCCTGGCAGGCAGGGAGATTGCCATCCTAAGGCTCTGGTCTCCCTGGATTGAGGCAGCAAAGTGTGAGGCCACGGAGCAGGAGGGTAGAGGGCTGCAAACATCTTCTAAGTGTTCATGCAGCCTTTACTAGACCTACTTCTCACTGGGGAAAAACAGAAGCGATATACCACATACAGTTATTTTCTTCCCACCCTGCCAACCTAGAAAGATATTCATCCCTAGAATTTGACCAGAATTTGCCAAGCCTTGTGTGGATACAGTCTGCATGCAGAAGGCTAGGTGCTTTACCCAGTGGCCTGTGTCTATTGCCTTGTGAAATAGGAAGAAGGGGAAAGCGACACCGAGATAGGGAATGATGCAGGAACAGGTGCCTTGGTGAGCTGCCCATGCCTGGCCTGAGCTGTAGCCAAGAGATACAAAGGCCATAGATAAATGCAAAATAATGAGAGGAAAAGGAAATGGAGCAATGCACTGGAAGATGCTCTGTGACACTTGGATACCAGTCTGCTGTTGCAATGCCAGGAAGGCTGAGGTGTGCCTCCATGCCTTTTCCTGGGCTTACTCAGATCCCCTCCACCAGACAGGGTCACCCCATACACCAATTTAAAGGACTGACAGTGCTTTTGCTGCAGTGGGGATCAGGTGGTATTCAACGCTGCCATGGGGAAGAAAAAGGGAAAGCTCCCTCTATGATTTCCACCTCACTTCTGCTAATGCCAGCTGGGCCCTGGAGTATGTTCAGGAGCACTCCAGAGATGAACCTGTCCTGACAGTGGCTGAAAAGAAATGGATTAGGCCAACGGACCTGCTTTTCAGCTTGGATGTAAGCAGGAGTTTTAACACAGCTCTGAAGGCATGTCTTCCTGGGTCTATTTGGATTCAAAATGCTATTGCTGGTCAAACTGTTGTTAAAAATAACAACCGTGAAATCACCAAAAAAACAGGAGAGGAGAGGAGAGGAGAGGAGAGGAGAGGAGAGGAGAGGAGAGGAGAGGAGAGGAGAGGAGAGGAGAGGAGAGGAGAGGAGAGGAGAGGAGAGGAGAGGAGAGGAGAGGAGAGGAGAGGAGAGGAGAGGAGAGGCTAGGGGAGGGGAGGGGAGGGGAGGGGAGGGGAGGGGAGGGGAGGGGAGGGGAGGGGAGGGGAGGGGAGGGGAGGGGAGGGGAGGGGAGAGGAGAGGAGAGGAGAGGAGAGGAGAGGAGAGGAGAGGAGAGGAGAGGAGAGGAGAGGAGAGGAGAGGAGAGGAGAGGAGAGGAGAGGAGAGGAGAGGAGAGGAGAGGAGAGGAGAGGAGAGGAGAGGAGAGGAGAGGAGAGGAGAGGAGAGGAGAGGAGAGGAGAGGAGAGGAGAGGAGAGGAGAGGAGGAGGCTGGGGCAATCACAGGCATTACTTTAGCAATTCTATCACTCCTCCTGCTATCCATTAGGAGACTGGGCCCGTGGGATCATCCTGCCTTCATGTTCCTATGAGACCAACATGCATGTACTGACAGTTTTTAGGACAGCAGCAGTTTCACAAGTAGATATAGTAGGCAGAAATACACTGGCATCTTCCAAGATCTGTTCCAACACAGTCAGTCACCCCTCCTCAATGTAAGTCCTCTGCCCCAGCAGGTATTTTCTCCCTCCCATAGCCCCACTAACTTCTCTGCCCTACCCTAATATCTTCTGACCCTTTAAAGTTGAGCTTCCCAAGCACTACAGTCATAATCTCTGGCCTCCTTGCCTGTAACCAGTAAGTGGCTGGGGGAAGGATGCGAGTGACTGTCAACAGCATCTGTACAGCCAAATGCAACAAGCACAGCAACGGAGAGACAGCCTAAGGCAGCAGCTCGGGTCTGTTGCAGGAAGCTGACAGAAGGGGGCAAAATCCATCTGCAGTCAGAGCCTGTTCTCTGCTTTTGCTTCACTTGCTGTCTCTCACCCTGGCTTCATCCCAGGCTTCATCCCTCACCACTCTTGCAACTTCAAGCCAGACTGGCTGACCCTGCAGAAGGATTCTGAGAACCCCCAGGAATGGGAAACAGAAATGAGGGAACAGGGATGACCAGCTTCAGACCACACAGTGCATGTCTGGGGTTCGATTCTCCTTTCCCTTGCATCATCTGTAGTTCGAGGGAGGATGGGTGCAGATCACGGTGCAGGCAGGACAGTAGGGTACGTGTGCATGTGGCTCTGGGCAGTGGGCAAGCAGGGCCCACCAATCTACAAGTATACAGGCAGGAAACAGCAGAAGAATTCTAGAACACAGGGCATGGAACATTCCCAAATGATGGTGTGTTAATTTAAATCCTTTTCCACATCGGTTTTGAGGTCAGCATTGTGCTTTAAGAAAGCTCTTGTGCAGCCCACACCACTGCCTCTCAGGGCACTGGGAGCTTCAATTCCCCATGAGGGGGTAATCTAGGGATGCTTGTGGGGTGACTTGTGCCAATCACAAGAGAATGAAAAATGGGAAGAGAAGAATGGGAAAGCAGGCAATTCCTCTCAAACGGTATTACGCACACTTTTTTGTGTGTGAATAAGCAACATTTCCTCCCCAGCTGGCTTGGTGACTTCTATTTCTGTATACATCAGTGAGTCCCTTTTCCTTACCTCATCTGACATGCGAACAGCAAACTCCTCTGAATTTTGTGCAAGCCTTACTATAGTTGGCAGCTGCCCTTAAAGCCCCTCTGCTAACAAACTCACATGGTTAACTGGGAAGGAGCTTTTGGTTTCCTCCTCCCTTACTTCTAGATTGCCTAAGGAGGCACCTGGGAAGGAATGAAATGGAAAAGGAATGAATGGAAATGGAAAAAAACCTCACAAAGTTCCGGGTTGGCTTCTCTATTTCTTGACCTGAGTTGCAGTGCTGTCTCCACAGGATGTCCTGGAGCTGATAACAATATCAGTAGTGGGACCTGCCATAAGCAGATCTGCCATGGCGTGCTGACCAACCACTGGTGGGAAAGGTCTTAAGTTTTAAGATCCATTTGACAGATGCTCCAGCCTGCGGTGCCCATCCGGCCAGCAGCCCATGGGGAGCCTCGGCTGTGATCTTTCCTCCTCACTCAAGCAGCTCTGATCAGGGTGATAGGGGGCGTATTTCTGTCCGTCCCTCGGGACAGCCCTCTCTCAAAGCTCTCAGGCAGGGCAGGAGAGATGTTAGCAGAGAAGCTAGATGAGAGCATCGATGCAGTGAGGTGAGAAGGTGCTATATCTCCCTGGATCAAAGTCTTCTGCTTCCCAAGCCTGGTGTGTGGTTACTAGTCCCTTGCAACCTTTACAAGCAGAGCTGGTGGGAAGGAGGAGGAGAGAGGAGCACCCAGAAGGAGCAATCTCTTTTGGTAGGGAGAAAGGGCTTTCATGTCCAGATCCTGATAGATGCTCCCAATACACACACCATATGCAGATGTGCACATAAGCAGATGCGCACATAAGAGATATGTGTGTTCAAGCTTAACAGAGAGACAACCTGAGGGTGTTTTTTCTTGGACACAGGATAGGCGGAAGCAGGGAGACCGTTCACACTTTGTTAATGTAGTCTGCAACCCATTTCTGATTATCTTATTTTCTCCTTCCTTTGGAAAGGTTCCTTGAGCCTCTTTATGAAACACCCATTCATAGCAATTACAGCAGCAAGAGAAGGAGATATGCTTAACACCCTAAAACTGCAAAACCCTAAATGGAAGAAGTATATCTTCTGAACTTAAGGCAAGCAGCAGGCTTATGGCATAAAGATTTTGCAAGTCTCTTGTTGGCCAAAACGTTTGAAGGATAATTTCCTGAAGAAGTTTCTTGGAAATAGATACTTACAACAGTGTTCATCATAAATCTGTGATTCCCGCTGTGCCCTGCTGAAGGATTTAAGTTGCTGGTCACACTTCAGTCTTATTCTCAACCATGCAGACCTAGGCAAGGATCTTTGGATTAAACTGGTGCTTTGGGCATTTTTTCCTCATTGCCAAGAAGAAGCTCATTTTTTTTCCTTTAGACCTTAGTTAGGTGTCCTGCTGAGAAACTGCAGGTCTCTCTCCTGAAGCACTGTGGTGAACAAGAGAGAGAGACAGCAAAAACTTCTTTTCTGTCTTGAGCGAGCAAAACTGACCTGGAGTCACACAGGAATTAGAGCAACAGTGGAGGAAGAGGCTATTTTTATCAGGTCGCTTTTTTTTTTGAGGCGAGGACCACATTTCAAGCTTTTAGTCTCCATTTTTCTCTCAGCTCTCTGAGGAGCTGGCAACCAGCAGCAGGGCCTGACCTCCAAAAAGAAGTAAGAACAATTAATACTGGAACAAACCCAGGGTCATCCAGGAATTTTGCAGCTGTCACTCTGCAGCACAGCGAGCCCTTGCCTGAACCTCACAGCAGTGATGAGAATGGGGCTCCTCTTGCCATGTTGGCAATTGCAAGCATTAGCTGGATGGGAGTTGGGAGGGCCTCATGGTACCTCCACAGGCCACAGCCAGGGGAGAGGCAGCAAGCGATGAAGGATGTTAGGTGATGAAAGGCTGCTTAAGTGAGGAAAGCTGTCTAAAACATTTCAAAGAAATTAAAGAAAGGAGAAATTAAGAAAGATGTTGAACCATAAGCCTAATTAGAGTAGCGGTGTAGTTATAGTCATGATAGCCTAAGGACACAATTAGATGTGTCTAGAGAGGAAGGCTGATCTTGTTGTTACAGCATAAAGGTAGGGGACAGGATAATACAGGCTGCAGTCTGGTGCTGCCTCCCAGATGTCTCTGATATGTTGCAGTGACTCCTTCTGACTCCATCGGGAAGCTCTCAACATCTCAATTTCAGTGTTTCTGAATACTTTGGGACTAGTCTGAGGATTTCCAAGCCCACCACGAGGCATTTTAATGGTATCCAAACATCAGGATCCCCTGTAGTATACTTAGATAGGAGATACTGGAGCAAAAGCTACTAAAGGAGAACAAAGCTTTTTGCCAAGAGAGCCAGGAGCAAAAAGCAACCAAGGCAGCTGCCCTAAATTAGCATGAAATATCTAAGCCAGTTGTTTCTAGTTTCACACAATCACATCCCAGTGGAGGAGATGCTCAAAGAGACACAGCCCTCCCCTTTGCTACTACAGATGGACATTCTTGAGCAAACTGACTTTGGTGGCCCTCAGTCGTCAGCAAACAAGCAAACACACTGCACTGCACGGGTATCATTCATGGCACAGCTCCGAGGCCCCAGCTGTTAGTCCCTCTTTGCCCAACGCTACTGCCCTCCTCACTGCATTCGCAGGAAGAGGTTGTGACAGCGGGAGTAAGAGGAGATAAATAGGAGATTGAGGCTGACACAAGCTATGTCTCTAGAAACCTTAGCAGGCAGGCACAGGCAGCTCGGCTGCACAGTCACTTCTCCAAGCGTGTGGTTGGGAGCTCTTGAGGGATGCATGGCACATGCTGGCAGAGTTCCACTGCAGAGGGCGATAGGGGAGATGCTGGACTCAGTGACCACGGCACCTAGGGGAAACAAAGCCCTCTGGCTTACGGGGATATGAGCCCCTGGCTTCTCAGATAAATGCTCAGCACAGCATGGAGACATCCTGACATGGATGCTCTGCAATAGCAGATGCCACCCAACAACTGAGCAAGCGATAAGGTGGGGGGATTGTCGTCACAGCTACCTGCAGAGATCCTGCAGGAGCCCTAGGCTTGAATATGCCTTGAGAGGCCTTGGTGAGAGGGAATATTTACCGTGCCACTTGAGTGCCAGCTCTACGTTGTCCATGGCATGAATTGACTGACACGCAGGTGCACAGATGTAAAAAAGGATGGATTGATTTATTGATCGAGGAAAGGCACAGTCTCCTTGACAGAGATGTGCTGTCAAATGGTGGCAGGACATGCTGCTAAAAGCCCTCCAGATTGATTACTTTACCTGCCACTAGATACTTCGCCACCTGGGCTCTTGCAGGTGAGGAGCAAGGGGAGATTTACATGTGGCTGCGAGTTGGACAGGGAAAGCACACTGGATAGAGAACCATAGGAGCTGGCTGGGACCTAGCATACCTCCTCTCCCTGCCTGGGGCTACCTCAGCCCACAGGGTGCAAAGGTGGCAGCAAGGAAACCTCCCCATGCCTGCAACCAAAAGAGGCACCGCAGCAAGCAACACCTGCAAATCCTGAAATGCTGCCATTGCCCTTCCCCATCTGTTCCCTTCTCTGGGATTAAACTACTCCCTTCTGTACAATGACACGACCTGGGAATTGCTCGGAGAGCAGCCAGGCACCTGGCCCAGTGCTGCTGTCAAAGCCCAGCACTTGGCAGCCTCATCCTCTTGCAAAGGCGCCATGGCAGCCTCAGGACCATGGAAGCAGCCTCCTTGCCACCTTGTCTCCAGCTCCAGTAGCACCATCCCAAAGCCTGCAGTTCTGTGGTCACTGGCCAGGTCCTAACGTTGCAGCGTGGACACGCTGAGCCAAGCACATCACTGATTTGTAATAAGCTTGTTTAGAGAACTGTAGCCTCAGACAGGCAGTAGACAACAGACGTAACAAAGAGAATCTTTTAAATGCTTCGGTGCTGCCCAATTTACCAAGCACAGTATGTTGGGAAAATGCTGCTCCAGAGCTGCTCTTGTACCTGTTAAAGGGCTTGATATTCCCCATACGTGTCAGCTCTGTTTTAATTCTGTGGGCATTCAGATCAGCTTTGGCTGCACACCAAATCCAGATGGCTCTCCACCTCTCTTGTGAAAAGTGTAAATAACACAGCAGACCAACCACGGGAAAAACAATGATCCCAAAAAGGCAGAGATGTGAGAGGCTAATTTGACTTTTGAACAAGCAGCTAACAGCTAAATTAGCATCCCCCTATCAGCTTCTTCACTGGACTGCAGCAAATGCCACAAGTGATTGGTGAGCACCCCATCCAGCCACAGTGACTGCGGGAAAGGCAGGAGCATGGCAGGAGCAGCTGTGCACCAGAAAGGGCAGGTGAGGTAAGCATGCAAGAGAGCACTGGGATGGAGCTCTCTGACCTCACGCTGCAGCTCAGATTGGCCTTGAGACAGGCACAGGTCTCCCAGCCCTGAGAGCAAGCAAAATGGTGATGAGAGAACAGTATCAATGTGAACAATCGTAATTCTGTTTCCTCTTTCACTGGCATTTCTATTCAAAGATCTCAAAGCCCTTTAAAAATTGTTTCAGATTAATCTCATTCATCACTTCAGCTCATTCCCTCTGCGTGTCACAACCCAATTTCGCTCTGCATTCATACATATGTACATTTGAGTGATGACCGATTCTATTGAAAGCAGCTGGTGATTTCAGTGCTTCTGGGTTTGGAGGGTATCTGGGTACTCAGAGGAGCTGCTGCACCCTGAAGCCAGGGGCCACATTTGAAACACAGTGTCACAGCGTTTCACAGCAGAAAGTGGGAACCATCTCCTGCTTGAATCAAAGAAAATGGGCCAAAAGCATCTTTCTCAACTACGCTCCAGCAGCCAAACATATCTTGAATCTTCCATTCCCTCACCCTCAGAGCTGGAGGGAGTGGTAAGAAAAGGATCCCAACAAGAAATCTGCCTACACTCATGAAAGAAACAGACAAAAGGAAAAATCACATGGAAATTTACACCGCAATAAAGTGATATTTTGGCTGAGCATGGATGTCCATTGCTAATCCTGGGGATAGGAGAGAAGGGATGGAGGAAGACATCTGTCATCATAGTTAGTGGTGCTTCTCACTGTACAGTTTTAATAATAAAGAAGATTCACCCAAATAGAGAGAATGATTGAACTGAAAAAGAAGAGAAAAGAGGGGAAAAAAATAAAAAAGATCCTAGGCAGTTGTGTAACTATTTTTCCCCTGGGCCTGGAGAATGTTTCCACTAAGTAATCCAAGACACTGCTTAAGATTCAAACTACCGCTTGCTGGGGAAAAGGGAGGGAGGGCAGAGGGAGAATACTGCAACAGCATTTGACTACATCTGCTACCCACTCATTATTGTAATAAAGAGAGGTAGGGATAAATCTAAACGCATGTGTGAGGGCAGCAATTGGCTGTTAGGTTTTAAAGATGCTATTACATCCTGGAGGAGCAGGGATATACGCAGGTGACATTCACCAATTTCAGTGGGGCGGAGGAAAATCACACACCGGAATGAAGTTAATAGCAACCCAGAGGGCAGGGTCCATGATTGCCAACCTGATTTCTATAATTGGTGTGATTACTACTATTGTAACTTAAACACAACAGCAAATCACTTGCTTAATTGAATTTTCTTTCTGTGCATGCTTGGGAAGGGGAGGACACAGAGGAGGATGCAAATTTCTGCTCCAGCTGTGCGAGTCTTCTCAGGCATGAAGCAAGTAGATAGGTGATCAATGCGAGCAGAGGGGTGATTGTATTTGGGAGTGGCACTGGGGGTACATGGGAAGATAAGGTAGGGCCCAGGGGAAGGCAAGGCGAGACAGCTCTTCTGGTGTGATTTTCCTTGAGGGTGATGCTCTGGATTTCTAAACAGTGCCAAAACCTTTGCCACTCCAAAACTGAAAATTTTGCACAGGACCTCATGGTGGACCAGGAAAATGGTTATGCTGCGCCCAGAAATCTGATACTCTCAAACACATCCCCTTCTACCACTAGTCAGAAAGGAACACAGAATCATAGAATCATAGAGCCACATCTTGTAGATCACCCTGTAGGATCAATTTATTCTCTCGAGGTTTTTTTTCTAAAGGATATCTTGAGCAGTAAGGAGACTACAGAAAATAAACAACTGTATCTGAAATGTGGGAAACAAACACAGCCTGAACGTATCTGTATATTTCTAGGCCAAGTCACTGAATCTTGACTACACCTTACGCAGAAATTCACAAAAAGTCAACAGAAAAACAGGGCCAGCCATATCCCCCATGCCTACCTGTTAAAAGACACCTACATGCCCCACCAAAACTCTTTCATTTCCAGATGCTTTTTTGAAAATGAGATCATGAACAGCCTCATCAGCACCTTCATGCTTTGGCAGTTTGAGGGATACCTTTGAGCACTGGCTTTAACAGGAATGCTTGCTATCCTGTATTTGGAGATTCTGCCCAGATTTTCTCTAGGGTGTCCTGTTTAGCAAATTTGGTCTGGATCCAAAACTTCTGGCATTATCATCTCTTCTCTGTGAAATCCAAACAAGCAAAGTTCCTGCTGAAGTTTGGGGCACCTGAAATTTTCCTAACTCTGAGTGAGAAATCCTCAGGCCTGCTCCAGAAGAAACAACTGCAAATTTTGTTCAGCCTGAGACTGCAACACCACAATACATTTCTCTCCTTCGAGCTCCTCGTGCATACATATCATTACAGCATGCTGTATAAGCAGGGAAGCACTGCTTTGACACTCAAAATCACAGGTAGGGCTGGGAGCAAGATGATGTCATCGTTCAGACTGTGAACTCCACCCTCAGATCTTGTACCATTTCCATAACTTACTTAGAGCCAAACTTCAGGTTCTCTTCTCTTCCCACGGGAGCCTTAATGACAGCCTTGCTGAGTGTCCCGGTAAGACAAGTAGAACTAGAGCCATAAAGTTAAGCATGCAGAGAGTACTTCTGTTAAGCATCTGAATGTAACTTTGGGTACTGCCATGACTTCAAACCTAAAAGTTACTGTTTGTTTTTCCTTTTAATTTTTCCTTTATCTGCCACAGAAAGCTAGGGAACTGGGAGAGATTCTGAGAAAACACGATCCCGTCAATAATACATGTCTTCCCTACAGCTGCACAAAAATAAAATATTAATTTAAATGATTTGAAAGGGAAAGAAGGAAAGAGGGGAAGCACTTGCTGGGGCTATGGGATGTTTTCCATAATATATTTATGTTTATGTTCATACATAATGCTTCTATGCATCATCTGTTACCTTCCTCCACTGAATATTCTCATCACTCCGTATGTTCTCCCTTAAGAAAGGAGGAAACAAAAACTGGGCAGTGGTCACCACACTGGGAAAAGGCCCTGGTGGTAAAGATTATTTTCTCCCAAGCCCCTCTGGCTGGATTTTCATAGACTTTATTTGAGTACCTTACCTTTTCTACTGCTACATCACAGCCTCCTTCAAGCCGTCTAAAAGCAGTGGAAGTGAGGATATATGGGACTTCTTTGTTACCAAGAGAAGGTGTGATGAGATCTGGAAAATAAGCCACTTTCAGGCCATCCCAGCTCAAGGAAAAATGTTAATATGTCTTGATGGGATAGTAAAGTCTTTATGATGGCATAAAAGCACTAGGAAGAGACATAAGTATGAAGCATGTCTTTCAGATCAGATTTGGGAAATAGGCCTGCAGTAATGCTAGCATTTCAGTTGGGAAATGTGCAAATACAGGCCATTTATCATCTTCAGGTTCTTCACTCTGTCCAAATAGATATCTGTCTAAAATAACATGTTCTAAACCCCACCACTCCCCACCCCAAAGCAGAAAACCTCTGTTGTACTACAGAGGCAGTCTAGATTATCCCCAAGGTCATGGGGAAAAAATAGGATTGTTTATTTATTTATCTGAAATTTGGAAAGGAAAAGAGCCTCAATGAAGTCCAGACATTGACAAATAGGGCAACAAAAAGACAACCAAAAATAACTCAAAAAATGTTTTTTTTCTTCCTCACATCCCCAGCTCTCCCATATGGAAATGACCAGACTTCCCATCTACTCCCACTAGAGAGAATTCCCCTCCAGCTGCACAAGCACTCCACAAATGTCCTGTCAAACAGAGATGCGCTTTGCAACAAGCTCATTAGAGCTTTCTTGTTAAAGATGCTCCATTTCTACATGGCTGAGTCTGGCTCTGGTTTCACCTGATTATTCAGATGGCTACACACATTCAGATATATCTCCAGTACAAAAAATTCAGCACTGATAAAACATTAAGACTGAGAAATCAAGTGCTCAGAAGTCAAGCCTTTCCATATGTTAAAGTTTCTCCTGCATCATTGATTCTACCCCATCGTACATCCTATTTATCACACATTATATATGAAATTGTACATTTCGCAGGTAAGGTAAGAACAGAGAATCTATATATATTCCGGTGCGCTATGAGATCAAGTTAATGGTGCAGAAAAAAACCAAGCTCTTGGAATATTCTCAATTCTATCTTAGATTTATATTCTTAATATTACATTACATTGTTACCTTATGCTTCCACCTATATCTTTGTTGTATCTATTTCTTATCTTTTCCTTTATTTTATGCACAGTGTCTGCCAGGCCTTATGCAGGCACTGAATTTGTATGCACTGCGAGAAATCCCACAGAGGGTCAATGCTCAACATTTTCACTGTAAACTTGTCAGTTCTGGAACTGCCTTTATTGTGTATCATTAGAGGGCCCAGTAGCCTGGGCTCCTGATTTATATTTGGGAACTGCATGTTCCATAATAGCAATTATGATCAGTAATAATTGCAACATACTGTTAAACATATTCTTAAGGCTTTGCAGGATGTAGGCTTTAGATCGCAAGCTGTCTGAGGAAGAGACTGGTTCTTTGATATATTTTTGTACAATGCTAATAATGACACCAGGGTTTCTAAGTGCTATTACAAGACAGAATAAGTTAGTGATTCAACTAGGGACAGGGGACAGACTGCATTTAGCTTCTACTTTTCTTCTTTTCAAGGAGAAGAAAAAAGGGCCAAAATTATTTGACTTACGCTGTTTCTGTAACCCACAACCTTCATCTGCAGAGCTCTGAAACTCCCTGCACAGTGTTTACTACAGTTTTTTTCTCCAGTTAGTCCAACCTTCTGATTATCTGCATGCCAGGGGTGAAGCTCAAGATGAAGGCTGGGTCCTGCAGAGTGCCCAAGATCTGCAGGAGCAGAGCAGCCGAGCCCTGAGGACTTGTCATTACACTCCATGTTCATCATCCACAGCTAATTGCCCCGAGCCTCCAGGATACAACAACCCCACACAGAACTATTTAGTCTCTGCAGATAACCAGTTCTGGCACATTCAGCAGTGGAGGCCGTTACGTGACTGCATGGCTAATAGCTTGGCTGTTAAAAAGTTCAAGACATTCACCTGTGCATGTGCTCTGATGTCTAAGACAGCCACTTTTGCTTATACCAGGATGGCTGTTTTCATACTTACAAATAAAAATGTCAATGTGTTTTGTAATCACAAGTAGAAAATCGGAAATGGGAAGCTTAGCAAGTCAGGAATCTAACACACTGAGTATTTTCAAAAAGGAGCTAATGTAATGGTGTGCTACACCATCGGTAGCTGATGCACAGCAGGTCATGTTTGTATCTTCCAGCAGTAAGGCCAAATGTTTGAACCTACCTGACTTCTATTTTATGTTCGAGAAAAGCTACAGAGCAAAAGCAGAAAATACAAGAATAAAAACACAGTTCCATGAAAGAGAGCCAGTAAGTCTCTGCTGAACCGAGACACGAAGTAGCAAACATCCACACTAGATGCAGGATGAGGAATGCAGAGAGGAGGTGGCAAGGCCAACACTGAAAACCCACATAAAGGGTGCCTAAAGAAACCTAACGCTGATGGATGGGTAGACAGATGCTAAATGTGTAATCTCTTCACAGATGGACAGTAATATGCAACAGAAATGCTATCAGTGTGGAAATGCTGCACATTCAGGCAGATATCTGTGAGTACAGGGAATCAACAAATGGCTATATCTTTGGCTTTTTCCACTTGTCATACCCAACAGGACATGGATACCTGAGCTGCATTACCCAGTTTTCTTTCTGTATCAGCCATCCCACTGTACAACCTGTCCTCTCCAGGACTGGTAATAAATGCTAAAAAGACCCACGAGATGTCCTGATAAATGCTGACAACTCCCTGATACTTGGCAGTGCTACAAGCAGACTCTGAGCTCTGAGGGCAGCTGTCCCCACCATGACATCCTTCAGCCACAGAGGGACCAGACCTATGTCTGCACATCATCAAGACTTCCTAACACATCCTTTTGAGAAGATGGCAGATGCTACCAGTCTAGCATGCAGTATCCCCATGAAGTCTACCTTCTGATGCACCGAGAAGAATGTGAGAAGCTTGTGTGCCCAGTGCCAATGACAGAGCTGAATGTTAGGGATGGGCCCAGTGGCCTCCTCTAGTTGGTTAATCAAGGTGACTATATGAGGCAGTGGCTGCTCTCAGTCCTGCTAGCACCAAGATCAACAAGTGTAAGATGGGGAAAAAGATGCAGAAGGATCTCCAAATTCAGTATAGATCCCTCATTGCCTTTCTCCTCCTGGGACATCCTCTGGTTTAGCCTCGCAAAAAGAGGGTAGGTGGGCATGACCTACTGAGGTTGTCCCTCTGTCTTAGAAATGGAAGAAACCTCTTGTGACACTTCTAGATCCAGGACTGGAGAAAGAAGGGATTAAAAAAAAAAAACCTCCTGAAGGAATAAAAGAATGACATCAATTGAAGCCAAAAAGAAAAAGGAGAAAAAAGAGAAAGGAAAAAAAAGATACAGGGGAAATGAAGGAGAAGGGAAGGAACTGGATAGTACGGAATTAACTATGTGATGAGGACATTTACAGATGCACAGTAAAAGTACTGCTTGGTTTTTTAAGTACTTTAAAGAGCGTAGACTGCAGTGTGGGGGCTTAAAAGGCTTTTATTCAATCTAAACTAGTTACTTTTTTCTGCCTCTCCTTTTGTCTATTCCTTTCCTCCTCTTGTAGTCACCTGCTTTGGTGCTTCTTTATTTTTAGCGCATCTCACCTTCTCTTCCTTTATCCAACCCTCTTACAAGCAAGTGCTGCCCACTGGCTTGTCTTCCCTTCTCTTCACCAGGGCGCTTGCAAGAAGGCAGAGGAGCACATCTGGGCTGAACTTGTCAGACAGAGGAAATTTGATAAATGTCATCAGAATGAAAGGCAATAGAAATTAAAGAGGTCTCTCTTTCCTTCCATTCAGTAACTCTGACTGAACAGCCATGACACCCTGCCACAGATCTGACAAGCTAAGCAGAGCTGAGAAACGAACTGTCACTATTTGGATCGGAGATCCCTGAAATTGCAAATAATGCTGTTAGTGAGTCAGAGATGCACTGGTGCCACCACAAAATCCAAGCAGGCATTTCAGAGAGGGATGTGCTGGGTACTGTCCTAAAATTTCCCCCGAGCAACCAACCCCTATTCTGTATTCAAAAAAGCAGCAGGTATTTGATAACATTCACTTCACTGAATGGGTCTTTGCCTGCACAGGAAAGTTATACCATTCACCCGCATGGTGTGATTTTGCAAAAACATAGCTGCACCCATTAACTCCCTCGAATAACTCACCCTTACTCACAAATGGCCTCATTCACTTGAACACCTGGAGTAGCTTTTGTAAGAGTATGTGTGTGAACCCAATTCTCCACCGCAACTGCAGCTGAAATCCACATCTCAGGTCACACCTGCACAATTTGTCCACCTAGAATAACCCTTGGGGTCTAAGGTCATACTCAAAGACAGGTCTTAATACCTGTCTAAGCAAAGAAATTTGCTAGCATTGTGGTTGTGCTATAATCCTGCTGCTGTGTTCTGTTTGTACAGCAATCCCTCTAGACATTCCTGTTGGAAAAAGCAGAAGCTGTACGTTGGTTTAGCTGATGCAGTGGGAGGAATCTGAGCTCTGTTAAACACCTGTTATATTCCATCGCAGAGGTGGCTGCTCTTGGGTATCGGTATGAGCATCGTACACGTCTTCTGTAAAGAACTTTGGGATCAATGAAATGAAATGAGCTACTGAAATATATGCTAATATTCCAACCAGATCCATAAAACAGAAGACTGGGTGGTTGGAAATGCAGTTTATGAATATGCAACACTCAATTTAAAATAATTGTGCAGTTCAACAAATACAAAAAGGGAAAATTTGGGGACAGACTCTGTTTGGTACGCTTGTTTAATTGGCTATAATTTCTTCTTCACAGCAGTATGGATTTTAAAGTGTATCATAACCAGAGTTGGGAAAGTTACAGAATCCATATTACACAAGAATTTTGCCCAGTTAAAAGATGGTTGCTCTGACCACCACAACGCTCTCTCTTTTGCATTTACTTTCTGCACACACATTCAGCAGTTGGGAGATGCTCCCATTAAATGTTGGCGGAAAGCCATTTTCAGCTTGCCAACCCACGTCCTGGTAATGGCAGAGAACAAAGAATAAGCTCAAACACATCTACATATTTGCACTGAAAGTTGTACTTTACATTGGACCAGATGCTGCTTGTCACAGCAAAGAGGAGGATTTCCCGAAATCTCTTACTACAACTCCAGCACCAAAGTAATTCAGCAAGTCAGTTGCACATGCCTAAATTCAGGTAAAATGTTAATGCACACACAATTACTTTATGCAATTGTGCACACAAAGATTGCCTTTAAACTCCCACCCAGCCAGCAAGCTGAACAGCTGCCTGAATTTCCTAGTAGGGATGCTTCAGGACAAGCCTGGGGGAAAAAGAAGCTTCAAACACATTGCAAGTGGTCTAGTTCTTTTCTATTCCCTTTTCATAAACTGATTCCTCTTCCGGAGAGAGTGAAGGCCATTAGTTTCTTCATTACTCCCTTTGGCTACAAGAGATAGCCTCAGCAAACTGAGAAAATTAGCATAGGATCTAGCAGAGCTAAAGCAGATCCAATAGCAAACCTCTCATCCTTGCTGCTGACTGGAAAAAGGAGGGGAAGGGGATAGGGGAAGGGGATAGGGGAAGGGGATAGGGGAAGGGGATAGGGGATAAGGGAAGGGGAAGGGAAAGGAAAGGAAGGGGAAGGAAAGGAAGGGGAAGGAAAGGAAGGGGAAGGAAAGGAAGGGGAAGGAAAGGAAGGGGAAGGAAAGGAAGGGGAAGGAAAGGAAGGGGAAGGAAAGGAAAGGAAAGGAAGCACGAATACAAAAGAGCTTTAAAAATAAGCAATCATTTATTGAGTAAAGTCAAGGCAAATGCCCTGAACTCACAGGCAGCTGCAACAGAGATGGTGAAGAACTACACAGAGAGAGAGAGTGACCTGTTATCATTCCAGGTCCAAAAAATCAGGCACCACCTTGTTTACAAGAAAACCGGACATGGCAAGCGGGGGAGTGAAAGTAGCCGAAGAGGGGAGGGAAGGAGGTTGTGACAGATTGCTTTCAGCCCCACAAACATTAAGAATTATGCTCCCGTCTGCACTGCCTCAACAGGAATTGGACAGGTGAGTACATTGACCATTGCACTGGGGATGCTCCAGTCCATTTCTGATGGAAAAGCAGCCCCTGCAATGTCACCATGCTTCAGCGGAGCGTTTTTACAGCATGTCGGTTTGATCTGCTGTCTTCTGCCTGATTCTTCCACCTGTTTAGCTCATTCTTTTCCCCACTACCACAGGCATGCTACTGGCACCAGGTCTCCAGCCTCTGTGTGGTTTGGGCTGAACTAACAGAAAACTGTGTGCCAGATGACCACGTGTCTAGGCACTGGGCAGAGAACAAGGGGAAGAGCTGGAGTCTGTGTTTCACCCTTGAATCACCATGGACAACCTTCTCTAAGCTCCCATCACCTATCTGTGACAGTTATTTTCTTGCTATTGCATAGACTCTCATTGCATGGGAGATCAACCATGAGGTTTTACCAAACGCCCTGGCTACCGGAAGGGAGGAGAAATGGGAAATGGAAAGGACAGGAATTATCAACTGATCAAACACTTCCTGAGCTCGTGATACACAGCCTGCTCTCCCACAGGATTTCTCACTCCCTGGCCTATATACACACACTTCAATATCCTTGCCAAAGTGCTGTACCTTGCACATATTCCTCAGAATTTCAGTCTCTTTCTCCATTTCGTCCTAACGTATCCATAAGCAGGCCTGCCAGCTCTCAAATATTGGACCAAAAGAAAAAAAAAAAAGAAGCAGAAACAGGCTCTGCTCCACGGGGTGCCAGTCTGCCAGAGTTCAAGGAACACTGCTCTCAGACATAGCATTTGTATTTTGGGTGGCACAGCAGCTTGGCAAGGAAGAGGTGTCTTTGACATGATGTGAGATCCTTGAGATGTTTAAGATGCTGCAGGGACATTCGGGAAACTTTCAACTGCCATGGATTTCAGACTTCCAGAAAGATTCAAAGCCTGGAAAGAGTGATTTCTCATGGTACATGTTATTTGCTGGGAGAAGACTGCACTGTCACTAATACTGAAGTCTCCAATGATCTCCTCAGTCCTCTGTCACCACACATCAGTAATTAGATAGGCATTTGCTTCAGTCCTCTGCACCTCCCAACCTACCTATCCTTTCTGTTTGAGAATCCTGCCTTTGTCTGGCTTACACATGATTGTCTGTTTACTTGAGAAGGAGAGTGAGGTCAGAGAGGAAATTCCGATCCATTTCTGAGCTGCTAAAGCATCAGTGAATACGTGTTATTAGCCTATTTTCACTTAATTTATTGTTGAACATACAATAACTGTCAGAATAAATCACTTGTAAAGGCCAACAAAACTCCCCTGTATCTTAAAGAAAAATGTTGCTGAAAAATACTGGCAGCCTTGTGCATCGCTATCATTAATTTTAAGCCCCCTCAAAGAAATGCCAAACAAAACAGAGTCTGCTTCTTATGAACTTCCTGTTATTCCCCAAATTCCCTGTGCCCCCTCCATTCATATAGCTTAGTTTGGCGCATACGAAGTCCAGAAAGATTTAGGGTGTCTACACACTCCTGGAAGCCCTTAACTTCTGCAGACATTCCCCATGAGAACACAGGCAGTCCCAAACCACAACTGAGCAGTCCCACATTCCCTGCCGGTACAACTGCTGCCCTTTCAGATGCTGCATAGTTGAGGACACAGATACACCTGCTGCAGATAAACCTACTTAGCTTCTCCCTCTTCCTTCAGACGCACAAACATCTCCAGCTCATGACATAAGCTGTGACATAACACAGTCCCCATCCTTAGCCCTGCTCAAGCAGACCTGTGGCAAGGAAATGGGTATGGGCAGATCAGGGAAGGGATGAAGAACAATGCAGCAAAAACAGAAAGAGCTGAACAGAAGTGATGTTTGAATGGAAGCCAGACAATTAAAGCAAAGTTTTTTTCCTAAGGGGGGAAAAAAAAAAGTCTCTAATCTTTCTCTCTTTTGTTGGGCTTTTTGTTTTATTTCACGTTTTTGTTTTTTATACTTTTAATCTTGTGTGTTTTCATGTTCAATCTCCCTGTCCTTCTTTTTGAGTATAACTTTGCATCAGCGTCAAAAGAAGCAGTAGAGATCTCTAGCACAGTAAACTGCTCAGCACAGCAACATGGAAGTTGAGGACATCAGCAGACAGAAAATGGGTATTCCCTTTTCCTTCCTTTGAATATTCTAACCCTAGCTCCTAGAATCTGTGCCACAGTTTTTAAAGATAGAAAGCATGTAATGAAGAGTATAGCTTTATCAAGAAGAATTCTTATTTCCATTCTAGGTGCAATCTGTGACAGCAGCATTTTTGTCCACAGCTTAGTGGCGGAACATTTTGTACTCGGATTTAATTGCAAATATTAAATTGATGACCAGTGAGACACCGATCGGGGCATAACAACTTCATCCAAAAATAAGTAGGGTGCTGTTGTTATTTTGTTGTTGTTGTTGTTGTTATTTTTTTTTTGCTGTGTTTGAGCAAAGAGGAAAAAAAACAACAGAATTTTGTAGAGTCAATTGTGTGTTCTGGTGGGAGCTTGTGTCTACTCTCTGGAAGAGAAACATCAGCGAATAACATGATTTCATTCCCAAGTGAAGGCATCAGGGCTTTCTGGGGCAACACACCCATGAAGTCAGAACACCTCGTATGAGGCACTGTGAATCTTGTGGTTGGTTGTCAAGATCAGCACCTGAACATGGATGTTTGCACACCGGTATTAATGCTGGTATCCAACCAGAGCAGTGGAAAAGGGAGCCAGGTTGTGTGCATGGCACTGTGCAAACGTGTGGAAAAATGCTCTCCCCAAAGGTTTTCAGTGGCCCTGCACTTAACACCTTACATCGGAGAAGACTACAATCAATATGAAGTATAATTCATAGTGTACCTTTATTTCCTTTGCTTTCCTAATACAAACAACTTATCTGACTGCCCCTCAGTCAATATTCAATTAGAAGGTAATTAGTTGCTATGTGTAACTGAGTCTGGACAAATTTAAAAAAAAAAAAAAAAAAAAACAAAAAAAACCCAACAACACAAAAGTGGAAGGAAAAGGGAAAACCCCTTTTACTAAGCCTTCCTATAGAGCAGGCTGTAGACTGGGAAACACAGGTGGCCGCTTCTTGCCTCTGCCCTTCTGTTGACTTCCCACATTCAACCACCCCCCCAGCTCTCTCCAGCAGCAGAACTCCTAGAAAGCTTACAAACCAGGCAGCAGATCATAAACTGTCCTTGCCTCAGATCACATCCAGGTCCCTGCTGAAGTCCCATGATACATCTGGCAGCCATAAAGAGAGACCAGAACAGGCGAGCCCAAAGTGGCCTGACCATTGTGACAGATAGCACTGATACAACGGATGAAATTTCACTTTCAATGACTTTCGCATTTGTATTTCTAGGATAGCCTGGTCACCAGCCTCATCCTATGAGACACAGTGAAATGGTACTTTTATAGACACACAGTATTTTCTCTCCTGAGAAGTTTGCTTTTATTCTTTTGCGCGCTGTTGCTTTTCTTTGGTTAAATAAAGGCATTCTGAAAAGAAGCACAGGTTTGCACTTTGTACATGAAAGCGAAGACAAACAGCAATGTTGCCATGGATTTTTTTAAACTCCAAATAAAAATAAACAAACACATCTTGGCAGTGTTTGGAATAGAAGCTAGTGAATAATTCACAATGAATAATTGATTTGTTGAATTTAGCTTGGGTTTTTTGTTCTTCTTGTCTGCTGGTGGAGTGTGTACTACCAGATGGTGAGTTCAATAAATGTATTCGTTTTTCCAATTTATTTGATGGATTTTCCCCCCAGTTTTTCCCCCCTCAAAGGTGAAGGCTGAAATTCCAGATGGTTTGACTAGTGGCCAGATAAGTCACAATGTATTGTTTTAGCTTCTTTTTTAGAAAGGTGTCAAGAATGATGTCAGGAGCAGAAAAATGCATATATGAAGCAAGAATGAAGGGGGGGCAAGTTTATATCAAAGAGAAGACAAATAAGTGAAGTTGTGATAACAGTCTATAAAATACTGAGTAATACAAGGAAAGGAGGTGAAGAGCTACCTTTTTATATATATAATGCAAGAAAAATGAGCAGTTAATGAAGCTGAAAGGTGGTGATTACAAATTTACTAGAGAAATTTAGTTTTAACAGAACACTGAACTTAGGCAGGGGAACTCACTGCCACATTATATTAAAGCTAACAGATGAGCAAAATGAAACAAAGAATTACGAGAATTTACCCAAATACAAAGCACGAGTCCTGATGAGAAAGACTATATTACCTCATACCTTAGGGACTAAACTAATCATTATTATTGATAAATATGTTATATTAACTGCCAGCTATGGTGGTTCCCTTACCTTTTTGCTGAAAATCTGCTGTTGCCCACTGATAGGTCAAATCAAGGCTCAAGGGACTTCAAGACTGATTCTCTCTGACAACTGCTAAGGTTAGAGTAACGCTTCTAACCTGAACACCCTTGGTGGAATTTCTAACATTCAATTGCAATATTTTCATGATAATAAAATTCTTCTTCTTTTTTTTTGGCAATAAAATAAAATTGTTCAAATGCATGCAGAGAGAAGATGAAATGGCACTGAGTGCAACCACAGCACATACACTGACAAGTTTGATCTAACATTCATAAAAATACAGTTTGTATTATTTACCAGCAAACACCTCATTCAGGGGGAGAGCAAGTAGCATTTTGTGAAGGTTGTAATCTCACTAATTATGTTGATATCCATGGAAGGACAGTATTCTGTGATTTGAAAGAGAGCTGTAAGTGTTTACCCACTAGAGTCCTTGGTGTACAGCTCCGATCTGCAGAAAGATGCCAGCACCTGAGAATCTGATAGCGAGCACAAATTTAACAACAGGCACATTGAAGAATCAATGCATACTGAAAAAACAAACAAACAAACAAACAAAAAAACCCACCCAAAAAACGACAAATCAGTATAAACTCTGAAAGATACGTGATAGTTTAAATATGTCTTCTATTCCCTGAAGGGCCCAATTCTGATCTATATAAAAGTTCATGAAAGTTTTGCTAGAGCTGAGAGTGAACAAAGTCTCACGTTTTGAATTATTCCTGAAAGAAAACGTGTCAGTAACCAAAAGTATCTCAAAATCACACTGGAGTTTGGCTTAAGCCTGCAAAGAAGAGATTGAATTAAATGGTATTATTCATTTCCACCACCTCACAAATCACTGTCTTCCATGAGGCAGCATCAAGGCCTGCGTAAACCATCACAGTCCTCCTGCTCTGCTTCTGCTGACTCAAGCTCTTCTTCATCTATTCTCCTGCGGGAGCTCCATTTGCTCACTTCCTCTATACTTCATTTATATCAGAACAAAGAAATGCAGGCTGATACATAAATACATATTTTTATTTTTATTGCGGCAGTTTCTCTGTAAGCCTACAGTGATGTAACGAGCACGCAGCATATAAGCAGAGCGGATGAGGGCCTCAGGGACATCATACAGGCTACACCAATTGCACCCACTACCTCTTGCTCAAACCCAGTTTTCTAATAGCCTGTAAATAAGCTTGCTGGCTTCTCCCCTCAGGTCCTGCAGCAGTGAAAGGCAGAGAACAGGTTGCAGCTGAAGAACTGCTGAGCCCGTGAAAGCTGGCCAGGTAAATGAGCCAGGATTGCCAGGGAGTTTCTAGAGGGTGAGCACCTAGGGGTTCATGACAGAGTAACAGATTTACAGCCCTTCTCTCCAAGACAAATACTGCAGCGTGGAAAAGCCACTCTGCTCTCGCCAGGTTCCCCTCCAACTCTTCTTGTCCTTCCTCTTTTCATCACAGCCTTCATTCTTAATTCCTGCTCTGGTCTGTAAAAGCTAAAGCAACAAAGATGGGACAGATTTAGTGGAGATTTATTCTTTGCTGGTTTATGCAGTTGCAACCCTGTGCTGCTTCCCCTCCAAAAGTCAGAGACTCCCAATGATGCACCATGCCTTCCTACCTGCCAGACTCCCTGATATAGAAGTGGGTCAGAGGGAAAGCTGTGCCATAATCCTGTCCCAAAAAGCTTGTGAAGGGCACGGCCAAGGGCACAGTGCTGTTAAGCCCAAGACCTGCTTTTCTGCAGATGAGCCCCAAACAGCTGGTCTTTCTACACCAGTCTTTCTTCTGTGGAGATCAAACTCTAGCAAAGGCCCCGTTCAGAGGAGAGAGTTTTCTTGGCTGAATCACCCTGAAGAGGTGCTGTTACAGGACAGAAGTGGGGAGCACAAGTGGAGCCATGTGTCCTCAGCCTGGAAATAAAATTGCTCCTTTTAGCTCCAGTCAAGCCAAGGAGGGGGAAGACATGAAGGCCCATGTTTTCCCAGTTCCCTGAGTCTGGCATCACTCCCCTAAACTGCTAGGCCGCATCACACACTTCCCATAGCAAATTTATGCGTGAGCCCCTAAGAAAAAGGGGCCATCATGCTCCACTGTCACCTTCCAGGCCTGCTCCTTCTCCTTCATCACATTCTCCTTGCCCACCAAAACACTTCAGCTGCTTTGGATAAAAGCTAAATAAATAGGAAGCAGGATAAGAAGAGAAGCTCTTCAAAAACACGCAGGCGAGCAGTCCCACTGCCAAGGGAGTCCCCGTGCTGGCGGGTTCCCGTGCCCCTCCTCATCCTCTTTTATTTCCCTCACTCCCAATGGGCTGCGGTGCTGGACTGCAAGAAACACGACAAGGTCACACTGTTTGATTCTGATGCCAGTTTCAATTATGTCCTGGCTTTTATAACCAAATCAAAATACAAAAGGCTAAAATAGAAAGAAAAAAAAAGAAGGGGGGAGAGAAGACAGCAGAATCCAGCTGCAGGCTGGGAAATGACATTTCAATTTGTCAATTGATCCAGTCCCCCTCCTCACCCTCCTTTTTTTTTTTTTTTTTTTTTTTTTTTCCTTTTCTCTCTCTGTCCTGTAAATTAATTAGCCCGTTCATCATGTGGAAAGACTGCACACGGGGCTGCCCAGAAATGGATTGCGACAAAGCAAACCTGCTTTCTATCTGTGTATGGGGACCAGAAATGTGGCCACAAAATGGTCATGTGGAAGAAAGGTCCCAACGTGTTCAATTTTCCGGTTTGGGGCCGGCCTGGAGAGATCACAGATACGCTTTCCATAGACTCTCCAAAGGACCTAAGCACATGAAAAGTAGGTAGCTACCTTTCTTCATCAGCTTAGATTTTGTCCAAGCTTGGGAAACAAGGACTAAGAAGGCATTCAACTAAATGAAAAGCTGAATTCAAAAGTGCTGGAATACCTTTCTTCTTCCTTTTTTTTCCCCCCCTTCCGCACATTATATTATTAGACTGTGGGACTCAAAGCTGAAGGAAATAATTGAAAGGAAGACTCTCACAGTATTGCAGACGGGGCAGGACAGAGACATATCGCAACATCCAGAATTATGACAATGAATGACAGCAACATTTCTAAAGACATATTTAAGTTTCAAAAAGTAAACTGAAGACTCCTAATTCTCATGACTAGGAATGAAACTTAGCATGCAGATCGGATTCTCCAAATGTGCCAGTTTGCCCCTTTTCTCTGATGTATCTGTTGACCATCATGACAGCTGGTCTTCTGAATTAAGGAACCTACAGATCCAACTCAATCCTCAATTTCCAGATGCCCTAGCCTATGTGTTACCACCTGCAACACAAAAAAAGTGAAATATCCTCAAGAAAACCTGTTCCCAGGATCTTTTCATCTTCTAGCAAAATCTGCCATAATGGTCCTAGGCATGACTTAATAACCCCAACACTGGTATGAAGAGGAAATCATGAAGCTTAGTTGAATCTTTGATCCAAGCCTATGGCTCTGTCTTGACAAGCAGACAAGTTGAGGACTCCTGGGATTTTGCACCATTTGTCTGTTTATAATGCATGGCTATATCCCAGGGCTTCGTTAAGTTCTGGCTGTCACTGGCAATGGGCACTTTCTTTGTCCAAAGTCCCTACCAGAGTACAACCCTGTCATCAACCACACTAAGCACAGATAGATCTCTGTGGTAGAGAAGCACCTACAAGACAGCCAACACTGACTCTCCCCTCTCAGAAGGAATATCTACAAATGAGACACTTAAGGAGCAAACAGCCAAAAAGTATATGGTATATAAGGAAAATAAGAGGCTGAGCACAGAGCTAGTTCAAGTGAGTACAGCTCTTCTAAGTCCATAGCATTTTTCCAAGCATACACTTGGCTCCATATATTTTCAGTTATTCAGTATTCAGGCATTTATTTTCCCAATCTCTTCTTCTTTTTATCCATCCATATCTATGCAAATCTCATTTCTTCAGCCCAGCTCACCACAATAAGTATCTCTCTCGCACACATAAAGCCTAAATTTTATCAAGCATTTTATTTACTTCTGTCCCAGAGGAGAGGGGAGAAAAATGGAGAGAGAGACAGAAAGAGAAAGATAAATGAGATTACCGCTGCCTCTTTTTTTTAGTAATTGGTAGGTACTAAGACATTTCCATTATTGGCATAAACAAACAAAACCTATGGCCGAACAACCCAGCAACAGCAGCTTCAGGTGAACACTCCAGGTACCTCAATGTGGCCAACAAAACACCAGCACCACTGGAACTCACAGACTGTGTGGGGATGGAGGCAGAATACATCCCTATCCACTCAACTCTGAAGAGAAGGGAGGTCCTGCCAGTGCCAGACAGGGTACAGACATTCAGTGGAAGAAAGACCCCCAAAGAACCCATGCTCAGTGTGCAAGGAAGGCGGCACACAGACAAAACTGGCAGCGAGAGCAGGAGTGAAGGGAAAAAGGCACATTACATGCCAGCTGCCTTGCTGTACGCCAGTGTCTGCTCAGCCAGGAAGTGAGAGATGAAGAACAGTGAAGGGACAGTACTGTGACTTTAGGAAGAAGTGCAGACAGAAACAGTTCTTGAACACTTTATGATGCTGCATTCACAGCACGGCTGCTTGCCACATCCCTCTCCTGCTCATCACAGCCAGGCGATGGGGAGTGGTGACCCCTCTCCCTCCACCACCATAGACACAGTGGTTGTTACTTACACTCCTCCATGCCATGCATTCACAAGCTGAGCACTGGGACTGCCAGCTTGGCACCCATCTCTGCTGCTGCATCTCAGTGCTCCTACAGGGACACTTCTGTTTTCCCCAAAGCAATATGAAACACCCTGCTTCTGTTATTCTTCATTAAACACTGTCTGATGTTGCCCAAGAAAAGCAGTGTTTAAAACCTCTCTAGTGGAAACGATGCAGTCAGTGATCCAAAGTTAAAAATGCACAGCAGGAAGCTCAGCAACTTGTGCGGGCCAGCACACCAGGGCTCCCTGTCCCAAAACTGCAGTTATCCAGATCTACTGCAGGAGAATACTTTGCGCTCCAAACCCTAGCAAGAATGGAATGACTGCAATGCACAGCTGGGTTTGCTACACACATACTTATCCCCTGATACGCAGTTGAGATGAGTTCAGGAAGAATTATTATCAGCATGTTCTAGCTATTTGAAAACAAGGCAGGAATCATTCATTTCACGTTTTTTTCTCCCAGTGTCTTTCTCCAGACCTTGCCACTGCACACAGCCCTTCCATGACTCAGTTTCCCAAGAGTGAAATGAAGATAATGACATTGCTGCCTCAGCTGAGAGCTACAAGGCTCTTATATTTGTTATAAAGAAGATGGAAACTGCAAACACAGATCACAGAGCCTCCAGAAGAAAGGAATGAATCTGTCCCACAGCATTTTCTCAGAAGCTCAGCTCAATCCTGCTTACAGTGCCAGTGACCATTTCAACTGAACGTTTGACAGACTGGACAGCAATTATCCTTACAATATCACTGGCATAGTAATTGTGCCTTCTGCAGGTCACAAATGGGGAATCCAGTCACAAAAATGCTGTGTGCCTTTCCCAAGGTCACAAAAGCAGCGCATGGTACTGCAGAGATCAGGATCCAGGCCTCCTGCATTAAATGCACAGCTGCCTCTCTCCTCTTTCTTGCAGCTGAAATCTAGTATCAGTCCCTGGAGTCATCCATTCAGTACCTTGAGAAAATAAGATGTGCTCCAACGCTATTACAAAGCAAGATGGCACAAGTAAAGCAAATCCCAATAAAAAGGAAAGTTCAAATTTCTTCATCTTTGACTTGTGCAAAAGACAAGAAATACTTAATTTTTCCTGCCTAAACACTACGTGAAAACCTGCTGAAATACATTTTCAGACCAAAATATGTTGGTTAGCATAAAAGAATTGCTTCCCTGCCCCTCCATTTTACAGCAAACTTCTGTGTTTAATGCCAAAACATCTAGTTTGCTAAAGGTCACAGAGAAGTGACAAGAAGAGCAAGAAAATAAATACTCAAAGCAAGAGGATGAACATTTGGACATACATTCATTCTGAATGTACTTCTCATTGCCTGGACATTATTTTACACCTGAGTCCTCCTAGATCTTTCAAACACAAGGACAAAAAAGGGAGAAGAAAAATAAGCCAGTAAGAGGGATTTTATTTTTATTTTTTTATTTCCTCTTCTTTTTGCATCACAACAATTCAGGAATTACAGAATGCTCCTGGCCCAAGAGGTCTGATCTTGCTGATGCATTTCAGGTGCTCTTTGTCATTTCAGGGGATGCACTTCTGGGGGAATGACAGCTCAGAAAAGACCAGCAGGAGGGGACTGGTCAACTGGACCTTGATTTCACCTATCCTCTGGTTCTCCAATTCCTTCCTTCTAGGCAAGGGGACCTAAAAAAGATTTATTCTACACATCCTAATGGCAAAGGTAAAGTACAGGTTGATATATCTGCCTCTAAACTTGACACACGTTTCTTTACACATGAGTGTTGCCAACTTACACACACACATGAAACTGGAGAATTGCTTCAGGGACAGCAATTGTACAGGTGTCTAAGCTACTCTGAATGTGATATGAGAAGCACAGGCCAAAGATGTTAGGATTATCTTCTGATTCAGTGAATCATAAGATTTGGAGAATTGTAAGAACTTTTGGTTCCTTATCTGAACTTCAAAATCTTTTGAGGATTCTCTCAGGCTGGCAATAACAGACCTACCTAACTACACTGACAAACACCAACGGCCTCCTCAGCCCTTCCATTTTTGCAATAAAACAGAATTCTTTTCTTCTCTTCCTTCATTCTTTTTAATTAAAATTTTCTCTTATTACCTTGGGCTGTAGCTTTGTGTCTAGAGTGGTTCTGTTCCTGACTACAGAAACAATAAAAAAGTTCTCTGTGCCCATGAAAGGACTCTGATCTGTTCTAATGAAAGGTAAAAACAAAAACTCAGACAAGATCAACCTGCTCCTACTTCAGACTTCAAGAGACCGTCCAGATAATTATAAATGGTGAGGAATAAAACAACTCAGAGGAATAGAGTGGCTTATCTGTTCCCAAAGTTTTTGATCATACTAAAAAATTAGCCTTTCTAGCTCCTCCTGATGTATGGAAAAGCAATGTTACCTGTTCAAGGCTGGCCATGGCACAGAGAAGGACTAGAGCCTGGTTTTAGCCACTGGCTCTTCAAGCTTAATCTCCCTAAAGTGATACTATTAAACATGAAGAGTTGTCACCAGCTAAAACAGGCTGGTACAAACACAGACTGTGAAGCAATACGATCAGCCAATTAACTAGAAAGTATGATCAGAGCCTCCAGGAAGCAGGTACATTGGGAAGAGAGCTGAAGGAAGGAAAACTGAGATCCAGTGCAGACCTCTTTAGAGACCCAGATTGCCTGTGAGTGCCTCACTAACTTAAAACGTCATTGCAACCCAAAATAAATTAGTGTGGTGGGTCTCACACCATTTCTTAATATGTAGGAACAACGTACACCTTTCCACTCCACCACTGGCATCAGTGATAGCCTCAGACATCAAAAGCTACTAGGGCCAAGGGAAAGTGAGGGATCTTTCCAGGACGAATGTTAGTGAGAAGGGAACAAAGTTGGTCTTACAACTCTTGGAGCACAACGTGATCTAAGAATAATACACTACCCTTCCAAATGGCTGATTTGACCCTTTTCAGGAGCATGACTGTAAAACAGAAACACAAAAACAAACACAAAAGAATATATGCAAAAAAATGCTGTAGAGCAGTGGTCATGGCTCCAGCACATAAAACATTTGCTCTGTCAGTGGACAAAGTGTAAATCCTATTTTTCTTTCCTTTTAAAAAATAAATAAATAAATAAA
The DNA here is from genome assembly GCA_030625065.1 of Alectoris magna. Taxonomy (NCBI): domain Eukaryota; kingdom Metazoa; phylum Chordata; class Aves; order Galliformes; family Phasianidae; genus Alectoris; species Alectoris magna. Next base: position 115,155,591 of record CM060560.1, read on the forward strand.
GCGAAGATGAAAAGCTCCTAAATGATTCAATATTTTATACACACTCCGTATACTGCAGCCTTGAAAAAGATGCCGCAGCATGACGGGCTTTGGAGACTTTATCTTGCTGCAGGAACTGAAGAAGAGCAATTTTAACACTGACATAATAGTCAAGCATGTGTTTGTTCGGCGGTTATCCACAGCTAGTACCAGGGTGCTGGTGAATACACTCTTGGCAGTTTTGTGTATGCACAGGTTTTGTTTTTAATGGGTTGTACTCCACGTGCATAGATGTTTCAATTTACACCTATATATATGCTAATAATATACAAGAAGAATTACATGAATGCATGTATGTTCACGCATTCTAGGTTGCAAGGTTTTGATTCTTCATACATGTAGTCTGCCTGGACTTCAGCAAAGCCTTTGACACGGTCTCCCACAGTATTCTCCTGGGGAAACTGGCGTGGACAGGTATACCATTCTTTGGGTAAGGAACTGGCTAGAGGGCCATGCCCAAAGGGTAGTGGTTAATGTGGAGTTAAGTCCAGCTGGTGACCCGTTACAAGTGGTGCCCCCCAGGGGTCGGTACTGGGGCCCATCTTGTTTAATATCTTTATTGATGACGTAGATAAGGGGATCGAGTGTACCCTCGGTAAGTTTGCAGATGACACCAAGTTGGGAGGTGGTATTTACCTGCCTGAGGATAGGGAGGCCCTTCAGAGGGATCTAGATAAGCTGGATCGCTGCACTGAGGTGAATGGGATGAGGTTCAACAAGGCCAAGTGCTGGGTCCTGCACTTTGGCCACAATAACCCCATGCAGCACTATAGGCTTGGGGCTGAGTGGCTGGATGACTGCGAAGAGGAAAGGGACCAGGGGGTGTTGGCTGATGCTCAGCTGAACATGAGCCAACAGTGTGCCCAGGTGGCCAAGAAAGCCAATGGCATCCTGGCCTACATTAGAAATAGTGTGGCCAGCAGGAGCAGAGAGGTAATCATCCCCCTGTACTCAGCACTGGTGAGGCTTCACCTCTAGTACTGTGTTTAGTTTTGGGCCCCTCACTACAAGAAGGACATTGAGGCCCTGGAATGTGTTCAGAAAAGGGCAATAAAAAGGGTGAGGGGTCTGGAGCACAAATTTTATGAGGAACAGCTGAGGAAGCTGGGATTGTTCAGTCTGGAGAAGAGGAGGCTCAGGGGAGACCTCATTGCATTCTACAACTTCTTGAAGGGAGGTTGTGATGAGGGGGGTTTTGGCCTCTTCTCCCAGGCAACAAACAGGACCCGAGGAAATGGCCACAAGTTGTACTAGAGGAGGTTTAGATTAGACATAAAGAAAAACTTCTCTCAGAGAGTGGTCAGGCACTGGAATGGCCTGCCCAGGGAGGTGGTGGAGTCACCTTCCTGGCAGCACTCGAGAGGTGTCTGGATGAGGAACTAGGAGAGATTGTTTAGTGGCTTGTGGTAGCAATGGTGATGGGAGGACGGTTAGACTAGATGATCTTGTAAGTCCGTTCCAACCTTGTGATTCTATGATTCTATGTTGGCATTAGGTTTGTGCTGTGAGTGTCATCTTGCACAGTGTACTAAGTGTACACAGTGTACTCTAGTGTACCACTAAAACACATCACTCACTCCAGCTTCACAATAACAGTTTCCTCCCCTTCTTCTTCTACAAATTGCCGGGTTTTGTGGCAGAGTGCCCTTCACCATATCAGACAGTTCCTGAGTCACACGGAGCACACAACTGCACACAGACGGCACTGATCAATCCAGAGCCAACCTCAGGCACTTGGTCCATCGCAAGGAAGTGAATGTCCCCATCCCAGAAGCAAGCTCTGCTCCTGAATAGTGCAATCAAGTGCACCCCCAACAAGTCTGCTGCTTACACCAAGCTGAGCAGTGCAGTTAACACGACAGAAGGAACAGATGCCAACCAAAAGGACCTGGATAAACTTGAAAAGTGGGCTTATGTGAACCTAATGAGATTCAACAAGGCCAAGTACAAGGTGTTGCACTTGGGTTGGGGCAATCCCAGATTTGTGTACAGACAAGAAAACTCATTGAGAGTAGCCCTGCAGATAAAGAGTTGGGCATCCTCATGGATGAAATGCTGGACATAAGCCAGCAGTGTGTGCTTGCAGCCTGGAAGGTCAATCATGCCCTGGGCTGCATCAAAAGAGGGGTGACCAACGGGGCAAGGGAGGGGATTGTCACTCTGGAAAACTGTATCCAGGCCTGGGTCCCCCAGCACAAGAAAGAGCTGTTGGAGTGGGTCCAGAGGAGAGCCATGAATGCGATCAAAGGGATGGAGCACCCCTCCTACAAAGAAAGGCTGAGGGAGCTAGGCTTGCTCAGCTTGGAGAAGAAAAGGCTCCGGGAGAGCATTTTAGTACTTGGGGAGCACTTACAAACAGGAATGAGACTGACTTCTTACATGATCTGATAACAATAGGACAAGGGTGAATAGTTTTAAACTAATAGAAGGGAGATTTAGGTTAGATGTTAGGAGGAAATTATTTACACTGAGGGCACTGAAACACTGGAACTGTGCCCATAGAAGCAGTGGAAGCCCCAACCCCGGAGCCAATCAAGCCTAAGTCAGATGGGGCCCTGGACAGCCTGATCTGGTGGGTGGCAGCCCTGCCTATGGCAGGGGGTTGGAACCAGACAGTCTTTAAGTTCCCTTGCAACCCAAGTCATTCTAAAAGTCTACGACTCACTGGATGTGACCTCCACCCTTCTGCAGAGCTTGACCCAGGGCTGTGCCACTGTGTTTTGGGTCATCAGGCACAGGGATACAGATTTCAAGTGCTATCTAGGGGATATGGCATTTACCAAGGGACCACAGGGTGAATGAAGAGTCAGCCCTGGGCCATGCTGAACAAGACCATAAACTTCATAAACTATGCTGCATGCCCCTACCTCATGTAGGACTTGTATCCTAGCATTTCCAATATTCCCATATGGAACAGCTCCCTTCTACAGCTTAATTCAAGCCACACACGTTCCCCTTTAGTCATGACTAGGCAAGATGAAGCCCTGGCCAAAGGAAGCAACTAGGAGACCTCCCTCTGATTATCAGCTCCAGTAAAACAGTGATACAAGCAACCACAGCTTTGATATGCTGATATAAGATCTAGCCTCGAGGCAGGCAAAACATTCAAACTGTAAGATAAAACTCCACTGAGTAGATTCTGATGCACAACTCTGCTTTTTGTATTTTTGCTTTTGTACTCCCTCCCCTATTCCAAATTGGGTTATGACTCTTATGTATCGCAGTAGTTGTTAAATTGAACTGGGATCAGGGGAAATACCTCCCTCTTCCAGTCATTCAGTCAATCCTATCAAGTCCATCATCTATATCACAACTCAGAGCAAAAGGTTAGCATTTGGTGTGGAAAAAAGAAGAGGAGTGCTGTCCTACGGAGAAAAGTCTTCTGTAACACACACAGACAGATAATGCCACCATGGGAAACATTACAGAGGAGCGTCCCTAAGCAATTGATGATCTTGCTGCAGGTAAGGTAGACAGTGGGGTTATCCTCCAGAAAATGGATGCACACATGGCATCTTCTGTGCTTTCCCTATTTGAAGACTTAAAATATATAATTGTTTCCACTGAAGCTATACTGTACAAGAAAGCAGTTGTATGTAGCTTTTCCAACCTGGTCCTTGGGGCCCAGTTAAAGGAGGACTAAAATCCTGAGCTTCCAGGAACATCATCTGCTCCCAGAGACTTTAGACAGAGAACTAGATTGCACTTCTGAAATCCAAACCCTCACTCCAGAGACAAATTAACAATAATGGCTGTTCATGCTTCAACTAAAGTCTGGGACACAAGCAGCCTCCTCTTCTTGCCCACAGACTAAAGGCAGGAGCTGTAAGGCTCTCTCAGGAGGAATTCCCAGCCCTAAAATGTCATCAGCAAAAAGAGAGATCTGATTTCTTGGCAGCACAATCTGCCACGGGCTCGCGAGATGCTTCCTTCCCTAGGACATGATGCCCTGAATGGCTCTGCTTGTGCTGCTGCCAGTGTCTGCTGCCTTCCCTGCTCCTCCACAAGCTCCCCTCCTCCCTCCACCACTCATTCCTTTGCGCAACGAGGCTGGCATTTAAGAAACACTTATTCCAATCCATTTCTACCCTTGTACAGCAATTGGGTGTCATTTAGTTTGATTTAACCAATTTAGTCCTATGAATTAATTGGTTAATAAGCCATCTGTATGCATCAGGTGACAGAGTCGTGCTCTCACGCACAGACACAGACAAGCTACCCACTTGTCCTTGTTTAATAACAGGCTGTAGGGAGTAGGAGCGGGAGAGGCATGCAGGTTAATATCACTCCCCACAGAGAGCTGCCAACAAGGGGACTTGGCTATCATTGCACTCACCTTGACCTCTGAGTGTGGGAATGGTCTGTTTAGGGTAATTCAGAAATAACCTACACTGAAACTAGAGAAGAGTGACAGCTGCAGCGCTGACGAGATCCACGAATATGCTGCATGTTGTTGGTGTTGTTTTTTCTTTGAAAAAGGGAGGAAAAGAGGTTTAGTTCATGCTTTCTAGACGGTAGGAAATTCTCAGCTGCATTCCCAAACAGCTGAACTTTGTATGTGTGTAGGAGGGGGAGACGAGTGGGAAGTGGGGAAATAGGAGGAGACTGAGGTCTAGAGCATTTGATTTAGGTGTGATCTTTAATTATGCAAAAAACATCTCATCTATTTTGATTTCTTTTAAAATGCCAAGATAAAAAAGCACCCCTCATGGGTCCCAGTCATTTCAATGTTATATACAAACCCCTGAGCCATTCAACAAACAACAATACATCAAACCGAAAGCAAATCCAGCAACACATCCCAACCCACACAACAGGAAAATAGCAAGTGGTTCAGACAGAAAAACAACTCCCTCCTTTGGCCGCCCATACATCTCAGCCAGCCCTGGATGCCCCAGCTGGCAGACAAGTTTCTCTGCATCCCCTGAAGGCCAATGCACAGAGGACTTTCAGACTAGGGGGGAACTGAATTACAGTGCTGTGGGGCACTTGGGAAAAAGCCCTGCTCAGCAGCTCCTGACTGAATTTCTGCCCAGAGCCACAGGGCATCTCAGGCACTACATATGCACGAACATTACACAGAGTAGGAGACGCTCACTGGTGTGGGAGGCTCCCAAGTGATTTCAGTCAATAAAATACCAGTGCTGGAACCAAAAACTACAAACCCCAAGCCATAGTAGGCAACATGAACATTAAAGAAAATGGCTCAGAAGCTTCTGCACCGGGTGGTTTTCAATTGAATGCAAGGTGCAGCCTGCTGCAGATTGCATGGTCTAGCTGTCACAGACCAAACAACAAACAGGAGCAAGAGCCATGGCTGAGGCTGCTCCAGGGATAGGAGATGGGGCTCTGGCTGTGGGAAGTGGTGCAGAGCAGCAGCACATCTGCAAATGCTCCTCCAGGGCCCCTCAGCTCTCAGGCTTTTCCAGTGATCTTGGAGAGAAATCAGTGCACTGCAGATCCTGATAGAGAGATGTAGCATGGATATAGCTCCAAGGAGAAAGTACTTTCCCCCCTATCCCTAAGGAAAACGAAATTACAGTAGAGTTTGCTTTAAATGGATTCCATTAGAACAACGGGCACTGCTCAAAGAATAACATTCTCTGTGCGCTAACGTGAAATACTGACAGGCGGAGTGGAGCAGTCTGAAATAGTCTCTTACAGAAAGGAAAGAGAAAAACCTGTTTACCCAGTACATTCAGCAGGAGACTGCAATGAAGAGACGGAAAAAAAAGCTTAATAGGAAACCTGCCAGAGTTCCTGGTGTGAGTGTGCCCCGCCAGCCTGCACAAAGCAAGGAGGGGGGAGGCTTTGTGCAACATGGGGGAGCCCATGAACATCTCGCTGGGTGTTAATCCCTGCAAAACACTCTTTTGCTCTCATTAGCACGTACCAGCGGCACAACTCCCTGTTCCAAGGCACTGTAAAACTATCAAAACACAGATTCAAGCTGCCCTGCTCAAACAACTGATAGCCCTATCTAAAGTGTTCGGCTTGGTGCGCGGCAGCAGTGCCTGGGAAATGAATGAATGAAATCAAGACCACACACCAAACTACCCGGCCGTAACAAACAATTTCATTTGATCAGTGACCACAAAAACTAGAATGTCCCAGTCTGAATTGAGCAAGCGGCGATGCTGCATTACAGCTTGTTTAATGGCCATGCAGAGCATATGTATCAAGCTGTTACACTTGCCTGGTTGGACAACTCACATGTAGAAGGCAGTCACATCACACTTCACAAGAAGTCTTATCTGTACCTACTGCTAAGGACTCTGGGCCCAGAATGTGTAAAATATTTAGGAGATCAAAGGGGAAAAAAGATTTGTTGAGGGTTTTAGTGTGGTTTTTGTTTGTTTGTTTTGTTTTTCAGAAATACCTCGCCAGACTTGGTTCCTTGCCGTCCACTCATTTCTAAAAGAGAGGTGCCTATACTGCTTGGTAGTAATGTGGAAATCTCACCGACCTCTCCCAGCACTTTGAGTCTGTGTGGCATCTCATCACACAAATACCATTAGTAAGAAGGCCAGAATTTCTCCACATGCGAACCTCACACATCCAGCTGGAGCCATGCGTGTGCTGACTGTAGCAGAGCACGAGGCAAGTGAGAGGCTACTACTGCTGGAGATGTGCATGACCCAGGGAAAGATGGTTATTCCTTTGGGTACCTGCAGCATGTGTGGTTTAGGCGGTAAGTTAAAAATCTCATCTGCGTGGACACAAAGGATTGTGGATGCTATTCAGTGGGGAGTCTGAATAACTTCCCACCCCACTACTCCAAAGTCCATTGCAACAGAACCATAGGCACAGAGAAGGCTCATCAGCTCAAACCAAAACCCCAAATAACTCGGTCAGCGAAATCCCTGCCCCAACGCAGTCTCCACATCCCAGCAACATCATGATGATGAGTCAACAAGTGAGGACCTTCGGGTCATCTTACAGATCAATAGGAGTACTGCTTAAGGGGTACAGTACTATGGGACGCAGGGGATCGTATTATGTCTTAAGGGATATTGAGGGGAAAGACCAAAGCCAGAGAAACAGAGGAAAAGCATGGTAAAACAGAGGGATAAGGCAATAGATGGAACCAGTCTAATGTAAAAAGTCTGCTAGTCGTCATGATAATCTGGTTATATCCTGTGCCTAATGGGCACAGTCTGTTCTGTCCTCACTGAGCTCCACTCCCAGTTCTTCTGGGTAAGCGGACTCTGCTCTGACTGCCTGTATATGTATGAAGAGCGCAGCAGAGAGGGTTTCTGAGATCACAGTGCCAGCTGCAAATGCCAGCTTCATTTCAAGCCAGCTGTACTCACTAGGGGACACAGAATGTGTGTGCCTTTAGGGGTAAGATCACTGGAAGACTTGTGGGGATCATCCAAACTGAGCCTCTTGGGCCTACCTGCTTGTTGTCTCCAGCCTGGGAAATGTCTCCCTCGTTTGTTTGTTCTTTTTTTTTCCTTTCTAGCTCTATTATCCTGCTGACAAAACCTTAAATGGTCTAAAAGCATCCCCAACAAGGATGAGGGAACACAAATGTTTGAGCAAATGTGCATTTCAGCTCCACATGCTCCCAGGGATGGCGTAGTAATAAAAACCAATTAGACAATGCTTAGAAACAGTACAGTGGTACAATCTTACCACAACTAATAGGGTTTTTAATAATAGATGGGCCTCTCCATGCAGTGCTGGCAAGAGGAAGCCAAAGAGGTTTCAGTTACAGTGCATGTTTCCACCCAGTGAATTCTTGTGAATGGAAGATTAATATTCTATGAAAGCAGGGATTAACTTGCCCTTATTACGCTTATTGCTTCTACCAGGGAGATCTCTGCAGGGTCAGGAGTGGGCTCCTCCAATGGGACAGGACAGGGGAATCCCACAGAAAAACAAACTTTGCTCACTCCCTCATGGAAGGAAAGGCTATTTGGGCCTCTGGCACTGCTGAGTAGATCAGTAACGAAGGACCTGGAAAAGCACAAACTGTTGCCTTCTTACTTTCCTTCCTGTTCCAGCAAAGTCCAAAATCAGAGCTGGAACTGACTGAAACAAGGCTGAAGATAGCCAGCACGCCAGAAGAAATGTGTGCCCAGGTGAGCCCGCACCATAGGCCCCCTGTTCACATCTTGCCCACTGCCTTATGTTTACAAACCTTCACTTCATGCCTCTTTGTTCAAAAAAAAAAAAAAAAAAAAAGCCATGGAGGGCATTTTCTTGTTGCCATAGAAACAGTTATTGTAATCTCAAACTGTATTTAATGCAACACTCTCTCCCTCCAGCACCTTGCAATAGTTTGCTGTTGTATGGGAAGGTTATGCTTTGAGAGGAGGAAGAGGGCAGGTGACAGAGCTCTGAAGGCTTGTGTCCTGCACCTGGGACCCGGTGTCTCTGAAAATACCCACATCTCCATCAGTACATACTCTTACTTTTCTTTCTTTTTTTTTGTTTTCTTCTCTCCTTCTTTTCCTTTTTTTTTTGTTTTGTTTTGTTCTTTGGAATGTCACATCATTTACATTTCTGAAAGGAATTTTCCTGGGGTTGCAAAGATAGTTCAAATTGTCTGTGATCAGATCAACCTTCTGCATAATACATTTGTATGAAAATAAACCCCCTAGGGCCCACGCTCCTAGCTGAAATTCTCTGTAACCAAGTATTTTACTCTAATTTAAAGATGATGGAGATAGCAATGAGTATGTGCCTGCATGCATGTATGCATGTAGAGGAGAGAACTCTCCCTTCCAACCCAAGCTATTCTATGATTCTACAAAATGAAAACAATTCCACCTAAGGTTTCTATTTCAATTAACTGGTATTTACCCATGCGTAATAAATAAATAAATAAATAAATAGATAAGATCAATCTGACTCTTTGCAAAGATTAAATGATTTCAGTGAACTTTGGATCAAGTTTGAAGTACAACAGTCAAGTTCTAGCACATTCTGACACTGTCTTGGTATGACACCTTTTCTATAAACCTTTACTCGCTGCTCTGTATCTCCAACTTTTCAATGGAGGGCAAACCTAACTCTCCATAGTCATCAAAAAAACAAGAGGATTCTTCTTACGTGAATTTTGCAAGGTTCCATCCACAGACTTAGTGTACCAAGGGACATCCTCAGATGCACTGGGTATGGTCAGTAAAGGAAAAGGATACTATTTGATGCCACTGCTTTTCAATTCAAGTGGATCACATCCTCCAGCCTCCTTTGCTGTCAATAATAAAATACTATGATTTCATCATTCTGTTACTGCAGACCTAGCGCTTCCCCATCCTAGTCTTATCCTCCCACATTGGCTTGCCCATTAACTGATACCTTCAGGCTCAGAGTTCTTGTTTTGTGCTCACATATACAGCCTACATAGTAAGTAATTGAGTGAAATATGGGAAGGAAAACTCTCACTGCAAAAGAAACTACTATTCACCACATGTGCTAAGAGCATCAATGTCTGACTTACTAAATCAAGCAACTGAGGCACGTCAAGCTACGAAGATCTAGCAAGGAAAAGTCTGATCCACCAGCACTTGCAAAGTTTCTGTTTGTCAGTCATTTTTCTTTTGTTCTTCACTGCAATGTAAGAAAGCTGGAGCCAAAGTTAGACAAAAGGATATTTTATCCTCTGTAAGTTTTAAGGACACAGCCACTGAAGTGAGAGAGGGTAAAAGCTATTAAAGGACAGGAGGGGGAAGGAAGCAGGGAAATAGAAAGCAAGGAGCTCTGGTAGGATAGGAAGGGAATGGCATGAATCAAGGTACAGAAGAATGAGACTAAGTCATTTGGCAGAGAATACTCCTAGCTAGGATGTGTTGAGTTTGTGCATTTTTGTAACAGCTTTGCTGAAAGGATCTGCTTTGCACAGCAGATAGTCCTGATATGGTGCAGGACTTACATGTTTAGACCCAGGATGCCTGTCCCACTCTTTTTTTTTTTTTTTTTTTTTCTTTTTTTTCCCAAAGACTGTATCATATTAGAAACAAAGGAGGTGTTTTTTTTCTAGCGTGTAGATGCAGTCACAAATGTGCTACAAAAAAAGACCTTACTTTACCCAAATCTCTTTATTTCCCCTGTCATAGCCTAAAAAAAAAAAAAAAAAAAAAAAAAAAAAAAAAAAAAAAGAGATCTGCTCTTGTGCTTGCAAAGGCTCCTACATTCCAGTAAAGGTTTGCCCTTCTGAATAGTAGTGAAGTGATCAACTCTTCAGGAAGAGAAACTACACAAAATACACCTTGAAAATGAAGGCAGGGGACTAAATCTACTCCCAGCAAAAAAAGGTACAACTTCCTTTGAAGCAAAAGAAATCAGTGCTGCTGAATTTTTCTCAGGAAGATAAATACTAATAATCAGTCCCTTCCAGAGGACAATCTGATAAAACTGGAGTTGACACCCGCAAGCGTCAGGCAGGATATATTTCCTCCCATGTGCCAGTATCAAAGCTTATCACCCTATTTGCTTCTTCTCTCCCAAGTCATTTTTTGAGGTCAAAGGCTATCGTGGGGCTTTAATTAGAATGCCACTGTAACGAGCTGACACTTAAATCAGTTTGTCAGTGGCTAAAGAAAATTAACCTTAGTGTCAAATGAGCTCCAGTATGGGAGTTGATGTCATGAGGGGGCAACAGATGCAGAGCTGACGTGTATGGCTGAGAGACAGAGAGATAAACCAAGCACTCTTTGAACCAAGAGACTACACTGGGAATCTCACCTATCCTAGGCATTCCTGATGCACAAATAAAAGCAAGCAGTCTCTGCCAAGCTTTGTATCATGTTTACTGCACCAAGCCAAGGAGAAGTCAATCGGGAGAAGCTACCTGGGAACAGAGACTTCCTCTGGGCTCCTTAAGAAGGAATGTTACTTGAGCTTAGGTACACATGCAAACATATCATGTGCAACAAACCATCTCAGTTGCTCTGAATGACTTTTGTTATGACTTAGTTGAATACTTCATTACTATGCAAGAGCCTAGGCTGCAATTAAGGGCAGGTGCTTCACCCAGCTCAGGCCCTGCAAAGCTTAGGGACCAAACAACCAGCAGGAGGATATCCCCTGCTTACTAACAAAGAGCAGGAACATTTACAAGGACAAATGCGCACAAGGTATTAACCTCCTCCCTTACCTAGTACTTTCTCTTTGCCACTGGTGCCCCCACAACTGCACCGCCCCTTCCTGCAGGCATTCTGCACCATCTTTTGGCACAAGTGACAACGCTGCTTTATTACCTGTGCATTTTGAGTGAGTTCTACAGCCAGTGAACCAAGGTATTCCCTTTAGTACCATTTTTCTTTGCATCCTAAAAGCACCCAGTAGCCTAGAGAGGGAATATCAATGCGTGTTACTCACAGGTACCAGAGAATCCATAAAGTCTTACTGCCTTCCTCAGTGCTGCACTGCCAGTGCTATCATTTTCCATGACATCTCTTTTATGCCACTGCACTTGACAAATACCTTGTGCCTCTCCACAGGTATTTGAGGAATCCTGCCAATGCAGACGCAGAGAATGTACAAATGGACCTAATATCTCCATCTATTTGAGGCAGAGCTGCTCAGCAAAAAAACCAAATGGTTTTGCTGACCAAATTCAGACACAGATATGTCTGTACATAGCAGATTCAGCCCTGTGTTCCTTGCCCTAAGAACACGGTTTCTTTTAAGGTTCCTACACCTCAGAGTGTATTTTAAACAACCCTTGAATAATTCTTGGTGTGTTTCTAGTGTTTCTACCACAGGCATGACTGACCATTATCTATACAGAAACTACCTGATTGAGAACGTTGGGAGATGACTTTTCTTTTTACATCACATCATTAAAAGCCAAAGCAACTGTAGTAGAACCAACAAAGCAATAGTAAATTTACACAAAGATTATAAACAGAAGAATGTACTGCAGAACTACCTTAGTAAAAAAAAGCTGAAACTTCCTCCTTTTCCAAAAGCATTCTGTCATATAGTTGTTGCTTATGCTGCCAATGACACCTTCAACTAATTGGTCCTGAAAGACTGTTGAACACCTAATTCTTCACTAGTTATGGCTTTTGCTTTCACTTGGAATTTCACTTCTCTATTGAAGGCAATTTGCTTTCTTCTCAAAAACAACAAGGCTCCAATGGGCTCAGTGCTATGTTTCTGAAATAATGTACAAGCAGTTCAAAAAATCAGAGCCATGTTCAACCTCCTTGTAAGTTTCATTCACAAGTTTTTGTGCAGTAAAGGCTGTGATACAGGAGAATCGCAAACACTGGAGTAGAATGTTTGTAGCTGTTTTTAGATTTAGCGTTATTTGAACTGGAGTACTTAAAATAGGTGTCATTTCTATTTTATTTTAAGCCGTATGCATAATTTTCTTGTTTCTGAAGTATTCCTAAATCTCATGATTGTGACACAAGTCACTCAAGTTGTGATATATGGGTTGAACTCCTAGGAACCTTCAAAGAAAATTTCAGCTCACGTTAAAAAAAGAATCTCATTAACCCCTGTGCATTTATTGAAAAGTATGGAACTGCAACCTTCAAATGTCTTGAACCTCCATGCAAGGAACAAATGCAGGTATTTGAGAATTGTTTGTGCTGATTCTACGTTAGGGAGGATGTGACATTCGTTTCTGAGTTACATGGCAGTTTGAAGTCAGTCTCTTGCTTTGAGTCAGCCAGGGAACCTGATACTACTGAGAAAGGACATCTCTGAACATCAGCTCTGAAAGTGAAGTAATCTTAGGGATGTTTTTCTTATTGTTTTCTTCTCCTTTGATCAAATCTTGTAACGTATGGATTCAATAGATGGCATGATCTTTTCTTCCCTCCTTCCCTTCATGTCATAAAATAAAATGGTAAAAACCACCATAAGCCCTTGATGCAGGAAGAGGGGCTCTAGATAGTTTAAAACAGAAGAGATGTAAGAGAAGACAAATCCTTGTTTAAGTCGTGCAGTTTCACCCAGAAAAACGTAATCTTCCTGTCTTTCCTTTTGCAACAAGAAACACAGTGACCCCCCTACTCCCAAATAAACTACAGGTACGGCACATCACTGACATTTTCTTTAAAGAGTTGTTAATTAAAATTAAGTACACAATATGCAGTATTTGTCAGGTATCAGGAAAAGCTACTAAGATTATCACCGAGGGGCCCATTAAATATAGTTATTTGCTCCCAAAGTAGCTAATTACAGACATTTTCAAAGGTTCTGACTCCCTCATCCTGCAAAAATCTTCCATATTTTTTCTTTATTTACTTACATAAAACCAAACATCAACGATACAGCACCTGTGCCGTAGAGCAGGAAGGCATTGCCCCGACATTACAGAACAGTCTAATAGCATTTCAGACTTGGGGAGCAAACCTGATGATGTTTCAATTCTTTTCCTTGTTTTCCCTCTGCTGTCTGCATCATTTGAACTTAGAATCATAGAATGAATGACCTGGGTCGAAAAGGACCACAATGATCATCTCGTTTCAACCCCCCTGCTATGTGCAGGGTCGCCAACCACCAGACCAGGCTGCCCAGAGCCACATCCAGCCTGGCCTTGAATGCCTCCAGGGATGGGGCATCCAGAACCTCTCTGGGCAACCTGTTCCAGTGTGACACTACCCTCTGTGTGAAAAACTTCCTCCTAATATCTAACCTAAACCTCCCCCATCTGAGTTTAAAACCATTCCCCCTTGTCCTATCACTATCCACCCTCATAAACAGCCGTTCCCCCTCCTGTTTATATGCTCCCTTCAAATATTGGAAGGCCATGATGAGGTTTCCCCAGAGCCTTCTCTTTTCCAAGCTAAACAAGCCCAGTTCCCTCAACCTTTCTTCATAGGAGAGGTGCTTCAGCACCTTAGTGGTCCTCCTCTTAGTGGTCCTCCTCTGGACCCGTTCCAAGAGCTCTGTGTCTTTCTTGTAAGCAAAGTGAGCAAAGGCCACAAAAAAGAACGAAGCTTGGAAATAAAACAGGTAATCTCAGCAATCCAAATCCAGACACTGGAGAGCTTAGAAAACTGCCAACCCTGTGAGAAAATATACAGCAGTCTTCTTGATCTGCCGTTGCACAGCACCTCCCATTGTGGGATCACCTTGTGTGGCTCCTGTATCTACAGCAACTACACTAAGACTGAAAAAGGCTTGGGGTCCAACGTTCCTTTCTTCATGGAGATGGCACTGTGACAAAAATGATGGCAATGGAATGCTGCAGGGATGGGACAGTATCAAAGCCTCTGCACTGTTCAGAACAGATCTGCTCCAGGAAGCGAAGGGAAGTACTCCTAATGCTACACCACATGAGGATGTTGAGGCTTTCAGGAGGTATGCCCTGATGGCTGATTGCACCCACCTCTACCCTGTTGCTGATTCAGTGCCAGGAGTGCCTCTGAGCAAGAATTTCCAGCGATCAGCTCTAACGACGCTGTCGCTTGCTTTGTGCGTGAAGTGGACCAGTTTCCCCACTGACCTTCACACTGCTTTTGAGGAGAGCGAGTGTTTCAGCACCTATGCCATCTGCAGATTTGGTCTTTCCCTCAAGGATACAAAAATTAGGTCAGAAGCTTTTCTCTTCCCCTTCCACTCCTGCAAAGCGCATTAGAGCTCAAATCCTCACGACAAAGCGTTATTATTATTGTTGTTATTTTTTTTATGGTGGAAGAAAATATTAATGTTACAAATAGCAGCCATTAGCATAAGCAAAGCTGCGTATTAATATGCACATGGGTGTCTCCACTGTCAGGAAGCAGAGAAGCCCCAGAGGCCTTGCTTTCACTGGGGAAAATGATGATGGCATTAGCTCTAATGATAATGATAAGAAGGCTGCCATAAATGATGCGGCAATTTCTTTTGTAATCCTGGTCGGGCAAGGACTTCTTCCTTGCTTCCCAGTGTCCATATAAGGATGCAGTTTGAACAAATGGCAGCTTGACTGATTTATTTAATATCACCACAGTTTTATGGCTTTCTTAAAAGCGCCAGCTCTCTGAGCCATGTCAATAAGAAAGAAACTCAATTAAGCCTTTCAGATAAATTTGTAACCATCAAGATTTTTGGAGAAGAGGATACCAATGAAAAGGAACCCCATATCTATTTACGGTTGTAAAACCTCATGATGTTTGAGTCTTTTTGAACTAATGATACAATTGTATCAGGATAGCAGTAGCTATGAAGGGGGGGAAAAAAAGGAAATGAAAAAAGCAACAAGTAATTAAAGCCATAGTTGGCATAAAATGTTACCAATCCTATCATAGGCTTTCTCTACTATCAGTTATCATTGCCTCTATGTGTGTTACACGCAGGATGCAAGAGCAGTTCTTTATGCAACTGTGCTATGAATGAGATTGGAAAACTCATCTGGCTAAAAAGTAACAAAGCAGAAGGGAGCAAGGAGGGAGATTTCCTATAGCAAGTGTTTGCATGCGCTCAGCAATGCCGACCTGTAGACAGGCACATTGGTACAGCTGACAAGCAAGAAGAGTGGAGCTTTAGATGCTCCTGTTATGAGTAAATGCATGTTGCACTGCGGGAAGAGATGCAAGAGGAAGATCTGGATTCCGATGACCCATGTGTCCCAAGCATGCCAAATCTTGTTTTGGCTTTTCCAGCTGTGGAACAAGAATGAGTTCTGCTTTTTTTTTTTTTTTTTTTTTTTTTTTTTTTTTTTTTTTAGCCCAGGGGAAAGCAGAAATCATTCTCCCTGCACGCCACATCTGGACACAGACAGAAGATTATTCTCTCTGGCTCTGTAGCTGCTGAACTAATTACACAGCTTTTCTGCCTGATGTCTCTGTGCAGGGTGTCTCTGGCCTGCAATCGTCTGTCATGGCTGCAGTATGCAATGGGGATCTAAATACATTAAAGTGTCAGGGTGGTAGAGATGCCAGGTTTTGGTCTGTCATCTTCTGTACTGAAAACCCTATTGAACTCAGCTAAAACAGTATACTATCTGCCTTTCATTTTTTCACATTTGTTCTTGTGATGTGCATCCTGAAGCTCATCAGAGGGAAATTTAAGCTTTATGCTAGCAGTAAAGTTCTTTGAGTTAATCTGAATCCAAAAGGGACTAGCCTAGACAACAGAGCCCTACACTGCTTCAGATAAGGCAGCCAGGTGAAAATTCCTGATATGAAGACATGCCCAAAAACTCACTGTGCACAGGCCAGTGACACAGGTGCTATAGAAGGATGTTTTCCTCCACTCACACAGCCTGCAGGACACAGGGAACAGCCGCAAGCCTCACCATTTATCCCCCACGTAATATCTGCCCCAGATAATGCAATGGCAAAAGAACCCCCTTTGCTTGACACAACAACCATAACAAAGCTACACAAAGAGTGCAGTCCTAAATATGAATGCTATTTGTTTTCCTTGTGTTCCTTACTCTCTTTCCCTTTTTCCTAGTTGAATGGTTTACCTCTGTATCTCAAACTCACCAAGTTCCCATACAGTTTCTCAAATGTTTACTATTCTAGTTGGCCCACAAAGATAAACTTTTTTTTTCCTATTTATTTTTTCTTTTTAAAACAGAAACTCAGTTTTTCAACATAGTTTCTCTGCACACTCAGCAGGAATATCCCAGCAGAACCGCTAAGCAATGAAGGTATGGTATTTCCCAAGCATGGTTATTAAGAACCTCTTGTTTAGGACATATCCACAACCGATATCAGATCTTCCTTCCTTAGCTGAATTCACTACAGTATGGCACATAATCTGGACAACTTCTCTAAATAACCAGGACCACAATACCACAATTGTTAGCAGAAGTACACGCCGTACAAATGATGTATATGAATATCACCTGTCCAATACTGCTTCCTACCACATTTGAAGAAAAAGAATAGAACCAATCCATGATAACTTAATATCACAGACAGACAGAAATCAATGGCAAAATTCTTGTTACCTGTGCCTATGCAGCTGGCTGGCTATTTGTGTCTGTATAACTAGGACTTGTATCCATACCCAAAAAATCCCTTACTCCTTATAGCTGCATTTCTAAGCTTGTTATTCACTGGTCTTCCAGACCAGAGTCTGGCATACTGCCTAATGTCTGTGGATGTACAAAGTAAGAGGAAGAGCAACTATAAATCATATAGCATTTGTATGAAAACTGAGCTGGAGAGCCAAGTGCACAGAAAATGTTATTCCGTAGCCAGTTTTGTGCTCAGTACACTACAAGCTGTACAGTGCAGACATAACAGTGAGGCACTTGAAAATTGGAAGGATGAACTACAGCCTTCATGTATGCTAAGCCCACACTGACATAAATCTTGATTTCAAATGTGGCCATCAGAAGTTCAGAACAGGAGTGATAAAAATACCTTCAAAGATACTTTGGCAGACTCAGGTCATGCACCACGAGGACTTGGTATCTGAAATGGCAATCAGCTTTGCAGATATGAGCGCGCTTGCTTGAGCCTGTTGGTCTCATGTAAATTGCACTATGGCACTACACAGTTACCTTCATACTGTTACCACAAGGCAGAAATTGCACAAGTGCCTGTTCCAGAAGGAGCACTGCCCTCTTAACATCCAAGCTAAAGACAGATGACAGGGACAGAGCTCAATGATTTCATTATAAACTGGCTTGGGCAAGAGGGCAGGAAAGAAAGATTATACAGACTTCTGATCACAGATGACATTCCATTAGCCCAGGACAACAGTACGCATACCATCAGCACCCTGACACAGGTAAAAACTTACTGACAGGGTACAAAGCAATGCAGGTTAACCATCCCAACAGCTGGATCACAGAACTGCAAGAACTTTTTTTCCAAAAGGTCTTTATGACAAAGACTCACGAACAAACAGGAGAACCAGGAACATCTGAGACTGGACGACCCTCACTGTCTCCACTGATCTCCACTGACTCTGATCCAAGGAACATCAGTTTCTCAGTTCATCAAGGGTCAGTCAACTAGTAGTTATGGCGAAGGAAAATCAAAACTTCACTTACCTAGAAAAAGAAAGAAAGAAAGAAAGAAAGAAAGAGAGAAAATACAGTTAGTGGATTTCCCTGAAACATACAGATGCTGGTTGTCTTTATTTCCCAGGTGATTCCCGCATCCAGGCACCTTGTTAGGAGATTCCTAACATGAATGATCTATGCTAGCACTCTTACCACATGGCCACTATCTCTCCTGGTATTTAATGGTCTGTGGTACTATTTAATTTTATACAGATTATTCATTAAGAAAAGCAAAATTGAGCGGGTGTTTTCCTCAACATCTTGTTCTGTTTAAAAAAAAAAAAAAAAAAAAAAAAAAAGAGCCAGAGAAGCTCTATGACAACATTAACCACAGGGACGGAACAAATTATTCTGACTGTGAGCAGCAGGGCACAGAGATCTCAAAGCCTAGACAAAGGAAGTGCAGCAGGAAAGGCTTCCCTTGCTAAGGGAGGGATGGATTGGGTCATGGACCATTTGTGGTTCTGGATCTAATCCAGCTTGTTGCAGCTGACAGCTGCTCTTCACAAAGGTATCATACTTTCACCCTCTATGGAAGAGGCTGAAGTTGTACTGTTGATTCCCATAGATTCAGAAGCGAACTAATCTGATGAGGTTCTGGGACACTATCTGGCATATTTCATGCACATTTTGCTTAAAAAAACCAAAACCAAAACCGAACCAAAACAACCAACCAACAAACCACCACCAACTACAAAACAAAACAAAACCAAAACAAACAAAAAAACCCCACAACAAAACAAGCACAAACTGATGAGGCAACAGCAATGTCAGAAAAATCAGAAGAGAATTATTACCTCTTGACGGTGTATTACTGACATTTATTATCTGAACTATGGTTGAAATGAAAGGCTTTGATAATCTAGGCTTAGGTAAAGAAGGTTCTGCTGTGAGATTAAAGGAGGGAACAGATGATCTCTTGAGACCCCTGACATCCCTATATCTAAAGGTTGTCACGAAGACAGAGTTCCTCTGTCTGCAGTACAACATTGACATATAATGACAGTCCAGAAAAGAGCTCCCACCTAAATAAGCCAGGGAGAGGACATAAGGGGAATGTTAGCTAGGATGAGAGGAAGCTAAGCAGGTCTAAAGCAGTACTAGATCTTCGTTTGTGACCAGTTTCGTGTTCAGTCAGAGTGTGGCTAGCATGTGCTACATTCTCAAGCGCTGATTTATAGAACTGGAGACAGAACCATCAATCAGTCAACCAGGACTCAATCTTTGCAAGCAATAAATAACTAAATAGAGATTGCTTATTTATTCCCAAAAGTTAACCTGCTTTCAAGAGGTAAATCAAACTGCCAAAGATGGAGGAAAGCAACTACATCAAAGGTCAGGTCCTGAGAAAGGATAACATAGATACCCTCCGGCTTGGCTCTGAACAAAGCCTAATCAACATTTTCATGTTCAGATACTTCGTCTCCTGTTTAGTATGGCTCTGTTGTACCACTTCCGGATAGCACAGAGCAGCAGTTAAATGTCCTACACAAGCTTTGGCTACCATCATGCCCGTACAATTTGAACTGTAATGGAATAGGGCTGCTACCACAGAATACCCTAGAGGAGGTGCAGTCAGGCTTGCAAAGTATGGGGAAAGAAAGAAATAGATTATATATATATATTCACGGCACATTTACAAAAAGATTGCTTTGCTCATATCAAGATTTGCACCCGTATAATTGCATCAGTTTCAAATTAGTAATAATCATATTCTTAGCCAATATGAAATCTACGGAATAGGCCTCACCCTTGGACTCTCATAATCGGGATAAAAATAGCTGGCTCTGAACGTACCAAGACTTCTGCTGGTACACGGTAGACAATAAATCCCAGATGACCCACTAAGCCCTGGTATTTTGTTTCTGCAAAGCCCTAACACGGCGTATATCTTCTCATAAGGAAGATCTGGCCTGTGTGACAGCAGCACCAGAACATTTAGCAACACATTCCCTTTGCAGAACACGGCATGGAAGCAGCGCAAACCTTACTTTTCAGGGGCAAACTGAAGCTCAAAGAGAAGTTAAGTGTTTGCCAACAGATGCACAGTGCCTTTGTCACATGGAGAGACACAAGACCCATAACTCTTGGCTTCCCTGACGCACACATTTAATTATCGAATAACTCCGCGCAGGAGCAGCGACCCACAAGTGCAGTGAAGTATCAGCCTGAAGCCTCCCGATGCTATGCCTGCCCCTCCCCTGCCGTCTCCTTGAAATGGCTCCCAGCAAAAGGCAGATTCCTTAATTGTGTTATTAGCTGAATTATTAATTGATATGAAAACAGCATTTTACTGGGCATAAAAAGTCATTTGGAAATGAGATAAAATGTTCTCGGCGCTGCCTGCCTCCGAGCAGAGCCAGAGTCAGGGCTCTGACGGCTTGATTATTCTGCACATTAGAGCAATCTGGTGAGCTCCCAACACAGAGCGCATGGAGTCCCCCAGTACTCTATCCATTAGACAGCATCCCTCTCCCTTTCTCTCTTTCTCCCCCCCCCCCCCCACACACACACACAGCCTGCTTTGCATTTACATGGAGACCTTGGGGGTAATTTTTTTCTTTCTGATCAATTCCAGCTGTCATCGCTACACAGCTGCTAACGATCATGGTGGTGGGGGGGGAAATGGTGTTTTCCCTTCTACCCCACACTGGGAAAGACCTTGTCCCTCTCCAAACTCTCCTGCACCCTCAAAGGGAATAGTGTCTGTTTCCCAGCATGCTCCTTGCTGGAAAGGAGCTGTTTGCAATTCTCTGTCATCATGCCTCTTCCCTATGTAGAAGCGGTGGTCTGTGTGTGTGCATATACCTTTCTATGTTTGTGTGCATATATGTATGTATATATGTATAGACAGATAGATACGTATAGACACTTTCCTCTACAAAACTGTCCAGTATTCTACAATAAGAGCGGAGGCAAGTGTGTCTTGATGCTCTTTCAGACTTTGCCTAAGCCCTATGTTTGGAACTTCCATTCCCAACAGCTCTTTTCTCCTTGCACTGAAAGGAGATCCCATCCATTCACCCATAAGGATGCCCATCACATCCTCCACTCCACTTGCTGGGGCTGCACCCCGTTCCATTCTGTTGGCAGCCCAATGGGCTTTGCAGAGCTGCCTGGCAGATGGTATCAGTTCATTTTGAACCTCCACTGGACAGATAAAACACACGCGCTCAGCACCATTCCCTACCATTCTTGACCCCTTTTCCATTCCCCACAGCAATGGGAATCCACCTCACTGACCCCCCACCTCTAACACATAGGCAGAGAAGCTGGCAGATCCAGTGATCAATCCCTTCTCGTATGCGCAAACCTTGTAATTTAGCAATAACTACTCAACCACCATTGACCTGCTAATTAATCCATGGATTTTTTGTTGTGCCTTTAATCGTTGTCCCCGATATCTGAGTCACTTTAGACTGCTCACTCTGTGCTGAGCCTAACCAACTAAATGCTACTTCAGCTCCGTAGTAATAAAACACTGAAATATATTGACTCCCTGCCAGCTCTCACGCTCGCTCTCTGCCTCTCCGCTTGCCGGCTGAGTGCCGGCGTGTGAAGGGAATATAGAGAGGGGAAGGCATTGGCCGTGAGATATGAAGTTTGGGACGCAGGTGAGAGAAAGCAAGAATCAGTCACCGGTGACAGGCCACCAGCCGCAGCCTTTGATCCCTGCTGTAGTTTTGCTCTGACAAACCCAAGACTCCTGTTTTCCAGCCTGAAACAGGCTTGGTGGCCTGAAACAGTCAGAGTCATGCTGGATCCTGTTTTCTTTCTCCTTTCTGCCCCTGATGAGGAAATCACTGCCCTCCTGACTACCACTGTCACACTCACTATATATGTGGTAGAGATAAAAAGCCGGATGGTATAGGCGAAAAACAGATCTGTATAGCAGAGAGCCAGGAGATCCACATTTCTTTGCTAGTGGTGTCAGAGGATGTCTGTCTAAACATGGATGAATCACCACAAAGGCAGTTTTCTGAAGTAGCTCGCACCTCTTGATGCCCTGAACCGACACTAAATGTGTAGGGCTGGAAATGGCACAGCAGGAATTGAGGGTGCTTGGCCTGCTTGGACAACCAGAGACTAGAAGCCGGGCCCCTGCAATACCCAGCTAATACAGTGGGTCGCTCCAATGATGGGATGAAGGGATTAATGGGAAACAATTTGGTATTGAGAGCAGAAGAGTAGGAGGAGGCTGTTAACCCAGTCAAGAAAATTCTCCATTGAAAAGTATTCATTTTCATTTGGTTAAAATCAAAATGGAATGGCTGTCAGTGGCAGCTGATACTGGCCCTCCCACATGGAAATAAAGTGGAAAGCAATAAGCCTTTCCAATTACCACTGTAGCTTGCTGCCACTGCATTTCCTGCAGCTTATCTGCAGCGCCGATCCATTCCTGGTGCCTGTGCTGCCAACTGCTGCCAGCATCAGCACCACATGAGCCAAGTGAGTGGTGAGACAAATACAGGCCACAGAATCATTAGAGTGCCCAGGGAATCTAGGAGATAACTCCACATCTGCACTGTGCATGCAGTTCATGTCCAGCTGTTAGTGGCAACATCACCTGCCCAGCTGTACTTAAGTGATCGGAGGACAACCCACGTGAGCTCACTGTGCCTCCCCAAGCAGAGGGAAGAGGCAATGCCCTCCTGGAGCCTGGGCTTGGCATGGTCAGCACACTCAGATGAGAGGTGATGCACTAGCCCTGTCACTAAAATCTACCACAGTCCCTGTGCCAACACTGTGCCAACAATTCAATAGCTCAAAAACTGCTCTGCTAACACTCCTGACACCATGCCTGTGGGGGCAATGGCAGTTACAAAGGCATCTGTTGTCAAAGCAGGCTATTAGAAAAGCAATCGGGTGGTGGCCCTATACTTCCTGATCCTAATGCCACTGTTCCCACATAAATAGCTGTTGTTCCCAAGACTGCAGCGTTCCCCTGCCCTTCTCCATTTGTCTCTGTAAATAGCAATGCCAGAGCATGTCCAGGGCACAAAGAGTGGCTCGAGCAAGAGGTCCCAGCAACAATGGATCACACTGGGAGCTCTGAGCGGGTTTGGCAGCAGCATTTCTGAAAGTTTCCTGGGATCCTATTGTCCTCATCTGCCCTTCTTTTTTAAGAATGTAAGTAATGTTTCTAAAGTGTGGGTCAGTTGAGGTAACTTATGATCTCTTTCATTGCCAAAGAACAAGAGTCTATCAGCAGCAGATCTCCTGCTGACCAACACTTCAGGACTTTCAAACAGGAAGGATTTTTTCATGCTTCCTCCAGCACTTCTAAAGGCAGCACAGTTGGTTTGGAGGAAGCTGAAATTGTTTGTTTGACTACTGGTGCACAATGGGTTCAGACACGCTGCACAGCACATGCAAAATGTCTCAGAGAAAGGACACTGTCCCACAAACAGCTCTGGCACTGAGCTCAAGGATACCACAGTGAACTGCAGAGCCACAGGCACAAGGAAAAATGCATTCTCTCTGTTGTATCCTATCTAGTTCTGTTATACTTCTCACTGAGAATCATTTCTGTCTTTGTAAAAAGATATATAAAAAGACAGCATTTTGGGACAGGATGAACTTTGAGCACACCTCATGAGCTTTAGTGGAGAACTGTAAACTGACTTCATTCTGGAAATACACTGCTTTATATTGTTCTTGCCACACATGAGATTTAATTCAAACTGGACAGATTGCTGCTTGATAGTCTGATGCTAGCCGTGGGGCAGGACTGCGAGGAGCATGGGCTGTTTTTAAGCATCTTTTGTATTCCCTGAACCCTGAAATTCTCAAAAAAACCCCACCAAACTTCCCCTCCCCATTCACTACCACGGGGAAGCAGTAATACCTGTAGTGCTACATCTCCCTGCATCCCCTTGTTGAAAACCAGCCCTTAACACCAAGGGACTGTGATTTGCATAGGTAAAGAGTCTTTACTTCTGCACTTTGCTGATTAAAATGCTGCTTCAGTTTGAGGTGTAGACCTCACTGAAGCACTTTAACCCCTGGTGGTAAACACAGATCCTTGTTTAAATTAAACCTCAGCTCTTCCACACAGAGATGAGGGAATCTGCGTTAGATCTTCTGCAATACAAGAGCCTTAAGGAAGAGTTATGCCATATTCAGCCAGCTAAACAGCCATCATGCCAGCTTATTTCCTGGTGAATCTCTTCCCAGAAAAGAGGGTTGTTTAAATGTGGGTTTTAAACCAGATTTGGGCATACTAGTTTTCTGGCAAGTCTTTGGGGTTTGTCATGAGAAGATGCCCACCTCACAACTCTCTGGAAGAACATCTTCCCTCATTTTCTGACTGCCTTGCAGAGCTCAAAAGCCATTTTGCTTTCCCCTGGAGAAACATGGATGGATGCAGATTACAGACTGAGAGATAGTCAGATAGCTGAGGGTTGAGGCACAACACATAGCCTGATGTTTGATCTCTTCCTCTACTCCAACAAGATCTATGAAGGCTGTAAGTAATTGCCTTAAGAGAAACCTCACGGACTGGGACATACGCAGGGAATAAGCGTACAGGGAACAAGCTTACAAGAAGGGGCAGCAGGCAGATGGGAGCTCAGAGATCTCATCCATCTGCAGTTGTTTTCAGGAAATCTGACCAGGCATTTGCAAGACCTCCATCACCAACACAGTAGCTAGGCACCTCACCAGCCCTCCTGGGAGACTGGAAAGAACTACTGTGCCCATCTGAAAGAGGGAAACAGCAAGACTCAACATCTTTGAAGTCAAACTTGCAGCCTCTAGCAGTGATGGGACTCAAATACAGATTTTCTGAGTCTGACAGACTAACTGCTGTTTCCCATCAAGCTTCTTGTGCTGGAATGCAGAACAAAAAGGGTTTTTTGCTGTTGTTTTGTGGGGGTTTTTTTTCCGCATTTTCCTAAAAGCAGCCACACGATTGAGTCTATTCAGCCTATCCCAGAGGATGAGTTGGCACATCCTATCTTAGCCAGACCCATGCAGCTGCCCTACTTCATCATCATACCCCACAAAACCACAGTTTACGTTGTACTGTAACACCATGACAGCCTGACAGCAGCTCAGTAATGCTTCCCAAGGCTTGACCCCTCTGCCTGACAGAGGGAGCTTTCAGCAAGGCAGGGGAATCTGACAAAGACAGCTTCAGCAAGAAGGATCTGCCCAGTCTGAATTAAATCTCATCCACCACCTCTGTTTAAGTGAGTCCCACCTCACCATCTCCAGACTGCAGCATCAAGCTCAGGATTACTATTGAAACTCCTGCCTCCTGTAGCAGTAGCAAGCTGCTTCCAGCGCTTCCAGCTATTTGACCATGCTCTTGCAGCACAGGGCAAAATTCATCTCAGTTGAAAGACTGGGGTATAGGAAGTAGAGTGGTGTGTCCCAAGTGTCCACCTCTCAACTCATTGTGGCAGGAGCAGGGGATGGTCCTGCTCAGAGATAAACAGCCCGAATGACTGATGACATCCATGCCTTGGAAAAACATGCTGATGAGAGAAAAAAAAAAAGGCTCCTGCCTGTCATATTTTCAAAACCCCCAGACACTGGCTCAGAGCCTCGCCTGTCGCTTTCCTTAAGCCTCTGTTGAGGAGGAAGAGTGAAGATCTCGGAGGCAGTGTTTAGTGTCAGAGACAGTTTGGCAAGAGACAATTTTTCACCCTGTTAAATCCCTCTGCAGAATATTATCTGCTGGTTTTCCCTCTTTTTTTATGATTTTCTTATGATTATCTCCTGCTGTTTCTGTCCTCAGCAGCCAAATAAATAAATAGCAGTATAGCTGTCAGCAGCTTTAGCTGAGTAAGAAGGCACTGCAGGCAGACATGGTGGGCAAAAACCCACCCAGCCCTTAGCACTGCTACCAGCTTATGCCCCTTGTGCTGAGACAGCCGGGTCTGGTGGCAAGAGAGGAGTGGGAAGGGGCAGGGAGAGCAGCCTCCTGGTTCTCTGCCTGTCTTTTGCTCTGCAGGCAGGGACATGTCACTGTGTCACCTGTAAAAGATGATGACGATGATAACAGTAACACGAGCTTAGTGGGGGGGATGACTGTGAGCATTTAACCTCCTCACCTGTGCTTGAAGCATGTTTGTATCATCATCCCACAGCACAAATGAGAAAAACAGTCTCCGAGAAGTGAAGGGAGTTCTGTAGGGTCGCAAAGTCAGTCTATAGCACAGCCAGGAATAAAACCTAAGGAATTTGATAGCCAGGCACCAGTGTCTTCTCCAGGAAACATTTCTGCCCTTCAAAATAAACGTAACATACTTCTCCCTTTCATGTTTGTGTATCCTTTCCCCTCTACCCTCCCTACCCTCTCCTGTCTAGTTTATCAGGTACGGATCACTTGTACGACAGTAGCACAGGAGTGCACAGCACTTCACACAGAAATACAAAGACAAGTTGCCTGCTTATGGGGACTTAGAATCCGGCCATCACTTTCACTTGTAGCTCACTATTTCCTCTCCAGACTCATTTTCCTGCGCTGCTCAGAGATTCTGGGCCCTTTGAGGCCACGTTTAATTCACCTTCTATGACTCTCTGAGATCCTTTGCAGACACTGATCCTGTCTTTTCCATGAGCTCTTCAGTGCTCAGATGCCTGTCTTTTTTTCTTCCACATACAATTTCCTTTCTTCTCCTTCCCTCTTGTTAGATAAAGCTTTTCCTTTACTCCAGCCTCCATTTTTGGTCTTGCTCTCTCATTGCCTTTTTCTCCCTCTCTGCTTTCAACAGATTTTCCTCATTTTCTTTCTTTGAGCCCTCTTCTCTTTGCTTTGACACAGCCTGCTCTATTTTATAACAAGCTTCCTTGCACAGCTCTTTAAGCATCCTTCCCCTTCAAATGCCTAGCTCTGCCTGTGTCATCCCTGCAACACTGTTTGTTAGTCAAGTAATGGATCTTACTAAATATATATCTTTCCTGTGGTATAAAGTGCACTAATAGCACAATGCACTTCTCAGAGCAAACTCTGATGAGATATACAAATTGACTCATTTTTAACACAATCACTGCAAGCTAAGTCCTAGGGCAGTGCACTAGCAAAGCCAGCAGCTTCAGCAGAGCTAGCTTCTGACAGTGTGAAGATATCCTAACCCAGGAGTTGCTTATTTGATCAGCATGACCACCTATACTTCCATTTTTAAGAAAAAATAAATCAACTTTCTCCCTATTCTTCCACCCCATGTAAGCACACAGGTCAAAGAAGCAGACAAAGAGGTGGAGTCATATCCACATATATCCATGCAATATACATGAAAACGTCTCACGTTCCTACTGTCTCCCAGACTTCAAACTCCAGTGCTGATGGAAA
This sequence comes from Alectoris magna, assembly GCA_030625065.1. Classification (NCBI taxonomy): domain Eukaryota; kingdom Metazoa; phylum Chordata; class Aves; order Galliformes; family Phasianidae; genus Alectoris; species Alectoris magna. The sequence continues at coordinate 115,182,851 of CM060560.1, forward strand.
CAAAGGAAAATCCGTTTGCTTGGGGAAGGAGGGATTTCTTACCTTTTTCATGTGGATGGTGTGATTTCAGCTTGCAAAGAAGTGCCAGCCCACTTCCAGCTGCCGTAGGAACCAGCTTTTATCTGGCAACACTTTGAGAACCCAAACTTTTTAAGACGTGAAAGTAGAAGCCTCATACCTCAGTTACTTTCTGTCTGTGATCCCTTTTCTAGAATTTTTTAGGATCTCTGCCAGCTTGATGCAATCTTCAACCATTGCCTTTCCTCTATTAGCCATCACCCCTACTTCTCATGTGTTTTCTTGTGATTAGGCAGAAACTCAGATGTGATCCTCAGAAGACTGAAACAAAATCAGTCCTCACAAAATTAAAGATCACAACACTTTTGTGCTTCCTGCATCCATTGCTCAGTGCAGCAACTTCACAGCTGTTCTAAGTTGTGCTCAGACTGTCTGCAGCTCAGGATACTGGAAACCACTGGGATGCAGTCAGCCTACTGGGCTAGCATGAGTAGAGGAATCCACGCATGTAGCTTTAAAAATAAGTTTTAAAGTACTTTCTTTGGTTAGTTGCTGCAACGCAGTGCCAAAGTCTGGGCAAACATGCCCTAGAATCAAAACTTCATGGCCTATTGCCTCATGAGAGACTTGCAACTTTCCATCAGCCTTTCCCAGGCCCTATTAAAGCCTAGACCTACTTACTTCAGGCTGACCTCACAGACCTCATCAACTTCCTCCCTATAAGCATAACATTGTATCTTGGGTAACCAGAAGAAAACAACAACAACGACAACAACAAAGAAGCAAGGCAGAAACACAGTGGCTAACACAGACAGACTGGGAAGGATGGGCCATTATATTTCGCCAGATACCATCAGTGACCCGAAAAAACCCAGTCTCTAAACCAAGGCCAACCGTAGGGCCTGCCTAAGGTGTTCTAAGCTACAGTGAGACCATTGTCGGGAAGAAGGAAACCATGTACCAAATTTTCCCATCTTTCCCTTGTTTTTGTGTTTTTTTCCCCTGCCAGATTAGCCAACGGAGCCATCTACAATCCAGATGTTGCTGTAGGAATAGGTTGGCCTAAAACCTGTGATGCTTGCATGAGCTCCAAGCAGCTGCTGGCTTTGTGAGTGCCAAAAGACAGCTCTGGGCCCACATCACCAAATGGCAGGAGGCTACAGAGTGGAGGTCAGCCCATAGGAATGCATCACACAGAAGAGAGGCAGCCATTAGAGAGCTCAGGCTGTTAAAGCACTGTCAGAGCCCTGCCTGCTGGCAGGCAGAGCTGGTTCTGCAGGAGAGCAGGCCAACAGGCAGAGCTGAGCCATGGGTCCTACACGCTGGCATCAGTGCCATGGGCAGCAAAGCACAGCGAGAGCTCTGTGAGCAGCAACCACAACCCAACTAACAACCCGCCCACTGGCACTGAGCTGGGAAACTGGGCAGCAGCCCAGGCAGCAGAGAGGATCTGTGCTCCTAGGCAAGCCAGGCCACAGGGAAAGGCAAGCACTACGTGCAGCCTCCACCTCACAGAGCTCCCAGCGGTCCTTCACCCGCCCATAGGAGCTGGCACTCAAGCAGAAGGATTTCCCCAAGCAGAAGGATCTCCTCGAGCAGAGCATATGTGAAAGCAGGATAAAATAGCAAGAGCACACAGTTCGTGTCGAGCGTCAGTATGAGTAGAGTCCTGCTGGAGTACTGGGTGATTTGATAAAGGAAACAGAGAATACACACTGGGACCAAGAGCAAGCCGTTGTGACTGGTCCTGTGTGAAGTCAGAGCAAAGCTGCAGTCTCTGCTGTAATTATTAGACAAGGTACAAGACAAGGGGCAGACGTTGAACCCCAGAGAGGAAGGAAAGGAATTCCTAGCTTAGAGCAAAGCTGCCTGCACTCTAGTGTTGCGACAAAAAGCATAACTGTCCTAGAGACAGGGAACACCTCTTTCCTAGTGTGCTGTTAGTCTTCCTGATCCATGCTTCCCAATTGCCAAGAAACCCAGACTGGGAAACTTTCGCCCACATCCAGGCTTTTTTTTTACCCTGCTTCTGCCACAGAGCAACTCAGGAGTGGGTTTTACCCTCGTGTCCTCCACAATGTTTTCACACTGAAAGAGTGCTTCTGAACACCTCTCACTACAGGAAAAACAGTGCTAAACCACAGATGAAAAGCCTGGATGCACCCTGTTCTCATAACACCCCAACCAACATCAGTGAGTGTTTCAGGAGTGCAGAGAGCAGCCTCAGTCCCTACATGCAGAAATACAACTACCACACTTGCGAAGCTACAGCTAGAGGGGAATTGAGCTGTTCCCTTCCACCGCACTGTCGAATGTAATTTACTCCTTGGCATTGTGTGATCAAGCAAAGGACGGGCAATAACATTTGTAGCAGCTTATCCCGGAGAATGGCAACTTCACCTCTTCAGCATTTAACTGAGCCAGCCTGCAACTTCAGTCATGTACGCACAGCTCTGCTGCCGAGCTTCTGTCCCCAGCGATTGTGGTGCAAAGAAAGAGAAGGCAGCACGGGTCTCTGGTATAAACCAGGGAAAATCAGCATGCTGGTAAAGGCAAAATCCCAAGGCTTTCCCCTGGAGGAGTAAAAGCTGTTTAGAGCAGCGTGTAAATTCATGGCAAGAAGTAATAAAGGTGAGTTTTATACATTCCCATTATTGCTTGTACGTCTTTGCAATAATGTTTATTGACATGTTTGAACTGAGCACAAGCTGCAGTTCAGTTCAACTGCCTGTGAAAATGGGACATTTGTCAAGAAACAAACCTTGTGCATCTTAGAAGCTCCTCTCTTTCCAGTTGGGAAATACCGGGACAGGTTTGGAGCACTAGGGAAAAGGCACCTGCTGAGATGCTCAAGGTCCTTGCCTAGCAATCCCTAAGGAGCAGAAGAGGGAGAGGGGAAGCTCAGAAGGTTAATGGGGAGCGTCTTACTTTGCATTGACACTCATGCACAGCCTAAAAGTATGCATGCACATCAATTACAGAATCCCTATGAGGCACAATAAAATTAACCTTGCGTGGCCACAGAGATATGCTACAGACGTGTCTCATCAATGGCGCTTGGCATGGCGTTAGCCAAGGAACATTGTTAAGAACTGCATCATGACTTCTCCTGGCACACAGAAATGCCCTTGTTCCTCCTTTCCACCAGGCCCTATTCTGGGAGGTGAGATGCCTCTTCTAACTCATCTGAATTTTAAAGATCCCTAAAGACACGCAGCACATTTAAAATTCATTAAATACAAAAGACATTCTTCTTCAGGAGTTATCATGTTGGAACTGAGTGTCCCAGATTTCAAAAAGGCTTGGACTGAGCTCCTCGTTTGGTCCAGTGCCGACAGAAATGACATCAGTCATACCACACCACAACTTCTGGATTTGCATCTCTGTGCTGAGCTTTAAACAGCTGACAGTTTCAAAAGTATCTCGCTCCATGCTTCTCCTTAAGGCACGCTTCACCTCCCATCACTCTCTTCACACTAAAAACTGTATGTGGTTACTCTTGCTTCTATCCAAAGCAAGGTTACCACAATGCTCACCCACTTCAGTCTCTGCTCTTTCTCCACCTCTTGCCTATCCCTTCTTAGCACCAGGATCTCACACTCCAGCTATGCCAGCCCTGCAACGATTCCAGTTGTATGTCCTCTCCACATTTCACTCGTTACCAGACAAATGAGACCTAACCTTATGGACCCCTCCCTCCCCAGCATCCTGCAATGTCACTTTTCATTAAGCTTCATAAACCTTTCAAGTGACAATTCTCTCTGCATTCATTGCTGCACCGGCCCAGGGAATAGAAATGGCCTCTGGTTAACATCACATCACTGTTGTGTCTCTGTTTTTGTGCATGTTGATCAGAAATTACCTGGCTTAGAGAAAGTAATTTAGTGATAAATGATTGCCCGTTCAGAGGTAGCTAGTTTCAGCCATAGCTGCCAGGTATTAATCTATTTGTCAATCCTTTCAGATCTTCTGGGCTGATGAGCAGTGGTACAGCCAAGGCATGAGAGCAGCTCACAGAATGCGAAGCCCCCCTCCTCTGAGGGCAGAAAACAGGGCAAAGAACTTATTTCATATCTTTACAGCCACATTTTCAAGGTGCTCTAAGAGCAACGAGGACCAACTGAGAAGGATTAGTGAGGGCCAGGGTTCCAGCTTGGACCTTCAAAAGGACTTTTGAACAGAGTTCAAAATGAGGAAGAGCATATATTTAAGTCTCAGAAGTGCCTGGGAGTGTCTGGATGAAAGACTGGAGTGGTAACAAGCCAATTCATAAAAAAGCCAAAGTCTTTCACAGTTAGCAGCTTTCGTTGAGTTTTCAGCAGGAGCCTTCCTACAATGAATATTTTTGCTATAAAGGGACACAGGCAAGTAGCTGGCTTCCTCACCTAGGACATGCAACCCTCAAGATCCAGATCCTCTCCCGCAATACGAGCTCAAATCCTGGGCCTCCTCCCTTTCCTAACTGCTCCCATCTCTCTCTGGTTTGATAACTACTTACAAGGAGAAAGACGTTTATGCCTCTTAGGCTCACTGGTGATTCTCCAAGACTGAGGAACGGAAACAGAAAAACAATGGCACTTCGCAAACGTTAGCATAAAGAATGCTTTGGCCAAAGCATAAAATCAGAGCAATTCTCCCAAGCCAGCCTGTTTACAGAATGCACAGGCTTAAATAAGGCTTAACATCCATTTCACAGGGTAAGTTATGCCCCTCTACCTAAAAGAAGTGCTCCCAGGAACATTACGGACAAGTCTGAACTCTACATGTAAACATGTCTGAATTCCTATGGCACATTGCTTCATACGTGGACCCAGCTTTCACACTTTTCACACTTGTGGTTCCCAAACACTGACAGGTCACAACATCTCCCAACATTTGAAACCAACAGCCTATTTAATTACGTCAGACAGAACTTAAACTTTGAAAATGATCCTTCAGTTTTCTTCTGGATTTAGTACACTGCCTTGGGAATTGAGGAAAACTCCGAGCTGAGAAGGCAGCTCTCTGCCAACCCATCCTCACCCCCTCTGCACCTTGGCTGTGTGCCCAGCCACGGGCACGCAATTCCCTGCATACATAAGGGTGTCTGTGGGGAACTGGAGAAGGTTCCTATGTCTGGGGGGTGCTTGAAGAGCTGTTCCCCCAACTCCAAGCCAGCAGGTTTACAAGCCTTCAATTCCCGGTTACAATCACAGCTCTCTGTGCCAAGGAAGCAGTGGTGCGTGCTGTCATTCACGCGGCTGGGAGGCCACTCCTGCCAGCCTTTACGGCAATTGTGCCAGCTGCTCAGTGCTGGGAGCAGATGGCGGGATGGCACACCTGACAGAGAGCAGACCTTCCAAGGACGAAGGGGGAGGGTTTGCACGCGGCAGGGCCAGCCTCATTCCCCGGCCACGACGAGTCAGAGCCAATGTGCCCGCCCTCCCACTCACCCAGTTGCAAGAGGAGACTTTCACACCGGGGTGAAGCTGGGCAGGTGGCATCGGTACCTCTAAATTTGTCCAATCCTCCTGCCTCAGCTGAAGTGCCCTTTGTTTGAACTAATAACCAAGCACACTGAGCTAATCATCAAACAAAATCCCAGCTCAGCCTTTCCCGTGAGGGTGTAAAAGCATTTTCTTCAGGAAGGCTCAGCTACTTTAAACTCACTCCACTGCCAGAACTGGTTGTGCCAGGTGAAGGTGTGAGCACTCTGGTCAAAGGCAAGTGTATTTCTCTCCCAGTAAAAGAGATGATGGCAGAGCACGGGCTATAAGAGTAATCCCAGTTCCATCTTTCCATCTCTCTCAGATGAAGTTACCAAAGGAGTGCATACAGGAGAACATCACAGAGCGCAAGGGATATAAACCAGTGATTACATCGCATACAATCCATCCTGAAGAACTGATATGTGAGCACACATACATTTAAATATTTGAAAAGCATCTTTTACAATGAATATCAAAATGACTTACAGTCCAAGTCAGAGAAAAATGCCCTTACTTCTCCCTATCTCCCTTTTCTCATTACAGAGATAAATCCTGGTTGCATCTCTTGGCTGCACAGGGAGACTGATTAAAATATATATATGTGTGTGTACATATATATATATATATAAAACACATATGTGTGTATGTGCATGCATATGTATAAAATATACAATGGTAATAATCCCAACAATTACAAGAGAAGCTTGTTGCAGAATACAGCCAGTCTGGGGGATGGAAAGCATGGTGTAATAACTAATGCCTCTCCCTTCCCACCTGCAAAGTGGGTGGGAAAAGCCAGCAGGTAGCAAATGTGTTTTTTGCACTGCAGATGGGAAAGTGAGAAGAAAGCAGGAGGGAGGAGTGGGAAGGATAGCTGCATGCATGCAGCAATAGTGCTCATGGGCTGGCAGCCATGGACAGTCAGCACTGCCTGCGAGAACAGTAAGGACCAGTGCTGCCCCTACCTGAGATACTAAAATCATGTCTAGTACAAAGCAGCCCACTTTCTGTTGCACTCTTATTTTACAATGAGAACTGAAATGAGCCATGACAGCAGAAGCGCTGCCTTGTTTGTTTTTGCTTTGTTTTGTTTCTTCCCTGTCAGAAAGCCCCCGGCTACCACCGAGCTCAGTCAGGAGATGTGGACGCACCGCTGCCACCGGAGCCGTGCTGCTCTGCACGTCATCAACAGTCTCTGGCTGGGGGATGACACACACTCACATACAGCACAACAGAGAGACTTTGCTCATTTAACTGTGATCCTCCCCCTCTGATCCCAGTCCTGGTGTAGTTGCACAATTACGCTTCAGAGTACTTTTCTCTATGACTCCATTTCATTGGCAGTTTGGGTTGGAACCTCTCTCAACTTCCAGGTGCTTTACTCTATATGAATACATATGCATTCATAGGCATTGTTCCATGTGCTTTCACTGCACAGCTGGGAGCACTACTATACATGCACCCACGTGACAGTATGAAATGCAGCGGCCTACAAAGCTGGAGCACCTTTCCTTGGGGTGAGGCCCTGTGTCCCACCTATGCCAGGCTGAATGATGCTGTCAGTACTTCAATAAACGTTTTCAACCCCAAATCACTCTAACATCATCAATCAGTTTCCTAGAAAATAGAAAGGATTTCCAAATAATAAGAAAAGTTCATTTTACCTCTTCTCTTTGTCATTTTATGAGCCTCCAGGGTGAATCGAGCCATATTTTTCAAGGCTTGCTCTGCCATCAAATACACAAAAAGTTTGAGAACAATTTGCTTTCAGAAGCAGAAGCATCTGGTAAAGCACAAATTATCGCTGAGGCACATGACAAAAAATTCCAATTGGCGGTGCTGCTGTTGCTTTCAGCGTACAAACCAGGGAAAAGATACAGACCTGTGAAGTGGCTTGTACCAAGTGTCATAACAAATAAGGAGGATGGTGAAAAACACAGCATATGTCTCTTGACCCGCAAAACGCTTTCCCAACCAGCCAGACCAGGCTGTCACCATACACGTGCTCACAGGAGCGTGTGCACGCAAGTGAACTTTTCTCTGCTGTTTTTCAGCTATAAACACGGAGGATGTGAAGGTTTTATAGCTGTGCTAGCCATACAGGAACGGCACATTCTTCCACTCCCACAGGTACACTGCAGCATTTACACAGCTGTACCTGTTTCTGCACATACACTCCATGATGAAGCACAGTGCTTGTGCAGTAATATGCATGCACTAAGGCTGCTGCGTGCACAGGATACTGTAGGACCCAGCGTGTGCCCTGGATAACTAACCAGAGCCCTGTGCCCTGACCATGTCTCTTCCCATTTGGGCTTTGTAACAAGTGACAGACGCATGTGATTCTCCTCAGCTTTGACTTCTGAGCGTAGCAGTGCCTGCGTGGACCTAAGCGTTGGATAAATGATCAGCCATCTGTAATGTTACTTTAAATGCAAGTTTGTGTATGGGCTCCGAGAACAAGCCTGAGAGATGCAGTTGAAACGAACACAGTCACTCTGAGTACAGGATCTGCATAAATCACTGTCCAGTATATTCATTCCTATTGACAGATTAATTCCTTTCTCAGGTTTTGCTTAAAAGTGTACCACTGAATACTAATAACCATCCCCAGAGCTGCAGTAATGTCACTCAAGGCAGGTTGAGAGATGCTGGTGGGAATCATCTTGGGACTTTTTGATGGGAGCAGCTCCTAGACACTCCAGCTCCCTAGGCTGGTACCTTGCGAGCTGATAGGATTACCTGGTTCTCCCAATTCTGGTAGAAGGCAGCACTGTAAGGAGTGCTGAAGAGGCATCAGACCCAGAAAAAACCTTTCTCAGTTCACCCAAGTAAAGTCTGAAAGAGCAAAGCAAATGCTCACCCTCCCATAAAACTGGCTGTGAATGTAGCACAGCAGGGGCACTGGCCTGAGAGGCAGGGCAGGCAGCAGAGCAGGGAGTTTCTGCAATATTTCCCAGCCCCAGTGGATTCCTTGGGTGTATTTTATTCTCTGCACCTGAAAAAAATGAATGCTAAGATATTTTCACTTAATCAAGTCTCCCGGCTGAGGTGTCAGGTGCAGAGAAATCACTTGTCATTCCGGTGCTTCCCAGCATGCGCTCACTGCACCAAGGAACGGAGGGCAAAGGGATTACAGAATTAAGCAATACCCGTACAGCAGCTGCAGACTGGCCAAGATTTACCTGTCACTTGGAAGAAAACTCCATTTTGTTTCATGATTTACTAAGAATGAAAGCTAAAGTGGTGAGGCCTGGCCAAGTCCTAGGATGTATAAGCAGCAGTATCGGAGCCATCAGCCCCAGCCAGCATGTGCCGGGCAGCTTAACCTTTCTGTTGGCACAGCACAGCAGCTGCACAGTAATCCTTCAGTTCAAGCACAGGTGCAGGCCCCTATCAGACCTCATCACTGCTGACAGCTACCCCGGTGGATGGAGGACCAGCTCCGTCCTCCCTCAGAGGACCAGAAGCAGCATTTGCTGGAGTCAGGACCTGCATAGCCCTGCAGGTCCTGGAAGGGCCCTTCAGCCTCAGCGACACTCACGTAATACAAGCAAGTCTGAAGGGAAATGTTTGTTTATGCTGTAGGGTATCCACTCGGTTTTTATTGAAGACAACACCAGCATTGGCCTGGCAAGGTCTTGCATGGATCAGGATGAAGTGTGACGGCAGAGAAAGGCCCAGCTAGCAGTGTGTCTCATCCCCGCCCTAGCCTCAAAGCAGGCTGCTGGCACCAGGCTGTCCCCACCATCAGTACTGGCAGGGCTGCGGGACTCAGCAGTGCTGTGTCTGCTCTGTTGGTGACAATATGTTTTCCTCAGTAAAAACATACCTTCCTTCCACAAAAAGACTTGGCCTCTATCACTCCTAACTCTCTTGCCTACTTGCTCTTGTGAAGATGTGACTAAGTGCCCATGGGACAAAGCCCTCAGAAAAAAACAAAAAAAAAACAAAAAACATCTCTTTTATTTTTAGTGCACACCTTTTTTTCCTATTTCACCCCACCAGACTTCCCATCCCTCCCTAAGCTACCTCCTGCCTCTGCTTCTCCCTGGCTGTTACATTGGCTGGGGCGAGCCAGTCAGTACAAATTCCTGCTGCTGCCCTTGGAAATGATCACAGCCCCTTTCTTACATTCTGATTCAGATTTCTCCCTGCATTTTGGGTCGTGGTGCCTTTCATATCACTCTGCTTTTCCACCAGAACTGAAGGCTCAGAAGGGCGAGTGATGAGCTCCTGCAGAAATGTGCCAAGCAGCACCTTTGCAGATATAAAAGTGAGCGTCTGAACAAAAACCTGGAGTTTGCAGCTGGCTGGCTCTCCCTAGCTGGCTAAACCAATCTCCAGAACTGTATGTTCTCTCAACTTTGAGAAAATTCTTTTTCACTCGACTTATTTCAGGTTGTGAAAAGACAAAATGGAGCCCCTTTACAAGCCGGATGTACTTGAAGACAGATTAATCCCCAGGTGTCATGAATCAATGCAACAGGGTTTCACTACAAGGATAACCACAGACCCCAAAGATATTCTCTGCCTTTTTTTTTTTTTTTCTTCTTCTTTTTATCTGGCAGCCAGCCTTGTTCCTACTGACTGCGACCCCTCATAAATTCAACTGCACCTTAACCACAGGTTTCAGGGCAGCAGTGCCCTCCAGCTCAGCACAAGTTCCCAGCCTTGCAAAGCTCAGAGTCCTCACACTCCTGCTTGTTGTTTGACAACAGACCCAATGGTGACACGGACACTGTTTGGTACATCCAGGTGACTGTCTGCCTTTTAGCTAGAAAGACGACAGCACATGTGATGCTGGTATTAAACAACTGTCTCTGCTAAAGGGTTGTCTCACTCCACCTCTCTATACCAGCGCCTCTGCGCTTCCTGATATGTAGCATGTCTTTGCAAACCTTAAAAGCCACCAACACGCAACTACCTTTGTTCTCTCCATGCTTTTCAGTGCCTTTTCCCTCAGTTTCTTCCAATGGCCTTTTCCTTCTTCGCTCCCTTTGCCTGCATTGCTGCCTTCGCTCACTCCACATGTTTTGCCCCTGTGATACCTCTGTCCTATGCCTTTCTCTGCTACTAAGCTCTTCTATCAGTCTTTTGCTTTTTTTCTTTCTGTAATCTACCCTGAATTGAGTTTTCTTTGTCATTTTTAAGTAAAATTAAGACTATCCATGAATACAAGTGGAAGGTACCTCCCTGGATATTTTTAAATCTTCCAGAACAAGCCCAAGGCTCAGTCAAAGCCTATTTGCCTAGAAATAGCTACACAAAAGGCTTGTGCCAGTTACAGGCACAGTTCGTTCTTCACACATACACCAGCAGGTATTTGTCTGTTCCACTTTATCTCCAAACAGAGGTACTAAAATACTATTCAAAGTATTTCAGGCTCCCTTCCTTGGGTCAGCACTATGCAGAGCAGAAGGGTAAACACAGACGAACTGGTTTATCGCGCTTCTGATTTGGCCAGTATAAGGCTTGTACTGTGTACTTGTTTCTCTGATGCACCAAACAATGCATGATTTATTTCATTTACACTGCAAGTAATCTCCTGAGACCTCACATTTTGGATACAGACTCATATATTGCTTCCCCAAAACTGAAGCAAAGCTGTGATGCTGGGGGTGGCATGGCCGATCACCTCAGTGGGTGCAAAGTTGTTCAATCAAGCGTGCCTGGCCTTGACATTTTTGCCTCAACCTTTATCTGCAGGCAAGCTGAAAATCAAGAAGTTCAGCCAGGCTCTAGCCTGGTTGCACAAAAGAAAGGAGATGGCCAAATGTAGTCCCTATCTTGAAAAATGTGAAGACCAGGGTATTAAAAAGCAGAGCTTAGCTTTGGTTCACAGGAGCTGACTGCGACAAGTAACCAGACTGCCTTTAAGCACCTGCAAGATAACAAGGTGATGAGTAACGGGCAACATGGACTTGTCAAGGAGCATCATGTCAAATCAATCTCATTTTCTTCAGTGAAAGGGTAACAGGTCTTGTGGACAGCAGAGGAGCAGTTCTGTCATACATCTTAACCTTAGTATGCTTTCTGCCACCTTTTCTCATGACATTCTTACAGGTAAGCTCAGAAAATACGGCTTAGATGAATGCACTGTATGACGGCCACAAAACCTGTTGGAAAGCAGTACTCAGAAACCAGTTACCAAGAGTTCACTGTCAGAATGCAAGGATACACCAGCTGGGGTTCTGCAGGGATCTGCTCGCAGTCTGGTGATATTCAATATTTTCATTAACGACCAGGATAAAGTCCGTTTATTAAATTTACAGATGACAGCAAGCTGAGAAGAACTGCACATGGAAGACAGGAATAGAATTCAGAATGATCCAAATGCATTTACAACATGAACAGATAAACAGTAGAATAACGTTCTATACACTCGTGTGTGAGGTATTGCATTTAAGTCAAATAATAGCCTCCACAGATGCAGGATGAAGAACAACTAGGCTGGTAGAAAAAGGAGTTATAACGAAAAGGGCAATAACAGACCAAAAGCTTAACATGAATCACTGCTACCTTGCTATTAAGAGAAGAGCAAACACCATCTAAGTATATAAGTGTGCAATCTGCAAAGCACAGAAACTAATCTTGTGCTTTAGCTAACACGAGTGTGAGTCAGCTAGAGTACTGTGTCCCCTTTGAGAGAACGAACCCCAGTGAAAAAGTGGCCCAGCTGGAGAAACCAGCAGTAATAACCAGAGGTCCAGAAAGCACTGTTTCTAAGGGAGCTTGAATACTTTGAGGTTGTTGAGCTTAAAGATGACAAAAGAAAAGACCTGACATTAAAACAATTCTTGAAAAGCTTTAAAGGTTTCAGCAAAAAAGATGAGGACGCATTGTTCTTCATATCCACGGTGAATTCAACAAGGAACATGCAGGACAAATTGCACAGTGGCATGGGTAAAACTTTTCTTTCCACCTGACTAAACAGACTGGCTCGTGATGCAGCCAGCAAGGTATTTACCTTTGGCATCACTGGAGATGAACTCACCAATGTAAGCAGATCTCAGAATAGGGGTCTCAACTCCAAAAATAAGGCTGAAATCTTGCAGAAAAGATCATACTGTCCAACATTTCCCAGTTAAAGCACTTATACATTTCCATCCTCTCTGCCTGGGAACAGGTATGAGAATTTCTGTTGGCTGTGGACCACGTTCCAGGGGCCAGCTGAGGCACCATCCCCTAAACATTTCTTCAGAACACACCCAGATGTATGGGAAGTAGACAGAAGGTAAACCACAGGATAAGAGCAGAGGACCAGAGCATTGCTCAAAGCCCTTTCTAATGCAATGGTAGGCATTACTGATTAGCTGGAAGGACACCGGTGCCCTTTCTTTTCTAATAGTTCTGTCATGGGAATGTGATTCTGCACGCTACATGAAAGGTAAAAATACCCAGGAAAAAGAAGAATGGCTCCATTTAGTCCAAAAGCATCCGAGAAAGAAATGACACCAAGAAAAATAAAACAAAGGTTTGGGGCAAACAACTACTTAGCTCTAAGTGTGGCAGCTTATATGTAATTCTCACCCAGAAAATGCAAGACGCTGCATCCTATGTGCCTTTGTATCAACATGCAAAACAGTTGAAGATTAGACCCCTGTAAACGTGCCTGCTTGTACATATGCATGCTTCCAGTGAAAAGAGCTACTGATCTACGAGGCCACTTCCCCCTCTGATTTTCTGAATCTCTGCTGATTTCTCCTTGTGGCGTCCTCAGATGGTGTCCTTGCAGAAATGGAAGCCCTGTGCTCCCCAGGACCCTCACATGGTTAAGCACTTAGCACTGCAGCAATGAGAAGCACCTTTTACAATTCAATTTGATCTTTCTCAAGGATTACTAGAAGCACCTACTCTCGCAGTAGTGAAACGTTAGGCTGCAATAAATGATTTCACCATAAGAGGTTTTAACTGTCATAGGCATCAAAATGGCTTTGCAATGGTTATGAGTAGATTTAACTCAGACGTCTGACAGTCCCATGTGCTCAAAAGCACACTGAGTGATTCAGTAATGATGGTGTGCATATCTCCCCAGGGGACCCCAGTGCGAAGATCCAGACACTTTGAGCTCACAGTTCCAACCCCACAAGGAGGCATCTCACTACTCTGGCTGTGTTTGGGCAGAGAACCATCTTTCAAATCACACTGGAGTATCAGCAAGCAAAAGGCACAAGAGGATGAGTACACCCCACTTTTGAAGGTTTGTGACAAGTCTCCTCCCATTCATTCACCTGATGTTGCATTAAGTATCAGAAAGGGGATTTTTATCATAGAATCATCATAGAATTGCTCAGGTTGGAAAAGACCTTGAAGATCATCGAGTCCAACCACAACCTAACCAAACTACTCTAACAACCCTCCACTAAATCATGTCCCTGAGCACCACATCCAAATGGTTTTTAAACACATTCAGGGATGGTGACTCAACCACCTCCCTGGGGAGCCTATTCCAGTGCTTAACAACTGTTTCTGTAAAGCCTGGTATCCAAACTAAACTTACCCTCGTGCAACTTGAGGCCATTTCCCCTCGTCCTATTAACAGTGACAAGAGATCAACCCTGCTCTCACTGTAAGCACCTTTCAGGTATTGAAAGAGAGCAATAAGGTCTCCCCTCAGCCTCCTCTTCCCCAGACTGAACAGCCCCAGTTCCTTCAGTTGCTCCTCGTAGGGCATATTCTCCAAGCCTTTTACAAGCCTTGTTGCCCTTCTTTGGACCTGCTCCAGCACCTCAATGCCTCTTCTGTACTGAGGTGCCCAAAACTGAACACAGCACTCGAGTACTCGTGTACGAGTACAAGGGCAGGATTACTTCCCTAATCCCACTCACCACACCATTCCTGATACAATCCAGGATGCCACTGGCCTTCTTGGCCACCTGGGCACACTGCCAGTTCATATTCAGCCAAATGTCCACCAGTACACCAAGGTCCCTTTCAATCAGACAGCTTCTTTTTAATGCCATTTACAGAACTGTGAGAGTAGGGATTAGAAAGTAGGTGTGGCAGGAAACATTTTCAGAGCAGGAGATGCATAGCACACAACTCTGATATCAGACTAGGGCACATTGGTGTGACAAAAGACAACACCTCCTACAGCACAGAACCCATACAACAGGGATGAGGCCCCAGGCGTGGCTCTAGAAAGCAAAAGAATGGACTTCTAACATGCCACTCCCTTTAGCAAAATGAAGCCTATCTGCTTTGCGCAAGGTAAAAAGCTTATGTTAGCCTAAGCTTGGTAGCTTGCAGCAGGTGCAGACTTTTGGCTGGCTTCCTCAGAGTGCAGCATTCACAGTGGGAAATAGGGTTTTCAAAAGGCTGGGATCCCACTCAGGCAACAAATCCAGATTCCAGGTTTTTAAAAACAGAGCTTATTATGCTGGGAGCGAGCATGTTAGAAAAACAGAACCTATAAGGACAGACACTAGAAGTCTCCCAAGGCCATTGGATGTCCTAAACCTGTGGTGGCAGCATCTTGTGCAGAACACTCCTGTGCTGGTGCCTCAAAAAATGATGCTTCAAAATTCCTCCCACCCTCTCTTGGCAGGACTCCTGGGTGGACTCCCAGCCATCTAGGCAGCCAACTTTGTATACTTAAGCCCCATAGTATGCAGGTATTTCTACATTTTTATTTACACTTAAAAACAAAACAACCTAAAACACAATTCAAATGTTTTCTTGAAAGATTTGAGGAGTACAGGGAGAAATTTTGAAAGGTTTTTGAAACGAACACTTAAGCTACAAATTCCTCGTTAATATGAAGTTTCACTTAGCAACAGAACATCATTTTATTCCACATTTGGACATACGACCAATCCCTCTGCCATTCCCAAACCTCCTCCCACTGAAAGCATCTACTCCCAAAACTGCTAGGGTGGGAAAATCCCAACACAGCATCTGTGCAATTAACTTACTTTTAGGTGAGAGCATGCCCAGTGAACACAGACAAACACAAGAGAAACAGTACTGGTTCTGCCTGGATTGATTACATCTGGAAGCTGAGGTGTGGTTTGACTGCAGAGCGCTTAAAAAATTCTACCAGTGGCTGCTAAAACTACAGACAGATGCCACAGTTGTGTCGCTTCTTTTTGTAAGCGCATCTCCCATAATAGGGAACGCAAAACTTTTGCTTGACTAGAATAAAACACACTTCTTTCCCAGGAAACCAGTTTAGTTTTCAACATTGCCTATGTTAGAACTGACAAACGCTTTAAGTCGTCACTCTCCAAAAGCAGCAAACTTAAACCTGCAATACCGGTGAACTCATTGAATGTCTGCAACCCATGACGAGAGCGGAATCCCAGTCATGTTTCCTACTAGATGGCAACACTCAGCTTGACAGCTGATACTGCCTTGAAAACGACTCTACCTGCAACAGACACTATTAGGACACTCCTGACAATAAGCAGATTTCTCTTGGACTGCTCCCAAGAGCAGAAACAAACAGTCCCATTTTTCATGCCTTCCTAATTATTCCCAGTCGTTACAAACACCTCACATTTCATCTCGTCTTCCACCTAGACAGCCCAGGATCTTTGGTGATGGCTGTTGAGTCAGTGACAAGGTTCCCTCCAACTCCAGAGTGATCTTGATACTACTGTTGGTTAATGCGATTCCAAAACTTGCAAGGACTCCGCAAAAGCACCGCAAAGGACATATGGAGGAGAGAAAGACACAAACAAATGCATGTAAAACATTTCCAAAATGTTCCAAGTTTTGGAATATTAAAATATGTTGGAACGTTAAAACATTTCCAAAATGTTTTCACAATTTTATGCATACAGAAGCTTTGATTGAAATATGATAATTCAGGAACTAGAAGTGAATACTGCATGTCCCAGTAGGGGACTGCCAGTCTCCCTTTCCAAATGAGAAAATCTTCATGATTATTAGCTTCCAGTCCTGTGCTGTCATAAGATACCAGAAGCTTAAATCTCTCACTGTCTCACAACTGAATCTTCCTAGGAAAGTTTTTTGGGAAAAAATAAAAAATAAAACACAAATTCAGAAGAAAAGAACATTCATTTGGCTGGCGGATCTGACCTCTTTATGTGCATGTATGATTATGTGAAGTGGATCATGGGTTGGCAACTAGTATTTTTGATCCCATCTATTAGAAGAAAACTAACTCCTGAGATCCCTTCCAACCTTCCATTTTTGCTCTTCTAATATTGGATTGATTCCCAGGCAAATGAATTATTGGATGCAACACAGGTTAGACACTCCAGGGTACATAATGAATGGGTTTTTTATTATTATTTATATAGAGAGAGATATGTGCGTGGGGCCTTGCAATTAGCTAATGGATTTAACTTCCATATATGTGCGTGCAATGGAGAAAAAGAGAGAGAAAAAAGAAATCAAGGAAGGTTTGTGTCTACTCTCATAAATCCTTTCCCTGTAACATTTGTCTCCTCGCACATTGCCCTTGACAGAGTTTTTACTACCCACGGTCCCAACAAGGCATTCAGTTCCTGCCTTGTAGGAAGGCACAGGTCTATTCTGTGTGTGTGCTATGTTGTACCATGTCCCCAGGCACCTGCAGGCAGCCCTTGGACAGCAAACCACTGTCCAAAAGTGTTTGCTGTAGGAGGAAAACCCAGAGGGGCATCAAAAGAAGGGACTCAGGGAAGAAAGGCTGGAAAGAGAAATGTTAAAGTGATGCGAAGATGTTTATTTCTTAACCCTCTGAGAGGGAGATAGTTGTTCCTTCTTCAACGCACAGCAAACAGCAAATGAGGGAAATTATGGAATGCAAGCAAGTCTCTGCTCTTCCCCCTGCAGTGAAACTGAACTCAGTGGGGACTGTTCTGATCCTACCGCAGCAGCACAGTCCCCATGACTGTGATTTACAGCACAAGGCAGCCAGCAGCATCAATAGGAGCAGAAATAGAAGCCACGCGCAGACACGTGTTCTCCTTGTATACAGCCACACCTGTAATGCACTTCTACAATAACTCAGAGGACACTCATCTCTAGAAAGCTTCTTAAATGTGTGTACTAAATCACAGCTGAGTGGACCTGACAAGCATGCTGACACTCTGGGAAAATCTTGATACTGGCCTAATGCTACTTTTAAGGAGACATTCTTCCACCCAAGAAGAATTCACCCAGAATCCTTCCACCCAAGGAAAAAGTAGTTCCACATGAGCCAGGGCAGCAACACACAGCACTCCTGAAGGAGCACCAGCTGCTCAGTACAGGCAATCTTTCATTTCCCCACTGGGAAACCTTTAAAAGCAAAATTTGCAGAGGCTGAGTGTTGGTATTCCTGATCCACACCAGCCTGGTGCTTGCTCACAAGCCAGCCCACCTGAAATCCAGTCACATACCTCACTTGATCTTGTCTTGCAAGTACCTGCCGCCATAGTCCTGCGTGCTTTGGGGTCGGTATCTCTCCTACATGGGCAACGTTGGCCGAAGTAGGGCTCAAGTCAAGGACACCAGGGTCTTGTGTTGCATGATGGCAGGGCCTTGCTGCCAGCCGTGCAGCAACACGGGGCCCACCACTGCCCTGTACGGCCCAGTGATGGCTCTGACATCACAGAGCCTGCCCTTCTGGATTGGCTGCCCACCACAACATCATCACAATGTCCTCCTGGTAGCCCAGCATCAAGATGGTGTCACAGTGCCCACAGTGCTGACTGGACAGGTGCTGCATCCCAGTGCACATGGACCCGAGGGTGCAAGCAGGGGTGCATCACTATGAGCTCCCCTTCTTGCCCACAGCATGAGGCATGGTCCTGGGGGAATGCAGGGGACAAGGACTGCAGCCACACATTTGGCTCTGTGGGGACACATTCTGCCTGCTGAGGGGCCTGCACCCTGTGCTTCCCCTGCCCAGCTCCTCAGCTGAGCCTCCTAAAGCAGACATCACTACCAAACAGAAATTTACTTCAATCTGAACTGAGGTAAGAAAGGGGTGGGAGGCAGAAGGGCCACACCATACGCAGGCAGGCAGGAAGCAGTACAACTCCTCACACTTGTCAAAGCCCCTTCTCCATCTCCCTGGAAGAACAGAGGCAGCGTGTGCCTATGCACACCAACCACAGCCCGCTCCTGCTTTGTCTAGACTTCTCAGCATTTTAACTCACGTTAATTGCTCCCCAATTAGCCGGAGCTCGCAAACACATTTGTAAACACCAGTCTAGACACTCTACAAACATTTGTTCTAAAGCACGTATGTAAAATAGTTAAGTGGATGCTAAGGCAATTAGGTGTAATCTTATTACTACCCTTTCTTGCGTCTCCTTTTCACCCTCTGCTGAAGCGCAGACCCACGCTCTGTACTAGCAGGACTTTCTTTTTTCAAAAGGTACTACAAAGGTAAACCTTAGGGCTATTGCATGCAAAGCCCTGATAAGGTGCTATTAGTTGCCAGTCAACTTTCAAAGACAGAGTGCAGTGTGGTTTTTATAGCTGCAGACATCCAGTGCACACAGAATCCAGTAAGTAGGTGTAAAAACGTTCAGAGTTTCACAATTTTGATTTATATTCTCTTTAAAAAATCATTAGGCAGTAGATTTTCTAGCGTTCTTTAAACAGACAGACCCCTCACCCCTTTTTGTTACGGCTGTATATCAAAATGGAAGGTTTCAACGTGACGCTCACACTGCTGTTACTTCAGCATGCACGGCAACAAGTTCCCCTCTGATTTTCTTTCACAGATGCCTTATCTGTCTTTATATACGACCATAATGTGGAGCATATATCAACAGGATCCTTTCAAGCCAGAGAAGAACTGCAATCTCTGAGCAATTTCATAATCCCACAAATAAAAATGCAGCTGAGGGAGTTCCAAATCTAGCAGCATTCCCAGTCATTCCCCCACTACCAACACCCCTGAGTCAACAACAATCTGTAGCTTGTACCCAAAGCACAGCAAAAACTGGCATCAGGATGTAACACATCCATTTCTACAAGATGCTCAAGATACAGGGCAGTGCTATTTTTTTCCCCTCAGAAAATTCAAAATTAATCAGAAAAGTTTCACGTCATCTTCCTTTTGGTTTGTAAAGTGAGAAAGAATTTTAATGTTCCTATCACCCAATCTTTCAGCCTTAAATCTTGAAATGTCCCAAATTGCTTAATTTCAAGCAGTTTTAGCATTAAGACGCATTTTCCTTTTGTCTTAGGAAAGGCAGAGTAATGCTAAATGCTTCCATTCCCTTGCTACTAACCGTACTCTGCAGATAATATCTCCCATGATTTAATTCTGCTTTGGAAGGAAACCACCTCCACGCAGCTTTCTGTTCTTTTCTTTAAGTTGAACTATTGGAAGAGAAGACAAAAATGTCATACATACTCCCCAGCCTAACATGATATATAAAAAGAGAGTGTGCCTCATGAACTCAGGAGCTATCTAGAAAATCACAAATGGCTTAGGTTGGAAGGGACCTTGAAGATCATTCAGTTCCAACCCCAAAGGAAGCAATCCCAAAGTGATAAATAAAAAGTTCAAACCCACTAAAAATAAACAATACAAAGTATATTTTTGCTTGGGTCAAAACTTGACTCAAAATCCTTGGCTTTCATTTTCCTGATAACGTAAAGAAAAGAAGAGGTTGTGGAATTAATTTTTGCACCTAAAAAATTCTAAACCTACTTCAGTTTTAGCTATCTCTAAAGCGGTTCTCTCACAAAGCAGTTCATCTGTGTTTCAACAGGAAGATCTTTCGCATCGATACGCTGTGCTGCACAGACCAGTTGTGGTGATCAGAAGTCATTTAATCCATTATTCAGTTATTTGGTGCTGAGGGCAGGCGCAGCAGCTTGAGGATGGCATGCTTCTGTGGGCCATGCACCAGGACAGCCCAGGATCTTGGTAGGAAGTACTGCCTTGCTGCTGCTGACAGTTGTGACAGGGTGCTGCTATGAGTGCACATTCAAGTGAGTGAAAGGTATGTGTCAAGTCTGCTCTCAAAAGGAGAAATAGGGGAGGAAAAAAAAAAAAAGGAAATAAAAGGGGGGAAAAAAAAAAAGAAAAAATGTGTTTTTAACCTCATGGCAACTGTCAGAAGTTATCTCAAGTAGAAAAACATTGCACTGATAGCACACTTTGGTTTTACCACAAGATAAACTTGGTGATGGCAGCCCCAGGCTCAGCTAACTTGGATTGACCCGACCTAGATTACTTCACAAAATAAATCTCTGTAAAACAATCTGATTTTTCTATGGTTTTTTTTTGTTTTTTTTTCCCTTACGTTAGCCACACTGCTCAAAAGTAGGAAAGAATAAAAAGACAAAACACGCCAACATCATTTCACCATAAGCAATCCCTTTCCCATATCAGATTTAACTCTGTGACTAAGAGGCCAGCCCACCCCCTGCATAGTCTCGCAGCAGTTTATTCCCTGGATCGAGCCCCCAGCACCACCTCTGTTGGCTCCTCTGCCAGGACAGGCGATACTTCCTTACTGTCCCACGTTCCCTGAGAGCAGGACATAGTGACATATCCTGACCCCATGCACACGGAGGGCCATGATGCTGCAATCAATGTGGATGCACGTTCAAAGGAAGACAACGTTTAGCCTAATAATTTTAGAAAATGCAAAGGCCAACCTTGTGCAAGAGGTGAAAACTGTAGTCTGCTCATATGCCAAAACGCATTGCCCTTGGCCCAGGCAGTAGCTCATGTGCGGGAAACTGAATGTTGCTTTTGGGAATGAACAGCAGCTCTTCCATTTACATATATTAATCCATAGAAGTGCAGGAGGTATTATCATTTGCCAGACTTGTTTGCATAATGAGGAACTCTCAAGAGAAATTCCTTGGAGAAGTGTTGCTATTAACGTGTGGTGTTAGAGGGGCATTTCTATTCCAGCCCCATTCTCTACTCCCCCTCATACATCCCCTTATTGGGAAGGTGAAGTTCCTGCAAGGTTCCCTTGGAACAACCCTCTCGGAAGGAGCCCCTGTGGTGCATTCTAGGGGAGGTTTCAGATCCCTGATACCTGTTCCAGGGCCTCGCTATCTGTACTTCTTCAAAATGTTTAATCTAAATCTGCTCTCTTGCAGCTTAAATCTGTTACCCTTTAAATGAAATGATATGCAACCTCCTGCAGAAACATACTGAAGGAAAGCAGCAGCAAGGGGATGGAGAGAAAAGCAAAAGTGGTCAACGTTTCAGAACCACCACTGACTTTCCAATGGACCTAACTGGTAGCAGCAGGAGGAGTCACCGTGTTACTGGGAATTCCAGTGGGGAGCTCCTGGCCTTGCTCTGACTAATGGGCCTCAGCTCTCCCCTCTTTCCTCAAAGATGTGATAGCCCAGAGCCCTCCAAAACTCATCAAGAGTGAGAGCCCACATTCTCAGCCTAAAAAATAGCTTCCATGGGTACTGTAGCATCACAAGAGACTGAAAAATGGGCCACGAAGCTGCCCCTCCTCCTCCTCCTCACTGCCACCCCTTCCACTGACACAGATGCACTGTCTGGGCTGGAGATGCCAGAAGGCCTCTCGCTCAGGGACTGGCAGCATGGGGGAAGGGAACACCTGGGAGTGAGTCTCAAGGATTTCTCCATTTGTTTTCATTTTTTCACCAGACGTCTGTATGTAAGCTGCTTGGAAGGATATCTCAATAACAGCCCTACTGGGCTTGAAGAGACAAAGACTGACAATAAGCACGCCTCTCTCCTCTCTCCTGAACATCACCCATGTGTCAAAACATCCAGTCACACAGTGAGGGAGACAAGGAGGGGCGGGTGTGCCCAGGGCTCTCTTCCCACCTTCCTCCACTCCCCTGTACCACCTCTGCCAGTGATGGAAACAGCTCTTCATGAGATCCCTGCACACTGGGTCACTGGCTCAGTCAGTTCAGCAGCTGTGGTGTTAACCCAGCCTCAGAAAGGCCTAGGGATGGCCTACACCCCTCACGCACTTCTGACAGCAAAGATGTGCCTGTTCCCATGCAAGACACCTACAGATTCACTGCTGCAGGTCATTTGCATCCTGGGGCACTGGGTGGTTTTAGCACAGGGTCCTTACCTTCATACCCTCAAGAGGAGCCAAACTTTAGCACGAAAGGTGTGCATAATCCCTCCAAAAGCAAATGCTAACATGGAATAGGTGGCTGAGTGCACTTCTACACCACACACTGCCTACGCTGATTAGCTTAGATAGCATCCTGGCACGATGTTCCACTACACACAGGGCAGGCCTATCCGAGCTGTCCTCAACAGAGAGCCTTCAGCCAACCTCCAAGTTACCACGGCCAAAGACCACAGATGCAAATAAACATAACCCTTGTTCACTATTACATTGTCAAAGAAAAAGCGCTGTCATTTCCAAAGACACTGCGTAATTACAGGTAAGAATGGAAGGTTTAGACTGCAAGCATCAGGAATAAGAAATCAGAATCCATACACCAGATCCAGATTTTAGTCCCAGCACTGCTACCAATGGCTGTGCGGATCTCAGCACTTCACCCATCCACACTTTAGCTTCTCTTGCATAAAATCAAGGACAGCGATTGCTGTCCTTGAGCAGAACACAACATACAAGGGCTTGCTGTTGTCACTGGTGTCGCACCAGCAGCCTGTGCGCAGTTTGCGCAGCTGAGCGCAGTCAGGCTGTATGGGCTCTGTGGTCCCCGGCATCAGTGCTGGTGTCAGGCTGTGCATGCTAGGCAGTGTCTGATGTTTCCTCTCCATGCAGCTTGTGCACAGCTGTATGCAACTGTCACATCATCTCCGGAGGAGACCACATCTTCTGTCACATCCCTCTGCATGCTCAGCAATACATATGCATAGTCTGGGTGGGGATGCCTGAGTGGGATGCCTATTTAGATCTGACTATCTCTGTGTGCATCTCTATGCATACAGGAGAACTGAGTCTACACTAAAAATCCCTATACCCAAAGTCACCTTTGCAGGTGATTCCATGAGCCTCTGATTGAAATATCTGCTTCTCTCCCTGCTTTGCTGAGCGATGAGAGCCTCCCCAGAAAGAAATGGAAGAAGCCATTAGCTTAATCTCCAAGGGAGAGCCTTGAACAGCTCAGAAAAGCCTGTGCCAAGAGGAGACACTGTAAAATGAGAGCAAGCCAAAGAAAGAGACAGATGGGGCCAGCTCCACTCCAGTTCTCGTCTGCTTTTGCTGCACTGTGCACTTAATATTCGTACAAGGTCTAATTTATAAACCCAGCTCGTGTTTATAAACTCCGCTGTCCTAATGGAAATGAAAACATTAATACAAACTGAGGATTCTTCACTTTCCAGGTTTTAATTAAAATCATAGGCGTTAAGAAGCAAGAGTGTCTTCGTGGAATACAAGTCTAATGAAGTATTTCCTCACACAGCACAAATCTCTGTGTGCAGTCCCAGCTCACTGGCACCGCGTGCCCGAAATGCCGACCTGCATTGGAACCAGGAGTTCACATCTTGAAAATTAGAAAAACAAATTATCCTGCTATTTGTTTCAAATAAATGTAGATGCCAAGATGGAGCTGGAAAAATAATATTGAGTAGGGAAAAGAAACCTCAACAACCTAACACAGCCATGAAACATAATATCTTAATTGATTAAAAAGAAGCAGTAGTGACTACGCGTTATGCCAGCTGGAGGGACCTGGATGGGTCTGCTGCAAAAGGGTTCAGATAGGGGAGGAGTGTGACAGCAGAGCAGAATAGTGGAAGGGAAATGGGGAGGAAGTAGCAAAGAAAAGGCAGCACAGGTTGGAGCAAGGGGAATTAAGGACATCAGTGAGGCAGGTGAAAATGTAAACACATGAAAATTGCAAGACTAGATCATACAGACCTATTCCCTCTGTCCCTCAGGGAACCGAAGGAAAGGCAGAAAGCAACTGGTATGAAGTGACCTACATGTGTAGACACAGATGCAGGTATAAAGCCAGGTGAAGGTTAGAGCTGACAGCAGAGAACCAGGTGCTGCAAAATGAAGCCCAGCAGAAAAAGTGATCTCTCTCCACAGAAAAATATGCCCAACCTGCCCACTCTAGGACTGTGTTCTACTCCACTGCATCACCGTGCCTGCTTTTACATAGGACATGCACAAACAAGAAAGGGAGGAAGCCCTGAAAGATGAAGAGATGGAAGTAATTTAAAGTCATGTAGAGAAACAAGGGCCCTAGTGACCCTGCCTCCTCAGTCCCAGACCCATCACAAAGAAGCGTGCCAGCATACCTCTAGCTACTTAGCAGCTTGACTATGAACTGTTGTGGGTTTGGTTTCACTGTAAATGCCCATGTCTAAATATAGGTGAGCTAGAGATCATCTTCAGCCAGAGAAGCATGGTTGTGGCCCTGGGCTGACTTTAGGATTCTGAAAGTTTCCACCAGCCAAACTTTGGTTTGACCTTACTTATGAAAAGAATACACATTGCATTACATTAGATTGCGTGTCATTTTAGTCCAAGTTCACTTTTCAGACTTGCTTTATAGCTTCCCATGGTGCTACGGCCTGTATGCTTGGTTAATTCTGTATCACAGAGAAATTAAAAAAAAAAAAAAAAAAAAAAAGGCTTCTTTTTGCCTATTGTTCCTTTCCTTTAGCAGTTGTCACCTTGAAAATGTAGAAACACATTGGCAAGAAAAATATGACTCACAATCAAGGGAGCTGGAGCAATTGTGTCCTTATCCTTACGTTCTGGGGTCACTGTGTGAGGCAGGAGCAATGGAAAAGAGATGCACCATTTCCTCACCGAACACCGTTCAAAACCTGAATATGCTTCCCTGATCTTGCCAATACAACACAACTAAACAGCAAAGATGCCTTGTTTCAGACTCCCCTGCTCCTAGAAACAGCGAGGTCCATATCTATAGAAAGTCATGAGATGCCACAGACAAGTCTTGAAGAAAACAGAAAGATAACCATCAGCCTCAGATGAAGTTCCAGTAAGTGCTGCCTGTCAGGAGAAGAAGCAGATCGTACATTAAATCCACCAACTACATAACTCTAGGCTGGAGTACATACTATACGTCCACCAATAAACCCCAATACTTTGAGATGCAGTGCCTTCAGCTGAAAAAGAAAGACCTTTGGCTCAGCTGAACCTGTTGAGAGTGCAAGAGGAACCAGGGCTAAGGCATGCAGGAAAAGGGGTAACAGAAGAAGCATCTGTACATAAGAAGGCGTGCTTTCAGACTCTTGTAGGCTGCTCTACAGAGTGCTAATGAGTACAAAAAAAAAGAACTGAAAGCATCACTGAGCTTTGCAAATTGTTTTCTAGTTGCTGGCCTGGTGCAGGCAACTTGGTTTTATTGGGCTACTCCTTTGGTTATGAGCAAGGTCTGCTCAGTTTGTATTATTTCTATCTTGGCAATAAAAGGGAGGCATCATTTAAAATGCAACCCTGCAGAATCAAATGGAGATGACCTTGCAGATCTGGGGGTTATAAATCAGCCAATGGAATGGAACACTTTGCAGCTCTAAAAGAAACAGGACAAATATGCACACATGTATATTTGACCAATGATTTCTATTTTATAAGACGTTTCCACAGAAGATCTCAATGAGATTTACAGTGAGTACAAAAACAACCACCACCCTGGACACTTGGCCCTGTGTTTGCAAGCCACACCCCTAGCTGGCTACCCCAGTTAACACCATCTGGAGACCATGACTGTCATGTGCCTAAAGAAGAAGTAAAACACAAAGAAACCTACATTCGCTGTCCATGTCATCACTCCCCTGAAGTAACAGGAGGATCTTGTACTGGCTTTATATAGACTCAGATAACCCCCTGGGAAAACAGTGGGTAACCACTCTGCTTTCTCAGTACCAGTCTCATGTTCTACTTCAGAGATTTTTCTGGGATGGTGCCATTAAGATCAATATGATGAAGCACAAGCATCTTCTGAATGTGCTCCATTCCCTTTTCAAGAAGTTCTTTCTACAGATTTAGCTATCAGGTTCTATCCCTGTTGTTGCTGTAATCCCTGAGCACCCATTGGCGCTGTCCTTACTCAGATTAGCGATAGACGAGCAGGAAGATGGTCAAACTAAGGTCAAGTTTAGAGTCATAAAAGCTCACAGAAAGTTCACAGGGACCTATGCAGTTCTTGCAGGCGGGTCTAACTATATCAGAAAGTAAGGGACTCGGCCAAGATAGCAGCTAGAAGTAAGCAGCAGTACTGGTGTCTGCCCTTCATCCATAGGGAGTTCAACACAGACCAAAAATAGACTGCTAATAATGACACCATGAGGGTTCATCTGAAGGCAGTGACTGATTTAAGGCATTTTTAAGGCTAAGAATAGGGATCTCCCTAGTCATCTGATAAATCTGAGTGATACATATGTGCTTTTTTTTAATAGCCTTGAACCCCTTCTTCTAAACACACCGATGAAAACACCAACACACCATCTTATTTTTTTTCCTAACTTATCACAGGAAAAAATAAAAGGAACAGAACAAAGACATTTGATTTTGACAGTATCTGTCCTGGCATCTCGTGCCACTATTTGAGAGAGCTAATAGAGAGTGATCACAATGCCAAAGGAACATGAGCAGGCAGAAAGAGCTGTTAAGGAATCGGAGCAAGTCGCAAATGCATCTAGACAAGCGATTAGGAGCCTCACCTACCTACCAGAAGACAGTGACTAGGTTCCTGTTGCAGTCAACCAGGGTCAGCACAGATCTTGCCCGTGTTTGAGATGCCCAATCTCCCAGAGAAACCCAGGCATTTATTTGCAAACAAAGCTGCATTTTGATTTTGCATACACCAGTTTTGGCTCAGAAGGCCATTCTAGGATTACCCCCAAATCCCAGTCAAACCAAAATGCCTGAAAAGACAAACTAAAACCTGGCTGTGGCATTTTCATGAATAGCTCTCTGTTTGTGGATAAAGGGCTAAAACAGAAAGCCCCAAACAGGAAGGATTGTCCTAACAGCTTCAGGAATATAGTTTCTTGATTTTTCTATTTCGCAGTTGGTTGATTTCAAACATTCTAATGGCTGCTTCCCACCCCTGTGTCCATCTGTCTATTTTAATAAATGTTCTTAGTAGCACCTACCTGGCAAGCATCTGAACACCCAGCAGCACAACCAAATTTCACCCTAAATCAAGGGGCTGGAACAGCATGCTTGATGGAAGTGATGCAGTCATCCTTCTCCCACAGCACAGACACTGGCAGCAGCAGATAGACAGATGGGTAAAGCAGGCAGACAAGAAAATATGATGGGCCTGCTCCACCTCTTCTTCTCTCTTCTGTTCTTTCTATCAAAGTCTGAGCATACAAAGGGCAAGTTTCTCTAACACTTGAGCGCCTGTGCAGCCATAGAGGTCTTCTGGGTGGCAGCTGGAAAGATGCAAAGGTTCATTGGCTCCCTTGGAGATGCCACAAGATAACTCATGCACAGAAGACATCAGGTGACAGTGATCTGCTTCTTGTTAGGATCCATTTATTATGTTTGGCCTGTCTGTGTGTCTCGCCTGATCTAATCAGTGGTGATGGATGCTAACCCTTGCTCCATCCAGCAAGCATCCAACTGTGCTCCCTCTTGTTTGTCACAGGGAACCCAACCATTCCCCAGTCTTCATTCCTTGTGAAGGTGCTGGTGTGGGGATGTAGAAGTAAAAACCCCGTGTTTCACTTGAACTCCAGCACAAGCAACTGAGCTTTTCTGCCTGCTGCTGCTCCATGCCCCATCTTGTACAGCAGGATAGATCAGGACCAAGCCCTCTAAACACCGTCTCAGTGGGAGCCCATCTCTGATACAAAGCCACAGGAATTCCTCCCAGCACCTTTCCTCTTTCCAGTCTCCTTTGCATCAAATACACATCAACATTAAGTGGGGCACCAATAACTTACATTAGATATTAGCCCCAAGAATAATAACGAAGCAATCCACTTAGGAGGGGCTATAGGTTTGCTCATTGGTAAGGAAAGGCTGCTTTTTGGTGTAAGCCTTTAAACTCCCTCCCTGCCAAAGTTGAGTGCTAGAAGAGTACAACAAACAACTCAGGACACAGTAAACACTCAATTCCATGAAAGCATTTGGAAGAGCTGCCTCCACTCATAGCGTGCTTTCCTCTCCATTTCTCTTTTCTCTTTTTACCCCAATAGTTGTGGTTGTTCTTAAAATGGTGGCAGAAGCAACCCATGCAACACTTACACTGTTACTGCCCCAAGGACATGAGCATTTGGATACATCTTGGCATTTCACCCTTCATCAATACTAAAATTCAGCAAGAAATGCGTACAATGAAGGCTTATGTCTTAGGCCTTTTTCTTATTAATCCTATTACACTTGTCTTTATGAGCTCTCCAAGTTCCTTTTACTCCCTCCGGGGCTTGGCTGTAAATGAGATTTCGCATCTCAGTGTAAAATAACCCGAACATTTTTCTATAAAATTAAATAAAAATTCTCCATCCTGTAAGTACATGCCCAGAATCCAATTTCTGGAGTCTACATTTTTCCAAGTGCTGCATTGTCTTCTCAACTTCCCTTAGCTTTGCATCTTTTTTTTTTTTTTTTCTTTCTGTTCTGTCTTGATCAGTATCATGAAGAAAAGTGAGGAGAAAACTTTAAACAGCTCGGATGAACAAGAGACAGAAAACGTGAGATGCCTATGACATTTGGCAAATCTCCTCTTATTATATATGCCTCAATTTTCCAAAGCAGTAATAGCGATAGCATTACTCTACGATGGAGGTGGGCTGACTCACTTTGCGTGTGCTCAAGATCACTGTGAGATTTTGTTACAACTAATAACACCCACAAGTTGACTATTGTGGTTACATACCATGTAGGTAAGCATTTAGGCTTTATCTGAATTTTACAGAATCATCCTAGCTTTGCAAGAACTGGACTGGGAATTTGTGTGGTTTTCAGTAAATACTACCCGTCTTCTGTGTCCTGTTTGGCAAATGATTTAATGACTTCTGGTTTTTGGGGCTTTTCTTTTTGACAAGAGGGCCTCAAGAAGTAAGTCCTAGCGCCAGATCTGCACTTACATTCAATAAGGAAGCCATGCCTACTTCCAAAAAGCTTACCATAATGACAAGAGAAAGCTAAATGAAAAGTGTGTTGGAATTCTTAATGCCATCTATAGCTAGTAAGACAGAGTTGAATGGCCAGATAATGAAAAATAATGGGTGAGGAATGTTAGGAGCATCACTTTCCCAGAGTTCTGACTGCTTTGAATTTCATCTTTCAAAAAAAGGAAAGTATTTTGTGCAAAGTAATCCATATCATATTAGAGAAGGGGAATTTTTACTGCAGCGTGTTTGAGTTGATTTGGTAGTCTAGCATTATTAATTACCTTTGATCTGTAAAATCTGGATTTGTTAGCAATTCCCCAGTACTACTCATAATTTCAAGTCTTTAATACCCGATATGGCAGGATGACTTAGGATGCAGAAAGAAAACAAAATCAAGCATAACTTGCTGTGTCTTAAAGGAACATCGACCTCAGCCCGAGGAGCTCCAGTTCAACTGAGAGCCTCAGAACTTCCCCAGCACGTTTCCACCTGCACAAAAGTATTCCTGTTCAGAACACCACTGTTTACCATAAAAGTTGACATTTAGACTTGAAAAATTCAGGAAGGAAAGGGGATGATTTAAAAATAAAATGTAATTTACACTAATTATGTTGTTACATAGGATGCTCTGCAAAAAGCATTAGCAAGTGAGATCATATCAGCGAAGCACAAGATGAACTGTATGGAAGACTTTCTCTTTCCTAAGTCAGAAAGCTGTGGCTTCCTGCTGCTTCTCATTTCTTGGCCAATCAATGCTTCAAAAAGGCATTTAGCATATAGCCAAAATACTTCTGCAGTCCTAATGTCTGCAGTATCTAAATAGGAAATCAGAGGTAATGTACTGCTATGCTCAACATCCTGATGAAGAAAAGCATATAAGCATTCTTGCCGCAATTATGCAGCATGCAAAAAGCAAGGCAGTTCTGAGTCACCTGTAGCAAAACAGTCAAACCAAAGACTTCCAAAATCCAGCATTATGCCACAGTCACTGACCATCCTTCATTTCACCTCCAAACTCAGAAGCTGCTATAAAGGAGATAAACGCTACCTCACAGTGTAGGACATGCACTGCTGTGTAGTCAGCCTCCCTTGTCAAGATCAAGGACTCTTGTTGAGCCCACTCTTTTCCCTGGTGCTCACATTGTGAATTGGGAAGGGTGCACGTCTGTCTTGCAGTTATCAAAGGCCACCACTAGCGATTAAAAAAGAGCACAACGAATTCACAAATATTTGGGTAGGTTCAGAAAAGCAGTTCTTCAAAGAGCATCGTAAGACTTGATATGATTTTAACATATCTCTCAGTGCCTTCGGCTCAGATCTCAATCTACATGTCAATACCTTTCAGTTCGCTCTCCTGCAGCTACACTGTCTGCCTGGAGAGGAAAGAGGAGAACCTGCCTTTGTCACTATCCCCAGCTGATCCAGCTCAAGTATCTCAGGGGGCTGAATAGAGGCCACTTTACCATTTAAGACGTGCATGTAATCCACACCCAGCCTCCCACCTGCACTCACATTCTTACCCTATAGTAGACTTCATCTTATGCAAAGCGGGCCGAGATTAAAGCAATTTTGAAGACAACCATTTCAGTAATCCTGTAGTGAATGTAAAGATACATAATTGAAGCCTGCATATTTTGGAGGCACGCAAACCGTCTCAGGAATGTGGGATGCAGCAAACAGCTCCTGGCATGTATTTTCAACCAGGTTTTCTTCAACATCTGCGCTAAAATTCAGGTGGCAAGTTCTTGCCCTCAGAGTTTCTGCCATCCAAGTAACGATGAGTTAACAAACAGATCTGGCTCTTATATAATTTACATTTTGCAGCACACAAAATCTCAAAGACGGGTTTTGGCTGCTTTCTTTGTGCTTTTTCTTCTTTCCAGTTTTGATTTACCAAACTGTTCACCATCAATCTATCTAAACCACTTCACTGACCACAGGGGCCATGCAGCTAAGGACTGTGATTATTTGTCAAAGCTTTTATTGTGAAAAAACCTGACAAAAGTAATTCAACAAATTTTTTGACAAATACATTTGAAAATTGTTAGGCTACCTCAGTTAACCAGATGAATAATGTGAAATGATACGAGGTGAATAATTTATTACAAAATATGGGGGAAAAAACACACTATATAAATTATTGAATTAATATTATTTGACAAGTGCTTGCCCTTCCCTGAAGTGCAGCTTCCTCTGTGATGGAACATAGCAGCTGTTTAAAAGCAACAATAGTTTAAGGCAGCAAATGAAGAAGAATTGCAAGCGCCGAGAGAGTATGAGATTAGGCAGAATGTAATTATACAGATTGGAATCTGGTTCAAATCAGGAAATAAGGTAAAGTTTCTCTTATAAAATATATCATACAATAACAGCCACAAGTGGTGCGGTGTCTTCTTTCCCATTCAAGATGTTTTTCTTACCCCCAAAATAATCCCTTTCCACCTTGCTGTTGGGGGGTTCCTCTCTCCCTACTCCATGACATTACTTTTCGCAACCCAGCACCCTGACAAAACCCCAAAGGAGCATCACACACAATAACACGGGGAAGCCGAAATTAAAGAAAGAAAGCAGCCAGACTTGGCAAAACCCAAGCCTAACCAAAGCCACCCTTACGTCTGATGTCCAGCTTCCTTTCCGGCTCACCAAGGTGCAACCCCACTTTACAATAGAGATCAGCGCAGAGAGACATCTAGTGGCCGGATTTTGAGTTGCAAATAGGTGTCCGAGGTTACCATCGGTGGATTGAGGTTGCAGAGTGAATGTCTTTTGAAGCAGTTCTTATTTGGCTGGATGGAGGGAAGCAAAAAACGATGCATACTTGCAATACTTCGCTATACGTGCATTAGCTAATAGTTTCCTTGTCAGCTCTGATGAGTTAGGAGGAACTGAGCACCTGCCTTTCTTCAGCTCTATCTCCTTCATTAGTCTTACGGCCAGCAGGATGCCCTTACTCAGTGCCACGGAAAAGCACCCTGCGTGGCTATTAGTGTGCCTCCAGGAGCTGTTACTTTACAGATACTACCAGTTCCTTTCAAAAGGGCAAACCATAACTGTGACACCTCAAAAAGATTTGCTTCTAGTACCTAAGAGCAGAAGCTGAGCTCACCCTAAGTACTGCAAGAATTATTCAGGGAATTTATGCTCTTGGGTCCTGGCCCTCAGTCTCCAGCAAGGAAAGGCAGGAATGTGCAGAAAACAAAATTTACAAATCTCTGTCACCCTATGGGAGCGTAGTGATACTCCCAATTTACACACACACTCTGGATGTGTAAATATTTCAGAGCTGCAGTTTAAGGGCACCAGTGATTTGCACAGCGCTATATATCACTGCATCCCGGGGAGCACAGAGCTACTGAAAAGTAGCACTCAAATCAGAGGTGGATTTCACATTAGCATCTCAGCACTACACCAGAAGTTTGACTGTTTACGTACATCATGTCAACTATTTAAAAACTATATTTACACACACTGAAATGGTTTCCACTCATTAATAAATTAAGACACTTGTAAACCACTGGATCTGCAACTTGGCTTTCTAATTTACTAATGTCTGAGTATCAGGTTGCCTGCCCTTCCTAGGCAAAAGCTGCTGGGAGGAACAAAGCTTAGCTAAATGCTCCACACAGCCCTGCAGATTGTACATATCCAATGACACTCCTCCTTCTGTGCAGACCAGCACAGAAGCCTCTTCTGTCCCAAGGGTTATTAGTCTAGGATCTTTTGCCAACACTCAGTTCAATCATTTAGATGAGTTTAATGATAAAGGTTAGTTTTTCCAAGAGGAAGCTAGAAACCTACAGTGGTATAGTCTTAAGGTCTAAGGACTATGCAGTGAGAGAGTTGCCACTGCAACTGCTCACAAGGGCCCCTTCTGCCATCAGCTCTCCAAGCTCATAACTGCCTTCCACCCATGCACACGAATGATGAAATATTAGAGGCTCTGATCTTTGCCTCATTAAATAGAGAATATTCTCACTCTATCCTGACCTGCGCTAGGGCCAGTTTAAGGAGCAATCTGTCATGAGATCATTAATACAAAGTCTTGCTCGGAGGGCAAGGATGTTCATCCAAAATTAATTTCTTAACCTTTTGGGGAAGGACTTTGGAGAGGGTATTTTGCCTTCCCTAACTGGAGGGATCAGTTATATATTTCTGTGCTGCAGTAATGATGGAATCAGAGCCAAGAGGCCAGCGCCATGCTGAGACCTTGCCTCCCCAGCTCCTCCAGTGACAGCAAGCTGTGTGTGAGCAGGAGCCCCGGAGATCAGAAAGAAGAGTGATGGTCAGGGAGTAAATCAAAGGGTAGGAAAAGACTAAAATAGATAAAGTTCAAATAGGCAGAAGGTACAGACCCCATAACAGCAGCTTGGCAAGGAGGAATATGAGCACACTGTAGAAAACCATGCCCAGAAGTAGCGAGATGCTGTGAAAACACCAGTAGGCCTTTGCCATCCTTACAGGACACAGATCAAAGTGTCAGACACAAGTTATGCAAGTTATAAATCAAGGAGACTCTGGCTTTGCTTGCCATATTGCTCATAACCATTCTGGGATAAGACCCATTCTGTAATATGTGGATATACTTTGCTTGGTGTCTGAGTGGTTCCTTGGTGTTCTCCTGCCCCTCTCCCACAAAGGGTTTTAATGACAAGAGATACTCGTGGTCTGATGAGAGCAAGCTATAAGGATGGATGCAGTTGGAGAAAGGAAGAGAAAGAAAACTTCCAAGACACATTTTCTTCAAACTGCATACAGTCTACACAGACCGTTGCAGAAATGGGATGAATAATAAAGTCAAAGAATTTTCTCATCCCCTGTCGCTGTCAAATCCCATTAAACTCACTCCAGGTAAAAGGTGCATTATCAACGTTGCTAAAACTACACTACACAACGGGGTTACTGTAAACAAATGAAAGAAGATGGGTGTGTGAGAGGATAAAGACAAATCGCAAATCATCATCTTCCCAGCAAAGCATCAAGGATAAATATTGAGGGTGAGGTGCTGTTCCTGCAGACATATAAAAGCTATATCAAGTTAGGACTGGAGCTTGATATTAACCCTCTCGTGGCTGTTTTTTTTCCCATAAGTGCTGGCTCTGCTACTTCTTTTGAGACTAATGTGCTTTTATACCAAAGAAGATACAAACAACTGGATTAGTATGGGATTTAGGGAGCAGGCTCTGTACCAGGTGATGTGACAGTGAACAACTAAATTTAATATGGCAGCTTGATCCATTATGTATTTTATTCCAAGAAAAGCATGGGCATATGAAACCTGGCCTGGATCTTGCATCACAGTGGACGGGGCTCCAGAAGTATAAGACCTGGGACACAAGATGACAGCATTTTAACAATCAGTTTTTCTGTTACTATGTGCATTTTACATGGCGTAAGCTTACAAATGCACAGAATCCCCATTAGAATTCACCCTGACCCTAAACGTTAAGTAAAGACCCATAGTATTTGGCACCTCTCTGGTATTTTTGCTTGTGAAGCTCTACGGTCTTTAAACAATTGGTAGACTCACTTTGAGTAACAGAGCAAGGAGGCTGATGCACTCAAGACTGCCCAGTGAATCAAAAAGAGATCTGGGGACTGCACCTAAAGCTCCCGCCTTGTTCAAATGCTCCTGCAACCTTAGCTCAGCTCAGCACCAGAACAGAGAGTTCATCTACTGTCCCTGTGTAGGCAAGACACTTCAAAACATAGCCAAAATTGTCATTCTGACAGCTCACTGCTTCAGAAGGGTTCAAAGCAGTATGGGTCCCCTCAAAGTCTGTTGATTATTGCTCTGCCTTAAGAAATTCCTAGATGAAGCCAAAGACATGCACAGATAGTCATCTGCAAGTACTCCAAAACACCTCTATGTTTCCTCCTGGATTTTATCCAGTTTAAGCTTTATATCTACAAGGAAGTAGTGGATGCCCCATCCCTGGAGGCATTCAAGGCCAGGCTGGATGCGGCTCTGGGCAGCCTGGTCTGATGGTTGGCAGCCCTGCACATAGCGGGGGGGGTTGAAACTAGACGATATTTGTGGTCTTTTTCAACCCAGGCCATTCTATGATTTTGTGATTCTACACAAACACGCATCAATTAAAGGCACTTTTTTACTGCTTTTAAGACCTTGCATGTATAAATCTATGAGCAATGTGCTGAAGCTGCACTAGCAGTCCCCAAGAGGATGTCCTCACTCACACTAATCTGTGCACCACTGACCAGCTCAGGACTCTCGTACAGTTCTCACTCCATAAACATGGGTGCTGCCTAAAGACATTTTGTTCTTTGTACCACCCCTGATTTGAGTAAAATCTGGCTAAATGAAGACCCTAGCTATATGTTAAGCTGGACAGCATTATCACAGCTAATCAGACGCCTACACGTCTAGGTCAGCTGTTTTCTCCCAGATCACCCTGTTGTGATGTCATAACAAAATATGCAAGAAGGCTTCATGCATTAATGACAGAGGCAGAGCTACCTGCATGCATCACTGCTTGTGCAGACAGAGCACAAGGCATGCAAAACGTTTTTAAGCAGATGTCCCCAGCTGCAATAAGACTTGCTTGCAGCCTGAGGTCATTGGCATCACAAGACAAACTCGCTCATGGATATGAAGCAGTGTCTGCTGCCTCACCCTCAGCGCAACTCTAGATAATGAGAAAGGTAAAGCCTCTCTTATGTTTCATAGAAGATTTTTAAAAGAAAGGATTACTAAGGAGAGGGCACACATAGCTTGGTACTAAGTTCTCTTTTGCATTTTGCTGACCTGATCCTGCCATCTTCCCAAAGCTTTACCAGCTCAAAGAGTGACACGGCATATATGTGCTCCAAGAACCAAGCAGAAGCCTTAACAGAAACAGGTTTTGTAATCATTCTCAATTCATTTAGCATAAGGAGCAACATTCTGGGTGTCATGTCTCCCAGCTGGTGGCCAGACACTACAGTGGATGTGACCAACTGGCCACAGTCCTTCAGCCTGGCAGACCAGGCTTGTGTGTGTGCATGGCTTGCGTGTTTCTATGGCTGAGGCTCAGAGCACCATGGCCAAGTCCTGCAAGCAGATGCCAAGCCAGCTGAACCACAGAGGAAATTATCTCCTGGCCAAGCCAGGCAGGGGGGATGCCAAAGTTTGGAAAAGAGCTCCAGCCAGCCAAGAGGATCTTACATTAAGAATAGTCATCTTTCCCTAAAAATCTTATGTCTTAGTAAGATGAGATGAAGAGTAGATAGCTTTAGCATTCTAAATCTAGGCTAAGGGTTCAAGGGGATGGGCAATGACTTTTCTGCAGCCCCTCTGAACTCAGCATATCTACATGGAGCAACACAGCCAGCAGAGCCCCAGGGGTGCTGAAACTAGCTCCAGGAAGGCTGGAGGCTCTGCTGCTCTGGGAGCCGGGAGCTCATCTCCCAGAGAAACACAGCCAGCTTGGTACTGCACTAGGGACAGATAATACACTCAGCTTCTGGATGAAAACAACCTTTGTTTAAAGCTAGCTTGGTGATTTTTCCCACTGCTTTATCAAAATGCTTCTCAGTGCCACCTTTTCTTCAATAACAAGAGGAAGGGTTGCGAACTGCTTTCAGACATTGACTTGAGAAGCAGGAAAGAACTAGGTGGATACCACTTTGCCTAGGAAAAATTATTTGTGGATGCTAAGGAAGAGGGCAGAGAGGCTGTTAACACATTCAGCCTGGAGAGCTCTGCAGGAAGATGTGTCCCCATCAGTGACAAGCACTAAGGCTTCTGCAGCCTGGAGGATGGGCTGCATTTAATTACTTTGCCCGTTTTCAATTGTATAGTTAATTTGTAGTTACTCAGTGCCCAGAGTATGACTGTGCTATCACATCCATAGTATTACAGCTAAAGACACGATTGCATTTCCAGACAGGTTTGTCATTTCGGAAACACCAATGGCACATTTTGCAAGGTGATTATTAAGGGGTACTCTGACTTTATAATACACCAAATGCCTGTATGGCTACACACCGATAACGTGGAGCCAGCAGCAGCATTGATTAAGTGCTGCTGGCAATCTCACTTTGAAATAGCAACACTATAGGCCACTATATAGGAATAATTAACAATGATGCTCTCTAATGAACCCCCCAAAACCTCTCTCTCAACCTTGGCCATCCTACAAAGTGCTGGTACTTGCACAGGTACTGACTGCAGATGTATCCAGCCTTCACAAGTTATGAGAAGCAATGCTTGCTATAAAGCCTTAAGTGAAACACAAATGGTGTCTTATTTTTACTGTATAAACCAGCCCTGAAATCAAGGAAGCTTTATTTCTAAATACTCCATCTTTGCTTCTTCGTACTGGCAGTTCAAGCAATCAGGAATCCTGAGTTTGGCCTCTCACAACCATGGAAACGCATGTTCTAGATTTGTGTTTTTTTTTTGAATCATCGTGTTACAATTAGGTTGCATTTTAAGGCTTTTCATCACAGCATGGTGGCAAAAAGCCTTCTTCAAGTCCTTTTTACCTCCATCCCCACCCCGCCCCTTCGCCCCAAAAAGCAATAAAAGATGAAAACGTGGCTTCTTGCTCATGTAGCTACAGGTGCTGAGGTTGAAATCAAATACGGAATGACTAAGGATTTTGCTAAAACCATGAGAGGCAACAGAATAAAATTTCCCAAATCCCAGTCTGAACATTAAGGCTGTGGCAATTCTTTATTTGAAATGGGTAACGCTTTATTGTGCTTCTCTTGAATTCTTTCATGCTGCTTTTCTCTCCTCATTAAAGGCATTCACAGGGAAAACCAAAGGATGCTCTTTGTATATGAGGGAACAAAGTGTCCTCTCCCATGGAGGCTGAAGACGGTATTACTTGAAGCTAAAAGGCCTAAAGTGCCACCTAATTCTAAAATAACAGGGAGTTTTACCTCGATTTATCTCTCATAATCCTGAACCATTTGTCCTTAAGATGAAATGAAAGATAGATCCCATCACCTCCACTGCACGCAAATATCATCGCTCGTGAAACAATATATTAGCAACTTGGGAGACTCCCTCCTGGAGGAAGGGATCAAGCAAGGTGAACAGTGACTAAGAATTTTGTTTTTTCTCTGCAGAAACTCCCCATGTTATGGCTAAAATATATGATGCCCACTAATGGCATTTGTAGCTGTGGGAGCCACAATAATTACTGAGGCAAACAAACCTCACGCTTCAAGAAATGTAATGATTTCCACAGGGCTCAGCCTGCAGCTTTACCTTGAGACATGCAGAGCCTTTGCCTCCCTCCCTACAGTCCCGCAGGAAGTCTCGCCACACTTCTTGCCTGTCAGGCATCTCAATCCAGAACTCTTGGCAGAAAGCTGTGCCAATAAATATTTTTTCTATTGGCAGGGTATTGCTATTCTCTGAAATATCACATATTTGGCCATTAGAGAAGGCAGAGTTTGATCTTGTATGTCAAATGCTATACTTCCATGAAAAATGAAGGAGCCAGTTTGCTCAGCTCTTCTCTCTCAGCTAGCCAACCAATACACTGCCACAAGTAAAATGCAACATGCAGGGCTTGCTTTGACCTGGCAGCCAGACGTACCCTAAAGAAAAGGAGAGAGGTGGATTGGAGAACAGAAAGGGAACAGGAGATGCATGTGCCTACTTGCACACCAGAAGAGCTGAGAATTTTAATTTCAGGCCTCTCATCAGCCCCGACACAAAAATTGCAGCATCAGTTAATCGTAATGAGTTCGTGGTACATTTTATGTTTATAGACTGTCGATCAGGAGCAAAAGTGCAGGTCTTAACTGTAGCCTCATTAAATATAGATGCAGGGTTTGTACCCAAGGTTTAAGAGTTTTGACAAGGAACTGAAATGAACAGGGAGTGCATTATAGTGCCATACAGAAGAAGAGCTTCATACCCTATCTTTCACAAACTCCCACCAAAGGTGGCTGAAGGCTCTTTATGTTGCAAAGCCTTATTTTGGGCAGGCATTAGGTGGCCTATGGGCAGTTGGATTCAGCAAAGAAACCATTGGAAATATGTTCCCAAACTCTGCTACTAAAACCATTAATTGGCTTCTTCACTGCAAGGATAAGTTTCATACTTCTGCAGAAGGACTGAAAAAAAAAAAAATTAAAAAAAAAAAAAAAGGCAAAAAAGGGAAAGACTCATTGAGCAGGGTCAGCACACTTGATTTTGGATTTCAGCCACTGCATGGCCTGATTTTCCCTCAGGATGAGTCAGATCCCAGCCGGCTACAACACATCAGCAGAAGAGCCTGCAGCCATTACCAAAGTGCATTTGGATCTTTTGGATTACCCCAACAAAAACACCACTCTATGTTAGCCTCTGGAGAGACATCAAGTGTCCAAGCCAGCTTTCCTGACCCTTGCTTTCCAAGCAAGACTACAGCTTGCCTCATTTCCCACCATGAAACAAAGCAAGGACCCTGAATCTCCCCTCTGTCGAGCCCGGATGCTCAGGAAGCCAAGCTCCTGGTGCTGGGAGCACCCCTGACAACAGCAGCAGCAGTACTGACAGCAAGCCGCAGGAAGCCTGTTTTCTGCAGCAAGGGGTGCTCACAAACCCACAGGCAGCAAGACAGGTGTACGGGGGAGAACATTAGATTAGATTGATAAATGCTCAGTGTGCTCTGATACTCTAAGAATCCTTTTTTCTTCCCCCCTCCTCCTCCTCAAACCTCAGCCTCCTCCCTCCTGCCTGGTTTCATCACAACTCCAGATTGCTTGAAGAAGCCGCCTGATAAGCCCACAGATGCCAACAGGAAGCAATGATGTTACAATAAGTGTCACAGGGAAAATGTCAACTGTATCATTATAATGAAGGTCATGTCTCCCTCACAGAGAGCTTGGGGCTCTGAACAATCCACATGTTGTTATTAGGTAGATGCTGACATGTGTAAGTTCTCCCTTACATGAGTCACTGCACAGGGAAAAGTGAGGAAGCATTGGTTCACAACTGCTCCAAGCTTCAGTCTCCATAGCATAAAGTGCAGAAAGAAACAATTAACAAGCATTACACAGGTGGGAATTCACAAATACTGAAAGGCCTTTCACAAATACTGTGAAAGACTGGTTGCAGCCCTTCACAACAGATGGGATGTACATACGATAGCAGGGCAAAAGCATGCAAACAGGCTCAGATGGCAGCAGAGCAAAGCACAAAGTGGCACTAAGCAAGTCAGGCACAAAAGCAACCAGCCTCCATCCCAAAGTTGATGCTAGTAAATGGCACTTGGATACTCCACGTAAAACAGCTCACTGCCTCCCTAATGTAGGGAATCTCCTCC
Source organism: Alectoris magna (assembly GCA_030625065.1). NCBI lineage: Eukaryota > Metazoa > Chordata > Aves > Galliformes > Phasianidae > Alectoris > Alectoris magna. The sequence goes on from CM060560.1 coordinate 115,223,551, forward strand.
TTTTAAACGTAGCGATAAAAATGATAAAAAGGGGACTATAAAAAATAAAAGCCTTGAATTAATACTCTAATGAAGTTTTATTATTTTTTCTAAAAAAGATTTTGCTCCATGATGAGGAAATATATACTCTCCTTGGCTCTGGCTGTACGCAAGGAAGCGGTGGTAGGGGCAGCGGGGTGTTTGTGCACGCATGCGTGTGTGAGATCAAGCAATACTCTGAATGCAGAATGTAGAAGCCTTTCAATCCTCCAGAAATACACAATGTTCTTTCCCATCTTCCCTCCATCTCCAAACCTGTCAATATTTTGCTCAATAAGGGATGAGAAGTTGGCAAAGATTTTCACATGCACGCACTTGCACACACAGCCTACTAGAGGTGGTGGGAGAATATTAAAATCTGAGAGATCTGACTAATGTATTGCACGACAAAGTACTGTCAGCTATCCAAAAGACTGCCCATTGCTCATTCTCTGAGGAAGATGGTTAGGGAAGGGCACTGCTAACACATCCCCCAGGACTTCAAAATAGAATTCATGTAAAGGCAGAGATTAAGTCAGACTGTGTAAGGATGATCAGCTGAAGAAATGGAGATGTATAGCTCTTGTGGGGCAAGGGCTATTGCAATACTGGTGTATCAGCACAATTACAGGTAACTAAACACCATTTTACTCTTACTCCAGACCAAAAAGCCAACAGAGAGGCAAAGCAGTGGGATCAGCAGGTTGCAGTTCAAGGATAATTACACTTCCCTGGGATGCCGGGTTGTAATTTATCTGCTCCCTCCCATTCCCACAGTGCCATGGTCTATCCCCTCCCATCAGTTTGTTCCCAAATATCCTACTGTGAGGCAAAGTTAGAGGCTGGGTTCAACCCGGTATTCTTCATTGCACACTGAGCCCACCCAGTAGCTTGGGGAAAGGCTGCCTCAGAACTGAAGTTACAGGGGGACACATACCTCCCTGGAGCACCTATTTATATTTTACTTCAGTAAGAGCAGGAGAGCCCCATTTTTTGTCTTCCATCCATAGGGATGGAACACCCTTGGAATTAAGAGCCAACATAAGCCTTTAACAAGCAATACATAAACATGGTGGGGATGCTCTAAGAAGAAGCTAGGATGATTTGGCTTATATCCTCCTCTCTCCGGCAACTGAATTGCGGGAAGACAGAGGGGAGGAAGTGGAAGGGAGTCAGGAAGGAATGCAGCTCTCACCAACAAATGTTGGTTCTGCTGGGAGAATCTCCAGAAATTGTAAGTTTGGTTTCAAAGATCAGAGAAACAGTGTATTTCCCACCATTGTGCTACCTTATTACATCCACACAGTCATATACAGAACAACAACAACAAAAAGACTCCCTGACTTAAGAAGGGGAAGAAGGTGAGAAAGCGGAAGGTGGTTTTGGGGTTTGCCAGCAGCCACATTCAGCATAATGGGCAACGTCAAATAAGTGATCCCACAGGTAAGCATAGCAAGTCTTTCCCCACATAGGAAGTCACCAGAGGGCTGGATCTGCTATCATCTGAAACAACCCTCTTCAGGTCCTGCTGACATAAGTGGGTTAATCCTAGAGGCTCACAGATTTCATACTTTGCTCCTGATCTGCAAAGTAATCTGAAATTGACTGCTTCCTGCATTTCCACCTATGCTTATTTATTCACTTATTTTAATTTGAAAGAGGATTTAGTGATTCGTGGAAGTCAGGGATCAATATCCCTTGCATGAGCCAAGAACAGCTCAGAGCAAGATTTGCCACGTGGTTTGATGATCAACAACGTACCTCAGCCCTGACCCCAGCACGGCTATCGCCTGAGATCTGCTTCCTTGTGGCGGCCTAGGAACCACTCCTCTATCCTGCCCTCATTCTACCTTACCTTAAGACTACAAACTACAAGCCAGAATGTGAAACTATGGCTTCGAGATGATAAAATTAAGATGAGATCCACCAAATTCATTTTTATTTGCAATCATAAACCAAGCTTCACTTTACAAGACAGAGAAATTAAAAAGGAAAATGAGAAAGACTTCAAGTGCATCAGTTACAGGTTGTTAATAGGACCAAAGTATTTTGTACTATGCATATTTTATGAAGCTCTATTTCTGTGCTTCGTACAATAGAGCATCACAATAAATGATTTACCAACTCAGCAAAGGATTCAGCAAACTGATCTCAGCGCATCCTTCAGAAGGCCAAATATCCGCTCTGTGCATGTTACAACCCCACGCGTACTCGTGCTTTTTAAAACTGAAAAATGATCATCCCCGATTTTTGGTTTCTCAAACCTTTCTATATTGAATTTTTCACACCTTATAGGACAGGGTCCTGCCAGAAATGACACATTTTCTGAAAGAAGAAAAAAAAAAAAAAAAGAAAAGAAAAATTAAAAAAAGGCAGAACTTCTGAAAAGATAAACATATAGATTGCAACTTCTTAGCGAAAAGCAGTTTTTGGACATTACTGTTCAAAACTCTTCATTACTGTTCTTGATTTTTCATATTTCTGACATAAGAAATAAGAAATAATTACTGAAAACAGAATCACTGCTGTTTTTCCTACAATTCTTTTTGCAGCCTCCCTGCTGTTTTGGTTTGCGTATTACAGTAGACAAGCAGAGCACTTCAGATCTATCAGCATACCCACAGCAGACTACGACAGTCTTTCAGATGTCACGTGGCAGAAGCTCTAGACCAACACCACACTCCAGACAAGGCAAAATGAAAAAGTGAGGCAAGAGGGTCAGGGGGGCATCTACAGAGGCCTAGGCACATCAGGGCAGCACCACAAGCACAACTTATCTTCCCAGCAGAAACAGTGATGGGGACAGAGCATGGGCTGTGTAGGCCCCTAGCGGCACAAAGGCCTCTTGTGGCATGAAGGAGGATGACATGTCAGTCTTGTGGGCACACTGTAAAGTTTGACACCTGCCCTTCTGTCCTGCTAGGCCAGTACTCTGCTCTGACCAAGTTTTGCCTGGATCAGAAGAACAGCCACAGCAATGGCCAACTGTGTTTTCACAGTAGCTTCTGTCTTCTCACCACTTGGGAAGTGCAGCTAAATAAGAACAGCTACACAGCCCTGTGAGACACTTTACCAAAGCAGCACAGTCAAGGCCAAAGAATCTTAAAATCCCAGGGACCAAATGCCTCCTGTCAGCAGGCCTGGAGGCGACCGTCACTTTCGGCAGGGTCGTCAGAAAACCACTGTGTCCCGAGGTCTGAAGGAAGGAACATGAACCCGGGACGGATACTGAAGGGAAGCCAAAGAGGCAGCAAGAAAAGGATGAGGGCTGAGACTTGAGGAGAGCGCATTTACTACTGGCCGAGCTTGTTACTGTTTTGGTGCAGTTAGCTCCTGTCTGTCACTCTCAATAAAACTGTTATTGATTAGCATGTGACTTTATTGTAGAGAGCTGGCCGGGAGCCAAGGTGGAAGGACTCCAGAGGGAAAAGAGGCCGGCTCAGCTGGCAGGGAGGGGAGGGGGGATGGAGGAGGAGGAAATGGGAAGCTTGAATACATAAAATCTTGAAAAGAGTAATTAATTCTGATTGTTACAGCAATCTATTCAGATTTTCAAGAATATTATAAATCAGTTGCCCGTACCCTCCCTATTAGCATTCATGCTGGAATCCTAGTGGGGATTGATCAGCTGAGAAATCCAGTGCCCTGGGGAAGGACTCAGGCTCAGGGAAAGGAGGACTGCTTGGGCTGCTCATTTCAGACCACTCGTGTGCCCAGACCCTTGGAAAACCAAGGAGAATGGAGGCATGGCCATCAAGAGACCTGTGGTCCCTTAGCCCACCTCCACTACTGTCAGCTTGAGGCTGAGCCAAAGGAAAGGGCAGATGGTCTGCAAATCTTTCTGAAAGCAAGAAAGTGTTATTGTCTCTGACAGCTTGACTGGGGAGGAGTAGGAGGGGGGCGTGGAAGAAAAAATCCTCAAATGAAAATAGAGGGCAGAAAATGTATACTTTCTACATTAATTTAGAAATGAGCTCTATTTTAAAAATCAACATTTTCCCTGAAATATTTTAGTCTAATTGCTTTCTTACAGAAAAAAAAAAAAAATCTTTAAAAATTGCTTCATTAACCACAGAACACAATTTTTCATGAACCAATTTAACTTTTTTTTTTTTTCCCCCTTTAAACTACTTCCTCGCTCATGGAGGCTTTGAAAAGTCATCTGGAGTCATTAGGGAGAACATAAATGGGGAACAGGAAGAGAAGTGAAAAATCATGCATTAAAATTTATAGAAAAAGAAAATTCAGCATCACCAAAGAACTCATGCTCTGCTCCTGAGAGAAAAAAAGTCTTGACTAGATAGGTTTCTGATGGATTTACTACTTACGCACCTAGAAGATGCTATCCCAGTAGGGAATGTTCCCCATTTCTACCTTCAGACTGGCCCACAGTTCAGCAAGCCAGGCACTGCCTCTTAGGAAGATCATGGGATAGAGACTGTGGATCCATGATGAGAGGCCCGGAGAGCTTTGTGCAGGATGTATTGTTGAAAGCTGAAGCAAGGAACACTGACAGGGCTACACAACCAGATTTGCTCACTGTATACCCTCAGAGCTTGAAAGAACACTGTGCATCTACTTTCCAAAACAATGTTAATAATAATACTACATGCCCCTGATGCTTATGAGATCTGTCTTGACAGCACAAATCGAGATATTAATAAAGAGAGGACACAACGGTTTCAAAAAACAACCATTACGAAGACCAGCTTTCCAATTCCAGCTTCTCAACATTTAGGTTTAAAGGTCTCATTTGTTCCCACACAAAATTTTCATGATTATGAATGCCCTGACTTCCTGTCTCTCTAATATTTCTCCACCTCTTTGATAGAAAAATCTTTCAACGCCCCTGCCCAGTGCACACACACACTTATATCCATCCTAGCTGTCCAGCCACTGTTGCAGTATGTCAGCACAACAGCAGGCCGGTTCAATAATGATCAGTTTGAAGTGCCAGTTATGGCAAAGCGTTATGGCAATGTCACCGTTACCAAGCTCCACTCCAATGCTAGGAAGATGTAGCTGAGCAGCTTGCACCCTTGGCAGTGTTATGCAGCAGTTCATGGAAGCTTTCAGACAGAGTAAGAGAGCATCAACTCTACCATGGCGTCAGCACTTCCTTGGAAGCCTACATTATCTGGATCCTCAAGTAACACAGTGGCCACAAGGAGCCATCTGCCTTTCCCTCCTCTGCAACACACTATCCCACCAGACCTTTGCCACCTTCCCTACTCCAGTGACAGAAATATTACGGAAAGTAATACAAAGGAGCCCTACTAAACCACTGGCCCAGATGGCTTTATTCTTTTCCCTGAATGCATCTGCAAGCACGCTTTGCCAAGAAGGACATTTCTCTGCAGCTCTCTTCGCTTGTCTGAATAGAGGTGCCCAGTGCCATTTGGGATGCCCTGGGGTGTCCAAGGCACCTGCGCAGAAACTGCAGATACGACTGACTACAGAACACCTGTCTCCATCTGTACTGGTGGAAAGGTGCCATACAGGGCACCACAAAGCTACTATGGCAACTGACTCAAGCACCTAACATTGCTTCCAGCCAGCAAACTAGAGAAGTGGAAGACAGGTTTTCCTAGAAAATATTGCTGGGAGGAAGGACAAAATAACTTTATTCTTCCTGCTGCTACTTGCTGGACCTTGGCCTTCCCAGCAGCAGGTTCAGGAAAGAGTCAGTTTCTGGAATATATATATATATATATTTTTTTTTAATCAAAATGTGGTTGCTATTTAAGTATGGAAATAAATCTGCAGATTCCCCCAGCATTCTCTGCTTCCTTCTCTTTGCATCACCCAGGTGTGATTACTGGAAAAGGGCATTAATGGAAGGGAAGAATTTTTGCAGGAAGTCCCAAATGATAATATGAATAACTCGCTTGAATGCCTTTTCTGCTTCTCATTCCTTCCACACTGCTTCTTTCTCCAATACCTGTTTTTTAGATTCATCTTTTATTTTCTGTTCCCTGTTTCCCTCACTGCTGCCAGCTCTTAGCTTCATTTACTAGTTTTGATTGCATGTTATTTACTTAGCACCCGTTGATTTGTCCCCTCAGGACTTCTCCGTTTTAAGCAAAGAGAATGCATATGATTTTAAGTGGACATAATTTTACAGAAGAAAGGAAACAATCACTGTAGTTTACTTCTCACTAGAAGGAACAAAAGCAACTCCATACGAGAGGACTTTCAGCAGATGGCCACGGCTGAGCTGATCACAAAATGGTGACCACTGAAATGGTCATGGTAGGAATAACAAAAAGTCAGGATGTACTCAAAGCATAATCTTAACTGTTTTAGAACTACTCAACTCACATTATCTTTTAAAACATGTACTATTTAACAAGTAAAACATAGCTCTTTGATATGCAATATCCTTCTAGTCCTTCTTTCAGCAGAAAGATGACGCATATTGAGATGTACTGAGTCGGTGGACTAAATACACACTTAAGAAAGCAGAAGACCAACAAACTCATGCAAGGTTTGCACTGGCTAGGCTAGCCAGAGGTCCCAACATGTTCCCAGCGAAACCCAGGGCAGAAAGCATTAAGCTTCAAAAGGAAAAGGGCTGCAAGACATGAAAAGGATGCTCCTACCTTATTCTTCTTTAATATTACTCTGCCTGGCTGCTCCAAAGCATTCCTGCTCTATCAGCAGTGACTTTGCAGTCACTCTGCCAGTGCAGGCTTTACTCCACTGCCTTCTTTGGGAAAGCATCCTACAGCCATCTAAAAAACCTGCAAGACTGCCTAATTTCTTCACTGCCTCAGTACAGTAGAACCGTCATCAGAAAAACTGAACAAGACCCTAGCCATTTCCTTCCTTTTATGCTACTTGTTTTTCCTCAAAGAATCACATAATCCCAGCCTGGGATTTTACTAAGTTTACCAAATGACCTACTGGGAACTCATTTCAACGTATGACATGCATAAGGAACAGCTTGATTCTGTTACGATTGTATTGTGGATTTTATTTATATAGACAAAGGTATATGTGCCAGGCTCTTGGATGTTTCATTGTTTGAAACCATGAGAGTAAAACATTACAAGACATAAAAGCCCCACAAACACACCAATCTTTCTCTGCCCATCTCACCCACTTTCTCTGCAAGGGGCTGAGTGGCTCCCAAAATGGCAGCCTGACTCAGCACCGTGGCTGGACTGATTTAAATCTTGACATCTCTTCAAGCCTATCTTTTTTATAATGTCATCTTATGTAGCAAGACAGTAGTCGATTAAGTCACATAGCATTTGCAGTGCCCCCTAATTGGATGAGTGAAGCTTTAAAGAGCAAGCACCTCATCATTTTGTTGTGAATGTTCTTGTTTGTTGTTGTTTTTTTTTTTTTAAACTGTTATTTTAAATATGAGCAAGCAATTTGATCAAAAATATAAGCTTTTAGGATCCATCTTTGTAGGCAGTCAATGATCTTTCCATACTTATTAACAGTAAATAAGGGACATCTCCTCCCATATATTGCAAAGTGTAATGTACAGACATAACTGAGTACCACCGAACAGGCTCTTTTCGGATGAGCTTCTTCAAAAGAAGAAAAATGCAGAGGCACTAAAAACGGAATCAAGTTTGAAGAACAAGATGTACGTGCTTCTGACAGGACACATTAATTCTTAGCACTGGGTCGTCATATTGGCCCCTTGGTGCCCATTTGAAATCCTCTCTTTTTAATCCATGCTTTCCTCTCCTGAGATGCAGAGTTTTACAGGTAGGAGTTTCAAGAGCACACAGTACTGGCTTATCTTTGTGTGTTATTGGTGTGAGGACACACAGGCCACTTTCAAATGTTTTTAAAGCCTTTCCCAGCATCCACCATTGCCACATAGTCCCTGCTGCTAGAGTTTCTCACTGCTCAAACACACCAAAAGAAACAGGTGCAAAAAAACAAACATACAAAGCACCTATGGAGAGTAAAAAGAACTACTTACACTTTGAAAGCTAGGAAAGAATGTTTTTAGTTCTCAGCTGATGAGAACTGCTTGAAATACTACTATGTGCTCTGTTCACTACTGGACCAGAAGCTGCTCAACAGAGGAACAGCAGTTCACTGACAACAGTAATAAGACAAGAAAAACTACTTTTTTAAGGGAAAAGACGAATAGCATCCTTTGCCACCTTACGTTTTGAGCAGACTTAAGGAAAAGCATGCAATGAGTAGACAGCAGTGCACGCACTGGCCAGGGGGCTGTCTAGCAAGGTGAAGTGATATTGAAGAGGCATTTCCATTGCAAAGACTTTCTGAAAGGTCTACCGTAGCTGATGGGAAGAATATTTTTCAAAGTGATCCAGACAACAAACTGCGCTTTCCACAATAAAAGCACCCATTAAACTCCATTACGGTTATTTTTATTGAAGGCAGTCTAGACATTCAAGTACTGTTTTTACTCATCTCCAGATAAATAGAGATCTAGATAAAGATGGAATCACCACTGCCATATAGGGTCAAACCACATAACAGCCCAGTCATTATCCTATATTTGACACTGCCCAGAATAGAATAAGCATTTGAGCTTCTCCAACTCCCAAATGCCCTCAGCTTAGCAATTCACCTGACTCATACTCTGCATCACTGTGTTAAATGATTCTTCACATTTTTTCCCCCCCTACAAGTGTATTTAATATTTAGAAACATTAAAAAAAAAAAAAAGAAAGAAAGGAGGGAGAAGGGGAGAAATTGTGCTTATTCTTCTCCTGGTGAAATGAAACAAATGTACCACTTGAAAGCTTCTGTTGTTCTAAATTCAGATCTGCCTGAGATCTTTCAAGACTGTATAATCCTAAAATAACAGACACTTAAAAAAATCCTTTCTAAATGATTTTCAGGAATTAGGAATTCTCAGCAACCTCTCCCAAGCCTGATATGATCTGGAAGATGTCTTAGGCTTTAAGCAAACACCATTTATGGGTTTCAGGCTTCAAGTAGGTGCTGCCTGCTACCTCTAGACTCTTTCAGATCTGGAAATAATAGAGTCTAACTGCTTTTTTTGGCAGAAGAAAAAAAGAGCCTGGAACCATAATTCTCATCTGGACTGCAGGTATCTCACACCAGCAGGAGTCTGGTACAGTGCAAAGGCTGTCACTGAAACTGACTGATCCGTGTGATAGAGGTTCCTTGCTCTAGAAGGAGCTAAACCATTTCAGCCTGGATATTGCAGGAGGAGCTGGACAAGTATATCTAGGATTGATGCTGAGGTTAAGAAATCTATCATGTTTTATTGTTCGTGTTGATATATGATATGTCATCTTTCATCTCGTGGTAAAGCAGAGTGCCTGCATGTTGGCTCCCATTATACTATCAGCTCCACTTTTATTCCCTCCTCCCCCAACTCCATTTGGCCTGTTCATACTAAAAATAACATCAAGATTCATGTCTACGGAAAGAGATGGGCGCCAGAGAGAGGAGAACATGCTGACTGAGAGAATCATGACCATACTTATCACCTTCTACTGCAAACCTGGAGCATCTCTACTCAAGAAACCCCACTTCTGCTCTTCTGAAAGGTAGGGAAAAAAAAGCTCTGAACTTTAGGAGATTGTCTAATATCTTCATCAAAGTATTTTCAGCAGTGCAGATCAGGACACAGATGGGAGGCTTTCATGCATTCCAGGCTCCTGTCTTCACTGTGGCATAAGCAAAGGCAGATGATAGGGTTTAACGGGTGGCTTCTTCAGATAGGACGCAGAAACCCAAAGAAAAATTCTGCATCTATGTTTCTAGGAGCCCTGAGATTTGCATCAAGTCCCAGACATCCTTGATGGTCAAGGCCCATCTCTGAAAGGCTGATTAGCAATTCTTTTTTTCCAGATAGTGAGCAAATGCTTGAAGGGGGGGGGGGGAAGAAATAAAAGAGCTTTCACAAAAACGTATACAAAGAATATGTTCTGCTGAATCAAATGTCAGATATCTGTTCTCTGAGCCTCTCACAAAGCTTGCCCCTTACTAGTACTCAAGGGCTCCAGGCCACTGGAGACGTGCCTTTCCAGTGGGATTTCTCATGCTGTTCATCTCTAGTTACTCAAGAGCCTGAGGTTTTTCTTTCTGGTTATTGTTCTTTTCTAAAATCAGAAGCCTTTTCTTTCTTAAAGTGAAGCTATGGTGTTATGATGTCCTAATTTGTATAATTGCTATATATCCTAAAGTTTTCCCTGCAGTTTCAATTACACATCTTGCTTCAATTAAGTCCTTAATTCTCATCCCAGACTGGCATGCAGCACAGCTAACAGTCACGGTTATCCTGCTTCACCCCAAAGCTGGCTGCACTGTCCTAGTGGGATGGCTGAATAGAAAGCAGTTTGAAACTGCCTGGAATAAAATGCATTGGTATAAACAAACACTGATCATGAGCTACTCTCGCTTTCCTTTTGCATCTAAGGAGACATGGTTTAAACCAGGAAAACTGCCAGAGAGTGAAGGGTGCAAAGCATAAATGAACACTCCTGCCTGGCTTTCTGGTTGAGGGAAGGAGAGGTGGGGAGCCAGATGGAGCAGGCTGAAGGCCAGCAGGTCCCCAGGGGAGAAGACCATGCATTTCAAGGGCTACAGGAGGGAGCAAGGTGAGTTGTGGGGTTGGGAAAACCATGCTGGCAGTAGGGTCACTTCCATAAAGCAGCCTATCGTGTAAACAAGATGTACCTTTGACATGCTCCCCTCCGGGGCACCAAGGCATGAAGCAGGCAACGTATTTCAAGCCAAACAGGTGATTTGTAGGTGCTAAGTGTTCATAAAGACAAGATTAAAGAGCTCTCCGATAGCAGGGCAGTAAATCACTCCCCACCTGCAGAGTCAAGTGTCGGGCAGGGATGCTCCTCCAACCCTGATTAAATAAAGGATGGCTCAACAAGACAGGGGCTAAAGTTAGCTGACAGCTTTTGAGTGAACTGGTGTCTTGTCTGCTGCCATCCTGGCTGATGGCTAATTTTCTCCCAAAGGAACCTTCGCAAAGGCTTCTAATTAAAACCAGTGGAAGGCAAATCAAGATCACAGGAAGGCAAGACCGTCTGTCTGCTTCCCCCCCGCCCAGCCATGAGCATCTTCAGATTGGAAGTCTGCATGGATCAAAGCTGCTCCTATTCAGGATGCTTCAAGGACTGCAGCATGGCTGGGTGAACAGAATTGCACGGGCTGGTTCCTTCACTTGCTCCACTGAAAGAATGCTAAAAATAAATGTCAAATAACTTCTAAAGTTTGTTCCCTGCCAAGAACAAATCCCAACAAGTTCTGAATTCCACATGTACACTTCTGAGAGTCAAACACACACAAGCACGCATGAATATGAATGTATGTACATGTGTATATATGTTTTTATCCCAAGCTCTTTCCTGGGAATCATGTTTTCCACTACTCAGATGCATAAGAATTATCATACAAGCGTTACAACCTGGGAAGCGATGGCCCAGAGGAGGGAAGGTTTTGCAGTCCAAGGCTCAGAGCTTGAGAAGAGCTCAGAGCAAAGCAGGTAGCAGAACCCAGGCTGCATCAACTCCCCTGTTTCATTTCTAACAAAACACACATTTAGACAAAGAAGCAGGTTTTGTTTTAAATTATCTATTTTACTAGCCTAGATAGGGCCCAAAAGAACTCAGTGAAAGGGAAACTTAATGGGACCTCATTAGATTGTTATAACATTTTTTCTGCGCTGTGCTATTAGCACTTTAGAATAGATTACTGGATAGAACACACTTTCCAGATTTAAATTACTCGTGGCTTTTGCCTTAACAGAGTTATTTCTTTTATCTTTCACTCTCTGGGATTTTCAGACAAGATTGGTCAGATTTTTTTTTCCATTTCCAGATACTTGTAAAAAGCCACAACTATCGTGTTGCTAGATCTCTAGTGACTCTGCTCAATCCTAAACAGAAAGATCTTCTTAACTGACAGATCCTAATTTTGGCATGTTTCACTGTAAATTTAAACAACATAGCATCTTTTTAAGCAGTTCTTACAGGGGCAATATAATCATAACAAGTTTGGCACCCTTTTTTTTTTTCCTCCTCCCTCTACCACTGTAGTGAAATTAGAAATACTCAAAAATCATCCAAGTCCTAGAGATGGATTTACAATGGAAACATTCACTAACTTCAGGAGTATGCAGATTTGTACTTCAATAACAACAGAATGGTAGAGTAGGGGTACTGGTTATTACTGATCAGGTACTTTGCTTCCAGACGAGCTCTAAAATTTACCTTTGTAGACTTGTAACAGAAGCTTTGGCACTGAGCTTGGAGCCAAGAACGGAGTTGGTTCTTCACTTAAAAAGCGAGTTCTTCTTTCACATGTTCCAGGGGTAGTTCAGAAATACAATCAATGAAAATAAGAAAATAGGTAGAATACAGAAACACGGAACCTAAAAGCTGAGAAGTCCCATGTGGTTTCTCTTCCTAAAAGCTGTCTGGTTATTTTGATGCTCTTCCAACTACTTAATTATCTGCACTGAAAAAAAAACAAAAAAAAAACACCAAAACAATAATAAAGGCAGCTGCTGCTTCACAGCTCATGGAGTCTTCTGTTCAACATCCTGTGTCCACTCTCCCCCACAGCAGATCAAAAGTGCATGTGGAAGAACTAGAAGTACTTCTTTCCCCACCCCATCCCCTGCTCCCCAAACTATCATGCAAGTAAGTTTCCCACTTACCAATTTCGTGTTTTATATATTTCTTGAGCCAGTTTACTTATATTCTGTTCTTTCGGTTTGAAACACTGCCAGACTTTCTGCTGGATGCAAGAAGTTCAGGCACTGCATTCTCCTTTGCTTCTGCCTCATTGTTGGCCCAACATACTGAGAACTTACCATTACACTCTGGTACCCTCTGGCGTGCTTTACATTTCACTAGCCCTGGTGTCTGACTGCATGTCACAGCTCATTTATACACCCAGGCAAAAATATACACCTACATGTAGCTCATGCAAACAGACTCTGGTTGTGAAGGGAGGTATTCTACAGAAGAAAATTACAGGACTCTTTCCACACCCACCTGTCCAAGCCACTACTTCACCACAGCAACCTTTTCATGATCATCTCCTACTTGGAACTGAAGATTTGTATTATGTTATAGACTTCCATTTTAGTATTAGGACATCAGTTGAATGCCACCTCACACCTCAGATACAGACATTGATAGAGATTACCCAATTTGACATCAAGTCAATATTTGCCACTTTCTGGTCCGAATGGAAGAAGATTTCTTCTTGCTCAGGAGACAGGATGAGTCAAGGCTGCACCAACACTAGATTCCCATGTCCTACTCTAATCTCTAGTTAAGTATTTGTTTCACCTTACCCAATACATCAAAACAGGGGTTTATAAACACTATCCAAATGTTTATTCCCCTTGGTGGTTTAACCATACCCAATCTTCAGTCCTTGGGTAGGTTTGATCTTATACCTAAGATACATTCACTGACTCAAAGCCAAGAGGTAGGTAGCTGTTTATATTACTTCTGTTTTCAGGCATTAAATACCACCTACAAAGGACAATGGAAACCCCTCAGGACAACCTCCTCACAAAGTGATGCAAAAGGCATCAGACGCATCTTACTGGGCATTCACCCTGCACCTGTTGTTGAGAACAATCCTGTATTCAGCATTGGAAGTGAGCATCCCATAGCAGATACATGCATCTCTCAAAAATGAATTATCTGAGCCTGGAGGAAAAAAAAAAAAAAAGGGAGAGCATCCTTTTCTGCTGAATCCTCAGCCTTCACATGAAGGAGAGCACTCATCCCTTTCTATGGAGACAGGGAGAACGAATACCTCAGAGACTACTCAAAGGGCTTTTTGCTTGCCACATTCATGGGGACCACCTATGTACCTTGGATGTTTCCACAGAACGTTGTCACGAGGTTCCAAGCAGTGGTGTGCCCTTGACCCCACACTGCTTGCTGCCACCTCCAGTCCCACCACCTTTGTCAGATGCCGCCACTAAACATGGCATGGACAAGGAGCCTCAGAGATGAGCTGCCCCAGCAATGCCAGTCCCTCCACCCTCTCAGCTTCCTGCATCTTTCCTGTTGAATTACGCATCTCCACTGTGTTATTTATCAAACGCTCTGTAATTAATCAGACGAAGAACTTGGCAGCACTAAATGAGCAGCCTGTCTCCAGTACTCCCACTGCCACCAGCCTCCTCCCCTCCCAGCCACCATGCTTCATCACATACCACAATGGCTCCTCATAATAGCAGCTAAGGGGGCTTTTCAAATGATCTCATCTCACTGGGAGAGCAGGCACTCATCCTGTCAGACTGGCAGGAAGAGAGGAATTAGCATCCAGGTAAATGCCAGCTTCCTGCCAGTTATCCCACTAGCCACCTGGCTAAAGCGCTGCAGCCACTCCAAGATTAAATATCTCATTGCTCTTTGCTTCCAGACCTTTTCCTGCCCCCACCATCCCAGCCCGTAGCCTCTCTTCCTCCCATCAGACTGCTTTCTCTCATCGTCCTCCCATACCTCTCACCCTACCACCTTCCCTTTCTGATTCTTCTCTGCCTCTGTCTCATGCTGCCTTCATTCATTCATCTACTTTCCTTCAGCTCTCCTTCTCCCTCCCCTCTCTCTCCACACACAAGCCTCAGATCAAGGATGTTGTATATAAACAAAAACTGTGTTGTTTTCCAGAGTAAAGCTGTAAGGGGAACCTGAACTTCACAGTCCTTCAGCTCAAATCTATCAGATATGAGCGCACAGATCTTAATCCGCTAATAAAATTTTGGCTCAGAGTCAGATTAAAAAGCAAGGCTCAGGAGGCTTGGGTTGTATTCCTGGATAGGGCATCCAAGGACTGAGATGCTATTAGCAAGACATGCTGCACCTCCATTTACCTTTCATTAAAATACAGATAACAGAGATGCCCACTGACCCAAACTGATGCAGTGTCCATGTTTGTAAAAGCACTTGCACGTTCAAGGCTAAAAGTGGAAGACTTTAGGGAATGCCTATAAATTTAAAATCTCTCACCCTCTTCCCCAGTATTCAGGCTGGTATTGAAAACCCACTTTTCTAAATCAATCTGTGGGAAACAAGGTGGGGATGACAACATTAGGAAACCCTGACTTCATCACCTTAGCTTTATTCCTGCTCTTTTCATGCCAAAGGTCCCCCCTGTGGGAACCATGCCTTAGAAAGGCTTTTACAAGAGCCAGCTGGAACCAGTGGCAGTGCAGACACAGCACAGCCTTTGCAGAGAGCCTGGGCACCAAAACAATCCTCCCCTGACAGAGGCATCACCTCTGTGTGACAAATGGACATCACATCTCAGCTTGCCCTGTCTTCTCACCCTAAACCATGCCCGCAGAACCTTCTGATAGCTGCCTGGCAAGTATATACTGAACACTGAATCATCCTCAAATAAAGTACCTTCTGTGATCAAGTTGAGGAAAAGTCTGATAAACATCAATGTCAAAACAATGAAAGAGATCATAAACTCTGTCCCAGTGCGAGGTAATAACATAAACCCTCCTAGACTCTGCACCACGACATTCTTGTAAGAAAGACAGAGAGTGGGTGGCAACTCTACCTACAGTAGGGGTTGGGACCAGATGATCTTCCAGGCCCCTTCCAACCCATTCTGCGGTTCAAGGCATCCTAAAATGCCTCACTGATTAATACCAGCCCCTTCTTGGCCTGCTGCATGCAGGTAAACTTCAGCCCACATTTGTGAGATTTACCCATTGAGAACAATAGTAAAAGGAAGAACCAGAAGGGTGGTAAAAGTTTGGTTGCATTCACCTATCAATACTTTTAATGCTAGACAGCATTGCTTTTATCCTGTTCAAAGAGTGGAGGTGGAAAGCAAGAAATAAGAGAAAACAATCTGGAAAGAGATAGTGATATATATATCACATACAAAGATAAGGCATAGAGTGGGTGTGTGGAGAAAGGGCTGTAGTGGGGAAAATTAGAAGAGAGATGAGAAAGAAAATGTAGTAGGGATAGCAAACTATTCAAAGTTGAGGTTGTAGGAAATGAGACAGAGAGCCATAGAAAGCTCTGCTCAAAAAACTTTGGTTTTAGCCCTAATATGTGGATGCTCAGTACCAATTTTGCTGCCAGTGATGTGATGTTTTGTTTCCTACGGATTTCTAGCTAACAGCCCTGTACATTCCCCTTGTCTGAGGGCATGGAGTACATGTAAAATGCTAGCACTAAAGTGCCCAGGAACCTTCTCTCCTTCTCTGTAGGACTTGAGTTCTCTAAGGGACTCTTGGAAAGGGTGAAAACGGCAGTTCAAAAAGTGTTTGAGAAATAGAATTGAGCTTAAAAGTCTCAGGTGGAAAGAACATTATCCAAAATTGGAACTAATTATTTGGTGGATTAAGGCCACTGGCTGGGTCTGCAGAGTTAGCAGATGGACAAGAATGCAGTGGACTCCTTTTTCGGGATGGAAGCATGGTGTGAACATCTGTCTGCTGCAAACAGGAATAAATTCCAGGTCCACATGGTCTCAAAATCTCAGCCTCCCATTTAGATACAACTCACAGAAACCAAAACTGCAGAGAGTGGAAGTTTTATGTACTGAGACCAAAGGGCTGGGGTTTGGCTATGCAAAACAGATTTGGATGAGCCTGGCAGCACTAATAAAGGACAGCTTGGAGAGACCTATGAAAGTCATTACTATATACACATCACTTTACAAAAACTAGGTTGCGAGTTTGAATCCTGCACTGACACATTAAAACTATTACCATTGCTGTCCACTGCCCTGTGGTGGCTGCTGGGTGGAGTTTTGTAGCCTTTGGCCACTTCCTGGCAAGCACATTGATATCAGCAGTAGCACTAGGCACATTAATAGCTGATCCAGTTCCACCAGACTGGAGCAAAGCCAAAGCAAACTGACACAAATGGGAGATGACCCCTAAAGGGAGACACAGTATCTGGGGTAGGTCCATCCACAGAAAAACCTGAAATATTTCAACTTATGCAATGATTAGGACTAAATTAAGTCAATACACACACATACTCCCCAGATGAAGACTGCAATGTCAACTAGAAAAAAAAGCACTTTTTTCCACCATAGCTCAGGAACTGGAGCTTGAAGTATTCCCCAAAGGGCCATTCTGCAGCTGGCACATGACAGATACATGGCAGTTTCTAAAGACATGCAACAGATTAACAGTAAAAGAACCACAGCTTTCAGCACCAAGCACATAAACCAGAGGAGTTGCTCCTTCTCCTACATGGTTGCTGGGATCAGCTACTGCAGAAAGATAAAACCACCAGAGCATTCCACAGAAGAGAGTGCCCAGGTCTTTGGGAAGCTGGAGAAAAGACAGCAGGGCTCAGCCAAAAAGGCAGGAAGAAACGAGTGGCAATCTGATTTCCTCTAGCAGCAGACATCCCCAGGCAGCTGCCCACATCCTGCTTCCCGTGCTTGCAAGCCATCTCCATTCCTGCCACAGCCGTTTCCCCAGAGGGCCAAGGCACATCGCAACTTCTTAGAAGCCCGAATGCTGAGGAAAGGAGGACTGTCTGAGAGTGACAAGTGGGATTAGCCTGCTGTTATGCAGGACAGCAGCCAGAGCCACCGCTGCTATTTACAAGGGATGCAGCTTGCAGAAAGCAAACATCTTCCTGTGACCCATGGGGGCTCTGCTCTAACTAACCTGTCATGTGACACTGAAGGCAGGTAATTAATCTCCCATCACACCACCTGTCTGCACCACCCTTCTCCCTTTTCCAATATCTTCCCTTCAGTCCCTCATGAACAGCATTTACAGAAAGGAGTGATGTTTAGCAGTGCCACCTATTGGCATTTGCCCTGCAGGAAGAAGTCGAGGAGTTGGCAGTGCAACATCCCCAAAATATCACTGCTTGTCTATGCAGTATCTCCGTGAGTTTGCTGGGGTTTGTTTTGATCCGTTTTTCCACTTGTAGGACCCAAGACCAACACTGCACTCTACCATGTGTTTATACCAACTCATGCAGAGCCTTCTGAGGAATCTTTGATACCATCTGGCATCATCCATTTTGGATATAACCTGCAGGTCCTCAAAATCATTGCAGAGCTCTCCACCTATGTACTGGAAGACTATCTTACAGAGTGCTCAAGGGACATCCACTGTGAACTAAATTTGGGATATCTGACACAGATCTGTATTGAGGTCAACTTTACTTAGCTCCCAGCCACTTGAGCAAAAGGTCAGTTTTCCTGCTGTGTTCTGTAACATACACACAAACAATGCAGAAAGCATTTTTGAGTTTTCACATAAATCTACCCTATGCTTCAAAGCTCAAAAGGTCAGGCTTGGGAGAGGAGGAAGGGGGCTGAAACCAGTGCAGAAATAATGGAATAATGAGAAGGCAAGAGGAGAGGTGCTGGTCAGAAGTTGGGATGCTGACAGAGCTTTGTCAGCAGAGCTCTGAACTGGAAAACCAGGAGGGCTGCAGGGCAGGTGAGGTGCACTGGCCGGTTTCTTCAGACAAGCAAAGCTGTTTGCACCTCCACTGCACAGAACACGCTGGGCTGCAGTCGCTGATGCAAGTCTCTAATAAAAATCAAAACTCTGCCCTAATAAAGCAGTTGAAAAGAAAGCCATCCATCCCTTGTTCTTTAAAGCTGACCTTTCCCTCTCCCAGCATAGTCAGATCCCTTGCAAGATTTGGTATGTTCAAGAAGAATATATTTTTAAACATTTTTACAAACACGTTCTGCATGACCGCTTCCACTAATCGCGCCGACAGTGGCGATCAATGCCTTTAAAGGAGATTTGTGGAAACCACAAAGAGTCAAATGCTACCACTATGGAGATAAATGCCCCTTCAGTTCCTCAGCTGCCGCTCACCGCAACACACCTCCTCAGGGGAAGGTTTTACTCCAGACCCAGCCTATTATTCCACTGGAGCAGAAGTTCAGGACTGACTCTCAAGGAACCACTTCCCACCTTGCTTTATAGCTCGACAGAAAGCACCGTGCTTAGAGCACTACAGCACTCCCTAGCACCACACTGGATTATTCATTCAGCATCGATCCAGAGGAAGCACACATCCCGCTTCCTTCAGCGCCCTGCTTTTGAAGGTCTCCCGTTCTCTGTATCGATCAGGCAGGAGGTTGCCCAACACACCAAGAAGAAAAAAAGAAATCTCGACTCTATCAAATGGCTAAGCAAACTGAAGAAAAGCATTTCATGTTTTGTTTTTGCCTGAGACCCAAATTCCTGTATATCCTCTCTAATTAGAGCTTTAAGTTTGAAACGCTTTCTCCCATCTACTTCTGTGAGTTAATCCAGGCAGCATTCAGATTACAGAGACTCCTGAGCTCAAACCAGATAACAAATTAAGTTATTCGGGAACAAATGCATTACCCTGCCTGCCTCCCACTATTTTAAAGGCCAGAGTTCTATAAAGAACTACCAGATGTTTCAATTAGCAAAACGCAACAGCATACTCCTGCACAGCACGTTCCAGAAGGGAGACTGAAGTGACAAAATTAAATTAAAAAAACCAAACAACCAAACCCAAAAAACAAAACCAAAGAACCACTGAACACATGCACATCTCACTACACATCTTTAACTGTTTCCCCTGCACTCTGCCCACAAGCCTCTTTCCTAAGATTCAGTCCAAAATATTACTTACTTCAACTAGATTTTGCTTTATTCTTTACCGTTCTCTGAAAACCTATTAGAATATGTTCTACCGGTGTATCTCAACTTCCCCTACTCAATCAATCTTCATCCCTACCCAAATCTATTCTACTTCACTTGAAGAAAGTAACTCTACCTTCTGATCTACCAGGCACTCTATTGAAGAGGCACCAACTGCACATTCCTATTTGAATCCACAGAGTAAGGGTAAGAAAAGTAAGAAAAAAAAAAAAAAAAAAAAAAAGTAGCCCACCTAAAACATTCCTGAAACCGTGTTTCTTATACGGGCCGCATAGAACCCATAGAGATACAATATGATGTAGTGGCAGCTCTCTTGCTTCTTAGGTGGTGAGAATCTCAATACAAGATTCTTTGTACGAGCTACATGCGCATGCAAGTGCATAACAACAAGCATTTCAGGGAACAACATCGTATAATCAACATAAACAGAGTGGTGTGGTGAGAAAGAGATAATTGGAAATAAATTAAAATGCTCACCTGTGTAGGCTCACAGGAAAAACTCCAAGAGGAGCAATCTCCAGAAAAAGATCCTTCCCTAGTGGCAGTCAGCCCTTAAATGGGGTCTAGGAAAGGTGGAGCCAGGCTCCAGCCCTTCCGGTCACACAGCTGAATCACCTTCACCTGTGCTCCCACAGCTGACTCATTGCTTGCCTCAGGTGGTCAATCAGAGGTTCAGGCTGTGATTCAACAGTTCCCATACAAACATCAAACAAAACAACACAATTTTTTTTTGTTTGTTTTAAATCAAGATGATTTAATGATTTTGATCAAGTGGCCATTGTAAGTATGACTTCATACCTTTCTCCTACATGCCCTGTTTTGCCCTCAGCACAAGCTGCCACCTGCTCATCTCTTCAGGATTGGGGATAGGTGTGGAAATCCCCCTGACGGATACAGGACAGGTGTTGTGTGCTCTCTTACCTGGCATCTTGCAGTGCCATGCTTGACAACAGCATTTGCACCATCCACAATCAGCACAAGAAGGAAATACGCCCGAAGATTTTATTGAAGGTTACAAACTTCTGTGGGGGATGGCTATCCCCAAGGCAGGAGCTGTCCCTGATACTAAGATTATATTGGCTTTTCCACCATCTTTAGAGTTCCGATCTGGTTGTTCTCTTCCTTACAAAACCTTCATAGTCTAGCAGGCAGTTTTAAAAGGCTTGAACTGTCTTTGATAAAAAGGGAAAGTTACAGCAAAATAATAACACCAGGAGTGCATCTGTCCTGGAAGAAATATATATCCAAGAATTCATTCCCTTCAGTGATAAGAGCAGTGAGGAAATTTGAAACAAAAGCCAGCATACAACGAAGCATTTACCACTTAAAATCTTCCAGTAAAAAGCAGAAGACAAAGAAAACACAATGAAGTGCTAATAGAAAACCAATTGCTTTTTGAAAAATAAAATTAAAAAACAATAATAATAAAAAAAAATCTGATAGTCAATTCTCTCATTATGTTCTTGGAAATCCTGCATGTTGTGCATTGCTGCATCTTTGCAGGAACACAGAGGTGGGTCAACCTGCATGCTTGTTCCTCTCCTTCCACCCTTGCCCCCAGTTTACCCTTCCCTCTATCTGCTTCAGTGGCTTACTTCTGATTTCTCCTGTCCTTTGGAGTTATCAGAAGTGAGACACAAGATTGATTCTTCAGGTCAAATTGTTCCTCATCAATTATAGTAAACAAACCAGGAACGTGTTTTCAAGGCAGTCAGCCTCCTTTTCCCTCTCTTAGACGCACGCACACACAGATGTCCTTCTACTTCCAAGGAAAACAGAAGCTAAAACAGGTCATCTGTTATGTTCCCTTTAAAGACAACCCTGGTGACATTTCTCTAGTTTAATAACCCCTAAGAAAGGCAGAATCTCTTGATATGAAACAGTACCAGGTATTTATACTGACAGGATTACAGATACAAAATCAAAAGCTACCTGCTCAGAAGTTTTTGTTCATGTCAAAGGAAGCAATTAGAAAAAAATATAGTGAAAATTTTAATCAAAAAGCCAATGGCACAGAGAAAAGTTTCCAAAAGAGCCATGAGAAGACAGCACAAAGAAGGCAGGTGCAGAATGAAGGAGATAACAAGAGAGAGGAAGGGCACTAAAGCCTCACCTTCCTTTTGTTACTTTCCTTGTCTGCTTACAGCATGGCCTTCTCCCTCAGAAGCTCCAGGGAGCTTCAGCTATCTCTGGTGAAAGTTTTCCACAGGTAGCCCCCATCTCATTCAGCAGATGGACCCTACTCCTCCAGTCAGAGTCCACTCGGAAGCCCTTGGTTGATTACGACCTTGGGGAGCCAAAAGCAGGACCATGCTGTACCTGCATCCTGCCAGCACACGCTTTCACCTCCAGGGAAAGCTTCTGCCTTACCTTTTCAAAGAGTACAGTGACTTGCATTCACGTCGAGCTGTTGAGTCTCTGATTCTTTCTCCACTGCATCACAGTAATGTTATATTCTATTTCGGTGCCACTACTTTCTAGAGGAAACGCAACAGCAAGCACTTTTTTTCTGGGTCAAGCCATCTTCTATTTTCTCTCTGACCACAAGGCAAAGCCACTGCTCCTTTGCATATAGGACAAAACACTCTGTGAAGCCCTAGGAATGCCACTGCCATCCCCCGCATGGCTTTATGACCTCCCAACACAATTGTGGTGGAGCTAAAACATTAGATACTCAGCCATAAGAAGACTGTTAGAGGCGATGACAAATACCTGTCCTAAAACCTAACTCACACATGGGATCTAAACTCCTTTCTGTCAAGGCGGTAAGGAGAAGGTAGGACTACCCCATAGCTCAATTCCCCGTAGAACTAAAGGAGGCCAGATGGGAGCCAAAATCAAAACCAGGCCGAATAGGAGCAATCTGCAACTGCACTTTAGAAGGTGCATCTCCTTTGTCCCTCCAGAACAGTGGGAGAGAAAGCAAGAACCCAAAAATATATCTACTACTACCCAGATAATGATGATGGACATAGAGCTTCCTCTAGCAGGCAGACGCTGACTGCTATCATCATCACTACCAAAAAGCCATTCCCCAACACTTCCTCAACTCCACCCCTTTGGTCCTCAGGAATGTTTTGACCTCTAGGACTAAAGACTGGACTCTGGCCATGGGCTGCCTCATCTCATAGTTTCCCTGAGATCTCTGGAAATACCTGCCTAAAGGACATATGTAGTTTCCATGACTATCAAGCGTGTGAATTTGAGGGATCCTAAACAGACAGTGGTGATGCTCAAATTAGCTTTGGCGGTTCTCAGAAGTACTAAATTAGGGCACCATTGAATATATGCCAAAAGTGGACTCGATCCATGAGGATCCCCAAGCTAATAGAGTTTCTCTAAATGGAGAAACTTGTTAAAAGAAAACTGCAGGAAGTCTGCAATAGCAAACCCCTAAAACCTAAACAAGTCCTGACTCCAGACTTTTCACAACTTTTATGTCTTTTCTCCTTTTTTCTTTTCATTTAATAATATATTAAAAAAAAAAAAAATTAATAAGCTGAATGTTCTGTAGTAACTTTGAAAGAAGTAATTTAATAATAAAAAAAAATTAGAGTGCCTCAAGTTAATTTAATTCAATCTGAGGCTCATGCTGCTGCCAAATTGCACATTTCAAAACTGCACAGCCAAAGAACTTTAGGTGCCCTCTGAGAATGCCTGAAGTGAAAGAAAAGGCAGAGAAAAAAAGACCCGGGAAAGCAAATGAAGGCAAAAACCTTGTTGGGGTGGGTAGGAAACGAAGAGAAAGTTTCAGTTAAAGCGTGAATGATTTAATGTTTAAAAACAACGGTTAGGTAAAGGTGTCACTGGCATTTACTTAATTATTTAGTGCCCTTCAAAGAGAAGGAAGTGTAGGTCAGGCCAACCAAGATGATGAAAGCTATATGCTCATCAGTAAAGAATGACTAGCTTGGAAAATTAAAGTATGGCATAGCAATAGAGTTCCGAGGTCAGAGTTTCAAGTGAGAGAAATCAAGACACTTCAGACCAAATTCTGCCATGAGATGTATTCAGCAAGGGTTTGCAGTCTTAGCAGGAGCCCTGTAGACATGCATCCCAGGATGTGCTCCATTCTGAAAAGGTACACACACTGCATGGATCAGATCCACTCCTACTGAGGCAAACTCAGCATAGAATCAGGACTGATTACAGTATGTTGATAACAACTGTACCAGACAGCTAAGAATATATAGCGGACATAAAATAGGAAAGAAAATGTGAAATGCTCAGATGTCATTCAATGCTATAACATCCTATGTCTTGCAACAACAAACATGTCTGGGAATGAAGTAGTATTAAGTAATTCTTTTAAACAAAATTTTGAGACTAAAGTTAAAAAATAAAAAATCACACCCCCCTTCTCAAAAAAAAACACCCCTCCCCCCGCAAAAAAACAACAAACAACAACATAAGATGTATTACCAAGCCAACAACATTTTTTTACCAGCCTCTATCTATTCATAGAAGCCAATGGAACACATTGCCACCATAACGTCCTCCTGCTAAAACCTGTACTCAGAAACTTGCCACATGAGACACCATATGTAGGTTATGAATAATGTTACCAGCAAGCAACTTCCTCCACCTCACAATTACTGGCACAGCTGACAGACCTACCTATCATCACCTCTGTCCTCTTCAGCCCCTGGGCCCCTCTTGGTGTCATCCGTCTGTTTATAGCAGGGGGGTTTAAGTGTTAAGCCCTTCAGTGCAGGGAGTGCTGATTATTATAAATCTGTCCCGACATTCCTCCATGGGCTCAAAACTTATGAAAAGGATAATGACCTGGCTGCTAGTAATACCAGAGGACTGGATTTGATGACCCAAAGAGGTCCTTTTGAGCCCTGTGCTCTTAACTACTAGCATACTTCTTCTACTGTCGGTCCTAATCTTATTGTTTACTTCTTTGAACAAGTGAAGGTAAATTCTACTGGCTTGCTTGAAGTTCAAGGTTACAGCAGCTTTGATTGAAAAAGTATTACATCCTAAATAAGCAATACAGTTTTGACCAAAGGCCTTAGACTGTCTACTACAATTTCCTCTTACGAGGGATACCAGTTAAGTCAGATGTCATTGGAAAGTCAGTACTTTCAACAAGATTTTTTGATAAAGCTTTATAATTAACCAATGACCTTGATGTTATCATACTAACGGGGCACATTTTCCATCGTAACAAACACCTAAGTTAGCATCAGAAGATTGGCCAGTATTCTTCCCATAGGTACATAAAAACTATACATGAACAGAGAGTTAATAAAGCATTAGTTTTATGTATGTACGTATATAAGACACACATACAAAAATCTATGTCACATTTAGAAAAATGAGTGTTTCCCAGCCAGCTTGCTGTGTTCCATTTATTTTTGCTTTTTATTCGCATGTTCTGTGTTTTGGGTGTCTCAGAGTCTACTTCTCCCATACCCTACACGCTTCCATAGAATAGACAGTCATAAGTGATTTGTATAGGAAACAATCACAGCCTGAACCTCTGATTAACCATCTGAGGCAAGTGACGGGTCAGCTGCGGGAGCACAGGTGAAGGTAATTCAGCTGTGTTCCCAGAAGGGGTGGAGCTTGACTCCACCTCTCCTAGATCCCATTTAAGGACTGACCACCACTAAGGCAGCATCTCTTTCTGGAGTTTGCTTCTGTGTGGAGTTTTTGCAATGAGCCTCAACGGATGGCAACCCAAGATCTTCAAATGCATAGGCATAGCTAAGAAACCTATAGTTCCCATCTACAAGCAAAAAAAAGAAAAAGATGAAGTCTTTGTCCCAGACTAACCTCATTTTGTATAGTCTTTGTTTTGCATCCCCCACATTCAACAAGCTGATCACTTGACTGCAACTTAGAACCGTCTCTTCCTGAACCATAAAGAACCTGACAATTTCCAAGGACAATCTATAATTATGGCAACAGATCTAGATCCAGTAAAATAGATTCATAATATACATGCTACTATTTACTGTCTTTTCTAATATTTACTGTAGTATCCAAAAGGGCTTTATGTGCATCTCCGAAGTTATCCTCTCATTTGGCATCTAGGGAACAGAAGTCCATATCCTCAAAGATAATTAGATACTTAATGATCTACGTGTCTATTTACTTTTTGAGGATCTTGGCTGCAGAGAATATTAAGCAACTTACACAAATGTCATACAAAAAGGTTGTGGCAGTGCCTTAAAAAAAATAAAAAATAAAAAACAGAACCAGAAACCAATCTCCTAAATCCATATACTTTGTCTTAACTACTATCCTTGTGAATTACACTGTTATATAATGTAATTAGGAGAAAATAGCAAGTTCTATTCTAGGAACTTCTAATCAGCGACAAGTACTGCACTCCTAACGATCTCATTAGAAAAGAAATGCATAATTGCATGGTAGCACCATCTAGCAAACTACACCTCCAGCCACAGGGGTAGCCCTTCCCCAGGTATACAGCATGACTTCAAGCCAGACCGCTTCTGCTGTAGGTAACTCTAGGAATAATCATAGCACTAAAAAGCAATAGTGAACTTGCCTGTTCTAAATGCAAGGTAAAGGCTCTGAAAAAAAAGTGAGAGAAAGAAACACAAAACTTTCCTACCAATGCAGAGCTTGTTGGAAGCATAAAGACTAAGCCGGTGCTTTGCTGCTATCCTTGAGTGCAGCAGTTTTACATGCAAAGCCTACAGGCAGTAGGAATAGACCAGCAGACCACAGACTTGCAGGCAGCTTGGATTTCAATCTAATGTTATCAAACACATTCATACCCAGTCACCACTATGTACATTTTACTTACACGTGCCTATTTGTAATTTGCACATTTCAAGGCAAGCATCTCACTGCAACACTGTAAATGAAGGAGTCTGGCCAAGTCTGAGTTCATTACATCCCCAGGGTGCTTGATGCTATAGGGAATACTATGGCCCAACTCTGCCTCAGGACAAAGGAGCATGCAGCTCCAAAAGCTCCAAAACCCAAAGCTCCAGGTTAGAGTAGACATCTACCAATAGCATTACCAACAGCAGACGTTACAGACCAGGGCTGATCTGTATAAAGTGTGCAGTCCCCCAAAATGTAGTGTGGTCTGGGTTTCATGTTTGAAGTCGTCACTGGATATTACATGGTACTGTCCTCAGAAAGTCCTACTAAAGTAGGAAAGAGTAAACTCCGGGGCAGAGACAACAGCTACAGCAGCAAGGTGATAGGAAGGTGTCATGAGATCTCTACAGAATGTTATTCAGTAGCTCATGGCACATGCGGAGACAACTTGAGGTTCTTTAAACAGACGTAGTAGCCCCTGAACGGTATTTGCAGCTTTTTCACAACTTCTACTGGCATCGGCAAGCTCCTACTTGAGTGTGCCACTCTGTAAAATGGGAATTTTACAGCTCTACAGGGATCTGAAAGAGTAAAAGCACCGAAGCAAGGGGTTAGGCATCTAAAACCTTTATTGATCTGGGTCTAAGTACACCGTATTACTGGACTCCATGTTAGACCATATCTGGCAGCCTAAGAAAAGCAGCGATGAGCGGCAACAACAAGATTGAACTCTGAAGTAAGGAAAGTATGTAAGAAAAATCATGAACCGAAACGCTTTAACCTATGAAGGCAAGGACAAGAAGCAGTTAAGAGGGGATTTTGCTTAAGCACAGAGACGAAAATCTTCAGAGATACAAATCACGACTGCTGATGATTCTGTTTTCCTCCTGACACAGATAATGGGATAAGTGGGCATGCATGGAAATCACAGAAAGGAGAATTTCTGAGGAGATGAAAGCCTTCCACAAAGCCAGCTCCATTATAGCATTCTCCCCCTGTGCCTCCTGCTGGGAAAGGCTGGGAGTACAGCTATCTTCAGCTCCACCTGAAGCCTGCAGGAGCAGCTGGAAGCTCTCCTAAGCCCAGGAATGTGCTCTAAGCCCAAATCTAGCCACCTGTGCAAGCTGCTGGGCTTGGAGTAACTGTGAGATGTCTCACTGCTGCCTCTATCACCTCATTTGCTAAAGTACTCTTCACAGGGAGAGGCAGGGACTGGAATAACTGGGAGGTCTCACTCTGCCTCCTCCTGCAACACTGGCTGGGATGCTCAGTCCCTGAGGTAGGAGTGTGCTGGACAGACAACAGCTCTGCCTCTGACACCTCATGTGAGCTGCTGAGGCTGGAACAGGCTATGAGAGAGACTCCTGTGTGCTGCTCCTCATGCAAAAGAAAGCACAGAGTGAATAAAGCATCCTCCAATACTGGGCAAGCCAGCATCAGAGCTCATTCACTCATGTGCGAAACCTAAATCTCTATAAGGCTCCCTTTTCTCTTTTTTTTTTCTCTCCCCACCCCCAGTCACTCTCCCTCTTTTTTGGATGTTGCCATGGAAACTACATCTGGTCTCCATTCTCTCTATTTCCGTCATGTCCCCCGCTCAGAGCCAGCAGAGACACGCTGATCAATGATGCAACGAGCCAGCCCCTCAGGAGGCAGGCAGGCCGCAGCGTGGCCTACGTAACCCAGGGACTGCCCAGCACTGCCACCTTCCCCACAGGAAGGGGCAATTATTGCTGCTCTTTGGACAAGTGTAATTAAATACCAGGTGGGATCGAGGCCTTTATGTCACTGTGCTTCAGAGGGTCAACTGAAATGTCCCCATGCATATACACCTCCAGTTCTTACTTAGGCCTGTCAGAAAATGCTGGGGTTACTTCACATGTCCCCCATATATGTTGAAGTCTACAACCAGCTGGCAATAGAGAGCCCTGTGAGTTACTGATATGCTATTTCCATTTGAAAGGTAACCTGCATCCCACCGCCCACCCCATTCTTTCTAGAGGGACAGGATGAACTCTTTTTGGGTCTTGTGTTAGACTATATTACACAAGATAACCACTACACCTGCATGCCTCTCTTTCAGGCTTGACTGCTGCCGTCCCATTTCTCATCACCTATTCTCCTGGAAGGAAGCGTGAGTGGAGTAAGCAAGCAAAATCAGAAACAGCTGTGCCAACACATGAAATCAGTAGAACAACATTTCCATTACGAGGGGAAAGAAAGATTTCAGATGGCAAGCAACAATGACAACAGAAAGCCAAAAAAAGGGACGGCATGTCAGTAGAGAAAAAGCAATCTCAAAGGAAGGAAGGATGAAAAAATGTTGAAATGGGGCCAAGAGAATGACTGGCCTGTTTTTTTAATTTCAGCTTGCTGTTAGCTTTCCCTTTCCTGCAGCCTCCTCCCACCACCTCCCCGAAGGGTACCATTGCCTCCTAACACACTGATGTGCCAAGGAGCCCTCTGACAGCTCTCTATTAATTAACTTCATGCCGATACAAATTTTATTTAAAGTTAAAAAAATCCAATTCACATTGATCCACCTTCATTGCTCCATCTGGCTGCCAATCAATGGCTGCTCAGCTTTACCTGACAGGGGAATAGATCTCACAGCTCCACACAGAAGGCAGCACTTGGCAAGCACTTGGGAAATGGAGATGCTGCCTTTGAACCTTTCCCCCACTGTATACCCATTCCGGAAGGGGCTATATCTCTGCCCCTTTGATTTTTTTCTGGGTCCTCTGGATTTCTCTGCAGACTTCTCACCCCTGACATTGCTCTCTGTTCCAACAGTCCAGAGTTACATTGCCCCACCACAGGAAGGTGCATCTCTCATACAGAAGAGACCAGGTTTAATGCTTATACAATGCATAGAGCTCAGCGGAGGCAAGGTGGAGATTAATTGCCCCCCTGAGTTCAAACTTCTGATGAGATTTGCTGGATTTCTCAATGGCAATTGTCATTTCACTCTCAGAAGGAAAAGCTTTGTCTCTTCTCCTTCCCTCTGCCCCCAAAATCGATACAGCTTCTACAGAGAACAGCCTTTCCCAAACAATGCTTAGTCCCTTAGGCCTTGTCTACACTAAGAGAATTGGTAACTTTTTTTTTGCTCTGCAAGAAGTAAAATAAGATGCTGGAGAGGTGACACAATACACTCATGATTACCCAGGGATCAGAGAGAGAGGCTACTGGTCTCATGTCATGGTGGTGGTGTTTATGCGCTGGGTGCACGTTGGTGGGTATGCCTATCAACAAGCTGCACCAGAGGAGGTTAGACACCTCTGATACAGCAGCCTAAGTGCTTGTTAGAGACTATAACAGCATATTTAGTCGGTGCAACTTCACCTGAAATACTTGCAGGCCATAAGCCTGAGGAAATGCAGTGCTGGCTTCAACCACAGAGAGAGCAAATGAGCAAGCAGAAGAGGAGAACAGAAGAAGTTAGGCATGTTACATCTTTGGTTCATAGGGGAAAAAAAAAAAAAGATTTCCAACTTGATTTTCTTGCCTGCTCACAAATGCTTTGGACTAATTATAGTAACACAGAATCCTCCCATTGAAAATAAAGCTGTTCAGATGCTTGTGGCCTATTTTCTGATGGCAGAATTCTCGTCACTAGCCTGTTTTGACATGTGCTCTTCTACTTCTAGAAGAGGAAGACACAAGATAGAAGTAAGAACTCAGAACCCACGCTTCAGAAAGTGGGTTCTGAGTTCAAAGTGGGCCAAGTGGGAAACCTTGTGTTTCATGAATCTGCAGCAGACTGGAATTTGGACCAGAGAAGGATTTGAAAGCAGACCCAGAAAAGTTTCTGGAGGAAGAAGAAAGGGTTGCAAAATGACAGGAGGCACTGGAACAGTCCAGTGGGTACTCAGATAGACAGAGACACCCAGACCACACCACACAGGTGTCTGTCTTTTTCTTTGCTTTGTAGTCCAAACACTAAGTTTGTTTTGAAGCACTGATCTAGTCATAGTTAGCCACTGGGTCGCAAGCTTTCTCTGCTTGGTGAAGACACCTTGCTATGTTAAGATCAGCGGGGTCTCAAGTTCCATCTGTTGGCCATCTCAATTCAAAGGTACCATCACTGAAAACTGAAGACAAAAGGGTTCACATAACTGAACCCTACTGAGAAGCTACAAACAGGCTAGCTGTGGTTCTGCTACAGCGAGCCAAGACACTACTCACAATCTTTACTGTGCTTGTCCTCCCAGGTCTTTCTGCTGATCCCTTTTCCCTGTACTTTTTTGCTCCCTGTCCATTTTCCCAGAATCTATTTTTGCTATATCTCATCCTGTAAGGGCAGAGCCACATCATCTATGCAGAACTATAAAAGGAATATCCACAGGTTTCTGAACTTGCTCATTGGAAGCAACCAGCCACAGCAAAGTGAACAGCCCTGGCCCTCACAAACCTGGCTTCAGGCAATGATTCAAAAGCCCTTTAACTGGCATGAATCCATCTCAGGCTTTTGAAACCTGCTGGCAGAAAGAGAAAAGTTGAAATGAAAAAAAAAAAAAAGGAAGGAAAGGAATGAGGTAAGAAAGAAAGAAAAAAAAAAAAAAATT
Organism: Alectoris magna; assembly: GCA_030625065.1. NCBI lineage: Eukaryota > Metazoa > Chordata > Aves > Galliformes > Phasianidae > Alectoris > Alectoris magna. Next base: position 115,254,562 of record CM060560.1, read on the forward strand.
CCTAGACCCCACAAGTAAGCTGAAGAAATAATGGTCAGAGGGGTAGCTTAGCTATGTCTTTGGTACTTGCTTTGATCATGATTCCCCATAGGGCTAGTGGAGGAGTACTCTCTAGTCCTCCCCTCTCTGCTTTGGGGTCCATCTTGTCTCCTTCGCCCATCCCCTCAGCTGCATGCAGCAACATGTTTCCCTGCCCTTAGCACTACGTTTCAAGCACACTATTTCCACCCTTTCTTCCTTTTTTCTCATTTTCTCCAGCAACTTTTAGCGCCCTTAACTCCATCCCTGTCTCAGGCTAGATAGAAAGGAGCAGGTCTGAAATTAGCTCTTATTCAATCCTGAATTGCTGACCCTTTGGGGCAGAAACTGCTGTACGCACTTACAGTGTCCTGATCACCACTTAAGGCCCTTTGATATTGCTACAAGAACCACATCTAAAGTTAGAAGGGGTCATGTGCGCTAATATAACCATCAGGATAACATGGGCTGCAAAGCAACTCACTCAGCCATTTCAGCACTCAGTGAAGAAAGTTTTTTGCTTTACATCATCTCTTAGAAAGGTACCTAGTTTTGACTAAGACTCCAGCTTCTAGAGGGTTGTCTACCATAAACTTAGCCAGACCAGCTGGTATCATCCCTTTTAATTTCTGCCTTATTTCTAGTACGGTCTCCTGCCTTCAGCTTCTGATTGGTATGTACAACTATGCTTATGCCTAAAATCATCATATTGTCAGAGCTTGTCAAAACCTTTCTTTCTCTTCAGGAAAAAATTCACAAGTTCACAGTTCTTGCCAGCAAAGAAACATGTCCAGATGAGAGGCTTTCCTGTGAAATAAAATACTGGGGAAAACATTTTGTTTAGGAGGTGTGAGAATTTTTTGTTTCAATGAGACTGAAGTGCCTTGCTTTGACAAGGACAAAAATGCTTCTGCTGTTACCACTTGGACTTTGCTGGACATGCAGGAAAATGTCTTTACTGGAGAGGGTGGTGCAGCACTGCAGCATGTGCCCAAGGAGGCTGTAGCACCCGCAACCTTGTCAAGATGGCCAGATAGACCCACTGCAGCCTGAACTGCTGTTGGTGACGTTCATATTGAAGAGAAGGCCGCACCTCCAGTCATCTCTACAAACCAGCATAACTAGTCTACAATTCTGTCAAAACAAAGTACTTCACACTACTTGAAACTAAATATTTCACCAGGTCTTCTCAACAAAGTACTATCTTATCAGGGAACTGGTGCTTTCTGATGGAAATCTTGGACAGTGTTTTAGCAGGAGTTATTAATTCGCTCTTCTTTCAACCCTTCAGCTTCCCTTCACAGAGCAGAAGCACAGTTAAAGTCTCTTAGCATTTGCTTCCTTGCCCACATCTGCCAGGGATGGGTGGGCAGGCAGCAGCAGCTCTCTTATCTATGTGGGGTTGGCGAGTATTTTCTTAGGAGAAAAATACAATGGCATGCATCACCTTTTTCCTTGTGAGAGCAGTAGAAGAGCTCATCTTCAGAAGAATATAATATTAAAGTACTTCAGAGTAGAGCAGTCTATACGCCACAAATAATTCCCAAGCTGCAGTGTCTCTTTTTCCAAGAACTGTTTGGGAAAACAACATTTTCTTTCACAAAATTTCAGCTGAAAAATCTTTTAAGATCATCGTCTCTTCTGTCAAAAAGCTGTCAGTTTTCCCACTAAAGTTTGGAATAGGTTCAAAGTGACAATTTTTTCTTCTATTTTGCTTTAAAATGTCATATTCCTACTTTCTTTTTTTTTTTTTTTTTTTTTTTTTTGGACTGGAATAAAAGCATACGTGACAAAGTGACATTTCCATTTGAGCTATCATTTTGTTTCTCCTTTTTTTTTTTTTTTTTTTTTTTAAGCTGAGAAACAGAAATGGAATATTTTCAGTCAAAATGCTGATTTTTGAACTAAAATGTTTGTTTCGGGTTTCTCCTTGGAAAACCCTTTTTTGGTTTTTCCTCCACTCCACACCAAAACTGATTATATTCTCTCTCTCTGAAAAGTTCATTTCTAAGATACCTGTATTTCTTTTCCCCTATAAGAACCCTCTACACATGAAAGCTTCAGCCTAGATGGTTTCATTTGTCTGCCTTCGCAGTCAGCTAAGCAGACGTTGGCTGTACGAAAAGGAGAGGAACTGAAAAACTGTGTGTCAAGATTTTGAATTAAAATGGGCTTCAGCCTTTTTCCCTTGACAAGAATGGGATCCACTGCCTCCAAGCACACTTCACTTCTGCCACGATATGTATCAACCACCCCAGGGAGGTGGTTGAGTCACCATTCCTGAATGTGTTTAAAAACCATTTGGATGTGGTGCTCAGGGACATGATTTAGTGGAGGGTTGTTAGAGTTAGGGTAGAATGGTTATCTTGTGGTTGGACTTGGTGATCTTTAAGGTCTTTTCCAACTGAGCAACTCTATGATTCTATGATAAGGTGAGAGGGAGGGTGCCCAGTCTACTGAGAGCGTCACTAAATGCGTACAAGCTGAGTTCTACCAAGAATGAGAACAAAAATTCTTCTCCCTGACAATGAGTTCTTATTTAAACACAAAGGACTTTGAGTCCTAATTACTGTATACAAGACCATACTTTCATAAATAAAATGAAATATGGCATAGTGAGAGACCCTGCCAACTAACTCTACCTTTCCCTTCCCTGCCTCAGACCAGCTGGCTATCAAATTCTGCACTGCAGAATATGGAGAAAGTCGTACCTGGTCAAGAACAAAGATCCATACCTCAAGTTAATACATTTTACCTCAGTGCAACACCTATAGCAACACTGCTGTCTCTGCTCAAGTTTTCTGTTTCAGGACTTCAGAAAATATCTAGCATCCAAATTTCTTAGGGAAGATCACTCTGCTGCACTCCTTCTTTATATTAAATACATACAGTGATGATAATGTGGCTAGAAATATTTGCCAGCAAGTTATTGAGTGGGTGGAGAACAGGCTTTTGCTGAATTATTACTAGACTATTTAATTTTTACTCTAGATACACACACTTTTTCCTGTCTCTACATGCTACTTTGTCGCTCCAGGCTTCACACTTTACTTAGAACTGTCCTTGTCAAGCAGAGTTTTCTAGGTCATTTTCTTCAGTACACCTCAGTGTTTGGATCACGAAATGCGGTCTCTTGAAGGGCAGTCTCAGAACCCCTTACTGCTACATCCACACTTCTAATAGCACTCTTTCCTTTCCCATCTCCACTGAAGAAAACCAATCAACCCTTAGTTCCATTTCCTCAGAAGGTATCTGGAGACAGCACGTAGTAAACCAAGCACTAATACTTCTGTTAAGAGAACCTCAGCAGAGATATACCATACGTAGCAACTTAGCTGGACGTTTAAGTTTTATAAAGTGCCCACTGGAAAATTTAAGGCTGCCCCATCATTCAAGCAAGTTGGCAGCTTTGCCACCGCTATTTGCATTACACCTTAATTTTTGTGTTTTTAAACAGTTTCCTACATTAAATGCAGTATCTGTGATGCTGAACTGAAACCCACGGAAGGGAGAAACCGATAAATGTTGCTGTGGGAATGCTACTGCTACTGAATCCATTGCAGACCCACACATGCAGAGGCATTTGTAACCTTGTACTTGTGCATTCAGCTAGCCAGTTTTACAAGAGGACGGCTTAGAACTATTGGTCACCTGGCCTACTGCAGTGCCTAATCCTTTTTCTCTGGTTTAGCATCAACTTCTTTCTAAATCTCATTTCCTTCCCATCAGTCAGCATGATCCTCTTGTCCATAACACAGAACCTGGCTGAAAGGAGAGACAGCTTCATTAAGTGTTAGAGACAGTTAAGCATGCAGTCTAAATTTGGAGCACTGGTCCTCATGCATGAAGGAAGCACAGCACTACGCTCCTGGTAAAAATCACACGTACGAGTCAGAGAACACCACGTAAGGGATTAGCAGCCAGCGTGTTTGGAATATACCCCAGATGTTACAAACAACAATCACCACAACCACCCTTAAACGTAACACAGCCCAACTGCTCAGCTCAAACAAGAAGGTCTAGAGCATCTTAAACAGTGCTGCATTAGACAATGAGTTGCAGTAGTATCTGGAAAAAAAACAACTGCCCTCAACAAGCACTGTATGTGCTTTTAAATATGTAAATAGTACCAGAAACAGCTGAGACATTTTTAGAAAAAAAATTAAATTCAGCCTGCAACCACTTCCCAGTGCACCAGGGATGGAACAGGCAGCCTCAAGAAGCCCTCCCTCATGTTTTCATCTCCCAGAGTTCATGCCAGGTAAACATGCCTCCGCTTCAAGAGAGGGTCAACAAACACAGCATTTCAAAAAATGACAGCTCTGAAGTTTTCAGGGCTAGATGTGAATAGCAACTATACCAGAGCCACAATGCAAACTGCTCCCGAGTTATGGGTTAAGTTCTGTGGGAGAGCAGTAACTAAGTACTCAAGACATGGAGCCGGTGACAAATGACCCACTATTCTTCACAGTTATCTCACATGCCTACATGCACAGAAGCATCCTGCTGCAAATAAATACATAGATCATACCCGCATGGTATACACAACACCAATAACTGGCCAAACTGTCCTTATACATTTATTCACAACAGCTCCCCCTGACAACAGGGACCCTGAGCTAGTTGAGCCCAAAGTGAGTTTGCAGTATTCAAGTTAAATGGCAACACTGATATACAACACTGTTCCTACTGAACTCCATAGGCATTTGTAGTTCTGTCTAACTGCATTATACTCTAAAGCGCTAAAAAACCTCTACCTACAAATAATCACGGAACAGAAGTCCACAGAGCAAGCATAAAAGTGCGGCCTGAGAAAAAGGGCTGCAAAGGGGGGTGAAAAGCTGCCTAATCAAAGTTGCATTCATAGACTTTACCCTCATGTCCCTGACAAAATAAGTGATTAGGTACCGTAACCCTTCGAAAGGGGCCTACATTTAGAAGTAAGACTGAACCAAACTGAACTGGTTTAGTAGTGTAAATCCTTCAAGGTAACCCCATGCAGGTGTTGCTCAAGATGCAGCAATGATAAGAACATGCTGTGGCTAGTGAGTATGGCAGCAGAGCGTATTAGGACACTGCTACGCCAATGGAATACTAGCACATATTAGTACAAAAGGGAGTCTGAGTCATTTTCACAAGCCAGATGGATGGACATCTTCACAGTGCCAATTCATGGTGGAAGAAAGCAGAGTAAGCAAATGTCACTAAGACCTCCCAAGTCAAAGGGAATCCACAGGAGGAAAGGAATACAGATCACAAAACGCAGTAGAGCTGTACTTGGCAAACCTAGGGAAAAGCACACCACTGCAACTAATTTTGACATGTATCTGTTCAACCCAGATCAGCTACTAGACTACAGACTAACAGAGGGAGGGAGGGAGGACAGGAACCCCAGCACATTAACCTGGAAACCAGTGGGGACACTACATGGGACACCTAAGAATGGAATACCTCCCCATCAAAATATGATATTAATAGGAAAGGTATTATAAAAAGTGTGATGCAGAAGGCTACAGCAGCTTGTCTGTGATGGATTCACCAGACCAAAAATGCAGATCTGAGACAACTGGATATCCACTTTTCTCAGACAATAGATGTAGTCATAAACAGAAGTCCAGGCTCATATATGCCACGCATATGACTCAATATATTGGAAGCATGGTTTATAATCAGTGCGTTAGCTCTACCCTGTCCTGCTTCTGTTATCTGCTTTGTTTGAGCAGCCACTGCTACATAACTTTACTATGTAGAACAAGTTAATTTAGTTCCGTTAATGTATGTATATATGCACACAGACACATAGATATTTAACATTTGTTCTGCATATGAAGGTAGAAACTACAGTGGTATTCCACCTCCTTAACTCCTGCAGATAGACTAACCCACCAACTCTTGAAAGCCTTTGTCCCTTTCTGCTCTCATGTGGTTGGCCTTGGGCCTATGTTTGCAGTACATCATCCCAGCTTCACTTCTGCTCTGCAATCACCATCTCAAATATAGTTCTCTGAGGCCTATGGACTGGTGCAAGCAATTGCAGGACAAGAGAAGCCACCACACTGTGCTATGTTCAGGACTGTGCTGTTAGGAGGCTGCTACACCACAAAAAACACTACCTACGCCACTTTTACTTTTCCTCATCTCCCTCTGCCACATTTCTTGATTGGTGCCAATCTCTGGTGTTGAGAAAGATCTGTATGTGCAATTTTGCTGTCTGCAAAGCAGTTGAGAAGGTGTTTGAGACTTGGTGCAGAGACAGCTACAGGGTTTATGCATATCTGCCCTTCATCCTAGGCAAGGCAAAAGTCTCAAATATAATGAGCATAAAGTGGATAGGAGGCTGTTGGCCACATAGAGAGCAAACCAAAGAATTGGAGGACTGCAGTAGAAATTCGATGGCATTTGAATAAGTCTCTATGTCTAGCCTGGATTCAAGAGACACAGAAAGGATAGCTCAGCATGTGACTGGCCTCTGTTCTGAATTCCTCCATTTTCTCTAGGTGTACAATTGGAGGAGCAGGATAGAAAGTCGAGCTGATCATTAGAAAGCACTTTTAATCAGACCTTCATGAAGATCACAAAGTCATCAGCTCATGGTGACGGACTGCTAGGGACTCTATGATGAATGCATTTGCAAATATTGCCGCAGAATAATTTCCTTCCGTCGCCAGAGCACTCCAAACAAATTAGATTCCCTCTAATCACATCTCCTGTCTGTGGATGAGGAAAGATGGGCCCGTCAGCACAAACGCATTTAGGAGGCGGGAGGTGGGGGGAGAGAGAGCAGTAGGTAAAGGGTTAGATGCAGAAAGCAGGCAGATGAAACACTGGAATGTTGCCCAGCTATGAGGACAGACTCTGAGCAACGGTGTAGGTACATGGTAATCCCAAACACGTTAACAGCTCTCTTCCTGCTTGTGCACACGTGAATGCTACAGGATTGAGAGAAAAGAGCTGGCAATTCACCTGATATTTATATAACGTTGCAGAACAAGAGGAAGGAGAATAATGATGACATCATTTATCCCAGAGAGTGCAGCCCCACTCCTTGCTAAGGTTGCACAGATGAGCTGAAAGCAGCTTCTATAATGAGGAAAAAAATCATACCATTTTCTGCACTGCGTTCCCCATGCCCTACCCCTCGCTGGGATACTTGAATTAGTGAAGCAGAAGGAACAGCTTCCCAGATAATCCAGTGCAGGTGACTCACAAGATGCAGTACTGGGATAGTGAAACAGTTGGGAATTGTTAATTAGTGCCAGGTGGCCATTACGGTGTGCTGGAGGCATTCAATAAAGCTGGTAGCTCTTCTAACTCATACTAAGACTAAGCATATTGGTTTAAGGCTCTCTGAAATCACAGGCACGACAGGCCTTACAGTTAAAGGCAAACCAAGGGTGAACCGCACCTTGCATTTTTAAAAATGGGAAATAACATACCAAAAAGGATGATCTGAGTAAGACATCTGAAGGCTACTACTCTTCCCTACGCTATATTTACAAAAAAATGGTGGAAGTTAGCCAGGAAGGTTATTGCAAAGTAGCACGCTGATACCAATATCACATCCATCATCTGCAATTTTCCTGAATGCATTAATTAACCTAACCCAACAATAGCTCATTTCTCACTTGCCTGAAAAAATCAAGCATCATTGCTTAATGACTGACCTGGCAAGTCACAGGGTTACTTCTGTTGCAGGACTGGACAACCACAACCCATGGAGTTAGGTTTGAGACAAGAAAAGTTCAACACTTACTTCACCCAGCTATTCCCTAGCATTGCCTTGAAATCCACAGCGCCCATTTTTGCTAGGAGACAGTGAGAGCCTGATATTCTTAGCAATGAGACCATGTTTCCACACATGGGGTATATGAGTGGAACAGTTAAGCAGAGCATGGCATGATGGAGTGGACATGGATTCTGAGTGTATTTAGGGAACACAGTAGGAACATGGTAGGAAGGCAGAAAGAGTTAACTGTGAACAAAGTTTGAGCGAAGTACGTAAGGAAGAACTGAGATAGACACTGTGCTTGCATGCCTGTTTTTTAATCCGTTGAAGGACTTGCAGTTGCGCTTTATTCATTTCCCAGCTCAGAGGAGCTAGGATAGCTTTTGGCTTTCCACTCCCTAGCCAGCACCAACTCTCTTTTCACAGTCCCCATTCCTAGCAGCTCAGCAACTCTGCCAAGAGCTCACTAGTGAAGGAAAAATGTAAGCCCAGTCCATGCCCCTTTTAATTAGCTTTGAGATCTGGCACTGAGCAAGCTGACAGAGAAGAGACAAAGTAAAGAAAAAGTCTTGTTTAAAATACGGTGCTGAGCAAGCTGTGGAATTGCGAGTAGGGTAGGAGCGGGGGGAGCGTAGGAAGGAGAGGGGAGCTGCTGCAAGAGCAATTGGCCTTGTTTGCTCTCCTGGAAGCCTCTGTGTGCCTTTCCTCCAACGTGCACTGGATTTATATAGGGGGCAAACCCTTATGGGCCAGTGGGCTCGGAGCAAGGCTTGGGCCAAGTAGCAGGCAGGCTGCTGCCAGGCTCCCCTCCTCCTCTCGCACTCTTGTTCCCACTCCCTCGCAGCAGGACCTTCTTATCAAGTATGGTAAGCAGCACTCCTGAGCAAGGCTGGCAGGCTTCCAGCTCACGTTCCAGGAGCGTGGCCGGGTGCTGCCGCTGTGTGAGCACACTTTAATAAAACTCTGATTTTTATCTGAACATTTTATTAATCCAGGCTCAGTCGTTTGCCAAAAAAGCCAACACATTGAATATGCCAACGTGTGTTCTCCCTGGCTTCTTAATACCTATGTACTTCTGCCCACAGTCTCCTCTGCTTCACACTGGGATGCATTTTCTGTGCAGTTTCTCCTAGCTTATTGTTTGGCCCTCCACCACACTGGGGAGACAGCAGGGGCTCCCTGCACAATGCTTTGCCCTCTCCTCTTTTGCACAGTGATTTCTGAACAGGAAGGGGAAAAAATTGACTCTTTCCCTTAAAACATTATTTCTGCTAAAAAATAAAATCACTTTTTTTTCTCCAACCATGGAGTACATAGAAAGAAAAGGGACAGCTGCAGGTCCTTCCTAACATCATCTTTCCCTTCTTATCCTTCTGCTGCTGCCACTGTCTCATTCACCACTGCTCATGATTCACCACTGCTCATGGTTCACCCACCTCAATCTTCTCATAGGGTGGGCTAAGTGTAAACATCACTTGCTGCTAGAAGTCATCCTGCTGCAACATGCCCAGACGAATGGGGCAGGAGAGATGAGGAGATGTTCCTGTGGCACCAGGCTTAAAAGATGAGACAGATGTCCTAAGAGTGTCTATAGCCTGTACAGGCTGGCTGATGGAGTGACACAATCACCTGATGAAACATAGCCTACTTTTCTGTTCTTCCTATGACAGTTCAAGAACGGGACTCAATGCTTTCAGCTGAAAACAGAACTCTGCCTCTGGGCCATGATCTCACCTAATGGCATAGCCCCAGCCACCCACAGGACTGAAGATATGTGACACAAAAGCCTTTTTGTGAGCTGTATGAGAGCACTAAGCATCTTGTAGGTCTGTGGTAATTATCCAGTCTTTACCATTTCCAAACAGAATTGTATTTTGGAGTTTCATCTCTGGAGAAAGCCACATTTTCCTATTAAATCTCTCTATGGTCCTTCCATAGAAGTTATCCTTGTTTGTCCACTGCACTCCCCCCACAAGCTTCTTAAAAAACTCACTGTCTACGTAGAAACCCTGCTCATGTGCTACAAGCACAGTTTGTCTTCCACCTCACTTAAACACGGCTACATCCTAACCTACTTCTGTAGGAGCTAAGAATTTCCAGTTATTCCTCTGAGAAAAATTCTTTCCCTCCCACCCCCTTTTTCTTTTCTCCCTTAAGCTTATCATGACAAACTTTCTGATTCTTCAAGATTCTCCTTCAATCCAGTTAATGGCCTCCTCTTCAGCTGCTGTCTGATCTGCCATACTTAATGCTTAGGTAAAACCATAAGGAGGACTAGAATGGTTTTTTCTTCTCTGACTTTTCATTTGGGCACCCAGGTTTCAAAGGGAGGCATAGTTTTAAGACTAACAACATTAAAGCCAAAAAGAAAGTACAAAAGAAGATGGAAGTTCTGCCTGGCAACTGAAGAGACAGTTATGAGACTGAGGTTAAGCTATTAGCTCTGCTAAGAGACATGACGTGATATTGGTCAAATCACCATGCCTCAGCTACTTATTGGATGCCTAAAATAATCCAGCCCTGACTTTGGAAGGGATCATGAAATACTGTACAGCAAATAATAATTGAAAATTAGAGTTGGTGTTCATCTAAATGCTATGAACAACAAGTAGGTAGGGAAAACTGCTGTGGGGAGAGCAGATAGAGGTGAAATAATGAGCTTAACAGTGCCATGGGAACAAGATGTCCCTAAGTCCTATTCCTATTAGGATTTTACATAAAGTCTGTATGCTCCATGTCTCACTCTGTTTCCTCGGGCAAAATGACAGGCTGGCTGCTTATGCTAACCAATTGTTACAGTCAATTCTTTCAGCCCAAATCTTTGGGTCTGGCTTGCTTTGGATGAGTCAAAAATAAATAAATAAATAAATAAAAAAGTCTGGAAGAAGGAAAGAAACCCAAACAACAACAACAACAAAAGCCAAAAACGCAACAACAAACACCCCACCCCCTCCCCCGCCTCATCCTCCAACAAACCCAACTCAAGAACTCCCTCCCTTCCCCAAGCAATCAAACTGCATCCCACACAGCATTCAAAGATTCAAAGGATACTGCAGTTTGCCTGCTAGAGGCTTTGGGGACATAATGCTAAGTAGCATTACTGTATGAGGGAGCTCAAACCCGGCTTCATTAAGATTTTTAGTCTGCATTGTCCAAAGGCAAGAGCTGCTTGGCCCTAGGCTCTGGACAGCAAAGAAGATGTCTGTGTCACGCAAAATAATTTAGCTTAGGTCCTAGAAAAAGCATGGACACATTAGTGCAGCATGCTGACCGTGCTACTGTACTCTGCTTCTCTGGACAACTCAGTAATCTGACAGTAGGTCTATCCACACCATTATCCTGGTCCCAAAATAGCTGAAGTGAACTTGTACAACACTCTAACGCACATGCAAAGGGAGGCAACCCTGCCCTTCCTGTGCTTCCAAGCTTTACTGTCTTTCAGTCTTTCCATAATAAAGATTGTTCAGACGTAGACACACACGGGCTATTCAGTTTTAAAAAAATAAATAAATAAAAATCACAAAAAACATGGTTGTAATAATCAATTAACTGCTCCCCAGAAATTATTTCACTTCATAGCTCAATTTGTGTTAAGGTTTAGGTACTTTCTTCAATTTAGGATAATGAAAGTAGAGATATGAGCATCTTTCAGACATCTACAGTCTTCTCCCAAAGAGTCACATAGAGGTGGTTTGAGTAGATACAACTTGGGCTCAAATATTTCTGCACTTCTAACAATGAAGACAGAATAGTAAAGAATCCAGGAAGGTCCCCTCCAGTGAAAGTTTAGCATTAAGAAGGTCAAAGTCTTAATGAATACAGTGTAGGGAATAAAACTGCTAATTCTGCCTTGTGAGCATGTTTTTTTAAAGGACTGGGAAAAGAAGAAAGCAAACCACAGCCCTTTCTTTCTTTTATGGCTGTGATTCCAAACACAGTGATCGCAGGCAGAAACCTCTGACCTGAGGCAAGGGTAGGGAAAGGGTGAAGGAATGAGTGATCCGGGTGAGAGCTCTTCATGATCTTAATACATTAGTACAGATAGTTTGTTCTTATTTCTGAAGATACAGTAATTGATCATCTGCTCACCTTATTCTTCCCTGGAAAAGATTCTTACATTGTGGAAAATGGGGCAGAATTTAGCACTGATTTAGCACTGGCTTGTAGATTGATGAGCACAGAGTGAGGGCGACTGCAATTATCCCGTCTCTGCCATGTTACTGAGATAAATACAATTTGGGAGTAATCTCAACCATAGGGATGACCATCCTGGTTCATGAGAGAACAACAGAAGCCTTCATCTGAAGAAGCAGGCTTGTCAATCCAGTGCTCTCTTTGCAAAGGAAGCCTTTTGTCCCGACAAATGGAGGAGGAAGAACAGCGGACAGAAGGCACCCAAGGAGTCTGCCCACTGCTATCTGATGTGGCAAGGGGTGCTCACGTGAGCCCCAGCTGTGCAGATAGCAGCTGTTGTTCAAAACATCTCTCTTCTCAGGCTCATGCAATATTTGTACAGAGCAATATTATCCTAAATGTCTTCTAATTATTCCTCTGGATTAATGAAAACATGTTATATTATTGACGGGTCCTTTGCAATATTTATAAAACATGGATTGGATTAGGGAGGAATAAATAAACATGTAGAGGATGCCTAACATGTAAATAATAAATATTCAGTCATCTATTTTTTTTGCAAGTTGGTTTAAATATACTGTGTTTTCAATAAATCTTTAATAACTCTGCAAATATTTATTTATTTGCTTTGAAGCATAAGGGAATTGTAAGAAAGCTCTGCAGACTCCAGAAAGGGCAGGCAGATGGATCACAGGCCCTGCCATGGAGCTTTCAACGACCTTCTGGCAAAGAAAGAAAATATACCCTGAAATGCATTACGATGCCTGGGAGCAAAGAGAAAGGAAGGTTTGGTCTTCAGGGAATTGAATGGAGATGCATCCCACTTGCTTCACAGGCAGCCATGTACACCAACTGTCACTGCTGTACAACACAACACTATGCCCGGCCAACCACCATCACACATCCCAAGACTGCTAATTACCTTATGGAGACATAACCAGCCTCCCCAGTATCCTCAGCCCCAGTTACCCAAACAATAAGAGTACTACTGAGTGTTTATTTGCTAGAACTCCTGAGCCTGCACTGAGAAAGGATGGCAAGACCAGTATTTCAGTTGTGACCTGCTCAAAGTTTTTCTACAGCTAATGAAACGTTAAGAAAACTCTCTAAATACTCTACTGCACCAAACATCCTGGGACCTGGAGTAAGGAGCAGCTCTGACTTCCCCAAACAGGAAAGCTGGATTCCGCTCAGTAAAGGCACCATCCTTCTCTTTGAATATTCAGTATCTCATGCATAAAACAGGGTGTTCAGCCTCAGAGAAGACAAGACCATACAAGTTTTTCCAGTTCCCTACATTATCAAAAAGTTCTACTTCACTACGGGCACCATTATTGTTTATCTGTTGTGACCCCGAGTAACATCACTGCAGGTTATCAAAACAACAACTCTGAAATATGTCTGTATAGCACCAAATGTCTGCTAACACAATGGCTTTTTGTAATCACTTGATATCACAGTTAAAATAAAGAAAAAAAAAAAGCTTTAAAATTAAATGCCCAAAACACAGTTAACACATTTAGTTTTAATAGGATAGGATGGTCATTGCATGTTAAATAAATACTGATTGTAAAAAGCAAGTTGAGTCGGTGAGTTTTAATAGCTATGCAGTAAATAACTGTTTATGCGTCATTACGTGGATTTGGAAGCATCAGCAAATATGTTTTTAATAATCAATTGATACTTAACATATAATATCTGTCTGATTAAATCAAAAGAGATAGATGCAGTCACTGTAATTACTGCATACCGTTACAGTGCCACTGGATTGGAGTAACATATTTATTGAGGTGGAAAAGAGTCAGAGACAGATACATATCTCCTTTCCTGTCTTTGTACTGAAGTACCTTGGGCTATCATCTCATTGATTTCCCAAGATAAGCAACGTTCACCCTAGTCAATACCTCAATGGGATACCATCAAGGGAAACCTAGAGTGCTGAGGGAAGCGGTCTTCTGAGATTGTTCTTTCATTCCTCGGAGCAGAAGCATGACACCAGAAGTGTCACTCTGAAGTGAAGCAACTATTGCACTCATCTCGGCTGCTTGCAGCAACCCACAGCTCACACCAACCCCTGTTTGGGCCACGGGTCACCCCATCCAGGCAGACTCTACTGCAGAACAACTACATCCAAGCTCTCAGAACTGCTGAGTTGTCTAGGTGCAGCATTGCTCTCCATTTCACATCAGAAGGAAACACCTCCCTGGGACAAGCTGAATCAAGCAAGACCATGTAAGCCTTCTTTCTATCTGCTCCGTATCCTCTTCTGAAACATATCCTTTCTTCAAAGATCTTCAGAACAAACCCTGGTCTACTCGCTTATTACTTCAGGAGGGCAAAAACAGTGGCCAGAGTGATGACAGTCTGTTTTATAAATACTGTGGTTACTTCAGTCACAGCCCAGCTCTTGAAATGGCAAAAGGTCAGGTGCTCCTACCCCTCTGGATATACTGAACGTAAAACAGCAAGAGCTGAAGACTCAGCTCAAATCTTGTTCACAGCTTTGGTTACTGAGAACACAGGCATGCCCCTATTCACAGATAGCTAGAATAAAACTACCCTTAGGTCACATTTAAAGCCAAGCAAGAAAATTCTGGCATAGGCTCTAAGTCCTTAAACAAACAACACACGCTTGTTACAAATGCACAATGTATGGAAATGTAGCCTGTACTAAAGAAAGACAGGGAAAATCCTCAATTGTGTACATTGCTGCAGGCTACCCAAAAGCAAATGGGACCGTGGCACTTCAGTAAACATTGGGGGCTGGCTCCTTTACTCATACGTAAAAGCAGAGAGAACAGTTCTGTTCAGCTCAACTCCCAGCTTTATTACGTTTGTTTACTATCCCTTCCTCAAGCAAAGCCAATGCAAGACAGGAAGGCATCTACAGCCAGAAACACAAGTGTTACCAGGCATGTAACTCCACTAACAGTACAGAGGACTGAATAAAAGAGTCACATAAATACCTATTTGAATCTAGCCTTCAGTAAGTACACTTGAAGGGACTATATTAAAGTATGTGAACCACAGAAAGTTCCAGAAAGCATCTTAAAACTTACTGAAAGTTACAAAAACACATCTTTGGTTCTGCACACGTTAGTGAGCCTGCAAGTCGGGGAGTTTCCCAGACATTTGCCAAAATTGTTGCTACTGGTAATACCAGAAAATCATATTGGAGAAAACCAATTCCAAAACAAACATTCTTAACCTCTCCATCCAACCATTGGAAACAAGCAGAATGGTCTGTAAATTTGAACCAGCTCAGGAGAGCACATCAACCTACCTATTACGTTGACTGCCACGAAAGGAGCATCTTGGCTGATGCCTTTAAAAGAGAACAGAAAGCACTATGCCCGCTAATGTTATTAATAGAGTGGTAACAACAACAATGCTGCTTTGGATTCCTAGAGCACCTTTTATCCTGGGGTCTCTAAGCACTTTATAAAAGCTGACTAAGCGTCATCCTGCCCCATTTACTATTGAATAAAAAAAAAATGCAGCACAAACAGTTTCAGAGTCACTGTCCGCCTTCAGTACTCAAGAGCCCCAATTCCCTTGCCTGAACAAGACCTTGCTCGTTTGTCTATTGATTGGCAGAGAGAGATAATAGTAACCACCACGTTCTAAGGTTGCAGGAATCTCAGTGGATTTTCAAAGGATTGTTCTTGGCCCTCCTGCCCTCAACCTTTTCACCCCAATACACAGTAGCACACCTTTGGACAGAGGCACTGTGGGACTTTCCCAGCTGCCCTCTAAAGTACAAGGTCAAAGATGCAAATAACACAGACCTCGCTGGATCTGTGGTCTGATACTGTAAATAGCATCTAGGCAAGAAGTGGAGTACAGCCCAATAGTGCTAGCAAGTCATTCGATAAGAACTGGGATTGGTGACGCCCACTTTTTGAGAGGCTGAATAGGTCACTGTGTGTTTCCAACCTTAAAAAAAAAAGAAAGAAAGAAAGAAATATTATTTGGAGGAGAGTGAAAAGCCTCCAAATGAGGCTTTTCCCCACTTCCTGGGTATTGATGAGTTCTATTCTGGATGGAGTCTTTGTTGCTCACACCTATGGCTGAGTTCACACAAGTACAGAATCAACAAGGTCACTCTTCTACTTCCGTAAGGACTTCTAGGATTGAATTTCTTTAAGATTTTAATTCAGCTATAACCAGTCGAGGTGTTCAGAAATTACAGGAGACTGGCAAACAGTCTTGAGTGCTCCTAAAAGCTACATTTCTGTATTAGGGTACAAGGAAGACTGAAATCATGTTAGCTGAAAGGCCTACTCGAAAACAAAGCAACATAGCACAGAGCACTTCTTTATCTGCGTAGCCCTGCATAGATCAATGGAGCTACTCAGCAAACCAGGCCTGCTGAATCAGGCCTGGAAAAGGGGCTTCCTCTGCTGAAGTTTGTCGAGATGTGAAGCCATCTCTGTGTCAGCTCCTCTGAGGCCTTCACCAGTAATAAGATCAAGCCAGTACAAAGGGGGCGTTGAGAAAACGGCCTGCCAGAGCCACAGCGCTGGGGAATAATCCAGCTGCAGGCCCTGTCACACACAATCCATCTCTAGCGCAGGGAGGAAGGGGAGGAGGGATGCCTCCTCCTCCCGCCAGCAGAGCCAGCACCCGGCTGTGCCCAGCCACCCCATCACCAGCCTCTCGGGCCTGGCCAGGCCAGCTGCACGGCCTATCAATCACAAATAAGGGCTCGCAGCCGAGAGGCTGGGAACCGGCCCGCTTTATTTTACTGGTTTGAAACTTCTAATTTATGAAAATGCTCTGAGAGCCTGGATCTGGATCAAGTTTTGCTGCTCAATATTTATGAGAGCCTCACCTGCCTCACTGGAACGGGTGTTGCAGGCACTTTGATTAATGGATTGAGAGAAAAAATGTATAGTTTCCCTGTTGCCTCAGTAAGCACCTCCCTGTATCTTGTGCCGGGAGGCTATTTTACAGCATCACAGCCCTCAGTGAATCTCCACCGATTGCTTGCTGCCTGCCTGCTGCAGCTCTCTGCTGGGAGGCGCTGGGTGGAAGAGCACCACAGTGCTATGTCAGGTAGAAATAGCCCCTCTCTGTACAGCAATAAAAGCACCAACTTAAAATATCACCCCATGGCAGCTGCAGCTCAGGGAATAAACTAAGTTCTCCTCTGTACTCAGAGAGCACCCACACACTCTAAGGAGAGATTTCTGCTGTGGCATGACTGCTCTTCCAAGGCAACGGCAGCATGGCTTTTAGTTTTAGCAGAAGTCTGCAGATTCAAGTGGCTTCATGAAGCCCAAGCATTTGTTGGGCCCTATCCCTCTGCCTTTCCTCATCAGCCACCTTTGGCTGTGAAATTAGTGTTAGGTTCAACTTTACGCAAGCCTGCTGCCTTCAAATCAAGCTTAGGTTCCCTTCAGCACTTTGGTGTACAGTTCAAACACTGAAGCAGCAAACCCACAGCTCCCAAAAACCAAAGATTCCGGCATACAGTCCATTGGGCCAACACTGCTCCTGCCATGACGCACTGAGACCACCAGTTTAATCTATACCCTCCTATAAGCCAACACAAAACTGTTTATCAGATGTAAAAGCAGAGGGAAGACAGGGATCCCAACAGGTTTTTAGAAGCCTCTTGTATGTGCCCCCTGTGTCAGGCATCGCGTTCACACTGTGTTGTGCTGCACAGCATGCTCACCAGCAAATCAGGCAGCACAGGGCTGAGGAAGACAAAAGAGGAGGAAGAGGAAAGCGGAGCATAGTTCCTCCAGGAGAGGGCAGTCCCATACATACACATACCGGGAACTTATACCATATGCTGGAATCAAATCACAGCTATTAATAACGGAAAATTCCCATAACCCCCCAAAACTCCACCAGTCCATCGTCCTACAGGACTGCTTGCTGTAGATAGCTGGAGCCCATGCAGTTCTATAATCCTGCAAACTGTAATATTTTGTATCTACATTTTGATTACTAACTTTCTGCTCCAGTCCAAGTGAGTGACCAGCAGTAATTGTCTGGCATGTAGGGGGATGATGCTGTGAGAGGCCTGCACCCACACTGTAGCTCACCTCAGGCTTTGCCTTCAGGTATCCATCTCAATTCTGCCTAATGAAGCCTCATCCTTCACTCCTGCCCTGGAAACCTGCCACACAGACCAGGTCTGTGCGCATGCACAAAGACTGCTCCAGCTATAGGCTGCCCATACCAGCCCTAACACTGTCATCCCTGCCCGCCTTGCAGCTCCCTGGCCAGGGGTAACTGCACCAGCTCTACTGAACTCCTTCAGCCTCCTCTTCTTCCCATTTCCACATCAGATTCATTCTGTAGCCTGTCTCCGTCTCCCAGGTGTTCCCAGTTTGTCATGTGAAGCACAGTAATTGACATGAGACCCTTCCTCAGGAAGGGAAGGAGCTTCAGTACTGAACAGGTCTGATCCCAAAGGACATTGGGAGGGTTCGGCTGGACTTCAGTTAATCGGTACTGCAAATGAGGTCTCAGCCCACTTGTACTGACCCTGTGATGGATGAGGCTGTACATTACGGCTGCTTCTTACGTCTACATTTTCATCAAAAGATTGGCAGTCTCTGCGGGCCCCAGCAAGATGAAGAGGGCCTTCTGCTTTCCAGGCCCCTTCTCCCCATTCACGCCTTCTCCCTGATTTTTGTATTCAGCTTAGGGCTCTCGTGAGCATCTGAAGGAATTCATTTCCTTTACAGCCCACCCCTCCTTCTCCTGAACAAAAACTGGAGCTGGTTTTTCCAAGTTGGATTCACAGGAGAAATATGAAAGCTAAAGGCACACGGTATAAATAAACATGCAATGGGAACACAAGAGGCAAAACACAGAGGCCCGGCGCAGACTAGAGAGACAATACAGCATAACAAATAGTAAGCTGTGCTTTGCCTGTGGCATTTTCCAGCTACATCAATAATTATATAATACAACCGACGCTGATTTCTCAGGCGCAGATCGATCCCGACTGCGATGCCACCCTGCTCCACGGCGGGTTGTGGGCCAATCTGCTCCTTTCTGGCCTTCGCATTGCCCATGCCGGGGATCGATGACTGCACTTTGCAGGCAGGCCGAGGGCTAGGGAGACGGCTAGTGCATTTTTTGGGTCTGTCCATCACACACCGTGCTGTCAGCGACGCTGCAAAAGGGCTTTTCTCAACTGCCTGTAGAAGCTGTAACCCAGCTAGTGGCTTTGTGCGGGTGCTGTGTGTTGGCGAAGGATTGAAAGAGGATTCATCCCACAAACTGCAAACTTGCACTGCAGGAAGCAATTCAGCTGTCAAGCGTAAGGGTATGAATGCACCCCACTTCCAGCACAACAATTAGAGGGCACAGCACAACTAGAGACGACTGTA
The DNA here is from genome assembly GCA_030625065.1 of Alectoris magna. NCBI lineage: Eukaryota > Metazoa > Chordata > Aves > Galliformes > Phasianidae > Alectoris > Alectoris magna. The sequence goes on from CM060560.1 coordinate 115,273,798, forward strand.
TTCTTCACAACAAAACATAATTCTCTAAACACTGCAAAAGTAATGCTGAAAAATATTTAAAAAAGGGATTATTTTGTGGACGGAGCAGAATGAGCATCTCTGCATCAAAGTTGTAGTTCCCCCTCCAAATTCCCATTTTAAGTGTAAAAAAAGTCACTAAACATTGTGCTGGATGGGGAAGAAAAATGTGAAATCACAATGAAAACACTGAAAAAAGATAACAAACACCACCACCGCCATCTTTTCTGTTTTTAGTTAGGTAGGGATCCCTATGAAGAGGAAGCCTGAAATACAGATTTCAAACCATTAATATCATTATTTAAATGCTTGCCAGAGAGAAGTAGCAGAAGACACGTCCAACCCATGCAACTTCCCACAAATGGCAATTACCTCTAAAAGCTTCCCATACCAAATCTAATTAAACTGATAGAGACATTTGGAAACAAGAATGGATGGATTTTCTTGAGCAAAATGGACATTTTGGGCTAGAACTGACCAATGGAAAAAAAATAAATAAACCAACAGCCTGAAGATGCGGATGGTGCATTCTCACTCTATGCAATTTAGCAGCAAAGTAATTGGCTTTCAGGGCATTTTATTATTTTATCAGGTTGTAAGCTGTCTCTGGTCAGGCTTTGTCTTGTATTTGTTAGACAAGCATTCTGATACCACTACATAAAATGTCAAGTAATATAATTGGGTCCCAGTCCTACAAGGCCTTCCTTCAGACAGAACTCGCGCATGTCAGTGGAAATTTCTACTGATTTCCCTGCTGGAAAGCTGGATTAAAGGTCTTCCTGCTGCAAAAATTGAAAAACTTATAACACTGACACACTCATCTTGCCAATCAAAGAGCAATAAAAAGTAGAAGTGACCCTGAAAGACAGCAACGTAAACACAAGAAATCTCCAAATTAATAAAAACAACACTCACATCCATTGGCCTATGAAAGGTTGTGGTACATTTCATTACCACTGCAGTCATACAGATAAATCCTTGAGTACCACAATGGATAGGCCATAGCACAAAATCACCACGGCAAAGCCGGATATTCTCCACAGTACCCCAGTTACAGCCAGAAGCAGAGGCTTGCTCCTCTCTCCTATTTCTCTTTGGGACTATGAGGGAATCATTAACTATGCAGGTTACTCCAAAAATAATGCCTCCTATTTGTTTCCATGGAAACAACAACAGATACAAAGAGTACAATAACACTGTTTGATACACAAATTCTCAGCTACGAAACACTGTTTTTTCAAGATAGTCACCATCATTAGCCAATTAGCATGGATAAGCTGATCGAGATGCTCTTCATTTCATGGTGTGAATCACAGAATCACAGAATTGTAGGGGTTGGAAGGGACCTCCAGAGATCATCGAGTCCAACCCCCCTGCCAAAGCAGGTTCCCTACAGCAGGTCGCACAGGTAGGTGTCCAGGTGGGTCTTGAATATCTCCAGAGAAGGAGACTCCACAATCCCCCTGGGCAGCCTGTTCCAGTGCTCCGTCACCCTCACTGTAAAGAAGTTCTTGCGCGCATTCGTGTGGAACTTCCTATGCTCTAGGTTCACCCCATTTCCCCTTGTCCTGTCCCCTGTGAAGGGCATGCATGGCATCCAGAACTTGGTATGTCTTTCATGTCACTGTCACCCCTGCTCACATGCACCACCCACCACCTCACTGTGCCCACATTTTCTGTTTGGCCTCCATAAACATTCAGCAACTATTGATGAATATCAGTGGGTGCCATTTCTTCTGCATGGAGGAATTCAATGACACTCCTTTGCTTCATGCACACTTCCATGTCAGATGCCATTTTGTTAGACTGCTGCTCTGCTGCCATCGGTCACACGGCAACAACACTGAATGGAAAACTGGTGAAAAGGTTCAACCTCTGCTGCCATACTACCAACATCATACTCCAACTTCGTGGGCCAACATAATAAAATAGCAGGCACTACTTTTTAGCAGCCCCTGTTGATACTTCAGCTGAACTGTTATGCATGTACCTCCTAAGAATTCAGATAGTATGGATGTAAAAGAATTCTTCTGACATATCATGCATTGTGTTTGCTGCAATCGATGCTCCCAAATGAGTTTTGATCACATGAATGGACCAGAGTAAGCATGCTTTCAGTTTGTGCTAGGGTTAGCCAAGACACAAAGAACTGTTGGTCTTACTATTGGCCTTCCCTCTGTTAATAACTGATAATAGGTACAGTGCCTCTACGGAGAATGCACAACAATTATTGCATTATAAAATATTATAAAGCATCTTGCATTTGTGAAACAAAGGCTTGGGTATTATTTCCCCATTACTGATGAGAAATGAAAGCCAGGAGAAAGCATGCCATTTGCTGAAGATTGCTTACTCTACCACAGTATTTTTTGCAAGTGGAACTGAACTTGCTGATGCCAAGCCAAATATCCTTCCTCTCTTGCAGATGCATCAGGAGAATGATGGAATGAGTTAAAACTGGGGAGCTACTGTGGTCCAGCTGATCAGCAATAGCACATTAAGCCACAGCAATCCGACTTTCAAATCAGCATCTGCCCACTGGAGTGGCTGCTTTTTTCATTTTCAACCACTATCAATTCAATGCAGTTCAGAGCTGCTTGATTCAAACTAAACCAAAATAACCTGCCCGGGCCCAGGGCATACACAATGAATATTTACAGAAGTTTTACCAGCAAAACCATGCGGGTAGACAGAACCCAAATATTTGCTGGATAGGGAAACAAACAGATTAACACAACCTGCACTGGCACTGTGTTCTGACACTTGCTGTTTACCTCTCCCTGCCATCTAATCAAGTCCCTTTGGAAGAATTTTCTGCAAGGGTTCTTTCTCCATTGCATGCTGATGACTGACAATGCAGTCAGCATATTGTAAATGGGAGCTGCTTTCCCCGGTGAAGAGACAAACCCTAATTTGCCATAGCCCTGGGTCAGATGCAAGTTAAATGAGCTGGAGCAGGATACAGCCACACCCTCCATCACTGGGCTGTGCAAGCTGCACGCGTATACACAAAATCAATTACTTAGGGCTCTTCTGAATGCACCAGGAGAAAATTACATCTGAGCTCTGGCCTCAGCCAATCAATCCTACAGTAGCCTGATTTTTCTAGGAACGATGCTGCAGGCAAGGCCTGTGTGACCTACAAAGGGAAAGGTCTCCATGCAGTGAGCTCTATAAACTCTGCTCATCTGTTCCTTCTCAGTCTCACTATTGCCTCTGTCCATGGGTTTGTTTTGTCACCCTCTCTACAAAAGCTATCTTTGCCCAAGCAGGACATCAAATAGCGCGCAACTCATGACACCAACTGCAAGTCAAATACCAAATACCAAGTTCATTTGCAACTGTAGGATTGGCATGCAGGAAAAAAAAACAAACCAAAACTCACCTTCTTCATTCATTTAGTAACCACTTGCTAAGATTTATCTGGTTCCAGGCATTACAGACTGAGAAAAAGTGACAGACAGAATAAGCTGCACTATTCAAGGTTGCTTCACAAGCTAGAGAAAACAAGGATTAAAATAACCAGGCCCCCACTTGTTCTCTTCCAGTGCTTATCAGGCCTAACAAACTTACAAGTCTCCTGAGAATCCCACCAATAGGAGAAGGTACGAAAGAGAGGGGAAACTGCTTTAGAAAAATAGTCTTGTAAAAAATATAAATATATATAATAATTATTCACATAATTATTACCTTCATTTATGCCTTTAACAAGTGCCAAGGGGTCTCACCAACAAAAGGAGGCACATCCAACCTAGTGAGATGTAATTTCTGTTGATTTACTTGAATGGTAATTATGAGCTTATCAACACAAAACAAAGATTACCAAGAAGTAATTAGCACTACTAATCATAACCACGCTAAGTCTGTCACTACAGCTTTGTCACTCTGTCCATCCGCACTCATCACACAGATGCTGGAGGCAAACAAGGCTACCAGCAGTGAGTTCCCCTTTAGTTTTTATACTGTAAGCAAAGACTTCTATTCTAGATTATTCTGGAAAAACTTTGTTTTTTCCCCTAGCCCTTTCAGACCAGGACTCAAGTCAGGGAGCCAAAAGTCAGTGGCTCCACCACCTTGCAATCTCAGTCTCTCCTTTGCCTTAGGTCAAAGGTGCTCTGCAGGTGAATTCTCACTGCCTGCAAAAGGGCTTGTGCACTTTACAGACTGATGATTCATCCCAAGATATGACTTAAATGCATCAGAGATCGAGTCTCATTTATCACTGATGGGCTTTGCTTTCCCTAGTGACCAAACTCCAGATTTCTAAAGGCTATTTAGATGCTTTAACAGTAGCTTATAAAACTAATGCACAAAAAAGCCAGGTTTTAGGCAATATAAATAAACATCCACAAGTGTAGCTAAACGGATACAGAAAAATTCAAACTCCTGTTATATTTATATCTATATATACTTAAATCATTTAGGAAGATGAAGTCTTCAATTCTTCACTTACTGGACTATCTTCTGTCCTGCCTAAATTGAGAATCTGTTCTAAAGACAATCTTGGTATTAGTCAATATGATTCAATTTGCATAATAAGATCTCCCCTGAAGAACAACTGAGAATTTCAAAGGCTGAGATTGTGGGACAGGAATTAAAAAAGACAGGCTTGGTGATTTCCAGGTTATGTCAGACTGCAGCAAATTACATCCTATAAGCTCTGTGCAACCATAGGCACAGTGTTTGCATTAGCATATCCTCCTCTTCATGAGTCAGGGTTCCGGTACATCAGATATCTACCTAAAACAATTAAGAACTTGCTGAATTTCTCAGACTTGGGTACAGCTTAACCCCCTATAGGATCATTTTAGGGGTTTTTTTGTTGTTTTTTTTTTTGTTGTTGTTTTTTTTTTTTTCCCAGGACTACTATAATTGGAAAACATATAGCAAAATTTAGCCTCGGGTTTATCAGATAAAAAGGCTCTCATTAAAAAGTCAATGTTTACCACAGCACCTCACAACGGACTCTCTTTCAAAATAAGCCGATCATCTTTTCTGTTCTATAAGGAGCATACAGAAGAATGTCACTAGTGGCAAAAGTACTTGTGGAATTCCACTTGTGGAATCTTTTTAATAATGACATTCATGTTGACCCAAAAAAAAAAATTAAAAGCACACCAATGGTTAGAACAACACAAAGCTAACCTCAGAACTTTAGAAGAACTTGGACTGCGCCTGGACATAGTAAAAACACTGATACGACACCAGAGAACTTTTCAAGCCCAGTTTGCCACATATATTTGCCACACACATTTGCCACACATGGCTGTCAGGCAGTTGATTACATTTTCTCCTCCAAGCCAAGCTAGGCATCCAAGGCTCACTGCAAATCAACCAGTAAGACTGTCAAGAGAATAACTACTCAGAAGGTAGCAGATACCAGACATGCTCAGAGGGATGTTAAACCAAAACCTCCTCACCTGTGAATTCTGGATAACTGTTCAAGTCCATGGGTATAGAATTAACACGTCAGGTACTCTGCTGTGGCTGCAACACCGTATTTTGTACTTGTATTTCAATGACTCTTATATCGTAGGTGCCGGTCCTCCAGCTGACAGAGGTATCTGAACAACGCCTGGACCATTATGATGAGGTTCTATTGTTAAGCACTGAGAATACATCTATTAGTGTTCAAGACAACATTGGCTTTCTTGTGGAAGCAAAAGAAAAAAAAAAAAAAAAATCCATGCACTCATTAGCCTCTGACACAGCGTTTATGATGCGTATAAAAATTGGGCTGCTATGTCTAATAAACAGAAGAGAGCCCACGCAGATTTAAGTACTCAGACAAATATAACGTGTTGCACTGCGGAAAGGCAGAACTATCCTACAACAAACATAATGCAGTTCTTCACCAATTTTGCTGGATACATCTCTTCTCCATTAATGCAACCCTGGCTGTCAGTGCCAGTGGTTTTGCTAACTCCTGGCCAGGATTAAACAGTCACCAAATTGGGAGTTCCCTGCAGTTCTACCTAAAAAGGTATACTTGAAAGAAATGTGGGTCAATTCACAGAAAATGTTCCTTTCTACAACATGCAAGAGTGGGATGAACAAGAAAAGAACCCATTTTAAAACAGTACATTATAACTCCAGGGCTCCAAAGGTTTATTTCATTTCAAATTAGTGCCTTCCTGCTCATTTTAACATTACTTCATGAAAAGTTCTCTGCATTAGAGAGAGATCTCAGGGCTTGGCTTTCCTCCTCCCCACTCTCCAGTCACTCTTCTCAGGTTCCCTGAGTTCAGCTGCATTGCACAGCAATGACAATCCCCAACTCAGCTGCTTTGTATATGGCCCAGCGAACAACCAAGACAGTAGATCAGGAAAGAGGATCTCCAGTAACAGAGAATATCAGTTCTCCGTAAGAATTCAAAGAAGGTGTCTAACAACAGTTAGATCACAGAATCATAGAACCACCAAGGTTGGAAAAGACCTACAAGATCATCCAGTCCAACCGTTCACCTATCACCAATAGCTCCCACTAAACCATGTCCCTCAACACAACATCCAGTCGTTCCTTGAACTCTCCCAGGGTCAGTGACTCCACCACCTCCCTGGGCAGCCCATTCCAGTGCCTGACCACCCTTTCTGAGAAGTAATATTTCCTAATGTCCAGCCTGAATCTCCCCTGCCTCAGCTTGAAACCATTGCCTCTAGTCCTATCACTAATGACAAGAGAGAAGAGGCCGACCCCCAGCTCACCACAACCTCCCTTCAGGAAGTTATAGAGAGCAATCAGGTCTCCCCTGAGCCTCCTCTCCTCCAGGCTGAACATTCCCAGCTCCTTCAGCCTCTCCTCATATGGCCTGTGCTCCAGACCCCTCACCAGCTTTGTTGCCCTTATTTGAACACGTTCCAGGGCCTCCATGTCTTTCTTGCAGTGAGGGGCCCAAAACTGGATACAGTACTCGAGATGCGGCCTCACCAGTGCTGAGTACAGGGGGAAAATGATGGACTGCTCCATCCTATTTAATAATACTGGGAAGAGCAAAGAATTTGACTGTCAAAAAAACAGTGAGATGAAGAAGAAAAAAACAAATAAATAAATAAAACATGGACACACAGATTCCCAAGCTCATACTGACAGGATCTGCATATTGACATACAGCAGCCAAGCATCAGTGCCAACCAAAACAAATCTCATGCTGGTTTCCACAGGCAGCTTGCGGTGGGTTTCTGTGGGATACTTGCTTATCCTTTCTGTGCTTCCGTTTTATTGTAGGGAAGCGTTAAGTCTCCACGAAGAAAAGAAAAAAGCACAACGCTTCCTACATTATATCAATTAAATAAAAATACTTATAAAATACACTATTACCAGCCTTCTTCACTAGCTATACAGGATATCCAGGCAAGAAAAGAAAAAAAAGGGATAACTCCCACTGAGTTTCAGAATGTTAAAATGGATAGCTAAGGTAGCTTTCACATTTGCTCAGCACAATGCCCAGGAATGGGAAGAGAATTTTGCCCCTTTCTCAGAATAATAGCATACTGAATTTTTACTATGGATCACAGTAGAATTAACATTCACACTTCCAGCCAGAATTAAAGTGGCTTTAATTTGATTTAGTTTAATTCCCTTTAAAGGAAAATTAAACTAAAATCAGATGAACACCTTTTTAAATTCTGAATGTGTGTGCGCACGCATCAGTTTAATACAGTTTACATAATCCACTTGAAACCCACCTTGTTACTTAATTCAGATCAACTTTGCTGCATGCTCCTGCTGAGACAAGCCCTTAGAGATAACATTATCCATCCTCAAGGAACAGTCGCATTTCATTATCGACACCCAACTCTAGAGAGAGCAACTCCGAAGGGGACTGTGTAGCTGCACACAATTTATATGTCTGTCAAACAGAGAACAACGCTCTGTATATAGCTACAATAGCAATTAATATACTGGGGGTTGTTTTTCCATTAGTCACTAATTACACGGTAGTTCAGTAATGCTGAAGTCTTGTTCTTGGCAAAGGAGCCATAACTCCAAAACTACCGAGTTGATAGTTCAGAGTCTGTTTTTTGTTTGTCCGGGAGTAGCTTGCACTTTGGTGATCGGTTAGCTGAAAGCACCAGTGGTTATACAGATCCAGAGGCAACTGCTGCGTATTGCAGACCCCTCTTTAAGAACTTCTGAATTACGGCATTTGCATGAGACAAGTCAAGGTGAGTTCAGTGACTGAACAGAATTGCTTCTCGTCTTTGTCACAACATATAAGAAGAACAGTTTGTCACCGAAGATTTTTGCTTCCACTTACAAAATACAGGAGTACTGTGGCAACCTTACTCCCGTATTGTTTCATTAGGCTCTTGCAAACACAAGAAAACGCCATATCTGCTTGAAATTGGTTTTGAAGGTCTCGTGTTTTTCCAAGACATCTTCAAAAAGCTAAAACATAAAAATATTGATAACAACAAAAAAGAAGTAGATGGTGAAGGAAAATGGAATGGAAATTAAAAAAACACCAATGCCATTTTTTAAAAAGGATGCTGCAATAATCTCCAGTGAGTTCAGGAAGAAGAGCATCAACAGGCTCACTCCATGGCTTTCCTTCTGATTTTCTTCCCATGTCCTTTCTCTCCATTGCTCACTGCAGTTTTACTCTAAGAACGCCTACAGATCTGCTGTACTTGGTCTGACGTTGTTTGATGAGAGAACAGCAGAACCAGAGAACCTATCATCCTTCTTCTGACCCTACTGGTCCATAACAGAATAGGACACTAGCATAATTGTTTTACATGTTTTTGTCCTGAAGAAAGCATACAGGGCGTGAGGAATTTTGCAAAAGGCCAATTTATAAAAGCAGCAATTTCCAATCAACTCCTCTGATTAGCATTTAGTGGAAGCTTTTCCTCTTTCCCCAATGACAGGTCTCTCCGGGGATCTGTGATTTGAGCAAGCTCTCTCTTGATAAGAGAAAAAAGGGATACAGACAGTGTTACAGAGACAGCGTTACATGTTTTGGTGTTGGTTTTTTTTAAATGAAAGCCTATACCTCTAGAAGTTGATCACTGGAACAAGTCAATGAACCATTTTGATCTCATTATTTAGAATTCAAACTTTTAAAATTAAAGCTTAATCAACTCATCCATTGCCCATCCCTCTCAATCTTGAGTCAACAACTACAGGGAAACAAAATGCCTCATGTTCTCTGATGGAAAGGGACCTTGGTGTACTGATAGACAGTCGGCTGAATATAAGCCATCAGTGTGCCCTGGCAGCCAAGAAGGCCAATGGCATCCTGGCTTGTATCAGGAATGGTGTGGTGAGCAGGACTAGGGAAGTCATCCTGCCCCTGTACTCAGCACTGGTGAGGCCTCACCTCGAGTACTGTGTTCAGTTTTGGGCACCTCAGTACAGAAAGGACGTGGAGGTACTGGAGCAGGTCCAGAGAAGGGCAATGAGGCTTGTGAAGGGCTTGGAAAATCAGCCCTATGAGGAGAGGCTGAGGGAGCTGCAGCTGTTTAGTCTGGGGAAGAGGTGGCTGAGGGGAGACCTTATTACTCTCTTCCAGTACCTGAAAGGTGCTTACAGAGAGTGGGGCTGGTCTCTTCTCACTGGTGACAGGTGACAAGACAAGGGGAAATGGCCTCAAGTTGCACCAAGGTAGGTTTAGGTTGGACGTTAGGAAACACTTCTTTACAGAAAGGGTGGTTAAACATTGGAATAGGTTCCCCATGGAGGTGGTTGAGTCACCATCCCTGGATGTGTTTAAGAGCCGTTTGGATGTGGTGCTCGGAGATATGATTTAGCAGAGGGTTGTTAGAGTTAGGGTACTATGGTTAGGCTGCGGTTGGACCTGATGATCTTTGAGGTCCCTTCCAACCTGAGTGATTCTATGATTCTATGTTCCCTCTTCTTTTCAGTGCCAGTGCTGCAAATGGTGGAAGGGTGGGGGAGAAAGATTCTTTACACTTTGATCAGTACTTTTATTTGAAATTGCCTATATCATATCTGTATATTATACATAAAAATCAGGAAAATCTCACGCAGTTGACTTCAAACTCAATGCCAAAGTGCCAAGTCAACCGCCAAACTGACCAGTTCTTCATTGTGTATGGTGAATGCCAGTAAAGAAGAAAAAAAAAACAACACAAGAAAAGAAGAACAACAAAAACATCAGCAACATAATGGAAATTCAATCACTTCCTTAACTATTCACAGACTATTACTCTGCTCCGCAAGCTACAAGTGAAGGTAATTGAGAAGATGGATTGAATGATCCAATAGGTTTAACTTCTGCAAGGCTTTTTTTTTTTTTTTTTTAATGATAAAGACTTTTTCTCAGCTTAAATCAATGTAGTGCCACATTCTTATCCATGGCACTAGAGAAATATTAAAAAAAAAAAGCAAAAAAAAAAAGCACGCATTAGCTGAACTTCTCTTCTAAAAGTAAGGTACCTTTGCAGCAAGAAGTAATAAAAATGCAGAGAGAAGATTGGGACCCATCGCACAGAGAGCATCCTTTATGTGTAGAGGAAGGTGGGGCTGAAACTTCCTTTGTCTTCATTTTCATTGAACAGACAGGTAAAGCTGAGGCCTAAACTGATTAATGGAATGACTTAAAGAAAGTCTGTGGCAAAGGCAGGAATTAAGCTCAGCTCCCCTGAGGATCAGTCCAGTATTTTTACAAGCCCATATCTTTCCATTCTGAAGCACTATCTTTTTCCTTTGTAATTATACAGCATAGATTTGAGAGGGGCCGATTTTACCTGTCCTTGTACTGAAAGAGCTTACAGCGATGAAGTGGGGAGGAACTGCCCTGCCAGCCTAAGAAAGCTTTTTCTTTGCTTAATTCCAGGCTACTATGTTTTCAGAAACAGAAAATACTGCATAAGCAACAGCACTGAACCATTCTGAGGGCAGACTGAAAGAGCTTTTAATACTCTTCCATTTTAATTGCTGGAGCTTTTATTGCAGGTAGTATATGGTTACAGAATAATGTGTATGAGTTTAATGTCTGGTATGATAATATGCAAGGTGAAGATATTGAAAATTCAATTAAAACATAGTTTAGGGTACTGGTTAATTTTAATTTCCAGCCCCCTTTGCCCCCATCCACCTACTTAGCATCCAGAAAGCTTCTCCAGATACCTGAAGCTAGAAGTTATACACTACATCTTTTCTCTGGTAATGCAATTTGAAGTTTGTTGTACTTCTTTACCATCTTCTGTATGACTACCTGAAAACCTCCTTAAGCAACCCCAGAATCCCCATGCTCCTTAAACAGAAAGGAACCCAGAAGTGTCAAAACTGAAGTAGTTCCTATCAAGAACAGAACAAGATGAGAACTCTGATGTCCTGTCTCTTAACACTAAGCTCTACATCGCTCACACTTACTGGAGCTTCCTTAAAAAAAAAATAAAAGATTACTGTTGCCTTTTTGAGCAGGTTCAGAGAGGAAACACAAATTATTTTACCGCAGAAAAGCAACTCCCTCCTCTGCAGTTCCCATTTACCTCAAACTAGCACAGTTTTTGCCATCCAATCTCTCAGAAGAGCTCCAGCTGTTCACCAGAGTTTTTCTATGAACATTCATAAAGTATATGGGAGAGCATACTACGGTTGCTTGCTAAACTGAAGGTGTTGAGCATCCCTCCACATCACAAGATCTCCTCCAGACAAGCACTGCTGGGACAGAAAAGAGATTCTTTTTCTACATGCTTTCTCTGACAATGCTCAGCAACACCTGGCATGGAAACTGAACATGAATTATGTCAGATTTCAGAGAGCATATACCTGAAGTGTTTACACGGCCTGAAAAAAAATCCCATCCTGACCAAAGGAACAGCAGCTGTTGTTCTTGTCAAAACAAACATTATCACTAATCTACTAGCTTCTGAAACACGTCCAACATTCCAATTTTTTTTTTGTAATTAATTGTATTTGTAATTGTGAAGTATTACATACATGGCATTGCCTTATTTCAATGGAGGCTCACAGTTTCTATAGACTCATAGAGTGGTTTGGGTTGGAAGGGACCTCCAAGACCACCTAGTCACAACCCCCTGCTATAGGCAGGGACACCTCCCTCTAGACCAGGTTGCTCAGAGCCCCATCCAGCCTGGCCTTGAATGCTTCCAGGGAGGGGGCATCCAGAACCTCGCTGGGCAACCTGTTCCAGTGTCTCACCACCCTCACAGTAAAGAATTTATTCCTAATATCTAGTCTAAATCCACCCTTTTCCAATTTAAAGCCATTTCCCCTCATTCTGTAGCTACATGCCCTTATAAAAAGTCCCTCCCCATATTACAGGAAAAGCAGCACACTGGGTTCCAAAACATTTCATAACCAAACCTACCCTCTACACAGTTTGTATAGACTTAAGGATTTAGATTAAGCACCATGGAGACCAGTCCCAAGTAAACTGGCAAATGGGCTCTGAGAGGCATCAAAAGAGTCAATGCAATATTTATAACTGTCATTAGGCCCACACGATGACCAAAAGCAAGCCTCATTCCTGTTTTACAGAGAGGAAAAACAAAGCAGAGCAAATCTCATAATTAAGCAATGAAAGGAACGATAAACAAGTGAATAAATGCACCCATCCTTGGATCAGTACATAGATCTGTCACTCAGCGTTACCTAGAGAGACTGTCAGTCAATGCACTTGGATCTGTATGGATTACGGCGTACTCAGATGAACTCCTTCTACCCTTATGGTTCTCATGAGCCCCCTGTACACCACTGCCAGCATCTTTTTTTTGTTAACTGACTTCATTTTGCTTGCATGTGAAGTAACATGTGAGCCTCTCCAAAGCCGCTTCTTGCTAGCTCCCTTGGTCAACAAAACCGACGGAAGGAGGAAACTGAGGGAAAGATGTGCACCTTTACAGCAGGGAGCTGGAGGAGAAGAGTGGGAACCTCCTTCTCTAGAGATACCATTGTCCTGCAGCAGATGCTTTGAAGTCTGCCTGGATGTAAATACACGACGAGGCCAGCAGGCAGCAAGTGCAAAAAAAGCCAGTGTATTAATGCTGAATAATAACAGGAGAAATCCACCCTCCATTATTTCCCTTTGGGTCTTTTGAATGTGTTGCTTCACTTACCTCCTCCTGAGAGCTGCTCTCTCCAGAGGAGAATAGCTGCACGTGCCCCACTTCCCACACTGCTGCTGATTTGAACACATAGGCATTGCTGCTAGGTGAGTGCCATTTGAATTGACAAACTGGGATTTCTGCCGCGCGCTTCACACTTAACGCAGCCCTGCCTGGGCTTTGAAGGCAACGGCTTGTTGCCTTAGGGTCTGAAACTAACAAAGCTGAGCAGAACAAGCCCAGGGCTCCCGTTGGATTGCTCGATCAAAGACAATATTAAACAGCACTGTTTTCATAACTACTATTCTGGGGCACTTGAATAGCAAGACAAAGGAGATGAAGTTAATTTCTGTTATCATAGCCTGGTGCAGCTGCAAGGGCCATGGGAGAAGCCAACTTCTCTTTATGGCTTACACAGCCCGTGCCTTTGCAGAAGCTCCCATTAAGCAAATAAGGCTTCAAAAGCTTGTCAAATGCATCCCTATTCCTTCCCCCAGACATTTTCCACATCTCATTACAGACACCAGTGAGCCTCCCTCTCTTCAACCACTTCTCTACCCCTCACAGCTCTCTGCTTCACCTTCTCTGTCAGCAAGCAGTACAGCCTACTTTCACGCTTAAGAAGGTCTGAACTTGGGAAATCGTCTCAAATAGAGAAGAGGTACACCAGGAGATGCTCTGCAACCAATCTAGTTCACTACAGTGGGAAAATATCTTAGCCTTCAATTTGTGTGTGGCCAGATGGGGATTATCAAGACCTAGCCTATTTTTGTTGAGGCGTTGTCATAGTATGCATTATACTCATTTTTACACACCTAGATATATCTGGTGATGGAGGTCACCCAACAGTATTGCACGACTAAGCGGAATCTGTCTCCTGAGTACAAAATCTGCCTGGGATGTTTGAGACAATTTTAAGATGACCTTCTTATAGTACTGTGGTCCCAGAACTCAGAAACACCTTGGGATCAGTTTTCATCTCCTTACTACTTGTTCACAACTGAGAATTCAGATCATTTTTGGAAATACAAGCACATGGTAGAACATTCTTGCACCCTCAGCTTGACCACAGTGAGGACAAGGAGACCGAGAAAACTGAATTACTATGAAAAACCTTCAAATTAGATGACTAACAGGGAGGAAGGTTTCAAAGAGCTTTGTTTAAAGCCTCTCTCTTCATATCTTGGGTTATTTGCCTGAGATCAGTCAGATAAAAGGGAAAGGGGAAAAAAAAGTGTTTTCCAAATTAGGGATAGGATGTAAAAATAGTACTCTGCTTGAGACAAGCAGGGTGCTGCAGGAACTGCCTTGACTGCATCAATGGAGAGAATACCACTTAAACTGAAACTTCACCTTAGGGTCATTAGCATCTAGGAAGATGTTTCCAGAAATGCTATGACTCCAGCAAGGCAAGCGCTTTATGTTAATAAATCTCATCTTGGATTTCACAAGCTACTTTCATTCACACTTTGCTCTGCTCTCAACTTCCTGATTGGATGAGAAGGCACTAAAATTTATAAAAGAAGAGGTGTTTCACTGGAAAATTTCTGACTATATTCGGTGTTGATGCCCATGAAACAAAGACTTGAAGCTCACAGTGGAAGGATATTTCATTTCCTATATGCGTATACCTCAGATATCTTTTTGAGACCAGGGTTTTACTAGAGAAGGGTCAAAACAGATCTCATACAATTTCAGAAGAACAAAATTGTCCATTCTAATGGATGAAGGAATAAAAAGAGTGAGCTGTTCTCAATCCATAAGAGAAGTAGCCAGACTTTACAGTTTTAAAGCAAACCTTCTGGATGTAAATTGCTACATTATTTAAGTTTATTGAACATCTAACACCAGGAAATGTGCAATTCATGAAATTTTCAGTGAAGATATATGAATGAGACTTCCTGATACATTTTTAAAATGTGAAATTATCAAAGTTTTATGCAGTGCCGACTTTGGCCATATATGGTAGAGTTAATTGAAAGTGCAGTCCTAGCTTTAAAAGGGTTTATGTGAGACTGGCAATATGTATTTTATTGTCTCTTAGTCATTTGCAACTCAAAGATGCTCAAGATTATACATGAAAAGTTGTTTCTTCTCACTGCCAGCCTGCACAGCAAGACGCTATTGGAGCTGAGAATCCAGGTAGATGCTTTGCATCTTGCACTCTTATCACCTGCTCTGTCATTTCTGCAAGCTAAATAACATGGCTAGCTATCCTCATGCAACCCTTAAGCCTCATACAAAACCCCACGAGGAATTTGCTCACATCACAGGGAGGATGGAAAATCCTCCATTAGGAATATCCTAGATAAAAGGAACAAACCAGAAAGAAATGAATTTCACAGTGCCGGCAGAAAGTAGAAGGGTAAAGGTATCCTCACTCAAGGAGGGCAGAACTGTCTTTGATCAAAACATGTAAGCATTACAACCTCTTCTTTTAATTCCCCCTCAAGGAAATGCACCAGCTCAGAGTGTTCATGGTCTCAAGTTGGAACAGAGACTGTAGAGGACAACCAAGTCAAGTGACAGATCTTTAACCTCCTAGATAGAGATGGCATAAATCCAGCCTGAAGCCTCTGCTCCCTGAAACTGGATTAAGGACTCTACACTGAGTCTACCTAAAGTAGGCAAATAGCCCTTACAGCTATTTTTTGACCCTGCCTGTCATTAAAAACAAACAAGCAAACATTTGCAGGTTGTTAGGTAACCCGCTACCGCAGAACAACAAATAAAACCACAGACCAAACCCTCAACTCTGATGTGGAATTCATAGCTTCCAACCAACTTTAGGCCATACCTTCTGAGTACTACCCTGGTGCAACAGGTAGATATCATACAACCTGTTGGACTACTCTGCTTTGATACACGGACATCTTCAAGCTTTTATTTTGGGAAATAGGCAAGAAACTGGTGACGTGGCTGTAAAACATAGACCTCCATACTCATGATATCATCTGCTGAAATACCTGCAAGGCCTGCATTCTGCAGGTGTCCCTGCCCTCAGAACCAACTATCATTTCCCAGCCATCTGCTATGACAAGCTGACGCTTTCCCGCAGCCTGGCCTTCATTGCAGCAAGCCAGAGACATAGCACTCGTGCATTCAGCAGTGTGAACTCTCTTCCTGCTTCTGTGTGGCAGATACAGGTTTTTTTGTTCTCCTCCCATGGAAGCCCATGACTGAACACTGGGAGGCACAGCACTCAGACTCCACCATGTCTAGTGATCAGAAATATGTCTTAGGTAGGAAGGAAACACTTCCACAAAGAAGATCAGTTTGGAGATCAATGTGCTTTCTGAACTATGGGATGACCAGATCCCATTCTGTTTTGGAACGGAAACTTAGCTCTGAATATCTCATTTGCACAAGCTTGGATCAGTCACCACTCCTTTCAGAAAGGACATCCAAGTCACAAGAAATCCTTTTTAGTGCTAGTTTTTATTAAATATCCCTATTTTTCCAAGAAGTTTCTGCCTCAGTGTATTTGTGCAATCATTTTTACAGCACTAACTCTAACTAGTATCAAGAGTACTTACTAAAATAGCGTCAATCCACTTTTTACTCACATGCCTGAACAAAGTAAAAAGTAAGCCAATTACTTTTTCATTTCTTTTTTGGGAAGAGAGTCTCCCTGTAAACACTGCTATTAAACAGTGCTGTTGTTAGATATCCACACTGTGAATTTTAGAGGATGGGTACCTAGGTTGTTCTACATTTTGGATTTGAAATTCTTCAGTTTTTCTTCCCGAACTCAGCATACAACAAAGCAATTGCAAATTTGACAGCAATCACTCTCTTCCTTTCTGCACTCTGGGTCTCACATTTCCTTACAGGAGTTACGGTTTGTGCAACCCACGGAGCAACCCAACAGCACTATTCCTTACAACCAGCAGCAGGAGTGTATTTCAAGGCCCCCTGTGGCTACAACATTACACCGGTGTCTAAAGAAGGAGACAGTGTCATGTGTTGACTCAACATCTGGGTGTGATGTGACAAGCACTCGGTCGGGGGTTACAATGAGATTAGCAAAAATCCCATGGAACAATGATTAAAAGGTGCTGTAACGAATCCATTTGCTGCATGCAACAAACACAATTACTAGACAAATTACCTCTCTCCCACCCCATCCTATCCCTGCAGCAAGCGAGGACTGGAGAACATTTATCCCTCAGGCTCCAAACCTTGGCTAATTTTTAAGTGGCAGAGATCACCTCTGACTAAAGGTAGCCGCAGTAGCTCACTTATCTCCCCTCAGTGAGTTATGCCACTAGAGGGCACACACACTACCTAAATAGTGTCTAGAAAAGAGTGGGTCCGTTGGCCTCCGAGCTTTTATTTCTAGCTCTCATCTTTGTGAACGTGCACCCTTAACCATCCAATAGCAACTTGTCCCTGCTAATATATGTTCTCACATCTGGAGTTGCCAATCTTCTCCCTTTCTTCCTTTACTGAATTTCTCATGCCTTCCCATTCTGTGGCAATCTAACACTACCTAAAGCAAAGCAGCAAGTTTGTCATTTTTTTCCCAGGACTTCTGTGTTTCAATAAAGAGGATATTATAGTAGAAAAATCAAAAAGTTCAGCACAGACAGCTCAAGGCTAGGGAGTATTCCTCATCCCTGGTTCAGAGCCAGAATCCAACCATACTCCTATTGCACTGAATCTGAGCTAACAAGCTCTCCCACTCTGCTAGGGAGCACAGAGTAGAGATGTCATTACCAACAACCGCCTTGCACATACTGAGGTTAATGCCAAGTCCAAGCAAAGACACATCAGTTTCCAGCCCACTTCAGCTGTCTCTGTACACTGATCCTCAGCACTGCTGGGATGTGTTGCTGAGACCTTCGAACTGGCTTTGCACAGGCTGGGAAAGATCCAGCAACACTTACCAGTCTGGACTGCATGCACGTACTCCTTGCTTTCCTGCCCAGTAAACAGATTGCAATTTGCATACTCTGGTACCTGAGCTAATAAAGTATGATGAACTCTCTCTGGCTCTGCATCCATGCCACAAGTAATCTTTAGTCTGGATGATCCATACCGTATATCCTGGCTGCTCCACTCATCTTGCATTACCTCTTGCCTCTCAAAATCCCTGGTGCCAGCCAGCATAGTGACTACTGCACAACTCTGTCTCAACTCATGCTATTCTCTTCTGAAAGAAATGTTAAACTGAGTGGCCAACTACATCCATTTAGTTTTCACTACTCAGTTCCTGTTACAAAAAATATAAGAGCAAACCAGTTGGCTTATTTTCCCTCCACTGATCAACTTGGTCAAATCCAACTATCTTGTTCCACCTCTGTCTCCCTCACGAGTGCAGAGATGGTACTGGGGTGCCAGCGCCAGTGACACACCAGGAACGCTACAAGCTCAACCACAATCAGCTTCTGAGCCCAGAGAGACTTCTTCATTTATTCGATCATCCTGAAGAGATGTGAGAAAGAAAAAGCAGCAAGGGATGTATGTATCATGAGGTGGTAACAGGAAACCTGGCAAAGTCTATCTGACAGGACAAAGGCATGGCAACACATATTGAGATATCACCCTATTGGGTGTCCAGGAGGCATCCTTTGCCTACCTATCTGAAAAAAAAAAAACAACATTAAAGGAAAGGATGTGGAAAAAGCGTTGGGAGCTACGCGGTTAATACTCAATTATTATTATTATTTGGTTAATACAGCAGAAGACTTCCTCACGAGTCTGTTTTGGGCCAGGATCTGCATCACAGCAGGAATAATACAAGGCAAGAAAGTAAAATGCTTTAAAGAATATGGTTCTTTGTGAGACTAGAAGTATTAACTGTGATTCAGAAATTAATGACAGCATAAAAATCTATTAAGGCATCTAGACTGTCTCTCAAGGGACCTTTTCACGCTTGTAGTGCATGGATTATTCTCCAGGGCTCTGCCCAGCCAAACTTCAGATATCTCAAATGACAGCAATTCCACCACATTTCCTAACAAAGCTATTTCACCACCTAATCTCCTTCTTCCCATTAAGTATTTTTCTCTCTTGGCAATTTTTTTTCCCTCTTCCTTCCCCCAAATTATGTACCATGAGACACTTCTAGCTCTCAGTCCACACTATAGAATTCTTCACGCCTTCCCAGCATGCCTAGATCATTAGCATAGCTCCTCTTTAGTCATTTACCCAAACAGCTATATATTTAGCTCTCACAAGCATTCCTCATAAGTCAGTCCCTCCAGCCCCTTAATCGTTCTCATTGCAATCCTCTGAATTCCCTCTAATTTTGTTTACATCTTTCCGGAATTGAAGTGCCCGGAACCAAGTGCAGTAAACAACAACAGCTCGTTATCTGGCTAGACTGTAATTCCAGTGATCACAGCACAGGCCCCACATATGCCATGCACACACAGACATATGAACGTGCTCACCCTCTGGTCCAGAGGCAGCATCACCATAGGACACAAATTCCACCACCACACATCTGCACCACAGTGACATCAGCTGGGCTTCCTTCAAAGAAATCCAACTCCAAAACTGACAGAGATGATCTTCAGGGCTTTTAAAACTTGAAGGAAACTTCTTGTGAACCGGCTCCATTATTTTCCACAGTTTTACAATTCCCTGCCTTTTCAGGCACTGTCACAATGCAAACAAATATAACCATTCTCTACCACAAACACAAGCCATGACATAAATCACAGAATCACAGAATGGCTTGGGTTAGAAGGGACTTCAAGGATCATCAAGCTCCAAACCCCCATGCTCCTTTGCTTCCAGTCCTATCAAGCAGTGTCCATCAAAAAGGCCATTCCTGTTTTTGAGACATAGAAGGAAATATGCCAACACTGGTTTCTCTGAGCACTTTCCTCTGAAACTGCATCTAATCCTTGGACAAACACATTCTTTGCCACCTGTATTGAAAACCAAAGAGTTATTAGCAAGAGATCTGGCCTAGCATCTCAGAGCATCTCTGAGATGCTAGGTCAGCATCTCACTCAAAACAGGTGACGAATCCTAAAGGATGCTTTTTTAACTGGCTGAAGGCTCAAGACAGACACCAACTACAGACTGCACACTGGTTACACTTTTGAATTTTTCATCACAACTATGGAGGCCACCATTTTCAGAACTTCTTCTGTTTTAGATGATAGTTGAGACTTTGATGTAATCTTATCAGAGCAGATAAAACATCGCAGAAAAGCCTTTAAGCACTCGTGACTTAATCTGTTCTTGAAACCTGAGTTGGGATTTTTCCAACAGGACACTTTTTTTTTTCTTCTCAGAAAAACGCCATTTCGGTGAGGCAGAACAATTCTGCAGAACCATTTGGTTTGCTTCAACAAATTTCTGGTGAACTTCAGCCAGGGTTCAGAATGAAACGTGCCAACGTTCCTACCAGCTCCCAGGGCATTGGTGGGGTAGCCTAGGCACCCCAAAGAGATGCCAACTCCACAAAAAGTTCTCTTCAAGATCCCTCCAAGTCTTCACCTGCAACAATTTCAAAGCCTCTTCTCACACAGCATACCCAGGTCCGCACAAACCTCATAGGTGACACTCTAAAGATCTTTGCTATGTGGTAAAATAAAAGGCTGGAATTCAAAGTGTTCTGTCTCCACCGCACCTCTCACACCACTGTTGCTCCTTCACAGCAGCTCGAGAAACACCTCAGCACCAAGGGCAGCTTGGGCTGTTTTGTTTCATTTGTTTGTGTTGTTTTGGGCAGCAGAGAGAGAAAGAGACCAGAAACTTCAGGTTAATCAGGGGATGAGCAGAGCCTGCAAGCAGGGGCTGTAAGAGCTTTCTTGAAACCTGAAAGAAAGCCTGAAGCCACAAAGCTTTACGGCAAGACAGAGCAAGGCCAGTCAAAATAGCCTTTTCTGCCTTTCTTCTAAGCACACAGAAGAGAAGAAAGATGACTGCATTGATGACCTGAGCTCCAGGTTCCTCTGAGGCCATGCCACAGCTCATTTAGCTCATGCTGCAGCATGAACTTGATTTTTGTTGTTGTTGTTTTTAACAACCTGATCCGTTATTGTCCTCTGGCTGCTGGGGGTACACAAACCAGTCACCAGCAGGCACCCAAGATACATGGAAACGGAGAAGAAGGCTTCTACCTTCACATCATCTCTCTTGCTGCTTTCTCACCTTCCCTCTCTTAGTAGGCCTAGGTACAGGCAGTCCTTATACCACTTTAGGTTAAGATATATATATATTTAAAACTGAGAATTTGCTGTTAGTGAAACCCATAACACAGCTCCAGCATGAGGACTCTTCCAGACAAACCACTTCCTTATACAAAATACCCATAAGCTCAGAACTCTTTATAGGGGTGTGCCTGCAGTCAAGACTCAGCTGACTAAACCTGACACATGACAAGACACAGCTCTGCTGGTCACAATCCTTGCAGTTGATGCAGCTAAACTAGCAAAACTGTGTTACTGCAGTCACAATCAAAGAGCTGATTTGCTGGTTTACCCATTCGCATTGCATCCAGTCCAGGAATCTTTTGCTTATATGTTGCAAAAAAAAAAAAAAAAAAAAAAAAAAGGTTGGTTCAACTAAACTAAACTGTCTTAGAATGTCAGTGCCTAAAACTGCACAGCTTACATGTGCAAGAAAGCTTCCTTTCATCCTCTTCCTCTGTTCTCAAGAACTCTCACATGAAACTGTAGGAGTCAAGCATGTACTCTTCACTCTCTAAACTGTTATTTCATGCCTAGGTGAACAAAGCGTGACTAAGTTACCATCTTACATTGAAGCTATCAAAAAGATGAGAAGGGGTAGCCAAGCCACAGCAACGATTCTGTTTCACTGCAACAATCTCTTGCCACGTCAAGATAGGATGCAAATCTGCTATGAATAATGGTCACTCCAGAAGCACACACAGCTACACTAATCGTGCTACATTCACCCACTGAACTAATATTTCACAACTCCTCCTTTGCACAAAACACAACCCTGAACCACGTTTGTTAACACAGCACGAATATCTATGCTACGCAACTTAAATATTTTCTGTCACATGCACACAAACACACCCATTCACAATTATCTTATTTGTCACACACGGCCTCCTAAAAGCCAAGGAGGGTATACTGAAAGGCCTCTGGGTCAGAACTTCACACACAGACCACATATACAGGCATGAATAAAACGGGATATGTGAAATAAGTGAACCCACTGTGCAACAAAATAGCTTTAGAAGGCAAACAAAGTACTCGTACAAGTAGATGGAGTCACAGCAGCACAAGTCTAAACAAATTCACACGACAAAAATCCACAGATGCCCTTTGAAATAACTCCTTCTCCCCATAAGCAAATCCCTGCTTTGTCAGAACTCAAATTTACATCCACGTGGTCAGCTTCACCAAACCCCATGTATGCAGTAGGCACTGGCCACGAGGGTAGCAGTCCCAAGCTCTCAATCACAGTGCGGCTTTGGGTCAACTAACAAGAACCAAGTACATCCAGGCTCCATGTACGTGCAACAGCCAGAGGGCACACAGAATAACATTAATAGTTATTGTCCCAGCATATTGCAAGGATTCATTAGTTCCAGCCTGCAACTTGCCATCAATATAAGTGCTAAGGGACAGAGGGGAAGGAGCTGTGATTACGTACTTACAATGGATACTTGTAACCCAGTGTCTGCATGCTGATATGCTATTGATTACCTGGATGGGAAACTCCACAGCCCTCCATTCGTCTCCTCCTTGCTCTCTCCCTCATTACACTGCTTCTGTTCTGCCTGCCACGTGTTCCCCCCAACAGCCAAGAGCACATCTCCAGAGAAGGGAGATGCCCACCCTCTCTTCAGGAGGGCTCTACCAAACCTCAAAGACAGCATGAAACACGCACCCATGAGGGCACACAAAAGCAGACAGTAAAGGAGCAGGTTTAAAGGAAAAGACATCTGCAGGGGAGTTTCTGTAGTATTCTTTGTATAACCTAGGAACCACGAAAGCCCTGCCTGTGAACTTGCAGATCCTCTTATACTCCAATATGCTTCAAGCTAAGACCGTTCCTCTGAAACCATCACCTTCCTAAAATGTCATTCAAAGTCCAGTACCCCTACAACTGCAAACCAGAGCAAAATCTTATTCTGTGCTTGTGAGTAAACAGTAAGCAAATTGAAGGCAAAGGACCTTTTTCCTCTCAGTGAAGAAATTTTCCCACAGGCATTGACACAGCAGATATGGTCAGCAAGACATTTCACTGTAAGGCTCTGCACACCTCAGCAAGGAAGAATATTCCCCCTTTGCCTCATAGAAATCACAGCAGCATCCCCCTGCTAACTCCCTTTCTTTCCATTGGGATGAGTAGGGTCACACTGCCTTACTGGAAAGCAACTTGCTGGAGGAAGACCATGGGAAAATGCCTCAGCTTCCAATACATCCAGCACCGACCCCAGATCCCATAGTCCTCCTGTTAGAAGCCCTCTGGGAACCACAGAGTAATAGCACAGCACAGAATTGAGCCTGGATTTCCCTTTTTGTCCCCACCCACTCCTATAAGAATCACAAATTTCCAGCATTTCTTCTTCCTTTCCGTATTGCATGCAGGGATCTCTGCCCTTCCCTGACACCAGGAGAGGGCTTTGTCTCACATGTTAACCCCCGCAGATCTTCATCTTGCCCTTATCTATTCTCTGTCGCAGTGGGACAAGACAGTCTGTGCTGTGCTTGGAGTTTTCCATTTTACCCCAGATAAAAATGACAGCAGGAAGAGCACCTCAGCTGTCAAAGACATTGGTGACTGAGCCTGAGCAGCACACAAAGCTACGGCACATGGTTCTTTAAGGAAAAGGGATCTTGAAGAGGGAAAGGATCAAGCTCCCTATGGGGTCCACAGACAGCATCCTCCCAGCAGCCACACTGCACAAGAGGGGGACCATTTATTGCAAAGCACACACCTGCATATTCCAAGGCACACATGGAAGACTTACCCCAAACCCTTCTGCAATGCCCTTCTCTGTTACCATTACAGACTTCACTTGATCATGAAACTATTCCACCCTTTAGCAACCCCAGTTAATCCTCCTCCACATCAAGCCCAGCAGCTATTCAGATCTGCCCAGAAGAGGCAGTTCCCCTTTCATATATTCATAAACGCCTTTTGTCTCCTGCTTTCACGGTACAGCACACAGGTCCATACGTAGTGCTGTGGTGCTCCCCCATCAACCTCTGAAGGCCCCTGTGCAGAGCCCCCAGTCACTGCCGCATCTGGGCCCATGTGTTAATATCACTGCTTTCGCCCATTATATAGGTGAATCGGTCTTGTACAGAATGAATGTGTTGAGTGATGGATATGATCCCTACCAGCAACGCAAGGAGCACCTGAGGGCTTACAAGAGGCACACAAGAAGGAAGTGAACTCTCAAAGGAATTGCTTTGCCATCAACATAGGATGACAGCAGCCATGTTCTTCACCCTGATCAGATGAGGCTGCAATGCTTGTGGGATGGCAAGGAGGTACAAGGAGGGACTCTTGAAGGATTCATGTCCTCCTTGGACCACTACCACATGTGTAGGTGCTTACAGGCTGCAGAGGAGCTCCCATAAACATAGGGACCAGGGCATATTATCACCCAGCTAGTAAAGCCCTCTCAAGAGGAGATATCTCATAGACTAAGAGGAAACAAATTTCTACATATCATAATAAAGCTCTCTGAGTGTGTAGAAGAATGCTCAGATTTGTAACAGGAAATGGGTCGTTACTGGCATGGCAAATGTTAACCCAAAAGGTCTGCAAATAGGGGGATTGGACTAGAAGTAACATTTGGGATACCCTTTCAGAGTTCCCTCTTTGCAGATACAGAGCCTTTTCTGCCTCTTTCTCATCTTAAACCTACAAGAAGTGTTTTCCTTTTTTAGGTATTGAACCTTTTCATCATTTAAGGGAACGCAAAGCAGTGGACTGAATCATTTCCTCATCAATACAGTCTATCACATCAGAGTCTCACCTGCCCCAGCTGATTGAGAGACTTGGAAAGAGAAAGAAATCCAGGAGAGACAGTAAGGACTTTTCTCTCCAGTCTCAACATTACCCAACTACACAACTATCATCACACACAGTTTCACATATACTACAACACCACTCTTAGCACACACATACATTCTTTCTCCTCCTCTCTCTGTTCTCCCCATCCATTACACATTATCAGCACAGAAACACTTGGGGACATGCCTCCAACCATACAGATTGCACAAGCCTCACGCATTAACAAACACATCATTTTTCACACCCACATTGCCCACTAACATTATAAAGCACAAGACTTCACAGATAACATTTGTACCGCATACCAACCCAAGGCATCCTACTCCACTTCTCAAGTGCCTCCGTGAGTTCTTTCAGATTCATTTCCCCATTTATGAATGCCTTTGAGCAGTTCAAAAAAATGCATCATAAATAAATGCCACCCGTACTATGCAGACCAGATCTGAACAACGTTTCTGAAAGCATCTACTTCAACAAATTGGCTGATGGAAGGATTCTAATGATGATTTAAAAACCAAACTACAACACCAATCTCCTGCAATTAACTAGTGAGGTGGGGCAGTGTGTGTGTTGGGGGGGGGGGGGGGGGAGTTGGTTAAAATAAGCTGGGATAATTTCTTTTCTGAAGTGAACTGTAGATTTGAAACAGCTGTTATTTTTTCAAGGAGAGTTTATTTAGAAGAATTTTCAACGTGAAGCAAACACACAATTTTAAAGGCATTCATTTCTTAAATAAACAGCTCAGGTGGGAAATCAGAACTTTTCGTATTGGCAGCTCGGTTAATTTAGAGTAATAGGAGGTAAAAGCAAAGACAATAAGAAGTTATTTAAAGAGATCAAGCTACAATTTTTGATAGACACAAATCATTTGCTTCTCCTTCTCACCCTCGCATACCACCCTTTGAGTCGTGTTGGGTTTTTCAGGTTGTTTTCTTTGTGGGTTTTTTTTTTTGGGGGGGGGGGGGGGGGGGTGGTGAAGGAGGGGCTGGGTGAGGAAAAGAAGGAAGAGAAAATCGAGCTTCCAAGTTCGATCCGAGAGTCTGATTCTTATCAGAAGCTACAGGCACACTAAGCTAAGAGATGAATGCCTTCAGAGGAAGAGCTGCAGCGTGCTACCAGCAGCTCCCACCCACGGGCAGCGCAGGGGTGCTCTGCTCCTCCCAGCGCCCGGCAGGAAGACCGAGACAGCGGCCGGCCGGCCGCCCCCCAGCCACCTGCCTCCGGGACAGCGCGGAGATGCGGCAGTACGCAGCCTCAGGCACCGGAATAAGGAAACGTAGCGATCGGATCCTCTGGGCAGCAATCAGAGACTCGAGCCTGCGGGGAACGGGGGTTCAAGTCCCTGTGCCCCTCAGCCAAGGGACAGACATCCCACCGCATGTCCCCAGCAGAGCTGCTTGCCTCCATCCCTCGGCACTGTGCGGACCGTAGGTCTCCTGGCAGCCTCCGTCACGCTCCCCCCATCCTCCATCGCCTGCTATTACCCAGTCTCAGCTCAGCACCAGCCTACCTCCTCCTCACCCCCTGCCCGGTGGCCTTGGGCGAGCAGGAGGCGGCCAGGAGGCGGCCAGGAGCTCCTTCAGTGTTCCCCCGTACACCCCCAAGTGGACGGTGAGGAAAAGAAGGCGCTGCCAAGTTTGGGGCAGCTCCAGGCACAGCTGCCTGGCTCCGGAGGGACGCGCTTGGAAGCGGAGACGGGGTCACTGCCTGTCACAGCCGGTGCTGCGGTTCTCCAGAGTCAGTGTTCAAAACCCATGGTTAGCAGGGTTACAGAAACGCACCGGGCTCATTATCACGCTTTCAGTGAAAGCCAATTAATTTGAAGTAAGTGGCTCTCCACAAGATCCCCCCTACCCCCCCTCCCCGCCGCCTTTCTCTTTTAAATGAGAAAAAACAACAACAAAAAAAAAACACAGAGGGGCACAATACTTTCCTATTCTTAACTCCTTCTGATGGTTTTGGGCTCCTTGGTGATGTGCTCCACACCTCCTCAGCAGCCCCAATGTCCCTGCTTCCGCATCCCCTCACCCCCAGCTGTGGGAAAGGGAGGCACTGCTGGCTGTGACACTGGAGCCAGCAGCAGAACAGAGCTAGTTTACACCACATCTAAAGTTTGGGAAAAGGAGAAGCAGCAGCTCTTGGTTTGCAACACCTCCCGCATCCCCAATCCCGTTTGAAAACCCAAAGAGGGCAACTGTTCTGCCTCTGCCTTCTCATAGGGCTCCTGCTAAAAGAGCCATCCAGGGACCTTCCCTGATGCTCTCTGTTACAGCTGTGGCAATAGTAACTCACTAAAATGGAAGGTAACACAGCCCCCAAGCCTGGCATATGCTGCAGATATTGGAAAGGATGAAATGAACACCCAGTTGTGCTAGGATTGGGATGCTCTGGTCGCAGTTCAAGGAAGCCTTCTGATTCAGAGCAAAGAGCAAGCAGCACTGACTGCAGGCTAAGAAACAAGTATCAGAGAAGAGCAGTGCTCAGAGCCAGCATCCATCTTCCTTGAGAGGTCTGTGCCCATGGGTAGATGGGGCACTGAGGGATGTGGTTTGGTGAGCATGGTGGGGATGGGCTGATGGTTGGATTAGATGATCTTTTCCAACCTCAATGATTCTATGATTCCAGAGCAGAGGGAAGTTCACAGGAGCTCCCCAACTTTGCTGCTGACACCCACTATTTGTGGTATGCAAGTACTTGTCTCCTCTCACCCTGCGTGCTGGAGGAAACCCTCCGAGCCCGTCAGAATCAGCCACTTCACAGAGGAAGGCAGGCAGAAGGTGCTGGGGCTGGACTCACCATTCAGAGCGTGCAAGTTGGAGCGAATATATGTGACAGTGGAAAAGCATGTGTATGCAACACAGAGACAGAGGAAGAGAGGTTGTGTGGAAGGAAACACTTGGTAAATGTGAGAAAGAGGGAGAAATTGAGGGATTTTGCAGTGAGTGCACACAGTAGTGACAGGTAAGCGCAAGGCTGCAACAGAAAGAACATGTGTAATAGGGAGCGTGCCTGCATGATCTGCTTAGTGGACATAAAATAGAACAGCAAGCGTGAAACTGTGTGCAGAAGTATGAGGAAAAGGGCTGGGTACTGTGACTGGGCATCCCTCCATACATCACAGTGTGCACAGGAGTGTGAGAGGTGAAGACAGTCACACTGAGATACCCTCAAGGTGCATGCAAGATGCTGTGAATGCAAGATTGTGCAAGGCAGGAGGCCAGATAGGTGCATACGCAAAGAAAGGGTAGAAACGTACCATGGATGTGTGCATGCACTTGTAAGACCAGTGCAGCAGGACAGGCATAGGATGTGCAAGCAGCCAGCAACACCAGTGTGCAGGATGGAGAGAAGGCACAAGGAGAGGCTTGAAGGATGGAGGGAGGAAGAGCAAATGTGAGCGAGAGAGCAGCAGACTGCCACTCCAGGAACTGCATGTGCTCAGGAGCTAGAACTGCATGTGCCAGAGCGAGTTTATTCATCTTCCATGCTATATTCATGAGTGTGTATGTGCGCAGGGGTATATGGGTCCACTGATACGTGTGAGTGAGCCTGGATCATGCACAAGCTGTGATTTGCAGGGCTATGATTATATGTGCATGTGTGATGTGTATTTATACATACAGCACGGGATGCATTAACCCTTAACTCCTGTTTACAGAAAGCATCTCAAAACCAGCTAGCATGTCTGTCATCACTTCTAACTAAATTCTGTACTCACACTTGGCTCTTGAAGCAAGAAACCCAGCTGGCAATTCTCCACTGAACAAAATCCCATACCCAACAAATTTCCTTCTCCCGTCTTTTCCTCTTTCATTTTTTTTTTCCCTTCCCTTGAGGAGGGGAAGGACATAACGCTTTTGCAAAGAGGCACTGAAGCTCCGCTAACCTCCCCCTTCACCAGCAAAACCAAAATACCAAAATAAAATAAGACAGGGAAAAAAAAAAATAAAGAAAGAAAGAAGAAACTTAATACTGATCTCCTTAGGAAGGTGAGGAATCCTGAAGCATCAGTACTCATGCCCCAAAGTGCTGAGGAACACTGACTGTAGATGAAAGGGATACCCACATTCGCCCACCCCTCTTTCGCTTTGCAAATCTTCTCGTTCCCCCCCCCCCCCCTCCAGCTCCCCCTCTGCAAAAGCATAAATACAGCAGCAAAGTCAGTCACATGCAATGTCCTCTAACCATAGGATTCACCGAGAATGATCTCTCCTTGGCTTATTATTATTTCCTGAGGGGGGGAAGGCTTTGGGGGGGGGGGGGGGGGGGGAGGTTAAGACAGAGGAATCTAAATAGCTCCAGCTTCCAGCTCCATGTTTCCAGTCACCCTCAGTCCATCAGCCTCAATTCAAGTGAAGGGGTTCGAGGAGGTTGCAAGAAAGAACTCATCACATACCTTGCAAGGAGAAGAGGGACAGGAAGAATCCCAGCACCCAGATACTGTGCAGCCAGTAGGTCCTCATGCTTCTCTCTCACTCGCTCCGCTTCCTCTGCCTTTTTCTCCGTCTCTTCCCTCCTCTCTCAGTTTCTTTTTCTTTTTTTTTTTTTTTTTTTTTTTTTTTCCTCTTCCCCTCTCAAATAAAACGGGATGTGTGTTTCCCTTCTCTCCCCCCCCAGGCTCTGCTCTACTAGCCCTGGCAATCCAGTCACAGGGAGGGCTGACCCGCGGTGGCCAGATTCCCAAACAGCCTCGCACTCTCCCCTCCAAGTGCGGGAGGAAGGGGGGCCAGGTTAGATGCCCGCCGTAGCCTGCGCTGGCTGTAAACACAGAATCTCTCTGTCTCTCTCCTGCAGCTCCAACTAAATGCGACTGTACTTAAACAAGCAATGCCTTATAGGACAGTGCTCTGAGCAGAAAAGATCCCACCTCTGCCACCTAGTGTTGCAAGCCTGCTCATTTATTTCATTTATATATATATATATATATATATTTATATATATGTTATAGAAATATGGCTCTCTCCTTCCCCTGAAAACATCTCTCTTGGATCACATGTCTATGAGCCATGCTTGGCTCAAGAGTCCCTAAGGCTCCATCTGACATGGGGCAGTTATTCAGCAAAGGAGGAGAGCACTCCTCATCTCTGCGGTGAGAAATGCAGAGGGGCAGGTTTGATTTCTCAGCGGAGTTCTGCCTGACAGATCCCAAATCCAGGGTCTCTCTGGTACTGGTGGCACCGCCAGGCGGTATGTGGGGGGCCAGAGAGGGACTTAGGCGCACCGACTGTAATTACAGAGCTGCCAAGGCCTCCAGGACAAATAGCACGCATCAGGCTGCATTAATCTTTGCTGGATCTCCCGTGACTTCCGTGCAATTTCAGAGGGACCAGAAGGAATCACTGTGTGTAGGAAATCCAGATTGCAACGCCACTGTTTGCTTACAGACGGTTTCTCCCACTACCCCTCTCCCTTCAAACACAGGTTCCTCCTACCTTACACAAGATGAACTTTCTTCCCAAGGAGTAATTAGCTCCTGTAGCTTCATTGCCCCCTGAAATCATTGCTTCTGGTGAGAAGAGCAGCAGTAATGAAGTACTACTTAACATTCGCACAGGGCTTTTCATCAGTCACTCTCCAGGCATTTCAAAAAAGGCGTCCTTTTGCAGCTGGGGACACAGAGACTGTACAGCCTTTGAGAAGTCACTGCGAGGTGGCTGCGAGGGGGTGAACTGCCCCCCAGTCTGGCGGCCGCTCCTGGGCCACACCGTGCCCTCACCACGGTTGTCATGGCAGCCTGGATGCCACCGCTAGGAGATAACAATCGCAATTTACACATCATAGATGTTGCTTAGCCACCCACAGGCGAGGCCCTCAAAGGCTGAAAGTTCAGGCAGAAGCCAACAGGCAAAATATCCCTCCACATGCATGGCCACAGGCAAGAGTCCAGGCTCCCGCAGGGTTTTCAGAAGCTTTCACAAAAGCTGAGGAAACTTCGGGTAATGAAGGGCCCGGCCTGCAAGTGAGGAAGGAGTGAGGCTGATGAAGATGCAAAGGGGTTGGGTCCTCACCACTGATCTAGCCATAGCAACTCAGGGGGAGAAAAGTACCCACAGGTGGAACAGGCAGCAACAGCTGTTCTCGTTATATATCCAGTCTGTCCTAGATCTTCTAGTCAAATCTTTAAAACACGAAAAAAAAATAAAAGAAATTCTTCTTGGAAAGTACGTCCAGAGTTGAGGATGTGGAGAGAGAATCTCCTTATAAATCGCCTTTGAACACTAAGGAGACAACACGTGCGTAGGAAAGGTATGCAGGATTCTTGCCACTAAAGAAGTAACGCCACTCCAGAAGCATTCTGTTTTAGACTGCTTTAGAGCAAGCTGCTTTGCAAACAGAAATTGCAAAGCCTCCCTTCCCATGACCAGATCCCGTCATATCCGTATGACGCCCCCTGCAACAAAGATAAACTGTTTGCTGTGCGTAGTGGAATTCCAAGGTCACAGCCTGAACCAGTGGGTGAGCTACTTGAGTGCATGGGTGCCTGAAGCCGAGGGAGGTCTCGAGTCACCCCTTCTGTCTCTACAATACTTGCCATGCAATCTGAGTCTGCGCGGATCCCCTTTTTCCCCTCTTCTCTCCGGCGGCGCGACGGTATGAATGGAGGAGGGTCACACTCTTCAGCTTGTCCCTTTCTCCGGACTGCTACCGGGAGGGGTGAGTTAATTTCTTTTTGCTATCTTTTCCTAGAGCGCCTATTTCTCAAATAAAGGCTCTGTCATTGCCTTCGTTAGTTCTACACTGTGGGTAGTCCAGAAGTGTTGTAGTTGTTTTCTAGTTGACCAAAATGCACACTGCAGTGCAAAACAGAGATACTGTTTGGCCTGGCTGGCTGCAGCCAGGTGCCTTTCCCCTATGGACAGAGTGAGGCATTACCTAATCACCGGCTATTAAGAACCATACAGATGCAAACTCACTTTCCAGCTCTCCGCCCTCTTTTAAATGTGGTTGAAATTGGTTGGGAGGAACAACACTTGGAAAAAAACAGATTGATGCATCCTATCAGCTAGGCTTCATTTCCTGAGGAAATCAAACTAAAATATTAGAGCGGATTAAAGTCAGCTGGAGGAACACGCTTCTTTTTCACGATTTCCCTTTTACAATGGTTTTCGTCCTCCAATGCCAACAGATTACATTATAAAAGACGGCATGTGCAAAAGACAAGGTTTGTTTGGAACTCACTGTGCCAAAACGAAGTGCTACGAAACCAGTCTGTATGGTTTTAGGTGCTGCTGCAGGAATTCCCACCAAGGTGGGGTAGAGGCACTACAGGGACCAACTAGGCCAGCTCTCAACCACGTGCCCATGTCATACTTTGGATATGAACATCCCATGGCCTGTGGGGTCCAATCCTCTTTGAATTCTTTGAGCGTTGACAGAGCAGCAATACTGCAATAAGTAATCACAGGAAAATCAGAATTAGATCTCTGCTTCGGGCCATAAATTGCAGAGATAAAACTAGTAGAAGATGATATTGAAGCCAGCATTATTCCCATTTAGACTGGACAGCAGTTAAAAAAAAAACAACAACAAAATACAGAAGATTAAAAAGCAGCAGCTTTCCTTCAGGTAGCATCATCTCATGCTTCTCTGGAGAAGCCAGAAACAGCTACTTCTTACAGCCCATTTGACATACTCTTAACCTTCAAAAACATTCAGGGCTGGGGTTTGGCTCTCCTGCTCATGCTGAGTCATACCAACAGTTAGTCAGGACATCAGGCTACTAAATATGAGCTGGAGTATCAGATTCTGTGGGCTGGAATTCTCTGGGATTGGTCTAGAGCCAAAGGTGAGCCCGCTTTTTGTATGGCCAAATCCCTCCGCTACCTACAGACTGCAAGGACAAGAAGAGAAGGAAGAGCACACTATATTCAACTCTGCCTAAACACATAAACCAAATTTTCTTTAAGTCATTGTTCTTCCTCCCTTTCTTTTTCAATTGCTGCAGTTTATCCACTTACCTTAAATTCAAAAGCCAGATGAGCCACAGATATATTAGCTATCAAAGAGTGTATCTACAACCCCATTTAGAGAGAGGGGGAAAAAAAAAGGCTGGATTCTGACTGCTCTGAATGATTGAAAGATGGCTACTTTTAATGCACAGTGAAAGTATTTCATTAAGGCTGAGTGGATGCATATAGATGCACTGTGCATGGATGCCTGTCCATTTTTTAATAAATAAATGTGCTTTGTGCTATTAACTGTTTAAGCACTCACGCTTTCATTTCTATTTCATCTTCGCTTTAGTCTCTTCATGCAATATCAATATTAACTTGACTGTGCCTGCACACATGTAATATTACTTCTTCCAAATGTTCATACTGAACCTACCATAAAACACCTCTCAAGCAGGCAAACTCAAGATGATAGAGGAACTTATAACTTTTCCATTACAGATTTTTTTTTTTTTTTTTCAAATTACAGTTATTTAACTGTGCAAATTTCGTGTTGCATTAGCAAAAGGCTTAGTGGCTTTTTCTTTTACTTTAATAGAAGCAGCATTGAAAACATAGTTGGCCATGCAAATTTTTGCAGAGTTTACGTAAGAGAATTAGTGGTCCTGAAATTTAAAGCTGAGAGAGCTTGGTAAAGCGAGCAGGAGACAAGAGCCATACATTACCCTAGAGTGTTTTTATCCTGGATGTTTTAGTGTCCTGTCCTGTGCGTCTCTCTCTGACATATGTGTATTACTATTTGTTTTATTGAGTGTTGCATCTGTGGGTTTCGTGGCGTGTCTTTGGGACTAGTGCATCCGTGATGAATAGCACATTTTATTGTGATTTAGAAGAGTGTTGTGGCATGTGCTGCGTGTGATCTTGGGAAAGGGAATGGAAGGAGATGTTCTCTCAGCAAGAAATAGTCATTTGTCATGTGGCTCTGTGAAACCCACCACTGTCCAAGGTCAAGGACTTCACAGTGTCCAGAAATGAGAGTTCTTGTAGAAGGGATGCACAGTGCATCAAGACCATGATAAATAGTCTCACATCTGATTAGGCTGCTTTATGTAGACTAAGAAAACAGCATTCACGCTTTCCATTCACCTACAGCCTGAGAGGCCGACTCTGCTCAAACAATACTTCCCACCTACCATTTCCTTGATGCCACTTCATATTCCTTATCTATATTCTTCCCGTGTCCCACTCTCAACTTCTCGTTGCATCCAACTACCTCTCACCCCCCTACACCATTCCTCTCTTCCTCTTTACAATCTTTCTGAGAAACTCATCAAAGAAGGAAGAATGTCTTTTCAAGGTTTCTTCAAGGAAGGATTTTTCACCGGGGCTTCTACAAAATTAAAAGGAGTCTTTCTGAGCCAATAAAAGGCACAGCTTTTTTATTGGCTGTACTTGGCTATATAGCAATTCCATAAAATAGAAATCCACAGAAATAGCCAGCTAATGAGACAGCAGCAACACTCACTGTGTGACGACGCAGTAGGGACTGTACCAAGAACCCTTGGAGACAAGCATGTTACATGTACTGATACAGCAAGAACTACAGGAAAGGCTTGTCCTGAATTAGCCATAGCAGGCAGAATCACAGAGCTGTAGGGGTTGGAAGGGACCTCTGGAGATCATCAAGTCCAAGCGCCTGCTAAAGCAGGTTCGCTACAGCAAGTCACATAGGAAGGCATTCAGATGGGTCTTGAATATCTCCAGAGAAAGAGACTCGAAAACCTCTCTAGGCTCTTCCAGTTCTCCATCACTCTCACAGTAGATAAGTTCTTCCTCACGTTTGTATGGAATTTCCTGTGTTTTGGCTTCCGCCCATTGCTCCTTGTTCTGCTGCTGCATGCCACCAAAAAGAGTCGACCTCCATCAACTTGACTCCCACATTTTAGATATTTATAAACAGCAGTGAGATTCCTTCTCTGCTCCCTCAGTCTTTTCTCATATGGGAGATGCTCCAGGCCCTTAATCATCGTGTGACCATCTGCTGGGCTCCCTCTAGAAGATCCTTGTCTGTTTTGAACTGAGGAGCCCAGAACTGGACACAGTAGTTTTGATGTGTCCTCACCAGGGCAGAATAGAGGGGTAGGATCACCTGCCCCAAACTGCTGGTCACTATGATCTTCCTGATGCACCCTAATAGATAGGGCTTAGAGTTTTTGGCCACAAAAGCACACTGCTGGCTCGTGGCCAAGCTGTTGTCCACAAAAACATCCAGATCCTTCTCCACAGAGCTCCTCTCCAGCAGGTCAGTCCCCAACCCATACTGGTGCATATGATTATTGTGCCCCAGGTGCAAGACCCTACACTTATTGAAGTTCATCAGGTTCCCCTCTGCCCAGGTCACACTAAATAGTAGCACAGCCTTCTGGTGTGTCAGCCACTCCTCCCAATTTTGTATCATCGGCAAAATTGCTAAGGGCATACTGTATCTCTTCATTCAGGTAATTGATTAAGATATTAAACAAAGTCAGACCCAACACCGATGCCTGAGGAACACTGATAGTTACAGTCCTCCAACTAGATGCTGTGCCACTGATGACAACCCTCTGAGCTCTACCAGTCAGCCACTTATCGATCCACCTCACTGTCCACTTATCTGCCCCAAACATTCTAAGTTTCATTACAAAGGTGCCATGGAAGACAGTGTCAAACACCTTGATGAATTCAAGGTATGCAACATCCACTGCTCTGTCTTCACGTATCCGGCTGGAGATGACACTGTAGGCGGCTACCAAGTTGGTCAAGCAGGACTGCTCCTTGGTGACTCTATGTTGACTACTTCTGATAACCCATGTCCTCTGCAAGTTAGGGCATATAAAGCGTATCTCCCAGAAAGCATTTGGCAGCAGTGTACACACGCACCACTTTGACATTGTCACATAATTAGAATATAAAATGAATGGAACAGCAGTTGCTATCAACACGTCTACCATACTGTATCCCCAGAGCCAACTTCTTCTTCAAGGAGGGCCTCATCCAAGCTATGCTGAGAAGTCTGAGACACAGGCACACAGAACCCAGCCCCTGAGACACACACAAGGAGTTCTGCAGAAAGGATCCCTGCTCTTTGAACATTTGCAAAATTTTACTGGAAATCTGCAAGTGTGAACAACAAGAAGAAAAAGAATATTGGCTAGCACCCAAAGAAAAATTTTGGCAGATTATGTTTTTGAGTTGTCACGTTTTCTGTGAGAAAAGTCAGCTCTTTCAAGCTGGGAAAAAAATAATAATAAGCCCTTAAGATCATCAGTAAATCCACAATTTAGAGGGACAGGTGTTTACACCACAAAATTCCTGCCACATTCAGCATTAACTGGCCTTTGCAGAAGAATGAACAATCCCTCAAGGCTACAGAGCACCTTTCAAGACTGTTTTTGCAGCCACCCTGGTCTCGTAAATCTCTACCAGAGCTTGGCAACACAGACCTCACTCACCTCTGCCTTGGATTCAGGGCCTGTCTCCTCTGGCAGCACTATACAGAAGATATTTTCTTGAAAAAGCACTCAACTCCTCTTGCACATGCCTTACTCTGCCCAAAGGCAGAGCTGTAGAACCACAGCTGCAGCTTGTCGGTTCTTTGGCAACAGCTGAGGGCCTTGTGCTTCCCTGCCTTAACTCTTTCACCTGATGTGCATGAGGTGATGTACCCAGCTTCCCACCTGATGGTCTCACTGAGCTAAGACTGTGCCTCTAAGAGGTACTTGGCCCTCATTAGACTTGGTGACTTTGTTAGCTATACAGTGGGCTGACTTGAGCTAGGACTATGAGAAGTCTCTTGTGCAAGAAAGGTGGCTATTTGTCCACCCTGCCTGTCTGAATAAGGTGATCTTCCTGACATGAAAAAGATGCAAACAGATGAATGTTGAATATCACTAAAACACTTCAGTCCCGCTATCTGCAATGAAAGTTGACTTGCACATTTTTTGGTAGGCTTACATTTCCTGGACAGCAACAAAGGACAGTGGTGAGCTCTCCAAAGCCAAGGATGCCAAGGAATCCACCCTTTCCAGCCAGCAAAGCAGCGGGAGTTAGGGCTGAGTGAGCATTCCCATTGCAAGTATTTTTGCAGTGCTTCATAACATATTAAAATTACAAACTGTCAGACTGATATTTTTCAGACCTAGCCTCTTATCCAAGGATGGATTTTTATTTTGTTTTTATTTTTGAAAGCTCGAGCAAGCATTTGGCTGTTTAAGATACTTGAGACAGGGAGAGTGTTTTATGATTAGTGGAAGAAACAATTTGCACCTTTTCTTAACAGTTCCAATGCTGAAATTACTGTGGATAGAGAGATGAAAGGCAAATAATGCGAGGCAAGGTAGGAAAAGGCAATATCTTTTATTAACCTAAAGAGTATAGCTGAAAAAACTCAAATCAAACCAGCTTTCCAGGTATATGGGTTTGCAAGCCTGGAAGCGTATCCATACTTATAACAGTATAAAGTCAAATAAATGATAGCATTCCTCTGTACAAATCTTCCATCATTTACATTTTTAGCCATCATAGTGACAATATTGCTGCACCTTAGAAATGAAGTCAAGCCTGCTGTGGTGAGGACTACAGTACCCAGAGAAACAGAAGACATACAACCAGTGCTACATTAAACTGGACTTCATAAGTCCAAACCGTGGTTCCTGGAAAATACTGTGTGATTACGTGCGGCAAGAAAACACTTGACGTTCACTACAATGAAGAGTAGTCTTTGTGTAGGCAGAGCACTTCTATGCATCACTGAAGACCTGCACTTGAGCACAATAAAAGCAGATGAAAGACTCACCAAACTCAGCGTCCACTGGTCTAGGCCCCCTAACAGCAAAATCACTAAGACAGCCCTTTCCCTTAGTTGCTCGGTATTGAGTATACGAATTGATTCCCCTGCAGTATTTATCAGTTGTGTTGCAGGGATGTACAGAGCCATCACTGAGACCAAACACTATTGTTCTATCATAGAATCACCAAGGTTGGAAAAGACCTACAAGATCATCCAGTCCAACCGTTCACCTATCACCAATAGCTCCCACTAAACCATGTCCCTCAACACAACATCCAGTTGTTCCTTGAACTCTCCCAGGGTCAGTGACTCCACCACCTCCCTGGGCAGCCCATTCCAGTGCCTGACCACCCTTTCCGAGAAGTAATATTTCCTAATGTCCAGCCTGAATCTCCCCTGCCTCAGCTTGAAACCATTGCCTCTAGTCCTATCACTAATGACACGAGAGAAGAGGCCGACCCCCAGCTCACCACAACCTCCCTTCAGGAAGTTATAGAGAGCAATAAGGTCTCCCCTGAGCCTCCTCTTCTCCAGGCTGAACATTCCCAGCTCCTTCAGCCTCTCCTTATATGGCCTGTGCTCCAGACCCCTCACCAGCTTTGTTGCCCTTATTTGAACACGTTCCAGGGCCTCGATGTCTTTCTTGCAGTGAGAGGCCCAAAACTGGACACAGTACTCCAGGTGCGGTGTCCAGTTTTGGGCCCCTCACCTCAAGAAAGACATTGAGGTCTACGTGCTCTACAGAAGGACACTGAGAAATGATTTCAAACCATTGATACCAGGTGCTAAGATAGACAAGGTGAAGAAAAGATGAGAGAGGTGAAAGTAACAGAGGTGATTTGCCAACTGTAACTGATGAAAACAAGAGAGCAGACCTCTAGTGTC
This sequence comes from Alectoris magna, assembly GCA_030625065.1. Taxonomy (NCBI): domain Eukaryota; kingdom Metazoa; phylum Chordata; class Aves; order Galliformes; family Phasianidae; genus Alectoris; species Alectoris magna. The sequence goes on from CM060560.1 coordinate 115,312,429, forward strand.
ACAGGGACAATTTACCTCTTCACAGACTACACAAAAAGCTTAGCATACTGACCAGAGAAGAGACTACAGCCTACCTACTATTTTTAAAAAATAAGTCTGTGATGCAATAGCAAACTAAATGGAAAACAAGAGGTCGCAGCCTTACGTTTGGCAGTGGCTGACTTCTGCTACCCTTTGCAGTGTTAATGGTTTCTGCCAGTAGCTTCTTTTTCAAAGCAAGATTTCTCTCCTGTTTCTATTTTATCAGACAGAGGATGATCAAAAGGTTAAAAAACACATTATTAGCATTAATGACTATTATTATTTATACCCCTGTACAAGCTGCACAAGCATAGGAGAAGAGACAGTCCATTTCCCCAGAGAGCTCACAAATCTTATTTATGATAAGGAATCACAGACCATGTATCAACAGCCGGAGAGGAGAACAGGGCAGAAATGAGGGCAACCATATTAAGCATGAGCCTCTTGTATAGCTTGGGCAAGATACTGTCTCCTGGGACCTGCTTCCTCGGCCATAAAATACAGAGTTTTTCTCTACCACATCACTTTCCACCTTACCGAGAAGGCAACAGTGGTCATGCCCTACCACCTGGATTCTTGACCTGAAAAAGTATTTCTATTTGTCCTACTCAGAAGCTCTAAGTTTTATGTCTCTTAGGAGTTATGATGCCTGAGCACCAGAATATGGATGGGTTTGCAAGAGAGCTCACTGGGGTTCTGGAGGTGTTTGTCCTCCACTGTTCCCAGTAACGCATCAATGTATGGCCCAGAGCTTAGGCCAGTAAAACACAGGTAGAAGCATCCAGAAGTTGAGAGTAACAAATAAAGTGTACAGATGCCATTGTTTAGCTCATTTGATTGTTGGGCCTCTAGCACAGGGACTTTCTCCTTGTTTTGATGGTTTGTCTTATAAGAGAGGAAGATCATCTATGCCCTTGCTGGCTTGCCACAAGGGCTCTGATGATATGAACACTGCTGATGGCTTTGGCAATAACCATGGGCAAGCTGTTCTATTTTCCTGTACCTGAAGCTTGGTTTTGGCCATCTGTTTATGTCAGCCTTTGTAAATAATTGGTTAATCCATCCATGGGTCCTTGCTGGTACTAGGGCATGATGAAAGCAGAAGAAAAATGGGAGCAATCCCTCTTAACCAGGTCTCTTTTGACACCTAATGATGACTGTGATAAATGGCTTACAAGTGACTTTGCCTATCTACAATTAATCAACACATCCCATGTTGTAAGTTCAGGTCTTACTGGGGTGCAAGGTCACGGGCCTGACCTGAAAGCACATCTGCATAAGCCTAATCCCACTCCTTTTTATTAATTCTACAGAGTTTGGATGAGAAAGTGGGATCTCTGTCACACAAAGCAAGTGAGACTGGCTTCCTTGAGAGACTTAGCAACACGGGGATGCAACCTAGCCTTAGCAGAGCTGCTACGGACAACACAGTGTGGGGAAATTCCAGATCACAGCTCTGCAGAGGTCACTGGAGAGATATCAAAGAGGTTTCAGCTCATGACTCCTAGAAAGAAATCAGAGAAAAGGAAATATGGGAGTCCTGCCTAAGCTCAGAAACAATTTGAAGCACAGCCTTACAGATCCAGAGTAAAGCCCATTAGAGCATGGCACTGGGGTTGGTTTCTCAGGTTCCTTTCCTTTTCTATTGAAATTATGGCCTCTTTTCTCATTCTATCTATTTCCATTGTACAATTTCCCATCACCAAGTTCCCCACTTATCTGCTGTTCGTCTGGGCATCTGTCATCTAAATCTACACCTTTGCTGCCCCTGTCTTCACCAGCCTGACAGCTGAAGCTGCAGATGGCCTCTTTTTCCTCCCTTCCTCTACAAGACTATTTTCAGACAACGCCCCTGCAAAACGTAAAGGAGAAAGCTGCCGAATAAGGGGCTGATGTACTGCTTCATTTCCTGAAATACTTGTGGCCACAGAAACAAACCAAGCTGCTCAGGCAAGAGGGCAGAAGAAAGGCTGATGTAATGTTACAAGACCTGTACCTGTTAGTATAGCACAGATGCCATGAGATGCACATTAGTGCTTATTCTAGAACATAGCATATACTGATGCTGGACTGCAAAGTCTCTGGAATCTTAGGATCTGGAAATTTTTTAAGGTTCATTAATCCTTGGCATCTCCATTGTAATCTATATTATGCTGATTACATCCCTACTCTGGATCTACTTTGTGTTGGGAAAAAAAAAAAAAGTTTTCATTTGGAAAGGTGTATGATAACTGCAGAACACCATCCAGGATCTGTCTATGAATGTCAGAATTCTCAAATCAGACAAACTCTGTTTGGCAATGGAAAAACACCTGTGAAGGGGCAAAAAAGATGTCTAAACCAGCTCATGATGCAGCTCAGGACAGCCCTTTCTCTTTTTAAATCGAAGGTAAGCTCAATTGATACTGAAGCAAGCTCCAGCACAATGCAATTTCTAGATCTACTTTCTGACAGTAACCTGATAAAGGATGTACTTACTGCTAGGCATAGGAAACCAGCGTTCTGGGAGCAGGAGAGGATTCACAGGTTAAACAAACTAGAACTATGCCTGCACTGCTCTGAAACTGATCTTGAGACCAAAGAGTTTGCACCACATTTGCATCCTTTCTCTGTGTCTGCCTTTTAGAAAGCCAGCTGGATCCCTACATTAACATGCTTGTTCACCCAGTGACTCACCAAGTGTGTTCAGGCAAACAAAGAACTGAGGACTCAGGAACATGTGCCTGGGCCACACCTGAGCTTGCATTTATAAGCTTACAGTCTGCACCATAGAAAAGTTTGACCTTGTGGTAGTTTCAGTCTATCAAAACAGAACCTAGAGTGTTGCATAAATTTAGTAGCTAACTATGTACATCTCTGCTTTGACCTTCTTTTGACTGTGACCACTGACAGCTTCATGGCAACCACAGAGACCTCCTACCTTCAGTAGCAAATCTATTCTGACTGACTGAGTTAAAGGATAGACCTTTTAGTTTTCTGTACTCCATGGGCGGAAGAAGTACAAACAATCTGCTTTCCAAATAACCCCAAACTTTGCCATATTCTGCTTAGTTCATATCTCAACTGAAGTTGAGAACCACACACAAGCAGGTTTGGAGTCACTGTTCTTCCTTGCATTTGCCCCAAGCTCCAATGGGACTGCAAAGTAGCAGTCCCAGTTTTACAAGATATTTGCAAGACGTAGCATCTCTGCAACATATATTGAAACAAGAAATACTGCACTGAGAAGGAAAAGTTGTGCAGATTAGGTGTTTGTTCATATATTTGCCTACTCTTTAATCACTAAGAGCATCCCAGTGTATTTCCAGACCACTGTCATCAGTGTGTGCTTATTTTTTCCTTTTAACCAATGAAAAAATAAAGTTTGATCCAAACTTCCTTAATAACCTTAGTATAAAAGCTTGATGCTTGTGGCAGACAAAGGACTCGAAATGTACTTTCTGGAGTTTCTAGAATCTCTCGGGGTTTCCACAGAAGATGTAATACTGTATTGAACACTTGAGCCCAGCAGCACTGTAGTAAGACAAAGTTTTTCAAGCCAGTGGAAGCTGCAGTTGTCACTGGATTGCCCTCCCTCACTAAGATGCCAGCAACTGAGTATACCTACAGTCAGAACACCTGCTAGTCTGATCAGCTCATGAGATTTGTTGTCTTTGCTATTATGGGAAAACTGGAGCACAAACACCATTCTTTTGGCCACAGCCTGCTTCTGTTGCTAGAGGACTCTGCCTGGAGAATAGATAAATCCACTCTGGGAAAAAGTACATCTTAATGATCTATTCCAGCATCCTATGCTGATATGGAAGTAGGGAATCTGAAGGAAATCCCCATGATTAAAAATAAATAAATAAATAAATAAAATAAAAAAGTAGCTTTATGGAGATTTGTAAACCTCTCTAAGACCTGGTGTTTTGTAAGAATATCTATAAACTGAGAACTAAAAAAGAGGAAGGAATTGGAAAGGAGAATATAATGTAATTGTCTAATGCACGTCTTTAATGAACTAAAACATATCCTCCTCACAAAGGGCTCATAAGGGAAAAAATGGGATCTCTCATATACACCTTCTATCTTGCACTGAATTATCTGTGGCAATTGGACCCACAGCTTCGACTGAGAGGGTCTTATAATGAGGAAAAGATATTGTAAAACCACTGTATGCAAAAGCACCCAATTAATTCAAGAGCATCATTGTTATTTCATTTATATGGCACCGTAGGGGTATGCAATGCTTTACAGACGATTAGGGGCTATAAAAGTTTAGAGAAAAGATGAAGCAGAATGCAAGGAGCTGGCAACAAACTGGAGTACAAGCGCTGACTAAAAGCTCTCACCACGGTGTTTATGGTTTGTTTGTTCATGTGGTTGTGGTTTGTTGTTGTTGTGTTTTTGGTTGGTTGGGTTTTTTTTTTGTTTGTTTTGTTTTGTTTTAAGGTTCAAGGAGTGTTTTTTGGCAGCAAGCCCCTTTTACAGGAAGACAGAGACCATTTAACAAGATTGTTGGGCCATTGCCAAGGATTCAACATTGGAAAGCGTACTTGCTAAAACAGGTCTGAAGAAACTGAATGAAAACACCCACAACAAGGAGGAGGTAGACAGATTTGAGACAAACAGTAAGTCATTTCCCTAGAGTTCAATGCTCCAGTAAACTGGACGAACAAATAGAGACTGCATATACCCAGAACTGACCAGCTGAGGCTCCAACTAGGTGGGTGTTGTATTCCTAGGTTGAGAAATACGTGTGTAAGATATGGCCTGTTACTTACGTTCTGTATTCACAGCTCCAGGATACTCCTAGATTCTCAGCAGGCTTTCAGCTGGCAGTACAACAGCAGTGACCAGGCAGCATCTCTCCACCAGCTGCAAAGAGTACAACTCAAGCTTCCAGACAGAGATTTGTTAATGAGTTCTGGACAGGTTTTTGTATGGCAGCACTAAAATATTTCAGGAACAGCTGGACCTTAAATCTACCCAGAAGCTATACAGTAAGAACATAGCAGCTTTCTCAAGTAACACCTACTTTTCTCATAGCAGCGTATGACACCTGTGCTCCATAAATGGCTGCAAGCCAGGAATTTAAGGGCTTTTCTCTATCACTTGTGATCTCAGAGTAGGTAATTCTGTAAAGTTTTTGTATTGCAGTTAGACAAGCCACAGGAAAGGTCTTTGACAAATCTGTTGACTTTTTATTTCCTCACCCTGATGTTCTCCCGCTTACCGCTTTTATCGAAATGGTCTCTGAAATTTTAAACAAAGTAAAAATCAAGAAGGACTGGAAAGCTAGAATTCCTATATTTATTTATTTATTTAAAGCAGGAAATTATACATCAATAAAAGTTTTTTGTTGAAAATATTCACTGTAAAATTACAGCGTTTTTTTAAAAGGGTAGAGAGGGGAAAGCAGATCCTCCCCCTACGCCTCAAGCAATTTTGTCTTTTCAAGCCTAAGAATACTGCGCTCAACCCTTACTTTTTCAGCAGCTCAGGAGCAATTCCTGATACAATTCTTGCATTACTTTCCCCAGAAAATGTTGTGTTTTTTATTGTCCTTCTTCAACAGCTTCCACCAGCAACAATGAGACACCTAATGCTTTGGGACTGGTATTAGCACACTGTGGAAGATGGCCTCTGGACTGCAGTTTGCTGAGCTAAAAAAAAAAGTAATTCTACTAGCATTTCTGACCTTCAGGCAATTAGCTTCTCAAGCAGTTATATTTATGGAAAATTGTGCATGGATCATCTCTATCTTTCCATTGAGATGCTAATGCCTGTTTAAACATATCTTATAGTATGATAGTTTATTCCTCATTCCGGTACAATATAAAGCACCTTTCTACTGATTTTGCTGTGTCTACGCTAAGGGAAGTTACACTGCAGTAACTATTGCAATAGATGTTGTAGGACAGATTGAAAGATTTCTGGTTGAAGCTACTGGTAAAGCCATTAATTTTGTGGGGGAAGGAGGAGGAATTGAGAAAATGCTACATTTTTTGCTTAGAACAGTGTTTTGTGTGTTTGTGTGCATGTGTTATTCAAATAATAAAAAAGCAGCAACAGCAAACACATTGCCTAACCTTTTTCCAGCCTTCCCTTAAACAATGCTAAATTCTGTCCTTCAGTAGCCCACGCAGTCAAATATACAGCTAAATCAGTTTTTCGTTCCCTTGGACAGGGTCCACAAGCAATACTGCTGAGTGCCACCCCCGGCCAAGACTGTGTGCCCAACGCTCGGGAGCAGCGTCTGTGGCTGCTTCTGGACTGGCAACAGCATCTCCCCATGAATCTTCACCCTTCTGAAGTGACTTGAACCACTTTCCTGCTCCAGAAAATTAAGGCCAGTAACGTAACTGTTTCTAGTCCAGGCTACAAACACCTGTTCTGTCTTCCCAGCTTGGCCCAAAACACCAAACACAAGATTCTCCCAACCTAGCTACTTACTTGTACGTTCCTGCTTTTAAGTGATGCACACAGTTCTTCAGCTGACTCATGAACCTAACCTGGGACTTGCCTTCTGACACAGGCTGTAGCTTCGCTGTTCTCCACAAAGAGCTTCTAGAAGCTCCATCCTGAGTTTCCTTGGAAACGGAGTTTGATCAGTATAATGCTCCATGGCACTTGACCATTCGTCACCATGGTGGTTATAAAAATCCCTTTGGTAGAAAACCCTTCAAGCTTTTTTTTACACCATTAAAAAAAAAAAAAAAAAAAATCCATATATATATATATATCTACTCATCCTTTGATTCAACAGTAAGCAAACAAAAGAGTACGTTAGACTAATTGGGCCAATAATGTTGAAAATGGTGATGGACCTAAATCTAAATTCTAGCTCCAAACAGGGGAAGATGAGATCTGAGGTAACACTCCTGGGGCCTGCAGGCCTACTCGATAATTACTATCAATTATCAAAAATTGGTTTTCAACCTTTTCACTTATGTGGCACCTAAAAGGTTCCTGCAGTTTTAACACAGAGGTGTGAATCCTAAGAACACGAGTCTTAGCTTCTTGAAATAAGCTTTCTTTAATTACTTCTCCTGTGCTCACCTGTACCTACACAATACAGGTTGGAGAACACAGTGGTACGGGGGAATTATGGGAGAGCTTATAAATAAATGGGGTTCATTTTCCAACTATGGCCCCTCCTGTGATTAAGGTTATTTTTCTCCTCAACCTCTTGATTCAGGCGTGGAGAAAATGCATTACAAAACCATTAGACAAAATAGTGTCTTGGAAGTAAGTGATTTTTTCCCCTCATCTTTTGTTTGTCATTAACAGTCTTTTCAGTAACTATGATTATGGCAACAGCAGGCCACGTGACAGAAGTAATGAAAACAAAGAGCAGAGGGGAAAGTTACTGCACTAAAACAAACTCTGTTATATTGCAGATTATATTGCAAGTGAAAAGCACATGACTGCATTGCCTAAGATTATGGAGATGCTACGGGAGCCCTTCTCAGTCCCAAGCCGTTCATTAGCATGGAGAGATTTTGATTTAATAACTGTGATCAAAATCCCAGTGAATATGCTGGTCATTATGTGCCCAAACTGAAGACGCTCACCAAGGTTTATGATCTTTGAGTAAATTTAAGTATTCATTAAAAGTACCAGCTAGTATATCAGTTACATAAGGAAAGCATCCAAATGATACTGTTGTCTGAAAAAGTCCTGACCTTTCAGAAGGCAGTTTATATAGCTGTGCCAATGAAAAAAAATTGCAGCTAAAGATGCTAAGGAGCTAGACGAGCATCTGAGTATAACACATTAAGTAGTGACCACATTCCATATGCAAGAGTACATAAGTCACTCTCAAACTAATTCCTCCCACACATTTCTTTGGGAACTGTGACAGATACAAAGAGCACAGTGATACTATTTGACAAAGCAAATTCTCAACTAAAAAGAACTATTTTTCAACATAGTCACCACCATTAGCTATGTATTTTCACCAGCAATGAACAAGAGCCTGCATGCCACACAAAATCTGCATGGCCATCCAGAACGTGGCTTGTCTTCCACATTGCTGTCGCTACTGCTGAAACACACCACCCACTGCCTCACTGCACTCACATCCACTGTTTGGATGTGTTGTGCCATCTTTTTCTGCATGGAAGAATTCAATTCCACACCTTCGCTCCATACATACTTCCACATCAGATATCTTTCTGTCATACTGCCCCTCTGCTGCCATCTGCCACACAGCAACAAAATGTAAGGAAATACTGTTGGGAAGGTTCAACCTCTACTGCCATACCACCAACATCTGCCTCTGACATCATGGGCCAACATAATGAAATAGAAGGCATTACTTTTGGAGCAGCCCCATTGGCAGTCTGGACGTGGGTCTGTATTTTGGAGGTTGAGAGGCTTTAATAATATGGAAATAGATTATTTCATGTCAGTTGGGACGAGCACCAGAAAGAGGTCATAACATATATAAAAAGATCACTAGCTGTCCAGTGAGTGGTTGGCATGTATTCTGGAGCTGGATTCATTGAAGAATCATGGCAAACAAGGCTGGAAAGGGACCAAACAGACCATCATCTTGGGTCCATTTCACGTGACAGGCATTCTTCATGCTGTTATAGACATTGTACTGTGGCAGCTGACAAAAGTTCTGGTGAAAATGCACCACTAAGATGGACAAGTGGAGTAAAGACATTGGCTATCAGACTGACAAGCACAGTTCTTTAAAATTTATAACAGGATCTGAGACTTCTATGCCGCTGATGGCCTTCACTCACTACTTCTCATTCACTATTTCTAAAGAAAGTGGAAATCGACTAGCTGTGGGCTTTCAGTAGCAACATACAGATGTAAGAGAAGGTCACAGACAGAGCAATGCCCAAATGGCATATGGTAACTATGTGGAATATGGAGGAATTCCTCCTCTTGGACATCATATCCAGCTGGACTGAAGCAGTGTAAGTCAAGGACACTCTGAGCTAGGTTTTCAGGAGAACGTGACATCCAGCTAAGCTTCAAAACAAGCAGGTAATTTTAAAGAAGCTGATCTATATTCAAATTTTAACCCTAACTAGGACCTGTTTGATGCTGACTGGGCACGTTTGAGGGTAAGTACTAAACTGAAGAAGCCAAGCACTTGAAAAGCTGTAATGTATTTGCCAAGTCTAATGTTTACAAATTATGCATAGCAAAATCTTATACATATTAGCACTGACATACTCCAGTGTTTTAAATGAAAGTTACCATTCAGAATAACGTGTGATGTCAAGACATGGGAGTAATACCATTATCCTCATTACAGTAGCTGATGGCAATTAATTGCCTGTTTGTGAATCGAAGACTCTGTGCAAGGGGAAGCTCATTATGGCCTTGCTGCCTGAGAAGAACTGAAGATGGTATAACACAGCAAGGCCCTCATTCACAAGACCTTACACTCTTAATGGATAAAATGATACTGACCGACTGTTCAATTCCTGCTTGCACAGCAGGATATCATAACAACAGAGGAAACAGCAGAAATAAGGTTGTTGTCAGCACTCTATCATCATAAATATCACAGATTCATCAGCTGGCGTAGTACTGATGACTGGTTTTCCTGCCCGGTATGGCACACATGGGAGAGTTCACTCTAAGTAAGAGGAGTAAGTGTATTCAGTCTATGCCAAGCTTGGCATCCTAACAACTGCACAGTTAGCAACAGAAAGCTGTAAAGAGTCACTTTTAAATTAGCCGCATTTTGCAGGGCAAAGGTAATTGCTCTAGTTATGTTAAACCTTTCTTTCAGTGCTCTTATAGACTGAGCGCTGATGAAGGCTGTCTCACACACTGGATCCAAGTTGTACTTCCCTAAAGGTTACAGCAAGCTCTTTAAGAGGGATTATGTGACATTCATTTTCAAGTGGCTGGGATGAAATTAATGGCCAGAAGCCATCTTTGTATCCTACTTTTGAGCACTGATGGTCCACTTCTAAATGTGGCTAATTAGGCCCATTTCTAACTGCAAGGAGATAAAAACTAAGACTCAGCAATCTATATAAATTATTAAGGAGAGTATCCAATGCTGGTAGATAAACTGTGGGCAAAAATTAATTCTAAGCCAGCTCTATTGACAAGCATCATTCAAGTAGATAACCACCAACAAACATCTGCCAAGTGAAGCTTGGGTTATTTTTCGTACTGTTTCACATGCATAATGCAAGATTTGAATAGATCAAACCTAACATTTTCTAGTAAGACATATTTCTTTCAGAATTAAATGACCCCAAATGGCTTTATCACAAGATTTTTTTGGATCTGATATGCTCCCAGGTCATTCACTTTTTTTGCTGCACTAAATTAAGTGAATGAAGAAAGCCATTACAACATCCTGTTACTTAGAAAACTTCAGTCTTCTCCATTGCACATATGGACTCCATTGCACAGCCCCAGCATCATTTCAAAGAACATCTAATCCAGAGTCCCAAGTATGTTCAATTTTTACTTGCAAGATTTGACCTTCAGCTGTAAGCTTCATTAATGTATTTTAGTTCTTGTAGGATCGGCTTCTTGTCTAAGTGTTGCTTTCATAGAACCACAGAATCACCAAGGTTGGAAAAGACCTCCAAGATCATCCAATCCAACCATCTACCTACCACCAATATCTCCTTGTGAAACCATGTCCCTTAGTACAACACCTAAACAGTTCTTGAACACTTGCAGGCATAGTGACTCAGCCGCCTTCCTGTGCAGTCCATTCCAGTGCCTGACCACTCTTTTGGAAAAGAAATTTTTCCTAATACCCAACCTGAACCTTCCCTGGCACAACTCGAGGCCAATCCCTTTAGTCCTATCACTAGTTACATGGGAAAAGAGGCTGGCTCCCATCTCACTACAACCTCTTTTCAGGGAGTTCTAGAGAGCGGTAAGGTCTTCCCTGAGCCTCTGCTTTTCCAGACTGAACAATCCCAGCTCCCTCAGCCACTCCTTGTAAGACTCGTGCTCCAGATCCCTCACAGCTTCATTGCCCTTCTCTGGACAAGCTCCGGGGCATTGATGTCTTTCTTGTAGTGAGGGGCCCTCACAGCACTCAAGGGGTGGCCTCACCTGAGCTGAGTACAGGAGGATGAACACCTCCTGCTCCTGCTGGCCACACTACTTCTGGTACAAGCCAGGATGCCATTGGCCTTCTTGACCACCTGAGTATACTGCTAGCTCAGTTCATCTGAGCATCAACCAACACCCCCAGATCCATTTCTTCTACACTGTCTTCCACAAGTCTATCACAGTGTAGCATTCACTTCAGACCAACAGCGAAAGAACTTAACTCAGAAAATTACCACAATCCCTCATCACTGTTCCATGCTATTAAAAAATGCTAAGTATGCTAGAAGATACAGTATGCACTGGAACAAGGTGAACTTACTCTGAAATGGTCAGGGGTTGTATGCTATCATAAGAGAAGCCATTTCAGGATCTTCATGACAGCTTCCTTGTTCAATGTAGATGCATTTAATTAAACTGGAAACCAAAAGAGAAGCCTGACTTTGTAGGCAGGATAACAGCAAAGACTTCAAAGGAAAGGCATTATGTTCTCCATTGTGCAAGATACAAGGGGAGGAAAAAAAAAATCATTCTCTCTATCAAACATAATAAAAAGCTGAGTCAAGAAGCACAGGAGAAAAAAAAAAAAAAAAAGCCTGGTTAATTTAAGGTGAAATTGGAAGAGAAAAAATACAAGGGCCTGGTTCTCAGGGCATCATCACTCGCTGATTTTAGATGGTACACTAGATACTCAGCATTTCTGAAATTGAGATCCAAAAATTGGATGGAGCTGTATTCTTCCATTTTGCTGCATTTGAAGTGTCATATTTACCCTCCAAATGTGCAGATTAGGTACTGTTTGTTCAAGATGTTACACAACAGCACAATAGGTACACCGTATATTGTATGCATTGTCATGGTCACATGTTAAGTAGTAAATGAAAAAATATGTTTAAAAATTACAGATTACAATTTTATTCACCAATCTTGATGCCTGGTGGTGGTTTCTTTTTCATTTGCTTTTGTTATTCTTTCTTTAATCTGTTTGCTAAAAAGACAGCAACATTAATAAAGAGGGCACTGGCCACCTCCTTCTCCCTTGCCTGGTTTAACCCAGCAGGTGGCTAAGCACCACAGTCATTCGCTCTCTCCCCCACTTCCCAGTGGGATGGGGTAGAGAATCAAGAAAAATAAAGTAGAACTTGTGGGTTTAGATAAAATTATTTACTAAGACAAAGGAAAAGGATAATAGTTATGGCCAGAGAGAGAGACTAATGTGTATAACAAGTTTATATGTAATGTTTATATGTAATAATATAAGTAATATGTATATATAGCGTTTATATTGTGTACTTGTTATACACAAGTATATTGTGTATAACAAGTGATACACAAGCAATTGCTTCCCGTCCTGTGATTGACAGACAGCAAGCCCCCTGAGCAACAGAAGAGAGCCAGATGAACTCCCTTCTCCTTCAAAACTCCTTCGGCATAATATCATATGGAGTGGAATATCCCTTTGGCAAGTTTAAGTCAGCTGTCCTAGTTTTGTTCCCTTCCAGCTCCTTGGGCCCTTTGCTGAGAATGGCCTTAGTTTTGTACAACACTGCTTAGCAGCAACCGTAAATATCTGTGTGCATTAAAAATTGTTTTTCTCCTAGAACCAGAAACATAGCATCATACCAGACACTCTGAAGAAAACAATCCCATCCCAGTTCAATCTAAGACGGTCATAAGACAGCTACAGCCAAGACAAGATCACATCAAGACTATGTGATATTCTGCCTGGAGATTTAAGGTTGGACAGTACTGGTAGACAAACACAGACCTGGGAATACAGGGAACTGATGTTTGAAACGAACTTCTGCATGTTCATCTACGATTTTGTCTGAGGACTCCACCTCACTTCAGCTGTTAGGGTTCAAGTTTGACACGCAACAGCTGTATACCTTCCTGTTCACCTTCCTGGTTGTAAGTGCAGGTGTCACAACACTGGTGATCAATATGTAAAAAAAAAAAAAAGTTTAGTTCAAAGGTGAAGATGGCTTCCTGGGGAACTATGAGCTATTATAATCCTGAGGATCTGGTATGCCACCTTTTCTGCCCTAGATTTCTAAGGAGCCCAGACAAAACCTGTTTCATAGGGAAGGTTTACTCTCAAAATGGAAAAAAAAAAAAAAAAAACATACCTGTGTTTGGTTGGTTTTTCTGTGTTTGTTTTTTTTTTCCTTCCCAGTATCCATATCCTGTCTTTCCAATTTGTCCCTCCTGAATTGTCAAATGGTGAAATGGTCTTTCAGTTACAGTGGTCAAGCCCTGATAACAACAGCCTTGTTTAAGTGGAATTTAAGAAAGTAGAAGACGTAAAAGAAACAAAATAAAGAAAAGGGAAGAGGTGAAGAGATTCTGACAAGATGTGATTGATGCTGTGTGTGCTTTATCTTTCACAGCTTATATAATACATATATGAGAAATAGTTAGCTTGATAGTTAAAGAAACTAAATCCCTGTCGAGGATAAAATACATCAGGAACACAGAACAATTCTTCATCTGGTGTGGCTATCACTCACTTCCCAGTCTAACTGGCTGTCTCCCAGGAGAATTCATAATAGATCAGAGGCAATGATCCTTCCTCCACAGGTCCTGTCTCTTCCCTCCTTTCCCATGTCCCTCCTCCCTTCCTGTCTCTGCTGTCTTCCCAGGCCCTTCGTAGGAGCACGTGAAGGCAACAAGTCTTCTGCAGAGAGCATGCTTCCTAGCTGAGAGGAGCAGGCACAAAGGAGAAGAGGCTGGTCCACACAGAGAGCCTGAGGCGCTGCACTGTCCTCACACACTGCTCACCCTACACAGGCTGTGTTGTAGGGAGGAATGGAGGAGGCAGGAGCAGCCACTGAAAATGTGAGGCCAGGAATTCAAAGTAAAGATGAGTCTAGAGAAGATGAATTAACCATGGCTGAAGCCTATGAAATATAAATCCCCAGGTTGTACGCGGACAATCCTATTAGATCTAATCGCAATTTACTTTGGAAGTTTCAACTGCAGAGACCACTCAGCACAGGCGCTGCTGTTTGCCTCGGCTTCCTGAGACACACAGGTCCAATTTCCTCAGGGAAGAACAAAGACACCTGTATACAGAATACTCAGCTGTCAGATACAGGCGGCAACAGGAAAAGCTAACCCTAGGGTCTGAGGAGGGGTACCATAAGAACAGGACCAATTGTCAGAAGGTAAGACTGCCTAACCCCACTGAAATACAGCCATCTTGTCTGCCTCTATTTTCCTCCCTTCCCATGCTCTGTAGACTCTGCTCCATCAGTGAGGAAGGCACTTTTCTCCCCTGAAAAACTTCTTCAGGAAACTGCTGGAACAGGGAGCAGTAACCACAAGGGATACATCAGGATCTGCAGGTTACAGATGAGTGAAGACAGGTGCCATGCAGTGGTAGAGAGGACCACAGTCTTCCTTCATCAGTTACACAACCATTAGATGGGGAAAAATGGATTTCACACTTCATTACACTCCATCATCTCCAGAATGGGATGAATCCATTCAGGAAGAGATTCCAGCCCACAGTGAGATCAAGAAGCCAACAGGAAACTCAGTGAAGGCAGAGCCAGACAAAATCTAGCTTCACGTGCATACCTCACTGACACCTGGTGACATCATGATGTCTTAGGATACATCAGTAATCAGGGGAAGAAAGTATGAAAACCACACGAGGGTCAATCACTAGTACTCTGCACTAGTATGTCCTTCATCTGGAGACTTTCATTTTTTTATTTTATTTTATTTTTTTAACTACATTGCACTAGAAAGATAGCTCTAAATACACTCAAGCTGATAGTTTTATCTGTATGAATGTGTTGGGGGGGAGGAAAAAAAAAATAAGTAATCATTAACTAGGGAAACATGGGAAGAAGAGACTGCCCAGTTTCCCACAGCAGTTTCTCAAAGGCATAGAGCTGGTGGAAGTGGTCCAGAAAGATGCTGTCCTGGGAATGAGCTGGTTTTGTGCCATCCTTTTTCACCACCTGGTTCAAATAGAAGCTGTTATTATACCTTACTGCAGAAACCCAGAGTCTTCCTTCCAATTCCTAGTGATGCTTCCCATCCCTCCCTGAGGCACAAGGCCTGCCAAGGAAGGTTGAAGCAAGCATCTCCTGGTGGCTGCATGATGCTCAAGGACATAGAGAAATCCACCCCTAGATGTCAAGGCTGCTGTGGGAGCAGCACACAAGAAATGCAGCCTGGAGTTCAAATTTCCTCCTGCACACACTGAACAGCAGTTCAGGCAAGGTTTCCAAGCCAGGCCAATTTTTTTCAGGCAACCCCTTTCCACCAGATCATTCTTACCTCCCTGGTCATAAAGCTATGGGGACCATTTATTGCTAATGGTATCTGAAGGCTTAACGTAGAAGTCAGGCTCTTCATATAAATGGACTTGTAATTAGGAAGCGATTCCAAGGACAGGCAGGAAAGGAAGAATCACCTCTGAACTGCAGCCATCTTTGACAAGAAATGCAACTCAAAATGCACCCAAAGCATTGCCTGTCTATCAAGGCCTAATAAAAAAAAAAAAAAAAAGCAGGAAATGGGAGGTCCCATAGCAATTCAGCATTTGCATCCATCTACAGAAAAAGTAGTGCCAAAGCCTTAGCAAATAATCTCTGCAGCTGGTCACCTGAGCTTCAAGCATTCACAGGTGAAATCTATAATGCAGACTTAACAGCATCATCTCTAAGGGGAGGGTTTCCATTAGCTCTTTGCAGGAAATGTAGCAAACAGTTTCACTGAAAGACACCTCTTAAACACATTTACATAAGTAAGCTTTCACTTACAAAAAGCAGCCTCAGTCAATCCATCGGGGCTTTCCCACCACCTCCTAAACTTACCAACATATAATCAAAAAGCAATCCGGTAAGCAGCTTCTTCCCTAATTACTCCTCTAAAGTAACTTTATGCCCTGGGTGGTCGTACAAGGTGGAGTTTCTCTTGCTCAGGTTCAGGGAACTTGAGGCTGGCCTATAGGCCAGCTTTACTAAGGAGGTTTATTACACCAGCTCTCGCTACATTATTTATTGCTTGTTTGCTCAGCTCTTTTAATTGCCTTCTTACTAGCATTATACTCCCCGCAGTCTTCTCAGTAAGGTACACACATCACCTCCTGTCCTGTAGCACTGCGCTCTGCCCTCTGTATGCCTGCTGCATGTTCCCTCCTGGAGGTAGTGTTTCAGGGAAGATGCCATAGGAAAAGGACGCATTGCATAGCAGTGTCTGCCAGCTGACTTGCCCTTTTCGAGTGCTTGCCTTTGCAGGTCCCACTAATTCACCCTCCCCCAACAGCCTTACGAACAGCATCTGAATTGAACATGCCCAAAGATAGGCAAGAATTAGTGTGTAGCAGTCATTATTTAAGACCCCACATTCTGTGAGCCATCAGCATCTAGCACTTGGCTTATCGCTAAATGTCAGCTCTTAAAAATTGCAATTATAAGGAAAAGCAATTTTAAGTCATTATCATAGGCTTTCTAAAGCACATTTGTTTCTTTCCAGCCCCCATCCTTGTTCTCTCAAGGTCTATGCAACTGAATGCATTGGGACAGCCTGACTTAATAACACCTGTACAATGCTCTGCCTTCTCACCACTCCTCAAAATGATTTCTCCCGTACTCATTTTTCTACTGTGAAATGTGCAGGCAGGATTGAGGAGGTGCAAACCTTTTGCTAGCATTCTTTTGGGCTGACCAGGCTCCATTGTGCCTCAGCAGCAGGGCTGTTCCTAAACCATGCTGCTGAAAAGCACATACCACACCGTAATGCAGTCGCTATATATAGGCTGTAAAGAGCTTTTGGAAACCATGAGGAAAAGAGCTATTTGATGTACAATAAATTATTAATTGTTATTAGTTACTATCTTGACAGGTTTCTGTTACTCAGCTGTTCTCCATCCCCAATTTGGGGAGGGAGGGTGGCCTCTCCCTTCCCCATTGTTGTTTCTCCTCTTTTTCCCCTTGCCAAATTTGGGAATATATATCTGCCTCTCTGCACTTTATGGACAGAAGACTGACCAGATCTCCTTTGTCCCCACAGCCTCCTCCAGCTCCCCACACTGTAAAGGGACCAGCACCAGAGCAGACTCTTGGAGCTCGATATAAGGAAACAATGTAGTCTGGATTCTGCCTGCATGTCCACTACAGGAGTGTGAAGGCACCCCCATAAACTGACCCAAGTACCTTATATCTGACAACAGCACAGCAGTCCAGGCCATCCACTGACAGTACTTCATCTCTTCCTGCATTTATTATATGCCTGGAAAAGCGTATCTTGTCTTATAGGTTTTGTTAGATCCCACAAGTCTGTTGTGCTGCAAGTAGCCTGTGCATACTGAGGCTTTTCCTTTACAGACGAACTTGATATAAGCAATATGGGTATGACAGAGGTGAGTAGAAGCCAAGAGGTTTCACAGCATCTGCCAAGACCAAACAGTGCAGCTCAAGGGCACTCATCCTCTCCTACTTGCGTAACAGGACTCTGGCAGCCTCTTGCCTGTTTTGATGCTACAGCTCTAACACCTACCTCCCCAGGAAATTCTCCCAGGAAAGTTAAAGTCAGGAGGACAGGGACCTTTACTCAGCTCTGCCTAACAGACATGTGCGCTGCAGACCACAAACCACTTTTCAGGGCAGGGATGAAACCACTGTGAAGTGGGAGCTGATGTTGTGTGGCTGTGGGATGACCGTGACCACAATTCTGTACTGAGCTGCTGTACGTATGGCTCACACAGTTGCCTAGCGAGTTGCTCCAGCCCCGCCAAAAAAATGAAAGCAGAAGGGAAGACTCACCTATCCTTGTCCACAAAACAGCTAGAAAAGCCTCCAAAACCTCTATGCAAAACTAGAAGTTTCCTCACAAGTCTGGAAAATTTCATTAACAGCAAAACCTCGGAAATGTCACAGGAGAAGCAAAACGCAGGGCAAGGCTCTGCAAGTAACGGGCTTGAGTTCACAAGCCCTTCCGGCAGAGAAAAGACAGCGGCAATACACAGGTTACCCTCAGCGTGTACAGCAGCTCCATCTAGCACATGCCCCAGTTCAGTGCATCTATTTGCTTGCCTCATCGTACGAAACGGTCACACCGCTCAACTCACAGGGAAGCAGGAAGCCTCCTGCCTTCACCACACCATGAAAAATAAACCTCATTGCCAGCCATGAGTGCAGCTGAACTACTGTGAATATGATTTACCTGCCAGGGCTGATGAAGACAAACCAGCTTTGGTGCCATTTCAGAAAACCTGCCTGGGTGAGCCCGGGGGATGCTAGACAGGGACAAACATCTATCCCAGTCCAAATTCTGATGCATAACTGTGCCCACACTTAACTATGCTCACACCAAACTGCTGAGGAATGCAGAGATGCACATGCACGTGACAATGTGTGAACCTTTTTGCATGTCATGATGGATATTAAGCACTTAACACAGGTAGGGCTCACACAGATAGACAGGGCTCATTTGTAAACAGAGAACCTGATTAGAACTATCATTCCAAACTTCCCAAGCCAAAAAACAAACAAGTGGAACAATCTTCACCTAGCACTGGAATCATGATGACTGATTGCAAGACAGGGGAGGGGGCATTCCTCATTTTAGAGAAAGAGATGGGAAGGGAACAGCAAAAGTGGAAGGCAAACAGTTGTGTCTCTGTTCAAGAAAAACTGTCAGGAATATTTTCATTTTATTCTAGAGTCACCAGAGTATGTGCACGTGTATGCGTACTCCACTTCTGTGAAGAGTGCATCAGAGTGTAAAAGCAGAAATGCAGAAGTAGAAATGAAATAGATTCTTTTTTTTTCTTTTTTTAATAGCAAACTTAAAACACCGCGAAAGGTTAGAATGATTTAGAACATCCAGCCTGCACGGCCACGCTTGGCTGTTCTCAGCATACGTGTGAGGTGACTCTGCACACAGGGCTCTTGAGGTGGCCAGAAAAATTTGCTGCTTGCAACCTCTTTCATTTTCCTGCTATCTTCATGAGAGAGTTCTGAGAGAGTTACCTGCTGGCTATATGAGGACAGGGCACAGAGCAGTTCATGCTTCTCTGTCACGGTAAAGGCAAATAGCAGCATGGGCAGAATAGCTTCTCTCCCGTCTCCTGTGATGGGAGATGCATGCTGCCTGCTCTTCTTGTTTAATCTTCTGAAGATAGTTTGTGACCAGATTAATGCCTTGTAAATTTGTCGGTACCTTTCTACAAGGCTGTGCTACTTATAATAAAAAACTACAGTAGCCTCCATAGACTTTGTCATTTTAATTATATCACTACTGCCAAGCAGTAGGCATGCTCCTTGTCCCTATTGGTCCAACACTGAGGTATTGCTATCAGCAAAATTAATTGGTTACCACCCTTTTGTTATCTCAGAAGTAGCTATCAAAAAGGTGACACCATAGTGTCAACACTACTGATTGGCTGGCACTGTGAAAATTAGTACCTGGGATATGGTCTACTTTAGCAGGAGATAAACTAAATTGCAGAAGATCATCTACTTCAGCACCATCCTATATACTGAGATCACAGAGATAGGAAGAAGGCACTCAGTCACTCTCATTTGGAAGTTGCCACAGAGGAAGCAAAAGGAGAGAATAAAATTAAAAAAAAAAAAAAAATCAGATATTCTAGTTTCTTGTTGGCTAGAGGCTATCTACCTCCACTAAGGAGTCTGTTACCCTTCTGCATCAGCTACCTAACCTGAAGAAAAAGAGGAGTCATTAAGAACAGAAAGGGCAGTGGTAATTTTACCAGAAGTAGAACAACATGCCAGTACTAATACAGGAAAAAAAAAAAGGAAAAAAAAAAAAATCAGGCTACATCTAATAATGACCAAATCCTTCATTAGTTTGTTAGCTCAGAAAATTCCACATTAAATAGAAAAAAAAAAACAACCACCCACAACAACAGATAACTGCGTATGCACAAAGGGAGTAAAGCAGCAGTGTCACAGTTGCGTGAAATGGGGGCAGGTTACCACTGTGTGCTGCCTATAAAAAGAAATAAAATCTTTCCTAAAAAGACAATAATTGTGAAAATAGTTTAGATGAGCTCAACAAATGACAGACTGTGTACAGTAAGGAAATTCACTGAGGTTTCACTTAGCTCAAGCATGGCTTGGTGGTTTCAAAAGGCACATAGAGATTAGCTAAGGAAAGCAGGACTCACCTTGATTCTCCCTCTGAAGGAATGTCTGGAATATATTCTTTGGTTGCTACAATACAGAGACTATTCGAGATTTTTTTTTTTTTATATTGTTATCCAAGTTGACAGATACGAATGACCATGAAAAACAGTCCACTCGGGCATATCTGGAAGGGTCCAGTTCAAGCTATCATAGTCAGAGATCTTAGAGGTATGATGTTCACTTGTTTTGAAATTGAGAAAGGGAAGAAGGAAACATCTAACAACTTGAATACAACTGGAAACAATCTCTTTTGGAAAAAATATGACCTTCACCAACTCTTCACTAAGCAAAGATGAGCTGATAGTGAGCTGCAAGAGGGAAAACAAGAGGAGCATGAGGCTTTCCAGGAACAGTAGCTAACAGTTTACTATGGTTCAGTTCACAATAATCAGCCCCACTTGCTGGGATTGTTGAAAAAATAAACATCTTCCACAACACCCTCTGTTATCAATAATATTGAAGACAGTTTCATGTCAGTGCTGCTCACCTATCTATGAAAGAATGACAGTGGAAACATGTTTTACTGTTCTCTGGTTCACGCTGTGTGAATGCAAGTACCTTATGATTTAGGGGTCAGATGATTACCAAAAAATGTAATCATTTAACCAAAGCCTACTCTGCTTGTCAATCCAGGCTCTAGCCATGTTCAGGTGGCAGGGCCATGTTCTGGCTGCACCTCTCTATTGTAGCACAAGTCCTGGGGGAGAAGTGAAGCTGGAATATGTATATATATTAAAAAAAAAAAAGCATCAGATCTTAATGCTGCGTATTTCTGAATCCTCCCTTATAGCCTCTGAAAAAGTGACAGGCAAAATCTTCTCTACACCACAGGTAATATGGAGAACGTACACATATGGTGAGTCAGAACATTCAAGGTAGAATGGTGAATTTCCATTCACATCTCGATTTTTAATTGTGTCTAAGTTTCTCAATAAACATCTTTTCTTCCTGAAATGCAGCATGACTAGATCAGTTGTCAGAGGAAAATGCTTCTAGGGGAAAATTATATGTCATTTGAAAAACCTTTTTAGAAGTCTTGTAAAAAGTAACAAAAGGATTTTTCTAGTATCTTTTAAAATCTTCAAATGTTTCTCACAGAACAGAAGAAAACAAACTATGTCACCTAAGTCTATAAACTCCACATTTGTTGTGCTTTCCCTCAAGGAAGATCTTTATGCAAAATTCATCCTGAAAGGACAGCAAAGCACTTTCCGCATTAAGAAAATGGGCACCGTATTGATGTAATTACATTGATGTAGACAGTGCTTCAGTTCACTTTGGAAACCGTGGGAGCTCTCCGGCATATTTACAGACTCACTGGAGGTCATGTGGATTATGTAACTTTGAAAATCTCGCTAATTAGTAAAGCAGGAATTTTAACTCACCTTATTTTTCTTGTGCTTGTCAAACAATATTCCAGGGCTAGAGGTGGAAATGAAGGATTTCCTGCTCGATTCCTGGACAATAGCTAATTCTGTGGTATCTTTTTTTTTTTTTTTTTTTTTTTTCAGCCCAGTGTTCTGAGCCCAGAGGGAAGGCAAGGAGAAAGAAAGATTAAAGATTTGAGGGAATTGATGGTAGCTTCTCAAAGTATCCCATCAGTGTCAGATTCAAATCACTTGATGTCATTAGAAGTGGAAACGTCTGTTGCCATTTTTCTCTTTATATTGGCCCTGCAATCCTGCAAAATAAAGAAAGTGAGACTACAGCTCCAGAAGGCTCTGCTTCCCTCCTTTTCTATACTTGTCACCCCCCCGATTCTTCTACATAGCTGCTAAAATGTCACCTTGCATAGCATCCATGGGGCCTTTGACAATCCAAAACAACAATAAAGATAGCGGAGGAAAAAAAAGAAAACATCGAAGAAGCAGATGAAGAGCATGGCAAAGCCAACAGATAAACAACAAAAGGGAAGCAAGGGGACTAGAGTGCTTGCTGTTTTTGTGTGCTCTGTAAATATCAGTAATGATGAAGAGGAGGCAATAAACTGCTTTGAAGTCCTTTATGATCATTTCTGTATTCTCTGTCACCCTGGAATTGAACTGTGTGCACTGGAGTTCCTCTCTCCCCCCCCTTTGCCCCATTCTTTCTCTTTTTCCCCAGAAGTAGTAACCTTTGTGCTTTTTATTGTGCAGTCAGGAAATAAAATTCCACTCAGTTAAGCCACATCGTAAACAGAAACGCAGCCATCAGCTTAGCTAGAGTACAGAAGCTCAGGTATTTCAAGACAGATGCCCTCTAAACAGTGCCATGAGTTGAGGAACTGCTTCACTGTCCTTTACCTGCCCTGGCAGGTATGACAAAGCAGTAACCTACAGCTATCATAGGTAGTCAGAAAACAAACAAACAAAGACAGATCCCATTTCTCCCATATTTAGAGTGAACACTGGATTCCTCATCTCTGTGGGATGGTCACAGGTCTACTTTTGACTATACAGTTTTACTGCAGCATCTTGAGCCCGGAGTAGAGATATGAGAGGTCAATTGCATTAGATTTTTACCACTAGATATTAAAGAAGTTTTTATCTTGAACAAGAGACTGGAAACCACAGGGGAGAAACATCTACGGATTCTGGGAAGGTTGATGTGTACAGAGACTTCTGGGTTCATCAAGGAAATGCCCATAATTCAGAGGCTCTAGCACAACTAAAAGCTTTTTAAAACTTCAGAAATGCCAGTTATAGGGAGAGTCACATTGAATGAAAGTTCTGAGCCTGTGTGGAGAGGAACTGATGCAAAGATTAGAAAAAAAGTTCACTGGAAAAAAGCTTTAAATTCACTGTTTGGCAAACAAAAGAGGAGTTCTTATATCTCCACCATAAATCCTTTCAGGTGACTGATTAATAAATATTCCAAAAAAGACAGAAAGGCAAGTCCCTTGTCCCATGAGGCCTGCTATCCCATGATTGTTGATATTCTTCAACAAGAAAAGAATGTTTCAACATCATTTCCAGTGCTTTGACCTGGCTCTGAGAACCTGGGACTCCTCACCAGATCTTCTTCAGGGAGCCATTTAGTAGATCTCTCACATGGACACAGGGCTTCCTTTTGCAATAAACCTCTATCTTAGAGATAACTACGCTACCTGGCTTGAATGATATCCACCATTTGAGCATTCCTGACTTAGACGATGTTTCTCTGTCATGTAGATTCAGTGCTGGTACAGTGAGAGAAGTACAATTTCTGGGCAGTTTCAGCCCAGCCATAAATCTTATGTCACAGATCAAGCCAAACTGGTAATAAATCTCTTAAAGTCTGTACGACATGATGCCAGATTCAGGCCTTAGAAAAGGAAGTACAATTCCATTGACTGCCAACACTTGTTTGCATGAGATTTTATCTCTTTCCTTCTCAATACTCCCAATACCAATGCCCTGGCTGCTTTAACTGTCTCTGAAGTCACTGTTGCCCTGACAAAGAGGACATCTGCCTAAATATAACCAGGAAATGCTATCCAGATCCTATTTTTTCAGATTGCCAAAAATTTTTCACTCTGCGCCATGTATAATACAGCCAGAGGCAGGGCAGGCTCAGGAAACATCATGGTGACTGAGTAATTATTCTTTTCTTAGTGCTTTCTGCCAGTAACTCTATGGTCAAATTCTGACTGCTTAGCTTGTCTTAGAGCTTCCACGGAGCATTGTGAGTGTCCTCACAGAAATAATGCAGCCTTTCCAGCCTCTTCAGCACCCCAAAAGCGTGGATGCTCCCTTCCCTGCATTATTTCCATCTATAGGAATCTGCTTACATATGATGTGTACCAGAGAACAACAGATTGCCCACATCAGCACATTCATTCCAGATCACCCATCGATACCCTCTCATGTATGCTCTCTATCTAAACCTCTTTGGTCCACAAAGGCCATCTAGATGCGGTCAGTGGTGGGCTGGTAGAGTGAATCTGAGCAGATGCTCACAGTAAGCATTATGACTTTTACATATGCTGGGGAGCTGTCCAATTCCAGAGCTGCAAGAGCCAACCAGGGCAGATACCTCAGTAAAAATCCCCCACCAAGAGTATGTGAGTCTGCTTAGCTTCTGAGTCAGTAATGAGTCATTGCCCACTGGGGAAGGGGGGGGGGGGGGGGGGAACAAGACCTGTCAAAGTTGTTTTTCCAAAAACAAGGAAGAATGATTCAAGCATAACAAATAGGTAGGCATTCGGCTGGATTGGGGAGGTCCTTGTTCCTGCATTTCCCAATCTCCCACATCCCAGGTGACTGTTCAAGCAGGCCTACGCAACAAACTTTTCTCTCCACTTCATTATGGGGACAGCTAATACAAAGCAGAATAGCTCCCTCAAGCAGCACTAAGGAAACGCTTCAGTTGGAGAAAAAGTTGAGAAAAAGCCATAGGTTTTGTGAACAGAGGCAGATGGGGACTTTTATGCATCTTCCAGTTTCCTTGGTAAAACCCTTGGCCACCATGCTATTTGGTATTTAGGTCCAGCTGGCCTACTTCATCACAGATTCCCATCTGACACAAAAAAAAAAAAAACCTCCTTCCAGCTACAAGTTATACTAAAACTAGCCAGTTCATTCCTGTGTATCAACAACAACAACAGACAAAACTGTCAGAAAAACCTCCCCATTGAGTTTCTGTGAAAGATGCTTCAAGAAATAACATTGATACAAATATGAATACCAGATATTCAGGCTACAGGTCAGCAAGAGTTAGATTTAGAAGAGTTTGACCTTGTTTCTCAATCTCCATATGCCATACTCATTTGCTATGGAGGCATTCAAACAAGCCAACAGTTGTTCCTTTTCATTTAATCTTTTTGCCAAATAATAAATCTTCCAGACAGCTCCACTGGAATTATTCATATACACAATCAGCTACTGGAATATGTTGCTTTACCAGTTGTTCTCCTTCAGGTTCCTGGGACATTAAGCACCCCTTCGAAGGGCCTGTAAGACATAGCCTGTTCTCCTTGATGGTTTAAGAAGGCAAAATCTATTTTTTAACTTCAAAAAAGAACACAAAGATGTTGATATGCACAATGGAAAAGAGGACTGTTTACTCTTCTACAAGTCATTAAAGTAATAGCTCTTCTCCCCCCACCCCACCCCCCCTTTTAAAAGTCAAATGTTTTGGAAATCAATTATGACATGGATATCAGAGTAAAAGAAAAAACAATCAGTGGGCTGATGGAGGCTAAATAAACAACAATGCTGAGAATTCTGGAGGAGTTTGGCAATCGACAGAAACATAAGAGAAGTAAACCCGGATCATGTTCTAGGTACAAGAAACACCATTTGTAGCAAATGTGACTACTGTAACTGTAGGCAGCTTCAACAACCGCCATATACAGGTGAAACAGACAGATCTACACTCCTAAGGTCATGAGAATACTTAGCTGGAAAGCATTCCAAGATATACAGGCCTTCTGGCTCTAACCAGTCACTACGGATATTTACCCAATTATTTTATTTGTTGTTGTTAAGAAATCTTCAGAAGCTGAGATCCACTTCCCTTCTCAAGCAATCCACTCTAGTGCTTAACTACTCTCACTGCTGGAAAGATTTTCCTAATGTTTAATCTAGATCTTCCTGCCACAGTTTAAGCCCATTACTTCCCATTCTATCCCCAGTGGACTTAGATAGCAGTCTATTATCTCCTCAGACACAGGTCTAACAGCAAATTCAGCTTCCCTCACTGTCAGGCCTGGGCCTTAATTACAAGGTGATTTCAACTCTCACAGCTCATGTTTGTATATACACCATGCATATTTATGGCACAGACCAAAGATGACTGCTTTGAATGGATTGCTGTGAGGATCTTGTGGTAGAGAAAACAAATTGCCATTGCTGGCATTAAAGAACAAGAAGCATTTTTCACACACACTCATAAATACATATTCCACACACATATATATACTTTTCCTATTAATAGCTGTGTTGTGTACACAGTCTGACAGATCTGAGGGCAACCCAATGCTGCCATCACCATACTCAGTCCATATCTGCACGGAAGCACCCAAGCATGCACACAGACACAAAGGTATGTGAATGCTTACGGATCTGTGGCACAGACTCACAGATGGTATAAATCAGTGTCACTCCTACTCAGCCTAAATCCTATTCAAGTTGGCCATAAGGTAAGAACAGACAAGTACACAGCTCCCTGTGTCTATACAGCCATATGGGTAGTATACCCAGGCAAGTGTGCGTTGCACACCTTCTTGGCCTGATAGATGCTGCAGTACAGCTGCCAGCCTAGCCACCCAAAGCACAGGCTTCAGTACCATCAAGTTCCCATCAGTGTAAAATTCTGGCTTAGGCACAAGAGAAAATACTGTGAGCAGCACGGTGTAGTACAGCAGAACCCTGTTGAACCAATTAGGGTTAACACATTTCTGGTTAATGAGAGGTGCCGGTCATGATTGTAAATTAATATTTTCCAGTGGCTACCCATGCACTCAAGTGTCAGTATTGATCAAACTTACCTCTGCCCAGTTAATGCTGATGGATTCAACAGCAACATACGCCTGCTCATCTGTTACCCAATTAAGAAAAGCCCTCAACTCATCCTAATAGCTGTATTTATTGTCATCAGGAATATTGATATATCTCTGTGCCAACTGCAAGCCAACATACACATGCAAGCACATGCAAAGGGTATGAAGTTGCTCTGGGAATTCTCCCAGGCTCAAATCGCATTGAGAAAGCACTTTGTCAGCCTCCATGCTATTTTGTCCAGATGGGCAATATTTTCTGTGGGGAAAGGGAAAGTAAAGGATACTCCCTTCTCTAAGCTTACTAGCTAGACTTTTTTCCCCCTTGCATTAGAGAGTAAGAAATGCATCAAGCTTCACAAACAAACTGTTTGGCTGTTAAAGAACTAAAGCAAATGAAGGCTTCCTGTTGCACAGGGAGTCCAGCATGTGAGAAATGCTGGCCATGTTAGAAAAATGCCTACAAGAGGAACCAAATAAGGATTAATGAGCATCTTTTTATTATGGTTCTCTACACTGCTGGCCTGACTTTGAGTCAGGAATCAGAAGCTGCTGGGTAGCTAATGGGTCTTGGGTAAGGGACATGACAGTAGCTGTCTGTATAAAACAAACAAAAAACTCAAAGGACTGCGGCAAAATTTAACATTTTCCTCACAGTGCAAGGAGTTCTTTCCTGAAATGGACATGTGATTTAGAGAGCCCAAGAGCATCTGCCCTTTCCTGGAAGCACACAGACCCTTGTCCCTACCAAACGGACTATTAAATGTAGGAAGAGATGAGAACCCCATTTTTCGCAGAAGGTCATTCTGAAATAAAACAGAAATGAAAGCTCAGAGGAGGGCGGTTCATCTCTGCAGCTAAAGCATGGCCCTGCCAAGCCCAGCCAGAACACCCACCCTGGGCAGCTGAGATTGCATGCTGTGGAATATAAAGCTGAATGAGAAAAGAGCTGTGGATGAGATGCCTAATGCTCCAGAAGTTTAGAAAGCAGTCAACACAGGCCTCTGTGCCTACTCATTAAGGATCCCTTTTCTTACTATCTGAACACAAATGAGACAGCACCATCTGACTTGTGCCGAGGCTGTGTTTTGTCCCAGGGAGCTAGCTGGAACCTCAAGTCATCAGCAGAAAACCTGTCTGGTGTTTTCCAAATGCTTCCGTCAATTGTTCCTCCAATTTGACAGATGCCCGCAAGGCAACTTGTGGGCCTGAAAGCATCTTAATAGGCCACAGTCAATGGCAGTTCATACTGAGTAACCAAAGTTTGAATGGGATTTTGCAAATGAACCCTTTTAAGCCACCCGAGGTGGAACTCTCAAGCCTGCTGCCACACAGCAATGGCAGCTGCTCCCTGTTGCTGTTTCTGTCCAATCTGTCCTTTAGATAACTGAAGGACACCTAT
This sequence comes from Alectoris magna, assembly GCA_030625065.1. NCBI lineage: Eukaryota > Metazoa > Chordata > Aves > Galliformes > Phasianidae > Alectoris > Alectoris magna. The sequence continues at coordinate 115,340,522 of CM060560.1, forward strand.
CTCCAGGGCTCTCCACTTAGTACTTTTCACCATCCTCTAAATTAAAAAGTGAGCAATTGACAACACACCTTATTAAATGACACTTCTCCCCTTCCTCCCCCACCGCCATGGCCATGTTTTAACAGACACAGACACTTCGCTGGTGTCTTTTTAATTCGATTTAACTAAAAAAATAACACACAAAGCCATTTGGCCTTGTGCCACTCAACGTACTGCTACAGAGTAGGCATGAGTTATGGGGTAATATTTCACACCCTGTTGTGTCTTATTACTTAACTAATAACAATATTTACCCAGGGTTTTCCCCAAGCAACTCAGACAGGTTTAAAAGAAATCTTGATTAAAGAATGACAGCCAAAGTATTGGATGTTAAGTATAAATAAGAGTAATGTGAAGAGAGCAGAAGAGTTTACTGTTGCATCCTCATAGTTTGCAGTAAATCAGAGTAATATGAAAGTTCCTTTTTCCAGCAGGCCTCCCCATTTGCCAGCTCTCCCTGCAGCCCATGTAGAGATCTGCCAGCCTTCTTACTTGCACCAAGTGCAGCCGCTGTAGGTTGCAGTTGCTATGTGCACCAATAGCATTTGCCTGCTAGAGGCTAAACCTTCTGACCTAAGTCCTTAACCACTAAAGCCAAACAAATAATTAACCACCTCTCACCTTTTTTTGAGGCCAACCACTATGAAATAATTTATCGCAAAATAGTGCGTCGCAGCCTTTATTTTCCACCAACTCCTTGACGCTTAATAGTTCACAGTTAGAAAAATTAATTGATACGAAGCAACACCTCTCAATGTATTATCTGTGGAACTCACCACTGAAGCAGACAAGGACCACATAAATTACACAGAGAGTGCATGCTACAATTAAAAGCGCCCCCATTCATGTTAGAGAGGATATGACACTATTACTCTTTAATCAGTTAAACAGCAACTGCCTCATGGGTAGAGTATTCCATGTTCCCTCGCTTTGAATTTCAGCTGAAATCATCCATGTTGCCTTCAGTTCAAGACAGGAATGTAGAACTATCAGAGCCCTTGTCTCATTTCCTTTGGTAATACTCCAGCTGACTCAGGGACTTAAGCTACGCATCCATTCAACTAAGAAAAGCACTGCAGATTCCTTCCAACCTAACCTAATTCAGGAAACTAAATATTGTAAATAAAAGGACTCCTGTCTAAAGCTCATAAAAAATAGATTCAAATTTACGTTCAAGTTGCTATTTTCTGGCTGCCTCAGATTACTTGGAAGGGGAGTGGGGAAAAAAGCAATGCCATTCTCTGCATCTTCTTGTCTCCCCATGGAGACCTTCCCTCCACAAGCTTACTAGCCTCTGACAGGACCCCCTCCTGTAAGAGTGGCTAAAAATCACAGCCCTAGCAGGAGTGTATGCAAGCCAGAGCTGAGCATTCTAAATAATGTAATTTCTGTAGAATTACTCCAGCTGACAGATGGGCAAAATCCCACTGCTGTTTCTCAGGCAAAACACCATTGCAAGACGCTGAAAGTCTTGAGTGAATAAAGACTTAAAGGTTTGGGCCAACAGCAATAATTTTGGAGCAGACACCTTAAGGAATGTGAGCCTCTCCTGACACGAGGTGCTCTTAGGATGCCATCCTACATTGTCTCAGCAACAGTCTGTCACCAGCTGCATTCCTGAGCTAACCACAGCCAAGGAGCAGAAGCGAAACAGCTACCTACCTCTTCAAATTAGATGCTACAGAGCTTATCTCTTCATCCTTCACTATTACAGCATCCCCTCATCTCGCTTGCACGTTAGAAGGCTGTGTTTGAAATGCTTACTCCTTTCCAGTGCAGGAGCTTTAATACTGCAGGAGAATGTGTGTGAGTACCTGGGCACTATTTACCTTTGCAATATTCAATTTCTGTGCTCAAGTGAGTTCTGCTAGGCAAGAAGAGTAAAGAACAGGGAAATACCAAGATCCTTCTTTCTCTTCTCTCCGACAGAGAAAGGAGACCTATGAGCCAAGGAAAGTGGCATGTGGAGGTGGTACTGATGAGTAACTATGACAGCAGAAAACGAGACTCCAAACGTTATTTAGGATATTAGTTCCAGCAAGGGAACATCATTTTCTTTATACTGTACTGAAATCAACTGTGTTTGCAATGAGTTTTACCCCATATTGTCATATACTGCTCATCTTCCCATATGTACTTCCAGTTACTGCATCTAAGCCCAACTTTCCTGTCCCCCACTCTGTAATCCATCAGGTCCTACCCAGTCTCTTCCCAGCCCTTTTTACCTACAGAGTTTTTTACCTACAGCTCTGTCAGTTCTGGCATGGAATGGAGACCCCAGTGATTCAAAGCTGGCTCACTATTAACGCTGCCAGCTGTTTCACTGCCCTGCCTCTCAGCACGCCAACCAGAAAAGCCTTTGTTCTCCAGGACACCCTTCCCAACTGATTCTGACTAGGTGGCTTATCACTCAGCAACAGCAGCTGTGTTCACCCTGGCAGGTTCCCCACAACCCCCTACACCCCAGCCCTTCTGTGCTAAGAAAAAAAGAGCCTTCACGCTCCTCCTCTGGTCCCCTACTATTTATCTTTCATTTCTTCCTTAATGGGCAGAAGGAATTGTACCATCCCTTTTGGCTCAACTGCTTCTGCCAGGCATTTTCTATCACCCTGCAGCAGATAGAGCTTGCGAGGAAAGAAGAAATGGCCTTGGGATAAGAGATCATATCCCTGTGAATTAGCTTACAGTCCAGGGGCTAAAAGCCACTGCCAGAAGAGGATAAATATTGTAAACAGTAGTGGTCTCTATTAGGAAATCAGGGATTCTACTTAAACATATTCAGAATGACAGCAGGATGAAGCTCCATGTTCCCACAAATCACTGCACATATTCACAACAGGCCCAAGGCATTAAGGATAACTAGTTTGTTTAAATGGGTCCAGGGCTTATCCATCAGAGTGAAAGCACCCAGACTGATCAGATTTCAGCCCAAGAGCAACATGAACTGCCTGTCTTTGGAGTTACAGGACAAGTGTCAGTAGAAGCATGGCAGGCAGGAAAAATGATGCCCCAAACTACAATCACATGAGTCCTTGTAGTGCCTCAAGCCACTGCTGTGAAAACTCTGAGAATTGCAATCTTTTATTCCAACACAAAACAGACATCTAAACCAGAGGATGGTCACTTCCATTCTCTTAGCCTGAGGACTAAGCCCTAGAGGAGCACTTGCAAGGACTATGAGTCACAGTTGTTTTACATTCCACTTGCACATCCCTAATTTTGAAAGTACTTGTCTTCCATTTACCAGAGATCTTGTACTACTTCTGCTGAGTGTCAGAGTAATAGAATCATCAATTGGCTTGGGTTGGAAGAAAATTTAAAGACCATATGGTTCCAAATCCCTGCTGTGGGAAGAGTTGCCACCCACCTGGTCAGGCTGCCCAGGGCCCCATCCAACCTGGCCTTGAATGCCTCCAGAGATGAGGCATCCACAGCTTCTCTGGGCAGCCTGTGCCAGTGTCTCACCACTTTCTCAGTAAAGAATTTCTACCTAACATCTAACCTGAATATCCCCTTTTAGTTTAAAGCCATTCCACTTGTCTTATCACAATTAGGTTGTATAAAAAGTTAGTCCCTCTCTTCTGGAACCAACTCAGATATGCTAAGCTCATCTGTCCAGACAAGCCCAGTTCCCTCAACCTTTCTCCATAGGAGAGGTGCCCCAGCACTCTGATCATCTCAGTGGCCCTCCTCTGGACCTGCTCCAAGAGCTCAGATAAGCTACGGTCATCTGTCCAGACTTCACTTTTTCCTTAATTGTTGGGTTTCTTCTTCCAAACTTATCATCTGATCTGACTGGGAGAAGGAAGCTAAACGCTCTGAAAAGAAAGAGTAATCTTTTTGTGAAAAGACTAAAGAAAAGCCAGATTATTAGTAGCAGGAGACCATATGCAAAACACAGCTCACCTCTGGATGTGCAGCACACGATGTGCATGTGGAAATGTACCTGTAGAGGTACTGGAGATTTCTGAAACATGCAGGAACTGGAGAGGGGGAGAAATGAAAGATGAGTTTTAAAATCAGTGACAAGATCTGTTTAGATAAACATGGCTCCTTTAACACTTCTCTGCAGCCTCCTACTTTTCTCCACCTATTCCACTTAGCTTTCTATTTCTTCATGGAAAATACATTTCAGCATTATCTCTTAACCACTTCATAAGTTCTATACCCTTCCTTCATAGCACCCTAACTTGCCTCTGTCTCCAACTTGTCCAACACTGATGTACTCATGCTTACTTTCATACTACAAGCGCTGTTTTCTTACCACTTTCACTTCCTCTCAGGCAGACATTCTGCAGTCAGAGAGGCTGCAGCCTACACCATAAAAACTGTATCTCCCAGGAGTCTGAGATACAGTACCTCCCAGACACCATCACATCTTTGTGCTGTATTACTGCTCCATCCCCAATACAGAAGTTTTTAAAGCCCAGTGCATAACTATAGTGCTATATCTATTTTCAAACATGTTATTGGAGGCCTGCAAGTATTGGGCCTACGGTTCCAGTAGAGACAATACCCATCCTGGCACACAGATTAAACAGACCATTAAACAGTGAGAGTACTGATTTCAGATTCTGGAAGTAGAGTTCTGCTGGAGACATACCTCTAGAAGAGAGACCATCAGGAAGAGGGAGGTGGTTGTCCTCCTCTACTCAGCTCTCGTGAGGCCCCATCTGGAGTACTATGTCCAGGTCTGGGGCCCCCAGTACAAGAAGAACGTGGAGCTCTTGGAACAGGTTCAGAAGAGGGCAACTAAGATGATCAGAGGGCTGGAGCACCTCTCCTATGAGGAAAGGTTGAGGGAACTGGGCTTGCTCAGCTTGGAAAAAGAGTAGGCTCTGGGAAGACCTCATTGTGGCCTTCCAATACTTGAAGGGAGCATATAAACAAGAGGAGGAACATCTGTTTACAGGTGTGGATAGTGATAGGACAAGGGGAGTGGTCTTAAACTAAGATAGGGGAGATTTAGGTTAGATATTAGGAGGAAGTTTTTCACACAGAGGGTGGTGACGCACTGGAACAGGTTGCCCAAGGAGGTTGTGGATGCCCCATCTCTGGAGGCATTCAAGGCCAGGCTGGATGCAGCTCTGGGCAGCCTGGTCTGGTGGTTGGCGATCCTGCACACAGCAGGGGGGTTGAAACTAGATCAGCATTGTGGTCCTTTTCAACCCAGGCCATTCTGTGATTCTATGATTTGTATGCAGTCTCTCTCTGAGGACAAAATGCTCACCAAATCCTGCAAGAGAAGGGAGAAAACACCAACTTTGTAGATTCGCGTACTATTTCTGAGAAGTCAAATGCACCATAAGACAAATTCATATATCAAGACCAGAAAGAAAGATTATGATTTCACATGACTTCCTAAGCACACCTCATTGAATTTCAATTAAAAAATTCTGTATTAAGCAAAGTACCCATGTTTAAGCTAGAATCTCTCTTTTAGATGGCAGCCTGGTCTGGATTTGAACATCTGACATAGAGGAAAGCAATCATTTCTCTAGTTGTTTTATTCTGATGGAAAATCATCTTCATTAAGAATGTCTTATCCTTTTCCCTGACCACCTTGGTTTTGTGCAGATTGCGTAGCTTGCTACTATAGAGTCTTGCCATTGCTTTCTCTGCTGAAATCTTCTTAACTGTATAAGGCAGGCCTATGGTTAGGATCCTTCTCAGTCTTCCCTAAATACATTGAGTTCCCTAAGTCTTTCATTCTGAGCCAGATTTCTGTTTTGCATCACACCAGTGGGCTCATATCTGAAAGCCGTTCCAATTTGTTAACAGGCTTTTGATATACTTCATAACACAGCTAACATGCAAAAGAAACTACCACTTCTTTTTTCAAAACAAACAAACAAACCCACCAACCAAACAACTTTCTAGGTTTTCGTGAGCTTGATTTCTCACTCTTAATATTACACATAACTACATATGTAGTAAACATCACACACACACAGAAGACTCTTAAAGGTCAGGAATTAAACTAGAAAATATACACCGGAGAAACCAATCAAAGTCTATTAATTTCTTTTTCTTCCCATTTCCACCTCTGCATACCAGATGCTACAGGGGCTTAAAGTACCTTCCCTAGTGATTGATTCAGTCTAAAAAGAATGGCCTGACTGATGAAACTATCATTTCTTTATTTGGAAAACCATATCCTGCAAGGTTTAAGAGAAATTTTTCCTATCACCTCATTTATTCATATGGTTAATTTCATCCTATTTCTTTTATGCTATTAAACTGTGTGAATCTTCTTACTTCTACATCCCTAACCAATGTAAACTTTGTCCTATTTCTTTTACACCCTTCAACTGTGTCATGTGAATCTTCTTACTTCTACATCCCACAGCAATATAAATTTCATCCTATTATTCCTACTTCCCTAAGCTAACTAATAACCCTGTGTTACTCCTACATCTCAAAGCAAGCTCACTTCTCTTGTGCCCAATCCTTTAAATGCTTGCAAAGAATCCTAGCACCCTAGGTGGATTGGTCAGCTTACACTTGCTTATTTTCAGTTTCCGTACATCACTGTCAATAAAACCTTTGCATTTATTTAATCTCTGGGACTCATTTTGAATTAAGGTATTTTGAATTCAGATTTGTCTCAAGTGAGACTCCATTACTGCCAGTCATAGTTCCCATCTTGCCCATCCAGGACTTGCTACCTCATCTTATAAATCACACAGACTCAATGATACCAGTTTCCATCAAACATCATTCGATTTTGTCATGCAAATACTGTTAAATTTCACCCAGTCCAGAGATAAACTCATATCCAGAGTACACGTAGTAAATAGAAGACACAAACTGCACATAAACAAGCATGTCAAGGCAGAGCTGTGAGTGTTAGCTAAGCAATAATACAAATGGCTTTTTTTTAGCAACATCAACAAAAAAAGTAGCTCATCAACCAAGTTTTTGAACTTGGTTGGGCTCTTTGTTTTTAATCTGGGACAGTGTCAAAAGTCTTAGACTTGTAAAAATCATAGAATTGTTAAGGTTGGAAAAGACCTCCAAGATCATCAAGTTCAGCCATTGACCCATATTCACCATGCCCACAACCCACCATCCCTCAGTGCCACACCTCCATGTTTCTTGAACACCTGCAGGGATGGTGACTCCACCACCTTCCTGGACAACCTTTGCCAGTGCCTCACCTCTTTCTGAGGAGACACCTTCCCTAATACCCAACTTGAACCTCCCTGGTGTAACTTAAGGCCATTACCTCTCATCCCATCTGTTCTTCAAGAGGCAGCACACGCAGGGATCAAGACCAATCCAATCAGATGGGACTTAAAATATGCCAAAGCTTAGGATGCATCCAAGGCCCTTGTCTAGTGCAGAGATAGGATTTGGTGATCTTAGCTTTCTTTACTACAAGAATAAGTACAGTTATGAGTCTTATTTTGCTTCTGTCCACTTTGAAGACAGAATCTTGCCTATTATCAGGCAACAGGAAAAGCAAAACATGGCCCAGCTTCACAGTCAGTATAAGAAGATACTCTCAAGATACAAGTCCTGACTGATCTGCTACTAACAATGCTTGTACATGGTTTAAAAGTCAACCCACCACACGCAGGTCTTTGGGAAAGCTCAGAAGATATTTAGGTCCTGCTTCTCTTAAGCGATGACCTTCGTATTCTGCTGCTAAAAAAATACCTGATGCCCTACATAAAAACATTTCAATAGTAGTTATCCTGCAAATGCAGATGACATTAAAAATAAAGATTTTTGGATTTGACCAAAGTGATAGTGAAAGAGAAAGTACAGATGCCTTGTTTGCCTAGTTTTGGCAACACTATCACCAAAAATTCTGTTCTGGCTAAAATCCAACTGTTTCCATCAGTATTTTGTCCCAGCCACAACACTAAATAAGCCATTCTTCTGCCAGGTCTGTCTGAGGCCAAAAGTGAATTAATTCTCACCTTAAACTTTTATCAGAATATACTCATTCAAGATAGCTGACACCTTAGTACATAGCAAAGATTCCCCTTTGAGGCACATAAACATTTTGTTTCACTGACAGATCTTCTTCCAGATTTAGAGAACATACTTCTCCCCAGAGCTCAGGTCACGTTTGCATAGCTGAATAAAAATACCATAAATCTTTTCTTTTCAGCAGTAGAAAGCAATTGAGAATTAATTCCTCCTGGAGACTTCCTAAGAAGCTACCTATCTCATGTTTGGACCTTATACTACTCTTTCAGGTTTAGTATGCCCTCTGTTCTGCCAGAGCTATTCACCAAGACACGCTGAGGATGCTTTCAATTTAAGAACAAGGAACTTCCGCAGTCAAACCAAGACAAGGATTACTCATGACATGAGGTAATTGAGGTACTTCCCTGACGCTATGCCTAAGTATTAAACACTGCAAGGGATCTGTATACCAGATCAGCTGTTCAGACTTGTTTGTATTTCAGGCAGTTCACTGAATAATCAAGACTGGGGAAAGATACAGTTATGGAAGGATGATATGGGGAGAAGGATTTACGTCCTGAATTTGATTAAAACAGGGTTAAGGATCTTCATCTCCAGCTCAGAGATCACTTTACACAGTAATACACATTAATAAGATTTCACCATGGTAGCTTGGATCCTGCTGTGTATATTCCTATCAGAGCTTCTCTAGTGGGTTAAGATCAATCTCCATTCTGTGGTCTTGAAAGAGCAATCCCAAAGGCTTGCACTAGCTTAAGGCAAACACTTCAACCACCATCAGCCCATTTGACTACCAAAGAAATCAGAAACATGAGAGGTTTTTAAGCCCTTGAACAGTCCAAATGCTAATCCTCATCACATTGCACACTTCCGGCAGACTGCATGGCTGGCTCCATTAAACAAAGTGGAACATTTGGGCTACTGTATCCAAAATCTTTCTAGTGCACGCATAAAAATTCTGTATCCTCTTGAGCTCTGTTAATAATCTGTATATTTGCTTGCTTTTATTTGGATGCTATGTCTGAGTCCTGTCTGGCTGCTGAACAGACTTCTCTCAGATGAGTTCGAAATGCATTTGGCAGTACTATGCCCATATGTGCTCCCTCAGACATGCCTCCTAGAAAAAAAAACAAAAAAACAAAAAAAAACACCTCACTAGATGCTTGATCAGAATCACCACATGTTCCCTTCAGACACAACAGGTACTGTTAAGTCTGTGACTTCAGCTACTTTAACATAGATGCTAGAAACATTAGTTGAGTATAAAAAGCATTTAACCAGCAAGCAATGCTTCACCAGTAATGACATGGCGGTTTATTATGTTAGATAATAAACTAAACAGACTTTGGTAGAATAAAAGAACAGTAGGCAACATACCAGGGACACAGTAGCCCAAGGAACTGTATTTACACAGTCTCAGGGCAGATGAGAAGGTGATAAATTAGATGCAAAGAGTTGAGCTTAATGTTGCGGGAGTGACATTTTGATCATTTTCTTTCCTTCTTCAGCCCCTCCTTCTCACTCCCATCTCCCTCCTCCTTTTTCCTACTGATGGAGATGCATTTCCACAACATGCAGACTTTCCTGTCCAATAAACCTTTTCTTCTATCAAGATGAGAGCCTTAAAAGGACAGTATTTTTGGAGAACACTAACTCACGCTACATACTCCTCAGGAACTGGCACTGTGCAAGACCAGTGAAGCTTCTGAGTGAAGCCATGCAACATCTTTGTAAAGTATGCACAGTGCATCTGGGAGGGCTGGAGCTCCAGGAGCTTCTTCTCAACCAAAAATGACTACCTCCTATTTCCTTCTCAGCATCTGTAATTGTCCTAAGCCAGAACCCTGGGAGCCAAAAAAAACACCAAACAAAACCAAACAACACAAACCAACCAGAGCTATACTAAAACTGTGGTGTATGAAGGAAGAAAAGAAGAGGGGGCAATGCAGCGATAGGAGTAAAGGATCAAGGGAGAGAAGGCAAGAGATTTATTCAGCATTTCCTTGTCTGTCTCCTCCACAAACTGAATCACAGAAGCATGAAAGTAGATGTATTGAATCTCAAAGGAAATAAAAGAAGTGGAAAATTAACTACTGATGAAAAAAAAAAAAAAAGCTGTGTCCAGGGATTCCTGCATATCAACTCTGAGCTCCCTCTTATCAGCTTAGAATAGAAAAGGCCAGGGGACTGGGGAGGAAAGGTCAAACATGGAGGGAAAACACAGGCAAGGAAAAAAAATGAGAGCTAACACTGAAATCAAAGCAAAAGAGCAAAACTGAAAAGAACTTACCCAATTTCAGACAATTTGCATGCACGGCCACGAGTACCATTTCCCAATTTCAGCATCATGAATGGGTGAAGCTGGCTTAAGGCTGAAGCTTAGAAAAGCCATACCACTTCCTGCTTATTTCCCCCCTTTATTTGGCAATAGGTAATAACTGTGGGCTGGGGAAACCTAGTACAACAGCAGCTGCAACCATCTGCAGTAGTGCACCGCTGAGCCAACTGTGAGATGCTGTACAGTGCCAGGCCTGAACCAACCTCAAGAGCTCTTCCCTGCTGGTTACTAATGGCCTAGACACTGTGCACAAAGTTGGCCTGTTTAATTCTGGCTGGCTTCTGTGCTTTGCATTTTCTTGTATCTTAAGCTGCTGTTTCCCTTTAGCTTTGAATAAGCTTTGACTTTATTCATTCCTGGGCATCTGTATCCATATTGACTTACGTAACCACCAGATCATGATGGTGAAAGGTCTATGTCCACATCACCCCTCTCTGATCGTAGACAGGTCTACTGCAATAATCTCCTTGGAAATTGCCAGCAAGAGACTAGGATAAACAAATGCTGTTACTATTGCCAGTGAATAGTAAAAAAGACAACCTCAAAGACTGGCTTCAAGTGGAAGTGGTAGCCTGAGCATACTCCAAACAACTGGCTCCCCACAACTGTCACACACCAATCACTGACAGCACACAGTGCAAGGCCACTCCTTGTTTAGATATCTCCACTGAACCCCAGTGCCTGGCTGACAAGAACCAAGAGCAATCCAAGAATTGTCTTCATTTGGCCAACAATCCAGCTGTTGATATTACCTCTTCAAACTGGTATAAGCAGAACTACAGCTATCTCTTCCAAAGACTAAGCGTTCAGTCACCCAGTGAGGGCCTAGAAGAACAAACACAGACAGGACACAGACACACTTATGATATGACTTAGCAACATTAGTTGTACAAATGCAGACTAAATGACTACCTTACAGAAAGAGCTAACAGGCTGAAAGATGAGAACATTATATAAGTGTATGGGGGAAAGCAGGGCAGATGGGTTATCAAACGTAATAGAACGTGCATAATTCTCAGCTACTCAGGAACAGTAATCACAAATCACCACCTGTCCAGCAATTATCAGATGGCAGGTTTGCCTCATCACTTTCAATAAATGCATTTCCTGTGTAAGCATCACAACCAGATTTATTTAACTCACCAAAGTAACTTTTTGTGTCCTACACACCCAGCTCAGCTCTGGGAGAAGCAACATGAGTTCATACCTTTCCATACAAGAAGGTATTTACTGTGCTCAAATCAGCTACATCTGTGGAAAGCAGCTGAAGCAAGGAGGCTTTCAGCATATTGGTGTACCTCATTTTAACTTGGAGGAATATTTACTTTATGTGAAGCTTGACTTTGAAACTACATCTGAGTGCTGCAGAACATGTTAGCATTTGTACTTTGCTCAAGTTGAGACTCCGCTCCTGCGCTACCAGAAGAAAATAAATGTGGAGCCCTACAAACTCACTGGAACAGTCAGCTCACAAACCCAAGCCCATCAGGATATCCTGCGCACAATGTTTTCTTTTTTTAGCAGAACAAAAATTTCACTTGTGAGGCTCACAGCACGTTCAGGTCAATTCTGACAAACGATAAGAATTTTATCAAGAAGTTTCTTCTTGATAAAAGAAGAAACTGAGGTGTATGGAAGGATGAGTGGAATATACCTCAAAAAAAAAACCAACTCCAAAACCTTTTCTTCAACTTTGGAAATGTTACCAGTAAATTTTTATTTTTATTTTTTTTTCCCAAAAGAGTCCAGGCCTATAAAATTAAACTTTTCCAGAAAATAAACTAGCACTGTACTTAAAATTAAACGAACATCTCCTGTTTCAGTTTGGATTGATAAGGCATTTTAAGGCATTTCTGGTCAATGGAACCTAACTTTTTTTTTTTTTTCCCCTCTAGTCATTGAATTGAAAAATCCATTATTCACACAACTTAATCTGAAATAAATAAAAGAGCAAACCAGCTGCAGACTCCTTAGATTTTGAATTAAAACATCAGGCTGCAGGTGTCAGGGCAGAATATTCCATTGCCAGAGATCACGCACTATATAATCCCTTAATTGTAAACCAACCCTTAACAGTAATTTAATGTTCTCATAACATCATTGGTTTTCAGGTTTCCTGATTCTAAACTGAACTCCCCACGGAGCATTAAGGGCACATGCAGCGAGCTGTAGGTCTGTGAGATGATGGCTATCTAATTCCTCTAATAAAAAAAAAAGGAAAACATATGTCAGTGAGAGGGAAACTTGCAACCCAGGAAGCTTTTATCATGGGACAATGACATTGCTGGCTTGCCTATAAGAAATACCTTAAGAGAGAAGTCTCCTCAGAAAATAAGTGGTAATAGGAGGAAACTGCTCATTTCTTAAGCAGACATCGAGAAAACGAGGCCTGGTCTTCAGGCAACCTATTAAAGACTTAGCGAACACACACCTCTGCTATTGTGATACCCTGTAAGGTGCCTAGACATATGCAAAGCAGTGAAGAACCTTCAAGGTTGAGAGAGCCTAATTTAATTTGTGCCTCCTTTCCCAAAAGTCCTGTATCCACAGCATCTGAGGAATACGTACAGCAGTGGGCTCCAACCCAAAGCCTGTATCCTATATCAAATGGCACACTCAACACAGAGGGTCAGGTTGCTTTTACCATTCCAGCATCTTACTGCATCTTCCCTCTCTCGCTCTTGGCCACGCTGCTGGTGTGGGTTTAGCCCCGTCCAGGCAGCCGGGTGATCAGCACTGCTTTTTTAGCCTACATTGGCCAGAGATATAAGAGAGACATTCTCCTTAGGCTTGCTCACTCACTCACCGCTCAGCCATAGCGCTCTCATTATCATCATCCACGGGGCTGAACCCACAGAAACAAAGAAAGTGGAAGCTATTTTCTGCTGTTGTTTTGAATGTGAAGTAGAGCAGAGCCTGGATTTCATTCTCAGGGCACTGCAGGGTCACAGGCAGCGCACAGACAGCACAATCGCTTATCTCTCCCCAAGGCATTGCACACAAGAAGGAAAAGAGACACATAGCACTGGCCAGGGTTCGCTGCTCTTGGCAAAACGCAGTAGTATCCCAGAGGTGAGTGGCTTCCTGAGCCAGACTAATCCAAACTACTGGCTCAGAGGTGAAGCACTGCACTGTTTTGGCACGTGTACAATCAGCTAGACAGCCACAGATCTGCAGCTGGGCAGATTTGGACTAGCAACATTTAACAGCAAGGGTAATTACCTCCTGGGACAGAGTGCCAAGGCTCATGAGAGGCTTCCTTGCTAGGCGTTAAGTCAACCCTTTTTGGAGCTCTGGTTCAAGCACCACACCCAGGACTTGAAGAAGGAATTATCACAGAGCAACCCCTTTGCCCTGTGTCATGCAGAGCACTAGGGTTTTCAATGCATGCCCTTTCTTAGCCCCTACTGAGCACTTCATGTCAGACAGACCCCTGATTTATGGGCATTCATCACACAGTGATCACAGCACGAAAAAGTCCCAGAGGGTGGGTGATAGATATACAAGTCTATCTCTGCTATTCAATTTGAAGGCCGTCTGTATCACTTCTGAATGTCTGAGAGCAACAGAGTATCTTTGACACTATAACGCAATAGAAAGTGCAGCAATGATAGCAGGATAACAAAGACCCAGGCTACAGTGAGGATAAACTTAAACACAGCAGCCATGGACACAGAAAGAAAGGGGCAGGGGGGGGAAATCACCTACCCCCAGTAGGCCTCAGGTAGGCAAGAATCTCCAATAAGATACCCTTGCCTCCACTGCCAACAATTAAATGAAGTCTGGGAAGGGGCAGATCCTGGCTCTACCCCTTCCTTCAGGTGCACTGCATGCACCTGAGCTTCCTTGGGTTGTCCTGCCTTCCCTCCAGGTGCTCAATCACTTGTTCAAGCAGTGACTTAGCATTTCCACTACAAGCTCTCTTCATCTATCTTTCAGTGTGACAAACTGGAAGAAATGAACCAGTCACAGTCAGCTACCATACTAAGGCTACCTGGAGAAACCAAACAGCTTAAACCGCATTACTTTGGAGGAGTAAGATTGCACGCTTCTAGATCTCCCTGTCTGGGCATCCTGACTGAGCTTAGTACTCTTTTCACCAAGAAACAAGAGGGAAAAAAAACAAACAAACAGATCACAGCTCTATCCAAGAATATGGTATCCCCACCTGGGAGGCTGATTCTGCCCCTCTGCTCTGCTCTCATGAGACCCCACCTGGAGTACTTCTTCCAGTTCTGTGGCCCTCAACACAAGAAGAATCCCAAGCTGTTAGAGCAGGCCCAGAGGAGGGCCACAGAGATGATCAGAGAGCTAGAGCACCTCACCTACAGGAACACACTTAGGGGGCTGGGGCTCTTCAGCCCGGAGAAGAGAAGGCTGCAGGGGAACCTTTACAATGGCCTTCCAGGACCAGAAGGGGGGCCTATAGAAAAGCTGGGGAGGGACTTCTTATAAGGGCAAGTAGAGACAGGATGAAGGGAAATGGCTCTAAACTGGAGGAGGACAGATTTAGACTAGATATTAGGAAGAAATTCTTTACTGTGAGGGTGGTGAGACACTGGAACAGGTTGCCCAGCAGGATTGTGGATGCCCCCTCCCTGGAAGCATTCAAGGCCAGGCTGGATGGGGCTCTGAGCAACCTGGTCAGGAGGGAGGAGTTCCTGCCTATAGCAGGGGGTTGAAACTAGGTGATCTTAAAGGGCCCTTCCAACCCAAACCATTCTATGATCTTACAAAAGGATTCCTTGCTTTGTGATTCAGAGCATAGCAGTCTGGAGTGTTTATTCTCCTTCTGGCTTGCACAGGTTTCTTGATTCATTACCTGTGTTAGAGAACTGAAAGTTACCACACTGGATGTTAGGAAAGGCTCAGTTACAGAGTGAGTGTTCCAGGTATGCTTTTGGACACTTCAGTTATTCTGTACCATTCCATATACTATTCTACTATTTCTGTACTATTCCATACAGTATTCTTTAATCTCCTTGTTGGAAGATGTCAAGAGTAGAATTAGATTTACTGGCCCTAGCACTGTCTTTTAGCCTGGTGCTTCACTGCTGCTTGATCCTCAAGTTAAGACAGTTGCTCTGAAAATAATGCCACCTATTTATTTCCATGGAAACTACAACAGATACAAAGAGCACAATAACACTATTTGATAGAGCAAATTTTCAGCTACAAAACACCATTTTTCAACTTCATAACCACCATTAGTTGTACCAGGGGAGGTTTAGGTTAGGTATCAGGAAGAACTTTGCAGAAAGGGCTGTTAGGCACTGGAATAGGCTCCCCAGGGAGGTGGTTGAGTCACCATCCCTGTATGCGTTTAAAAACCATTTGGATGTGGTGCTCAGGGACAGGATTTAGCAGAGGGTTGTTAGAGTTAGGGTAGTATGGTTAGATTGTGGTTGGACTTGGTGATCTTTAAGGTCTTTTCCAACCTGAGCAATTCTATGATTCTGTGACAATTAGCTGTGCATTTTCACCAGCAATCAACAAATCTGCATGACATGCTCATAAAAATCTGAACCAGCATAGGTGGCCCACTGTTTCACAGCTGCTATGATGGTGTAGTTGCTAGAAAAATGTTGCCCTCACAAACCATTTTTATTTGGCTCAAACAGGTGGAAGTCAGAAGGTGCCAAATCTGGCCTATATGACAGGTGTAGTAGGACAGTCCAGCCAAGATTGTTAATGTGCTCCATTGTCTTCAAACTGGTGTAGGGCTCGGCATTATTGCGTCACAAAGGAAAGGTGGTCTTCTTCTCTGGCCTAACTATGGAAGCTGGAACGTTCAGCTTAGCATCACAATGTAGCAGTCAGAGTTGATGGTTTGTCCTGGTTCCAGGAAATCCAGAAGAATCACCCTTTTCTTTTCCCAAAAGGTAGTGCACATCACTTTACCCACTAAGGGCTATGCTTTGAATTTTTTCTTTGATGGGGAATTCATACATCGCCACTCCATGGACTATGGTTTTGACTCCCATTCATAGTGGTAACACCACATCTCATCACTGCTAATGATGCAATCCAGGAAACTGTCACCTGGACATTATATTGGTTTGATAGGTCCTGACAAACCTGCATACAGCGTTCTTTCTGTTCCTCCGTGAGCATTCATGGTACTCACTTTGCATAAACTTTGCAATATTTCAATGTTGCCACCATCATTTTCAACACATTGAAGCTGATACTCAGCTACGTACACAGTTCCCTGCTGTAATCTGTCAATTTGCATGGATAAGCTGATCAAGACACTCTACGTTTTGTGGAGAGACAGCTGTGCATGGCCATCCAAACATGGTTTTTCTTTCGTGCTTCTGTCACCACTGCTCAAACATACCACTCACTGCCTCATTATGCTCATATCTGATGTATGGTCTCCAGAAAATGCTCAACAAGCATCAGTTAATGTCAGTGGGGGCCACTTGTTCTGCATGGAGGAAATCATCGACACACCTCTGCTTCAAACACGTCAGATGCTGTTTTGTCAGACTTCCCCTCTGCTGCGATCTGTAGCACAGCAACAACATGTAACAATATTGGTGGGAAGGTTCAACATCTACTGCCATACCACCAAATGTCTGCCTCTGACATTATGGGCTGACATAATCAAATATAAGGCATTGCTTTCAGAGCAGCCCTCGTACATTAAGGTAAGGAGGAAGAAAGATTTGTATTCCACTTTACAGATGTAAAAGAAAGTGTTTATCTGTACTGGGTTGCATTTATGCAGCAAATGAAATTTCTCCATAAGCACTTATATACATGGTCATCTGCTACCTGGCAATTAAGGCATTCTTATGGTTAGGAGAGAAAGTCTACACTGCAGTCAAGGCAAAGAGGGGATTTTAATCCCAACAGCCCCAGTTGTTTTTGGTTTTTTTGTAAACACTTGTGTGAGAAACTGCTGATCACAGCCTGAACCTCTGATTGACCATCTGAGGCAAGCAATGAGTCAGCTTTGGGAGCACAGGTGAAGGTGATTCAGCTGTGCTACCAGAAGGGGTGGAGCTTGGCTTGGCTCCACCCCTCCCAGATCTCATTTAAGGGCTGACAACCACTTCTGTGTTGGAGTTACTGCAAGTTTTCAACACTGGTGAGCATTTTCCATTTATTAGAGATTATTTTTCTATTACAATAGTCTTTCATATGGAACATCTGTATAACTTTTGTTTACCTATTGATTGTATGGCTGTACAATTAGAGCTGTACAACACTGCACCACCTTCTGTTGTTGACAGTAAGTATGGAATTTGGCACAATGTTGTTCTTTGCTTGGGGGGTTTCTTTACACTCTGAGCCTGAACTAATCACCTTGCTGAGGAGTAAGAAAGGTTTACTTTAAAAAGATCCATGAGGACTGTGATATTAACATGTTGTATCCACTACAGAAATTAGAGTACCTAGTAAAAATAAAAGTGGCCAGGAAGTTTATCACAAAAAAACTGACTCAATAAAACACTACTTTAAGAGAATCGCTGGCTGCGCTGAAGGCCATGGATTCCAGGTGAGCCTTGCTTTTGGGTGAAGCTCCTCTGAGTAAGTCCTGCAGAACATTCCTTCTTTGGCAGTGGCTCATCTGACTTTATATGCCCTTGAAACAAGTCTTCTTTGCTTTTGCCCTTTCCTCCAGCCAAGCACTCCATCTCATCCCCGCACCCTATTGCTGCTGTGAGGCTTGATGGGAGGCCTACGTCTTCCTGCCCTCATCTGGCTGCTCTTGGGAGGGAAGAAAGCTCACCCAGATGGATTTCAGCAGCTCTCATGAGTATTTTATGGTCTCTTACTGATTTACAGCCAGTTCAGCATTCTTGTAAATGGCCATAAATTGGATTGAAGTCATAAATCATAACCTGAGAAAGAAAGACGCAGTCTCTGAGTCTCAGCTCAGGCTAAACCAGCCTCTATGAACACATGGAAGAAGCCTGCTTCCTCAATCAATATACACAGCTCAGGGTCTGCAGGGTCCACCCCTGCTTCTCTTCCACTGTAGCAGTAGCTACATACTGCGTTTTTGGGATGCACTAAAAATATCTTCCCTCCAGCTGTCTGGCATGACCTGCTGCAACACAGAGGTCACCCCCACCACTTTGAGGTCAACACTTCATGATCTTGACTGTACTTGTACATACACAGCTCTCTAAGTAGTAATTCTGGTCAGCACTTCTTACTCGAGCCTCCCAAATTCCTCACGCGGAGGAAGTAGAGTTTCCTACCACAGACACTACCTTTGGGAGCTGATTGTCTTCTTTCTCTGGGGAGAGCAGGAGAACTCAGGTTAACTTGTTGAGACACCAAATCCATTCCACACACAGCACAAATTGCCTGGCTTTCACTACAAGCTTGGCACCTCAAATCCAGGGTTTTCTGCCTTCCTCTTGTTTCTCTAGCTCAGTTTTAGAGTTTAACTTGTGAGCATTTTTGAAAGCATCTGACACAGCTGCTGTAAGAGGGACCCCTCAGATTTCTGTGGCTGTCTACATTCAGGACAACACAGGCTGGCTCATCCCACCTCCTTGCATGAGGTCTGTACACTGCACTCACCCTAAACTGACTGCTTCTGCCTGGCCTTCTGTAGCCACCAGGGCTTTTGGACTGGCTGTTTTGCCTCACCCTCTATACAGAGCACTGGATGGGGATGAGCCTTAGTATCTTCTTTCCCACAAAGCCAAAAGGGCTTCTGCTGCTTCTAGCTCAGTGGGATGAAGTCAACCCACACCTACAATTAACGACGCATTTTCTTTCCTTAAAGACAAGTGAAAAGCCACCACAGAGGTTTCCTACTGGGTAGGAATCACAGGCTCAGCCACAGCAGGGAACTGCGCTGCACTCCTACAAACAATTGCAGCATTGCCCAGCCAGCAGCTAAGATTGCAAGTCCAGCTCATGCAGTGACCCCTTCCCAGGCCTCTTTGATTCAGACTTGGTTATGTGAGTTTGTTATTTAGCTAGATGGAGTGATTTAGACTTATGCAAGCAACCGTTAAAGGAATTATTGTGCCTCACTATCTATGCATCTGTGTTTCAATAAAAGTCATTGGTCAGTAGCCAGCACAGGGGACGACCTCGCAGAAGAGCACCCTAAAGTCATGATCTGACACTGATTATGTCATTTTCTAATAGCCTGGAAGAGTGGATGAACTGCTTGCTCTTTATGCTTTTCATTATTTAAGCATCTTGTTGTTATTTTGTTCTCCTGCTGTTCACACGTGTTTGCCTCTTTTTTTTTTTTTCTCTGCATCTTATTTTAACTTGTTTTATCACAAAAGCAGTCATGAATACACCTCAAAGCCCTGAACTGGGATTAGCTTCCCACTGTGCTGAGCACAATGCAAAACATACTCATATTTACACCTGGGCATGGGTGACTCTGGGGTTCTCTTGCATTTTATCCTACTGGCTTTGACCATGTAGTCTAGGCACTGCTTCCAAGACTTCGTGAAAAGTATCTAAAGCAAACCCTAAACTGGTATATTAGAATCTCTTCACAGGACTTGCATCTCATCTGATAGAAATTTAGAGAGGAAAAAAAAAAAAGAAAAAAAAAGGGAACTATCACCATTGTATTGTATTTAATAATACAGTAATTAGTAGTAATAACTGACCAGTTCTTGCTTACTAAGATCATAAAAAAAAAAAAAAGAAGAATCACAGTAACTTGACTATTTCTATCAACATTCAGATTCGTCAAAAAAATGTACTTTTGGAGATGCATTTAAACTGGTAAAGCTCTGGTTTTAATACCAAGCTAAAAAATTGCTAAGAAAACAGTGGTTGAGAATTTTTCATCAAGCTATGATAGGAACTAAATATTACTGTTGCCCTTACTGATCACTACTATTATTTTCCATTAGACACTTAGCATTCTGTCGTGGTATTTTTTGTGTATGTGTGTATGTTCTGTCTACACATACCTGGCAGCATAACTACAGGAAAAATAACTTATCCATAGTTTATAACGGGGACACCAGAAGCAACTTTTACACTCTACACTATGGGTCTGATCACCTAATTCTGTGTGTAAGCTGTACAACACATGCTACAGCTGTAAGAAGTATGAATAGAAAATAAGATAATCCAAAACAATTGGCATAATCATGGCACAGAATTAGAGCTTACCCTCTCTGTCCCTCAGCTGGGATCTGCAACTTGGCCATGAGTCCCGTGAGAACAGCATTGAGTCAGTTCAGAGCTCCTGGATCAAGAAGCATGGGAAGCAGCGTACATCCTGTAGTTCAGGTCCTAGGTCTGGCTAGAGCAGCTTGCTTGACTGCTTGGACCAGTGTTCTACATGTTGTAAGTACTCCCACCACAACCCAGATTTAACTTTCCAGTTGTCTCCACGTGGCCTCTACCCTTTTCCTAATAGGACATAACAGGTAAGTGAATTGGTTAATGATTAAGACCTTTTCTAGCACCTACACATAACCTGGCACATAACCATTAGTCTCTGCTGCCTTTTACGCTGCTTTCACTTGGAAGGATTGGGGAGAGATAAGAAGTACATCACCAGCACACACATACACACACACCTGAGCACACACAACTAGACACTGCCTCATGCAATGCAGTTTGCAAGCACAGGGGAGTGGATCTCAGAGGTGCGATCCAGCTTCAGTGGCTGTGAAAGCTAAGCCATTTTGCCATGGGTCATTTGTCCAAATGATGCCAGAAAATAAATCCTACACCTTATAAGTCAAGAAACTTGGCTAGTTGTTGTTGTGTTTTTTTGTGTGTGTGTGCTTGTTCACTGGGGTTCTATTCCAGGAGCTTCTGTTTTAATACTATTAATAACAATAATAATGATAGTTAATAGCTAGAAGAATATCAAAAGCAGAGACAGATATTTGCAGTTTCTTCTGGACTTTTTTTTAGGAGCAGACTAAGACAGGATTAGCAAAATCCACAAGGTGACAACAAATCAGTGGGGTCAAGCAAGGTTAAGGAACTCCAAAACTTTGGTGTGATGGGAGTTTCCCCATAAATCTCCTGGTTAGAAAGTCACCCACGGGCTGAAAAGAAACTTGCATTGAGTTCCTACCCATAGAAAGATTTGCCCTTCACTGGGTACTGCTGAATCTTTCCTGTCAGAGAAGATTTATCCATGGGAAATAATTAAAAACAATTCAGAACTTTCTCACTCTTGGAATGAATTAAATTACATTAAATAGTAGGGGGGTTCGTGCTGATTTTTTTTTCCCCCTTTGCCCCAAAGGCCAAGAAATATTTGTGTTTGCCACAGGGTCTTCCTTCACCCAAGACCTCTTCTTACTGTTTTAAATTATATACATTGTCTGCAGCACTGTAATAGTGCTAAGTGTGGCATCATTTTCAGAAACAAAGCATTTCCTTCCCTCTCATTCTCTTGCACATATGGCATCTCAAAAGGCAATGACAGACTATAAATTCACACCAAGGTTATAGAGCCGTTCAACAGAGAGGAGGGGAAAGATGACTATTTCTTGATGGCTCTCCCTGTGAACTGTGAAGAAAACAACCAGTGTCATCATCGAACCCAGTCAGAAAAACAGTGATATTGGAATGGCAGTTTTTTTTTTTTGTATGTAATGTTGTTCACAGCAAAGTCTAGTCCAGTGCTTTTAGGCTGGCAGCTTTCTTTTGGCTGAAGTTTGTTTAAACCAATAGATACTCCAGTTCTGTTTTGCTCTAAGGCTCCAAAAAGTAATGCTTTGTGTCTTTTGGATCCAGACACAGTGCTACGTGTCAAGGCCAATGTTGGACCAGGTTTCCTGTTTCTAGCTGTTCACTGACACCTGCAGAACTGGCTCGGGCCTGTAGCAGGGGTATCTCTGTTTTATGCAGCACTACTACACAGCTATCTACAAGGAGCCACAAGATCCACCTGGCCCCAGGGCATCCTCTGGGTGCCTCTAAGCCCATATTCTCAGCTCCTGGCCACCCACCCTGCTGCTCCCCTCTCTTGCAGTGCCTGCGAATGAGAGAGAGCAGCTGTAGTTATTACAGGACATTAAAATACCAATATAGATTGTGCGCAGCTGAAAGGTAGGTCCACACAGAATGAACATGTGAAAGTGCTTTGGTTCTTATAGCCACAGAACCACAGAATTTTAGTGGGTGGAAGGAATCTCTGGGGATCATCTAATCCAATCTTCCTGCTAAAGTAAAGTAGATTGCCTTCAGTACTCTGCATGGGAAAGCCTATGAATTCAGAAGTTTCTTTATAGCCATCTGGTAACAGAGAGAAGTTCCAAACCAGCCCCTGTGCCCTCTTTAAAGAGCCTTTCCACTGCAAAATGGCAAAATCCCTCCACTGCAGAGCACATTGCAATGCTGGGCGGAGGGGGAGAAGTACAGCACAAGCACAGCAGTGGGGAAGCTGTTAAGACCTGAAGCAGAGGTAGGGAAATCTGTTTCCTCTATTTTGGGGGACCTGGGCAGGTATCTGTGCTGGCATGCAGTTCCTTGCATCAGGAAAGCGAGACTCATTGCCCTTCTCAGCACCTCCAAGGGTGTCAGGCTCTGCTTCTCTGAGATTCATCTCCACTGTGTTTCACAGTCCTTTTTTTAATTGGGGTAAATAGAATCAGAATGACAAGTGCAGAATGATGGTTTCAATGGGCTATTTGTCTGGTGGGGAATTTGTGAAATATGTGTTTTTCTGTAGAGTGTGCATGGCTGTAAAGAAGGGCCAGAGTCAGCACAACCTCAGAGCGATGGAGAATAAAGCATTCTAGTTTTGTGGCCATTGATCTGATGACACTGCGGGTAATGGATGGACAAGGTTAGTCTCAGAATGTCTGATTTTTCTCAAATCATTGCTGGAGTCAGGCTTAAGGTTGCTTCACCGTGCAATTCTGTATTTACTGTTATTAGAGTTTCTCATACCATCACGCTCACTTTGAATTTCCTACGCTTTTACTGAGTGATGGGTTTGGAAGCTTTTTTTAAAGGAAGCAAATCATTCTGGAAAGATATTTTTACATGATTATTTTTGTTTACCTGAATTTTATTAATCTTCTCTTGCAGCCCTAGATCCACATTTTTATCTGGAATTCCGTTATTGCATTTAATGTATTTCAGATCTTCTCTTAGTTAGGAAAAATCCTTTTTTTCTCCTTTTTATCCTGCTGCTTTTATTTTCCTTTCTCTTCTTCTTCTTCTTCTAATCAAAAATGCACTGTTTTTTTAAATCTAGATAAGAAAAGCTGTTTGATTAGATTAGGAAATATCAGTACATAGGTCACTCTGAAAGTAATGCCTCCTATTCGTTACCATAGAAACTACAGCAGATACAAAGAGCACAATAACACTGTTTGACAGAGCAAATTCTCAGCTACAAAACACTGTTTTTCAACATAGTAACCACCATTAGCTGTGCGTTTTTGCCAGCGATGGTCAAGAGCCTGCATGCTGTGCTTGCAAAAATCTGCACCAGTGGAGGTACCCCACTGTCATGACTGCGGAAACACACCACCCACTGCTTCACTGTGCACACATTCACTGTTTGGTCTCCACAAACATTCAGTAAGTGTCGATGAATGTCAATAGGTGCCATTTGTTCCACGTGGCAGAATTCAGTGACAAACCTTTGCTTCATACACACTTCCACGTTTTATCAGACTGCCCCTCTGCTGCCATTTGTTGCACAGCAACAACATGTAATGCAGTGTTGGTGGGAAGCTTCAACCTCTGCTGCCATACCACCAACATCCACCTCTGATGTCATGGGTTGACATAATAAAACAGGAAGCATTACTTTTGGAGCAGCCCTTGTATTTCAGACAGGTTCCAGACCAGTTTGGGGCTGCACTGCAGGAGCACCTGTGCTGGGACAATATCTCCATGGGTTGAGAATGGCTTATGTTGTTAGGAGGCGCTATGTACCATGCCTCCATTAAAGTAACCTTTGAAGGAAGAGCTGTGGCAAGCAGGAGAAAGCAGGAAAGCGGCAAACAAACTGATGCTTGCAAAAAGAGAGCAAACACTTCAAAGCCCTTATGCATTTCCATAACACCACCTGCCACCAAGGACATCGGCCCAACTGTTAAGTCTGCCTATAGCTTTGGAGACCCCGTGGACACCTCGCTGCTGTGTAACTTCCAGATAAACACATAACTAAAACACCCCTTTCCAGTTGCATCCTGCCAGAAGATGGTGTCCTATCCTATCAGACACCGGTCTCAGCACAGTGATCCAAGCGTTTGTGACTGATTATTGCAGCTAATTTCTAGTGAAGAAGCCAGGCATCCAGGAAAAGCTCCAGTTGACAAAACACAGCCTGCGGTCTCCCTGGCAACACAGATTACTGTGAGAACATCACCCTACTGCTCCCTCGTTTGTACCGGCCACCAGCAAAGATAGAGTCACCTTCAAGGTCTCTGCCCCAGTACTCAGCACTGGCCACAGGTTTTGTTGGAGTTGCTGCAGAAATCCACCTTTCTGCATAACTCTGCTGCAGCAGCACTGTGGAGGAGCAAGCAGACAGTTGACTCAGAGGATGCAGTCTGTGTATGCCGGAGACAGGATTTCCATGGGCTTTGGATGAGTTGTGTTGCTCCCAGGAACACTGAGAGCAATCACGGCAGCTCCTGCCCGCTTCCCAGAGAACTCAGCTCCTCAGCACAGCCTTCCAGCAGTAAGCTTTCTGCACCTCCCCACATGGGTGCAAAGCACAAGGCATCCACCAGCCTACTCATTAGCACACTCACAAGTCTAAATAAACAGATCACCCCATGAAATAATCAAGCTCTTTTCCCTGCAGCCTATAGAGGAGGGGGAAAAAGGCAGAGAGCTTGTTAGTTAGTTAGTTTTATTTCTGTTTTCCAATACTTGGATTACATTCAGATACTGTGCCTCTGGCAGTGCCTAGATGCCCAGGAAAGCTGTTGAGGTCAGAAGCAAGATGCAGTCTCTGCCTGTAAGTCACCCAGGAGATACATCTGTGCACCAGGAGAGATTTCCATGCCACCCCCAGCCGTGCAAGCAAAGACACCTTTGCACAGCACTGCTTGGGGTTGTGAAAGCATGCCCCCAAATCAGCTCGCTGCTAAGCTGCTTTAAATCTGTTAGCAGGTCCTGAGGAATGACCCACAAATCTTCTTTCGAATTTGTAATTAATTCCTTTCTGCTGAGTTCACTCCCCTTTTTCTGCTGTGTTTCCATGAGCTATCTCACAAATCAGTTTACTGGCAGGGATGTTTGTAGACATGGCAAATTTTAAGCCAGTGTTGCATACTATTTGCAGAAAGTGCATTTTGGATGTATTATTACAGATCCTTCCACCGCCTCCATTAAAAAACAATTCTGCTGGCATAATGACTCCTAAAACCTAGGCTCACGTTTGTACCCCAGGCCCCCCAGTAGCTGGAAGGAGAAAAGCGATAGCAAGCAAAACCCTTCTGCATCCTTTCTTAAGTGTAGTTTTGCTTATAAGAGCCGCTGTGCTGGATCAGATCACAAGCATTTCTACCCCAGCACGGTTGCTGGCAACAACCCGAAGAAGAATTTCAAGGAAATGTGTGAAGAGACCAACTAACTTCAACAAAGTCAAATATGCTGCATTATAAACGCATCAGGGACTGTACTGATGCTAGTGATACCACAGGGAAATGCTGAGCTATTAAGATAGGTATAACCTAAAGGAAGGGCTGTAAAAAAGAAGGGGGCAGACTCTTTAGTAGTGTTTGTTGTGACAGGACAGGGAGAGATGGTTTCAAACTGAAAGAGGAGAGATTTAGAT
This sequence comes from Alectoris magna, assembly GCA_030625065.1. NCBI lineage: Eukaryota > Metazoa > Chordata > Aves > Galliformes > Phasianidae > Alectoris > Alectoris magna. The sequence goes on from CM060560.1 coordinate 115,366,561, forward strand.
TGTATGTAAGGAAGATTTTTATTGTAAGGGAGATGAGGTGCTGGAAGAGGTTGCCCAGAGATGTGGTGGAAGCCCCATCCTTGGAGACATTTAAGGCCAGGCTGGACTGGGCTCTGAGCAACCTAGTGGAGCTGTGCATGTCCCTGTTCATTGCAGGTCCCTTCCGACTCAAATGATTCTATGATCAGACAAACAGGTGAGCTGATCAGCCAGTGCTATCAAAGTCACAGAATGTACACATACACATACTTTTAACGTGCAATTACTTCTATGGAAAATGCCAAATATTCTGCGTAATTCTCACTATGAATCTTCTATAACCCGCTGCAGAAAATACTTTTGCCTGAAATCTGTGAACAAACATAAAAATCATTACAAATCATTGGACACTGTGACTTGAGCATGAACAAACTGTGACTACTAGAGAAGATAATGCTTGATGGGGCAGGGCAGGTTCAAGTTGAAAATGTGTGCTTTCTATTGAAGAGCAAAGCTGGTTAGCTACAGCAAGGAAGACTCGCCTGAAGGAGATCACTGGCCATGTCTGGATGTCTTGAGATCAACAGCAAACCTTATTCAACAAGTACTGTGTTAGCTGAACACAAAACACGTTTCAGTCAAAGGCAAATGACTGGGCTCAATACATGGATAACTGGGAAGAAACTAATGGCCAGTGATATGATTCTGTGATTCCATGGTTTTATGCAGAGAAGGTCAAAACAGCTGATCTAATATTCCCTTTAGCCTTCAGTTCTGTGAATCTATGAGTGTACAGTGGACACATGGTTCATTAGGAAGAGTGGCCCACAGCCTCAGCTGATATAAATAGATATTTGCACCAATTTGCAGTTGATAAGCATCTGGGCAGGCTTGCTCAGCTGCACAGCCTGGCATGCTGTGTAGTCAAGTTTAAAACTAACAAATGACATTAGCGTGCCAGAACCCATGGGCCAGATGGTGAGTGAGGACTGCAGGAACCTCACTTGTGCACGTAGCCCTTGTCAGAGCAGCATCGCTCTTGTCCACAAGCCGTTCCTCATGCAAAGTAAGGACTGCAGACTCCCGTAGAGGTACACTGCATGTTTTGCTGTGTAAAGAGGGCTCCCCTGGGTTATATGGGGCTCTTGAAAGAGTGCTGCTTCACCCGCAGTTACTCTGGGAAGAAACCTCCTCACCAGCATGCCTGCACCATTCCTGGACCCAGTGCTAGCTCTGGATGTCTTTTCCTACAATATATTTGCCACTGTTTTTTGTCCTAGGTTTTATAAACTGAGAGCAACTAGGTTTCTGAAGCACTGCCATCAGGCTAGAGTAATGACAGTAAATATCTCTTTTCCCTATTGTCTGAAAGTTAATCTCAAAGAGAAAATTCAAGTTACTTTCAATTTCTGCCTGTTTCCACTTGTCTCCCCATGTATCACAGTACTGGTCTTTTCCTGTTTCTGAGATACTTCTTCAGTATGTGTACGTTATCATGTGCTCAGTAGTTGCTGTTTAACCAATCTCTCCAGACTTTATCCTTTTAATCTTTCTTTCTGAATCAATTCCTCCACTCCCTTGATCATTCCGGTTGCTCCACTTTGAACAGCTCCTGTTTGTCAATAGCTCTTCCTAATGACTTCTGTGAAACAGGAAATATGTGAAACTTCAAGGCATAAAAATCACACGTGCAGCACAGGTTCTGAATGCAGGATTCCAGGGATTCATATGCAGATCCCTGAGCTATGCTTCTGTCATGATACAAGAGCAGCCTCTAGGGAATTTTCGAGCATCACATCTTGTATTTGACCCAGCCAGCTGCTTCACACCCAGCCCATAGGACAACCCGTGCCCTGCAGTGTGCTCACACACTGGATGTGAGGACTTGCTTAGGCCTCACTAGAAGATGTGGGGTCAGTACTGGGACCGGTGCTGCTTAGTAGCTTCATCAGTGACACTGACAGTGGGACTGAGCGCACCCTCAGCAAGTCTGCAGATAATGTCAAGCTGTGGGGTGCAGTCAATGTGCCTGAGGGACAGGATGCCATCCAGAGGGACCTAGACAGGCTCAAGCAATGGGCAGAGGAGAACATCAAGAGGTTCAACAAAGCCAATTGCAAGGTCTTGTACATAGGTCACAGCAACCCCCAATACCAATACAAGCTGGAGGACAAAAGGATAGAGCACAGCCCTGCTGAAAAGGACTTGGGGGTGGATGGCAGCTGGACATGAGCCAGTAGTGTGCCCTTGCAGCCCAGAAAGCCAACTGTATTCTGGGCGGCTTCAAAAGAAGCATGGCCAGCAGGGCAAAGGAGGTGACTCTGCCCCTCTGTTCTGTGCTGGTAAGGCCTCACCTGGAGAAGTGTGTCCAGATGTGTAGTCCTCAGTACAGGTAAAACACAGTCCTGTTCCTGGACACATTCAAGGTCAGTCTGGATGGGGCTCTGAGCAACGTGATCTAGCTGTAGGTGTCCTTATTTACTGCATGAAGGCTCACTAGATGATCTTTAAAGGTCCCTTCTTACTCAAACAATTCTACGATTCAAAGTGCAAGAGATCTTTGTAGGTACAAGAAGTGATTCTGGCTTGAGAGCAATCCCAAGTCTTGCAGGAAGAAACACTGCAGTTGTATCACGTGATGTGCATAGTACAGTGATGAACAGCAAGATGATATGAGGTCATTTACTACAGCCTTAACATGCTTCCATGTGATACATATACATTCTCCCCACAGGTGGGAAGTAATGCTGAGAAGTAACACCATGGATAAGAGGAAAGATACCATCATTTAGTGAGGCATTTTCTAAAATATGGAAATCCAGCCCAAATTATAGTAATATAAGAGATTGTAAAGTGCAGCAGGGGAGATATAAAATGGAGATTAAGGAGGGTATAAGGAGCTTTGCTGAACAAATCGTACCATGGCAAATCTGTGCCCAGACTCTGTGGGCACCTGACATCCCCCTGCGAACAAAACTGTGCAGTTCTGCTGAGCAAGAAGACAAGAGCTGGTTACAAAGGGGAGCTCAGGTTAGGGAGACATCCCTCTCACAGCATAGGAACTTTCCAAGCAAGGCAGCCTTCATAAAAACACATAGGACTAGGCATGGTAAGCCATGGAACGCCCTACCCCAGGAAGGCGTTCAGGGTATATATGGAGTTTTGTAAGCCATTCAAGTAAAGCGACCTCCTTAGACTGACAGTGCTGCAGCTCCCCCATTGTGGGAATATGAAAAGATTCCTCTCCCAAAGTTCCTCAGCCCAGACTATGTGACTCTACCGTGTGCTTACAGTGCTAATCTCTATCTATGAGGGACTTGAAAATGACACAGTAGAGCTAGCAACTCTGTTTAGAGAGCCCTGTGTAACCCAAGAGGAGGCCAAGTGCACCCAGTTTTCCACAAGTATCAACTTTTAAAAAGACTGCACCAAATGTTGATGTTGCGGAAGAGCCTCGTTAGCGGAAACAAAACAAAACAAAGCTTCTGCCTCCCACATGTGCATTACCATGCTCCAGTTGAGCAACCTGTCCATCTGCAGCAGAGTAACATGCATCTTCCAGCACACAGCAGTGCAGGTGTTAGAGCCCTGTAGGAGAATAGTAGGAGGGTAGCTTCCTGGGGTAGGTGCCTGCAAAGGTGCCAGGTGAATAAGAAGGACAGAAAGCTTCTGGTTTGGTGAGACATAGGCAGGCTTAGGATGCTCAGCTACCCTAGCAGACCCTCTTCATTCATGGAGGTGATCCAGGGCCTGCCATAATTTGTAATGTCTTCCAGGCTTGAACTCCATCCCTGCACATAGTGAAGAGTTGTGCATGTTATTCATTGCATAAGCCAACCTTTGGGCCCAGCACTACAGAGCAGGATGTTAAGTTGCTGCTGAGCATGAGTGCAGCAGCTGTGAGGGATCAGCTAAGAGACCTTTCTGTCTGTAATATCAAATGGGCGTTTTGCAGGCCTGATTTTCCTCTCTCATGATAACAGCTTGGCCACATGTTTTTCTGCCTTGAGGCTGGATGTATCTCTTTTACTTTGGAACTGAAAATACTCTGTTGCAGGAGAAGAGATGCCTATGAATGAGGAGGAGAAGCGAACCATCAGCCCTTTCCATGAAAAAGGTACTCTGGGGACCTCAACTTCTCCTGCACTGGTAGAAATCAGCTTTTCCTCTGTGTGTCTGTCATTTTGAGCCCTCAGCCCTAATTAAACTTTGCCATCAGTTCTGTCAAACAAGGTGGTGGAAAGTCACTGACCAGGGCAGGCTATTGGATAGCAGCCATCAGCACCAGTTTAGGACTGTTTGTTTAATCCGGTAGCCTGAGGTGTGAAGGCTGAGCTGTCAACAGCATAAAGCAATCTGGTACCTGGAAAGGTAGAAGAGCCATCATCAATTCACCAAATCAACCACCTACTCCTTCAGCCAGTTTCTTGCTTATCCACGCCTGGAGTGGGATCTGGCTCGTGGAGAGCAATTTATGTTTTTTCCTCTGGGCTTTTTCACCTGTGGAGATGAAGAGCGGGAGGAGAAAGCAATTCTTGGATATTTCTGAAAAGTCCCGTGCTGAGAAGGGTCAGAGACATGAGAAGATGACACAGCAGATGAAGATATGAACTTAAAAGTGAATGATAAGCATCAGCAGATGCCTAAGAAACAAGAGTTCAGAGTAGCTGGGCTATTAGCTGTTTGAATGAGAAGGTAGTGCTCGTTCAAACAGCTTTTTGTACAAATGCCTGTGGGACTGAGGAGCCAAGAGGGGAATGATTATTGTAACCATGTTTAACAAAGAAGCTAAAGATGATCCAATTATAAAATAGAGAGCTCTACTTCTGAACAAGGAGGAAAACACTGAAAAAAAAATCATTAAATATAGAGTTAGAAAGCTTCTAGATGGGTCTAACACGACCGAGATAAACCTGTCTGCCTGCTTCTGTAAGTGTGACTTGTGCATTTCTAGCCTATTAGGATTCTGGGGAAGAGTTAATGAAATATTGGACTGAGGAGAAGGGGTGTGGGGGGATATAATTTATTTAAAGTTTTCAAAAGGCTTTTGATAAAGTCTTTCACAAGCGGCTATTAAAGAAATTTGTTACCCATAGGGTGGGAGGCAAAGTCCTGACATGGATTAAAGCCTAGATAAGAGGTAAGAAACAAAGGAAAGGAATAGGCGTCCAATTCTCTCCATGAAAGGAGGTTAATAGCAAGATGCTCCAGGGATCAGCATCAGGACCGGGGATGTTCAATATGTTTATTAACGATCTAAGAGAAAGAGAAGAAAAACAGAGATACAAATTTTTGCTGATGGCACAGTTTACTTCTTGCAGGCAATTTATTGGCTGCGTTTGACTCTCTTTCTTTGTTCATTGCTTGTCTATGAATAGATCACAAGTTGTACTAATAGGCTTATAAATATAATTGGAAGTATGGCTCAGTACGATGAACAGTACTGAGGTTACAGGAGGAGACCTACAGGCGCTGGAACATCAGCTGGGAATGGAAGCAGAGACAGAGAGCAAGAGAGCTTCAGCACTGAGCCCACTTCAGCACTTCACCGTCAGCTCTGTAAGGTGCTGGTTCTTCTAACTCTGCCTGCGCCTTATGTCACTGCTAATTTGCAATAACAGCTATGGTGTAAGCAGTATCATCATACACATATTATCGCCACACTTTTTCTTATCCTCCTATACGGTTTGAATCTGCTATGGACTCATAGGAGGTCACAAACCCTTTGCCAGCCTTATTTGCAAGCCATTACGTGTACATTTTTTGGGAAGCATGCACTCATGCATTCACACTTATTTGTACTGTTCCTGCAATTTTAAGTCCCAGCTTGGCAGATCTTTCCCTGTGCAGCCAAGGTTTTTGCTGCCAGCATGTACTTCATGAGGTCACTGTTTGGCTTCCAGGCAGGTTCTCCTACAGCTGCGCTCTGTACCTTGCCCCATCCAGATCTGCTTTCCACACTGCCTCCATGTGCTGGTCTTCTACTGGCTCCTGTTCTCTATTCATCATGCTGACTGAAATGCTCAGCTCCTAGCAAGGTAGTTATTGTAAGCAAGTTAAAAGTCCTCCTTCACAGTCACTGCTGCCACATAAGTTTGTTCAGCTTGCTGTATTAAAGTCATTAGTGCCAGACAGCCCTGGAGAAATGCTTTATATCGTCATTTTCCACTACAGTATGGCTACCATTTTTTACCCAGTTGAGGTCTTTACCTCAGGAGTATCTCAGCACATGCTTAAGGCTGTCTGTATTTACATCCTTTGCCAGACAAGAAATACCTTAGATATTAGAGAAAGCCACATATTCAAGTGCTTCCTAAAATCAGAGCTTTATTGAATTCACTGGTCCGTGTTTGATAATTACCCACTTCTAATCCAAGGTTACCAACAGAAAACTGTGAACATCAAATTCCATTTTATGTCAGGCTGCCACAAAGAAAAGAAGATGCAGATAAAACTTCCTCAGCTGACCAGATCAGGAGACAGAGTTCTCATGCTGCTGGTCTGTCCCAGCTTTGTGTCAGCATGACAGATGACAAACAGCTCCATCTGTACAGCGGCTGTGAAACGGAGGAGGAGTGCTAGTCGGTTGGTATGATTCCTTGGCATGAAAGGTGTTACTGCTGAAGAATTCCCAGATGACATCTGATTCAGCAGATCCTTTGTAGCGATGCTGTTTACTCAGAGGGTGCTGCTCGTCCTTTCTCCCACCTACCAACAGCTACTGAGGAATGAAATGAGGAAAAGGGGCACTCCCTGCACAAGTGCATAGCAAGACCAGTAGCAGCAGGGATGATAGAGTTGTTCTCATTGTAATAAAGTTTGGAGTCTGAAGGCAGCAATTCTTCCTGTGATCTTCCAGCATTGTTGCTTGACACTTCCCACCAGCTGGTGGGTAGGAAAAAGAGTGTTGTGGTGTCACTGGAAAATAAGTGGCTGCAGCGTGTAGCCGAGTTGCTGGAGGTTTCATAATGCTGCTTTCAGTCTTTTATATATATTTGCAATCACATATGAGCAGAATGGCCTCCATCTCAAAGCTCCTCCGTTTTGTCAGAACCAAGCTGGAACAGCCAGGCTGTTGCTTGACTAATGACACAAAGGGAAGGTGCTAAGAAGGCAAATGCAATCTGAACTCAAACTCAGCATGTTGCAAACAAATTAAGCTGCTGTGCTAAAGTTGTAAAAAAAAAAAGAGGGTTTCCTATTACTTATACAGCAGTTCTAGACTCCGGGGTAACAAGCAAGCTGGAAATGGAAATTCCCATTGATAAGAAGAAATTTGATATTATTGTCATTGGCGAAACCTGCAGGGATTAGTCACAAGGCTGGAATGCTTAACAGTCTCATTACAGTCATTTAAGGAAAAGCACAGTGAGTAAAGGCATAGGGGTGATGCTTTGCATAAAAGATGCCACTGCGTTTTTGTACTTACTTGATTCTTCAGAGCAGAGACTGATCCTTGTGTTTACAAGAAGAAACTTTCAGCCACTGCTAAATGAACTGATGGAAAATAATGATTCTCCTCTTTTCTGCAGCATATAGAAATAATAATAGTGAAAATAAAACAGTTAGTATGAAAGGATTCTCATCTGAATAGCAAACATCACCAGTGCTTCTGAAGTATAGAGATGATCATTTTCTACCGTGAAATCATTTCAGCCATGTTGAGGTAGAAGTCTAATGTTGTTCTCATTAGGAAAGACAATGAATAGTGAAAGGCTGGTGTATAAGCTGCTGGTTGCCCCTGGAGGTTGGGCTTTAGGTCAATGAGAGATTCAGGCTGAGACGGACAAATGTAGAAATCAGTATAAAGAAACAAAATACAGAATTACTAAACACATTGATGAATGCATTACACTGATACCCACAGGTCAATAGGAAATAGTCTGGGAATCGTAAATTAAGACAGAGAAACATTTAGGACAATTATAAATAACTTAAAAGAATGATAAGCTCCTGGACAGCAAATTGGCATGAAGAACCATTCAATGATCCATGCTTAACAAGATGATTAGTGTATGACTAGTTAATAACAGTGCAGGGAAAAGTCACTGTGAAAAGTAGACATGTGCACCTGCATGAGCTTTTGGACAACATTAACAGTAAAAATAGGTACTAAAACACCACAGAAAGGCGTGCTTTTGCATTTGTGAATGTCTCTGCACCTGTGCACACACACACACAAAAACAGTGATCACGCATACCTGCCCAACTGATCCATGGCTGATGAAGTTAGTAAAAGGTTATACTCACTGGATGTTCATTCAACCTGTTGCAGCAGAAGCTGCAGCCCCTGAAAACAGCTACAGGGACCAGCAATCATGATTTGATTATTCTCAGTATGAGCACAGGGAGCGTGATGCCAAGCAATAATATATATATACTTGGTCCTCTGAAAAGGCTAACTTTCCAAATGTCAAAAGTACAATTTATTAGGAGAGAGTATACAATATCTCTCTATATTTGTATAAATACTGATTTATGTATGAATGAGAATTGGGAGTTCCTTCAGCAAAGTTTATCAAAGGCTACTGTGACATAGTCCCATAAGAGGATGGTGAGGGAGGAAAACTCAATACAACTGAGCAGAAAGAGAGATGGTGTGAAATTCAGAGTGCTCACATAACATATAGAGGGAAAAAAAGGGGGGGGGGAGGGGGAGGGGAGGGAAATGGAAGCAACCAGTACTAACTAGAAGATGGATGTTCAAGATAGTTACATGGGAAATTGAAGACTATTCTACATTCAACCCATTTGTATAAACAATAGAGAGAGCAGCCTAAAAGTCATAAGAAGATAAGGAACTGGCTGGATGTGGCTCTGGGCAGCCTGGTCTGGTGGTTGGCGACCCTGTACATAGCAGGGGAGTTGAAACTAGATGAGCATTGTGGTCCTTTTCAACCCAGGCCATTCTATGATTCTATGATTCTATGAACTGTCCCCACTGTGTGTCTTTGGTCAGGATTGAGGGAGATTGGGCCATCCTTGGTCCCTGATGGGTGCTGGGGATTATGGGGAAGGGAAGGGGTAGTTGGGGTGTCCTCTTTGTTTTGCTGAGCGTGTGATGGAACTTTGTGCCCCCACCCCCTCCTGAGCCGGTGCTGCCAAGTATCACATGAAGAGTCTCTTGTGGCCCTGACATTTCTGAAACATCTTTTCAGACCTTGGCTTCACAGCTGACTCTCACCCAGGCAGCCAGCAGGGCCAGAAACACTGTCAGGATCACTCCCACGTTCAATTACTCACAGCAGTCTGTGCTTTCGCCTTGTCACTCGACCTTGTCCCCCTTCCCTTCCCAGAGGTGCTTCAGGCAGCAGAGGGCTGCTGTCCATCAGAGGCCCAGGTGCCTCCTTTCTCTTCCTTCCCTGAAAAACGCCAGCCTGCAGCAGAGCAGCCAACGTAGCCAGGCTCCCCAAGGTGGTGGAAATGTGATTAAACCACTGGGTCCACAACAATCCGCTCCCACAGCCTTCATAGAAAGTGCACGAGGGGCTGTGGTTTCTGCACAGAGCTGCGTGCCAGGCCATGAGACTATGAGATGTAGCAGGGAATGAGAGAGAGAATAAATGCACGCTCAACCCAGACCCAGAGTACTAGCCTAGGGCTTTGCACTTGGCAGATCCTCATCTCAGAAGACAACTTTGTGGTGCTATTACCAGTCAGCACTTCTCCCTCACTCTCTCACTCTCTTTCCCTTTCATCTAGGTTGCTGCAGTTGCATTTAATGACACAACAGATGTATTCATTTGCATCTTTATACAGATCTCTAAGCTCTACAAATGGGTGGGTGGGCGTGACCCCATTTTCCCAAATTATTCAGCACCTTTCAGTTATGCATTTATCTCTTTTCTAATGTCTTTTCGAAGCACATGTAAGCAGCAGTGGAGAATTACTCTGCCATTTTCTCTTGAGCATCTGGGACCCAATCATTACTCTGGCTGCCTTTGTGAATCTCCCTTAGACAACAGGAGACAGAGAGACGACTGTGCATGGGTGGACTGCCTCCTCCACTACGTATACATGCTTCCTGACAAGGGGAAAAGGCACAGATTTACCTAAGAAACCTCAAAGATGGCTACGGGGAAGAAATCACAGAAAAACAAGCAACACTCTGTCTATTTGTCGATGGCGATGACAGCTCTGTTGCTGACATCGAGAGATCTGTAGTCGCATTTGTGGGGTGTGGGTGAGTTAAAATATTTCCCTTCACTGTCTGAAGGCAGTGTTTATGTGGAGTTGCTTGAAGCACACTCCATGCTGATGACTAAGGGAGATGCCACCACCGGCGTGGAAGATATGTCAGCGTGTCTAGGTGCTGGTGTGTGTTCTTCAGAGCTTCCTCTGCTCTGGTGCCCAGATTCTGGCCCTGAGACAGTGGGTACCTGGCTACAGCAAAAGGGTTTATACTGCTGAGGAATATGTCTTCCCACAGTGACAGGTGCCTTGGGAAAACACACCATGCTGCATTTCTCCTGAGTCTAGAACACAGCATTGCCATCTCTGCCTGGCCATCTGTACAGACTGGGAACAAGAGGATGGAAGACAAGGAGAGAATAAAGGAGGGGATAGGAAGGACTATTCCCCACTTAACTGTCATCCATACCTGGGCAGTGCATGGAAGTGCAGTCCCAGACCTTGCATGCTGAACCCAGATGCATAAAAGAGGGGAGCTCCTGTTCTGACACTCCTTCTGTGTAGCCAGGTGGCTCTGGAGCCATATGTTAGTCAAGAGGTTTTTTCTTTTACAGCTTGTGAGTAAGGATGCTGGTGCCTTTGGCAGAGATCATCTCTGGTTTAATTCATGGGTTGCACTTTTTGTGTATCAAGCTATGGCCACAGATATAATGTAATCCTATCACTGTGTGTATGCTGAGCAGGGCTGTCAATAAAAGGTGATTTGCATCAGTACATTTTCATATAAATATGTATGCTCTGTTGCTAACAGTATTATTATTTATTATTTGTATTACAGTTGTGCCTCAAGGCTTTGGCAGGGACTGAGCTCCATTGCATTGGGTGTTGCACTCACACTCACTGCACAGCTTCTAGACTAAACACACTGTAACAGGCAAGGTCTGGAGAACCTACAAGGAAAAAAGCATTTTGAAGTTGAAGTGCTGGATCCAGGGAGCCAGAAGCAGGGCTGAGAGCAGACCTGGGCTCCTGGTGGCTTCCTGTCTAATGCTTTTCCCGTTAGATTTCTCCAGAACCAAAAAATTTGCAACCTTGTGACCTTGATTTCCTATTGGGAGAAAACAGATGAGGCATTCTGCAAGGCGGAAATTCCCTCCTCTGACATGCAAAGCATGACACCCCTTGTTCCAGCCCATGGACTCAGGTTGGAATTTTCCCCAGGCCTCACATCATATAATGTCAGACTTCTCCTCCCAAGGTCCTGCCCACAACAATCACCTGAATGCAGCAGTCTCTCCTCCAGTTCATATGGAAAGGCATTGGTTTAAGTATCATTTGCAGGGCTTTAAGGGCTACAGAATGGTGGAGCAGGAACAACACCCCAAGGGACCACGGTCCATGGAGTATACAAACTGAAAGGAGCAGGAAACATGAGAGGAGGAAGGAGAAGAGGAAGAAAAGAAGAAGAAACCATCACAAACCAACACAGCCACCTACAAAAATGGGGTGGGGAAGGCTGGTGGGAGAGAGAGGTATTGAACTGAAGCGGAGCCTGGGGAAGGGGGAGGAAAGAGACTTCCCTCAGTGTTTAATTATTTAAGTCTTCTTTGTTTTCCAACACCAGAATCAGTAAATAAAGGTTTATGTTAATTGGAAATAAATCAAATTCAGTGAAATTCCCTGAACTGAGACTGTTTTACCCACAACAGACACATATGAAAAAAACCTTAAGTTTTTTTTTTTGCTTAGAGGGATGTGAGGAAAAGCTCCAGAATCATCAGAGCCTTCAAAACCAGAAGCAGAGTGCAAAAAACTCATATTTTTCTCATTCTATATCTGTACAACTGTACATGGCTGCTCATTCTATGAGTACAAACACCAGTAAGTGACAATAGTGTTTATGCACTGCTGTTGACACCAGAGTCCAAGACGATACATCTAACCCACAGCTGGTGAATGGACCTGGTTGTGAGTGTAGAAACATTGAGTATTTTAAGACAGCTAGCTTAGCCAAAAATAAGCCGAATACTACTACACTCTCTCTCTCTCTCTCATCCTATTTGCAGAACTGCATCACCAACTAATCAAGACAGCCAGTGATCAGGAACACTGATAGACAAAATACTGTCAGACTCAAAAGCAGTAGGTCTCATCCATTCCACACTGGTCTCCCCATGCAAAAACAGACTGATCTGCTGCTCAGAGCACAGTGCAGCTGTCTGACTAAATCCATACAGCTGGGACATCTGACAAAATTCACGGCACCTCTCCTGTCTCTCAAACATCTTTCAAGCGAAATAAAAATCCCCTTTATTTGACTGAGACTAGCTCCCCTTCCTCTGCATGTGCAGAGAGAAGCTATGTTTGTCCATCCTAATTGCCTTGAGAACAGACATTCTAACCTGAGCCTGAAGAAGACCTGCTGGCCAATAGTTCCTAAAACAAAAGCACATCAATGTCCCTGTGCATTCCCATACCAGCTCCTGGGAAGAGACAGATCTCAAGGTCCAACAGTGAGCCAGCTACTGAAATTTAATAGCAGATATGGCAGTCAGATTTATGTAACTTTTATGAAATCAATAGCACCAGCTTGTCCAAAATGACTTGAAGAGTGAGGCCCCATACAAATGTAATTAAGCACAGAATGCAGCACTGTTTCTGTGCTTGTGAACACGGCTGCAAAGCTGGATTCATTTAAACGTGGACATCAGTTGCCTTGAACTTGCTGCTGATGAGGTGAAAATACTATTGCCACTAATCAAGGCTGTTTATAATGTAAGAGGCACTCAACCTTATTTTAATGGAGCTGGCATCTGAGTTTCGATGCCCTACAGGAAACAGGTAGGAGATGAGACAGATTAAGACCTACAGGACGTGGAGAAAAGCTGACAAAATCCCATCACCAGGCAAATCATAAGCACAGGTAGTTGAGAAGCGGATAGAGGAGAAAGGGAAAGTGCGTACCTTAATTTTTTCCAGTCTTCCTTAACTGAATGCTTTGTTTTCCTGTTGGATAAAAGGCACTCAGAGGCAGAGGGGTGGATGTCACAAAGCTGTCATCAGTCTGTTTTCCACACTTATTTTCTGAAATTTGAAATGACACTGAAAGTTGAAAATCTGAAAAAAAGGGGAAAAAAAAATATAATTCTTCAAAGAACTATCTGTACACCTCTGTCACAATCTTAAAAGGAGAGATATATTTTTAACAGCCCTGGGGGAAAAAACATGTTAGGAAAGTTCAGAAAAGCCTGAGTGCTGTTACAACCCCAAAACGCTTCTGATCACTGAAGGCTTTGCCTTTTTGACCTTCTTAGCTGACTGCAGCACTCTCCCTGGCTTTGACTAACAGCTTACTCCACCAGCACAGCAGCCCATCTCTACAAACAGACCCAGGGATGTAACCTCACAGGCAATGTGTGTACTTCTGAAGCTGGAAGTTGTCAGTCCTGTGCAGAACCAGCCTCTAAAGGCCCTATTCAGGCTCCGTTATCTAATGCACCGTTTTTCAACTTATTCAACGTTGCTAATGGCTTATGGACTGTGTCGAAAGGGAACACAAAAGTAAAAGAAAAGTCACTCTAATATCTCTAAACCTAAGTTTTTGACAAAGGGATCTGTACTACCACCAGGCAATTTTTCAAGGTCCACAAATAGGATTGAAAACCATGGCAAGGTACTTCAATACACTCTGAAGCATCCGTATTAGTGTGTCCTGAGATGCTGAGTGCTACCTGCTGACCGCATCAGTATGACCAAAGAGTCTTTGCTTTTCTGTGCCTCTCTAAAAGCCTAAGTGTCAGAGCTGGTAGGGGCAGTTTACCATGCTAATAAGGAGCGGTGGAACATTTAACATGGAAGATTATCACTTATTTTTCGCTTTTCCAGCTTTGGTCTTTATGTGTTTCATTTCTTATATTTGTCCTCTCTCTTTTCTTTAGAGCCTTCTTTCCTATTCATTGGATCTGTTTTTACTGTTGAACCTATCATATCTTACCAGTGGAAAACCTACTGAACTTATTAATTGATGAGAGAGCGTGGTTATGGTTTTATTGCTATCATGAAAATCTAAATCCTGGAAAATTATGAGTGTAAATGCAAGAAAATCAAAGTAATCAAACTAATTTTGCATTATTGAATTTCTATCAAGCTCCTCACAAAATAATTCACCAAAAAAACACAAACAAACAAACAAAAAACCTCAACAAATATTCTTACCTGCAGGGTGATTTATTTTGTTGCTTGTTTGTCTGTCCCCATTTGTTTCCACCCTTTCTTTTCTACTCTTTGGACCATCCCTAGGGTGTTTTTCATGTTTAAAAACACAGTCCTTTCACAAAGATGGCTGCAGTGATATAATAAACAAACATGTATTTATGTTCCAGCTTCATCAATCATCCTATTAGACTGTACTACTCCATCAGCAGGTTAGCTGCATGCTCAGCTTCCTGAAAGCATACCTGGATCTCCCACTTCTGTACAGAGTGTGTGACCTATCCATCTTGCAGCCTGAATTTGTCTTGTCTGTTGGGTCGATGAGCTCATAGGGGAAGGGAACATCTCCACCCCACATTTGTATGGTGATGGATACACTGAGGAGCTCTTCTTCGTTGGTTACTTCAGGTCTTCATCATAAATAACAGAAACAATAATTCAGCTTGAACATCAGGGTTTCACCTCCCCCTCAAAATGTTAAAGGAAATGATGTTTCATGGTCATTTTATTTTTAAAATAGGTATATAATACACAGTCTCCAAAGTGCATAAATTGAGTGGGAGGAGAATTAAAGACTTTAAATTAATAATAATAATAATAATAATAATAATAATAATAATAATATTAGCTTAAGTTCTTCTCTTGTCCAGTTCCTCCTTCCAGCGTTCATGGGCTTCCTTGACAATTTAATTCAAAGTAAGTTTATGCATCTGTCATTAAATAGGCAAATTCAACATTAAATAGGCAAATTCAAGAATGCTGCCCTGAATTCGTGGGGATTTGGAGCCTGCAAAACAGAAAAGCTAGGGCTGTAAATGCCCTTTTATGTGGAACTACAATCAAAACATAATGCACTCACATCTTCTTCCTTTTCTTCTCCCTCTGAGAGCTCAGTAGAGACAGAGGCACTTGGTTTAAAGATCTTTTCCAGAAAGGCTACGAGAGAACTCAAGTCCCAGAAGATGAAGGATTGTTTTCTCTCAGATCTTCCAAGTAAAATTCTAGGTTGATAGTCCTGTCTTCACTCTTTCTTCCTCGTATACCTGCTTAAGAGGTACAAACATCTTCCAATATGCCAGCCTGACAGAGCTCAGAGGGGGGTGAAGATCAATATTTTATGGTGGTGGTAAGCAATTGCCTTCATGACTTCAGTTGTTAGGATTTGCTCTGTCTTATGCATATCAGACAGAGAAGCAATAACAGTGTTACTTCAGCTGGCTGCTTTTGTGTTTAAAGCAGTAATTTCCTGTGCTCACGCAGTTGCATGCCTTCTCACTAAGGCCCTTCACAAGATTTTGTCACACAATCCCAGTTTTCCCAGTCCACAGGGCCATGCAATAGCCTGAGAAACACCAGAACACACCTTTGGCTTATGAACATGTACTTGCTCCCACAGTCAGGATGACAACAATCACATCACAGTTCCCTAAGTACCGGCTGGATCTGGCCAGGTAGCTTGAGTGCCCTGTCTGTCAGCAGGTCTTCTTGGCTGCACTTTAGAATGAAGCCTAACCCAGAGGCTCTGCATTGTGTTTAGGTATCTGCTTAGCCCTTAGTAGATGCCTGCATCCCATTGAAGCCAAAGGGCACAAACCACTGGCCTGAATACCCTTTAGAAGGTGAACCAGGGACTCAGGATACGCCAAGTTAAAAAGCAAATACAGAGGGAGACTTTCTCTGTCAGTAAACAAAACAAAGCAAGATGATTTTTAAACCTTTTGGCACGTCTGGATGTCTTTACCACCACTGATGAAGAATAAACAATGCAATTATTAATTATTGATGATCACTAATAAGAATGATGATGATGATCATCATCATGCGGTCTCGCCGTTCCTGCCACCTCTCTAATCAGTGTGATCTTGCTGCTATTATACATAATTGTGATATTCCACGTCAGGGCAGGCAAGGAAGCAACCTTTCGGTGTAAATACTAAATACTTAGCATAACAAGAGTGAGAGTTCCTCGGCTCAGAGCAGAGCTAAGCAAAGTCACGGGCTTCCATTCTTTTTAATTTACCATCTGTTCTGTATGACACAGCCTCCGTCTCTTTAGGGTTTAGTACCCATTTATTATCCAAAAGCCACCTCTGCCTGCTATTAAAATCACGTTGGTGTGATTTAGAAAGGGAATCCGTCCATTTGCCCAAGTGGAAAGATGTGTCATCAGCATAAACAGAATCTCTGCAGCCCTTCCCAGCCGCCAGGCCCAGGAGCTGGCTTACCAGCACATACACCTCCAGCCTGCTCCTTCCCCCAGCAAAACCAGTTTCCAAGGACCTCGCATTACGCACATCCCCTTCTCTCCTCTTCCCTCATGCTACAGATGCACACATCACACACACTTCGCCACTGTGCCTTTTCCTTCTCATTCACTTTTTTGTACAACTGGCAGTGCGTGCATGCTCCTTACCCCTCCCTGTCCCAACATACAGCTTGTTCCCACATCCTTGTACTCAGCCTTACTCCCCTCTCCTCCTTTCCAGCTCATTCACTCTTCACCATCTCTTAATAAAACACAGCACAGATTAAACTAATTGCCATCACTTCCTCAAGCCCCTTGGGACATCTCAGAAATCCCCCGCAGGTGCCCAGGCAAGCATCTCACCCTAATAGTGAATGACTGCTAAACTAAGACAAAGATTTTCAACAGCCTCCACAAATCGAACCCAACACCACCATCTCCACCCCCATAGCTGCCGCCTATGGCTTTAGCCACTTCCAATTAACTGAGCAGCCCAGAGCTCTCCTCGGGGAGCCAGGACAAACAAGATCTGGGCAGAAAACAAGCCGAGGAGGAAGGCAATGCAATTAAATGCAAGGCAGCTTGGCTGCAGGGCCTGGGGCAGGCCTGCTGTGGGGACAGGGAGCCCACAGCTTGGTCCCTACAAGGCCATCAGGTGGGCTGGAGGTGGCAAAGTTCCTAGGGCAAGGCAGTACTCACAGTGTGCATCTCTGCCCGGCCACATGACTACCAAAGGGAGATCTTAGCACTAAATATTTAGGATCCCAGTTGGTTTGCTGAGAAAACAGCCATTTTGTTCTCAGGCTTGCTACACGTGTGCTACGCTTTCCCACAGAGGGTGGAAGATGAATATATTCATGGCCTCAACTTAAAACATTTTAATGAAAACCTCGGCATCACTGATGTGTGTCCTTGCTTGCTGTTATTTTTGCTTTACCTGTTAGAGTACAACAGAGGGAGGGAGGAGAGGAGAAAGAAGACAAGGGAAAAAATGAGTGTGTTCTCACCAGAAATTCTGAATTGATTTAAAATGAATTCCTCCCCTCTATTTTAAATCAATGCTTCACAATCAAAAAACTCAATTTTAGTTTTTAGCCTCAAATGCTTCCCAACCCCCACCCAACAGGCTATAATTTATGTTCGGATTTAAAAAAAAAAAAAAAAAGAAAAAAAAAAAGGAACAATGCCCTGAAAATGAAATGATAGGTTAAACTTTTTAGTATTTCATTTAGAAATGGTGATTTGACATGGGAGTTGCAATTCAGTACTTTCCTCAGGGGGTTAGCACGTGATTCCTGGAGGGCTGATGGAAAGCGAGGATGCTGAAGTACCAGGGCGTCTCAAGAAGTAGGTCACTTGTCTTTGCCACCACGTTTGCTTGGGCAGATTGAAGCTCGACAGCCATTTGCCTGCATGGGAGGCAGAAGGGTAGGAGGCATCCCAGGATTTTGCACAGCTTGCTTCACACTGGCTGGCCTCAGCTAAGAGCTGTGAACTGAAGAAGCTGAGAGAAGAGGGAACAGTGGTGCTGTGAGATGAGTCACGGCTTCGTTTGATTTCAGTACAAGCCTGGAGTTACTGGGAGAAGAGTGCAGTGGGCAAAGCGCATCACCCTGACCTGTCCCGCCAACACTGAGCCTGTTCTAGTGAATAAATCCAGACAGAGCACCTCCTGGCTGGGAGAGCCAGAAGCTACTGCAGGCCGGTGCTGCGGTGTGTTAGAAGAGAGGTGTGTACAAAGGAAGCCATACGGAGCTAAGTTTAGCTCTAGTCAACACTATCAGTCTTTCACTTTCACGAGCAGTAAAATTGACTGAAACTCACTGAAAATATGTATTTTAAAAAATGGGAAAGGAAAAGAAAATGTCCAGTTCCTGTAAGATGATCAATAACAGCCAGAGCTAGAGATGACTTTTTCAGCCACGGAGAAACAACTGTTATTGTTGAATTGCTCGGGAACCTTGCCAGTGGACAAAGATAAACTAATAATGTCAAGGAGAGGAGGGGTGAGATTGCTGAAACCTTAGCTATGGTAAGAGGGTTGATGGAAATGCTTTCAAGGGGCATGTGGCAGGCCTCACAGAAAGCAATCAACTCAAAGCAGGCACCAGGGAAAACTGGGGGTGGGAGAGCACGCACCTATGGCACTACCACGGTACTGCTGCTGCAGCTGCTGCTGCCTGAGCAGGAGTGGCACACTACAGAGCATCAACTCGCTTCAGGTGCTAGCCTACCGAACAGAAGGCCAGGCTTCTTCACACAACATTTTCTTGTCCTCAGCCTGGCTTCTCCAGTCCCCAGGAAGCCCAGAAGGGCAGTGGGAAGGCACCATAGACCAGGAGCATGGGGGACCCATGGAGCAGCTCTATGGCCCTATGAGCAAACTGCTCTCTGTTGACAGAACTGGTTCAAAAATGCATTGCTTAACACTGCAGAATGGCTGCTGCCAAAACGTTGCTTCTGCAGCTGCAACCTCTGTCCCTCATGGCTCAGCAGTAATTGTTTGTGAGCCCGTGCATCACCCACAGCATGGAGCCCTGGTGGATGTGTCCAGCACAAGGCATCACAGCGAAGCGACTTTTACCTGCCTGCCTGAGTGCCAGCCCTTAGAGAGTTCCATTGGTTCTTCCAGAGATGTTTGCAGTGGCTTCTAGGCTGCTGGCTGTAGCAATTTTAGCTGTGAAGGGCTCCAGGGAAAACTGGAGCAGTCACAGGGTCGTAGTTCCCTGAGTTTTCGCCATTTCATCCTGGACAAACAGTAAATCTCATTCCCTGGTATAAAGCACTTTGTATTTTGTGAGACATTGCACTGAGGGCTTTTTCTCACAAAACTCTGTTATTCCCACAACACCAGTCCCATGACACCAAGGCATGCATTTGGGGCGTTGTCTCCACTGACAATGAATGGAAAAGCCCTGGACGGACTCCAATTCATACTTGTGAGAGATAGGCTGTTCTGTCTAATCCTGACCTTTTCAAAGTATCCAGATACTCACTTCTATTACTAAAGAAAAATCACTACACTTTTTCTTTTTTCTTTTTTTTTTTCTTTTTTCTTTTTTCTTGTTTTCGTTTTGTTTTTTTCCTTGTGCCTTTGCTTAAAATTTCAAGAGATGATAGTTCCAAACCCAACCCAGCCAGATCACTGGGCGATGCCACTGGGAGGGGTAGCTGAGCCATGGGATGTTGATCTGGCTTTGCTGAAGGGCACAGAGCCAGCCAAGGCCCAGGGCTTTGTGTTGTTGGTATTCCTGCTTCATCTTCATATACTTTTTATATCCCTGTGCCGCAGGCTGCTTAACAAAGCAGGGGAAACTGAGGCACGGAGGAAAGTGACATGACTTACCTGAGGTAATTCAGCAGACACCTGTGACCAAAACCATGAGGATCTTCCAAGTCTCGAGGTCACAAAATACTTCAGCTCCTGTCCATTGCTACGTGTGTGGGGCCTCTTGCAGTGCTGAGGGTCCTACAACCCACGTTTATTTGTGCCTTGTGTTTGGGTGTCACACATTTGCAATGGAAGAACTCGGACCCACAGAGATAGGCAGAGCCTTAGATTGCCACATCTGCACTGGGCAGTGGGACACACTGGCACAGTGAGCTTCCCATCAAAGCCTTGCCACCCTGACCTGTGGAGAAAACATGGGAACTAAGAAGTTCTTACCATGGCCTGCTCTGGCCCCAGACTATCATCATCGGTGGACAGGGAAGCTTCCTGTTTGCTAGCGCTGGCTTCCCAAAGGACACCTCAGCCCGGGTGTACCAGTTCTGTACCCACAAAGCAAAGAAAAGCCATAAGAAGCATCTGCTGCCGCATAGGCAGGAGCCCGCACTTCCAGGAGAGAACAAGCCCCCCGCTCCCCTCCCTCGCCATGTTTGTGTTGGTCTTTAAATGGCTTTGTTTTGCTTAAGCATCCCTTTTAAAGCAATGTTTAGCTTCCAGTTGGAATGAGCTCCAGGAAGCATGGCCAGGGCCCTGCCTGGAACAAGGGCCTGTAATTTACGGTGAGTTATGTTTCAATTACCTCGGTGTTATAGCGTCTTGGTGAGGGCAGGCATTATGTCATGTCAGGGATACAGGCGAGGGAGAAAATACAGACGCTCCCATTACAGCCAGTGATGGAGCAGTTTTAATAATACTGCGGGAAAAAAATAAAGAAAAGGGGAGCGCAAATGACTTTCCAGCCATACCATTACTGCACATTAGTAACAGTGCGCAGGCAGGGAGGGAGAAGGGGAGAGGGAAGCGGGGAGAGGAGAGCACAGCTGAGGGACGGGGAAGTGGGAAAAAGGAGATGGAGGGGGCAGAGAGAAGGAAAAATAGAGCATAGCAGGGAGAGGGAGGGAGGGAAGGACAGAGTGAGGGGCAGGGATGGAATGGCACCTGAAGAGAAGGGACAAGAATGGCAAAGGGGCTGGGTGAGAGATGCAAGAGGAAAGGCAGATAGAGAGGGGAGATGACGTCTGGGGTGAGACACAGGGGGACATGGGTGGCCCCAGCCCCACAGCTGTCCATCCCCTCCTCCTGCTCCCTTGCACTCTGTGCATTCCCAAGCCCAGTTCACCAGCAAGGCAGGCAAGGAGGTACAGAAAGGGGAAGAGGAGCCATCATTATATGGCTTTTGTGAACAATATTGCTTTGTTGCTGGAACAAAGCACTTGACTTTCCAATAATAACAATCTATCTTTTTTTTTTTTCTTTCTTTCTTTCTTTTCTTTTCTTTTTTTTTTCTGTATCAAATTTCCATTATCATTGTGGTTTTTTCATTTCATTTCAGCTGGGTAAGCCTTTCCCTTCCAGCTTGCTCAATTGCCCTCTCTCCCTCATGGTCAGTTGCTGCTGCCCATGTGCTCACACTCTCTCTCCCCTCTTCTTTATTTTCTTGACATAAATGGCAGTCATTGCTCACAGAATGTGCTGGGTGAGCCTGCTTTGTAATTCAAACCTTTTATTCAGGTTACCGTTATGTACTAAAGAGGAAAATATGTATTGGCTAAACAGCATCCTTACAGATTGTCCCTGGGCTGGGAGGGAGGGCTCAAGCACTGGTCCTCACATGGACCTCCTGCTCCTTGCTTACCAAGGAACCTGGCACATGCTCACTGCCATCCACCATCCAGCTGTAGGGAGAAAACCCACAGCGTGGGGAGCAGTTTGTGCCTCTCACTGATGCCATGTGAGTAGACTTAGCCTACCAATGCAATGCCATAATGCCATGGTGGACTGCAGGCAGGGATTTCCCACCACCCAATAAAAATAAAAGCTGTCTCTCTGTCCCTCCAAATTAGGGTTTCCTGAATGCTGTGTTAGAGGAGAGTGGTGGGGATAATGTTTCAGGCTGTGCACCTGCAAGTCTTTCAGTGTTATATCCATACAGCACCAGCGGATGCAGTTGTGCAAATGCGACCTGAACCAGGCACAGGCATGTGCTGCCATTTCTCATCTGCTTGCAAGGAGGAGTACATGCCTGCCTTATGGCCATTACTGGGAAATAGGGCACCATCTGATTTGATTTAAAATTAAGATAAAGTTTGCATTAGCTGTTCTTGAACCACACTGCAGGCTTCCCAGCCCTGCAGGACAGTGATCTGCGTGTTAAACTATTGGCAGCTGATAGTTACAGTTTCCAGAGTGGTACTTCTTTCTGATGCTTACAGACTTCATTTGTTGCATGAAAGCAGTTATGCCTCCCCCATGAAGGCATCAGGATAACGCATGTACTGCAAGCCAAAAGACATCAGAATCAGGGGAATACTATGAGCAACCCCAAGAGGAGGCTCCCTCAAAGCATCCTCCAGCCACAAGATTATCCCAGTTTTATAGGAGGACACATGCATCAGAGGAGACTATTAAGGTGGCAGGCATTCCATTTGAAGAGGTTCACGATTTCTGCTTGCCCCCTGATAGAGTGGGTAATTTTCTGGTCTAGCTCATAGTTAGACCAGAGACTATCAATTGCTGCTAAAAATTTGCCTTATACTATCTAAGGCTTAGCCAGAGCTTTGTTGTTCACTTAGAGTCTTTTTGCCTCATGGCAAATGCAACCTTACATGGCAAATGTATCTAGTATTCATTATAAACAGAAAGCATAGGAAGTACTGGTGCCAGCCTAGTTTAATATCTGGAGCACAAGTCTTATGAAGAGCAGCTGAGGGAATCAAGACTGTGGAGGAGGCTCAGGGGAGACCTTATCACTCTCTACAAGTCCCAGAAAGGAGGTTGTAGTGAGCTGGGGGTCAGCCTCTCCTCCCATTGATAAGATGAGAGGGTATGGCCTTACATTGCACCAGGGGAGATTCAGGTTGGATATTAGGAAAAATGTCTTCTCAGCAAGGGTGGTGAGGCATTGGAACAGGCTGCCCAGGGAGGTGGTGTAGTCACCATCCCTGGATGTGTTCAAGAAACATATACATGTGGCACTGAAGGACATGGCTTATTGATCTTAGTGGCATTTCCCAAACTTACTGATTCATGATTCTGTTAGTGTATTTCTCTTTGCAAGTATTGATTAACTTACATATTTACTGTTTTATCGTGGTGGGCACACCTCTGCACAGACAAGTAGGATTCAGTTGCATGCAGAAAAGAGCAACTTTACCCAAGCAGTCCTGCCCCAGCCTCTCATTCGCCTTGCGGCAGATTTTAGCAGTGATATTCTCCAAAAATCTCTTTCCTCCCTCAGTTTCTGAGCTCACAGATGTTAAACACAGGCGATGCAGATCTGACGGTCCTGTGGTTCATTCTTGCTTCCAGATGCTAAAGCACATTTAAAGATGTTAACAATACACAAAATACCCTCAGCATATGACTTCTTTCTCTAAGCGATCACTGGAGCTGTCACAGGGGAATTATTAATTTGCCAAGAAGAAGAAACACATCCCCCCTGGTTCTGAATGAAAGGGGAGACATCTACAAGGCAGCTTCTCAAACAGGAGGTAGCCCACACTTTAGGAAATGTTGTGAGCCTCCAGATAGGAAAACTTTTCTGTTTGTTTATTGTTGGGCCTTTTGGTTGGGTGTTTTTTTGTTTAAGAAAGCAGGAACTCATCAATTCACCTACATTGTGTCTACAGGTTTTCCTCCCTCGTGGTTAGTCACTAAAGCCATATCACAGCCCAGCCCTTGTTTTTAAACACAGCACAGTCACTGGCATCTTCTGCTTACATTTCCATATGATTTTTCATTTTAATCTAAAACACGGAGTGTCTGTGGAGTATGCGAATATGCCTTTGGGATAATCACAAATAAACACATGGGTAGCAGCGTGTTTGCAAACAGCTAACACTCTGAGACACCAGCCAACAGAAAAGCAGATTTTGTGGCACTAGATGAAATTCAACAGAGATTTGCTGGGCTGTTGGGGATATAGTTTCATTTCTCTTCACACAGGGCAGAGCTGGCCATGAATGCTTTGGGAGGGCTCTCTGTCTCAAACTCAGCAGAAGAATGTGGAGTTCCTCTTTCCTACTTTTGTCAGTAATAACATTCCCTCACTCCTAAAACTCACTGTCCACTTGAGATATTGATTGAGATTACAGGATTGAGAACTTGTACAGTAACTGGGTCAGAGAGCCTCCTCAGAGGAGCCTGGCTGTGGTTTTCCTCATCCAAGCCACCATGTTAACTGAAATGCAATGAACACAAGGAAAACATGATGTCAGGTAAAACAGCCAGGCTTCAGGCATGCTTTTGAAAATCTGGGAAATGATTAAGTGGCACAAAATTATCTGCGTAGAAAAATTTAGGATAGCAATTCCTAAATGTCCTTCTATAGCACAGCCTTCCCCTTCCTTTTGGTTTGCATAATAGAATGTATTAGGATCCAGTTACAAGCCCAAGTCCACCGGGGTGTGGAAGTGTGAAGCTTAATACAGTATCACAGAAATGGAAAGCTTCCTTAATGGTACAGGAGGGACTTGTGCTTGAAAGCATTTAACAGAGCCTTGGTAAGTAAACTACAGTAATTGAGCTAGCAGAAGCATTTAGCTTGAATGCTTTGTATATGTATAACAAAATCAAATCAACACCAGGAAGAACTATTCACCAAAGAAATGATTTGAAATGCTTCTATCTTCTCTCCAGACAAGACCTGCACATTTCATCGTGCCATGTAACTACAGTGAATTCTGGTTGGTGAGCACAAAAGGATTTAAGCCACAATGCATTAATATCAAGCTTCATACCTGCAGTTATTTCTAGTCCGTCAGGGAATGCAGCCCTCCAGCTCCAGAACTTCAAACTGAAAACTCAGCTGATCATGGTATCCTCTGGGATTAATCCTTCTCCTGCCTCTCTCAGCTCCGACTCTGCTTTCCCTGAGGTTCACTTTGTAGCTGGCAAAGAAACCGGGGTGCTAAAAGGCATGGGAGGGGAGATAAATAACAACCACGAGCAAGCTGTCAAAGAAAGACACTTCACTATGGTCAGTTGTGTGTCAAAGCCAGCAGCCCATCAAGAGAAAAAGAGAGGAAGAGAGGGAGAAAAGCTAAGGATAATTGAAGCTTAAAGGAACTGACATCTATAGCCAGCAAAATTCTAGTGTTGAATACTAGAAGTTGTCAAAGGTCTTCATAACAGTTAAGTCAAAGAAACAGCCATGGGAATTGTTCAGGCTATCCTTGGATTGTACCCTGGGATTTTCACTAAATAAAATTTAAGCCTGAAATGGAGGCCAAAAAAAAAAAAAAGTTGCATTATGCCTTGGATGCTGCTGCAGGGCCTTATGAAAGCTGAGATTTGAAAACACCTAATCCTGTTCTCCACTGGGGAGATACGGTCTTGCTTAGAGATGAGTCTTAAAATGACGGTCCCGAGTACTGCACTTGTCACTCTGACACCATTTGAAATTCCAACTGATTTTTAAGTTCGGTGCTTAAAATGGAAAGTGTAGATCCAGTTTGAAATTTTAAGTGGTTTTTCCATTTTATTCTCATTTAGAAGAAAATCTTTTCCATGATTGGGGTCAGCTTTATATGATAAGCTGTGGTGAACAGGAACTCTCCAGATAGGAGTTTGGTTTAGCCTGTTCTGGCTCCTTTGGCGATTAGGAGAATTCCAGTTCATACATTTTC
This sequence comes from Alectoris magna, assembly GCA_030625065.1. NCBI lineage: Eukaryota > Metazoa > Chordata > Aves > Galliformes > Phasianidae > Alectoris > Alectoris magna. Next base: position 115,392,203 of record CM060560.1, read on the forward strand.
ATCTGAACATAAGGAAAGGGAAGAAATTGCCCACTAGGAAGAAAGAACCCTTCACAGTTTGGCCATGGATTTTCATGATGACACTTGAAAGATGCTGAGAAATTAATAGAAGACATGGCAGGGAAAAAGACAGAAATAAAGAAGAGAAGTGAAATAGGCAACAGAGAAGGCAAAGGGGTCGACATGCCATGACGGAGGCTCACTGCAGAGAGCAGAATTAAGGAAAAGAATCAATTGCAACCCATCTTGGAGGCAAGGAAGACAAGCCAAAGGAGAAAGTAGACAGCCAGTGCTGTGGCTTTATCAGACTCCCAGATGCTGTAAGAAGACCTTTTGTAAGCTGAGAAAGGCACATATTCAAAGCTGCACAGCAACCCTATTTTTTTTTTGGGGGGGGGGGGGTGGGGGGGGGGAAGAAAAAGAAAGAAAGAAAAAGGTAGAATTTTCTGGAAAATATGTGCCAGTAAGGCTGCTCACTGGTGAGCAGAGCGTTGTAGCTGATCTGGGGAATGCTGAGCTGAGGACAAGGCACTAGCTCGGAGTCCCTGCATTAAACAACCAAATTAGGAAGAACTCAGCTTTGACTTCAACATACTCAATTATTCTTGTATAGGTATGTGCAACAACAACAACAAAAAAGATGGAAGAAAAAAGAACAGGAGCTTGCTATTGTATACAGTTTCTGCACTCCCCCACTCAGCAAGACATGCAGCTATTTGGAAAAATTGGGGTCTGACTGTTCTTTACCTCTTACATCCACTGTCCCAGCCTACCACCCACCATCTGAGAAAGCCAAAGCTCCAGTGATTTTGTTGTAATGTTTAATTCTTACTCGAAGAGCTTTTGTTACCAGGTTTAAGGAAAACAAAGAATGCTAAACAACTCGAATGACCAACATCTGACAAATAGCAAATAATCAAAGCATTCAATCCTAACATAAATGAGGCCAGGGATTGCCTATTATTCTGTCTTTGCACGCTACCCAGAAAACAGGCAGAGGGGGTGTATTCTTGGTCAGTCCCTAGGCACTGTCATAATAAACATGATTAATAGGCTATAATTTACCTGCACAAATAATTCAATGAACAAATACAAGCAACAAACAAATTTGGGCAGCCGTGATCAGATCTTGAGCAGAATAAAGCAAATTCACTAAATAAATTGGTATCAACTAGTTCTAGTAATTGCATTCCATCTCCCAGAATGGCTCCTGGATTACTTATGGAGCCCAAAAGCCTGCCAAGCATTTTACAGGCTAGCTCCATTCTGTGCCTACGAGAGTGGATTCACTGCCTACACCCAAATGGATTTACACTGACATTTTTATGGGGCTTTCTAGCCTCACAAGTGTTTTTTAAGGAGTAAAACTTAAAATAGCTCTGCTCCTCCCATAATATTCCTGATTAAGTAACAGGATCAGACTAGGTTTTGCATTCTTTCAGCCACGAAAATGACTTACTGAGGCATTAAAACAAGAGCCCCTGGAGAACCATACGTACGGGTCATAGATAAACCTTCAGCACTGCACTACCTTTCTTTCTTACATCTATCCCTGTGTCTCAGTTGTCTTGAGTCACAGCTCAGCTAAGACCCTGGATTTCTGCTCTGGCTTTGTACAGTTCTGGGATAGATGAGTACCTCTCCTCTGAAGACCAGAGCTCTGGTCTGTTCTGTAACTCCCAAGCAAATTTCTTGCTTTTTGGAAGAAATGCTGAGCATAGCTTTCCTGGCACACACGTCCTTTCTCCTGCTGCCTCAGCTGGGCAGCAGTGCCGCATGCGATGGGTAAGCCTGGCCTCCATGACAAGGTAAGATAAATGGAGAAACATGTGCTGCAAGAGATGTTTATTGAGTGAGATGCTAAATGAATAACCCAATCAATGCTGTAATATTTAATTCAATACAAACTTCAGATTCAGAGTGTTCCCCATTTATTTTGTGCTGTCACAGAAATTGTTCATTAGAGCAGGACGCTATCATTAAGGGGAAGAGTCCTCCAGCAGGGAGGGGGTGGCTCCAGGGTTGGTGATGGGTACAGCCTTTGAAAGACGGTGAGCAATTGCAAGTTTAGCACTCTCCTTCCCAGACAGGGTCTTTGGGGATGGGAGGAGACCTCCTGAAAAGCCCTCACTCTCTGTCACACCTTCCACCACCATAACATTTCCTCCATGTGGCAAGGAGCCCTTTGCAGCTGCGTCTATGCCCTGGACTGTTTGCACTTGGATAGCCTGCAGGCAGCCCTGCCTGCTGGCATGCCATGCTGCCTCACCACCAAAGAAGTGCTCACCCTCAAACACACGTGCACAGGGATGCCACAGCAGGGGTGCCAGCTGGCAGGACATCCCTTGCTTGTGACAGGTGACATGTTGTCTCTAAATCATCCTGGCCATCCTTATTCAGTGCCCCTGGCACCTTGTCCCCCACATTTATAGTTGCCACTCTTATAGATCTCAAACCATCTGGTACAGCTTGACTGTACCAGACTTGTCCTGTGCATAATGGGCTTTCCTGAATGTAACATTCAACCAAGTGGTGCCTGCATCTCCTTCCCATGCTGTCTCTGCTTATTTTCATTCATCCTGGTCTCTGTCATCAGCCAGGTTTTTCCACAATTCAATAAGATATTTAAAACATTTCTTATCATCCCTGAAGCCCTATTCTTTGAACTGGTCTTTTCTCCTTTTCCCAGGGATTCGCATGAAAGCAACCCCAGGTAGCTCAGCATTGATTTCCACATGGATGTTTGAGGAACGCCTTCATTCCAGGAGGTTGCATCCCTTCAGTGGGTGTTCTTCAAAGCCAACTTCACTCTTGAATTGATCCCAGCTAGCTTATTCATTCCCTCCTCAAAGTCCTTCATTCTCTCGTCTGTCCCTCTCTTACTCTCAGGCAAGTCCTTAATTATCCCCCCAAGTGCTGCTCAGGTGAAGAAGCAGAAAACTGTGTTTAACACATCCTCTTATTACCCACAGAGGACTAATGACAGAAGAGCTGATTTAGTGAGTCTTGATGCCCACATGTCTGTGTGCTTATTTAGTCCTTGCAGTTTCTCCCTCACAAAGGAAACCAAATCCTGCTGGCCATTGGTGACGGGTAGCTGACATGAGCACAGAGTATATTTCCATCAAGCTCCAAGTGCTCTGAAGGCTTATAATTCAAGGTAATTTACAAGTAACTGTTTTGAAAGGAGAGCACAAAACCTCCATATTAATTGGAGGTGATCTAGAAGGCAAAGCATCTGTCAATGCAGAGATAACAATGTATGATGAATACAAACAGAAACAACCCCCCACACCCCTTCTCTATCTTATCTAGCCATCCATTCATCGATCCTAATCCTACCTCTGCTTCTTCCTTCTCTTCTTTTTATGGCTGCACGAATTCATGTTTCATCCACATTTCAAAGGCTGGTGAGTAACCAGAACTTTGTCGGAGTCTTCATTTTAAACTGATAAAACAAACAGCATCCCCTCAGCCCCCCTTCTCCCAGTCTGTTCCTGCCAGAAACATAGCAACCAGCATGCACGGCTTTCTGCAGGCAGCCTAGTTTGCATTTAATTAGTTCTGTGATATCCTAAACTTCTTTCAACCTCCACCCCCAGAACATCGCTGTAGAAATCCTCACTCCGGGAACAGCATGATAGAGCTGTCAAAAACCCAGCATCTGTGCCAGGAAATGTTTAGAGCACTTGGGTTCCTGAACTGGAACACAACTTGCCTGGAACAGACTCTGCTACCAGGACATTAAGGCAATCTAACACCCTACAGAGGAACAAAGATGGGCAATCTAATCCAGCTTTATGAGATGGGACAAAGGAGTCAGAGATATGAAGCTGCCTGCTCTCAGAGTATCGGTCTGGCGTACCACCATCCATGCCGGGACAAGCAACCAGTCTCCCAAGCTGCCTGCTCTCAGAATATCAGTCTGGCGTACCACCATCTATGCCGGGACAAGCAGCATGCTGGGAGGAGACAAGGGTTTTCCAAGGTGAGGAGGAATCTTGTGGGACAGTCAGTCCTGAAGCCCAGCATCTTCTTTTCACAACCATGCATCTATGCACCAGTTGTAAGTATCACCTCATGGGTCCCACTGCAGCAGAGGGTATATTTTCATTGATCAGCTTTGGGTACTCTTTCTATGGGCACCGAGTAGAAAAGGCTGAGTAACTTCACTCCAGAAGAAAGGTGTCTGCACAGACCAGAGTGGACACTGCACTAAATAGGATGTCCCTGTAAACTGAGCATCCACGCTTCAAGACCATCCACGCTTCACCTTGCCAAAGGCACCACTTCCAATCCCATGCAGTTCCCACTAGCTCCATGGACTCCTTCCCAGATCCATACCTTGCCACCAAGGCTTCTGCTTGGACCCTGTACCTGAAAATGGCAACGAGGTCAGCGTGTGGCTGAACTGTGCTAGGTGCTGGGGGATCCTTGTCCTTTTAATTTACCTCTGCAGTTCTAAATTTCTACCCACAGATAGTCTTTCCCTCCCAGACAACAGGGAAGATAGAGAATGAAGCCAGAAGACAATGTCCATCCCAATGGCTATCTGAGGTGGCTGACAGAATGTTCACCATTTCTCTCCAGAGCAAAGCATCCCTTTTCTGTCCATTTATTCCTAACCCATAACAGATAGGTGACAGCCACAGAAAAGCTTCTCATACTTGTCTATATTTCAGCTAGCCACAGCAAACCCAAAAACTGGAAAGCAAGCAGAGCTAAAGCAGGCAAGAGCTAAAGTGGGTGTCGATATTTTAATCACTCTGGCAGCCCACTAACCCCTTTGATGCTTCCACCAGGCCTGCAGTTGGCAAAAGCACTGGTGATAATGGTGCAAGTGTAGAGCAACGGGTCCTTTTTCCATAGATGATCAGTGCAGCCAAGCTTCTTGCTCAGACCATTCACAGTCTCTCTGCAGGGTTGCAGCTGCATTCACCGCCAGGTCTCTGTGAATTAAAGCACAGGCAGCGCTTTCCTCATTCGGCAGTTCCTCCCTCCCATCCCCTGCCACTCTGCTGCTGTTAAACTCACTGCAGCTTCAGCCACTTTATCATCTCATTTGCTTTCTGATCTGACACCAGCCTGCCATGCAGCTGATCAAAGGCAGAAACCAGAGTGCAGCCGGGCTGAGCAGCCCCAGAATTCAAACAAACATGTCACTTCCCATCTCTACATGTTAGACAACTTCACTTCTTTCTGTTACTGATTCTTTTAATCTTTCCCTCCACACACACTCCCCCCTCCTTGCTTTCTATTCATCCTCTACATTCATTTCCCAAGCACACATGCTGTCACCTTTTCCCCTTCTTTTCTTGATCTTTCCTGTCACTTCCCCATCTTTCCCCCTTGCCTCCTAAACCCTGTCTTCCTAACCACTCTCATTCCTTCCTTCTCTTCCTGGTGCTTTTACGCTTTTTACTTGATTGCTTCTTCCCATTTCCCACTTTTTTTGGAAACTTGGAAACTTTCCACCATTTCACAGGAGTGAAGTCACTTTTGGGGGTGTAGACGTAAGATTCCAGAAGGGGTATGTTTTCCTTCAAAGCTGTGAGTAGGCCAGTATTGTCATTATACATGTCCCTGGAATCAGTAAATGACCTCCTACCATGAAATCTTCAATGAATCAGAAGTCTTTCAACAAATGAAATCCGGTGTTAGGAATAAAGAAATTCAGAGATTCTTTCCTGCAAGTAAGTAAGTAAGGAAGGAAGGAAGAGAGAGAGAGGAGACAAGAAGGTAGAGAGAAAATAAATAGAAGAAAAACAGAGAAAAAGAGAAAAAGAAAAAGGAAAAGGGGGACGAAAAGGAAATGGAAATGGAAATGGAAATGGAAGAGGAAGAGGAAGAGGAAGAGGAAGAGGAAGAGGAAAAAGTATTTTGGACTTTGAGAGAAGGTGGGAATGACAGGCAGTAAATAGAAGGATTCAAATAGATATATATTTTTTTTAATAACATTGTTGGACTTCATTTTAACATAATCCTCAAGTAATTCTTGAATTTCAGGCTGAACTAGTGATCCTTGAAATCCTTCTAGTAATTCTTTCCATCACCTGCACAATGCTACAGATTAATTCTAATACTGGATTTGGGCCCACACTTGAATACTGCAGCTTGGAACCAGTTTTTGTTCCATACTGGGAAGGAGATCAGTTCAGATCTGTTTATGTTAGGTAGCATTTAGTCTGATTATTTACGACACTTAAATACCACTCCTCCTGAGCTCAAGATCAGTGCATCCCTAAGAGTAAGAAATCAGGGAAAGGTGGCAGGAGGCATGTGTGGATGAACAAGGAGCTCATCAATAAACCAGAAGGAGAGTAGAAGGTTCAGAGAGTGTCTAACCAAAATCAACACACACAAATCCATGGACCACAATAGGATGCAACCATGTGTGTTGAAGGAGCTTGCAGAGGTGATTGTTGTACCACTCTCTAAGGTCTTGACAAACAGGAGACATGCCTGTGGACTGGAGGGTAGCCAGTGTCACACTAGTCTTCAAAAACATCAAGAAGGAGGATCTGGGAAACTGCAGGCCATGCAGCCTCACCTCCATCCCTGGAAAGTGATGGAACAACTTCTTCTGGATACCCTCTCCAAGAAATTGGAAGGTAAAAAGGTTATCAGAAGTAGTCAACATGGATTCACTGAGGGGAAATCATGCTTGACCAACTTTATCACCTTCTATGATGTCATCTCCAGCTGTGTAGATCTGCGGGGACAGTGGTGGATGTTGTATACCTTGACTTCAGTAAGGAGCCTGACGCCATCTCCCTCAACATCCTTGTAATGAAACTTAGAAAGTGTGGGATGGATGAATGGATGGTGAGATGGATTGAGAAGTGGTTGACTAGCAGAGCTCAGAGGGATGTCATTGTTAGCACAGAGTCTGGTTGGAGGCCTGCAACTAATGGTGTTCTGCAGGAGTCGGTGCTTGAGTCTGGTTTTGTTTAACATCTGCAGCAATTACCTAAATGATGGGATAGAGTTTACCCTTAGCCAGTTTGCTGATGATACAAAGCTGGGAGGAGTGGCTGACACACTGGAGGGCTGTGTTACCATTCAGCAAGACCTGGACTGACTGGAGAGCTGGGTGGAGAGGAACCTGATGAGGTTTAACAGGAGCAAGTCTTGCACTCGGAGAGGAATAACCTCCCCATGCATCAGTATGGGTTAGGGGCTGACCTGATGGAGAGGAACTCTGCAGAGAATGATCTGGGTGTTCTTGTGAATAACAGGTTGGCCATGAGCCAGCAGTGTGCTCTTGTGGCCAAGAAGGCCGATTGTATTCTGGGGTGCATTAAAAAGAGTGTGGTCAGCAGGTCAAGGGAGGTGATCCTCCCCTTCTACTCTGCCCTGGTGAGGCCACATTTAGAGTGCAGTGTCCAGTTCTGGTCTTCCCAGTTCAAAAAAGACAGGGATCTCCTAGAAGGAGTCCAGCAGAGGGCCACAAAGATGATGAAACTCCTGGTGCATCTCCCCTATGAGGAAAGGCTGAGTAACCTGGGTTTGTTCAGCCTAGGGAAAAGAAGACTGAGAGGGGATCTGATTAATGTTTATAAATATCTAAAGTGAGGTGGAAGGCAAATGGATAAGGCCAGGCTCTTCTTGGTGGTGTATAGCAATGGGACAAGGAGTAATAGCCTAAAATTTGAACATAGGAAGTTCCATACAAACATGCAGAAGAACTTCTTCATAGTAAGGCTGACAGAGCACTGGCACAGGCTGCCCAGAGAGGTTGTGGAGTCTCTTTCTATGGAGATATTCAAGACCCGTCTGGACACCTACCTGTGTGACCTATTGCAGGGAACCTGCTGTAGCACAGGGGTAGGACTTGATGATCTCTCGAGGTCCCTTCCAAGCCCTGCAATTCTGTGACTCTGTGATTCTTTGAAGGCTTTTGTCTCTGATGGGAGATAGACAGCATACATTAGAGAAATGCATAGGAGTCACATATGAAGAAGGGACATAATCTTACCTCCACTTCTCTCTCTGTTAATGTTCAGACCAGTCTTCAAGAGTTGGAAATGTTCCAAGGCTCAAACTAAGCTGCAAGGTTTGTATCAATATCTGAACATTTATAAGGTCTACAAGCAGGCTTTTTGGCCTACACCCAGCTTGATTAAAGTATTCCTGGATTCAATTAACTGAAAAATAACGAGATTATTTTGCAACATGCAATTTGATATTTTTTTGTTACAGTAAAATGAGTGAGTGGTGATTACAGAGCTTAATACAACAGGCCTTGCTGTTCCGCTAGAATCAAAAAGTGACAGGAAATTAGGTTAATTTAGCCAGAAATTTTGGGAGAAAGCTGGGACTAGGGGAAAACAGCTCTGTTTTTCCTTTATAAGGCTACTTTTCATCAGATAATTCTAGAAAATGCATTCTGTGACACATTATATAATGCAAGAAGAAACAGTTCACATGAAAGACATTTTGTTTTCTTCAAAATAAAATACACACTGAACCAAAAGTTACGCGCATGCACACATATTCCTTTCCCCACAATATTCTCTAATAGAAAAATAAATAGACACGTGTTTTAAAAATCTGAATCTTAGGTGCTGAAAGTCAGAGGTTTGATCTTGCTAGATATCACCTCTGGGAGTGATGGCCAGTAGCAAGATCAGAGGCAGGGCTGGCAGCAGGCACCCACCTATGCGAAGCAACTACATCCAGCTTGGAAATGATTTCCAAAACACAACAGGTCCACAGGGCACATTTTGAAATTCCACCACCCATTTCACTCCCCATATCGTGGTGAAATGAAGTGGTTGCCTTCCGCAGGCTACGAAACTCCCACATTGCTCAGTAAGTTTGACCCAGTCCCCCTCCAATCAGGTATCCATCTCAGGACTTTGCTAGCTATGGTAATCTCTGAGTTGAATAACCTGCACAGCATCTCTTGCTTTGAATCTATTAAGCAGATTTTATCTCTACATCAGCAGCCAAGACGGTTCATTTCTGTAACAAACAGCTGCCACCTTATCCCTCTGCATATACTCCCACATGAATATGCTCTACAATTTGATCTTGTCCAACTTATTGGGGTACCTTAGCATGTGGGAACTTCTTTTGAACTTCCTGACAATTTCAATTCATGTACCATGGGACACATAAAAAAAACCTCAACAAAACAAAACAAAACAAACAAAAAAACCCACCCCAAAACTAAAACAAAAGAATTCACAAGCTATGATCCTTAAATCTCAAGTTCTCAGCTTAATAACGCATTTTCAGCTGTGCAGTTCCAACGTTCGTAACTAGTGCTGAGGAAATAATTTGCAGCCAGTAATTTGCTGAAAGAATTTAGTCCCTTTCTCTGCGCGCAGATGGTCCCTGAGCAAAATCAAGATTTCCTCGAATGTACTCATTATTTGAAAATACTCAACACGTTTTTGGCAGGGTTTTTTCTCCCTTAAAAATAAAATAAAATAAAAAACCGTCCTCACAGACACGGACCAAGAAAACATACAAAAAATCCTTTCACACTGACCACAAAACCATTGTTTGTGTATTCCATTGTTAGTATTCTGGCCATGAGCTGCTGGTTTGTTGTGATCAATTGGTGGTTCATAGTATCGTTTCCATTCCCCAACTGGAGGGAAAACAAGAATAAGCTTCATGTGGCCTCCATACAAGGTCTTGCAGTGGTACAGCAGGGCCACGTGTCTGGGAGAATGCATCCTAACAGCACAGTGGCACAGCACCTCCTCTCACTCCCTAGAGCCTTGCTGAGAAATCAGTTCGACACACACCAGAACACAAAAGCATACCTGAGAAATGATAAGTTATTACAGGACGTTGGGCTGCGAGATCATGAGGCACAGGACTGGCTGAAGGGAGCGTAAGATGGAAGTGAGCAGAGGAGTCATTTTAAAATTTGTGAGACCTGACAAGTCTGTGCCTTTAAAAAAATCACTCCTGAGGACAAATAAATAAGACCTCAAAAATAGATTGATAGGCTGGGTCTGCCATTTAAACTGCATTACCACTTCACACACCAAGGAACTATGTGAAAGAGAGGAACTTAATATTTCATTTAACTGCGTTTATATCAGGGACTAGAAGAAGGAGTACTGTTTACCTACAGGCTTGTTAAGGCTACAGTAGACCCAGCTTCCTATTCTGTCCTCATGTTCTGTTCATCCACTCCTACTAGCATCGGGTTGTCCTTCTCTGCTCCTTCAGCTGGGACACTGGATTTTGTCCAGGGCTTAGATTCAAGAGCTCAGGGCTTAGATTCAAGAGCTGATGTCCTAGAGCTGAAGGGATGGGGCATAACCATTACAAATCCTCTGAATCATCCACGCTTTCCATCAATCTGCAATCTTTCTGTGCTAATGTGTGTTACTGATGCAAGTGCAGACAGAATTGTGCCACTCTCTGCAGCTGCTTCAGGGAAGAATCACATTTACATTACTAAATGCAGCTTTCCAGCAAAAACAGAGAGTGAAGTCGGAAGACAGCTTTTGAAAAGGAAGAAAGAGACTTTAAAACAAATAACCCACATTCACTAACATGTATTCAAATACAGACAAGAAGAACAGTGGTAAAAAAAACACAACACAAAACCCCTGACATTTCTGCTTCTAGCAGCCTTTATCACAGAGAATGAGGCTTTTATTTTGGCTGTTACCTTTCCTTTTGATAGTCTCTTCTGAATCGCATCTCAAACACACATTTCTTCATTTCCCCACGGTACTCTGTCATGTTGGGTGATCCTGCTCCTTGCAGATGTGCTATGCCAAGCAATGACCAGCAGTAAAGGTGTAAAATGCTTTTCCTCTCCTGTAATGCATTCTGTGTCCACAACAGAGTTTTTGCAAGAGGTCTTGAATTTGACATATATCAGGCAGACCAGACAGAGACGTCTGTCTTGCTGCTGTATAGATCTATGATAACTTATGAATGCTTTCAGAAAAAAATAGGATTTTAAAATAGAACTACATTTGCATTCAAATTAATTTAGTATATGTGAGATCTTAGCAAAACACCTCACAAAGCTTTTGGGGCATACAAGATTCACTATGGGGACCCAACAAAATAATTGATACACATAGCCTCTACATTTTTGGTAAGACCCCACATTTTTTTTCACCGTGTGACAAAAAATAATGGGTGGCAGAAACTGAGGAGTTTCAACAGATGGAAATGGGTAGCTGCAGCAAGTCTCAAACAGAAAAGAAAGGATATCATGGCATTTACAGGAAAAAAAAATAGCAGGAGCAAACTAGTTGTTGAAGGTGGCATCAGAGTCAATCCTTTACTAGGATAGGTGATGAAGTCCACGTCCTTCAGAACTGCTGTTTATTTAATCTTTATTATGGAAAACACTGATGTACAGAACTATTCTCAACTAATTTTCTGATAGCTTGTCATCAGCTTTTTGTGATGGAAGAAGATTCTACAAAACTGAATCTAAAACAAAGAACAATTCAGAGACAGGAGGTCAGTTCTGTGGCAGTTTCCACAGCAATGAAGATAAAAAAGTAAAACAGCAAGAGCTTTGATAAAAGGTAGCTTTTCCCTTTTTTGAACGTTTTTTTGTCTATTATGAAGTAAAAAAAAAAAAAAAAAAAAAAAAGGAATTTCCTGAATCAGAAAGCAAAGGCTGACTCACTCCAGAGTTAGGATGTTCGAAATATATAGGGCAAAAATCTCAGTCCGAACTTAGAAGCTCACTCCTCCCAAAATGCCACTCCTCGTGGAACTTTCTTCCCAAGCATTACAGTGTCTCAAGTTCAGATCCAGATGCAAATTCCTTAACTTGTTAAAAAGTCTCACCACTTTGGAAGTCAAAAGAGGACAAACACTACAGTGTGTGGGCTGAGACACCTCCTGAGTCAACTGTTAAAAAAAAATAAAAAGTAAAACAACTTCATTAGCCAATCTTTCTTGTTATTTAAGCTCAAGGTTTACACTAGATAGTACGTGATATTCCAGCCAAGGGGAGAAGGATATAGAAAAGCAAGGCTTTATTAAGGCCTGCGTGTACATGATTTACTTTTCATTAGATTTAGTTATCAGCTAACTAGTAATTCAGGCAAGAGTTCTAGCTGTGCTTAATACTTCGGTCTTACAACAGAATAATATTTCCAGCATCATTAAAAACAAACATTCAGATGGGAACAAATTAACTCATTTCAATTCAGCCAGCTGCAAAGACCTCCTTTCTTTTCGTGCCATTTCAGAAAAATAATTTCAGCCATTTCCAAATCACCTCTTAAAAATACACGACTTTTGCATCAAGCCTGTACAGCAGTAAAATTCAGGCCTTTGCACCCCAGTAAGGGAGTAATTCCTTGAGGCCCCTGTGTTTTTTGGATTTATATCTCCAATAAAGCTACCAGAGACCAACATGCAAACTGTGCAGATCCCCATGCCTGGAATCATGTGCTTTCAAATATGTAAGCCGAATCAGCACGGTATTGCATCCTGCACTGGTATGGGGCTTCAGTATGAGCAGGACTGCATGGTTCCTCCCTCATCCACCTCCACTCACTACTGCATCTGTGGCTCAGGCTATCCTCTGTCCTTCTTTCACCCCTTTCCACATGATTTCTCTTCCACTTTCTCTACTGAATGCCCCGCTACTGCTAGAGGAAAGCACAGACACAAGTCCCAGCTTTAAGGTCCTACAGGAAGGTTCCATCAGTAGTGTTTTTTTCCCCCATTCCCAGTAGGATGAGGTACTGCACTGGCTGCATTGCAATCATCATGCTCTGCCACTCCGCATGATGGCAATATGGTCCCAGGCTCAGCATTCACCTTCCCATTCTTGCACTCACTGACGGTGTCTCCAAAGCCAGGCTTAGCCTTGCACAGAGCAGCTAGCCTTAAAATATTTAGAAACCCAGGTCTTACCCAACAGCTTCCAGAGAAGGACACTCACCTCCACAAATGTATTAGGGCAGATAATGTACAAGGAATGCAGCCTTTGCTTTGGCACAGATTTTGTTCATGGGTAGTCAGATCCTTCTTATTCCTTTATACACTGTGCTGGGATAATGAGCACCAAGAAATACAAAGATGTAGAAAGCAACACCAGGTCTCTAGCTTGATGCCAGCAACTGGTTTCTGTGTTAAAAGATGTAGCAATCTCTCTGCTGCCTTTCCACTTAGATATTTTCTGATGCTTTCTGAGTAAAAAAAAGGCCAAGCTTCATTTATTCTTAGGAAAATTTCCGGTCACCCATAAGCTCTTGCTGAGTTCTGGTGAGAAAAGCTTTTCTGCATACTGCATCAGAAAACAGCCCACTCTCAAACCCCACTTCCTATCCCAAAGCACTTTGAGGAAGTTTGGACGCACATCTGAACTTTTCAGCTTGATGCAGTCTCTCCCTGTGACTCATAGAAATGTTGCTATGAATATTTAAATTTTTGAAGTTCCAAAAGGAAAAAAAAAAAAGAAAAAAAAAAAAAAGGCTTAAATAGGGAAAGAAAGAGACTCAAACAAATACCATAGCTGCCAACATCTTGTGACAGAAAGTCAATAGCTTTTAAATCTGCATAAAATTACATACATTTCCATGAAATTACCTACATTTGCATACAGTGATGCTTGATGCTACAAGGGACTTGCAGCTCCTCCCCAAGACTCCCCAGATCCTAGTTTCTCCCACAGGCCAAGCAGCACATTAATTCTGATCTCCTGAGCAGTAAGGCACTGGGACAATCTGGGAGGGAGTCACTGGAGTATTTTCACAGCACAGCAGAAAACCCTCTCTGACTAGAAACATTGGCCAGAGGCCTCTGAAAGTCTCCCTGGGCCCTCTGCTCCTTCCTCCCTGCCCTCCTCTTTCTCTCCTTCTTAGCAGAACAAGGCTACATTCCAGGCTAGGGAGGACAACTTCTAGCAAGTAGGAAAAAAGTCTGTCCTAGAATCACAGAATAACCTGAGTTAGCACTGGAACACATCTTTCGGGTAAGCGGTACAGTCACCATTCCTTGTTCAAGAATCATGTAGATGTGGCGCTGAGGGACATGGCTTAGTGAGCATGGTGGGGATGGGTCAATGGTTGGACTTGATGATCTTAGAAGTCTTTTTCAGTTTAATGATTCTACGTTTCTGTGAGTTGGAAGGAACCCACAAGAATCACTGAGTCTAACAACTCCTAGCTCCACACAGGATCACTCAAAATTCAAACCCTATGTCTGAGAGTGTTGTCCAAACACTCCTTGAACTCTGAATGCCTGGGGCTGTGCCCACTGCCCTGGGCAGCCTGTTCCACTGCCCCACCACCCTCTGATGAAGAACCTTTTCCTAACCCCCCACCCTGACCTTCCCCTGACAGCTTCATGCTGTTCCTTCAGGTCCTCCTCCCTCCATACTCCTCACCACAAGCAACAAGTGGATGGTGCTCATTGTGTCACCAGCTAGAAGTTGGCTCTCCCTGTGGGAATCAGGGATCCCCTTCAGCTCCTCATGAGCTGGATCAAACCCACCTGCCAACACCTGTATAACTTCATGGGTTGAGAAAGGAGGGAATAGGGCCTGGTGGTAAAAACAATCAGCAGGGACTGAAGGACTTCTCAGTGGCTGTGACTACAGCCATATTTATTCCTATTCCCTCCCCAGCTGTGTCAGCACTGGAGGTGCCCAGGAAGCCAAGTGTACTTTGTGGCCTCCACACTGGGGGAGCCAGTGAGGCTGTGGGTGCTAAGAGGGGCAGGGTGGGAACTTGACATCTTAATGTAAATAAATGGAAATTGCTACGTTAGAGGTGGCCTGAGTAAGGGGTTAGCACATACGATTTTTAACCACCTAACAAAGATTAAGTTTGATATGTGTTCCTTCCTGAAACTGTCTCAAATTGTACTTCTAGCAGAGACACAGATATATTCTAGAGAATGCCTTGCTGGCTGGACTGACAGCTGACAGTAACCTATTCCCAAGATCAGCAAGCACTCTAAATGGACATCTTTCCTCTTAGGTTAGCAAGCAAGAAGCACATGAGGAGCTGAGGGGCTTCTATTTTTTTCTGTCTACTCATTGTAGCCTGCTGGACTGCTTGGTGTGGTTAGCTTTTGCCTGGTAACATTTGTCCACTAAAAACAAAACTCAACATGCCAGCCTCCTTTTACATCAGACATGACACAGGTTAGTAATGAGTTGGAACAAAACAGGGAGTGCTTTGTATCCCACCCCCAGGCCCTGGCCTGCCTGTGTGTAACTGCTTTTGAAATATATTTGGTAACACACCGAATGTATTTAAAGGGATTGTGGAACTGGCCAATTTTCATGCTAATTAAAGTGCAGGAGATGGAAGTGAGCTGTTTGAAATACATTATGGCACTGAGGAAAACATATTGTGCGCTATCTCATATTTTTCAAGAGACCATATTCAAATCCACTTTCAATCTGCTTGCACTGAGCTTCTGCTGCTGCCTGCATTACCAAGCCACAGACAGAGTGTGTCCTTTCCCCATGCTGGCCCAGCATCGGCCTTGGGACAGACATGGATGCAGCATGTGTCCCTGGAAACAGACAGAGTTAGGTCAGTGACTGGAAAGGAGCTGTAGCACCAAGCTTTGTGTGGGGAAGGTGGGGAAGGGAGAAAATCACTAATCTACACAGACAGCATTGCCAAAGGGGTCAATATTTAACTGTCCTGCGGTAGATGCTTGCAGCAGAGAGCCCAGGCTTACAAGGGTGTTTCCCTTGCAAGAACTGGGGGAAGCACAGTGTTCAATTAAGTGTCTGAGGGAAGCTGCATGCAGAAAGGCATTTGCAGAGCCTGCGAGCATCCTTTATTTGCCTCTCTAGATAGCAGGATGGCCAGCTGATGCACACTGTCCCAGTTAGGCAAGAGCTTGACTGGCATCCTTTTAGCCAGGGGCACAGGTGTAGCTCTGAATTTGGGTTTCAGCCTCTCAGCCTGCACGCACTGTTTATCAAATACAAAACACTTACCTGGCAGGTCTTTTCAGAGCAATTGCTTTTGTCAAGATAAGTTTAGAAACCCTTTATACTTGGGGATATTAAATGCTGCCCTGTTGTTTATAGACAGTTCCCTTCTGCACAGTATGAGACTTCACCAGAGCACAAACTCATGTACATGAGCCAGTCTCAGCATTTAATTCAGGAAAAATCTGCATATAAATTGATGGATGGGGAATGTCCTTGTGTACTTCCCAAAGTAGCTATGCATGTCCAGCTGCCCTCCTATGCATCTTTGCATCTACCTCTCCCTCCTCACAGGAGGTGGCTGCAGAGGAGATGAGCTCTCCAGGAACGTCTGTTCCTCTAGGAAGACTGCAGAGCTTAGGGTCTGTTTCTGTGTAGGCAAAATGCAGGACTCTCTTCTGCATGTGACTGCTGTATGTAGGAATTACTTGGCTGTTTTCCTTCTGTTTTCATCTCCTTGCCCTCTCTTGCTGTCCTTTGGATATAGGAGCTGCAAGCATATTAATCCCTGGGGCTGGGAGCTACCAGGCTGCACTGTCAAGCACTGAGCAGTATTTCTTCACCCTCAAGAGGAAATCTGCTTCTTTAAATATTTGTCTGACTCCCTGACAGCTTTTTGACAGAACATCCACTCCCCTGTTAACAGCAGTGTTCAGTGGCAAGAGACATCTCTATCAGGGCACCCTCTCCTTTGCAAGCAAAGCCCTATTCCCCACTGGCAACAGCTCTTCCTTCCCTGTTTCACTTCAAATCTGAGTTTTGTCCCCTGTGTTGTCTTCTGGGAGGGCCCCGCTTCCCAAATCAGAATTTGGGGCTGGTGCACAGATTGCAAGGGTGAGGCAGCAGCAGGTGAGATGGGGGGAAAAAAAAGAGAGGTTCTTCCCAGTTTAACTCCATCAAAGGACGGAGGTGGCACAGTAACTGCAAAAAGAGCAAATCTCTGTTCTTGTGAAATAAAGGCAAGTGTCTCTCTTAAATGTTAATTGAGAAGTCTTCCCTTCCTTCAGAGTCTGGCAAATGATCTGTGTGGGGGTGGGAAGAAGACAGGAATTACCTAGCAATATCTGGAAACACCCTGCAATCCCAGGCATCACGTGGCTTTGGAAGTGGCAGCAGCTCTTGGGAGGCAGCTAAAGTAAGCCAAGATGACATGTGCATGTCGGGGAATTAGCCTGTTCTGTCTGCTGCTGTTTTAGCTTTCTGTCATCAGGTCCAGCTGAAGTCCTTGGCTTTGGAGGGGGGCCACCACTGGTCCATTAGATTGTTTTCTTACTTAGCTATGTGTCATGGTGATGTGGCTGACTGGTCAGTGCTGTAATGAATTTGAAGAGAGATGTCTGAGTTAAGTCATCCCTAAAGAATTTCTGAAAGAACAGCCTGGTTGCCATGAGCTTGCGTAGGCTAATCCTTTTAATAAGAATATCTAGATTGCCTTTGTGACATTAGAAATCACAGAATGCCTAAATTCTGCTCTACCAGTGCCTGGCAGCTTATAGCATAAGAGATAAATCAGAGTTCTTGCAGGAATGCAGAGTTTGATTAATGGATGATTCCCACTAGACCATGGACCAGAATATGACAGGGTTGGAACGGACAGCCTGTGCATCAGGTTCACTTCAAAACCAATGATGTGATGCTGTCAAGATCTTTTCTGCAGTGTCTCCTCCATGTAAAGGGCAGCAAGACCTTTGCCAGTGCTGGTGGTATTCACATTATTTTTCCTACTCAACAGAGTGGAGGAGAATCACCTATATACTGTTAGCTCAGGGATTTGCAAGATCCATTTTATTCCAAAGAAGATGAGAAACTTGGGAGTCTCAGAGTCTTGGGAATCTCAAGGCAGCTATTCCCAGGTCTTCATGCTCTTTATGGCACTCAGATTAGGAGCACAAAAAGTTTTGCCTTGAAAAGCTGTCTCTCTGACAGAACTGCTGATTCTTTTGTTCAGAGGCAGCATTGTGTGCTGAGTGTCACCTAAACGAGGGAAGGAGGGATGCTCTCCTGCAGGATTTCTGGAAGATGCTGCCATTGTTCAGAGTGCAAGTGGGCTGAGGAGCTTAACAGATGGCTGCAGTGAGACATGGTCTTTCTGCAGATGGTGAATTCATTCCCTCTGAGATCAGTGGTGGGCTGGATGACAGCCCAATATGGTTGCAGACTCCAAAAGCCTGTATTCTCCCCCCACACCCTGCTATCATGACATTTTCCTCTTTGGAGAAGGGAAGGGGATTTAGAGAGACAGACGCAGACACATTACAAGGGCAGGGAGAAACCCAAGAAAATGGCTGATGCCATGGAAACAGGTACGTATCCCTCTGAGGGGCTGTCAGCACAGGAAGAAGGCTGAGCAGTTTTTATTCACTAGTTGTCCTTGTGGACATCCCTTCCAACACATGGACATTCACAGGACATGATACCTTTCTTGATTTTCAAAACAAAACTTCTTTGATAAGCACCAGATGCCAGTAAGCAAAATGACCAAGAATGTCATCACCGAGAAAACCTCCCAAGAATCCCCTGTCCTGCAGATCTGTCTTTGAGACTATGGTCACATTCTTTTCTAAACATTAGCCAGTACTAATTAAAATGAACCTCTTGCTGGGTTTTGTTGCAACAAGCTTTTAAAAGGCTAGAAGCCTTTCACTAGGAATTATCCAAACCCAATGAAATCAGTGAAATTAGACAGCAAATGACTTCCTGCTGTGAACGGCTACAGATTTGAATGGAACCCTACCTTATCCCTCCCATCCCAAAAGAGAACATCAAATTTCAATATTCCTATCGGATAAGCAGTTTATCGAGTTTTATCAAAGGAAATCAGTTGATTTCTTAGCCTTCTCAAAGTCAAAACAGATAAAAAGAAAAAAGATTTAAAAACAAAACAAACAAACAAACAAAAAACAAACAAAAAAAACACATTTCAAGCCAATAAGCATTTCAAGCAAACACACTGGAGAGTTTCAGGTCTTCGTAACTTTTTTTTTCTCTCCTCAGTCAGGGCATTCTTTGAAGCCAACCTTCCTCCAGGTGGAATTTCAGAAATACAAGAAATACAACGCTGGAAGAGGTCGCTGTGGCCAGGATTTAGAAAACCACATCCTCATTCTTTCTAGGATGGTCTTGGGCTATTTAGTAGTGGTGGTGGTGGTGAATGCCAGGAAGCTGTCCGGAAATGTCCTGCTTGGATGCAGTTCTAGGTTTTACAGTGAACATGTAGCTGGGAGGATTATCTCAGCAGTCAGCATCCATTGACTCACTGGAAACCTGACTCACAGCTATTCCTATTAAATGGTAAGAACAAAAAATCTTTTTATTTCTGTATCTACCCATAAGCTTGTAAGATGATACCTACAGGGACTGATGTCATATTATCAGGAGCAAGCTTAACTTCAGCAGGTTAGCATTCAGCAAATCACTAAAGTTGGGCAAAGGTCTGGATTAGAACACATCTCCTGACAGCTGCTGTGCCCTCAGCCCCAAGGCTTGAAGGCTGAGCAACACTTCTCTTGAAATTCACTTGCTTCCAGTTTAATGGAGTCCCTGCAAGGAAATTTCACAATAGCAGGTATTCCAAAAGATGCTGCTGTTAGTTCGGGTGGCAAAATAGGTCCTGTGATTCAGCATTCAACACCTTTTCTGGGAGCTCTGAAGCAACTCTAGAAATAGTCCTCTTAGGAAAAGAGAAAAAAAAAGAAAAAAGAGAAGGAAAAGGGGCATCTGAAGCATGCAAGTAGATTTGTAGGTCTGAAAAAAATACAGAGGACATGTCTTCCTGAATATAAACTTACTGGTGTAAGGATCTTGGTCTAATGCTGATGAAAAGGCCCCTTGTGCTACATTGCTTCCTTGCATTAAAGTGGTGTTAGGAAACCTTGAAGGATCAAGCACAGTACAAATGATAAATCCTACAGCTATATATATAAATATGGAAATACCACACCTGTAATATTGTTCCCGGGATGCTGTATTATTGGGAGAAATGCCAGTGTAGCAATGCAAGTGGCTTTGCCAAGAGATTCATGGATTATTCCAAAGGAATTACTTTTGGCTTGGTCTCTCAAGTCTGCTAAATACTTCTCTATATGAAATCCACAATACCATATTGTTGAGATACTAAAACCAAGTCAGGAGAGGGAGGGACAGGAAACTTAGAAGCAGAAAGAGCAGAGGCCTCTTCAGTCATTCTCCTTTACCCCTCACCACTCCTTTTGTTCCAGGATATTTCCCCTTCCTTTCTAAGCTTCATCTTTAAGTAGGTGAGCCCTGGAACCACTGCAGCAAAGCATGCTGTTATACAGCTAATAGCCCCTTCCCCTTCCTCTTCTCAGGGAAAATCCTCCTCCCAGAGGACTGCTTCATTTATTTCATTTGTCTCCTTTCCATCTCCCACCCTCTTCTCTGGGGAATACAACTCAGACAGATAAGCTAATGAGACAATTAGCTCTCTGCTCCCTGATTGAAGGGCCCTTTATTTCCCTAACCAGCCAAGCCAATTCTCAACATCATGAGTGCTTGACTTTATTTCTGCAATGTGATTCATCTTCCCTCTTGCTCATATATAAACCTACCATAAAAGAATATTATTAATGTTGCCAAGTCAAGCGCTTGCTTGTTAGCAAACACTTAGACCTAAGCCTATTTGGGGAGCCTTAATTCACCGTCTCTACTCTCCCACCTCCTTGCAATTCACCTTGCATGTGTATATTATTATGGCCTTTAATAACTCTATCCTATAGCAGTGCAGGGAGCCCAATCCACACCCAGAACAGAGACTGGGCAGTGATCCATGAGCAACAATAAGATAGTCACTATTTTATCTTACAGTTATTTACTGGGATGCCTTATAACTTTACTTGCTACCTACTTGCTATCACACATCTGAAGAAGTAATCATCTCAATGAGCACACAAAGGCTAAGTACAACCACAATACAAGAATCATACATAAATGTAACAGAGCAAGTCAAAATCACATCTTAAAATACTGGGACACTGCAAGCTCTGGCAGAAAAGGGAAGATGGAGATCTGAGACAAATTTACAGCTTCTCCAGTTTCCCTTTAGCTCAAAGACCTTACCTCCCAGGTGATCACCCAGTAACCCCTACACTTGATCTCCATCATACTTTCCCTTTGGGCAAGTAGGGGAACAAGGTGGCTCAGAGGAGAGAGCTAACAGAGAAGGAAGCAGTGCCCTGCTGTTCCTCTGACCCTGCCATGAAGAGAGGAGCAACAGCCAGCGCCCCAACTCCTCTGAGGTCCTAGACTGAAATGAAGAGCCAGGACTCCTGTCTTGATTTGCCCTGCTCCATACATGGAGAAATGCAACAGTGGAGTTCAAAAGACCTGAAGAATCTGCACAGTATCAGCACAAAGTCCCAATGTTCCTGTTGTTTTGCCTCTACCACCCACTCCCACTGAGCTGTATAACCAGTTTTGATCATATAACACTGTACTGAATGGTGGAAGTTGCAGCTGGAAGAGTGTCAGTCACTCATCAGGCTTTCCCTGACAGCATTCTGTCCGTCAAGCAGGGAACAAGGAGATGTTTTAGTTGATCCTATATCTGTAGTAAACGGAAAAGGGAAAAACAGCAGATTACCTATGCCTGGAGTATCACTGTTAACAGTTTGTCCAGTGCTCACTGTTGGTGGCTGCCGGCATTGATCAAGCTCTTGAGATATCTTCCAGCACTGTATGACATGTGCTGTATTCACCAATCGCTATTGCATGCTTGGTCATTTAAACTGTCACATCTCTTTCTGATTTCTTGACAGACTGTCCCCCTACATCCTCATAACAGTGAGCAGTGCAGCCTCTGAGACACATCTGCCTAAGAGCATCCATGTCGTCTCTCTTTTTGAGTGGAACTGCTTATAAGCAAGGTTGCAAAAGGGAGGGGAAGGGTGGAAACCAATGTCAAAGTTCTCACTAGATCCATTTCATATTTAGCTATAGCTGAGGCCGGCATCAGGGGACACAAAATCCAGCACAGACTGAATACTACAGATTATTTTAGCCCCAGCCTTTTTCCTTGCTTCCAGTTTCTTTAGTCATTCATGAGAACTCACAAATGTCATGCCATGAGAAAAAGAGGGACAAGAAAACTGTCAGAGTTATGATATTTTAGTCTAGTCAGGCAAATCAGCCTCCAAACTTCTGTCCAGGCAGAATTAGAAGCCTTCATATTTTTTTCTGGAATTTACAAGTGCGTGAACATTAATGGTGTAGGTAAAGGACCATGGGTCATACACCCTAACCCCATACTTCATGGAAAAATGCTCAAAGCAAACTACATACCTGTTTCTGCTTGGGATCTCCTCGGTGGGTAGGTGGCAAGCCTAGCTACTGCGCCACTACACCTCCTTACTTTAAAAGCACGTGTGAATATATTAACTTTCTTCTGCGTTATAGAAGGTCAACAGATGCAGATGGACTCCTGTTGCAAAGATTCCAAGACCTGGTAACTTATAATTGTACAGTATTTCAATTACTTGGTTTTAAAAACCTAAAGGGGTAGGAAAGAGGACTTGGTTTCATAAAAGTACAGAATATTTGCAGACAGGTTCAACGGCCTTTGCCCAGCCAGAATTATTAAGAATAGAGTCCAAAAGGTTGCAGAAACAGTTAGTTTGATGGCTTGGGAGAAAAGCTCTGTTCTCTTTCACTGTTTGACAGATGCAGTGCAGCATACAGAGAGTTAAGGCTTTTCCCCTGCTACACTGCAGCAAAAATGAGAGATTTAAATAGACTGAAAATGTAAATCCAACATTTACTCCATAGACAGAGTGAAGCAGAGCAGAGGGGAGGGGAGTGAGGGAGGATAGATGATCATTGGATGTGTGAGAAGAGAAATGCATCACATAGTATATATTTTATATGTATTAATATTCATACCAGTTCTTTCCTTTCTCCCTCCAGGCTCTGTCTGCTGCTTCAGTTCATCCATCCAGCTTCAAGAGGGAGATGGATCTTTCAGCCTTTCTCCTGCAACTCTAAGCTAGAAACTGAGTGTCAAAGTAGCGTACAATTCTCTTCTTGGGAACATTACAGGGAGACATTCATTGTAGAGACATCTTCAGATACATCCTCAGAGAAAGCATAGCTTATGAGAGGGATCTTCCCATGCACGCTGGAAAGTACCAATTTGCATTTGATCAGAGATGGGCTTGAGCTGAACATATAGAAAGCATAGAGTAACACAAATTCTTCTCAAGCCCAGAGGGAGAAACGCTGCTTTTATGGATGTGTGGAACTTTAGGAACTGCCATTTCATATCTAAAGGTCTAGAACTACACGTGGAAGGTCAGCATATGAGATGTCTTCAGATATGTATTCGGGAAATTGAGCAAAGCATACCTCTGGAAAGAGGATGCGCTCAGTGATTGCAGAGATGGTAGTCCAGTCCTATAAAAAGACAGTATTTTCTTATACTGGTCTGGAATCAAGAGAAATCCTGATGTGGAGAGAGCATGGAATCAGGTGACTGGGACACTTGTTTGGGACTAAACACATGTCCAACCTAAGACAGCTGCATCAAGATCAAGAAGTAATATACAGGCAATAGTGCATGGGAAGATAGTTTCAATTTACTGAAAAGAAGATGAGGCCAAAGTTTATGCTTAAAGGCTGCTGCAGTATTTTTGTTTTGACACTACTGAAGATTTTCATGAAAAAAAAGAAATCCATTTTCCAAACTCTGTTCAGAAGAGAGGTAGTAGTAGTCCTGGAAGACTGATGTTTCCCTCAAGACTCAGGTGCTTCAAACTAAGAAGATTTGATGGCGATGCTTAAAAAGCACTATGTAGCCCAAACAAACATCACAGCAGAGAAATAAATTTCTCTTAACCACGCCAAGCAAAGGTGAGGCTTAACAGTTTTCTTGCTGGTCTTGCAAAGCTCTTCTACCCATCATGTTGGTATTCCAGCCCAAGGAGTCTCTTGGGAATTCTTGCTTTCTATTTGGCAATCAAAAAAACTGGGCTTTGATGAAGAAAAGGCTGCAGAGTATTTTTCACAGAGAACAATTTAATCCAAAGGAAGAGACAGGTAATAAGTGAAGTCATGAGCATA
This sequence comes from Alectoris magna, assembly GCA_030625065.1. Lineage (NCBI taxonomy): Eukaryota > Metazoa > Chordata > Aves > Galliformes > Phasianidae > Alectoris > Alectoris magna. The sequence goes on from CM060560.1 coordinate 115,416,186, forward strand.
GTTCCATGGTCCAGCAATGAGGAAAAGCCACTCTTGAAGCCACCTCTGCGCCTTAAATGAAGTCATACACCATAGTCTGGCATTAGTCCCAGGAATACCAGGGAACAAAATTTAGAGGTGTGACATGAGTAATACCAGTGCTTCTGCACAAAGCACAGATCTGGACAGCACTATGTATTTGCTCTGTCCTAAAATTCAGCAAAAAGGAAAGCCATTTTGTGTTTGCAAGGAGGAGGAAATCCTCCTCCCTTTTTCTTAGCAAACATTGGCTCATTTATGTACTATAAAGGCTTGGTCTTCCACTATGGAACTGCTTCTCTGAATTCTGGGATGCAAAAGCTGGATTTCAATAATACAGAAAGGTAAAAATCATTGTGACTATTCATCTTCACACATAGCAACTCAGAGATAATTCCCTGTTTTTTAGGGAAAAGAGTACAGAAGATTTACCGTCTTTCCTCCCTCAGCAACTGACAGCATTCACCAAATTAGCATCCAGAAGATAAAAGTTCAGACCACAACCGGCTGCCAATTCACACAGCACTATTTAAGTCGGTGCCACTTTACAAGGAAGGCTTTTACAGGAAGTGCTCAGGAAGGCTTTTGATCTATGGATGTAAAGTAAGTAATTTTTACCCTTGCCATTATTTGGTACAGAAGGAAGAGATTTTTAGCCTACCATGGAAACACAGATTTGTCAGTGTTGTTTGTATTACAGTCACATCCAGGGCCTCCCACTGTGATAGATGCTGAATAAATATGCAAGTGAGAAGTCCACACCACTTAACAAAGATATCCAAACGGAAAGAAATGTAACATCCTGTCCAAGATCATGAAGCAAAGCAGAGACTGAAAACAGCACAAGCTCCTTAGTCACACCTACTTTGCTTCTGGAAGACCTGTATTTAGTGAGGGTATAACTTCTTTACAGATTCACGCCTTCAAAGTCACTCTACTTTTACTGGGAGCGTCAACCAGAGGATGCACTTCCTGGTTCCTTCATTGCTTCCTTCAGCAGTCTCTTACCTAAAACTTGTAGATTCCATCCCATTTATGAAATCAGAACTGGGAATGAAGTCTTTCTTGCCGACCTGGAACACCAACTTAGCACAGTTTCATGAGAAGCATTAGCAAAGTCTGGTTTCCTCTGGGATATGCTCAGCTCCAAGAGGCTTGCCTGACCTTTAGTAACAGGTGCTTCACACTGCAACCCTCCCATCAAAAGAAAGCAAAACTTCCTTCTATCCATAGCACTTAGCTGAGATCAGACAACTGGTTCAAAAGCTTGGGGAATGAGGGGAAGAAAAAGCTTCTGCAGACAATGAATCATTTGTCTTATATTCTAAGCTTGCAAGATAAAATTCATGCTGATTTTTTTTTTTTTCCTCAGCCCAAAACTAATAGGAATTTAATTCTCGAATTAAATTGGAGAATTTGAAAATCCAAAATTAGTTTTACCGAACACACTTTCTTTTAATCATTTTAAAAACCTGCATTAAAAGATAGACCTTTACTCTAAAGAGCATAAATTTTACTTTGACATAAAGCTTCTAAGAGTCATTTCAAAAATGTTTTCCTTGAAATTTTCAAATGTACCAAACACATCCCTTAGGCAATTATTATTTTTTTTTTTCAAGTTGGTATTTTCCAGTGGAAAAAGATTCCCATTCTAACATTGCTTATTGAGTTAATAACATTTATAGCTTGAGTAAGAGCTCTTAGCTATATTGTGACTGAAAAGCTCAGTTTGGAAGCCACTAATCCAGGCCTGATGCACGCTCACTTCTTTGCAAGCCCGTGGCTAAGCGCTGGCAAGATGGTGTAGCTCTATATTTTCACTGCTGCTGAGCCAAGCAGTTTTGGTGGGTACGTCAAGACAGGGGAGTGAGGGCAGGAAAGGGCAGAGCATGTAGGGGGAGAAGCACAGTCAAGCAGTTCAAAAGCACACGTGTGCTGGAGTATGGGGTGACTGAAGCAAAGCCAAAAATGATGCTGATGAAATTATGGCTGGTGGAAAATGTTTCTGAGATGCAGCTTGCAGCTGTATGGCTAGATTGTTACTTGCAATTCCTCACTCCCTCGGTGTTTGTGAAGCAAAAATCAGTTTTCCTGAGATGCCAGTGCCTGCAGTTCACGTTGAGTTCACTAGACAGGGGCAGCCAAAAATACTGAAAAACCTGGCAACAAAGTGATTCAAATATATAGGAAAATAGAATCTAATTTTGTAAATCTGTGGCAAGCTTGATTTTTAAAATATTCCATTAAAAATATTTCTCCCATTGTATAGTTCAGAAATAACCAGATCAATTTTGTAAAAAGAAATCCAGCAACTCCTAAACATGCCCTTTGGTCTTAGGCTAAGCATGAGCCATTTCATCACGAAGAAAATTCACTGGTAGTGTTCAGAGGAAATGGATATCAGGGCTTGATTGCTGTGGCTCTTTCAATTTGTGTACACTGTACTGCTCAGGTTGGCAGAGACACAAAAGAATCTGCAGCTGTATTGGCCCATTATGACAAGATTCTGTTTCTAGAGTTGACAGTACCACTACAAAGATGAGGACAGAGAGAAGAGCAAGCTTGGGAGAGCATGCAGAAGCATATACCTGTGGAGTTGGCTTGCTCACTTTATGACCAGCTTCTCTTTCAGGATGGGAGCTGGCTGACCCCAGAGCAGCAGTGCTTGCCCCAGGGGTGCCACCCTTCCTGCTGTGAAGCATGTGCACTTACAGTGGAAGGCTCCCTGCATCTGGAAGGTGGCCTTTCATTGGACTAGCTTATCAGCCTGCAAACTCCTGCTGTGAATGGACACCACTAATTCAGACTACAATAACAAGGCTTTCCTTTCCTTCTCTGCTATCTGTACCTGGCCAGGCATGACTCATTCGCAATACCTGTAAACAAAACACACAACAACACAGTTCAATTTTGCGCTACACTGAACGATGGGTCTCCCGCAGATGGCCTAGTGATGTACTACAACCAGCATTAAGCAAGTGACAGAACACAGCAAGATGGTGCTGTTGAAATGTTGCACAAAGATTTACTTGAAGCCTTCATATATCAGGCAAACAAGAGCAGGGAGGAGAGAGGGTTACCTGAGCAGGTTTAAGTTTGAAGTAATTGAAGTTTATTCAATTGAAGTAATTGAAAATTAAGTTTGAAGTTTGAAGGATTAAGTTTGAAGGAAGATGGAAATGAGAGACTGCAAAATAGTTAGCTCTCTGAAACTGTTAGATTACCTGGATAGGTCTCTGCCTAGCACATGCCACTCACTGCTCCCATAGGAAAGGTTTTGAGACCAGGGAGACCTCAAAGGGACAGCTGCAGCCATCTAGCATCCTGTGTGCAAAGCCTGTTCTGCAACATTTGATTCTTATCTCAGAAAAAGAAAAAAAAAAAAAAAAAAAAAAAAAAAAGGATAAATTTCCTCCCACTTCTCCAGACTAGTGGATCTTGATTATCAAAAAAACCTCACAGCTTTTCTCATAAGCCATGCTCTTACCTTTAAGCATGGCAGTATTTGTGTGAGCTGCTGCTGGGCTAGTATCAAGAATTGGATTGCTCAAGCATCTCCAGTTTAAGCAAGATCCAGAAAGCTGCTCAGCATTTAACATCTTCAGAGCCAGCCCCACCCCAAAATATCTGAACACCTCCATTTTTGCTATCCAGATCTGAGCATCTGAGGTTGCAACAAACTGAGCCATCCCACCAGTGCTAAGACATTACTTAAAAGAGGAATTCAGCACTTGTATCTGGGGCCTCTTCAGCATTCATTACAGGATTACTCTTTACATCCATAGCTTCAGGGACTGTAGGTTGTGGAAAAATTGATATTTGAACAAAGTGCTTGGTTTTGAGTGAACAAAAGGCTCATTTGCCTAACGTGGGCGTGTTTGTGCTGCAGATAGTTTGAAGCCTTTGATGCGATAACTTAGGAACAACTTGTTCTGAAAGTATCCACTTCAACAGAGGCACATGGAAATTCAGCATCTCTACTCCCACTGTTTGCTCTTCTTGCCATACAGCAAGAACTAGCAAGAAGAGAAAATACTGCTCAGTGTTTTACTTGAGACCTCATTTCTCTCCTCGGGGGAAATGGGTACATCCGCCTTTTCCTGTATGTGTACAGAGTACAGAGGTCAAAGGACCAGAATGTCAGGGAATAGCTCCCTACTGTGTCACTGGAGAATAATTATATTCTCTGTGCCAGTCGTGAAATCTTTTCTCAGTCACTGGGGATGAGAGAGGATCTGTGGGACTCAGAAAGCTTAGAGAGCTTTCTCTCAGAGAGATATCTCTTAGGCAGCTGCAGCTTTACCATTGACTGCACTGGGGTATCACTAGGTAGGCCCACATGCTCAGATGGAAGAGGAAACAGGAAACAGCTGAAGATACTTCATGGAGGTTTTCTCTTTGCTGTGAAAACTCAGGAGAACGAGTGCTCTGTGAATACTTTTCAGAGAGCCTCTGTTTTCTTGTGGTATGGACTTTCTGCTCAAGAAAACATCTCCTGTGTTTTTGCAATAACTGAACCAACCAACAGCCTCTACATCTCGTACCCCTTTGGCCCTTCCAGAGGGAAGAACTGTGCAAGGCACACACTGATTCACAGTTGCATGTGGTAATGAGGAGGGAAGCAGTGGCCAACCTGTCACGTTTGACCAGTTTACAACATGCAATTAATTTGTGCTGATTTAAAATCAACAGGAGAGTGTAATGAGAGACCTGGCTGCCCTGAAAGTACTCTCGCTTTGTCTAGACCACTCACATAGTGCCGCCCCATACAGAATCACAGAATCACAGAAACACAGAACCATAGGGGTTGGAAGGGACCTCCAGAGATCATCGAGTCCAACCCCCCTGCCAAAGCAGGTTCCCTACACCAGGTCGCACAGGTAGGCGTCCAGGCGGGTCTTGAATATCTCCAGAGAAGGAGATTCCACAACCCCCCTGGGCAGCCTGTTCCAGTGCTCCGTCGCCCTCACCATAAAGAAGTTCTTGCGCACATTCATGCGGAACTTCCTATGCTCCAGTTTTTGGCTGTTTCCCCTTGTCCTGTCTCCACACACTGCTGAAAAGAGTCTGGCCTCGCCACTTTGCCCCCCCCACCTCAGATATTTATAGATCTGGATCAGGTCCCCTCTCAGTCTTCTTTTCTCAAGGCTAAACAGACCCAGTTCACTTAGCCTTTATTCATAGGGGAGATGCTTCAGGCCCTTCACCATCTTTGTGGCCCTCCGCTGGACTCTTTCCAAGAGATCCCTGTCTTTTTTGTACTGGGGAACCCAGAACTGGACACAGTACTCCAGATGAGGCCTTACCAGGGCAGAGTAGAGGGGGAGGATCACGTCCCTTGACCTGCTGGCCATGCTCTTATTAATGCACCCCAGAATGCCATTGGCCTTCTTGGCCCCGAGGGCACACTGCTGGCTCATGGCCAACCTGTCGTCCACCAGAACACCCAGGTCCCTCTCTGCAGAGCTCCTCTCCATCAGGTCATCCCCCAACCTGTACTGGTGCATGCAATTATTCCTCCCTAGGTACAAGACTTTACACTTGCTTTTGTTAAACCTCATCCGGTTTTTTACTGCCCAGCTCTCCAGCCTGTCCAGGTCTCGCTGAATGGCAGCACAGCCTTCAGGCATGTCAGCCAACTTCGTATCATCAGAAACTTGCTGAGGGTGTCCACTATCCCCTCGTCAAGGTCATTGATGAAGATGTTGAACAAGACCAGACCCAGCACCAACCCCTGGGGAACACCGCTAGTTGCACATCTCCAACTGGACTCTGCTCCGCCAGTGATTACCCTCTGCGCTCTGCTAGTCAGCCAGTTCTCAACCCACCTCACTGTCCACTCACCTATCCCACACTTCTTCCGCTTTGTTATAAGGATGTTGTGGCAGACAGTATCAAATGCCTTGCTGAAATCAAGGTAGGCTACATCCACTGCTCTCCCCCTATCCACCCAGCCAGTGACAACATCACAGAAGGCTACCAGGTTGGTCAAGCATGACCTCCCCTTGGTGAACCCATGGTGACTACTCCTGATAACCTCCTTTCCTTCCAATTGTCTGGAGATGGCATCCAGCACAAACTGTTCCATCACCTTTCCATGGACAGAGGTGAGGCTGACTGGCCTGTAATTACCCGGATCTTCCTTCTTGCCCTTTTTGAAGACCGGAGTGACGTTGGCTATCCTCCAGTCTTCAGGCACCTCCCCCATTCTCCAAGACCTCTCAAAGATGATAGAAAGCAGTTCAGCAATTACCTCTGCCAGCTCCCTCAGCACCCGTGGATGCACCCCATCGGGTCCCATGGATTTATGAACGTTGGTGTTGACTAGGCGCTCACAGACCACCTCTTCCCTGACTAAAAGGAAGTCTTCCATTCCCCAGACCCTCTCACTAACCTCCAGGGTCTGGGATTCCTGAGGGAGAGCTTTCTCACTGAAGACAGAAGCAAAGAAGGCGTTCAGTATCTCTGCCTTCTCAGCATCCCCCGTTACCAGAACACCCCCCTCACTTAGTAGGGGGCCCACATTCTCCCTAGTCTTCCTTTTACTGTTAACATACTTAAAAAAGCCTTTTTTATTATCCTTTATCACTTCTGCCAGATTCAATTCCAGGTGGGCTTTAGCCTTCCTCGTCGCATCCCTGCAGGCCTGACAACATTTCTATATTCTTCCCAAGTGGTCAGACCCTTTTTCCACATATCATGGACCTTCTTCTTCCCTTTGAGTTTGCGCATGAGCTCCTTGCTCATCCACGCACGTCTCCTGCCACCCTTTCCTGATTTCTTTCTCACAGGGATGCACTGATCCTGAGCCTGGAAGAAGAGCTGTTTAAATGCCGATCAGCATTATGATGGGATAGCCCCAAGTAGGTCCCGGAAGAGGTCAAAGTTGGCTCTCCTAAAGTCCAGGGTAGCAATCCTACTTTTTGCTTTGCTTCTTCCTCTCAAGATCTTGAACTCTTGGGTCACTCCAACCCAAGCTGCCCCCGACCTTTACTTCTTTAACAAGTCCTTCCTTGTTAGTGAGAATAAGGTCCAGTAACACCCCTCCCCTCATCGGTTCCTCCACCACCTGCATCAGAAAGTTGTCTTCAACACACTGCAAGAACCGTCTGGACTTCACGTGCCTGGCCATTTTGCTCATCCAGCATCTATCTGGATAACTGAAGTCCCCCATAAGCACCAGCACCTGGGATTGTGACACTATTTCCAGTTGCTTATGGAAGGCCTCATCAACCTCCTCCTCCTGATAGGGGGGCCTGTAGTACACACCCACAACAGTGTCACCGTTACCAGCCTGCCCCTTGATTCTCACCCACAAGTTCTCCACAGCTACATCACTCTCCCCCAGGTGGAGTTCAATGCATTCTAGCTGCTCTCTCACATAAAGAGCAACTCCACCACCCCGCCTTGCCAGCCGATCTTTCCTAAAGAGCACATAGCCCTTCATGACAACATTCCAGTCATACGAGCTGTCCCACCACATCTCCATGATCGCAATGAGATCATGGCCTTGCGACCGCACGCAGATCTCCAACTCTTCCTGTTTATTTCCCATGCCGTGCGCATTAGTGTACAGACACTTTAGGGGAGCAGCATCACCCCACCCCTCTCCATCCCTTTGAACTTCACCCTCTTCACCCATCAAGCTCTGTTTTGAGCCTCAAACTACCCATTCAACCCCAGTGGCCCTCATTTTGTCCCCTTCCCACTTCATACCTAGTTTAAAGACCTTTCAATAAGTCCCGCCAGTTCCTCAGCTAGGATCCTCTTACCCCTTGGAGACAGGCTACTTCCATCTGCAGCCATCATGCCAGGTGCTGAGTAAATTGCCCTGTGGTCAAAAAAAAAACAAAATTCTTGTGTTTGCACCAACTTCTAAGCTATTATTTATGAGGTGGGTACAGCACAGTAAGTACACAGTAAGTCCCTGTGGTGGTATGGCAGTAGAGCATATGGCAGTAGAGTAGGCATTCCATTGCCTGTTGCTGCCGTGTGACAGATGGCAGCAGAGAGGCAGTCAGACAAAATGGCATCTGACATGGAAGTGCATATGAACCAAAGGTGTGGAAGTGAATTCCTCCATGGGGAAAAAATAGCACCCCTGGACCTTCATTGACACTTGGTGAGAGTTTGGGGAGACTGAACAGTGGATGTGATGACAGTGAGGCAGTGAGTAGTGAGTTTCAGCAGAGGCAACAGCAGCGTGAAAGAGAAACTGTGTTCCAGATGGCCACACGCAGCAGTCACAACATGAAATGAAGAGTGTCTTGATCAGCTCATCCATGTGAATCAGTGGATTATGACCAAGGAACTGTGTACAGAGTACAATATCTCCTGCAATCCTTTGGAAATAATGACTGCAACAATGGAATGAACATTACAAAGTTTGTGCCAGGTGGGTCCCACGAATGCTTGCACAGGAACAGAAAGAATACCATATGCAAGTTTGTCAGGGCCTTCTGAGCCAATATGAGGCTGCAGTTTCTGGATTGCATCATTACCAGTGACAAGATGTGGAGGCACCACTATGAACCTCAGTCAAAAAGACAATCCATGGAATCCACAGGCAGTGTATGAATTCTTCACTGAAGAAAAAGTTCAAGACACAGCCCTTAGCAGGTAATGCATTGTGCACTGTCTTTTGGGATAGGAAAGAGGTGATCGTTCTGGATCTCCTGGAACTCAGAGAAACTATTAGCTCTGACCACTATATCATGATGCTGACTAAGCTGAAGGCTCAAACTTCCAGAGTCAGGCCAGAGAAGACAACCTTCCCCTTTCAACATGATAACCAGGCCCCATAGTAGTTTGAAGACCGTGGAACACATTGCCAATCTTTGCTGGACTGTCCTACTATACTCAGTGTATAGTCCAGATTTGGCACCTTCTGACTTCCATCTGTTTGGGCCGATGAAAGATGGACTGCATGGGTGAAATCTTCCTAGCAACTACACCATCATAGCAGCCGTGAAACTGTGGGTTACCTTCTCTGGTGCAGATTTTTTATGAGAACAGTACGCAGGCAAAAATGCACAGCTAATGGTGATGACTATGTTGAAAAGCAGCCTTTTGTAGCTGTGAATTTGCTCTTTCAAACAGTGTTATTATGCTATTGGTATCTGTTGTAGTTTCCATGGAAATAAATAGGAGGCATTACTTTCGGAGCAACCTACATATATTAAGAAAATGTTCATTCTTGCTGATGTTTTTGAGTTTGGTACCTGGCGCCTTGCTGCCTATGTTTCCAGGTCTTTAAGGACCCGGAGTCCTTCAGCAGCTGATAATCCTATATTATTTATTGTATTGCACTAACAGTCTCTGTAATTAACATATGTTAAAAAAAAAAAAAAATGCCTGTTGTTTTCAAGGGATAGTAAAGATTTGGGCTGGCGACAGCCACCTACACTTGGGAGTAATCTACTTTATCTGAAGAGAAAACCTTATAAGCATAATTCCTCTCTGAAAGTGGCTAGCATTATGGCAGCTAACTAACTGCTAAAGAGTTAATCCTTTGCTAGTGAAGGGAGATGCTCCTTACATTCATTTGCATGGCTGAGAGCAAGGCTGGACTATTTGTATAAAATTACTCAAGCTTTTGACTTCTTGCTCTTATCTGTTCCACCAGACTTTCTCTCATGACCCCATCTTTCCCTGCTCATTCGAATTTCCTGCCAAAAGGACTGTGTTTAAGGGAATGCTCTCTGCTGCTTCTTGTGCTATTCCTCCTTCATGAAATAATGGTTTGCCTTCAGGCTGGACACTAACAGTAAATTGACAGAGGAGTGGTACCATGCTTTTTGTTCCCTATGCTCTCTGTTGCCCGTATGTGTGATGTTCCATTGATGATAGGCACCTCTGGGAACTCTAAAGTAGATGAGGAGCCTCAAGCTGAAGAATATGCTTTGAAGTGACTGATGGGCTTGGCAGAACTGTCTGCTGTTAAGCTCCTGCTGTTGCCAAGCATACAGTAGTGGAAGCAATATGGGAGAGAGGGAATGGACCTTTGGTCCAGAGTAGCTTAATAATGCAGGTAAAACCTAGAAGTAGCAGAAGGGAGTTGATTCGATTTATCTGAACTGAGAATGGAGCTGCATAGCTGAGCTGCCTGTCCTTGGAAGCAGTGGACAGATCATGGACGGACTTGCTGGATGCACACAGTGTTTCGTCTCTTTCCTTTGCCCCAGGGCAGGCAGAGTGGCAATATACTCATAGTTGTCAGATCTCTACCACTGAGAGTTTTCAGACCAAGATCTTCCCCAGGCTCCACATGATTCTGGAAAATGCTTCACACCCAACAAAGCAGAAACGGCCCTGTTAGTGACATGGGTGAAACCTTTTTTTCAACCTCTATTTATTACTCCAACTGTGAAGAAACACTGCAAAAGTCAGAGATTTTTCCAGAAACATTCACATGTTCCAAAGAAGCCATGAGAACTCAAAGCTAACTCAAAACCAAGGAGAAAAAAAAAAAAAAAATCTTTTTTTTAAAATTCCCTTTCAAGGGAAGCAGAGATTAAATTCTGTTAAGTACAGTTCAGCATAGTCTCTCTTCAAACCCCTCCAGAAATTAGCATATCGGGCCCTGCAATCCTCACATCACTAGCTTTAACTACAGGGTTACACCTGCGCTGTCGCAATTATTTTCATGAATGCATCAAAATCCACTGTGAAATAGCTGAGGTTCCGTACCTTCTCTATTTTTAGAAGCCCTGGCCACAGAGACATTTCTTTTTCTGTTGATTAGAGGTTTTTCTGTTCAGTTCATTGATCAAAAGGGCCATTTACAAGACTCTGAGTTATCTAAAGCTGATTTCAAGCCCACAAAGCACTATCATGTTCTGAGGTGAGATTTCACATTGACTCTGAATACAGACAAGGAGAAAAATAAATTGTAGACAGACTTGTCATCTAGTGCGAACTTAGCCAGGTCTTGGGCCAACCTTTGACAATGTGCCTGATTTATGCCATTGATCAGGGCAGTCACTCTCAATAAAATCAGACTAATTGTTAAAATAAGGGCCCAGATTATAAATGCTTTGATATACTATTAAAGCCTGGTACAGGTACAGGAGTCAGAAAGATTTACAGAAGTGACCTTGAGCAGAATTTGCATATTGGTTGGTTTTGCAAATGTTTGTTAGACCACAGAAGCAAAAGGGCCATTTCATACAGACTAGCAGTTCACAGTTATGCTTATTCCTCTTCCGGGGAATAAGCCCAACCTGGGGACCATCCACAGGCAGCAGATCATATCAGAAGGCACACTGCCCTCCCCCCCGCCCCCATCTCCCCCCTACTTTGCCTACTCAAAAATAAAATAAAAAATTGAAAGTATCATCCTAGTTTCTCTTTCACGATACACCAAAGAGATTCGTTTTTGCTGTTGTGGTTGTTTTAGGTATTCTTTTTTCATATATTCTTCTGTAAGTACTGGCAATACTTGAAGGTAGGACCAAATCCTCAGACAAGATTATAGTAAACCTAAAGCACAGCTAAAACATAAAACTCCAAATAGTACAGCTCCATGTTGATTTGGAGCTAATTCATGAATATTTCCTATCCACAGCCTATAACTGAAGACATTTAACTCTATTATCATTATTATTTTTAATGATAGTTTAGAGGATGCTAATGGCCTAGTAGAGCCTCTCAGGGCCTGGGTGGAATCCACACTCAGTATTTAAAGGCTGCAAGTCACTGAAGTCTACTATGAGGAAAGAATGCACATCAGCATTAAAAAGGTATGAGAAAAAAATCACCCACAAAGCTTACAATCCTCTTGCCTTTTTCCTCCATCACATCTCCATGAGGAGCCATGCCAGATCACAGAGATTGAAATCACGGGCTTGATCATAAATAACCTTTGAGGCTCTTTCTATTCACTTTCTCATTTATACCTCACAGCTGAAAGATCATACTGTACAGTACTCCTGATAGACTCCCTTCCCCAAGCCCACCCACAGAGAGGGAAATATAACCCAGAAAAGTATGAACCTAAAGCATCCCTCTTCTCCTTTAGTTGTTTCCATCAGTCCCAGCTGGAAAACATCACAGCTGGGAGAGCAATTACTGACAGAAGCCAACATATATTCTAGGTGACTTCTGTCTGCTAAACCAGAAAGATGACTTGACCATGAAAAAGAATGAAGCTAGAATTAACACAGCAATATTTTTCAAAATGAAAGTAATATCTGATAAGGCTTTTTCTCTCTCTTTTCTGGAAACCTCTCTTCTTCCCCTTTTCCAGTGACCCACAAACAGGAGTAAGTTTACTAGAGAGGCCAGCCGCAAGCTGGTCTCACACTGCAAAATAGCGTTGGCTAGGGACTTCTTTTAGAAGCCAGGGCTAGTATCTTATTGCAGAATCTATGCCCAATTATTAACCTTGTAAATATTTTAGGTTACACAGCTTATTATACTTTTGGTTTATTGATATGTCCATTGACTATTAAAATTAATACCTTAATTAATTATGGCAGTGATTTGGAAATTATCTTCTGTGAAGTTTGGCTGAGATGACTTGCAGTCTCTCTCTGTGCCTTTAAAATGTGCTCCGCACCCTTGCAGAATGCAAGATGAAAGATATGGCTTTACTAGACCAAATTGGGCTGCTGACAACTCTTCTCAAATATGTATTGACAGTATTGTTGTCTTAAAAGGTACAGACTGTATAGCACAACCCATAAAAACCATGAATGCTGGAGCAAAGAAAGATATGCATAGGTTTAACAAGTACCGCTGTGCCCTTTTCGTATTTTGGCAGAGGCTGGAATTAAGGTAGAAATTTCATCACAAAACCCAGTATACAGATTGCCTGGAGAATTCAGAGAGGCATTTGTTCCAGAGACACTACTAAGTCCTTTGTTTGACTGGAGGAAGCTTATGTCTTGCGCTGTGGAATATGGTTTACTAATCACCACTGCTGGTTTGAATGGCTCTATGGATCAAAACTGACTTTATGTAGTGGTGCTGAGCACATTTGCCATTCTACTGCATCAATCATTAGGATGCTCTGCTTGCTAGGATCGTACTAGGAGTCATTTCTTTGATGTGTACAAACACAGGAAAGAGCTGAGGCTTTTACAGGAGCCACTTGGCTACAAGTAAAGAACGCCAACACTTAAGAGGAGAGCCATTTCAAAACAACTAGAGCCTGCTTTTTTTTCTGCCTGCCTATTTATGGGTCTAATATAGCTCATATCATTTTGGCAGGAGATTGGAGATTTTGTTTCTGCATTTTGTGAAAGCTCATCCAAGTGCAGCAATCATAGCTGAATTTTAGCTCTGGTCCTGCCCCCTAAAGCTACCCCGTTCTTTTCTACTCTCTTCACACTGAGGCTGTACCTTTGTGGCCTTCAGTAGCCACTCAAAGCCAAACATCTAATCATTTTGAAATCAGTGTGAACAATTCCTCTAAATTGAATTGGAAGAGGATTAGACATTTATGCAGTTAGCTCCACTGAACGGCAGTGAACACGGCCTATTCATGTTCACCAGCTTCTCAGGAACAAGTGTAATAAAGTTGACAGTGTCACTGCCTCATTCTCTTGAAAACAGCATGCCCCAGAGGAAGTAAATGCACTTCCTATTCCTGCTTACCATTACACTCAAGTACGCTCATAAGAAGGGCCTCTGGTTTAGTCCTTGTAAGAACAACGACCAACTTCAGTAGACTTTGGAACAGATCCTCAGTATGAGTTTTATTCCTGGAAGTGTCTGCACTGCTTGGAAGCACATGACAATGGATTTGTTACGGACTGGAGCACTGCACAGCCTTTGCAGTCCTGCAGTTTTTAGGACTTCTGGGCAAGTGTTCAGCACACTCAATGAGTATTCATCTCCTCTCATGGCAGATGCACAGAAAGAACATTGCCAGTGAAGTAAGTTCATTGTTCTGTTCCCATATGAGGTGGCTAAAACATGAAATGTATTACTCCTTTTCCAGCTGATGACCAAGTTCCCCATTCTGCAGCCAAGTGATCGATGCAGTGTGCATACTGAACCTCTCCCATCCCTATGCCATCCTTCTCCTGAGTGTCCACCTGCATCCTCCATCCCCAATTTGCATGACAGTATACTCATGTCAAGTCCACAAATGAAAGTGAACTTGGCTAAAGAGAATCAGTGGAATGGCCATGGATGTAGGAATAGGAGACAACAGAACTCCATGGAAAGGGTAACCTCCGATTGAGCCATCTGAGTTTCTGGTTACCATTTTCTATTGTGAAGTATGCAATAGAATCCTGTACAAAATGGGAATTTTCTGACAGCCAAATTGATGGATGCATCTTGGTGTTATGAAAGAGAAAATAAAATCCCTGGGAGAGAGGAAAGAAGAGCGAAGAGCCTTGTAGAGACTTAGCTTTGTACTGAGATGAAGCATTTCTCTTCAGGAAAACTCATCCTTGGATGTTGCTTTTTCACTTTGGTAACAAAGAAAATCACCTGTGAACAACACTGTCTGGAACACTGAAAATCCAGTAGTGGTTAACAGGGACTGCTTTGTATCTACAAAGTTGATAGTGTAGGTTGGCTGCCTTTGCTAGAATTAAAGTTCTCACTGGACTGTATTTGAATTGCTTTGGTTTTTCAGGCAAACTATCACTGCCCTCCTTCATTTTAGAGGCTGAGGCAACACATCTGGCGTTTGGAAAGACAACAACAAAACCCACATTATTAATATTTAAAAACTGGCTTATGTACATGAATACAGAAAGTTTTTTTACTACTGTTGATTCCACAGACCTATGTAATGTAAAAGATTTTTCAACTGAGTTCACCAGTATAGGCTTTGGGAGCCTTGGAAACATTGAATAATTCAGCCTCAAAATACCCCCTAGTGGTGTGCTTCAGTGTCATTTATCTCCATTTTACAGATGTGGAACTAATGTAACAGAACTTACAATGCTTTTCCCTGAAGTTGCTCAAAGAGCTTGTGGTAAAGCTTTGTAATCTTTTAGAATCATAGAATGGTTTGGTTTGGAAGGGACCTCTAAGATCATCTAGTTCCAACTCCCTGATATAGGCAGGGACACCTCCCTCTAGACCAGGTTGCTCAAAGCCCCGTCCAGTCTGGTCTTGAATGCTTCCAGGCAGGGGGAAGCACTTCTACCATTATTACCATAATACTTCTTTATTCTACCATAAAGACTTTAGGCTAAAGCAAAGCTCACAAATACTGACAACTGAGTTTTGGACAAATTATAAGCAGCAGTCAGATTTCACCTGATGGCCTAGAGCTGTGAAAGATCTATATAGAAGAAGTCTTAGTCTGGACTAAATTACAGTGCACGTGGCAGAACTGTAAATGGGATTTAGTGCTTTGAAAGTGATGATCCAAATGACAAATTGATAGTCCACCCTAAAAGAGGAAAAGAACATGGTGAGGAATGGTAACATGGCTTCCGAAAGAAGAGATTTGTGGGGATTGTCCTGATTTAGCGAACAATTTCCACTATCCCACCTTTCGTTAGTATTCTAACCTGTCCCTAGGGGAAAATTTTTGCAATAAATAAACATAAAAGATGGGTAATGGAAGAGTCCTAATGAGATATTTTCATTAAAAAGTTTTTAAGACACTGAAATTTTTCACTTTGACATTTTCTCAACAAACCTTAACCTTTTCATACTCTTTTAAGGATTGATCAACTCTGTAGAGCAAACAAGGAAATATATGTATATATTTTGCAAGAGAATTAAATAACTTATAACAAAACATGACATTGACATTCAAAGGAGACATTGACCACCTGACTGTAATTTCTCAACCATCAATGAAATAAGCAGTTTATTGCATCATCTATGCCAAAATTTCTGTTTTAATCCAAGTCAGACTTTTTTTTTTCCCTCCTTGGACAACATAAGAGAAAACAATTTCCTTTTCACTATGTTGACTTCTTTTAAATTCAGTTTTGACCCCTCAAATACTGTCCATCTATGTCCAAACATTTCATAGGAAGTTTCTTTCTTCATGGTGGTGAGACTGAAGGCTGATATTGAAGCTACGGTTCTAAAATCATACTGACAGTTCAGACCTGGATCTGAAATGTGGGGATTGCTGCATCTCAAAGGCGGTGGAATTAAATATTTCAGTTCTGCCAGAGCTACTAGTTGCAGCTTGGAAAGTATAACATTGTGCTGGTCTTACTTCTGAATCTGATTCCCGTATTTTTCTCTTACAAAAATCACAAAGAAATACAAAACATACAATTGCATTACTTTAAGGTCCTGTTGCAGAGGTGGTAGAAGAAGAAATGTTCAGCTAAAGAGAGATGGAGCATTAAAATTAGAATAATACATTCTAAAAGTCAGAAAATAGAGAAGAATATTCAGCTTAAGAATAAATTCTCCCATGTGGAATGTATAGCCTTGACAAAGCATCAGTAAAGAGCCTTTAGATCTATACCAAAACTTTTTGCAGTATCAACAGGTTTCTAGACCTCATGGCTCCACTCACAGAGACACATCAGTTCTCAGTCCACTCCTACCTAACATCTATTTCCTAACATTTTCTGAGAGAATATGGAATAGACTCAGTGCCTCAGTTTTAGACCTAGATCTGCTTTAATTTCACTGTGTACGATGATTTCATCAGATCAGGGTGGCCCATCTCTCCAACATGATGGGCTCTGTGGATGAAGTACAGATTGTGAGAGCTGAACCTGAGGAAGATGGAGATTACATTGGCAGGCAAAAGAAAGCACTTTGAGTAGTTTACGGTCATTCTGTGGTAGTTGTTACATATTTTAAGCAGCCACAAACAGTCTGTTTAAGCAGTGCTTGAAAGGCCTCAGAACCCTCTGCCACAGACAGCCTGCAGCCATGGTCAGCTCTGTGCCATCCTCATTTGGCTAGAAGACTCCGCTCCATTCTGGCACATGATGTTCTGGCCCTCAGAAGCCAAGCTTTTTTCCCCTTCAGTTTGGGTTACAGAATTGCAACAACCCTTTGGACAAGAGTCCAATTGATACAGCCCCTGCAGCAATATGAACAACTCTGAGCACATCAAACTTGTCCCCTACTGCCCCTCCACAGATCTCAAAACAATATTTATGGTCTTTATCCTCATGGCCTAGGACCAATATATTAAAAACATCACAGAAAACTCCAGGTTGCAGATGTTGTTCTCTGCTATAGTGATGAGTTCTCAGGGTGGTCTTCCAAAGATGACCAAAGCCTTGTGACTTTTCATTCCTTGTATCAGGTTTATTTCTTTAGTAGTGCTAATATTTAGCATAAATGTGAAGTTGAAGCCAGTATACATTAAGGAAAAAAAAGGGGGTGGGGGAGTGGGGGGGGGGAGAAAAATGGAAAACATATTTATGTTAAAGAAGCCTCAAATCAGCTGGAAGATTATTGAAATCACTCTTCTGTCTAAGGAATTTTAACATGCCTCAGTAGTGTCTTAGCAATGCCAGTAATGCTCTCCTGGAAAGCAACTAATTTGTGCAATAAGAACAGAAGCAAAAGATCAGCATACAACTTGAGGAAGTGCTCAGATGCACGTCAGGGCTTCCACGGAACCTCTGATTGGTAACTCACTAATGCAAGGAAAACACATTAACTCAGACCACTTTGGCAGAGGCTTAAAGACTTGTGTTTTATCTTGCATTATCTGTACATTAAGAGTAAAAACAGTTACTTATAATGATTCAGCCAATAAGCAATAACTTAACAATCTTAAGTATTAAGATCAGCATTAAGTATTTCTCATCCTTAATAATACTTTTGCTTGAAGGAGTTTGCATTTTTGAGCAGTGTAAACCACCCCTTTGTCCCTTTTGGCCACACACTATACTGAATTAGTACCAGGATCGGTCGTCTGTTTTTCTGTCATCAGGTGATTTCGTAAGAGCACAATCTCATTGTATTTGAGACGCGGGACTTTGGTAGATACAACTTAGTCTAATCCACAGACCTTCCATTCTTAGGATTTGGGGAATTGGTAGAAAACAATAAACCATCTCTGACTCCTTCCAGTGACAGCTCATTCTCTCTTTCTACTATCATATTATAAAATGTCTTTCTGGGAAGCTAAAAGAAATATATTCTGTAGGTAGAAATAGGTGTTTGCAGCAGTGCTGGGCATTGAGAAACTGTGAGAGAGATGGATCTTGGTATGGCAGGGAGGGAATATATCCTGACAGAATGGCCTCGAATAAAAATGACAAGTGAGAAAATGGTCCTTTTTCAGCATAGAGAAAAGTGATATCCCTGGAACAGGAATGACACGATTAAGCAGATTCTTAAAGCTTGGATAATACTGAAGAAAAAGATAGCTGCTAATAGATGCCCAGCTTTTTCTTACAAACTCTGTCTTTCAACATAGGCAGTTTTCAAACACGCTTTCCAGAAATGCTGGTGTGTGATCAGTTCTTTGGTTTCTGTGTTTTGTTGTGGGTTTTTTTTTTCTTTTATTCTTTCTTAAATTTTTCTTTTTCTTTTTCTTTTTTTTTTTTTTGTTTCGGTTGTTGCCCTGACTACTTAAAAGACCAAGTGAATTTCAATGCCTTTCAAAGTCTTTCACATCATGAGAGACATACCTGTATATTTGCGCAAACTGGAAATGAATGAAATATCACATGCTTCATTGGAACAACTGCAAATAATCAAAGCTGAAATAAAACCTGAATATTTTGAAAAGACCATTTTGTTCAGCAGTTCTTGTTCAAGGTAGCATAAAAATATTTCTACAGTTCATTCTGAAGAACAAAGACACTGTACAAGAGATAGGTTTTTCCCAGGTATCCTTAGGTCACTGCTGTAGTTGGACTATGCAAGGCAAAATTTGTAGGGAAAGGTATTGTTAGAAAGACATGGAAAAATGTGGAAAAAGCAGATGTGCAATTTCTTGTTTTTCAGGTTAGAGGCAGAAAATCTGAAGATGTTTTATTGTTTTAGATGCAAAATGAGTCTAATATTAGGCTAATAAAAGATCTGTTTCAGATTGTTTGATAAATCTTTGCCTTGCTGATATTCTTAGACCACTGCAGGTACAACAAAATTTAAGGTATCGCATTCTTTTGTCTAATTCAGAGATTTAGAGGGGACTATAACAGGTCATCCAGTCCATCTTCTTGACTTTGGATCAGCATCAAATACACCTATGTCATTCCTGAAATTTATCTACTGCATTCTTAGAGATCTCTGGTGATGGAAACTGCATGACATACTCAAGTAATCTTTGTTTTACTTGAACCTTTCTTACTGCAATTTAAACTTTATTTCCTTGTTCTGTTACAGCCATGGGGAATATAGTTTCATCCCTTCTTCTTTTCCAAAGGCTTTTATGTTCTTGAAGACTGTTGTTATTCTCAGTTTTCTCTTTCTGCCTTTTTTTTTTTTTTAATTTTAGCTTAAACAAACACAGTTTTCCTACAACTATCACACTGATCTTTTTTTTTCTAGACTATTTCTGACTCTGACTCTTATGCTTCCCTAATTATTTCTATTATTGTCCTACAGATTGTGTTTGTTCCAAACTGTCTTGATATTCCAAAGTACTGTTTATTCACTGGTAAGGAATATGGAGCATGATCCCCAAACAGAGGGAGCACAGAGACTGAATTTCACTCTTTCAGAAACAGGTGACGCTTTCTGCCTCAAATTAATACCCACAGAGCACAGCAGCATGTTGGTATCCAAACTTGAGATGAATATACATGTCTTTCTCTTTGGCAATTTTCCGTTGATCCCAAGAGAAGGTAGTTATTGTACACTCCTGCAGGGTTCCACTAAGGGGAACGGTTCTGAGGAACCTAGCAGAAAATAAACATTTTGTAGTAGTAAGAATTTAAATTTTCATGTGGGCTTGTTGCAGGCTCTTAGCATTATGCAGGAGTTAGGAAGTTTTTATTAAAATCAACCCTACTTATCAGATGGGAAAAGAACAGTACAAAGAAATAAGGAGATGGAGCCCAAAGCCACATAATGAGAAATAAACATAGGTTGAACTAGAAAAGAAGAAATTCTGGTTCTTTTTCTTTTTTCTTTTTTCTTTTTTTCTTTTTTTTTTTTTTTTTTTTGCCCCTGCACATTCTGGAACTGATTTTTTCACTGACCATGGGGGAAAGTGATTAAGCCCAGGTTCAGGCTGGCTGAACCAACTGATAGAGTGGGGCAGAGTAGTCAGATTAGCAGGGAGTGTGAATCTGCCTTTTGTATCATGATTGAGAGTAATACAATCTATTCTGCTGGGGCTGTAACAAAGCAACATGATGACATCCATCTTCCACCTAGTGCCTGGGTAATGCCTGTACCTCTTCACAGTCAACAGAAAGGTAAAAGAATAAACTTGGATTAGCTTTCACAGGATTTCACTGCAAAACAAGTGTGTAAAAATGATTTTAAGTGACCTAGATAATGTCTTCTCATATCATTGTTTAGCAATACCTGCCTCAGTAGATGATGTAGCTGTTAGTACTGTAAGGATCCCTCAGGACAAACTCCTGTTGTAATACATTTTCTCTGCACCAAAGCCTACATAAATGTTAAATGAAGCCACTTTAAACAAATATAGGTAACAGAGGGAGAATAAGCCTGTTAACAGAATCAGCATTGCAGTCACTAACTCATAATATTTTATTTATTTATTATCTCATAATACCTATAACAAAAGTAACTAGATGCTATAAAATAATACTTACACGCACAGAAATAGAAATTACTCACCATGTTCAACCCTTCATAAAAGCTCCTTTGACTCGCAGTATCCAATCAAAGAAAGAAGAGAAAGTATAGCCCCTTTCTAGCTCCAACTAATGCTTAATTGAATGCCTGGCTGAGCACAACAGCCATGATGTTTTCCAAACACAGCCTCCTAACGAGACTGAGACCATCATGCAGCGTACAGGATAAGGACTTTCAAACTGAATAAGAGACAAAGGAAAGAAACAAGTCTATTTCCGGATGTGGTCCACTGTCACCTTCTGGCTTGAACCAAAGAATATACGCGTGCAACAGGAAGTATGATGGAGAGAGTGAAGAGAAAGGACATTTATCAGCATGCTAAACAGTCAATGTAACACACACACACAAAAAAGACACTTCAAAGCACTGAAATTAGTGCCGAAAAAAACAAACTGGTACTGAAGTAAAGAGCAGGCTGTTGTGCACTGCATATTGATCATGAATGTACAGTAGGCAGTTGTGAGAAGACAAATCATAGAATCATAGAATGGCCTGGGTTGAAAACACAATGATCACCGAGTTTCAACCCCCCACCCCGCTATGTGCAGGGTCGCCAACCACCAGAGCAGGCTGCCCAGAGCCACATCTCTGGCCTTGAATGCCTCCAGGGATGGGGCATCCACAACCTCCTTGGGCAACCTGTTCCAGTGTGACACCACCCTCTGTGTGAAAAACTTCCTTCTAATATATAACCTAACCTCCCCTGTCTTAGTTCAAAATACTGGGCCAGATACAGTGAGAGGAAAGCTGTCCATTTCATAACTAGAAGCAACAAGGGAATCTAAAAGGACCTCTTAGGCAATATCAAGCAAAAAGTGGCAATGAAGGGATCCTAACCAAAAGAAAAGAAAACAAAACACACAACTTTCCTCCATTATTCACAACAAATCCCCCATTTTCTCTTCTCCTGGTACTTGTGGTTGATCTCATCCAAACTCAGTTTCAGCATTTTCTTTATCATTCAGAGCTTAAATAAACAGCAATGGAGACTGCAAGGACAGAGCAATTTGTAGCCAAGGAAAAGAAAACGAACACCTTCTTTTGAGCAGCTCTTCCCTCCATGTTACATCTTTTTCCAACCTGAGACATTACAGCATAATGCAGAGGCACTCAGATGGCACTGCCAACACAGTGCATAGCAAAACACATTCCCTCCCTGGCTCTCTGATAATTTAGCTTTGTTTTAGTTTCAGCCTAATGATCATTTATGCTGTAGCCAATCTTCAATTTATACCCATCTAGTCCAAAGCGCAATTATATGCTGAGAGGAAAATGCAGCTTTGACTGATAATAATAAGATTGGCACTGCATGTGGCAGTTTTTCACACTTCGTTTTCGTGACTGCTGCCATATCAGTTGGGCAGTGATTTTGCCCTGTCTCCTAAAAATGGTCAGGATGGCAGACAGGAGAGGACTGAGATAGACGTATTAGTCCTATACAGACACATTCTGAGACACCTAACAATCTAAAGGAAGGGATGTAGGAGAGGCACATTCTCATTGATATGACTGTGTTGAAGAAGAAAACAAGACATGCTTTTCACCACGCATTTGCTCATCCATGTTGTTCTTTCTTCACTCTTGTGTGGAGCGGAAATCTCTGGTTCATCCACTGGTAAGTTAGATGTTTTCCAGTGCAGATCTAGCCTGATGGTATACTGAGCGTCTGATGTGCATAAAGGTGCTCAGAAGGCTGTTCAACTGCTTTAATGGCAGTAATAATGGCAATTCAAGTCTCTGGCGGCCTTTCCACTAGGAAAGGTGGTCTTGTGCTTAATTTACAGAGTCAAGACATACGACTAGAATTCTTGGCTTTGTCTCTGATTTGCTGAGATTGAAAAGGTGTCACTTGTCCTTCTCTCTATTTCATTGTCTTCATCAGTAAAATAAAGTGAATGGTACCCACATGCCCAGGTCACAGACTGTAGACTAAGCAATATCAAATGTGCTCTGAATTTTCGTAGTTTGAGTTTCAGAGGGGATAAAACATTTGAAAAAGAAATAGATCTTCTACAGAATTGCTGTTTCTACCAATGATGTCCCAAAAATCCTGGTAAATATGTTGATCATGATGAACCTCATTCTGGTTGGAAGGCGCATATGAACAGATGGAGAACTCTCGTTTAGCATCTTCTTTCTCATGGCTTAGCAACAGGTTCTATTGTATTTTCACCTGCATAGAATGATGGGAAGTCAGCTTGTCCTTTGTGTAATTTCCTTCATTTCTTTATTTTTTCAGCTAAGTTCTTACCTGGCCTCTTTGGGGGGAATTTCATGCACAGTTGGTGGTGCCCAGAAGGGAGAAGCAGATGCTATTGAGATATTCATGGTGTCCAAAATAGAAAGCAATTTATATGGACAATTAAGAAGAGCCACACGGGACTTTGGTTGTTGGAAGCTACAAGTCTGTAAGCAGGCAATTTCTAGGATTTAAAAAAAAAAAATTGAATTCACCTGAGGCCATGCAAGGTAGGAAAAGTTATATAGAGAGAACAATTCCCAAGTTCACTCACCAGGGCACTAAGCTTCTGATTTGCAGTAAAAATGCAGCATATAGAGTCCTTGTCATCGACAGGATTTAGAGGACAGAGAATGCAGCCATCACAGAACAGGTATGAAATGTCACACACAGTAAAGGCAGAGCAAGCTAGGAGCTTTTGATAACATTAAAAGAAGATCTCTAAAAGATCCTCTGTCCCGACTTTCACCTGCCAGTTATACCCATCCTCCTCTGATTTTCTGTGCCCTAGCTCCACCAGCACATCTTCTCATTCATTATATTGCACAGGAAGAAGGCTTGATGAGGAAACAGAAATATGGTGGAATGGGTTCCATGTTTGGCATTTATTTTCTTGTCATTATTTGTTCTCCCTTGGCATTGGGAAGACAGAAAATGTCAGCGTTTTCTGTTGACCTGGCATTTTTCCTGGTACTTCGTCAATAAGGAAGTTTCAGTTGCAGGCACAAAGGAGTTAAATCAATTTGCTTCAGAACAGCTCTAAGAAATCACTCAGCTCTTTAAAGAAGTCTCAGGAGGGGTGGTGGCTGTAGCTGGAGGGATATGCAGGCTGAAGTCCTGCATGTTTCAGAGTGGGGACAAAAATTATATGATTTCAGCCCTTCTCTAGTTGACTACAGACCTTAGAGTGCTGTCTGCACCTTCCTTTTCCCTAGACATTGCTTTGGGCTACCTTATTATGTTCAGATGCCATGTGAGAATACGCTGCCTCTCAGCAATATGGTGAGCCAGAGGACATTTCTCACTCACATCTCTGTAGCCAGAGTTGGCACAGGCTGTGCAAGAGCACTGAGAAATCGTGTATTGACTCATTCTTCCCTTACTTGCACAGATGAAGTTGGGCCCACTCAAAAATCCCTTATGAACCATCACCCCGCAGGATGGTATCAGATTCTCCTCCAGTTCTTCAGTGGCTGAATTGAACTGTTTCAGCTGAGTAGCTCCAATCCTCCTGCTGCATGCAACATGGGACTGAGCAGGCTATTTCTCCTCTGGTTGCTTGATTTAAGTCAAATGAAAACTCTGGGAACAGCCAAGCTCTCACAAGGCTAAAGTGTCATCTGAAGAGAAAGAAGGTATGGAGTGGCAAGACTGGACATATTTCACCCAAATTTCTTCTGAAGTCTGTATATTTCCTGCCTTTTTAATTCAGTCTTCTATGGTGAAAAGGAGTATTATTCATCAAGGAGTGAACTCTCTACTTTGTTTTAGTGTCTCTTACTTGTTTACCTTCACTCTTTCTTGAAGCCTGAATTCCCATCAGAAACCTATTCTGCATTTTCATGTTCCTTTCCTGGCTGTTATATTTCCTGCTAGGCCTTGACATTGTCTGAGCCAAAGTGTTTTTCTCTCTTATTTGCTTTTTGTTTATGTCAAAATAGTATGTGTCTCATACAGCATTTCTTCAATGCTGTTCCTGACACAACGTAGTCAGACCTATGGCTAATGTAGATGTATGTATTTTATGACATCTTTGGTTTCTTTCTGTATGATGTGCTTTGTCATTCTGAATAAGAGTTTAACTGCTCACAGCTAGCACTGCAACTGGGGAAATTATGTGAAATGTAATTCACACAGAGTTCAAGTCCTTGGTCTGAATCAAGAAGAACAGGGACTTGAACTTGTCTCTCTCACATAAAATGAGCATTTAGTTAACAGCTATTCTGCAGCACATCTCTTTCCTTTCTCAGAAAACTTTCTAAACAGAAGATTCATTGAACACTGTTCATTCAGTCCAACTGGAACATCTGCTGTGTACAAACTCAAATCTTCATATGGTATATAAAACAAAGCTAAGATATATATATATTTGTGTGTGTGTGGAATAATTCAGAATCAGCTATACTGCTAAGCAGGTCTTTGCAATGTGATGCCAAGAAAGCCAGCAGGTCTTTTGGGTACATGTGAAGTGAATAAAAATGATACCAGTCTGCTGTTACTCATTAGAACTTACTGGCACAAGAACACCAGACATGAGATCCAGTGTCCCCTCTGTGTGATGCTTGCTGGTAGCCAGGACAGGGGCACAAAGATTACTCTTTCTTTCTCCATTTCAGAACTGCCAAGACAAATGTGAATGTCAAAGGAATAATGTGGGACTGGTGTGGCATGCCTTCACTCAGTAGGCGCTCATGAGGGACTCATTCCATATAGACAGAAATAAATGAACATGAAAGTTATGAAAGTTCCACCATTACTTAGGATGCCAGGAGCTATGTCTCAGCTGCAATCCTTCTGAGCATCAGCAAGTAAACTGTACTCACCCCAACCTGGTGTGAAGATAAGACCTTAAAGATTTACCATAGAAACCACAATCTAGAAATGTCTGAAGGGAACCACTGGGTAGGTCACAGATATTGTCAGCAGAGGGGATTGGGTTCTTGGTCTACTCATCTATTCTTTGGGGTTCGAGTAACAAAGGATGCTTCACAGCATTTGAGGGCATAAAATGATATTTGGAAGTTTTGGAGACTTTAGTCTAGACTCTTAACATGAATTTTGGAATAAGCAAAGAATAACTTGTGAATTCCACATTAATCCAATTCAGATTTGCAGTGACAACACTGCCAGAAATGTGGATATCCACAGCATACAAAGCTGTTTTTTTAAAAGTCATATCTCTGAAATTTTATGCACAAACCTCCCTGGAATCACATAGAGACAGGTGCTTACAGTGGGAACAGGAAAGATTAACCTGTAGAGAATGGAGGAAGAAATCCAAGGAGAAAGGTCAACCAAGTGGGAAAAAAAAAAATTGATTGGGAGAGATGGAAGAATAAAAAAAGAAGTAAATAACCCCAAAAATTCAAAGATAGTGGCAGAAATAAAGAGGAGATAAATTATTCACTGAACAGACATAGAACAGAATTTGAATGTATTGGTTATTGATTACATCTTCCAACAACTATAGGAAACAATGGAATAGACAGCAAGCTGAGAAACATCCATCATGTCTACTTCAATCCCATTCCAATTAAAGTGAAAACACAGCATAACCTTACAACATTTAATGAGAAGAGAAGAGAAGAGAAGAGAAGAGAAGAGAAGAGAAGAGAAGAGAAGAGAAGAGAAGAGAAGAGAAGAGAAGAGAAGAGAAGAGAAGAGAAGAGAAGAGAAGAGAAGAGAAGAGAAGAGGAAAGGAAAAAAAGAAAAGAAAAGAAAAGAAAAGAAAAGAAAAGAAAAGAAAAGAAAAGAAAAGAAAAGAACAGAAAAGAAGCACCCACAAAACTATAACATGTCCAGCCAAGACACTGGGATGGATGAAGGGTCTTAGAAGGATCATAGACTCATGCAATTGCATGCAGGTGGACACACAGAGAGTTCTTGGAAGTGAATCATGCTCCATGCAGCTACAGAGGAAGACCAAATGAGCAATCAGACTAAACCGTCCTTGGTTTATAGCCCAGAGCAGAATACCTTCCCAATCCTACATCCAGTCAATGCTTTTAGTTCAAGTTACATTAATCATGCAGTACCAACAGGAGCACCAGCATAACCCACTGACTATCTTGTCTGCAGTTTCGGCCAACTCCTTGTTTGACCAATTTTACACTCAGAGAAAGATCAGTATGCCCCGTCCTCACTCTTCATACCTCCCACTCTTACATACACCTCCAAGAAAATGAAGGACTAGGAAATGAAGGCACTTCCTTTTTTACCCCAGTAGTGGTCACTGGAAGCTCTGAAGCATGAAATTAATTAAGTAAAATATAAATGCAATAAAGTTCCTTCTATGAACTCAGCAAGCACTACTTTTTAATTATTTAAGTTCCTTGCCCTTGCTATCCTGTATGGAAGGCCAGAATTTCTTTCCTTTGAAGTTCAGAAACCTTCTCCTAATTTCCTAGCTAATTTATACTCATCTGATCCTTAAGCACTGCCTTTCTTCAGTTGAAACAATTCTGCATCCTGGTATTTACAGAGAGGGTATTTATGAAGTTGTACTCCTCGTCTTTCTTTGCTAGTCTAACCAAGCCTCCCACACACACACTTTTTAAAAGCTTTGCTACTTCCCCTAATCATTCTCACAACATTTTACAATTCGTCACTTTTTATTTTAATCAGAAGTGACCCAAATTGGCCACAATATTTTAATTGAGATTTCCTCGGTTTCTCACGGTGCTACCGAAATACTTCGTATTTCCCTTTCTGAAAATAGCCTTGCCAGATACATCACAGAATCGCAATGGTTCTTTTCAAGGCAATGTCATATTCCAGCCAAATGGAAAAGAAGATGTGAAGCAGAAGAGAGGAATGTTGAACAGAAAAATAGAAGCATCCTGAGGAATAGTAGATAATTCAAGAGGGAAAAAAAAGCCCTTCAAACATAAAGACATAATCTGGTGTGTAAAAAAGGCAATTTGAGGGAATTGTCGACAGACAAACAGCTGACGCAAGGCACATCTGTACAGAATCACAGCGCACTAGTATTGTATGACCTTTCGGCTTCACACCAGTCTCTGACACTGCTTCCTATCAACAACGTTTTGGAAAAAGCAGGGATGACAGTGTCACATTGGTAAGGGGAAAAACTCTGAGGGAAAGGTGGCAGAGGAGGGGATCTGTCTTCTGTGTCCTGAATAGAACTCTTGCACCAGGGCTTACCTTCTCTTTCCAGAGTGAAATGCTTTTTTGCCTTGTGATTTAAGAAATAGTACTCCCCAAATACATACGTGCTTGCATGCCGCTGTGTGTGTGAGTTTGAGACATATAAAACCTTCCTGAGTACTAAAATTTTTAAGGATGATATCTGTAATAAAAATATTTCACTATCCCACAGTCATGCAAATGTTGTCCTTTAACCTGTGAAAGAATGTAATGAAAGATCTCAAAGTATTTTAAGCATATTAATGAAATGTTACAACGATCCCCAGGCAGTACATGCTTATACGCTTTCTGTGTACTCCATAAGAAGACACAGTAAACTCTAAGCTGCCTCACAATTTTCCGTAGCGAAACATGGTTGACTTTTTTATTTATTATTTGGAAGGAAAACTTCTACACTGAAATATTTTGTAGGAGCACTCTGAAACAGGATGAGGGGAGAGAAAGAGCTCTATGTTTTGCTGGCACACCATAGTTTTGTTCTGTCAAACGATAAATAAATAAATAAAACCCAACAAATTTTCTCATCAGTAGTTTGTATAGCAGCACCTTTGTTTCTGACGGTGTAAAAGGAAACTCAGCTTGCGGCAGACATGTGATACGTCAATTCATTTCCACTATATTAGCAAGAAGCAACACACACAAGACAGATTTATCAAGCTATCTGATAGTCCAAGAGCCAAAAATTCCTCTTCCAGCTTCCTTTTCTCCTCTCTGGTTTCCTCCGTACACATTCACATGCACAAATAAAGGTGAATCTGCCACTCCCGCAAGCATAATATTGCAAAATTCTGCAGTTTTATTGGGGGTGTTTATCATAAAGCATCCTTATCTGTTATCTGCTTATAGAGGAGGCTTTGGTATATTATTTCAGAGTAATAGCTGAGAGCGAGTTAAATTGCATTAACCTTTAAAGCTGGCATTAATGGGTAACCGTGTCATGAGACTATATTACTACACAATTTCCTTTTCCTATTCTTATTCTGGCTCTGTGCATGGAGTATTTTGTGTTGCTGGTGCCAGCCTTACATCACATACTGTGAGCTCTACATGCAGTGCCCATTCTCTGGGGAAGCACTCAGATACAAAAAGTGTAGGACTTGCTTTTCTTTTATGCCAACAAACAACAGGTGAGAAGGCAGGATCTCATGACTGATGCTATGTATTTTGTCCCTTGCACAGTCAACAGGCTATTCGGTATACACTCCACACCTATATTTTGACCAGAAATATGGTAACTTCAGGGCTAGAATGCACTCAGGGCCTGAAGCTCTTAGGTCAGGATTCATTCTTGGATGTACCAATGCAGTACATGAGACACTGGTCCTCTCCCTTACTGCTGCAGAAGGCTGTCAGCAGTTTTCTGGGAGGGAGAGTTTTACCTGTGGGGACTAAAACATATGAACTCTACTACATCTCCGTTACTCTGACAGGGAAGACTTCTGTACGGTATTCAAAGCGTATAAGCCCCATCTCCTAACAGCTTTCCATGAACAAAGACAGACAGAGCTACTCCGGATCTGTTATGGTGTAAATGGAACCTGAACATGGCCTACCAGTTATCACGTACTCACGCCTGTGTATTAATTATACACGTAAAATTGCTGTATTTAAGAATTATCAGAATAATTTATCACCGTCAGAGAGCTGTAATTGCAAAACCAGCGTAGCCATTTGTCAGCAGTTTTAGATGGAAAGGAGTAGGCTGAGAGAAGGCAGCAGCCTCTCTGATCATGTTTTGATTAGGAAGCCTCTTTGTCACAGATCTGGCTTGTGGACTTTCCTCCCCCTCACAACTCTTCGAGCCTTCTTCACAATCTGTTTATCCATAGAACGCCTGCACCTGACTCACCACCCATGGAAGCTCTTCTCAGCTTTGAAAGGAGAGCTAGAGTCTGTGAAAGGACACGTCTCCACACAACTCAGGCCAAGCTTCCGAAAACATACAACTGAGCTGCAGTGCTCTTCAAAACTCTCACAAACTGGGAGCCATCAGATCAATACCTAGCTTACCAAAGAGACATTTGTCTGACTAAGGGGAACAGGTCTCAGATGAATTTTAATACTCCTCAGAAAAATGTTTGATAAGAGCAGACCTACACATGGGACACGCCTTGGGTGATGCAGAAGAGGTGTATGTTATTTGGCTACCATGGAGATGAGTACAACATAAGAGCCTAAATAGATGAGAACATGTTTTGTTTTGAAGCACTGTTGCAATAGAGGTGCGTGTTAAATACAGAACTGCTAGTTTCTTGCCAAAAGCTAACGTTACTTGTTTAAATTAAAACTGCAATTAACACACAACTTAAATAAATTCTTTCTTTCCTCTTTTCTGTGTTCCTTAAAAGGAACCTGCTGCTTCCCGAACTCCCTCTGAGAGCACACATGCTGTGCTGCCCGTTTAAGCAGAGCAGCACAGCCCCTTCTTCATGGCTGATCGGCAAAGCTAGTGAATGCAGACTACAGAGGAGTCCAGGCTTTTGGGTGTATCTAGCTTTTTTCTTTCTCATGAGTCCTTTTTGAGACCAGGCGTATGTTCACTGATGCTTCTTTTCCCTCCTCCTCAGAAAAGTCTGCCACAGCCCAAATCTGGGTAACCACATTAAACCATCAAGCTGTAGAGATCTACCATCATAGTGCAATTCAACTCAGAGTTACCTGCAAGCTACTGTAACATTTCTGACTGGCCTGGGACTGTGAAGTTTTGGGCAGTTGTGGAAGACATGCCATCTACTGTCTGACCCATTTTTTCTGGACCTATCGACACACAGCCCTAGATGAATCTATCAGAATATCTTACTTTTAAAATTTCAATTCAAACAGCAAAGATTCACCCTATTAGCTTCAGAGGTGTGAGTTACAAGCCCGAGGCTGTCAGACAAAAATAGGTGCACACATACTTACAAATCAGTAAGCCCCTGAGTTAGAGGAATGACTCTGGGCCAGCAGCTCTACAGACGGTTTTGAGGCAACGTGTTGCATTCACAGCAGTAATAAGGATCTCTCTCTCCCTAAGGAAAATAAAGAAAAAAATTACAATCATTGGTAGAAATTGTGTTGATTTTTCTTAATGATAAATGAAGTGAAAATGTGGATGAGAATGATGGATGCCGCCAGTCAGAGTTCTTCTGGTTACGGCAGCTAGTGTCTCTTTATGTACCCGTCTCATGAAAGTGTCAGGATATTTAAGAAGCAAAAAAGAAAAAAAAAAGAAAAAAAAAAAAAAAGAAATATGCTAAAATTAAAATGGAGAAGAAAAAGTCATTTCTCACATTTAATGGCATAATGAAGTCTTTTTAATGTAATTTTCTTTACTCTTCTGATTACATATTCACAAAGAGGATCTTCACTTCTATCTTTATTAGGCACCGTGTTTGTCATCATTATGGGTTAAGTATTTTCATAAACATTTGATGAATATTAACCATTTAAAATAAAAAATAACAGTTTATTCTCAGTGCAATGACGGCTGCACATGGAGATATTAATATTAGAGCAAGTCATATGAAATTACGCACCCTGCAGTCCCATCCCTGTGTGCAAGGAAGCAGTGCAGAGGCTGAGAGACGAGAGACTCTCAACCAGTTGAACATGCAGAAATGCTTGGAAAGCTGGATCCTAGCTAAAGCTACAACCCAGGCTGACAGTAATCACCAAGACTAACAAATCTCCCTGTCAGAGACTTGGTGCCACTGGGTCCCTTCTGTAGGTCACAAAATAGCCAGCTGTTTATTTGCTGCTTTCCTAACACTCCTCCATTCTTCCCTTCCTGTGTTTGCAGGGATTTATCCAGCCTAGGCTTTAAAATAAAATCCTGGTTCGTTTATATGCCATCTCTAGTTGGTGTAGTTGCCCTAACAAATACATTTTTAAACATAGCCTGTACTCTACAGTAGGAGAACGGCATTTTAAAACAAACAGTCCCAAAGCCAGGTGCTCCAGAAACAGGAGGAGGAATGAACATCATGAAAGAAGGTCCATCAACAAGAGGATGACTGGAGCTGAGTGGAAACATAACCTGGTTAATCTGTTTTTAAATAACACAGAAAAATACAGACAAAAGGTTTTAGGATCGCTAGAGCACCAGTTAAAATTTCTAAACAATGATACTTCATTTTGATCCTTTTCTTAAGAAGATTTTATCACTCAGTGACTGAGTCATTTCCATAAAAGAAAACAATAACACGTACTATTTAAATATTGCCTGACCTCTTTCCTCCCCCTGGGCTCTGGGGTTTTTTTTGCATCTTTTATCCATTTTCCTTCCCCCAGTAAACAAAATAAAACGTCAGTGATAACATCCTAATTCCAAGGAAACACATGAAAGCCTAATTCTGACAGAAGGCTGTTGCAACAAAAATACCTGACCTGCTTCTCACAAAGCATCCCTATTTCTCTTCTTATCCAGAGGAAACAGGAGGCAGCCCATACCCCTAAGGCTTCCTCACCTGTAAACGAGCAAGTGTCGGCTTACTCTTCCCTATGAGTGCCCACGCCAGCACTAACTCAACACAAAAGCAGGCAGCTGTCGAGCACTGTTTTGCTTTTCTTTCTTTAAATAAATAAATAAATGAAATAAATAAATACAGAGCAACATGCAAAAGGTAAGGAAAAAAGGCTTACCTGCGGATTTTATATTGGCCTTCCCCACCACCCCAAAGCCCGGAGAAGTATTTTCAGTGCTGTCAAACATTATTAGAAGGTCAGATGTGAAAAGGAGTTTAGGGTTAATCTTTTCTTATTTCTTGCCTTCCTGGACATAAACTGGGTCAACTTAATTAAATCCTGTATGTAGGAGACCCACAGCAGTAGCCTAAAGAGCCAAGGGCCCAATTCAGAAGATCCTGTCGCAGCCCTGAGTGGAGAGGGTTAACAGCAGAATTACCAGTGGATGTTTAATTAGGATTTGAGAGATGGGGATTGAGCATTAGGCTCGGGTTTATTTAGGGCTCATGTGTGCTCAAGCACCGAGGTAATTTTACATTGTACTTCACGGTGCCCTTCGCGGCACTCAGCCGGGAGCTACAGTGGCTGCTGCTGGAGTAAAAGCTCCACCTGGAGACAGCAGGAGCCTGCCGGCTTCCCTGCCTGCTCACAGCAGAGGATACCAGCAAGGATTTGCTGCCAGAGCAGGGGGCTCAGGAGGCCTCAGCCCTGGAATTGCCACTTCTCTCACTCCCCTGCTACCGCCCAGACATTTCCCTTCTTTCCAGCACTTAGCGCTGCTAATTCCCAGACCCCATGGGGAGCCAGGAATGTGAGTGATTGCAGGTCTGCAGCAGGGGCACCAGGGAGAGAGAAGTGGAAAACTTGAGCAGAACCTCATGAGTTCAAACCCACTGTTGCCTGCAGCTACAAAAAAGGTTTTTCTGGGAAAATAAAATCAGATCATAGAAACATTATGGTTGGAAGGACCAATAAGGTCTTCTAGTCCAACCATCTATCAGTCCATGTCTTTGACCACTCTAGACCATGTCCCTTGGTGCCACACCTGCATGTTTCTTGGATGCCTCCAGGGACAGTGACTGCACCACCTCCCTGGGCAGCTGTGCCACTGCCTCACCACTCCTTCTGAGAAGACATTTTTCCTAATATCCAAACTGATGTGATTCTCTGCTTCGGTGTGAAGCTTGTTTTCCAGCCCTTCTGCCTAGTTTGCATTTTCTCAACTGACTGCTCTCCCTAAAAAGCTGTTGAAGTCGCTGGTATTATGGGATGAGCAAGGAGGCAAGACATAGCTCCTGGGAACCACTCACCCATCTGTGTCTGGGTTGGATTTTGAAATCTTCATCCTGAGGAGAAGTTTGCATCATGATATAAAGTTTCATTGCCAAGACTGAAGCACAAACTGGTATTCAGCCTCAAGCTTGTAAGCGCTGCAAAGCAAATATATCCTTTCTGGCTTCTCACTTAGGCACAGGGAGATTTCCCAGTAACTGGAATCCCGTTGTCCACATTGCCAAATTGCTGGTGCAACCTCTGCTCTGTTTTCGGCTGAGGCCAGACAACGGCATCCCAGAGAGCGCCTAGACACAGCCTGTGATTTGGCATGGGCAGGAGTCCTTTCCAGAGGAAAGGAGAGCGTTGTTAAATGGCAGCAGGGCATTGCAGGCCAAACAGCTTCAGTATCAGAAAAATTTTCTGAGGTGTATCTAATTCCTTGGCACATAAGCAAACTATTTCAATGAAAGTCCGCTCAGGATCACACTGTCAATAGAAGGGCAAACCTCTGCAGAGGCAAGCTTTCTCCAGCCACACTGAGCTCCATGAAGGTGTCAGACTGGCTCCTCGGCTTCAGTGAGGCCTTCCAAACAGGGAAAGAACAAGCGGATGCAGTTCAGTTTAGTAGTGGAACAAAGATTCTAAGATATGTAGAAAAAAAGCCCTTTATGCTGTTAAAAAGCTGGTGCCATAGAGCTTGGCTGGCAAGAGCTGAGGCAACAAGAGAGGTGTTTAGCTGTGGTTTGTATGCCCCTGCCTGGCAAGCAGAGCTCAGTATCTCTAAGTAGTCTAAAGCTAGACTGGTTTGTTATTAGGGGAAACCAAGCCCCTGCACGTTATTAGTCAGCAGATGGTATATAAATGTGATGTCAGGAACCAATCTAACACGACCCACGGCAAGGAGGAGGATGATTAAACAGGGAAATGAAACAGAGCTGAGGAATGTCACAAAAGAGTCAGCACAGAGGGACTTGGATCCTCAGGAACACGGGGGCTTCAGACTGCACAAAAAAAAAATCTTTGCCAAGTTAAAAAGCACGAAGTGAGTCTGTAAACAAAGCTGACCATAGCAGATAAAGGTGAAATGGAAGCAGGCTTTTTTACTATCTCAATCAGGAAGAAAAAGTGACAAGAACTGACTGAGATGCTGAAAAGTGAGTGATATGCTATTGCCAAGAAGAATGCTCAAAACAGTGTAACAGCTGATAGAGGTACTGAGCGTTGTGAACCTAGACAGAGTAAGACTTCAGAAACATCTCTGAGTTAAAGAAAAAAAACAACCAACAAACTAACTGAATGCCTTCAGCAACAGAAAAGGGAGCAGGTGTCAGTGCCGAGAGCACCAGACTCACAGGTAAATTTGGGGACTGCCAGCAGCGACGCCTAGTGAAATCAGCAGGTGTTTTTCTCCTCTGGAATACAAATGCAGTGGGGGCTTTCCTTACCCCAGCATGCTCACAACAACCCCCACCCTTCTCTGAATTCACATAGGACAAAAGGTGTCCCTCAAAAACTAAGCTCAAAATTCTGGGCTAAAATGTCTCATTCTCCTCTAGCCCCCTCACATCTATGCAAGAGACAGGGTGTTTCCTCTACTTTCTCACTGTTTATCTGCTCCAATAACCACGTCATTTCCAAAATTGTTGTCCAGACTCAAGCCAGTAAGTACTGGATTTGTCATAATCAGAAGCCTGTATCAGATTCCTCCCAGAGACAGTAACAGATAATTCTCCATATTCAAGGAATCATAGGAACAGAGAACATCTCACGTTGGAAGGGACCCACAAGGATCATCAAGTCCAACTCCTGACTCCGCACAGCACCACCCAAATCCAAACCCTATCTCAGAGAGCAGTGTCCAAACACTCCTTGCACTCCAGCAGCTCAGTGCTGTGCCCGCTGCCCTGTGCAGCCCGTTCCATACCTACCGCCCTGTGGTGCAGTCCCTGTCCCTCACCCCCAGCTGCACCTCCCCTGACACAGCTCCATGCCGTTCCCTCGGGCCCTGTCGCTGTCAGAGCAGAGCTCAGCGCTGCCCCTCCGCTCCCTGTGAGGAGCTGCAGCAGCCATCAGGCCTCCCCTCAGCTCCTCTACTCTGCACTGAGCACACCACAGGACTCAGAGATCTCCCCTCATTCTTCATTTAAATTACTAGAGAGGTTCAGCCACCACATTTCACTGGTCCTTTGTCCAGACGTCTTCAGTCAAAAACTTCCTTTGCAGCTTCCCAAGTTAGATCCACATAAGCTCAGGTATTTCTGTGGGTGCACAGCCATGTATGCAGGCACTTCTGGAAGGAGTCTGGCCGTGCTGGCCCTGGCTGGCTAACGCTGTTTGCAGTGCAGCACCCAGGCAGCTTCAACAGCTTCCAGGCCCGGCTGGCTTGGCTATGGCTTGGTCGTATCTTCAGGATGAGTCTAGTGTCGTGCAAGTGCATCTGCAGAAGACCCCCAGATCTGCATCCAGCAACCCAGCGTCACTCTCAGCACAGACCCAAGAGGAAGTTCTTCTGCTGATGCTGGGTGTATTTTTATATATTCCTTCTCACATACATACATTGTAATGTATAATTAATGCTTCTGCAGTATTATTTTTTTTTAATTGCATGTTATTTTTATTTTTCCTACTGCATCACCCTCTTTCTTTAGCATATGCTGTTGGCTTCCTTATTTTCTCCTCGCCATCTACTATCTTCTGTCCGCCTTCAGTGTAGGCCACTCTCCCTCCTCTCTGCAATACATACCATTCCCCCTCTCTCTCTTTTCTTCCACCATCTCCTTCCCTCCCTCCTCAGTGCTGGCCACCTCCCACCTCTCTCTCTCTCCTGTCAGCAACACAGTTTATCGGCAGTTGCAGTCTCATCTATCAGTCCAATTCATCTTCCCCTGCAGCCTTTGGGGTAGAGCGAGAGGAAAAACCACAAGCTGCCTTCCTAAAGAAACCGGTGGCAGCCAGGGGCATTAATATGAGAAGCTTGGGAAGGTGTCGTTTTTCACTCAAGCTGACATTTAAGCTGTTTCATAAATATGAAATCAAACTAAGGGCCCAGATGGGCCTTCACCCCCTCCTCCTTTAACTAAGAACGGCTGCGATACTCCCTTCACCAGCTTAAAGCAAAGGG
Source organism: Alectoris magna (assembly GCA_030625065.1). NCBI lineage: Eukaryota > Metazoa > Chordata > Aves > Galliformes > Phasianidae > Alectoris > Alectoris magna. Next base: position 115,452,860 of record CM060560.1, read on the forward strand.
ATGACAGGAGCAAATCCCTTGAGGATGACGGATGGAAGGAGTGACTGTTCTCAGTAATAGCACCTGTGATGTTTACATTCGTTTTAGTGCAAAGCCACCAACGCATACAGGAGAGCCATCAGTCACTATTGGTAGTGGCAGGTTGTCCAAGGTGGGATTTCTCTGTGAGTGCACAGGGCAATGGGGTGGATACTTTCTTTGCTACAGAGAGAATATCTCTCCCCACAAAGGAAAGCGGAACTGTTTTCATGAGCAGTTCTCTTAGTGCTGCAACTCTGTTTCACATCCACATGGAACCTGATTTTAGGAGAGAAAGAGGTATAAATCCCTGTTCCTGGCTTCCTTTACGAGTACGGCCTGCTTATACCACCCTAGTCCCTGTGCACCATGGTGTACGACACCTTGAGTGCACATCCCAGGGAAACAGCAGTTTTGGGGGGAATTTACTAGACCAGCTACAAGGGCTGCAACCTCATCCTCCCCACCACTTCCATTTGGCAGAGTTCCTCTAGAGGCTGGGCTGAAGAAGTGGTGTACTGGGTACCTGTTAATGACCACAGATCACAAGAGCAAGGGAGAAAATATAAATTCTGCTGCCTCTTACTCCTGACAAATTAAGGAGGATCTCTGAGGTCACATGCAGCATCTGCTTTCATCTGCCCATTCCATTGTCCCTACAGATCCATAGTGTATGCATAGGCAAGAGGAGAGGGCCACAGCCAGAAGAAAGAAGATATGGATATGGCACCTTTTTATACATTTCTAGATATCACTGGCAGTCATTGATACAGCTCCTTGTGATCCAGGCATTAACTACAACTGCCTTGAAATTTCTTGCCAGTTTATACAGGATACAAAAGCAGAAAGTGACATCACAAGGCACTGAGCTCTGCCTCTTGATCTCACAGAGAGACAGGCTGTACAGCCTCATCCTTCAACATGGAGTGCTCATAGCACCTTATGCTGTCTGATCCTGCTGCAGTCCTTGAAAGGTGATGCTTGGGCTACTCCTCTGATGGACAGATCAATCTAATTCCCAGTACAAGTTTGGCTGACCAATTTTACGAGAACAGTGAACTTCAGTTCAAGTAGCTTTTCTCCCTCCCTTCTGTTTGACCCAATTATGTGTTTACAGAGAATAATGGTCTCCTCTCAGTTTTCATTTGACTAGACCAAACATGGCAGGCTTATTTCTTCTGACATGACTGGCTGTTATCCTGGTTGTACTGGTATTTGCACCAGTTTTAATTCTTCTCTCTTGAAAAAAATTGACGAGAATGATACCAGCTCTTCCAGGTGATGTCTATACTATCTTCATACAACAGCTGTGGTATTGCTGTGTTTCTCGTGTATGTTCTAATGTATGCTTGCACACCCTAAAGTCTCATTTACCTTTCACATGGCCATTTCAAGGTGTGAGCTCATACCTGTACTGTGATTGATGGTACAAGCAAGTCTGTCTCCTGTTTTCTTGTTTCAAACTGATAAGCTTTCAGTATGAAGGTGAAACGCTCACTCACGCTGCCCAAATCTATGGCCTTGCTTTCCATACCGCTGTGTTCCCTCACATTACTGTTAACCCAATCCTTACAATACCCTGTGTGATATTGAGGTGTTTCTGGACACTGATAATGCTGCCTCTTAAAGTTAACTCATTCCTAAGTTTAGGCCTGTTGTCGTCCCTGAAAGCATGGCTACCATGACCAAATCTTAAGAACTTACCTAGCCACGTCCTCCCAGCACTGCTTCCTTTCCTCTCTTCCACCAGTTCCTTAGTCACCTCACAATTCTTGTACTAATCCTCATCTTCACTCATTTAACTAATAATTTCCCAGGAGGTACCATACCAGATTTTAATGAAGTGCAGATAGAGGAGATCTACTGCATTTCCCTTGTCTAGAACATCACTTACTTTATCAAAGACAGATATCAAGTTAGTCTGGTACAATCTCTTTCTGATAATGGCATGTTGCACTATATCCCATTTTATATTCCATGTCTTCAATTATTCTTTCTGACATAATTTGTTCTGAATCCATCTATGCCCTTGAGGCCAAAATAACAAGCCTGCAGCTGCCTAGATCACTCTCCCTCCCTTTCTTAAATATGGGTACTACATTTGCTATTATCCAGGCAGAAGAACCCCCCAGTGATTGGATAAATTTATTTAAAAAACCATGTACCAGGCCTGTGATTTCATGGACCAGTTCGTTTAGATGATTTCTTTCAAGCCAGCTTCCCTGGCTTGAACACAGTACGCTCTCTGAAACGTTTCCATCTTGCATGCAATTATTGCCCTTTCAGTATATTTATTCCCATTAGTCCACCTGACTTTGCCCCACACTCTGTATGACTGCTCTTAGTAGCAAAGTATTCCTCATGTTTAGAGCTGTGCAAATTTTTCTCCTATGTACAGAGTCTCCACCAGTGGGTTTTTGTTTTGTTTTGTTTTTTGTTTTGTTCTTTTGTTGTTGTTGTTGTTGTTTGTTTGTTTTTGTTTCATTTCCTTTGCAGGGACTAATTCAGTTTGACTTATGGCAGTTCTCACTTCATCCCTGCACTTTCTGACCTCCCAAGACATAACCTTTCTTTGTTGCTTAATCTCCTTTCCAAGGCTGCTTTGATGTGCAGGCAGTTATCAAGAGCAGCAGGCTGCTGGGGGGTAATAAAGGGGCCACAGACCTATTGCATGTTTGGCCTATACCTAGAGCTGCAGAGTTAGCCTTGCTGTGATTACCAACACAGACCAGGTCAGGGTGGCAGCTACTACTACAGGAGTATGCCCTTCAAGCAACAGGATCTGCTGGTCCTGCCCTCTGCTTCTCCGAATGGCAATCAGAGAAGAAAGGCAGACTTTTCTCGCAACCCCCTACCAGTCTAGTTTCTTTGCTTTCTGTTTCTGAAGTCACAGTTCCCCCTTTCAAAGGTGCTACCACAAGCAGCATCCTGAAAGATGCAGATGGGTAGCTGCCTTGGCATCAAAGTAGAAACAGGATACTTTTGTAACCTCTCAGAAGATGAGGGCAGGGGAAAAATAGAGGCAAATCTGTATTTTGAGATCACATTGGTTGAAAGGGTACCAAGTAGCGGAGGAAGAGGGGAAGACTCCTTTCTCTGCCTACGGTTCACTGAAACCTTCTGTAACTCCTCTGCAGCCTCCCAGCTCATCCCGTCTCCATTCACCTCCCATCTGCTCTGCAATGCCAGCAGAAATGGCTTCATTGCCCTTTATATAAAGGGAAGGCAACTTTCAGAACTTTGCTAATACTGTAGAGAATTTGCTGTTTCTGCCCTGCTTTGCTCCTTCTAGGCTCTCTGCTTCTGGGTGAGATGTTTTTTAAAGTTAACCTTTTAAAATAAATTGGCTATTCATCTCCTCCAAGTTTGCTCCCCTATCCTAGGATGCAAATTCCAAATATTTTTGCACTATTCAATTAAATGTGTTCCTACTGCCCTCCTTTAAAGTCTCCGAGTTTCCAGGTCCAGCTGACTTACTGATTTCTCTGCTTGAACAAAGTTTACCCTTTGGAAATAGAAAGAAACTCTCAGTTATGATTCATTCTTATTTATCCAGCCACTCAATTTGAACTGAACCATATAGCTGTAGGATTTGAATGGACCTTGAGAGCTCACGTAGCCCATCTCTGCCCCAAGCGATGATCTGCTGTCCAGACCTCCATCACTCCTGACAGGCATGTGTTTAACCTGCTTTTGTAAACCTCCAAAGGCAGACTCCATAATCTCCCTAAGCAATCTGTTCCTTATATTACTCCCCTTACCCTCCAAAAACATTCCCTAATGTCTCATCTGAATCTCTTTTCTTGCAATTTTAGACCATTATTACTTGTCCTTTCTACCACAGGCGCAAAGAAAAGGTTATTGTCTTCATAGTAGCTTCCTCATTCCTCATAAACACTTTCATTCCTCTCTTCACAGACTAAGCAGCTCTTTCAGTTTTCCCTCACTGGTTGTGGTTTCTACATTTTTGAGCACTCCTGTTTTTCTCTTCCGGACCGAGTCCAAGAGAGCCATATCTTAAAATGCAGCATCCATAACCCGATCCCACTCAGACTGAATTTAAAACAGATTACGTCACATATCTTACATGTGACAGTGCTACTTATACATCTCAGGATGATGTTTGCTTTCTTCACAAGAGCTGACTTACTGTTATTGACTCAGGCATTTTGTGATCCGTGGTAACCCTCCAGATCCTTCTCAGCAGTATACCTGGTCACTCCCATCTTGTGCTGTTACTATTGATTGCTTCTCAGTACAACACTTTGTACGCATCTTCATTGATCTGCATCCCATTTTTTGCAGAGATTTTCTCCAATCTGTCTAGATCATTTTGAATTTGAATCACATCCCCTGTAGCATGCACACATGTATTCAACAGGGTTTTCTAACATTTATTAAGGGCATGCATTATTCCATAACCTACATTATCAGTGACCATAGAATCTAACTTGATGGATCCTTCTAGTCAGCCAGTGAATCGCTGATAACTGCTTTACAAGAATGGTTTTCCAAACAGTTTTGAATCCATATCATAGTAATTTTATACACGCTGCATTTCTCCAGACTGCTAATGGAAGTCTCACATGAGGCAGTGTCAAAACCTAACAAGTCAAGGTGCTCTGTCGTTATCTACAAGACTTGTTACCTGTCAGAGTAGGAAATCAGGTTGGCTTTATACAATTTGTTCCTGACAAAATCAAATTGCCTGTTATTTACCATGTTGCTATCCAACTCATGATCAATCTATTGTTAGGTTCCATATAAAGCTCTCCTGTAAAATTCTCTCTGCTAACTGAAATCAAGGCTAGAATAGCTGCACTTCTGATGGGTCTCAGTGATTATTTAGTGATGAAGTCTTTTAGCTATCACATTCAAGAATAACCAGTCCCTACTTTTATTAATAGCATCTATTTTACAATCTAAATTTCAGAAAATACAGTCTTCTAAACTGACATAATTCCTAGTTATTTTTCTCTCTCTCACACACAGGTTAAAGCGATTTATGATCTTCAGACACCCAAGGGTAATAAAGGCGGCGTTTTCCCAGTTCCTCCCCAAAGCAATTTTGACCCAAGCCAATTCCATTTTAGCTTTGCTGCTACTTATTTGCCCATCATATCCTTAATCTCTCAACTAATTTTGTGTTTGTTTCTGTCTTTCCTGAAAACCATCCACCCTTCAATACCTGTGTTCCAGTCTTCACTACTACTCTAACATCTCTGATGATTCCATAATAATCAGTTTATAACGAGCAGTTATCTTGCTCTGATTTTCATGTTCCTTGAATGCACCTTGGCTGTTTCAGTCTAATCCTGATCAATTTCCCAGCTAAACAGTGTACAAACATTTCCCAAAAATATCACTGATTTCACTACTGTTCCTGCTAGCACTTGTACTCTCATTTCCCTTGCTTTATTTTTTCTTTTTGCTACACATTCATCTATTCCTGCGTATTTTTTTACCCCATGTTGCTCTTTCTGTATAATGAATAAAGAAATGAACACAGGGACATGTATTATACAAGCTTATCCCAAACTACCATTCGATTTCCTACACCAAGATCTTACTAATTGTGTTACATCAATGCCAGAAATCATTCTCTCAGGCATAGAGGAGTCTCTCCTTGGAGTATGGCTATTCTTTTGGGAGCATGTCTCAGTGGATAGGCTGTCTGAAAACCTGCCTGGTAATATCAGTCTTGTGACAGCCTTTCTTATACCCTCTGTGCATGCAAGAAATTGCAAGTTCATTTGAGCTTCACTTCACTCACTGCCCTGAGGACTTTCCTTAGCATGGCACAGATAATTTTTACCTTCTCTGACAGGATTCTGGAAGTAACGCCTGTCCTGGAGTGAAGGACAGTCACTGGACTTTTTCACGGGATGTCTTTTAGGTTCAAGTCTTCATAGTGGGATTCAGTACTGGATGCACCAGGGACCAAGGGCTGGCAATATAACCACTGAAACAGAACAAAGTCACCAGTCCAGGTCTGTCTGTGGTAGCACGCAACATGCCATTCAAAGAACATGTTTCCAAAGATGTCTAAGTTGTCAGAGTGAGCAACTTTGTATGCTGTGATCCAGAGACAGCAGAAGCTGTCTGAACAGGAGGACACAGCAGTTGCAGAAGAGTGTTCAGAGGATATTATGTCCCTTGGCTCAGCCCCTCATGATCCTTGCAGTCTTGCAACAAACTGTACATCAAATGAAGGGGAAGAGACAGTTGTTCTAGTAAATGCAGAGCAAGGAAAGAGGAAGGGGAAGGTCTGGTGCATCCCTGCTGTGTAAGAGATGTCATTCTGTGGATGTTTTTCTACTCTGTAGCCTCACTCTGAGAGGTGAGTGGACCGAGAAATTAAAGCATCCCTTGGAAAATAGAGCAAGCCTTTGGGACTGGTGGTAGAGTGGTGGCCTCATTTCCTAATTTATCTGCTGCAAATTTTTCTGTTTTCTCTCAATTTCCTCTGTGAATGTGTCCCCGGATATGCCCATCCTTTTTCTTTCCTGCACACTGGTTGATTATTTTGCTATTCCATCATCTGCCTCTTTCTTCATTACAGTCTCCAGTGCAGCATGCCTGTTGTCAACTATATTTCTCCTCCATCAGCTAGTTCCTTTTTCTTCTCACCTAGACTACACTCAAGGTCCTTCCATTCCATTGGGATCATGAGTCCGGAAGACACAGAAAGCTATCTAAGCCTTGTGAAAAAATTTTTACTTAATGGGAGTGAAGCTGGGAACGGATCTGGAGAGAAGTTTGTGATAATGTGGAGAGAAAAGTGTACAGCCATCCAAAAGGTCTTCTTCAAAAGCTCAGACGTTTAGGACATCAAGAAGCTTTAAAAGCAATTATAAATATTCTTGAGGGAAAATTAAAGAAGAAATTTTCTCTCAAAATGCCTAGCCTCACAGACTGTTATAATAAGATATTATTACAAATCAGCAAAAATGACACAAGATCTCCTGAAATGTAGTTCAGCAAGGGAACTATGTTATAATCCTACAACACCTGGAATGTGACATCCGCAATTAAAAAGAGAAGGAGGGAGAGGGAGGGAGAAAGAACAGAGAGAGATAGGGCCCCAGAGACACGCTGTTAAAAAATTATATTTAGAATCTCCAAATCTCCAAGGAACAACAGACATAGAAGTCAATTATACTGCCTCTAAGGAAGGATTTCAAATACTGTACCTAGTGGGAAATCACACAGACATGACTCCCCGTGTGCTTGTGGCTCCCATGATCTTTTCCATTTCACAAGACAATTGTAAATCTCTACCACTTTGGGTTGGTAGCTCTTTCAGGTAAGGAGGAAGTATATCAAACAATTGTGTGTACACCTAACACACTGATTCAACAGATCTAAGCAGAATTTGGAATCTTTGCCAAAGAAAGTTCTACAAGATCAAGTCTGCCTCTGTTTAAAAAAAAGAAAAAGAAAAAGAAAAAGAAAAAGAAAAAGAAAAAGAAAAAGAAAAAGAAAAAGAAAAAGAAAAAGAAAAAGAAAAAGAAAGAAAAAGAAAAAGAAAAAGAAAAAAGAAAAAAGTAGAAAAGGAATAAAAACCAAACAGTGTATAGAAAGAAACTCTTCACTGTAGGTCAGTAAGTAAGTTCAGCCCACATTTTAACTTTAACACTACATTCCACCGTTAGTTTAAAGGAGAAAATAGGAATCTAAGCAAGAAGTCATAAAAAAATAAAAAAAAAAAGAATAAAAAAAAAAAGCCTGGATGAAACATTTCAACCTTCTGGAAGTGTTGATGTGTTTTCTGAGTGAAATTTCATCAAATGGGGCACATTTCTTCGGACCCTGAAGCTTTCATAAAAATCAGCCTTTACAAATGGAAAATTGTTAGAGAGAGAAGAAGGGAAGGAAAAAAAAAAAGCACAAGTACCTCTCCTATTGCTTTTCTAACCTTCAGCGCTGGAAGTGCATACAATCACTATCACTTGTGTCTAAACAGCCTTCTAGGTGTGAGGAGCAACAATCTCAGCAGTTCCTCTGGACAGACACCTGAGAGTATGCTCGAATCCACATGGTCTCACTCTTCTGACCTACAGACCACTGCAGGTCCACAGCTTACCTTCAAGAGCCTGTGTAAGGTATCTAGAGAAACAATGTCTTTAGCTAGGTTTGAACTTGCTATATCAAGGTGCAATTTCTTCTGGAAATGTTTGGTTGTTTCTAATTTTGAAAAGTGTGGCTGTCCCCTGTACTGCGCTGCCTCACAGGGCTCAGAGGTCAAGACTGCCAGCACCAAGCCTTGCTCTGCCTCAGAGCAGTTGAAAATGGACTGTCCATCTTTGCAACAGCCCCAGGGAAGATCACCTCTGAGAAAGAGAAAAGCCTTCCAAAGAAAAGAGCTAACAGCTGCAGCTTCCTTTGAAAGCTGCTCACTTTCCTCTGTCTCCAGGGCAAGCACAGATCTGAGGTTCTTCCTCCCTTTTGCTTCCCCAGTTAATCTCCGCTCTGTCTGAAGTTACTCTTCAGTGTGTTTCTGAAATCGCTCATCCTCTATTGCACAGGTACTATTGCCTGTGTCTCTGTAATGATAAATGCATTAACAAATGCAGCTCTCTGCCTATCAAACCTGGAAATCGGGGAAGCTGCAAATTCAGAAGGTCAAACTTGTACATACCCTATCTGCTGAGACTCTTGGTTATAACCTCAGTGAAACAATTGGGCTGTTGATAGATCAGATCCACACTCCCTACTCAATAAATCATGACCAACTTAGGAAAAGCTCCGGAGGGATATAATCCACTGGCCACTGAGACCTTTCTTGCTTCATTCAGGGGCAATAAGGTCACATCCCTCATGTTCAGGGAGAGATGTTTCACTACAAGTCAAGCAGTGATTAGTAACAGTGAAGAGTGAGTAAGACAAAAAACATCTCGCTGTCTAGCAACTAGTGAGTGGACTATCAGAGAAGTCACTCTAGCTTGCACTTAGTTTACGATTTCAGAGTAGAAGAAAGATTGTTTACACTATGGACAGTGGGATTTGCCTGAGTAAATATGAGGATCTACATCGTAGAAATTTGCATCTGAGGAAGCCACGCTAAGCATCCCTTGTGAGTCAATAAGGTTCAAATCAATATAAGTAATGCTGTTTAGGGTGCAGTTCATCTTGTCCTAAAATAAACATCCATGTTTTATCTGCAGAAGTCCTGTCTTCAGTATCCATTAGCAATAATGGAATTCAGATATCTTGCAGGAGAGTATCATCTAGGACATACACACCTGTTTTGTAGATATCCATTGCTAAGTGAAAGGAGTCCTTCCCTGCTTTCCTTTCTGAGCTGTAAATGGGGGCCTGCTAGGCTATTGGGGAATAGGCTTGCATTATCTGTACACAATTTGGGGACTTTGCTTCCATATCCACTAATGGTCTGTTCCATTAATTCTTAAGGTTAATGTGACCTTGTAAAGCTAAATCAGTGCATTTCTCAAATACAACGCAGCTGATACAAGTAGTATGCACACATTTAGATATTTGTGAAATAAATTAACCCTACCTCTCTAACTCATTTCCCACTTTCCTTTCAGTGCCAAGATAATCCACTTAAATAGAGTTCCTAACCTTTCTAGAGGCACAAAACAACATGAAAAAGATCGAAAAACCCCATTGGCTGGCTCCTTTCCTGCTCGTGGAATAAAAATAATAATTATTCCCTTATTAAAGCAAAAATTAAATATTTTCTAAGCTTTCATCCATTTTTTGTCTTAATTATACCCCCTCTTACATAATAAAAAAAATGAAACATGAAACTTAATAAAAATAAACCAAAATTGATGCAAACAGAATAATTGGCAAGGCGTGAAAATACTGCTCGTATCCTGGAGACAGACTGCGTTGTCTGTAGTTTCTTAATTTTCACTCTATTAAGGTTATTTCCTGTGACTATGGCTTTTTTTCCCAGCAGCCATTCTAACACACAGTCACCCTTGTTTCCTTCGCATGCTCTATGTGTGTTTCATTTTCCCTTGCAGATCAGGAAAAAAAAACTCCACATGTATGAAGTCCATTTGCCAGAGGTCTAGAGGTAGACACACTGGTCTCTGAGTCAAAGTGCATGGAATGGAGCAGTGAGAATAAATTTCAAGCTGCAACATCCACATTACTAAAATATTTGCTCAACAGCACTTTTACTGGCTATTTTCTACAAGAAACTGAGGTTTGAGGCAACACTGCATACTAAAAACTTATTAAAGTTTTTAAACTTATTAAATTCTAACCAGGAAAATGTTCACATCACCACTGCACCCTAGCTCAGACCCAGATCTGGTTCTGAACTTACCCCTGACTCGTAGCAATTTTTAACCAGGATAAATGTGCAAGTATATGAGAGTTCTGTGGTCAGATGTAGGATTTCTTCACTGCTTGCTTTCTGTGGTCAGATGTAGGATTTCTTCACTGCTTACTTTCTTCCCTTACTGGTGACACCTCTCCCATGCACCTCTATTAGTAGGAGATGTTGGTACAAACCACCACCACAACGCTATTAGGGGCACCCACCCTAATACATAAGCATCTGGAGACAGTTTTGAAACAAAGAGAGATTTTGCAGAGAGCTGTCCCATTTGGAAATGAAGAGTGTGTTTCCAAATATGCCAGGAATTATGTAAGTCCATATTAAAGTGATTTCAGAACCACAGTGAAATTTTCATATTAAATAAGACTGCAGCTTGTCTCTTAAACTGAGACTGCACAGCCTAAAATCACCTTAGAAAGTTTTGGAAGTCTGGGAAGGGACACTGCCTTTGATATCTCTACTTTCTTCACTGTTTCTTTCCTTGCTTCTGATTGGAACCAAGTAAGAAAGCTTGGAAGAGTTGATTGGAAGTGGGAATTATCAGACATTCTATGATTCTCAAGCTCAAGTCTTCTGACGGCGAGCAGACCCTGGTAGAGCAGACAAATCAGTCTTCCATCGCTGTTTGTCCCACAGTATCTGACACTTGGTATTGTGTGCATGTGTGTGTGTCTTTTTAATTCTTTTGGAAACCAAATTATTATTATTATTATCATTATGGTTATTATTACTCCTATTATGTAGATGCTTTGTATTTTCCAAAAGCATTTGGGGATTATTTACAATCTCCTCTTGAAACTACTAATTTTCTACAATATTTGTCTTCTGTTTGCATTCACAAGTTCAGAGGGAGATCTGATTCACATCCTGGTATATGTAGTATAAATCTTTGGTGATCGGGCAAAAAATGATACTCTTCCTTTACTAGGTTTGTTTGCCAGCAGTCTCTCAGCCTTTGAGCCTTGTATCTATGATATTAGCAGCCACCACTGTTTTAAACAATTGGCAGTTATAAAATAGCTGGGCTGGTATTACTGAATCTGTTTCCTGTTTCAAATGCTTTTGAGTATAAGAGAGGGTTGCCTTATTATCTTTTGTATGTCATTTGGAGCAGGGATGACTGGGTGATGGCCCAAAATGAGGGAAGGAGGTCTGGGTTCTACTAGCAGCTCTTGCCATGGTGATGAGATTCAACCAGAAGGTACTTCAGCTCTTTGCCTGCTTTCTGTCTTACACAGCATCCTAAGTGACAGCCTAGTGTCTTTCTACGGCATTTTCAGTAGGTCAAAAATAGTCAATAAAGAGCAAGTGTTTGCTTGCAGTATAGCCAGATTCTCTCTAATACCTATATTCTAACAATTTTCATCACTATACACAAATGAGAGATGAGTACTATGGGTACATCACAACATACAGCAATGGAGACCTACCTAGAGCAGCCTGGTAGGAATTGCTTTTGGTTGTAGGTGCAAATCTAACCATGATGACAAGTGGAATAAATGAACTAGTGAGGAGGCAGATTCTTTCCATTACCCAAGGCACAGAGAGGTAGCATAGAGGTCTTTTGCTGTAACACATTACGGTACATTACTTACCCATAGCTGTTCCTCTAGCTTTCCCTGTGATGTTCTATCTCTTCACCAATTTTTATTTTCATTTACGGTAATGATGTAAAGCCAGTTGGGGGACAAGTAGGGCTTTTGTAGAAGGATCTATGTTAACATCTTGATGAAAACAAACTACCAGTCTTGGAGTCCAAGACCTATGGTCCTTCATTCTGCTGGACAGTGGGAAAGGAATTCCAACCCAGCTTTGAACTGTTTAACAAGGAACTGGTACTCTTCTGCATGTAGGTGCTTCAAAAACAAAGGAAGAAACTTGTCCTTTGGTCAGTTGGTAAACTCCCACAGCTTAAAGCCCTCTCTATCAATAAATCACATGGAACCACAGGTCCAAAACTTCCTATATGATCCTTCACCTTGTGAGTAATGTAGTTCCCTGCCACCAGCTGCCTGTTATCTTAATCTATCATGCACTGATGATGACCATAAAAATTGTAAACAGTTTAGGACACAACTGTCTAGGAACACTTGAGTGATCTTATTGGGCTACTAATGCCCTCAACACTTTCCCATCATGTGTCATCGAATCATTAGCAGCACCTTAGTTTGGCAGTGGTTATTTGTGGTGGTTATTCAGTACAACCTGGAGACCTGCGCTAACCTTGGTCATGGCTACTACCATTTGCAAGTGCAGACAGTAGAGAAAGATGAGGTGAAAGGGAAAACGGAGTAGAGGAGCAGGATGAGAACCATTTCCATGGGTTACTAGTAAAGCCTATTTGCTTATATTAGTATGCCATAGATCCTTAATTGTCCATACTCTACTGATACACTGTCTATTTTTTATTTTCCTTCTCTCCATTTCTGTCCTGTATTTCACTCCATTTGTTTTGCAGTCTGCCTTATTCCAGCATGGTTTCACCAAGGGCAGATCTTGCCTGACCCATCTGGTGGCCTTCTATGATGAAGTGACGGCTTTGGTGGACGGGGGAAGGGTGATGGATGTCATCTAGCTGGACTTCTGCAAGGCCTTTGACATGGTCCCTCACCACATCCTTGTCTCTAAATTGGAGAGGTGTGGATTTGAAGGATGGTCTGTTCAATGTGTCAGGGTGGAGGCTGGTCACAAGCAGTGTCCCCCAGGGGTCGGTCTTGGGACCGGTGTTCTTCAGCATCTTCTTCAATGACACAGACAATGTCATTGAGTGCATCCGCAGCAAGTCTGTGGAGGACACCAAGCTGAGCGGTGCAGTTTAAACACTGGAAGAAAGCGAAGCCATCCAGAGGGACCTGGACAGGCTGGAGAAGTGGGCCCATGAAAACCTAATGAGATTCAGTAAGGCCAAGTGCAAGGTGCTGCGCTTGGGTCTGGGCAATCCCAGGTATTTACACAAACTGGGGGAAGATCTCCTTGAGAGCAGCCCTGCAGAGAAGGACTTGGGTGTCCTGGTGGTCGAGAAGCTGGACATGAGCCAGCAGTGTGTGCTTACAGCCCAGAAGGCCAACTGTGTTCCAGACTGCATTAAAAAAGGGGTGGCCAGCAGGGAGAAGGAGGTGATTGTCCCCCTCTACTCAGCTCTTGTGAGGCCCCATCTGGAGTACTGAGTCCAGGCCTGGGGCCCCCAGTACAGGAAGGACATGGAGCTCTCAAGAGTGGGTCCAGAGGAGGGCCACTAAGATGATCAGAGGGCTGGAGCACCTCTCCTATGAGGAAAGGTTGAGGGAACTGGGCTTGTTTAGCTTGGAGAAGAGAAGGCTCTGGGGAGACCTCATTGCGGCCTTCCAATACTTGAAGGGAGTGTATAAACAGGAGCGGGAATGGCTGTCTAGGAGGGTGGATAGTGATAGAACAAGGGGGAATGGTCTTAAACTGAGACAGGGGAGGTTTAGTTTAGATATTAGGAGGAGGTGTTTCACACAGAGGGTGGTGACGCACTACAACAGGTTGCCCAAGGAGGTTGTGGATGCCCCATCCCTCGAGGCATTCAAGGCCAGGCTGGATGTGGCTCTGGGCAGCCTGGTCTGGTGGTTGGGAACCCTGCACATAGCAGGGGGGTTGAAAAGAGATGATGGTTATGGTGGTTTTCAACCCAGGCCATTCTATGATTCTATGATCCTATGATTATTCTCAACTGTCTTCTCATCTCACTGTTTTCCAATACCTGTTTTCTTTTTCTCACTAGTCTCTCTGATTTACTCATTCCTAAAGAGAGGAATTAAAATGTTCATAGAGACATGTAAGTGCTTGATATAAGGTGTGAGAAGTTTACCACATTCCTAGCAATTAGCTCTTTGACTGCCATCTTCCTAGGAGCAGGATTTTCTTCAAGGCACATGGCACAATCAGCTCAGTTAATTCCCTCAGCTAAGGGAAATAAAATGAATTTGGGATTAATGAAAAAAGTATACAATCAAGTTGTGAAAGAGTGAAGGGAGATATGGTTTTGGTATCCATCCTAACTCAAATTACTTTTCAAAACTGAAAATAAGACACGTCCCATTTACAAAATACAGAAAAAAAAAAAAAATACCAGAGCCTGACATACCCTGGACAACCAACTAATGTTTGAAGAAAATAATAGGGAGCTAGTTCAAATTCAGAAGAATTCTCTGACTTCATACAAACAGTTAATTATCTGTGTCAGAGAGTAGACCAAATGGTACAGACGCTGTCTACTTACTGAAATTAACTGAAGTGGAAAGAAAACAAAGAGAAAGTGATAGGAAAAGAGAGAAAGGAGAATTATTATTATTATTTTTAATACTGATAACAAATTAAATATTGTAAATTAGAGATAAAAAGTCATATTCTGCCAGGAGTTATACCAGTGCGCAACAAAGGACAGAGCTGGGCTAACTGATGGCACAGAGATTTTTGCTGACCCCCTGTAAAGTAGAGTTGCTGCTGTCACCTTGTATTCATTTTGTTCCTCCCTTCCCTGCCCTCCCCCAAGGCAAAATCCCTGAATCAGCCATTTCCGATCAAGACATTTGCCACTACACAAGCAAAATGGGGAGCTTTTGAATGCTTTCATGGCAGCTGTCCCACATCCAGCTAGTATATTTCAGCTGTCAAGTGGATTAAATATCGTCCTTTAAGCAAACTCATGAAAATGTAACAGCCTTGCCATTTTGTCGCTCTCAAGAAGAGTTCACCTCTTCCTGCAGCTCCTTCAACTCCTCCCTCTAGGGTCTGCAGGTACTCAAGACTCCGGCATCCAGTGAGTGACCTAAGAAAGGAGCAATCTTTCCAATGGATTCAGCCCCTGTTATGCTCTGGGAGGAGGCTGTCAGATTTTTGAATCCTCCCAAACCTCCATGCTCAACAGATGCAAGTACCGAGGGCTTCTGAGGACACTGCATTTCTGAAGTAGTTGGATAAGCACAGTGATGCCAGAAAGCTCACACTGACCAGCAATTGTACTTTTCTTTAGCCAAAAAGAACCACAAAACTAGTTGGGACTGTTCAGTGTTGTTCTGCAGATCTCAATTATGCCTGAAATATCAAACATTTAGATCTTCTAGAAGGTCTAACTTTGAGTGACAGTGAGGACTGCCAGCACAAAAGCAAACACTACAGCTGAAAATTGCCCCTTTAAGAACTTTGTTGTAAAATTCCAGAAAAGTCCAGCTGATGGAAAGGTTAAATGCCAGTTCCACTGTGGAATATTTCATTTCAGTCTAATCACACAGGGATTATTTCTGCACAGTTTCTAAATGCTGCCTAGACAAGTTGCTCAGTGCCTGTAGGAACTAGGGACTGACTTTAAAAGATTATCTTAATGCTGTCTCCAACTCAGCATCCAGACATGTGCCTAGCATTCTCCCTTGAGCCAGCAGAAGTCC
Source organism: Alectoris magna (assembly GCA_030625065.1). Taxonomy (NCBI): domain Eukaryota; kingdom Metazoa; phylum Chordata; class Aves; order Galliformes; family Phasianidae; genus Alectoris; species Alectoris magna. The sequence goes on from CM060560.1 coordinate 115,468,604, forward strand.
TCAAGGACATCACATTTACCTCCACTGGAGAGAAAGCCTGCAAATATGATGACATCCTGCTGTCTGCCATGGGCCTGCCCAGCCACATTAGACTTGGCCATTAGTCCATTGTGAGACAGGGTTTTCTATGCCCTGAAGGAAAGCAAATCTCACTTGGAGTTACAAGCTTATGGTCTTGGAATCTTTCTGCTTCAGCTGATATATTGTCTAAATCTAAAACTTATTTAAAAACCTGTCTGGATGCGACGGCTTTTAATTAATCTTCTCTTAGTTTTTATACCATATAGTACCTTGAAGACGCAAGATCAATCACTGCTGTATTGTAATGTAGAGTTGGGAGACAGAAAGATAAATGAGCTATCAAGTTTAGCATTTTGATAGCTAAGTTTAATTTTAACTAGCTCGGGAACACACTGTAGATAGGTGGATAAAGTCAGCATTAGGACCCAAGCTAGAGGCCACCAGAAAGGAACAGAAAGAGTTCCTTAGCGTCTGGTCAGTCTCATGTGAACGTTGGTGAGTGATATCTAAGCTGACATAGGCTATTATGTTAGCAAACATACATTTCTTATCCTTCAGCTGTATTGACATTTCAAAATCATGAACAGTTGCTAAAAAATATAATCAAGCAGCCATAATAAAGATTGCACAATCAGATGGGATTCTAGTATATAGGGTACCTTTCTACCACACATTCTACAGCTTCCATCCTGCACAGACTAGCTCACAAAGACAATGAGATCATTTACAATGCATAATAGTAGGCAAACAGGAGAGCTGTGGCAGAAACAAGACTCTGTACTATATAAGAAAGGGTAAATACAGTGTCACATGCATGATGGGGAAGAGAGAAGAAAGTTTATCACTCAAGGGTACAAAATGAGTCAGCAGCAGAGCTGGCAGCAGAAGCAAGGAATCCTGACTCATCATTTGCTCCATCCATGAGGCTGTTCACAGATCTGCAAGTAAGTGATACAACAGCCAGCCAAGTTATTCATCCTCTTGAAAGTGCCTATGCAAGAATAAGGCACGTTTAGGGGCCTTGTGCCTTTTATGACTCATGATGACTCAGAATCTGATGAGTTTCACAGAGTCCATCACAGGAACTCTAATTCCAGTGTTTTCTGCTCAGTCCATTGTAATGATTCTCATTCTGATGCATTCCATGCATCCATCACAGTGATGACTTCTAACATGATCCACCCAGTCTTACCGCAATGAGTAATGCTAATGCACTGCACCAGTCTGCAAGGAATTTCCATCATGCATCATTTTAAGATCACATTGTATTCAAGAGTATGCTCAAATTAAGGTAGTTCTTGTATGTGCATTTGCTCTGAATCTTAACTTTTGGCCTTTTCCCACTAGACCAGTAAAAAGGTTGAGTGGGAGAGCTAAATAAAAAACAGCTCTGTCCGTCTGTCTGTCTGCCACTCCAAGGGGTTTATAAAGCACCCATTACCCAAATTGTCCACATGCTGGGTGACAGTGTCTTTTGCCAGTGGTTTAATCTGATTCACTAGAGTGAGAACTACTGGAACCCACAGAAAAACAAAACAAATTGCTTCTTTTTCCCTTAGGTCAGTTGTAATGGTTGGACTGGGGGGTGTTGGCTGGGGAGGATGGCATATCCCTACATGCTTTCTCACTTACATAATAAAAAGCAGATACAACAGGCATGACTGATAGTACAGATTTCACTCAAATAGCTCCATTTATTAATATTTTGAGTTTGTGATAAAATGCTGAGGCTCTGAGCACACAGTTAATAATACATAACATCCATTATTCTACCACTGGGTTGAAGATGCTGTGACTACATGACAACGAAAATCAATCTGGTATTCAGTTGATTGACAATTTGTCCAGAATATTTTGATAGTTCAACTCTGCTCCAAAGGACTGTATATGGTGTCAGATGTCTCCTATCCTCCACCACATGGCATTAAGGCAGCATAAAGAAACATAGAAGCCACCATAAACTCTGGAAGTTGCAAGTTGCACATTTGATAATTCAGCGTGTAGGAACTGGTGTGCCCTCATCTGATCCAGATCAAGAACATAACTACGGTGCAGCAGAGGAAATGACAGGGGCTGTTTTATTCACAGCTCGCTCCATCTCTTTGTCTCATTTGCTGCTATTGTATTAGTAAAGGGATTTTAGCCAGCTCGGACCGTACTGTGGTGTGTGATGCAGTTTTAGTACTGCAGACATCCTGGGAGGCTCTGTCCCAAAGGGAACTTCATGGTCTGTAAAGACAAACTCTTATTACTAGAACCAAATATATAGCAAAGACATGCAGGTCAGCCATTTTTAATAACTGAGAAATAGAATATGACTCTGGTCATTTTTATGCTGTTATTACTTGCTTTAGAGAGCCATCACACGTGCAAAGTCCCATTGGAACAAGAGTTCACAGAGAGTAAATCTCAGGCCTGTAGCTTAGAACCACTTAATCACGCAACAGACTTCATTTCTGGCAGAAGTAATTAACAAAGGTTCAGCCATCTAATCAGGGAACAAAAGCACAGCTCCGTCACCTCATTGAACAATCATGTCACCCAAATATCGAATCATGAATATCGACTACTCACAGCTAAGGGTTTGCAGGTAGCTCCCAGACCAAAATACGCATAAACTGAGGCTGCAGGTCAGTCAATGCAAACACACTGCATAAAACAGCTACTGGCTGAGAGCAGACTGGCAAACATGAAAGAAAAAAAAGGGGGGGGGGGGAAGAAAAAGCAAAACAAAGCACCAGCTAAATTTGCCAACCACTGCAGATTTTGCTTGACTGAATATAAAGCAGAGAGCAAGAAAAGCAGAGTAAAAAGAAGTGTGGGAAATGACAATGCTCCCTGCGCAGTCACTCTGAAAAACACTGTTTGGAGGAAAGTTCAGAAGTATGGGAGCACCAGAGTTGGCACAGGGAACACTGAACATTGGTGAACTCTTGTCTAGACAACCATTTTGCAGGACTCCTCATGCTGTACCAATTCTCCAAGACAAAGCATCCTCCATTCACTTTTATTTTCTATATGCTTGTTTTGTCCAGTGCCAAACAAGGGCATGCTGCTAATGCTTGTTCTTTTCTGCCCTGATCAGGAGCTTGCTCTGTGCTGTGTTTAGGCTATATTGAGAAGAACTCTTCTGCTGCATAAGAAAAGCAAAGGGTGGGACAGGCAAATGGCTGGTGATCAATATTATATCGTTCCACATGCACTAACTAGTAATCATTAGGGCAGAACAGATAAGGTGAGCAGCTGTATCTGTTCTCAATGATGAGAAAGTTCTCATTCAGGTCACAGCATCACACAGAACTCCTGCTTTTGCACTATACCAAATAACAACCCTATCTTCCAGTCATCTGCTTTAGGGGAACCATCAAAAAGCTAGTTTGGGAACCAAACTGAGGAACTCAAGCTCACCCTAATTTAACATGTAAGCTTGACTTCCAAACACGACATTTAGAAAGGTTTCAAACCCCAGGAAAACAGCCCCACCCCCACTTATGGACTAACAAAACAAATTCAAGGAAACTCTGAAAGCTGAAGAGTAGAAGAATGCAATTTCTACTCAAGGGGATGTCATTTAAGCAGTATCTTCCAAAAGATCACAGTGATGTCAACAGAAAGCTGTGGTACAAAAGAGGTCAAATGGAGAGTAAGGAGCTGAATAGAGAATTTAAGTTCAGCCATCTAAGGCAGACAATGAGAAATTCCAAGGTTAAACTGGTCTTGCAGTCAGGACACTATGTGGAGACGTTGGGATTTATTTTCAACCCAGGCACAGTTTATGATTGACTTGGGCGCTACCAGTCCACCTTGGTATAAATTTTGATTTCCTCAATTATAAGAGAGAAACAATGCCAATAAACTACTTCAGAAGAAGCAGTAAGAGCATGGTGACATTTGCAAGGAGTTCAAGCACTAAGGTGATTGAAGAGATGGGAAAATGCAAGAAAACAGGGGTTTCCCTGATCCTCTTACACAGGCAGGACACAGTCAGGCATGGTGGAAGCTGCATGGAGACAGACAACAGTTGGTCTGGTCTGGCAGCTGTTGGTCATGGAGGTAAACATGGGGGAGGCTTGGATCACAGACTTGGCTTACCAAGTCTGAGTCTTTTACCTCTTCCAGTACCCAACCTCCTGGAAAGGAGCAGCCTGCTTTACTTATTGCTTCTTCTCCTGCCTCATCACTTCAGTCGCCAAGGGCACACAAGTGGCAATTCAGCATCCTGTGCAGCAGTGCAGGTGGCACTTTCCAGTCTCATTGAAGAAGTGCAGAGAGTTAGTCAAGAGGGGAGAACATTTCTTGGTGCAGTTGCAGCTGACCATTTGGGGAAAGACATGCTGAGCTGTTCACACGAGGACTTCACTTCTACAGGCCAGTGTTTCTTAGTATAATAGTTACAACTCTTTCTGAGGTCAAAAACAACATAACAGCTTCCTGCCAGGATGAGAAGTTGGAATTGTTTTCCCCAGGTGATTACCCTAACCAGAGAACTGCTAAATACCTTTAATTGCTGGCAGCAGCTCAGTTTCTCCAACGCAAGCCAGTGGATGTTGGCAGTGGTTACAGCCAGTTCTCGCTCCTCTGCTGTGGAGAAACAGGGCTTTCTCCATTCAATGTATTACATGAAGAGAAATGAGGGAAATGAGACAGGGCACTGTTTGGAAAACAAAAAAAAAAAAAAAAAAAAAACCCACACATGAGAAAGACTGGGATAGATCAACAACAGCAGAAAAGCTTTGCTGATTATCTCAAATTGCCTGGTAAAGGAGATGAGGTGAAGAGAAAGTTTAAGTAGGCAGAGAGAAAGGAAAACAAACTGGGTACCTGCGTCTCTTGCTTGCTTGCTGCAGCATGACTGTTAATACAATGCTATGGACCAGAGAAGCCCCTGTGCTAAATGGGGAAGACTAGTGCTGGCAATGCTGCAAAAGAAGAGCTGGAAATGGGTACCAATAGGAAGATACAGGTTCTCCTTGGGTCGGAAGCAAAGGGGACAGCTCTTGCAGCAGCAGCACTAAGCTCCATTCGAGTGGTTTGGTAGAAGCCTGCAGCACTGCAGTGGGCAACCTGGTCTGTGGCTGTGCTGGCCTCACACATTCACGTTGTCACAGTATCTGCTTCTGAGTTCCCCACAGTTCAGAATACCCAAAGAGCAGAGGAGGAGTCATGTCTTATTGCTGCAGGCCAAGAAAAGGTGCTTCTGAGGCATTGCTGGAGACAATGGGGAAGGGAAGTAGAGAGCTGCAACACTTTTCAAGGATATAACAAACTTCATAGCCAATCAAACCAAGTGTCCAACTGCCATAACACCTTGTCTCAGATAGTGGCCAGCATCAAGGATAATGTAAAACATTTAAAGTGGGAAATAACTAACTAATATGTCCATTGGGGAAGTTTCTTTATAACCCCAGGCAGTTAGTGGTTAGATTTATGTCCTGAATCTCAAAGGCTGATATTTCTTATAAATTTTTTATTTTCTCTAATGTAACTGTGAATGCTCTCTCTATCCACAGAAATGGCTTCTTCTTCTTCTTCTTCTTCTTCTTCTTCTTCTCCTTCTTTTGACTAAGCCTTTGAGCTCAGTGCATGATATCCTGCAGCAGGGAGTTCCACAGTTTAATGGAGTACCATAAAAAATAATATTCTCAACACTTAGAAATCTGGGTTGCCTTTTTAATTTCAAAGCATATCCTCTTGTCCCAGTAGTGAGAACCTTTTAAAATATTATTTATCTACTTCTAACACTTACTCTCTCTTATTCATCTCCTCTCTGAAGGATATCTTCCTTCATCTTATTCAGTCTTTCCTTATCTGAAAATCCTTCCAAGCCTCTGGACCATTTTCACTGCCATATCCAAGTTCTGCTACGTTCTTCCTTTTTGAGAGGAGTTGATGAGAAATTAGCAAAGTACGAAAGGTGAGGGTTTATCAGTAACTCTATGATGGTATTATATCTTTAATGTTAATTTCTGTCCTGTGCTGGAGATATTTTTGCTGTGCATCTACTTATGTTAAGTTCAAGGAAAGATGGGGGAGTCTAACTCCACTGAATAAGCATCTCCCGCTGTTCCTCATGCCTCTGAATGCAGCTCTCATCTTCTGTCTTAGTGCATGTTATCAGGCTGTGCTTCTTGTTGGGGATTGTCATTAGAATGGCGACCTGCTAGGGTGATATAGCTGTCCAGCTCCTATCAAACGAGAACTTGAAACATTTTTTCTGTTATTTTTAAGTACAGCCTTGTACCGCCTCGTTTAACTTTAATGTTCTATTTGAATGCATTTCTCTGTAGTCATCTAAGGGAATGGTCCACAAGGAAAAAAAAAACAAAAAACAAACCACTGAAAAAAAGTTGCTGTCTTTTTTCTCTGTTAAATTCTGCTCTGAACAGAGGATCACAGAGGAAAGATAGCTTGGGTGATAGGACTAGTGCAAAGATATATGGCAGAAAGAGTCAAATCCCTGCTCTGCTCTCCCCTATGCTACCTCATGTGATCTCATCATGAACAGAGGCTATGGGCAGCGACAAGCGATGAAGTTCCTGATGCTTAACAAGTTACTGCTCGTCAGCTGAACTGTAGAAGCAAAAATATCCACGTTCCATGTCCATAGAGATAGCAAAATGAAATCTCTTCACTTAAACTATCTTCCAGGAGTACACCAAAGGGCAATTAAAGCTGGCCAGCTGTCATTTAGTCAGCTATGAAAGCACATCCATCCTCTCCAGGTTTTCGTGCCTGTAATGATTCCTTAACTCGCATTTGAGCTGGGGGAAAAGCAACAGGAAAACGGCAAGGTGCGTGTATAGAAAAACTTGTCACAGCACAGCAGCCACATGGCTATATCTATATTGTGTGTCTGAGAATACAAACCAACAGTGACCTGTGGCTCCTCACAGAAAAGCATCCTTTCAGTTCCCAGGCCTCTCTTCTCTCTTTCCCTCACTAAACTTCATCTGAGGTCAGCAGAAGGACAAATACAGCCACATGGGTCAAAAACAGAAGGTTTTTAGGGTGGTCTTGGAACAGTATGATGCTCCTGACACTGCCAGGAGAAGGACAGCAGCAAGCACATGCACTGGGATATATAGGCAGCACCCCATCCACCTCTGCCCTCCTTTGTGGTATATAAGCCAAAGCAGATACTGCTGCAAGCCCAGCATCTTCCAGGAAAATGCAGAGGCAGGTAAGCAGTATGACTAAGGTCAGCTTGGTTAGGGCCATCCAGCAGCTGCAGAAACAGCCAATTTTGCCCATACTTGAGGCTAGCCCAGAGCTGTTGTGACACAACTGTTGTTTGGTGTGAAAGGGAAATAATGGACTTGTCAAACTCTTGCTAGTAGGAAAAGGATAAACAAATTAAAAAAAAAAAAAAAAAAAAAGCCTTTTCCTTATTGCTCCAGATTACTGTATTATTTTCAGGGTTTCTTTTTTGTAGGTTTGGAAATAAACTCTGAGCTGTTTTGCAAACCCTTCAGATTCAGTGCAAACAATTTATTATCTGTGGTTTTGTTGCTGGTTTTCTTTCTTCCCCCTCTTTATTTTTTTTTTTCTTCTTTAAATCCATTCAACCATTTATTGGATCTTCAATTCTCCAGTGTGCATTTCTTCTTTGCTACTCTATCTCCTGCTTTTCACAGATAAACACCTCACACCTGGGAGACAGGCTCTCTAATTAGTATTAAAACCTGATTTTTTTCCACCCCACTTTGAAGCTTTCTAGGATGCCTTTTTGTGAATAATAATGTCCTCAATTCAACATAATGCAACACTCGATCAAAAGGAGCTGTAGCAATCACTTCTCAACAACTCTCATTGCCATTCCTGTCTCTCCATACAACCTAGGCAAGGAAAAGTCCAGCCAGGAAGAGGTGCTCAGAAACTGAGGTTTCCACATGAGGTTTCCTGCTGGCCTCAGAGTGCCCTATGCAGAAATCTTGGTGCCTCATGTCACATCTCCATCACCATTCTCCAGCATGATGGAGGTTGAGGCTTCCTCATCTCCTGCAGATCAAACTGTATCAGAAATAGTGTGGCTAGCAGGAGCAGGGAAGTGTTCATCCATCCTTACTCAGCCCCAGTGAGGCCACAGCTCAAGTACTGTGTTTAGTTTGGGGCCCTTTACTGAAAGAAAGACACTGAGGTCGTGGAGCGTGTCCAGAGAAAGGCAACAAAGCTAATGAGGAGTCTGGAGCACGAGTGTTATGGAGGCTCAGGGGTGACCATATCACTCTCTACGACTACCTGGAGAAAGGCTGTGGCAAGGTGGCGGTCAGCCTCTTCTCCCATGTAACTAGTGATAGGATGAGGGAATGGCCTCAGGATGCTCCAGGAGAGATTCAGGTTGGATATTAGGAAAAATTTCTTCTCCAAGAGAGTGGCCAGGCACTGGATCAGGCTGCCCAGGGAGGTGGTTGAGTCACCATCCCTGGAGGTGTTCAAGAAATGTTTGGGTGTTGTACTAAAGGACCTGGTTTAGTGGGGAAGTATTGGTGGTGGTAGGTGTACGGTTGGACTGGGTGATCTTGGAGGTCTTTTCCAACCTTGGTGATTCTCTGATTCTATGATTCCACGAAACTGGTTGACAAACAGTTGTCCCCTGCACAGTACAGCCCTATAGTCATGCCTACAGGACACCCCGTGTCCCCTGACCTAAAGAGGAAACCAGATATAAGGCTGCTCTGGCTCCCTGCTTTCCAGACTCGTTCGTGGGGAGAAAAGTCAGAGTTTAGGCAACTCTTTTAAAAAGCACCCTGGCCCATGGCAGTGTCTTGTACAAAATCATGCACTAGAAGTGTAGGAGAGGGGGACAGAACTACAAATTTCCATGGTGGGAACAAGGAGACACAACTGAAACACCACATCATGCATACATCTCATCACTGTTCTCTGCAGATCATTTGTGGTCTCATTCACAATCTGTTGACCTTGGGAACAGGAGCCTGCTGAAGGTCCTAGGTGTTAGGAATGCCTATGCTGCAGACTAGTTCCAGCAGAGTCTTCTTTCAGAAGTCCACAGTGCTGACTATCTTCCCACCAAGCATCTAGGTTTCAGTGGATGAAAAAAATCATCCTTCTCCAACAGGAAGCTGTTCCTTGGCAGCTTTCCTAAGCCCTTTAATTCAGAAACTAGCTAGGGTTGCAGCCTCTGCTCCCTGAGGCCAAAGTGATACCACAGCCTTCATAAATGGTGCTACCAGCAACCCAGAATCCCTGCAACCAAGGCTAGATAATGGTTGTTACAAGACAAGTCACCAGGTTCTACCAACATAAGGTTTATTAGTCCTTATTTTAAGATTTTCTTAGTGCATTCCTTTGCTAAGTTTTGTTCACGTGCACATGCAAATAAATATTTACAGGCACATGCTAAAGTATTGACTTCGGAACTTCAAAACTGTTGTAGGAACATATATAATTTGGCACTCTTGTTTATGGACCACTCCTGCAATATTTGCTCACATGGGATCGGAACTACAAAGGATCCATAAGGGACTTAGGAGCTTCAGCCTTACCTTTCCCTTTTGTTTTATTTAGAATCGCCTTTCCAGTTCCACTCAGCTTTTTCCTTAAAGCCCGCTCAATGAGCAAGAATTTACTCTGCTGTACATAACACCACTGAATTCTGGGACAAGCTGCAGAGTGCTACTATAAACGACAAGACTTAACAAATAGGAATGTTTTAGAATAAAGCGTATAGCTTGAAAGAGTATTCCCATGTGGGACTGCTCTTCTAGAGAGATAGCTGGAGGCAGATGGGGTGCCCAACACAAGTATTTGCCTGTCTGTGAATGTCTTCAGGTAGAAACTGGAGAAAAGCAGTCTGAACTTAGGTAGCCAGACCTGTGCTCTGTGGGATGTCTTGTACATTCTTAGGTACCTGATATCAGTCTCTATTATAAGGTCTCTATTATAAGACACAGTACCAGACTGAACACACTGCTGTTTTGATGCACAAAAACAATGCTGGATGCCAAAGACTCCCAGCTCTGATTTTAAGTGCCAGGGGAAACATAAGAACACATCATGTAATTACTATATTCTGCTTTAATTAAATGCTTTTTGCCCCACTCCCTTCCCCTTAAACAGCTAGGCTTGATGCAGTACTGAACATTATCTAAATGCCCACTAGGGTGAGGGGTCAGCTAGTTCACCAACCATCTAAATTAAATTCACTTTATTATCCTTTCATTATTATACATAGGTCGCTCTGAAAGTAATGCCTCCTACTTATCTCCATGGAAACTACAACAGCTACAAAGAGCACAATAGCACTATTTGTTAAAGCAAATTCTCAGGAACAAAACACCATTTTTCAACATAGTCACCACCATTAGCTGTGGCTCTTTGCTAGCAATGAACAAGAGCCTGAATGCTGCAATGGAAAGAATCTGCACCAGTGAAGGTGCCCGGCTGCTGCTGTCACCACTGGTGAAATGCACCACCCACTGCCTCACCGCGCTCACATTCACTGTTTGGTCTCCATGAATGTTCAGCAAGTATCAGTGAATGTCAGTGGGTACCATTTTTTTCTAGATGGTGAAATTCAGTGACACACCTTTCCTTCATCCACACTTCAACATCAGATGTCGTTTTGTCAGACTGCCCCTCTGCTGCCATCTGCCACATGGCAACAACACGTAACGGAATACTGGTGGGAAGGTTCAACCTCTACTGCCGTTCCACCAACATCTGCCTCTGACATCATGCACCAACATAATGAAATAAAAGTCATTACTTTCAGCCTTCGTACAACCGAATCCCATACACTTAGTGAGCTGGTGTTTGGATGACTTCACACTCCTTAAAACTTATACCATTACTTAGATTGCCACCAGCTCCCTTCTCCCCTCTACCTTTCCGGCACCTTGTCCCAGTATTCACGTGGCTCTCAGTACTCCCAGCTCCTGCCTTGCAGCTCTCCCTCCTGACCCAGAGCTGGGGCCCCTCTACACAGCTCTGCCTGTTTGCTTTGCTTTTCCTATACTATTCCAGCCTTGGGTTCCCACCACACTTTTCTGCCTCTTATCCTGTATTTGAAGCCTCTCTCCCCACTTTTCCTAGACCTCTGCCTATTAAACCAGTTCCTGCTTGAACAGCACCAGCTAATCATATTGAATTATGCCACATTTTAATGTGACTTCCTTACACAGACACATGCCCATGGGGATCCAGGCTGAGAACTCCAAGCCCACATTGTCTTTGATCTGAGACTTTACAAGATATAAGCCCTTGATCATACTCATCAATTGAATTAATCATCACCTTTCCCTTTATAAGATATCTGTGTCCAAGAACATTGTTGCTGATTTGGTCACGGGCAGATTAATCGCTGTATATGCAGTATGTAGTGGCATTTCTATACAAATGTTTAACAGCAGTGAAGTGGTTGCACTGAATCAAAAATTATAAACTTTTTCAGCTCTCTCATAATCGCTATTCAGGGAGTCATTCTAATAGCAAGCCTCCAAAAGGAAATGAGCAAACAGCATTTTGTAATGAAAGAAAATGTCTTCCACCCCCCCCTCCTTCTCAAAAGGATTCTGCATTATAACCTGAGAGGTGCGGACTCCCTTTTGGAACTGAAGACTCCAGCTCTACTAAAACACCTTTTGTAATTTCTACAGAGCAACAACTATTGTGCAAACCAACAATTACAAAAGCAGTAATGGCACAGTTTCCCCACACCCATTATTTTCACTGAACAATATATCCCCCAGCCACTATTAGGCATCACACTACAGTTCAAGCTCTTATGGCGCTGCAGTATGATCTCACATGACGCATACAGTGTAATTGATGGGAACAATACAACTCATCCAAACAACCTGATGTCTAATAAACAAACATCTGAAATTAACTTCGCTTGCGTTCAGCTGAGATACGAACTACATCTGGCTGCAGGTGACAGAAAGTGACAGAAACTGGCGAAAGAAAATGAAACCCTAAGTGTTCACTAATTTCATCAGTTCTTTCCCTGTTCTTTGTGTCTAACGGAAGGTAGTGGCTAGAAGTCCTTGAGATTTCCATGACATACAATTACTGAATTCAATTTTCAATTTTGGAACTGAGGACAAATGGATTTATGAAATAATTGCTCCAGTTAAAGATTTAGAAACTCGTACAAAGCAGACATTTAAAGACGACCCTTGAAATTCAGGCCTGTTTTTCACATACTTCTTTTGGTTTCACTATCTTAAATCATATATGCTGTGCACACATCACAATTCACCCAGTATCTCATCTTTACAATCTTTCAGACATAGGGCAAGTATTGGGACTTGAAACGAAGACCTTTAAAAGTTATTTCTATCATTTTTTGCAACTGGATTTAGCCTGGCAGAGAAAACTGATAGATGTGAGAGCTGTCATCAACACCGTGCTCTGCTATGCGTCAAGGTACGAAAGAGACCTTTGTGCACAGTGTTGTTTATGGACATTGCATTTCATTTAATGAAAGGGAGAAAAATACAGACGCTGCGTCCAAATGGCAGGGTTTCCTCTCACGTCCATTTCAAGCATGTTGTCGGAGTAAATGGAAACAACCAAAAGCCAAACCCAAGCAGGCTGTGTCTTTGTTAGGAGAAAAAAAAAAAAAAAAAAAGGAAAAAAAAAGTTCAGCTCTTAAGTCCTTGTAACTGTATTGGCACAAAATGCTTGTAAAGATGGAGCAGAACTTGTCTAGGCTGTAGCTGCTGTGATGCACAGCAGCAGCATGCACCCACTTCCACCAGCAGCTTCTGTTGGCATCTTGCACTTCCAGCTGCAGTGGTTAGAGAGAAGATATGTCTTCTCCCTGCTCTTTTGGATCCAGAGGCAGACATATCCAGCTGATGTGTGAGCAGGCACCAGGGGGTGGTTGCGGTGATGGCAGTATCTGCCAAACAGCAGAGCTGGCAGGAACACAAACTGGTAGCCACATTGAAACAAGAACCCAAAGTACCATCTGAGGTCTTGGCTGCAAGGGCCAGCTTCAGCAGTGATGTCAGTGGGGATACCGATGTACAGTTTAGCAGAATAAAGCCCAGCATGAACATCATTATCCCAATACGAGAGAAAGAGACTTAGGGATAATGCAAACGCTTTCCCAGGTGACAGCTAACCTGAAACAAGCTCCCATTACACACACACACACACACACAAATAAATAAATAAATCACACCCTGCACAAGGATTATACATACAAACCCTACCAGTTTAATCCACCACCTCTTCAGTCAAATCAGAAGGATGTTCCCATACACAGATATAGACAGGGTCTAAAAATGGGATAAAATGGGCCAGGAGGAGCTGGGGGCACTGCTGTCACTTACACAGGGTCAAGGGGAGAAGTGCTGAAGGTGTGACACAGCACTGGTTAGAAATGTTATGCCCTTCAGGAGGAGGTTCTTGGGGATTATAGCTCTACACCCTTGAGCACACTGCTGTACAGCAGTCATGCTAATAATTAATAACAAGGAAATGATTCTCGCCCTGTTCTGGTCACCTTATTAAAGCGAGGATATTGTGGAAATGGAAAAATCCCAGCAGGACAGCACCTAGGATGATAGATGGATGGGATGCATTTTTAACAGAGCTCACCACATTTCAGGAAACATATTTCTGAGGGGAGAGTGCCTGCAAAGCTCTTATATTCCTTTCCCACTCTGCTGCTACCAGACAAGGAGGGGTGGACCCTTGCTCTGCCCAACTGGTGGCCAATTATATTGTGCTCAGTGGCCCCAAAATGCTTGGCTAAGCCTGTAACCTTGTCTTTATATTTTTGTTACCATTTTCCTTTGCACTGAGAGTTCTTAGCGAGATAAGGAACAGGAGCTGATAAAATAACATGAGCCAAGCTGTTCTTTCTGTGTGTCTGGATTGGCCCACAAAATCTGGAAAGTTGCTGTTTGCCCTGAAGGACTTCTAAAATCCATTTTTCAACTCTTCAGCCAAGTTCTAGTTTCTAATTTATGCTCTCAAGTAGTCTCAATGCACAACAATTCAAAATAGGCTTTGGATGGGTATCCAGATGTGGCAAAACAGGGCTGCACATAAACACAGGACTCTTAGTTACACAAGTACACAGGAGGGCATCATAGTGTTGGCAAGGCTGCATCGGCCTTTTGGTCTCAAACAGCCCTTCCCTCGGGGCTCTGTAAAGCCCAGAGGTCACTCCAAGCGAGATGCCCTCACAGCTGCATAGAAGCAAACACAAACCCCAGCAAAGAAAGCTTCCCGCACAAGCTGTCCCTGCAATGCAGCCTGGGGCTGCAGCTCCTCCTGCCAAGACTTTTAGGGGACGCGGTGGGCTATCAGAGAATGGGCCATTCACCCTGCTCCCACTGAGTTGCGAAGGACAGACCTTTTGCCAAGATCTGTGTTACAGCTTGAAGGAGAGCGGAGAAAAATAAAAAGAAACAAAAGAAAACCTTAGCCCTCCGAAACAACCGAACAAATATCCCCCCGGTTAATAAATAACAGGCTGGCTGGGGAATTGTAATTGTGTGTATAATACATCTCAGATCTGCGGTATAATTACACTCTGGAAACCATTCACTAATAAAAGGCACCAGCCAGGGGAAAGGATGCCTCCTTGCCATGGGTTGACAGGCAGGCAACAAACAAGACGCACTTTTTCACCTTCTATTCAATAAAATTGGTGTATTAAATATGCAGGCAGAGCACCTCCATTTAGCGATTCAGTTCCTTCCTTTTCTTTCTCTTTTTTTTTTTCCCCCGTTCTTCTCCTTTTGTTTCCATCAAGACACAGAAGGTTAAAAAAGAAAAAAAAAAAAAGAAAAAAAAAAAAGCTATATATGAAAGCCCTGGCTATACGTGAGCGGTGTTCTAATGAGGCAGCATCTCGGTCCCTCTGCTATACTAAGTAAATATGTTTCTCCCCCTGCAAAGACAGGCTTTGCTTACCTGGGCTGAAGGGAAAAGTGCTTGGGGAATACCAGGAGGCTTTTCCTCTACCCCCACTCTTTACTTCCACTTAAATAAAACTCGCCCCTATATTACAGAATGAGTTCTTGTTCACAGAGCAAAGGCAATATAAGCTATTTCCATAACAATCACAATTCATTTGGACCTTTAGAGGAAATCAGAAACCAGGGAGCATACCTGAAGATCATGTTTCAGTTTCTAAAACGTATGGGAATCACAACTGGCTCTATACAAAACAGGCAGTTCCTTTCCTCCTCCAAAATGAACCTGTGCCTCCCTCATCCCTGAGCTGCCCATCTCAAGCCCCTTGCACTGGAGATGCCTGAGGTCAAGGGCGGTGAGCACGGTCAAGCAGGCTGAGCTCCCCTCAGCTTGTTGGAGGCACCTGTAGGCACTTGCTTCATGTCTAACTCTGAGGTAGGAAGGAGAAGAGACACGCTTCCTGCAGTCTGAAAAGCCAAAAACCTGGAAACATGCATGCAGATACAGTGAGCAGGTGAGCTGCTAATTTGGAAACCCAAGGGTTGATTAGCCAGCACTTCTGCTTTCAGATGCTTCCAACCGATGCACCTCACTTCCCACCTGTGTCTCTAAGGGTGCAAGTCCACTAACGACCCCGCTGAGCCCACCAGGATGCAGAGCCTGGCCTTGAAGCGAGCAAGGAGAGTGGCTGAGCTGTGCTGACTGTCGCTGCCTCCCTCCTGGGGCTGATGAGGGAGCAAACAGGAGCAGAACTGTGGAAGTTTCCTGACTCAGCAGTCGCACGCTCATTCGTGGAGGCACTGCCGCTGCTAATAGGCTGTGGTAATGGAGAGATGTCTCGCAGGCAGGACTGTGGGAGGCTGATCAGCTCCAGCAGAAGAAGTGAGGTCAGTGGTAATGAGCGACAGCAAAGAGGAATGCAAATTGTGGGAGGATTTATGAAGCAGTTTCTGCTCAGTGAGCAGATTCCAGATAAGTGGGCTGTTAATAAGGCAGGCAAAGCTCCTCGGCTGTGCCAGCTGTTAGATGGAGATGGGCACACGTCTCTGACTGGCGTTCACCCGAGACCGGGTGCAAGGTGCCACAGCACGGACACCAGCTCAGCACGTGTTGACACACTGCAGTGCTCTGTCCCTCCGCAGACAAAATGCGCATGTGCCTGGACTGAGAACAGCTGACAAAAAGCAGGGCAGGTTGGTTTATCAGCACACAAAAGAACACAATTTTGCATGCCTAAGTCCTAACTTAAGCCATTTTTATTCTCTCTTCTTTTGGTCCCTCCTTCCTTCCCTGATCTCAGAACATACTGTGGTGTTAGATGAGTATCTCTCACCAGCACCTCCGAGATGAAGTGACCCAAAGTCTTGCACAGCAAATCCCAGCAGAGCTAGGAAGGGCAAGTTTACCTTGCCCATCTCTCGTCTGCCCAGGCCCGAGTCCCTTGGGAGCACTGCTGCTGCGAATGACTAATGGTAGGTGTCACAGACACTGCTGAGGAATGCCAGTCTGTGGTGTGCTGGTGACACAGTAGGAGATCTTTCAGCAGAAAATCATTTTCTTTTATAATTTTTCCTCCAAAATGCTGCGGGATGCAGTCACAATAAGCCTCTCAGCATCAGGAGAGTACCCAGTTTCTTAGCCATAGGACTGTCATCCTCAGCTGCTTGATGTGGCAACACTCCAGAGCCTACGAAACACCCCTCCCCACCACTGTCTTTGCCTCTTTCCTTCAAGAAGTCTGCCTACCTGCAACTTGTTAGATCGCAGTCTCTGGGTTCATGAGGCTTCATAGACTAGCCGCCATTCAGTCCTCACTGCTGGTAGGAGCAAGTCCACGACAGCAAGGGGAGGTGGGCTGTAAAACCCCACAGAAAGTAGTTATTGTTAATGTGAGCTGGGGCTGCCACACTGGGCTGTGATGCGAAGATCCTGCCTCAAAGAGAAGGAGAGGTGATGGAGGCAGCTATCTATGAAGGCACCATCTACAAACCACAAGAGGAACATCCAGAGACCTTCCCTAATACTGGGCAAAGCAGACTAAGGTCTCAGGCTAAAAGGCTTCCTCTCCCACCCCTCTTTTGGGCAATCACACAGGGCTCCCACATGCACTGTGTGACACAATAAGGGAACATGGGTGACGTAGGTGGAGAGCATTCTGCAGTGGTCATCACACAGACTGTGCTACGTGCAGGACCTGACTGCCTGGCTACATTTGGGCAGGTCCTTTTGCAGCAGCAGTCATGGCACTCCACATCTGCATCTTAGCAGCACCACAACAGGGGAGTGAGAGACAGGAACCAAATGAGCTAATTTCATTCTGAATACATGAGACTTGACAAGTCTATTAAAGGTCTGGAGCCTAATGTGTCTCATTATGAAAAATTAGTGCTGTCCTGTAAAAATACTGGAGACAGTGCATCACTTAAGGAAAGGATATCTTGAGGATGCGGTCTTTTTTAATAGGCCCTACATCATCAGGGACATGCATAACTCAGGAGTGAGCCAATGGGATTTGGACCTGGGAGCTAGTGCTTCTCTCACGTCTGACATTTCTACAATACTTTAGCTTGCCCTTCTCCTGATTAAACAAGGAGAAGGTGGAATAGCCAAGGTTCGAATGGACCAAAGAAGGATTTGGCTTGCTTGTTGCAACATCTCACTGAAAAACCCAGTAGGAAAAATAATACTCGATTAAAACAGAAACAAAACTCTGTAAAGGTATTCGTCAAAATAAAAATAAATCCCAAACATTTCATCTTGGGCCAATCCCACACTGGGTCAATTGAAATACTGTGTTTTATTACTTCCCCGTGTCGTTCAAACTGCTGTTTAATCTTTTCCTTTTAATTTAGATCAACGTTAATGCTATTTCAAAAAACAAAGCTATTTCTGTGAAAAGAATGTCAAAATTAAGCATTTGAGTGTTTCAGAAATGAAACACTACAGTCGTAACAAAGACAATTTGACATTTACAACAATCCTTCACCTTTTATTTATTTATTTATTTATTTATTTTTGCTAGAACTCCTTGCCAGATTTGGCCCAAGAATACCGCATTTTGCTTCGTCTCTCCTCATCCCATGCCCTACCCTACGTTTTTTACTACTTGTTAAAGTTTAACCTGGTTCTACTCACGGTGTTGAACATTCTCATGGCTTGGTGTAAAAATTAAGAGAAAAAAAAGGTTTTTCACCATGTCTCCACCCCAGCATCTGTGAAGGAACAGTGCCATCAGCATCTTGTTATGTTTGCTAAGACGGTGGGCAAACAAGCACATCAACTACGTGGAGGTGGATTATAATTGGAAATTCCTACTGAGTTGGGCATCTTCACTAGAAGAACGCATGGGCAAAAGAAAATTAGCTGACCCTGCTGAGCTGTGGTAGAGCCCTACCAAGACAGTTCTGGCTATAGATGGCAGAAGGGCTGCAAAATCTCATGCAGCAACAGAGACATGCTGAATTGGTCCAGCACCCTCTGACATGAGATCTTCACATCTCAGGCATATTCAAATACAGCTCATCTTTGTAATTTTTGCTAAACTCTTTTATTGTAATCAAAGCAAAAATACTTTATCTGCTAGCTACCACTTTGGGAATGCTGTCTTCCAGACAGGCCAAAGAAAGAACACATATGACAGCTGGAAGAGCTCAGAGAAACCAAAGTGCTTTATCTCACAGGAGAAAATACAAATGAGCAATTTGAGCACCATCAAACCTGCAGTGTGTGTGAGAAAGAGATGTAGGATGAAATCCCCTGTTAGACCTTGAGATCCCTGGAATTAGGCCACTTTAAGAAGAAAAGCGACAGAGTTTAAAGGATTCAGAGAATTTCTTATTTCTTGAGACAGCTCTTCGACCTTTGCAAAGAAAACCACGAAGAACCTGGAGCATAAAGGAAGAAGACTTCTGTGTCTTTCCTTTTATTTCCTTCCTTCTCTCAGCTTTCTCCATAGAAACAGGTAATTGCACTTCCCTTTCTTGGAAAGATGCAGTTCTCTCCCAGTTGGAGCTTCATAATACAAGTGCCAGTACTGCTACCCATGGTCTGACAGGAAATCTGAATGGAGAACACAGCTGTGTGAGCGTTGTCATTATAAAAAACCTACTTCCACAGTATAGCACAGGTTACTACCTCTGTTCAAACAGTTCAACATCCATGCAGGCATGGATTTGCAGTCAGTGGTTTATGTTTGAATTTTCCTGGAAGCTGAAACCTTGTGTTCTCAATGGTTCATTCAGTCCATTTGAACCCAGGTAAGGCAAATCCATCTGCTGAGATGCACTTTTCTGTCAGCCTACCAAAAAGACTTACATGCTTGGAAGAAAATCCGGGCATCACGGTTACAGAGAGGTAACTAGAAACCTTTAGTACTTAAGGTATAGGAAAAGGGCAGAAGATAAGAAGGGGATGGGAATTAAAGAGTTTGTCTGCTATGAAAAGAATTAATATAACTCTTTACACACGGAGAGCACTGTGGCTGCAGGACCACCAAGAACAACACACACACCATGTATACAGAAACAAAGCTATGTGCTGTTGTATATCTGTCTGTGTGACAGATCTCATGCACCATCACATTCTCTCAGCAACATACATCCTCCTTCCACCTCACTTCCATATAGCGACAGATTTATAGTACAACATCAACACAAAACCCCAGAAGGGTTTCCACACGAGCTCAGTAAGAAGCATCCACACACACCATGGGGTCACTAATCTACACCTGCAGATCTTCCCAGCTCTAGATGAAGCACATACATACAGGTGAATGGGCCTCCCTTTCTCAGCCAGATGCAGAGCAGTCATAGGCATAGGAATACTTGGCTACCAGCCTAGTGCCCGCTGCCCTGGGCAGCCCGTTCCATGCCCACCGCCCTGTGGTGCAGACCCTGTCCCTAACCCCCAGCTGCCCCTCCCCTGACACAGCTCCATGCCGTTCCCTCGGGCCCTGTCGCTGTCACACAGAGCAGAGCTCAGCGCTGCCCCTCCGCTCCCCGTGAGGAGCTGCAGCCGCCATCAGTCCTCCCCTCAGCTCCTCTGCTCTGCGCTGAGCACAGCACGGGACCTCAGCCGCTCCTTACACGCCTTGCCCTCCCAGACCCTTACCCATAAGCACAGTGCTCTCCTGTGCCTGAAAAAACCTCTTTCTCCCTCCATCCCTCCATAATGCCAAAGCTGTCTTTATGGAATGATGGCACAGCTGCACTAATAGCCTAGCAATACAGCTGACTGATGGCCTTTGCTTCATGCCTGCCATTTGCCCACATGGAGACCAGTTGCAGCACAATCCAAAGGAAACATTAAAATGGAAATGAAAGGGACAAAAAATTCAGGGGCAAAACCCTCGTTGGGTGCCAGGCAGATGAAATCAACAGCCTAACACCAGGGCTGAACTTGGTCCAGCATGCTGTTGTGACAAACTAAACAATTAATTAACAACTATCTCCCCACAGATCTCTTCTTGCGGCAGAGTATGTGAGGAACGCACAGATCCATGTAAGAGCTCTATCGCCACCATTACATGCTGAAGAATAGCATCTAATTAATTATAATGATGGCAAAGATTAGATCCAAATTCCTCTACACAGTGTGTACACAGCCCAAACAGGCAAAATAAATCAGGGAGCCATACCCTAATCCAGCAGCTTCAGAGGATTAAATAGGTGCATTCTAATCACAGGCTCAGAGCTGTCCTACTCGGTATGCACAGGGCTGCTCCCGTATGTGACTGTATCTCTAAGGCACCCTGGGAAAGGTACCTCACTTTAGATGGAAAAATGTAATTTAGGCTCTTTCCACCTTCAGTCATTTAAGATCTCCTTGCCTTCTTTCTCTCTCCGTGTTTCAGTCTACACATCCCAGGCAAACACCAGGGGTAATAATTTATCACTCTTTAAGCCTCTCTTGAGATTTCAGATGGGCAAGACATTAGTTTTCGTTTCTCTGCTAGCATGCTGCTGTGCTCTGCTGCTTAACAGTAGGTGCTCCCTACTATCCAGAGGTGGCAGCATTTCAGACAGCAGGAGGGAATCGTTTTTTAATTTTATTTTTTATAGAAGTTCTTGAAGGGAGAGTGTTTTCTTTTTTTGTAACTTCATTAATATGAACTGTATGAGAAAGCCGAGATTCTGCTGCTCATAAAGCAAGTACGTATGTTCTCTATTCATCAAGACAAATTCTCAAATTCCAAAGAAAAAAAAAATATTTCTCAGAATGCAAGAAGAAAAATAACCAACGTCTTTTTCACGCAACAAGGGTAAAAATCATTCACTGTGTCACTAATCATTGGGTTAGCTCCAACCCTGGGGTGGTGGAGACTGAATCAATCCTACTACACCTACTGTGAAACTGAGCTCTTACGCTAGCTAAGAATAGAACTGAGTGGTCCAGCCCATGAAAAACACTACAATTTGCAGAATGAAAACCTTAATTAATACATATTTTTCCAAAGAAATAATTAAGGAGAAAAAAAAAAAGCCACAACTGGAAATACTGACATTTTTCCACTTCTCCAATCCAAACAGTGTCTATTGACATTCCTTAAAACCAAACATTTCATTTCATGTTATACTGAATGCTTCGATAGCCCTGTTTTCGCCTGTACTGGAATTGATCTTCCATAATGTCTGGCTGCTCTCTGACTTTCACCCTGCACTGCTCAGCTCATTCAGAGCAGATCTGCCTCATGCTATTGGAAATGTATTTCAGACAAGCAGACCAGTCCACGAAAGAGCTGTATGCGCAATGCATTCAAACTACACCTCCCATGAGGCACCACAGCTCCACGGGCAGGTGCCACTTGATGTCAGAGAAATGTACAGCAAAATGCTTTGATTTCTTTCAGCAAGTGCAAATGTTTGAACCATTCCAAGTCAAAACATTCTGTTCAAATTCTAACATTTTAAAGCTGTCAAACATTGCCGTGTTTTGTGATTCTAAAGAAAATGGTGTTTTCCCTTGGAGAATCAATTCCATGGGAAATCTCATGCCTAGGAATTTGTGGCAGCTGAAAGTCTTGATAGAGGCTCCTCTCCTCTTTTGCACAGGGTGCATCTTCGTGGTAGTTGAAAGGGGTAAATTGCAAGAAGCATAGACGTACATGAACCAGCTTGATCTCACATGCTGTTGATATAAGTAGCAATAAAATTACAAAAAGCCTATATACATCCATCTGAGGTGTACATAAACTGCTAGCCCACATTGGCATTCATGAAGTTCACCGCTACTGACTTATAATTTAGCTGAAGTGGTTACTTTTATCCATCCTGAAATCACGCCTCTGGCTGCAACACAGATATGTCCTTTACAGGCAGACTCAGTATCTAATAAAAAGACATAGCATTTAGGAACATCTTAAGCATGTGAAACAAGACCTTCTCGAGGAAATTTCCTGAGAATAGTTACCCTAATGCATTGCCTTAAAGAAGATTTGGCAGGATACTAAAGTAGGATGAAAAGTGTGCATGGATCCTTACGGCTCCATAACACACCTGACAAAACTCCATCCACCTCAGGGGGGAAAAAAAAAAGAGACAGTGAAAGTAAATCCACATGTTCTTGCGTCTCTTCCCCTCTCTTTTTGTCTTTCTAAGATAAAAGGTGTAATATAACCTTCCATCATTTCATCGAAGCCTCATGCTGTGAACCAGTCAATACTTTTTATTATCATTTATTATCACAAAAGCTGCAACACTCCGTGATCCATCAAGTATGGAGCAAGGTCCCATTCCGCCTGGTGCTGTACACTCACAGAACAACAAGATGGTTCTTGCCTAAAGGAAAAGCTAAATATAAGGCAAGAGAGTGGGTGGCTAGAGACAGATGGGGGAAGAGAGAAGCAATGAGACCATACGCGTCACCATAACAGGCAGACCTCTGTACACTGGGTGCCAAACATTTGTCTTGCTTTAGTCTGGGGTAGGTTATTTTAGACTTTTTTTTGGGGGGGAGGGGGGTCGGGGGAGAGGGAAGAGAGAGGAGTGGAGAATATTTTCTGCAGTAAAGATGGATTTGAGGGAAGAACACAGTGATGCCTTTGCAGACAGAAGGGAGCTGGGAAGAAAGCAAGAGGATGCTCTTCTGCAACCATGGCAAGCATGTGACTGGTAGAAGAGCTGATTGGGCAAGGAGGCCATGGCAGGCCTCAAACTGAAAGCAATCTCAGAAAGTTAAAGAAGGGCTGATAAAACCTGAACTGAACAGAGCATAGCAGCAGAAGGTAGGTTTTGCAGCAGTGTACTCCAAACCAGCCATAGGTTTCAGGATATGTAGTTTGAGAGCTGGGACATGGTCAGACTGGGCAGAAGCTGCTCTGCACTTACGGTCAGGGCTTGTATGCAGGCAGCAAGAAACAGCTTCTGAACATGCTTAGCAGGGCAGAGAGGGAACAGACTTGATGGATGTTAGCTGGCAGTAAGTAGTACTCAGGTCTAACACTGATTATAGAGCTGGTGAAGGAAAGATGCTGCACAATGCTAGGGTTTGAAAGGTCAACAAAACTTCAGCAAGCACCACTCCCTCCCCAGCTGAGCTTCACACAAGGTAGTAATGTCACCTTATCACTTCCATGGAGCAGAGTGTAGAATTGCCTCGAGTGACAACTGAAATGAGCCAAGGTCACAGAATCATGGGGGTTGGAAGGGACCTCCAGAGATATCATCGAGTCCAGCTCCCCTGCCAAAGCAGGTTCCCTACAGCAGGTCACACAGGTAGGCGTCCAGGCGGCTCTTGATTATCTCCAAAAAAACTAAACCAGGTCAGCCTGGTCTTAGTCAAGGGTGGAAGTACAGCTGCATGAAGAAGCTGTAGCTGAGTCCCATACAACTCATCTTCACCCTATTTCAGTTTGAAGCTGAAGAGTGAGGAGACTCAGGAAGAAAAATAAATGATGGGTAGAGAAAGTGTAAAGGCAGGGCAGGCCTGAGATTTCATGCTAGAGCCCAGTGTGGATGGAAAAATAAGGAAGTGGACCAGCACGCAGTGTGCAGGCAACACAGGAACCAAGTGAACATGGGCACCGTGAGCCCAGAACTTAAGGAGATTAACTTGAAATCAGACTAGCATGGGCTGCAAGAAGACCTGGACCACAACACTTGAGAGGCACAGGAGGGTAACAGGGTGAGGGAGTGAAGGCTGTAAACAAGGTATGCTGCAAGAAGAGAAAAAACTGCCCGATGGAAAGAATGAATTGGTTATGGGGCAATGATGGGAAGGGGGCCTCTCTCTGTAAAGGCAGCTCTGAACAGGAAGTTCATCCCATGTTCTGACCTTTTCACCTCTGAATAACAGGCACCAAACAAATCTAAGC
This sequence comes from Alectoris magna, assembly GCA_030625065.1. Lineage (NCBI taxonomy): Eukaryota > Metazoa > Chordata > Aves > Galliformes > Phasianidae > Alectoris > Alectoris magna. The sequence continues at coordinate 115,492,836 of CM060560.1, forward strand.
CAAAACCTGTGGCAGGGAGGAGTGCATTCCAAGATCTGAAATGCACTTTAAACAGCAGCTTTCTCAAAGCTTTCTCCTGAAGTGAGCAGAAAAGCATTTGGTCTGCCTCCTTTTTCATTCTTCCTCTTTCCCTCTGCTCGTTTTTTTTAAGTTTGTTTGTTTTGTTGTTTTTACTTTGTGGGGGTTTTTTTGGTCTTCGTGAGGAAACACTGCAACCAGAAGGATCTCTGAAACACCAGGCCTGACCAAGCATGGGGCAGAATCTGCTCATTCCAATTATCTGCCAGCCTAATCATAAAAACATCACGGTGCACGCTCCATATGTCATTTTTATTGAATTCATTCAGGAGTTTCTCGATTAATCTTTTATTATTCCTTTTCAAATCCCAAGGTTCCCATAACAGGAGCTGATCAGCTAAAGCAATTCTTGCACAGACTTGAAACGTTGAGAATTATCTTGGCTCTCACATCCTTCTGTCACGTCACCAGAATTCCCTCTGGCCTCTTCTTCAAGTGCCTCCTGCCTGAAAAAGACCCTGGGTTCCCAGTGCCTCTTAGCCCCTTGGCTCTCATCCATCCAGGCAGGAAAGAATCTGACCCATGCCAGTGGTTACTTACAGTCTTAATTGAATCCCATCTGAAGGAAGAGAAATTAACACTTTGGCACTGAAATGGTGCCCAGTGACAGGACGAGGGGCAATGGGGACAAACTGTAACACAGGAAGCTCCTTAAAAACATGAGGAAGAACTTCTTTACTGCGAAGGTGAGAAAGCACTGGCACAGGCTGCCTAGAGAGGTTGACGAGTCTTCCTCTATGGAGATGAATTCAAGACCAATCTGGATGCTTTCCTTTGATCCTGCTGTAGGGAACCTGCTTTAGCAGAGGGTTGGACTTGGTGATCCCCAGAGGTGCTTTCCAACTGCTACGATTCTGCAATTCTGTGAATACCCCTGAAAATGAGAGGCTTACTCTCAAGATCTCTGGAGAGATTCCAGGCCCAGACCTCTTAGCACAAATGGCACCAGGAGGATCCATAGCAAGAACAACAACAACAAAAAACACAACAAAAACAAACAAACACACACTTACTTAGCCTAACACCTCTTAACACCTCTTCACTGCCACACATTCTCTCTAAAGCTTAAACCTTCCACACATCTAGCAGTGGCATCTCTACCTGCATATTTTTATACTGCATCTCTATTTATCTCCATGTTAGTAATGTCTATGCTGCCACCTGCTATAGACCTCTTGTCCTCACCAGTAAAAGCCACATCATCTATTCCAGTTCAATAGAATAGGTATCAAAGGAGCTTTACATCCCACTTCAAGACACCTGTGCCATTCCCTTCAACTAAGCAGAAGGAGCCCTGGAGGTACCGAGAGCTTCCCTGAGCAGTAGTATTGCTGCAGAAAAAAATTCCTACTGGGAGAAGAGTAACTAACTATTTATTACCTCTGAGGTGGGGTATTCCTGTCGCAGTAACTTGTTTGGCATCTTCATCACCACCTCATTAAAGCTTTAGCTCATTAATTAAATATTTAATACATTAAATGAGGTTCCTTCTGTACTGAGGAGCTGAGATCTTGTTGCTGGTGTGTGTGTGATGCTGTGTATCCTCCTGGGAGGCTCCAATTTGCCATACTAATTGCACAGAGCCTCTTCAAAAAGCCCTGCACTGAATCTTTGGCAGCTGAACAAACTGTACAGTCCATCTCACCGGCAGAGGAGCCTAAGCTGGCAAAAGGCACAGAACAGCAACTTACTCTTCTCTGTGGACCCTGGCAGTCAGAGGAGCTCTCCCATTTGTCAGGACGCAGTGGAAAACAGCAATATCAAAACAGAAAATAACCTCCAGTCCTCGTCTACATTGGTGTGCAGGGTGAGATGCAGCAGCCTCCAGCTTTGCCGAATTAAGGACAAGCCCTGCTAATTAGGGCTGGAAGGTAGGAACCAGTTAAGCTTGCTATTAGCATTTTAAAAGGTCCCACTACAACCCCAAGCATTTCTGCTCCCTTGGTTACGCTGCAGCTGTACTGGCAGCTGACTGAATGCAGCAAAGATGGACAGAAGCCTCTGCCAATAGAAGAGGTCCACAAAGGGAAGGGCAAAAATCAAAATGAGGGAAGGAATCTCCAAAAGCAGATGGGCTGCTGGTGGAAAGGAAACAGAGACCAGCTGTAAAAACTGAATTGCTGCCCTGCTCTGCCCTCATATACACTTGCTTGCCCCTAGCCTGCTGTTTACTTCCACCTCTGTGGTTACGGTGAGAAATCAGCTGCTCATGTGGCTGAGATGTGATTGAGTGAGTTGACATCTCTGGCAAGAGAGAGCAGAAATGCTAATTATTTTTGTAAACTTCTGTTCAGCCCCTTCCCTTAGGTGTTTCACACACACTCATCCCTGATCATATCAATAAGGAAAAATTAAGACCCTTCCTTCTATTGATATCTACATAAAGCCAAAGATCCAAGTTCCCCATGGCCTAAACATGGTTTATCTCATAGATCCATTTCCTACATTGAATGAGGGACATATAATTCCTATACCATTTGAACTACAACATGTTGTCCTGTCAGATATCTAAGTTGCTGAGCAAAAATGTCCTTGAAAAGTATAGATTGTGACCCCAGGCTTTCAGAATCAGAAGTGCGGATTTTGTATGATAAAGAAATTTTCTATGAGTGAGTGACAGGAGGAACTGAAATGAGCTTGGCTCTCCATGGGAATAGATGGCATATTTTTAAGGGAAACATCTGGCTACGAAAAATAGGTAAGGAACATGGGGGGGGGGGGGGGGGGGGGGAAGAGATTTAAAGGTCATTGAGCTTAAGTTTGGAGGTGGGAGGGCTTGCCAGCAAGATGAAAATGGGTTTTAAGGCTTTTCTCTGGAAAGGTGAAGGAGATGGAGGAGGAATGGCTGTGAGAACATCTTTGTTGGGGCAGGCAACTCTTGCTGGCTTCCTTCTGTTCTGATACATTTTTCATTTATATTTTATTCTTCTTTTTAATGTTGCAGTAAGAAGAGGAAAGGAAGATCTATAATAATTGAAAGAAAAAGCTGAGAAATTGGGAGAACATTAAAAACTACTGGAGCATTTGGAGAAAGACAGAAGTGATTGTCCTTTGCGAATGGGAAGACACCAAGTGGAACACCTATCTGAGAGACTCTGCAGGAGCAGAGGGCTTCTCTCCCCAGGGTTGAACACAAGTGGAGTACTGGCTTCCTCCTGTACACCAGAATGGAAGCAGAGTGGTTGGGAACTGGGTAGGAAGCACACCAATGGATACAGTGAAGAAATTCTTCCACAGCTAATAAAATGCTTCCACGGGGTTAAGAGTCCTGTAGTACTTAGTAAATAATATGTAGCACACTGACTGCAGACAACACTTAAAGATTTTTTCAGTCATGGGTATGGCCCACTAGTTACAAACATAGGAACTAAATCACTCATCAGCAAAGGCCACCACCAACATAATACTTCTCTGATGAAATCAGGAATCCAATGCAAGTCTGCTGACATCTGATCTGCTCTATGTGTGGGAATGCGGAATGGAATAGACAGAGCCTCAGGAAGTACAGCATCTCTGACTAAATCCAAGTCCTAGGTACAAGCAACCCTACTGAAGCCAATGCTGTCACACTGTCAAATATTTTGTAGAACTGAAAGGATTTGAGAGGCCAAAAGTTCTTCCTTAGCCCAAAAGTCAAGGTGGCGAGGGAAAAAAATGGTAAGGCTAGGTCTGGGTAAAGGAGAGTTTACTCATATTAAATTTTTTAGGTGTTAATAAGAATCCGTCAGTATTCACAGACCTCAGTTTGGTCCCTTACACAACACTAAATTCACCTGAAACCATGCACAGTTGAAAAACACGAGTGATATCCAGCTAAGCATCTATCTTTCTCCAGCTTACTTCAGAAAACATCATCTTCCATGCCAATCTGAGATCAGTTTTCTTCATGAAGAACGTTTTTCCGTTAATTGTTCTGAAGAACAGCTGTGATGCTGCAGATCTTTCTCAAGAAAATCCTTGGTGTAGTAGAGTCCAACCACAGAAGCACATATAGGCCCAATCTGTGTGTCACGGACATGAACAGCAAGGTCATCTGTAGTGGACTTAGGAGCAATGTCTGAGTGTCTGGAATCACAGAATGAGATGTGCCTGAAAGCAGTGTCAAAATACCCCACTTACATGGAAATGACCATGTACCTAGATTTCTATTTGTCAAAGCCACTGTGATACATATTGTCCAAAGCCATGGCTTAGTGAGGAAAGGGAGCAGGGGGTTGCCAAAAACATATATACATATTTTTCCTACTAGCTGTATATAAAAAAAGAAATAGATAAGGTTTACAGTTGTTACCACTTTGGATTGACACATTCTATTTGCCTGGATCTAATATTTTTCATGCCCTTGCTGCTGATACTGTTGCTATGCACTAAAGATGTAATAAGTTTGGTAAATCCCAGATGACTCTTAAACAAATGCAAGCTCTAGGTTATAAGCATTTCTTTCTCAGCCTCTTTTTGGGGGGCATCAGGGAAGCAGTAAGGGAGTTTCCTTTGTTCCAGCTTATTTTCCCTGTAATGCTGAGTGTCTTGAAAGACACTCATCATCTGCTTTTTATAGTCCAATTCACAATTCCATCTTTCCCCCCCACCTAAGATTCTTCTTTTTAAAGCTATTTTCTTATAAAGAACAGGAGGCAAAGTTTTCTCAAGGCATAACCCAGTGAAGTGACACTAATAGAGAATTTAGTTGTACAAGATTTTAAACCCGTTAGATACCCAGCTCAAAGTCTTAGCTGGGGTGAAAAGCTATGCAGTCAGTGTCTGAGATGAAATGACAGCCATGATACTTTCCCAGCAACAGTCCACGTTCTAGCAATTTATTGTGTTTGGATGCAATTGCTGGCAATGACTTAACTGCCACCATGGACACGACAAATCACTTTCAACACTGTGTCAGCTCTATGTGATTAAATTGTGGATCTTAGATAGTCCAGCCTCGTGGGATTAGCAAATAAGGACAGACAAAGCCCTGCAGGGAAGGATTTGGGGGTTCAGGTGGATGAAAAGCTTGACATGAGCCAACAGTGTGTGCTTGCAGCCCAGAAGGCCAACAGTCTGGTCTGCATCAAAAGAGGGGTGGCAGCAGTGTGAGGGAGGTGATGGTCCCCCCTCTGCTCTGCTCCTGTAAAGCTCCATCTGGAGTACTGCATCCAGGCCGGGGCCCCCAGCACAAGAAAGATGCGGAGCTGTTGGAGTGGGTCCAGAGGAGAAACAAGAGGATGATCAAAAGGCTGGAGCACCTCTCCTACAAAGGCTGGGCTTGTTCAGGTTGGAGAAGATTCGTTGCAGCCTTCAGTACTTAAAAGGAGCTTATAAACAAGAGTGAGACCAACATTTTACATGGTCTGATAGCAATAGGAGAAGAAGGAATCATTTTAAACTAAAAGATGGGAGATTTAGATTAGAAGTCATGGAAAAATTCTCAGTGGTGAGGCATTGGCACAGGCTGCCTGGAGAAGCTGTGGATGCCCCATTCCTGGAGATGTTCAAGGCCAGGTTGAATGGGTCCCTGAGCAGCCTGATCTAGTGATTAGCAATCCTGCCTATGGAAGGGGGGTTGGAACTGAATGGTCTTAAGGCCCCCTCCAACGTAAGCCATTCTATGATTCTCTGATTCTAACTTCTATTGTTTAAATAATTCCATTCTCAAAGAATAGCAGCAGAAGCACTGTCTCAGGGGGAGAGTGCAGAATTGCCTAGCTTCCTGTATCAAATCTGTCCTTAGTAGTAACTAATGGTGGAGTTACTCGAAGATTCTACTGTCTGCAGGACTTGCAGAGCTGCCTGTTACCAAACCCACAGGAGAAAATTTCACGTTCTCAGACCTGCCAGTAAAATGTCTTATGTGATCATTCCCTAATGAACAACAGTTGAAACAAAGCAGATTAAAGTTGAGTAGGATCATTTTGATGGGCACTGCTTTGGCAAACTGCTCATACTAATGTTTGTGTGGCATATCTGGATGAAAGGGTAAGCAACCCTTTTCACGGCTCCAGATGGATCCAGAAAAGGACATCCACGCTGAATCAGACTAGGACTAATCTTCTTATTGCTAAAAAGAATCAGAAGCATCCTTTCAGCTTAATCCTTTCATCTTTCTAGCTCCTTTTCTATCTCCCAGTAAATGCTGCTGCCAGTTTTCTGAGGAATGGTGACACGCTCCTTCAACACAAGGGCAGGCTTACAGGAAAAGTCTCCAGATAGGCTACTGCAGTGCTGAAAGGAACAGAAACTACATGGGGAAATCCCATGCTTTCTTATCCTACAGAATGTATCAGGTTCCATTCAGTTATTTAAATACAGTCATCAAGACCCATGCGGCAGGGGGTTGGAGCGTGATGATCCTTGAGGTCCCTTCCAACCCAAGCCATTCTATGATTCTGTGATTCTATGACAACACCAAGCTACTGCTCTAGAAGGTCCTATGGGTCTTCAGTAGTTCACCAGCCTCACAAAGCTGTTTCAGATACCCTAGAATATCTTTAGTGGGAACAAGCTCCTGAACTTATACAACTGAGCTGGCTCATTAGCCCAGCAATTCCGAGTGTATTTGTGACAGTGGTTACAGCCAGAGACAAAAGGTGCTGAACTCAACAAATGCATTTGAAAATGTCGATACCTTAGAAACCTAGGGCTGCATCAAAAGGCCAAAAGATGCAGATAGATACACACAGACATTTTCAAAAGTAGTCAGTAGCCAAGACTGAGGATTCCAACTTCTAATGAAACCAGCACCAAGGCATCTGCAAGCATCCTGTTAGATACCTCAGGTGTTCTTTACAATTTCTGCTCCCCACACAAAATAGTAACACACAGCTCTGGCAGAGAAACAGTTTACAGCTCCCAAGGCCTAGCCCAAAAACAGTCAGACAGAGGAGATAAGCGCACACAGCTGCATCTTCTGCTAGGCAAACTGGGCAAGGATAGAGCTGCTGCATTGCTGCTTATATCTTGCAAACATCTTTTTCAAGCTTTTTCCGAGCTGTGGGGCTATAATTTTTAATCCAATTCTCAAGAAAGAAGAATCAACCTCAATTTAACTCCTCCTCAGTCCCAAATCACAATGACTTACCTGTGTTCTCCTCATGTGGCTAGTTACACCTACCAGAGATTGCGAATGAGGAGAACAGTGCTGTGTCAATGAATCTGACAAATCTTCCTTCACAACAGCAATACCAAATGACAAATGCACTTAGGGAGTCCAATTAGTGGGGGAGCCACAGGTTGCAATTTGTTCATAAGCATCTCTCACTGAATATTAGCAAATACACATGTAAAATTAAAGTTTGTTCAAGAGCAGATAAACAAGCCGCATTGATTAGCCAGTCATCTGTTAAAAGTTTGCTTGTCTCTCCCAGATTAGTTAAACGGGGGGACAGATAGACAAGCAGATAGGCTGACAGACAAACAGACTGAATTGTTCCTGCAAACCCAAAGTTTCCGTTTTCAGGGAGGCAGTTTGGATGAAATCAATAAACCAATTTCTGGAAGCTGGAGTGCTGCTAGTAATTAGAAAAAGGCCTATGCAGCCGCCCCATGCTCAGCTGTGAGATCTCCCTTCATGGGTTTCAATGAGAGTGAAATTGAGTGACTTCAATAATTTCATGCCGGGTTATGGGAGGGAGGTGAGGAAGGGTGAGTTCCCAACCATCTAATAGGTCTCTAACAGCTCGATAATTGGCCCATCCCGTGGGTTATTAAGGATGAAAATAACTAATTTCCGCTTATCTTACAGACTAATCAGATCACCTCACCCCTATCATTTTCTCCTCTATTTAAAGCGACAGTCTCTTTCTTTCCGGCATCAAAAGCTAGCAGGATGTAATCATTTAAGTTAGTAAAGAAGCTAGTTCCAGCCAGGCCAGAGTTAGTGCATATAAGACACCAGCTCTTCGATTGGTTGCTCTGTAATGAACCTCTTTACTTCTGATTTCTGCTGCAGTGCTCCAGCCTCCTTGTATGCAGCATATGAATTCTGCTCCACACGCAGTGTATTGCATGCTGCAAAGGAGGAGGCACAAGCTCAGATTTGAACCCAAATCTGGCTGTCATAGTGCTTGGGAATCCTCTCTGCCCTTGAATTTTCCTAGCCACCCTGCAGGGTGCCCTGGAACTGTTCAGCCTCAGGAGGTTTAAGCATGGGGTAAGTCATGCCACTGATGAAGGGGAAAGCAAGCCTTTTCTTGAGTAGAAGAGAAAGCTTATCAGGGAGAAGAAGCAGCTAGCTGCCAGAGCTCCCAGCATGCTTGCCGTTCTGAGTACCAAGCATGGTCTTCTAAAAGCCTGAAAAGAGCAGAATATAGTTCGAAGAAAACTCCAGCACAGCTATTTCATTCCCTTAAGTCTCTGTCAGGAGATCAAGTCAGTGGAATAGAGACTGAGACCTCAGCAGTAACCTTGGTGCTGCAGTTCTTATCCACTGAGTAATTAGGCACTATCTAGAGATGGAGAATTCCATCCCTGGAGTTGGATTGGGTCAGCTCACTGGTACAGTCTTGATTATATACACAGAATGCCAGCATCAAGCTCTATGTTGCTGAATGTAACAGAAACTGTAGCAAACAACAGTCTTCTCCCTCCTTTCAGTTCTGCTTCTTTAGTTATTGCGTCCAACACATTTCGCCTGGGTGCTTGCTTTCAGCGCTACATTCACAACAGCTTTTCTGCCTACATTCTATCTATCTCTGCTTTTGCTTCTATCACGCCAGAAACCTCTTGGTCCTCCTAACTTGTTCCTCACATCCTCAGTTAACCAGAAATTACAGCTGTGCGATACCTGGAAGGAAAGACGCAAGACACAGGCAATGACTTTGATCAAACCTCCTCCAAGAAGGACATTACAGTTATGTTATCTCCATGAGATTTCTTTTTCAGGTATATCCTTCATCGCTTCTGCTATGAAAGCAGAATTTCATCCTTTCCATGGAAACGAGCCATCAGTGCACATGGAGCTCTACATATATGCTCACAAGAGGTGAGCAAGGCTGTAGGTATGACAAGTCAAAACTTCCTACCCTTCATCTCACCCTCATCAAAACACAGCTATGCTCAGGACATCATAACAATTCATTCAAAACCTTTGACCCTGCCTCCTGCAGTATTCTCCTGGAGAAGCTGGCAGCCCATGGCTTGGGCAGGTACATTATTTGCTAGGCAAAGAACTGGCTGAAAGGCAAGGCCCAGAGAGTTGTGGTGAATGGAGTTAAATCCAGCTGGCAACCGATCACAAGTGGTGTTCCACAAGGATCAGTATTGGGACCCAACCTGTTTCCTATCTTTATGAATTGTCTGTTTGAGGAGATTGAGTGCACCCTCAGTAAATCTGCAGATAACATCGAGTTTGGAGGAAGTGTCAATCTGCCTGAGGGTAGGAAGGCCCTACAGGGGGATCTGAACAGGCTGGGTTGCTGGGCTGAGGTTAATGGGCTGAAGTTCAACAATACCAAGTGCCAGGTCCTGCACTTTGGCCACAACAACCCCATGCATTGCTACAGGCTTGGGGCAGAGTGACTGGAACACTGGGGAAGAAATGGACCTGGGGGTGTTGGTCGAAGCTCAGCTAAACATGAGCCAGCAATGTGCCCAGGTGGCCAAGAAGGCCAATGGCATCCTGACTAGTATCAGGAATAGTGTGGCCAGCAGCAGCAGAGAGGTGATCATCCCTCTGTACTCAGCTCAGATGAGGCCACATCCTGAGTACTGTGTTTGGTTTGGGGTCCCTCACTACAAGAAAGATATTGAAGTCCTGGAGCGTGTCCAGAGAAGAACAGCAAAGCTGGTAAAGTGTCTGGAGCACAAGCCTTATGAGGAGCGGCTGAGGGAACTACAAGAGTCTGAGTCTGGAGAAGAGGCTCAGAGGAGACCTTATCACTCTCTACAACTCCCTGTAAGGAGGTTATGGTGAGGTGGGGTCTGCCTCTTCTCCCACATAACAGCAATAGGATGAGAGGGAATGGCCTCAAGTTGCACCAAGGGAGGTTCAGGTTGGATATTAAGAAAAACTTTTCTGAAAGAGTGGAGCTGGAACAAGCTGCCCACAGAGGTGGTTAAGTCACTGTCCCTGGAGGTGTTCAATAAATGTTTAGGTGTTGTGCTAAGACATGGTTCAGTGGGGAAATTTTTGTAGTAGGTGGAACAGTTGGACTGCATGATCTTGGAGGTCTTTTCCAACCTTGGTTACTCCATGATTCCCTATCCCCAGAGTTTCCCTATTTCTCACCAGATGCACTCTGTTTGTGGCCACCACCAGGCAGGCTGCTGGCTCCTTTTGCTCATGCTGCTCTACAATGCTTGAATTTTCAATCATGTCTGGAAGTTAATGGCAAACATGCCCACGCACAGACATCTCCTGCTGTCTTGAACTTCAGGCTGGGCTCCTGTGTGTTTACCAACACCCTCAGACAGCCATCAACACGGATGACGGAACAGAAGTCACTCATAAGCCTGCGACTAAAAGCTAGATTTGGCTTTGCCAAAGCAGTGGTGCCCATGACAGCATGTAAGAACATTTGTGAGTGCCCTCTGGGCAATTGCTTCAGGGATGCAGGGAGCCAAAACTACAGGGTTATGGAGCTGTCACCATCTGAATGAAGGGAAAACGTTTGAATGAGATTTTAAGCTTCTCATGTGAAACGGATGGTAAAAGTACACCTCAAAACCACAGCTCAGAGAGGAAAGCTTTCCTGCTCCTGCCAAGGGCTCCCAGTCTCAGAGGGAGCGGAAAGGCTACTGCTGTTAACTGTTTAATTGCTGGTTGATAACAGGGAAAGCAAAAGCACCATGTCAAGAACTATAGCTTGGATTTCATCTTCGCATCTCACTGCGGCATTTGTAACCCATGGCTTGGAAAAATATTTCCATCTTCATTTCCTTTTGGTTCTGTCCTGCCTGCAATGTTCACATGAGCTTGAAAGAAGACCACTGGAGGTGTGGGGTTCCCTGGATTAACCAAAGGGTTAGATACTCAGTTTGTAAACTTAGCTCCTGGCCGGCGCTTAGCCCCGAGTGAACAGGTCTGTCTTGGTTAACTTCCAATTATCCATTGGATGGATGAGCTGATCAGCACTTCCAATGTGAAAACTCACTTATGGGTTTTCCACTAAATTTGTTGGGTTACGAGTTCTTTCTATGAGTCCTCACATTAGGTGAGCAGCAGTTCGCTGTTGGTTGCTTCTTTCTATAGGAACTACCTGTCCCCCCTTGTGTTTGCAGAGAACGCAGAGAAAGGAGGTTCTGGGGAATGGGAAGGAAGCTACACGCTGAATGAACCCTGGAGGAGAAAACTGCACATTTTTTTTAGTTGTATTTGTTGTTGGTGTTGGGTTTGTGGGGTTTTTTGGTCGTTTTTTTTTTTTTGTTTTTTTTTTTAAATGGTTTGCCAGACTCCAGGGTGGAGTCAAAAGCAAGATAAGATATGTAGGGAGTCTCACAGCCTTTCAGGTTTGCTTGCAAGTATCTCACACAGCACCACTCCTCCATTCAGTAAACACTTGAGTATGTGCTTAGAATTATTCCTAATGCCCAGAAAGCTATTTCTAGCTTTTCTAGGAAAAAAAGTGCTACGTGTTGTAGCAAAGAGTCTTTCATTTATGCATAAGGAAACATGCTGATGCACATGGTTGAATAAAAGCAGATGATGAATTAATGCCTTTATTACTAATGTATGCATGTATGCACACACACATGCAGGATGCATGGCTCTGTCTTGCCTGTCCTGCTACATTTTCCCATGGGAGTCATCACTGCAGCTGGGCTCGCATCCCTTATCCAACACAATGTACCACATTCACTTACAGAATTGATTTGCCCTGAATACCACTTCTCTCACATTTCTAAATCTCTTGGCATAAAACCTGTTATTCCCTTGACGTTAGGCTATTCAATACCTGTCACTTTCCCCCCTCAGAAAAAAAAAAAAATTCTTCCGAGTGACATTATATGATAAGCAGTTATATACTGAAACTTCTAACCAGATGGAGCCCTTCCATCACTGGAGACAACACAGAGCACGTGGGATAAATGCTCCCTGTCTTGTGGTCCCTCTGCTCACTGCCTCGCAGGAGGAGCTGCTCCTTGCCTCGCGGAGCCCTGGAGTTTGAACCTGCTCCACAGCTTTGGGAACAGGCTTTCCACAGGGATATCTGCCATAGTCCCACTCTTGAAAAGGCTGGTGCTCTCTAGGAGACACCCACAGTCAGACTCAAACCCTCTTGCTTCCAATAATAACCTAGGGCATATGCTGCTGTTGTTTCTCTCACTTTTCCTGTTTCTCTATGTTTTCATTGTTGCTCTCAGACAGTTAGACTATGGATCAACCTTTCATTTTTCCAGAGAAGAGGATATCTCCGAGAAAGTGCACAGCTGGATTCACATCTTCTGTCCTTTTGCAGCAAGTTACATGTCAGGATTCTTTCCCCCCCTCTCTCCAACACTCCCATGCAGGGGCACAAAACTGCACAAGCTTCAATTTAACCATACCATAAAAGCACCACTTTTACTCCAACATATTCTTTGTAAAGATACATTTCAGAATCCACTGCAGAATATCCATGCTTGGTTTTCTGTTGTTGTTGTTGTTTTACCCCCCTAAGCTTCTGCCTAATTTTATTAATTTTTATCTCAACCAGTACTATTGGACAGAAATCTGGTCCAGCAGCCTTTGGGACAGAAGCATGATCCCACAGACTGTTCCACATCTGTAAATGTATCCATGGTGTATCTCACATCAAGGAAACCCTCACTTCTTTCCAAAATAAAGGGGATGTTGATAACTGAGTACAACAGAAAAATGCAGGTGCCTCTAGACTGCCCAGCAGTACAAAGCCACAGTACTCATGCGTCTGGACTGGAAGCAGAGTTAATACTTCTTTGAGAGTGAATAGCAGCCTGTAGAGAGACACTTGGTATGGCCAAGACACTAAGATTCAAACCTGAGTTTTCTGGTTTGTAGGTATAAGAGGCCCACTTGTGCTCTGAAGTTGGCTGTAGATACTTCTGTCCTATTGTGCTTGGCTGGAGCACTTGTATGCTCCACCTCAACCACCCCAGAACTCCCACATTATTCTGTGTTACCATGGGAGTTGAAAGACCCCTCAAGATTCTTGTTGATCAGTAATAACTACTGTTTTTATAACAGTACCCATAATAAGGAAAAGGAACTAAAACTTCCAGCATTTTAAAGCAGAGTTTTTTTAATTTAGAGTTTTCAGAGTAGTAAAACCAGCCCACCCAGCCAGTCGTTTGTCACGGAGCTTAGTTCTGCTATAAAATGCTAATCAGCCTGAACAGTCACGTCCCCCCTGCGCCATATCTTTTTATGAGCACATTAACATGGTCGTTAGGGAGAGGGGACTCATATGGACACAAACACGTCCCGCCATCATTTATTTCCCCCTCAAACTTCATCCCCGGTGACTTTAATTCATTTGCAGGAAGCACATTTCCTTCCCCTTTGCTAAGGTGGTTTCTGGTCCCCAGTGACACAGACATGCCCGGACCATCCCACCACACTGTTGTGTCACCACATTGCATCACTTGTTCCCACGCAAACAGATGTCATAGGAATAGGTAGAGCCATCTCCATAAGCATAACACATATACTCTCTGCAGCATTCGCAAGGAGTCATGTTACCTAAGGTGTGCATAGGAAGGTGGCTCACTAGACATGCCTACCTATTTTAAGGGCCTGGCAAAGAGTTGATTAAAGTCACCTTTTCCTTCAGACACCAAAAACAAGGCTTCTGTATGTGATAAAAGATAGAGCTGGGCAAAAGTTTGGTAATTCAGATACAGTGATACAAGTCACTGGCACTTAAGCTATGGGAGAACCAGTCAATTAAGAGTAGATCGCTAGTCTCTAGAGGGCACCTTCATACACAGAGGCAGTGGGACGCAGAGTACAGGAAAAAGAGAAAAAAGCACAAGGATATCTGTCTCATGGCTGTAACACACTGACTGGCAAGGGAGACAGTGACCCCCACATCTGCATTCATGGCATCCAGAACAAAAGCCCTGCAAACAGACGCTGGTGTTAATGCATCCTGCTTGCTTTTCTTACTAGAGCCAGCAGCATCCACTTGGGCAAAATAAGCATAACGCAGTAGTTGCCTTAGAGCAAATGGTTTCCTTTTTCCTAATTCTTTCTTTTTTCCCCATCAGTGAATTGTCCCCTTCTTCCATCTCCTATTCTCTCTCTATCTCACTGTATGCAAACCACAATCCCCCTTTTCTTCTTTCTGCTTTATTTTCCTGAACACTCATTAACTGCTCACAAAGGACCATGCCTGGCGGATCGGAGCTGCAATTATCTCCTGGTTCTGACCCGTGTTCAGCGGTCAGAGATTAGCATCAGCAATAATAATGGACTGTGAGATGCAGGCAGCTGCATGCTGGGGATTTGACAAGTATCCAGGCTGCTGGAGCCTACAGGAGGCAAAGGGAATCTGCACAGGCGACTGTGTCCTCAGGAAGGTGGATGTTTTTGTTCCATTAGGGGAAATTTCACGACATTCCAAATTCCAGTGGTAATTCCTGCCCCTGCTCCTACTTATTCTGGTGTGCCCATGAACTTAAGGGAAGCTGAACACCTTTCCTGCTGCAATTTTCCCCTGACTTCAACCTTCACACATTTGTTTCATTTGCAACATGCTAAGAACACCTGGAAAACAGACAACAGATCACGTGTGTTAGCAAGGAAATATCTTTCCTGCTAACTGCTAAAATGAACAGCCCTACCTTTTCCCAGCACCAGAAAAAGAATGGGAAAAATATTAAATGGACTCTAAAATGACTTCTTTTGAGTCTTTCCCCTGGGGTCCCAGCACATTTTCCCTCCTCTCTGTCTACTTCACTTGTCTGTTTAAGGCATCCATCCATCTCCAGCATCTCAGTGTACCATACTGCAATTGTGATTCCATAGCTTCATTGTGGGTCTCCACTTCTCTTAGATTTTCAGCAGCTCTTTTTGCTAAACTGTGTGGTTTTGTTTGTACATGGGTTTATGATTTCTTGTATTCAGTAACTATGTTTGCTGTGGCAAACAGGTGAGTCCTGTAATACTCTTGGAAAAACAGCTGATCTTTGGCTCAGTTTTATCTCCTCTATCCATGAGCACATCCTTGCCTGAACCTTCATCACAAGAAGTCCAGGTGGTAAAACCTTTCCAGGCAACATTGAAATCAGCTCATCACATAACGTTTACTGAACACTACAAAACATTTTTCTTCAGTGGGGAGTTTATGGACAAGACTCCCTAGTTCGGGGACATATGAATTCTCTGCAAAAGTTCATCAGTTTACCTGTTTAAGAACAATGTTGTAAGTTTAGCTTGTAGGCAGGAAAAAGTTATAGATGCAGTCCAGCTACCAAGAGACTGGTTCTGGAGTTTGTTCATTCCCATTCCAGTTAAGATACTCGATCCACTCCTGAGAAGAACTCAAATTCATCCTGCTTCTGGTTTGTTTAGAAATAAGACAAGAACAGACCCTAACAGAGCACATCAGTGCTCTCTGAATTTGGACATTTGGAAGCCAAGTGTTAATGAAAAGAGAAAAAAGAAAAAGAAAAAAAAAAGATGAAAAAATTAATTGAAAATTTCTGAACCTCAAAACCTATTCAGCTTGAAACTTGGAGGGAGTTCAGACATGATTTATATTCTAGCTGATTGAGCCTGTTCATCCTAAAAATATCCCTAACGATATTTTACAGCTACAAGATGTCTGAAAACTAATGCAACAAGAATGCTCAGAAACAAGTGCCTGGATTAGTTAAATGTATGCAATTCAAGTGGCCTCACAGCCTCTTTTATTTACTGGCACAAGAACTTTGCAATTAAAGTTCCGTAGGCAAGTTTTCACACCAGGAGCTGCTACTTGCTTGCTGCCCTTTGAAAAGACGCAATACTGTGCAGTAGCTGACCAGTCCCAACTGCAGGCTGGGTATAGACAGGAGGACCTAGAGGGCAGAAGGAAAACAAACAAATGAAAAAAGGCAAAGTAACAGTATTCCATTTTTCTGAACACACAGAATCTAAGAATATGAGATGAACGTCGTCAAGTACATAATCAATTCCAACCTGCCAATTTCAAAGGCAAAACGGGTTCAAGGAGATTTGTAGCAACATCTGCTTCTTGCCTGGAGGTCATACATTCCAGGCCAAAAACAGAAGCAGCAAGATACACTTCATCATGCAAAAACTCTTTTCAGTTACTATAGTGGAATTATTTATCGATCACTTATTGCCCTGTTAGAAATCAATGAACAAGTGACCACCTCTGCTCTTGTCCTTTCTCTTCAGAAGAGCACAGGACTTTGTCACTGAGTGGACCTAGTCCTTCACAAATACGCAACATTCTGGCTGTATTAAGTCCAAGACACACTGCCAGTGCTGAGTGGAGGCCTGCACTCCCACGCATTAGTTATTCCCATTTGGTATGCAAACAGAGGATGCTGTTTTGCAGGGCTGTCGATCCAGCATGAAGCTCGCTTGGAAAATTGTTTTTAAAGAAGAGAATATCTGCATGGGGGAGGGGAGAAGGTGGGGGGAAAGCAAGCCTCTTGGTACTTTCGTTCATTATTTAAAGCAACTATTATTTTTCTCTTTCACTTTTGAGCTGGATATCCGAGAGACAAGATTTCTTCTACTAGGCACCACTGGGAGAAACAGAATGTGCGATCAGAGTTTCAGAGAGCTTCATTCTGGCATTTCAGGCAGGAAGTAGGTCCAGAGGAGATGCAAAAAGCTGCAACAGGGAATCTGATAAGACTTTGAAATGCCACTCTGATCTCTGCTGGTTCAAACTCCACATGAGCCACTGCTTCAGGTGTCTATTTACCTCATCTAATACTACCAAATACAGAACATAACAAAGGGAAAACTAGGTAGAGGAGTCTGTTAATGGGACAAAATTTATCAGGGCACATCTTGCCAGAAACCAAGAGCCATTTCAGGCAAACCACTATACTGTACATCCTACCAGCGCACTCATCTCCCCACATCTCTGAAATGGCCTTCCATTGGTACATCACTGACTGAGCTGCCCAAAACAGGATGCAGGCTGTGAAGCAGAAACACTGCGGAAGCTACAATATCTGGCAGTTTCTCGAAGAAGCAGATGATACAAACAGCCCTGCTCCTCAGAGGTCTTCAGGTGTTGTTGGGAAAGGTAACTCTTCACTAACAAACACAGTCTGGGCTCAGAACTGAGCCAATGGTTTCAAAGTCAGCCCAGATGACACTTGGGTGTGTTGTCATAAGTGACCTTTGCAGCTGGTTCTGTCCCTGTAATGAACTAAACTGTTTCCCTGATCCAAACTTAATTCAAAGATGAGGATATCCAGATCCAGATGGAGTTTCTTTTCTACTTTCTGCATTTACTCTTTTGAGACCAGCAATTACGTTGAGATAACTCATGCACCATAGAGAAGGCCATCAGATAAATGCAGCCTGCATAACATGGTATGCTTGGAGAGACAGGGAGAAAAAGAGCATATCATGGGATTTCAGGTAGGGAGTACTGCATCAGCAAGCCAGAGGGAAGAACATTATTAATGAAGCACTTTCACTCAGCGACTTTGTAACTTTGGATGAGATAAGCAAAGCCTGGAGGTCATGTTAACTTGGTGTGCATGCAGAATGGGCAAGACTTTTGGCTGTTAATGGCTTTGTTAAATCATTTTTCTTAGTGAATCTGTCTGTAACATGGGACTGCTGCAACTTCTCTCATTTTTTAGGCTACTTTGGACCTTACACATGGAAAGTATTAAGTGCTGGTATTACATATCTAAAATTAAGGCACTAAAATGGTCAACGAGTTTTTGTAACAAGGATTGAGCAGCACTGGGATCTGAGGGTACCTCATTTGTTGGACATTACAGTTTTCTTCTGTTGTCTGTTCTACTTTTCTTTGACTATCTTTTCTCTCCCAAAGATTTCTGGATGCCTTAAGTTAATTTCGTTGCATCATAAGGTACCAGACTGCTAATCCACAAGAGTTATGAGATCCTACATATTTAGGTCTACAAGCAATATCAGCACCGGTTTCTCTATCCATACTGACCCATATCTTTTTCCCTCAGCCTTCTCCCCCATAAAAAACAGCAGATGACACTGAGAAGGGATTTACAGGAGGAAGAAAAATTGTAATATCTGTGTTCCGTTCTATCCCAGCCCTTTCTGGCTAACCCCTTAACAAGAAAGCTATTTATACCAGCAGAATTTCGTCAGGAGGTAGATGAAGAGCTCTGTATCTCATCTGCCCATCTGAAAGGCAACTAATCAGCCATCAAATTATAATGATTTTCAGATGCAGAGCAGGGTCAGAAGCCAAAGGTGAAAATCATTAGGTATCTTGCCAGTCTGCATATACGTAGCCACATGAGTGCTTAAGCTCTGGAGGGTAAAGGATAATACCCACCAAAGTGAGTGTGAGCAATAAAGAACATGAACAGAGCAGCCTCTGTGTTGACCACCATCTCTTTCTCCAAAGTGTTTGAATGAAGCTGAGATTTTCAGATTGTCAGGCAAAGGAGATGTCAGCACAATCACTGAGCTATGACTACCCCAGCCTCAGAGGAGGTGAACAGTCAGCCGTGACTCTTTAGTGTGCCACACAACTAAAATACCAACAATTTTCCAGAAGGCACCAAAACTAAACCCCTTCAAGAAATCTATGGACTCTTGTCATAGGCGTCCAGCTTCATTTGATCAGCATGGGGAGCTCTTGTGTTATTCATGACAAGGGAAAACAAGGCTCTGCAGGACCATCAATTCAGCCTGAAATCCACTCTGTTGAAAGGAAAGGAAAACTTCATGGTGGAAAAAAAAAAAGAACAACAAAACAAGACCTCCTTAAAGTGTACAGTGGGGGAAGAAAAGATGCAATTGCTCTATCTCAAGGCAGAGAAGAGGGCTGTCTGCCGTGGTCTTTCTATGACAGTACCAAAATTTAACAGAAGTGTGTATTCAACAAGCAGTGGACTATATAATCAATCCAACCACTATCTCACTCCTTTTAGCCACGGAGACCTTCTCCTCTGGGAAGCAGACTGATGCTGCTTCTTCAGAATCCATCCCTTCTCTCAAGAAGTGAGTGTGAAAGTCTTTCTGTTTAAGAAATAAAATGTAGCAAAATTATCCTGATATGAAAGACAACATGTAAAACACCTAAGAACTATTCTCGTGAGTTTCACAAAGTTTGTCCCTTCATGATCATACTGCTGGCTCCACTAGTCTTTGCAGAGGAGTTCTTTATCCATGGCTGTAGGAGCTTACATCTCTCATCCTCACAGGGAGGAGGACAGAGGGAGAGAGGGCTTCCTAGCTCCATTCATCAGGGAGTCTGGTTTAGGACAACTGCCCTTTGATTATGAGAAACACAACAGCTCTCTACTGGGGGCTAAGGCGAGGAGTCCAGACCTAGACATCTAAACTGTAGACAGTTAAACTCTGGGTAGGTGAAGCACAGCCTCCATCTCCCTCAGTCTGAAATAAAAATAAAGAATATGAAAGGTACTCTCAGGAATAAAGTTAATTTTAGGTATCCAACTTTAGTTGACACCCAACTTGCAACTTCCTTGATACTACAGCAGCACCGTAGCATCAAACTATCCTGAGTTTCAGATCAAGTGTTTTATTTTTCTCCTTCAGAAAACTGTGCTACCACCAGCAAAAACATCCTATTTTTTTTAAATCAGCTTCTGGAGAAGAAATAATCTGACAGGAGTCAGTAGATATAAGGGTTACTTTTGGACATCTTTATTCAGCATATGAAGTACCGTACACACAAACACCCACCACAGAGGAGACAAGTAAAAATCAAGGGTAATTAAAGGAACAAGATGGATCTTGCAGAAAGTTTGAGACAGTTAAAAAGTTCTTTCTAACATATTCAAGAATTTCTTTTAGGAAAAAAGGGAATCCATGACCTGTGGCTCATTCATACTTGTCTCTTCTCTTGATTTGAGTCATAGCTTGATAATACAGCATAATTCCATTTTACTGAACTTCTCTTGAAGGGATCGTTTGACTCAAGAGATCAAACCTGACTTTCCCCCAAAATAATCTCTATGTACGGGCAGATGTCTCTGCTCCATTGATTAGGGATCAGATTGGAGGTGATTTCTTTTAATGCCTTCCAAATGTAGGAAAGAATTTGACATCTCCTATGTGAAGTTCACTTGGACAAAGGTGAAATGATGCAGCTTGTGGGAGTGCTAATCAAAGCCAATTAAAACCTGACTAATACCATGCTGGTATTAAAATGCATACAGCAGAACCAAAGGGCTTGCAAAAATGGGGAACTGCATACATGCTCCGAGACACTTGTCAAAGCATGCTTGAGACTCTGAAGTAAAGGCACAGGATGTCTCTTCTATTTCAAGGTTAAACACAAGTTTACAGGAGAAGCAAGGAACCGGGCTCTGGTAAGCCCTAGGCTGACATAGCAACCACAGGGTTGCTCTCCTCTACTGATTATTAGAGTTGCTACATGTGTTGTTGCTGTTGCTGTTAGAGCTGAGGAAAATACTACAAAATACCTGAAAACCTTCCTCTGAGTAGGATCAACCCAGACTACTTCTTAAGATTCATGTGCCCATATTCTTCATTTATCTTCATTTCACACTGTTGTTCTTGCCAGATATGTTGTCTCTGCCAGAAAGCTTTTGGAAAGAGAAAGTGTCATGAGAACGACTGCAATTATAGATCCAAGCCCACACCAGCTGGGTCATTGCAGCCATTTTGAAAACTTTTTGCATCTAGGATCAGGTATTCATATACCTTTATTTTCATGCATGTCTACTTCTTCTACCAGCATCTGCAGATTCTCAACAGTTTGCTGGCAAAGTCCAGATGTTTGCAGCAAATTGAAAACAATCTTGCCATGCAAATGTTGAGTTCTGGTCCATTTTGGGGCAGAGCTCTCTGAAGTTCGTGCAAGGAGATCACAGAAAGCATTCCTCAGTAGGCCCATGAAACTGCACTGAACAGTAACATATATGTAGCAGGTAAGGTACAGAAATAAGGAGGAATCCTCATGAATCTGGAACAGGCTGCCCAGGGAGGTGGTGGAGTCACAGTCCTCAGAGGTGTTCAAGTAACATGCAGATGTGGCACAGAGGGACATGGTTCAGTGGGCAGCGTTAGTTGTAGGTGGACGGTTGGACTAGATGATTTCAGAGGACTTTTCCAGCCTTAATGACTCTATGATTCTTTCCTAGTAAGCTAAAGCAAGAGCCGAGTTTTGAAAGAGGATTGTTGTAGAGCTGGTTGTAAGCAGTTATTTAGCCAAAGAGTTTCCCTTGTCACTTTTTGGGAGATCCAGCTTAAAAATAAACCTGTCCTGAAAATGTGCCTATTTGTCTCAGCTGACTACACAGGGTGAACAGTGCAATCTGACTTTCAACCTACCACCCAGTTCTTCTCCACGTGATCCCACCAGTAGCTGAGCCATGCTGGCACAAGGGGCAAGAATTGCTTCAAATCCTCACACTTTGTCCACATACAAGGACACCCACACATGCCTTCATTTTCTCATTTGCCTACACCTACACATGCCTCATCACAAGGACAGGGGATGCAAGAGAAAACGCGAGAGGTGTAGTTAACAGCCTGAACAGGGGACAAATGGAACTAGCAATGCAGAAGCACAGGGTGGAGGAAGCAGCCTATAACTTCAGCGGGGTGAGTCTGTTCCCCAAGCCGCTCCATGTCATATTTGCAGCAAACAAGCCTTGAGCCTGTTCTGGTCTGCTGACTTAGAACATTTCAGAGGCACTCTTCTGGAGCATGCTCCTGAGCACATCCTGCCTTTCCACGGCATTATGCAGGCTCGCCTCCTGGATTCTATCACAAAATGGAAATTCAGGGATGAAAAAACCACAGTCCTTTCAAAAGGAGTCAGAGCCTGATTTATGGCTTTATGTCCAGCCAATGCTAG
Organism: Alectoris magna; assembly: GCA_030625065.1. Classification (NCBI taxonomy): domain Eukaryota; kingdom Metazoa; phylum Chordata; class Aves; order Galliformes; family Phasianidae; genus Alectoris; species Alectoris magna. The sequence goes on from CM060560.1 coordinate 115,514,849, forward strand.
CTTGCTTCAGAGATTCAGATTTTCTCCAAAGAGAAGGTTATTTCAAAACCCCCTGAGCCAGAAGAAGATATGAAAGAAAGTTCCTGGTGCCCTCTGCAACAATTCCCCAGTAAGACATTTGGTAGCCAGCCAAAAGAGAGCTTCAGACTCTCTGCATCAGCACAGGACACATACATAGCAGTGAGTTACAGACTAGGCTAGGTCAGAGATGGCTGTGTGGGCTTGTCATAGCAAAAATGATTTGCCAGGCATGAAGCATAGAATGGTGTGGATCAGAAGGAACACTAAAGATCATTGAGCTCCAACCCCCTGCCATAGGCAGGGTTGCCACCCCCTAGGATCAGGTTGCCCAGGGCCTCATCCAACCTGTCTTTGAAATGGCTTTAGGGTGCACCTCTGCAATAACCCATCCACCTCAGACTTATTTTCTATTACTCCATCACCCGCTGCACCTATTTTTGTTGTTCTACCTCTCCGAGACCTCATGCTGCAAGCTTGGATGAGAAATCCAAGCTTGGATGCCGAGCTTTCTCAGCCTTGACACCCCTCTCAGCACAGCTGCACCTTCCATGACCTGCCAAACACAAGAAACCACAAAAGGACCCTTTTTTAAATGACACCCGAGTATTGCAATAGGATGTACCTTGCAAAGTTTACATCCTGAGGCAGTCCTGGCTGCCTGTGCAGCATGCTGTCCATACCTGCACAACCCCCAACCCTGTACCACATCCACTTAGGCATTCCTGACATTCTCATATTTCTTCCTGAAACTGTGACTCATGAGACGACAGGAAAGATGCACCTGCAATGGTCCCCTAATTCCCACAGCCTCCCTCCCTCTAGATGATGTACAGTGGTTTCAGAGCAGTACTTTAAAACCTCACGAGTCAAACCCTAGTATCCCTTAATATTTGATCCCAGCATGTAAGTGGTGCCTCATGCTGTTTCACTCCGTGACCTCAATATCCAATTCCCGTTCCCCTTGGTTGCTTCACTTGCAGGAATAATGCCATCTGTGGTGAAGATAATACCCTGTAGCAACTCCTGAGTACACGTGGCTGCTCTGATTTCCTCCACAAACCCCCCCTACAAGGCAGGGCGAGGTGCTATGTGCAACCCACATGTTGAGCTACCACAAAAAGCTGTAACAGCAGCTTTTTTAAAACCTCAGGCTAATCCTATTAACTTCTAGCAGGTGTGAGAAGGGGTTGATGCACCCAGCCCTATGCCTCCCACAGGTACAGAGATGGTCATGACGCTCTCCTGCCCTGAGAGACAACTGCAGAAACATTCTCCCACATGCAGACCTATTCACAAGCCCGCCCCATGCGGTTCTGTTCAACGTTGTTTTGCTGGGAGAGATAAGCTGTACATACGTTGTTGCAGGGTAAGGAGAAAGCAGAGCTGCAGGTCTCCATCAGAGGTAGGCACAGGCTTCTGAGAGCAAGGCTTCAGAGCACGGCTGTGATTTTATCTCCCTTGTCCATTTGTCATTAGCATCAGTTCCTGATTTGGTGGCACACAGAGATAGCCTGATGCGATCTCTATTGTCTCTCTTTGTTCCCCCAGGGTTAGGCACTGCTTTTTCTCATTACGTTTTTGTTGAAAAATGTTTATCACGGCAGATAATCTGTGAAAAAGCTCCTTCTTGAAGCCATTTGTCTTTTAGCCATAGGAGTAGGAAGTGTCTCACAGTTTCAGTCCCTCTTCTCATTTCAGAGGGTCATTCTTCTCTTTCACAGCTCCAGCTCTGGGCATCCAGCACCACTTGTGGTCTGTGTTTTTGCAGGGACAGCCAAAATCAGGCTTGACATAAATATTTTGGGTGTAGAAGTGGAGGAGAGGGCACATTCCTCAGATCAGGCTCCCCGATCACTTGTAGGACTAAGCCTGTTTGCATTCACATCTCAAATTTGATGTTCCTCATCCCCATCAGCAGGCACCTCTCTCCACTGTCTCAAGACAGGGGTAGCACTGCTAGGTGGGTTAGGACAAAGCTCTGCAGAAAAAGACATTGTGCTTTCATCACTCCGATTTGGGTTTTTAACCTCTGGTGCTTTAGAGAGCAGAGCTGGCTGCTTTAAATCAAATGGCACAAAGTGCAGTTGCCTTTTCTGCATTTTGATTAGAAAGAAAGAAGGAGAAAGATTCTGTTCTGTAGATAACTTTATGGGAGTCACTGCGTAATGCAGACAAAACTAAAGCGAGGTTTGGATTTTTCATCTCCTGGGAAATCTGAAGATTTTTTTCATCAAGAAAAAGAAATCATGAAAAATTGAAATTTCTTCTCTTTCCCAAGGAATGGAAATTCTGATACAGAATGTTGACATCTCTGATCAGAACAGAGCTTTCTGATGATCCCCAAGTCACAGCATTTAGTTTTAACGGGGAAATATTAAGCGTTCTAATTTAAAGCATTTCAACAAACTGCGTGTTGCACTAACACAGCTGCTTACATGAGCTGGCTGTTTGGCTGCTTCCAGGCCAGACTGCAGCTCCAATAACGTGCTCTGAGGCACAGGGTGCTGCCTCAATCAACCAGCCAAAAACCACTGCACTGCCTTGTGGGTTTGGAGATCTTGGGTTGAACACTGTCTCCACACGGTGGAGAAGGGCTTGTTGGAATGGCAGTCTGTGAAAGCAATGCACCCAAAGGAAACGTAGCTTGGAATCAATTTAGAACTGAGCTGAACTGCATTTTTTGTGTTTGTTTTTTTTTTTCCTGGAGGGGGGGGGAGTAAAAAAAAATAAAAATAAATTGGTGAGAAACATTTTCATGAAGGTTTGGTACAGGTGGCACTGTGGAGGGAACAGGAAATGTATCCTGTGCAAATATATCATTATTACTTAGAATGAGTTTCACCGTGGACCCAACATGCCACCTCCTTTCCACAGTGATAGGACAAGGCGAATGGCTTTAAACTAAAAGATAGGAGATTTAGGTAAGACATCAGGAGGGAAATTTTCACAGAGAGGGTGGTGAGGCACTGGCACAGCTGCCCAGAGAGCTGTGGGTGCCCCATCCCTGGAAGCACACAAGGCCAGGTTGGACACGGCCCTAGGCAGCCTGAGCTGTTGGGTGGCAGCCCTGCCCAGAGGATAGGGTTGTAACCAGGTGGGCTTTAAGATCCATTCCAACTGAAGCCATTCTGTGAGAAACACGTCCCGCTTCTACATGAACACACAGATCAGAACTCAACATTGAGAAAACTCAAACCTGCACGTGGAAACCTGCAGAATTCATAAACATCTTTGCAAAACTGAAGAGAGGGAATAACATATTCTTATGTCCTATACCACACGCAGTCTTACACGTGCACACAGAAAGGCGCATGCAGGACTTGCAGTCTTCTTTTTTTTTTTTTTTTTTTTTACATTGTCCTGAACTTGTCCTTGGACCAGACACAGTTACTGATAGATCTGGTCCCAGACACACACAGTCTACACTCCTGCCATTCACAGATCACCCAAGCTTCCTCAATAGAGTGGATCTGGCAGCTCCATCTCTGCTGAGACACGGGCCGTGGACGGTGCCAACAAGGAAAGGAAGCTCGCCAAAACCTTTACAGCAGCCCTGGGCTCATTCAGATTTTCTTTTGTGCCTGAGGGGAAAGGAAGAAGAAGAAAAAAATAAAAAGCCAACAAAAAAAAAATCCCAACAGCTGTGAATTTATTGACTCTCCCTTAAGAATCTCTGGAGCAGTGAATTCCACCTTCATGGTGCTGGCTAATTAGGCATTTATTTAACTCTGCTGCTGTTTGGGGTTGGTTTTTTTTTTTGTTTTTTGTTTTTTTTTAACGACTCACTGCTGTTGTTTGAAGTTCACTGTCTATTATTTGTAATAAAAAAGCCTCTGCCATATCTTCGCCTCATTATTCCTAACAAATAGCGCACTTCCTGTCCCTCTGTCCCCTCTCTGTCTCCTTCCTCGCAGCTCCCTGCCACCGTCACCTCTCTGCCCAGCATTCCCTGGAGTTTCAAAGCCCAGCTGTGAGCATTTTGTCGTCGGAGTGCTTCTGAGAAACTTCTGTCAGGGGCTCTGGCACAGCGGGGGCTGCTGAATAAAATATCAGCCCTTCAAAAGGGAATTAAGGCAGAGAACAAAAGCAGCAGGGAGAAGGAAGGGTAGAGAGGCCAGTTCTGCAGTCCTCTCCCACCCACTCAGCATTTTGAAAGCAGGAGCCCTTAGATGTCACTGCAACGGTGACCTGCAGATGCATGGGACAGCTGTGCTGACCGCTTACTTGATGCTAAGTGTCCTTAGTTGGACGGAAGAAGACATGAAATGCCCTTATTTCTGCTGCATCTTGAGCACAAGTTTTATCTGCTCCCAGCTATAACTTGCAGGACCTGTCCCAGTCTCTGACTTCTTTATGCTTGCCCAGTCTTCACTACAGAAGTAGTTATTCCAGTCCAACAAATGGCTTTAAAATACGTTTGTCTGTTTTTCCCCAGGAAAAAGACAAAGTTTCCACAACCAAAGAAGTATTAAAAAAAATAAAAGGAAGTGAATTGATGCACTTGGTTCTTCTCGATAAATTCTTGATCGTTGACTGTCACTCATCTTCAAGAAGAGCAAGGAGATTTGTGCAATTACAGGCCCATCAGCTTTACCTTAATTCCTGGGAATGTGATGGAACAAATGATTCTTGAAACCATCTCCAAGCAAATTAAGGACAAATTAAGGACAAATGAAGAGTGAGCAACCAGATCTACCTGTAGATGTCCCTGTTCGTTGCTGGGGAGTTGTACTGGATTCATTTTAAAGGTCCCTTCCAATTCAAATGATTATATGATCAGGAGACATCAGCGCGGATTTATGAAGGAACAACCATTCCTGACCAACCTGATAGCCTTCAGAAGATGAGAAAAGATCAATAGGTGCTGTTTATCTTGACTTTAGCAAATATTTTGAAACCATCTTCCATAACATTCTCATTGGAAAACTGATGAGCTACAAACTAAGTAGAGAGTGAGGCTGAAAACTGACTGAATAGCTGGGGTCAAAAGGCTGTGATCAGTGGCAAAAAGCCCACCTGGACACCAGTCATTTGTGGCATACTCCAGAGAGGGCCAATGTCATTTAATTTCTTCACTGATGACTTCAGCAATGGAACAGAGCACACTCTCAGCAAATTTTCAGGAGACCAAACTGGGAGGAGTGGCCGATAAGACGTAAGATTGTGATGCTTCCAGAGGGACTCTGCCAGGCTGAAGAAGTGGGCCAATGGGAATCTCAGGAAGTTCAGCAAAGAGGTACCCAGATTCCTCATACAGCGATACATGCTGAGAGCCAACTTAATGGAAACCAGCTCTGGAAGCCCTGGTGGACAACAAGATGTTGATACAATGTACCCTTGCAGCAGAGGCAGTCAGCAGCCTTCTTGGAGGACGAACATTGCCAGTAGTTGAAGGGAGATGATCTTTTCCCTCTACCCAGCACTGGACACAAATGGGATCAGTCCAGCAAAGAGCAGCTACAATAATTAATTAAGGACTTGAAGCTTCTGATGTATGAGAGCTGGGGTTGTTTATCCTCAAGGAAGGAAGACTCAGAGTGCATCTCATCAATGTGTATAAATACCTGCTGGCAGGCAGTCAGTCTCTAGTCAATGATATCCAGCAAAAAGGTAAGAGGTGGTAGGTGCAGACTGAAATACAGGAAACTCCGTTTTTATAAAAAGGTGGGTTTTTTTTTTGTTTTTGCTTTTGCTTTTTCCCTCCTGGAAGTATCATCAAGCCCTGGAATAAGTCATCAAGTGAGTCTGTGGAATCTCCAGCCTGGGAGCTATTCAAAACACATCTGGACACAGCCTCAAGCAACCTGTATCATGATGACCTTGCATCAAACAATGGAGTCCAACAAGACAACCTCCAGATCCTTGATGGATGTTTTGGAAGTGAGGTATTCAAAATGCAGTGCTGCATTTTAAAATTGGCTGCACTACAGTGATGTAAAGAGGATGTTCTTCCCTGTTCCATGCCATGATAACTTTCAAACACGAAGTCCCAGATTGGAGCTCTCTCATATTTATTCCTTTTAGCAATTCCCTTAGCTGCCTCAGCATTACCAGTTGCTTATTTTTACATCAAGCAACATATGTCCATGTTTTGGATGAAATGGGCACACTTTATATATAAATATGTATTTAATAAAAATATATGTTTATCTATATATAAGGAAGAAAATATACACATTCTTCTTGCCTTTGAAAATAAGTGATTAGGAGCAGAACATTACTGGAACTCATGTCCAGCTCAACCAGTTGTATTGCCAAAGAGCAGTTTCAAATTTCACCACATCTCACTTCAATGTATTAAAAGTCCTCAAATCACTTAGAAAAGGATTTTAATTTTTAGAATTCTATTTGTTTTTCTTAGGAGTTTAAAAGTAAAACAAATAATTTTACTGAAAACTAACATACCTACCCTCAAAGAAAAACACTGAAGTTTTACTCAGCTCCTCTCAGAAGACCAATAATTGCTTTAAAATTAAAAGCAGGGTTTTTTTCAGTCCTAGTTCTGTATTTGAGACTTCATCATTTACAGCGACTCCTATTTAGCAAATTAGATGTCATCTTACTAGTTTGTTTTCTTTAACGATCTGGCTCTCTTAGTGTGATTATAATAACTTTTCCACCATATCCACTGCAGTCAAATTATCATTTGCATCACTACACCTAGATTAGGAACATCCTGCCTCAAGTAAAAGACACATCAATAACAACTATTCCTGTGAAGAACAGGCATTACTGAAGTGCTGTAAAATATGACTATGAATAAAGAATAATTTGGGGTCTTCTTTAGCAAAAAAGACAGGGGCAAGTCACAATGACATTTAAACTTCTTTTAAAAGAGGAATTAAATGTTCTGTATGTCTGTGGTAGACTAAACAAGAGCCTACGGGATACAACTGCAGTAAAAGACATTAAATTTAAACACTGGGAAAAGCTTTATTGCTGGAAGGATAGATGGAGACTGAAGCTCCTTAGCTGGGTATGGCACTGAGAATACAAGTCTGCACAGTGTAGTGCAGAGTCAGCCCTTGAGCATGGTGGGGTACCAGATGATGTTGCAGCATTGCAGCAATGATATGAGACTTCAGAGGACACAGCAACACAGTGTCTTTAAAACCGAAAGTGATTTCCTTCACACTGGCATTGCTACCTGTTCACAAAACACTATACAGCACGAGCAGAAGGGTTCTTCCAACATTCAGGCACCACATTAGTTTGGCTAGGATTGCGGTGACAAGGATGACAGTCCTCAACAGATCTCCCAAGTTTTTCTTAGGTCAACAACGATGCCATCTTGTGATATGAGTTTTATAACCTTTAAAGAACTAGCAGTGATTATAACATTCTGTCTCAGCTCTACACCTCTTTAATGACCTAAGGGTCCTGGGTAGTTGGAAGTAGATGGGCTGGGATCTGAATGACCTTCTACTCTGGTTGGCAAATAGTACATGATGTCACAAGTTTGTTTCTGATTTAACACCAGAGCTGAAGAGCTAGACAGTGTATTTTCCATCAAAGTGTGCAAAACCAAAATACAAGGTTCCACACCCACACAAATATCTGGATGGGCATGCAGTGAACTGAGATGTGAAGTCTTGCTCCTGAACAAAGCTGACAGGATGGATACACAGCAGCATTAGCAAATATGGCTCCATGGATAAATTTATCAACCTGTTCTCTGGGACAGGTCAATAAGCAGAAGGATGCATTTCTGCCTAAAAGAGATAAGCTCAGCATTCGGGGATATATAAACATCAGGGCAATCCACTCCACAATAATTGGGTCCTTTTGTTACAGAGCTGTAACACATCGATGGGAAAGGCAAATGGGAAGACTATATAGACTATAATCTATAGTACATATAGCTTGATCCTTGAAGCCTTCGCATAAGGTGTTCCTGGAGGGATCTGAGGAAGGTGATTCAGAGAATCAAGCTTATTATTACCAGCTTGCTCAAAGCACTGCATAGGGATCTCCGCCACCCCTAGAATAAACACATTTCAAAGTGCTCAGACATGGAAAGAAACTCAAAATTGCCACTTTAATGATGACAAATTGCCAATCAGGTTGGGATTCAGGAAGCTAAAACTTCAATTCCAAAGCCTAGCCTCAGGCCATGGCATGTCTGAAGCACAGGTGTGATAGAATGGGCTCTCATAATGCTTCGTTTACTAATGGGATTAAAGAGATTCCATTAAATCACTTGTAGTTATAAGGCTTTCACCTTATTGCACTTGCATCTTGAAAAGGTAAGCGTTACTCTATGATTTGACACATTTGACTTGGAAGAGATTAAATGAGAACTTCAAACTGGCTGCTAAAGTAATCCAGTATCAAAAGCCTCACTCGAGCCCCAGGAGTTTGGTAGCAAGGTTGATTTGAATTGTGGTATTGGATGTGGAACTGAGAAGATCCTTTCTGACCACTATAGGTGTTTTCAAATGGAAGCTGCCTATCTGTAAAGTTCTTACAGGTCTGTCTATGAAGGCATTTGTTTCAGGCCTGTAAGTATCCCAAATTACAAAACAGGTGACAGTCTCAAGGCAAGTCAGGTCATAGGCAGAAATCTGGCAACCAGAGTATTCAAAAGACAGCGAACCCTCACTGATCAGTCAAGCGCTGAATTTCCTCCATTACACTAAGTACATTGCATTCCACATCTGAGACAATTTACTGCCTGTAGCTGATCTACCACCGGCAAAAAATAATTCTGGAATTTCACAATAAGCTTGATGATCAAATGCTATGAAAGACACTGCATGCAAGAAATATACCTCAAAAGTGGCTAACATGGATGAGGAATTAAAGGATGCGAGTCCAAAGCTCAGAGCTCTGTCAGTTACTTGTTACCATTTCAAACCCATAATTTCATTTCTTCCATTGCACCAGAGAGAAGTAGCTATGAACATTAATAAAAAAAGCCTCAGAGTGTCTTGAGGTACCTCATTAGGCAAATGTAAGTGGGGGCAATTTATTAGCATGCACAGTTCCCCTAGTGCAGCCCCTCAATAAGGGGAAAGCCCTGATGTAACTACATAGCATGAAGTTTATGCTTGCCAGAGGAAAGATGTTCAGCATGACAGCTGCAGCCTGACTAAGCATCTCACCCAGGTTGTTACTGAGAAACAGCATTAGCAGAATACGATACCTTTTTCGCTGTGGTCTCTGCCTACTGAAGCATTTGAGAGACACATTAGAATGCAGGAAGATGTACATGGAGAAAGCTTAATGTTATATTAGAAAGTGCCAAGATCTCCTCAGGCAGTCATATCAGCAACTGTATATTATCATTACGCATTTAAGGAAAAACAGTAAGTACCTTTTGTCACTACCCCCCGCGGTCACAGCATTAGCTGCAGCTCCTAGACAGAAACTACCCAGACTATAAACTACCTGCAACAGTAGCCATGCCACTGTCCTCTTTTACCCCATCCTTAGGCATCTTTATTCCAGATTTTCTGGCACATAGGTGGTAGGGCAACGGTTTGAAGCTACTCAGGGAAAGCACAAGCTTGAAACTGTCAGCAGATGTTTTACTGAGCATCTTGAGCAAATTTCACAGTACATGGCTGTTACAATTAGCAGCAGAGTATTAAAACAGACTATGGAAGTATTTGGGGAAAAAAAAACAGACACTCACTATGTACTACAAGAGTACTTATGCAAGGATTATGAGATAGTGATCCAGCCCAGTTGCTCTGATTCTTGCTAAAGTTGCCAGGAAGCTCCCTCCTGTGCCCTACTGCTTTCCCAATTGCTGCACCTCCAGACAACAGAACCCTAAGTTTCCAATTTGCCACAACAGTAATTTCAGATTATCTAAAGAAAAGCCACAGACAATATCTTATATTGCAGATAGAAGTTGCCCAGGATATTCCAAAGGATAAATTTTATAAAGGAGAATACTGCCTCCTCTGTACTCCATAGAATTTCTTGTTGTCTCAGCAATACTCTCTCCCTTTCTTCATGAGGGTGAAGGCTGTCCATATTAGCACTGTATTCTCTGGAACAATGCACACGTGTCTACTACAAGATGGTTGTATCAAATGCTACATAATGCTTAGAGAGCTCATGTAACCACAGGAAAAGGGAAGATAAGCAGTTTCTATTACCCTTGACATCCCTTTCCTTCTAATCAGGGCATTTCTGAAGTATCGCTCCAAATATTTCACTTCATTCACTTGATACTTTTCAACCACTATGGTCTTTTGGCTACTGCCCAGCCTCTCTTGGAAAACAATCGATGTCAAGGCACAGAGTGAGAAGGATGCTTAAAGGAAAGAGGAAAGGCAAGAAAACAATCCTGAGACTCTTCTGCACATACAACCACTCCTTTTTGAAAGGTAACTGAAAGTAAGCCATTGACAGCAGAGGTGAGAGGCAGGGAAGGCATGTTTCAGCAAAAACAAATTATTAAGTCTTGTATTTTTTGTAACTGCATCTATACACAAGATTGACATATCCTTTAAGCCACCCTTAATAAAGTCCCCAGCCTTGCTACAGCAATGCAAGGAAGGCAATTTCATCTGCAGTGCATTTACAGCTCTGGTTTACAGGCTTTTCCTTCATAACCCAGCCCAGGTTTCTAGCTCTCTCTTAAGTCAGTGTTTTACTAGCTTGTAGTTTGTCAGCTAGTACCTGCAATGTTCAATTCTTAGCAACTCTTTCAAGATAAAAACAGAATAATAGAGCAGGGTGGAGTTTGGAAAGGAGATGACTCTTGAAGCCTGATCCTGAGTGGGAGACCTACAAGTATTTTTCAATTCCATTGATTCTGTAGACAGGCAGTAAGATAAGCAGAGACTGAAAATTCTGGACATGCCTCCAACACTAGCACCTTGGAGTGTGTCATAGCCAGAATGGTCTTGGCACTGTGACAACTGTATGATCCCTACCCAATGAAGACAAGTTCCAGATGGAAAGGAATAAATGAGAAGCTTATGCGGGAAGGCCATAAAACTACCACTATTTCTTCTTAAATGGTAATTTTGATTTGGAACTTAAGAACAGCTTCTCCAGGTCAAAGTCGAGGTCCAACTGGCAGATCACAAAATCATAGGGCTGGAAAGCCCCTCCTACCCTTCCTTGAGGAATAAGAGATGGCCCTATCTTTGTTATATTTACAGATCTTTGTCTAATCACTTCTTGAAAAAATAAATAAATCAAGAGACTACCACGTTCTTAAGGCATCTATTCAAGTCTGCTCTTTCTTCATACTCTCTTCACCAGCCCAGAGGGAAGGTTACTCAACATCCTCCCCCAGCATCTTGTAAACAAGCCCTCTTATGTTCCCATCTACCTGTATTACAATACTTCCCCTAAGAGGCTGTCTTCACAACGCTCCTTTTCCCTAGAGCTCATTTCTCTGAAGCTGTTACAAAGACTGAGCAAAATACTCCAGATAAAGCCTCCTTAGAAGTATTCCCCTCCTTCTTTCTATACAAGCATCATTTTAATCCTTCCTTCAGGACTGTTCCTACCCTCCCTCCTTTTTCCCTTTGAAGATGGAGTGATACTCCTGCCATTTTCAGATCATTTAATCCACCAGGCCTTTCCTAGCACTGCATTTGATTTCTCCTTCCTAAGGGTAAATCTCTACACTTGTCTTGAATTTCATCTGTTTCATTTTGGACCGTATCTCCAATTGATCAAAATCATTTTCAATTCCAAATCAATCTTCCCAAGCCCTTGAAGTCTGTCCCAGTGAGAAAAAGAATAGTCTAAAGCCAGCATAAAAGGAACAGAGAAAAGTTGCACTTCTGTAGAGCTAGCATCATCAGGCTTCAGGATAATCATATAGTGTCACAGTAACTATTCACAGGTGGCTTGAGTTGTGACAAGTAGGAATCATGCTCAACAGCTAGTGGCAACATATTTTGTTGCTATTATAGGTAAAATTTCTTAATATTATCGTTGCTAACAGAAAGGAGGAAGAGGTGTTATGTCAGGAGCCTGACATGAAATGAGCATTCCAGGAGATCTAGAACTCTGCTTTCAAGCTAGGGGGAAAAAATTGCTTTTCCTGCCTTAAGAAAATAGTTACTTGGGCTTGAGTTTGGGAGAGCCAACATTTCAGAGGTAAGAGTGGAATAATGTTACACCCTGAGAATGTAGAGGAGTCGAAGTACCAATGTAAAAATTTTTCAGTGCTTCCAGTTGTTTCCCAACCTGCTCAGACACTGAAGTACCTTATGTAGAGTACTATCAACAGCTGCTCAAAGGAGAGAAGGTGAACAGTTGTGGTGGAAGTGGAGAGCTCCAGGTCACAAAAAACAGCCTATTTTTGATTTGTTGCCTCTTGCTCCTTCCTTGGGATTCAGATGAAAGCCAGTCTTTAAAGCACAGTGTCCATAAGATGTTTAGTTTAATCCAAGCTACCGGAAGCTTCTTCATTTTGCCACTTATTATCTAATTTCAATGATTCAAGCACTACTTAAAGGCACCATATAACTGGTCTCATCAAGACAGTATTTGGCAAATCAAGCAACTTGACTCACTGCCTTGCGAAGTAAGGTTTTGTTTTATTCCAGAGATGTGCAAATCTGCAGGTACTTGTGTCATAACTCAGGCTCCTCACAGCATAACATTCTGCTTCCCCTTTTCTTTTTCCCTACCTTTTAAAAGATAGCAGAGTATCAATATACAAGTCTTTTTGTCTTTAATAAACTTACCCTTCTCTTCACTAAAGAAAATAACTTCTTGCACCTTTTCCACTGACCCAAAGGCCAAACAGTATTTCCATGCCATCCCACAGCATGGCTTCCAGATTTTATTAACCATGTTAGAATTCTCTTCTGTTGGACTGAATCCCAATTAAGCTACTTCCATTTTAACCCTTACAGGGAAGGACCCATATTCTGGTGCGGTTCTGTACATGTCATTTTAGACTGAATAGCCATGACTGATTTAACATGAATCCTTGTGCCCCTTCAAAACAAGGCACTTGCATTTTTCCATCCAGACACTATATTTTGTGAGAATCTGAAATAGGCTTCCTCCCCACAATAGTTACTGTGGGAATAGCTCTAAGGGAACCAGGGAAGTTTATCAGTATAGATCATACTGTACTTCATTCTCAAAGGACATAATGGTTACCTAAAAATCAGTGCTACTCCACATCTGGTCTTCAAACCTAAAGGCCTGGAAATCTAGGACAAGCACACAGCTAAACAGATACCCTTCTTCTTTAGACAGCACATGGCTTAAGTACCTCCACAGTCCTGCCTACATCCAACATGAGCTGGTACCCCAAACCTCAGGACACGTGACCTTTTGGGGCCACATCTTCACTACAGAGAGCAAGGCTGATGCCTCCCATTTTCTTAGTCTCCAAGAAAAGCACTAACCTCTCAGAAGGTTAGTGAGGTGTGGAGGGATTCATAGTAGCTGAGACACAGGCTGATGCACTACAGTGAAAGTAAACCTATGAGGAAAGAAGCAGAAGGAATTGAAGTGAATCCACATGGGTTATTAGCCCCACATTAACGTTTAAATACTGCATTATTTCATCATTTGCCAAAGCTCAGATGAGCCCTAACCTTCTGCAGATAACTCAGGAGGAACTAAAACTGGGGGGGGAGTTGGGATGGTTTCAGTCATTTGAAACACTGGTGTGAGAACTGCAAGGCCTGGATCAACAGATAGAAGTTCAAGGCTATTCTTCAAGAGTCCATTTTAAGATCAGAAACTATTTCAGACTGCTTTTACCCTAGAGCTCCACAAAATTTCTACATAGAAATTTGATACATCTCTACAATATTAAAGAATTAAAAAAAAAAGAAGCAAGTGCATAGAACTTGCATTCAGAGCTGTGCCATTCCCGTAAGGAAAAGACAACTAGAGAAAGGGGCCAGTGAGGTTCTACTGAACACCCTCAATTTCTGCATAGTTTTATTATTATTATTATTTTTAGAACCAAAACAGCAGGCCTTGTACAGGAACTTATCAGACTAGATAAATCTTATCAGTCCATTAACACCTGCTGGAAAGCAGAATCCACCAAAGCCAAAGTGCTAACAATTAAGCACTTTTCAGAAGAAACTTGCAGAGAAAAGCTTTTCCCAAGTTACCTATAGTCTGTATAACCCAGGAAGGGCAAGATCATCTATCGTTAACACCTTTTCTGTTCAAGTCTTCCTAAAAATCATTATCTGAAAGTGTTCTGCTGTGCAACACTCCCAATATTCTGGCTCCTCACATTGCTGTCTGCCACTAGCCAATTCTTGTACCCTGTGGTCTCCAACCTTCTGCACAGGAAGAATCAGAAACAAGCATTGCAGAAATTTCAGAAAGGCATGACTTCACTTTCATGAGCATCCACCCCTGAATGTCTACCGACATTGGAAGGATATGGGAAATGAAAATATGTCAAGACTTCCATGATAGTCTCAATACAGAAGTCCAAGGCACAGACTGCAGGAAAAAAAAAAAAAAAATTCTCATTCCCATTTAAGTTTAGAATTACATCTGCAAAAGATTATGGTGATTCTACTTTATTTCCTTCAGTCAACTGATTTTTTAATTCAGGTAACTTAAAGGAGCAAGACTATATTTTAGTGTCTTCCTCAAGGATGATCCTATTTTATAACTTATCCAAATCCTAAATTACATGGAATATGAATCTTTTCTTACCCAGAAAGTGGTTTTGCCTACAGAAAGTGGGAACTGGTACTGAACAGAGGCCTTACTTTTGATGGCTGGTCAATAACTCTTATTATGTCTCCTTGCTTAGAGACAGCAAATCCAGTTTAGAGGTGGTACATTCATCTCTAGTGACCACAGAAAAAGGACCACCAAATATATGCCGGATTATGACAGAAAGACAGCAGCCAGCCCTTGTAAGATGATATCATTTGCGAGGTGCCATTTATTATCTCCTTGCAGTTCCCTTTGGTCAGTAAGAAAGAAAGCTGAGCCAACTCTGTCTTCCCCATCTCAAGGATCAGCTTTACTCACATGCTCCTTACCTGCAGCAATTCAGCATTTCTTACTGCTAGCCAACAAGCAATCAGGCTACAATCCTCTAGTAGGTTTCAAGAGCGGGGCTGTTAATTGCCTGTAGCTCTTCAGGACAAAAATTGTGTTCTGTTAGGGTAAGTTATACAACACAGAACTAGGAGTTTAACTAGCAGCTATAGCCAACAACATAGTGACTCTGCCAAGGCTGGTGTGTGTTAAAGAACTATCTTGCTGAAGTCTGTAGGTGCTGCCAATGCCTAATATCAAAGCTAAGGTGATGTCAGGCCCAGAACAGCTGGTTCTCATGAAATTGCATCACCTAATGACATCCTGGAATAAGGGCTGGAAAGCTGTCAGAGAGATGATGTTTTGTGTTTGTTTTCATTTTCTTTTTTAACAAAAAAGTCAAATTGTATATGCAGTATTACATCAGTCTTAACAGGAGAATACTTCTATGTTTTAAAAGGTAAAGAAGGTTGGAAAAGATCACGCCAGAATATCTAACATCCCAGGGATGGGATTGCTGTTTAGTTTTGTTTTTAAACTTAACAGTTTATTCTATTACTCTCGCATTTTAGAGAGACTTGATATTACTTCACTGAAGATGTAAGAATAGAAAAGTGCTTTACTGCACAGTTACAATCACTAGATATTATATTTAATACTGTCTTACTCCCAGGGGGATATTGAACTATCAACTTCCTGAATCAATATGAACTTCACAGGAAAGGAGGTCACTGTGTAGCAAATCCTAGTTGGAATCCTGCTTAAGGCAGGAGGGAAGAGAACATATGACTATCTGTAATTCATTTTCAGTAGAAAACATGCCTTTTAGGAATTAATCCCAAAGTTCTTTTTTGAAGTTGGTTAGCTGCAGCCACCACCAGGGTCACACAGATGATTTAAAATTAAAAAAAAAAAATAAATAAAGAAGATAATGATAATAATTTAAAAACTTATTGTATTTTAACTACCAAAAAGGTACTACATAAATGGTACTATTTAGTTTAATTCAAGAACCCTTAAGGATGCTTTAGAGCTGTCTAAGAGAGGATCACCTCATGATGAAGGAGGAGGATTTAGATATTCGTTTATTAATTTATTTAGACAGCGGCATTTTGCCTTAAAAAGTACAAGCTACTGAGTTGGATGCTCTCCTTGGAGTTACATTAGCTCTGTACTGAGTTGGCTGTAGATCTGTTTTAAAGACTGAAGATCTCTCATTATAAGTCCTTGGTATCGTGTTCCACAGTGACATGTAAACAGCTAATTACAAAGCTCATTCAGTTCTCAATTCCTAGAAGCCTTTACCATTGCCATTCCAAGCCACCTGCGTGGTGACACAGAGAAACTCAATCCTTTGCATCATACCAAAGATCTTTCCCTTTACACCTTGCCCAAGAGAAAAGCTAAGGCAGCTCAAGGCAACTTGTCTGGGGCTGCTTCTAGAAGCATCTACAGCCAGACAGTGGTAACAAGAAGATTCACACCAACTTGATTTCCATTATGAAGCTTACTTGTGCTTCACAAGCCATTCTTGCTTTTATCATCCTTACCCTGAGAAGCATTTGCATTTTGCTTTCAAGTGCAAAGGACAACTCCGCAGAAGTCCCTCATAACGTTTGCAGTGTTACCCCACTACAGAATCCACCGAATCCACCCATTCATGCCCCTTCCATACTGATGTCCACTTCTCAGAGGAGGAAGCAGCAGCTCTTTTTGCCCAGAACATGGAACACAGGAAAAGCTAAAATTACTCACTGCAAGTATTTGTGCTGGGCTGGGAGATGCCAGACACTATTCATTGCTGCCATCAATCCCATTCCTCCAGGACAAGGGTATACATATCTATTTTGGCTTCCATTGACCACAGCTGGTTTCTATCCCCTTATTGAGGGCTATTGAGTTCTTATCTTCAGAAAAACAGCAAGTTACATAACAGCAGCTGAGACCACCTTTTTTTTTTTTTTAATTTTTAATTTTTTGTGAGATTCTCGGGAGTCCCACTGTCCAGGCAACATTATATGACAATATTAATCATCTTTCCAAGGCAAAAAAAAAAAAAACAACAACAAAAAAAACACAGCCAAAGCCATCATTCCTGGCTTATAGGCTTTTGTTTCCAGTGTAAATGAGCCTGGAGTTAAGCTGTAACCAAGTAATACACTCAGCTAAAATGTTAAGAGCCATATCCACAAAGGAGACTCTAAATATCTATTTTCTCTATAACCTAAGGGGATTGAAATTGTCTACTTTTGATCCAAATAGTCTAAGAAGAAGCAACGGGCATCAGCAAGGCTAGCCTAAGCAGGTCCTGTGTTACCATACCTCTATCACTTGTTCTCCCCAACTCAATGCTCGGAAAATGGCAAGGCAGTATGAACAGTTTAAGTCAGTATTGCCAAACACCATTAGCCAAGCATTGACAATGGCTTCATTGCACTTAAGATGGTTAAACATGTAAGCCTAGTAGTCATTTAAAAAGTCACATTCTTCTCTAGCTTAGGAAAGGTAAAAAACACTTCAACAGAGGCTTGAAGGTTTCTCTCAGTTTTAGAAAGTGCCACCTCTCCAGTCTATCCCACAGTCTAACAGCTAAGCAAGTGCTATGGCATGAGTTTCTCACCTCATGGATTGGTCTGCCTTCCTATATCACTTAACATACATAGCAGAGGGAACAGCCACTGTCAGAGCTCTCCTGCAGCTGAGATCAGACCATCACCGGCTGCATTATGCAGAGGATGGGGTTCTGCCCAACAAAATCCAGGCAGGAAAACCAGTCAAGACGCCTCACATTCCCAGATGATAACTACATGCCAACAGCCATGCTATCCACATTCCGCTACTTCTTCCAAGCGGAGCACTTACATTTCTTCATACAGGGCCATTTATATCTTCATGTATAAGGCCATTTCATACATCTAATTATCTTTCTAGAAAGAAATTACTGTTTCTCAGGTTTCTGCAGTCACATAGTCCTACGCGGAGAGAAGGTTCTTCAGCACCAACCACAGGAGCAGTTTTATCATTTCCCCCATGTGAGCTCAGAAGGGATAATTTGTAGAAGAATCCCAAAGGCTGCACACACAGCTGCTGTGTGATCAGACAACAAGAACGGTTTTGGAAGGTTGTCCTTGTCCCAGCCCTTTAGTCCTTTCACCCAGAAAGGTCACAAGCAGCTGCTCTCACTCATACCTGTGAGTGTTATCAGCTTGCACACCATGCTCTAAAGCTGACCTGTAGAGAGAGAGTGTAAGAGTTCTTTCAGGAGAGTTTTCTTGGGCAAAATAAAGAGAGAGAGAGATCATATTACATTCCTGGATTGGAAAGAGGTCGTTTTTCTGACCCCCATGGTTGAGTTGGTTTTACCACCAAAGCCTCTGTAACTCAGAAACTTGTTAGAAACCCCCACTTACCTACACTGGAAACAGAGATTTAGTTTAGCAAGCTGACACACTGCTCCAAAGCCCCACACTCCTGTGTGTTTACTCCTCTCCAGCCAGACAGCAATCATAGGCGCTTTCCTTATAAGCTTCAGCTCACCCATTCCTAATGCAGGATCAATGACCTCTGGAGTAACCGGTGAGAGATAACCAGCTTTTGTTCATAGCTGCTAGCGTGATGCACATCCCTCCAGCTGCCCTTCTCCTAGGAGAAGGATCAGGCTTTAAGAGCAGCTAGGATCAAGCCTTAGAGAAGCTTACAGCAATCAGAAGCTTAGCTGCTCTAAGCAGAGGAGGCCGTTCACCCACACAGCATCAGGCAGCAGCACACAGATGGACCTTACAGAAGACGCCTGGCACTCCCCAGCTTTGTCCACGAGCAGCATGGGCTCCCTGTAGAGAACGCTGAACTGCTGCACTAGTGACATGGAAAGAATAACAAGGGTAGAATAATAGGGCCCCTCTGGGCCACAGTTTTAGTGAGCATTGGCCACCTCGGCAGGACAGACGCTAAGGAGTTAGCTATCTTTTGCGCTGCCTTCACACCATTTTAAGCCACAGTGAATCAGGCACCATAGGTACACGAGGGAGAGCGCTGAGGGAAGGCAGTGATAGATTGGGAAAGCAAAGTTCTCTCAATTTTACACTCGGTCACCTAGCTTTATCTAGAGACAAGAGGAAATCTCATTCCACGTAATTCACTTACCCACAGTGCTCAGGAGGGAAATCACTGCAATGCTGTTTGCAGGAAGAGCAAGAAGCGGGCTCCTCCATCTGCAGCTGAGGAGGCAATGGTCTCCCAGCATAAACACATCTTTAAAGCTGTTAGAAGCCCTGAGGACCAAAGAAAAGAAGCAACAGAGCATCCTAAACACACTGCCCAAGGGAGTCCCTTTCCACTTTACTAGCTCCATCCTCTTTTCTCTGTCTAACAGCTCATAGAAAAGAAAAGCCTGCTTGCAGGGGGACACTTTTATAGCTCTTAATTGAGCTGCGATTGGACATTACCAAGGCTGCTGTCCTGCCCTTTTCAGGGAAGGCTGCTACCACCTCCATAGGATGGGCAGTTAGAAAATCGATTTGCACCTTGCAGCCATTCTCCCTGTTGAAATTCTGTCAGCACCTGCCCCGTATTTATCCACTTCTATTTGTTCTGAAATTAGTTTCCTAAATCCAGGCCTATTTGCTAAAGAAAAATCAACAGATTTCAGAATGGAAATAGAGGAGGCAGCATCTGAAATATTCCCCCACTACCATTAGCGGGTAAGAGTAAAAAAAAGTTATGGTTGGCTCCAAAAAAACACAACACAACATCCAAGTGAATGAATTCAGAAGGGAGGAAAGGGAAAAGCCTGAATTACACAAGAGGTCATGTTTATATTGTCTGCTCACACAGTGCTGAACAACAAAACATACTACTTGACCAATAATACAAACATTTCCTGTTCTTATATGCATGTACATGCACCATTTTTACATTTCTATTTAACATTTCTAAGTCTGAAGAAGATGAAGAAACTAGAAGCAGCAGCAGATCTCCAGAGATTGCCTTTTTT
Organism: Alectoris magna; assembly: GCA_030625065.1. NCBI lineage: Eukaryota > Metazoa > Chordata > Aves > Galliformes > Phasianidae > Alectoris > Alectoris magna. The sequence continues at coordinate 115,534,824 of CM060560.1, forward strand.
TTTTTCTCATTCTCTTCCCACATAATGGGTAACTGCACAGCTACCTGGAGTGGATTTATGCTGCACTGGTCGATCTACAATAGCCACCCAAGTGGTTTCAGGGTCACATCTACAAGGAGGTGAGTGTAAGCACAAAAATCACTGCTGCAGTGCAGCTGGAACACAGCAAACCTAGGACTTTGCTTACCATTTGTTTATGCTGTTGTCCTCCATAGAAAGCTCAACTGAGTACAGGAATGGAAAACACAGTGATTCTCGCCTATGTGGCCAATTAACGAAATGGTCTTACTTGTAGAGTGTTTTAAATTTCCAAGGTTCCTCTGCCAATGAGAACCACAGCCGTACTGTGAGGCAGAGGTATGCAGATGTCGCAGATGTTTTGATCTCTTCAGCCGAGACCTCTCTTTTCTTTCTGCTATTTTAATGTAAAATAGAAACCCTTCGGATTGAAAGGGCATGGAAAAGTCAAATCAAAAGTCACTAGTATAGTTATATTGTCAAAAGGAAGGAAAAGGAACAAATAAACAAATGGTAGAATGGAAACAATGGGACATTATTTATTTATTTATTTATTAAAGCTTTCTAGTTTTAGTTATCTGTGATATTTTTTGTTTATTCTGATAGTTCGTGCTGTCTTTGAACTGCCTGTGTTTTGTGATTAAAATCTTCACCTCAGGGATCTACTGTAGATTTTTTTTTTTTTTTAATTATTATTATTGTTATTATTTTTGCATAGTGAGTGGGATTTACAAAAGAGTAACATTAACTCAGTTCTGCTCCCTGCTGAAGTCAGGAAGGGGGCATTTTTATCATCAACGGCAATTAAAATAAAAATAAAATGGATCTATGGTACTTCTAAAAATCATCTTCTAGACATTGCTTTCCTTTTCCAAATGTCTGCACCCATGAATGTGCCCGCACCAAACACACCAGGGTGCCTAGGAATCTGGGATACAAAAATAACATGTGTGGTTGAGGTCCATTCTGTGAAAAAGAAAAAGCATTTCAGAGGAGATACAGGAATGGTAAGTAAACCAATAAGAAGTGAGAGTTTTTCCTCAGAACTACAGAAAACTGCTCTGTTTGGAAAGCTGATGTAGCAATAGTCTGATCCGAGGCACTGCAACAGGGCACCTCCAAGGCCAAGGGGAAGAGCTGCAAGCACACCTCTCCCCTTGGAGGACCAAGCCTGGGAAGGAGAATGGGGAAAGTGGGAAGCACTACCTGGTACCCCAAAGGAAAACCTAAGCAACACGGTGCCTGGTAAAGCAGGGGAAGGACAGGGGAAAGGCACCCAGAGATGTCTGCCAAAATCAAAAGCATCTCCTGAGCGTGTACATTTGTTTGCTTCTCTGCTGCAAGAAGAGCAGCCCCTGCTCCCTCTCCCTTCCTCTGATCATACAGTATTCATCAGCTGCCTTTCCCCTCCTGCCCTCGGATACAGGGAGCTCTGGTGGCTGCAGCACAGTCGTGCACCCCTCCAGCACTTGAATGCTCAGCAGCATGTTTGCAGGAGGCAAAAAACAAGGGCACTGGGAAAAGCATGCACTTCCAGAGCATCCTTTGTTTGCCTGGAACTGCAGACAGCAGTGCTGTGAAGGGGCATAGCCCCTGGCTCATCTACTCCTTGTCTTCGTGAAGCAAGAGAGGCACACATTTTCCTGGGGGTTGCCAGCAGGTGAGGTTTATTCTCGAGCTATAGCACAGCAAAGTCAGGGCCCTGTAGTTTTGCCATAAGACAAGACTGCTGAAGCCAGGCTCCTACTTTTGCCTGGGGTCACCGACTGCTGTATCTTCACTGCTGATGTGCTGATGTGCACTATTACAATGGGGTTAAAAAATCCTTTCAGAAAGCTATTTTTGACTCTGTGTGCATGCACGTGTGTGTAGACACACAAATGTAAAACCTAGGGTTGCTCATCCTCTCCTATTTCCTCCTCCCCACGGCATCTGTTTTCCCTCTTACGAAGGCAGGAAGATATTAATTTTTTGCTCTGCTAGTCAGAAGATTAGAAGTATTAAGATGTATGCAGCATAACAGTGTTTATTTAGGTTTTTGTGTTTTTTTTTTTTTTAATCTGAAGGCCAAAGAGAACTTAATTTAATTGGTGGAAAGATAAAATAGGGCTGCATTTACAAACAGGTTATCTTTCCACTGTCAACTCATCTCGCCTGCTCTGTCAGTCGGCTGAATTTAATTGTTCCAGGCCTCCCAGTTTTATAAAGCCCTTCCTCTCCCCTCGTTCCCCATTAGCCTGCCTCTACATAATGTATTCTCCTGGCAGGTGACTGTGGGTCTGCATGAAAGCCTCGGAAGAGCTCATGATTAAAAAAAAACACATTAAGCAAAGCTGGAAAAGCCCAGGGCCAAATAGTTAAATGTACTATACTAATATTTTACATGGAAGCAGAGTGCATTCTTCATCTGCAGCTATCATGCCTTGAGACCCGTTGTTTTTCCAAGAGTTTTATACAATTTTAAATGAAGGAGGAGAGAGCTGATAGGTTTTGAGACTGCCTGTTTTCTCATGCAGCTGGAAGAGATGGACCACAGTGGTCCATTCTGCCCCTAAATCTGTGATGCTGTGGGTAGAAAGATGTAGAAAAGACACGGTTATTTCTCCAGCAAAAAATACTCACTCTGGCATGACTAAGCAATAGAAACACCACAAACTATCTAGTCTGAATTCACTTGAGTGCTTGATACCACCTGCATAGTGGATTCAGTTCCCTGCTGCCATTTACCTCAGGAGGAGAGTTCGTCATCCTCCTTTGCCACCATTTGGTGCAGGGCCAGCAGTCATGTCACAGAGAAACTCCAATTAGGCACATAGATACACAGCTCCATGTTAGGGGTTAAGGCAGGCCATGCTGGATGCAAGGACATCTACACAGAAAGGGAAACTGAACTGGATGATGCTATTAACACCTAATTCCCTCCCACATATACCTCTGCTGCATTTGGGGTTGTATAGAGCCACGTGTGCCCTGTTTCACACATAGGTTTTGCTGCCTGGCCACAGCTCTGTGTGTGGCAGTAGCTACGAGCTATGTGAGCCAGCAAATGCATACTCAATTCAAGCACAGCTGGAGGAGCTACAGCCACTTCTTGATTAAAATTAGATTAGCCTACCCTACATGAGGTAGGTTTCAGCCAACTTACATCTGCTTCAGAGAACTATTTCCCCAGTCTCTCTTTAGGACAGCACCAGCACATTACCAAGCCTGCCAGCACTTTTCAGAGATTTGTCCACATTTTTAATAGCTCTACCCACACCATCCAAGAGAAGATGCAGGCTGGGCAGGCAAATGACTTTTTTAGGTCTTCAGATGAAATAAAATAATTCACCAATGGGCTTATTAAGGATGAGCTCGTACATATTAGTCTACCAAACTGACACTTTAAACTGTGTTTTAAATGTACTGCAGTCATAACATAAGACAGAACAGCAGCACATGGGTATTTTCTCTCTGCTCTCCTCCCTTTACAGGTATTTTAAAATCGCTCTATCAGTCCGCTTCTCAAACCTAGTATTGGACATTAAAATACAAATCTGTTTACACCTCAGGTTGACTCTAGAGGCTCCTGGTTGGTGCTGTTCCCATATGCAAACCTCCAAGCTCAAGCAATTTTCATGCTTCTTCCATTCTTTTGTCACTCCATTGCTACCACAAAGGCAGCAGACGTTCACAAGCAGGATCTTACCTAGCAGTGAGGAGAGAATGCAATACTCAACATTTAAATCAGATTGGTGGCTGAGAGAGGCGTGAAAGCTGAAAAAATTCAATGTGTTGGTGAATGTCAAATGTGATAGATAGAGTCTGAACTAGTCAAAGCAATTCTTAAGAGTTCAGCAATACTCTGCTTATGAGCATGCACTATCTTGATCTCCATCTTTCTCACACTGAAATGAAGATGTATGCTGAGCCACTGCTTTTCTGCTCTACCTGACTCACTTTACCAGGGATTGTTTACCCACGAGGAATGTACCTGGAATCTGCTGTGATTGTTAAATTCCTCTTCTCCCTTTTCAATTTTTTTCTCTTCCTAGTTGAAGTCAGCCTAAGTGAGAGTCAGAGTCCTGCCTTTACTTCCCTGGTCATTGAGCTATGCCACATGCATAAAAGAAAAGAATAGTGAAAAGAAATGCAAGTGAAAAGAAATAATTCACCTACCCTTTTCCATACTGTCTATCTCCCCACTCTCTTTTGTCCATGAAAAGGAAGAGACACAGGTCTCTCAAGAAATCCATTCAATGCAACAGTTGTTCTCCCCATTTATGAAAAACAGCCAAAATTTAGCTCATAGGTAAGCAGAAAAGAAAGAAGAAATGCACAGAAGTAAACACAGCCCTCTGAAATGTAGCTACTTTTATCTCACAATTTTTGGTTTGCTGCAATGAACTAACAAAGTTGCACTATACAGTAAAAAAACTGAATATCCTTATTTCCACACTGGAGATGGAGAAGAAATCAGAACATCATACAGGAGGGTATCCCCTACGGTACAGGAACCAATCTTCTCCTGTTGCAGGCAGCAGGTTAGGTAAACATCTTTCTCAAAAGATCAAACAACAACCTAAACACATTTGGTCGTTTGCCTCCATTGTAGTAAGAGCAGTCAAGACCTAAAGGTAATGGGGTGGGGGCTGAGAGAAAAAAGGGAGAAGAGCTGCATAACCTCAAGCTGTGGGAGTGCTCACTCACCACTAACGGGGAGCACAGGCATTCTTCATGCCTTCTTCTGTCTTTCTAAATACATCTCATCTGCACTAGTTGATCTGACTGTTCCAGAGTCCCATTTCTCTAGTGGTTAGTCACTCTCTTCTAATTTTCTGTCTATTTTTATTCATAGCCAGTTTATACTCATTTGCTCTTGTGCCAACATTGTCTTTATTTTAAATAGCTCTTCTCCCTCCTTGACGTTTATCCCCTTAACGTGTTTATAGAGAATAAGCATATCCCTTCTCAGCCTTTGTTTTGTTAGGCAAGTGGAGCACTTTCATAGTCTCCTCACATAAGATAAGCTTTCCATTCTACTGGACATTCCCATAGCCTTCTTCAGCATCCGTTCCTGCTGGCGCTCATCTAGCCATGTGAGTGCCTGGCACCAAAGACGATGTTCCAGATAAGGCCGTAGAAAAGCTTCATACAAAGTCATTAAAAATTCCCTGTCTGGCTCAGAAATCCTGCTTATCCTAAAACTGCATTTGCTTGTTTCTCACCTGCATCCCAGAGGTGCCTCACAGTTGTATTAGCTGATCACAGGATGACTAATACCTTGGTTCTTTTTCCCTTCTGTCATTTCCAAATTATGAATTTATTTATTCTGGCACATAGCAGAAATTCTCTTGTTAATCCCAAGAATGGAATCTTTTACTTATCTCTGCCTAATTTCCTGTTGCTTCTATTATCCTTGAGGCCACCCAATGTTTCCTTCATGATATCTGTTTTGTCTTGAAAGCGCCTCAGTTTTCTTTCATCAGCTAATTTCATCTGTGCGCTCCTTCTTTGCAATTTTATTCCTAATCCCTGTCTTCTCCAGCCTTCGGTAGTAATTTCCCATGTGATATCACCTTCTTGTAGCCCAAAATAAATGAGATTCAACGCAGCTTTTTTTTTTTTTTTCTCTATATAAAGTTAGTTAGTTCGCTTTCCAAAAGAAGATGTTTTGGTTAATTTGTGATGTCTCCACTCTGGCAAACATGGACAGCATTCTGGCCTCTTACCTCCCTCGCTGTATTTCAACTTTTACTACTTCCTTTGGATCTTTTGAGAATGCGCCCACACAGATAGATAGGTATAGAATTATACTGTTAAAAAGAAGAATAATTTTAAAATAAAAGAAAATGAAAATAGAAAAAAAAAACAAAAACAACAAGAACAAAAATCCCCAATTTCTAGCTGAATTATGATATTTTTCTTTTCTTTGTTGTTGTTATTGCTTTACATGCCCTCCTCCCCTCTTCAAACAACAAAAAAATAATCTGAGAAACTCTTACTATGGTCCAACTCAAATGAATAATTCCTCATTCTCCTCTAAATTATATTATACATTGTTTGCCTGACACTGGTGTAAAACCTCAGTTTTACAAAGGGGCTCTTGAACAGACGGACATTTCTCATCAAAAGAACTGCTGGAGTGGGCCAAGGTTAAGGTGTGGGCATTGTTGTTTAGGAAAGGGCAGAGGGGGGTGAGTTATCTACATACACCAGGTACTTCTGTCTCCTTTGAGACAGTGGGAATCCACATGCTTCATGTAAGCCAGGAGTTTGTTCTCAGAAATAATGACCTGCATTAATAATGTTGTCAACACCCAAGTGCTGGTGGCCTGTTTCCAGAGCATAGTGGCTGGATTCAAAAGGCCTGATTCACATAAGGCCAAGAAAATAAAAATCAAGAGGCTTATCAGAAGCTTCAGCAAGTCTTTTTACTAACCTCATTAAGCTAGCCAAAGGAAATATTTTAAATCCCAGCCAACTCTGGAGACCTGTAAAATCAGCTGGACAACACAGAGGTGAATAGGTTCCAAAGACTGAATGCACAGGGTCTGACAGGGAGAAACCAGATGCAATGGCTTCACTCTAAAACTAGTGCTATCATGCATTATTATCTCACTCCAAAATTCCAGGTGGGACCAGCGTGCATCACCTATCAGTGAATACCCACCTCATGTCTGACAACACACTTCTTGGCAATGAGGACTGCAAGGTAAAACTCTAGTGCATATTACCAGCAGAAACTTTCCCCAGGGTGCCATTCTAAAGACCCAAAGATCTCTAGAGATCACCAGATCACCCCAAAAAAAAGCAAAGAAAGATGATTCTAGTCATCTGCAGACAGTATCTGATTTTGCTTACTTTTACTCTGATTTTCTTTGGATAGTGTTATCATACCATCAGCATGAGAGTCTCTCCTAATAGCTATTGAGTGTATTGGCCAGTTTCAACTCAGTTTGGCAGAGAAGCACAAGTCTCAAAGATATCAAGCTCTAAGCAGTTTTGTGCAAAAAGCCAAGCAGGTAGAGGAGGACCTTTTAATGCCTTCACAGGCAGAAAAACTGTCATATGTGCTTGCCACTTAACAAACACCAGAAGACATACATGGGGACTTGGTCTTAAGACAAAAACCTGTAGAAAACTATGCTTCCTTGGCTTTATTTTTCACAGAACTAAGGTTTACATTAGACATTCAGGTCTCATCTGCTTTGGAAAGTTAAAGATGTGAATGAATTGCATCTTTATGTGAGACAATAAAATGAAATTCAAATTGTCGCAATAATGAAAGAATTCTTGGGCAGGTGTCAGACTCTGAATGAGCCCCAAGCCATTACTTCTGCCCTTTTATACCCACGTGTAGGTATAGTTCTATGTAGGATGCCATAGGATAGAAACTACACATAACACAGACATTGAATTTTTTCACGAGTCCTCATATAAAAGATGCATTGGGTTCCTGTAGATGTGGAGATTCTGTTAGGGAGAGCCTGAAGGAGTTGCTATAGGTTGGATCTCCAGATTAAGGCCTTTATGACAGAGACATTTCTCTAGGCCTAAAATAAAGATGTTTCTTTACTTGAATGAAGCTCTCAGCTTCATTCACCCTGTCTCTGCCCTCCACACAGCCACAAGGTGCCACCATCAAAATGTCCCTGTATGTATGCTGCAAGTTGTACGGCAAACTCCTGTAGCCTCCTGTCAGTGAATGATAACAAATGGGTCTTGAGGCACCTAAATTCTACTCTGTCTTTTGCTAGTTATTATAGACTTCAGACAAGTATCTTACTTTTTCTACCTGTATTTATTTTCTAAACAAGTGTTGACAAAACACAGTTAATTTCAGGAGCTGGCTAGCACTTCAACGAAAGGAGAATTTTTCTTAAATAATTTACATCCAGATCCTGCCATGCTCACAGTAAACAACCTTGAGTTTTTCTCTACTAAAATGGGGCAACGTTACCCAGAACACCTCCAACATTTCTAAATATTTGCCCACACCAGAAAATGCATTGCTTTAATGTTGTAAAAACAGAACAGCCCCTTAAGGCAGGCTCATTTCTATGTGCTTACAAGTGACAATCCAGCTCGAATAAGCTACACAGCTCTCCAGCACTTTCCACGTTAGCACGACTGCACCCACACTAAGAGTGGCTGATAAAACAGCATAAAATCACTTTTCTAAATGAACAATTAGAAATGGACACAAAATTTGCATAGAGATAGCAAGCTAGGGAGAGATGAAACCCTTCTCCCCATTGAGTTCTCTTTGTACAGCAAGAAAATTAAAATTGGTGCTAATGTTTGCACAATTCTATAAGCACGTGAAAAGGTATATAAGTATTACCAAAAAGTCAGGGCTCACTGTCAATGTTGCGATGCATAAATTTTAAAAATAAAAATCACACACACTGTGGTTTCAGCTCTATTGTAAAGCAAGAGGGCCTTCACGAGCATCAGACACTCATTGGAGTAAAGCTGGAGCCTGCCTCTACCGAGACAATTTCATTCCTTATTCAAACCAATTGTTTCTGCCTCTCATTTACATAAGCACTTTGCTCATTAACATGCTATAAAAGGAGAAATGAGTTGGGTGTGGGGAGGAGGAATGGGCCACTAATAGAATAAAGAAAACCTTTTAAACAGGGAAGCAAGAAGGTCACATCAACCCTAGGACGATAAGAGCTGAGGTCACTGAAAGCCATGGTGCCTCTCTGTCAAAACCACTCAGAAAAAGGAGATGGAGCTGATGCATATTCCTCACTCTTCTCTATATGCACATCTATCTCCCCTCTCCAGTTCTCTTTTCCTCCCCTGCTCTCTCCCACCACTTTCCCTCTCCATGCTGCTGACTCTTTTAAGCCAGAGCTTTATGGGCCAATTCTGCTCACATCCCAGCTGGCTTCCGTGTATGGAGTCCATTTTCATCTCCTCCAGCCAATAAAGAAACAGAATCAGAGTTTCAGGTCTTTTAGTAACTGTCCTTGAGGGACAAACCCAAAGCTGGTGGAGAGCAGAGCTGAACATCTACCCCCCAAATTACCCCCAGTAGGGCATAGAAAAGACAGTTTGGCATGGGACAGCTGCTCAGCTGTGCTATGTGTTAAGACTCATAACAAATTTGTGACGAGCATGATAAGTGTGCCTAAGGGGGAGGAATCAGCAGAATCTTCTGCCTCCATGCTGCACGCAGGACACATGGGCAGTTCATGGTCTCAGCCTTAGACACTGGCTCATATTACTGGCATGAGAGACAATCTGGCTTTCTCAATCTTGCTCCTTTGCACTGGCTCTCTCTTATTACAAGGATAGCTTGCTGCTCACATGGCTTCAGCCCATGAAATAACTCAATTTTCAGGGCTGGCTAGATTCACGCTAAATATCAAAGAAGAAAAAGAATGTATGAAGACTCCCCCAGATAATCTATCTACTGCAAGGAGTCTCTGCCCTTGCCATTGGATAATCTATTCCAATTAATATCCCTTGCAATAAAAGCCTGTTAATTTTTGTTTTTACATCAAGACAAGAAGACTGTTGCATTCATTTTGGCAGTAGCTTTCAGCATTTTGGAAGCTATTTCCATCAGTGTTGACTGACATGTATTAAAGGAACAAAATCACTAATTGTAGCATAGACAAGACTTAGACATAAGTGGTTAGGTGCAATTGAAAGCAAATACTTGTGCCAGGTACACATGTGCATATATTACTTATATTAGTCTGTGGAGAAAAGTGAGTAACGTGTAAAACAGCACACAGTAATAAGCAGCTCATAACTGCTGTACATGCTCTTTCATTGTGAATGATGTAAGTAGAGGAAGTATTGATGTGGAGTTACACTAGGGAACAAAAACTTCCTTTGATATCTATCCTCTGCCTCCGCCACGCCTTTTATTTTCTGAAACAGAACACTACCACAGAGTGGTACATTCGATATGACAGAAGGAAGAGATGCCATCCAGAGGGGCCTTGATAAACTCAAAAAGTGGGTCCTTGTGAACCTAATGAGGTTCAATAAGTGCAAGGTGTTGCACTTGGTTTGGGTCAACTGCAGATATGTGTACATACTGGGAGAAGAACTCACTGAGAGCAGTTCTGCGAAAAAGGACTTGGGGATCCTGGTAGACAAAAAACGTAACATTTGTCAGCAGTGTGCAATTGTAGTCCAGAAGGCCTAAGTATCCTGGGCTGCATCAAAAGAGGGGTAGCCAGCAGGTCCAGGGAGGTGACTGTCCCCCCTCTGCCCTGCCCTGCCCTTGTGAGGCCCCAACTGGAGTACTGCATCCAGGTCTAGGGTCCCTAGCTCAAGAAAGATGTGGAGCTGTTGGAACAGATCCAGAGGAGGGCCATGAAGATGATCAAAGAGCTGGAGCACCTCTCCTATGAAGAAAGGTTGAGGAAGTTGGGCTTGTTCAGCTTGGAGAAGAGAAGGCTTCAGAAGACCTCACTGTGGCCTTCCAGTACATTAAGGGAGTTTATAAGCAGGAAGAAAATAATAAACTTTTAACATGGGCAGATAGTGGTAGAACAAGAGGAAATGGTTTTAACTAAACAAGGAAATATTTAGATTAAATGTCAGAGGGAAATTTTTTACTAAAAGGGTGGTGCGGTGCTGGAACAGGCTGCCCAGAGAAGTTGTGGATGCCCCATTCCTGGAGTTGTTCAAGGCCAGGTTGGATGGTGCCCTGAACAGCTTGATCTGGTGGTTGATACAGTGGTTGGCAATCCTGCTCATGGCAGTGGGGCTGAAACTTGATGATCTTTGAGGTCTCTTCCAACCCAACCCGTTTTATGATTCCATGATTCGTAAGTTTTCCAAGAATCAAGGAAATATGGCTCCCATCTTCATGGGTGACACATTTATCCTAAACACAGCAATGACATTTCCCACCTTTATAAACATTAAATGCTAGAACAGAATACAATCATTTCAGTGGTCAGTATGATCCAGAAACTCTCTTAGTCTCACAACAAAGGTCCCAGTCTGTGAGTTTTTTGTTTTTAAGTTAATTTGGCATTTATTGCTAATTAACACAGGTGGTTCAACACCAGGTGTGAAATGATGGAGCAATCTCCACAGCAGCCTTGGCTTAACTACACTCCACTGCAGGTATAATTACATCATAATCCTTGAGAGTAGATCTGTGGAGAAGAACCTGGGGGTCCTGGTAGTTGAAAAACTTAACATGAGCCAGCAGTGTGCTCTTGCAGCTCTGAAAGCAAATGGTATCCTAGGTTCCAGCAGAAGAGGGGTGGCCAGCAGGGAGAGTGAGGTGATTGTCCCTCTCTACTCTGCCCTCGTGAAGCCCCATCTGGAGTACTGCGTCCAGGTCTGGGGCCCGCAATACATACAAGACAGGGAGCTGTCAGAGATGGTCCAGAGGAGGGCCACAAAGATGATCAGAGGACTGGAGCACCTCCTCTACAAAGACAGTCTGAGAGAGCTGGGCTTGTTCAGCCTGGAGAAGAGAAGGCTGCAGGGTGACCTCCTTGTAGCCTTCCAGTACCTAAAGGGAACCTATAAACAGGAGCGGAGTCAACTCTTTACACGGGTAGATAATGGCAGGACAAGGGGAAATGGATTTAAATTGGAGGAGGGAAGATTTAGGTTGGATATCAGGCGGAAGTTCTTTACCAAGAGAGTGGTGAGCTGCCGGAACAGGCTGCTCAGAGAGGCTGTGGATGCTCCGTCCCTGGAGGTGTGCAAGGCCAGGCTGGATGGGGCCCTGGGCAGCCTGGTCTAGTATTAGATATGGAAGTTGGTGGCCCTGCATGCAGCCAGGGGGTTGGAGCTTGATGATCCTTGAGGTCCCTTCCAACCCAAGCCATTCTATGATTCTATGATTATAGCATCACTAACAATGTAATAACAACATACACATGCCTGTGCTAGCCATCAGCAAACAGTGAAGCCAGTGCAACACGGAGGTCATTCAGAGCCCAAGAGTTTAGAAGCCAGCACCAAGAACTATGCTGTGCAATGGCTGTTGATATCAAAGACAGTTTGGTAAAGAGTAGGGCTATCCATGCAGCCATGACATCTCTGTGGAGACATAGCATCTCTCCAATTCTGTTAAACAATTGCAAGTTCTCATGGCTCTGGGAACTGATGCTCACATGGCTTAATTCAGTAAAGCTCCATTGCACTCAATCAAGTTGCATAAGTTGCAGCACAAACCCAGCCTGTGCTGGAGAGCGAGAGCTAGATATTTATTGAACAGTACAGAGCAAGAGCGTCATCCTACAGTAGACAGAGAATTACTTCATTTCTATAGGCCACATTATTATGCAAATAATCATTTCTGCTGTCATAAACTTGATAGATCAGGACATAAAATTTAGGAGCTGATGAGCTTAGCATACTATTCTCTGTAAGTGCAGGTGTAGCCAGTGTTTTTCCAGTTTGTCAAGGCCATGAGTACAGTGCTCTTCTAGCCTCCATGAGACTTCAGTACCACTTTGCAGCTTTACTTATTAGGCACTGCCTGTTTTGCTTTGCAAAGGGGTCAGGAGCGTGCTGCTCACAACAGCAGCTTTCAGGCAGTGCATCACCACAGCACTGCTGTTTCAGAGCAGTGTTTTAAAGCTAAGAAGGTATTTTTATGAGGTGTTCATAGTCCCTAGCAGTTGACTTCCCCTGTGACCCAGGCAAGGTCTAGCAAATGAACTGAGTTGTTTCACTAGATACCACCAACTGTGATAGAGACAGTGTCTAAATCTTCACAAGTGTTCGATTGGAAAGAAATCTTACTTGGCATGTAGTCAATAGCCCAGTGAAAGAACAGAGCATTGTCCAGCAACATCCCCAGAGGTATCTGGCACATGAAACTGAGGCTAGGGATTAAAAAAAAAATAAACTACAGCTTAGATTTTCAGAATGCTAATCGGGCTAACATTTAATTGGAGGAAAACAATAGCTTCTGTTTTTGTCTGTTTCCCAAGGCTGCTACGAGATCCAGAATCTGTCAACTAACCAGGACAAATTGAGAGGCGTGAGAGGTGTTGCAGAGGAAGCATCTAACCCTATATTGGGAAGAAAAACTGCCATAAAAGGGATTGGACAAACTCTTCAAATGGAGCTAAACAATGTGGATTACTTGTTCGATGGACTGAACAACTGCTACACCTAGTCTATAAAGAGTCAATACCCGAAGGCTAGGAGCACATCCCTTAGAAATGATTTGTCCATACTATCTTATATTTCATAAGCTTTCTGAAAAAGCCTGGAACTGGCTACTGGCTTATTTGTCTGTATTTTTATGTATTTATTTAAAGGTATTTTATTTTTAGAGCCCATGTTTCAAGTTTCTCCATTTCAGGTTCTTAATTATGCCAAATGAATGATCACTGTTGTTCCCTCAAAAAACACTTTCCTGACAATCCTGACAACTGTTTTATTGATATATTACTACTGTGGCCCAAAAGTAATGGCATCACTCTCTTTCATGGCTTTCTCAAATACCTGCATCAAGTCACAACAACATACACAGTGATATTCCTAGGGGATATTAGCTTTAAAGTTTGTAGAGTTGGTACCTGCTTCCAAACAGCATTATGCGAGTCTGCATCCAACATTTTCACATGCTGCTCTTGCCTTAGGGCTTTATAGACAGATACATTTTGGGTTGAGGTAGATAGTAAAATTTTCCCACTACAGTGCTTAGCAAAAGCCACTGCATACTGCTTTACTCACTCAAACCATAATTTCTACCAAAACACTTGCCTAGACCATATCCTGCATTTCCCCTTGTGTCTGCTTCACTCTCAGTTCAGGGGATGGCTGTAGCCAACACACAGTGTAGATTTGCTGCAGATCTCCCATGCCTCCCAACTGCAGCACCATGGAAAAGGCAGACAGGTGTTTGTGAGAGCGGGGGACAGATTTCACAGCAAAACACTCCCAGCAGAGCTTATACTCAGGGCCATGTGGGCACTTTACTAATCGATAGTCTGGCAGCACTACAATGCTTCAAGCTATTAAAAAAAAAACACCATGCATGCTTGCACAGAAAGACGGAGTCCATCTCCCAGGCTAACAGAGCAGTGTGCAAAGGAACTGTAAAAAAAGGGATGAAGCAGCTGGACCGCACATCCAGAGAGAGGTCAGGCAATGAAATCACACATTAAGGGTCAGACTGTTTTGTTCTATCACTGAATAAGCTATGCTGTCCTCTAAGTGTAAAATTCTGGGTACTCTGCAATCACGTACTTCCTTAGCAGCATTCAGTACAAAAAGTAGGAGCCAGAGAGAAGCAACCTGAAGTAATTTCCTGCAGTCCCTCAGGAGAGATTGCATTTTGCTTGGTTGACTAGCCCCTGCTGAGAAAAAATGATTCTTCTCTCAGAATAATAATATTAATTATTATTATTATAACTGCTTACATTATATCATTACCTTTCAGTCTTCAACAAAATCCAAAACTTGTCCAGCTGCACATTCTCTGTATGGTGAAAATCCTTTTCCCATCTCCATTAGACAAGGTAGGATAAGAAAAAATTTACCACAGTTCATGATGCAAGAGAGGTTTTAAAGCAAATCACAGAAATTTCTTCCTCTGGCATCTCCCAGTGCCACTAGCTATCTCCTCAAGGCTTCTGTCTATTTGGCTGGCAAACTCTAAGCCAAAGCAAATTATTTTTCACCTCTTTACTCACTGAGCCATCAAGTTGAAGGAAATGCATAAGGCTACTGAGGGTTTTAGTTTGTTCTTCCATTAATTTCACTTTTTCATTACCCTGCACCATTTAGTTGGGTTTAGTTTTGACCTACTGTGAAAATGGCATAAGGTGGTGCTGAAGGTACACGTTCCTTTCAGCTGACATATAGGAACTTATCACTAATGTACTCCTGCTTCAAGTCCTGCACAGGAATAGCTTATTTAAGCTTCCTGACTTCATACTGAAGCAGAAAAGGAACGCACATGAGCTCCGTTGCATAAACTCTGCAATAGTAGCTTGAAGCCCACCTTTTTTTTTTAACCTTCCAGAGCAGGCACAATAGAGAACCTCCTCTCTCCTTTGAAAAGCCTGGATTCTCAGATGAGTAGTCCTGAATCTTGCAATGGTATGGGTTTTGCAAAGAAGTCTGTGGGAGGGAGTTTCTAGTATTAACTGAAGCTGTTTGCTCACCAGCAGTGTATGATGAGCATTACATATGACAGACAGCAGAGCCTGAAGACACAGGACTATAAGAATCAGTAACAGTCCAGACATTGAAAAAGCATGCAGACCCTGCAAAAGCTAAAAAAAATATCCCACTGGTTCCATTTCTTTGTTCCCTGGGGGCATCCGCTCCGTTTTTAATTTGTGTTGTGCTTTGTTGCTGACCAGAGGGTGCCACATGGCATCTAAGACGCTAATTTTTCTAATAAAATATTTCCTTCTGGACACAGAAAGTGCCAGCAGTTTTAAAAGACAAAGAGAAAAAGAGAGCAATCTCAAAATCAACTTGCAACTGAGAGGAATAGAAAGGTCAAGTTCCTCTTGGCATACCCAGTATTTACTTTCGTATTCACATATCATTGCCTCACATCAAGAATAAGAAGTGAAAACTAAGCACTGTGGATCAGCAAGTGTTACCCCCCATGAAAGAAGGTTCTGTGACAGGACTCCAAGCATTGGGTCACCCAACCACATCTGGCAATGACTTATAAACCACCATCTCTAGCAACGTCCTGAGTTCTAATTCTTCAAGACAGAGCTGGCAATGCTTAGCAAGTTCACAAGGCAAGTACTGGTCACAAGAAGAACAATGAAGAGCCCAGAGCATCTTCAGCATCCAACTCTATTGAGGAATATGCAGAAAAAACCTTGGAGACCTTTCATCGTCTTTTGGAAAAGGTGTGGCTAAAAAAGCATCAGTTGACAAAAAAGACAGAAGCAACAAACTGGTTAGAGCACAAGTCTCTGCAGGTCTCAGGGAAGAGGCTCTATGAGTTATCTTAGTTTTACCCAAGGTTTCCAATTTCAAATGGAAGTTCCGGGTAGCAACTTTTCTGGAAGTCAGATCCGGAGTGCCTCAAATTAGAGACGTACTGCCTCCACCCACCCGCCACCTCTAAATGAAAATGTCAGCCTTAATTCATGAACGGTTTTTAAATCCTTTGATGGAAAGGACTTGAAAAGCAGCGGGTATTATCTACGGCTTTCAGAGCTGGTACCAGGCATGCGGCTATTTTATGAGCGTGCGATGCTCTCCCCCATTCTCCCACCCTCGAAAGTTATAATGTATCTCTGGGGCAGGTTGATATTTGCACTTTGTTGACACCTAATAAATAATAATCCAAATATTTGCACACATGGAATATTTTGTGACATTATAGAGCTGACAGACCCTGATTATTCGGGAGCTGCTTTGTGCACAGAACTCCCATTGGTTTCAAAGTAAGTGCGGAGTTCAGAACAGCTGCAGAGTAAGACCCATGACATTTATGTTTATGAAATAGGAGAGACCTTATCATTTGCTGGTTCTGTAGTCACTAAGCCAGAATAGCTGATGAGGGGCCTTTGCTGGTATCTTCAGTATAATCAGTGTATGCAACTGAGGTGTCTTGGCGAGCAGTAAGTGAGCCAAGGGAAAAAAAGGAGACGTTAGCGAGGAGTGCTGCAGGGCAGGAAGGGGGGCTACAGGGGTTACAGGAAGCATTGGGATGGGAGATGGGGGGGCTGCAAGGCAGTGGGGAGCACTGGAAGAGCTGGGTGTGGGGCTCTGGATGGAAACAGCAGGGCTGCCTTGTGGGGGGCACTGCGCAGCCAGCCTAGAAGCTCACAGAGCTCGTATGCCATCTGCTGCTATGCTATTAACTGCTATTAGTCACTGAGCTTCATGAGCATGAAATTTCCTTATATGCTGAAAAGGAGGGAGAAAAGCCTAGAATGTAGCTTAACTTTGATTAAGCACCAACAAATTTGGGACAATTTAAACAAGAGGGATTTTGAACTTCTCACTGAAGCATGTTGCAAAATTCCCTTATTGCCTGGGGGAGGAACACACACCAAGTGTGCCCCATTGTACTCCTTATTCCACAGCACTTTTGTCAGCAAGAGAAAGTATTTGCATGCGGTTAGGAAAGGAGCTATGGATTTGCTAAACGGATTTGTATCCTGTTCGGTTCGAGTGATATGGTTCAGCACATTCCAAAAAAGATGGAAGTAGACAGTAGTACGAACAGAAACAGCTTTCTCAATTACGCTAGTTAAGATAGACGTCGGTAGACTTATTAATCCTCATGCTCCAGGGCTTTTGCCAATCAGCACCTTGGGTCAGGAAGAAACATCCTACACCTTGTCGTGGTGTAATGCCACACAATTAGAATTGATGTCTCCTTCTCATACTGTAATTTTGGCTACTTGCTGCGGTAAGACACAGGGACTCTCGTTGTTGCAGAAGGGAAGGTTCAGCTCCCAGAAATGCTCTAGGGGTACAAAATGTACACACTAAGACTAACTGAAAATAGAAGCATACATTTCTTCCTGCAGACAGTCCAATTGGAAGCCAGACTTGCTTTCCTCCAGCTGACTGGGGACGGAGATGAAGAGAATGAGAAGCAGCAGCCTGGTGAGACTGTCACCCAACACCCAACCACAACACAGTAACACGTCTCAATTTAATAGCAGGCTGGAGAACTAATAGGTTTACAGGTAAAGGCTGAAGGCGTAGCTTTGAGAAAACTCTAATCCCTTTCCTCAAACAGAGTGGGAAGTGAAATGCATCCACCAGATTATTAGTTGTGAACAATTTGTGCAGTGTTACAAGAGGGCACAGCACATGTTGCAGGGCTTGGCCACAACACAGGGTCAACCAGCATTCCGCAGGCTTATGCTGGTAGCAGGCCAGAATTTGGTAATGAGTACACCAACCCACCTGGGTGCCAGGTGGAAAAAACAGACTGTTTTGCACACATGGGAGTCACTGCTGTGGCTGGGCTAAGGCAGTAAATCTGGTCCAAGGGCTGTTTGAACCAGACCAAAGGCTCTGCAGCCATGTCCATCCAGTCAGCGAGACGGTCTAAATTCACTCTGTTGGAACAAATTTGTCCAAAACATTTTGACAACATAAGTTTGCACTTTGGTTCTCTGTGAGATAAGCTACCACCTTTCTGCACCTCTCCAACTTCATACTGGACTGAGTATCAGCTCTCCTCACATAACTGGCACGCAGTCAGCATAAAAGCAAAAATCCCCTAGAGCATTTGCATCATATGCTCTAACTCAGCAGAGGTGTACAAGTGCCACACTGAAATTGTGTGGTGGGTGATGTGCCCATACCAAGCTCCAGCACAGGCTGCTGTGACAGGAACTCATCCAGTCTTTCCCACTCCTCTCCTGACTAAGCCATAAGAGACCTCATGACTCCGTGCATCTCTCCTGCCCACACCATTCTGGATGGGGTTTACATTTTGTAGCAGCCAGGAACACACCTTTTTGGCACAGGGCAAGGTAATTGTGAATTCAGACTTTCCTAACTAACCACATCCTAGCTGAGGCACTAAGGAAAACCATTCTCTCTTCATGACCATACATTACAGCCATTGTTAGTCAGTCATTGTTAAGTGCTCTTGGAGCAGTGGCAGATGTCCTATTACACTGAGAGAAGGAAGACACCTGGGTTCGTTACCACCTAATTAGGTTCTCCAAGTGATTAACTACTTGTGCTGCAGACAAAGAAGAAAACTACCCAAATGAATGCCAACAGAGGATAGGCTGGCATGGCAGCAGCAGGCACCTGACAGGCACACACAAATCTGTAACTCATCTGGCTTCTTGATGGAGAGTGAAGAATTTTTAGTAAAAGTTGAAAAACTTTAATCAGAAACTCTGATGGTATGTTTCGCCTGAGTCACAGGTAAGTCCTTTGTGACCCTGCAACCCAGTGTAATCCCACATACAGAGTTCATTTTGATACTAATCTCCTGTTCATCTAACCTACCTAAATCTTCATGCCTCTATTGCAGAGCCCTCAGCATCTTTCAGACACCCCAGCATCCCTCCTGAGAGCCACTCCCAATCTTTCCAGCAGGTGACACTTTGTACCTTCTGTTCTTCACCTTCTCTCCTCAAAGCCTCCACTGTCCCTGTGCACCTTTGCGCTATGAGAAAAGCTTCCTCAGGGGAAAACCTTTTAGCTAGTCCTGAGATTTCACACACCTTCATTTCACCCACATTCTTCTTCCCCACACTGTCTAAAACCAGCAAGGCAACAACGCCAGTCTGCCAAGCCATCTGTCTTCATGGAGAGCCTCCCAGCCTGCTATGACTTAGGTTGCAGCAGCCCCATGCAGGCCTGAAGGCAGCAGGACGGATTTCCTCTTGAGCACCTGATCCAGCCCAAACACAGATCCACATTCAAACTATTTGAAGCTTCCAATCAATCAGTGAATTGTACTGAATGCCCTTAGGGGAAAAAAAAAAAAAAAAAAAAAAAAAAAAAAAAAAAAGGATCCTTGATGAGGCTTTGCTGCTAGCAACCAATCCAAATCCATTAGCTTTCACATCTGGAGTTCCAGCAAACAGTAAAAATGAGCCTGATGGTCTCAATCTTGTGCTCATTTTTCAGAGCCACAATAACGTGGCTCTGCTAAACACAATTCAGCATGATTGGCTGCCTCTGCTCAGGCTTTGGGGATACCCAGAACCACTTCAACTGCCAGAAAAGAGGGTCAGGATAGAGGGTTCTTTGGCCAAACTCTGTATGTGCATACATATACATACTAGAGAAAGATGAGAAGAACCAGAATTAGAGAGGATGCTGCAGGGTAGGATCAGCAGTATTTGGCAGAGCTTTATGATATAAATCCATTTAGTATTTTCTCAGTAATACATGAGTATCTGTGCAGGACTATTGCTTTTAAAATGTGGCCATCTCCTGAATATATTTTTGCTATTTTTGGAAGCCTAATTATTATTTTCTCACTTGTGGACCTGGGTGCTTGTCTCCTCCTGCCCACCCACACCTGCCATCTTCACCTCTAAGCAACAGCAGTCTTTATTTGGCTATAAGGAAAGAAGACCTGCTCAGGCCTGCACACCCCTAGCCAATGGCAGTCTCTATTTGTCTGTAAGGAAAGAGGCCCCACTCATCCAGGAGAGTTCTGCCTTCCTGGACACCCTCAGGGAAGGCCCGGTTGATTCCAGGTGATCAGAAAAGCAGAAAGGCAGCAGCACAGACTGAGACTGGGATAACTGTGTGATTTGTGAATATGACAAAAGCCATTCTGACACAAGGCTGGGCCGTGCACTTGGATTTGTCCCAGTCTCCCACAGGGCTCAGCACAGCCCTGCAGGTGCTGAGGCAGTTGCCTGGCAGGCAGGCAAAACCTGTGATCTGCAGCAGATTTCTGTGGGTTCCTCAGGAGCCTCCCATACCACAAACTGATATTCTGGTTTAGGGTTGTTAGTTGTATTTCTAAGGTGATGTTAGCCCTCCAAGACTTCTGCCCCTTTTCTTTCTGCCCTTACTGCACTCCTGGCCCAGTTTCCCTAACCCCACCCCTCTCTTTTCACTTTTTACAAAGGAGGAGCCTGTGCTGAGACCTCTGCGTGAAACCATCCACAGCATCTGCTAATCGAAAGCCTAATAGCCATTTAATGGGCCTGGTAAAGCTAATAGATTTGTAAAGAAAATACGAGTGACAGAAGCCAAAGAGAAGTGCTGCTCAAAAGCAGGCAAAACTGGCAGGGTCTTTCCCACTTGGACTCCAGTCACTGAAGCAGTGCCTGCAGCCAGGCAGGAGCTTTGCTGGCTTTCCAGAGTTGCCAAGCATTCCCAGGAAAGAGTCTTCTAAGCATAACGCTGTCCGCCCAGCTTGCAAGGTCGCATGAAGGATCCCCAAGTGACTTGTGAACAGACCTGCCAGATGTTACCACCTCTGAGGTGGAGAAGATCTGGCAGGCAGGAGGTCACAGCTGGAGTCACCACTTTAAATATACTGACAGTGGTGTGCTGAAGTCTCATTCCAAAGGCTCCTCTTCCACAAGCACTGCAGAGTCTGTCTATCAGAAGAAGCCAGATTTATTTGATTCCAACAGAATTTATACCTAAACCTTTTAATACTTATTTTCCTTATGTGTAGGCAAAAGTTTTATGAGACACTCTAACCCCTGGCTCAGCAAACAGAGAATATATTTTGAAGAATATTGTACGTGGTTGACATATCATATAAATTTCCCTTGCCCCTCCAGTGTCTGCCTCTAGTTACACTGTCACCATGGAGTGAGCGCCAGTCCGTATCTCTCCAGGGCTCCTATACAGGCCCTTATCACTCACCACATACGCTGCCTGTGCACGATTACTGAGCCTGGAAATAAAAGCTCAGTTGAAAAGAGCCAGGTCATTGACAGATCATCTTGCTGTTCTGGTGTTGGTGTCAGTGGCACCACCAGGATAGGCCTTGACAGGCTTCCACACCTCTGGAAGACGTGTGGGGTCAGTGAGGCAGCCAAGCAGAGTCGCTTGGTCTTGGGTGCTCTGAGCAGGGACTGAGTATGGGATAAGGATGCTATCCCTCACACTATGAGGGAGAGAAAAACATCTTTCATTCCTTTTCATCACAACGTGAAATCTCTGAGAGACAGATCCTGGCCCTCAGCAAGATCAGATTGATTGCCACGTGGGGAATTATTGACAGGAGAGAACAGAACCATTTCTCGTCTATCGCTGCATCCTAAAAGCTCACCAAACCCAAGAAGTGCAAGAGCACAGCAGTGGTGTGACAGATGTGACAATTTGACCCATTACTAACAAACAAGCACATTGAATGTGATTGCATTTCCTTTCATAGCTGAATTTAGTGAACTGTAATTGCCCTCTGGTTAAAAAAAAAAAACAAAAACGCTTTGCTGTTTTAGGGAGTAAAATGCACACAGTTAAGGCCCTTTAAGTTTGAGATTGGGTGTTGCTAGTGACTTCAGTGGGTTAGCTGGGCCTGACTGCATTTTGGTCATACTAGAGGAGGAATGAGACCTTTGAATTGCTGTTGCAAATTTTAAATGTATGACCAATGCAGTTCCTACAGCGAAGAGCGTGGAGGTTGTGACTGTGCAGGATACTGCTTGTATGTCAGTCAGTGAGGCACACATGCCCCCTTATGCCTACAGACCTAGCCCCAAGCAGTTCTTGGCCTTCCAGCAGCAAGGGGGAATCACATCGGTAATGCTACCCCTTTCCCACAGAAAACCAGAGGCTACCTTTGCCTTGGCAACCACGAAGAAGACTGGGATTCATAACTGTAGGAGCTCCCTGCAGCCAGGAGTTTGAATAATTCACTTCCCAGCAAGAGACATCAATCCTTTCTCTGCAGTCCTTCCTACCACCTCATAAGATGTATGAGGAGAAGGCAGGAGACATTTTTATTATTTTTATTTAGTTTGCGGATGTTTAGTGTTCCTCACTACGGGCTACATCCAGTCCTCACATGCATGATATTCTCAAGACCTTTATCAGTTAACTATCTTTGCTTTAATTTTCCCCCCGTTCTCACCCTCGCTTTCCCCTCTTTATAAATTACAACATTCAGGCCTTTGCTGGCAGTAGAGAGCACTACATTGTTCTGGAATAAAATGGACTTTATTCCATTATAATGACTCTGCTTCCAAAGGGGAGTAGTTATACTGGAATAAAAGTATTTTTTATGCTCCAGTCTGGAGCATAATTCAATCATAAATTACATCAGAAAAAAATAAACCATAATAATAAAATGGCAGTTTGTGCATTGATTAAAGTGAAAACACTCTTCATTCTGGAATATTCCACATATAAAGTGAAGTTAGTGTGCAATAAGCAAGGGTGTGATTTTTTATAGCGCGCCAACTACCCTTCATTCATTCCCTAATGGATACCCTGCCAGAAAACAGGAGTGCCTTTAGGTGAGGCAGGTTTGAAAATGGAATAAACTACCGTGCATTAATATGCCCTAAGAGCATTCAAAAGGGAGCACAGGGAGGTAACCAGTGAGCTGAAAATCCACCCCTAACTACTCCCCACCACTGACACCCCCGGAGGAAGACAGGCCTGCCCCAAGGCTGGGACAGCTTAGTGGAATAATTCTTCATGTATTTTTCATGTATTCCCACAGCAGGAGATTTTTCAATGTGGGTAAGTCCAGACGCCTTGGTCCACGCAGTCTTGGTCTCAAAACAAGTCTGAGGCCTTGTGAAGAATTTGAAGTTGGCCTATTCTTGGGAAATGGGGATACACCACCAGGAGAAGTGCACGGCATTAGGATGAAGGATGCGTTTCTGTCCCCAAGAAAGTCCCCAGAGCAGCTAACAAGCCAACTCAGTGAAGATAGGGCTTTGTATCTGTGCTGGTACCCCGGAAGAATCGAGCAGCCAGCATCACATAGATACAGCCAGGGGCTATACTTAGGGCAGTTTCTGTTCACTTCTCTTGTCAGACGTTAATACAGCATTTCTACCCAGCATCAGTTTGTATGAACCAAGAGCTCTTGATCAGACTTCAATGTATCCCATGCAGAAATCGTTTGCAGGAAGCAAGGGAAGTGATCTCCTGGCTAGGAGACTTCCTAGGGAGTCTGTGATGTTCTTTGATTCCTCTTTATATTTTCCTTTGTATGAATTTAGAGACTAAGAGAGTCAAATAGTATTCACATTTTCCAGTTTTACCTAAAGAGCAATAATATGCTGTAAATGCTCCCCAGCTGATTTCTACCAAGATCTGCTAGACAATTATATCCATATATACTCATATACTCAGAAAGGGGGCACAGCCCACTGCTCCCACGGCTGAGGGACAGTTCTGAGTACAGTGAGAAATTCAGTTCTCCTGAGTTCACTCTTAAACCTTTGGTAACAACTAGCCAAAATTTGTTTGTGGTTCGAAACTGGGATAGTCTGCCATTTGAGAAGCCTGAACTTTCAAGATGTCCACATCTAATTACCCAAGGCCTGGGTTGGCCACAACTAGCACTGCTGTCGCTGACACCAGCTCTGCCTTTCTTGCTAAGAATGATAAATTACTGCCACATTAAGAGTTGGTCTTAGCTATGTCTCCACTGATAAAAAAAAATATCCTCAAAGCCGTATTACTTAACGCATTTTCACTAATGTGATGTTCAACTATCACTCAAGTGCCTCATACAGAAAAATGATATTCCAACACTTCAGCTAGTCATAACTAATGATAAGGTGTCCTGACAAAACAACATATTCAGAACCATCACTGCCTATATGTATGGTAAAGGGGGCACTGCCTTTGTGACTGCGTTATCTGCAAAAGCATAGCTGCACTATACCCAGCTTCCACTGACTTCAGGAATTAGACACCCACAGACCTTTGAACACGCTGAACTTCAGGACACGGGCAAAGTTTTATAAATTCATCTATTCCTGCATTATTGCCCTCTGTGCTGAAAAGTAATTTAAGCTTAGCTAACTTCTTTTGCACTGAGCAGGGTCAGGAGAGCTCATGCAATCTCCTGCCAAACTCAGCTGTCAGGATGGTGACATTTAATGAGGGGAACAAAAGTAATGCAGGGAGGAGGGAGAAGGATGGTTAGTGTGTTAAACTACCAAATGGGTTCTTGAAATCTCATATTTTCCCTTCCCAGCATGTGCTTTCTAGCATGGGGCATAGAGAAGGAGCCTGTGGATTCAGCACAGAGCTCCACAGGCAGATCACCCTGAGGCCATGCAACCCATTTCTCCCATGCTCAGATCAACAGCTGAACCCAGTGCTGTGCATCAACTTGCTTACTGTGCTGCTCAGGCCCCTCGCTGAAAGGTTAGGGTGAAGCACAGAGGGAATGTGGAATTCAAGATGTGGATTATATCAACAATTACAGTCTGGAGCATAATTCAATTATAAATTAAATTGGAGTAAAAAAAAAAAAAATACTCGTAATAATAAAAGGGCGATTTGTGCGTTGATTAAAGTGAAAACATGCAGTCATTAGCCTGTGTTTAAATCTTGTTAGCTGCCAGCAGAGCTGCGCATTGCCATTAACCTGTGAGTGCCTGTAGGGAACAAGCACTTCTCTGGCTGTTTAAAGTATAGGTGTGCATCAGGACCTCTGCTGCCCTCCTGAATGTCAGCACTGAAGGTCAGACAGGAGAATGCTAAGTATGTGCTGGTAATAAACAGTCATACAACAGACTTGGAAATACATTTGTTTTCAAGCCCTGCTTTGGGACTACAGTAAAATCCTCATTTTTAAGAGGGAAGTTTTTAAGATGGAAGTATGAAACCAAGATGAGGGAGGTCTGTGGGAGAGGTCTTCTCCATAGACCAGCCTTGTTGTGGCTTTGGGGCTGCACGCACTCATGGAAAGGGGAGAGACTTGCAGTTAGTATGTGGGGAATAGCTTGAGATCTTCAGCCATGCTTGGTGAATATCAATAGGGGCCTTAAGAAAAGGGCATATCCTCTACCAGTGTTTCTGCATAATTAAGGAGTATTTAGAAGACTAACACTAGACAGTTGTGCTCCTCTGCAAGGATTCCTGAAGGTTGCAGGGAACCAGATGCTCCTGGCTTCTGCCTCACTACCCTGGGATCTTCCTATCCCTTCTGGCCAGTGTTGTGGGCAGGGCAGAGACCACGAGGAGGCCAGATGCATGCTAGACTTCCTACATGTTCACCATCAAAATGTCAAGGTATCTTCCTCTCATACAGTACATGCGTTGTATATCCTTCCTCATATGTCTGTTTTGCCCCACTGGGCTCAGGAGCTTGTGCCTTCCATGCACATTTTGAATAACCTTCTTGAGTAAACCTGCTGGGGCTCATAAAGGCTCCTTGCAGCCCCTTCTTTCTCCTGTATTTCATACCTCTCCTGAGCCAGGCGCACTGTGTTCCCATATTATGAGAGAATAATTGCTTTTCCCTAGCTCACATCCATACTATTTTTTTCTCTTTTGTTTTACAAAATCCTATCCCAGAGAAATATGTCCCTGCACGAGAGCATTAGATCGAATTTTTAGATCAAATTATCCTTCTGTTCTATAATGCTATCTGTAATTACTCCCTGTAACTTTGGGTTTGCTGGTGATCTCAACCATCAGGCAATTTTCACACATCTCGCCAATAGAATTCAAGTACAAGCAAATATTAGAGTGAGTGTGAATGTATTTTTATTTATAAATTACTTATCACAGGAAAAAAAAGAGACAAGCTCTGAGCACTTAGCAAATTACTGACTTGAAATAGATTTTGCAAAATTTGCCTGTGTTGTTTTCTCCTGTGCCTCACAAAAAGGAAAAAAGAAAACGGCATACGTGCTCATATGCTGGAAAGCATGGAGAGAAGCTGTACAAATCATGGCATATTTCACAGTGCAAGGCTGCAGAAAGAAGTCCATTGAGTTTTCAATACAATAAGATTCCTCAGCCCCCACAAGCTCAGACAGACCCAAGATACCCACATGAGAAAGGCAAGCTTAGTATTTCACCTATTTATGTATCTGTCTACACTGAATCTCCCTTAGATTCTTAGTAGGTTCATCTGGGAGCTGCTCGGCTACGTCTGACTTTCATTTGGTTTGGAAATTATTTTTCCCCTGTTTCTTGTCACTTCCTCTAACGTTTCACCCAGCAATCTGGCCAATGGGGAGCTAAGCTCTAAATTAGCACAAGTTCAGTTGAAAGCATAGCAGAATTAAAAAAGAAAGAACCAGTAAAAACCACACTTTTGACACCAGCTCAAAATGTTCAGTTCCAGAACTGGATCCAAAACTGAACTTTGCTGTTTAGAACCATCTTCAGTGAGCCCTCATTTCTCAGGTGGAAGGCTGTAACCTGCTGCCACTGCAGGCACGTTTCATGAGATTCAGTAGGAAGACTTGGTTGGTAGAAAATGTCAGCATCTGCATTCTCTGGAGGCAGCAAAACGCTGGCTTGCTCATATAGAAACTGGACACTAGGACAAGAAGGAAAATCACAGTATGCATTATGTTTTTTGCCATTTCAGTCAACATCTTCCAAGTCCAAGGGGAGTAAGTATCTAGTGATCCTAAATGTGCTTTCTTACCGTCACCAACAGTAATTACATTCAGCACTGATTGTCTAGGCTAACGTGATAGTCGTGGGGAAGCTGTAGGAAGGACTGCTTTTGGCTAAGAGAGAGCTCTCAGCTCTTCATGTCAGTTGTCAAAAAGAGAGTAAGCTTATTGACTTTTGGCAAACTGCCTAGCAAGAGCAAATAAGGTTGTGGCATTTCTGTTCTATGAGGTTTTCAAGATCCTACTAGACAAAGCCCTGGCTAACCTAATCCAATGTTGATTACGGTCCTGGGGAAGCCTGTTTACACGGTCTCCAAAAGTTCCTACAAATCAGCATTTCTATATTTCTGTAGAAATGAATTTATTCTGTGTGAATGAGAGGGGTAAGGTCAAGCCTTGTTCTGCCTTACTTGTTCTGACAACAAAGTGCTCACAGAATAACTTAGGTTGGAAAGCACTGCAGGTCATCTGATCCAACCTGCTGCTCAAAACAGCAACTCACACCTCCTCCTGAAATATTTTAGGATTCCACAAGTCAATTAAAAAAAATTGAAGCAACTCTGGCCTAATTCCACTTCTGGAGGGAACTGTTGAGATCATCAAGAAAGGGAAAAAAAAAAAAAAAAAAGGATCTGAAAGGCACTCAGGAAAGTTTCTCCCTAATCCTACAGAGTCACCTGTAACCATGGCAATCCTGATGGAGATTGTCCTTAAACTTAATGGTGAGAGAAACCCTATAGTGCCTTCAAGCATCCTGTTCCAGTACTTCATTCTCCATCCTATTACAGTGCAGGTGCTGTAACTCAATCCTTGCAGGGCAAAGAGATTTTTTTTCTCCTTTCTTCCTCAGTAGGTCACATTCATCTGCAAGCCCTGTAGGACAGGGGACATCCCCTCACAGATACCTGCACAGCTTCTAGCACAACTGGATATGAATCAGAGCTTTTCCCTCTATATAGTATTTTTAAGACCCAACTTGTGCCAGTGAATCCACTGACCCCATAAAGCAGGGAAATGTCATTTCAGAGATGAGAAAATGAAGCACAGAGACAGGCCTCATAGCAGCATGCCAAAGTTCGCACGGAAAGTCAGCGCCAGGCCTGGGAATCAGGCTTCAGTCTAGCATCTTAATGTCCTCTCCTCTCTTTTTGGCACTGCTGAGATATGAAATAATAATAATCATGAAATGTGCCCAGACACTAGGAAGATCATCACCTTAATGCAGATAATAGGAATAGCCAGCATCTGCGTAAGGCAGAATCAAAATGGTTTATAATGGGGAGAACAAGATGTAGCTTAGAGTTTAAAAGTAATTAAAATTTCCTACTTGAGTTTCTTTTACTTAATGTACTTCCAAAAAACGTTCATCTGCTTACAAATGCCTGACCCTAGGAGTTCAGGTTTCAATGCAATGGAAAAGCATATGTTGGCGGAATGACAGCCACTGAACGGCATCTCATCTGGATCCAAAAACGTAAAGAAAGGGAAATACTCATTATTCTAGAGGCTCAAAGACATTTTCAATCCATTTTAACTCTAACAGGTCCCCCTGTGGCCTCTTAAAACCTACTGAATTGGAGCAAACTAGTGTAAGCGGCGGAGTTTCATCTTCAAAGGTGCAGTGAAAATATCCAGGTTGACAAGAGGTCTCAGTTCAGGGGGTTTTGTGAGGTTTCACTGTGGACTTTTAACAATGCTCTTCCGCAGCACCTTTTATCTGTAAATCTTACTGCACTTTAAAGATATCGTCTGATCTATTACTGTGTTGCTCCTGCAAGAGGTGTATTATTATCCCCGTTTAATTAACAGGGAAACTGAGGCACGGTGGGAAAAAAGTAATTTGCTCAGGCCCTAATAGCACACCAGTGGAAGAGCTGGGATTATATGCCAGCTCGCTTGGTGGTTTAGAGCTCCCTGCTCATTCTGTCCTGCCCTGATCCTGCTCATCTCTTCAGCTGCAGCCCCCTCAGCAGGGAGCCTGGGGGATGCGAGGGGTGCTCTGAGCCACGCAGTGATCACAGCAAGATGAGCAGCAACCCTGCCTTCCCATTCAGAACAGATCTGAGCACGTACAGATCAATCTCACCAGCCCAGAAGAGGCCTCATATCAGAAACAGTCCATTCCTGCCTTCCAGTCATCATTTGCACAGGAATACAGCAAAATGAGAGAAAAAAAACCTTCCTTCCCTGTTACTGTAGTTCTGCACAGTGCAACTGCTGTGCTGGAGATGTATAGGACTTTCCCTGAAATCAAGCAGAAATATTTCTAAGGCCTGAAGTGGTGAGGAAACTCTAGTCATACTGGAGGCTGTTGGCATTCATACTGCACCTCTACAGTATTACTACCTCATCACAGCCACAACTGTCTTTTTGATAAGGCTGTATATCACAGAATCATAGAACGGTTTGGGTTGGAAGGGCCCTTTAAGATCACCTAGTTCCAACCCCTTGCTATAGGCAGGAACTCCTCCCTCCAGACCTGGTTGCTCAGAGCCCCATCCAGCCTGGCCTTGAATGCTTACAGGGAGGGGCATCCACAACCTCACTGGGCAACCTGTTCCAGTGTCTCACCACTCTCACAGTAACGAATCTCTTCCTAATATCTAGTCTAAATCTACCCTATTCCAGTTTAAAGCCATTTCCCCTCTTCCTGTCACTACATGCCCTTATAAAAAGTCCCTCCCCAGCTTTCCTGTAGATCCCCTTCGGGTACTGGAAGGCTGCCATAAGGTATCCCGGAGCCTTCTCTTCTCCATGCTGAAGAGACCCAACTTTCTCAGCCTGCCATACATATAGGAAGCCCTCCAGCCCTCTGATCATCTTCATGGCCCTCCTCTGCAGCTGCTCCAACAACTCCATGTCAGAATTATATATATGCTACATATGCACATATATATCGCATAAATATGCCATATTCTTTCAAGCAGTTGCGACTGACAAGAGTGCAACAGATGCAGAAATAAACATTTGTGTGACTCTCTAGAGAGTCGTGAAGAACAACCTTGTAAAGAGAATTTCTAGTGTTACCCAAGCAAGGTGTTCCACTTGACATCCTGGAATGATTATTCAAATGTCAGCATTGTACACTGTGGCGAGATTGACATGTTCAAGTGTACACAGCCACACATCCCTCCTGCTGCTGCAGCTGCCCAGCAGGAGCCAGCCTCCAGACACTAAAGCATTATCTCATGCTTGGTGCCACACTCACACAGAAGCAATAGTTGCCAGTCTAGAACCAGCCAGTTCAAATCAGTTTTTTTTTCTGATTGTACTTGAACACATAGATGTGCCCATCCACAGCAGAAGCAGAAACGGGAAGAAACATGCTTTCAGTTTACCTTTTTTTCTACTGTTCTCCTGATAGTACATGACAAATACAATGATATTTAGGCTGATGAGCAGACAGCAAAGCCTGCACTAGGCACGCAGTCAGGGAGTTGATATTATTTGGTGATGCCCTTTTGAAGACATCCCTCTGCAGAGGTTGGGTTGCTCCCAAGGAGCACTGAAGAAATTAGATCTAAGCTGAGGGACAGCAGGGGTTAGGATGAGGGCAATCTAACTGAAGTATCTTGTCCAGTAAGGTATTAGGGACATGGTCACACAGTCCTAATAGAGCATCTAACAAATGTGATTCAGACGACCAAAATCTGGAGTTCATGAGATTTTGTTACTGGAGAGAGGGAAGTAGTGCTTCCAGAACGGAATTCAGGACTCCCGAGGTAAATGCCTAAAGTGTGCTGTAACTCATTAACAGCAAGCATAACATGAAGGATCACGTTTGAAAAATATCTGGTCTATCTACCCTATTCAAGATGAGAAAACCTCCCACAGAGCTTCTTTTGAGGTAAGGCAAGCTCTGTTCCCTCCCAGGGCTGCATGGGAGATGACATCAGTGAATACTGAAGACTGTCAAGCTACTCTGGCTGCACAGACAAACCATCAGCATCCTGTCAATTGGCTAGAAGCAGTATTTTCTAATTGCAATGCATAGTCCATGATCATCATTAATGGAGATGCTACTTTTTCCTTAAGTGGCAGGTGACTGCTCTTTTAGAAGAGGAGGACCTGAGTTATGTCTCTGGAGCTGCAATGAGGATAGAAGTCACTGTGATGTACAGTGTAGAGACAACCAAAAATTATTCCTATGATCATAGGCTCATTGAATTACTTAATGCCCTCACAGAATTCTGGAGTTTAATAACATTAATGAGGTACTCCGAGATCCATATACAGAAGAACTAAAGAGGAATATGATCATTATGATTTCCCACTGTCATTTGCAGGTTTCAAAATATATTACAGTCCTTCACTAATCGTCAGAACGCCCCACTAAGTCAATATTATTAAAATCATTTTGTAAGTATCAAGGGACTGATTCTGATCTCACTCACATGGGTTCAACCATGACACCATATCCCAGTAAGAGAGCTGTTGCTTGCATTCCAGAACTATGGGGGCATCATAAGTTGGAAGATTTTACAACAGAAAAATCAGCCACGGGGAACCAGATTGACAGACTGTAATGCTGCCTTGTATGTGGCAAGTCTGACTCACTAGCCCCATCGCCTTCATGATGCTTTCCAGCAGAAGTCCTCTTTCACAGGAAAAATATGCCTAGAATTGGCATGGTTCCGGTGTTCTTTCAGAGTAGGGTTTGGGAGCTGACCCATGGGCTCACATCTTATGGCAGAACCACCATCTACATCACTGCAAATGACAAAATCCAAACAACTTGATCAAGATCACACAGTGGTATCAGTGCTCAGAACGGGAGCCAAGAGTCACCACCTTTAACCAGCAGATAACCCTTTCCTCATGAGGTTTTGGACAGCTGAAAGTGCATCGGGCAGTATGGTACACAGCTGTAGGCAGGATAGGGAGTTAAGAATTCAATTTCCATGAGTTACGAGAGGTCCCTCATCAAAATACTCACCTCAGTGTCTGATCTCAGTCCATTCTCCATCTCCATAAAACGAGGAGGAGAAAACAATCTTTCTTTATACTATGCTTTAAGATTCACAGATAAAACACATTTTTTAGAGCTCTGACTCTTTCTTTAAAAATTCATAGCATCATTTTCCCTTTTGCCCCCATTTCAGCTAACCAAAAAATTCATGGTCTTATGGGTTATTCCATGGGAAGAGATGGAAAGTCTTCATTTTATGATATCTTATTTGCAAAGAATGCGTGGAGTCTTATTTTCTTCCATGCAGGAGAAATCAAACAAGCTAGAGAGTTTCTTTTCTTCTAGCATCAAACTCTAAGCTTTTCCTTAGGGTCAGGCTACCAGCTGCTTAAACAGGCTGTGCTTCAGCTCCCCTCTTTGCCTATATTTGTGTTGAAGTTTCTTTCTCTCAAATATATATACACCTTCCCTATTTATTTCAGAGTCCACTGAATTTTACTTTGCTGAGTGGCTAGAATGATTGTATGGACTCTGGTTTGGACAGCAGCCTGTTGTCATTTAGTAAGAGTTTAACCATTTACCTAGAATGAAGAATGAAATTTAACTCAAGCTACAAAGGTATTGGTGATCATCACGCCTTACAGCAGCAACCAAAGCTACAGAGCATTCTGCTTCTGAGAAAATTTGCCCACGAGCATGAACTCTGCACTTGAATCACTGTGCATCTGCTTGGGAGAATTTCTTCACTGCAGCTCAAGCATTTCTCTCCATAGCACTGGCAAATGCCAAGGGAAGTTCTGAGGTTTTCTGTACTAAGGCTCCTTTGCTAAGCTGCGGGACATGGTTTTCCTCCCAGCAATACCACTAAGAAGTCATTCACAGAAGGAAGAAGGATGGAGATAAGAGGATGAGTTTGGAGTTGTTCAGATGTTGGTTGTTTTGTTTTTGATGCTGCTGTTGTTTGTTTGTTTGTTTTAAATGCAATGTGAATGTAGCAGAAGCAGAAAGAGGCAAGATTTGACAATCTAAGAGGGAAAAGGAAAAAAAAAATCACGAAGAGTCCATTATATTCAGCTGGGACTTGACTCTATAGCTGAGATTATGAACTCCAAGGGAGTAGAGTGGAAGAAGGGAAGGTGGAAAAAAGCTAATACAAGCAGGAAGATGTGTATGGAAGATGAGAAACAGGCATTAGGGGAAGAATATAGGTGAAAGCAACATGAAGGAGGCAAAAGCTGAAAGGTGAGAAACTCTCAAGAAATAGCAGCAATTGACTGAATAGGTGGAAAGCAGCTAGATGAGGAAGAAAGAAATAGAAAAAGAAGAAACCAGGCTTTTACCCTAACAGGTAAGGGTTTAGGATGCTATTTCCAATTCTGTTCAAAAAGTGGCTTCTTCTTTAGAGATTGGTTTGAACTTAGTTTTGGATTAGGTCAGAGATCTGGGATACTAAAATCCATCAGATTTAGTGGCCAGTTTTGGAGACACCAGCTATACTGGTTCTTCTTGCAGCGTAATAAAGAATTGCTATGTCTAAGAGCACCATCAAGTGGTGAAGGGATGACGATATTTAAAGCAGCCAAACAGCTCTTTTGACACGCTAAGTTCACATAACGGCAAACTACACAGAGTAATTCATTTCCGTGCATCATCCTTCACACAAAATCCTACACCTCCTTACAGAGAGGTATAAAAACAGATAAAGGTCTGCACAGCCAGCTACAGGATGGCACACACAGCACAGAGATGGGTTTCTGACTGCGGGGAGAAGGAAACAAGGTAGGAATGGCCTGAGAGGAGACAGAAGGAAGAGCGACGGAGCAAGAAATAGTATTAGTAGGGAAAGGAAAGGGGAGCAGTCAGGAGGTGTCTGGGGACAAGCATGACAGTAAGGAAAGGTGGAAAGGAGCAGAAATGAGCGATGAGAAAAAAGACACAGGTCATTGATTGACACCAATACAATTACAGCCATGTCATGGGTTTTCTCAGCAGGCTGCAGGTAGTCAAGAAAGCAACTCTGATCTAGACTCCTCACTGGGGAATGATCTTTCCTCAGCATTAATCAGCCTCCGCTCAACATGCAGCACCCCTGTCCGCTGGTGCTGTACCCAGCCTGGCTTTGGGAATGATATCATAAGGGAAAGCTGTGAACAGGTCAGTGACAATCAGACTATGATGGATTTTAACAAAGGAGCGGATGTGACAAATCAACCTGTGTGTGCCTGGGATGCTGAAGCATGAACCTAGCAGAGGAGACGTGGATAAAGAAGTGATAATCTCAGTGTGACATCTCAGTAAAAATTGGTGGTGTTAGAAATAGACTGACAGTTGTCCCTCACACTTATATGACAGTTCGCAGATCAACATCACCTGTATTTTACACCTTGGAAAACAGAGACGTTGAGAAATAGGGATTTGCTCAAGAAACATAACCAAGACCACAACATCAATGCTCAACATTCAAGGAAAAATATTTCACCTAAGCACAGACAGTGCCTTGTTTGAAGCTTTCAGAGGCAGGAAGCTACAGAGGAGCTGAGATCTGGTAGAGTCCAGGGGGACAAACAAGAAAAATGAAAGGCTAAGCTAAAGGAGATGTGAGAGCTCAGCGTCACTCACACAGGAGTGATAACACCAGCTCCAGAGCTAGCACTGGCAGAGGAAACCAGAGCAGCGCTAATGATGAGATACATTAGGAAGAAAAGGAAATAGGCAAGGACTCACACAGCAGTGGAAGAGCAGCAGCTGGTGAAGCACATTTCACACCAGGAGGTAAAAATAACTCCCAAAGAGGACTGCCTTGATCAACAGCACCAAGAACCATGGGGAGGGCACAGAATGAAGGGGGAAAAAAAGGAGGTTCTCACAGGAAAAAAAGGAAACAGCCTGATATTGAAGGACCAGAACGATCATTACAAGGGTGATTTCCAAGGGCAGTACCTATCTCACCCCCAAACTCAGCTACTTCAGTCAGATCAGAGCTTTGAGAAAGACGACTGCCTCGCCTCATCTTTGGAGATGACTTAATTCCACTGCTTTTCTCTCCGCTTCACATGACTCCTTGTTTAGATAAGTCACATCCTACATACTGCCCTTGGAACTATTCTATAGTTTGGCAAGGAAGAGTCAAAGCCTTCAGGGAGCATCATGGACTCAGACAGAGAATTTCTGCCATGGTGACCTGTGTGACAAATAGAGGCCTTTTTGTTCGTCTTACTAACCAGTACACATCTGTTTCAGGAGCAGTGCTGAGATCAGATAGGAGGAGCAAATACATATCTCCAGCATGTGCTTGCACATGGCAGGTAAAGAAAGAGGGAGAAATCCTTTCTCCAGTGGGCTTCAGGGCCTGTTTAAGATGAAGTAATAAACCAAGTCAAATATTTCCTCAAATCAGACTCCAGAGTCTCAGCTTCCCATCAGACAATTTTCTAAGTCTTCCCATCATATCTATTCCACACAGTACCAGTAATTCTCCTTTCCCTCCTCTTCTGTTGAAGTAATTAATAATTAATTATTATTAAGAGGAAAAGGCTGAGGGGGCCAACTCCCAGTTTTGCAACCAAAAGACCAAAACCAACACTAATTATAATCACAGTCATTTTTCATCCTGCTAGGCAAAGCCTGGGCCTATGCCAAAAGGTTGTGCATTTGCTTCTGACTGTCTCAAGCTAATGGAGCAGGGATGGATGAGGAAATGCAGCACATTCTCATGAGCATTAGAGGGAGCTCATAAGAGGCAAGGCAGAAATGAAGAGGTTTGAGCTTTTGGAAACCCCTTTTGAGAGCTCATCAGAGGAACCATAGCAGAACTGACTGCTTCTGACTTCTGCTAATACCTCATGCTGAATATTAATGATAAACATAATAAAATATGTATATAGTGTAATAGGAATGAAAACGTGTATGTAGCACCACAGATTTATAATACTGCTTTATATACACATTCAGACAGCTGAGTAGCTGGAGCCTGCTGCAAGGAATAAAAACAAGTCCCTGCTCTGGATGGCTGGCACAAAGCATGAGTAGGTTTTCCTCCCATGTCTGCTGCACAGCTTTAGGTTCCCTTTTCTTTCCAGTGGTCTGTGTAGTTACAATGTCTGGACAAACTTAACAGTTTGACCCATGCAATTTCCATAACACCTGGAAGTTTTGATACTGAGAAGTTGGGCTAAGGAGCAGAGTTGCTAGTGATCAGTAACCCTATCCCAAGAGAGGATTCAGTCTCAACAAACCAGTGAATTGCAATGGCTCAAGTGTCTCCATCTGACAGTCTACAAACTATGTCCACTCCTGCTCTACGGCTGAGTAGTTCTAGCTTCTTCACCACCATGGCTCCATATAGAACAATTCCCAACAGCCCACACCAGAGAGATGTTTCCCCATGCAAAATGTAGCGGTTGGGTTATCCTATATTGTAAACCCCCAACATTCACCTATGGAAGTTGGTATGTGACAAGCTTGAAGTCTGCGAAGAGAGTACAGTCTGAAGAGGTTGTAGTGGTCACTTCCCTATGGTTTCCAGCAAAGATCACATGAGGTCTTTGGCTGTTGTGCATTCTTTTTCCAACTCTATTATTTGGTCTAACAAAAGAAGTTGCCCCTTCCTACAAACTTTTATTTTCTTACATTGCATAACATCCTTCCCACTCTTTGAAATTCAGTCACTTTTCCCCCCACATCCCGCATGCTTCACCCATTGTTTGTCCTCTCACTAACTTGCTTTGCTGGGACTGAGGACCACAGTTTATTTTGTATGGCCTAGAAGTATTGATGTTAACAACTAAGACTGGTTAAACTTTGAAGAGGTCTCTTGATTTCGTTGTTGATAATGACTGACTGCACCGAGATCGTGCAGTAACAAGTGTACCATGCAGCTCCCCCATAGTGGGGGTAGACCTGGACTTTGGCCCCTGTGATCGGGGGCCCTTTTATGAGGGAAATACAGATTTCAGGTACTACTAGAAGAGAACAAGAGAGCCAGAATGTTTCCCACAATGTCTTTCTCACAGTTGTTTCCCAACTCTTCCTCCTTGCAAGAAACCTAAGATTGGTGTGATAATCTTATTTGAATGGAATCGCTTTGCACACTGCTTTTGTTATCCGTACCATTAACTTTTGCATAAAAGCAGAGAGAACAAGAAGGATTCTGGAAGTAAATCAGAAAATGTACATGAGAGCTAGAAAAAAAAAGTCATACTTTAATTTACTGAATAGTGAAGAGCCATAGTGTAACCAAGATATTTCTAACCCAGGAAGTAAGTTTGATTCTGGATAAGAGCACCTGCTGTATGTTCTGCCACAAACCTGGATGCACCACAAGTCACGTAACTCTCCATAACTCTGTTTCTGCTATTTCACAATTTCTTGAAGCAGACAAAGCTTCAGGATGCATAAATGAGAGCTGTTAGGCAAAGCTTGTAGAGCAGTGGTAAAAAGTAATGATTATGGTAATAACATAATGTAGACAAAACATCTTAGAATGTGTTTACAAATAACACCACTACTCCATTAAGTTGCTTGAGACATCCCCAGCTCTGTAAGGTGAACTTGTTTATCTAATAGACTATCTCTAGGGGTCTGACCTGTCTCATTGAGCTGCTTCAGTTTGGGATTAGGCCCCCCCATGGGGCTTAAAGCTCTGGAAATTATTTAAAGTGCTTGCAAGCAAATACATTGTGCCTATCAAGCAGATCCCCTGAGACGACAGGAACACAGGAGGAATTCTTCCTGTGGTGACTCTGACAGCGATCTTGAGAAAGCACCACGGGAAGCAAACGACTCCTCACCTGAACACAGCTAGAGTTGTCTACTTCAATTTTCTGCTCCGATCTTCAGCCCCTTTGCTCGCTGCCTCCCCAAGGAGCTGTCGGTGGCAGTACCGCACAAGGGAGACACGGCTTTTTCAGATGTGTCCATAGACTTTGCCAACTCAGCACTTATTCTGAGTTATTTCGTTCCAAACAACTCCTAAGTGATTTAGGTACCAAAGGAATACGGGTACCATCTTCCAAGTACTTGTTGCTGAGGCTCAATGAGTTACTACACTCGCTGAATCACAGCAGCTACCTAAATGTAAGATTAAGACTACTGAGAGGATATTCTGCTGTATGTGGTAAATCAAGGAAAGGTGATCTTGCAGTGAATTGCCCTCCCCCAGAGGTGACTGCCTAGTCTTTTTTGGCAATTTTAGGATTTGTTATTTTAAAT
This sequence comes from Alectoris magna, assembly GCA_030625065.1. Classification (NCBI taxonomy): domain Eukaryota; kingdom Metazoa; phylum Chordata; class Aves; order Galliformes; family Phasianidae; genus Alectoris; species Alectoris magna. Next base: position 115,572,891 of record CM060560.1, read on the forward strand.
CTATGGTAAACCAGATCATCTGGGCTGAAACAGAAGGAAGTAATGGGGGCAGCGATCACCAGTCTTCCACTACTTCAGTTGTTTGCATAACTGCCCATTGCTCTGTGCCTTCTGACCAGAATGTGTTCACTGATACAAGTGCTATAGCAATAACTCACTCTTCACATTGAGTTTAAATAATTCATGCTGAGAGGTACACTTTCGTTGTTGTTTATTTCAATTGTTTTAGATATCTGAGGGTGCAAGTCACTCCTCTTGTATGGGCTGTTTTGTTTAGCCCTCCAATGGGAACATCACCCCAAAAGTAAATGCAAAAGCAGTTTTCACAAGAAAGGGGAAAGAATCAGTTTAATCAGCCAGTTTCCAGATCACTTGCTTTCAACAGTATGAGTTTCTTGCTCAAGCTAGGACACAGAAAAACAGCCCTCACCCTTAATTAGCAAGATAAATTCAAACCACAAGAACAGGTGAGTTTGGCATCTAAGCTGGTAAGATCAGACAAGTTTGATAGAAAAATCTATGCACAGAACATATACCCAATGGGATACACGCAGAGCCCCCAGAACACAAGATGGAAGAATTTCCATCATCAAAGCAGAACATCACAGACAGCTGCAGGCAGCCTCAGGGCAGGACACAGTTGCTAAGCAACTCTTCCATGAGTTGGATGTCGCATCATGCAACCCCAAGAATGCCAGGCACATAGAGGATATTTTGCATTGGGGTTCCGATAGGAAATCTGTTAATGAAGGGTTTGTTTTCCCATATTTCCTCCAGCACCTCCTGCGCTTCTCTCCAAGCATCTCCAAGACTCACTTAGCAATAATCCCCTTCCAAAAAGATGATTGCCCATGTTGGAAGTGGCATTTGAGTGGACATTCACGCCTATGGCATAAATATTTACATCAGGGCCAAGGAGATGTTTAACATTCCCACTGGTGCAAACAGGGAGATGTTTTATCCTGGTAATGTTTTACATGTTACATGTTTACATGTTTACATTACATACTTCAACAAAAAGGCATAAACTGATGGTAAATGACTAGGCAGAGAATGTGGCTAATGCTAGCCAGGAAATAAGATGGTTCTTCTTCCTACCCGCTCCCCAAAAGAACAGAGGGTTTGGGGTTTTTTTGTTATTTGGGATAAAATCTACCTCAATCAAATTGAGGAGAGATAAAAACGCATGATATTCAATATTTTGAAGGTTATTTTAGGACATTCCACATTTTTTCCTTAGTGTTTGGTTCCTGGGTTCTACCTATCTGCCCAGGAGGTTAAGAGGAGCTGCTAGACTTGCCGAGAAGAGCTCTTGAATAGCTGAATTGTTTGAGTGGTGGGTGACCTGTCAAAGCAGATTGTCAAGAGAAATCTACCTACAAAGACTTGAGAGTCTCAGTTCATCTGGGCCTGGAAAGACAGAAGCACCCAGACAGCATTTCTGTGCCTTCTCTGCAAGCTTTGGCAAAGCCCATACCTCACTGTAGAGCATCTCAGCTCCTGCAATTCCTGAATGGATGATAATTTCCTTATGAAGATTTTTTAACAGCTCTTGCTGCATACGTAAGTTTTCAGTACTACTCCCATCTAAGTCATGGATGATTTCTTCCCCAGCTACAACATTATTTCTGGGCTAAACCAGAATATAAAGGTATTTAAAAATGCCTTCTGGCTTTGGGGAACAACTAAGACTCAAGTGACCAAGTTGCTGACAGCACTGACAGCAGTACCTTAGTTCTTTCAGGGAGAGGAAAAAGAGATGGCTGCAAGTTGCAAATATTAGCATTCATTTCCTCTGCCCTGGGAGAGCTGAGCTATCTTGTCTGAAGGGTATTTATATTTCCATAGATCAAGTTTTATCTAGTGCTCTGTAACCACCATAAATTCTTTCACGCTATCCCTAACCTACTTTTGCTTGAATGTTTCTGTGTAATTATTCATCGGTGCTCACAGGCCTGTTGTGCCAAGCACACCCTCCCAGGCCATTAAAGACAAAAATACTGAGCACGTGTTACATTTAACTTAATTTTGTAGATGAGCAGCTGAGGCTGTCAAATGTTTCATCAGGTGCTTGAGGTCTTTTGGGATGCACATGGAAGGGCTGGACACTGTGTCCAGACTGTCCTCAGACTGCCAGTACAGCAGAGCAGTGTAATTCCCCAGCACTAATTATTCTTCCTCAACTGTTTTACTGTGAAACATGTTATTAACGAGCTGTTATTTGTTAGAAAGCTAATTGGCCTCCTTTTCTGATGCTCCTGGAGGCCCAAAGGCCAAAAACACCTGCATGGCCAGAACCAAGAAGACTGCAAACCCTCCATTTTCCTCCATCTTAGGCCTCAAGGCATGAATATTAGCAAGGCTTCCTTTGAGCGATTCCTTGCAGCTGTCCATCAGGGCGTTCATGCAAGTCTGGGCCTCTCAGAGGCTTCCCCAGCTCAGGGTGCTTTCACAGGACCAAGCTCCTACTGAGGGCCTTATAGCTTTTCCAAACTCCAATAGTTCTGGACTTTTCTCTCACTGAAAAATTTATTCTGTCCCTTGGGGACAGAACAGCATCATATCTGGACAGCAGGCAGACAGCTTGCAGATAAAATGTAACTTCAGTTTTTCAGATGAATTTTTTTGCCTCCTTTTATTTTTATTTACAGAGAAGAGTCTGGAGGGGGGTAGGGGAAAGTGATCAGAATTAGAGAGGAACGTGTGTTTGTGTGTGTTTGGGGGGGCAGGGAGGTGAAGAGAAACAAATTTTAAGATCATGGATAGAATTTGTGTGTAATAGTGCATTTTTTAGTAAGACAATTTCAACTGAAAAGTATTCCTGACCAGGCAGGAGGAGAGAAAGGAGATAACTATTTTTAGTTTGCTGTGTTCAATAATTCTCCCATCCCAACCTCAGAGCCAGATGCACTTTCTTCAAACCAACCAATGATCATGGCCTCAGCCCACCATGTTTACGTTGAATGTTTGAGGTAACATGTCCAGATTACAAAATAAAGTCAAAACATTTTCAAAACTCACAGGCACATCCAAAATTCCCATATAGGCTCAGCCGCTAGAGCATAGAACACTTGCTGTATAAGCCTACTCTGGAGAAGCACAGTAAAAGCCACATTGGAACATCAGGACAGATAGACATCAAGACAACTTTAGTGATCCCCTGGTGATACTTTTTCAGGAAAACAAAAGAGGAAGAAAAATTTCAGTAAGCAGTTGGAGATCTGAGGAGCCGATCTCCAAGTTTTCCCTTTTTACCTTGGGCAGAGAGATGAGAATTCCCCAAAGCTATTGACAGGCTAGGAAAAGGATAGCTCCTATGAAGCTGTGTAAGCTGTCACTTTAAAAAAAAAAAAAAAAAGGCTTTGTTTCAAGCTCCCAAAGACAGCTTTTGCTCTCCTTTCCAATACCATTCTCTAAATTCACTTGAGGTAACACAGGTTATAAACCTATCAAATGCTTTGCTAGAGCCCACATGTGTTCTAACTGCCCTTTGTCTTCCAAATTTTCATTTTTCCAATACAAAAAGCCCTTGTGCTACCCTATCACGGCATTGTTCTGTAAACTTGGACTGCCTTTTGCTTACAGTTCCATTATCTATGAGCTTTTTGGTGGATTTCCCAAATATTCTATCATTTTGCTGAGGGCGGAAATTAGATTGAAGAGATGTTTACTGACGGTCACTTTTCTTGACATCACCCACTTATTTTAAGGTTTTCCATACCTTCTCACATCTCCCTACTTTTTTTTAGACACAGCTGCCAGTATTGCAGCAAGGTAAAAAAAAAAAAAAACTTGCTTTATGTATCTTAGCACACACATATGGGCATCTGTACCCATGTGTCAGTCAGCTGACCAGTCCCTCTAATCTTGAATGAATTTGCGGATTAACTTTGCTCTACAACACAGCACTCACCCCACTGTTCATCTTAACGTCATTCCGCTATCATTGTAGCCTAAACCATTCTGCCACTGCTCCCATCTACTTCTTCCTCCTCTCAAATCTCTAAGGATCCATGCTTGCCTGCAAAAATGGACCATCTCCTGTGGTCACCTGCCAGTTCTGTTATGAGCCTTTTTATAGAGAGATCTTGATGATCTGAGCTGGCCCAGACAAGGATCTGAATGGGTCCTGAAAGGCCAAAGCATCTTGTCCAGAACCAACATGTAACGCATTGTTGCAAGCTTCCCATGCCAGCTCTTTAAAAGCTAGTTTACAGCTTGTCCTTTTTAATTTTAAAACTTTTTTTTTTTCAATCATACTGATGATGTTTTTTGTGGAAGGTGAAAACAAATTCACAGCCTCAGATATTTTTAAGCCATCATTAATTTTTTCCCATCCTCATTCACTAATAGACCTACTTTCTCCCTACTGCTACATTTTTTCTTCTGATCCATTTGTAAAAATCTTTTATTCTTCTTTAACCCATTAATTTCAGTCTGTTCTCATCTGTCAAGCCATGCCTAATCCCTCTGATGACATGTTTTATCAGCTAGGAATTCATCTCGTTTCTTTCTATTAGAAAGCATTATCTCAGCTGCCTCTCTGAAATCGAAGCACAACAGATCTCCTGCACTCACTTTTATCATCTAGCTAAGACTGATTCAGCGAGGTAACGCCACCAGGCTCACCCGAATTGTCCCACCAAGGTCAGGCAATGAAATTTGGACAGATATTCTTAAGACACTTGTTCAGGAGGGGGAGTTAAAAGCTCACTGCTCTTTCTGTTTGGAAAAAAAGAAAGGAGGGGACAAGCACAGAGGAAAATGCTCCAAACTGGAGTTCTCTTTATTCCTAATTGAGAGAGAGAGTGCCTATCCCTCTTGCCCTCCTTTTGCTTACAGAAGAAAGGAGTATGTCCAGAAGCCCTGCAGACCCTTTAAGGTCTGTTTAGGTCCCAGAGGAACAACAGAAACCACAGGATTGGCACAAGGGTTACTTGTAGATGTCAGCTTCATCCTTGTGGACATTTTCCCCTCTGCCAGCTACCCTCCCCCAAACTAGCAGATTCTCTGTGGCTTGGATAGAGCATTATGGGATGGCAACTCCCATGAAAAAAGTGCTCTCATGGTATGGGGGACTGAGGAGTGTGTATACAGTCCCTCATATTAAAATATAACCCTGCCAGAGGATTAATTATGTTATTTGGAGGAAAGAAAATTGAGCAAAAAGAGCATTTGGAAATATCCATCGCTCTTCCATCTTTCCCTCTGTTCCACTTATTTGAAAATTCAGAGAGTTACTCTCTGGATGTTTTGATAACGCCTTTCTTGTTTCTTCCCCCTGCATGCCCTCACCCCCAAGCAAGTGCGATTTGATTTTTTCCTCTCCTCCCTGTTTTGAGGTGTGCACCTGTGGCTATCAGTTCAGTTCCATCTCCCTGCTTGTTCATTTTCTATACAGTTCCTTTATTCACCCTCCCTTCAGCCAAATAGATTTTTTAATCTACCTTGTATTTTAAGTTGTCTTGATATTGTTAGCCTTTGGGCTTACGAGACTGTTTTTAATACTTTCCCATTCTCTCCATGCCCCATCTTCAGCTCATATTAAAGGACAGCTTTGCATTCCCTTCTATCTACTCCATAATTGGTTTGCAGAGTTTTAGCATCCTTAGTAGAGCTATGTCAGATAATACAATGGGCTTGATTCCCCAGCAATAAAAAGTGAAAAACTACCAAGGCAATAAGAATTACTTATCCCTAGCAAGAGTAGATAGAAACCACCACATCTGACAATCTATTTCAAGTTATGGGGTTGGCTTTCCCTCCATACTGAACTAAACCTGAAGTTCAGGCAGAAGTGTTTCCAGATATGTAGTATGCTACACAGATGGAATGAGCAACATGAAGTAGATTGGGATGTGATGTTCATTTGGGTATCACAGTATGCCTAGAAAGCTCACGTGCTCTTGAAAAAATGGACACTTGGGTTACATGGATGATGTTTGCCTAAGAAGTAAATTTCAGTCCCTACTTCCAGGCTACCACAGAAGCTGCATTTCTCCAATCTTCTCTTCCTCCAATTGACCACGAGCTCACAGGCCTAGGACTTTAGTTTTACTTTTATCTCTTGCAAAAGAATTGCAAAAAGAACAGTCTGAAGTATTTCTTTGCGAGCAGTGCTTTCCCTCACCAACATAAATGTTTCAGTAAAAGACAAAAACTTGCTGTGCTTCCTACATACTTGAAAGCTTTTCTATTTCCTGACTAATGGTGTGATCTGACTTTTCAGAGTTCTGAACATTTTTTTAAACAGTATGCGTGACCACTTCATAAAACCTCCTTATTTATTTTTACCACATTTTAGTACCAAAACTTCATTGTTTCTCTGAAGAAGCAACTGATATTCATGACATGGCCTCTTTCCTTGCCTCATTTAATTTCAACATACTCCAGTGTGAGTAAACCATAATATATAATATCCTTGTTCCAAAAAGAGCAATTTATTTCTCAATAAATCCAAACCAAATTCAGTAGGTGAGTATGTCTAAAGAGGTTTACTTTGACCAGCAGTTGAAACATAGGTTGAGACCCATCAGTGAAGTTGAGTGCCTTTCATTTCTGTGCTTTTGCACCTCCACAGTAATTTTTGGCTCTCAGGGTATTAATGAAAATAAAAGCTCTGTGCTTTACTCTAGTAAGCCAATCTTACTGTGATGATGCTCTGATAGAAGTGAGTTAGATGGAGGAATATCTCTAGCCTTTTTTAAGCCCTTAAAAGCTGAAAGATCAGACCAAGAAAATCTACACAAGCAGCAGTCCTCTCTGAAGTTCTGATGACAATTTTTACCCTGCCTACTTGAGATATCATAAGAGACCTTCAAGAATAGTTATTTCTTCAGTCCATTAAGTCAATTATTTTGACTTCCCCTCAGCTTATGTTATAGATTACTTGATGTCCTGTCTTCAAGCTAGTGGGACCAAGGGAGAAGTGGGTGGTAGCTATTCCTCTCCACTGTGCAGCTCTTTGAAATCTGAGCATCTCCTTCCTTGCCTACTTTACTCAGGTTATTTGCTTTTTTGTTGTTGTTTTAACAATACTAGCTGTTCAACTACTGTTGTTCAAGCTGGATGCAAGTGTGAGAGATCGACACACTTCTAACATTCCTGGCCTTCTTCCTCAGCAGTAGGATCTGGCTCATATAATGAAATCCCTGCACTCATAGTAACTAGTGCCTTCCCTTTAAAATACAGTTATGGCTACATTTCTAGAGTTCAAAATATTAACCAAAAGAAAATATTGTCTTGCCAAATGTTTGCAGACTCTAATGTTTGAAGGAACCCATTGTTTTGCATCTACTTGGTGCACAAACTATTCTGTATTAAGATCGGTAGCATTGCTTTGGTCTTAAATCCTTCAGTGACTTGGAGTCCAAGCTCTCTGGACATGGAAATTAATCCCATAATACACAACTTGATCCTCAAATAGGCTAAGTTCCAACATGCCCATCTAATAATGATCACTGCAGAATCTCAAAGCACTTTCAAAACATTTGTTAACGAATCCTCACAGCCCTCAAAGCTGATGAGCATTATTTGAAAATCCAGTTAACAAGAACAGCTGCAGCAATTGGACTAGGCTCATATGGTCAGTTGGAGGCAAACAAAGAGACAAGCAAGCATCTTGATACTTATCTCCCAGATCAGTATATGTAGGAAGAGCTGAAGTTTGTCCTGTCCAGTTTGATTGAGTCCCAGCCCACTGCTTCAAGGAAGATAAAAAATTTTCGCCCTGTATCTGCTAAAACCATACTGGCCCTCTGTTCATCATGCTGTAACTCTGAGATAACGCTTACAGGATCACTTAAAAAGAAAAGGTTTCTAACAAGTTTTTGGTTTTTTGTTCCTCAAAATGATACATTTTTATTTTTAAGACATAGCTTTTTCCTCTTGAAATATAATGGGTCTGATTCATATAAGGATCTTAGGTCAGAAGTTCTACACCAGAGATAAATCTGTCTCAAAAAAAATTTGCATCACCTTTTTGATCCATCATTATACAACAATTTTCTTCTGCCTTAGTTCACCCTCCCCCACACATACTGTTGATGATATTTTCCTTTATTGGTATTCTAGTCACATGCGTTATTCCATCAATTTTCTGTAATGCCAACTAAATTATCATTGTTTTCATGCATGAGAGCATCTCACTACTCCTACTTCACTGTTTCCCAGATACTTGCGTTGAGACACTGAGGAGATAGTTTTGCCAGTTCTCTCCACAACCTTGAATCTCACTTTCCTTTCAGCTTGCTTTCCATTTTTCTTAGTTCTGAACAGAGCTACAGACTTATTCAGACCAAACCTCCTTCTCACCTTTTGAGCACTCCTCTTAAGCTTTGACAGCAATATATATGCTTTATGACTACCTGTAGCTTAACCAAAGAAAACCAAAGAAATCACTGGTGTCCTCCTCCACCTATTTTCAAACTAGATGACTTTCCACCATTTGTCACCTACACCACTGTTGTCAGTAGGAAAGTCAATAGAGCTTCCACATTTCTGCCTCATCTCTGGTACCACCAGCCCTGAGAACCAGAAAGCAGCATGCAGTCCTACAAGAACCTTCAATGCCCTCCTCTCTTACCCACTTCTCAACCACTCTATTTTCTATCCTTTCTCACACTGCTGCTCTGGTTCACTTATTTACTTTACTCTCCCGTATTCTCTCCTTATAAGTCTTGGCTCTAAGCTATTAGAGCCTCCAAAGCTTTATATTCTCCATTCCCACTCTCAAAGTCAGCAAAGGAAATCTGTGGAGATCAGAGAAGACCTAGAAGTATGTACAGAATCATCAAATTGCTTTGGTTGGAAGGGACCTTTAAGATCATTTAGTTCCAACCCCCTGCTATAGGCAGGGACACCTCTCTAGACCAGGTTGCTCAAAGCCTCATCCAGCCTGGCTTCGAACCCCTCCAGGGAGGAGGCATTCACAGCCTTGCTGGGCAACTTGTTCCAGTGTCTCACCACCCTCACTGCAAAGAGTTTCTTCCTAATGTTTAGACTAAATCTACCCTCTTCCAGTTTAAAGCCACATCCCCTCATCAGAGCCTTCTCTTCTCCAGGCTGAAGAGCCCCAACTCTTTCAGTCTGTCCCTGTAGAGGAGGTGCTCAAGCCTTCTGATAATCTTTGTGGCCCTCCTCTGGACCCACTCTAACAGCTCGATGTCTTTTTCTTGTGTTGGGGACCTCTGAACTGAACACAGTACTCCAGGTGGGGTCTTGCAAGAGCAGAGTAAACAGGCAGAATCACCTCCCTCCCTTGACCTTCTGATCATACTTCTCTTGATACAGTCCAGGATACAGTTGGCCTTCTGGGCTGCAAGCGCACATTGCCAGCTCACATGGAATCTTGCATCAACTGACACCCCCTAATCCTTCTTCACAGGGCTGCTCTCAAGTCATTGTCTGCCCAGTCTGTATCTGTGCTTGGGACTGCCCCAGTCCAGGTGCGGGACCTTGCACTTGGCCTTCTTGAACTTCATTAGGTTGGCATAAGCCCACCTCGTAAGCCTTTTCAGGTCCCTCTGGATGGCATCCCTTCCCTCTAGCGTGTTGACTGCATTGCCCAGCTTAATGCCATCTGCAAACTTGCTGAGAGTGCACTCAAACCCACTGTCTATATCCACCTACAAAAATGTTAAATAGCACTGGTCCCAGCACTGGTCCCTGAGGACCACCACTCATCACCAGTCTCCACTTGGGTGCTGAGCCGTTCACTGCAACTCTGAGCGCAACTATCCAGTCAATTCCTCATGCAAAAAAAAAAGGTCCATCCATCAAATCCATTTTTCTCCAATTTGGCAATCAGGATGTTGTGTGAATCAGCGTCAAACTCTTTGCGCAAGTCCAGGTAGATAACATACTGCCACCAAAACCTCCACAGACCCTCCAGCTCCTTTCCCGGTAAGAATGCTCCTTGTGCAAGGGTACCAGGGAGGAGTTCACCCAGTTTTGCCTTCACATGTAAGCTGATGATGCAACTAAAAAAGAAGAGATCGGTGTCATGGTTTCTTTCCCTACCAGGGTTAATGTTTTATCTCTGCTACTTAGCCACTGGGGTTCTTCTGATCCCCTGTGAAAGTCTCAGGCATTACTTTGCAGTCACCTACCAGTCCTTTTCCTTTATTCCATCCATCCATCCATGACCTCCTGCACTGTAGAAGGATTTGCATCTCCATGAAACTGGCAATTGGAAATTTTAATACTACTAAAATAATTTAGTCTGTACTACAGGTAATTTTATAAACAGTCAATATTTCCTAGCCTAAATGACAGATTTATTACCACATATTATTTTATTATTGAGTGTAATCATATCCCTATGCTACTGAAATCCCCTGGGCATCCACGGTGCTCTAGAAGTAATAAATAACTAATGCATGTGAGCACAGAAGAATGTTGCTAAGGTGAATTTAAGGTTGCAGGCACATACCAGTGGTGTGAGTGCATACTGCCTCTCAACACTAAAGTTAACAAGATGTTTGCAAGCAACAGAACAAAACCACTCTCATTTCTTACACATTTGCATCTCGGATTCCACATAGACCCCACCATAGGGCTTTTCCAGATATTCTCTCATCTCTCCTATGGGTGTGCTTTACCTGAGTTGCCTCCCTATAGCAGTTAGCATAAATTAAACCTGGTTGTCTACAATGTTAACATTCAAACTGTAATTAACCTTCCAAGATTAGGGAATAGTTTAAAATGTGAAAGTTGCAAGCATGTCAAGAACCATTTGATAAGATAAGCAGATTGAAAGTACCACCTGTGGTGACAGTCAGTTATCAGGCAGAGTGGTCTAATGGACTAATCAAGAATTAGATAACCTCTACCAAAACCTAAAACTTGACAGCATCTAAAGTTGCTGGAGGAGACATCTCAAACAACCCCAAAGCCTAACACTGAAACCATGTGTAGAACAACTGGAGCTGCCTACTAAGAACCATCCAAATTTTCTTCTGGGCTGCATCATCTCTCCATCAGATGAGAGCAGCTCATCTGACGAACTAATGAAAACGAGTATATCTGATTCTGCCAAAGACTATTTAATACCCAGAGTATCACCGAATCCTGAACAGAAACTTCTCTGTTGGGATGATGCACGTGTGTGCAGGGAGGCAGTCACCTCACCAAAGCGGAGAGGACCAGGAAAACCCATCTGATAAACACACTGCTATCAGGCTGGTGCCAGCACAAGAATTTTGACTTTTTCAACTGTGGCACAGTTTACTTGGCACCTGGCCTAATGACTACACGTGGGTCCCACTACTCTCAAAGGGGTAAAAGTATTCTACCCCAAGAACTGGAAGGACTTGTTGAGCGGGCTTTAAGCTGAGTATGAAGGGCAAAGGGCATAAAGCCAGGATTCCTAGAGATGAGCCTTGGTGCAGCATGCCAGGGTCAAAAGTGAAACCAACAGCCCAGCTGAAGTGCACCTACACCAGTGTGTATAGCATGGGCAACAAACAGGAGGAACCGGAACCCACCATGCAGCAGGCGAACTATGAATTAGTTACCATTACTGAAACACAGTGAGATCGCTCTCACAATTAGCATGCTGCAATAGATAGCTCTAAGTTCTTCAGAATGGATAGGCTAAGAAGGAAATCTTCTTGCAGCTCTCTAGGGATATGTGCACCCTCTACTTCCTCAAAGTGTCTGTATACCAATGTACATGGCATGGGAAATAAACAGTAAGAACTAGAGATCTGTGTGAGGTCCGAGGACCGTGATCTCATTGTGATCATAGAGACATGGTAGGGCAGCTCACATGACTGGAACACTGTCATGTAAGGCTATTTTCTTTTTAGGAAAGACAGGCTGGTGAGGCAAGGTGGTGGAATTGTTTTTTACATTAGAGAGCAACTAGAATGTATAGAGCTCCACCTAGGGATGAATGATGAACCAGTGGAGAGCTTGTAGTTGAGAATTAGGGGCAAGCTAATATGGGTGACACTGTTTTGCGTGTGTATTACAAGCCACCTGATCAGGAGGAGGAGGAAGCTGAGGAGGCCTTTCACAAGCAGCTGGAAATAGCCTTGTGATTCCAAGCACTGGCTCTTACAGAAGACTTCAATAATCCTAATATTTGTTGTATGAGCAACAGGGCCCAGCACACGCAGTCCGGGAGATTCCTGGAATGCACTGAAAACAATTTTATGACACAGGTGGTGAAAGAGCCAAAGAGGAGAGATGGGCTGCTGAACCTCGTTCTTACTAACAAGGAAGGGCTGACTGGGGATGAGAAGGTTGAGGGCAGCTTGGGACGCAGCGATCACGAGAAGGTGGAGTTCAAGCTCTTCTATGGAAGAAGCAAAGCAATAAGTAGGATTGTTACCCTGGACTTCAGGAGAGCTAACTTTGACCTCTTCAATGACTTACTTGAAGGTACTCCATGGGATAGAGGATTGGAAGGTAAGGAGGCCCAAGTGAGCTGGTCAACACTTAAACATCATTTTTTCCAAACTCAAGACTGGTGCATCCCTAAGAGCATGAAATCAGGAAAAGATTGCAGGAGACTATGTCATCTCCAGCTGTGTAGATCGGGGGGGAGAGCAGTAGGTATTGCATACCTTGACTTCAGCAAAGTGTTTGACACCATCTCCCACAGCATACTTACAATAAAGCTTAAGAAGCATGGGATAAATGAGTAGACAGTGAGGTGTATTGAGAACAGGTTGACTGGTAGAGCTCAGATGGTTGCGATCAGCAGTACAGAGTCTAGCTGGAGGCCTGGAACAATTCTGTTCCCTAGGTGCTGGTACTGAGTCTGGTCTTGTTCAATATCATCATCAACAACCTGGATGAAGGGATAGAGTCCACCAGCAAGTTCACTGATGATACAAAACTGGGAGGAGTAGTCAACACACCAAAAGGCTGTGCTGTCATTCAGTGAGACTTGGACAGATTGGAGAGTTAGATGGGCAGAAAGAAATCTAATGAGGTTCAAAAAGAGCAAGTGTAGAGTCTCGCACCTGGGGAGAAATAACCACACACGGTACAGGTTAGGGGCTAACCTGCTGGAGAGGGGATCTGTACAGAAAGACCTGGGTGTTTTGATGGACAACAGGTTGGCCATGAGCCAGCAGTGTGCCCTTGTGGCCAAGAAGGCCAGTGGGTATCCTGGGGTGCATTAAAAAGAACGTGGCCAGCAAGTCAGGGGAGGTGACTCTTCCCCTCTACTCTGACCTGGTGAGGCCACATCTGGGATATTGTGTCCAGATCTGGGCTCCCAGTTCAAAAAGACAAGGAATTCCTAGAGAGCATCCAACAAAGGGAGACAGAAATTAAGAGCCTGGGACATCTTGCGTACGAGGAAGGGCTGAGACACCTGGGACTGTCTAGCCTAGAGAAGAGAAGGCTAAGAAAGGATCTCATCATTGTTTACAAATACCTGAAGTGCAGTAGTCAAGTTGATGTGGGCAGACTTTTCAATGGCACGCAGCAATAGGGCAAGGGGCAACAGGCACAAACTGGAACACATAGTTCTATACAAACACACAGAAGAACTTCTTTCCTGTGAGAATGATGGAAGCACTGGGACACACCGCCCAGTGAAGCTGTAGAGTCTTTTTCTGAGATAGTCTAGACTTGCCTGGACACCTTCCTGTGTGACCTGCTGTAGTGAATCTGCTTCGGCAGGAAGTTGGACTCAAACTCTAGAGGTCCCTTCCAACCCCTACAATTCTGTGATTCTGTGAAGAAGAGAAAGCAGATGCTGTGCTTGCTTATGCACATGCTGATAGGCCACACTGGACAAGTTACACTTCAGCTTTCAGTCTTTCCTGCCAGCCTTTCCAGCCCACTTAAGACTGTGTCCTTTGCACAGCCTCTGATTTTCGCAATACTTAAAGGAACTCCCAACTTTTTTTTTTTTTTTTTTTTTTTTTTAATCCTCTCTTCTTTTACAAGGTTTAGGTAAAACCAGCCAACTAATTCTGGAGAAGAGCAGGATTGACAAGTTGACATACAGGCTGATAACACAAGTGCCTGTCCCTTGTTTATTTAAGAAACTGGGATATGAAAAAAGTTAAAACTTAGAAATCCCAGTTAAGGTGAACCACTCAGACCTCTACTGCTCAAACTGCTTTCCTACACAATACCTTTTTTATCACTTCCCTTTCACTGAAGAGTTTTAATGCTCTGCACCAGCAGGCAGGGAACTATTTGTTATCTACTCCAAATAATAAGCATACTGCTTTGTTACTGCATTAACCTTCAGGCTTTTACAGGTTTAAAAAAAAAAAAAAAAAAAAAAAAAAACACCAAAAAACAAAAAAACCACACTTAAATCTCCCAATCAGGGAAGATGAGGGTTATCTGCAGAGGCAGGTAAGTGCTGTATGCAGGAGCACTCAGAGCAGGGCACAAGGTGGAATTGTCAAACTTAACCTTGCAGGCTGCTAAATACCTTCCAGAGCAGCTGCCTGACCTCAGCAGCTGGCAAGGTCAGAGCCCTGCGCAGCACAGGGAAAGACTGCCTTCAGCATGCTGTTTGTGTAAATGAGGATGTATGTGCCGTGTATGACTGTAAATAGAGCAGTAAGACTCCTCACCCAAGCTTCGAATATTCCAGCTCTTTATAGTTGCACAATGGACTTGAACTACTTGCAGCTACATTCAGCTCTTTTTGCCTTATTCCAGTGACTCTCCACAGGGAAAATAGGACAAAAATGCTTAATTTTATTAAGGCATCTCTCCATTTTCTGAATCGCATTGCTTTTTAAAACACCTGCACACACTGCATGTCCAAACCACACCAGTGAGTCTACAGTAGGAGTTGAGCAAGAGATGGCATGTCTGCTACTATGAACAGGTGTTCTTCATGTTCACAGCAAGAGTGGAAACTGATATTTCCAGGGGAAAAACAAACAACAAAAAAAAAAGCCAAAAGGGAATGGAAAGGTTATTTAAGAAATGAGGCAAAGCATTTAGTCACAACGTAATAAAATACGAACATTTCGCATTTCAGAGGGCTTGAGGCCAGTGTTCTGCATACTGGACCACCCTCCTTGGCTGACCTTCCTCTCCCATGATGCACAAGAGCTTGGGAGATGATGGACAAGCTGTTGTGTGGGTGTACATATTGCCTTGTTTCCACCGGACACTTCATAGAATCACACAATTGCTCAGACTGGAAAAGACCTTAAAAATCATCAAGTTCAACCTCAACCTAACCGTACTACCCTAACTCTAACAACCCTCCACTAAATCATGTCCTTGAGCACCACATCCAAACAGTTTTTTTTAACACATTCAGGGATGGTGATTCAACCATCTTCCCAAGGAGCCTATTCCAGTACTTAACGACCCTTACTGCAAAGAAGTTCTTACTGATACCTAACCTAAACCTCCCCTGGATGCTCTAACATGGGATGCATCACAAAGCAACATGGAAAAAAAACAAATCCAGGATTTTTCCCCTCATAGATCATCATGAGTGTATTCTGGAACTTTGTTTCCTCATGTGTTATTAAGCACCTGTGTTATTACAAAGGGGAATACTGCAATTTTGACCTATTTGTTAATAGGCAAAAATTAGAATTTAAGAAATGTTAAAACTTAAAAGCATCTTCTATGAGCTAAGCACTCAATTCAGTGGGATTTGGGTGTCTAAGCAAATAGGGTCCTTTGAAGAGTTAAGGCATAAAGAGCTTTGAGATCCTTGAATGAAAGAAGCTATAAGTAGCACAAAGAATCATTGGATACACAGGCAGGAATTGTCATTATCATATTATTTTTTGATAGCAAAGCCCTGTATAACAGTTCAACACATTAGGCATTAGTAGAGAGATAAAATATTCCCTAAAATAGGAAGCTTCCTTTAGTAAGGCTCTGAAAATTGCTGAGCTGATGGAGAAATTCATATCTTCTTAATGCGCTTTGTATTAGATCTTTGGCCCACTGATATATTATTCCTTGGAGCAGAATTGGGAAAAAAGTTTCATAATAACAAGCATTCAGTTTTGTCACGTTCACACTCAGAAATCCCGTGCAGTACACCAGGATGTGGTCCATATGAAGAGGTCAGAACTGGCTCTGGGCTGGCTAGGGCAGAGAGTCTCCATTCCAACCCCCTGGTACCTCCTGCAAGCTTAGCACAGCCCATAAAGCCAACAAAGAGCCAGGAGCAAGAGAAAGATGCATTACAAGAGAGAAAGCAAGAGGGAGATATTTGAATTTCATAAGACAGGTTAAACCCGCAGGGCTGAGAGAAGCAAAAACAACTTATTCTGAATAAACATGATATGGAAATTGCAGAGATAAATTCATGCTCCATTCTATCTAGGAAGCTACAGCACAAGTTGGTATGAGATGCCATCAGGAAAACACCGAAAACTGAAGATGATGGAAGCTGTCTTACCAGCCAGGTCTGAACACAGGACTTCCACTTCCCGTAAGTCACTGATGGTACAAGAGGTAATGGGATAGTGATCCCTGCCATTCAGAGGCAGCTAAACCACCAGGCTGAAAAGCAAGTGCCTGCAGAGCACATTGGATTCTTCATGTTTTCTAAGGAAAACAGGTAAAAGGCAGATATAGCTAGCACTCTCCCTCACAGTTTCTAAGTCTACTTGAGAAAATTAAAGAAGGAATACCCAATGCTACATTCCTAGGACCGTAGCAAGCCATAGCAGGAAGCACACTGGCAAGTGAAACAGCAGGGACAGCTATGGGGCAGGGCTTGACTTTCCATCCCAGCCTCCTCTCCCTGGTGAATAGGGATGCTGAATCACCAACCCTCGGTGCTACATACTCGTGAGTGGGAAAAACACTAAAAGAACAGACACACAACATGGAAACAGAGTTTCTCCACACTGAAGCATCATGTCCTTGCCCCAAGCCGTCCTCCTCAGTGTGACTGATGGTCTAGGCAAAATAGAATGAATTTACACCCATTCTGAGTGCATAAAGGTATTTGACAGATGAGCTCCAGAGAGCCTAGATGAAGTGATTTAAGATGTTACCTCTCCCCAGCTGTCTGCCGTGTCCCTCTGCCAGAAGTTACTGCCCCAGCAGCAGGTCCAGCAGAAGAAATGTGTGCTTGCACCTTGAATACTCGAGCTCAGGCTGGCATATTAGCATAAACTACCAATGAAGGGTGGGTTTGTACTAATATATCAGCTGAAATCTGCAGCCACTGGAGCACAGGCGTATGTCACATTCTGCCAACTCCTCTCCTGTCATCTTCAGCAAAGGAGCAGGAAGGACAGCTGAGGGTAGTAAAGTCACGTGTTGGGTACAGCTTGTCATATATACAGTACTCTGTGATGAACACACTGTTCTCAAGTCCATTTTCCTAAGGCCTGGTAGTCTCCAAACCCACTGATGCACAGCCTGGTGAATGACTATCAGACACTGTAAGACAAGCAATCAGTGCTAAGGAATGCACTTCGAGTGGCACAGACATGGCAGGGAGGGAAGGGGGTTTCAGTCAATCCCCAACAGACCTCTGAGACCAACTGGAAGATTGCCAGCTCATATCCTGGCTCAGCAGTATCAAGAAGCTTGATAGATCCCACTCAACCAAAATTTGGAAACAGCAAACTAACAAATAACTGGAAACATTCCAGGAGGAAAAAAAAAAAAAAAAAAAAAGCCAGGAAGAAAATCTAGTCAGCCTGTTCTACTATCTCTTTCTGGTATCAGTTTCAGTGATGCATGTTTATGCTAAATGTTTCTTTATCTCATGCAGTGCAAGACGTGCTTTTTACTGAAAATCATTTGTGCTTCGGAAAATCCTGTAATGCGCTGATTTGCTTTGCCTTCTGTTGTATGCTCTCACTTTGTTTGTTTTGTGCTTGTATCTCTTGCTTATGATCGCTCTGTATACTGAAAATCCAGTACAAACATTTAGTAAAATAAGCAGCCCTTTGCTCTTTCAAGCAGAAAATTTGCCACTGCCTCACACAACATCTATTTTGACTTTTATTTAATTTTAAAATAATGCACGACTTTCTAGACTAGATCTTTCCTTGCTTAGATTCTACAGTGACAGGCTCTTAACAAAAGTTTATCTAGATAGAGTCAGCTGTAATCAGTTTATGTAATCCATTTATGGCACACTATCATCTTCAATCAAAAGACTGATAAGTTGTGTTATAACATATGGAACTCATTCTTCACTATGATTTAGAGATTTAAAATTTCGTGAATTTAGGGATTCCTCCACCATCTTTTCTGATACTCTGAGATCATTTGGAACAGTTCTAAGCTGGAGACAACAGAGGAAGTGCTGCTGTAATAGTAAACACCAACAGAGTAGAACTCTTCCAAAGCCACCTACAGAGATTCAGCAAGGCTAAGTGCAAGAGTGTTTGGGTCAAGGCAATTCCAGATAACACGTACAGACTAGGAATTCTTTGAAAGCAGCTCTGTAGAAGAGGACTTGAGAGTCCTGGTGACTTAAAAGCTTGACACGAGCCAACAGTGTGGTCTTGAAATCCAGAAGGCCAACAGTATTCTGGGCTGCATCAAAAGAAGGGTGACCATTAATCAGGGTGAGGGAGGTGACTGTCCCTCCTCTGCTCTTGTGAGGCCCCACCTGAAGTACCACAACCACATCTGGTGTCTTCAGCATAAAAAGGAGATAAACCTGTTGGAGTGATTCCAGAGGAAGGTCATAAAGTTGCTCAGGGGGCTGAAGCATTGATGTTAAAGCACATGCAAGATAAGGAGGTGATCTGAGAGAGCCAGCACAGCTTCAACAAGGGCAGAATGTCCGCGAGCAATCTAGTGGCCTTCTATGAAGAAGTGACAGTGGCAATGGACAACAGAAGGAGTAACTGGTACTGTCTACATGATCCTGCACCCCACCCTCATCTCTAAATTGGACTGCACTACTCAGTGGATAAATAATTGGTCACAGCCGGAACTACACCAGGCTGCCCAGGGCCCCATCCAACCTAGTCTTGAACACTCTTTCCTGGGCTGTATCAAAAGAGTGGTGGCCCCCAACACAAGAAGCACGTGGACCTGTTGGAGTGGGTCCAGAGGAAAATCATAAAGATGCTCAGGGAGCTGGAAAAGAGAGTGAAGAAAGTAGGAGTAACTGGGTTTGTATAGCTTGAAGAGGAGAAGGCTCCAGGGAGACCTCACTGCAGCCATCCAGTACTTGAGGAAAACTTATAAGCACAAAAAGAGACCAACTTTTTACACTGTCTGGTAGCAACAGGACAAGGAGGAATGGCTTTAGAAATTCTTTTTTCAGAGGGTTGGTGAGGCACTGGAATGGGCTCCCTAAAGATGCTGTGCATGCCCCATTACTAGAGACATTCAAGACCAGGCAGAATAAGGGTTAGCCCCAGGCTGCCTGATTTAGTCAGTGAGTGGCAGCCCTGACCATAGCCAAGGAACATTACTAGAGAACCAGTCCCAGGACAGACCTCTGCAGGACACCGACCACAGTCTTCTGGCTACAACCATCTAACCATTTTTTTACGCACCAAACAGTTCAGTCTTCATCTCTCTCCAATTTAGAAATAAGGATGTAGCACAGGGCCACATAGATATAATTTGTTCTTCCTTTGCCCACCAGTGAGGTCACTCCATCGTAGGAAGCCACCAGCTTGGTCAGGCATGATCTGTCCTTAGTGAAGCCCTGTGGGTTAGTTCAGATCACCTCTTCCTCTTCATGCACCCTAGCATCAATTCCAGGATGACCTGCTCCATAATCTTCCCAGGTGCAGATGTGAAGCTCACCACCCTCTAGTTTCCCAAGTCTTCCTTCCTCCTGTACTTAAAAATAGGAGTTCTTTCCCTTTTTCCAGTCACCAGGGACTTTTCCTGACAGCCATGACTTTTCAAGTAAGATGGATATTGGCTTGGAAACTACACCACTCAGCTCACGATCAGTTTCATGAGGCAGTCTTGGACTTGCTCTGCTCTTACACCGGGAGGGATTTTATTCCCCCAGTCCTCACCTAAAGATCATTATTCATATTCAGGGACATGAGAGATGTGGGAAACCTGACTAGCAGTGAAGACTGAGGCAAAGAACTTTTGAGTTGTTGCCTTCTCCCTGTCTATTGAAGCCAGTTCTTGTTATTTATCAGAAGGTTTACACTCTCCTTGGCATGTCTATTCTGATCAATGTACCTGTAGAATCCCTTCTTGTCTTTTCACATCCCTCAATAAGTTCTGTGCATTGGCTTTCCTGATCCCATCCCTGCACATCCAGCTAGCATTTCTGTATTCTTCCCAGGTCATGCATCCCTTCTTCCACTGCCTGTACATTTCCTCCTTTTCCCTCAGCCCGACCAGCAGGTCCTTGCTCAGCCATGCTGGTTTCCTGCCCCCTCTGCTTGATTTCTTATGCTGCGAGCCCTAGAGCTCTCTCTTCATAGAGCAGATTTGTCATCCCATTCCCAGTCTATGGGTAATTCACCCTCCTTCATTTTTCTTGAAAATTCTCCTGGAGTCCAAATGTTTTTTACCTGCAGTGTTTACACATGCATCTCCCTGAGAAATCTCAGTTTAGACTAATTTTCCCTTCCTTAAGTAACCTGATTTTGAGTACCCAGCTACATACTGGAGGCCATAATGACTTCACTGATTATAGTATCTATTCATTGTAACCACTTTCATCCTTTTATTAGGTGTAATTAGATTATCACAGCGATTGGAGACTCTTCCCAATTGAGCCTTCCCTAAGAAGATTAGGGATGTTTCTATATTTCATTTAGACATGCAAGAGCTCTGTTGCGACAAAGCAATATTTTACTTTTTGGATGACAGAAGCACCAAGGCTGTACCAGTTTGGACTGGAAGCAGAGGAGTCTGAGGCTACCCCAGGGGCTTGCAAGCAGGGGAAGTGTGAAGCCAGAGCTATAAATTTAATCACTGTTCATTGATGTGGTGATGTTGGGTGTATTGATGTATTTTATTGCTAAGCAGTGCATTCTCCCTGTGTTTTTCCCCCTTGAGCAGATTAAGTGTAGATTCCAAAATAGTGTCCAGCAGCAACACGCATGCCATTCTGCTTTCACTTCACTTGCCTCCCACATAAAAGAACAGCTGTGAATGTCAGCTGAGGCTTATTTCTCTTGCACAATGGCCTATCATTTTTGTAAAAATAAATAAATAAATGGCAATCATTCATTTTTTCCCATGGATATAAACACTTTGGGTCAAACTCAAAGTGACTGAAATGATATTGCATTTTACCTCTGGTTGATAAGTAGTTGTAATTTACAGACCAATAGAACTGAGCAGATAGAAAAGCAACTACCAAGCAGAATTAAGATAAAAAACCTCCCACTCTCATTTTGTCTTGCACCTTTCACTGAGCTGCCTTTGCTCCTGCATCATTTATTTCCTGACTGTACAGTCTTGTAAGTTACACTAAGTTGCTGCCAGGGAACATACAGGATCTTTTATATCACCTTTTGAGCAGTGCCCAATTACACAAGGCAAGGCACTGGAAACACTGATTCAATCCCAAACATGCAAAGAAGCTTCAGTGAAAGTAGGCACAACATTAAGTCTATATAAAGATGTAGAAATCAACAGCACAACTGATGGGGTTATTGATCTAGATGATTATTTTTAATGCCACCTACATGTAGCTCTTCCTTAAGAAGATTGTTGTGGGAAAGACTACAAGCATCTAAGGTCCTGTTTACTCTTACTGTCTGTACAGAATACTTAGTCTTCCCTTAGCAACATTCAATTGATCTGATGCACCATCTTGGCACAGCATAGCATTGTTGTCCAGTTGTTACAAGTTCCCAGAACTGTAGAGCTTATGTCACAAACAGACATTCTTTTCCGAGCCAGAGAAAAATGTGATTATTACCAGCTCAGGCATTTCTACTATCTACAAAACACAGAAGATCCCTGAAGGAGCAGGTTACAGTAGGTTGGAATAGAAAGAATTTCCTAAAACATATGGTGCACTCCTGTTGCCATTGTTGGGATCTCATCATCTCTCAGCCTGCATTTAAGTGTGGCTTTGGGAACGTTGTTTTCCATTCTCATCCTTCCACCTCCATACCCCAAGCACAAAGTTAATGTAGAATCTCATGAAAGAAAGCAAATTAGGGCCAGTACCAGACTGGAACTTGAAGTTGTGCATATAATTATCAAATAGCAATGCATAGGACATGTTTATTCTTCATAATTACTACTGATTTTTTCCCACTGAAAATTATTTTTTGAATATGAGCAATGGGAAATACTCTCAAGTGCTTGTTTCAAGGTATGCATATGTTAGTATAAGGTAAGACCTGTTTGAGTTCTAGAAAAAAAATTACATGCTCTTGTATTAATGCCAGCTGTAATGGTTCCCCCTTCGCTCATATCAGACACTGGAAAGATTGTCACGTGTGACAAGATCACCGAAAAGAAAGAGCTCCTCATTCACAGTGGTACCAAGTATTAATAACTTCCTTGTAAACCTAGAGGCCACACATGCTTTTATTTGCTATATTTTTCACCTTAACAGATCTCAGTCGAGGGACACATCTTTAGAACTTCCACATCACATACAAGATGACAGGTTTTCAACCTGTGGTCTGCAGATTTCTAGGGCCTTGATCTATTTGTCTGATGCACACTGCAAAGATCTTCACATGGGAGTTCTCTAGAGGTATCTGTACATCCCTTACAGAAGTATGAAGGGTCAACAAATGAAAAGGAGACAAAATCTGTACATAAAACAACATTTTTTTGAGGCCAATAGCATCCATGTTGAGGCTGAAAAGGAGAGGATAGGTAGCTGGAGTGTTCAGATAGATACGCATGACCCCCAGGCACTCCCATACCTAAGGTGCTGCTCCAAGCAAGAGCTGAGGCCCCATCAGCTTCCTCCTTCCCCTTTCCTCCTGTAAATCCACAGCTGATTAAAAACATTAATTAACTGTCAAACCTTCCCCTGCTCTCCGTCAATTAAATCTGTTTTATGTCCATTTTATCTATCCATCCAGATGCTTTAATTAGTCTCTATGATTGCAATTCATCAGCACTTCCTAAGAGTAAAACACATCAGCAGTCTTCTCCTTCTCCTTTTGTGCAATTTGCACAATGCTTCACTTAATGGGGTTCTGAGTCCAGTTCATGTCTGCACTGTAGCTAAACCCAAAACAGCAGTAATTATTAGTTCAAAGGAAAACACTTCCCATTCCCAACTAAGAGTTAATACTCCATCTTCATAATCCACAGTGCTATGATTTAGTAGTGCCATTTGCGTCTCCCAATTCCTTAAATGCAACGACTCAGTATCACAGGGATGTGCACATTCTCTTGTTTGTAAATCTTTTGCACATTTACAAATACAGCGTGGCCTTACTGCGCAACCTCACGATCTCTGAGCCCAAAAAAAAGTTTAAAATTAATAATAAATGATAAAACTTGGGGGGAAAAAAAAATGAATCAAACTTCATTAAATGATAAAATCCATCAGGAGCCGAGGGCAAGGACAGGGGCAGAGATTCAGTTAATTTGTGAGAGTAACATAATTTTGAATTATTGGAAAGATAACAGTGGAAGCCTTTAAGAGCTTTAGTTTGAAGGTCATTTTTAGGAGAGAAGGCCAAGAAGCTATCTGACCTTTCTCTGGAAAGGGGAGAATATATTGTTGGGACAAGTCTCGAGGAATTCTATGATCTTGAGCTGTAACAATTAAGAAATCCAACAGTTCTAACAGCTGAGTTGCCACCATACTCACTGCAAGAAATTCCCCCATGCAGGTATTCCAGCTACAAAGCAACGTTGGCATGCAGACCAGAAACCCCCTTTCTCCTCTTCCCCTGGCCACCACCACCTTGTTTCATGTTTTCAACAGAAAACTTCCACCTTAAAATTTCAACTCCACATCAAAAGACTAATTTATACTTCTCGTGGTAACCTCACCTCCATTCCATGCCTCCATTGGAGCATATTAGAGCAGTTTGCCACGTACACCCTGCTTATCAGTGCCCTGCTGTCAGCATCAGATTGGGTGGCTATGTTAACATGGGCTTTCTACCTTACAAACATTCAGATTTCAGACAAAAATACCCATAATGTAGCAGCCTTACACCACCACATGCAAGCAAACACCATCAAGTTCAATAACTTGTGCTCCATCCTCTACGATTTACTCATACCCAAGCTCAGATACTTCAGATGAACTTAACACTCTCCTCAGTAAACTCACATTATTATTATTATTTACATTATAAAAAATTGCCACCTATTTCTTAGGCTTTTTTTTTTTTTAAAGAACTTGATTATTCAGCTTATGTTTTCTTAGGACTTCTTCCCTGTAAAGGTTCTCAGATCATTCCCAAGGCAGTAGAACAACATGAAAAAACAATGGATGCAGCATTAAGGGGAAATCAAAATACACTGATTTTGAGCTGTCAAGTGTGGCATTTGCATGTCAAATCCTCTCATTTTGTAACCATGCTTGGTGTCCCTTGTCTCAGGCGAGGAGCTTTATATCTCTTCGATAAAATCTTTAAAACCAGTTGAGTCTTATGTCAGATCACCATTTTCTGACAGAACTGAGCTTCACTGCATCTGCATGAATATATCAACTGCATAAAGAGACTCTCTCAGCATTAGCAAAGAACCCTCCAAGTGTAAATATACATTTCAGAAAATATTTCAGATGCTTTTTAAAATATTTATGTTGCAATTGAACTAAAAATATCTAATTTCATAAATTAAGTAAACAAACCAGGGCTTTTCATCCCAGGTGGTGACAAAAATTTTAAGATGTCAAAAATGCCTCCAGGACAGAATTTCTATTTCTGTTGCCAGCTGTCACGATGCCTCTCAGTAGCTGCAGACCATACTGCTCTGATCTCTCCGGGTCAGGAGCTTTTGATTACAGCTTCCTATCTGTTACTTATTACTCTCACTTATTTGAGAAGAAATTCATTGAAGGCGACAACGTGCCCCCCAAAAAAAAAGATGTTTATTCAGCAGGCAGAGAAACATTCTCCAACTTGAAGCCTACACTGAAAGTAGGAGTAGAGTGCATATGGGAAGAAAGAAGTTACCAAATTGAGCTACTCATCCACTGCCATGGTTTGTCATCTCCAATCTCCTGACAAACAGAAGCATTATCACTCCCTAACTATTTAGTTCAGCTATCAGTTTTATCAATAATTACGCACATAGCTATGCTAACAGAAGGTGGTAACTTCTGGTGATGAGCAGCTGAGATCACTATACTTCAGCCAAGATTAACTGCTGTTTTGATTAAAATCTTCAGCTGCAGGTAAATGCTACACTGAGGCTCGGAGCCAGAGTAAGTAGAGAAATGAAAGTACATAAGTCTGCAGTCAGTACATATTGAGCTCTTTTGGTTGTCAGAAAGCCTTGGCTTGTATAACGTCACATTCAAAACCCACAAAGAATCACATCAGAATACATCCATTGCATGCATCCATGATGCATGTTTGTAAGATGATCATGCCTGAATATAACCCAGGAAGAAGGCTTTCATACTCATTCTTCTTTCTGGGAAACCCATTAAATACATTCACGATTCCCTTAAAAAAAAAAAAAAAAAAAAAATCAACTAAGAGGAAAAACTCACACATTTAATTCACCATAAAGGGGTCCTCAGCCACAAGCAATTTTATAGGGATCTGGAAGCTAAAAAAAAGATGGAAAAAAATCACTGTTCTCTGTCAATTCCCAAAGAATCTGGTGCTGGTATTAAATACCTCCGTATACTGTTTGCATACTCCACAGATGTTCACTTGCGGTGATTATGTACAGTAACACACTGCCTTGAATCTGTAAAACACCGGTCTCGTTTATATACAATACCATACTTGGGATTTTATGTCGATATTTTCTCCTAAGCCACCTTTATGTATTGCATTGGCGGGAAACTATCAAAACAGCTTTGTAAACAGCAAACACTCAATCACAGGTCAATTTTTCTGCCAATTCACTTTTACGTTTATCTGGGGAGGGAATCTTGGCTTCAGTGGTGTCAGAGCAAATTTCCTCACCAACCTGAATGGTCCCAGAATTTCAGTCTGTGTTATAGTATTTTTATTGCATCCCCGGCAAAGTCATTTCTAGCCTTTCCTTTTGGAAACTACCTAATAGCTCAACAAACTTCACTGTAAGGGTTTTCTCATTCTGATTTCTTTTTATCACTGCTAGCTCTGCCTAACACACATTAACTAATTCCTTCTTCGCTTGGTGTTTACACACTTCAAATATTCATAGAGGGCTGTATTTCTCCACGCTTCCATCGCTGCCAGACACATTAGCTTCCATTTCCACCAAGCTGAATCTTCATTTGTTTTTGTACCAAGTCTCTAATCTCTCTAGGTATCTTTGTATTATTACTATTTAATTTGTTAAGTACTGACAGTACGCCAGGTGCCTTCAGTTTGCCAGATGCTGCACAGGAACAAAAAGGCACAATTCTTCTTCTGTGGAGGAAATGGTCTAAAATACAAAGCAAAGATAGGGCAGTGTCCTTGCAGCTCAGAGCATATGGTCCTGCTCTGGACCTGTTCCAAAAACTCCACATCTTTCTTGAGCTATGGGCCCCAGACCTGCACCTCTTTCTTGCTACAGATGGGACCCCTTAGAGCAAGAAAAGTCTTTTTCTCCTCATTACATAAGCCATCATATTTTTAACTGCATGTTCTGGTTAGATATTTCTTTGCTCCTTATTCTTGAGGCAAGGAACACTAAGGGGAACCAGAAGCTTCCCCAGAGATCAGACTAAATATTCTCCAAACTTGCTTTCTGCAGTCTGAAGAAACAGTTGAATAGAAAAACCACAACCAAATACCATCGTCTAAATGAAGCCAAATTCTGGCAGTGGCTCCTAGAAGTACCAGAGATCTGCTCGTTTACCAGAAATGGTCTGCATTGCTTTCAGCACACAGATACAGAAGTTGTATGTGCATATTGCTATTCATAACAATCCTCACACCTGTTTCATAGCTAGGCTCTTTCTGTTCCCCGGGCTCCTACCTCAAAACAACTCTTTCTCTGGTGTTGGTTAGGAGATACAGAAAGCTGACAGCCATTGCTTCTCATAAGTATGTCCTCTATGCATGCACCGTATCTTAACAAGGAAACCCAGTGGTGTTTCAGGCTCCTCAGTTCTGTGATCACCAGTTAAATCTCAGATCTTCCTCCTCACTACCTAGTAGGAGAGAAGAGAGCACTGAGCACTGTGGTTTTCTCCTCTGCTCACCCTAGAAGGGGGAAAAACAGATTCCCCCTAGAAGGGGGAAAGCAGGACTTGCCAGAGAAGGGAGTTAGACATGAAACAGTAAGGTTGTATGTATCCAAATCTTTAAGAAGCTCTTGAGCTCCTAAAAGCTACCTTAATGCTTCTTTACACACTGTGCACGAAAGCACTGGCCCTCAAGGAAATAAAATACATAGTACTGCACAGACATAGAAGACAGTTAAGTTCACAGCAGAAGCATCTCTGACCGCAGAAGCCAGAGCAGATGCCACTGCCATTTTATTTCTCAGAGAACCAGCACTTTGCTAAGAGCATTCCCTCAACCATCACTATTCTTTCCCTCCCAGAAACCTACAAGCAAGGAGATAAACTGTTTGTAAATAACAGTTTCACACCAATTAGCTCCGTGCTCTGCAAACATCATTGCAGACTCAATGTGCTGTTTCTAAGGGCTCGTTATTTTAGAATACTGTATAGCTATATTTCTAAATAATTGATCTGTTCTACTTCAAAAAGGCCATCAGAAAGATATGTGGGCAATTTATTGTGGAGGTAACAGTAGGAGAGACCACAGGAGTTAACCTCAGCTTAGCCATGTTTACAACTACAGCATTTTGCAATCCCAGGTCTTGGAATGAGACCAGAGGCTGCACTGTTCTCCCCTGCCACCCCAGCACCTCATTTTCACCTGGAAGGAAAGGCAGGCATAGTAGTGAGGCAGGACAGCCAGCCTCACAGTTGTGATGGGATCAAGTATGCACAGAGAATTCTCTGCCCCGTAGCAGGAGCACTGCCACGGGCACAGGTTTCTAGTGCTGGAAACCAGAACTCAAGAACAAAGGCCTGAAGCTACAGCCATGTGAACACAGCCTATATTAGGCACCATCTGGCTATAGTAACCTGGCATATCCGACCAAGATGAGAAAGCTGGCAAGTATGAATAAGAGCAGATTACCTCAGAGAAGTGCCAGGATCTATAGCCTCAGATCCCTCAGTGCACTAAAGATAACATACCATGGCAGAAGCAGAAGATGCATGCTGCAAAACCATGACTTTATCTCACATTACTCGGATGAAGACTATAAGAGCAATCAGGGCAATTCGGACCTTCCACAGAACCCAGTACAGACCCTCAGCCAACAGCTGAGGAACCATGGTTAACAACATCTATTTTACACAATGCAGTCCACACTGAAGGCTGACAATACTGGGCTGAAGTACTGGTGAACTCCCCCACCTTTCATCTGAGCTCCTCCAACTAATTTCTCTACTGTGCCTTACTTCTAACTCCAAGCTTGCCTAGCTTTCACTTCTCACAGCTCTTTACCCCCGTGACTGCTAGATTAAAGAGCTGTCCTAAATAAGATAAATTCTTCCCCGTTGGCTTTATACCACAATCAAGATCTTTTACTTTGATAAGCTAACTAGAAGCGTCAGTGCCTTTTCTACAGAAGAGAAGCATTCCATCCTCACGTCTCTCACCATACGCTGCCATTTTCAGCTTTTGGTGTGGACCCCAAAACTGAAACAAGACCTGAAACGAGAACCCCAAAGTGCATCCGTTTCATTTGACTTACTGAGGTTAGTGCAGCAAGGAGCACTACAGCCATTTCAGCTCTGCCAAGCCACCCAGGAACCATGTGAAAGCACCACAATTTTGTAACAGAGCAAGAAGTGTGAACTGATAAGAAAGATTTTTCCAAAGAACGTGGGAAATACCCATCACTGGAATCTTGTTGAGAAACACAAAGCTGGCTTGCAGAATTCAGACGGGGTCAGACATTTGGAGGATTCTGCAACACTCTCGCTGCAACCCAACCCCCCACAACCGCTAATACCACTCAACACCTCACAAGAGGGCCATCGTGCTGCCAGAGGCTTAAGGTCAAAATTTATGAATGTGATTGTCCGCTGAGACAAAACAGTCACAGATGGGACAGATCTTCCACTTGCCTCCCACTCTGACATCCCTGACAGCATCCCAAGCACACTGCTCAGCTCATTAATACCAGCGCACCAGAATCATTTACAAATTCAGCCCAGTGCAAGTCAGATTTCCAAGTCAATGCATGTTCCCGCAGTTTTTATTTCAGGATACCCACTTCCACAAGGTTAATATACATCTTGTTTACTAATGCATACACACTGTTCCGTGCAATTAGCCTAATACTGCTGTTAGTTGACATGCCACCTGTATTATATAGGAACTTCACAAGAACTGATTTTTATCGTCTCTTTCCCATGGACACATCTTTTTTGTTGCTGTAACCAAGGAATTTTTCTATTTCTTCGTAGGGAATGAAGAAAAGGTCTGCTAGTTTTGGCATAAAACAGCAACTTGATGAATAGACAGCATTAAAAGCACAAAAGTATTAAAAGCACATGAGGGTAACAGGAAGAAAAACAGACCTGCTAGTGAAGGAAGAAGTTCAAAGAAGTGATCACCAGGGATGGATCAAGGGGAGAAGCTGTGAAAATGAGCTAAACAGGAAACAAATGCAGGGGCCGTGAGGTGTAGGGCCCTGAGAACAGAGGCCAATTTTGATGCACAGCACAATGAAGAGGCGCTGAAGTGACTTAAGGAGGTAACTGTATAATTAAGTGATCCTCAAGCATATTCTGAAACACGTCATGACTGGTAGTCAGGGTAAGATAACAGAACAGCAAAGCCATACTGCAGGGACTATCAGCTTGTTGCTTTTACCCATGCTAGTATCCAGAGCTTTTATATTGCGCTGGAAAGCTTCACAAAGCAAGAAAACATGGGCAGAAACATGATCCTCACTCCCACTCACCCCCACCTCCCTTTTCAAGTTACTCTCTATAGTTCTGTGGAAGGAATTCAGATCTTTTTGGAAAATGCCAAGGCAATACATCCATTGGGTAGGAGCAATTTAAATATTTGATGGCTAATATATTAAATGTTAATTGAATATTACAATGATTTTCTCCCCTGGACAGCACACAATTAACATTTAATTTGTTATAAAATATTTAAAGTTATGAAATATCTGAGGGCAACTGAGATGTCTCTTCCACCCAATTGTCTTGGGACAATGCTTTAAGGGGACAAAAGGTCCCCATTTAAAAAAAAAAAAAAAAAAAGGCATTTCAAGTTCCTCCAGTAATCCATACAAGAGGCTTGAGAAAAGCCTTTAGGATTGGCACAGGGTTCAAGGACATGGTCAGGGAACACGAGGGAACAGAGTCTGGACTGGAGGGGATCAGACATAAGAGATTGGAAGTCCTCATGACTACAAAGCTCTAAGCTTGAAATGTGCTGTGGCTGCTACTCCAGTGAAAAGCAAATGCTGTGCATTTAGACCAGGCATTTATCTGCACAATATTATTTGTTTCAGGGGTGCCAGTGAGGAATTGGAGCCCCAACTACTCTGCACTCTTTTCCTTCAAGGCTTACTGACAAGAGCTGTACACAGATGATAGAGCTACTTCTTTGGCTGTGCTTGACACCTCACTAAGCACAGCTTGGGAAGTTAAAATTAAGCCAGTTGTTTATGATCTGAACATGAGTTTATCTAGCAGGATGCAGCATTCGGAATTGAACATCACAGCATTTTCAGAAACCTTACTCCGGTGCCTTGTTTAGAAAGGTGGGTAGGAAACCTTCAGTAATACTTCAGTGTGGAAAGGGACCTATGAATTAGTCTAACAGTACATCTTTTAGCAAAACTAGGAAAGCACTGCCTCAATAGTCCTGACTTTTTACTATTTTTTAATTATTATTATTTTTTTATTGGAAGAGCAGAAAAACTGTTTCAGTATGTATCATTCAGGAAGCAAAGAGGATTTGTGTAAAAGCAACCAAATCTCTACCACGGTCACCCTTTAAAGAAATGACTTCCATCGCTAAGAAATCTTAAATATCCCCCAGGGGTAGTAGAAATTCACATACTCGCCTCCATTTTGCTCAGTCATGCCTTACCCAGCACTTTAGAGGGAATACCAGCTTTGTTAAGCTCAGCTCTTTACACAGCTTCTTTTAACTTCCTGACTTTCCTGGGCTTAGACCTTTCATTGACTGCTTTCTAAAGATCTGCTAAACAAAGTGAGCCTTAGGTTCATAACAATGAATTATTTCTACCTAGAAGACATCCCCATTGCAGAGGCTTCTCTTATTTGTTGCTTGGAAATATTTGACCAGTGGTAGGAGAAAACAGATGCCTTCAGTTCATGCCTATGTGGAAAACTATGCTTGGGAAAAGAATTCGGGTCTTTACTGGATGAAGATCTCCCTCCTTCCTATTCCTCCGTAGCCATATTGTCATTAATTACCACGATGAATTGCCACCACTTGATGCTCACCTATCCAGTGTTGCAGAAAAACTGCAAGACTTTCTTGGGAGAACTGGTAATGTCATCTATGTACCAAAACTGGTACAGCACTGTAAGACAAAGGGAAAGCCCTTGGACTGCTGAAGTGCCTTTCTTCCCCTGTGCAGAATAGAAAAGAGGGTTATGGAAGACTATATAGAATGTAAGGATGAGTATAAGCTCAGAGAGCTTAGAGGATGTACATAGAGGATGAAGTGCTGTACATCTGAGAGCATGATCATGACAGACTGCTGCAAGCATGAGTCTGGCAGCCTACTTGGTGACAACTGATGGAGGCCGCACCACATGTACAAACAACTCCATAAAGCTGGAGATCGGGGCCCCAGAATCCAAGTCTTGCTAAAAATCATTGCTGAATCCCTGATTCAAAGAGACTGACATCATATAATTGAGCTCAGCGTGTTGGGATACAGCCTTTTTGATCTAATCTGTTGGAAAGAAATTCTCCCATTTGCCTCCTCTTCTTAAGTCTAGTACTGTGAAAGGCATTGGAGGACTTGTGCGGGAATTTTGATATTCTTGAATCTTATAATCTTATCTCTCAATATTCTTGAATTTTATATACCTAACATTTTAGGTTATGTCCCAGTAAAAGATTAAAGATGGCAGACTCCAGTAGTTTGGTAAGGGACATTTCCTTAGAAACCAGATTTTGTTACTACAGAATGATTCTGTCCCTTCTTATCACTGTCACAGGACTGCCAAATAATCAAACACCTTTTTGGTCATGAAAAGAGCAGAAATAGGAAGCTATAGAAGTCTATGGAAGTACTAAGGACAAAACTGATGGGATTTTTCAGAGCTTGGTAGAACATCAGAATACTTCAGTGATAAGGAAGAGGTAATGCAGCACAGGGATTAGAAGCATGAGTAGATGCAGGCACGAAGAATCTAGGACAACCTAGTAGTGGGTTTTGCTCAGTTCATTTGCTACCCAGATCTCTGATCGCATCATGCTTCTTACTTGAATCCAGTCAGATTTTCCCCTTGTTTCACTCTTCTCTCACCCCAGATGGATTTGCCCAAGCATGGCCCACTCTCCTGTTACAGCAACTGCTGCTTCTGCTGCTTACCTGTCCAGAGGACCTAGTCTTGTGGCAGCTTCCTCTAACACTGTAGTACATCAGTGTCATACCTAATTACCATTCTCAGAGGAGTGAGCCCATTAACAAGCTGCACTGAAACCAGATCTGCATACTAATTAGGGAGCTGCCTTGGAGGATATTAATTAGGGGTGACACTTTCAGGGTAAGTTCTACTTTTCTTCTTCATAACCTATTTGAGACATGTCTGGAAAATATGACTACGATGCAAACAGAGACAAGATGGAGCATTATACAGACCACCTGTTGGTGCATCAGAAAATAACAGAAATTTACAATAATACTCATTTTAGGACAAACTTCTGTCTCAAGGAAGATTCTAGAAAGCTCCAAAACAAATTCTTCTAACATCCTTCCTAACCTAGAAAAATTCAAGGAAGCTTGTTCCTTCATCTCTGCATAGGGAATTCCTCCTGCTCTTTTCATTTACATTTCCCTTGGTCTTTAATAAAGGCCTAGAAAGTCCCACAGCCTAATCAAGTTTTCTTGCCTTGGCTCTGACACAGCTGCTCCTTGGGTTCTTGCTTCTGTTAACCACCATGGGGCTTGTACAGCCTCATACAGCCCTGAGCACTATTTTCACTGCCACAGCCCCAATCTCATTTCCTACAGCATCACCTTGCACCTACAGCAGCCATGGACAGCCAGTGGAAGAGCAAGTATACAACACAGCTCAAACTAGAAGCTGATTTTATAACATTCAGTTTAACTTCATTAAGACTAGAGGTGGGAGAACAAGCAGCAGGAGTGAAAGAATTCCTCAGCAAGACAGACTCTGTTTAGAAACGTGTACCACTCCTTCAGTGCACAGCTTCATATATTGTGTTTGTGTACAACTCAAGCATCTGTCAACGCATCAGTATGCAAATAATTTCACCTGCCGCTAAGTGGCTGCCACCTCACTTCCCATATTGCGAATGCATCCCATGCTGGTGCCTCACAAAATGAAGGAACAAGCAGTACAACTGCTAGACCAGATCATGCCTGCAAGCCATGCAGTGCAGGGTCCCAATTCCAGCTGTGAGCAGCATGAGAAGCTGCAGAGGAGAGCATGCCATTACACAATTAACAACCTGTCAATGGAGGAAGTTCCCTCCTGAATATCATCAGTCATTAACTGGCTGATACACTCAGGCACGACGGTTCGTACCCCTTTTGCAGTTTTAGATTAATGTAATTGTGAATGCTCTCGCTGGCTTTTCCTATATCCCCCCACTTCTGAGTTCTGCTGAGCTCCTAACCCCTAAGGTTCAGGCAGCAGTGAGTACCACAGGTTGGCAATGCAGTAAGATGTACCCTTCCCCCTTCTTTGATACCACATGCATCCATCTCTAACAACACCATTTTTCACCATTAATACAAATTACTTCATACACTTAAATGCTCACCCATATGCTTTACTTCAACTTCTTTCCTAAGAAGACATGTTCTAGATGCCCATCTGTAAGGCAGACTTTAAAATATTGGTGTCAGAAACAGCATAAACAAGTGAGTAAAATAGGCAGCCCAGATTTCTTCTCTGCATGCAAAAAAAAAAAAAGCTAGATTCTTTTTCTGTCATTTCCTGTTAGCAATCACTTACTCCAAATCCCTTGATTTCCATAACTGAAATCAGACTGCACAGATAGCTTTTTGGGTCGGCAGCTGAAAAAGCCAACAAAACACTGCTCTTTTGTTATTTTCCCATCAAGATAAGTTCATTTACCTGCAGCAGCCAAAGCAAAAGCACAGGTACTCCACAAGATGAGGTAGGGTGCTGAAACACACACACCATCCTCTGCAGTCATAGCGCAGCCCTCTGGCATCCAGAGAAAAAAAAAAAAGCAAGGTTGGAAGCAGGAACAGATTCTGCTCACAGTCCAGTGAGCTGAGGCAGGTCCAAAGTTCACGCAAGAAGACTATTCACCAAAACAGGACTGCCAACTCAAAACAGTATCAGTTATCTACATTGGCACCTAAAAGCAGCTCCTGGACCAATGGCAGAGGGTAAGTGTCCACCTGAGGCTGATTGAGTTAATTAAGCCACACAGGTGACACAACTCTGCAGTGAGCATGGAGCTCCATCTGTGTGTAAACCTCAGCAGCAGACAGCAAGCCTTGTGGTGCTGAGCACTGTAAGATACCAGTAGGCCAAGCAAGTCGGTCTGATGTTATAAATTCCTGTAAGACTTAATGGATTGAAGCAAGTTAAGGTAACTGTTTGACATTAGGGAAGATTAGTTGTCAATACTGCCTTACTTCCAAATACCCCATGTACCACTGTACCTGAGAGTTTTTCAAGGAGTATGTGAAATGCCAGGATTCACTTTATTGTTACTTGGTTTATTCTCCGCTTGCCATGGATAAAACCATACACACTTTTTGTTACAACAGGGTTTGGGACTTGTATCTTAAGGTCTACCATACTTTGAGGAGAGGTGAGTGGGACGACAGACAGATCTTAGCTCCTATAGGAATTCAGCTCGTCTCAGACTTGCTCCTATTGAGTCTCTGCTGCCTTGCAAGGCGTACCCTGGCTCTGTCTGCACCCTCAGCTACAGGTGCCTTAGAGATCAGCCCTGAGATGAGCCTTGCCTAGCAGCCACACTGCAAGTCTAGCCCCAGGCACAGTGGAAGCATGCTTCCCAACATATGTGGGCCCACACAAGCCTGCATATACCCAGCATAATACTCTGTTGCCAGACATAGCTCCCATACAGTCCCATGGGTTGACTGCATAGGAGCTTTGTGCTTCTCTGCACAGCTCTCTTCCAGTGAGGAATGGGAACAGCCTGTGGATGCAGCCCTTTCTGCTGCATTTATCCCATGAGAGCAAGGAAGCAATGTGTTCAAAGGCACGTTGCCAGTCTCCACTCCCAGAATCATCTGTATGCTAGGGATGATTTCCCCAGTGTTGTTTTTTTTTTTTTATCCAGTGCTGGTGAATCATTTCCCTGCTAGAAATGAGGTATCCAAGTATCTTCTAAACATGATTTGGAAGAGCATAGTTTCTGCCTTTAGATGATGCCAGATGGCATCAAATGATTAGTAGGTTTAATATAAGAAGCTTCCCAGAGGATGAAACTCCTAGATCTCACAAGAGGGTCTTCACCATCCCTCTGTTCATTCCCTTCCCAAACTTCAAATTACCGTAGCTGAGCCCTGCTGCACAACTTCACCCTCTGCTATTTTATCAATATGCCCTGAACATTTTTCAGGAACAAAGTAGAAAGCATTTCCAGCAAATGCTTTTAATGTCACTTCGTTTGCCAAGAGATGCTGCCTCCTGCTTTGGTTATCATTAAGAGAAAGCATCTTTGCTTAAACAGGAAAACAAGTGATGATTTTTCCCCAAGTTGTTCATATCCCCAGCTAAGCAGCTTCTGCACTTGCTGGTAGAGAGACATGGCCTGTGCTAAATAGAAGTAAATATTTGGAATCTATTTTCTAAAAAGTACCCCTTTGTAAGCATCTCCTCACCTCTTCAGATAAAGCCTGTTGTCAGACATCTGTCTCTCTTCTTTCAGATGAGATCAGATAGCTTGTGTGACTGGCACATTTGGGCTGCCGTCCATGCTAACGTGCTGTGCTCCTTACCCATTCCTTGTGCCTAGACTCCACCGATGAACATATTATGACCTCATAATTCAAGTCAGTAATTCTGGATTCATTTCAACTGAGAGGTACTGAGGGAAAGCACGGCTCCCTTTACAAGAAGTTCACAGTAGATAACCAATGCACCGAATAACTTTCCCAACAGTGTTCATTTCCTCACAGCAGTAGAAACATGGCTGAAGTAACAGAACCTCTCCGCTACTCATTCTGAATGCCTCAGCTTTATGCTTCCTCATCTTTTACTGACTCCTTCTCCTTATACCCATCTCTTTCATTCATGTCTAGGCAGAAATGATCACTTTGCTATGCTCCTTAACTAAAATTTCAGCCAAAAGCTACCTGAAGATATGGGCTAGCCAGTGGGAGAATGGCTGGGACTGAGACTAGGTCTCTCCTTGCCTTTATTCCCCCTCCATCATCGGCATGTATAAAAGCTGTGGCAGCACACAAATATCATCATTGAGTGTCCTGGCTGAACTACTCCCCACTAACTTTTCTATTCCTTATCTCCGTTAGGGAAGGGTGGATCCAGGTTCCACCCCTTCCAGTGAGTTGCTTTCACCTGTGCTCCCAGGGCTGGCTGTGTCTTCACCAGGTGGTCAATCATTGGTTCAGGCCATGACTTAGCAATTTTCATACAGACAGTTTCATTTATTGAGAGTTAGTGTCCTGGTTCCTTGTCGACAACAAAGAATCAGAGGGAGGTGAACTTGTTCAGCAATGTAATTGCACCCCAGTTCAAGATCTAGCTGTCCTCTTTTCCTCTTGAGACTTCTACTCATCTCAGGGATGAAGGCTGCACAGCAGAAGTGGATGTCAGCAAACACAGAGGCAGCTGTGCTCAGATACGTATGAGGAGGCTGGGCCCTAAAGGAGCTGGCTTCCTTTTCAGTGCCAGCCCCTCCTCCAGGCAGCAGCAATGGTAGTAATGCTGAGTGATTCTGTGATGTTTGCGCATACATGCAGATCTCCAAGCACTCCATAGGATATGAAACAATTGCTGTCTCAGTTTACAGTGTCTGTAAGCTCTGCAACAAGTGACTGACCACCAAGATCACCCAGTGGTTTGGAGAGGTAGAAAGCCATAGTCATAGGAGACCATTAACACAGAGTGTTAGCTTCTCCACTGGATTGCCTCTCTTTTAGAAGAAGAAATTTAAAAAAAAAAACAAAAAAACAAATATGAGGTTTCACAGTTTGTCAAAAAAGCCCAGAGATGAATGAGGCTCAGTGCAAAGCACCAGCACTGTAGAGATTCAGAGAAGAGCGGTAAACATGATTAAAGGGCTGGGGAAATTTATTCCCGGGGAGGAAAAGTGAGCTAAATATGTATAGCTGCCTAGCTATGCCCAGAGGAGCATACTTAACCCACTACAAGTATTGGATGGAAGAATAATCGTCATGAGAGGCATAGAGGTCTTACAGCTATGAAGAATAGGGTGAAATTAAAAGGGTGGAGATGCGGCCTCTGATGGGCACACTCGATAATGGAGACGCTG
Organism: Alectoris magna; assembly: GCA_030625065.1. NCBI lineage: Eukaryota > Metazoa > Chordata > Aves > Galliformes > Phasianidae > Alectoris > Alectoris magna. The sequence goes on from CM060560.1 coordinate 115,610,600, forward strand.
ACCTATCTCCCAGTGGAAAGCCTGTTGCTTCACTCATGCAGAGCTGTCTGGGAGACAATCATTCTCCAGTACCGCAGTGGACTCTGGAGGTTTTTCTAGCCCCATTTACTTGGTTTGTGCAGACTAACAGAGGTTTACCTGTCTCCGTATCTTGTCGCTAGGGGTCAGCTGGGGGTTTGGTTTTATAAATTCTGGTGACAGCTAAGGGATACCTGGCGAATCTGTATCTGACCAAACATCTGCCTCCAGAAACACAAAGCCACTGTGATAATAGACAACGCCTCCAGCCCTTTGCTCTAGAGGAAGAGCCATTGTTCCTTTTGTCAGAAAGCTGCGGGACCAAAATCTTGCATTTCTTATCAGTAAGGAAATATTGCAGATGTTGTAAAAATGTCCTGACCACGGGGCTCAGGGTGATGCTATCTGTAAGCATGGAAAAAATATAGCTGTTATGAGAAGAGGGCATGTCGGCCTGTCAGCTTACAAAAGAGGCTCAGTGAGCACAGGTTTATCTCGCTCCAGTACTTTGCAAGTCACCTTCTACTGCTGAATGCATCAAAAACAAATAGTCTGCGCTTTGTGCTCACAGGAACCAGGTGCACTACTCTCAACTACCTCAGGCAGTGAAAGAAGGTCCATTTTTTGAGCGCCCATCAATTTGCTTAGTAAGAATGCAGACTGTTGAACAAAGCGTGCTTGTCTAAATTCTGAAATCAAGTATCAGTATGGAGGAGGTAGAGAACAGACATCAAAAGCACTACTGAGGCCAGTTTAGTGCAGGGCTGTCCTTGTGCATCTCCAACTCTCAGAGTACTTCATGATTTACATCTGTAGGATGGGGTCTGTCTCTTTGGCCATCTTCCTAAACCCAGAATACTTTCTGCATCTACTGACAAGTGTTGTAACTACAACCTCTGGTCTCCCCTGAAGAGCACGCACACTGCTTGGTGAAGCTGGCTGCTCTGTGTGCTGGGGGCTTTGTGCTGACCTGTTAACCTTCAGGTATTTTAACTGAACGATGCAGGATTCTGCTTCGCTCAGCTCTGCCCTCTTTGTTTTAACACACAGTGAGACCCATGTCACAAGACATTCAAGGCTTGAGAGTAGGTGCTGTGATCAGGAGAGGCAAAATATGACTGTGAATGCACACAGGTATTAGAAACCAAGAAGGGGAAAGATTCCGATGAAGGGTTTAATCAGGCAGAGGGAGTGAAGAGCAGTACTTACAAGCAACTTCTAGACTCTTACTGGGATCAGCTTTTCTGGGGAGAACACTGCCTCTGACCTGAAATAATTGCTACCATAGGGCTAAGACAGCTGTACAAGGTAGAGATGACCAACCCAGTCTATTCAGGAGACCAGTGAAAATTTCTCTTCAGAGCTCCCACTGAAGCTGACAGTATAAAGAGTCCTCAGATAGCTTTGCACAGAAGATGTTCCCATACTATGTACAAGCAGCCTAATGTCTCCCTGTCTTTATCTCCTGTCTGTCACATATCAGGCAAAAACATTATTGGATTTCTGTGTAATAATATGAGGTTTTGTGGCTCTCTTTGTGTGGGTTCAATGGCATATCCATAATCACAGATATCAAGGCTTTGTGCCATATTGTCTTCCAGTGGCAGCCAAGAAGACATTATTTCTTGGTTAGATCTGCTGAGGTGCTCCTGTGAACACCCCCTTCCTCATTTCAAGCTCAGCTTTAATAACAGGTCATTGCTAACCCCATTCAGACGGCTAAAACAAGTTGCAGGGTGCCTAGAGAAAAACCCTCAAGAGGCAGGTATGGAAAGCATCTTGCCTCAGGCAGAGACCCTGTGCCAAAAGTTGGAGTCGGTACACTCTTCATCTGGCACAGCCCAGCTAGGAAAGAGTGTGTGATCTGCACCTCCATGTGACAGCATCAGGAAAACACAACCCATGCTTTAAGAAACATTAGGAACAGGGGCTGTTCTGTTGTTGCCTTTGGCAAACTACTTGCTTCCTTCCTTCCCTTCTTCACTATTTTTTCGTAGAGTGCAGGAAAGCCAGCCCACCTGGTTTGCAAAACCTGTCACCAGGTCTTTAAGCTGGAGGAACAAGCGTTACCTTGTCGAATGTCAGCAGCACATGTTTCTGGGAGACTGAAGGGCAGGTGGTACTGCCTTATAAATCATCTAAATATGCCTGGGGTGATAAATGCCTGCTGTATTTTGCATAACATCTGGGACAGCACAGGAGAGACCTTGGGGGCTGGGAGTGAACATTTCTGAATGTTATGAAATGACAAAGACAGAGATGGTGTCACCATATGGTCAAAGAAGCAGTCAGAGATGCCCAATTCACCTCCTCTGAGGGGAAAGGCAACTGGTGACACAGGAATGCACTGCAAAGAGTAATTTTTCTGCTTGGTTTTATCAGGTTTTGACAGCATAAGAATTGAATGGTCTTTACCAGACTGAAAGGACCGGGGGGAGAGGGGAGGGGGTCGTGGTGAAAGAGGAGAAGGAAATGTGTGCCTTTCATATGGACTGGTTGGTTAATTTTTCTGGGGTTAAAAAGAGAAAGATCAGGAACAGCAGAAACCAGAACAAGGAAAAGGACTTCCAGGGGTGACTACAACAGGAATAAGGATCAATACAAAGATGGTTTTGAGAACCACTCTGAAAAACAATTTGAATCCCAAACACAATTTTAACATTTTAACAAACTTTGTAGTTTATCCAAACTATCTTGAACCATTTCAGGGAAAAATAAAACAAAATTAAAAAATCCTATAACATGAAATCTCTTGTTGCAGAGAACATTTCTTGTTTCAACCCTCTTTGCTTCCAGCTCTCCCCCTAACATGTAACTCCCACCAAAAATGGGAGAGAGCCCAGTTGAGCGTATGTTCAACAGGTATTTGAGAGTATTATTCAGCATAGCCCTAGGGAGTACTGAACTCTCACATCACACTGGGTACGATTAGATCATTCTTCTTGTCCAAGATTCCAGTGCTCCAACCCATGTGCAAAGTTCATTGAATCTCAGGCACACCTGGTACCACAAAGAAACAAGATATGGAGAAACCTCAGGACATCACTTAGCTCATCCCTTGCTTTGAGATAAGATGAACTAGAACTAAACCATGCCTGGAAAAGGAAAGCTAATCTGTTCTTAAAATGCTTTCGAATGATGGAGTCTCCATGCTCTCCCCAGGCAATTCACTGTAGTTCTTCACTACCCAGGCCTTTTTATTTCTAACTCAAATCTTGCTGTAATTTAAGTCCATTATTTTTTGTCCTATCCACCATGGGTGAGGAGAAAAGTTTATAGTCTTTTTCCTTGCAGCAGTCTTTTATATACTGGAAGACTGTTCACACCTTCCCCCTTCAGCCTTCTTTTCTGCAGGCTAATTAACCCCAATTAATTCAATCTTTTTTCATGGGTCATATTTGCCGGAACGCTGATTACTCTCATTACTGTTCTCTTCCAGCTCCTGCTTCCTTTAAGCATCGTGCTATGGAAAAAGAAAGAGAGAAGGAGAGGAAGGAAGGAAGGAAGGAAGGAAGGAAGGAAGGAAGGAAGGAAGGAAGGAAGGAAGGAAGGAAAGAAGGAAGGAAGGAAAGAAGGAAGAAAACATGAATAAATAAGAAAGAAAAGACAGAAAAAAAGGATGTGCCCACATATTACCTAAGACAGGTTTTTGGGTTCATTGCATTTCTGATTGTAAGTCTCCAACACATTTTCCTGGGATTATTTAAGTTTCTTTTCTATTACTGTTTGGTTGCTTCCCAAAGACATTCACAGTAATCACACAATCATAGAATCGCTGGGGTTGGAAAAGACCTTAAAGATCATCAAATCCAACCACAACCTAACCATCCTACCCTAACAACCCTCTGCTAAATCATGTTCCTGAGCACCATCCAAATGGTCTTTAAACACATCCAGGGATGGTGACTCAGTGCAGTAGCCTGTGCTGCCTGCCCAGGCCCTGTTCCTTGCAAGTAGACTTCCCCATGACTTTGCAGTGCTACACACTGGATAGTAGACGATGCAGAAGATGTGAACGATTGCAGTGTCTGAATGTGTGTCTTATTACTCAGAATTCTTTTCATCACCAGGCAAGATTTAAGGATAAAAGAATACGTATGCTTAAAAGGACAGACTTGCAGTAGTGACAGCAAGTCATGAAAGGATAGAACAATGTCATTAAGATCACACTGAACCTAAGAATTCTCCATGGCAGTGGCCGCATAGTTTTCTCCAGTCCCTGTCTGTCTTCATAAGCCAGAATTGGAAGGGCAACATTTGCAAGATGGTCAGTTCTGGAAAAGTTGCTTTGCTCTGCCTTGTAATGCTTTAAAATCTCTGTGCATTTGGAAATGTATTTGTAGCCCAACCTGGACCATTTTTTTCCTGAAACATCAACACTACTAAAAGCAAAGACAAACAAGAGTATGAGCCACTGTAACTTTGCTCTTGCTGTCTCTGTTTCTGTGTGTGTTCCTACCAGAAACAAATCTGCCATGCAGCACACTGGTTAACTCCCCATGAGGCTGACATTTGGACTAGGCCAGGGCAGAGACATGGCAAATGAGCAATGGTGGGTAGGTGAAGGGGTGGAAGAACAAGCAGAGAGCAGTAACAGAACTGGGAGATGGAGACAGCAACAGCCAATGATTGTAAGGGAAGGAAGGTGGTGACCTCTCTTTGATTATACCATGGGAAACAGAGGAGAAACAAAAAACAAACAAACAAACAAACAAACAGAATCCATGCAGCATAGAGTTTACTACAGGTAGACACAACAAAATGCTACATCACAGTTGTTATTAATCTCTACCACATCCACAGACAATCAGCTCCTGTAGCTTTCCTTCACATAATATCACAGTGGCTGTAAACAACACCTCCTGTAAACATCTCCTCACGACTGGACTCAGGTTAGAAGCTTTCAGTACATTCAGAGGGAATAAAAAGGCAAAACAAAGATGGGCTTTGAAAAAAAAAAAAAAAAGAAAGAAAAAGAAAAAAAAAGCACTCTGTCATACCTATTGAAGGTAGTGCTTCTTACAGAAATGTAGTCCAGTGTTTCTAACATGGAACAGGAGCATTTTCAGTTTCACCCTAGGTCATCCTCCTTAACAAGCCTCTTTCCTTAGGTTGAGTGATGACCAAGTTCCACAAGACAGATCCACTTCCAGTTATGGCCAGCTAAGCCAGTTTCTGCTGCTGCAATGGAATGGTCTTGAGAAAATTCTGTTGCCTACGTCAGAGAAGAAGCTTTGAGCTGGGCCTGCTCTATGCTACCTGCCAGGAAAAGCAGGCACTTCAAGCTGCTCATAAGCATTTGGGTAGATGAGTATACATTTCCTGGAGAAATTGGCTGCAAATGGTACTATTCACTGGGCAAAAACTGGCTGGATGGCCAGGCCCAAGGGATTGTTGTGTATGGAGCTAAATCTGGTTGGTTGCCAATCACAAGTGGTGCTCCCCGGGGCTTAGTATTGGGTTGAGTTCTGTTTAATATTTTTATCGGTGATGTTGATGAGGGAAGGGATTGAGTGCATCCTCAGAAGGATACTGAGTTGCTTTTTAGGCCCTTTCCAGCCTGAATAATTCTATGATTCTATAGCAGAGGGCAGCCTCTGGAGTGAAGAAGGAGAAGCTGGTCCTAGTATGGGACAACACAGTGTGGGACAGCATCTAGATGACTGTCAAAAAGGGGATGATTAAAAACACCTCCACCTGAACTTGAAAGTGTATTCACTCAAGGTGTAGTTAGGCTTTCCCAGGAGGACTTGTTAGTATTAGCACGATGTAAAACGCTACAGAATTCTTCATAAAGGCATGCTGTGCCTAGCTGCGAGGCACTTCCAGGCAGATGAACATTTAGCGCCTCGAATATATAAATACCCTTGTTATATAACAAGGTTTGAGTTATGTTTTTTTACAGCCTTGGTAAAAATCGATCACAGCTCAGTCTCTTAGCAAATATCATTGCGGAGGTGAAATGACTCTCTCAAACAGCTGCCAAACCTTCCCGTGCAATAAGCCTCAATATTCACCCTCTCTGTCCTCAGTTCCTGCAGTCAGCAAGGAGGGCTTATCCAACAAAAGTTTCGAGACTTCACTTTTGCTCTGGAGAGCCCAAGAGCACAGCTGGAATCCAACAGTCCTTTCCCAAGCACAAGCCCTTTTCTAGGCTCCCTGTGCGACAGGCGACATTAACACTTCTCCATGTAGCTGTTTATAAAGGAATGTTTTTTCCACAGGCTATTTGTTGACATATAGCTCCCACAGCTAATCCTAAAGTGCTTTCTAAAACCATAAACTGTATATGTTACAGAGATTAGAGCTGAACAAATATTTCACTATAAATCATTTATTCAATAAATTTCTTATGATTTTTTTTTTCTTCTATTTGTGATCTGTCTGCAAAATGAAAGCCGAATTCCCAAATTCATTCATTAGTCAAAATTGCCCACGAATTTCTTCTGCAGATAGTTTTCACCCTGCAGGCCATTTGTGGGCAGTTTGTTATGAATAGCCTCAATTCAATGCTTGGTTGGTTTAGCTGCAGCAGTCATGTGAACGCGTCTCTGTTCTGAATGAAAATTCACTTTCAAATATGGACTGACATTCACAGCGAATTTCTCCCTCTGTTTTCTCATTCCTGATAGGAATCAGCCTCTCCAGTCCAACTGGGAGGGTTAGCTGTCCACACCAGCACAATGAGCTAGAAAGGGAAGAAAGCGGCCCACTGTATGAATTATTCTGTATTAAGGTTGGATAGAAATACTCTGAGTCAATGCCCTCACTAACACGTGACCACTGAATAAATGAGAAGATGACCACATCCGCAGTGCAACGTCTCTTGGGGTAGCACAAGGATATCTGTTCTGCTACACTGAAGAAAGATGGATGCCTCCTTCTTACTCACCATTCTCAACAATAAGCAGCATGGGTGAGTTCTGAGGCATACTCAGACCTAGTTCCCTCTTGTTAACCTGTTTCCCTGAGGGTTCATCCATCCAGGATGCTTCTAGGGTATTTGTAAGCATCCCTCCCCTCTCTAGAGAAGACAGTAGATAATGTAGAACATAATGCATTGTAAACACTAGTTTGAAGTTTGAGTTACCGTTGAACAAGCCTGCAGGCTTCTCTCGTCCTGTTATCTGTCTCCAGCAGATGTTCCTCACATCAGATCGCTGTGTTGCAGTCCCTGCTGCTGCCAGCACTGCCAAATCCTGCTGCTACTCGCACAGAGGCTCTGAAAAGCCATTGAGCTGTGCCTGCTGATCCTTGCCCATCCCAGCTTCCCCATCAGCAGGAAGCAGGGTCAGAGACATCCAGGAAATCTTAGGAAAGCAACAACAGGGGATATGTGTGGCTTTCAGCACTACTGGTGTGCCCTTAGGATCAGATTTCACCGGCTTGAGTAACATCACAAGGGCTTATTTTCTTATTTCTGAGGTTGTAACTGCTCCGTGTAGCCACTTCATGACACAGAGGTAAATATAATGGCCTTCCCAGTTGAGATTTCAGATAGAATCATTGGGAGAGAATGGTAGATTTCCCCAGTCGAAGAAAACATTGACTTCATTTTGAGTAACTTAAAGCCAGAAGAAACTAAACGAAGTAGAAGGGAGAAGGAGGAAGGAGGAAAAAGTAAAAACAATTACCCAAAGCCAGTAAACAACTGTGAAACCTGAAAGCTTTTCATTTTGTGATGAAAAATATTTCTACTCGTTCCTACAAAGAGCACACATTGGCGGTGAAATTATTTCAGAGAAATTTCATATGAACTTTATACCAACTTTATTTTCTTTGACAATTTTGACGGAGGTATGGTACAAGGTGAGTAATAGTTATATATATCTCTCCAGAGTGCTATTTGAAAGGCATCTGTAGCCCTTTTATGAGAAAATCACAGTCAGAAAGCCCCCACAATGTACGCATGATAACAGAACCTTCTTTGGACCTATATTACCTTGAGCTCTGACCATGAAAACTGTTGAGCTTCAGTCTATTCAAAACAGTGCTGCCTCTCCAACACCTACTCAAAACATCTTCAAACCCTTTCTTCCCCAGGTCTCTGCCTGCTGTAGGCTATTTAAAGCATTTCACCCTTACCCAGACAGCTTATCTTTCACCCACATCTTTGCACCCATGTCTTCCCTCAGCCCTTCACACAGCACCTTTGCTGAAGCCTCCAGAGTCTCTAACTCTCTAACTTCCAATGGGTCCTGCAGCCAAGGTTGCATCTGTGATCCCTTCTGTTCACCACATCTCTCATTTTGCAAGAATTGGCTCTCCAAGGTCTTCTCTCACAAGTCTCCAAGTGTTCCTCTGCTCCTCCAAATACACATGTACCAAATAGGAAGTCACAAAGGAACATATGATGTGTCCACTCGTTTGTCTCTCTGTCAGTCTTCTTCGGGAGAGTAGGCTCTAAACTCGGTGGAAAAACCACTGTGGCCTTTTTCTTTAAAAGTTCCTCCCACTTTTATCACGACAACAAACAAACAAAAAAGCAGCGAAGAGAAAAACTAAGCAGTGCTTCACATAGGACAGAGATGAAATCCTCCTTTGGTGTGCAGCAGCAGCTGTTCAATGGGGAACAGCAGAGCTGCATCTCAGCCGGGAGGAATGAGAGGGAAAATCCTGAAGCTGCTTAAAACTACTTCAGTAGGAATTTATGGAGATAAAGTAATTTGCTTTTCTATCTGTAGAATTTAATTGAATTTCAGGGTGTTTGGGTTTTTTTTTTTTTTTACTTGTTGGGACACCTTGGGAGGGGTGTGGGCCATTGCTTCCATTTTTAAGCAAAATCAAAACAGAACAACGTGCAAGCACACGTTCCCTTCTTCACGAGAGAGCAGGAGGGCAATGGATTCCAGCCAGAATATTTGCCACTCACCCTCCTCCCTCCATTCCCAGAGAACCCAGAGGAGTTTTCCTCTCTGAATACTGGCCCCAAAAGTCATGACGGTTGCACGCAAGGTTGTATGAATGAAGGGTGCCAGGTCCTTCCCATGCTGCAAAGAAATGATTACCAAGCTACACCACTAGAATGGAAGGAAGAGAAAAAGAGGTGCATTGCTGGCAGCTCCTCATTTTATTTTCCCCTCCCACACTCTCCTTCAGAGCTATGTAAAACCGTAAGAGTAGGGAGAGATTTAGCTTAAATTAGGTTTACAAATAGCCCAGTGAATAGGGAAATGAGATGCATATGCTGCATGTTAAAGTGTCACTGCCACGCAGCCCGCTGCGACTGGGATTTGGAAAGATGCCGGGTCCCGAAGATGAGGTGCAGCACTCTGTCAGTCAGGAGGAGGATGCAGGAAGGTTTCTGGAAGCGCAGCTTCCCAAGCGCTTGCTGCTGCTGCCCCCCGACGGCCCTGGCTGCTTCACGTGCAGTCACGGTCTGGAGAAAAAACAGTCTATTAAAAATGACGACTCCGTGCTTTCTATTTATTCCCTGTCACTGAGATTTATTTTCTGTCCAAATAAGTTTTTGTTGTTGTTGTTGTTGTTGTTTTCCAAACCAAAGCCACTGCTGGCTCCATCTGGCAGCTGAACATCAAGCGCTTGTTTCAATGCCCTGCAGTACGGGGATGTGCTGGTTGCTGAAGCTGCTATGTTTGCAGAACCAGAGACATAGTGGCATAGCACCACAGCCACCTTCTCTCTGACACGGGCTTCTGCCAACACACCTCACACTCTGAATCTAGGAGCAATCCCCTTTGCAGACACACAACTTATCTCCACAGCCTATCTGACCTCCCTCCTAGGCTTGCTTGGCTATAGAGGGGCTGGCCTGGCTACTTTCATTACTCCTTTCTTTACTCCGCTTCAGGACTGTTTGTATCTTCATTTACATCTCTGTAGGGGAGGGGTGGGTGAAGGTGGATGTATGTTCATGATTTGAGATATCAGGGGGTGCATTCGCACAGAAGCTTTGCACCTTAGAGGCAGGGCAAACGCACAAACTGCCACCTATTACATGGGGCCAGAACCACTGATTTATGAAGCAACAGGCAACACACGGTTCTTCTCTTAAGAGATGGCAGAATTGAGTTCCTAGGTGCAGTTGAAGCCTTTGGATCTTCCACTTTCACAGCCTGCCAGCAAACCTGGATGCCCTAAATGTCCCACACCAGGACCCCACCACAAAGCTGGGAAAATTGAAAGAGCCAGAGGTAACTGGGATGGGGCAGAAAAGGGAGAAGGATGAGTGAAAGCCCACAGAGAGGACAAGAAGAAACCATAGAGGAGTAAGTCAGAGGGTGAGTCAAGGTAACTGCATATAAAGAGCTGGTGGGGTGCACTGGGGGTCTGAAGGACCTGAGAGGCTGGGGCATGAGGAAAAGAAAGGTGCCCAGGCCTGAGAGCAGGAGGCTGAGGGAGAAGGACTCTGTGCCTTTGGGACTTGTCTTGAAAGGACAGCCACCTTGGGGATGAGGCCTATGAGGAGGGACGCTCAGAGGAAGATGCTGCTGACTCTGAGCTGTTAATGCTGCAGCTGTCCTGTCAAGAGTGGCCCAGGTGACAGATCTGGTGCTTCTACACAATGTCTTCAAAGAAAGCTACCGCGGCAAAGCACAGCATGGAAAGGCCTAACTCCAGCTTACAGGGAAGAGTGGCTCTCGTACCAGTCCGCAGAGCAAGAATGCTCCTTCAGTCATTAGGGCAAACGTTAAAATCCCACCTCCTGTTCCAAAAACCCAACGGTTGTCCACAATTCACAGCCACATATGTAGGCCATGGAGGAGTTTTCCTGATCTATGAGGAAACAGAAAACTGGAACAGGAGCCTGAGAGGTCTGCTTCAGCCCAAGTGCCTGGGTCTTGGCTTGGAAGACTTCAGGCACTGTCAACCTGTATGAAATATATAGCATATCTGTCTGCAAAGTCTGGACTGACTTATAGAAAGGACCTGCCCTGGCCCAGCAACATGGCAACCAAGGCTCTCTGTTTCCTACCAGGAGTACCAAAAGCACAAAATCCCCTACTTGCTTCTTTTTCTTCCAGTTAGTAAAATGTTTGTCTTTTCACCTGGGCCTGAGGATAGCTCTGGGGTAAAGTGGGAGCCTTCAGCCATACCTGGCAGTGAGAAGACTCCTAGCCACACGTACACCAACCATGACTCTGCCCATGAAAGTAATACACATCTCTCCTTTGCTTAGAAATCAGCCCCAGGGTCTGAATTTGCTTGATGCTGAATAAAACCTTGATGGCTTTCCTATCTGGAAAGCCATCCTTTCGTTCTTGAAACCAGGAGGAGCTAGTTGGCTAGTGGCTGATCACTTGCTTCAAATTGCTGCAACTCCAACAGATAAAATCCTATCTCTGGTTATAAATAACTAAATGAGAAGGACAGAGATCTGTATATTCTCTGCAGCACATAACAAAGTTAACACCCAAGGCTGGCAAGGTACATACTACTCGATGATCTCTAGAGGTCCCTTCCAACCCCTACAATTCTGTGATTCTTCTGTAAGAGTGACGTAGATAACCCTTCAGAAGCCAAACTCTCACAAGTTACTTAGTCAGAAACAATATTGGAAGCATTTCTTTCTATCTCCATGCCTTGTCAGCCGTGTTTTGAAGTCCATCTCAAGCCTATTCCTTATGATCATACCAATTTTCCATGTGGGAAATAGAAGTTTCGGAGACCAAGATAACGTTTTCATTCATAGACTCCTCACCAACAGGTCTGTCCTTGACATGCACTCCAAGCACCCAGCTGTGGTGGATCCCAAGATGTTTGTCTGTATCCCTGACTCACCTCAGGTCATACAGCAAGTCAATGGCAATCTGAGAGCAAAGCCCAGCTCTGACTCGTACCTCTGCAGCACATTTGCTGGATCATAAGCATCCAGTGTATTTATCTTCATTTAATGTGCTTTTTTTCTATCCTCTTGAGTAATTTCCTTTCCTTAACAGATATAAATCACATACCTACAAAGTAAAAGATTATTTGAAGAACATTTGCATTTAAGCTCAAAAAGGAATTTGAAGTTAACTCTCTAGTGGCTAACATGTGAGTGGGTGTTGAATATAACTTGGCCAAAGACTTCACTAAATGAAGATGCTTAATGGTTTTAACACCAGCTGGCCTACAAAACAGTGTTCGGTACACCAGGGTGCTACTGTGAGTGAATACCCCTGCTGCATGTTAATTTAACACTCCAGACATTTCAGCTGAATTGAACTACACTCTTCTAAACTCCAAACTCACACATTCAGTTTTGCCCCAAGTTAACTCAATCAATTTTTCTCTCTCAGATGGACACGAAGAAACAGAAGTTTCTCATTAGTTCTCTAAGCCACATCATGGTTTAATCTTGTCCCTGATCCTACTGCTGCTGAAGACGAGGAGATGTGCAGGACAGGAGCTGTTCCAGTGACTTCAATAGACTTGGACAGTTACAAGAGGTACAGGTAATCTGTTATTAAGAAAAAAGATACTCTTTCCACTTAATAAGTATAACTTAGAAGCAGCAACACCACCAGAAGATTTAAATGAACAACAAATAGATGCTAAAAGACACTAATATGTTAGGAACAATCATAGCAATCATTTTCTAAGCAGCCTAGCACCTAGTACCCATGTTCTCTAACTAGTAACTTGTGTAATAGTCGTATTTGTGTAAGAGCTGTTCTCTCTGTGCTTTGCAACAGCTCAGAGTAACACAAACCTAATGCCAAGACAGAAATTTATGATAGCTAAAATATGACGCAAAGGTGCATGGCCATTACATCTAAAAGGCAGTCACTGATAAACTTCCAAAAACCTTTGTAATATAGAACAAAACAAAACAAAAATCTACAACCCCAATCTACATACCCTTTGGGGCCAGCAAAAATAAAATTACCAGAGGCTGATGTGATCCATTTCAATGCAAACCTTGAACTCCCTGCTCAGAAATATGACAGAGCTGTCAGGCACTGCAGCTCCTTCCCAGCCAGTGGCTGAGGAGCTTCACGTCAGCTGCAAGAAAGGTTAGACCTACTGTATATCTGGTGTGTGCTGGGAACAGATGGGAGCACAATGTTTATAGTAAAGTCCAGTTGAAAATATACCGGAGGAGCCCCTTGGGTTGTATGCTCTTGACTTGACCGACAAGAACAGAAATGAGGGCATGACACAAAAATCCTGATTGCAAACTGCATCTCAAAGACGAACGGCATTTGTTGAGTAGCTTGTCTTAGAACTGTCACTGGGTTCATTTCATCAACCAGCTGATGTGGAATAAGGCTGTGATTTCTGATATTCCAGAAGTCTATCACCAGTATCTGGAGATGGCCCTGTGTAATATGAAATGTTTTGGTAACATGGCCGTATCTGAAATCTGTTGGAGTTTTATTTTCTATTTTCGATCCACACACCACTGAAAAGAAAATCAAACTCTGGAGGTTGGCATATATCCATCTTTTCTTCTGAAGAAAAACCTCACCAGGCTTTTCTGAGCACGTACATTGCTATCAGATCTAAACCCAAACTATTGATGTTGCAGCTAATCTGGGCGCACTGCTGAGCATGGACATGAGAGCTGGTTTCACAAGGTCACTGAGGATCCCTAGGGGTGGTTGGCAGACAAATAAGACTTAGTTTGCAGTTGCTCTTCTATCGCATGCTGTCTTAGGCTCTGAAGCATTGCTCTAGTGTGGAAAAGCTAGAAAAATATAAGTCAGGTAGCCACTCTCAACCTCAACAGCAGTGCAGAAGGATATATTCAAGTCAGCTGTGAGTCCACAAAGAATGTCATAAAGGCACAGGAGTTCTTACACTATTTGTGACCCATCTGTTCTCCAGCCACACACACGTACCAGCCCATTCCCTATGCCTTTGAGTCATAGCGCATAATAGCAAGAAGAGAAGCTGGGAAGCTAGAGGCAGGCTGTGGGTAAACCAGTTGCTCCTGAGATGCAGGCACAGTGCTCAAGCCTCCCCACCACTGCATGACAGACAGCACAGAACAGTAAGCAGATGCTAAATAAAACTCGTTGGTGAAAAAAAAAAAAGGAAAAAAAAGAGAAAAGGCACTCATGCTTCAGGCACAATGCTGTTTTTTTTTGCAGGACCACAAAGAAAAGAAACCTATCTACCAGCTAGTAAGGAGGTCAACTCTGGTGCAACCAAGCTGTAACAAGTGGGCGATAGGAGTAGATGTAGTTCTTCATCCCTCCAGAGGATGTCATCGCAGAGCCACCAAAAAAAGGCGAGCTTTGTGACCCGAATCTGGAGAGTGGGTAAATGCCTCGTGTTTGGACAAGGCTCTTCGGGCAATAATCCCAGACCTCCCTGTTTACTTTCTCAGAAGGAACCAGCTTTCCCTAGATCAGCCAGCGCCTTGTGGAGGGCCAGGAAGGGCAGCAAAATCCATCATTATTTGAAAGATGTGCAACAGGTTAGCCTGGGACACAAATAGGATGTATGCTTTAGATGAAGAGGGCTGAGCTCAGAATGAGGCATTCACACGCCTTACGGTCATGCCTGCGTTCATCCTCATTTGGTGTCCCTGAGCACGGATGGGTGTGTGGAGGATTCATCCACAAACAACGAAGACAAGCAAATAAAATCATGAAGACAGAGACTGCGTTCGCAGACAGCAGGACAAGGCTGTGTTCTGCAGCCACTGGGAAAGCACAGCCAAGAGGGACCCCCAGGTCTCTCCCAGGTGGAGGTCTATGTGTTCACCCCGTTCACCCATTCCCGTAGGCACTATCTGGTTTGGGGCATATCAGTCCCAGCAGCAAATCACAGCCGAAGGAAGAAGTGCTAATGATGTTCAATGCTCATTGTGTAATATATCCCAAAACGTGCATCTTATCTTTGAGAGTCTAATGCTACACTGGCTTCTCTACTGAGCTAATCCTAGCCTTTGGTGGTCCCTCATGCGGGGCAGGGGGACATGCAAGCCTTCCCCACAAGCCTCAGTCTAAATGACATGAGAAGATCAGGAGTGAAGGAGTGGAAATGCTGTGCCAGTGGTGCAGTGCACTAGGAAAAAAAAAGAAAAAAAAGAAAAAAGTCTTTAGGCTCCTGAGCAATCTTAGAAACTGCCACAGCTTAAAGTTCTGCTGCTGCAACCTGATCATGCGCCCATTCCCACATCTCGCATGCCCACATGACCTGTTGACTGCTACACTTGGCTCGTCAAAGTGCTTTGAGAACCTAAGAGAAAAATAGCAATGAGAGAATTTCTGCAGTTCCTGAGAGTACCCAGGAAGCTGGCAGCCAGGCTATGTAACTTAGCCCCTCTACCAAACAGTGGGTTTAAGTACGGGTGAGCAAAAGAGCAGAGCCTCTGGGTTTTGCTGTATCGAGCCCTTCAGCCAACGTTTCTCTGCGTGCACCACATCAGTTTTCCCATGTAAGTATATCAACAGGAGGCAAGTCATCATCCCCTTTACAAACATATTTTAGTAAGTCCAAATCCAGGAGCTGATCCAGGCCACATCCACTGCTAAAGAATTGCTTGCCAGCCAGCCATGCAAGCTGCGTCTTAATCTCCTCTCTTCTTTGCTGCTATTTGTTTTGGGATTTTGGTGGGGGGTTCTGTGTGTGTGTTTTTAACGTGGATAGATTAAACTTCCTGCCAACCCAATTTCTCATTCAAACATGAGGAAGTAGGAGGAAGGAAAAAAAATCAGGAAAAAACAACTAGCAGAAAAGGCATTAGGAGGCTTAGTAGGAGCCCGGTCCCATTTCTACATATAAGCAGTGCTGTCTAAAGCCAGGGAGCCTCTATCATAGGGAAATGAAAAGTGCTTTATTAGCAGTTGCTTTCAGAGTAATTCATCAAAGAAAACATGCCAGAGTCCTGGATTTGGGAAAACAAAAGTCTACTGAGTTTCTGCTGCCCAAAGAACAGTATTACCCACTCCAAGCCCAAAGCTCTTGTCATGTATTACCTGTCTCTTGGGTTTGCTCTGAGGTCAACAGGTGCAAGGTACCTGTTTTCCCAGTTTTCCCTGCTCTCTGCCTTGGAAATGTTCAAGACCATTTAAAGTGAATCTGCTGAACCATTTGGGGTGCACTAAGGTTATGGCACACATATGCACACTCTTAATTTCCGTTAGAGTACAGACACAGAAAGGTACTCGTGTACCTGAACAAGAGGAAGCCGGGATGCAAAATGTTGCTTCCAAGAGATATCCACTCATTTCCAAAATCTTGTCACTGTGTTGGGTGAAAACAGCAATTTATCATGAAAATTCCCCCACTGTCTTTTCCAGTTTTGGGGCCGGTGGGGGGAGAGATGGATCAAAACATTTCAGTTTGATTTCCCCTGCCTAGCACCAAATGGATCATCCAATCGTATCAGTCTTCTGTGTCACCTAAGGCTACCCTGGCTTGAGGTGTTCTTCACCAAGACCTAAATCATGACATAAGGAGGCTCGATCTTCTGAGCATCCCAGGTCCTCACAGGTAGCCACTCGGTCTTCAGGAGACCATCTGACAGACTGTCTTCTACTGGAAACCTGTCTGTGTTCTGGCAAGGGTTTGCTGAAGTGCGTGCATCTGGGAAAGTTTTTTTTTTAGTTCAGATGAATCAGCAGATCCAAGCCCAAAAGCTGCGCAACTTGAAAAAAATCCTGGCTGTCTTCAGACCAGGCTTCCCAGATTTTGGAAATGGAGCTGTCTCATCTCCACCAACCTATGGAAAGATGTCCACTGCTGAAGTGGAAGACATCCTCTTGCGGCTCTGTGTTCTCAACACTTAAAAGAACTGCTATTCCTTGTGTTAGAACATGTTTCTTTCTAACAGCCTTTGATGGAAGGCGATCTGACTGATGGGTAACATCATAAAGTAACATCTGTGGCATTCACGATGGGGGGCAATCCCCACCACACAACTGTGGTTGAAGGCTGCTGGAAAACTCAAACATTTCAGTAGGGACTTCCACTTACAACTGTAATATCTTGAGCCTTTGCTTGTTTTTTTAATGATAGGCACTCACTATCAAGACCTCTAACTGGTATTATTTTTAGCTAGAAATTTGTATTACAGCAATGCCTCATTTGGTACAACTTACAGCTAAAACACCAGCACAGTAGGTGCTGCACAAACATAGTAAACCGTCCTGTATCTTGGGAAATTCTGCTATAGATCAATAGACAGAGATGCACAGAAAAAAAAAATGATGTGAAGGGCAAGCCAGTGGCAAGGAATGGATAGGAGAGCAGAACACTGACAGGACTATCATGGGAATAAAATGCAAAGACGCTATTAATGTCACATCAAGGTTGCACAATCAAAAGATGAGAAATGCAAACATTAAGATACCTACAGCAACTTTCCCAAAATGGCAATGCAGTCATCTCATCTACTGTAAAGCCAGCAGCTGAAAATACATTCAAAGGAGTATTTTAAATTAGGTGTTGAAAAATACCATGGAATGATACGCGTGCAGCAAGGCAGCAGGGCTGAATTAACACTGCTGTTGGATCTGTAGTTTTCTGGTTTAAATAATCATTCTCAGACTATCTGGAGGAGTTTAGAGAAGAAGAAAGGAAAATGAAACACTGAGAAAAAAATGCCTAGATGAAAAAGTGGCAAAACATCAGAATGGCCTAGTAATAACCTTCTGCTAGCAGCTGTTGATACCGAGTGGTATGTGCTTCCCAGTCCACTTATGCCCTGGAAGTGGGAAGCTCTACCCATGGTGCTCAGAACATTGGTTAACCTGATAGTTTCCCCCGTCCAATATATTCAGAAGCCCACGAGAGTGAGAGAGGACCTTCCTGGTGGCTGCCTTAGACTTTTGCATCAGGGTTGAACACGCCTTGTCTCAGACTAGAAAACGAATGTGACAAAAGGTAGGCAAATTTTTAAAAACATTTTCCCATATCACTCAAAGCAGTACAAAGGATCCCCGTCTCCTGAATGACAAAACGTAGAACTCACCTTTGTCTAGGGAAGCAGAGATCTTGCAAGCCTGGGAAATGGTACCTTCAAGGGCAAGGTGTCATTATTATGAATGAGCAAAACAAGGCTATAATAGAAGGGTGCACTACCAAACTGGCTGTTCAAAGAGTCAGTTCATGGTTGCATGGTCACTGCTTACTGACAGCCATACTGAAGATGAATACCAACAGCCAAATTCATTGTAGCTACAGAATTAGGGGAAAGGGGAAGCAGCAGCAAGCAGTAAAAAGTCCTTTTTTTTAATATGAATAAAGTTTTATTGAATTTTATACAATTAGAAAGAACAAAGAAAGAGGAGCGAACAGTCTCATGGAAGGTAGGAACAAGAAGAGCTTTCCCACTAGAGGAGAGGGCCTGCTGAGGGCAGTGTTCCTGTAAATGTCACACAGGGATTGTTTCCAAAGCAGAGAGAATGTGTATGGGCTTTTCTTTGAATGTTTTTTTCTTCCCTTCCCGTGTCAGGGTTTCAAAAGCAACCCTTCTTTCTCCAGTCAGTCCTACTATGCAGCAGCAAAGAGAGGTAGGGAAGAGGACTGCTCCTCTGGAACGTGTGTACACACACAGCATCTCCCTGTCTGTGCCACCACAGTGGTCTGCACTCATTCTTGGATGGAGTTGTGTAAGACAGGGAAGGAAGGGAGGTTGGGTTTTGGTTTTTTTAATCTTTTTTTCTTTTTCTTTTTTTTTCTTTTTTTTTTTTTCTTTATTTTAAGCAAAGAAGGCACAAAATCTCAGCCAAGCTTCAAGCCTACTGCTGCCCAGGAGCACACAACCTCCCCAAAAGCAAGTGTGTTCATGTGAGAACCCAACTTTCAACTCTCCCCCTCCTTCTCAGAGCATGTGCTTGCATTTGAAAGGTACAGCTCAGGCAGAAGGCCCTGCCCAAGGTTTGTGCACTGCTAAGGAAAGTAAAGCCGTGCTGGGACAAGGAAAAGGGGATGAGGAAGTCTCTTGGCTTAAAGTGACCCTTTTTTCAATGTGAGATCTACAAGAAATGTACCTGTGAGCACTCACATTGCTTTTTCCAAGAGCAGATCTGATCTGGGAGGTCTCCGGTACTTTTGGAGGTGACCATTGCCTTTATAAGTGCAAGGCTTGGTGTTACACAGGAGTTTGGGGATACCCATCCCTGCACGGCTCTGCTGAGCCAGGGCTCTCTCAGGGGGAAAAGTCCAAGCCCTCAGTCCATCTCTCCAGTGGCATCAGGTCCCTTGAGCGGTTTCAACTCTTGGCTTTGATTAAGGCTATTTAGTTGCAACAGAAGAAGTAAAAGGACAGGTGCCAGCCACAGTCACCCCCTGGCTGTAAGGAGATGGCAGAGCCATCAGCAGGTGCCATAAGTACCAGTGCCAGAAATAGGGGAGGCAGAGCAACAGCACATGGGCTTCCGCAGAGTTACATCCTCCACTGAGTCCCTGCTTTCACTCTTTCTAAGGAAAAGGATTTGGAAATAAACCCTGCCAAACTCAGCATCTGGGAAGTTTGCATGTGTGGGAGAGGGGGAACAAAAACTATGGTGCCTCTGTGTGAGAGCCCCAAGCAAACATGCGCCCTGCTGTGCAGGGAAGCCCTCTAGGCAGCCCAATAAGGAAAACCCACCATGCAAACACCAGAGCTGTGAGGTCCGAAGCCCCTCACCCCACATAAAGAGCAGCCCAGGTGCAGCAGGCTCTGCTCAGGACTCTGCCTCCAGAATAACCCCAGCAACATCAAATAAAATTCATGGGGCCTGTACCAGCTTTGCTTTGCACAGAACTTCTCAGGGACAGAGGCCCAGACAGCAGCACTCTCCTCAGCCATGAACAGGGCTCTGGCAGCAGCTGGAAAACACCCAGCCTGAGGAATACCTGTGTGTGCATGAGTGTGTGTGTGTATGTATGTTTGTGTCAGAGTTGAGGGGAAGAACAGCAAAAAAATAAATAAAGAGAAACACTCCCTGTCCCACATCCTTGCCCAGCCTTCCCCTCGGTTTGGCTGGTAGCTGTGCTGCCAACTTGCCCCTCCAGCTCGGCTGGTGCCTCTTCATGGCTGTCCCCATCCCAACAATCTTCTTCATTCAGCAGTAGGGCCGGGCAGGCAAAGAGGAGGTCACAGCCTCCGTGACAAGGTGTACCTTGCCTGGCACCCCTCCCCTTTTGGCCTTCCCTGCCCTGCACTGGTCGTTGTCCTCTTAGAAATAAAACGGCAACAACAACAGAAAAAAATATATATATCTTCCCAAAACCTCCCTGAAAGACCCAAATGAACAGAAATGACCCCCAACAAAACAAACTGGAAACAAAAGCAAAAGCCCTGAGGCTAGGCTGGGAGGGGGTCCCAGCCAGGGCCCAGCAGCCAGGGAGGGCACCCAATGCCCTGTGGCATTGGCACATCTGTGGTGTCCATGGTGGAGCCCCGACAGCTGGGGGGCATTGCAGCATGGCTGGAGCTGCCCCAGTGGCTGGCAGCGGCCTTGGGAGGTCAACCTCTGCCTCACTGCCTTTCAGGAAGGAGTAGGGTCTCTCAGCCATGTCTTCGCTCCTCTGGTACACGAGGCCCTTGCTCAGCTCTCAGCCGCCAGTGTGCCTCTACACAAGTGAGCCAGCCCGGCTCTGGGCGGGCACCATGACAGGAACAGCTCCAATCCGCTCCAGCGTGGCCTGGCTGACAGCATAGGAGCGGGTATGCGGAAGCCGAGGCTTCCTGCTGACTGAGCCATTGCTCCGGGCCACCTCCTGTGGGGATGGTGCTGTGCTGGCTGTCACCACCAGCGTCTTAGGGGCAGCCGGGGAGGGGTGGCCACCATTGGCATAGACAGGACGAGCGCTTGTACTTCCTGAGCGGGAGAAGGGTGGCTGGCGGGCGTCGTTACTGTTGTTGAAGCGGGTGAAGGAGTCTGTGGCGTGATTGGCCTTGGGATCATTCCAATAGCGGCTGTTGTAGGTGTTGGAGGAAGTAAGGGTGTCATTCTCTGATGAGGACGCATCAGCGTGGAATGTCTTGGTGGTGGAGGAGCATTTGGGTGGCAGGTCATCCTCCCTGGGAAAGAGAGAGTGTGAGGGCACAGGAAGGATGCTGCTTTGCTTCGGCAAACCCTCACCACTACCCCCCGCTGGAGGCAATACCATCAATATAAGGTCAAGGACAGCACCAACATGAACTGGCATCACTCCTTGGCCTGTTCACTCATCCCTTTTTACAGGACCCACTTCTGTACACATTAATTGCTTCATGTGCCTACCACTGAGGGAAGCAAAGCATACTCAGGTTTGTAATGGGCCAAACCAGCAGCTGTCACAGCCAGTCGGTACAGCTATACCTGTACATCCAATCCTTAGGGAAGCTTCAGGAAGCTATCAGAGGGAAACATAGTTTTTGTAACACCAGAGAACATCACAGCTGTACCTATAGAGCTTTTTAGTTATTACCATCTGATACTGTGGGTCCAGATCCCCACCACACGTACAGTCACTCTCCTACAGAGCTAATAGTGCCACGTTGAAGCTCCCAATGAGGGCAATTCAGAAAGAAAAATCTGTAGTTGCCATTCTTCTTCATTTGCTTCCACTATTTTTTGGACAAACATGGAGCCTTCCCTTACCCCAGGGCAAACACCTAAGGGTTATGAAAAGCAGACGTTCTGCTTGCCTTCCTGCTAGCTGCTGCTTTTGCTGGCTGAACGGGGGTTTCCAGCCACCAGATTTCCTTGACCCCTACCTTATCTCATTGGGAATCTCCTCTTCCTCTTCTTCTTTGTGTTTATTTTTCCAGTAAAATAGTGCTATGGCCACCAACACAACGCAGACAATAAGCACGACAGCACCTGTGGCCACTGCTCCAGCAATCAGGCCAATGCTCCAGGGGTGGGCTGTGGGGAGGAGTGAACAGAGAATGAAGAAGAAATCAGGGCTGGGCTGTGGCCACCTGTGAGCATTTGAAGCTTAGAAGCAGGGAACGGCAGTATCCCCATTCCAGGGTACAACGATCTTCTGATAGAGAGGCACAAGTTGGTTCACACCAAACATGGTTACATGTGTTACTGTCACAAGACAGAAGCAGTTGACCAAGTCTCCCTTGGCAAAATACTTACGTGCAATGACTTGCAGGTCCAGAAGGCAAGTGCTGGTTCCAATGGCATTTGAAGCCACGCACTGGTAAAGACCTGAGGACACAGTGCTGATATTTCGGAGAGTGACAGTGCCCTGGACTTGGTCTAGTTAGAGAGAAAAGAAGGATTTAAATCCCTCCCCCGGGCTTGAGGAAAACCATGAAAAGGCAAATCCAGCAAATAGAGAATTGATGTGTGAGACTCTTAAGAGATAAATAAATTAGGAAGTAACCCTGAGATGGAAGCACTGTGCACACACACACAAGATTAGGTCTTAAGGAGCTTACACTAGATGTTTCTTTTTCTTCTCGCAGATGAATTTCTGCAAATGAAAGCTTGGGGCTCA
Source organism: Alectoris magna (assembly GCA_030625065.1). Taxonomy (NCBI): domain Eukaryota; kingdom Metazoa; phylum Chordata; class Aves; order Galliformes; family Phasianidae; genus Alectoris; species Alectoris magna. The sequence continues at coordinate 115,632,944 of CM060560.1, forward strand.
TATTACTATGTGAGAGAAAGGAGGAAAGAAGAGACGTGCAATTGCCTATACCCAGATCTACCTGCTATATTGAGCTCTGCCCTGCAGCACCCTGCTTTCCCATCCCTGAGTTCCCCACTCTTTGCTCTTCCAATTTTCCTCATTCCTGAATTACCTAGAACTAAAATTCTTGTGCATTTTGAAAATATACCAAGACAAAGGACAAAAGTACTGTTGTCTCCATTTGGTCAGGACACAGTAGACATTTGGTAGGCTACGAAACCTCATGGATAAGACTTAGTGGTTGGGCAATATTTAATAGGATCAGAGCCTTGCTTTTACTTGCATCTGAAAGATTGCTCCTGTCACAACATACTCAGTGTGAAAGGCTGGCAGGGTTTTCGTGGAATGATTCTGCCTCCCTTCTATTTTCCAATCTATGAGCCTTGTGCAGGTGAGGTGACAGCTGAAATCCCCAGACGTGCAAACATCTGGCAACCATATTCGCTCAGTCCCATTCAAAAAGATCCTTGTTCCTCAACAGGGAATATTGGTTCCATACCAAAATAAGATGAAACTTTAAATGGCTGCTGGTGAGTACCTAGTCCAACACAGCCTCCAAGCACTCCAGGAATCTTCGTTCCAAACAAGTGATCATGCAAGTGACGGCAGACACTTAGAGAACCGTGTCATCTCTGGCAGCTCAGACAAAGGAAAGACCAGGCTGCCACCTGGGAAGTAAGAGGATAATCAACAGAACAAGCACCTTGTGTGGCAGTTGGGGGCAACTTGGGAACATTGTCCAGTTTCTCCCAGAGGTATGTTGGCCGGGGGATGCCTTCTTCCGAGCTGCAGGTCAGTGTGATATCGCTGCCCACTTCCAAGGACCCCTGGATTCTGCAAAGCGGGGCGGAAGGAGGAACTACGAGAGAAGAGGGGAAAGTGACAGCAGATCAGGAAAAATAATCGAGCAGTAGAGTACAGGCTCTTTCTGGACACACTGCAGGGGAAATCAAGGAGTACGGCATGAGCTGACAGGGAATGAGAAGCAGACAAAGCCCAGAAAGGAGGTAGCAGACAAGAACCCGTTGAGATTTGAGGGATGACAATACACAAAGATTCCTGACTGAAAAGCCCATCAAGGTAACAGACAACTGCTTTCCCAGGACCCGCTTTCCTTAAACAAATCTCTAGAGAAAAAAAGGGTGAAGACTTCAATTCTCAGTACAGCAAGAGTGGCAACAGCTAAGAGGGGTGCAAAATGAATTTCCTGTGGTTTGGTTTTGTTTTCACTGCCTTATAATCGCACAACACTCTGCGCTATTTAACATTCTAGGTAGCATCCAATATTACTTGCTTTTATGAGAAAGAAGCAAATTTCTGAAGTCCATCCTTTCCTCCTGTTGCTATGCACAAGCCTGTTATAACCCCTTAGATCTCATAAATGCACCCACTCTTTATTCATGCTTCTTTGCAACTCCACATTACAAACTTGCCACAAGGCTTTCTCTCCACCATATTTTAAAACTCTCTAATACAACATCTGCATATGAGGAGTGTGTGCCTATAAACTCCCACAATACTCACAACCAACCCTGTCCCTCACCATAGTATGTCCACAGGATCCAATGTACACACCACCATATTTTTCTGCTATGAGCACCATTATAAGGAGAATTCCCATACCCCAGTTCCTCCCTCTTCCCCCACAGTCCTGATAAACACACCCAAGACAGTGAGTCCAATGACTCCAATATTCCTGCTGCCTCGATCAGGAAGATTGTTGACCAAACACTGGTACGTGCCAGTGTCTGATAGCTGGGTGTTGTTGATGAAGATGGAGGCACTGGTGGTTGGCATTGTCACAGCAAACCCCACTCGTCCATAGAATTGGGGGGCACCACCAAAGATCTGACCTCCTTGGTAGAGAATAACCTGGAAAAGAAAGGAAGGTTCAAACAATACTCTGAATGGCCTGAGCAAGGAGGGAGAAGGGCAAGCAAACATGGGCTTCCAAAGCTAAAAGGATTATTTCTTAAAGGCTCTCTGAATAACCAAACATCAGTATACAACAGTTGCCCCAGAAAGACTGATCCTAGGAGAAGTGTTTCTACAAAGGAGATTATGCCATTAAAAATGTTCACAAAGGGAACAGACCAAATACCCAAGTCTTCCGGCATAGCTAGATTTGTGATAGCAGTTCATTCCATATAACAATCATTACCCATCTGGACACCCAATGTAGAGAGACTCTCTGCAGGTCAGTAAGTACTTCACAAAACAATCCACCTGGTGGACAGAATTGTTTTGGGTGTCAGCAAGTAATGTCCTGCCATGATTTGACACTGCTCACTGATGATCACTAAAGTGAACTGAATACTGAGCAATACAACCCTTGAGGCTGTACACCTTCTGTCAACCCAAGAAAGTTCTCTTCAGTGCAGGATACTGAATCACACAGCTGAATAACAAATGTTACGGAGGTGGTGTGACCCAAGATAGAGACCCAAGATAGAGACCCAAGACCCAAGAAGTAGACCCACTCTGAAGTGGATCTACTTCTAGTAGAAGTGGAATCTGTAGATTCCACTTCAGAATGGATTTCTTCTGGCCTCTATGTACGTGGATAGCATTGAGGCCAACAGCTCTCAGGTTATGATTCTAGTGCCCACCATGGCAGGCTCTCATTTGCTAATGAGAGCAAGCTCATTCATAAGAATGGCCTTGCAAAAGTAAGAGGCAGACTACACATAGATCAGTGTTGAAAGGAAGGAAAAGCCCCAAGAAGATGCATACTCCAGTGAGAAAAAACCTACCTGTTCAGGCTGGTTGGCGTTAGAAAGAGGAGTGACCATCCATATGACATTAAGGTTAGTGAGAGCAGCATTAGTGGTGAAGGTGCAGGGCAATACTGCTGTCTGGCCTCGGGCAACTTGGATACTCCCTGAACTGACTGACACCTCCAGAGGACACACCATGCCTGGAAAGAGAAGAAGACCCAATTCAAGCATTTCAGGAGAAGGAATCCCAGTTCAAACATTTCAGTTGGCCCTATGTACTTGCAGGTTATAACAGCAGCATTCTATTGTTACATAGCTGTCCCTTACCAATTACTGCAAGCTAGCGAGTTATATTTCTCCCCCAACAGACCAGGCTGCTCTCATGCAGACATATTCCAGAGGCAGATGCAGCTAGGCGTTGCTTTTAAGTAAGAGCATTCTCATTTCAGAGCCTCTGAGAACATGAGACTTTGTTTTGGAGACAGGGAAAGAGCTGTAAGAGCAGCCAAGCTGTGTTTAGAAGATAATGAAATATGTTTTCAGACTCATCAATCTTAATGATATTTAGCATCACTGAAACAGAAAAGGAAAGCGCACTCTGAAAGGCTTCACCAAGGGGTAAGAAGAGAGAATGCATATTATTTAAAGAAGAAACGCGGTTCTCGCCCAATTTCTCTTCCCTATGAAGTTCACAACGGACAGAAACACTTCACTGCTAATTTAAAAGATTAAAAATCAAATCCTTCCAGACCACCTATTTATTCCTAGCTAGTGAAAAATGAATACTGATTATAGAGGATCTGATCCAATCTCCTTCATATTCCAGCATTTCCACCATTCACTACTTTGCATTCTACACAGGGTGGATGGGACACAAAGCCTGACTAGCCCCAGCTTTCCAGGACAGAAGTTCAAGGCTGCAGTGTTTTGAGTAGCACTCAAATTCTTTAAAGCACTTTTTTGCACAAAATCAAAATGTTGACTCCGGATGACATCTCTCTCCTTTGTTTATTTATTTATTTTTGCCAGTCTGTCTGCTAGCTTGCTGTCTCCAGTGCACGTGGGAGACTGTTGGAGGAAATGGTAAGGAGCTTTCAAGCTCCAAGGCAATATCAGAATATTGCTAATACCAGGGTGTAGTCTGTGGATGGTTCTTGTCTCTTGCTGAAGGTAAAATGCTCCTTGAGAATATGGTTCCAGCCGAGCCCTGAAGAAACTGAACAGGCTGAGAAAAAGCTGAGAGGTCTCTCACACACATCTGCTGGGATTCTTCCCAGCCTGCCTAACGGAGTGATGGGGACCTCAGAGCCTGGAAGCACTCAGCTTCAGACTCTATAGATCCGGATTTAGTGGGACTTGAGCAGCCTATGATGAGTTCCTCGATTTGGACTGACTGCTCTGGAGCTGCAAAACACAAGGATCTTCCATACCATCAGTAACCTCCTCCACACTTTCCTTCCTCCCTGACTGCTTTCTCCAAAGTTGCAGGTAGTTCTGGGAGGCTCAGAAATGCTTTAAAACAGAGCCAAACAAAACGCCACTTTAAATTGATTCACGAGTTCCTTACTTGGCAGGAAAAAAATAAAGACCGAGTTTTCTCACAAGCCTGGAACATGTTTAAAAACATGGAGCACTTTGGAAAATCTTAGCGAAACAGTTTAGCTCGGGTCCTAAAATCTGACAGAATGATGTGACTGGATGCAGAACAGCTGGTGAAAGTTTAATCCATCAATCTCCTATGAAGGGCTGTCAGCAGCAAGAGGAAGTAAACAATTTGAAGGGCCAGTAATAAACATGACCTTTATTACAAGGCATCTGCCTTCCAGTTGCTTCGTAGCCAATAGGGTCGGAATGGTTTGGGGCTCTTCAGTTCCTTACTATGGCTGGCCAGGCAGTTGCAGTAGCCCAAAGACCAGGAGTCTTAATGAGTATGAGTTTGACAAGAGATCTTCTTTTCTACAAGCCTGACACCGAAGGTTATCTTGGCATGACTACTCATCCATTCCTGCCATCATCCATAGCAGAGAAACACACTAATTTGGACATTCAATTGGATTAAAGACTCTAGCATGGAGAGGAAAGCTCTTCTGCCACCTTCAGTGTAGATTTTATGAAATGTTTCCTATGATCTGCCCTCAACTTCTCATCTGATTTGGCATAGCAAAATGTGTTCTTCAGCCCCATAACTTATTCCCCTCCAAGAAATACTCATATATTCAAATCCTTGTAAATCAGGAAAAGTAATACTTCAGTGCGAGTATTCACTAATGGCAAATATTCTGGAAAAGTTTGATTTTACAATTCACACTGCAGGCTTAGTTTCAGCAATCACTCAATCACCAAGATGATGTGATTTTCATACATAACCACTCTTCCAGTGTTCCAAATATTTGTGATTAGTTGATTGCAAACAGAATAATAAAAATACTAAAATAGAGCATGCATAATTTATTCACTGCCAAAACAATTCTCAATACGTTTGAGAATATCCAAATCTGCTTATGAACCCTTTTCTCTTCCAGGGCTCCACTCTGTCCTCGTAGCACCCTTCAGTCACCATAATTTTCCCACCCTTTCAAAGCACTGCAGCAACCCTTTCAATCCAAATGCCATGGAGTGAAAGGGCAGTAAGAAACAGCTGAGGTTTCTGTCCATTTCTCCTTCCAAGGAATGGCTTTGAGGCTGGGCATGCAAGATGCACGCTCTTGCAACACATCACGCTCTCCTGTCTCTGCCTTATTAAAGCATTGGGCGAGCCAGCTCCATAGACTTGCCTTTTGCCTGTCAGCTGCTCTTTGGCCCAGGATGCACACAAGGCACGTAGCACTTAAAGACAAGGACTCATTTTGTTAAGCTAAGTGGCACCTGCAGGGCTACAGCTGGGGAAAACATACACAACCACTTCTGACAAGTACGCTTAACCAAGGCGACAGGGGAAGCAGGAGACCAAATGCAGGCAACGTCTTCTTCCACCAGCGTAAACAGGGAGGTAGGCTGGTGCGTTAACACAGCACCGGAGGGGCATTACTGAAGCACAGCTCCTCTCCCAGGAAGACAGCTAAAAGAGCAAAGATCAAATCCTCTTCAGGGGCTACAGCGTCTTTCTTTACAGCTCAGACTATTAGAAAATGTAATGTGGTTACACATGCACTTGTCCATCTATGCAGGGATCTGTGTGACAGCGTCCTTCCACACCAATACTCGTGGCCCAAAACACAGGTGGCTGCACACAAAGGCACATACAAATCAGCCACTATGCCCAGGAAGACACCTAGGATTAAAACTGAACCAAACATTACATATTTAAACATTTCAGAATTAGGAGTTGCAAAAACGTGGTTTTGCATTAATACAAAAGGAAGGAGGCAAGGGAGAGAGGGAGGAAGAGATTTCAAATTTAGCATAAGTATTGGGAGAAAGGTTCTTCAGTGTAGCCTAAGGAATAAAGGCTTAAATTCCCCTGGGTAGGTATAAACACAAATACAGATATAAACACACGTATACAGCCCAGTCTAGTAAGTCAAATTACACATAAGAGATGAGAAAAAAGCAAGCAAAGGATGTTGTGAAAGGTCCCCTTTTGCCAAGGTACATTATTTTGATCTTTTCTAAGCATTCAGAGAAATTCAATGATTTGTGAGAGGCAACAAGAACCAGCCACCACCAAGTCATTCTTCTCCAGGTGCTGGATTATGATGGCCAGTATACCTCTCCTGTATGTGCAGTCTCCTCCTTACTTAGTATTTAAGCATCTCTGTAAGCAGCACACCTGGAGGCAGAGCAGGATACACCACCATCAGCAGAAGGAGGAGTTGGACCATCCTCTTCTTAGAACACTTTGATCTGAGCTTGATTCTGCACACAGCTTTCTCCTTTGATTCCAATGCTCTGAGCTCCCGTCATTAATTAGAACAGACGCTCCATTTTTGCGTCCCCCATCTATCAGGGAGTCAGCCAGAAGAACAATGTTTTGGCTGCAGAGGCTCTTAGAGTTTCTTCATTTTTCCTAGGATCAAGTAATTATTCAGGCAACAAATAACTCTGATTTCATTTTTGATGGGGTCATATTGCTTTCCCAAGTAGCACAGCTCCTCAGTATCCATGAAGGAGTTCATGTAGGCAGTTCATACAGCATGACATAAGATAGGGCCCAGACACAACCAGCATGTCCTTCCCTGAGGAAATGTGTGAGGGGAAGACAGATGCACCGCATTTGCTACCTCCCCTAGAACAGTTGCAAGCCTGCTTCAGCACATACCAGACACAGTGAAGATCAAAGGCATGGGAACATCTTAGCACTTTGATTCATACTAAGATGACTGAAAATGCGCCCTCACTGCCAAACGTCTCCACCAGAGATCATCAGGACTGGAAAATCAGTGCAGCTGACATCCCAGTGAGTGAAACGAGGTCTTCCACCAACATCACATCAATAGCACAGCTTATGATATGAGTAGCTGACGCACCATTACCACCTGATATCACAGTGATGTCAGATGGTCACAGACAACAAGGACCTGAGAGGCTGTCCCTTGAAGAAGCACTGTGGTTGTGCTGTTGAAGCTGCAGTAAGGGCATCTCCCCCTTTACTGCATGATCAGAGGCAACCATGCTCAGCACGATAACTGGGTACCTCTGGATGGGTTGCAGTATGGTTGGAGTATGGTGCAGAGAGAGGGCCTTTTCCTGCTTTGTTTATTTTAAGACCACAGAAAAATGGTGGTTTCTTTGGAAGGTCATTCATACAGTGAAAGTCAAGATGCTGCCTTGCCTGCTAGAGAACTCTGTTTGCTTTGTACCTACCCCCAAGAACCGTTGGCAAGTCAGCAGTATTTGTAACCTGCTAGCAGCAACCTCACGAAACCCAGAGACGTGGGAGGCTGGGCTGGGATGACTTTGCAAACACAGAGGACAAGGGACAGGTTCACTCCGCAGTGCTGGCAAGCCAGGGAAGCAAATGGCCAGAAGGGAAAAGAGGTGTGAAAGAGATGAAGAAATGTCTCACCTTCATACATTCAACATCTCCAAACCTCCAGGGAAGATGTGCTGAAATGCACGTGGCTGGGGGGGAAGAACGAGAATAAAGCTTCAAGCTATCCGCTCGCATGCAAAGGCAGGAATGGCACTCCTTATCCCTGTGCAATTAGCAGTCCTGTTGTGTGCTGGGAAAGATGCCTATGGCAGTATGACATTTTGGGTCCCTCGTTAGAGAGGCAAAGATGAGGTCGCTCAAAAGTTTCAAGAGCAGGGTAGGAACACTACATTCGATCTGGCAACTGCAGGCAACAGAAGGAGAAACTGCAGAGCAGTCTTTTTCCTGAGATGAAAGGAAGACACAAGTCACTGTGCCTTTGGCCTACCTCACATCTCTGAGTTTGGGACCAAAGCTTCCTGCTGTGCTGAAGGAACGTCTCCCACCTCAAGGAACACTGATGACTCAACATGCTGAGCAGAAGCAAAAGCCCCAGCCCAGGAAGGTGTGATTCACTGCTGGAGGGACAGTAACAGAGGGCTGCAGGGAGCACTTCTATCACAGGACCTTCTTGTGCAGCAACCATTTAACCCACAGTTGCAAGCACTGATGATACTGTAGGACAGCAAAGAAATCAAAGAGACGTTTTGCCTTCTGAGAATCTCTTCTATCTTGTGAGGAAGCAATTACATTGCCCGGAAGTGATCTCTGGAAAGGAAACGGTGGTCCTTCCAAAGTTGGAAATGTTGTTTCAACTCCACAGGACTCTCCAGGCTGGAAAAGGGCACCCTAGTACTAGTGTGAAACCTCATAGATAATACAAAGAAAAAAAGGTGGGCGTTCATGATGAGTCCAGAGTCTTTACAGCACCCAAACAGGCTGCACAACAAGCTGTCGGAATACTGATTGTGCCCAATCTCGTGACTAGACTGTGGTACACTTACTTGTGGAAGCAGCATCACCAGCCACTCCAAAGGAGCACAGATCTGAGTCAATGCCTATCTATCCTGAGTTATTTCCAGCTCACTGGAGAAATTCCACTTCAGAAACTTCCAGCCTTCAATGTCACTGAGCAGGACAGGTGACTGAGACAGACGCATACCTTCACGGTACCGCCATGCTAATGTGCTCTAACACAAACTTTTCGGGGAAGTTTGTGGGCACATGTTATACAGATGTTATGAGGAGCCTACCTAGATATACTGAGGACACTCAGAAAATACAATTCTTCTATAAAAAGGACACAGACTTCCTAATATAGCTCCTCCTCAAGAAACAATCAATACTGACTAAACCGCTCCCAACAACAAAGTTTGATTATTTCAGCCACCAGACTACGAATCCATTGAGAGTAAGCTCATTCCTTTTATGTGGATGGGGGAATATCTCAAACCAAGGCTTAAGCTGGTTCTTTCTGGCTCACAGTGCATACTAAACCAACAGTGCATGAAGCAAAATAATTTCCATCTCTTTCCTTCCTTACCTTTGCTGGCTCTGCAGGACAGCCTGGAACAAACAGCAGGAAAACTATTACATCTAGCATGGTTTTAGAGCAAAAGCCCTGTGACATGTGTTAAATCTACACAGGGACCAACATTTCCTCCTAGGTCTATACAGTGTTAAATGCAAGTCAAAAGCCAAGTAAACCTCTAAGCTCCTTTATCGCTAGAAAAACCATCAGACACAACTGGTGGTATCTCACCATCTCTCTGGCACAGAGCTTCTCAGGTAAACAGATCCAATTTACTCCAGAAAGAGGAATCTTAGTATTGCTGCTCAGCTAGCAGAATATACGAGCAAGCAGGTACTAATCCAGGGAGAAATCATGGTGTCAAGGTCTTGAACTTGAGCCCTGTAGTGTTTCTCGCTGAGCACTCTACCAGCTGATCAGGGACACTGGCTACCTGTAAATCTGTGCTGATCACACTGACCCCTCTCCCTTATCATTTATAATCTCATCTGCACCAGACAAAAAGATGACAGTGAGGCGTGCTGCTGACCCACCCCGCTCTGGTCTCAGCTGTTAGCCTTGCAAACAGCAATCACTACCACCCCTGCCATCTCACTTTTAGAAATAAGTCTTTCTCTGCAGGCCAGCTGGGAGGAGGATTTCAAACAGCTGTCTGATTGATATAACATGGAGCACATCTCCCTGCCCCTGACCTCCCCAACCTGCAGCCATAAAACGAAGATGAAAGTCGGACAAAACAAAAAAGGGCAGGAAAGCTTTCAGCAATGCATACTTAAAGAACAGTGTCATTTTTCTCCCATGTCTTTGTCAGAGGAGCTGGGTTAGCTTTAATGGGGAAAAAAAGAGGCTCTCACAACACGCAGATGAAAATCACTGAGGAATTTGATTCCTTCCTCATTTGTGTCACAAAATCCCTGTCGCTCAGCTCCAGGCATCTTCAGAGGACTGCTGTTAGTGTGAGATCCTTGTTTGCCCAGATTTAGACCTTCAGGGATGGATGTGCTGAACTACTGAGCATCCAGACTTACCAGGGAAATCAAAAGCGTCTGCGCTCTCCATGTCATAGGGATTGCATTACACTAAGCTCTTTGTGTAACTGAACGGTGCTCTTCCAGCAGATCCTAGAACCCGAAATCTGGCAGAGGTTTTTGAACTGTGAGATAGAGCATAGCGCTAGAGCAGACAGCTAACAGGGATAAAAAGTGGGAACAAGAACCCAAATTTGGTTTACAAATGCCCTGGTGGTAGCAGGGTCAGGAGCCCAAAGACCCAAATGATCCATTCCAGTCCTGGGCTCCTGCTGTGCTTCCAGTGCTGCCTTTACTTCTGTGCCTCCATCCAGCCCACCTAGAGCTGCTGGGAGAGTCACTTCAGTGACTCCTGCTAACTGGGATGGCTGCCCCGCATCTCTGCTGACAAGGATGCAGATGCATGCAAGTTAGCCATAAAAAAAAAAAACAACAAAAACAACAGCAACAAAACCCTGCACCATATTATTGGAAGATTATAAAAATAGGAAGGGACATTGATAGGAACAAAAACAGCATCTACAATGACATTAGCTAGGATAAAACTAATCAATCGTTGTGCTCTGGGGCATATGTTAATCCCCTCTCCATGGTATAGTGTTGCACAATTAGGTACATTACGGAAGGTTTAACACTTCCCTCGGATGCATGCGGCATTGGCTGGAAACAGAGACTGCTGTGATCTGAGCTGGCAGTCCTTGAATCCACAGCATTTGCAGAGGACTCAAGGAGCAGCTGCACTACTGAGGTTGGGGAATTTTTTGCCTTAGCAGATGAGCAAGACCAGAGGGGACCCAGAGGGATCAGGAACTCACTGAAGTGCTCATTCATTTCTCCCTTGACTTGATAGAGGGGAGGGGTGGGAAAGTCTAATTCAGCCTGCTCTGTGGGACTATTTGGTGCCAGATTAGCCCACTGCTGGCTATGCCTAGCACTGGAGGCATCTATGACTCATCCACTCACCCCCACAGGACTCAGGTGGGCAAACCAGGAGCCTGCAATCTGCTTACAGATGGCTGAAAGCCACAGTTAAGCAGCATAGCAGAGGTAAAAACATGGTTATGGTATCCTTGCAACGGGAAGCTAGGCATTTCTTTCCCTCCTGAAGTCACCCAGAGATGCCTGGAGAACCATTTTCCAAATCACAGACACAGGCAAGGAGGAAAATGAAATTCTAGCTGGGCACAGAAGGATGCCTCACTATTCCTGGTCTTCCACAAAGCTGGGGCTAGCAAACACGATCCCTCTCTCTTCACCCCTAGTCCTCCGATGGCAAATCCTGTTGCATTAACTTAGGATATTATCACCCTCCACTGTTTGCCTTGCCCCTCAGAACAAGGTTATTGTCCAAAAAGCAGCAAAAGCAGAAAGGAAGCTGTGCCTCCATTTCACAGCCAGGCATTAATTAGCATAATCTGCTGAGGAAGGTGGAAGGAGGACAGGACAGCTTGCTTTGCTGTGAAAGGGAAAAGCTGTGTTGCAGATGCACTGTCCTGTTCTGCTGACTGCTACAGTGGAGGCATTATTCAATGGTAACGGATGTCTAAGGGATGGAAGCAATTTAAGTGACCATGGCCAGTTATTCAATGGACTGTCTGCCTGCAGTCTTTAGTAGAAGAGACGGGAACAAAAACTGGTCAAAAGTCCACTCAAACACATCTAAGCTGGGAGGCCCTGCTTGAATTTGCAGAGAGCTGGCAACAATAGCTCTGAGCTGCAGATCATCTCATTCACTGAGCTCAGACGCCAACATAAACCTTCTACATCCCTTGTCTTAATCATCTTGCTGCTTGCCACAGCGCATCAGAAAGAAAAATGGACCTTTTACAGCAAAGACTTGCATCTATGTTTCCTAAAAAAGAGAGAAGGCACAGAGGTGACTGAGAGCAGCTAAGGCATAAATTGGCTTCATTTTCGTAAAGCAGGTTGCAAAACCATATAGGAACCTGTCTTTAACATTTGGGAAGCTGCCACGGACGGTCACTGTGCTGAACGCCCCTCCAAAGCATCCCCATGGATATCTACACCACACCTGAGGCCAGCTGAGCCCACAGCATGCGAAGTGCAGGGTGAGGCTGCATGGGATGAGATGAGAGACGTACATAACTTGTTTATCCCTGAGCGAGAGTCTAATTAGAGCTCTCCCCTGGATCTAAAAGCAAAAATAGCCTTGAGTCCCCTCCAACCCATCCCTTTTCCCTGCTAATATTCTCCCAGCACAGCCCAGTCAGCAGAGATGTGACGCGCTGCGGATTGGTGCCAAGTGCTGGCAACAGCACGTGACATTGCTGACACAGCAAAGTGCCTCCTTTGGGAGAAGGTATCCACCAGTGCCTCTGCAAGGGAAATGTATCTGCTCCCGAGACAGGGGAACAGAGTCAGGGCTGGGAAGCCAAAATTAAAACAGGTCGGAAAAGCACTACTAAGACACTCACTCCTATTTTCTGTTTGCCGAGCCATAAAAAATACATTAACGGCCCAGCAGCTTTGTAAATGATTTATGGTCAAAAGAATAAATTTCTTCCTCCTCTTGTGGTTAAAAAAATAAGTCCAAAAAAAAAAAAAGAAAACAAAAAAAAAGGCACAACATTGTGATGAACTGCTTAATAAGGGAAACCAGCTTAAGGTTTAAGTACGTTCAATGGCATATTGAGTAGGAAGGATACAGCCCATAATGAATAAGACTAAAGAACAGCACAGGGAGGTGGCACAGGGGAAAGCAGGACAGATGGGTGGGCAGGCTGTATAGTGGGACTTTGTGCAGTGGGGAACAGCAGGAGGGCAGGGTGCAGCTGCATAGGGAAAGGGGAGGGGAAGTGGGATACGGATCAGGCTCATAGGTGACTTTTAATGCTGCTCCTAAATGACTCACAGAATGCATTGAAGGTTCTATTTCTTTCCTCGCCTCCTGCCCCATAACAGGAGAAATGCCATTGAAACATGGACTGCAAACTCCCAGGTGGCTTTTCCACCTACCCTGACACAACCACCACTACGTCAAACTCCAGTACAGATACTCCTGACCTGTGATTCGACTGCTTTTACCGAAAGCACCAAGAGCTGTGCCCATCCTCACTCAAAAAAAAAAGCGAGGCCAAGAAGCTGGATATCTGTTTTCATTCCATTTTGTGTCTTGTGTATGAAATCACAGATTTGTAGGGGTTGGAAGGGACCTCTGGGGTTCATCTAACCCAATCCCCTGCTAAAGCGGGTTCCATACAGCAGGTCACATAGGAAAGAGTCCAAGCAGGTCTTTAATATCTCCACAGAAGGAGACTCCACAGCAGTCTCCAGGCAGACCATGCCAGTGTGCTGTCACCCTCACAGTAAAGTTTTTTCTCAGGTTCAGATGGAACTTCATGTGTCCTACTTGGTGCCTGTTGCCCCTTGTACTGTCACTAGACACCACTGGCCCTTTTGGTATTTATAAACACTGATAAGATCCCCTCTCAGCCTTCTCTTCTCCAGTCTGAACAGTCCCAGGTCTCCCAGCCTCTTCTCACACAGGAGATGCTCCAGGCCCCTCATCATGAGCCCACGGGATTTCCAAGTGAGAAGATACTTGGCAGACATGTTTTCGTTTTTGCCATGCCTTTGACCTCCCCTAAAAATATTCCTGCTCCGTGACCCAGCTATGAATCCTTGTTCACCTGTCTTGCTGCCCATATGTGGCTGGGGCAGCTCCGCCTGGGCTGGTTTGATCCATCCTAGCCATTCCTCTAAGGGCAGTTAACTCACTGGAAATAAACTTAATGTTTAAAAACCAAGCACATGTTTAAGTATCTTGCCAAATCAGGGCTTAAGGGTCTAATCGCATTTGCATCCATTTTGATAACAAAACTCCTGTGGCTGGCTGGTAGGAGAGAGAGGAGAGCCTTTAAAGTGAGAGCATGCCACGGTGCAACTGCTCTGCCTCATACCTGATGCTGAAAACAAGCCTCATAAAGGCAAGAAAGCATAATTTGCAGTTTCCAAAAGCAGTCAGACTGAACCTAGCATCCTCGAGGATGTTCAGCAATATTAGACCTTCATATTTTAAACTTCATTAATCCCAAACTGCTTTGGATATAAAATTATTAAAAACAAACAGGAAAAAAAAAAAAAAAAAAAAAAAAAAGCATTTCATTTAAGTTGAAAAGAAAAAAAAAAAGAAAAACTGTCTTCTGATCTGGCAAATGCCAGGTCAGTAATTGAATGCATCAGATTATGAGTTGAGCTGTCTGAAAGAGGTTGTAAAAGGACAATTTTCCACTGGGAAAAGAGTTTTCATTAAAATCAAAATAGGATGTAAGAATATCAAGTTTGATGACATTTTCAGTGAGTGAAGACAAAATGAATTGCTTCGACTTTCTCATTTAATTACGGCAATATTGGCACACTTCAATTCAATAACATGGAAACACTTTATTTCAATCCATTTAAACTTTTGCCACGTATTTAGATATTATATAAATTCTGACTTTGTATTATTTTATTCAGTAATGCTACAGCACTGTGAACACATACTCAATACACTATGCCCCTTCCATAAGAACGGTCTTTTGACAATGGAAATTTCCCCTGGCTTTTGTTCCATCCACTAAAAAGTCTGCACCGTCGCTACGCTATGAGATGAAACAGAGAGGATACACTGGGTTTTCCCTACAGCAGATGACCAGTTTTAGCTACACACACCTCCAGCCCAGTCTTCACATGGGAACACCAGGAGCTGTAGGTGTTTCCTTGTGAAGTCTGGTGCTGAAGTTGTTCACGTGCCAGGTTTTGCCCCAAAACCCAACGCTTCGTTGCACACATTTCTGGCTCTCTGAATGAACTCCCCTCTTCCCAGTTGTTTGGGCAACCCCCTCCCACACTGCATGGTGGAAACAGGACCAATACATAAAAACGTGCGCAGCAACATTAAAGAAAATCTGTCCATCTGCTTACAGCGGTAGAAAGTTTTGCTGGTTGTTTTAACAGACGCCAGCAGGTAAAGCAGTGGGGCAATGCAGAAAGCCTCCATTTTGCAGTGAGGATAACTGAGGTGGAGAGAGGCCATAACTCACCTCAGCACCACACTTCAGGTCAACGGCGAGACACGAACAGGGCTTTGTCACCTGATTCATGGGCCTTGCTCTGCCTATTAATCACACTCTCTGCCACTGTGCCAAGTATTAGTATTGATTTCAAATTAACACACACATTTCTTATCAGAGAGGGAAAAAACAGCCAGGAAGGTTCACTGTGTTCAGCTCTGCTGGAGACCCACACGATGGTAAGGGTAAATGCTTTCTGCAAGGGGCTCTGCTCCACAGTACTCCAGGCCAGGCTCTCAAATGCTCCCAAAATTCCTATGGATGTTTTTAAAAACAAACAAACAAAGCACTGTCATAACATGTTTGAAGAGAAGAAGTTTTCAGTTAATACAGCCTTTGCTGTTACCATACAAGACAATGTGCTTCTCTCCTTACCGCCTTCTTTTCTGATGCCAGGTCCTCAGAGTTAACCCTGGGTGACCAAACCCCACATTGCTGTCTGATTTAATGCCTTCCCTCTCTTCTTCCCTTCCCTGATGTCCTAAATTCTTTTTTACAGGAGCTGCTATGGGCTTCTCTTGTCTTTTAGAGTTAGAGTCTCAGGAAAACACTTTGCACATTTTCCCTCCGTAACAGATGCAAGAAGTTGCTTATGCCCAAGCTGCAAAGCACACAACCGCTCTGAACTAAGGAAGATTTTTCTGCACAGCTGGCTCAGTTTTTCACACAGATGTTGTCACTCCTGCCAAGTCTAAGAGCACACAAAGCAACATTAATATGAAAGAGCCCAATTGGACACTGGCTTAACAATGAGTTGAAGATTCCCCAGGCTCAGTCCGGATGCTGTGTTTTCCCTTTTCTTTGTTTCTTTTTGCTTTCATGTATACCCAAGGGGGAAAAAAAATGAAATAAAACCATAAGAAGCCACTGAAGCAAGTCTTAGCCTTTTGAGGGTAAATTCTCTTTTTGAAATTCAAAACACACACTTTAATCTTTAATGTTAAACCCCCGGATTAAAAATTCATTCACAAATCTCATCATTTGGAACACTTACAAGTCCATTGCATTATTAAAAGCTCAGATCAGTGGTACTCCACATAACAAAGTCTCTCCAAATTCTTTCCCTTCTCTGTAAGCCAGAGCAGGTACTCACTGTTTTCCTCATTTATCCTTTCGGCCCAGAGAAGCCTTGTTGGGATTCCAAAGATCTTGAAAAAGCTCGTGCTGGTGGTCTCAGAGTCCCATTTCAAGGTGCTGTCACTCACCCTGCAGTCCTGATGAGCAAATCCCATCCTGATGGGAGCAAGCGGGCCTCTTCAAAGCAATACTCCCCTATTTCAGCACACAGTGGTGCTCAGTTCGCTGGTGCTTGCAAACACCCCCAATTTTAGCCAAGTGATGTGGAGTGCACGGACAGTATCATCTCAAAGGAAAGAAGCATCTATGCAAGACACAGCCCAGGCTGCCACAATTCAGTGGTGTTTCTCCATCTTTTCCAAAGGATTCATCAAACTAGTTTGCATAATGGAAAGAAGAATCATTCCCAAACTGTGGTGTGACATCTTGCTGCAAAGAATCAAAGAGTCATGGAATCATGTGAGTTGGAATGGACCATTAAAGGTCATCTAGTCCAACTCCCCTGCAATGAACAGGGACATCTACAGCTAGATCAGGTTGCTCAGACGCTAGAAACATCACTGGAGTCTTCAGGGATAAAATTATCTTCTTAAGAAATGTTTCTGAGATGTTATGTGAAAGGTACTGTATGAGTCTGGATGTGCTGTGTCATGCCACGCACTGGACAGCTCCAATGGCACCAGACTCTGGGCAAAAGTGACACAATCATTTTACCCAGCTTTCAAGCACCGCTTGCCAGAGAGAGAAAGAAAAAAAAAAACAACACACAGAAGTGACTAAACATGTACAAATCACACTTATATCTCCCCCTTGTTTATTATAACTTTTCCTAAGTCATATTTGCCAATGGCAATAATAGTTTCTGGAGAAAAAAAAAAAAAAAAATTAGGCTTGGGCTTCTTCCCAGATTCTTTCTTGTTCATCAGGCAAGGAAGTTGCTGTGTTACTCATCTGGTGACACCAAAACTTCACAGGAGGGGTCTTGCCAGGAAAAGTTTTCACAGATTCTTATGGAAGATGTGTGTTTGAAAACAAAAGAGTAACTCGGGAGGGAAAAGAAGCAGGAAATCCCTGCTATGTTTGCCAAGAGTGCGAAGTAAAGAAAGCAACAGTTATGAATGAACATGTAATCCAGCAGTCCTACTAAGGGCATGGATGACTTTTCCCAGCATGGTCTGAGCACGTCAGGGAAGGGAAGGAGCAATAACACAAGTGACTTGCTAGGTGACAAGGACTCACCCCAGGTGACTTGTGCAGAATTAGAGGTGAACTCTTACTCTACAGAGCCCAGCTCAGTAGGTCACCTCCCAGCTCATCTCTCCCTCTATAAATTCAGTCTTCTACTTTTAAACTAACGTGCCCATCAGGTCAGATTACAATTAAGACTCTGCAAAAATGGCAAAATATATTCATGAACATCTGTTTGAATAATAAGCCTGAATTTGCTTCGACAGTGTTTGCCCAACCTGCTTCCCTTGCCTTCTGTGAGCGCTCACACCAGCTCTCCCTTGCTCGGAGACATGACCGCATGAAGGACTACTGCAACATGCACATAAGCATGGAGATTACGTCAGCGGGAGGGGTAGAAGGTTCTCCCAGGACCTCACTGTCCTCTGGTGAAGAACCTTTCCCTAACCCCCATCCTGACCAGAGGGAGGCTTGTGCAGTTGAATCAGGATGGCCTGACTGCTGACCCATAGAGATGGATGGAAGGGATGCCCACTGTTCTGCAACATGGGTGCAAGAGCCCAGTACCAGCACAAGTGTTTTGTCCCTTTCTAAGGAGAGTGTGGAATGGCTAAAGCAAAAATCTAGCAAGAGAGGGGTGATCTCCAAGCATGAGGAACCAAGAGTTGCAAAAGATTAGCATTATAAAGGATAAATCCTAAAACCACAGAAGCTCAGAAGGTACTGTATTTTGAGGCTGTTGCAGGGATGTTATTTATGTCCCCTGTAAACACATACAACAGGCAAAGAATTCAGCTCTAAAGACAAGGTGGTATTGTGAGAGGCTGTGCTCTGTGGAGGCTGGCACAGGGTACTGCCCATCCAGAGATCACATTTAGTAAAGCTTTTTCCAATTTCTTGCCCAGCTCTCATTATTGGAGGATCTACTAATATGTATTTCCGCACTCGTGTCACAATATGTTAAAATCTTTTCCAAACTCTAGTAAACAGAAGATGCAGCAGTGAAGGAGGCACTTCTGCTAAGCTGGAAGACAACATCGTTTCAGACAGCACATGCAGCAATAATGCATAAGCATAGACGGACAAAGAAAATAAAGCCCCTTTCAGGTAGTGGAAGTCTAACAAATGAAAACAAGCTTCCATTAGTCTTTTGGCATGAACATCCCTGGCTGAAAGTAGTTAAATGGGTTTGGTACACACTTTTTGACCAAGAGGATGGCTGCCAACGGTGAGAGAAGATTCTTGTGAAGATTCTTGTGCATCCTCTCACTTACACTCTTTCCTGCAGCCCTCTTAGTGACACATTCACAAATTTCCTCTCCAGTGCTGATAGTGCCAGCAAGATACAAGAAGAGGTGGTCTGAAGGGGAGTGGTTGTGCCCGCTGCCAGTATGGCTGGTTGGGGCTGTGAAAAGACCCTGTGAGGGGGAAAAATCACATCCCCAAGCTGAAGGGCATTGTATGCACTTCCGTTCATGGGAATGTGCATTGCAGGACATCATACCTCCAGCTTTGGACAGCAAATGAGGGCTGTGGGGAGGGAGTGGAAGCAGAGAAGCTCTCTGCCATGAGAGCACTTTCTTGCCCCGGGCAATGGAGTAGGGGTGCTTGCTGGAGCTGACAAGGCCACAGAGCACCCCATTTGGAAGCGAAAAACAAGAGGTGGCAGGGTGTTTTTTCCCCCTTTTTCTGGATGCTTGGGTTTCTGACAGGTTTCTCTGTGAGGGGCTACCCAAAAGCTCTATGGAGGTAGAGTGTCAAATGTTAGCACTCAGCACTTAATTTGCGGTGCAAATCCTGACAAACCCGATTGTGTCTCTTTGCCCCTCCAAGGCATCCCAGGCCCCCTTCACTTTTGCAGGGGGGGAGGGGGGAGGCTTTGAGGAACGGCCAAGTGTTAAAGGCAGACACCAACAGGATGCACAGCGTATGCTCCAGTACCAGGTGAGCCCCTCTGCAGGCTCTGTGTATGCACTCAGAGTGGCCAGCAGGGAATACACCCCAGGAGCCTTAATTAATGAACATACTGAAAGCTTCAGGTATCATCATGCCAGAAGAAAAAAATGATGACCCTAGCATCTAAGCAAGAAGTTTCTGGATTAAGAGGGAGGGAGACAGGGACAGAGGTAATGTCTGGCTTGCTGGATACCTCCAAAAAGCACAGCCCCCTCTGCAGGGATTTGCCATACTAATCTGCATCAGACAAAAGGTACCAAAGGAGAAGGACCCCAGTAACACTGGATCAGGCACGATTAAGTGAGAACCCATAAAATACACACTCTCCTGTGGAAAAAGAAAGCCATCATTGTGGAGGAAGGAAGGTACAGAACGAAACAGAGGTATGTAAGGAAAAGAAGCAGAAGAACAGTAAAATGCTAACTATAGTATGCTTTAAATTGTACGAGAAAAATATTTCTCTTTAGCCCATCGATCATCATTATTAGCAATAAAACTCACTGCTGGATCTCAGACTGACTTTCTAGCTATAACAGCAGCAAAGTTCTGAAAAACACTGCTCAGGGGAGGGCTTCCACCTGAGGCACTGCCTCTCCCTGCAAGGCTCCTTTTCTACCCCCCATGCAAATATCAGCACTTCTGGCTTTTTCTGTTCTTGGAAAAACAGTGGCCTTGGAGGAAGTAAAGTATGAGAAAGGAATACAAGAAACAGAGAGATGAAGAGGAAAAATAGCAGAAAAGCAGTTAACAGTTTTCTAGCACTGAACTTAAATAAAAAAGCAACCGAAAGGGTTTCCTTTCATTTCCTTCCTTGTTTTCTCTCCATTTATTCCCTCCTCTTTTTCTTATGGCAAAATCAAAACCAGTGTCAGAAGAAATTAAAAACCTTCTTTCCCATTTATTTCTTCTACCCTGACCACTTTCTACAGGAAGAAGGAAATGAAGAAAAGAATGCAAGGGACACTTCAATGAAAAACAGTCTTTGATTTAAAAAAGCAATTTTTCATCAACACATACAGCTGAAGGGAAAGCTCAGACTGGATCTATGTGACATGCTGGAGACACAGGCCAGCCCCAAGTCTATACGTATTTGTTCTCGGTACAAGTAAAACTCAGCCCAAGCTGAGAACATGTACCTCTACCAGGTTCAATCAAGCTAGCATGGTTAAAAACAGCAGGTACACTATGCTGGAAAGGACAGTGTACTTTCTTAATAGCAGCTCACAGTGAAATCTACGCTCTCATGTCTTCCGTCTGCTTCTTACTGACGGTGAACAGAGTGGATGCAGCAGTGCCATCACACCCTCCTTTACTCAGGCAAACAAACGCCCTAAATAGAATAGAATCGTAGAATCACCAAAGTTGGAAACGACCTCTAAGATCATCCAGTCTATCATCAATACTGGCCACTAAAACACGTCCCTCGGTACAATATCTAAATGATTCTTGAACACCTCCAGGGACGGTGACTCCACCACCACCCCTGGGCAGCCCATTCCACTGCCTGGCTACTCTCTTGGAGAAGAATTACTTCCTAACATCCAACCTGAATCTGCCCTGGCATAATTTGAAGTCATTCCCTCTAGTCCTGCTGCTAGCTACATGGGAGAAGAGGCCAACCTCCACCTCATCACAACCTCCCTTTAGGCAGTTGTAGAGAATGATAACGGTCATCCTTGAGCCTTCTCTTCTGCACACTAAACAATCCCAGCTCCTTCAGCCACTCCTCACAAGGCCTGTGCTCCAGACCCCTCACCAGCTCTGCTGCCCTTCTCTGGACATGCTCCAGGGCCTCAATGTCTTTCTTGTGGTGAGAGACCCAAAACCGAACACAGTAATCGAAGTGCAGCCTCACCAGTGCTGAGTACAGAGGGATGATCACTTCCCTTCTCCTGCTAGCAACGCTATTTCTGATACCAGACAGGATGCCATTGGCCTTAGACACCTGGGCACACTGTTGGCTTGTGTTCAGTCAAGTGTTCAGTACCCCCAGGTCCATTTCCTCTACACAGTCTTCCAGCCATCCTGACCCAAGCCTGTAGTGTTGTCTGGAGTTGTTGTGGACAAAGTGCACTACGTCCCATGGCCTCAGCCCAGTTATCCAGCCTGTCCAGATCCCTCTGTAGGGCCTTCCTACATCCAGGCAGATCAACATTTTCTCCCAGCTTGGTGTCATCTGCAAACTTACTGAGTGTGCATTCAATGTCCTCATCCAGGTCATCAGTAAAGATATTGAACAGGACAGACCCCAGTACTGACCCCTGGCGAACACCGCTCATGACAGGTTGCCAGCTGGATTTAACTCCGTTCACCATCGCTCTCTGGGCTCGGCCATCCAGCCAGTTCTTTACCCAGCAAAGAATGTATCTGTCCAAACCACAGGCTGCCAGCTTCTCCAGAAGAATTCTTTGGGAAACAGTGTCAAAGGCTTTGCTGAAGCTTGGATAAACTACATTAACAGCATTTCCCTCATTCACCAGGTAGGTCACTCAATCATAAAAGGAGATCAGGTTGGTCAAGAAGGACCTGCCTTTCATTAACCCTTGCTGGCTGGGCCTGATTCTCCGGTTTTCCTGCACATGCCATGCGATCTCCCTCAAGATGATCTGCTCCATAACCTTACCTGGCACCAAGGTCAGGCTGACATGCCTGTAATTCTCCCAATCCTCCTTACAACCCAATGCACAGATTCAATTCTGTGAACTAGTCCAGCAGGTAGCAGAACCCAGCTCCAGCCCAGGAGCAATAGAGCAGTTAACACATAGAGCTGCCATCAAAGACACTTGTCTCCATGAGGCTTATTGGCTCTTTGCCTCCCATTTGCTGGGAGACAGCCAAGATGCAGGTATTTGTGACCTTGCTAACTCAGCATTTCTGTCTTGTTGGCACAATGTATGGACAGAACCTTCTGGGAAGTCTTATGTCCACTTGTTGGTTGCAGGACCAATGCCTAAGCCAAGGTCTTCTGAAGTTATTGCATCGAGACTTACTGTCTGTGTCACAAGGGGGGAAACAGGCACAAGGGCACATATTACTGTGGAAGAAAAAATGTACAGGGGAATCCCTGGCCAAACTGCTCCTTAATTCCTGTTTGAGGCAGTTACTGCTGCATCCCTAGGCAGCAGCATTGTGTTTCCTTCATGTTGCCTGTTCCTCAACAACAACAACAACAACAAAAAGCCTTTCTACCCATCCCAATTTCTCTCCTAGCTGGCCTTTACTTCACCCTTGAAAGTACAAAAAGAAGCTGAGCTCTGGTGTACTGCTGCATCCCCTCCTTTGTCCCTATCCTTTTCTCAGCTAAAGAGTAATGACCTGAACCAACCCCAGCTTAAGACAATGGGTGTCTGTGTATTGACTTCAATGGAATTTGGATTAATATGGGATTGCAAAATCTCCAAAATGAATGCAACTGTAATGCTGTTAAAACAATGGCTCAAAGGTCGGATGTTCCTGAAGTTAAAGATTTCATCTGAAATTAAGTAAGCCACACTGCACATCCTGCACTGCCTGAGATTATACCTTTGTAATGAGAATGAAAGAGAATGCTGCACATCTGAAGACAAAGCCCAGGAATATCAAACAGCACATATGCAAAGTAAACATTATGAGTACAAAGCAGTAGTTGTCCACCTCTTTCTTTATCCCCCAGTTGGTACTGATATCTTGTACACTGCAATGCTTTTTGTTCTGGTGCTTTTCTTGAAAAATTAATATAGAAAAAAATGTCAGAAGAAGACAGCACATGTAGAACAAATACTCCTGTGACAACAGTTATTCTACAACAATGGTGCTCAGAAAACAGCAAACGTGGCCTCAACCTCCGCTCCATGCAGGCACAGGATGATACCTGTGTTTCCTTTTAAATTCACCAGAGGCCAGACACGAAAACTCTGGCAGGAAAATTCTGGGTTGTATTATAAAGGGCATGGCCAGCAGGTCAAGGGAGTGATTCTCCCTCTACTCTGCAATGGTGAGGCCACATTTAGAATGCTGCATCCAGTTCTAGGCTCCTCAGTTCAAAAACATAGAGATCTTCTAGAAGGAGTCCAGCGGACGGACACAAAGATGATGAAGGGCCTGGAGCATCTCCCCTATGAGGAAAGACTGAGTAACCCGGATCTGTTCAGCATAGGGAAAGGAAGGGGGATCTTATCAATGTTTATACATATCTGAAGGGAGGTGGGAGACAAATGGATGAGCCAGGCTCTTCTCAGTGGTGCACAGCGACAGGACAAGGAGCAATGGCCTAAAACTTGAACATAGGAAGTTCCACACAAACATGCAGAAGAACTTCTTTATGGTAAAGGTGACAGAGCACTGGAATAGGTTAACCAGAGAGGTTGTGGAGTTTCCTTCTATGGAGATATTCAAGACCTGTTTGAACGCCTACCTGTGCGTGTAGGGTACCTGCTTTAGCAGGGGGTTGGAGTCGGTGGTCTCTCGAGGTCCCTTCCAACCCCTGCAGTTCTGTGATTCTGTGATTCTCTGAAAGCAGCAAGGTGTTGAGGAGTATGCCAGTAGCAGTGAACCCTCCCCTCAGAACTCTCTCTCCATACAGGTAATGTCCTTATGTGTATTATTATCCAAACTGCATTAAAAAGAGGAGCAGAACCTGGCTCCATTTCTAATCAGAGCATCTACAAAATTGTGACTGCTGACAACTACAGTTGCCCATCTTCAGGCAAGAGATGTTAGCCAGAAGCCAAGTACCACAGCTCCTGCTGAAGGCAATAAAGGCTGGTGGCTCGGAGCGGTCTTTTCCTCAGTCACTGTGATAATGCCATGATAATGCTACATCTCAGGATGGGGCCACAGCTTGTCCTGCAGCCTCCTGTGGTATTTAGGGGAGATGGATGAAGTCTCAGAGGGAAGCAGGCAGCCACTATTTCCACTACTTGCCCATCTTTTAGGATTTTTCCAAGTTTTCCAGGGAAATCCTGGCTGTGTTCAGTTTGGCTTAGGCAGGTTATTTTTAGGGATGCAAATAAACAGCTGAAGATCCATTTTTAATTTTCATTTAGATCTAGGATTTATATTTCGTTCGTTAATTTTGCTGTAATCTCCTTGTGCTTCATTACTCCCTGACTTTCACAGCAGGGGAGAAGAGGGATGTGTGGAGGAGGGTGAGGAATAGGACCCAATGGGAACAGTGATGAGCATGGTAGTGCAAGAGAGAAGGGTGAGGGAGAAAGAGTATTGTTGACAACATCTGATCCTCCGATTAATGTATTTCTAAGCAGATTAACCGAATCCCAACTGCTCTGTGCCAGGTTTCTTCTCTAAGCTTCTCTCTCCCCCGTGTAAACAAAAAGGCATTTCCTCTGAGCAAACATCCAGCATATTGACTAGAGCTCTGGCAGGCCCCCTGCCCGCATATAGTGCAACGCTCTGGGAAGAAAGTGGGGAAGTGTGTGTCTTCTGAGACCCATGGTAACCTCGTTATTTTTAAGCACAGTTTGTGCTTTCTTCTACCTCTTCCAGACTTTGCACAACTCCTGACTTGTCCATCTTCAGGAAGCGTGGACGGATGTGGGTGATGTGGGATGACGAAGAGGTGATGGATGGAGATATTCTGGTCCCAGAGTTGTGGGGAAACTTGTGATAGTTATGCTTTGCTTAACTGTAGCTACTTTCCACAGCACCCATATGGGGAGCAGAGAGGGAAAAGGTGAGTGAGAACATCTCCGAAAGAGGTGATGTGAACCAGCGAGCACAGCCTGCCTTCTTCTCCTCTGCCCCACCAACACCTTCACACTGACTCCCTGCAAGATGGAAACACTGCTTTTTCAACCCAAGTTGACAGAGCCTTTCATAGTTACTAGCTGGAAAATTCTCACAA
The DNA here is from genome assembly GCA_030625065.1 of Alectoris magna. NCBI lineage: Eukaryota > Metazoa > Chordata > Aves > Galliformes > Phasianidae > Alectoris > Alectoris magna. The sequence goes on from CM060560.1 coordinate 115,658,312, forward strand.
CCCTATATCACTGTCCCCATTTTACTGATGTGGAAACTGAACAGAAGAGAATTCTCTGGGATCACAGGGCAGACCAGTGGTAGAGCCACTTTCTAGGTCACATCTTTGTAGGTCACAAGATCTAGGCATCTTTCTAGGTCACAAGATCAGCCGTGGCTGAATAGGTCTTCTCTACTGAGCCTCCAAATTTAGCCTCCAAGTTTATGCTTCTGGACCCTGTGAAGCAACTCTTTTGCTGGCCAGTCTCCAGCCCTGCTTCTCACAGGCCGGATTGACATCTCTGCTAGCATCAGCCACGGTGATCATGGGACACTTCTACCAAGTTCCTGAAGCTTTCAAGAAGAGCAGCATTGCCAACACGTCTTAGAGGGGAGCTTAGGAGGCTAGAGAGCCATCCTATCCCCTCGCTTCTATCCCAACTGCTCATTTTGTTAGTCCAGGTTTCTTCCTGGCACTGTATCCTCATATGAGCAACAAGCGGTTGTAGCACTCACGGACCTCTCCACCTTCTTTGGCAGAGAGGAACTACACACAAAACGAGAGTTTTTTCTTTATCCCCTACGAGGGAAGGAGAGCGGCTCTACTAATGGGCATCCAACGCAGTAAAGTGGATGAAACAGCTCAGAAAGAACAGGATTTACCATTTGCTCAGCTGCCCATCTTGTCCTGCTCAAGTCACAATGAGAGCTTTAAAAATGAAATCAGAGGCACGCTAGAACTAAAATGCTCGCTTTGCCACACAGAGACTCTTTCTAATATAAATTCTTTCTGAGAAGGCTCTAACACATGCAACTTTTAAATGAAACACTTCAGGTCTTACAACATTGTACAGCACGGTGCTTTCCTACTGATGCCTCTTCATTAAGAAAATTATAAGAAAAGTTCCATGCTGAAAATTGAAGGGGAAATTGTGACTGAAGGATATACAGAGTCAATTAAGGCTGTTGGAAAAGATAAGGGCAAAGGGAAAAAAGCAAATGAATTTATGCTGCCTGAGGCACTGAAGGGAATAAGAAGGGATTTACAAATTCATCCAGAGGAAAAGAAGCACCAGAAAGAAAGTAGGTTCATTAATAAATGAGGATGAGGATGAAATTAATGGTTCAGAAATGGCTGAGCAGCCTTTTAAAAACTATCCTTAGCCAGAAGAATGAGAAGGGAAGCTGCAACTAGAAAAGGGTGGGGGAGGAAAGCAAGTAGAAGAAACAAGAAGAATTTGAAGAATGATACACCCTAGAACTTAATCCAGAAATGACAGAGATTTTTTTGAACAGTCTTTTCACTTTCGCGGAATGATTACAGGGTAGAATGTTAAGCAATCTATAGATGTAAGCACATGCACAAATGTATGCAGAATCAGGAGCCTAATTTGTTATGGCAAGCCATTGACAAACATATTATCCTGGTGACAAATCTGACGATTTCCATTGAGCTGGGGAGGTTCCACAAAACCAACCAAAACGCAAACATAACAAGGATTTTCAATAAAGAATGGAGCTGGAAATGTTTAATTCCAATTTGATGTCTATCCCTAGTGAAATAAAGAACCAAATATGAAGAGTCGTTAAGAATCCAAAGAATTAAACCACATACAATACATACATGGAAACCTCACGACATCCGTCTGACCAGATCCAAGAGCCCACTGGACAGAGGTATCAATTCAAAATGTGCTCAGTTGGACTAAGTGGTGACAAATGATGTGGCAAAGGGACAGCATCCGTGTTGGTCTTATTAAACCAGGGTCCCAGGGAGCCAACACTAACTGTCCATTACACTGGCAGTTGATGCCCTACAGAGAAACTGCAAATGTAACAGAAGAAACAGGCTCTCGAACACAGAGCTCCTTAAAATTAAGCATGTGTGGGCAATGGTCTGAGACTTAAAGCAGAAAGTTGTATGAGTTGGACTTGACCGAATCCAGACACAAACGAAACAGAAAAATGCAGGCAATGTCCCTGGAGAGCAATGATCTAAAAGACGGATACTCAGCAGGAGGGAGAAAGCATGGCAGCTATTTTGTACTGAGATTAGAGGACAGAGAATATAGCAAATAAAAAATCTTTATGTGCTGTATTAGCAAAATAGGCTTTTGCAGTTTGGGGTGGTGAATAGAGGGGCATCCCATTATTGCAAAGGGAGGAAAGAAAGAGTTTCAGCACCATTTCGTTGCAACTTGCCCAAGGTTTCAATTTTGTTCATCCCATCAGTTTTTCCTCATCGGCAGTAAAAGAGCAGCAAACTAGGAAAAAAGAAATCAGACATGATTGATAATCAGACCCAGAGGAATTTATGCTGAACGCCAAAAAGGGTTAAAAGTGTACAGCTGAGTAAGGAACAACCCCAAGGAAGTAAACTATGTAATACACTTGATGCATGTGAATACTGCAGAGTGGGAGGAGGTAGTAACTACGAGTTATGACATTAAACAGGAAACGAAAAGAAAAAGAATAGGCCTTCCATCAGGAAATAAGTTGACCTGGTTCTGCTTTTACATCAGTGCAAATTAGAAGAAGGAAAGAAGGGCCACAGAAAATGGATACTGTGGGTGAACCGGGAGAGAGCATTTAGGAGACCCTTTTCATCTCTCCCAGTCCTTCATCTCCTGAGATTTCAGCTCCCAAGCCCCAGCGGTGTTCTTGGTTGCAGGGACTTTTCCTTTCCTGCTAGGAAAAACAGAGGCTTTGCCCCTTATATAGGTGCTGGCACAATTCAATCCCTGCTGATGCAAAGAGCCCTGTTGGGTGTTCCAGCAGCTCTGGCTCACCTCCTGCCTCTTGGCAACATATATGGTTACATAAGAGACACTAAGGCTCTAAAACCACTACTCATTACCATTATTAATACAGTGACATACAAATCCATAATAAAGACCTCATGTCCCTAGGGAGGTCATGCTTCCAGATGCCTACTTTATGCAGAGCTGTGAGAGGGGCACAGCTTCCAAATTCTTCTGAGTGCCATGCTACAAACAGACCTGACCTCATCTCCTAGACAGTGAGGAAAATGAACTCCAGATAGTCCCACAGAGCATTAAATCCATGGAAAGACATGCTTGGTGTCCTACATATTTTCAAAAACAAATCCAACCCCCTTCATCTAAGCTGTTGCGAAAGGTTGCTACATGTGCAGGGAAGGACAGAACACACTGGAGAAATAAGGACTGGAAAGCACTGCTGCTTGGTGGCAACTCATTTGACAAATTTGGCCATCCATTAGTCTGGAGAAAGGATGGCTGCGTTATGGGCATTCTGTGTCTTTGTCCACTTACAGAAATAAATAGGCATAGCCAGCCTGAGAGGTGTCTCCTGGAGGTTAATACACTTAATATCCTTATGATACTCACTCCTCATTTTCTGATGGCTAAATCCTGGCTTGCCCTGCCTTCATATGCCACAGTCCCCAGCAGATGGGATGGATGTGCATTACCCACTATGCGTTTTGGGCAGGGCCAGATGCGGCAGCATTCCCAGGTCACCCAGTGGCTGCAATATTCAGCTGCACCCCATGAGAAGCAAGCTCAGCTGTTGTGCCAACAGGTCAGGAGACCTGCTTTCCTCTCAGAGCCTGACAGAAGCAGTTCAAGCCCTACAATGCTCCTATCCAGCAATTAAGACTCCTCTGCAGCTCACCTGCCCCACCCATAGGCATTTTGGTCAAGGCCGTGTGAATGCTGAAGTTCTGCAGCCCTCCAGGTACTGCAGGAGATGGGGCAGACAATACCCAGGCCACTGTATCAAATTCAAGAAGAGGCAGGTACAGCAGCGGTGGAATCCTGCAGACCTTGGCTATTATCAAGTTCAGGCCCTCTGGAGCCTTTCCTCAGTCACTCAGAGTTGCGGCATTGATCTGGAAATCACTTCATTAATGTTCTTTCTTTTCCTCCCCTTCTCCCCAAGCAGTATCATCATTTATTAATTTATGATTAAATGAATTATTGATTCTCACAGCACCTGCAGTATTCACCATTGTCCTTCTCCCTTAGAGATATCTTTGACTGACAGGAGGATGACAAGATGTCAGAGAGAAAAAGAGGGAGGGAAGAAACTCATAGTGTTGCAGGACCTTGGACAAGCGTGTTCCCCACCGAGGTGCTGAGCTGCAGAGGCAGGAGGCAACATGCCTCGGCTCAGCCTCAGGGCCACCTTCTCAGACAGAGAACAAGGAAGTGCCAAGCCAAACTGCTCCTGATAAGAAGGGAGTGGGTAGCAGAGCTATTCATAGGCATTCAGCACATGGGGAGGTATTAAAAAAAGAAAATAATTAAAAAAAAAAAAATCTGACCAAAAGCAGAAGCTTCAGTTTTTATTCAGAAAAGTTGAGCTGCAGTTCTTTGAATACATCACTGAAAAAACCTTCCAGGCTTTTGGCTTTTGCCTTGCAATTACAATCAACAGATGGTGATTATTTCACAGGCTGGGGCATCTGGTCAGCTCCTAGCCAAACATAAATAAAAGACCTTTGCATGATTTTATTGGGCATGCTGGTACAGAGATGAAAATGTAAAAGAAAGAAAAAAAAAAAAAGGCAAAAGAGATATTTAAAGTTCCCTGGTTTGAGGCATATTATTTCCTTTCCCAAAGAAAAGGCTGAGAGGTGGGAACAGAGGGGAGTATGTGCAGGATCTTTGCAGAAATGTGCCCCTCGCACAGATGATCAGAGCTCAGTACTCACAAAAATGATGGAAATTTCTGAGCCAAACCTTTACCCTTTATCTGGGCTTTGGAGCCCAGATAAATCTTCCTCCTTCCTTATGGCATCTTTCAGTCAAGCATTGTAATGTGCCTTCCCCTGAAAAGCAGGGCAAGATTGACTAAATCCAAGAATGAGAAAAACATATTAAGGAACTGGTCTTGCTTTGCATTAAGAAAAAAGAAACCTACCCACAGGGAAACATCCTCTTCCTGACTAGCCTCCTTGGCCGGAAAAGGTACATATTGAAATGACTGTGCAGAACATGTGTCTTCCAGTTTTAGATCTTCCTGTGAATCACTGCACACCCCTACACCAAGTGATGTATGCCAGCTTGGTGTGAGTGACCACTGCCCACTGAGGGGATGACCTCACTATGGGAAGGGAATACCTAATGGCAGTAGACAAAGTTCAGGATATGCCTCGGCTGACCTGCACAGAAGTTTCAGAACCCTCATTGCTATTTTGTATGATTGGACAAGGGCTGAAAATCCACAAAGCACTCGTCCAAGCAATTTTGTTTGGAAGACATGGCAAACTCTTTCTCTGTCATGCAAATGCCTCTGTGTTACCCAGCCATTACTGCTAAATCCAGAGCCTGTCCTGTCCCAAAGCCACTGCCAAACTCTGCTCTCACAGGCAGCACAAGGAGATGGATGAGGATCTCCTCCAGGTTCCCCACTATTACAGCTCACATCATGACATCCTACTGAATGGTTTCCAGCTCCCTCCCAAAGAGAACTGTCGGAATTTGGCCATTTCATTACGTGCTCGGCAGGACTGTATGAGAGAGTGGAAATAAGTGCATGCTCACTAGCAGAGGGAGAGGGAAACCCTCCAGGCCCGTTTATATCAGAAGGAAATGGCACCACAGGACCCAAGGTGGGGTAGGGGGCATGGAAATGTAATGTAGGAGTGAACTCTCTGCAGAGGACATAAATAAGTTATGGGATGAAAGAAGAAAATTACATTACACTCTACACATACAGAGAACAAGCTTGGCTCAGAAATAAAAGAGCAGCATGCTACCCCACTGCCTCCTATTAAACTGATGGACTGCACGGTTGCGCCCAGGGCTTCTCAAGACAAAAAGGTTCATTTTCTTAGAGAGTAAGGTTTCAACCTTCTCAACCTTACTGGGCCTGTGTGCATTTACCCATTTTAATTTCAGATTAGCATCTTGCATTTTTGGTACCCAGGGGATTCCTGTTTTCGCCTGTACAGCAACCGCAGTTCATGAAAGTATCGGTTACCCTCCCCCTTGTTCACAAAACCAAGGCAGATCAGACCAGATGGCACATGCTCCTGCACTCCATGTCAGGCTGCATTAATTCAGGGGAAATGAACTCTCCTCTAAAACTATATTTATTTCAGACACCACCTTGCCCGGTTGCTGGGCTGTCCTCAGGAAGACCTAGAGCCGGCTTGTTTCCATGGGCTTAGCAGGGGAAAAGGATTGCAAAGGCCTTGCTGGAGACGCCTGGATGTGGGGTCCTCAGAGGTGACCTGAGGCATGAGCTCTCCTAAATAGAGCTTAAAAGGACCAAGCAATTGAGGTCTCTCTTAGCAGACTTATACTTGAGATCCTGCTTTTTTGGGAAGGTTGTGCTATGTGGCTGTGCTAGAATCAGGAATGAGATTCCTGTATGCAACAGAGAAAGGTGAAAACTGCTATGGATAGAGAAGCTGAGGGAATTGGGATTGTTTAGTCTGGAAAAGAGGAGGCTCAGGAGGGTTGTAGTCAGGTGGGGGTTGGCCTCTTCTTGCAGGTAACAGCAACAGGATGAGAGGAAATAATGTACTAAAGTTGTACCAGGTGAGGTTCAGGTTAGACACTAGGAAAAAATTCTTCTCAGCAAGAGTGGTCAGGTACTAGCACAGGCTGCCTGTGGTGGAGTCACCATTCCTGGAGGTGTTCAAGAAAAATGTAAATGTGGCACCGAGGGACATGGTCTAGTGGGCATGGTGGGGTGGATTGATAGTTGGACTTCATGATCTCAAGAGGTATTTTCCAACCTTAATGTTTCTATGATTCCATGATTCTATGAACGAGTGGAGAGTGAACAACTTAAATTTTTACCTAGATGCAGTTCTTCAGCAGGCCATTTTTTCAGAGGATTTAGGCAAGGCATTTCCCCTGTGGATAGCTCTGGTTGTGCTGCCCGTCAGTAGTACATGTCTTCCATCAGCTGGAATAATGTTCTCCATTGTTGAAGTCATAGAATCATAGAATGGCTTAGGTTGGAGGAGACCTTAAAGATCACCTAGTTTCAACCGCCCTGCCACAGGCAGGGTTGCCAGCTACCAAATCAGGCTGCTCAGGGCCCCATCCAACCTGGTCTTGAATGCCTCCAGGGATGGGGCAGCCACAATCTCTCAGGGCAGTCTGTGCCAGTGCTTCACCACCCTGTAATTAAAAATTTTCTTCCTAACATATAACCTAAATCTACCCTCTTTTAGTGAAATGCTATTCCCCCTTGTCCTATCACTATCAGACTTTGCAAAAAGACAGTCCCTCTCCTGCTTGTGAGGTCCCTTCAAGTACTGGAAGGCCGCAATGAGGTCTCCCCAGCCTCATTGTCAGTACAGTGCAAGTGCTGGAGAGAGTCTGAAGGGATAAGAAAGAGTCTTTTTTGCTTCCTGTAAAATGTTATTTACCGCCTTATACAGCACATGTAACAACACCTAAGTGCTATACTATAATTAGTAAAATCATGCAGAGAAACTGCTCATGTGGATAATGATACTTTGCGTCCTCCCATGTGGGTAGTTTAAGGTTGAATTAATTCATGTTTGCCCAGCTTTGTGAGATCTGTGGAAGAAAACCTATTGCTATGCAAATAATTATTAATAATGACTCCTCCTGTGCTGTTCCCCATTAAAAGTGCTCAATTTATAAGTCAAAGGGTATTTTTCTTCTTGCTGCAGGACAAACTAGATTCCACGGGTGGACATGTTGGTGTTAGTTTGGCAGGCAAGAAAGGAGAGTTCTCTGATAAGGATGATTTTCTGAGTCTGAAAGCTCTTGATCCTCCTTTCTGTGCTCCAGCCAATACTTGTAACCCTAGCAGTCACTTGGAAGAGCAGTCACACTGCCTACTCAGGGCACCAAGTGCAGATACAGTTCATGGGATCCCATCACAAGGCAAGCCCATGCAGAGGGAAATAAAGACCACCAAAAAACATGCAATTTGCTCACTGGTGAATAATTATCTTCTTTTCACAGACTGAAGCACAAACATATATGAAATTAAAGCAGCTCTTAGAGTATGAGAAATATACTGCTACATCCTACACTAAGTAAAGACAGGACTCAAAGACATTTCTTTAAAGAATGCCAGGGTCCCAATACAATTCAGACATGAGGGGTTTGGTATCACAACCTCAGTTCTTTGGAGCAGATGTGCAAAACTGCTCCACACCTGGCTGTAAGGGTCCCTGGGAGGTCTCCCAAAGGCAGAACCACACAGTCAAAGTAGATCAGGAAATCTGTGTTAAATAAGGTTTCTCTCAGGGTTCATGATATTTCATGAGCCACACAGGGATCACACCAACACAATACCTGCAGGACTGTTTTTGGATGCCTCTCAACAAGTTCTGTGAGTGTGGAAAAAGAGAAAATTGGCTATTACCGTAGCCTTTGTAGACCTTCATTTGCCCTGTAGCAGCTCATAAAAAAAAAAATTGTCCCCATGCTGCACAAGGCTGCTTGTAGCTTGGATGCATCGGCACTACGCTATGATTTCCATACGGGAAACAGTTAACTGTGGAACAGATCTGATGCATCCTAAGCCCTCATGCACACCTTGGTGAAAGGCTTCTCAAGTAGAAAAACAGAAGCAAGAATTAAATTATACCTTTGGCTCCAAAGGCAGCAGCTTGTGTGCACAGTGCTCCTGAATGGGGTAGGCTCCAACAGCAGTAAATGGTGCTCCCTCAAGTAGTCACCCTCCATCAGTGAACATCATTTTTTCAGGGTTCCTACTATACTGAAGCTCACAGGGGCTACAGACAAGACACAAGGCAGTAAGATTGGAGGTGGATGTCTTCCTGCATCGCCAGTAGATGCAGATGCTCTAAAGTCTGCAATCAGAAACCAGCACATGGGGGGTTGAGGTCCACAGGAAAGTGAAATGGTGCCTGATTATCTCCCTGTATTTTTGCAGATGCAATATGCAGAAAAGCTAAGTATCAATGAAAATGGATTTGTGCCATATGAGTGAGCAGGTCTGAGGTGAGAACACTGCTGGAATTGATGTGGCAAAATGAAGGTCCTTCTTCTCCATTGCATTGCTCTGCTACCCTGCTCACACAGTGGCTATGATTAACAGATACTAACCATTGCCACAGACAGCCTAGTGTTCAATGTGTGCTCTTCCCCAAGGCTCCTGGGAGAACATGTGTGTGTTTACATGAGAAATACAGCCAGTCCTGCTGCTTGCATAGGCCTGCAGATTTTCAGCCATCAGTCTGACTGCTGTCCACCCATAATTATCCCAAACCTAACCAAGGTATTGTAGAGGAGGGATGCTAGTGTAGTTACCAGGAAGAAACGTATGCACTGTAAGCTCTATGGAGCAGGTCTAAACCTTCATACACATAAGTAAATCTTCCATTACCTATATAGCCACAAGACGTAAACCAGCAGCTTGCATTTCTCAGGAGCTCTGAGCCTTTTTGGAAACAAGGATGGCATGGGAAAGAACACAAAGACGATAAATCCTGGCAGGTCACAAAGATGAGAGCTTCACTGTTGTGCTGTGGTTTTTCTTTTTTCTCTCTTGTACCCACTTGTCTAGAGCAGCAGAGAGTCTATTTCCTTCACAGGTAATGAATATATCTGATTTTTTCAAACAGCAGCAAAGAAGCCAAAACTGAGACTCAGCCAGACTACAGATAAAGCTCCAAGGTTTTCAGCCTAACATCCCAGGTAAACATGTTATCAATGATCAGGCACTGGGCTGGTAAATCACAAAAGTAATGCAATTGTCATGGCCACAACAGAACTGCTACTTCCTCAGTGTTCTGGCTAAACTTATTCTTTCAAAGAGGAACAGAACATTTCCTAAGAAACAGACTATCTGAAGCCTGATTTCTTAGAGCTGCTTGCTTTGTGGCTTCCCAGGTGCACAAGTACCCAGCAGAATTCTGCCCCATAGCCATTAGAGAACTGCATAAACCCTTTCCATCACACATCCAGCTGCCACAAGCTCTCTGTCTTTCTGAAACGAGTTACTCATGAATGACTGATCCTCAGTGACTTTTTGGCCAGCTCTTGCTCTTCTTGTAGGAAACGTCTCTTTTGCAGAGGCTGGTTTTGCTCCTGGAGTACACCTGCTCCCAAACAGAAGTGCTCAAGGAGCAGAGCAGCAGGCTCTTTCTTGGATGCAGTTAGCTGTCTGATTGCTCTCTTGTAAGACTGGCCCTCAGGGACAGCTGTGACATATGATGGCAGAGAAAAACATTGCAGGTGTTCCCTAAGCAGGGAGTTGCTCCAGATCTAGTACAATTTGCATGTTATAGGTAACATATGAGCTGCGTCAGGAGAAGAAACACTAATTAGATGACTTATGAGCCCTGAAAAGCCAGGCAAAAGGTGAAACAAAATAATTCCCTCCCAGCTGACAGCACTGATTGGAGCCCAGACCCTGACGGGAGAATGGGGATCAGCCTCAGAAATTTCCCATGCCATGCCCTGCAAAATGCCATGAAAGCATCTCTGCTCTCTGCAAGCTTTGATGGAAAGGGGGAAAACCAAAAATATTCCCTGCTAGTCCATTCACAGAGAAGATTCCACTACAACTCAGTTACAGCCCATGTCATAAATGCAGGACTTATATGTCCAACAAGATGATTTTCCAAGCGAGGAATGTGTAATTTCCCTTATTTACAGCGATGCTCCATAATCCTTCCCTACACTACTGGCACCAAGATGCACAGCCAGCAGAGGAAAGCCATTTCAGAGTTGTCCTTTGTCACAGGAAAGATGCTGTGCGTAAATCATACACTCATGAGTCACCCTGGCCAGCAGGATACCACAGTAGGATCAACTCACCCTTTTCATAGACTGTTAAATGGAGAGACAGAGCCTTGACCTGGTTCATCATGTGATCCTACAAGCAGTGAACAGCCAACACAGCGGGTCTCCCAGGTAATGAATGGCTAAGGCGATGGTTCTCCCTGCTCTCACAAATGGCACGTGATGGGCAGCAATAAATAAGGGTCATCTGCTTTTCTGCCATTCTGCATCATCTCTTAGGAATCCCTTCTTCCACTTGCAGGCTTGTGATACGCTCTTGGCACTTGTGCCAGCCCTCTGCATACACCACTGATCGTGGACCAGGTTTCACAGGATGCTTCCTGCCTGTTTGCTTGGTAATGAATATTATTTTTAAACAGTAAGAGGTGTGGGGGAGGAAGGATGAGGGAACCTGAAGGGAAGGCTGCCTCTGTGCTCAGTCTCTATGGAAATAATCCACAATGCTAATACGTCCTAAAATGGTAATAAAGCCTGTGTTCTCTTATGTAATCCCATAGTAAGAAAGAGCTCTGTCGGCTTCCCTGACAAATGATATCTCTGTAACCTTGGAGGGGATTATTACTAAAAAACACAGGGTGGAGAAACAAAGCGACACACACACACATGCTCCCACACACGATGTGCACAGATCTGACGGATGCAGCAAAAGGACAAATTGCTCCAGGAGGGCTCCCAGGCACTGGCCCTGCATTCTTATGTCTCTGCCACCAACAAGAGACAGATCTCCGGGCAAAGCAGCAGCCCTGTCCCAACTTCTCCACACCAGCAGCAGGGAGAAGGCAGGTTTTCCCCTCTTTTGCCCTCCCTCCCTCTCCCAGAATGAGCAGTCAAAGCCCCGGCAGCTGGCCAAATCCAGTTTGCCTGCGTCACTGATGCATGTGGATCCACATCTGTCTTGCCCAGTGGTGATGGAGCTGGGCTTACGTGCATCCCCAGGGAGGATTCATTCCCCCGAACGCAGCAAGTTGTGTACCAGTGAGGTAGGGATTATGCTTTTCCTGGGCCAAACGGCGCACCAGGGTTGCCCAGTTTATCTTAGAGGTATAGGGAGGCAGGCTGGGAAAGGGTTGGGTGCTGGAGTACTCTCATTTTGGAGCTGGTTGGTGATGTTTGCCTGCTGAACCATAACCTGCAGGCAGGCAGCTCATTGCTCCTGTGTGTGGGGTGCAGAACAGAAATAAGGCACCTCCAGATGAAAGTGATGCTCCTGTGTCCACGTATCTGTACACCACCTCCCTCCACCTCTCTGTACCCTTCAGTGGGAATGAAAATGGATCCACCAGGTCACTCTAGTGACCCATCTGTGGTGTGGCTCTAACATAGAAACTGTCTAAGTAAATGCTCCCCCAACTACAGTCCAGCCAGCCCTAAGCACTTTCCTGAGGGACGCAGCAACCATCCAGTCAGGTGACTGACTCTAGAGACAATTCTCATGTGCTAATGTTAGCACCAAAGCTCTTATCTTGGTGCCAGCAAAGGAGGGTGACTGCTCCACTATCTCTTTCCCACAGATAAAAGCATGGGAACATTTAGCAGAGCACCAGAAAACTTTCTTGGGAATGAGAGATGACATCAGGCGGATTTCTATGCCTGACTGAACACCCACCCTTTCATGATGGGCTGCATTTAAGAGGCTTTTAATGTTTTCTCAGACAGCAGAAGATGAATGAATCGGGAATCTCAACTCAGAGAATATTCCTGGAGGCAGGAGAATGCCAAGTCTGAAGAAAAATTAGCCCTAACACTTCAAAAGATGTTGTTATGACACTTAAAAGGCACTTGAAGGGGAGCACAGCCTCTACCCATCAGTGTATGCAGGCAGCTCTAGCCCATGCTGGCTGAATGCAGTGCAGCTACGTGGGAAATAAAGGGTTACAATCATTATTCACACCAGTCACATTTTTTTTAATTAATAACCTTGTAATTGGTATTGACTTAAACCAACTGATGACAGTCTTATGATAAGCCATTCCCAGCCAAGCTTCCTACTCAACTGCCCTCAGGTCAGGAAAACAGTGAACTCCATTATCGGGCAGCAGCTTTCCACCCCACACCAGCCTCTGTAATGGGGCACAAAGAGGTTGCTCTATGCAGGAGATGCCCTATGCACTTAATTCCACAGCTGTCTACCCAAACCATGGCCATGCTGAGAAAACAAGGGTTGATCCATCTCCAGGCACTCATTTCCAGGATGTGGAACGAGCAACTCTCACTCCTCTCTTCAGATGCAGGTTTGAGCAGAGGATCCCCACTGGCATGTGGATTCTGGGCAGCTCTGACACAGATGCAGCACATGGCTCAGATGTGTCTCTCCAAAGCACAGGGAAAGGCAAAAGGGCAGTGCTGGCAAAGGGCAGCATAACTCTGCCTCTCACCTAAGCAAGGTCTCAGCTAAAAAGAAATGCCTGGGCAGCATTTCTGGCCAGAAGCACAGCACACTTTAGGAGAGCTTTGCCTCCAAAAGCCAAAGCACCAGTCACCTGGGTACAGCAGCCAGAAGCCCTGCATAAAGCTCTCCTGCAATATACTAAAGGCGTAAGGTCAGGATACCCACCCTTTATCATTGCCCTGGTCCCAAAAAGCACCCCTCCCCTCCCCCCCCCCAGGACACAGCAGAGCCCCTAGGGAAGGGGGTTCGGGGCACCTTCTGGCAGCCCCCCACCACGGCCACTCCACTACCAGCAAGCAGCATTAGAGGGCAGTGCTCTGCCTCGCCAGAAGCCCGTACCCCCCTAGGGCTGGAGCCGCGGGCAGAGGGACCTCAAGCAGGGCCCTTCCAGACAGCAAAGGGACACCCCCTGGCCTGGGGACCCTGCTGTGGTCGCTGCTGGGAGCACTGCTCGTTACCCCCCCGAATCTTTCACGGCAGGAAATTCTGCAGGAGCTGCGTTTTAATTAGAAAATGCCGGGTTTTAATTAAATAAATGCAAAGCTGAATCATGCAATCAGGAGAATTGCCTGTGCTCTTTTCTTTTGCAATTCAATTTATTTTCTGCTGGCCCCACGCTTTTGGTTTTCACGTGCCAAAGAGTTTTGCATTGATCACTCGGAGCTGCATTGCAGAATTTGCCAGGGATGAAGCTGGAAGCTCTGGCTGGGGACTAACGGGCAGTGGAACTTCTCACAGCTGGGGATGCGTCAGAGCACAGGAACAGATTTTTCAGGTTTTTGAGCACCAAAGTTCTCACTGACCTTAAGGGGAGTTCAAGAGCTTACCTGGAAATCAGGTGCAAAAGGACGAGAAAATACACCGTCCCATCACTAGCTGGGGAGAGCACATTTGCGTTTAAGTGCACACCAACAAACAGGGCATCTTTGCTCTCTGTCCCTATAAACAGTTCATCAACATCCTGAGCACACAAATGTTAATTTTAAGGTTCTAGAAAGCAAAATTACAAAACCCAAGATTTTTGCTTTCAGAAGCCAGTTCTGGTTGCTAAGTGACAACAGTATCTTTCTCAATCACATCATTTTAAAAACCTGTGCACTAAGAGCAAGGAAATTGCTAGGATTGGACATCAGGAATGTGCCCTAGCTGGGTGATGAATTTTACATATGTAGTTGCGCTACTGGGAGACCCCAGGGAGCCATTGTCTTTGGTAATGTTAAGAGTAAAAGACAGTTCCATGGCGGTCCTAAACCATCTGAAATGGGACACAACAAGTTAGTGTAAGCTGTAGCACAGAGCTGAGGAAAAAAAGGAAAAAAAAAAAAAAAGAGGCAAGGAAGCAGCTCTATCAGAGCTGAAAAGAAAACCCACCATGAACAGAAGGAACTGTAAAGAGAGGTGTCTATGGCCCAGCAGGTGGTTGAGGCTGTGATAAATTATGTTTGGGTGCAGAGATGGGGACAGGGAGAAGCAAAAACCAGTAAAAGTATGAAGGAAAGACTGAAGTAAGAAGGTTTTAAAACTAAGGACAGAAGTCTGAGAGAACAGGGGGACACCGGAGGAACATCCTAAAGAAAAAGAGCTCTAGTGAAGGTAAAAGCATAAAGTCATTGGTGCAAATCTGGAGGAAAATAATATGAAACTTGGGTAGATTGCAGGGAAAATTACAAGAAAAGCAGAATCTATCAGCTGAAGCAGCACAATCAGCAATAGCTGCAAGACAGCAGACTGGTTTGGGTTATTGCAGCAATATATGCAAAAATGATCCAACTGAGAGAATATGTCTCCTCTGTGCTTTATTAAGCATCACATAATGAAAGGTAGGAAATTACTTTACTTCCCTTCCCTACTAACTCTGGAATTCTTACAAAGGACCACTGATTTCATACCCTAAATAATATTTTACCTGAATGCTTGTCCATAAGAATTACCATCAGTGAAGACATTCATTAGCTGGCTGTGCCTGTGAATACTCTTTCTGCCTGCTGATTCTCAGGAATGCTGGCATTGCTGTCTGGTATGAAGTCTGCAAGCAGCTGTAACAAATGCTGTTGTTTTGTAAATACCCTTTTATTCATTAAATAGTGCTATGTTTTCCTGTTTCCCCTACGTCCCTCACAAACAGGAATTTCACATGCCAAGCCAAGCGGGGAACAAAGACAGACAAGCATAGATACTGTGCTGTGGACTTCAGAGTGCCCACACATGGGGTACATGCCTGGGAAATAGGCTTTGGCTGGACCATCAGGACATGATGCGTACAGACACGATGCCTAGGGTCTTCTCCAGAGGACTACATAGCCTGGACCCAGAACTCCAAGCACAATTACCCACTAAGTATCCACCACAGTGAAACTCTGAAAAGATCGAGAGATTTTTCACAGATTATGAAGAAGGCAAAATGACCAAACTTGATTGGTAATGAAATTAGAGAGGTGGACTTGCTTTTATGCCAAAAAGATATGATTACTGTCTGTGCATACAACACTTATGTCATTTATTGAGAGCACATTTTGAGTTCATGTGGGTGTACATCAGTAGTTTGTCACCCACACAGCTTTTGAATGTGCTGGTCAGAAAATTTAACAGAGACACCTCCAGGATTTAGGTTCCTGTAAGTTTTGTGACATTGAAGAGATGAGTAGATCAGTGATGTGACAAGCTGCCCACCAGAGAACTGCCTGGTTCTCCTTCCAGACAGTCCATCACCACACACAGATCCCAAAGCCACATACTTTCCAGGCACCTTCTTACCTGGTCAAAGCAAAGGAGAGGAGAACTGTATTATCATATAAAGGCTTAGGTTGGAAAGAACCTTAAAGGTCAACCAGTTCCAACTCCACTGCCATGGGCAGGGCTGTCACCCACCAGACCATGCTGCCCATGGCCCCATCCAGCCTGGCCTTGAACACCTCCAGGGATGGGGCAACCACAGCTTCTCTGGGCAACCTGTTTCAGGGCCTCATCACACTCTGAGTAAAAAAATTCTTCCTAACATCTAATCTAAATCTATCTCTTTTAGCTCAAAACAATTCCCCCTTGTCCTATCACTATCAGACCACGTAAAAAGTTGGTCCGTTTATTTATAGGCTTCCTTCAAATACTGGAAGGCAGAAATGAGGTTCCCCTCCAGCCTTCTCCAAGCCAAACAAGCCCATCTCCCTCAACCTTGCTTCACAGGAGAGATGCTCCAGCCCTTTGAGCATCTTTGTGGCCCTCCTCTGGACCTGCTCCAACAGCTCCACATCGTTCTCGTGCTAGGTACTCCAGATGGAGCCTAACAAAGGCAGAGCAGAGGGGGAAAAACCCCATCCCCTCACCCTGTTCATCACCCCTCACCATTGGCCTTCTGGGCTGCAAGCACACACTATTGGCTCATGTCAAGCTTTTTGTCCAACAGGACCCCCAAGTCCTTTTCTCTCAATGTTCTTCTCCCAGACCATATTCATATCTGGGATTGCCTCGACCCAAGTGCAACACCTTGCTCTTGGCCTTGTTGAATCTCATTAGGTTCACATGGCCCCAGTTTTCAAGCTTGTCCAGATCCCTCTGGATGGCATCCCTTCCTTCTGTTGCACCAGCTACATCACTCAGCTTGGTGTCTTCAGCAAATGTGCTGAGGGTGCGCTCAATCCTGCTGTCTATATTGTTGATAAAAATGCTGAAGAGAAAACCAAGGGTTTTTCCAAAGATTACAAGAGACATAAGAAGGACCTTAGTGGTACTGGATGAGGGGAACATAGAAAGCTGGGTGCCATCACATGAGTCCATGAGGTCATAAAGGCTCTTGTCTCCACTTCCAAACTGAGTTAATCAGGAGCTTATAAAGTGTGCTAAACACAGGTCCCTTGGCAATCATTGGTCTCCCATCTTGCAGCTCCTGCCTCCACAGTGATATCCAAGTGTCTCTGGCACGCTGTGGGCTTGGAGCAGAAACCAAACACGGTCCCTCAGAATAGATATTCTCCCCCCGCTGTTCTCATCCCAATGCATCTTCAGTAACCCTACCCAACCAGGCAGGGGCTGCGAGTCAGTAACACAGGAGACACTCAAGACTGCAGGGATAAGCTCTGCAGGCACAACTGCTGCCAGAGTCCTCCCCACCCTGTCCCCAAATCTTGATAACAGGTGGAAAAGGAGGGGGTGGCCACCAGCCTCACAAGAATCTTGGCATGCATGCCAAAGGGCTGGATATAGCCAGGTACAAGCAGAGGACCCTTGCAGAGGGGCAAAGACGTCAAGCCAAATAAAGACATGGAATTCGGCAGCCAAGGGGAGATAAAAATACACAGACCTTCATACAAAAAGAAATACATGGCTGCTCCATACTTTTCTCACAATACACTGCAGCATTGTGGCCAGCAAGGCACACAGCACAGGCAGGATGGTAGCACAGTATGCAAGGCACATAAAGAAAACACCAAGACAACAACAAAAGCAATAGAGAGCTATAAAGTTATAAGGAGGTAATTCTATCCATAACATGTTCAGTGTACCAGACTCAGCAGAGCACTGGAGCTGCTCCACTATTCAGTGACTAGTGCAGATCTAATATAACAGAAAGCACTTTCAAATGTGTAATAGAGTTATCAAGAAACACAGGGTAACGGGAGAAGCACACAAATGGAGTGGGGGAAAAAAAACCTGCTGAAACCTGGAGCAGCACAACCAAAGTGTCACCTGTGCAGTGCATCTCTGAGACACGGTTCTGTAAAATAAGGTATATCTGCGGGAAGGGCTGTTCAAGAAAAGAAAATCTTTGCTAATGTGGCAATAAATGCAATCAATACAAGACTGCTGGAGCAATCAAGCTGTCTAGAGAAACCAATACCTACAGAGATCAGGATCGATAATGCAGAATTCATTAAATACCCTGAGAACAAGAAATTTTAGTGCCTAGAGTGAATCCCTTGATTTGCTGGGACTACAGTGATTTGGACAAACACTCCCCTTTCCATAGACAACTTCACTGGAAGCAGGATTACGTCTCTACTTCATCAGGCAGCTTCTCTCCACCTCCCCAGCCTGCTTTGAAGCTTAAATCTTTGAGACTTAGCGACTGCTTCAAGTCTCAGGGTCTAGAGTCTTAAGGTTTAGAAGTACCATCCAGACACTGGTGGGATCTACATGCTGTTGTGCTGAAGAAGCCAGTGGTCCTGTCACTTGTATGCAAGATTTTAGCGAATTGAATGCAACACAAGTCACATGCTCAGGCCTGCAAAATCTATATAAGCTGCTTTTACGTAGAACCCACTTTAATTCAGCTCCCTCCATGTAATGACTTTACGAAGTGACTCTGAAACATAGGCTGTAGCAGCTGAGTGTGAGACAACAGGGTCCTTCACAGTTCAGCAACACGTTAAGTATTGGGGTATTCACGCATTTGCTGGATATTATTGCTAGTGATTACAGAGTTAACTTTGGCAACAGTTATGTTTTGGGGTTTAGACCTCCCCTCTCTGGATGAGCAAGCCTGCTTGCCCCTCAGGATCCCCTCACTGCATCCTTGAGCATCTGGTGCAGGCTTTGAGGTACACCTGAAAGGAAAACAACTAAAAGAAGCTGATATTAATTAATATAGCTGAAATTCAGTGAGCTTGGCAGCTAGGGCTATGAGGATGGCTCAGTATTGCAAGAGAGGAGAGTTGGATAAGGTAATGGCTCAGTGGGAGGGGGAAGAAAGGGGAAGATAGCTGATCAGAGAGGAGATGAGGAGGGGAAGAGCAGAGCAGAGCAAACTCCTCAGTAATTCATTGCTGCCTCTCTTAGGCTGTCAGAAAACGTGCTAGGGCCAGGGACCCACTGTGCTCCCAGACTGGCCAGGAGGATGCTGAGCTTGGAGCTTTGCACTCTGATTTGCTGCTGCATGATGGCCTCATGCAAAGCAGCTTTCCAGAAGGATTTCAGACCAGGGAAAATCCAAAGCCCTCAAGCCATGTATCAAAAAGCTGAAAGATCACGTTCCTCATCCTCACTGGCTCCCAAAATGTGCATAAGACTTGGCAGCAAGTTGCAGCCGAGATGCTGACTGATGACCTGCAACGAGGACAAAGGCACATGAGCAGTCCCCCAGAGCACAATCCCCCCCATGCAGCCATCTCTCAACTGCTTTGACTCAGGAAAACCATCATTAGGGATGAGTGAGCTTCACTCTCTGTACTATGGCAAATCTCTGCAGCAGGACTTTGGCAGGTACTGATTTACACAAGGATTTTTGCAGTGAAATCCTGCTTGATGCAAGCTGCACAGGTGCCTTGCTCTGGTGATTGCTGTGAGGACTGCCCATTCATCTGATTTGTGAGTTATGTAATAGCGGGAGGGAAACAGGGTTGGGTGGTTTGTTTGTTGTTTGGTTGGTGGCTTTTTTTGCTTTAATAGAAGTCATGTAATCACTTTAGGTTTAAGCTCCAGTTCAAATCGGACTATTTTTACATTTCAGGCTTGATCTCTCTGGAAAGAGGATGAGTCCTTTCGCCCGGCTTACAAAGAACGAGTTTGATGAAGCAGGGACTGCTGGAGGGTTATGCAGGATCCCCCCTCATGCCCAGCCTTGGGGTACCCTCCCTGCCTGTTCACCCCACAGCTTTAGCTGGAGATCCCTGAGAACTGGTGGTATAACCTGAACCATGCATCCTGAGCAAACCTTCAGTTTCATTTCCCAGTTCTTCCTTCAGCTATCTTGCACTTGTGCAGCCCGCTGCCGTCTCACCAGAAGCAAATCATTATGTCTCATCCCAGGTTTAGTGCTCATCACGTTGTTCACATTTCTGTCTTAGAACCCAGCAGCACTCGCTTTCATGATACCTCTCTTGACATCAGCGTGCTACCTGCTGTTTAAACACTCAGGTGCTAAGTTTCAACCACAGAGACCAACAAAAGATCTACACGCAAACAATGCTTCCCAGTACTCAGGTACAGCTCTGTGCATAGACCAAGTGCTAAGCACCTGGAACAATACAGACTTCCTTATACCTATATATACTTATACCAACTACATTATACCTGTTCCTCACCACCACCCCATTGTCCTCTATGTGCAGCACTGACAGCTGTCTGCTGAAGGCAGCCTACACTTCAGAGCTGCTCAGACCTTGGTGTGACCCATCTCAGAAACAAGATCTGTGTGCAGACCTTCCTCACGATGCGGTGTTTACAAACTGATTTCTTGCCCCAGGCCCCATCAGTGGCGGTTTTTGCTCCTTGTCAAACAATTTGGATTTCACTCAGGCACTTCTTCTAAGGCAGAAACACCCATCATGTTGGCAGCAGGATTAAAATGGCATGTGAGCCAGGCAGGGTGAAAATGTCCCCATTAATTTTTCATTTTTCCTCAGGCAACCCTGCCTATGGATCTACACAGGTAGTAAAGTAAGACAGCCGCATGAACTAGAACTGTTAGCTCATCTTCCTCCTGGGCCCACGGTGAGCTGCTGGCACAGCACTGGAAGGCTGCAACCCACTCTGTGTCCAGGGCACTTACTGAGGCACAGAGCAGGTCCAGCTTGAGGTCAGACCATGTCAGGGAATCACATGTTCCTGAATGGGCATCTCACTGGAAGACAGCCAGGTGCCAAGACTGAAATCCTCTCCTTTTTGCCCCAAAGCTCTTAAATGACAACTGCAAGAATAATCCCACCTCCAAGCTTAGTTTCTTCACTCTAACCTCTTCTTTGTCTTCTTTTCTTTGGCTCTGTATCTTCCTTCAGCCCTCCCCAAACAGAGACACCAAAAAGGATGTCAGAAGCAATCATCTCTGCAAACACAAGGAACATGCAGCTGCCCTTCACTAACAACCAGACTTCTTGCTGGCTCTGTTCTGCCTGAGTTTGGGCAGGCAAAAGCCTACAACAAAGCAAGAAGATCTATTGGAAAAAATAAATCAGGTTGTTACCTCTACTCAGCCAAGATGAGATTGCATATCCTTCCACAGGAGACTCAGGCTTTCAAAGCTGAGGACTAAGACCATTGCTAGACATTAGAGATTGCATGGCCGTTTTTTCATGAGATAAACACAGTGTCATGACTGAATTCCAACACAGGCAATGGCATGTTTCCTACCTTAATCCCCCCAGCCTCCACGACTCTGACTGGGTGGAGTAACAGCAAGCCAATACTTGCTCAATACCTTGCATTCATTCCACTGAGGAACAAAATCAGCAAGTCAGGCTTTGGGGATACTCTTGGAGGAGACACTGACAAGTCCCAAAAATTGTTTGAAATGTTTACCATTCAGGATACTTTCTTAAAAAGTTGGAAATTCAGAGACCTAGGCGCATTTGATTTCATTTCTAATCATACATTATATTGCTATAAATCCAGCTTTAAAATATTGCTAAGGATGCAGGCTTATAATACGTACTGCACATAAGGTCCCATTACTATGTAAGGACTGGACTATACCAAATGACAGAAAGATTTTTGCATTTTTTCATCATACAGTTACTGGTGGCTCTGCATTATCATCATAATAGCTTTGTCCTCAAGCTGTATAGTCATAACCATATTTTATTTTCGTATTCCTCTGCAATTTAGTGCTATATGCAGCACTCGGAATGGCTGCTTTTGTGTTGTACAGGATCCTTGCCCACAAACTGGCCAGCTACAACTTCCATTGTGAAAATGTTTGTCTTCTCTGATGCTTGTTTACCTTTTTTTTTTTACGTTATTTTCTTTGACATAGATTTCTAATCAGGTGCACTCCGCTTTCATTTCCTGCCAACACATTAGTTTAGAAAGTGTACTGTTCACTATTACTGCAAATCTCCATTGTATGCTTAAAAGGTCAAGTCCATTTCTTGAAACAGACTTCATTCGGCCAGGTCATCAGTTATACATCACAGATGAGATGATCCCTGAGCAGAACACTTGCATTCAAATTGTGTTCAAACTTCTTCCTTTTGGTGAGGTCTCACACCAGTGTATATCAGCCACAGCCCTGTGCCTCGCTCAGCCCTGACTCTCAGCTTCATGCATTTGTTATCTCCTCAGGTGTACAACAGTTGGACATCTATCTCAAGCCAAGGAACTGAACCACTTTCAAGGTAAGCCAGGCTCTCTGCAACACTGCTTTAGCACCATAATTAATTCACCAGCCTTTCTCTTTCCCCTCCCGGTGCCAGGTCAGCAAATACACTGTTATGCCAGTTACTAAAACTGTATCTTGCTCTCTGGCTGTTTATCAGTTTTATTGGCATGGATATGTCTTCCCCAGACAGACCTCTGAAGTAAACATATGGTTGAACAAATCCAAAAGCATGCAGGACAGACAGAGCAGAAAGCTTGCATGATGCATGGGGCAGGAAGCTGGCAGAGGGAGATGGAGCCTGTGCATCAGCTTGAGAAGAAAGCATGTGTGAGCAGAACAAGGATGACAATGTCACCTGTACCCAAAGAAGTACCATGAGACTGTTCATCTGAGGTCAGGGCTGGGCACCATTGACATTGCTTGACCCATGACTGGCTTTTAGCTGCTCTCTGCAATGCCTCTCAAATCAGTTCCATTTGCAGCTAGATGCTTCTGGTTTTGGGGATGACATAGGAAGCCTGCTGCAAAGCACTGAAAAATAAGATGCATACAGGCTGCCTGTGAGTTGTCAGGTACAAACATGCCTGCCTGCACAGTGGAAAACAAGTTACTAAAATGAAGGTATTGGCTCTCCAGCTGTGTAACCAGGGGTCCTCACTGTGAAGACACATGTATACCAGCCTTCTCCGCTTTCAGAACAATCCCTAGATTTCATTGCCATCTTCAAGCTGATTATATTTACCCTCCAGGTACTGTCTGCATTGTATTTTAATAATCTGCCCACCTGTTATTATTTTCTCTCCCAAATCTGTTGCTCTTCAGCAGTGCTGCAATTTAACTCCAGCTGAAGGCTGCCTGGGTTTGGATGACAACGTTTTCTCTATTAGTACATACCAAAGACAAAGCCGAAGCTCATGAAATGATAAACAATCATAATCACCTTTCAATCCCTGAGATTTATGCTGATCATGATGCAGAGGGAGAAAGTAAAACAAGATAATGAAACAAGTTTGGTGGTCACAGCTCCACTGTACACAAAAATCAGTTCCCAGTCACAACATGAAGGGAGGGTCAGGTGAGGAGTAAGGCATTGAGGCAGATGTGCACATGGGATGGGCAGGATGCAGCACTACTTGATCAAGGAGGAGAATCAGGGTCAGGGAGCCCCATCACATACAGTTCGGGAGGCTTTCAGTCACTGCATCTATAAAATGTCCATGCTGGCCTCCTAGCTCACTACTATATGTGCTTTTCTTTACACCCATGTGCTACCATGGCTCAGTAACCACTGAGTAGCTGGTACAGAGCCAGAAATGAATAACCAACAAGCTGCAGGGAGAAAGGAGTTGACGTTTAACCATGGTCCAGCCTCTTTGACAGTACAGTTGTCTTGAGGTGAAAGACCAAAGTCAGGCCCATACCCTACAAAAAGAACCCCCAAAACATTTCATCTAACCTAGGGAAAAATACTTCTCCCAAAGCAGGCTCTGTGGAAGACCAGCCCCAGAGTGCTGGAGTTTCTTTAGAAAAATGAAGAGAACTCTAAAATATGCCTACTACAAAACGCCAAAGCTTTGTCATCCTTAAAATGCACATTCAAGCTTGCTGTTCTGTGCAGGCTAATATTTCCCTGGCCAGCATCTCTTTCAACCAGGCCACATGACATTCTACATATCCAGCCATACCAATCAAGACCTGCGGCAGCACTCCCCTGAGAGCAAAACAGAGGGGAAAAAAGAAAACAAGAAAAAAAACCCATGTATCATTGCACTAAAGTAATTCTGATCTGGCCTGGGGACATATTATGACGAGGCTTCACTTGATGGTATCTTCCCAGACATTTCCATTTCCCCACTGTCACTTCCTCTCGGATAAGTCCACCTGTACTGTTTGCACAGCTGTCAAGTCCATTGGAAGTCCTGAGAGACGGACAGCCACTCACACAACCGCACCGTCACACAACTCTCATACAACAGAACTACACCACAACACAACCCTCCTGCCCACCACCACAGCCTGCCAGCAAGCCACGTCTTGCCACTGTCCTGTGAGGTCTTGTGGGTTTGGGATCATTCTATGATCATATAACCACAGAATGGCTTAGATTAAAATGGACCTTAAAGGCCATCAATTCCATCCTGGACAAGCATTTTATAACTTTGTAGGGGTGCTAGGATCCTTTGCCCTTTAGACAGCCATCTGGCTGTCTCATGGAAATGTGGTGATCACGGCTGATGAGCAAGATGCTTTACACTAGACCTTGCCAGACAGGGGAGGCAAGAGCCAGTAATGAGTCCCACTTTAGTTTTACCCAGGCCCATTGATTGACTTTCATGGAGCACTGCTGGAGCAAGGACTTGCAGCTCAATGGCATGTCCTGAAGCTATACAAAATCAGATTGCACCAGAAGCTGCTCTCTGTGCAGAGGTGGAGCCTCCTCATCCCCTTAGGCTTGTTGCAAGTCACCAGACATCATATGCAACTCTACTTGAGAGAAAGATCCTTTTGTTTCCTCAGGCTACCAGATCTCAAAAATTGGATGCCTGAGTCAGCATTCTGGTACAAACCCTGATTTTCTGCTTTCTGCAATTGGCTGCAGTAAGTCAAGTGTGTCCTGCCTGTGGGAAGAAGGATCAATACTACAATAGATTGCACTATTCTATGTAGCCACTGGTTCTTGGATTTCCTCCCCAGAAGTGCCAAGAAATTTTTGAGGACAAAAGCTTCTAGGGCTTTATTGGTGGTGTTACCTCCCTGGAAAGACATGACACAGCCCTGCAGTGGTAATTTCTGAGGTGCCAGCAGTTGTCAGCCCCTTGCTCAAAGAAACTTGTTATTATTCTGTCAGGTAAAATGTCTGTGTCAATGCTGAAGCATCCCAGGCCAGTGCAGCTCTCCTATCAGCCCTGTTAGAAGCTCACTTTATTATGTATCTTGTTAGTGCTAGGCTGAATTCATTTTGAGGCCTCTTAATTACAGTGCAGTCTGCTTCAGAAATAAAACCTGCAACAACGTTTGCAAACAGTCCCACAGCAGAGAATTAAACTGGGCTAGCTAAAAACCAACACTAGAGGCAGACCTTCAGCCCTAAAGGTCTCCAATTTACATCAAACAGGTTACCGCAGGGACACCGCAGTGGAGTCATTCTGTGTTAGGATGATGCGGATGGGGGAGCAACCGCCCCAGGTAGGAGCAGGGACAGTGCTCAACACGCTGCTGCTTTGTCCATGGCCTCAGGACACCTGCTGCACAAACCAGCAGTAGGTTCATCTGGGTCAGGGAGAAAGGAGCAGGAGAAAATATGAAGTATGAGGTGAGGAATTGCTGTGATAGATTCCCACAAGCGGTTGTGAACTTGGTAAATGCATTATGTTCTGGAGATTAATGAGGTGAGATTCTTGCAATAGGAACCTATTCTAGGCAATGCTTTCTGCCAGAAAAAAAAAAAAAAAAAAAAAAAAAAAAAGAAAAGAAAAAGAAAAAAAAAAAAGAAAAAAGAAAAAACCAACTTTCCAAGCCCTCTGGCAAACATGCAGGCATCGGGGGGGGGTATATGTGTATAGAGGGGATTGACTGTATATAGGGAGCAGCCTCATCTTGGGGACAGACAGGCTTATGGGGTAGGGAGATAGATACATTTTTACCCAGTACAAATGTCCCTCCCCAGAGCTTACCAAAGGGATCTGAAGCCTGATGCCCCCTCTGAGTTTGAGAGCAGGCAGTTTTAACAGTGACAATTTTGGGTAAAACGTTACTGGAAAGTGCAACACTTGCAATGCACTTGCAACTGAATACCACAAAAAGTATTGGTGCTCTGTTTCTTTACATAAAAAGACATAGCGAGGGCTAAGGCAGTCCCTGGCCGTGCAGAATTATTTTAGGGGAGGCTCAGATGGGATAACAGGGAAAGGTTCTTCACCAAAGGGCAGTGGGCATGGAACAGGCTGCCCAGGGCAGCGGGCGCCCCCAAAACTGCCAGAGTGTCAAGGAGTGTTTGGACACCACTCTCAGAGATAGCGTTCGGAATTTTTTTTGGTGGTGCGTGGAGCCAGAAGCTGGCTGAGTGGTCCTTACAGGTCCCCTCCAACTCAGGACATTATATGATTCTATGATTTGCTTCTGTGAGGGTCTCTTCTCCAACATTTTCCTGCCTGTATATAAGCGCCACAAACAATGACATTCTTACTGTGATCACTCACAAGCTTGACTAAAAGTCACATCTATTAGAAGCTTTTATTGGTATTCCACCTACATTTCTCTCCCTGAGCTTTATCACATCACTCCCAGTTAAACACCTCCTGCTACCCTTCTGAGCAGCTCTCCTTCTGAAGTTCACACCCTTCAAATTGCAGCACGACAGCTAGGTTTCCCCTTTTAATCATCAATTACCCATGATAAACACACGTAGCTGCTTTAATCTTTCCTCGTACCTCAGCTCCCCTCCAGCACCCTCATCACTGTTGCTCTTTGAACTCCTTCTGACTTGCCTGCCTCTGTGACAGTGAGGCTGGAGTTGAGCATGGGGTTTTGGGTGGGATCTGATCAAAGCTGTGGGCTAATTTTGTCATTAGCAAGATTAGGTGTCTGTGGCAGGAAGCGCGTGTTGGTTCATTCATGTGTTTGTTTGCCTGCACGTCTCACTGCTCATGACACGGCCATCCTCAAGCTGCCTGCAGATTCCTGCTCCTACTATCATTTGTTCGTTTTATTTAACCAGGGGATTAAAAGCTTTTGGGACGGTAATTACAGCGATTGTTTGTGTGCCGGCTCTGAAGCCTGAGAGCATGCCAGACATGCTCCAGCTCCATGAGGCACATCCTTTGGCACGGGAAGTGATACAGGGTTGGGTCAGACCTACTCCCACGGCTCCATGCCTTGTGCCCAGAACCCAGGCTGAGAAATGTTCTGCAGGCAAATATCACCTGTCTCAGTCTTCTTGGGCAAACATGCAAGAACATCATATATTTTCAGTATGTTAGTTTCCAAGAACAAGTTTCTATAAAATGGAGCTAACGATTCTTGCCTGGTTTGAGACACAGAGCTGAAAAGGCCTCCACATAAGGAGCAGGCAGTATTAATAATGCATTTGAATTCTCTGCAATACCTTCCTCATAGCTAAGAACATATGTGACCCCACACAAGTTTAATCGTCTCTCATCTCTGTGCCTCGGGGCCTTCAGGATAATTTTGAACTTTGAAAGTCTTCCCCTCCACTTGTTTTGGTTTCTGTTGTTCCTAGAGAGCAGTCTGAATTCCACCATACTGCCTGAATGGTAGGTAAAGAAAAATTGTCTCAGCCACAGAAGAGAAATCCAGGTTAATTATGTTGATAACTTAACCCCCAGGCTAATCTCTAGCCCATTAAGGTGAGCAGATGGTCAGCTCGTGGCAGGGAAGAGAGGGACAGAGAAGCAGCTCCCATTTACCCCATGCAGGATCAGGCAGGACCCTAACACTGGGCATCCCCAACCCGCTCCTTTCACTGCAAACAGCTTTTCATTGCACCTATAGATGACAAAGCAATCCAGAAAAGTAAGCACAGAGCCACCAGACTCTGCTTTTATTCTTTTCTGATTCAAGTAATCAGTGCACTGATGCCAACTAAGAACAGAGGGGTAGGGAATGGGAGGCACTTACTTAAAAATGGGTCTTGCAGGCTGGCCAAAATGGGCTAGTTAAACAATAAAGATCAATGCCATATCCATAACAAATAGAATCGCAGAATAGCTTGGGTTGGAAGAGACCTTAAAACCCACTTGGTTCCAACCCCTTGCCGTGGGCAGGGCTGCCACCCACTAGATCAGGCTGCCCACAGCCCCATCCAACCTGGCCTTGAGTGCCTTCAGAGATGGAAAACTTTTAAAGATTTGAATAGAGCAGATTTAGATGGGATGTTAAGAAGGCATTCTTCACTATGAGGGTGGTGAGTCATTGGAACAGGTTGCCCAGAGAAGTGGTGGAATGCAGCTGTCACAAAATGATATGGACTCTCCAAATTACGCACTTACGGCATCATTTCTTTGGCCAAAGCTGCCCCATCCTGGCTTAATCCTTCATCTGTACCGAGCTATTTCCCAAACACTGGTACTCAGCAGACCAGTCACTAGGCATCAAACTGAATCTTGTTTTTAAGTGCACCTTTCAAAATTAATGGTCATGTTGCAATGCTGCCTTGTGACATTCAAGATCTCACTGTGAACCCACCACAAGATCAAACCACAGCATAACTATTGAATCTCCATGCTGAGACCAATGTGCAACCATACATTAAAGAATGATATCTGAAGGAGACGGGACCAGATGTTGCACCTTAGAGACATTTTACTTATTTAAGGGACAGGATGAGCAGCCTCCCTTTAAACATGCTGTAGGTGAGGCACACTCTGGGAAAAGAAGGGGTTAGAATAAGATGGTATCATCAAAGCCATGGATACATTCACCTTGTGCAGTGCAAGCAGAAGCAAGCCCTGAAGCTTTAAGCTGATAAGGCTGCATAGCTGTGGTTAGTGCACTGAGATGCACGATGCACTAGCTCACACTAAGTGCTGCACTGAAGCAGTCTCACAGCTGGCCTGCATCCGCTGGCTCAAAGAGAAGGTCAAGGGAGCTTGCTTCTACCTGCAGCACATGATGCAGTCATAGCTCACGTCACCTGCCTTCAAGGCCATAAATGTCCTCATTCTTTCCTTTTATCCTCTCTGTTCCTTTTCTGTAGTGCAAGTTCTTCCAGGAGGTGGCAATGGATGACACTGAATGACAACTATTGCCACTAACACAGAGATGCATGGAGAAGGATAATTCCTAAAAGAAGCAAATGCACAGTGGCAAAGACCCCTCATCCTCTGGTTCAAATTTTAATGTTAACGAGACACTTCTTAAAATAATGCCTATACATCCTGAAATTATCTTCAAGGTGGCACTGTCAAACACCAGCATTCCCTCTGCCAAAACTGTCACTACCATCAGTGCTGGAATAGGAGAAAAATTCTAACAGTAAGCATGTTGCAGTGACAACATGGATGCTGGAAACAGATGGTATGTGGGAAGGAAGCAATTTGTCTCCTTCCTCAAAATATTTGGTTTTGCAAAAAGGTATAGGAAAGATCAGTTATTCTTTTACTTCCAGGGAGTCAGACTGATAGCAAGCAATGGTAGACCCAGATCTTCTTCCACGTGCACACCAGCATCCAGCATCTTTTCTGGGGAGCAGAGGCCAGAGGAGAAACAAGTGGCTGTGCTCACTGGTCCTGCCAACCCATAGGTGCCTTACCCTCTGCACCACACCAGACAGGGGAGGAAGATGCCAAGTCACAAGAAGAAATCCAGCTCCATGACAGCAGGATCCCCAATGCTGGGATGCTGCGGCATCTTGCAGAGGAGCAGGAAGAAAGCAGGTTTCAGCAAAGCCTTCCTCTTCCCAGCAACTTGAAGGAGGAGCCCCACTTTGGCTTCAGTCCAGCCCTGCCCAGTGATAATTTCTAATCCAGCATCCAAAGGATTACAGCACATTAGAGGAGACAGATGGCAACGCAAAGGCAGAGAAGTCTTATTGCTTGGCTATAGTCTGTGCTTCCCGAGGTTACAGGTCACCCAGGGCTCGCTTTGCACTTGCAAGGGAGGGATTTTCAATTTTATGAGTTTGCAGTGGTCTGGGGCTCAGGTGAAAATTTATTCATCTATGTGTTGGTGGGGTTTTTTTGTTGTTGTTTTTCTTTTTTTTTTTTAATCTGCTTTTTTAAAATTATTATTGTTTTTAAGACAGGCTAGAAATAGTAGGTCTAAGCTTCCTAATTTTTGCCAAGGACATTGTGCGTGAGTTAATGAAACAGAGATGTCACGAGGAGAAAAACTAAGGGCTAAGCCAGAATGTTGTAAGGACCACTGAAAATTCATCTCTCTGGTTTATGTAAACAGTTACTTAAACCATTTGCCTGACAAGTGTTGGACTTTTTCAGAAAGCCAATGCAATTTGCAGATAAAGATGGAGAACCTTCATGGTACAGCTTTCCGGAAGCCCTCAAGCAAAGCCTGAGAGACAGTTTCCTGATATTTCTCATGTTAAGAAGAAGCAGAGAAAAACTAAGCTACAAAGATAAACCCTACTTCAGAAGATTTCAGGTGCCCCTGGATAATTACACAATCAGCAGTACCACTGCAGCAAGCTTCACAAACCAGCAATGGATCTGCGAAGAGCACAGAAATGTAACAAAAGGAACATCTCTGCTTCTAACGGCAGCACGTTTTTCTTTTTCTGTGACACCTCTAAAACAAGGTAAACTGAACAAACATGAGTCACAGCACTTGGCTCCCTCCAGGCTGTGCAGATCTTGGCAAAGCCCTTCCCTTTCCTACCCCATAGTCTCACCTGCTGCTAGACAAGGACGTCCCCTTCCTGAGACATATTTGAGACCTATAGATGAGTATGCATTCTGATAGGTCCAGAGCAGGGAAGAACAAGTGGCACCTTCTCATTTTGCAGCGGCATGGCCAGAGCTCCCCTTTCTGCCTGCCCTGTGACACTGTTGGTCATATCCAGTTCTGGGGCGGCACAGGCTTTCTGCATAACTCCAAGCATCTGAAAACTGAACATGTATCCATAACCTCAATTTAAACAAATAAATGAAGAAAATAAATTAATAAGTAAATAAACTGTACAGAGCCCATGCATCACCACCACCCCCATTCAAAAAACCACAGCAACCAACCAACCAACAAAACACCCAAAGTTCAGTGGACCAAACCCACAGTGGTGAATTGTGTTTCCGTCTTCTGCTTCAGTGGAACGTGCTGCAGGCATTGTGTACAACAGAGGCATTGTTGCACACCAGTTACTCTTTCTCTGGGAGCTGTGGAGGCTGTAGGAATAATGAGGCAATTATTCCTATTATTCCCAGCAATGGTGGGAAAGAGGCTGCTTTTGTCCTTGATGGCACCAGCTCTGTCTGTGTTATCCCACAGCAGAAATATTGTGGAGGCTCCCAGGATGTTTCTATGGGGGGTAGTGCCTGGTTGTGCATGTGGATGCCTGGTTGCATCCTCCAGGATGTCTCCTATTGAGGACAAGCCCCTTTTGTGCAAGGAGTCACCACCTCAGCCTGGGACAGCTGTGTGAAGGTAAGGGATATGGTCAGCATCTCGGGCACTTCTTTTTGCAGCTATTAGTGGCATCCCAGCTCACAGAAGGTTCTTCCAAAGTCATCTCCTTCTGCTGGATCTACCTAATCTCCACTACACACACCTCCTCCATTAGCATCGTCCTGGGTGTCAAGTGTGGGGGTAGGATCCCCGTGGTTCCTCCCTTGGGGGATATCACAGCCAACAGAGAGCCCAGCACATCCCTGCTTCTCTTCAGACCCACATGGTGCCCTACTTGGGAGAGGATAGGCAGGCAGTGCAGACAGCAGATGGGAGGGAATTAAACCCTGATTGAGGAGGGATGCTGGCCCCCCAGAACTGAGACTTATTCCTGGCAACATGAAGCTGAAAAGCACTAAGATATCAGTGGTTCCTGTTAATTCACCACTGGGTATTATCCAAGCTTGTTACAAGATTGATGTTCACTGTGGTGCAGCACTTGGCCTGGATAGAGACACAGAATCTAGTAGCCAGAAGTTGTTTCTCTTCCTCGCTTGATCATTTTGCTGATCCCTTGGCCTGAGTGTAATGATCAGATTAGAAGGCTTTTTTTGTTGTTATTCGGTTTTGGCTTCTTAGTCCCTATAAACTAGATTCACACTTCCATGGGCCGCCTGTCATCACTGCCAGGAGCACTAATTGAAGCCGGTGAGAACCTGCATGATCTGTTGCTGCGTGGAAGTTATCGGAAGAGCCATTGGCAGCGCTGAGATGAGCACAATGGTACCGGTTATCACAGGGTTGCACACAAGACTTTCATTCACAGAGGTGGTGCCTGCGCCTTGCCAGAGCTATTTCAGCTGGGAAACAAAAAGCCAGTTTTTCCCCCTTGTTTTCAGGCGGGTGTCACGCACATCAGAGTGACACAGGCGGTGGCATGCGACTGCAACACTCGTGCACTGCACCAGTGCCAGCCGGGAGCTGTGCATTGTGTGCAAGCCCAACACAGCCCCTGCTTTGGAGGAGCAGGCTGCCTCTATCACACTGAGCTTAATCAAACACCCTGGAGGTCTGTTTCTAAACCTAGATTACCGATATATTTATTTATTTTTTATTCCCGGGCTGCTGCAATTGAGAACTAAATGAGGTGAACAAAAAGACTCAAGTGGGAGAGCTGGGTCTGCCTTCCTGACCCTGCAGCTGACCAAGAGGCAGCCTGAAACGTGAGATCAAAGCACGTGCAAGAAAGGGTCAGGCTATGCATCATATCCATCTGAACTGAGAAAGCCCAGGAGGAAATCCCTCCTGGGATTCCAGCACCCAAGTTGGGAAATCCTTTCATCTCCAGTTGGTGCAGTTTTCCTTTAGCCACATCTCTAGTTTCCAAGACACCTAGTGCAAATGACACAGTGAGATGAATTGGGGGTATTACTTATTCCAAAAACCTGCTCAGGATTTATACTGGCTGCTCATCTTCTTGCTGGATCCAAATCCAATACCCCTACCGTTGCCAACACTGAAACAAGAGGAAGGTTTTACTTAGCAAGAAGACAGGAAAAAGAAATCACAATAAATCATGTGCTACTGCTGAGTATCTCTGGGAAAGCTCTCACCTTCCCACAAGAACACAGAGGTTGGGAGGAAGAGAGAAATTCCAGCCTAATTTTGCAGTGTTGGATATCGGCATAGAAGTAAAAGCCCTTTTTTCTCATGCAGCAGCTGCTGCTGCACAGAGGGGCTGGCAAGGACCCATGCCAGGGCCAGAGACAAGATCTCAGCTTATGCCCGAAAGAAGAAAAGAGTATCTCTCATTGCCATCGGGCTGCCCCAGGGATTAGCCTGCAGTCGGTGACCTGACCTGTAGCTGGTACTACAACACACAGTGACATTCTTCTTTGTTGTCTTTTACCAACTCAGAGAGAGATTTTAAACTTTCCACTCTCTCTTCTTACCCTGCCCCTCAAATAACTGAGGAATCTCCTAGAAGCAGCAATGAAGCCTGGCACATTGCGTCCTGCTTGCTTGGGCTTTTCTCTGCCTAATAATTGAACTGAAACCACATTTGAGTTGTACGTTTTGATGAAACCTGGCAAATGCAGTATTTTGGAAACTCATTCAAACAGGACTGAAATGGGCCACTGAGCTCCAAAACTGCAAAGGTGAAGCAGACCATGTCTCTTAATACAATGGGACTAAAGATGGATCCTGCAAGTGCACACTTTTTACTGACAGAACCAAGAAGAACCTGAGAGCCCAAAATCCTTTTCAAAACACATGGCTTTGGCTAAACAGCCCTTTTGATTATAAACAGGCAGTTGTCAGAGCCCAGGCACCATAATATGGCTGCAGCACAGGCATGAGAGCCAGAGATGAAGGCAAAGAGCAGAAACTATTTCAGGTGACATGACCCCACACCCATCAAATAGGATTGCCAGACAAAATCCAATTGGCTGAGGTGCTGAAAATAGTGTTGTACTCTTGCCCTCTTAGCTGGTGAATAGCTTTTAGTCCTTAAAAGTGCTGAGGTACAGTTCGTTGGTGGAAATAGCTTGCACAAAAGTGAGATGGGGGTGGAATCTGGGCACTGGGTGAAATGCTGCTACTGCGTATTTGGGTGAAATGGACACCTTGAAAGGAGCCATTAGGCAGAAAAAGGAAACTCAAGATGTAAGTTCAAAGTTGCAAAGCACTTAGAAGCTTCGTCTGTGATGTTTTACGTAGTTATATCTCAAATGCACAAAACATGCTTGGTTAACACAGAATTAAGAGACATAAAAGGCAGCATGGGACAGAATCTACTAGGACACAGAGTCTGGCGCTTCATATAATCCCTTTCACAGACAGATCAAGACTCCTCTTAAGGGCTGCATGGGTGTTTTACTTCTGTTACTATGATTGGAAGCCTATTCCCTAACTTCTCTGACCTAATGGCTTGAAATTTCACTTTAATTCCCAGACTAGATTATTACAATTGAGCCAGTCCCTCAGTCAGCACCTTCCCTTATTATTAAAAAGCCCTCACCCCATCACACTGCTCACTTGCTGATATATTCACAGAGCACTCTCACACTTCCCCTACCTTTTTACTCAGGTGAAATGATCTAAGTTCACCAACCTGCTGGCACAGGACAAGCTTTCCATTGCCCTGATGGGCAATTGGTTCAGCACACGTGCACCTTGTCCTTTGCAAGATCAGCTCCAAGCATCTCCCTCTGCCCAAAGGAGGAGACAATATTTTGATCTCTATTTTCAGATTTCTATTTCTTATTTTAAAACTGAGCTTTCTCCCTTTTTGCTTTGCCCACCAGGATGGAGCAATGTGTGGGGCTTTCTCCTTCCTCCTGCCACTGCTCTGCCCATCACTCACAGGACAAACTCGGTGCTCGCTCCCTCCTGCTCTGTGTCCATTAGCACGGGATGATGCAATCAGACTTTTGCTGCAATTCACTGAGGAACGCTTCTGTCCAAACTGATGAAACAGCAGTTCAGCAGAGGATGCAGGAGGCACTTTAGAGAAGTGGCAGTGACACCAGACAAGCTTTCACCACATTTATCAAAGTGCCTGCAGACTCCATTTCAAGGCGGTAGCAACACTTATAAATAATAAGCTGAGCTCCTCTGCATCTAGAGCATTTTAATAAATAAAAATGCAAAGAAGAAGCCTAAACGGCACAGTCAGATCTGTTTCTGCAACCTTTTTAGTCTTCCAAGAATATATATCAATGATTTTCTCCTGTGCAATCCCTGAAAGCACAGCTCTTCCTGGGTGATGCCCTGTTAGTACTGATATGATCTTTCACATATAGTGGTCATGCTACTACACTACTATCTAGAAATGCAAAGCTCTACATCTGTGTGAGTGCACATACATATGCATGTGCGTATGAGATCTCACTTATCAGCTGTTTGCTCAGGCTTCAGGCACATCATATAACCAGCCCAACCCCTTTTCTGCCCGATGCAACTTTCTGCATGCTCCCCTCCTTCCAAACACTTCTGTTATGGAGGGTGGCATTTTGTTTGGGGACTTGCTACCTACTTCATCACTCAATTCTACATCCTCATGAAGGATAACCAAGCAAAGAACATGAAAATATTTCCTGACATTCAGTTCATCCAACGTCCTGCTCTGCAGCACCCCAGCTGCTCTGTCTATAAGCCAGTAGAATGCACGGATGACAAAATCCTCAGTGGTCCAACATGGGATTGGAAAACAATGTGATGCCCACTTACAGCATCAAAGCAACCTTTCCAATATCACCTTCCCCTATGCACTGTTAAAGTGCAGCCTGACACTAGGACAGCATGCACACAACACGTATACTTACTGGATCTTGGGTTGCCCAAATAGCATCCCCCCCCAAAAGGGCTCTCTGCCAGAATATTTGTGTCTCCAGAAGTCTTGTGTTCTGACAGTACATCCAGAGACCAGGTTCAAGCAGAGCACTCCAGTATAAGCAGCGTATTTACCAAGCCCTTGCAAGACTGGGATAGTTAAGTTGGAGTGGCTCAGTCCCTGCCCCACATCCTGCAATGCCTTCCTGTTCACGCTGAGCTTGAGTGACATGCACCACATGGCACAGTAAGTATGCCCTCTTCACTGCTGCGATTCACAGTCTAATTAACCCCCTGCAGAAAGAAAGCATTTTCCCTGCGGCTTGCTGCAAATTATCTGTGCAGCCTTGACTTGCCAAGCTGCAGCAGTGGCTGCTGCCACAGCATCCTCTGCAAAAGAGACAGGATGGTGCCGTGGGGATGGATGTGGCTTCTGCTGGAATAATGTTCTCTGCTGACGAACACTTGGAAGTGCCGGTCCCCCTCCCACAAGGCAGGCAGCATGAGCCAAGAGCCAGCCCATGCAGATGCTGCCATAAATATAAACACATCTGCTGTGCCGGTGGGAACCTGCCCCTCCATCCTCGGCTGCTCAGATAAATGTATCTGAATCTAAAACAGGGGGCACACTGGCACTGAAACCACAAGACTGCTAGCAAAAGGGGGAAAAAATAAGCTAGATGCAAATGTGACAAAAATTAAAATAAAGAGGAAAAAAAGAAATAACTTGAGCTCATTTGTCCGAGTATCCTTATGCAGTTGAAGAGTTTGTCCTTCTTGGGAAACATTTCCTGTCTTAGTGAATGTGTCCTGCTGAATTAATTGGAAATGCCAATGTAGGGATGCTCCCTTTCCAGAAAAGTGCAAATTCAGTATCCTAAGAATGCAAACTGCAGCTGTCGGAGGAAATTTTGAAATGTTTCCAGGACCATATTTATGTCTGAATTCAGAGTTTTTTTATACAGTATTTAGAACCCCTGTTGTTTTTTTTTTAGGATGACTTCTGCATTTCTTTACACTTAATTATGAGTCATCCAGGTGATAACCATGTGCAGATTGGTTAATAAAACTGAAATGCGACAAGCTGAACTATCATCACAGCCTCACAGCTAAACACACCTAGTCTAGAAATGTAATGCTGAAGGTTCTCATAGTAACATTATCTCAGCATTTTGCATACCCAACACCCAGCAAAATGGACTTAAAAAAAAAAAAACACACACAAAGAAATATTCATGCCAAAAATACAATCTTCTCCAAGTGCAATAAAGACAAGATAACATTTCCCAAATGTCACAATTTAGAAACCTATTCATCTGAGACATTAATGTTAAGGTATCAGAAGCATCTGTATTTTTCTTCCCCCGGATTCCCCACAACCTCTGTTATTAAAAAAGATAAAAGATTGACTCAATCATGTATTACCAGTTATGTATAGCTGGAGCTGCCCAGCTTGAATGAGTTTCACCAGCATAGACTCAGTAAGGAGCAATGTAGAGTTTAAACACAACTATATATGAAGATGGTTCCCTCCTGCGGTTTATGCAGTTTATTCAGAGG
Organism: Alectoris magna; assembly: GCA_030625065.1. Lineage (NCBI taxonomy): Eukaryota > Metazoa > Chordata > Aves > Galliformes > Phasianidae > Alectoris > Alectoris magna. The sequence continues at coordinate 115,695,428 of CM060560.1, forward strand.
TATGAACATTTCAAAGGAAAATCTGTGTTAAAACTTACCCAAAATTTTCATACTGAAAAGTGTCACGAGCCTAGGAATTCCAGTGGGATTCAGCTGCTTTCCTCTGGGCCTCTTGTGCTTCATAACATGACAATATTCATACATAGGTAATATAAAAGCAGATCCTGCAGGGCTCTTGAGTACCTACAGAGCTCCCTGAATGTGCCCACAGCTATCATAACGCCACTGAAGGGCTGAGCATAATAGTGCACCGGCCTCTATAGCCTCAGACAGCACTGACTGCCCAGGTTCCTCAACCCATGCTGCTACAAACACTGATTCACAAACATTTTTTATTCAGCTTGTTTTCTACTCCGTTTTCCTTCCTCATGGCAGAGAGAAAGAAGGGCTTTACTCACATAGGAAGTGTGAGTGTAGTTTTCCACATACTTTAACATTGGCCCACTCACGTGACAAACAACCTCTTCCAAAATATCGTAATAAAGCCACCATCCTAAATAAGTCCACAGCATCTTCCTTTTTTTTCAGAGCATAGTGATAACACTCCATCATAAAGCCACATATACACAAAACATTGCCAAATGAACAAGTGGAAATCCCCTCCTCTAGGCTAAGAATGTACTGGCAGATGCCATCCCCATAAGAAAACCTTTCAGTAAGACACGAGTTTATGAAATCTGGGAGCTATGTGATTCCCAGCTCTGGTAGGGACAGCCAGAGGAAGGACCATCACACAGCTATGCCACCAGCCGGGAAAGTGACTTGGTACCTCTCCAAGGTACTGCAACCAATTTCCTCAGAGTCTCCACCTATTTGTGTCCAGGTGGCAGGAATAACCCCAGAGCCAGGAGAACAGGAAACACTGGATCTCCAGTGCTTCTGTAATCAGCAGAGGAGCAGTCATCAATCTGTTCCAGGCCTCCCTTACCAACCTGAAGAAGTCCCATGCTATCTGTAGGACCCAGGGCCACCCTCTCACCACCAGTCCTGATCTGTTGCTGATGGTGGGGTGGAGAGAGGTGAAGGCAAGGCGGGGTTCTCCACATTCTCCACCATTCGCCTGCTGTGGAACGATTCAGCTCACCTGAATTAATGTCTCCATCTGCTAAAGGAGGACTGCAAGAGTTTAGCACGAGAGGACAAATGGAAAGCACTGAGTGGAAAAACCATGAAAGAGGAATAGAGGCACAGTTAAATCAAACTGTAAGAAGTGACCAGAAGCGAGCATTATCCTTCCTTATCAGCAATTTACCCACAGTGACAGAAGAGGAAGGCTTCTCATTTTTGTCTCCCGTGAACTGGGGATTTAACACTTTGTAACTGGTTCCAGCAGCTTCAGCAGCTGCCAGCCTTGGCAGAGGCCTACCTGGCCTCGTCACCATCCCTGTGCTCCAGCTGGCCCTTCCTGAAGTAGCAGAGTGAAGCCAGCTCTGCTGCTGCCCCTTCTGCGCCTGCTCTGTAGAATTTATTTAAATGTCACTACTGTGAAGCTATTTGGAGGAAAACAAAAGTAAGCACCGAGCCCTTTAACTCTTCCCATAGACCTAAAAACAGAGCACCAGGGATGTAGCACAGCTCTGTCTCCGACTCAAGGCACCAGTGTGAACTCAGGAGGCAAGAACCTTGGGTACACTGCACGCTTACCCCAGGGAACCTGGGAAATAATGAAGGGGAGAGGGAAATAAGAGCAGCTTCTCCCTCAGACTCAGGGCAGCATCCCCACACACTTGGCGGTCTGAAAACCACGCAGTAGCCAAGTGGAGCATGCTGAAAGGCACTGACGCGCAGCTCAAAAACCAGATGCAAGCTACAGTAGCCTGGACTGGAGCACAAAGATCCAGGCACAGACAGGCTGGGGCTGCTTAAAATGAGTGGCATGTTGCCCAGGGCCTGGAGCCTGCCTGACAGCAGCATAGCCCCAGCCCCCTGCGAGTCCCCAGTGCCCCGGTTTTCAGTGGAGGCGCTGACAAAGCGGCATTGAGGCTGTCAGGGCTGGCTGAACATCCCATCCGTGAACAGTGGGTGCCTTGTTTGCTGGCTTGGTATTGGGAAGACTCTGCAGAAGGCTATTGAAATGGAAATGTAGGCCTTGCACCCAGCAAGAAGGAGTGGTATGGCCTTCTCCCACACAACAAGGGTGACAAGAGACCTCAGAGAAGAGGAAGGATGGGGGAGAGGAGGACAGAGGAGAAGGAGGAAGGGACACACTTCAGCACACGTGCTTCATGAGTGGACACTTTTTCCCGAACCTGGAATGCAGCAGGTGAGAGACATCTTTGTGGAGGAATAAAGGGAACCTAATGAGGTAAAGCACTGGGTGTAACTGCTTAGCCAACCTGCCCCATGAGAAACAAATTCAGTAACACAGGGCATTGCTTGGCAGCCCAGCCCTGTAATAAGTGCATTCAGTATTGCTACATGCACGATACACCCATGGATCTCATCACAGATCACAAAAGCACATCACAAACACAAACAAGGCCAAGCTGAGTGCACAATACACATGAAGAAATAACAACCCCAAGGAGTTAGTTAGGCCCGTGCAAATAACCCCACGCAACACATGGTTGTCAAGTCCTAAGAAACTTTTCTCTCTTCTTCAAACAGCAGAGACTGTGAATCTGTCACTTCCTTCTCGCTTGTTTTTGTGGGTTTTTTTTTTCTCCCTGGTGGTGGGGTAAAACAAGGGGAGAAGATGGGAGTAATCCCATGTAATGACTGAGCAACGGTTACTGATGACAGCACACCTTCCCAGGCCATGAGAAAGCACAGTGGCTCTTCACACAAGCCATCTGAGCAAGCAGTACAGCAAAGGAATAAATCAAGACAAACCCTCAATAAATTAAACCTGAATTAAATTAATTAAGAGAAGACATTATGACTTCAATCACTGCAAATTCTACAAGCCGACCTGTGGCTTTAATTTCACAGCTGTGCTTGTGCTATCCTGTGGTGCCATCAGTCTAAATTAATTCTAGGTACTCACCCAACAGCCTGGGAGATGGCAGCTGCCCCAAGGAGCCCAGTGACTGAGGTTCAGATATCTCTCCTCATCCTAGTCTTCATCCAGGACCAGTCTTTGCTGGATGAGGAAACACAGTTTCCCCCCAGTCTCCATGTCTTGAGGTGACCATCAAACCATGCACAGGGTCAAGAATACATGAGAGAGGAAAAATACAACTCCAAATTTCCACAGGTTCAAGCAAGAGCTCAAATTCCTCTTAAAAGAGCCTACTCCAGATACCCTTTTTAACACACTTTCTCTGTGCAGGAATCTGGGAAAAGACAGAGTCTAAGAATGACCTTCAGTTTGCACACTCCTTTCTCAGCCAGAAGCAAAAAAAATTGTTTTTATTCACCTTTGGTGTTGGTAAGGGGATAACACGGAGGTAGTTTCAGAGTAATTCACTAGGAGTTACTCGAAAGTTCAATTATTGCAGTACACAATCACAGACCACAAGAAAAAAAGGAAATGCTACATTACATCCTGCTCTTAAACTGGGCTTGCCAGGAGTTCTCCGTGTCATCAGCTGGAAAGGCACTTGAAAGTAGAAAGCAAGAATCAAAGGCAGAAATGAAACCACTGAATGCATGTGCATGTGTGCTGCCCACCTTCACCCTTTGCTTTAGAAAGTAATTGTTTCCAACATTTCCCATTGCTTCTGATTCTTAGCTACCGCATAGACAATGGGAAATATATTTGGAAATAAAGATATATAGAAACACGGGCAAGGCTTCATTTGTCCTGAAACCTGGCAGACTCCAAACTGCCCCAGTAGGTAGGCAGGGCTCTTCTTTAACCCATAAGATACTGTAAAAAGTACCACAGACAGACAGAACAGAAACGTGTCTTCCCAGAGCTCACTGAAGGGTGGAGTATGCTTTGATTAAAAAACTATACTTCAATGATGGGAAAGATTAGTGTGCTCTGCAGAGCTATGAAGCCTTTCTCCAGATATGTATTGTACCCAGGAATTAAGAGACACTGTCTGGGGGTTCCTCATGGCACCCACCCCTCTTCATACTTTCAGCAGTGACCCTCACACAACTAAAATACCTGAGACTGGAGGGCTGGGAGGGTAGGATGCTCTCTTGTTGCTATTGATTTCCGTATGAGTGATGCAGTTATCCTCCAAGCAATGCCCAGTGCCCATTTTAGCCTTTTTAACTGTTTGTGATTCCTTTATAACACATGGTTTAAAAAACTATTTACTCTCCATTCACAGTTGATTTTAAGATGATTTACTCTTGAGTCACAATCCCTTGGTGAATGATTTAAGAAATAAAATGAATTCCCACTGAGAGAGATTGCTTGCATCTGCACTTGGCTGAGACTGATAACCTTGATCATAGGGTGCTGGGTCTCAACATAACTCGAGAGCAACAGACTGGGAAAACTAAATAGAAGCTTTTCTTGCTTTCTCCCAAGAATGCCCATGCAGTGAGCAGCCATCTCCCACTTACACAACTGAACCTGTCTGTAAGAAGAGTTATGAGCAACAAGGCAAGCAAGGACAGCCTGAATAAAACTTATTTGCAAAAGTCTGTTAAATTACTGTAGGGCAGGGACAGAAATTCAGAGAGTGGGAGTCATTTCCATGTGAATCACACCAACATTTCCACATGTTTGAGGGCATAAGGAAAGGTATCTTGGTCCCCCCAGGGTCTTCTGGTCTCTTCATAAGTAGGACCAAACATCTACTGCCTCTTCAGGAACACATCTGGAAGCTTTAGCCAGCATCCCAAAAACCAGCCCAACTCTTCAAAGAGGAGGGGACCTTTCCCGACATGCCTCTGTATGAACATGGGTGTCCAGCATTAGGCACCTACCTGTGGTGCATCTGGCCTAATTGAATTGGCAAGAGTCTCACTGTCTGGCCTTGCAAAAGGCTAGGTTAGAGAACTTTTGCAGAACACAGACCACATCCAGCCATTTTGTCCTTAGTTTCCACTCCTCTGAATAAAAATTAAAGCAGGGAAGAAGACTGCTTATGCCCAAAGAGAATCTTTCGATCACTGCTAAAGAAAGCAGCTTTCCTGCTTCACTCAATGGCTCCTTTTCCTCAGATACAGATCAGAAGTGCTGGTAGAACATCATGCACGAGCTTGCCCACTGGTTTTGGCCAGTCTTGCTGCTGAAGACTTGGTGACATTCATCTGCTTAGGTAATAAACAGGTGCTGCCCATCACGAGTTGCTCCTGAGGAATTTAACACTTATTCCTTTTGAACCCACACATCTTCCCGTATTTCCAAAATCATTTGAAGCCATTTTCTTTACACTAGAGCGCTCTCTCTTCTCCTCCCCATTTTTCATCCTGAAGTAGAGAACAGACTCTGGCCATGCTGCCAGCAATGATGATGAACTGCTTGTACCATAGCAGTCAGGAGAAGTGCCACAGTATGTTTTGCTAGATGGCCTCTGCACCAAAACTCTTCTCTGTTAATAGGAGCACCAGCAAGCCTCAAAGAGGCAGTGAGCGACCACCAGAGTAGTGAGTACTCTGTAATGAACTGACAGGAGAAATTTCAGGAATAGAATGTATCTGCAGAAAATGGATGAAAGATGCAATCTACTTTGCAGAGATTTAAAACCTAAGGATTTAAAGAAATCACTGTTTGCTGTTACTAATATAACAATAAATTAACAAAATAATAATGTATTAACTATTATCTCCTTTTTTATGCCTGCTTATGATTTCCAGCTTTTGCCACGGAGGTTTAAAGGCAAACTGTTGAATCACCCAAGCATCAGTACAGTTCAGGTATTCAGCCCAGATGCTGCCAGAAAAGCAGCAGTGCCAGATGCCACATCCCCTGGCACTGCTAAAATAGAGCTGAACACGTACTAAAAATAAAAGCAAAAATCACATACTTCTGTTTGTTACTGCTTCTTTCAACCTCCAGGACAGACAGACACTGAGGACATATTTAATCTACTGTTCTACTGACTTTACACTTATCGGGTGACTGCAGCTTTGATTAGTGGCATGCTTTCAAGTCCCAGGCAGGAGACAGAATTCCTGAGTCCCTTTGGGCATGTTTAGGGTGCTCACTGTTGTAGCATCCCACACCCTTCATAAACAAATTCCCTTGGTTTTCTAGCACCTCTGGGATGAGATACTGGTCTGCTTGCCTGCCCAGACCAAGACTCACCCCTCTCCTCCAAACCTCTCAAGGTCCTGGGCAGCCTGCTCTGATCTTCAGAATTCCCTGCCCAACTCAGCATTCCTCCTGCAGGTCTATGACAACTCTCAAGAGCCTTTACCCTCACCCCCTAGTGAGCCCCACTGTCCACCCAGTTCCATTTGAAGTCCCTTCCTGTTGTAGTCAGGGAAGTAGTTTATCCTGTTTGCTGAGCATGAAACTGAGATGAGGAAAAGACAACTGAAAATACCAGGCATCCTTAAAGACAAGCAGCACAACCAGACTCCTTGATTGCATTACTATTATTCTTTTTAAATCCAAAAATGCTGTTATCCTGCTTGCAGATTAACCACAGTGCAGAAATACGGCAGTGGTTTCCATCAGGGTTACCGCAGATCTGGCTCCATGCAGCAGGAAGGAAGCTAAGGAGCTATGGGAGACCGTTCAGATGCACCATGGCTGCAAGCCGAAGCAAGACAGCTCTGCCAAGCAGCAGCATGCAGAGCCAGCCTGGTTCTCCCGCACCCCTCAGCTGCTCATCAGGAGCACTCAAGTGCATAGAAGAGGGATGCTTGAGTGACCTGACGCTGTGCCAGCCAGGTGCCATACATCCTAGCATGAATCAGAATGACTAAAGCCTGCCAAAGCTCGTCTCCTTCAAAGCTAATTAGGTGTATTTACGCTGGGATCCCTCATTTGCCGTATCTGGGAGAGCTTATCCTGAGTCTTAAGCAAATACATGGAAGGCAGCTGAGGTCTTCTGCTGTGCTGCCCAGTATCTGTAGCATTTGGGTGCTTCACGGACTAGACAACACTGCACTACGTGACCACAAGGTGACAAGAGAATGCACTTTACCCTGGAAACACCAGAAGTAATGCTTCTCTACACAGCAGCCTTCAGAATTTCATCAGCTCCACCCTCCTGCCCCAAGGTAGGATTTCCTACAGCCCTGCCACCCTGCCAGCTGCTGGCTGAACCCATCTTTGGAAGCCTGCTTCCAAAGTGGAAACCCCACACCTTCCCCAGACAGCCTCCTACAATGGCTGCCAATCCTTTCTCATAAGAGAGACCTCCAAGGAAGATGTAAATGCTGTGGGAGCCAAGGATACATATGGCACCAGAACCTGGGATTAAGGTTACAACTGTTTGGGTTTCTGCAGGAGAGCATGAGCACACAAGCAAAATAAGCCCTGGAAGCGTTGAGAAACACTCACTATCCTCACATGGAGAGCAGCCCATAAGATAAAGAATTCCTTTGCAGAGTCTCTGAAGTTTTATTCATGGCCTGTTTGTATATCCACACCGATGCTGATGTAGATACATCCACAAAGTACAACACATCCTTGTACATAATGACAAGGGAAAAACATTGCAGTTCTGCTTGGCTGGGCCCCAGGTCAGGGCAGTTTTGCTACAAACCTTTATTCGTGTTGTATATCTAAGGCCATGGCTGTGGCAGTAATAACATAGCATCAGCATAATGTTTTTCCCTGACAGCACCCTTTGGAGCAAGCCACCGTTATTCCCTTCCTAGAGGTGAGGAGAACAATGCTCAGGAACCAACAGGGAAGAAATGACAAACAGGGCCTCGTGCTCACTCCACAATTCTCTGCTATGTTCTGTAGACAGTGCCTCCTGCTGTTCTTCCCTTCCTCCTCTTCCCATGGCTAGCCAGGGAATAAAACCCTGGGAACGGTTATGAAATTCAGTCCCAAGACAAGAAAAAGCAAAAGAAGAATAACCTGGAAGATGAATAGAAAACACAGCATTGTCGAGATACTGTATTTCCCTACTTGAAATCCCCCTAGTAATGTTTCCCTACTCAATCCCTCAGTAGAGCAAAAGAAACCCAAAAATAACACAGCACACTGCCTTCCTGCTGCTTTAGCTGTGTCAAATACTGCAGGACAAAAAGGACAACAGCGCCCAGGCACAGCCAGCTGCTAACAGTTATCCCTTCGATCTCTCTGCAGTGATGACGGGACTCTCCCTGAGTCTCCTCTTCTCCAGGCTAAACATTCCCAGCTCTCTCAGCCTGTCCCCACAGGACAGGAGCTCCAATCCCTTCATCGTCTTGATAGCACTTCCTTTGATTTTTTTCCAGTGCGTCCATGTCTCTCCCATACTGGGGACCTCCAGAAAAATAGCTGTGAAGTCCTCCTTGCAGAATTTCTGCCCCATCTCCTTACCAAACTGCGTGCAGGAGGAGACAAGGGCATGCATTTCCTACCCATTTTCCTTGGTGCTTATTTACCGTTTGTGCCTGCACAGCCACAGTCAGCATTTGAAATAAGAGTCTGCTCATGCACTGAGAAGTGTCCCCCAGCCCCACAGAGGGGACAGCTTCAGCCACTGCCAGCCTATGTGCTTCCCTTGGAAAAAAAACAAACAGGCAGGGCAGGGGGAGAATCGTGAGCAGAAGCCGTGATCTGACTCTGTCAGCAGATGACTTCTATTTGCACTCGTTCGCACTGCCCTAGCGTGTGCTAACACCACCCCCTCGGGTAATTTAAAATTATTTAAAAAAAAAAAAAAAAAAAAAAAAAAGAAAGAGAAGAAAAAGAGGAGGGAAAAAAAAGCCCGTATTTCTATATTTAGGTGGTTAGGATAATCGGGGTGGAAGAGCCCATCTGTTTGACGTTCACTCCAGCTGCTGTGGATGCGGAAATTTGTCTATTTTCTTTCCTTTTGCCTGTTTCAACTTGTCCTGGCTGACTGTGACAGCCACACAAAGATCCCGATGCATGGCCATGGCCAGTCTGGTCTGAAACTGTGCACCCTCCCACAGGAATCACTGCGGAACAAGTCCACACAACCAGGACCCTTCTCAAGGAAATGTAAAATAGTTAATAACAATAATTACTATTGATATTATTTTATTTTTACTATAAACCCATGTTCATAACTCTGCAACACAGAGAGGCAGAAGACAAGGTAAGACACACCTCAGTCCTCCATAAAGGTCAGTTTTAGGAAGGCAGCCTCCCCTCTATGCATCCTTCTTTTGGGAGATTTCCCCACATGATGCTAACTCCCTATCAGTGGCACTAGTCAATGGATGAAGATGTGGCCATATTTCCTTTCCAACCTGCTTCTTCTGCCATTCTCATTCCAAGATTCTCCACAAGTGAGCCCAAGCTAAATTCCAAAGTAGCCTTTGATCTCCCATCCTCCTCAGCTGATCAGGCTCTGGTTCCTAAAGAACAAGTATCCAGCAGCCTCCAGCAGTCTCCTGATGCTTTTCCTGTCACAGATATGACTGCCCTTATATGATATGGAGTCTCTGCCTCTGTACACCTAATGCAGTGCCAATAACTTTGCTCCTAAAGGCATCCACATACTGTGCAAGGACATGTGGCAGTCCTCTGGGACCATTTGCTGTTTATCTTATTTGATATAGGTGATTGCTTTTTAATTTTATAACATGCATCACTGGGGTTATCAACGGCTCAGTCATATGCAATGAATGTGCTAAAAGCCCCACAGGCATCAGAGAAGAAGGCCAGAACAAAACCCAGAATTGCATCTCCAGCTATTCCTTGCAGCGCCCTCCCTAGATTTTGAGCTGGGGCCACACAACAACGAGCAGCAAAGAGCACAGACTAGTAAGTAGGAATGGGGAAATAGGCCAGCCCAGAGGCTGCCCAGTGCTTCCTGCAGCACGCACTGCTGCTGCTCCTCCTTTCTGCCCTACAGATGATCCCTTATCTTCCCAGTCTCAAAGAGATGAAGCTGTCCTGTTAATATCTGTGGGTGCAAGAGTGGGATTGAAGTCATCACCTAACTGGCAATAAGTATGTCCAGAGGTCTGAAAACGTTCCCCTGGAAAGAATCCTTTTCATATATGTTCTGTAATTCCCTTGCACATAAGGAGTTGATGGACACTAATGACTACTTCTTGCAAGATTAGCCTTGGGATATATAACATTTGGGGTTTGAGCAGACCATGGATTGGTTGCATTTCTGATTAAGCCCACTGTCTAAGCACAAGAAACAACGTCATGCTCCTTGAAGCCTGCTCCAAAGAGCTTGTTTTAGCTCTTGCAAGTCAGCAGGAACAGGTGCCCTTCCCTACCCCAAAGTCACTGCCGACTTGCGCAGCCGTCTCCTACACACCACCCAGAGATGGCTTTTTCTCTTTTCAGCTTCCCAGACCACACCGATCTGAGCCACCTTCCTTTCCATAATGTGAGATATTTGCTGCCAGGAGGGAAAGACTGGGCCATGCTCAACCCTCCTTTAGACATAAGAGACCTCACACAGGTCAACCTGAAAGCACAGATGAGAGAGATGAGGTCTCACCAGTTTGCAAATCCACAAAATGAATCATTTAAGCGTGCCTTTCACAAAACAACACCTGCGTTACAGAGCTGAAGGGTACGTCACATGCCTTCAGAAGCTGCTTTTCCACAATGCATAGCCTTCAACAGATGCACAGAAAAATCCAAAGCTTACCTGATTTCTATTCTTATGACAGCCTTTCAAAATGCTAATGTAACTCAGAGCTATTCCTCACAGACCTGGTGAATGTTCTCCTTTCTGCGAGGGTCACTTCTTAGGTATTAATTAACATTTGTCAATTATTTTTTTGGAGAGAGAGATAATAATTGAATAAAGGCACACAGAGAAGACTGTGAAATCTGAGAAATCTTGAGAGATGAAGAAATAAAGATGGAACTAAGACTAGCAACGGCTTCTTTTTTTCTTGTTTCTTCATGTTAATTCCCCCAGTGTTTACAGTGAAAAAGTACAGAATAGCACATAAGGGAAACTTCAGGTGAACTGTCTTGTATTTGATGAGTTGCGGAATACTGCAAGCCTGTGCAATATTTATATTCTCACCTCCTCCCACCATCCAAAAATGCACTACCCCATAACTGCAGCTGAAGAAACAAAACAAAACAAAAAAATTTCTCTCAGTCGCTTTCATGAAAGATAAATTTGCTTGGGTCTATATTTTTGGACCTTAATTCAGCGAGCCACTTAAATATATGCTGAAGTTCATCATTTACCATTCTACCACTTACGCATCTACTCAAAAATATGCCTGAAGTCAAGCATATGCACAGCACTCTGCTGACTGCGGACCCTATATCTTCCTGTTCGTTTCTGCAACTATTCTAATCTGGTGACGTGAATGTACAAGGAAGTAATACATTTTAAGCAATTTTAGCACATGCTGGCAAAAGTGAAGTCTGAACCTGATTATCCACACCGATAATCTGACTAATCATTAAAAAGTAATAACTAATCCTTCATACCTTTCACAAAAAGCTTAATTCTAACCATTACTTTCAAGATGTCAGGTTGGTGAAATACTATGGCATGAACTTTTGCTGTGGATCAGTGCCAAGTAAACAAACCCAAAGCTGAAATACTGCTGTCCCCCAAAAGAAGAGAGGGAAAACCCTGCTCGTAGGCATGTGGTGTGTCAAATACCACTTGCAGAATCTATTCAGTAAGTAATTTCAAATAAGCAAAATAGGAAGAAACCACAGGATGTTCACAAACAATTTGCAAACAGAAATGGAAGAGGAATTCATTAAATAAATTATTGGCTATAAATTATTCACCTCTCTCTAATCTAACTACCGCTCAGACTATAAAATTCATGACATAAAAGATACAGGATACATAACAAGGCATCATTAACTTATGCATCTCCCACTGCTGCTCCATTTTGACTGTCCAGTTATATTACTGCATTAAGACAGCCTTTTGTCTGTAATGTAGTTTGAGTGTAATAAGTTTTTGCTTTAAAAGCCTGGCTAAGGAAACCTGGTCTGATTTTAGATTGTGGTTTGGTCTTGACCGAGGCCAAAAACTTTCCCAAAGATGAGAGAAAGATCCAAGCTGCCCTCAGAACAAGACCCAAACTAATGGAAAACTTGTACAGTTGGCTAAATGAGATTTCCACAGGTTGGGCCCATTTCCCGTAAATTCACAGAGAAGAACAGACCATGGGGTTTTGCAGGTTCTGCCTCAGCTTCCCTATCTGCCAAATGGAAGGAGGAGATCCCTTTCATTTGGCATGGAGGAGGGAGCAATGAAAGCATGAGGCATCATAGCATGCACCGCAAGACAGAGAAAGGCATTCCAGAAAGAGGTATCCAATACAGCCTGCAATTATTTTTAGCCATAAAAAGAAACCCTCCCAGGAGGGTTTCTCACTTACAGTCGAGGATAAAGACAGTTTTTTCATCTTGTTTTTGTCACGACTTGTTCTAAGTGACAGTCATACTCTGCTACTTGTTTGGTCTCTCAACAGTTGTCTTATTTTTTCTTTAATACCATATTTGTTTACCTTTAATTAAGATGGTGATGATTGTCACTGAGTTTCTGTGTTTGCAGAAAACTGATGCAAACTGTGGTTATTTGGTTATGGAGGAAGAGAGTGAAAAAGGGTTCCTACAGTTGTCAAAATAACCTCCTGATTGTCTCCAAAGCCAATGCTGTCACTGCTGTTGGCAGCTAACTGCAGTTAAACACCATGCCTCATCCATTCATTCATTCATTACTCCTTTGAAATGCCAGCAAGGTTGGTCTTGCATTACTTCACAGTCATAGAATGGCTTGGGATGGAAGAGATCTTAAAGCTCATCCAGTTCCAGCCCCATGCTGTGGGCATGGCTGCCACACACTAGATCAGGCTGCCCAGGGTCCCATCCAGCCTAGCCTTGAACACCTCCAGGGATGGGGCATCCACAGCTTCTCTGGACAGCTTGTTCCAGTGCCTCACCACCCCCTGAGTTAAGAATTTCTTCATAATATCTGACCTAAATCTTCTTCATAATCCTGCACTGATTTGTAGAGGGCTCAGTTCCATGCCCAGTGGATGTCAGGAGCATTTACAAAGTCCTCACACAGCACACCGGTATTTTCCATTTTAAGAGACCTTTAACAAAGGGGAAGGGGAGACCAGAGCATGACCTCCACTTCGATCAGGTTCCTCTTGAAGACTCCAGCTGCAGCTCCTGATCCACAGACCTTAAAAGCGAAATGTGCTTTGCCGTGGCATTCACTACCTCAAGTACCAGCATATCTATGGCACTGCTGACATGAGAAATCACAGGGATGCCTCCCCTTCTGGCTTACTTTCAATATAAATCTACGTCAGCTACATTTTTTGAAAGGAACCTGAGGGAATTGAGTGCTTAATTCCCACAGGTATTTCAGAAAATTCCAGCTGTAACAGGCAAAGCCTTATTTTATTTTTCCATTTCCATAGTGAAATCACAGTAGAGAGTGAATACAAAGGAAGAGCTGGAATTGGCCAGATAGAGACCAAGGTTCCCTTGAGTACATAACCTTCAAAATGGCAGAAGACCAGTTCTGGCCACAGCAGCCTTGCATGATGGTGCGTGAGGTGCTTTCTGTCTCTGGGCCTCAGTAATCCCATTGAAGATCTGATGATCTAAACAGCATGGCTGCTCCTTAAATCAGTGAAGAGGAAGGTCATGCAAAACTGAGCAGTAAAAATGTGAGTGGGTGGAGAGCGATGCAACTATGAAAGGTTCGGAAAAACACGCCGGCCTCCTTCTTTGTGCCCTTCATCTCCTTCTACAAAGTAGTTATTCAAAGCAAAAATAATATACCATTCCTACAAAGGCAGCATTCACCAGACAGGCATATATTTAGACCATTGTGCAAACAATTAGTGACTTCTGTCTGAGGCAGGAGAACGGTACCCTGTGCAGCGGACAGGGAGATGGACAACATCCCAAGTCAGCCTACAGCAAAGGAGAGGCCAGGAGCCTTGAGGACAGATTCAGCCTTGGTATAACACTAATGCTAGCAATGCTCAAGTAGGCCAAGCATAAATGGCAAACCTCTCAAGAGTATGGTCCATCAGGTGCTAGATGTGTATAGGACATGCTCTCATCTTCCTGCATGTCTGACATCTCCCTTCAACACCCCAAACAACAAACAGGTTGCAGCACAAGAAGGACAAGACAAAACATCCCTCACTCATTTTATTTTGCAGTCCTTTCAGCATCCCACACTGTTACCCTTCCATATCTGAGGGTGCCACATGTTCACCCGTCCCTGCACACCAACACCTGCTTACTAGTCTTTCCACATCCTCTGGTTCCCAGTGCACACAGCCAAACCAAGGAAAAAGGAAAAAAAAAAAAAAAAGCAAACAGAAGAGCTCCCCCTCCACCACTGCTTAGGTTCTCCCTTGCTTGCATAGCATTGCTGCTGCTGAATCACAGCCTCAGGAAATGAGAGAAAGAGGCCCAAAAGGCAGCCAGGAAACCCACCGTCCATTGGCTTCACTCCACACCAGGCGAGCGGGCTCCTTCTGCTGCAGTGACTTGGCAAGCACACCTCGCTCTGACTCAGCACCTCACTGGCACCTCCTGGCAATTAGTCCCACAAACTGCTGACTGCTGCCCAGAGGGCTAACAGGAGAGATAGTGGGATTCCAAAGCATACCATTGTTACCTGTGGTGGCCCCTGACTTGGGGATGGGGTGCTAGAGGGCTAGGGACCAGGGTGGGCAGGAAAATTCCTCCCAATTTGTACCCACTTTGTCAAAAAAGGGATGGAGAAAGCATAGCAAAAGTTAATAAGCTAACACAGAGCACTGCATGGGAAGGGATGTTGTTGATGAGTCCTGTGATAGGGCCTGGGGCACACCAGCTGTCCAAGGGGCAGGAGGAAGGGCTGCCCTTGACAAGGCAAGGACGCAGCAGTTCTGCAGGCAGACTGGGGCTATGCTGTCACTCTGCCAAGTAGCCAAGGTCCTCCCAAACTCTCTTGGCTCCCAGCTCCCAACATACGGCCAGAAAGCCAAGCAGGCATGCAGCCCAGCAGCTCCACGACTAGTGGAGGCATTCAGACATCAAACTCCATCAGATAACAGTGCTCAAGCACACACTCAGCTATGTAAGCAGGCAGGCACCTTAGATTCCCTACAACACAACACAACACAACAAATATTTAATACAGTGCAGGAAAAGTCTAAAATAACTATACTAACCAATAGTTAGAAAGTTCAACGCATCTCAGTCTGCAGAATTCATCACAAAGAAATGTCACCGCCTGGAAACCCAGGATGGGCAAAAGGATGGAGGCATCAAACTGCAAGGTGAGTAGGGCACAAATCCATCTGCATGGCTATGGCTGAAGAGGGAAAAAAAGGGTTACCTAAAGAACAAACCACACCACAGCAATCTGAATTCACTGATCAGGAAGCAGAGATCTCCTTCACAGTGTGGAGGGAAAGCAAAGAAACAATAAAGTCAAAGGAAAATCACCCCAAAAATGTGACATTAGCAACACATGCAGGAATTAGCCAAATGTCACAGCAGGCTACAATTTCGCAACATCTGGAATTCTTAAATGGTTTGATGCTTGCACTTACTGATCTTAGTGGTCTTTCCAACCTTAATGATTCTAGGATTGTGAAGATCACTAGGATCAGGAACGGTCAATCCCAGGACCCTTAGAGGCTAAAGACTCTAAAAGCACACAACAGGAGACAAAACCAGCTCAGTCTCTGCACACAGGAACTTGCACCCCCCAAACCATTGATATTGTGAGAAGAAAAGGAGAGGACTAAGTGATTAACTCTCCATCCATCCAAAGCTGCTGCCCCACCGCCTGGTGCCAGGCTCTCCCCCTACCCCTGCACTGGCCCCGATTACAAGGGATTACCCCCAGGTCTCCTCCAGGCTGCAGGATGGGTTTAATCTACTCCTTAATATCTGGAAGGGAGACAGCGAGTTGGCTGAAGTGAAAGAAGATTGGGAGAGACTTCCAAGGGATCTGACAAAGCTAGGCAAGTGGGCAGCACGATGCGAGATGAAATTCAGCATTATCCAGCTGACAGTAATACAAACTTGGGACAATAATCTGAACTGCTCGTCTACCAAGGGGCTCTAATTCAACTGTAATCACTTGAGCAAAATATCTTTGGTATCACTGTGAACAGCTCAGTGAAAACATCTGTTCAGCAGACAGCGGTGGTCAAAAAGCAAGTCGGCTGTAGGACGTCAAAGGGGATGGGAAGAAAAGTGTGATGGAAGCATTAAAATGCTGGGATCGCTGTTGTTATTTGTGGGTGGCACACCTGGAAACACAGTGGAGACAGAAAGGTTTCCTCATTCACCAGTACTTAACACCTGCTGATCAAGAATAGTTAAAACTGAAGCAATTTAACAGAGGTGAAACTCATGTTTCTATCCTTGTGGGTTTTTTTCTTTCGTTTTGTTTTTTGAGAGAGAATAACAAGAAGTTGCTCAATACAACTGAAGAGCAGGGAATCTGGCCAGGTATGAGGAAAAAAATAAGATTTTCCTTTTATTTCCCCTACTTATTCCAAGCACAGCCCACAATTAAACGCGAGGAATGATTAGCACATGTTATCAGTAAAGTCAAGAGCTTAGCAAAAACCGCAGAGGCCTGAGCATTTATAAGGTTATTGGGAGTACCCAGATATGCCAGGTAGAATGAAATGAGGAAAAGAAAAACAAAACAAAAAATAGAAAGGAAAAGAAAAGCTCACAGCAGCACTACACCCTCAAGCTCTGAGGCATTAGCCAACTTCTAATTAACGAGGATTAGGAAGTAATCTCCCCAGTGGGCACGCAGAGAGTGCGTCCCAACCCACTCACTGCTGGCAGAGGCTGCCAATAGATGCCAGGCAGGGAAAGAGCTGGATCCCCATTGCCCACCCACAGCCCGTGCCTGACAGGGGGCTGAGCTCTGGGTTATCCCAGCTCCAGGCTAGGGGGCAGGTCTGGGGTCCCATGGAGGGGGAACAGGAAGGGAGATGGGCGTTTTATTTCCATCTGGTACCAGCTGCTCACTGCAGGGATTCTGCATCCCCTTGGAAGCATCCAGTGGTGGCCATGTCTCTGCAGACCGGCGGTATGACCTGACCCAGCACTGCTGTGAGCTGTCTGCAGAAATGCACGTGGACTGGAAATGTTCGCCCTCTGAAATTACATTCCTGCCTCCTGCATTTTGAAGAAGACCAAAGCCAGGATGTAACCTGGTGGAATTCACACATCAGCTTTCTCCTGCTGATGCTTGTGAAATGCAATCTGGGTCACGTTTCTGTAGCCGGGCTGACTTGTGGGGATATGAGGAAAAAAAAAAAAAAAATGCACAAGGTTTTATCCTTAAACAAGTGATCAGATCTCTCTATTGCAGAAATTTATCTTGCAAGTAAATTCATGCAGATATGCAGAGGCACAAGTGCTGCTGTGCTGCCAGGAGGAGAGCTGTGGCTCTGCGCATGCACAAGCAATAGGAGGCTGAGTGTGACCTGCCGGCCCTGATCAGCAAGGGGGCTGCGTTTCTTAAATACAAAATTATCTCATACCCACATTGTGATTTTTTTGTGCAAATAGTGTCCTGGATAAGGGAAGGACACTGGCAATGCCATGTACATGCATGTGGTTTTTCACATGTGCGTGCCAAGCAGGTTAAAAAAGGTGCGAAGGAACTGTGCACTGATATCACCAATAGCTGCAACTTGGGTTTTGGCACCATTGTTTAGAAATGTGCTGATGAAATCAAAAATAGGAACAACTTCAATTTTTACTGCAGATGCTTCCACTAAACCAAACCTTATTGCACTCACAGTGCTCTGAAAAATCGAAACTGTGTTTCAAAAGAGAACCAGGAAGAATCGCCAGAAATATGTAAGCATCCACCTCAAGGTTTGTTTTTTTTTTTGAGATGAAAGAGTTTGACTTTTCACATCAAAATACCTTTTGGTTAGGGTTGGTTTTGTTACTGTTGTTGTTTTTAGTACTATCACAATACAGTTCCACAGAGAAGCACAATGCTGGTTGACCCAAAATGGGATTTCTCTTGGAAATTTCCTTTCAGAAAATGTCAAAGCATTCTATTTCTATTTCTATTTCTACCCAAAATGAAGGCTAACCCCTCAATCCTGATGAAGCAGATCATTTGTCCTTAGCCCAGCTCAAGCAGCAAAAGCAAAAAAGTGAAGGTGGAAGCTGGAATGGACACAAGTGACCTCCAAAACCAAAGAGCTGACAGCAAATATGGGGAAAAATAGAGTGCTGTGCATAATTAATAAAAGCATACTCTCCCTCTGATGCTTAAGATGCGAAACATTCATGAGAGAAAAGTAGGGTGGTGTGCGATCAGGAGCCCCGTAACTGAGACTTTTCTAAAGGAGAGCAGGGCAGATGTCCTACATGACAGCAAACAAACAACTTCATCTCTGCACATTTCAGCCTTTCCAAGCCATAAATCAAACCGACTGCACTAACAAAATACATTTGGAGTCTCTCAATTAGTTAATGCTTATAAATGACTGTGCAAACACAAGGTAGTATTAACAAGGGAACAGTCTTTGTTACACCACTGTCTGTTAACCAGGAGCTGAATTTCTCCCTGAACATTCACAAAGGGAAAGTAGCATTAATGCTCGACAAGGAGAAAACTACAAAGAACAGATTTTCAGAGCATGCACTTCCCCTTGAAATAAACTGTGTTAAAAGCACTTTACTTAAAAAGCACAATGATAGTAGCATCCTGCTAAATATAGGTGACTCACCACAGTGTAGTAGTGAGCATCCCTGAAGAGTGCCATTACAGTACGGCTTATCCTGCTGCATGAATATAAGCATTCTCCTGTGGTTACCGTTTGGACCAAGGCACTACCAGCATCCTCTGACCTTCAGCAGGTCATGAAGCCTCTCTGAGCCTTGCTTTGTCCGTCCCTGATGCTGGTAGCGTAACACGAATTCATCTGTCCCATAGAGGCAGGAAAGACGATTTCTAAGTTTCTTTATGAGTTGTTTATACCATACTTTCCATACCCATATTACCAGTGAGCAGCTAAATATAGCCATTCTTGAGACACTTCAAGATCCCTCAGAGAATAGAATCTTACAGAAGAAAATTGGACTTTAGGCAATACTGAAGAAAGAGAGATTGAAAAAGAAAAAAAAAAACAACGACACTACAAGCAACAAAAAGACACCACCTAATAGTTTCCAAGATAAGGGCAGGATGCCTGCATTAGAGATGCAAGAGGTAGTTAATGCATCTGTGCCTGCTGCTGGGGACCAAGGTCAGGTTGTGAGCAAAATGATTTATCTACATGTCACAAAACCACACAGCTTGACACCAATGGCAATCTGTTCCAAAAAATGCATCAGCATGGAAAAGAAAGGCACAGCCACAGTCCTCTCTTGCTGGGGCTGAGGACCTGCTTTAGGGCTGGGAAGAATACATGGGCAATGCACAGCTTCAGCTGGGATAAACCCAGTGCGCAGGAAGGGGACTTCACATGGAGACCAGAAAGACCCGCCTGTGTGAGAAGTTGCAGAGTAGTTGTTGCATTGTTACATTGCTACCAGGCTCATACACTCACTCCCCATACCTAGAAGATCCAGCTGCAACAGGCCATAACATACTGACATCCCACCTGTTGCAATACTGTGTCACAGGACCCAAACACCATGCACAATATAAATAAAAAGTTGTTTCTGCAGCTTAGCTGTACCCGATGTGTGATTTCTAACACATCGGAAAATGTGCAGTAGGCTATTTCTGGTGATGGAGCAGGATTGATGTGCAGTAGCAGGGTTGGTTTCAAAGCCCTAAACAGAGTTCCCTCTTATCTTTCCATAAACTTCCCTGGGGAGCCTGAAAAGTATTATTTTCACAAAAGTTATTACGCTTGTAATGCTTTAGAGTGAAAACAAAGACACTGCCCCTGCCCCAGGAGCCTTAAAGATGAATATAATAAGCCCAATGAAAGCAGTCATCTGCTCCAGTTAAAAAGAATCATTGCTGTTTTACAAATTACAAAACAACATCAGCAAATGGGGCTATAATATTTGATTGACATTTCACTACAAAGCCTGACTGTGTGAGAACGACTGAACGACCTCCGAGGACCTTCCCCCGCAGCCGCTCTTCACTTGCTGGCGTTAAGTATTTCTTGTGATGATACACTCTTACAGTTCCTGATACTTTAACTTCTAAGCCTTCCACCCGAGACTCGGGCAGCTCTTCGCACATGATCCTGTCATACGCTTCTTCCTCCATCCTCAAAACCAACACAGAGCCTCAAAAAAGGAAAATCGATCTTCCTAACCAGTCTGTATCGCAGAGCAAAAATACACACACTCATCTTCTACAAATGTTATTCAGAAGAATCTCTGCCAATTTTATTCGAGCCTGCACAGTCTATGTCTGTTGCTTCTGCCTGTCAGGATTTTATTTTCAAATCCAAACCCGAAAATACAACCATACTTCTGTTGTGTAACACAGAAGTGACGGCGTATCACAGTTATTTTCATCTACCACCATCTTCTGCAGACTTTTCCTTAGAGAGAAATTAAAAACAATCTTGAGACACAGGTGGTTCACTCGAGTCATTTTCAAGTCTTAAAAGAAAGTGCAAGAAAAAGCATTATGCTGGCATAAATAACTATTTTATGAAAGGTATGTTTCTCTGCTTAGTTGTTTCTACTGCCATTGTCCCCACATGCCCTCTGCCAAAAAGAGAAAATTAAATATTTAGTCAATCTTTTTTATTTTTTTTTTTCCCGAAGCTGTAACCAAACGCCCCTGCAGTTTCAACCTCGAGTCCGGTTACTGCTGGATGCTCCTGCAAAGGTAGAACATCAACAGTAATGCTTTCTCACTTATATGCTTGTAGTTGCAGAGGCATGGTAACTTTTCAGTTCAATCTTTGCCATGCTTGCAGACAAATATATATATAAATATATATATATGCAATATTGAGGTCCTGAAAGTGAATGCGCGCTTTCAAACCCAGGAAAGTACAACAAAGGAAAGAGAGCGGATGAAGTGTGAAAGCAACATGATTGTTTGGTTTAATTAAAAGCTAATAAACTCTTTTTTTCTTCCATAATTCATCCATTGAAGTCAGCAGGTAAAGTTTCCAGTTAACACATACAACTCCTAACTGGTTTCAGAGAGTGGGACTCAGCATTCTTTCAGGGCTGAGGTACTTGTGAGAAGCCCACCTTGCTGACCACCAGGCTGACTTCTTGCTGCACCTGGCCTGATCGATGCTCCCTGCAGGGCTGTCAGGGCCAAGCACAGCAGCGCCAGCAGGTAGCTCCATCTCAATGCAGGCTGCCAGAAGTTTTGCTCAGCCTTTGCTGAGATGTCCCTAGCGCTCTTGCGAGAGAGCCTGCCTGTCCTCCTGCTCTCTCGGGGCCCTTTGCAGCAGGTTGCCTGCTGTTCTGGCTGCAGAGGCAGCCAGCAGCACCCAGCTGGCCTTGCCAAGCTGTGTTCTCCTGACTGCCAGGCTGACCTCCACAAAGTGACTGACCGGACCTAAGCAGACCTTAACAAAATGACTTTGTAGACCCCCACAAGATGTAGCTTTGTAGGCCTGCTCTGAAGTTTGGCACTACTTGAAAGAAGGCAACAGATGAGTTTGAAGGCTTCACACTTTGCAGGTTCTCCTGTCGCCCTTACCGCAGCGCCTCTGGGTGCTCTCAGCAATGTGCCAAACTATGTGACGGACATCACTCACACACCATTTGTCCCCTCTCCTCACTCAGGACCCAGACACACCTCACTGTGGAAGGTTTGAGTTGGATGGGGAGGACTGGATCTCCCCACATCCCTACAGCCGGGCACTCGGAGCTGAGGAAGCAGATGCCGGGGAGGCACCAAGTCCTGGGCACTCGGTTCCCCGGGCAGCTCGGCGGCATTTCCGTGCAAAGTTCCCTGCTGCCTCGGGGCCTGAGGGATGGACCGGAGTTTGGCACCCAGGTGAGCTTGCTGCCAAGCTAGGCCCTGCCAGCCGAGTGCCTGTGAAGCCCAGACAGTTTACAGCAAGTTTTACAGCACCGTAAAAAAAAAAACCACTAGTACTAAATGACGGTAGTAAAAGCGATGGTGCAGGAGAGGCAGCGCGAGGAGCGGAGCAGCCAGCCCGCAGAGCGCTCCCCGCCGCCGCATTCCCGAGCATCACCGGCGGGACCGCCACGAAAACTTCCCTGCCGGCCCCCGAGACCCCGCGTCCCCGGGCGGGGGCAGCGGCGCTCCCTTCCCCGCTCCCCGCGCTCCCTGCGAGTTGCCGCCGCTCCCCGCCGGGCTCCCCGCCGCTCCCGCACTCACCTCGCAGGGCCAGGAGCGCGGCCAGGGCGGCCGGCACCCAGCGCCCGCCGCCGCCTCCGGGGCGCCGCCGCAGCGTCATGCCGGGCCGGCCGAGGGGAGCAGCGGGCCGCGGGCTCCCGCCTCCGGGCACGGCGGGCGTCGAGCCCTGCCTTCCCCCGCCGCCGCAGGTGCAGCCGCCGCCGCCGCCGTCCCGGGACCGCCCGCTCGCGGCCGGGCTCCGCCGTGCCCCAGCCCCGGCCGCCCGGGGACAGCGCCAGGCGCCGCGGCCGGCCCGAGAGCGCAGCCTGGCGGCCCCGAGCCGCCCCCGCAGCCGGGGCTGCGGCTCTCACCCCCCGCACCGCGCCGAGCCGCGCCGCGCCGCCAGGCATCCCGCCGCCCCCCGGCTCTGCCTCCGGCTCGCCCCGCCCGGCCGGAGGCTGGTGCGGGGCCCCGCGTCCATCTGGCCGGTGCTCGGTGGCGGCCCGGCGGCTCCTCCGGGTCAGCGCTGCAGCGCGGGGCTTCTCCTCTCCAGGAGCCGCTTGCGGGGATGGAGAGAGGGCAGAGCATTGAGAATGCTTTGGGATGGGCTGTGCTGCTGGCTTGTTGTTTAAAGGTATGGGACACCTCGACACCAGTCTGCAAGAGTCTGGAGGAAACGAGCGTTCAAAAATCCCTAAAAATGAACCCATGCTATTTCCAAAAGGAATGAGGCAGTTGTTGTATTTGGGCCCAGTAACACTGCACAACACAAGAACCACCAAGAAGTTGTGTCACACGGGGTCACGAGCTTAAGTAATTTCAGCCCTTGAGGCCAAATGGAACACCAGACAATCAAAACCCAGCATCCTAGGCACCATCTGGGGGAAAGGATCAAGGCAGAGAGTTCACCTTGCACGTGCCCGGCTCCCTGTCTGAGTCTCACCGCATTCATTTCGCATTGAGAAAACAAGCAGGAAAACCCGCCAACAATTCAGCACAGGACACGACTGCTTCATTCCACTACCCAAGGTTTCCTTCCTGCAGCTTCTCCACACCTCCTTCCCAGCTAGAGGCACTGACAACAACTTCGTGTCCAGCTGACACTCCAGGTTTCTGTCTTCCCAGTTGCCCTAAAAGCCATAATGACCTTTTATACGGCCACTCTGTGACCAAGAAGGGGGGAGCTGCACTTGGGAGTGAAGAAGACAAGCAAAAGCACGTGGGAGCAGCAGAGCAGAAACAACTTCAAGTGACAGGGAAAAGAGCAGTTGGTGGCCATGGAAGCAGGGAATGGGAAACTAGGTGCCATCTAACTGGAATAGGTTGAGCTCTGCCTTCGTATAGCCCTCTGTATTTTTAACCCAGAAAAAGAGTAGAGGAATACATTGTTCTTGTTGGTCAGCTGTGGCAACAGGAGACCCCATCCTTGTGGGTGACACATCGATTGCCTGTAGGAAAGCACGGGGCCACGTCTGTACTTCCAGCTACAGTGGAATTCTATGAAGGTTTCTTGTTGAAATATAATCTCCTTCCCCAAAGTCTGTACTGTGTGCACAAGGAAAGTGCACACGGCGCATTGAGCCACTGTCCTTACTCCATCAGATAACATCAAGGAATGAAGAGATGCAAAGATGAACCAAGCAAAAAGAAGAAAAGCTGCATATTCTCCCTTAGAGTGCCGCACTGCTTTCCTGATCTGCCAAGACTTGGGAGCTCTCTTGATCTAATGGAAATAAGCATGTTTTTTAGCATTTGGCAAATGCCATCCCAGCTCGCCTTGGACTGTTCCCGTACCCCGCTGTGCATCAGCTGGCAGGTAAACAGCAAAGAGCAGTTTGCCCTGTACACTGTACAGTGGCTGAATTAATGTGCTTCCTAAAGAGCTCAGTGAACATAATGTGAATCAAGATCCTGGTGGTCACAGAAAGCATTTCTGCCCAGAGTGGACCCAAATGACTCCCTTCTGACTCAAGCTGGTAGAAATAGGAAGTATTTTAATCACCTTCAGGATCTGGTCACCGCAACAGACACTAAGTCATACCTGCATAACACAGTGACACAGCAAGTGACTTTAGCTGCTTCTTGCAGCAACTGAAAGAACAATCTGCTGCAGAAGGATGGAGCAGCCCCAGGGAATAGCAATCTTCAGATGCACCAGCCAGTCCTCTCACCCTGGCCCCCTCTCCACCTTGCAGCCACTTCCAAAAATAGCTTGCAGATAGTACAGAAAGGACATGGGTGATGCAAAAATTGTTCCTGGAACTCTGAATTTCTACTTGAGCTGCCCTTGAGCCTTCTCCAAAGTATTAGACTTATGCCAAACACTTATTTAGTGAGTGCAGCATACTCAGCTGGTTGGGATGCTAGAGCTACGAGCAGATGTATTTGCTGCTCCATCGGTCTGTTTTCCCATCAATGAGAGTATATCATCTCCTCCTTGGCACTGATGGAATAGAGGAGGTGGATAGAGGAGGTATGTTTGCAATATTCCAAGCACCAGGTGCTGACTGGTGACCACTGGAAGGTTCAGCTGTGCTGCATCACTCCCAAGCCCACGGCATCCTTACACTGGATGGCCAAGATGCTTGCCAGGGCTTTACATGCTAGGCTAGGCAAGGATATGGAGAGACAAATGAAACCACTCCCTTTTCTTTTGAAAGAATTATGATAAGTAATGCAATTCTCATGTCTCAGAGAAAAACGTTCTGAAACAAATTTGAAAATAAGGCTTTTTTCCAAGAAGGTCCTTCTATTCTTTGTCTTTCCCTCCTAACATGGCTCTAAAAAAAATCCAATGGGGATGCAGTTGGGTTCAGGAGCACTGTTAGGTGCCAACTCTTACATCACCTTTGCTGTCTCCCAGCTTGTTATTGGATTATCTATTGTCAGATAGGAATTTATTGAAGGTGACATTGCTTATAAATTGATCAAAATCAGCTTCAGTGAAGTGTCCTTCCAAGACATAAAGAGATGGATAAAATTTGCTCAGTTGATCATTAATAACTTCAGAGACTGGAATTGGTTATCTCCTTTTGACAGAGGAAATGGAGTTTGCAGATTGACCTGTTTTAATCCTATCTGAAAAGAAATACGACAGACCCTCAGAGACACACCCAATTAACCATCTCCATACCTTTTCAATAATAATAATAAAAAAATACAGTTAAAACAAAAACTTAGCTCTACAAAATCTACAACATCCTCTCCTCCCTTCTTGCTTCCCTCCCAGAGACCCGGTATGTCTACAGAACCAAAGCATGTCATTCGACATAACATTTTAAAGTTCTTCATCTCCCTCTTGCCCCTTTCCCTCAAACCCAGTCCACAAAGACATGTTTGGAACAAATTGCTCCCCAAGGCTTCAACTAAATCTTTTCCTTGGATGTGCAGCTCTTGCTGTGGTTAATGACTGCCCATTGCCTCTTGTCAGAAATGCTGCAACCCCCGTTAGCAAATGGTGGATTCTGCATCCTCATAAAAGCATTTCATAATTCTGCCATTTACATAATAACTTTCTAAATTGTACATCGACAGACTTCCCCAAATCATTACAGTAGGTGAATTAAATCTTCCGCTAAACACCAGCAAATGGTGGTAATGACAAGTCTTCTAAGTAGCACACCCCATAAAGCTCAGAAAATGAAAATCAATCACTCTTCCATTTTTTTTTCCAGAACTGCTGAAAGAATTTATTACACACAGCCGTGACAGAAAATAAATAGATGGCAAAACTGAGAAGAAATACATTGAAGTTTAGGACTCATGTGGACATATCCTTGTAGCTGTAATACAAAGTGGAGCTTAGAGAATCTTGTTGAGTAGCTGTGATGGTCTCAAGATATGTGAGGCCCAATAACTTCTATAGATATGCAATAACTTCTACTAGAACAGCTGATGTAGCTGGAAAACAGCAATGAGCTTCTGGGCACACTGACCTGAAGAAAGGCTTCTATGCCTGAAAACTCATCTTTAGCGTGCTTTTTTTTCCTTACTGCATCCACTGGTCTAATAAAATATATTGCAGCTTCCTACGGTTCTTAACTGCTGGATGTTCATTGGCAACTAGTAACTACACAAAACACATTTTCAGTCCCTTTCTTGCTTTTCCTTTTATGGGGACAAAAAATGAACAGAGAGCCCTGGGGAAAAAAAAAGAGGCTGAACTGTCTGTGCCAGTGAATTGATGGCCCACTGTTCCTCATCCTGGGTTTGCTCATGGTGGCTTTATCAGTAACATATTGGATTAGAAGTTACATTTACAAGTTATCTAGAAAAGCCAGAGGTACCTGAGGAAATGTGGAAGACCCAAAGGTAGACAGCACTGTCTGCCAGGCCAACAGAGTGCTGCAGGTATCCTTCTAGCACCCTCACTGCTGCTCCTGGTTCAGGAGTGTTCCTTGGCTCGGGAGTATGATCTTGCATGTACCACTCCGCAGCTGAGCTACACCATAGTTGTTGTTGTACCAACGCAGGAGACAGCTCAGCCATTTAGTATCCACAGTGCAAAGTATTCACACGTAAACAGGTGGCCCATGCAGCAAGGAGGGGTTATGCACTATTGGTTGAAAGGCTGATTTAGGCCAAGTTCAACCTGGTGGAAGGGGTTTTTCACATATAAAACGTGATGCCACTTATCACTGTCATACAAAAATCACTGTTAATTTTGGGGAGAACGCACTTCATTGCTTCCATGTGACAAATGCTAAAGATCTGGGTCTGCCTTGATCCCCCAACACAGGGAGCCAACCACACCCCAAGGGCAACCCCTCCAAAATCCAGGGAACAACGTGGGAACAAACCAAACCTTCTCTTTAGAAGCAACGTAACAAATAAAGCAATGTAAGGTGAAAATATAAGCTTTCATTTCTACACAACTTGCCGACTAATATCTCTAGCTACCCATGCTCTGTTTCAGATTCATGAAACCTCTCCTCACAGTGGCATCTGCTGTGGTGTGAGGAAGCTGTCCTGAGCCCATGCCAGCTGACTTTCCTTTCACCTGTTCTGGAAGGAGTCTGAACCACCCTGTAAATCACTGCTGACAGGAATGCAAATTTCCAGGCTATTATTGACAGCATCACCTGCCGTTGCTTAGCGGTAGCCACAGGCTGTGTGGTATTTGTCCTGAGGAGTTAAAGTGTCTTGGATGTGGGCGAATTTAGCTCTGCTGAGCATACTGCTTTGGCACAGTGTTCCATGGCTCCCTGCACAGTTCAGGGTGTGCATGATTCCCATTAGCCTACATCAGAAAGGGTCTGTTTCAGGGAAAGAGAGAGCAGAACCACCTTCTCTTAGAGACCTTATCATGTTCACAGCATAATGAGGCCATGGGCAGGTGGCTTCATTAATGCCAGAGTTTAGGGCAAACCCTGAAGCCAGAGTCTCCAAAGAGCCTGAACCGAGGGCTGCTTTTGGGGAGCTTTTGGCTCCAGATCTAACACGAGGCAGGTTTGCCTTTCCCAATCTCCCCCCACAGCCTCACAAAGGCAGAAGGTGAATTATGAAATAACTTCATCAGTGCTCTT
Source organism: Alectoris magna (assembly GCA_030625065.1). Lineage (NCBI taxonomy): Eukaryota > Metazoa > Chordata > Aves > Galliformes > Phasianidae > Alectoris > Alectoris magna. The sequence continues at coordinate 115,723,158 of CM060560.1, forward strand.
TCAAAGGCCAGTTTGGGGACTGTGATTCCAGAGCCCATTACAGTTAGCTACTGTAGGACAGAGCACCACTTTTCCATATTGCACTAGGGCCTGGTTATCAAGGCCTGTGAGCACCCTTCTCATGCACAGATAGAGAGCCCAGACATTGTGTCCCAAGCAAAAAGCGTGTTAACTGCTCAAAGGTTTTCTTGCTGAATCTACTCTCAACCAATTTTTACTCTCCTTTATGTACACAGAGAGGCATTTTCTTCTCCCTCCATTGCACAGAACCATCATTATAGCTGGCACCTACAGCACCAACACTGGAAACTTGTCAGGCTCGTAGACTGCAGCATCCTCTCGGCCCAAAGCATGGTTTCTGCAGGTCAGTGCAGGAAGGCAGCCACAGTCCCACTATTATGCCTGTAACTGTGAATGCAGGACTTGGATCTCCAGAGCGGAGCTGTCAACCCAGCACCTCATTTAGCAGTGCTTAAAAAATGTATGCTTAAAAAGCAAAGTTTGGTTGTCTAAGTGCAAAGGGAAATCTCTTAATTAGCACTCAAATAAAAAGGAGGGGGGAAATGAAGGAAAAGCGTAAAGTGATTTAACATTTTCAAGTGAATTTCCTGGACCTTTCCCCCCTTCCTCCATCTCCTTTTTTTGCTGAAAGTACCGAGACGACAGCCCCTTTGGGCCAGCTGGACCAAGGAGTGCTGTCTGTAAGGCAAGCCACGGGGACTGCCAGTTCATTTCATCCAGACTGAGCTGATTTATACCAATGCCCGGTCAAGGATTAAACCCTCCATCAAATTTTAACAGCCTCTTGTCCCTTTAACAGTCCGATTTTGAGCAGAAACCCTTCTTGGACCCTGCATGTCTCTATGGTAACACAACAAGATTGTTTTGTTCTATCTCACCGCATTGTGTGCATATTGAAAAGCGCAGTTAAGATATTTTGAAGTGGAGAGTCCAGATCAGCCAATTCTGAAGCCTTGCAAGAAAAATGATTATGCAAATGAAACTCCTAAAGGTGAATGGAAATGAATGCTTTCCACAACAATACGGGTACAGTATGAGAAATGAGAGCAGTGGTCTCAGCGAGGTGCCTTGCTCAGCAGTACAAAACCAACTACACGGCTTGCCGTTTTGCTTATCTCAGCAAAATGGTCTGGGACGGAATGGGTCACACTGGCAAAAGAATTTCTCAGTTTTGGGCCTGTGGCTACAACACACCAAAGATTGAGCATATCCATAGATTGAGCACAGCACACAGAATGTGAGTTTTGGAGATCTTAACTGGGTCCCTCTCACTTTAAGAAAAAGGAAACAAAGATGGAAAAGAACAGACACAGCACAGAGAGCCCTGAGTTCAGTAATAGAATCAGTAATTAAAACATTTGCTCACCTCCACCCTAAGAGGAAAGCTGCATCTCACATACTTCCCTAAGTGCCATCTGACTTGCAGCTGGTGGCTGTCTCTTGTGCCTCTTACTTGACGGTTTTCCCAAAAAGCATTGTCCCAAAAGGAGCTTGTCCTAGTGGGATACTGCATCTCCAGAGGACAGGGAACATGTCTCATACTGGAGGGCACAACCAGAGCCCAAGGAAGTTATCACCCCTTCCAATCACTGTTTCTTTTCTGTTTGGTTGGTTTCTGGTTTTTTTTTTCCATAGCTATCTTTCAGCTGTTTGACTGCTGTCATTGCATTCAAAATCTCGTTATAGACAATATGGAAATGGACCTTACATGTAAATCCAAGAATTTACTGTCAGCATAATTGAAATCTTAACAGTCTAATCAAAGAATTATTATTTGCCCAGATCTCATTATTGCAGAAAAAAAAGTAAAGAAGGAAAATTATTACCTAAAAAAAAAATATCTGAGTGCTAATTCATCTGGAACTATTTTACACACTTTTGCTGTCAAACACCCTTTCTTTCTCTTTGTAAGGGAGTAGGATGGTGCTGATGTGTTCTTTCTCCTCCATCTAAGGTCCATATGGAGATGTTTTTATACATTTTCTTGCAATGTTTTACACCTTACTCCTTCTTCCCCAGTCTGTAAGTCCACACTGTATCAAAATTTACTGCTTATAAAGAGTTTTACATATGTTGGAATTTGTTCTATTTTATTTTTTATAACCCTAGGACTGCTTTTGCCCAGCTCTGAGGTCCACATTTCTTCATCTCATTTCTAGCGAGCTGGGGTGCCCAGCATTATCCTGCACCCTCTACCTTATCACATCATTCCTGCTTTCCTCTGCACCGCATCCTCCGTCCCTTCTTTCAAGGTCTCAGTTATCACAGCACGCCTGCATTTCCCTATACTGCACCAGGAGCAGGGAATGTGTGACCTCCATCAAGGCTATCCTTTTGAAAACCGGGAGCTCTCAAAAGACAGGAGGTAGCAAATGGGTGCTGGCCAGCCAGAGACTGTGTGTTCTTCTGGGGGAACACACAGTCCTTCATACACAGCTGAAGAACTACGGAGGATCAGACTTTCTGGAAACCAATTGGAGTTTTTAGATTGGTAGCACAGATTCAACTCTATTTAGCTAAATTAAGTTCTTAATAATAAATTCACTTTTTTCTTCATCTGTACGTTCTTCAAAGGCATGCAGTGGACCAATCTATGGTGGGGGGGGAGCCTTATTACCAGTGGCCCCTTGGGGTGCAATTGGAATATGAATATGAAAAAATTCTGAGAAGTCCTAGTTACTGCTCCCAGTACCATTCTCTGTGTACAAATACGTCTAAAAATTGAGCTTTTACATAGATCAGATTCAAGTTTTTAAACTGAATTTTTAGAGAAAGTGTTTTTATTCATGTTGCGTCTTTTTGTGGAGATATTCTAGTCCTAGTGCTTCTCCAGTAGAGTAGGCATTTAAAAGCTTTTTTTTTCTTAAAGCTTTGAATTATGAGTGTTGCCTATAAGGCAACTCAGTTGAGGGGAAGAAAAAGAATATCTGGCAAATTAACAATCTCAGCAGGGTCAGCATTCAATTCAGACTAGGCTGCTCGGGGTTTAGACCAGTCAGTTCTTCAAAACCCCAAGGACAGAGACTTCACAACTTCTCCGGACAACCTGTTCCAGCGATTAATTATCTTCAATAAAGAGCCTGTCTCTGCCTTCTTGATGACCTCCACGTATGCAAGGACAGACGGCTGCTAGGTCCCCTGACCCTTCTCTCCTCCAGGCTGAAGACGCCCAAGTCCCCCATCTTCTCCTTGTTTGCATGTGGTAGAGAATCAAAACCTCTACAGCACTGCAATAGTACTTGATCTCAATCTGATTTAATCCATAGAGAATCACAGCAAGTTCATACTGGCACAGGGCTTGCTAACCAACTAAAGTCTTCTCAGTGTGGCAAATGCTTTTTCTGAAGTATCCACCCCCAGTCACTCAACTCCTGGTTTAATACACCACAGATTTCTTCTTCATCGACTCCAGTTACCAGGGATACTACATCTATAACAGTTTCAAGGCGGTGTCATCTCCAAGGATGAATCCTTCTTCTGAAAGAGAACAAGGCAGCTGGCTTTCTCTAGGAAGGCAAAAGCAAGCAGATGCAAACCAGATTTTTCAGAAGTACATCATAAATTTGACTTTGATGTTGCGAAGAGGCAGGTGCATAGTCCTTATCTTACCTCTCCCAGAAAGATTCCAGAGCCACAGAGCAGACCTTCATCCTCCCCAGACAAATAACACCATCAACTATTTGATAGTGTTGTTTGCCCCACTCCTTGTTATGTATTGCTACTAAAACTAGAGGGCTATGCAATTATGCATTCATGACGTTAGAGACAAAATTTCAAACCTTCTGCAATGGATTAAGTAAATGCAGCATGTAACATGCAACCAAGGGCCAGAATATGCCTTGGCCTGCAGCCCAATAAATGAATTCTTAAGGAGTTGGCATCTCACTTCCACACAAATTTAGCACTGCGGTCTTCTCTGCTCATTACCATTCCAGTCTGAAATACCGGGGAAGACTACGGGAAAACAGACACTTGGCAGAGATGTGAAGTTATTTCCCTGCATGATGATTTATGCAGCGATACTTCCTAAATCACTAACACGGAGAGTACAAACTGTGCAGTGAACAGGAGCCCCGAGGCGTGACATGAGGTGCACAGTGGAGCTCCCACAGCAGCCTTGCATATCCCGCCAGTATAACAAGCGAGGTCTTCAGTGCAGCAACAGCAATGAGGAATTTGGGCTGAAATCCATTTAACAATTTTGTTGAGTGTGAAAGGGCTGAAGTTTAGCTTAAGCCTGCTTTCCCTTGGTGCCTTCACTGGGCTTCTAGATATGGACACACAGCAAGAGTAGCTAATGCCCTCACAGGAGCCAGGAGCTCCAGCCAGCTGCTTTTCCTTATCCCCTTGGCCATGACTGCAATGAGGCACAGCAGCTTGTTTCTGACTGAGACAGGTGGCTTACTTTACAGGCAAAATTGCAGTCCTGTTTTGCAGTTTCAGCCCACCACAAGGCAGGAACACACGTGGGCCTCACAAGCAAAACTTCAACATCTGGTGATCTCGGCACCCAAAAATCCCATTGTCTACAGTATCACCAGACATCCATCTTCACACTTCTTCTCCTGCCCTCTTAAAAAGCCTTCCTCTTCTTACTCATTCCTGGGACCAAACCTGGACTCCATGATGGGAGGGAACAACCATGAAGACAAAAACTGGGGAATTTAGGGAATTGATCAAGAATTCACTATGCGTAAAAGTCTCACAGGTCCAATATTTCACTAGTGAGCAGCACTGCTTTCCAAAACAGTCTCAATACATTTCAGGTGCCGTCTCTCACACTGTGTCTTTATTTCCGTGTAGCAACAAGCATGCTGGAGCTGACATTCAGGTGTAGTATTCCTCTACTATACAGTCATACAAACAAAGAATGTGATACGCCTAATTGGAGGTGTTATCCAGGCTGTAAATTATATAATCCTGTCAAAACTGAATTAATCATATATATTTCACCAGCTCAGCTCTACTCTATCCATTAATCCCTCTTTACTGAGATGTATTCTAGTGTTACAAATAACTCATTGGTTTCAAAGGCATTTCTCCCCAAATCATCCCCACTCAGGACAGACAAGATTCAGATTGAGCCTTGGGCTAGTGGTGCTTTTCTAGACACAAAAACCCTGTACAACAAAAACTGTCTCATCTTTAATGCCTGATGGTCGTGAAGGGTTAGAAATGAGAGGTTCATGCTATTACAGAAGGGCAATTCCCAGCTGCATTAAAGGGACATGTCCTGAAAAGACTCATGATTTTAATGCTATGACATTTTTGTGCATAGAAATGCATTTGAGTCACTTTTAAAAGGTTGCACAGCTAATTCCATTTGAGCTCTCCACAGTTGGATCCATTGAAATGGAGGCAACTGTGTTCACAGTGGTACTATTGTTGCAGTTGTGAAGGCTTTAGGCCGTAGATGAGACAAAGTTTGTAGGGGAAGGAATTGTTTTTTATTAGATCAGCTAAGAAATGGAAAAAACAGAGCATCTTTTGGGTATGCAAAGCCTATTTTAAGATTCAAAACAAAATCTTTGGAGCTGAACACTGGGGAGCAGGGGAGCGGAGAATAGCTTCAACAAACATTTTAACTTCACTAAAATATTCCAGTTGTTTGTTTGTTTGTTTGTTTGCAACAGCAGTTTGCACGTGATGGGCTACAGAGTTATCAAAGCTCCTTCAGGATGAGCCACATAGATGAGCTTACTTTGGGACTTACGGAGAACAACTCCACCCCTAATCATTCCCAAAAAAGCTAATCTGGTGCACAGCTTGCTCTCATTCATACAGCACAACACACAAAACACTTTCCTTCTCCAACCAAAACCAAGCACCACCAGGTCACTCTTGGCTGAGAGAACAAGTGGTTATTCCCAAAGGAAAGTTCTTCAGCTGGAGTTCGGTTGACTTTTTGTTGTTCTTGTTTCTAATAAAAGAAATGAAACAAGAGATGACATGAGGAGAAATAGTATATATTTAGGAAGACTGAAAAGAAGCTAAAGCAGGATAATGTCACAAATTCAATTGGCAAAAAGTCAGGATTCCAGGATTGTCAGCCCTAATTTTCACAGTGCTTGGGAAATACATAATGTACACAGTTTCATGTTCCTCCAAAAGAGGGCAAGGTCTGCACTCCATAACCCAACGTAATCAACCCTTGTTATAGAAGTCATGTGCCTTTAGGAAGGGAAGAGAAGAAGACTTCACTTGCGAAGATAATGTATTAAATGTATCTATATGCAATCTAAGCCAAAAGTTTTTGGCCTCTTCTAAATGTATGATGTAAGCACTCACTGCTAACTTTGCATCATATGGGTTCTATAAAATTCCCACAGTACAGAAGAAGGGAGAAAAACCTCTCACTCAAGATTACATTAGAGCTGAATTGAACACTAAGATGTGCAAAGGCACTGGCTGAAAGTCACTTCCTTTTTTGCTCTAGACACTGCTCAGTACTTTCAGTATGGAAAAATGCTGCGCCTGAGGCTCAGAAAGGTCTGCAATTGCCCACCAGCGAGTGCCAAATATGCACAGTGAAAAGAGGCAGAGCAGAGTCCCCACAAGCTAACCCAGAATAAAAGCATTTGCCCAACTCTTCCCAAAGCAGATGGTGCTTGGTAGCTTGCCTGGGCTGGAGCTACAGCAGAACCTTACCACAGGAACCAAACTAAGGCTTTTTTGGCTTCTATTTAAGACCCATTGACACCAGAGATGACCCAACCCAGTTTCACAATTGGCCTTGTTTATATAACAGCAACCAGCAGCAAAGCTGCAAAGGAAGACTTTTGAGGCTCTGTCGCCTGCCTCTATTAACAGCATTTCCTCATTTAGCCCTGACAAGTTCCCTAGCAACATCCTTGTGTGCACATTAACACATGGATTCGAATTTGCACAGACACCTATAGAACAATCAGCTATGGGAAGGGCTGGAAAACTTTGCTTTTATGTTGGATCTAAAGGGGAATCAGTTTGCTTCAAGAATCAAACCCCATCCAAGTGGCAAACGCTAACATGCTAGTAACATATTTGTGAACCCATGGAGCTCTATGGAAAGGGAAACCTGTTGAATCTGATTTCATTATTGGCATTTGCTGCATACGAAGGTAGTGAGTTATCCTTTCCCTGTAGCTTTCAAAGAAGGTAGCTGTCAATACACTGAATAATGCTGTGAATAACACATAAAGAAGTCCGAGTGGCCGGACAGTCAGACACTGTACATGGGGTTAAAAGGAGTAAAAATTCATTTCTACACAACCTATGCCAAACCCTGTGTGTCTCTCTGTCTGCTTGGGCAGCCGGACGTTACCCTCATTTCTCACCACCAGAGACAGTGGCTTTCTTGCCCAAACCAGCTAGCATGTGGGTTTACCTTCCCCAGTACTGCTTCACTGAATCCACCAAGGAAGCAGAACTTGCCCAGTCTGCTGCATAGATTCAAGCCACTCATTTTATACATCATAAAGTGTCTGCTGGTATGGGAGATGAAGGTTCTCCATGTGCCCAGAGCAAAATCTCTGTAACTTGCGGAAAAGAGAAGCTCCTCTTTCTTAAATCTTTCTTGCAGCAGACATGTGGATGAATATCACATCTGTCTGGGGCAGGGCAGAAATCATGCCAAATTCCTCATACCACTGAGGTATACCAGCACCTCCCAGATCAGCCACATTTACCTACCATATTTGCCACTCACATAACACAGAGCTGCATAACTGGCTCAGGCTGAAAACACTTGGAGGTTCCTAGGCAAGCAGGGAGTATTTTGGACACTTTTCAAGATCATCCAGTCAACCCTGAGGTCACAAAACTCCCAGTCCACCTCACTTTGTGTTTCCTTTCACGGTAGGGTTAATCTGAACTATAATTTTTCATTCAGCTGGAAAGTGATTTGGAGCACACTGAGTCCCAATCCTGTTTCTTGCCCTGCTAAAGCTTCATGCTTTAGAGATGTGTATGGTGCCAGAAAATTGCCTTGAGCTGAAACAAACGGTTTAGGGAGAGCACTTTGCTTTTGAAGCTAAGACAGCACAATCTTGCATCTTACCTATAGAGTTTCTGAGAAACACCCTGATTTGCTACTGCCTTTCCAGTGGGGTTTCCAAGCCCCATGAACGGCTGATGTCCATGTGCAGAGCTCCTTCAGACTTGGGGGGAAGCTGGTGCCTTGCAGGTATGTGCCCTGCAGTGAGGGTCCAAAATAAAGCCACTGCCAGGAAGTGCATCTCTCTGATTAATGCTCTCAACCTGTCTGTTGACAAAAGCAGCAAGAGGATTTGCAATGCCTAAGCACATCATCATCACACTTTAAGAGAATCCATCTCCAAGAAACAGTGTAAATAAGTAAAGTTTTACAAGTTAACAGAGTCTCCTAATTGAAGTAACTCTTGTAAATTAATAACATTGAAGTAAATGTGCAAAGACTCAGTGGAGTTTCTGGAAGATGTCTAATAAAGTCCAAGTTTACTGAAGTGCCCAGAGGAACTGGTCCCCAAATCTTAGTGTAATTTGTTGAGACACTAATGATAGCTAACTCCTAGAGGTTTATTCTAAAGCACAGGTATGAGGGCAGGAGAACCACCAGTAAGTCTTTCCTCTTGACCCAGCTAGGTCCTTACATTCCTACAGCCTTGCAGCCTCACAGTGAATGGTGGGGTCCTTCCCCTTCCTTCAAGATCCTGCAATACAACAGTGAGAAACCAGCCTTGGGGCACGCTTCAGAACCAACAGGGAAAGTCTCAGGGGCAACCTTGCTTGTCACTGTTTCTGCCAGAGGGTGCTTCATCTTATAAAGATCACGTCTTCCCACCCTCTGAGAAGGCGTTTGGTAGTTTAACACCCATTGGTGAAACATGAAAGAATGCTTTCTATTGCTTTCCTTTTATACCTTTTTACTTTGCCTTCTCCCACTCCAGCCACTGCTATCTCAGTTGACCTAAGGAGAAACTGCATCTGAGTGAATAATCTAGAGTCAATGTACATTTTTAAATAAACTTTTTCTTTCTTTGCTCATGGATGTTCATTTACAGCAGTTCTTACTACTGCATTCACTGTTTTAAGCTATGAGGCCATCCATACTGTATTTTGACTTTAATGGCCATGAATATTCACATTTTCAGTCATTTTGCTTGGAGCTTGTCCACCATAAACCTGTCCTGGTGTTACATTAAGTGGAAGGCTCCTCTCCTTTGCTATCACTCTACAGAATTGGAAATTCCTTGTGATGACCCAAGTTAAGTTTCTGTGAAAATTACGAATTAAAAAACAGATCTAAGCCACTTCTAACAGGCATGGCAATGCTCAGGGTGGAAGAAGATTGCTCTCTTTTCACTAATCCAGGGCAGGGCTGTGAGTGAGAATGGTTTCAGGCAATGGAAAGGCGTCTTCTTTCAGACAGCCCCAACAGTGGAAAAGCAGATGTACCTCAGCTTGCTCTTGCTCCCCCTGTAAGGACACTGGGATCCAATGGACTTCTAGGAGAGCAGTTCACAGACACCTCCCCAAACTCAAGTCATGGGAAAAAAGTCAGCACAAAATCAAATAGATTAGCTTAAGGCAACAAACTAGTTGATAACCTGAATGATTTTATACAGCTCAGGCTGAGGAACAAAACATTCACAGCTTCTCTGGCAGATTGACAGGGCTGGTAAATCCCAACAAGTGGCAGCATGTTGGAGCAGCTGTCTTTCCTATTAGTACAGCAACCTCTGCTCACCTGTGGATGCTTGAGGTGAAGTCAACTGGCATCAACCCCAGACCAAACCTGCCAATGCAGCACACTCCACGCTTGCAGCAGTGGTCTGCTGTGCCCAACCCAATGGCAGTAAAGGGAAGGACAAGGGCTTCCACTATATGTAGAGGGCTTCCAAGCTCCAAAGATTTCCGCATCTTACCTGCTTAGGTAGAAACTAATCCAATACACAAGAAGAAGCACAAAAACACCAAGGGGCTCCGCGTGTGCTTGCATTAAAATGCCTTGAACTAGCAGCTGTAGTCTAGTCTAAGTCACGGGCAGTTTGGGTCATCGAAATATACCTGATTTGTGACTCCACTGGACTGCAAGTTGTGACTGTGTGCTCCCCCTGCCCACCCCACACCCTCCCCCTTACCATTTTCCTTCCCTCAACTCCCTCCTTTCACCTGCCTTTGCAGACAAGGCCTTACACAGTGGAAAATGAGCAACACCACTGACAACACTTTTGCTAAGACAGGTTAACGACCACAAATCTGCCTCAAACTTGGGGGCTAAAAGAACTGATAACTACTTGTTCAACAGCTGAAGGCCAATTGAGCATGAGCAGAAAAAAAAAAAAAGCAACTTATGACTATGAGTCAAACATCTGGCCCCATAAATACTAAGGAGCCCAAGAGCCCCCTTTCAGCTTTCCTATATGGCAGCTGGCTACATGACAAAATCTCCTCTTGAGTAGGGACACCCCTTGAGGTTAAATATGTGCAGAGATCCTGTACTTCTTGACATCAAGACACCTTGCTGATACAGATCCTCAGTAAGTGACTAATTGTTCGTATTAGGCTTCGTTAGCCTCACTAAGATCACATATCTTAGATTGGTTTTAGGCTTTGTAAGCCTTGCCAAGATTATATCTTATATTGATTATGCACATATAATCCCTTTGACATAAACCACAGACCAAGTCTGGGACTAGGAGTGGATCCAGACACACCTAGGCTCCTTACCTCTGTGGTTCAAGGAGTTTAGAAAACACTTTGAACCTTGTAACTAAATGGAAAGGCCTCTTATGCGTTTATCCAACCCTGTATGCAGTAAATAATCAAATGTATCGCGCCACCTCAAATCTTCAGTTGCTGTTAAATCACTACATTATATTACATCAATATGCATATTATAGATTCTTTCTTACAAGTGCAGTATAGTTCAGTTTGTTTCCATCTGTGATGCAAGTATGGTGCTGATAAATGCTAATAGGTTTGTGCTGAATATGGACTGAGGACACCTGAACCTGACAAGATCTTCAGTGCTTTTGGGTGTAAATTTGGGTGTTTTCAAGGTACAAATGTTCAAAAACAACCCCCCTCCTTCCCACAACTACAAACTCTGCAAGATTATCAGCGCCCTGGCTCCCCACTGCCTAGCTCCTTTTCCAAGATCCACTGAACTACGATGCTCCCCATGTCTCCTGTGGAGTGGCACAACTCACACAACACCAACCACCCTTTTCCTCCTCTTCTTGTTCCTCCCAGAGTTTCTGGTCTCTCCTCTGCTTCTTGGACCCAACCCAGCCCATGGCTTGTTCCCTCAAGGAGCCCACGAGAAGCACTCCAGCACCAAGCCCAGCACAGACAGCAGGATAGAAATCTCAGACACGTACAATTGGATATGCTGTCTGTGGGTTCAAAACAAAGGAAATACATTCCTTTCACTTGGCTTTTAAGCCAAATATTTCTGAACTTTGCAAGACAGATATGCCGTGCCACAGCAAGGTCTTGCTCTTAACACTGAAACATGAGTAACATCCTTTTGGCAAGTAAGTGCCTGTCTGTGGTAGAACAAAGAGACTTCTTTGCCAATGCATCAAGCAGAAGAGGAATTGTACTTGCTTGCATGCCCAAGACACACTGCAGAGAAAACAATGCTGAACCCTGGGCAATGTTAAAGTGTCAAAGTCAGTTCTCCCTATAGGAAATTCTATTCCAGGCTTGTGGCATCTGGAGACTTACAAGCTACAAGTCCCACAGGAAAGCACAGAGGAGATGCTCATATAGGGAGAAATATGTATTTACAGTGCATCCATATTGTGCAGCTGCACTGTGTATTATTACTCCAGCTTCTCATTTTTTTAAAGCCAGATCACTGCAGAAAGGAAAGAGCTCAAATTCAACGGTCTAATGGAACATCGAAATATGAAGGTTGCTTGCTTTAAAAAAAAAAAAAAAAAAAAAAAAAAAGCATGAAAGCTATTGGTAAATCTAGCAAAATTGATTGGTGTATAAAATCATTCCAGTCAATAGATATAAAGGTGAAGGAAGCGGTGAGAAACAGCAGCTGAAGGTGCTGATAGATAGAATAAGAGAAGATAAAGGAGCCACTCAGCAGTGCTCCTCTCCTCCCTGAGGAGCTGAGCTAAGCCACAGAGTTTTCTGCAGCCTTGTATTTCAGAGAACAGGGACCCTAAGACATACAGTAATCCAGGACTGTCCTGACTCTCACAAAGGCCCAGTCATGCCCATTGTTGCTGGCCAGATTTCCAGCCCTGCTTATCTGGGGACTGGCTCCTCTCTGTCCACTCGGTGGGTCCCTGTGGAAGTAGGTTATGCCAAGACTAGCTGTCACAGCATTTCAGACCCATGCTGCCTTTGCTGGAAGGGCAACCAAACTTTTGCAGGAAAGTGAGGTGTCAGGCACTCCTGGCTTCCACCACTCTCATGCCACCAGCTGGTCTAATTTCTCTTGACATTTCTTCCTTAATAACAACAGCAACATTTCAGGATTAATTAAGCCAGTGAGTGAGTCTCAGAAGAGAACATATATCTGCCGTGATTTGCCCTCACCTAAAAGCCAGAGAGCTTTTCCTGGCATGGGGAGGAAAAAAGGTGAAGGCAGTGGGAATGGCACCCTCCAGAGGAAGAAGCATAGCGGGCAACCTTTAGCTGGTAGGGTGCTGAGGAACACCGCCAAGGCTTTGTCACTTGAATCTGATACCAAGCCCTGCTAAGCACCACCTCCACGCTCAAGGACAATGATTCAGGTTCCAATCCCCAGCTAGGAGCTGAGACTTGAGTCGTCCACTCAGCTTAGCAGGCCTCAGTGATACTCAGTGCAGCTGTACCTGCAGAAACACAGATCAAAGCAGGAGAAAAGGCACTTTGAGACCTCCCAGAATTTGGACAGTATTGTGAGAAGATGACTGTTAGAAATGACCGGGATGTTCTCACTTCCCCTTCCTTTTATTTGCTTCTCTCAATTCCAGCCCTGCTGCAAAGCCTTTCATCCTTCCGGAAGTCAGACAAGGAACCATAGGCAGTATCTTCTGTGCTTATGGTTCAGCATTAATCCATACAAGTTGAGCCTTGTCACTTTCACCAAAGCACCATGTGGCCAAGTAATAAGAGAAATCTGCACATAAATCTGCACAATTGTTGTAATGTTTTCAGGCAGAGAAGGTATATTTTAGTAATAAAAAGGAGCTGTCTCAGTAACCAGCAATATATGTAGGAAGGATAGACGTGTCATAACATCCAGTACAGACATAATTATCTAAATACTGGTGGTGAATGATTATCGAAAATCCTGATTTGTGAATCACAGTCTTCTGCTTGTCGTTATATGTCAGTATCTGGATAACTATGGAAATGATAGGCTGAATGTATTCTAATTTTAGCAAAGATTCACATTTGTCCAAAAGACTTCACAACAGTATATTTATCACTGTGCTCTTAAAATTAATCCTCTCGTCAGAGATCACAGAGAGAGATCTCTGCATAACGAAGGAGACCACCTACAGGAAGAATGATAAGGAATTTGCTGCAAAACCTGTAACTCATTAGATAAAATTGTTCATTAATAACTTTCAAAAAAAATCTATGGAGAGACAACAAGATTGAGATGCAACTCATGTACAGAAAAAAAAAAAAGAGTGTTACATAAGCAGTGAATGATTGAGCCCACGTTACTAGGTAGTAATATTGGAACAACAGCCTCTAAGCTGTGTTGTACAGATGTTACGATACAGGGTGTTAAAGGGTTTGACCTTATTTGTAATACTCTGCATCCTTCAAAAGCTACGACAAAGTCTCAGATGAGATACTCAGCCATATTTCTGCTCCATTTCTATCAAAATTAATGTGCCTATTTGGCAGAAGGCAAATCAACCAAACCAGGCTGGGTATAGAAGAGCATAAAGGATGCTTACAGATCTGTGTTATTTCTATATGTGACGTTGTAAACACCTAGAGCTGTGGATTCCCTTCCTTGGAACAATCCTGATGTATATTGGTTTATACATTAATCATACAGATATGATGGTATATAAAACAAATTCCAGTAAATCTCTAGATACACTCCGATCCCAAAGTTCAAGCCTGACTCCAAATCCAAGTCCTTCCACGCCCCACCACTTATGAAGGGCTCCATCTCTGTCAGGGTCCGTAATATAGAGGCACTATATCTCCCAAGACACGGCATACAATTCTCAAGGTCACAGTACATCCTTAGGCACACTCCATCTGCATCTACACCCCACAGCTTATTGCGCTTTAAGCCTGTCCACATGGTAAGTGGTTTTCTAATACTAGCCATAATTTTGCACCCAGTTGGCATGTGGAAGGCTATATTAAGCCCAGACGATTAATGCTGTGTTTGCTGAGAAGCAAGAAAATAGTCTCTGCGCTATTATACTCTGTCAGCTTTCCCAAACACTTCAGGCAACTAATTCTGAGGACTTTTTGACTGAATTGACATAAAATGCATCCTTCCCCTCTTGTTGCTTTTTAAATGTGCTGGGTTATTTTTATACTGCAGTCTCAGAGGTCGTTGGCAAGAACATGTTCTGCTTCCCACAAGGCACTCGAGGAAATTTATGAAGACAGTCAGGTCCCATTTGTTCTGGTCACTCTTGGTGGGTTTAAACGTCAGCAGAACATGAATGAGCACCAAAATGCTGTTTGTCATCAGCAGCCCCCTGGAACTGTCCGTGGGGAGACATTTTGGATCAGTCATAGAGGTTGTTGCTTTCACAGCTGCATGAAGAAAATATGGTCATCGGTAGATGTGGAACTGGAGATAGACCATCTGGAAAGAACTAAGGAAGATCTAGGAAATGCATCACAGCAAAACTGTGAGATGTCATTTATAAGATAAGCAAGGTGGGTGCAAGATGTAAGAGAAGTCCATATTTGCATATACTTAGCACATGCTAACATTCTGGGACTGAATATTTTGTGAATACATCATTCAGAAGAGATTCCAGCTCATGACTTGTTTTCCAGATAATTTATCCATTCTGCTGGTGTGAAACGAAGTGGAAGGACTGTTCTTAAATACCTAGCTGATGTTCCCAGAGAAACAGAGATTACGGTTTGGTAACCTCTTTCTATGGGAGCTTGCTGTTATTGATGGACAGGGTGCATGCCAAGGTGAGGTTTGCAGCTCAGGAGCGAGTGTGCAGATACAGCCAGGGATATCAAATACGTAGGTTACTGTTTTGCAGTCTCGGGTTGCTTTGTAATATCATAATCAGTGAGACTTTCATTTCTCTGGCTCACGTCATCCAGGCAATGGGGCTTCAGCAATTCTAAACAAAAATCTCTCTGAGGACAACCAATCGTATCATTGATTTGTATGCACAAAACGAGGTGTTGCTCAACTGCAACATTGTGACATCCACAGAATATCGGATACAGTGCTACAGGAGTGAGAACTGGATGTTTAAACTCCCCACTGCAAATTAACTGTCTCAGCAGTATTTCTACTGTCCACAGAGTTGCCACCTCTTAACCAATAAACCTTTTCCATACGGATGCTGTATTTTGCTTGCTGTCTTCCCATGAGCTTTGCGAATAGGCAGTTCCAGTGGTGCAAGCTCCTCACTTGGAACAGAGAGGGTGTTGATGAAAGCTGCTTTCAAGTCAGTTCAAGCCCTCTTGGATCAAATGATGTTTGGGAGACAGAGGACCTTCTGTTGCAGCAATTAGAACGGAGTTGGTTGTTTTACTGTGGTTTGCGATGTCAGCACAGTCATGTGCACTGTGCAAGAGACAAAAGGGCCTATACCACTGCTGCTGTGAGCTCCCATTTCAGTGGGAATTCTAGAATCTGTTTAGTTTCTTAGAAACAGACATAGAATAGATTGTTTAAATCTGATATTTCTGGGTTTGCTCCTAAGACTTCTTCTTACGGAGAGAGCTGGCAACATACTTTCCACAGCAGCCAAGCGGGTAAATTAGTCCTGAGCAATGTAATTTCTGAGTAAACTAGGGTTCACAGGCAGAAGAGTATGGTCAAAAATAAAAGAGCAGTCAAGATATTCTTCTCTTGCCATCTAAGATGTCCTAATGTTAGAAGTAATTGTGCTCTTCCTCATTTCTGACAAATTCTGAGTTGGCAAAGAAGTCCAGGGCCCTTCCTTCCTTTCCTGCTGGATTGCTGGGCCAGCTTCCCAGCTCAAGAATTTACTAAGGGACCAGGAATTTTGTCTGATGACCATTTTCTGCCTGTAGTATTGTCATAAATAACTCAATAGAAACTTCAATATGACAGATTGCATCTTCTTTTTCAGGTAGATCCCCTCAGTGATGTGATTCATTCAAATGCTGAGCAGCCATTTGCCTTCTAAGACAGATGAACACTATGGAGACCTTTTTATTCATGTCACTGGAATGCTGAAAGGCAGCCTGTTACAAAATCAATACAAAAGCTTCGACAAAGAGGGAGGAAACAGTTTGTCCTCCCTATCCTGGCTGTATAGGACAATACACTGACAAGCTGGGCAATGTCAACAAAACACTGGAACAGATGCACAGAGGTGCAGAGCCTTTGTCACTTCGATGCTTTGAGAACAGGTTATACAGGATGGGTGCTGGTGAAGCAGCCCATGCCTTTTGGAAGGAGATTGTTTAGGATAACTTCTCAAAGTCTCTTTAGGCCTACAGCTCACAAGACACACCAGGAGATGGTCAGGTTCAGAGCCCTTTGAGCAAGCATAAGTAAGCCAGGACAGACAGGATCACAAATGCATTACTGTGAGATCCACAGCCCACACTGCCCTTACTTCTGCATTCCCAAACATCTCCTGGAGACAGCAGGGGTTCAAATGTGTGGGAAAAACAGGACTGCTCCTTGGTATTCAAACAGTGGGAAGCCCCTCGGATTTAGATGGGGAAAAAAAAAAAAAAAAAAAAAAAAAGCCCTCAGCCTCATGCAAAAGCACTGTGAAACTCCTTATTTGAGTTACTTGATGCAAAATATCTCTCTGCTCATTGGTGCTGCATCTGCTAAATCAAGTGCATTACTTTCTCTAAATCCTTCCCATTGTCAGCGGGTTGCCTCTTACTTATGGCCATTGTCCCTTTTGTTTATACGGAGGAAAGAAACATAGCAGAGAGCTTTTGTGTAATGAGCCATCACATTTAAACATCATTTGTCTCAGCTGTTTTCCTTTTCTCATCTACCTTTGCTCGTTACACTCCACCCTGCTTGGCCATTAAGAGCATAATCATGGGGAGTAAAAGCATCACGAGACTCCTTGTACCAGTGTGATGCTGTTACCTGCTGCTTCCCCCATGTTCACCATCTCTGATGGGACTGAGTTTGCTTAGCATCAGAGCCAGGGTAGCAGCAGTTTTAGAGATGGCTTTCCCTGAAGGACAAACAGCTGAAAGCACACTTTCCCCATACGGAACAGGGTTTTGGCTGGATTTTCTTGGTGCTGCCTGTGACGTTCACCTTGTCCTTTTGCATGTCAGTCACAGCCAGTTGCCAGCCCCTTGCCTCTGCAGAGGGTGTGGGGTGAGGGAAAGAGCCAGCAGTCTGTTCTGTACAGATGGCACATCAGCTGTGATAACACGCACTGGGGACAAGGAAGAAAAACAGAAGCAGCGAGGTGGAGGACTGATATTTGCAACTCTATGAAGAGGTGCTTCAGGAGATACCCCACCTTGAGAGTCCTCCTGTGCTTCCTTCCCCAGCCAGGAAGTACATCAGATTTAAGCCAAGCAACTGGGGAAGCAACATTTTCAAGAACAGGACAAACCTTGGCGTAAGAAAGTCAGTTTGGGAAAGGAAAGCTATACCTATCAACCACTACCATGGTTCAGTTTTAGTACAAAGAACTACAATGAAAACTCAGAGTCAATGTCTGGTATTTATCTCCATGGCTTAGACTTCTCGTATTTTCTCAGCTGTCCAACTTGTAGACATTCAGATGCTTGGTGGCACTTTCCAACTGTGAAGACAGTGCCAGGACCAGAAAGGTGCAGCTGTACCTAGTGGAACCCGTGGCTTGCATTGCTGTCTGCATGGAGGAACATGTCTGATGAGTTTGTTATGTAGCAACTGGTAAGTCAGGGTCCCAGTGGTGGGCGATGGCAGCTGTGGAGCTGACATTCACCTGGCTGGTGAGCAAACAGCTGAGTTGATCAGTGAGCATATGGCGCTAAAGGGACAGCTTATTAGACTTGCTAGAAAGGCAGGTCCTCAAAGGAAGTGGCTCACAGTTGCTCCATTAGCTGAGCTTATGTTTCTGGGCTGTATCAGTCAAATCGAGGTTTTGCATGGTACTTCATCCCAGGACAAGTCAAAGACTGTCAGTACAGCAAAAAAAAAAAATGGAAAACTGCCTCTGAGGAAGACATTTCTGAAAACATACCATAACCAAATCCCTACGGAGATGGTCAAATTTCAGTCTTCTTCACAGACCACTAGGCATACTCAGCAGACACTCCAACCTCTCACCAGTGATGTGGTTAATATCAACCTCATATGAAGATCATCTACTGTTTCTCATTCAGTCTTTCTATGAGCTGAAGGCAGACAGGTCAAAAGATATGTACACTTTTAGCTGTGCATATCCCACTTTCTGCCAACTCAACGTAACTTTGGTCACTGCACTTTGGTCACAAGGCTCACAACTGTAAGTATTCATCTGGCAGAGTGAAAAACCGAGTAATCCCACTTTTCAAATGGTTGGCAAATGTGTTTCTTTGTCACCACCCAAATCCCCAGCACACATGGGTACGCAGAGTGCTGAGCCCATCCTTCCCAAGGCATCCCTGGAGAAATCCAAGATTAGGCTGCATGGGTCTCTGAGCAACCTGATCTAGATGTAGGTGTCCTTATTCACTGCAGGGAGTTGGACCAGATGCCGTTTAAGGGTCCCTTCCAGCTCAAACCATTCTATGAAAGCAGCAGATTATGTGCACCTGTGAGCTCACGAGTCCATCTGGAGATGAAATGCCTGCTTCTCCAAGGTTTAACCTCACAAGCTCTATGAAAAGGACTGGACCTCTTCCATAATGCAATCCTATTCCAGTCTTAAAGGAGCAGAAGAGATGCATCTCCCCAACACTCACTTGATGTTCTTCATTTCCCTCTCCTCTTTTCTCTTCCCATCCGGACTGGAAAATATTCTTCCAACCTTGTTAATTATTCTATGTACCCTACCTTCAGAGGGAGGGAAGGGACTTTCAGAACATCGTGTCCTACAATGGCACAACAGAGCTGATTCCTTTTTTATGTAGAGCTTGATCCAGAGCCAGGGAAGTCTTTCTTGCTCCAGTTTGGTTCTCGTAGTCAAGATCCAACTTATTCTTTTTAAGCTATACCTTTTTTATGCAGCAATACTCTCTGCTTTTGTCTATGTGGGAAAATTTTACCCTTGTAAGCTGGGCTATAAGACTGAAAACTATGTAGTTTTACTATTGAATGTATGAATAAAAATTCCCTTCCTCCTTTGTTTTAGTGATGTTTTGGAAGAGGCTTAAATTAAACCAAAAAGTCATTTGTTCTAAAAGAATGCCTGCAGGGGACATAAACCAATAGCGCCTTAATTATGCTTGTATGCTCATTTTGATTGCTTTAATGTCTCTAATTACAGTGGTAACACTTCTCCAGTTTGACAAGCTGGGAAGACTATTTGGCTCAACCAAGGATGCTGGATTACGCGTTATGGGACCACCTTCCAAAATAGCTTGCTTCTGCCAGCTTGGAACGAAAGGATGCTCTCATTGGCATCCTGTTATTTCAGCCTGTTCTTCCTTTGGAGCACTGATGATGAGGTAGCATTTTCAGTGACAGTGCAGTGGCAATGAAAAAGCTGCTATTGCTGCTTTTGGCAAGAAAACTTTGTGGGCATATGCAGAATCCTGGAAAATAAAGCTGTAAGAAACCTCAAAGAACAATCTATGCTCTCCTTCCAGGAGAAGACAACATCATTTTGACATGTTCATCATAAATCCTCTAGAGGCAGAAGGCCTCAAGCCATTTATTCCTATGTAGTATTACTGTGCCATTAGTAAAGGCTTCTCGATGTCTAACTGAATCTTTCTGCTATTTAAGCCAATTATTCTCCTATCTCACAAGAGACATGGCAAAAATGATTACTTTGAAGCATATTAAGTTCAATACAAATTAAACAGTAAAGACCGGACTGTGAGTGAAGTATCTGACAACTGATACTTAAATACATCTGGATGGAAGCCATAGCCCGTGCAATTTTTAAGGGCTCTCCATAGACTCTATAAAGTGCTAAAAAACATCACTGCAGACAATTTTAATCCAATTTACTTAGATGGAAGAGAAGGACAGGAGTTTTTTCCTAATGCCTGCAAAGATGTGTTTGACATATATCCAGAAATATGTTAATTCAGATCCCTTAATAATATAGTCTGAAATATAATTTAATTGGTAAGCAATAGATGACATTTCTATCTTACTAAATTTAATACGTACTATCTGACTCCTTTTGAACGCTAGCAAGCTTTGAGTCTAGTGCTACCTACTGTTCTTTAGAGGTACACCTAGTATCAGAATGACCTCTGTTGGTATTCCTTTTCCAGCAGATCCTACGAAATGGTACCTCCAGCCTCCAAGGCACTGGTGACTGGGAAGACATCACCCCCAGAGCTAACAGCACACCAAGCTAAAACTGGTACCTATTTCAAGGGCTGGGCTGGGACTAACAAACTAGAGCATATTATTCCATGCCATTCATGGAGGAAGGCAAAAAGATCTTCCAAAATGTGACCCGCTTCTGAATGACAGCCTATGAACAGCCAGTATTTCTTCCCGTTGCCAACACTACTTCTCCTTCTGTTCTCTATGCCATCGATACTGCTCCTTTGTATTTAAATTTGTGTATTTCACATTTTCTTGCATGTATTCATTCCCATTACTTTAACTCTATAGGAAGAACTGTTTTGTTCTTCTTAAATTGTTATTCATCATCTTTCTGGAATGCATCTTTGGTGAAGTGTGGAACGCTGCTGTTCTTCACTCCTGTGCCCTCCCAGCCACCAGCAATTTATGAGGAGCAGTTTGAATCAGAGCTAGCATCTTCATATTTAAAGACCTCAGTGGATCGTCTTCCAGGAAACATGCACAGAAAGTTTTTAGTCTCTCAGCTTCAAGAAAGCAGTATATAAGGTCACCAAATAATGGAGAACATATTAATGTTTTTCTTTGAATAACATTTCTCTTTTACCAATTCAGAACCTTAAGGGCTTAAGAAATCCCTCGGCACATTACAAAGGCCACGTTACAATCAACAGAAAGTTCTGCTTCACTCTTCCTGCCTTTGGTCCTTAATCCCTGGAGCAGCTGAGGGTGTACAATGTGGCCAACAATTACCAGTTTATTATTCCTGAGCAGGTCAGTAAGACATAGCACAAATATACATACACTCAAGTGCTGGACTGAGATGACAGTGCAGAACTTTGTTCTTTTACTCCTTGGGCAGGTTTGTGGAGACCTCTCTCCAAACTCCAGTGCCAAGGATAGGTAGCGTTAGGTTACCAACACAGTGTATAGTCTACTGTATAGCTCAAAGATCCTGCTGTCCAACCTATGACAGACAGGGAATTTGTCATATATCCATCTCTACTGTATTTATATAGATGTAGTCAAAGGAAAATGTAGCACTGCTCATCTCGGTTGGCACCTCTTACATCAACTAGTTCAGCTAGTTACTAGCCTGACCGAAAATAAAGTCTGTGTTAAAGCACGTCATTAACAGATGAGATAAGCCAACACTAGCAGTCCTTAACATAAGATGAGTCAAGATTTGGGCACATTCTCATGACCCACAAGGGTTTTGTCACCATTAGTCACTTTTGGGTGAAGACAGCCCAGAAACAAGGGCAGGGAAAAGGAAACACAACAGAAATCAAGAGACTAACACTTATGATACGTGTCAGCAGTTCAGCACTATTTTCAGTCTTTGTCCTGGATCATACACATGCTCTGGTCTATACAGCCACCATCTTAGATCAGCTCTCTCTAGCCACCAGTTCCCCCAGCTCCAAGAAAGAACATTGGGTCCCATTTCTCTAGGCACCAGACCACTCCTGTTTCTGCAGAGAAAAGGAGCTATTCGGAGTCAGGTGAAGCATACGCTTGCCCAAGCTTTGCATTCATGAAAGTTAAGGTAAATTAACCAAAGATGTTTCATGAATGCGTATGAATCAAAGCACATTAAGCCGTGTGTGGACATTCGGGGATAAAGTGACCTTCCTTTACTTTGTTTAATTGTCACCACAGTGAATTGAGGCTGTTTTCTTTCTGTATTAGAGCACTCACACAGGGGTTTAATGCACTTCGACTTCAGTGCATTAACTCACACCTCACACTAATTTGTCTTAACTCTCCATGTAAACAAGCCCTTAGAGGACTGGTTTTTTTTTCCTCTCTCGTGTGACAGTTCACTTTATCACAAAGCGAAATGTGTTGAGGAAAACTATTTGCAGTGATTTTTCCCCCAGTTGTTCTACAGTTACATCTTTGTTGTGAATTACTGCAGAACTTCTCCCTCTGCTTAAGTTTGCCTGCTTTTTTCCACTTTACAACAGCTATATGTGAATGGTTCATAATTAGTAAAGCATGATCCCTCTCTAGGGATGATACAGGATGGTTGGTCTGGACAACAGGTCAGGTATGGAGAGATCCAAGGAGGTTAGCTGCTGAGCTCCAAGCCACACAGGATTATCTGCAGCTGAGCACAGAAACTGCCCCCTAGAAACATCTTTTCTCTTTCCTCAGTGTTTTTTTTCTCATTAGAAATAGTCAACGGGCTTCTTCAAACCTCAGTATCATGCCAGTTGTGTGGGAAAGAAAACGAGAAAAATTACTGCCATCTCCTGTGAGGAGACAAATCTTTCCCCCTTCCTCTCCCCCTTTTCCTCCATCCCCTGTTTTTACTTAAGAGCTGTAGAAGAACTTCACATTATGATACTGAAGCCATCACAGTTGAAACAGACAAAGCTGGAGTGAGGAGGGAGGTGATGGAGGCTGAGACAATGTATTTTTAGTCATTTCGATGAATTATGGAGACGTGAAGTTGATAATTTATTGAAGAAGGGAAACGGGGGACTCTATGTAAATGTTTTCAGATGAATAATTAATGTGGCTTTCTAGCATCAGGGGGTCTTTAATTAAAGCCTCTGTTAAACAAGGCAAGGCAGACGGGCCCATCTCCTCGCAGCAGCTAATTGCACCTTTCCCATGTATAGCTATGATTCAGAAATGAAGCATCATTTGCATCCATAAAGAAGGACAGATCCCACCTGGGGTGAGTGGTGGAAGGCTGTGGAGACCAGCTCAGTGGCCCCGGGGCTGAGCTGGTTAGTCTCACATTTTAAATTAGTTTCACATACAGGCCAAATGAGAGGGGGTAGGGGAGCAGGCTGGGCAGAGGAAGGAGGGGACACCGAACACAAAGCACTGAGGGGTTCAGGATGCTACTCACAGACTTTTCAAAACAGCATTACCCAGGGCCTTGCTGTCACTGCGTAATACATTTGCTTTCCAAAAGCCTGTTCATCATGTCTCCCTGTCCCAAGGAGAAAGATGGGGTCATAACACAGGAATACGGTAGCATTTGCAGGCAAATCCGTGCCTTCCCTCTATCTTACTGCTATCCCTATCCTCAGCGCCCTCCACAGGCACCACTCCCTCAGGTGAACATCAAGTCCGGATTCTCCCTTGCTGCAGGGATTTCACAGCTGATGTAAGGAGGGTGGGATAAGGGTTCACTGTAGACACAAGTCAGAACAAAGCAACCACTCCCTCTGGTGCCAGGCAAGGGCAAGAAAAGTCTAAATCCTTCTCCCTTACAAGTGCCTGGCATCCTAGAAGGTCTAGGATTATTCTCCATGGGAAAGTATAAAACTGTGATAGCTCTGTGCTTCAGAAGTTGGAAATGGGGCAATTGGTGGATGACAGAATCTGCTCCAGTTAATATCACTGATGAACTTTCACTACAATCATCAAATCTCCTTAGAGAACAGGAGATGAGTTTCCAAACAGGGGGACAAAGTCTGTTGTGGTTTGTTTTTTTTTCTAGAGAACGTTTTCTAAATTAGATAAATTAGTTTTGACACCTTGGCAGAGAAGCAGCATCTCACATTTTTCATCCATTTTTCCTGCCAATAACATTTATGATAACTTTATAAAGTGAGGAGGGAACAAGAAGGAGACAGCTGAAACTTCATTTTTTACTGGAAAAGGATAGACTATACTAAACAGGTTTCCAAAAAAACAAATTTCAAAAGACTGAACCTACAAACACACTTCTTTCCTGTGCTGCCAAAGATGGGGTTAAAGGAGACCTCAAGAGGTTACGTAGTCTACGCCACTCAGCTGTAAAAGGGGTTTGCTTAACCTCCTACGTGTATTCATCTATTTTCAGAAGCCATACTTGAGGTATCCCTTTTTGGCTCTGGATACAAATATAACCTGGAGAGGATCCTCCCAAGAAAGGTTCCTCCACTCTCTGTGAAAACCCAGATTTTCATGAAAGCACCAAATTTATGGGATTGCTAGCACATGTTTTCTGTTTGTTCACACCAACGCTCTTGATAGGTCTGACGTGCCTGCAAGCTCAATGAAGGTTGACTGTCGTGTTTTGAGGAAGCAAGCAGTACAAGAAGTCTTGGAGGATGCTCTTGGAGCCTCTTCAAGCAGCTACGAGGCTCTGCTGCTCTCTGCTGGGAAATGCAGGCAGAGCCCCAAATAAAGGATTTGCAGAGTGCTCTGCCTTGGCCGCTGCACATACACAATCAGATCCTCTGTACGAAAATGGACACTTGTGCGTTCTCCCTCAAAGTATTGCTGTAGAAACTGGTCCCCATCAAAAGCTGCTGGTATAAGTCAGCAGCCCCTGTTTGCCTCTCTTCCTCTCACATTCCAGCCCCTTCCACCTCATCTGGGAACTGGCTCTTTCCATATGGCTCTGTGGCACTTACAACCACTCTCCCCACAGTTTGTAATGAACTTGATTTCTCAACACCGTGGGCTGTGCAACTACTGATGCGTGGGACAAGACCACAATGCACCCACAGTCACAGATCAGTGTGTGGATGGGTAGAGACCCCAGCCACCACCTCATCCCTTCTTGCAGCCTGCTTTCCTTGGTCGCTTCTCTACGCCACAATGCTGCCCTTCACTCTGCAGACCTCAGGAAAGCTTTAACTACATCTGGCTGCAACGCTGCAAAACCACAAGTCAGATAGCCTCACAGCCACAGGATATGGGAAACCACGAGGCCATGGCCTCTATGAGAAAACAGCTCTTGCACCCCAGAGAGGACAGATCCCGCATCCTGGCACTGAGCAGGGCCCTCCGTGCCTAAGGAAAAACATGTCATTTTCTGATGTGCTTCATCTTGCGCATCCCATTATGATTTTCAAGTAGCAGATAAAGCGACAGGAGTTTAGGATGGACACTTTCAGGGTTTGGCTCATATACATATATTTACAGCTCAATAAAATAAGTAGAAATATTCAAAGTAAAGAGACTGTGGAAAGTGATTTGTTCCAACTCTTCACTGCAGACTTCCAGGAAACGAATCAAAGACTCTCAGGAGTGGTTAGACCGTAATTTATTAACCCAAAAGGGACCGCATTGTTAACCAACGTTATTTATAGTGAACAGCTCAACCATCTCTGCTGAACAACCCTGTGATACTGCAGGGACAAATGCAATGAGTTACTACAGAGATAGGACAAAACCAGCAGCAGATCTTTGTTACAGCTGTTAGAAAAAGTGTCCCCAGGAGACAGACACTGAATCTCTAATGGCTATCTTATTTCTGTGACAATTTATTTAAGTTTTAACTTAACAGCAGGAATGATAGCCACAGTTACACAGTGACTCCCAATAAAGGAGCGTATTGCTGATCTGCAGCTGGTGTTTTCTTATTTATTTGAAAGTCTTTAAGTTCCAGACTTAGCATATGGTGCAATATAAATAATGATATAATAATACGGCTTTGCTTTCCATGTGCCTGGATAGAAAAAAAGTCGTGTGATTTATGTTACATTTAAGGCTTTATTTTGCTCAGAATTTTTCATGTATTTAAAATGCATCTTCTGGTTTTTCCTGTTGTTGGTTGGTTGAGGTTTTTTTTTGTTGTTGTTTTTATTTTTTGTAATCTCTTCATTTGAAAGAATGAACAAAACAATGATGTTTATTTAATAGAGTCATTCATCTTACTTCCTTGTACAAAATCCAAGCTTTCCAGCCTCAGCAGCCAGATTCCTGCAGCAGATAGTGGGGCTGGAAATGGAGAGTTCTGCTGTTTACCAATGAGACACAGATGAAAGGAAAACATGGGGCTTGAGATTTGCCCACAGCAGGACTTCGTTTGAAGCCAGCAGCATGCTGAAAACTGCTCAGTCCTGTCCAGTAAAGGATGGAGATGAGAAACCCATGGGAGAAGTTCTGCAGGGAGTCATATTGTGGAGAAAACAGCACTGGGATGCTCAGCACACGGCTGAAAGCAGATGCCTACTTCAGCTAAACCTGCAACTGCAGTTACTGCGGCAAACACTGCCCTCTTTAAGTATGACACAGATATAACAGTTTACAGCTCTCCTTTCAGACTCTGGATACAGCAGCTCTGTGAACACTACAGCCACGCACAAATACCTAGCTGCAGGGAACAGCTAACTCATGTTTCTGGACTTTGTTTTCTTGGACTGACTGGCAGCAAGATTTCGTTGAGCAAAACCTCTTTACGACTACAAGGGTTACAAATGTGAGTTTAAACACATACAGAGCACTGCAGAACAACAACAACAAACAGTATTTCTAAGGAGTGTAGAAGACAAACTAGTGTCCCTAGACACTTAAGCCATTGGTCTGCATCTCCTGGAGGAAACCTGTCAGGGTCCACAAATCAAAACTGACAGACCCTAACACCAGGCAGTCTACGGTACTCTCCCCATGTGAGTACAGGACAATCAGTGGAGGCTGAAGAAGTCAGATCCTGAAATCTCACTGATAGTCCATGCAAACAACTGCCTAAGACACGTCCACAATTTCATCCAGCATCTTTCAAGATCTTTCCAAGTGAATACACACGCAGAAGAACTCATACTCAAAAACACAGCACCCACATGATGTTTGGGACTACAGCAGTCACTAGGGTAAGCAAGAGAGGCAAGAGAAGATCAAAGGAGCTGAGTAATGTCTTGATAGCAGCACTTCAGTATCTTCAGGATCTTAGCAGTCAGCATATTGGACAGTGTTATGAACCTAGTATGGGAGCAGTGGGGAAGCTACTTTTTAAGAGCTTAAATTGAAAAATACGCTCAAAATGAATATAAGTGACATCTGTCAGCTTAGAACAGATTTTGAAGTCCTGTACCCCTATCTCACTCTTCCCCAACCAAGGCCCGTGGCACTTTCAACCACTCATGCTTCAAATCCAGCTCTTGTCACACTGGAGCATGAACCAGAGTATTTCAGAAGCTAGTTACTGTGGTAACCCAGTACTGCTTTAATCTTTTTTCCCTTTCATCTCCTCTTTGGGGGAAACTGGCAATCTGTTTATTTGCTTCATCTGAGTTCATCACACAGTATATTGCCAAGATTTGTGTAAAACCAAGAGGAAAAATTATCTCTCACTTGAGTGCATACGAACCTTTCAGTGTCCCACTACCCCCTTGCTTCCCTGCTTCTCTTTACAAGCTATTCATCATGTCCTTTGTATAGGTCTTTGTCTCTGCTTTGGTCTGCCCTTCTCTTCCAGGCCTCCTCACTACTGGGATACTTACTAGTAGGACCAACAAGACAAATTAGATATCATGTACTTTGTTGCTTCCTTTAATAGAGCTTAGTAAAGCAGAAACGCCACAAGTCGGGACCTGTTTTGTCAAAAGGATAAAGCCAATGGCAGTGAACTTGCAGTGATGTCACAAAGCTCCCTGTAAAACAAAATGGTTGCTTGGTCTGCAGCAGGCAGAGCTACGCACAATTCCCACCATGTCCCCACTCTCAGATTAAGGATGCCTGCTTTCACAGTGCACAGGGCCTGGCCACCCTAGGTGTCAAGACCTCTGAGGAGGGTGGGCTTGCTGCTGACAAGCGATGCTGGGGACAGAGCAGAGATGGGGGCAGCCATTACAGGAAGAAGACTCACACCAGCAGTGGCCATGTGGGCCCTTGTGGGCACCTGAAGTCCACAATCTTTGGCTGCTTTTAAGCCAACACTGAGACTAGGACCAGTACCACAACCAAGATCAGGACCGAGATTAGAATCATAGAATCACTAAGGCTGGAAAAGACCTCTGAGATCATATAGTTCAACCACCAAACCATCTCCAACATACCCACTAACCACATCCCTCAGAGCCACATCTACACATTTCCTCAACACCTCCAGGGACAGTGACTCCATCACCTCCATGCACACCTGTGCTACTGCCTCACCACTCTTACTGAGAAAACATGTTTTCCTAATATCCAACCTGAACCTTCCCTAGCACAACTTGAGGCCATTCCCTCTTGTTCTATCACTGTTAGAAATGCCAATCCCCACCCTCACCACAACCTCCTTTCGGGTAGTTGTAGAGAGCAATAAGGTCTCCCCTGAGCCTCCTCTTCTCCAGACTGAACAATCCCAGTTCCATCAGCTGCTCCTCATAAGGCCTGTGCTCCAGACCCCTCACCAGCTCAATTACCCTTCTCTGGACACACTCCATGTCCTCAATGTCTTTCTTGTAGTGAGGGGGCCAAAACTGAATGCAGTACTCGAGGTGCGGCCTCACCAGAGCTGAGTACAGGAGGGCAATCACCTCCCTGCTCCTGCTGGCTGCGCTATTTCTGATACAAGCCAGGATGCCATTGGCTTTCTTGGCCACCTGGGCACACTGTTGGCACATGTTCAGCCAGCTGTCAACTAACACCCCAGATCCTCTTCCACAACACAGCTTTCCAGTCGCTCTGCCCCAAGTTCATAGCATTGCCTGGGGTTGTTGTGGCCAAGTGCAGGACCTGGCATTTAGTCTTGTAGAACTTCATCCCACTGGCCTCAGCCTGTCCAGACGCCTCTGTAACACCTTCCTACTCTCAGGCAGACCGGCACATGACCAAAGCAAGGACTAGTACCACACCTACAATCACACCCCTCTCAGCTCACCCCCTTCCCAGCACTCCCGCCCCAACCTGAGATGGCCGCGCGGCACCGCCTACCGAGAGAAAGGGACGAGGCCTGACGGCATCGGTTCCCTCGGCAACCTCCCGGCGTCTTCCATCTCTCCCGCCTACGGTGAGCAGCGCAAGAGGCAATGGAGAGCCGGGGGCTGGTGAGCGCGGGCGGTGGCGGCAGCGGGAAGTCCCCGGGGCCAGAGACAGGCCGGTCCGCGGGAGCCGTCCCCTCCGTCTCTCCGGCGGCACAGCGCCGCGCCGCGCCCCAGGCACCGCGGCTCGGCCACATACGGTCCCATGGTCCCCCATGACCCCATCCGCCCTTGTCGTGGTGTCGGTGTGATTTCATGCCGCCTGAGCTAAGTCACAGAGCGTGAGTGGGGATGTGGGGCACGGACAGGGTGCAGTACCCAACCAGCTGCTGGATGAACCTCCAGGAGAAGCAGTCAGTAGGCGTGCACTGGGCACAGTCCTACAACATGGTGAAGACTTGGGGCTGAGTGTAAAGGGTTTTTCTGGGCTCTCGGGCAGAAAATGCGACCAGTCACAGAAATTAAAGCCTTTTGGTGCTCCCAGAGTCCCAACACTTGCTCTAAGAGGGGCATATTTCCAGAAGGATGCAGTAATTGGATTACTACAGGGCCTCAGTGTAGCCCTGCAGTGTGTCCAAAGAGCCTCAAAGCTGTGAGGGGTCTGGAGTGTGAGTCTTATGAGGAGCGGCTGAGGGAATTGAGATTGTTCAGTCTGAAGAAGAGGAGGCTCAGGGGAGACCTAATCGCTCTCTGCCACTCCCTGAATGGAAGTTGTGGTGAGGTGAGGGTCAGCCTCTTAACAGTGTAGGATGAGAGGGATTGGCCTCAAGTTGAACCAGAGGAGGTTCAGGCTGGATATTAAGAAAAATGTCTTCTCAGAAAGAGCAGTGAGGCAGTGGCAAGGCCTGCTTAGGGGAGTGGTGGAGTTGCTGTCCCTGGAGACATTCAAGAAACATGAAGATGTGGCACTGAGGTCTAGAACAGTCACAGGCATGGGTTGACAGTTGGACTAGATGATCTTAGTGCTCTTTTCCAATCTTAATGATTCTGTGATTCTATGGTTCTACATTTAAAACATTCTTTTTTTTATTAAATATTCTAACAAGATCTCAGTGACCATCCAGAAACCGAAGTGAAGAAATCTAGCATAGTGCCAGCTGCTATACCACCACCTATAGCTGAATCTCCACTATCACTGAAGGACTTATCTGTGATGGAAAAACCAGCATCTATAGACCAGACATCTGTCACGAAACTGCCAAAGCCTGCAGACCATCTAGTTGTTGAGAACTCACTAGGTTCTGAAGACCAATTTCCCATACCTAGCGGAAACTCGCCTGAGATTAGATTACCTGTGGGTGAACAGCTTGGTTTCAAAGTCAAAATATCCATGTCTGAATCCTCACAGTCTTGCAGGGAAATGTCTCTGAATGAATCAGCAGCAGCTGTAGTTAAACCAGCAGAGAAAGCATGTGAAATATCAGAGCAGCCAGTGGTATATGAAGACCCTTTTGAAGCCTCCGTTAACTACGTGGAGAAACATAATATCCTGCAGATATTTCAGGTGAAATTTCTCTTTCTCTTCTTCCTGCAAAGGTTTGCTTGAGAAACTGTGCTTAAAGTTAGCTTGGACCAAACACCTCCTTCCTCAGGATCCTTCCTTGTCCCAAGCTTTCTTCAATCTGAACTTAGGAAAAGCGGTAGGAAGGGACACTTGGTCATCTCCAGGGACTGAAAGGGATAATTGCTTTTTAAAATTCAGCTAGTGTTGGAGCAGAAAGTGCAGCCTCTCATCATCCTAAGGATCAATATTTCTTCCCTTCTGTCTGTCTCTGTTTCAGGAGATCACAGCAAAACTGTTGTATGAGAAACCTGATGACCCTTTGCAGTTCATGTTGCTGCAGGTATGGTGTTTTTGTGTTGCTCAGCAGGGGCTGCCTGTTACAGGCATAGCAGAAAGCCAGCTTTGCTGACCATGCTGGAAACAGGGAACTCATGACCCTTTCTCTCACTGTGTACATGCTCAACCGGGAGGAAGAGAAGGACAGGGCAGGAGCAGAGTGCCCAAGGTACAAGGGCCCACTTGTGCTCTGAAGGGAGAGTGTTGAAATGTACAAGAGGATGGATGGGTGGAAGAGCATGGTGTTGAGGGGAGAATGAAGTGATGAGCCCTGAAAGATCATTATCTGAGATGTGAAAGAAGGTTGGGGACATAGGTAGGGCTCATCTCTGTTGTGACACGCCTCTGCCTCCCTCTGTTCCATGCAGGGGGGGGAAGACTTCTCCTGCAAGGTACCCCAATTTAGGAGACTGATCACTGCTGATCCTGGAAGTGTTTAAAACAGGAAATTCAGCTGTCAAGAGAGTAATAGTTCAGGAGT
This sequence comes from Alectoris magna, assembly GCA_030625065.1. Classification (NCBI taxonomy): domain Eukaryota; kingdom Metazoa; phylum Chordata; class Aves; order Galliformes; family Phasianidae; genus Alectoris; species Alectoris magna. The sequence continues at coordinate 115,754,699 of CM060560.1, forward strand.
GAATCAGAGTTACGAGTGTGGGGAGCTCCTTGTGGAAAGAAGGAGATTAGAAAAAAGAGAGCAAATAGAAAGAGAGAGGAGGACCCTTTCCTTCACTTCATCTTGTCAGTAAGGAGAAGCACCACTGTTGTGACTTGCTGCTGGTTTCATCCTGTACAGAATGTAGGCAGAACCTGCAGAGGAATGGAAAGGTTAGTTCTCAGCAATGGTGGCAGAGAAGTGTGTCCCCAAATGACCTTCTTCCTTTTCTTCTTTTCTTTTTTCCCAGGTGCAGTCCATGATAAATGCCAGGCAGGCAGAAATGGAGGGAATATCAGAGGAGCACAAAGATACATAGGAATTTTTGGGAGAGGTCCTGGGCACTCCTTTGGGCTTCTACTGACCTTGTTGTTGTGGTATTTCACAGGGCCTTTCCAACATCGTGCTTTTACAGCCAGTGGAAGTACCTTTGAAAAAGTCTGCTGGTATCTCTGTTTCCTGATTTTTCTGTTCTGTATGCTTGCATTTCTCCTTTTGTTTTAAGTCCTGCAACCAAGTATCAGTTTGGATGCGCAAACTCAAACCTGAAAGAGTTCATGGACCTACACGCACATGTGGCACATCCTGAAAAGGCTGGGCTGCTGAACTCTTGTCTGGTCTATACGTACAAATGCACAAATTCCACATTTAGGCCACCTCTAGTCTCTGCTTTTCTGTGCAGAGAAATAATACACTGTAGAATTAAAAAGTAATCCGGGGCAACCTTTCTTTTTCATGATGCACTGGTGGCGCACTGTCTCAAACTATACAGTAACACCAATGTCCATCTAACAGATTGAAATCCACCCTCAAAGAGGCTGGGTCTGTGGTTTTTCTGCTGCCCCCAAAGCTCCTTTGATACACGAAAATAACTCTCTATTGTTTCTACACAAGTGGCAGCAGCTGTCTCACCCGTAACCATCCTTGTTAGCTTCAGGTCACTCTGCTTTTTGACGTGGTCTTGCTTGTATCATTGCAAGTATAGAATGTATTTTGATAAACAGAACTGTAAAGCAATAGTTGCATACATAGCTCTGTGGCTTTCAAAAGATATTGCCAATAAGGAAAGTGAAGGGTGGATAAAAATCAACCAACCAAAACAAAGCACTGGTAGCGCAGCAAATTCAGAATTAAGAATGATACTTTGCAAATACATCGCTTGAACTGCTTTTAATTATCAAAACACTTGCAATGCTCATTTCATATTTTCCAAGTGTTGGTTTTCACCCTCTAAGGGACATTTGTCTTTCTTGACTCTTGCCTGCAGATCATTGAAAATATGTAACAGCGCATACAGTTCTTTTGCCGTCATTTCATGTGTATGTGCAACAGGTTCCAGAAAGCTTTTTGTTTCTACATACTTCTCTTTTTTAGGCAAGTGTTCTAATTTCGTGACAGATGGTAGCATGTTCCCAAAAGTCTGTCTTTGGATATGAAGGGAGCGCCACAGAAACTTATTTTCCATCTATCTCTTTGTAGCTAAAAGTCTGACGGTCAGGTTGTGCGATACAACACAGCAGAGCTTGGGCCCAAAACTTTGGGAAATAACTGAAGCAAGTATTTGGCATGCAGATGCTGTGTTTGAGGAAGAGTTGCCTTTCAATCAAAGGCTCTCAAAAAAGATGAGTTAACTCTCATTTTTCCGGGTTAAAAAATCTTAAAGCAGATGTGTTAACTCCTGTGTTTCCAAGTTAAAGGCAGGTAAGCACCTCTGTCATTCACAAAGCAGGCAGGTTTTTTAAGCCTAAAGGTAGCTAAAGATCCAGGTAGATCTTCATAGGTTATATAAGAGATGTGATGTAGACTTAGGTGTCTAAGCCTTACTGAAGAACCAAGATGCTCCTGAAAGCCCTGCTTATCATCAGCAGCCGGAAGAATTGGACCCTTAATGAAACCGAGTGATTGTTTTTCAGCCTCATATATTTCTGATCAAAGGTTTATAAGCGGCCCTGTACATTCACTCACTGTGAATGTAGAAGTGCTAATAATGTATCTCCATGGAACAGGAAATGAATGGAAGATAGTCAACTTTACATAAACATACTGGCTGAGGCCTTTTGATCTCTATCATCACTTATCAGCACATTTTCCAAGAGATGAAGGTGTTGTCATGTCTTTGAATTTTGTTGTAAAACGGGATTAAGGTACTTCTGGGTACACTTAGTGTTGCAGTGAATTATTCGTTACCCTTGGAGACCCATCGGCTTGTCCATTCACTGAGGTGATCACCAATATGGTGCAGCAAAATGGCCCTTATTGTAAGCAACACACACTCTTTATAGCTCTCCCAAATCACAGTGTTACCCAATCCTCTTTACTTCTGTTATCTTCTCTCTACCCAATGGACTTGTGGAATGCGGTGTCTTCTCTATATTTGGTCTTGTCTGTTCTCCTTTCTTATCTTCAGGTAACAGTCTCTGCAGGGTCTCCAAGGCCGAGGGGCCCATGCAGGTGCTGACACCATCTTGTGACTGTTGCAGCCATTTTAAAGTTATTTAGCTAACTACTACATCTCCCCCTCCCTATGCACAAGCAACCCATAGCAAGCATAAATATCATGTGGCAGAGCAAGCGTAAATATCATGTGGCAGAGCAGGGGAAGGGCCTACTACTACTCGAGAGGACCCTAACCGCGTACACCCGAAATCCCCGTGTTGCGCCTAAACATTCTATCATCCTCTCGGTTAAGCCTTGCCCCGTTACAGCACGAATATCTCATATCGCCTAAAATCTTATCTAAAGGAAAGGATTATATATTCTACTTTCAATTCTAGACACACGTTTCAGCATTCGCCAAACTCTAACATACAGCATAATCACCAGCAGTAAGCATATCACTATTAGGACTAACACGATTAAAACTCGATGTAGCGCAGCATTAAGAATCCCTGTCTCAGTTGGAGACCTTCCAAGAAGCGACTCCCACCAGTGGTGTCTTCCGTCCTTCTTCACTCGCTTCAGGATGCGATGTACCTCTGTTGTGTCATGGTGAACAGTAACTCACGTTTTCTGTCCATTGTCCCGAATGCGTCTCAGCGGCTGGCATAGATCATCATGTTGTAGCAATTTCTTCACCAGAAGATTCATCCCAATGGGAATAGGTGACAAATCCTGAATTAACGCGTAGTTAGACTGCAACAGCTGATATCAAGTAACTGGAACTGAATAATTGAAATCACAACCTACAATGCTAGTAAAGTTACACACACAAACGTTTAAGCGAGTACTAATATTTACAGTAATATGGGCAATAAGCAGAGAATCCCGGAAAGTCCTTACACATGCACATCCTTTCCCAATATATATATAAGCATTCTCATGTATTGCATCAGAGTGGATCTCAAAATGACAGATGTTCTGCTCAGTGTCTAAGCACGCATCTTGAGTTCCAAGATTATTACCTTCACATATAAACCCTCGCTGTTCTCTTACAGCACAAAAACTAATATCAACAGTTTGCCATTTTGCCCATTTTTACGAGCCCACCTAAGATGTTCCATCGGACGAAGCACTGCTCCATATGCCAGTGCAACCATGACAACCCACCTGCAAAGGATGTACTTAAAAATTATGCGGAAGCTGGCTTAATCGCTGAGATATTAGTCTACATTGATAACTTCACATGTTTAAGAGACCATATTGGGTTGAACATCACCTGCTGTTGACCTGTATTCTTAATGGCATATGGCCCGATTTCGTAAATCTGTGGAGATAAGACCTTCTCTATTTCCTCTGTAAGAGTGAAGCTTTCAGAAGGAATTGATGTAAGTGGAGTAGCTGTTATGTAGGGTGGGTGCTCTCCCCGAGAGTAGGAAACACAAATAATAACAAGGATGTCAGCATTTGAATAGCGCATGACCTTCTCGAAGTAATCAGTGGGTCCTAAGGACCTGGTTTTCCTGGGAGCCACCGCCGCAAAGCAAAACCCTACTTATTGTCAGAATTCACAAAACAATTTACACCTTGTTACTATCTCAACCCGGGTCATGATTGTCGTCATCATCTTTCTTGCGAAGGTTCTGTTTCCTGTTCCTTGATGGAACCCACAGGATTTTCATTTGTGCCTGGGCCTGAAGTGTTGCCCAAACCATCTCCCTCCCTTCAATGAGGGTAAAGTTAGTCAAATTGTTCATCAGCAAATGCTTTTGGAGTGTTCACAACCCTAATTAATGGTTGTACAATTTTACATAGTTGCATGTCCAATAGAATTGTCATTAGTGGGTAAATGTGCCAAAAGTGTGTTTGCGGTGGATGCGATAGGGAGTGCCAGCAGGGCGTCCCCTGCTTCAAGGTACACTTTACCTTTCTCACCCATCACAGATTCTCTCCTGCTTTTATTTCTCTCAGAGTCTGAAGGATATTTTCCATTTGTACACCGCATCTGCGTGGCCAGTGCATGATACAGAGCCCAAGTAGAGCACCTGCTCAAAAACAAATAAGCTATTAAGATCCACTCTCTTAGTGTGAGCCTTTGTCTCAAGTGATACATGGTCATATTTGAAAAATCCTGATTAGTGGGCTGAAGGAGAAGTAATCATTCTGAGATACAAGGTCATCCCCTTGCTTGGGATGTCTTTTCAGGTTTCGTCTTTGCAAATTAAGAAAAACTAATTGATAGGCTAATAGCATCACAACTGAGCATTACTAATACATCAAAAGCTATTCCCGTAGATTCCAGCACTGGTAACATCAAATCCTGTTTAATTCACATTCGATCTATTACTAAAATAGAAGAAGCACACAATGAACTAGACAATTTAAGTTATGCCTGAACTGCACACAAGTGTCGCAGCCAGAATGTTTAGCCAGAATTGAGCCAGAATTTCAGCCAGACGCGATACCGTCTTAGGCTCTAAGGGAGCCCAAGCGGGGCCGTCCGTTTTAACAACCACCGGCATGGTGATGATAGGAGAGGCGTTCGGAGTTACTGCCGTCAGCTCCGCCCTGATGCGTGCCCAATCAGTAAGGGCCGGGCTATGGCAACCACGCCCCTGTTCCATCCCCCAAGGGGGAGGGGGGGCAGAGGGGGGAGCAGGAGCAGCGATTTGCTGTTCCACCTTGACGGACCCCTCCTTTCCCCCGCCCATTCCCTGTTGATCTACCGCCCCTTTAACATCACCCCCTCCCCACGCGGCAAGAGAAGGATAAAGGGAAGGACCACATCCATAAGCTGGCGGAGGAGGGGCTGTAGTCGAGAGATAAGGCTCGAGCTGTTCTTTGTCTCGAATCGGCGGTTCGGGTGCGGCCCCCGTCTCCGTCTTGGCTGCGCTCTCCCCTCCACCTTTAACTGGGGGAGAGAAAGACAAACTCCCCGAACCAATATCAATACCCAACAGTGCGCGAGCCTGTTCTGTGGAAACTTTCTCCTCCCGCGCCGCTTTCAACGCCCTCAGTACCAGTCCCCACGTTTTAAACTCCGCTGATTTCTGTGTGAGCAGTGTTCGCTGCGCCAGCGCAGCTGTGATCGAATCCCAACACTGCGGGTTATAAACTTCAGAAAGGGAGGTGACGAGACCCTCCTTCTCTAGCAGCGCAAGTACCGCTGCTATCTCCTTCTTAGAAGGAGCATTTTTCCCGCTATAGGTTTTACACGCGGAAGAAATCACCTTAATGACGGCCTCCATCCCGACTCCCGTGCGGTCCTCTGTCCCACGAGCTCCGTCGGCCTCACCAGGGTACCCGGGCACCTTCTGGCGAGTCTGAGCACCCGGCGAGCCTAAACGCACCTGGCCACAGTGCAGCTCCCGGCACTACTCAGCTTCCACCGCTTTCAGCCGCAGCCCCCTCTCTTTCAAACCAGGGTCATCACTTTCTCCCCGAAGAAAGCGGAATGCGGTGGGAACCCCGCGCCGTCTGCAGGCAGCCACAATTCTCCAAGGGATCACGTCGGGGTCACCACTTGTTGCAGTGAATTATTCGTTACCCTTGGAGACCCATCGGCTTGTCCATTCACTGAGGTGATCACCAATATGGTGCAGCAAAATGGCCCTTATTGTAAGCAACACACACTCTTTATAGCTCTCCCAAATCACAGTGTTACCCAATCCTCTTTACTTCTGTTATCTTCTCTCTACCCAATGGACTTGTGGAATGCGGTGTCTTCTCTATATTTGGTCTTGTCTGTTCTCCTTTCTTATCTTCAGGTAACAGTCTCTGCAGGGTCTCCAAGGCCGAGGGGCCCATGCAGGTGCTGACACCATCTTGTGACTGTTGCAGCCATTTTAAAGTTATTTAGCTAACTACTACAACTTAGATATGAAATTCCTATGTTTCTGCCATTTTCATATTGTATTTTCTTGTTCTGTTTTACTTATAGAAACCTTGTGAACTGTGATTTATTATCATACAATAGGCGTATGCCCTCAGCTTTATGTCAGTTTTAAGTGAGTATTGAAAGGAAAGATCCTTAATTTCTCCTTCAGATAAATTGAGAGCTGGAAAGTAGTCTTCGTACAGGTAATGGAAGTTTTGCAAGAAAGGCCCTACACAGCATTCCTCAGCAACCACAGGGCCTAAATTTTCTTTTATCTTGTGCAAACAAAGTCACTACATGGTAGCAAGAAGTTCTCTCCAGTGCTAGTAAGAGAGTGGTTGTCTCTCCATTCTAAGGATTGAGCTCCCTCTCCTTGAGAAGCAGCAGTTGTGCTGCAGAGTATGTGGCTGCACTGAGGGCCCATGTGTGGGCCTGCAACTCGCTTGCATGGATGGCAAGAGAAAGCAGTAGGCTTGGAGGCAATATACCCACCCCGAGTAAGGGCTTTAATAGAAAATCCTAGGGAACTTCATGAGACGTGAGGGGAAAAGCTACTTCTCCTCAAGACTTGTAGATAACAGGATTTTGAACTATATACATATATAATAGAATCATAGAATTACTCAGGTTGGAAAGGACCTTAAAGATCATCAAGTATATATGTATGGGGTTTTTTTGTTTGTTTGTTTTTGTTTTTTTAAGAAACTCAGGTTAGGAACTTCAGTTTTGAAAATAAAAGCATTCTTCAGAAGGTGTGCAGCTTATTGTGTTTAGGCTGATATAACACCACATCCTTTTTGATTTGCCTCAAAGTTTTGCTGAAAAACAGACCTTAGCTCTAGGAAAATTCTACCTCACATGAAGGCACTAATGCACCACTAATGTTTGTGTGTGTGAAGGCTTTTCTGCCGTGAAGAAAAGGAGAAAAGTTAGATTTAAAATGGAAACATTTATTGTGGTCTCAATTCCAGAGTGACTGTCCTTTTTCCATGATTTCTTTCCCAAGCCATTGGGTCCATGTGTCTTCTTCATAAGTGGGCATTTATCAACATGACATTAAACTGTCATTTAATTTCTTGCCTTGGGTGCTCTGAAGGAATTAATGGTTCATTGTGTGCCATCGAAACTATTCCATGTAAGTCCCTGTGTCATGCTAGTCACTGTAGATCTGAATGCCCTCCAGTAGTGTGCTAAGCAACATGACTAACATTTGCTGTTTGTTTTCCCCCCTCCACAAGGGAGATGTGTGTGCACTGACATGCATTCTTTCTAAAAGAGTGTTTTGAATTTTTTTCATCCACACCTGTGCATTGCTTTGTTTTGTTAATGGATAGGAATACGCAGTGGAGTGGGAGGTGGAGAGGCTGGAAATAGTTTGTTGTTCCCAAGGGTGTCGTTTCTGTAGTTTGATCTGGGCACCTAGAAGGTGTGGTATTTTCACAGATGAGGTTTGTTGTTTACCCATGAGCTGACGCAGAAGCATGATGTCCATTTCAGATGACAAATAGCACAGTGACACTCAGACCATTTCTGATGTGAATATTATAGAAAGAAACTGTATACGCCTTGAAATATGTGTCACGGATCAAAATGCCAGATTCATTTTTTGCCATCTCTGTACAGAACTTAAATCAACTGACGTACCCAAGCAGTAGTGAGTTGCCAGCATACTGCCTCTTAGCGAGTTAAAAAAGAAGACATTAAAGATCTTGTAACTGCTGATTAAAAATCCTTTGAAACTTTCACATAGTCTCTATTCTGCTTCTTAGTTGGAGTGCACGGGGAGGGTAGCTCTTCAATGGTCTGCCACTTACAGATAGCTTGAGACATTTTGTTGTGACTCACTGGATATGAATCACGTCTATGTAACACCAATTTTAAGTTAGTTTAATGCCACTGATTTTGAAGTTTCACAATCATGTGAAACTTAAAGTACTCAGCAGCACCTATTCCAGGCCTGCATGTCTAAAATGGAAGAAATTAACCTCTGCATGAAGTCTGATAAAGAGCTTGGATCAGGGGAGAACTCAAGCTGAAGACTAGGGATTTTGGGAGAGCTCAGAATGGGAAGACACCAGGGCAAACTGACCTAGCCCTGTCTGAAATGCCTTCAGGTTGTATTCAAGGGGAAGTTTCTCTGACTGTTCTTACAGCCAGAAGAAATGCAGAAGAAAAAGAAGAACCATTCTGTTAAAGTCAGACTTTAGTATTCATGGCTGCATTGACTTTTCGGAATTACCTTAATGGGCAGCATTAACGTAGCAACTTCATCAGAATCTCTGGGCTATATATCTCAACATACACAAATGAAAAGGGAGAATTTGACTGTTGAGGTGACGTGGGTTGGAGGAAGAGCCACTTATCATTCTCTCCTGGGGAACGGTGGTAAGCGGGAATGTCACTCCAGAACAGTAAAAGTTAGGCAAAACAACCCCAGGAGGTTTCTATGCACATAATTCAAGACCAGGTAATGCAGACACTGCAGTACTTGGTCTGTTCTAGAAATGCCAGGTGCAAATGAACAGAGTGGCTTTTCCTTCTTTCCTTGAGGCCGTTATCCCAATTCCCCATGCGACTCCTTTCTTGGGTGAGAAGATGTCAACCTTCTTTACCACAGAACTAGATGCCTTTGGACATTAAGAAGGGCATCTCCATGGCATACAGAGTCAAGGGTGAGTTCTCCTGTCTTTCCTGCCTGGGGCACAGGGTTTGAAACTAGATGGTCTTTGAGGTCCCTTCCAACCCAAGCCATTCTGTGATTCCCAGTGCAGAAGATGGGAGAAACTGCTGGTGTAATTTCATTAACTGCAGTGACATAATACCAGGGAAGGACCAAACACTGTAAGACAGGCTCACTTGCTTTTTCATGTGTCGTTACCTACTCTGAGACCAAAATTAACCTCTTCTTCATTGCCAGTGATTAGAGTGGCAAGAGATGGAGAAACATAGGTCTGCACAGAGCCAGACTTATGATGGTGGACAGGTACTAGTACAGTCTTCAAGAGTGAAAATGTAGATAATGTAGCTAAGGGGGGTGCAACGACCAGCTTATCCTTGCTTGTGAAAACTTCACGATAAATTGACAGGCCTTTATGGGAAATGTCTTATTTGGAATCACCTGGTTCAATACTTAGAAAATCTTCTTGAGAGTTAAGAGCTGAAATTCAGTTGAGGGTTAGGGAGTTTGTAAGAACAAGAGGTGACTCTGTCCTTCCTGCTTCCCTTCTCTCAGCTTATCTTCTACTATAAAACAGGAAGTAGAGATGAATAAAGACACATGGGATAGCACAATTGTTTGTTAATGGGGAAAACACATCATACCAGCCACTGAAGAAAAACTGTTCCCACCTTGAGGAGGCATTGGTGTTTGAACAGGTGAGCAGACATTAGGGAGACGGCTATATTAAAGTGCAGATGAGTGAGTGATCAGAGGGTCACTGATTTTTAAAACTGACTTAAAGTTATATAAACACCATAAACAACATAACAGGAGTCCCTGTGAAGAGCAAAATGATGCCTACTCCGTCCAGCTATTGTTCATGTATCCCCTTGGGTCTAGCATAATATCCTGTCTCTTTGCAAGGAGATCCAAGGAAAGGAAGTGTCAACAGTTTGCTGAAACTCCATAGTACTGAAAGCAATGAGAACTCTGTCCATCAGGGAACCCAGCTTTTGGCCCTGTGTCAGCACGTAGCAACTCTGCTTATTGTTTGATTCTGTAGTAGCACAACTGAGCCCTCCTGAGAGACTCCTTGACCATGTCATGATGCCATGATGCCAATATATGTTTGACAGGGTGGATGAAAGTGTAAATGGGAGAAGCTCCGCCTGTTCTCTAGAGCAACAGCACCCTCTCTTTTTCCCTATTAGATATCTGAATGTTTCCAAATGAAAAGCAGAGCTCCTTAGAAAGGTAAGAGCTGGCAGGAGTCCAACGCAACCGTAAATAGAATTAGTTTTCATAATTACATTTCAGAGCCTTCTTAGAAGTTGTTCACAAACCTTTCTGGCTTTTCAGAAATCATGAGCGACAGCTGTTGCTAGAGTGGAGTGGTAGGTTGAAATAAACCGGATGAAATTTAACCTTTCCTACGTGTGTCCATGAGAGGGCAGCACAGACCGGCTGAGCCTTCGCTAGAGACCTTCGGAGACTAATTCAAGGTTCGGCCGGCAGTAGCTACAAGCAGGGGAGAAAAGGTCCATACAAAAGGGCCTGATGGCCAAAAGTACGCCTCTATCTATCTCCCACCTGAAACTAAAACCCAAGTTGTGGTTAGCTGGGTAATGGGTTGATTGGGTCAAATTCCGTCTACATGTGGCTATCGACAGCTGCAAGCTGTTCAGAGTGACAGACAAGGAGCAAGGGGTGAGTGCATTGCCATCTACATCAAGAAAGGAATAGAATGTGAAAAGCTGTCCCTAAAGAGTAGTCATGAGCAAGTCGAAAGCCTATGGCTGCCTAGGCTGTAGCAATCATGCTATGGTGGAGTTCATGCTCCTGAGGGATATGAGACAGTCAAAGTGTAAAATTAGGATACTAAATTTTAGGAAAGCTAATTTCCATCTCTTCAGGGAGCAAGTCAACAAAACCCCATGGGAAACTGTCTTCATGGACAAGAGTGCAGTGCAGAGCTGGCAAATATTTAAGGAAGCTTTCCCCAGGGCACAAGAGCTCTCCATCCGCAGGTGTAGCAAGTCAGAAAAAGAGACCAGAATGGCTGAACCAGGACCTGCCAGTTAAACCAGAGAGTAAGAAGAAAATGCACAGGCAGTGGAAGCAGGGACAAATACCATGGCAAGAGTATAAGGAAGCTGCTAGGCTGTGTAGGGATGGAGTCAGGAAAGCTATGGCTCAATTTGAAATAAACTTGGCAAGGGGTGCCAAGAACAAGAAAGGTTTCTACAGGTACCTCAACTAGAAAAAGAAAGTTCAAGAGGGAGTACCCCCCACTAGTGAGTAACACAGGCAAGCTGGTAAGAATAGACATGGAGAAGGCTGAGGCACTTAGTTTCTTTGCCTCAGTCTTCTCTGATAACTACTCATCACACGGCCCTCAAACAATTGATTTGGAAGGAAGGGATTGAGAAAGCAATGCTGCTGCTGCTGTGAGAGAAAATCAGGTTTGTGAGCACTTGAGGAACCCGAGCATCCATAAGTCTGTGAGTTCTGATGAGATGTATCCCAGAGTCCTGAGGGAATTGGTTGATGTAGTTGCCAGAACACTCTAGATGATATTTGAAGAGTCATGGCACTCAGGTGAAATCCCTGGTGACTGGAAAAAAGACAACATCACAACCATTTTTAAAAAGGGTAAAAAGGATGACCCAGGGAACTACCAGTAAGTCAGTCTCACCTCTGTGCCGGGAAAGGTCATAGAGCAGATCATCCTAGAAGCTTTGCTAAGGTACGTGGAAGGCGGAGGTGATACAGGAGAACAAGCATGGCTTCCCCAAGGGCAAGTCCTGCTTGACCAACCTAGTGTCCTTCTATGAGGTGTCAATGTGACAATGGACAAGGGAAGAACCACTGATGTCATCTATCTGAATTTCAGTAAGGCCTTCAACACAGTACCCCACAACATCCCTCTCTTCAAATTGGAAAGATATGAATTTGATGGGTGGATTGTTTGATGGATGAGGAACTGGCTGCAGGATCAAATACAGAGAGTGGTGGTCAATGGCTCAGCGGCTGGATGGAGATCAGTGATGAGTGATGTCTCCCAGGGGTCAGTGCTGGGACCAATATTTTTTAATATCTTAATCAATGGCACTGACAGTGGGGTTGAATGTACCTTTAGCAAGTTTGCAGATGACACCAAGCTCTGTGGCATAGTGGACATGCCTGAGGCACAGGATGCCATCCAGAGAGACCTAGACAGGCTTGAGCAGTGGGCCCAGGAGCACCTCATGAGGTTCAACAAAGCCAAGTGCAAAGTCTCGCATCTGGGTTGAGGAAACTCCCACTACCAATACAAGCTAGGGGATGGAAGGATTGAGCACAGCCCTGCCAAAAAGGACTTGGAAGTACTGGTGGATGGGGAGCTGGACACGAGCCAGCAATGTGCCCTTGCAGTCCAGAGGCCAACAGCATCCTGGGATGCATCAAAAGTATTGTGGCCAGCAGTTTGAGGGAGGTGATCCTGCCCCTCTACTCTGTGCTGGTGAGGCCTCACCTGGAGTACTGCATCCAGATGTGGAGTTATCAGCACAGGACAGACATAGATATGTTGGAGCGCATCCAGAGGAGGGCCACAGAAATGATCCAAGAGATGAAACACCTATCCTACAAGGACAAGCTGAAAGAACTGGGGCTGTTCAGCCTGGAGAAGAGAAGGCTCCAGGGGGATCTGGTAGCAGCCTCTCAGTAACTAGAGGAGAGCTACAAGAAAGAAGGGGATAGTCTTTAGCAAGGTCTGTGGTGTTAGGACAAGGGGAAATTGTTTCAAACTAAAAGAGGGTAGATTTAGGTTGGATACAAGGAAAAAAGTCTTTTTCATTGAGGGTGATAGGGTACTGAAACAGGTTGCCCAGAGAGGTGGTGGATGTCCCATCTCTGGAGACATTCAAGGTCAGGCTGGACTGGGCTCTAAGCACCCTGATCTAGCTGTGGATGTCCCTGTTCATAGCAGGGGAGTTGGACTAGATGACCTTTAAAGGTCCTTTCCAACTCTAAAGATTCTATGCTTCTGTGCTTCTGTGGCAGGATCTGAGTCTTGTAGTCTTCTCAGGGAAGTTTCCAGCTAGTTACTGAAACCTTACAATAGTTTCAGAGGAAGTGTTTACGATAGTACCTACAGTTCTGTCAAAGAAATCAGATGCCAACCACACCCTTGCCCAGGCAAGTGCCTGGGAGCACTATAAACTCATCTGAGTCACATGCACTATTTATTTCCAGCCCAGAGCTCCCAAGAACTGCACCACCCAACACCCCTCTGCTAATCTCCTGTGTCCCTCCTGTTGTGCTGCAATGCAACTTGACTTGACAGTCCTCCTTCTTCCCCTTGGGTACTCCAGCCCTACAGCAAGGTGGATGGTGGAGATGCTGAGAAAAATCATATAGACAGAGGATTACAGCACATGGCTTACAGCAAGCATATTGGGAACTGGACAGTGACAGGCAACCGTATGTAGATGGCAGTGCTCCACTGCCAGCACATTATAGCCTCCCAAATCAGAAGTAGCCAATGCTGAGGAGGCAAAGAGGATGGATTTGGGAGAAATTAAGTATCCCACACACCTTTCAGTAATGAGCTGGAACAGTTAATGTGAAGAAATTTCATTGGCCCCATGCAAACAAGCAGTAAAGATCTCCAAATAAGAGTTCCTCTTTCTACTGCTGACAGACAAGGGATTTTGGGGGATATATTTTTAATCGTCAGCAACAGCAGTGCAGTCATCAGGTCCAGACAGAACAGCTTGTTCCCAGTGTTAGATGAAATACAACTGAAACATTAGACTCAAAAGTCCGTAACAGTGCCAAGGTCATTCAGGATCTGGGACCACATGTTAGTACACATTTCAACACTACCATCACCTACAAATTCACAACCAAGAGCAAGATGGAGGCACTTCCTAGCTGATTTTCCATGGACGCTGCCAGCCTTTTAAAGCACTATCTAAAGCATAATCAGGAAACTTCTGTGTTCTCAAAAGTCTTTTCTCCTGCTCTACATTCTGTAAGATCGCAGGTAATCCTCTGTCCAAGTTTGCTGAGATTAATGTTCTTCTTTGACCCTTACCTTGCCAGGCTCCTGTTTGAAGTGAGCTAGCCTGCCCTAGATTCTCTCCTCTCTTGGCCATTTTTCTCTGTGAGCATATTCTAACCACTATGGAGAAAACTACCCATTAAAACACCCTTAAACTATTCCTGAGACTCAGACAGGACAGCACCTGAAGGCAGGAATAATAGCTTTTATCAGTTCAACTAGCAAAGTTGCAAAAGGCAACTAAAGGCACACAAATCCTTCTCCAGGTCTGCAACAAAAACAGCAGTCTTCGAAGTGAAGTGATGTAAAAAACATTTGTTTTGAGTTTCATATCCATCAACTCGACCACCTGAGAGAAAAGGTAGACAGTATCTGGGGAGGAGAGAGAGTATTAGTGCTGAACGAAATGATAAAGCGATGGTCCCCTACAGGAAAGAGGTAGACTTTATCTGTGGGAATGCAATGAGATCAGCAAGGAAAGGGGAGATTGCACTTTATGAAACTCTACTCCCTATAGAGTGCTTTCACTCTGGAAAACTGAAGAGAGTTGGCTCCCTTGTAAATTTTGTTCTGCCCTTCAGCGTATGAGCTGAGAGGTTAGAGATGGTGTGGCTGTAGGATGAGAAGTACTTCCTGACACAGTTTGTGAGCCCCCAGGATAGCCGTATTGTGCTGTATACTTTCCAAGGTCTTCCCAGATCTACAGCACTCATTCTTTTTCTCTTTTATGATTTTTAAAGCCATCAGCAGGTTTCATAACTTCCTCTGATGATTTATTTGTGCTTCATAGCCACCATGCTTCCAAGGACCACAGCCCACCTGGGTCATCCCTCATGCTGGGAGGAGAGCTTAGTCATATCCACTGCTGTTTTCCTGCTGCTTGGATAGATGCTCAGCATGGAAGACCAAGCTCAGACAGGCAGACCCTCCACAGGAAGCTAAAGATGAGATTCTAGAGATTCACGTCCCATTTACTTACCCTTTTACGCCATCAAGGGTGTTGGCTGGGGAACGCTGCTCCGTCAGGGCTTGGCTCTCCTACTACACCAGCAGAAACTGTCTGGTGGGACAGGCCCAGGGCAGGGCTTGGCCTCAGAGCTTCCCCAGGCTCCTCCGTGCTTTTTTTTATCTCAGCGTGTACCAAAAAGGGACCTCTAAGTGCCTGAAAGACCTAGGTGAGAGGAGCAGATCTAAGATGAAGATATTTTTGTCTGGGTTTTCCTTTGAAGAAATTACCCTCAAGCCTATGATAAGGTTTCCTACCAGTTTCCTTCATAGTGAACAGACTAAAAGAGACTTCCTTAGGAGAGATTCAGAGCCCACATCTCCAGCAATGTGTGCAGGAAGGCACCCTCAGGACTTTCTTTTCCAATAGTAGTAGCAATCAGCAGAGATTAGCCTATATAAATACCCACCATTTCTCTAAGCCTTTGAGCCAAGACTACAGAGGAGCTGCAATCCAAAATTCCCTGGGGAGGCAGCTCCCAGCCTGAACCCAGTTCTTTCCCAGACTGAGCAGCTTTGTTCAACCTGTTCGGCCTTTCTGCTTGCTCACTTGTCAGAAGGGGAAGAAGAGATCTTTTGAAAAGCTGAAAGTTCAGATTTTCATGCAATCATCACATGATTCCAGTAGCTTGGACTCCATGCAACCAACAAAAATTGCAAGTCCTCACGACACTGAAATAAATCACGTATCATAAGTACGTGTATGAAATAAACCATGTATCGCGAGTTAATGAATAAAACTCCATCATATAAAATAAGAAAAATAAGGTGTAACTCCCACCTTCACAAAAATATTAAGAAACCCCAAACATCAAGAGTGTTATTCTTTGGAATGAGGAATGCAATGCCATATTCATGGGTGGATTATGCACTGCCAAATTGCAAAATTCCAGGATTACCAGCATCACAAAGATGTCTGTATCTGGCTTTTCTGTAGTGCACCTAACTAAGGTATCTGAGGTTTTAGAAAGAAATTACCTACTGCATTCCACGTTACACTAAATATATACATACAGTTCTGCTTTTCACTCTGTATGTTTTCAGGCTTGGATGGAGCGGCCAGCCCAGAAGCCTGGTGGTTTATCCTGTCCCACTATAATTAGCCCAGGGTTGTTGCTGGTGGTATGCCATTTGTCTCCCCACACTCAGCACTGTTTGGTAAACATTTTCTGGGACAGAGTTGCTCTCCCCTGATCTCCATAGGTGGTGCTCACTTATTTATCCCCCGCACCCCTGAATTATCCCTCTCTCTTGAGGCTGAAAGGTAAAGGAAGTGTCAGAAAAAGGGTAAAACCTCGCAGAAAAGGGGAAAAAAAAAAACCAGCTGCAGCAAAAGCCATGGCCCAACAGGGATGCGGAGGCAGGAGGCCAGCTGCAGACCTGAGGGGCTAGAGGACATCTGTCCCCTGCAGACTCACCCCCCACACAGAGGCAGCAGGAGGAATTCCCTGCTCTGCCGGGGAGAACCTGGCACCCAGCCACAACATAGAAAGGGTTCGGGTGGCCACAGCAAGCCTCAGCCCTCAGGGGAAAGAAGGTTGGAGTGCAGAATGGGAAGCAGCTGTTCACAGCCCTTCTGGGAATGCAAGAGCAAAGCTGGGTGACACAGAGCAAGGATAGGGCCACCAATGGTGGCACCCTGGGTGGGAGGTCACTGCAGCAAGGATATGGGGATCTGTGGGGAAAGGCGGCTGCCCTCAGCCCACGGGCATCACCTCTGCAATGCATCGCTGCACAAAGTGCTTTTTTCATGATGATGGCATGCAGTAGGCACAGGAGTGACTCCTGGTACCTCGATGGTTCAGCCATTACTTCCTTGTTCTTACAGTCCCTCCCTTCTCACACTCTCTCAGTCCTAAATCATTATTTGCACGTTATGAAGAGAAGACATTTAAAAGGTACAGGAAGATGAGATGGTATTAGGGGTTAGGAGCAAGGTCAGCCCATTGGAATGGCCCACAGCATCTCTTCAGCATTTATCAGATGCTTTGTTCTTTCTTTAGGCATTCTCCAGCATCCTTCCCATGCCAAATTTGAAAAACTGAGGCACACTTGGTAACAGGCACATTCTCACATTGCTCTGTCTCCATATGCACGTGGCAATAATTCTCCCAAGGAATGTCAATTTCCACTTCCAGCTGTCTTGCCCAGTGAAACCCCGAACTGCAGTGTCTTCACACACAGCCCAGCACTCTGCTTCTAATCTACAGGCAGCAGAGGTGTGCACATATGTGGATCTCTGTGTGGATTTGTGTAGAAACCACATGCACTTGTGGTTTTCTACACGCTGATGCTTGAGGGGGAACATTTGTGAGCCCGTAGAGTTTGCAAATACAACAATTTTCACAAATGTATGGATCTAGCTATACAAATGTGTTGGCACACTCTCATCTAAAGTTGCCAGCGCAGATGTACATCTGCAGGGGAGGCTGAAGCAGTTGCAAGCACCCCACAGGGTACTCTGGACTCCCACTGCACAGTTTGTCAGCTCCAACACACTTCTTGCTCAGGCCATGTCTCACTCTGACCCTCTGCTGTGCACACATATGCATGTAATTTCATAGCTTGCCTCTGACAAAACACAATTAAAACAAAATAAAAACCAACAAAAATACTACCACAAAAACCCACAAACAGAAACCCACCATTAGTGTGAAATGCACAGTCCCCCCAAGAGTGCTGAACCAAGCTGGACTTTCATGCGTGTTGCTGGAAGCACAAATAACAAGCAGCTGGCTCTGAGTTATTCAGGTCGAGGCAAATACACATCCCTACTCTTAAGTATCCAAACCAGCACATTTCTTGTCCCCGTCTACCAGATCAGGCTGGCTGCAACAGCTGGATCTTCTTTTGCTAACCATTGGGATCCCTTGCTTGTGCTGGAAAGGCCAAAAACATAGTCCATTCCTCAGGGTGAAATCTCATGGGGAGTATCCATCCTGGATCTCTCTTTGGCGGGACCTCTTTGGCTGTCCCCAGGTACTGTGGGGACCTGTAAAATATTGGAGTTATTGCAATTATCACTAATTTCCCTGAAGACATTTCCAAGAATGGCTACAAAGTGTATACATGTCTTTTGATGTTTGTTTTTGACTCATGATGGACTCCAAACGTGAGTCCACGTCCCAAGCTAAAGAACAATCACAGTGATTCCAACCCAAACTACTGTATTTTTTCAAGTTTTTCCCGTGCAACGCAATTAAATGAAAGCACCGATATTAATTTCTCTCTTTTCTCATCCATGCATTCTTTCTACACTCTGTTCAAACAAGAGCTCAGCAGTACTAATATTTAGATTTACACCCTTCAAATTTGCCTATCCTCTTTAAAGCTCAAGTATCTCACACGGGTGAGTCACTCGTCCACTTTTTTGAGAGTACAATGAGTGAAATTCTTTAAGCTTTCTGTTTTTGGCACAGCAACATTCCGATACAATCTAAGAATCACAGAGACACCCTCTGGTCCCACAAGAACCGGGGAACAGGTTTGGCTAGAAAAGAAAGCGTTCCTCATGTGATGGGCACCCTACCAATCACACTGCACTCTCCTCCAGCAACCCAGGCTCCTTAAAGACCAGCTGAGGAAGGGGGAAAGGGCTTCTTGGGGAATTCGCCAGCCGGACAGGTGGGTCTGGGTTTCTGCATCACCAGCAGGGAAGGGTGAGTACCTGGCTTTGGTCAACCTCTTCCTCTTCAGACAGAGAAGCGAAAAGCATCTGGTACAAGAAAAAGAGGTTTTTATGTTAAATGATTTGTATTTGAGTCTCTGGGCTGCGTTTAGTATGAGGGAGGCTGCTACCTGGATAAGGTTAACTGCCTAAGATTGTTAAGAGTTGATTTTTTCCTTCTGCTGCAAACTCTGCCTCCTGTATGGCTGTTTTAATTTGTTTCATATTTTTTTCTCCTAAAGGCTGGGGAGGAGGGAATGGGAAAATTAGATCTGTTGCCAACATATTTGAGTATCGAAAAAAATCACTGTTGAGAAAGACAAATCCCCCTCACTTATGAAAATAGGAAAGGCAAGAAAAAATATCTCTTGTTTTGGTTCTGCTGAACTAATGAGGGAGAGAGGAAAAAACTGCCTCCCAGCTCTATATCTGAGGTAATTATGCCTGATGATTTACCAGCCGCCTCTCTGTTCACAGAGGCTTCGTTTCATAGCAATCTCTCTCAAAAGGAAACTTAATTAGTCTCTGACCCCTGCTTGATGCTGAGCTTTGTTTTTGCTTTACATTTCTCCCATGGTAGCGTAAAACAACCGTCTGGCTCTTCCCTTTCTCAGCGTGGTTGGATCCTGGTGACCACACTGCTCTTTGCCAGGGGTGACAATGTGCTGCTGGCAGGTGGGGCAATGACAGAGGAGAGTATGTGTGCTGGAGGTGTTTGCCTCAGGATAAATAGATGGCCAACTGACACCCTCAAATATCCACCTTTATGCAGCAGGGTCCAGGAATAAGTTATTTAATTGCATTAACAACGATAACAGTGAATTATGTTTACTTAGGCCTTGCTGCATGGAAGCTTACCCTGGTTTGGGGTTGTGAAGGGGGTCTGCGTTTGGTGTTTGTGCCTTGACCAGGGCATCTTGTCCCATGGCACCAGTACAGCCAGCAGCTCCACCTTGCTAAATTCCCTCCCCTGGCACCTTGTCACTTATCGTGCTTGTAGGGACAGTCTGTCCCTTGGGGCCAGGAAAGCCTGAGGGCTAGGAGGAGAGGTGGCTGGATGGGTTGAAGGGCAGGGCAAGGCCCCTGGGCAAGGCTGAGGTTTCAGTTGCTGAAAGGCTGCGTTGTTTTGTTGTGCTTAGATGGCTCTGAGCTTTTCGTTTTTCCACTGAGGCGTCTGGAGGCTGCAGAACCCATGGGGAACTGCACAAATGGGCCCCTTGTCTGCGCTTCCTTACACCAGGGGAGAAGAATGCCATGCTGTGCACAGGCATGCTGAATCGTGGGGTGGGAGCAGGGGGTGAGGCACAGCTCTGCTGAGTCCAGCCATCTCTCCTCGTGCTGCTCTCCAGATGTACCGCTCTGTCCCAGCCCCTGTACCGCTGTGCTCATAATGGTGGGCGACAGCTTGAGCACCCTAACTGCTGCCTGTGGTGGGAGTAAGATGTCCTCCCTCTGGCCTCCCGCTGATAGCAGAGCAGTGGTGGTGAAGGCCTCCCCCGACCTTGGGGAGAGGGATATGTGGTGCAGAGTTGATCACAGCATGGTTGAGGTTGGAAGGGATCTCTGAAAGTCTCCTGCACTCAAAGCAGGCTGCTGAAGACCATGTCCAGATAGGTTTTGGGTATCTCAAAGGAGGGAGACTGTATACATCTGGCGGCAGGGGAGGCAGTACCTCATGCTTCACAAGTGCTGAGGTGAGTGTTGGCACTTTGTAGAAACCAGTGATGCTTACAGGTGTGTTTTTGGACATCTCTCGGCTGCAGTTTTGTGATTCTACCACCACAGCTGGCACAAAACACAAGACAATCAGAACACGGCCTGCTTCTGCATGAGGCAAGTCAAGCCAATTCTTATTCATAAGCCTTTTTGGCTATAAATGGAATGAGACCAGACTAAAGCAAGGAACATTCATCTGTAAGGCTGTTGAAATCCATTTTCAACCTGTAAAAACAGGATGCAGAGGCTTCAAAAGTTCAATCAAGCCAATGGGTGTTAGGGATACACCAAAGACTGAATTGCCCCTGTATCAAGGCACTGGTGCCAGCAGTGACCCTGTATGGGGTTGGTCACCTACAACTCAGGGGCAGGAGCCAGCCTTTGCTGAAAGGAGCTTGCTTTTTGGCTCCCACAGACCTGCTGCAAGCCACTGTGATTGGAAGAAGGGAGGAGAGGTTGAGAAAGCTCTCAGGCCATGGAAGTAACATCTGCCTGCAGCTCCAGGAAACTGTTTGGGCTGTAAAACTAACCTTAACCAGCCCACACAAAAGGCTTCCCTACTTCCAAAATTATTTCTGTCCTCACACACAAGCTGCTGGTGCCTGTCTCACTGGGAGCAGGGACTGCCTCCCTGTGTCACTCTGGGTGGGTGGCTGTGAGTCATGCCTCTGCGTGAGGCAAACCCAGAGGCTGGTTTTGTGCCTCAGTATTCATGCACCTGCCCCAAGTGCTTTGGCTTAGTGTGGCTTACCTCTGAGGCATAAGGGGGTGGGAAGCCCCAGATCTCCTGCAGCTTCTTTTCTGGGTTATGTTGGAGAGCTGGCTCTCAGCTGTCATCAGATCCAGCTGTTGTGATGGCCTTGGAGCCTCTCTCCAGCCCTACATCCCGATGCTGATACTGGTCCTTCTAATTGGAGAAGGGGGTGGAAGAGAGATTTCCATTGCACCGCTCAGTTTTAGGTCCACGATAAAGGCTATTCTGTCCTTTTTCCATTTCCTATTCTCTGTGCATTGTTTTATGTAACCAGCCCCACAGAGGCTTTCAGATCAAGCCCTCTTTCTCAGGCTGGTCTGCCTACAGTAATAGCTGCTCAAGGAGAGGCAAGCACAAGCCAAGTCCTGGATACAAGACAGGGAAAGAAATCCAAGTTGTGGGAAGCATGTGGGCTGGGTGGGGAGTCCATGTGCAAGAGTATTCATATTAATTATTAAAAAAAAAAAAAGGCTGAGTTGTGCCATTGGCAGCCAAGAGCAAGAAAGGTCTGGCATCCTTTTGGTCTGAGTGCTGTTGTTACACTGCAGGGGTGCCCGTAAGAGAGAAAGATAGGAGAAAGAAGTTTCTGTAATGCTAAGGAAAGGGTTGTGGCTTTGTTAATCACAGGTGATCTGATCTATAATGGCATGACATGACACAGAACCCAGCTCTCTGCATGGCAGCTGGAGCAGACCCAGTTTTTCATGCGATAGAATTCATGCATCTGCGTTCAGACCAGGAAGAAATCCTTGCCCCTTGACTTGTGATGACCCTTAGCCAGCAATAACTAAAGGCTTTTCTAAAATCTCTGGAGTGTGAGCAATGATTTAGGCTGTAGCCTCTACAGCTTTCAGACATGTAGAGGACAAGTGCTTGTCTCAGGCTTGTCAGGATCTGGAAAACATGTGGCCAAGCACTGCCCAAGTCCAGATCTGAGTATTGGTGAGGCAGTGGCACAGCTGCCCAGGCAGGGAGGTGGTGGTTGCTGTCCCTGGAGGTGTTCAAGAATCATGTAGATATGGCACTGAGAGACATGGTTAGTGTGCATGGTGGTGATGGGTTGATAATTGGACTTGATGATCTTAGTTGTCCTTCCAACCTCAGTGATTCTAAGATTCTGACCAACAAGGCATTGTGTGTGACTCCTGGACATACTGGCTAGCAGTAAATAGGGCAAGTTTGGCAGCTTCGTGTTGACTTCACATGCCTGCCATTCACATTCAAGTACAGCATCATGCAGCTTTAGATGTATTGGGCCAGCCTCCAACCACCTGGCTGGGAGTAAAAATGGCTTCTTATCTGGGAAATAATGGCCACTCATGCTATCCTGAAAAAATACCTATGTGCTCTGCTGCTGCTTGTGTAGTGGTAAAAGCATCAGAGATCCCTCCATGCCAAAACCTCAAACTGCTGCAGAAATGGTGATAGGAAATTCTGGCTTTTCCTCTGTCACTGTTTTTCTTCCTCTGTCCTGACAGCCACAAAAGGCAGCTGAGGACTGAGGACTGAGAGGCTGGAGGTGGCCTTGTTAGAAAGGTCCCAGAGTGTCCTGCATATCAAGAAACTTCTCACAGTTCATTAGCAGCTGGGTCTGCTCTGCTTTTTCAAAAGTGTATTGGAAGAATCTCAGAGCTGGTAGCCCCAGGAAGAGGGGTCCCAAGTGCAGGTAGTCCAGTTGGAAAGTCAAGCTTGTTTGCCTTTTGCCTGCTCAAGCTGGGCCCACTTCAGTTTTTCTTTCATTGCTTGTATTTTCTTAACGACACAATACATGCAGCTGTCTCCGGATTGGAGTTCTTCTTCCTTGCCATGCACACACGTGCTCTGTCCCTTTGAAGGAAGGGCTTCATCAGCTCTGGAATTTGGGCTCATTTCTCCAAGAGGTCTCACACCTCAGAATGATGCCTTTATGCCGCTCTCTCTGGAGGGAGCTGACGTCAAGGTGGAGTGCCTGGGCCCAGCCTGCAGAATATAATGTTCTCAGGAATTTGGTGGGAATGCTACTTGGCCCATCTCCCACAAGCCAGCTGCAGCCTAAGCAGCTCTGTCCCTCACACCTGACTGGGAATGGGGGCCTCAGCTTCAGTTCTCGTCATGGGGGGGAAAGAGGGAAATAAATACCCTTAGTAAGGTGATGCCAAGCCCTGTGCCGTAGGTATGTGTGTAGGATACAGCTCTATCTCTGTGGTTATATTTGGTTCCACAGTAGTGCTGGCCAAAAGGGAATGGCCAATAAGATGTGTGATGTGCCCTGGAATAAATCTGGCTTCTTTGAAGGAGAAGTGAGGTGAGGAAATTGAACTCATTTGGTGTTCATCCCAGTAGCCGTTGTTTCCAGCCAGATGGAAATGTGTCACCAAGAGTCGTGCTTGTGCTGCAGGTCTGCATGGGTACTGGTGTGTCATGGAAAAAAACAACCCAAAAGCGAGTTGAAGCCACTGTGCACAGTCATCCCACTCTTGTGTAGCTCTACTATCAGGGAGCATTTCAGTTATTAGCTTCATGCCTGGGGAGGTTTTTCCTTTAAAACTACCATGAAGCAAGGAGTGGGAGGAGTACAGACAGATGGATTCTGTCTATCCTCTCCTCATGGGTAATTTCTTTTTCTAAATGAAGCCTATTGTACCAATCTAACTGATGACTGTCTTTGATTTTTCCCAGTTTGCATGAAGATCTGAAGATGGCAAAAACGGACAATGGCATACGCATCTGGCAGGGTCTATTAATCCTGGGGAATGTGGTCATTGGGGTAAGTGAAGTGGGATGTGGCTGGGTGGCGGCTTCCTTACATTATGACACTTCTTAATGCCTCCTAGCCAAGAAATCCCTTTTCACCTGTGAAGACCACGGGTAAAAAGAGCAGTGCAGCATGAGGCAAGGGATAAAGGAGAGCTCTGCTGGCAGGTCGGTTGGGTGGGGATAGCAGGGGTTGATCTGCAAGTCCAACATGACTCTAGAGGAACAGCCCTTGCTGCTGACTAACATCTTTCCAGCCAACTCCTTCCATATCGTGACGGGACAGTTTGTGTTAATTTTTTCTTAACATTCTCAAGTTCCAGGCCTGACTTTTGAGGTCCAGGCAGGGTGAGCTTTACTTGCAGTTAAGGACTAATAAAAGGGGTTGCAGAGTTGGGCAGAGGAGGAGTTGAGGAACTCCTGCTTGGCAGGGGGCTGAATAGAATGAATGCAGTTTTCTTTTCATGACTCTGTTATTTCCCTCAGTTAAATAATTCTCCCTGATTTGTGCTTCTCAGATGTGCGGTATTGCCCTGACAGCAGAATGCATCTTCTTTGTGTCAGATCCCCATGGTCTCTACCCTCTGCTGGAAGCCACAGAAAATGATGACATCTACGCTGCAGCCTGGATTGGTATCTTTGTTGGCTTTGCACTTCTTGCTCTGTCTATCCTCGGCATCATTGGAGTCATGAAGTCCAACAAGACTTTGCTACTGGTGGTAAGTGTAGCAATGTTTGCCCATTGATTCCCGTCAACCTTAAAAAATATTGGCTAATTTTCCCTGTTCGTCTTGGTATTTACCAACCGAGCAAAGACAACTTTTATTAGTGAAGAGAAGCCAGAGGTTCTTCTCTCTGGCTGTGTTCTCCCACAAGGTGATATCTGTGAGGACACATGCATGAGAAGCTCCCAAACTAGGGTAGGGGAATTAATAGCAATAACCACAATGAAGGTTTAAACCACGCATCCTAACCCTGACCTGGCCCTGAAGCAGTGCAGAAGTACTTGTGCAATCAGATGCAGCTGGGATGTGGTTTAGATTCTAGTTTCTCCTTACTGCCTTTCAGCTGTCATGTACCATTTAGTTTAGGAGCTGATAAGTAATGACTTCTTTACAAGGCATTAGTATGTGTTAGTATACCAAAAATGGGTGCAGCTGACATTATGCATCAGCAAGCAAACAGAAATTGCAGGGATGAGGATAGATAGCTTAGAATAAGCCAAGAACAATGTTAAGATGTAAACAAACCTCTACAATTTTTCACTCAGTCCTTTAGGTTGACAGTAGTGAAACTTAATTGGTGTGCACATTAAGGGAGGGTAGAGTTGAAAACTCTGTAATCAGCTCTATCTTGGCTTAATGTAAGGTGGCAGGGTGTCTGTTTTAAAGAGGAGACAGAGATCTGAGCTCTTGTGCCAGGAAATTCACCAGCAACAAGTGATGGAAGAGAATTTCCTTAACTCTGAATGTTGATGTCTTGACTGAAACCCAAGGCTGTGGTACAGGGAAGACACTGGTGAAAGAAGAAAACAAATGCCTTGAATCTGGGAAAAACATTTTGAAGTGTAGGAGGAGAAATGGAGGCATGAGGACTGTAAAAGGGAATACAGAAAAGACTTATAGGGGTTGCGCTGAGAAGGGAAGAGAAGCAGTGAAACAAACTGCGAGTGGTGCTCTTGAGGATCAGTTTTCATGAAGGTTCTTTCCTTACAAAGCATGAGTGCTGAAGAATGCACAGTGAAAATGACAATGCAAAGTCAGGAGGATCTGAACAACACATTAAATTGCACCTTCTCTTTCCCTGAAGTATAGTCTCTCTTGCTAGGATGGACTAGATTCTTGGTGAGAAGCTTCCAGCTTGCAAACAGAAGAATAACTTGCCAATGAGACGCAGCAAAGAAAATGGCTGATGCTAATCTTGGGCATATCAAGCAAAGTATCATCCATAAAGATAGGGTAGAATTAATGCTATTCAACAAATTTCTGATGATAAGATGTCTGTGAGATGGAGTACAAGTCTGGTCACGCACCTTCAGGAAAGCAGATTGCAAACTGAAATGACACAGAGAAGGACTATGTGAATGTTCAGAGGAGCAGAGAAGACTGGGGACACTGGTACAGCTCAGTTTCTTTTGGCTTGAACAGTGTGTGGGGCTTAAACTTGAAAAATATGGAATCGGAATAAACTGCTTAATTATTTCTCCAATAGCTAACTCTACTCTCCCCAACAGTATATTATTCTGATGCTGATCACTTATGCATTTGAAATGGCTTCTTGCATCACGGCAGCAACTCACCGAGACTTTGTGAGTATTTCTTTTCTCATGCCTTCATGCAGCTGCACTGGAATATGTTGCAGTTTTAAGGCATGCTGTTTCCTGTTTAGTGGAGTAAATGGCCCATGTGGTGGTACTACATAAGTTCAGAGGACTACTGCTGAGTTAGAGTAAGACCCCACAAAGAAAGTCTTCAACATTCATTCTAAGGAAGGAATTATCTTTGTTCTTTTGAACAGTTTTGTTATTTTTGACGTTCCAAAATGTTTATAACCTTCCAGCTAAGGAAATAAAGGTGTGGGTTAGCTGAATCATCAATGCAATATTTAGTCTTTCAGCTACAGGCTGATTAATCTCTCATGCAAGCCTTCAGCATCACAACAGGCAGTGTTACTAGTGAGGGAAAGATGACGTGGGTTATTGCAGGTATTGGTGGGGAAAATGACCTGAGGCACCTCAGCTCCAAGCAACATCAAGCGTAACCCATAGCTTCTGCACATCTCCTTTGATCTGACATCTGGAAGGACAAGCTTAAGTGTCATGCTCTGTGTCTTTGTTGTTTCTGCCCCTTAAATCTTGCTCTTTAGCCTCCTCTGTGTAAAACTGGGAGTGGTGGGGGGAATAGCATTCCTGTTCTCTATCTGGATACTGAAGCAAGCAAACCCACCCACATATTAGCTTTGCATGGCCACTTATTTACATAGTTCCTTCATTCTTTCCTGGTGGTTTGGTTTGTTTGTTTGTTTTTGGTGGGGTTTTTTGTTTGTTTATTTGTTTTCTCCTGCAGCTTACTCCAAACCTCTTCCTGAAGCAAATGCTGGAGAGGTATCTGAAGTCAGAGACAGACAATAACAATGACAAATGGATGACTGAAGGGGTCACAAAGACATGGGATAATCTCATGCTCCAGGTAATAATAACACTGAATACTATCACTAATTACTAAATGCTCTGCGGCTCTGGAATTTCAAATCCTCTTCAGAGCCACTCAGTAATAAAAAGGATAGCATCTGCCTTGAACCTTAGATAAAGTCCTGACACACTCCCCATTTTGCTTGTTTATCAGATAGCAGACTGTCAAAGGCAAGCACTTCAAAAATCTCTCCCATAAATCTGCGGTTAATGCCTAACCATGTGTAAGGGCCAGCCTTATTCAGGGTTGTGACCTTGGTCCATGAAGACCATTTCCTTCTCTCACCCCACAGAACCAGTGCTGCGGGGTGCATGGGCCCTCGGACTGGCAGGAGTACACATCTGCTTTTCGCATGACACACAGTGACGCGGACTATCCTTGGCCACACAACTGCTGTGTCATGGACACTCGAGGAGAACCCATCAATCTTGATGGCTGCAAGCTTGGAGTCCCCGGCTTCTATAACAGCGATGTAAGATTTTCTCAGTTTTTTCCAGTTAATGTGTATTGGTCCAAAGTGCCTCGCTGGATGGGAAGGAAATAGGGAATAGCCTTCCTCCTCTACTGTAATCTAGAGGTGTACAAAAGCTTTCTGAAGAAGAAGCAGTGCTTGTAGGTTCCTGATCATGTAGAACACAGCACAGATTGTGGTAAAGGCTTTTCTGACTATTAGTAATAAACACAGAATCATTAAGGTTGGAAAAGACCTCTAAAATCATCAGGTCCAACTGCCAACCTATCACCACCATGCCCACTAAGCCGTGTCTCTCAGAGCCACATCTACACAGTTCTTGAACACCTCCAGGGATGGTGACTCCACTACTTCCCAGGGCAGCCTGTGCCACTGCCTCACCACTCTTTCTGAGAATAAATGTTTCCTAATATTCAACCTGAATCTCCCCTGGTACAACTTGAAACCATTCCCTCTCATCCTATCGCTGTTACCCAGGAGAAGAGGCCAACCCAAACCTCACTACAACCTCCTTTCAGGTAGTTGTAGAAAGCAATAAGGTCTCCACAGAGCTTCCTTGTCTCCAGACTGAACAATCCCAGTTCCCTCAGCCACTTCCCATAAGACTTATGCTCCAGACCCTTTACAGCTTTGTTGACCTTCTCTGGACACACTTCAGTGCCTTAATGTCTTTCTTGTAGTGAGAAGACCAAAACTTAATACAGTATTTAATGTATGAATTGGAAGAAAACTATTCCAGTGCTACCAATATGAAGCTGTACCTCATACATGCAGGTGGTCACCAGCTAAATCAAACACTGCCAAAAGATGAGTGCATACATGAGTGAGCAAGACAGCAGTTCTCCTCCTCTAGGCAGCTGTCAAAAGTAATGGAGAACAGATGGCAAGAGAAGAAGGGGCTGTCCTCTGGCACTGTGCCCCAGGAAATGAATAGTAGGGCATCTCTAAGAAGTGTTTCCTACAGTGAGATCCATTTACTGAACACATCACTTGTTGAACTTTACAGTTAAGCAGCTTTTCCTGTTCAGACAGATTGCTGGGCCATGATTGATCATGAAGTTCTCCACTAACAAGCATTTCTAGAAGATGTTCAGGTTTTCAAACTTGCCTTCGCCTTTTGGATTCTGGAGTCCAGCTCTGTGTTGACTGTCTTTGTGTTTGGCAAGTGGTTAGCACGGAAAATTGTCCTTGAAGTGTTTAAGATGGGTCTGCTTTGTATTTGGAGCTAGAAACATGCAGGTTATCTGCAAGTTGTCAATCATGTGTAGTTCTGGCCTGTCTTTCTGAATTACTCAAATAACAATAGGAGAGGATCGTGCCACTTTACTCTCTCTTGGAGGTGGATGAACTTGTAACTGAGCAACAGAAGCTCAAAGCTTGTGTTGATTCATGCATGGTTGCCTTGCAGGGTTGTTACAACGCTATTTCTGGGCCACTGAACAGGCAGGCCTGGGGTGTTGCCTGGTTTGGTTTTGCCATCCTCTGCTGGACTGTGAGTACTTACTATTTGTTTTTATTTCCTCTTCTCTTTCCTAACTATTCCCCACCCACTTGGGTGGAGGTGGGTGACAGGGCTGAAAAGCATCTGAAGACGATATTTATTAATCACCAGTGTGCTTGTAGCCTGCTCCACTAACAGGGCTACATAAAAAGTTTACCACCATCCCTGGCTTCCATGCTCAAAGAGCTAGATGGCATTCTGGCCTGCTGTGTCCTGCTGCAATCTCAGTAAACAGCACAGCAAACAGCTTTCAGATTCTTGTTTTTGTAGGGTATTGGATCATCTAAACTGTAATCATGACAGATAATTCCATTTCTAGTTCGAAGACTTTGCAAAAGTGTTTCAAATAGTTAGGGTTCAGCAGTTTTGTGACAGATAATTCCCAGTGAGCTGAGTGATCTGGTCAAATAGTTATGTCAGTGCACATCTTTCTGCACTGTGAAGTTTGTGTGCAGATAAAAAAAGCTTAAAGCTTCCTGTTCCTGAATGAACTTTGCTTATCAAGAATTTCTGTTGCCCTCTCCTATCAGTAGGATTACATGGGACTGGGGGGAGAGGTGTGGGGAAGGGATGAGGGGAAGAGAAACTCAGCAGTCTTGTCTTTTCAGTTCTGCGTCCTCCTCGGAACCATGTTCTACTGGAGTAGAATTGCATACTGAAGGCTCAACATCCTCAGCCTTGTCCTGAAGCACTCTATGAAACTGCATTCACTCATCTCCTGCTCCATTCTCCTTGTGCCGCTGGGGACCTGAAGCTTTCCCACTACCTCTCCCATGTTGCTTTAGCCCCTCAGAAAACGTGACACGCCAATGTCACACACTTCTTGTCCCTTCTTTGCCCCTTGTTCTGCTGTCTAAATGTTTCCTGAGGCACAACCCTTCCTTTGCTGTGTGAGAAATCCTTGGAGCTAAGATAAGACACGATCTGATTTGTTCTGTGATGGCATCAGAGGGGAAAATGTCCATATATGCTTGCTCCAGAAAAGTCCCTCTCTAAAACTAGGCTGAATGTAAATCACAATGCTATAGGTTCTGGCAAGAACTGCCTGAGTAAAGATGTAACCTCCTGTGACCAATAAAGGTGGACGCAGCAAGGGAGAAGACTGCAGAACTCTCTAATATATTTTATCTTTCAACTTCTGCTCCTGGTCTCCATCACTCCTTGCCTTAGAGTAAGGAAGATTTTCTAAGAGTTTAAATGTGTCAGCAGCAAAGACGTATCACAGATGAAAAGCCTGCTGCTAGCCAAGCTCAATGAAAGACTAGCTCACTCCTCTGCAATGTGCTGCCTGTGTTCAAGCCTACCTCCTGTCCCTACGAATCTACTGCTTCTCTACCTTCAGAAGCGCCAGACCACGAAAAATTCCATGAGCAACTCCATCAAAATCTGCACGTGCCTCACACAAGATTTCACTAGAATATGTGCAGAATACAAGGGGTCCACTGCTCCAGTTGGCTTTGTGGCAGGGGCTGTTCCAACACCCCTTATTTACCCTACTGTCTACACGGACGTGCTCATGTCCCCTGCGCGCCCCCATTCCCACATCCCCAGATCAAGCTGGCCAGGCAGCAAAAAAATGGCAACAGTCTTGTGAAAAATGCCAACAGAGTGCTCTCTGAACCAAATCCAGTCAGTTTAACAGTGGTGGTTTACTTCAGCACAGGCTGATCTGGAGTCTTTCCGAGTGAATGCTTCAGTTACATGTTCGTGTAAACATCCTCTGGGGTAGAGCATTTTAAGGTGTGCTGTCTCAGACTGTGACAGTTTTCCAGCTACCGTCATCCCTCGTTTTTGTATATTTGCCAAAAATGCTAATTAAAAACAAGTGGAAGTAAAAAATGTTTACTCTCGCTCGTGATTCTGTGTTTGGGAAGGGGAAATGAAGGTATGTATCTGGGACTGTGAGGAAAGTCTGAGTGCGTAGAGCCCTGATGCAAAGAAGGTGTGCAAGTCAGTAGTCCCTCAATGGAGTACTGGGGGAAGACAGAGAAGGCAAAAGGCTTGAAGGAGAATCAGGTGCCTGAAGCACAGAGGGGTTTTCTTTGTCTGTGTGTTTAAAAAGGAGAATCCCCACGGATCAGCCCCTTCAGAAGGGAAGACCATGTGGAAGGGTCACTGCTTCAGTGGGGAGGTGACTGCCCTTGAGGGTCTGGACTTTCAGCCATTTCCGTAAGCCTTCAGCCCTTTTTTGTGACATTTGAGGACATGGATAGAGCACGGGCACCATGTGTGTCAGTGATCTGGGTTTGTTTTATAAATGTCTTTCCTGTTTGTTTGTTTGTTTGTGTGTATGTAACTGACAGCTACAACAACACCTAGATCTAAATAAATCCAAAGATTTATTTAGGCAGCACCAGCAAAGACTCGCGTGAATGCTCCTTCTTGTGAACTGCAAATCCCTACCTGCTGCAACAGCAGAAAGAAGAGGAATGGGGGAGGAGGGACAGCACACTGCCTCTGTCCTCACTTGGGCAAATCCCTCCAAAACCTTCTCAGCCACAGCAGCTTTGTGGAGAGCTGCTCACCTGCCTACAGATCTCCTGCTTGTGTTATTTCTGCAGTCCAAATAGATCTGGAAATAAGCAACATGTCCAGGTATGGGACATGCTAGAGACTTTTGCATACGGACATGGTTGGAGATACAGCCTGCAGAAAACTTTAAGACCACAGAAGCAGATAATTTCAAATATTATTTCCTCTTCTGGTCTTTTGCTTCAGATCCAGAAGTCTCTTTCTTCTTGCAATGTCTAAATGTGCTTCGATTACAGTACAGCTCTCAAAATAGGCAAAATACAGCAGGATTTTGTAGGAGAGATGAAACTGAGACTACCTTGAATAGACGACTGCAGTATTCGCCACTCCTACCAGTTGAAAATGATACTACCGACCTAGGCACAAACGGCAGTTGAAGCCAGCCAGGTTCAGAGAATCACAGAATCATAGAATGGCCTGGTTTGAAAAGGACCACAATGATCATCTCGCTTCAACCCCCCTGCTATGCGCAGGGTCACCAACCACCAGACCAGGCTGCCCAGAGCCACATCCAGCCTGGCTTTGAATGCCTCCAGGGATGGGGCATCCACAACCTCCTTGGGCAACCTGTTCCAGTGCTTCACCACCCTCTGTGTAAAAAACTGCCTCCTAAAATCTAATCTAAACCTTCCCTGTCTCAGTTTAAGACCATTCCCCCTTGTCTGATCACTGTCCACCCTTGTGAACAGCCATGCCCCCTCCTGTTTATATGCTTTCTTCAAGTATTGGAAGGCCACAATGATTTGTCCCCGGAGCCTTCTCTTCTCCAAGCTAAACAAGCCCAGTTCCCTCAACCTTTCCTCATAGGAGGGGTGCTCCAGCCCTCTGATCATCTCAGTGGCCCTCCTCTGGACCCGCTCCAAGAGTTTTGCATCTTTCTTGTACTGGGGGCCCCAGGCCTGGACACAGTACTCCAGCTTGGGTTAGTCAAGTTTACCTTTTGCTTTTTGGGCCTTTAGCTCACTTGGCATATTACGATTTAGAGTTTACAGAGAAACAAATAAAAATTGTGATGAACCAGTGGTCTCTGAAATGGTGGATCTATGCAGAAGTGCCAAGCATGCCGCACTTCAACCAGAAAAAACCAGCTTTAGCTGCCTGAACTAAGGTGGGAGAAGAAAGAAAGATGCTGAGCAGGATTTTGAAAAATCCTGCACATCTTTTTCTGTTTTTTTCAGCTTCTGAAGGCTGATCCCAATCTCTACGAGTTCCCTACCTGGGATGCCAGGGGAGGGTGAGGAAGGGATAGAGCCCATGACAGGAATGGTGGTGAACAGGTTTGTGTGTTGGCTGGGGCTTGTAAAGAAATCCTGTTCATTCTCAGCTGTTTGGATTTCTGCTGGAGGTTGTGGATGAATCTGGTCTTCGGAGCAGGCAATGTGCGGAGATACGCAAAAACTTCTGGACTAAAACAAGATGAAGAAAAAATTCCACCAGGTGGAAGTTGCGTGGTTTGTTTGCAGATCTGCTCTGCACATTTTTTCTCTGTAGGTATGAATATTCACTGTTCTCTCCTGGCAAAAATCCATGTTTAAATTCTCCCACAGTTCCCAGCTGTATTTTTAGATTATTAATTTACTGCAATATTCCAATTCTGAAAAATGAGTCTCACTCAGAAATATCCTTTGTTCACACTTGACTGAGCAGCTTGACCTCTAAGCCACCAAATGTCTCAAATCCTGGCCACCCCCTTCCAATGTACACACACAAAAAACCCCAACACTCCCTCAAATTACTGAATGTTTGTAGCCAGCATTGCTGAAGGTCTTCATTCCTTCTGGCCACGGAGCTCCACAGGCCTGCCTTTGTCCCCATTTCTCCAGAAGGCCCTCCTACTCCTCTCCTTTCCCCTCACTTGTCCTTCACCAGTATGAAACCTCTTTGCATGCCATCTCTCGGGCCCTATCTCTCTTCACTGGTTCACTTGCAGCACACGGTGCCTTGTGTGCTTGCATCTAGCTGTCAGCTCAGTGCATAAACCTGCACCAGGCTCTTGGTGGCATTCAGTATCTTCTGACTCAGATGATTTATTTCCCATCCTGCTCACTGTCCTGCCATCTTCATTTTTTGCATTCCTTACAAGAGGGACTTGTGCCAAAAAAATGCTTATTGGGACCAAGCGTGACCTAAAACAAGCTCATAAACGAAGCCTCCTTCTTCTACCCCTTGGCAGCCCTGTTCTCTCCAGCAACTGGGGAAAGCCTGTGCAACGTGTGGTATGCTGGGAACCTCCTGCAGGAATTCTCCCTGAGATCTGTGGCATCCATCTTTAGGAGAGCTGGCTGCCTGGGGAGCTTAGGATGACTGCTGAGAGTTTATCCATGGCATAAAAAAAGGTGAGGGTGTTTCTGCCTATGTGGGCTTGCACACGAGATGAAATTCCAGCACAGGCAAGGTCATCAGCAGTTCATGCACGTGCACTGGTGGAGATAAACTCTGCAAGAAATTCAAGCGATGGGCAGTGAGCTGCTCTGTCTGCTTGGGGCTCTTCTTAAAAGTGAATGCAGGATGAAAACCTTCCGTCTCTCTGTCTTTCAGGCAATGCACACCACAGGGTAATGTGGATGGCACAAAGTCAGGAGAAGGTAAAACCACTACAGTATGTGAGCGCTTGTTTCTTCTAATCTAAACTGATTCTTACAAAGGAAGAGGGAAAGAAGTCACCTAGAACAGTAAAATCATAAACTCATTGAGGTTGGAAAAGACCTTTAAGATGACCAGGTGCAACCGTCAACCCATCCCCACCATGCCCATTAACACAAGTCCCTCTAGGTCTATAAAGGACCAAGAAAAAACACTTACTGACTTTCTGATATTTTCCAGAATGGTTCGACTCTTACAGCTTATGGGTATTTTTTTCTTCTTCCTTTTCAGGTTTTACTTTTCTGGAAACTTTCCTTCTTTAATAATTATCATGTTTGTTACTCTCCTTTCTCCAGCTCTGGTTGTTCACATGTTCCTGTTCCTTGTGGTTTATTCTTAAGAAGCTACTGAGCTTTCTTTGAAGTCATTTCCTCTCACTGAATTCAAATATTTCCTGGTCTTTTCAGATAAGGGATTTGAATGCTAGAGAGATATGTGCTCCCTGCAGCAGATGTGAGAAAACAGGTCCAGTTGCAAGAAGTATCTGGACCCAAAGTACAGGACATAATTCCTGTGAATTTACTAGGTATGCAAAATATGACTTATCTCACTCTGCAGTTTGGAAAGATGACATGCGAAAGCGGCTGCCCTTTTTCCTTATGGAAAGACCCGAATACTCTTAACACTCAAGTTCTACCTAACCTCTGGGGGCATCAAGACCTGGCCAGGTGCGAGCTTCGCAGCTCCTGTTCATTTCTAATCCTTAACTCTGAAACACATGAGATGAGTTTTTTGAAGAACTGATTCTGCTCAGAAAGAAAATGTACTCCAAGATCTCACCGCCTTTCTCCACCCTGGGCATTATCATCACGTTCTTGTTGCTGCCTTGTGCCAGATCAACCTAAGTTTCCCCCACTGGAATAAATTTCCTTCTCTCGCCACCTGCCTTACCTTTGCTGCCAGCTGACCTCAAACTCCTACCAGTGGGATACCGGAGAGGCACGTCAGACTTTCCACAGTGGGATGCATGAGACACAAGCATATAGCTCTCTTTGGTGCTGGGTTATCTTGTCTTCTGGTTAACAATCAGTATGGGAACTAGCTTCATCTTGGTTTTGACCTCTCTGAAAGTATCTAAGATGTTCCAACTGGTGTTTCTAATGCAGCCAATGCAGATGCTTGTCCTGACTCAGACTTTCAGACCTACAGTGATGGGAAAGCAGGCAAAAGGAATTGGCTGAAATTGTGTTCAAGCACTTCCATGTGTTCAGGCACACTCATGTGCGGCACAGCACTGACTGGGGCACAACCAGGTCTTATAGTGTCTCTTTTGCTTGATTTTGGTAATAGCGGTGCTGGGGGCAGTTTGAGATTCTCCTCCTATATCTTACTGCCAAGTCATTGCTAGGCTCTGTGGCACAATGAATACACAAATACTGTTTCTCATACAGCACTAATAATTGACTTGGGCCAACAATTGCAGAGTTCAGCAGACATGGTTTTCTGTTCCATTTTGTGTGCCAGTTGCCATGGAAAGCAGGAAGCACAACCCAGGCATTTTCCTAAAGGGAAACTGAAGTCATGAAGTTGGTAGGAAAGGGAGTCGAGTCCTGAGTTCAGCTGTTGATAGGAAAAAAATGTATTTCATTAAATCTAACGATTCTTCTGTTGTTTGGGGGGGAACACAGAGCAGGATGAACTGCAGATAGGCCCACTGACACTACAGCCACAAGAACTCCTGTCTTTTTTGTTGCTGTCTTATTTTTCCCCTGGAGTAGAATTATGAACACACTAATAATATTCACCTCCACGCTAGAGCTGAGACTGAATCAATGAGGGTGCTGCAAGAATCCAGAGAATCAGGAAACTTAATAATGTTGTGAAGTTTTTGCTTATCCTTTACAAACTGACAGAAATGCGTATGTAGTGCATCCAGTGCTTCATGGTAACTTTTCTTGTTCATCTTCCCTTGTTGACTCTGTAAGTGTTGGCATCCCATATTACTTCTGCCCCGCTATTCTCTGTGGCTCTACATTACTGCAGACAGCAGAATTCTGCACAAGCTGTAATAACAGGAGGGTGTGATTATGCATCACTGAAACATCAGCCTGAAATACTAAGTAAAGAGATGAATTATACTCCTGGAAATTTTAAAGCTTTTCAGGTAATGGTAATCCCACAGAAGTCTCCAAGACCTCACTTCATTTTCAGAGCTGCAGAACAGCTGCAGCCTTCAAAACCCCCAGTCAGAAAAATGCATCACTGGGGCCTTAGCATTCACCCTCCAGTCAGACCAAGAAAAACACAGCTCAGTGCCCTGGCCACTCATACAACAGCAGAAGGGTTCAAATCCCAACTCAGAGAAAAGCAAACACACTGGCACTGCATTCATAAACCAAACCTAGGAGATACAAAATCTTTCAAAACATCACTAGGGCACAGCTCTGTTTTTATAAAAACTCCAGTTTAATCTCATGGCTGAGACCTGGCAAAACATCTTTTTTTTTTTTTTTTTTGGATGTTTCCTTTTTTCTCTTTTTTTTTTGTGTTTAAGCAATAAGGCACAAAGGCAGACAAGTCCACACAGAGAACAAAGCTTAACAAAAATACAATCCAACAGGGCTAGCAGGAGAAATAATCAAAAACCAGAGCCAGCAGGATGGGGACAGTCCTTTTCACAGTGTCTGATTTCCAACTCTTCCCGTGACCTGGAAGCAAATAGTGTTTTGAAGGAGACCAGTGACTGGAAGAGCGATATCCAAGGTCTGGGCTACTGCATGGAGCCCATAGGAAGCATTTACTTCCTACCATCCTTTCCTTCCAAGCCTGTGGAAGTCCCACTCCATCTCCAGTTGATCTTGGTGACAAGCTTTCCATTCCCTTCTTGGAGCACAACTAGTTACCACCAAGTCTTTATATGATTAGGATCAAGCATAAGCTAAACAGAATTGGGATCAGCTGCAGCTTCTCCCCCACCCCTGGAGATTTTATTCTATTTTTTAGAGATGGAGAGAAGCAAAAGGTACAACTGCAAAACCTGGGCATGCCCAAAAGGGAATATGTGCTCCAGTAGATTGGGTGTGCTTCCAAGGACAGGGGAGAAACTTGTGGTTGAAAGCTGAGGCAGTCTTTGCACTCTGGTTTCCCATGATTTCAGCCCTCCTCTCCCAGGATATGATCCCATTGAGGAAGGCAGATCCAGACCTTCTACCCACCACAGATTAGCCAGAATGAATTAGCTTCTCTACGGGCAGAAAGCCAGTTGGTCTCATGCTTTCAGTGCTAGAAAAGTTGCAAAACAAAACGGTTTTGTGCATCAGCC
Source organism: Alectoris magna (assembly GCA_030625065.1). NCBI lineage: Eukaryota > Metazoa > Chordata > Aves > Galliformes > Phasianidae > Alectoris > Alectoris magna. The sequence goes on from CM060560.1 coordinate 115,792,152, forward strand.
TAAGCTTCACAGATGTGTAGGATTCTCTTTAGACAATTCCTTCATTTTAATTACATTTCCTTTTTAATATATTTATATATAATATTCTTATATATATATATATAAATTTAACACAACATTCACCACTACAGGCATTTCAAAATTCATAAGGAAGAAAGACTTTGATTGCACCTTTTGGACTCTGGGTGAGGGAAAATGTTGCAGGGCTTCACGAATGCCCTCTAATGCAGACCTAAGTTCCTCTAAAGCTCTAAAGGTGAAAAAAGAAGTGCCTCAGTCTTTCAGAAGTGATAGCATAGAATGGGCAGCCCCAGAGGAATATGGCTTATAGAGTACTCATTTCTGTTTACCCTCGCTCAAATAAGGCAGTTCCCACATGGACTAACACCATCCACAACCCTCTTTTCCATCAGGCAATTCCAGACTTTGCTCACCCAACCATTTCACACCTAGCTACACTCCTGAACTTAACAGAAGCTGCACAAAACGCCTGTCTACATGGGAAGAATAAGGGAAATTTAGCCACTTCTCATCTCCTGCTAGTAGAAGTCCACAAAAGCTTGTGATAACACACCACAATTCAAACCAGTCCATCTGCAGACTTAGTGAGAGGTCTTCAAACTCTTCACAGGAAATTAAATGTTCCTGGGCCTCTGAAATAATCCTTGCAAATCTGCAGATGATGTGACTGTCTTCCTAGAAAGGTCCTTTCCACAATGCTGAGAACTATCAACTTAGCCCTCACACAAAACTTCAAATATGGGGCCAGGACCATATCCCATTACACAGCTCTATCCTTCTCAATGCTTCACAGAAAATCAAGCAAACAAAACCAAGGAACAATTTAAAAAAAAAAAAGAATAATAAAATCTTTCCTTAAAACCTTGTGATTAAAGAGTCATGATGGAGGACAGGAATTTGGTACCCACAATGTACAACTGCAAAATCCTGAACTTCAGAAGAGCTTCCAGTCTCAGGTTCAATCTGATACTGCAGGGTTGCAGAGGACAACCTAGTGGCCCTAATGTGAAGATGACATCAGGTCTGACCCTGGGGATGATCTCAGGAATGGCTCAGTGAAGTGGGCTCTCGGGAAGATCCAACCACAGTCAGTATTACTCATTGGTCGATGGCTTCTGGTTTTTCGCTCTGTCCAACTGTCAAGCCCTGGTTCTTGAAGCTGACTGCAGACGTGGTATCAATACAGACCCACTCCCAAGTGTTGGAAACTGCAGAAGTTGAGTCTACAGCCTTGGATGGTGACACTTGTGCAACAAAGCAAGTGCTCCCAGCTCCATAGGGAGCTGCAAGGGCTTTATCTCAGCTCTTGATACAAGCCCACTTATGACCATAAAGCTATTGTGATGTGCCTGCATTACACCCCCTTGGCTAGGATCTTGGAAAGCTGATATATCAGCTGAAGGCTGGAGCTGAAATTGTTAGCAGAGTAAATTGTAAATAGCTACACAATGAAAATCTCATTACAGAATCCGTGCTTAATTGAAACCCAGGACCTGAATCTGAGCTCAAATTCTGAAACACCTTTTAAAAGTACAGTCTGGATACAGATTTCGTTTGAGGTTGATCTTTAATATTACATATAATTTTCCAGTAATTTTCTCTTGCAGAAACTTCCCCAATTATGCCAAAACTATTACTTACTGGAACACTGTTAAGAGCGTACTATATACAAACTGCCAGACCTCACTTCTTGTTCATAGATCAGCTTATATGAGATCAAGAAGGAAAAGAAAGAATGGTTTTAAGGTGCCAAGGTTTCATCACATTTTCTTTTTCTTTTGACACATTATTTTATGAGTTTGGCTGGCTCCATTCCAGATGCCTTGGCAGTCAAAACTTCTAGGAACTGAGAGAATATAAATCCCTTCCCAAAGTAAACTATTTTGTTGACGCCAAAAAATCTGGGCACCATTTCTGTTACTTTTACTTTCTGGAAAACCTTACCACAATACATCGTATCACACCTTCCCAAGTCATTCACCTTTAACCGGCCATGGTGGTTAGAAGTTTTCCCATCAGGCAACAGGAAAGGCACTTGGGTGCATGTAAATGCAGCTCAGAGCAGTACTATGAGAAACACGGAGGATTGACAGTCCCCCGGTTTTAATGGCAGGCAGCACAGGCATTTTATGGTCTGGGAGGAAGATAATATGATCATTATGAAGCTGCATATGCTGGATCTGACATCCATGGCTTGCCCAGGTAAAGCATAGGCTGGCATCTGTGAGACAACATGGGCCCAAAGAAGAACTCTAGGTTCTTTTCTGAATTAATATTCTTCCTCAACAAAACTGACAGCACAGACTTAGTTCTCTTCTCTGTTTCTTTTCATATTGCATAATACATAAGTGAGGAATGCAATGGGGAGGATCAAATACAGCAACTTGTGGCAGGGAAAAGCCCTCTTGTTTTTTCACGCTCCCTTTGTATCTGGCAAGATAAAATCCTGCTGAAGATGTATTCCCTGCATCTGTACGCCAAAGCTTCTCAACAGCACCCTGGCATCTCTCTCCTTTAGCAATCAAAGTGTGCAGACAAAGCACGATACAGACTCTGAGCCCTTCAGCCACAATGACACTAATTAAGTGACACATTCAGGACAGACCAAGATCTCATGGGCTGAGTTTGCTAACAATTTTTGAATGCCAGTATTTTAGGGAAAAAAAAGTCCTAAACATACATCCACTGGGAAATTCTGACTGACAGTCACTGTGGTGGCTAATAGTATTTCCCACCTGATGCTCAGATACCATTCAGACTATAGCCCATAATACACAATGGAGGATCTACAAACTCAGACATCTCCATGAATGATGGTCCCTGTAAGCACCATTACAAGGACAATCTCGGCGCTGGCAGCAATACCTGTGCTCCCATCATCTCCTCTGTAGCCACTAGTGGCATTTAAATTGCAGAGACAGCACAGACTGTACCTGGCTTTGCAATTGCCCATTATCACGTACCAGGCAACAGATGAGCCTGCAGTTAACTTAGAGTTAGAGGCTTTATAAAGGAAGCTTTAATTCTATTCCCATGGCAGCTATTGCTTATATGAACATGTATTTGCCTGTAATGATAACGGCCCTTCAGGAGAGAGCTTAATTCACTTCAAATCCACCTCTCAGAATATTGTTCGTGATCTGTTCTGCAGTCCCACAAATCATCCTCTTTACCATACCCTCAATCAATTTGAAAGCACTGAGGAGCAGGGAGGTGAAAACCAGCCGTGCTCTCATAGAAACAGTGTAAAATGGTAAGGACGGGGAGTCTGAAGGAGGAAGAAGCACCTGGGGACATGCCACACAGTGGCAATGAAAGACCAAGGGTCAAGGATTATGTCATTCAGGACACAAGAGGACAATAGCCCAAGGACACGCAGTTCAGAAGATCCTCTTGCTTTCCTCTGCTGTGTGGAATAGCTGGATATATTTACCAAGCTGTCCTCTGGCTTTAAGCAATGACAAAAATAGTTGATACTGGCCTTCATTGTGGCCATATGTTCACTTCCATTGATACCAGTCTGAGAAGTCTCTACCACTGGACACTCACTCCTCAGCCTATCAAAGGAAGGTGTGCCTGAGTTCAACAAATCTCATAACCATCACTTGGAAAATTCAAAGAACAACTAAGCGTTTCCTGTTCAGCTTTCATTCCATGTCTTGCACATGCTAGAAAGAGCACATTTATGATGCAACAGAAGCATTGGAGGCAGCGCCTTTGGGTTGCATGTTTGGTACTGGAACATCCTTGGGTGTCTTACACCTTTTGTGTCTTGCTCATGCCAGCTTCACCTGCCGCTTCAGCTATTCTGTTTCCTACAATATTGACTAACACCATCCAAAGAATACAGCAGAGACAGATAGACACAGCCATTCACTGTGAGGAAAAGACAGAAAGAGGTTCCAAACATTTGAACTTACCTCCTCACCTTATCTGCATCCGGAGCTGCAGCGCTTTAGAACAGTGTCCCTCCCCAGCCCCATTTTGTAGTTATTCCAAGATTTATTTTTCCTTTGTTTTCTGTAGAGAGGATAAGGCTTCCACAGGGCTTGTTAGACAACAAGAATATTCCTTGGGAATTGCTTACAAAAAAAAAAAAAAAAAAGCAGACAGTGAGGGACTAGAACGGGATAAGAAAGGGAAGGAAAAGCAAGACAAAACGACTGACCCTCCATAGCAAGATACTTGGCAGGAAATAATGGTAAAGATTGGGTTCTTCTTGCACAACATAGTAATAACAACAGCAAAATGGAAACAGAGTTGGTCTTGGTGTAGAAACTCCCATCCCATCTACCATGGAAAGGGAGCAAGGGAAACAGTTACTATTCAATCTGCCTCCCACTTCGTCCATCCAGAATCACAGAGCGCCTCTGTGGCTGGTAAAAGCAGCTGGTAGAAGTCTCCAGTCTTTGGCCATTCTTGGGGATGGTCATTTTGTTCCGCAGCATCACTCCCTCAGGTGTTGTCCGCGAAGTTTCAGACAGATCACCACAAATGGGACTCGAAGAGGAGGTCTGAGTAGGGCTTCTTATGGGTGACAACAACACCCTGGAGTCTGCTGAAGAGGAGGGGTGGTCCATAATGGGGAAAGGGGGACTGAAGAGAATCAGACTCTGAGGCCTCCCAGGCCTAGATCTATAGGAAGGCTTGGAGAACCCTGATGGCCTCTCCATCTTTGAAGACTGGGGGTTATCTCCACCTGTTTCCCCCTCAGAAGTGCGCTTTCGGCGCAGAACAGGGGCATCCAGGCTAGGGTTATGGCTGGACTGAGATGACTCCAGCGGAGAGCCAAGGCTGTTGTTCCAGGGGCACGTTGAGTCCTTTTGAGCTGGGTCACTGTTTTCTTTCTCCGCTTTGGCTTTCTTCTCTGTCAGTGGGCTCTTGGGGGGCTCCAGGTGGCCCCATGCCACTCGTTGAGTCTGCCTGCCAGCCTGCTTGGCTTCTGCTTCTTTCTTCTCCACTTGTGGAGCAGAATTTTGAGCCTGCAGGGGCTGGGGGATCTGGGTGTACTGAATCTTGGGTGGTATCACAGGCACAGCTCTCGCCTGACACATCTTAATCATGAAGGAGGTCCTGACTGCTGACACACTGACAGGGGCAGAGTTACGACGGCCAGTGGTGGCGTGGGCCACTGCCAGGTAATCTAAATCTAGATCTACATGGGCGCTGAAAGGAGAACGCCAGGAAACACCTTTACCCCCAGCAGGGCAGGTAGTTGACAGTGATGGGACTGAATCACTGCTTTTCACTTCCTTCTGCCCATACAGGAAGTTCCCAGTGGCAGAAGGCATGGCCAGGCTTTCAAATGTTAAGAAATCTGTAGCAGGAAGGAGTGAATCCAAGTTGAGGGATGACGGCCTAGTTTTCACTTTACGAGGTGTTTCTTCATCTTTATTACTCTGAAGTGACTTAGTGGCAGAGCACGCTTTGGTAACAGTATCTTCTGCCAGGGCAATGTCCCCAGACCTGGATGACTCCTCCTTTGCGATCTTCGCCTGTAAAGAACTGTCTGGGGCATTTTGGAATGGTAAAGATGGCTCAAGCTTTGACCTCCAAGGGTTTTCTTTGCTTACATCCATTTTTTTCCCCTCTGGCTCTAGAAGAAGGATTCTGGAGGGTTCTTCTTGTTTAGCTGGTGTTTCCTCCCTGCTGATAGAATACCTCAGATCATCGGTTTTCAGAGGTTCTTTTGGAAGACACGTACTATTCTCATCTTGCCTAGATTTGCCCAGACTAGTTGGAGAGATGGGCTTTTTGGGCAGTTCTTGAGCCAGTGGCAAAATGTCACTACTAGGTTGCTGCTGTTCAGGGGCATCTGTGAAAGAGAATGGGATAGTCCACAAACTCATCACTGTATCTTTACTATCCAGAGAGAGGCTGCGACTGAATCGTGGTCTAAGGGAAAGGCCTGCCTCTGATCTCTGATCTTGTGGCTGAAACTCTGGTATTGTCTTCTCCTGAATGTCCTTAAAGGTTGGGGAATGGAGTGGGCTTGTGACCCACTGGTGATCCTCCCATGGCTCCACAAGCTCTAAGCTCTGCACATTATCTGCCCAGTTATCCTCATCATCCTGGTCACCGGAATCATGAGTTCTACTGACAGCACTGCCCTCCTTCAGCTCCTGGATTCCAGCTCCATTCAGTGCCTTGGAGGATAATGTGTCCCTTCTATCAGCAGTCACTATCTCAGGCATCTCACTCCGAGTCTGGACTCTGGTATGATCATCACTTTCCTTCTGCAGCTGGCAAGTGCTATCTTTTCCTTTCTCCGATTCTGAATGTGCTCCTTTGGAAAGAGAAAATTCATCTCCTGGAGGAAGCTCATTAACTTCTGGTTGGCTACGAAAATTCCATTCCAGGGGAGGAGTGACACATTCACGCATACTGTCTTCCACCACTGAGTGGTGGTTCTTTGGAGCAGCTATGCTAGTCAGGGGAGTTCCCAGTTTGGGTAGGGCTGAAGCACAGCTCTGCTGTGAAGCCACATCAGACTGGCAGTTTTGGTGGCTGTCTGGTCGTTCTGTGTTGGTGGTATCAAATAAAGGCACCTGAGTTGTGGTCTGTGGGGTTCTGCCTGCAGATTTCTGCTCAGACAGGGTTGTACATTGCTCTGGACTAGAAGAAAAAATATTTGTTTGTACTGAAGAAGAGGGTTCAGAAACTGGGACTGTCTTGGGGACAGCTGCTGGAAAGAGCAGGAGTTCTTCTTCAGGTTCAATTATTTTCAATTCATGCTGTATCTCGGGCCACAGTGGTTCTAGAAGGGCATTTGCAGGATCCTCCTCAGTCTGAAAAACAGAAGAAATGCCATGACCTGGCAGTTCACAACTTACTGCAAATACCCCTCAATTTTCCTTAAACAGTCTCTTAGAAAAGACAGGCTCCCGGACAAGCATGTTCATGGTAATGGAAACAAACACACATACATACAGTAACCAACCCAGTGAAGGAAATGCATTTATAAACAAGAAAACCTATGGAGAAGATCAAAGATGCAGCCAGAATGAGGCCTGGGAAGGTGGACTGGAAAAGTGAGGTGAATGAGGAACGGGAATATCTCAGCCTATTTCTCAGCTCTTCCCATTCAGTGCTCACTTAGCCTTGCCAGAGGTTCTGCATTCCCAAAGCACGCTGGAATGTATAATCTGTTAAAGAACATATGCCAACAAATCTTTAAATAGATGTCCTGTGATGAGTACCACTGTAAGAAACCTGGTGAAAAAGGTCTGATAGAAATACAGAGGAAGGGGCGGGGTGGGGGTGGGGGTGGGAGGAAGTGTGTCCAGAAAATGAAATAAAAAAAGAAATTTTCAAGCTATACAGGACAGTAAAATAAAACAGCAAAAATAGAAGAAGAGTTCAGAGACCTTGGGTCAAAAGTATCAGACACCTGGACAGTCTCACATCTGGAGAGTCTCACAGCTGACAGATTGTACTGACTGCAGTCATAGTTACAGGAAGAGAAAACAAAGAGCGGACAGTAGGTAGTTGCACAAAGATAAATTACCAAGTGCTTAAATGGTCAGAAGTGAAATCAGTGCAAGGTCAATTCTTGACTCTGCTTCGCCTCGATCATAGTCCAAGTTTTCATGACCGTGGGCACACAGTGAAACTATGAACAGCTTCCCAGTCACTACCATGACATTGTTCCCCAGCTTTTTTCTTATGACTTCTTCCTTACCGCATCCTTTACGCATGACCCTTCCTCTGGCTTAGCCTTCTGGATCTCCTGCTGGCTGCAACTGCCTTCTGGGGAGATGGTCTTCATCTCAAGCCTCTCTTGCTCTGTCTTAACTGCAGGGAGTGGCCCCATATGAACCTCTGAGGCTGGTGCTTGTTCCACAGTAGGACTGTGCTCTGAGGATTGCCGGAGGCTGCTTGTGCTGCTGCTCTGCCCATGTAACGTCTCCTGATTTTCTGCTGCTGGCTCTGCAGTTTCTAAGGTCTCAGGTTTTCTGGCAACTACCAGTTCCTCAGGGAGAGAACCTGGATCAGAAACACAAATGAACTTTGTTACTACTTGTGGCCAAAAGCACGCATCTGGCAGTGCTCCCTGCAATGAAACGGTGCTCTTGTGACCGAAGAAGAATAAACAGAGCTGAAGAGATCCCTCCAGGCAGAACAGGATGGTGCCATGAGGACACCCACCTCCCCAGCCCCAGTACTTCAGCAGGGGCCAAGCCAATCCGTGACTAGCAATGCCTGCTCTGGCGCAGCTTACTTTTCTTCCCTGCTATGAGAACAGGTTAAATGTCACCACAGCCAAGCTTTAGCTCCACTACCCCAACACACTTTTACCTCTGGATGCTGCTGTTGGCAGGAGAGGCCCAGGTGGCTTTTCCTTCCTCTCTGGGGCCTGCTCCATCTTCATGTGGCCTCCACCTTCCAGTGTAGAAGGGCTGGGACTCTCGGGCACCAGGGAAGACAGCTCCTCGAGGCTGGAGAGGGAAGGCTTGTCCCGGGTGGGTATGCGGCATGGGGTACTGTTGGTGCTGATAACTGCAGACACCCGGAGGGGAACAGAGACAGCGAAGGGCTCTGAGATGTTCAGCGCTTTCCTCTGGTGCCGAGGGGAGGCCTCCAAGGGAAAGAGACTGCTGGGAAAGCCTGATTTGGCAGCTGTTTCGGAGGTGTAGAACATGCGGCCTCCTTTGGGGGAAGTCTGCTCGTTTTCAGCATCTTCAGCTGCCCGGAAGACTTTCAGCTGCTCGGGAGGGCACTTCGCCTGCGATGTCCGGCAGGGAGCTTTTACCCCACTCAGCTCTGAGTTTCCTTTGGCTGCCATGGCAGATCCTTCCCGCTCCCACTCGTTCTCCTTGCTGAGGTCATATGAGCTGCCTGTGCCTCCTGTCCGAATTTTCATTACTGGGACAAAAAACCCTCCAGTAGTCACCGTCCGTTTGAATCTGCTCTTGTCGTCATCCCCTAGAGGAGGATATGAGGCAGTCAGTGGGAAACAAATAACTAGTATCAGTCTTCCTCTGCAAGGAACCCCCCTTCATCCCTCCGGGAATGGGTTCTGCCCTTCATGTGGTGCTCAGAGACATGACTTAGAGGAGAGTTTTTAGAGGTTGGGTAATATGGTTGGGTTGCGGTTGGATGTGATAATCTTTAAGGTCATTTCCAACCTGAGCTATTCTATGATTCTATGATTCATGATTCCACATTTCCCCAGAGGGATGAGAGGGATGAGGGATCAGGGTCACCAAACAATTTCCACTGTGGCCTCCTTCACACTGAGCAGGCATGACTGAATAGGATGCCCTCCTCTGGAAATCTTTTAGGATTTTTATTAGAGACACCTTTCAATAAAATGCAGCCAACTCTACAGCTAGCATGCATTGCCCACAGAGATCATAGCTGAGGGCTCCATTGGTTTGTTACAAGCATTTTTAATTTCTTTATTTTTCCTTATAAATGGGAACTTTGTGCCCACCAAAACAACCAAGAACAAGATCAAGGCAATCTCACTTCTAATAAAGACATAACTAGGTACAGCGATAACTGTCAGGTGCATGCACAGTTGAGGATTAAAAATGCACAGAAGGGTGAGGACACATGTCAGCAGCACGAGCACATCAAGATACACAGCACAGTGAAATAAGGAAGGACACAGACCACATGCAGGCGTGGAGGGAGAGCTGAGAGTGCAGAGGTGCAACCCTTCACCCTTACAACATAGGCTGTTGATGTCTCACCTTCCACAGGCAGGGAACAAAGTGAGTCCATGCTCTTCGCAGGACGAATGGTTGCTTTTTCTGTGGAAAATGAGTTTTAGAAACAGGCTTCAGATCCCGCGGCTTTGCAGGCTTCAGCCCATAAAGAACAAAGGCTGCACATAGACGGGCATGCCAGACAGACATCAAAGTCATTTTCCATTTCCAAGCATTCCCCCTCTGTATGTACACCATGCGGTTTACTACCCGCAACACTTGTCCACACAGCTGGGGATCTGCTAGTGCTAACAACAGCCTTGCACCTGCCAGGCATGTGGAGAGCTATACTTAACCCAGCCATTCAACACCATCTCCACTGCGTAGCAGTTTGACATCCCCAAAGCCATCACGCACCACTGCCCTCCCCAGTCACACCACACTTGTTTGTGGGGACTTTTTAACTAAACTGGCATAAATGCCTTCCCACCTCTCATTCCTCATAGTAAAAGTTCAGTTATTTTCATGTTCCACCCCCAGATTCTTGATGGCATGAGCATACCCAGCCTCCAATAGGCACTGAAGGAAATTCATGAGAGTGTTAAGGAGCTTATTCCCTGGTCATCCTCACTGGACTTACTTGTCCAGAAATGATCTGCCATTTGTCACCAAACGCTCTATACATCTGCTCCTGAGAGGTTTCAGAGACATGTGATTGTTACTGCTCCAAAAGGGGAGATGGAGGGGAAAGTAGCTGGCAAGAACAGCAAGTTTCTGGCAACCCATAAAGGATCCGTGGAGCTCTGGAAAACGTCTGGGAGCAAACTTTGCTATTTACAATGGTGCACAAAGTAGGTAAGGGAGAAAGTGAGAAGGCTTATTGGACTTCATTTGTTTATTTAATTAAGGCTTCTGGGACTGACTTTCACATGAGCAGAGGAGAAACTCCAGCTACCTTTCCCATTTGTATGGAATCCTGGCTACCTTTCTCACTCATATGGCATGATGTCTTGAGCATTGGCTCTGCATTCCCAGAGGAACAGAATTCAAACAGCAGAGCTCACATTTTATGTGACTTGTGCATAGACACAAAGTGTGGGAAAGCATGTGCTGAGTTTCAACAGCAAGTTCATGTGTTTCCCCCACATTATGCTGTAAGCAGAGAGCGCATGAAAATACAACATGGCAGTACTAAAGTGTTGCTTTATTGCATTATTGCCGTGCCTAAATCTCTATATGTTTCAGCATTTTTGTGCAACTGCTGGTGAAAATATATAGCCACCTGTCACTCAGTATTGTGCTTGAAATAAGACTCAGCCCCCAAAATCACTGGGCTACAAACATTCCTGGGCATCCTTGAGCAAGCGCTATTTTGGGACAGAGTATTCCTTATCAAAGTGAGAAAGTGATCCCATGATCAAAATAGGATGGAGAGCTATTTTGAGGTCTGCAGTGGGCACCCTATGTGAGGCCATCTGTATATGCAAAACACAGGGAAGGCAGGGTTCCAAAAAAGACTACATCCAGAATTTGGCTTCACACTTGTATTTGATCTAAAGACTGCCTCTCTCATATATGGTGGAAGGTAACGTTGTCAACATTAACTATGGTAAGTCTTCTTGCAGTGTTTGGTAGCGTACCTCTAAACACCAGATCCTGTATTCATGAGATTATGTAAAAAATCGCCCCCTTTTTCCTTATAGTAAGTAAATTCCCAATTTTTAGGATAGTTAAAAAAAAAAAATAACTAACACAAAAACTAGATGTGTGCCCAAAACACTTCTTTGTAAAATTAGGTAAAAATAGGCTATGATTTCTTTTAAAAATAATAATTATTTTAAAGTTATCTTCATGGTTTTTAGAACTTGAGTCATCGTTTCTGAATGCTTGGAATTTACACTCCCAGGTGATTTTCTAGGAAGCACAGCGCTTAAGATATTGAAGCTCGGGAGGGGTTAGAACTTGGGATTACAGCCAGGAGGAAAGACATCTTCTCCCTTGTCAATGCTGCAGAAGTAATCCATTCACTCAAAGTGCTGAGATACAGGAGGCATAGAAACTCCTTGTTTTTCACAAAGGTGCTGAACACAGTTGGTTATTTAGTGCCTTTTGGTGGAAGGACAGTTTGGAAGGACAGCTATTCACCATTCACTGTGTACGGAATGTAAGGGTTTGGCTGGATTGGAATGGTCTAATCCAACCCAATATACCGCATAGCACTTTCTAGCCCCTAAACTTGACAGCTGGGCAATGGGAGCCTGTTTATCACATACCAAGATGAAATATTTGATGTAGCTGCCAGGCATATCATCCTTAAGGGTGCTTCTTGCCATCACACGAAAATAAGATGTCCATGAAACAAGGAAAAAAACATGACTCCATTAGATTGAAGCCTAATGGCATAAGTGTCATGTGGGTATAGGTTTCCCCTTGCTATCAGTGCCAAGAGAGAAGCTGTGGAGAGAAAGAGTGAACTGAAAACTGTGTTCTTACCAGATAACTTCTGTGCCCTTACAAAGACACTCCCATTTCGACTCAGTTTAGACTTTGATTCTGAGCCAGAACGGCCCAAGTTAAATATCGACTTCCATTTCTTGGACTTGGTAGATAATTTTCTCCTGGAAAAAGAAAAAAATGGGCTCAGGAAATTACCTAACCTCAGAGACTTTTATCTTTTTAGTATCCTCTAAAAGCCTCTGAGCTCTCTCTACTCAATGCTGCTCCTCTTTTCCTCTCACCTCTTTTAATTCTAGTGCATGCATAAATAGCTACATAAAGAACTCTCTCTTTTCTGTGTGATTTCTCTGTATTGCTGATTTAACTGTGTCATGGATGGAAAGGTATCTGAGCCAAGTCTTCACAGAGGTGGTTCTGGCATCATTCTATAGCCATTGTGATTGACTGAGTGATGAACCATGCCTGTCTCCAGGAAGGAGAGGTTTCCGAGGCTAAAAGTATCTTGCAACACAGTAAAGAAAAATTGTCTTTTAGACAGGCTTTAATGACAGAATGCAAGATAAATTCCAGTGAGAACTGATGGAACGTGTACTATTCTTTAAATTATTATTTATAAATTATTCTTAAATTATTCTTTAAATTATTCTTTAAAGGATAGAATCCTTTAAAGAATAATTTAAATTATCCTTTATCCTTTAAAGTCCTTGTGAGTTATAGCTTTTATGGATTTGCAAAAATAAAAGGATCCCATAATACAAGTGACTATTAATGCTTGTCAAGACAATCTGAATTTAATCATAAGTGTTGATCATATGCTAGTATAATGTAATAACTGAAATGAGAAAGCTTAAGGGAATTAAATCAATTTCTTGTAAATGTCAGATGAAGTGGAATGCCAGTTCCCCGTGTCTCCTTGGAAATCCCAGATTTAAAATGAAAGAAGCTGCTGCTCCCAAAGCCAGCTTTCTGCTGTGAACATTGTTTAGTTTAGCTTTTAGTTCCTTCACGAACCTATTCTGATTCCTCCTTCAATCTTCAGGAGCAAGAGCCATTTTACCTCTCTGACTTGCTCCCCTAAATGGGTTTCCTACCTCCACAGTTCTGCTTTTCCTTCAGAACAATACTCAGAAGAGCACAGATCAGTCCTACAAAGACAATTAACATCTTAGTGATAGCACTGTTCTCTTCAAGTGAGAAAAGAAAACACACTGTAAAGGGGCAATACACCCTTTTGTCTTGGTTATCCTCTTGCCAGTATTCTGTTAGATGGCTCATTTTTCCTTTAATATATCAAGTGTGAAGAAATATTTTTGCTACAGTGCTTTATGGGTCAGTAGATTAACGAGTCTCCCGCTGCAGGGGCTGTAATCTCTCAGAACCAGGCAGCTGAGTAGCCATATATCAATTGATAGATAGGCTGGTAGATAAATAATTAGGCTGGGCACCAGTGCCAACAACTGCAGCAACGTCAGCTGAAATGGGACTCTTCTCAGTTATTGATGCCACTGTGTAAATATCTCCTAGGGCTAGAAGAGAAATTCTTCCTTGTTGCTTGGCCATGAGCGCAGAGGAATGCAGAGAAGAATGAAGCTACACAGGTCAGTGCCACTTGGCGTGCTGTGAACAAGCCACCAGCAGGTGGAACTCGTAGCAGAGCAGTGTCCTGACCTGCTACATGCCCAGCCCACGTTTAGCCAAACCTTGTGCTCACACGAGGTGCAAAGACAATTAATTCCTCCTGCAGGAGGTTTTGCCCTAGTGGAGGGAGTTGCACTAGTGGAGCTATGAACCCAGCAGAAGAAATGCTTCTCAACTCTGCCACTTGAGAAGGGTATGCAATTTTCTCTCCGTTCATGTGTGCAGGTGTAGGGCTGTCACTCTAAGAGAAGTTTCATTCCTAATCATGCTTGGGAACCTGCTCTTTTTGTTCACACTTTACATCCCTCTTAGCACTTACTTGCTGTCAGGGAGGTCAACAACTGTGTGGAAGAAGGACCCCGTCACAGGGACAATCTCAGGCAAGCTGTTCTCTCTCCTTTCCTTCCGGGCAGGGTGGGAGGCTGACAGACTCCGAGCCTGTGCTTCTTCCAGGCTCACCAGCTTCATTGGCAAGGAGGTGGAGGGGTGAGTCAGATTTTTCACAACTGGTGCGTTCTCTGTAAAGAAAGAAAGTACATTCCAGCTGTGGGGTGAGAGGAGATGAGAGCAAGAGCTTCATGTCTTTATTTCACTGGGACAGCTCCTCTGGAGAGAGGGGAAAGGAGAGGCACGTGCAGAGAGAGAGGCTTTTGTCAGATAAGCCTTCCATCTCCCCAGCAACCTTATTCATCCGAGTGCATTACCAGCAGGGGCCAAGCTTGCCAGTCAAAGGCTGTGTTACACAGGCTTGCTGCCCCTGCTGTAGATACTTCGGTGAGAAAGAGGCATCCCTGAGAAGTGCCAGGTTACACATGTTTCCCTCTCTCCTCCCTCCCCAGATTTTGGAGCAGTTGAGTCTCCAGTCCATGCCTGGTGACTAATTCTTCCTCACTTCCACATCCTGCTCCCTGTCTTATTCTAGGAAAGGGGGCTGTTCTAAAACCCAGCACTACTATGCCTTCCCAATGCATTTCATGGCTATGGAGAGAACCTGCAGTACAACCAGAAGCCTTAGAATTCGCTAATCAGTGTTTTGCTGTACTGGTGGCCACAGTAAAGACACAGTCCCGCATTCCCTGCCTTCTGCACTATTGAAAGTGTGGCTGATGGTCTTAGAGAGAAAACCTGGGCCCAGATTAAGAAGCTTGTCAGTCTTCCTTTTGCAGAAAACGTTAAGCCATGTGGGATCATGCAAAATATGAGCCGTGGGGCAATCAGAGAGCACACTGAAAGAAGCTAGAATCTAAAAATGAAACGCAGGACATGGGGGTGAGGAGGACTAGGTTAGTGAGGAGCTGGGACCTAGGTTTGTTCAGGAGAGTGTATGAACATGGTAAGCCTTGATGATTTTGAAATACTATTGTACAGTAGGTACAGTTAGAGCTGGAAAACAGTGTAAGTGAAATGTGGGATGGTGCAAGGAGGTGGTTACCAATGCTCTCAGCAGAGCTGGCTTTCCTGTTGTTGCTGAAGATCTGATCCACGTGATTCAGAATGAACTCAATCACCAACTGCTGGACTCGCACTTCCAGGAAAGCTGCATCCCCATTGCAGCCAACAGCCTCTATCTCCTTTGACCTGCACAGAGAAAGAAGTATACTGGTAGTCAGCATTACCACATGTGGCCTCTGGGAAGGAGAGAATGGTTTTCTGCCTGCAAGACTTGGAACAAGGATGTTTTGCTTGCTCTTGCTGCATCTTTATCTTTACTTCCCTTTCCTCACCAGGCCCTTCTCTTCTCTCCGCCTTTTCACTCTTTTCAAAATCCTTTTCCATTTTCCCTCTCAATTCTGTTATTTTCTTTCCTCCTCGTGCTATTTTCTCTTTTTGCCTTTCAGTAGAAGATAAAACAGATTTTCAGACTGCTCTCTTTCCCCCAACTTTGGTCCTCCTTTAGCACTTTCAAAGATGAGTCTGAAAGATAACACAGGAGCCTTCAAGCACTACTTCCAGACCCCTATGCAATACTTCAATCATCTCTCCAAGGAAGATTTGAGTGAAATCTCTCAGAAGCTTGCTCGTGTCAACCCCATGCCAGTTCTGACAACCCTCTTGCTGTGTGTCCCAATAGGCTCTTCACTGCCCCCTGCACTCTCACACTCTCATTCTTGCTCTCAGCAAAGAAACATTCCTTATCTTGACATGCCAAAGTGTTGCTGAAGAAATAATCACTGGGCAATGGATCGTTTGTAAAGTTAATGACTAGTGTGTTAGATAATAGCTTGGGGCATTGCCAATAGGATAACCATGTAAGGAGACCGCTGTTGCATTGCCTGACCCTTTCTTATCCTCCTTGAGACTTGCACTTAAAATAGATTGCAGGAGGAAACAGACTTCAGGTTTTTGACAAGGACAGATGCTGGAATGAAAACATCTCGGTTGTGATGTTCCCACTTTTTGATGTTCAGTAGAGTCAACATCTGATTCCTTTTCAGAAGCTGCGCTGTCTTTTTCGTGATTTGCCTGTAACTCTCTTGCCAATGTCCCTTCTGCCTGCCCTGCAGCAGTCCTGGACTCACCCTGCATAGCTCGGTCCTCTGAACACATGGGTATGGGATGAATGGAGAGGGCAACTTCACCAAGACACAAAATATTTCAATATAAATTTTTCAAGTAATACATTTTCCTGTTCTGCTCAGCTCTACAGTGTACCAGCCAAATATCTGCCTGCATGGGCCTCTTTCCAGTAGAGTGCCAGGCAAAGCAAACAAAATCTATCTGGTGGTCTTGCAATACACTGCTAGCTGCCATTTACATCTACCAACCTTATTTCACTTCTACTTGAGCAGTGCTGGACACAGGACTGTGATATTGTTGCTCTGTCTCCCTGTCTTCCAGGCACTGATGTCTCACACCACACCACTGCAGAAGTACTGGCACCATCGGAAATGTCATTTCCGTTCCACAGTGATGAGCTAACTCCTCGTTTTTAAATCAATGTACTCAACTTACAAATAACAGCTTTATTTTTGAGGGGGGGAAAAAAAAAAAAAAAAGCAAAACCACAACTTTCCTTGGATGCTGGCAGTAAAACCTCAGATTATTCAATCTGAAAGAACTCTTTCTCTTTTTAAAAGCTGCTTGTTTTGCTCTGATGTTCCCTTTCGTTGTTCTGTTTTTTCCTGCTTTTTATTTTCTCTCAGTGGATGGGTTTCCAGGCACACATGCTGCTGCTTACCATAGTGCTCTGGCTGAGAGGATTCTACCATACCTGAGGAGATTGGGAGCCCACACCAAGGCCAGGTTTCTGGTGTGCATGTTGGTCATGCTGCTGAAGGAGGCCAGGTGAGTCAGGTGCTTGATCAGGTATTCCAGTGTTCTACAGTGGTTTCACACAAATAGAGAAAAAAGTGTCAGATCCCTCAGCGTGTACATGGTAATGTCACCTCTAAACTGTTAGTACAGTGCAGCCTACTATGCCTTCTCCCTTACTCCGATGACTGATACTTGTCTTCTGGGACAGCAGGCCTCAGACTCAGCCATGACCTCAGGGTTGTCCCTGCCTCAAGGAGGGCAGTGCTTGCAGTGACCCAAAAGGCCTCATAGGACAGGATTTACAGAACCAGGGTTTGCATGGGGTGGTGTGAATGCCTGAACAGCCTTGCACTGAGGTGGCCAAGGATAAAACATGAACTAAACGATCCTCAGCATAATGAGTGCAAGGAAAATGGCATCTGGATAGGAGAAAAGGAGGGATCCTGAAAAGGCTGATGACTTAGCTCAGATACCTACAGCAGCATATCTGCTTCTCACCACACCCAGGACACTGTCCAAAAGTGCCATGGTGTTTGTACCCAAGAAAGAGGACAGACTGAGACAGGGAGAGTCTGTAATAACAACTTTGATGGCATTTAAACGCCAGATAAATTGTTGTCAGATCTGGAAACAGTGAGTCAGCTTTTGGGAATCAACTTCTGGAAATTAACCCTGTTGCTGTTTCAATCAGTATTCCCTAATACCGAGGGCCGCCATCTTGTTCCTCAGAGCCTTGGTGGATATGTTCCCACCTGTAATGTGATGGTGGTAGCTCCCGGATGACATTTTGTATCCGTGCCAACTGCTCATCCTCGGGGAAGCGTGATACTGCTTCCTGTGGAGATAAAAGGAAATAGTCCACCCTGTCAGTGTGCTCAGGGGGAAAGGAAGAGGGGTAAGGAGTGTCGCATGAGACAGCCTGTCTCTAAGGGAATGCTCTCTTGTTACCTTGCAGAGCTATCGGTAGGAGATGCTGCTTTGTGTTCCCAGCACAGCAGAAATCTATTCCTCCTTTAGCACACAGAAATCTGCTGTGCTGTTATTTCATGTCTTGGTACGCCTTCCCCACACCTTGGGACAGGATGTTTTGAGGAGAGTTGGGGTTTGAAAACTGGGAGCTTCAATTAGGAATTATGTTTGTTATCTCTTTTTTTTCTTTTTTTTTCTTTTTTTCTTTTTTTATTTGTGTATTGATGGGTGAAATAGAAATGAAGGGAAAGAGAGAAGTGAAAATAATGAGAAATGAAAAATTGTGACTCCCTCTTACCCGAAACTGTGTTGAAAAATAATAGGTCTTTCAGGTCCTGTGTTATGAAAACAGCTTGGATGTGCATGTTCTATATTCATAAAAATAAGCAATTTTTCACCTGACATTTAAAGATAGCTAGGAGGAGTATGTGTGAGTTTGCATCTTTTGTGATGAGAGAAGTAAAATCACAGTTCAGGTAGGTTAATGTATTCTTATACTCAAGGTTAGACTAGATTAGTTGGAATGAAGGTTATACAACTTGGTCTTGATCAAGTGTCTACGGAGCAGAAGCCTGAAGAGACATGATAATTTCTGTCTGCATTCCTAGGAGTATACTGCACTGTATACTGGTATCCATCTGTTCAGCTACTACTTTTCAATTTTTGCACTTGGGGAGGGTAAATCACCAGCAACTTCAAACAGTGCGTGACTGTCTGGGAACCCCTTGCCTACCCTGCTGCCACTGAGGTTTGGATTGAATTCAGAGAAGTAGGGAGCTATGCTGCCAGCAGAAGTTTTGCCTTAACATCATGAACCTGAAATTATTAGGCACAACTGCAGAAGTGTCTTCTTGTCCTTGCCACAACATCCGTGTTAACCTATCCCTATTCAGGTCACCATCTGTTTCCCTGCAGACCACCTCTTATGTGCAACCAAGTCAAATCTTGCTAGTTTCAAGGTCAGAGATGAACAGGAATGTGTTTTACTCCCTAAGACTTGGAACTCAGATCTGTGCCCTATAGCTTTTGTTTTCTCACTGGTGTCACAGCAAAGAAAAATGTGTGTATTCACAAGCTTGGTATACATGAGATGAGGGAGCACTTCTTTTACCTAAATTAAAGCTAGTTTAACTCCTTGCGCTAGAATTTTTAACTCCTTGTGCTAGAATTTACCCCTTTCTACAACAGAGGGCCAAATACTTATCCTAGTCACAAGCCCACAATCACATAAATGTCCAAACATCAGCATCTCTAGAAGGCTGGGAATCAAGCCTTCCAGTGTCCCAGATGGGCTGTGTCACCATGCTGCCATCACTAGTACAGCTCTTCCATGACCTGCCATGTCCCCACAGGCAGCTGCACACATACATGGCATGAATCGGATCTCTGCCTAGGAGAGCGATCCACAGTAGCAGTGTGCCAGGTCACCTGCAATTGCAAAATATCTGAACTGCAAAGGACAAGCCCTTCTGAACTGAAAAGATCTGGCTATAAGCTTCATTTCCAGCTATGAGCAGGAAACAAGACTATTCTGAAATCTGAGAAAGTGATGGTAACTTTCCTCCTGTTTTTATTATTATTCTGACGATACAGTGCCCTGGAATGGAGGAGGGAACAAGTGAAAGAGCCTCTCTGAGGCATGAGACTCATCAGGATGTTAAGGGGCAGACCTTCCACTTCAAAAAGTAAGAAATGAAAAAAGAAGAAAAAACGTATTACTACAACCCCAGGAAACCTAACTGCAAGCACTCCCATAATCTTTGCTTCAAGGAATATAAACTTTAACCGGTGCATCTAAAACATTAAATTTCAACTGGACTCTACGCAGTATTTTTTCCCCTTGTGCTGATTTTCATCCCTACATTTAACTTCCAGGTCTCAAAGACCTAATGCTTAGACAGCATGTGAATATCAGACTTTATGAGTTTGTGATCCATTCAGACTTCCAAGCCACATTTCTGACCCATATTTGTTGTGCCTTTGAAACCCAAGGCCCTCTCCAAGCTCAGGATTAGAACAGCGGAACACAGAATTCAAGGAAGAACCAATAACTCCATTTATTATATTCCCTTTAATCATGGCATTAATTCATGTCTTCTGGGCTTTCATCTTTCAAGCAGTATAAGAGCACTCTGAGAATGGCAGAAGGTATCTAAAACAACTAAAAATCTTGGATTTTTTTTTGTTACTACAGTGGTTTTTCTAGAATACACAGTTCACAAGCCCTGATTAACAAGTGGAATAGCGATCAGTGAGAAAAGGTAGGTTTGGCTTCCTACAGCTGATTTGTCGTGAGGGATCATCAGTCTCTATGCTCAGGTTGGAACAAGCCAAGCAGAGTCAACCTGTCTACCCTATAATACAAGTGCCTATCACCAGAATACTAGATGGCAAACTAATATTAGAGTGTGAGAGGGCACTGTTCTGCAAAGGTTGGTAGCCACTGAGGTCGTGACTGTGATACTACGTCTATGACTGATGACCAAATGGCCAAACCCTCTCTAGTCATTAAGAATTTGACTTTCCTTAGCTGTAAATGTCTGAATCACACCGGTGACTCAAAGTGGAGCCAGTCCCGTCTCAGAGGCAGCTCCAAGTGAGTCAGACAGGCTGGGATTAGCATGCATCCTTTACTCCTACCAGCGTTCTTCTGCTTAGGCACAGCTGCCATCATTCCCTGTTCAGACATCCCACGCACATGCACGCTCCGATAGCGGTTTTTCTGCTCCTTGGAGATTTGGTCTTTTTTATTTCTTCCCTCCCTGTATCTGACTGTGTTTCCTGTCAGCTGGGTTACCCATTATAAATCTGTACTGAGTAGAATTATGTGAATAATGGATCTTGTGGTGGAGAGGACAAACTAAGAAGACAGAGTTTAAAAAAAATCACTTTTAGGTCAAAGTGATAACATTTTGGGGAGCTGGCACAAGATTTTAACAAACAATTGTTCAATGCTGACCAAGCATCATACTCAACTAAAAGTGAAAGACAACTTCATTTAAATTTGAGGCTGTTTAACCCCTTTTCTGAAATACGCTTTATCTGGGAGTTGGATGTGTTGATTTAATGTTGAAACATTTCCTTTAGAAAGTATTTGTAAAAAAAACATTTGGATAGTTACAGAAGTGTTTTCCCTTTTGTTTTTGAGTAAAACTATTTACCAAATGTATCTAACCAAAATCTGCAAGTCATCAGCTCAAAACTGTGTTTTTCAGCAAACATTCTTTCCTAAAAAAGGTTTCCATCTAAATCTTCATGTTTCCTTTATAGCACTTTTCTTTCATAAATCAGCAGTGATAGCCAGAAAGACACTAGCCAAACTTCTCCAGCAAGAATGAGGCTCATCAGTTACTATGAATTAGTAATACTCTGAATTTTCAAGGTCCTATTCATTCTTACTGTCTCCATTTTGGAGAGCCTGTCTTATATACTAAGGATCTCTAATGTCCTGAGAGTGTAGAACAGTTTTTCAGATCTGCTCTGACTTAAGTTTTCCTATTCACCACCTCAAAACACAGCCGAGTCTTACTTAAAAATTGGCATCAGGATAGCAGGACATCTAGCACTATTGTCTGTCAGGCAGCATAGCAAGGCTAGCAAATTGGTGTTCCTCAGCTCAGTTATAGTCCTTGGCATCTACCTGGCTTCCCTGACCTACAGAAAGCCCTTTTGCACAAGGAGTCTTTAAAGAATGTCTTCTCGTGTGGACCATGTGGGT
Organism: Alectoris magna; assembly: GCA_030625065.1. NCBI lineage: Eukaryota > Metazoa > Chordata > Aves > Galliformes > Phasianidae > Alectoris > Alectoris magna. The sequence goes on from CM060560.1 coordinate 115,813,863, forward strand.
CTCTCTTGGTGCCTCCTGTGCAGTGCTGTTTGCAAGGGTTTGACTTAGGGTAGAGAAAATGCAGATAGCAGCACTTGAAGCTAAAGTTGCTTAAACGTGATTTTGTCAACAAAATGTCTTCTCTGCAACACCCGACATTTTTGGCAGTGTTTGTCCCTTCCACCGCCCAGAAAATAGGAAAGAGTAGGATGATAGAAATTCTTAACAAAGGACGGATGTTTCTAACACTGAAAAAACAATCCTTCCCATCCCCCCGTAGCAGTTGTTTGAAGATGATGGTGAATGCTTGTAGCTGAAAATTCACACCTCTAGTGTGGACAATTTCAGCCTGAATGACTGGATTTATATCTGTTGGTGTCACAAACAACTGAAAATGTATTTAGAAGGGTTAGAACCAGGTAACCTTAATGATAAGTATAGCCTGCTGTGCCACCTTTTAATAAAATATTGTCTGTCATCAAAATTAGCCAACTCTCTTAAAAATTCAGGTTTCATGGTCTAATTTTTCAGCTCCCTGCAGTCTGCTCCTACTGTATCCATGTATAATCTATGGCTGTTTGACTTACTACTCTTTGAATTACAGTCCCTTTAAACAAGGTTGGAGATTTCTGTTTGGCCAGCTGCCACTTCCCTCTGCTGTTTGTATTTACGACAAGAGCATGACGGATTTGATATGTCATAGCTGGCATAATCTGTGTTATCATTTGCTCTCTGACAAACTCTGAGGAAATGCTACAGATGCAGAAAAGTTGGTACATTACATGTGGGTTGAGCAATCCGTTTGTTCAGGTGTCAAGGACTGTGGGAGGGACAGGGAAGAGGAAATCACTTCCTAGTAATTATGATCACAAGCCCCAGGTGACCCAAGAGGCTTCCAGTGATGGACAGTAATGAGGAGAAGAAAAAGATTTAGGAGCTCTGGGAGGAGATGCACAGTGGGAAGAAAGAGTAACACCAGGGAAGAAATGCAGTGGGAAAAAAAATGAACAAAAGAAAGGAAACTACAGAGAAAATGAGAAAAATAAACATGCAGTGGGGGAAAGAAGCAAGGACAGAGAAAGAAAGAGAGCACAACATGAGAAGAGAAGAACACTGAGAAGTGTTTATTCAGATGCACGCAGCAGAAACCAGGACATTGGAGTTGAAACCCAAACAGCTGTCACAGGGGAACCTGCGGCATGTCCATGCTGCTGGTTAGGAATGAGGGCAGAAAGGGGTCTCACCGTGAATTTCTTGTAGAGCTCATAAGTGAGCAGAGGGTTGGGCAGCTCCCTGAAGTACAGCTTGCAGAGTGACCCCACACAGTGGATGTCCTGGAGGTAAACTTCCCGTGTCAGGTCCGGGCATTGGTCAGAAACAAACTCTTGTCTGAAAGAACATGGAGGCAGCAGTGTGGATGAGTAAGAGCCGTACCATGTCATAACTCCACTCTGCATAACTTTTTTACAGCTAGAAGACAAAACATACCAGAAAGCAAAGACGTCTCTATTATCCACTGCCTGGCCCAGATTGGCTTCTGGGATCGGGCCCCAAGACTTCAACTACTCTGGTTTCCCTAGCACGGTTCCATGAGGGGCCTCCAAACTGATATAAAGAGATTGCTTTGTTTTAAAGTGAGAGAGAACAACTCAGCATTTGTGCCGAGACCCTCCAGGCCTTTCCCATTAACAGATGTAAAGGGAGGCTTTTTTCTTTGTCATATATTATATCCCTGAAATGCTGCGTTTCCCTGTTACCAGCTTTTGACACCATTTCCTTTCTGCATCACTGCAAAGCTCTGTTGACCCCAGTGTGTGCCAGAGGGACTAACAACACAAAGATGCAGAGCAATGTCACTGAATCCCTCTGGCAGTCAGACCAATTGACCTTACCTCAGCTTTTGAATGTTGGATGTCACTCCTGAGAGGCGGTAGATCCCATCCACGATGCCATGTGTCTCAATGAACTCCGCACAGCTCTTCAGCACATAGGGGACTAGGAGAGGAAAAGAAAGCAAGAGACTGAGAGCAGATCTTATCAATACTTACAAATATCTAGAAGGTGCACGTAAAGAGGGTGAGGCCAGGCTCTTTTCAGTGGTGCCCAGCAAAAGGATGAGGGGCAACAGGCACAAACTGGAAGACAGGAAGTTCCATCTGAAGTTGAGAAAAAAATTCTTCAATTTGAGGGTAACAGAGCACTGGAACAAGCTGCCCAGAAAGGTTGTGTAATCTCCTTCTCTGGAGATATTACAATGATGTTTGGATGCTTTTCTGTTGTAGGCAACCTGCTTTAGAAGAGGGTTGGACTGGATGACCTTCAGAGGTCCCTTCCAGCCCCTATTATTCTGTGATCCCCTAGTGAATACACACCGAGAGCTTCCGTAAGTCACCGCAGAGGAGACAGTTCCATCAGACACTTAGCAGAGGCTCTCGGCAGGCTCAGGAAAGGGTCCAATAACAGAAGAAATAGAGGGCACATGAAAAATAAACCCCACAGAATATCCGTGGCTAATTTGTGGAGTGAGGATATGCAGTGCTTCTGCCATGTCATGCTGACATGAGACAATTATTGAGCCTGAAGTCATAGAAACACTGTGGGAAGAAAGGTAGGGATTCTCTTTCTCCTTCTTTCTCTCTCTCTTTTTCTTTTCTTTTTTTTTTTTTTTTCTCTTTCCAGAAAAAGAGGTAATTTCACTCTAATTGAAAGCATGAGGTAAAGCATGAGGTCCCAGGAACATTCCCCCTCCCCAGGATAGAGCTCCAGCCTTGCTGAATCAAGCCAAAAAGACTGATTGGCTTGGATAAAACTCAGAGAAGCATTCACACTTCCATATAAGCCTACATACCCATGGTTTAGTGCTCATAAACTCCCACAGAGGGGGTATAAAGTTCAAATATTGACTAGATCTGCACACTGGCAAAATCTGACATTGGCTTCAAAAGTACTCCATCAACATTACCAGCCAAGGACTTAACAGCCTTCAAGCTGAGAGGAATCTGAGGCACAACATTTACATCCAGACCTGGATCCAAAGCTTGTGTTTATTTTTTCCCATTATTATATGGGCACAGGAACCCCCCATTCTCTTGGTCAGACCAAACCTCCCTGTCCCCAGTACTATAACAACCCCAGCTATAACAATAACAGTAAGAGAGTCCTTCCTTATTAGGTGCTAGAAACTACTGTGTATTTAATGCAGAGCTTCACACAGCCGTAAGCACAGAAGCCAGTAAATGCAGAAGTTGAAGTTCCTTGCTGTAATGCTGACTCTGCTACACTACGCATTCGGAAAGCTGCACGGAAGAAAACAGGCTAAGCCACACGTTTTACTGGAAAACCAGGCATAGCAATTACTGCATCTTTGTGACACCACAGAGATAATGCCTCTGGCTGGACCTTCCCTGATCTTTCTTGCTCAAGTTCAGGGCCATAATGACATATTAGCACACGCTTCATCACACAGGATCCAAAGACAGCACCACAAGGACAGCCTGAAAAACAAAAGGCTGGCATATTGCTGTTTTTTCTCCAAGGTGCCACTGAGGCCAGAGGCAGCTCGTGGTTTCTCAGAAGCGTGGGCTTACACTACCACGCAGATCAGGCTGCAGGCCTTGCAGAGAAGGGTTCCCAGGCTGGGGCCTGCCTCGGTGACACACTATTGCTGAGACCAGAGTCAGGGAAGTACTACTCTTCTGCCTCTCAGCTCTCACTGAAAGAGATAAAGAGGTCCTTTTTGTGTGTCCCGTAGCGTGGCCAACCCAAATGGAGGGATAACCAAAGTGCCTGTGATTACTTGGAAATCTGAGTGATCCAAACAGGGTAATTGTCTCAAAAGAGGCCAAAGAAGTCTGTTCAGAGTGACAGAGAGTATTGACTGGGTGGGTTTGGGTTTTTTGGGTTGTTTTTTGTTTGTTTGTTTGTTTTGTTTTTTGGTGGTGTTTGTTTGGTTTTTTTTGTTTTTTTGTTTTTTTTTTTTGAGCATTGTTTCATTATGCTAGCAAAATAGCCATGTAGAATCACACTTAAAGTCCTTGTGCTGATTTAAGAGCTTTGAAGAGCTTTTGAAGCTTTAAGAGCTTTGTAATGCTGGGTTCAGACTAACTAGCAGCTGAGCCTCTGGCAGGGGACTTATCCTACTGCAGCAACAGCAGCATTCATAGTAAACTGGTCAAGTTACAGGGCAAAAGCTCTTCACCAGGCAGTCGTGGATTTTTTCACACCAGTGCCTTCTCCAAGGAACATGGAAAACATTCTTTGCAGTGCCTCCAGCACCCAGCTCCGAAGATAACTGGGAGATGTGGAAGGATACAGAGCAAACCAAAAGTATAAAATTTCCTAAATGTCTTGCCAAGAAAAGCCCAAGTGACACATCAAAAAAGAGGACCTTCCTATCCCAAAATAAGTCTTGGTTATCTGTAACCGTAACAGAGAACTTATATGATGATGAGCATGCTAGAAATAAAGAGAAGGAAAGGCAAATGACATCAGGCCTCTTCTTCATTTTTGTCTGGTTAGTCTGCACTCTCTTTGTGGCAGAAGTCATGTGTGCGTAGCATATTAAGATTGCCTTCTTGCTTGGGGTCTCTTTGAGGGGAGCTAATGTGAAGTAAGCAGTAAAATGAAAGCTAGACTGATCCTGTTCCCTTCAATTCCATTAGGGTGGAAGAACGCGTGAACCACTCTGTGCCATCTGGAAAAAGAAGACTTAATTGAACAGAAACCCTATTTGAGTTGGAAAGCTACGTGACAAAGTCCGTTAGAAAATTAAACAGCCTTTCATGTAGACAAACATACCATTGCCACACGGATACAGTCCATACCAACAGTACCCTTTTTAAAACCCCAGTGTTAAGATCAAGTGCGCCAAATAAAAATGCACACGCTGATGTTTATTGCATCTAATCTGACCTCTCACAAGTGAGACCTATTAAATCACAATTTTTTTTTTTGCTGAGGTTTAAGTTTCTTTGGGATAAATTAGGTCAGAAGGCCTCAGGCACATAAGCAAACCTCTTATACGTAGACCAGAGAAGGCCAGCTCCATCTGTTGAGAACTGTAAGATAAAAATGGGCCTAAGGAGAATAATCTGCAGCAAACATATAAAACTCAACTCATTGTTGAAAGTGAGTGAAGACTCCACAGTAGAGATGACCTTAGAGACTCCAGGTGGACAGTGTGCACCAACCTCTGTCAATATCTCTAGCCCCTGCAGCCTGCCCTTCTTTTCCAGCCCTGGGCTTCTCCTGTATTTCTGCCAGTGCCCTTCACTCATTATATACATGACTTCCTGCCATACCAGGTCTTTGACTCTTATTAAGAGAAACAGCTAGTTATGCCAAAATGTGTGGTGGTTTCGTGATGTCAATAAAATCCCACATAGGGCATATTTCACTTGCAACCAGAAATTACAGGCTTTGACCTCAGATCCTTGGAGGTGAAAGGACTGCATCAGATTCCTGCAAAGCAAGTCCCTAAATGCAGCACTTGTATGAAACTGGCACAATAAGTGTTTTCTTTGAGCAGAACCTGCAGCTCTGAAATTCCTAAGCAGCTTTGATCTCCTACAAAGCTGGGTCTTTAGTGCACTTGAGAGATATGGGGTCAGAGTGGCTGTCCGTCCCACTTCCAGCCATCTTTTAGATATCTGGATCATTTTGGATCTGGCTACCAATCATAGGTGCAGAGAGACACAGTCCCAGAGCTGTGGGTGTCTCCTGAAGGAAGATCGGATGGGGATGGAGATTTGTAGAAGGAGCTGTGCGTGCGTGCAGGCACTGAAAGGGAGGGGGGATGGTCTCCAATCTTGACGCTTCTATAATTAAAACTGTGCTGGAAGCTTAGTAGTTGGAAGAGGCAGCTGGTGTCACACAGACCCCGCTTGTTCTGCCAGACAGCCAAACTGTCCTCATTTAAAACTACAATAGAAACCAGATGGAAGAGGAGAGGAGAGCGTGGAGCAAAGCATCAGTCAGAAGGGAAATTGAGTTATAAACATACTGCACACAAAAGACAATACTTCTCTTCCCCTAGACAAAAATAAACCAGAAGGGCAGTCACAGTAACTCGTTCTACTCTCACTAGATATCACCTCCAAGCTTAGCATACACAGACACTTTTCTTCAGCAGGGTCTTTTCCATGACCACAGCTCATGCCAGCTTCATTATTTGTCTGCCACTCTTACCAAGCAGGTGTTACTTCTGCCTCTCCTGTCCCCATAGGCTTCCAGCACAGGTGATGTCCACTAAGCCTCTCACATCCTAGCGTGGAATGAGAGCTCTCTTCCTTCTCCTGTTCTTTCCAAGCCATGGCATAGCACTCAGCAAAGCTTCCCACTAGTGAGCAAGGAGATCTCTTTCTATCTATCTGACAAAGACTTCGTCGGGGCTGATCTTTTAGGATCAAAACCAACACGACCTTTCAGTGGGTACTCAGTTAAATCGCCTATCAGCCCTAAGAGGATCACTAGGAGAAAGAGAGTTACCCCATCTTACAAAGCCAGCAAAAAGCAAGAAAGATACTAATCCAGCAAGAGATGCAAACAACTGCCTGTGTTCTTCAGTGATGTCTTCTAGAATAAACTCTCAGCCTCCATGCAGTACAGAAGGACCGTAGGGAGGAGGTTGTTTAGTTAGCCACACAAACTTGTCAGTGTGGATGCCATCCAATGAGACTGTGCTTATACTTAGCTAACCTGGACTGGGTCACCTTGTCCAGAGCACACTGTACAAAACTGGACTGAATAGCAGCAGGCTTCACTTCTAATTTTCTCCTTTTGTTATTCTCTCCGAAGTCTCCTGCCATGGATAAAAGCTACTGACAGCTATTCAGATTCTCCTTAGTGCTTTGTTTATGCTACATGGAGGGAGTTTAATTTTATTTTAATTTTAGTTCAAGGAACTAGAGGAATAAATACAGACATTTCATTTCTCTTGAAAGATCAACTTTTGGTGTTTGAGTTGCAAGAAACAGTATTTTTCTTTTTCAAAAATTTCCCCAAAGAACGAATCCCGTGCCATAAAAAAGTTGTTGGCATTTGTATTTCATCATTTCATTTTTTAATTTTTTTTAAGTATTTAAAATATTTTTCAGTAAAGTTTTCTTCCATTGCTCTTTAACAATAATGCACACTTCCTATCGCATCATGTCAATTTGGGAGACAATAAAGATCTAAACAGTTTCTTGTTTCAACTTCAGTTACTGAGCTAGGAGGTATTTCCCTCTAGAAAGGAAGTGTTTCAGTCTATATGAAGCAAGAGGTGTTTCTTTGTGCACACAAACATAACAAAACAGTACACATTTTAGAATATGCCAATACATTAACTTGGCCACTTAATCATAGGAAAGGAACAGCATTGTATAAGTGGCAATGAGCTTGAGAGTTAGCATATGAAACGTGACATTTTTTTTTCATTTCCTGATCATTCCTATTTATCTTAAATCATGAGCTTAAATGCTGATTCACATTTTTTTTTTTTTTTTTTTTTTAATTTCTGCTTTGCTGATTTCCTCTGACTTCTCGTAGGCACAAGGTCAGCTGAGAAGCAGATTCCAGAGATCAAACCGTGCTCTCCTCTCCATGGCTCACTCAAGCCCTAGTTCACCAAAGCAGCCAGGATTCCAGATTGCCTCCCAGTTCACAGTCCCAACCCATGGAAGCTAGGAATGAATCCTGCCTTGCCTGCAGGCATCATCTCTTCTGCATTCCACAGTGCCCTGGTCAGCAGCAGTCAGGGATGGAAGGGACTGCAGCGCCTGGAACCCCTGCAGAGGACCTCCTCTGCCCAGAGGTAAGGTGCAATTGGCAGAGCTGGGGATGGGGAAACTGTGCTCTGACTACCAGGACAAACAGAAGACTTCATTCTCTGGGTTGTCTGCACATGCTTTTTCCCAGCAATAAATTCATTTTACATAAGAAGAAAAAATAAAATGGTCTCATTGTCAACTGCTAGCGTTTACTTTGGCTGCAAGCACCAAGCTACCAGAACCACCCTGAGCACACACACTCATGTTTGAACAGCGTGAGGTCACTAAACAAGACCAAACAAGCTTAAAAACCAAATCACCTTGATTGAGCTTTCTTTCTCTCTTCCCCACTCATTGCCATAAACACAGTTAAAAAAGGATGAATAGCTGGTGCTGAGGTGACCCTGTCTGCATGGACAGCACTACTGAATCACTGTGTAAGTCACACTCTTTATATTTTTTTTTCCCTCTGTTTCTGTGGGAAACATCTCTGCAGTGTCATGAAGGTCAGCACAACTCCTTGCAATGACAGCTCCAAGCTGAATGGGCTCAGATATACAAAACATGGGTCTGTCAGAAGCTATGAGCCAGCCACCTCCATGGCTGGGGTGGGACATGGGAACACTAAGCACTGCTTGGGCTGGGGCAGGTGAATTTCAAGCAAATACACTTCAATACAGCCTTTAGGCCCAGTGTGATTTTGAATGAAGTCAGCTGCACCACTGGCAAGGCTTTTTCCCGTTGACCTTACACTCAGCTTACATCTCATGTATCTAAACAATTTATAAGGATAAGATATGTAGGAACACCTGATTTTCCAAAGCAGACCTGACAACCAGGATGCTCCAGGCAGAAATGAAAGAACCCACAGCAGACCTGGCCAGCACACCAAGGAAAACCTCAGAGAAAGCACTGCATAAGCAAACATTCAATCCTGACTCTCAACCCCAGCAGTCACCGTACCCCTCTGAAATGCGGCTCATATCTTGACATAGCCAGCAAATTCTGTCGTGCAGGCACTTTTGAGAAGAGATTGTACTAAATACAAGAATAGTTTTGTTAGGGAAACATCCTGCTGTGGGTTTCCTGAAAAAAAAAAAAAAAAAAAAGGAAAGAAAAGAAAAGAAAAAAAAAGACCAGATAACCAAACAGGATATCTCCACTCCTAACTTTTATAACTTTGTGGCTTAGATTTTGCAGCACGGGTCAGTGAGCTGTGCACGGTCTCAGCTACCGTTCACATTCCAACAGCAAATTAGGATTGGTACTGTATGCAGTTTTGCTCGACACAGGTAACTGGAGTACTTAATTCTGATACCATGAGAATGAGCGGGCTGTGAGGCAGAGTGTCTGCCATTAACCTCATTTCTGATGACACATACTGAACACAACATTAAATTATAAGGCTGTGTCAGAGGCTGAGGGGATGCAGGAGTGAGTGGGGCAGTATTGATGCTGGAGCTCAGGGGAGCCAGGAGAAGCAGCCTGCAAGAAAAGAATGCCAAAAAGAATGGATGGACAGTGCTCAAGGCTCCAGTCTCTTGAGCACTCACTGACTGCCTTTCATTCAAATCAATAAACAAGTTTATGGACTGCAGCTGTCACACTGTATCCTATTTTTCTTCCTTTCTCCACTCTCAAGCACAGACATCTATGTAAGCCATGCTAATCTACTTTGCTGCTGGTAACAAAGAGAAGAAAATATATGGATTTCATAAGTTTTTTCCTCCTCTCGACAGCTTTTAACCTGAATGCTTTCATTTAGAAGGGCTTCAACAGCAAGTCAGATAACAAACAGTCCGCAGTATCCACATTCTGCTCGAGTCTGCAAGCTGATGCTGGCTTGCTCAGCTTCTTACAGCACCAAAATGATGCTAGAAGCAATTGTACACTATTGTAACTATTTCTTGGCTGTGAAGAGCATAGAAACAATTCAACTGATGCTTGGGGATTCTTACAAAAGATACTTAGGACCCAGAACCTGGAGAATCCAAGGGGATCAGTTCAGATACTCCATGCCTGGCTCAGTGTTAGCTTGCTCCTTAATCCTTTCTGAATTAGATTTTATTGTGCCAGGCAATCTGCAGTTCTCCCTGCTGTTCACTCCCAGCAAATCACTACTGTCACTTTGAGCACTCAAGGGTAGGCTGGAGGCCCATCAGCACTTGTGGTTCCCTTTCCAAGCTTTCTGCGCAGTGAGTCAGTTACATGCGTACAGGACAGGCATTTGCCAGCTTTAAAGCGCACATCCAGGGGTGTCAGCTAATGCAGAATGGCACTGCCAGTGAGCTCAGGTGTTTTAAAAGAAGACCAGGGACCAGTCACCCCTCTGAGAGCCCAGGTCACTGTCGTACGCAAAGTGCAAAGTCACTGAGAAGCAGGTCCTGGATGAAGCTTTCATCTGGACAAAAACCTGCCCGGCTGATTGTCACAGCACGTATTTATATATGATGCTACATTTTTTTTTTTCCTTCTCATTTTGCCCTCTATCACACTGATGGGCTGATGCAGACTGACACTAGATTATGCAGCAATGCTCTTTCACTCGGGCTCCTCACTGATCTTGCCTCTAGGGCTCTCCTGGTGAAGATTGGATACAGCAATTTCTAGTGGTTACTCCAAATGGGCTGTTTTACAGATAGTCAACAACTTAGGGCAAAGAGCAGGGGAAATTGCTGAGAATCATTATATATCACAGACAGACAGATGAGGAGCCTAAATAACAAACCCTTAAAGGCTGCCAATGAGAAGTGAAAGGCAAATTAAAACAGACTTTCCAAAAAAGTAAATAAAGTTTTATGATGTCAATGTGATTGAAAACAAACGTGTGAAAACACTAGCAATAATCAGACATTATAGTTTAAAGCCAAGCATTATGAAATTCATTCCATCTTTGCACAGTTGCAGAAGCATATATTTAGACTGAGTGTTTTCATTGCAAGGCTGGCTGGGCCTGACCCAAAGAGCCTCACTCATACAGAAAATCCCATTGAATTCAGCTGCAGTTTCCACAAAAGGAGAAAAACTCTACGTCCAAGCCTTACTTTTTACCCTGGCATTCAAATCCTAGAAAACTAAGTGTAGGACTGATAGAGCATTTTTAGCAGCTTTTTACACAGAATGGAGAGTAGAGATTGCTGCTGGCAGTGAGAGGTCACCTCTAAATGCTCCTCCCAGCCCTGCTCAGATGAGAATGAAGACAAGTTAGTCCTTATTTCAAATGGATTAAGCTATGAGTGATTTGGATCACTGCAGTTTGTCTGGTGAAATGACCTGCTGTTCTATCCATCCTAGGTAACGCTGCCCAAGGCATATGATTGCCACAGTCAGAGGACTTGGTCACTGTGTTCAAGAGAGTGCAGAAAATTCTGCCAGAAAAAGAGATTGGTCAGACACATGTACTCATATATATAAATACTTGCCTATCTACATGTATATCAACATGTTGGTGTAAATGTATGGGTGTGCGCATAGATATATATTTAATATATACATACAAATAGATTCATGTATGCATGTATGTGCATGTGAGAGAGATTTCCTATATATTGCCAGGAAATTCTTCTTAGTGAACTTTAATAAGTTCTCGACTGAAATCCAAAGGCCTACAGATGGTGTTTACCAAGTCAAAGCCACAGAAGCCTTGCTAGGCTGATGTCATAGGTCTGGGACATGCCTCACTATGGGCTGCTTCCCTCGTTTGTTGCAGTGTGCTCAGCTAGCCAGAGAGTAAGCCACTGCCACAGACATTTTCTGTGCTCTCCCATACTAGACAAAGTTCATTTAGCTAGTGGCTTGCCTTGCTTATTGTTACTGTATGCTGAAGAAATTTCTGAGTTAAGTACTTGCTCATAGACAAGGAAAGCAGTTTGTTTGGGGATTAATTCCTCATGTGTGCATGTATTTCTGCATTAGGATGTCTCAGCGGGTTGGTTTCACTCAGCAGCTTAGTTTAGAAGAGTAGCCCATGGGAAAGAGGACATTTTGGCTGTACCTTTCCACCTCTGGAAGCTGCAACCCTCCAAGGTATGTCTTACAGCCTTAATCTCAGGGATCATATTTTCCTTTCCATCCGTCATGGAGCGTAAAAAGCCCTAAAGAAGTCTGCTAAGCAGCCTGGCCCCAACATCTGGATGTGATGCTGCACCTTCAGGGCTTCTTGCAGAGGCAGCAGGGAAAACAGCACCGCACCATCTGCCAGCCTTGGGGCAGATCTTGTGTTGCAAGAGGGCTCTTTGACCTCCACAAGATTCATCAAGGGCAGCACAGGAGGCAGAGCATCATTTGCAGATGGTGTCACACAGCCTCCAAGCCTTCCAGAGGCTGACGCTGGGCAGGATGGTTTAGAAGAAAAGTATTCCTGCCATGCTCCTTGTGGCTGACTCCTCTCCAGGAGTCAGCACTGATGAGATGCAGCCCAACCACAAGGCCTGGTTTCTCCCAAGCTGAGCTGCAGGGCAGAGGTGTTTCAAAACCAGAAACGTGCTGTGAGAGGAAAAATGATGAAAGGAGGCATGGTATGGCTTTTACAGCTCCTAATAAGAAGGGGAAAGAAATTAAGCTGAATTAACTCTTCTAGCATAAAGCTGCCTACTCATTCCCCAGAAAGACTTTCTATTCCCTCATCTGGTAGGGACAAGTCAGAAGTATCTATCCATCTATCCATCTATCTTCTATGGGAAGAATTGTCCCCATGACTTTCCTCCTGCACAAAAAAAAACCCCATTATTTCCACTTGGGATATAGCCTCCCCCTCCCTCCATCTCTCAATAAATAGGCATGGCAACAGTTATTGAGCTGAGGGTCATTTTCAGTGCTAACAATGGGAAAAAAAAAAAAAAAAAGGCAATATCCAGCTGTTACCAAAGCAGTAAATCTCGTCACTTCACAACTGCTTTCCTCAGTTCCCAAGCCCCCCAACGGATTCCTGATACATTCCATATTTTGCTCTTTATTTTGTTTTCCATTTGGCAAAGGATAGGCTCCGAACCAGCGTGAAGAAAAACAATCTTTTTCTTTTTTTTTTCCTTTTTTTTGCCTCTTTTTTTTTTTCACCACGCTATCTCTGCTCCAAGTCAGACCAGGTAGTGCTTATCATTTCCTCTGCGCTGCAAACACCAGCGTGCCTTCATTTCCTGCCACTGAGCCCTGGACCCCAGGCTGACATTGTTTTCAAGGCCTCTCTCGCCTGGACGCGCTTCCTGTTGATGTCAGGCCCTTCTTCCTCCCAGAGCAAATGGCCTTCCTGCCCACACATGTATCCTTTTCCACCAGGACCAGCAGGAGCCACTTTCCTCCACTGAGGCTGAGAATAAAAACAAAAGTAGGGATGTAAAGAGGAGGAGCAGAGCGGGGGGATGTTTGACATCAGGACATATCTGGAGCCCATCTCCATGAGGAGGGGGAGGAGAAGAGGTCAAAGCAATAGAGCTGTGTCTCAGTGATGCCGGTATTTGTGAGTACTGAAAAAATCACTTATTAGCAGAGAACATCAGAGACTAATTACAGCTGCCGATTTCCTGCTGCTAAGGAACGCAGGTTCACAAAAGAAAAAGCTGTAGCCACAGCCTCCATGAATCAGCAGCACTGTCATAAGCTGCGGGAGATACCAAGACCTTTATGCTAGACCATGGCCTTCGATTTTATTCTTCTAAATGGAGGAACCTCTGCTGCTGCCAGCGCTGTTTCATCAACAGCAGAGAAGCTGATGTTGATTGCAGAACATGGCTTACACCAGACTGAAGCCCTTCAGCTTGGCACACTGCCATTGCATGCCCCAGGAGGAGAGGGAGAGCATGACCCAACACCTTTTTGGATCTCCCCTGAACCACAGCATTTAAAGTTTGCCTTTGTTCCACCAAAAGAAGCTGATGGGCTTTCCCCACATCTCACCAAGAGTTATGAAGGGCAAGGTGGCTGAGATGACAAGGAGTGCCTGAGTGTGCTGAACATGCCGTCAGGGCACCATGGCTTGCATGGGGAGAATGCAGGTGCAGAAGAGCCCGTGTGTGCATTTACACCACCCTTAGGACTGGGACTGTGAAGCACATACTGCACCAATTGCAACCCACTCAGGCTATGAACACACCCAGGGTGATAGGAGGCTCTGCACTGTGCAAGAAGCAGACTGGAAACGCCTGTTTGCAGGCTTCACCGCAGCGCAGGCAGGCAGCAGAGCCAGCCCTCGCAATGGCATTTCCTGCCCTCCAGAGTATTTCAGCTGCGCGGCTGCCACAGCCTCCGGCACTGGGTGAGGAGCTGGCTTACATTAGGACACATTCCTCTGCAGACTGAGGTTTCCCCTAGCTAGGGAATGACCAGGGAAATAGGTCCCCCTGCATTTTCTACACTGAACCTAAAAGTAGTGCCAAAAGAGGGGAAGTGAGGAGAGGGTTTACTGTGGGGTCCCCGTGCTTAGCAATAACCAAAACAGGACCAAGACCCTTTAAGTCATGGTCCTCTGGGGATGTTTGATGTGTATTTCAATAAAAATGACTGTTGTAACTTGTTTTTCTCCTTCCTTTCCTGTTTGTTGCCTGGCCACCTTCTAAATAAAGGGTTACTCTTCCAGCCACTGGTTGTAAATTGCCACAGAGGCTGACAAAATGGCTCCAGCTTTATGCAACAGACCCCAAGCCTGGCAGAACCAGCAGAGTTGCAAGAGAGTGAAGTGGGGCATCTTACTCAAGGTGCAGTTGCAAAATCTGTTGGTGAGAGGGCAAGATGCAAAGGCAAAAAACCCACCTACATGCTTGTGGCAGAAGCTGGCCGGGGCAGCAGTTGCTGGACACTTGGAGCCCAGCCCCGTGCAGCAAAACCCCAGAGGGGATAAACCCCACAAGCAGTGAGGACACCAAGCACGCCACAGGACTGCATTCTGCTTCCAAGTCTGCTCCCTGAGCAAAGTCTTGCTCTGAGGAAGGAGCACAGCCCAGGATCCCAGCAAGCTCACATTTTCCCTTCATGTTCTCTCTCGGTACAGCTTGCTGTTTGTGAATGAGGTACCTCAATCACTCTTAAGCAATATACTGACCAGGAAAAGGGTGTGGGGATTATTAATGGAAAAATCCTTGAATCTTTTAGCCCTATGCATGGCTACAGTTACAAGGAAAACAGGATACCACATTGCATATGGGGAGGAGGAAGAGAAAAGGAACAGAAACTAATGATCTACAGGGACTGGGAATCGCAGGGAAGAACAAAGTGTCGGTGGTAAATAGGCACAGCTGGCCTGAATTAAGAGGAGAGAAGTGAACGCACAATAGCAGTCTGCACAGGGTATAAACATTGTGGAGGGAAAGGGTCCATTCCAGATGATCAAGGGGCTGTAACTGGGAGTGACGGAATGAAATTATGAGGGGAAATGTAGGTTGAGCAGTAGGAAAATCAGCCTAGGAGTGAGACATAGAATCATGCTGCAGAATTGCCTCCTCCAGGGAAGGGGCGTGGGCTACACTGCCTGGATATTCAGGATCAGGCAAGAGATGCTCCGAAGGGAATGGTCCTGCACGGGCCTCTGCAGCAAAGACAAAATAATCCCACTGTCCTTCCCATGTTGTTATCAGGTAATGCTTCCTAAGCCCCGGCAAGATCTTCTGGAAGAGCACATTGTGGTAATTGTAAAGGAAAGTGTAGAGTGCCAGCGCTTGCTACAAGAAGAGACGACCAAAGCCAGCAGCTGGAGTTTGAATTGGATACTGAAGCATGCGGGAAGAAAGGCTACTTGAAAATCTTCCAGCAGAATGATTTTCCAGTGGGAAAGAGTGTATTTCACAGAATCAAAATGTTTCACAGGAATGTGGGGATTTGGTTCAATTTTTCAGCCGAAGAACCATCCAGATATGTTGTTTCCGGGAGGTGAAGTACTTCAACATCATTATTTCCCATGTACTATCACCTTTAGGACAACTTTTATTTATGGGGAGTTTCTATGTTTTTATGCTGATTTTAGGGATGAAGGTAATCTCTCAATAGTGGAGTGGAACACAATGCAAAACAGGAGCCAGCTCTAATGGATATCGAGTGATATCCACAGATGCTGGCTGGCATCTGCTGCTCTCTGCACACTTACGAGGATGGCAGCATCGTTCTTTGCAAGCCAAAGTCCAGACTATTGTGTGTGCTTCCTGTCAGCAAAGAAGAGAAAAAGAAGGCAAGTGTCCTAGGGTTTGCTTTTCAGCCCTCAGGTTACAACAAACCCACATTTGAAATCTTATTTGTATCTCACGTCCCCCATTGTGAGGATAAAACCCCAGCATGGCCTTACAGAACACTCTTCGCTTCCATCAGCAAAAATCCAACCCCTCGGCAAGGAGCCACAAATTCACACAGGAGAAGTATCATTCTCATCCCATAGGTGCAAAAAATGAGAAACAGAAATGAGCCGGCAGCCTGAGGTCATGCAGTGAGTTAGTGGAAGAGCTAAGGATAAAGCTTGCAGTTTTGACACCCGCACTTTAACTAAACCACAGCCAGATTTCTTGCATCCAAATTCTGAGTAAATAGGAACTCACCCCTGAAAGTTCAGAAGCTGATAAAGCACACATGAATTTCAACTGGTTGTGATGCACCACTGACCCTGAAGGTCAAGCTGAAAACAGGTCAAGCAGATGTGTTTTTCTTCTTTAGGAGAGGCTCAACTCTTCCCAGGCTCCTACCAAATCAGAAGGACCCTCCTTACCCAAACCTTCAGCCAGAATCTGGTGGCACAGATAAAACCCCAGCAGGAGATTTGGGTCAGAGAGTGCCAGCCAGGTCATTGAAGTGGTGTTTTGGGTTGGTTGCTATAAGAGTTAGTCTTGTACCAAAAGACCAGACGGCAGTACCCCTGTGCTGGGAATGCTGGAATGGGATCCAAGCTCTGTGGCTTGGTCTCCTTTCCAATTCTCTTCTTTTTTCCTCTTGAATGGTTCTCTCATAACTGAATACCACAATAATGGCGAGATCCAGAGGCCATCTGGGGAGAAACCGTGTTACTTCTGATCATTTCAGGGAATGGAGGTTGGTTGGGGTGGTAAGGGAAGTTGAATTCACTGGGAGAAGATGTGATGTCCCGTCTGTTCAAAGATCAGTAATCCCAAACTGCTCGCTTTTTCCATCCTCTTCTCTTAAATGACCATTGGTTTCCTTTCTTTACCTCTGATCTTTGTTTCACAGGGCACCCACTTTTCTGTGTAGACTTTTTCCCTTGGAGAAAAACTCAAACCCTACCTTTGGCGTCTGAACTGAGGTTTATAACACATCCCCCGCAAAAGGGATTTGGGTCCTACATTTCTGATTCAGCCCCATATCTTCCAGCTGCAGCTCTAAACTGGATCAAAGGCATCTGTTCCCAGCTTTTGTTCCCTTCTGCATTCCCTTGAAATGTCAGCAAACATGATGGCTCTGCTGATGCCACGAGGGTGGTCTGACTGCTTCCCATGCCGGGCATGCACATTGGGTAGCTGTGGAGCAGTCAGCAATTCGCTGGGTGCCTCCTCTGGGATGTTGTTGTTCTTCACACCACGGCAGTGCCCTGAAGCAGCAACGCTGCCATGAAATCAACAGAAAAGAAATCCACCTCCAGCTGCCCTGGCTTACTAAGGGACACACAGACTTTGTTCTCAGCCTGCAGCTGGCGATGCTGAGAGGCCAGAGACCCATGCTGGGAGCTCACGTCTCTCCTTGGGTGTGGGGATGGATGCTCACTCCTCCAGATATTCCCTGCTTTGTCTGGAGGCCCCTGGGGCTACTCCAGAGTGGGATACAGGCAGACAGCACTGCCAGCCATCCTGGCTCATACAAAGCTAAGGGTCAGCCCATGAAGAGCCCAGCCGTGAGGAGTACCCCCAAAATGAGTCTGCTGCCACAGCATCGCAGGGCAGCTCATGGGAGAGATGAGAGCAAAGATATGCTGTGAGTTGGCTACCAAACCCAGGCCATATTTCTCTGCCCCATCATAGGATCCATGTTTAACCTTCACCACCTCAGCATCTCTCCCCTGCCCACGTGAAGTATCTCCATCACAGAGGATCCTCATGGGACTTCTGGACATTTGTGCTGCTCTCTGCTTTGCCTGCCAATATGCTGCAAAATGCCGGCTTGGAGTTCTCTATCTTTCTGACATAACATGCTTGGCTTCTGTCTGAAGACAGAAAATTCAAAGCTTTTCTGCACTTCCCTGGTTGGTCCCTATTGTGTTATGGATGTGGTTTTATTTAGGAACGAGTTCGGGCTCTTTATGCTTTCTACTCTGCATCTCTCCTAGGTTTAATGGACCTTCTGCCATGATGTTGTTTTTCTCACAGTTTATAACCAATTCATTTTCTCCGATTACAGTAGAGAAGGGCCCTGGTCAAAGTAGAATTTTGCAGCAAGCCTCAAAGTAGATCATATTTGTCTGCAGTTTGGCTTCATTTAAGGTCATTCTGTAGTCAAGCACTCTCAAAACAGACAATGCCTCATCTCCAGGCGCCCAGAACATCCCATCCAGGTACTGTCATTGAGGCTTTCCACGTGAGTGCTCCTCTGATACACATCCAATCTCACCAGTGCTTTCTTAGCACTCTGTCCCACAAGAGGTTCAGGCCAACACAATCTATTTCTCTGGGACATGATGGTACCACCATCTCCAATGCCAACATCAGTAAATAACAATAGTGTTATCTGCTGTTGGCAGACCCACCTAAAATTTCATTCTTTTTTCTCACTCCTGCTGGGTTTGTTCTGGTGCAACCCATGGACTTTCCTGGAGCTAATCAGTGCCTCATTCTGGTGATAACGAGGTAAGTGTGGGTGCCACCAAAGCATTTTGTCACAGGACAGATTCACATGTACCCAAGTCACGTAGACATCACTTTTGTTTTGCTGTTTTGCCAAACAAAATCATGACCCCTTTACCACAGGGAACACTTGCTGTATATGCAGATTTGAAGCACTTCCACACGGGTTGGCTGCAGCATCCCAGATTTATGCTGGTGTCACTGAGGTCAGGAGCTGGCCCGGTGCCACACAGCCTGTACTTCTAGAGGAGCTCAATGCTAAAAGACAGCATGCTGAAATGGAGGCACGCTGTTAAAGTGCTGCGGGGGGGGGGGGGGGGAGGGATAATCTGAGCCACAGGAACAAGATGAAAGACACTTTCTCTGCCAGCACATGAATCCCTTCTACTCCTAGTGTACTACAGCAGAGATTCCAAGCGTTGGAGCACTTAGAAGGACGCACTGGGTACTGAGAGCCACGTGCCAGGAAGGATCCATGGGACAACATGCAGCCAAGCAGCACACTCCTAGCTGAGCCCCTTGGCTTGCACAGCCCTGTACCATTCAGCTTTGACACAAAGCCTCGCACATTCCCTTCTACCCCATAGCTTTACATCAGAGCACAGCTGAGCCCTTAGGGGACACCAGTCAGGCCAGCTGTGCCTCCAGCCCACCCAGGTAGAGAAAGGAGGAGGCTGCATGGAGACACATCAGTGCAGATGTAAGAAGTGCAGATGTAGGTGTTGTGGGGTACAGACCAATGTGTCGGTCCTCCAGGCACAGAGGGCCCTCAGTCCCATGCAGAGTTAGTTAGACACACACACGGTATTCAGGCCATCCCAGGCTTTAGGATGGCTCTGGGGAGAGCATGAGATGGTGGTATGAATCATATAACACACTACCCTTGAAGTGAAACACGGGGCACATTGCCATGATTTAACAGCACAGCCTGGTTTATAACTGTCCCCTTGGTTTTACAGTATGCAGGCAAACATTTGGGTGGATGATGTCTTAATGGACTCAGGGTGGAAAGGGAGTTGGAACATGGAAGTCACGGGTATGTATCAGCAAGCTTGTCCTGTTCACAGAAAAAAAATACCCACAAAGAAAACGTTGCAAAAGACAGTGACTCCCAAGCGAATCCAGCCAACTTCTGAATCTGGATTGCCTATCCATGACCTGAGACTACTTTATAAATCACATCAGGAAGGCAGCATTGGCCAACTAAACACAACAGTTAATCATGAAATCCAAAGAATATCCATTACGTGCTCAGCTAGTGACATATTAAAGCCTCTAATTTTTTGCTTCTGTAGGCTCCTAGCCAGTAGTGTTCACTCTGCCTTCCTTCGGAGCCAAGCTAGAGACACACTCAGATAAAAACCTTGCAGCCCAACACTCCAGATTTCAGGGAAATTGATCTCAGGAGCTCATACTTTGGATCTAGTAACACTTGGGTAACCCCAATCCTTTTTTACTCAATAGCCTGAGCACTCCTGCCTGAAAGCTTTGAAAACGAGAATTGGAAAAACATGATTCTGGCCAACAGGAATGTTATAACCTTGCTAGTGCAAAGGCAAAAGCCATTGTGAGCACAGAAGTTTAGAAGCGGCAACGGCAAAGTCCTTTGAAGGAAAACAGTGGTGATTTTTATTATTCCCTTATATGAGTTCAGAATGCTGCAAAGTTAAACAAAGCAATTATGAAGCCGGGTATTTAAAAATACTTAATGTTTCACAGCCTGCTTGGAGATGAATCGGGTATCCAAACGTCTGGGGACTGCAAAATCCATCAGGAAGCCCAGACAGATGAGACGCGTCATGGCAGGAAGGTTCGGTGCTGCCATTGGAGAGACAAGGAACAGCAGGAGGTTCCCGCAGCTCTTTTTGGGCAAGAAATGCTAGCACGACATGGATGCATATACTAAACAAAAAGAGGAAGAAGAAGAGAGAGCTAAAAAAGGTTTTCTCAAGTCTCCTGCTGTTCTGCATCTCTCTCGCATTGCTCTCATCTGTCTGTGCATGTCACTGGCTGGCAGGATGACTGCTTCCTGCTTCATGATTTCGTAATTAATTCTTTCTATATCAAAGGAATTTTAAGGAAATTATTACAGTTTGGCCACACTGCGTTGAGTCATTGGGTTCTGTTTTATTACCCCTGCCATTTTCTTCTTTTTTTTTCACCCCCCTTTCATTTCTCCTTTAAAAGTTAGACGCTTTCTTAAACGCTTTCCAGACTTGAGCTTCTCCCAGACTGCATGTGGACAGCAAACACAGCCCAGGCCTGGAAGAAAGAGGTTCTCACACTGGACACCCCAGTAGCTCGAGGCGCTGCAGGCAGTGTTCTCAGCAGCATTTCATTGCGGAGAGCCACTGCAGCATGGAAACGCTTTGGGTGTAGCAATCCCAAGCTCATCCCACAGGCGCTTCATGAAAGAGGCAACTGTTCTGCGTTGGGAACCCGGAGAAACCCCACTTAAAGCCCCATTGTTTCACCCTCTCTAGCAGCAGGGCTGGACCGCTCTCCGCCAAAGCCCGTGTCTGTCCAGCGGTTGGGGAAGAGGCAAATAAATAGAGGCAAATAAATAAAGGCAGTCGTTGCTGGAAATAACAAAGATTGGGGGAAGCAAGGCAAGAGGAAGCAAGAAAAAAAATCCTTTCATGCTCTGTTTCTTCAAAGGCAAATGCCAAGGAGTTGCTTTTTTGGTCTGTGTTTCTTTGTCTTTCTGACTTCTGGATCTTGCTGTACTAAGGGCTTTGAGACACTAACAAACACATTGCGAACACAAGAAGGGGTGTTGCAGGAAAAAGGCATTGAGATCATGCTTAATCAAACTTCCTTACATTTTAATAGCTACAGTGCTGCCGTAGAAGTCAGCCAGCTCTCTGCCTTTGCAGCTCCCGGCCAAGGCGTCAGGCCAAGACCCGATGCTGGTACAAGGCTGCGCAATCTAAACGCAGAAACTTGCTGAAGACTGTAAAACTGGAGAAGTTTTGATTCATAGCACCATCGCACAGGCTTCCAAAATGAAGGAAGCTGATGTACTGCGTGCCCCTAGTATGAGTGTGTTGAAACATTAAGTATTGCGAGCTTATTCAAGCGAGACAAAGCTGCTGTTGCTCACGCCCATAGACTCTGGAACCGTTCAAAGAATGAAGCTCGTTTTAAAATCAATTAGGCACCAAAGGGAGAATGAAAAAATGCAATGAGCTGATGAAAAACCGAATCACTGGCGAGGCAGTAACTCAGTTGGCATCTCTATTTTCCAAATCCAGGGATTGAAACCCCAGTTTCAGGGGTTGAAAGGAGCCAGGCATAATTCCCCCATCTCTCTTGCTGGATCAGTCCTGCATAAGAATCTGGAAGAGGAGTTTGAGATAAGAACTGTTGGTTCTGTGAGCATCTTCCTTCACTGACGGCAGCTGGTGCTGAACACGATTCCCGGCTGTCTGTGCTCAGCACAGCCTCTCTTTATCTGGTCTAACCCCATTGAAAAGCTGCCAGAATTTTCTATCTTGTACCCACTTATGGTCCTCCCTCTTATCCCATTCACTGGCACTCTCCATATGGTCAGTTTTGCTCCCAGGCTGGTTTTTCCAACCTTGCCCTTCTCCAGCTCAGGCACACTGGGATTTCCTCACGTGCTTTCTCCATTCCATCTTCACTCTCATTCCCTTTCCACATTCATTCCTTCTGGTCTGTTTTTTGTTTCTCTGCCACACCCCTCCCCTCCCAGCTGTTCCTTTGGATGCATTATCATTACCTTCTCTCAACAGTCTAAGGCTGGGCCTGGTCTCCAAATCAGAATCAATTGAAATGGCTGCCAGTGACTCGTAGGGGCAGTCCTTTCCACTAGCCAGTAATGAGCCATGTCCCACGACATGCAAAGGAAGCTGTGCTGTAAGCATAGACTCCCTTCTAAGTCAGTGGCTATAAAATCAAGTTTGCAATCTTGCAGAAGGTTTTTGTAGCAATACTTTTTTGCAACATTAGCAGAAATAAAGACAGCATCCTGGCCAAACTCCAGTTTAGGTAATCCCTTCTGCTAGCTCAGATAGATGCTGGATGATTTCTCCATCTCCTAGCTGCAGAAGTCAGTTGGTAAATGTAATGCTCTGCTCCAAGATAAAACATCGCGTATCGAGGCAGAGGCCTGTCTCTAGCTCAGAAGGAAGCACCAGCAGCCCTCATCTCTAGGCACGTGATGCCACCGTGGTGTTCCTCACTGCCTTGTGCAATGGTAGAATGAGCCACACGGCTCGTGGCACGTCACCAGTAGAGTTCCGCCTCCTCCCCTGCTCAATGCAGTTCCAGCTCTGATCTGGGAACTCAGCGTTCATCCACGCAGAGCCCACATGCTGGGGACTGTCCCTGTACTGCTGGAATGGGACAATCAGACATTGTTTGGCTGCTGAATCATGGCTCTGTCAGGCAACAGGCTGGACAGGCTCATTAGCATGCAGCCTGCCCCAGGAAGGAGGGTGCTGGGGTGGCCATCGCCTCCATGATGGACAGAAGGGATGTGTGTCACTGCAGAGACTTAAAAGCTAGAATATCTCTGAAATAATATGGGCTGATCAAGTGTGCTTGCACTGTCCCCAAAATCATAAATCCACAAAATCTTTTCATATTCTGCAACTATTCTTTAGCAAGTGGAAGGAACACATCTTCCCTATTTTTTCCCATTTTTCTGAAGCAAACATGCACAACTCTTTTCCCTGTGTTGTTTTTTGTTTGTTTGTTTGTTTGTTTTAACTATTCTCACTTAAATTTCCTTCACAGGTACACAGTTTTATAAAGAAAACCCATGCTGTCACCCATTGTCCAGCTGCTAGGTCCTTGCACCATCCTGCAGTGAGTTCAGATCTGTCACAAGAGGCGCATGGGGTAGACCTTATTGCTCTCTACAACTACATGAAGGAAGGCTGTGGTAAGGTGGGAGTTGGCCTCTTCTCCCATGTAACTAGTTGTAGGACTAGGGAGAATGGCCTCAAGTTGCACCAGTGGAGATTCAGGTTGGACAAAAGGAAATATTTCTCTGAAATAGTGGTCAGGCCTAGAGAGGTGGTGGAGTCACTGTCCCTGGAGGTGTTCAAGAAACATTCAGGTGTTGTAAGGAACATGGTTTAGTGGGAGGTATTGGTGGTAGGTGGATGGTTGGACTGGATGATCTTGGAGGACTCCTCCAACCTTGGTGATTCTATGATTCTATGATTCTATGAACCACTGTTAGGGCAGGGCTAAGCTTCAAAAGCTACAGAGCTGCAGTTCAGGTTTGTCTTTAGTGGCCAGGAGCTAACATCAATAATTTGATGAGCACCTTATATCCTGAAACGTTTCACAAACTGTGAAAACAAGATTCACTCCACCCACCCTTGGGCTGGGAGGTGGCAGCTATTGAACTGGGCAGAGCCCCACTACGTGACAGTATGGGACACCGAGTCCAAACAAACCACGGCTCCAACTGAAATTGCTTTTGGGAAAGGAAGGAGGCAGTACAGTATGTACATGTGTGAAAAGGTCCCTCTCTCCTAGAAACAAAAAATAAACTGGAAGTTTTTAAAAAACAAAGGACTGGTACCCCTGTTTTAGTCTGTGCCCAAATAGCAGCCTTTCCACAGAAGATGCTGAGTGAGGCTAAGCTTGCCATCTCCTGAATCACCACCCCCCCTGCCTGCAGCAGACCTTCTTGGGCAACTCCCATGCAAGCACTAATCAGATGTGAATCTGCTCAGGCTATAATTGCCACGAGCAAGGCTTGAGGCTGAATAGCAGCATGCTTATTTAGCTGTCATGTTTGGGAGCCTAAGCAATATCCAGTTAATCTTCTCAAATCCCATTATTGAAGTGGAGTGACAGATGGGTATTTTAGCAAGCTAGAAATGAGGACTAATTAGAAGTCCTAACCCTGCTTTGTATTTGTTACACTTCCCCGGCTCTAAAGCAGGTTTGATAGCAGTGCCCAGGTCCCCATGCCTGTCCGATTCTGGGCTGGGGCCACAGAAGGACCTCCTCTAGGTTCCTCCAAGCCCAAGGTGGGATCCCAGATCCAAGCCTTGCTGAGATCTGGAACTGAATTTCCTGGCTCAGAGCCCTTTTGTGGCTTTGCATAGCAGACCTCAGGCAGCAGTGTGTGACTGACACTCGCAATTGAGCCAGGAAGGAAGAATAATGGAGTCAATAGATCAAAACCATCCCTTCCCATTTACTGCTCTTAAGCCCGCCTTAGGCACAGACCCTTGATATATTGACTTTGGCAAAGTGTTCAAACTGCCATCCTGGCAATGAAGGTATTTGAATGGAAGGAGAAAAAAATGAAAACTAAAGAGTTAAGGAAGGGGAACCAAAAGTGCTAGCAACAAGGGAGAATTCCCCTTGCCTTCTCTGTGACCTGGAGCTGTCAGCTCAAGCCAACTCCATGGTCTCTTCAGAGGATCCAGGCCATTTGTTTTATCTTTGCTTCATTCCTTTACCTTGCTGCACTTCTGGTTTCCAGCTGGAATGGGATGGGAAGGGAGAGAGAGGGATTATGTAAGGAAGGCTGTTGTGCTATTTTTCTGGCTTGATTATAAGCAGAAGGTGCAATAAATCTCTCAGTAGAGCTCATTCTCATTTAGCGTCTTGTGGATCTGAGACTACCTGACCAGAGCAAGGGTGAGGCAAACGCAATAGCAAGTAGAGAGGATAAAATGAGCAAAATGGTGAAGCTGTTCTCCTCTCTCATTTTGCACAAGGAAAGAAAGCAATTCAGCCCTCCTGACAGCTTATTTATTTCATTTGAACTGCGGCTCTAGGGTCCAGAGAGAGGGCTCATCTTCCCATCGCACCACTGAGCCTCACAAGGGATGACTGCAGGGATGAAAGGAAAAAGAAGCGTGAGGTGCACATGGAGCAAGGGTTTTTTTACACGCAGGTTGGCCCTGCTATGCTGCCAAGCCACCTGTCTGCAGCAGGACAGACGGTCACACTCACTGCTAGAGATGGCAAATACAGAATGCTTACAGCAGCAAGAATATCCCAATTGAAATACTCAGATCCAGAATGGCAGACCTGTCCTTTTCCTTCTGGTGTTCTGGGTTTGCTATATCAGCATTGTTGATGAATCAAGGAATAGAGGCAACGAGCATTACAGAACTCTAGACTGGATCTTGCCTTCTGTGCCCTGCATCCCACATTTAGGGACTGTTTGTGAGCACGTCAGCACCTTTCAGGTAAAAACGTCAGCACCTTTCAGGTAAAAATGTCAGCACTGGTGCTGCTGTGTCTGGTGAAAACCACAGTGATATTCTCTAAATGAAGGTTGTACCAGAGATCCTGAGCCAATCTCCTGTCTGTCATCTGTGGGAAACAACTTACACAGCAGTTAGAGCAGGAATGTCCCCTGGCCCTTTGGATGCTCATTCCTTGTTTTAGAGATGCAGGTACACCTCCTCTAACCATTTAGCCACCTGACAGTATTTAATCACATTACAAAAGCAAATGCACACACCATCCTAGGTGGAAGAAAGCAGAGAAAGGACATGAGATACAGAGAGAGTTTTGCATTTTGTTCGGGGTTTAGTTTTTGTTCTTTCTTTAACTGTTCTGTGCTTTACAGAATGAAACAAAGCCTCCTGTTCCAGATGATAAATCTTCAAGCTGCTCTTGGCCCCAGAGAGCACAGAAGATAATAGCATTTCCAAAGGCATTTAGTTAGTTGAGCCTTGAGTGTAGAAGAGGGCAAGGAGGAGGAGGAGGAGATAAATGGCCATGAACCCAGCTCAGCTGCTCGGGGCATATTTTGGAGAGCAGCAGCCACAGCTGAGCATCCTGCAAGGGGACACACACGTTCCCAGCCCCGCCCAGTCCCTGTGCTGGAGCGGGACACATAACACAGCCACTGGCAGAGGAACAAGTAAGGCCACCAGTCCTCAGCTTTTCATTTCTGTGGGTATACACCTGAGGATGATGTGCTGCCTTGCAGCGCTCTTTGTGGCATTCTATTAAGCCAAGGCATGCATAGCTTTCATAAGATACAGCATATCAGCCTATTCTATAAAGCATACATTAAATTGCTCAAGCTGGCCAGCAGCAAGACTGCAGAAAGCATTAAAGAATAGGGGTTCTTTCTGAAAAGGTAATTCATTTTCAGTATTAACCAGAGCAGAAAGGATGCTCAGTATTGCCCCAGTTACATTTTCAGCCTATGTTGGGAGGCCAAGGCCAATTTCTGACAGAAACCATGCACATTACTAGGAACAATAGAAAAACCAGGAAAAGCGTTACTTAATAATAAGTGGAGGGAGGTGATCCTTCCCCTCTGCTCAGCACTGGTGAGGCCATGTCTGGTGCACTGTGTCCAGCTCCGGGCTCCCCACAGAGGAAAGACAAGGACCTCATGGAGCAAGTCCCACTCAGTGCCATTGTCACACTTGCTGCTCTCCACATGCACATAAGTTTACCTAAGTCCAACTGGCCATCCAGTCAACCCAGCATTGCTGGGAACTGGGGCTGTCACAGCTGCTGGCACCACGACAGAGGCAGGCCGCTTTGAACCTAGGCTAAGCTTCTCTTTGCAAACAGGGGACCAGCAACTAAAAGCAAAAGGTGCGTGTTTTGCTCTTTCTCTTCTGGTGCTCTTTTGTTAAGAGCAAGAGAAGCCTCCACTGGGATGAGAACTGGGAAATCCAATCCAGCTATCATCATGTTTAAGGCAAGAGGGCGAGGCAGAAGAGGACGTCACTATCTGCTTCAGTGGTGCGCGCCAAAAGACTTGTAGGGTTAGGGACTCAACTCCTCATTCGCATACACCATAATAGCATTGGTTTGGCTCTTTAGTGAGGCTAAAGTTTTCCATCAGTGTCTTTAACTTCATTATATGCAAGGGCTACACATGTGACAACATGATCGGTCTCAAGCCCATGGTAGGCACTTGCACATCTACTGTCACGCTGGTGCAGAATACCAGAAAGTCTGCTTGTGGCTTCAGATAAATATAGAAAACAGAGGGTTACATTATTGAATTACATATGAAAGTTAATAATACAGTCAGCACAGTTGCCCCACATTATTTAATTCCAGAGTAAATTCAATTTATGTTGCTCTGTTCTGTCTGTGTCCGTTGTAAACATGCTGCAGATTTTTTTTGTTGACAGTGCAAAACACATCCACTGAAGTTATCAGCAGAGAAGCTGAAGGTTCTGGCATACTAACAAAGGATTACCAGGGCTTGAGGCCCTGGGGATGGATGGAAAGTTGCCCTTAAAATAACTGTCAGTGGAGCCAGTCAGCAGCTTTGATCTTGTGCTAGGTACCTAGAATAACGTGGGTGAGATCCTTAAGATCATCAGGTCCAGCCATCGACCCAACACTACCAAGTTCACCACTAAACCACGACCCTGAACACCACGTCCACACGCAGGTTGCTGTGTCAAAGTCACAAGTTTACCCAATCCCTGTTGGTGGTTCAAGACTGGAGGCAGACACCGGTAGTTCTCTCCTTTTAGTCCCTCTCAATTTGTATTTCACATGTAGGGAAACAACATCTGATGCAGATCGGAGATGTGGTCTAAGACGTGACATGGGTGGCCACTGTGAAAGCCACCTCACCCCACACCCAGCACTGTTAAAGCAGAAACACTGAATCATATGTCTGACACAGCCCTGACTGTCAGCAAATGCTGCTGCTGTAAAACTGTGTCATATATGCAAAATCTGAGTTATGGGTGCAACAGACTCTCCAAAGCAGAACCAGGTCCACACTGAAAACTTTAGAACCGAGCACAGAGATCACTCAGATCACTTGTTCTCACAACTACACCAGCTGTGTTGCACATCCACCTTGTGCAGTGCCAGCGTTTCATCCACCACAGGTATTTGCTTGAGCCACTGCAAGCTGTCACATCACAGACACTGAGGTCCCTTTCCTTGCTGCCCCACATCCAGATGAAATCAGCTGTCACCAACAAAGAGAAAGCATCTGCTAAATCAAAACACATTTTCTCATCTAGGATCTGAAGGGAAGACATGCAATTCACACTGTTCACCAAGGATGGGGGAGAAGGCCAGGTCAAAGCAGGGCTCAGCGCATGTAGATGACATGTGTGCCTCTCGAAGTGCTTGGTGAGGGAAAGGGAAAGCAGGAAGCAGCATGGAAAAGTTCTCTGCTAATCACAGAGCTAACAATGAAAAGTCAGTACGGTGCAAGGAGCTGAGCTCGATATGAATGCTTATCTGCAGCAACACTGTGCCACAGGGACACAAATCTCCAGCTCTCAGGAACCAGAAACAGATTGAGGGAGTAACACAAACATCATCCAAAGCAAGGAGGAACAGTGGAGCAGCAGAAGCAGACAGATGGCTCCTGCTCCCGTTGTTCCCAATGTCTTGCTGCTCTCACTTTGTTGCCATAGAGGCTGATGTCTGGGACCCATAACATGATGCTCCGCTTGTGAGAGTGGGTGGAGAAAAGCAAACTCTGTTATTAACAGTTTTCCCCCTGCACTCTCCGTTTTGACAGCATAGCGTCTCACCTCTTTGTCCTCTACACGTGCCTTGCACCCTGGAATGGTGGCCCTAGCCCACCTCCAATTCATATGCTCATCCCCTTCTTTTGCCTCTAATTTCAGAGCCAGGCTGTCCTGCTGGCTCCCATCACAAAGATGAGGGGATGCAGCCTTAATGTGCAGACGACACATTCCCAACCTGGAGCAGACACCACAGAGCACAAGTCATGGGGCTGTTTGCTCCATCAGCAGTGGGAAATGCAGAGCAGACTGCAGCAGCACATCCAATGCCTTTCCAGCCAACCCAAAGAGGCTTTGCTTGTCCCCTTCTCCTCCTAGCCCCTGCCGCTTCTTCCCACACCAGGTGACAAGCGTTTGCATAGTCCCAGAACGACGTAGGTCAGGGAGCTGATCTGGATTGAGAGCAACCTGTCTGCAAAGAGTGAGAAAGGTTTCTTTTCAGATCAGTCCTTGAGACAGAACTCCCCAGTGCCACAGTTTCTAATTTCGAGAGCGGGATGAAGGCAGCTCTTCATTCTTCTGCAGCAGATTAAACGAGCATGTGGCGTTTTCATTTTACCAAGGAGACTTTAAAATAATGGCCTTGTCTTTTTCCTCCACATCGCCATTAATGATCATTCAGCAGTTTTCCCAGGCCTTTCTGCATGCATCACTAACCAAAAGCACCTAATCAAAAGCAAGGGCATGCATTCACTTCAATATGTCAACACAAGAGCAGCTTGAAAAGAAATAAAGTAAGCAGACACAAGTGCATCTTTTCTGGCAATGTAATTCTTCAGCATCTAATTCCACTTTGGAGCCCAGAAATTCACGCTGTGACATGGGGTAAATCTTAGATGTTCAACAGCATTAGGCAAAAGCACACACCGGTTGCTACACTTACGTGTGCTACGGGTTTTTGCACGCAGCCATGCTCAGCCCTGTCTGCTCCTATCCCAGACATGCAGCTGCACACGTGAGGAGGGAAAGCCCTCTGTGACCCAGAAAAGTTGCTCCACATCTGGGCTGCAGGTTTGAGGGCTGGCTCCAAAGGGAGCCTGTCCTCAAAGCAAACTTTCTTCCCAAGTGGCAGCTCTCATCTGTCTGAGCTCAGACGAGGCAGCTTCACCATGAAATACATGGCATTAGAACGGGGCAAGGCTGTCCCAAACCAGCCAGAGAGCACCCAGGGCCACCTTTCCTTGGACAAACCTATTACCATTGAATTATTGTTACTGTTTCCACTCAGAAACCCTTGCCAATCCTCCAGTAATGTCTTGACCTGCTGCAGCTCTCAAAAGCTGTAAGAATTTTGTTCGGGGAACTAGTGCCAGCCAGACCTACTACATTTTTATGAGACCACTAGCTCTAAATGAAAACTTTTCATACTCTTTCATTCAAATGCAGCTGTGACAAGGCAGGAGCAGTCTCTGCAAAGGCTGATAACATCTCCCTGTGCTACATTTGCAGAGCACAGCTCCCTTCCCTCTGTGCCCCCAGGGAATGATGCTGGCTGACCACGAGCTTGGCCATGGCAAGGAGAGTATGAGGGGTCCGGTGGTTTCAAAGCTCCTCCAGTGAAGCAGCCCTACTTCTGCAGCAAACAACAAACAAAGGCAATAACCAGTGCTGGGCAAAGTGACAGAAAGTGCTTGGGTGCCACTTTGGGAGCTGCGGGGAGTGTGGGAGGGGGTTAAGGGGAAAAGCTGAGCTCATTGCATCCCAACCAGACAACATCAGGCAGGAAACAGATGTGCAGCAAACCACAGAGGGATACAGTGACACCAGCATTAACGGCTGATGGGGGAGACTAGGATGTGCCAATCAGACTTGCAGGCTTAGAATAAGGTGCCTAGTCTGAGGTTTGGCCTTTTGCTGTCCTGATAGCCTATCCTTGCGCATCATACTAAGACGGAAGAAAGACTCAGCCTTTTTCTGAGTCCTACCTGGATCTAAACAAATGATGCAAAGGTACATCTGAGTCAGGAACGATTCCAATGCAAAAGAACAGACTGTCTTTTGCCAGCACAATCCAGTTTTTATAGATGCTGTGATCATTGCTGTTTAAAAAGAATGGAAGTTGTACCTGATTGAGTACCTCGTAACCCAGTCTGAGTCTTCCACATTAGAAGTACTGGGAATATTTATCTCAATTTTTCTTAGTTCCTCTCATTTTAACAGCTCCGTACTTTTCAGTCCCCTCTTGCAACATTCTGTGATATGCCCAAAAGCAAGACTGTTGTGTCTGACTGTTTTCTTAAGCAGATCAGATTGTCCCGCCCCAGTTAAGGTTTGTGCACAGCCTTGCGTCACCTATTCTCTGCTGGCCCACCCATCGCTATAAAATACTTGCCATTAAGGAAACTGGAGTCCCAGCATGTGGCTCCCACTGAGTTCAGCAGAAGCACTACATGCTTTTCCTCGCTGGACACCTGGATGGTTATCAAGAGGCCAAGGCTCTAATGTTAACCCTTCAGGGCTAATGACTTGCTAGATCCATTGCAGCAGTACAACACTTTAACCAAGTCCGACACGATGAAACGTTTCAGTAGAGAGTTAGCCCTCTTGCCAACAGAAAGACCTGAAAACGTAACTCAGATGTGCACTGAAGTTTCAGAAAACAGAAAGCAGTTAAGGAGTCCAACACCCGTTTTTGTTTCGTCTCATGATTTTTGTGGCCTGACTCATGACTACAGATGCTTGGGAGCACTGATAACAGCCAGCCCCCATAAGGAGCACAACAGCTCTCTGTGTCTAGACCGCTGGCAGGAAAAGGCCAAGTAGGGTCAAACACAGCAGTGACAGGAACTGTCTTGAAATGTGGTAAATGCAAGGCAGCCGAGCTTCAAACCAGCCTCCAGACAGCAACATCTGTCCACATCACTGAGCTGGGTCAGATCTGAAGACTCAACGTAGGGCTCACAGTCTGTAATCTTCCGAACTACCCCAATGAACCTGCTGAAGTATTTACATCTACGCCACTCTTAAATACATTGCAAGTCTGACACAGCTTTTACTGTATTATCATAAAGCTCATTACTAGGCTCACTACACTGGGCTCAGCTCATCTGATCAGAGAACAGTGGAATCTCATCACCTTCCACTGAAACGCAGCCATCTCTGATGCGGACCACAGCTATTTATTAAACAGTTAAATGACAGGAGAGGAAATGCTGATACCTTAAGCAGAACATAATTCTCTCCACTGGAATTTGGCGGGGACACAAGGACTAAGGTCTCTGCAGAAAGCACAAGCCGCTCTTCAACAACCACAAGCATGCAGGAGCTCAAGTTGTGCATTTCCTCCGCAGAGCCTCACGCGCACCACACAGCACCCCCTGTCTGTAACAGCTGGCCATTAATCCCGAGGGAAAAAGCCAGACTGAATTGGCTGTCCTAGAACCTGCTTTCACAAAGATTCACCGCAAACCCTTCCCTGGAGAGCATCTGATGTGCTCTCCCCCTCCTCAGTGCTGCCAGCTGCCATGAGCAGACAGGTACCAGCTCTGCTTCCAAGCAGGGAATGGACAGAGCCTGCTTCCACCAGTTAAACACACATATCTCAAGCAGCGAATGTCAGTGCTTTGCATCTGTGACCAAGCCTCTGCTTGCAGAAGTGCTGGCTTGTCTCTGAGAACAGGCAGGACGATGTAACTATCCCCAAACCAACTATCTCTCATGCTCTATTGCTCTTCTGATTTGTTTCATAAAGTACAGGTTGCAAATTCACAACGTGCTGGTGACATCTGAACGTTCGCTTCTTCCCAAAAGGCCACCTTGGCACTGTTGGTCACATTCCTACCGATCCAACACAACTTACTTCTCAATAAACTTCTAACAACCGAGTCTTTCATTTCTGGATCCCACAGCACTGGGCCACGGGATGTGCTATTCAGCAAATAGCAGCACTGGACAAAGGGAAAGGGACTTCACGTCCTCCCTGGTTCTCCTCAACACTGAGGGAGAAGTAGGTTGGCACTGTGAACCATCCCACAGATGAGACAATGCCCTTCTTTCTTGCACCCAAACAAACTATTTTAAAGAACTGCAGGGTTTCTGGTAATAAATTTTGCTGTTCTGGCATAATTTCAGCTGCAGTAATTATGTCTCTCCCTTAAAAATCCCCCTTGATGCTCCAGCTGAATATACTGCCCGTACCTGCCTTCTCCATGTTGTTTTTCAGTGTTCCTGTAAACAGCTGTAAATTGTCCCTCCACCGCTGCCGCTCACATAAGCACTGAGTGGAGTTTATCTAGCTGTATCTTGCACTGCCAAAGCAGTATCACTTCATTAAGTCTGTTATTCTGGCTGCTTCGATTCAGTGGCTGTTAAGAGCTATATAAGTTAAAGGATACGGTAATTGTTACTGTCGGCTCACAATGAAATTGAATGACTGGCTTTCTCCCATACCTGAATAAATGCATGTATATAACATTTTATCTCAGTGATATATGCTCTGTCCTCTTCCCAGTGCCGTGGAAAGGACATCCACTATATAGCCCGTCCCGCTGCCAGTGCCATTCCTCCCTTCACTCCATCAGCCATGCTCATCAGAAAATGAAAGACCTGATTGTACAGCCCTGTCCGCACAGTGCTGACATTGCTGCTGGAAGCTCTCCTGCTCGGAGCAGCCTGACATTGGTAAAAGTTAACTGACTCCAACTGGCACAGAGCACTACCATCAGGGATGGGAACAGGCGTCTATTTATCTTTCCTTATTCCATAAGTCAAACTCTCTGCTTCTTCTCTAGTCCTCCAACTTTCTCTTGGAAAAATCACCGTGCATCCTCCCACAACCAAGACTGATTGCTTCCAGCTTGGGACCCTCTAACCTTATCGCAGTTACCTCTTATCTGAGCTGCCATGTTTTGATCGCATATTTGGGAGTATGGTGGTAGGGGGGAGGAGGAGAAGAGGGAAAGATAGAAGTCAGAGCAGTTAAAATGTTAGCTCAGCTGCCCCTCACACCTTACACCCAGCCTGCACCACCTCCAGCTTCTGTCCTGCCTCGGTACCCCAGGAAAAGGACAATACAGGACCTGGAACCAAGGACAGGCAGATGGGATGTCCCCAGCCCCTATACAGGCCCTGCTGTGCTCCACAGACTTCAGGAATACTGAGTCTGAGTGGAGGCAACACACTTCTCTCCAAGCCCAGCTCTCTAATGCCTACGTTCTCCAAGGCCAAAGGGGATAGGAGAGGGCATCACAATGTGCATGGGGCCATCTGCACCCTCACGGACGCAGCCCCATCCCCACACACTGTGCTTCTCATGCAAGAGCCATGCAGGCACATCACCAAAGCAATCCTCCACTTGTTCGCTCATTGTGAGTCCCTGGGCAGTGACTCCACTTCCCACAGATAAAACAGATCCAGGTTGCCTAACCCTCACCTTTGGGAAAGGTTCAGTTTCCAGTCCCGCCGATGAAAACAAACCCAAAAGCCAGGACGCGCATTCTACTCCTCTGCAACCAAAGTAAGAATAAAGAGGCATTTACCATCCTGCCCAGAGCTCTCCAGATGCTCCGTCAGGTCACAGCCGAATGCGCTCGCGGCTCCCTTCCTCTTGAGTTTCTGCTTGGCTCCCTTGTTCTTCATGAGGTTAGTCCCAAAAGAGGTTCGCCCCCCTTCTGCCTTCCCCCCCACCCCCCGGCCTGGTGCGGGATGACAAAAACTGGCTCTTCTCAGACCACCGCCCGCGTCCCGCTCCTGGGAGGTAGCATCGGGGGTCCCACACGGCGTCCGAACAGAGAAATCAACATTAATCCCCACCAGATGTTGGGCTGCTCCGGTGGCAGGGGAAGGTCAGGGTGCAAGGAGGCTGCCCAGCAGCGATCATAGCTCACTCCCGGAAGGCTTCGCATGGAGGGGAAGCGGCTGGTGGATGGGTGCCCGCATCTGAGCTGGTGAGATGAGGGCAGACAGTGGTGGCAGTGGGGACTTCTGTCCCTCAGTGCAGCCCTGGGACGCTCTGCAGTCACCCTTCTGGGTTTCGTCAGCCAGGCTGTCGCTGCCGCTAGCTGCAGGCGTCCCGCTCTGGTCTTCTTTCTCCCAGCTTTTGGAGGAGAGTGGGTCCTCCAGCAGACTAACGGAAAGGGACTGGGGAAGAGCCTGTGCGAGGCTCCTCGCTGGCTCCCCCCCTTCCCCTCCTCCTGCCGTCGGACAGCGTGAGGAATGAGAAACCAGCTTCCTGTCCTGACTCCCTCGCCCGCTCTCCCTCCTTTCCCCCCTTTGACAAATCCTAGGATTATCCAGCTGAAAAAAATGCTGAAAGGAAGTTCGCCGAGGAGGAGCGGAGCGGGAGGGGGAGGTGGAGGGATGCAGAGGACGTTTTTTTGGCAGTAAAGTGCATTTGTGTGCGAGAGGCTGAGGAAAGGCAGCGAGGGGCTGGAGGACGGAGGAGGAAGAGGGAAAGCCTGCCCCGGCCATGGGCAGATAACGGGCTGATGGAGGAAATCACGGCTCCCTCAGCACCGCTGAGGCCCGCGGTCTGGTGCTTCCTGCGCTGACAAGGCTCAGCCCCAAAAAGGCCCGAGAGGGGAGGCCAGGAGATCCCTGCCACCGCTGGCCAGTTCCTTTGTCTCAAGGCATCCCTCCACCATGGCTCTGTCCCTTCAGGGTATGCCTTCCTCTCCAGAGGCATGGGCTGGGATTGGCAAAGCATGAGACGGGAGCAGAAAGTTGGGAAATGAAAGACGGGGAGGCGGGAACCTTCCTCCCTCCTCCCTGGCTCTCAGCAAGCAGAAACAGATGCTGTTCCCGTGCTGTACAGTCAGCTCCCAGAGAAAGCTGCCCTTTGTTGAAGAAGAGATTCGGGGGCAAGAAGCTGCATCACCCAGGAGTGACAAGAAGGAAAACGGGACTGCTCTTCCATCAGCACCAGCTCCTGCACCCATCCAACACCTCTCTGTGTTACACACATCTCTGCTTGTGAGAGCAGCCCCTTAGGCTTTCTCTGTATCTTCTCTGCCAGAAATTCAAAGCTCCTTCCAGGGCTGGGGATGCCAATAGGGTGCATGCTCCATAAAGGGAGGCAAGCCTTGCTCTCCAAGGGCTTCGCTGCCCCCTCTTGCCCCATGCCACAAAACACTCTGTGGGTCTCGTTGGAAAATGAACAAATAAAAACAGATCCTTGCAGCTTTTCACTAAAAAACAGCTATAATTGGTCCAAGAAGTTTTTTGGGTTTTTTTTTTTTTGTGGGTTTTTTTTTTTTTTTTTTTTTTTAAGGAAAGTTGGCCAGGAAACAGTGCAAAGGACTCCCTCAAAATCCCTCCTGCCTCAACCCCCACCAGCACAGAAATCTGGCCTCCTCCCACAGACCCACACCCCTTCTGACAAGCTTTTCACAATGTTTCTCTGATAAACCAAGTTCCATTGCAATCCTTCTGCTGACAAAATCCTTTCAGTTTCTGTCCCTTTATGTGGTGACTTTTTTTTTTTTTTTTAATTTTTCCTCAAAAGGGTTGAATGTTATCACATTGCATGCGAGGAAAAACTCCACCAGTCCTAGTAAAGGACCTTGAGCAATTATAAATCCTATTGTGCAGCTTATCATTGTAATTATCACCACTATCCCTGTTTTATAGCTGGCTGACGGAAAGATGATTTGCAGAAGGGTATCGAAGAGAAGGTATCTTGCCTGTCAGCTCCCACCCTCCTGCTGAGTTCTTTCCACCAGCCTGATGGCTGTTCTCAGGAACCCTCCAAGCCCACACAACACTTCAAAATGCCTTGAATCTAACGTGGGATTCTCCCAGTACCTCACATCAGGATCCCTCCCCGTAACAGCACGCTGCCAAACCCATCGCGTGCCACAGGACATCCTGCCTGCCTGCCAAGGCTTCAAACAGGTCAGACAGACAACAGGACGCTCAGAGCTGGGTGTCGCGCCTGGCCGTCTTCTGTAGGAAAAGAAACCCATCTCCTTGCCCTCTGTGTGGGAAGCACATCCTCTCACTCACATCTCACATGATGCTAAGACCCAGAGCAGCTTCACCACTGGCAATCACCAGGCCATCTTCTTCAAAGTCCAAAACACTGTGGGGGTAGGCAATGTGAAAGCGGAGTCATGCCACGACATGAGGAGCACCAGAAGAGGCTGGGCCATGGGGGTGGCTTGTGTTGCAGCAGGACAAGGTTCAGCATGAGGACAGAAGGGATTGCCTGGGGAGCCCAGGCTGGGAGGAGGAGGTCAGGCAAGGTGAGTGAGAACCAAACAAGGGAGGCTTTACAAACTAAGCGCTTCATATCACAGCCTGAAATCAGTGCTGAGCCAAGGGATTTTTCTGAGGGAAAGGGGCGATGTTCTCCTCCAGAGGAAAAAATAAGAAGCCTGGATTTGTGCAGTCTGGGAGGCAGGAAAGTCTGCAATAGCTGGGGTGAGCAGTGGGGTTAAAATGTAATCCAGTGTCCCTCCTGGAAAAGCTTTCTCAGATGAAAACATGGTAAAGCCAGAGAGGAAAAGAGCTTGGGCCAGATGTATGGAAAGATAAAAAGGAGTCCAAAGCTGAAACAGCTGGCAAAAAAAAATTGGGGAATTTTTTTCCAATTAAAAAAAAAAAAAAAAAAAAGGGGGAAAAAAAAGGAAGTCTGCAAAATAAAAACAATACCAAGCCAAGCAGGAGCACTAACAGGAACTTACAGACAGCATGGTAGCATGAAGGTGGGCTGGTGAGCCACCTCCCCACCAAGAGGGTGCTCACCCTTCAGCCTGCAAGCCCACGTGTGTATGGATTAACACGGCATGGGTAATGACTGTGTGCTCCTCCTCATATGCACAGGTGGGCTGTTCATAATCCCAGAAGCAGCCAGAGAGCCTGGGGAGCAGCCTTGACCACGAGGCTTCTCCTCTTCCAGGCCCAGCTTGCTGCAGAGGCCTCACGCATGCTATTTCTGGGCACCAACCTCTCCCCTCCCCACTGTGTTTCCTTCATGGTGTGGAGCTGTTCCCTACCCATGGCTTTGAAATCTCCACCGACCTTCCAGGCGCTGCACAGCACAAAAGGGCAGTTGGGGGTGGGGGAGAATGGAAGGACCAAGGGGTGGATTCCCCTAAAAATAGCCCTGCTGAGTACGACTGTTTTCCTGACACAGACGGGTCATTGTTAGACCCTGACATGCCAGTTCAACCTCCCTCCCCTCCCCTCTTCATGCTCTTTCCTCCCCTGCCCCTCTCCATCTGTGTTTCCTGCCTACTCCCATTGCATTGTGAAGCCTAAAGGCCAGTGTGGAGGCTTTTGTTTCTTTGAGTGCCCATCAGAACACAGATTTGGGGCTCCCCTTGTCGTGGGGCACCTACCACTTCTGATTCCTAACTCCTCCTATTCCCTCAGTTCTCATTGCCTTTTGTACTCCCTTGCTCAGGTCGTAAACTTTTCTGAATGGTGATGGCTGCTTCACTCTGTGTTTGTACAGCATCTAGCACAGAAGACCTCTAATTCTTGACAGGGGACTCTAATTGTTCTTTATTTATCTTTATTTAAACAATATAAAAACCATTATAGAAAGGCTTGATGCTTCCCAGTGCAAAACTCCATTGATAGTGCAATAATATGCAATAGCATTATAAAGAAAACACTCAGAGAAAAACTCCACCAGACCAGCCACATAGCTAGTGAAGGCATCCTTCTCAGAGGTTTGCTCTGAGCCTTCTCTGAGCATCTTACCAAAGAGATGGCCCGTTCGGTGAGGCAGGAAGGCCACAAACCTCATTCCATGGAGCCATTCCAAACTCACACGTGCCCTCTCGTAAGCATCTTGCCAACAGTTTTTGGGTAACGTGGAAGAGGCAGCCCTGTGCTGAGTACAAGCAAAGCAGCACGTCATGGAGAGAGGTGATTCCTCAACATTTTGCCTCAATGCAAATAAGCACTCCCACCAAAATGGGAATTTTTTGGCCACCCTTTTGCATAGAATCATAGAGTGGCCTGGGTTGAAAAGGACCACAATAATCATCCAGTTTCAACGCCCTGCTATGTGCAGGGTCAACAACCACCAGACCAGGCTGCCCAGAGCCACATCCAGCCTGGCTGTGAATGCCTCCATGGATGGGGCATCCACAACCTCCTTGGGCAACCTGTTCCAGTGTGTCACCAGCCTCTGTGTGAAAAACTTCCTCCTAATATCTAACCTAAACCTCCCCTGTCTCAGTTTAAAACCATTCTCCCTTGTCCTATCACTGTCCACCATTGTAAACAGTTATTCTCCCTCCAGTTTATATGCTGCTTTCAAACACTGGAAGGCCACAATGAGGTCTCCCTGGAGCTTTCTGTTCTCCAAGCTGAGCAAGCCCAGTTCCCTCAACCTTTCTTCATAACAGAGGTACTCCAGCCCTCTGATTATCTTAGTGGCCCTCCTCTGGACCTGCTCCAACAGCTCCACGTCCTTTCTGTACTGAAGGCCCCAGGCCTGGATGCAGTACTCCAGGTGGGGCCTCACAAGAGCTGAGTAGAGGGGGTCAATCACCTCCCTCTCCCTGCTGGGCACTCCTCTTTTAATGCAGCCCTGAACACAGTTGGCCTTCCAGGCTGCAAGCGCACACTGCTGGCTCATGTCCAGCTTCTCATCCACCAGGACCCGAAGTCCTTCTCCGCAGGGCTGCTCTCAAGATCTTCCCCCAGCTTGTATAAGTACCAATTTCCCCCAATTAGGTAAGCAAAGGGGCCTACAGTAATAGAACAACTTCCTTAAAGCTACTGTGTGAGTCTATAGGAAAGCAAAAAGCCAATTGACAGCATCTATGAATGTGGGAAATGCTTTAAATGTAATCCCATCACTCCTCATGTACTACCAGCCTGTGAGTACAGGTGATAACCAGGATCTCAAGCATTGCCAGCATCTCCGGGAGCTGAGAAAACTTAACATGGGAAGAAAATCCTGAAGATGTCTGTCTATCACTTCAGACATCCTTTGCTTAATCACTGTGTCCAGCTGCTATACCACAGTCTGAAAGAGAGCAGATGACTTTCAGTATCTTTTATTTCACATTTCCATCTCACTGGTTCTAGGAATTTCACCAGTGTTTACCGTATAGGCACCGTTCTAGCAGATATGAGAAATCTGTAGAACTAGAGGTCTATACCACTTAAAGAGAAAATATTTAGTCTCTCCTACATTCAGTTCTGACAATCAACAGCGCTACTAGTACACGACAGAGGTCCCAATGCTTAGAACTTCTGGTTAGCGCAGCTAAAGCCACTCAGAGAACACTGACACCAGCATCCTCTCCACTGCCTGTATTCCCACCCTCTTATTAAAAGGTCTGCCAGTCCTGTTGCACTGGGAGACAGAAGTCGTGGGTTAACCACAAAAACAGCAGTTCATTACAGTTCCTTTATTTTAATCGTGATGCTAGGACGGAGAACCCTACCTGTTGTAAGAGATAGGATGGAAGGGATGAAATAAATGGCTTTACAGAGGTGTTCACTCAAGCAATAATCTGTTCTGGTCACTTTCTCTAGAAGAGAAGAGCCATTTTGTAATAATCTATTGCAAAAAAAAAAAAAAAAAAAAAAGAAAAGAAAGAAAGAAAACCATTGCTCAGAAGATACTCATTATTTCAGGGATAAAAGCTAACCTGTTATGTGCCTTTTTTTTTTTTTAGAAATCACTTAAATCACATAAAATCTGATTTCTTTCATTTCGGGGTCTTCTCTTGATCACATACAAGAAACTTCTTTTCCGTGAAAGAGCTACATCTTGTTTTAGCACAAGCTTTCTACTATGACTCCTCTTTTGTCTTTGAATGTCTAGCACACCAGGGAAGAGTTCCTATGATGATGGTCTCCAGCTAGGGCAGACTGTTACTTCACCCCCTCCTTCTGCCTCTAGCAAGGCAAAATAGGGTTTGATGGCAGGAAGAGAGAGGAGAGGAAATACGAGTTTGCAAAAGCCACACGTGCCCTCTGCAAACACCTCTGCAAGAGGGATGTCAGCTGTGATGGGCAGAGTGCTAGCAGCTGTGGACAGCAAGCCCAGGTGTTCCTGCAAGTGGTGGCTCCGGCAAATTTATTGTTTCTTGTTTCTATGTGCTGGACTACATCCCTGTAGGGAGCGCAGTGGTGGGTCTGCACAAGTCATCTCCTATTGTCTTCTTCACAAGGCTGACCATATCCTCTCTCTTGCTTCCAGGCTTTCCCTTCCTGACTTGCACCACATCACTCTGTATGGTCAGGCATGTGCCTAAGTTAAGTGGAAAAACAACTTGCCCTTCTGTTTTGCTCTCAGATGCTGATGTTACTGAGCAGGGAAATCAGCTATGTGGGAAGAGTCCTGATACTTGAGTGTCCTCCTCTCAGGATGTACGCAGTGTTAAATCTCCCCACATTCTCCCTTAGGGAAAGCCACACCTCACCTGTAACAATTCTTTACCTGGACATTGTAGCAGGTGTTTTTTTCTGGGGTGACGTGCCAGGCTGTGCTGGTTTTATTAAGCTTCTTTGGCCCACTTCCTTTTATCTTTTTCTCTGCTGTTGGAAGTGTCACCAGACTTGCCATGCTGTCAGCAACGTTGTGTTGCGTGAATCCTACAGGATCTCGACACCTCCAGAAAAAGATGGCACAGTTATCGTCTTTCCATCACAGGCCAAATGTGCTTGGCTTGCCATGGCTCTGACACCTCACATTGTCTAAATCTGTGGTTCAGATTATTTCCCAACTCACTCTGAAGTTATATCGGGTGTGAATTACAGCAGAAGGTGCTCAGAAGACTTCAGGCTGGAAGTAATAACATGCTTTGAGTACTTCGCAATTACTTACACAGCTTAATGGACTGCTTTCAACTTTTATGGCTAGTTGAGCATCACAGTAGCAGGCCAATATGGGCAGGACATCTGGGGAGCCATCTCCCATGTAACTGAGGCAGCTGTAGCTGGACCACCGTCTTTTCTGCAGAAGAGCAGAGGGGCTTTGTTATCTCTAGAATAAGCTTTGGCTAAGAAACCTGGCTCCATAATGCTGCCCTGCTATTTTTAGCCCCTCTTCTGGTGTGCCCACCCAGTGCTGTTCCCCTTGTTTGTTTCCTACCAAACAATGAGACCTGAAAGAATTGCTTGGAAAGGGGCCAGCTCTTGCAAATGAAACTGTCAGGCGGCCAAGCTTTGCAACGGCCCTTTGTAACATACTGTACAGGGAAGTGGGAAGCAATTGTCCCTCTGGCTCCAAG
This sequence comes from Alectoris magna, assembly GCA_030625065.1. Lineage (NCBI taxonomy): Eukaryota > Metazoa > Chordata > Aves > Galliformes > Phasianidae > Alectoris > Alectoris magna. Next base: position 115,855,976 of record CM060560.1, read on the forward strand.
GTCTAGCATGGGCTTATGAGCTCTGTGGTATGGTTCAGCTCCAAGCATATCTCTGAGAGGTGTTAGAAGGCTGGGGAGGGTGAAGGCAAACAGAAAACAAAGCCAGGCGGCAAGGGGCAATGGAAGATCTGCTCTCTGTTCTCCCTCACCCCTAATCCTGTACTCCTGCCAGTGCATGGCTTAGCAGCAGGTTGTTCCTGGAAAGCCTTTGCTATCTGCCTTGATTGTAGCAGAGGCTGCTCGTGTACATATATAGGGTTACAGGTGCAGTCAGATATCATTCTCACTCACCACCCCATCTTTCTTTTCAGTGCTCTTGCGGAGCTTGGCTACCATTTTCTGCAACCTTAGCACTGGGTGGTGAGGAAAAAAAGCAGCCCCAGCCCCACTGGGGTGAGCCCCAGCCCCACTCTGGTGGGCAGAGCAATAGCCATGTTAAGATTCCTCCAGCTCGCCTTGAGCAAATGGAGCCAAAGGAAAAAAAAAAAGGAGGGTGGGGAGGAATGGAAAGAAAAAATGCCAGACAGGGAGGAAAGAGAATGAGCAGAGATTTCTTTAAGAGGAGGGGTCTGCCTGATCCTCAGCAGCCTATATGATGAGAGCTTGGAAACTGCAGATATCCATCCAAAGTGGATTTTGTTCCATTATCTTAGGTTCCAATTTTGTTGCTTCTTTTGTCCTCCTAAGCCAAATCCTCTCTCACCAGAAATGGATGTGTATCCCAGAGGGAAATTCCAGGAACATCCTTCAGCTGGATGTGGTTTGGGTTTTCCTTTAGGCCCATAAAGCATCAGAGAGGTCAGAGCTTGCAAAAAATAGATGCCAACAAGAATCAACATTTCCAGAAGGGGAAGAAAGTTGCTGAGTATCGGAGCAAAATTTAGGGCAAGGGAGTGATCAGCTGAAAAGGTATCTGCCCAAACCACACAAGCATCTGATGCTCCTGCCTGAGAAGAGGGACAGAGGGAGCACATGTGTCTCCAGTGCCAGAATGTTGTGCTTTCACTCCACCAGTCACCATGTATGTACTCTTCTCCAGCAAATTTGAGAGATGTTGGGACAAATCCAATGGTTTGAGTTCTAGTTATGTAGCATCTTTCTTGCAGTCATGCCAAGTATTTGCAAGTTGAAAATGGAACCAGCACTAAGAGCTGCCTTGGAGAATGCATGCTGGCAGGAAAAATGCAGCTGGGGGAGAAAATAAGTAGGTAATAATGTTTTAACACTATGAGCACCCAGCACCAATTGACCGGTGTTGTAAGGCAGCAGTCTTAGGCAGAAATTGTGAGTGGAAAGGAAGTGGAAAGAAAGCAATTCAGGCACTACAGCAGGCAAATCATGTAAGAAGAAGAAACTAATATGGCAAGGAAAGGCTGCATTTAGACTGACTGACTCTTAGCAGACAGAATCTATGGGATAAAGTAAGCAAGATCTGGCACTGCTTCACTTCAAAGTATTGTAGACCACTTGAATAACTCAAACATCCCTAATAAAATAGACTGAAAGAGTCATTTGGAGATGTCCCTTTCCAGAGGGAAGTGAAGTTTTATACAGGTTGATTTCTGAGTGGCAGTTTTATTTTCATACATAACAACTGTGTTGAAGTATCAGCTCCTGGAGTCCTGGGACTTCTTGCAACAACTTTAATTTCCCATTAAAACCAGAATCAAAAAAAGCTACAGCCTTCATTAGTGTACGGGGAAATTTTGAAGACACAGGCTCTAAAAGCTTGGAAGATTTTGGACAGCGAGCTAAAAAACAAAGGCCTGTCTCTATAGCAGCTCCTTATTTGGTACACACAGTCTGGTCGAGAAATCTGGGATCCTCTCGGTGCATGTTGCAGTAATAAAGCAGTTTATTTCATGCTTTCTATTTATTGCAGAACACAGATCCACTGTGCTCAGTGACTAAAGATCATTTGTGGAGCCTTAATAGTCAACAGGAAATTATCTTCTCATTTTGCCAAATCACTTTATCATAATGCCACTATGAAAAGACTGTTCGTCTATTTTAGTGGTTGCTTAGGAGATGCAAGAGGGATTGGCCAGCAGCCACATCCCTCTTCTGACTTCTCTAAGATAGTGCTGCAGCCCCTTACCTACAAGCAAGCCAGAGAGGAATTGATTGAAATCAAGGAGATTTCACACTGCTTCTTGTGACCTTCTGCGGCAGGAAGGCCAGGTGGAGGAACTCCTGAACTCCAACTGGATGGGAAGCAGAAAAACTTACCAGCTGGGAGGATCAGGGAAGAAGATGAATTAATGACATTCTGAGGAGCTCAAGGATAGCAAGAAGAGGGCTGATGAGATGAAATCAATTATCTGAGGGACCACTGGCAAAACCCTGCATTGAGAGGCTGTATGGTGGACTCTGTTCCAGGAGGAGCCTCTTGCAGGAACCATAGTTTGGATGTGAAATGGAGGAGGAGCAATGGGAGGACTGCTAGGGACGAACCATAGCTGCCTAACTTTCCTTTTAGTTGTGCTTTTGGCCTTTAAATGAAGTGAATATTCCTTTCAGAACATGGAGCTGTTTGAAAAAGGAATGTGAAATGTTGATATTTTTTAAGGCCTAATCCCTCACCGCTGAATTAAAGTCATTAGTACAAGGTCTGGGAGAAGTTTGCTGAAGTCAAAAAGAATTCCTTTCTCTATAATTTATAGACTCTTATAGAAGTTCTAAGGAAGAGTTTCTTAAAATTATTCTAGCTCTAAAATCCTGTGGGACGTACTGACCAAAAATAAACAACTGAATTCACTACCTATGAATAATATGCCTTTTCATTAATGAGTTCTGATCAACTTGTCTTGCATATCCTGCACAGTTCCTGTACAGCTTTATTATCTAATAAAAAGCAGAATTAAAACGCTGGTTTTCTGCTCATTAACTGAATTCCTATTCTCATCCAGAGATAGACTGACACAAATCAAAAGTAAAAAAATAATTACCATGTAAATAAGCAAAGCCATTCACTATTTTCTAACATAACTAAATGCAAATTATGGCTCTGAATAAATGGGAGTGATTAGATTGTTCTATTTACATACGCAGAGAGCTCCTACTAGCAAAAAGTTACTAAATTTAGAGGAAAGGTTATATTTAGTTTTAAATCAGGATGCTTTAATTACCAGCTGACAGGAAGCAACCTTTTTAGTTTAGTTTTGTTTTGTTTTCTGGTAATTATTATCAGGTTTTGGAAATAACTACAAATCTGAAACACAATTAAAATAGATTGCTCCAATCATCTTATTTTGCTACCTGATATTTTTATATCCTACCATCTTGAGCAGACATTATCACACATCGTTCTTGTGGAAACTTTACAGACACTTTTCCAAGACACCCCAGTTCACTCCAAGTTATTGTTGTCTTCCTCTAAAACTGTCTGGGGTACCCACAAATGAATGTGACCTTGATCATCTCCTCTTTTCCAGTTAATCTTTGCAATAGGTAACACTGTTTATTATGTTTACTGATCATAGAATCACAGAATCATAGAATGGCCTGGGTTGAAAAGGACCACAAAGATCATCTCGTTTCAATCCCCCTGCTATGTGCGGGGCCGCCAACCACCAGAGCAGGCTGCCCAGAGCCACATCCAGCCTGGCCTTGGATGCCTCCAGGGATGGGGCATCCACAACCTCCTTGGGCAGCCTGTTCCAGTGCGTCACCACCCTCTGTGTGAAAAACTTCCTCCTAGTATCTAACCTAAACCTCCCCTGTCTCAGTTTAAGACGATTCCCCCTTGTCCTATCACTACCCACCCCCATAAGCAGCTGTTCCCCCTCCTGTTTATACGCTCCCTTCAAGTATTGGAAGGCCGCAATGATCTCTCCCCAGAGCCTTCTCCAAGCTAAACAAGCCCAGTTCCCTCAACCTTTGTTCACGTGAGAGCTGCTCCAGCCCTGATATCCCTGTCTCCCTATGGCCAGAGTAGGAGTGAACAGCAGTGGAAACCCTCAATGCTTTGTGCTCAGGAGCCTTAAAAAATAAATAAATAAATAAACAAACAAACAAAACAACTCTTTTCACTATAGTCTAGCACCACTTATTACAGCCTTTTGAAACCACAGGCGCTTCAACATCTGAGGGTTATAAATTTTTTTAAACTTGCTACCTAAGCTTTGAAGTGCATCTGAGCACAGCACTTGTGCCAGACACGGTTAGGCGCCACATTTCCAGAAGACCTTGGAGTCTATGTCACCCCCATCAGCCCTCTTGCTCTGCCCTTTCCTGGTACAATGCTTCCTGTACTTCAGCTTTTCATGCCGTCCTTGGGTTCCCAGAGCCAGCATGTAGGCTGCAGAACAATAGCAATTGCTGAAAATACGAAATAGGAGAAAAGAAAACATCTTGGTAAAACACTCACACACAGGGAGTAGGATATAAAAATAAGAAGTGACAGCTCAGCTCTGGGGCCCCAGGATCTATGGGCTGTGGATAAAAACTGCTTCTATTTTTCTTCTAGCTTCTTCCTTCTTGCTCTGCTTCTGAAAAATGCCACTAAAGAGCCAAATCCTCTGTCATCCTTCCGAGGAAGTGTATTCCTCACGTGCCAATAGCATCATAACTTCTATTACCTTAGCATATTCTGGGCCCTTCTCCCTCCTTTTATTTGATTCCAATAGCTCAGTGAATAACTTTGCAATGAATTACTTATTCTGCAACTCTAGCTTCTTTTTCAATTTGTGGACTGTCCCAGAGAAGATTGCAATTTCCTTAGGTTCTTTATTATCTTATGCTATCTGGCAAGTCTTCTGCAGTTTCTTCCTCTCATCTGTGGATCGATTGTGGACACTGATGGGAATGTTTGGCTAGTTGTGGTTTGGGGCACATTAACCAGTCGTGAATAGACTTCATGGCCTGAGAAAAATCAAGTGCACAGCCACATGCCAGTTCTACACTACAAAATGGTCATTGTTATTACTTTAAGTTGCAACTGACTTTTACACCTGCATTTTTCACTTAAAGGAAGTGAATGTGAGAGGAGTACACTGAAAGGAGAATCATTCACACATAGGAGCGTATATCACTGAATACACCATTATGTTCAGGACAGAATAGAGCCCAGCTGATTTCAGAGAAAGAAATGATGACTGAGAAATGATACCGCCAAGCTGCCAACAGCCACTTCATTGCATTGCTGTTCCGTGTCATCCTGGTGTTTTCCACATCTTCATCCCAGTCCCTGCAAATTTGCCGTCTGGCAGCAGGAGGCAGCTCTGAAGGCAAATAGGACAGGTAGTGGCACAGGAAAAAACAAAGCCATGCTTGCTCTAAGCACCACAAAATGGGAGTCCCAAAGTTGTACGTATGAAGGAAGCCCTTTGAAGGGATGTGTTTGGCTTGGCTGCCCTGCTGGCTTATGTGCTGGCCCCACCTTGCCATAATGAGAGGGTTGGTGCAAAGCACAGGTTTCCTGAAGGCTCTTGTCATCCTTGAGCTCCTTAATTTACCTTTCTAGTGAGGGAAAGAGAGGCAGGGGGTGGAGTGGAATAGTGTCAATTTCTTTGAAGAGGCATTGAACAGCCAGAGCATTTCAGGGGAGAAACAAAACAAAAACAAAAACAAAAACAAAAAAGAAAAGGGAACTCCACCCTCTGACCACAGTAAAGTCTCATCACATCCCAAACCCGGTCTAGTGACTGAGTCCTTCTTCGCACTGAGGAGCAGGCTGGAAAGGAAGCCAGGAGAAGTGGGATGTATAGGGACCCAGAGATATTTTTAAACATGCTGGCGTTCTGCTTGCATAGTTTTGGGCTGGTATTGTTGGCACAAGGACCTTTCTTCCCTTGTCTTGATGGATCACACCGCAATGAGGTCATCCTCATGTCAAGATTAAATGTTTTGACTGACAAGACGGCTGTAGGGATGGGTAAGCAGCAACATTTCTGAACGTGCTTATTCTGCAGCCTGTTGGGCTAAGGAGACCTTCCTCTCAGAGTGCCCTGCCCTGTGCACAAATACAGTACTGTCAAAGAGGACCTGCTGTGGTCTTTCACGTAATGTTATGGGTCTGAACGAAGGGCTTCAACAGCCTTTCCTCCCTACTCAGCTCTTGGGCTGTCAGCTGCAACCTGAGTCTCCGTTCCCTGTACAGGAGCAGGCCACCACCATGTCGTGCTTGATTGACCCTCCCTCCTTACAGATCTGTGCCTCAGGGTCTCTGACCAGCTTGCTACTCGTGGAGATGGAACACAGGAGGGACTGTGCAGGCACCAAATATAGATGAGTTGTGAGCCATGACTAAGCATTGTGGTGGACGGCTGCAAAATGGTTATGGCTGTATACAGGAAGGGAAATGAGTGAGGCTCTGAACATGTTTATTCACTCTGGGCACTGCCAATCCTACAGTGTTTTTATGATGGGAATGATAGTTTGCTCCCCTTAATGACCAGTGACCTGGATGCGATGAAGTCCCTGGGGCCCTGTGACATTGTCCTCTGCAATTATGGAGGTTTCAGAAATTTTGCTCTGGCACTTTCAGAGGCGTAAGGCACCACTGCTAAACAAGAAGACCAAAGGGATGTGATAGAATCCTCCCTGTTAGCCTGCGGAGGGTGCACGTGCTGTTGCTGGCCCTACACCCAGCCTTCCTGGCCACCCTTGATCCATGGGGAGGAGACAGTGAGATACTGAGGGCCAGAGTGGGCTCAGCCACTTCCCCCCACACGAGATGCCTGAGGTGATCTCAGCCTGTCTAGTGCCGTGGTGATGTGAGGCTTTGTGGTGGTGTGGGACATCCTGTCACACAACTAGTGACAAAGCCAGGGGCAGCTGAAGTGCTGGAGGAGAAAAGCTTTGCTGTGTTTATTTTTGGTACAAACAGGAAGGTTGCTGGTGAGGCTAAAAAGAGCCTGAGAGGTATCCTTTCAGAAGCGTGCTCCTAACAAAACATATATTTTCCTCTGTGTGGTAAAAGCAAGGTCCCATCTTTTACATAATACGCTTTCTTGGAAGAGGTATTTAGTTAGAAGGGAATTTCTTCAGCTCCTGCTGAGAAGAAACCCCATCTGGGCAGGAAAAGAACTGTTGCTTAACAACAGTGATGTTGGAAAGAAGCACACATCTGAGAAACTAAACACATGAAAGGTGGTGAGTTCAACCTGGCCACAGTGACAGTGCTGTAGACCTTTCCTGAAGAAAACACAGGACTTCTCATAAACACGCTTCATTCGGTGCTTCATTGCCCAGCTCACCTGAAGGGGAGCATCTCTACCATGTCCAAACGAAGCCAAACAGATTCTCCTGTGCTGTTAGGTGCAGAACGACCTCTGATCCAAACACTGACCAGGATTTTTGTGCTTTGCAAAGGAGTACTGCGAGAGCTGCGGTCCCAAGATAAAGGCTCCCCAGCTTTCTCTCTTTATTGGTTTGGGTTTTCAAGCAACTCAGACTGGCCAAGGGGGAACAAAGAAACATAGCCTCTGTTGCTGATAAGTTAACATTTTCTCCATGGACCTATATTAATTGCTTTTTTTTTTTTTTTTTTTTTCATTAACGGTATGAGCAGGTAGATTTAATTTTTGAACAAAATCATGGTTGGTAGCTGTTAGTAACATCGAGCCTCCCCCTTCTGGGCTAAGTATCCCCCTAGAAATCCCTGCAGCTGCAGTAGCTAAAGCCCTTAAAGCACGTCATTCACTTTCCTCTGAGGTAAACTAAAAATCCAGCCTGGCGCTTGCTGAGAGGGTTGCAGCTGGAAGAGCACGTACGGGCATCCCCAATGACATGGGAGGCATTGGTGGATTTGGGACGGAGTTGGACATCTAGTGGTAAGGCCTGGTATAATCCCAGAGTTTGCATTATCAACTGCGAGGGGCACTTCCACGGGTGAAGCAGGTTGAGAGGAGAACTGCCTACCAGCAGAGAACACGCTTGGCTGCTGCACGTACGCTTTGGTGCTGGGAGTCATCTGTCCTGCACCAGCATTTGGTTAAGAGAGAAAAACAGCTCAGAGGTCATGGTTCATCCAAACAAGCAATATCTTTTGAGATTCGTGTTTTGATCTCTCTGCTTACGGTCTCTTGTGTCATTATGCATGCTTTTACCATGCTAATGGAGTAATAGCAGGTAGGACTTGACCAAAGTGAAGCAAGAGAGGATGTCCAAATAGTTAAATTTGATGTCTGCTCAGAGGCCGAGTTTAAAGAAATTGAGCTGTTTTCAGCTTCAGGTTTGATTGGTGCCAGTTAGGATTGCAACCAGGAGAGTCTTCTGGAGCTGCTCTGCTGCTCAGAGATGAATAATGGATGCTCAGACAGAGCTGCCTCTATTACGAGAAAATGTAGCAAAGAGCAAAATTATTCAGGTGATGTGAGCAGCAGCCCAACCTAGCACTTCTGGAGGGTTACAGGAGGGTTACAAAGAGACTGAGATTTCTTTTTTCACTTCTCCACATTTCCTACAGTAAGAATGGAAAATTTGCTGGGTTTCTACCTCAAAGAAACTCAGCCTGGAATTGCGAGTCTGAGTAGATCTGACCTCTCTAAATCTGTCTCTTGTCACAGAGTCAGCCTAGAGAGAGTGGTCAGGCACTTGCTCCATCTGCCTGGAAACGTTACATTAGGTATGTGCACAGGAATTAGTGATGTTTTACCAGGGGTGGATTTGATCTGCCGTGCAACTGCCAGAAGGAAAAGAATAAATGTTTCGTAGAAACATTCCTTCACATCAGGAATTTTGGAGACTTCAGGGTAATTGTTTTCTATTTATTTTCAGAGAGAGAAAATAAAAATAATACTAAATCTGAATAGCAGTTATGGCATAGAGCTGATGAAATCACACACCCTTTCCTCCAGATGTAGTGGAGTAGAAAGGCTCCATTTCCCCTACTTCTTGGGGAAGCAAACCCATTTTCTGCATGCATTAATGCATGGGGTCTCTGTGGCATCATCTCATGAAACCTACGAGCTGCAATGCAAACCACATTTGAAGTTCACCCTCTGGTGGAGTAGAATGACGTTTGCTCTCTGGGAAATAACTTCTCAGCCTCTGGTGTGTGTTGAAAGTGAACTTCTCCTAGGATGCAGCTTAGCTGGTCACCTGAAAAGCGTTCTACCAGCTTCTTCCAGGCAGAAGCAAGCCCAAGATTTGTAAGCATCCAGCAGAAACATATGGGGATGTTCAACCAAAAAGGTCAAAAGCTTTGGCACTCTTTATCATGCTGTCTGCTTGGAAACACTTCTCTCTGGTAAGTCAGCCAGGCAGGGGGCCTCGTTAACAAAAGAGGCAGTTGGAAGAAATCAGGGCTTCCCTAACAAGTGAGTACAAGTTGCAGAGAACGCCAGGTAGAGGAGGTGGAAAGGAGTAAGTAGCATCAGTGGGGACCAGTTTGTGGTAAGTGAAATCTTTTGCTGGCCCTCATTCTTTCTGTCCTGCATCCCATTTACACACTGTACAAAGACATGAGTTCTCAGTGTAAGGGTGTCTGTGTCAAGGTTTCAGAGTCTGCTCACAGCCCTGTTATGCACTTCACAGTAACTCTCTTCCTCAGGCATTTAAATGAGATGTTACAGTTTCCTTAATGAGACCCTTAATTCTAAAGAGAGATATAGAGCATCCCGTCTCAGCACGGAGCAGAGAAAATCTGCACAAGCAATTCCCTAGAAGCCTTGCATTTCACTCTCTTCTCTCTCTATCATTAGGTTTGGATCCTACAATTTTTTCAACCTAGCTGCAGTCAATTGCTTCTCAGGGCAGGAACTGTGTCTGCCTGTCTGACAGAAGGGTGCCACAAACATAGCAGAGCTGTCTCTAGGAAGCAGGCACTTCTGTGGGAGAAGAAAATCCAGCTGTAGCAGTAGATCCAGAGCAAAAGATCTCGTGCTGTGGCCAGTATCAGCTCTAAGACTTTCTAGCTGATGGAGAACTTGAAAGAAAATTTTGCAGTAGATTTGCTTATGCATATATCATATGGTAGCTGTTTAAAGGAAGAGATCAGAAAAGAATAAAGAATACATAGTCAAGGCATTTCTAAAACATAGAATCATCATGGAATCATAGAATGGCCTGGGTTGAAAAGGACCACAATGATCATCTCGTTTCAACCCCCCTGCTATGCCAACCACCAGAGCAGGCTGCCCAGAGCCACATCCAGCCTGGCCTTGAATGCCTCCAGGGATGGGGCATCCACAACCTCCTTGGGCAACCTGTTCCAGTGCGTCACAAAACATGAAGAGAGCATACAGGGTTGTGAGTTTGTTGGGGTTTTTTGTTGTTTCTTTTTCTTTTTTTTCTTTTTTTTTTCAGGGTGGGGGGCAGTGGAAACCAGAAATAAATGGCCATTATTTTGTAAATGTCCCTGTAGCTTTCCCGTACATGTCCCATCTTTGCTATCATCCTGTGTTGCTGTATGTTCACCTCTGAGTCTGGGTAGGTTTCCTTCTGAGGACTACGACACAGAAGCACAAACACAGAAGTCTTCTGAAATGTTTATGCCTTATTAAAAAGTGTGTTAATCAATGGGAACCCATTACAAGAATTCGTAACAAATTTCCATGATATATATATATTTTTAAATAACACTTGAGTATTTCAGAGAGTACTACTGAGATGATCCCAGAAAGGTCTGTGTAGAAGAAAGTTGTAAAGATTGGGTCTTTATAAGGTAACAGAAGTGTCTTCTGTCTTACAGCATACAGCAAAAAAATATTCTTGTCTTGTTAGTATTATCTTGATAATGATAACCAGTGCTGTTCTGGCTTTGTACAATCTTGTTCCCTTAAAATCTTTCTGGCTTTGTACAATATTGTTCCCCTAAACACTTACTGCATTGCGCTGTGACTGCACGTCACTGTTAAAACAGAATGAGAAGAGAAGATTTAAGTGCATTTTATGAAACTCTGGTGGGGCTGGACCTGCTGCCCTGAAGGTGAGATCTGCCCTGGTGTTGGCCTACAAAACACAAAATAAAAATAGGATTTTCATCTCTGCTTATAAAAGACCTCCCCTCCTCCCATCATGTCTCCTATAACAGAGAGATCCTACAGTGCTCTCAAGGTGGGAAGGTAAAATCCTGAATAACCAGGTGAGTTCTGCCCTAAGAAGGCACCCTGGTCCTACTGCTGTATACTGCGAGTTTCTCAGCCTCAGGCAGAGGAGCAGAGCTGTCCGTGCCCTCTGGAGGTCCCATTTCACCTCATCTTTAAAGAACTGGGTTGGGGCTGGAAATATTTTTCCTGATGGGTTTTCAAAGGATCCATCAGGGGAAGATTCAGCTTCCTCAGATGTGCCATGCCTACGTCAGAGCTTGTCATCTACAATATCTCTTTTTACGATCGGCCAAAAGGAACAGGCAGTTGAAGGGCACAGTTCATTTCTTTCCGCTGACTGTTAAATGAGTCCATGACGATGATCCTAGCTGCAAACGTCTGCATTCAATCAAGCTGAGGGAGATGTGTTCTGTCCCAGTGCCCAAAAGTTTTGGAGGCTTTAAACATTTAACCCCATTGCTTAACATTCAGAAATGATTCCATGTTGTTTTTTGGGTTGTTTTTTTTATGTTGGAAGCATTTCTTTTCTGGCAAGTTCAGACTCTCTTTTCTCGCATGCTTTAAAAAAATAAGAGCAACGCATCATCTCAGGCTAAAACAGTGGATAATAGTTAACTGTCTAACAAAGCTGATTGGTAAACTGTTTATTTATTTCTAAAACTCTTTAACACTATGAAGTGCTGTAATGCTATATTGTCAGTAATCAGTGCAGTAACATCTGGTGGGCACAAAGCTGGATCACCATCCCACAAATTAGGGCACGCTGTGTTAACGTGAACACTATTTTTAGGTGAGTGCAGCTCATTACAAGCCTTCACGTAACAGTTTTGCTGAAAGAATGGTCCTCGCCTCTGGCAGCTCTTCTTGTTTTTCACGCTGCTGCTAAAATAAATGAGTAGCCCAATACTTTGCTTTCATCAGAATCATTATAGAAGCCCTTTCCTCTCACACCATTCTGCTCAGCTTCTGAAGGATCTCCAGCAAACCGGGATACCTGGTCTACTGCCAACGCTCCACCAAGCATCTGTCCTGTGTGCTCCTGCAGTGCCCTCCCCAGGAGGTCACTTCTGTGTGCGTGTTTGCAACAAGAGGCATGTGGCTTTATTTAATAAGTCCAGAGAAATGTGTTGTGTAGTTTGGGTTCCAACCGATCCCTCCTTTTCGCGGCTGCAGGAAGTACATCAGTCATGCTTTAAATGATCCCACGCTCCAGCTGCTGCAGATTTGGAAATTGTTAATGAATGCTGCTCACAGCGTTATCTGCTTGTGGCCATATGGCTCTGTAGGGAGAAACTTTCATCCTGAAGTATTCTGCACACCTTCCCGCTGTACTTGCAACCATTGCTGGGCTGGAGGGTGGCAAACAAATCGTGTTCAGAAGCCAGCTCAGAACAGTTAGGCGTGAGGGAGAATTTCTTTTCCTTTATTTATTTATTTTCTTTGTAACACAGCCTATCGTGGAAAATTTTTTGTCTTCTGAGCCTATACAGAACAGACTTAAAGGCCGCATCTCCTGATGATGTGTAGACAGCATTCTGCTTGGCATGCTAATGCAGGAGATGAATCCTTTCTGCTTGCATATTCTGACCTGGATACCCTCTGATTCCCTTCTCAGGGCTCAGCATCCTTCAAAATGAATGTCCACTCCTTCTCCCCTTATTCCAGTGCCAAAATCCTGTCTTCTTTGTGTGGCCAATATGAGGCTTTATGATATTGATTCAAAACAATCAATAGTAGACTATTCAAAAATGCAGGTTAAAAGCACTCGTTTCATCCATCACCTGCCCAAAAAATAATCACCTACATGTGGATCATTCCTGGCAGGTATTTAGTATATCTCTTTCTGAAGTTTACCATGATGGAAATTCACTCTTCCCAGAACTTCTGTGCAGTGATGGTCTTACCCATAGAACTTGAATTTCTGACTTGAATTCCTCTTGCTGCAGCTCACTACATGTCCTTTTCCCCAGCATAGATACTACGAATAAATTATTCCCATCATTTTTGTGGTGATCTTTTGTGTACTGAAGACTGTACTTCACTTTCTCATCATCAAATATCCTCCTCCTGACACACCAGAAGGCTGTGCTGCCATTCAGCAAGACCTGGACAGGCTGGAGAGTTGGGTGGAGAGGAACTTATGAGGTTCAATAAGGGCAAATGTAGAGTTACTCCTCCTCACCAGCAAAGAAGGACCTGGGTGTTCTGGTGGACAGCAGGTTGGCCATGAGCCAACATTGGTATCCCATGGTGCATTATAAACAGTGTGGCCAGTAGATCAAGGGAGGTGATCGTCTCCCTCTACTCTGCCCTAGTGATATTACATACGGAGTCCCATGTTCAGTTCTGGGGATCCCAGTTCAGGAAAGGCAAGGAATTTCTGGAGACAGTCCAGCAGAGGGTTGCAAAGATGGCGAGGGGCCTGGAGCATCTCCCATATGAGGAAAGGCTGAGAGAGCTGGGACTGTTCATCCTGAGAGAGGAGATCTTTTCAATGCTTATAAATATCTAAAGGGTGAATGTCAAGAGGATGGGACCAGGCTCTTTTCAGTGGTGCCCAGCAGCAGGACAAGGGGCAACAGGCAGAAGCTGAAACAGAGGCAGATCCATTTGAACGTGACAAAAAACATCTTAACTTTGAGAGCAACAGAGCACTGGAAAAAGCTGTCCAGAGAGGTTGTGCAACCTCATTCTCTGGAGATATTCAAGCCCCACCTGGACACTCTCCTGTATAACCTCCTGTAGGAGGAAGCACTCTCCTGGTTTAGCAGGCATTTGGACTAGATTATCCCCAGAGATCCCTTCCAACAACTACAATTCTGTGATATTAAACTAGCTTAATTCTTTCTACCTTTTCTCACTGTTCGTGTTTTCTTGACCTTGGAACTTTCTTGGTACCTTCCTCTTAGACTCTACCCACTTGATCCACAAAGGTTTTGAAGCATGGTGCCTGCTGTTGAGCTGAGTTCATACCAACACTAGCTTTGAGGGACTACTTCCCAAGTCTTAACAGGAGTCTAGGCATACTTCTTAGTATGGTCTTACACATGGTCACAAAACTGCAAAACTGATGATTCACAGTCTTATTTTGACCCCATGCAAACCTTTCCCATTCACCCTTTTCTCAAGTCCATCCCTAGAGGTCTGTTATATAGTTGGCAGTGAACAGTTGTTTTTCAATATCTAAAGGACTTGCTTCACTTTGGATGTTACTTACTTTGCACCTGGGAGAGAGAAAAAAATCCCCTGTGGCTCCCAGATATACCTCAGGAGAGCAATCTCTGATACCCTCAAAATGATTACATCTGTTTTCATAGTTGTTCAGAAACAGGCATCTCCACTCTCCACGTGAGGTCGTTTTAACTATATGAAGCTTTCACCCTGGGTCCCTGGCTGCAGAACAGAGCTCCCTCCGGCAACATGTGGGTCAGGAGGAGGTTGGCTTGTACTGCGACATCCCGGGGGTATGAAAGGGAGTTTTGTCTCCTGTCATGCTGGGACACAAGACTCGGCATAGTTTAGTGGGAGAATGCTTATGAGAGTCCTTTGTTAGAGAATCTGTAGCACAGTTAGTATATTATCTTCTCTCGTTGCTTCACTGTGCAACAGAGAGCTGCAACGGTCCCTTTAACATTTCACTGTAGCTCCAAGGAAAGGCCCCGCTGAGTGTTATTCCAAGGGCTTCAGAGCAAGCCAGCAAAAACAGACAGAGATGATTAAACTGCAGACCAACTGAGGTGAGCCTGACACAACTGCTGATGTTTGGGTCAGCCCGTGCTTGTCTTCCTTCCAGAGGATTTCACCTCTGACAGAGGAGGCTCCAGCTCCCAGTCGCACAGCTCACCAAGCTGAGACAGACTGAGCTCCTCAGTGGCCATGGGGAGGCAGATGACATCCAAAGGGACTGCCCCAACATCTTCGTGGCTACTAGCCTGCATATGTGCTAAACGTGTGTGCTCAGAGGGAGATCCACAACAAATGCTGGTTTGATGGCTCTGTGATGAGGACACGGCAGTGCTCTGCATAAAACAATGGATGGGTTACTCCTCATCTCCACGGTATCATGACACCAGCAAGAGTTTCTTACCTGCATGTGGTCCCTCTTCAATGTCTCCTGTTCTGAGCAAGATGCTTTGTACTCCCTGCTCCCTGCTTAGCTGAGAAATAGCAAGGCCCAGGACAAGGCACAATAACCCACCACCGCTGCTGATGGCAAGGCCTGGCCAGCTAGCAGATAAGGAGCTCACCTTTCTGGCAACATAAATGAGCGGTGATGGGATCCATCACACCCATAAATGTAGATCATCACAGAATGACTTGGGCTGTAAGGGACCTTGAAACTCATCCAGCTCCAACCTTCTGCAGTGGGCAGGGTTGCCAACCATCAGACCATGCTGCCCAGGGCCCCATCCAACCTGGCCTTGAATGTCTCCAGGGATGGGGTGTCCACAAATTCTCTGGGCAGATGCTCATTGTGGGCTTTCCAGAGGAGGGTATTTCACCCAAGAGACATCCTTGTCTCAGCCTGCGCGGTTGATAAGTTGGGGAGAAGACCTCAACTACAGCTGGGGAAAGTTTCAAGGAACATAATTACCTACTGTGCTTCAAAAAACTTTTTTTCTCACCAGAAAATTTCTAACTCCCTTAAAATGAAGCTGATTTAATTCCAAATGTTCTCTGCTTAACTTGAAAGTGATTTCAGCAACACTTTGATCTACACCCAAAAGCCACTGGGAATAGCACCAGCTGCTCCAGCGGACCAAGGCCAAGAAAGGAAAGGATCCCTACACCAAAATAAAAAGCAGCCTGGTTCCTGGGCCTCCACCAGATCTATCCTGCACCCTGGCAAATTTGCAGGCTTTTGGGAATGCTGCTGTTAAAAAATACCAGTACTATCTGGAAGGTTGTGCGCAGTTGGGAATGCTTCCTTTCTCTTTCTGGATCACTCCATCCAGCTTTCTAATTACAGCTGGCTAGATTATCATTAACAAATAAATTATCTGACTAATTCAGCCCTTTATCTAGCTCGTGAATCATTAGCAAACAGACTTTGCTTTTTGTTGCTGTTGGTAATTATTTCATGAATGGTTCAGGCAAATAAATTTCAATCCTTGGGATATGTCTGCAGCTCTCTTCCCTCTCTGTTCAGGGTGTGTAAGTGGCTGCCTCGCACAGCAATACGCTGTGCCTTCCTGCTCCTGAGCTGGTATCAGAGTCCTTTTAATGACAGGATTTCTCCTTCCCCATGCACAAAATCGTGCTGCCACAGCTGTGCCCCAAATCCTACACGCCAGGCAGAACTCCATTCACAACAGTGCTCATGAATAAGAGACAAAAGAGAGGGGGGAGGAGTGGAGCTGAGCAGCTGTGCGGAATCTGAATAAACATTCAGCAATTCCCTTTTCTGTAGCATCTGCTGTTTAAGTCTCCTTCTCAAGTGCAAACAACACACGAAGCGTGTGCAGGGTGTGCTAGGAGACAGCAGTATGCCACATTTCTCCAGGGGCTGGCCCGCAGAATTTAACATGTCCTATAACGTTTCCAGAAAAAAATAAAGATCCTCCTGATCGTTGTAGTTCCCACTGCTGCCTTATCTTCAAACCTTACATCCCCAAAACATTCCACTGGGACAGGGCTCCACCAAGCTCGTTCTCCCTGGGGCATGGTGTTTGGCAAATCCCAAGGAGCCAGGGGAATAGTGGAAGTTTGTGTGCTAGGGCAGTTCTATTCATCATCTGTCATGGCATCCTCTCCCTAAGGATGATCAAACAGATTTGTTCTAAGATGCCATATAATTGCTGACAATGCATCCCATGTTTTCATGTATAATTGGATAGGAATGCCTTTCTGACCCCAGCTGGTGGTCCCTTGGGAGCCTGACACATGACAACTGCTCGCTACAGTGATTTTCACCTGCTGGTTATCCCTATACACTCTGCTTTTTTGCACAGGTTACCTCCTCACCTCCCCTTGCTCTCAGTAATAATACACTTTGATCTGCTCTGCTGAATCCACACCTGAACAAGGTGTGTTCTTTGTGCCCACGTATTGCAGCACAAATTTAAAATGTTTTCTGCCCTTTTCCAATAATAATAATAATAATAATAATAAGCGGGGTAATCACTTCCCACTTACCCTAAGGCACTGGTTCACAAAGTGGTTAGAGCCAGCTCTCTGTGACTCTGCACTCATATTCTCTGCTCAACGGTGCTTCCCATACTTATGACCTTCTATCTCCCAGGCCCAGAGGGCATTCACAGACCTTAATTACTCCAGCCAGCTTACCCAGGGCCATCCATTCACACTCGCTCTGCCCATTAGCCCTGACCTGAGCTTAAGTACAGCTCCAGGTCTGTGCTGCCTGTGTACCTCTGTAGGCAGAGCGAGTGTTCAGCTCTGTCCTGACTCAGGGAACTGTATTTCTGGAGGGCTGTTTCTACACTGCAGAAATCCTTGTCGGCAGCCCTGTGCCTAGCCATGTCTCTGCTGCTCCTCCTGGTGGATCCCGGACCATGTTGGCTCACCTGGGGCTGTCAGCCAGACCTGTCACTGTCACCACCCAGCCTGGTTCTGTGTATTAAAGGCCCTACACTGGCAGTCATCTACCCTGTAGAAGATGAGGGGGCTTTCAGTCTCAGCAGTTGTCAGGCTGACATCTTTCAGCGACAGACAGCTTCACAAAGGCGATGCAGGGCACTATTATAGGCAATTAACCTGATTTCTGAATAGGCATCGGCCCCACGTGCATGGCAGCCATTCTCAGAGGGAGTCCTACCGTGGCATTGAAGTTTGAAGTACACAGGAGCCCTAAGCTGAAGATGGGAGAGTATCTCATGGAGGACTGGGAGCATGCTGAGTTCACTAGTCCATGAAAAGCCAACACAAGCAGCTATCTGGCACAAATACACAAAACACAGGCAGCTTTGGAAGGCTATTTGGTAATTTTTTGCTTCCAGAGGGCTTCGTTTATTATTGCATTTAGAGTGAGCTTCTAATAGGTTCATCACAGACCTGCTTTTCCTTTGTTTCTGGGCAAAAAAAAAAAAAAGAGTTTTTAAAGGAACAGATGCTCGTGTGAAAAATTGGTTCCCTTAGAGACTTTGGTTGTTCAGAATTTAAAAAAAAAAAAAAAAGCACTTAAATCTTCTCCAATTTTTTTGTTTGTTTGGGCTGAGGAAGGGGTATTAAAACAAACCAACATCTTTCTATCAGAACTGAACTGAACTGAAATTGTTTGATAGGACTGAAGATGTTCCACGTGAAATGAAACAGAAATTATGCTTCGGTGTTCACACAATAAAGGGAAGAAAGTTGAGAGAGTGGGAAACTTTGGGAAAAAATGAAAGTTGTACATTTATGAGAAAAGGTCACATGTGGAAGACAGCCACCTAATTTTGCTGGCCCTCATGAATGGTAAATGGTCTTGGGTAAAATGATGGGAGGTTATAATTACTGTCCATCAGTTTTCATCTCCTCTCTGGCTGTGACTATCGCAGCCAAGGACCCCATGTTGATATTCTTTTTCTAGAGCTTTGGCTTCACTGACTGCAGAACACTTTCAAAATGTACACTGCAAAGATTGAAACTAACAGCAAGCCGTAAGTCAACTGAGAAAGTATGCTGCGCTTTGAAGATGTTCTGGCATCAGAGCACTGATCTGGGACCCTGGCAACGGGGTCTGTCAGGTAGCTCTTACTGAGCTGTGGCTGTAAGGTGATGCATATTACTCTTCCCAAAAACCTCAGGAGATTGTCCGGTCCAACCTCCTACTCAAAGCGGGGTCAGCTGTGAGGTCAGACCACGTTGCTTAGGGCTTTGTCCCATCTGATCTTGAAAATCTCCAAGGATGGACACTGTACATGACCCATCAACCTCCTGGTTAATGATCTGAACCAGATCCTTCGCACATCTTTTATGCATCTGATAATAGCAGGAGAATGTGAAGCTAAAAGAGCTGTTCAGAGAGGAGTGCCTCTGCTGTGTAAGTACCCTGCTGTCTCATGGCAGGATTTGTTGGCATTCGCTGTTATATGTTCCGCTTCTTTCGTGATAAACATAAGCAAGATCAAATAACAGACTGAGCATCCCTCCATGTCACTATGAAATGCCACATGTCTGGCAGACTCTCTGAGATGCTATTTGATCTGCAGGTATTTGCATGGAGCCCTAACCTCCTAAGACATCATGTTGTGGATCCATGTCTGCTAATCACCTCTGCTGTTTGCTCATAGAGGGGCTGACATCGCATGTGTGCTGTGAGTGGTTTACATTCAGAAGCACAACTGTTCTTATCCCCAAAGATATCCTCAATGTTAATTATTAATATTTTGCATTTGCAAGTATATTGTAATATAAGGATCCGAGGAAGATTTTTGTGTATAGGAGACCTGTCTAATACGTAGTGCCACAAGCGAGCAGTAAAGCTCTGCAAATCCCTAGTGTTCATTTCTGTAGTTGTGGACTACAGGACTGGATCTGTTCTCCCCCAACAGCAATAAGTTCAGGTGGCTTTCAGTAGCCAAAAAAAGGGAAATTAGGTCTAAGTATCATCATTCCCACAGCTGCTTGTTTTCAGTATGACTAAACCCCAAATCAGTTAGTGGACCAAGCAATGTGACTGTGCTCTAAGAAAACATATGCTGGAGAGGGCAATAGGTGGCAAGATGGATGCAATGTCATCTTGCTGCCTGTTCATTAAGCACTCCATGAGATTGGTCTCCTGTCAGTGAGTATGATCCTTGTTGCCTAGAAGACACTTGGTTATAATGACAACAGCTACATTTTGCATTTACTTCTTCTCAATTGGCTCTAGCAGACAGCTTCAGCGTGTGGCTGTATGCTCTTTTATCTACACTGGCATATGCCAAGACATATAGAATCTAAGTGTCTGTATGTCTAGAAGCTTCATCCTTAAATCCTTAACAGAGCAGAAAAACCTCTGAGTCAGCAGGGAGGCTGCTAGCATCCAGACCTACCATGCATTTTGAGGGTGCCTGCACTGCTGTCTTAGGGACACAAGGAGCCTGCCTCCCGCACTTGCATACCTGCTCTTAAACGTGTCTACTTAAACATATCTTAAAGTCTAAGTGCAATGTTTAGGGATCCAGGAGCTGGCAGAGAAGAGCATACCAGGAGGTGGCTGGAAATCAGTTACTTGTGACTCCCTGTAAATTCTTGCTTTTTATTTTTCCAAAAGATATGGCACGATTTTTAGGGCATAACGAACCTTCAGCCTGCTGAACTGATCCATCCAAGGGCAGATATATGCATAGGAGTGATTATTTCTCCTACAAACTTCTCAAAACAAAGACCCAAGAGAAAAAGAGGTTTCTAATAGCTGATCTAAGTGCCTTGGTATGTATTCTAGGCCTGATTTCAGGAATTCAGTTTTGGTATATATATTTTATGCCACCATATTTATAAGATATTATGTTACAGATGACCCATTTATTTTATGTGAAAAAAAAAAGAATAAGAATCCTTTGTTAAAACAGCAGCAGATGCTTAACGGTAAAATCCACCTACAGAAACGGTTATTGGCAAGGGAAAGTCCTTCAGCATCCTTACCTTCAACATATCTCAACCCAATATAAGATATCCACATTTTCAGTTAACTGAATTCCGCCTCTATAAATAAGATACAGGTACTTTGAAAATGTGCAGTAACACAATAAACACCAACATTCTCGAAAGTCACCCTGAAAGTCAAGAGTTCAGCTCTGAAAAACTGAGATGGATGTGCACTTTCTGCAACAGAGGTGATGTCAGACGTGCTATTTTTCCAGGGGGAAGGAAGAGATTGTACTGGAGATTTTCCATTTCAGTGTATTTGAGATGCGTTTTTTTTTTTTTTTTTCCATTTACTCTTCTGGCATCAGTAGCAAGAAAGCGTGTGTGAAAGAGATTACTGAAAATATAAAGCCATTCGATAAATCAATAATGTGCTTTCACTCAGAATACTGTGCTTGGTCCTGGTCACCGGCCCACAGAGCAGTTGTGGTAGAAATGGAAGAAGTTCACAGACCGGTGACTTGAATGATTGTCTGCTTGGGAGGCTGCCGATGAAGAAAGATTGAGAAGGATGAGAGCCATTAGCTTAAAGAAGAAACAAAAGAATTGTTAGATTAGGGGAATATAACACAGCTAACAGAACAGGAGAAATAGAGTTGACAACTTCTTGGGGCACTTGCCTTTAAGACAAACACTGAAAATCCCCAGCCTGGATCATTTTTGAAGTGATTTACTATACATTGTTATAATAATCGACAATTAATACAGCCTGTGTGCTTTGCAGATAGATGTACAGTGAACACCCACTCAGGTTTCAGACTGACTAGTCAGCACAAGCCATCACAGAATGAACACTGCCATCACAAACTTAGGTTTTAATAAGCATTTCCACCAACATGCACAGAAGTCTGCACCCTTCCTCCTCCCTCTGCCTGCTTGTTTCCATCTAACAGTGCGATGGAACACAGGTTTTCAATGACCTAATAGTTAGGGAGAGCAAGTTTAGGATCTGTGACACATAAGGCTCAATGAAATGATTCCTTCAAACATATCAGTCTTTGGTCTCACACCATGCGGGGTCCAAGGGAGGCAGGGGATAATCACGTTGCTACTTGGCACTTGATCAGTTCAGAAGCATTGTGACAGAGCTGATTCGGTTAGCAGAAGCAAGACTGGGTCACCTTGGAGAGCTCTTGCATTCATATATTGCTTAACTAATTACACATCTATCTACAGAATTTTCCTGCTGGCTAATTAGCGAAGCCTGTGTGATCTGATACCATGCAGCATTTTGCCCCATTGCAAACTAAATGTCTGGTCGTACTCCCTGGGGGTTCTCAAGGACAGGCTGAACGGAGCCTTGAACAGCCTAGTCTGGTGGGTGGCAACTCTGCTCACAGCAAGGGATAAGGGCTAAGTGGGCTTTGAGGTCCCTTCCAACCCAAACCATTCTGTGATTCTACGATGATCCCGGTTTTCCCTGCTGTAGGCTGAACATCTGACCCATGGGAGAATTTACTCATCTTAGCTTCCTAAAGTGTTATCTGCAGGGTTTTTTTTTTTTTATTCACGATGAATAATATCTTATTCCCTCAGCTGTCCTGCTGAAACAAATGGAGCCACTCCTGACAGAGCAAAGCGCCTCTACGTGCTGCAGGAAGTGGGGCAATTTTCACGACCTAGCTGAAAATGCAAATTTGTCATATTATCTCTGAGCCCGGCAGAATAAATCCTGACAGTTCAGTCCTGCAGGCACGAAGCACTGTTGAACGGGGAGGCTCGGGGACAGTTGTGCTTTTTGCAGAGCTAAGGTAGTGTGAATGGTGGTGCCCGTGTCCTGAGGTCACCCTCTGCAAGATCGCTCCGTAAGTACCACCAAGCCGTGTTGCAATTCAATGCAGTGATTTTTGTGTGTATGTTTCTATAGTCTTCCCTGGGACATCAGGACCCCATGATTTTGGGGGCCAGGAAAGGGTGCAGCAACCTGGAGCACCTCACCATCAGCTCAGGGTTTCACTGCAGAAGCCCCTATTACTGCTATTACGGAAGCCCTGTGCTTCTCTGACAAATATGTTTCTCTTCAGCCACACTACTGTTAAACCTTTTTGCCTCTAGTACTGCTGACAATCCAGCCATGATTAATGCTGTTCAGATGGAGCCAAGCTCCTCTTCTTTTTTATCAAGCAGGCAGCAGTACGAAAGGCTGAGGGAACAGCTGATGTGTCCCTTCCCCTGATGCACTCTGTTTTAAATGCTTGACTCAGCTGAGGGGTGACCAAGCATCTCCTGAATGATTTGCGTGGGAGCAGGCACCTGAGATTTCCCTCAGCCCAGGGTGACACAAGTGCTGGTACTTGGCAACTGGATGCCAACGAGAACTACCTCCGGTGTTGCACTGAGTTTCTGACAGAGGAACTTGTTGTGCTAGGGAGTTTTTTTGTTCGTTTGTTTTTAATATTTAGTCCCTTTGGTTTGTTCCCTGCTGTCAGCTGCTGGAGGCACACCAAGAAGTGTGAGCAATGAGCTCTCTCCCCTGCAGCCTGCCCCAGGAGGAGTCTGCTGTTCATTGGGAACCTTTTGTCCATTGAGTCAACTCCTCTCACCAAAGACTAAAAAATGAGATGTCAGACCCCAGGATCTGTGGGATTGCTTCTTTTTATAAAGCCAAGAAACATTTCAAGGGATTGTACCAAAACTGTAATCTCGCTTTGAGTTTCAAAGCACCCTCCTCCATATTGTCACTCATCTATATGAGTATGTCTATCAGCATTGCAAGAGCTCCCATCTCAGATTTATTATTTGGTATTTGATGTCCTCTGAGGCAAAAACTTTTCTCTCTTCTCTCTGTTCCCTGCTCAGCAAACAGCCCTGGCAATCAGTGCCTCAGGAAAGCTACAGAAGTGATATCCTGTTCTGATGGACAGTTGCTCATGTGCCTCTAAAGCCCTGCCCTGTATGAATTAACACACTACCCCAGGAAAATCCTTGGGAATATAAGAGATGTCACCAATTCTGCTGCTAGCCAACTATGCATCTAACATGGCCAGCACCGTATGTTCAGCTTCAATGAACCCTGCAAAATTTAACTTAGATGGAATGCAACTCAGGCAAGATAGACGTTCAGCTGGAGTGTGGAGGGAACTGTTCTGATTTTCCTTATGACTACAAGCTGAGGGACTCCCTGCCTTCCTGAGCAGTTGCACGGACTCAGCTGCACTCTGGCCTCTATTTCGTCATCTTCAGGTTGAAGCATAAACCTTTCCCATTGACTTCCCACAAACCTCCCTGCAGCTGCGAAGACAAAAAGCAAAAACATTTTTACCTTGCTTTTTTAGTATCTCTTGGCAACAAATACCATATCATGAGCTTGCTGAAGAGGGACAGATTTGACAGGTGCCAATTTCGAATGCAGTAGTTTTTATGGTAATGGTAGGTAAAAGAGCAATCCACCTCCAAGAGCAGCCTGTAGCACTGCTGCAAGACAAGGAAGCTCTACATACAGTTTTGGTATCAGACCACATACTCCACACCCTAAGACACTAGCCACAGAGGGCAGGAAAAAAAAAAATAAAGTGACATTGAGCTCAGTTCATCACAAATAAACCGTACTGACACAGCAGCAGAGATGGGAAGAAACGTTTCAGCTGCTCTAGAAAAAGGAAGCCCACAAATTCCTTTGGCAGCCCTTTCACAACCCCACTCACAAGGGGAGTCTGCACTTCCTCCCTCTCCAAACTCTGACCCCTAACCCAAATTCAAACCCTAACCCTAGACAGTGTCTAACACGCACCCCACACAGGGCTACTACAAAACCGTGCTCTTTGCTGAAAGCTGATGGGAAGATTTGCATGACTAGACTGTTATGGTTTTAATCAATGGTTTTAATCAGTTTGGGAATAAGTGAATGGAGGAAAGAAGTGGAGGGGGCTGTCTGCATTAAAAACATCATTACTTGATTTAGAGTTATTGATAATCCAGAATTAAAGGATGTTGAACGCATGTGGATTAACGTGTTACGTAATAAACCCCTGGAGGCAGGCTGGTACAGAGGTATCTGAGACCACTAAATCAAACAAGAAGATGAGTTTTCCTTTAAGCACTGCTCTCTTCTTCATACCTGCTGCAGAAGGGAAAAAATGAAAGTGCTGTGAGAAGGAGCTTTGATTTAAGGATATATGCTGGAGCTGATGGAGTTTAAAGGTTCCTGAAACTACAGATGATAATGACTGTGAGATGATTGCATTAAATGTGGGCAAACAGGATGGTTGCGAAGACCTCATTTCTGAGCAGTAGAAGAGAAATACAAGAGAAATTACAGTGGGGAAAATTAGGCCTGAAAGATGAATGAAAATTTGCAGGTCTTACGGAAGAGTTTATTAGGAGGAAAAAAAAAAAAGCATGGCTTTGCTATCAACGGAAGGCATACTTCAGCTGGGAGCTCATCGTCCTCGTTCAGCTGCAAAGTCAAAGCAGCAATTAGAAACTGACAAGAATCCATGAGCAATGAGTTAAATTGTGTCAAGAAATAGGTAATAGCTAATATAAGTTATGAATATGGAAACTTGATAAAGGAAGCTAAAGACAAGCTGAAAACAGGGGACTGGCAGACCTGAGGACCATAAAGAGAAATTTGAGTGTGTTAGGGGCAAAATAAATTTAATCAGTTGCTTGGGTCTGTAACTAATGGAACTATTTTTTTATATATACTTGAAAAAGGGAGAGCAGCTTAAGTACTTCTTCTGGTCTCTATTTTCAAAAAAAGAAGCAGCACCATAAAAGGATGAAGAATTACTTTGCAGTCTATTAATGTCTGAGGATTTTAGACATCACCTGCTAAGGCTGGAAGTTCTAATGTTTCCCAATCTGTAAGGCTTGCACCCAAGAGCCCTAAGGATTGTGCTGTGCTACCTATTGATTACAGGCATTAGCCTACAATAAACACATCTCAGAAGCATGCGGGAACGCTAATGCTGTGTTAATGTAGCAAAAGTTGCAAGCAGCTCGTTCCAGGTAATGGTAGGTCAGATAACCAGACGTCAGTCGCTGACAAAGTAATGAGCAGAGATATAATTAGTGCCAATCAACGTGTTCTTACTGCAAGGGAACATGTCAAACCTGATGTGATTTTTTTTTGGATTCGCAAGCTTAGCTGATAAGGATAACCACAAAGACTTCTGTTCACTGAGTAGTGCATGATATTCTGATTAAAAAATAGACCTGTCATGATTTACAACATCCATAAAGCACATCATAAGTGAGTTAAGAACAAACAGCTGCAAGACCTCCGAAAAGAGTTGTCAAGTAAGAACAACTCTTCAGCAGGGACTGCGTCTCATCCAGCCCCACATCCAAACTCGGCCCGATGCCTAATGGGCTGGAAGTAAATAAAAAATCACAGGCAGTAAAGTTTATTGAGACATAAAGCTTGACAGAGTGGTAAATATAACGAAAAAGGCAGCCACAGACCCTGAATTGCATTCAATCGCAAGCACGCGCTGAGAGACAAAATGCATTTTTATGTGGTTCAGTGCAAAGTTAAGAAGAAAGCTTGCAAGTCATTCCTACTGAAAGTGCCTCAGAACACACTGACTGAATAGGATGTGGTGGTTAAGGCAGATAAAGATGATCATCTTGTACTGCCGTGTGATGAAAGGGAGTAATGAGAGTCCTAAATGTACAAGGAAAATTGTTTCTTACTTCTCTGGTATGGAGAGGTTATTTTGCGTTTGTGTAGCAGTCCTAGTGAGACATTTGTCTAGAAGAACATGTTCAATTCTGTTGTCCATCCCTAAAAGGATGCTGGAAAAGCAAAGAAGGAAGAAATTACATACAGATTTTTGGAGAGCTGCCTATAGGACTCTCAGCTTAGTCTGTTCATCTTGTCAAACAAAAAAAAAAAGGCTGAAAAGTGACTTGGCTGCAATGTGCAAGTACCTCCATGGGGAGAAAATGCCAGTTGCTAAAGGGCTCTCTAATCTAGTGGGAAAAAAAGGAGTAAGACCTACTGACTGGAAGATGAAGCTGGACAAATCCATACAGGAGACAACACATGAATTCCAACAGAGAGAGAGGTTAACCAGGGAACAGTCGTGGATGTAAAATGTGAATGTCCCATCCCCTGCTGTCTTTAAATCAAGACTAAATACTCATTTGAGAAAGAGAGATGCTTTTATCAAGCAAACGTTCTCTCCTGCCATTACAGTGGCAGCTGAATACAAATGTGCGAGACCTGCAGAGCACAAAAGGTCAGGCTGCTTGATCAAACTGCGATTCCTTTCAGCCAGTGCTCTGCAGAGACGGGAATTGCATTTGCGTTTCTTCAGTCAAATGAGCCGTGCTGTAAAAATGTGATCTCCAAGAGGCAGGGAGAAGGTCCGGCCCTGCCACCTGTGAAGGAGTCAGTCCCTTCTGCTGCCGTAGAAGCAGATGGGGAGCCTGGAAAATCAAAATTAACACTGTGCTGCTGCTTGAAGCTGCAACAGGGGAGGTTCAAATTGGATATCAGTTCTGCACCAGAGGGCGATGGGCATGGAACAGGCTCACCAGGGCAGTGGGCACGGCCGCAGACTGACAGAGTTCAAGGAGCATTTGGATATTACTCTCAGACATAGGGTTTGGAATTTAGGTGGTGCCGTGTGGGGCCAGAAGTTGGATTCAGTGATCCTTATGGGTCCCTTCCAACTCAGCATATTCTATGATTCTGTGTTCCCTTCATGTTGCCTGTAAAGGTTTGAGGAGCAAACCCTAAAAATTAGCAAAATGTGAGCATAAGGTCATCCATGGCACAGCACTGTGAGCGGTGCTGACTTCATCCCTCCCTTCTGGAAGACTGAATTTCACTAGAACCTGTGGGTATCACTCAGCCATACTGTATTAGCCTGTAAGGTAGCAGGACAAGTATTTATACAAGGCAGGACTAGCAAAATTTAGCCACATTTTAGCCACACCAAAATTTAGTCCTGCCACATCTTCAAATTTAAAAGCACTCAGAAATGTTTTGTGGACTTTTCAGTCATTGAGTCAGATTGGCTGCATAGCACAGACCACAAGAGGATGAGAACTGCCTAAACTTTGGGGAATATCCACCACAGACAGGCTATGCATTGATGTACCCTGGCAGGCAGATGCTGCAGCTTAGCTCCTGCATGGACTAGGGCTGGGTCCTGCAGGACAAATGGGCTGCCATCTTACTGCATTGAGCCAAGAGGAAGGGAAAGGAAACATAAAGACATAAAGGTTGGAAAAGACCACTAATATCGTCAAATCCAACCATCAATCCATCACCCACTAAACCATGTCAGAGCCACATATACAAATTACATGAACACCTCCAGGGATGGTGACTCTACCACCTCCCTGGGCAGCCTGTTTGAAAATAATAGAAAAAGATAAGGGGGAAAAAATGAGATTCTGCTTTACAGCTAATTATTAATCACATGCAGTCCCCCTGCATTCCCTGGAAACAGTTCCTCAGTCCCTGGAAATTATGCTTTAGCCTTATGAATCAGAAACAAGCTTTCTTCTTTCTCTCTCTTGCTACAACCTTTCCTGCCTTTCTTTGCCTCTTTTCCCCTCTCCATCATCACACACCTTTACTCCTTTCTCTTATCCTTTCCCCAGATCCTGCTCCCCTGCTTCCATTCCCTGTATTGCTTTCTCTTCCATCATCTGTTTTGCCTCATTACTGCTTTCTCTCCTATTCCCTCTTTCAGAGCTCTGCAACAGCAGTGCCCTGACACAGAAAATGCGATCTGTTCTTGTATGAAGAATAATGCAACTGCAGGCCCAGCCTGTTTAATAAAATCTGGTGAGAACAGCTTGTGAGTCCCTAAGGTAGAGGTAATATTTTGCATTAATATTTGATACCTTATTTAGGATGCTAAATCAGATGCATGAAGTCTCTGGGGAAGAATCAAATGCAAAGTTGTGTTTAACTGATGGAAAGCTCAGCCAGGCTGCTGGACCATCCCTCCTGTCTTACAGCTAGGCCTCTCGGACCTGCCCTATTTGAGATGGAGCCTGACCTGCTGTCAGCCTGGGACTCAGGGAATGGTGTTTATGCAGCCCCTGTATCGCTCAGGTTAAAATTCCTGCAAATGCACCACCCTTCAGCATTCATCCCAAGTTATTTCGGTTTTGGTGGAGTGCCTAATCCCAAACGCTGAGTCAGATCCTTCCCCACATACCTCAGATCAAGCAAAGAAGATGACGGTGCAATTTTTCTCTCTCTGTTGGCGAAGACGGGTCCTTCACGCTGCAGACATGGTGCTGTGCTGATGGACATCAGTGCTGCAGGACACGAGGCCAGGCAGAGATCACAAGGCTAGGAGAGAAATGAAGTGACCACCCTATGTTGTCAATAACTCTATGAGTTCTGTTGTCAGAAGCTCAGGGCTGTAAGAAACCATGTAGCCTCTGCACACCACTTCCTGAAGCTAAGGTTCCTGTCTATAGTATCCTGAGAAGCCCTAGCACAATGGATCTTTAGGTGTTTCCCAAAATCACTCTACCTGTCTGGATAACACCATATCTCAGCATGGAGACCATCTCAGGACAGTGGGAGAAGGGAGGTGACCTCCAAAAACATACAGAAGGGCTGAAAGAAAATCAGCTAATAATAATAATAATAATAATAATAATAAATAAAATCACACTTTTTCTTTCTGGGCCTGGGCAGGCTGACAGGCACAATGAAATGTGTGGGTGTCACTTGGCAGGTGTGAATCGTTCAGGCAAGCTACAGTACACATATTTAGTTGTTTTAAACTGTCTTCATACATCAGACCTCATCACCCCTTAAGCCGATTTATTGCAGCAATTTTTCATTGAAAGGATTAATGTCACCCAGACCTGGATGGTTTGGCCACTTGCATCAAGGCTGCCAGCCCAAGAGTCAACATTTTCTCCACAGCCACTCGTTCCCCGAGTCATTTAGGGGAAGATCAGCGAAGGGAAGGGGAAATGTGGGGGACTCAGCCAGCATCCAGCAATGCCTTTTCAGTGCAGTGACACTGTATGGCCCCTCTCTGAGATACAGAGAGCAATGCCTCAGCTGTGTGCATAGCGTTTGGCAGAGTCCAGCGTTAGCTCTGGCTTCATAGAAGCAGAGGATTTATTTTCTCCTGAGGAATAGTGATCAGCCTTATCTCAAGCATAAATTGGAATAACATCCCAGTTGTTCTCATTTCCTCATGAAAGCAACACAAATATTTTCTGCCTCTATTCACTTCTGGCCTGGCATTTCCCCACCTGGCCACACAGGAGTCCTGGGCCATTAGCATCCCCTCATCACACTTAACCCTTCATTTTCCCAGCAGGACCACTGTAATTTTGAGGAAACCAAAACCTTCTGTCATCACTGTCACCCTCACTGTGCAGTGCACATCCACGGACGCTCCCCCTGTGCATGTATTACACCCTGCCCATGACTAATCATTTTTTAATTGGCTTCCTGCTTGGTTTTCCATCCCAGGGCACCTTGTTCTACGTACATTCTTGTCTTTCTGTGTGTGTAAGCAGTGCTGGACTCTCACTGCAACAAGCAGAGACCCAAAGGCTCTGCAGAACTGAGTTGCTGCCAGGCAGCCTCCACACAGAGCTGCACCCTGGCTCCCAAGGGCACATTTTCTTCCTAATACAAAATAGGCTGTTCTTCACGGGCCTCTTTTGGCTACTGCTCCCATCCCTATTTCGGTCATATGCATTTGTGCTATAAACAGTCTCCTAAAATCAGAGCTTATCAATATTGGCTCTGGGTTCAGGGCTTCTTTCATTGCATCAAAGGTGCATCGATGTTCTGCCACCTAATTTACTTCCCTTCTTTTTGGCTTTATTCAGCAAATTGGTCAGAGGGACACGGTAATAAGCAAAAACTCAGAAATAGATCTCCAATAACAACCTTCTACCCCTAAAATTGTTTTGCTTGTTGGAGGTAGGAATTCAGCACCTCCCCTATAGCTCCCGCTTCAGAGAGCACTCAGTTTTGCTTTTCCCGGTGACCATCAGACACTCAAGGCACTGGATCTCAGAACCAGCCAGTGGATGTTTCAGAGAGAAGGTATGGGTGAATAAGGCCGATAGCCAGCCCCAATTTGGCTATTTTGTTTAGAACTAATTTCACTGACTTCCAGCTAACTTGCCCTATCCTCTGCTTGGGGCTGTTTTCTCTCTTCACCGAGGTTTGGAGGGCTATTTGTGGGGAGAAATGCATCTTTTGACACCCTGCATTGCCCTGCAGGTACAAACGCTTTGCCAAGCTCGTCAACTTGCCACTGGCTATCCCTTTGGCCACATTCTCCTCCTTACCCAAAAACCTTTACGCTTCTACTTCCAAATAGAAAAGAAGGGAGTGTCTGATGTACAAGACGAGCCTCCTGGGATTTTGTTCAGGCCACAGTCACGGTAAATCAGTGCCAAAAATACTCTTCTGACTGCTCCACCCCATAGTCTTCACACTCCACTCTCCTGCTCAGCCCAAGCACTTTATCTTCAGTTGCAGGTAGCAAAAACAAAGCTTTTCCTCAGTGCCAGCCCAATGAGCTTTATCAGCCAGCCTGCCTTGCCTGCTTTTTTCTGAGATTCTCCCCTACAAGCTTCTCTCTCTTATCTCTAAACTGCGGTGAAAGTGTTTGGAGTTTAGCTTTGGACTGAAATCTGGGAAGCTTTAGGCTGGCAGCCATACAACACACCAAATGGAAAAGGTCCTGCAGAATCCTCTGCAGTCTCACACCGGCCAAAAGATACATAGAAAAAAAATCACCTGAGCTCCGTTTGCCTCCCTTCCTTAGGGAAGGAGTATAAGCATAAGAAGTATATTCTTACTCATCCCCTCTATCAACTCACCCATCTGGCAGCAACCAATGGACGTTCAAATGGTTTTACCTGGAAGAGAAAAGCCTGGAAGTAGTATAGTGTTCCATCAGAGCATTGCAGCCTTCTCAGAAGCATTTAACCAAGTCCCACAGAGCTCTTCTGCTGGAGTGCTGCGTAATGGAGCTCCCTCTGGCCATCAGGTCGTATTATCACAGATAATCAGAGCGTATCAGTTTCACACAAAGCTCAGCCAGACAAGCAAGACAAGACAGCTTCCAGTGCACCATGAATATCTCACTCACATCACACACCATTTTGCTTTTAGCAAGACCACCCTGTCACGGCGTATAACATACAGCACCCGCCTGACACATCACCAGTGAAAATCGGGAGATAGCTGTAAAACACCGCATTGGTAAGGCCTATTTTCGTTCTTGTTATCCTTATTCTGAATCTGAACATCTCAATTTCTATGTTTCGTTCCTTGTTTTAGGGTTTGCGTTGCGGTTTGTTTGGGTTGAGTTTATTTGCCATTGTACCTCAGAAAACCCTTCTTCCTGCTCAGTGACAGCAGACAATAGGTTTCTCAGCTGGCAGGAGATGCGAAGCAGCACGCCACAGCACTGATGATCACTGGGAAGAGATGGGTGAGGAGCTCAGCCCTGAAAAAAGCAGCTCCTTAACTGCAGAGAGTTGCACGGACACGGCAGATTTGCTCATTGGAGACTGGGTATTTCGGCGTAAGGCCCACTCGGATAAGCAAGGAATGCCTCAATGAATTAAAATGCAAAAGGAGAGCGTAGAAAAAGTGAAGACAAGGATAGACATCAAAGGAGCAGCACAGAACCATTTCTTGCATCCTTAGGGATGAAATAATGAAGACCAAAGCAAACAAGGAACAGAGCAAGAGAGATTGGAAACCTCAGCAAGAAACGTCCAGATGGGACTCATTTTAAAAAGTCAAGGCTAAAATATTATTAGCACACACTCAGTAAACAGAAGATATGTGAAATGTTTCTGGTAACAGCATAGGTCCTAGGGAGAGAAAGCACCAACTAAACAGAAGGTTTTAATACAAAAATGAGCTGAAAATGTTCCTTGTTGCTTTGGGTGCCTGAAAAAGATAGGGAACAATCTGACTCCGGCAAGAGTTTACATCAGCTGTTTGCTTGTAGCACTTCTGGCAATTTCTGGAACCGGAGATCAGAGAAAAATGATGAGACCAGTCAGAGGACCAGAAGGTCAAATTTACAGCAAGCGTTACAGAAGTGAAATCTATATCTGTGGGATAATAGATGTTCAAAAGGGAACACCGCTATTCATCAATAGCTAAAGGGCAAGGCTGCTAAGGAGGCAGGGAGGCAAACTGGCACGAGTCAGAGAGAGAAATGGCATTTCCAACTTGGTGTCAGGAAAGTTACCCGGCTGCATTGCACTGGGTCATGAAAGAGTTTGCAGTGAGCTGCCAGCATCTCCCATGGGACAGCTCCCTCACCCAGACAAGAGCGTTCACCTACCCCCCAGTTCCTGCATGGTGAAGACTGGTTCAGCCAGACAGAAGGGACTGTCTCAACAGGACTCTGACCAACAAGGCGTTGGAAAAGGATGGGGGAAGAATGCTGACAGCTGCCAAGCCCTTAGAGAGAGGTAGGCTTGGTAATGATGTGCATTCTTTGCTCTGCTACTACCAAGGTTTGTCACCCCGCTACCCTCCCTGGCCTCACCCCGCGGCTGGCTTTCAGCCAGCAGAAGCCCTTCAGAAAATGGAAATGGATGCATCTTTCACAGTCATTAGCGGGGATCATGCTAATGGGATGTCATGATAAATACTGACAGTTAGCTGAGGGCTGCAGTGTGCTCTGTGAGGCTCCAAACGAGAGGGCAGCAGATGCTGCAACAAGCTCAGAGCGTGCCCACGGAGCGAGAGGAGGCAGTGGGAGCAAAGGCGAGCTGGGGCTGGTGATCAGGGAAGAGAGCTCAGTGTTCAAGGTCACCAGCCTGCAAGCAGCCTCGGGTGCTGGCAATGCTGCAGACAGAGAGCAAGCAGTATAAGGCCCTGGTGCAGCGGCGTTCTGCACATCAGAAAGACGGAGGTGGTGCTGCAGCCTCGGGAGGGTCCCACATTGTAGTGTGTGCACGGGGGGAGTGGGAGGGAGAGCAAGAGAATGCTGGAGGGGCATAAGCAGGATCCCCTGGTGCTACTGAGCACCACAAGCAAGGGTATCTGCGGGAAGGGTGCTTCCGTTTGGGGCAAAGGATTACTTGACTCGCATAATCATTTGAGCTCACACATATGCAAAAAAAAAAAAAGAAAAGAAACAGCTTAGAGCTTTGGTACCTCAGGGAACTGACCAGCATAGCTATAGTTAGATAATTATGCCATTAAATCTATGCTAATACTACTAAGGCTGGTCATGAATTTTTTAACAAGCCAGTGTTTCATTGGAAAATACCAACTGATCTTATCAAAGATGAAACTTGTCTCAAGGACAAGCACTTTTCTACAAGACAACATGAGACAGAACACGCATTTATAGCAGGGAAGAGCTTTCGGGACACTTCCCTCCGAGCAGGATTTCTAGGTGAAAAACTGTCTATGCATCAGATATTCTAGGGACCTCAGGTTTGGATCTCCTGCCTATAACAAACACTGATCAGCAGGCTGCTTGGGAGCTCTTCCTGACCTCTCTGATTTATTCTCTCTGAAAAGCTGCAAAATAATCTGATTTTCATTATGATGAGGATCAGAAAACATTTTTTTTTTTCTTATTTTTTTTCTTTTTTTTTGCATCCAAAGTTTGGTGAGGCAGGAAAAATCACTTCATCCTCTGCTAAGTGTATTTCACCCTCAGGGAAATGCTGTTCTGGAATAAAAGCAATTCTCCTCACTTTGGAGTAACTACTTTTATTCCAGAATAGATTATGCACATGAGAGAGTTAAAACAACATAGCTAGTGCACTAACTGTTATTCCGTTGCTGTTTCAATCAACTTCCCAGTATATTCAAGTCTTAGAAAACTAGATGTGCGCTCTTTCTTTTATTACCAGTTCTCCTCAGGTCAATGGCATTTAGAAACCCTCTTTTGACAAGATTAGTCCTGCCTGACAATATTACATCTACAAAGACAGGTGAAGGATGAACCATCGCTTGTTTGGGGAGTTCACACCAACTTCACTTGCTGAGTAACAGTGATATAGGTACACACACACATCCCCTGGACGGACACAGACTTGAAGCATTTGTACATTCATGATCCTAACGCAGGAAGCACAGAAATAGTATGGAGACCTTTCATCGTGGATGAGACCGAAAGAAGGAGGGGATATGAGGTTTGTGTGGTGTCAACATATCATGTTACACCCACCCATCATTTCTCTCCCAATATTTCTCACTGGAAGGAGCTCTGAAGGCATCACGGTAATGACTATTGGCAGGATTTGTGTGGGTGAGGTGCTGAGAGCCAAGAAAGCCCAACAACTGACTTGCTGTTTGAGTCGCCTACACGGAGTGGCCCCTTCAGAGCAAAGATGAGGTCAACAGATGGAGGATGATAGAGAGGAAGGGAATTCCATATAATTGCTCAAGATCTTATCTCATTTCTTTGCACAGAGAGGCCGTCCGTCCATTTCGAGTTGAGTGGGATTTCTTAATCTTAAAGGCAATCCATCGGCACGAGTACAATGCAAGCAAGAATACTGCCTAGGAGTCTAAAAGCCTTCTGAGCCCCTTTTTGACATTTCCACATCTCATTGTCCCAGCAGCACTTTGCAACGCTCTATTTTAAGGCTGGAAAGAGAGTTTCGCATTGCAAAAATGACCCACCTGGCCCTGTATTATAAGCACTCAAAAGTGACAGCTAAAAGGTTGAGATGCCTTGAGCACAAACCTCAGAACAGTGACCCTTCCAGTTGCTAGTGCAGCACAATACAGCAATCACAAAGACTTCTTCATACTACTACAGAACCTCTGATTAGCATCCTGTTGTCCTACTCAAGTCCTGGTTTTATCCATGGGCACACATTTATTCACTGCTGATTTCACATGGAAACAAATAGCATGTTTTGGCACACGTTTTTCTTTTTTCAGTGCCACTCAGCACAGCTGTAATCAGCTTGGCCTGAACAGTGCTCAGGGGATCTACAGAAGGCAGTTGCGATGTGTTACATGCATTGAAGAAGAAATATCAAAGCACAAATCTAAGTATGACTTTACTGGACTGGTGGAGGTTGCTCTTGCCGAGGGAGAGATCCATGGGCTCAGGCAAACCATGCTGCAAAGCAAGCTAAGCACCACTGACTTGTCTGCAATGACAAATTCTGCTCTCATAGCAGACTGAGACCTCCAGTGGGGGAAGGCTCTGCCCAACCGTTGTCTGCTATCCAACACAGCAAGGCTGGCATCAGCAGTTGGCACAGCTGGAGGGACTGCCACAGACACCTGACTGGGTGAATTAGAAACCAAAAGCATAGCAGAGAGGAATAGTGTGTATCTTTCTGCATGCCCATTACCTGCAGCAGGAGGCAGGTACCATTCTAGCAGAGGGTGATCAAAAGCTTCTGCTGCGTTTGTGAGATCTCTTAACTAGCTTGGACAGTATCGAGGGATTTAGGGCTGCCCCTCACTTAAAGACCAAAAATCAGAACTGGAGCAGTTACTCACATTTGGACACCACCCAACCACGAAGAGAATCTCAATCCAACTTTATTGTGCGTCCTTTCCTTCCTGAATGTTGGACTCTGCCCCCAAGTGTCTGTTGCCAGAAGGGAGCCTGCCTCTGGGGCACATTCAACTGATGGAGACTGTGTGCCTCCAGGACAAACCAATGCTGTGCAAGACAGGTTTCAGCCTTTGCAGGCAGTGCTATTTGACCCTTACGCGGACCATTCATTCCCAGCATACAAAAGAAAGCCTTGTTTAATTCGATGTTGATGAAAGACGCGGAGCAGAGAGGAGCTCAAAAACAGAAGCCACTTTCTCATATAGCCAAGGAGCTGGGTGACAACCAGCCTCTGTTCTCCACCCCTGGCCTCCCTCTGCCTCCCCACGGATACAGACAAAGGATGTGTCACGATCGGCCGCTGGAGAAAGGAGGACTTGACATCGCTGTCAGCGCGGCAGTTGTGGAAAGCAGGGCCTTTTGCATCCTTCTGGATTTGTGATTCATGTACGCTGTTAGGAGTCCTCGGTGAGATGGGCACTGCAAGGCAGCGCTTTCAAAGCCTGCATCGAGCATGCTTTCAGAAGGTAGCTCACTTAAGAAGCAGGGTGGGTTTTTTATATATAAAAGCAGTTACTTACTTCTGTGGAGGAGCCTCATTGAATCTAACAGAGATGAGACTAGCAGAATGGCATCGAGACTATTCTCAAGGCTGACATTTTAATAGAGACTGCCTTTTTTTCTTTTTTTTTCTTTCTTTTTTTGAAGCTATCTTACAGAAATCAACAGTCAGCATACAGGTCTCTACTCACAAATTGCTTGAAAGCTAAATAGGTGTTTACCTTTAGGAAAACTTTTCTGAGAGGGGCGGGATGCCGGATTGTCCATCATCTTCCGGGTGCACATGGAGCTCCCACCCAAAGCACTCAAAGGTACAGAGGGGACGCTGCCTCCAGGTGTTGACTGTGTGCCTTCACATTCAGAAACCAATCTACCACCATCCTCTCCACAGCTCCTTGCTGCACCTTGGAGTTGTGCTACCAAAGGAGCTGCCTCCCATCTGAAGCGTGACAGATGCATTCGGCACACATCAATCTGTCTCTGTCTGGGTCCTTAAGCAGCCCCCATCATCATCCTATTCAAGAGCCAGCAAAGTATTTAAAAATAGCAATAACACTAACAATCTCCCTTTCTTTCCTCCCTGGCTTGTCGCAGAAATAGCTTGATTAGACTACAGCTCTGGTGCTTCAAGGGGGAGAGAAATGAAACTGCAGAGCTTGCAGAGAAGCTTTTCTGCTTTCTTAAGGCAGCGATTGCTGGCTGCTTTGCTGGAGCACAGGCTCTTCAAAGGCTGGCGAGCTGTGTATTGAGGACTGCTTGTTCTGCACGTGCCTTTGGAGGCTGTTTGCAATGAGGAGAGAGGCAGCATCACAGCTTTGGGACTGGGGAGACATGCTGATCCCTCCCTATCTCCTGCCTTCATTTCACCGAGCTCACAGGGCTGGGAAGAAAAGGGGTTCTGTGTGCGTGCATGGGTATCCCTGGGGACAGGACACAAGGCAGCTCAACAGGCTCTGTAAGCACAGGATCAGACCAAATAAAAAGGAACAGAGCTCCGCAGGTGAGACCACCAGTGTTCCACCTCAGCCCTTGGATGCTGTGCTCCCAAGACAGAGATTTCAAGGGGTTTTCCACATCATGGTGCGCTTTCAGTGCAGGTATGGAGAGAAACAGGTGGCCTGGGATAGCATGGCATGCCTGAGGGAGCCGGGAGTGCAGGCAGCAGGGCTGCGCACAGCCAGGAAGTGGTGGAAGGACCCTGGGATCCCATCTCATCCTTCTGATCCCAAGAGACAATGTCCTTCTGAACCCACCTCTCCCAAGAGGCCTCAGAGTCATGGTGTCTACACAAAGCGGTCGGTTCAGGGGTTTGCCTAAACCCAAGGCATTGCAGTCTTACGCACACAGGGCTCCTTCAGGCCTAAATTGCACAAGCGGGGTCTTCACACAACAGGGCACAGACGGGCTCCAGGCCCACGCGAGGGCAGCCCTGGGAGCCAGGGCAGGCAGGGGTGGCCATGTGCTGTGGCAGCCATGGAGGCGGTGAGCTGTGAGCGGAGATGGGGTTCACCTCAGTGTCGCACATTGTAAATGTCATTCGAGCTGCAAAATGTCACTTGCTTCCCTTCCCAAGGTGTTTGGCAGCACCTGCTCCAGGAGCTCATCAGAGCCCTGTCAGCTCACCCGAGCCCACGGCGCCCTCCTGCTCTGCCCACGGAGCACCTTCCGGGCAAGAGCCTCAAAGCCCTTCGCTCAGAGCATCCTGGCAGAAGCCCCCGGTGCTGCGGCAGCCCCGAACCCCGGACAGAGGGTAGAGCAGGAGGGGATAATCGAGACACCCAGAGTGCCATCGCAGCCGCGGGGCCCCGCGCAAAGCTCGCACCGAGGCTCCTCCTTATGGCAACCCGCCCCGCACCGAGGCCGGCAGCCCCGCTCCGCCACAGCGGAGCCGCTCGGGGCTCTCCCGCCGCCGACACCCTCCGCGCCCGCTGCGCGGCGCCGCTCTCGCCGCCCCCTCCGCGCTCTCCCTGTCCCCCGCTCCGCGCTTAAGGTGGCGCGGCGGGATGCTGCAGCCGCCGGCGGGCCGCCCCGCTCGCCCGCCCCTCCCGCCCTGCCGGGGTGGCCTTAAATCGGCTCCGCGCCGCGCGTAACCGCACCGCTACTGTCGCCGCCGTCGGAGGGTGGCCCCGGCAGACCCGCCGCCGCCGTCGGGCCGGTCCCGGCGCGCTGCCCGCCGCGGCGGCAGGACGGACGGACGGACGGACGGGCGGACGGACGGGCGGACGCGGCTCCTTCGCCCGGCGGCGGGAGATGCTCGCCGGCGGCATCCCGGTACCGCGCTGCCGCCCCGCCACCGCGACCGCCAGGTGAGCGCCCGCCGCGGGCTGCGGGCAGCGCCGGGGAGCGGGGGTGACCTTGCGGTCCCAGGCGCGTCGGGGTCCTCCGAAGGGTTGTGTCCCCGAAGCCGCCCGCATCCCTCGGGCATCCTCGGGAGGAACCGGGAGGATTCCTCCGTGGGAGCGAGCGGCGCACCGGCAGCGGCGGAGAGGCTGAGGAGTGTCTCTGCTCCCTTCCGCCGAGCCTTCAAGCGGGATTTGGGGCCGGGATAGCTTTTGGCCCGTGATGCGCAGCGGTGTCTGCCGGGGGATGAGCTTATGGGTTCTGCGGAGCGTGGAGTTGGAGTGGGTGCTGCTGGGTGAGTTGGAGAGTGGCTTTTTATTCCCACATTCTCCTGTCACTCCAGCCTCGGACAGAGAAAGGCAGTGCTCCCCAGCCAGAAGGTGTGGGGAGAAGTATCTGGTCCCCCTGTGTCTCCTCTGGCAGGCCTGCACGGGCAGTTCCCATTCACGCTCAGGATAAGTGATGCAGAGCTCAGCAGGTCAATATGAGCATCCCTAGCACAGCAGCAGTGCCCGGCAATCAGTGCCATGCTGCAACTTGGAGCTTGCATAGCCCCACCAGCAAGAAGTGGAGCGCAAATGATGCAGCCTCTGCAGGTGCTTTTGGCATCCTGCGTGCAGAGGAGGCCTCCATGCACAAGGCATCTGTGCAGGGAGTACAGCAGGGTGCAGGCTACTCTGGTCACCTGCCTGAGTCAGGCTTCAAATCTCATCTGGTGCAAAAAATGGAAGGTGAGGTTGGTGCCATCTGTCACTGTGGGAGAGCCTTGGGCAAAACTGGGAATGGGGACCACATAACGAGTTGGGAGGTGGCTGCACAGAGCAACAGGATGGGATTCCGGCAGCAGGGAGGCTGCCATTGCACTGCAGTGCGATGGCTCTCTGAGAGTGCTGGGGGTGAGGCTGGAGTGGCAGAGAGGTTGCCAGGCAGGGACTGTGTGTGGCAGCCCACATCACAGCTCTGTGCCACCCAGCCCCTTCCCACTGTGCCCTGCAGCAGTGTGGGACCAGGACAGCTCTCTCCAGGACTGGCTCCATCATTTCCTGGAAGCCATCAGCTGGAGGGACACACAGTGTAATAGTAGTAATAATTGTAATAATTGATAAACTATTCAGGCAACCTTGCAGTTCCACAGTGGCCCAAGCAGCTGGCAGGGAGTGCAGCTGAGATGCAGCCACTGCCGCGGGGAAGGGCCTCGGCCTTGCTTGCAAGGTACATAAGATATGGGATAGAAAGCAAAGCAGCTGGACTGGGGACTCCTGCTGAAATGGGAAGGGTTTTCAGTGCGGAAAGCTCCTGCACCTTTGGGTTTTGTTACAGTGTCATTTAGGAAGACTGTTGCCTAGGGAGCTGTACAGAGCTGTAGTGTAGCTAAACGTATGCGAGAAAGAATATACTTCTAGAGCATACAGCCCTTAAATTCACATGCTTTTTGTGAGCTGGGAACATCTGTATGACCAGCACTCAGTGTTGTTCTGTGGCATCTTCCCAGCAGAGCATCTGAGGCAGCACTGGACAGCTCGAGGCTGTGCCTCCCCATGTAACCAGCACCCTTTCTCCTTGCCTGTGCCATGCTGGAGGCGGACTTTCAGCTTCTGGGCAGACCAGGATCTGTCTGTCCTCAGTGCCTGAGAGCAAAGCTGTGCTGATTAGGAGTGGATTCACTCCAGCCTGACCCCAGGCTGCTTTCCTTTCCTCTTTTCCAACACGGTCCCTGATGAAGGTCACTACCCTGCACATCCCTGATGGGGCAGAACAGAGAGCTGCAAGCCTTCCTGTGCCTGTGAGGGAGGATGGATTTGATAGGCTCCAAAGATGCCCTTTACTGAGCATGCAGAATTACCCTGGGAAAGCTCTGTCATTGTTCTGCAATATGTACGCAGGAAAGATGATACCTGTCCCCTTCCTCCTTGTACTTAACTGTTTCTGATAAGAGAGGAAACCTAACAAGATGTTAATAAACCAGACTAGAAAACAGGTCCAACACAGCTGCAGGGCCCTGGCAAAGTCTCACATCCCTCTGCCCTGTGTGCTCCACGCCTCTCTGGTGATCAGCGTTAGGCTTACCCCACAGCTCCCTGTCCAGAGACCTCCAGGTGCTCTGCACGTGTGATGGAGAGCACTCCTTGTCCACATGCAGAGCTCCTTGTCAGTATGACCACCCTGTCTTTACAGCAACCTGATAGCATCAGAGCCAAGACAGCCCCAGGTCAGATTGGATAGGAGCGGCTGCCTCTCTGAGAAGCAGAGCTCAGCCTAACAGGACTGCAGTTTAAAACCTGCTGCTGGTGTAACAGAATATGAAATATGGCATGCGGAGGAGACCTCTGGCTAACATCACCCTCTTCTCAGTCCCAACCCATCCCTCCAGGCTGTGATGTGCCTCCAAATTGCACTCCAACCTGTGGTCGGTGACTTCATAAAGAACTCGCTCCTTTATCCTTTCACGCTGCTTTAAGCTGTACAGGCTCATAATTAAGAGCACTGAGAAGTCTCTTCCAGCTCCCTCTCAAGTGACATTAGTGCTCCCGGAGGTCTTCCCTTAAAAGCTCACATTTATTTGCTTTGCCCGTGTTCCCATGTGTTCAATCGGCTACCTTGTTGGCTTCCTCCGCCATGCAGCACGGGGGGCTGAAAGCCTTCTCCCTGAGATAAAAGCAGTGCACTCTGCAAATTCCTCGAGTTTATAAAATGTGAACAAAGTTTACCCAGGAGGGATGATTTCCCAGGGCTGTGACACAGAGTTGGGATTTGTAGCCCCAGCTTTTGCTTGCCATTTGTCCCTGCTCTGGGCACGTATTCCTGCAAGTGCCTTATGCACACGGAGATATGCCTCAAGATGGGGCCAGTTAGCTCAGGGAGGAAAATGAGGAGGGACACTGGGGTGGAAAACAAAGCAGTCGTCTCTGTCAAACAGGGAGAATGTGTCTTTTCTACATTACTTATTATTATTATTATTATT
This sequence comes from Alectoris magna, assembly GCA_030625065.1. NCBI lineage: Eukaryota > Metazoa > Chordata > Aves > Galliformes > Phasianidae > Alectoris > Alectoris magna. Next base: position 115,897,873 of record CM060560.1, read on the forward strand.
ATTATTATTATTATTATTATTATTATTATTATTATTATTGGAGAAACTGGATTGCAGTCAGGAAAATGTAAAAGGTAGCACTTTTTGGTGGTAAATGTGTTTTCCCTTGCAGTGCATAGTGACATACGGAACTTGCTGCTGCAAGGTGCTGCAGATGCTGGGTATAGGATTCAGGAAGAGACGTTTTGATGGATAATAGATTGTTCGTCATCAGGTAGGACAGTCCGTCTGAAATAGATCTAAATCTTCAGGCTTCAACCTCTCACAGTTGCCTGGCATAGGATTTCTTGTGCCTTCTGAAACAGACAACGTTGATCGATGAGAGACAAAGGATGAGAGGAGATGGACATGCTCGAGTGAAGATCACCGGGGCATTTCCTATTTTCATTTCTATGCAGAAGCAAAAAATATGTGTTTTCCAGCCTGCATGCTGACACTTAGCTCTTGTAGGTTTGGTTTTCATCAGCTGGAGCGGGTTCAGCTTAAGTTCTGATGAGATGTGAGCTGGTCCAGTGGTGCTCACACTGCCGCTTCCCCTGCTGCTGCTGTTGCTTTTAAAGAGGCTGCCAGCAGCCTGGCAACTTTGTGCGGTGCTGGTTTATGAGTAATGCTGCATTACAAAAGAAAACTGTGTTGTCCTGTTCTTTGGATGTTACCCCTTGGCAACGAAAGCGTGGGCATTTATTCCCGATTCAGCCTGCCTCTTGCCAAGCGGAGCACTGGGATTACTTGGATGGGGTTAGCAGTCAAACAATCTCTGCTCTGGTTACACAGCTGTAGAGCAGCAGCATTGTTTCGTTCTGCAAGTTCACGATGGGTTTGCGTGTGGGAGTACAAGGCACATGGGAACCACGTTTTGCTAGCAAAGCAGGATCGTTCCCAGGCAATCCTGGTGTGGGAGGGCTTGGAGGAAAAGCCAAGGAGCAGGCAGCAGCTCGCAGACCCTGCTTGCCCTGCGGTGATACTCCCAGTGCAGTGCTGCAGCCTGACTCTGGAAGATGCTGTCTAATAGGGGCAGAGGTAGAGAAGTGGTCTAAGCAAGGTGCTCCCTGCAGGACAGATCTCCCCTGGTACCTCTCGCCAGGAGCGGCACAGCCCATCCTGGCCCAGCACAAGCAGAAGTTGATGGCTTCTCTCCCCGTCAGTGCCCCATAGAGTAGGACAGTTAATATTTGTCTCACGCTGACCCTTCCTCATACTGAAAGCATGCTGTAAACAGTGGTAAGGGGCTATTTCTGCTATGGCTGTTGGATGTAATGTATTGTTCTCTGCTTATGTCCGTAGCGTGGGTTAAGTAGCAGGGCTAGGCTCCCTGCAGGAGCAACTACTTGGCTCCCTAAAGGCCAAGATGCGACCACAGCAGCAGAAATGCTGTTCATGAGGGCAGGCCTGTGTGAAGGCTGCCGCTCATGCTGGCTGAGCCCAAGTGACAGCAATGGATCCAACCGCCCAGTCCTCCCTGCACTGTGGGGATGCAGGCCCCACCGAGAGGCTTTGCGTGTTACTTGGGCCCCTCCCGCCACCATTTTGCCCAGCCAAGCAGCCCATAGAGACCACGAGGGTGAAGTTCACTTTCTCCCTCCTGCTGCCTTCCACCTCCCAGCACCCTTCCCCCAGCCCAAACCCACACAAAGGTGAAAAGGAAGGAGGCGCCGATGGCTTGCCTCTATCTGCCAGATTCCCTCTCCACCTCTAACATGAATGAGGCCCTTCATGTGCTCCTCTTGAACAAACACAGATGCTTTTGTTTTATGGGCTGGTGGGATGAGATGGAATTAACAAATCAGAGCGCCAATGCTGTGCTGCCGCATTCCTGCAACTTTAAAGCAGGATCACACACACAAAAAAGCAAAATAGGCAGTCTTCTGAGAGAGGGCTCAGATGCTGTGGCAGTGCCTCTTGCTTGCTGTCAGGTATGAAGCTCAGTGGCCCAACCACATGCCCAAGAGCAACTCAGCTCTTACACCTTGGACCAAAGTGACTCCTTTTATACCCACTTCTCCCTCCTCATAAGGAGCGTGGTGCTGCCTCAGAGTATCAATGAAAGACTGCAGATAAAAAGCACCAAATACTCCTCTCAAAGAGGGCATTTACCAGTGCTCCCGCGAGCAAAGTAACATCTTGCTGCTTACGGCCCCAGGCTCTCTTTGCTCCTTGAAGAGTGACGAGAATAAAACTTGCCAGGCTTTGCCTAAAATTGTTTGGGTTTTTTTGAGCCAGATAACAAGATTTTAACACCTCTGCATGGCTATTGTCAGGTGTTGAGGGGCTAGGAGAACATCTTCGTTCTCCCTGCAATTAGCTACCCACACTGTGCTTCAGGAAGGAGCACTGCACATATTGTATGCTCAGTATAACCTGCAGCCCTAAGGGCTTCAACACTTTCCATTCACTGCAAGGGTTTTGGTTTTGTGTTTGTTTTGTTCGTTTTGTTTTGTTTTGCTTTGCTCTGTTTGTAATGAGCTTTGGCAGTTGAAAGTCATTTTTTCAATGTACTTTTATATGTTGTTGTGCTTATCTTACCTGTGGGGAAACTGAGGCAATGAAGCGGGTGAAATGGTTTGCCCAGATCTACGTACGTGCACATAGCTGAAGATAGCACACAAAGAACTGAGAAATCTTGTTTCTCAGTTGATTGCTTTATCCTCTGGCCTCGGAGGAGGCCAGCAAAGACCTTTATCTTGTTTAGATGAGCGGATATTCATTCCAAGAGGACACGGGGGCAAGGGTATCTTTCTGCACTAATACATGTCCTAATGAGTCCTGTTGCTAAGCGGCTGCAATGATAGATCATGCATCTTCTTCGCTAAGCATTGAAATAATTTTTTAATCATTAAGGCTAATATAGAATCCTTGGAAACATCCAAATCTTGCAGCAGGGTCTCAAATTAGCAAGCAAACAGAAAACAAATCCTGATTGTCCCAGTGCACCTCTACAAAACCCATAAACAGCATCTGCTGAAGTCAAATACAAGCCTGGCCAAGCTTGATCACGGGTCTGGGCTGGGCAGTATCAAAGGCAAGTTGGCAAATCCTCCTGTTCCAGGGCTCACAGCAAGTTTTCTTCCTCCCGCAGGTGCGTGTGCCTGCTCCTCCTAGCAGGAGCTCTCTTTACAGCAAAAGTGACGTTTCTAGCTTTTATGTTAGAACAGAATTCCTGGACCATTAAGGAAAACACAGCAAATCTCTTATTACTTGATACGCATCAGCAGACCCATTACAAGAAAAGGCACAGGGCTTCATTAAGGTTGCTTCATTAAGATTTGCTCATCACTGCTGACCCCTGCACTGAGAAGACTTCCATGGGTGAATATAGGCTACCCCCAAGGATTCTTTGGGAAGAGGTAATTAAAAGTTGTTCCTAAAAGTGGACCTCGAAAAGCCTAGGGGGGTGGCACTCTCTTCTCTTGTCCCCCATTTTGATAACAAATCCCATACTGCTCACATGTGAGGACCAGTCTCCCCATTCACATTCCCAGTTACAACGTTACCCTGCTAGACAAGGGTAGCATCCCACCAAAAGCCTATTCTGGGAATGCTGCAGAGGACCCCCGTAACTCTCCTGCTCATGTCTACTCAGGGGATCCCATTCAGCATTAGATATGCTGCCATCAGCAAGTTTTGTTCACAGCCCAGCAAGCCAAGCCTCGCTGGGATTGTAGCTCTCTAGAAGCCAAACTAAGCCCTGTAGCTGTTAAGCACTGGTGCAGAATAGTCTCTCGATGTGATTTCCGCTCTTCTGTACTCCCTTGTGCACACCACTTAGCAGACAGCTAAAATCTGATACTAGCTAGTTTTCTCCTGAGCCCAGCATGGGTCCTGACCTAAGCATCAGATGACAAACACACATGGCCTAGAAATTAGTTACAGCAGCAAAACCAGGAGGCCAGTTTCTTGGATTGGCTCAGTTTGGGTAATACCCAGCATCCCTCTGCAGGGAGAGAGAGTTAGTAAGCTGGAGTGAAGCCTCTTCACTGCAGGAAGAAAAGACTGTTCTCCAGTCACATCCAGTTGAGGAAGGCAATTGTGAAAAGCAACCAGAAGTGCACTCTGGGAACAGAAGTATATAGTCCAGCAAAGACAGTTGGCACCCCTGTTTTAAACCGTTCCTGAGCTTCTGGAGATCCAGTTTCTGGTGGTGCAGTGCCACAGCTAGCAGCACCGCTCTCCACAGGGAGCCTGCTCACTGACCCGATGCTCAGCAAGCTTTAAGATAACTAGAGGGCAGTTCCTCCTCCAGCACAATGAGAGGCAGATTCACCCATGGAGAGATTCGACTCCACCTCTGAGACTTACAGCAGCAGCCCATTTCTGTCAGTGAGAGGCTGCTTTTTATCTGGCCTGATGTTTCAGGGCAGCCTGATCTGCCTTTGAAGTGAGCTCCAAGAAGGGCTCCAAAAATGCCAAGTTCACCTCTCCCTAGTGGCCAGAAGTGTCTGCTCCTCAGATTTTCTGCCCAAGGCCAGCTGGTACCCCATGTGGAAGGGAGCTGGGAAGGAGGGCATTTCACCAGCATCCAAGTGCAGAGATGTAAGAGCTGAGGAGAGACTCTTCATAGTGTTTTCTTGCTGGTATTTGTGCAAAGATTGAGCTCCAAGCTGAAGGGACAGGCAGAGCAAACAACTTACCATTTCAGGGGGTAGTGCCAGCCCCTCATTGTATCCAGGCCTGAAGCATACAGATGCACAGATGAGCTCAGAGGTACACATAGCATAGGCCAACCTCCCCCCCAAGAGAAGGTTTGTAGATACCACATGCAAACATCGCCTCCAAATCAGACTGCTTTCACTTGCAAGAGAGGAACACAACACAGAGAGAGAACAAGCCCTATATCTGCTAAGAGAGAGCGGAGTTTGTCTCTTGTGCTGTGAGATTGTCACTCCTCAGTTCCCTAGTAGCCTTCTTTGCCTTCCCAACAGACTAATCTCTTTCGTTTCATTGATGCACAACAGAAACCAAAACCGGCACCTTTTTTTTTTTTTTTTTTTTCCTGCAAGGATTGGATCTCTGTCAGACAGGGGTATTTGGCTTTTGTTGTTCCTCAGCTCCATCTGCTCATCAGCGTGCATCCACTGCTTAGCTGCTTTTCCACATGCTTTGCACAAAGAAAAATTCCTTTACATCAAGACATGAGGCGACTTTCTGGCAGCTAGTCCATAACTTAGATATTTTGACTGTTGTCCTGACTGGTCCACTGGCATTAGCCAAAGTAGAAAGTATCAATTGCATATGGATCCCTTGATCTCATATGCCCTGGCACCCAATTATGGTCCAGTGGCAATAGACCCTCTGTTAGGATAGTGAAGGACAGCAGAGCACCTCAGCAGGATGCCAGCCATCACTGTCCTGACACTTCTTCCCTTCACTCCCTTTCTTCCTTTCATTTCACCCGCAAAAGGTAGAGGACAAACACTGCAACTTTCTATTTTTCATCCTGGTCTTTCTTTTAATCGAACCCAAGCTGTACAGATCAGCTGTGACATTTAAAGTACAAATCAAGCAGTGGACCATAACGTATATCTATTGCAAAAGAATTCTCTAGGTGCCTCTTTATTTCTTCATTCTCCATTTGTTTTTAAAAGCATCGGCACAACACTTGGATGCCACACAGCAAGTGGCAGATCTAATGACTGCTGAAGATTTATTCGGAGGAAAATACCAAAATTAGCATTTGGGGCCATCTCCACTAGCTGTGGAGCTGGCATATTTCACATGGCTCAGAGAACCACAACAGCAGAAATGTCCATCAAGAAGACCAAAGCCCTGTTCCATTCCTAACCTCAGCAGTGCGCACATGTTCTGTTGGTAATGCACGAGTGCTGGCTCGCATCCATTCCATATTATCGTGTAGGAAGGGACTTGGGGTTCTAGTGGCCAGCAGGGAGAGGGAAGTGATTGTCCCTCTCTCTGCTCTGCTCTCATGAGTCCCCGTTTTGTGTACTGCATCCAGGTCTGGGGCCCCAGCATAAGAAAGATGTGGAGCTGTTGGAGTGGGTTCTGAGGAGGGTCACAGAGGTGATTAGAGGGCTGGAGCACCTCTCCTATGAAGAAAGGTTGGGAGAACTGGGCTTGTTTAGCTTGGAGAAGGCTCAGGGGAGACCTCATTAAAGCCTTCCAGGGAGGCTTGAAGGGATCTTACAAACACAAAGGAGACTGACTTTTTACATAGTCTGATAGTGATGGGGCAAGGGGGAGTGGTTTTAAGCTAAAAGAAGGGATATTTAGATTAGACATTAGGAAGAAATCCTTTACTCAAAGGATGGAGGCACTGGAACAGGCTGTTCAGAGGGGTTGTGGAGACCCCATCCCTGAAAGTGTTCAGCACCAAGCTGGATGGGGCCCTGGGCAGCCTGATCTGGTGGATGGCAGCCCTGACCATGGCAGGGGGTTGGAACTGGATGGGCTTTAGGATCCCTTCTGACACAAGCCATTCTGTGATTATGATTCTGTGATCTACAGGGTGACCAGCACAGCAGCGTGCTGTTTTTCGTGATGATTTCATTGGTTGTGTAATCCAGCCAGCAATCCCAAATAAAAACTGAGAGATTGCTGCAGGTGCACTGCACACATCATCCGCCTGCGGTTGTTTCTAAGCACAAAGTAAAGCTGCCGATTCTTCAGGGTGCACACATACAAGCATTAAAATGTCAGTATTCCCACCAGTTTGAGGAAGACAGCAGACATCTCCAGCGTGTTTTATGTGGCACAAAGGCTGTTCCACTCATTTTCAGTACAACTTCAGCCAGAGCAGCTTCTCCTCCGGTTTCCTTTGCCCTCCCTAGGAGCAGCTGGGAAGTCCGGCAGGGAAGAGCATTTTGACGTTGCCTTTGAAAGCAGGGAGAAAACGAGCTGTCTAAATCAATCGAGAGCATGCATTAGTGATTGTGCGTTCCTCTGGAGGTCCGCATTTGATGTCGTATTGACACGCAGCTAAGATCAAAGCCCATCTGCCTCCTGGCTGCTACCAGAGGAACAGTGTTGGCCTTTGGGCCCCCTATCCTTACAAGGAGCTCGTGATTAAGGCGATACATTTTTTTTGTCTCCACAAACAAGCACCTGTGAAATGTAATTATCTTTCAAATATGCCCTTTTCTCTAAAAAAAAAATTCCTTTCCATCTTTGAAAAAGCTCTGGAAGCAAACACCATGGGTTTGTCCTTTCTGCTTTTGTAAGAAACCTGTAAAATGACAGCTCCCACTCCCAGCGAACAGGCATCAGTTGTTAACGCAGTAGGGAGAGCTCTGGATGAAATGCACACTTCCGAACAATTCACTATTGGTTTTACTCCCCTAGAATTATTTTGCCTCATTGGAAAAGAAAGCTTTTTCTTTTTTTTTTTTTCTTCTTTTTTTCTTCTTTTTTTTTTTTGGATAATGTAGATATTGGTATATGACGCCAATACATTGGAAATAGTTTTTCTATGACAGCCATCACTGCCTAAAAAAGAGCTTGGTTCTGCCACTGCTTGGCGGTAGGGGAGAGAAGTCTCAGTGTAAATACACAAGCTTCTTTCAGGAAAGGATAACTCCATGCAGATAGGTCTCTCAGGAGGGAGCTGGCTTCCCCAGGAGACATCTGGTCTTCCTGCTTCTGTTTGGGCCTGAGCTGCCAATCTTTCCCTGGGTATTTCTGGCACCCCTGGATTATGGTTCTGCTTAGGAACAAGTGGCATAGACGCAGGGAAATCAGAACTGGGTTGATTTCCCTCGCTGACACACGGGGAAGGCAGCCGAGGGTTGTATGGGCTGGTTGTGAAGGACATCTGGGTCCAGGCTGATTAAAAATAACCTGTTTTAGACCTCCTTTCTTAGGTACTTTAAGGCTCCCTGCATAGCTGAGCTTAGCAGACAAGTTCAAGGTCTACTCTATATCAGAACTGGGTTATCTCTTTTCCTGCTGATAGCCCAGATAGTGCCTGGATACCCTTCGTCTACCTGGGGACAACAGACTGAGCTGTCTCCAATGTCTTGGCTCCCATGGGACCTCTCCAGCAGATTTAATTATCTTCCTCAGTCTTTCTCTTTTTGTTGTTGTTGTTGCTTTCTGCTTTTCTTAACTTTGGAACAAAAGCCGATACAAAGCATGATCACTTGGCTTAGAGACAAGCCCTAGGGTAAGGGACAAGGGCAATGCTCTGTGCCCTAAGGAACTGCAATGTCTGCAGACCTGACGGCTCCAGGGCAGGAGGGAGATGCTTGATTTGGATTCATGCAGGCAGTGGAGAGAAAAGGGGATACACATTATGTTCCCCAAGTATGAGTCCGGCTTCTGGGCTGAACTAACTGCAGTCGCATATAGCAAAGGGATTGGAGTTGGCAAGGGCACAACAAAGCTTTGTGCTGCATCTGAGGAAGATGTGGGGGCTTGTGAAGGGCTGCTGTTTCACCAGAAGTGACTCACTTTCCCTGGGAAGTTGTCCCTGCATGAGCCTGCATGCTGAGAGATGAGCTCAAGCCTCGAAATCTCACAGCTGCTGGTAGCTCTGGTCATCCTGCCTTGAGAAAGGACTTGGCCATCCTTCCCTGTGTTGTTTTGTTACCTGCGGTTCTCTGGGGTTCATGTCTCCTTTGGTTTTGTCTTTGCTTTTCAGTCACTCAGTTCCAGCGAAGGTTAGGGGAGAAACTGCCACTGCCTGAGCAGAAAGCCAAACCTCCCTTCTCCCCTTGTTTCCACAAGAAATGCTGCTGGTGTGAGCCCATAGATACTGTCTTTCAGATCTGTTCTTACTGCCCAGCACTGATGCTGTACCTGCAGACCTGTTTCCAGGCCAGAGTCCCACTGCTGAGAAATGTCCTGTGGTGGCTGTGCTTGTGCAGTAATTACCCCTGCTTATCCCAGAGCAATAACCCGTTCCACCCACCTCCGTGCTTCCCTGAATCCATCCTCCCATTTTATTGAGCACATCTGTAACAGGCAGGAGGCTGTCCGGTGCAGCGTCCTCACTTGTCGCGATTTTAAGCAGTATTGAAGTTTCAGCTGAAGGCTCTGATGGTCCCAGGGGACTGCGGGAGAGGGGACAGCAGCTTCCTGTGGATTTCAGCAAAGCACAGACAGAGCCATTGCTGATCACCACAAATACCGGCTCTGCCATGAATTATGCATTCCTTGTTTAAAGAGAGGTCGCTCTCATTAATAATTGAAAGCTCCCCGCTCTGCCTTCAGCATCACATCTCCCACACCGGGAGTTAGGGAACTCATGAAATCTGCATGGACTTCCTCAAGGTGGCTAGGGGCTGATGGGGAGAGGCAGCAAAATGCAGGCAAAACAAACTCAAAACCCTGTTGACAGTTTTGACGCATGAAATGAGGAGGCATCTGTACCCTGTGGGCAGTTCTGCTCCAGTTCTGCCCCACTCTGCTCCCCACATCCCCATCCTTTTCTGTTCATTGCTCCTGGGGTACGCAAGGAGGGCTGCAAACAGCTGCAGCTAGTTTGCTTTGGGTGCTTGCCTAAAAAAGGCTCTAGGCTGGTTGGCTGGATGTTCCTAGGGACAGTTAGAGCTGTCAAGTTTGTCTCTATTGGAAAGTAGTGTAAAGCCTGTGTCTCACACAGGTAGTCCTGGGACTGGGGCTGGTCCAGCATTCAGGGGCTGCAAGCCCAAGTCATACAGACCGGCTACTCTGAACCAGAGGCTGCGGAAATCATCTTTCTTGGGCAGAGAACTCTTTGAAGGGTGTAATTCTCATGCAGAGTTGGGCAGGCAGGGAGCGGAACTGAAATCTCAGAGTTCCCAAGCTCCGTGTGATACTAACAGACAGAGGGACCGGTCATGTGTGATGCTTCGAGCCTCAGTCAGATCGTGCTCCTCTTACCAGGCTGGGGAATCTGAGCTAGGGCTGGGCTCTTCCATGTGCTTCTCTCTTTACTATCTCCCCAGTCCTTTCAGATTAATTCCACCTACATCAGCACATGGGCTTAAATGGAGATTGGATGCTGTTGCATCCTAGGAATTGAGAAATCTGACAAAACAGCATGAGCCAAGAGTAGCACCAGAAACATTTTGTCCCTATCATGCTCAGCTTTGTGCTCTGTGTGTATGTGTTTATTTTTATCGGAGAACAAAAGATTGATGGATGAAATTAAGAAGAGGGATGTGTAATTGGAAAACAGCTCAAGAAGGCTACAGGCAGCATATTGAAGGCATCCATCAAACATCCAGCTAACGTTATTACAGGTGTGTAACACAAACAAGGGCTGCAGGAGACACTAGTTAAAAAAGAAGAGGGAGGAGAAAGGGGAATAGGCAGGACGGGGAAATAGCAAGGGAGGAGAAGAGCCAGCAAGAGAGTACGATCAATAATGTTTGTACTGCAGGTGCATCCGAAGGCTCCTGTTGGGATCAGTGCAGGACTGTGCGAGCACATTAAGAGACAGTCCCTGCCCTCTACAGCTTAAAGCTGGGAATTACGAGATGATTGCTGGAGATTGGTTTAGGCGATCACAGATTTTTCTTGTGATCTTGAGCCTCATTTAATGGGATCTGCTCTGAATGGGTTTAAAGGCAGAAGGGAAGTAGCTGGTTGTGCCAAGAAAAAAGAAGGGTAATGCCTGCCAGCCAGGCATGCAATTAATCTGAGCCACTTAGGGGACTTTGTTTTTAATTATAAAATGTAGGTAAAAATATGTGCAGTAAACCGCCGGAAGCCCCACTGGGGCCATCAGCAAGCTACCCAGAGGCATTGGCATGTGGCTGGGTTTTGATGCTGTGTTTTCAAGAGGATGGGCTGATGCTTTAATGGACACTTTGAGGGAAATATTCCATGTGGGGCAAACAAATGCAAAAGATCTTTGTGCGGGGATGGAGAGAAGGCAAAGGCTAGAAGTATCAGTAGGCAGGGCATTCTTGTAGTCCTGGAAACAGGGAAGAAAAAACACTCTTCAAGGCTGTGAAAAGGAAGATGAAAAACATAAAGGAACAGAAGAGCATAAGCATGGTGGATGCACGGGGCAGCCAGGAGGGGAGAGGAGGTAAGATCTTAAAGAGAAAATTTCATATCCCAAGGTGGATTTTCTGAAAACGCGATTAAAGTCAGACTCCCCTGTGAGGTTCACAAGGGACCTGGTGCTTTGTGTGAGGCTTAACTTCTTCAGCACTGCATGCAGCAGAAAAGCAATTGAGAGAAGGTGCACGTAGAAATAAATAAGAGCACCAGGGGAATCGCACACACAGGCAGCATCTCTGCTTGTTTGCAGCATTTGGGAAGCATGAACGGGGCTGGATGTGAGGAGGAGGAGAAAGAACTAGAAAGGGAGTCTGCGCTCCTCTGTGCTCTCTTGGTAACACAGCTGCCACCGCCGCCTCCTCTTCTTCCCTCCAGGAGTGACCTGAGCTGCACAGAAACCGTGCCTATTTAATTAAGGCCTTTTATCAAAGGGTGGAAACGGTGGCTGCACGATCTAATGCAGGGCCATCTGTAATTGTAGTCATCCCAGAGGAAGTGAGGAGCCAGGGTGGATCTACGCGTCTGCTGCCATTCTGAGGTAGTGCAGAGCCCTCCTTCTCTGTTAGGGCCTGGATTTCTTTGGTGGCACTTCTGTGCACCCCAGTCTGCTTTCCATATCTTGAAAATAGATGAAGAGCCACCACAGTGTTCCCTGAGTGCACAGGAAAGAGCATTAAGGATTATCACTGGTGGTTGTGTTTCTTCTCACACAGTTCCCTAAGGGCAATCCTTCCCCTAGGCTGAGCCTAGATGCAGGGCAAGGAATTTCCTTTGCATTCCATGTGCTGTGTCTCTTAGAAGAGTTTGGTTTTAGACAACTGGCCCTCAGGACACCTTGGAAGCCCACTACAAAACTGGAATTTAAAGCCAAGCCTTTTGAACCTCCTTCCTTTGCTTTGTATGAACATGATTCCTTCTCCCTTGAATTGTGTTCGGCCTAAGAGAACAAGAGGGCCTGGTGGGCTGTGCCATGCAGTTGCTCTCCAGTTCCCAGGGTGTGTGGCTGCAGTTTCTCAAAAGAAATCTCTCTGCAGGAGACTAATGGAAGTTTTATACTCCCTTCAGCCTCTTAGTGAGCATCGCTGTGACAGGAAGGAAGTCCACCAGGAGGAGTATTTGGCATTAGAAAGGGATCCTAGAGGAAAATGATTACAGATGTTACCAAGCAGGAGAGAGGAAGAAAATCTAGCAATAGCATATCTCAATCAAACATCAGACAACCTGCTTAGAGAGAAAACAAAAAGTCTTCAGATGGCAGCAAGTGACTGTGCTCTGTACTGTTCAGTGCTTCCACTTTTTTGCAGCAGTAGAAGTGGATCCCTCTTTCTGAAACACTGCTTTGGTTTCTGGTGTGTGGGAGATTTTGTACTGATAGAGACACTAAAGCAGAAGCTCGAAGTTGGAGAAGAATGTTCCTTCCTGACTGTGCCAGAGCCATATAGAAGGCACCATATGCACTAAGTGAGCACATTTGATGCTGGCCTTCCAGAAGTCATCTCTGGGATCTCATGCTCTCATGACCATACACAAGATGTTAAGGCTCTTGCGAACAGGAAAGCCAAGACTGGGTTCTCGTCGCCTCCTGACTTTACACAATACTGAGTTACATCCCTGAACAAATAGCTTGCAGAGATACTTCAGTCTGTATTTTTCAAACTGATCATTAATGTTGGGTGCTTTGTTGAAGGCATGCCTACCTCAAGCAGCCACAAATCTCATTTCCAGGCAGACTGACTTCTCATTAGTCTTATTGACTTAGTGGGAGCAAAAGGTGCTCAACAACTGCGAACAATCAAGCACAGGGCTACTGTAGCTCTGGCCATCTATAAATAAGCCACCTCTTGTTATTTATTCCTGATATTTTTGTCCTTAATTTCTCTTTATTTCCCTTTAGGTTCTCTCACCTTATAGAAGGAGCTTTGAAAACAAATGTTAACTGTTTTGATTCCTCAGATCTCTTAGTCATGTGCATTACAGAAATACTAAGAAAGAAATTATTCTAAAGTCTGTAATTTAAACTAAATTAAGTAATACAGCAAACCAGGGGTAGAAAGGAATGTGGAATAATTAAACTTGCAGTGAGCATCACCAACACTGTGGAACGACTGAGGCAAAACTTAGCATCTGATAATGTGCATCACTGATTGCAGCAATGCATCTGTATAAGGAAGATGAATTAAAACTGCAGGTCTGAAGGAGATGCTGGTCATCTTGACATTTTCTGGTTTTGCCCACTTGCTTATGCAGGAATGCAAGTCTTGCACATAGCTTTAAAAAGCCTACAAGACAAGCATATTAAATACTCACCTCTAAGCTCAGGAATGAATATTCCCCCTGGAAAGGGAGCAAGTAACAGTCCTTTCTGGTCTCAGATTCTGCAAGGTGAACTCTAGGTCAAGGACAGTGGGTTCATTGTGGGGCAGTAGGAGGTGCATTTATCATGCATCCCTCCAAGCAAATTGATTGTTGTCTGTTATTTGGCCCGTAGACTTAACTCTCCTAGTGTTTTTTTTTTTTATCACTGATAGTTCAGAATTCTTACTCTTTCCTCTGATCTGAAAGGTAGAGAGATGCCTGGGCATTGGAAGCTCTCTGCAGCATGCTGAGGAGACGAAACCTTCTTACTACGCTCCTGATTGTCTTGCCATGGGCTCTTCTCCTAACCTTGTGGCACCAGTACCCAACCACCCGCTACCTCAGCCTGCTGAGAAGTGAGTACAAGATCTCTGCTGTCCATGTGCTTGTGGTTGTGACAGCTGTTGGTATGAGCCCTCCATAGAAGACTCACTCTCGTGGGATGCGTTAAACCAGACAAATTTGCCTGCAGTATGCACCCAAATTTTTCATAAGAGTACGTTAAACATGCTCCTTAGGTTAGCTTTAGAGAGAGAAAGATGATGTGCTAAGCACTGAGTTCAGAAAGATAAGAAGTCCTCTGTGTCCCCTGAACAGGAGGCAGCTCAGCAGCACTCAGTTCTCTAAAGTCTTTCTTCTTTCTTCCTTCCTTTGTCTCAGAAGACACAGATGAGAACGTGACCTCTAAAGCTCTCCTCAATGGTACCTCTGCACTGAGAGAAGAAGGCTTCCCATCGTGCATTCGGCAGCAGCAGAGCATAGGGGTGACGCCTAAAGTCATCCAGAATTATGTGTATTCCAGGCCTCCCCCATGGTCAGACACCCTGCCAACCATCTTCGTTATCACCCCTACCTACACTCGGCCAGTGCAAAAAGCTGAGCTGACCCGGCTGGCCAACACCTTCCTGCACGTGCAGAACCTGCACTGGGTGGTGGTGGAGGACTCACCCCGAAGGACCAACCTAGTGTCCAACCTGCTGGAAAAGGCAGGCCTCAATTTTACCCACCTCAATGTGGAGACACCCAAGAGCCTGAAGCTGGGGCTGTCCTGGATCCCATCCCACACCCCACGGGGGACGCTGCAGAGGAATCTGGGGCTGCACTGGCTGAGGGACAGCTTCAGCAACACAGCACCACCAGAAGGGGTAGTGTATTTTGCTGATGATGACAACACTTACAGCCTGGAGCTGTTTGAAGAGGTAAGAGCCATAAAATTACATGGGACAGGAAAACATAATACAGATGCAAAAGTCTCTTTAGGACGGGAACTACCTGTAGGTTATAGGCTTCTAAGACCTTTGAGACAGGGATACCATGTGGACTTTCGTCATTAACTGGGAGATATGAGCTGTGGCAAGCTGCCTGCAGCCCTTCTCTCCTGGCGCTCTGTGGGAGCTGGGTGTAGGGCAGATACAAGCCTACAAACCCACAGTTATGCTGACCCAGTAGCCACCCTCTGAGGGGCTGAAAGAGCAAAGAGCACATCTGCCATGGTGGAGGCTGCAGGTGTGAGTAGCCGCTCACACAACATTGTTCCAACTGCAGCCTCCTTCTGCCAGGTTTGTTTCCATAGAGATCAGAGTATATACACGCCAGAATATGTACCACTCCTCAGGGGGAGCTGAGTTGGTTTAAATAAGCACCAATGATAAACTTCTGGCGAAGCATAAATCTGTGCTCTGGTAGGGGTGTGATGAGTAGGAGGTACTAGAACAGCTTACTGACATTCTAATAGACTTTTTGTCCTTTCCTTTCCTTCTGAGTTCCAGCCACCACAGCAGAGCTGTGCCCCTGGGATCATAGAAGCTTGCCCAGACTCTTGTTGGAAACCTGGCTTTTGTGAGGTGCCAAATCTATCACAAACTTGCAAAAATGATTATTCAGTAAACTCCCTTGTCACCAAATTAAGCCAGGCTGTTACGCGCCAGTCAAAATACCATGTTATGCCTCAGAACACATTTCCAGTTTTCAGATTTTTTTAGGTGGCTGCTAAGCTCATCTTTTTTTATTTATTTCCAAGTCCTTTTTATGGCAGTTTCAGTAATTTCAGTTGCTCTTCTAAGAAGTAGCTGTGGATGGGTGAGAGTGAGGGTGAGGGAAAGCTGCAGTAAAGGAGGACAAAGGTACATCAGTCAGGGAGGAATATTACTTGAGTGAGGGTGGAGTGAGTGGAGTTATTTACAAAAAATGATAAAAGCTCAGATAAAATCAGGAAATCAGAGGTTTTCCCTCTTACAGAATGGAGTCATTTGACTTGGATGGCCCATAAAGGTCGTTTAGTCCAACTCCTTGCAATGAACAGGGACACCTGCAGCTGGATCAGATTGCTCAGAGCCACTTTCAGCCTGACTTCGAATGTCTCCAGGGACAGGGCATCCACCACGTCTCTGGGCAATCTGTTCTGGTGCTTCGCTACTCTTATCTTAAAAAACTTTCTTTTTACATTCAGTCTCAATCTCCCTTCTTTTAGTTTGAAGCCATTTTCCGTCTTCTGAGGGACCAAACATGGACGCTGGAAAACACTGGGTCTGCTGCTCAGAGAAGGAGGTGCTAAAACAGAGCCTTGCAGCTTTGCTTTGTAGCTCTTCAAACAGCACAAAGTGAACAAGAGTTTGTGCTGCCTAGAGCTATGCAATTGCAGAGGAAGTCAACAAGGAAGGACAGGTGCCAAAGAAAACAGAGGATGGCATACTAATGGGCTGGGAAGCGCATAGTAGAGTTGCATTCTCACAGCACTGTTTCCTTCTGCCACACAGATGCGCTACACAAGGAGGGTGTCCGTCTGGCCGGTGGCGTTTGTTGGGGGACTGCGGTACGAATCCCCCAAAGTGAGCCCAGCTGGGAAAGTGGTGGGATGGAAAACTGTCTTTGACCCTAATCGGCCCTTTGCTATTGACATGGCTGGGTTTGCTATCAGCATCAAGCTGATCTTGGAGAAGCCTCAAGCCAGTTTCAAGCTGGAGGGAGTCAAGGGAGGCTACCAGGAAACCAGTCTGCTGAAAGATTTAGTGACTATGGATGGGCTGGAGCCCAAAGCAGCTAACTGCACAAAGGTGAGCAGGACAAGAGACCTGGAAAATATATCTCCATTTCTAAATCCTGGCAGCTTTCATGGCCTCCTGCCATGCCCTATTCATCTTTCCCTGTGCCTGCGCTGTGCCAGCACACCTCAGCTCCAAACGGTGCCAGACAGGCATGGCCTGCCAAATGCTATGCAGATGAGAGGCTCAGTGAGTGCTGAGGAACAGCTAATGCCATGCACTCTAATAAAGAACCTCTTCCATGCAATTTATGCCCAGATTTTTTCTTTAAAACTGAGGACTGGGAGAGGGTTGAGTGGGGTTTTGGTCCAGTTAATGCTCTCTTTTCCCTGTCAGTGTTTCATACACCTGTAAAGCCTCCCCCAGGCCCTATCTTGATTCCTGTTCTTACACATCAGAACCCTGAGCAATTTTTGGTTCTCTTTAGGTGTTGGTCTGGCACACAAGAACTGAGAGGCCAACTCTGGTTAACGAAGGCAAGCGTGGATTTACAGATCCCAGGGTGGAGGTGTAAGCAGAGAGACAGCTCCCCAGTGTGAGTACCCTTGTCTTTATTGGTTTTGGCAAGACAAATAGTCTGCACATTTCCTTATTTTTGTTATTATTTCTTTCAAGACTGCGTATTTGATAACCCTGAAATCTCCCTTATCATGCCACCCTTTGCACAAGAAGTGGATCCTCATCTTTAGTGCCTGTCTGCATTCTATATGCATTTAAGCCTCCATGCAGTCCCCACGGAAGCTTTGCTTGCATACAGGCAGAGAGAAAAACAACAGAAGAATCTCATGGTTTCCCTCAGCAATGGTAGGCCGCATTCCTTGCTCCCCACTTTCTGCCAGGTCCAAGCTTCCTTTTGTGGGGAAGTAATGCTGCAATGAGTGGAAAGAGATCATTGCCCCACCAGACTCACCACCTCTGCAGTGCTCCATCTATCCACATTCAGCTTCTGTCTCACATGACCTATCATGGTGTGAATGCTGCAGGGAAGGGTTGGTGAGGCACTGAGACCATCTCAAAACAGGAACCTATGTAGATTGTCACGATCTGAGGAACTTCTTATCAGCGTTACCAGAGCTAGGAATACATCTGCTGCCAAGGGAAAACAGTGAAGGCACTAAAATTGCCTACATAGTCCACAGTGCAAAGTTCAACAGCAGGAGGAGGGATTATAGCATCCTCCATAGGTGAGGGTGTAAGACTTACACATAGGAATTATCTTACACATAGGAATGTGTAAGAGTTCATTGATGTGTTCTTAGAAACAGAGAGTGATGAAGGACGGGCTTCAGAGGAGCCGTGACCTCCTCTGTCAGCTGTCATGCCTTCTGATCTTAATGTCTGCTGTTGGCAGATTCCTACCCCAAATGTTCCAAAAGAATAAAGATTGCCAACTTAGGAGGACCGAGCTCTTCCCGCAGTGATTTGTACTTGTGGCCAGACAGAGGATGCTGAATGATTTACTCCTACTTTGGAAGATATTCTAGGGCTGCTTTCAGTCCCGACCCCAGTATTCATCTGAGCTGTACCAGGGGAGGCAAAACTGACTGCTTTTATATGGGCAATTGTGCATGCTTCAATTTCTGCGCTAATCTGGTGTGCGCACTGTTTGTAGCTGCATACAGCATTTCTACATTATCCCATCATCTTCCAAGTGACAGCCATACAAGGGGCAAAGCAATCGCAGAACTGTGCATCCAGCAGCTGACAGCAGACGTGGGAGTCAGCTGCCTAAATGCAGAAGCTGGTGCCACCACAGGGACCCTGGGGCATCCTACCTGACCTTCCTGTAGAGCACGAACTCGATCATATCTGCTAGTTTTTCATAAAAACCTCAGACATCCTAGCAAAAGTAAAATTATGCTAGACCTATGCTTAGGTAGCAGCACCTCTCTTGACTTTACTTCTGTGCGATCCATTACCAGTAACGGGTTCATTTTACAGATCCAGCCACGCTGGGTCTGCTGTAGACTAAAGCTGCAATTGTCCAAGCTCAGCTCAGAAGGACTCCAGTTAACTCTGTAAAGGATGAGCAGGCTTAACAGCACTCAGACAGGTGAGGCTACTTGCCTACTTGCTAGAGGAGGGGGTAACTGCTTCATAACAGATGCAGAGGGTGGATACGGTGTTTTAATGAATGCAGCATTTATGTATCTCTCTTTTGGCCTTACACTGCCTCCCTGGCCAAACGCTCAGCCATCCTCCATGAAAAATGCCAAGCACCTACTCTAGATGCTCATGAGAATGGCTCTCTGTAGGTCATTTGTTGTGGGAAAGGGAACCAACTGGTGTGGGAGATTGAGACACTGCCACTCATTTACCAGCACCCTTTTCCAGAGCCATTCTCTCCTGTGTCTTCAAGCCAGAATCCGTGCTGAGTCAGCTCTGTGTTCTGAAGGAGCCATTTGCATTACCATTACATTAGTGAAGATTATGCCCAAAACCCTTTCTGCACCATCGTTTGCCCTGTGGGGCAGCTGCTTTGACACAGGTGAGCAGGAAGCATCCACTCCAGGACACCTGCAAAGTAAATATGCTGCCTTGAGAAGCTTAGTGGATACAGCTGAGAGCAGTCAGTCAAGCAAAATCATCAGTTTCCACGCCCACACCTTCTGTGAAGTTTTAAATTGACACCTCTGCTAACAGTTAGGCTGAATTTGGGAGGTTCTTACTATCAAGGCTGTTGAGCTTTAGAAGCCTGACAGACACAATCTAGATGAGGTAGTGCTGAGAAAAGAGAAGAGGCATAATTTACCCCAAGAATGTTCTGTTGTTAGATGCAATGAGGAGAACCTTTCTGTCTTTCTCCCGGGAGTTTGTCCTCACTGAGGATCAGATCAGGCCAGATAAGTCCTAGACCCTTCAGAAGCCCCTTTTCCCTGTAGTGCCTGTGGACGTGAGCCAGGCTTTGGTGCTTGTGGATTTTGGTGCTCTATTAATCGCTAGTTAGACCACTTACATTGTTTCTTGGCACACGTTCCTGCTCTCTGGGTTGCCACGGATGCATTGTGCAGGGATCTGCTGATTATGTAAACTGCAAAGATCAGGCTTCAGCAGGTACTGCATAAATAGTGGTTATTTTGTCCCAGCTGGAGCCTGCTTTCTTCTTTGCCTGCATTCCCACCGCCCTTGGCTGAGTCTAGTTGAACCACGGCAGTGCTTGTGAGTCATGGGGAGAATACTCCATCAGAGCAGATCTACAGAGAGGG
Source organism: Alectoris magna (assembly GCA_030625065.1). Taxonomy (NCBI): domain Eukaryota; kingdom Metazoa; phylum Chordata; class Aves; order Galliformes; family Phasianidae; genus Alectoris; species Alectoris magna. Next base: position 115,917,419 of record CM060560.1, read on the forward strand.
GAAAATAAGGCATGTGGCACAGTTTGCCTTTTCATGAGAACAAAATGAAAAAGGAGTGCTGAATGTTTTCTAAAAAAGAATTTTTTTTCCTTGCAATAGAGTTCTGATTTTTCTGCTTCAGGAACCATTAGGGCCTATACGAGATGTATTGGGATTAAGGATCTTGGGTGAGATCCAAAATCTCTCTCAGTATACATCTTTGCAAACTGTTTTGAAACCAGACCCCCTAGAAAAACAAACTGCAGCTTCTGAGAGCAGGAGGTGGGAACTAATTTTGCTCTGTATCTTTTCTTTGTTAAAGAAAACTATCATTCAAGCCTGCTGTTATAAAACTTGCTTATTCTTTTTGCTAGTGTGTATTTACAGCTATTGAAGAGAGAAGAGCTCACTTAGGACTCCTGCTGCCTTGAGGTATTTAGAAACAGGGAAGGAAACTCACCTCCATTTCAGAGCTTCTAGACAGATTGAGCAGGGTTCTTCAAATCTTATCTTCTTTCTTTAGAAACAAACAAAAAACAACAACAACAACAAAAAGAGGTTGAGATAATGATTTTACTGGGGAAAAAAATCCTTCAATATCTTTTATTAATTCATAAATAAACATCCCTGCTAGGACTCTGTAGCGCAGGTACAACAGACAGGACTTTGGCCATATCCCCAGCCTGCAGCTGTAAGGTTGAGAAACCCAGTTAGTGATGCTGCCTAGTGTATACCTGAGCCAGGGGACAGCTCTCCTTGAAATGCCTCTCCTGCCCTGATCTACTGGACGTGATGTTGAGATTTCTGTCTGTTTCTTACCTCACCTTGTGTTTGTTTTAACAGAAGCAGCGGGCAGTGATTGTTCTGAAGCTTGTTGGCAGCCGCAACAACTGTGCACCCTGCCTGTTCCACCACTGGAGGATGCTAAATGCCCTCAAATGTAGCCACATTGATCAGCTCCTGCTGCCCAGAGGGTGGCAATGGGCAGGGACAGAGCTGATGTGGTCCCTGTGATCCTACAGCTCTCCACTTTGACTCCGTGCATTGGCTCCCATTCCCTGGCTGAGAGGTGTGCCTCCCTTCCCTTGTGGGCACTGTGCTTTTAACCATTTGTTAAAGAGGAAACGTCTTAGATGTTATCTCCATTCCCTGCTGTGCCAGCACAGAGGCTGAAATTCACGATGGGGGCGGGTGCCTCTGAAGATCCATCTCTCTTGTCATGCAAACCTGAGCTTCAAGACAGCAGCTGTGAGCTGCTGTGGTTCAAGGACAGGAGTTGTTGCAAAAGCAGATGTAGATCTGTCAGTCTGAGGTATGCCCTCAGTGAGAACAGCTTAAAAGCAAAACTAGCCTGAGAGAGGCTCCCCCTTGGATACACACATGGATCAGCTTTTGGTACTGGGGAAGGAGCTTTGCTGGAAGCCCTCATTTTGGGTTTAGGTGTTCAGAAGTGCCTCAGCTGAAAACCTGAACTGCCATAACTGCAGGTTGTGTTGGAAAATGCTGTCCCATTTCCCAGGCCGGTGCCCTCTGGATGAAGTTCTTCTCCTGCTCAAGGTGACCTGGTAGGTACTGCACCTCAAAGGCCATACCTCCATGTCCTGGTGTGGAGAGCAGAAAGCAGGGGCAGAGATGGGTGGACCTGAAAATTTTGTTCCTGCTGCAGCACCATTAGGCACTTCAGTAGCCTCAATTCATGAACACAGAGTTGCTTCCTAAACTTCCAGGGAGGAAGGCACCTTTCTGGAGCGGAGGTGGGTGAGAAGTGCTTGGGAAAAGAACGCTGAGCTTGCACTCGTCTCCTGTGTGAACGTTGAAAAACGTGGAAAAGCGATCATCACAGATGTCAACATTTGCTACTTCACTTGTCGAGTTTCCAGTTGAACTCTGATAGCACGTTTGGCCCTGTGAACAGGGAGAAAAGACAGCATCATCTAAAGCAGTTTTCTTTTCTCTTGATGAAACAGGAGGACAGCCTGGGTAAAGGCAGCCTACAGATGAGCAGGTGGCAAATGAGGACTGAAGGAAGGATGCACTGGGTTAAAAGCACAAGCGTTTGTACCATGTGTGCATGGGGCAAAATGTCTCTCTGACTTTTGCAGGAAGATTTCCTGACTGACCTGGAAACCTCTCTGAGCACACCTTGCTTCACATCTTCACTCAGGCCATGAGGAACAAGGCTTCAAGCATTCAAAATATATCAAGGATTTGATAGCCAGAGAAAAATCATGAGCAATCAAACCACCCCCTGCCCAAGAAACTCTGGGCTGGCAGGAGACATTTATTTGTTGATTTATTTATAATGCAATCCTTTCTGCCTGTTCTTTGTTTCACTTTGTTTTTTAACTTAGGTTATCTGACATACTCATGAGGAAAGAACAATTCCCCTCTCACCCCCAGACGCTCACAGAAGAACAGCAGAGCTTGGCATTCACTTCTGAATGTCTTTATGCTTCTTGCTGTCTGGGGTTTCTTTACAATGGCATCCTAAGCTGGCAAAATAATCAGAAACACAGCAAGGAGGGAAGTACAGCAAAGGGAACTGTTATTCCTTTATGCAAGAGACGTGGGTGGCACTAAGTTTCTGGCTCCTGAGCAATCATGGTGAGGTAAAAACATGTGCGAAGGAGTGCCTCAATCAAGTAGATAGTCCCTGTGGGATCTTGGGAGGCATCCATGAAGGGGGACTCTTGGAAGGGTATCTAATTGTTGATCTGTGTTCCCTTAGTGGGGAACTAGCACGCAGACATCCTGCTGTGGGAGTGAGATTAGAGTGCAGAAAGGGGCAAATGGAGTGACATGCATCCCACTAGGGAGGAAGGCATGAGGGAACAAAAAGTAGGCAGAGAGCAGAGAGAGGGTGGCTGTGCTTGGTGTGGCCTGGCCTCCCTGCAAGCTCTCTCAGCACTGAAGTAGTGCTGAATGGGCCGTAAAAACTGTGTCGCCCTGTGACCCCAGAAAGGTCTTTACACAGCAAGCGTCTGGCATGTGTGACCTGGGCAGCATGGAGGAAGCCTGGCTCCTGCCAAGCACTTTTCATTCTCCATTTGTCAGAGCCTTTTGGCCTCTCTGCATGAGGTAATGGGTCTTGCACTCCAGTGGGTGTTGCTGACCCATCCATGCCATCGGGCAGAAAGACTGGCTGAATGATTCTGCTCACCATTAACAGAAGACTGTCCCCTTCTTTGTGGTTTTAGTCTGCGAGCAAAGAGCAAGGAAATAAAGGAATCTATTTATGATCTTCCATTTTCCTCTCCCAGATGGGTAGGGATTCTACCCGTATGAAGAGGAGGGGATATGGTAATTAATTCCCTGGCCTTCAGTATCAAGTGTGTCCTGCTTGGGATTTTGATGCTGCCGGTGGATGTTTGTAGCTTTTAGATGTCTCTCTGCATCCCTATAAGAAAGCAAAATCATTGTTCCTATTTTTCCCCCTGGTGCCCCGGATTGCAGTGATAGGAGCACACTGTCACTCAGTTCTGCTCTGAGCCGCTCACAAGACCAGCCCTGTCATGCCAGTCTCACATCAGCCTGACCCTATGGAGGAGAGATTCTGTGAATCAGGAAATTCTGCCAGATGCTAAGTTGTATAGGACTTAGACCTTGTGTGGACTGTGTGGCTGCACACAGCTGTCGCTCCAAGCTAACAGATGTTCTGAACACTCCAGCACAAATACTCTTTTTACAAATACCCTGTAGAGCAGACTAAGGACAGCAAGGACTGCTGCCAGGCAGGGTGTAGCAGCAAAGGGTAGGTGAGGACAAACAGCACAAGTTCAGAGGGCTCTTTGCTAGCGGAGTTCAGTAGGAGTTACAAGCTTCAAGGAAAATGAACGAGGGGTGCAATAAAGGGGGGATGCTGCACATCTAGCCTGAAGTGTTTATAGAGCAGGCATCTCAGCACCTGGGTTTTTTTTTTTTTACTAGCATATTAGTATCTGATATTCATGTTCTCTGAAATCCATCCAATTCACCAACCGGTAGATATTCCTAACATTTCCTGTTGCAGAAAATACTATTGAAAGAGGAAGGAGAATGTCAAGGAAGTAATTTTTAATGGTTATTTATTTATATTGAATGGTACAACAGCGTTATTAAATATGATGTGAACAGTACGATATTGAGCCATTTTCTGTCTTGCAGCATAAGGGCTTGCTTCTTTTCCAGGAAAACACAGTGCACTCTATAATGGAAAATGTGCCCACTGTAGTTCTTCTCATTCCAAAAGTACTCCCTTCAGTCATCACCTGACCCAGATGCTACAAGCAAAATTCAAGCAAAACCATTTCATGTCCCTGAGACTGATGACTGCATTATGGACGTGAAGGTGGTCCTCTGCACTGCAGCCCATAGCATCTCCTGGGGTAATAGAGATGTGCAGGAGCAACGCCAGCAGGGTAAAGAAGGGCAAGCTATGGTACTACAAGGTCTGGACACCTTAACCAACTGCACATTGCTTCAGTTTCTTGTGCCAGTCCCTGTAGGGTGGAACTCACTGGGAAGAATGTCTTGCAGGCACTATGTGTCAGTCCAATGGGACCAGAAAGGGAAACTACTCCAATCTCCTAGTTTTCCCTTCTCTCTTGTGAAAGGCTGAGAAAGAACTGCAGTGGCCAGAGGCATCTGAAATGTTCACCCTACCAGAAAAAAAAGCTGCCACCTCCACAAAAAGAGGAATGGCACTGCTTGTTGGTGGCTGAAATCCTCTGCAATGCCTTTACTATATGTAATGCTGCTTTCCTCTTTCCTTGATTAAAAACCCTGGGGGTCAGGCAGGGCAGTGGGCAGGACACACTGACTCTGACACTGCCTGAGCACCCTGCTTGGTGTCACCCCAACATGTTCCTCCCCTCCTGGGGCCCTACGTTTTCAAAGCTAAGCTTGCCAGCCACTCTGCTGCGTTTTCAACAGGGAAGTGAGACAGGTCCCAGGGCATAACAAAGGCGGGAGGGGAAAGAGCAAGAGAGAATGAATTGTATTCAGTGGTGAGGTACTTCTCTGTCTCTCGTCACATTTGGGGCTGATTGGAGGTGAAATTACACTTGAAGGGAGGGGAAGCATCCTTCCCCTGGGACATCCAGAGGCTCCTGCACAAACTTAATTTCAAGCTCTGTTGAAGATGGTATTTGCCTTTTTTTTTTTTTTTTTTTTTTTTTCCCCCTATGCATTCATTTAATTTCTTGGGCGGACATGTGAAAATGAGAAAGGTAGACCTTTGGCTGTCAAGACACCTTACAGATCCAGCCCCACATTGTTTTCCTCCATCACTGCCCTCAATACATCTGTGCACAGGGGCTGCTAAAATGCATGCCAGCTACCAGCTATCCTCCACGCTTCAGTGAAGACAGTTATTTTTTTCATTTAAGCAACCCAATTCATTTTTAATTCAAATCTCTCTCAGCCTTTCACGTCAGGGGAAAAAATAGGAGTGTAGTGACCTTGAAGAGACTTGGGCTTGCTGGCACCATGAAGTTCTGATCCGCATTTGGCTCTCCTGCACACTTGTCTGCACTTCCTAGACTTGTGGGTTCTGATTCACCAATTTTGGTGACCATGGGAGAAGGACAATGAGAGGAATCATAAATCTCACATTTGGTTTTTGAGGGATCTTGAAAGAGACATTCATGGAGATTCAGCTCCCCAGACAGCACAGAATTAAGTACTGTTTGCCTCCTTCCATACCCAGCTGATCTGGCTAGCTATACATTAGCTTTCCAGTCGTGAGAGCATATATATAACATAGGCTGGACTAAAGATTGGGGCAAGCTGTTGCTTTTCCAGCTGACCTGCTTATTGTGCCCCAGAAAGGCACAAGGTGGCAATTTTTACACCACCTGACTGCCAGTAAAGTTAGCAGAGCTGCTGGTGCAGACTTGTTCTGCTTCTCTCTGCTTCAGAAACTGATGGAGACAGACAGGCCTCGCCCAAGTTTGTGGAATCATAGAATCATGAAGGTTGGAAAAGACCCCTCAGGTCATCTAGTCCAACCACCAACCCATCCCCACCATACCCACTAAGCCGTGTCCTTCAGTGCCACATCCACATGGTTCTTGAACACCTCCAGGCACAGCAGCTGCAACACCTCCCTGGGCAGCTGTTCCACTGCTTCAGTATCCAACCCGAACCTCCCCTGGTGCAACTTGAGGCCACCTTCTCTTGTCTTCTTGCTGTTCCTGAGAGAAGAGGCCAACTCCGACCTCACCACCACCTCCTTTTCTCAACGTGCTCTCTTTATTTACCATCGCACTAACTTCTCCAAGGAAGTTTTAAATAATGAAAATAAGTATTACAGCGGCCGCAGCTCCTCACAGAGAGCAGAGGGGCAGCGCTGAGCTCTGCGCTGTGTGACAGCGACAGGGCCCAAGGGAACAGCATGGAGCTGTGTCAGGGGAGGGGCAGCTGGGGGTTAGGGACAGGATCTGCACCCGAGGGCGGTGTACACGGAACAGGCAGACCCGCAGCTGAGGGCAGCGGGCACTGACGGGCGATGACTACAGCTCCCAGCACGCAACGCGGCGGCACCGCCCCGCCCGGTGTACTGGGAGCTGTAGTCTCTGCGGAAGGAGCGAGCGGGCCGTGAGGGGCGGTTACCGCGGGGTGAGGGTGTCTGCGTTCTTATCTCGAGCTGGGGTGGAGAGGGTGAAAGGTCGGGTGCTTACAGGGGCTGGTGTGGGGAAGGGGGGCGAGCCCGAGTCCCCTTGCATATTGGCGGGTGTGCGCGGCGCCGTATCTTCCCGCCCTTTCCTCCTCTCCTCAGGGCGCTTGTTAGGTGGGCAGACGGACCGGGGCCGTGCGGGGCTGGCCGTACCGCTGCCGGGGCCCCGAGCGGCTCCTCCTCCTTCCCCCGCGGCATTGGGAAGGGCGGATCTGCGGGCGGAGGGGAACGCTGCCGCCTCCCGAAGTCGGTGCTGGGAGGGGCGGAGGTGCTCGGGCGCAGCCATGTAGCCCCGAGCGGGCGGCGGGCATCCGGACCGAGAGCCATGTCCCTGTCCCGCGTGGAGAACCCCTGCTTCCTGTTGTTCCTGCTCGTCTTCCAAGCCGTGTTCATCCTGATACTGTACCGAGGTGGAGCCTCTAGCGTGTTCCGGGGGTTTTTGGAGTCGCAGCGCATTTTGGATTACTCCAAAAGCCACGACGTGTACACGAACCTCAGCCTACTGGCCCCGGCTGGCGGCGGGGCGGCGCTGCCCTACTGCTCCGTGCACTCACCTATCGCCGGTACGTACCGACCTCTGACTCGCCCCAACTCCGGGTGTTGCTCTTCTGGGCTCCTTTCAGGCTTTCAGCGTTTAAAGTGTTTATTATGAGAATGCATCTCCACACCTCGCTCTTTGTGGTGACCTTTTTGGCCTGGGATTGTTATGTATCTTTTACGCGTGCCAGTGTTCCTTATGCACTTTGGAGTTAGGTCACAGATTGTGCTACATTCACAGCGAGTCACAGCTGCTCCTTGAAGCAGCATTAATTCAGCTGTTGTGCTGCTAAAACATCTCCTAAATGAAGTAAATGCCAAGTCAAAACCATAGAGCAGGTTTGGCAGCAGTGACGTGCATCTGGTGTTAGTGAATCCCTTCCACTCAGGTAGACCAGACTGGAGGAGTTCTGGAAGTGTGCATATGCAGCTGCTATGGCTGTTCCACTGCTGAACATACAGCACAGTAAGTTACTCTGGTCTGTTCTTCTGTACAGCACGAGTTTCTCTATGCCTAGTTTTTCACATCAGTAGTCCTGAAACATACTCCTTAGTCATAGTTCCTTCTTCTAGGAAAGAGGTTCTGTGCAAATGGAACACAGGGTGGCCTGACCTTGGCTCACAGGTGGAAGTATTGTGAAAGACTGTGGCTGTGCTTCCTCCTATGCAGAGCTGCTTGCTTAGGTTACTGAGCTGTGCCAGCCGCCTCCAGCTGAGCCTTTTGAGGTTGTAATGCTGCTTGTTCTGTGGAGTTTTCTTCCTACCTCTTGCTCAAGTTAAATGAAATGCGGTATGTGTGGTAGCGTTTGGTATATGCTTCAGCACTTCTCCTGGAAACAGCTCTATTAAGCGTTACTAAAATAGAACAGTCTCTTTGCACAAGTGTCAGTTATAATGGCCTTAGTATAGTCTCTTGTTCATCATTAACCAGAGCCCATCGGTTCTTTTGGGAAGCTATGATTCTGTGGCTCAGACTGCCTTGTTTTGCTGGGAAACACAGCAGAAATTGACTTGTACCTCGCTTGTTTCCACTACTGACAAGAATCTGCTGTCCTGAACAAATGAGTAAGCTTTGCTCTTAAATTTTAAAAAGTAGATGTAATTCTGCAGCTTGTCTGCCAGCAATCAGATAAGCAAGAACAGTGATGATGTACGCAGAGGAGGCAGATGCAGAGTGAAACTGCATAGAAGTAATCAATGATGTCAGAGCTAGAAAATCTACATTAAGATCTCTTCTGCTTCCCGTTCCTGGCAGTACTAAGAAGAGAGGGTTGGCCTGCATGTTGTACTCCAGCAATAACACGAAAACAGTGTAGTTACAGGCAGGAGCAAACAGTAAGGCTGAATAGGTGAAAGAAAAATAATGAAGCCAAGGGACTGGGAGTTTTGCTGTACTGAGAAGTTAGAATGGCGAATATGAGGAAGTGAATGGCAATAGGGACACAGAATGAAGACTATGAGGAAGAATGAGAGGGGACCTAATCCAGGTCTATTAATATCTGAGGTGTGGGGGCAAAGTGGCGAGGTCAGACTCTTTTCAGCAGTGTGTGGAGACAGGACAAGGGGAAACGGCCAGAAACTGGAGCATAGGAAGTTCTGCATGAATGTGCGCAAGAACTTCCTTACGGTGAGGGTGACGGAGCACTGGAACAGGCTGCCCAGGGGGGTTGTGGAGTCTCCTTCTCTGGAGATACTCAAGACCCGCCTGGACGCCTACCTGTGCAACCTGCTGTAGGGAACCTGCTTTGGCAGGGGGGTTGGACTCCATGATCTTTGGAGGTCCCTTCCAACCACTATGTTTCTGTGATTCTGTGAATATGAAGCACTGTTGCTGTTAAACTTTAGAGCATTGATACAGACTGAGCTTAAGGAAAAAAAAGATGTTTTATTGTAGTTTCTACTCAGTGGTGTTTCCTTTTAAATGTAAGAAAGAAATTCATATTGGTATTCCTACATGCCAGCCTCTTGAGAGTGTTTGGGTTTTTTTATAGTTTTCTTTTTCCCTTGTAAAGATGTGTGCTGCTCTGCAAGATGCTTGCCCTTAATTCATATGTGCCCATCACATATAGAACATGTATAAATAGTTTTTTTTCCCCAAACCTTAACATACCATGAAACTTCATAAATGTCTTGATTGGTTGTTTTCATCTCTTATGGGACTGATCTCTCTTGGAAGCATTACATCAGAGAGAACGATGCTTCTTAATAACTAATTTCATAAACCCATTAAATAAGATTTCAGATCAATTTTGTGAACTCCAGCCTCCTATTCAGAGCTGGTAATAATTCACTGTGTCCACTCCAAAACACGTTAAAGGAACTGGAATTATGCCAAGCAGTTTAAATGGTTTCTGGATTGGGGCTTTTATGAGGTGCAGTGCTTTCTTCACTTACGTGTACAGTAGGTCATTTAACTAATTATTTTAATGTAAGCTCGGATTGAAGCTCCATCTGCCTTTTACTCAACTACCCGAATCTTCTTCCAGGGCAGCTGCATAAGAATTAACTGCATAAATCTCTCTGCCTTGGGAGAACTGGGCTTGCATTTTTAGCCCTCAGTGGTGCTTGTTGACCCTTTTGTGGTCCCTAACTTGTGAAGCAATGTGTACAGTGTGACCGCAGTAATATACTTTGTGCTGCTACGCTTTTGCTGAGGTGTCAATCCACGCTGCTCTTCCTGTTTGTTTAGCTTGTGCAAGTTTCACTTTTTCTTATTGAGCTCCATTATTAGAGCTGTTTATTCTGAACTAAGAAAGTGTTTGGAAGTAATGTAATTCCTGAAGGTGGAATAGGTTTGGTTAAAATTAATGGATCCCTTGACATTCAGGTGTGTTGACTAGAACGTATCACAGGCAGGGAGTGTGCTGTCACAGGCACCTGCTAACAATATGGACAGGGAATTGTGGGGTTTAATTCTGTGCACTGAAGTTTCCTATTGTACATTCTTCAGGGATAGAAATAGCTCAGGAGCCAGACTGTAGAGGGAATTGGTTGGTCATGTCAAGGTGCTGATTATCATAGCACCATCATGGAATTGCCACAGTTGGAAAAGACCTCTAAGATCATCTAGTCCAACTACCATCACCCCACGAACCCATGTCCCTCAGTACAACATCCAAACATTTCTTGAATGCCTCCAGAGTTGCTGATTGCTCTACCTCTCTGGGCAGCCTGTGCCAGTGCCTGACCACTTTTTCAGGGAATGTTTTTTTCCTAATATTCAACCTGAACCTCCCTTCGTACAGCTTGAGGCCGTTCCCACTCATCCTGTTGCTGGTTACGCTGGAGAAGAACTAACCCCCACCTTGCCATAGCCTCCTCTCAGGGAGTTACAGAGAGCAAGGAGGTCCCCCCTGAGCTTCCTCTTCTCCAGACTAAACAAACCCAGCTCCCTCAGCCGCTCCTCATAAGACTTGTGCTCCAGACCCCTCACAGCTTCATTGCCCTTCTCTGGACACACTCCAGGGCCTCGATGTCTTTCTTGTAGTTTTGGGTCTTGAGCCCAAAACTGAACACAGTACTCAAGGTGCAGCCTTACGAGGGCTGAGTACAGGGGGATGATCATTTCCCTGCTCCTGCTGGCCATGCTATTCCTGGATGCCATTGGCCTTCTTGTCCACCTTGGCACGCTGCTGGCTCATGTTCAGCTGAGCATCAACCAACATTCCCAGGTCCATTTCCTCTGCACAGCTTTCCAGCCACTCTGCCCCAAGCCTGTAGCATTGCCTGGGTTAGCTGTGACCGAAGTGCAAGACCTGGCACTCGGTCTTGTTGGACTTCATCCCATTGGCCTCAGCCCATGGATCCAGCCTGTCCGGATCCCTCTGTAGGGCCTTCCTACCTCCATACAGATCGACACTTCCTCCCAACTTGGTGTTATCTGCAAACTTACTGAGGGTTTGATACCTTTTGCTGATACTGCTTCAGGAAAATGCAGCTTCCAACAGAGTACAAGAAGTTTTATATCTGACCCTCTCATTATCAGATCCCTAAGTTATTTGACATTAAACTCCCAGGATATACTTCAGATCATTCAGGAAACGCGATTTTCATTTTAAATTATGCTTTTCTAGGAGAAAAAAAGAACAAAAGAGCACACAGTCATTGTTAACTCCCTTTCTCCCTGACCTACTGCCCATGTGAAAGGCAGTCAAATAGCAGAAAAGTGTTCAAGAGAAAGTTAAAAGAATATTTAATACATGTAATGTATCAGGTGTAGAGCTTTCCCTGAAAGGGACAGTCCCTCTCTCTTGTTCCTGGGTGCAGACAACTATGCAACCCCCCATTCCTGGGCCGTATGTTGATAGCTGTGTAGTTCCAGGGAAGGCCTTCTGGCTGACCCTTCGGAAGATCAACGTTTTGTCTTGCAGAGATTTTCCACTGTGGCACACAGTTGAACTGTCTTCCCAGTCCACCTAACTGTGGCTGCACAGTATTTTGTACCTTGTTTGAATGGGGATCCTGCGCTTTCTAACGCGGCCAAGATGGTTGAGCTTTTTTTTCCCATTTTTTTCTTTGTTCTGTCCTTTCCCAAAGATGTTTTATTTTTCACTTTCTGGGCCAGCCTGCAGCTGCTCTGCCCACATCTGGGATTTAATCAGATTACAGTGCATTAGCTGTTTGTTAGCTGGATGGGAAGGAGAGCGGGGAGCCAGAACTGAGTTTATAGCCAAGGGGTGTAGGGCAGACAGAGGTCTGGGGATATGTCACAGGATTTAACTAGGCTTTTCTGTGTTTCCTTAGCATGTAAGAATGAGTTTCAGAGCTGGGTTGTTTGAGGTAAGAAGCCAGGCTGCTCAGGAGAACATGGTGTCTTGAAAAGCCTCAGAACTGTAGATACTACCCTCATGTATTGGATGTCAGGGTATGGAAGGAGACAACAGGAGTGAAGCCCATGCGTGTTACTTCTTTCCCTTGTGTCCAAATTCAGATCTGATTTTTGGAATTTAAGGATTACCGCTACAAAACCTTAACTGTAATACCAAGAGGTGTGATTGTATTAGGGAAAACAAAAACGCCTTTGTGGGAGAACAAAAAAGTATTCATTTTACGTTGTCTTGGGAGCTGTGATCTGTACATGAAATCCACTCTACAGATAGTGTTTCTTCAGCTAGCTCCAGCTGTCATCATGTTGGTGGTTAATGATGCTTCAGTTAGAAGAACTTAACAGAACTGATAATCAGGAGAGTTCGTAAATCCGAAAAGCAGTGTAAAATGCAGGCTTAAAGCAACGCTGGACTGAAATGTGCTGCTCTTAAAGATGAAGCAGGAAACAGTCTGCATAGAAGTAGGCAATAACATCGTAACATCCTAACAGTAAACACAACCTGGATTTGTGGGCCTACTGCATGATTCTATGCAGATCTTCTCTTCTGTTTCAGTTACGAAGTACAGCAGTGTACTCCAGTTTCCTACTTAGGGTAACATCACTAAAATCAAATCCCTCCTGTGTTTTAGGTGCTGAAGGAAGGATTTACAAGTGATGCTTCAGAGTCAGCAGTCACAAGATCTTGCTGACAAAATTGTCTATTTTTTTGGGTTTTTTTTAGGTTTTTTGCTGCTTTTTTTTTTTTTTTCTGAAGCCAAACTATGAAGTGGGATTCACAGGGGCAGGTCTTCTCGTTCTGTGTTGGTTGTGCAAGGATGGGGTCAGTGGCTGATTCGACAGACCTTGGGGGAATGCTGTTACATATGTTCCTGGAGAAGGAAGAAGAGGCTGTTACTGCCTCTAAGTTTGCCCATCAGAAATAAGAAATATACAGTTCCTGTGTGCTAGCAAAGTGTTTCCCAGTTCTGTATGGACAGCTTGGATCTTACTCCAAAGCTAACCCCTGTGCCTTGTTCATTCTCTTGTGAAACAAGCAACCGCTGGAGGGATGTCACTTCCTTTTGTGTCAGTTGAACAGGATGTGGGTGAACACAGACCCTGTTCATCTATGTACTTTGTTAGGTTTGTACCAGAGCTTCTGAATGTAAGATATGCTGGAAGAAATACCTTCTGGACTCATGTCCTTTAATATGTATTAGACTTGGGGCAAACCCACGCCTTTCTCTGCTCAAGTGAAAGCTACTAAACACCAAGCCTAAATACTTATTCTCTTTCTCCCAGGCTTCGTTATCAGAAGTTTCATGAGAGGATAATTTATTTCAGTGCTTAAGAGGGAGTGTGACTTAGAAGATACTGAAAGCTCGCTTCGAAACAGCCACAGGATTAGCTATGAGCTTGGAAGAGGAGGAAAAAAAAATCTCTTTTATGATAGCAAAAATAAAATAGCCCCCAGGCTTCTGATACAAAAATATTTTGTCCTTGGGTAATGTGACCTGCAGAGAGTTATTGGACCTTCTTAAAACCACAATATGAGGTGATTAGGTTGTTGGATTTTAATTGTAGTTTAGGTGAAGGTTTCTTCCTAACATGTGTGAAGAATATATTTTAATTTTGTTCTGTTTGTGCTTTATTTTCTTAGAGAAAAGTGATTGAAAACCACTAAGATACACTGATATGTATGCAAATGTCACTTTTGCTATTTCTGGTCCTTCTTTCCCAACCCACAAACTCGCAAACAGGAGGGGGAGTCAACTCTTTGAAAGGTTAGATGATGGCAGGACAAGGGGAAATAGTTTTAAGTTGAGGGACGGAAGATTTAGGTTGGATATCAGGGGAAGTTCTTTACCAAGAGAGTGGTGAGGTGCTGGCACAGGCTGCCCAGAGAGGTGGTGGATGCCCCATCCCTGGAGGTGTTCAAGGCCAGGCTGGATGGGGCCCTGGGCAGCCCGGTCTAGTATTAGATATGAAGGTTGATGGCCCTGCATGCAGCAGGGGGGTTGGAGATTCATCATCCTTCAGGTCCCTTCCAACCCCAGCCATTCTAGGATTCTTTGAGCCCGGAACAGGTAGTGAAATGATCAGTCTTTGTACTTTCCAATTGTCGCAATGCTGGACTTGTGTTAAAATCGTGATTGATGCTTTGCACTGCTTTTTTTTTTTTATCTTTCCAAGCTATCCCCATCAGAAGACACCTGTTTTTTTTTAATTAGGTAAAAACTGCTGTACACACTGGATATGTTTAGTGTTTAATCTGCTGAGTAGAGTTGCTGTCATATGTAGTTCCTATTGCTGCCCCATGCCTATTCCTGCAAATATGAAATACCAAGCTTCTTCCTCAGCTCCACTATCTGCCGTTTCTAAAACTTTGATAGTGAAATGCTACCTGCCTAGCACTGTGTATATAGTTAAAAAAAATACAGCAAATACAGCCCTTGTGGCATGTGATTGAACTTTGAGCTTCTTTTCAGATAAAGCTAAAGTTTTCTAAAGCATTTGTATTTCCCAAATCATTTGTATTCATCTGGGCTTTAATCTGTCTCCCCTCAGCCTGCTGAGTATCCTTATGGACATCTTTGTCCTGGAATCGGATCTGAAAGAGCCTTACAGACATTTTCCATGTGGGTAGCCAAAAAAAAAAAGTCTGTCATCTAGATTTGTTTTCATCTGTACTGCTGCAGTGAACACACTTACTGAAGGACACACTAAGCTACAGAAGACGGGTTTGTGTGCTACGGAGCCAGTACCAAGAAAAAGCAAAGTACATGAGCCTGGAATGCGTTGTTGGCTGTAACGTTTCTACAATGCCTCTCTGGCAAGTGTCTGCTGGCCTGGGGCTGGGCCTGGCACCCCTGTGCAGAGCTCTGATGGGGTCACTGGCAGGTGGTGGTGGAATTTGTCACATGGACACATCTGTGTGGTGTTACTACCTGTTCTGGCTTAAGGGAGATCTCATGTCTCCTGTAGTAACCGTGTGCAGCTGGTCCAGTGTTCTTAAATGCAAGTTGAGAAACATTCCTAAGGTTGCTTTTATTTTTTTTCTCTGCCTCTCCTTACAGTTGGTCCGTTAACCATCACTTTTGATGTGCTCCCTAGTGAAAGAATTATCATCCAAAAAAATCCTTTTGTTCAGTCTGGAGGCCACTACAGACCACCTCACTGCTTGCCCCGCTACAAGTCAGCCATCCTAATAGCATACAGTAACCAGGAGAAATACCTTCACCATCTTCTCTACTACATTCATCCTTTCTTGCAGCGCCAGCAGCTCAGCTACAGAATCTACTTGATTCAGCAGGTAAATCTAAATCAAATATGCCTGGTGGTGTGGCCGAGTTTTCCACATGAAAGGTTAGGTTCTGAACAAGAAATGTGAATCTTCTAACATGGAAGTACCATTTTATGCCTGGGTCGAGCTGTTAAATTACATACCATCATACCTCCATGGCTGCCACTGATTGAAATATCTCAACACTTGTCAAGATCATTGTCCTGCTATTGATTTGTTGTGTTAGGGTTTTTTTTTTCCTCCCAGGAGGGATAAAGCTGTCATTAAGTGGTAACTTGTATTTTCAGCTCTTCAGGAGTTGAATGTGAGTCGTCTGTCGGTGGCTTGTCAGTACAGTAAACAGCTGAGTAAAACTGTTGAGATTAAATGTTAAGATGGAGTTGGATATTTTTAGACTATATCAAGTGAAAACATCTGGCTTGACCTTGCTGTTTGCCACGGGCCATGAAGGTTAAACAGCCATTAGTAACTGATGATGGATTGATGTTGCAAAAGATCAGTGGGGAGAGGGAAAGTTTGGGTTTTGTTGATTAAAACTGATAGATTAAAGCTGATTGGGAGGGAGGAGGCTTCTTGTTTGTGACAGAGATCTTTTTTCTCCTTTCTAAGCTTTAGTAAGAAGTAATCGGGATAGAAGTGTTAGATTGCTCATGTATGTCAACCTGAGGACTTAATGTTCTGGACTCTTAAAAGTCTGCCTTCTTCATATGCCAGCAATAAATAGCACCTGACACATCACTGATTTACAATAGCAAAGAACATTTTGAAGAGAGTGGATAATCTAGGGGATGAAATTCACAGACAATAGTAATTCACTCCAGTGTCATTCACCTATGTAAGGCTTTTGCACTGACATCCACTGTAATTGAGTTCTCCCATTTTGTTGTTTTGGTGGGGAAACGTAAATCTTATTTTCCAGGTGGGGAATGGCACGTTTAACCGAGCAAAGTTACTTAATGTTGGTGTCCGGGAAGCCCTGAAGGATGAAGACTGGGACTGCCTCCTTCTGCATGATGTGGACCTGGTACCTGAGAATGATTATAATCTCTACGTCTGTGACGAATACTATCCCAAACATATGGCTAGTGCCATGGATAAATTTCAGTACAAGTAAGTGCTTCTATTTGCTTTGGAATTTATGTATTTTACTCTTCTTTCCAAATGGATAGCATGAATGTGAGAAATGAAAGATCCAACCTTCAAGAAGTGGGAGTTTTCATTTTCTGTTTTAGCACTAGTGGCTTCTCCAGTAAGAGGAGCTGCTGACCTAAACATGCAATCTTGAACAATTCCATGTAATTTCCGGCTCCGTTGTTAGCTCAGCTTGGCAAATAACTGGCAGATTTCTTTTTGTTTCCACAAATGGGATGGTATGGGATGGTAATTACTAGAGTATGTGGAAGATACTGAAGAATGTGGAAGATTTTGGGAGGTGGCTGAATCACCATCCCTGCGTGTGTTTAAAAACCATTTGGATGTGGTGCTCAGGGACATGATTTAGCAGAGGGTTGTTAGAGTTAGGGTAGTATGGTTAGTTTGTGGTTGGACTTGGATCTTGAAGCTCTTTGCCAACCTGAGCAATTCTATGATTCTATACGTAGTACAGTATAGGTGTTTGTGTCTATAGGACTGTTATTAGCCCTCAGGCTGATGCTTTTTTTTTTTTTCCCCCTTACTATTTTAGCCTTCCATATAAGTCGTTTTTTGGAGGTGTATCTGCTTTGACTCCAGAGCACTACATGAAGATGAATGGGTTTCCAAACACATACTGGGGCCATGGTGGTGAAACCGATGACATTGCTGCCAGGTACTGATTCACAAGACAGGCTTAAAGTAGAACCAGACTGCCTTGTGAAACATGGAGCATTACTGCAAGAGAGGAACTAAAAGACTCTGTTCCTTAACATGCTTGCGGTAGCACTGTAATCCAGATGCTGTTGGCAGTGGGCATGATTGCTGTCAGAAAATACTCAGAATCTATGACTAATCTTCATGTGCTGGGACAACAAAGCTTTCTGCAGATACTGGGGGACTTCGTGTTACTTGGCATCTTTGTGCCTGCACTTGCACTCGTGTGCTTCCAAGGGGTTATAACCAGCAATAGTTGACACACTGTGACTCCAATGACATGAATAGCCCCAAGGAAAGGAATCTGTAAACTTGATAAACAAGAAAATCAAGGAGTATTTATTAATTCCCAAGCAGATCTGAATTTACGTTAGGCACATGGGTTGCTCCAAATGCTACCTAGTCACTAATACTCAAAATTCCTTGTGTTCCTTAATTCCAACTTCTGCCTTCAGTGCTGAGTGATGGAGAAGTCTGTGAACTATTGTGAGTGGCAGCACAAGCTGACAGTATTTTTTTTTCTTCTTGTATGTTGGTTGCTATGGCAGCAAGTGAACGCAATGAGTTTAGTTTCAGGTACTTTGCCTAATGCAGATTCTTCAAGTACAAAATCACAACTGTATCTTTTTTCACCTTTGTAGTTGCACTGTGTACCATCTTGCACTGAGGCAAGCTAATAGGGTAGTTAAAAAAAAAAACAAAACTAAACTGATAATAAAGGCCTTATGCTTTTTTGGTCTTGTACAGCATTACAGTTATGGTGAAATGTTCTGGTTGAGAACTCTAGCTGTTTTAAACAGCAGTGTTCTTCTGGGAATTGAAATCAGGTTAACATAGAAATCCTTCTCTGCCTTTCGGAGCAAGCTAGCTAAAATAGTATATAGGTTGCTCTGAAAGTAATGCCTCCTATTTATTTCCCTGAAAACTACAACAGCTACAAAGAAGCACAGTAATGCTATTTGATAGGGCAGATTCTCAGCTATAAAACACTGTTTTTCAACCTAGTAACCACCATTAGCTATGCTTTTGTTTGTGGGGTTTTTTTGCCAGTGATGAACAAGAGCCTGCATGCTGCAGTCATAAAAATCTGCACAGTGGAGGTGATGCGCTGTTTCACGTTTGCTGTGATGGTGCTGTTACTAGGAAAATGTTGCTCATTTTTCATTGACCAAAACAGGGAAGTCAGAAGTTGCCAAATCTGGACTATGTGGTGGGTGTGATAAGACAGTCCAGGCAAGACTGGCAGTGTGCACAATGGTCTTTGAATGGTATGGGGCCATGGCATTATTGTGTTGCAAGAGAAAAAGGTATTCTTCTCTGGCCTTACTCTGGATGCTCAAGCCTTCAGCTTAGTCAGTATTCCAATGCAGTGATCAGAGCTGATGGTTTCTCTGAGTTCCAGGAAGTCTGAAAGGATCACCCCTTTCCTATCCCAAAACGGGCTTTACCTGCTGAGGACTGTGCCTTATGTTTCTTTGATGGCAAATTCACCCGTCACCACTCTGGGTTGCTGTTCTGACTCTGGCTTGTAGTGGTGATGCCATGTCGTGTCATTGGTAATAATGTGATGACAGGAAACTCTCACCTTCAGCCTTGGATTGGTTCAGTATGTCCTGTCAAGCTTGTGTATGGTGTTCTTTCTGTTCCTCTGTGAGTAAGACCTACCCGGTGTGCAAATCTTGTGAAATTCCAATGCAACAAGGTGCCTTGTGTAAAACTGAAATACATATTAGTGTGCCATTACTGCCAATGAAATGTTGAAGTCATTTTCTATTTCTAGGTAAACAAATACTTTCAGTTCTGTAGCCTCTTCCAGCTTTGGAGCATTCCCAATTCAGTGCAGCTCGCTGTTGCACCAGGTCACAACAGAAGGCAATCAAATGCTGCAGACATGCCAGTTAGATAACCTAAATTGAGCACAATTTCATTCTTCTGCAATGAAAATTCCTGTGAATATGAGAGGTCCTCTGTGGTAAACAGAGGCTTGCTATGTCTAACAGTATTACTGTCAATTTCTGTTGGTAAGCTAACATAGATGCCATCAGTAATTAATTGCTTAAAGTCAGTCATTCAAAGTGCAATTGTTAGCTGGCAATGACATCCTTATACCTAAGTAAACACTTTATTCTTCCTTTTAAAGGATCCAGTTAGCAGGCATGAGAATTGTCCGGACCCCACCGCACCTTGGACGCTACAAAGTCATGGACTACAACAGAGAGACAGAAGAGCCTTGGAGAAGGTAATTGTTCCAGAGAGGGCAGCTCAGAGACTGCTCCTTGTGGCAGGCTGTTAGCTCATCATCCTTAAGAAAGGCAGGAAGTAAACCTCACGCCACTGCTTATTTTTCTGTTTTAATGCTGCTATTTAAAGAAAGCTCCCAGTTAGCTTCTCTTGAGCTGTGCTGCTCACATCTCTGTGTTAGAAGGGTAGATGCACTTCTAGTTTCCTACTTCTTACTCAGTGAGAAGTTAAGGATATTTGTTAGCCAGGCAGCTAGCAAGCATCAAACTTCAGCATCAAATTATTCAGGGAAAACATCATCTCAGTCTGTCTTACAAACCAGGAGGTTTCTGTTTGAAGAGGCTTTTTGTGCAGATCTACAATGTGTCATTAAAATAGCGGAAAGCAGTACTGTAGTTTGAGGAGATGATTAAGGTGCCTGACAGACCTTAGCAAAGACCCACTTTTATACAAAAGCTGTGGAAGAGAGTGTTGGGGCAAGTGTGAAGGCTTCTTGTAGTGACAGCACAGATTTCCCTCCCTCCTCTTAAACTGAGGTTTCCATAACAACTCTGTCTTAAACCTACTTATTGCAGTCTGTGTTCATCATTCTTGCAAGCCTCGCTGTTGTGCTTCCGGCTCTCCTTGCTTGCTACCAGGTTTTGTTTTGGGTTTGTTTGGTTTTTTTCTAGAATCCAGTCGCTGCCCCCTTAGGTCTCCCTTTCTGATTAGGATCCACTCCATGCTGTCCTCATTGTTTATTACACTCAGCACAAAGTTCAACCCAACCCTGTTAAGCATCCTCTCCTTCTGGTTTGTAATTATAGGAAGAGGATTTTCTTGTGGCTTTGCTGACAGCTTTCATCTGCTAAACCTTTGCCCTCTAGAATACTATTTCTTCTGCTACCTCTATTCAAAGCATCGGTTGTTATCATCACTTTTGTTCTTTTCTCTAATGGAAACTCTTCTCCTTTCTTCAGGCCTGCTTCCTACCACAACACTGGAAAAACTTGGAAGGATGATGGGATGAACTCTTTGGAGTTCAAGCTCCTTTCCAGAACAGAGCATCCTCTTTATACCAACATTACTGTGGACATTGGATATGTTCCCCCCTTTTCTTAAGATAATGGAAACTATAAAGTGGAGTTTGAAGTCACTGTAGCAGCATGGTTATGGGTATTCAGCCTCTACCTCTGGCTGTGGTGCAGAATCTGCAGCACCTGAGGCTAATCCTGTTGTCTTTAATACATTGAACTTTTCTTTGGATTATAGGACACTTTGAAGAAAAGGTTTCAGGAATGAGACGTGATAGCTACAAACAGGATCTGGCTTACTGTAAAAGTCCTTTAAAGCACTGTAAGACTACTGAGCCAAATCTACCTGTCATCCCTCAGGCTGCAGAGAGACTGTCTCCTTGATAAGTTGACCCAGGTTTTCTGGAACCTTTGTTCCATAATGGGATGGTTCTGTCCTGCTGCTTACTCAACTGGCCGCTCTGTCAGCCCTCTGAAATGCTGTATTTTGAGAAAGAACTTACTTAGTGTTGAAACCTATTACAGTTCTGTAAATATTCTTTGTGAATGTGTCAAGAAAGTTGAGGTGTTCGTTTGGATTAAGATTTTTCTAGAGTATTTAATAAGACTTTCTCCTTTAATAAAGTTGCCCTAAAGTTAGGTGAAACTAGAGCTTAAATTCCTGGTTGTCTGGCCACATTACGAATGAGCATGTGAGTTCTTACTGTAGCCATAAGTAATTCACATCTGAAGAGACCTCACACTGTCAGCTATGCTCAGCAGATGGAAATTAATCTACCACTTCAGCCATTGCTCAAATGTTAATTATCTCACAAGGTTGATTTGTATTCAATTAAAACACTTCTGAGAAATGAAATACTAGAGGAAAAATTAAGTCAAATATGCTAACAGTAGAGCCATGACCCTGGCAAACATGCATTTGTACTTACCTGACAGTAAGGCCAACAGTCTGTCCTACATCTTGCCCTTTTTCTCATCTCTGTCAGTCAATCAGTAGCACTGCCTACAAGCCCCAATTATTCTGCTAGTGTTACCTCATTTTTTTTATGTGTGTGTATATATATATACACACACACACACTAGAGTCAAATTCCTGTTCTCTGTTCACTAAAAAGCTGCATCTATCACCCTAATACCCAAGAATCTATTAAAGGCTTCATTTTTCCCTACAGTTAGAGTAATACATGTCAGCCAGAGATAAAGGAATTCTATAACATGAAGTTGTTTATTTGTCGTGTAATTCTTAATTCAATTTCTAAAAGAAAATCCCCCATCTCTGCAGCTGCCTGCAGGGACTGTGTGTCCAACAGGCATGGATAAAGACAGATCAGGTGCAATAAGGAGTTTTTCTAATCAGAGTTTTAGCAGAAATCCCCAAGCATACTGGAACAGCTATCCATACCGCTCTTATAAAAAAAAAAAACAAGAATGAGAAACAGCAACAGCTTTGTTGGGTACACAGATATGCATGCTGCTAACAGTATGGCCTAAGCCATGAAAGAACGAAGAGTGGCAGCAGTTGTTCTCCATCTCACACAGTTAGCCTGCACGCTTCCTTCAGCTCTCTCCAGAATAATGCATAACCTGCAGGCTACTGCAGAATTAAATGAGACTTCCATTTTGCTTTACGACACTTGAGTACTCCTACTACATGGTGAGCTGAGCTTACAAAAAGACAGATGCCTTTTGAATTAAGCAGATTATATATATTTTATTGAGAGATTTTTAACATTTCTCCCCTGTTACCATTATTGCCATTTCCATGCCACAAGCAGTTTTTCTTCAGGCTGGAACAAATTAGTTTTTCTCAACAAGTTTATAGATGTAAAAAAAAAACAAAAAAAAACCCCCTTGTGCTTTTAAGGGGAAAAGACTGGCCTGCTCCTTTTGAAGTCTTGGCAGTGTCACCTTCCTACTTCAAACTGGAAGTTTAGGAATAGTTTTAAGAAATACTTTTTTCAGGAGACTTAAGTCCTTCTATTGGACCAGCCCAAACAAGGAAGCTTACAAACATCCCAGCAGAAAGTGCATAGAAGAACACCAGGGCCTGCCCATGGGTCAGTCCACCTCTCCAGTCCTCAGAAAATGAGCTGCTCTGCTGACCAATTAGATGCCATGCAGAAAAACATTCTTCTGTGCTGCTGAAGTACTCTTTCGAGCAGAGCGCTGCAAGTCATCTGCTGTACCACCAACCACAAACAATATCTGCTGCCATTTCCTAAAACCCACGTGGCGCTCACCCCTACGAGATCTTTAGCTGCATGCTGAAATCTACTGTGATGTTGATGTATAAAGGGTTATGTTCCACTGACAGCAGTCTATAGGAACAGGAATTCAACCCATCTGTTTTCCATGTTCTAGATACTTGGCGCAGAAGCTTCATCCTGAGGACAGAGTAGAGGAGAAAATCATTACATCAGCACAAAACCAAACTCTGTAAGAGGAGTTCTGAGCTCTCTCCCATGTCCAGTAATCTTAGAGATAGATAGACAGAAAATGGCTGTAGCTCTATCTATCTACTGGGAATGTAAATTCATGCTTTTCTTGTCCTCAGCGTGGACACAGGGAAACAGTCCTTCAGCATAAGGAAGAGGGGTGTAAGTAATCTCTGAAATAATATTCTAAAAATCCTATCCATGTGACTATAGATTCAGAAGGTTCTATGGAACATTACCCAGTCAACTACAGGCAGATCTCATGCACAGAACAGCTGCCAGCATGTGATGTCACAGTCATGTTTCCCAGAGTGTGGTACCACGAGATGCCCATTTTACCTAGAACAAAGACCTGGGCCACCAGCTGCCTGGCTCCTAGCCACCTACCAAGACAACGTAAGATGGAACACTGCTCTTAACTCACCTCTCTCTGTTCTCCTCATTGCCATGGTCACGGCTGTGGAAGATCATCGTGTATCTGGCTACATCAGCAGATGGCCTCATCACTCGCATCTTCTGCATCTCAACCCTGCAAGAAACAGTTGTGCCACATGCAAGATACCACCTATAGGCCAGCTCTTAAGAAATGACATTCTGAGACTTCAGCTCTGTTAGATGCCATGGAAGCAAGCTTATAAAACTGTAGGCAACTCATCATCATCATCTCTTCCACACTCTCTTTTGCTGTAGAAACAGAGCTCAGAGTTGGGTTTCTGTACAGCAGGTCCAGGAGGGTGACAGATACCTTTGTCTTTTGAAGAGAAACACGTAGCTATTACAGCAGAGATCATGTAGAGTTTGCTTTAAATACATGTTTTACAACAGAATCCATTTAAATTAGTATGGTCTGGTCTAGTTTTATTTCCGTGCATTAACCTAGGAGGTCTGTACAAAAACTGCATGTTTTGCAACAAGTTAGTTTCAACTAACGTAGTGAAGCCCCTACACATAGTTCTCCACTAAAAAGAGGAAAGGAGCTTGTTTTCCTGTGGTTTGCAGACAGCTCCACAATTTTGAACTTTTTTTCTTCGTGTGAATAACCTCTTTATGAAAACAGGGCCAGAAACGTTAACTTGCATGCATGGATTTGAATGTCCAACACTTGACTGGAAGTTTTGGCTTTAAATGTTATCTGTGGAGCACAACAATTTTGCTCTGTCAGCAGCAGAAAGGGCCAAGTTTTATGACAGTCAATTTAAGGAATAGCCCAGGTCTTTTCCAGTCACACCAGCAGCTGAAAGAGCAGCAGGAAACAAAGACTGAAGAAGCAGGCCCTACAGCTCTCCAATAACCATAGCAGTAAATTATCAAGAACAACAGATGATGTGAAAATCTTTGTAATGCTCACTGTAGGGAGGAGCTAGGAAGAAAGCACTGCATTTAGCATAAAAGCTAATCAGTAGAAAGTAGCAGCACTGCAGCCCTCAGTTCTTGAAAATACTGCAGCGGATGGTGCCATCTGCTGCCTTCGCAGAGGAAGGCTGCAATGATCTCTGTACTATGACCTACTGAGAAAGGAAGCTTCCCATTTGCTACCACTACAAACACTGTAACCAGCACAGACGGAAATCTACCCAGGAAGAAAGACATGAGCCGGAGTGCACTGCAGTCGGCCTTAGCCCATAGAATTTAGTTACCACACCATAAGACTGCAACATCCAGGAAGTTGTCAGGTGCCAGCACAAGCTAGTATCACTTTTGATTCCAAGCGCTTGCAAACGCCTCCAAGTTCCACCCATCTACTGCACAGCTAATGTGCACACAAACATTTGAAAGAATACCAGTAGCATGTTTGTTTGCTCATTAACTCAAGAGGCTGGAGAATAGGATGATACTAACCATCCCTTGCCGCTAAAAAAGCCAGCCTCTGAGCTGTCGCAGGGAAGCAGACGGCTCTAGGTATAGACTAGGGGGTGGGATGGGAGTTGTTACGAAGACAGGACAGAAATCCATGTCACCATATAGACCTCTTAGATTTTTTGAGACACAGCTGACTGATGTCCTAACTTAAACACGCTTGATTTCATCAGTCTAATTATTTAACATCACCAGGAGCATGGCTTTTACACCTCCAAAATGTTTTGCATATTTAAACAACTGAAAAGGGTAAACGTGTAAGGATGACAGGGTATTCCCAAGTTACAAACTGACACTTTGTAAGAGCAAAAGGTACATGGATATACGCACAGTCTTTCTAAAATGCAAATTATTCACTGTCTTAACTACAGTCAGTACCACCTACAAGCTAAGCTCTGCTCAGATAAAGTTAGGGTAGTCAATGAGTGAATTTAAAACTCCCACACTCTCACAAAAGGAGTGGATCTTGCCACTATAGCAAACACTACTCCAGACTTTGAATCTGATTTTGGTTACAGCCCATTTCCAAAGTGGAACAAAAACGCTCTGTGGCTGAAACAAAAAAAGCAAAAATCAATGAACAAAAACATACCAGCAGTTCTGTCAGGAGAAAGACCAGGTTGTAGATTTGCCTAATCTTTTTGAAGAGGAAGCCATACGCAGAACTACGTCTTCACACTCCAAATCCCCATACAGCAATACTGTTTTGGAGTTCTGTAGCGTTTCACCTTTGAGGGCCAGGTTGAAGTCGCACAGCTTTTACTTATTTTTTGAACCCAGCTCCTCCCCTTCTCACACCCATTTCCATCCAGCCTTCTTTTTACCTGATTCGAAGGTCGTCATCTTCTCCACCCCAACCCCAATAGTTGTTAGAGAATCCATTCACCTTGGAAAACTGGTCTCTTGTTAGAGCTGTTACACCTCCGAAATATCCCTGGTAACGTAACCTAGAAGTACACAGGAAGAGAAAATGAAGAACTAAAAGGTTGAGTTATACCAACAATGAAAATACCATATAGAAACTCTTGAACTAGACCTGTCTTTTGCAGAGTTCACAATGCACAAACCTGTGATGTAGGTCCTGTTCTCTTACGCTTTTCACAAAAAGACAGTGATTTGCTTTAGGCCAGAAGAGCCCTCCAACTGAAAGAATTGAGCTTTCCTAATTAAAATTGCCTTATACACCTCCCCTTGCTAATCAAAAAGGCTCTTCTCCTCAAGAATTCTGATAAGTAGAAAAGGAACAACGCAAAGCAATATACCAGAAGGAACAAGAGCTGCTCCTCTGTAGTAACAACAGCAAGCTACTGACTACCTTAGAGCCGAATCACACAACCTTTAAATGGAAACAGACCATATACAACAGGGAGCACGTGCTACAGGAATTCAGCTCAAGGCAAGAGCAGTTCCAAGGTGGGGTGCAGTGCAAGTTGCTTTACAACATAAATGTCACAGAACTCAACTCTAAAAGTTTAATTTTTAATTTCTACTGTCCTTGTCCAGGAAACTGTATCTACTTTAAAATGGTAATTACATACCATGTTTATCTTACACCGTTTTGATAATTACTTTTTATGACACCCTCCACTTTCTTGGCCCTTAAGATAAGCATTACGAGACAACTGCTAAATTGCCACTTCCAGCCTCAGAGGCAAATGGCTACAGATTGCACTTTGATACCCAAACGTGCACAAACCTAAACAGATGAACAAATTGGCAGCGCTGGCAAAAGAGCAGTGTTTAGCACTATTTCTGGTTTACCATGAATCTGTTAAAGACAAAAAAAAGACACTGTTTTTTCTCTGAGGCTGGCTGATTTCTACTCCCATCACAGAAGCAGCTTGCTACAGGGTAAGTTGCTGAGAATCTGGTCCACTTGGGTTTTGAGCATCTCCAAGAACAGAGATGCCACAACCACTCTATGCAGCTGGTTCCAGTGTCTGATCACCTTCCAAAGTAAAAATGCTCTGTCTCCCATTTAAATTAGATTTCCTGTATTTCAGTTTGCATCCATCGTCTCTTGCCTTTTGCTAAGAAGAGTCTGGCTCTACCTTCCGCCAAATGTTTAAATACATCGGTAGGATCTCTCTTGAGCTGCCACAGCACCAACTCTCTGCCTCTCTACATGTCAGATGCTCCAGTTCCTTGATTTTCTTCATGGTCCTTCTCCGGTCTCACTCCGGTAGTCCACATCTTAATTATACCAGGGAGCAGAGCTAGACAGAGCACTCCAGTATCTTCTCACCAGTGTTGAATAGAGGGCAACAACTGCCGTCTCAGACTGCTGAGGATACCCCCCTTCAACAGCCCACAGTGCTATCTGCTGTCATTGCCACAAGGACGCATTGCTGGCTGATGTTCAACTTTGCAGAAATGGACTAAGGAGTTGGTACTGGTGGGCACAAAGCTGCTTTCCAGACAGTCTCCAGCATGCACTTCCTCCTCAGGTGCAGGACTCCACAGTCCCTTTTGCTGAACTTGAGATTCCTGTGGTGTACTGACCACCCCCCCCTCCAAGCTTTGTATCTTCTTCAAACTTGCTGAGGGTGTTTTTTGCCCCACTGTACAGGGCAATGATGAAGATGTTAAGCAGTATCATTCCCCATATTGGCCCCAGGGTACATATACCACTAGTGACTGACATCCAGCTGGAAAGTATTATTCTGTAGAGAGGGAATGTACAAGTTCTCCTTTCTCATGCGTTTAGTCAAGGAAACCCAGAGGCGAAGCAGACCTTTACATCAAAGCGCTTGCAATCAGCTTTTGTAAAACCCACTTCTAATTAATAGTTAGACTGACACAGCGTAAGAGGCGAATCTTGAAAGAAACACATTCAATGAATGAAACCACTCTAGTCATTAAATTCATCAAGATCAGGAGCCTTTTTTCCTCTAACATGAACTAAACTTGACTTTTTGTTTTTAGTTATTTACATCATAGTAGCATTTAAGAGATCAATTTTAAACCAGAACAATGCTGCATTAGATGCTGTATAAGCAGATAATTAAATGACAACCCTCATGCTTGGCAGATTCTAATGCTTGTGCAGATCTCAACAGCAGAAGTTACCTCTCCGACAACTAAAGATACGTGGCAATTTTTATTAGCACAATCCCAAGATCATCCTGTCAAGCCACAGAACCAAGAGAAGGCAAATGTATTTCTAGCTTAGACATAAGGTCTGTGGTATGTTGCTTTCCTCTCACAACACCCCCGGAAACCAGAAGTATCATTCTTATGGGTGATCACACAGCTAACTTCAAAGATATCTGTGTCAAGATCTTCTGTTAGAAATCACTCCAGAGGGGTGGAGCATTACCACCAGAAACGTGGTGTCAGATGGAAGGAAGCACTCAGGTGTACAGCTTGATAAAAAGAAGGACAATACCACATTCATGGTTTCTACCTGTATCCAGTACTGTTCCGGCCAACTACAAGGTGCTTTGGTTGTCTGTCACACATGTAAATATTGAAGTCATTCTCTGGCACCAGATCCACATCATGGAAAATGAAACAGTCCCAGTTCTCTTCTTTTAGGGCCTCTAGGTATCCCACGTTCAGCAGTTTAGCTCTATTAAATTTGTTGCTGCCAGCCTGTGGAGAGGAACAGAAAAAGCCCTCACAAATGTGTCAACTAGAAAATGTGTTAACTAGATCCGTTCCCAGGCTTTTCTTCTAATCACACAGCTGACAACCACATTTGTGCTCCACAGTCTTTGGATCAATAACTGTATGAAGTACAACTCTATAACATTAGATATAGCATCAGAGCCAATGATGCAAAGTGTTTCTTAAGCCTCTACACAGGTAGGGACAGGAAAGTCTACAGCTATGGGGCCACCAGAAGTATGCGTGTTGTCCAATGCAATCCCACTACTATTGCTGCTTCTCCCCTGTTACTCCATCAAGCTGCATAACAAAGAGGTATCCATAAACAATCCATGCAGCTGTGTTAGTAAGACTTTCGGAAGCTTAAAAAAAATTACTCCCATAGTTACTGGTTTATAGATGTCAGAGCACTCAACACAGGTGATTTATGCTTGTCCCCTTAGTTTAGATAACAGCAGTGCTTAAGAAGTTCTAAGAAGTTCTGTATTTCCTTAAGCTACACAGTAGGTGGCAGAGTGGGAAAAAAAAATGAGAGTCTCTTCCTTTTTAACTCCAGCCTATAACCTAATTATTAGGCTGCACAGGGACTCCTCCTAGCACAGAGCTTCACTTCACTTTTACTAATCTTCATCATTTGCTTATACAGCAAAACAGTGCATCTTCACTTTTCAAAACTATCATTTTTCCACCTTTTAGATACATACATTCGTACATTTACATGGCAGTTTTGTAAGCTTACCACGACACCACTGATTCTGAAACAACGGGGCTGCTTATATTGCTATATATTTTTTTCTGGACTGTACAGACTATAATCTGTCTACAGAACACTTCATACTCCTGAGAACTTGGTGATAAGTTGCCTCTAAAATGGTGGTGAGGCATTGGAACAGGTTGCTCAGAGAAGTGGTGGAATCCCCACCCCTGGAGGTACTCAAAAAACACGTAGATGTGGCACTGTGGGACACGGCTTAGCAGGCACGGTGGGGATGGGCTGATGGTTGGACTAGATGACCTTAGAGGTCTTTTCCAACCTTAATGATTCTGTGATTCCCAGTTGGCACTTAGAATCAAAGGGCCTGGCTACACACTCCTAGAAAGCAAGAGGCCTGTCATTTTCTGTAATTGGCAACTTGATGTACTTAGAAAAGTAAAAAAGTAACTTTTGAGAGGGAAGGCTTCTTTGCTTAGAAGCCACCCAGACAGAAAGAGGATGCACAGAAAATAGAAACTGGCCTCTCCAAACTGAGGGAAGGGTAGTTGCAGGGAAAAGCAGT
Organism: Alectoris magna; assembly: GCA_030625065.1. Lineage (NCBI taxonomy): Eukaryota > Metazoa > Chordata > Aves > Galliformes > Phasianidae > Alectoris > Alectoris magna. Next base: position 115,946,981 of record CM060560.1, read on the forward strand.
TGCATACAAAGTGTGTTTCAACATTCCAGTACGTAACACTTTGCTGCAAAGGTAATTTGCTCACCATTACCAACTGCCATTTTCTCCTTGCACAAAGGTAAATTATGAGCTTTATGGCTCACCATAACGTCCACTTCAGGAAACACAGCCTGTACTGAGAAATTGAGAGGGGTACATCAGTTGCTTCCATTCTGCGTCAAGGAAAAAAAAAAATGTACTTTCAAAGATGTGACTAATCCAGAAATCTACGATGTCAAAGTCCTGAGTAGTTTCAAGTGCAGAACAGTAAAAAGAAATCTATCAGAACACTTTCTCCTAATCATAGATAACTGGGTGAGCAACAGAACAATTCAGATGACTAGTATAGTACATACAGAGAACTTCGCTTGTGCATCAAATCCAGACTAGTTCAGCAGCAACATCTACCACTGGTTGGTTGCGTCTCGGTCACCAGCAGTCAGCCAACACAGCCCCCTCCTGCACAAAGGCTGTCAAACAACAGTAAGACGGCTTTCCACAGGAGGCTGTTTCAGTGCTGACCATATGCTAAACACATAGCAAAGTCTCCTCTCATCTGCTACGCAAGACAGAATTCTCCTCCTTACTTTCAACGGAAGAAGAATTCTGTCTAAGTGACAAACTTATTTTGGAAAAGGTATCACTCACACTTTAGAGATTACAAACTCACATTATTTTCAGTACTGAGCTCCTTCATGTATGGACATTTGTTACAGCAAAATACGGTTTCTGAAAGGTTACAAGTAACATTTGGAAAAAAATACAAAAGGACCACTACTTAATCTTTCTCCAAAGCAAGCTCTGTTTATTTTCATGGTTAAATCCTGGTCTTATCTATTTCTTTCCCACAAGATGTGTAAAGCAACTATAGACATCACAAACAGAGGGTAAAAACAGATTTGCCATAAAAGTGTTTTGGCTAGACTCACCTTCCAGCATTGGGGTGTGCCTACCCACAGTGAAAGACAAGCAAGGGACAACAGTCACCCAAGTAAAGCTCTGATAGGATAAGTCTAGACTTGGCATTGCTGCTCGCATCAGACAAAACCTTCAGACTTTTCTATTACTTTCTGCTAACATGACAACAGCCTGCCTTCACCTCATGTACGCTGCTTGCCTGGTGGGTTCCAGGGGAGCAAGGCTCTGGCACAAAGCTGAAGGATCGTGAGGCCAGAGCTGCTGGATCCACCAGCTCTTGGCCAATGGGATGTGTGTGGAAGGACATCTGTATGATAGGTGACGTGTGCCACTAAGCAGTGATCCAGGGGGATGCTTGAGGCATTGCTGCATGTCTGCTCCAAGACAGGCACAGCATCCTCACCCATCTTGCTCCTTAACACCTCCCCATCTGGCCTTGCTAATTGCTGAAGTGATTCAGGAGTTGAATCTGTTGATCCCTATAGGTCCCTTCCAACTCAGGATATTCTATCATTCTACAACTTCAGTAAATGAAGAAAGTACGTCCGTTCTCCCAGTTGTTAGCCACTCTGCTTGCGAGATGCAGCCACTCTTGGTACAGTGACAGTATGCACTAATGCAGAAAAAAAACCCTCACTTTTCTACTCTAGAGGTAGCCACATGGCAACTCTAAATAATAAAGGAATAGCACATTCCTACTGAAAGTAGATCCTGCCATACAACTGAGCAAAAATGTAAGCTTTCACCTAGAATGGGCTCAAGTCCATCCTCTTTAAGTAGAGGAGAAGGGAAACTATACTAATTTATCCCTCCCCCCTCTTCTGTTTCCTGCCACCTGTAAAAATCTGTTTAGAATCAAAGTAAGTACAATTAAAAAGAAATCAAGAAGACAACACACTACAAAAGAGAAATCTGTATTGCTTTTAGCTAATGCGACCAGAACATAAGCACTTAAAAGTCAACTTGGCACAGGTCTGTATGCTCAGATATTAGCCACTGATTCTGCAGAGCTTAAAAGAATGCGAAATAGGAAATTACTCAGTCTTCCAGGAACTAAACTTTCTGCCACAATTGTTTCTTCCCACAAGCGAAGCACATATAAGTGGTAACTGGTGTAACTTAGTTTGAGACAGAAGTACAACTGCAGGACACGTGCTGCTTGCTAAGCATGACAACCAGTAAGCAGACGGGAGAGAAGAGCTAGATACAAACAGCTCCAGGTTTAAAGACAGACAGCATATCAGCCTAGCTGCATGCATGACAGTTGGACCAGCACTGCAAGATGCTTACCTTGAATACTAACTCTGAAACAGTAAGCTTAGACTGAGAAATGAACACTGGCTAAAGACATCGCTTCTTAACATTTCCCTGCTTTTCCAACAGCAGCTGAGATTCTGTAGTGCTACAAACAACGGCTGCAAGCTGCCACTGTGTCCCTCAACAAGCAGAAGCATGCCAAGCAGGCTCAGGAGTGGTGCTACATGGCGGAGGTGGCAGCACACAGCTCTAAGGATCACTGAGTGGAGAGAGACATCCTCCCCACCCTCTGCAGAGCTGTCCCACCTGGTGGATAACGTAGATGCCATATTCCAGCTGCTGCCTCTGCAGGAACGGGTGCAGGTGCTCCAGGAGGTACAGCAGATGCCTCTCGCGGTTGCGGTGCGGGATGAGGATGGCCACACGCTGCAACGCTGAACACTCTGCAGGGTGATATCGGCCCTCGGCCACCTGAGGGTTCTCCTTCTGTACTTCTTCTAGTGTGAGAGATGGACTGAAGGTCAGTTTGCTGGCACCTCCTGTAGGAAAAGGACAACAAGCTTTCCTAATTTGTTTCTGGTAGTGGCTACAGTCCAGTCACCTAATAAAGTACTCTACAATCAGCAAAAGAAACCCAGATTTAAGCCACAATTTTTTTCCTTGTCTGTCAAAGAGAAAGACAGAACAAGAAGAATATTACGTGGGCAGCAGAAAGAGACTGTACTGAGTGTTTAGCTAAACTGATGATGGAGTAGTGATTAAAAAAAACACATACAAATACCAAGACAGGTTTCACCCTGCTGCAGAATTGGCCAGAAACAGCCACCAGGACAAAGCAGAAGAGGAGAACAGCAAAGTGGAAGGAGACATAGGACTGCGCTTGTGAGAAGACATCTCTACTTAAAGTATGAACAAAAGTATCACAGGCTTAATACCACAAATATATAAGAAAACGTACAAAGGCTCTGTAACCAAATGAAATTATCATCACTTCTCATGCAAGGAGCCCCTCCAGACTCAGTAAAGCAGTGAAAGAAGGTAAGCTCTACTGCAGTTCTACAGATGACACAGCTGTAAGCAGTGGAGAGAACTGTCTGCACACTTTTAAATAGCTGTTCAGCAGCCCAGAGTAATGCTTAATACAGATATAAGACTGTCGCAGTATTTTTAAAGCACCATCCATTGTCTTTGTGCTCTCTCAGAATCACTCAAGAGAATATCAAATCTAACTTGCAAGCATGAACATCCTCTCCTTCCTTCATCTTACTGTAAGAGCAACAGGATAGAGGGGTTTGCTCAGAACACATGCCAGGCGATGATGGAGGTAAATACAATCAGTGCACAAAAGGGCTGTAGTGCTGTGAGTTATCAGCATTAACATGGCTCACACTGCTGGATTTCCAATGCCTTCAGCCTTAAAGTGCCTATTTGGACAAGCTTCCTTATGCTAAAAGCTATATTCTGACATTATCCCACAGCAAAGAGCAATGCCCTGTACATCTCCACACTTCATAACCTCAGTTGCATGATATAACCTTGCTGGCTGTGTCCCCTCCCAAGGTCTCACCCACCCTTGACCTATTGGCTGCTACAGGGAAAGAGATGCAAGACAGCAAGCCTTGGCACGGCTCAGCACTAGCCAGAACTGTTTTCAGTGCCATTCTTGCTGCAAATGCAATGCACCATAGCAGCTGCCAGCCCAAGCCAGACACAGCACAATCACTCAGTGCCATGAGCCACCCACCCAAAAGCACTTACTGTAAAATGGTACAGTTGTATTTGTTTCACAGAAAAGCATGTTGTTGAACAGCTGTTTACTGGCTGTTTTATCTGTAAAACAGCTAGTAGGAAAACAAGCAGGCCATACCAAAGTGGATACAAGTTACATCATGTAACTTGTTAGAAGAGAGAGGAAATCCATGTCACTTACGCAGGTACGGAGACAGGGCTGGACAGGGACCCCGAGGCGGCTTTGTTGTAGGAACTTCTTCAGTTAACTTCATCTTTTCTTCCTTCTGACTGTCCTCTTCCTCCTCCAGGCTGATTATCTTTCCAAAATGCTCCCCCACACTCTTAAGTTTAGGAATTGTCTGTCCAGAATCCACAAAGTAGCTGAACACAGCCCATAGCACCATCAAACACACAGATACGAGCAGGAGCACTTTGAACTTATTGAAGAAGTGAAATACATACAAGCTTAAGGCCATCACTCCCCCCTGATCAGCAAAGTGCTTCCTCCCCCAGATCCCACAGCAGGTACCCTGCTGTGTACTCAGTAGGGAAGAAGCCAAAGGTCCCAAGAAGGTTACAGTGTAAAGAAGGGAAGCTGGAAGTAGGGAGGGCAGCTGCACTTCTTGTGGTTCTGTGATTCATGGAACTGCAGTGCTGATTGTTCTTTGAGTGTCAGAAAACATGACTTAACCTGGACCAAAGAGAAGAAAAAAGAAAGGAGTGTTAGTTTCTATTGCCCTCCACTGCTGCCCCTTTGAACTTCATGAAAAGAGCTTATGGCAAGACAGGGAGTGATATCAGAAACACAAGCCAAACATGAAAGCACCAAAATATAAAAGGAACGGCAAGTATGAACAAAGCGATCAACAACTGAGCTTTGGTCCAAGCTCAGCCACAACCAGCTGCGTGACTTTAGGCAAATCACTCTTCTACGTTGTTCCCCACCCCTCCTCTGTCTGGCTTTTATTGTTGGTGTGTGTTTGTTATTTTAAGATCAGAAAGCGCAACAGCTACCCCATGTTATGTCTGTGTGCAGTTCTTGGCAATACACAGGCTTTAGTCTATTTTTACCAAAACTAACACAGCTGCAAGGCAGGGGATGCTGCTGGCTATGAATAAAGCTATCTTCCACCACCAAAATAATAAACACAAGATCACTCTCTTTGGGAAGAAAACAGTTAAATTCTTCAGAGATACCATCCATGTTACACTGCCATACTCAATGCGACATGAAAAACAAAATATTTAATGAGAATCAAAAATCCTTCCCCCATATCTGCTGTCTGCCACCATCACCTTCTTTCTGCATCTTCACTCAGAATTTCTCACCTATGTCCTTCTCCTCTAGCAGTGACAGGACAAGGGGGAAGGGTTTTAAACTAAAAGGGAGATTTTTAGGTGAGATGTTAGGTGGAAACTCTTTACTCAAAGAGCAGTGTGATACTGGCACAGCTGCCCAGAGACCTGTGGGTGCACCATCCCTGGAGGCTTTCAAGGCCAGGCTGGATGAGGCCCCAGACAGCCTGAGCTGGTGGGTGGCAGCCCTGCCAACAGCAGGGGGTAGATACGGATGGGCTTTGAGGTTCCATCCAACCCAAGCCATCCTATAATAAGAAAGCAACAGGACAAGAAAATCCTCCTGCTTTTCAAGGGAAAGTTTTGGCTTTCCAGTGTAAGGTTTACGAGGATCCAATCCTTTATTCTATTTCCTCACCTTTTTAAGAACTTGGTTTTCATACAGGCTTTCACTGCCATCATACTATACAGTTAAAATGCTAATACTTACGCCCAGTGGAGCACAGCAGAGAAAGGATGAAATTTTACTAAAAGAGCACTTTGATACAGAAAACACAAGAAAATTGCCACCTGTAAAAAGAACAAGGACTGATGATAAATGAAGCAAAGGCACTGATGAAAGACAAAGCACATGAATCAGGCTGGATCACAATAGTAGCCCCCCCCAAAACCACGGTTATTTTGCACTAGCTCTCACAATACATAAAGCCCCTTGAGAGGTACCACAGGCAGAAGGAACACAGTAATACTACATTCCTGCTGGTTTAACCCTGATATCTTCTGGAAGTTTGCCGATTTGCACAGATGACCAAATCCCAGCACATCCCAAGTCAGAAGGGACCCACAAGGATCATCGAGTCCAGCCTCTGGGTCCGCATGGGAGCACCCAAAACTCAAACCCTATGTCCAAGATGTACGTGGGAGCCAAACCTGGGACTGATGAGATGACTTACACTACACATTCCCTAAGCTTCCCAGTTTGCTGGGAACTGACAGTCAGTGCAGTGCCCAGGAGGAAAGACACTTAACAGCAAACCTCCTCTCTCCGTGCATCGTACATCCTGCATCAGAGCTGCTCAATGAATCCTTAGTACGGAATTACTCAGCACAGGTCCTGCGCACACCTAGAAGAACACTGCACTCACTGCAGCAGCTACCCCAACACGCCGTGCTCCAACAAATTATCAATCTTCCTTTCACTACAGCCCTGGGCCAAGCAACATTCAGCTATAATACAGCCTAGTATTAAAAACACGGGCACAAAACAGTAGTTATGTTTCAGAATCTCAACAAAAGCCTCAAAGGAAGCCCATCACAAGCCGCAGCATGCTTTCTGACAATGTGCTCGGGCACAGGAACTGCTCTGCACCAACCCACCCAGCAGCCCACCTCTCCTTCTGGTACCCGCCCCAGTGCCTTTGCTATCTATGGCACAGGGTACGACACATTCTGAGGGGTACCACCACTGTTGCAAATCCAATGTGTGCGTCTCCAATGATCCTGAAGCACCCTTTAAATAAACAGCGCTTCTTCTGAACCTGATAGTTCAGAATATTTGAAAACCAAAGACTACAACAGACCCTTCCCTCCACTAAGATTACTATAATCACACTGCCAAGAGCCTGCAAGTATCGGCTCTTGAAAACAAACAAACACTGTGGTAGATGTGGAGGTCTGACTGTTTTTCTTCTGCCCCTACAAAGCTCAGAGGTAGCATTTTGGGAATACACCACCACATCTCAAGAAGAGAGTGTTCATTTTCTAGCAAGCACAACCTTCCATTTCAGCCTGGAAAAATCGGTAAGAAAGCACCTGCTGCTTCACAGTTAAGAAAAAAAATCGAAGTTTGATAAGGGCTCAAACGGAACGTGGATTAAAAGTGGTTAAAAAGCTCCCCAAGAGCCTCAACTCGATCAATTTCTTTAACAGAGATTTGGGAAAATGCTCCCTAACCAGAGAATGAGCTGCAGATAGAACTATTATATATCAAACACCACGGGGAAAAAGTATGAGACAGGAAAGGAAGAGCTGACTGGAATGAAAGTAACAGGAAAACCACAGGAAAGGAATGGAAGACAAAAATGCTGAGATTTGCAAAGAACTTATCTTATTTCAGTAAAGAGATTTACTTGCTATATCTTGCTAAGCCTTGCTGTCAGACACACTATAATAAAATTAGTTGCAGCCATGAAACCCTGAGAGGTGACAGCAGAAATACTGTATTCAAACACATTAAGTAATTCCAGTTTCAAGCTCGACTAATGAGCAGAAAACAGTAATATTTGTTTTCAAATACTGCTCACTGAAACATCAGTGCATTCCTTTCACCCAGTCATCGCTTCCTAATTAGCTTTCATTAGCTGTCATGCCAGAGAAAGACTGCTGCGTGGCACAAGTGATTCTGAACCGTAGCTTCACTCTGATTTCAGCTTGGTCATTTCAATCTCCACCAGTGCAGTGACTGAGGAAGTAACAGCCCCTTACCCTGACGTCCCACTGCGTATCACCACTGAAACAATAGGGGGCACAGATAAAAGGAAGATTGTCCATCTCCGTGCCAGCCTGCACTCAACTGTATACGGGAAGTCAGTGATAAGCAGTACGACTGACCTGACAACAGTGCGTGCTGAACTCCATAACCAACAGTTATCAACCAAAACTTTGCATCTTGCTCATCTCAACACTACCTGCAAGCTTCCAGGGAGTAATGCTGATTTACTGCCTTTCACAGCCCCACTTCTCCAGCGCACCATTTAGCAGGTGGAACACTCACAAGGCAGTAACTTCCATAAACCGAAGGTATCACCCCATAAAGCACGTCTGCGAGGGAGGATTTTCTCCTCCCGTGACCAAACCAAATGCATTCTAGACCAACATGAGCTCAAAAGGCTGTCAAGTTCAGATACTGAAATTAACGTGCAGAAGCGAGTCTACCAATAGGTAGACTAAAAAAAATTAAAAACCTATGGAAAAAAATATCAAGAGGGAGAGAAAAAATATCAGGAGGCAATCAGCAGCATCAGCCAGAACACACTGCTGAAACCTCACTCTTTTCAATACCAAGAATAGCATGTAGATGACAAATCATGAAAATAAACCCCAAACTGTAATGCACCAAGCTTATGCCTATCCCCCTCCTCTACCACTCAGCTAGATGGAAGCTCACACGTACCAATTTTCTTTGTCAGCTGAATGAGTTTCCTTTGCAAGCAGACGTTAAAGTTCACAGCACCCGACTGACAGTCAAACTGCACTACTGTCAATGTGAATTACTCTGTATGGTAACTAAAATCACGTGTAACTGAGCTCTACGGCATCAACTGGATGCTGTTCTTGCTTAAAATACACTTGAGCACTTCTGCGGTGGCATACATATGCATGCACAATTACAAACAATTAGTCAGCTTCAGCTCATCACAACACACGCAGAAGGGCACCATTCCTGTTTCATAGACTTGCAGGTTGGTATTCTGATGTTTTCCGTGGAGAACATCGCAATCATTTCAAAGTGCAGCAAGCACAGAGATAATGTATTTTTATACAGAAAAACCACACGTGAATCAGTTAGCCACCCTACCTTATATTACTACTTCAAGAATAACTAATGCCTTTTAGTCTAAGTTTTGGGTTCATTTTCTCCCTGAGACAGGAGGACGGTGCAGAAAGTCGTGTTTGAGTTTACTGGCAGAGAACTCTACCTTCAAGAAGGTGACTGAGAAACACAGTGAAGAGCTGGCATTTTTATGACACCCAGTGAAGTCACAGATGACCGTAAATTCAAATAAAAGGACAAGCAAGAAGTCTGGTAATAAAACATTGTCTTCCAGAGACATGTAAGTAAAATTTAACCACTGCCTCTCCCATGTACGTTGTTTTACTATTTTACGCTATGGACTTTTCACATTTTGTTCTACTTACTAAAATAGTGCTTGCTTTGAAAAAGCAACCTTTTACCAGCAAGCCTGATAGACTGGTGTGCCTGGGTTGCTAAGTACAGCAGCAAATCCAGCCTTGAGAACACTGGAGGTCTGCCGTTGTAAGAAAGTTAGTCCCAAGGCCCAGTGTTAAAAGGCCATCAGCAGAGAAGTGGTACGAAAGCCCAAAGCTGTAACACGGCCATCAAGTCACCGCTAATGGGATAGCCTTAATTAAAAAAAAAAAAAAAAAAAAAGCTACTTCTGACCTTCGTTAAAGGAACCCAAAAACTTTCACAGAAACCTGAAGTGCAACTCTCCTCTTGTGAAATAACATCTTTCAGTGAAGCAGAACCAAACTTAGCTGAGAGCATTACAGCTGACTACAGGTGCACAGCACTGCAGGGCACAGGGTTAAAAAGCCGTCCCTGTGCTCTGCAGCTTGCCTACAAACTCGGCAGCCTTCTGCCTTTTTAAACACATATTCCAAGCCTCGGTGCCTTGCCTACTGCCTTCCACGCAGGATTTTCCTACCAGAAATACGCGTGTGCTTGCGCTGGAGTCAGATGTGCTGTGCAAGGACTGAGCAAATGAGTGACACTGGCACAAGCTGGCTCCCCATATGCACACTCCAAGGTCAATCCACCCATACGCGGTAAACACTTTCCTAACAGCCTGATAGAAGCCATCATTCACCAAGCTGTGAGACAGACAGAAATTCTAGACTAAAAGCTGTTTTTCTTCTAGACAACAACCCTAGGCAGGGGATCTGCGGCAGCCCTGCTCTAGGTATCATTGTCATGGATTTATCATTTTTGGTTACTGGTATTCCACATCATAACATCATGTAGTGCACGGGGAGTTAAAGTGTTAATTACCGTTAATCACCATTGACACAGCGACAGAAAGAAATCTTACAAACAAACTCTGATATGCAACTGAACTTGATAAAACCTCATTAAATGCTTGTTTTCCACATTAAGATAAAAAAAATCACGATGAGAACTACACTGAGGCTTAGATTCACACAACTGTTCGTACTGTTAAGCTTTTTTTTTAATAAATAAACAGCAAGAATACACTTGCTGCCCACATTTTTTTTTTCCCCCCATGCATATTTAAAACTATTCATCCTCTACAGAATATCCACAGAACAGCTCCAGAGATAATTTTTTGTCTGATCCTACCCGCTTCACACTACCTGGTAAGGAGAGGTTTCCTATCACACAGAATTTTCTGGAAGCCTATGCAGCATCCTCAGGCTTGGTGAAATGCGCAAATTCCACTGACGGCGCAACAGGTTCAGCAGCAAAAAGGATTCACTTCAACCTAATTTTGAGAACTCTTAAAGTTCAAGCAAGAAACGAGGCACAAAAAAGTTCCCTGGAATTGCAATGATCAGATATGCAGATTATCATCTACTGTTTCATCCGGGCCAAAATCAAAAGCAGCAGTGGGTAAGCAGAGCAACCTTCTTATCCAAGTCTACCGAGAAGTAATTAAATCCTTCACGGCTGACAAGCTAGAAAAATCACTGTACAGCACCAGCTTCTCTATCCAAAACAGATCGAGTCCTCATGTTTTTAAGAGCATAAAGCCGCTCCTTTCACAGGCAGCTCTTTCAGCTGTTATTTTAGCTGTCATTTTAGCAGTTGAGCTTTGCAGTTAGGCTTTAAGCTAATAGATTTTAACACTTCTTTTATACAGTGCTTGTTTAATCCTATTCCTCTTCCTATTGAGGAAGCACTGACAGCACTGAGTAATGGTAAAGTCGCGGGCTATTTTTCCCCACTGCACACACAGCCCTCAGCCGAACACCTATTCCACACTGTTATCCACTTTCCAGGATTTCAAGCCAAAGGAAGCAAGCACATTAAACACTCACTGTTGCTGCTGCCGCCACATCTCTCCTTCCTGTAGAGCAGTCACTGCTAGAAGTATGGAGAGCCCCGTGCAAGCGGCAGGCTCTTTCCAGCCAGGAAACCCCACACCATAAAGAGACCTCTGTTACCTTTCACATGCTGCAGGAAAGAGTGAGCTCAAAACTCACAGAATGACTTTAAAAAACAAAAAGCCAACACATCTAGCTTGTCCCTGGCTGTACAGAGGCCCCACAGTGCTGCCCCACAGTCCCCTCCCACTGCTCACACGCCAGCAAGGGAAGGCAGGCAGCCTCACTGCTGTCCCCAAGGCATGGCAGAACCAGTATGGGGGGTACTCAGGCATGTCTGGACTGAGCAGCAGGCCAGGAGCAGTGCTGCAATATAAATAACTACTATAATAAATAATCTGATTACAAACTAGCTCAAGCCTTTGCTCCTAAAAGCAAACCATGATTTTACCAGAGCCTTTCTAGTACCTGTCTTATTTGGAGATTTTTGGTGTCAGAGATGCCATCTTTCTTGAACAGATCAAGCTGCCTGTCCTCTTGATAATACCATATGGAGATGAGCAGGCATCCCCTATCCTGTAATGCTCTTCTGGAGAGCCAGCGGAGTCAAAAGGACAAAAGTGACAGCGGCATCTCTTCACCATCTTGCCTATCAGCACTAGAGCTGTGCTGGCCAAGTGATGCTTTGCCACACTGCCACTGGGAGGAGTTCTGCCACTAGGCTCCCCAGCAGCCATCCATCAAGCAGTCAAACCCTTCCTTCAGTGGAGTTGTACCTGTGTGAGGGTGTGACTTTGTCACACTCATAGAGAACATACTGATGAGGCTTAAGTCACAGTGGGTACACAGCTAGGATTGACTGTATTCAAGGTGGGGAGGGAAAGGACAAATGTAATCCAAACCTGTTTGCACTCTTTGTGCAACTCTGTTCCAATCAGGTACAAGTTTAACAGCTTTGCCAGTAAGCCTTCTCCATGCCACAAATATTTATTATTATGACTACACAAGAGTTTTGGGGAAAATCTTGCTTCAGTAACCTAGTATAGTGGGAAAAAATACCTTCAGTATTACAGTTCAGTTTATCCGGTCATCCACAAAAACCAAACCACCCTGCATGTCAACTGTTACAGCCTCATTTTCCTCTCTGCTCTGCAGAGCAGAGTGTAGAGCTAATCCCCAAACTGTACTTTCTTTGCACCACCACTGACTCACACAGATGCGGGGTTTGCCAGATCAGGAGGCAAGCAGTATTTCCAACACTCTTCTGTGACCCCCCAACAAGCCTTCCCACGACGAAGGTCAGAAGGCAGCTTTCTGTTAAATGAGAAGAGTTACTTTAAGAGGATGATTACATACAAACAAATGATTATAAACAAAGGAGGACCGAATCAATACAATGAATGCTAATTGACCACGAACTTCCTCATGCTAGTGTTATACCTGAGATCTAGTCTGTGAAAGGGATGCTTCTAGCAGTAAACACAGCATATCCAAACACAGGCTTCTAGGACCTGTGCTTCATTTTACTTATGGTATCTCTTGATCTCTGATAGTCAGGAAAACACATACAGGGGGAAAAAAAAAATGGAATACATGAAATTTATGATTTCATCAACTCAAATGCTCCCACTCTAAAATGGAACAAAGATCACGAAGTGTCATAAAGCATCTGCTAGTTTAGCTTCTCATTACTGAAAATATCTGAATGCGGTCAAATACTAAAAAGTTAAAGAAGTTAATGCTAAAAGCCCTAATTACTTCAGCAAACAAGGGAAAACAAGCCTTTGAGCTCTGATACCCGCATACCTCATTTTGTTATAGCAGTTTCACCTTGGGTTCAACCATGATACGTTCCCCAAAGGCCAGCAAAACTACCATGGATGCACTATACACAATTTCAGTTTATCCGGGCTTTGAATTAAGGGAACATGTACCACAAAGCACAGTAAGCAGAACTGAAGAAAGCACTCTTGAAAAACGTCCATTCGCCTGACATTACTACTCACCCACCAGCTTCTCTCCACATTCTCTTTCTCCTACTATTGCAGAAAGCTCTGATTAGTAATATACAAAAAGCTCATGGGTCAAATAAGGACAGGGAAGTCACCTACTAAGTACTGTAGCAGGTAAACCAGACTTGACTTAGAGAAAATTAATTTATTGCCAGTTAAAAATAGAGTAGGATGGTGAGAAACTATGAGAAAAAAAAAAAACAAATGTCTTCCCCACATCTCCTTCTTCTAAGGCTCAACTTTACTCCTTCACTCCCGGCTCCTACAGCTCCCCTCCACCAGCAGCACAGGGAGGAGGGCTGTGGTCAGTCCGTGGCAGTTCCTCTCTGCTGCTCCTTCCTCACACTTTTTCCTGTTCTTGGCTAGGTTCTTCAGCAGCCTTTAGGATAAATCTCCTCCTGCACAGCTCTCCACAGGACACAGCTCCTTCAGGAAGCATCCACCTCCTCTACTGACGGATCCTGCACAGCCTGCAGTGGTTCTTGGGGCTGGTCTTCTCCATCAGCATCTCCATTCGGTACACAGCCACAGCTCTCCTCCTCCACATGCTGCAAGGCAATCTTTGCTCTGGCAGCTAGAACAACCTCTCACTCCTTCACTGCCACTGCTGTTCACTGGGCCATTTTACACTCTTACTTCTGCCTCTTGCCTCATTCCTTTCTCTCACAACTGCCGTGTACCATTTTGCCCTTCCTTAAATGCTTTCCTGGGGCATCAGACTGACTCAGCTTTGCCCCAGCAACGGGTCTGTGTCAGAGCCAGCCACAGCAGGCACACAGCTCAACTAGTACAGTTTTATCAGTTGAGTCAATCTGCCTCAGGTTACCTGACTGAGGCTTTTTGCCTGTTCACCTATAGTCACAGCTACACGGCGTAACTGTCCTGCCATCTCTACACCAACCTACCTTCAGGCAGACAAACCTGAGGCAACAATTTCAATGATGCACAAGAAATTTCAGTTCACACTTACATTGAATTTAGCCTCTGTAAGCGTCCTGGTTTTAGCATCGTTCTTGCTTGTTCTTTACCTCTTCTTACGCATTACATAGTGGATATACAGTTGCTACCAATGCTTCAGTGATCCAGTGAGAAGCAGATATTTTTTTATGGTTCCTTAAAAAAAAAGAGGCCAAGTTCTTGGCAAATACTCAGTGCCTGTAACATCACATCAAGATTTCTGAGATGGCCTCATCCTTTGCAGTGAGTGACCCAGCGTTACTGCTAAGCACAGGCCAAGTGATTCAGTGCAGTTTTCACTTTCCTAAAACATAACGAGCTCTGATTTTACTCTAGAAAACACAATCTGACTTCTCCATGCCAAGAAAAACGTTTATGAATCGCTTCCCTTGTTACACCACTCCAACTGAACCACTGAGCCCAGACTGAGTGCAAAGAGCTGCAGGAAAGCACACAGAAATCAGAACGGGTACACCCTATAATTACCTACCCTATAACTGCTTACCACAAACACATCTTTTTAAAAATACAGCACAGCTTAAAAACACCTCTCCTCTACCATCAGTGGAATACTCTAAAAAAAGTACATGGTAAAACAGATCTCTGCTAACATGGGGATCTCATAACAGGAAGGTAAAGGTACAATTCAGCTCAGCAATCCCCTACTTGCTGGCAGCTGCTGGCTTCCTGGAAGCAGTATAGGACAGAAGCTGTAATAAGATATGCAGATGCATCTATGAAATACTTGTAAACTGAAAATCATAAATCTATCTTTCTATAAGAAAGTTGTAAAGAACAAGAACGTCAAAGCTGTGCGTGTTACTACAAATAACTACCTAGAAGCTGAATCTCATTCCTTCTCATAGAAGTACTTCAAGCACGAGAACTGCAGAGACATTCCAGATGAAGCTTCATAGTATCCACAGAATGGTCTGGGATGAAAAGGACCACAATGACCACCTAGTTTCAACCCCCCTGCTACGTGCAGGGTCACCAAACACTAGACCGGACTGCCCCTTTTCCCCTTCTACAGTCCTATCTCGTCAATAACGACCAATTGCCAGTGCCTAGCGCTAAGAGAGCTATGAAGTAACTGCACACATGGTATGATTTTGTCAAGCAATCAAACATACAGGATGTCTTTCACGTCAGAACACCGAGTGCTGCACAGATTTTCAGCCCATTTGCAGAAGGATTTTCATATAGAAGATTAAGTTTCAGATGTACAGTGTAAGAGCTCTAATTCACATCCTCCTGAAGCGTTGTGAACTAGGACAGCATTCAAGAGAATTAAAAGTGCTTCAGCAGTTCTACTTTTAAGTTATGAAAAAGCCATTGTATTCCAACTGCTTGCATGAGTAATTCTAAACCCTTACGACGGTATTCCTATAAATCAAGACACTATCACACCTTCAGCACAAGCAGCCCAGTAAAATTTCAGGCAGTTAGAGAGAATACATTGCTATTCCTCTCAGTCAGTTACTCATCCCTCTGCCCTACCTTGCATCTGATCTTGCCAAAGAGCATGGAGAGCTAAAGGTGAGAAACGATGCTGTGGACTCCTGCCTCCTCGCTCAAACAGCAGCCGCACTCCAGCCCTCTCCAAGGGCAAGAGGAGGTCAGATGTGGGTGGGGAAACAACACTTAACTCAGAAGTAGAGTATGTGGCTGTCCCAACCCTTCATTTCCTCATTACTGTGCAGGTCTTACCCTCCCATCTCGCTGATGAATAAAATCAGCTGCGAGATTGAAGACTGAGGTACAGCGGAGAGGAACAGAAGGTTAGCACTGCAGAGACCCCAGTGACGTCAGATCCTAAAATTCTGCTATCGTTTAAAATTGCATACATTTAGAATCCCCACTGTAACAGCTTAAAAGGATTATCTTAATTAGGACATGTGGTAACTTAATCAATCCACTGCCAGACAAAGAAGTACCACCCAGAAGCTGCTACTCTCAGCAACACCGCGTTTATGCAAGAAAATATATTAAAAAGACACTAAGATGAAATTTTCATAGCCATAAGGCACATTACATGCAGCTATGCCAAAGCACTTAGAATGGAAAGAGTATAAAGAAAAAAGCAGAGTCTGATACTAATATAAATCCCTTAAAAACACTCGAAACTATAAGAAAAAGCGTGATGGACGCTCTCTCCCATGGCTCTGCACGTTGTTTGAGGTCCCATTCACGCAGCACACAACAAGCAGCTCCTGAAGTCAGAAACAGCCAGCCCGGCCACACAGTGCTGGGTGAATCGTGGCCTAAGTATTTGCCTAAGCAAGCAGGGTGTTTTGTTTGCTGGGTTTGTTTTTTTCAAGCTGGACACCTGTATCAAAGCAGGAGGTCATTCAGACACACTTCACCACTTCCAGCCGACTTCAAACTCTCCCGCAACCTAGATTCAAGATCACATAATAGCAACCCGAAATCAAGCGCTCTTCAGCTTCAAGTTTTTCTTCTGACTTTTTTAAAAGAATAATACGGCGACTCAAACCAGAAAGCAAGAGAAATACCCAGACCTTCTAAAGCTGAAGGACTAAATATCTTACCACTAAGTAGAAAGGTATTTGTGAAAATGAAATACAGCTGTTACAGAAACAACCAGGAAATACCTACACAAATCAAAACCATGACCTACCCTACTTAAAGAAAATGCTTCTCAAGAGCACTTAAAGCACACTGGAAGAAAAGTGAGATACTTCAGCACAAAGGAGGTTTGGGAAAGACATTCTAAGTTGAAGAGTGATAAGCGAACAAAACAAAATCCACAAGCCACACTTTTCGGCAGCCGAGATCCAATCAGTGTCCGCAATTAACAGCGGAAGACGTGCAGAACTGTAATTGTCTCTGAGTTGCAGAGAACTAAATTCTTTAGAGAAAGCATCCTGTGTAACTACCCACCTTACCCATAAAAAACCAAGCGTAAATATTTCAAGAGGGAAAACGGATCCTGAAGTTTGCATTTCCTTGTTTGTTTTTACCTTCAGCCAACTCAACTGCAGCAAAATTATATCTCTCTTCTCTATAATCCTCTCCAGTGAAATCTGAGATCTCCTAAACTTGGCCTGTCCCTTGGGAACTTCCTTAGCTGCTAAGAGAACGGATGGAAAGAACGCTAAAGCCACAAAAGAGGCCTTTGCTATTAACTCTTTCAGACAAGTCAGCGTGAGCAGGAAATACTGATACTCTCCTTTTCAATAGACTATCACCACCACGGCGCTATAAAACCGTGACTCCTGTAAGGCTTCTAACCACAGCAGGGCTATACCTTAAGAGAGCCGGCAGCGCGGCTCGGAAGCCCACCCTCCCTGCCTCACACCGGCTCCAGGCTGCCCCTCCTGGGCACCGCCATGGCGGGAAGCCGCGCAAGTCCGCTCGGATCGCTGCCTGAAGTCCCCCGAGCAATGAATGAGATTCGCTTCTCATCAGCGGGAAGGCTTCAGAGAGGTGCACCGCTCGGCGCTGCTTCAGGTGCAAGATGGAAAAAGCAGCAACGGGCACCGAACTCCCGCAGGGCTGCTCACAAGGCCAGACAGAGCGGGCACACTCGTGACACAGCCCCCCGCCCCGCGGTGCCACCCCCGAGCCCACTGCCTCTTGTATCCGTGGGCAGCGCCAAGCTGCGGGGCCCGACCCGCTCACACTCCGCGCCACCACTACGCGCCGGGGGCAGCCTGTGGGGCCGCAGCCCCCGGCCCCCCCGAGAGGACCAGCCACCCGCTGAGAACTGCCGACCCGTGAAAGCTCACGGCCCAGCCCGCCCCGGCACGCCACCCCCGTCGCTCACCTCCCCGAGCAGCTCAGCCACCGGTGCACCCCGCGCGCACGCGCACTGCCGCTACCCGCCCCCTCCTCCCTGAGCCCGGCGGCGCGTGCCGGGGGCGGGGCGCGCGCCGCTGAGGGGGCCGCCACCGTTACGCCCCCCAGCACACACGTACTCACACACCTCCCGGCTCGTGGTGGCGGGCTGCGGGCGTCTCCCGACCATAGAGAGTAGGGGGTAGAGCGGCTGCCTCCCGCCATAGAGACCCCCCCTTTTCCTCCCCGAGGCCGCGTTGAGTAGAGCGGCCAGCCGGCGGCTGGTGAGGCAGCGCAGAGTAGCGGGCCGCAGGCCTTATCCGCTTGTTTGCCTTGGCGTTCGGCTGAGATCTCGGGAGGCATAACTTAATCAGCGGGGGTCAGACGTCGGCTTGTCGCAGGGTGCTTGTGGCTGGGAAGCAGGAACCCTGCCAGCTTTCCATGAGCTTTGCAGCAGTGCCGCCTAAGAGCTGTGAGGGCATCGCTGCGCCTGTGCTGTTGGGACCCGTCAGTAGGCGGGAGCTTCCGTTCTCCTCGGAGGGTAGATTTCGAGAATGAGATGTTACGTGGCAGGAGTCTTCTGAATTACCTCTTCTGTGAAGAAGGGCTGAGGGAGCTGGACTTGTTCAGCTTGAAGAGCCGGAGGCACCAGGAGACCTCATGGTTTAGGGGCTCTTAAAAGCGGAAGGGAGATCACTTTACAGGGGCAGATAGTGACAGGACGAGGGGGAATGGTTTTAAACCAAGGGAGGGGAGGTTCAGATTAGACTCTAGGAGGAAATTAATTACTCAGAATGCGGTGAGGCACTGGCACAGGCTGCCCAGAGAGCTGTAGGTGCTCCATCCACAGAGGCTAGGTTGGATGGGGCCCTGGGCAGCCCTGGTGAATAGCAGCCCTAACCACAGCAGGGGGGTAGGTATGGAGGGGCTTTAAGGTCCTTTCCAATGCAACCATTTTGTGACTATGAAAATGTCTGAGGTCAGAGCTCTATGAAAAGCTCTGAAGTCAGGTCTGTTTCCATTAGCACTACTAGTTGCTGAACAAGAGGAGATTTTAGAGCCACGCGGGTTAGTTTCCCATTCATACACACATTCATGAGCTAAAGTAAAATTGTTTTGTAACAAAATCGTAGCATGGTTTGGGTTGGAAGGGACCTTTAAGGTCACCTAGTTCCAATTCCTCCCATTAGACCAGGTTGCTCAAAGTCCCATCCAGCCTAGCCTTGAACATCTTCAGGGAGGGAGACATCCACAACATCACTGAGCAACCTGTTCCAGTGTCTCACCACCCTCACAGTAAATAATTTCTTACTAATATCTAGTCTAAATCTACCCTTTTCCAGTTTAGAGCCATTTCCCTTTGTCCTGCTATTACATGCCATTACAAAAAGTCCTTCCCCAGCTTTCCTGTGAGCACCCTTCAGGTACTGAAAGGCTGTTGTAAGGTCTCCTCAAAGCCTTCTCTTCTCCAGGCTGAAGAGCCCCAGCTCTCTCAGCCTGCCCCATAGGGAGGTGCTCCAGCCCTCTGATCATCTTCACAGACCTCCTCTGGACCCACTCCAACAGCTTCATGTCCTTCCACTTGTAGAAAATGAGTAGAAGTACCATTTTCTTAGGTATGGATGCAAAGTCTACACCAGACTTTCTTCCTTGCACAGTGCATGAAAGCAGCCTTCATTTTTGTCTCTATTCTTGGATCTCAGTTTTAAAACAAGCCCTTCTACCTGATAAGTCCTTGGAAGGAAAGCTATTTGCCTTGTACAGTGTGGCTGTAGTGAACAGCGGTAGTAACCTTTTGAATACAGCTGTACTACAGAGGAATCTTTGGAAGAAGTTTCCAGGCAGTGTTTTGCCCACAAAATCCAGTTGGTGTTTGTTGGAGGTATCTGAGGAAGTTTCATCTCCAGCATTTAGACATCAGCGGCTTGTGATGTCCATGACAGTATAAGTCTTAACACTGTTGTGTTAAATTCAGAGTTCTCTGTTCCTGTTTTTACTGTATCTTAATCAGCTGCAGCCTATTTTAAACCTCAGAGCCCAATCCTAGCACATACTATCTTTCCTATATTTGGCAGCAAAAAAACAACTTCAATGGAAATACATCCTGGCAGAGACTTTACTGTCACAGTGGTACAAGCAGACAAAGCAGAGCTGACTTTGAAATGGTTCTGGTGCTGATAGCAGCGTGGTAACAGTAGCAAGGAGTTTAGAATTGGCTTCAAAAGTCATCCCAGCAGCTGGTGGACATTCAAGCAACTGGTTCAGGCTGAACATTCGTTGCTAGAGATTGTTAGTGATACCGAGCCTCATCTGGCCGCATCTACAGAAGACAGCAGTTATGTCTTTGCTTTGTCCATGGTAGGCTTTGGTGTTTTGAATTATATGACAGCTATATCCTGTGGCAAATTTACATGGTTGTTCCACAGATTGTGAGGCAACAGACCTGGAGTAAAAAGGTAAGGAGTTGCATCGTAAAATGAAAAAAGAAGGAGTTAAATCAGTGAAAATGGAAAGGGATTTGAAACAGGAGGGAGGGTGGTTGACAAGTGATTTCTGTCTTCTAAGAGTCAGTAGAAAACAGGCAAAGCATGGCAGAAGTGAGAAAGACATAAAAAGGGCAATGCCTGAAATATCAATGAAAGTTAGGAGAAAATAGGAACAGAGGAACAGATAGGCTAAATCCCGTGCTTGACTGGCTGAGAGTATATAAAGTCTGGATTTTATACCACTTGTGATTGTATTGGCCAGTGAGGAAAGTGGTGGAATAGTCCTTCTATATATTTTATAGAAGTCCCTGTAGCATTGAGTTGTATTTATAGTAATCACTTAGCAAGCAGGCCCTTTTACATTTAACGAGGAAGGATCTTCTTTTTTTACATTTAACGAGGAAGGATCTTCTTAAACATGGGTTTCTGTCTTTGGGCTCCTCACTGACACACACTGTGAAAAAATTCCCATGCAAAGGTCAGTTAAAACTGATGAGAGGGGATTTCACAAAATATAACGGGGATGATGTCATCTTTCACTCTCGGCTGGGTAAGGAGCTGGCTGGAAGGCCTGGCCCAGAGAGTGGTGGTAAATGGAGTCAAATCCAGTTGGAGACCAGTCATGAGTGGTGTTCCCCAGGGGTCGGTGCTGGGGCCTGTCCTCTTCAACATCTTTATTGATGACTTGGATGAGGGCATTGAGTGCTCCCTCAGTAAGTTCGCGGATGACACCAAATTGGCTGGGAGTGTCGATCTGCCTGAGGGTAGCGAGGCCCTGCAGAGGGATCTGGATAGACTGGTGAGCTGGGTCGAAGCCAATGGGATGAGGTTCAACAGGACCAAATGCCGGGTCCTGCACTTTGGCCACAACAACCCCAGGCAGCGCTATAGGCTTGGGGCAGAGTGGCTGGAGGACTGCGTTGAGGAAACAGACCTGGGGGTACTGATTGATGCTCGGCTGAACATGAGCCGACAGTGTGCCCGGGTGGCCAAGAAGGCCAACGGCATCCTGGCTTGCATCAAAAACAGTGTTACTAGCAGGAACAGGGAGGTAATTTTCCCCCTGTACTCGGCATTGGTGCGGCCGCACCTCGAGTACTGTGTTCAGTTTTGGGCCCCTCACTGCAAGAAAGACATCGAGGCCCTGGAACGTGTTCAGAGGAGGGCTACGAAGCTGGTGAGGGGTCTGGAGCACAGGCCTTATGAGGAGCGGTTGAGGGAGCTGGGATTGTTCAGCCTGGAGAAGAGGAGGCTCAGGGGAGACCTTATAGCTCTCTATAACTTCCTGAAGGGAGGTTGTGGTGAGCTGGGGGTCGGCCTCTTCTCTCGTGTAATCAGTGATAGAACTAGAGGGAATGGTTTCAAGCTGCGCCAGGGGAGGTTCAGGCTGGACATTAGGAAGTATTACTACTCGGAAAGGGTAGTCAGGCATTGGAATGCACTGCCCAGGGAGGTGGTGGAGTCACCAACCATGGGAGTGTTCAAGAAACGTTTGGATGTTGCGTTGAGGGATATGATTTAGCTGGGAGGTATTGGTAATGGTTGGACTGGATGATCTTCTAGGTCTTTTCCAACCTCGATAATTCTGTGATTCTGTGATTCTGTGATTCACGTTCTGCCTGAGCCATTCCTTGGTCCTCAGTGCTAGCTGCCACAGCTCAATCTGTATTACAGCTTCCTTTCAAACACGAGGAGAGCAAGGACCCAAATGTTGACAGTTCTCTATGATACATTCAGCCACGGAATGGCTACAAAGACCTTGGCAGATCAAAGAAAGGGGATTCTGAAATACAGTTTCCAAGGGTTGATGGGAATGAATTCTTATTCTGCAATTGTACCAGGCTCATACTGTTTTCTCGTAAAACTAGGAAAGAGAAAGACAAAGCACGAGAGCTTCCATGCCATTTCGTTGAATTCTGTACCGATGTGTACCCATAACCATTAATAAGTAGTATGCTGGAGAGGGGGGAGAGGATATGAGAGCCTGAAAACATCCATCATTTTTTGAGTCAAAATGAATAGTAGCTCTAAGATTCTTCTGTCTGTATCCAAACTTAAACTGACGCTGCTGAGAAGTTTGCCCTGTCAAATCTTGCCCTACAGTGCCATACAGCTGAATGCTGCTCAAGAATACTCTTTGGTTGCTTTTGCTTCAATCAGCCTTTGAGTGTTTGTCACCACTTGGTGGTTATTGCAAATAATTCCCAATGTCGCTTCCCTACTGGTCCTCACTGAGTCTGCCAGTGCCCCTGAGTCTGCCATGCTCAGGTGGCCTGGGACTCCTGGGATGTATTAAAAGGAGTGTGGCCAGCAGGTCAAGGGAGGTGATCCTCCTACTCTACTCTGTCCTGGTGAGGCCACAGCTGGAGTACTGTGCCCAGTTCAAGAAAGGCAGGGATCTCCTAGAGTGGAAGGCCACAAAGATGACAAGTGGCCTGGAGCGTCTTCCCTACAAGGAAAGGCTGAGAGACCTGGGACTCTTCAGCCCGGAGAAGGCTGAGAGAGGATCTTATCACTGTTTATAAATATCTAAAATGTGGGAATCAGAGGGGTGAGGCCAGGCTCTTTTCAGTGGTGCCCAGCAGCAGGGCGAGGGGCACTGGGGGAACACTGTAACACAGGAAGTTCCATACAAACATGAGGAAGAACTTTACTTCGAAAGTGACAGAGAACTGGCACAGGCTGCCCAGAGGAGTTGTGGAGTCTCCTTCTTTGGAGATATTCAAGACACATCTGGACACTTTTCTGTGCAACCTACTGTAGGGAATCTGCTTAAGCAGGGGGTTGGACTTGGTAATCCCCAGAGGTCCCTTCCAACACCTATGATTCTATGATTTCTCTAGCCAAGCACAGCTGGCTGGGCACAGGCAGCAGGGCTTCTCAGCTGCTGGTGTTCAGCCATGGGATAAATAGATTTTGCTGTAATGAAGCAGTGAAGTTTTTTTGTTGTTGTTATTGTTGTTGGGGTGTTTTTTGGCATCGCGTGATGCTAAACATCGAGCTGACCGGATTTGTGATTACTCGTGATCCTACAGCACCAAAAATGTGCTTGGCGTGGCAAAAAGCAAACAGAGAGAATGTCTCCCCTGGAGCCTTTTCCCTGAGCCAGCGTGAAGATGATGCATGGGTTTTAAAAAAACAGGAATGAAGAAAAAACAGCAGTGATGCTGAACAAGACTCACCAGTTTTGAGTGATGTGGTTCACTCTTTTCCTTTGCTCTTTATTTGAGGGACGTGGCTTAGTGGGTATAGATGGTTGGACTAGATGATGTTAGCGGTCTTTCCCAACCTTAATGGTTCTATGATTCTATGGTTTGTGTGACAGCACCCAACTGTTGAGGTGAACTGGGCCTGGCTGGTGGGGAGTTAGCATTCATTCAAGGAGAGCCTTTTGGATTTGCAGCTGAAGCTGTGGGTACACAACTATATTTTGGCTGCAGCCAAGGATGGCTCACACAGCAGCAAAGCTTTCTCCATTCCAACTCTGCCCGCTGCTGCAGGTGGACGAGCGGCTGTAAGGGGAGGCCTCAGGACAAGGGGCACTCCTGTAATGCCCTGCCCACAGATAACAACGGTGTTGCACACAGAATTGGGTGGCCCTTCGGCTTCCACCTTGCCTGTTCTTGTGAGACTGCCTGGGCATTAAATGTGTAAGGTGCTGAGCGATTCCCTTCGCTTCTTTTGTTGTTTTTAAATTCGTTTCTTCCTCCTGCGCCCTGCTCCCAACCCCGCCTTCTCCCCTCTCTGCGCTTCCCACCTCCTCTGCCACCACCAAGATGGCGGCGAGGCGCTGCCGCCCCGCCCCACGGGCGCTGCCCTCCCTGGGCCGGTCGCTCCCCCGGCCGCCGCGGTGGCTGCTGCCGCCGCCGCCTGTCGCCCTGTGATGAGAGCATCAGCCCTCACTGCCACGTCTCCCGGGCAGCTGCGCAGGGCCGCGCCGGGGTGCGGAGCTCGTGCCGCCCGCCTCCCTTTCCTCCCGTTCCCGGGGGGTTGCGGCCGCCCGCCCCCGCCCCGCCGCGGGGCTCCGGGCAGCGGCGGCCGCCAGGTGGGTCCGCCCGGCGGCAGGAGGAGCGATCCGCGGGGAGTCCGCTCCGCCGCCCCGTCCCACCCGGCGGCCCGGGGCAGCGCTGCCCTCGGGAGGGAGCCCGCTGCCGGCCGATGTCCGAGCGGCGCGTGGATGTGTGAGTACCGCTCCGTTCGTCCCGTGCCGTGGAGATGCCCGGGTCCCTCAGCGGGGTTCCGGGCGTCTATCGGTGTTCCGCGTCGTTCCTCTGAAAACGCGAGGTGTTGCGTCCCGAGCTCCGCGTTTTAGACGCGGCTTCGTGCCCGAGCCGTGCGTTCGGGCTCAGACAACGTGTCTGGGCGTGTTGGGGGAGCCGGGCGCTTCGCGGCCGACGGACGGGGATCCAACGCGTGGAAGTGTGCGTGGGGCCCCGGGGGGGTCCGCTCCGGGCTCTCAGCGCTGGGCCGAAGGGACGGGCCCTGCGACGGTGTGACGGAGCCCGGACAGCCCCGCCGGGCCCGGGGAGCCGGCGGCGGGGCCCTGACGCCCGGGCTTGGCTTTGCGCACCGCGGAGGGAGCGCGGCAGCCTCCATGATGCAGCACGGGGTTAGGCCTCTCTGCAGGGGCGGCTTTCTCTCTGTACCGGGGTCCCTTTGGTGCGTGAATACTAGCTGGCACACAGGCAGCTTTGTTTGCTGAGTCTGGTCTCTCTTGTGTGTGCTTTTCGAGGGGAATAACAGGTCCCCGGTGTCTGTAATGGCTGTAAGGGAAGGAAGAAGATGTCTGTACTCAGAGGGGTGAGTTGTACGGCATTTAGAGGTGAGGCATCTGCTCTGTAGCCAGCTCAGGTCTGCTAGCTGCTTGCAGTCACGAAACACTGGGTGACCAGCCATGGGCCAGCAGGGGAGCAAAAGGGCTTGGCTGTTTCACAGGGTGTTGGAGAGCAGGGCAGGACACCAGCCCTCTATTTAATCTGCTCTGCATCTTTACTCACCTCCTGACACGCTGGTGCTGGCCTGTTTTGTTTCTGACACTTATTTCTCCTCCCAGAGTGCAAGGTGGGTGCTTGGCTTCCTCAAGTGTGCTCTGCTGATAAAACCCGGCTCTACCAATGCCAGAGTAGCGGCCAGACAGTGCCAGTCCCTTTGGGAACTGTGGTGAAGCCTCCCCGTGCCCCTTTCTCAGACAGGAACTTCTTCAGGCGTGGATGCAGCCACTCTTTGTTTCTGTTCTCAGCTGTCTGGTTGTTGTTTCACAGCGCAAACCAGCACGTAGCGTGGGAATGCCATCCAGATTGTATTTGTTTAGAGGGATTGTGTGATATCTTGGCCAGTTAGCTGTCACGCTGTAATGTGTGCTCCTAATTTTAAGGCCACAAAGCAGTGCCTGTGTACCTCCCTGTGCACGGACTTACTCCTGGCTGTCTCTTGGCAGACCTGCCAACCTGCAGGCACTCGTGCCCTGGTTTTTGGAAGGTCTGAGTATCCACACTCCTATTGATAAAGGCCTCCATACTTTCTCAGCCCAAGCCATCCAGATCACCGATGATGCTAAAAAGGCAAGCATTTTCCATTTTTTTCCTTACATTTTTTACTTTGCATGTCAGTCTGACTGTACGATGGATGGTTCAGCTTCCTTCTTTTGTAGAGAATGTTTCAATTCTGCTTGCAAGAAAACAAATAATTTTCAGAACTTGTTGAGAAGTGCAGTTTAGCACCTTTCTGAATAAAAGAATACTTTTTACAGGGGCAGTAATGGCATCCTGTGGTAGCCAAGGAAATAAAGCTATTTTCATCGTGGTGACCTGTCTATATTAGCAATATTGTGCGTCACTAATACAGTTATACTTGTATGTATTATTCAGTACCAGACAGGCCTAATCATTTTTTTTTTTTTTTAATCTGTGCTTGCTTCAGCCACTGCCTTTTGGTCTGAAATTTGCAGAGGTGGAATTAAATTACATATGTAGTATTTGAGGGGAAGAAAAACATTCAGTTGCGTTTGCTATCAGGCAGTGCTGAACGCAAGTCTTTCTTTGAAAGCGTCTCCATTGCAACTTCTGGATGTCATAGAAGTAACATTTTTCTTTCACGGGCATCAAATCTGGATGTCTGAAAATATAGCAAGAGCATGTGTGCTAGAAATGGTTGTTAAGGTGCCTTCCAGTTTCTGTGGGCGTTCAGTTCAGAAGCCAGTCAGGCAGTCCATACCACTGTAGGGTTGCAGATGCTAAAGGTGAGTGTGTAGGGCAGAGCGGGAGGACAGTGCTGATTCTGAGACCGAACAACTCCTCTGTCTCAGAGCTTTCCCTGGGCCTCAGTGTAATGAAATCATGGAGAAAGGTTTTCTGTTTTTTTTTTGTTAGTTTGCTTGTTTTTCCTTATCCTGGCAGTTAGATGACAAGTATGTGGATCAATTTTGTTTTAGTGCATGAACACGAAAGTTGGAGTTGAAGTGGCTTGCATTCATACTCTGGATCTAAACAAAAGGCGTTTTATCAACGCAAAGAGGCACTTGACCATCTCTGTTTAGAACGTTAGTTGAATTGGTTTACTAATAGAATATCTAGGTTTAGAAATACTACTGATTTTCAACCACTGTTATGTTTGTTCGGTACAAAATTGTGGGTCCTGAGATGTAGATGGGCAGAGAAATACAGGGGAAGGTTGAGTTTGGTTTGCCGAATCTACTGAAGTGCTTGGGGTCTTTATGCTTTGTCTTCCTCTGTCATATTTAACTCTGCAATACAGTATTGTGCTACTTGACACACACGTTTTCCTTCTGAGGCCAGATTCAAGGCCAGGCTGGATGTGGCTCTGGGCAGCCCGGTCTGGTGGTTGGCGACCTTGTACACAGCAGGGGGGTTGAAACTACATGATCACTGTGGTCTTTTTCAACCCAGGCCATTCTATGATTTGATTGTATGATTCTGTTCTGTGATTCTTGTAGTTCTTGCGTTGCCATTCAGCTGGAGACCTGGTACAGTTTAGCATCAATGCTGCTCTGCTGGCTTAAGCACAAGAAACCGTAAGTAAGATACGACGTTACGGCCATCAGCCTTCCTCTTCTTGCGGCAGTACTTTTTCTCTGCTGCCACCGTGCCCTGCTCCCTGCTTGCAGAGTTTAGTCTATCGCAATGAGAGGCAGTGTCACAAAGTTAGTGCTCTCCTCTTCTTTGTTCACCTCACCACAGCAGCTCTCTTGTGGTGATGGAAGCTTCAGTTCAGTTTTTTGTTGTTTTTTTATCTGTACCACGATTAGATAAGAGGCAGAGCTTTTAGCAGGTGGTGGTTTTGAAATTAGAGGTAAGCTTCTGTGTGACTTGGCTGAATCATTCGTGAGCTGTCACAAACTCTCCTGGAAGGTTTCCTGCCATTCTTCGTGAGGTATATTCGCTTGAGAGTCATTTCCAACCTTTTTTTTTGACTTGGACGGAACATGTTGCAAGCGGAAAACAAGACTTCTGGTGGGAAGTGAGTATTGTGCAACCGAGTTAGAAAAGCTGGGCTGGCGACCGTGGTGCAGCAACATCCATGTGTGCTGGCTGGTGTGAAGTGTTCGGTTTGAAGCAGCAGCATCACTAGACTTCTGTGGCCCATAAATGCAGAGCATTCATGCCAATTCAGACCGCTAAACTGATCCTGGTGTAATTAATCATACCAGGGATTAATGTGTCCTACTGCATTTCCTGCTCTGCATGTGCTCATATGAGGTTCTGAGTGCTGCCTACCAGAGTAATAGAAATGGACTTGAGATCCTTACTGTTCGGTGGAGAAATTGCATGACCAGGCCAAGTGAAATGGATAAAATATTGCCTCTGCCTGTTGTTTAAGATGGAAATAGAGGGTAGTTGATGTATTCTCATGTGTTTTCTGTTTTAATGCAGATTAAACACTCCTAATATGCAAATTATGGCTCATTTAGAATTCCACTTTTCCACAGTTGTCAGGGATGTGCAAGCTGTCATTGCACCAACACTTTCTGATTGGAATTCCAGTCCGAGGACTTGGAGAAAGGCTCAATAGATGCAGGGAGAAGTCAGGCCCTCTGCAGAATCTGCTGGATCCGTTTTGATGGGGTGTGGGGATGCACAGTGTGTACGCAGTACCAGTATAAGTTACATTCGATGCTGTTAGGACAAAAACGTGAAACGACTTTGCAAAAGTGCTTCTTGTGCTCCACGTCTTCAAACTCACTGCTGCGGATAGCAGATGCCTGCCTTATTTTTAGCTGTGCGAGGACAAAATAGAAAAATCCTAGTGACTCCCCGTGGTTTGTCATCGTGGCTGGTCTCCATTAAATTAAACATAGAGGCTGGCAGAGAAGCAAAACCAGCAGGAAAGCTGCTTCTGTTTGTTTTTTAAAAAAGCTCATCTAAAGCACTAGAATAATACTATAAAAATATTCACTACTACATACAGAGAACCCCCAGGAGGAGAAATACTTTGTCCAACTGTTTATCCCTTTTGAGATAAGGAAGTCGAGGCCTGAATCAGTAAAACAACTTCCCTGCAAGTCAGTGGACGAGGAGAGACTAAAAAGCAAAGGGTTGCTGGCTTGCAGTCAGGTACTTGTACCATTGGTCCACGTGTGTGTGTGTTGAGAAAGGGAGAAGTAAGTGCGTACTTCTTAGTGACTTGTTTGGCTGAGAATTAAAAGGTAGGTTCTTGAGGCAGAAGGATTCCTTTTTTGTGTGTTTGCCGGTCTCAAAGCTGGCCATACACGAACCCGGCTCCACATCAGTGGCACACTAGAAGTGCCTAGATACCTGGTGAGTCCTCTGACTTCCTGGCAGTCGATTTATCTTATGGCAAAGAGTGAAGAAAAATGATTTCTAAAGTGAACTTTTGTTTCTATCTGCAATAGCCGTGTGGAATCGGAGCTTAAAACTTGTGGAGTTACATATCCAAAGCTTATTTTGGGTCTGAAGCTCAAACTTTCAAAGGCTTTCGTATGACAGTGCAAGTTGTCTTTAAGAAACATATGTCTAGCTTAGTAAATCCTGCCAACTCTTCTTTGTGAATCTCTTGCACTGTACAAGATGGGAGTTCCTCTCCTTTTTCCCGTACGATTTAGAAGCATGGGAGCTGTAGGACCAAAATAACAATGATCCAACTAGTCAGGACTGTGTTTCCTACTGGTGCTGGAAAATATCGACTTTGCCATTCTGTCCTGTTTTCATACAAGAACAAGCAAATGCTTTCTTTATTCCAAAATCCAGTATTTGGCAGCGATTATTGCTGTATACAACGGAGGAGGCCAAAGAAAATGTTAACATCTTGTGAACTGTGTGATACCGTTGTCTTGCTGAGAAGTGTTTTATTGGCCACTTGTAGCAGATCGGCCCTTGAGGACCATATGTTGGTGGGTTGGTTTTTCTTTTATTATTTTTTTGCAGTTGTTTGTTTTGAACATTATTTCACTTGTCTTCATTCATAAGATCATTGTAGTTCTTCATTAAAGTCTTACTAAGCTGTTTGCTATAACATCCTGCAGCACCTAATTGCACAGTGTAATTAACACGGTTATGAGGTGTTATTTTATTACCTCACGAATGGCAGCTTTGTTCTTGCTCTCCTGTAGCCAGCAGTTCATTGACAGTGCTTAGTATCTGCATCTTCTTGCTTCCAGCTCACAAGGACTCGAGTTCACCTGTATTCAGTATCATAAAATCACAGAATGGCCTGGGTTGAAAAGGACCACAATGCTCATCTAGTTTCAACCCCCTTGCTATGTGCAGTGTCGCCAACCACCAGACCAGGCTGCCCAGAGCACTTGTGAGTCTCTGAGCTTTCTGCAAAGCATAGAGCAATCCCTCGCAGTTGCTACAAATAGCAAAGCTGAGGCAAAAGAGCTTCCTGAAGAATGTCCTATAGAAGAGGACAAGGGAATGACATGAGAAGGAGGTGCCTACAGTCCCATCAGCCTGCTTCTGTTACTGCCGTGGTGTGCAGCAGCATCTGACAGAGGGCTCTGTCTCCTGTACACTTCTAAAGAAAGGAATTCGAGGGGATTTCTGAGGAATGTAGGGTTTGGGTTGGAAATCCTTCTCCATTTTTAAAAGTTGCTTTTTCATTCTCTCAGATAATTTCCTTTTATCTGCTTCCCATCCTTGAGGAGCACATCTGCAAAGTGAACTAAACAACGCTTACTGCACCCACTCCAACCTGGATAGGCTTTTCCTGGAGAACTCTTCATTCCTTTAGTCAGTGGGTTTGTGAAGAGCTGTGACAGCTACAAATGGCAAGTGCTGCCTTCACCTTGTCTTTCTGTCAGCCTGCCTCAGCAAGGATGCCTTAAATCAGTCCTACAGTATGAATGCAGTTTGTGGAATCTTGCTTTCTTTCTTCTTTTTTTTTTTTTTCTTTTACTGATTGTTTTTGGCAGGTGTGTAGAGGACTGAGTGATGGATCTCTTCAGCTGAAGCTGTGCAGTATCAGGAAAGCCCACAGTAACTTGCTCGTGCTGGTTGGTTTTATTGCAGAGGTGGTTCCTGGCTCTTACTCACCAAGCAGAAATGAACTTGGCAGTGCTTTACCTGAAGGTGACTATTCGCAGCCTGCTCTGGGCCTACTTGCTTCATCCAGAACTCGGCCTTTGCTTCCGCTCTAGGGGACTTTCTGCATCCGTCCGCACTGAGCCTCTTCCTTAACCCGCTTCTCCTGCAAACTGGCTGCAGCATGAGGCTGTGGAAAATGTGCTGACTTGGGAGACCTTGCCCCTAACCGGTTTGGCCTCCCTGCTCAGGGCCAGCTGGCAGGTGTGTGCCTTCCCAACCAGCCCCAGTTGAAAGGTTCTGTTTGCTCAGCGCTGGGGGACCTCTGCGTGAGCCAAATATTTGGCTTTCCACCTGATAACCTATCGGTTATTTCCTCCTGAAAACGTTGCAGCGACCGAATGCTCTTTCATGCCTGAACCTGGTTAGTATTTCTGCAGATGTTTTGTGGCATCCTGGTGTTTGGTGTGGCAGATGGGATGCTGTCAGCAACTCAGCCTCATGATTGAGGTATAGGCATCACTGTTCCTAGGCTCTGCTCATGATATGTGTGTGTATTATTTGCATCATGTTGGGTGAATCGGTTGCCAGCTTTGTGTCTGAAGTTTTTCTGTCTGTAAAAGTGTTTTCATTAAAAACAACAACAACAAAAAAGTAAAATTCTCGTGTTGAAGGGAAGTAAGAATGAGCCACAATAACTAGGACTCATGGCAGTGCCAAAGAAAACTTCAATATAATGTGAATTTACTGCTAACTTGCACAGACGTTGGGGTTGTGGGACAAATGCAGGTTTGGGGTTAGGTTGACCAGGCTCAGTGACTTGAAGCAGGGATCTCCATAATGTAGGAGATCTTTTTCACGTGGGTTGTTTCAGTTTTGGAGACCGGCTGGAGAGACAGGGCAATAAGTAGAAAGAGCTATTTGTCTTCTGGCTGGAAGTCAGGATTGTTACAGTACATATTCAGTCCCAACAGTTAGAGGATCCTGTCCTGTTTTCCTATCCTGTCAGAAATGCTTTCACCACAGGCTAGCAGCTGTCTTTGCAGCCTCATGAACAAGCTTTTATAAATAAGCCACTGTCTGGGACACAAGGAGTTGTTGTCACCTGTGGGCACCAGCCACCGCTATCCTCCAAATTTATAGGTCTTCTACTCAGGCTGGGCTGAGCCAAAAAGATCTTACGTGGCCCTTTGCCTTTGTGGGCAGGAAGCTGGAGCCTCGCAGCTCATTCGGCCTGTCCTTTGGGGTCAGCCCCAGGATAGGTGCCCCTGAAGAACAGCAAATGAGAAGCTGGCGTGCTGCACGGTGGGGAGCAGTTACCAGATGCCTGGATGCAGGAGCTGGTGATGTGCAGCACCAGCTGCCATGGTGAGGGAGCTGGGGCAGTGATGTTGAATGGCATCCTTGCCAATGGTGATGTATTGCTTCACCCCACGGTGTCACGTGCTTATTAGGCAGGAATAAGCCTCTCTGATCAAGGTGGAGATCTGCAATGACAGAGCTGCGGTCTTTCAGGCTGCGTCGCTTCGAGTGAGGGTGGCTGTGTTTCTCTCTCTGCTCTGGAGAGCATCTGCCTGTAGGACTTGTGGAGCCAAGCAGCCTCTTGAGTGTTCTCAGAGCTCTGACAGTTCAGCAGGCTTCCAGAGGGGATTGGAAGTTAGGAGTTTTGTCCAATTAAAAAGCATTAATGCTATCAAAATAACTGGCTAAGCATTATGTTTCCAGCAAAGAGATGGGGAGCCATGCAGTTTTTTTGTTCTGATGAGTCACTGACTCTTCTGAGCTTTTCCCCCTGTAAGTGCTGTTTAGACAGCTGCTGATGCAGGAATACCATGCTTAGGGATGGCCCCTGGGGAGCAGGAAGGGCACCGATTTGCTCACCTCCCAGCTGGTGGGTAATTGGTCTGCTGAGCTCTTCATCCCTCAGGTCTTGCTCATGGCAGTGGTTCCTGCCCATCTCTGTCCTGCCTCATTGAGATAGGTGCTGGTTGATGGAGAGAAGCGAAATGTCCATGTGCTGTCTGTAGCCAGAAAAGCACAAGTCAGAAACTGGAAGGGCTGGTGCCTTTTGTTCCTGGCTCTTCAGTTAACCATGTCACAGATGAAGGTTTCATCTCTGTCCCGAAGAGAGCCATCACAGCTCTCTGTATGCATTTTCAGGACCGCTTCTCTGTAGCTGATCCCCCAAATCTTCTATGTGCATTTTTGGGATGCCCGTATCTGCTTTGGAGGGCAGGGGATCTTGGGACCAGGGCAGTTTCTGATCTGGGAATGCTGGGGATGAAGGCACTACAAAGCCATGATGTTTGAAGGGAAATCACGGGTCAACTGGGAAGAACCGTGTGGAATCAAACTAATGGACTGAAAGGTCTTTTCAGGAAAAGCTTTTATCTACCATTATTTGCTTTCTGCCTGAGACTGCGTGAAATGAGTGCTGATGGGCGACTGCGTGGAGTGGGGGCTCTACAAACAAGAGACAGGAGCCTGGAAGGACTGAAAATAACTGAAAACTATAGAAGAGGGCTGTGGATTGGTTCAAAGCCAAAAACACAGGTGTGGAGTCAAACTGATTTCAACACTTAGTTTAACTTGCTCTGGGGAGCTTCGGTTTGGTCTGACCAGTTCTACAAACAGAAACTGAAAAGGAAGGTTTATGGGGCAGGTTTTGCTCTAACGGACCCCTTCCTAGGTTGATCGGGCTTCGGTGAAGTCAAGCTGCGGAAAGCTTGGCTTGAGTAACTGCTTTCGTACATCAGTCTGTATGTTAGCAAAGGGGGTTATTCAGGTGAGTTTAGAATGCAGCGCACTGACATCAGGAGGGCTCATTTCTGCAGGCACTCCTTTCTGCTGGTGGGAACCCGCATTTTCCTGGTTTGCAAAGCCGAAGGGTGGGGGTGTGATCATGCGGCGTCCAAGTGTCTCTTGGTAAGCACATGAAGCAGGCATACTCACGGGAGCGTATGAATGACAGCTGGTAAATTGCGTGCACGGATTATTGAACGTGGCATAAAATACTCTCCACCAACTCTTAACAACTCCAATTAGAACATCAACTCATGAGCATTGCATCTGTTGTCATAAATGGCGTGCAGGTTGGGTTGGATCGATTGTTTTAGCTTCCGCAGTGCCTGTAGTAGTTTAATTTGGCTTAAAGCGGTTTTGAAAGTTACTCCCTTTAGGATTGCAGGGTTTAGGGGTTTTTTTTTAATCTGTTTTTTAATGCCTGAAATACGGGTATTCTCAAGTAGAACTCTGGAACATCCCAGAGAAGGTTGTGACTTTTCAAGCATTGTCTAGAAAGGGAAAGAAGGGCTCTGTTCTCTGTTGTGTTGTCACAGGAATTAGAATAAGAGTTCTGAAGTCTGCCAAAATGCATTGTTTTCTTCCAAACCGAAAGTGTCTGGTGTTTACTCTCTCCTTTTGTGCAATTTCACAACATCATTCATTTTCCTCCACAATCTGTTTTGCTTTAAGTGACCTTCATGTGGGAATGTGCGGAACGTTCGTCTGTAAAAAAAAAAAACACCTTATTTTTGTTGCATCTTTGAGTTGGCTGTTGGAGTAGAGATGAAGCTTGAGGAACTTGTAAACCAAAGGGGGGGGGGGGGGAGGGGAACACAACAGCAAAGCCCACCGCCTTCAAGTATATTTTTATTCCTTTTTGGAGTTGTTCTGTGTTCACGGTGACAGTGATGTGACTCAGTCAGCAAACTTTCAGTGTTTCTGCCAGCTATTTCTCAAGATTTTAAAGGAGGTGACAACTGAATTAGACACAGATAATGGGTTCCATCCTTAAGTTTCAGAGCTAGGTTGAGAGCTCCCCAGAAAACGGGAGTGTTTTTCTTGGATTCTGGGCTGGTTCTGGCTATGATGTTTTGCCAGTAGGGCACCCTAGTGGTGTCCAGAAATGCAGACACGCTTCTGTAAGATGCTCTCTCCATGTCGTGGTTCTGTGCGCAGTGTGCTCATTAGGACTGGCTTCTGGGATTTGCACTCCAGTTTAACCCATCAGTCTGACAGCCGCCAGAAAACTTCCTGACTGTTGAAATCCTTGTAGTCTTGGGTAAGGTCAATGAAATGAGAGCAGAACAATATGGGAAGTGATAAAGTCTTTGCCAGAGAAGCCATCTTCATTACTGATACCAATTTCCTAATCTCTCTCATGGTAGTTCGTTTTAAGGAACCGATCCACTTAAATGTCATTTGAAATAAATATTTATGAACTTAGGTTTAATGGATTATTTTTTAGGGCTGGGCTGTGCGGTTGCCTATCCACGCACTCGAAGTGCACCCATACATGTGTGTTTTGTTGCACTACCCTGTTAGCTGGAACCCTTTTTAAATGGGCCCCCTACTATCATTTCAGTCTTTCTGACTTTATTTCTTAGCACAAAAGTGGACTGAACCATGCAATTAACTGCTTTGCTAAACCTTCGTGGACACCAATTAAAGCTGTCTGTTTTGAGCTCTAGCAGAGGGGGTCCAAATTACATACCAACATCAGACCCTATCAAGTGATGTGCTGGTGTTTAAAAAGATCTGCAAAGCTCCAAGAGCTCCTCACACCGGAACAGAAAGAGGGTTCTTTCCATATTTGCTTTTGAAATATGGCATGTGGTTGTGCTGTCTCCAGCACTAGAGGTGCTCAGCGGGAACTTCCCAGCCAAGAGGAACTGCTGCAAGTCATTGGTAGATAACATAAGCCAACCATTTTTAAAGGCAAAGCATCGGTGGACTCTGTTCTTTTTATGCAAGCAGACACTGACCTAGTACTGTTGAAGTCACACAATCTTTTAGGGTGGTGATGGGTGTCCCCACTTTACCTCTCTGTGTTAGAGTGGCTGCCTTTTCCGTGAATTCATTTATGTGGGGTTGTGAAGCACTTTAGCTGTAATTCGTTGACTGAGTGATGTTTCTGCTTCCTTTGCAGACCTGGGAAGGCTTCAGGATCATCTGGGTCTCTGGGCA
Organism: Alectoris magna; assembly: GCA_030625065.1. NCBI lineage: Eukaryota > Metazoa > Chordata > Aves > Galliformes > Phasianidae > Alectoris > Alectoris magna. The sequence continues at coordinate 115,982,729 of CM060560.1, forward strand.
CAGCCTGCTGGAGGCACTGGAAGTGGACTGGTTCCTGGTCATGCCCGGTGGAAGGAGGGGACCCAGCCGGCAGCAGCTAAGCCGTTCAGCTTTGCCTTCTCTCCAGACTCTGGTTGGTGGGAGCTGTGGAAACGGTACTGGTTTGAGAAACAGGTGAGGACAAAGGTAGGATTGTTGAGACATCTGTGGCTAGGATAACATTAAAAGCTTCAACTCCTGTCTGCTGTACACTCTGCTCAGTGGTTCAGAGAAGGAATTGGGAGATGGAATCCTGTATGTGGCATTAGGTGAGAGTAGTGCAGAGCCCACCTGAGAAGAAACATGCTGTGTGTTAGAAGCCTCTTCCAGTTTCTCCTCCCAGCTTCGCTGTGGCACGTTTCCCTCTGCAGTACTTCCCTCTGCACACTGAAATCTGCCCCATGGGGAGGCTTGTAGAAGTGGGGTTGCAATCATGCAGTATTCATTTTGTCTTTCCCTGCAGCAGTTTGCAGAGGAGTGAATCCCAGCAGATTATGAATCCTTGCCTCTATTACTAAGCTGCCTGCAGTGCTGTGGGAAATTACTGTGACACGTCAGAGTACAGCTGCGAGCCCCCCTCCTACCTGGCAGAAAGAAAGGGCAGGAGGATGTCTGTTGTTTTGGCACTGCTGGACCCACACAAAACCAGTTTGCAAAGCTCATCTCCATTTTCTGGGGAAGCTGGAGGTGGAAAAAGGAACTCTCAATAACATTTAGGGCTCCACATTTAGCATTAAGACTACAAGGACCCGTATCAAAGTGAGCAGACTAGAAAAGCTGTTTGCTGCACTTTGAGGCCCTGATCTACTTGGTATAGGTTCATCCTTACAGAATAAAGAGATCTAAACCATTTAATTGTGGCTTTAAAGACTTCTCTGGCTTGGATGGGTGGATGGATGGCTCAGTCTTAGACTTTGGAGGAACAAGTGACAGTGGAGACTGTGGTGTCGGCGTCTGAGGGCCCTAGGGGAGCGTTGCTTATCTTGGTTTCAGTTAGACGCAGCATAACGTACATCTGAACATTTCTCTGCCAGTTTTGTGTACAAGAGCTTTTAGTTGTCGTAGCCTCATCCAAAAGATGAGGAAAGAAGGAAGTGTGAGCACATTTGAGAGGTCAGCCTCAAGGAAGTCACTTCATTCCATTTTTAGTTAACTTTCTTTAAGAGAGAAGCTCTCGGCAGAAAGGCAGTGGGCACTTGGCAGTACTGGGGAAGGAAGCTGTGTGCTGAAGTGGGTGCTACTGTAATGATGTCTTACTGGTGAGCGGAAGGAGCCAGCTTTAAGAGCTCAGTGTGGCACAGAGTTCTTCGTGACTTTTGCTTGAGGTTTCCTCCTTACTCTATACTTTATTCCCTTTGCAACTTGTCTGAAATATAGCTGAGCACATCACAGCACCGCTGGTAGACCAATCTATGTGTAGTCTGCAGAAAATGCTGGCTAAGAGTTTTGTCCATGCTAAGAGGAGCATGAAGCTCACCACCAGTCTTGTGCCAGTAATATGAATGCAAGACTGATGCCATCTCTACCCGAGCAATGTCCAGTCCCAAATTCAGAACCTTAAGCATTTCCTGTCCTGGGAAACAGTGGAGATAATGTATAACGTTTACCAAGTGAGTGGTATCTTTCTGCTTCAGGAATGGTAGTGCCATCAGCCTCTCCGCGCCTCCCATCACAGCGCTGATTACTCCAGAGCCTGTACGTCACTGCCGGATCCCTGACCTGCCATTAGACGGGAGCCTTCTCTTCGAATTCCTGTTCTTCATCTACCTACTGGTAGCCCTCTTTATTCAGTACATCAACATCTACAAGACTGTCTGGTGGTACCCGTACAATCACCCTGCTTCCTGTACCTCACTGGTGAGTTCCCCAGCAAATATCACCGCTTGTGCTTTGGCATTACGCAGCTTCTTGTCATGCTGCTTCTAGTCAGGATTCACCAAGCCTTTGACATAAGGGGGTGAAGGGGACTTCAGTTACATCCCCATCAATCAGACTCATGTCATCCCTCGTTTTACGGGGTGGGGGGGGGAAATTCACGGAAAGTGAAAGGGGTTCTTCAGTGAAGCAGGGTTTCTTCACTGGAAGTTTCTGCAGGTGCTTGTATGGCCTCGGTAGCCACTACATTTTGAAATGAAGTTGAATCTTCAGGAGTATTCTGCCTCCTGCTGCGGGTGCCTCTTCCCAATGGAAACAACAGAGCCTGAGAGGAGGGATGATGGAGGTTTTTGTTAGTATCTCACAACAGAACAGCAGCAGGGGAGTTGGGGAGGGAGTCAGATTCTCAGCTGATGTAAACCTTCCAGTCTCCTTAGTTTCATTTTTTTTTTTTTCCTGTCTGAATGACTTATACCTGAGTCAGCAAACCCTGACTGTGTAAATCTAACTTCTGAAATGGTCTTCAATTCATATGGTCGTCTTGCATTGAAACGTGAGGTTGTTCCTTAGTTAGCTGTGCAGACAGGTGGTGCTGGTGTTCCAGTTCTCCAGCTGTTAGTTTCAAATTCACCTACGCAGTGTTGGACGCAGCTTTCATTGAAGAAAAAGCATTCCATTTTAGTTTTCCTACCTGAAAACGCTTTATGGACTTAAATCTATTCCCAGAAGTCAAGCATTCTCACATACCCAAAATTTCCTTCTGAGACGGCACTATTCAGAGTCAGTTAACTGTTCTAGCCAGAACACATTTGATGACTTCACTGAAAAATTGTAAGGGTTCCAAGAGCTATAGCTAACTTGATGCAGCCAAAATCAATATTAATACGCATCTGTGGCCAATGCAGATGATATTTCGTACATGATTTTGATTATCAGAGAGCACTGGTGGTCACTACAGCCTATTTCTGAGATGAAGGGCTAAAGTGAGCTGGTGCGCAGGACTCTGGGCTTGGCTGCCCTTGCTGTGGTTGGTTGGTGGCTTTTCCCAGGAGAACTTGCAGGCTGTTCTCCACAGTAGCATCCTGGTCCTAAAGCTCTCTTTGACGCTCAGAATGCCTGCCTTTGAGTGGATTTTTTTTTTTTCCTCATGTGGGGAAGACCTTACCTCTGGAGACGTGCCTGTTACTTGTTTTTCTCCCTTTTCCCATGTTTCTAGTAGGGAGATTAGGGGCATGCCTGTCTAAGGTACTAATGCTTTCAGCAGCCAGCTTTCCAGTCCCCACCCCAGCTGGGTGGTTTCAGAGTCCCTTCCCCTCGTGAAGACCTTTTCTCTTTCCTTCTTCAGAATTTCCACCTTATTGACTACCACCTGGCAGCGTTCATCACAGTGATGCTGGCGCGGAGGCTGGTGTGGGCCCTCATCTCTGAGGTAATGTTCCCACTGTTCCTTCTCCTGCCTGTAGTACTGATTACGGAGCACGACAGCCTTAGAAAGTTCAGAAAAGCGGAGAGCTGGAGCATTTCTTCCTCCAGAAGAAGTCTGACTGTGGAAGTCTTAAGATTTTGGGGATGCCCTGCTATCATGGAACTTTTGTCCTTGAGACCATTTGTGTCCTGGATAGCCCTGTTGCTTTTCAGCTAAAAGGAGATGAAATGACCCCACTGGCTTTTGTATCCCTGCAGGCACAATACTGTAGCTTACTATCTCGTGCCAGAGAAGTGGCTGAGAGAACTGCAGGTTGGGTAGCAGAATAGCAAATAGGTTAGCTAAGACTGAAAGAGTGAACAGGAGATGAAAGGGAAGCAGCAGAAGGAGGACACCTGAGTAGACTAAAGTGAAATAGGAATAGCTGGCAGAACTCTCCTGGTTATTCAGTAACTGTGAGGATCTGGTCATGTGAGCTTAGATTTTGAGACCCTCTCTATGTCTGTGAGAGCAGAATCTGGTCAAGTATATGTTTGATAAAGGTTATTTTGAGGAAATTGGCAGCTTCTCCGTTGAAACAGTTAATACAACTCCAGACTAAGTAAATAGTTTTAAAAACATACTCCTAACAGTTAAGAGCTGTTGAATGGATGAACGGAGAAGGTGGGATCTCAGAAGTTCTTTCGTCTCTGATTTGTGCCATTGTCATTTACGTTCCCATCCTCCATAAAGCCTCCCAGAGACTGAAATTTCTGCTTTGAAACCTTCTATGCAATGCAAGTTCTTGCACATCCCATTGGCTATAATCATAGAATCATAGAATGGCCTGGGTTGAAAGGGACCACAATGACCATCTCGTTTTGCCCCCCCTGCTATGCGCAGGGTTGCCAACCACCAGACCAGGCTGCCCAGAGCCACATCCAGCCTGGCCTTGAATGCCTCCAGGGATGGGGCATCCACAACCTCCTTGGGCAACCTGTTCCAGTGCGTCACCACCCTCTGAGTGAAAAACTTCCTCCTAATATCTAACCTAAATCTCCCCTATCTTAGTTTAAAACCATTCCCCCTTGTCCTATCGCTATCAGCTCATGTAAACAGTCATTCCTCCTCCTGTTTATGCACTCCCTTCCATAAAGTCTTTGTCATCTCCCATTTGAAGACTGGAACAAGCTGTTTTGCTGCTCTTTTGAAGACGGTTCCTCCTCTTTAGTCTGCAGCCTGGTATACCCGGTAGAGATGAGTGGTGGAAATCCTAATGGATTGCGTATGTGCACCATCTTCTCTTCCCTCAACAGAGAACAATGATATCTGCTTCTTTAGGAAAATGAATGCTGAAATGTGATCTTTGCCAAAGAGATAGCAAGAGGAAATGCTTTTCAGGCTATGCTGGAATATCATCAGAGCATTAAAGGACTTGAGCGAAAATATTTTTTACTTTGCAGCTCTGACTTTTTTTAAGGGCCCTATTTTAGTCATGCCCTAGAACTTGTGCTTATTCATGAATCCTTTGGATTCTCCCAAAGATGGCATCAAGGCGTTTCTCCTGTACTTCTGGAAGGAAGAGGGCAGCCATCCCTCTTACGGTGTACTTCCTGACACCCTCTCACTGCTCTTCCTCTAGAGGCACCCGCTTGTGTTTGAGCACCAGTGCAGTAGGGCTGCTGAACATATCTTCTCTGTTTGTAGGCCTCTCAGGTGGGCGCAACATCAGTGATTCACTACATGGTGCGCCTGGTGCTACTCACCCTCTGTGGCTGGGTGCTCTGCTGGACTCTAGTCAACCTCTTCCGCAGCCATTCCGTTCTCAATCTTCTCTTCTTGGGCTACCCGTGAGTAATGATATCTTGTAATTTCAGGGCAAGGGGAATGTAGCTGCCTAGGGGTGAGCCACTATGGGAACCAGAGCTGGTGGCTGTAATCTGTCCCTCAAACACAGGCAGACAAAAATCTCATCTTATGAATAAAGGGAAAGTAGGAGTAGCTAGAGGATGGTGTGGGGAGGAGCCCTGACCCTATGAAGCAAATTTTCTGCAGCATGCTATTTGCATGACGGGCTTTTGCTGCAGATGACAACTGAGCCATTGAGATCACTTGTTCCATGAGTGGGATTTAAAGAAGCATTTCTGCACGGTTTGTTGAGTTGGGCATTTTCTTCATGTGGTGTCCCTCTCGAAGGTGGCCCCTGCTTCGTTTTGGGATGTCTGTCATTTCAGCCCTTCTTTCTTCCTTCCTTCCCCACAGGTTTGGTGTTTATGTTCCTCTGTGCTGCTTCCACCAGGACAGCAGAGCACAGCCCCTGCCTGCGGACTGTGGTTACTTGGTACAGGATCAGATGGTGGACGATGGGGCTTCAGCTGTCAGCAGCCTGGTCAAACCCAAAGATTTCCTCTCGCTCCTGTGGGAATCCTTGAGAGAACAGTTCAATAATCCTACATCTATCCCTACCCACAGCTGCCCCCTCTCCCCAGATCTCATCCGCAATGAAGTGGAGTGCCTAAAAGCAGACTTCAACCGCAGGATCAAGGAAGTTCTCTTCAACTCTCTCTTCAGTGCCTACTACGTGGCCTTCCTGCCACTGTGTTTTGTCAAGGTAGCTCTTGTTTGGTTCTCTTGTGCCCCTGTCTGCCGCCTCCTTCTGAATGTTGTGTGAATTGCTGCCGGGCCAGATTCTTGGTTAATTCCCCTTTTCTCTGTCTCCCCTTTGGCAGCCCGGATAGCGGAGCATGGCTGCATCCGGAGTGCACTAGTACTGCTCCTGGTTGGCGGATAGGTATTGCCATAAATGTGATGCACCTCTAGTCCCATCACCCCACTTACTAACTCCCCTTCTCCCACCCCCTGCCCTAGGCAGACGGATAGCGGTGGTCTTTGTAGAAAAGGGCACTTGTTGCTACCTGTCTCAGATCCAACGTCATCCTGGGTTTTGAGCGCTTGGATCAGAGGCTTTGGTGTTCAGCCTGTTAGAAAGCAGAGCCAACTAGAATGTTTGGGAGCCTAAATTCAAGAACCCCTTGTCAGTGTGGGGGTTGTATTTATTGTCTTTTTCTAATTTGTATGAGCTCCAGTTGGTGTAATGAAATGGGCAGGGCTCCACAATCCACGTAGCGGTCCTGGTGCAACTGGTGCTCCTGAAGCAGTTCTGTGGCAAGCAGACCCTCCTTTCATCTGCTGCTAGAGGAGGAGATGCACCAGCTGCAGCATCATGCCCCTGCCCTTTCTCCTTCAGGTCAAGGAGAAGGGAGCCTTGAGTGTTTCCTAGCTGTAACCCTCTGAAATCACTGGTCCAAAAGCGCATGCCTGTAATGTGTGGTGTGGGTCTGCTGGATGCACATGCAGTACGTCCCTTGTCATTCCCTCCTCTGCTGAGTGACAGTGGTGCCAAGCTCTTGTCCGGTCTGTTTGCAGAGCACGCAGTACTACGACATGCGCTGGTCTTGTGAGCACCTCATCATGGTGTGGATCAATGCCTTTGTCATGCTCACCACTCAGCTGCTGCCTCCCAAGTACTGTGACCTGCTCCACAGATCGGCTGCCCACCTTGGCAAGTGGCAGAAACTAGAACACGGCTCCTACAGCAATGCTCCACAGCATATGTGAGTGTGGGGATGGGGAGGGCTTGGCCTGCCCAGCAAGGGGCTGATGAGACACTCTGGTGGATGAGCACTGCTGATACTTGCTTATCTACTGAGGAAGCTTCTACACTCCTCACAGTGTCACAGGTAGTAGATGCAACTCTGATCTTTCTGTTCCCAGAAAACAGAAGTGTCTGCTCTAGAAAGCTGTCCAAAAGCTTCTCTGGTCAAGTGCTGGTTTCTTCTCAGAGACAAACACTCTTGGCCGCTAGAGCAGTCACATGGGGGCAAGGGTGGCCCCTCTGGCATAGTGGGCTAGGTTCTTGCATGGGGAGCCATTTCTTCATGTCGCCCAGGCGGAGTCCTGGTGTGCTTGTGAGCTCCTTGCCTCTGCGTTTATCAAGTGGGAGTGGGGTGTCAAAGAGGCTTTGGTATTTTTCAAGATGCAGACCATTGCTGTGAACCCACGTTCGGTGAGTTGAGAGCATCCTCTCTCGTGCTTCCCCTCATGCTAACGCTCTGGCATTCTTTTCCCACAGCTGGTCAGAAAACACAATATGGCCACAAGGAGTACTGGTGCGACGAAGCCGATGCCTGTATAAAGCAGTTGGGCCTTATAATGTAGCAGTGCCTTCCGACGTGTCCCATGCCCGCTTTTATGCAAGTATCTCTTCTCTTGTTGGGTCACAGCCGTGGAAGGGAGGAGAGGCTTAAACCTAGCAGCTGCAGCAGAGCAGGTTGTGTGGGACAGTTTGATGCTGGGCAGCAGTCTCTTGGTGCTAAACAAAAGGCCTGTTCTTAGCAGCAGGGTTTTCCCATCCCAGTATTACTCAGATGTCTTATCAAGACAGCCATTACTTCTGCTTTGTCAGTGTTTTCTCATTGTGGTGATGCAGCTCATCGGACATTACTATGTTCATAAGAGGAGTGTAGAACATCTTCTAGTAAAATGGGAAGGCGCATCAGTTGGCCTGTAGGTTACTTTACCAGTCCTCTCCTCTACAAAGAAAATGACTTTTACATGCCTTGTTTCTTATGCTGCTTTCCCTACGTGGCAGCTTGCGGCGGCTGAAATACAAACACTTCTGCCCAGCTCAGTGGTGCTGGACAGAATTACGCGCACCCTTTTCCCCACTTTAACGTGGCAAAAAAAACAATAAATCTGCTTTCTATCTGTTTCTCCACAGTTCCTTTTCCACCGTCCATTACGGCTGCTCAACCTGCTGATTCTCATCGAAGGCAGCGTGGTCTGCTACCAGCTCTATTCCCTGCTGCGTTCAGAGAAGTGGAACCATACCCTCTCCATGGCCCTCATCCTTTTCTGCAATTACTATGTCTTATTTAAGCTCCTCCGGGACCGGATAGTATTAGGCAGGGCGTATTCCTATCCACTTAACAACTATGGACTCAAGGCACACTAGGCCTGCCAAATGCGTACCCCTTCCCCTCCCCTCCCCAAAGGGCAGGGAGGGAACCTCAGAAAAAAATATTTTCGTACAGTTCTATTTTTTTTCTTGCGGCGTTTATAAATATTTAAAATATTTTATATTTTGTATACTGTTGTTTTTGTGGGGTGGGAAGGGAACCGGTGGCAATTAAATGTCGCTTTATAAGCAAGGTGTTATTTTATATATATATACATATATATATATATAAAAAAACAGCTCAGTGTGTATATACCGTATATCTATACCCATACATATATCTATGTGAAGCAACAGGATTGTGCGTGTGGTCACTGCGTCTGCTTCGCTCACACAGCTGCCTCGCTTGTTGGCACACCGTGGGGACGGAATCGCTGTTCATTAGGAACTGGTCTTCTCTAAAACGCAAGTGAATGAAGAGCCAGGGAAAAACAAAATGGGGGTTTTCACCAGTGCGGGCAGTTCATCTGGAAACCTCAGCACCGGGGAAGATGATCTGCACTGGAAGTGTGCGCTGCTGCTATACCAGTTTAGGGAAGGGGAAGAAGTGGTGCGCTGAATGGCATAGTGCAGTGGCGTTGATCAGCAAAAGCTTTCGGTTCCCTTTCCAGGGCTAGCAGCGTACAAGTATGGTATTCTAAGTAAACCCTTCTTTGCTTTCACCGCTATTCCTCTTCATAGCAACTTGAGGTTGCCAACTCCACCCAGAGAATGAAGTAAATCTTGAAATTACAACTTTAAGGTAGCGTATCACTTAAAAAAGCCTAACCTAGAAAGATGGTATCTGTTTTATATTGCCATCTCTACTACCTTGAGTAATTGCACTAAATTAGACCATATTCAGCCCTTTCCTTCAAATCAGAGGTGTTCCTGAAGAAATTTATTCTTGTCAGGCTTACCAGTCCCCTACTGCCATACAGTGCATTTTGGCAGTGTTTTAGCTATTTTGAGTATTTAAGAAGTTACTAATAGTAGAGGAAGTATTTTTTCTTTTAATCATCTGCTCTTCATAAAGTTGAACTGTGGTAGAATCTAATGAAGTAACGTTTATGGCAGTATCACAAAGGACTTGATGAAGTACACAATATCAACTATCATTAACTAACCGTGGATGCTGCTAGCAGCTGATCTTGATGCTTTGACTCAGGTATTTATAAAGAGGGTAATACAGCATTCTTCCATTCAGATGCTATCTGACTGGAACCTTTAGGCATTAGTAAAGTGCTACCTCTGGTTTAAGAGTGGATATGTATAATTAAAAACAAAACCAACTGTACTGAATTCGGGAAAAACTGCAACTACTTTCAGTTCCTTCTTTCCTTCCAAGCTAAGTAGGAATTCAGTATTTTGTTCCCAACTCTAAGACAGCTTCCCCCACAGCCAAATCAGAAGCCCAGTTTCTCTTCAATAGTTGGTGAGGTGGGAACACGTCAAAGCGTTAACTCTATGCTAACTAAAGCTAAGCATTTAGGTTCATTTTATGGTGTTATCAGGTAGCATCTTCTGCTGAGACTCTATGTGGTAGAAGGCTTATGCTTAGGCAACTGGTAAGAGAGAAGAGGTTCTCAAAGCTCAGGGAATGCAAATGTTTGCCAACAGTGCAACAGGGTGCCAAAAGCCCCAAACAAAGGCTTTGGGTCACAGAGTTGATGAATGGTCATGCTCTGAGTTTTCTTCCCCTTGAATGTAAGGTTGTAGGTGGGTCAGATTGCTCATGCAGTGTATACACTCACTCATTCTCTGCATAAGTCAGACTGACTTTACACTGTTTGCAGCACAAGGAAGAAAAACAGTCATATTTCCATACCTACATGCCTTCTGTTTTGCCTGTGAGGGACTATCTTAAATAAGGGGCTTAACACACTCTTCTTAACTGCAGATGCGTTAAGATCTTCCTTATTCCACAGGAGCTAGGTGTGCTATTTTAAGGGAAGCTGCCCCTCTCTCTTCTAAAACAGTACCTTTGTTTAATCCAGCAGCAGGAGGAGTTTTGTGAGAAGGTTTAAGGTTTAGAGATTGTGGCTTTCCACACACAGCCCTGTAGTTGCAGTTGTCTCCCATCTTTACATGGGACCCTGACATGGAAAAAGGTTGCAGAAGATACTTGCAGGTTCCCATGCTGACAAACACAGTGAAGAACAAGCCAGTACAGTTGGTCTCCTCAGAATGAGCTGGACCATCCAAGAATGAACAGGGAGCAGAACTGATGTCTGCTCAGCAACAACGCCTGCTTTGAACAGTGTTCCTCCCCATTTCTCCCATGGGCCTGCTGCTAAACCTTATTCAGTTAAACATTGAAAACAAGTCCACTCTAGTATTTGGCCAGGTCAGACTAGGGGAAAAAGACGACTCGTTCCCCATCTTAACCACTCCGTCACGCAAGGATGTCATAATGAATGGCTGGTTTTTTGGTCTGGCGACGGAACTGCTCTAGCTTCAGGCCAATCCTCAGAAGAACAGCTTCATCCCACCACTTTGCCATGACCTGTGAGAAGAGAGAGACAGGAAAATAAAAAAGTAGCATCTTCACATAGTGATTGAAAGCCCAGGAAAACATGGCTAAAATTATTGCCCAGTATCACCAAGAAGACACATGCTTCTCCCTTTCACCCTAGCAAACATGGCACTGCTTTATTTGGGAAAAAGGGAGCTCGGTCTTAACTAGAATGTATGGTACTTCCAATTACATTAGGCCTATTTTAAGAGGGAAAAGGGCAAGAAAAAACTTAAATTACTAAACTCAGACATAGGGAAAAGAAAGAACAGTGACAAATAATGGGTACTGATACCAGTGGGCAAGGAGAAACCTATCTCCAGATGCCTGAAGAGTCCATCTGGCATTCAGAAGTGAGTCACTCTTTGAGGCAGATCTCACCCAGAAGTTAACAATTCCTTAATAGTACCTGGCAACTCCTCAAGTGTGCTGCCACCAAGAACTTAGTTATAGGGGTTCAGGGCAGAGCCAGCTGGGGATTTTGTGACCCAGCATTCACAACAGCCACTGCTTACCTGGAAGGCAATTGGAAGCCCAGCAGTAGAATAACCAATAGGAACGACGAGGCCTGGAATCCCAGTGAAGTTACCAAGCTGCATGAACCTGGGAGAAAAGCTGTCATCAGCATTCCTGCCTTGGGGCAGGAGCAAAGTCAGCCTATTCTGGGGGAGAAGCAGCTAGGATTGATCTTCCCTACCATACAGTCTGAACTCCTTGAGTTTGTTCACCCAGTCTACAGATGTTCCCAAATTTTTTGTTTGCGAAGTGCAAGCAGCAACTCTTCTTACCTCATAGACCTCATCGTGAATGAAATATTGCTGCTCCCAGTCAGAAGGTCAGATTCATGGATTCTCGGGGCAGTGGAAGCAATAGCTGTGGAGGAATCACAGATTGGTTGAGATTGGAAGGGAATTCTAGAAGTCATCTTGTCCAACCCTTCAGCTCAAGGAGGGTCAGCATCAAGAATGGAAGTTCTACAGCTTTTCTGGGCAACCTAATCTGGTGCTTAAAGAGCAAAGAAAGAGTCAGTCTGGGGGCAGTCTCCAAGGAAGTCCAGTTCCTTAATGCCACGTTTCATCTAAATTAGTAATGCAAACTCCTTCCCCCCAGAACACAATCAAGTCACTGGGATTTATGAATTGAGCAGTCAGTTTTCTATTGCAATGTATGTAGGTAGACGTCTAGTCTTTCCTGTGTAACTGCTGACTCTGCACCTTCTGTTCCAAAAACCAAAAGGGAGTTTTGTGACAGCCTTAGATACAGGCAGCAAGTACAGAAATACACAGCAGTCATTCTAACCAGGCCCCGTTTTCTTTCAGAGCTGCAAGGCACGGCAAAGTCCTTGCACAAAAGTTACACTCTTTAAACTGGTAAGGAAGAGCTAATGGAGTGACTGCTCTCGATGGGGAGCAGCTCTTTGGCCAAGACTGCCAATACCTGGTGTAAGTATGCAGTTCACAGTGGTGAAGATCTCTCGCAAAAACCTCATGCTGCGAGTTCTTTGTCGATTTGCCTGCAAGCAGAGAGATTACTGTCTGACTAGGCTGTCTTGGTTCACGAGGCCCATCTCCAAAGGCAACTGCCTCTGCCCACATGAGCCCATGTCTCTGCAAAAAAGAACGCTATTGCTGCGTTTTAAAATCAACATGCAGTGCATCAGCCCAGGTGACACATTCTCTTTGGTGCTCCACCATTTTGCCCAGCTTCATTGCAAAATCATTCCCTTTTTTCCCCGACAGCTGAGTGCTATCTTCCCATGTGTACCGGGAGCTTAAGAGAAAAGTCTATCCCACTTCTGCAATTTCACTGCCTCCCCTTCAGTCTTCACCACAGTATGTTCTCACCGTAATATAATCCAGAGCTGTGAACTGGGAACCCAAAGCCAGGCTAGCCCGAGTCTCCAAATTCTGAAAGAGAAAATAGTCACAGCTCTCCTTTGCACCAGGCTTGTTAATCATATCTTCTAGCCTTAGGCAAGCACGAAGTAAGACAGCAGCTTCCTGACTCTTTTTCTCCCCACCCTTCCCACATTCATCAGCCTGCCATCAAGCCTGAGCGTCTCCCTAGGAGCTGTAGTTCAGACCTCTGCATGCTTTAATAGCTTTCCATGCTGACTGGAAGAGTCTCACCCTTGCGCATAACAATCTGAAGGGGCTCAGGTTTGCTCAGTCAACAATAGCACAAAACTGAGTGCGATAGCCCAGGAGTTCTCTTCCAGGTCTATTCTCTGATATCAGAAGTCATCCAGCAGGTGGTTTTTCATAGAGAAAGCAGGAGAGCCCCAGGTTTCTCAACAGCGCAAGACACTTGCTCTGCATCAGCCATGACAACTGCTGCCACTGATCCAAGCTGCTACTACTTACCATTTCCTGGAAATGTTTGTTGAAGTCAGGCTGTAGGAAGTCCCTCATCTCACTGAGAATGCAGATCGCATGGGCAATTTTCACTTCCTCCATCTCTGGAAGAGATACTTCGACCACGCTGGCTCCCAAACTCTGCAGGTACTCCACAACTGATTGCAGAACAGGTAACACACAGACAACATCTGTGAGTTTTCTCCCCAAACTTCACTGAAGAGCTGAGAAACTGTTTCACCTTGCAAAGTCAGAGACCCCATTTGCCATTACAAGGCAGGATCTTTAGTGCATAACATGCCACGCAGACTGCTGACACCCCTTCTCATGGGTAAAAATCTTAGGCCTAATTAGATCTCAGTGCTCCAGCAGGGCAGAGGTAGAGGCTTGTAAACAGATTCCTAAATTACCAACAACATTTTGGGCAACTTCACCTTCTTCCTTTAGCCTTCAGTTAACCCAGACAGTAAAGGTGGTATGATAATGCTTTGCTAAGAATTTGATTGGCATTCGATCAGCACGAAGCACTTATTTAGCATCAGGAGAAACCCGTTCAAAGCCTCTTCTGAATTATAATGATAGAGGAACACTGTGCATACTCAGAGATCAGGTCAACAATACAGGCTCACCAAATCCCAATGCACTTTAACAAGGTCAGACACCAGGACTTTGCTAAGAAGCGAATCTTCTGCAGATCAAAAAGAACTCCCTTCTTTCTCTGACTCCAGCATCTTCAAGAATATCCATGCTTGTGGTACATCTCTCCAAAGAAAACTCTACGCGTGTGGGAGCACAAGTTTTAAGATAAGAGCTGGAAATAAGGATGCTAAAGAGAACTCAGGCAAAGCCTGAGTACTGTAAGCTATCTCAGCTCCAATGCACAAGAGGCCATCTATTATGCGAGGCACTGTAGTCTCTCCCCCAGCTCACCATGTTCGATTTTGCTCAGTCTAAAATCTCACAAAGCCATCCCAAAGGCAGCATTTTGCTGATTTCAAGTAAATAGAAGACTAAATACATCATAAAATCCTAGCCGTCTTCCCCACTGAATATAACCTTGTGAAACAAGTCCCTCACTTAGAAGTCTTTTACCCTTAAAACTTGCAGAGTAACTATTACTGAGCACAGATCTGTCTTTATACAGACAGAGGCTTAGTACACTGAACTGTATTCTTCCATTGTAACCTGACAAGCCTGCAACTGCTGAGCTTTTTAACCCTCAGCAGTCAGGAAGGCTTCCCAAGCACAAAGCTTCTGCTGTGTGTCCAATCAGACATCTTTAAGCATCTGCCTTTAAGGACAGCAAGCCAGATCTCATTAATGCATCCATGAGAGGAAACACCAAGTGACACTATGACTTTAGGCAAAGTAAGAGACTTGGAAACTTTTGCTCTTTACCTTTCTCACAGACGGACAGGATTTCTGCATCACATGCCTACAGAACAAGAGGAAAGAACTGAGTAGACTTTGATAACAACTCTCCTCTTCCTGGTGAGCACGCTCACAGAACTTTGGTCCTCAGGCCTTCCCTACTCCTGTCTCTAAGGGCAGGTAAACAGCTCCCCTGAACTGCCTTAGGCCATCTGTTCCAAGAGCACAAGTTGCAGGACATTCCCTTATGGAAAAGGAATGGTCTAATCTTCCAGGAGAGGACATTTCTCCGCACTGGGGCAAAGCCAAAAACAACCTTATTTTCCTCAAAGGGAAGAAATCTTGGGCATGTTTGTAGAGCTGTATTGCAATTGCCAAGCAGTATTAGCTTGTATGACCAGTTTCTACATGGGGATGATAAAATACTATTCAGTATCTACACCACTGTCACCAAATAGATATGGTAATTTTCCTCATTTGTTTTTAAACTAATTCCCTTTTGGAATCAATTCAGAAGCATCACTTACAATAAAAACAGTGCTATGAGAAAGCATACTGCCATGAAATGTAGAGTCGTTAACCTTTCCTCCTACCGTCAATAGGATTCTACTCAAAAGGTCGCCTTAGGAAAATGTCATCCCAGTGGGTGTTTTCACCCTATATTTCCCTCAAATCATACAACTAAATATAAGAAGGATGAAAGGCAAGAGAACACTGAATGCACAGAATTCCTACAAAACTTCATTCTGCAAAGCATCAGGAAGAAAGAGATAGAACAGGCACCTTAAAAAACGTCCAATCCACTCCCAGTTTTAAGCCTTTCAGGTCAGGAGCACACATATCTGACAGGGTTGCTTTGGGTTGCTTTAGTCCTGCAGGGAACAAACAGGAGTTCCTCTGTTTATCTAGATGTCCATAGGAAGACAGAGCACTTGGCTTCAGGGAGGGAGCAGGCTCACCTACCATATGGATAGAGTGGATCTGGCTCAGCAAGAATACTGTAAACAATGGCTGCATCTGCCACTGAGGTACAGATAGGACCTGTAAAAGAGACAGCGGTTATGAAAACACGGCAAGGAGTAAATAGGATCCTTCTTTGGTAGGCCCAGATTGCCTCCCCGGTGGCAACATACAGGGAGGTCCCTGAAAGGGAGCACAAGTTCTCTTACCTACACTGACTGTGGAATATGAGAGCGGGAGGCTGCCATGACTGCTGATCCGCCCAAATGTACCTTGGGAAAAAGAAATGGGCTGTTAGCTACACACGAGCACTCACTGCTAAGACCTGAACTCAACAGCCCCATTCCATCCAGCTGAGGCAGCAAGTAATGCACCCAATCCAGCCACCTTTAGGCCTGCTGTTTCAGAGCTCCAATCTTTCAATACCTTCTTTTGCAAAGGCAGAATTGTCAACAGGAAGAGATGCCACGTTCTGCAAGATCTCAACCTCTTCACCAGTGACACTTCATGCCTAGCACCAGCTGTCTTCTGCAAACAATATTATCCATTTTCTGACCAGTCACACTTTAGTCATCATTGTTACCTTCCTCAGATGAATTATAACTGAGCTGGCCATGTGTGAAAGATGGTAAAACAGGGTAATGGTTGAGTATCTGGTCACACAGAGCAACTAAAATCTTTCAGAATGCTAAACCATTCCAAAAAACCAACTTCTCTTCTGAGTGATGATGGCTTCACCTGCTTTGCCACGTACTACATCGTAGACAATGTCCTGTGCACTTCTTATGTCCTTGATCCATTCCCCTTAATGATGTTAGTTCTTACTGTAAAACCTGCATTGCTACTTCTTGTACATCTGAGATAAGGGGGAAATGGCTACATGCTGGTTTGATGCAAGCCTATTACCACATCTTATTCACCAGCCACAAATCTGAGCAGCAACCTCTCCATATAATTGGAATCCATCACAGATGGAGCTGCTTTGCACTAGCTCTCTACAGATACCCAACTACATTGTGAACATCTCCCAAGAGAGGAACACAGAAGGACGAGAGGACAGAAAGAAAAGCGTGCAAGTTCCCTTAGCATTTGATACACGTACAGAAGTTAGTTTTTCCTCAATGTCTGTTCCATGGTCAGTACTGAGACTACTGTCACTTAGCCAGTCTAACCCGTGTGACTCTCAGAATGCTCTGCTCCAGAGTTTCTCTGGTTGAATTTTACATAGCAAGAATTAATGGATTGGGCCTGTCTTGTTTGTGGCATCCTGATACAGTAAAGAAGACACACACACCCACTAAGATTAAAGGGCACTACCTTTCAGCCCCACCACGCCACAGAACGAAGCAGGAATCCTCACAGAGCCGCCTCCATCTGTGCCAATGGCCACTGGGCAGAGACCTACAAAAACAAGCATTGGCCTGTGATCAGAGAGACAATGTTATGTCCCTTCCATTCTACCACCACCTGTAGACACAACAGCACACAGAGCTCTCTGTTTATCTAGAACTCCAGCTTCTAACCCCTTCATGAAATCTAAACACCTGATGCTCAGGACTTGCCTCCCACCACCCTCAGGCTGTTTAGAAACACCTACCTGCTGCTACAGCTGCTGCCGACCCACTGGAGCTCCCACCTGTGAAATGGTTGGGCTTGTAGGGATTCCTAGGGATCTTGTGGTACCTGAGGCAGACAAACAGTGGTGAATCTTCTCCTAAGAAGCACTGAGCGTACTACAGGGCAGAAAAAGATCCAGAAACATAGCTCAGAGATTCAGATCTCTTAGTAAAAAGACACCAGTCCACCCCATGTAGTACTATGTCCTGACAAAATGAGACAGAAAAATAATTCTGACTCAGAGTGCAATCACTTAATATCGTTAACAACCTATCCAAAAGGAAGAGACTAAAAGCAATAGAAAGGATGCTGTTCTACCTCTTCTGGTTGTGACTACACTGCGCCATTACTGCATACCACAGTGCATTATGCAATGCCAGAAGATGGAGCAGTCGTTGACCACCAGTTCTTACAGAACCACAAGTAAGTTGGCGTTCCCAGCTTTGCCCTTTATTCCAAACTCTTCAGTCTGACCACAGTCCCCAGGCACCAAAGAGACCTGCCCAGTGGCAGGGTATCCAGCTGGGGCAGCAGACCACCCACAGGGAGAAAATGCTCATGCATTTTGTTGTAGCTGTGGGAGAGCCCCACTTCCATCCAGCTGCACATTCATAAAGTGTGGATCTGCAGACAGCTTATAAAGGCTGTAAGAACCATGGCTCTGACAGAGTAGTTCTCAGCCTGCTATAGCTGGAAAATTCACAAAAGTAAAGCAAATTACAGCGAGCTTGTTCTAGTTAGGAAATTAAAACGCTTAAGTTTCTCCTAAACTGATGGTACCTTTTCTCATAGTTCTTGGCCGTTAGCCATTTTTGCGAATGTGTATGAGATCACTATTGTTTTCTGTCATTGTTTCTGTCTATGGTTCATCCTGTAAACATCTATGATTCACACCTTCAAATCATGTAAGGCCTTGCAAAGCCAACTCTCTACTTGGAACCACTTGGATCCTCTCCTGCCTTTGGTTTCAGGAGTCTTCAGGCTTCCACAGCTACTCTGAGCCTCAAATCTTCAGTGCTAGGTTTTCAGATCCACATGGTTCTCCCTTCATGGGGCACTTCAGTCAGTTTTACTTCTACATGCTTGCCCTATTTTTGTACCCTTCCCTGTCAGTTCCGGACAGACTTTTAGGTCTTTCTAGAGCCTAGGGCAGAGAGAGAAGGAAGGGATTTTTACCTGTTAGGGTTGCATCCGGTTGTTCCAGTCCCTAGTTCATGCATGTTTGAGACCCCAATAATCACAGCTCCAGCCTCTCGCAGCTTCTTGGCCACAGTAGCATCTTCTGTTTCAGGCTCTGCCCCAAGGTACACTGTTCCTACTCGGTGATAGTAGGGTACCTTGGCAAGAAAACACCTCATTATTCATCATAAAATCCCAGAAAGGTGGGCAGGCACTTGCGTGTACCTCACATGCACATTTCAGCTCCACAACCAATCCCAGACATCAGGACCCACTGAGTTGAGTTAGGACCAGGAAGCCTTGCTCTTCATATTCCCCTGTGTTGTTTCCTGTTATAACAGATCCCTAACTCTTCACTGCTAGGTCATTCTCATGTGCAAAAGAGTTCCTTTAATACTACAGTATAGAGGAGCAGAGACATATAGATGGACAGAAAAGCCCATCTCTCTACAGCAATGTAATTGCTATGCTCAGAGGCCGCAGAACAGTCAACCCTGGCCCCACAGCGTACAGGAGCTCTATTTTCCACATTTTGTGGAAGCTGCAGTGTTTCAAAACTGCAGTGCTTTGAAGCAAGGCACTGAGATTACATGGATGCCAACATACCAGATGGACTCAGTTTCAGGGTGTGCTAAGTACTCCCCCCCCACAATTAAGCGATAAGTCTCTCCAGAGTCCATGACAGCTTAATGGCACTGCCAGGAGTATTTAGTAGGTGCCAGCTCACAAACAAAGCCCACCGTGGGTGGGGACTTTCAGCGTAACTTTTGTATTTCTGATATAAGTATGTCCTTTATGGCAAAGAGAGATGGAGGCTATGCTAGAATCAGTGCCAAAGAAGCCCAGGCAGTTACGCCCACTGCTACAGATACTTTTATGCACACTCATTTCATCAGAAGAGGGACTGCTTCCTACCACCGCCCTCTACTCCCCATGGAATACAGAGATTCATACAAGATAAGGAAAACATCTGTCGTACTCAAGATCTATCTTCGCTTGGCAAAACTTGTTAATCCTGTTCATTACGCTCATCTCCCTCCTATATTACAAACATAGGTTTCTGCTGAGAAGATGGCCTTAAAAACTTGTTGCAATGAGTTCTCCTGCTTGATCTCTTACAGCATGAGCTGACAGCTAGACAAGGGAACTCACCACTTTGAACTCTTCTTTCAGACACACTGGGATGCCATCCAGGTAAGATAGGGTACATTTATTCCTGTAACGAGCAGTGGAGGCCTCGGCCATCTACAGGGAAGAAGAAAATGTATTTGGCAGAGTTGAACTACAAGTCAATACAAGTTTAATAACAGATACCACAAACAGCTTTGTCAGGTTTCTGACAAGACGAACTATATAACTTTTTTTCTTCTGCTGTATGCTGGTGGGAAAATACTGCCTGGAAGCATCCATGCTGACAGATGCCACATAAGCACAAAAATTCTGGTTGAAAAAACAGAAAAACAGTTGTCCAGTAGGAAACAAACTGCCTTAATGCTGCCTCTTTTTGCAGGAAAGGAAGCAAACTTTCTGTAGTCCTCTACACAAGAAAGAAGCAAAAATGTACATATTTTTCTGTGTAACAGATCAGAAGAACCTCTGCCCTTTCTACCGTTCTTGTGGCGGCAGAGGCTCCTTTCCTAACAGACATTACCAGCATTATTTGTTCCTGGTCCCATTGCACTATCGCTCTGAGTGGGGGCGTGCATTTGTCGCAGTCCTCCAGCACGGCAATGATGTTCTTTGCTACTTGAGATGGCGTCAGCTTCCCACTCCTACAGGACAAAAGTTGGGACCTCATTATAAGACCACACACACCATATCCATGCAAAGGGTTTGTCTATCATGTAGCAAGAAGGCAGCTGTCACAGATGTAACCACTAAATATGTGACAGTATGTGTGTGGTGATGATTTCCATGTGATTGCATCAGGACAGGAAACATGCTTCCCTAAAGGAGTACTTGCCTACACAGCACTCTCCCAACCTAAAGAGTAGGGGCAGGAGATAGGAGACTTACCCAGATATTCCTGAAATACTAGGAAAAACAGGGCAGGAAGACCTTTACAAAATTGCCCTCAAGCTTTAGAAGGCCAAAGGCTATGAAACCGCCAGTACTGTGAGCTAAGAGAAGAGGCCAGATCTGCCTCTGGCTGACAGAAAAGCCTAGTTAGAATAGATCTATAACACCAGGCTGCAGTGCCACCCTTTTGCTCCAAAGTCACAGCTCACTGGAAGGGGTGACCCCTGTGGAACATGTGCCAGGAACGTGGCAGGATTTATTTGCGTGCTCCAGATCTGGCACACATTCCAAAGGCAGTCACGAGTTACCCAGCAGCCAATAGGTTACAGAAGCTTGGAGTCAGGGATGTGCTTCCAGCTCCTTCTGAGCCGGGCATGTTGACTGGGTAAAAGCAGTCACACTGTTCTCTAGAAAAGAAGCAGATGGGGAATGAAGGGGCTCTTCAGTACAGTATGTACAACTTGCATCATCCACATGAACCTTTCTCACCTCCTCACTCATTTTGGCAATGAAGGTATGTAGAAATCTCTCCCAAATACAAACAGCCAAGACAAACAGTGTTTAAATAACCTTGCAGGCTTTTTAAGAGTTATGCCAGCTCCCCAGATGGCTTTCCTTTGTTATTCTATCTGAAGGAAAGGACTGCAAAGGATGATGCTAAACAGTGGTACCTCAAGAACAATCCTAACAAGGAGACGCCTGAGAGCTTCTGGAACAGCAGCAGCCCACAACTGGGGAACACGAGAGACAAGTTGCTCCCAGGCTATAATTTCACTCACCGGTAGCAGTCCAGGTAGTCTTTGATCCCTTTGAAGCTAAACCCATGGCTGGCAGAATCAGGCCTGTGAAGAAAGGATCGAAAGGGCAACTTGGAAATCATAGAATCATAGAACCACCAAGGTTGGAAAAGACCTACAAGATCATCCAGTCCAACCATTCACCTATCACCAATAGCTCCCACTAAACCATGTCCCTCAACACAACATCCAGTCGTTCCTTGAACACCCCCAGAGTCGGTGACTCCACCACCTCCCTGGGCAGCCCATTCCAGTGCCTGACCACCCTTTCTGAGAAGTAATATTTCCTAATGTCCAGCCTGAATCTCCCCTGCCGCAGCTTGAACCATTTCCTCCAGTCCTATCACTAATGACATGAGAGAAGAGGCCGACCCCCAGCTCACCACAACCTCCCTTCAGAAAGTTATAGAGAGCAATAAGGTCTCCCCTGAGCTTCCTCTTCTCCGGGCTGAACGTCCCCAGCTCCTTCAGCCTCTCCTCGTATGGCCTGTGCTCCAGACCCCTCACCAGCTTTGTTGCCCTTATTTGAACACGTTCCAGGGCCTCGATGTCTTTCTTGCAGTGAGGGGCCCAATGTCAAAGTCAGCTCTGTTCAGACCTTCTGTTCAGTGCAGACTGGGAATTGCTCACTTCCAGGTCACAGCTGGGACTGCAAGCCTAAGCATTTTAGCTCACACTTCTCACACACATTCAAGACACAAGGTACAGTAAGGGTGCCACAGCAATAAGTGGTCAGACTTGTTGATACGTTTTAGTTGTTTCACATTTCTACTGCAACAAAGCAGTCCTTAGATTCCCCCAAATTTATTCCAGGTTTATATTTGCTATTCACCACTAGAGCATTACAGAATACCTAGAATATACCCATAAACCTGCTTCCAAGACCTCTATCTCAAGTTTGATTCAGAGACAGTGAAGTACTAAGGCCTGAACAGTAGGCCTTCAACCAAAGTTGACCTATAGATGAATCTCACAACCCAAAGTTACATATCATCAGTATCCGATCATTAGCAAAGTACATATGATCATTAGCAAAACATGCATCTTGAACAAAATGTCTCATTAGCGAGAGATGTAACTTAGATAAAGTGTTATGAGAATGTATTAACCTTTCCTTGTTTAGAAGTATAGTGTCAAGGCCTACTAGTACACAAACTTCCTTGGTTTCTCCTTGAGCTCTGGCCAGCCTTGAGGTGGAATCCAAAAAGGGAGAATGAAACCAGATGTTTCCGCCTAGCTGTCATGTAAATGTGTTTATTCAACAATATAAAAGCTGGACCCTCTTGCAGCAAGGCTGGAGGCCTCATCTACAAGTGGACACACTGTGTAGGACCTCCCATTTGCTGGGAAAGGCTCTCCAAATCCTCACTGCAACCAGGGCTTCCTAGCAACCGTGGATCTGGGTGATGGTAAAGTATTAAGGCAATTGATGATGTATCTTTCTTAATCACTACAGTTCTTCATCACCGTAGCCAATCTTATGTAGTAATGGTTAGGTGCATTACCACATTTCGC
Source organism: Alectoris magna (assembly GCA_030625065.1). Lineage (NCBI taxonomy): Eukaryota > Metazoa > Chordata > Aves > Galliformes > Phasianidae > Alectoris > Alectoris magna. Next base: position 116,005,350 of record CM060560.1, read on the forward strand.
TTTATTCTTGCTGTATCATTTCACTTGCTATCACTTTAAACATAAGTTAAGATAAACACACTTATTTAAGTTGGTATCTCTGACCTTGGTGCTGACTCTGTCCATTGGCAACACAGCCCGCAGCACACCCAGTGTCTGGTGTGGGATGGGGAAGAGGTGCTATGTAGCACACTTAGGGATTCATATCAAACTGCTTAAAAACTAAGTCAATAGCTCTAGTACTTGACAAATACACCATTTCTCATCACAGTAGGATGAACAGTGAACGATTAAAACAGCTGCCTACAGTCCTGTAATGTCCCCATATCATCACCCAACTCAGAAGCTATACCCTGGAGCAGGACAATGTATGCTCTCATCATGTGCTACACAGGGAAGAGGCTAGATTCAAGTATCCTGCCCTGTAGAACTCAATATACCACTGATAGAGCTGAGGACATAAGAACCAGAAGGCTGCGCTCACCTTGACCAATGCCTGCAGGAAACATATCCCTCCCTCTACAGTGAAGGAGCTGAATGATTTCCCTTGCTCTAACTTAAGAACTCAAGCAGGAAGCAGGCTTTGTCTTGCTAAAAACTCAGATGTATGCAAAGAACCTACTCCCTGAGACACTGGTAAAGCACACAGACATCTTCAGTAGCCATTAGACAGACGCACAGCTAAGAAGAAAACCAGATGGGAAGAGCATTCATAGCAGTCCAGCTGCCCTCACCTCAACATCAGACTCTGGATAGAAATGGGATGTCCCAGTAACATTTCACCCCTAATTTGGTGGGATTTAATCAAGCACAGGCTGCAATTAAGAAGCTAAACAGGCCATTCTCCAAGCAACCTAAGTAACAAAACCTGACTTCTTTTGAACTGTTTGCTCTGTACCTTATGTTTCTTCTCTCCTCCCAGCAACCTGTTTTCTCTTTGATACATTGCAGGTAAGAAACAGCACACCTGTAAATTCACTTCAGGCGTGTATGCATCGAGTAGCCAGCCACTAAGAGTATCGACTCTAACAGTGCAACCAGAGCAATGCAGTCTGCCTGAAGCTAGCTAGCTAGTTAACACTGCATGTTAACTACTCGTGGTTTATAAATTATGAAGCGAGAGACCTGACAGCACTACTTGCTTTGTCAAGTCCCGTGGTCATGGAGAGAGATTTTAATCCAAATTACTCACAGTGACTGTATCCCCCCTAATATCATGGCTCCAACATGTGTGTTCATTCACTCCACTCTTTAACCAACCCACACTCACCTTGTATCTATCAACTGCTTGATGATATCTGAAGTGCTTTTAGTCTCAGACCTGTCTTCTGCAACCTCTGCAGCAACTTCTGGGATAAACGTGGGATCTTCATGAATGTCAAGAGAACGCATGAGGGAGAAGTTGTTCAGCCTGCAAGACAAAGAGAGTGCTAGAAGATGCAAGCTTCTCCATGACTAATTTTTCCCTACTGTTCCAAGTGAATTTTACCCAAGAACATTTCGTTGTAGCAGTCTGCTCCCACAGCAGAGAGTTACAACTGTTACAAAATAATCTTTCACACCTTTCTAAAGCCGCTCTGAAGGCAGCACCAAATCTATCCTGCTTGCTTAACAGAGCCTCCCACCTTTTGACATAAAGCCAGCCAGCCTCCATAAATCCAATCTGGGAAAGAACTGGTGAAAGTTTTCCCATTCACTCTAATCAGATATATCACCCACAGACCAAAAAAGACAGGAATTGAGAGAAGAGAAGAAAGTAGGGTGAGCCATATATTCAAGCACCAAACCTGCTAAAACAGGCAGCTCTTCAGACTTGATCCATGACCTGCCTCAACACAGTTTGTTTGCAACCAAATGTAACGGGGATTGGATCAGCACAGGTTCAGGGCTTGGAGTAACGCAATGAAGTAAGGAAATCCAGGCCCTATCGTAGATGTTAAGAAACGATCTTCTGCATAACAGCTGTGACAGCTGTCTGGGTTTCCTTTACTTAAAAAGCCCATACCCAAAGTAAAAATTCTGGGGAACCACTCGTGCTTTTGTATCCTGAATCTGCACAAGGGATCACCCAACTGCAGGCAACATATGCATGTCAAGAGTGAGCCTGAGCGAGGCTCCCGGCACCTCAGCAGCTTGTAGCGCATTACAAACTTGAAAGCTCAGTTTCTAAAGAAAAACATAAGCGTGACAGAAGGTTATTCATAAATGATGAATCTCTTTTAAAAGAGCACATTAAAAACTCTGAGCTTTGCATCTGGTCTCATTTTCCCAGTACTACAATTTCACCACTGCTGGTGGTGAATGCTGCAGATTTTCACATCCACAAGCTTTGACTGCTCTTTAGCAAGTGCACAGAAGAGCAGAGGGACAACCTGAGCCTGCCTGAATGTGGAAAAGGGTTAATTTCCTCCTGGATAGTGTCACTCAAACCAGAGTGGTTAAAAAATAATAATCTAGTAAACAAACTGTGAAATAACCTCACTTGTCACTCAAATTATGAGACTTCCCTCTTTAAAAAGGTCATTTCAGGTAACTTTTAATAGGAATGGAATGTAAGCACCTTTAAAAACAATCTTGGAAGAGATAAAACTCCCCTCTTACCTTAGTAGGAGCGGCAGTAATAAGATCTGTCCAAAAGCCTAGAAGGTAAGCAGAAACATTGATTTGCAATAGCTTTGACCTGAGCATCTTCCTCATGTGGGAAGGAACGCTAAATGCACCCACAATTGCTGCAGTCTCCAAGCACCCTGCAGAGCATGCACTTGTATTTCAGGCCACCAAATTGACCTGGAATGCTTTTTCCACCCCATGCACATTTATAGAATCATAAAGACTGTATTCTCCTGGCTATCCTGCAGGAACATTCATTTTTCTTTCCTGACTCAGCTCCAGAAAGCCTGCAGTTGCAGGCTGCAGCACTGTTAAGAGGCATCTACATAGCTCCCACCAGTGCTCAGAGCATTATGCAAACACTGGATAGGGTAGAAGCTTATTATCATTTCATTTATCTCTCTGTTAACATATTTCCTGCAGTAAACTGAGTCAACTTGGAAAAGTGTGAGAAATGTAGGTAGCAGGCAGCTGAAAGCAGTCTCTGGACACCACAGTTCCCAGTATAGCAATACCAGCAGTCCCAGGGAGATCAGCCTTGATCTAGCTTGCTGTAATAGCCCAAGAATCAGCTTTCAAAACAGGTGAAGGGGGTGCGGCTCCAGCTCCCAGTGCGACTCTGAAGCAAGGCTCCCACTCCTACACACATGAAGTGATACGTTGCTTCACACATTGTGTAAGAATTGGTTTCTATTTGAAAAGGCATTGCTCCTAACCTACATGCAATGCAACAGTAAAATCCAGAGTGAGACTGGATATCATAGAATCATAAAGGCTGGAAACTGATAAGTATATTCAGTATAATCATCAACTCATGCCTGTGACTGCTCTAGAACATGTCCGCCAGTGACACATCTACCCTCACCTTGAACATCTCCAGGGAGAGTGACTCCTCCACCTCCCTGGGCAGCCTGTGCCAACGTCTCACCACTATTTCTGATAAGACGTTTCCTAATATCCAACCTGAACCTCCCATAGCACAACCTGAGGCCATTCTCTCTCCTCCTATTGCTGTTGCCTGGGAGAAGAGGCTTAGGTCCCTTCACTACAATTTCCCTTCAGGTAGTTGTAGTGAAAAATAAGGTCTCCCCTGAGCCTCCTCTTCTCTAGACTGAACAATCTCGTTTCCCTCAGCCACTCCCCATAAGACTTGTGCTCCAGACCCTTCACCAGCTTCATTGCCTTTCTCTGAACACACTCTGGGGACTTGATGTCTTTCTTGTAGCAAGGGTCCCAAAACTGAACACAGTACTCAAGATGCCACCTCACCAGGGCTGAACACGGGGGACAATCGCCTCCCTGCTCCTGCTGGATATGCTGTTTCTGATACCAGCCAGGATGCCATTGGCCAGCTTCACCACCTGGGCACACTGCTGGCTCACATTCAGCCACGCATCGACCAACATCCCCAGGTCCTTTACCTCCACACAGCTTTCCAGACACTCTGTCCCAAGCCCGTAGTGTTGCCTGGGGTTGTGAAGTGCAGGAGCCCAGGCCATCACAGAATGGCATAGGTTGGAAGGGACCTTAAAGATCGTTTAGTTATGTCTCCATCCAAGTGGGATGACAGGAAAGGAAATCAGCCCAGGATCACACACCAGACACAACCACAAAGCAAAGAACTGAAAGCAGTTCCAGTCATTACTCCCAGGCACAAAATCCCTCACAAGGTAAGCCCACATCGCTCCCAACTCCGAGACAGGTCGCACACCAAGACAAGACTGTGTACCACCCCGAAGCGAGAAGCAGAGCAGAGCAGACCCAAAGCCAGCCTCTACAGAGGCCGACACCAGCAGCCCCCACAAAGGGGACACTCCCACACGCGCGGCTGCAGCTGCACCTGCTCCAGAGCCCTCCTCCTCAGCAGCCCTCCGAGCACAGACAAACCGGCAGGCTGGAGGGCACACCAAACCCCAAAGCAGTACGAGCCCCGCCGAGGACAGCTGTCCGCAGCCTCTATGTGAGAGCCCCCATCAGAGGGGCTGAGCGATCCCAGTTCCTCCGTGCCCGCGGGGTCCCGCACAGCCCGGCCCGTCTCCCCCGCGGCGGACATCTTGTGCCCGCGCCCGCTCACCGTGTTAGCCGTGTGCACGAAGAGCCGAAGCCAGAAGCCGCACAGCCGCGGGGCCCACTGCAGAGAGGAGGCGAGAGGTGAGCGCCGGACCCGCTTCCCGCAGCCCCCCGCCCCGTCCACCCCACCCCGCGCTCACGGCGTCCCGCGGCGGGCAAGAGGCTGCGGCCCGGCCCGGCTCCCGGCGGTGCAGCGTGGCGGCCGCACTGCCCGTGTACCGCCGCACGCAGCACAGGTACAGTGCGGCGGCGGGCAGTAGCGCGCCGAGCAACAGCAACGCCAGCTCCATCACGTCGCTTCCAGCCGAACCCTGAGCCGGCGCCGCGCTATGGCGGCGGGGCGGTGCTCGGCCTCGGCCCGCCCGCTGCCGGCCCCCGCGGGGCGGGATCGGAGGGTTTCCCGCGCGGTGAGCGCTGCCCGCCATGTCAAGCTTCTTCCAGGCGCTGCGCCTCGCCGGCAGGGCTCGGGCGGGAGGGCTGGGCGTGCAGGAGGAGGACGTGTCCCGCTGGGGCCTGACAGGTCAGTGCGCCCGTGGCTGGGGACCCGGCTGGTGCCGTGCTGCTGTGATCATACCGATCCCGTGTGCTCCCCGGCAGCCGTTACGACGAGTGGTCCCGGGCCTGTTCAGCCAGGGCTATCGCTGCCATAGCAAATGTTATGCTCTTGGCTCGTTGCTTCTTAGAATCCTTCCTGCCTGTTTCAGTCACTTTGCCTTTTTCGTTCAATCCTCAGAGCAGTATCTTGGTTTGCTGAGCTGTTGTGGATGCCCCATCCCTGGAGGCATCCAAGGCCAGGCTGGATGTGGCTCTGGGCAGCCTGGTCTGGTGACTGGCAACCCTGCATGTAGCAGGGGGGTTGGAACGAGATGAGTACTGTGGTCCTTCTCAACCCAGGCCATTCTGTGATTCTATGATTCTGTTAATGCTAAAATGTTTTTGTGCAGCCTGGTGGACTAAATGACCTTTAAAGGTCCCTTCCACTACGGGTACAAGAGAAGATCTTGAAAACTTCAGTTTGACTTGAGTTTGCTTTGGTATATCATATCCATTAATAAGAGTTACTCTGTGTTGGTGATGGCTACAGGCATCTGCAGTTGACGTCTATCCTAGCTTAAGCTGGAAAGCATCTTATTGGAAAGTGATTGTTGTATTACTGTGGACTGCTACAGAAAAAGATTGTTAAACTAACAGGCTAAATAGTGTCCCTGGAAGTAGTGCTTATGTGTTTAAAATGTGTCTGAAGCTGAAAGTAGAATCTTAGAACGTCCTTGGTTGAAGAGGACCACAATGATCATGTAGTTTCAACCCCCTGCTATGTGCAGGGTCGCCAGTCACCAGACCGGGCTGCCCAGAGCCACATCCAGCCTGGCCTTGAATGCCTCCAGGGATGGGGCATCCACAACCTCCTTGGGCAGCCTGTTCCAGTGTGTCACCACCCTCTGTGTGAAAAACTTGCTCCTCATATCTAACCTAAGCCTCCCCTAAATTCGGGCTATCTGTCAGGAATGCAGAGTGGCAGCCTGATTATCACACCGGATTCCATATACAGGCCTTTGTAATGACTTGGGGGCATTTTTGTGCATGCAAGTTCCCGAGTATGGTTTGGTATAATCAGTTTGCTATAACAGCAGTGTTTCTGCTCTCTAGCAGCGTAACGCAGCTCCTGCTGATAGCCTGGCTGCTTTTACTGTAAGGCAGCTGGTTGGGAAGGTCAGACCTGTGCAGGACCTGCTTCTGGTGGCTTCCAGCTGTAACAGTTCATATAGTGTGTTCGATAATGTGACATTAACAGATTCCTTTTATTCACAGGCATTAAGCTTCGTCCATATCAATTAGATGGTGTAAACTGGCTGGTGCAATGCTACCAAGTCCAGCATGGCTGTATCCTGGGCGACGAGATGGGTCTTGGGAAGACTTGTCAGGTGTGTCATCTTCTGAGAAATGACTTTTGCCTAACTTTAGCTCAGAGTTCCCACAGAGTGAAAAAAGCACCCTAAGCATGTAAGCAGCCACATCGTGAAGTCTTTACTCATAAGAGGGATCTCTTTTTGTTCATTAATCATGTAAAACCCCTGCTAGGTCCTGGACAACACTCCAAAAAAGTTTGAGGAGGGTTGTAAAAATATAAGTCATCATTTTACACAGACGTATGAATGCATAATTCATAGTAGCTTACAAATATGTTAACTAGTTAGCACAGGGAGTATGGAGCCAATGATGTCGTTTAGATGTACCTGCAGTAGGATGATTTTTGAGTCTGTCAACATGTGGATTAAAGTTGAGCACACGTAGATATTTTTCTGTTTTTTTTTTTTATTTTTTAAATGGGATTTAGTTTTGTTGGAGTGAATGATTGTGGTTTGGTTTCAGACAACGAGTCTTAAATAACAAACTGGCAGCTTTAGGAAGTGATGTGTGGTAGATCTCTGTGACTGTTGGAAAAATGTCTTTGGAAAAGGGCTAGAGATGTTGAGGTAATGTTTTAGGATGTAAGCTTTTATGTCATTGATGATGGATCTCCTTTGGTATTCTCTTAGCTTCGATTTGTGTTGGAGAACTTGTGGGAAATCAGCTACAAACCTCAAGGGGATAGTTTGTGCAAGTTCAGGAATTTCCTTCTTATAAAAAAAAAACAAAAACAAAAACTTTTTTTCCTTGCCTTCTAGACTATTTCACTACTTCTTTATTTGACAAAAAAACTAACGAGCAAAGAGAGATCCCTGATACTTTGTCCTCTGTCTGTTCTGAGCAACTGGAAGGAGGAGCTGGAGAGGTAAGTTTAAACAACTGTCTGACTCATTAAAGTCTTGAATGGTGAGTTACAAAGACTCCCTTCAAATATGCTCAGTCTAGCAATTTTCTTCCTTTCGAAAGGAATAAAACAAGAGGGAAGCTAGCAAACAACAAGTTGATGTATACGCTGCTTGCAGTTAATGTATAGCCTATACAGTGCTGTGATACCCATGCATTCAACCAACTTACAGCATCGGATGACTGTCAGTAGATATACCCTCACTAGCTTTGTGCTTGTTGTTTTCTAACCCCCCACGCTCAGCCTTTCTTAGGCAAATTCTGCTGAAGACAGCCAGGATTCTGTATGATGAAAGGTAAGACCCAAGCTGAATAGTGTGTTTCTTGGCATGCTCACATGTGCATCTAAAATACCTTACATCCATGCATGCAACCCATATTCACTGGTGGACAGCACCTGGGCTGATGGCACGTTTGCTGTGCCCAGAATCTGTATGTTTTTAGGCTTGAGCCCAGACATTGCTTTTAAGAGGAGTGGCTGAAAGTTGTAGATTAGAACAGATGTATTTCTGTGTGGTTGTTGAGCAATGCTGTGTCAGAAACAAAAATTATTGAGGTTAGATTTTGAAATGATGTGGCCTGATTTGGATAAACAAGCAGCTGGAATAGCTGGAAGAAAGTACAGTTTAGTATGACTTAATATGGTAAACTTCAGTAATGAACAGCTATGTCAGAGGAACAATAGGCAGGCATTAGTAGTGGGATTAAGCGAGGAAGAACTTTATGGTTCCATCTCTTCTTCCATGGAGCTGATTTTATCTGCTTTCACTATGAGGGCTAGATTTTTGGAGCCCTGTCTTGGAACTATTTGCTGCAGACATTGTTCGCCTGTACTTTAGCTACCTCTGGACCAATTCTTTGCTCCCAGCTGGAGAATCACTTGCTTCTCGTGAGCTTTTTCAGTTTAGAATAGCAGACAGACCGTTAGATTGTTTATCCATCATCTGTGTTGAACTTTGAGATCTAGGATAAGCCAGTTTGTATGGCATTTGCCCAAACCAGAACCAGCAGCTGAGGTGCTAAGCTGGGGTGCAAGTTAACCAGGAAGGAGTTAGATTCAAGAGCTGAGATCCAGCCACATCTCCCAGGAGAATAAGGTGCTATCTTTCTTTTGCTGTCTTCCTCTTGACGACAGGTTTGCTCCAGGTCTCTCTTTTGTGACGTACATTGGCAACAAGGAGGAACGATACAAACTGCAGCAGAACGTGAAAGAGCAACCTCATTTCCATGTGCTCTTAACAACGTATGAGGTACGTCTTGTCTTCGTCACTTGAAAAGAGGGCTTGGTTTTTTTCCTTGCCTTTTCCATTCCTCTGTACACTATGCTTCAGCTCTTGCCCTCTGTACCCTAACCTTCCCCAGTGATTTTCTACTCTGCAGCCCACATCACCTGCTCATCTAAGTTGCTGCAGTTTTTGTGTCCTGAAGATAATCTAATTTAACCCTAGCTTTACCACCCAGCTGTATCACACCTTGAATAAACAAATCAAAATCAGAAACATCTTTAACTGATGCTACATGGCATTTTCATTGCCTTTCTATGTTGCCTTACAAATCTTCTGTACTTAATGGAAAATGTACATGTGTGATGCTTATTGAGATTCTATTAATTGGTCACTGCAGGAACACTTTGAAAGAGCTTGCCTATGTTTGTACCTCTTTTGCATGCCTTCCTCAGCCAAAACCAGACTGTAAAATGGTGAGGTTTCTATTAAAAATTGATGGAATTTGGGGCTGAATCCAGTCAGTACTTTACAGAGAACCAGTAGGGTTGCTTCCTTTATCACTGCTTTGGGTTCTGCTTGGCCTGGTGCTTAGTTATATGGAGTGGAAAAAAGCCTTTATCTTTCTCTTATGACTCATTTCCACTCAGGTGTTACTTTGTATCAGTGCTTTGATTTCATTTTAACAGCCTCTTAACAGACACATCAATTTGAAATTAAATGAGAAAGCTTCTTGCGGCTTCTTTTTTTTTCCCTGCTTGATCTCCTCTTCCATTTGCCCCTTTGCTTTCCCTCTCAAGTATTTTACCATTTCCTTCCTCTAGGAGCCATGACCTGTGTGGATCACTCTGAACCTGCGTCTTTTTTCACAATGCACAAGCAGGAGTGCAGTGATAAGCCTTGTCTTGAATGTGATAAATGGAGGTGCTCATGCTAAAGCAGTGCTGACAAAACAATCAACCATATGGAGATATTGACTTAGCTAGTATTTTTCTCATCTCTGTTGTTCTGATGGTTAAATTCTGTGCTTCTTAAGGCTTATCAATTGACCCAGTTTCTCTTCCTCCTCCAATCCAAAGTTGGACAAATAGTGTGAGCACTTTAGGACATTAGCAGGTCAGATTAATCCACCGAAGCATGTGTTTGCTTAGAGTCAAAAAGATTGTAATGCTGAAGGTGCATGGTGTTTTTTACAGAGTGTGAATGATACGAACAAACGTTGCAGACTTGTCTGAAAATTTCCATGAATTCTCTGAAGTTTTACTACCGATGCTTTGCCAGAGGAGCATTAAAATGAAGAGTTGCTAAAGCTTGTGGTTACATTATCTGTTATGTTACTTTCCTTGGTAAATGACTTCACTCCAGCCCTGCACTATTTCACCATAGTTTGCAAATAGAAAGATGCTCTCTTTTGAATTGTGTGTTAAGTTGTAAGTAACTGTTTTCTTTCATTGCAGATTTGTATGAAAGATGCAGCATTTCTCAAACTGTGAGTGAGATGATGAGTTATTATTATTATTATTTAAATTTAATTCTGCAAGTCTGTCAGAGATTTCTGAAGTGTATGTTTATCTGTGTGCAAGATTCTCCACGTTTCACAAGAGCCAAAGGTGCTCTTCGATTATGATCAGAGTCCTTTACCAACTTTCAGTGAAAAGTCCTTAATGTCACTTAGGATGTATGTGAAAAGAGCAGTGGAGAAAATGTAGATCTGTGTGATTCCAGTCCTTGTATTCCACTGGGAAGAGAGGTGTGTGGGTAAGAGAAGCTGCAGGGTCATGCTCTCCCCTCCCTGCCTATCCATCAGCCAGAACTGTGTGGAAGTCACTCTGTAATGTGGGAGTTGAAATCCTCGCAGTTAGCAGAAATGAGTACTGAGCGCTGAAAAGGGTTTGTATTAAGTCTAGTGGATCTAGTAGGCAGCAGGTGATTCTGCAGCCTGTACAATGTGATGGTGCATGTGGCTGTATCAAGCCCAGACTGAGCTGAATTTCCACTCTTGGATGATTTGCAAAAGGTTTTTAACACCTCTGCAATCGTTAGCTCGTCATCATTGCTGGGTTTTTGCATGGGTGCAAGGGCCTAATTTCATGTCTTTTCCCACACGATAGATATTGAATGTTTGACTAACTTGTACTTACATAATTTTTCCCGCAGAAATGGAGGTGGAGAGAGAAACAGCAAATTCAAATGAACTTACTTAGTTTTGATTTCAGGCTGTAGTTAAGAGGCAGTATTGGCTCTTGAAAACCTGTACTTGTGAATTCCTCTCACTCTTCTACCACATTTGTGATCCTTGCCTGTGGTTCATGGAGCGGGAGCCTCTTGAGTTCAGCCAAACAAAGCCATCGCTTATTTCAGTCTTCTTGCATTGGCAGTAGTGATTTCTCTGCAAGTAACTGGAGATGCTGCGTTGTTTGTTCACAGTTTTGACTGGGCTGCCTTGGTTGTAGATGAAGCTCACAGACTGAAAAATCAGAACTCTCTGCTTTATGAGACACTTATTGAGGTAAAACATACCAGCTATCTTTTACTGTAAAAAGACTTTTCACTATAGAGTACTGACTTTCTGTTTATTCCTTTGTATTGTATTGTTACTAACCCTGGGCCACAACCAGCTTCCATCCAAATTGTTGAACAGATCCACATAGTTAGTGGCAGAGTGATAAGGGCCCATTGTGTTGGCCTTGTGTGGAGCTGGGCAGTATTTGGAGCTGGTCTCTCATTTTGGCTCATGTTTGTACTGCAGTCATTGGAGCAATTTGAGAGACTGAAAAATGTAAAGAAACTGCACATAACACTGAAGTACAGCCGTACTATTGAAGTGTTAGAAGTCTGACCAATGTAATACTATAAAGTGACAAAGAGAGTATCTCCAGCTCTGGGAGAGTGAAGGAACCCTTGCCTCATTTATGGGACCCTGGGTCATGAACTGTTGATTTCCATTGTCTCACTTAATAGAGCCACCCTTGTTTTTTGAAATTAGTAGAATTGCTCCAGCTTCCCTTGGGCTGTCCCGGATAAGAAAGCGTCCTTACTTTCTTGTAAATGAACTGAATGCCTATGTGAAGGGTACACTTGTCATGGCATTAAAACGTGTACGTGACATCTGGACTGGTATTAGCAATGATGAGCTGCAATGCCTCTAAACGTACATTTAAGAAAAAAATAGATTCCTGTAAGGCTCGGCTCCTGAATCATTTAGAAGATTCAGTTGAAGTTGAAAAGAAACAGCAGTGATTCACCTTAGCTCTCCTGATATATTTTCTTGAGAAAAGACTTGTGTGTTTAACAGTAACCCTATTCCCAAGTCCCTTTCCAGGGATTGCTATAAGCAGCATGGACCACATAATGTCACTGATTGTCAGGGTAGATCAGAAAACAGAAATGGCATGTGATAGTTTGCAGTTTCATTTCGCTGTCCTATTTCAGCAGCATTTTCTAGTTGTCTGTCATTAACAGTGAGTATGCAGTATTAGATCTGGGAATTCTAATTTTGTTTTTACATTTTGTTCTTGCATTGCTTATGCTGTCTTCTTTGCATTGGTCCCAGCCTGAGTTTGGTAGGGCTGTTTAACAGTCACACCATACCATATGTAATATGGTTTTGGCTGGCATTTGCAGTATTCTGCAGGCATTTCTGTGCCACCTGTCGTCTTTAGGATAAGAGGGATGTGGGTGGGGCTGTACATGGAGTAACTTTTCATTTCAAATGCTCTCTGCTTATGATTTTGTTTTGCTGTTCATTCTTTCAGCTCCCAGTAGGTTTCAGCCTGCTACTCACAGGAACTCCAATCCAGAACAGCCTCCAAGAACTGTACTCCTTACTCAGCTTTATTGAACCTGATATTTTTCCTAGAAAACAAGTGAAAGAGTTTGTTGAGTATTACCAAGCAGTTGAAAAGGAGAGTGAGCCAGGTAAGTAACAACTGATGCTGTACTTGAATCAGGACCAATTGTTATCTTGACTGGGAGGCAGGCACATTGTATAAGTAACAATTACTAATCTTAGTGTAGCTGATAAGTACTTCAGGTGTGCAACTGTCTTTTGCTTTCTCTGTAAAACTGGGCTAGGATAATTTCATTAAGATTCCTTTATACATTTATTTTTGAAAGTGTAGTTGTAAAGATACTGTATAAATCCCTTATGCTTCATTGATAATTTGTTATATCTTGCTTCTGAATAGCCAAAGAATTGCACAATCTTCTGCAACCATTTTTGCTTCGAAGAGTCAAGTCCGAGGTGACTGCAGACCTTCCAAAAAAAGTGGAAGTGGTTTTGTACCATGGAATGTCAGCTCTGCAGAGGAAGTACTACAAAGCTATTTTGACAAAAGATCTAGGTAACTGAGGCATTTGAATTCTATTGGTTGATTTTTGGGCTGCTTGACTCATGATTTTAGCCTGCGATAGAGGAAGAGACATATGAATCAAGAGCTGTTCTCTCTCAGAGCTGGGGAGGGACAGCTTCAAGTATCTGCTTCGGATCAGCTTGTAATTAAAAATCTCATGAACAAGTAAGCCTGCTCCTGTCCATTCTTTTTGTGTTCAGACAAAAAAGTTTGTGCAGGAAATTCTAGGTCTCTACAAATTTTCCAGTAGTAGTATAGATCTCACATAGCAAAGTGAATGCCGGATGTAGATTTGAGTACCTTAGGAAACCACAGGACCATACAGACAATACAGCCACAGATCCTTACCCTAACAGCTCACTCCTTGGCACTTCATGTATGAATTAACTGTAACAGAGCATCCTGAGGGATAAAAGAGAACTTATTTGGTTCTCTGAAATCCTCCTTTTTCATTTCTACATAGCACATATGGTTTATCAGTGCTTTTGTGTTGTAGGGAAACTGTAACTGTGGGGGATGGTGACTCTCTGTTCTAGATGCTGCTGCATCAAGGAGCCACCATGCTTTGCATCATCACCGTGAAAGCTGAATCTTCTTGTAGAGTCAGCAGTGTCCACATCTCTTTATTTTCCTCACAGAAATATGCATCTCCTCTTAACTTCTTGGTTACCCATGAGATGTTTACTGTGTTGTATTACTTTTTTGTTTTTGTTCTTGGAAAGTTCAAATGAACTGTAATAAAATAGTTTTGATGATTTCTAGATCTATAATGCACTCTCAGAAAAATGTCATTCGCTCTTTCCAGGGAGTTGAGAAAGTTCCAGAGGTTTTGACGAGGCAAAGTAGTAAAGGCTCTCTCCCTCAAAAAAAAGAAAAAGAAAAGTGAGGGGAATTTTATTTGGCTCATGAGAACAGTTGTATTACTCTTAAGATGGAAAATCAAGTACAGAAATGATGCGTGAAGAGTTACTTCAGTGCTGAAGCAGTGCAGAGCAGTGCTTAGGTGTTCTCAGTCACACCATTGGTGAAGCGTGGGCTTTCCTGTTCAGTTCTTTTTTCTGTGCACTTTGTTCCAGATGCATTTGAAGGTGGAACAGGAAGGAAGGTTACGCTTCAGAATGTCTTAATACAGCTGCGGAAGTGTGTTGCTCACCCGTACCTTTTCAATGGTAAGAACACATTCTTCTCTCTTTCAAAATAGATTTTTTTTTTTCTGTATGCTTTTTTTTTTTTTTTTTTTTTAATTTAAATAATTGCTTAGAAGGGGCAAATAGTAAACAGTGTTGCACCGGCTGTAAATCTGTGACCAGTTCCAGCCCAGGACAGCTCATCAGTGATGATGAAAGTAGGGGCTTGTGAAGTTTAAGTTTTTTTTTAAGTGGTGAGTTTCAGCTCACCACTTGATTTGTCGTAAATGCATCTTCTCTCACCTAAACAATGAAAAAACATTTCATTTTGTGAGGTACTTCCTGAAGTACTGAGGGCGTTCTTTTTAGACAAAGACCATTTTTCAAACAAGCAAGCATCCTGGGGGTCTGCCTGGCAGTATTTGGTAACATCGTCACTTAAAGGTTGATCGCTGAGTTGATACCTGTATAATTAGGTCTACTTCTGAAACCCCTTTCTTTTCCAGGTGTTGAGCCAGAGCCCTTTGAGATTGGAGATCATATTGTTGAAGCCAGCGGCAAGCTATGTTTGTTGGATAAACTCCTTTCATTCTTGTACGATGGGTATGTCATGTTGGGATGAGGAAGATAAGGTGGAGTTGACACAGGGAGAAAAGATACACTAAGAAGGAAAGCTGCCTTATTTATCCATAGATTGTGCAGATACCACAACACAAGCACTGCCCTGTTTAAATTATGCTTCTGGCTACCACGAGGAGATCATCTCAGTACAAAGAGCTGCATTACAAGCTGTAGGGGAATCTCAAAAAAAGTTTGTAGCTTCCCTTTAAACATTTCTCAAAACGCTTCACTAACTCTCACACGTTCTCATATATTGCCAAATTTATGTTGGGAACCTGAGGGAATATATATCCGATAGGGCTTTCAGCATATATGTTTATTGAATTTCATAAGAGTAGCTTCCAATGCATCAGTTCAGGTCTTTTGCACTGCAGTGCTTCTATTAGCCCAGGAGGCAGAATGCACAATGAGCATGAAAAAGGAATTTGACAGGATCAAAGCTCCAGAATAAGCTGAAATTTTAGCTTTGGAACCAGTATTCAGAACTCCTGATCTTGACCTCTGGTGACTTCAGAACCTGTGACACAAAAACCTTAAATATCTCCCTACAGATCTCAGGTGGACAGCAAATCAAATCACAGTTTGTGTTCTTGTACATGTTCTTGTTTGATGCCTCTTGCACAATTCATAAATTCTACCTACTTTCTTAATTGTGCTGCAGTTTTCCTCTGACTATTTCCAAAGCACAGAGCTTTAGAAAGGAAGTTCTGATGCAGTAGTGGCGGGCTTTGTCCTCCTTCTGTACAGCATATTGTGAGTGGATGCCTCTCTCCTTTGATGTCTTTGCCACAGGGACAGCCCTGTGCGACTCCTGAACTTGGAAATGTTGTTGATGTAAACAAAGTGCTCTCACACTGTCTGAGGCCCAGAGCAAGGAGAGTTGATTTCTCACTTAAATGCTGCTTGCAATTATATATGGGCACTGAGTGTCATTTGCTGGAGGGGGAAGTTTATGTTCTGTCACAGAGGTGCTGATACTACACTTTCCCGGTACTTAAGATGTTTTATGTTATGTTGTTTGAGAGCAGTCTAGTGTGGCAGGTCATGTGGTGAAGACCCTCATGGCACTACATTCAAGTTGACGATCCTTTTAGCCAGGATTCTCTAGGTCCTCACCAAGGTGCATTTAACCAGCAACAGTGCTGTACCAGAGCCTTGTTACCTGTTTGTGACTCCACACTCTATACACGGCAGCCGATGGTAGCAGGTGGGGCTGGCTGGCTACATCTGGATGTAGGGCTGGAAATGTGGTGAGGGAGTTGGCAGTGACTCTGTAAGGCATAGTGGAGTGTTGTGGTGAGCTCTTGCTATGTAACAGTGGCTGGTTGAGCTACTGTGACAGCATTTCACAGAGCAGTAGAAGGGTCACTGTGACTGTGACCCTTCTACTGCTCTGTGAAATGCTGTCAGAGTATAATGTTGCTGGTGACGTCTCATATTCTTCTTCCAGTGGCCATCGTGTCTTGCTCTTTTCTCAGATGACTAAACTGCTTGACATTCTGCAAGACTACATGGATTATAGAGGTATGGTCTGCATGGTTTGGCAGCAAAGGGCTTATCTTAATGATCTGTGCCATATAGTGTTAGACCAGTTTTGGGTCATCTGCCTGGGATGGAGAATTTGATGGGCATTTGTTTCTTCTTAGTAGATAGAAACCATATTCTTACAGTTGACTGTGACTTGGGATTTGAATTAATCTCTTTGTGCTACATGCCTGCAAGGAACTTGCACTTCAGTGTAGTTCTTCAAAGTAGCTTGAGCTTTGGTTCCTTGATAAAATTGAGCTAACAGATGGCAGGGTAGCAAAGTTTCATTATGTACCTGTGGTTAATTATGTACCTGAGTCCTGAAGTAGCTGTAGTAAAGCTATTAGCTCTCAATTCAGTTTGTCCAGTGCAGAACACAAATTGTGCCTCATTTATACCAGGAAATTAGTTTTTGATTAAAACAGTTGTTGGCAGTGAGGCCTCAATATGACTGTTTTGGCAAGGCTGCCCAAGGGATCTTGAGACATTTTCTTTTGTTTCAACCCACATGGCTCCATGTCTACTTAGGACTTCCCGTGAAAGAGGCTTTTCTTTGGTGTTTATGAATTTGGACAACTGATGTTGCACTAAAAAGCCAAATGTAAGGCCATTTCCCATACTGCCTGCTCACAGGAAAGTACACATTGAAAGCAGTAGAAGCTTGTATAAGAAAGATACGACGGTTACTGGCTTGTAGCGTGAAGCCAACAGCCAGCACAGTATAGTCTGAAATGGGACTCTGTGTTAATATTCTTATGCTTCGGCTTTGTATTTCCCCATCTTGTTTCCATGCAGTAAATTAAATGCTAAGAGTTTCCACTTCAGATTTAGCTAAATTAGCCTTTGTTGACAGTCAGTCTGGGAGACAGGGTCACTGGAAAGGAACAGAGAAGTTGAAGGTGATAAAATACAAATCAGAGCGGGAGGGCTTGGCATAAAAAGTCAGGACAGCAGTAAATCTATGACGAATGAAATAAGAGAGGCAGAGTATAACCAGAATTTCAGAAACATACATTTTGTTGTTTGGAAAGGCTATAGCTATGAGCGGCTGGACGGTTCTGTAAGAGGTGAAGAGAGACACCTTGCCATTAAGAACTTTGGTCAACAGCCCATCTTTGTCTTCCTGCTGAGCACCAGAGCAGGTAAGTAAGGAAGGGAGAGACAACACCTGTCTTGCTTCTGCACTCTTCTTTTGCTCTCTCAGGCAAAATTTCCTCTATATTCTGTTAATATTGAGGATTTTTGAGAGAGACGAGACACATCCTGAATTTGGGCTTCTTAGCTAGGAGATCCAATTCCTGTGCTTTCCTTTCAGCAGCTGATGCCAAGGTAGTTTTCAGGTTGCAGCTGTTTGAGTAACTTTTTTTATTCTGAGCTCTACAACGTGTCAGGTTAAGCTGAAGGAATCTCACTAGCATTTTATTGCTGCAAGCACTTTATTTCTAAAGTTTCATCAGACTTTAGGCAGAAATAGACTTCCTCTAAGTATTTTTTGCTCCCTGAAGGTGGACGTGCACTCTAGCTGGCAGACAGACTCAGCTGAGAGCCTTTTACTTAACAGAGACTGCAAAGAATACCACAGGAGTGCCATCTGTACTTTGCCTCCTCTTAGCTCCCCAGGCATATTTGTGTCTTCGGAATGGTTTCAGTCCTTCCTTTCTATTTATTCAGACCAGCACAAGGGCAGGCTTCTGCTTACCTTCAGAGAGAGGATCAACACTGCTTGATCTCAAGCATCAAGCTCTAATTATGTCTTCTTTCTTTGGGCTTCTGGTCAGACTTTCCTGAACGAAAATGGCTCTGACAATATTGCAGGGAGTGGAGAGGAGTATATTGAGACTGTGGAGAAACACCTAATGCTAAGCATAAGAAATAGGTGCTTCTCTTAACGCTGTGCCTGAACTCTTCCTGCCTACTGTCCACCAGAATCAAGAGTTGCTTTTTAGTGCCCAATGCTATGTCTGTCATATTCTATCCACCTGGGAGCAGCAGTGCTAGCCATATTTCCATCCTTGTGTTATGGGCAGAGATTTTCAAGTGCATGACTGTCTCCACTTGCAAGATTGTTCTGATTATTGTAAAGTACTTAGCACCTGCAGGAAAGAATGTACTTGAACAGGTTCCACCCTCTTTTGCTGTAGTTTTTTATCACAGTAGTAGATATTATTAAAAAAACAACTAACATTTTTTTCTTTCATTCCACGAGAGTCCAGCTCTAATTTCAAAACCATTTAAAGTCACATATATACCTAGGCTCTGGCTGCTGTATAATTGGGAGTGGTGTTTCCCACTGTTTCAACAGTGTATTTACCGGTTGTTACTGTGCTTCAGCCAAGTCATAGCTTGGGCAGATCTTTGTAGCCTCGGTAAATCCAGTCCTTGTTGTATTAGTCTTCCTGACAGCTGAAGAATATGTCTATGTTATCAGTCTTGACAACCAATTGCCTTTGTATTGATTTGCTTGCATCCTTTTTTTCTTTTTTTTGTTCCCCTACAATGCATAGAGCAGCTCTGTCTTGAGCTGTTGCAGAAAGCACAGAGAAATACAAAAATGCTGGGCTTATCCATCTAGTTGGATCCTTGTGAGACTCAGACTTGGGGCTGGGAGATAAATTGAATCTAATGTAGTTGATCAGATCTGACAGAACCTTGCATAGCATAAATTCTCCTGTTGTGCCTTTATTTTCTGCTGCTGATGTACTCTGTGATCTTCTTCTTTGCTCATAGGAGGAGTTGGCATGAACCTGACGGCAGCCGATACAGTTATTTTTACTGACAGTGATTTTAACCCACAAAACGACTTGCAAGCAATAGCAAGAGCTCACCGGATTGGGCAGCACAAGTGAGAAATGTTGCCGCTTCTCCTTACATTGCTGTCTTTACTGATCCCTCAGTGTCTCTTTCCCTATCCATAAGCAATAGTGTTAAAAGGTGTAAAAGGGGTGATAGATTGAAGATCAAAGAAAGAGAGCAGAGAGAATTTTGTCTCTGGTTTTCTTCTGCAGCCTTATGCAGTCCTATCTTTGTCATGTGTGTAGGATGGGGGCTTTGTAAATTTGGAGGAGGAGATGGAATCTGGAGGATTGCCTGCACTTTTGCAGTGAGCATTCATCCTGCGTCAAGAAGCGATTGCTTCAGTGTTACACTTATCACAGAATCATAGAATGGCCTGGGTTGAAAAGGACCTCAAAGATCAGTTAGTTTCAACCCCCCTGCTATGTGCAGGGTCGCCAACCACCAGACCAGGCTGCCCAGAGCCACATCCAGCCTGGCCTTGAATGCCTTCAGGGATGGGGCATCCACAACCTCCTTGGGCAACCTGTTCCAGTGTGTCACCAGTCTCTGCTGTGTTTGTTGATTTTGCTCTTGCCTTTTTATCCCTATAAAAAGATTGCGTAAGGGGATAGTGTGCCATGCCAAGAAACCGCTTTAGTGCACCTCAAAAGAAAAAAAAATAATAAGAATTTTCTTGACTTTATGAAGGCCTGTAAAAATTATCCGCTTGATTGGACGAGATACAGTTGAGGAAATAATCTACCGAAGAGCTGCTTCCAAGCTTCGACTGACAAATGCCATTGTAGAGGGAGGTCAGTTTGCCTTGGGAGTACACAAACCTCAGGAAGCATCAGATTTACAGGTAAAATAGAGCTACACCCTCAAGCTGACTTCAGTAACATTCTTAGAAATGTTGGAGTGTTTCTCTGTTTTTGTCTGACGTGAACCAGTCAAGACACTTCAGTTTGGGGGGATATGTGTTGACGTGACAGCTTTTGCGTGCGTCCTAGGAATCAACATTGCATTCCAGGTCCAGACAAGATTTGAAATTTGAAGACAGTTTTTAGAGTTTTGAGGTGCATCTGTTGTGTAAAAAAAAAAAAAGTGTTTTCTTGGAGAAGAGGAGAAGGCAGAATGTCCCTTGGTTTTTTTAATTATATAACAGGTTTAAAGTGGAGGCTGACTCATTGTTTCTAAGAACTTATCTGTCTCTCCTGCCCTTCTCTCGCAAACAGAGCTAATGATAAGTACTTTGATAGCTTTTGATTGCTAGTCTGAAACTTGGTTAACCTTTGGTTGACCTCTTGGCAGATAGAGTGTCTCAGGAGTCAGGGTGTGATTTATGATTCTGACCCAAAAGCTGAGTTTTGGGCTGAGAGCTTTGGTTGAAAACATCAAGCAAAGTGAAATTTGGAGGGATGTATGGAGGTAAACCTGGAAAAGGCTTGGAATTAATGTATCTTTTCCCAGCCCCTACCCCTTCATCAGCATGTACCTCAGCAATTATAGCTTCCATGGGAGGAGTGGAACTGAGCCCATAGGAAATTCCATGCTGATATTATGCTCCCTGTGAATTTTTGTGGGATATAAGATTTTCTTTTATTTTATTAAGAGATGGGGCAAAACCAAGCCCAGATTTTTTTGGCTATGAAGAAAGCTCCTTGAATGCAGTAAGAATATTGCAATTTTTGTTGTTTGGCCTAAAGAGAAAAATGGCCTTTCCAGTCTGAGTTTGTTTGAGGGAGATACGTTACAGGGGCCTGTCTCAATAGGTATTGAGAAAAACGAGCATGTTAAAGAGCAAGTATTTTGACAGATAATACAAAGGATTAGATTTCTTCACTTTTACAACCTTCCCATTTATGTCTGAGAAGCTTGAGTCACGGGGATTTGCGTGGAATTAGAAGATACTCATACTGAACTTCCTCTTCTCTTTGGTAAAGCTGAGTGAAATCCTGAAATTTGGCTTAGATAAATTGCTGTCGTCTGAGGGAAGTACTGTCCAGGATGTGGAGCTGGAAAACATCCTTGGAGAGACAAAAGGAGGGAAGTGGGTAATGGATGTTGTTCTGCCATGTGAAGAAGAGAGGAAGGAGGATGATACAGAAAGTAAGTTACAAATTGAAATACCCATGGAGTGCATGACACTTGGGAACTAGTAGAGGAGGCTTCCTAGGGAAGGGTGGTATTTTTCAGGTAACAAGAAGAAAATTGAACCTGTAAAGTGGCCCACCCGTGATCTCGATTTCTGAGCTTAAATCGGTCTTTTTCTTCTTTTTGCATTCTTGTTTGCCTGAAACGTTGATAACAATATTTGCCCAGCTTGTTGGCCAGGGGGCTGAATTCTTTAATGTGCTTCAAATATTTTGAGACCTCAAAAAAGTGGAAACACTCAAATTGCAGCTGCTGTTATTCCCATGGAGAATCATTATGATAGAATTACAGATGTAGAAAGATAACAATAACTTAAGGAAAAACTATATAGCAACTCTTTTGTATTTGTCTCCATACAAAAGATTATTGGCCATGAAAAACACAAGTTAAAATGACCTTAATGAGTTCCAAAATATGAGGTAAGAAATGCAGAGCCATTGAATCTGAACAGCTAGAACAAACCTATTTTGTCTTCATTATTCTACTTTCCAATTCAAATGTAACTTAATCGTGATTAGTTCTCTGTATTATATGAGAATAAATTTTAAGGATACTTTCTCTCTTGTAGTAGTACCATGAGACAGACTGACTTTCTGCTTTGAGTACACTGTAGCGCTTAAATACAGATCTGTGACTGAAGCAGAAAGCTTTTGTCTTAGGAAGGCAAATCTCGATTCTGTTGTTTTAACATTATGCTGACGCTGGCCATATAAAAGACAGTAAATGTCTTTTTCTGCTGAGGGTAGGACAGTGTAACAGAGAAGCCTAATTGCTTTTGATCTTGCTGTATATTTGAAGTGTTAGTGGCTTTCAATTCCTTTTTATAATTGTAAATTATTTTTTGAAGATCACATGTATGTGTATGAAGGCAAGGATTATTCAAAAGAACCCAGCAGAGAAGACAAAAAAGCATTTGATCAGCTTCTGGATCTTCAGAAAGCCTTGACTGAAGAGACCAGTAAAGAAGGAAGAGCTCTCCGGAACAAAGCAAATGTAAGGCAAAAGACATGACAAAGCATACAATGCTCTTAATTGCTTGTGGAAAATGAAGCTGACAGTTTCCTCTCTTTACTTACAGCTTGCAAGAAAAAAAAACATGTTAAAAGATTTACATGCCATTGTAATAAGGTTGGCTCTTGAATCTGAGGGTTGGACAATTCAGCAATTCTGGTAACAGATCATAGATGGAATGCTGGGCACTAATGTAAACTTAGATCACAAAACCACCCATTCGTTTGACGTCTAGGATCTGATGGTTAAGAGCTGTGGACAAGTGGACAAATGGAAAAGGAGTGCAGCATTAAATGGGCACCAGATGTGTGCTTGAGATGAGCATTTTGTTTCTGAATTGCTGCTTTCTTTCCCTAGACTCTTCTTACAGGCCTCCGGGACCAGTCAACCAGGAGAAAACACTTGTTGAGCACAGAGGAGCTGGAGACTAGGAGGAAGAAGCGCCAAGAAGCAGCTGCAAAGAGAGCGAAGCTTGTGGAGGAAAGGAGGAAGGCAAAAGCAGAGGCAGAGCACATGAAAAAGTATGGGTGGTACTGCATCAACTACTTTTAAATTGGTATCTGTTACAGTGCGCTCTAGAAATGTGCTCTGTATCCACTCTGGCAGGTGGGGCTGAGAATGAGGGGAGGAGTAGCTAACAAAATGGCTGCAGATCACCCTCATGAAAGAGTTAGCTTCATACATCGGGATGTTTCTGAATACTTCACATCTAATTTAATTCATTGAGGCTGGCCTGAATGAGAACCTCGTATCTGAGTGTATAGCGAGCTTTTGGGACAGCCTACATCTAAAGTGTCAGACTTCAGATGTCCCTGTCTCCGTGTCTCATTCTAATATCTGTAACTCTTTGGCGTGTGTATTAACTTACTTCTTCTTGTTCCCTATCTATTTTTCCTTTTCTCCACTCTGAGTAACTCTTCCCGCTTTGTTGTATGCTTGCTTTTTCTATGCCTACAATCATTTTATCACATCAGCACATGGCAGTTAAAACCACAGATACCAGCTGGGGTAATCTCGGTTCCTGTTTAAAATAGAGGAGGGCAGCAGAGGGAATGCAGATCGGGATCTCCTATGTTTTGCTGTAGTCATTTAAAACAAGGTGTAGACCCCCCCATCTTTGCTTATTTTCATTGAATTTCTTCTCTTGTTTCAGGATGGCTTGGTGGACGTCAAATCATTACACATCTACCTGTCTCCCTTCAGAGGAAAGTGAGTCTGAGGAAGAGTCTGAGGAGGGAGAGGCTGGGCTGAATGTGGATTTGGATTACAGAGATGTGGACCTGAATTGTATCAAGTATGTCATGGGAGATGTCACCCACCCCAAAGCAGAAGAGGAGGATGCCATCATTGTCCACTGCCTGGGTAGGACTTATGACAACAGAACTATTGTAAAGTGGGGTGGGCAAGGGGCTGAATTGAGCTTCCTAGCTTGGTACTTTCTAATTGAAATGAAATCATTTTGAGTCTGACTTGATCTTGAGTAGTATAGAGGCAACACAAACTCTACTTCACAATGTATAACCTGCACAAGTGTTAGGAAGGGGTATATGGGTCTGTGTTTCTGGCTGAGCCTCTTGAAAGGTATGTCTAGAAGTTGTAGTTCTGTGGACAAGTGGGGACAGTGCCTCTGAAGGTGAAGGCCTTATATTTGTCCTGTGTAAGCTGTAAAGACTGAACTGAGATATTAAAAATCACCTCCCTTGTGCAGTCAGCAGAGAGAGATCGGCTTTTTCAGAGGCTGAGGTCAGAACTGCACTCTCATGGTGCTTGTCTCTCTGCACTGACAGTACAGAGGTTCGAAGCTTGTCACTAGTTTTAGGACCTCTGTCAAGACACTGAAGCTGAGGGAGAGAAATTTGGGTTACAGAGTTGTTCCAGAATCTGTTGAAGTTCTTACTAAGGCTATAGCAGAATGTTATAAGCTGCTTTGGCTTATGTTAAACTCAGCATAAAAACTCGTGGTTAAAGTGGAAATGCCAAGTGACAAGAAAAGCCCACAAATAACAAACATCTAATTGTGGGAAGCCCAAAGCACCAATCTGGGGACATAATATGTGCATGTTCTCCCTGGCTATGAGGGGAGTGACAGTTTTATATGCTCTCTAGCATGATAAATACTTGGTTGAATATCCACAGTGGGCAGTTGGAAGGAATTCTTACTGCAGTTTTTTCAGGGAACTGTGACAAGTTTATTTTCCTCAGTGGCTAAGGTTTATCCTTTAGGATAGTCCCTTGGATGCTGGATCACTTCTATTCACGTGCGGTGAATTGAAGTCTCATATCTGCTTTTGATGGTCATTCATTGCATTTAGCCAGAGTAGGCCCCTTTCCTTCAGGGATGGTCTTCAATCTCAGTTTCTAAAAAACTGATCCGTTTTTGCATTCTAGATGACTCTGGCCACTGGGGAAGGGGTGGTTTATTTACAGCTCTGGAGTCTCGTTCTGATCAGCCAAGAAAAATATATGAGATGGCAGGGAAGATGAAAGGTAAGAGATTAAAACATGACCCTAGGCCAAGATACTTAAGAGTTTCAATCCCAACGATGTTGCAGGAGTGAGGAATCTAAATACCTTGATAGCTGTATTTTTAGCTCTTTCTCTAGATATTTGTATCCCTAGCTCTGCAAGCAGTTTGACTTCACTTGTTGAGTAGTCTGAAAACTCTGCTACCTGCAGCTGATAAGAATGCCCATCTTGCTGTAGAAGGACCTGTTGTTTCTTCTAACTTTCTGGTTTATTCTTGTTTCAGTGCCTTTCTTTCCATCTGTGGTTTTTAACTGGGTGGTGTGTCTCTGTGTGTTGGGGCAGGTGTATGTCTGTCTTGCTTCCCTGGTCTCTGACTGTTGAATCCGGTAAGAGGAGACAGACAAGAAGAATAACATAGAACATGACAGTGCAATCTCTGCTGTCTTCACTCACTGTTGACTCTTCAGGACAGATTTATTTATTTACTTGTTTTTCTTCTGTTCTTATTTTCTGGACAGACCTGCAGTTAGGAGGAACCCTGTTATTTCCCATTGATGATAAAAAATCCAGGAGAAAAGGACGAGACTTGGTGAGAACAAGAAGCTCCACTTTGAGTTGCTGTCCTTACGTGATTCTGGAACTGTGTTTAGTGAACTTAATATCTTTTTCCCAGTAATGGTGGCCCTGAATACTGAAAATGGTTAAATTGCCATTAGAGAAAAAATGAGAGTTTTATTTAGAGTTTATTAAAGCAACAATTGTTGTGTCTCTTAGCGCTGTATTTAGACTCCATTTCATTTTTTTTGTGTGTTTTCTCCTTAGTTGGCCTTGATTGTAGCTCAGCACCGGGATCGGTCCAACAACTTGTCTGGCATTAAGCTGTCTGCTTTGGAAAAGGGCCTGAAGAAGATTTATTTAGCAGCTAAGAAAAGGAATGGTAAGTGTTTGTGTGATGGAATAGCGACTCCGTAAATACATGTGTGATGATCAATTTCCACCTTTATTATTTTTTTCTGAAGTGAAGTAAGATTGAGATTCCCATGGATATGTTGCGCTTCAAAGTATTCCTTCTGTTCTTGTTGGGTAGTTTGAACTCCTTATCTAGACTGCTTTCTGTAAGGATATCTTGTCCTAAAGAGCGTGTGCTCTTTCTTCACTTCTCAGCAACAGTGCACTTTCCACGTATTGGGTATGCAACAAAAGATTTCAACTGGTATGGTACCGAGCGGCTCATCCAGAAGTACCTGGCAACACGGGGTATCCCCACACTCATGTATCCTTTCAGAAGAGGTTTTGTTTGGCTCATAATCTGATTCTGGAATGATTCCCTAAATATCTGGATGGGTGTATGGGAAACTGTTAATCACAGCCTGAACCTCTGATTAACCATCTGAGGCAAGTGACAGGTCAGCTGTGGGAGCACAGGTGAAGGCAATTCAGCTGTGCTCCCGGAAGGGGTGGAGCTTGACTCCACCTCTCCTAGATCCCATTTAAGGGCTGACCACCGCTAAGGCAGTATCTCTTTTGGAGATTGCTCCTGTGTGGAGTTCCTTGTGGTGAGCATCCATCCTAGCTGTGAGCCTCAGAGTGGGTGAGTTGTTTCTCTATAACCTTTGGCTATCCATCTATTACAACCGTGTATAATAACAACTATACAGTGGGTCAAAAGAAACAGATGCCACTATCCAGCTAAAAACTTGGTTTATCTGACTTTGCTGTCATCCAGGTACCTATTACATGGTAACTATTACATGGTAAGGATGTACTGCTTTAGGCGATAATGATAGGGTAATGCGATTCCTTACGTCTGTCAGAATTTTTTGGAACTAGAGGCTAATTTTCTATTGACAGCCATCATCATAACTGCATATACCACATCTGTGATGGATATAACCAAAATTTCAGAATAATGGAAGTGACTCAGAAAGTAGCAAAACTGAGGATGTGGGGGAAAAAAAACACTATAGTGTTCCAAGCAAGCTATATCTTGATTCTTTGGCTGAACTTGGTGGAGTTGGTGTGTCTTGGGACAGACTCTCATAACTAAACAGCTCGCTCCTTTTGCCTTATAGAGGAAGGGAAACAGATATTTATCTGTTTTGTCACTTCTCTGCAAAGATGTGCTTTTCTACAGTGCCACTGTCAGCAGTGCTGTGAAACTGAAAATCTGAGACAACGGTATGCAGGGCATTCTGCCTCCTTGCTTTGTAACTCTCTGGGTGGAAGTGTTGTCTGGCATTCCAAAGTATTTCCTTGACGCTTATTTTATTAGATACTACTTCCCTAGGAATAGAGGGTCTGCTTCACAGCCATCCTCATCAGTAACAGCCTCAAAGCCATGAAGATACAAAAGTTTATTGAGAAACATGCACAAAACCCAAGGATCTTTTCTACTTCATGTAGACTGTCTTCAATGCGTATCCACTTCAGAAACATATCTCACACAGCCATTTCTTATCTCTGTACCTCTCTGCTTTTATTGGTCATAACATTTATATATTGTCAGTGGTTCTAGAATGGAATTACACTGCTTCAGAGTTCAAAGAGACTTGGGGTAAGGATGTTGGCACAATCCTAAATCTGTTTTGAAGATGGAAAATTAAACTTTCACTGATGGTCACTTGTTATCTCTTACATTATTTTATTGCTGGGGCTTGGAGTACAGCATCATTTGACTTTTTTTTTTTTCATCTTTTGGATTTCATCCCTTGTCACACTGTCCTTTTCTTCACCAGCTTTTAGTTGTTTCCTGGGACTGTCTAAATGCACACAAACCTCTCAGTTGAAAGGTGTCTGTATTAATGACACCGCATGACACCTACACAGTGTAAACCGTTATATATTGTTCTGTTGTGTGCTGTTAGCTGTACCAGGAAAGCAGAAGTGATTCATTATCTTCTTTGACCCTGCTGAAACTAGTGCTGCAAAGCCTCTCTGTGGGTGTAAGACCTTTCCTTCGGCTTCTCAGAGGAATAATCCTTGTTGCATTTGGCAAAGGGCTTATGGGAGCAGAGTCTGACTGTGCAGTGTTTCTGGGGTGAAAGGTGGTCAATAGATGTACACGACATTTTACTCCTTAGGTGAACTGGCACTCTTCCAGCTGGCCGGCTGGTGGCACTGTTAATCAGCTGCAGCAGCACTCGTTGCTCTCGGGCCTCTTTTCGCAGAGAGGGGCCATGTTCTCCTGCCTGGAAAAATACTCTTTGCCAGAATGAGAGTGTTAGTTATGCTTTCCTCTTGGTCAGCTTCAGTGAACGCTTAACATGTAACTTCGGTCCGAAGACTCAAGGCTCTGTTCTTGATTTCCTTTATATTTATTGCCCTTTAAAAGGTTTAACTCCTGAGTGCTCCAGCGTGTGCAGATTTGTTCTACAGCTACGTGCACACCCGTGGCCAAATCTTAACCTTACAGGTTCTCTGGCCACCATGCAGTTACACGTGACTGAAGTTTGTAAATACTGAGCATACCCTATACTACCACTACAGCCAGCTATTCCTATTTGTGACCTCATGCTTTCCTTTGTTCCTAGAAGTTGGGACTCTGCCCCTGTCCTGTGTCCCCATCCCTTTAGCACATCTGACTGGAGTTATTAAGGAGAGGACGGCACAATTACTTGCCTATTTATGTCCCTTGCCCTCTAAGTTAAGGTCCACAGGGGGCTGAAAGGATTGTGCCACATGCAGGGAATGGTCATGCTACAGGGCAGATTCTAGTCCTCTAACTTAGAGACAAATCAGTCAACAGACATTCTCTTTTCCCCTTCTGTTCTTCTTGGCCTGTAATTTACCCTATTTTTTTCCTTTTAAATTTACCTAGGATATGCTTCTGTAGGGGATTTTTCTTTTTTTTTTTCTTTTTTTGAACATTATTCTTCAAGTTTACAGAACCCAAAGGAAGGTCCTACATCCAACTGCCTTGAAACTGAAATAAGATTTCAGCTGAATCCTGAACTGTGTTTTGTAGGATCTCTGCCAAATGAAGCTTTCCTGGTTTGCTACCCACCACCGTTTCTCTTTATTTGGGCACAAATTGTGTATTTTGGATGATGGACTCCATAAAGGGCTCTGTACTTTTTTTGCTAGTTGCTATGCAAAATAAATGTCATGCTGTTTCTTCAGCTGTGCAGTGCTATGCATTTTCCCTTTCTAAATAGCAACCCCCCCAAAAGGGAAGGAAGGTGTTTCTTTGTACTTGTGTCCCTCTGGCCTTCCTCTTCCTCTAAACAAGATTTTCTGCAGCATAAAAGCTGAACTATGGCTCTTTGTGCATATCTGTTGTTGCACGTTTACTCAGGCTTCAGATGTATGCTGGAAGACGGAGGTCTGTGGCACAGAGTGAGGTCATGCACTGTTCGAATGGGCTATACAAGCAGTATCATCCCAGAGGACCTGTGAAGGGGCATCCAGCCCTCTTCATCCCGTGCTGGAGGGTCAAGCCGATGCCATGTAAGAGTGAGCAGTAACTCGATGATGTTTGGTCTTAATCTAGCTTAGCTTGGGCTTATGTTTCTTACTTGAGACGAGTCACTGCCTCTTATTCTCTCAAAGCATTGTGCACACAAATTCTAGTTTAGGTGAGGGAGCTCTGTGGCCTCTAACTGGAGAACCGTCTTTTCGTCCTACTCAGTAAGCAGTGAGGAACTGCAGAAACAAGTCAACTTTTACAGACAGATGCAGATCTGTGATTTTTTTTTTTTTTTTTTTTTTTGTTACTGAATACCGCACTGTGTGCTGGGGAAGGTGGAGTTTGGATTTGGGGAAAACAAAGACTAGTTTCCAAGGTGACAGGAAAATCTACAGCAGTTTCAGCCTCAGTATCTTAACAAAAATATCCTATGTTTGTGTCTCCAAAACAAGGCAGAATCTGGCACACAAAAATGAGCAGTAGAAAAATGTAATGATAAATAGTCTGGCTTATTTAAAAGCAAGTGAATCTAATGATCAATGGAGAGGGAGAAAAAGAAGCAAACGTCCTAAAAGTGTAACCTAACAATTAAAAGTTATGTGAAAACTCCTGCCGCTTTAGAATAGATGATTTTAGAAGAGTGCATGGAGGTTTATTTAGGTAATTTGACAGGATAGCTGGCTGGCCGTGAACTATGATTGGTAAACTAAAATTTAAGACAGAATGACTCAAAACACAAAGGGGGTTTGTCATAAGAAGGGATAATGTCTGTGTTACAGAAAGTGCCTATTCAAGCAGATCCAAGATCACTTGTGTTCCACACACGTGACCAAAAATACGCTTCTCACCACCCAGGGAGGTGGTGCAGTCACTGTGCCTGGAGGTGTTCAAGAAACACGTTCGTGTGGCAGAGGGATGTGGTTAATGGGCATGGTAGGGTGGGTTGGCAGTTGGACTGGATGATCTTAGAGGTCTTTTCCAACCTTGATGATTCTATGATGTGTGTGTATGTAAATATATATATCTCTTTTAAATAGGGGTAAGGAGACAAATTTAGAGCAAATTAAGAAGTATAGGTGATCATAGGCAAGTCAGCTGCAGGAAAGGATGAAGAACCTGATATCCCTTTTCTGTGTGTCACATCATGAAACAGGCCTGGCATCGTATGAGGGTCTTAACTCTTCATCTGTCCTGTGTATATAGATGCATGCCACAAAGCAGTGCCAGTCATAGAATCATAGAATCATTTGAGGTGGAAGGACCTTTAAAGGTCATCAAGTTGAACTCCCCAGTACTGAACCTGGACACCCACAGCTAGATCAGGGTATCCTGAAAAATATAGTGTCCATGAGTGTAGCACTTTACAAATTCTTAAACTATGATCCCACCGCACAAGTAGGTTGACTCTTGCCAAATGTTTCCTCATGTCTTGGTGGTCTGAACATGATGAAAGGTAAGCATGTAGCAGCAACTCACTATCTGCCCCTGGGCCCATCAGCACATCCCTTCTTTGCCTGTGTTTTTCTAACAGCTTGGTGCAGTCATGGAGCAGAGCGATCAGCGCTGGGCCCAGTGCGATGTCACAGAATCATCTTTAAGGTTGGAAAAGACTTTCAAGATCAAGGCCAACCATCAGCCCATCATGAGACATTGCACAGGGCAGCTGGGAGGAATGCAGCAGAGCACTGGTGCCTCAGGCAGGTTTGGGCACAAGTTGATACAGAACACAAGATGGATGCCATTGCTTGATAGCGGTCTCTTCCAGCCCTGTCACGGGCTGGAACACACAGTGATGTGCTGTGGAAACTATTTGACGGCAGTAACTCCAGCGCTTTCTGCATTTGTTCCCTTCAATGACTGTGTTGTTCTTGAGTAATGCAAGTTGCAGGACTGGAATGTAGGAGGTCTGGCTGTCTTCTGTGCATTCTTAGAGGGGAGGTTTAGGTTAGATACTAGGAAGAAGTTTTTCACACAGAGGGTGGCAAGGCACTGGAACACGTTGCCCAAGGAGGTTGTGGATGCCCCATCCCTGGAGGCATCCAAGGCCAGGCTGGATGTGGCTCTGGGCAGCCTGGTCTGGTGATTGGCAACCCTGCACGTAGCGGGGGGGGGTTGAAACTAGATGAGCATTGTGGTCCCTTTCAACCCAGGCCATTCTGTGGTTCTATGATTCTGACCTGTGAGTTCACTGTATGGCCCCAGACCTATTTTTAAATGGGTGTCCTAGAGAAAGGAGCAACATGCAGGCACAGAAAAGGTGAGGGTGGGAGGCACGGGATGCCTGCGGCTGGGCTAGGCCCTCAATGCTGGGGCACGGCGCCTTCCTCACCGCAGACCTCTCCGAGCGAGCAGCGCAGCCAGCAGCCTCCAGCCGTACATCTGGCCAGGGAGGGAGAGAAACACGGGGCCGTGGGCGTGCTGGAGGACGAGCGGATTGACGGGTCTCCGTGCCGCGCCGACAACAGGTGAGGGGCGAGGCCGGGCCCCGGAGGGGAGAAGAGCTCGCGGCGGGGCGGCCTCTCCCAGAGCGGTACAGCCGTGACCGGGCGCTCCCCGCCGGCAGGGCCGGGCCGCGCGGCTGGAGCCGGGGGAGGGACGGGGCGGTGCCGGGCACAGGAAGCGGAAAGCGGCGGCGACTGCGGCCGCCGCCGGGGGAAGGCGGCGGGGCACGGCGGCGGGTCGGTGCCGGCTCAGCGGCATGGGGCGGCGGCGGCGGGAGGCAGGTCGGTCGCTCCGCGTGTCCGTGTGTTTGCGTGTCCGCGTGGGGCCGGCGCCCTCCTGCCGCCGCGACTCCGCCGCCGGGCGGGAGAGGCTCCCGGCGGCCGTCTGCGTCTCCGGGGCTGGGCGGCGGGGCGGGCGGCCGGGAGGCCAAGGGGGTGAGAGCACGGGCTCGGCTGGGCGGCCCCGTCCGCCGCGCTTCTCGCTGGAGCTGCCCGCTGGGAGAGCCGCCGGCGGGGTACGGGGGGGACACGGCCGCGCTGCCCGGCGAGTGGCCGGCTCTGCCTGCGCTCGTGGCGAGCAACCGAGCGGTGATGCCCGGTCCGCGGCTTACGCGGCTGGGGATCCTCTGCTTGGTGCGCAGGAGCTGAGCGGAGATTCTTCCCCGCGCCCTGGCGCTGCCGGCTCGCCGTGCGGAGCTGCGCGCGCCCAACAGAGGGCAAAGCTATTCGCTACGTCGGGTGGCCGCCGTGGAAAATACCCCCGTTCCTTGCGTGGAGGATCAGCGGGGTTGCGAGCGAGTCGTTTTGGCTCCGCGTTTGTCCGTTACGCCTTGAGCACAGATTTTTCCAGCTATAAAAAGCGAATACGTGAAGTGACACCGATGAGTTCGTGCGCTGCAGGGTGCGTGCTGTGAGGTGGTTACCTGTAAGCACATCGCTGTCCCGGCTTTGAGAAGAGCTGCGGAGCATTTGCAAACGATGTGATCTTTGGAGAGCTTGGTTGTCATTGTGCTTCGCTGTTCTTCCCCGCGGGAGTTTGGCCATAGCTCTGGGACCAGCGTTAGTTTAGTGGTCAACTCGTTGCTAATTTTGAAAAATAAATGGTGAATGGAGCCTTGCAGAAAGCTTCCCCTTGGAATGCTCTGCATGAGCCACACGCGGTGTTGGAAGGGCTTCCAGCCTTATGCCAGCCTCCTAGGCACCCTGCTCGCTGCCCTGCAGTCATTGGCTTTGGAACGGGTGCTCGAGCCGTGCCCGCTGGCTCTCACCCAGACACAGAACTCCTTGTGGTTGCTGCTGTCCCATTGGTTTTAGTTAGCAGCGGCAGTGTTCTTGTTGTACTATGGATACGTGTACCTGGCAGGGCTTACTGTCACGGGAACCGCGATACTGCACAAGTGAAACGCGGCTGATTTGAGTGCGGTTATCCTGCAGAACTGTGCGTCTTGCTGCTCTGGTGGCCTTCCTTCCACCCACGCCTCTGGCAACCAGAGCTGAGAGCGGTATCAAAAACGTCACCCTGCTGTTAGGGAACCTGTGGCCCCCTGTGTTGTGTCGGGGCTTGAGAGACAGCCTTGAGCAGAGAACCGTGGCACTGCTGGAGGCAGTCATTGTGAAGGTTTGGCAGAAGGAGGAAGTAAACCGTTTTCAGAATGACCTCAGGAGTTTGAATTCATCATTAGCTACCTGATTTAGGTTGAAAGACTGGTTGTTTTCTCAGGAGCCATTGCCCTTCATACTTGCCGAGTCCAAGTGGTATCCGGTACGGATTGAGCAGAAGGAGAGCATCAGAGGGAGCTTCCATCCTGGGGGTTTGTTCAGGGTCTATAGACTTATTCTTTAATATTCTTTAAAATCCAAACAGGCAATTCAGGAAGATGCGGGGTGTCCTAAAGGAGAGGGTATGCTTTCAGTAGAGAAACCTTTATAATTTATAGCCTTTAATTCTATCCTGGTATCTAACTGCTGTGGATACAAGTAAACTTTGAAAATGAGATGTGGGTACTGCCTGCTTGGATAGGCAGTCTGAAGCATGAGCTTCAAGGCAGATTTGCCCTGTTTGTTTCAGCAAGGCTGTGGGGTTTTAGATATCAGTGTTGAAAATTCTGTTCCTGTGTTTGTGCAGTCTCAGGTGCTCTGGAATAACAAGACGACAGTATTTTGTACCACGTTGCACAGTTCTGGGATTGAGAAGTGCTTTTGGGGGTCCAGTAATGTGGGAGATGTGAAAGCTTGTACTCCTTGTACTACTCTGACAAATTAGCGACTAAGGTATAATTTGCATGATTGATGACTTGGATGCTGCTTGCGTGCTTCTCAAACTTGGGCAGCACAGATGTGTTTCTTACAGTAGGCAGAGGGCATCCTCCTGGGAAGGACTTGACTGGTGGGTCCCACATGGAGCTTTCCAAGTCGTGGATGGGATGTGTATTGAGGTGGTGTGGTTGGAAACTCTGCTCCCACAGAGGTGGTTTTGTTCAGGCATTTTTGTTCTAACCCCACTAAATTTTCGGGTCTGCATTGTTGCTTGTTATAATTAAACACGCAGGTGGATCACTTCAATAAACTAAATGGCTTTGCTTTTTGAAAGATCCATGTCATGGGCTAATGGCTTTCAGCCCAGAGGCTGGGAATTCCCGGGGGTCTGTGAACTGTTTCTAAGGAGCCTGTGAGAAGCAGTGAAGAAAAGAGAACACATCGCTAGAGGGCTTAGATTTGCTGACTGCTAAACATTTATTTTTAGGATGAGGGGCTTGCAAATCAGGAGCCGCCACCATAGTGCAAGGGCCCTGGTTTTACCTACATCAAAGCCAGATTGAAACATATTTAATGACATGAAAAAAGCATGTAAGCTTTTGGAAAAACTTTGTCCAAAACAACTACTTCCAAGAGCTTGTTGGCAGTTAAAACTAACGGAGAGCCTTGGCTCTGCGAGTAGATCAGCGTGGGTGAATTTCTGTGCTTACAGGTCACATTGCTGGACTGGGGCCCGCTCAGGAAATTCAAAAGCGAAAGGTTCCTGTGGCATTGCTCATAGATCTTTCTATGCATGCAGTTGAATGCAGTGAATTACGTCGTCTTTTTGAGGTGAATAACAGGAATACGTTGTAGCTGCCGCGTCAGTGCTGCCTCTGGAATGTTTCCTGACTGCCTAGTGATCTTTTAATTATTTCTACTCCTGAAGCCTGATGCTGTCCCTTAGCACGGCTCTTGGGGTTCCGCCTGTTTAATCTGTAAAGCTCGTCGCAATCGCTAGCAGGCATCCTTTGCTCTTTAGGCTACTGTAGAAGTGAGGCCTGCAGTGTGCCGAACCGAACGTGCACACGTGCTTGTGGGCACTGGTGGCTGCTTCTGCTTCTGGATGTGTGTAACTCCATATGGTGCTTCTGGATATTTGAAACTCCGTGCACAAATGGGTAAGTTGACTACAATAGGTTGCAAGTTCTAAACTGGGTAAGAATGAAACTGAACAGGCAAAGGTTTCAAAGCTAGGCTGGGATAGAATTGTTTGCCTCATCTCCACAGGGGGAAATCCATTGGGAAAGCATGGGATGTAAAAGAGAGCTCTTGTTTGCGTTTGCCTTCTTTGATTTAAAGATGTAACTTGCTCCTTTAAATTTCCCTCGGGCCGGGAGCCAAATTGTGCTGCCTTGAAGATGATCACAAAGCGAACTTCACTGGAAATGGAATTGGGCTCCCAGCATGGAAAACAGCAATTCAAAAGGACTTTTTTGGGAGATTTATGAGCAAATGAAAAGAGGGAGTTACAATGAGCTACATAGCTGTGTAGGAACTGTAATTACAGCGATCTCTTCGATACTCGGGGTAACTACCTTTCTTCCCTGTGGTGCAGGTTTCGGCCATGCTTCTTGCCAGACTGACTGGGGTCCCCAAATCTCCTCTGGGGCATCCTTAGCATTGTTTCCATCAAGGAGTTCACAGTAAGATGAAATCAGCAGCTTCCTCCTTTCATCTGTGAGTGAGGGAAAGGCAAAGTGAGAGTCTTAGCCCTACTGGCAGCAAAGTTTGCGCTTGCACAACATGTTTGTTTGAACAGAGGAGAGATTCCTATCCCACCCTCTAGCTTTTTGCCTCTGCCACTCTCCATCGCGGTGCTGGTTTTGCTCTTTGGTGCTGTGCTGTGAACTGGGTCACAGAAAGGACCCAAGACAAAAGTGTGGCAAGGTAGGGAGGGGAGATTACTATTATTTTTTTTCCTTCCTTACAGTGGTGTTGTTTGCTTTCTGAGGATTGTGTTGACACAACTGAGAGTGGTGAACTGTGGTGCAGAGGTGGGAGCTACTTACACCGTCTTTCCTGTCAAAACCCAAGTACAGTGCAGCTGTACCCTGAAGCCAAAGGAGCTTTGTTTCACACGGGGCCAGGTGCTCTGCAAATAGACCATGCCTTCTGCAGGAGGGGTAATGATCTCTTGTGAAGCTCTTTGAAATAACTGGATTGGGCTACCTATTCACACTTGTTTCTGGAGGGATGAGGCCCCAACTTATGCCCCCCCCCCCCCTCCCAGTAATCACAGAAGCTTTCTTGGTATAAGGCTAGCCCCATTCCTGCCGTGACGTAGACTGGGAGGTAGGTGCCCTGCTTGGTTTGACTGCACATAGTGTACCTGGATCAATTCTCTCTGCAGACTGTGCACCTCCCACCTTGGAGTCTTTGCTTCATCCTACCTGGACTGGGCTTGCAATCTAGGCTATCTTGTGATGGACAAATCTAGAAAGCCTTCCTAGAAATCTAGAAGGCCAGCCTTGATAGGGCACCAGACAAAGCCAGGCATCTTCTCCTTTTTCCAGCTGAGGTTGGGCAGGTGTGTTTTATTCCCAATTGCCTTGGTGGGAAGAACTGTTCAGCCCCCAGAGTGTCCTGGAGCTGGGGCCGGGAGGTGGTGCCGAGTTCCTAAGTTCATCACATTGCTTTTGACTGCACTCCAGGAGGCTTAACGTTTTTTGGTGGCCCGGTTGTTGACTTTTCACAGAGCTATGTCAAAACCGTTGGTCTTGTTTACACAGAAAATGAAAGTTGGCATGATCCAGCCTGCCTCAGTGCTCCCATGTTAGCCTTACTGTGAGGCTGCTTCCTGTGCCCAGTGCTGACTCGCTTCCCCCACTGCCAAACTGGAACTGCGTGCTTGTGGTTCCTGTCTAGGAAGCCTGGGCGTTTTTCACAGCCATTCCTATATGCTGAAATGGTCTCTGACGTCTCCAGCTCCATCTTCTGTCTGAGAGTTGGGGGAAGAAAAGATGAAGTAGTTGGAGGAAAAGGGTGTGAGTTGAAACCTCCTTCACGGGTTCCTCTATGGCTTTGCTATGTTTGTGAAGATGGTTGCTTGCTCTCTCTCTAGAAATGCCACAGTGAGTAGATCAATCCCATAATACTTGTTAACACCTCTTGTATTTGTGAGGGTATTCCTGATTTACCACTCCTAGTGCTTACAAGGTCCTTCAGTGCTCATCTCAGTTGGTCTAATAGTGCTTTTTGGAGCATGGAGGAAGGGATCTGTCTGGGATGGCCTAGCAGGACAGAGCTAAAAACCAGCTTTTCTGAATCCCGGCTTGTTGCTGGAGCCGTATGTTCCAGGCTGTGTGCAAATCTGGGGAGTTAATGTGTTGCATCATGTCTCCCTGGCTGGGGGATTTTAGTTCCTGTTACAGTCATGATGCTGTATTTCAAACTGTGCCGTGCCTTGGCTTTGTTTTTTGCTGTGCCTGTACAGTCTAAATTCATCATCATTCCCCCCTTCCAAAACCAGGCCTTATGTTTCCATTCTTGTTTGTCCTTCGTAAATTCTCTGCTTCCTTTGAGGAGCTTTTTGAGACATGATGTTCCCTTACAGCCTAGGAATTCAGAGGTTCCCCAACACCACCTCCTTCCTGGGAGCCCTGGTGAGCCCAGGCTTCCAGTAAATGCCTGCAGCTCCACATCACGCTGTGAGCCAAGGAAGCCTGTGGAACCCAGACTTGGTTCTTAAGCAGGGTTTATGCATTGCAGAGGGCTCTCTGCTTGCTCATGAGCTGTTCTGGAGGTGTTGGTGGAGGAATTCTGGTTGGAAAGGGGAGCCAGCTTACTATTAGGTTTGGTTTCTGTTGCTGTTCCTCTCTGGGAAGGTAGAAGATGGAAAGCAGTTGTTGACTCTTTTATTGCTAACAGCTTTAAAAAGCATTGTGAGCAGAGAGAAACAGAGGGATATAATTTTATTTAAAGCAGTCTTTTGCCTGCTCAGACTTCCACATGCCTATAGCTGTCTATCCCGCTGGTGTTGGCACAGGGCAGTGATCTGACAGGAAGCATGGGAGAGTGCTGCTCCATGCCAAACCCTGCTCTGTGCCACTGTGCTTAATTCCTCCAGGCTGGTCTTTAATTCCTCTGTTTTCCTTCTTGACAAATGCAGAATAGAGTTGGGAAGTAGCTGGGCGCCTGCCTTTTTTCTTTCCCTCCACAGGGTTCCAAGTTCTTGGTATGTAACTACTAGAGGCTGCTCTGTCGTCACCGTGTCCCCATCCCAAAACAGACAGCTCTCTTCTGCCCTTTGCAGATAGGACTTAGGTTTCTGTTCCAAATGGAGATGTGCCACAAGAAATGTTGGCCCATATAAGCCAGTTATGATCTCTAATCAACTCTCCCTGGTGCGATTAGTATGTGTATATATAGCTATAACTTTTAATAAAATTCAGTTCTTCAAGGCCCGAATTAGCTTTGGAGGCGAAGGTTGCAAAGGAAGGGAGGCACTCGCAGTGCCATCGATTGTGTAGTAGCTAATGCTTGTAAAATGGGCACACCTTGCAGCTATGAAAACAAAGCAGGTTCAGACACGGTGGTCTGATCGTTCCCAGCATTTCTGCTGGGATAGTCACACACGCCCCCATCCCTTCCCCCAGGAACAGCAGAGTGTACTGCTGCCATTCTCAACCTGGTGGTATTTGGGATGTGTGTTACGGGGATGTGGAAGTCGAGTCCAGCATTTTTTCTGGGGGTGAGTATCTGTGTCCAGGATGCTCAGTCTTCACCAAAGCTTGAAGGTCTTCTGCAAGTGACTGATGCCGTTTCACATTTTTGGATAAATGGACTAGATTTCTACCAGCTTATTTAACGCTCTGCAAATGGGTGTGTGCGTCTCCAGTCCAGAAATAGTCCAGATATCAGCTGTGGTGAGGTTGCAAATTGGGCACAGTGTGATGAGCTGGTGACATGTGGCCAGGTGGAAAGGGGTGAGGGAATTAACGCAGCGTGAATCCTTTTTTGCTTTGCTTAGCATGCCTGTTTGTTTTTTCTAGGCCGATTGTGAGGAGCAGAGCTCCCCCAACTCCTGCCTCTGGAAGGACTCCTTGCAAGTGAAGTGCACTTGCTCCCCAAGGACCAGGCCTCACTAATGACTGGGAAGCAAAGAGTACTCAGGAAAGCACTTTTTTCACGGACTCCACCTCAGGAGCACCAGGAACTCGTCTTTTAAAGAAAATCCTCGTGGACCCCATGTCTGCTGCAATGGATACAGAATCAACGTATTCGGGATACTCCCACTACTCAGGTCACTCCAAAAAAGCCCACAGACAAGGGTAAGGAAACATTTATTTTTAATTACTTGCTGCTTTAAGCTAGGATGTGTCCTGTGGAAAAAAACGTGAGCCAGGATGTAATCAGTGGGGCTGCAGCTCTGGAGGCAATGCGTGCCGAGGGTCCTCCAGAGGAACCCAGTGACAAGATAGGAAGCAATTATGCCATTACTTGAATGACATTCAAACTGTTGGTTGTATGCTGGGGTTGCATGTGGCTACAAAAATTGGAGAAGCACCATCCGAAGGGAAAAAAACACTTGACTTTGCTTTAAAGTGTGAGGGATGAATAGAGTCTCTGGGGAGATGTGTCAGACTTTTCTAAACTGATACTTGCCGCTTGTTTCTATTCTGATACCATTTCTTTATTGTGTAACAATAAAGCTTCCTTTCTTCCCCTCCCCATCCTCCTGACTTCTCTTTGTTGGTGGTGTTTTTTTCTATTAGGACTTAAGTGGCGCTTGAGTCCGCAACAAGTCCTTTATCAGCATTGATTGGATTTGAAGGCAGGCTTTTGTGAACTTGAATAGCGAGTCCTCTTTCTGTTTTGGTAGTTCAGTGCCATCAAAAAACCTCTTACTCTAAGACATCTAATTACTTAGAAAGTATGCTTGTTCTTCTTTATTCGTTGTTTTTTTTTTTTTTTTAATCTTCATCATTACTTTTACATGCAAAACTGGTTCCATTTAGTCTTTGTAACTTAGAACTGAGTTGGTCCAAAATAACTTTGCATTTCAGAAGCAATTATCCCATGTGGTTGGAAAAAGAATTCTTCCATGAAAGAGCCTCTTTGCTTGCAGTCCAGTTCTTGAGTAAAACATCTCGTTTGTCTTTCTTCCCTTTTCCTTTAACATCACCAATCCATGCCCCAGTGTGGATTGCTTTTTGAAGTTCAGAACGCGGTGTGGAAAGATGTCCTACAGGTTTTCTAAGCAGCATACCAAATTCTAGAGCCTCCTGTTGCAAACAGAAGGAAGTTTCATCCCATGAAACCTTTCTTGGGATTACCACAGCCCAGAGCTGGGACCCTGACCACTCCTGGACTTTAACAAGTCTCTGAGTACATTGAGGGTCTCTGGTGCAAAGGCCGCCTCCCTGTCCAGGTATGGAATGGGAGGGAAGTACTGTCAAGCAGATTGGTCAGGCTTAACTCATCTTGGGACATTCTCAGATTGGAAGCCACAAGGTCTGCAAAGGTACTCTGACAGTGAGTACTGCCCTGCTGCCGTTGATGTTCTTGCTCTCTTTGTAAGAAGTTAGCTGGGAATGCAGATAAACATCACCAGTTGTCCTACAGCGTTGAGGTCCCAGCTGACACGATTACACCCTGTAGGAACTGAGGTTTCCTTGTGTTACCTCTGTCTGTCCCTGTGGGACACCTTATCAGAGGCAGAGAGCTGTGTAGACCAATTAGACCCAAACTGAGTTGTCAGTTGTTGAGGGGAATGCAAGCTTTCCTTTCAAGCCCAGCACTGGCAGAAACCATTTTAAAAAGAGTTGAGATGGTGGGGATGTGCCTGTGTCTCCATGGCGACCCTCTTCAATAACTGACCAGTTTAACTGTTGCAGCCACAGGGCTGTGTGCTGCTCTGGGCAAGGTCACTTTCTTCTTCTTTTGAAGCTTGTTTTATTGCAAATTAAATCAGTGTTGATCAAGAGGTGAGCAAGCATGACTATAACCAAATTCTTAGGGCACCTGCTGCAAGTAAGTTAAAGGTTCCGGGCTGTGCTCCAGAAACTCTTTGGTAACATTCTTCTTCTCTTGCTCTATTTGGAAAAGGAGTCG
The DNA here is from genome assembly GCA_030625065.1 of Alectoris magna. Classification (NCBI taxonomy): domain Eukaryota; kingdom Metazoa; phylum Chordata; class Aves; order Galliformes; family Phasianidae; genus Alectoris; species Alectoris magna. The sequence goes on from CM060560.1 coordinate 116,046,273, forward strand.
GGACAGGCACAAATCCCCACGAAGCAAGGATGGCAGTCGGTCTGAGAAGTCTGTCACTATCCAGACACCTCCTGCAGAACCGCTGCTCGGGAATGACGCCTCTCGAACAGAGGAGGGCCAGGTAAGGAGGCAGAAAAGTTAAATGTGGAGCTTGGTTTCTGGAACAGAGCATATGACTTTGTCTCACATGAGTAGGAAGAGGCATGTTGCTCACATGCTGTCAGTACACTACCATGACCTATGGCTACTGTTTATTCATGCATTACACTAAGGTCTCATCAGTTTTGTCTTTCTTGAGAGCATTATTTTTGACAGCACCAGCGCTGACATGACTTACCCCTGGGGCGCTAATTTGCTTCTGTCTCCAGAGAATGTTATCTGCCAAGCTCTATAGAAACATGTGTTTCCATCATCCCACTGTGCAATATTCAGGTCAAGCCTTTCACCTGTATGTGCGCTTTTATCTTTAAACGGGATTTGCATGGAATCATAGTGTAAAATGTTAGGGCCAGGATCCCCTAATAAGGAAAGGAGGCAAGAAGTATAAAGGTTGTGCAAAATAGCTAGGAATTTAAAGGAAAAGCCCTCAAAACTCAAAGCTAATGTATCATTGTTAATAAATAAGAAAAGTGTTTATTTTAGATTGGATCCTTCCTAGATGCAACACTCTCTGCTCTAGTAGTTAATGTGAAGGTGCACATTCATTGGCAAAGAATGACTGATGCTGGAAGACGAACAATACAGGATGTTTCCTTGTTTCCTGGGTTGCACTTTTGGTGTGTTTGTTTTTTGGCTACAAGGGTTCCACCTTTATTCTTTCAAAACAAAATTGCCAACTTCTATTCAGATTGCATATGGTAGCACTTACAACAATATTCGTGTAGCTACAGGTGTACTTACTTCACATACTTCCATTTACTATTTTGTAATCAAATTTTTGTTTTCAAGAGTCCCAGCTATTACTTTGAGTACAGATAAACGTTCTGGCAAATTTTTAGGCCCTTGTTTTCATGCAGACCTCCTCAATGCATTTATAAGTCAAAGGAAATTGAGTTGATACATGAACAAGACTTTTCTCCTGGGAAGCAGAGTGCCATGGACTGGATTCAGCAACCTTGTGCCATTTGAGATTTAGGCTTGTATTTCCATGAAACAGAATGTTTTTTATATTTGTGCCATTTAGAATGGGAGGAACTGTTTGAAGTTGTAAACTGGGACTAGAGTTGCCTGTTTTCTTCTGAGCTGTAGCTTTAAGCTGCTGTGGCGTTTCTGTCCCTTCTCTGTTCTGCACAGCTTCTCAGTCAATCAAAAGGAGGAAATCATGCAGAGCTATTTGATAAATATGCATAAAATACTTGAAATGCTTAGATTGTTTTACTGGAGACATGGGCAAAAAGGAAAATGAGACATGATTATGCTCCCTTTCAGGAAATCTTATGATACAGGTATCTCTTCTCTGCTTTGATGAGGAGTGACTCAAAAAATCCTTAGATTAATTTGAGGTACTGGCTGTTTGTGGTTGGTCTATCTCAAAACCCTACTCCTGTAGGCAGGGAGGTGTTGAAGTGCATTGGAAGTTAGAATACCGAAGTTGTTCACAGCAGTCTTACTGCGTCTGCCCACTGCTCTCCCAAAGGTTCTTGAAGACTCTTTCCTGTAGCTTTTATAAAGAGGTGAATAATGCTTAATATTAAAGTGCTGTGGCAAGTAGGAAACCCCATAGTCTTACAGTCCCGCGGCTCTCTTATGTCTATAGGTATCGTGTCTTGTGTATAAAATGATGTCTGTTTCTTTAAAACAAAGTGCTTAGCTCAGCATATGTAAATGCCAAAGTCTGGGAGAAGGTGTAAATCCTATAAATGACCGAGGCTGCAGAAAGAAAGATTTGGGAGGGTGAGAGCAAAAGCAAATTATGCACTTCTGAATAAGCCTTGAGCTACAAAGGTGTTGGGTGCCAAGCAGCAAAACACGTGCATTGACGTTGTTTGGTACGTATTTGTGAAAAGTACCAGGAGTCTTCTCGGGCATGAGTCACTTCAACAGCAGCTGTGAGTCAAATCTCAAACCCACGTCTGTCAGTACAGCTCTTTGGTTGTTCCGGTACCAAGAAGTAGCAATTGAAGGCATCACGGGGTGGAAGTACGAGCTTGCAGAAGTCCTTTGAAATTAGCTAGGAAAGAAATTAGGCTTTCTGAAAGCCTTTTGTAGTCTGAAGCTTGATTATATTCACAGTTTAGTATGTTTAAAGCACCACACTGGAAAATATTTTCAATGACCACCTGTGATTTTTTTTCAAATTTAACTCAACTTTTATTTGAATATATTAGCCACTGAGGACAGTGCTACTGCAGAGGAGAATAGAAGAAAAAGGTAGAATAACTTGCCAGAAATGCAATTGCTTCTCTTACAGATGGAAAAACAATGTGTGAATTTGTTTATGATTGTGTAACAGCTGCGGTTGGCTTGAAACACTGAAATGGAACTTTCCCTTCCAGGTAATTCTGTGATGCACTTGCACTACAGAATTCATGGGCTGGCAGAGTGCTAGTCCTTGTTTTTCATGTAGGACCTGATCATTATTACAGTTTCCAAAAGTTATGTTGTATTATTTGTTAAATGTACTGGAAAAAGAATTTCTGAGTTGTACTGAGTAGCAAAGAAGGTTGAGCTACCTGCTCTACAGTTACAGGTTTTTACCACTCAGCATTTATAGTCACTGATTTGGACTGAATCTTATTAATTTTCAGGGTTGATTGTTCAATATTTTGAAGTTGTTGCTTTTATCTAGAAGACTTCAGTCTCACGTAGCAGTGCTTTTCCAGGCAAGAAAAATAGAAGACCTGGAAGAAATAACCCAGTTGTTTCACTGTTGTTTTTGTTTCTCTCTTCCTCTCTTAGGATGACAATTGGGGTGAGACCACGACAGCAATCACAGGTACCTCTGAGCACAGCATTTCCCAGGAGGACATAGCCAGGATCAGTAAGGATCTGGAGGACAGTGTTGGCTTGGACTGCAAACGTTACCTGGGTTTAACGGTGGCAGCCGTTCTCGGACTCCTCGTCTTCCTTACCCCCATCGCCTTCATTCTGTTGCCCCAGATCCTATGGCGGGATGATCTGGAGCCGTGTGGTACTGTCTGTGAGGGACTGTTCATCTCTGTGGCATTTAAACTCCTCATTCTTCTGATTGGGACCTGGGCTCTGTTTTTCCGCCAGCCCAAGGCAGACATACCAAGGGTGTTTGTGTTCCGGGCCCTCTTGTTGGTCCTCATCTTCCTGTTTGTGTTTTCCTACTGGCTTTTTTATGGCGTTCGCATCTTGGACTCAAAGGACACCAACTACCAAGGAATAGTGCAGTATGCAGTGTCTCTGGTGGATGCACTGCTCTTCATTCACTACCTGGCCATTGTCCTGCTAGAGCTACGGCAGCTGCAGCCCATGTTTACTGTCAAGGTTGTTCGTTCAACAGATGGAGAATCGCGATACTACAGCTTGGGGCACTTGAGGTAGGTACAAGCCACTGGAGTCCAATGGTGTAGATAAACGTGGCTGTGCCACAGCAGGAAGCACCGACTACAGTTGTTTATATGGTGTCACTTGTTTCTGAATTTTCCCCCCAGAGGAATCCTAGTCTCTTGGATGCTACCAAATTGGGTTGGGTTGTCCTTGCTTCAGAAACCCGAATAAGCATCCCTTGAGTCAGAGAGAGAATGAAAAGAGCTGGTAGCTCAACTTTAGGCTGGTCACAGGGCTAAGCCCAGTGAGGTGCTTATTTAAAGGCCTTCTCTGCCTCTGTGCTGGAGTAAAGAGGAGAGGCTTCCTCATGTAGCTGAGGCTAGTCTGTTCTCTGTAGTTGCGTGGACCAGATGCCCTCTGACAGCACATCAGAGCATCACTCTTCAGAGCCATGTGACTGGCCAGCAAGTTCCTTGCATTCACGCGGCAAGGGCTGAAGGAAATAAGCGAGAAATCATTCATCAACTTAATGTGCTAAAATGCAGAACACATCTTGTCTGTCCTCCCCTGTGCAGCCAGGAGTTGTGGAAGAAACCTGAATAAACATCCCTTGCGTCAGACTGAGCGCTGCCATTCAGATCCTGTGTGAGGTGTTGGCGACTGGCTGAAATGTTTGCTTTCAGGTGTTTGAGCTCTGGCACCTGTTTTTGTGACAAGTAGGGGCTACCTTGAAGGGTGAGGCATGTAGCTACACTATGGGATGCTTTCAGTGGCCTGGGACTCTCCTTTTTTTTCTGAGGTCAGCAGCTGACTGTGTTTTTGCATTGGCTTGAGGGGAGACTTCTTCTGAAGCAGCCTTAGTGCGGCCCGAACTTTCCAGCAGCTTGAACACAGCAGAACAATCTTTTTAATGAGTACTGGGACACATGTAGATACAGGCTATTTGTTTGTTTGTGCTTTTGTTGTTTTCTTGTGGTACTGTACTGCACTTGGGTTGGTCCTGGTTCATGATGGTACCTGCTCTTTTTGTCGTTCGTGTTGACCAGTTTGATGGGTCAGATGTATCTAGGAGTGTTTGAGGGCTGTGCCGTCTGCAGGTGTTATGCGTGCCTGCTTCAGCCTTTCTCCTGGGGTTAATGCTTCGCTCCACAGAGATACAAGAAAGAATGGGTATCTCAGTCTCCTTAGTTCCTGTGTCTTGTGAAGATGTCTAGAAGTCTCTTCATTCCTGTGCCCTGTCAGCTCTGAAGCTGATTCCCCAGACTGTATGCGTGCTTAAACATCTGCTCCACTTATCTTGTCCAGACCCCTATGGCATGCATATTTATTGCAGATGGAGAGATTAGTGTCTGCTGGTTTAAGTGGATGTAGGAGCAGTCTCCAGTTATTAGCTTAGCAATGGAATTGCTTTGAAGCAGATTTAGTGGTTGAAGCTCAAGTCTGGGGGTTGACTCCTGAATGCCGATCCTGGCTTAACAGAAAGGCCTGTGGTCTCCTACGTGAACCGGATCTGGACACTACTGGTTCTCCTTTGTAAAATGTGTGGCAGAGTCCCTTTTTTGTAATGGAAGCACTCCAGTTACTTTACCCAAAGGTCAGATTTGGAGTTTAAAAAACCTATTAATCTCTGCTGGTTTTCTTTTTTCTTTTATTTATTTATTTTTAAACTTGCAAATTCCTCTGTGGTAGGTGGCAGATCCAGGACAGCTTTTTCATCTAAAAGTGGAGGGAGATGGAGGGAGCCATGGGGGTGCCATGACGATTCTCACAGAAGTTAATTGTGCATGGAGAATCCAGTATTTGCATGCGTTATGCCTACATATGCACACCAAGTGCAGGTTTGACTTGAGAGGGTTTGATGGTTGCATGGTAGTTAACTGTTGATTTCTGTTTGGAGGAATTCAGATCCTCCTTCTGCCAAGGTCTACCGGTCTGTCTTTAACCATGTGTAGTGGAAATGCTATTCCATGGTGTGAACCAGTGTTTGAGTATCTGGTAGGAAGGCAGGGCCAACTCAGGGAACTCTAGTGCATGCAGTGCACCTGAGTGACCAGAAGAGGTGGAGCCAGGATCCACCCCTTCCCAGACCTCGGCTAAGGGTTGGCAGTGGGGGTGAGGGATCTCATCTGGAGATCCCTGCTTACCTGAGGATCTTGCTTACCTTCCAAAGGTAAGCAGTTTCATATTTCTGTGCCTACTGTTGTCATGTCTAAGCAGATCCTCACTTGCTGTAGCCTAAGACCTCTGCCATCTAGTTAAGCTTGCTATCACATTACGCCATATGGGTAACCATGACTTTGTAGACAAATAATTTGCTTGAGAATCAAGGCCTTAATACTTAATAGCACCAGTGTTAGAAACAGTGTTCTCTTTGCAGCAGTTTTCTCTTTACAGAAAGATTTTGGAATGCCTTGGGTAATGGGAAAGCAGCAAGGACTAGTAAAATCTGAGATCTATGAAAAATTAATAATGTCTCATTTGTTGGCAAGCTGATTGCCATTTTCTTTGGCGCATTGAATCCAAACCATGCAAAGTGTAGGTGCTTCAGCAGCATCTTGTGTTAGAGTCTTGCCAAGCAAGTCTAAGAATGGTAAGCTAGTGCTGCTTTTTCCTGAGTTTCTGGCAGCTGCGTAACATGTTTTGGAGCCTGTGTTGTTTTTAACATCCTTGCTAATGTAGAGGTAAGACTTTGAAGATCGGATTAGAAGCCAAGCGTCTCACAGACAAGGAAGAACACATTCTCCCTTCTTTTCTCTGTTTTGCAGTATGCAAGAGAGGAGAGTTATTTGTGTGCAGATGGCACAAGCAGCCGGACTTGATAGGAAGCACGACCCCAGTGTGATAAGCACTATAAAAAATGACTGAAATTCCTGTTTCCTTCTTCTAACAGCTTAGGATTGCAAGGTGTTCATAGAAAATGAGAAATTTGGCAACTTAAACACCCTTGTAGCATTATCTTGCACAGTGTCTGTGAAGGCTCTTACATGCTTGTCCATGAAATGTCATAGAGGGCTGCCTTTTACAGATGGCTGGTGTGCTCTACTGGAACATGAGGTCTGACGTAAGAGATGCACAAAGGTGATGTGTTCAGGAGGACTGAAGCAGCAGCCCTGTGGGTGTGCTGGAGAGATGGTCACGGCTGTGATGGAGTATGTGTATGCTACTTGTTGCTGCCAGTGGGCTCTTTCTGTTTACTGTTGTGTATGCTTGCCTCACCCCAACCCTTTCAGAGGGGTCATAGATAGGTTGTGGCCTACTGCCTGGTAGGAGGAAGCATGCTTCAACAGGCATAGTAATCTGATTGCCTTCTGAAATCAAAATGTTGTTGCCTTGGTCTGTTCTTTTGTCCTCTTTGTGCACCCAGGCGCCTCAAAGTTTTGGTCCGTGGAGTCTTCCATCCTCAGCAGTCCAGCAGGCTCAAGAGGCTGGTAGTGAGAAGTCTCTTGAGAAATCACCTGCAGTTTTGCTTCATTGAATCGCCCTGAATTGTTTCCATGGCAAAACTATTGGTATCTTTTCAGTCAAATGTGCAGGTTTTCAAATTCTGCCTCTTCTCTAATGTGGCAGAGGGCTGCTACGTGTGAGGAAACTGTCTGGGAGAGAAAGGAAGAAAACAACAGCTTAGCTGCTCTTTTGTAAAACCATGGGTTTTGCTAGGTAGAGTATGGACTGGATTTTCCACCCTCCTTGGCTCCAACTGCAGTTAAGAAGTTGAATATGCTGAGTTTGATATTCCATTCCACCCCTGAGGGCCCTGGGTCCAGGAGGGTAAGCATATTCGGGAGTAGTTCCCCAAATTCATATTGTAATTAACCTATTAATAGACTGGCTTGGTCCCACCTCCAGCACTTTGGCTACAACTTTTCTTTTGGGAGACTTTAGCTGCCAAAATGAGCATTCCCTTTGGCAGTGACTCAGGGTTTGGCGGGGGGGAGGTAAAAATTAAATTGGAGTCCCCGTGAACAGAGTGCCAAGTCTCAGCTTACTGACTGCTCTGCTGCTTCTAGTAGGAGGGGTTGCCATGTGGGGGGAATGCTTTATGGGGGTATGGATGGACAAAGAGGTGAGAAGAGAGAGTAGATGTGGGAAAGTAAAGCCTGAGAAAACATAGGAGAGGTTGGGTGGGGATGCTGGCAAGACTTTTGGAAGCAAGATCAAAGGGAACAAAGGTGGGGAAGAGTGACAGTAGATAACTTTCCCGTTGAAAGGCTGATTGTTTTGCTGTTACTGGGACGTGGATGACATTTATCATCCATAATTCAGTTCCTTCTGGATGGCTCAGAAATAATGTAGATAAGGCGTTGCTGGAGAAAACCCTCCTCTTCAAGTGCTGGACGCAGTCCTTTTCTCTCCAGTGAAGAGTCTTTCCCCACCCTAGAGCTTTGCTGGTCTGGACAACTCAGGAAAGTGAATAACTTCAAACATGCATGGTAATTATTGATCCTACACATAGACTGAATGTGGCTCCATTGTAGTCTTGGTTTTCTGAGGTTAGAAATATCTGTTAGTGGGTTTTTCTTCTCTTTGCAGTAGAAGGAGTAGTATGAGGAGCATGGCCATGATAGTTTGTTCTGAACTGTCAAGTTGGGAAGTTGGTTGTGAGCCTTCCGTACAGCTTCAGAGTCAGGACACAGCTTTTGCAGACTGAAACGAGCTGGTTGATGTTCCTTGTCCATGTAATCAAGAGAAGCTTAGTACTGAGAAGTAGTAGAAAATGTCTGTTAGAGCATTGTCCATCCGTGTGTTTACCATCTGTATTTGGATGACTGCTGAGTTGTGGTTTGAAAATACAAGAAGAGAGCAGATGCTTCCTTGAAACAGGTGTATGTCTCTGAAGAGCCCGCACCTTCCCGGCAGGAGTTACCATATCTTAGTGAGAAATCTTGTGGCTTGTACAGGCTCACAAAACAAAATAGATGCATAAGTGTTTTTTGGAAGGGGGGGAGCCTGTCTCTTGGCTGAACCGAGGCAGAGGAGCAGCTGTTCCATAGGTGATGCATGAACCCTTACGTTCAGTACAAAACAAAGCTGAAAACAGAATTGTGTGGTGGAAACTGATGCTCCTTTTGATCCAAGGTTGGCATTCTGGTATCTGTTGAACCTACTGATTACAAAAGTGATTTCTAGGCTCAGTATTTACAGATCTAAGAGGTCTCTGTGTGCATCCCTGTGTGCCACCAAGGCAGTTTTCCCTAGTTAAGGGGATTAAGGGCTGGGAAGAAGCTTCTTCATGCAGCAGCTCACTTTTGCACGTCTTATTTTGCAGGAGCTAGGTGTTGTCCCCCTCATCAAGGGTGAAATTCTTCCCATTAGTAAAACCTGGTCAGCATGTCAGCTGTATAGAGAGCACTTTTTTGGAGTTGTGTCAACACTTCTCTGGCGGTTTTACTGTCCTAAAATCTCCGTCTTAAACGAAAGCTTCCATTACGTCTTTTGTTCCTGTTTTTTTTTAGCATGGATAAATGTATCAGCTTAGCCATGGGCTTAGGAGGCTGCATGTCGTCTTGCCTGAGGCAAAAGCTGCTGAAACCCTGCTGCATTCTGGTGAAGGAGCTTCCTAATGTGCATCTCTTTAAATTGATCATTCTGACTGTGATTGATCCTATGCACTTGCAGGCTATTTCTGTTTCCAGTTGGGTGGTCAAAAGTGTGACTGCAAAACACATTGATGCAACGCTGCGTCTGCTGTGGTAAATGTGGCTGGACACTGTCTGGGCTTACACACTCCTTCTACCCTGCGCGTGGTTTGCTGGGCCTGCTTTCCCAGGGACTAGAGGAATTACTCTTAACTGGCCTTCTTTTGTCTTTCAACCCTTGCTGTTATCCATAGTGATAAACACTGTGATGAGAGAGATTGAGGTGATGAATTTGTATCTCTTTTGGTAGCAAAACATCTTATTAACCGTGCCACTGCCTTGATTACAGGAGCTCCCTACAGCAGTGTGTTCCACAAACAGGCTACTTTGCTGAGCGGTTCTGTCACCAGAGCCTCTAGCCCCGGCATGTCCAATCTGAAGCCTTTGGGCTCCGTACGGCCTGGCCCATATTGCAGTGCAGCCCGCTCCTTTCCCTGCGCCGTCATGGCAGCGGTTCTTCCCACCAAGCTGCTCAGCCCGGCCCCTCAGCACTAACCAAACATTGGTGCACTGTTAACCCCATCTGGGCTGAAACCAGGGCGCTGGGAGGGTGCAGTGCAGTGCAACCTCAAGTTATGGCAAATAATGTTATGCATTTGGATACATTCATACAGTCCTGTGACCAGCAAAGAATATGCAGCTGTGCTTACTGTTTTGATATAGGACTTTGAGAATATGTGTCAAGATTGAAAAAAAAACCAAAACACCATTAATTTCTTTATTTGCAACTGCGTTTCCTGTCGACATAAATACATTACTTGTGAATTTTCAAATTGAATGTATAGAATTGCAATCAAAAAATTGATCGTGTCTTTTTATTAGATGCCCTCTGTTACCAGAGAGAAATATCCCTTGCTTCATAATCACACCTTATTCGTGTCATTGTTTTTATTTCATCAAAAATCTCTACTGAACACCCTGAGAACTCGCTAATAATTGCAACCACTGCCACTGAACCAGGCTGATGTGTTAGTTTCATAAGAACGGGGTCAAATATCCTGCTAGTTTTATGTTTTTGTTGCTCTTTTGTGCGTGTTTTAATTTAAAAAAAAATTAACCAAACTTACTTAAATTGTTGCTTATATACATTAATTATACTTTCTAATTAATGAGAGGTGCTCTGAAAAAAAGCGCCTGATATGTTGCTATGTTGGCCCACAACATCAGAGGTGGATGTTGGCGGTGGTATGGCAGTAGAGGTCGAGCCTTCGCACCAATATCCCCTTGCATGTTGTTGTCATGTGACAGATGGCAGCAGAGGGGCAGTCTGTCAGAATGGCATCTGACATGGGAGTGCGTATGAAGCAAAGGTGTGTCACTAAATTCCTCCATGTGGAAACATGGCCCCCATTGACATTCATTGATGCTTGCTGAACGTTTATGGAGACCAAACAGTGGATGTGAGCGCTGTGGTGGTGGGTGGTAGGTGTCAGTAGCGGGGCACCTCTACTGTGTACATTGTTATGAGCGTGGCATGCAGGCTCTTGTTCATTGCTGGTGAAAATGCGTAGCTAATGATTGCGACTGTGTTGAAAAATAGTATTTTGTAGCTGAGAACTTGCTCTATTAAATAGTGTTATTATGTTCTTTTATTGGTTGTAGTTAACGTGGCAATAATTACAAGGCATTGCTTTCTGCGCTGCGTTCATGGATGTAACTCGAGACAATTCCTCTTCACTGAATGTGGCCCAGGCCGTGGGTTGGACACCCATGCTCTCTAGCCTGTGTGAAATCAACCTCCTTTCTCAGTACATTTTCTCAGTCCTGAATTCCATGCAAAGCACCCTGATGAGCATTTGTTTGAGTGTCTTTCTCCTCCCCTTTCACCCAACATGATGAGTACCAGCCTTAAGTACTCTCTCCTCCCAAAAAGTTCTGGCTAAATGGGTGTTAATTGCATCCTCAAGTGTGAAGTTTCTTCAGTAACTTAACTATGCTCCAGAACAGCTTCTTTAACACTGACAAAGGGAGGTGTCAGACATGACCTCCAAGCCAGTATCCCTCGCAGCATTTCACATAACTGGGTGTTTACAAAGACTTTTTTTGTGGGTTTTAGCCCAGCCTGTTTTCTTCAAGGCTGGGCTGAATCGCTATGCTTCCATTCCCGGGCTTGAATAACTTGCCTCCAGGAGAATGGTGCCACCAAGAGCGATTCGCCTGTTTGCTGTTGCTGTGAGGGTACTGGTGGAACTGCAGAAGCAAATTTTCCCTCAGCCTCTGAAATACTGCCTGCTGTTCCCTGCAGAGCAGAGGGAAGTCTGCTTTGATGCTGCGGATGAGTTATAGCAGTGGTGCCTCTGTTTTATGAGGGTCTGTCTGATGGTGCGCGGGGTGTGTTGTCAGCAGAGATCAGCGAGGACTTCTTACTTGGGTCAGAGTAACACCTCATTAAGAGGATGTTTATTTGTGACAGTAGTGAACAGCAGGCTCCAGTAGTGCCAGATGCTTCTCATTAGATGTGGGGTTGGAAATCTGGGATGGACCGTCAGTATCTCTGACTGCGTGCACTGCTCATCTGGGAACTTCTGATGTGGTGAAGTCTGATAGGGCTCTGTTTTTCTTGAAAGGAGCATGCTTTCCTAGCCTCTTGTCTCTGTGTACACTTTTCAGAAGGCTTTATATATGGCTTTACACACAGAGCTGTTCTTCACGTTGATAAAGATGACAGCTCAAGAGACTGAAGGGCCCACAGTCATCTTGCTATCCCTCTCTTGTTTGATCTTGGCTGCCTTGCTTGCTTTTTTGTGCATCCCTCCACTGCGCGCGCGGGGAGCCTTATGTGAGGTGCTGCAGTAATGAAGAGTTGTGTTTCACAGGCCCCAGGTGTGCCAATAAAATAACAACATAAACACGTACCCTCACAAACTCCTGGGCTGTGCTTTTCAGAATAAACCAAGCTGCGTTTACGCTACGCGTGCACACAAGCTGTGCTGCGTCTTTCTGCAAGAGGAGCTTGGAGTTGGGCACGGTAGACCACAGCCCAGGTAAGGATTGTGTTCTGCACCAAGAAGCAGTAGCTGGTAGCTTGGGGTGATTGCTACACCCTGGAGCGCTCTCGCATTTTTGGAATAGTTAATACTTTAAAAGTTTACAAGCATGCTTGTAAGCAGAGGGCTCATAGTCAATTATTAATTCCCCTGGCCAGTACAGTAGTACAGTATGACTTGCTGTAATGGGGAGTTGCTGGGTTTGTCCTTCTGAAAGAGGTGATGAGGAAGAAATGCCACTGGTTTCATCTGTGGGGATTTTTTTTTTCTTGTTGGTTTGTCTTTCAAAACCTCCAGTGTCCAGCAGGCTCTCCAGCCTGCCCTTTACTAAAGGCATTTGCCATGTAATTTCTTCCTCCCGCTGCCTCTGCCCTCCAAGTCGCCGGTGCGTACCACCCACAGAGACAGATGGTCTCCCTAAGCTGCTGAACAAATTTTGTGGCCATGAAGATGCTTTTATCTTCAAATGCTGGAGGAAAAAAAAAAAAAAAAAAAGAATCCACCCCCTCAACCTTTAACAGCCATTTTTTTTGTGGTGAATGGTGAAATACAAATATTCTGCAAAGGAATATGCCCTCTGGGGGAAAGGAGGAGGCATCATTTCTGTTTAAAGTGCAAGAAATTAAGAATTTACAGTTCTCATACAGCAGAAACCAAATAATATTTAAGAAAACTGGAAACTACCTACCCTGAAGGAATAGGGAAGAGTTAATAAGGAGTTGGGTGATAATTGAAGATTTTTTGGCCACAAATCTGAGGGCAGTATTTTCACTTTATAACTTGATTCCCCCTCCGGCAGTCACCCATACAAGTGTACCTCTAAGCTTAAATTTTGCTTGCACGGTTTGGATCAAGTTGAGTCTTTGGCTGATGTTTTTGGGAGAACCATTCTGGCAGACAGGCTCCTGTCACAGAAGGAATAACTTAAACTGCATCGTGAAGGCTGCTGGCTGGTTTGTATTCCCTAAAAATCAAAGGTTCGTGAAGGGCTTGGGTTGGAAAGCATGGATCATATTCCCACAGCCTCTGCAGCATTTGCAGAATCACTGGGTTTGAGAAATGAGAAGCTTTGCTTGGGCAGAGCTGTGGATTGGATCAGATGTTCCTTGATGTGCAGGGTTTTGCTGGTGTTCAGGTGAGCCACTCCATCTAACCTTAAAGTCCAATTGTTACACTGGTTTTGCTGCCAGTAGAAGCTTTGAATGCTTTCATTCTGTTGTTTCCTTGGAATTAAAATTGCATTTCTTAGCTTTCATTATAAAGAAAGAAAAAAAAGAAAAAAGTACTATGTAACTTGAAGAATTCCTGTATAGTATATGCAAGATGTCTGTAAGCTCTGGCCTTCCATGTTGCATGCTCAAGCTTTAAATTATCTTCTGAAAATGTGTCTCTTACAAACTTCTTGCTGTACGTGATGGTTCCTGTGTTCTTAATTATCTTTTTAGAGGCTCAGGCTAATCAGAGGCATAGCATACATGCGTGATGGGGAGAGGAGACACATCACTGCTGCAGATACATCAGTACCAGGGACTGGAAGCGGTAATCCACGGCACTGTGTGCAGCTGCTGCAAGGTTTCTGGGTGCTTTAAGAGTGGGCATGCTGTGTCTGCATGCAGTGACTGTTTCAGTCTTGAGGTAGAGGGAGTTCTTGGTGTTGTTCCCAGCTTCTCTATTCAGAAGGTGATGCTTCACTTGAGCTGAATTTTTAAAATGCTCAAACAGCTGGGGGCCGGGATCACATCCCCCTGTGCCTTAAGACTTGTTCAAAACTCCTACAGTCCTAAGTGCAACTTCAGGTGTGTACGCGCTTTTAAAAGAGGTCAAGCTTCCCTCAAACACTTTATCTATGTTTTTCAAAGATGAACTGTGAACTCAACAGCTGATGCTGTTATCTAATACAGCCTGATGGATGTGAAGAAGAAAAAGGAGATAACTACTTTTCTTTTTTTAAAACTATAGTTATGTTTTGTGCTAAAATTACATTTGAACGAAATGCTTGTTTAAGAATTTGGGGGAGTTCTGCGTGTGGTGGATCTTTTTTTTGTTTGTCTTTTAATAAACTCGTAGTTTCTGAGGTAAGAGCACAGTGGACAAGCTAATGAAAATGGAGTTTAGTACTGGCAGTTCTGTGCTGGATTACATATGAATATCCGAGAACACATTTCACCCTTCAGTTGAATGTTAGGATGAGAGACACCTTAAGTTGCGTCAGGGGAGGTTCAGGTTGGATATTAGGAAAAATGTCTTCTCAGACAGAGTGGCGAGGCAGTGGCACAGCTGCCCAGGGGAGGTGGTACAGTCACCGTCCCTGGAGGTGTTCAGGAAACATGTAGATGTGGCATTGAGGGACATGGCTTAGTGGGCATGGTCGGGATGAGTTGGTGGTTGGACTGGATGATCTGAGGGGTCTTTTCCAACCTTAATGATTCTACGAAATGCTTGATCATAGTTTCATATCACTGCTCAAATTGATGTTGCAGCAAGAAATTGTCCTGTCAAGTGTCTGATTCTCCCTTTACCTTCCCAAGGAAACCTTGTCTAGTCACACAGCAGGCTGAATGGCTGAGCTGATATTTATACCTCCGTGTTATCTATATAGCTCTGTAGTTTGTGTTTGTGGATGGGTCATTTAGTCCAGCTCAATTTCTTCAGTCTTAATTATCCTAGTGCCAAAGGTGTGCAAAGACTTGAGTTGGCAGAAGTTGTGAGATGGGGCAGAGGGGAGCTGTTGGGATTGTGTTCTCTGCATTTAAACTGTTAGATTTGTGTTTGTAGATTGGTCACCAGCCTTTGTAGAGTTGGGTATGGACAAGGGGAGCAACTTGGGCTGCAGCTGGGGAAGCCAGTGGCCTTTCTGTACTTCTGTCTGTTGGGTATCCTAACCCATATCAGTGGTGCTATGCAGATTTGCTTACAGGGACAGCTCGGCAGCGGCTTCCTCTAGTCATCTTTTAACTAAAGTTGTCCCCCCATGCTCCTTCCTCTCTGCCCTCCTTCCCAACCTTCCAGTTTGCTCAATAGATAAAGGAAGCCTTTCACAGCTTTGGTTTTGCGTCGATGTGAGCAGCCAGTAGCCGTTTCTCTTTTTCCCCTAAATAAGCAAGACTGTATTCTCACTAGCTCCCTTGAGGACACCCCACCACTCTGCAAAACTGGCATGGAAACCGGCTGCTCGCTGTGTTGGCAGCATGTTTAGAAAAGCCAATTCTCAGCTGGGGCTGTGATCCCTGTGCCGCTGCTGTCAGGATCCAATTCAGCAACTGTGCCTCTGAGGGCATGGGGTTGGGTTTGAGATGCAAAGGTAGTGCCTTCATCTGTCTGAATGCCCTACATCTGGTCAAAGGGGATGGAACAGTCCAGCTTGAGAGCTGTTAGGGTATTTCATGAGGCTGTTAGTGTCTAAAAAGAGCCGCCTGAACACTGCTGTTGTCTTTGGGCTATACCATGTGGTTTTGCATGTTGAGGGAGTGCTTGAAGCCCCCCAGGCACACTGTTCCCCCCTGCAAAGAGACCTTAGAAAGGAGGATGAGAGTGGTTTGCTTTGCAGCCCACACTCCTGGCAGCTGGCTGCTGTGGGAGGAGCTCAGCCCTTCACAAGGTGCCCTTTCACATGTAGCCTTACAGCCCCTCCTGACAGTGTGCTCATGGCGGGGCTGAGGTAAGCACTGCAACGTACCTTTGCCGCATACTAACAAATTGCCCTTTGCTCTTCTGTAAGGGGCCTGGAAGGACAAACCTCCTGGTTACCTGATCTGACTCCGTGCCATCAGGCATCCTAAAATTGCAGGCAGTGAACCCCAGCATGACTTTGGACTCAGCAAGGGCTGCAGCCTTTCATTTCTCATGGAAAAAGTGTTTGCTGCATCCCATTGGAAGCTGTTCTTGTGCTTTAGGCCCTCCTTTGTTTCTAAGACCCATGTTTGGTTTTTGCAGCTTATCTTTTATGTGCACTGAATGTCAAGACGGGGCTAACAGGTATCCCTGTGGTTATGCTTTCCTCATTACTGTGTCCTGTGACGTGCTTGCTGTGTTACTGAGGAAAGAAGAGGTGTGTCATGCGAGTGCTGTCACCCCAGCACAGTGTCTTGCTTTTCCCAATAAACCATCTTACTGGACCTTTTGAAGCTTGCCAGTAAAGGTGACTGGGGAAAAATGCTTGTGTTCTAAAGACCAGTTAACTTGCTGTAATATCAGGCTAGAAAGCCTCTGAGAAGGAGATTGCAGTGGGAGCATGCCTGTGGGTTTACTGGGTTTTTATAGCTGCTTGCTCAAACTTAGCACTCTGTACTTCTGTAGCAGCATCTTCTGAGCACTGGCCTGGGAATACTTTTATAGGGCTCTTTAGGGAGGTATTAAATAAGGAGCTTGTTTGGGTCATGTCATTTAAAGGAGCAGACTCTCTTTCTAAAAAGTTTGATCGTACCCTTGTATAAAACCTTATGTTTTAAAAATTCCCATTTCCATACTCACAGCTTCTCTTCCAAATGAAAAGGTTACAGCATAAGAGCAGGATTTGTAGTAGACTGGCAGTGGTCCTTTCCTTTTTCCCTTGTGCTGGAGGGTTTGGCTGGGCTGCTAATGAAGAGGAGAAAGAAAAAACAATCCCCAAAAAAACCCCACCGAGAAAGCAATAACCTGCTGTCCTGCTCTCATCCAGATGGAAGGCTGTGGGATAAGTCCTTTGTGCTGTGTTTATGTTTGCATGGGCTCTATACAAACTAACTGTTTGCTCACATCTAAAACAAACTGTGTCCTGGTAGCCTGCTCCTTAGGGGAGTGAGAGTTGTGCCTGCCTGCCTCCTGCCTGAGCCCAGTGGAGACTTCAGTTGTGGTTGCCTGACAAGAGAATGTGGTTTTCCTGTTCCTAGGGGCTGCGGTCTTGTTCTCCCAGCTATACCAGGCTGAAATGCCACTGTAGTTATGGTGATCAAAAGGTATTTTTCTGCTTGGCTTGGTTGGTGCAGCCACTGAAGGAGTTCCTTGGCTTGGCATCTCATCCCAGAGGGAGTAAGGAGACCTCAGCAACTTGCTGTGGATGGACCTGATGCAGCTGTGGGCTGGAGGCAGCCTGTAAGATAAAGCTGACTATGCATGGAGGATCGCTCTCTGCAGTTCTTGCTCAGCTTCTTGTTGAGGTGCCAGAGCTTCCTGACTGGCTGTGGCATGTATTTAGCATGCCCAGAGACCTTGGCTTGTTTTGATGCTGTGTGTATGTTTTGCAGCACTTAAAAAAAAAAAAAAAACGTTTGGAGGAGATGAGTCTGTGTTGGGAGCCATTTAGTGAAATAACCCTGGGCTCGCTCAGCCCTCAATTAGTACATCTCTGACTCTCCCTGTGGATTTTGGATGTATGGCTTGCCCTAAGCTCTGATGCTGTGGGTTTTGCCTCCATCGCAGGGTAAGGAAGTTTTTGCTCTGGTAGCAAACATCTTAGTTCGTTCTAGGTGTGTGTTTAGGTCTGTATCTGCTGCAACACTGTGAGGAAGCCCTGTGCCTTCAGTGGGTAATAGAGCCATGGCAAGCTGCCCTCCTAGCTCAGCAAGCAAAGCGCGAAGCTTCTAAAACCCCATCAGTGACACTACTGTAGTCTTTTTGTGTCTGATGGGAACTTTGAGCGTAGAGGTGTGACTTTAATCTCTTTTTTCACCACTCCCCTTCTTACTGTCTGTCTTCTCTCCACTACAGAAGACTCAGCACCATTTTTCCAGGAAGCAGCAGCTTCTAAGCCAGTATTCTGATGATGTGAGCAGGCTTCTTTGTGCTCTCAGTATAGCACTGGCTTGGTTGCCTGGAAATCCTCTAAAAGCAGTTTCAGCATTGATGTAGCTATGTCAGGGAAGGCAAATACAAAGCCAAAATGGCCTCTGAGTGAGCCAACACAGTGCTGAGACCTCAGATACCAAAATCCCATGTAGCAACAAGTACTCAGCAGGTTGCTCATGACTTGTCTTTTGACAAGGAAAAGCTGGCGGTTGTTGTGCTTTTGTGTCACATAGTTCCCTCCTCCATTTCCTTGGAGATCCCACAGAAGTTAATTCATTGCTGTTTGTTAAGGACTTGGCCTCTCTCTGCTGCCAAATGCCGCTGAGGTGCGCAGCGCTGCTGCCGGATCTGCTTGTTTGCTTTCCCTGCTGGCAGCGTGCTTTGACACGGCCTTCTTCAGGAGGAGAAGAATAAAGATAATAAAAACAAATGATTTCAAACCCCTCTCAAACTGCACAAAGTACAAAGCGACAAAAGTAGGATTTTACTGATGCTGCCTTTGCAAGGCTGTGGTCCTGTGCAAGAGGTCTTTTCTATGTCATAGGTTTTCGAGTCTCAACTGTTGCCTGAAAATGCTTTTCACGTCCCGATCTGCTTTTTTGGGCTCTGGTATTTTGTTGCTATGCCTGAATTACATTTGGCTGCCAGATGCTCTTTGCAGGACATAAGGAAGGTCCTTGCTTTGTCCATCACTAAATGGACAGTCTGGTATTGAAACTTTCTGTTCCTTTTCCTCCCGCCTCTCCCCATTCTTTTGAAAAAATGCATACAAGAGGCCTTCATCTGCTGAAGTGCAGAGCGAATGGATGCAGTGGGTGGATGTGGTGCTGAGCTCCTCCTGAGACACTTCTGCAGGGAAAGGCCGCCGAGTGCGGGCTGTGGGCCAGCTGCCAGTTCCCATTCCTGGCGGAGCTTGTGTGTGGGTGGGGAGGAGGCTGCCACCAAAGCACCTTGTTTGCTATGGCAGCAGAGGGTCTGGCCTGCTGTGGAAAAATCACAAAGAACTGCATTTTGCTGGAGGCCCAAGGCTTCCTTATCTCGCTTCTGGGGGCTGCTGTGGGTGCACAAGTGTGCTGGGTCCCTCGGCTGTGCCAGGGATGGCCACATCGCTTGTAGGGTTGCTTGCTGCTCTGCAGCTCCCACCTGCAGCAGGGTGAGGTTTCCCCTTGATGTGGGTGGAAAGGTTGAGCAATGCTGCCCAGAAGGCTCTGATTCAGCCGTCTCCTCACCCTGGCTAATTATGGTCATCCTTCTAATTTTCTCTGCCGCAGCACCTTCTCTTTAATTGTTCTTTTCTTTAAAAGAGAGTTTAAAGAGTCCCAGTCCAGCTGTCCCCCTCACCTGGTGGGCCTATGATAGATTGCATGGGAACCAGAGATTTCCTACATAGAAATTTAGGAAACCGCATCTGTAGAAAATAACGGGGCTTTAATATTCAAGGCAGCAACGGCTGAGTTTTGTAGTGTAACAGCTTGATTGTGTTTGGATTTGGGGCATGTGTCTGCCAGTGAGCCAGAGGGGTAGGTAAGTCACTGAGGGGTAGGAACAACTGGTGTCATTGTGATAACAGCCTCTGTGGGGCTGAGGGAAAATGTGTATGCATTAAAGTGCGTTATGCTCTCCTGTACCCCAGCAGAGCCAGCCGGCCAGTGGAGCACCTCCCAAACGTTTCCACTGCTGCCACTGATGTCCCAGTGCTGTCTGAAACCAGTGCCCTGCACTGGCAGGGTATAACTGCTCTTGTTTTTATCTTCTTGTTTCCAAATGTTACATCAAATTTCACCTTTCTTCCTGGAAAAACTCCATCGTGTTTGAGTGCAAGCAGAAGGGGAAATACATGCTGCGGCTATGATTTCGTTTGTGAAATTTTGTTTTGGAGCTGCAACAAATCCACAGTAGGAATCGGGAGTTTGGCAGGGAAAAATAAACTGGCTGTGGATTGGGGCTGTCCATCTGCAGGTCTTTGTTGAAGGAAGATTATTTCCCTGATTAAACAGTAGCTTTCATTACATATCAGTAGCTGAGTGCTCAAATAAAATTGCTTTTAACATACCTGATATGACATGATATTTAGAACTGGTATCTGGAGAATAAAGCTCCCAGAGGATGCTGTAGTTAGTGCGGCGGGGTGTTTTGCATCTGTTCTAAAGATGGAATTTGCTTTAAAGCCTCAACTGATCATCTTAAAAGTGTACAGCTAACAAAACAGATGATGCTGCACCATAACAGTGAAGGAGGAAGGTGCACACTGAGCAAGTCTGGATTTGTTTGTCTTCCCCAGCATCTTGTAGATGGACTGCATCTTGACTTCACTCACTGCTGGGTGGGAGATGGGCAACGAGATGGTGAGAGTGACAGAGGCAATGTGTGTGTGATTGAATTACTGGGGTGTGTAGGAGTTAATATGAGCACAAGGCACGGGAAAATTAAATTGCTCCTCTGGGAGCACACGTTGAATCAGTGGCAGTGATGAGAATTGAATGTAGGTCTTAATTTGTTCATGTCTATTTTCCCACATTACTATTCTTCTCTTTTTTTTTTTTTTTTCCAATGTTGTAACGTGTGAGAGTACTTGGTTGCTTTCCTTATGACAGGCTTTGTTGGTTGGTAAGTGTGAACTTCACACATAACTGCCAACAAGTATGTTGGCAGTTCCCTTATAATTTTTGTGGGTTTCAAATGAAGTGAAGCACGATGCTGCCTCGATTCTGTCCCTTGCTTGGGATTTAACAGGCACTACTGGGATAATTTATTCTCAGGCAGCTGTGCTCCTAAGGCAACGATCTTATCATGCTGTGAAAGCTGGGAAGATCGGGCTCTTGTCAGAGCTTGGATGGAGGAGATCTGAGGAGCTGCAAGGTGCGGCTGGAAATGACTCAAATGGAAAAGTTTCTGCACTGAGCTGGTCCCTCTGTGCAGGCTGGCCACACAAAGCCAGCAAGAAGCGCTGATCCCTGGCCTGGGCATGCTGGGGAGCTGAGCACTGTCTGCGTTTTGCCATGCTGCAGGTAGCCTGGCATATCATTGATGCTCTGCCCTTGCTCAGGGCTTTCCTATCGTCCTCCTGTTGAGGTGTGGAGAGAGAGATATTTCTAGCATCCCAGACAAGGTTTTAAGTCCTAGGGAGAGCCTCAGTATTTAATATTCTGTTTGTTGCACAATTTCATGGGTGTGACAGCCTTGTTCTAAATAACATGGCTATTTTTTTCTTCCATAAAACTCCTATTCTAAAAGGAAAGAAAAGACCTCCTTGCATTCTGTGAGTTTATCTTCTCTTGTTCTTTTTCCTCTAGCATCCAGCGAGCTGCACTGGTGGTTCTGGAAAATTACTACAGAGATTTCCCCGTCTACAACCCAGCGCTGTTAACAGCCTCCAAATCCCGTGCTGCCAAACACATGGCTGGCCTGAAAGTCTACAATGTTGATGGTAGGTGAGGTGAAATGTAGTCTCAGAGAATGGGTGGGATAGGGAAGGGCTGGGTTGGCCTTGTGCTTTATTATGCACGCATTCTCACCTTTTTGCTTTGCCAAATCCTTGTCTCTTGCTGGACATTTTCCTAACAGTGCTGGGGTTGCTGGTTCCAGATGACTTTACAGATGTGTTTAGCCCACAAAAAGGCTTTTGTCTTTGCCAGGTGAAAACAGCCAAGTTTTGGGTCAGGCTTAATGATTACGTGGCTTGACAGAGTTTCTTGGCACCACTGCTTGTTTTGGGCAGCCTCTGCTTCTTGTCACCGCTAGGTCATCTCCTTGGTTGTGCTAATACAATAAACGCAACTTTTAACCTAGGTCTGTTCCCCGGTTGTTCACTGCACAGATGCTGTGGGCAGCCTTCAGGAAAATTGAGGAGGTTCATACCAGTGCAGGGAGGAGCAACTGTGTAAGCAGCAGTTGACAGGGAAAGAAACGTTCATCAGGCTTGCAGCCTTAGCAGTAAATTAGCTGTACCTGGCTTATGCTTGGCTGTGCTTCCAAGTCATCGTGATGCTCAGCAGTTTGTGGGAAAATGCCAAGACAGATAACTATCCCCATGGAGCTGTACTGTTCAGCAAACCTGTTTCAGGCTCTTGGGCTTTGAGGATATGTGTGGGAGGATGGCTGAGTGGATCCATGTGGGCCTTGAAAGCAGTGAAAACTGGACTTAATCATTCGGCACTATGAAGCTCTGTCAGTAAAAGCCAGGCTTGATAAACAGGGTGTGCCCAACCGTCTGAGCCTCCATGAAAGTGTGCATTCCTTTGATGGAAAAGCTTTGACGGAAGTTGCATGGGGCATCTTCTTCAGTGAGGCATGGCTGAAAACCCATGACAAGATGTGGTAAGTCCTGCATGTAAATAGGTTTGTAATGAAAGGCTTTGAGAACAGGAAGGAGCTGAAAGGACTTAGCTAGGCAAGGTGGCTTTGTGTGTGCTGTAGACACTGAAATATGAACATTGGTCAATGCAGCCATGTGTCTTGGGTTTTTCCTTTGCCTTAACAAGGCTACAGTGTCTTTTATTTCTTTCTTTCTTTTTCTTTTTTTTTTAAATTTTTGTATTTTTGGTAGCTGTAGATCTTTCAAAAGCCTTATTCTCAATTTTTCCCCAAACCTGATGCGGCACTTCAGAGTCCATAAAATCAGTTGTAGGTTTAAGGTCCTTACAATGAGATCTTCCATATCTGGCAGAGGGTAGGTGAAAGGAAACAGGAGAGGGGCAAAGGGGCAGGCTTTCTTCTTCTGTGTCCTCTGCTTCCTGGAGTGAAGAAGCTTGGAGGTGGGAAAGAATTAATTCAGTAAGAGGGAAGTAACCCGACTTGCTCTGCACTTTTCCAGTTGCTCATTCTCAGCGAAGCCCTGTGTATGGAAAGTGAGAGCTGCCAGATCCCACGGTGTCTGTGCACTGTTCAAACCATGCTGCGGGACATGCTGTTCCCATTACCAGCTTGCTTCTTGTGCAGCATCTCTTTAAGAAGTAGCAGGGTGCCTGATCCTTTAGCAGTTACTGGGGTGTCCTAAGCTTGGAGGAAAAACTGTCAGTCCAGTGGCATTAGAAGTTTTGTGAGTTAGCAGCTCCTAAACTAGTTGAAATATAAGGAACCAGAAATGAGCTCCAGATATGGCTGGCCAGGCCTTAATGGCAAGCTGGTTAGCCTGATAGGGCCTCAAAACTTGCACTTTCCATTCTGGGGCAGTACAGGATCCCTGGGCTGTTCCTTGTGCAACACTTCTGCCTTTGCAGATGTGGAAATCTCAGGCTTAGAGGCATATTCTTCAGAAGCATTCCCATCCTCTTTACAAAGAGGAGTGTAGTTCTGGCTGCAGCTTGCCTTGGCGTCTTGAAAGTCTTTTACACCCTCTGTGTGAAAAAACAGTAACGCTATTAAGCAGCTTAATTTGTTGGCAGCTTTTGTATTTGATGTTGTAGCAGCCAGGAAGGAAAAACATCTTGCTGTAATCTTATACAGAGTGGGGAGGCTCACCTTCAAAACCTGGATTTCCATCACCAGGCATAGTCAAAGAGGCTTGTAATAATTCTAACCCAAATTTGGGAGCTAGTGTCTCCCTCGAGTAACATTCTCCATTTCAAGTCTGTGAAACAAAGTCTGAAGTGTTCAGACTCTTTAGGAGCCATCTGTTTGAATAATGGGTCTTCCATGTTGAGCTTCAGGCTTCTGTCTTGGAAATCGGCTTGTGATTTTTAGGAAAAATAAATAAAAACTGTCTTTGCATAAGCAGAGTACTTTAAGCGTGTCTGCGCAATTGAAGGGCCTTAGTCGCTGCCAGGTAAGAGCAGTTGGAAAAGCAGCTCTCGGTGGTCTGGAGTCTGTCTTAGGCTTCCCTTTTTTATCCTCTGTTGGGTAGAAGAGTTAGTAAACTCACCAAGGGTGACATTTCCTCCCTTTCTACCACATCTCTGGCCAAACAGCCAAAGCTAGGAGCTTCCTAGGCCTTTCTTGCAGTGTACGGTCACTAGTTAAGGTCTTGTAAACTCTTTCATTTGCTGGGGTGTTAAAGAGCAGAGCATGGATTCCCTGTTCAGGGAATAGAAGCAATAGAAGATCTAATAGCAGATGCTGCTCTGGAGTTGCTACGTGCATAGAATCTACCCTTCTGCCAACCTTGGTGCCTTGTCTGAAGGTGGTTCTGCTGTCTCTGCATCCTGCTTTTCTTTTCTGTGTGTAACTGCCTGGACTTTGGTTTCCGTTCATTCGTATCTGTCTCTTGATGTTCTTGTGTTTGTCCTTCTCCTCTTTCCAACTCCATGCTTCTTCTGTTCTTGCACTGTCTTGTTGCTGAAATGTGGGGCGTTCCAGCTGCCCTTGCTGTCAAACTGAAAGCACATATAATGGATGGTAAGTTGCATCCTTAGCATGCACATCTTACCTGTCTTTGTGCGAGATCCCAACTGACTTCCCTTTCCATTGTCATCCTCAGAGCTAGGAAGAAAGCTTCTCTCCAAGCATGTGCTGTCCAGCGGGGTTTCTGTAGACCTCGTGAGAACTGGGAAAGCGCTTATAGCCTTAGCTGAGTAGACAGGATAGGGCAGAGTTGTGGCACACCTGTGGCAGATGCTTTGGGGTACTGCTCTTTGCCAGCTCCCTTCTGTGACAGTAATGCCCGCCTTCTTGTCTCCTCTTGTGGAAGGCCCAGGGAACAACGCCTCAGGGCAGTCCCGTGCCATGATTGCAGCCGCAGCCCGGCGCAGGGACTCCAGCCACAACGAGCTCTACTACGAAGAGGCCGACCACGAGCGCCGAGTTAAAAAGCGTCGTGCAAGGTAAAGGTGTCCTTTCCCCAGGGTTGATCCTCAGTGCTGTTCAGTTGATGCTGAACCACTCTCTAGAGACTCAGTCATGATAAACTTGCTGAGCCTTCTGAGAGAGAGGGATTTTTGATTAAGGGCTGGGGGGCAGCTGTAAATCTGTCGCGGTACATGAACATATGAAACCCAGATGCACAAGGGACAGTGACAGCTTGAAACTAGACTTATCTGAAGAAAATACATAAGCAGAGCTTGTGTATATTGTGCCAGATAAGCTAATGTGATGTCATGGATTAGGGAACAGTCCAGTGCTTGACAAATCCTTAGTTACTTACTGTAGGAAATCCCATTATTTCCCCCGTGCTCAGGCTTGTCATCTCAGCTCAAGTAATCCAAGGGCAGAGCTGGTGGAACAGTTGGTATTGCCTCTTCATGGGAGAGGAAAGAATATGTTTTTACAGGCAGCTAAAGGGGGCAGTTTGCCCGTCTTTTATAAATGAACTGGGGGGGAAGGCATGACTTCTCTGTTTTATTTTGGAAACAAATAGGTGTTTTCTGCCAGTCGCACTTAGGCTGTGGAGTTAACATTTTGGTGAGGTGACCCCAGAGAGTTTGTGCTTCTATTTTCTTGAGAGACTAATTACTGTTTGTAGTCAACACACCTAACGTTTTCAGGGGAGCTGCGTGCAGACAGGCACCACTGTGTTTGGAAGGAATGTGCCATAACGGGATCGAGCTGGCTTGTATTGTGTTTTACTTTGGCAGTTTATATTTCATTGGGAAAGTGCTGGCACTTTGTCCCCCTAGCTTCCTTTGGTTTGACCTATGCTCTATAGCTGCTGTTGGGCAAGCTCTCTTCCAGCCATGGGGCAATAGGACCTTTAAATTTTCTTTTTTGTGCAGTATAGCATCCTAATGTGTGCATATCTCTGTTTCTTGATAAAGCTGGTTAGAGCAGCTGCTTAGTCAGAGCAAAGCCATCAGTCACTAGAAGAGCATGCCAGATGTTACAAAGAAGGAAGGTCAGAGCTGCAACAAAAGGACACAGATTAGAAACTGATTTCCACTGTTCCCCAAGTCAAATTAAACAAAACTTACAGGGGTCAGGGCTTCTTGTGTTGTCCTTTGTATGCAGCCTGAGTGCAGCATTCTGTACCACTGCTTCTCCTAGCTTTAATATACGTTGGGTAATGGCATAAAAGTCACAGTAATTGGTGACTTGAGTGTGAAACACGTCCTGTCTAGAGGGGCAAAATAATTTTGTTGGGTATCTCTTCTGTTATTGTTGCTTTTTCCCCATTGTCTGCAGCATACTCCCTGACTTGTTAAATTCTGCTGGGCTTGCAAGTGTCATTTGGCATGTTTGCCTTTTTATGGTGCATTCTCGGTGTTTGCCCACCTGTGGCAACACAGGAACGATTTGCAGAGGATGTCTTTGGCTGCGGCACTAGGAGGGTAGATGGAGACCTCATCATTGTTCAGTGGAGAGTTACAGGGCAGTCATCCAGAAATGCAAGGTCTGCTCGCAGTTAGTGTAAATCAGAGCAGGCCGCAGCTGGTGAGCACAGTCCTGGGTCATGCTAGTTTATAGCCAGCCTCTTCCTGACATCAAGCTGCCGCACTGTATGCTGGAACTGCTGTTTTCAAAGATATGCTTTAAACACAAGGGCAGCTGTGTCTTGTTCAAGTCATGTAACTGATGTTTATGCTGTGTTGGCAGAACCAAGTATGACATTCAGGCTTTTAAAGTCTTAATCCTGGTTTATGACCCTTGGTTTCTGGATGGCTTGGGCAAGGATGGGAGAGATGTTGCCTACCTCGCAGATCGTCAGCAGAGTGGATTTTATGTAACTTGCATGGCAGACAGTGAGTCAGTGGTAGAGATAGGTAGAGATAGGAACTGGAGCTTGTAAATCCTGACTCCCAGGCTCTGCTTCAACTACAGACTCATCCTACCTCTTGTGTTGTGACTCTTGCTATCCTGGCTTTCTTTCCACAGGCTTGTGGTTGCAGTAGAGGAGGCTTTCACTCATATCAAACGCCTCCAGACAGAGGAACAGCAAAAAGCTCCAGGAGAGATGATGGACTCTCGAGAAGCAGCCCAGGCGATCTTCCCATCCATGGCAAGAGCTCTGCAGAAGTACCTACGCACCACCCGCCAGCAGCAGTACCACAGCATGGAGAGCATCCTGCAACACTTGTCCTTCTGCATCACCAATAACATGACACCAAAGGTAATGTGCTCTTTGACCCTGGTGTAGGGCAGGAGGGATGAAGGGGACAGCACATGTGTGTGCACAGGGTGGGGAATTGCTGGGGAAGGCGAGTGGAGGTTTTTATAGCTGCTCTCTGTAATGCAGTCAGCGCTCTGTAGATTGCATCAGGTCTCAAAGGGAAGTGGCGTTTCCTCTGAAGCACCTTTTTCTTCTTAGCCGAAAGTACCTGTGAGATAATTAGCCATTTGTTCTGATATCCAGTTCAGCACTGGAGTGAGTATCAAAGAAGTGTCCAAGGCGGTGGCCGTGAGTCATGGGCAGTTTTCCCAACTGGCTGACTGATGGAGATAGTGACATGCAAAGGACATTTTTCTTCTTTTTATCTCTTCCACGCTGCTGTATTTTGGACTGCTTCTAATTATAGCCTAAATCCCTGTCTGACAGTGTTTGTAACTCGTGGTCTGCCTGGTCAGATGTCAGTTTGTTGCTTCACACCCTGACTGCTGAACTGCAAATGCAGGGAGCGACTGAATGATGAGGGAGATGGGTCACATGGTCCCTCAGTGTCCTCCCTTCCACCCTCTGCCTTCCCCCCAGTAGCATCCTACAACCACCATGCTGGAGAATGCAACCCAAGGACAGAAACGCAGTAATTCACTCTTGGGAATTTACCCAGGATTTTCTGTGCTGCGTGTGGAAATGCTGTGAAGAAACACAGGTGGATCCTTTCACTGGGATCCACTGGAACTCGCTCAGAGGTGCAGGGGTGTGGTTCTGCTGCCATTAAGATAGCAAAGGAGAGGAGAACGGGTGTCTCCTGAAGCCCGGAAGCTGAAATAACTTCCTGCATTGCAAGCCAGTGCTCACAGAGCTGTGTCTAGAGAAAGAAAGAGAGCGTGGAAGCAGGCAGAGTCATGGGGCTGCTGTATCCCTGGTGCTAACGTGTTCATTTTCTCGCTAGGCATTCCTGGAGCGTTACCTCAGCCCCGGCCCAACCCTCCAGTACGACAGGGATCGCTGGTTCTCCAAGCAGTGGACGCTCGTTAGCGAGGAAGCAGTCACAAGCGGGTTGCAAGACGGAATTGTTTTTGTCCTCAAGTGCTTGGACTTCAGCCTTGTTGCTAATGTGAAGAAAATTCCCTTCATCAAACTCTCTGAAGAGTTCATAGACCCTAAATCTCATAAATTTGTCCTTCGCTTACAGTCCGAGACTTCAGTCTAAGGGATTTTGAGGGTGGGTTGTTTAGAATTTTTTTTTTTTTTTCACTATTGTGCTGTTGGGTTTTATTTCCCTAATGCTGACTGAAACTGGCAGATGATGGACCAGTAATATTTGACCATCTGCACTTTATTTGGAAAGGGGTGGAGGGAGCTGGGATATCTTATCTAGAAAGGAGTATCTTAAGAGGCGACAGGGTGACTTGGCATGGTTAGCTCAGCCTTGGAGACAGAACAGATTTTTTTTTCCCCCTTTCCAGGCATATTGTAAATCTCACGCTCTCTTTCTCTGCACAATTGCAACGTCTGTATTTCTGTTGGAATGCTGCCTTACACCCAGTGTGCGTGTGCGCTCTTCTGTCTCTGCTTTCGCTACCTGTATCTCTTCCTGAGAACAGGCTGCTCACCTCTCCACCTCAGAAGTCTGCTTGTACAGAGAGAATTTACAGTTTCTTTTCATGTGGGAGCGGGACAGTGCGAGAGGTTTCCTTCTGTCAGCTACATAATTGTAAGACTGAAGATCTGTTTATTTTTTTCTTACTCTCTGTGTGTCCTCTAATCAGTGCTGGACCTGTGTGAACATAGTGGGATGGTTTTGCTGTCTGTTTCTGTCCCTGTGAAGTTGCTTGTGTCAACCTGGATCAGCCCATCTTGCTGCTCTTCCAAATTCTTTTTAGCAGTGCTTGTTAGTGAAACAGTTCTGCATGCCACAGCTCCCTTTTCTCTCAGTATTCGGTCCCTCCTGCTTGTCCCCCTCCTTTGCCAGGTGCCCCAGAGCTCCCCAGTCTGCTTTCCAAACGTGTTTCTCTAGCCTCAGTGCCCTCGGGGTCTGCCTTACCGCTTCTTCCTCTCACACCTGCGGGGGCTGCACATTTGCACAGGGTGGGTAAGTAACTGGCTCCTTCTCAGATGCATCACAGACACTGCGAGGTCTGCAGCCCTGCAGAGGGGAAGAAGAAAGTGCGCAGGAATGTATCCCTCGATATCCAAGGGCTTCAGTGTGTCTGGAAGACAGACGGGCAAAAACACTTCCCTTCTCGAGGAGGGGAGCCGGGGAAGGGCTGGCTCTACTGCCCTCCTCTTGTTTTGAAGAACTGCTGCGATCTTGAAATGCTGCAGCGTGTCCTTCCCCGCCTTCAGCTACAGCTGGGAAATACCAAACTGTCTGAATGCTGAAAACCTGCCTACCTTTCTTGGCCTTTTTCTGCTGCGGGGATCATTCCGTTCTCAGTGCCGGGATAGCCTGCCGCTTCTCTGTTCTTGTGAGAGATGCTTAGCTCTTAAAACTGCAGTTTTGTCTTGAAAGCCTTCTTTGCCCATCAGCGCATAACTTCTGTGTTGTCTGAGTTTTGTGGGGTTTTGAAAGGTTTCTTTGTAAGATGAGCCTGTCTGGATGCTAGCACTGAGCATTGTGTGACCCCAGAACCATCTCCGGGCCTGGCAGTGACCTGCCTTCAGACAGGCCCATCCTAGAAGCCCTGGTCTGTGGTGACAGATTCAAGTTGGAAGTGCTGGATTCATCCTGCCCAGCCTTTTGCCATGCAAAGATGTGTATCTAGCATGAGCCAACCTGCCTTCCGTGGAGATCTCTTACTGCAAAGTGCCCTGTTGGCAAAGTAAGCCAATGCCTTTCACTGCATTATCTTCTGTGGGGGCCCATGATAGCTCCTCACAGCCCTGTTTGCCTTCCCCAGGCCTTCCTTGGGCTCCATCATCAGTCCACTGTGCTGCTTCCCTGCTCCAGCAGCAGTAGTTGAGGAGCCACATGTCCAGCAGCAGCAGTTGGTCCTTTTGGGAGCTACCAGCCACCTGAACTCCCTGGTGAGGGAGGGTCCCAGGTGGAGATTCCCCCAGCCAAGTATCACCCCTGGTCTCTGCAGCCTCCTGCTGCTGGCAGCTTTCATCTGAATGTGTAATAAGTCCGTCCTGTGGTCTCTGTGTGATGTGCCAGAATTGGTTGTGAAGAAACAAAATGTGCATGATGAGACCAAGCCATCTATACCCCTAAAAGCATGAGAAGTAGGTGGAGTTTTCCTTGTCTAAACTCAATGCCTGAGTTTCTTT
Source organism: Alectoris magna (assembly GCA_030625065.1). NCBI lineage: Eukaryota > Metazoa > Chordata > Aves > Galliformes > Phasianidae > Alectoris > Alectoris magna. The sequence goes on from CM060560.1 coordinate 116,076,356, forward strand.
CTAGGTCAGACTTTCTTGCAGTCTGTGTCTGTACAGGGATTTTTTTACTGACTGTGGCCTTTGCAGTATTTTAGTCTGGAAAAACACAGATTTATTCCCTCCTTAAAAAGAAAACTAACAAAAAAGGTGATGGAGCGTGTAGTATCTCACACGTAGCTCTCCTAAAGGCGTATATATTTGGCTTTTATGATGTGCATTACCAGCCGGGGCAGGAGAGACTGGGAGTAGCATGGGCACTACAAAGCGCTTCTGCCTATGGCTGAACCGGCTTGGATGTGTGCAGCCAGAGAGAGAACTGCTGTGCTGGGGGCTTGGGCGTGCCCCACGCATGGGAGCACCTTGGTTTGGGCACTGCTCCATAAAACCTTCGTTTCCCAGGATTTCCTCTCCCCGACACATGGCCTGTCTGACAGTGTCTGCTCAGGAAACTCTTGTCTTAATCCTTAGTTGCATTGAGTCCTTAAACACATGGAAAGCCAGATGGAAGCAGGGCATGCTCGCTCTGGGTCTGCTTCCTAATCTGTGCTGCCTTCTCTGCTGTCAGCAGGGCCAGCTCCTGCTTTAAACACTTTTCCCAGTGTTGAGGTGAATGCTTTGCTTAATAAAATCTTAAGGAGGGAGCTTCACCTCTCACTCTGCTTACTGCAGAACTGAGAACTGCAACCTGTTCCAGGCTGAGGACAGACTATAAGGGAATGTGAACTCCTGGGCATTCCCAGGTTTTTTTTTGTAATGATTTTTTATTTCTCTGGCTCTCTGTTTGGGGGCTTGTTTCCCCTTCTCGTGTGAAATCAAGGGACCACGATCATACCTACCTCACTGGGGTGTTGTGAGGCTAAACTCAGTGCATCACAAAGTGCTTTGAAATCCATGTATGGATCTGTGGAGTCTGTAGGAACTCAGGCTCTTTGTAAAAATCCTAAGCAGTGAGAGCAGACTGGTTTGTTTAATTCTGTTTATAGCCAGCTAATGAGTAAGAATTGAGTCACAGGGAACAAAGCTCTGATCCAAATCCTGCAGTCCTTACTCCTGGAAGGCTTGCCAAGAGCTGAGCGTAAATAAGGCTTGTACAGTTTGCCAGCCGAGTGCAGGCTGCTTCCCTCCAAATGCCTCCTATTCTGCACCATCTCCTTGTGCGTACTTCTCCCTCCTGTCTCCCAAGCCTGTATGCTCATACCTAACAGGGAACTGATTTTTAGAAATGAGTGGTTTTTGAGATAACCCTGTTTGTGGTGAAGCTGATCCCGTGCCCTTCGGAGGAGGACCTTATGCTGGACCGTTCAGTAGAGTGCTGTGTTGGTCCGCTCCTCTTTTCCCTGTGTGATTCTCAAGGAATGCTGCTCAGACAGTTTAAAGACTCGTTTTTTGTTACAGCCTAAATCCAAAACCATGCTGAGATCTTCCAAAACCGGATGCAACAAAGACTTTCAGATGCTTCAAGGCAGATGGAAATGACTACGGGTTTCCACAAAGGTTGACTCTCTCTTTTATGGCCGAAGAGTGGAAAGTTAGGGTTTCTTGCAGCTTCTAGGAGCACAGGGGTAGTAGACCTTGGCACCCACACACCTTGCATGCAGCAGAGTATCTGCTGAAAGTGTACCGTGCATGGAAGAGTGGACAGAGCAAGGTCAGCTCCAGAGTACACCCTGCTTTGGGGTTGCGCTTGGCTCTTTCAAGGCAGCAAGAGAAATCCACTCTGGAGTGGCATCTCGGAGACAGATTTCAGCTTTTCCTCTGGTGTTCTGCTACCTCTGAAGTCTTCATGCCAGCAGATCCAGTCACTCCACCCTGCTAGCTGTGTTCTGTTGAGTTCTCTGCTGAGGAAGAACAAATACCAGGTGGGATGTGAGGTGCTGGCCTATGGCTTGGAGCCTGAGACAGCTTGGGGTAAGGCACAAGTCTGGGGGAGAGCTGAACAAATTGCAACCCGCAGAGAGCTTTTCCTCTTTTGCTTTGGGATGTTCCACACAAAGTGTAGGGATTCCACTGTTTCCAAGCATGCCAGAAGCTGTGGAGAAGCAGTTTCTAAAACTGGCTGTGCAGAAGTAGCTTGTAAAAGTCTTGTTTCAGATGTGCTTGTTCCAACGCTCGTTAGCGAAGAAACTGGAAAGATCTATACTATGCAAAATGTGGAAACCTACACAGGCCAATTTCATCTTGCTCACAAAAACTTTTCAATCTCTTCCTTTTTAAAAAGGTAAATCAGAAATCTTGCAGTCCATCGAAGAATGCTGCTGTCTGGCCCCAGGCTCTGCTCAGCTCGGCCTTGCTGTCCAAGAGTTGTTTTGAGATGTTTGTACAGATGTCTGTTTTCTCATTCAGCTTGTGTGTGGATGTGCTTCTCCCTTTATAGGTGTATGCATTATACATGTCTAAAGCCTCGAGCCAGGCTTGGTGGTTCAGTGTTTGAATTGTGAAGAAGGAAGCACTCTTGGGATCAGATTGTTTTGTTTTTTTAAATAATCTGCTCTCCTAAAAGAGAGGGCTTTTTTTGAGCCTTGAAGTCTCCTTTAGGAACATGCATCCTTCTGTGCTGGGGCTGCTGCCTCAGGTGGATGGTGACCAAAAGTTGCTGTTTCTGACCGCTGCTGTGGATCTCATTGAGTTTACTCCAGATGGGTCCCCCCAGCACCAGTTTATCTGCCTGTCTGTTTCCCTCCAAGAGGCGGGGTGTGCTGATCCATGCGCTGCAGTGCAGCCCCGTGGGCAGTGTGTGATGCTGGGGTTGTGCTCTGCTACCCCGCAGCGACTTCCCTTGGCAGCTTCCACCAGTGCTGACAGGGTTTGGGAGCATCTCCTGCCTGCACACGGGGATGCTGCGGCTCGCTGCCCGCAAGGACCCAGCTGTGAAGGGATCTTACACTCTTCTGTGCCTGTTTCTTTGATTCAGCGTTATTGTGTCTTGGGGTAGGGGATGGGAGCCAGCTCTCTCCCTGCACCCTTTTTGATCACTGTGTAATGCTCTTTTTCTACACATACTGTGTATAGTAAGATGGGTTTTGCCAAGGTTTTCTAATTAACAGACAATAACCAGCATTTCTTTCTTTTTTTTTTCCTTTTCCCTCCTTTTTGCACATGTGACTTTCACTGCAGTGGTACATTGTCTTTCAGTTCTTTTCTAATCATGGACTTTAGTAAGCAAATTCCTGGTGTCTGTGACATTAATGCACTGTGGGTCTCGTCTAGTAAGTTGTTCTGTTCCAAGCTGGGTTCTCTTCAGTTATAGCTGGATGGGTTTTTGTTGTTTTTAAACTGAAACATAAAACCGTTTTACACTTTGCATATTTTGTACAGTAAAATTCTGGAAATAAACTGAAACCAGATTTGATCGTCCCACTCCTTCCTCTTATCTTTTCAAACCAAAAAAAAAAAAAAAAGAAGAAAAGGGGGCTCTGGCCTCCGGGCATTCCTAAGCTGTGGCTGGGAGGGGCCCTGCAAACATGTGGGTTAACCTTTTTGAGGCTGCTTTGTGTCACCTTCTTTTCAGACCTTTCTGATCCACCCTGCCATAGTAAAATGCAAACTCATTTATCACTCCTGAAATGAGACTGGTAGGTGACTGCTTTGAACACCTGAAATCTCCAAGGATGGAGAGCAAATACAGCTGGTGAGGGTGTGCGTGGTAGGGGGGCCGGGGCTGAAACAGGTTTTTCTGCCTCCTGTATTCATTGCTCACATATTATGAAGTGTAGGATTTGTGGCTGAATCCCTTATTAGGACCTGGTGGGGAAGAGGAGTGTTGAGGCAAAGCCGCCTTCTTTCAGTGGATGTGAACCTGCTCAATGGATGTGTGCTCTGCTAAAAATGACTTAAGGGCTTCTTGCCCTGAAATCACTCTGTGGGTGCAGCTGTTCCCATCCCCATGGTGCTGAGAGCTTTGGAAGACCGTGTCTTGTAGGCCCTTGGTACCTTGCTGTTTAGGACAGCCCCTTCTCTGGGCTCTCACCACTGTGCCCTGCAACGCAGCTTTTCTCTATGGGCTCCTGGAAAAATCCACAGGATGCTGTGGAGCGGTGAAAAAAACAGTGCAGCAGTTGTCGAGATAAGTGCTAAAAATATAAACACTGGGGGAGAGAAACATCCCAACGAGTAATTCTGTGCTTGGGGAGAGAGGAAGGTGTTTGGGATACCAACCAAAGCCCAGGAGGAAGCAGGAAGGGTGGGGTGGAGTGTGCTGGGCCCTGCCTCCTGCCCTCCATTGATCTCTGTTTTTGATCCATATCCCTTCATCCTGCTGGTGGGGCCCAGCAATGCGGGGGCTGCCTGCACCTTCTCTGGGCAGCCTGTTCCAGTGCCTCGTCACCCTCTGAGTAAAGGATTTCCTCCTAGCACCGCATCTAAATCTCTCCTCTTTTAGTTTTTAACCATTCCCTTTTTATCCATCACTGCATACTCTTATTAAAAAGTCCCCCTCTTCTCCTGGCTGAACCAGCCTGTCCTCACAGGGGAGGTGCTTCAGCCCTCTGAGCATCCTCGTGGCCTCCTCTGGACCCTCTCCAACAGCTTCACGTCCTTCTTGTGCCGTCAGTTGTGCTTTCTCTCTCACTGTGGGTTGTAGAAGCTGAAGGAAGAAACAGGCTTTGCCAGAGGGACCAGTTCCCCTGGCTTTCGCCCAGAGCTCGGATATCTGAATCATAAGGGGTTGCGGTGTGAAGCTCAGCAGAAATTAGAGCTGAGGGTGCTGCTTTGGGTTCGCCAAATCTTTCACTGGAGTCACAAGGGTCCTTGAGGTGTGAGGGAGCCCCAGGCACAGTGCTGGGGCAAGTGCTGCTCACACAAACCCCTGACAAGATGGGGAAGGAGGCAGTGACTGGTAACAGCGCATGGAGGAGCTGGGTGTGCCACCCATGAGGTGAGCACTTTGCTCCTGTAGGAGATACCGGAGTTGTTCAGGAAGGAGGAACCCCTTCTGCAGTGCCCAGAAGGCTTTGGCTGCTCTGGGACAGCACTGTAATGCCTGCTGAGGTAAAGTGTCTGATGCTGAGTGAGGTGGTGCCTGAAGTGTGGCCTAGTACATGAGGAGGTCTGCTGACTGTGTGGTAGGTGGTGGGACCAGGTCTCACGGTTACATGTGCTGAGGAAGCATTGGCTTTGGAGAATTCAGTGGGGAGAAACGGGGCAAAGGTGTAGTCCATGTGTAACACGTGGGTTAAGAAACGGATTAATCGCTTAGCCAGCTCCAGAGCCTTGCACGCAGCACTAGCAATGCCTCAAGAGGTGATAACATTAGCTAAGTAAACAGCTTGATGAAACATCTAGCTGCGGTGATGAGCAGAGCTTCCAACCTCAAAACAGGTTCTGTGCATCGACTCTGCTGCCCCTGCCCTAGATCTGAACCTTGGGGAAGTGTGGGGAGGGACTGAGCTGAGGCCTCACAGGGGAAGCCAGGGTGGCCAGACAGGCCTTGAGCTCTGGGCAGGGCATGATGCCAGAGGAGGGGGGGTCTCTGTCGTGTGTGCTGCAACAGTGTGCGGGATGGGAAGGCATGGAGGGAGTTGTCCAAGCGGTGCTCTTTGATTTGTCGTTCAACACCGCTCCTGAGTTTATGTTGGACTGGGATAGTGATGGAATTAGGTTACAGTCCTTTCCGGCCTGATGGATAATCCGTGGAGTCCATCCCCTTCTCACGTGAGAATCCACGTGTTGCAGGGACCAGGTGGGGGTAGGGGTGGTTTGGTGTAGTGATTGCATATGCATAAATCACTATGAACAAGGTTACCCTGGTTGCTTTGAAGTGGTGTTACACATTTTACAGCCCTGCTGCTAGCTTGAACTAGAGAGTATCTCCAGCAGAAATAAAACTGTTTTCCATTCTCCTCCCCATTTCCCTGTGCCCTTCCAAAATGCAGTTGGAGAAGCCTTCCGTTTTCACACCAATGTTTACACGGGAGTCCGTGATCAGGTTGGAGCCCACTGCAAAACTGCCAGACCAAAACCCAGAGGTGATCTTCCTTCCTCCCCACCCCCCCAAAGTGAAGAGCTGAATAGGTGAAGGAGATCACTTCTGTGCATGACTTGGCTCGATGCAAATAACTCAGGGAAGCTGTGCTGCCTCCTGCAAGCCTGTGGTCCTGCCAGCGGGAGGAAGAGAGAGGTTCTGTGCTGGTGGGACCAAGGTCAAGACAAAGGGAGCAACTGATCTCTGGAAGATATGTGGGCAGCTTTAGGAGAGAAAGAAAGGAGATAACTTGTGTATGAGTATCTAGGACAGCTCAGTGTGGCCACCACGCTGTGTGTCAGAGTACAGAAGAAGGAATAAAACCTCAAGAGAAATAATAAGACAAGGAGGAGGCAGTGAGAAGTTGGTGGCAGAGACCTTAGAGGACAGGGTGTGTTCTTTCCCTCCAGCATCCTTAGGAACATGAAGGTACGAAGGTTTCAAAATCAGACACACCATAGATTGCTCTAGACATGAAGCTTCTCTTTGAATCATAACATTTTGTGCCTGATTTTTCCAGAGGTGAAAATCAGGCTTCCAAATGTTTGGACTTCTGCAGTCCTTTTTTTTTTTTTTAACACTTGAAAAGATGACATGAATAATAACTCCATAAAAGTGGAGAGAAAGGAGTTCTTGATAAAATACAATTGATTCAGCCTCTGGATGTTTTAAGAGACACTCAGAACTTTTAGTTCTTTGGACCTTCCTTTAGCACAAGTCAGAGGCTATGAGCATGCTCTGAAACAGGGAATAAGAAGGAGCTGATTGTATCTGCACCACAGATGTGAAACAGACCTGTAAATCTTTTAGCTTCTTTTTTGTAAAAGCTCATTCTTGAGTACTCATAATACCAGATCCTATGGTTGATTATAATTTTGCTTTGTAAGTAGTTGGGAGAAACTGGCTTAGTAATTCAGTAACTAGACTGGGAAGCATTGCAAATTCCTTCAGTGATTTCATTCTGCAGGGGCTAAACTGTTCTTCAAATGCTTGGTTACTTCTGTCATTCAATAACTCCTTTTCCTTTGTCACTAGCAGGAGTGGGCTTCGACACACCGGTTTGAATTTTAGAGCAAAATCCCACACCAGGTCAATCTCACTGGTCACGTGTGGTTTTATTTTTACCCATGTCACTTGTTTCACGGGCAGGCAGGTTCTCCTCCCAGCCCAAGCAACGCAGGTGGTTGCCCATGGCCATGGTTTGAGACATTTGCCACCCACAGCCAATGAAGGGCACAGTCAGGACGGCTGCTGCTTTTCTTGGGTGGGTGGTTGGCTTTCTGGCTGCTGCTGAAGTGTGGGATAATTCCTCTGTCAAAGCTCAGTTTCTTTAACCCTTATTTCTTGTGCCTGAGGCTTATTTCTTATGCTTGAAGCTTTGCCACTCATCTGGTGCTCAGGCAGAGTAGCAGAATAATTTTTATTTATTCATTTATTTAACAGTTTAGCACCTTTTAGACCTGGCAAGGGTTGTTCCCCTAGATCTGGCCTGGCCTAGGTTGGGTGTCAGGGGTACCAGGCTTGAGGAATTGGGGCATAGGCAGGAGATGCTGCAGCACAGTGGGTACCAAGTCTTGGGTCTCAGATAGGGCTCAGTCCTGCTGGCACAGCCAGATTAACCCAGGATAATTGCCTGCCCTTGTTTTTTTGTTGCCTGTTCACTGGTTGTCCCTCTTCAGGTCCCCAAATCCAGGCATCGGTGTATGACTGGCCCTATATGGGGCTTCCCTGAAGTTTCGCCTGAGGCAGAGAGAGATCCGGATGTAATCCCGCCTCGTTATCATAGGACTGCAAAACTTCAGCAGCCAGGAATTGATATGTACCTGGTCTAATTAATTGTTTAATTAATTGGGAATAAGAGACAATGTTTTTCATTTGGCCCTGGTAGTGAATCCCTGAATCATTTCTTACACGTGATGTGTGGACAGACACAGAGAAGCAGCCGGTATCTACCTCTTCAGGATGGGAAACAGCCGAGGTGTCCAATTTGACAGCATGGGAGAACACCCTTATTCTCAGAAACACCAGCAGAACTGCTGACCCTGAAAATATGAAGCACTCTGTGACTTCACTGTGCCACCCTTGTCCTCTCCTTCCAAAACTTTCCCAAGGGATTGACATTAGCTCAGACATGGTTCTGGTTCATGGAGTCTCTCCAACAGTATCCTCAGATCTGCTGCAACGGTAGGAGCTTCCTCCTCTGTGCTTCTGTACGATGGATCTAGTATGTGTTTTCACTGAAGTGGTAATCTGACACTCCAGTTAAACTGGTCTTAATTCACGTGAAGATGATGAACTGTGTTTTTGCCCTCATCCAACAGACCTGACTGTAGAAACACTGAGTGCGGCGCACTGCACCTCCCAGTGCTCTGGATGTAGCTGTCATAAGATGGAGGAGAGTAAGGTATGCAGGTGTGGGCATGGACCCACATCAGTAGTGTATTGGGAAATTAAAACTTTTCAGTTGTTTTGTGCAGAGTTTCTCCCTGTCTCACCAGCTATAACCCACAACACACAGGTATCTTACCTGTCCCTGGAAGGAAGACACTCAAATTCAACTCCTTCATGAGTACCTTTGTCTCATTCAGTCCCTGTGAACCTGGGTGCTGTGGGTGAATGAGAGAGCCTTGACCACCTGCTGTTCTTCACTGCTGCAATCCTTCCTCTTCTGAAACACCTGTTAACTTTTGATGGGTTTATCCCAAAAGAAGGGACTGGGCACTTCTGGCTTTGTAAGTAAAAGCTGGAGATAAATGGAGATCCCCTTTATGGTCAAAGAAAACTAAAGGAACCCATAATGTGGGACTGAGGGGAGAAGGGCAGTCCCCTTCAAGAACTGCGCTGGCCCCATTGAGGAGTGGCAGCCATATGATCAGCCCTTTCTCTCATAACACAGGGGGAATTCTCTGTAAATCACCAACACCAGCCTACTGGCTGCAGTGTGAGCTCAGTCTTTCTAGCATCTGTATAAGCTTAAACACCACCTGTGCACCTGAACAAACCTGCAATGCTATTTGCAGGGTCAGTTTCTTTTGCCTAATTTATGTCCCTTGGAGCATATGGATGGAGGCATGTCGGACTAGAAGGATATCTGGGAGCAGTGGTATTACATGGAAAGTATCCAGGCAGTTGGGGTGTCCAGGGACAGTGCTGGTTGGGAAAGGCAGCAGAGCAATTCTTTGTTTATTCTTCATGTTTATCGACAGTGGTAGGACTTCTTAGCAGTGACTGATCTGGGGCTGCAGAGCTGCTAAGGAGGTTACCACATGCAGAGTGAAATCTTGCATACTTTAACTCCTGGGAATATCTCCAAGGTAAAGATAAGCAAGTACTATTCTCTGGTGAGCAACATAAGCAGAGTTTGTCTTGTGATTAAGAATCACAGACTAAGAGACTACTAAACTGCCAGTTTAGCCTGTTCCTGCTCTTTACTAATGTGCGTAAATGAGTCTTTGAGTTCAGCTTGCTCCCTCTCTCCTGGCTGAAATAGCTGAAAGGGCAGAGCAGAAGGATAGCACTGGTCACCTTTCTGGTCTGGATAGAGGACCTCCACTCTGACAGCACACTGCATTTCAAGCCTTCCCAAAGTCTCCACCAGGTCCTTTGGGATGGGGCTGAGCTGTTCACTGCTATGAACACCAGCATGAACGCCCAGATATCTCCCCAAACACACGTGGTTCAAGTCTTCCAGGAAGTGTTTATACATCATAAAGAAATAAGAAAGGGCTAACACAGATAATACCCGACCTGAGGACGTAGTTGTCCTGTCTATCATTCCAATAGACAGTGCCTGAAAAGTGCTGGTTGAGTGTCGGATGCTCAATGTGGAGCTAGCACAGCCTACAGTCATCTACCATGTAGGCACAGCATTCATTCAAAGAGATACGTCAATATCCAGCTGAGTGTTTTTCATGCTGGCGCCTCCCACTTAAGGGGACATGGCACACACAGAAGTAGATCAGTACTTCAGCCAATTCATACTAGTAATTTCAAATTTCTATTTCAGCTCAAGTATAGAGGGAAAGAGAGAGACAAAGAGACTGACCAACATAAAGGAGAAAAAGAAATCTATAAAATCTTGCTTTGCAGCTCATCCAATGAAGGAAATAAATGGTGTGTAAACCTTGTTTCTCATCAGGCTGATTCATTTTCATACAGCGTGCACTGAATCTCTTGTTCCTTGCACTATTATCTCCACTAACATCACTTATCTCTGACATAAGCCAGTTTTCTTAAGAAAGACTAGAACAATGTTTTTTGACTGTTTCAGGGGAGGACATGTACACCCCACCTCTGCTACCAAGTCTGAATTACTGGAAAATTTAAAGTATTTATAAAGATAAAGCATCTCCAAGCTCTCCATTCATTGCACTATTGTTAAACCTAAGAAGCTAAGACAACTGAAATCTGCTGGCATGGGAAAGCAGGGAGACCTAATGCTGTTGAAGTGACCTGCACATGGATGGAGTGGCGCTCGCTGGGGCTCAGTCGCTGGCCCTTTGCCTCAAGGCCCCCTGTGCTGCAAGCTGATGTCATGAGCTCCACCTCAGACTGAAAGATTCTTCTCACAGGCTACCATGGGACGTCCAAGTTTCTAACCAGTGAGTGAATTTGCAACTGAATAAATAGAAGTTGGCCAGCTTGAATGCTTTCGTTGCTCATTGCCCAACTCACTTAATCCAGCATCTAGTATGGTTGGATGGATATGTTCCCTCCTAACACCTTGGTCACGGGAAAAGATGCTACATGGAATTTTGGTTAAAAGTCACCTAAGGCTGGAAGGTCATGGGGAATAGGAAGGCTTCAGTGTGAGCCCCTATGAAGGTTTCTATGGGCAGAAGTGTGCTATCTCACATTCACCATCTCAGCCCGGACTTGTCTGCAGATGTTTGGAACTGGCCTGAGGTCAGCTCCGGTGTTTCCTCGAGGTTAAGAACCAACAGTCAGGCTCAGTGGTGTGATCTTCAGCCTCGAGAGTCTGGGCTCAGACCTGTATCGGACTTTCCAGCATTCAGAAACTTCCAAGCTCAAGAACTTGCAAGCTGTGCTGTCCCATATAAGACCACCTACTTACTCTATTTTTCACTTGAAGAAAGCGTGTCAGACAGGGACTGCGGTGTTGGGTTTTGCATCCTCTGTCAGATATGAGTATACTGTCATTTTATGGAATCAATAAAAATTATTTTAGGAACAGTAACTAGCGTTCCTAAAACTGTCTTCCTCCCCCTCGAATGTTTTGCTGCTCCTAGTATGTTAACAAGTAGCTATACACTCCTATAGCAGAACTTTCAGGATCCAGTGGTCTTGGCAGAGTAGCTGCAAAGGGCATTTTGTTTAATGAAAGGACTAAACTTTACAGTGACCTTCCCTCTGTATCGAGTGAGATTTGGTCTTTGGATGTACATGATGGGCTGATGAGCATGGAAAATACAAACTGGCTCCCTGTGTCCCTCTGGCAGTGAGTATGCAGGTGCTTTCCTCCTGCACTGGGCACTGGGGCAGGTTCCCTACAGATTCCTATTGTCCTTTCTATGGAGGCATGATTTACAGTGGTGCTGGGCACCTGCCGGTGCCACCTGCAGAGGTGGCAGTCCTGGTGGCTCAGCACCTCTGAGAATCAGGCCGGGGGTCCCAGCAGGGGCAGGGAGAGCAGGGCAAGGGGGAAAGGAGGAGCAGGCGGTGCTTGCTGATGCTCAAACACAGGTCTTCTGATGAAGGGACCTGCCACAGGGGGAGGCCTCTTGGCCTCCACAAGTCAAACTGTACATAGTCACAGTTAGTCATCATCATCGTCATCGTCGTCATCATCATCATCATCATCGTCGTCATCGTCATCATCGTCGTCGTCATCATCATCATCGTCGTCGTCATCATCGTCTTCAGTATTTATCTTCCCAGAAAGCACATCCTCTATCCAGTCCTCCAGCTCCTCAGCTGTGGGCAGGTCATCATCGTCTCTGATCTCCATCCAGACACTGTCAGCCTGTGGAGACAGGTGACAGGGATTAGCCCCCCTCAGTCACACAGGAAGAGATTAGATTTGTTGCTAATGTTGTGGTAAGGGCTGGACCACACATGGGATACAGGGTTGGAGGTGGCATTAGCTCCCTCCCTGCATGTGGGCAGGAGCAGCCACAACACCACTCTACCCAAATGCTGGGACTACCACCCTCCCCATGAAGGGCTATTGGTTCTGACTATGAGAAGTAGGACTGATTGATGCGTCTACAGGAGCGCATGGTGCTGTTTGTTCTGTGTTTGATGTAAGCCTGCTGCCCTGCTCCTAATCCTACACTACACTACTTCCATAAACTGGAGAGGTGAAGGGGAGATTCGGTGACAAGATGCTGTTTAAAACTCAGTTAGTTAGAAGGTGCTGTCTAAATTGCAGCTAATAGCCAGAGGCAGGAAACATAGCTTAGATTTGTCTCCCTGCTTTCCTATAGGTTCCTTGAGTAAATGCCTTGATAAGCTCCTTTTCCTTCTTTGTTTTCTCTCTGTAAACAAGATCGGCCTCCTGTTTCACTGAGGTGCTGTGAGGTTCTCTCTATCAGTGTTCAATTTTGCAGAAGCAAGAACTTTCCATATGTCAGATGACAGCTACAAACACACACCACTTCTCTGTTTGTGGTACTTAATTCTCTTTGTTGTATGGCTTCCTAAAAAGCCAGACCATATTTAGAATCAGAGAATCACAGAATAATTCGGGCTGGAAGGAATCTTAAAGCCCACCTAGTTCCAAATCACTACCATGGGCAGAGTTGCTGCTCACCAGCTGAGGCTGCCCAGGTCCCCATCCAAACTGGCCTTGAACACCTCTGTGGACAGGGCATCCACAGTTTCTCTGGGTAGCCTGTTCAGTGCCTCACTGTCCCCCACAGTGAAGAATTTCCTCCTTATGTTTCATCTAAATCCACCCTCTTTCAGTTTGAAGTCATTACCCTTTGTCCTCTCACCACACTACCTGCCAAAGAATCTTTCCTCATTTTTCCCATAGGCCCTCTTTAGGAATTGGAAGGCCTCAGCGAATTCTCTGCAGAGCCTCCTCTTTAGGCTGAACAACCCCATGTCTTTCAGCCTCTCTTCACAGGAGAAGTGCTCCAGTTCTCTAAACATCCTTGTGGCTTCCTCTGGACTCACTCCAGCAGGTCTGTGTCTTTCTTATGCTGTATATCTGCTACAGTATTTTCCTCCTAAAAAACCAGAACTGTAACAACAACAACAAAAGGCCCACAGAGAGGCATGCAGCTCTTACTTCATGTAAATGGTCCTGTTCCAGTGCACAGGACCATTCACGTGGCAAAAAGGGACACCTTCTGATAAGGGTTGGGGGAGTAGGACCATTGAGAAGATGCCGCGCAGAAGTAGCAGCAATGTTCTGAAGTGCACCATGGTGCGAGTTCTGAGCCATGACAATGTGACGAGCCAGTGTGGGCCTCTGGGAGCTTTGTGTTTGTATTGGTAGGTTTTTAGAGAAGTGATAGGGTCACAGAGGTTATGTCCACTGAAGCCAACAGGAGAGTTTATTTATACTCCGCTGTGTAAGCCCTACTTTGTACCTGTGTAACTCTACTGAAAGCAGTGATGTAACACTGAAATAGCAAAATGAGCTCAATGTTTGTTTTAGATATCACCAGCCAACCTAGAACTTTCTTAAATCTCTCTCTTGAGGAACAGAAAGCAGACTTAAGAGGAATAAAATTAAATCTGCAAATACTATAATCAACAACCTGAAATATTTACTATATCAAATCTAGATAATGTATGAGTTTTTACAGGTCTCTTAGTGACTGTCAGATGATAAGGCATATGTTCCTGCCTGATACTACTTTTTATATGATTCTCTTGCTACTGACAGTCCTACCTTTATGCATGTCCATTGATAGCTGTTTAATGTTGCTTTGACATGACTTAAACACAGCCAACTGCAATAAATATAATAGAGACACCATAAGCTAAGGCAAAAGGCTAGAAGACTCGGGGCTCTATTTCTAGCTCGTCTGTTCCTCTCTCTCTCATGATTGCAGGTGACAGAAACCACCTCGGTCCTCTTTCTCTTTCTCTGCCTAGTGGTCTGACAAATGCTGCCCTAAGACACCGGACACATCCAGCCAGCACTGCATCTACCTGGGGTTGAGGGCCAGGCAAACAGCTCAGCTGAAGTACATCTACACCAGTGTATGTAGCATGGGTAACAGGAGGAGCTGGAAGCCATTGTGCCACAGGCAAACTATGACTTAGTTGCCATTACTGACACATGGTGGGATCTCTCCTGGGACTGGAGTTCTGCAGCGGATGGCTACAAGCTCTTCAGAAGGGGTAGGCAAGGAAGGTGGAGCAATGGCTTGGTTGTGCTACAGAACGTTTCAGTGTTGTTGAGTTTGGGACTGGCAGTGCTAAAGTCAAGCCTCTATAATTAAGGATGAGAAGTACAGCCAACAAGGCTGACAATCTGGTGGGCGTCTGTTACAGACTGCCTAACCAGGATGAAGAGACAGACAAGGCATTCTGGGAGCAGCTGGCAGAAGTTGTGCAGTCACCTGCCCTTGTTTTCATGGGGGACTTCAACTTCCCTGACATATGTTGGAAATACAACACAGCCCAGATTAAGCAATCTAGGAGGTTCCTGGAGTCTGTGGAAAATAATTTCCTCACACAGCCAGTAAGAGAGCCTGCTGGGGTAGACCTGCTGTTCACAGAGAAAGACTGGTGGGAGATGTGGAGGTTGAGAACTGTCTTGGGCACAGGCTGGATCGATGGGCTGAGGCCAGGGGGATGAAGTTCAACAAGACCAAGAAGTGCGAGGTCCCACACTTTGGTCACAACAATGCCAGGCAGTGCTAAAGGCTTGAGGCATAGTGGCTGGAAGACTGTGCAGAGGAAACAGACCTGGGGGGTGCTAGTTGACACTCAGCTGAATGAGCCAGCAGTGTGCCCAGGTGGCCAAGAAAGCTAATGGCATCCTGGCTTGTACCAGAAATAATAGTGTGGCCAGCAGGAGCAGGGACGTGATCGTCCCCCTGTACTCAACTCTGGTGAGGCTGCACCTTGAGTACTATGTTCAGTTTCAGGCCCCTTAGTACAAGACATTGAGGCCCTGGAGCATGTCCAGAGGAAGACAACAAAGCTGTGAGAGGTCTGTGAGAGCACAAGTCTTTTGAGGAGTGGCTGAGGGAACTGAGATTGTTTAGTCTGAGGAGGCTCAGGGGAGACCTTATCACTCTCTACAACTCCCTGAAAGGAGGTTGTCGTGAGGTGAGGGTCAGCCCCGGCTCTCATGTAACAGTAAAAGGACAAGAGGGAATGGCCTCAAGCTGTACCAGAGGTGGTTCAGGTTGGATATTATGAAAACCTTCTCCAAAAGAGTGGTGAGGTGCTGGAACAGGCTGCCCAGGGAGGTGGTTGAGTCACCATCCCTGGAGGTGTTCAAGAAACATTTAGATATTGTACTAAGGGACATGGTTTACTGGGCAACATTGGTGGTAGGTGGATGGTTGGACTAGATAATCTTAGCGGTCTGTTCCAAGGTTAATGATTCTATGATTCTATAACTCTATACTCTGTAGCTCCTATAACAGCCTGAGCACCTTCCTCTAATTCCACTTGCACACAGGAATGGTGGGGTCTTGATGCTTTTTCCCCTGCTTTCCTTGCACTTAACAGAAATCTTACTGATGCCAGTAGACCTGCTTTCTGCTTTGGATCCCATAATTTCAAGCATTCTAATCATGGGATCACTGGATTTTTGGACGCATGCTACTCACGTCTGTGACATTCACAATCCCAATCTGCGGCCTGAACAGGTCGATCTTGAAGGTCTTCTCCCAGTAAGTGATGAGCTGCAGGAGCAAGAAGCAAAACTCAAACAACGATCTTTGCAATATTCCTTAGGATAAATTCAACTGGAAGGGCAGTGAGGAAGGAACCATGAATGGAAGCACATGAAGGAATGGAAGAGAAACTGAATGGCTTGCACTTGGCCATTGCTCATGGCAAAGAAAAATGCTGTCTCTGGGGATTATACTGAGACATTACTCAAGTGAGCAGTTCCTAGCGACAGCCCATGGTGCAGTGCCCCTTCCTTTGCATCCTGTGCATGTACCCAGGCTATTCTTTTGCTCCTGTGCCCACATCCACATCCCAAATCAAGGAAGGAAACCAGCCCCTGCCACTCACCAGAGGAAAGTCGTCAGGGTCAATCCACACAATGCTCAGGTCAGGATTATCAGTGTTGTCCCTGGCAACCTGCTTCAGGATTTCCAGGAACTCAAAGCCGTCTGAAACGACAGAGGAACCTCTACAGCCCTCTCCTGCAAACACCCAGCCACTTTTGCTTGCGGGGCTTCTGTCTTCCTTCACCCCTTATGAACACAGGAGTTGTTTATAATTCTCATTAAAATGCTGTCTCCCCGCTCTTTCTTCTGATAATGAGGCTTTTAATTTGGACCATCCTCCCCGGGTATTGAAATTAGTTACACATGAATTAATCCTCATAATCCCTCCATGGAGTGGAACAATGTAACTGTTTTCTTGTGGTGAGGGAGGAGACCAGCTCTTAAGAGGCCAAAGCTTTTCATCACGCTGCAGGCATTGAGGATCTTTGATTCTGTGGCTTTTCTGGAAGCTGTGCCCACAGTTTTCCCGCATGCATGTGACAGAACAAGCCCTCAGCACATTCTCAATTCACACAACAAGACAGATTCAGAACTGGGGACAAATCCTGTTGCCCAAGCCCCAGCTTTCTCGCTGGCTATGGGAAAACATATGACCTGCCACAGCAATTAAACCAGAGGTCTGTGCTAGGCACAGCTTGGGTGACAGCTGTGGCAGAGCTTCAGAGGTGATGGATTACTTCCAGGTGACAGGCTGGGATGGAGATGACACCTGTTTTTCCAGCCAGCCATGTACAAGTCCACCCTGTGTAGGATAGTCTGGTAAGGGCAGAGATTTGAACCAGCTGGCTGAGGAGAGTGAAGGTGGTCCCAGGGGCTTGTTAGCAAGTGAGGGTAACCCCCATGCTGAGGATCAAGGGGGGGGGGGGGGGGGAACGACACAACAAAGCAGATAGTAAGGGGGGATGAGCAGGGGCAATTCTGGGGGCCAGGGAGGGGGCCTACAACTTCTTGATGGATGAAGAGTCATGCAATGAAGAAAATGGCCTCCTACCTGGGTCATCTTCTTCAGCAAAGGCCACAATATGGATTCCTTCCATGTCATCCTCCTGCAAACAATGAAACAGTTAGTGATGGGCCAGAGAGAAAAGACAGTCTGGGTGGTTGCTGGAGATAAGCAGTGCTGGGATACCTTTGAACAAGCAGCACCATCTCCAAGAGGAGATTAGCTGTGGCACCACTGAGACACCAGAAATGGGAGCTGAAGTGAGGCTCAGTTGTGGAGGTAGCAGGCACCTAAACAGGTTATCTGGGCAGCATTGCTGAAAAACTGGGGCTAAAAATGAGGTGGGCAGTCCAACGGCAAAGGTGATAGAGCTTCTCTAATGGTGTGGGCAAAACCTTGGATGCTGAGAAGGTTGAAAACCATCTAGCATGGGAATTTGTGTTCACCTGCCATACCCCAGATCAGCTAAATTCACTGTGCTCAGCCCTAATGTATGCTTGTTTGAGCCCAGTAAAGGAGCTTTCCGTATGCTGTGGGGGGTGATGTGGATTACTTGGGCATCTTTGGGAGGTGAACGGTCTCTGCTCTAGCCAAGGGTCTTCGTGAACAGCAAGGGGCAATGAGTAGGAGGCTCAATTTGGGATTCAAATGAATGGAAGATAGAAATGACAGCCTAGTGGGCTGCTTCTCTCTGTGAGATATGTGAGTAATGGGTAATGATATTGGCAAAGGCCAATCGATCCGCCAGCTGGTTCGTCATCCGCCTGCTATGAATGTCATCTCCCACGGAACGACTTCACATTCCTCACCCACCGCTGGTCCCGGATTTGATTTCAATTGGTTTTAATGCGAGAAGAAATTCCCATCTAAATGCTAATTTCTTTTCCATTCTGAGCTCAGAGGTGACAAAGCCACCATCAAAAACTGAAAGGAAAAAAACCTGAAAGATTAAGTAGAAAACATTATCTTTAAAAACAACAGCTAATGTAGGGCCATTGGTGGCATCTTTGAGGAATATGTTTTCACAGGGGTATTCTGGGCAGATTTTCTCTGGGATTCAGAGCGCTTTATGGCTAACAAAATCTACAGCATTCCTTTTTCTCCATATTTACCAGCAGCATTGTCAGACAGGAAAATACAAACATATATTTGAACAGAATATATATATATACACCAATATAAATACATATATATTCTGACATTCAGTGAAGCAAACTAAACTGGAGTAACACCAGTGAAGCCACCGGTGCTGTTCTGAACTTGCAGGAAGACCTGAATCCATCCTGTTGTAGTGTAGATGCAAGTCTTGTAGCAGAGGAACATTCTGTATTTCAGGTTGTTTTTTAAGCAGATATCCCACCAATATTCACACACTTCTATAGAGGTTATTTCAGAATGTATTCAGTATGAAATCAAAATCACTGCCTGTAAAATTTGGGTCCTACTGAAGCCTATGAAAATAACTTTGAGGGACTTAGTAGATCTAGGAAGCCGTATTCTACACAGAATCTGTATTTCAAAACAAAATGAAAACCTACCATGCCTAAGTGGCTCATAACTCTCAGTACAGTTTATTACCTCTTGCCTTGTTGTGTTAAAGATTCCCAGGGGTTTTGGTGCTTCTGAATCCCACAGCATTTCATGTTATATAGTGAATGCTGTTAAAATGCTGTACTGAGATATCTGGAAGAATGATTGCATCTTCTGTGACTTCTATAAGCATCTGTTCAGCTTTGTTTTCCAGCATTCAGCTGGCACTTAAAGTTCCCTAAATGGCTGTTCATGTCTTATTCATCCACGGTGAAGGAATAATTTGCAATTCACTATTTTTCTTTATTTTTCACCCTTTCCGCCTTCCCCTACATTTACAGTCCAGGAGAGCTCCGTGTGTGTGTTCTGCTCCAAACTGCTGCTTAGTTCTCCATAATTGCTGACTTGCAGCTTGCTTACACCACAGGAAGAGCAATCAACACATAGTTTACTCCATAATCTATATAATCAGCTGAACTGCCTTTTGATTTGTACAGTTGCTCCAGTACAGTTTCCATGAGTCATTCATTTGGTACAATCTCTGTGACTCCTCCATCTAAAGGATGTCCATTGGATGATCCTTGCCAAGACTGCTCTGCATCGATGTCCCATGGTCAGTACAGAGATTCTCAACAACAGATACCTCTTGTCTTGGCTGAAGTAGTTGCTTACCTGAGAATAACTTCTACTTTTGGAAGAGAAAAGCCATTTCTTGGGAATTAACTCTTTATGCTGCCGGGAAAGTGTGGATTTTTTTGCTTAGCCAGAGGCTGGGGCTTAGGAGCGGCAGTTCGGTAGCCAGAGTGGGTTTGTTTCTGGTTGGAAGCTAGCAGAGGATGCAAGGCTTCATCCTCACGTGTACTTACCCATGTCTCAAACATGTCTTCTGGGCGCAGCTTCCGCAAGGTGGCTCTGAAAAGAAGAGAGAAAGGCTCTTTGAGGATATATCCAGCACCATCGCATGCAACACTGTCATGGACAAGCTCACTGGGCCACATTTGACTGATGTCCCAGTTCAGCACTGCAAGCCACCACATTTCGAATGCAAGTTTGGGGCAGGGTAGGTCATTTTCTACTTTCATGTGTGATGATAAAACTCTGCCCTTGGTTTCGCTGGAGCTGCTGTAGCCACTCCTTGTGTCTGGGAAGATAAGACACCACTCTGTGCTGGGACATGACAGGGCATCAGTCCCACACATGGCAGATTGTTCAACCAGGCTGAGAGCATAAGATGAGCCATTCACTTTTGTTTTGCTGTCCCTGGGCCATTCATACTCTTGTTTTCCTATGGGACTCTGTTCTCTTCTAGCAGTTTTACCCCAGCTTAACTCTACCATAAAAATCCCCCAGATTCTGTTACAGCAAAGAAAAACCTCTCGCAAGAAAAAGCATATCATAAGAACCAATGGAAAGAAAATGTACATCAGCCAAAGCCTGGTGGGTTTTTTGGAGTTTTGTTTTTGGGAAGCAGTTCACAAAGGGTGAAAAAAAAAGAATAGTAAATGTTTTCAGACGCATCTGCAGCAGAAAGCTTGTCAGAGGGTCTGGCTGGCTGAGGGGTGAACAACAAAGGGACACAAGGCTGTGGCAGATAAACACAAGGGACCCTTTGCATCTCTGCTGACTGTGGCATTGGTGTTCCATGCAGAGCAGCTCTTCACGGCAGAGAAGCCCTGCAAGCTGGTGCAAAAAGAGTTGGTCAGTCAGGTTTTTGGAGAAATTAGTAAAGTGAGTGGCAGCACATCACCAGGATGAGGGGGCATCAGTAAGGTGTAAAGACTGTTGCTTATGTTTGCCTCTCTTCCAGAGCAATGGAAACAGGGAATGAGTGTTCAGGTTTTTAAAGGTTCCTCATGGCTCTGAGGAGCCAGTTAACATTCACAGCATATGCTCTGGCAGGATCATATGCATGACGTATTCTTACATAATGTGAAAAAAAGCTGGGAAATAGGAAGATGACAGCATTTGCTTATCATATCCAATTATTCAGATGGTCCAAACCAAGCCTGATGGAGAGGAGTTACAAAGGCATCTCCAGAGACCTGAGTGTCTTCATGATGGATAGACATATAGGAAGTAACACATTTGCAGAAAAACAGCCCTGATTGTACAGGTGCAACAATGGGCTCTAAATTAGTTATTATTAATTATTGCCTCTAAGGGAAGGGGCCCAGGTGTCATAAACTGAGAAAGCAGCAGTTCCAGAAACAAAATAAAACAAAACAAAAAAAAGGTTGCAAATGGTTGGGAAATGGCTAAAGAGCAAAAGACATCATATCATTATAGCGATAGACAACTCCACTGTGCATCCCCCCTCACTGAATGCATTTGTTGTCCAGAATATCCTGCCACAGAAATGATATAGGACAACTGAAACAGTCGCATGGAAACATGGCAGTGGTAAAGAAGGGGGTTTGGAATGGCCTCTATTTTGTGGAGATTAACTTAATGAAAATTCTTTGTCTTGAAAAATAAGCGACTGAAGAGGGATTTGGTATGGAGTATGAAAAATGTTTACCATTCACAGGAAGTGAACCAGACTAGTCATTGTTTCTCCTAGCACAGAAGCTAGTAGGCATACAGTAAAATTATAGGGCAGCTGGTATAAACGGAACTGAAGAGGAATACTCTTGATGCAATACACGATTCAGCTTTGGAACTCCTTACATTTGGATACTTTATGCAGCAAAATAGAAATGAGGTGAAGAATAACTACAGAATTGGAAGAAACAAACACTAAGCACAAGGACAGGGCTACAATTCTTGACCCAACAAGTGCCCTCGTTGCTGTTTGACAGAAACTGGAGATTATGTTGGATGAATGCATATCTTGTACTTGTACCTAGCTTTTCAGATGCTTTGCCTAGCCATTTTCTAGGGGCAACTCTTGGAGAAGGGAAATTCAGTGAGAAGGATCTTTTGAGTGCACTCATGTTTCCACTGCAATTTTGTGCTGATGGAGAGCTTGCCTCATTAGGCTATAGTATTTAGCTGACTGTGTTTAATCATCTTCTTGATGCTGCTACTTGACAGAAAGAGCTTGAGAGAGAAGATGGGAAGGAATTCCAGGAGGTCAGCAAAGTGACCTGAGAGTACATGGAAGATAGAGGACCCCTTCATAATTCAGAAAAAGCAGAGATCTGTTTGCAAGACTTGCGTTCAGCATCCCCCATCTCTAAGCCACATGTGTGTGCGAACACAAATCTCCCTGTTTGTAGTGCCCTAGCAGCATCAATGGCCCTGCTTTTCTTCAGCCCTTTTCAAGTCCCTTAGATGTCTGTTGGGAAATGCAGTTTGCACGAGCCTGTGTGACTGTCATGTTCTGTATTTATTTTTAAGGACGCAAAAGTAATAGAATTATAGAATATCCTGAATTGGAAGGGACCCCCAAGGACCATTGAATCCAACTCCTGGCTTCATACAGCACCACCCAAAATTGAAACCCTATGATGTCCAAACGCTCATAGAATCATGGAATCACCAAGGTTGGAAAAGATCTCCAAGATCATCTAGTCCAACCATCCACATACTACCAATATTGATTAACCTGATCTTTTATGATGGAGTCCCCCACCTAGTGGATGAGGGAAACATTGACGTAGTATATTGGTGGTTCTATGATTCTATATTGCCCACAAAACCACGTCCCTTAGGTACCACATTTAATATTTCTTGAACACCTCCAGGGACAGTGACTCTGTATTAGAGTTTATTATGAGTGTATTAGGGCTGTATTAGAAACAGCGTGGCCAGTAGGAGCAGAGAGGTAATCATCCCTCTGTACTCAGCTCTGGTGAGGCCACATCTCGAGTATTGTGTTCAGTTTTGGGCTCCTCACTACAAGAAAGACATCAAAGCCCTGGAACGTATCCAGAGAAGGGCAATGAAACTGGTGAGGGGTCTGGAGCACAAGTCTTATGAGGAACGGCTCAGGGAACTGGGATTGTTTAGCCTGGAGAAGAGGAGGCTCAGGGGAGACCTCATAGCAATCTACAACTTCCTGAAGGGAGGATGTGATGAGGAGGGGCTTGGCCTCTTCTCCCAGGCAACAGACAGGACCCGAGGAAATGGCCTCAAGTTGTACCAGAGGAGGTTTAGATTAGACATAAGGAAAAACTTTTTCTCTCAAAGAGTGGTCAGGCACTGGAATGGCCTGCCCAGGGAGGTGGTGGAGTCGCCATCTCTGGCAGCATTCAAGAGGCGTCTGGATAAGGAGCTAAGAGATATGGTTTAGTGGTTTTTCAGTAGCTATGGTATGGGAGGACGGTTGGACTAGATGATCTTGTAGGTCCTTTCCAAGCTTGTGATTCTATGATTCTATGACTCAGCCACCTCCCTGGGCAGCCTGTGCCAATGCCTCACCACTCTTTCTGAGAAGACATTTTTCACAGTATCCAACCTGAACCTTCCCTGGTACAGCTTGATGCCATTCCTTCTAGTCTACTCCTTGAACTCTGGCAGCTTGGGGCTGTGCCCACTGCCCTGGGCACCCTGTTCCAGGGCCTCACCATATTCTCATGAAGAACCTTTTCTTAACCCCCAACATGACCCTCCCCTGACACAGCTCCATGCCATTCCCTCGAGTCCTGTCACTGTCACCAGAAAGCAGAGCTCAGTGCTGCAGGCCACCATGAGGCCTTCCCTCAGCCTCCTCTGCTCTAGGCCAAGCAAACCACAGGACCTCAGCTGCTTCTCATACACCCTGCCCTCCAGACCCTTCCCCGTCTTTGTAGCCCTCCTTTGGTTGCTGTATAACAATTTTATATGTCCTTCCTATGCTATAGCACACAAAGCCACTCTAACTGAAGCCACACCAGCTCAGAGATATCTCAGGACAGAATAGTCCTTTCCTAAGATTGGCTAGCAGTACAGTCCTTAATATAGCACCTCATAGGTAGTTGTGCCCTTGTATGAAGGCTGCTCTGAAAGTAATGCCCTCTAATTTATTATTTTGGCCCATGACATCAGAAGCAGATGTCAGTGTTATGGCAGTAGAGGCTGAATCTTTCCACCAATATTCTGTAACATGTTGTTGCCATGTGACAGATGGCAGCAGAGGAGTGGTCTAACAGAATGGGGTCTGATATGGAATAGCATATGAAGCAAAAAGTGTGTCATTTAATTCCTCCACACAGAAAAAAAATGGCACTCAATGACATTCATTGACACTTGTAAAACATTTGTGGACACCAAACAGGGGATGTCAGCACAGTGAGGCAGTAGGTGGAGCATTTCATCAACAGCAACAGCTATGTGAAAGACAAGCCATGTTTCGGATGGCCATGTACAGCTGTCATACCATGAAATGAAGAGTGTCTTGATCAGCTCATCCACGTGAATCAGCAGATTACAACTACAGAACTATGTATGGAGCTGAATATCAGCTTCAATGCATTAGAAATGATGGTGGCAACATTGGAATATTGCAGTTTGTGCCCGATGGGTCTCTCAAATTCTCACACTGGAACAGAAAGTACACTGTATGCAAGTTTGACAGGACGTGTTTAACCAATACAAGGCTGAAGATTATGGTTTCCTGGACTGCATCTTTACCAGTGACAAGATGTGGTGTCACCACTATAAACTAGAATCAAAATGGCAGTCCATGGAGTGGTGACATGTGAATTCCCCATCAAAGAAAAATTCAAGATACAGCTCTCAGTGGATTAAGTAATGTGTACTGTCTTTTGGAACAGAAGAGAGGTGATCCTGCTGGACCCAGACAAACCATCAACTCTGACCACTACATTGTGATGCTGACTTAAGCTGAAGCCTCGAACTTTCAGATTCAGGCTAGAGAAGAATACAGCCTTTCTCTTGCAACATGAGAATGCCAGGTCACATACCAGTCTGAAGACCATGGAGCAAACTGCTAGTCTTGGCTTGTCTGTCCTACCATACCTACTGTATAGTCCAGATTTGGCACCTTCTGACTTCCATCTTTTTGGGCCAATGAAAGATAGACTGCATGGGCAACAACACTATCATAGCAGCTGTGAAACAGTGGGTCACCTCCGCTAGCACAGATTTCAGTGAAAGTGTCATGTAGGCTCTTGTTCACCACTGGTGAAAATGCATTACTAATGGTGGTGGCTATGTTGAAAAGTAGTGCTTTGTGGCTGAGAATTTGCTTTATCAGACAGTCTTATTGTGCTCTGTGCATCTGTCATATTTTCCATGGAAATAAATAGGAGGTATTACTTTCAGAGCAACCTACATTTTTAACCCTTTATGTGGAATAAGGGAGTAGAAAAGTTCACCAAAATCTCAAGAATGGGTGAACAAACAGCCAATATGTGGTAGTCATCCTCATTTTTACTGAGAAGAACTGCCCTGGAGAGGCAACATGCAATGAAGGACATCTTTGCCCTCTTACCATGGCCAGAAGCATCCTGTCTGCTACATACCTTTTATGCTCCTTCACAAATTCAACCAGCTCCTCTTCTGTGTAAGGCTTATCGGGGATGTGAACAGGATCATCCATGAATGGTTCATAGAAGTCCACCTCGTTCATCTTCAGACCCAGTTTCTTGGCAACCTGTGGCAGTTCACATGGTCACAGGTGAGTGAGCCTGAGGTGCCTCCTGTGCACCCAGAGCCTCTGCTGGTGGAAGAGTTGAGGCCAAGCAATTTTCTCTCCCTCAAGGTGCACTCTTAGCGTGGTCAGCAAAATATGAATGAATATTTCCTTGCAAACTAAAAAAAACACTGATGCTTTCTACACTGCCAGTGTGAAGCACTGTGGCAGAGCAAGACTACAGTCCTTGTAGTCTGCAAGCGTAGTGGAGCTGGTTCCCAAAACCAGATCCAAATCTGACTCCACACCGCAGAAATGGCTTTTTATCTTGGAACAGGGCCAATGCAAAAGCAGACACAAATACTACAATTTACAGGAATGCTCAAAACGAGAAGCTAGAGCCAGATACTAAATCTAAGAACATCCTGAGCTTCTGGAAAATGCTGTATAAGTGGTGGATTTGAAAATTATAGACAGAGCAAGGCTTTGTGATAAACATGGTTTCTTCTTGCACAGTATGCCTCTGCTGATTCATATGTCTTAATGACCCCTATTTGAGCACCTCTCATTTATTCCACAGAGAAATTCATTTCTGTCTAGGTGTTGCACATGAGGAGCCTGAAGCTGGAGTACACCTATCTGGTCCATTTGAGACTTGACAGCCTCAAATGGCAAAGGAGGAGATGAGCTGCAACAGAGCAAAAGACTCCCAATCCTCACGTATACTAGCAAGGTATACTAAGGCATATCAGCCTTGATCTATCTTTGCAGTGACATACCCACAGTGAATGTGCAAGTGATACAGCTCGTGGTCTAGGAGGGCCAGAGGCAGATGCAGAGATGAAGGAAGGTGGGAGCACTGTTGACTGGATGAGTTGCGTAGTTCACAAAACTACAGCATGGTTCAGGCTAGAAGGGGCCTCTGGAAGTCATCTGGTTCAACCCTCTTGCTCAAAAAGGGTTACCTGGAATAGGATGCTCAGGGCCACTCTAACGCTCACACTCAGAGTTTTAGGGAAGGCCTGCTCTCAACTTCTTGCTTCAAAGCCTACACCTTTGCAGTGGAAAGGCTTTAAGCTGTGCAGAAAGGAGTGTGTGATCTCCCATGGTGAGGTGTGTGGATGCTTACCCCTTTGTCGAATGTGGCAAAGAATTTGACGTAGGGCTGGAAGTGTTCAGCAGCCTCTTCAAATGCCTTGTAATCTGTAAGGAGAAAAGGGGAATGAAGGAAAGATTTCATAGACAGATGGACTCATTCTGATCAGTACAGAAGGCACCAGGGATGAGCAAATATAAATTATTACAAAACACAGCAGATGACAGTACTATGTTTCTTACACACCTTCAGGATTTACAGACAAGAAGCATTTAATGTAGAGTGAACAGAATACGCTTGGGCAGCCCCACTACAGATCCCAAAATGCTACATTAAGTAGGGGTTAAAATCAGCAGCCCTGTGAAGCAAGTCCAAGGGTGGCTGCTGTTGGTGTAGGAATGGGCGTATGCGCAGTAACAGCAGAAGTTCACTTTCAACCCTACCTCATCCTCCAGTGATTATTGCACTGCAACCATTTGTCTCCTTTATGTTAATGAGCAGGAATATATAACCTCCCAGCACCCCCACCGAGGCTCCAAGCCCCACAAGGAACATATTCATCTTACGTTCAGAGTCTTCTCCTTTGAAGTAGCCGATGAGTTTGATTTCGTCGTCAATTTGGTCAAAGGCTTGAAGCTCCAGCTTGCTGTTTATGACTTCCACGGGGTCTTCTAGCAGCTGCCATGACAAATGTATTTGGTAACACAACAATTTGCAGCACCAGCCTGACTGCCAGACTGTGTCACTAGCTGCTTAAGTGGGGAGAAAGAGGTCACCCAATTTCTCTGCTGCACCTTGTTTGGTGCTCTCTGCCTCTCTGTGAAGAACTGAGAGACATAGGTCACCTTCAGAAGGAGCACTTAATAGTTTCACTGCATAGGCTGAAGCATTCAGAGGGATGCTGAGAAAGGTGTGGGTGACCCAAATAGATGCTGCAGTAGGAGATAAAGTGTAGTAATTGCAACTGGCTTTGGAGAGGCTGTGAAGATGGTAGAATGGTTGAAAGAACTGCAATATAAGGACTGTGTTCTTCTGTGAATGAGGGATATACTTTTTTTAAGTGTAGCTTGCTGGAAGAGATCATTATGAAGAACTTGCTTTTTGGAAAAATATTTAAAAGAACATGCTATAGTATGACCAAACAATGTTTTGGAGCAGTGGGAAGTCTAGAAGTGAAATTTCTTGGCTGATCCATGCATGCACAGTGAGTTAAATCTGTTCTTTGGCCCCGGACACATCACAGTTCTGATGAAGAAGTTGGAAGACCCATCTGCTACTTTATCCTGGTTTTTGTCCAATCTTTGTTTCTTAACCAGACACGGCTGGTGGAAGGATTTGGTCTGATTTATTTATTTGTTTTGTTTTGTTTTGTTGTGCCAAGCAATACTGGTGTAAACTGGGTGTGGCTTCACTAGGAAAACAAATGCAGGCATGCCACTGCATTGCCTATAGAGGAGTAGAGGAACACTGGATTTGTTTTCCTTTGAGATCAGGCTGCCCAGGTACCACTGATGTGTTTGCTCTTATTTCCTTGCTTTTCTAGGTGTTTTTCCTTGAGTGGAAAACATACCAACAGAAATCCTTACTCTCCTTCTTTCTTTGCAGAACTTGATTTATCAGTGGTGCACCACAAAGCATGGCACATGGAGCCTCAGGAGGTGCCTTATGCTGCACCCCTTACCAGAAATGCTCCGCTGTGCACATCTCCCTCCTTGTTGGGGGTCTCCTGCTGTTGGGGTTTAAGCCTCAGAAGTGGGGACTCCATCACTATGAGGCTGCCAGAAAATCCCTGCTTTAGTTGGGATTTATGTGGGATAGTTGCTTGCTCCTTGGTTGAGCAACCAAATACTCCAAAAACAGGAAAGAGAGAAAAATATATTTAAGATATAAGTGGTCGGTGGCATATAACTCCTGGCTCTTCTGGGAACTCATGGTCAGTCAAGTATTTGGAAAGTTGGCAAACAACATCATTTGCATGCTGGTGTGCAGCAAAGGGGGATGGAGTTTCAAATAGAGGTAACCTGTGTTTTTTTGCAAAGTGAGTGTTTGTAAGGTCTTCTCTGAGAGGCTTTATCTGAGCTTATCTGTGCTTACATCCAAGAGGAATTCCACCAAGACGTCTGTGGCCAGTTCCCCATCAAATTCAATCAACCGCTCCTCCTTAAAGACATAGAGACTTCCCTCTTCAACCAAGCCTGAAAGAAGGAGACAGGAAATATCATGCGGTCAACATGTTACTAAAAGCATCACTCTTTTTACGTTGGGGCATCTTGCTGGTTATTCTAGCAACACCTCCTGGGGAAATGCAGTTGCCTGTTGACTTGCTTGGTCCAGTTAGAAATAATTCTAATGATCTCCTGAACCTAGAGGAGACTCAACTCTGTGAATGTAAAAAATGACCAAGAAGCCGAAGTAAATTTTAAACTCTCGAATGCTTAGCTTGCTTTTGGAAAAGTTAGAAACATCTATTGGAGATGGTGCAGAAGGCAGGCTGGCACATGACTGAGCTGAGGACTGGATGCTGCAACATTCTGGTGAAGGCTCCAAGATGAGGAGCTCTGAGCCCTGCAGTGCACGATGACAGGGTTGTGTATTGCCTTCTGGAGAAGCAGAAGCTCTCTGCTTTATTTTCACATGCACTGTCACTCTTAGTCTCTAATTTAGAAAAGAAAATTACAGTCCAGTATACAATGCATAATAAGTCTCTGGCCTTAAGCCTAGTGTGGTATTTATGTACCATTGTATTTGCATACCACAGTATTTCCATATTCTTTATGGGATGAAATATGAAAAAATACTACATAGCTACGAGAGGGCAGCTGTTTTGAGGGGTGAAAACAGAAGGATGGAGGGTTCCTCTTATTTCTGGGGAGCAACTCAGGAAAGGGTGGCACCTGGTTGCCATTGCAAGGCTGCAGTTCCTATTAGTGGCTGGGGATCACCCTTCCAGGGAACAGGTGGCATCTGGGGACATAAGTGATGCTTCCATAGATGTTGGTTCTGCATACTGTATCAGAGCTGTCTCTGTGCAGGAAGAGCATGGAGTTTTCACACCATGGTATCCAAACTGTTCTGGAGATAGCAAACATGGGACTTACCTAGCTTTTTGGCGAGTTTGGCATCCTTCTTGGAATCCACCATCCCAAAGCCAATGCTCCTAGGCTCCAGCACCTGAGCTGCCAGCTGTGGGGAAAACCAGAGTCCAGCATGAGCAGCAGGAATGCTTGTTGGGGTACTTAGTTGCCTATGTAAGGATTGATGAGTGCATAGAGAGTAGCTTTCTGTAGATGGAGTGTTCTGGAATAGTTGAGATAGTGGGTGGGGGTTTAGGTAGGTGTGTGGTTAGGTGTTCTCGCGTGCATCGGGTTTTCGTAGCGGGTGTACGCGTCTGCGCGGGAATTAGGATGGTATATAAGGTGTGTGACGCAGCAATAAATTGAGAGAAGATTTCATGGCATCCATGATTATGTCTCTCTCTCCCCCGGGCGGTCGAAGCCCCGGGATAAGTCGGGTTAATTGACGGCTACGTCAATGCTGGAGGACATTGTGCCCTGTCAGGATGGCACAGTAGGCACAGATGACCCATATTTTGCTCCCAGGCAGCATCGATGGGTGGCACACATCACATGTTGCCTCTTTGCTGAGATAAGGCTGTCTGGAGGTCATAAGGGTTGGATTTCTTCCCACTGTGTCACAGCGCTGGGTTTGCTGGTGATACCATGTGCTGCCAACTGCGCTTTGAAACTTGGGCATCAGGAGAGAGTTCCCAGCCACACTGGTGACACCGAAGTAGTGGGAACAGCTGGGAGGAAGACTTACACCTTCTGGCAGAGCAAAAGCTCTCTTCCTCATGCATCAGTGGTCTCCTACAGGGGATGGTGACACATAGGTACTGCAGATGTTTTAATTCTGGGAGTGCTTGGTGCCAGGCAGCAGTGGCTGGAAAATTGAGGGTGGCAAAAGTATCTCTGCTTACATATGACTGAGTAGCAAAAGCTCCCCGGCCTTCTGAAAACAGTAGTGCTACACCACCAAGTACTCCTGGCTATCCCTGTGTCTCCTTTCTGTCCTGGGCTTTCCCTATATCAATCCTTTACTGCTTGTCTCATTGTCCCTCTGGAAGGAAATCCAAATTCAGCAGTGTTTAATGCCCCAGCTTGTATTGAGCTGTGGGCCAGTCAGATGGTAACAGCGCAGTAATAAGACAACATGGTTAAGCTAACACCCAAATCAGTCTCTTCTGCTGTGAAGTGCTTGAAGTCCCATCTCCTGTCCCAGCTTCAGCCAGCTCTCCAGCTCTGGGTCCTCTCTTCTGCCCTGTTTCCCGAGGAAACGGGGCTAATCCCAGCCACGCTCGTGTTTGTCACCTTGCAGCTTTGGAAACTGCTGCCCCATCCCCACCATTTTTGATGAAAGGGCCTCTTGGTGATATCAGGTTCCTGCCTGATTTGTGAAAATAGATATCTGTGGAAAGGAGAGACGCGCTGCAAGTGCCCTGCGGTGAAGACCCTGTGAATTCCACCCGGGCGCCGTGGACATGTGGCGGCCCTGGGAAGCAGGCAGGCAGCGTCCTCATCCACAGGCACCCCCCGGGGTGGTAACACCATCTTGAGACCCCTGAGCAGCTGTAATACCCCCTCCTCCTCCCCCCTCTTCCCCTGCTTCATGGATACCTCTGATGCTGACAGCCTCCTTGCTGTCCCCCCAGTGTGCCCTGCCACAGGGTGCATGCCCCATCTCAGCTGCTGCCCCATTCCCATTCACAAAACACTACTGGATTTAGGGTTAGGAAATAAGAGTTAGAGGCCTCTGGGATGTCCCTATTAGGGCACAGCCACCTCCACTCACTGGAGGGAGAAGCAGAAAGGCTGCAGCCAGAGATGGTGGGCTGATTTATGGTAGTGCCCTCCTCCAGGGCCCATTTCAGCACCCCCTCAGCCTCAAAGCCGGTTTGAATGTCACCCAGCGCCACTGTGTCCGTGGCCATGCATCCCCTCAGCTCCCCGCTATAAATAGCCCCCACCTGCAGATGGCCGGCAATTGCAGGGATCATGGAGGAAAAGTCTCAAAATCCTGGGGGAAAACAACAGACACCCTGAAGATCTGGGCTCAGGGACTTTACTCAGGCTAAGGGCGGTGACATTCATTTGAAGGACAAGGTTACCTTCTCCCTGCCATCAAATTCATGTCCCAACCCCCCCCCTAGAAAGACATTCTCCACCATCTCAGCATCTCAGCTTTTTCCAAAAGATGGCACCTACAGCAGTGCATACCCAGATATTCCCTTCATAATTTCATCAGGGAACAGGAACACCCAATTACCTTAACCCCCCGCAGCTACCTGGCCTGCTGTCTTTAGGAGGTGGTCCATGCTATAAAGGAATTGCGTTGCTTTGCCAATCTTCTCTTACCAATAATTTGAAATAAAAGGGAGGCTGCTCTTGCTTACAGAGGACACTGCCTGAATAGGGTAGAGCAGTGGTCTATATTCACACATCTATGGATAAAGCATCAGAGCAGTACTCTGATCAGTCCAGTGTCCCATCACTTGGGCCTTGTTAGAGCAGCTGATGTCCAATATGGCAGCAGGAGATGGGCACCTCTTGTGTGGAGGTGCCGTTACTGGGAAAAGGGATGGAGCCTGTGGGATCAGAAGCTTTAGGGGACGTGTTAGTGACTCCCTGCACTGAAGCAGACGATCAGCAAGAGGCTCCTCAAAGTTTGAGGTTCTGGCTGTGCTGAGACAGGAGGTAAAACACAGAAAGCCCAAGGGAAGAAGGCTGTCCAGTCATGTAAATACACTTCATCTAGCTGCAGCCTTACTGGCTACTTCCGTACATCTGTTAGTCAAGTGCCAGACACAGCCAAGGCAGTTTGAGCCCTACAGCTCTTGACTAGTGCATGCAGGAGATGGTTAGAGTTTCTTGGGGGTGTTTGAAGAAGCTCAGCAATGTGCCTTCATCATCTGAGGCTGTGACACCTGCTGCAGACAAGTGGTTGGGCACGAGCAGGAGTGAGAGATGTTTGTAAAAGTGGAGGCTTAGATCAGGAGTAGCGTATGTGAACATGCAGTGTATGCAAGATAGCTCTTCGGGGGTGAGTGTGTGAGCATGGGAGCTTGCTGGAAAAGAGTAGATGTATCTAGAAAATTAGTGAAGGGATGGAAGATTCTTTGTGCAAGACTGTGGGAACGTGCGCTTCATTAGGGCCTGGCAGGCAAAAAAACAGAATCTCAGCATGGCTGAGGTTGACAGGACCCTCTGAGTTCATCAGCTCCAACCACAGCTCAGCAGGGACATTCAGAGCAGGGTGCCAGGTCCACCACAAGGTGACTTTTGGAGACCTCTAGGAGGGAGACTGCGCAATCTCTCCTACAGGCATGTTTAGAGATGTCCCTCTGAAGAGGCTCACCTCAGGAGAAGATGAATATGAATAGATGAGAGTGCAGATAGATAGTGTGTGTACAGAGGAGAGTGTGTTTGTGTGCATGTGCAAATGATGGAACTGAGTTCTGCTGGCAGCCTTTCTCCTTTGTTGGAGCTTTCAGAATAATGAGATAAGAAGCAAGCAGTACAGCCCATTCCAATCCACAGAGCTCTTCAGTCCTCACTGGGAAAATCTTTCTGCAACATGAGACTCAGTACAGCTCTTTCCACTGGCACTGCTGGAAGGTAGGGGACCTTTGCAGGCTGCCTGTGCCTACAGTCATATTTTCAAATGCCAGCTCTGTGGGGCTGGATGTTATTCCTGCTTGCTGCTTCCCAGTGGGGCAGGTGGGTCTGAGCAGTGCCCAGGTGTGCACGCATTCCCATATCTACATTTGAACCCCATCAGGCAGCAAAATATAGAGGATGCCAGAGGCACGCAGCTTGGCTGGTTGCCCCCAGCTCATTACAGTATCAAGCATCTGTATATCCCCTTACAGTATTTCTGATTCCATAATGCTAGTGGGATTTGAATGCAGATAATGTTTCTGATCTTGACAATCCTTTTGGCTCAGAACTTCGGGACAGAGGCGGCTGTAATGTAAGAACACAGCTCCTACTCCTCCTTCTCCCTTTAAATTCATATTGCTTGAAGTCTTGTCTAGCCAGAGCCCCTGCCTTTGTGTCAGCCTCTATAGCAAGTAATTTAGTTTCAACAGCTGCATGGGGAGATGGGAGGGAGAAACTGCCCCGGAAGAACTGGGCTTAGCTGGTTATGCAGTCCCTGAGGTACATGAGAAGGGTAGGCAGGGCTTAGAGCACAAGCAAAGACAGCAGGGGCTTGTAAGCTTGTATCCCATGCCCATTTTGCAGCCTTTATCTCATAAGCATGAAACCTCTGCAGTGCACTCTTTCCAGCCGTGGGGTCACAAGTTGAGTCCTGTGCATTCTCAGGAACAGGAGTTGTGAGTTTTCCTCAGGTAACAGCCCTATTCTCATCTGGGTATGTGCGTGTCCCTGTGAGATCAATAAGCGCCAGCCCCAAATGAAGCCCGAGGATCATTCTACAATTCTATGACCTACGAGTGAGAAAGCACTGTCTCATCAGAGGTTGGAACTAGATGATCATTAACGTCCCTTCCAACCTAAGCCATTCCATGCTTCTGTGATTCTATGATTTTGGGTGGTGTCAGCAGGTGCTAGCAATCTGAATAATGGAGATGGAAGGAAACAGCTCCCTGCTAGAGCACTTCAGCTTCCTACTGCAATAGCTCTCTGAACTGAGGTGTGGTGATGGGAAGCTTTAAGGAGACTCAAAGGGTCCTTCTGAAATCCTACACTACAAGAAGCAGCAGCAGCATCACCCTTGTAAAGGTGACAGGTTGTCTGACGACAATCCTGCTTCAGCTGCGGACAGCTCTGGACCTTGCATTTGGTGTCATCAAATGGCAGAACAAATGCAGAAGAGAGGGTTACAGATGGGGATGGATGAGACAGGTATCCCAGCATAGTCAGTCTTTCATCGTGGAGTGACATTATGGGTTTCTGGCCTGGATTTTCTTCTCACTTCACTGTCAAGATCCCCCCAGGCAGCAAGGATGACATTCCTCACCTGCCCAGGCTGGGAGGCAAGGTGCTGGGCACACCTGGGTCTCTGATAGCCTTTGGGAGTACCTCTCTGCTATGCACAGGGAAATTTCTGTTTCCCAGCAGGCAGAGGTAGAAGAGCAAAACTGAAGCAACATAAAGAGCAACGGGAAATTATAAGGAAAGTCATCTTTCTTTCCACTTTTTTTGCTGTTCCACTCTTTAAAGTTGCAGAACATGTTGATGTAAAGATGGTGATGGCTTAATATCTTAGAACTTCATTTTTATTTTCAGAAACAACAGGAGGATATGGCAAGAAACTAGAGTAGTTCCCCAAAGGCTTTGAAACCTTCTGCAGAACTCACACCTTTACACTGCGGTTGGCTTCTCCATTGTTTGAACAGTCTGTAGTAGAGCAGAGGGGCATCGCTCTCCTTAATGCTGCGTTGTGCCATGCAGCATCCCCTCACAGTACCCAGCAGAAAAGTACTGGATCTCTGTGTAACTCAGGCTGGTGCACAACAGCTCCTGAAGCATTGTGATAGCCATAGACAAGGGGCAGGAGCCTGCTGAGAAGCTGCTGCAGCAGGGCCTGGCAGCAGAGCCATGAGAGAGAAAGTGTGGCCCATCTTGCTGCCCTTTTCCATCACTGGAGCTGCCCTCTTGGGGGGTTGCTGCTCTCCTAGTGAAAAGGCAAGTCCCCAAATACAGAACACTCAAAGGTCACTCCCGCTGAGGGAGGTCCTTTCACAGGTAGCGCTCCAAGAACGGTGCTGCAGCCCTTTAAGAGCTACCCGGCTGCTCAGCCCAGCCAGGCATATGATGTGCTCTTTGGCCACCTACCTAAAGGTTTCACATAGCTAGGGCTGTATTTTTATCCACACCCAGGCATCCCTAATTTTAGCCAGCTGTAAGCCAAAGCCCATGAGATAGCTGGGGATGATGCCGGTGGCTGTGAGCACCCATGGGGCAGGGGCCACTTGCTGCTGCTGTTGGCTGATGCCTGCTGGCACTGCTTCACAGGTGTTTTGCCGACTCAGCCGAGCAGCTTGCACGCTGAAGACGGTCTGGGGCTGCAAGTGTGCATGTGCTGACCTGGGTGCTCTGCAGATGGATTGGTGCCTGGGGCTGCTCTGCAGAACCCCCTCTGTTGAACCCCACTCTGCTGAACCAGAGACAGGAGGGAGAATTTGGGAGCTGTCCTCTGCAAAAGTGAGGCTATAGCTGGCTTTGCTTGGAAGCAAAGGCTGGATGCCACAGTGAAGCCTATGTGGAGCAGCAGCCAGCTGCTTTCAAGTGTGTGCTGGAGGAAGAAGTGAGCTCAGTGCACTGCCCCTTCTCCTCAGGACCCTGCGGTGTTTTCACGCTTCCAGCTTCAAGGAAATTTCTGTTTTCTGACCCAGTAGGCCTGAGCCAATGCCTCTGAAACCCTGGAGTGCCACAAGAGGGATCTGGGTGCTCCTGCCCAGAATCCACACTAGTATGGGGTGCTGGGGGAGCAATAGGTTCCTTGGGGTGAAGGAGAACTCAGCCAAGGAGCAGTGAGCAACCAGCCCCGAGGGAAACGCTCAGAACAAGTGTCTCCTTATGCAGTCTTTGAGGTGTCAGAGCTCTGCTCAAGTCTGTCGGCTGCCAGGGCAGGAGTGAGTTCCCAGAAAGAGGAGGTATCATGTTGTGCAGCTGGCCTGCACCGGAGCTGCGCCAGAGTGTGTGCAGGAATGAGCCCCATCAGCAGTGCTCAGGGGCCAGCGCAGTGGGGAACCGCGCATGGGGCTTCTGCTTGTTCTATTTCCTCGGGCAAGGTTTTCTTTCTATAAGTAGGTAAATCCCTGTGTGTGGAGGATTAAATAAAACAAGATAATTCGGACCTTGCTAAGTCACTTCTTTCCTGGGCCACTCATTCCTTGCCTGGGTGCCTACTGTTTTAGGGACAGAAGCCTCAGAAAGACATCTTTGGTCATCAGAACTTGGACCAGGTTGCTCAATCTCTGTCACTGTCCTTTAAACTCACCTGGCTGTTCTCCCCTTGACTCCTTCCTCTGGTGATTAGGAGCTCCCTAGCTTCCAAACCTGGTTTATTCATAGCCAATTTGTCCTCAGGCTTTGTGCTTAAATAGTTCCCCTCCCTCCTGGGGCTTTAAAGAGAATTACTGTATCTCCTTTCCTTTTTCCCCATGGGTGAAGCTCAGGCTTAAATGCAGGGTAGTGGCAGGCTTTGATCAGCTTGATTTAAATGAAGGGCACGGCAGACTGAGCTCCAGAGAGAGGGCATTGGGAGCTAACGCAGTGTGGTACCTGCTTCGCCTCATAGGATGCTATGATCTGCCCTCAGCAGTCTCCTGGGCAATGTCAAGGACTGAGGCAGAGAACAAATGGTGACAGTACACATACACTGGAGCTGGACTCAATGCACTATGATATAATGCACTATGATATAATGCACTATGATAGGTCACTGGCATCTTATTAGACAGGAGTGTGATCCTGCCCCCTGGATATCAAGAGTACATCAGAAACCCCCACTGGCATGTTTCTAGGGAGACTGATTGGTGTGGCAGGATGCCTGGGGTTTGAAGGATGGGCTTTTCACAACTTTTCCTCATCTCTTGGGCATTTCAGAACAAAGGTGTGGCATGGAAGGAGTCTCCAGCTGGCTTAAGCTCTTGAATGGCACCTACAGAAGCTGTCTGCTCTCTAGCTGTACAGAGAGAACACCTCATCCCTGGGGCTAAGGTAGCCTGCAAAGCCCAAGCAGACTTGGTACTGCATTGTGTCAGCAGCTGAGCCCAATCTCATAGGGGTCTGCTATGTCTCCAAGTGACATTTGCATAATTTTGCTATTCTTTGGATGAAAATGACTGAATTTCCCTTAGACACTGGGATGACAGCTATTTCCTACTCTGAGAACTGCCATCACCACACAGTGCACATCTTTTCCTTTCTCTCCCTTCCTTCCCCACTTTTTACATTAACTTATCTGCAGCACAAGCCACTGCCTCAGTAGCTGTGGCAACAAAAGGACCTGTTTTCTTACTTGTATTATGAGGCACTCATGCTGTAGGCTTCTTCAGGTACCTCTCCATCCAGGTGCGCCCCGTCTCTCACCCTGAGGACTTGCTCTTTAGGGATGCAGGGACCAGACAGTTTCTGTGGCACTCAATGTGTAACATGTTTACTCAGACAAGGAAGTCATACTGAGGTGGTGTCTCATGAACATACCCATTTTTAAAGAAAAAGGCTGAAAACTGAATCTATGAAACAATCTGATAAGGGTGCTTAAAGAAAGCTCTTGGTTTTATATTCTCCCGTACTCTGTTTGGACAGGGGGATAGCGTCTCAGCTCCTGCTTACTATGAATTTCTGTACAGACCTATAATTGCAAAGTTTTTTCCTGTGTTGGATCAGAAGAGAAGGCTGTTTTGCTACATATGACATGTTTCTGAGCATTCACAGGGGCTATCAGCACTAAAAATATTTGAAGACCAGATGGGTGGAACTGCCCCGAAACCAGACAAATCTTAATTGATTTTTCCATTCTCAGCTGAAAGTCTGTGAGTGGAGCTTTACAAGTGTCAACACTTGAAAGTAAATCCTTGGTTTCAAGTGAATTAGACTTTATCCTCACTGTAACCCTGATTTTGTTGAACTCAAAAGCTGTGTTTCCCTCTCACAGCACAAGTGGTACTGATTGTACTTGGACACTGGGAGGGAGATGCAGTGTCTGCTTCGCAGGCAGCCTGCTCTGCACTGAGACAGCCTTTGCTGGTAGAGAGAGCTTCACATGTGCAAAATAAAAATCCCTTACCCCACTGCTCTTTATTTTTGTAACATGACCCCTAGAGACAGAGGCTGGCCCTCTGGAAAGCAAAGCTCTCCCAATATTTGGGAAGGGTTTGGAGATGAGAGGGAGAAGGGAGAGGTCTGAGAAGCAGTGATATGAGATTGGAGGAATAGGGGAGTTACAAAGAAGAAGAGTAGCAGAACAGATATTTTAAGCTTCCCTGCTTTGTTCTTGTCCTCTTTTGCCCCTTTTCCATTAAAGCTGAGAGATTTGGGGACAAGTAGCTTTTTGTCTTACTTGGCACTTAAATCTGCACTGTGAAGATTTGTGTCTGGCTGTGTGTGATCTCCTTCTCTGTGCTCACCTCACAGGGCACGCAGGGCTCTTAGAAAAATTGCCACAGGGTAGAAACTGCTACCACTGTCCTCAGGACTGCCTGGTCGTCATCTAGAGTGGAGGATTTTCCTCACTCAGCCTACAGGAGCTGTTCAGGAGGAGTTGGGGTGAGTGGAGGGAGAAAGGGAAGCAAAGCAGCATAAGAGCCCCTTAGTCTGAGCTGCATGGAAGAAGACAGGTGCTGCACCCTTACTCTGAAGCAGCCATACTCATCAACTCACAGAATTGTCTTGGTTGGAAAAGACACAGCAAAGTAGGTGGTAGGTGCTGCCAGGTCAGCTGATATCTTTTCATTGCCTTTCCAAATTGGAAGGGCATGCCAGGCTGTGTGGGAATCCAGTGGCAGATCCCAATAGGAATGGGTGGAGGGAGCTGAAGATCCCTTAATATCAGTGTAACCACAGCATCCCTTTATCTGATGATACCTGGCGAACATCCCGAGATTTTGCTAGTCAGTTCCGCACACTGGGCATTTGTAATGGGACAGGGAATTTTCCTAGCATATCACTTTCTTCTCACCCTGATGTTTGTGATTGCAGTTGGATCAAGACCTTAACTATGTACTTAACTTCACTTGTCCTGTCAGGTTTTCAGAACATTTCCCTAAGGAAATGAGACCCTTGTGATTCTCTTCTCTCTGCCCTCCTGGTTTGTCTGTCAGCTGCCTCCACAAATAAAGTTTCAAGCTCTCATCCCTTTTCAGCCAGATTTTCCAGGGAGATCTCAGGCATAATTAAGGCACTGCAAGCTTCAAACAAAGCAGGGACTTGTAAGGGAAGAGACTGAAGTGCTCTAAAAGAGGGAAGCGGTGCCACATGAGCTCAAGCCCTGTTAGCTACCAGTGAAACCAGTCCAAGCTTATTGATGACTATGAGCCATGTATTTGGATGAAACCATGGCCAAGGGACAATTTGCTCCTGGATTGGAGGAGTGAGGGGTCTGGAGCACAGGCCTTATGAGGAGCGGTTGAGGGAGCTGGGATTGTTCAGCCTGGAGAAGAGGAGGCTCAGGGGAGACCTTATAGCTCTCTATAACTTCCTGAAAGGAGGTTGTGGTGAGCTGGGGGTCGGCCTCTTCTCTCGTGTAATCAGTGATAGAACTAGAGGGAATGGTTTCAAGCTGCGCCAGGGGAGGTTCAGGCTGGACATTAGGAAGTATTACTACTCGGAAAGGGTAGTCAGGCATTGGAATGCACTGCCCAGGGAGGTGGTGGAGTCACCGACCATGGGAGTGTTCAAGAAACGTTTGGATGTTGCGTTGAGGGATATGATTTAGCTGGGAAGTATTGGTAATGGTTGGACTGGATGATCTTCTAGGTCTTTTCCAACCTTGATAATTCTGTGATTCTGTGATTCTGTGAGTGTTTTTTAGGCCCACCCTGCCCTCTTTGGATGTTCTGCAGCCATGTCTTTTTTCACCTGCTGAGACCTAAACCAGTGGCTGGGTCTGGAGTGAAGAAGGGATCAGCAGGCACTACTGGGACTTTTGCTTTCTTTGACAGTATGCTATACTATCTACTACCTGGGCACATCTGGAATTTTGTCCTAGCAAATCTGGAGGGACCCTGTTACCGAAACTCTCCATGTTTTTTCCTTGTTCTAAGGTATTTATTCAAACCTTTGGTTTTCAGAACTATACATTTCTTCTGAGGTGCATGTGAGAAACAGAAAGGGTGGACACACTGGAGGTTTTCAGGACTTAACATCCATGAAGCCTGTTTACTCCTGTGTACGCACATACCTGTGTTCATCAGGCAATAGGAAGTAATAACCCTTAGATGGTTAGCTCAGATCTTTGCTTAGCTCCACACCTGCCTGAAGGTCTTGTGTGAAGGGTTCCTATTCTTCCTTATGGTGGAGACCAGTGCAATTTTATAGAAGGAAGGCTAAGGACATGGTGTTTTCTAGGTTGCGGAAGCAGCATACCTTGTTGTAAATCATCAGGCAAATCCTCAATAAAGTAAGGTGAAAAAATGTGAGATGCTTCAGAAAGTAAATCCTTAATACAATAGGTAAGCATGAGATGCTCCATATAGGCATCCTCCCACAGGCAAAGCAGATTGAGAGGGATCCTTACTACACAACATTTATAGCTTGAGGTGAGGGAGGTGAAGCTTTGAGTGTTGTCACCAGAGGGAGAAAGTTAAAACCTAGCTTGCTGCAATGGTTAAGTTAATAACAGAAATTAGGAGCACCAGCACTGTGCTGGTCTGTGTCCTATGCAGCACTTCCTCTGTTGCTTTCTCAGATCCAGTCCCTGGGGCGTCTGTAGCAAAGGAGCATCCAGTCTGCAGATCTCTGCTGTGTGGGGACTGTAAGATTGCTGCTGCAATTCCCAGCCCAGGGGACAATGGGGAGCTTCAACACATGCACTGAATCAGCACTGCAAGCACTGGAAGAGTTTTGAGGTCAAAGCCACAAGTGCAGCATGTTCTGTAGAATGGTCAGCTTGTAGCTGAGCATGAGTGAACCAGAGCACTACAATTACATAAAGTCTGCTGTGGATCTAATCCTCTGTCTCTTGCCCAAGGTCACAACAGAGTTCCATGGCAGAGAAGCAATTGGAAACTGAATCACCAGAGTCCTAAGCTAATATATTCACCTCTGAAGCAAATCCTGCAAAAT
This sequence comes from Alectoris magna, assembly GCA_030625065.1. Taxonomy (NCBI): domain Eukaryota; kingdom Metazoa; phylum Chordata; class Aves; order Galliformes; family Phasianidae; genus Alectoris; species Alectoris magna. The sequence continues at coordinate 116,117,368 of CM060560.1, forward strand.
GAAAGCTTGAACACATGCTGCATTGTAGCAATTGCACACTTGGTATGGTTGACTGCTAACATGGGGATAGGTGTCGTGGGGAGTACAACCAACAGTGTACAGTGGGTACCTGCTTCTGCCAGGTTTCCATAAATACACACTTAGTAAATGCTCATCATCTATCTAGCACAAAATAACTATCCTATTAAACAACAATGCAATTATACTACCAGCCATAAACTTTTCAGCTGGAGTTCCAGGGTTATTTTTATTTTGCCAAGTGTCATTTGATCACTCACCTGGAACAAGTAACTGTTTCCTGACAGGTGAATAAAATCTGGTCAGGTTTGAGTCTTTCTTGCCTGCCTTGCTGAGGAGATCAGTAGACCCTGAACTTGGCAGAGGACTTTTGCAGGTCCTAGCCCTCACTCAGTGAGAATATTCTCTTAAACACATTGGCTATACTTAAAGGGGTGCAATGCATTTTCTCTTTGAAAAATAGAGATTCTGTATTTCTTCTGCAGTTCTTGCTTTCTATCCAAATGTGTCTTTTAGTTAAGAAGGAATATTTCTAAGCCTCTGGGAGGAAATGAACAACTAACCAACAAGGTTTACTTCTCTAAGAGTCCCTAGGATACAGCCACACTACAAGAAAGAATGCTATGAATCTACTTTGTAATTTTTAGTGTGATTTATTTTACTGAGGATTAATTAATCATTCTTTCACCAAAGAATTAACAATGCTTATTCCCAGCACAGAAATGAATGGCTATATTAACAAGCAGCTACAGACTTATTCCAAGAAGGCAACCAAGTGTCAGAAAAACAAAAAGGGATTTAATGCTGCACCGACAGGGAGCTTTTGAGATGTGGAGCTGGGACACCCATTTGCAGCACAGTTCGGTGGGACTTCTTGGCTGTCTGCTCCCAGTGCAATAGGAAACTGGAAGGAATCCTGAATCCAAGGAGGGTATACTAGAAGGAGAAGGGACCTAACAATTTCAGGCTGTCCACTCAGACCTGTGCTGAGATTTGAAGAAGCTCAGCTAAGCTGAATTCATGCTGCTGGGGTTCACAAGGTTACTTGCTTTTCCCTGTTTTCTGATGTGCCATCCAGAAAGGCTATTTCCCAGCAAGCAACTCAGAGGGCTACAACAAAGGCTTTACCCTGTGCTTCACAGAGCTCAGGGTCTAAATCATACCCAGGCGAGCAGCCTCAAACCTCTGGCCATTCCCACCAGGCCCCTGACTGTCCCATGACCCATCTCCACAACTGCAGACACACAGTGGCATTGACCCGGCAGGGACACGTAGTGGTGCTTACCTCCAGGACCATCTCCGTCATCTGGAACTGCTTCTGGGACACCCTGTCAGAACCCACAGGCTCGTGGAAGAGCAGACAAAGCATGTCATACTTCTTCAGGGCGTGCTTGTAGTTCTTCTCGTTCAAGTCGATCACTCGGTCTTTCCCATCATATGTGGGGAAATTGAGTCCTTCTTCTGCCTTGCAGCAGAAAAGCAGGCAAAAGCCTGCCAGGATCCAGCAAGTTGCCTTCATTGGGGAACCCTTGGAGTTCAGTGCAGCACAGGCAAAGGTCTCTCTCCTTCTCAGTTTGGGAAGAGAAGGAGGCCAAGGGCTCCAGTGGGCGTCTGCACCGAGTTTCTCTTTCTGCTGCCTTCCTGGTGTTCAGTCCAAGCTCTGCAAGGCTGGTGGCAAGCAACAAACTTTGCTGTCCTAGGCTCACAACAAAGAGACAGACAGGAGAAGCTGTCAGGCCAAGCCTTGGATACCTTACATAGCTGTGTCCAGCTCCCGTGTCATTAGGAACTCCATTTTTAGGAAGCAGTTGTTTCAGGCTAAAAATAAACCCTGCAATGAATAAAAAGGACAGATATGACAGCATTGAGGGACTTGCTGGCACTCTGCATCATCTGAGAGCGAGGGAGTGAGTGAGAGGGAGTGTGAGGGAGTACAGGAGGGAGTGGAGGTTGGCAATGCTGGGAGGACGCAAGCAGATTTGGGGAAGGGGCGGACTTCATTTATACAGAGAGCCAAGGCACACTCTGTCCTACTAGGGCTTAGCAAAAATAGAAGATATTGGCTGCATTTTGTAACAAGGGTATCTCTATAACCACTTGAGCATCGCAGTGATTAGGCAGTGGATAACAGAGCTTGGATAAAATCATTTCAGACTTATCACTGCCACTAGAGGAAAAGTCACATTTCCTCAGCAGTTAAGGAGGTGAGCATTCCTGAGACTCCCTCACGCTGCCTGGGGCACGGACTTGATTTGCTTGATGGAATTCAAGCTCTTTTCTGAAGCACTCTCTCTGCTCACAGAGTGCTGGGAGGTCTACTGGCCCTGGGATCTCCTGCTCACAACCCTAATCCCAAAGTAGAGAGAAGATTGTCTTGTAGCTTCTCACTCACACAGCAGTTGCCAAGTCCCAGAGGTTGCTGGTTACCAATTAAAGCCTTGTCGTGCTAAAGAATGAAGGGCAAGATTTACACTGGTGCCTTGGGGCAAGAGACATGGGCCTCCTTGAGATAATGGGCAGATACCACTATCGCTGCTGGCCTCCCAGCCTCTGGGACCTGTCTGTTGTCCCTGAAGGTCTTTTTACAGAGCTTTGCTGCATCTCCTAACAAGTGAAATGGAGAATGATGACTTCTTCCCTGTTGCTGGTGCAGTGGCACATTCTTTCACCTCTTCCCCTCCTCTGACTGTGTGTCACTGCTGCCCCATGACTGGCAGCAACAGGGATATGGAGGCAGGCCAGCTGGCTGCTGGCCAGCCCTGCCACCAGGATGATGCTGATCTTCTGGGGAAGATATTCGGAGAAGCTGGCAAAGAGGAGTGTGACAGTGGGCATAGGTCTCTCCTGGGCAAAAACGATGTGCAGACAAACAACTTCATCAGCCCTACTTCTTGCACATTGCTCCATTGTACTCGTACTCCATTCACATTTGTGAGGAGATGATGCCCCTGGTCCTATTTAATTCTATGACTGAGGTATTTTGATGTTTGCTTGGGGCAATAAGTGAGTGCTACTTTGCAATTATACCTCACTTCTGGGTGATGTAGGAGTGCATATCCCCTATAGATGTCACTTCCAACAGCCCATGACAGAAGCTGCTACTCTATGGGCAACAGTTTTGAAGTCTGTCCTATTTCCAAAACCTCTTATTTTCTGGTCTTGTCTTTTAAGGAATTTGTTTGTTTGCAACTTGATGTCCTAACAACGGAAGCTGAGAAATCCAGGTAGAAGCCAGAGCAAGACAGCCTCTGAAATTCACTCCCCACTGTGAGGGCTGTCATTTTCAGAGGGTGATGTGAAAAACCTGGATAAAACTGACTGCTGTTAGCAGGAGATGCAAGGCTTCTGCCACAGTGGGTGACAACAGCTAGGTTTTTGCTAAATGTTTGGTCTGTAAAGCACAGAACTGAGCTTGTGTGATGATCAGGCCTACGCTACACTAGGTTGGCTGATTGCCTTTGAAGGATTCCATGCATTTGGGGTGCAGGAATAGGCTGTCCTTGCCATCAGAGCATGTTTTAAAGCAGGCACACATCAGACAGGGTTGTAAAAATGAAATGTTCACAGATACTTCAAAATCAGCTTCCCAGGCTCCTGCCCTCCTTTTAGTTTTGTAGATCTACAGCAATTGCTCCACTTTCATATCACTCAGGTTGTTTTTGACATTCTTTCTCTCTAATCTGAATAACTTGTTCATTTGCCTAAAAATAGACACGATCCAATTTTCATTTTCTCCTCTTTTTGCTATCGAAAAATGAAAATATTGCCTTGCTCACCCTAGCCCCATCTATTCTGTCTGTTTGTGGCATGAGTAGCAGCAGCAGCCTGTGACTTATGCTTCACCTCTACCTCAAGGGCAATTGTTCCAGCTGAACAACAAGGGATATATCCTGGTCAGTGGGAGTCCATCTCTTTGTCTGTCTGCTCAGAAACTCAGTGGGACTGTTAGTGCTAAACTCAATGGGCATTTGCTGTGGTATTTCAGTTGTGACTGCATCCATCTGAAACTTAAGATACTTTGGTCACTATATCAGAAGTGGCTTAAATGATTATACGCTTCCTAAGGGGCAGAATTTGTGTGTTTGATTTATAAAGGGATAATCCTGTGAAGACAGGATAAATTTTAAACAACTGTCTCAGTCACCTGAACTTCGTAATTCCAATGAGTGGAACTCTAGTCAAAGCAGATGTTTTCATTGCAAACCTGCCAATGCAGGCCTGAAATTCCAGATTCATTTGTTGGGGGTGTTCAGAACAGAAGTTAAGTGCCTGAGACTGATACAGAGCTGTTTTGTCCCGTGGGAGGATGCTGGTAGCAGAGCTGTAAATGGAACTGAATCTCCCACGCCCTGGCAAAGGCCATAAGCGTTTTGCTTTTGTCTCCATCATCATTCTGGGTCCCAGTAGCAGTACACTGGAGTGTGTGGGATCTTCCTGATCCCATTTAGCTGTCCTTGGGGGGAACACTTTTGATTCTGTGGTTGGTGCCAGGCAAGGGAATGACAAAGCACTGGGGCACCTGTCCTAAAGTTCAGTTAGCTCGCTGATAATTGCCCGGCACAGCTGGTCTCTGTTAGCCTCTAACAGAAGTGGACAGTAGGGTTCAGCCTCCTCACTTTTAATCTATTAGAGAGTGTCCAAAGGAGGGCTATGAAGGTGGTGAAGAGTCTGGAGGGCAAGGTGTGTGAGGAGCGGCAGAGGTCCCGCGGTGTGCTCAGCGCAGAGCAGAGGAGCTGAGGGGAGGCCTCATGGCGGCTGCAGCTCCTCACGGGGAGCGGAGGGGCAGCGCTGAGCTCTGCTCTGTGTGACAGCGACAGGGCCCGAGGGAACGGCATGGAGCTGTGCCAGGGGAGGGGCAGCTGGGGGTTACGGACAGGGTCTGCACCACAGGGCGGTGGGCATGGAACGGGCTGCCCAGGGCAGTGGGCACGGCCCTCAGTGCCAGGGTGCGAGGAGTGTTTTGGACAGTGCTGTCAGTCATATGGTCTGACCTTTGGGTAGCGCTGTGTGGAAGCCTGGAGTTGAGTCTCTTCTAACTCAGGATATTCTATGACTTTATGGTTCTGTGATTCCTCAGCCAAACACTTGAACCGTTTGTTTGCCACATCTCTTACTTTTGTGTCCTGCCTGGAGATATGATGGCAGCATTATTCTCTAGCTAGCCATCCCGGAGCCATCCACCTGAAGGCTCTCTGAGGAATGAGCTGATAGGGCCCTATGCTTGGTCACTGGGAATGGTGCTCACACCATTCAAAAACCTTGCAGAATTGGCCTCAGAACTTCAGGCAAATAAAGGGAGAATTAAAGGAAAGCTTTGCTGTGGTGTTCTCCATTATTCTAAATTCTTTGCAGTGTATTCATTCAACAAAAACCGTGCTCCAGGGAACTGGGGTGCAAAACCACCCCTGATATTCACAGAAGTGGGATTTTTCTTTGCTCCTCTGAATTTTGTGATGATACAAAGCCAGAAAGAGTAGCAGAATGGAAGGGCTCAGAGCAGGACAGCCTCAGCCCTTCACTTCGGGCTTGTAGAAATGCTGAGTTCCTGTTAGTGGAAAGCAGGAGAGAAATAGAAATCTCCTTGATTACTTTTTTCTCTTAGTGTCCTAGAAATTAGGGGCCTACTTGCTGCTCCTTGCCCCTCGCCACTCCAGCCCCACGCCACTGCTTTCACCTTCCTTGTCCTCTGCTGCTCCCCAGCCACCTCTGATCCAAATGCTTCAGTGAGCCTTTTTTTCTAGGGCGCCAGGATTTAAGATTCTGCTTCAGCTAATCTCTTTGCAAGCCTCTAAGACCTCATGTGTTTTGCAAGATAGGAGTACTCAGAAAATAGGCCTTTTGCCACCAGCTTGACAAGCAAGGTCACAGCTTGTCATAATTTGCAGAGTGGCTGTCATTAGGGTGGGAGCCTCTGGTGTGAACTGACCCTTTCCAAGGAGACTGAGAAGATCACCACCATCTCGAGGAGAGCCCTGCAGTGTGAGAAACCTACTTCTCTTTCCCTTCCCTTCACCCTTGCTGAAAGCCCTGAGGGGTGAGGAGCCTTTCACAGTGCTTATGTTGCCTGAACACTGATGGTGTGTCTGTACAAGGCAGGGTTGATTCTTCCTGTTCCGCTTTTAAACAGCCTGAGATCTTGGCAACTAGCACCTGATGACACTCTTTGTGCTTTGACTGAGGTGTCCTAGGACCTGCTGTATGATGAGGAAGTACTACAAGCTTTCCTGTCTTCTTCCATGCAGAAGACAAAACCATGTAGAAGTTGTAAGGGAAGGTCAATGAGCTGAGTGCAGACACCTGACTCACCCTGAGTCACATAGGGTTTCTGCTCTTTGACAACTCAGAATGTCTTCTTTGTTGGACATTACCATTCATCACTACTAATGAAGTAGTTATCATTGATATAGTAATAATTCAATTACTACTAATAAATATAAGAAATAAACAATGTGTTCTAACATTGTGTGCTGTCAGTAGGACAAACACAGCCCCATCTAGCCATGTCCACCAGCCCACTACATTTTTCCTGGAGGAAGGTAGGATCACTGGGCTTCTGCCTTGCTTTGACTGTGCCCTGTATGTCTGAGCGCAGGTCTATGCCTCTGTCTTCACACATTGATGCATGTATTAAGCGGCAGCACTACCTCTACCCAATCTCCTAGCCAGGTTCTGAGATGAGGATCCTGCACCGGGCAGGGTTGGGTGGTCAGATCGGGTGCCACTCAGGTTTCTCCCAGCCATACGAGCACCAGCATGCTTAGCAATGTCCCAGTGATGGGGGTTACTGGGGTGTTTAATTTAACAGCCATAGAGGGAGCTGTGCCCAGCAGATTTACACCTGTTGCTCCGCAGTGGCAGCTCAGCCCTCCCTCGCTCCCATCCTGCTGTGCTGCCTGGGAGCATGATGTCTGCTGGGGAAGTGCTGAAGTGACCACAGTGTGCTACCAGGAACCTCATTCCTTTCGAATGATGAGCTGGACAAGCTTAGAACTCTCCCGATTTTCTCAAGGGGACAGAAATGTTTTGCTGCTCTTAAATTTCTGCTCTGTTTTCACTTCTCTCTAGCTGCACTTGAATCTCCCTGAATCCCTCCAGAGAGCCTGCTGGCACCCTTCAGATACGCACATTTCTAGGGAATAGCTTTCCAGAAAGTATCACTGTGTCACAGGCCGTCCTTTATGCACTAAGAGCTCTGGGCTAAAACACATGCAACCTTCTTTTTTTCTTTTTTTTCTTTTCTTTTCTCTTGTTTTTTAAGAAAAAAGAGCAGCTAGACAGTTTTTAAAATTCAAATTCTTCCACGTGAATAATCCCTACTGGCAGCTAACTCACCTGAGATATCAGTGTGTAGATGGGGTACAGTTACACAGCATTCCCAAGCATTCAGAGGTAATGACTCAGGTGTTCCTCAGATCATTAAGTCAGCCTACAGACCCAGAGACCTGAGAAGTGTCTTGCTTGTGATAATTTCTCCTGTCCTGGCAGCTTCAGAGTACCTGTTTTCAAGCTTTTATTTGCAGCCACAAAAGAGGAGAAAGCTTCCCTGTTTAAAAATGGAAGCTTGAAGTGCTTCAGTAACAGCATGAACCCTGCAGTCAAGAGCCAAGGAAAGACTTTGAAAATCACAAATGGTGTGAAGATATGGTGGCAGTTAGTAAAAAGATGGAGACCTCGCCTCACTTATTAGAGATCACTGAAAATTGGTGTCATTTCTACCTTACTAAAAATTAGCTGCCATCAGCATTTAAGGGCAGCTAGCAGTTTTGTGGAAGGAGGAAACACTTCATATCTCCTTTTGAGTCTTTTTGATCCCTCTCTTAGAAGCTGTCACCCATGCTTGAAGAGCTTCTGGCCTGTGTTGCTGAAGTGCTACCTCACCTGAGTTTCACAGTTTTGGTGCAGGTAGGAAGCCGGTGGCCACACTGATGTTCTCCAGTTGGCATCTGGGACCCCCAGCTACTTGTCAGAAGGCAATGAGATCTTGGTGGCCATGGCTGCAAGCCTCTGCTCACCTCTGTGTTCATCTGCCCTGCGACAGTAGGGAGAAACTGAAGAATAACTCAATGTGACTTCTAGACTACCTTCCTTTCCTACAGCAGTTTCCTGAGGTTTGGCAAACCTCTTCGAAACTCAGACTGTACCGATGCAATGGGGATATGCTGCACCAGAGACTTTGTTTTTATTTTTATTTTTATTTTATTTTTTATTTTTTTTGCAGAAGAAGGAAAAGAGGATGGAAATGTCCTTTTTGTCAAATCACCTGAGTACTCCTGTGGAGTTCCTTCTCTTGCTGCTGTCAGCGGACTGTGGGTGCAGAAACCCAGTTCTGGGGTCCCAGAGCTGCAGCATGGGTCGTGGCTTTTGTGAAGGGTTGCAGGTTTTGCTCATATTTTTGGGACTTGGGGTGTGCCAGCTCGCAGAGGTCAGCTCTGCCCAGGGGGTTTCATTGCACATGCCACACAAGCTCTTCTCCTGTTTCCATCCCCCTGTGCCAAGGGACCTCCCACCTGCTTCAGATGAGACCTGGAGATCATCAGTTGCGAGCATGGCAGAGTGGTCTAGGGTAGAGAAAGGGACAGGGGTGAATAGATTATCAGGAGGGGTTGTTTCTAGCTTCTCCAGCAAGTTCTGGTTGGTGTGTAGCTTTTTCTGATGGTGCAAGGGAAAGTGTGAGATGCTACATCCTCATGGACGACAGGTGGTCTCCAGGCAGGTGGACCATACTTCTTCAGGTGCATTTTAGTTGGCACTGCTGGTAAGAAGAATCTCAAAACCAGTGCACGGTACCTGCACAAGGCTTGGACCCTTATTCTCTAAGTTTCTCAAAGATGGGTTTGACCACACCACATGCAGCACCTTGCTCTCTCCAAATGGAGCTGCGCCAGAGAGGAGACCAACAGACGCTGGCCTGAGGCCTACGCTCAGACACTCCTCATGGTATGACATGCAGGGTGAACCATAACATTGCTCTCATTACTGAGGGCTAGAGAAAGCTGGAGACCCCTGAGGATGTGAAGAGAGACAGGTCACCTTGGGGGATGTGCCAGCTCTTAGGTGAGCAGTGGTATTACACACTTTGGTGACTCTGGGGCCTATCCCACATGCGCCATGTCAGGCAGAACTGCAGGCTTCACTCATCCACCTCCTCCTGAAGCTGCACATCATGGCTGCGTGCAGCCCCTGCACACCGAGGGCTGCAGCTAAGCCCTAAAATGCTGCCCAGATTAGCAGGTGTGGGTATGCAGAGCTGGGGGGGGGGGGGGGGTAACTCGATCTGGAGTCGCTGATAGTTAGCACAGCTCAGCAAATGTCAGATGTGAAAAAGGGATCTGCAGCAATCTAGCACAGCAGTTAGCTCACGGTTCTTAACCAGCCAGGGTGCAACAAACAAAGGGAACCTAAAATCAATAAATATAACTAATCCCCATTCCTCCTTGTCAAAATCTTTTGCTTGCTTTTTATTTTTTCCTTTCTTTTTTTTTCTTTCTTTTGTTCTTTCCCAGTTCAATCTAACACAGGGGGAAGAATTCCAAGGGGGATTAAGGACCCTTCCTGTTCCTCATGCTACCTAGGATGTCCCGACAAACACATAAACACCCACCCTGCCATGTAGTGACGTTTTCTGGACGCTTATATTACTGCGTGGCCTGAGGTAACACCTGCAGATTAACAAACAACATGCCCAGTCTCAGGCTGCAGCTATTCTGGATTACTCTTTGCAGGTATATTTTGGATTACATTTGCAGGTAGCAGGTAGTGGACGGCTAAACCAGCAATTAGATGCTTAAGTTCGGCCTTGCGAACATGCAAAACTTTTTAATATTTTTGCTGCTCCCTACATCAGGATGATCAGATACTGTTCTAATTACTGTTTATCTGGATTAGACCCACAAAGCTGAGATTTGGGCAGCTAAATGAATCAGGACGGGGCCTGATTCCGTTACGTGTTCGTTATGAATCAAATCTGCTGAAGGCCCCAAGCACTTATGACTTAAGTAAATCCCCTTGACCTCAGTGCGTTGTGAACATGCACAGAAGTGTGTGGCTGAACGGGATTGTTTACTCCAACAGTGTGAACCTGCGCGTGCCAACAAGGCGATCGCTAACGAAGAATTGTCTTGGCAGACCTCGATGACATTAATTGAAGTGTTAATTGAGAAACAGCCAGCCAAAACACTCCAGTGGTGGAAAATGCAGGCACCGTAAGGTAGATGATTCACCAGTTGTATTGTAAGTTGATGGCATAGCTCAGATAAAACAGTCAAAACTCTTCTTTTGACATTTTTAATCGTGACATTTTTATTTTCATCCAAATGTTCCTTCTTGAATTCGCGCTGCGTTTCAGGTGAGTGCTGCCTGAACACAAGAGGCAGGTGTAGGAGTGTACGGCTTACCCACGGCCCGGAGAGATTTTGCTTAACTGAACGTAGGTGATCTCTGACTAGCTGCTATCTATAGCTCCCCTTGACAGTAGGTTGGCTTTTTTCTTGGCCTGTAAATTACTGGACACAGGTGGGAAATTTATTAGCATAAGTTAGGAAGCAGCACTTCATCCACCTCCCTGCTGCAGGCATGTTGTAGGGAGTCGGCTTTCTCTGAAGCATTAGCCTGAACCCAGCAAAACCACTGAGACCTGTGCTTCATTGTGCATCCTGCCACATCTGCCCTTGTGCTAAGAGTTAAACATATGGGTCACAGTTTTCCTGGATGAGAGCCCAACTCCTGAAGGTCCTTGAAGATTTGGCCAGACAAAACTTGTCAAATGATATGGTGCAATTATGATGGCTGCTCCGAAAGTAATGCCTCCTATTTTATTATGTTGGCCCATGATGTCAGAGGCAGATGTTGGCAGTACGGCAGAAGTTGAACCTTCCCACCAATATTCTGTTACATGTTGTTGCTGCGCGACAGATGGCAGCAGAGGGGCAGTCTGATAGAGTGGCATCTGACATGGAAGTGCATATGAAGCAAAGGTGTAGAATTGAATTCCTCCATGTGGGAAAAATGGCTCCCACTGACATTCATTGTCACTTGCTGAGCATTTCTGGAGACCAAACAGTGGATGTGAGCACAGTGAGGTGGTGGTGGTGGTGTGTTTCAGCAGTGGCGACAGTGGCAGTGGGGCACCTCCACTGGTGCAGATTTTGACAAGCGTGGCATGCAGGCTCTCGATCATGCCGGTGAAAATGCACACCTAATGGTGATGACTGTGTTGAAAAACAGTGTTTTGTAGCTGAGAGTTTGCTCTATCAAATAGTACGAACAGTGCTATTGTGCTCTTTGTATCTGTTGCAATTTCCATGGAAATTAATTCGAGGCATTACTTTCAGAGCAACCTATATAGTATAACGGGGTTCTGCTCTTTTCCATTAGCAACTGCGGTGGCTGGGCGCTGCTAGTCAGCACGCGTCCACTCATCAACAGGTACACATGTATCCGTGACACCGCCCCGCCGCTTTACAAGTTGCCCAGAGCCCCGACACCAGCATTGCTCGCACAAACACCACCACAACCGCACGCTTTTCCTTCCTAAATCGCCGCTGAACAAAGGGACGCGACGAGCTCCGCAACGACCAGAGGCTTCCCGCGGCCGCGGGGTCCCCCTGCCGGACACGACGGGCACCGCGCCTCTCCCGCACGCCGCAAGGGGGCGCCACAGCACCGCGCCTCGGGCGCGTCGCTTTGCGCTGCGTGGAGCGGGGAGCAGCCCGGAGACGGGACCCGGGACGGAGTGTTATGGGCTCGGCATTCCGAGGCGTAACCTCACACCATTATTTTTATTGATTGATTGGTTGACTGATTGATTGTAGATAGGGCAGTGGAGGTAGCAGAAGCTTGGGGTGAACTCACACAACCGAGCGAGCACCGAGATCCGTAGGCAGCTCTCCCCGAATGCTGGCGGCACAGATGGTCTCACTGCCTCCAAGGGGCCGCCGGTGCCGCCCCTTGTTGCCGTGGGGGTGAGCGGGGCGCTCTAGATTTGTAACGTCCCTCGAGGAGCTTGGCAGCGTCTATTTGAATGACAATGGGGCGTGGGGCAGGCGAGGTGGAAGGATGCCTCTATGTGCTCCTGGCAGCAGCGTTCTCTTCTCCCCTATCAATATCCTTTCTCCTGCGTCGGAAGGACTAAGGGATAATGTAATCTTTATGCGAGTTTGGACTTTGCCTGATTACCAGCTGAGCCTGATTGCACAAGCCCTGCAGTCTCTGTGGGAAACAGCCCAGACAGCACGGAGAGGCTGTGCTTGGTTCGTTCTGCCTGCGCTGCCGCTGCTGAGCCCTCCATTTCATGGTGAGCTGAAGATTGTAGACTCACAGCTTGGGCTGGAAGGAACCTTAGAGACCTTCCAGTTCCAACCCCCTGCCACAGGCAGGGTTGCTACCCACGAGATCAGGCTGCTCAGGGCCCCATCCAACCTTGTCTTGACCACCTGCAGGGATGGAGCACCCACAGCTTCTCTGGGCAGCCTGTGCCAGTGCCTCATCACTTTCTCAGTGAAAAATGTTCTCCCTGATGTCTAATCTAAATCTCCCCTCTTTTAGTTCGTCAGTTCAGCAGCCTGCCTGTCCTCCTCCATTGTAGGAGCACTTGGATCAGAGAGCCTGGAGATTCAGATCTCCATCCATCTCAGAACTTCTCCAGAGTTCATGCGAAGTTTGGGCTTTTGGGCTTGTGTAATTTTCATGGCTGATTAAAATACGGGGTTTTACTTGCTTTCTCTGACCCTTTTGTAAGAGCTATGATCCAAGTTTAAACATCAGAGATAAACTGGAAAGACTGTGATTCCACATTGGCTTGCAGGGCAATTATGGAGTGGTTTACAATCATCCCTGCTCAGCTAGATGTTTCTTTGGTGGCCTCTGCCACACAAAGGAATTATCACAATTTCTGAAGCTCAGTGAAAATGCTTGACCTTGGCTTGAAATGAGACCTCTGGCTATTGACCCCAGAAAAAATTAGGAGAGAGGGAGGGAGCTGCTCTCTGCCTGCAGCAGTTGTAGTTTCCAGTTGGCTCCACCTGCTTTTTGGGGGCTGTCAATTGAACTCTCCATCCAGCCTCTCTGCATCATCTCCCCAGCCTGTGAGTGACTAGGGATGTGCAGGACTTAAGCTCCATCATCTTTGGGGCTCTCATTGTAATAAATGGAGTTTTTTTTTCCTGAAAATCTCCAAAAGCCACCTGGACACGGGACTGGGCACCCTGGGCCAGATGGACCCAGAAGGTCCTGCCAACATCACCCATACTGCAATTCTGTGGTTCTGTGAGGTGTCAGTTGCTGTTATACTGCCTAACAGTCACACTTCACCAGAGCACAAGCCCATCCTCTGTAATCTCATACGTTACATGCTCCAGGCTTATCACCACCTGAGTTGATGCTTTCAAGTTTTTTGACATCCCTCTGGAGCTGGAGAGGTACACCAAGGCACATCCAGCTGCTGGCAGCTGCTCACCCAAACATCAAGGGATGGAGCTCAAGCAGAGGTGGCTTGGTGGCACAGGGACACAGCCTGGCACAGACCCATCCCTCCTGCAGCACTGCAAGCACGGGCAGCGCAGCGGTGTCCTGTGCTGAGGCACAGATGGTCTGAAAGAGACTCTTGTACGTGACAGAGCAAAGCATTATGTGCAATTCTGAGAGAACTTTATTAGACCTAAGTGCTGTTTTTTTCAGTGTGCTGTTTCCAAACTTAGCTGGTAGCAGCTGCACAGGAAAAAGGGATAGGCACCAAGAGTAGGATCTCTCCGCACTTATCAAGCTCTTCTTACAGCTTTGGCACGTCTTGGATATGCCCACAATGAGAAGTTTGATCAGTCCTTCTGGGACATAATGTACCTGGAGCGGGATGGCTCACAGCCCGAGCTGCTTATTTTCATTGATCTGAAATTCATTTTGCTGCAAAGTGTTTTCATTACATACGAAACTTCTGTGCCGAAAAGACAGAGAAAATCTAAGGAAGCTCAATACTCCTGGACTTCAGCTAACCCTTGGTCACCTCCTGCCTGTTAACTTTTCATTTTCTGGACTGCTGGGGTTTTTAAATTTCCCTCCCTTGCAAACAAGTTGCAGTGTTCCGGCTGAAAGCATTGCTAGAAAGCAAATACTTCAGAGCCCTGTCGTTTTTGCCTAACTTAGAATTCAAGTGTTTTGCTTTTGAAAGCTCTGGGGCCTATGCTCAATGGTTTGCCAGCTGGGTTTTTAAGAGCAATGTTTGTTTTTTCTTCGTGGTGCCCTGCAGTTGTGCACATGGTCAAAGTTCGAGGCTCAGCCAGCTCATCTCTTGGCTTACTGTGGGGCTGGGCTCTAGCATCCATCCCACAGGCTTCTGAACCACACTCAGGGATTATGGCCATAATGCTGGATGTAAAGCATGGGTGTTGTCCTGCAGACCTGAGGGAAGAGCCTTCTTACGGTATCCCACTGCACCTGGAGGAAAGCTGCTCTCCGGCTTCACACACCTCTCTACCTGACAGCTAAATAAAGACAGCATTTGTTAGGGTATGGCAAGGCTCGTGGGGAAATGTAATTGAACAGAAAGATCAAATGGAGACTTCAGCTGAGGAGCCTATTTGGGAAATCGGTTCCTGACCCTCCTCATTTCAGCTGGTGCTGTTTCAGAGCAGCGAGGAGCATGCTGTGCTTCTGATCTGGGGACTTTTTGCGAGGCAGCTGCAGAAGCCTGACACGTTTCCCTTCAGATATGACCCCATTAGTGGTGGGAAGGACAGGAAAGCACAAATGGAGCCAGGAGCTGACCTGGAGAGGAAGGTGGCAAGACTCAACTCGGGGAGGCAAGTGGGGGTTGTGATGCAGAGGAGAAGTAAGAGGAGCTCTGTGTCTGGAGGGGCTTGCTGTGCTTAGGTGGGAGCCCAGTGTTATCATTTAAGAACTGTCTGACCTGGTGTGTGGCAGTAGGATGGCAACTGGGAAAGTTGCCATGTGCCAACAGTAGCTATCCTTGTGTGCTCCTGACTTCTGTCGGATGTTTGATGTGTGGTGGTGTGCGAAGGAACCCGCCTCTCCATTTTCAAAGGCCAAGCCAATGGAAGTGGCCTTGGGCTTGTCGTGAGGTTGATGTGTGGTCACCTCCACCTTGGAGCTACTCAGCCTTCTCCAAAGTGAGGAAAAAAGTCAGAAGATTGTTGGGTGTTTGTTTAAATGGTGTTCCCAAGAGCTCTGTCTATGTAAAGATGGAAACAGAAGCACTCAGCCCTCTGAGGTTATAGCATTCCCTTGCTGCACATTCTTTGAGGAGATATTCTCAAAGAAGAGGAACGGGTTAGCCCATTGGGGCCAACACAGTCTGGTCTAGTACCAGATCTGGAGGTTGGTGGCCCTGCCTGTGGCAGGGGGGTTGGAACTTGATGATCCTTGGGGTCCCTTTCAATCCAAGCCATTCTGTGATTCTATGATTCTATGAACTGCAGGTTTTGGGCATCTCTTCTGGCAGCAGGGCCTTTCCAGAGGCTGAGCTGAGGAACCTCACCCCTGTTCCTCCAGTTTCAGACCAAAACCTCTTCACAGAATTCACGTCAGATCTGGCTACAGCAAACACTTCCACTCAGGTTTTAGGCTGATTTGATGACAAGCTTTCTTTTAAAACAGCCTCAACAACACATCGGTTGAAGGTTATTTTTTAAATTGCACAGCTGAATGAAAATGAAATGACCTGTGAGGGCTTTTGAAAATTATTATTTTTTTTTAATTAGTTGGTTTGGAGTCATCCTTAGTAAGTGCCTCATAGCTGGCTCGATGTGGGTCTGCCGCCTGCCTTTGTGTGCGGGTGCATATGGTCTCAGTGGATGTGTATAGAGTGGAAGCAGTCCTGTTCCATAGGTCCCCTGTGCTCAGGTTTGTGTTTGTGTACTGGGAGAGTTAATGAGAACAGACTGCCTTTCTTTCCCTGTGTTCCCCAATCCCATCTGTTCAAACAAAAGGCTGAAAGGGAGAGAGAGCCGAGACCCTGCTGGTCAAGAGGGGATGGATAATAACACATATCCTTGGGCTACATTTCAGCACATGCAACCCTTTCAAGCTGTGCTAAAGCTTTTATTCAGGCAAGAGAAAGAACAACCAATATAAAATAAGTTTCTTTTTTTTTTTTTTTTTCCTTTTAAAAAGCTGTATCAGGCCTGAAGGATGCTACATTCCGTTCTATTCCTCCAACATTTTATAAAGCTCGATTATCAAAAAAGAGTCTAATGCAGCACTGATTATATTTGTGCGTGTACAGACGGAGCACGGTATTGGGATAGAGCAAGCAACATATGCAGAGGGACCAGGGATGGCTTAGGAAGTCAATTTTCACTGTGTTTGCACATGGTAACAGTTCCAGATTCGTGTAATTAACTATACATCAAAAGGGTGTGAAGGAAGATATATTCCTTTCCACCTTGGGGAATCGATGGGTACTTTGCAATTCATGGTTAACCCCCCGTTCGCATATTTGTCATTACGGTCATGCCAAACAACTCATCTGGAGATCAAAACAGCTTTCTCGGGGACTGTTACAGCAGGAGCAGCACAAGAGATGGCACCTCGAGTCCCACAGCAGGCACCATGCAGCAGAGAGGGATGGAGCCCTGGATGGCAGCCCTCTACCAACCATTCCAGGGACATCGTAATGGTTTACGGGAGAAAAATGGTCTCAAATGCCATTAGTTTAATGCTTCATAATGTCGTTGCGTCTGTTTTAAATGCAATCACGGAGCTCAGGGGGCACCTGGGACTAAAATAAAATAGGAGAAGAGCTTGCAGAAATGTTACGATGGAAAAAAAGGCAGGGGAGTCTTTGGAGAGTGTAGAGATGAGATTCGCCAATTCATGAAGCAGGGAGCACACAAGTAGCCGTTGCTGGACAGTTAGAAGGATATTCAGCACGAGAACTGAATGCGCTCTGACTGTCATAAACCCAGCAGCCATAGAATCAGTCTTCACGAGAAGGAATTTGCAAAACACAGGGCTTGAGCCTAGCTGGTAAAGTCAAGCAAGATTTCCAATGTTCTGCTAGCAGTTCTGAGCCATTTTCAGAAGCGATGCACAACTGATCCCACAAAATGTGTCCGACAGCCCTCAGCAGTCAGGAGTTTCTTGACCTGCATCTGGGTACCCAGCCTATTGGTGCTTAGCTCTCACTGCTGGGAGCCGGAAACAGTGAAGCCGGTCAAAACCAGGGAACCAGCTGAATCTGACCTGCTCGTGCCAGTAGAGATGCAATCAAATATATTTACTGAGCATCTAGTTTAAGTTGTAGTTGTGCTCATGTAAGCTTCAGAAATCCAAGTGTCTCACATCTCATTTCAGTCACACAGGTGGAGCTGTTTCCTTCTGGATGAAATTCTTCTGTGGTTGGTATGTTGTGCTTCAAGCTAAGCAGGTATACACTCCGGACTGACAGGAGATGTTTCCTTCCAGTACTCATCACTTATTCTTCTCCAGGGTGGGATTAAACAAGGTGTGGGGTTCATCACACTGGCCAGCACCGATCCTTTGCACACCTTGCTTCTTGAATCCTGACAGCTGGGAGCAACATGGTGCTTTGTGTCGATGCCAAGGGCTAATCTGAAATAGAAAATTTGCAGAAGCAACACATCTTCCCACAGAGGATGTATCTAATATATAGAAGGCACACTGTGGCCAAAGGTAGACCCCTTGAGCCTGGCCTCACTCAGTGCTATTGAGATATGAGCAGGATGTGCCTCTGCCGGATTCATCTATCAAGCAATTGCAGCAGGTGATTTCTAGGGATTAATGTTGTGGTGTGCTATTGCAGAGGCTGCAAGGAGAAGGGGTCATGGCAGTAGTTGGTTTACTGAAAAGACAGAAAAAATGAATGTGATGGAAATAGGGCCTTTAGTAATGCAGATAGGTGTAAATCAATGGGTGGGTTGCTTTCAGCTCCTCTGTTTTCTTTCTGTGACAACTATCTGTAGAAAACAAGGAAACACAATTTTTGACAAGGCTTTTGATGAGGCTGGCTGCATTGTAAGGGTCTGTTCTCGGCCTCTTACAACTTTGCCAAAAGTA
Source organism: Alectoris magna (assembly GCA_030625065.1). NCBI lineage: Eukaryota > Metazoa > Chordata > Aves > Galliformes > Phasianidae > Alectoris > Alectoris magna. Next base: position 116,135,413 of record CM060560.1, read on the forward strand.
GAGCTGGAGTCTGAGGACTTGCCCTAGTGGATGGTTTGGATTGGGGCAGAGGAATTTAATCTGAAGCAGCTCAGAAAGTGTTTCTCAGAAAGAGGCGAGAGAAAAGGAAACAGATGTATCTGTGGTTTAAAAATGACTTACAGCACCTTTCTTTGAGATGATCTAAAGATTCTTTGGAGCAGTGACTGGAAGCTTGGTTGGAAAGGGCCTCCACTGCGGGGGATATGATTTCTGTCATCTCCTGAAAAACTGCTCCAGTTTGGCCAGCTTGTGAGCCCCTTAAGAAAATCAGCGTAAATCTCATTTGCACATGCCCAATAGAATGTTTTCAGAGTTTAACGGCCAAACTGTCTGTCCTTGGTGTACATGTCCACTGTGTGTGGCCCATCACCAAGAAGCAAAGGAATGTGCAGTTCTGAGCTGTGTTTGCCTTGCCATTTGCTTATGTGAGGGTGAATGTGGTGCTGCCACAAGAAGAGAGCATGGATCATGCTAGTACAGCTGAGAGGAACGCAGGGAAGTTTATTTTAGTAATATCCAAAAGAGTAATTAGATGGGCTTACAGCTTCAGGAATCACAGAGCAAAGAGAGGTGTCAACAAGGTAGAGATACTTCTTGTTTCAGATGAAATAGGTCAAATTCTTCCTTTAGTTCCTGGTATGCATATACATATACATACATATATATATATAGTAAATTGAATATTTTTCAGTGCAGACTACAAAAAAAAAAATTAAAAAAAAATTGAGAGACGGTTATGTGATCCCCAAATATATTACTTGAACTTGATGTATCAGCAGGCTTCCAGCACAAGGCTTTAGGAAAGCAGAGCGTACACTGGCATGCATTCAACACCCTTTCTGGGAAATAACTCTTCCTTTGGCTGCCACTCAAACAGTGTTTTGCACCTTACCCGCTTTCCAGGAATACTTGTAGTAGCAAGCCTGTTGGTGTAAAGATATCTAGGTCTGCAGAGGTAACATTTTTATATGGGGAAGAACAGGTGAGTGGGATGACAGGTGGCTTGGAGCGACTTTGGAGTAAGCTGGAGTTTTGAGCTGAAGGCTGAACAAGCAAAACTGTGTATTTCTTATGACAGAAATGATGTGCCTGAAAGAGAAGTTAACATCGCCAGATAGTCAAGAAAAAATGTGTTCAAAGGGATACATCAAAGATATTCAGGAGCTGGAAAAATCAAAGAGAAGAGCCAAAGGTGTTTCATGTTGGCATCAGAAGTCCGGTGACATCAAGATAGCTGATGAATCTTTGCAGATATCTAGATATAAGTTACAGAAATAGAGAGAATGGCAGGAGAGAAATAGTAAGATTACTGTGAGTGAAATGTGAACAGAAATGCAGGTTTATGTGAAAGCACGAAGAGAAAAAATAGAGTAAGTGTTGAAAGTCTGGCCTGGGTTGAGCACCAAGGATATGACTGACAGCAGTCAAACTGAAGAAAATGCTACTGACGTCAGGCCTGAACTTCAGCAGTGTCCCAGCACAGATATGAGCTCTGACAACGAGGATGGCAGTAAGGCATGTTGAACATGCCATTCACCTTCCAGTTGTACTGTCAGGACAACAGGTGTCCAAGAGATTCCCAAAAAAAGGAACAGGAAACACTGGGCACCGACCTTGCTTTACGGAGGATTCCAGCCTTGGTTTATGGAAGCTGAAGCGACCAAGAGTCTGAGGCAAAAAATCCACCCATAAAGTCTACTGACTTTGAAGAGGTGTGAGAAACCCATTCAAAAAACTGTATATTTTTAATAATCAAGTGGAGCCCATGTATAAAGATGCAATCTTACTAGCTGCAATATACCTGACACCAAAATATCTGTATTCCCCAATCTATTGGATTAGCTAGTGAAATACATAATGTAGAAAGAGGTGGAGCTTGATTCAGAAGGATACTCCAGCGCTATTACGGTGCAGAGTGCTATCACAACCATGTGAGTTGTCATGCGGTAGATCAATAGGAAGCTGAAGAACAAGAAAAAGGCTGACAAATTTGATTGGAATCAGAGGTCCTGGAGATTCAAACACATAAAAATCCAAGATAAAATAAACATTATGTGATTCAAGGAAACAGGAGTTGCTAGTATGCATCCTTGTTATAGGAAATATCGAAGTTGCAAAAGGTGAGATTGGCCCTACCACAGCAGGAAGACTGTTATCAACTACAGTTGTCAGGTGAATGCACGCAATGAAGACATAAGCATCCCTCTTCTCACAAAAATAGTAAAAATGAAGCTGGAGTGAGACAGCCATCTTATTTTCAGGAGCCTAAGACAAGGACGGCAAAATCATGATAAGATGGTTGGTGTAACATGGCCTCAATGACAGACTTACTGCTCCTTACCAGCCACTCTGTTATGCTCTCTCAAAACAAAACTAAAGACACAATAAGCTTGGCATTGTTGGACCAGTTAATCCAGAGACTGACCTGATGTTTCTACTTTCTGTAGTTGTTTATTCTGTGCCACAAGGATGCCAATAGCTTTTCCTATTATGTGGTGAACCATATTTGTAATTGGTTTTAGTAGCAAGCAAACAAGTACAGCTGGATTGCAGCACATATGGAAACTCACATCATACTCTGCCATCCATTTCAGGAGTGAATGATGGTGACCTCCATTGGGATCTTGGATTCTGTGTAGCTGCTGAAGGCCCCAGCCTTTAACTCTCATTCAGTGATTAATGAGAGTTCCTGCTCTTGTAGCACAATGACCAGCAATAAAGCAGGACTAACCCACAGCTTTGAATCAGAATGGCCTGGGATGCTGAATTGCTTGAAAGCTGCCTCCCAGTTTGGTGGATGAATCTAATAGGGCTTCAGTAGCTTAACTGATTACGGCTAGGCACTGTTCTGCTCAGCTCTCTTTCTCTGCTTCAGATATCGCTGCTAGAAACAGTAATTAAGAGCCCCTTGTGGTTGCCCCAGACTGTAGTAGCCAGTTCTTGTTTCTCCAGAGGCACACACCGGAGTACCCAAGTCACCTCATGGAAGTGAGCAAGTACCTGTGCCCGTCAAGAGTTTAGGTACCTCCCATAGATAGAGTGAACTAGCTGAGGCTAGGTAGGTTAGATCCTTTTACTGCTGATAGTTCTCAGTCTGAACGTGTAAAGGGTGGAAGAAAGCACTGATGTCTCCCGAGAGGATATGAGACATGGAGAAATACCAGACTGACTGAAAGTTCCAGAGAAATGGCTCTGTTGGTATCAATCAAGCCAGAAGCTGCAGCTCTTGGAGAAACTCGAGGATACACCATGCATAGAAAAAAAAAAAGTATCCAGTCTGGTATAGACACTTCTCTGATTGTGATGGTGGTATAACTTCCACTTGACAGAAATTCCCCTGCTGAAGATGCTATTGTTTTGAATCCAATTATCTTTTACAAGGTTCTTCCATTCTTCCAATACACCTAATCATCCTTATCTTAATGCGCTTTTCCTTTCTACATTGTCATGTAAAATCCATTTCCTTTCAATTTACTCAGATCTATCTGCATCCAGATTATTGCAACTTGGATACAAGGTAATTAAATGTGGTTTGTCTGAGTAGAAAGGCAGTAAATGCTATTACGGCTTGTTTATGCTAGCAAGCAATGCAGGTTTCTCTGTGCTATTCTGCCAGTGTCTTAACTTTACCCTAGAAAGGCTGTGTTTCAGGCCACATGCAATCTTCTCCATGCATTTTGTCCTTGGGCTGTCTTCTGATATTCCTGAATTAAACCTGAAAACCAAGAGGCATTGCAGACTTTGACATCAGTCCCACTAGGATCTGTCTCAGTATCTCGTGTTATACTGGCTCTTGCCTGAACTTCTATTTCTGATAGGAACATTTAAAGACTGCTAATTCTATCTGCATGGTTAAAAAGGTTACGGGGTTTTTTTTTACCCTTTGGCCAAGATGTGGTCTGGTGTTAGAATCCCCGCGCTACTGATGGGACTTGACCATGGGCATTGTCTTCCTATAATACCATGTACTCTGGAAGCCTGTAAATCCTATTTCGCATAGTAGTTTCACATTTTGGATGCTGTTGAGGAGGAAGTTGTTTGGTAGCAAAAGTCCTGTATGTCTTGAAACTATACAGAGGAGATATTAGGAGCGTCTGTAGGTCAAGCATTCTCTGTAAGTCCACCACTGAGAGTTGCTTTAACAGTGATTCAAGAAAAGGTCAAGTGAGTCAAATTCACCTCTACAGAGCAAGGTTCTCATCTTGCATACTGTTACAGCGTGAATGGAGTAGGGAAGCCTTGCACTGATTTACTTTGTATGTTGTATGAAGCTACATCATGGGTCAAGAAATCTGGCAGCTCCTTCTCAAGAAATGCTTTGGTGTTGAGGAGCATTGTGTGGGGAGCCCTGGACTGGGAGAACCTGGAGGGCTGCTTGTTTTGAAATCCACGCTTCCTCTGCTATAAGGGTAAATGAGAGACTATAGACTTTGAGATGTATGTATGACTATGTACAGAAAAGTAATTTAAACCTTTGAAGACCCTTTCTCATTCCACTAGGTCTTCACACTCTGTTATTCCCACTGAGAAATCAGGAAGGATTCCACTTCTGGAAACACCATACCTACCTGAGTAGGAAGACCTGTCCCACTCTGGAGACGGCCTCTGGCCATAGAACTTAGCCTGGTCTGCTTGTACTGGAATTATTTCAATAATTACATAAGATATCACTCTACAAGTGCTTATATCTGAGGCACTTTTGAACACCTGAGAAGTCCCAATGGAATGGACTTAGAAGACAGTTGACTGTTTCCTTAATAGGATGCTGATAACTCTCATACTCTTCTGTTCTTGCTTCTCCTCTTTTAGTCACCACTTTAAACTCCTTTTCCCCTTCCTTATTTTTTCTCCTTTCTGCATCTCGAGTCTATGGTATCTCAAATTTTGTTAGGTTTTGGTGACCAGTATCTCTGAAACTAAACTCTCAAGTCTGTCATCAGTTCTTTCTCTCTTTAGACACTTGTCATTTTCATCTGCAGCTAATTGCTAGATCCATTTGACCATCCTGCTGTACATAATCGACTTCATACTTTTGGTTACTCTCACAGTTCTAAGTGTCTCAATTGAGATCGGTAGAAGTACCGTAGATGTACCATTGTTTGACATCAGAGTCCAACATTTTAGCTTTCAGGAAAACTGCATTTGTTTTGACTATTGACCCCAGGAACAAACTTTCCTCCCTCCTGATCCAAAAGATCATATATACCTTGTTCCACTGGCCCTCTGGGGACTCACCGAACAGAAAGTTATTGTGTCTGGAGCCAAAAAGACTGAGGCTTGTGAGAACTGGTCAGCTGTCAAAGATTCATTTCCTTCAGAGCATGTGTGTAAGAACAGTTGCACTGAGCCAGGCTGAACATCCACCTAGTTCAAACTTGGGCAAAATCCATGTGCCTGGGGGATATCATAACAATGGAGGTATATATGATCATTTCTGCTGCAGGTCTGCTGGCCTTCAGCCACCTATGGCTTGAGGATAGCCTGAGCTGAAAGCAGCTTTTGCACATCTAGAGATCCTTGACAGATTGCTCTTCTGTGAGCTTCTGTCCTTAAACCTCTTTAATATTTTTGTTTTCCCAGTCTTCCAAGGAAAGAGTTCCACAGCTTTACTGCACATGATGTGACAAGACACCTCCTTTTGTCTGGTTTGAACCTGGCACTCAGCAATTTTATTTGATGCCACCTGCTACAGCGGAAGGCAGTGCACAACTTCTCACCACTTTCTTGTTAACTGGGACACAACGTCTTTCTGTAAAATGACATTTCACTTGGTCATTTTTACTCAGCTATTCTTCTAGGAAGCCTGCTCTGTACTTTGGCTTATCCACGCTGACTTTTCTCAGATGCTTTTGTAGTAATTCCGTGTTTTACTGAGAGGCCGTAGGGCCAGAGCTACGTGCAGTTTTCAAGATACAGACTTACCCCGATTTTGTACAGTGGCATAATTGTACTCTCTGTCTTGATTTCTACCTGCTCTGCTCTTTCTACAGCGATAATATCTAACATTTCATTTTCCTTCTTCCATGCCACCAAGAACCAAGCTGATGTTATCAAGAAACAATATATCATAACTACAAGATCTTGTTTCTATGGCTAGCTCAGGACCTATCAGCTGAACGTGGAGTCAGAAATATTCTTCCCTGCGTGCACCACTTTATCACTTCGTATAGATTGAATTTCTTGTGCTATTTTATCAGTCTTGTACAGTCCTTCTGCAATTTTTCATGGTAAATCTTTGTCTGTATTATCCGGAATAACAAAATTCCAATACAGGCTTGTGGCTACATCCTAGGGTGACATAGCCCTGCATATAGGGTCATTTCTGGAAAAGTCTTGAAGCCTGTCTTAAATCCTGGAATTGCTCAAATGAGCAGAAAAGAAAAATCAACATTGAAAATAGTGAGTCTGAAAGCCTGAGATGTGGGGAAGGATTGTTTTTGTATGTCTACACACAGCCATCCTGCTTTCTGCTCTGGTTTTCTTTCCATTTTCTTTCTTTGTGGTTATTTTGCCTGTGAGCTCAAGCTGAGCCCTAGTCCCGAGGTTTGCAAACCTTTCTGCCACTTCCATGTGCAAAAGTTCTAAGGAAGGAGATTGAGGGGACTTCACTGAAGGGTAGAGAATGTGTGACAAACCCCTTTTCTTTTGGTCATTGAGAAGGTGTTCCTGAGCCAGTCTGTCACTTTAGCCATGATTAAATTCTATTTACTGACCCCTTCCAGTTCTCCCCTTGCGTGGTGTCTGTCTTTTCCTGGACCGAACTCGTTTCTAGCCCAGAGCAAGCTGCTGCCTCTGGCTTGATAGAGAAGGTTCTTCCCTTCTTCCCATGCTAGCAGCTCTACCTAGCTGCTGATATCCTTCCTCACTGCTCCACCTGCATATGCCCCAGGTTCACACAGCATTCCTCACCTTCGTACCCCACCACTGTCATGCAAAATCCCTTGCCTCGTGCCCAGTTTCTTACTGATGTGGCCCCCTCTGTATAGCTGACATGGATGGTTCTGCCTTTCTTTAACTCCGTGCTCTTTTTCTTTGATTTAAGCACTTGTGTTATCATCTTCTTTCATCCCTTGCTCCAGGACGGTAATTGTCCCCAAAGCAACTTTCTTCAGTTATCTTCCATATCTTGGTGAGGAACTCCAGTGCTGCAGCCCTGGACGGCAGGAGCAGGGATGGCTACAGTTGTGGGCATGATATCAGATCACCTCTGTAGCCACGAAACTCATGGCTGAGGAAAGACAGAGAAGCACTGAGCTGCTTATGGAGGAGCCTGGCCTGGGGTCCACCGAACCATGCAATGGGGAGCTGAGAAAACTGTGTTAGGCAGCCCAGCTTTGAGCCTGCGCTTATGTGCCTGCAAGTGGACTGGGTCTGATCTCTGTTTCACTCCAAGCCTGAGTTATTCCAGCCCAGTGACTCAATTTATTTCTGTCTCTGCTCCTGACATTTCTCTTTCAGGTGGCTGCTGCCTAGTTTTGGGTGGGGCGGTGGGCTGGGGTGATTCATGTTTCCGAGCTCTTATCGGCATCAGTATGATGTTCTGCTTTTCTTTTCTGTCATATGGCATCCCGCTCCCCACCCCGCCTTTCCCTCCCTCCGCCGTCTCCCAGAGGAGGCGACAGACGGTCCTGTAATTTGGTTCCATTCGCTCGACTGGAGCAACACCTGCCCCCCTCTCTGGGGACAGGAGAGTCTCATCCCAAACCGCGCGAGGAGCCAAAGACAAATCTGAAGCCCACATGCAAATAGAGCCCAGGATAAAGCGACGTGGCCGATCTGGGCAGGGAAGGCAAAATCCGTCGCCAGGGGAAGAGATGGCAAAAACAGAATTGCCTCTGAAGAAATAAATAAGAAGTGCCAGGAGATTGCCTTCGCCTTTTGGGTCGGTTGCTATTGTGGTTATCGATCTGTCCCACCCTGGAGAATAAACGGAGAGTACTGAAAAATAATGGCTGATATTAGAACGTATTTATTCCCGCTAAAAGGACTGGGTTAATTGGGTTACAGGATGGCTGGATACGTGAACAGATAGAATGTCTCTGGTATTTCTTCGTGGCTGTATAATGGAAAAGATTCATCTCTTTGTTGAATTTCATACACAACATCCCCTTCAGCTCCCCACCCCCCTGTGTCTCTCCCTCTCTCACACACGCATACACTCTTTGCTAGAAACGCAGCAAAGATATCAAATCGTAGCCAAGGCCCTCAGTATTTCTCTGCTGCAAATATAAGTGGTAATATACTACCTGGTTCACACGAGGAATAAGACACTACTTTGTGCTGCAGTCCCACGGAAATCAGTGTGTTTATTTGTAGAGGTTACTTTTGGCTTGCTGATTGTCTGCAGTTGCTGTATCAGAGTCTGGATCTGTTTGCAGGTTTCGTCTGAATCTGTTAGGTACCCAAATTCCCTAACAATATCAGTGCAAATGCATTTTGTTTCTGATATCTGTTTGTATCTACATAGGTCTGTAAATGTATTGAAACGTCTTATTTTATGTTTGGAAGATGTTGGGTATCCGTGGTACTGGGCTGTTACAGATCTATACTATACATTCAAAGTGCTTTCTGTACATGAGTGCTGGAGGTTTCCATTCCATGTTTTATATATAGTGCTGAATTGGACTTAAAACACTTATTTTAGCCCTAACTAGTGCTCTGGAGTAGTGCTCTGCCTTCTTTGTCTTTGAATGTGCTTTCTTTCTTAGTCTGCAGGATGAACTCCTCTTTAAATGTGAAAGAACGATACCTGAGCTTCAATGTTAACTTTAATCACTACAAAGCCTAGAAACATTAGCTCCTTCTTTCTGCCCTGTGATTGTTGGACTGGCTGAACATGATGTAACCTTCCATTGAGCAATCCCATCCTGTTCCAAGATCACTCAGTCCTGTATTGCTGAGGGAACACAGATGTAGGCAAAGTAACTTTGATTACATAATTAGAATTTATCACTCTGTAATGCAGACTTGCAATGAGATGCAGTTTAAGTTGTTTACTCGTCCATAAATCCAGAGTTTAGAGCACTTAGTCATGCAGCCTTTTCATTGTGTTATCCTTGTAGCTTCTTCATACTATTCAGATCTTTCTTAATCTTTTTTTTTTTTTTCTTTTTCTTTAAAGGGGGATGTGGGAGCAAAAACCTACGTCTTGTTTTCAGTGGTCATCAGCTGCTAGATGAGAATGACTTCCTTCTTGATGCCAGGAGGAAAAACAAAAGTGGTTTTGCTGATGTCACGGTGGTGAGAGAACACGAGCAAGGTGGTGAGTGGATGGAAGTGAGATGGATTTTGCAGGGAGAAGCAATTTTCTGTACCAGATAAATAGTCGCGTTCAGAAGAAAAGGGCACATCTTCAGGTCGTGCACCCCAGCCTTTCTGTAGGTTAAAACTGAGGCTGGATCATTCTGCTGTCACCAGAAGCAAAGCCCTTCCTGCCTTTTCTGAGTGCAGTCGTGCTCTCTGTTGTCCTGAGGAATGGTAGGAATGGTTCAGCCCAGAGAAGACTTTTGATTTCCAATCTGAGCAGCACCCAGCCACCTTGGTAATACTCTCATCTGTGCTTGTAGGATAAGTATCTTGCTGGACCAGGAGCCCAGCTCTGCAGCCCTCACTGCAAAGAGGCCATGGGGAGCAAGGAGTTGCAGGAGTGTGCATTGGTGGGGAATCGGCCTCACTGCTGGGGCAAGCAGTGCTGTGCTTATGTCTCTTGGACTCAGGACACATTTGGGCTGCTAATTGCAGCAGACATCACTGTGGGGCCCAAGATAGAGCACCCCTCAGCCTGTGAGTTGATGTTTACACTACTCCAAAAAAGGTGTTTGCAATACCCTTCGTGGTCAGAGGGACACTGTGTTCACATCTCCTTACCCTACAACCCGTGTGCCCAAATAAGCCACTGATGGCTGCAGTCACCGTACTCTCTTCCCTTAAGCATGCATTCCCACACTTGGAAAGGAAAAAACATGTTAATCTTTATACTAAGTTCTCCTGGATGTTGGTATCAGGAAGGCTTGCTGGATGGCAGCACTTGCACTTCAGACTTGACCCGGTGTCCAAACTTTGACAGATGCCAAGAAAGAAGCAGAGCATCTCCAAAGTGGTGGAGTTATTTCAGCACTGGAAGTTGCTGGATTTGATAACTGTGCATTGAAATACCCAGTCTGTGTGTGCCCCCCTGGACTCAGAAAGTGTGCATTGGTAGAAAGTGGAATTAACAGCCTCTCTGACAGGTTTTCTGCATGCAGCATTTCAGCTGGGCAAGACCACACTTAATTAAACCACTGCACAAAGTGTCAGCCATAAAAACGGGAGGGGAGGGAGGGTTTTATCTCTAAAGCGAGTAACAATGGATGTGCTGCTTCTACTGAATGCAGCCTGCCCACGTCCATGGTGATGTTCAAACTGCAGGTAAAATTAACCCCTTGCAGTAAAGAAGGAAAGAATGCAATAAGTCAGGTGACAGCGAGGTCTTGCTTTACTCCGGTAGTAATCTTCCCGTTACTGACTCTGTGTCACATTTCCCCCATCAGGCTTTAGTGGTGGAGCCCTATAAAGGAGAATGGGTGAGGTTCTCGTAAGTAGGGAAAGGACAAGATTATTTGCTTGGTTTCAGTAGAATCAGACCTGCGATGACCGGAATCATAACCAAATTTAAACAAGAGCGAGGAAGTCCACTCCACGCGGCCAAGATGCAACACGTGTGTTTTGGTTGCAAAGTTGGACGTATCAAAGAGCAATGCGGCAAAGCAGGTGCTTCCCAGCATCGGGTTTGGTGTTACAGCCCGAGCCTTAGAAACCTGCAGCCAAGCACAGGCTGTCGTGGGGCGGCGGTGACGGTCGTGCTCCTGTGCCTCGTCCACACGTGGGCAGCTGAGCTGGGGGACGGGTGCCCCATCCAATCGAGAGGCGGGGAACCTGTTGGAGCTCTCCTTGCACATCGTGAGGAGGTTTCAAGCCTTATTCGCAAGGCAGGCCGTAGTTTCTGTCAAACCCGCAGTTTTACAGAAAGACCAACGGGGAAAAATAATTAGGAAATAACCAGCATTTATTCGATACTTTTATTTATATGCAAAACAGGTCACCATTCATGAGAGATATGAAAAACGTATCAGATAGAAACCAGATTTATCTATTTTCACTACAAAATATTGCATTATATAAAGCAACAGAGACACACAAAAAAACCCTGAAAAAGACTAAAATCTTTGGATAGCAGATGTGGTTTTTTTTTGTTTGTTTGTTTGTTTGTTTTTTGTTTTTCTCTTTTTTCTTTCTCATCCCTCGAATGCGCTCCTTGTTTTAAGAGATTCACAGCAAAGAACATGAAACATTTTCAGGTTATAACATTTTCTTTTTTCTTTTTCTTTTTCTTTTTTTTTTTTTTTTCTTTTTGGTTGTCACAAAGGAAAGCAGTCTTGGATTGACTTCTTTTTATTTTTCTTCTCTTTTTTCTTTTTAGGAAAACAAAAAAAAAAATGTCCTTTCCTAAAAATATACCGCACACATACAGGCCACGCTCAGCCCCACACACATCCGCCTCTAGGCACGCACACCGATACACCCACAAAAGAACTACTTTCCCATTGCAAAGTACTTCTCAGACTGAACTATAGATCAGAAGAACATCAAGCTTTAAAAAACTCTCCTAGTTAAGTGCTAGCAGTTGTCCATCCCACACGCGCACACACAGAGAAAAGAAAAGAAGGTCAAGAACAAATGCCTTTGTTCTTGGTATATAAATATCAAAATATAAACGGGAAGGGGGTTGGGGGGGGGTAAGGTTTGTCACACACAAGTGCAATATAATCGGAGCAAAACAAACGAACGAGAAAGTAAACCAAAACAGAACACTGCCTCGATCCCGACGCACACTTATAAACGTAATATTCCACAGGAGAAAGTGTAAACACCCGACTATAGAAAACAATTGGCACAAAGTATCCAAAGTAAAATTGCCACCACTCTGAAAAATAAATAAGTCTTGAAAAAAATAAATTGTCGACTCCTTCTACCATAAATAAAAAATAGTTATTTTTAACCGCACCCATGGGTCACACGTTTAAGGTCACAAGAAGATGTTTTTGGATATATATAAAGGGGCACTTGACAGCCTGAAGGAACAATCCCATTTTACACTTCTCTGCTTAAAGCAGCTCTCGCTCCGCTCCCGCGAGCGAGCGACGCGACGGCGAAGAAAAGCCCTCCGCGCCCGCCGCCGGGCCCCGCTCTGCCCCGTGGCCGCCCGTGGGCTCTCGGGGCCGGGCTGGCCGGCGGCGGCGCGTCCCGTTCCGGCCTCCGCGGGGGCCGTCGGGGCGGGCGGGCGCTACACGTCCAGGACGTGGTTGAGATAGGAGATGTAGCAGATGGCGAGGCGCAGGATTTCGATCTTAGAGAGCTTCTTGTCGGGGGGGAGCGTGGGCAGCAGCTTCCGCAGCTCGGCGAAGGCGAGGTTGAAGGCCTCCACGCGGATCCGCTCCCGCGTGGCGTGGGCCGAGCGGTACTTGGCCGTGGCCCTCCGCCGCCGCCTCTTCTCCTCGCGGCTCAGCGGCGGCGGGTGCAGCCCCGGCCGCCCCCCGCCGCGGCCCTCCCCGCCTCCCCCCCCGCCGCCTCCCTCCGCGGGCTCCGGGTCGGAGACGCAGCAGCTGAGCGCCCGGCCGTCAGCGCCGCCCAGGGACTCCGGGTCGGAGGGCGCCGAGGAGGGGTGGTCTGAGTCGGCCGCTTGGTCCGGGCTGAGCATCATCGTGGAGGGGGCGGAGGAGCCTTCCCGAGACAGAGAAGCAGAGAGAGCGGGGTCAGAGCCCCCGTCCCGCGGCGGAGCGGCCCCGGGCCGAGCGCTGCCCCCACCGCCGCCTCCCTCGCGGAGCTGCCCGCGCTCGTTCCTTTGTCCGAACGGGCCCGGAAAGCAATAAAAGAATGTGCGCCCGCCTTTCTAACGAGCTAACGTCCAGTGGCTCAAATCGGGCCGGTTTGTTTTCCTCCCATTTGAATACCTCCGTCCTCCCCTACCAAACGCCGCGGCACAATTGCCCTGTCGGGATGCGGGCTGCAGACCGCCGCTGATAAATAAGCAGAGGGAAGCGCAGCTCGAGGCTCCCAAACCTTGCGGGGCCGGAGGGGAGATTCATTTCCCCGGTCGGAACTGCGGGATCCGCCGTGTGTGCCCGGATCTCCTCCTGCTCTTTGCTCTGCGCTCCTTTCATTATTGTTATTATTATTTCTACTATTATTTTGCTGACGCTAATCGTGCTATCCGCCAGCGATCATATGGGGACTATAGGAGAGCCGCAGGTTTTATTTTATATATATATATATATATATATATATATATATATATATATTTGGGTGCGAATTAAGAAATAAACGGTGAAAGGAGGAGAAAAACCCCAAAGCAGGGCCCGAACTTCCCGATTCCTTTAAATTTTCCCTCCTCTCCCCAGCCCGCGCGGAAAGGTTTGGGGGGGGGGTAGGGGGAGGGGAGGGGTGGGGGGGAAGAAAGGGGAAATAAATAAATAAGTGCGGTGGTGCCTTTCAAAAGCAAATTGAATCGTATCTTCTTGCGGCCTCACGGAGCACCATCTGTCATGTAGACAGCAGCACAAACCCGGGCGCGTACGGGGACATGCCGGCATGTAATAAAACAATACATCAGCGCTCGGGGATAACCTTGGACGCGGTGTGTGTGTATGTTGCGTGCGTGTGTGCGAGTCGGGGGTGTCGAGAGAGGCGGGGAGGGGGCACAGCCCATCCCCAAAAATCCCATCGCCCAGGATTTCCTTGTGAAGCTCTCTGGCAAAGTCCGCCTCGGCTCCCGGGGAAAATTAAAGGCAAGAATAGCGAACGGAACGGAGGGGCGGCCAGAGAGCGGGGTGGGCAGGGAGCCTCGCCGGGGCCGGGAGAGAGCCCCGCTCCGGGAGAAGTCCTTCTCCCCTGGATGTTAATAGGCACCCTGGATGTTAATAGGCACCCTGGATGTTAATAGGCGTCAGGCCCGCAAGGCAGGGGTGAGGAATAACATAAGGGCAGCTCAGCGAGTCGGCTATTTCTTGGGAGGGAAAAAAAGAAGAATAAAATGAGATTAAAATCCCCGAGTAGCTGAGACCCCAGTGGGCAGGTTGGTGTGAGAGCGCACCGGCTGAGGAAAGATGTGTAAGAAAACGGGCAGTGACAGAGGTGCTTCCCGGAGAAAGTTGCTTTAAGATTTTTCTACGCTGTGTGCTGAATTTCCCCGTTCGGTTCGGTGTTGTCGCGGTTATTTCCCGCGATCCGAACCGGGAAGGGGCTCCTTTCTCTCTCTTCCCCCCGTCCGGCCACCCCCGCACAGACGGAGCAGGACGCACCGCGGGGCCGCTTACCTCGGCGCCGCCGCTCGCACCGCCGCTCCGCTCGGGTCCCCTCGCCCCCTCGGCGGTACCTTTACAGTTCAGATGCTCCTCCGGCAGCAGAGCATGGAACAATTGAAAAAAAAAAAAAAAAAAAAAAGAAAGGAAAGAAAAGAAAAGAAAAATCAAAATCAAAATCAAATGGAGGGAATTAGGAGCGGAGCGGCGTCCTGCTCGGGTGGGGAAGGGCGGCTCTCATCCCTCGCCGCGGCCTCCAGCGCTCCGGAGATGTTATCGCCGTGCTCAGTGGCGGAGTATAAATAACAACTTAAGTTACTTACGATGCATCGGGGGAGAAAAGAGCCGTTCCCCCATCCGAACCCTCCTCCGCCCGTTAATTCGGGGCAGCGGGCTGCAGAGGCGACGAGCCGCGTTTAGGGGGAAAAAGAAAAATTAATCGCGTTCTTCGTCCTCCTCTTGCCAGGATCAATAACAAAAGGGATGCGGAGGTGCCATCAGCGGGGCTGCTCCCCTCCCCTCCCCTCGGCCTTTCCGCAGAGCCGGGGCGCGGAGCCGGCGGTGGGGTCGCTTTGTTCCGCCAGGGCCGGCCGGTGCCCGGCTCAGGTCGGGGTACAATGTTCCTTCCTTCCCCCTCTGTATCTTCCTTTTGTCTTTTCTTTTTCTTTTTCTTTCCTTTCCTTTTCTTTTCTCCTTTTTTTCCCCTTCTTTCCCTTCTTTCTTTCTTTCTTTCTTTCTTTTTTTTCCTCTTTCCTTCTTTCTTCTTTTTATTTATTTTTCTGGTGCGCCTCACAGTTCAGTCAGTTCACCGCTCCGGCAGATGAAAGGAGGAGACCCCGTTAGGTGACAAATGTTGGGCTCAGTAGTTTCTCAGCCGGTCCCTCAGGAGCTGGAGAGGGGGAGAAACGAATCCCTCATCCGCACCCGAGGTTCCCAACTCCTCCTGCATCTCTGGGTGAGAAGGAAGAGCGAACGTGAGGAAAGCGAAACAAAACAAAACAGATCTAAAAAAACCCAAAACCATAAACAAACAAAAAACGACCAAGAAATAATCTCGCCGCGGATTTGGGGAAAGGCTGAAGCGCGAGGTGCGCTCAACACACAAAATGAAAGTGCGGTTCCTCCTCCCACTCCTCCCGGAGCGACGGAGAAGCAGAGGAGGGATGCGGAAAGACAGACAGACAGATAGACAGAGCGGAGATGTGCGCGGAGCCGCTCCTGGTACCAAAGGGTTCAGCCGAGAGATGGTTGGAAGAGATAAAGACTCAGAGAAAAGGGGACGGCATTTTTTTCCCTCTTAAATTGATATTTAATGGGAAATCCTATTGGACAGAAACCTGGACACGAGTCTCTTAATTGGACTTGACATCTGTCACAGTGTGGGAGTTTTCACAGCTCAAATATTTTCAGCAGATCAGATTCTCGCTGAATCTGTGCCACAAATTATAACAGTCGAGAGCAGCCCATGATATAAAGCCTCGCCTCTGGATATGCGGTCTCTCGCCACGCTCGCTCCCACCGTCCCCGTCCTCCCCCCCCCCAAAATATCGGATACCCACTGATCTAGAAAAACACCGCTGGCGTTTTGCATGCAAGCTAATAAATAGGCTTTAAACATCAATTTGCATCATGTACATTGAGCCTGTGGAGAATTGCCAGGCTCTTTTCCTAGTGCATTTATTTCTGCTCTCCCCATGTCCTGTCCACGCACCCACCCCACAAGTCTGGTGCAGGGCAGGAGCAGCTCTGCTGGAGTCAGGGTGTGGGGGCAAAGACCCCCCCAGTTTGTCTGTCTTTGTCTGTCTGATGCCCCCAGGTTCCAGCATGCAGGCAATGAGGCGAGGGAGCCTTTTGTGCTCACAGGAGGCTGGATGGAGCCAGGTCCCTGCCTGCGGGAGCCAGGGGTGCCTGTGACCAAGGTTACTTCTTGTGGTGGTCCTGGACCTGCCCCACAGAAGAAACATCTGCAAGAAGATTCTAATGGATATTTATTTGGGGGAAATTTGGGCATTCTTCTTCCTTCTCCTGTCCAGAACAGGTCTCCAAGGCAGTGGGACACTGTCACTTGTTCAGGTGCTGCGACTCCATCTATGGCCGCTGGATTCATGGGTATCCAGCATGGTTCCTGGCTCTAGAGGAGCTTCTGGAGGTGCTTGTCTGAGTGATCCTTGGCTGCTTGGCTGGGAGGATCTGAATTGTGTTCTCTTCCAGTCCCGACAAGGGAGTTCCTGCATCTGCATAAACCTTGTGCTGAGCTTTAAGGAGATGTTACTGCAAGGTGCCCTGGTCTGCCTCGAAAGAGATGTGATGATGGAGCTCAGAAGCATGTTTAAGATCCTAGGTTTCAGGTCTCAGTAATTCCCTTTGCCACTGTGAAGAGAAGCAATCAACATTTCAGCCAAGAAGGTTCAGATGTAAATCACTGAGACTGTGGCACATCCCTATTCAGATCAGCTCACAGGTAACTGTCACCAATGCTCTTTGGAGACCTGGATCTGAACAATTCAAGGACTCTGCAAGAATCATGACCTCATTTTAAGAAATTACCACCATCCTATGCATCAAGCGGCCTGATGTCAACTCAACAGCCTGTTCTTCTTAGGCTGGAGGGGTGAAGAAGTGTGGAAAATCTGGTCAACTGTGTCCTAGCTTTGTGAAATGCAGAATTTGTTATGCTGTTAATCTCTACGGGCTGTGGAGGTGGTGAATGGATGAAGTCCACACCGTGAAGCAGACCTTCTCCAGCTCTCACTTGTCCATGGCTCAGGACCAGTGACTTTGCCTTGCAGCACTGCTCAAGGTGTCACCCTGAGGCCTCAACCCACAGGAGCTGCTGGTGACAGCACATGTGTTAGGCTAAGGCTGCCACAGACAGCAGCCAGGAAGCCGTTAATTCATGCAAGCCACCCTGCTCTCTGCTGCAGATGCTGTCGTCACATGGCTTGCTTCTTATTTTTACTTTCTGGGACGAGACCAAGCAGTTGCATCTCAGTGCCCTTCAGTTAGGAGCAGACATTTCTGACACCTCTTAAAGTGCTGTCTACTACCGCTGTGATCCGATTACCCCACTGCTCTGCTCTCAGCTGTGTTAAACCCAGAGGTTCCCACCCTGCCCTGGGCATGTCGGGCCTGAGGCATCTCCCCAGCTACTCTGCTGCAATAAGCACATCTCCTCACATCAAACACAAGAGCCAGGGTGTAACTTCTGTGTCTTTAGCCCCAAGAAGCCACTCAGAGATGCTGGAGCTGACAGCCTGACTGGAACAGCTACCCAGAGCCCAGGAGCAAGGCCAAAGTCTCCCAGTGGAAAGCTCCCATGCCTCAATCTGCTTACAAGTGGAGAGTGAGTCTGGTCACAGCTTGGCTGACTGCGATGTGGAGGTCGCCAGAAATGACCCAAAATGCTGGGGCAGAAGAACAGTTAAAGGATGGATAACAAAAGCTCTTTGTTAAGATCACTATGTCTTTCTGATTAGAATATGGTCCTCTGCAAGTGGAGATCTGCACTCTGGATATGTATGGTTCCAAAGGAATTTGTGTAGTTGCAAGGCCACCTTATGACTTATATCCTCAAATACAATCATGGCCTATGGTTGTTCTCTTCACTAAGCAAGCATCACTGGCATCCAGACTAACTGAAATGCCCAAATGGCATCAAAGGTATCAAAGGTAGCCTCAGTGTCATGAATGGCACAGGTTTGGCTTCCCCATAAAAGGTGAAACTTAAGCTGAGCAGCATCTGGCAAAGTGAAAACAGATAGGGAAAAAAGGGCATAACAAGGGTCTCCTGTCAGTATAATGGACACTCAGTGGCACTGCATTGATGTGGCCATCCTGCTGATCAAATCCATGCTGGTGAACCTGGAGGCCCAAGTGGGCAGACGTCTCCTGGAGGGGAATCTGGGATTATATCTTGATATGCTGGAGGGCTGTAAGGGAGCCAGCAGCATCTGTTCTTCATTACCTGGCTTAGAGACACTGCCCCCAGGGCTGGAGGCACGGGAGAAGTAGAGGTGAATTCCTGTGGATGGAATTGCAGCTCATACAACACCCATCTTCTTCTGAACAAGCTCCTGAGTTTGATGACAATGAAAGATGGTCAGAGAGAGACTCATTATGAATAGAAACACATTTTACCTTTGTAGGGTAGAATCTCACTGAAAAGCAAGAAGAAACTCTGTTTTGACTTCCAGGGCTCACAAGCAAATGGGGAATATCTTGTGACACACACCGCTCATTGGGTAAGGCCCAACATGGAACTAATTTTAGTTATTACTTAAAGAGAGTAAATAAAAGCTTCCCGATGCTGCAAGAATACAGCTCATCAGTAAAGCATCACTGGTCACTGCATATTGAGTGATGGATGGTGTTGAATCTTCAAGAGAGATTCATAACCCAGGGCTTTCCAGGGGTGACAGTGGGACAGGGCAAGATTCACAACAGGGTCATCTGCAGGATGTAATCAGAGAGGCAAGACTGAAAATGGCATTGTTGTGTGGTGGTATTTTATGGAAAGGAGGTGCACGCTTGCATGAACATCTCAAACTCACGTCATGCCATCATTTAGAAGTAGTGTCTTTTGCTAGAACAGGCCTGAGCTGGCCATACAACACATGAGTGAAGCACAAACAGCCTGGAATAGATGGTTGTTACTGCAGAAATGTCATTCTGGCCTGGCAAAGAATAAAAGTGAAGGAGCCCAGCTGGACTCTCCAGCACTAGATCAGGTATCAGGACAGCCATTTTTCACTTGCAGTGGGAGCAAACCTCCCAGGGCTGTCGTGGGGAGACATCAGGCACAGGGACCTACAATGCAACTTTTATGGCATTGCTTGTCAGAGCAGAGCTACACTTCCATTACTTACACGTCCTCTATCTGTGGAAAGGACAACTTTCCACAATGCTTGAGAACATTCATTCTCTTTTATAGCATACGCCATTCAAGTCGCTGGCATATGCTGCCCATTGAAATAAATGGAGCTTGTCACTCTTGGATGTGTTCCTTGGAAATAAACGGTCAAACAAATTAGAACTCTGAGCCATGAAAATCTGTGTCTTTTTGAAAAATCTGTGCTGGGTAGAGCTTGGCAGCTCAATTTGTGATTTCCTTGGACATTTGGGTGACATTTTTTGTTTTCTACCAGTCATATTTGCTTTCTCTAGGCAGGGGGGTTGGAGCTGCTTTGATAAACGCACAGGAACCTTGAGGACACTATCAGGAGCAACCTTTTGGATCCCAGGCAATCAAGGCTACAAGGTCTGGATGTAAGGCAACCCTACTGTGAGCAACTGGTAGACAGTCATGCCCTCTGGCTGTCCCCTTGCAATGTGGTGTGACTGCCCTGGGACCCTGTTTAAACTTGTGGTCTCCATGCTAGTTAATGGCTGAAATTGGTGGTTTTGGATAAAACCCTGTTTCTTTTTACGTAGTACAAGCTTTTGGCTCATGACCCTTGGTTTCTGTTTTGGTTCCCTTTGCTTGTTGGATTAGACCAGCTGCAACCTGAAGAGCAAGCTCTAGCTGTTACTGTGACCAGCAGCCACCACCAGGTTATGACCCTTCAGTGCCGTACTGCTTCAATGTATTTGAAGATCATCCTTGCAACGTTAGGGTTTGCAGCCCTTGTGAGGGCGAGGTGTCCCAGGAGATGGAGGATGGTGCGATTTTCAAGGGCAGGGGGGACTACAGTGAGCTGTAGGTCAAAGGCCTCAGGAATTTCCTGATTGGTTCCTGCAAGAATAAAAATAAGCACATATCCTTCACATACTGTGTTCTCTCTTCATCTAAATCTTGATGGATTCACCGTTACCCTTGGTAAATTCCTCCATCCTGCCCCCTTGGTTTAAGAGTTCTCTTTTATCACATCACTGGGTTTAGGTGGGAGCCAGTTGAACAGCTGTATACCTGTGTGCTGTGCAGCTGATTTGACTGCATGCACCAGTTAGTAACTAGGAGTCTGTGGTTACACAGAGCCCAGCTACAGCGAATGCTGCTGCTCTGATCAGACTTCCTGAAATTTCAGACAGGTGGGAAAATTCCACCTGGGCAAGCATTTTCAGTAGAAAGAGAAGATGTGCCTGAATAAAGCCGAATATCTCCTAGTCCTTCCTACATAACTACTCATTACCAGTGACTATATCTGTTATGTAGCCTTCTCTTTGTTAAAGTAAACAGGTTTGAACGCTTTGTTACCAGGTAGGCAAGGCTAAACCTGTTTCACTCTTAAGGTCTAGGATATTTCCCACTCTTCCTGTCCATAATCTTAGACCAAAACGGAGATGTTTTCTGTGCTAAACTCTGAAAATAAAACAAGAAATAGATATTACGGTTTTTAGTTTGTAAGATCATAATATAGCCTGAATGTTCCTGGGACAGGAGTGTTAGAAACCATATCACAATAAAATCACAGAAAGTACCTGTAGGAGCCCAGGAATGTCTACATGTGGGTTAGCTTAGAAATATCCTCTTTTCAGTTGTGACCAAACAAACGTGCCTGGGAAACCTTTGAGAACAGCATAAACCCTCAGTGATACTTCCTTGGAATATTCTCCTGATCTTCAGTAAATTGTACTTTAATGCACTGAACTTTTCTTCTATGAATTTGTCATGTTGCTTTTTGAATTCACATTATAATATATTATAACTTTTAGCATCCACAATTTTCTGTGGCAAGGGGTTCTTTGTGAGCCACACAATTCAGACAAATGCATAAGGAGATGCTAGTAAATATGTTTGCACAAAAAATTAAGTAAGTTTGCTGTATTACTGTGGCTTGTACCACTTGTGAATGCATGAAGAGTAGTGATGAATATGTGGGCAGAAGTACCATACGTTTTCAGTGACTGAATTTGCTTGAAAGGATAAATAATGGGTGAAATATAGCCTGCCAGGGAAAAAAAAAAGGAGGAATCTGCTGCTGCCTGAGCATTAGGAAGGCATCAAGACCAAGATCAAGACCATGGCCAAGACCATGACCAAGGCCTGGCTTCTTGAAAGCAGCTGATACCCTCAGAGCCTGTCTCTGCAAATATGAACAAACCTGCACACATGTGTTGTATAGCTCGGAGCCCTGGGAAACATCTTGCGGAGCAGGCACTATAGAAGTTCACAAAATAAAATGCACACAAATAACTAATGAGTAGTCTATGAATTAAGCAGGGTAAATAGCGGGAACTTGGTGACTTTCATACATGCTTGGCTTACATTAGTGTGGGCATCCCAAATCAAGTTGGAGAAATAGTGATAGAGGGGGATGCAGATGCAACATGCCTTGCCCCCAAGGACCTTACTTGTGTACGTGTGTGCAGCTGCTGGCTGCCAGGGTGAGGGATGAAAAAGTGGATGTCAAGACTAGCTGGCAGCCAATGCATCTGTCTTCTGTCTTTCACTCCCCCTCAGTCAAGGTGGAACTTGGCTATTTTTAAATCTGATGTCTGTGTGTGTAGCCATGGGGAGTGCTCTTCCTTGTGAAAAAAAAAAAAAAAAAAGATGAAGAAGGAGATTTTGAAGCCACCTGTATTCCACAAGCAGACATTTCTCCTTCAACTGATGTCACGTCACCCTTTCTGCCTGGCTTCCTTTCTGTACTTTGAAGAAGTAAAACACTGGCTTGTAAAACAAAAGCCAGTGATCATATTTAGCCAGATGAGGCCAGCTGACGAGGAAGAAACACTTGCATTATAGGGACTGCCTCACTGGGTCACTCCAGTGTTCAGCCCAGTGCAGTGTTCTGTCTACAGTCATGCCCATTCACTGGTGGTTGCATCGAACACCCTTGAAGATCTAGGCAAATGCCTGGTGTTGAAGCCTGAAATAGGATGTGCCAATATGAAACAAAGTTCACAAGCTGAGAGCACGTCTGCAGGAGTGACACAATAGGCACCTAGCAACAAGGCAGTCAGAAATGTCATTTTAATGCCACAGTGCAAGTGGCCTATGGTAACAAGGTGGATGCTGTTTAGGAGGTGTTTAATCAGGCAGGTGGGTGGAAGGGCATCTGCTCATTAACCTGAGGACATCTGAAGGGCTCTGTTTTCTTCTTTTGCCCTATATTAACACTGGCTGGTAATAAAGGTTTGGAGGATGATGATGTCAAGGTAGTCAAGGCATGGTTGCCTGTCTTTTAGCAAATGGTGACTTAGGTATTTCTTAGGCTAGAGTTAGTTTGGCTTGGAGGTTAACAATCCCTGAAGGATTTGTTTTCCATCATTTGAATCATTTATCTTACCTCTCTTCCTTTTGTTTCTGTCATTTAATTTGCCTCCTATTTCTTGATTTTTAGGAATGGTAAACTCTGCTCTTCTCTGTGTCAGCTTTTTCACTTATTCCTACTTCTATAGCCTATCCTTTGGTGGTTTCTTCTCCGGTTCCTAAGTCCTAAGTCAGTCACTTTGGTCACATAGTAACTTGCATGGAAGCGGTTGCATATTTGTGTCTATTTTTGTTGCCTTTCAAGGCAAGGTACAATTTCCACTATGTCATTTGGAACGAGGAAGGGACCAGAATGTATTCTTCACAATGGGAAAGAGTCATAGATTGATACAATGGCACAATGGTACTTTCAGTCAGATGTATCCCCTTCTTTCCATGCTTGCCAGCTGCCAAAGTGGCTTCATGTTCAGTACCTTTAGGTCTGGGTGAAAGGTCCAGAAGTGTATGTGGCTGATGTTGGATGAGGAAGAAGTGAGGACCTCTCAGCTTTCAGCCCAACCCAAATTGGAATCAGAAAGCACTTTCAGACAGTTTTACTCCTCTGTGCCTCAACTTTGTCCCTGGGAAAGTGGGAGTTTCCCAGTCTAGTGCAGAAGAAATGGTGTGAAATGAGGTGAACGTCTCTGAGATCTGTGGATGAATGTTGCCTGGAAAGGGAAAGCTGGTGTTAATTGGGGTCAGCCATTATTATGTCAGTACAAAAGAAGTTGTAACTCTTTTCTTCATCTCTCTCACTGGCTTTTTCAGTGCTCTGTTCTCACTCCTTGCACTACCCTTGTAAACAGGGGCTAAAACTAACTGATAAATAATGGAAAAGCATGATTAAACAACTTTAATGCCTGGAACAAGCAGCAAGAGTAATGCTATCATGCAGACCATACAAGGATGCAGACCAGCCATTGTATCTCCAGATGTACAGTTTGGGTCAGCTGTAACTGTCTTTACACCAATTCCTGTGATTTGTATGGTCATTCATGGTTCAAGAGGCAAACTGTTTTACATCCCATGCCCTTGCCATTCAGGGCAGCTGTCCCATATTGATAGTAAAGGCCTGGATGTCTCTTTCTCTCCCTGGAATGTGTGATGGAGTGTGAAGGAGAGCTGGGCCAGCTCTCGTCTAGCCCAGCTCTTTATCTAGCAACGTGGAGCCCTCTATGACCTCCTTTACCAGCAGTGCCTTAGGCTGCTGCTGGGCTGAAGCAGCTAGTTGGTTTTTAGGTCCCCAAGAAGTCACTCAAGCATAACAAATTATTTGTTATTTCTAATAAGCTATTTCCAGGGAATACACACAAGAGTCTAAAAGGCCCTTCCCATAGAGGCTCACTTCATTTTGTAGGCTCCATCTTTATGCAGGCTTAATTGCCTTCTGTGCTTCAGCATCAACTTCTCCCTTATCATCCTGAATTCTGTCTCTCTAGTCCTGAGTGTATGGAAGATGGTTTTTGGTCTTCTGCATTCTCAGTCATTTCCATTGATAACTATCTGCCATCCTTAAGAGTCCACTTAGCATTGTTGTTTTCCTGGCTTTTGAGACCCTTTTTGGACTTACCCCACCTGGTGTCACAAACTGCTGTATGTTTTGTGCCTCCTATTCCTGTAATTTTGACTTACATCTCTTGCTGTGGGGTCTGGTGTTGTTTTCGTACCCTCCTCTTGAACGTGCTTCCTTATATCTTTCTCAACATGAAATCCATCAGTTGCCTACAGCTGTCCTATTTATTACCTACACTTATTTTCTCCTCTTCCCCCATCCCAATGCTATTCTTAGTTACTGTTCACCATAAACAATTCTAAAATCTCTTTGTTGGGTGCTCTATCACTTGAGGTAAAGAAGGCTTACCTAGAAGTCTGACTGGTCTGGCCTCAGACTTCATGAAGGGTAAAATAACTTCCAACAACCTCCATTATCTCTTAAGGATTTCCTCATAAATTCATACCATTCCTGGGTGCCTGATATTCAAGGCTATATGTGAAAAGATTTTTCAGTTTTTGTAGATTGTAGTTAAATGTCCAGCTCCCTGTAGATAAACCTCAACTACTTTTCTTATCTCTGTTGGGACTGTGCCTATTGCCCCTAAAAACTAGTTTCGGTTTTGTTTTAGGAGTTGGACTTGATGATCCTTGTTGATCCCTTCCAACTTGGGATATTCTATGAAGAAACACTTGTTGAATGACTTCACAGAGATGTTTTCTACCCATTGATCTCTAAGTATATTTGGGAGGTGAACAGCTTCACCAGTCTCCCTATATGGGTAAGGGAAAATGGGTCATGGGTGAGTAATAGCCACAGAAATTCTGGTAAATAACAGATATCTGGTAAAGAACAGACAGAAACATGATCCAACCCTCTCTCCACTACGGCTCAGATGCCAGCAGCGTGTATCTGGTAGAAGAACAGATCCGTGCCTACCTCTATAAGATGGCTTAGGGTAGATTGATAGCTATTGGACCTCTGCTAAATCAAACATTATCATGCCTCCACGGTCCTTGGCGCCGTTCAGACATTCACTGACCCCAGAATTTAGGGAATATTCATGAGGGATTCTGCGCACAGGCTAGTGTCGGATGCAGTCTTCATAGGGATGCTTGTGCAGCACTGGGTCACCAAGTCCTCAACTCAGTAAAAACAAGCCTTTGAGCTGGTGTTAAATTGCAGTGACTCTAGCTGGCTGTTGACCATAGTTTTATACAGGGTCCAGGTTTAAAGAAAGAAAATTATGTGAATGGTGAGTTGCCTGCTGTGGATACTGGATGTTTTCCCAACAACTGCTGCCCTGTAGAACCAAGGAAAGGCTAATGCAGTTTGATTCACTGCTCACTTAGGGTTGACAGATGAGCTGGCAAGTCGTCTTGTAGCAGTTTAGGCTACTTTCGTATCTAGCTGTCTGCCTCGTCCATCAGCCACAAGTTATTGCCCCTGTGACAGTAAGTCTCAGCAGCTCCAGTTCATCATCTGGTGTCTCAGTGCTTTTAAGCTAATGCACCAGACTCTGCCATGGAAGAGCCATGGGAGGACACATGTTCCCATCTGCCAAACCTGAAAAGGGAGTAATGACAGGTGGGTCACCAGGAAGTTCTTCAGCTACTGCTGTGAGGCTCATTAAAGTTCATCTGTCAGAGTACTTGTTCAAATTAAGTTATGAGTAACTGGGCTCAGTATCACTACCTTGTGTCCAAGCAGACTCTATCTTGCAGGGTATGGAGGCTTCAGCCCTGCTCTGTGTTCTTAGAGCCATAGGTCCTAAAAGGAGAAGGCTCTGTTTTCTTGATGGATTCAGGATTTCATGCCCGTATCCATATTTTATGTGCTACAGTTGGAAAAAGTACACTTTTCATTTGTATCTTGTCAACTCAAGGAAAATTACAGGGTGGTTCACAGGAGGAAGGAAATGATGGGCTGCAGCTAATAAATTGCCATTTTCCAGTATTGCAAAGACTTGGTGATAGGAGGGTCTCCCAAGGATGTAATTGCACAAGGAGAATTAATATCACTGCACGGAACTTGATGAGTATTTTCAGGCTTTTTATGTGTGTCCCTTGAGACAAAAGAGATGTTGCAGTGTGTGGGACAAGGAAACACAGGGATGCAGTAAAAGAGGAGGATAAAATGCCGCTTTCTGAGTCAGGCAAGATTTGATTTTCTATCTTCTTGGTAACACTGGGGGGACAATACTCTAAGATTGGGAGCACAGGCTTGGTCTAGAAATGTGAATTCCAGAAGTGTTCAACCTTATTTGTGACTTTGAGCTTCAGCTTATAAAACAAGTTGCCTGTGGCTGGAGTGCTGGAGCTCAGAGTCCTGGGCACTGCCAATGATCAGAAGCACACAGCCACATCCCACACAGGAAATAAAGAGAAATAAGAGACTGAGCTGAGAGCACAGGGCATGCTTAGAGAATGAAAGTGGTAAGATGTGAGATGCAGTCTGGTTGGGATAATGATGTCAGCAAGGTTGTTGGTTTGCACGATGAGGGATACTTGTGATGAGTTTCTGGCCTCCGCTGGAGACTACCGTGAAAAGTCTGCTGAGAGTGTGACTCCCAGCAGCAGTGAGGAGCATGGATCTCCTTCCAGCCAGGTGGAAATGTTCTTCCGCTGACATTGGACTGCTTTTGAAAATCGAACTCCAAGAGCATGTATTTTCTCATAGAGGCTGTGTGATAAGGAAAGGGTCTGGAGGCCCCAGGTGGGAGCAGGAAGGGTGTTGGGTGGAGCCATTTGAGACAGTATGGCTATTCCAACTGTAAAACCTGAGCTCTCTCTCCTGCACTATGGTCCTCACCACTAAAAAGAGGCCTTCAGTAGCTCCCAGGTCAGGCTGCACAGGTGCTTCCATGGTTTCACATAGCAGACAAGTGCTCTCCTCAGGAGAGCAGGAGGCAGGCATGCACCATCCACGAGTGTCAATTGTGGACATCAACGTGGCAGTTTTCCCACAGCAGGTTCCAGCCTGCTCTGGCCCTTCATGTGGTCCTTCAGATATCTTCCCAATGGCAACCTCCTGCAACCCATGGGCCTTTCCCCCACTCCCTTGTTACGTGAGGCCTCCTGGAGTTACAGTAGAGGCTGAGACTTTGCCATGGTGCAGATGTTGGCATTGGTTTCCTCCTTACCAGGAGCCTAACTGCTCTTCAGGCAGCTGGGAAAAGCAATCATTTACAAATGTAATGAGATTGCTCTGGACAAACCAAGTAAATACTGTTTGGGCTACATTCATATTCCCATGCCATGAAAGCTGCATTTTCATGAGAGAGACAGTCTGGCCCCCTTGGATAATGTTAATCGTTTTTGACATGAAGGCTTCTTCTCCTATTTCATGACTTATTTCCCCAGTATCGTTTAAATGTATTAAAACACTGTTAGCGCAGAAAGTAGGCATCGTGTTAGCATAATATCTAATCAGAACTACCCTGCCTGTCCCCGCAGGGTTTCTTTATTTATTTATTTTGTGGCTGTTTGTGCTGTTTTCTTGTTAGATTGGAGAGCCCTTCCTTGACATACTCATTTGTTCTGCTGTGTAATAGAATAGGATCTTCCGGAGCTGCTGACATCTGCTTTATTCTTGAGATCTGCAACTCTCAGCCTACAAAGCAACAGTGATAATAATAATGGCAATAATAATCATCATAGTGTGAGGAAGGCTGAGAAGTGAAGCATGAAGGGGAGAAGACAAAAAATAGAGGGAAAGAATAGAGGGAAAGACTCATTTAACCAAGCTCTTTGATTGCACTGTCCTGCAGACTGCAATTGATTTCCTCTTGACTCGCTACATTGCGAGGGAGAGGTGCTGTGGTTTATGCGATCAGGATGCTCATTCACAGGTATATCCAACCCTGCTTTTGTGTGAGTACGTTGGTTTGATTCCTGAATGGCACTGCACTATTGATTTTGAAGGGAATTATTTTTTTCACTGCTTCTGAGGATCTGGTCAGTGTGATTTCTCAGGGACTTATTCAGCTTTCCCCCCCCTCTCCACCCCAACTTTATCCTCTCATGTCACAGCTGAAATATTTGGCATTGCATGATATGAAACCAGAAGGATGCAATCCCAAAGGCATTTCCCCAAAGGGAGAATCGTATCTGCAGCAGCCTTGACAAAAAGCTGTTTGAGAAAGAGAGTTGTTGGGATAAGCGCTGTCTGAAAAATGCCTGGAAGCTGTGAGCTCTGGTGTTTGTTGAGCTCCCCCTTTCAGAGGGTCAGGCTGGGTTGAAGATCCTGGCTTGTAATGGATTCCCCAAGTCCTGCTTCTTCTGGCCCAGCATATGGCTCTTCTCAGAGGTCCCAATTCACACTATTATGATTATCAGTGACACTTTAACCGGACATTGGTGTAAGTGATGTTTTACAAGTACTGGTTGGATCATTCTTCTGATGAGTTCCTTACAGATATATCATGGGAATATGAGTCAACACACAATTGAAAAGAGGTTAAAAAAGATTTGAGATACCATCCGCTCTCTTTTTATCCTGGTAGATGTTTGTAAAATACAGTATCTTTACGAGTGTTTTGTCTAGCTTTAAAAATTCTAGCCAGTGAAAGCCATTCTGTGCCCCATAGAAGGCTCTTCCTTTGAACAGTGCCCCCCATGCCCTCAAAAAATATCATTTCAGACATGGTGTCCCATGACATCTTCTCCAGTGCCTCACTCCACATCAGACCTGAAGAGGATGGACATGCAGGAGGGCATGTCTGTTTTGTTATTACTTGAACTCTACTAGACTGATAAAAGGATGCTCAGAGGGGGTTTACTATCATTCAATTTGATTTCAGGTTATTATTTTGTCTCAGGAAGCTAATTCTCAGGAAGTGCTAGTTTCCCAGGAAGCTAATGGATTCTTACTCCCGTTAGGGTTATTTGGGTCTGTGGGTCTGGTCACCCATTCTTTGGTAATCGCTACATTAAATAGAGTCAAGTCATTTGTAGTTTTTTTGTAGTTTGTTTGTTTTTAGCTGCTTTGCCATGTTTTCTTGTTTTGCTCCTAACTACATCCCCACAAATAATTGTTCTTTCTTGTTTGATGCCTAACCAAGCCAGATACTCTTTCTACGCAAATAATTTCCTCATAATAAATTCCTCTTGCCATGCTCTGAGGTCACTGTTTCCTCCTTACAATTTACTTTTTCCTCTGTGGAAAGTGGGTGCTTGCAGTGATTTCACTGGGCAAAACTGACATTTCGTAGATCTTTAAATTGGACCTTGTTGAAATGTGTCCAAAGGAGGGCCACAAAAATGATCCAAGGGATGGAACACCTCCACTACAAAGACAGGCTGAGAGAGCTGGGGCTGTTCAACCTGGGGAAGAGAAGGCTCCAGGGAGACCTGAGAGCAGCCTTTCAGTATCTAAAGGTACCTGTAAGAAAGAAGAGGACAGACTCTTTAGCAGGATCTGTTTTGACAGGATAAAGGGAAACAGTTTCTAGAATTCAGACTGGATATAAGAAAAAAGAAATGTTTACAGTAAGAGCAGTGAGGCACTGGAATATGTTGCCCAGAGAGGTGCTGGATACCCCATCCCTGGAAACATTCAAAGTCAGGCTGGAAAGGGTTCTGAGCAACCTGATCTAACTGTAGATGTTGAGTTCATTGCAGGGGAGCTGGACTAGATGACCGTTAAAGGTCTATTCCAACTCAAACAGTTCTATGATTCTATGAATATTTTTCATGCCTTGCTTGTTAAATGAATATTGGAAAAGCCTTGAGAAGCATTTTGAAGGAGGAATAGCTCTTGGCATAGGGGAAGGCAAAGCCTCTTAGGATGGCTGGTTAAGTATGCAGCTGAGAAATGCAGGATGAGGAGGTGGAGTTGTGGGAAAACAGGAATTTGGGTGAGAACAACAACAAAAAAATCAAAACAAAACAAAAAAAGAGTGGGAGATGTATTCTACATTTTTATTGAAGCCTTATGGCTCAGAAGCTGGCTGGTAGGACTTTGGATTCACTAATGTTTGTAGTTTGTGTTCTTCACTCAGGTTTGTATTGCTCTCTCAGCTTGAGAAAGCACCACTTTACGGAGCAAGTGTAGATGTTAGGTTAAGTAAAATCCTGTTTTGAACATTTTGGGATACACAAGAAAGGGAGAATGCACATATATATAGGTCTATACAGTGTGAATACAAAACTGGCCCTCTTCTCCCACTCCTGTTGGTGGAGGTGTGTTAGCACCTTCTGAGAGCTGAACTCAACTTCTACCTCAATTAACAGTCCCTTGCTTACCTCAAAACCAGACAGGTGTGATCTTCGGAGGGTAAATAACAAAAGAGGACAATTCTCATTCCCATAGTTAAAACAGATGTGATTAACCTTAATGAATAGGTGCTGACAATTAATACATTTTTTAAGGTGAACGCTGTTTCTGAGAGCAATTTGCAAACTCTCCTGTTTCAAACATGAACCACTTTTCTCAAGTAGCAATGTCTTCACAGTGAAGTTATCATCCATGCAGTCCTCAAAATACTTTACAGCATCCTGGGAAGGTGTACCTTGGGACCTGCTCCTGTCTACTGAGCTGCGATTGCAATATAACCACATTTTCCCATGGGTAGCAGAGAAATAAAATCTTCAATGAATCTGAAAGTCGCATGTGCCCGTGAAAGGACAACTATAAGGAGAAAGATGAGTCATTTAGCAGCAGTCTTGGTGCTACTGACACATATGAAGTGGGATCTGTCTCAGTTAACTTCTCACGTCCACACTCCACCTGAGATTGTCCCTCTGGATTCCATTTACAGTCTGGAGAAAAGAAAACAGTTTGATAATGCAACATCTAGACTGTTTTATACATTCGTGGTAGGGTGAGGTGACGCACTCATCAGAAGGACCTGTTCCTTCCCATCAGAGGGAGTCCAAATTGATGACTGTGGTGGTGACAATCCTTCTTCCAATAAATGGTACCCTGACATTCAGATGCCCTTGCAGTCACATGTGTAGGTCTGTCCTTCCCTTCAACTGAGTTTCACCTCCTTGCACCCTTGCTTCTCTTCTCTGGGACAGCTCATTTTCAAATCAATTCCTATTAAAAAGGCTTATCCATTTCTCTAGTTAACTGTAACAGAAACCACTGGAGCTTATTGGGATACTCCAAAGGGTCTCTAACTTGTCTCATTTTGGCATCTCCCTACAGACCGATGGTCAAGTCCCTCTTTTTTTCCCCATACACGATTGGGTTCTCCGTCCAATCACTTGCTCTGCATCTATGAAACCCCCTTTATGGCTTGTTTGGCATAAAATGTTCCAGCAGCTGGAGGACCTGGTTGCTACTTGTGTTGCATATGCACAAGAGCTCCTGTTGGGCAGGATTTGGGGTGGTTTTACACCTGCCAGTCACCTCCAGCCCAGTAAGAGTGTGTCTGGTAGACAAACTGTGGGTCCTCAGGGTGGGGTATCTCCATCCCTCCCAACACGAAGATCCCAGAGAGAATCACTGGAGTGTGGCAACAGTACTCTTGATGGCACAGAGCTAGTGTAGGAGCTCTCTGATTGTTCTGCTCCATTTACATGCTTCTACAGGCCTCCCCTTGGGTACGACTTGGTGTTTTTCCACTTGTCCTTTCTCCTCTCCCCAATCTCCCATGTCCTCACTCTCCACTCTCCAAGCAAGGCAGACTGGCAGGCAGTGTAAATGCTCTTTGCTCCTCAAAATACAGACCCCCAAGAAGTTGCACCAGCTGAGGGCCTGCTCCCATCTCTCTTCCTTCTCCCTCCCGATCTCCATGCTTCTTTGTCTCCCCTGGCCTCCCCTCCCTTTGTCTGATTTCCTTCTCCCCCCTGATCTCTCCGCCCGTGTCTCACAGCCCCTCTCTGGAGACAGGACTAGTGGCCTGGCCGCCATCTGCCGCCTGTTTTTGTCAGCGTGTGCGCGGCCGGGCCAGCGTGTGCATGCGGGGTTTTTTATGAGGTTGAGATCAGATGGCATCTAATCGATCGTCATGGTCTCCATGGTTACCAGGGTGACAGAGTACTTGGGAGAGACACATACTCCAGCCTGGGGCTGTCAGACCATTCCTGAGAGAAATAATACCAAAAAGGAATCAAGCCTCTTCCATCACGTTTCACGCATTTACATCCACCTTGGAGCCAGGAACACGCAGCTTGTGCGTCTCTGTGATACTCTCACCCCTCGGGTTGGTGGCCAGAGGGACAAAGCGGGCTCCGCACAGGCATGAGGATGAAGCACATATTTGGGAAAGCAGAACCAGCTCCCTTTCCATTGTTGTTTGGTGTTTGTTTTTTTTTTAAGTTTTTTTTTTGTTGTTGTTATTATTTTGTTGTTGTTGTTGTTTATTTATTTTTATTATTTTTCTCCTGGTCACCGTTGCAACCATAATGGTTATTTTTATTCTTCTAAATTGGATGGCTAGTCTCTCAAACTGGCTGAAGGCAAACATACCCTCCCAGAAAGGAAGAGCAATCTATTAGTATTAGTAGCGTCTTTTCTTCCCTGGCCTCGGCCCCCAGTACTAGATAGTCTTTAGCCCTCATTGTGACAGATCAATCAATCTGTCTGCGATTCCTGGTTGGAAGCAGGCGGAGTGTGATGTTAAGGATGAATTATGGAATTAGGAGAGTTCTTTGTCTTTAGAAGCAGATTGAGTCGGGCAAGGCAACATCTTTGGCCAAGGCAATTAGCATGTCAGGAGCATGGGCGCTGAAAATGAGTATGATCCTGGATGGACCTGGGGAGGAGGAAGCTGTATTTCAGGCACTGCAGCATGGCAACACTCTGCCCTTCATCCCCCAGATAATCCAGGAGTTTCAGGTTTGCCTGCAGTTCACTACCTAGGAAGACAGAGCCTTGTCTGGTGAAGAGTCTCCTTCCATCACTGTCCCTACTGGGCAAGCATGATCAGGTCTTTGGGCTGTGACTTCAGCATTGTTCCCCAAAGGCTATTTAGTCTGTGTCTTCTCTCTTGTTTGCTGTGGCCACACCATTAATGCCCGTCAAAACTGGTCCTTTGCACTACTGGTGATGCCCTGGCTGCCTTCCTGCCCATGGTAGCACAAAGGGCTTTGGAAATGTTGAGTGTAAACGGAGCCAAAAGGAACCGACAGCACCAGTACACGTGGCTGTGATGATCTGAGAGACTGGTGGCCCAGAAGAGCTCCCCAGGGACCTGCAGATGATGACTTACTTCTGCTACCTGTAAAATATATCAGATTAGAGCATCTTTGGCCAAGTAGGGCTCATGGAACCACACATGGTTTGTGAGCAGCATATGCCTTTATATGTCTCTTTTTTCTTCCTGAATTCTGAATTAAACTGATTTTCACTCAAAGCCTGCAGTCAGGCTTTGCTCTTTTGCCTTCCAAGTAGAAGCAGAAGGTGCCCAAGCTGGGTTGCTCCGCTCAGGCTGTAAATATGCACTGAGAGTAGGATTCAACTGTCTAAACAGTGTCATTGCTGCTGATCCAGCCTACACACACTGGCCCCAAAATACACGGGTTTTCCATTAGATCTATGCAACATCTGCTAGGCCCCTTTTACTGCTATGTAAAAGAGCACCAGGCATTCATATAGGTCAGCCCCAGCCTGATTCTTGGAGCAAAGCATTAGCCTAAACTGGTGCAGGTATCCATGAGGCGTGAGAATCCCACCATCACACGGCACTCCAGCATGGAAGGGTGAAACTGACTGTGGGGCTTTGAAGGAGGAGCTGTGATGGGGCTGGAGGAGGCAACCAACAGGCCACAGGCACCGCTTTTGGGGAGGGAAGGAATTAGCACGCAAAAGAGCATGGGATTGGGAAAAGGGGTTTTGTAGCTGGGTTGGGTACTTCTCTCACCCATGGGCACAGCAAATGGATCTCGTGGTGTGGAAAGACGCTGCAGCTGTACTACAGAAGTCCTCTTCCCATTCTTTGAAATATGCATCACCCAACCCTCCACCCCGCACCAGAAAAAACTGTTATGACTTGAAATATTTCCTCACTGATGGGCTGCCAGGGTGATGTTTCAGTGTTTCCTACTTAAAAAATAGTCTGTGTGTCTGCCTATTTCAATTCTGTTTCTGTTCCCTCCCTGCAGCTCAGCATCCCTGTTTCTAATCCACAGGGTGGGAAATCCTCTACTCTTCAATATTCCTCAGCCTTAAATACCATGGGCCTCCTCCTACTGTACAAACACAAACTAATTAAAGTCATACAAATGCATCCCAAGAAGAGAATGAGAGTCTGCTCGCTGGAGGGAAGGCTGCTGGCTCCCACATCCCAGGAAAGCTCCCTGGCAGTTTACACTGTTCTTTTTTGCAAGGGATAATTTACGTTTCCACTGAAACAGCAGCCGTGCGCACGGAGGGAAAAAAAAAATGTAAACATGACAGCATCTTTGTGAATGCAGTAAGGTGCTGGTGCCTGCCTCTGCGTGCTCCATAATATATTAATACACGCTGGCTGGCCAATCCCACTGGAGCATTCAATCATGCCATATTATAATAGAATTTAATGGAGTTGACAGCTAAGACCTAGTTGCTGGAGACATGCGAAAGACCTTTGCAATGAGGATCTACAATTAATAAAGGAAAGGGCCATAGATTTTTGGAGAACCTCATAAAAAAGTAAAATATCGACATTGATCATGGCACACAAGGATATTAGACACGTAAATCTGGCTATTGCCTTTATTTATTTATTTGCACATCTTTAATATTATAGGCGCAGGTTTCCCCGAGGCCAAAATGCAATTTCTCTCTCCATTTCTCAGCAGGAGCTTTTCATCTCCCTATTCACCAGGTTTTGAATTGCACATTTAATAAGCGATAAAGAATCCCCGTCTCTTTTCCTCAGGCCTGAAAGCCCACCGTTTCCCCCTTTCTTCTGCTTGTTTTGATGGAAACAGCAATCTACTTTAACCAGCAGTGGGTTCTTTTGGGATGGGAGTGGAGCAGGAGAGGATCTGGTGCCAACAGTAGGTGTTTGGACATCAGTGCTTGACCAAGTCTGTGGTGTGACAGGGTGACTGGGAGAATGCTGGGCCAGCACAAAGAGAGGACGTCAGGAGAGAGTCTGCAGTACCATATTCTGGCTTCCCCCACCTTCCTGCCTAGAAGTTACTGGTGGCTATATCAGAGCAGCAGAAAAAGGGGTGGAATCATTAGATGTCTCCGTTTTAAGACCAGCTGTCTTAGGTTACTTTCTTGTCAGGTGAATCAGCCTTGTTTCCCTTCCACTTACGCGCATGCAGACATGTTTCCCCAAGATAGGTGATGTCTTCTTCGCAGTAGAATGGGCCATTCGCCCGTATCATTGCACGGCGTCACCTCACCCACTCCTCCCGCAAATTGAGTTTGTCAGTGCTCAGACGCACAGCTGAGCGGAGCCGCGCCATGCCTTAGCTCTCTGGGGAGAGAGGAGTTGGCATAAGCCACTCCATAATGGGATCCAGAAACAAAGGAGCGTGAATGAAGTGCTAATTGCATTCATAAAGACATTAACAAAGGAATTAAAATGGCAGAAGCTTCCTTTCCCCCTCAAGATTCACACGAACAACAAAAAATATATTAATAATCACCGTGGTTTTCACTGTGTAGAGGGGATTATACGGAGATGTGACATGAGCGCTTGGAAACACCGTTTGGGGGATTTTTTTTCTTTGCTGCTGTATCAGGGATGAGACACTTTATTCCTTCAGTTTCTCCTGACTTGCTCTTTCCCCCCTCTTTTCCTCATCCCTTAGCTTCCTCCAAAGAACAGAACGACCAGCCTTCTCCTTCTAATTTTCCTGCACTTGGTAAAAATAAGCAAGTCATAGGAAAAACAAACCTGTACATTTCCCTTTTAAAACAACAACAAAATGACCTCAGAAGTTTGGCAGGTGGCACACTGAAAAATTCTTCAATAAAATAAAGCAAAACCTCTCGCCTGTTTTTTTTTTTCATCTTGCTCAGTTCTGCTTGGCCCTTCCATGGGAAAAAAAAAGAAAGAGGACGCCCTGTCTGATCCTCCTCAGCCAGTTTCAACACAATTTCATGTTTCCGTTACCCAACCTGAGCACACTGCTCTTATTTGCATCGCTAATACCGAGACAAACCATTTACCTGTAAAAACATCCCTCCCACCGATGGGATCTTCATTCCCCTGGAGAATATTCCTATTAGCATTAAGCTCAAAAGAGCTTGTTTTGCAGACCTTAAAAGCCGAAGCTAGTTCAATGTGTTCACACCAGTAAAACAGGAGCTCTTAGCTTCTCTGAATACTTGACTGTGTTTATTGTCGCTCCCCGTCTCTTGCACTCACGTTTCTTCTGTCTGTGGCTGTGGGTGTTGTGCTAGAAACAGCTACTGCTACAGCCTGCTAAACATTTTTGTTCCATTTGCCAATTTTCAGTCACTCGTCACTCTTGAAAATGTTCATTTTGGGCACTGCAAGCCAATGTGGGGGCTGTGATAGGAGGCCTGCGATGAGGGGAGGGGATGTGCTGGGTAGGATGGAGCAGGTGAGTGAGAAGATTGTGCCTCTGGCCCTGCACAAGTCGGGGACGGTCTCTCTCTTACCATCAGGATGTGTCTTATCCAGCTGTGACCCTCATCCCTGACAACGCTGCAACCACCCCAAGAGCTCCAGAGGCTGGAAGCAGAAAGAATCACAGTGAAAAGAAGAGGGCATGCTGGGGGGAAGAACGAGCAATGCTCCTGCATTAAATGTAAAAACTCACATTGAAGCAATTTTCCATGTTACAGACAGCTGTAGGAAAACCGGTTACCAGTTAGCAGTGGAAGGATTTTATGGAGAGCGTTAGGAGCAAGCGAAGGGCACAGCTTTCCCCTTAGTCTCAGTATCCCCAGCTCAGGAGGGAAGCGCTCCCTGCCTGTGGATGAAGAGCAGCTGAATGAGGAACCTTTCTCCGGGCCTTCTCTCTAAATAAATGAGATGTGCATCCTCAGTGCGGTCAGCTGGGAGGGAGAAGCCTATCTCAGGAGTGATGGCAGGTGCTGCTGAGCTATTTCCATTTTCCAGCTCTGCAACCTCAGGAACCTCTTTAATCCAAAGCCCCATTCACTGGCGCTGAAGACCAGACAGTGTTTTTGGATTCATTTTTAAGGCTGCCTTTAATTTTTTGAAGTATCTTGCTGGCAGATTTCTGCTCCCGCCTGGGATTCAAGAAGAGATTTGCACATCTCGCGCTCACTTTTTCAGTCATTTAAAGGAACACACCACGGCGAGAATGTAGATCCTGCTTCTAATGGAGGGAACACGGGGGTAAAGGGATATGAAAAGGAAACTGGGAGGTACAAAGATGTTTTTGCAGATTTGTTACAAATGAAAACATTCCTTATTTGATTTCTGTGTTCCCCATGGAAGCCAGGGGAACCCACAAGCATTGAAGCCGTGTATGAGAGTCAGAGGCTGAATTTGAGAAGTTCCCCCAAACTCACCAAGAAGCTCAGCGACACGTAAAACATAAACCCAGCAGAGAAAAGAGTAGCGTAGCTCAGGGGTGTGATTTCAATTACTCTGGCATTAATAGCAGGAATAGAGCTAGAAAAACTACAGATCCATATCAGCCTGTTTTTAGTTAGGGCTGACGTTCCACAGCATTGAGTGTTATTGACACACATTAAAGACAGACCACTTTTTTAGCAAGTTGTCCTGCTTTGCAAGCACATATGCAAGCACACACAGACAGACACGCATATACAGGTACTGTTCCAAGTGCTTTCTGGTGTCCAGCTTGCTGAAATGCTTTCAATTAGGGTTTGGAAAAGGTTGACTCAGTCAGCGTATGCGATACTTGCCAGAGACAAAATTAGTTTTAGTCACTGCTGTTCTCCTTCCAAAAAACCAAAGCCCCGCTCTCCCTTTCTGTCTTCCCTTCTTCTAGGCAGTGAGTGCTGTCATATAGGTGCTCAGCTGATTTTTAATGTCATGGATGCTTCATCTGCAAATTCGTTAGGAACCCTTTAGTGAAGCAGCCTAGTAAAACAGATGATTAATATTGGTAAGCTCCTCATTTACATATTAATTAGTCTCTGTACTCAACTAATTAAAATGGGGCTGCCTGTTTGTAGACTTTCTAAATTCCAGATTGTTGCTATTGCTCCCGTGTAGGTGCATTTAACAGAGAGAAGGCAGGCCATTGACGCCACCAACCAGCCACCCTAGGCAGCAATAGCAACATTTTAAGGCATTGGAGGCTCCTGAAATGGCAGGCTGTAGTGACTAAGCAGTGATCCTGCTTCCCAGTGACTCTTAAGGAGAAGGAGCACTGCTGAAGCTGGCCAAATCCAGGAGAAGCAGAGCATCGCAGGGCACAGACAAGCTCGAGGCAAGCTGCCCTTAGGCCTTGTGACACTCAGATCCTTCCAGATATGCAGCCTATAACCAGGGCTCGGCCTGATTGTCTAAGATTTGAAAACCGAAGATTAATTCTAACTTATGTCCCTGTGGTGGAGCTCTGCAGGGGTGTCACAGAGACCAGGCAGCAGCTGTCCTTTCACAGGTGAAGAGCTGCGGATCCCACATCCGTATTTCCCTCCTGCTGGCACTGTCTGGGTGGGTGCATTGCAAAGAACCCTGCTGTTCACTCCTTGCCTTGGAGGTTTAGCTCTCAAAAGATGGATCTCTAATGCCTCCAGGGAGGAGGAGGCTGCCTCATCCGTGTTGAGGGTGCACCACAGTCCCTTCACTGTCCCCTCCCCATGTGCTTCCAGACAGCACACCTGCAGGTGGCCATGGCTCTCCTCTGTCCTCCTACCACCCCTTCCAGCTCCTCCTGCTGTTCTTGCTTCTGGACCTGCTTCTTGGCTCCCTTCTCCTTCACCTCCCCACGCATCTGGCATAAGTTGCTCCCAGCTACTGGCGTTCCCCCCTTTGCCATCACTGCACTACTACAGAATTCCTGCCGAAATTTGGGAACTGAGGATAAAACACTCCAGCCTGAGAAACACTTTACACGTGTATATTTACTGCTGCAAAATGTTTTGCATGGCACTGACAAGCAGGTTTTCTCAAACTGTCTGTGCACATAGGGTTTTTCCTCACCCTAGCTGCCAATAGCAGTTTGACAGGTTTTATTATACTCCATTATTCACAAGAAGCCAGGTCGCTGTGCCATATGCTGTCCAGTCCTGCTCAAGCTAACCATGTGCCCGTGTTGGCTGCTTACCAAGGCTGGTTAAAACCTGCTCATTTTTGCATTCTATCTGTTTTGAAAGAATTGGAGACGGGGGCTTCAGGTCAGGCATTTCCATGTGTTTTATTGCACAACTTTGCTCATTCTCAGCAGCCCAAAAGCCAATTCAGTTGGAAAATTGTGTGGGTCCTAGTATGGTTTGGACTTGTGGTTCTTGTAGGAACCTGCTCTGTCCTGAGGCTGATGCAGCTTGAAACAGGTGGAGAGCCTTAAACCTCGCTGGAACCATGAGCAGTGAACTCAACCTGGAGCACAGCTTTCGAGATGATTTCAAGCACAGCTCGGCAGGACACACAGCAAGGAACAATGAAGTGCGTCTGAGTCTGAACCTCTGCCATGCTGGCAGCAACTGCTTTAGAAGCTTCACAGCTACAGAAGGCGTTGTACTCGCACATGGCAGGACAGTCTTTCCAAGGCACCTTTCGATCCTGTGCTCACTGCCTCGTGGCCATGCAGCTTGCTACAGCCTGCAGTGCAGTTGCTTCTGTTGCTGTGTTTTGTCTGAATATTTGCTGACTTTCCTTGTAATTAACAGTGCATAGTCCAGTCTAGGAGGAGCATTTTTTACTGCTTTTCAATTTTGCCAACCTTGAAATCCCTCTCATTGTTTGCAACGTTTCCGTTCTCAGGGCAAAATTTCCTTTCTCTTGCTGCCTCCACTTTGCTCATCCTCCTTGCTGCTCCCACAGCTTTTTCTTCCCAACATCATCCAAACTGATGGTACAGGCTACTAAAACGTTTTCCCATTCCTGGAATGAATAAAATGACTTTTATTTCTTTGAGTGTGCTGTCTGCTGATTCTCTTCCATTCCTTCTGGTGTTGTTTTCCTTGCTTGTGTGGCTTTCAATAATCCTGACACTGGAAAATGAGAAGATCATTTCTGGAGATGGGCTGTTCTGTTTTTTAAAAAATCTCTGTCTGTTGTGAGCTGCTATTCTTTTCACTGAGCTCACACACTTGGCAAGCATGGCCATCCTGTATCAAGTGAAATGCACTTCAAAGTCAGCATCCTGTGTGCAGCAGTGGCCAGCAGCAGCTGTCTGGAAAAGAACACAGTCAATGCACAGAAAGTGATCTTCTGAGCCATCGCTAGTTTAGGGATCTCTTAAGTCTCTTTGATCTCCAAGAAGTTCCAGAGATTGTAGCTTTTCAGGTTTGATGCCTTTCAGATGATGCCCAGGGACCCAAGGACTGTATATAAGCTCAGGGCAGAGACCCCAACATCTATAGCACCACTATAGGTGTGTCTTAATATGATCCTGAATGGCAGAGGTGTTTTCAAGGCCGGATACCAGATCTATGTTGTGAGCAGCTTTGTTCCCAGTCCCAACTCTGATCCCATTCCCTGCTGCTCCTGGTTGGACATCTGGATGGATCTATGACCTGACACATCCCTTTGCCTTCTTTGGGGCTCTCAAAGGACTGTCTAAACTCTGCCCTGGTCAGGTACCGTGGAACTGTCCTGTGGTAGAGAAAGTGCTGTGTCCACTCTCAGCTCCTCGCTTACCTTCCCTTCTGTTGCTGCTCCTGTACAGATGTCCTGTTGGTACAGTCAGACATATCCCGTCTGTTTCATGGCAATAAAAGGCAATCAATTATCCAGCTTGTACTGGGAGAAATGGACAAAAGTTGCTGTGATACATCCAGAGAAACAAAGAGATCATCATGCTTATAATCTTCAGGAGATGCTGGCACCCAGATAAACTTGCTTTTGTAAGTGCACACACCAGTACTGAAATTCTTCATGATACTATGCTCTTGCTCTCTACTTCTCTGAGGCATGACTGTGGCTTCCTTTGAATCCCTCCTGAGGGCAGGAGGTGCTTGACTATTTCAATCACGTAACATGTTGCCATTCTTTATAATTCTCAACAAGGACAGAATAATGCATTTCCTACCATGAATTGCATTTGCCATGTGCTGGCCAATGCAGGTCATCAGCACATGGGTGTTTTTCTCCCAGCTCATTTTCCTGCCTATCAGTTTTGTAGGTATTATATGGCAGCAACATCTGCAGTCCAGCAGAAATCAGATTGGTCATTGATCTTAGAGCAGAGTTATTGCATTGGTGGCTGAATAGCTGGCACGCTTCAGGAGTGTGCCTAGCATGTGTGGATCCCCCCGGCTCTGTAATCACACTGTAGAGATCCTCTTCAGTGGAAGTCTGTTGTGCACTTCATCACTTAACTAAACAGCTCTGCTTTCCTTCTGCAGAAGATATCATACTGTGAGGTGAAATGGAGCTGTTTCTCCAACACCTTTCCTCCCTGCTCCTGATCAACATGTTATTCTCCAGACTCATCAATTGTTTCTGTGGGATGTGCACTGGATTCTGATTCATTAGTCTGAACAAACTGGAGTCCCCATAATTCGAGGTGGGATCACTCAGAGGGATCATCTATGCCAAATTTCTTGACTGCAGCTCTAAGTATTTTGCTTCTATGTTATATGAACACAAATCTGTTGTAACATTCCCTGAAGCAGCTCTCATTTCTCTGTGGTCACTGTACTCAAGAAATACATTGCAGGTTTCCTTGCATTGTAGGCTGCAGATGTCATAAGGCTGCAGGTTGTCTTCCTTTTCTGCACTGCTACACACGTGTCAGCTTAGAACCAGAAAGGGCTACATTTATGAAACAAGCTGTATTCTTAGGAATGAAGGTGTCTCCTTACAATGATACTGCAGCCAGCAATTAAACTACGTACGCATTGAGGCTGACTTACAAGTTTCCCCAGTTCTTCATTCATATTTTAACATTGACTACTTTGAAGCTACATCAGAAAAAAAGTCTTTTGTTGGATCCTCAAATATGAACAAGGCCCAAGGAGCTACAGTTGAGTCCTGAGCCCCAAACTAATACAGCTGCAAGTTTCAAAGGTTGGAGCCTTCACTTTGATTAGTAGCTACTTTTTCAGTGTCAAAAGTGTGCATAGTTCCCTCCTGTTGGAGACACTTGGTTAAGTGGCACCTCTGAAAGTGAGCAGGGGATTATTTTCTAGGTCGCGGGGGAAGAAATGTCTGTCGTGGCTGGTGTGAATCCAGGTGACACTCCAGACTCGTGGAGCTATCCTCAGTTGACAAGCACTATCATGGAGTGTATGATCTGAACAGCCAGCTGAATCTCACAGCGTCATTTTTCAAGCATTCGGCACACTCCTTCACACTGCCTGGCAAAATAAATGTGTTTAGAAATGCCAATAATTTTGACATTTTTTTTGTGATAATATACCGACCAAAATGCTGAGAATTTTGTCCTATCACAACAGAGCCTGCAAAAGTGTCTGTCCTCTTCTTTCTTACAGCCTCCCTTTAGATACCAAAAGGCTGATCTCAGATCTACCTGGAGCCTTCTCTTCTCCAGGCTGAACAGCCTTGTCTCTCTCAGCCTGTCCTTGCAGGAGAAGCATTCCGCCCCTTGCATCATTTCTGTGGCTCTCCTCTGGAAGCACTCCAGCAGGTCCATGTCTCTCCTGTGCTGAAGATTTCACATCTGGATGCAGTACTCCAGGGGAGTTTTCACCAGCACAGAGCAGAGGGACAGGTCAGTGTGCATCTGTTCATCACAGCAACCTTGCTAAGAAGTGAAAAATCAGAGCCTGAGAGATATTGAGGAAACACTGCAGGATTTCTGTCTGCCTGGATTTTTTCCCAAGTATTAACTTGTGCTGGATTTTCACCATGAAAAGGCTCTCATCAGGGTCTTAGATGCTAATCAGAGAGACCTCAGCAGAATCAGGGTCAAACCGAATGGGACTTAAAAGGCCAGAAGAGTCTCCACACACTGCTTCGTAGCATCAGCACTGATTAATGACCAAAGCTGATAATCATTAATCAATGCAACTAAATAAATGCAAGGAGTTTAGAAAAAGCTAAAAGGAGCAAAGTCATGGGGCCAATGTGTGGAGCTTCTGTCACTTGTGTGAAGTTTGGGTCAGTTTCTTGCCTGTGCCACTGATTCATTAGACAAATCTGGGCACCTCTGTAGCTAACAGGAGGTTTCCTGTTGTATTCCAAGAGCTTGGCTTTGAACCTTCATTCCCTCTTCCTTGCTTCTGAAATAAGGATAGTACTGCTCACCAGGGATGCTCTTTTCAGGCTTGCACTACCTAGTCAGTAACAGAGCCAGATCTCCTGTGGCCACTAAACTTCTTGGGATATTAGCCCCACAGTCTGGGTACAATGTATCTTGCCTACCATGAAATTTCTCTGGGAATAAACCCTTTTGAGCTGATACACTTCAGTCCTAACAAAGCAGAACAATTTGGATTACACATCCATTGTTTTAGAAGACAATGACTGAAATCTGGAGCTCCACACTTGGCTTTCACTCAATCTGTCTTCCGTGGGAATATTGCCAGACGAAGAACTGTCTGAAGAGGTGCTAGTGTTAGCACTGTATTTCCACAGTGTTATTTGTTCAAAGACTTTTGAGTTTATTTATTAACCCAAAGTAAAGCCCAGGGAAATCAGTGGACATTTCTACATTGACCACAAGGAGCTTTTGGATCAGAGCCAAAAATAAAGAAATATGCAGGTTCTGGATGTGGTGCTCAGAGATATGATTTGGCAGAGGGTTGTTAGAGTTAGGGTACTATGGTTAGGCTGTGGTTGGACTTGATGATCTTTGAGGTCTTTTCCAACCTGAGTAATTCTATGATTCTATGATTCTTGAAAATCTCAGCGTGTAGGAAAGAAAAATAATCCATTTCCTTTTGGGAGGTTGCAGGAACGGAGGTGTAGAAGTGAAACCATTTGTCCAGTTCTTCTTGGATTACCTGAGAATGACTCCAGGATAAAACATACATTTTAGGAAGATGCTGACTATGGAGTGAGTACGTTCAGTTGATGTGAAAAAGGCTAAGCTTCAAATAGCAAATTCAAGCCACTTCAGGAAACTTTTTAATTTAAAATAATCTCAAAGCATCACATGGATTTGGAGTAGCATGAATTAAGGGCTAACTTCTTTTAATTGAATATAAACATCTCCCCTGACTAGTCTCTTTTCCATTTCTGCCTTTCCCCTTCTTTGGTATCTGAAGCTGCTATGTTTTACTTACAGATAATTGGAAACAGAATACAAACTCTTTCAATGAGCCCAACTGGAACTCCAAAGAAATCACCAATTAACAAGTTCACTTAAAGCAATCTTAAAGACAGTAAGGGTGGATGAATAGGGCAACAGTTGACATGTCATGGCATAAGGGATAAAAATTGAAATACTGGCTCCAGCTTCTCTTAGCTTAGGGAAAATTTGATCTCAACCCAAAACCTAGCAACTGACTTCCTCAGGTGCTGCCTTTTCGTCATAGGACAGGTCTGGTTATAGTCACAGCTCTTAAAACTGACTCTCAAATAGCTGAAAACCAAGATCCTCATATGAATTATGGGCTGTGGTTTCTCATTTTGTAATTTTAACTAGTGGTCAAGGTGGACCAGAATACACCAGAGAGGAACAGGATTCTGCTCAGAGTACTAAAATCAGAACAGGTTTTGAAGAAGGAGTTGTTCAGTCCTACCTCCAGTAACTTCTGCTCTGCTCTTGCATCCACTTTCTCAGGAGCTGCATCATCTACATTGGCTATTGACTAATTCCTGTCTTC
This sequence comes from Alectoris magna, assembly GCA_030625065.1. Classification (NCBI taxonomy): domain Eukaryota; kingdom Metazoa; phylum Chordata; class Aves; order Galliformes; family Phasianidae; genus Alectoris; species Alectoris magna. Next base: position 116,180,210 of record CM060560.1, read on the forward strand.
TCCCCATCGTCAAATCTTGGGGCCCTGCTTTTTGACCATTTATTTTGTCTTGGCAGCAACCTGTCAAGTTTGGACCCGGCAGATCTAGGTTTGCTCCTAGATCTGTTGTCCTACTGTCTGCCCTCACTGACAGTTTCTTGCCATTGGTCTCCCTCCTGTAGGAAGGATGCCAGCTCAGGACATGCTGTGCTTCAGTCTTTCCTCATCCAATATTATCTGTTCTACTGCTCACTGCTCTCTCTCTCTTTGCAACAACTTTAAGTGTGTAGCATTTCGCTCCATAGCTATACACGGAAAAAGACCTGTGTTTCCTTCTAACACTGTTGCTGACTCTCTAGATTATCTCAAAACTTAGGAAACCAGTTTAGATTATGGCCTTGATTTCTGTAAGCCTCCTATCCCGATTCCTGAATTCTTGCTCCACTCCACCTTTTGGGAGATCAAGTAATCTAAGATAGGATTCAATTTTCAGTATGCACATGTATGGATCTTAAAGATACTGTTGTGAGGCAATGGCAAGCTAACCTTTGCTGAGAAGTTTGGAGCCCTTTCTCCAGCATATCCTACGGTTAGGATGAATAACCCAGCCTGAGCAAAGAGTAATGCAGTTCCTCACACTTGTGCTTCCTTTATCCCTTCTAAGGGAGCCTCTGTCCCCTTGACACAATTCACTTCATTGGCTGCAATCATTAAAGGCGTTGGAAACAGGGTCTGAGACTTCAGCAAACTCCTGCCTTAGGTGTCATGACCAATGAACCGATCAAAAATGCCAGCTTCTCTTAGAATGTCATCCCTGACTTTGTACCCGATGGCGGATCTGTCACTCAGCAGCCAAACATGCTAATACAGCTGAAGCCTTTAGGTGCACTTCTACCCTCGAAACTCAGTGGAGTTGCTGTCATCCTGCAACAGTTCAGTGGCCTAGATGAAATTAGAAGTCAAATGCAGCTGCTAATAAGGATACTGTCGGTCACAGAAAAACCACCACCTCCCTTCTACCGGATGTCCTCTTTGGCAGTTTGAGTCAACAAGGAGCTAACTGATGAGCAATGAGCATGGCCTCCAAGAACAAGCCTCAAGCCTTGAGTGGCAGTGCTGGAGACAGCAGAAGGGAAGTTCTCTGTTGCTGCTGCCTTCTGGGGCTTGCAGTTGATGTCAGTGCATACTTATTCATCACCAGAATTCAACAGAGCCGTTTGTGTGAGCTTTTTCCCCTCCAGGATACTTCTTCTGTTGGTTCCAAATAGGTCTCCAGGAGACAATGAAGGGCTGATCAGCAGAGCAGTCTCAGGAAAGATGGCAGGATCTGGGGCCAGCTAGCAAGCGCAGCTTGTGGATGTCCTGATTTTTTTTCTTATTTTTTAGATGAGAATATGTATCTTTCCTGCTCTGTTTATTACTATCAGGTAAAATTTAGGTTGGGAAATTGAACTCTGTTGGATGGGCTGCGACAACAGAACTCCTAAAAGGAGGAAACAAAGCTGGAGCACTGCTTGCAAACTTTGCTGAGGAGTCTGTGGATATGAAGGCCATATGTAGCTTCATTCTAACACCACTGGATCTCTGGCAGCAAAAGTGCTCTCCAATTTTCATTCATAGCAACAGCTCCAAATGGTCAGCTTTGGACTGAGCAAAGCTATTTAGGGGCTGGTGACTCTCAGATTTCAACATCATCCACACTTTCTAGAAAAGAAAAATATAGATTTGAATTTGCTGCACCAGACATGGACTCCACCATTTCAGTTTTCTGGAGCATTTTCTCTCGTAGAGTCTAAGCTAGCTTAAGACAGATTTCCTTCTGTGTTACAATCCAGTGGCTTAGATACAGAAACACTGCACACATTGACCCTCAGGAATTCTATGATGTGACTTGGACTTGATAATTCTTTCTCCGTCCCTTTCATAGATTTCACCACTGTAAACAAATTTTACAGCTATTCTGTACCGGTTACTGCAATGTAATTCTTCCTAGCAGCATGGAAAATGCGGTAGGGCAAGCGATCACTATACTGGTAAACCTGGTACCTAGCAATGCCATAACAAGAAAGGCAATCCTCTACAAAGCAGGTCCTTCTCTCACCTCCGATAGCACAAATATTCTACGGTTCTTGCTTTGTGTTGCAGCTCCATGCCTGTTGCAGTATAGCACAGTATAGAGATAATGGCACAGTGACTGATTGCAGTAACAATTACAAACTAAGTCTTCAATGGTATGAATGGCAGATTAGTGTATCTTTTACCAGGAACATCTGACAAGACAGCCTCCATATTATGACAAAGCTTAATCCAGGCTTAATTTCAGACACGCCAGAGTGATTGTATTGAAATAGCAAGATGCGATTCCTGCTCCAGCAGACATGCTGGGAGGACCGAGTACTCCACAGGGTGTAGCAGACCCTGGAGTGGCCGTAGAGCCGATTCACATCTTATAAACAAGCTTTGCAACAACTTGGAGCTCTTCCTCGCCCTCCAGCTCATTTCCGAAGCCCGGGGCTGGCCAGCACTCCGGCAGAGGACGGGGACGGGATGGGAGCGTCCCCGCGGCGAGGCCGGCGGCGCTCGGCCTCCTCCTGCTGGACCCGGCCGGCAGCGCAGGCAGCCTTTGTTCGGGGTGCGAACGCAGCTGCCTCTTTATTATTTTTTTTCTTGATTATATTTTTTTCTTTCTCTTTTATTTATTTTTTTTCCTCTTCATTTTCCCCTTTCTTTTGTTCCTTTTTTTTTTTCTTTATTTTTTTTCTTCTCTCCAACCTGAAAAGTGATGTTGGCATCGTACCAGGTTCTTACTGCAGCCCTGCTGGTGAAAGGAGTCCACACTCTGTACTTGTTTCATCTGCATGGGGCTTCAAGGAAGCCCCAAGCCCACCTCGGAGCAGTGTGCTTTGCTTTCCTCCCCCCAGTTCTTTTTCTAGAAGTGCACGTTGCCTAAGAAACTGGGTCCAAAAAAAGGCACTAATCCTGTCCACTTGAGTCAGCAAACCTCTGATCCTCGGACACCTCCACAACTATTTTAAAGGGATTGCTTCAATGGTTACACTAGGCTGAGGTGTCCAGGTAATTTAAGCTTGTGGTAGAGCTGGATGTAACTGCACAACAAATAAGAGAGGAGACTGAATTGTTTTGAAACCAGAAGTTCCTACCCTGACTCACCAAACTGCTGCCAGTGTTCAGATAGCTGGCCTTGGTGCAGGTCTGACCTTCACCAAAGCTGAGAAATAGCCATGCTGCATCTCCATAGAGCCAGCTGAATGCTTTGAGCCCAGTTGGATGACCAGCCTGCTGTGATTTTGTAAGTTGTTCTGAACCAAATGTATGGTCAGGTCCCAGCTGAGACCTCTGGGCTTTCTGAGATTGCCTCTAGAAGCAGAGCAAGACAATTGTCAGAATTGTATGATGACTGTTACCAGAAACCCTCAGACTGACCTACTGTTGTGTTCTGCTTCAAAGAGTCCTAATGTCTCTTTGGTGCCTTGGCATGCGTAGAGAGGTAAGAGCCACTGAATTTCTTGGAATCAAGCTGGTCAGGCACTTTCCTGCTGTCAGAGCACTGAGATGTAAGCTTTTGCACTCTCTGCACTTTCACACAGACATCAGACTCTAAGTTTGAGGCAAAGATCAACTCCTGTGAGGTTTATGGGAAAATATAGACAAGTGTCCGGAGCTCACTTTGAGAACTACAGCTCTTCAGAGAAAGGAAGTTCACAGGACACCTCTGTCTTGGGAATTCACTCACAGTGCATACCCTATAGCTGCCAACAGAAAGCCTCTCTGTGGCTTCCTGATTATTGACAGAAGGAGCATCCCCTACCTTCGCTGTTTGGAGATAAAAATGCAAAATCCCATTACCCACGGATGCTTTCTGGTTTTGTGCAGAAGCCTAAGGTATACATACACTGTTCAGTACATCATACTGTCCAAAGGGGCAGCATTTTTCAGAGCGTTGTGTGGAGGCTATTGCTTGTCACAAACCCTCTTCCGCTCCCAAATAGACAGTGCTGTTCCTTCTGTCAAACAAACCACCCACGAGTTCTTCTACATACTTCTGTGGGATCACTGGCAGTACACAGGGCAAAAGACACGTCCAAACAAATTTTCTGTATGCTAATAAGGAAGAAAGTGAAGTGTCAGAATGTCAAGATTATGAGCCAAATGATGATTGCACTTGCTGAGATAAGAGCATACAAATAGCCCACAGGTTCTCTCAAAGGCAGCACAACACAGTAGTTCAAGAGAAACATTCTAAGGGACAAGTCCCACTTGTATGGTCAGTGATGTTATCTGTGTCATCTCTGCTTCAGTCACTGCTTGGAAACCATAAAGGCCAATCCTGCCTGTTAGGATAATATCTAAGTTTTTAGTATGCTCTAATTACAGAAGTGTGGTTCATAAACTCTTCTCAGCTTGAACTCCCTGCAGGTGTTAGTGGTGTAACTGGAGCTCCCACCATGGGGTAGACCCCGTAGGCCACACCTATGTGATGAGAAACTGGGCAAGATCAGGGCAGTAGTTACAGACACTGCTGGCCAAGAGGGATATCAAATATGGATGTGTGTCTTTGGACAAGACCAGGAGAACCACCTTTAGAGCAACCATCCACTATCAGAGATACTTGATGTGTAAGGAAGCTCAGATTCCCCTGGAACCTGAAATGCCCATCTAGCAAGAGATGGAGAATCAGCTTGTAACCTCCTTCATGGCACAGCGAGAAATTCAGCTTTCTCAAGCTCCATCTAAAATTGAAAAGAGTCTCCAAAGGAATTGTTTGTTGCTTTGTTTGCAAAAAGTGCAAACGGCACATCAGAGAAGCAATAATGCCTTGGTGGATTGTTTGGCTGAACACATACTCAGAGTATATTGTAATGAGCCATATGCTAGCTTTGCATGGTATTGTGGGGCAAGCCAGCTGCAATGTGCAGCTGATTAGTCTGGTTGAAAAAAAACTTCATTTTCCATAACAGGAGGCCAGCAAAGGCAAGCATTCTGGCAGGTGCCAAACAGCCCCTCTGACTGCTTCTGTCATGCTGCTGTGGATCAGAACAAGCCAGGAGAGAAAAAGAACCTCTGCTTTATTTCTGTCCAAAGAAGGGAACCTCCTTTAGCCCTAGGCTTGTTTAACAGTAGCTGTTTACAAACCATAATCCTTTCACTTTCTTACAGGAGAGGTTTCCACCATCTCTCCCTGCCGCTGTCACTTTCGTCTCAGTCAGATTTCAGTCATTCAGTACTGTGCTCAGCTGATGTGGTGGAAACCTTCTGTGAGATAAGAGGATGGAGGCCAGAAAGAGATGCCTGCCTTCTGAAGTGCAAGATCACAAGACAGCACAGAAGCAAAGGTCCTTTTCTCTCAGAGCCGATCTGTTGTTGTGGCCAAAAGCTGATGCTTAGAAATCTGCTTTGAACTTCAGCTGTGCCAAGTGCTGAATCAAGGATTTATGTGGCCACCTTTTGAACGAATCAGAAGTCCTCATTAGAAGGAGGAAACGTCAATAGCTCTTTTAAGATCTTCTTTCGAACTATTACTTGTTGCATTTCCAAAGCAAAGTTAACAGCCATGTCAGAATCTACTGTGAATGAATACAACATATCTGGAAACACAATGCTAATGAACCAGAATGAGATGTTACCTTTATGAAATCTGATTTTAACAGATTTTTAGAGAGAAATTTAGCTTAGGATTATCCCCTTGTACGTAGTTGCCAACAGTTTACGGGCTGGTTTGGCCCGGTTCCGTGACTAGTGGGGCGGAGGGACTTTTCAGAATCCGTGACTCTGGAGATAGGAAAACAGGGGACCCCAAATTATTTGGAAAAAAAAAAAAAAAAGGCAACAATGTGATGAGAAATGAACTAATTTACTAAATAGAGCATCAAAAACAAAAACAAAAACAAAAACAAGATAAGACTGTATAATACAATATAATTAGAATTGGGATTGAAAAAAAGAGATTGTCTGAAAAAAAGGCCTTACGCTAATGCTGAGATGTAGATGCTACAGTCAAGTTGAGCAGCAGGGAGGATAGCCGAAGGAAAGCAAGAGAGAGCGTCAGATGACCCGCCAACGCCTTATATGTGTTCCTCCCTGTGCAAGAATGATATCAGCACAGCGAACAGTCTTCTGGGGAACATAGTTTCTTCTCTTCCCAGCGGAACTGGGACATTAACACTTCAATTCCCAGTGCACTACATGATGTTATGATGTGGAATACTGATGACCATAAAACCGTGACAGTAGTTCTTGTGCTCTGAATGGCCAACATTATACACAGGCAGGAGGGGGCTGAACATACATGAAGGTTACTTCAGAAAGGCTGAAAAGAAGCCGAGAGGCTGTTTCAATTTTGGGGTACCCACATGAATTTGCTAGGCAAGCATCTAAAGTGCAACAGCACTACGAAGCAGAGGTAATGGAAGGGAAGTTGGGAGCGATGTGGGAAAACCCAAAGTATATCATATTTATGTCTGCCTGAGAAGCCTGGTTCAGTCTCATTAAAAGAAAAATTCCCCAAAGACAGAACAGTTTAAACTGTTCTTATTTGATATGGTTATTAATGAGGAGGAGGAGGGAGCAAATTGCACATTAATGAACTTCACAGACAGTAATACTCTGGGAAGCTCTGAGGGCTCCAGTGAGGAGAGATCATTGGCTAAGTGCAATGCAGAACTACTGTTTTGTCAATAAAATGGCGAAGCTTCTGAATATTGCATCCAAATCTTTCCAAAACCAGTGGGATCACGGTGTAAACACCTTGCATTGTCAGCAAAAATCAGGAAGATGGAAAAGCTTGTTTTCCTCTAAATTCAGCATACGGTCTTAGCAAAAGACATAAAGCGGCTTGAGTGTTTGAGGTTAGGGTGGTGGTTTACAGGGATTTTGCTTCACCCAGACTGTTCCTCCTGTTATCCCCCTACACCCAGCTGAGTTTCTTGCTTCAAAACTCTGGTCAGTGGCTCAATGTCTGGCTGGAGACTGGTGACAAATGCTGTTCTCCAGAGGTCAGTGCCGGGGCCAATACTCTTTAACATCTTCATCAGTGACATCAACAGTGGGGTTGAGTGCACCCTCAGCAAGTTTGCTGATGACATCAGGCTGTGGGCTGCAGTCAACACACCATAGGGATAGGATGCTATCCAGAGGGAACTAGACGGGCTTGAGCAGTGGGCACAGGTGGAACACATGGGAGAGCTAGTGGCAAAGGTGAGCAGAGGACAGACTGAGTTAAAGCTGCTATTGCCATAGAGCGTGGCTGAATGGAATGGGTGGGTGGGAAGGGTGTACAGGAAGTGGAACGTCAACTGTGCTAAGCACCAGAACACCTCCTCTGAGTCTTAGCTAAGTGTTAAAATGACACAAGTGCGGTTGGATGAACACCAGAAAGGTCCTGACATTTCAGAAATCCTTTGCTGTTTTGCCTTTAATCAATCTGTACTAAGCCTCAAATATGAAAAGAAGTGCTTATGGCAAAGGTGAATTTCATATTAAGATTAAATTGCTTTGATGCTTGTCAATTTGCCAAGATTTTTATAGTAAGGAAATGATATTATTTCCTAGACTCCTGGCATGGCCCTAAAGGTCACATCTCGCAACACAGCTCTCTTTCTTTTTTTCCAGCTGTTGTTCATACAACAAAAACACAACAGGCACGAGTGGCATTGCTGCTGATTCTTGGTACCACTAGGAAAAAAAGTCTCAACATCCTAGTTTGTTTATGTTCTGGAGTTTTATTGTGAAGGTAGAATGAAAATGGACCGTGAAAAGTTCATGGCCACTCTGCATGAATAATTTCAAGTGTTTCGCAGATGTATTTACCTCCCATCTCACTTAGTGGAGTTCATGTTCCTTCACAAGTCAGCCCATTACTTCTAAATGAGAACCTCTCCCACACATTCACAATGAAGGCTCTTTAAACAAATGGTAAAAAGCTTTCATAAAACACACAGCGAGTATTACAGTTTTATGAAGATAGAGAGAGGTATGTCCTCAGGTATGTCCTCCTGAGTATTAAATCAAGCATGACATGATTTTGGTAGGGTCAGAACTAAACTCTAGTGGAACATACATAATATTCTCATGCCAAATCTCTGTGTTCCTTTTATTTTTTCCAACACACAACAAGTATGCTATGAAGTATAATTACAGAACGTTGCATAGTTAAGGTATCATAGAATCATAGAATCATTTGAGTTGGAAGAGTCCTTTAACAGTCACCTAGTCCAACTCCCTTGCAATGAACAGGGTCACCTACAGCCATATCAGGTTGCTCACAGCCCCATTCATCCTAACCTTGAATGCTTCCAGGGATGGGGCATTCACCACCTCTCTGGACAACCTGTTCTAGTGCTTCATTACACTTTTTCTTTATAACCAGCCTAAGTCTCCCTTCTTTTAATTTGGAACTATTTCCCCTGTCCTATCACAACAGACCCTGAGAAAGATTCTGCCCCCTTCTTTCTTGTAGCCCCTTTTAAATACTGAAAGGCACATCTCAGGTCTCCCCAGAGCCTTCTCTTCTCAAGGCTGAACAGCCTCTCAGTCTGTCCTAGTAGGAGAGGTGTTCCATCCCTTGGATCATTTTTTGTGGCCCACCTCTGGATGTGCTCCAATAGGTCCACACTGATATGCCCGTGTCTCTTGTAGTGAGTACTCCAGGACTCCACATCTGGATGCAGTACTTCAGGTGAGGTCTCACCAGCACAGAGTAGAGGAGCAGGATTACCTTCCACACCCTGCTGGCCACGCTTCTTTTGATACAGCCCAGGATATGGTTGGCTTCCTGGGCTGCGATAGCACATTGCTGGCTTTTGTCCATCTACTGTCCATCTACTGTCCACCAACCCAACCCCTCCCCCCCAGACCCCTTCAGCAGGGCTGTGCTCCATCCTTATATCCTCCAGCTTGTGCTGATAGTGGGCATCATGCAAGTCAGGTGCAAGTCCTTGGCTTTAATAAACCTCATGGGGTTCAGCTGGGCGCACTGCTTGAGCCTGTTTAGGACTCTCTGAGTGTCATCCCATTTCTTGAGCATGTAAACCCCACCACACAGCTTGGTGTCAAACTTGCTGAGGGTGCATTTGATTCCATTGTTAGTGCAGATCATTGATGAAGTGATTAAAGAGCAGCAGTCCCCATACTGACCACTGAGGGATGCCACTCATCACTGATCTTCAACCAGACACTGAGCAATTGACCACCACTCTCTGGGTATAATCTCACAACTAGTTCCTTGTCCATTGAACAGTCCACCAATCAAATCCATAGCTTTCTAATTTGGAGATAAGGATGTTTTGGGGGATCACGTCAAAGGCCTTCCTGAAGTCCAGATAGACATCTGTGGCTCCTCCCATGTCCATTGACACAGTTATACCATAGAATCACAGAACTGCTCAGGTTGGAAAAGACCTTAAAGATCACCACAACCTAACCACGCTACCCTAACTAACAGCCCTCCACTAAATCATGTCCCTGAGCACCACATCCAAATGGTTTTTAAACACATCCAGGGATGGTGACTCAACCACCTCCCTGGGGAGCCTATTCCAGTGCCTATCAACCCTTTCTGTAAAGAAGTATTTCCTGATATCCAACCTAAACCTCCCCTGGCACAACCTGAAGCCATTTCCCCTCATCCTGTCACCTGTCACCTGTGAAAAGAGACCAACCCCACTCTCGCTGTAAGCACCTTTCAGATATTGGAGGAGAGCAATAAGGTCTTCCCTCAGCCTCCTCTTCTCCAGACTAAACAGCCCCAGTTCCTTCAGTCTCTCCTTTTAGGGCATGTTCTCCAAGCCCTTCACAAGCCTTGTTGCCCTTCTTTGGACAAAAGAAGGGCAACATCATGGAAGGCCACTAAGCATGTCAGGATACAGGTGTCTCACACAAATTCACGGGCTTTAAGCAGAGTGCTCTGTACATGTACAGCTTCTCAGTCCACTTGCTGCAAGTAACCGCCTCCCTCACGCTCCCCTCACAGACACACCACAGACCACATCATACAACTCACACTCTCCGCTCACGCGTCCCTCACACCATCCTACAGACACCTCCCAGACCGCTCACACACCCAACGCACGCCACCTAACCCACACTCCCCCTCACACGCCCTCCCATTCCACCTCACTCGCTCCCTCCCCTCTCCTCACTGGCAGCCAATGCCAGCCCGAGAAGTAGTCGAGCCTCCCTTCCCGCCCGCCCACTACTTGAACTCCTCCCGTGCGCATGCGCTATCCCTCCTAACGGCGTTCAGGCAGCCGCTGCCTTTCCGCTTCCCTCGCCGGCGGCGGCTGCGCGTGAGCGCCGCCTCGCGCCTCCCGCCCTTTCCTGCGGGGTGAGGGCCCGCTCGGCGCTCCTCTGTCTGCTCCGGGCCGGGGATGCGCGACGCGGCGGGATGGAGGTGGAGGAGGCGTTCCCGCTGGTGGGGCAGATGGGGCCGTACCAGGTGTATCTGTGCGTCCTGCTGGCCGTGCTCCTCCAGGTGAGGGGTGCTCGCGTGTGGGCTACGGATAGATGCTGAGCGCTCGGAACGCTCCTGGCGCTGGGGTGACCTCTAGGCAGCGGCAGAGTGAGCTTGGGGCGCGAGGCTGCTGCTGTCTGTGCCTTGAGGAGTCCCGGCTCGTGTCCTTCGGTGCGCCAAGTGAGAGGGTGCTCTTAGATGAAGGGCAGCTTGCTCTGAAATTAAGCCGAGATTTCCATGAACTAGGCTGCAAGGCAACAATTTCTGTTGGAGATTCTGCAGGGATCCAGCACGACTTCAGGTTGGGTATTAGGAAACATTTCTTCTCAGAAGGAGTGGTGAGGCAGTGGCTCAGCTGCCCAGGGAGTTGGTGCAGTCACTGTCCCTGGAGGTGTTCAAGAACCGTGTGGATGTGGCACTGAGGGACGCGGCTTAGTGGGCATGGTTGGACCAGTTGATCTTAAAGGTCTTTTCCAACCTTAATGATTCTATGAAGTAGATGTGAGGAGAGTGTCCATCTTCCTAGTCTGGCCTAGGCATAAGGTACTGAAATCTGATGCTAGTTTAGTTTACTCCGTTTTAATTTATCAAACCTGTGATTGTAGTGAATTCATCTAGATTTATTAATTCTGGACTACAGCCAATATAGAAGTGTACTAGCTTCATGGAAAAGGGGGTCTTAAAAGCATTCCCCCCTCTACTGACTGTATCTGATGGTCACCTGGAGCTTCCAGTCATAAGCAGTGAGATTGCAGTTGTCTTCTGCCAGCTACGGGATTGTTGGAGGTAGTAAGAAACTCTGTAAGATAGCCACCAAAGTTCAGATTGCTCACTTCAGTCAGTTGGGGATTCTGTATGTGCTTGCAAAGCTGAGATGTTGAATGGCGAAGACCTTGTAGGTTTCTATTTCCTGTTTATCCCCATTCATTTTCCTCTGCCACCTTTGCTTTATCTTATTGGTATTTAAAGTTAAGCATTGATTAGAGCTTGTTCTACTGGCCATCCAGACAACTTGTGTGCTCACTGAAGGTTAGGGAGTAAGGAGTTATTAGGTATTTCTTCCAGTGCTGGTCATGTTTTACAACTATGACAAGTACTCTGTATTCTCAGAGTTTTAGGCAGTGTGGCTCAACTGTTCTGTAATGCTTTTTTCTTGTTCATTTGCTTTGTAACAGCTTAACTTATTTCTCCAGTCAGAAATAAACTGTATCTTTGCAAATCACATAATAAATTCAGGGTAGTTGTAAGAGAGGAATGGAACAGGTGTACAGGTCTATTTGTTTTCTTTGTGTTATCTTTAATTCCTGAACTTTACCCATGAGAATCATCCTCCGACTGATATAAACTCCTGTGCCTGTACAGATGAGAAGTACAGAAAACATTACGGATGGAGGTTTATTTCTTTCAGCCCATTAATCAGTTTTATACAACCAGTTCCTGCTTGGGTGGCTGATTGCTTTCTGCATTCCTTTGTTGGTGTCAGAGAACATGTTGTGTCACTGGGATGTGCTAGAATCGGGCTGAAGATCGTTGCCATGACTAGTGTTAGTCTTTGGTTTATTGTTGCACTCTGGGGGATGCACACAAAGGTGTAATGTACTTGGCTCATGTGACATGAATTTAGGTAACTGTGGTCTCCTTCAGTGGATTAGATGCAGCATCTGGCTACAGGAAGGAGAACTGTTAGTCTGTCAGTGTCTCTGCAATGGACTGACTGTTCCAGTTTATTGCTCACTTCCCTGTCCCTTGCTACATGCTCCCTCAGCATATAAACTTCTATATTAAGCTGCTTTTATCATGTTCCTTACTGATGTGCCAAAATAAAGTCTTTGTGTCTGGTCTCTAAATTCTAATTACAAACATAGTTTAACTCATGGAAATTCTTTGAGATAACCTGTACCAAATGTACAAGTCTGTTTGGGTGAAACTTTCCGTTTGGCAGTCAGCTTTCACATGGGCTTGAGTGAACTGGTGCCAAACCTATGGGACAAGCTTAATGACACTGGTGGGGGGGGGGGGGGGAATCCTCCAGGTTACTTGTAGTTGGAGGATTGGAACATTGAGGTGCTGGAGCAGGTCCAAAGAAGGGTAGCAAGGCATGTGAAGGACTTCGAGAATATGCCCTACAAGGAGAGACTGAAGGAACTGGGGCTGTTTATTCTGGGGAAATGGAGGCTGAGGAGAGACCTTATTGCTCTCTTCCAATATCTGAAAGGTGCTTACAGTGAGAGTCGGGTTGGTCTCTTCTCACTGGAGACAGGTGACAGGATGAGGGAAAATGGCCTCAGGTTGTGCCAGGGCAGGTTTTGATTGGATATTAGGAAACACTTTACAGAAAGGGTTGTTAAGCACTGGAATAGGCTTCCCAGGGAGGTGGTTGAGTCACCATCCCTGGATGTGTTTAAAAACCATTTGGATGTGGTGCTCAGGGACAGGATTTAGTGGAGGGCTGTTAGAGTTAGCATAGTATGGTTAGGTTGTGGTTGAACTTGGTGATCTTTAAGGTCTTTTCCAACCTGAGTGATTTTATGATTCTATGTAATCAGTGTAAAACTAGTGTAAGTACAAGACTCATAGCTCTCTCTTCTCCAGCTTTGCAGGGTATTTGTTTTCACTTTGTTTTGTTCCTGTATTACCTGCTGTGGTTATTCATTAACTTGTTGGAGCTGTTACTCTATTAAACTGTGCTTGGATTACTCACTCTCAGTCTAATGGCTTTGGAAGACTTTTAGGGCATGTTCTGCAGCATTGGATTCTGTCTTTAAGTAGCACAATGATAGCTAAATCAGAGAAACATTTTGTTCTAATTTCTATAGACTTACCTGAAACCCATATTTAACTGGAGGATATAGGATTAGGCTAGTTTCATGAATTGTAGGTTGCATTAATCTTGTATTTCCAATGTATATTCAAGAGTTAGGGAGGAATAAGGTGAGCTGATAACTCTTTGAATACTTAGAACTTTACTTAGAACTGAAAGTAGTTGTTCGACGCCTACTGATTTCTAGAATAGCACTTGCTACCTTTTGGAGAAAGTGTGTTATTAAATAATTGTCTAGTGCTGTTTAATGTGTAGCAACACTGAACAATCTCATGTCTTGATCAGATGCTTAAGAGCATACAAAAAAAAAGTTTATTGCTCTCATGACTCAGTATGTACAGTTGAAGGAGATTTGTGTTGACCAGGGAACATGAAAGATTGGTCAATTCCAAATAGAACCTGTGATAGGAATCTGAGAATGGGAGCAGGTTGCTACTGTAGTTCTTTCTAAAAGGATTCTTAAAACCGTTTAGAGTTTAAAAGGGAGGTATTGTCTGCAGAGCAGAAAGAGTCTTTGCCTGAAGTTGGGTGACGTGCTCATTGGGTGGTAGTATGAATAATTAGCTAGGGTGTTGTTTCTTTCTAGCTTGGAATTATCACTAACTAAGGGAAGGTAAGATAGTAAGGACAGTATAATTGAAGTTATTGGAAAAACGTTTTAACTTCAGTTGCAGCCATACTGAGAGGTGTTGCTAATCCCCTTGTGGCTGGCAGCAAGGTAACTACCTCCATCATTAGAATATAATGATGCAGAAAGCTGTTCTTTAATGAACCCGCATGCACAAGCCTTCCGAGGGAAAGCAGGTAGCTTACTTAAACTTTTTGTCCAAGTAAGTTCTCCCCAGACCTTGAGAAATAATTCAGTTTGAAGCAGTGTTTGGCTTCAGGTAGGATACAGGTGTGATTTCATACATAGCAGTGCTTAACTGTGTGTCTTGGTGTAACATTTTTTATTCTTCTCATTTTGCTTCCTGAATGGGATGGGGTATCATACTGCAGTTGTAGTGATAACGCTGAAATCTGGTCTATGAATCTTTTCAATGCTTGTATTGAGTTAAATATGCTGTTCTTTGAGCTATGTGGACTTGATCATAAATGAGTACAGTTTACTCTGTACTTGATGAGGTGTTCTGTTAGGATTTTATTTGAATAGAAAATACAAAACAAATCTGAAGTGTAAGAAAGGAGGCATGAACACCTTATCAGCTGCCAGCATCTCTGCCTTCTCTCACAGTCGTCTCAATCCAAACCAACGTGTCATCCTAAGCTTTACACATATGCTTATATGCACAGCTAGATCTTATTCACAAAGCACACATAGTCAAGTTTATGTTTTTAGGTGGTTCTACGTGTCATCGCACAATTCCCAGGTTTTGTTGCTCTTTTTATGATTGCCACTGAAACAACATTTTCTGTGTATGTCTCGATATAAACACAGCTGATGAGCTTTTGCAACCTAAGTTGCAAGGCTGGTTTCAGTTTCTGTGCAGTTCAGTCCTAGAAGATGCCTGATCAATGTGCTGTTGAAAGACCCAGAGTTCTTGTTGATGGATGTGGCAAGAAGCGTGAGTATGGGGAGAAGCACCCAGAAGTGGACGGTAACAGAGGAAATCAAGCAGATTGTTTTGCCTACTTAAAAACAAAACAAACAAGACATCAAAAACCTTTTTAAATAATTGAAGGCTACCCTCCTTCAAGACAAAGGCTACAGCTACAAGTCCAGTAACATTCCACCTGCCATCACTTTCCACAGAAACTCTATTTTTTTATGAGCACCCCAACTATGTAGAGCATGCTTCTGTGTGATGAGGTTCCCAATGGGGGTGATGCGATTTTTTTCTCAAGAGCAAAGACGATGTGAGAAATAATTGTGCTTTGTAAGAAGTAAAGCTGTCGGAAGGAACTTGTTCTGCAGAGGTTTACTCTAGCTGTTGTTGAATACTTTGCTTTTGGGATATCTTGTTAACAGCTGGAAACAGAAAGTAACTGGGAGGCACTGGGTGAGTAGTGTCTGGTATCTTTCTATGTTGTATGGCTAAAACATACAGGGAGATGGTTTTTGTGTTATTAACAGTAAATTTATTGTTACATCAAATATTTTGTGCAGTGGAATGGTAATTACTTATGGTGGGAGCTGAAGCAGTCCCCTCTTCTGCTGTTAATCAAGATGGCTTTCAACATGGCAAATTCTGCTGAAACTATCGGTCTTGCTAGTCTGTCCTCTGAGCACCTTTGGAAGATGAGCTGGGAAGTTGGACGTAATTGTACTGGATGCCAAAAATTATGGAATACGGATATTTACTTTATGACACACTACTCCCTTTCCTTCTTCCCTGCCCTTGTGTACATATACTCTCTAATCTTCCAGTGTTTTGTAGGCAGTTAACTTGCTGTGTTTTTCCACTAGCAGGCCACGTCATCATTGCTCTCCTCAATGACATTCCCTCCACTTTAGACAATTTGGTTTCCTTTTCTGCTGGATGATTTTACTGGTTGGTGTGTAAATACATTTCATTGATTCTGTGATTCTAATTGGATTCAGAATAATTGTTTCCTGTTTGCACGTGTTTGTTTGGGTGACATCAAGAGAGGCAAAGTTCTGTGCACTCAGATGCTTTTTTCTTGATTAAAAGAATCGTAGAATCACAGAATGGCCTGGGTTAAAAAGCACTACAATGACCATCTAGTTTCAACCCCCCTGCTATGTATGGGGTTGGCAGCCACCAGAGCAGGCTGCCCAGAGCCACATCCAGCCTGGCCTTAAATGCCTCCAGGGATGGGGCATCCTCAACCTGGTGCATCACCACCCCGTGTGTGAAAAATTTCCTCCTACTATCTAACCTAAACAGAAACCCACAAAGTCAACTGCTGAAGTTAAGTACTTGGGTTTATGGGTAACATAGTGGTCTTTGTGTATTTCTTGCATTGAGTCTTGCTCTTTGCAAGTACCATCCCAGTGGACTGGAGGTGCACTGGAGCAATAGCATATTTTCTATGTTTTGTCTGTTTACAACTTCACCTTTGGCTAGATGTGGAAGGAAGTCAGTTGTGCTGTTATCAATATTTAACCTGAGTAAGCTCTGTATTTGTTTCATCCTTTTCCTAGTCCTGGTGGGCTTGGAGGGGAAGGTCTAGAATTTGCCTTGCAGGGCAAAATGAAGATTTAATAAGCTGGGCTAAAGAAAGCTGAGAAGAGTTACTGAGTTGAATGCTTATTTAAATGCAGGTTCTTGTTTATCGGCTTGATTCTCAAACTTAAGTGTGTGAGTATTTAGCAGAGAACAACCACAGGTTTACATGTGGATATTTTAATAAGGCACTTAAGCTTTCTTTCTGCCTTCTGGTTTTTAAAGGTGGAAAAATAACAGTAGGATATCACATTTTGCAATTTCCTCCTTCATATTTAGAGGGCTGTCAACCTATGATGCAAGGTTTGCTCTATTTCCTTTGCACTGGTGGGATCCTATCAGAGCAGTGGGAGGTCCCATCCCAGCCATCTGAGCTGCAGCACATGAGCCTGTGCTAGATAGCTGTGCTTGCCTCTGTGTTGTTGCACATGGTCCAGCATGCTGTGGAATGAAAACAGTTCTGTCCTCATGTTTTTAGTTTGCCAGCATGCAGTCAACTGCTGTGATATTCAGACACACAGTGAACTTGGTCAATGTATGTCATTGAACTTGATGCTTTACAGGGCAGCAAGGCTGTGCATCTCTTTTTCAGGTTGGTGTACTTTCTTTATAGATGTCAGTTTATTCAAGGGAGTGGTGAGGGGAGTTGGGGAGTCCTGTGGATGTCTTTTAAATCCAGTAAGTTGTTTCATCTTTCCCTAAGTAAATCTTCCAGATGATTGGAAGGATTTTGCTGCAACGAAAAACTGACGGACGACTAGCAGAAAACTCATTATCTTATTTCTGCTCATCCTGTTTAAAGAACTTACTGAATATTCTCAGTTTTTGTTATAGGTTGGGTTAGTTGCAACGTCTTTCTTTTCATGCACTTCAAGTTTCCAGGCTTCTTTCACAGCGTGTTTTTAGCCTGATTGCACAGGTAATAGCCAACAACGGTTACAGTATTCCTGAGGAGTATTTGCTTTCAGAGTGGGATTGGTTTATCAAGTGTCTGAGAGATTACTCTGTTTTCATGTACCGGGCTTTTCTTAAGTCTCCAAGTGCAACGTTGCCTCTCGTTCTAGTATGTGGGGTTTTCTCCCACTGTGCTTCCAGGAAGAAAGTGCTGCTTTCATCGAAGGACATTTCGTCAGCATCAGAAAAGAACTTTTGCAACAAGATGATGCTTTCAGGGCCCTTCTGCAGACATACGCACACAGTTGTTTGGGGAAAAAAATAGAAATAAAAATCATGTGACTTAATAGGCAGATTGCCCTTTTGGAATAAGTCGGAGCAGAGGAGTTCATCAAAATTGCAAAAATAAGGTGGCCTCCAGCTTTTCATCTGCTTGTGCTGTGGTCGGGAGAAATAACTTTAAGCTGACAATGTAGCTCTCTCTTTGTCATGGGCTTTTACCGAGGTCGTTTGTCGTCTTTCCTTGAAGATGCGGTTTTGGTGTTTCTGTGTTTGGAAGGTCAGAAGGTAGTGGTCGACTCAATTTTGTTTAGCAGTGAATGCTTCAGCTGGTGTTTGTCTGGAGTGACTAGCCTGGTTGTGAACGGCTGATGAGCTGCTAAAAAGTTTGAAAGCACTTCATAATAGAATAAGACTGGTGGTGTTTTTTTGTTTGTTTGTTTGTTTTGGTTTTTTTTTCTCCTTCATTTGTACTTCATAATGGATGAATTAAGTTTAAAAGGTTTCTTAAATGATTTTGTGTGTGTTCGTTATACATGAGTGAAACTATTTAAACTTTCTTCCTCCTAGTTAGTTTAGATTCTATGGTGTTTTTTTTTCTTGGAAGTCATGAATATCGAGAAAGCTGGTCAAGAAATTTCATAGAGTCATAAAATGGCCTGGTTTGAAAAGAACCGCGATGACCATCTAGTTCAACCCCCCTGCTACGTGCAGGATCACCAACCACCAGACCAGGCTGCCCAGAGCCACATCCAGCCTGGCCCTGAATGCCTCCAGGGATGGGGCATCCACAACCTCCTTGGGCAACCTGTTCCAGTGTGCCACCATCCTCTGTGTGAAAAACTTCCTCCTAATATCTAACCTAAACCTCCCCATCTCAGTTTAAGACCATTCCCCCCCCATCCTATCACTGTCCACCCTTGTAAACAGCTGTTCCCCCTCCTGTTTATATCTCCTTCCTGTTTATAATTTCGTTCACTTCTATTAATATTAATCTTTGTAAAAAAAACAAACAAACAAGCCCTGTTTGTTTGCTTTGCAACAAAATTAAGAGGATTTACCACACCTGATAGCCAAAGAAAAAGGCAGATAATCACCAGGAAAAAGTCTTGTCACAGCAGTGACTTTGATGTACATCTTATCAAATACTATTTTTCCATATTCAGCATGTTGCCATCTTGTCTGTTTTTTCTGATTCAGCTTATTAATTGGAAGTGTTTCTGTTCTCTCCATGCTTGCTGCAGCCACTAGATTGCTTATAGATGGATTTTTTATTTAAAAAATATTTGTTGTGTTTCCTTGCATGCCTGCAATCATTTATTTTTCAATTTCATGTTTTGTAGCTGGGTTGAGCTTCACCTGGAGCAAAGAATGAAGAGCATTCTGCTTTCATTCCCTAAACCAAATGCCTTGAGGATTTCATTTCCTGAGCTACTTCAAAAATGTTTATCATTTCACAAGACAAAACCAAGGATGTTATCACTTAGTCCTGACATGGTGCTGTCTGAGTGAGTCAAAGCACAGGGACGCACCAGAGGCAGTGACCTATAGTTCTCAGTTTTCAGTGATTTCATAGTGTTCCTGGGGGCTTGATGGTACCGTGTCCACATGTCCCTAACAGCCTGTTCACCCAGCTTTTTCACAACCCCTTCCTCATCTAATCTTACTCATTTCCCTATTTCTTGGGTGAGGTATTTCACTTCTCATTGTTGTCTGCCTGAAAGTTGTTCTTTATCTTAAATAATGTAATTTAACAGGTTGTTTTTTCTTCTAGGTGTAATAACTCAGGAGTGTCTTTATTAACATAGTAGTAATTCTGGTTCCGACTCTGGCTGTTCCTCAGTACAGAGCAGAATAGGATCACCTGTTGTTGCTTGCATCAGAATTCAGGGGTTCGTGGCTGTTTTTTGTGCCTATCCATGTTCTCCTGAGTTCTGCGTATTACTTGTATAGCATCCTTGTGGGAGACTGTGTTCCCAAGGGGGATGCCTTTTTCCAGGAACACACCGAGGAGGTGCTGGGAGCAGAGCAAGGCCTGTTCAGAAGGAGATGGTTGAAAGAAAGTTTGTGGAATGGAGTATCGTGACAGGTTTTCTTCATGGGAAAAGCAATCAGCAGGAGAAGCAACAGGATCCTGTCGTGTCAGGAGATTCTGTGTTGAGTTACCTGCATTCAGAGAGGCCTAAAACACTGGATTTTAAGATGAAGTTGTAAAGGTCTAGAGATTGTTAAAGCATCGATCTGTGGCTGTTCTTCTGGGTACGCACCAACAGCCAACATGGAACCAACATGGAACCCATCTGGGGTTCCAGTGCTTTTACTTAGTCTTTTCCTTAAACAAAACCATCTATTAATTACTGTATGTAGGCCTTGTGTGGGTGTATAAATATTAAAAATATCCATATATTCACATGTGCCTCTGTTTCTGTTTAAGAGTAAAACAAGTTAACAGAAAAAAAATAATGGTGTAAGTGGGAATATGAAATTGAGATGTATTCTAAACACCAAGTTAAAGGAATGAATAACACAGGTAAAAGGGGAGAATGAAACAAAATAACATGATTGTATTAATGACTTTTTGGCATTAATCTGATAATTGGATATCTGCTGGCATGACAGTCTAGTGAGCTTTAAGTGATCCAGGAGACTGCTGGAGTCCATTAATGATGACCTTCTGGTTCAAGTATTGGGCAAACCAACCAAAGGTGAAACTGCTGACCTGGTGCTTGCCAATGTGGAGGAGATTATTAAAGATACTAAGATCAGAGGCAGCCTGGGCTGCAGCAGCCATGCCATGGTTGAGTTCATGATCTCAAGGAACACAGGCTTGGCAAAGAATGGAGTCAGGACCCTAAACTTCAGGAGAGTGAACTTCAGCCTGTTTAAGGAATTGTTGGATGAGTTCTCCTGGGAAGAAATCCTTAGAGACAAAGGAGTGGAACAAAGCTGGCTTCTCTTTAAGGATGCCTTTCTGAGAGTGCAAGAGCACTCGATAAAAAAGCAGTCAGAGGAGGTAGGAAACCAGCATGGCTTGGCAAGGACCTGCTGGTCAAACTGAAGGAAAAGGACAAATACAGGTAGTGGAAACATCGATGTATCACTTGGGAAGAATGCAGGGATGCTGTCTGAACTTGTAGAGATGGGATTAGGAAAGCTGAGGTACAAATGGAACTGAACTTGGTGAGGGATGTTAAAAACAACAAGAAGGGATTTCACAGGTACATAGGTCAGAAGAGACAGGCCGAAGAGTGCACCTACTCTGCTAAATGAGAAATGGCTAGGACAGATATGGGGAAGGCTGAGATACTCAGTGAGTTCTTTGCTTCAGTCTTCACTGGCAACCGGCATTCTTGCATCTTTCAACCTCTAGAT
The DNA here is from genome assembly GCA_030625065.1 of Alectoris magna. Lineage (NCBI taxonomy): Eukaryota > Metazoa > Chordata > Aves > Galliformes > Phasianidae > Alectoris > Alectoris magna. The sequence continues at coordinate 116,201,151 of CM060560.1, forward strand.
GGGAACTGGAGGAGCAAGCTCCACCCCACCATAAGGGCACAGGAAGTGTGAGGCTGGATGTGTACAAGTCTGTGGGGCTGAATGTCATGCATCCCAGGGTCCTAAGGAAGCTGGCTGATGTGGTTGCTGAGCTACTGTCCATCATATTTGAAAAAATCGTGACTGTCAGGTGAAGTCCCCAGGGACTGGAAAAAGGGAAACATTGCTCCCATTTACAAGAAAGGAGGAAGAAAAACCCAGGAAACTACAGGTTGGTGAGCATCACCTCTGTGTCTGGAAAGATCATGGAACACATCCTCCTAGAAGACATGTTAAGACATATGAGAGATGAGTGGGTGATTCAAGATGGCCAGAATGGCTTCACCAAGGGAAGATCATGCCTGACCAATCTGGTGGCTTTCTGTGATGGAGAGATGGCATCAGTGGATAAAGGAAGGCAACTGATGTCATCTACCTGGACTTCTGCAAGCCCTTTGACGTGGTCCCCTACCACATCCTTATCTCTGAATTGGAGAGATGTGGATTTGAAGGGTGGACTATACAGTGGATAAGGAATTGGTTGGAAGATCACAGTCAGTGGGTTGTGGTGCAAAGTTTTGCATCTGGGTTGAGGTAATCCCCTATATGTATACAAACTGGGAAAGAACTTGAGAATAGCCCTGCTGAGAAGGACTTAGGGGTCCTGGTTGATGCCAAACTTGACACGATCCAGCAGTGTGTGCTTGCAGCTTGGAAAGCCAATGGCACCCTGGGTTCCATCAGAAGAGGAGCGGCCAGCTGAGTGAGTGAGGCGATTATCCCCCCTCTACTCTGCCCTTGCGAAACCACGTCTGGATGAGACCCCTAACAGAAAAGATGTGGAGCTTTTGGAGAGGGTCCAGAGGAGGGCCACATAGATGATCAAAGGACTGAAGGAACTGGGCTTGTTCAGCCTGGAAAGGAAAAGATTGGAAAGCCGCGATGAGGTCTCCCCACAACATTTAAAGGGAGTTTATGAACATGAGTGAAATCAAGGGTAGATAATGATATGACAAGGGGGAATGGTTTTAAACTAAATGAAGGGAGATTTATGTTAGATGTCAGAGGGAAGGTTTTTACTGAGAGAGAGGTGATATGCTGGAACAGGCTTCCCAGAGAGGTTGTGGATGTCCCATCCCTGAAGGATGGGGGCTCTGGGCAATCTGATCTAGTACTTGATCCAGGGGCTGGCAACCCTGCCTTTGGAAGGTGGGTTGGGACTTGATAGTCGTTGAGATCCCTTCCAAGCCATTCTATGATTAACAACTCTTTAAGCATCCAAGTGCTGTACTTGCTGTGTGTGGCAGTTGGGGTTGATCTCTGTCTGAGGCGTGTCAGGAGGGGAACTTCCTTTCTCTCAAATAGTCCACGGCTAAGAAATGCAAGAACTGTTTAGTTGAAGTTGTAGTTCTCTGCTTTATGATATTGAATAGGTGGGGACCGTAACACGCTGCAGTGGCAGAAGGAAAATATAAAATAGGTTTATTTAAATGCTGAATTGATCCAGCCGTAAAGGAAGCAGTACTTGAATGTATGTTTGGCATCTTTGATGTTTTTCTCTTTCCAGCTCTATGTGGCCACTGAAGCCATCCTCATTGCATTGGTGGGGGCAACTCCTCCATACCACTGGGATCTGGAATTGCTCTCAGCTAACCAGAGCCATAGCAACCAGTCAGAGAGCGAGCAGAGAGCCTTTGGGGAATGGCTCCTGACTGCCAATGGCAGCGAGGTTCATAAGCACGTACACTTCAGCAGCAGCTTCACATCAATAGTCTCTGAGGTAAGTCTGAAATGGGTGTGTGCTCACTGTGTGTGAGCAGTAAATCTCATCGTCAGAGTGGGGAGGAAAGCTGACAATGCTGCTGATTCTTTCTCCCATACTAATGTGTGCTTTGATTAGCAAATGAAGCAGGTGCTTTTTCCAGGTAGGGAACAAGTAACCTATTCCTATCCTAACTGGCACCTGCAGAACCCTTGTTTTCCAGTGCAAATCTTGACCAACATTCTGCACTAAAACTGCCCGCCTTTTGCATGTGGGAGGTGGGTATCACATAGCCTGGTTCCACCATTGGGCTGGAATCATGTCATTGTGCTAATGTGTTTAAAATCCTGTATGTACCTTAAGCTCTTTCTGTCTACCTTCTGCAGTCCCCTTGGTAAGACAAATGCATGTAGTGAATCCATCCTGTAATTAGTGAGCAGTGAAGGAACTGGAGAGAAAGCAGCTCCTGCTGTTTATTACAATTTCAGGGAGGGTAGCGGAGAGCAAGATGTACGAAGCAAACTCATCTGTTTTATCCCAAAACAATCTTGAGCTTTGTCATTGCGGTCTCTGTGTTTTGTAAGTGTCCTCTTTCATAGTATGGCTGCTGTCTCTAAAGGAATGATTCCAGCTTTCATGACATGCTATGTGCAACGTGCCATTGCTGAGGCCTACAATATCTGTTAATGCTGTTCTTCTCTGCAGTAGCCCTATCTGAGCGTATCTGTAGTAAGACCTGAATTTAGCGCTGTACAGCTGGGTTAAACATAGCATTGCTTGGTAATTCATGGCTATTGTCCAAGTGTGTTAATGCTATTTGAGTTAGTCCCATAAAGTACTTAACTTTATTGGTTATGAGCGTATTAATAACTGCCAGTTTTGGAACAGTACCAAGCAATTGTGTACAACGTGTACCGCTTCTTATTCTGATAATAAAGAGGGTGAGTGCTTATGCCTCCATTGAAATTAAAATCCTAAGGGACAGTGGCTTTTTTGAGCATAACTTAAAGCCAATTGTCAGTACGTTCTTTAAATTTTGTCTCAGCTTTTCATTTTTTGGTTTTCAGTTTCTCCAGTAATTGTTTATTCTCTTAATCTTGACAAGTCCGACATGTTTTTGGAGCCAAGCAGCGCCTTAGGATGTAAATCTTGTGAAGATTCCTATGCATCTTAGCTGCACAGGTGAAAGCTGTGGGTAAAGAACATAATGAACTTTAAAAAGTACAAAATGAAAAAATATATTCCAAGGTATCTTGTACGTTAAAGAATTTCAAAGCAGAGACTGAACTTTTCAGTAAAGACCCACATATATGAAAATCCTGTTGCTTCCTGTATCCCACTACTGAAATAAACTTTCTTCGGAACTTTAACTGCATGTATCATATACTTGAAAACAGGGTTAATTATAAAGATCTTAGTGCATTTCTTCAAAAACTATTTGATCTTATTTTGGGGGCTTTTGATCACAACGCAGTCTCTCTACTGGGAAGTAGAGATTTTTTTTTCAATATTTCAAGAGGGTATTTTTAATGCTTATCTTGTGGTATCATTTACTAATTATGTGACTATTGCAAACTTGGAGTGAAAAACCTGTTGTAAAAAGATGTGTGATGTCCTCTCTATAGATGAGAAATCTCAAGTCCTTTAAAGGTCATCTTAATCATTGAGATGAACCTGCAGAACACATCTGAACAAATTTTACTTCACCACAACCAAATTATGCTTTGATCTCTGTATTATTCAGGAAGAATCTAACATCACTGAGATCGTGGGTTTTGGTGTTTTTTTTCCAATACTTATACCAAAATTGGGGAATTATTCTTGTAGATCTTATAAAATCAACAGTCTGTATTATTTCAAGTTAAGTGTAATCTCATCATATGCTATTATTATAGAAATACACTTTATTGTGAATTATTTTTCTAAATCTAGAGAAGCCGATTTGTGGTTTCATGGTTAGTTTCAGAAGATAATTTTGTCAGAGTCCTGACACCCTGCTGCTGATCATATCAGTAAAAGCTTCACCATTTAAGTGACAATTTGATGAAGCATGTACTGAGAGTAAGCAAGTTATTTTCTTGGAGCTTCTGTGTGATTATATTTTGTTAGCTCCATAATCTTGGTGAGGTTTAATTGCACAGTTCTCTTTTTGTGGTGAGGTGGTTTATAGCTGAGATGTGAAATAATATAAGCCTGGCTATAGTGGATATCTAATAGGGTTTTGGTAGGGGAAGAGATTATGAAGAGAGGATTAGATTGTTATTACAGGGATAACGACATAATCACCAGCTTACCTGCCCAGGAAGAAAAGCTGGGTATCACTGAAAGGAAACATTATTTCAAGACAAAAGAGGAACAGAAAAAGAAAAGAACACCGTATGTGGAGTTTTTAGAATAAAAAAGGAAATAAATTTTGAACAGTGAGAACATGATATAATTTAACTCTAGAGTTTTGTAGGAAAAATAATTTTCTCTGCCGGGCTGATCATTTCTGAGGCAACATTAGGTCTGTAAGAACATCTGAAGATCAGCTGTGTATTTGGAATAGAAGAGAATTGGAAGTTGCACGAAGAGGACTGTAAAAACAAATAGAAGGATGAGCAATATCAGAAAACTTGTCAAAAGTTCCCAAAGTGTTTCTCAGTGGCGAGACAGTTCATAAGGAGGAGAGAAATATTTCTGGACATAAATCACAATGCTTAATTTTGTGTAGTGTTCCTACCCCCTCCTCCAACTATTAGCTGTTGATAAACCATTTTGACTCTGTTTAATTCTCCCCCTTTTTTTTTTTTTTTTTGTCTCCATCCAGTGGTTTTTAATTGGCAACACGTCATACAAAGTCAGTGCTGCCAGTTCTTTCTACTTCAGTGGTGTGTTTGTTGGAGCAATCTCCTTTGGCCAACTCTCAGATCGCTTTGGAAGGAAGAAAGTCTATCTCACAGGTAACAGTAATGATCTTTTTCTCTGGTAAACAATCAAAATGAATGAAGTGGAGGTATCTTATCTCTGAAGATGAGTGGCAAGAGCCCAGTTTCTTATGGGAACTTAGTACAGAGCTGTAGTTTTTGTCTTTCCGGTATATTTCTGGGGACAAGAAATTAATATTCTACTATTCAGTCAGTATCTGAGTACCAGGGAGATGTTCTGAATTTAGGAATTGTACTACAAGGGCTTACATTTAAAAAGCAAGCACAAGCGATGGTTGTCATGCTTAGAAGTAATTAGGATTTCTAATACTTCATTAGCAATGTTCTTACACGTATAACCTTCTGCAAATTTTCTATCTCTTGGCTACATGAATTAATTTTTTTTTTGTATTTGGGATCATCACTTTAAAGTTCATGAAGTTTTTTTTTGTTGTTTTTACTCTCCCCAAATTTTGAAACTTCGTGTTTTGTGTATGATTTTTTGTAGATGGATGAGCACGTGGAACTAAAAAACAGTGCAGTTTTTTTCTTCAAAGAAACAATCCCATTAAATCAAAGCTGATAAAAATGAATCTGCTGTACAGTGCAAACTTCCCATGTACTGGAGTGTTCAAGAAACGTTTGGATGTTGCGTTGAGGGATATGATTTAGCTGGGAAGTGTTGGAAATGGTTGGACTAGATGATCTAGGACTTTTCCAACCTTGATAATTCTGTGATTCTGTGAAATCTATACGGAGTACTTTCCAGAAACAAGGGAAGATATTTGGTCATATGCTTAGCCATTGGCTTCTGTATGAACAGAAATATAAAACCATCTTAACTGGAACCAGGAAGTAATTTTAAATATTTGAAAAATTGTCTTCCATGAATTGAATTTGGGGATTTAGGATGGCGAATCGCATATCAGAATTCACTCGTTGTGTTCTCCCCTTTATGGTATTGACTTTGGGTTCTTGTATTTCTACCCATACCTGTGGAATGTAGCCATGTTTTGTAGCTGTTGAATGTGATTACTTAAGGCATCAAGTGACATCAGACATTGATAAATGCTTCTATTTTACTATGCTTTTCTGAAATTAAACCTTTCGCCTTGATTTCCAGGTTTTGCTCTTGACATCTTGTTTGCCATTGCAAATGGATTCTCACCCTCATATGAATTCTTTGCCGTGTCTCGATTCTTGGTAGGGGTGATGAATGGTGGGATGTCACTGGTGGCCTTTGTTCTACTGAATGAGTGTGTGGGTACTGCCTACTGGGCATTAGCAGGTAAAATTTGAGTGTTGGTGTCTTTATTGTCAGAACTTACGGATTTCAGTTGTACATACTGCATGAGACACACCAGAGCTAACTGGCATTTACAAAGTTAACTCTGCTTTCTTGAGCATCTGTGTGACCACAGAGTCTTGCTTTATTTAATGTGAATTTTAGACAAGCACAGCAGATAACTTGGCCATTCAGGTTTCTGCATCACCCAAGCTGACTAAGGTACTCAAGTTGAAACAAATCCCCTGTGGATGTTATGCAGCTAAAAACTTATCCATTATTTATGGTAGCTGAGCTCTATCCATTGGAATTGAGACTGTGTGTTGTAGTTTAACCCATCAGGTGGTTAAGCACCACACAGTTGTTTGCTCACTCTCCCCCAATCCCACTGGGATAGGGGAGAGAATCAGAAAAAGAGAAGAACTTGTGGGTTGAGATAAAACTATTTACTAAGATAGAGAAAAGGAAAAGGATAATACACACACACACACACACACCATTTGAATGCATATGACTAGTGATGCACAGTTACTCACCACCTCCTGACTGATGTTCAGCTAGTGCCCTAGGCAGTGGAAAAGAGAGAGATAAACTCCCACTCACTTCAGAAGTCCTTCTGCATGATGTCATATGGTATGGAATATCCCTTTGGCCAGCTTAAGTCAGCTATCATAATTCTGTACCCTTCCAGCTCCTTGGGCCCTTTGCTGAGAATGGCCTTGGCTCTGTACAACACTGCTTAGCAGCAACTATAAATGTCATTGTGTTTATCAACATAGTTTTTCTCCTGGAACCAAAAGTGTAGCGCCATACAAGACACTCTAAAGAAAACAATTCCATCCCAGCTGAAACTAAGACAATGTGAAAAACAGAGCTTAGTTTGTGTCTATTTGCTAAAATAAACAAAACCTTTTTGTACAATGGGAAGAAGAGACAACTGTTGTTTGTGTTCAAAAAGAAAGTTGTAGCATTTGGTAATCTACCTTAGGACTTAGAACAAAAGATACGGCCCCTTTAGCTGTGCTAGTTATTGATGTTGAAGCTGTCCTTCAGCTATGACTCATATTATACTGTACCATTACAGCTCTGGAGTATGAATTACCAAGTCCTTGACAAGTGCCAAAGAGGTTTTGTGATGAAAGATCAGCGACTGTTTTTAAAAAGGGAATCTTCCAAATCATGAGAGCAGCAAATGAATGCTGTATTCCTTAAAATGCCAGTTTTCCAATAATTTGTACTACTTTCTATACATGGAAAACTGGAACATATTTACACTTTAATACTTTACAGGGCTTTAGGTGAGGAGGATGTAGAAGGATGCTTTTTGGACTTGTCTTGGTGTTTGTAATTAGGTGCAATGCATCTGTGCTGTGTGGGTGAAGGATGGAATTCTCTTTGGTTAAATAACCGTGTGCTTGCCTGTGCTACTGAGTGAAATGTTCTTAATTAAGGGTTATTTTCTGTATGATCCCCTGTGTTGGGAGTTAGCAGTGTTCTTTAAAGGAGCGATAATGGTGTTTTTGTTCGTTTTTTTTTATTTTTTTATTTTTTATTGTGTGTTAGGATCTATTGGTGGCTTGTTCTTCGCTGTGGGGATTGCCCAGTATGCTTTATTAGGGTACTTCATTCGCTCCTGGAGGACTCTGGCTGTTGTGGTTAACCTGGAAGGAACAGTAGTCTTTCTTCTCTCTCTGTAAGTAAGTTGTTATTCAAACTGAACTTCTTCAAGTAAGGTGTCAATAACGAGAGAAAATACAGTTGGGTCAAGGAGCTTTTCTAGGCTGGTATGAAGTGCTGTAACTAAGGTATTTTTCTCAACTTCAACCACCTCGTGTTATGTTCTTACTTCAAATTGCAGTGCTGCAATATCTGAAAGTGCAAGTGTATGCTGTATTGTATATGCATTCTTAATGTAAATCGGAATAGTCTTGAGTTGTGTAGAGCATCCTATTCTTTCACTGTTATGTACAGGTTCTTCAAACTGTCCTCTGGTATGCTATAAGATACTGTGTAACACGTAAAAGATGCAGAAACATTTATGTGCTGATGTGATAACATGGCAATTCTCTTACAATTCTGCTTACATAGAAGAAGCTGCATCAAAATTGTTTGCACGTTCTTAAAGGTGACATGCAAAAGAAAAAATGGGTGACTTCCTTTGATATTTTTTTTTTCCAAAATTCTGATTAAGAAAGAATAGGAAGATGGCTTCTTTATTAAAGCAGTCAGGATTTTTGTTTGTGGAGTTCAGCGCTGAAAGGTATGTGGTGCAGTGTTCTCTTCTAATGTCTTTCTCTCTCAACAAAAACTCAGCAACTGATAAGAAATGAAGTTTAGCTGCAGTTCAAACTTAAGGCTTTTTCCTTCCAATACCTGTTCAACTCTAAGAACTAACTTCTTGCTAGACAGTCAAAACAGCCTTTCAAAGGAAGCATCATAACTCAGGGAAAGATGTTAAAGGTTGTTTATGAGGTGAAAGGCATATTTGGCATTTACAATGTTTCTAAACTTAAAACAATGATATTTAGGGCTTTTTTGCTATTTATTTTAACTTTCTTGAAACACTTGCTCCAGGAAAAAATGTCACTTCAGCTGTTTGCCTGAACCTCTTTAAGACTTTGTGCAGAAGTTTGATTTAGTTCTGGGAATCTGAAAATAATTGACCTGTTTTCTAGGATGTATTGGAGTCACAGACCTACCAAGTGAATGCTGTATGTGAAGTGCAAGAGCATGATTTTTGTACAGCCTTGCTATGTACAAGAGAGAATTATAAGAATTATAATAATAATTATTATTAATTATAAAGAGGGAAAATGTTGGAACATGGGGAGTGGAAGACAGCTAGTAAACATTGTGAAAACATTTTACTTTTAATAACATGGAGCATCTTTGATTCTGAACTCCGCTAGGAAGAATCCTAATGATATTGTAATTTATACTCTTGTGTATATATGTATGTATGTGTGTATACACTCACACATTACTTTTTGTTACCTAAATTACATAGGAATCATTTTCCTTTTACTTCCAACATACTTTGTCTGTTTCAGTAAATGCATTCGATACCTGAAGGGTTGTTTGAGAAATTATCTTATGCTGAAACATATTTCAGCCTTATTTCCATAGGCAAGCCCAGCACTGTAGAATAGAAAAGCCCGCAAGTTATCTTTGCAATGTATGTAATTTCTATATATAAATTAAAAAATGTGTGTGTTACAGATTTATTCCAGAGTCCCCCCGCTGGCTCTATTCACAAGGCCGGCTGAATGAAGCAGAAGATGCCCTCTACCTCATTGCAAAGAAGAACCGCAAGCAGAAGTACACTTTTTCATTAAAACTCCCTGCTGAGAGGAGCCCCAGAGAAGCTGGCAGTTTTTTGGACCTCTTCCGATACAGGGTTCTCTTGGGACGCACCTTAATCATGATGTTCACCTGGTACTTGAAATACTTTGTAGGCCCAGCTGTGTTGCTTTGACTCTTACAGGGAATGTGTTGCTGAGAATAAGTAAATCCTGCATGTTGTACATTGTCTTAGCCTTTATTTTTGGGGATGTCGTACAGGAAAAAGATCCTTATTATAGTATTTCCTTAGTATATTTCTAATGTTAAGCCATTTTTACAATTTAGTTCTGAGATATTTTATCTTTGCATTTCACTCGTGCTTTTTGAGGCATAGAGCAGTTGAGAATCTGTATATTCCCTCTTGACCCTCAAAGGCTGCTAAGTTATGCTGTCACCCTCTTTGGTCCCATGCTATGCATCCATACTTTCTATCGCTTGGATTACTCCTTGTGTTTTGTGTGTCAGGAGCACGTTAGTAGGTTGGTGGCCTACCTAGTCTGATGAGTGTGAGTATTTCTTAAAAGAAAGTGCTACCTGAGGTTGCCAGCGCTAGCAGTTGCTGTAGTATGGGGCAGGAACCCATGATACTACCTCTAATCACTAGCAGAAACATAATTATCCAAAAGTACCTTGTTTTGTTTTGTTCTGTTCATCCAGTTGCTTTTATAATGCACATTTTTGGGGAAGAGATATTAAGAAAAAAGCAAATGACATTATTTTTTCAGCTGACAGCGTAAGTTTGTACTTCTGTTGCTTTTCCAAATATTTAGTGCACAACAGTCAATTTTCTGTTCTGTAAATGAGAATTGGGAGATTGCCTTGTTGATTTACTGCAGAATGAATTGGCGACATGTTCCTTTCTTCTCTGTACAGAATTCATTCAGGGTCACAAAAGGAGAGTGAAAATCAGAATCTGGAAATTGGTAGAACTGGACCAGAATGTAGAAAGTAGAGGAAGGTAGAACAATTTTAGGCCTGCTATCTAAAATGCTGTATGTAATTTATACTACATTGTGACAGTTCGTAGAATCATAGAATGGCCTGGGTTGAAAGGGACCTCAAAGCTCATCTAGTTTCAACCCCCCTGCTATGTGCAGGGTCACAAACTGGACAGGCTGCTCGAGGCCACATCCAGCCTGGCCTTGAATGCCTGCTTTGATATGGCCGGCAAAGTTGCAGCTCTGATTTTACTTTTTTTTTTTTTTTTTTTTTCCTCTATCTTTTACAGGTTTGTGTGCAGCTTGGTTTATTACGGTCTTACCCTTAATGTGGGTGACTTAGGTGGAAACATTTATGCCAATTTAGCCCTATCAGGGTTGATAGAAATCCCAGCATATCCAATCTGTATTTACTTGATTAACCAAAAATGGTAAGTATGAAATTCTATCGATGTGTTTAACATTTTCTTTTTTTTTTTTTTTTTTAATAAAATACAAGTTTCTTTCAAATTGTATCTCCTAGTCCATAGGCATTGTATGGAATTTTCTGCTTTGATATTTCCAGTTCATTATATTCTCTTGAGACATGCTTTTTCTATTTGAAAGTGCTGCTGGTAGATCTTCACCTCTAATAAGGTTTAAGTTGTTGCTCAGTAGCTCGTTACCCTAATATGGCTCAAAAATAAGGATGATTGTCAGTAGAACTAGCTGTGCTGACTCCATCCTGACACAAGATGGCATTCTTCCCACCTGTCCTGTAACTCCTGTTCTAACAGTTGGGTCAAAGATGCCGCAACTAAATTCAGCTGAAACTGTTGTGTGATGTCATGTTACAGCTGCTGCACAAGAATAAGAGCAGAGCTGTTGATTTGGACTCGGCTGTTGTACTCCAGACATTGTCTTTTTTTTTTTTTTTTTTTGGTGGAATTCACTTCCCAGTCTCTTTTCTAAATGTCTCCTGAGAAGCTTTATACGCATTCACGCTGTAGGAAGGAAATAAAAATCCTTGAGGTCATCAGCTACAGCACAAAGACTTCTCAATGCTCATTTTGTTGAGAGCAGCAGAAATTTTTTAAAGCAGTGGGAGAGGAGGGGTTTGTGGAGATGGCATTTGATATTTCTGCAAATAGAGACAAGGTGAATTTAGAGGATTCATTGGTTATCCTTTTTTGGACATCAGGTTTGGTCGAAAGAGAACACTGAGTGCGTTTCTGTTCCTGGGAGGACTGGCTTGTCTTATTGTCATGTTTCTTCCTAAAAAGAAAGGTAAATGTTTCCTTTTGTTTCTGGAATACTTAGTAAGAAGTATACTCCCCATCCAACAGCCCAATAATTTTTGGTTGTCAGTACCTTAGGCTTGTACTTTAAAGCTAAGCTGTAAGTAGCAGTTTCCCTAGGATCTTAAGAAAAGCTTGTGGAAAATCTGGGTTTGAACTCATCCTTGGATTCTGTCCTACACTTCCACTTTAATCACATCAGTCACTCCTTTCCAGTGTTTCTGAAGTAATTCAAAAAAATGATGTTTCCTGGGATATCTCCATTATCCAAATGAGCTGTCAGTATAAATACACATGCAACTTGTAGGTATCTCTCCAAGTGAAAGGCTGATGCCAAAAGAGCCTAAGTGACACATTTTCTCTATCAGATACTGGAGTTTTTGCAGTGGTGAACAGTCGCTCACTTTCTTTGCTGGGAAAACTGACAATCAGTGCTGCATTTAACATTGTCTACATCTACACATCAGAACTTTATCCCACAGTGATCAGGTAATGCAACTTAATTTTAAGATCTTCATTTTCTGGTTCTTCTCCCTGATCACCTTATCACTCTTGCTTTTTCTATTAATTATTACATTTCATTTGAGATTTTCACTTAACATACAGTGATTATCTGTGTGATCTTGTATGTATTAAACTTTCTTCTTTTCTCTTATCCTCACCTCCATCTCCTCAAATGTGCAGTGTTCTCTTCAGAGTAACTGTATTCTCCATAATAGTAAAACAGTTCTTTTGGATGCTTAGTGTTCTCACAGCCCTCTCTCCACTAATGAGGGTAACAGTAGTATTACTGATGTTTTCATTAACAACATCTGTGGTTTCCTCGGTGCTTTATAAACTAGACAACTCCGTTGATATTTGTGCTTCCTTAACCAGCGATGTTAAGGATGCAACCAGTCAGTAAGCTTTTTGAAAGTAATTTGGTGCTTCAAAGGTAGAAGTGCCCTGTGCTTTTGGCAACTGAGTAGATAAAGGCATCTATTATACAGATGCAATTTTTAATACATGTGTTTGCTGGCCAGGTATCGCTGTTAATGGCTAGACACCATTGAAACTATCCTGTAAACTTGTTCTCCTGTGTGGGTGAATCTGCTGGATGGATACAGGAATTCAGCCAAAGTTTCAGGAAGAGATGAGATGCAGTGACTGAAATCACACCTTTTTTTTTTTTTTTTTTTTTTGTCCTCTTAAATGTATGTGTATGTTGGAATTCTGAATGTGCAGTGGACTTGTGCTTCTCTCAGAGTACAAAGGGTATGATTTAATTCCTTTTTTCAGGTGTTTTTGTTTAGATTTCACTTTTTGTTGCCAGTTGATACGGCCAGAATCAGGAGTGAGACTTTTTTGTTGTTACTTTAAAAACCCTTTCCTGCACTTGCAGCTTCTTGCACTTTAAAGTCCTAGTTTTTCCTGTGCAAATGTGACTAATTAATGATTTTTGGTTTCTTCTTAGGAATGTTGGAATGGGTGCCTGCTCCATGTTTTCCCGTGTTGGTGGAATCATTGCTCCTTTTGTCCCTTCATTGGTTTGTCTGAACTCACTATTTTAAGTACATTCTTGTTCTGTGGTTCTGATGGTTCAGAAGCTTGCAGAAGTGGGAATATTTGTGTAAGCTGTTCATATGAAATAATCTGAAAATTAGGTGGCTTGATAGTGTTATGATAGGCTAAAGGCATTAGGATATAATCTGTAATTAGGCAGAAAATCCCAGTGTTTAGCTCAGAAGATACTTTAGGATTTTGGAATTTAGCCCTTGAATTTCAGCAATATTGTCATTTGGAAAAAAACAAATTGATGTTCCCAAATTTAAACCATAAGCCAGCAATAACTAAAAATGTATTTAAAAGATTTACTGCATCGAGATAATAAAGCGTAAGAACTCAATGCCCTTCTCAGGAACTCATATGTTTTTGAGAAGAAATTCATTTTACTGTTGCTGCACTTCACTGAATTCCTGCATTACAATTGTCAGTAAATGGTTTATATTTCAATGAATGCAGACGCTGTTGTGAAGACCTGAGGTACCTTTAAGCTTCTGAACACAAATTTTACAGCAGCCTGTCAAGGCAAAGAGAAAGTCTCAAGAAACAAACATGAAGATGGTACTATTATTTTCCCTTTCATTTATAGGCATGTGTGTTTGCAGGTAAAATAGAGTGCAGGGTTCTTTACTGATATAAATTGCTAGGTGAGGTCAAGTGAGTATTCTTTTAACATGACACAGATTTCATCTGGAATAACTTTACTCTGTGTCATCTGCCATCTTACTACGGCATGCAGAAGGCTGGTAGAAGCACACTGGACTTTTTGTTCTGTAGAATAAAACATAAGGTAGGTAAGAGTGTCTTCAGGGCAACAGTAGGCAAAGCCAAAGCTGGTACAGATCTCCCAGGCAGATTTAATAGGCTGCTTTTATGGGGGGGGGGGGAGGGCATCCATTATGTTGTATGTAGTGGACATTTGGCACTGAAAGAGACAAATATTGAATCACCATGTTTTGAAAGGGTCCAATGAAAGTCAAAATAGCTCTGTTTAAAGAACAAATGAGCATTGATTTGTGGGGAGAATTAAGGCTTTCATTGGAATTTCTTAAACTATTTGAATGTATTTTTTCAGTAGCTTTTTTCTGGGAATATTATGCAAAGGGTTGCAGTGGGGAAAAGTTAATTGCTGAGCTAAGAGATGAAATGTTCTCTTGTATTTAATCATAGCCTATTCTTTTTTTTTTTTTTAAATTTAGAATTGCTTTTTCACTATAGAAAATGAGTTTTTGAAACCATGCTATACTCCTGTATTTTTTTAAAATAAGTATTCTTCTGAAAGTGAATATATACATTTTTGAGCTTTATTGAAGATTATTCATATTTTTGCACACAGCTGTATGAAGTGTAGTTCTACTTTTAACAAGAGGTGTAAAGAGGGACAGGCATTAAAGGTAATCTGTCAACATCACTTAGGTTGTCGAGGTGATGGCAGGAAGGCCAAAGCTCAGTTGAAACTAGAAACTAGCAAGGTGCATAAATACAGATTCTGTCAGTCAAAGGACATATAGATAGTGTTTAGCTCTTTGTTGAATGGAATATATAGCCTATTCGTGGATGAGATGGAGTTGAAATACTTAATACTTACTTTAGTCTTCACAGGCAAAGCCTGACCCCAAGCCTTTGTGCATATCAGCACAGTTTAGGAAGCAGAGGGCCAGGCAGCAGTGGAGGAGCAGTAGGTTCATGAACCCTGAAAGAAGCTGAAAGCTTTCCAGTACATGGGATAGGATTTCCCAAGTGGTGATGAAAGATCTGGCTATGCTAGTGAGGCAAGTGTCTATCTGAAAACTTGTAGTAGATGGAGGTCACTGATAACTGGGGGCAAAAATGCTAATACTGTGTATGTCTTTAAGATGGATCAGAAAGTGGATCCAGGCAGTTACCTGCTGATCAGCTCAGACTCAGTCCCTGGGAAGATCAAGGGCATGACCTTACAGAGTCTGTTTCCAAGCATGTGAAGGCCAAGAGGGTAGTCAGGAACAGTTAGCACAGATTTACTAAGGAAAGTTAATTCTCAGCCAGTTCGATAGTCAGCCATTCCATCACAGAACATAATATGGATAAAGAAAGGGAGGAGAAGAGAAAAAGTGTTTTGGCACTGTCCCACAGCATTTTTGTTTGAAGGAATATTGGATAGATTTGAATGGTGCATGGACCGTCCTCATCATGTTTATTGGAAAGGCAAAGGAGCATTTAACACGACAAATGATAAAGCTTGATTGCAGGGGGACCTTTTGGACCAACAAGAACCCCGTGAAGGCCAGCAAGAAGTGTAAAATTCTCTTTCTGGTTTGGACTAATCACAGGGCTTGTATAGGCTGATCAACTGAGTAGCAGCTTTGCTGGAAGAGACACAGGGGTTGCAATTGTATGACAAGTCAAACGACAGCTAGCAGTGTCCTCATTGAGAACAGGCAAACGTCTCACTGAGCTGTATCAGGCCCATGTCAGTGCATGGTCCACAGATCAAGTTTGTGGTCTCTCAATTCTGGAAGGATGTGGCAAAAATCTGGAGCGGGTCCAGAACAGGGCAACAGGGATGATGAGGGGCGTAGAACATATAGTTTCAGGTGAAAGCTGAAGGAGTTGTGTTTATGTGGCCTGAGACAAACTTCCAGTTATGTGAAATAGTTCAGCAAGTGTTAGAGGCCACAAGTTGTTATTTGAGGGTTACAAATAAGAAGCATAGAAAACTTTTTTGTCTGAGAGGCTTAATATAGCCCTGGAGAGGTCCTCTCAGAGGGAAGAAATCTCCATCCTTGGATTTTTTCAGTGGCTACACAATGCTGTGGTTGACATGGTCTAGTGTTGGCTGTAGCCCTGCTTTGAGTTGGTGGTTGGGCTAGATGACATCTAGAAATTTCTTCCAGCCGGAATGTCTTTGTGTGATATATCTCTACTACAAAGTGATGTAACATTTTATTAAAAAGAACATACTATGGACAAGAACTGAGTACAAGTTCAGCTGGCATTTCTTTTAAAGTCCATTCCAAAAGAAGCTGTCCTGATTTTGTCTGTGTTAGAGGTAATTTTATTCATACAGGTTTCTTTGACTCTGTATTTTGGATTCTAGATGAAAATGGTGGTGTTAACACTAATGTTTTAGTTGCTACAGAGCACTACTTACACAGTCAAGGACTTTCAGCTTTTCATGCTGCGCTGCTAGCAGTGGGACTTGGCTTGCACAAAGAACTGAGAGGGGGCAGAACCAGGACAGCTGGCCCACATGGACCAAAGGGATACTGTAAGACATGATGCTCAGCAAAAAAAGCTGGGGTAAAGGAGAAGGAAGGTGGAGGGCCATTTGGAGTGATGGCATGTGTCTTCCAAGAAACCACTGCATGTGTTAACCTCTGCTTTCCTGAAAATGGCTAAACATATATTCTCATGATTTTACTATTCTGATTCTCTCCCCGTCCCACCTGGGGAGAGTGAGCAAGAGTTAGCCCCCTACTGGGGTTAAATCACAACAGATACAATTGACAGTATTGTCTCTAAGAATAAGTATGCTAAGAAAGAATAAAATTGGTAATTTTTACAGTAGAAGTAAAGCACAGGATGGTTAAGGTTGGAAGGGATCTCTAGGATCTCTAGAGGCCATCTGGTCTATCTGTTCCACCTCCTAACCCATGGCACAATCAGTGTCACCAAGAGCCACTTGCCTAGGATTGTGTCTGGACAGCTTTGGATTATCTTCAAAGTTAGAGATTTTACCACCTCTCTAGCCAACCTGTGCTGGTACTTGGTTGTGCTCATAGTAAAAGTGTTTCCCAATGCTCAGATGGAGCCTCCTGTGTTTCTGTTTCTGCCCATTTGTGCTCGCCGTGTCACTTGGCACAACTGGGAAGAGCCTGGTTCCACCCCCTTTGCACCATTACTTCATGTATTTATATACCACTCTGAAATTAATGCCTCCTATTTATTTCCGTGAAAACAACGGCAGATACAAAGAGCACAATAACACTGTTTCATAGAGTACATTCTCAGCTACAAAACACTGTTTTCAACATAGTCACCACCATTAGCTGTGCATTTTTGCCAGCAATGAACAAGAGCCCGCATGCTGTGTTTGTGAAAAATCTGCACCAGCAGAAGGTGACCCACTATTTCACAGCTGCTGTGTCAGTGCTAAGGAAAATGGATGGAGTCAGAAGGTGCCAAATCTGGACTATGTGGTGGGTGTGGTAGGACAGTAAAGCCAAGACTGGCAGTGAGTTTTGTGATCATCAAACTGATATGGGGCCTGGTTGTATTCTGTTGCAAGAGAAAGGCTGTCTTCTCTGCCCTGACCCTGGAAGTCTATGCCTTCAATTTAGTTAGCGTTGCAATGTAGCAGTCAGAGCTGATGTTCTATCTAGGTTCCAGGAGATCCTGGAGAATTGTCCCTTTCCTATTCTGAAAGACAGTGCGTATCACTTTACCTGCTGAGGGCTTGAACTTTAATGGGGAAATTCACACGTTGCCACTCCATTGATTCCCATTTTGATTCTGGCTCATAGTGGTGACACCACATCTTGTTACCAGTTATGATACAATCCAGGAAGCCATCACTTTCAGCCTCATATTTGTTCAGTAGGTCCTGACTAACTTGCATCTGGTGTTCATTCTGTTCTTGTATGAGCATTCGTGGGACCAACCAGACACAAACTTTGCAGTATTCCAGTGTTGCTGCCATTGCTTCCAGCGCAACGATATTCAGCTCTGTACGCTTATCTCTGGTTGTAATCTGCAGATTCAAGCAGATGAGCCAATTGAGATGTTCTTCATTTTTATGGTGTGACAGCTGTATATGGCCATCTGCAATGTGGTTCATCTTTCACGTTGCTGTTGCCACTGCTGAAATGCAACACCCACTGCCTCACTGTGCTCACATCTACTGCTTGGTCTCCATAAATGTTCATCAAGTGTTGATGAATGTCAGTGGGTGCCTTTTTTTCCTACATGGAAGAATTCAGTGATGCCCCTTTGCTTCATCCACACTTTCGTATCAGATGCCACTTTTGTCAGACTGCCCCTCTGCTGCCAGCTGCCGCATGGCAACAAAATGTAACAGAATACTGGCAGGGAAGTTCAACTCCTATTGCCATACCATCAACATCCACTTCTGATGTTATGGGCCAACATAATAAAATAGTAGATGTTACTTTTGGAGTAGCCCTCATGTGTTGATAAGATCTTCCTGTGCCTTCTCTAGCCTAAACAGATCCAGCTGTCTCAGCCTTTCCTTCTTTTATATGTGAGATGCTCCAGTCCCATTATCACCTTTGTGTCTCTGTTGGATTCCTTCTAGTATGTCCATGTCTGTTGTACTGGACAGCCCAGAATTGGATACAGAACTCCAGGCATGGCCTCACCAGTGCTGAGTAGAGGGTGAGGTTCACCTTTCACACTCCAGGATACTATTAGCCGCCTTT
This sequence comes from Alectoris magna, assembly GCA_030625065.1. Lineage (NCBI taxonomy): Eukaryota > Metazoa > Chordata > Aves > Galliformes > Phasianidae > Alectoris > Alectoris magna. Next base: position 116,219,638 of record CM060560.1, read on the forward strand.
TTTTTTTTCTTTTTTTTTTTTTTTTCTTTTCAGTAAGGGCACATTGATGGCTAACATTCAGATTTTATAAGTGGAGAATGAGAATAAAAGTTTCAAGCGTATGAGTTCATTATATTCCTGAAAATTGCCACATGGAATGATAGCGAAGGTTAACTGTCTGAGTATACAGCATGCACTAAATGGAACCAATCTACTTTCTACCAACCACTCTCTCTGTTCTTGTTTCTAGAAATCTGTACAGTGGTCTCTGCCTTACATTGTATTTGGAGCAACTGGTTTATTGTCTGGGCTCTTAAGTTTATTGTTACCTGAAACCTTGAACAGCCCTCTGCTAGAAACTATTTCAGACCTACAGATATGCTCATACTGGAGACTGGGGGATGAAGCCATGTCATTGCAAGCCCTAGGTGGTTCACAGGTACTTTATTGTTATTAATTAATTGTTTTTCCTAGTATTTCAACTCTCAGCTTGCATATACCACCCTAAATTCTCTAGGATAGTGATTTTTGGCCTGTGGAGAATAGGTCCTAAGGAGATGCACAAGATAGTTCAGTAACCTTACCATCCCATCTGAATTGTTCCATGGAAACACAGGCTAAAACATAACTGGGTTAATTTATCCCTTCAGGGCCAAAAGCTTACAGTCTATTCTGGGGGGGATAAAGGACTTGGTGATATCTGTGTCTCTCTAATCTCTAAGATGGATTGTGCTTCATACACAGCTAGCCACTGAAGTTTCTGAGAAGTCTTAGAATGTTACGGAAAATTCTTGCTGGCAAAACAAGTCTATCATATGTGTTTTGTACTAGCTGTTATTTTGGAAATTACATCATCATTACATCTTAACCTAGATGGCTTACTAGCAGAAAGTGATTCTAACAAGCAGTATGGTTGTTATAATTCATAGGAAGGGGAAAGTCATCATTTTTGCCCTTCCTAATAAGGTCAGTATCACCATTTGGGGGTGATGTATGTACGTCTATAAATATGCATGCTACTGGATTCACTTTCATCAAACAGTCTTCTCAAGTTTAAGTTTTCTGTCCTTGTGTTTCTTCAGGCCTTCTAAAAATCCCAAGCTGAACAAGATCATTTATCATCATATATATATATATATATAACATTTTATACAAAGAAAGTGCCGATAAAACAGAAAGCTGTTAAACATTAACCCTATTTGACAAGGCCATGGAGAGGTCTGTGAAGCTGCTGTAAGAAAGCTATAGAGTTTATTTGGCATACCCTGAATTTCCCCTGCGGAATCCGTTGTCCTTTTGTACCACTTCAAGGATAGCATGCATTCTAGATGCCCAGAGTGGAGGTTTTGTCCCTGTTAACGTACACAAATGTGATATTCAAGTTGGGTGGCATCCAGCGATAGTCTGATTCTCGTCAAATAATTTTAGAAATAAAAAAGAGGCATAACAAGATTCCCTTTATATTTTCTGACAGTTTCTAGTCCTCAAACTGTTTGAAATTCTTTTGCAGTTACACACATTGCCATAGCAAAACTCTACTGAAGACAGATCTGAAGCTACAGATTTTGCTTGTGTGGTTCTGTCAGTCAGGAGTATGATTTCCATTTCTGTTTTTCACCTTCTTTCTCACTCTTCTTTGCATATGATTTGTCAGGCAGAAGTCTTAGAATAGACATAAGCATACTGGAGAAAATCCTAAATACTCATTTAAACTAGATGGAATACGCTAGCAATACACTAATGATTACTTGAATAGTCCATATTGGTTCAGTGGAAAAATGCCACACTGGCAAAATAAAAATCAATTAATTATAATAGTTGATTTTAGTTTGGGTATGTGGTGTGAATTATGCTATTGAAAGGACTCCAGCTGGAGTAAATACGCCTGTGTCAGAGAGTTTCTTTTCTGCACGTACAAACTCGTAATGTTTTTCCTTTTCCGTAACACCTTTGTTTAGTATCAGAGAGGGATCTTTTTAAATTTAACTTGCGTAGAACAATGCCCATACTGCACATGGAGAAGTAATAATTCAGAATGCAGAAACTTTCACCTGATCAAATGATCTTTGTGTTCTGAACCTCTGTCTCCAGTTGCTCACAAGAGACTAGGGTCCTTAGGTTAAATGAAGAAAGCCGAGTAGACTACCAATTCAGAGCCATCCTAGCCATTTTCTCTCATGCATGGATTTTCTCCGGTGTACTGATAGAGCCAGGAAAGTCCATCCGGTATAAGCCCAACTCTTTCCAAGAGATGTTGAAGAATCAAGAGCACAAACAAATCTAGATTCACAAAGCGTTTACAGTGATTTGACTTGTCTTTTCTCTACCAACCTTCCGATAGAGGTCTAGTACTTTGTGCTCACGTATTCTGAGATTTATTTGATGGCTTCCATGTTAACCAATTACTTCATTTTTCTTTCTAGTCTGGAGACAAGGACAATTCTGCAGGAAGTGGAAGCGAAGATGAGGAGTTTTATGATGCTGACGAAGAGACCCATATGATCAAGTAATGAAAAGAAGAAACACAGACTTGTTCTCTTATTTTTTTTCTTACTTGTCCAGTCAGTCCAGCTCTGAGATGAGAGTACTGGAAACCACCTATCAGGGAATGTAATTGGGCAAGTGCCTGTGTCTTTCCTGAGTAGGAAGGGAGTTTAAATACTGTTAAGATTAATTACACCACTGATTCTTTTCATGTGAGACAGCCATTCAAATGCTTGTGGGTAGGAATGAGAGAGAATGCACAGGCTGCATCTGAATGATAGCAAGGGAAGGATGATGTATTTCTGAAACATAGAAAATTATCAACTATTTGTGCAGATCATCAGTGCACACATTTGTATTTTCAGGGTGGTTGGTTCTGAGTCATCCTAAACTGATGAAATGTGGAGTGGAAGTGGTCACACAATATTCTGTGTGCTACCCCAGGAGGAAGAAACTTATGAAATTGTATGTTAAAATGACTTCTACATATTGAGTGGGGGAGAGGCAACTATGAACATAAGGTTTCTCCTTCAGCATGTGGACACCTTTGTAGAATTACAGGGTACAGCTGATCAGTTCATGACCTATCCATGAACTTTGTGATGATGAAAGGCTGGGAAGAGTCCATAACATCTGTAGATATAGAGGATGTTGCTGATTTCCCTCTATCACCAAACATTCTCTTGGGCTGCCTTACGCATAGATTTGCCACATTTCCCGCATCTCAGAACTGTTCTTTGTAGCTTTGCCTACTTTTTCTTTGTCTTCATTTTTCTATACATATTAAAGCTTAGCAACTTCTCTGCCTGTGCAGTCAAGTAACTCTGTCTAAAGATATAATTTCATGAGTGGTACACAGGTGAGGTCTTTATCACATACTGTGTAACGTGAAGCGTGTTTTTAGGGTATTTAGCTCATTTCTGTGGAACTCTCTGCATCTTTATTTGTGGAAGAAACCTAATGCTTAAGTAACAAGAGGAGCCATGTGCTGCTGTTACATTTTGTAGGATTATTGCCAGAAAGCTGCTAATATTTATTTAAAATTCCTTTTTTAGAGGTTGCTCTTAAATTCTTTAAGCCAGTGTTTACTTGATTACTTGACCTTGTTGAGGAAGACAACTTCATTCTTTAGTTTACACTACACTTTGTTTTGTTAGAAGGATACGAAATCTTGAAATATGAACGAAATATGAACAAGTGCAATGTTGTGACTAAAAAACAAAGCCTTAGCAAGATTCAACACTTATCCTCTAACCACTTGCTTACTATTTATTAAGATTGGTTTGCACAAGTTGTTTGCCGGTTTTTATACTTGAAGTTACTAACTAAGTTCTGTGTGGAGACTGAAAAGAGCTGTCGGCCTTGCTAGCCATTTTTTGTGAATAGTAGATTTAGAAAATGGGATTAAAAAAAGAAGAGCTGTCAGCTGAATTTATTCCAATTAAACTGGGAAGTTCGTTTACACTGAAAGAAAGTGAAACTGAACAGCACCTGAAGGTTACAGCTAGCTGCTTGACCTTTGTTCATTGGAACTGTAGTGCTGAGGAAAATGCAACTACCCTGTTTGGTGCAGCAGGAAGCCCAGAGGCTACAAATTGAAGCATGCAGTACTCCCACTTGATCTGAGTTCTTTTCAAGTATTGGCTGTGAGCAGAGTAGGGAACTTCGGTCCATGCAGGCAAAACGCCTTCACTTTTTCTTCCAGACTGCTGCATAGTTGTTGTAGCAGGGCGCTTTTAATCCCGGCTGGATATTCTGTCTATATTTGGCCCTTATACATGCTTGAATATTTGTCTAAATAAGGTACTTGGAAAAGCTTGGAATGTTTGAGTATATTTATTCAAAGATATTTTTAGTTCTGTATTCACATTTTGAATTATGGATAGTTGGAAAAGTGTCAGGTTTGGTTTTGTTGTTGTTGACTTCTAAAGACATAAAGCCTGCTTACTTGAAAGCTAACAGTGGTAAGCCTGGCATTATTGGCATGCTGTCAAAATTCAGCATATTTTTTAGCTGCTTATTTTCCCTTCTTGTATGGTACATAAATTCCCTGAGAGGCAGACAGGAACTGTTAGCCATTCTTTGTCCATGGTTTGTGTGTCATTATCTGTTACTGGCAATGCTAGTCATGCCACAGGACATGGTACCCACATAGTTTTCAGTAGGAAGAATAGGATGTAACAGGTCAGGTGGGGAAATTACTTTGCAGAACCTGAGTTGGATTTTTGTGGTTCTTCAGTTTTAATCAGTCTTCAGCTTATCAAACTTACTTCTCCATTCATGCAGTTTTCTATTGTAAGTATGGATATAAAAATTCAAAAACGAGAGTGAAGAAATGTATTTTTTTTGTTTGATAAGTTACTGTGCTTGATTTTAGAAGTATAGGAATATAGGAATATTTTGTTTCAGCTGAAGGATGGTGGACTGATTATCTTTCCCGCTCTTAGAGCATCCTCTAATCATGCTCTCTGACATGTAGCTGAATCTAGGCATCTGTGCATGCAGTTTGTGAGCATGGTGGTAAATATGTCTGAAGAGCTCATGAGCAGCAGGACTGTCATTTGATGGTAGAAGTCAGTCTGGCCTGATATACTCAATGCCTGTATCAGAAATGTCTATATGCAGCTGTTTTCCAAACAGGACAGTTATTTAGAGGTATATTTTGAGTCTCGTTGCTTGTATCTTGCTGCAAGATGTATTAAGTGAAGGAAAGACCTGTGTAGGAAAACTTAGTGACTTCTGAAAGTAGAATTGGAGTGTGAACAAACTTATACAGAGATGATACAGAAGATATACAAGACATGCCATGTCTTCTTAATGCCTTGTCCAGTCTATGTTAACCTTTCCCAGATTATCCAGGTGCTACAGTTATTTCAGTCTAATAGAGCTGTGCAGAATTTTCATCCTGACAGTCAGAATTTACTGAACTTTCTCATCTGTATTTTGGTACTACTAGCTCCTTGTCATCATGGAAAAAAAAAACTCTTGTGTTGCCTAATGGAGAGTGGATTTTTTTCCTGCTCTAATTTATTGTAAGTGCCTGTACCATGAAAGGCTTTTTGATTTCCTCAATCAACTTGATATGGGACTGTGTGTAAAGTAACATCACAGAGCTGGATGATGTAAGTGCCAAAGACCGCTTCTGCTGGAAAGCAACGGTCCAAGACTAGTTCTAGCTGCATTCATTTGGAATTCCTCCATGCAACCTGCCAAAACCGGTACTTAGAAGGATCTCCAGAGCTTTAGGGGACAGAAAGTTACCTTTGTTTGCTTGTCTTTCCCTTTTCAGTTCACTTAAATATTTTATGTTTTCTGAAAGAACGAAGTGTAGGATTTGTAGACGAGGCTGACTTGTCAGTTAGAGAAATCTGCAGAGCCTGTTTGCTACTGAGTTGCAAATGCCAAAGCTTACTCTCAAAGGCTGTTAAGATCTGGTAAAAAAACTGCACACTGGAATTGTAGTTCAGTCATCAGCCTTACAAATTAGTATTGCCTAGGGCATTGTAGGATAATAGCAGATTTGTATAAAAGGTGCAGTTTGAGGCATCACTAAATAGTGATTTCTGTAGTTTAACTCCCTACTACAACTACAAAATTCAGTGCAAGTCAGATCTGTCATGGCAGGTTTTTTTGCCGGCAAATGGGCAAGTGTCTAAATGTTTGTGCAGCACGAGCTGGATGCCATCAGAAGAGCGGTTTAGAGAAGTAATCTGCATTCTCCACTGCATATGCAGAATGAAGTAAGGCCATGACGTGTCAGGATCCTCTCTTACATAGTAAGCTCATAGAATGGAGTACATTTAAACGACTGCTTGCCCATCTTCAATTACAAAAGGCTTTAGAGAGTAAAGATATTTTGCATGCAAGTTAATGCTTACCAACACATCTGAGATGCTTATATTATGCCTGCTGCAGCAGGCAGGCAAAAAAATGTGGCAGTAAGAATATCTTTGCCAATACTTGGAACAGTAATTTTTTTCTTAAAGATGTCCCAGTAGAAGTATCTAGTACATCCACATTATAACAAAATATTTTAAAATGATGGAAACTTGCCTGTGAGACAGACATTTCTGATAGCAGCTTGCAGGGGAAAAAAAATCATTGTTTCAAACTGATTAAAAGCTTTCTAATGTAGAAATGACAGCCACTGAGTGGTTTGTAGTAAAAGAGTTCACTGCAGTTGCTGTGATGTCAAGTATGACTTTTTCAGTACTAGACTCGCCTCACTCCCCAAAGTTTAATCCAGTTTTCCATCTGTTCTTGTTAAAAATATGAAGGTCTTGTAGAAACCAGGCATATACTTTTCATATGAATACATTTATTGCACTGCTTTCCCTCTTGAATCTAATTTTACTTTCATTTTTTAAGCTACTACCTCCTTACGTTGAGCTTTTTTGTCACTTCTGTATTTAATAGAGTTTTAGATAATATAAAATATTTCCAGTTTTTTGTATTTATGTAGTGATCCATGATTTAAACAGAAGGAAGACTTGTGCTTTATAAAGTTTTATTTAAAGGCTTTTTAAAATTAGCTTAAAATGCTTATGCTTTTGGACAACCAGAATTATTGCACCTTTAGAATGTGGGTTCTCTTGTGTACACTGTTATTAAGGGCAAAAAATTAAGGGCAAGTAACCTGTAATTTTGTATTAATCTCAATTGAGGGGATACTTTGTGGGGAATAAAGTTTTGAGTTGGGGAATTTAACTTATTGCCAATTAAAGAGCTTCTATTTATTGCTCTTGGTATTGAGGGAGAGAAAAACAATTGGGGGAAACACTGCTGCTTCTCTCTGGGCACTCTTCCATAGCTACCTTGGTTGTCTCCTGTCCCATGGCTGGATATTACTCTCAGTTCTTTCAGCAAGGCAACAAGTAGATCAGGTGATTGGGATCAGCACATCGTGCTAGCTGTCTTTTCTTGCTCCTTGTTTCTTACTCAGCTGCTCTACTGAGGGTTTCCTCACTGGATTCAGTGCCCCTTGGAGCTGCATCTCTTTCTAAGTCTCATCCTCTCAGCCCCTGCTTGGGCTACAGTGATTTTTTGGTATTTCTTCTGCCCTGCTGTCACCCTTCTCTCATCCTGTGCTGGCATAGTCTTCTCTTTTTTTTTTTTTTTTTTTTCTCCTCTTTCTATAAGCGTTGTCTTTTTTTCTTAAATATACTTTTAAATATGCAGATGTGCCACAACCTCCTCTGGCTGTCTGCAGTGTTGGGACAAAATGGCTCAGTGCCTAGTGTCCCAAAGAGGTAGTGGGCCCAAAGTGAAAGACAGGAAGATCTGTCTAAGCATAGGGAAACACTTTTTTTTCCTTTTTTTTTTTTTTTCCTTTTTTTTTTTTTAACTGCCAGCATAACCTGTTACTGCCACAGGTTGACCAGAGAGGCTGTGGAGCCCTTGGCAATGTTCAAAAGCCATCAGGACAAGGTCCAGGGCAACCAGCTCTGTGGGACCCTAGATGACCTCCACTACCAAAACTATTGACAGGTGTGCCTGATACATGACTTCACAATGCTTTCTTTCAGATCGAGTCCTTACATGGCTGACAGTTACTACGAGCACAATTTGGTACTGTATTCCCTTTCTGTGTTACTATTGTCTTAGGTCAAATAAATGAAACTCCTGAGGATATAACCAGACATTTATAGCCAAGTTCTGTGTCTGGTTACATGTTTGTATTCTCACTGATTTCAGAAGACAGATCTTAGATTTCCACTTGACCAGAGGAGCAGCCAAAGGGGTAAACTTCCTTCTCTCTGCTTAAGCCTTCATCATCATGAAATCAAATCTTTCTGCAGTCTCTGTATCTTGTAGATGTAAAGTCCTGGTCAGCTCAGAGTTGAGTAACAGAAAAGAGGCAGTACAGGGAATTGGTTTTTGTTTGCAGTAGTGAGTCAAGTTGTATGTAGATGGTGTGCATATTTTTAAATATTTTGGGGGGTGACTTGAATACTGACTGTTATGAGCCTTCCAACGTTAAAACACGGACTGATAAATGTCAGAGTACTTCTTTAATTCTGTTAGTGCGCTGTCGTTAATTCAGAGTTGCACTGATGAAAAGTCTCTGTTCAGAATACTTGATCTGAGAAGCCACAGTTAAGGCATCATGAGCTTTCCCACGATAGACCTTTCATGGAGTTATGTCCGTACTTTCTGTGAACAGTTGTTGGGTCCGTCTCTTTTCAAGATGTTCTTTACCCTAAGCAAGGGACCATAGCAACAAGTGTAGAAATATTCAGAGTAATTGCACTTACCTGTTTTGTTTTCTTAATGTATTTCCTATGCATACTGCCTTACCCATGTGTACTGTGCTTCACTGGTGGTACTAAGGGTAAATATCAAGTTTTTAATTTATAAAATATAAAATTAATTTTAAACATAGTAATAATTCTGTAGTACTAGGTATTTATTCCAAGATAGAGAGAGATGATTTGAGATGTGAATTTAATCAAAAGTTAATACCGGTGGTCTTTATTCTCAGTTAATTTCTGAATGGTTTTGATCATTTGAAATAAATATAATATTTTGTGATTTTTGTAGAGGAAAGCTCACTTTTAGGTGTCCAGTAACAGCTCTGATACTGCCTCTGACACGTGTACTTCATATAACGTCTTTGTAACTTATTTTGTGCCTTTTCTTCCCCTGACACAAAAATCTCTCAATAAAAACAAACTCTTTTGGAACACTGTAAACCTATTTTATTGTACTGATTTTATTTGCCTGACCCTTTTGTTTTCTGGAGGGCACTGAAGCTATCTCATAATGGAATAGATATTTATCACGGATGCTGCAGAAGAAAATTGACAAGGTGGAAAGCAGGTCAGTTTGGAATGGCAGTGCTACAAAGCGCCTGGGAAACTGGGACTGTCAGTACTAATCCATATATTCTACCGTATCTATCACAAATCATTTCTAACAAAAACCGGCAGCAGTGGAATGTGAGAATCAATTTACTACCGGCTTCAGTTGTGCTGATTGATGTTGAAAGACTGGAAACACTTTGGGGCTTTAGCATAACAAAATATCTGTTGTTGTTGCTACTAACACTTGTATTGGTGGAATGCTCAAAAACACTAACTGGCCTTTACACCTCTTCTTCAAAGTGCTGTGCAGATGCACAGAAGCACAGACTTTGTCTTCGGGGGTTCTGCCTAAACTCTTTGGCAAGGAATCTGAATATTTGTTTTCATTACCTGGAAGAGAGGTGATAAATAGCCTAACTACATTTCCCTCCTCTATCCAGTGATATTTATTCTCTGAATCTGAATAACTGGGAGCAGTGCTCTGTTTTAAAGCGCTGGTTAACAGAGCTTTCATACCTTTGCATATTCCTCATGAATTTAAACATTCTCCTTAAATATCTAGTGGCTTGATCAGATGCCGGAGCACTTCATGTATGCCAGTGTTTTAAAGTATACGTGCTAAAGGAAACAAGTGGTCTTGCGTGCCAGATAACATACCAGGCCTTCTGTTATGTTACATTTTATTCTTCCTCAAAGTGGAACTAAAAACAACGATCTAGCCAGATTCCCTGGTCACTCTTCAGGGCACAGGCCACTGCAAAAGCATCCTTTGCTCTTGTATTCCTTACTGCAAAAACAGAAACATCGACCACACAATATTTGGAAGTCCCTGAAGCATTAAGCAGTGTATTTGCAAGACTTTTGAACTTCAAATGTCATCAGCAGCCTTTCCAAAATGAATAATAAGAATCTAGGAAGCATACAGCAGTATACGAAAACACTTGTATTGCGTATTCCTCAATCTAAAGTGATCAGACAGGCTATATTTTGTTCTTGTTCTTCCCAGTTCTTGTGAATTGTACTCTTTTCTTTTTGGTACTTGAGATGCATAGAATTTTAGTTCTGTTTTTACTTTTGCTGCTGTTTTACCATGGAATCAATTGAAAACCCTAATTTTCAGAGGCGTCTAGTTAACATGCTCTGCTCAGCTCTTTCAAATTCGTTGTTCCCTGTCAAATTTACTTCAACTACATATGCAGGGAGCCAGTGGCCTGAAGGAGTTGGTCAGTTGTCGTCTATGGAGTGCTTCTGTTGCTTCCGTTGGGATTATTTACTTTAACACCAGCCCTTGGGCAGGGCAGATCATGCTGATGTACCCAGCCACACAGTGTTAAGTTGGGCTGCCGTTAAATGCAGCTTTGCTCTCCTCCCCACTGTATGGGAACTGGCCATATCTTGCTCAAACTGGAGCCTGTTTGACTACCGAGCAGATGTATTGTGCTGTTTGTTGAGTCAAGATAAGGAAAAACAGGGTGAGACCAGGAAGGGATTGCAAATTACTTATGAGAAGGATTGTGGTTCACATGGCTGTTTTGTTTTTTTTTGCCTAACGTAACTGGCCTTTGCCTTGTTGTGACGCTTTTGCTGTCCATTATTTTTCACAGTTGCAAGGGGAAGACGTCTCTGAACGTCATCAAGTGGGAGGGGTGGAATTTAAGAACCATCTTTTGAAAGGAGAGATGTTTTGATACGTGTCCTTGGCAATGAGAGCCAGTACCAGTGTAAACTGTGGTGGCAGAAGTAAGCTTTGCATACCAGCTACCAAGCAGCTATCAGACAAAACACTCAGTCCTTCAAAGCACCCGGTTCATATTTAACTGAGGTGTTAACCACAGTAAACTTCCTCTGAATTGATAAGTTATTATTTCCTAGTATCATGCTTGTGTGAAGAACTCAGCTCTGCCTTTTCCAGCATTGTCATCTTGCATCTTGTCACTACACAGGACAAGAGACGGGACGAACATTTGTGGCCAAATTATCTCTGTCTTGGTGAATAAGTCTCTAATCCTGTTCTGCTACTTAAGAGCATTTTCAATGAACAATCCTTGCTGCAGGGAGGAGGGGGGAAATCTCGACTTAGTTATCAAACTTGCTAACAGCATATAATGCAACATCAAACTTGAAGAAGTGGTTCACAGGTGACTTATTCTTGCCGTTTTTGGTTTTTTTTCCAAATAAAGAAGACAAAGATTTCACTGATGAGATTTTCCTCCATTTGGGGTATGGAGTGTGTAATGTGCACCAGAAAAAAAAATCAGCCTTCTGTTTGATCTCAGTTGGATGAGAGGTATCTAGGATGTGGCAATCCTGCAGTCTGTTCTACAGCTCTAAGTGGGCAATTTTGTTCATTTCTATGCACTTTGTATAATCCACGCAGAGCTGCAATGAGGAATGTCATGAGGACTTGTCACAGGGGAGGCTGACTGATCCGTGCAGAAGGGTTTTCTTGGAAGTTTGCAAGTTTAGGAACCGTTTAAAATCTAGTTCAGCTTTATTTTGGTTCAGCTATGGATTGAAATATGGACCAGATTGCAGTGCTGGGGTGTTCTACTGTTTATTTTTCTTTTATTTAAGCATGTCCTGCAGTCCTGAGCATAGCCCAGATTCATGATCCTTAAGTTATCTTCTAGCTGTGACAGTGCAAGATGACATCTTTGCCAGTGTCACGATGGAACTGTCCTCTGGGTTTACCTAGCATAAGCAGAGGAACAAGCATATGAAGTGTGTAGGTGCTTTGTGCAAGCAAGAACTACTGATAAAGGAAGTTTTTCAGCTTAGGGTGATGCTTCTCTACCAAGTACTTCTTCTTCCATGATCTCCTGTAAAAATTTGTCACCTCACAATGTTTTTAGTATCACTTTAGTTTGGTAGGACTCCTTTACCTCAGTTTTGCTTGGTGGATGTACCAGATAGTAGGTTCTTCTTCTGCACAGATCGTAGCACAGCTGATAGTTTGTCCCTCTTCCCTAAATATAAGCTTGATGTACTTGACTCCGGACTCAAGTAAAAGTAGAAGCTGTTAGATAAAGTAAGTATTCTGCCTCCAGTTATGCTGGGGAGCCAAATCAGGGCCAGCACAGCTCTCTTGTGTGACAAGAAGGCAATGGGCTCATTTCTTCTGCATGCCTGAATTGCCCTTTGTGAAGACATGCCCTGCCAGCTTGAGCATGCAACTCTAAGGATACTTTTCACTGTGCTGGTTTCCTGCTCCGCAGTCACTTTTATTTTCCTGTAATAATTAATCTGTCTCCTTGTATTTCACATACTTGGTTTTTCCTCCAATTCTGAACTTGTATCAAGGCACCTCACTGCTTGTCAAATGTCCTGGCCCATGGATATATTTGTGATGGGTACCAGATATCCACCCTGTTGCTTATTGTTTCTTCAATAGCTGCAGTCACGCATGCACTTACCCAGGCCTTGTTCTGTTTGTGTCAATTACTCTTTCTGGTTTACCTGATATTTGCTTTGAAATGTTTGATGAATAGCTTGTTAAAGGAAGTGAAGAAAAATGCTCAGAACCTCCTGCAAGTCCTGCCAGCACGTATTACTGGTGTGGTGAATAGAACAGAGCTTTTGAGTACTGCAGCTGAAATACCAACTTTGGGTAAGTCACTTTTTCTGGACAGATTTGCTGCTTTCTTCAACCCTCTGCCCCCAGTCCCATCTAAAATTTGAGCCAATGTGATATCCCTGGATTGTAGAATCATAGAATTGTTTGAGTTGAAAGGGACCTTTAATTGTTACCTAGTCCAACTCCCCTGCTATAAGCAGGGACATCTACAACTAGATCAGGTTGCTCAGAGCTCCATCTAGCCCAAATGTCTCTAAGGACAAAGCATTCACCACCTCTCTGGGCAACCTTTTCCAGTGCTTCATTGCTGTTATTGTAAAACACTTCAAGGCTAAGTCTCATCTGTTGGAAGTATTTCCCCTTGTCCTATCATCACAGACCCTGCTAAAGACTCCATCCTTTCTTGTAGCCCTCCTTTATATACTGAAAGGCTGCTCTCAGGTTTCCCCAGAGCCTTCTCCAGGCTGAACAGCCCCAGCTCTCTCAGCCTGTCCTCACAGGAGAGGTGTTCCATCCCTTGGATCATTTTTGTAGCCCTTCTCTGGATGCGCTCCAACAGATGTGTGTCTCTCTTGTATTGAGGACTCCACATCTGAATACAGTACTCCAGGTGCAAGACCTTGCACTTGGATTTGTTGAACCTTTTGAGGTTCAGCTGGGCCCACTGCTTGAGCCTGTGTAGGTCTCTCTGGATGGACCATGACTTATGTTCAATTAGTATTTACTCCGATGACTCTGGGCATCCCCACTGAAGTCGGCATAAGGATATTACAGAGGAATTGAGAATTCCTAGGAATTAAATTTTGAATGCTCTAATCCTTGCATAATAGGGTAAACTATTGGAATAATGTGGCTTTTAGAAAAAATATGCACAAGAGTAGGATCCTGTGGCCTTTTCTGAGGGTTGCTTGAACTGAAGATCTCTTACATCCTCAAACTTTGGATTACAGCTGGTGGCATTTGGTGTTGTTTGGTAAAGAGTGGTGAAAGCAGTAGACGTTCTCTGGACCTTTTAGAACGAGATCTCTCTTGTCCAGTTCCTGCTACCAGGACGGAGTGTCTCTGTGCTCTTATAAACACTGCTCTGCTTCCTCTTCCCTCCCAACCCAAACTCAGCATGATAAAGAAGCAGCCCTTCCCTGTCTTCCCAGACAACTGGTAGCTTTATTTACCTTGTTTTCCTTCCTAAACTTCACCTTTCCACACATGTGCGTGTGTAATACCTTCCGTTCCCTCCAGGAAAAGCCCAAGGAGCAGAGATACACTTGCTCCTGAGACTGACTAGTCAAGCAGCTTCCTCTACACATTCCCGGTGCTTTTATTTTACAGGATAGTTTCTCCTCCCTTAGTCCTGCTTTCCACGCTCTGAATTTGTATTTAACTAGTTCCAGCCCTAAATATCAACCCTATGCCATGCTGAAGCCTGGAACAGATGCAGCAGAAATGATTGACCCTTTTCCCTTGGGCGGTTTGGCTTTGACTGCACAAAGCAGCCAATAAAGTGGAAAGGGCTGGGCAGCTGACAGTGGGGAGTCGCTTGAAGCTGTATAGCTTTATGGTCTCAGGTAGAGGAGGAAGTTTGCTTAGAAAATGCAATTGCGTTCCTCCTTTTGCTGCCAGTTTTTGATGACGCATTTTTAGAAGTTGCCAACTACAAGAATAACGTCTATTCACCAGACACAGCTTGGGCTGGAGGCTGTTAGCTGTATTCCAGTGACTGGAGCTAGAGCATGTAGCAATGCAGGTCATGATCTCCTCTGTCTAGAAGTTCTCTGAGCAGACCCAACTGAAACCTCTGCTGAGATGCTCTTTCAGACAAGGGCGAGTTCTCACTGCATTTTGCCTGCTGAATCTCTCGATCTGCACTGTGGTACATGTAGCGTCCTTCTAATAAAGTGGATCTATTTTCACCCTTCTGCTGGTGCTCTCATTCTTGTCTGTGTTTTATTGTTCTCTCTGCAGCTGTTTCCCTCAAGGCCCTCACACTGTAGTCTCTTAACAATCCTCCCGTCCTCTCCCTTCATCCCATCCAAAACATGCAGTTGTCTGTGCTTTCCCTGTGCTTGTCTCTGGTCATTCCTAAAGTTATACTGACAAAATCTCCCTTAGAATGCAGCACAGCAGTCAAGTTAACATATCCTGGGGAACACTTACTGGTTTTATGTTTGATGCTTATTAGCTGTGCATGGTGTGACACAAGCTGAGAAGTGTGATCAAACAGCTTGTTTTACTGTAGATCATACTGCCAACAAAGACTGCATGAAACCACAGATGGTTTGATGTCATTCAGGTTCATGCTGAGTGCTGAAGTCCAACCCCCTTTACTCTTGTTTTGTTTTCCATGTGAGTTGCTCCCTCCCATACAACTACATCTCCCAGCTCTCAGAAATATCCAAAAGAAGGGCAACAAAGCTGTGAAGGGTCTGGAACATGAGTGTTACAGGGAGCAGCTGAGGAAACTGGTCTTACTGGAACTGGTTCAGTCTGGAGAAGAGAAGGCTCAGGGGAGACCTGAATGCTCTCTATAACGCCCTGAAAGGAGGTTGTGGTGAGGTGGAGTTCAGCCTCTTCCAGGTAACAGCAATAGAACAAGAGGGAATGGCCTCAAGCTGTGCCAGGGGAGGTTCAGGTTGGATATGAGAAATGCCTTTTTAGAAAGAGTGGTGAGGCAGTGGCACAGCTGCCCTGGAAGTTGATGGGGTCACTGTTTGTGGAGTTGTTCAACATATAGATGTGACACTGATGGACGCGGCTTAGTGGGCATGGTGAGGATAGGTTGATGGTTGGACTACATGATCTTAGAGGGGTTTCCAACCTTAATGATTCCATGATTCTATTCTAAGTACCTCCCAAGGATCTGGCTCTTAGACTGTGACCCTTCTCACCCACTTGCTGAAGCTGGCTTCCTTGTTCTAAGATAATTATATTTTCACCTAGAGAAAGCAATAGACCTCGTGGCCATGGAGCTGCCACTTCCTGTGAGAGATGAAGCCTAGTTTCTAGTTCTGGCTCCAGTGAGCACGTTTTTTAACAGTCAGTTTCTGGATGAAGCACATAAGCAGGGATGCCAGCTCAACTCCCTCCTTCCCAAGTGAGTTTGCATTGCAGTGACTATTCTTATTTAGCAGTAGTGATTTATTCAATTTGCTTCAAACTACCATAGACTCAAGCAATAAGTTAAGAATCAGGTCAATTTGGACACAACAGCAGAGTGTAAAAAACAATAGAAGTGGACACTGTTTGTGCTCTGGAGGGCAGCCACAGAAATATACCAGCTCCTAGAAGTGCTGTGGCACAATCTGATTCCACCGCACATAGACCAGCCGTTGCAGTAAGCATGCTTCGTCTCCTGGCTCTTTTAAAGGTTGGCTGTGGTCTTGGTCCTGGAGTTACTGTGCCTCTATATTTAAAGTATTTTTCCTGACAGTTGAAAGTAATCAGTCTAACAGGAGCTGAGCAAACCCATGCTGAGCCCAAAAGTGCAGCAGCTTTTTCTCACCTGCCGTGACTTTAGTGCTAAATGCTTTTCCAGTCACACTGTGCTCTGCCAAATATCGTGTTTCCTCCAGATGCAGCTCTTCCAACCATGTGTTTAAATCAGTGAGAGTTCCTTGGTGTTTTATATTTCATTTTTGGCATTCAGGCCATTCACCCAGGCATATAAATAAAAGTGCTGGAAGGCTTCTCTTTGTATGAATGTTGGCCGCAAGTAGCTTTTCAGGATGGCGAGACCTCCCGATTGAAACGAGATCAGTCCCTGTAGTTTAGTGATGGATAAAACAGTCATGGAGGAAAAGTATCCTTTACACACACTTGGAAATGGCCTGATGACATATTTTGTTTAAATCTCGGTACACCAAACTTGACTACTTCAGTGAATTTCCAGAGGGCAACGCATGGACTAAGAAGTCAAACGGTGCCTTTTCTTGCCCACGTCTCAGTCAGAGCTGTCCTGGGAACCTCAGAGCTGGTGCAGCCTGTCTCCCGTGCTGCCCCTTGAGCTGACCATTGTGAACTTGGAGATTTCCAGGCTCTCTGAACAGCTCACCACACTGAGTGCCAGTGATCTTAGCAATACTAGAAGCCAAGCTGTATGTTCTGTGTTTGTTACCCTGTGACTTGCTTCTTAACAGCTGCAAAACAGACTCCCATTTGCATGAATTTGCTGGTTGGGGGTGGTCAGTGGAGGGCAACTGCTTCACAGTCTCAGTAATTTTCAGAATTTTCTGCAACCGTGGCTGGTTCTCCTGGCGTGATCGGTTTCTTTAGAAATACTACTCCAAAGCCTGAAAGATTCAGGTTGCAAATTGTTTTGAATTTCAAGATTTCCCAGGTGAGAGAACTGGCAAAATCTAGTTGCATTTTTTCTGATGTGTCTGGTCTGGTCACAAGTGAAGAAAAGTTATCAGGCTGCACCTGATCCAGTGCTGTGCTTCGTATGGAAAGGATGTAAGCCTTTCACTTGCTTGATGTGCAGAACAGGTCCAGGCCTGATGTAAGAACGCGTGGCATTGAGACCAAGCAGTAGGAGCATTTGGAGCTTGCCAAATATTGATTGGTGAGGGGTGGGAATGAGCAGAGAAGCATTTCAATTTGGCATCCATACGCGATTCTGATGCTGTCATAGTGAATTAGCAACACTTTCTTTTCCCTGTAGCCCATCCCAGGCTTTTGTCATTGAAGCATCCCTTTTGTCCATCTCTTTTTGTTGAAAGACAAAGTGAAAAAAACAAACAAACAACCAAACCCAAAGCAAACAAAAAGAAAACCAAACAAATCAACACACGGAACTTGTGTTCCTAAATAGTCTGGTTATGTTATGCTAGTATCCTCTGAATGGAGACTCAGTAATACTGAGCTATTGCTGCTGAAGACTGTTACAGCATAAATATAGGGGATTCAAGCTATAATTATCATTTTGTACAGTCACTTAGTCCACTAATGGGGAGAAACAGGGCAACAGTTTAAGAAGGCAAGAGGACTGTCAGAGATTATTAAATCTATGGGGATGATTTGTTTTGGTAGCCTCCCCTGACCCAAGTGCACACTTTGGCAGCAGACTTAATGCCTCTGGTAATTAGAGCAAGAAGTGATGGGTCATCATTAGCAACTGCAAATTAAGTGTTGTATTTCATCTGGAAGGCAGCATCATCTTCAGTGGGGCTTATTTGTTGCCGCTGCAGATCATCTGTGAGTCACAAGTAGTACACTGGGCTAACTCATTTGTGTGATTCAGTAGAGGCTTTTTAATGCATGCTTACTGTTCCGTATGAGTAGCTTTTCCAGATAGTTTCAAAACAGAAAATGCCACAGTATTAGACTTTCTTGTACAGCTAATACTACTGTTCTTATTTACATGATGTTCGTGATTTTTTGTTGTTGTGCACTTCACGGTTCAAATGATTTTGGACTGCATGTTTGAAATATATTTGTCATCTCTATAGAACTAAAGAGCGAAGAAAGGAAAGCCAGACAAGCATAGAAAGCATCCGTAATTGTCAGCTTCAGAAGATCCAAGAACCAATCTAATACCACTCAAGGCATATATTCATGGAATACTTTTGTGTGGGCTTCCCAGAACCACAATCTTATCCAGTTCTGGATGTTGCCAAAGGCCCAAACAGAGACGATCTATCACAGAATCAATATACTTGGAGATATTAGGAAATTCTTGAATACTCTTAGAAGCATTATCAATAAGCAGCTAAGGGGACAGGTGCAAAACAAAAGAGGTACGGAGGAAATTGGCCACAGTGAATGCTGTTAGAAGGTGCTACACGGGAACTGAGATAAAACAAAGGGGCAGTATGTAGTACAGCTGGATAATTTCAAAATAATTTACATAGATCAGCAGGGAACTATGATTGAAGAAGAACAACATATTGAAGCCTGGCTTGGAAATGCATGTGAACAGCTGGATAAATCAATGGATGCTCATCAAGCAGGAACTGGGGGACTGTCAGTGGTCAGCTAGCTTTGTAAAAGTGAAAACGTCCTGAGGGACATCCTTATGCCATATTCTTCTCTCTAGGGAGAGAGTGATGGGGACATCTAAGGCCCCCTTGGAGAACTGCTTACAATGGAAAAGGATGATAAACTCAAGGTGTGTCATTGTATACAAGAAAAATGATCAAACAGATGCTTTTTGTGTGTCTGCCAGCACCTATGACTCCAGACAACTGTCATGAGGAGAGACCTTATAGATGCAAGAAAGTGAGACTGACTCCTTGCTTCCTAATATGTATCTGATGTTCTGGGTATTGAAGTAATGTATGGTACCAAGGTTGTTCAGGAATTTATCTTTGTGCAAACAACACCTGAGGGGGCACGAGGCAGTTAATGTATTAGTGACATATTTTTAGCCAAATCTGACCGTTTGTAAAGCTCATTCTCCTCCTCTGCACACTGTTTGAACTTATCCCATCTAACCCGGCCCTACAAGCCCTTTGTAGCCTACTGTTCCAGTCACCATGTTTTGGATCCTGCCTTTTGTCTGACCTTCCTAGCAGAGCTCTCACACCACTGGCCCCTCAGGTGAAAGATACCCAGTAAGTCTTGAAACTAGAAACAATGAGGTAGGATTCCTGAAAATAGAGAGCTCCATCTTTTCCAGTGCCCAGCTCCCGTGGAGGCAGGTTTGGGAGCCCTGGGCAACCTGGCCTAGTACCAGATCCGGAGGCTGGTGGTTCTCCCTGTGACAGAGGGGTTGGAACTTGCTGATCTTTGGGGTCCCTTCCAACCCAAGGCATTCTGTGATTCTGTATGTCTTTGTGAATATTCTCCAAATCTCAGAGCAAAAAGAGAAAGGCAGCTTTGGTGCTGGGGAGGCATGGAGAGAAGTTTGATTTCTAGATTCTGGGAGATTGGATGTCCTCAGGTATTGGTTCTACATTAGTATACTTAGCACTCAGCTCTTAATAAGAAACGATGATCACAAAAGATACCAGGCAATGAAAGATACTGCTCTGAGATTCTGAGATAGCACCCAGTGCCTATGGATGTGCTGCTATTTGCCAGCTGCTGTGGTGATAATGTCTGTCAAGGGATGTCAAAGTTCAATTTGCAGGGGAAATAAAGATTTTACTGGAAAGTAGAGTGTGCCTTCCTTAATAAGGAAGCAGCATTGGATCTCATCCATATACTCCATTATTCCTTTCCATGTGCTGATGTAACCCTTTTTTATAAAAGCCAGCAACCCTCATTGGATCAATGAGTCCTGATCAATTGTTTTTCTCACTGAATTATCCATACAGGATTGTTAGCTGAGCTGCTGGAAGAAAGTGTGAGAGAGCGTTCTGCCTGTTTACTGTAAAGAAAGCAAAGCAAGCAACCAGGAGGGGACAGGCAGCAGGGTATTTACTGTCAATACAGCCGGAGAGAGAGAGGAGATATAAGGAGAGAGGAGCGGAGGCTGAAGACTGCAACCCAAATGAATGATCAGAGTGTAAAAATACCCACACTGTTTCCGATGGAAAATGGGTGGATTGAAGTCAACAAGAGATAACTGGCAGTGTTTGACAAATGGTTTAGTGAAGGGTTAGAGAGACAGGGAAGTGCTTGTGGTGCACAGAATGATAATGCTATGCATGAGCCTACTGGGTCTGCAGTGCAACCTGAAAGGATCTGCCGAGACAAAGCAGTAACTGGGATATTTGTGGGTGTGCCTGCATGCAAGACGTACCGTTTAAGAGTAATCGTAGTAAAAATAATAATGATCAAGTTTAGAAAATAATAATTGGAGCTAATTTTCCTAAGCAGTTGGGCTATTCAGCCTGGGGTGGGGGGAGGGAAGGGGGAAAAAAAAGGCATGTTTTCTTGCTTCTCTCTCCTTTTCTTCATGCACAGACGAATTAGGAGATCTGAAATTTACAGGACAAGGTGGCTCTGAGCAGCTCTCTCTGAATGTCCCTCCTGTTTCCAGATGCAGGCGAACAAGTGAAGAGTGAATTCACACTTTAGAGAACAGTGACGACCATCTTGCCATGAAACCATTCACAGATGAAGATGTAGAAATCTACATCCAGAGCAAGGTAAGGCTTTATCTGTCCAGATTTTCTGTCTCCCACACTAGGTGTTGATTCTGAAGGGTGCCAAACTTGACAGTTAGTTGCTTGCCTTCTGTCTCCGTTTTTTGAGACAAGACTGGGTGAAGTTTTATGAGAACTGTATTTCTAATGAGATTTCTAGGTTTCTGTTGCAGAATGTTATCAGGGATCTTGGCTGGTAGTCTTGTTTTCCGAGTTTCATGTTCTCTTCTACATCTTCATATTTCCTGAGTTTTTGTTCCCACTCTCATAATTCCAGATGTGAGATGAGCTGAGATCACTAGCACTTAATCTAGGGAGAAGTCCTCACCTCTTTCCTTGTCCAGTGGTCTTGGATTGACAGATACAAGACCAAAGCCACAACAGCAGGGGCTGCTTCTTAAAAAGATTCATGTAGGAACTGGGGAGAGGTGGAAACAGCTTGAATTCCCCCATTGTCTGTCACCTCAGCTAAGGATACTTCACTATACACCTCAACTGAATAGCATGTCTCAGTACAGGCAGGATGGAGACGCGTTTTCTATTTTATAGAGGTACTCTAGCACTGTGATATTTTTCTCCATTCTGAAATGAAGTAAAACAATGAAAACAATCAATAAAACAGTACATTCTATGAAAATGGATTCTAAAGGAGCTGTAATATATTATTTTTTTAAAGCTTGTGCTTCATCACAATGGTTAGCTAAATTCTATCTATCTGATTGTTTTCCATTACAAAATGCAGGAACTGAAATGAAAAATGATTTCCAAGTGGAAAGCTGTAAGCCCTTTTTTTTTTCAGAAAAGGATGAAATATTCTAATACCACAAAACGGCTGGTAAGAAATGCTTGGTTTTTTATTTCTATGGAAATGTTTTGGTGACAAGTAATCAAATTCCTTTGAGAACTTTCATTTTCACCCATTCGGTGTTTTGCACTGGATGGCCATTCCGTCAGAACCCATTCACTGAGCTATAACAGCGAACCGTTCTCTGAGGATTTATAGAGCTATAAAAGAGGGAACAGAGGGAAGCCATGCGCAAGGAAGATGCTCATACAGCCGCCACGAGTACAGAACAGAAGTGGAGCCTACTTCTGAGGCTCATAGAAGCAAACGTTTTCCTTTTTTACTGAAAACCTGTTTTCTAGCAGTCTTCCAGCTCTGATGGCTTACTGTTACTAGTTTCCTCCTGTAGCAATGAATCTCTCATACCGAAGACTTCTTCCTTAACCCACTTGTCCAGCAAAGGACATACGTGAGTGCATACTGAGTGCAGGTGACTGGGAAATTAAAAACAAACTCAAACATTTTTCACAACCTCCAGTCAATCCTAGTCCTTCTTCTTTCCTCCATAATAAAGCCTTAATCAACCTTGTTGTTCTGGCAAAATTGTGAAGTCAAGGCTTGGTAATGGGAATGCCAATAGGTGATAGAAATGGCTGTCTGATGAAGAACTTTTTCTGCCTTTTCTCCCAACATACTCATGCTGGTGCTAAACACATTAGATAAACGTCTTGGCCCTCCAGAAATTGCATTCAATTGCTTATGCTCTGTCTTCTGATGTTTATGGCTTCCCTTCTGTAGGAAGGTATAATTTTGCATTTGCAGACTGGGGAGATATTTGGAATTAGCTGTGGGTAGCGTATGTCTCATGTCATTTGTTCTTCCACCCTTGCCTCAGTGATGAGGATCTACATGCAGATGGAGGTGTTTAGTGGTACCTCCCTTAAGTTTTTAGAGTCTGTACTGTCCTAAAGACTGTGGCAACAGCTGAAGTTCAGCCAGTAGGCAATGAAGGCGCAATTAAATGAGACCATGCTGGGTTGGATGAATTCTCCCAGGATGCCGGAGATAGAAAGAAGTGTTTCTGACAGGTACCACTCAGAGAGAACACAGCATGAGGAAGGAATACAGGGGCAGTCCTGGACCTCAGCTTGGGCCAACCAACAGTGATGATATACTTTAAACAATTTGGTTTTAGTCTCTGTAAGCTCTTAGGGGTGGGTAACTTTCTCTACCACTGATAACATTTGCTTGTTGAAGGAGCCATTAGGTGTCTTGTAGAGCAAGTCAAGTTTATTGAACTGCTCTAAGAACTAAGATGTTCATCTGGACTAGTGAAAGAAAGTAGCTGTAGCTGCAGGTGGATACATGTATTGCATCTGTATTAGATACGAGCGTAAGGGACTATGCAGTGTTAACATAGCAAAAAATCAGGATACAAAAGGCAGATGAGAGTCTGGCAAAGGGAATATATTACTGCTGTCTTGATGTATTTCCCACTTGTAAATACTACAAAGGCTTAGTAAAAATACTGTTACCTGTCATAGAATCACAGAAGCATCAAGGTTGGAAAGGTTGGTCAGATCATCCAGTCCAACCATCTGCCTATCACCAATATTTCCCCACTAAACCATGTCCCTCAGTACAACATCTAAATGTTCCTTGAACACCTCCAGGGTCAGTGACTCCATCGCCTCCCTGGGCAGCCCATTCCAGCACCTGATCACCCTTTCAGAAAAGAAATTGCTCCTAACCTGCAACCAGAATCTCCCCTGGCACAACTTGAGGCCATTTCCTCTGGTCCTATAGCTAGATATGCAGGATAAGAGGCTGATGCACCTCATCACAACATCCTTTCAGGCAGCTGTAATAAGGTCTCCACTGAGCCTCCTCCAGACTGAACAATCCCAACAATCAACTTTGTTGGCTGAGTAAGGAGAGGAGTTTATTCCAACTCTGTTCATCTTCAAGTCGTGTTAATCAATTGCCCTTCCTTGGATAACTGATACTAGGCAAGCAGTTATCCGTTCCTCACTTCAGACCTTCCACTGAAATATTTTTTTCATAAATAATTGCACTAATGCAGCTTGAATTGAAGAACTACCTATCAGGTCACACAAACTCCTAGCCCTCAACAGAACCATCTTTGGAAAGATACCTTGTCACCAGCTAGGCAGGGACTGTCCCTGTACTCAGTGATTAAGATAGTATGGATATTTTCAGTATACTACATGGGCAGCTAAATGTTGCCACATACCGTTGCAATCTGACTAATGCATGAGGTATCTGTGATTCTTGTAGTCTTGCCAGCTCTTGGAGCAAAAAGTAATCCAACTCTGAGAGTGGCTCTGCAAGGGCATGGCTGACTGTCCTGGATCAAAATGGGTGAAGAACAAGGCTGCAGCTAGTTGTTAGCAAATTCATCCATGTAATTAACTCCTTCTCTTCCATTCACTGATATTGGCATAAGAATATCAAGTAATACTTGGCAGTCTTGAATTTTGCCTTTCAGTTTTCACCAGCAAGAACTCTGCTGCATGGTAAGCTGACTGCAATCTAAAGGGAACAAGTTTTTATTCCCATTGCAGCATAGACACATATGTTTCAGGGTGCACCACGTTGATTGTTCTTACCACTGGAGACAAAGAATACAGTTATATGTAATATGAAGTGTCTTTCTTGGAACTGACAGGTGGAGCCACGCCATTCTCTGGTCTCCAAAACAGTGGAGGAGGTGCAGAAAATCATCCAGCAACTGACCACAGAAATCAGCTATAAGGCCACACGATTCCAGCCTATCTCCAACTCTGGCATTCACAATGAAAATATTAAGGTATAGACAAGAGATCTTGTGTAGTGTCTGTAGTTTGCAGGCAATCAGTCAGTGATTTTCCATTCTGTAAGTGTATGGACAGGTACCTCCAAGTAAAACACCACCACAGAAGATACGATGACATTTCAGTGTGGCGATTCTCGTGACTGGCTGAGTCATAAGAACTTACCTGTGGGCATCTTAATACTGGAGGTGCATCAGAGGGGGATGGGTGAATAAGGCAGTCTTTTTTCACAGCTGCTGCTTTTACAAAGAGATGCTGTTGCCAGAGCTGTCAATCTGCAAGCAGAAGCCAAAAAACAGGAAGAAGAAAGAAAAAAAAAAAGGACTGCAGTAACATTAAGAGGAAAAAAATGCCCATGCCTGTATGAGCTATGACTCATATTTTTCACAGGTGGAAAACCTGTCAGCTCGCTAAAAAAACTTCAGAAAGCTTTCTTCTGCTGTGAACATAAAAAGCTTCTTCAGAAAAATATATTAATTTTTCCTTGGTAGTGAATTAAAACTTCTTTTTCCTGGGAGGAAACATACTTATTAGTGGGAGAAGAGAAGCCATTTTAGACCATCAGATACCAAAACAACAGTGTTCTGTCCCAGGTGTGACAGAAGACTGATTATTTCGTTTGACTACTTAACACGGGAATAACAACTATAAGGGTATGAGTAATACTGATAGCAATGGCAACTTCAGATGAAAATGATCCTTCTCATCTGAAGTAGATTACATACTCTAGTTATGTCAACCCATACACTAAAATGCAGCCACTGACGGATAAATGCATAGCATGTGAAAGCATAAGGGAACTTTTGCAGCTGTCTATGATTGAGAGGGAAGAATTCTGGGTATGAAGCTGCTTAAAGGGCAGGGAGGTGGAGGCAGAATAGGGTTATCCAGTCTGAAAATTGGCTGTTGCTCTGGGGATAAACACATTCAGATTTATTTACAACACAGTGCCACATCCTGATCCACGCCTTCCTTGGTTCTGTGGTCTGCCACCCACCTCTCACACTGGAACAAACCTGCTTGGTGTGTGAGGACTGACAAAACCAGGGCCAAGATAAAATGGTTCTGGAAAACAAAACAGAACAAAATCAAGGCAATCTATTCTGATTGGTAACTTGTCGTACCGTAGGCTGATCTGAACACCCTCAGCTTAAAAGAAATGTATTTTCTTAAAAAGTGGCAGATTTGTTACTTAACCCAGTGCTATCAGTCAATGACAATCACACTTGGAAGGCTGGCTAACTTTGTGCTGTAGATATGGGGCAGCAAAGAATGGGTTAATAAGAAAACGTTTTTGACTTGGTCTGTTCTGCTTACAAAAAACAGAATCTTTAATATCGTTCTTGAGATAGCTCACCCTAGAGGAGGCTTGCGTCAAGGGAAAGTCAGTATATTAACAATTCTGTGTTTAATTTTGCAGCATCTTTTTTTTTTTTTTTTTTTTCCCTGTAAATTAAATTTATGGTGACTTTTCAGAACTTCCAGCTTCTGGTTAAAAGGATTTAATTGAACTTGATGCAGGGTGTAAATTTGTTGAGAAACTACAAGCCTCCTTTTAGATACACAGGGCTATGTGGGGAATTTTTAACAAAGTGTATAGATATTCAGTGGTTGTTTTTTTTTTTCTGCAACCCAGGGGCAGAAAGCCAAAATCTTTAATAAGAGAACTTGAAATAAAACTCAGAGAGACCAAATTAAATAGCTCACTTTTTATAGCTTCCGAGTTGTGGTCCATTGTTTTTTGCAGCCGTCATCTGCGCAGTTCTGGTGCAAAGGCTGTGGAGGCCTCAATAAAGATGTAAGGAGCAGGTTAACATCCAGAGTAATTCCTAGTACAGCACTGGCCAAACGCGTTGCCAAGCGGTCAGCTCTGTAATGCTGGCAGGGGGGATTTCTTTCCTTTAGCAAAGAGGCTTGTAGTACGCTTGCAGCTTTGCTCAGTGAATGAATGACATGCCACATGCTTTCTCTCTGTTCTATGTGATTCTTCTTTTCCTCTCCGCTGCTCTCAGGATCAGCCAGCCTTACTGGCCAAGTGGTCAGCTCTGCTGCAGGGAAAGCGCCCGTTCCACTCATCCATCCAGGTACAACACCCTTCTGGTGCCTGCTTCCTCCTCACCCACCCACTTCTCCAGACATTTTGCTCTCCTAACTTGTCCTCCCGTGGCTATCTCAATGTTTCTGCAAGAAACTTTATTTATTGCTTGTATTTCTAACCTAATGCTTCCACTTGCCTGAGACATCCTGGTTGCACTTATACTGATCAACATGCTGCAGGCAGGTTTTTAATGCAACAGGATTGGCCACAGGTTATACGTTGCAGAACTGGATGCTCCTGGTCCACTGCCTGTGACTTGTTTGGGGCCTGAAGTCTGGGTCTGGCATGCAAGGCCTGGCATGACAGAGCACGGATGCAGGCCTGGGGTTTGTTTAGGCCATGAGGACACCAACTGCACAGCTGAATTTGGTATGAGTACAACCTCTAAAAGTGATGTTGGAGCCTGGTCAAGCAGAGCATACACTTGCATAGGTCCCAGTTCAGCGTTATACCCCAACACATATCTCCTTTTGCCTTCATCTGGGCTGTTGTTTCCCAGCCCTTCTGGCACACCCTTCTGATTCTGAGAGGGATGACAGCCACCCCCATACAAGCTGGTATTGTTATGGGAAGGAGCACAGTCTGAGGCTGAGCTGAAAAGGAGGTCCACGGGCAAAAGGTGTGGGTAGGATCCTCAGAAAGCATGCTTGGAGCCATTAAGGTCTTGTCAGTGCCCTCGGGGCCTTGGCACCTCTGCAGTAAAATTTTAAATCCTAAGTTACATTGAAGACTATCTGAATGTTTGGGATTGTTTCTGGAGAATGACAAGGGTACTTAATTGACATACATAATTGAGGTAACCACCTTCCAGCAACTGTTGTCACCACATCTTGCTCACACAGCTCTTTCACTTTCTTAATGGCAGTGTAAGTAAGGCTTGGACTCAAGAGAAGTTGAAAAGCTTCAGAGTCAACATAGTAAAAGAAGTCTGAATGGGTTTGGAAACCAATACCTGGAGCCAAGATTGCCAAATACTTCCAAACCTGGCAATTCTGGCTGTGTCTTGAACCAGTATGAGGTTTTCTGAAATTCTGTGTCACCTTACTCACTCTGTGAATGCTGGTTGATTGCTGGTTTGGTTGGAGAACAGTTATACTCAAAGCGAGGCTGATTAATTGTCTTGCAAACAAGCTTGCTTCTGGGTGTTATCCACTGATCATTCTTCCATCCTTACTCTGCTTCTCACTTACGTTCAGCTGGAGGTGCAGCTTCCTACAGCACCGGCCAAAACCTGGAGTTGTTTCTGAGTGCAACTGCCTGTGTAGGCTCAGGCATGTCATTTGCCTTGATGTCTATGTCTCCTTAATGGAGGACAGTTGTGTTCTAGTCAGGCAGAGTGAAATGCTTGTAAAATGAATGGACTGTGGTCTTATTCTACTAATGTCATCAGTGGGTTTTGGAAAAGATCCAAAAAGTGCACTTTTGCTATAGCTGTGGAACTGCGGAACTCTAGGCTTACCTCTAGTAACGGCTTTAAGAGCTTGAACTATTTTGTTTCCCATTGCTGAATCTCAGAACAAGCTCTCTGATGCTCTCCTCCTCACTGGAAGCTGTCAGTTATGTCATTACATACAATTGCAAACTAGAAATAACAAGGAGCGGAGAAACTGTGGCAGATGTGGTGGCAAACCAGCTAGAGTGTGCTCTTGTCTTCTGTGGGCTATGCCGGTCACATCAGACTCCTATAGGACATCAGACTACAGGACAATTTCCTCTTACTCTGTGTACCTCCAAGCTAAATCTCAGACAGGTATGGAAAAGATCCTGGATGCATTCAATCATTCCTATTTTACCATGTTTTTTCCTTCCATCCAAAGCTTCCACTTGCATGTGTTACTTCCTTAACCTTCATGATCACTGATCTGCCCTTGCCTGCACTCTTAATCTCTCTAAACTCTCCTAGGTCTTAGCACCGAGCCAATTCCTCATCACGGTCCCTCTGCGTGGCCTGACTGGGTACAGGGAAAGCCAGGTCCGACACTGGCGTTATTACACTGTGCACGGAGCCAAGCTACTCTCCTCTGTACGGGACCCTGAGGAGCTGCATCAATGGCTCGAGGTGGAACAGTTCTCAAAAAGCCTTCAGCAGTGGCATGAAACGGATGTGAACATTGAAGGTGATCTGGTTCCAGCCAAAGTCCTTATCGTCTTCCGAGAGCTGGTGGAAAAGTCAATTGTTTCCTGTAACCTCTCCAGTGAGTTTAGTGGGGATGGGTATAAGGGGAACTGGCTGTCTTCTGCAGCTAGCAGAGGGGGAACTACTGCATACACAAAGTGTTTGGGTCATTCACGTAATAAGAAGTTGAAAAACAGCAAACTCCTCCAAAGTCAGGGAGCTTCTAACTCATTGCAGTGGTGCAAACATAGACCTGCACCGAAGACAGAATTAAGTAGACACTGAGTTCTTAAAGATGGTGTTCTTTTCGGGACTGGTGTAAGTTCTTCACTAACATCACCCTCAGCCAAGATGCAACCCAGATTTTCAAAGCAGTTAGGAATTTGGGGGGGGAAAAAATCTTTTTTTTTCTGGTATGGCAGCTGCAATATAACTTGACTAGTCAGAAAGATGCTGTAGGAAAATGTGGATACAGGGGAAGTGTGTAAGCTGGAGATGTGCCTGAAGATATGAATAGGGCAGGTAATGTTCTAGGGAAGCCTTAGATGTCCATACTTTTCCAGTATGTAGGAGGACCTGAAGTCTGTTGGACGAGTGCTCCATTTTCCCCAGTGCCCAGGCTATTCAGTAGATATCATGGAAACTTGCTTTCAGGGTGCTGATCCCTCTGTGAGCAATTCCAAAGTGCCTGTGTATATCCTGTGGCAATTTGTACTGGAAGCGCTGACATAATGCAATCAGTGGTGCATGCAACATGCCTTCATAGCTGCGACATCTGCAGCAAAATGCTGCCTAAACAGTGATCCTCATATTTAATTCTTAGCGTCCTAAAGGCATGTTATAGACTTCAGCTAATGAACACATGGCTTCATCCAAGCTGAACGGTTTATGTTCATCTTTTCACATTAAGATATTGTGACACGGTCAAGTTCAGACTATGGTGCCTTTTCTCACGTCCTGTTTCCAGAATGTCTTTACCCATCAGCAGCCTGATACGGGTCTTCTGTATTCTAGAAATATAGACATATTTCACCTCCTCTGATGACACTCCAAATTCCATTCACAGAAGAAAACATGTTAAAGTTGAGTTCAGCTAGATGATTGCATTCTTCCAGAAACCGTTTGTTATTACTGAAAGGAAAAGAGGGTTGAGAATAAAATGTTACCATTAAGGCTCACAGAAAAGATCATATGGAAAGAGCTTTCATCTGAAACTTTACTTACGTGGAAGTCATCATGCTGAGGTGAAAACCTGCCATTGTGTCTAGCTGCAGCTCAAGTTGTTGAGCCAGAATGGGTGCTTCCAAGGGGTGGCTGACGTCTGGGCTGATGATTGTCTTTCCATTTTTGTTAAGGTCAGCTGGAAGGAAATGGAGACAGAGGGCATGAACTGAGTTGAAGTCAGGAGGCTTTTCTTTTTTTTTTTTTTTTATGTGTGTGTGAGGAAAGAACTTAATTCCATGGAACATCTAAAGTTACATAAAAACATCCCCAGTGTCATTGCTTCTCTGTTTTTTAATTCTTTGAGAACCAGCAAAAGCAGAGTTCCTGTATTGCCTCACTTGCCATTAATGGAAAGATAGGCAGCACAGTTGTGACGCTTTTGGAAATGCTGTGAATTTATTTATGTGCTGACAAAGCTATGGCTTTAACGCTTTTCAGCTGCTTGGTCTCTCTGCTGAGATCTTGGGAGCAGTATAGCTCCTGTTCTGGTGCCAGGCTTAGCTCAGTGGGGAAATAACACCCGGATTTACCGATGTTTATAAAGTTATACTGGGGATGGGCTCTACTGTGCTTTCTGGAGGAGATGCTAAATTGCCATTGGGACTGGGCGGATATTTCTTCAGTGAAAACAGAAGAAGCTACCATCCTAAACGTTCATCACTGTCCCTTCAAGTCTGCTGCATGGACTCCTTTTGGAATTGGAATCCCTAGCCAGTGTCAGTCGAATTGAGGCTGATTAACACACAATTATTTAAACTGCTTATGGTAATCTGCTTTGTATTTACTTCAGTGGGTTAGGGCATGATCACATCATTGCCTCAAACAGCAAAGCTGAAGGAACAGTGATCCATCCTGAATGACAGGGACAGAAACTTCTTCCTTGTGCACAATTGGACCAACATCGCCCATGTTTAGTTTTTTCTCTGTTCTCCTACCTCTAGGCAGATTGAAATAAGCTTTTTCTTGTGTTCCACTTATGTCATTGGAGAGAGTGCTAAGACAGCAGTGAAACTGCAAGTCTCAATTTGGACATGAGCACTACACAGCCCCTTGTTTGGCTTGAGGAGAGGATCTTTTCACCTTTATCGCCCTTCACGTTGTTCCTTCACAGATAAAGTGACGGTGCTGGAGAGCTTCAGCTCAGTGGTCCGAGTGGCTGTGGAAACATCAGAATTCCAGGTTGAGGTGGAGCTGGCCCCTACAGTGGAGATTCCAACTTGCTGGCCTGAGAAAGCTCGGTGGCCTCGTTGCCTCAAGCGTTGGCCATCCCAGGAAAAAGTGCAGTGCATCAAGGTAAGCAGTCTAAAGACAACTGTAAAGTCCATGCAGAAATTTACTTTGCAGGTATGTGATAGTGGTTTGGAAGGCTGTAGAGAAGAAATATTTCAAATTATTTGGATTTTATTGAGAATTTCTTCCCTTAATGGTGGTGAATTCTCTGGAGGGAAAAATGATTTGACTGTCTATTACGTGAGTTTCTTGCAAATAGCTCTGGTCATTTAGCTGAGTGCATTTTTTTCTTGCTGTTCTGCTTCGTCTCATGTAATCTTTCTGCGAGTGGAACACGATCTCAACATTTTCCTTCTGCCCTTACCCTGTTTCTCCCCTTGGCTAGATTCTGGCACTCCAGATCAGCCCTAGTTACCATGATCTCACACATCTAGTTCTGACTTCCAGTCCTGCTCCCCACTTGCTCAGGACCTGCTGATCCATGGCAAAGTGCCTGTAGAGCTGTGCCTCAGCTTTAGTAGTACTGTTTGTACTGCACCTGGCACCCCTAAAGCTGAATCTCCTGGGAGTAACCAATGCCACCATATGAGGAAACAAAACAAATTGCTTGTTTCATCAATCAGGAGTTACAGTGGGAGCATTAATCGTGTTTGCTGCCTCTGCTAACATACAGCCTCTTTGTAACATCCCTCTGCATTGCTCAGAGAAGTCTGCCTCTGATCTAGCCGTCACACTTTCCCTTTTGTCCATAGTCACTTGGTTTTGACCTCTTGGCCCGCTCCAATTATCACTGGCAGCTGTGCTTCTCCCGTGCTGAGCATATGCTCATGGAAGGTCTCGACGAAGATGGTGGTTGTCGCATGAAATGCTTCAGAGTCATGAGACAGATGAAGGAGGATGTCTGGTGTGCTGGAAATAAGCCTGTCATCACAGCTTATCACCTTCAGGTAGGCATCACCATGATATCGAGATATGGTCTCAGTATCTGTTATAGGGGAATTATGTTCATAATTAGGAAGTCTGAAAGACCTGACTGGAAAAGCAGCACTATTTTCCTTGCCTCTGGAAGCTTCATTGGAACAACTGTTTGTAGATCTTGCTGAAGCAGCAGTGGTGCTGATGGGAGATAACTGCTCTGCAAACCTCCAAGGAGTAGCTCTTCCTAAGCTACAGCTTGAATTCCTTACCATGTCTTTTTTTCCCTGGCAACATCGAAATGAAGATTTTGTGGTTATTGCAGCTATGAATAAAATTTGCTCGCATTTGAAAAGCTATCTGAGAAGAAATTCCTCAGCACTACAGCTATTGCAAGGCCAGGTGGAGGGGGAAAACAGTCAATCTAGAAAATAATGCCTCGTTTTGCTGAAATTCTTAACTTTGAAGAAGAACAGAAATTGAAGGCTGTAGTTCAGCTGTGTCTCACAGCATCTCTTGTGGGTCTCTTTGGGGCACTGAATCTGCAACAGGAAATGTGAATTAAGAGAACACTAAGAAACTGAGTGGAATTCTTGCACCCAAGATCAGTGACTTTTTTGTTTTAGAAAATGATTTTCGGGTTGATCAAGATGGTCAATATTGCTTTTTTGCCACAATAACTGTAAGTACCTCCAAAAAGTTCTTCACAAGCATCGCAAAGTCTGTAAAAATGCAGTATGGGCAGTATAAAAATAATATTATGGGAGCAACAATCATATGGAATTCATTTTTTTTATCCATTGATTTCTCTTTTTACGCAGGTAGATAGTGATAGGACAAGGGGGAATGGATTTAAACTGAAAGGAGGTTTAGGTTAAACGTTAGGAAGAAGTTCTTCACTCAGAGGATAGTGAGGCACAGGAACAGGCTACCCAGAAAAACCGTGGATGCCCCACCCCAGAGGCATTCAAGGCTATGCTTCATGGGTTCCTGGTCACTCTTGATTTAGTGGCTGGCAACACTGCCTACAGTTGGGGGTTGGAACTAGACGGTCTTTGAGGTCCCTTACAATCCAAGCCATTCTATGATTCTACCATATCACATGAAATAAACTCGGAGAAAGAGATCATAACACATGCTGTACTGTGTGTCGGAAGAAGACAGGCAAGAGTTGCTTGGAATCCCAGTATAATCTGGGATAATGTGGGAAAGCAAATCTGTGTGCATCTTCAGCACAAATATGGCTGAAGCTAACAGCTATGCTCACATGATTATTATTCTCTCCCTCCTTGCACCTACTGGCTTCCACGCTTGTATAATAGGCCATTTTCTACAGCTTAAAACACCTGGCATTTCTTTGGAGGTCCCTGGCCTTTGCAAATCCTCCTTCCCTGCCTGCTCTGGCCATCCGTGCAGGATCCTTGGTATGTCCAGTGAGGTTTGCAAGGCAAAGGAAAGGGGGCAGCCAAGGGAAGGTGAAAGGGCTCTCCCTTAGGGTAGTTGTGATCCCTTTGTTGCAGAACCGTCAATGCAGGAAGACTGCAGTGCGAGGCTCTCCAATTTCCAAGGCTGTCAGCCACTTACCAGCACTCAAACTGCCTTAGCAAGCCGTGTGAGCCCTCAGCAGAACCTCTAACACCTCTTCTCTCCCATCTGCTTCTTGCAGACAGTGCTATTCTGGACGTGCGAAAAATACCCACGCACCAAGGATTGGCGCTGCTTTCACGAAGCCTTTCTGAGGCTGGTGCAGAAGCTGCACAAGTGTGTGAGCCAGCACTTCCTCAAGCATTACTTTGTCAAGAACACCAATCTGCTCAAATATGCCAACACCAGTGACCTGGACATGGTGGCCAGCAAGCTTGCTCTCTTCTTAGAGAACCCTGTCTTCTGCTTGGACTAAGGCTGAAGAAAGCTTCCTCACCTCAACTTTGAGCAGTTTCCCCCACATCTTCTCCTCATCGATGGTGTTCTTGTCCTTCCAGTAGGTGTTGCAGCTGGCTTTCTGAGGCAGTTGGCACTGATGGAATGAACAAAATGTCAGGATTGCAGCGGTGGGTGGAGAAAACTGATGGAAGGCATTGCTTGATGCCCAGCCGATCTAATTTGCTTTCAACAGCAACAGCTTGCCTAGAAGCTACAGCCCGTGAAACTCAACCCTGTGTCAGTCAGAGCAGCAACTGCCTTATTCTCTGCCTCCAGTCTTGTGGCACATAAGCAGAAAGATGGTGCAAAGAAGTCTCACTCTGCTACCTACCTGCTGTGCAACCTAGCACACGGATGGTGGCTGCCTCTTCCTTCCTCACAAGGACAGTGAGTTTAATTCATAGGATCATAGAATGGCTTGGGTTGGAAGGGACCCTAAAGATCATTCTCTGCCAACCTTGTAGGCCAGCTCTGCAGAATAGAGGAACATTATTTTAGAGGTATGCTAAAGGTGGAAGCCTTCTCTGAAACAGTTTGTGATGCCTCCATATACAGTCAAATGGAATCCTGCACCTGTACAAAGATATCCCTGCCAGTAGTGCTGAATAGGGAAGCAGGAGGAAGAATGTTGTTTCTTTCTTGCCTCCTCATTTGTTTTTTCTCCTCCACTTCCACTTTTCTTCCTGTTACTTCAAATATATTTTTCTTCATGTTTGCCAGTTCTGTTGGTGCCATACAAACAGGGGGGCTTGGACAGAGCAGATTTCACTTGCACCCCTGGCTCCACCCAGCAGGCTGGAGGAGGAGCAGGTCTTTCCCTAGTTTTAAGAGCCCATGTCTTTTTGGGGTGTTGCATAGGAGGAGAATATTTTTTTCAAGGGCTCATAGCTCCAATATTCCCAGCGCTTTTAATATTAAGAAAAGAAGTTTTAGGCTTTCAAAAGAAGCAAGTGCTAGAATGAGTATAAAGAATGTTGGTTTAAATGTTATTAAATCACTGAAACTACACCAAAGTGCACTTTTTTCTTATACCTGTGAAAGAAAGTAAATGTGTTCTTTGCTCAGGAAGATGAGATAGCAGGGATGGGATTCACAGCCCAACCCCAGGGAGCTGCTGCAGCCAGTGGCCTGCAAGATGGCCATCTGTGGCAGAGCATCTCCCCCGTGTGTCAAATTGCAGTCTTACCATTCACCTTCAGCACAGTCTCTGCTTTCTGGCTTGGTTTTGTATTCAGGAGTTAACTCTTGCAGGAGTTACCTCGCATTTGGGAGCTGTGCTATATGGGAGCATTGGTCCCAGCCTTGTGACTGGTTATAGTTTCAGGAAGGATTCAGGAGAGGATGATGACATCCTCACCCATCCAACTTCAAGGATACAACCTGGAAGACAGGAGAAGGAGACTGATGGAGAAGAAAGAGGACGAATGTACCTTCCTTCTTGGCTACTCACAGCTTTGTCTGGTTTTCCCTCTTGTCTGGTTTTCCCAAGTAAGCTCTTCATTTCTGGCGAAGGAATAGTAAGGAAATTTTGCAAAGGAAAAGTAGAAAGACACGAAACATCCTGAGATCTTGGACAATATTCCTTAGGCTCCTGAACAAGTATGTGTATCAGTATTAAGCTTATTTTTAGAAAATTTGATAACCTGCAGGTGATCAAGTGTTGACCTACAGAAACTAGTGTCTGGCAGAAGGATTATTTTAGGATAAGCCCAGTGAATGCAGCCATGTCGAGCATCAGCATGTTTCCCTCTTATTTCAGCCTGGTTACCAGCACTTAGAAATCGCTGAGTAACAAAAAGAAGAGCTTTATTCTGCTAATGTTGGTGGCCATGTTTAGAGACAACGATCTGGATATTCTTCATGTCTCCAATTTCTCAGTGGTCATTTTCTTAAAGAGCTTTTGCTTCCTCATCCCTCACCCAATAAAGGAGGCCTTCTTCCAGAGCTAATGCTTTAGCCCGGGGGAGAAGGGCCAGGCGAGATCTCAGTTGTGTGGCCCTTCTTGTTCTGCTCTCCTGTATCAGATCTCACCCCTGGCAACGCCCTCCAAGTTGCTTTTCCATGCCATTAAACATGTTGCATGGAACTGTTTCGAACAGGCAACTCCTCTTGTTAAACCTTTGTGCTCCAGGCTTACTTATAAAGGGAGCATGAGTAGCAATTTCTTGATGACACAGCTTAAAGCACAGCTTACCTGTTTCTGGTGAGCAGAGCTGTTCCTGTACCTTCCATCTAGAGAGATCAGAGACGTCAGTCTGCCAAGCAGTCAGAGGGCTGTGACTAGAAAGTAACGTCTCCCGATGTATCTTGATTTGTGCTGTGGTTGTAGTGTGTAGCTTCTGAAGCTGGAAGAGGGCAAAAGCAGTTTGAAAGGACAGTGAAAAACCATCCAGAACTCTTTATCTCAAATTTGATATTTTAGAGCACCGACGCATGTCTCCGTGTGGAAGGTATGACCTCCTTCTGTAGCCAGGGGCAGAAGGTGTTTCAGTGGTGGTATCCTACCCTGGCTGCAGCTGTGTATCAAGGTCCTCAGCTGCTGCAGCTCACAGCCAGATATGAAATGGCATCATCTGCAGAGCTACAGGATGGAAGCACTGTTGCTCTACCCCAACCCCTCTAGCTGTCAGGAATGAATCAGCAAAGCCGGCAAGTGAGCCCAGAGAGATGGAGCCCTGCTTGGAGCCAAGACTGACAACTTTTTTCTTGCTGCAGGAAATTTCACTGTGGCTATTTAAAACAGTAGCTGCAGTGCTACTGACCACAAAGGCACAGAACCACCCCTAGCTTTTTCTCCAGAACAGCATGTCGCAGCCACTAATTAAGGGTGAGGAAAAAGGTTTTCAAGGAAGAATTACTATAAGAATTAGGGGCTGAATACAAGGAACAATTTAATCTCAGGGATGGACGGGAAGTATGATAGATATACTATCACCTAGTATAGGTCAGGTCGTGGGAATGTTTTTGTGTGGCGGTGATGGTGGAAGAGTTGTACAGGAGGTCTCTGTTTTAAATGACTTTTCCAAATGTAGTTGTTGCATCTTTTTATCGTAGTAAGCCTTCTGCAAGCAGTTTTTCATTTATGCTGATTATAAACTCACGGTCTTACTCTACAGTTTTCCTCTCAAGAAGGATGTAACATTATGGCTTGGCTACAGAATGAGGAGACCATTCCCTTTCTCCCTTTTTAAAATTAGTTTCCTGAGTACTTGCTGACTCTCGCAGGCACGATCGGGGAAAGAAGGAAAATTCTTGTCCTGACAGGACGAGGGATGCTTTCTGCACCGGTGGATACTGGGAGCCTCCTACAGACCCAGGGCATTCTCAGCACTCGCCACGGGAACTGCTCCCTCCAGCGGAAACCTCGATAGGAAATCTGTTGCTACGTTACAAAGGAAAACCGTGCAAAACTGGAACTTTTACACTGCGGTTAAGTCACTAGAGGGCAATCTCGCTCTCAAAAACGCACACCTCACACACAGGATCTTTCTTGCGCTCAGAATCGGGATCCTATTAGTTTTCATTGGACTGAAAAGCAAGTGATCCCAATAAATCTAATTCTAAATCCCATTGCCAAAAAGGAGGAAAGGCAAGAGATTAAGGGAGGGCCTTCTAATAAGTATTAAGGCTCAGGTAGAAGAAGTCCCTAAACTCTGGGAACCACTCCAAGGGAGAGAATATGGATTTATTGCTTTCTTCAGCAGGAGATGGGCTGGCAGCAATTCCCAGCAGCCTTGTTTCAGGGACAGCACCAACAGGCAGAGAGCAGGAGCGTGCTGGGAAGGAGACAGCTAGCACCCCACCTCTCTGTCCATGTGGCTGGGCTATGCAGCTGCTGAGGAGCCAGTAACCATGGCTTCAGCTCCCTGGCAAGTCAGTCTTCCTCTTTCTTTCCTTTTTCAACCCCAGGAGATACATTCTCCAAGCACAGCTTTCTGATGCCATTCCTTCAGCTCTCATGGTCAGTTCTGACTCTGCATCACCTCTCCTTGACACCACAGGCACCACGTGTGCGCAGTGCCCAGTACAGGCCCTGTCCTCATGCTCCTCCCTTGAGTTGAGTGACACTGAAGTCAGACTACCTTGCAAACTGTGTTCCTGGTGGAGCAGCCCTGCAAAACTAGGGCACAGAGAGTTATAGATAACAAGCTAATTCTGCCTGCACAGTAGATGTTTCCCTCTCCATGAATGCTAGGGTTGCTGTTTTTAAGGATAAACATTGCTTTTTCATAGAGTCATAGATTGGCTTGGGTTGGAAGGGACCTCAAAGGTCATCTAGTTCCAATGCCCTGCCATGGGCAGGGCTGTTACTCACCAGGTCAGGCTGCCCAGGACCCCATCCAGCCTGGCCTTGAACACTTCCAGGGGCGGGGCACCCACATCTTCTCTGGGCAGCCTGTGCCAGTGCTTTTCTTATGATGCAGGTGTTAGTCTCTTGTGCTCTGGGCAACACATTTTGGTTGGAGCTTGGCTTTGAAGGCAACTCCTGGGTGGGTGATGAGGAATGCACAAGTCCTACCAGGCACCAAGACTGTTGAGAGAGTGCAGGATATGCTTTCCACAGGAAAGATTCTCACAAATAAAAATTACAAGGAAACACACCAAGGAAAGAATTAATCAGATTGAGAGGCTTTAGAATGATTAGAAGAAAGAATGGCATCTTCTCCGGCTCTCCTGAATGATGACAATTACCATTTGCACAACTCTGGTGTGTGCCAGTTAAAGTTTTCTGGATTAAAATGCTAAATGTTTTCTTCTTTCTTTTCTTAGAGAAGCTACTCTTGGACTTGGGCACCTGCACAGGTCAACAGCTCAAAGAAATATACTTCTTCCTGCCAACAGGGCAGTGCTTTGCATGAGGGTTCATCTGCAGCCTGATTCCAAGCTAGGAACCAGTTGCCTCTGGCTCATTGCTTATTTGCTCTTGCCTTGGAGGAGATGGGTACCATTTGTACTGCAGCAAACCAGGCAGCCAAACCTCTTCTGCTGCAAACCTCTTTGGGTAGCCTTTGACCCACGCTGCTTCTGCAGCAACAGCTGGGTCATATCCCCTGCAGTGCCAATGCTGCCACTGCAGTGCCAGTACGGCACTGGTGTGGCTGGTAATGATATGAAAAGACGATGCCAATTAGGAGACTATTTTTTAAAACATTTCTTGCAAAAAGAATTTTTAAGAAAATGAACATAGATTCTTGTTGATCCCCTTTTAAACAGGTGAGAAAACCGGGTTAAGAGTGATCTCATCAGTCACTGAATCCCATCATCTGCTCTTTCTGATCCTTATCTGCAAATGAACCAAGAACTGTTTCAGAGGCCTCCCAATACTCAGCCCATGCTCCTTCAGCAGACAGACTGTTTCAGGCCTGCACAGATCATTGGGAGCTTTCTTTGAACCTTCAGCCCAAAGTCATTCAGCATTGTGGTTCTGCACCAGTATAGATTCAAGATGCCATTCTTCCTCTACAGGGTTTGCTGTCTGTACAACCATCAGAGGGATAATCATAATCTCCCTTGTTTTTAGCAAAGCATGACCAGATATGCCAACTCCTGATGTCCCTTTTTCTCTGCTAAAATCTGTGTTCCAGCCTTGCTGTGCTTCTTTTTCAAGTGTAGTTCACCTGAGCAGGAATAACTGAGGTGATTTGCAGAGTTCCAGATGAGGTGTGTTCAGCACCTCCTGTAGTGGCACACCATGTAAATATGGGATGTGCTACATGGGTTAGTACTGTGCTGAAAAGAACACCAAATGGTCAAGTTCCCTTAAAGCATAACTGCAGCTTCAAAGGAGGAGCAGCTGTTGTCAATGATTTCCTTATTAAACCAGGTTAGACTGGTTGAAAGGCAGGCCACGGTCCGGTTG
Organism: Alectoris magna; assembly: GCA_030625065.1. Classification (NCBI taxonomy): domain Eukaryota; kingdom Metazoa; phylum Chordata; class Aves; order Galliformes; family Phasianidae; genus Alectoris; species Alectoris magna. The sequence continues at coordinate 116,259,489 of CM060560.1, forward strand.
TCTTTGAAGTGAACCAAATTCCCAAGGCTGTGAGCCAGCAGCTCCATCATCTCTGCAAGCCCTGAGCTCTGGCCAGAATTGATCCGTATGTCCCTGCCTGCTCCTCTGTGTCCTCCCCAGCCCATACCAGTCTCAGGGCTATGCTTTTTCTCCACTTCTTCTCAATCCGTTGGTGGACACCATACCTCCTTGCAACACCTGTCTGGCTTTCTACGCCCAAGCTGAGGAGTTTGGCTGTTTTCTAGCTGTGTCATTAAAATACTGCAAGCTGGAGAGGCAAGAGATCAGTGACCAGAGCTAATGGCAGCAAAAAGGATTAAATGAACAATAGGTCTTGAGCGTAATTTATGAATGCCATTAGCTGCTGAGAGGGAATTACGTTATGACTGCAGTTCTGAGGGGGAAGGGTGGTTCTTATCTGGCAGGAAGAAAAGTCAGATTGCATTTGGATTAACAAACAATGGTAATATTAATCTATCTTGGGCTGTTACATTTAGATTTGGTCTAATAACAGCCAAACAAACAGACTGCATTTCCTGCATCTTGCCTCGGATGCCCGTGACCAGCGAGTGTTGTGTTGGTACTCTGGGGCTGCGGCCATGCAGCATGCGCTGCCCTGCCTAGCAGAGCATGGTTCTCCATCAAAACTCATGCAGAATGCAAAGTGTCCAATGCAGTGGTCCACACTGATCAGGAGGACATCAGTTAGAAGAGTGTTTGGCTGGAGCCCCGCAACCCAAGGATGCCACTGAGCTAACCGCTCCCTGGTCTGAAATAGCATCTCCCTGCTTTGTTTCATAATCAATGCAGCATCTCGTTAAATTGCTTAGCTTGGCATCTGGGACCATTTGTCATCGTGTGATGTGAGGGATCCTAATCAGATTAAACCTGGGGATCATATTGTGGAGAGAGGAATTAGATTGGAGAATAAAGCAGAAGCAATTTTGTGTGGCAGTGCAGTTGCTTCTCCTTGGGGTGGAGGGGGCATAGGAAGCCCCTACGGGAGGGTTGATGTACTGGGGATTTGTTTCACCAGCCCCCGGCTCAGCTCTGAGCAGAAGAGCTTCGGCACTGTTGAAGGAAATATAGCCCTGCATGGTGTTGGCTCACTCTGCTTTTCTTCCCAAATGGGACTAGAAATGAGGGTTTGCCTGGGGAAGGAAAACTGAGGTGATGTAGGGGCTGCCAGGAACCAAAGCCATGCGTGCAGTGAAACAGTACTTCTGGGTGAGGGATGCCCTGGGCACCGGCTGCTTAGTGCTGGAGCTAAAGCCAATTAGGGGGGAAAATCTGTACAGAGCACGGCTTTTTCTCAGGGAAACTCCGGGTTCAGAGGAAGTGCAAGCATTCTCACAGTCACATGCATGCCCCATCACCACCAGTGAAATCAGTGGGAATCTATAAATACACTCACTTGCAAAAAGGGGCTAGGCTGACTCCTATCCCAAAAGAAGTAAACAGCTGTCAAAAAAGCAGAGATAATGTGTACATAAATTTTTTACAACTGTACCTAAGACAATTGTAAGTTCTGTTCTCTCACTCCGTGTTACTTGTCCTGGAGATACACTTAATGAATAATATATCCTTTCATCAGCTTGATTCTCTGCTGAGATATGGTGCCGTCTTCCTTCCCCTTTGTCTGCTCTCCATTCCCAGGAGACTAGGTAGTCTAGGGCAGGAGCCTGGCATAGGAAGGATCTTCATTTTCATTATGCTTCCTGAAGCTTAACACAATGCAAACCCATAGAATGACCTCAGAATAAGGGCAGGAGAGGGGCAGGGGCAGCAACTCTGCTCCCACTGACTGAGCCTGCCTGGGTACAGCAATGTTCTGAGCCAGGGAAAAGCAGCTGAGACCTCAGGAGCTCCATGACACCACATGCCCCCAGCAGTATTCCTGCTGACAAAGGAAAAAAGGCATCCCAGGCCTTGCCACAGGTTTTAATGAGATCATATGCAATACGTATATGATATATAATGAACGAAGCAATCTGAACAAAGGCTGTATTTCCCTCAGTCACTCTGTACGCGCATACATGCGCCATGTATTTGGAGCAGAGCCCAGGCTCCCTTTGCTTGTGCCTGGTGCTGTCAGCGAGGCCGCAGACCCTATGAGCAGGACAGGGCATGAAGTGGAGGAGGCCGACCCAACAGAAGGCCTCCTATCACCTGCTGACTTTCTCAGACCACATAGCCTGCCCCCAGGCACTCTCCGTTCCTGCAATAAAGGCTCTTAAGGCATTGATCCTGCTGTAGCCCCCAGCACCAAGAGGCCCTGGTCTTTGTCACGTTACTGGGATCGCAGCATAGTTGCTTTCATTTGCTAGGATTTAATGAGAGCAGAGATTTTCCAGGCAAAAGGAAGGACTGCATCTCTGTTTAGATTATTTGATTTCTGTCCTTTATTGAGGAAACCACAGCAAAGGCTACTCTTGGTGCTCTCAGACTGGATTTCTTTGAAACCTCACCACACAATCAAAATAAGAAAACAGAAAACAATGCTTCAGTAAATAGTCACTGTTTACATCCCAAATCCATGTAATTTATGAAAAACATGCTAGCATCCAAAACTGGTGTCTGCTTACTGAGCTCTGCTTAACAGGTGGTTTGTAAGCAGGAGGGCGCTAGCAGCACTGGGCCAGCTCTGGCATCCAATTCCCCTTTAGCCTGTGCCCCGATCACTGCAGGCAAGCCTTTTGGAGAGACTGATGTGGTATCACAGAATGGCCCAGGCTGGAAGGGACCTCAAAGATCATGAATCTCCAACCCTCCTGCCACAGCAGGACTGCCAACCTCCATATCTAATACTAGACCAGGCTGCCCAGGACCCCATCCAGCCTGGCCTTGCACACCTCTGGGGATGGAGCATCCACAACCTCTCTGGGCAGCCTGTTCCAGCACCTCGCCACTCTCATAGTAAAGAACTTCCCCCTGACATCCAACCTAAATCTTCCCTCCTCAACTTAAATCCATTTCCCCTTGTCCTGCCATTATCTGCCCTTTCAAAGAGTTGACTTCCCTCCTTTAAGTACTGGGAACGGTATCCACAAACTGCCTGTGTTGAGCCTATGGGGAAATTTTGCACAGAACTCCAAAGAGGTATATTCCTTTCTCTTTTCACAGAGAGACAAACCTGTTAGGAAAACTGATATGTGCCAAATTCTGGGGCTAGTAGACAGAAACCCTAATGTTAGCTCAGCAACTTTTAATACTAACATGGCTATGTGGGAACAGTAGACTGGTTCTTACCTGTGTACACTGGACACAAATCGATCTAAAAATCACTCTGTAAGAAGCTGTAGCTATTGATTTTTTCTTTTTTCAGCAGTCGGCTTTTACAAGCTGGAAAAGCCCTGTAACAAAATCCTGGTCAAATGGAACGTGAGTGCCAGAAACGTACTTGAAATGTTTGGGATATAAGGTACAAGCTAGTACACTGGGAGAAGATAACCATTAAAATCACCTCTTTTTCTTCCTTCCATTTCAAAGAATTACAGAATCATGAAGGTTGGAAAAGACCACTAAGATCATCCAGTCTAACCATCAAATCATCCCCACCATATCCACTAACCATGTCCCTCAGTGCCACATCTACATGTGTTCTGACCACCTCCACGGACAGTGACCCCACCACCTCCCTGGGCAGCTGTGCCACTGTCTCACCACTTTTTTTCTGAGAAAAAAAAATTCCTAATATCCAGTAGAATCATAGAAAAAGACCAGTAAGGTCATCTAGTCCAACCGTCATCTCCAGAAGCATTCCCAGACCCTCTAGTCCCTGGTTACACTCAGGTAGAGCATAAACACACTGCAAGCTTCAGCCCACCTCTGAGAGCGTTCAGAGACTGGCTAGGGCTCAAGGTGGGCTCAGCAGAACATTCAACCTATATTTTGACCTGCTGAGCACAGCCTTTTAGCACAGGTCATGCTGTGTATCCTTAGCTGGGAAACAGAGAAAGATGTGACTGGTGGTGTGTGGCTGCATGGGGCCAAAGGGTGGCTTGTCCAAGGGGCAGAGGGTGGGAGAGGCTGCCCTTGCTGCCTGCTGGGCTTTGCTGACCTAAGAAACTCATCTCTGAGCCTGCGGCTGCTCGGGACTGCAGAAAAGCTGCTGCTGCTGATCATGACGCTGTGCTGCTCTCTCTGCTGTTATTTGATATTCTTAATGGATATGGGTCTCTATATTTGTCTGTTTGTTTGTTTATATCCTCCCTGGTGATTACAGATCCATCTCCTGTCAATTTGCAGGGCTCTGCCTGCACAACAGATAGCATTTCTTATGCTTTGGATGTATGCAGGCTGCTCCAAAAGTAATGCCTTCTATTTATTTCTAGGGAAACTAGCTACAACAGATACAAGAAGTACAATAACAGTATTTGATAGAGCAAATTCTCAGCTAAAAACCACTATTTTTCAGCATTGTCACCACCATTAGCTGTGCACTTTCACCAATGATAAACAAGCGCAGGTGCCCCACTGCCGCTGTTGCCACTGCTGAAATGCACCACCCACCGCCTCACTGTGCTGACATCCACTGTTTGGTCCCCATAGATGTTCAGCAAGTGTCAATGACTGTCATCAGGCGCCATTTTTTTCAGCAAAGAGGAATTCAGTGACACCCCTTTGCTTCATCCGCACTTGCATGCCAGATGCCATTTTGTCAGACTGCCCCTCTGCTGCCATCTCTCACACAACAACAACATGAAAGGGAATATTGGTGGGTTAAACCTCTACTGCCATAAATAGTGACATCTGCTTCTGATGTCATAGGCCAAAATAATAAATTAGGAGGCATTACTTTTGGAGACGTCCTTATTGTTATTTTTCATTACTTTCTCGCTGTAAATGCAACATCAACTCAAGGGCAGCATCATCTGTGCTGCTGCCCTGACCTCTGCTGTCCTGTAACAGAGCAGGAGTGACTGACTGGAGCGATGGTGTTTCTCGGACAGACCAAAACTGTGCCACATTTGCCAGTTTTTCTTCTCTAACCCAGACATACAGCTGTAGTATTGGGCCTGCCCAGAGACACAGCAGCAGTGTCCGCTGCATCTGGGCACCCTGCTGTCCCTCACGAGGATGATCGCTCCAGCAGCTCCAGCTCTGCACAGCCCTTCCAGGAAAGGCCCTCACTCCCTCTTCCCTCCTCCTCCTGCACTCCCTGACATGGAAGGGTCTGGTGTCTGGAGAGAGGAACCAGCTGCTCCTCCCTGCCACTGCAGGCTGGTGCCCCACAGCCATGCATTTTAATGTAATACAAAGCTGCATGGTTGTTGCCGTTGTTTTTCCTTTTGCCACCTGCTTTGATCCAAGCCTAATTTATCCTCTGTGCTAGCTGTGCCAAGGTGAACAGGCAGGCTCTCCCTTTGCAACAAGCACGCCCAGTGCCCCCTGTCCCTCTGCTGCCCGTGCCCCTCCTTGGCCAAGAACACGGTGTACCTGCTGGGTGCTGCACCCCTGTGCTGCCTGCGCTGTTCTCTTCCTCAACCCAGCACTGAAGCTCCGCTCCCTCCCCCCTCATTTAAATGAGTGTGTTAGATTTATTGGGCAATGGAAACTTTCCATTGCAAATGACTCAAATTACGTTGGAAACTGGAATATTTCTCAGCAGCCTTTCACACAGCTCCCTCTTTTCTCCAGAACAGCTTCCAAACCCGCTGAGGAGCGTGGGGGGGCACAAATTTTGCTGCCCTTTCCCAAGACCCCAGCACAGCCCCCAGCTTGCAGCCCCCCTCTGCCAGTATGGGGTCTGGATGCAGCCAGGCACACGGGCCTCCATCGCTCCTCCTCACGCCAGGTTTTTGTCTGGCCGATGAGGCGAGCTGGCTCTGTCTCATCAGTGAGTGCCTCTTTAATGCTGTAATCAGATCTGCCGGGTCTAAATTCCATCCTGTGCCCAGAGAGCAGCGCAGGAGGAACAGGGGTGCCCCAGCCCAGAGGCTGTTGGGCAGCTTGGCACTGTGCTGCTGCCCTCCCAGCCCGATCTGGGCCCTCCCAGCTTCAGCAGTCAGAGCAGTTTGGGGTGATGCTGTCTGAAACCTCATCTGTCTCAAAAAGTGTGCCTATAAATGGAATTATTTCAGAGCAGGGGAAAAGCACTCACCCTTCTTCCACACATGGTGTTACTTAGGGCAGAGCAATTAACATTCAAATGCTATTTGCATCCCAATTAATCGCTGGGTGAAGTCAAGCCCTGTGGCAGCAGGTCAGACCAGCCCTGCCTCAGGGGCTTGTGAAGCCTACCTGCCTGCAGTGCTCCCAGGCACACCGCTCCCATTGTGACTCTTTGGTGGCCCTGGGGGCATTGCCAGGGCCAGAATCGCAGGCAGGTGCCCGTAGGAACCCTCCTGTACTCCACGGCACGGCCCCACAGCACGGTGCTTTCAGACACAGGCTGCTGCAGAGGATGCTCATGGCCAGCAGCTGAGCCAGCCCCAGGGAGCCCAGAGCACTTGGCCTCTCGCTGATTGACACAGTGACTCACATCACCCCATTTTTTCCCAAGAACAAGAGGCGTCGCCGAGGCTGAGTCACTTGGGCCCCAGCAGTTTTATGCAAAGTGTGAGGAGCCATCTTGGCTCTTTCCCCAGTGGGAGCACAGCCGGCAGCCAAGGCTGGCGGGGTGGGACCAGCAGCAGTTCGATGCAGCATCAAGCTGGCACGCCGCCTGCTGCAGCACGGCTGGAGGCTTGGTGCTGAAGGAGAGATGGAGACAACCGCTCCATGCCCTCTGGGGGCTGGATTTCCACCATGACGAATGTGGAACGGGAGGCTTCTGGATGAAGCGCCGCTTTGCTGCAGTTCTGCAGGGGGAGAGAGAGAGAGCAAGCTGCACCTTTTAATTTTCTCTCTCCCATCCCCAGTACATTTGCTGTGCTCCCCTCAGTCCGCATCCCGATCTCCTTCTGCTTCCCGCCAGGGTTTTGTTTGTGTTACCTACAGGGAAACTCATAAATCCAGGTTATACCCCTCTGTTCTCGCTTGATAGCGATAATTTCTCCAAACAAACTCTTTGATTTATACTCTTTTGTACATCAAACCTCTGTCAACAATCGTAATTACATGTAAATCACTTCCATGGTTTTCATATCAAATATTACTTCTCTGAGCCCTAAACAGAAGGGGAGAGACTTTGCTCTTTGCTTCCAGCAAAGAATGAAACCTGATGGTCCCTGTGCAGGTGTCTGCTGACAGGTCGCATTACACCAGCAAAGCCCCAGATCTTGCAGCCGTGTAATTATGAAAAGCACCCTGTTTTCATTCAAAAACAATAAAATACTTTTCCAGCCCTGGGCTGTGTGGGGGTGAAATGTGGGGAAAAAAAAACCAAGCCTACAAACTTCACGTTTCTCAAACTAAGCAGCAAACAAAACCCCTACAGTTTCCTTTTTAAAAGCCGTGGGGTTTTTTTTAGCCATCTTCATGACACTTTGGAACCTCGCATAGATTTTTTTTTTTCTTCCCCAAAAGCTGAAGAGCTGGCAATAAAGAGGAAGCTGTTCATCCACCCATTGAGCGGTTCTGAAAATACAACCTGTGGCAAAGCAGCCGACATGGCTGGCGGTGCCGGGATGGCTGCATACACAGCGAGGGAGGAGCCTTCTATATTTAAAAGGCTAACATGGTGGTTTGAGCAGAAAATGAGACAAGTGAGCTTGTTAATTAGGAATATAAGCTTCATTCCGTGCAGCTCTGGTACACATCATGTTTTCCTCCAGCCCTTGGCTTCCTCTCCACCTTGATTATTTCATCTTTCTTGTTCATCTTATATTAAATTACAAAGTCTTTGAACAGAGGCTTCATTGACGCCACACAGCAGCATGGCCAGCTGCAATGCGCTTCTCTGCTCTCCAAATCCCTAAAATGTGCTCCTCAGTGATTTCCGTGACAGTCTACAATGGCTGTCACGACTAGCCTGATGCTACAATTTAATCTCAGAACGACACTTAATAGCAAAAGATCACCTGGCACCCCTGTCTGCAACCAGAGGCTGACATTTCTTTGAGGTATCTTCCAAAATTTTCCCATTCCCAGTGACACTGTGACGTTCTGCCTGTAAGAAGCCAAAGTAGTTGACGCTAAAGGTTTTAAAATCAAAGAGTTTTGTAACTTGCGGGACTGAAGGAGACATATCGAAATTTGGAAAAGCAAGAGCTGCTGTGTTGCTTTTGGCCCGCTGTTTGAAGCAGGAATTGCTTGAGGTCTCATTGGGAAGCCAGTCTCCATAAATCCAGACCAATCTTGGCAAATTCGGGAGGCTTGGAAACTACAGATTACTTTTATATGGTCTTAATCATGTGGAAGTAGGAGGCTGGGAAGAAGTCAGGTTCCAAGGCATTTGAGGGTTTCCTCATTGCTTACCAAGAGCCCAAGTTTCTCAGAACAGATGTTGCACCCTCTGCTGCATGTGAGCCCCTTAAGTGCAGCGCAGGGCTAGGCATGTGCCCATGCTTTGGTGTCGCTCACTGGCCATGCTGAGGGCTTACAAGGCTGGGGGGAGGCAGGCGGTACTGGAGCAGCCTGTTCTAGACAGAGATTGTCCTGTTCTTTTCTTCTGGAGTGAATCTGGATTTCTTTCCTATAGTTCCAAGGAACGCAGTCACCCTTCCCCATGGGAGAACCATGCCTATCTTGTGGCTGCAAAGTTGGGTGTGATGGATTTGGCAGCTAACACTGCAGAGGTGATGGTGTGCTTGGAACACAGTGCCCTCGTTTCCAGCGCGGTCCATCCAGTATGTAGCCTAGTTGAGGCAAAACTGGGATCCTGCTGCACAGTCTGTGCAAGAGAAAAGCACATGGGGTAGCAAGGGGAGAGGAAAACATTCACCTCCCTGCTGTGGTGAGGTGGTGAAAGGGTGTTTGGGGCTCACCGAGCAAGGGCAAAGGCTGGATGTGGATACTGATGGAGAACTGAATGGTTAAGGGGGATCTGCTCATCTCAGGCTCCCCGTAGTGCTTCCAAAGACTATGCTGCACTATCAAGAATAGTAATTCCCTGAGGCAATGATGTTCTTTACCACATTTGCTTTCGTTTCTTGTGTTGCTCCACAGCTGAAAAATCATCCTGCAGTAGCCAGAGAGATGGTTCTCCATCAGAGGCCCTTTACCCTGAATGCCAACCACCTGTAATGCTTTGCACTCCACCTGCACCCTTAAGATTCCTCCTCTCAATAATACAGCATGTGCTCAGCAGAGGATTGGCTGCCTTCCCTGGGGACTTTGCCTCCTGGCATCAGGCAGAGTGAGTGCTGCCCTTTCCCTGAGAATGGGCTCACCCCAGCAACCACCAGCAGTACTGCCAGCCCCATCCAAATCCTTCTATCCCCATCTTCCTACAAATGGAGGTGCTGAGCCTTCTGTTATCCTCTCTGTCCTATGGCTCCTTAGCAAAGTGAAAGGCTCTGTTGTTCCCAGTGCTGGGCATTGCTTTCCAGGTGTACAAGGCTCGCATTAAGGGAGGGCTACTTATCTCCTGACCTGTGATGGAGACGGCAGTGTGTCCTTGGTTATGTCTGGGTCTGTGCACCATGCCTGAACATGATTGTCTGAGGATATGTGATAAGATAGCAAGAAACAAGCAGCAGGTACAGGTAATCACAGGTGAGGAAGGACCAAAAATAGGCTGAAAATCTCATCTGTCCCCAGGCCGATGTCCAGCAGGGAGCTGGGCACTGCTGCAGTGTGGAGCTAAATCCTAAATGCAGGTGGGCAGAGGAGGATTTAGCAGTAAAGAAGGTCGGTGGGCACTGGGGGTTACTCCAGGGGAGAAGCTAGGGAAAAAAGGATGCTTGGGAAGGGTGCAGGAGATGGGTGCTTTCCTGGAGAGATAGGGTGCCCAGCACAGGGCTTGCTCCAGCATGGGTATCACAGCCAGTCTGGGCCATGTTCGTTGACTCTTTCTGCAGTAGTTTTCCACTGGGGGATGTGTGCAAGGCTGGTTATTTTCCAGAAAGTAAGACAGAAACACTGACATCTTCCAGGACCCCCTGGCCATCAGCTGGTGGAGATGACTCATATCTAGTTTTGGGTGCTGCACCTGCCTTTCCTTTCACTCTCCCCCAGCAGAAGCACTGCACACACCCACATTGCCAGCACTGCCAGCCCTCCTGGCTGTCTCTGTCCCCATGGGTGGCACGTGGCCACACAGGGGAGGAAGAGGTGGCCATCTCCACCCCAGTAGCATCCCCAGAGCCTCCTCCAGCACCCGGGGACAAGCCCACAGTCAAATGGGTGGGTAAAGAGGGACAAGGGCTGGCAGAGCTGCAGGGAAAGTGGGCAGTGGCACTTACTGGCCCCACAGGACAGGGCTCCCAGCCAGGCTGCCTGCCCTCCTCCTGCCTCCTTGGCCGCATCCAGACTGCAGACAGCTGCTGCTTTCAGCACTGAGACCCACCCAGTGTGGCCACGCTCATTTATAGATGGTTGTCTGCCCTTGGCTGTCTTACAACATCTTGCAGGGAAAACTTCCATGAAAGAAGTCTTTTTTTTTTTTTTTTTTTTTTTTTTAAAAAAGGCTGACCTGCACAAGCCCAAAACCAACAGCCTAGAAATGCAGGCTCAGTAACCTCTCCTAACGTAATGAGGAGAGAAAGTACGTAGGTCTCTTTGAAAGTAATGCCTCCTATTTATTTTCTTGGAAAATACTACAGATACAAAGAGCACAATAACAATATTTGATAGAGCAAATTCTCAGCTACGAAACACTGTTTTTCAACATTGTCACCACCATTAGCTCTGCATTTTCACCAGCCATGAACAAGAGCCTGCATGCCATGCTTGTAAAAATCTGCACCAGCAGCGGTGCCCCATTGCTGCTGTCACCACTGCTGAAACACGCTACCCACGGCCTCGCTGTGTTGCCATCCACTGTTTGGCCTCCATAAATGTTCTGAGAGTGTCAATGAATGTCAGTGGGGGCCATTTTTTCTGCGTGGAGGAATTCAGTGACACCCCTTTGCTTCATCCACGTTTCCGTGTCAGATGCCATTTTGTCAGACTGCCCCTCTGCTGCCATCTGTTGCACAGCAACAACATGTGACAGAATATTGGTGGGGAGGTGCAGCCTCTGCTGCCGTACCACCACCATCTGCTTCTGACACTGTGGGCCAATAAAGTAGAAGGCATTACGTTCAGAGCAGCCCTCACATAATCCTCCCTCAGTCAGGAAATTTTGAGGGTGTCTCCTGGCTGGAGTGGCCTCTTGGATGCTAGACTCTCTAGGCTTTTGCTATAGGATAAAGCACATCAACCCTATTCCTCTTGGCCCCTTCTTCCTGTTTTTCCTCAAGTCTCAGCCTCCAGTGAGGTGCACAGAGCCAGGTCCAGATAAACAGGCTGCCCAGAATGGCTGTGGATGCCCCATCCCTGGAGGCATTCAAGGTCAGGTTGGATGGGGCTCTGAGCAGCGTGATCTAGTGGTTGGGAACCCTGCCCATGGCAGGATGTTGGAACAAGATGATCTTTAAGGTCCTCTCCAACCTAATCCATTCTAAGACACTATGATTTTAACACAGCCCCAGTCTTAACAAGAGCTGCTCATGGTGGTGCTGCCCACAGCAATCCTGGGCACGTCCTCTTCCTTTCCCAGCTCTGAGGATGGGAAGCTGAAGCCATGGCGCTTGCAATGACCCACCAGAGTCTGCTCATGGTTGCTTCCTGGAGATGCTGGCTCTATTCCTTGGGCCAATGGAAGGCTTTTGGCATGGGAGCCAAATCAGCGAATGGGAACATCCTCTCTGCGAAGCGCAGTGACATCCTGCTATTGTTGGCACCCGTTGGCAGGTTTGTTCAGCTGCTTTGGGCCTATTGACATCCTTGGGCTTTCATCAGCATGTCGGTATTGCCGTAAGTCACACAGGCTTCCTGACTCAGCACCCAAGGAAAGCCCTTTTCTTCTGTTTATGAGCAGGATGTGAAAGTAAAGGAAGTAAAAATACTACACAGGAATCCACTCCAGGCTTTAATCACTACTGTCACTGCTAGAAGATGTGGGGAATGCTGAAAAATAATCCCCATCCCTGTGTAATAGGATGCAGATGTTCAGGTTGTAATCTATCCAGACACCATGACCTCTTGGCTACTGGAAGAGAAGCCCTCATCAAAACTCTAGAGCTGAAAAACACTGCCACCACAAGCCTTCAGTAAATGAAGATCGGCTTTATGCATGGCTATGGGATAAGCAGAGGCTCCAACCTGGACTTTGGCTGGGGCAGCATGCAGCTATGTGCCAACAGGCAGGGGTGGCTGCAGTGCCATGTCCTTGTGTCCCCATGAGCCCAAATGTGCTGCCCTGGAGATGTGCCACAGGGGAAGAATCACCTGGTGACGTCTCAGGTTTTAAGAAGCTGAAGTGAGCTGGACTGAAGTGAGCCCTCCAAATCAGAATCACAGAATCAGAGGGGTTGCAGGAGACCTCTGGAGATCACCTAGTCCAACCCTCCTTGTCTAGTGTCTACCCACTGTCTTCCCAGGCTGTATTAAATTAGGGTGAAGTCCCACTGCCAGGTCAGGGCACTATTCTCAGCTGAGTCCCACAGCAAATGCTTCCGCAGTGCTTTGCATCTTTCCCTGTTTCTCTTTCTGCTCGCTCTCTTTGACGCGCATGCCCTGCCAGCACAGACAGCTCCAGCAAATCCCAAAATAGCAGAGTTAGATAAATACAGAGGAAAGAGTTTACAAATTTCCAAGTGGGTGACAAACAGCCCTGCTCGCTGGAGAGAGGAGCTTTTTTTAACCAGCCTTTTTTTTTTTTTTCCTGTCTGCAGATCCTTTCCTTGCACAACACAGAAGATAGTTGACTTTTAAAGCAAAGTGGCCTGAAACTTGAAGATTGTTTGACTGACAGAGAGAGGAAAAAAAGATTTTCTTTGTGGCAAAGACATTCCTGCGAGAGATTGAATGAGCTGAGCCTCAAGTTTGCTCTTTTGCAGATCCCTGGCTCTCAGCCTGCTGACTTCGCATCCGAGCTTCTGGAAACGGCATGGGCAGCCAGCACTGGGTGAGGGATGGTGTTCGGGGGTCCTTAGGTGGGTGTAGCAGGGACAGACAGCACATAGGACAACGGGATGAGTGGGACCCCCTGCTTGGGATGTGTCCCCCTCTGCCTGTGCTCTCAGAACACAGAGTTCTGCGCAGCTGAGTTGGGACGGGGCAAAAGGGACTGGAGCCATTCTTGTTTTCCTGACAGATCAGTTCTGCATGCTTGCAAATCCTGCAGTAGTTCAGCCAAAAGTCCTTCCCAGGTCCCTGTGCTCTCAGTGGCTGGCACAGGGGATAAGGCTGCTGTGCCACGTACGACTGCAGCTCAGCTCTCCGCACCAACCCAGACCGTGGAGGGGGTGCATACCAGCGATCATGCCAGTGCCTGTTTCAGATAGGGGCACTGTTATCCCAAGGAAATGACCTCTGGTTTTCCAATATCTTTATTGGCAGGGAAACAAAAATAACCCGGCCGCTCTCAAGGCAGAACTAAATTTGCTGTAATTGCTGCACAGCTCCAAATACGCTGTGGCATCCTCCACATGCCTGCTTGGCATGGTGCAGCCTCAGCCCCTGCCACCACTGCTCCCACACAGGTGGGGATGGCAAGGGAAGCAGGGCTCCTCCCTCAGCTCACATTTATTTTCTTCCCAGAAAAAGAAAAAAAAGAAAAACCAAAACTAAAAAAGACTTTAAAATGGCCAGAAGGGAAGGAAAGCAGTTGGGTCGGGTTCAAACTGTTGAACAGTAAACAAAAAAACACTGCAAGTCTGAAGTGTATTATTTGATAGCTAAAAAACCACAAACTCTGTTGTCTTAGTATCCTCCTTCTGCTCTCTCTCCCATTAGTTTCTGGCTTTTCTCAAGCACCTCCCTTTGCTGTCACCACTCAGGAAGGTCACATGAACTCCATCTCATCTGTATTTTGGCAGGGTGGTGAGAACAAACAGCAAAAAAAAAAACAACCAACAACTTTGGGAATCAGTTGGTGTGGCCAGCCAGTTGCTGGCTGGCTTTTAGAGCCTCTCAATCTGCTCGGACCTTTGTGGCCAGAGGGAGCAAAGCGTGGAGTCTCCCAGCTGAGCACTGTGGGAGCAGAACGGTGTGTGATCCTGTTGCCCCTCCTGTTGAACAGCCCTTCATGTTAAACATTTGTGGCAGCTATAGGGTATTTTTTGAGCCTACCCAAGTCAAAGCCATGGACTCTGTTTGAAGCACACTTGATTTTTTTTTCACTGGGAGCTGGATAATCACAGGGCAGAGGAGGATGCTAAAAAGCAGGGCTGCCCTCAGGAGCATCCCTGCATAGGATAAACTCCAAATCCTGCTGAAGGGCACCAAGTGCCATAGGCCAGCTTGTTCACTCCACCACATGGCAAAGCCTCCAGCAAAGCCTTTGGGGAAACCACAGGCACCCCAGTGCCTGCCCTTGGCACTTCTTGCACCATGACGTCCCTTTGAGCAACCCCAAGAGGGATGCAGTTGTGCCAGCCTATTCCCAGAGGAAGGAGGCTTCATGCCACAGGCAGACACACTGTCTCCCCCAACTAATTGCAGCCTCGCATGGGGCTGGCACATCCCACGGAGGAAGCTGGCTGTCCCTTCTACATGGGGGCCATCATCTGGACCTTCCCAGCTCCTGTCTGCTACTCTGATGACTCCTTTTGGAGCAGAAGAAGCCAAGGGCCTGTTCGGGTTTCCTTGTGTGCCCCAACTCCTAAGTACGTCTGTGTGCACACGCACAGGCACCAACTCCACTGAAATCCCCCCATCCCCACAAGTTTCCTTTTGGTTCTGCAATTCGGTCACTTGGTGACGTTTCGGCCAGATATGGCCAGAAAGAAAAGCTCCAGAAAGCTGCGGGTCTGGGACAAAAGCACTGAAACAATGGACAGGCTTCCCAGCAGCCAGGAACCAAAGGATGCACGTGCAGGGGCCATAAGGCATCAAGGATTAATGACAGCCAGAGGAAGCCACTCGCCGGCTGCACCACCGTGGGACTCGGCAGTACAATAGCATGCAGCCTCCTCTGCTTTTTCTCAGGACTAGGTAAATAATCCCCTTCCACGGGAGCTCTACGGGTTCCCATAAGGCTGAATAGCAAAAGCCGTTCCCATGCTTATGGGCAGTAATCATTGTTTCCCAGGCCACGTAATTATTATTTTGACTGTTAGAAAACTGGAAGAGAGAGCGTGCAACCACAGTGTTTTCCTGGTCAGCTCGTGGGGAGCAATTTCACTCTGCTCAAAGCCAGCTGGCGTGCAGCAGCTGGGACAGGACCCATCGCTGCTGGTGGGATGCGGGGCTAGCAGCACGTGATGAAAACCACATCTCTCAGGGTCTCAGATGCCACAGAAATGCCTTGGGAATTACTTCAGGGCAGAGTGAGTTGTGAGTTGGGGAGGAAGGGAGAAAGGAATGCACTCAGCCTGCATCAGGCCTGCTCTACCCTGGGGGAAAGCTCAGCCATGTCATGGCCTAGGAAGATGCAGGGCATGTGGGTTTTCCAAATATCTCATGCAGGTGAAAACATTGATGGGCATTCATTTGCAGTTGAGGTGGCAGCACTGCTGCCTAGGTCTCTGCTGCAGGGGTGGGAGGGCAGCTGCAGGGAGCTGCCAGCCTTGAGCAGGGAGAGGAAAACCAGAACCCAGTGACTCCGGCATGTGCAGGTGGTGCAGAGAACCAGTTAGGTCACGTTTCTCAGTTACGAGGGAATCAATTTGCATGGCTGGAGAAAAACCACTCTGAGTGCAAAGTCCTGCCCTGGCAGGTCAGAGCTCTTCTCCCGACACCACCAGTGGTGCACACACAGGTGAGCGCATGCACAAGAAGAGGATGCAACCGCTGCCACCAGCACGTGCCAGCCCTGGGCTTCGCAAGCCAGGCCCTGCCCTTGGGAGCAAGCAGAGCATGGCACATCCAGGAGACACGTCCTGTGTGCTCTTGCCCTGATGCAGTGCCAATGCTTGTCCGGCTCTGTCCACATTTCAAGAGCGAGCAGGCCGGGGAGAACAACAGCCTGGAGGCACACTGTCACCCCTGCGGGCTTGTCCATCCACTCCCTGCTGGGCTCTCAGGATGTGTCATCATTTGCTCGAGTTCCCAGAGCCTCCCACCTGTGTCTGCTTCCACGTTCCCCTGCCAAAAGAGTTTCTCCTCCTCTAACATTGTGCAACTGCTTCCCGGTGCCAACACCAGTTCCGCCTGCTCCGGTTACACAGGAGGATTCCAAGAACTGGAGCAGCATCCAAAGGGGCACAGCCACTGCCCCAGAGAGTCTGCAAAATCCACCAGTGAGACGCAGAGGCCAGGCGCGCAGAGGAATGTGTGCCCTCGGAGAGGCACAGCCTGATCAGGGAGATTAGTCAGGGCAGGTTTGAGGTGCAGGCAGCCCAGGCGGGTTGGTTGCCTGAGGCTGCACTCAGCCGCCTTCAGCAGCCGCCTCCCCTCCATTAGGGCTAATGGGCTTTTGGCTGCAGGCTGAATTCAAGGTAGTTCCTGCTGACTGTTGTTTTCAGAGCTGCTCTGTGGAGTGAAGAAGTGTTGGCTTTTAGTGTTTGCCTGCGGGTCTGAGTAAATGTTTCTCTATCTTAAAAACTTGTTCTTGTGGGCAAGATTGCTCTGAGGCCTCAGGGAGCTGCGATTCCCCTGGACCTCACAGCCCTGCCAGGTTTGGGGGGCAGACTGAGGGGTCTGCCTTGTGCCCATTGCCAGGGCAGTAACACTTCAAGTCAAACACAGCCAAACGAATCCCTGGATCCAGCCCTAGGGCAGTTGGGCTGTCGTGGGTGTGAATCTGGCTCAACAGGGAATCCTCTGCGAACAGATATTCTCCAGCACAATAACAATAATGCTGTCATATTCAAGCCATTGTATCTGTTGACAATACACTTCCAAAAATTAGTCCTCAGGGCCAGTGATGTAAGTCTTTGTCTGGTACCCATGTGAGGCAGCAGTGAGGGTCAGTGCCCTGAGTGGCAGCAGCACCAGGATGCTGGAGACCAGGGGGTGGAGGACACGAGGGAGTGAGCACAAGCATGGAGCCTGCAACCCAGACCTTCTTGCTTTCCTCTCTCTGACGGTGCTCCTTTCCTGTAGTATTTATGTTGAGACAACCCGTTTATATTTCATTGCTATTCTGCTTCTCTCTTCAGGCTTGATAGAAAAAAAAAAAAAAAAAAAAAAAAAAGCAGTGGATGCAATGGAAAAATGAAGTGAGAACAGAAATGTTCCTAGGTCACCCTCTTTTTCCTTTCCACTGCGCTTGCCAAGCACAGCCCATTTGTGTCTCTGCGAACAATGCTCCATGTGGCAGCAGGACGGCATGCTCTAGCCTCCAGGGCAGGAGTTAGAGCAGAAACTCCTAGTAGGCCCCAGGGACAGCAAGCAGGGAGGAAGGAGCTTGTGCAGCCACCACTGGGCTCTTAGTGGGAAGCCAGAGATGCCTGGTGTCATGGTTCTGAGCTGCGTGCGTCAGGACACTTGCAAGGGGTACAGATGACCAAGGAGGACATCCAGCATCTTGTGCCAGCCACCAGCTCCAACCTTGAGTGTGTGAGAAATGCTGCAGCAGTTCTGGTGAGCCCTCCGGAGGTTTACAGTCCACTTCCTTACACTTGGTTTTAAAGAGCTTAAACCTGAGCCTTTGTAACTAAGTGAACTTGACCTGCGGTCTACAGACTCCAGCAGCCCTTGGACTCTCTCCAAAACGCCCACGAGGGTCACTGAAGAAGACAGACTTAAACCACTGAGTATAAATTCACCATATGAGGCTGCATCTTCAAATGGAGAAAATCTTGCAAAGATCAATGATCAGAAAATTTGAAAGCCACCCACCCAAGAGACTGGAGAGGCTCATGGAAGAGATGGCTGTGCCAGCTGTGGTGTCTCCATCTTCCCAAGGGACACTGCAGGATCTGATTCCTTTCAGAGTCCTCCCTTTAGCAATGGCTTATGGAGCAAATGGGAGATGTTGTATTACTGGAATATGTGGTTCCTTCTCAAATAAGCCATGTTGTTGTTGTTTATGGAAGAAACACAGATCATGAGGGATATTACAAAGCTTTTAATAGCTGCCTTCAGTCCCTGGATACTAGAAGGATTGATGAGATCACAGCACATGGAATAGCAGCCAGCCCTGGGATCAGCCATCCCATTCTCCTCTCCAGGGAAGGATTAACTCAACCTAACCCATGCCGTGCACATGTTTCTTTGACATGTTGTTAGCAGCCCTGCAGTCCTCTGGTCTGCTCAGGAAGTGACTGGCTCAACTGAACTTTTAAAGGCAGCTTGTGGCATTGACCTGCCACTCCTGGCTGTGTTTTAAACATGAGCTCAAATTTTCCTAGTGGGAGAAGGGAGTGGGTTATTCCCTTCCCTTCTGCAATGAGGGAGCTGATGACGGGCTGAGGGAGCTGGGGCTGTTCAGCCTGGAAAAGAGATGGCTCTGGGGAGACCTGAGAGCAGCCTTTCAGTATCTAAAGGGGAGCTAATAAGGAAGAAGGGGGCAGACTCTTTAGCAGGGTCTGTTTTGACACGACATGGGGAAATGGTTTCAAATCAAAAGAGGGGAGATTAACATTGGAGATAAGAAAGAAGTCTTTTACATTAAGGGTAGTGAATGAAGCACAGGAAAAAGTTGCCCAGAGTGGTGGTGGATATCCCACCCTCTGGAGACATTCAAGGTCGGGCTGGACAGGGCTCTGAGCAATCTGATCTAGCAGTAGATGTCCCTGTTCATTGCAGGGATGTTGGACTAGATGACCTTTAATGGTCCCTTGCAACTCAAATGATTGTATGATTCTGTTACCTGCCCTGTACCATCTACTGACATGAACCCTGTGATATGCTCTGCTCTGATTCTTACCTCCTACACTGACAGGTTTCCGGAAAGCTTGGACTGACACTCCAACACCCTCTGCAGTGGGCAGGTTCAGGCACACATAGGTGTTTGCAGGCAGGTCTTTGCTTCACCCATGGATAATTCTCATCTAGATGGTTTGCCTCCAGCCCCAGTGTTGCAGCCACACACATGCCACTCATGGCTTGTTCTTGCCTCTAGCTCCTTGGACTGCCAAAGCCCCATCTCTGTTGCAAATACCATTACCCTGAAGGAGCCAGCTACACTGTCCCTTATTACATTACAGGAAAATCAATGCCTTTTGTCCACAGAGAACTAAAGCTGCACTTAGCTATTTTCCAAATTGGGGCACTCTTGAAGTGAGTGAAATGCCAATATTTTGTCCATGGTTTCTGCAAGTCTGTGATACAGCAAACTGAAGTAGGTGAAGCCAAACTTTGTTTACAACATGACATTGCTCCATGTCTCACCTATTGCACTGCTGCACTTTCTATCTCTGGCATTACTGTCTGTCCCTCCTACATTTAAATCCTGCTGTCATCCTGTTAATATTGCAGATCTTTCTGAATGATACAACAAGACAAAATCACGTCTGCAGATAAGATTTCAACAGCACTCCTTAGCCATGACCTTATCCTGTAGCCCCATCCTCTAAAGGTTTCCCCTTACCTCCTGTGCAGCATCACAGTACACTTTCATGTACACACACACATCTAATGGGGCAGGTGTGCAAACAACCAAGGCCTTGTGCTTCTCCAGACCATGACCTGCAACACCTACATGTCCAAGGTGTTCACGGAACCCCTCTCCTTCTCCATGAACCACGTGCTTGGCCTCGTGTTGTGCTCTGATGTTGTTCTTGGAGATGCTCAAATGAGCATGAGGTTCTTAGCTATGGTATTAGGAGTTGTATCATCCTCTTTATGCACACAGAAAGAGGAGCCCTTGACCCCCCTACAGAGTGGTAGTTTGGTCATATTGGTAGTCTGGAAAATACCTAGCAATAGGGTTACCTCTGCCAGGTGTTTCATGCCTCTACCAGACAATCCATGCAAATACTGCTGCTGGATGTTGTACTAGCTTGTTGATGGGAATGGTCTTCTGCCTGTGCAAGTTCCTACAAAGCCAATATGAGGCCCCCATGCTGGGGTTTTTGCTGAGATGCAGGTGTGTCTGTACAATGGGCCTTTGTAACTTTTCCAATTTAGCACTGGGGACAAAACGTGCAAGACCCACGCTGTGAAAAGCAAGAGAGCGTTTTTCATAACCAGAGTAATTACATGCTGGAAATCATGTTGGTGGTTGGGTGTTCGATCCCACCTAGAGTGGTTGATCACCAACACAGGTAGGGACTATAGCATGTCTGCAGCCACCAGCTCAGAAGTAACACTGACATCGCTGACACAGGCCAGAACAACAACCTGGCTTCACCTGCATCCTCAGAGCAGCTGTTTTGCTGGCCTTGGAGTTGTGATTGGCCTCATGGATCCCTGCTAAGGTTGCATGGGAAATGAGCATCCTCCAAGCCATCAATGATCATCTACTATTTCTAATGAGGCTACAACTGGAAGTGCTGCCGTGAGGTTAGTGTTTGCAGTAGGGATCTCTGCCAGCACACTCTCTGTGCAAACCCCTATACCAGTCTGCTTTCTATCTGGAAATGTGGAAATGAAGTTACAAATATAAACCCTCCTGAAGCGTACAGACACAGCACTGTCATTTTGGGTTCCCAGAATTATTTTGAAGTCAATGGCAAAATTTATTCTGAATAGAAAACATTCCTTGTTGCAGAAAAACAGGAAAAGCTCCTTGATGGCAACCTACCCTTTATCATGCTCCTTTTGTTCAGGGGGTTTCTTCCCTTGAAAGCCAGGTCTGATACTTGCCTGGCTGTTCTGAACAGCGTGAAAACTTTGCATTATGTGGTTGTCAGAAAACCATGATGAGGCTTGTCCACTAGGGAAGATTTGCTGGCATAACTTCTTTATGTGAATTATGCTGGCATAGCTAAATAGATGATAGATATGACCACATATTATATGTCATTCCTTAGCTAACAATACTGTGCAAAGAACATGTGGGCAATAGCTTGTTTTGATGTCTCTGGCCTGCATAGACAGTGGCTTCCTGAGACTGTAATCTGTTCTGAGGATTGCACAAGGTTTATGGATTGCCTTCAGGCTTCCACTTGGGGACCACTATTGTGTGCAGAGGTACAGTAATAGCTAAACTACATAATTACTTTAGATGACATGCACCTCAGGGGCTTTAGGGCCAGGCCTTTGCTACATCTGGTAGCAGTTAAGACGGTGAAGAAGCGCAGTCTTTTACTGAGCTGTGTCTGCAAGTCCCTGCTGCACTCAGCTTGGAGGAGTGGGGATAAATGACTCTGGTAGTTAGTGTAAAGTCCCAAGTATTTTGCTGTGCAATAGCAGTGAGCTACATTGAGGATTGTCTTTGTGCAGACCTTGCAAGAGAGACAGCCTGGCCAGACAAGAGTTTTGGATCTGGCAGCCTGCACGCATCCCTCACCAAGGCACCAGGAGGAAGGGATGAGGGCTTCGGTTCCTGAATGTCAGCAGGGAATAGAAGCAGTTCTCAATGTCATTCTGCAAGCAGGACACCGAACGCTGACATCTCCAGAGTTGGGCAAGATACACAGACTATTACAGCTGAAATACAAGCCTTTTTTTTTTTTTCTGCAGGGAAAAAGCAGCATATGCTGTAGTGCTGTTGAGCCAAACTCCTGCTGCTCAGAGTGTCACGTGGCAACCTCTCACCTTCATTAATGCCAGGTTGGGTTTCCCCCTGCTGCTCTCCAGCTGCTTGCAATCCTGTGGCCAGTAGCCAAGGCCTGCTGGGGAAAACCCTACCCTGCAGGTGGGGTGTTGGATGACCCTAATTAAACCAGAGTTCTTGGGCCAGGGAAACCTAAAGGAAAGCAGCAAAATGGGGAAAACTCCTTGGAAAAAAAAAAAAAAAAAAAAAAAAAGCATGAGGGTTAAAGGACAGGGTTAGAAGTGCAAGATGAGGGAATCAGAGCAGAGCCCTCTGCTAGTGCCCACCTCTCCTTGCAAGCAACCCAAGTATGGGGAGTGAAATAGTCACTGCAGTCCTTCTTTATCTTTCTCCTCCTGGGGCTGCACTAGGATGTCTCTCATGCTGCTGAAGGGATTTTTGCCCAAGGACCTGTAAACCACTCTGTGACTGTTGGATCATGGAGTTGATTCCTGAAGCAAGCAGTCCTACTAGGCTCCCTCAACATC
This sequence comes from Alectoris magna, assembly GCA_030625065.1. NCBI lineage: Eukaryota > Metazoa > Chordata > Aves > Galliformes > Phasianidae > Alectoris > Alectoris magna. Next base: position 116,281,596 of record CM060560.1, read on the forward strand.
TCCTGAGGGTAAGGGGTAACTCAATTTAGTGCCAAAGAGGGGCATGGGGGTGGGAAAAGGGAGCAAGTAGGGTCCAACCAGTTCTAGTTTGGACAGTCTCTGGCAAGCGTCACCATCTTCTGAAGCACCAGTGGTTCGGTTCTCTGCCACCTGCACACAAGAGGTGGAGGATGCGTGGTGGGGACTCACTTAGGTAACCTCCTCTCTGCCCCTTACTGGTTGTAGGAGACCTGGGTATTCCAGGATGTTCACTCTGGGCTGGAGAAGGGTCAGTGGCCCAAATAGGCCTGAGCGGAGCACAGAGATGGTGCAGAGCACAGGTACAAGGTTCCATTACGGCCCAGCAGTGGTGGGCAGAAGAGGCTGCTGTCCATGACCAGACAGACCTCTACATGCATCCTGTCTTTTGAATTAGGAGGACATGCCAGCAGAATCCTCTACAAGCCTAGGGGCTTGTGCCCACCCTAGCCTTCCTGTGCAGAGAGGGCACTGGCCCGGGGGCACTGCTGTCCTGAGGTACTGCTGTAGCACTTGTACTGTGGTGGTGTTCTGAGGAAAAATAACACATAATGTTTCTGGTCAGGCTGCTCCTGGTGCTGCTTCCTATTCCCCAGCCCCGTGCAGTGCTGTTCCTGGTGCAGGCAGTCTGGATTGCTCACTAGCCTCCTTGGTTGCCCAACAGCCCCACCGCCTCCCTACAGGGACATGGGAAGACACAGGCCTCCCACACAAAATGGCAGGGTGCTGGCTTGACACTGTCCAGCTGTCTGACACCAACCCCAATACTCATAGCAGGACAGGGGAGGAAATTAGACAAACTTCCTCTTTCCTTCTTCTTCCAATGAGCTTTTTTTGCTGAGTATGATACATGGTGTGGTCATATGGTATGCAATATCCCTTTGGCCTGCTGGGGTCAGCTGTCCCAGCTGTCTCCCCTTCCTCTTGCCCACTCATCCCCAGCCTACTGGCCATTGTGGAGACAGGAAGGAGAGGAAGCCTTTGCACTGTGCAAGGCTGGCTCAGCAATAGCCAAACTGCTAGTGTTATTGGTGCTGTTTTAGCCACAAGTGCAAAGCACGGTGCCATCGAGCTGCTATGAAGAACGTTAACGCCATGACTTCATCCCAGACAGACTCAGTGTGGACTCTGAGCACGTCTGGTCTCTTTTACACATGTATCATAGAATCATAAAATGGCTTAGGTTGGAAGGGACCTTAAAGATCATTGAGCTCCAACTCCTCTGTTGTGGGCAGTGTTGTCACCCACCAGGTCAGGCTGCCCAGTGCCCCATCCAACCTGGCCTTGAACACCTCCGTGGAGATGTACTTGCAATTACTTACTGTTTTGGTCTTTTTGCTTATTTTTCCCATCTGGTTCGCGCCTCCGTCTGCCCCTCAATTACATCCATTTCTCAAATGATGTCATGTCAGCTCAGTCATAAATATAATGAACAATTCTCTGATGTCTGCAACAACTTCAGGAGAGCTCCCACCCAGAGATGTACGTTTCTCTTATGCATCATATATATTTGTGCACAAACACACCCATTTGTTCCTACCACAAATACAGTGCAAACATGAATCTGAACTTCTGTACTAGCAAGATACTTAGCAACCTGGAATCTTAACACTAACCAGCCTGACTGCACGAATGAACAGCACTTGCCATGAAAAGCACGTTAGCTTCCTTCTTGCTTCCCATTCAGACACTGTGGCAGCCTGGGAGTCACATCAGGTCAAGAAAAGTCAGAACTAGCTGCAGCTGCCTTGAGCAGCTCTGCAAGAGTCTTTGTTCTGTTGTGATGCTGCTTTAGTAGGCAATCACAGCAGCTTACAGCAGCATGCAGTCTCTGGGAAATCCACTGTTAGAGCAGACACTGGGCTTTATCCGGCTCCTGGGCACCTCAGGCAGAATGGGGACTTTGTGTTGGCATGTAGAAGATAACCAATCCACATAGGAGGTTCATGAATATTCAGCTCGTGCTTAGAGCTGGGGAGAACAATCCCTGAAACAAAGAGGCAAATTCTTTTACCATTCACATGAGGAAAGGCATGTGAAGCCTACAGGCTTCCAGTAGCCTGTGATCCCTGACTCTCCCGGCAGGATCAATTAATGACCAAGACTGAGCATGCATCACTTGTGAAAAATGCAGTCAGTGAGGGCCTGGAGTTAATATTTTCTGGATGAAGGAGAGTTTGAAGGTGAGTCCAATAGCCCAAGGACCCATCAGTCTGTTGGGGTTTTGTCCCTTTTCTGCAGCTGTGCACATCCTGGGAAGCTGTGGCAGGGAAATGTCAGCAATGTGGATGTGGCTTTTTCTGCAGAGCTGCTGTAGCTCTTCACTGTGCAGTGAAAAACTGTAGATGAAGATGTGTGTGAAAGATGGTTTGCCATGGGCATGCTGTTACCAAAGCTGGACATGGCCTCTTCCTCCACTTTCCTTGCACAGCACAAATTTTGGAGCTGAGACACGCTGTTGAGGTACTGGTGCTAATAATCTACTAAAAAATAACTTTATACTGTCTCTCTGTGTTGAATGATGCTGCAAGTGCTACAAACACCAGATTTCTTCACCATGACCAGGTGATGTGCAGAACTTTGCTATGCCACAGTACCCTGGGTGTGTATATGCAGTCTTGTATACATAGTTCTCCATACCAAGCACTTCCTGATTTTTTGTTGTTGTTAGGTTTGGGTTTTTTTTGCAACCATTTCCCAAACGAAGCAAGCTATCCTGCTAAAGGTGCTCTTTGCAGCATAACTGTGTGTACGTACGCATGGGTTGTTACTGCTCTTACAAAGTGCTGTCTTCCCAGCTTCCTTAAGAAGTGATTACAGAGGTAAAACTTTTTAATCCCAGCCTTGTTTTCCTTGCCTTCACCCTCCTGGAAAGCCTTCAGGCTCCTGTAGCATTGCTTTTCTGCATTGTTGAACCGAAGCAGCAGAACAAGTTGGGTGACCAAGGTGGGTGATGGCCGTGTGACTGATGCCACCTCACTGCAGAAGGCGAATAGCCTGGGCTGCAGCTGGGTGAAGCAAGACTGCTTGCACCGAGCAATGGCAGCATGGCCTCTGCGGGTCTCTGGTCTGGTCCCAAGACTCCACAACCCTCCATTCCCTCCTTACTCTCCCTTCATTACCACTCATCTTCATTTTCCAGGAGGGTTGTTCAGACTGTCCATCTGCTGAAGAAGAAGAATTGGGATGAAGGACAGATGTGGTTCATGGGCAGCAGAACCTCGCACATATGACCACAGACTGGTTTTGTCCAGAGTGTTGATGGAGAGGGATGTCACAGTTATTGTGTTGGTATGGCAAAGGTGGGTGGAAGTAGGCAGAGGACGTGGAAAAGGCACTTGAAGTGGCTGCTCCCCTCTGTCTTTCCCCACTCCTCTCATTTTTCTGGTGCCTGTGGAATTTACTGTCTCCTCCTGTAAGGGGCTGTTGTACTGGAAGTTGGAGTGCCTGCCAGCTGAGTGCTGGACCTCACCTTCTTTGACCAGCTAGCCTGACCTTCAGCAACCTCGCAGGGCTTAATAAGCAACAAGCTTTGTCCCAGCAACACATTTGGGCAGACCGATTATCTGTTTTACAAGCAGAGAAGCAACATCGATTGAATCCAAGTCTCTGTGGTGGAGCTGAGTGATGAATACAGCCTGAGATTTCTCATACATTACTTCAAGGTTGCTAATGAACCCTTTTTCTTTCTCTTCATGCTTAGCTGGATGCTTGCCCAACTTGGGGAGAATAACAGCATTAACTCTTCCTGTTTGAAAAGGCAGACAAAAGGTTAAGCTGAGGAGGGTGGGAGTAAGTCCAGCTGAAGAGAGCCAGGAAAAATCCTGCCTCAGCAGCTGTCACCTGGGTATGGCTTTTCAGGTAACACATGTAAAGGACCTCTTGAGCATCAACCTTATCTGCCTCTCACCTCAGTGCCGTAGTGCGTGATGAAGGGGGACAGGAGGCATGGTTTGAGAGGATGTAGCCCTTACAGCCCACAACTGGAAAGCCACATTTCCAAAGCAGCTCTACTAATGCTGATTTTATAATGAAGCAAGCACGAGGGGCAGGCTTATCTCCCATATCCCCTTGTCAGATCATTTTGTTCCCCCCTTGAGGCAAGGTCATGCATGGGGTAGGACCAAGCAGCACAGGTGCAAACCCAGCAGCAAACTCTTCCCAAGCACTGGGCCTTTTTCTTGTTAACTGTTCACTGTTAGAACGGGTTGGAAATCAAAGATAAAAAAAAAAAAAAAAAAGATAAAGGCAGCACCAGGAATCAATCTGTCTCCTCCTAGCCCTGCAGCATGGTCAGGGAGGCAGATAACAGGAAGGAGAGCAACTTTTTACACCATCTAATAATGACAGGACAAGGGGGACTGGCTTTAAACCAGAAGAGGGAAAAATCAGGTTAGATGTTAGGAATACAATAATACAGTGGAGAGGCACTGGCACTGGCTGCCCAGAGAAGCTGTGGGTGCCCCATCCCTGGAGGTATTCAAGACCAGGTTTAATGGGCCCTGGGCAGTCTGATCTGGTGAGAGGAAACTCTGCCCATGGGTGGGCTTGAAGGTCCCTTCCAACCCGAGCCATTCTATGATTCTATGTAGAGACATGAATTTCATGCCCACTAGCTCCAAAGGAGAGAGTGCTTGCCTGGGGACATGTCAGGCTAACCAGGAGTCCTCCAAGGCCACGGTAGGTGCCAACACAGCTTTCTGAAGCAGGGTGCACCTGCCCTTTCCCCATATATGCAACAGCCTGGGGGCCCATCAGCCCACCACTCCCTGGCTGTAGACATGCTCGGTGCCCCTGGGCTGCAGTGCATAGTTATAGGGCTGTTAACTCCTTCCCCTCATTCCTGAGAGAGGGGGTATTAAAATACACAGCAGCAGCCACACTCCTGTGCGGCTAGGACCCAGGAGTGGCCACCTCGCTGTGTCTCTTGGTATGTAGTACAGGTCTGCCCTCCTCCTATGTGCAGAGTATCAGAGGCCAAGTTGATACCTGTGAGATCCAGCTTTCTTGAAGCTGCTTCCCTGCACACGGTTTCTGAGGCTTGGTGCCTGAGGCAGGGATATACAAGCTGCAAACTTGTTGAATTTGTCTTTTTTTATTCTCCAGAATTCATAAAACATGAGAGACCTGCTCCTCAGTAATCTCCATTACTGCCGTTCTGATGTCCTCTGAGTAGGATTTGCAACAGGATAGCCCATGGGCTAAGTGTTCCTTGGATCTATTTCAGCTTGCTTTCCCCGTAGTTCTGCCATGGCTTCTCTGGTTACCACCTGTAGATGTACTGAAACCCAAATCAGTAACGAACACCATGCCTTCTGCTGCTAGGGCATGTGGGAGGATGCTTGCTGCCCGCAAAAGCTCCTCTGCCTCAACAGGAGCCCTGCACGGCTTGGTGCTAGGGCCTGCAACTCAATACATCAGGTGCAAGCTCTTTGGTAAATCAAGCTGAACATCCCAAGTTTCTAATTCCCCTGCATTATTAAAGTCTGGCTCTGGAATTTACGTGGGTCAGGCTCTGCTTATGGACTGTGCATTCATTTCAAATGTAAGTTTATCCAAAATTTGGATGTGGCTAAAAGCAGGATTTGACTTAGGGGAAAAAAAAAAAGACTACGAAGTTATGGGCTGGGGACAAGCATCCCCATAGGCAGGTGGGACCCATGTTGCGGTCTTGTTTCTGCTCCATCACCACAGAAGTTGTTCACTTAGGGCCAAGGAGAATTGTATGTTGGTGTCAGGATTCAGACTAAGTTTGCATTATTCCAGATTAAAGACTCAGAGAAGGGAGTAAAATCCTGCAGGAAAGAAGCAAGCTAGACAGTGGGCTCAGAAAGCATGCCTTCTGAGGAGCATGTTAGTTAGTGTGAGCTAACATGGGTGTCCAACCTTTTGGCTTGCCTGGGCCACACTGAGTGAAGAGGAATAGTCTTGGGTTGCACATAAAATATATTATATAGTTAATATATAAGTCACAAAGCTTATCTTATTTTTAATGATTTTTTTGGTATTAAAAGAAAGAGAGCATAAAAAACATAAAACAAGTGGGATATTTGGCCTTGTTCTTGGGAAACTAATACATTAGTCTGGTTTGATGGCAGTGGTTGCCAATACTTAATGAGCTCTCAAGGTGCTCATCAGAGGTTTTTGACGAAATTTCACTCTTTATTTCATCCTTGAAAACACTTGTTCACAAACGTACACACCAGCAAAAGGCAGTGACATTGTGGAACACTAATTCTAAACAAATGGAGCTACCATTGTATTAGGTATCAGAAGAATAAATACTTCTGTAATCTGCTGCGCCGATTCAGAACAGAGGAGATGAGGTTCCAAGCAGCACAAGAGGTGAGCAGAAATTTGGAAAGTTGACCATGAGAGGTGGAGCACCCATTATGCCCAGATCCCTCCAAAGTCCAGAAGGTGCTGAGGTGCATATGAGCTTCCAGGTTGCTGCAAAGGCTTCATGACATGCCTTGTGTCCCCATCTCTCATCGTATGCCAGCTTGTGCTTCCTTGAGATATATATATATATATATATATATATATATATATTTCATTTTTCCTCATCACCTTAGGAGCTGATTTTGGGATTGCTGGATGGTCACAGACCATAAAGGCATCTGTGTATTCCTACAGGGGACTCCAGGAGCGGTGCTGGGATATAGCAGGCTCGTGGTATGCTGCTGCCTGTGGTGGCAACATGGACAAAATGTATTTCCAAAACTCAGATGCAGAGCAGGCTCCTCCTGTGGAAGAGCAGTAAACAGATCTCCATTCCTCCTTCACCCAAATAATTCCATTTTTCTCCTTCTTCTCAAAGTGGGTTGTGCCCTTTTATCACCCTGTCTGTTCTCTGTTGCCTGGGACAGGCAAAAAGGCAGCATGACTGATCCATCCTTCTTAGGGTGGATGCTCTCCCTGAAGAGAGCTCAGCACATCCATGAAATCCAGTTCCTCAGAGAACCACCTACCTAGCTCATGCAAAAAAACATTTCTTGTCAGATCGTATAAAACAGTCTGTTGTGCAACATTCAGAACATCAAATAACCCCTTATTTATAGTATACACACTCGCAACAATAAACCTCCCTTTCTGAACTTGCTTGGCCAATATAGATTAAAAGGTGTGTTCCTATTAATCAACACCTGAATTTGTTGTTTAAGCATTCAGTGCTTTGGTTTGACGTGCGCTGCTCTCGTGACTTCCAACAGGAATAGCTGATGAGGTTTGCAAAACCTTCTGCTTCCTCTGCCGTGGCTCTCTAGAAGGAGAGGTAACACTCCAGTTTAGTAATGCTGGCGTCTTGCTCAACACACTCAGCTTGCATCAGGAAGCCTATGAGACAGCTGTGTTTTCAGCTTGCAAATATAACTAGGAAATGTTGCCCCAAAAATGAAGAAAGAGGAAAAGGATATTTCCTTGAGCTGTGAAGCAAGATTTAAAAATATCTGTAAAATTCAAGAGGGATGGAAGGGATGTTTCTCCAATAGGTTTAGCTGTGAAGGTCAGCAGTAGAATGTCAGCTGCTTGCAAGCAGTTCCTCCATGCAGGCACCCATGTCCCTTAGCTCTGAGCTGGAGGCCTTGGCCAAGGGCAGTTCCTCATTCCCCACATGAAGTCCACCCATGGGTGTCAGGTCCTGGCTGGATGCAGCACCTGAGTCACCCTGGGTATGACTTGATCTGGAGTGCCCCGGGATGGGCAACAGCCATCACAGCTGATCTGCTCATGTTGTCCCACTCCTTATGCCTTCTCCATCACCCTGGAGGTTACCCTAGCCTCCCTTTATTTCAGCTAGAGAACAGTGAACTACCTCCATTTCTTCCCCAGTCTTCTCTGTCTGGTCTTCTTTGCCAGTAACTTCCTCAGGGCAAGGAAATACTTTCCTTCACATGTTTGTACAATGCCTAGAGAATGATTTGCATGCTTTTATGGGCGGTCTGTGCCCTTGCCTGGAGATGCATGAAAAGAGGATTGAATGGGCGTGACATGCATTAGCTCTCCAGAACATACCTTGGGGTGAGCTTGGCAATGGAGAGGTTTGTTTGCACACTGTAAGGCTCATAAGCTGAGAAGAATGAAGTCAGGACTGGTGTTGTTTGTTATTGCTGTCTTCCTACTCACCTAAGTATCAGGAACAGAGGAAGCTCTCATTCTTTGTATAGGAACTGGAAGCAAGGCAAAGCTTTCTCATCTGCACATTAGGATAGTGTGGAGAAGACTTGGTTGTAAGCTGTTTTCATTGCTGGTTCTTCGCACAATCTATATAAATTTTAATTTCAGCAGGGTCTCATTCTTAAAATTTCCAAATGAAAGTATTCCAAAAGAGCTACCCTAGCAAACCTTCCTTGTGGCATTACTGCTTTTACCGTTGCATTAGCTGATCTTGACAAATGAAACAAAAATGGCAACAGATTGGCAAAAAGACTTATAAGTGCATTTAACAGCATTTGCACAAACATTTTTGCCATTATGGAAATTTCAACTTATCTGCCAAAACCAACAATTAAAAAAAGTGTTTCTTAACAATATTGCTCTGCTGGCACAAAGAAAATGACTTTTACTGACCTGTCTTGCAAGGAATTTTTTGCACTCAACTCACTAAGTACTTTCATTGCAACTACAGACCAGGCTTGGAACATCCAGCCCTCCTCCTGAACACAAGAAGCGGGATCTGAACTCTGACACTGAGCCATCAAGCCAAAATAAACTATTCGGGCTTGTTAAAACTGGGAAAACTGAGCTCTGGAAATGCTGGGTCTGGTGGTTTTTTGCTTTTATCTGCAAGAGAGGAGTCTGCTGGGTCCGAGCATTAGAGCAGAACATCTTGAGGCTTAAGGGTAGATCTCAATTATACGGCTCAGGTCTATCCCAAACCATAATGGGCTCCCTGCATTGTTTCTTGAGGACATGCCCATGCAGACAATAGCTATGTGCTGGCAAGCTGAGGTCTTAACCTATCTAAACTCTATATAATTGAAAAAAAAAATATAAAACAAAACCACATGGGGGTATAGGGAGCTGGGCTGCTGGTAAGGCATGTACTTGGCAGACACCCATGTGCACAGCAGTGTCATTCAAGGAGCAAAGCACATTTTCTTGGGACTTTCTCCTCAGCGCTGCTCCTCAGTCTACAGGCTCCCCTGTAATTGCATCTTGGATAGACAGATGTGCACACTACAGCCTTGGGGAATGCCATTTTTCCGGCAGACTGTAAGAAATAACAAAGAGAGCAACAGGATCATGCCCAGAGCAAAGCTTGGCAGTGACTCCTTGCTCCGTTAGGGAAAAATCCCCAAATACAAGTCAGCCAACTTACCACAATTTCAACTGTTGGAAAACTGCTGTTGTGGTCCTAGTAAAAGTATGTGTTGAACGAATGTAAAGTTGCATTTCCCCAAAGCATCTGCTCCCAGAAAGACGTTAGAAGGAACTATTGGTACCTTGATGAATAGTGGATGTCTATCTAAGCAGAAGTTGGGCTTTTGGGTTACCCTGGATAGTAGAAAGTAGAAATGGGGCAGATTCTAGCTCTGCCAAGAGTTTTCCAAGAAGCTTGGGCAAGACAAGTTGCAGTGAAATTCACTGCCCCTAACTTCGTCCCACTGGCCCAAAGTTCAGGTCTTCGAACTGTGTCAAGTTTAGTGAAGAAACCACACGGGGATTTCTTTGTGATCCATCTCACCCTAGGTTCAGGGGCTGGCACTGGGAGAACCATGTCCTCTTTGGAGAGGCCTCTTCCTCTGTAGGGAGCATAAAACAATACAAAAAAACACCTCTTTGTTTCTCAGTGCTGTTGTCAGCTGCCAGCTTGCACTTGAAACTTTTGCAAATTTCATTAAACCCAGTGCCATTTTTTCCTAATCTGTCTGTGTGTCATCCCCCAACCAGAGCCTTTAACCAACTCTTATCTCGGGCAGACAGAAGCCCTGAAGCATGACAGCCACGTGATAACCTGCCTGGTGCAATAGATTCAGTAAGCAGCCATCCCCAGATTATTTAAAAGATTAAGCAAACCAGTAGATGCATGCATTTGTTGAAAAGGCTGGAAAAGTCCCAGGGCTAGTACTTGTCCTTGCAGGCACCAGAAATCCCATGTAACGCCAGTGACGGAGAAGGGGTTAGGCTGAACTGTCTTTAAGACTGAACAGATTCCCTCTGCTGCACTTCTCCATCATGCAGAGGATCCATTCTCAAGATCTTGAGTGTGCTTTTAAGGCTTGTTCGCTTACGTTCTGAACACACACGTTTTAAAAATGACTTTTTTTTGTAAAAGGCAGCAGCCGTGCCAACTATGTCTGTCATCTGAGTTCTCCCTCTGTCTCTCATCAGTTCTCTTCTTGTAATTAATTTCCCGACTTTGTTTTTCTGTTAGGTGAAATTACAGAGCGTTGAAAAGCAGCTCTTTTCTCCTGCTCCAGAGCAAGTGAAGTGATTAGTGCAAACAGGTACATTTCAGAATAGACTTACAGATGAAGAGGACTCAGAAGCTTAAAAGTCTGCAGTTGGTCAGCGATTTGTTTGCTCGTGTCTATGTGAGTTGCTCTGGGAATACAAGATATCTCTGGGCTGTAGCCCACTTACATAGAACAATTTTGCTGCTGAGTGTGCTTTTCTTACTAAGGGCAACTGCTCATCTCAGAGCTATAATGATCCCGATGTACTCCTGAGGTGAACTGCAACCCACTGTTCTGGCAGGCCGCTTGTCTTGTTTCCCTGCCGCAAGAGCTGGAATGAACTGTGTTTGCTGGCAAGGCTTCTTTCTGCTGGTTTTCTACTTTAGGCAGTGGAGGATTTTATGAAGCTATCTTGATTGTTTCAAAACGTTTATAAAATCCTCTTTTTTTTTTCTCCAGTAGTTACCTTGTACTGAAATAGCCTCATATATAAACACTGACCGTCTGTATGTGCTTCATGTTTCCCAGGGCACAGGGCACCAAACTCACACTATAAACCCAGTTTAGGGGAATTACTGTGGGACTGCACATCCTGGCCATCAGCTCGTTTGGGACCTGTATAGGATCTCTACTTGATTTGAAGAAAATCTGGGAGTTCTTGGTTCCCAGGCTGTGTAGCTTTATGTCAAAACCTTCATAGGGAGTGATTATCCCAAAGGTGAACGAGCTCAATGTCTAACTTCCTTTCAGAGCAAAACACGTCCAACATTTTCCCTATATGCTTGAGGCTATATAGAAGATTTCAGGGGAAAAAAAAAGTCAGTGCCATTTCTAAACAACTAGCTCATTCCCAACCAATGACTAGCTCATTCCTAAAGCTCAAGCAGTCCCAAGCTAGTTCAATAAATAACCAACTGGAAATGCATCTGGTGGAAGATGTGGAGCAGACCTGGGCCTTAAGAGGATGGTCCTAATCCATAACCTATTACTGTGCACACCAGCTTCCAAGAGAGCCCACACAGTGAGGTAAGGCTGCAGTACGCTCCCTGCCTCCTTGTATAAAGTGCCTGATTTAATGAGAATCAAGTCTCTGATTCAGCAAAGCACTTAAGTGATTTGATGAACCAGGGCCAGACTGAACATCTTGTGCAGAACTCAGTTGTCTAGTGAAAAATATCAAATATTTTATTGATGGATGCAGACTTAAATGAAATTTAAAGACGTCGCTATTAAGGGCTATAGGTGCCCAAACTCATATTGTTCATTTTTTATTGTATTAAAGTAATCATCTACAGGAACAGAACCAGCCACCTCCAGAAAATCCATCCATGCTCGGAAGAATATTCTCAGTCCTCCCCAAGTGCCCTGGCAATTAGATGGTTTATGTAGCTAGCCTAAAAACTTAGCACATTCAGGCTATTTTGGATCAACAAGTTGCAGATACATCCTCTGTTTTACTACCGAGAACACCCAGCTTTAGTAGCCCTACTGGCTGCAGAAGGTGTGGTGGAGTGAGGCACGGCCTCGTATAGGTGAGATCAGATACCATAGGGTCACCATCAGGACAGTGAACTTCATCACAATACTGCCAGACAGATCTTGGAATCCTGATGTCATCCTTTCTTGGCACTTGTTAAACAGACAAGGCATTTAACTCTCTATAGACCCTGGTCTCCAGGGGTATCATCCCCTTTTTATATGACCCCATCCACTCATACCTGCAATCTCTGGGACCACACCAGCTATGTGATGCCCAGGATTTCACAGAACAAAAGGCCAAGCATTTTATTCTTGATCAGATTTGACTTACAGCTCATAAACTGGGAACACAATATACAGGGGAGGAATTAATGGGGAAAATCTTTCTGCTCTCGGTGGACAAAACTGACTGGGTAGAATGACTGACTGGGTGCAGAATGATGAAGATGAAACTTGGTCTACTAAAGCTTGCTCCTTCTTACTCACCAGGCAGCATTTCACCCGAAATGGTGAATACAGCAGAACGTTGTAACTTGAAGACTGCACCACCACGCAGGCAAACAGGTGGAATGGGCAGAGACTGGGTTTCTGCAAATCCTGACTTCGTGGTGTTCCTCTTTGAAAACATCCCATGTTTCTAATGCAAATTTCTAATGAGAAGTTATCAAAAAGAAATATATATATATATTTTTTTTAAAAGAGCACATGAAGATAGTTTAGGCTCAATTCCATGCTCTGTAAATTATTCCCATATGGCCACTGGTGCTCAAAAGAAGCAGTGAGTTACGTGGTACTTGGTTTATCTGCTTTGGAATGGCAAAGTGTGCACACAACCGTGGACAGATATAAAGTGTGGTTCCAGGGAGTCTGGGGATTTCAAAGCTGCTTTATCTCCCAGATAACTAACTGGCAAAGGAGGGCAAATTAGAAACAGCGTCTGTAACTAAAAATGGAATGATAGATTATGGGCTTAGGAAAAAAAAGTATCACAAGCATATATTACAACTTTAAACAGCTCTAGAACTCCTATGGCAGGAGTTTAAAACCTTCATTGTGTTTTTAATCAGTGGATTCCTACACATTTGTTTTTCTGAAGAACTGCAAAAGCTTTCGCGGTGTATTTGGATCCACTGGCAATGACTTTGCTGTTCTTGCTCTCGCAGCATGCCCCTACAAGTGGTCTTCTGGGCTTTTTGAACTAGCACTAAAAGTCCTTCATCAAGCAGTGAGAAAGGAACCCAGCTCTCCTAAATTCCACATTGCCTCCACCTCCTCTTCAGTAAAGCAGAAAGCAAAACAAAAACACGAAAACACAACAGTTTCAACTTACTATTGAGGAAAGCTGAGCAGCTGGATTTCCCACCTACAGCAGGACCAAGTGCCTAGGAATTTTTTAGGAGTTTTGTGCAAGCATAACACTGAGATACTCAAAATGAGTGGAATGCTTGATATTTCTGCCCTTCGCCTCTGCAACCCACACAGCCATGGCTCTGAATGAAGGTAGGACCATTCATGTGCAAGTGCAAAGGACGGAGACCTCACGCTCAAAGGGCCTTTAAGGACACTTCGTCTTGTTTTTGCAAACAGCATTTGAATGACCTAGTTGAAAGGCTTCTGAAAAATGCAAAACACTGTCAGAAATGCAAAATGTTGAATCCATCATCAGAGGGAGGAAAGAAAGCACATGAAGAACCTTAGCCAAGCCTGACTGGCTGTAACGGATCACGATCTTTGCTCGCGCCACAGTCAGATTTAATGGAGTCACAGCATTATCTCTCAAAGCGATCTCATTAAAGGCAGGGGACAAACCAGCATGGGGTGAGACCTGTAATTACAGCCAGGAGGTCGACCAAAACAGTTACATACAGTCACCTGGGGTACTCTGTGTCCCCTGTTAAGTGAACCACCCTTCAGAAGGCATGAATCCCTATCTTGACTGCCTTTCTAAATGGCATTTATATAGAGACTTCATGGAGGAACACAGCTTGCTTTACCTGCACTGCTGCTTGTTTTACTGCCTGCTTTAATGTGCTGTGAGTAACTCCATCCTCTGGTGACTGTAGCAATAAGGCATGAGTGGATGAGGAAAAATAGCTTGTTTGGGTCCAGCTCTGTTCCTTTTTCTTTAATTCTGAATAAGTGGGAGCTTTGGCAGTTGGACTTGGTGACCTTGAAGGTTCATCTTCCAATCTAGATAATTCTATGATCCTTCTCTGATGCAAAGGACATTGTACTGTCCACAAGCAAACTGTCCCAATGTGCATGTATTAACTGCTGCTGAAGCAGCACCTGTGCTTTTCAAAGGGAAGGGCATGGCTCTTGTTGCAACTCATCAAAAATGGTGGTGGGCACAGAAGATCTCAGAGAAAGAACAAAATAAGAGGGAGGTGATATTCTTTCCTGTTCTGGGTGGTATCCATTACCAGGATCTGACATCCTAGCTTTCCCAACAAATCCCTAAGCTGTAGTAATTGAAAAGGGATAAAGATTTGCTTTTCCATGTCAAGCTATATGCGGGCTACAAACAAAAGCAAGAGTATACCTGAGCAGAAGCTGTTCTGTCTAACACCAAGAGCAGAGGGCTGTCAAAGCCTTGAAGAGGTGAAATATTAGGAAACATTTCTTCTCAGAAGGAGTGCTAATGCATTCGTACAGGCTGCCCAGGTAGATGGTGGAGTTACTGTCCCTGGAGGTGTTCAAGAAATGTGTGGATGGGGCACTGACAGACACAGCTTAGCGGGCATGGTGGGGATGGGTTGATGGTTGGAACAGATGATCTTAAAGGTCTTTTCCAACCCTAATGATTCTATGAACGCTCACCTGGCATTTGTCCAAGTTTCTCCACCTGCCTGTCTTCCGTCTTGGTGACACTCTCTTCTCAATCCTAAAACAGCCATAATAAAACTCCCTGCTGTAGAACATCCTCAGGTTCTCAAACTGAAAAACAAAAAAAAAAAAGGAGTGGGTCACAAGGCCCACTCCTTTCACTGCATCCAGTGCTCCCTACCAGTGCTCCCTACCCCTGGAATTTTGCAGCAGCCCACAACTGGCTTCACAGTCAGGGGGAAAAACACCCTCTTGCTTCACACCTTCAAAAAGGATTCATGATTTTTCCCAGGATGAGCTGAGAGGGACACACAAGCCAAAGAGCAGGAATTTTCGGGCATTAAAAACCGACTTGGACCTGATCCACTAGCAGGAGTGAAGTGCCCTGTATGTTATCTCTGCTTCTCCCAGTCACCATACCAAGGTATCAAAAAGAGTTTGTAATTGCTGTAGATACTGAAAACAGAGCTCTCTTGGTTTTTTGTAAGCTAATCTCTCCGATACCTATTAAGGGAGGAGAACACACGTACTCTACCCTCTGTTCCCGGTTTTACGTAATACTATTTCCTTTGATCCGTATGGATTTGCCCTCTTTTTATGTCACTGCCAGCAAGGGAACTCAGCCTCATTTTTCTCCTGGAAGAGACTTTATAGCATCAGTTGATCCCTCTGGTTTTACATCAGGAAGAAACAGCAACTCATCAACTATCCCAAAGCAGAAGATGGATCACATTCATAGTATTCCAGCTCAGCTGTACTATACAGATCACAGCTGTTACACATCAAGGGGCAGAATGGCTTGGAAGCTGTCTGGAAGTCTTCTTTCAATGTTCTACTGATGATGCTTCACAGCCACAATGAAAGAAACTGAAGTTTGACATGGTGAATTGTTGTTAAGGAGTGAAAATGAAACAAACAAGTGATTTCAGCCTCTGAGATTTCTACCCAGTTCCTAGTGCCTACAAAGTTCCCTTCTCCCCACCTATAGCCACGAGCTAGCACATTCAAGGGAAAGAAAACTTCAGGAGATGAGTAACGGGAGTGAAATGACTTGGGGTCATTTGCCTTGGGGACGGGGTGGTGCACCTTAAGAAGGAGATGGCTGCTCAGGTACCTGGGGTTGTGTAGGTGAACTGAAAGCTTCAGTCTCTGAGGCTGTCAAACTAGTGCCAGATCCAATAAAGTCCATAAGCGGGAGCTTAACATGAAGCTCCTGCAGACAACTAAAAACACGTCTCCGAAATACTTGCCGTTGTCCAAGACTTGCAAAGCTGAGTTCAGTCTTATTCTCCTGCCACGGGGAGTTTCAGCCCTTGCTCACCCAGAAAGCACCTATCCAAATGAAAGCTCTTCCTTCTGCAAGAGCATTCCCACTGCCCCCAGCTAGCTCCAGGGCCCTCCTCAGTCCTACAGCCTTCTGCAGGGAACAGGCCATCCAAACACTTCCCCATTGGGTTTTGCCAGGTACCTCAGGGTTTTGCGAGTTCTTCTGAGCTGACAAGAATGAGGGCAGGAGCTGACTGTCTGAGCATGAAGATAGAAGAGCAAACAGCTACAGCTTCAGGGAGGGATCAGGTTGGGGTTAGAAAAAGGTTCCTCACCATAAGGCAGCAGGCATGGCCCCAGGCTGCTGGAGTTCAAGGAGCGTTTGGACAGTGCTCTCAGAGACAGCATTTGGATTTTGGGTAGCGCTATGTGGAGCCAGGGGTTGCACTCGATGATCCTTATGCATCCCTTCCAACTCGGGATATTCTGTGGTTCTGTGATTCTATGATTCTCCATCTGCCCCTCTCTCCCATGTGCTCAAGTGGGAAGGGAGCTATGAGACCATTGCCCAGCCAGGCAGCTGAGGAGCAGAGCAGAGAAATACTTGCATCTCATCACTGGCTCCTAACCACAACCTGCAGCAATCAGAACGCTTTAAAGCCGTTCTGACGAGTGCATACACATCTAACACACAGAAGAAGCTCGTAACGCCGGAAGGCGCGCAGTCTTTCGGGCACCGTGTCACCCCAGCAAGCTGTGTGGCAGATATAGGCAGGAAGGGACGCCTGGTGATTCCCTCAGAGCAGGGTCCTGTGGCCGTGCCTGGCTTCACCCCGGTGCCTTTCAGCGAACGCAGTGCCACGAACCCGAGCGCGGCAGAGCGGCGGGGCGCCGCTCCCACTACCCCCTCACCACTTCGACATGGCGGCGGCGGCAGCGCCAGCAGGGCAGGGCAGGGCAGGAGCGGGGCAGCGCAGCGCCCTCAGGCGGCCTCACCCCGGGCCCGGAAGGAGCCCGCGGCGGTGCGCAGAACCCTCCTCGGTGGGGCGCGGTTGGGGCGGCCGAGGTGAGCCCCGCTTTACACGTGGGCAAGCCGGCACCACCCCCCCGCCCCAACGGTCCTCTTGGAGGGGCGGGCTACGGGCGGGACGGGGCGGAGCGGCCGGCACTTTATCCGGCGGGAAGCCGGTGCTGTATCGGAGCTGCGGCGGCAAGGAGCCGGGCGGTAAAGGCGAGCGGGAGGAAAGCGGAGCGGCGGGCGCTGCTTTTGTTCGGTACCTGCTGAGCCACGTGGCGTCGTTGATCGCCGCTCCTCGCTGCCAGCCGCGTGTCCCGCACGCCCGGCACCATGGGCAAGGGGGTGAGCGGCCGGGCCGGGTGCGGGGAGCGTGCGGGGTGCCGGGGCGGGAAACTCAAGGGGCCGCCGTCGGGGTGGCTGGCGGGGAGGCTCCCGTCGGCCCGCGTTGTCCGTGCCGGCTCCGCTTTGTCTGAGAGGCGCGGGGAGGGGGGCGGCCATGTCGTGCGCGAGGCGGGGTGCCGGGCGGTGGGGCGGCTCTGGCCGGCTCAGTGCCGGGCTCGGGGGAGGAAGCGGCGGCACCGGGGGGCGCCGAGGGGGCAGCGCGGGCCCGAGGCCGGCGCCGGGAGGCGGCTCCTCGCGGGCGTTGCCGGAGGGCGGGGGAGCCCGAGCGGCGCTGGAAATGGCCGCGGGGGGGGGGGGGTGGACCCTTGCCGCGCGGTGAGGCGTGAAGCCGGCCGGCACCGCGGGGCTGCAGGTGAGGGCGGTGTGGGAACGGGCGTGTTCCCCGCGGGCGGTGTTATCTGATGCCCTTTTGGAGCCTCGTTGGGAAGTGCGGCTGCCCCGACGTCTCCCGGCCCTCATGGAAGTACTTTAGACTCCTTGCGGCCGCAGGGCCCCGGGGGGGAGGGAGTTGGCAGCGCGCGCGGCGCTGCGCGTTAGTGGCGTTGAGGGCAGATAGGAGCTGATGGCAAAAGGAAGGCGATGAGGCATGACCTTATCGTGCGTGCCCTGTTAATTGAGACGATAGCCTCCCAGCATGCTGTGCAGCAGTGGTTTGTGTGCAAGGGTTGTGTCAGCCATCCTGCCCTCCTTTCTCCGTGTTACAGCCCGGAGTAAGGAGAAGTCTGCCGTCCAGCTCTCTTAAATGTTTGGAGGCTCTCAAGCAGGAGCTGGAGGTTGGACGTAATCACGGAGTGCCATAAGGATCATTGGTTCCAGCTGTTGGAGTGGAAAGAGAGGAGCCCACACGGGACTCGAGCGTGTGACCTGGTGTTATCAGCCCTGCAGGCTAACCAGCTGAGCTATCAGGCCTGCCAGGGGGATGGCCAGACCGGCTGCCCAGAAACAGAGCTGTCCCAGCCTTCTCCGCTTCTGCATGGAGAGTGTGGCTGTGGGGTGCCTTAGGGCAGCAGCCCTGTGTCTTCCATCCTTGGTGGTGGAAAATAGAGGTGCTGTCTGTTTCCAGAGTGCTCCTCAAACACCCGTACTGCCCTCATCGGTGTGGAGTAACAGCAGTGCCTGCATAAATAGGAGAAGAGGAAGGATGGCCATTTGGAAAAAGGGACCGGGGAGTGTGTGGAGTGGGTTTGGGGCTGCTTTCTTGCATGGGTGAAGTCCTCTTGCAGTTTGGTTGCCCCAGCATAATGTGTTTCAGTCTAGTGAGCAACAGGCAGCATGCGTGATGATCTCATCTGAGGGATGAAAGATGGGGGGTGGGGATCGATGCAGTCCTATGGATGCTTTAAATCATCTTTATAACTTAGCAGTGCAACAGGTTTTGGGATTTAGGCTTTACTGAGACGGTTACAATTGCTTTCTAATACAGAAGGCATATTTTCACTTTGCTTTACGTGGGTTGTGTGCATAGTAAACAATCGGCTTGAGGCTGAAGTGTACTGCCGGGAAGTCTGAGGCAGCCACACACTGCTTCATTATTCCATAAGTCACAAGGTTTCTCTCATTTAGTGGTGAGTGTGCAGTAATGGGGACCCTCTGAAAAACAGGGATGTGAAAGAGCCAGGCTGTGGGGAAAAAGTAGGGTGTGACTGCTGGGCTGAACAGTGTGCTTGTACTGCCTTGGGGTGCCCAAAAAGGAACCTCCTTCCCATGAGAGCATAGTGCTGCAGGGGGTGTCTGTGTGCGTGTGAGCTGCTGTGCTGATGCTGTGTCACTTCAGATGGTAGTGGAAGGGCCCTGGGCTGCCTGGGTGTGTGTATTATCTGGGGAGAGTGTGTGTGTGTTTAGGGGAGGGAGAGCAAGCTGGAGGTCATTGCTGTCTGCAGGCAGCAGAGTGCTTTTCTCCATCCTTGTTGCACATTGCTGCCTGCTTTAGGTTGCTTCTGGGGATTGGTGCAAGCGCCTGAACCCTGGTTAGGTGTAATGCACCAGTTGAGGGGAAACCATGCCAATCAAAGCAATCCCTTATGTGGAATAATTTAGGCATCAATATTACTCTTCCTCCTCCCTGTCTCTTTAATTCCCACTCTTTATTTGTACAGTTAAAGGTGCCAAAGAAAACCCCAGCCTAGTCAGTGCACACTCTCAAAGCAGCATGATGGGTAAAAGGGGTATCTGACAAGTCATTTGTGCCTGTGGGTTGCCATCCCACAGCACAGTGGGGTCCTGACGTGCTGCACAGCGTCAGCAAGGGGTTGCTGAAGCTACCAGCTCCTCACGGAGCTGGTGTCCAGCTCATTAATCTCTCAGTGCTTCACAAGTGCTGGAAATATCTTGATGTGATGGTTAAGATGCTTTAATATTCTAGGTAAGAACTGTATGATGACATACCTACAACACAGAAGAACAGCCTGCCCTGTTTTTTGTTTTGGTGTTTAGCTGTCTGTTGGCATTTGGGAGGCCTGCTTTGTGTCTGGATCTTCAAGCAGGCCCACAAGAAGTGGAGATGCTTGTCCCACTATACAGAAAACTGTGGTTCCCTTTCAACCCTGAGGATGATAGCCCTTGCAAGATTTGGCTCTATTGTCACACAAGGAGGACTTCTCCTCCCATAGTTTGGGAAGCAGCCACCTGCTTGTGGAATCCCGGTGAGAAGTGCTCATGATGAGCAGTAACAGGCTGTGAAGTAAAAGCTGCTTGGTGTTGTTCTCCATGCTGAGACTCTGCTCAGCTGTAGTAGGCAGGCAGACCTTCGGTGAAGGAGTGGAGGTGAAAGCAGGAGGAATGATTCCGGGAGGGCATTTGTGTCCTGTGCTTAATGTTATGTAGGGTCACAAAGCAGTGTTTCTGCTCTGGTAGGAGTGGTCACTACTATGGCTCATCTGGTTAGTGTATTTAATGAAGGTTGTCTCATGAGACGGCAAGACAGTAACTTCACTGTTTGCTCTGCATAGTTGATTGTAATGACATAAATACTGGAACAATCCGGGCCTCCAGAGACTGCTTAATTTATTTTGGCATTTACTTGAAGGAACTGGTTGGATTAGGCGATGTTAGAATAGGATACTTATGAACTCATCTGCTGATTTGCACCCCTCCCGTTTCCTAGTCAGTCATGGCTTGTGTTTAGAACACCAGCCACGAATGGCTCCGTTAGTCCAGGAGGAAATGCAGATGTTGCCTTTGGAAGACAATAGGGTTGCTGGGGGCTGTGTAGGACTCGTTACCCTGGTACTTAGAAATGTTCTGCCTGAGCCAATGGAAAAAGTCATACACGAGGAGGGAAAAAAAAAAAAAGTTTTTCTTCTATGTGGCAATTTTGATGAGTCAGAATTCCTCTAAGTGAACTAACAGAGGTGACATTTCTGATGAGACAGACCTTCCTTTGTGTCCAAGCCGTGTGCTTGCATCTTGATAAGTCAGGAGCACCGTATGCTTTCCTCATTGTCTGGCAGGAAAAGGAGGGGAAAGCAGGGACACCTTCTGACTTGGAGAGGTCAGGGTGGGATGGAGGGCCTCTTGCGGGCCAGCCAGCACTGTTCAGTCTTTGTTGAACTGATGAGCTTCCTCTTGCCAGCATGCTGCAGTGGCCCCAACCACAGGGAACAGAGAGGGCAGCACTGTGATTGTTCTTCAAGGTCACATGTGAGTGGCAGAGCAGGAAGTTCAGATTCAGAATGATAAAACCCTGAAGTGAGAGCTGAGACCAATGCTACTAGGCTGGCTTCCATTGAAGAATGGGATTCAGTAGTAAAGGGAAGGGAAGATACTCTGGGTTCCTGCAGATACCTACCTTGCAGCTCATGATGAGGCTTCCTGAAGGATTTCTAAACAAATCATCCTTGAACAAAGGCAGGGAGCCTTTTCATGTTGGAGCTAAAACTCCTATGTTCTCAGGCTGTTCAGTGCTGCCCCAATATGCTTGGTCCTCGCATCGCCTCTAAGACCTTGTCAGGCCCTTCTAATGGGGAAGGGGTGAGGCAGAGGTGCTGCAATGCCAGGCAGGGCTGCGGCTTCTCCAGCCTGATTAATAATCACTACTACTTTCTTGAAGTGAGCAAAAAACATGTGTTTTGTGTGGGACTGTTGGAACTTGAGCATTCAAAGATGTTTCCTTCAAACTAAAGGAAAGGGAGAAATTTCACAGGGACTTGAGAATTGCCCTGTGGCAAATTCTTGTGATGCTGGAATGTGAGCGCTGCCTTGTTTGAAGTTCTGAGGCTTTTGGGTTTTTTTTGTGTGTGTGAAATAGTGCAACGGGAATTTAGGTACAGGGAAGAGAATGTCAAGAATGCTGACAGTCTGCGGTTGTGTACCTTTTTCCTGGATGGGAGGTGGCAAACAGACTTTTCTACTCAGTTAAAACTGTTTCTACTGTGCAGCTCTGTAGCTGCATGCAGGTATATGGGGAGTGCAAAGTCTACCTTTACTGAACAGAGCAAGAGAGGCTTCTGTGCATGTGATATCCATGCATGTGTGTGGATGTGGCTGCAGCACAATGCACACAGCGCTTGCTTAGAGCACTTGAAATCCTGGCCTAGATGTGCCTGATTGGTTTTGTAAAGAAGCTGTGACTTTTTTTTTCCTGGAAAATTATTTTTAGTGTAGTTTCACTTCTAGTTTTGTCTACTACTTTTCTTGCAGTAACTAATAATAAAAATTTCCTGTGCCTGTTGCTGTACGGGACAATCCTTAGACTCTAACAGTAGACGGTGTCCAGAGCACTCTGAGGAATCCAATTTGTGATTTGAGGCACTTGTGTGAGGAGCAAGGCAGTGCCTTTGTAGCTCCTTCCTCTTGTTACCGGTTTGACTGTGTTGCTGCTAACTGCTGTTTCATCTCAAAATATTTCTCAAAGGTCTTATTGGCTGAAAATGTCATTGCCTAAAACTTGGCAGGGTGTTGTAGGTCCTAGGCAGTGGGGAGGGAAGGGAGAGCAGTGTTCAGAGGCTTGAGAGGGTCTGGAAACTTGTGCAATATTCATAGGAGGAACTGCTCCATGAGGCTGTGCTAATGCCTGACTTTGGTATCTGACAGTGTTAAAGTTCTTGTAGTTTGGTTTTTGTCTTTAGGTGATGCTTGTATTTGCTGCCTTGTGCTTTTCTTCGCCCTTGGATGCTTGTTTACCCTTTTGTCACAAGATCTAAGTCTCTGTATGGTTTCACATACAGTTAATCATAGGTGATATGAATACAAGTCCATCTCAATAATGGGACTTTATTGAGCAGGTCGTCCGAGGCTGAAACAGGACTGAGCACAGATTAAGTCTGTGGAAGTGTTTTACTACTTTGTATACCATTCCTGCTGGACAAACTTCCATAAATTGAAAGCAGATTTCCATTGTGTAACAGCCCAGCTAGTGTGCCAAACCGAGAATCAAAAGTGCTTGGAACTTACCCCTCCAATTTGATATGTTAGAGATACCACTTTTTATCTTCACTTGATAGGCTGCTCCTTGCCAGAGGGTGTGGAAGACTAAGCAAGGGGATGAGGAGTTAATGCATAAAAGGAATATTCATTTGTGCTCAGGAAAAGGTCTTTAGCTGCTTGAACCGTGGCTCGCTCACCAAGGTTGATTGAATAGCATGTGGCTTGCTCTCATCCTAGCTAGATGTCTGTCTATAATCTGTGTATTAGCAATGCTGGTAGTGACTGGTGATTAGCTCACTTACTGTTTTTAATGAAGTGGTTTATCTTAAAAACAAAAAAAAACAAAACAAAAAACCCTAAAAATTATTTTGTCTACCTGGCAGCCTCATGTACATAGCTGATAGATACAGTGAATTCCTACACCAGTAGATGTTTCTTAACAGTAGTATGTTGTCTCTTATAGGCTGGAAGAGACAAGTATGAGCCTACTGCTACATCAGAACATGGCACAAAGAAGAAAAAGGCGAAGGAGAGGGACATGGATGAGCTTAAAAAGGAAGTCTCAATGGTAAGATTTGTAAAGTACAGAATGAACAGTTATAAGAATGTTCACTGCTCCCAGGGCTCCATGCCTCATATGACTGAAAGATAAAAGTGTTGGGGAGCTGCCAGCATCGTGTGACTGGAAGCACTGATTTTCCTTTTCCCCTTTGCCTCCAAGCCAGACACCTTGTAAGTGTTTTGGTATCAAGGTGACCATGCAGTAGGCCCTGAAAATGTCACTTCTCAAAAGGCATTTGAGGCAGAATGCAAATTCCTGATAGCCTGTTACATGCAGCAAAGCGAACCTGCACTTCCTCACTCAGGCAATAATTGTCTGGATAGCAGCAATGCAGCCTTTGTTGTGTTGTTATGTGGGGAAAACTGCTATTTTCATTCCAGCTGAAATGGTGGAGTTGGATCTGTGGAGCTCCATTTACTGTTGGCCTTTGCTCAGACTGACCTCAGTATTATTCCTTCTAATCATGTTTGAGTCTGTAGGAGTCTCCCATCTCCATGTGTGATTGCTGGATGATGTTGCTTATCTGTATGAGCATCATCCAGCTTAGATTTGATCTTGATGCAGTTGATACAGGCTTTATTTCTGTGCTCTGTAATTGAGTCTGGGCTCTCTATTTTTTTTTTTTTTTTCCCACTCATTTGAGAGAGGAGCTGTTTTAAAAAAAAAAAAAACAAAAACAAAAAACTTGCTCAACAAAGTTCAGGTTTTCTTTGGTAACAAAGCTTGCTTAAAGCATCTGTGCCCTCCAGTGTCACTGTTTAGTGAGACACTGCTGTGTACCAGTTCTTTTTTCTAGTTGAAAATAGTCTGGGTGTGAAATGGAGTTTTTGGTGGGGAAGAAACACTGCTTAAGCTGACAGTGTTATTTAAGATTTGTGAAATCGCAGAGTTAATCTTCTGTACACTCCTACCTTCCTTCCTAGCTACTTTGCTTTGTCCCCCTACCTCCCACTCCCAAGAAGCAAAACACCAAAAAATCACTGTGACTTCAGAATCTTCTTTGAGCATGAAGACAACACTGAGATACATCAGAGGTTGTTTAAAAAGCTGTTATGTTATACCCAAATAGCCATAAGAATGCCTTGAGCTGCTGAATGAGATAGCAAGACTAGCTTATCTTCTCCTTAGAAAGAAGCCCTACCTCACTGAAATGATGCAGATAGGAAACCTGGTGAGGGGGGGAGCTGCTGAGCTTGTGCTGACTGATCTGCAGGGACTATGGTCGCTCCCTCATCTGTTGCTTGTCTTTCAGGATGACCACAAGCTCAGCCTTGATGAACTTCATCGTAAATATGGAACAGACTTGAGTCGGGTAGGTAGTCTTCGTTTTCTCTCTCTCCTTGCCTGAGCTGGAACTCTTCAAATTCAGGGCACTTCACAGTGGGAGACTTGGGTGGTCTGGTTTGTTTGTTTGTTTTTTTTACCTGTTTGTTTGTTTAATCTCTACTCTTCCAGTTAAGCTTCCCAGGCTTTGTGAGACTTGTTGAGCTCACAAATAGTGCTCTTCCTCCTTCCACTGTACAGCCTGCCTGCAATGCTTTAGTGACTTTGTTTTCCAACAGAGTCACTGTTATCTACTTCCAAATTGCTCCAAGGTCAAGTTGATTCTTGGATTTTTTTTTTCCCCTATAGGAACTTGTAATAAAGTCAAATGTTTGTTATACTGCAGATGTAACTTAGTGAGCTAGCACATGACCAAAGATTTAATGATGGCTAGTAGCAGTTAAAACTCTATCCTTTTATAGTAAGAAGTGTGCAGATATCCTGGCTAACCACAAAGGCCAGTGCAGAAACTGCAGTGATTTTTTTTTTTTTTTCTTTTGCACCTTTGCTTATGTTTGCTTTAATGTGTTTTATTGGTGGATTGCATCCGGCAGCAAATCTGCTCTGTCTCTGTAGTAAAGGAGACTTGCATACTTCTGTTGAAGACCTTGGCTTCTGAAAGTTGAACTTCCTGGAAAGCCATTCCGAAGTGTCACCATCTTTATAACCCCAGCTTTCACTTGTTCCATAATTTGATAGGATAGATTGCACTGGGCTCTTCCTCAGAGACCAAAGTCTGTTGCTCTAGCCACCTTGTCCTGCCCTCCTGCACATGTAGCCCTGTGATCTGCAGGCTCCTCAAGTAGCTTCCAATGTTTTGTGATTCATCTTCTAGCATTCAGCTTTCACATCCTGTTCTTCTCTGTAGCGCATTTGCCCTGCTACAGGCTTCCATTATCCGTTAGTGTCCCCTTATTTCTCCTAGTAGGACTCTGTCTCCCTCCTCAAGCAGAAGATGGAAGAAATTCAAAGCTACTTTCCTCAGTCAGTCTTGCCACAATGCCTCTTTTAAAAAAAATAAATAAATAAAAAATTCTCTTCTAGGGTTTGACTACTGCACGTGCAGCTGAGATTTTGGCTCGTGATGGCCCGAATACCCTTACACCTCCACCCACCACTCCTGAATGGGTCAAGTTCTGTCGGCAGCTCTTTGGAGGATTCTCACTCCTGTTGTGGATTGGTTCCCTTCTGTGTTTTCTGGCTTATGGCATTACAAGTGTGATGGAGGGAGAGCAAAATGCTGATAACGTAAGTAAAAATGTCTCTTACCTCAATCTCCTCAGCTTGTCTGTGGCTCAAAGTGTATCAGCTTCCTTTAATCATTCAGTCCAGAAGCTTTTCCCATAAGCTCACCCACTGAATTTTCCCTGCTTAACATGTCTTGGAGTGCTTCCACATAATGAAATGAGCAGCTGACTTCCTTCATTTTGTCTTAATAACAGTGGCTTGTGGATAGCCTTTGTGTACAAAATGTACGGAGACTGCAATTATCTCCATACTTCGTAATAGAGCACTTAAATACCAAGCAATTTATTTGCACAAACTGGAAGCCTTTGAGGTAAATCCTGCTCTCAGTCACTTTCTCTGCTCCTTGTAGCTGTATCTAGGTGTTGTGTTGGCAGCTGTGGTTATCATTACTGGCTGTTTCTCATATTACCAAGAAGCGAAGAGTTCCAAGATCATGGAGTCCTTCAAGAACATGGTGCCTCAGGTACAGAAAACTTCATTTCCTTGACCTGCCATGCTTGCTCAGGGTTATTAACTGTAATAAGCTTCAATTGCAAAAGGCCTGACTGTGAATGTGAAGTGTTGGCTTTTAGGCGATGAGATGTCTGTTCTGCTAGGTTCTTAGTGTGGGTTTCTAGCTTTTAATATTGAAGGGGATGCTTGTTCTTTATGTTCAAAGTAATTATGCAAGTAGTCCAAGGCAGATCTAGGCACCCTGTGAGTTGTACCAGTCTATTAACATATGTAACTGATGAAATAAACAAGCACTAAAGCTTAGATTCCTTCATGGACAATCTGTATCACACCTAACCATCTTGCTGTCACCTTGGCAACAACAAGGAATTTTGGCGTCAAGAAAACAGAAGTAGCTCTTTCTTAAATCTCATATGTATCTGAGATAAACAGTTAGTAAAGTAGAAACCTCCTTAGAACCATGATAGAACTATTTCAAGATGCTTGGATCTTTTGAGCACCTTAAGATTTGCTTGTGACATAAGTTGTTTCTTCACTGTCTTTCAGCAAGCTCTCGTAGTCAGAAACGGTGAGAAGATGAGCATAAATGCTGAAGGTGTTGTAGTTGGAGATCTGGTAGAGGTGAAAGGAGGAGACAGAATTCCAGCTGACCTTCGGATTATATCTGCACATGGTTGCAAGGTATAGCAGTGATTGTCTGAAAGCTTCATAAATTAGTCTGGTATCAAAGAATATCTTCTGTGCTGTGAATAGGTTGAATGACGGAGTAAATGAGGAAGGTGGGGAGAGGGGGTTTCCAGTGCTTCAGTGGCTTTCACTGCTGGATCGTTTTTCTGCCTGTGTGTGTGTGTGAAGTAGTACTTCCTTCCATGCAGGTGGATAACTCCTCACTTACTGGTGAGTCAGAGCCTCAGACCAGGTCTCCAGACTTCTCCAATGAGAACCCACTGGAAACTAGGAACATTGCCTTCTTTTCCACCAACTGTGTGGAAGGTATGTGTCTGTCTTGTTGAATTGAAGTATTAACATGGGGGAATTAACTCCGTGGGAAAGCAATGCGAACGTTGAACACACAGACAACATATTTGTTTGTAACCCACTCCTACTACACAAGAGCAGGCTTGTAGTTTACAGCGAAAGTCTTTGCTCATTCTAACCCCAGTACCGTACAATGGGCAAAGAAGACTCCACAGCCTTGTCTTACCATCTTTCTCCAAGAAGAGGAGCTATGTGGTGTGTCTTCAGGCATGGGTGCCTTATTGCAGATACCATAATGAGAGGGCTAGGCAGAGGTATAGCAAATGATGCAGCTGCTGTAGAAACTAGAAGTTTCAGATATCTCCAGCGAAACTTCTGTTGCAGTTCCACATATGGTGGTAGGTCCTCTGTGTGTTGCAGCTCGGAGCATCTTTTCCATGCGTGGGAAGAGAAAGTGTCCTCTTTCCTCCTTTAAAGCAGAGGCCTAGTCTACTTGAAGACTGCTTCCCTCTTTAATTCCCTGTGCAACTGGCACTTGATTCAAGTGGATTCTTGATTCTCAGGGGGGAAGGGAAAGGGCATGCAGTATGGCTAGTTGTGCAGGAAGACTGTGTAGCCCTTATCTCCAGATACCTCCATCCTGTTGGAGAGCATAAAAGCTGTGGTGGGAGACCTTGGCCCATTGGGATGTCTACCTGCATTATATTGGACCAAGCTTACAAGGCTGTTTTGCAGGCTAAACAAGCTCAGTCTTGTGTTTTCTGGGATGATTTTCTTTTCTAAAGCCTCTTTCTCTTCTAGGCACTGCCCGTGGCATTGTTATTAGCACTGGAGACCGCACTGTGATGGGCCGTATTGCCAGTCTGGCATCTGGACTGGAAGGGGGTAAGACTCCCATTGCCATGGAGATTGAGCACTTTATCCACCTCATCACTGGAGTAGCTGTGTTCCTTGGTGTCAGCTTCTTCATCCTCTCACTTATCCTTGAGTACACTTGGCTGGAGGCTGTCATCTTCCTCATTGGGATCATTGTTGCCAATGTACCTGAGGGATTGCTCGCAACAGTAACGGTGAGTGGAGTTGGAAAAAGGTTGACTTGAATAAGTAACCTGTGTGGTACTTCAGGAAGTGGAGTGCTTCATGATCAGTGGATGTTCACAAAGGTGAATCTGAAGTCCTGTAGGTATTGTATGTGGTAAGTGTATAGGGCTAGCTTTTATAAATGCATTATATTTGGACCAGTTGTGTAGATGACTATCAAATGCTGCAGTTGTTCATCTAGTGATGGTGGATATCTGTTAGACCTTCACAGAGGCTTGGAATTGCAGAACTAAGTGAGCAAAGCTAGTTGCAGAGCTGTCTTCCTCCCCTCTTTCTGTGGTGGTGAGAGGCTTTCCCACTGTACTTCTGATATGAAGTTTCTACATGCGTTTCCAACCCTTGAGCACCACTGGAGCATCCAGAAGTTTCTCTGTTGCCCTTCCTGGCAGAGGTTCTTCTAAGTTTTGTCTCCCTAAAAGGCAGAGAGAGTGTCTGGTTGTCATTCTCTGAAGCAGATGGTGATGGTTAAAGGCAGAGGTTTCCATGCAGCCTTGAGCTGCGGAGCAGCGCTAAGATTGGGAATGAATTGCTGGGAGTGAGAACCACACAGCTTCTGGAGAGAAGGGCTAGCCAGAGCTGCTTGTTTCTTTTATCACTAAACTGCTGCGCAATCGCCAGAACTATTCTGGGATATTTTTGTATAAGGCATGCCTCCACCTATTTTAAGAGCACTGTGATTAGGGTACTGTGACTTCGACTAGAATCTTAGTCCAGGTTGTATTAATTCTTTTCTAATCCACTGAGAAGCAGGAGGCTGAAACCTCTTGAGTCCTTTTCTGGAGTTCTTGTGGAGAAGGAATTGTCATTTAAACCCAGCAGCTGGGCCTAAAAACCGTATTCACCTTGCCAGTGCAAAATAGCTAGGTAGTCACTGTAGGGCACAGAGGGTTGTCATTCCATGCCAACAGTGAGTTGGGTGGCACTGAATTAATGCACTAGCACATCCAACCTATCTGTCTTCCTTGTCTCCAGGTATGTCTGACACTAACAGCCAAGCGTATGGCTCGTAAGAACTGTTTGGTGAAGAACCTGGAAGCTGTGGAAACTCTAGGTTCCACATCCACCATCTGTTCTGACAAAACAGGCACCCTGACACAAAATCGCATGACAGTTGCACACATGTGGTTTGACAATCAGATTCATGAGGCTGATACTACAGAGAACCAGAGTGGTAAGATCATCTCTTTGTACTTGAGGTGGCATCTCATTTGAAATAAAGCCTTCTGTGCAAGAAAGTTGTTTTGTTTTTTTAAGCTCTAGTTCATGATGCAGGGGGCTTCTAATATGGCCTACAATAAGCACTGAAAGGCTTCAGATAACCTACAGGAAATTCTACACTATGCTACAATTCTGTTTAATCCATGTATCTCCAACCTGCTAGCTTTGTTCTTATGACTTTTTTTTTTTTTTAATGAGAAATAAAAAAATTTGTTACTTAGATACATTAACTGTATTATATACTTTATATGTGGCTCAAGACAATTCCTCTTCACTCAGTGTGGCCCAGACAAGCCTGAAGACTAAATGCCTACGGTTTAATCCATCAACTGATTACAGTAATCCATAAACAGTAGGGGAACAAAAAAAACAACAAAAAAACCCATAGGGTCCTTTTTTTATCAATTGAGTTTTTTTGGAATTTGAAGGATGGTAGCATGGATGAGCGGTCTAAAGTGCTGGATTGAGGGTCCAGTCCATTTAGGTGTGTGGGTTTGAATCCCACCACTGCCAGCAGGTCTTTATGCCCCATTCCTGGAGGTGTTCAGGGCCAGGTTGGGATGGGGCCCTGGGGGCAGCCTGATCTTACTGGTGGCAACCTTGCCAATTACAAGGGATTGGAACTGGGTGACCTTAAAAGGTCCCTTCCAACCTGAGCCATTCTATAAGAAGGGGCTGACCATTTATTTCTACATACAGAACAGGCTTGCTTGCTGTTCTGTACTTCACAATACTGAATTACTTCTGCCAAAATGTACTTATCTTCAGTGATGCAGGCAGCCTTTCAAAGGGTGGGCAGGAGAGGTGTTGTCCAGTCTCAAGTCATTATCAGGGACATGGACTGAAACTTTACATGTTGAGGTAAACAGTTACCCTTGACCAAAGGTTTTCCTAGAACATCGTGGTTATGGTAGTAATAATTAAGTGGTTCTAAGATTTATCAGCCTCTTGAGGGAATTTCCTGGTAAAGAATTTGAAATCTCAGCATGTCGTAAAGTTAAGAGGTACTTACCTCTCCCAAGCTATGAGTACTACAGCCCAATTCAGGAGTTTCCTAGCTGTCATCTACCTTTGAAAGGTTGTGCTTGCAACACATTACTGGCATTACCTTTTTGCAGTGGTGCTGCTGCTGTTCCCTGTCCCCCTCCTTGCAGTCACCTCAAAAGACTGCTGCTTGTCCAAACTACTTAAAGCTGATTTTGTTGGTTTTAGGTCTTCAACACTAGTGCAAAGTAATAAACTATAAATAAAGTGTTACTTGAAAATGTTCTGTCTTGGTTTGGAAATGTTTGGCTTGGCTGCAGTGGAATAAACATAGAAGGCTTCTCTTCATGGAAAATGTATTGACTTATCAGTTAACTGTTCATCTCTCTTGAAGCCAACTCAAGAGGCTTGAGAAAAGCAGTGTCTCTGTACTTAAACTGTTCCTGTGGCAGCTGTTTCATCTAGTTCCTGGGTGATGAATAAAATAAGACAATCTGAAGGGGGATCTAGTACCCTTCCTTAGGATAGGGATGGGGGAATGAAGTAGCTGTAGTGTGCTAATGGGCTTTGAGTGAATCTCCTCTTTCTGAGGTAAACTCTTTTGCTGTTACTCTTCTTGAGTGTTGAATTTGTAGCTTGCTTTGGTTGATGACACTCTTCCTCTGTTTTCAGGTGCTTCCTTTGACAAGAGTTCAGCTACTTGGACTGCTCTGTCTAGAGTTGCAGGTCTCTGCAACCGTGCTGTGTTTCAGGCCAACCAGGAAAATGTACCAATTCTCAAGGTAAGTTCCTGAAAGGAACAATTGTCCTGTTCCCTCCCTGCCCCCCGCCCCCCCCCCCCCCCCCCCCCCCCACACTTCTGCATTAGTGGTAGTGAGATTAAACTTCACGAGTCACAAGAAACTTTAAAGTAGAGGCATCTGCCACTCTTGATTTTATTTTCTTTTTTTTTTTCCTGAGGCCTAACACTTCAGGAGATTTGCGATGTGTGGAGGAAATGGAACTAGAACGATACTGTATCTAGCAGACTCTTTGCCATCCACTAGTAACTACAGCTTGAGCGAGATCAGATACTTTGATCAGAACAGGAAAGACCTGAAAGCTTTTCTAGGCAGTTTCTACTGTCTGCTTGCTCTCTTCTTATATAGAAACTGAGACTGGTCTGAGATGAATGTACTTCAAAAATATATGCGTATTATTGATATGTTCTGCCTTCTGTGGTGAGTTCATGGGAATGTACTTTTTAATAGTTCTCTTTTTTCCTCAGAGAGCAGTAGCAGGAGATGCCTCTGAATCTGCACTTCTGAAATGCATTGAACTGTGCTGTGGTTCTGTCAAAGAAATGAGAGAGAGGTATCCCAAAGTGGTGGAAATACCATTTAACTCTACCAATAAGTACCAGGTAAGCATGTCCTCTCTTGAGAGAGACACTTTGTGAAGTGCTTAAGCAAGTTGGTATGCACACCACTTCAACATTTCTGATTTCAAAATCGTGTCTAGTTGTTACTGCTTGTAGACTGCTCAAGTCCCCTAGCTCCAGCATAAGAGCTGCTGGAGCTGCCTTATCACTAAGGTGTCAGCTGCTGGATGATCAGACATGTTTCCCACCTGTGCAGCAGTAGTGCACAGAGAATGAAAGAACATTGGTCTGGGAGTATCAGTGAACTACAGGGAAGCGATCTTAGAGGTGAAGCTAAGATTCAAAAGGCCTTTGCTTCATCTGTGGTTATATGGTAATGTTAAATACTATGTAGATGTACTTTACTTTGCACAACTCCTCAAAGTGTGGATGGATGAAAGGTAAAGCAGAAAGTCAGAAACAGCCTTGATCTACTGCAGTTCCAAGTCACTAAGTAAAGGTGATTACTCATGGCATTTTCAGTACATGTCTAAAAGCTTTCATTTTTTCCATCCTAGCTGTCTATCCACAAGAATGCAAATCCATCAGAATCTCGTTACTTGCTGGTGATGAAGGGAGCTCCAGAGAGGATCTTGGATCGCTGCGACAGCATTCTTATTCATGGGAAAATGCAACCCTTGGATGAGGAAATGAAAGATTCTTTTCAGAACGCCTACCTTGAGTTGGGGGGTCTTGGGGAGAGAGTACTGGGTAAGGAAAAACAGCTTTAATAATAAAAAGATTTGTTTCTCGCTCTCCTGCGCGGAGTCACCATTGATTAGGTGGAGCATTGTACTTCATTCCTGCGGTGTAACCATAGTGTTGAGACAAGGTCATTTCAGCAATTCATTTAGGAGCAACCCTGCCTTTTGCCTTTAATCTAAAAGGCAGTCTGCAGGGTCTTGTCTTGCCTAGCAGCTGGGTTGCCTGGCTCAAAATGAAGTAAAATACTTAGGACCTTCAATCTCCATGGGGTTACATCATATTAGACTTGCTCCGCTGCATGTGAACCATACTGTGTCTGGGTACCTAGCAACGGCTATTAGTTATCAGAATATAAGCATGACTG
Organism: Alectoris magna; assembly: GCA_030625065.1. Classification (NCBI taxonomy): domain Eukaryota; kingdom Metazoa; phylum Chordata; class Aves; order Galliformes; family Phasianidae; genus Alectoris; species Alectoris magna. The sequence goes on from CM060560.1 coordinate 116,314,701, forward strand.
CTGTCTCAATAGCCCTGGCTAAACCTCTGGCACTGTCCTGTTGTTATTGCTTAGCTGTTTGCAGAAGCAGTAAGTGTTCACTGTCTGCTTCCCAATAGGTAGGAACAGAATAAACTTGGGTTTTGATGTGTTGCAGGATTCTGTCACTTGGCTCTGCCTGATGACCAGTTCCCTGAAGGCTTCCAGTTTGACACAGACGAAGTAAACTTTCCTGTAGAAAAACTCTGCTTTGTAGGATTGATGTCTATGATTGACCCTCCTCGTGCTGCTGTGCCAGATGCTGTTGGCAAATGCAGGAGTGCTGGGATTAAGGTAGCTGCTTCTTGGGCTGTGAGAAACACTTTGCTTTAAACCTGTGGATACAAAAGGCTTTCAATACTCTGAAAGGGGCTGTAATGTGGATGAAGGGAATTACTGGTTAAGTTGTGTGCTACTTCAGGCTTCACTGCCAAGTTAAATTTAAGTGGTTGTATATTACTAATTTAAAAAAAAAAAAAAAAAAAAAGCTAGATTCCAAACTTGGTGGGTGGTGTCTGCCGGTGCCCTGGTGTCCCAGAGTGTGTGATTTGGCTCGGGTGTGTTCTGAACATACCACAGTATTAAGATGAAGGAGCAAAAAGCATGGATTGGAAAATGAACTGGAGATATGTTGGCTCCAGATTATCTGGCTCTCTTAAATGGGTAACACAGTAATGTGCCTGTATTTCAGGCTTGCCGTGTGCCGGGACTCGCTTATGGAACAGAAGCTGCGCGGCTTCTGCAGTCTGAAGGAATTCTGTCTGTTGGGCAGTGCTGCTCTAGGCAAGGCTTTCACAGCGGTCTGTGTTCCAGGTTATCATGGTTACTGGAGACCATCCGATCACAGCCAAAGCCATTGCCAAGGGTGTTGGCATCATCTCTGAGGGCAATGAAACGGTGGAAGATATTGCTGCTCGACTCAACATTCCTGTCAGCCAGGTCAACCCAAGGTACTGATGGGGAAAGCTAAAGCTTTTCAAAGGATGAAGCATTTGCCTTTCTCCTTGCCTCGGGTAATCTCTTAGCATCTTTCCCCAGACACAGAAAGCTTGACTTCTGCTAGCTGAGCATGTTGTGGCTCTTCGGCATCTCACATGAGTTATGCAAAGAATGCACAACACCGTCTTGAATGTGTGGCTCTCTTATGCCTGGGGAGTAGTTAGGATTAAGTCCTATATGGAAAACTCCATCAGTTTCTTCCTTTCTTGGAGCCATAGCTGCCTATGATCTGTCCCCAAGATGGGGGGAAGAACCCTGTGACTGGATGGAGAGCACAAGCTCTGTGTACGAGGCAGAAAGGAATAGCTAGATAGAAGCATGGGGGAAGAAAGATGGCTACCTGGGACTATTTTGAGCAGTGAGGCTGCAGACCTGAAACAATGTATTCATTCCTGTGATTTCAGTTTTTCTAGTGGAGGTTAAGTTGTCGTTTGTCCCCCCAAATACTTAGTCAAGGTCCTTTAGGAAGATAGCTTAAAGGTTCATGGAGAAAATTCTGGCAGGAGGAAATAATTTGTGTAATAGCCTGTTTAGTTTGCATAGTGACTGCAAAAAGTAAAATTGGCTTAGCTTTTTTATACCATTGAGAGAAGAGTTAAAACACTATGATGAGTGTTTTAGAGTTAAAACACTATGTATGAACTTGATCACTCCGTGCCCTTGCTCTCAGACTGTGCTGGGTCTGACTGCAGGTAGGCAAACAGAGTGGGACAGTGGCTGGCGGGAGGAATAGTAGCTACTGACCAGCAATAAGCGGGATAAGTGTGAAGATGGAGCTCTTAGGGGTTAAAGCTTGCCTTGACAGCCTAGTGCAGAACTGAGGCGGCCTAAGAAAATGTGCTTTGGCATAAGTGGGCTGTTTTAGGAAGGCTGCTCTGTCTCTTGCTTAGCTTGACCCAGCCTGTGTTTGGGCTGGAGGACAGCCATGTAGCTTTTAAACCGTAAACAGAGACAACCTGTGGGATGCTGAGGGATGATGAGTATTGTGACTGACTTCTCCCTTTTACTGAAGGTAACTTCACAGCCTAGCAGTGCAGGCTGGGGATTGCCATGCTGTGTGACTGAGCATATCAACAGCTGCCTGTAAGGATGGGGAAGTAATTTCCCTGTCTAAACTGTCTGATGTCACTATCTGCATGACAGTCCCCTTGACCAATAAGAGATGGCATACTGGATTAGAGGTGGTATTTTGTTCTAGCATGCAGGGTGCCAAACCAGTCTAAATATAACATCTGCTTTTGTTGCTGAAGAGAGTAAAACAGACTGAACTGTCATAGCATGACCTCCCTGAAAAGACAAATGTAGATCAGTCTGTTTGAAAAAAAGGTTGCTTGAGGAAGTCAGCTGCCTGAGCCTTGGGGTCCTTTCTTGCAGGGATATTAAGAGCTGGCAGGGGAGGAGTGGGGAAGGATCTGTGTATGCCTTCATGTCTTAAAAAACAAAACAACAATAACAAAAAATCCCAAGGTAATTAGATTGCTTATGGGGTTTTGTCTGTTGTTTGATACTGCCTTGTTGTCTTCTGCCTTGTTGCCCATCTGTCGTTAGACTTGGAGCATCAGGCTTTAATACAGATGCTGTCTGGACTGGTGTTTTGTTGCACACAACAGGGATTTGATCTTTACCTAGAGCACTGATAAGCCATAGCTTTATGGGGCAAAGACAACTAATAAGGAAGTTTCACTTGACTTAAAACCTCTGCTTGCCTTTTGATTGCAGGGATGCTAAGGCATGTGTTGTTCATGGCTCCGATTTAAAAGACATGACTAGTGAGCAACTGGATGACATCCTGCTTCACCATACAGAAATAGTCTTTGCCAGGACATCACCTCAGCAGAAGCTTATAATTGTGGAAGGCTGTCAGCGCCAGGTAAGACACAGGAGACCAAGGATTTAATCAGAATAATCTCCGGGTATGCAAATAAATTGCCAAACAGTGTTGCCTTCTGAAGGAGCGTGGCTTAGTTGCCCTCAGAAAAAGGTCCAAGACTAGACCTCAGTCTTCCTCAGCAGCCTTGAGGCTGTTTCACAGTACATACAAGTCTTGCAGATGCGCAGTTAGTGCTGAAACTTTCATCTGATCCTAGCACCGTTATCAATACACTTACTTCTTAAGTGCTCTGGAAGTACTTGGGAGAGGTGGGTTTGACATGGCTGTAATTCTTCCAAGCACCTCCTTTGGAGGGAGCAGTATGGTTTTCTGATAAGCCTGATCAAAGAACCTAAAAGGTGTGGGATGAGGCTGAGCAGAAACAGCTGTCTCTTCGTAACAGTGAAATGTTTTGTATGCTTCGTCTCCTGGAAGACAAGACAAACCTCCTCTAACCCCAAATGTTACATAAAGGTTTCCAGTCTCTACCTTTTTCTCTTTGTGACTAGGGTGCCATTGTAGCGGTCACAGGTGATGGTGTGAATGATTCCCCAGCCCTGAAGAAGGCAGACATTGGTGTTGCTATGGGTATTGCTGGCTCAGATGTCTCCAAGCAGGCAGCTGACATGATTCTGCTGGATGATAACTTTGCCTCTATTGTCACTGGGGTTGAAGAAGGTGAGTTCGTAACTGCAGTTGTGTCTAAAAGCTTGTGGGTGCGTCAGCAATGTTACAGATTCCTTCTGAAATAGAAATTCCTGGAGGGTTTCTCTCTACTGAATCTTACCTCCATTACAAGTGTTTTGAAGGAGGGAGAGGGACTTCCTTCTTCATTAAATCCTCTCCCTTTCCCTGGAACAAGCCTGATATTTCAGGACAGCTACCAGTAGGGAAGCAATTAGGTGACAATAGCTGCTTTGTTGCTCTGACTTGTCACTGTTACTCTGCAGTCATCTCCGGATGGAGTCTGACATGTTTTCCTCTCAATAGTAATAGCTCTTAAAGAGGAACAGAAGAGGGGGTACCTTCAGAGCTCTTATTTGATCTCCAGAAAGCAAGACTTAATATCATACCTCGAGTATAAGGATTGTCGTAACCAGAAAATGGTAGTTTGTATAGGTGATGACATACTTGATATACACAGGCCTTGTTACCTTGTAGAGCACCCTTAAATGTATAAGAACTCTTCAGTTTATTGCAGTAGCGTTTTACTTTTCCTTGTTACCACTGAAGCTGCCTGTGATCTACTTCTGCTGCTAAGCAAGGGTTATGCTTGTCTTTTCCCTGCTTCAGGGCGCCTGATCTTTGATAACCTGAAGAAGTCCATTGCTTACACCTTGACCAGTAACATTCCTGAAATCACGCCTTTCCTGATCTTCATCATTGCAAACATACCCCTCCCACTGGGGACAGTCACTATCCTCTGCATTGACTTGGGCACTGACATGGTGAATGCCTTTTTTTTTTTTTTTGTCTCAAAAAGAAATGTGGATTTCTAGTACTCTTAAAAAAAAAAAAAAAAAAAAATAGTAGAAGGAAAATGTTCATATACAGTTTTCTTTAGTGCTCAGATTATAAATATGTGACAACTCAATACTTATTGGCTCACCACATCTGAGCATCCTTTCCTTGTCTGTAAGGACAAAATGGGGAGGGTGGAAGAGTGGGGAGGTCCTCACCTAAATGCTATGTGTAGAGTTTTGGGGCCATACTCTTTCTCAGGCTGAAAATGTGAGGCAGGGGTGGCTGTGTACACTGGCAAACAGAAGTGGTTCTAACAGCCTTATACCATCTCCAAAGGTCCCTGCTATCTCCCTGGCGTATGAGCAAGCAGAGAGTGACATCATGAAGAGGCAGCCAAGAAATCCCAAAACAGACAAGCTGGTGAATGAAAGGCTGATCAGCATGGCCTATGGGCAAATTGGTAAGCTGGTCTGTTTTCTCTGGCACTGACCTGGACTTTAGTGGTAGCAAGGGTTATGTGCCCTTGTGAGTTGGTGACTGTTCTGCTTATTTTGGTAGGGTTGAGGTTTGGGCTGCATAAACCAGAGCCTGTTGGGATCTTGCTCTGATTCTGCCCCCGCAGCACATAGCGGTATCTTGTGCAGTGTGATCCACTGAGTTGCTTTCACAGTAATTTTATTTAATTGCATAGCGCGCTGTAAAGGAGCTGGCTGACAACCAGCTCTCCTCTGGTTCAGACTTGTTTAGCAAGAACATAGATCTCATTGTTTGTTTAATTAGAAGTAAAGGATTCTTTCCAGCATATCCCTAAACACACAGTATTAGGAACCTTGATTAAAAGCGGCTTCAGAGACGTGCCCAGTTCACAGGATAGGAGCTCACGCTTAATTGCGGCAGACCTTGGGAACCTTCTTGACTGTTTTTTGCAAAGGTTGGGGTGGGTGAGGCTTAATGAGAATACAAAGGGAGTTTTATCTGCTGTCCTTTGCAGCACAGAGCAGAACAGAAGTAACTCTGTACGAAATTGGGAGCGGAAACTGCTCAGTAGAAGAGTTGCAGTTGAGTTTGATGTTACCGTGAGCTACTTCTATGGCTGTCGCTTGAGACTGAACTTCAGAAAGTGGTCGAGGTCTCCAACAAACTGCATTCTGTTACAATTGCACTGAGCAGTCGATTCATCAGTTTTATTCTACTTTTTATCTGTTCAGGTATGATCCAGGCCCTTGGAGGTTTCTTCACCTATTTTGTAATCATGGCAGAGAATGGGTTCTTGCCTTCTGGGCTACTAGGGATTAGACTTCAGTGGGATGACCGATGGATTAATGATGTTGAAGACAGCTATGGACAGCAATGGGTATGTTCGGAGGCACAGTTCAGAGGCCATCAGCCAGAAAACTAATGTCTGCTGGACTAGTGTTCACACCAGAAAGTAAAGGTGACATGTCTTAACAAATTGCTCTCTGCTTTGTCTGTTTCTTAGACCTTCGAGCAGAGGAAAATTGTGGAATTCACTTGCCATACAGCCTTCTTTGTCAGCATTGTGGTTGTGCAGTGGGCAGACTTGATTATTTGTAAGACCCGAAGGAACTCTGTTTTCCAGCAGGGGATGAAGTAAGTAGGGTTATCTGTGGAGGATTTAGAGTGGGACTGCAGGGTATGGCATTCTAGTTCTTCATCCCATCAATGACTGGGCATCTTGGTGTATATGTCTTGAGCAGTTCTATGCCTTGATAACAGATGAAAGAGGAGCTAAGTATCTCTTGTATGATCTGCTGCGGTCTGCCAGGATGAGCCAAAATGAAGTGTTGACGTTAGTGGGAAGCTAGCTCAAATCAAATGACATTGGTGGGGGGGGATATTCCAGCACAGCAGTTTTTTTTGTGGTAGCAAAGTAGCTGAGGCCTTAATCTGGTGAATCCCAACTACTTTTTGAACTTTTGATGAAGGCAACTGGTGGCTGGTACCATTGTGCATTAGACTCTAGAGTCATAACAGACCCTTCAGATATCTGAGCCGTCAGGTTGGATCATCTGATAGTTCCCACCTGGTGGTCTTCTGGCCTAGACCAGAATGTCTGTCTCCCTTCACTACTATATGGTAACTAGGTGGGCTTTAGAATGCTATCCACAAGAATACTTTGTCCCTGACTGCTTTCCTGTTTCTACTAGGAACAAGATCCTAATATTTGGTCTCTTTGAGGAGACTGCTCTAGCTGCTTTTCTGTCCTACTGCCCTGGGATGGATGTTGCTCTAAGGATGTACCCTCTCAAGTAAGTTGCATCTTGTTGCTTGTGCATCAGGCTGCAGCACAGAACAACAGTGTTAAGTGGGGAAATAAGTAAGAGTGCTTATAGAACATGAAACCAACTCTTAACACAGAAGAACTCAGTCTAGAGGGAGTGAGTGAACTTCTGTTACGGTGTGACACCCTAGAAACTTGCTTTTCTTTATTGCCTGTGGAATACTTAAGGGGCACTGAACAGCAAACTCCCTTAGTAACTAGCGGCACAACCTCTATATTAGTGTTGTGGTGCAGCTGCTCTTATACTTATATGGTAGTATTCTAAGGGGTGAGAGACTGCACCTCCAAAGAAAGCAATTCAACTGACTAGAAAACGTAAGCCAAGTATCCCTTCTTTACTAAATGGTCATGACATTTTGTGCCTTCCAAAGAATTTGCACAAAGTCTTCTGAAAGGGGCAACCCCGTAAGTGCAGATGGATCAGTTGGTGCGTAGTAACTTTCCTAATAGTTGAGAGAGTGCCAGCATCTTGACTGTTGCCCAACAGCATTGCAACACTTCATGGCAGGGTTTAGTCTTGAACAGGCTTTGAACAGTCCTGTCACTTAACTTTCATGAAATCCTGATGGCAAAAACTCCTGGTATGTTTTACATTCCATTCACAAGTGTTGTTTGGAGTTCGAAGTGTTAGCATTTCCTAACAAGAAAGCTGGCATCTGCCCAGTGCCTGCGGCAGCTGGATGATAATGCTTATAAGGGAAACCAATGCAGTTTGAGCAAGGCCATAGGTACAAAGGTTACGTGTACTGAGAGGAAATGTAGCTGGATTAATGGTGGGGAGGTGCTGGTACGGAGATGAACAAAGATGCTGTGACCCACCTTGTCTTGGAATGAATATCCAAAAGTGGATTAACCTATTGCAGCGAGAAGGTGGTAATTCTTGGCCTGGAGGGTTCTCGCTAAGCCACAGTCTTGTGGGAATGGGTATGCTGGCAAGCTGATGCTTGCCTGCCTTCAAGATCTACATTCTTCTGTGCCATCGTTTCAGAGCTCTGCTGGGCAAAGGGTGTCTCCACTGTCTGTGTTTTCATTGTCTCTTCTCCCAAACAGGCCAACCTGGTGGTTCTGTGCCTTCCCGTACTCCCTCCTCATATTCCTCTATGATGAAATCAGAAAACTCATTATCAGACGCAACCCTGGTGGTAAGCATATGTTGTTGGTCTGTTTCTTTCCCCACCTCTGCTGCTCAGCGACCCCCTGGTGCTGAGCATCACATGAGGGTGTACTGCTATTTTACCTTCTTTGCCCAGCTTGAGCTGCTTATTCTGCAGTGGGCTACAAGGCAGTTCTTCTCTCCACCTTGGAGGCTTGCTAGCATGTTTCCAACGTGAAGTGTGGTTGGTTCAAATTAAGGACTCTGTCCTTCTGTCTTTTCCTTGAGTATATGGAAGTATCAGTACACTGAACTAAGGGAAAGACTAATGCTTTTGGGTGGTGTAGGAAGTCAGAACAACACTTGAAAGCTGCACCACATGAACAATCTGGAAAGGGTTTCTATTATATGACCAGATCCCTTTCTAGCACGGGATTACAAGTGCAAGTTTTCAGAGCCTGAAAGTAGCTGTCGTGAACTTTATGGCCAGTCAGCCTTAAGACCAACTCCTCCTTACTTTTTCTTTTAGGTTGGGTGGAAAGAGAGACTTACTACTAAAAAGCGCCTGTAGAGCATTCCACGCACAGCCCACACCACCTCTCCATCTCCTCTGTGTGTGTGTGTGTACTTCGTCTTTGCAAGTGCAGAATTGGACCTGAAACTGAAGGAAGCATGAAGAAACATGGACTGGAGGAGAAAGCAAGGGGGAGGAACAGGGTGGGGGGAAATATCAGACCATCAGTCCATGGAGGTGGGAGATTGAGTAGGCTCATCCGCCTTTGTTTTTGTAAAAGGAAACAGAAGATTTTATATATGGATTTTTACGAATAAAGATGGATTCTAAGAGGATGCCCCCATATTGTTGTAGGCAGATGTTTTTCCTCAAGGCATAAACTGGTTCAGGGGTGTGGTGCTAACACTATATGCTTTTAGCCCTTGGCTTCCCATTTTTATAGCTGGAGACAGCATGTGAAGCTTCCATGCTGTAGCTCGCTGCCTAACAGGACAAACTCTTGCAACCAGTTGCATGTCAGTACCTTAAACACAGGAAACTTCCTGGTTTCTGTAACTGCATCTTGGCTGCTTTCTGGAAAAAGACTTCTGCCCTGTATCTCTAGCATCAAGTGCAAAATCCTGGAGGCTAAGTATCTGCTCTGGCTCTGATCTGCTTGCTGGGTTTAGAATGGGGCATGCTGCATGCACTCGCTGGTCTGAGCATGTACCAGCATGCCGCTTGCCCCACTGCTACAGGCTTTGTGTCTCAGTAGAGTTAGACTCATTACCAGTTTCATGCCCTACCTATCTTGCAAAGCTTTCCGTTTCCCTCTCGAGTTTGTTCTGTTCTCAGAGCTATCTAGCCCTAGCTCTCAACGTTTCTTCCTCTGAGTTGACTGAGAATGTGGAAGAAGAGTCATATACTCTCAATATTTCAATTTGGGCAAAATTGCAAGCCTCATGATGGTTTGAGTAAAGCAATACTGTTATAAGACATTTCTTACCCGGGCTTTGGGCTGGAGTGGGTTGTGCTGTTTCACTGGATTCCCAGCTATTTACCATATATTTTGATATAAGTGTTAATGCTTGTATGGTTGGCTGCTGAGAGCTCAGTGGGAGGAGTGGCCTTTTGCACGTGGACAGTCAGCATCTTGGAAGTCTTTAACTTCGTGTTACTTATGCCACTGTGCTTAAGCCACGTGAAGGTTCTTCTGGCTCTCAATTGTATTCCTGAACTGCTGGTTCTGTTGGATATGCATCTGCCTCTGCAAGGGGTTGCACTAAACCACAGCACTGAAAGGATCTGTGGTTAAAACTCATGTTGTCATCATCTTTCCTGTTTTTTGTTTTTTTCTTGTTTTAAAGCTCAGTCACTTATCTCTCACTGTAGACTTGTGAGCAGCTTTAAGTGCTCAAAAAGAAGTTGGGGAGGTAGAAAGTGAGAGGCTGGAAGTGGAACAATCTAACTTGTCTTAGATACTCTAATGTGGAACCCTCACTTGAAAATTATATGGGGGGGGGGGGGGAAGGGGGAAAGTCCTCAATCTGTTTGAGTCTACCTGTGCCAACAGTGGAATCGATAGAATTGTGGCTGAGGTGATCTTAGCTGGGAACTGGGAGATAAGCTGTACTAAAGGGAGGAAGAAAGAAGGGGGATGTTTTGCTGGCTTTGCTGATGATGGAGCAATGGAGGTAGAAATGACACTTGCTCCATCCACGTTACACCTTAACTTTTTGGTTAGTCCCTGAGACTTTCTCAGAGTCCTATTACAAAGAAATTGCAAAATGTGCCTTGCTGTCTGATGCTGTCAAAAATAAAGAAGGAACCTGTTCTTCCTTCCCTGGCGTTTCAGCGTTCAACACCTTTAGGAGTGGGACTCTCAATAAAATGCGTAGGTGAGAAGGGACAACTGGAGGTTTGGCTATTGATTAATGAAGACCTGCATCAGTGTGTGGTCAGATTGGTACTATTGAGCTGAGGTATGAATATCTACAAGGAGGATGGGGGGCACGCACCACCAATCCAGGGGCATCTTGGGTTCTCTGCTCTGTTGTTTGTCAAGTCTAAATTGTGAGCTCCTGAAAGAAAACTGCCCTGGAGCCAAGCATAGAGCAACCACTGGTTAATGTGGCCTTCCAGTACTTGAAGGGACCATATAAACAGGAAGGGGAATGGCTGTTTACAAGGGTGGATAGTGATAGGACAAGGGGAATGGTTTTAAACTGAGGGGAGGTTTAGGTTAAATATTAGGAGTTTTTCACTCAGAGGGTGGTGATGCACTGGAACAGGTTGCCCAAGGAGGTTGTGGATGCCCCATCCCTGGAGGCATTCAAGGCCAGGCTTGATGTGGCTCTGGGCAGCCTGGTCTGGTGGTTGGCAGCCCTGCACATAGCAGGAGGGGTGAAACGAGATGATCCTTGTGGTCCTTGTCAACCCAGGCTGCTCTACGATGCTAAAGGGGGCTAAAATTGGGGAAGCCAGAGTACAAATTTTAGTCTAAAAAGGTACAGGTGGCCTGTACACCTTTCTTGTATAACTTTGGAGACGTGGTCCTGGGAGGTCATGAAACTGCATGAATGAGGCCAGGCACATGCTTCCCTCCGCAGTGCGGAAACAAACTGGATCTCAATGCAAGTTCCAGCAGCTTTCTCCATGCAGAGGCCAACGTGGCAGCAGTATTTTTACCCTGTTCCAAGTATAGAGTCAGCATCTGTTGCTCAGGACTGTATAGCCACTGCCACACCAAAGCAGAGGCACGGAATTGCTCTCTGCCAGGCAGAGCAACAGCTGAGGTCTCATGGTGTCCAGCTTAAGATCTGCAAGACTAGTATTACCTTATCCCCTATGATTTTTTTGCCATTGGAATGTACAGCCTGCAGTACTGGGTTCCTAAAGCCTTCAGAAAGGTTTCCCGATCAGGACTGGTTTAGACTGGGAGTGACTGAAACGGAGGGTGTGATGGTGTTCTGCCCATGTGCTGAGGCTGTGCTGGTTCCTTCAGCAGAGTCAGGCCCACACATGGATGTTCTCATTTCATGACCCTCAGGCCACAGTGGGTGTGCTCAGCTAGAATGACCATTGTGAAGGTGACATGGGCTATGTCACAGAGAACTGGGCACCACTCAGAGGGTGCAGCTTGGAGCATTCCTGCTGAACTGACCGCATGAGAGGACGCCATGTCAGCCAGCCTCTGTGAGAGTTCAACACAATGCCCCATCCCCAAGGTATTTCTATCTCACTTGGTCACCCCAGCCCCACACAGCTTTGACTCAGCACTCTCCTGTGTGTCCATAACTGAGAGGCTGCCTTGCAGCCCACCAGGGATTTTGGGACACCAGCTCAGCCACCCCCCTGCAGACAAGAAGTTTTAGCTGACTGGGGTAAGGGCTTGCTCCACCTTAGGAGGAAGGTGAAAGCTCAGCTGGAAGCGACCTGAGTGCTGCACGGGTGCCAGGCACGGAGGTTTAACCACTGCCTGGTGGCAGGTGGGCTGGGCACAGGTCTGGCACAACCAGCAGGAGCTGGAGCACCTTGAATACTGCTGGCAGCCGGCTCTGCGTCTTGGCACTGCCAGTAGTATTTTGGGCCCTGGCCACACACGGGTTTTTGTTCTGCCCTTTTTCACACAACTTATCGGCTCTAGGGCTCCCTTCTGTTTCCTGCTCCGGAGCTGGAAGCTTCCCAAGATGTGCTGCTATGTGCTGTTTCCTCTGTGGTGGGGTGGCTTTCTTAGAGGATCAGGGATTGGTTTGGAAACCAGCTCTGATCTTCAGAGCGGTCAGACATCCTCGACCAAGGGAGGACAAAGGTGTTGGAGCAAATGTCTGCTTGGCAATCCTTGCACTGGGAGACCCACAAGGCCTGCGTAGCACTCACTGCAGCTCTTCAGTGCAATGGGTGCTCGCCATGTGGCTGACTCTCCTTTCATCCTCAGATGCAATTCTGGTGGCAACAGCCTCTCCTTTATGTCTACAAGGAAGATGTTGCATGAGATGCCTGTAACTCACCCCCTCCCTGCCAGCACAGGGGTCCCAAAATAGCAACAGTTGCTGGGAAGATGGGTGCAGGAAGGCTCCCAGAGGGCAAAGTTCATTTAGAGGGAAGAGGTGAACTAGCCCATCCTGGGGACTTGTTCAACTCCATGCCTCAAGGACCAGGCATTTTTCTGCCAGGCCTGACCATGGGGGGCAGCTCCACAGCTCTCTGCTGACTCCATGGCATGGAAATGAGAAGAGGATCAAACACCCCCCTCCAAACTATTCAGCCTTTGGATTAGCCAAAGCATGGAGCAGATTAACCCCAATTAGGTGGAGGTGTGTAAACAAAGACTACCGCAGAGCACTCAGCCCTTCAGATGGACTCCCCAGGCGGTGGTATCAGGGTAGGCCAGGCAGCTCCAGCTCGCAGCTCCCAAGTTATGTGGGTGCTCAGGGCCCACTGTGCTGTTTCTCAAACTGTGCCTGCTTCAGGCATTGCTCTTTTCCTGTGTTCATTACCAGGCTCCATGGCTCCTCCTCCATCTTACTCGTGCCCCTGGGCTCTGCTGAAGAAAGGTGTGGTGGAGGGTCCATGTTTATGGGGAGATGCACTCAGAATCATAGAATCAGAATCATAAAGGTTGGAAAAGACCTCACTCCCACCATGCTCGCTATGTCCTTCACTGCCACATCCCATCCGTACATTTCCTGAACACCTCCAGGGACAGTGACTGCACTGCCTCCTTGGGCAGCTGTGTCACTGCCTCACCGCTCTTTCTGAAAAGAAATTTCCTAATATATATCCAACCTGAACCTCTCCTGGTTCAACTTGAGGCCATTTCCTCTCATCCTATCGCTAGTTACCTGGGAGCAGCCACTTCTCTCCCCATCTCTTTCATCACACTCATCTTTCCTCCAGTGAGATCATCCGTCTCCCAGCTTCTTTCATCTGGTTTCCCCAAACACAGCACCACCGTCACCCATGTAACCTTTTGAACCCCTGACTCCTCCAAGGACTGGAAAGCAAACACAGAGAGTTTGCCCAGCTCTCACAACAGCAACGTTGGTGTCTCATATTTCCGTCATTCCTTTCACTTTAAAAGGCCCCACATTTCCTGCAGGGTGCACACAGAGATTCCCTCCACTTCCAGGAGGCTTGCACTGCTGTCAGGCAAACGGCCAGCTCAAACCGTCAGGGCTGGGAGGTTCAATCAGGAGGCAGATACTGAAAATCCTCTCTCCAGTGAAATGCCAGGGGAACTTTCCTACAGCAGCTGGAAAAAGCCACGCTTTCCTTAGGATCACGGGATGACGGTCTCCGCGTCGTGGAAAGTTTGTGTCACCCCTGTTGATTCAGGAGTGTGATGCATGGAGTTTGAGTGGCCAGCGGGACAGTGACCAGTGACGTGGATTTTTTTTTTTTTAAGTGTTAAAGAAAAAAAAGGATTCTTGATAGTGTTATCATTCATCCATATGGGCCCAAACCCACAGCTGGCTGAAATCACGATTAAGAAAAAGACATTGACTGCAATGGGTTTGGAGCAGCTGCAGGGAGTGAGTCCCAAGATGAACTGTGAAACCAATGCGCTTCCACTCCATTAAAAGTTTGTTTTCTGTCAAGGGTTACTTGCCTTGGTCCTCGTACCTGCCAGACACAGCATACTGCTTGCAGATTTCACAGCGAGGCAGACCCGGAGGCAGCAGGCAGTGTCCTTACAGGGATACAGCCTGGATTTTTGACTGTGCATCCTCATACCACTATGTCAGGCACCCTCACCCAGCTGTGCTGGGATGCCATAGAGCTAGCATGGGTTTCACACAGCCCCTCATACCCTGATTTGTACAGTAGCTGTCCAGGAAAATATTTCTCTCTCTCTCAGAGATGATGGATAATATCGGTGGGAAGGTTCAACCTCTACTCCCGTGCCACCAACATCTGTCTCTGACATCATGGGCTGAGGGAATGGGGATTGTTAAGTCAGGAGGAGGCTCAGGGGAGACCTCATCGCTCTCTCCAACTGCCAGAAAGGAAATAGTTTGGAGGAGGTTGGCTTCTTCTCCCAGGTAAAAGCAATAAGACAAGAGGGAACGGCTTCAAGTTGCACCAGGGGATGTTCAGGTTGGACATTAGGAAACATTTCTTCTCAGCAAGAGACTGTGATTCTATGATTCTATGACTTTTGGAGCAGCCCTGGTATTAGGTGGTGAGGTTCTAGTCATTTTCTCTCCAACTGCTGCCTGTCTTCATTACTCAACCTTATACACCTCATCTGGCTGAGGTAGGGTAACAGGGCTTCATTTCTGTCCAGCCAGCCATATATGAACACTGCACAGAGTTTACGCTGGCTTTGTCCCAAGTACAGGACAGACAGCATCCTACCCTGGGAGTAGCACAGCCATAAAGACTAGCTGCACAGAACTACCACCTCAAAAATCTAGAACCAACAAGTTTGTTCTCGTTTGCCCTTTGTATTGCATAGCTGTTGTGTATTTGATCTGACGTCAGGAATCGGGTTCACCACAACATCATCATCATCAGGCTACAGCCTGAGCTGGCTGCAAAGCTGTACCCATTATTCTCTGATATCCCAGAGCCTCACACTCTTCTCCTTACTGCAGACCATGGCACAGGAAGGGGTCATCAGCACTGCTGGCGTCCAGCACAGTTGGTCAAAACAGTGACCACCTGGAAATACAGAAGCATGATAGGAAAGGAAATTTAACACCAGAATGAGAATCCTCAGGAGCTGCTGGGTAGGATCTATTTCTGTCACAGATAGATTAGTCAAGGCAGGATCTTTAATGCCGCCACTGGAGATGTCCAGGCATGTCTTATATATAAAAAAAAAACAAACAAAGAAATAAATTTTATATATATATATATAATATATATATATATATATATATAACATTTTTTAAAATATATATATATATATTATAGCTACAGCTGCATAAATACAGCTACACAAATACCAAATACTTGTTTGCCTGACCATTTATTGGGCCTGAATAGGCTTGTCCCAGCATTGAGGCAAAGTACAACAACATTGGTGGGTTCTGCCCTCAGAGCCCTGCAGGCTCTGGGTGTCCTCCAGCAGCGGTATGGGAAGGGTGCAGCAGCCCTGGGGGCCAGGAGCTGCACCCTGTGCTCAGAAACACAGAGGTATTTTGACCAACAGTTTGTGGAAATGAGCTGAATTGCCAACTGCCCTGGGGAGCAGTTTAGGATGTGCCTTGTGGGGCCATAAATACATGATGGTCCCATAAGGGGAAAGCAAAGATTCCCAAAGCAGGTTTGGGAAAGGCACCCTGATGGAGTCGAGCAGGAGAAGGGAACACAGAAAACCCCCCTTTTTTTCCCCATAGCTTCACTCATACCAAGCCTGGAACAGTAAAAGTGTCTCAGTCCCTCCCTCAATTTTGGGCTAACTTTTGTTGTGCAAACCTAACAAGGTCTGCCCTGCCTTGCTGCATCTCACACATCCTTTGCACCTATGGCGAGTCCCACCTTGGAGCACTGCTCCTGATGCCCAGTGGGACCTTTCCGGTGCATCCCAAACAGTTGTGGTGCAGGCTCAGCACCCCACAGCTCATATCCCCTTTCTTGCCAGCAAGACAAGCCTGAGCAGGCACATTCATTGCTTTGCTCCACTAAGAGCACTGGGGAGCAGACAGCTGTTGCTATAGATGGCGGCCTTCTGCTGCTCTGCAGGGAAAACAATGTCACCCTTGACCTAGGAGAGCAGAGCCAGCCAAACCACAGTCTTCCCTTGCACCACATCACTCTCAGCTCCTGGAGCTCCCCAAGGCTGTGTGCAGGGAATGCAGGAAGGGGGTGGCCATAGGAGGAGAAGGCGTTCTTAGACAAAAGATCAGATCTCAGAACATTGTATCTGCACTCATTAGGAGGCAGTAAAGAAGCTGGACAATCAGAGATAAGAATGAGCAACACGCTGTTCCCAGATAGATGGTTTGCCCGCTGGTAAAAGTGGGGGGCGCAGCCCGATGCATTCTTGACATTTTGTTCTCCCAGCTGATGCCAGTTCAGTCCTTATCAGATATCTCCACGGCCAGTGATTTTTCACAGTGGATAACACCACCAGACTGCTTAGGAAAAAAAAATCACAAACCTCTGTCCTGGCCAGCTAAGCAGAATATTCCCATCCCGGCCTTCATATGTGGGTATTTGTGGTTTTACCTTTTCCACCCTTCTCTACTTAACCTCTTCCCCACCATGCACTTTTATGGCCCCTTCCCACCTGAAGTTGCATGAACCTCAAAATGCCTTTGCTGCTGTTCCTCCTTTATGCTGAACCACATGGAACTGGGCTTGGTGTCTTTGTGCTGTGTGAGAGGCACCCTCTGTGCTCCGCTCGGTGTTCAGTCCTTTGTTAAAGCAATATTTGGGAAGCTCAGTTATGTGTGCTGAAGCCAGGGATGCAATCCCACTGCTTCCCTTTTGGCTCTGGGATAGGAAAGCTTTCCAGTGGGTTGTCTCACACGAGTGATGACAGCAACAAAAACATTCCCTCGAGTAACACATACTGGTACTGTTATGGCACGGTGCTGTTCTGCCCTCCATCCTCAGCTTGTGCTGAGTTCATAGAACCATGGAGTCACAGAATATTTTGAGTTGGAAGGGATCCAAAAGGATCACCGACTCCAACTCCTGGCTCCACACAGCACCACCCAAAATCCAAACCCTGTGTCTGAGTGGAGTCGAAACACTCCTTGCACTCTGGCACTTGGGGCCATGCCCACTGCCCTGTGCAGCCCGTTCCATGCCCACCACCCTCTGGTGCAGACCCTGTTCCTAACCCCTCAGCTGCCCCTCCCCTGACACAGCTCCATGCCATTCCCTCGGGCCTTGTCACTGTCACACAGAGCAGAGCTCAGCGCTGCCCCTCAGGAGCTGCAGCCGCCATGAGGCCCCCCCTCAGCTCGTCTGCTCTGTGCTGAGCACACCGCGGGACCTCAGCCTCTCCTCACACACCTTGCCCTCCAGACCCTTCACCATCTTTGTAGCCCACACACACATTGCCTCAGATATACCTACGTATGCAAATTTACACACGTACAGATAGACAAACACACCTGTATATAAAATCTCCATGTATATTTACACACATCACACTACTACACTATTAGCTGCTTGGCAGTGCTTTGTGGTGTGTCCATGTCACAGTGACAGCATCCATGAGATGAGCTCTGTGGAGAAAGAGAACAATGATTTTAGCAGGCAAACAGCCACACCTGGTTAAATAGCCAGGTTTCTGGTTAATTTAGGCCCTTCTTTGGGTCTGTTTTGAAACAAGCAGTATTGTTTTCCTTTCCCTTCATCCCTCCATTGCATTGGCAATGATAGGCATCAGCAGCTACCAGCCTGAATCCCTTCTAAGCAGACAGGTCCATCACAGCCCCACTGAGCTGCAGCCTCACGCATTACACGCCATAGCATCACATGCCAGCCATGTCCATATTTTCATGGTTTGCACAGTTTTCTGCGGGCCTCCAGGTCTGCATGCATTCTCCCTCAGCCCACACACTAAGCCCTGCAGCTTCTGACTCCTGTTGCAGGACCCTATTTGCCCATTTTTATTTATTTATTTATTTTGCAGGGGATGCATTGTGTTGATTGGCACAGTTGGGGTTAGTTCTGGCCGTGCAGCAGTCCATCTTGTTTTCAGTTCCAGCCACGGGCTGGTTTCCTCTGAGGGAGTTGGCTGCACTCCTCTTTTCCTTCCTCCTCCCCTAAAAGCACCCAACCCATTAAGTGCAGCAGAGCCAAGCAGTGCAAGCACAAGGGCAGCTTCGCAGGGACGTGTTCTTTCTTTATGTCTTGTACAGGTACAGAGCAAAATGGGCTTTGAGTTTCCTCTGCTGCTTCCTATTCAGCAGTGGTGGAGCTTTGAATGCCCGATCCTTCTGCTCTGGCACTTCCTCTGCATCATCAGAGAATATTCAACAATATAGATATAGAATAGCATGGCAGAGACCTACCCATGGTCAATGGGAATGTGCCTTTCTGTTTATCCCACACAAATCTTACTCGTTCTCTGTGCTGAGAAATGCTTCCCGGCACTGATAGAAACCCTCTGATACAAAAGCCAGAGGCTCCCAACTCCTTGCAATGGTGGGACAAGATCTACCAAGTGAAATCCCAGGGTAGCAAATCCCATCCTCACAGTTCTTCCCTATCTGACCAGGACAACATATTCTTCCTGACTTTGGATCTGGATGCTGGTTTACTTTAAATGTACAAACAAGATGCACCAGGGTGATCCTTGAGAAGTTTCCCAGCAATGTCCCTGAAGCCATCAGGGATGCTGCCCAGAGGGGTTATGGAGTCCTTGGAGACTGCCAAAAGCCACCTGGACACATAGGCCTGGGTGCTCTGCTCTGGGTGTTCCTGCTTGAGCAGGGATTGGGACAGATGCACCCAAAGGTCCCCTGGCCACACTGCAGTTTTGTGCTTTGGGTGGATTCAATGCCACTGGTGCACACTGATACTAATTCCAGTGATTAATTTTGTTTGTTTCTCCAAAAGACAAAATATTCAATATCTCCTTAACAATGCAAGCTCACAGCCGTTTCATCCGAAAGAGAAGGTAAATGGAATTGAGATGACTGTGTGTGTGTTTGTGGCGCTCATGCTACAGAGAGGAAATGCATCTTAGTGCAAAATAGGGGAAGTGGAGGAAAAACAACACAAAGAAAATGCTCCATTGAACAGGACTTGAATTGGTATCTTGGCTGCCGGTTTGACTAACTTATGGTATCACTAAATCCCATTCTCCATGCAGGGAAAGAAGCCCTGCAACTGTGCATTGTCAGCGTGACGGAAGAAACAAGGGCAGCTGATGCTGGCTGGGGCAGTGTTGCTCCCAGTCCCACAGACAGGCTATTGTTCAGCACGGTGACAAAGGGCTCCCTTCTTTTCTCTACCTCGCTCACTTGCTCATAGATGCATTGGAACAGTGCATCTTTTAGGACTACATCAGTTATGGGTAGAATGCTTTGGTTGACTGCTACCAGGCCCCCATTGCCCCTTGGGAAGGGGCACACATGGTAGTTACTCTCAGAACAGTGTAAACCCCTCCCCTGGGCTCTGCTTTCTCACCTCTCCCCACAGGTGAGTGTTGCTGGAATGGGATGCAGTTGTCAGGGCGACCTCTTCCTCTGCTCACATGGAAGAAAAGACTTCAGAAACATCTGATAAGTGGCAAGTTGTCCCTGCTGGGGTCCTTCCAGTCTGTTATGCACAGTTTTCCAAGAAGACCCAATCTCTCAGTTGGTGATCTCTGGCAGTGTCCAGCCTCTGGCCAGGGGAGAGAAAGCAGGGAAATAATTTTTTAACCAGTGAGAGCAGCAAAAATCAGCACAGTGGGTAGCCAACAACACAGGTGTCACAGCCTCCTCAATTGTTCTGGACCGTGCAAAGTGCTCATCTTGAACACTGGTGACCATGTCTGCACACAGGTGACTTTTTGCAGGAGGACTGATTTTTTGCACAGCCTCATAGTAATAGGACAAGAGTTGGATGGGGCTCTATGCAGCCTGACCCAATAGGTGGCAACCCCATCTATGACAGTGGGGCTGGAACTGGATGGACTTTAAGGTCCCTTCCAACCCAAGCCATTCTCTGATTCTACTATGATTCAGCTCACACCTCTGACAGATGCAAGATCACATATCTCCCTGGAAGTTGTGTCTCTGGGCTGCATTCGTACACAGTAGCTCAGCTACAGGGAGTGGCCTTCCTTGCATGAAATATGATCATTTTTGGATGGAGGTTAAACAGGTGGAGCTGACTAAATCATTCAAAACAGGGGACACATGAGTAATGCTCTCTTCCTCTCCCCTTACACTTTCTCGGAAGCTATCTTTTCCCCTTTGGGTTGTGCCTGTGGCCAGGCAGGATGGCTCATGTGAAGCCTTGCCAGCATTGGCACACACATATGAGGGCACACCTGCCCTTGTCCTGAGGCCTCCACAAGCAGCCCAGGAGCACAGGTCAATCTCTCCTCCAGGGTTGGGGTTCTGGATCTCTGTTTTTTTTTTTTTTAGACCAGGGTATGGCAGATGATGGCTGCATATGTATGCAGGCTAAGAAAAATGAAAAGATGAAAGATGGTTTGTGGTCTTGCTAAGCCATATGTATTTATTTCCCTCACCTCTTGGGCTACCACCAAGAGCCCCAAGAAGAGCTGTGCTAACATGTTCACATGTATTGAAGAGAGCACAACTGTGAAGGTTGTGCCAAACATGTGTGTTTCAGGGAGGTCACCAAAGAATTTTTTCCTTCTTTGCATCCAGATCTCAGGAACAATGAGACCATGACTTGTATTTTATAGCTCAGGCTAAGCTGGGCAAAACCACTTATCCTTTTATCTAGGGCACTTGGGCACACTGACATTCTGCAGCTGGAATTAAGAGTTGCCCACAGCTAACTTTACCCACAACAGAACCAAGGGACAACTTATTCAGTATTGGTCAAGGGAGAAAGTTTGGCTCCAGAGCTGTTTTTTTATGGCGCACATTTGCAAACAATTTAGCAGCTGTCTCCACGGTATTAGTGTGAAAATCACCCTTTAGTATCTGCCCTCTGCTTTAAGTAGGCGATGCAAATACATTCTCATGCCAGTACTCTTCGGTCTTCTAGTTCAAATAGCAAGTTCTGTTTCCCTGGGATTTACCCATCTGATGTATTAATAGGCAGCAATCATATGCCCTTTTAACACTCATCTTGCCAGGCTAAAAAAAACCCAAAGACTGGCTAGGCTCCTACCATCAGCTCTCACTTTTTTCCCAGATCACCCTAGTGCCAGTCTTTGCAATTGGTAAATATTTCTTACTCCTTTTCCAGTTCTGCTGGAAGCTATTTCAGCCCTCCTTGCCACTGGCAGCACCTCTCTGTTGTGTCTCTTCAGCAACAACTACATTTTTTTCTCCAAGGTCATTACTGAAGATACGAAGTTGGCTGGTGCCAAAATCAGTCCCAAAGGAATTTCATTAGCAATTGCCCACAGCTTTATGTTTCAGCATCTCTTCATTCACTAGTTCCTAACCCACTTTCTAGTTAAGCTGTGAATCCCCGTACACCCCTGCTTTCACAATTTCCTTACCACTTTATGTCAAATACAAGTACATTCAACCAATGTTCAAAAATGAGCAGTTCTCTCCCATAACATAAAAATAATCCAAAATCTTCCACATTTCACATAACCACATTAAATGTTGTCCTACTGTCCCTTCAATATGTTCATTTGTTCTTGACGTTCTTCTTGGCCTCAGTTGTTCTGAGATCTTGAGTCTGTAAATAACCGCATCCTTGTTTTGTCCCATTACTTATATTTTGGTAAAATAGTTGGCACTATGCAACCGTGTAGTCCTTGTCCACACCTCAGTTTCACAGGATGACTGAACATCTTTGCCATTGGACTTACTACTCAACGTGCCTTTTTTTCAGGTTTCTGGGAACCTCCTGATCTGAATAAACCTTGCAAGTTTTTCCTTGACCTCTGATGGGATTGCTTCTATTTCCAGGTGCTTTTGTCTTGCAATCCCCTTCTTCTACACATTTTTTCTCACAAACTGAGCCAAAACTGGATTTATGAGGCCTATATTGATCTTGCTCTCACTGCACGGCAATCTGATCTCCTTCCTTGATCATTCTTACCTTTACAACTTCTTTGGGCTACTTACTTAGGATTTCCTCAGCAAGGTCTATCTCACCTTTATATCTGCCAATTGATGTGTCCTCTTCCCTAAGCTGTGTGACCTCTGCAGTGTAGTTTTTTTTGCTGAATGCTCCCATCCTGCACTGAGCAAGTTTTGTCATGAGAGAGAGGCACCTTTTCTATACACTCTCCATCCATTCTCTTGCTCAGGAAACCAAGCTAGCTTTTGCGGTGTTAAGTTTGAACGTCTTCCACATACAAATACTTGAGACTTTTAGCTCAAATGTCTACATCACCCCTATCCATAACTTCTGTGATGATTCCTGTTTTTTGGTTGAAAAAAAATATTCACTGTGGCCCCATGAGATTGGCTCTTCCATTTAATTTAAACAGAAGCAGCCTGTGCCCAGTCAAGGTTAAAAGTTATCTCTTGCCACATTGTTCTGTAATGTCTCACTTGTTAACCAAGAGCACAACAGCAGCTCCGATTAGTTTGCTGCCTCTTTGTGAGGAAATGTGTCAGCTGATGCATCCGGGAATACCTGAGCCCAGCCAGTGCTAGTAGCAATTACTCTCCAGACAGGAAGATAAAACCTGTAGTAATGACGATTCCTGGCAGTGCAGATCTTTCTTAAAACATGAGAGACCTTCATGAACATCCTGAGCCAACCTTGGGTAACTGCAGCAGAATTCCAGTCATCTTTTCTCAAGGTAATATGAACCCCAGCAGATACTGTCTTATCAGCTCTACTGCTTCTTGTTCCTACACGGTCAACAACATCATGGGCAGGCAGTACTACCACAGAGACCACCTGCCCTTGCTCTTCTTCCAGACCTATCTTCCCAGGTCCTCCTGGGGTCTCTAACTCCATTCTGCCCCTTTGCAGCCCCTCCTGCAGCATGTCCTCCTTCGCAGATTCCTGGATGGCCTTCCCGTGCTTCTCTGAGCATGTATTGTAGGAGTTGGAAGGGACCTCTGGAGGTCATCTGGTCCAAACCCCTCCTTGACGCTTTTGCTCCCATTTCCAGTTTGTGAGCTTTTGTTGAACTTCAGACGATGTAGTAGCAGGAAAGAGTTCTCTAATGTGTTTGATAAGCTCTTCTCTGGTGTCTGCTCAGAAGGCGTGGTAGGGATGACCCAAGCATATCCATGCTTATGCTACAGTGAGGGTACAGGGACTGGGATGAGGGAGTCTGCTCCTTGCTGTAGTGGGATTTCCACATGGGAATGTGGAAGGATTTCCTGACAGCCTAGAATGACATAAAGCTATCCTTACTAGGTATGCACCAATAAGTGAAGCACGGCAGCTCCCGAGCGTCCTGAAGGAAAATACAGTATAGCTTTCAGAACATGAGAGTGTATTGTTCCATGGAAAGTGCTGGCTGCGGCTATCTAAAGCAAAAACCTGAACTCATGAGAACAGCTGTGAGATTTCATCAGCCTTTGTAAGCCTCTCATAAGCCCTGTTGAGTCTCCCAGCTCCCAAGTGTCTGCTGACTTAAGACAGCAAGGGCAGGCCAATGGTAGCACAGAGTCAGAACATGCAACTGCCTTTACCTGTAGACAGTAATTCTAATTGTAAGTTATGGCTGGGAATCTCATTTCCTTAGGAGGAAGGCATCTGCTGTAGCATTGCACAATGTGGTTGACAGAGTAACTCTCTTGTTGTGCAGTGCATCTGGTCCTAGCCAAGTATCAGATGCAGGCAGATGGGATGGACAAGTCTCCAGCACCCTACTTCAGATGTCAAACCTCCTGCTCCCCTCTGCCAACACTTGAAGCACATTTCTCCCCGCAACTTCCTTGTCTCTTTCCCTTGGGTACCAGGTTTTCCATCACCATTCTGCTGAGCAGTGTCATTCACATGGAGCACGCGTATTTCCTCCATGACGTTTCTGTCCAAGAGGTGATGTCCCGGCACAGCAAAGCCTGATGGCAGCATCACGGGACAGCCTCCCCTTGCTTCCCGCTGGCCTTGCTCAAGGTCACAGCGCGTGGCAGCGACAAGAATAGAGCTTGTGAATGCCACCTTCTTATCCCACTTGTCCCAAGGCCAAGCACCTGGGACAAAGTAATATCCGGCCAAGCGTGTCAGCAATGCCTGGGTGTGACTGTGGAGCTCAGGAACAGGTTACCGCCAGTGCAGGCAGCCCCAGCAGCACACACACAATAGGCAGCGAGAGGTGCCAGCTCCGGAGGCTGGGGGCCTGGGGACACGTTGTGCTGGAAGTGCTGAGGCCCCATCCAGCTGCGCCAGCACTCTCTTGCTGCAGGACTGCCAGTTCCTCCCCGGGAAAGCAGCAACGCCCTGCTGCTGGTGCTCCAGCCCCAGCAGGAAAGTGGGAATTTAGGGACAATGCTCAGGCAGGGTGATTGGGCCATTCAGCAATGTGCTGGCCAAGATGCGAGTTCTGTGACGTGCTCTGTACTTGCTTTTTGCATAGGCCCGCATGCGAGGGATCATTTCCCATGAGGAGGCGGCAGGCATGGGAGTAGCAGGGTGATCGTTGCCCCACCTGCTTCAGCTCTGTCCCAGAGACATCCCCTGCAGAAAGTCATTGACCCTAAAGGGACGGCTATCAGATGCTGACAGCATGCTTCCGCGAGAGCTTGGGGGATTTGGGCAGCCAGCCACTATGAAGCAAAGCTCTGATTTTGGTGGGAAAAGGTCATGTAGCACACGCTACTGCCAGCTAATGAGAAACGAGTCTGGACAATTAATCAATACACAATCTCCTCCGCTAATTATATTGATGGAAGATGAGCTCCATCCCCCAGGAAGGGCAAAGGCCATCGAGTTAAACCATTTAACAGCATTTATTTATATCCTCGGTGGTTCAATAATCTGAGTCTTGCCTGATAGCATCAGGCTCCCAGGGGTAGGCAATACTGTACATCAGGAAAAGAAATACAACAAAAAATCCAGCTATTTCTTAAGAGGAAAACAGCCCATTAAGAGAAATGAGTACTTTAAAAGGTAAACACATTACTTTTTTTTTTTTTCCAAAATTTTCGACCATATGCATGTATACACAAAGAATTTCTGCAACATTCCATAGAAATACTCCAAAAAGCATCATTTCCTAAAGGGAAACGTTTAAAAAAATATTGGTGAGGTCTTAGGGCATCCCTTGCTCGCAGTTACAGCAGGACGCCCTGCTCTAGAAGTCTGCCACAGAGTGTTAGAGGAGAATTTGCATCCTGAAACCACACCTTTCCTCTGGCAGGCACAAAAAGCTTTTTAAGAAACCAGTCCCTGTGGGTAAGGCGAGTTCACACTTGTGTAGTTATGGCCTGTGTTGTAACACACACGTGCTGAGGGACAAAGATGATGTCAAGGCACAGCTGCTTCTGCCATACAGCTGGCTTCCTGCCTCCCTGATACAAGTCCTGCTCTTGCTCGGCTGCAAAAAAGTGGATGGTTGGACTGTAAATTGGTGGCTTTGGATTGTTCTTTGTGGTGCTTTTGTTGTCCCCGCAAAATAATGCAGCCCTTCCCTTGCACTCTCTGTACAGTTGAACAACCTGGGGGGAAAGGCCCTGCTATTCGCAAAGGAGCTGTTTGCTTACAGAGCTCCCTGCTGGGATGTATTTACAGAGCACTGCTGAGAGTCACCAAATCTGCTTGTACAGCTCTGGACATCGTTCAAATCCTCAGTTCCCAGACCAGCGATTAATGCTGTGCAGGGAGAAGTTAGGGCTGAGGATAAAACTCTGCTTTCAAAACAAGGACCGCCGGTCTCAAACTGAGTAAACATTTTCCCTTGCCTGTGTCAGCTAATTTGATTGCCAATAAAAGGGCAGGCTGTGGAAAATGGCAACCACGCTGCTGAACTGCCTCCTTATCCACGGCACTGAGGGACATGTGTTAGCGGGCACGGTGGTGATGGGTTGACGGTTGGACTAGATGATCTTAGTGGTCTTTTCCAACCTTAATGATTCTGTGATTCTATGATTCTGTCCCCCAGCACTCCGTCCTGCTCCCTCCATCAGAGCACAAACAGAGCCCCTGTGGTACAATGCGAGCTTGGAGGTAAACCTCTGTCTCTGATCCCGGAAGGAACAGCAGGTTACTCTCCAGAGCCTCATCCCCCCATTAATCCTTACTTACAAACAGCTACAGGGCCAATGCATGCTCAGAGGATGTGTCTCGTCCTGCTGGATCCCAGCACAAACGTACTGACGCAACAGATAAACCCGCCCTTTGAAAGGGTAACTGAAGCCAGAACGGGATTTTCTCACACTTTGAAAGCATCTCTGGACAGGAAGGCTTAACTGCATTGGCAAAGATGTGCTCCATGTGCCCAGCATCTGTGGAGGCAACCTACGAAGCTCCGCTGACAGCAGCTGCCCAAAGCAGCATCCAGATTGCATGGCTGTCCATGAGAACCTGTGGCTTTTAGTCTACAGATACAGAAAGCACGCGCAAGTACAAATATATATATGTGCAGACACATGCCATCCTCCAGACAGTCCTGCTGCGAAAGCCCATCCAACCAGCAGCTGTTGCCTCTGGTACTGCCAGAGGCTAATGAGATCTTGTTGAAAAGGGCTCTAAGCCCTGCGTGCATTCAGGTTCAATTTTGTGCTCATCTTTCCCAGCTGAGTTCACAGAGAATGCTGCTATTGTGAGGGCAAGAGCCTTCCTGCCATGCCAGCGCACGCAGGGACTGACGTTTCATAACCCGCCTGCCATCGGGAGGACAAAGTCCCCTTGGGTGGGCATTGGCTCTGCCTTTCCTCTCAGATAGCTCAGGATCACCTGAATGCAGGTTTGGCACGCTCCCAGGGCATGGCACAAGGCTGGCCAAGAACGTGAGGCAGAGCCATTATCAGTGCACTGTCCCTAACAAAGTGAAGACATTCAGTTTCATCAGAAACTAATATTTGTCCCTGCTCTTTCCAAGCAGAGGAAGAAAGACGCAGGCTGTGCCTGCTGCGACAGGTACTTCGTGTGGAGGCTGCCGATGGTGTCAAACACTTTGATTTCAGAATTCAGGAGCAGCATTCAGACTGGGTGAAAAGCAGAAACAATAAGGAATGGCTCTTTGGGAAGGAGACAAAATTGTAGAATCACAGAATCACCAATTTTGGAAAAGACCTCCAAGATCACCCAGTCCAACTGTCCACCTATCACCAATATTTCCCCACTAAACATGTCCCTCAGTACAACATCTAAATGTTTCTTGAACACAAATAACACAAAATAACTTAATACCATGCATTTTCCCATCACAACAACCAAAGAAGCTATGATTTGCAAAGGGGCTTGTCCCCCTTAGGTGAAGGAACGTGCTGGTCACACAGAGCCTCTGCTCTGGTGTCTCCCCATTATCTTTAATGCCAGAAGCAGGACCGGTGAAGCTCTAGGACTTCCAGCATTTTAGTCTTGGCTTGGGACCCACACCAGCCAGTCAGCTAAACAGGATGCTGAAGTATCTAAAGGGATGATGTTAATCTTAATTCTTTATGACATTTGTTTATTTTCTTTGTAACTTGACTCTATTTACAAACCAGATTCACTTGCATTTGTAAGTAAATACAATCCATTTGTAAAACAAGACCTATTGGCATAGCTGAGCCTGAGTGATATGACACATACTGGAAGACGCTCTGCTTCTGCTGGACAGTGACCACTTCACACAAAGTTGTCCTGAAAAACTGTTTTCATGTCTGTTGCCTGTGAAGTAGTGGGGATGCTGAGTGGTGAGGATGCTGTGGGTCTGCCTGCAGACCACTGAGTTGTGATGCCGTGATGCTAGGGAGGCAAAAGAGGCTGTTTGCTTACACAGGTTCCTCCACAGGCATTAGGCTGAGACAAGAAGGCAGAGGACAGAGAGGGGGAGAGGGGGAGAGGGAGAGGAGGTCACTGTGAACCTGCCAAGCTCAGAGCACAGGCAAGGAAATGGATTTAGTGTCCCCTGTCTGTGAACACGAGCCCTTGCTTGCTTCACCGAGGAATGAAACCATGCCAGCAGCAGCTTGTATTCACCCTATCCAGATTCCTGGGCCCCACAGCCATCCTTGGGAGCTGGACTAGTGAGAGGCAAAGGGCGCTGGAGAGGCTTCACAGCAGAGGAACTAGAGTGGCTCTCCTCTGTTCCCTTCCAGAATGAAGGTGACAGGCTATTTCAGAAAAGGAGCCTGCTCCTGGGGTGCCTGGCAGCTGCAGAACTCATCTGCAAGCATTTGGTTTTGCTGAGATGCGCAGCCAAAAGCAGAGGGGAGGCAGTATGTGTGTCTGTTGGGAGAAACTAGCCACACGCTGGTTTCTAAGGCCTGGATGCTGTGTGACCATCTCCGTCCTAGAGCCTGTCTCTTCCCTTGTGCCACTGCTTTACAGCCTGCTGGGGCCTCTACACCCAGTCCAGAGTTAATATTTTATCTAGAAGTCCAGGGAAGCTCGGTGAAAATAGTGATGGCCTTGAAATGCCAAAGCTAACTTCAAAATGTTTCCTTCCAGACTCTGAAACGCTGCTATTACAGTACTCCCTGATAAGGAAATGGCTTGGGCTAACAGCTGGGGAAATTATTCAAAGAAATCAGTGCCGTGATTGTCTCTGTGTCCTTTTCATCTTTCTTTCCTGAACTCCACCTTTATGGAGAGTGAGTGCGTTACTCTTCCAGCTCCAGGGAGACAAAGTGGGAGCAGCTCTCCAGCAAAGGAAAATCTGCTCATCCTGAAAAGGTTTCTTTGTTCTTATTGCAAATGATCATTTTTCCATCACGCAGCATATTTATGGGAGGGACAGCAGTGGCAAGGGGACTGATGACGCCTTTCTGTTTAATAATTAACTCATGCGGTTGCCTGGTGTCATACATTGCAGCCAGCACTGCAAGGTGGTAAGACTGTGCTGGCTGGAGAGCTCAGCACAAGGTGGGCAGTATGGGAAAGCTGATTTCTCATTCTTCTGCTCACTTCTGTTGTCCTCTGACCTGCCAGAGCTTGGGTTTCTCCATCAGCGACATCTGAGTTGCCATGAATGTTTCCTCCTACCTGCCCAGCACCATCCCAACAACACTTTGCATACACTGCACACACTGTTTTACAGAAACAACAGACACTATTTAAAAGAGCAAAGCCAAAGTATGTAGCAAAGGCATCCAAGGAGATTCATCTCATTGAGTTCTCTGGCTGCAGTCACAAAGCTCTGCCTTGCTGCCCAACACCACACAGTCACAAAAGCGTGAGCTTTGCAGCTCAAAGATACAGATGTCAATAGAATTTGCTGGGAACCTTCTGCCAAATTTTTTTTTTTTTTCAAGTTTTAATGGACGTTCATCGCTTCCAAACAATTTCCAAGGGAAGTGCTGCTTCAAAGTAACATGTCAGCATGACATACCGCTCAGGAGATCCCTTCTGCGAGCATCATAACATTCAGATGTTTTTTGAAGTCAACAGGTCTTCACCATAGATGTACAGTACTTAGTCATTAAAAAGCAGAAGGCTTACCATGTCTGAATGGTTCTAAGGAAAACATTTGAAGGAAGGTTGCTGAAATAAAAGATTTCAATTGAACAAGGAGAGCATTTTTTCCTAGTGAAATATCAGTTCTTTGAAAAGGTAGAGATTTAAACTTTTTATCCCAATTCATGACGCATCTTTTCACTTAGCACCCTGACAGTTTTGTAGAAGGGGAATCTATTTCCCACTCTATTTATTTGCTTTATAGAGAGGCAGAGACAAATCTTACAAATCTGGCAAAAAAAGAAACCAATCTCAACACATATCCTTTAAGGTAGTGAAAATTGCCTAAGGCAACCAGTGACACTTGCAGCCAAGGCTGTCAGCTGCAGTTTTAGCAGCCCCTCCCTCTGAACAAATGCCTGAGATGTCAGCACGTGTCCTCGCTGCCTGGGAAATGAGCTCTGTTCCTATATCTCTGTCTATTTTAAGGTATATCCCATTTGCAGTCCTTTCAGCTCTCCATGGTCAGGAATGTAGCTCCTTCTGGAAAGCATCCACTTGGCGAGACAACTGTGCTTTCACTGAGGACCAAGCATGCACCATGAATGCCCATGTGGGGTTGGGATGCCCTGCCCAGTGTCATCAGGAGCAGCATGAGTCTGTAAGCACCTCTACACAGCAGGTTTCCAAGGTTTCACAACCTCAGCTCTCAAGGTAGAACAGTGGATGCGAGAGGGACACAGCTCTCACTTATTCCCAGTCCTCATGCATCTAGCAGTGCTTCAGCTATACCCTATTGCACATCTCCTCCCTACTTGCCCCACACTAGTTTCTTTTTGAGGCCTTCTCTGCACTCTTTAGGCCATGAGTGCTCCCAATAGGTCATGCTAGGCAATTGCCACTTTGCATCTTGTGGAGGCTGCCAGCCAAGCTCCTCTGCTCAGATAGTGCAATGACCTTCAGGAGGCTGGCTGCAAGGTGAAAGAACACAAGCAACTGGTTATTCAGCACGCAGGGATTAGAGCAAATGAAGGGGGGGCGGGGGGGAAGCTTATTTGATTGCCTTCTGTAAAACGTCATTGTCTAAAAGTCAGATCTGCAAGCCTCAAAGCAGAAGCTAGGAAGAGCCAAGGGCCAGGGTAAACTCAGCTCAGGGTCCTGGAGGACACTTGGCAGGGCTCCCAGTGCTGAGAGAGCATGAGAACCAGTGAGGAGGGGGACCATATTGTTCCAGATCACATCTAATTGAGTACACCAGTTCCATATGTTTCCTGCTTTCTCTATGATCACTCCCAGAGAAACTCAGTATGATGGTGTCGTCTCCGATTCAAAGTAAGAGAGACAACAGTCCAAATCAGGAGCAAACTTTGTAGAAGATCAAGTTTGAGATGAGATGCTTGAAAATCCTCCCCCAGCCAAATGTCCTCATGGTTCCTGAAAGCCCTGGTGCAGATTTTAATTGCTCTGTGAACACCAAATATTACTAGTGTTCAACTTACCTATGCCCAGAGCACTCCCAGGACAGACTGGCTGGGCTGGTGGGAAACAGCATCTCAATTGCACCCTAAAATCAACAGGTGGTTGACTAAGTCTTTCAGAGCACAGGCAAGAGACCTGGGAAAGGAAAAAGAGGGAGATCTCAACAGATCTCAACACTCTGCTTTTGCTTAATTACAACAGTGCTCCTGCAATGCCTACAATGTAGAGGTGGTGCCCAAGCTTGGGATAAAATGAAGATTTGAGGCTAAAATTCTCCCTTTTTCAGTCCATGAATAAGAAAAGCGTCTCCATATTTCTTCCCAGGCTCATCAGGCTCATTGATGTGTGACTAACTCTTTCATTGACCAGAGCCCAACCACTTCCCTCACATGATCTTACATAACTGCTCATCTATTTTGTTAATGAATGGAGCTTGAGAAAATTTCCATTGCCCAAGGCCCTTGGGGGAAAATGCGTAAGCATAGTCTCCACATTTTGTGTACCAGCATGGGATTTTCCTATGGATTAACTGAGTACAGTGGAATGTTTTTTTGATTGCTGTCACCTGTGCCTGAAATAGTAAGCAAACAGATGAGCACCACACAGAAAGAGAAAAAAAAAAAAAAAAAAAGAAGAGCCCCTGCCTGAGCCAGAGGAAACAGGAGACTCCCTGTGCCAGGAGGAGCAGCAGGGACGTCATCACCATGGCCAGAGACTGCACCTATTCACAGGCAGGTGGTCGCTATCAGGCAAATGCTGCTGTGTTTGCTCAGCCCTGTACAGAGCCAAAATACCTTCCAACCTCCCTCCCTTCCTCCCTGGCACAGACAAAGCAGCAATGGCTTGCTGGTATCCTGAGGGCCTGGGGAAGATCTGGTCCTGGGGTGGCAAGCAGCTCTCCCTGACCTCCCAACAGCTAAAACAGAGCAGCCACGAGCACAATTCTTATGGAAAGGGCTCTCGGGGTACTTCGTAAGCTGACCTGCTTCCTCAGTGAGTTCTTCAGCCTCATATGGAAGGAGTAGGAGAGCCCACTCTGCTCTCCTTCCCCTAAATGCAGCATAATGCCCCAACTCCCAGTTTGATGCTAGGCAGCAGTGGAAGGAGGTGATATTTCCCTGTTGTCTGTATCAGCATGCCAAAGGTACACACAAAAGTGTGTACTGCAAACAGGAGCTGAAGGGAAGTTAGAGGTACTTCTAAAAGCCCGTACTATGCTTCAGATTTTCCCAGTTTAACCACTTCACTGTAGTGCTCCCTAAGTCACTTTTATCTCCGAAGTCATTCCCCAGGTGAAAGGCTGGAGCAGGGGAGCTCTACCTCTCCAAATGCAATACCACACAAAGGCATTCATAAGTGCTAGAGATACTGTGTTTCTCAGAAATGTGATTCATGCTGTTCTCTGAGGATGTACTTTGGAACCAAAGTATTTGCCGTGTGTGCAGCGTGGGCTCGCTGCTGTGTGAGCTGCAAATCTCATGGCCATGGGGCTTGGGGGAATGCTGCTGAAGCTAACTGGATAGCTAGGCTGAATTTGGCACTGGACTACCATGAAGGATGGAAATGGCAGCACTGAAATGCTGGAGGATATTCCTTTCTCTTTCAGCTCATGAGGAAAAAATGCAAATGCAGCCCTAGCCTCTGTAATGTCTGGTCCATGTGCAATGCCGAGAGAATATTTAACTGCTGGAAGAACATTCCCTTCCAGAGATCGAAGTGAAGTTAATCAGTTCCAGACTATATTCAAGTCACGGGTGCTAAGAGGACAACGCAAGTACAAAACCTTGAGGATGTTCAAAGTCTTCTGCTACTCCTGGCAGTTCCACATCTCCCCTGGGATGCTACACGGAAGTATCTTTTCACCTTCTGAGAAAGCAGGATCATTAACTCTCTGAGGGACAGGCCTCTTAGAGAGGGGAAAGGGCTGGAGAAGCAACAAACAGGAAATTTTTAGATCCTCCTTTTGCATCTGGATGGTGCTTCAGAAGCCTGGGAGCAGAGGCTGCTGTAGCAGCTGAGCTGGGAAAGCCCTGAGGCAGGTCTGGAGAGGTTCCCTGGCCTGGAAGCGTGCTGGGTGTTCACCGTCTCCTGCTGAGCTGAGATTCTCATGACAAACCGCCAGCTGCTTGTGGTTCTCAGGTTTTGGAAGGTGCTTAGTTTATGCCAGATCCTCCTCTTATACAGCAGCATATTTAGTAATTCTTTCACCCTATAGTATAGTTGATTTGCCCTCACCTAATGGAGACTTTGGTATCAGCATACTTTCTCCCATTTGAATCACTGGCTGACTAGCTAATGAGATGGAGTCTGGGCTGTCACTTCTCAACCAAATTCTGACTCTTCCTAGCACTCCAGCATGAAAACGTCTCTCTGAGGGGGGGGGGGGGGGGGGAGTATTTCCAAAATATGTTTACCATAAGCCCTCCTCTTTCCTGCTGTCTCATCTAAAAACCCCCTTGAGGCTCAAGGTGAAAGTTTCCAGTCCCCTGCAACAAACAATATTCTTTTCTCCAGAGCCCAATTTGCTTCAAGCTGGGAAGAGACAGGAGGGAAGCGGTGCAGTCTCTAAGTTCATTTGGATGACTGAGCACCTCTCAAATGCTTCAGCTAAAGCACTCATTACTGTTGGTTTGTTTTGTTGTGGGCTTTTTGGTTTTTTCGGGGGGGGGGGCTTTTTTTTTTTTTTCCCTTGTTAACAGGGACAGAGATCTTACTATGCTACTGAAACCTTCATGTAGCATGAAAAGCTCAGCTACTCCTAGAAGAATGATGAATTAGAAGCTGCAATGGTAAACTGAATTCTGTCTACAAAATAACAAAGAAGAAGTCTGTGTTGCTATTTTTCACCTTGGATTTAAATCCTCTGGAATGAGCAGCCCTACCCAGGCACTGCATAAAGTTTTTCCTGAAGTAAGACGACAAGCAGGGAGCAAGCTAAGCTGATTAGTGCAGCTAAAGCTGTATCACATTGCCACGGCGGGGTCATATGATGGATCATTGGGGTAAATAGTCAGGAAGCTTCCCAGGGGCCAGGGAGCAGACCGGACATAGCAGAGAAGCCAGGTAAAATGGGAGCTTGGGGAGCGTCTAGGGAATGATCCAATATCACTTGTCTGCTGTATGCAGACTGAAAAAGCAGGGACACCTTTGCTTTGGATTCCACCTGCTCTGAGCACATGCTCTCTGCCGCTGATCCACATCTTCACCACTAGGTCATGGGTCCAGGGATGGCACAGTAGCCCACAGGCCCCACTAAGGGGCCACTCTGGAGCCAAGGGCAGTGCCCCAAGACGGCACCCACCCTAAGACAGCAACCAGTGGCAGCCCCAGCCTGAGCCCACCAGCCTGAGCCCAGCCCTTTGCAAGCACAGGCAGGGCTCGGTGGCTCTTATGCACCCACATGGCACCAGAATGAAGGCTGGGCCTGAGACTTTAAAAAAACATGAAGGCCACAAGGTTGCAATGATGGAAAGTGAGTGCTCAGCAACCCCACAGAATGTGCATTATTAAACAGATGTAAGCAGTGGCTGCCACCTGTCTCAGGAGCTGTGCTTTCCACACACACAGCACTTACACAAGCCATGCTTCCTACTGGACTCGGCTGTTGAAAAAGAAGGCCCTTCGTCTGATACCTCCATGTGAACCTTCTTTAACCACAGATTTCCCAGCTCTCACTTTTCCTTTGCTATTCTTTACTGTCCTAGCATAGATCAAGAACATTTGCCAGAAAATAAGACAAAGGGTTGCTGCAAGAAATAGCAGTGAGTGGGCAAGCAGGGACACACAGAGCTGCATGGAGAGTGGAAGAGAATAGCTGCTATTATTTTGGTAAGCCTCTGTTGACCTTGAGTGAGGACTCTCAGGGAAAGGTAACAGCTGGTATTAGACAAATGATACAGCTAGAGAAAGTAGAAGAGCTTTCAGACACAGACATCCTCCTGAGCTGAACCAAAAGGCTGTGAATATCAACCAACGCACAAACAACGCACAAACCACAAAAGTTTCCTGTGCCTCTCTCTTCTTTCATCAGGGAAGATGCAGCTCTGCAGGGAAAGACCTTGCCTCTGGACACACAGCAAAACAGAGGCATTTCAGTATCCCCTGATTCAGGCTGTTCTGCAATGGCATGGTACCTGTCCACCCACAGAAGCCATGGCTGTTGCTGGAGCCACGAACCAAACCTGCTGTGGCACTGCACTAGCACCCCCAAAACTTGAAAAGCATTGGTAGATGCCACTGCATCACTGCACACAAGCAGTTTTTGAATGCAATGCAACCCCCGCCTCGCAGTGCAGAGCTGTGACTTACACTGACCCCAGAGACACCAGGTCATCTCATGCAACTGCTCCAAATCAGACTTCACTGCAAGCAGTCATTGCATTTTACAAAAAAAAAAAAAAAAAAAAAAAAAAAAAAGCTGTTTGAAGGCACAGGGTTCGAGAGAGCTCAGCATCAGCAATGAAGAAGCAGATGGAGTTAGAAGAGACAGCACACATACCATAGAGCTGTATCTGACGGGCAGTGAAGCAAACCATATTCTGCCCTGTTACAGGGACAAGCAGCAGTAGTGTATTGATTAATGACATCAAAGCTTCCAGGGGATCTCTCTGAGATGCAGGCAGTTTACTTAGCATTCTGAGATCTCTGTTTCAACTTTAGGCCAGCAACTCCTGATTTGTCTGTGGGCAGACAGACATCTTGGCTTCAGTACTGCACAATTGGGTTTGTACAGGAGACCGCATTTGAGTATGATCACATTGTGTGTCACAGGAGAAATCCAGCCTGTAGGGAGCAAACTGTGACTGGTGCTCAGCTAGGCAATTTCCTATTGCACGGCACTGTTGTTTTCAGACCTGTCACTTCAGGCCTGTCTCACTCTCTGCTTTCCTTGTTAAAAAATTCTAGAGACACTTCCCCAGCAACGATACTATTTTGTTCAGGAGAGAAAAACTTAGGACTGACCAACCCTGTTATCAACAAGAAGGTGTGTCAGATAGCAACAAAAGAACCAGCATCAATAATGAAGAGGGGAGAGAGAGGGAGATGCAATGGAGTGGAGAGAGAGAGAGGCCAATCAACTTAACGAAATAAGGCCCAAGGTTAGCGAAGGGCTATTTATAGACTCCAAGTGGTTCAGCCCTGTGCATTTAGAGGCTGGTTCAAACTGGCTCCTTAACAGCAGTTATAATCATTACAGAAAAGCAAGAGAAAAAAAAAAAAAAGTGAAAGCTTGGAAAATTCACTGCCGGAGGTAAAGCTTTAGAGCCAGGGCTGGCTGGAATCAGAAGTAACTGCATTACAGAGAGATTGAAAGGTTAATAGGAAACCAGCTGACACTGAAAGGGAACAATTAGAGAGGTTAAGGGGCTTAATATTAGATTAATGGTTGCCTGGAGGAAGAAAAGCAGAGATTTCAGGAAAATGGAGAACGATGCACAGAAGGGTGTTTTTCATGGATGGAGGGCCCCAAATCTACTCCTGCCACTCCCTGGATAAACTGGAAGGAGGTGGCTCTGCCATTCCTTGCCAGCCTCATTCACCCTCTGTTCCACCTCTCTTCTCTCCTGTCTCCCTTCCTTACTTGCTTTGGGTTTGCTTCCCCCCTTAAGCACTGTCTGTGTGGTCTGTTCTCAGTGTCTTCTTTGTGTTCTTCACCCATCCCCCAACATCTCCTTAAAGGTCACGATAATAAAATTATGCTGAGAATTCCCATGACCCTTTAATTCCCCTTCAGCATGCTGCTCTCCCTGGTGGGGATTGGTTATGGCACTTTTATCTGCATTACCCGTAACCAAGAGTCAAGGTTTCAAAGGGAAGCATTTTGCCAAAGATCAGATGACACGTTTGTCCCTCAGTAAATTTCTCCCAACTCGATGGACAATAATGACATTGGTGAGGCCCCTGAATACCAGAAGTGACTTTAAAAAGCTTTTTAGCAAGACAGCGTTGGACACACTGCAGAGAGTGCTGAGTTAGCACAATATGAATTTACAGAATGGATTAATTGCATCTCAAAACCCAAAGGGAGGGTGGAATGTGATAGGAGTGGCATTCAGCACATGGGTTGAGCGACCACAAGGAGCACTGCCCTAGCAGGTGAAGAGCCATATGTACATTGCTGCTGCATGGGACAAAAGGTTAAAACAGGCCTCCTCTTCTGAGAAGAGAAGGGAAAGGAGGATGTTCCATAGCTCAGAGGTTTGGATTGCTCTCCTGGCACTGCAGGGGGAAGAAAAAAGCAGTTCTCCATCCCCCAGAGGATGGAATGAGCACTAAGGAGCTTCGGATGGGCTCACTGCCCCTGTACAGAAGACAGACCCCGCAGCCATAGCCTGACCTGTTCACTCCCCTGGGGTCATTGCCCCTGCTAGCACACTCAATCACTGCACCTCTGCGCCAGCAGAACCTTGTCACAGAGCACCACCAGCTGCTGCCTAGGACAATGTTGGGAGCATCAGGCTCCTCCCCACACCACCCCGGGGGACATCCGAGGCCCAAGGAGAAATTCCTCCCCCCTGCAGGCTTAAGGATCTTTCCAACCCACGTGCTTCTCCCATGGGTCAGAGGGAACTTTCCCCAAGTGCCTGGCCCTTGACTACTCCTCAGTGACTCAAACAAGTGCAAGCTGGCTGGATCCATCTGTATCCTACACTGATTCCCACTGCACAGCCTCTCCTCTGAAAACCTCCCTGGGCAAGATTAGAAAGCAATGCACTCAGCACTTCCTTCTAGGGCTGTAAAAGCCAGGCTGGGTCTCAGACACTGCACAGGCACCTGACAGAAAAGTTTCTCCACTTCTGATAGTGACAGTGAATGGTCCCAGCCCTGACGAGTCACAGCCTTCTGTGGCATGTTAACTCCAGCACACTTGAGATGTGGCTTAATGCAAACTGTGGAGGTCACCCATGGGCTTCCAAGGGGA
The DNA here is from genome assembly GCA_030625065.1 of Alectoris magna. NCBI lineage: Eukaryota > Metazoa > Chordata > Aves > Galliformes > Phasianidae > Alectoris > Alectoris magna. The sequence continues at coordinate 116,352,410 of CM060560.1, forward strand.
AAAGAACAAGGAGGCTCTGGCTGGCATCAGGAGGCCACTCAAGCTGTTTTCTTCATTTATTCCTTACAGCTGAGCACTGCCGAGGTACTGCAGATTGGTACACAGACTGGAAAAATTGCCAGTGAAATACTTGTGGATGTGTGTCTCCCTTCAATGTGGCTTAAAAGCAACAAGCCCAAAAGGAGAGCCTTTCTTCCCACCTCCCTGTCCCACACAGCGCTCTCCAGATCTAGCACAAGCCTTGCCCTGCACCCAGCCAGCCACAGTGCTGGGGCTGCACTCCCACTGCCCAGCACCTGCAGCCCGCCATGCCCCAGAGCTAAACACACGCTGCAGCCGGGGAACTCCAAGCACTCTACAAACAGCCATTAATCCTCAAATCATCCCTAGGAGCCAGGCTTCTAATTATTTGGCTTGCCATTATCTCTGGAACTCACTGTGCTGTTCCTCCAGCCCTGGGATGAAGAAAGGTAAAACAATACCCACTATTTCATAACAAATTGCAAATTAAATCGACTCCAGCTCAGCCATTAGAGGAAATGTTACCTTTTCCATAATCACCCCCCTGCAGGCAAGAGCCTGAGAAAATGTAGCAACAGCTATTCTTTAACAGTTAGGTAAACTTTGACACAAACCTGGTGTGACAGGCTCCAAGTGAGACAGCCAACGAGTGGCAGATTTCTGACAGCAGAAAGCAGGAATCCTACCTCCTGGTTCCTTGTTTTATCAAACAAACAGTCTCCCCCTCCGAGCCAAAGGTGACTGCTGAAGGAAAAGCAGCTCATGCCCTCCGTGTCTTCGTAAGAGATTAAGGATCCTGAAGGATTTCAGTCCAAAGGGGAAAAAAATAAGTTTTTTTTTTCCCACTTGTTTTGTTTGTTGTTGGTTTTTTTTTCCCACACCAGTAATGTGGGTTTTCAGGAGTCTGGAAGTCTCCAGTCTGCCTAGCCTACATAATGAACAAATGAAAGACAAAAAAAGTACAGGCAGGGGAGAAGGAAGGGGAAATTGAGTCAAACTCCCGAAGTGCTCTTTGTGAGTAGCAACAGCAAAAACACGGCAGCCCAATACACAACATATCAGTAAGCAAAGAGGTGAAGTTCAAAAACAGAGTTAGGGTACGAGAACCTACAGTCAAACTCAGAGTACCCCCAGAGGTCTACGTGGGCAGAAAACAAGGAACAAAACAAGGATCCCTATATCTTCCCCTTCTGAAAGAGAAGCCCTAAGTGGTGTGAGATGTGGAGTAAGGCAAATCCAGCCTACGGGAATGGGAAGGACCGGGCAGCAAGCAGAGCCACAGCTCTCCTTTTTACTCCTCCTGTGTTGGCTGGGCTTCTGCAGATGGATTCCTGGAAAGGCAATGCTGAAGGGAAGGACATGGAGGTGAGTGAGGAAAGCCAGCAACACAAAGGGCAATTACCAAGCAAAGCAGAGGTGAAGGAAGCAGCAGGAGAACAGGGCTGGAGCAAATGTCAGCAGAGAAAAAGAGTCTCACTTCTGTGAGCAGAAAGGTCACTCAATTGGCTTTTAGAGCTGTTCCTCTTGCAGTCCTTCTCTGCCCTCTTCCTGCCTTTCCCTCTCGTTATTGCTGTGCAGTCCTGCCCTGCTCTAAGGCAATAAAGAACATGTCTGTCCATTTCGCCCCCACCTGTCTCCATTCCAGCTGTACCTGTTTAAACTACTTCTGTGGCTGGGAAATTTAATTATGGCTAGCCTGCTTGATACAGCCTTTGCACTGCTTCGATAGTCACTGCTACTTCTAGGTATACCGAAAAGCAGAAATCCAAGAACGGTCTGCAGTAACCAAGTACAAACCTCACGCAAACCGTGTGTGAGGAAGCAGGGAAACACGCTGACTGCTCGGCTCGCAGCCCTAGGGCCATGCCCTGAAAAGACCATACCGGAGCCTTGGGCTGCGGCCACAGCACCCCGTGTGGAAGGCAGAGCTGCGAGCAGCCCTTCCCACACAGATGCGAGTGACGGCTGATGCTCGAGCGGTGCCTGCTGGCCGCACGCACGCGGCGCTTGGAAATATTAACGTAGGGGAACTTGCAATCAACTGCGGATATTACTTCTGGAGAAGAGATGCTTGCCCAGCTCTGCTGTGGTTCTGCCCGAGAGCTGGCATCTAGGTTCACCTGCGCTGTAAGAAGACGTCCCAGTTTTGTGAATCGGTCCTGTATTTATTTCTATGGGATCTCCAGCCCCACATCGTAATTCATCTTTCTTTAGTTTCTACGGTTTTAGTGACTTCCAAGCCAATCCCAAGGTAATCGATGACTGCACTACTTTGGCCATATACTTTGTACCTTGGTACAACTGGAACAGCTTTGCAGCTGTGCATGGAAGCTCTGACTCCAGCTGATATCACCCCAGCCACGGCCTGAACCTGTCAAATAATGTGTACTAAAATCACAGAACCCCGAGCCACTGAAAGCTTTGACATAACTTGACAGAAATGTGCTCAAAAATGACAATAATGTCACTGTTATACAAACTGGGCAGAACAGGTGTCAAAACTTCTGTCCTACTGTACCTACAATGTGCAGGGTCATTGGATGATGGTTCGATTATGATGCGCTGGATCATTGGGATGATGAATAGAATCCATTTGCTATTGCTGTGTGCTGAAATTACCAGCCTATTATCAGAATGCAGTAGAGTACAGGGGGAATGAGTGAAGACAGTGCAGAAAATCTTGAATTCAGTGCTCTCTATTTTTCACTGTTTGATGTTGCCACAATAGTGAACTTCTGCCATCATTTATTTGGCTCCAGAAACTGAAAGTTAGAAATAAATAATCAAGAATTATTAATACTGTGTTGGTTAATGATTATAACGTTTCAGTTCACCATACACCTGTTACCACTGTGACACCAAAGTGACTACAGAAAGCATTACTAAATCAGTTCTGACTGATACTCTGCAGAGTTGAACTAGTGGAGTTTCAGATTTAACTGGTGCTGTTCCGCTAATCTCTGCTGCTGAGCCATGATGGAGCCAGAGAACAGCAAATATTCTGGCTGCATTCCATGCACTGACACATTCAGGCATCACATGACAGCTGTCCCAAATTAGGTATTATTCCTGTGACCTTTTACTGCTAGGCTGGCCACAGGCACCAAGCAGCTCCACACCCAACGGAAGCCAGCGAGAGCCATTTCTGTGGATGCTGGCAAGCTTTGGAGCAGATGTGACAGCAGCTGTGCAAGAACAGTGACCAAAAAAACACTACATGGAACCTCAGCAGCACAGGTAAAAGAAAGTGGAGAAAATGAGAAGTGGGAGGGTTCCTAGAGACTGATGCATAAGCACATGTCCCCAGCAGTTCACATGTAATGGGAAATGTGATCTGCAGCACCCCTGGGTCATGCACATATTTTTACAAGGAAGAGGTCTCCCACCCCTACAGGCTGGCCTTCAGCCACTAAGGCCATCAGCCTCCAAGTCCCACAGCCCATTCCTTACAGCCTGCTTTTAGGCCCAGGCTTTGTCCCATCCTGCCTCCTGGGCTGTGCATTAACCTAAATCATGATGATATTGTTGAGATCATTTTCCCCAAGGGTCCAGGCCCTTCTTCTAATGATCTAAAGATAATAAAGACATTGTGAATCAGCCAATTTCTAATTCCTCTAGAAAAAAAAAAGGGGGGGGGGGGGGGATAGAGGAGGAGAGGAGGCTTGAATACATCAGCAGACAAACATCCCATCCCACAGGATAAGCCAATCCCACATCACTTGTCTGAGTAAGCGGGTGGGAACCTTCTTCCTACAGTGTAGCATAGTATAGCATGGCATGGCATAGCAGAACACAGAATCCCCCCTTCCCAGATCAATCAATGCCCTTCCTTAGAAACCTCCCCTCTCTGCTCAGCAAAGGGGTGGGTATTGAGACAACCTGGGAACAGCCTCCCATACTGTCAAGTCACGCCCCAGCACAAGTCCTGTCCCTGACACAGCAACACCACCTGGATGCAAAGAGCTCTGGGCCCTGGCATATAGAGATTCTCTACCCATTTTCAACCTTCACGCTGTTTCCCATTTCATCACCAAGAATTTTCCCTGATTAGTTTAGTTACGTTAGCTATTTAGTTTAACATTCTCTTAAAATTAAGAATTCCAGCTCAAGTGAAACCTCCAAATATGTAATTTTCAATCAGAACTAGCAGGGATTCTACGTGTAGAAAGGCATAGCCCCTCTGTGGCTAGGGCTGCAGGACACATCCTATTGCAGCAAAAGGCAAGAATGTCAAGAGATGATTCTGGAATGAATTTACCCTTGGAAAACACTCTGTTTTGCAGTAGTGTACATGCCATTTCTGACTTCTAATTGTACTTACCTCCACTTAACATCTACCACTCAGTTCCTCTCTTTTCCATCCTCCTGGTCCAACTCTCCACTCTCTTCTCTCTGCCAAAAGACAAACAAGGACAAAAGGAGATTCAAAAATGCATACTTGAAGAACACTGAATCCCCCACTAGAGAGGAATGGCATTCAAGCTGTACCGGATATGAAAGAAAAGGGAAAAACATTCTAAATGGGAAATAAATTTGAGCTTTTTAAGACAAGGAATGGATTTTCTAAGTCAAGAGACAGTTTATTTCTCTAGCTGCTAGAAAAAAATAGACAAGTGTTGAGACTCACAGGCCCTTCCTCAGACTTCCCACAGAAATAAGGCAAAAGCTGAATTACTTGGGTCATATAAAGCTTGACTAAACAAACTTAGTTAACATCATTGGGGTACATAGGCTTTTCCCATGGCTGCACTTATATCACAGTAGTCCACATGGTACCCAAAGCCACCCTTACACACATCCTTTCACGAAGGAAAGGCTCCTTGAGTTAAAACCTAAGGCAAAGCTCCTCAGAATTTTGTTAACGTGAGCAAATGTCTCACGTCCTTGTACTTAGCAGTACAAACTGCACCCAGAGACAGCGGGAGCACACAAGCTCACCTTCCTGTTGCTGTTTTGGATGTTAGTAAATTAATCCGCTGCCGAAGAGCATTATAAACTTATGTTCCAGAAGCAGTGTGCCACAGACAGTATGCATCATCTCCTCGCAGCCTAGTGAGTGTTAACAGTCTGTTTTAAGGTAGAGATACAAGTCTGACCAAGAGACAACTGTGTGCACTGCTACCCCTGCTAACCCCAACTTTTGCTGCAGCCCTGCTCCTGGAAGCCAGTCCAGTCCTCAACTCTGCTTGCACAGCCGCACACAAAGCTGGCTGTCCGGCACTGATGACATCTTTTCACTCACACAGTTGCTTTCACTATAATCAGATTGCGTCTAATGGTTGTACAGCCACTGATTAGACAAGGATGGTGTCACTTTTCAACCAGCCCTGTTAGAACCAGGACAGGATGTTTGCAAACAACTGAAAGCTTGCTTGTGCGCATCAGCACAACACAGAGCTACCTTGTCTACTGTGGTTTCATACTCCAAATTCACAATATCGCTTCTACACCAGCACTCACACTCTGATCTCATTTTTTCTGGGTTGAAAGAAGAGCAACATCTCCTGCAGGCACCATTTCTACTAATTGAAGCAAGTACTGGAAAAGAGTCATCAGCTAGGATGTGTCTCATGAGCACAAGCATTTATTAGCAACTTTCACTTACCAACAACTTCTGTTACTAGCATCATGTCTCAGCATTGGCAATGAGTGGGGATTTGATGGTGTCAGAGGCCACGCACACTTCCTGGCATATAGTCAGCATTTCTTGGAACCGTGTCATACACCAGCCAGAAGAAGATGTTTGCAACTCCAGCAAGCTTCTGTTCTTCGCTATTAAAAGCTGCCTAGCGCTGCATTCATTGCAAGGTAAGTTTGGACATAACATTTCACAGAGAAAATGTTCATTCTTCATTAGTTATTGCAGAGACTTTCAAAGAGAGGGACATAGGCACTGTACATGTTGTCTCTGAACTAGCAGCAAATCAGGCCCATTTGCTCTTCCAATTATCTGGCTACAGATTCCTCTTAAAAACATATATATAAATCCACCCATCAAAAAAAAAAAAAAAAAGAAACAACAACAAAAACTCAGCTTGAATACTGCTTTGAAAACTGCAAAGTCCAGACTTCTCAGTGCTGCATGAAGTTTTTCATGTGCACAGAAGACACCCTGAAAAAGCAAATAGTGGAAAGCAGGCAGAGTCTGGAGCTCTTGGTCTTATGTCAGCTTGCAAAAGAAGTTGATTTATTTACTGATAAAGCTCTGAATTTTCACGATCTGTGCCAGAGTCTCCTCCAGCAACTGCACTTAATGAACTGAAACTGTTTAATTGGCTGTCACTTTTTGCTTTGAAAGGAATTTTCAAAACCACACCTTTTGTGAGACTTCTGCATGGTGCTTGGTATTAAATTGCACAGGTTAAATGAAATACACTTCAACAACTGGTTTATTTTTTTGTAGAGCAATTTCAACCAATTCCTTCAAACAACTTTTGGACCATTATTTCTCATGTTAATAACAACAGAAGACAGGCAGGAAACAAGCCGTATGTTCACCTGTAACACAATAACACAATATACTTGACAAAGGACATCTTCGTATGGAAACTTGTTAAAAAGTAATTAAGCAGACAGCATCATCCTGATAAACCTGTTTAAGATGCAATGGAGGATGCTTGACTCAGGAGCTGTGACTTAGAAAATGAAGCATTTTATTTATTTTGGGGATTAGTTATTGACTTCTAAGATAAAATGCGCGTATGCATATATCACACAAAAAATATTTTTTTTTACATCTTTATAAGACTCTTTCAATAAATTATAAACATATTTACTACTTACAGCACTAGATCAACTTAACTGTCGTCTAACAAAAGATCAATTGGATATTCCTGCACTGCTGTGAGTACATGAACAATTGAATGCAGTGTGGAAAGCAAGCAGGAAAAACTAAACTTGCATGCAAGTTTACAGAACCATAATACTGGTGTAACTGGGACATGGTCAGACAGCTTGCATAACTGAAGCACCATGACGGATGGCAGAAACCCTGCAAGAGTGGCAGGGAAGACAAGGAGAGGGGCTGTCCTCTCTGTGGAAGACTGGCTTGAATGCATGGAACTCTGCTCAGGGCCAGCTACAGACTGGTTGACAGCTTGTGTGTGGGGATCACAGAACAGGCCAGCAGGGATAATGAGCTGGTTAGAATCAATGGATCAGCATAAGGAAGTAGGTAAAGGCTTCCCTAAACAACTCAAGAAAGACTGAATAACAGGCATATATGGAGAAGGAACATTAGCCTCTCTGACATCTGCCAGAACAGCAATACATCAGGATTTAGGCAGTGAAGATGATTTCCTGGCAGTGTAGGAGGCCTCCGCGTAGGCTGGACCAGCAAGAGGTGATGTTGTACTGCTCCATCAGCTGCACACCCACAGAGAAGACTGGGATGAGGATAGGGTCATGAATACCTGCTTTGGCTGTAGTGATCAAGAAAAGCAGTGTGAGGAAGACATGCACCAGAGTACCAGCCCTATACTTTGTGAGAGCAAATTTCAGCTTATTGAGGCAGCTGGTAGGCAAGTTTGCTTGGGAGACAGAACTGCAGAGCAAAGGAGCTCTAAAAAGCCAGCAGGCCTTCAATGGCTGACAGGCAAGCTTCAGGCTTTCTCTAAGCATGAGTACAGGCCACCCTGATGATCAGGAAAACAGGCAAGCAAATTGGGAAATCAGCTTGGCTAAGCAAGCTACTCCTGACACAGATTTAGCACAAAGCTAACAGGAAACAGGCTGCAATGGAGGAATTAAAGAGCACTGACAATACAGGTAAAGATCACAGAATCGTAGGGGTTGGAAGGGACCTCCAGAGATTGAGTCCAACCACCTGCAAAGCAGGCTCCCTACAACAGGCTGCACAGGTAGGCATCCAGACAGGTCCTGAATATCTCCATAGGAGACTGCACAACCTCCCTGGGCAACCTGGTGCTCCACCACCCTTACCTTTCTGTAAAGAAGTTCTTTCGCATACTGGTGCGGAACTTCCTATGCTCCAGTTTATGGCCATTTCCCCTTGTTCTGCCCCCACAGACTGCTGAAAAGAGGCTAGCCACATCTCTTAGTCTCCCACACTTAAGGTATTTTTAATCACTAATAAGATCCCCTCTCAGTCTTCTTTTCTCAAGGCTTTACAGACCCAGGTTACTCAGCCTTCCCTCATAGGGGAGATGCTCCAACCTCTTTATCATCTTTCTGGCCCTCTGCTGGACTCTTTCCAGGAGATCCCTGTCTTTTTTGTACCGGGGATCCCAGAACTGGATACTCCAGGCGAGGCCTGACCAGGGCAGAGTAAAGGGGGGAAGATCACTTCCCTTGATCTGCTGGCCACCCTCCTTTTAACATACCTCCAGATCTCACTGGCCTTCTTGGCCACCAGGGCACACCGCTGGCTTATAGTCAACCTGTCATCCATCAGGACCCCCAGGTCCTGCTCCACAAAGCTCTTCTCCAGCAGGCCATCCCCCAACCTGTACTGATACATGCAGTTATTCCTTCCCAGGTGCAAGACTCTACACTTGCTTTTGTTAAACCTCATCTGGCTTCTTACTGCCCTGCTCTCCAGTCTGTCCAGGTCCTTCTGGCACATCAGCCACTCCTCCCAGCTTTGTAACATTGGCATACTTGCTGAGGGTGAACATTATCCCCTCATCAAGGTTGTCGATGAAGATACTGAACAGGACCAGATCCAGCACTGACCCATGGGGAACAATGCTAGTCACAGGTCTCCAACCAGACACTGAGCTTCTGATCACCACTCCCTGAGCTCAGCCAGTTCTCAACCCACCTCACCATCCACTCATCTAGCACATTTTCTCAGCTTCATTATCAGGATGTCGTGGGAGACAGTATCGAAAGCCTTGCTGAAGTCAAGGTAGATGACATCCACTGCTCTCCCCTCTTCTACCCAGCCAGTGATGCCATCATAGAAGGCTACGAGGTTGGTCGAGCACAATTTCATAGAATCACAGAACTGCTCAGGTTGGAAAAGACCTTAAATATCACCAAGTCCAAGCACAACCTAACCATACTACCCTAACTAACAACCCTCTCCTAAATCATGTCCCTGAGCACCACATCTAAATGGTTTTTAAACACATTCAGGGATGGAGACTCAACAACCTCTGTGAGGAGCCTATTCACAGAATCACACAGAATGACCCGGGTTGGAAGGGACCTCAAGGATCATGTAGTTCCAACCCCCCTGCCTAGCAGGGCCATCAACATAAACATTTACTAGATCAGGTTGCCCAGGGCCCTGTCCAACCTGGCCTTGAACACTTCCAAGGACGGGACATGCACAACCTCCCTGGGCAGCCTGTTCCAGGGCCTAACCACTCTCCTAGTACAGAACTTCCCCCTAACATCCAACCTAAATCTTCCCTCCTTCAACTTGGATCCATTTCCCCTAGTCCTGCTATTGTCAGCCCTTTCAAAGAGTTTATTCCCCTCCTGGGTGTAGGTTCCCTTCAGGTATCGAAAGGCTGCAATGAGGTCACCCCACAGCCTTCTCTTCTTCAGGCTGAACAAGCCTAACTCCCTCAGCCTGTCCTCATGGGGGAGGTGCTCCAGCCCCCGATCATCTTCATGGCCCTCCTCTGGACCCTTTCCAAAATCTCCATGTCCTTCTTGTACTGAGGGCTCCACACCCAGACACAGTACTCCAGATAGGGCCTCACAAGAGCCGAGTAGAGAGGGACAATCACCTCCCTATCCCTGCTGACCACCCCTCTCCTGATGGAGCCCAGGATCCCATTTGCTTTCCGAGCTGCCAGAGCGCACTGCTGGCTCATGTTAAGTCTCTCGTCCATCAGGACCACCAGGTCCTTCTCTACCGAGCTACTCTCAAGGACCACTCCTCCCAGCCTGTACAGGTGCCTGGGGTTCTTCCGGCCCAAGTGCAAAACCTTGCACTTTGCTGTGTTGAACCTCATTAGGTTCACCTGAGCCCAGCTTTCCAGCCTGTCGAGGTCCCTCTGAATGGCATCCCTTCCTTCCACCGTATCAACCACACCACTCAGCTTGGTGTCATCAGCAAACTTGCTGAGGGTGCACTCAATTCCTTCATTGATGTCATTAATAAAGATGTTAAAGAGCACCGGTCCCAAGACAGACCCTTGGGGGACACCGGCCTACTCATTACCGGCCTACACCTGGACATAGAGCCATTGACCACCACCCTCTGTCTGCGGCCTTTCAACCAATTGCTTATCGATCGAGTTGTCCACCCATAAAATCCACTTCCCTCCAATTTGGAGATGAGGATGTGGTGGGGGACCATGTCAAAGGCCTTGCTCAGGTCCAGGTAAATGACATCGGTCGCCTTCCCTTCGTCCACCATCGCCGTCACTCCATCATAGAAGGCCACAAGATTAGTTAAGCATGACCTTCCCCTGGTGCTGGCTGTCTCAGATCACATGCTCATTCTTTATGTGATCAAGCATGTTGTCCAGGAGGATCTGTTCCATGATCTTCCCAGGCACAGAGGTGAGACTCACCGGCCTGTAGTTCCCCAGGTCCTCCCTGCTCCCCTTCTTGTATATGGGAGTGACGTGACCCTTCCTCCAGTCATCCGGGACCTCACCTGACAGCCACGACTTCTCAAATATGATGGAGAGTGGCTCGGCAACCACCTCAGCCAGCTCCTTCAGGACCCTGGGATGCACACCATCTGGCCCATAGACTTGTACTCATTCAGTCTAAGGAGGCACTCTCAGACTTGCTCCGCCCTTACAGTGGGGAGGGATTTACCTCCTTGGTCCCCACATAGCGGTTTGGGGATGCAGGGCTTAGGGACGTGAAAAAGACTAGAATCCTGGCCACCAGTGAAGACCGAGGTGAAGAACTCATTTAGCACCTCAGCTTTTTCTTCATCTGTTGAAGCCAGTTCTCCTTTTAAATTTACCAAAGTAGGTATGTCCGTTTTGGCCTGTCTCTTCTGGCCAATGTACCTGTTGAAGGTTTTCTTATTGTTTTTCATGTCCCTTGCCAAGTTCAGTTCTGCCTGCGCCTTGGCTTCCCTGATCCCACATCTGCAAGTCCGGACGGCATCCCTGTATTCTTCCCAGGTGATACAGCCTTGTTTCCAGAGCTTGTACACCCCTTTCTTCGCCCTCAGTTCTCTCAGCAGGTCCTTGCTGAGCCTTGCCGGTTTCCTACCTCGCCTGCCCACTTTCTTATTCAGAGGAATGGAGACCTCTTGTGCTTCCAGGAGGGCATCCTTTAAGAGCAGCCAGCTCTCCTCTACATCCTTGTCTTTGAGGGCAGCGCACCAGGGGATCTTGGCCAGCAATCTGTTGAGTAGCTTGAAGTCTGCTCTTCTAAAGTTCAGTGTCCTGATCCTGCTCTTTGCCAGGCCCACATTGCTTGAGATCACAAACTCAACCAGGGCATGGTCGCTGGAGCCCAGGCAGCCTCCAGCCTTGACGCCTCTGATGATCTCTTCAGCGCTGGTGAGCAGCAGGTCCAGCAATGCTTCACCTCTGGTCGGTCTGTCCAATACCTGAACCAGAAAGCTATCATCAATGGATTCCAAGAGCCTTCTGGAGCTCTTGCAGCTCGCCGTGTGGTTTTCCCACAGATATCCTGGTGGGGGACTTCAACCATCCGGACAAGAGCCCATGAGCCAGACACCGCACGCATCTGGAGCAAGAAAACCTCATCAACAGCCTCCCCTTGATCAGGTGGCCTGTAGTATACCCCTAATACCAGCTGACTTTTATTAGTCCCATCTCTAATCCTAACCCACAGGCTCTCAACCTGTTCATGACTGTTTCTCATAGGGAGCTCCTCACAGTTTATCCAAATCTCTGACATAGAGAGCAACTCCCCCACCCTTCCTACCTCGCCTATCTCTCCTAAAGAGTCCATAGCCGTTGATGGCAGTATCCCAATTGTGGGAGTCATCCCACCACATTTCTGTAATAGCAACAAGGTCATAACTTTCCAAGTGCATCACAGTTTCCAGTTCCTCCTGCTTCTTACTCAGGCTGTGTGCATTGGTATAAAGGCACTTCAGCCGGGCTATCCATCTCGCCACCTTTATAAGGGTGGTAGGATCCCCTAGAACAGCACCATCCCCAGCATCCCCCTGCCCTACTCTCTCCCTTTGCACTCTGCTGTCATTGCCCACGGAGTTTGGCACAAGCCCTCGAATGACCTGTTCAACCCCAGTAGCCCTTATTTTGCCCCCTTCCCCCTTCGTTCCTAGTTTAAAGACCTGTCAATGAGTCCCACTCAGCTAAGATCCTCTTACCCCTCAGGGACAGGCTGCTTGCATCAGCAGCCATTATGCCAGGTGCAGTGTAAGTTGCCCCATGGTCAAAAAAGCCAAAATTCTTGCGTCTGCACCAGCTCTTAAGCCACCTATTTAAGACTTGGGTTTTTTGGATCCTCCCTGTACCCTTCCCTGACACCACGGGCATAGAAGAAAAGACCACCTGCACCCCAGTTCCTTCAAGTATTCGCCCCATTCCCCTGAAGTCTTTCTTGATAGACCTCAGGCTTTCCTTATCAACTTCCTCACCGCCAGCCTGAATTATTAAAAGCGGGTAATAATCCAAAGGCCAAATCAACCCAGGAATTATCTTTGAAATGTCCCTGACCCGTGCCCCGGGAAGGCAGCACACCTCTCTGCAGGTAGGGTCCGGCCAGCATATAGGGCCCTCCATTCCTCACAGAAGGGAGTCACCTACAACAATCACCCTTCTGTCCTTACGGGTAGAAGCAGTTTTGAGGCTTGGGGGCAACCGCTTCACCTGAGGCAACCTCATGGGTGAACCTGTCTCCACACTCTCACTCATCCCCCCCCTCAAAATCCAGGGCCTCAAACCTGTTACGCAGAGGCACCTGGGGAGCTGGGGATGATCAGGATGGGGGATGGTCAGGATGGGGGATGCCCCCTCCGCCAAGCAGGTACCCGTTTCCACTCCTCCTCCCTTCTCAAATTGCTGCTAGGGGGAAGAGAGGACAGGGGCTCACTGCAGCACTGTCAGCTGGCTGGTTCCCCTTTACCACCTGTTTGTAAGGTGGCAGGAGCTGACGTGCTCCATGAGGAGCCTCGGCTGTGTGCCGAGAACCTGAGGCTGAGAGGGACTGACACCACCAGTCAATCTCCCTCTCACACTCTTTTATAGTCCTCAGACTCTCCACTTCCTCCTTCAGGTCAACTATGAGGCTGAGCAAGTAGTTAACCTGGTCGCAGCAAACACAATCACTACCTCCCTCACCGAGGTCTGAAAGGGCCAGGCTCTGGCACTCAGTACAGCCAGAGCCCTGCACACCAGCATCTCGGGTTGGGGGCTCAGTCTGAGTCTCCTCAGACTTTTTGGTATCAGTCTTCCTATCAGGCATGCGCAGGACCTCAGTCTGGGTCTCTGCAGTCTTCTTGGTTGCTGCCTCCCATTTCTGAGAACACGGGATCCTTGAATGGGCCTCCTCAGTATTTCTGGCAGCAGCCTTCCTCCGGGGATCAACCATGTCGAAGCAGAAGACTTATCATCACTGAAACAGGAAGTCACGAGGTACACGGACCCTGACCCCGCCCGTCCGTCTCTGGTGGGCAGCAACTAGAGCCCGTTTAAACCTCCCGCCGTTGCCAGGCAACGCTCACGCGCTGCGTCAGCGGCTGCGTCAGCTCCCGCGAGAGCTGCCGGGCTGCTCCTCTAGCCGGGGGTTCCCTGCTTGAAGGAACCGGCCGAGATCCCCCTTGAACCACGCGGTCAGTCACTGCTAATCGGTCCGGGACGGCTCCGAGTCAGGTGACTTCGGCGATCAAAAGGTCATGAAGTATTTGGTCAAAATGTACTCATTTACACGGACAGGCCAGGGGGTCCACTACCGATTGCAGTGCTTTATCAGTGGTTTTATCATTTTATGATCACTGGAAACACAGCAACCTACAATCTTTACATCTCCCACAAGACCTTCTCTGTTAACAAACAGAAGGTCCAGGACTTTGCTTCCCCTTGTTGGCTGTGTCTCCCTGTTGAAAGTTACCTCCCACACACCCCAGGAATGCCCAGGACTGTTCCCTTTCTGCCATATTATAAATCCAGCAGATGTCTGGGAAGTTGAAGTCCCCCACAAGAACAAGGGGTAGAGACCTCACCCAACTGTCTATAAAGTATCTTAGCCACCTCTTCATCCTGGTTGGGTGGCCTGTAGCAGACTCCCACAATAATATTAGTCTTACTGGCTGTCCCTTTTTTTCTGACCCATGGACTCTCAACCTTACCATCACCATCATTAATTTCCAGACATTCACGCTCTATAACACAGGCAAGGCAGGAAAGGTGGTGGTGTGGCCCTCTTTTGAAAAGTTGGTAGCCATCAATCACAGCACTCCAGCTATGTGAGTCATTCCACGTTTCCATTATAGTAACTACCACATCATAGTTTTCTGACCACACAATGGCCGCCAGCTCCTCCTGTTTGCTACCCATGCTGCATGCATTAGTCTAAATGCACCTAAGCTAGGCCACCTTTTAAGTGCAAGAAGCCCTAATACACTCTTGACCATACTCACGTGTTTCCATAGTAACCAGCCTTACACCAACCCTTGTGTTCTTCCTACAAAAAGGTGTTCTTCTTCACCAAGACACAAGACTGTGAGATCCTACTAGCACATCTCTGTCCCACAAGCACTGGTGTGTTACATACAGGCTCCTTTTCAGTGACCCTGGTTTCACTCCCACTCCCTTTCATACCCAGTTTAAAGCTCTATCAATGAACTTTGCCAACTCTCATCACAAAACCCCTTTCCATGAGTGGGATAAGCTATTCCCATTGGTTGCCAGCAGTCCTAGTCTCATGTAAATCGAGCCAAGGTCAAAAAACCCAAATCCCTGATGGGCACACCAGGCTCAGAGCCAAGTATTCATCTGTAGGCCCACTGTGTTCAGTCCCTCACCATTCCCTATAACTGAGGGATAGAGGAGAACACTTGTGCTCCTGAACCCCTGACCAGCCTCCCCAAGGCTCTGAAGTCCTTCTTTACAGTCCTTAGGGAAATTCTTCACATTTCATCACTGCCTACCTGAAACAACAACGGGTGATAATCTGAGGGCTATGCTAAGAAAGAAAGGAAGATTCTCCCTAACATTTTTAACCTGGACCCCCAGGAGGCAGCAGACTTCCCTGTGTAGTGGGTCTGGTCTGCATACTGGGCCTTCTGCTCCCTTCAGCAGGGGGTCACCAACAACAGTGTCCTGTCTTTTTTTCTTTACTGAGAAGGTTTTAGTGCTAAGGGTAGTCTGGCTAGACACTGGTGACACCTCCAAGCAGGAAGAACCATCATCCCCACCACTGGCCAGTTGTCCCTACAAAGCACTGTACCTGTTCTGCAGGGGCAGCTGGGGAGGTAGGAGAATCACTGGGCAGGTGTGCCTATATCGCCAAGCAGGGACCTTTTGCCATTGCGCCCTGCCCCAGTTCATAATCATTGCTGCTAGGAGGAGGAGAAGACAGGAGCTCACTTGCAGCAGGAGCACTGCCCACCTGCTAGTCTCCTCCTATTACCTGTTTGCAAGGCAGTAGGGGGTGATCTGCTTCATGTGGAGCCTCAGCTGGCTGCCTAGATCTTAGGGCTGGCAGGGACTGGCACCACCAATCTGTCTCCCTCTCACACTCCCTAATGCCCCTCAGCCTCTCCACCACCTCCTTTAGGTCAGCTACTAGGCTGAGTAAATTATTCAGCTGGTTGCATCTATCACAAGTGCATCTCTGTTGCCCTGCACAGCAAGGGCCAGACTCTGGCACTCACTGCAGCCACAGACCTGTGCACAAGCATGTTTTTGCAGGACCCGTGTCTGAATCTCCACATCTTTCCCGGCAACAGCCTTCAGCCAGGGTGCAGCCATGGCAAACCAGCAGACTCGCTAGTACTATCTAGGGTAGCCTTAATGGGGCCTGTCAATAGTCAAGAAACATTTGGACAATGCTCTTAAGATACACAGTTTAACCCTTAACTTGCCCTGTGTAGACGCAGGAGTTGGACTCAAAGATTTGGGTCCCTTCCAAGTCAGGATATTCTGTGATTCCGCAATTATCATCCTCTACTCAGAATTAAATTGGGCTGCATTTATAAAACTGCTCATGAAGAGGTACAAAATCAGGAAGACAGATAAATCAGTCAACTAGAGCAATTTCAGTGAAGAACCACGAGGATGGTCAGAGAGTTAGAGCAATGGCATTGTAAGGAGACACTCTGGGCACTGTGTTCATTCACATCTGGAAAAGAACAGTCTTTGAGAGTGGTAACTAACAGCAACCTTCCCATACCTACAAGGAGATCTTCAAGAAGATGAAGACACATTCTTTATAGTGGTACCTGGTGAGAAGACAGGAGATAACACATGAAGGTGAAACAGCAGTGATTCGGATTAGGAAGATTTTCAACATTAAAGCAGTCCAACAACAAAAGAGGTTGCCAGAGAGGCTGTCCAGTCTCCATCTTCAAGGGTTTTCAAAACCAGAGTTGGTAAAGCAGAATCTCATTTCAGTGTTGACCTTGGTTTAAGTAGGAGTTTGGACTACTTAACCTCCTCGTGTTCCACCTAACCTCAAGTTTTCCTATCATCTCTAATAGTGCTAGAAGTTCCTCTCTGTCACTAGCCTTCTCACCACCTTATTCACATACATGCCTTAACACTGTACCACTCAGAACTAATTCATTAAAATAACCACAAGAGCAGACTTCATTTGCATAGGAATTGTTCAGATGTTTAAATAATCAACTATTTAGCTGAAATATTTCATAAGGCCAAGGCAGTATAACAAGAATTGGCAATATACCAGAATTCCTTCCATTCCTATCCAATTTCAGTTTGAAGCCCAAGTAACACCGAGGGCATGGACATTCCTACACTATTACACAGAGGAGAATTTGAACCCCGCCTTGCAAGGAAGATCAGTCCAACAGGGAAGACAAAGGAAAATTTTCTGATCTCGTTATCATCAAACCTTTATGAATCTTCTCATACACAAGTTTCAAAACCAACTGAAATGGCATTCTAGCTTCCATAAACAAACAGCAAGCAGAATTCACACTCCACAGCTTGATGTTTTGAAAACATTAACACACAGTACTCTTTTCTCTTTGATTCTTTTTGAGCTTCAGTGTATTTAAGAGCTCAGTTTTCAAGCTCTCTTTCCAGTCACGAGCAACTTAAAAACATATTACTCTCCTTTAGAAATGGATAGGCTGACCATTCTTTTAGCATAATGTGAAGCAGTAGCTAAGACTTAAAATAACCCCTCTCCCCAGAAATATCAAAAGTTCAAGGAAAACAAAACAGTCCTAACACCAGCAGCAGCTCTGTTCGAATACAAGAACAAACAAAACCACAGCTTTATCTTAAAGACAACCACCAGCAGGAGACGATCACAGTTACCCAGTCTTTTACTGACTCCAGCAGATAGCTATCTTTGAGAATACTTGTCTGGAGCATCGAGTTCCTGTTGGAGATCCCAAAAAACAGCAAACTCAAACTTCCATCTATTTGAAACTGCTGAAGGACAAGTCATCTCCCTCCTGAGTATACATGTATTGATCTGAAAGTTACACAGAAAGCTGATCAGATTCTGTTTATCTATGTTTATGAATATGACTTTGTCTATGTCTGAAAAGTTGTCAGTCTCTAAAGGTTGCTCCTGATGATCTTCTGAGATCCCTTCCAGCCTGGGAAGTTTTAAGATTCTATCTATCAGTTATAAAAAAAAACAACAAAAAACTCTGCTGTTAAAACTTTTGTTAATAGATTGCTTTTCAGTAAGAACTGATACAAAACAATACAGAAGAGATTTTTGTCCATGATTTAACTTGTTTACCTCCATGCAGCAACATTCAAAAAGGAGGCTGTCCACTCTGAGGAATGAAAAACAGGCACTGGAAACAGCTGGACTAGTCTTCAAAACATCATTTTACGGGCAACTTCAGTGCATCTGGAATGCTTCCAAGAGAACGGATAGCTGCTCTTCCACTGGCTCAGATCGTCATTTGGTTCACAAGGCAATTATTTATGATCTAAGATTCTGGAGCAAAATAAAAAAAAAACATATGTAAACTGTTGTGCATTGTAGAAACTGTACTAGTTATACAAGAATAGTGCAGGCTTTAAACATTAGTACTGTGTGAAGGTGAACTAAGATCCTGTCACATCAATGTAAACAAACCATTTCCAAGCAGCTATTAGACCCATGGCATCTGATAGGCACTAGCCAATTACCACAGTAATCTGTTTAAAGTGATATATGTTGCACTGAACTGGAGCAGAATAAGAACATTTATCAACTACTGCCAGGCATTTGCTAAGTAGCCAGTAACCTGGAAGGCTGTTCTGACTCCATGACTTCAGATCAGACAGCTCTGCCCTTCAGACACCACTTTTAGGCAAAGATTCAGGTTTATAATTTTTTTGCACCACACGTGCAAGCAGCGCTGCTGCTATTCTTTCCACACAGTAACAGCAAGTGCTTTTAGTTTGCTCTTTGGAGGACTAAACAGGGTTCTTATTTAACAAGCAAGGAAGCCGAAGACAAGGGAAAGTTACAGCACAGGAGATTAAAATGTAGCAAGACTACATTCCTAATCTAATTCCTTTTCAACTTCTATTTTTGGGTGTGTTTTATAATGTACTTAATTTATTAGTAAATTACATTTATATAGTTGATAAATAAAGTATCCACTGCTGATCAGCATCTCATCTCCTCCACAGCACTAGCACAGTGCTTATCAAAGCCATTCACAATCACACTTAACCTATGATTCCAGCAGAAAACAACATATTTTTTTTTCCCTGCTGGATCAGTTTCCTGCTACATGGTTCACACAGGGGTTTGATGAACATCAGAGCACGCACAAGAAGACCTCCACTTTTAGTGACAGTAAAACACCAGACTGGTTCAAGCCATCCTGTGATTTATATCTACTTGGAACAATTTTCACCCATGAACATCAAAGACAAAGCTCTGTAGAATCAGAGCATGCCTGGGCTACAGTAAATCACAGCAAGCCCCTCAAACCCAGGTAAGTTAATTGCCATCACTGAACGGATTCAAAGTTCAGAAACAGTCCTTTGTGTCATCTTATCCACTGTAAGCTCCACAGACAGACTAACAATTGGGAAGATTTATATTTACTTGCAGGTGAAATCTATGATTATTGCAGCCAGCTGATTGCATTTTTACAAGCAGACATTTCATTTGCTACATTGGGAAATAATTCCTACCTCCCTTATGTGGCTGACCACAAAGGCCAACACTTTGAGATTCTTCCTGGAAGCCATTTCACATTTAGTCACTTTGGAGTTTTCCCACACATAAGGGCTAAACAGGATTTTGCGCAATACTAACAGGTAGAAGGCACACTAAGAGTGCAACAATTGTTCTTGATGAACATTTGATGTTTTTTTGTCCTTTGCCTGCTGCCACACCAATAAGATTTATCATTATAAATGAAAGGTCAATGATCCCAGAGCCAAACATATAACATTTAGCATTTCTTGGGAATCACAGTGTGAAACTGAATAGTAATAAGAGTTACTACAAGAAATCAGTTAGCTTTCTACAGGCTTTATCTACTAGAGAAAAATTCTACAGATGCAGTACACTGGTCTGGACAAATGAAAGACTGTAAGGCCTTACCTGTGCACTTCATTAATGGATAGTTTCACATGCTTCTGCTCTCAGATCTGGTGCAGGACTAATATGAGTTTTTAATATTCTTCGTGTTGTTGCATTCCAGGAAACATATGCTTAACCTTTCACAGATGGTCTGCATGTCTACCACCAGAAACAGATTGAGAGGGCAAAACTGCTTTGGAGATGCACAAATGGAGGCCTGCTACATCCCCACTGCAAATACAGAATACAGAACTGATACCTGAGCGTTACAGTCAGAAAGATCAGCGCAGTGGAAAGGCAATACAGGAGTGGAATGGCAAAAGGACAAATAGGAAAGGAATGCTCACCCATCTCCAAGGATCTAGGCTTGCAGGGAAAAACTCCACAAGAGAGAGATCTCCAGCCAGAGACCCTTCCCTAGTGGCAATCAGCCCTTAAATGGGGTCTAGGAGAGGTGCAGCCAGGCTCCACTCCTGGTCACACAGCTGAATTGCTGTCACCTGTGCTCCCAGGGCTGACCTGGTTCCTTTCCCCAGGTGATCAATCAGTGGTTCAGGCCATGACTCAACAGTTCCCATACACCTGAGCAAAGGACTTCATTAGTTCAAGAAGTATGGTATAACTGTTAAGAAACATTGCATCAGCGTGGCCTGGAATTTCACTAACAAGATGAAGCACTGATCAACTATTCTCCCATACAAAGAATTACCAGCTTTCTCATTCTGTGTGTAGTTCCTCAGGCTCACTACCCCATTTACTTAGATGAGCTTTCCCACAGCATCCCTGTAGGTTTAAAAACAAGCTCAAACCATGAGAAAAACCATCAGTTAAGTAAATTTGGCATTCTTTGTGGAAAAAAAGGTATCTGCACACCTAAGCAGTAAAGAGCCTCCAATGTTATGCAATAGCTTTCTATTTTGATACCATGTTCAATAGTGTTTACAATTTAAAAGGCAGAATAACAGTTCTGTCTAGGAACACAGAGGTATCACCACTATAACCCATTAGCATTTGTTAAGGCATGACACAGAAGTATTAGTATGAGAAAGAGCTGTGTTATCAATGAATGCTAACAAATGCTAGCAAATTTCAGTTTTAGTGTTTCAAAGAGAGCTGGTCAGTCTGCTAAGCACTTCTGTCACAAACACCTGATTTCATAGCAACCATCACACCTGTGTCACACCAATAAAAGCTGCAACCTACAGCCCCACTGACAGCAGAGGACATTACAGAATATATCCCCCCCCCCCCAGCTGGAGTCACAATGTCCTCAAGCTTCTTTACACATTGGACAAGCACAGAGGGCTCCCAGAGCCAACAGCACCACCCATAGCTTCACATCAACAAGCTTTAGTCACAAGCCAAGCAGACAAACGCCACTCCACCATGCAGGCACTTGCCTCCTTCGTTTTCAACACTGTCTTCTTCACACTTGGCCACAAAGCTGCTGATCACCTTTCGAACAGTGTCTAAAGAGAGAGCAGAAGATAGCCAAAGTTACTAAGCCTACAGCCCCTCCTCAGCTTCCAAGTACAGGTCAGCACTTAAGAGTGAGGTCACAGCTACAGCTTACCATACTAGCAACAGCTAACACTTTTCCCCACAAACAACCCCACCGTGGAACAAGCACTCACCTCCCACGCTCTCCTAATGGTCTGCTTCACAAAATGAATTTTGCTCTAGCCATTGACCATGCTGGTGGCACTCTGCTCAACGTGTTCACATTTATCAGCACTTTTCCAGCCCTAGGGGATAGCACGTATCATCTACCAAGTGCCAAATAATGGAAATAATCACTTCCTTTAACCTACTGGCTCAATTTTTCCTCCAAACAGCCTAGGATGTTATTAGTCTTCTTTGCTGCCAGGGAGCAGTATAGATTCATGTTTCAGCACACTGTTCATAAAAATAGGTACCTTTTAGCAGAGCTACTCTCTTTCCAGGCAGTCCTCAGCCTACACCACTGCAGGGTCTTAGTCCACTCATCCTAGCACAGGATGCCTTGTTGCCCCTGCAGAACTTCGTGAGGTTCACTCTGGACCACTCCTCTAACTCTTTCTGAACAGCAGTTCTACCCTTGTACAGACCAACTGCACTCCATATTTAGCAGTCTTTTATAAACTCAATTACACTGTTTTCTACTTCCTTGTCCAAGACAATAAATAAATATAGAATAGTGCAGGCTCCTGAACAGACTTCTGCAGTAGTCCACTTGCCACTGGCATCCATTGGAGAAAAAAGAAAACAACAACAAAAAAATATTAGCTGCTAATGGCAGGCCTGACATTCTAACACATTTTCTATCCGTATATACGGACACTTATTCAGATTAGGACATCCTAACTTCAGTCTCCAACAATGCTGTGGGGCACTGCATAAAAAGCCTTTCTCAAATCAAGGCATATAGTACTCACTGCATTCCTCTCACAGTTCATAGACTTAGTTGTTTCAGCCAAAATAAAAGTTTGTCAGTAGTTTGCTAGCCAAGCTGATCTCCTGATTTGTCTGCTTGTTTTCTTGACCATCAGGATGGCCTTTGCTCATGCCTGGAGAAAGTCATCATCTCACTATGTCTGTACCTGCAGTCACCACCTACTGTTAAAAATGAGCAACACTGCACCTGACCAATATAACTATATAACATATATACACACACACACACACACACACACATATACTTTTTTCTAAAAGCAAAACAAAACAAAAAAAAACCAACAGTGCTCTCTAAAACACAATTCCCTCAAGCCCCTCGGTTCTGCTGAGGTCATTTCCAACCGTGCCTTATGTAAGCATGATTCACATTACTCCAGCAAAATGTGAAACAGTCACTCTTGACAGCGGCCTGAAAGCTGGTGAACTCACCATCATCTAAACAACTCATGTTTCTCCAAATGAGGAACACTATTCTACACCCATTCTTCCTGCATCAGTTGCAATAACCAGCAAAATCCAAGGGTTTCCTTCTCCTCATTATCATCATGAGTGATATTTCCTTTTATCAGGTAAGGGAGGACCTCTTACTTCTCCAAACAAGGCCCTTATTATCAGCTGTTTGTGGAAAACAATTGAACGTTGGTGTGTGAATAATCACTGCAGCAGACTGGAAAAAAATGTGTTTTTTACTGACTTGAATGAAAGTGTTCACATTTCACATCCCTCTGGAGGAAAAGGAATTTCTAGAAAAAGTACAGGTGAAATTTACACAGGCTGCATAATAAAACAGAACTGGGGCTTTGTTAGCTTCCTAATAAACATATTCAAAATCCTAGAATATAAATCAAGTGGAAGATACAAGACCAGCACTGGTGCTCCTCTAAGAAGCCTGCTAGATCTCCCAGACTGGCATTCCGCAAGCATCCTATCCCTAGATTGGTGTTTTGAGGCTCAGGTTTATTTTTCAGCAATACACCCAAGCTTTGAAACCAAAGCACTTCGTTACTCAAGGTCTGCTTAAGGATTTCTTTCTAGTAAAAGCAAAGATCCCATAATGACATATTAATGAAATATCCTTGCATTCTACTGCATGCAAATAAGAGGTGACACCAGACAAAAGGGTAACTTGCATATTTACTATGAAAGTGGATCCTTCATATATACCTAGTTTTCCTTTCCAAAGATGGTGAAGTGAATTGCATACAGTTTTGTTCTTGTTGTACCAAGAGGAAAGCTGAAGTCCAGAGAAGGCATTTGCTCAGTTTTGTTTAACAGACACAAGGATCTAGGTAATTTCAACTCCTCCTCGTCTAGTGATTCATCCACTAACATTTACTGTTCCTAAGGCAACAAGTCTGTTTAAGCTGACAGTGGAATGGAAGTCTCTTGACTGAGAACACGTTAATATGTTTTAGACTGTGAGATGCCAGATGCAAAATTAATTCTCCCCTCATATTTCCGCAGCTGCAGGCAAACAGGAATTCTTTTAAGAAATGCGTGTGGGGGTAGCACAACAGTTCGCAAAATATACAACTCTACCTTAAAGTGATGGTTGCATTGTTTATATAATATATACAGCACATTCTTCAGATGACTTGTATGTTAAGCCAGTTTAGTGAAAGCTTTACAACCAATTTCAGCTTCCCACCAGCACTGACTAAACCACATTTTGCATTATTAGAGCTGCACAGATTTGCCATAAGAAGCCAGAGACAGCTGAGAAGAAAATCCACATCTTCTTTCTTTACTTCCTACATGTGTCACGCTAATGCTGTGATTTTCTCCTTGCAACCTGAAAGAATCTCTAATTGAAATGTGAAACACTTCAAGCCACATTTAAGTGCAGAAGCAAAAGAAGGAGGGTTTTTCTGTTTGTTTATAAAATCTTTTTTATCTTCTTCTAACCCATCAGTAGTTTGTGAACTTCTGAGGACTCTGAACTATTGGTTAGAAACACAGTTCTAACAAACGTACAAAAACACCAAAAGAAAAATTAAATTATTTATCCTGAATTCTGCTAAAAAGCTCATTATATTTTTACCTGCTCAAAGGAAAAACAAACAACAAAAAATACCCCAAAGCCCTGTTTTGAACAACCTGTCTCCCTTACCTGCGTCATCTTTTCCAGGCCCATCACCACAGACGTCATGGTTTTCAGCCACCAAAACTGTGAAAACATTAATTTAAGAAATTAAAAATACAGAAGATTTCTTCAAAGGTAACATAATTGTTTACAACCCAGAAAGTATCTTGCTCCAGCCTTGTGTTCATCCCAGTACTTCATGTAAGAAACCAGACTGAGTAGTGTACATGCAACCACTGTTAACTCCAGAACACTCCAGGAGGGCACAGAACTCCTACCTGATGGCAGATACTTTGGCCATTCCCCACTGAAACAGTATTACTTGGTCTAGTAACCTCCATGACAAAGGATTTGTGTTAGTCTTCCCCAGCACTCTTCAATCTGCTTGGTTGTTTAGGGGGCTGATGATCTAGCATGGTTCATAAGAACACACAACAGCACTCCTGGCACCCAAACCCATACATCTTAAAGCTGGAAGATATTGGCCTCATTCACTCTTGTGAAAAACAAATGGATTGAGGGAAAAAAGAAAAGCAGGATTAGAATGGATAGCAGAAGAGTAAGTAAAGATCTAGACAGGAATGCACACAAGCCTGAGAAACTGTACTTCTTGCAAAAGGGCATCACGTAAAGAAATCACTGATAGACAGCAAACAGGTAGCTAATGGAAAGAAGCGAGAAATTCCTCCACCGAGTGTCACCTTCCCTCATCTTGACTGTTAAGAGAAGACATAAAATTGAATAAAAGTGAATCAAAAGATGCTGCTAAGAGATTTTTTTTCCTGAAACAACTGTAAGTGACTAGAGAAAGGAGAAAATTGCAACCTCCCACAAGAAGCAAGCATGCACTAGTGTCTGTCAAAGAATCATAGAATCGTTTGAGTTGAAAGGGACCCTTAAAGATCATCTAGTCCTACTCCCCTGTAATGAACAGGAACATCTACAGCTAGATGAGGCTGCTCAGAGCCCCATCCAGCCTGACCTTCAAATGTCTTCAGGAATGGGACATCCACCACCTCTCTGGGGAACCTGTTTCAGTGCCTCACCACCCTTATCACAAAAAACTTCCTTACATCCAACCTAAAACTTTCTTCTTTTAGTTTGAAACCATTTCCCCTTGTCCTATCACCTACCCTTGTGAGCCTACCCTTCTTTCCTATATCCCTCCTTTAGATACTGAAAGGCCGCTATCAGGTCACCTCGGAGCCTTCTCTTGTCCAGGCTCAACAGCCCCAGCTCCCAGCCTGTCCTTAGAGGAGAGGTGTTCCATCCCTTGGGTCATTTTTGTGGCTCTCCTCAGGACGCACTCCAACAGGTCCACATCTCTCCTGTACTGAGGACTCCACATCTGGATGCAGTACCCCAGGTGAGGCCTCACCAGCGCAGAGCAGAGGGGCAGGATCACCTCCCTTGATCTCCTGGCCATACTTCTTTTGATGCAACTGAGGGTATGTCTGGCTTTGCTTTTTGGGGACTTTTTTTTTTTTTTTTTGGAACTTTCCAGTTACCCCTTTTTTCAGGTTTTTTTTTCCCCCCCACTGTGAATTTCCCCAAGTAGTTACATTGCCTCTGAATCACAAGCTCCACAGTTGCAGAGGACCCAGGACCAGATGCTCAGCCCTGAAAGATGGGCCCAGCAGACCTCCCCAACAGGCCACAGACATGATCCTGTTCCCAAACTCCAGCCTCCCAAGCTGTTGCAGAAGCAAATAAGATTTGTATAGGAGTGACTGCAAATCTTATATGTAAGACAGAAAACAGAGGATTTCACTTGCTTATTGTGGCAAGTTCATAGGGATATGTGCTGCTGTCCTTGAACAACACAGGGCTGCCTGCAGCCCACGCACCGATGTTTTAACTATGTGTAAGCCACAAAAAGTCTCTGTCACTCCCTTTGCATCACTTCTATCTTCCTATTGATATTCTCCAGGGAGAAGAGACTGACCGTGACCATGTTACAATCAGGCAGTTGTAGAAAGCAATAAGGCCTCCTCCAAGCCCCTTCTTTTCCAGACTAACAATCCCAGTTCCCTTCCTGCCGCCCCCTGCTTACTACATTGTCTTCATCTCAACCCATTTGTTTTCCTTGCTCCTGCCCTTCAGATTCTCTCCCTCATACCACTGAGAGGGAGTGCATGGGAACTTGACAACTTTCAGATCCCCATCCATCTCTGGCAATGCATCTGAAGTCCTGTGTTTGAATATAGGACAGAATCTAATCCAAAATTTTGCAGCTCAGGTCTGTTTCTTCATAGATCTGAAATGGAAGCTCTGAGCCAAGTACTGTCAATTACTGATTGTAAAGCTGAAACAAGTCTTCTTAGCCCTTAGAAGTTTGCCTCTTGATACCAAAGAAACTCTGAGGAGATGCATCTAAAATAGATTTCTAACAAGAAGAATCCATTGGGCTACATTTCCAGCTTGGAAAAGATATTCCTCTCTGTGAAGGTAAATATGTGGACTCTTATTTTTGTGACAACTTGACTTGGGTGTTTTCTTTTTGCCAAAGCATTACTTTAGCTTATTTCTATGGAGTAAATAGACACCTAGTAAACAAACATATCTGTAAGAAAATCTCCATCTCTGGCGAGTTCTCCTCTTTGCATGTACCCCAGGGTAAGAGTATATGTAGACTGTCAGTGCAGCATTACCAGCATTATAGGCAGCCTGCCATCCTTAAGTAGTGTGGTACAGCGGTCAACATCTACACTCACATCCCTCGCATACTTGGTAATGCTGCACACCAGTACAGCAAGAGGAAATCCTGATATAACAGCCTGAACACACACAAGCATTATTAGCTAACTTCACCTTAGGGCAGTTCTCCTTGGATTACATAGTTTTCACTTCTGCTTCACAAACAACAGGAACTTGAGCTCACCTCCATCTTTCTTATCTCTGGAACAGTAACACAGACTGACAACCCCAGGATTTCAGCTTCCTTTCACAGCCTTACAGTCCTGCTCCTCTGGCACGCTCCCTGAATGAAGCCAGCAGCACTCACTCCCTTTTTTGTTCTTTGTTTGCTGACAAATTACACTGCCACTAGTACAATGAGTTAAATCCAGAGAATGCCCAGGCCAACACACAGCAGTCTATTTGGAACCTCCACTTCTGAAGATGGTGAACTGTTAGAGAGGTTCACTGAGCCCTGTGAAAACTACCCTCAGGTTTAAAACACTTCTAGGAGAAGTCAGGAAAAAAAACAAACAAATAAAAAAAACCCCAACCCACAGTGTTGCCAAGAAACACATTCCTGTGAGCCCATGATCAACAGTATATAAAGTACCTTCTGCTCTTACAGGCTGTCTTCCCTTACCTCAATTTTTGTAAAAAGTTCAACTGAAAAAACAGAGCATTAAAAGGAATCCAGAAAAACAGCAATACTGCTTAAAAATGAGTTGATGCTCAGGACACAAGAGCATCAACTCTTCTCTTTCCAGAAGAGCCTCACTACACCTCGTTTCTCTCCCTTATCTCATCTGCTCTTGGAATGAATTCCTGATCCTGCTAAAGCTGGCAGAAGCTTGGCTGATGTCTGCAGCACAAGTGGCACAGCAAT
The DNA here is from genome assembly GCA_030625065.1 of Alectoris magna. Lineage (NCBI taxonomy): Eukaryota > Metazoa > Chordata > Aves > Galliformes > Phasianidae > Alectoris > Alectoris magna. Next base: position 116,380,126 of record CM060560.1, read on the forward strand.
CCTCTTGCTGGTGCAGTTAGTGAGAAATTTATTCACCTTATACAGGCAGTACAGAGATCTCTCTATAGTTTCTACAATAGTCTGCAGAATCTCTCTTGGAAAGAGTCCAGCGGAGGGCCACAAAGATGGTAAAGGGCCTGGAGCATCTCCCCTATGAGGAACGACTAAGTGAGCTGGGTCTGTTTAGCCTTGAGAAAAGAAGGCTGAGAGGGGATTTGATCCAGGTTTATAAATACCTGAGGTGTGGGGGCCATAGTGGTGAGGCCGGGCTCTTTTCAGTAGTGTGTGGGGACAGGACAAGGGGAAATGGGATGAAGCTAGGGCATAGGAAGTTCCGCACGAATGTGCGCAAGAACTTCTTTATGGTGAGGGTGACGGAGCACTGGAACAGGCTGCCCAGGGGGGTTGTGGAGTCTCCTTCTCTGGAGATATTCAAGACCCGCCTGGACGCCTACCTGTGCGACCTGCTGTAGGGAACCTGCTTTGGCAGGGGGGTTGGACTCGATGATCTCTGGAGGTCCCTTCCAACCCCTACAATTCTGTGATTCTGTGATCTGGGCCACAGTCACCACTGCCACTTTTTTCCACCTTGCGTACATTCTCAGTTTTGGCTTGAATTTCCAAAGACTGATTTTAGACCTACTAAGACCACTCTCCTTTGAAGTCCTACACTGCCTCAATGTGATCTTCACTCTTTAAGCATTGTATATGCAAGTCTGTGGTTTTATCAGACAAACACCTGGTCCGGCAGGGCACTGGGAATAGCAGCAGCCCCTACATGTTGAGCAGGGATGCTGAAGAATGCAGCTGCAGCTACACTCTGGCAGCTTCCACACGTCAAAGTTTCCCACAGGAGAATGAAGATGCAACTCTCCAGAGGTCCCTTCCAACTCCTACGGTACTGTGAGACCAGTATGACTTATGACTTACGATTTTCTTATATGGATATGGCAAGTTATTTTACCCTGATAAAACCCACACGCAGCAGTAGAAACATTTACACATAGGCCACAACACAAATAATAGTAGTAATGTAAGCATGCAAACAAACAGAGGGTGTGAAATCTCGCCTAGGTGATTTTAGTTCACACCAGCAAAGTTGTTATTTGTACGCCTGATCACCCATCCTAATCAGCATATACATAATTACAGAGAGGAAAGAGAAACTGCGCTATCATCCCTCCCTCCCCAGAGGACATAGAATCATCATAGAATGGCCCTGGGTTGGAAAGGACCTCAAGGATCACCAAGTTCCAACCTCCCTGCCGCAGGCAGGGCCACCAACCTCCATATCTAATAGTAGAGCAGGCTGCCCAGGGCCCCATTCGACCTGGCCTTGAACACCTCCAGGGACGGGGCATCCACAACCTCCCCGGGCAGCCTGTTCTAGCACCTCACCACCCTCTTGGTAAAGAAAGGGAAAATGACATCGGCAGCCACCATTATCCTCTCTATTTACCCAGCTATTCTCCCCACCCGGCGCACGTCTCCCCCCAGCTCCGAGCGGCGCCCACCGCCCCCAGAAACGGGGCGCCCACCGCCCGCACCCCGCCCCGCTCCACCCTCATAGCGGCGAGGGGAGCGGGGCCGCCCGCGGGGTCCTGTGCTCCGTCCGCCGCCTCACCCATGAAGGAGCTGACCAGCACGCGCAGCCCCAGCAGCACCGGCTGTATCACGGCCGAGAGAAACCGAGGGCCCCGGCCGCCCGCTTCCAGGCCTGCTCTGCTCCCTGTACTTCCCGGCCGGCCGCCGCCGTTCCGGGCCCGCCGCAGGAGTGGGCAGCTGCCCCCGGCACTTTTTGACTGGTGGAGGCGGTTGGTGTCGCGGCGGGAGAGGCGGGTCTGATGAGCTCCAAGCAGTTGGCTGTGCGGGGGAGTTCCCGCCTGTCCCGGGCGAGGGCTCCGGGCTGCTGACTGCCGCCTCAGCTCTGGGCCGAGCTGCCAGCTGGGTCATCCCGCCCGATCCGATGGAAGGCAAACAGTACAACAGAAACCGGCTTTCCTTCAACGGCAGCTGCTCGAAAGCCCATTCACTAAGCTAAAATCAACACGATCCCTGTCACTGATGGCTGGCCTTCAATATTACAGTGTGGTTTTGAGGAAGAAAGTGAAAATAACAGCAAAAGTTTAGTGACCGTCAGCATGAAAAAGTTGCTCCAGCAGCCATGCTGTGAGTTGCTGCTGGGGTGGGGATGTCAGTCTCCTGCTAGTACCATGCTTGTGCTCATGCTAAGGGTAGGCCAGCTCCACTCCACCTGCACACTCTGGCAGCCTCCAGGGATTTCCTCTCCATCCAGGAGCTGCTGCAAGCTCCCTCACTGCCGCTGTAGCATGGGCTACAGTGACACTGCATGGTGCACTCACTGAGCTATGCTGCCTTGGTCTTTATAAAATAAGAGTGACACCATAGCTAGATTGTACCTGCTTGCCTACGTGCATGGCATAGAACTGGCCCCAGATGGCATCAGACCTATTGTAGAATCACAGAACGATTTAGGTTGGAAGGGACCTCCAAGCCCATCTGGAGGGCAGGGCTGCCACCCACCAGCTCAGGTTGCTCAGGGCCCCATCCGTCCGGGCCTTGAACACTTCCAGGGATGGGGCACCCACAGCTCTCTGGGCAGCTGTGCCAGTGCCTCGCCACCCATCGAGTAAAGAATTTCCTCCTAATATCTAACCTAAATCTCCCTGCTTTCAGTTTAACGCCATTTGCTCTTGTTCTTTCAATCCCAGAACTTCATTTTGCTTAGTGACTTAGTGACCATGACTCAGTCTTCTGTTCCTCTGTCCTTGCTCCTGTTCTCAAGCCCACTAGCAGCTCCCTGCACTGCAAAGGCTTTAAGTCATAGTCATAGAATCACAGAATCATGGAATCGTAGAATGGCCTGGGTTGGAAGGGACCTCAAGGATGATGAATCTCCAACCCCCCTGCCACAGGCAGGGCCGCCAACCTCCACAGTTAATACTAGACCATGCTGCCCAGGGCCCCCATCCAACCTGGCCTTGCACACCTCCAGGGACGGGGCATCCACAGCCTCTCTGGGCAAGTGAGTACTCCAAAAATGTCATATCTTTCTGAAGTACACTGGTTCACCAGCTGACTAGCCCTCTTGACAAGTAAAATGTCCTCCCAAAAGCCAGGGACTTTGGATGAAACTGTTTTGAAGTGTGCTGTCTCCTACCCTGCCCACTACAGCCTTCCTGTGTGTTATGTGATCTTCTGAGAGAGCAGGAAGAAATCTGAAGCAGGGTCTGGAGCTTTGAAGAAGGTCTTCCCTCTTTGAAGAAAGGCTGAGCGAGCTAGGCTTGTTTAGCTTGGAGAAGGCTCTGAGGAAACCTCACTGTGGCCTTCCTGTACTTGAGGGAAGCTTATAAACAAGAGGGAAACTGACTTTTTACATGGTCTGATAGTGACAGGACAAGGGAAGTAGTTTTAAACTAAAAGGTGGGTAATTTAGGTTATACATTAGGAAGAAATTATTTACTCAGAGGGTGGTGAGGCACCAGAACAGGCTGCCCAGAGAGCTGTGGATGCCCCCTCCTTGGAGGCATTCAGGGCCAGGTTGGATGGGATCCTGGGCAGCCTGATCTGGTGGGTGGCCACCCTGCCCATGGCAAGGGAGGTTGTAATTGGATAGGCTTTACAATCCATTCCAACCTAAGACATTCTGTGATTCTTTGACAGAATACTTAGGTTTTTTTAGGATGGAAGGAACCCCAGAAGGTCACCCACACACGCCAAAAGTAGGGCTGACTTCCTCCAACTGGAACTGCTCCTATTTGTAGAGAGCAGTTAGGGCATTATGGGGCAGAGAAAGGGAAAGGGAAACTTGAGCCCTGTGGCTGAGACCTCTACCTTGGCCCCTCTGTTTGGAGAGACTGTAGGGATAGGTGGCATCTTCTGGTCCACGCTGATGTAGCAATTCTAGGTGGAAGATCCCTTATGTGTTTGCTCAAGACTCCAGGGAAGGACTGTTTTCCCTTCTTTTCTGAGGGTCCGATCTGAGTCACCCATGCTTTCCCTGCCTCACTTGCCAAACCAGTCTTTAATGTTCTGTTCCTGCTTTCTCATAGCCAGGACACTCTCCAAAAGTCAGGAATTTGAACCACTTCTTGCTGAGCTGGGAACTAAACCCTTGGTTTCTCCTGGGAGCAGTATGCAGGGGCTACTTACACCCAAAGCTGTGCTTTCTGCGTGAGGGGCAAAGGACAGAAAAGGAGCTGTGATGTCAAGTATTCCAACAGTGGGGTAGCATGAGCAAAGCCATGCTGGAGTTTCATCCCCTTCCTTGAATGCAGAGAATGTTTGCTGGAATATTCAAACAGCGCAATTTTCAGATCCTCAATAATAAGAATTTGTGCATAAAGTCACATTTGTTTGTTGGCTGACTTATGTGCATCACATCGAGCTTTGATTTAGTGTGGGCTGAAAGCTTTTTCATCAGCATAGAAGCCCCTACTATTATTATAGGCTCTCCCTGTGGGGAGTAAAATAATGGTGCCAACAGTACCTTTCAGAATGGATATGACTGTAATTACTGTAATTAAGTTCACAAATAAAAAAAAAAAAAAAAAAGGACAAAACCTTTACACGAAAATAGTTTTACTGGTAAAACATTTTAAGCACGGAGCAGTGAGGTGGTTTTCTTTGTTTGCATGAAGGACCACTGTAATATGCTGGCAGAAAAAGTTCATAGAATAGCTAAAAACTGAGGTTACAGGGAAAAAAAGGTGCTAAGGCAAGAGAATCTTCAATATGATGAAGATTTATTATTTTCAGATGTATTTTTATTGCATGATAGAGTGTTTAATAAATCTGTACATTCACATAGTATGCAAAAAGGCTTGCATGAGATGGCACAGCTTATTGGTAGGATTATAGAAGCTAATTTCCTTTTTTTTTTTTTTTTTCATTAAGAAATGAATCACATCAGTGCAATTTGTGGATGTAATGACAAGGGAGTGGGCTGGGCTCTGTTGCAGTCTCATGTTAGCTTGTGTCGTGCAGTGTCAGAATTCACCTGAACTGGGCTGGAAGCCTGGTTCTTTGTATGGCAAGACTAAATCTTGGAGAATTGGTTGGGTAAGCAACCAGTTGACACCAGTTCAGTAATGCATTTGAAGAAACATTGAGAATCTGTTCCCCAGACAATCAGTCTGCATGACCACAGAGCCAAGTTAAGTGTTTCAGGGTCAGGTCATGTCTGTTGTGTGTCTCTTGGAAGATGAGTTAGGTAGTTACGAGATCAGTTAGGCCAAGGTTTCAGCAGCCCTCGGGGCCAATCAGTTAATGCTGCCAAAGTTCCCCACAAGAACTGGAAGGAATTTCCCTCAGGAGTGTCTTGGAAAAAATATATATATTCTGCCTAAAACAGCTGCTCTTCCCTATTACCCTTAGCCAGAGGAAGCTGAGGTAAGGAAATGGCTGCTACTGCCAGTTAATTGTGAGTGAAGGTAATACCTGGTGCTTTTGGAAAGGTTTTTGATCATCTTTCCAGTCGGACCAAATCAATTTCTTCATTTTGTTCTTCAAATAAAGTGGCTGTAGAGTAAGTTCCACCTGTGGAGGGAATGAGCTTTCTCTTTTGCTTCTTGCCACTTAAAACAGACAAAGGCAAAGCTGCCTGTTCTCCTGCAAGGAAGGCCAACACGCACCAAAAAGACACTAATGCAATAGGAAAATATTTAGATGCAAGGTTCTGCTAGGAGCCTTCCTGACACAAACATATTATGAAACCTTGCAACTACTTCTCTTGCCTTCAGGAAAAGGAAGTAGGAAGGAAAGGGGTGTCAACATCTATTTTAACCAAAATACCAGTGAAGCCTCTGCTGACACAGACTTTGACTAATGATCAAACAAGAGCAGAGGAGAATGCCCCTACCCGCTTTCCCAAAAGAGCAGAGCCTAGTTGATCATTGACCAAGCCAAGCCGAATGAGCAACCCACCACCGTTGTTATTCTGGGTACAATCCTCGTACTTGTAGTGGACTAACAGGAAGATGGTTGAGGATCCGAAGAGAAAACCCTTCTTTGTCCTCGCTGGCATCTTACTGCTTAGCTCAGCACAAGCAGGTAAGAAAAGGCATGAATGCGTGGCAAGGGATTGAAGGCTTTACACAAAAGGATCTGACTTAAATCTCCCCAGCATACCTGTGTTTCAAGAGGTCTTTGCTGCAATCCAGTTAGACATCAGGAGAATGTCCAGCACAGGAAAAGTCCTTCCTTATCCCATCTGTCTCAGTGATTTTACTTCACTAACTTGAAATAAAAGAGCATTCCAGAATTGTGCTGAAGTGCAGGGAGGTGAAAAAGAGACCACTTGAACTCTGGCACTGGCAACTCCCGATTGGAAAGCTGAGCAAGTGTAATCTGCAGTAGCTGAGGGAAAATAAATAGACGCCACACCTCAACTTCTTGCTTTAGTTGGGATCTTTTTTTTTTTTACTCACAATCCTCCTCCCCTGATGCCATTTTTTATATGCTCTGCGTTTGCTAAGCGTGCCCTTTAAGTAAAGCTAGTTCATGAGCAGCAGTTATTCTGAATGGCTGCCGGTGAATGTCTTTCCCATTTCTCTCTGGTTCACAGAAAGACCAGAAGAGACAACAGTAAGGGACGGCTGCATCCCACAAGGGGAGATCTGAGTACCAAATCTTGGGGTTTTTTGTTTGTTTGTTGTGTTTACTCTTAGGCCATGTTCCGTCTCACTGCTGTAAAATATCGTCTGTGGGAACAGGCAGCAGGTGGGAGCTGGTTGTTTGGGATTTTTTTATTTTTTTTTTAATTGAACGTGCAGATTTAAGGCTGTTTCACTTCCTCCGGTCTAGAAAAGGAAAGGAACATGCATTGGCATTGTACAGGATGCAACTATGTCAGTTCACAGAGTAACCATTTTTTAAGTCAGAAGGGATCATTTCATCCGTTGTTTGGCTTCCTGCTCATCACATACCAATACATTTTGTCTTTAGTCAATCCAACAAGTTGCCTTCTATAACCATTCTGAAATAGCAACCAGTTCTCTAGAATGCCAAAAGATGGAGCTCTTTTGTGGATTACCTGTTCTACTGGTTAGCCATAAACACCATGTAGGTCTGCTATGTAGGTCTTCCCTTGATTTATAGCCTAAATTTACACCGTTTTGTATTAGTTATGGGTTTGATGGATTTTTTTGTTTGTTTGTTTTCATTCACATCTCCGTAAAACACTTCTCAGAAGTCCACAGACATCCACAGTTTTTTTCCCCAGTCAATGCTCCAGTTCCATCAAAGGGCAGAACAGCTTCTTCAGGCAATACCTGTTTTCCAGAATAGGCTGATTTTAATCTGTGTTCTAGCCTTTCACTCTTTATTAATAGAAGCCAGATTCCTAGTGAATTAAAATGAGCTTTTTCTTCCACCATACAGACACGGGCCAAATATTCTTCTCACTCCCTCTCATTGCAGGAAACATAAACAGAACCTCGGGGCATCGTTGTGCTGATTTCCAGACGGCAAATTTCCTACACGGCAGTAAGCTTAATGTCCGGTTTCTTCTATTCACCTCCTCCAGCCCTAGCTGTGGGGAGCTAATTTTGGCTGATGATGGTATCAAGAACTCTGGCTTCAATAGCAGCCTGGAAACGAAGATAATAATCCATGGGTTCAGGTGAGAGAAAGAAGAGCATTATGGTTAAATTTATATTCATAAATTAAACAAACAGCATTCCCAGGCCCTGCATGGGGCTTGCATGGAAATCCCCTGCCCGTCTGACAATCGAACTCTCCCCAGCAATGACTACATTTGAAATACATGCTAAGAGCAGAGCCTGGTGTGCTCAGTGCCAAACCATACCTGGGAACTGCCTGTGAGACTGTAGGTGGGACAGGGCAAGGGGTGGGAAAAAATGCTGTTGACAGCATACTCTTTACAACGTAACCTTCATAGAAGCACAGAATCATAGAATCATAGAATGTCATGATTTGGAAGGGGCTTTCTGAAGATCATCTGGTTCTAACCCCTCTGCCATGAATATGGTTGCTGACTACTAGATCTCAAAGCCTCATCTAATCTGGCCACACCCTCTGAGTAAATAATTCTTAACATCTAATTTAAATCTCCCCTTTTAGTTTAAAACCATTCCCTTTGTCCTACCACTATCAGACTGTAAAAAGTTGGGCTCCCTCTTGTTGATAAACTTTCTTTAAATACTGGAAGGCTGCAATGAGATCTCCCCAGAGCCTTTCCTTTTCCAAGCTAAACAAGCCCAGCTTCCTCAGCCTTTCTTTGTAGGAGAGGTGCTCCAGCCCTCTGATCATCTTCATGGAACTCCTCTGGACCCGCTCCAACAGCTCCACATCCTTCCTGTTCTGGGGGTCTCTGACCTGAGTACAGTATTCTAGATGAAGCCACCCCTCTTTTAATGCAGCCCAGGATACAGTTGGCTGTCCAGACTGCAGACTCTCACTACTGGCTTGTGTCAAGCTTTTCACCCACCTGAATTCCTAAGTCCTTCTCTGCAGGGCTGCTCTCCTGGATTTCTTCTCCTAGTCTGCATTAGGCCTTGTTGAATCTCATTAGGTTGCTTTTCAAGACTGACTAGGTCAGTCTGAAAGACATTCTTTCCTTCTGTTGTACCAAGTGCACCACTCAGCTTGGTGTTATCAACAAACTTGCTAAGGATACAATATAAGTCTATGTCACTGATAAAGATGTCAAAGAGCACCAGTCCCAAGACTGACCCTTGGGGGACACCACTCATCACCAGCCTGCACCTGGGCACAGAACCATCGACTACAACCCTCTTGCAGCAACCATCCAACCAGATCTTTATCCACTGAATAGTTCACCCTTCAAATCTGTCTCTCCAATTTAGAGGTAAGGATGTGGTGTGGGACTATGTCAAAGGACTTGCAGAGTCCAGGTAGGTGAATCAGTTGCCCTTCCTTTGTCCACCAATGTTGTCATTCCTTCATAAAAGATCAGGTATGATCTGCCCTTGGTGAAGCCATATATTTGCTGTCTTAGATCACCTCCTCATCTCGTGTGTGCCTTAACACCTCTTCCAGGAAGATCTGCTCCATGACCTTCCCAGGCACAGATGTGAGGCTTACTGGCCTGTAGTTCCCCGGCTCTTACTTTCTTCCTTTCTTAAAAATAGGAGTGATGTTTCCCTTTTTTTCATTTACCAGGCACTTTGCCTGACATGATTTTTCAAGTATGATGGAGAGTGACTTGGCATCCACATCAATCAGTTCCTTCAGGACCCTAGAATGCATGTCATCTGGCCCCATAGACTTGTATACATTCAGCCTCATGGTGGTGGCCTCAGACTTGCTCTTCTCTTACAGTGGGAGGGATATTGCTCCTCCTACCCCCACCTGGAGGCACAGGGACATGAGAGACATGCTGCAAACATCCGTGTAGAGGCACTTCAGCTGGGCTATTGGCTGTTTTACCTTCCTGGAGGAGCCTTCCCTGAATTCTCTGGGACAAATCTGAGGCTTTCTTCTGCTGCTTCCTAAAGTGACAGCGTTCTCTGACTCTTCTCTGTCACTTACAAGTACATACCCCTTCCACATCAAATCCAGTTTACAGCACTGGTGATAAGCCCAGCCAGACTGCTGCCCAATGTATTCTTGGCTCCCTTGGTCAGTTGCATCCCATCCAACATCAACACACCCAGTCTATTGAAGGTATGTCCAAGATCACAGTAGCCAAAATTATTATCACAATGCCATCCATGCAGCCATTCATTCAACTGATCCATTCTCCTCCTTCTACCTTGTTCCCAAACACCAACTAGGAGAATTGAGGAGAACACTGCCTATCCTCCCAGTCCTTTTGGGATTCTCCCAAGGAACATAAAGTCTTTTTAAAAAGTTTGCAATTTTCATGTTGCAGCCTCTTGTGACCCAATTTGAAACAGTAGGAGTGTGTGCTTTACTGTGTGACTAGCTATTTTTTGTTTCACATTTCTGGAACCTAAAACAAGTTAGGAAATTATTTTCCCCGTTCCTTCTCCTTTTTTTCTTCCCTTTCCTTTTCATCTTTCTTTCTTTTATACTTTCATTCATTCTTTATTTCACTCTTTTTCTCTCTCTACTTGTTCCCTTTCCCTTCTCTTCCATTTTTCTTTCACTCTTTTTATTTAAGAAATCTTTTCTTCAAGATCCTCTTTCCTGTAACTTGTCTCCTTGCAGCTCGTGTCCTGGTTCATCAACAGCCAGTCATTTAGAATCCCTGCCAGACACACAGTACTTCTAATTTTGAAAATGTAGGGATGCAAACCAGGGTTTTTTTAACCTGTCACCATATTGTAAGCTTCTTTTACTGTGCCATTTTTCAGCCAGCTGTGACTATTTAATGTTATTTGACTTGATGTCCAAAAGCCTGAATGTCAAGTGCCTAGAAGAACAGGATGAAACCACACAGGGAGTTGCAGGGTCTTTTCAGAAACTCAGCAGTTGCCCTCACATGACATAGCACACCCCTGCCCCAGGTGGTAGTAGGGGAAGTGGGTAGTACACAGCCTCCTCATTTTCCCAGTGTAGCAGTGACAGACTGTGTGATTTGACCCACATCTTCCTGCTGGTTGGAAGCAGAACAGGACCAGGTGTTCCTGGTCAGTTCACTCTTTCCAGGTGGGCTCTGTGGTGGCTAACTGGAACACCACAGCAAGATCAAGATCTCAGCCTGAGCCCTACAAATGTTTTTCTTGGTTGGTTCCTTTCTGAATCAACCCATTCTGGACAGCGTTCATTACTACACTGCAGCAGTGACATGCCAGGTGTATGTGTCTGGAACCAGAGCAACTTTTCAGCAGCTGTCTGACAGTCAGACAGCTCTGAGATATGTGAAGCTCCAGCATCAGTGAACAATATTTTGTCATGTGCCCTCCTTTAGAAAACGCCTAACATGTTTGTTTCTGATTACTCCATAGGGCACTGGGTACAAAACCTTCCTGGATTGAAGGGCTTGTCCATGCAATACTGCACATAAGTCAGGTAAATGTGATTGCAGTGGACTGGGTTCATGGGTCTACAGGAGCCTATTACTCCGCAGTGGAAAACGTCACACAGCTGGCCCTCTTCATCTCACACTTCATCAGCAAGCTCCTGGTAAGCACAGCACAGCTGAACAACACTTATGCAGTGAGGATGGTATATCTTTGCATTTACCAGCCATGCATAAACTCTGTGTAGCATTTGAACTGTAGATCCTGACTGCACAGTGTGGGAGATCCTAGGTATGCACCAGAGTGTGCACTCACACTCCTGGAGCAGCTGTGACATCAGGAGGATGGAGACAGGGCTGGGAAGAGAGAGGTCTTTTACCCCTCATTACTGATTTGGTCACAGAGTGAACAAATTACTGGGCCACTCTGGTCTCCAGCATCTGTCCTGTGTTTGTGCTGAGCTCTAGTCCAGCTACTTAAGGAGTTTTTGTTCAATCTCTCCTGTTTACACCACAGAAGACTACTTCTAGTTTCTCATAAGCCTCAGTACTGCTGCAGGATGTAACCTCACATATTTCAAAGGCAGGATTTTTCATCTCACTCCCATGGTCTCATTCTCACCCATTGTATGCTACTGCATCATGCAGAACAGCCAGCAGGATCCCTTCAGATAGAGCCACCTCATGTCTGAGTGACTGTGCTTTACCTGGCAGTTCAACCTATGGATAAATCCTTTATCTCTAAAAATGTAATTTTAAAATAATGAGTAAGGGTACAATGTACACAATAGTGGTATAAGAGTGAAATAAAATTATTGCCTCTGCTTTACTGAGGAAAAGATTGTTTGTATGAGGGAACATGAGTTACTCAGTTGAGATGAGGAAGTTCCATCTGAAATAAACCATGGAAAGAGGAGCAACAGGCTACGTAGTCATGATCAGAAGCATGTGACCAACCTGGTTAGAGTTGGTTTTGCGTGTGTGGACCAAAAGAAAGAGTCTGAAAAGCAGAAAGGGCAGTAGCCATCATTCCCACATCTAGTTTGTTCTCTACTGTATACCTCAAAAGCAATCCCACGTGAGAAGAATTATGGAGTTGCTGGTTATTTCACCTTTCCTCTATAGAACTACATATTTGTATGATCATCTGCAGGCCCTGGGAGTCTCTGCAACATCCATTCACATTATCGGTGTGAGCCTTGGTGCGCATGTTGGGGGCCTGGTTGGGCACTTCCATGATGGTCAGCTGGGACGGATAACAGGTATGGTAAAGCTGAGACTTGGGTCCTGACTTTTTATTCAGTGAAGAGAATGAAATGTCAGGGAAGGGGTGTCAGACATAGTGGTCTTTTAAGTGCATGTAGGCTCAATCAATCCAAGCTTTGGGGCTTCTTCTAGCTTCAGAAGATCCTGGCAATCCTTTCCAGCCATCAGCCCCCTCCACAGTACCAAAAGAATGCATACACAGAAGAGACCTTCTGCCTCTGCTCTCCTAACTAGTGAGCTTGAGTCATGAGATCTTGTTATTAGAGCAATGACGAGTCACTTAGTTGTGCCAAATCAGAGCTGGCCTTGAAAACATACAGCAAAAGTCTTAGGTGTGAGGAAGAAGTTGCAGTGGGGAAATTACAGATTAAAATGGTTAGAGGCTGGTCATGGCATGTAGAGCTTTTAAATTCATGCAGGGTCCTCCAGCTTTTAAGTATGGGCTGGAATAAAGTCACAGAATAATTTGGGTGAGAAGGGACCTTGGAAGGTCTCCTGTCCAGCCTCCCAATGAAAGCAGGGCTGCCTGCTAAATCAGATCAGACTGTTGAGGGTTTGTCAAGTCTGGGAAAACTCCAAGGCTAGAGATTTATCCTAGTATGAGTGAAAGGAAGAAGAGACACAGGCTGAACAGCCACCAAGGAAGAACAGATGTAGACAGAACATGGTTCCCAGTCTGCTTTAGCCCATGCTAGGCTGCCTCACAGAAATGGCCTCAAGGAGAGGCACTCCACAGGAAATATTGGTTCACACTTCACATGTCATAGCTTCACACATTGCATGTACTATGGGGATTTCTTACCAGGAGCAGAGTTTCACGATGGGTCCCTGTTAAAGCTGTGAATGAAAGTGTGTGTTTGGAGGGACTTTGGGTAACCATCATCCTGTACCAGCATGTTCTCATCAGCTTCATTTTCAGATGAGTAGAAGCAGACTCCTTCCCAAGAAAACATGACAGTTAACTTCAGTCGAAGACCTTTGCCTTTATGTTGTTCAAATGTAATAAAAGCTCTGCAGGTCTATGTATCCAATTAATTTTTAGCTCAACTAGAAGTCTCTTTAAACCATGCCTATTCCTGCAGATACCTCATTGTGCAGGAAGGAAAATGGTACAGGAATGGGAATGAGCAGACCATATCTAAAATTGCTGAAGAACAATTTGTTTCTGGAGAAAAAGAGGAATCCTGAGGGAATTTAGCTGCACATAGTACTGCTGCAGTGAATAGTGCAGGCTGTATGTCTCTGTATGTGCAGTTTGTGCTGGGAAGTGGCAAAAATCCCATCCCAGGAAGTATCTTAGAGATGGGTGGATGTAGGACTCAGGGACATGGCTTACTGGCAGACTTGGTAGTGTTGATGGTTGGCTCTAATGATCTTAAGGGCCTTTTCCAACCTAAATGATTCGGTAATTCTGTTCATGGAGGAGACCAGCAGAGAAAACAGAGGATAGAAACAGGCTTACCTTGGAGCTCTGCTACAACTGGCTGCTGTTTCTATTAAGCATTTCTCCCTCCTCAGGAAGAAGTTTAAGGCGTACTGAATAACACTTCTTATTCTATCCTAAAGCCTTTAACATAAACTTGCTCCGTATAAGTGAGCAGGGAACCTCAGCTTTTTGCATGGGACAAGATAAAAGAATGTGGATGACAAACAAGCAGTACATTCTTCTGACCACTTGTCCCTTTGATAGCCTTTATTTTTAGGTAGGACAGGAAATAACTTCTTCTTTCCCTTCTCCTCCTCCCTGCTTCCACACACAAACGCAAACACGTCAGTTTGTATTTTGTTGATAACACCTTCTCCATAGAGAATTAATGGGACTTAGTCCAAAAGGCAATTAAACTGGCCAGCTCTGAGGCAGTGTTACAAGGAGCAGAACTGCTTCTTAAACTATTGTTGGTGCCCGGAGAGTGAAAAAGGTCTTGTGAGGTTATTTTCCAAAGCAAAGTGAACAGAATAAACATCAGCCCAAATAAAAACATGATCTTTAACCTCTTCCTTGGTGCTGCCAAAGAAAAGTTTGCAGTATTACTCTGGCTCTTCAGAATTTGCTCTAGGAGAAAGTTTCAGGCAAAAACATCAGTAGCTGCTTGAGAACTAGATTTTATTTGTGGGGAGAGGGCTCAGAAGTATTTCTGTTTTAAGACTGTTTGGTAAGTACCGAACCTTTGTAAAGCCTAGGTTGATTAATGCCTACAATGCTGAATTCATCACCAAGCTCGAGATCTCCAGTGACGTTGCTCAGGCCGTAGCACTACTACAGATGACAATACAATTAGGGAAGGTGCTACAGGTTTGAATCTCACTGAAAATCCAAAATATGCTCTGCCCCTACTCTGTTAGAGGTACTTGAAGCACAGTCATGGCTTTATAGCCTAGAAATTTGAGGCTTCCTGGGCTGTTTGCTGCAGAGCCTATGCATGGAAATGAATGGTTGGAAGCAGTGGAGGACAAGGTAAGGAAGCTGCAGCGGAACTTTGTGGGAGCAGAAAGCTTTCTGAGTTATGATCGATGCAAGGAGGGAATAATTAATCACTTCTGCCAGGCAACAATTTAAAAAGCTTTAAATAAAATTACTGGTCCAGAAATAGGAAAGAGAGGGTCTGAAGAAGAGCATTTGTTGTTTGGGTGTTTGATTCTGTTGCAGGCCTGGATCCCGCAGGCCCTAAGTACACCAGAGCCAGCCCGGAAGAACGCCTGGACCCTGGGGATGCCCTCTTTGTGGAAGCCATTCATACCGATGCTGACAGTAAGCTGGCTTCTTTCCTTTTCAGCCCACCACGTCTGTTTGTCCTGCCATCATTATTGCTAAGAACCAAGCAGGTCATTGTCCCATTTATGCCAGCTGACCACAAGTTCCGGTCCAGTCTGAGGATGTTCCCCGATTAGATAGGCTTCAGAGATGAATGCACTGGCAGGCATCCATACCCCAGAGCACATCACAGCAACAGGTGGGAGCTTTAGTGCTGTAGACACGGGGCAATCTTCCAGCACACATTTCTTCTATAACCCTGCTACAGCAGAGTGAGTTTCTGCAGAACAAGCTCAGTGTGCTTTTTACCACTTGCAAGGAATTTGTGCGTCTAACCTTGCTTTGCTTTTGCTCACGTAACAACAGAAAGGTGAGAAAGTAATGGAGTCAAACCCACAGCTGGTGCAGCAACAGATTAACTTTCCCAAGACACTTAGGTTCTGCTAAGTAAAACGTGCTAAAATATAGACATTTGCCTTTCAGTCATACCTTTGCCTGGAGACCACAGAAGTCTCTACCAACATAACTCTCGCTCATTCCTCATAATTCCCCATGAAGATTGCATTCAGTTTTGCTCTGCTTTATACAGGATCAAGAACAGGAGTGATGAAGACAGTGATTAAGCCAAAGTTGCCAGTCATTTTTATGGTAGATCCTGGAGAACTCTCTGCTCCATGCAACAAACCCTTGTCCATATGGTGGGCATCTGAGAAGGAACAGAAAATACATTCTTGCCGTGTGAATAAAATGGGTCATGGGGAAGCTATGTCCGGCACTACTCACACTCAACCTGTTGTTGGCCCTGTCAAACACCATGCAGAGTACAGCCCACAGTAGAGCCAAGCATAGGAATAAAGTTGCATTTCATCTACTTTCAGATTTTGGGATCCGGATCCCTGTAGGCCACATCGATTATTTTGTCAATGGAGGCAAAGATCAGCCAGGCTGCCCCCGATTCATCTCTGCAGGTGAGAATACTCTGTGGCCACGCAAAGAGATTTCATGGCTATTTAGCAACGTGTGAAAATACTGTGTGGCAACCAGCTCCTGCCACAGTCAGAGTAGACGTCAAAACACGACAACATTTATTTGTAAAGACACATGACAGCAGAGATTCATGGCCCACATCTTCTCAGCAGCACAAAAAGCAGCTGAAATTAAGGCCACATGTAAGTCAAGTGTCTTGGCAGCAAGGGCTGGATGAATGTTCAAACACCTTCTGGATGAGATAGCTGCACTGAGGGTAGGGATGCCTAGGGAACCTCGCTTCCCATAACTGGGGTGAGGGTGCACATGGGAGGCAAGGTTATTGCCTTTTTACAGAGGGCTTGGGTCCTTGTCAGTGGTACAGTGAGTGAGACAGGGCAGCCATGTGCCCTTCCCCTCCCAGTATGATAGACAGGCTCCTGGGTTTCTGCATTACTTCTGTTGCAGTGAGATCTAAGTTTGCAGTCACAGAGGTGTTCTACAACACATTATTTTGCAGAGAGGAAGCAGCTGCAGAAATCTTTATTTCTTGACTTTTTGTTCCTGAGGAACCTGCAGAAAGGTCAAAACCAGCTGAAAGGCTGACAGCCGCTTTTCTCTGCATGCATTTCTTCCTGCAGGCTACAAGTACCTGATCTGTGATCACATGAGGGCAGTACATCTCTATGTCAGTGCCTTGAAACATTCCTGTCCCATCGTGGCATTCCCTTGCACAAGTCATCAAGATTTTTTGAATGGACGTTGCGTGGACTGTGGTGATCCCTTCCTATTCTCCTGTCCCAGAATAGGTACGGTATCAGTGTGAGACCTTCATGGAGCAGGGGACAATACATTCTTGATGAGTGCCAGCGCAACTCACAGGATGTGGTTGAGATTTTTCCAAGCAGGATCTGAATGGGAGCTATTTGGGGATAGGGAGAAACTGTATCATTTTCAGGCTTCTGTTGAGAAGCCAAATTCTCATGTCCAAGGTAGAACACTGGTGTCTTGAGCTTCTCTGATCTTTAAACATTTCACAGGGCTTGTACTAAAAGACATTCTCCACAATCTCTTGCCTAGCAAATAGGCAGTTCACTCAAAAACTGTCTTGTTTAGAGAAGCAGCTGGAAGTTTTAGCCCAACGCCAAAGTCTCAATCTTCTGCAGACTACTTACTTCTGTTACATCACTTCCTTCTCATAAATTGCTGCCATGGCTGCCCTAAAGGTAAACCACCTGGACTGGGAGAAGGTAATCTTTGCCACTTTTAGCCTGCTGCATCACAGCTGTGGCAAGAGGAGAGGAAGTGTCCTCTAGTAGTTTTTGGTGACTGGTACCAGAGGAATACACAGGGAGGCTCTCAGGTCATCCACCCCCTTCCTATCTCAGCAAAGCCACACTGTCACCTAGTTAGTGGGTTCATGTCTTCTCACTTCAGCCAGAAATACCATCTCCAAGCTCCTTGGGTCTCCTTTGTCCTAGCACCTTGCGTTGGCTTGCACCTGCACAAAGCCACTAAGAAGCACATTGCTGACATAGCTACAGTAGTCAGAGGAGATTTTATGGGGGCCTGTTAACCTGTCAAACAGACACCACAAACCTCTGCTTGCTTTAGTACAAAGAAAGGGTTTGTCCCCCAAGACAGTGAAGTTGGGAGTGAAGGTGAATGTGAGTGAAGTGGAACCAATTCTTTTTGTGTCCTGGGTCCTTCATGGCTTTCTCTGCTCTGGCTTTGTTTCCTCCCACAGGCCTGCTGGAGCAGGTAATTGGCAACATGAAAAGGCTGCCTATAGAAGTGAACGCTTACTTAATGACCAGTTCTTCAGCGCCATTCTGTGGTAAGTGGTGAAGAAGAAAAAAAATGAACCAGAAGGGGGATGACAGAATAAGGCAGGCCATCTGGCAAGGCCAAGTAGTGACAGCCTACCACCCCCATCAGAATCAGCTGCTATGGCACAGATGATCCCAGACACATAGCTGAAGAGCAATAACCCTACGCATCTCCCCCATAAAGCCCTTTCCAGTGGATTTACTAGTGTGAGCACAGCCTCACATTAACACAGCCACACGGCTTCAGGGCTGAATTGAAGGGTACAGAAAATGTCTGACCACATCAGAGTATACAGATCTGCCCACTGTGTTGCTCAAACCACAGACTACTTTCTTTCTTACACCTGCCTAATCTTAGCTGTGCTGGTGGTGCCAGGCAGTGAGTGCTAGAAATTACTTCTTTAGGCAGGGTAGGTCTAACTCACAGCACCTGCCTTTACTCCCACATACTTTACCTCTTGCTTAGTTCACCACAGCCTCGTTGAGTTCCGCTTGGAGAAGAAAAGAAATGTAATCACCAGCATCGAAATCACTTTCTTCAGCAACAGCACCAAGGACACAACCAAGATCACCATGTGAGTTATAGTGCATGCTTCTGGCTTGCTTTTTCCCAGTACCATGTGTAAGGATGTTTTTACCAGTCCAGGAAGGGCACCAAGGATGGAACATTTCCCGGAGCACAGCCACTGTGTGATGAACCACAGTCTTTCTTAAGTTCCTACATGTTTACCTTAAATGCTTTCAAGAATCAGGTATGTGCTACCACTACTTGCTAACTCTGACGAAGTCCACAATTACACAAACCAAGAGGTGTGCTCTGGGATCCCCTTTGTACTGTTATGATGATTCCTTTTTTACACCATGCCCATGCCTGGTGCTGATTTAAATAATAGTTATTAATCCTACTGTGCCAGACAGAGCTGGCTACAGCAAGACCCCATCCACTGGAGATTCTAGACTGATGGACTTGAATCAAACATTTCCATTGATGCTCATGAGAACAGCAGTTGCAGAAAGAAAACAAGTACATCCCTGCACAGTCAGATATATGTTCAGCTGTAAGGAGCACACTTCTGTCTCTGCAGTAACACCAGAATGTGCCATAGCCCTCATTGTAGGGGAAAAGTCCACTGGGCAAGAGATAAAGACTGTATAGTTTAGTGTGCATGGTGGTGAAGGGTCGATGGTAGGACTACATTATCTTAGTGGTCTTTTCCAACCTTAAAGATTTTATGATCTGTCGACAGTCAGCTCTCACCAACACCATCCTCTTCCAAACCATAACTGAATTCAAAGACCAGGCTCAGAGCATCCAGCCTATGCCTCAGGGGGATCTCCCCACCACAGACAAGTTCCCCAGAAGGAAGTCTTCCTCACTTCTTCTCACAACTTCCTGTCCACTGCCAGGGGCTGGTAACCATCATGTAGACATGCAGTGTCAGAAAGCAGGAAAGCAGTCTGCTAAACACCCAGCCAGCTCTCCTAAGTTCAAAGGGGACCCAGAACTGGCTCTTGCATAGCCCTTACAAAGCTAAAGCTTGCTCTGTTGCTCTGATCCTGGGCACCAGGAGATAGAGGTGAGAAATGGGGAAGGGGAGGCCCCCTGGAGGGCATTCAGCATGACACAGCTGCTTGATTATGGATTTCCAGACTAACACTGCAATTTGGAATTCATACTCCAACCTGAAGGAGCTCATGTCTGTCCAACCCCACAGTGAAGCAAAGGCAGATCCAAGCTGCCCTGAAAACTCAGAAACCAGATCTGCCTTCTAAAAGGTGTGGGAAGGAAGGAATAGCAACACCGAGGTCAAATCAGGACCCACAATTTGTTCAAGAAGACATACAGCAC
The DNA here is from genome assembly GCA_030625065.1 of Alectoris magna. Lineage (NCBI taxonomy): Eukaryota > Metazoa > Chordata > Aves > Galliformes > Phasianidae > Alectoris > Alectoris magna. The sequence goes on from CM060560.1 coordinate 116,399,718, forward strand.
TTCCTTTTGCAGCTGTCAGACACAGCGTTTGTCACGTGCGCAGCAGGAGACACGTGAACCCTGGAGAGAAATTTGCCTGGGAAGTGAGACAGCCAGGCAATCCCAAGGCTTTACTGTACCCTCCGGTTTTAGTGAGACAGTAGAGTTACAGCTATCCAGGGACACCCTTGCCCTGGAAGACAGCAGCTGTGCTTCACTTAAGTGCCCTCTGAAGAATCACAGAATCACAAGGGTTGGAAGGGACCTCAGGAGATCATCACATCCAAACCCCACCTAAAGCAGGTTCCCTACAATAGGTTGAACAAGTCCAGATGCCAGTACCCTGCTGCTCACTGTGTCCCCAGGAGATGAGTCCTTAAGCCTGACAGCTGCCACAGGACTGGCAGAGTAAGGAGCTTTTTACATGGCATATTTCCCCGCTGCACTGGTGTTGCTTATGCACCACTTTATGTAACATGGCATCATCCCCCATACCCAAGAAAACATAGTTCTGAAGTTAGCCAGAGTCCTACATGCACCCAAAGGCAGCGTAGGCTTTGACAAAATGTCAATCCCAGCAGTGAATTTCTTCAGCCTAATTAATTGTGCTCCTCTGTCCTATGGCTGGATCCTGCCCATGCACAATTTGCTGTAAAGGGACAGCCTCTCCTCAGTTTGTTTTCCATCTAACATCCATCATTCACCTTTATAGCCACAATTTAACGATACTTCTCATTTTGGACAGCTTCAAGCCACACACATAAAATCCCAGCATCTACCACTGAAGTCTGAGAACTGGATGCACTGGTTTGGATTGGCTGCTCTGGCCTGGGAGAACATTGAGTCCAGCCATCAGCCTGATCATCAGCTTGTTTTGGTTACCAGAATTGTAGTCTCTTCCTGATCCCTCTGTCATCTCTTCCCTTTGTCATGTTTCTGAGCAGACAGTCACCAAATACTTTTGTCATTTCACCGACTCTGCTTACACGCATTATTAAACAGTACAAGGGAGTAGGTGCCAAGTAGGTTCAGGCATAAGATGCCCCATAGGACAGACTCCATGGAAGTAGGGCAGCCCACCTAGGTAAAGCAGCCGGGCAGCATCACTTCAGGGCATGCAGCCTGCCACCAGGCTCTGGCAATTACCTGCTCTGACTTTCCTCAGTTCATGTTACCTGGCAAAGAACATAAGGACAGGCTAAAATCCATCTATCCGTGCATTCCACCTTCAACATGGCCTAAAGTAAATACCTTGAGAAGAGTATAAAAAAGGCAACATAGGCATACAGCACTGATTCCTGAAGGTAGTTTCCCTATTTCTAGCTAAACACATTTCAGGGACATTCAGAGCCAAAGGTGAGTTGTGTTTATTAGCTCCCAACGCTTCTATTTTCTGTGAACCTGTTCATACTCCTCCCATGATTTATGCACTTATGTAAAGTTTCAAACATGTGACAGTAATATTTATGTGGAAGTACTCCTGATTACAGAGATGAAACGTGAACAGAGGGCTAAGAAGGGTATGTTCAATTGCGGACTCTCTTGTAATGCCCTGTATTTTGACAGATGAGTCTTTGTACTCCATTATTTTTTTTTTTAACCCAAGGGGTTCGGATGAGTGCTCTAGGCTCCTCCACTGTTTCAGTCTACATCTACAGGTTGGTTGAACACCCACCCTCACTTCTCTTCCCCTCCATTGCAGACCTAAGCAGGAGAAAGCGGGCAGACGGCTGCTGGCCCACAGGGCTCCCCTCTGCCAGACAAACAGCGTGACGCTCAAATACCTCCCCAAGAATCGGTTTTGGAGGAAGGATGAGTCACACATTGTTGGCAAGTTCTGCGCAGCTCCACTGCCTCTTGGTAACAAGTAAGTCACAGGAATATCTCCCAGGGATGCACAGAGCTGAGAATGAAGTTTGTAGTTTATACCAATGCATTCTCTCTCCAGTTTTGATAAGCTTGCAAAGAGGTCTCTCCCATCCTTCTGTGTCCCCATATAAATAATATCCTACTCGTGAGAGAGAAACACTACCTAGGTAGTTTACCCTTTTTCTTCAGACTTTTCCTCAGGATAAAATTGTTGCACCATACAGGGAAAACGCCACTCACTTCACCTTGAAGATACCAAAGTCACAAACCGTGACAAAAACTCATACTAAATGGAATTGCTGGTTTTGTCCTCCCTTGTTCTCTTCATCTTCCCCATTCCTACAATGGGTCCTCATTTGAAACATGATGGAAATGCACATTTTTCAGGATGAGACAACAGAAGACCATAGATATAGATATGTGTGTGGGTGCATACATACACACCCCACACAATTTTACAAAGCACTGAGGCTGAAGACAACCATTCTGGCATTTTCAGAGCCAGACACTGCAGAGTATATACCTTCAGCCATAACTACTTTCTCCAGAGCTGAAGCAACCAAGATCTTCTCATTCTGAAAGAGATGATGATCTCCATAGTACAATACACTTGCCAGGGCTGTTGCAGATCCTAATTTCTTGTAGATGGCAAAATAACTGGGTCTGTACAGATGCATTATACTCTTTCCATATTGTTACTGAGCCAACACTTACCTTGGCTCCAGGCTGAAGTAAGCCAGTGGGTACTCCAAAGCAGGGAAACCAGCTTCTGTTCAGACTCTGTTCTGAAGGGCAGCAAGGGAAATCGAGCACGAGGCAACAAAATAGGCCCAGAGAAAATAGTCATTCCTTTGTAGATTTCAGGCATTTAAGGGTAATGACTATTCCTCATTAGCATGCTTAGCAGAGCAAAGGACTACAAAGCAGTGATGGATATGCAGATGTGTGGCTTTTTGCCACTTATGAATGGGATAGCATTGCACGTGGCCTTGAAGTTTGCTGACCTGTACCACTCGAGCACTGGATGTGATGCAAGTGGGAAGCTGTGAAGTTGCACCAGTTCACAACTGCACTCATCACACAACTGCTCAGAGCAGCAAAGTCCAGCTGACATCCCAGCTCAGCACATGTTCATCATACCTTTGCAAAGCAGCACAAGATCCATCAGCAGCTTGCTTGCCCCTGTGTTAGGACAGCAACCCCTGCCTGCTAAAACACAGTCTGACTTCCCTCTGCTCTTCCCACAGCAGGACCATGTTCTGTCTGCCCTGGATCGTCACTCTTTATGACAACACAGAACTCTCCCTCCAGCTGTCTGCTGCTTGTGCCTAGCACTGCTTTTGGAGCACACGTGCATACCCAAAGCTGTGAAGGAGCTCTAAACCTGCTTCTGCTCTCTGCTCATGGATGACACTTTCATTACAGGACTGGATGGGTGTTTGTTTTTTACTTCCTGCTTTTAGGAGTAGATATCAAGGAAAAGAAGCAAGCAGTACGTCAGCGATTACAAGTCTAAGCAGTTACAAGACCTCTCAGTAAAAAGACTGTATTGGGACTTTCATCTCACAGATTCTGTTCCCAGGTCTGAAAAATGAGATAGGCTAGTCATTTAATCTCAAGATTTGAATTGCAATGAAACAAGATAATTTCACTCTTCCTACACAAGGAGTATTAGGATGATTCATTTGTGTTTTATTAAAGTGACCTGAGATCTTTGTACTAAAGGTGCAAAGTATTATTTATGTTCAGAATTAGGTGTTCAGTTTTGGTTCAGTCTTGGCATAGGGAAGCATTACAAAATCACAGAATCATTTAGATCAGAAAGGATTTGTAAGACCATCAAGTTCAACCACCGTCTAACGCTACCAAATCCACCACTAAATCACATCCCTATTGCTTCAGCAGCTTTCCCCAGTTGAGAACTCACTTCTACCACCTACAAGACACCCTAAGCCTGAGAGTCTATTGATTTCATGTAAATACTCATGCTATGTAATCAAAGTGGATTCTCACCCCATGACAGGATTGTAGCAGCTCTCCTGGCTGTTGGTTTGTTCTCTTTGAAGCTCACATGGATACCAGAAACACGGCAGTGCTCTTCCATACAACTCTGCACTGCTTTAAAACAATCACCCAGAACAGAAAATAGTAGAACAGAGCACTGCAGCAATAGGACCACCTAACGCAAATTAGTCCCAGGAGCTCAGTACAGCCCTTTAGACCTTGAAAAGTAGCAGATATCTGGAAAGTACTGGCAGAAGCCTACAGTATGAGGAAAACATACATTCACAAGCAGGCCTCATCCATTCCACCCATTTTCCACCACCTTGATGTATCTACAAATTAAAGAGGACACAAGTCTTCCCTCACTGCTGCCCAAAACCCACACATTCTGCAGATTACTCCCTCTAGTTCCCTGGATTGGCATCACTGTGTGATGCAGAAGTGTACCAGGAACACCATAGTCAAGAGAAAGGAACGTACTAAAGGCATTTCAGCTTTGAGAAAGCAGAAATGTCACTTGGCATGAGCTGTTGCTCCACCAGACACTGTCAATGCAGAGTTACCTCCTGTGCTCAGCAAGTGCCAGATCCCGAGGCCTCAGACCTCACTTGAAGGAGACCTGTCTGGTGAGGGAAGACCATCAGCCAACTACTGTTGCAGCTGAATGTGGAAGATGTTTTTTCCATTTCCACACTTCCTCCCAAGGTGTTGCACTACTTCCTCCCTACCAGTGGCTGCTTTCCCCAGATGCTTTTTGCTCTCAGTCATTTCCTTCACTGTGTGCACATCCTGAGACCAAGCCCCACTGAGTACAAAAATGTCATTTCAGACTCTCCTTCTCACCTGAGTCCCAGTTTCTCCTCTTCCTTATTCCAAAAGAATCAACTCAAACAACTGACCCTTCACCAGAAGTTAGTAATGTCTTTGCTAAGCAGTGCTTGCTAGCAGCGAGAAACCTAGCCCCTAGAAGGGTTTTCCTGGCCTTACTAGAGCGGATGCCTACTGTGATGTAATAGATCCAATCTCCATATTATGCCTTCTGATACATGCCTATTACCAAAGCCACCAGGCACCCCAGTTCCCACTGTCCTTTTCCCCATGGCTTTCAAACCACCTCACATTCTTCAAGGAGCATTATCGCCCTCTCCAAATCTTCAAACACCACCAACTTATCCTCTATATTTAATGGGGATCATTAAATCAAAGGGAACGCAGATCCCACGAGCAGCTCGTGCTGCTTGCAGCCATATCACTGTGCCATGGTACCAGGGCTGCCAACATGCCCTGGAGAGGCAGGATTAGAAACCAAACCAGGGAATCACCCTGGGGCCAGCAGGTTGAAGCAAACATTGTGGAGTGGGAAGTGCTGGAGGGTCACTGCAGTCCCACGCGTGTGCTTCATGTGCTCCTGAGTGTCCGTGTCCATGCAGGCAGACATTTTTGGTGCATGCTACAGAGTGTCCATCTGGTCAGAAAGGTGTGTGAGTACACACAACCCCCCAGGGGGGCTTGGGTTCCAAACAGCCTGCTGTTCCCTAGAGCTCGGGGGTCTGCGTGGGAGCCAGGGGAGCTCGTCCTTTGCAGGGAGCAGGAAGGTGGCTCCGGAAGTTCTCAGAGGCTATGGAAAGAAAGCAGTGGAGCGGGAAGGAAAATTAAGGGGGAGAGAAAGAGACAAAGAAAGAAAGCATCGTTACTGTCACAGGAATAATTCTTGCTTGTCTTGCAAACCTTTCCAAGACACAAACCTCACAGACCCCACCGTTACCTTTCCTCCTCCCCCTCTCCTGTTAAATTAGCATGCAAAACCATATAATTCTTCCACTCACAATAAATCAGAAAATGTTATCCAAGCACACCGAGGCAGCAAAACCAAAGTATTTCCAAGCACCTTCTGTGATACTACTGGAACAAAGCCCACAGCTCCTTTAGTTTTGCTCGCAAAGCAGATGTAAAAATTCCTACTAATGTGAATACCAGGCTACAGGCCATCGAGCACCCATCCATTTTGCCCACCCAAGAGAAAGCCAGCTCACAGATGCAAAACTAAGTAGCAGCAGCTATGCATCTTGCAAACATTTATAGAACAAGCCAGAGCAAACGCAGTATGGAAGGGGGAAAATGCAGGTGGCTTCCGGTTGTTTGAATTTTCATTCAGGGATTAAAGCTTTGTTTGCTAGGGAACACTGGGCTATACAGCAGTATGCTGCTAAATCAAGTTTTAAACAGAACCCTTGAACCTGCCTCTTTTAAACAGGCAAATTACTGAAACAGCTGTTCTCCTGAAAAACCATGCGCTCTTCGGTAGGACAACAGTCTGTTTGCTCACAAGCAGGCTAGAAATTCTCTCAAGGGCTAGATGATAAGTACAGTAGAACAACACATCTCACAGGAAAGTTTTGTACTGAAACAGCCTTAAGTTGCAAGGAGGAGGTTTAGGTTGGACATTAGGAAGAAATTCTTCACAGAGATGGTGACCAGGGATTGGAAGAGACTTTCCAAAGCAGTGGAGTTCCCACCCCTGAAGGTATCTAATAGATGTGCAGATGTGGATATTACCCAGGATCAAAGTCACTGGGGAGACAGATGAGAACTCAAGACAGGGGAAAGCCCCAGGCAACCTGTGAGACCACAGCTATTTGTATACCTCAAAGCAAGGATGCTGGGGGGACTACTCCTGTTTACTGTTTTCACCACTTTTAAGGCAGAAGTTACAAAAGTGAGTGCCCCAAGCCGCAGCAGGCTGGTGCAGCTGTGCACGTGCCCAGCCAGGAGGGAGGACTGCAGCTCCTCTCTAGCACTACCTTTTGCTGTCAAGTGTTCAGGGCATGGTGGAACTATGTCCTGATGTGACAACTGACAAAGGAAGACCGTCCCCCTCCTCCACTCCAAATACAGGCCTCTGGAATATTTGGGCTTCTATCATAAGTCTCTACTTGAAATATCAACCCACGCCGACATTGCCTCAGTCCCAAGATCTAGAAAGACAAGAGCTTCCAAATGTTTTAAACTACGTGACAGAATATGGAGGTTTGTGTTGCATCCCATGAGCTTTCCCTACTGCAGACGTATACAAGCACCTTTTGCATGCATTTTCACAGTATTGTCTTACGCCAAATACAGTTGGCTGAAAGGTTCAAGTCAAGAAAAGCTGTGGTATTCCTTGCCTCCATCACTTCCTTATTTTTTTCTAATTGCATCTGAAATTCTGATTTTACTGAGCTTCATCTACCAGCAGAATTCTGCCAGTGACCTGAGAATGGATATCCTAGTGCTGAGAAGACAACATACAAGCAAAACACAAAGTGCCTGTACCCAATTTACAGCACTAACTGCATTTATTTTTGATTGCATCTATGCAACAGAAATGCCTGACAGTTAAGAGAATGACTGCCTCATAACTGATTCATGTTCCTGCTTCTCCAAGTAAGGACTGAAAAAGTTTCAAGTTTGTACCTCCAGCAGCCTACAGACTGTCAAATTAGGAGGACTGCTAAGCACAAAAATAAATAAGGATTTTTAATTTTTTTTCTCTCCAAACCATTTTTTTTTTTAAACTAATCAAAACTTGCTGGATTTGGTTTTTTTGGGTTTTTTTGTTTGTTTTTTTTTTGTTTTTTGGTTGGTTGGTTGTTGTTTTTTTTTTAAATCCAATTCAAGGAAAACCAAACACACTTGTTCCTCTCCTGGCTAGTTCCATCATACCCCAGATTTCAAGGCAGTAGACACGGAAATGCAGGAAAGGGCACATGACTTAATTCAAAGCAGAATGGTATAGGACAGGAAGATCTTCCAGCTCCGCTGCTTTCAAAAAGTCTTTTCAGCTTTCTTGCAGACTCAGCTTGGACTCATGCAGTGGTCACTTCTAAGACAGAAATCCCAGGCCCAGGATTAGAGTCTGGCAACCGGCTGCCAGAAAGCAGCATTTCAAGACGGCAGGAATGCACATTTGGGGACTGCAACTGGTGTGCAGCAGCTGGCTAAAAGTAGCTCAGCATGGAATTTATCTCTCAGTCACTTGCATCTGAATTTCAAGTATGAACCACTCTACCGGCTATTTCTGTTCGCTGTACTGCCCCAATGTCCCCAAGCCCAGGAATTTCCTCCCCCAAGAGCAAGGAGCTGGCATTTTGGAGGGGAGCATCTTATTCCAGCTTACCAGAAAGTAGAGCTTGGGGCGTGTAAAAAAAACATTTTACGTTTGGCCTGCCAGGGTTCAGGGTCATTGGAGACTTTGAACAATGCATGGTGCTCCCCACTACCCATCCACATTAAGCCCTGGACATGGTTTTACTTGTGCTGGCCTCACTGAGGTTTTCAGCTCCCTCAGCCGCATTTACCCTCCTCAGTCCCACACCAGAGTAACTCCAGTCACAGCACTACCTCACACAAGCAGGCTGACCCCATGCTGTCCTTGCAGGTACCCATACTTCCTACTCACCTGGACACCATAATAGCGCCTCTGCCTCCCCAGGGGGATAGAGAGGACAAGGCAGGGAGGAGCTTCCTATGGGCTGGTGACCAGTCCTTACACCCCTCTGTGTGCCTGATACCTGTAATTAAGCCTTTACCTCCTCCTGCTTAAAATTATGCAGATCAAGGACATCTCCTTTGGTTCTCTGTATCAGCTGGCAAAAAAATGCTGCCAAGCGCACCAGGCCTCACAGCAGTATCACAGTCCTTCCCAACACCATGATGACCAAGCAGTGCACCTGGCAATCAAGATGCATTTGGCATGATTTCCTTGGGGAAAAAAAAAGGGCTGCGTGGTGTGGGTTTATACCTACTTGTATTCTAACCTCTGTAGCAGGAGAGCAAGAGCATCCTGCACTGGCAGCGGGAAGCCACCAGGAGGGAACTGGTAAGGCGGAGCAGCCACTGTCTTCTGGTCTGCTTTAGGGCTGCTGTACCTCTGCCCCTGGGAACCTCAGGGGAGCCACCTGCACTCTTCCTCACCTCTGTGGCAAGCAAGGGCAAGAGGCTGGGAAAGGACTTGCTGCCACTGGTGGGTACTTACGCGGGGGTGCCACATGGGGTGACACATGCCTGTGCAGGGAGCACCCTCACTTCATATACTCCCCTTCGCTCACATAGTCCATAAATGACCCTGGTAACTCAGCAAAATCTTCCAAGACAAGACTGGTGGAGTCCTCACCCAGCAGGTCGCTCTCGGGCCGGGAGGACCGAGGGCGCGAAGCAGGTGGTGGTGGTGGTGGAGGCTGTGGAGGGGGTTCCAAGGCCCCGTCCAGCCCGTGGTCAGGCTGTGGTGAGCGCGGCGGCTCCTCAGCCTCCTCCAGCTCCCCCTCTGAGGACGCTGGCCCCAGGACATGGTAGAGGCTGGGCAAGCGGATGTCAAAGCGGAGACCAAACTTGGCAAAGAGCTTCTCATTGAGGGAGTAGAGCTTCTCTGAGATGTCATAGCCCAGGTGGGAGGAGAAGAGGCGGGCAATGTAGCGGTCCTTCCTCAGGAGGAGGTACAGGCGCCGCCTTGGCCAGGTGATATAGCTGCAGTCAGTTTCAGCTGTCAGTGTGACCTGTGGGGCGGCAAGGGTGTCATTACAGCCATTTTTTTTACACTAGCTACAAGACCAGGCTAACAATAATTTTTAAAATATACAACACCTGACCATATATTGCAATAAATATAATAATAATAAAATATAAGAAACATATGCAGGGTGAAACACTCTTGGGCCAGAGAAGAACATCCGAATGTAATGGAGACACCGGCATGCAAAGAAGTGTCGGAACCAATATATCCCAGGGGCTCCCCTTCACTCCATACACAGGGGTCTCCTTGGCCAGTCACCGTGGCAGAGGGCCATTGGGAAGCTGAACATGGCTTGGCTGCAAGTGTGTGTCCTTGGGATTGATATCTAACACTGCTGCCATGCAGGCAGCTGCCCTATGAAAGAAATACAGGACATAATACCCAAGAACTTCCCCAGGGCAAGGTTAGTGAGAGTATGGGTCACACAGAAACCACAGTGAGAAGAATCTCCTCCTCCTAACCGATTTCTGGCACATCAAAGGCCTCTGCTTTTCACCAGGGATTAGGTGAGCTGTGACAAGAACAGTTTTCTCCTAACCGGGGCAACAGGACAGGATTTGTTAATGAACCCCTCTGGCATCATCAGAGCTTCTGGGAGAATGAGCCAGCCACAAAACCTGACTCCTCCAGGCACTGAAAGCCAGTAGCTCAGCAGCAGTGTGGGAAGAAGATGTGGCCAAAGCAGAAGGCATGAGAAAAAGTGGAGTGAGTCAGGCCCCTGCCATTTCTCAGTGGGCCTAGAACTGCTCAACCCAGTCAGCCACGGGGGAAATGAGGGCAAGAAAAGCCTTCCATGTCCTCTTCCAGCAAAGGTCCAGAGTCAAATATGTGTTCTTCTACCCAAACGATTGTGGTGCTGGAATAAGGTAGAGATGAGATAGTCTTATTAGTGACACAGATGAGAGCAACTAGTGGGTCTAACACTTGCCCAAGATAGCATGTCACCATGGGCATCAAGAACAATGTTTTGCCAGGAACATGGACCAGTCAAGCCTCGCCTGCTGAATTCTGGTCTCATGCAGACTGATAATTCTTCACTCTCCTTAGTGAGCTGACGAGGATTTAGGCATTTCTAGCATGCTGCTGCAGCCTTTCCCTACCTAGACCAACACCACCTATCCCAGTGCCCTGCACAACTAATATCCCTGACCAGGAGCTCTAGGAACATTCGTTTCCACAGAAATCAGCTCAGAAAGCACTGCAGATGCCTGTGCTGGCACTTCCTGCCTTAGATGAACCTTTTCCCTCAGGGAACAACAGGTATTTTTCTCTCTTCTCAACTCTTACTCAAACAGAACCCAGGAGTGGGTTGAAGCCTGGTGCAGAAGTCAAGATACCCCCACCTCTGGCACAGCCATGCTGTTGTTACTCTCTGTCCACCTCAGTACTTTGGCCTGACATCTCTTCTGTTCACAGGCTGTAGCCTGTGCCACCTTCACAGGGTCAGCCATTCCCTGCTGCTGCTCCTCTGGGTAGGATTGCCAAGATCGGTGATGGCAGAGGTCTCAGAACTAGTCACCATTACCCCCTCTCTCACAGTATCCAGGCCAAACTCAGACCTGAAGAAAGCAGATATGGGGAGCTGCCTTGGCTTAACCAAGTCTGAACGTGGCTGACCTCATGACTGTCCAACCCTCCCCAGGGATTAGCAAAGCCCCTCCTCATATACCCCGACTGGCACACTCTAGATTGACATCCTGATAGCTATCAGCCAGCCCCAGTTCATGGGTTAAAGGCAGAGACATATGGTCTTGCGTAATCTCCTCCAGAAGGAAAGCCGAACAACAAATACTGTGGTGTTGACAGCAAGAGCAAAACCCTCTCAATTGCTGCAAATAACAATCGTTCTGGTCTCTCAGCAAGGGATTCCTCTGCTCAGAAAGGACCATATTCAGGCGTGAATCATACTTTCTGCTTCTCCATCCCAAATAGATGTCATCCTGCCACAGAACAATGCAGCCCACTGGGCAAACACTTCAGTGATGGTATAAGGGAGCATACTGACAGCAGCAAGCCAGCAACCCAAGGCCTCCCCGCCTGCTGAACTGTGCCTGGCATTGCTGCTGGCTGGCTGTGGGAAACCAGGAGTGAGCTTGGGTGACCCTCAGGGTTACCTGGAACGTTCCTTCCTCGGAAGGTCGTAGTGACTCCCATTCTGGAGAGTCCAGGAACTGGTATGGAAAGATGTAGTGGAGGAACTGCCCGTCCTGGCTCACGCGGACCCTGAAGATACATGCAAGATGCACAGGCTTAGATTGCAAAGCAGATGCCCCATGAAATTGACCACACAGCCAGTCCCACCTGCAAGGAGAGGCCTTCTCCCTGCCTCACGTGTGTCCCACAGCCTACCAAAGGTAGTTCCAAACACTCCAGCCTTTGGAGCTGTCTCTCTTTTTCTCAATGGGAAACGAGATTCACTGCCACTGCCCTGCTCTCCACCTGTTTCATTTCTTACTGCATACCCACAGCCCGCACAGGTGCAATGCCAGTCCTAAACGAGGACTTCTCAGCCCACCAGACTGCTGCTGTTCAAGTACTTCTCAGCCTGTCCATACCTCTTTCAATCAGCATCTTTCTGCTTCCCTTTGGGTTGCATAAGGGCAGGCAATCCTCACCCTCCATGCTGCACAGTCCTCTCCCAAAATCACACTGGCATCATGCTGAAAGCTCACAGTTGGCTGCACATTCAATCTCGCAGCCTCTTGTCTTCCAAGCATCATTTGCACAGCCTGGAACAATGGCAGGGCAGGCTGAAGCTCTTTTCTTAGCTCTGCACTAAGACACTGCCGCATGATTTGTGGTTTCTTATCTCTCTATTGCCACACTCTGCAGTAGCATGAGCTCAGGGGCAATTCCAGCTTTCAGGAGTTACAAGGCTCGGTTTGCTGCTGAATTCCAGTTAGTTAGATGCACTGCCTGGGAAGGTCAAGGACTGCAAGATTTTCTGTTCCAGGCACATCTTGTGCTTCCAGCCCACCTTATCTTGTTATTATTCCATTCCAGAGAGGGCATCATAAGAGCAGCAGTGCTCTGCAGGGTCAGCCTGCATGAAGTAACAGGGTGGGTAGCAAGAAATGCAAATCCAATCCCACCTCCATAGAACATCCCATAGCAAGATGTATACTTCCCACAGCAAAAGAGAGCAGAACAACCCCACCAGCACTGGCTTACTGCATGCTGCAGCATTTCATGCTCACAGAGCAGCAGTAGATGACCCAGCACAAGGCAAGGCAGCTCTCCCCAGAAATGCTATTTGCAGGTCTGGTACACTTCAAAGCAGGCTGCTCAGCCTGGAGTTTGGTAAGGAGAAGGGCATCCAGTAGAAATACACGTACCCGATTTCCTCCCAGTACATTGCCTGGGTTGATAGTCCCAGATCGCTCTTAATAGATCCCCCAGAAACGTACAAACATACAAGAAAAAGCAAGGACAACCCTTCTTCATGCACCTCCTCACCTCCACTGCAGTAAGACCACAAGTTCCAAGTAATGCTGGATTCACCTTCCCAAAGGAAAATCCTTGTGAGACACAGGTCTCTTTCCCTTTTTACTCTCTCTTGACATTAATGCTGAGTGCCTGGCAGCAGTTAATATCACTAATATTTTCTGCATTTGGATTTTGAAAATTGCAAAAGAGATATGATCATGGGGGTGTGCCACGGGCTCTAGGGTAAACAAATGCCAGTACCTCATCAGAACAGTTCACTCTACAATCAAACCCCCCAGTAAATAAATAGCAAATGAACACAGCTCACAGGCTATCAGCTGCAACTATCTATGGGTCCCTGAGCTCCTCCTTGATGATCCAGAAGGAAAAGCGTGGATGCATGACAGTACAAAAAAAAAAAAGAAAGAGGCCTGCTGAGGTGAGATGGATTCTCTTGACAAAATGACCCTCAAAGTGGAAAAACTGAGCCTTGAGGGTTCAGGTAATGGAAAAAGGGAGGGAGCTCTCCCTTAACACTGCTGGCCAGGGCAGCAGGCGAACCAAAGACTTCTGCTTGGCATACTCAGTCACCCATAGCACAGAGCCGTTTCTGGAACCCACAGAGAACACAGGTTCGGACGCACCTCCTGCTCTGATGGCTCCAGGTCTGCTCCCACTAGAAATAAAATAACTTTAAAAAGACAAAGAAAGAGGTATTATCAAAAGCACAGCTGTGCTGGCTGTGCATCATTGCCTGAAATATACTTTATATATAGAAAAAGCCCAAAGGCTAACTGAAAAAAAAAAAAAAAAAAAATCAGCAAAAGCAGCAGGCAGATTTATATCACAAAGCCCTTTCAGAGGAAGGAAATAATCACCACCCCAGTTAGTACGGAGGGAGAAAACTACAAACAGCAGCCTCAGTGCTTTGCTGCGGGCCCTCTGGGAACTGGGAGAGCTTTACCTGCCAGACAGCAGCAAGGAGAGCCGGTCGATGGGCGTCTTGCCCTCCACTGCGTAATTCTGGTCTCGGCCTAGTGACTGCACTTGCTCTTCACAGCACTTCACAATTTCTCTGTAGACTTCCAGGGGCACCTGCAAGGGCAGGTACATGGCCTTGTAGAGAAGCTCAAACTCTTCGGGGACGGTGTCTCTGCGAAGCCGGTAAGCAAGGTGGGCCAGCTGCAGCACACAGGTGAGGACGAGCAGCACATTCCAGACTAAGATGTCAAGCCCACAGGCGCTCAGCCAGCCCCACAGAGCATAGCAGAAGTAGCCCGGGGCCAGGAGGCCGAAAATGTAGAGGGACCCAAAGATGCCACTGCCACCCATGTATCCCAGGAGGACGATACAGCTGGCCAGATGGTAGGCCGCTCCCTCCATATGCTCCTTCCAGGCATCGCAAGCAGGAGGCTGGAGGACAGCTTGGTCCCAGGAGGGGCTGCTGGTGCTCATCCTGCCCCGGCTGGCTGGAGTTAAAAAGCAGTTGTCATATGCAAAGAGTGCAGAGGTCTGAAAGCAGAGCTGCTGGGTGGCTGTTCCTCCTCCCACTGCTCAGTGCCGGCCGGTCCCACAGCAGCGCACTTCACGGCAACATGTTAAAGCACTGCTAGATGTTTTCACCCCTGAAAAATCCCCAAAGAGCTCACTTTTCCTCTTTGTGGCTCACAAATCAGGCTGGCCCTCTCCCTAGCTGCACCAAAGAAAAACAGATCTGGCAAAACAGAAGCTGAAAAAGCTCAGGCGAAGAGAAAGCGGAGGCCATTAGCTGGAAAATTCTGAGACCAGTTAGAGATCTGGTTGCAATGCTCCTGTCGCCAGCCCTCTGGCAGTGAAAATGAGCCCGTGAGAGTGCGGCGGGGAGGGCGGCCGGGTTGGATTTGGTACGTCTATCACTTGGCAGCGGCGAGGAGAGGGACCCCAGAGGGATAACCATGTTTGGAATTGAAATCCAAGGAGCAAAAGCAGCAAGGGGAATGGAGAACAGGCACGCACCCGCCACTTAACATAACTCAGGCACCCAGATAAGTCCAGTGCAATGAGGGGAAAGGAGAGGGAGAGCAACGGGCTTTATCACTGAGAACTCCAGGCATCTGCAGGGCTCAGCACTGCCCTGCGGTCTTACAAGACAGTGACCCTCACACGGAACAAAAAAGGAGAAAGGTTGTCTCCTGCTGCAACAGGCAGTGGTGCCAGGATTTCAGCAGAAGAGAGGCTGTTCCACAGAACATTATTTTCCAGCAATGGGCTCTGCAACACAGCCTCTCCATGGGCAGAGCATTTAAGACCTAGAGACTTGAGGTATAGCACCAGAGAACAATTCTGAGTGCAAGGGACAGAGTTAAAGATAGTGAGCTGTTGGGACACAGCTTTATCTGTTGTGAAGAGATTCTATTGTCTAAAAGTTCCACAGCATAACACTTGGAAGCATGCTTTGCATGGACATCCCAGCTGAGCAAGGATTCTTTCATCCCATGAGTAACAGGCCTGTGTTGTCAGCCATGGATAAGATGTGTAAATGCAGCTTTTCCCCTGCTTCGAGTAACACATTATCAATCACACCAGCAGGATCCACCCTGCTGCCAGGAAGCAGTAACATTTCAGGCATTGACGCAACCAGCATGGTCAGTCAACAGTATGAAGTCGGCCTGCATGGGTCAGTGGGGTAGGGATAGGGTTTCCAAGGGTGGTTGTGTTTCAGGACGAGCTTGCAGCTGCCCTGCCTAACATGCCATTCCCATTGGCATCATTCATTTAAAGAAACACAATCAGCTCTGCCACTAATAGCCCTCTAGGATAACACTATCAGCGGGGTGAGGCACAAGCAATGCTTCACGGGAACCTTTAAGAACATATCATGGTCTCAGCCAGCACAACTGGTCTCTGCAATTACTAGTCTACATGCAACACAGTGCTGAACTATTCCTCAGAACGGCAAAGGTACCTTGACCAGTTGCCACATGGTAAGGAAATAACACAAAGCTTTGCCCAGGGGGTGAGTACAGTCCACACACAAACATGCTCCTGTTAAGGGTGAAGTGATGCAGGGAAACTTGTCTCCAGTGGTCCCTTAGTTAAGAGAGAAATTCTACCAACTGAGGCATAACAAAGCTCAGCTGCAAGGGGTATCTTTGTCCCCTTTGCAGAAAGGGAAGGATGATATTACAGCCAAAGTACTACAACAACAGTACTGGGAAACAAGTTCTGTTTTCCCCACCATTGTCATGTTCATGATAGACAAGCTATTGTTGAGATCAACTACCTTACGGCCTCTGCAAAACCAATATTATAAGGAACACTTTTTTCAGGGCAAGCTGGCATTTGATATCAAGGGGAATTGGGATATCAAGACTGGGAATACCTAAGATACGTTACATAAGATATGCAAGATAAAAAATGAACTGCTGCAAATAACAATGCTGGACTATGTTTGAAGAAGCACTCTGAAAAGCAAAGTTACAGTAAGATTACCTCTAGATCTGCCTCATCTGAATAATTGGTTCACTTCAACACAGTTTGTTAAACACCACTCAGCTCTTCCTTTTCTTTCTGGTAGATCCCATTCCTGCATGTAACCGCAGGTCATAATTTCTCCCGCCTTTCTGTATCATCAAAAAACTTCTGTAGCACTACCAAAGAAAGGGACCAAAAAAGAGAAAAAAATTACACATTTTACCTCAGGTAAATTCTTGCACTCGGAGATACTCAGGTACCCAAAGTTAACTACTCCTTAGAAAAAAGAAAGTGCTGCCCCTGATATCTTCAGGACACATCTCACTTAGAGAAAAAAAAACAAATACTGACATCAGAAACTGCAGCCATTGGGACTGCAAGGAGCATACCCAAGGCCTGGACTTCCTATACAGTATCGTGACATTCAGCTTGGGTCAAGCCCTGACTTTTTATACCAGTACTGTAAGGTGTACAAATCAAGGCCTGTATCATTGAAAATACAGAATGAAGAGTCCTGAATGGCAATGTGCAAGAGTGCCTGAGCTGCTGAGGTTGCTTCAAGCATTTGTTTGGATCACTGCTTGTGGAGGTGTCAAGCAAGCATTGCAAAATGACTGAAACACCAAGGCCCAAACCTTGCTTTCTGCAATAATACAGTGGCCATCTTCACAGCATGTTCAGTTTTCTATCCAACAAGAGTTTAAAGAACTTCCTTAGTTTTCTGAAAAGAGATTTTATTCTAATGCATTGCCTAGAAATGGAATTCGTGCCTTCTCATCTAGAGATGATGAGGATCATCCAAGCTGAGAGCGCATAAGCCAATACTGACTCAAGGGGAAAAGCTAAACAAACACTAGAAGGGAGATATCAAACTCGAAACAATTTGGAATCAAAATAATAAGATACTTGAGCAGCATCAAAACTCTTCACTGGAAGAAGACATATAGGCATTACAACAAAATGAGCATGTGAGAAGAAAAATAGACACGTCAAGCTCCTCAGCTCCAAAATCAGCAGCACGTAAATGGCTTCTACTGACTTCTCACCTATAATGAACTCATTCAGTAGCACTTAACGCTCAGTAACAGGTGATGACGCAAACCAGGTGTATTATATGTTTGGCAAATAAATCTGTGTACTTAGCATTATCCTCCATCCTTGAGAGCAGCCCCACACCAAGAGATTATCAGTCTCAGATCCCGCAGCAGCTACACAGCCGGTTATTTTCCTCAGGACGTATTCAGGTTCACTAGTGACCCCGTAATCTGAAAAGAAGTCTAATCACCTGAGTTGTGGACACTAAGACCTGATGGCCTAAAGTCAGAGAGGCAACAGTTAGACAATTGTTTTAAATTTATTCTGTAGTGCATTACCGACAATATTTTATTACAACAGTACTCCATTCTCTCCTGCCCAGCTCTTTACTGTGTCACCATTTCCAGACAGCATACAGTGCTTATGTAAGACCTTGCTTATGAAACATTCTGGAAAGCAGTCTCAATTCTTCTCACACAACCTGCAAGCCTTGGCAGAGACAGTACCAAGTGCCACATAACAATGACTGAGGGCTCATTGCTGCTAGCTCAGAATATGCAACCACCAGCACACAGAAAAAGGATCACTACTACACACGTACCTGCAAAAGCAATCAAGACAAAGCACAGATTTCTTATCTTCAGCTTCTGAAAAGAATGCTCAGCAGGAGGAAAGGAAATAACCAATCATGCTACCTTAAAGCTAACTTACTAAAGGAAGAAAAACATTAGGACTGTACAGAGACATAATACGAAACAACAAAAAAAAGTCCTAGAGGTGACAAATTCCAACTTCACTTTCTGCTCTGGACTGTAAAAAGAAATAAAAGGCCACAAACACCTTCACACTCTGATGTTACACAAGATAGGGAAAAGCCAGAAAATAAAAACCTATATGAAACTGAGTGCAGGACCAACTGAACAAAAACTGGGCATAAATAACCTCCCTTATTTCAGGGGAGTATCCTGCAGTCCTCCCGTTCCCTTGAAGAACAATTAGCTCAAGAATTTGAGCTCAATACAGGAAAAGTTCTTAATTCTTCGTTATAAAGAATTACAATTCCAGGGCAGAGCTGCATTAGAATCGTTTCTACTTTTCAGTAGGGGAAAGTAAAATCTAGTTTTGATTCTAAGGAAAGTTTGTTTCCTAAGACTGCAGTTGTCTTTGCAGAAATACAGTTTCACTTAGAGTTACAAGCTCCCCAACAAGTCTCAGCATGACTTTGCTGAAAGCAGTAACACAACAATATTGCTAGCGTGGTTTCTCAATTTGCATCAGATGGAAAACCCACACTGAAGGCCCACCTGTTCAACCACTGGTCTGACTGATCCTTGTTCTTATTTCAATTAAAGCTTTCCTCACGCTCTCCATTCCTACAGCTCAGTGTTTTGAATAACTATAGCCATTTTTTCCCTTAACTTTTTACTGAAAACAAACAAACAAAAAACAGAAGTCAGGATCACTGGTCATTTTTAGACTTTTATTAAGAGGGAAAAATATATATTTTCTATAACAGCAATAAAGAGGTAACAGTGGAAAAGCTGCAGATGCGATACACAGTCTACCATTAAAGACTCATTACAAATAGGTTCTTTTATCATATTTGTCCTTTGAAGCAACTTTCAGAAATAATTTATTTTCCAGCCTTCCAGTACACCGATCACACAACAGTCACCATCTAGAAAAGGGAGGAAAGACAGCTTCATTAAACACGGATTCCCACAGGATATCAAGGGACAGGTCAACAGTCTCCAGACGTTAAGAGTATGCTATACAAACAGCCTTACTCTGCTCTTAAACTGGATCCAGAGTTTCTTTCTGAACTCCAGGGTGAGGTAAGTCCATTTCCAAAGAATATTAGACAAGAACAGGTTTTCCTCTCCATGTGACTTTTGCATTTGGATGAAGGAGGAGCATGAACTAAACACAGCATCCTACCATTAGAAATCTAAATTGAACACTGGATTTCTTGAAAGAGAACAGAAGCAGAATCAAACTTCACTATTCAAGAGCCGCTCACAAGGGTTCTGCACTCCCACAAGGCTTCACCATTCTCACAAGGAGAGCAGCAGTTACTCCAGAGTCAATAAGGTTTACCTTGGCCTTCCCTCTTTTAGGTAAGATTTGCCATTTGTCATCATGAACAGTACCCTGTACTTTCCAGTGGCACCAGCTGAGGCACCAGGATACTTCAGAGGAAGAAATCAAGCAATGAGTGTGCTTCTGTAGGCTATACTCACCACACACATCATCTTCCTCATCCCACTCATATCTTGAAGCCCAGGGCCCTCATACACTCTTTGTGAGCTTCAATTAAGTGCCTGCAATTTTCTTCCCCCTTCTCAATGATGCTGCAAAACAAAAAGATTTCCAAGGCTCAGCAACGTTATCCTACTATTAGTCAAAACCACACAGCTGACAAGCTGTTGAGGACAATTAAAAATAAACAAATAAATAATTAGGCTCCAGAGATTTTTTTGCCTATCCTGTCTAGGGTAGCACTACCAGTGACCATAGTGAGCAGATCTACTGGGATTTTATTATAAGTACATGGCTGTTGCCTCACTTTGTTGGGTTGCTCATCTTGACAGCAAATTCTCAAATCATTCAGTAAGGAGAGGGACAAAGTTTCTACAACACAAGACAAATTAGACTGGCTTTACCAATAAACAATGGTTTAGTCCAGTATTTGGTGGTTTATAGGGATCCTGTGGGGAAAAAAAAAGAAAAGAAAAACAAAAAAGAAAAACAGAAAAAAGTCCATCTACCTATTAAAAGCCAAAACAAACATACTACCGTAAACAATAACTTTCAACATAAATCATCCATCCCACTGCCTATTACGTATTCAAATAGCGGCAGGAACCTGCTATCACTGCAGAGCAGCACACACCACAAAACCAGTTCAGACTCGCTCTCTGGAGGCCTGTAGAGCATTTCCTGTCCCCAGGGGCGGGGATTCCACTGCCAGAAGGACAAAACATTAAACTGGGAGTACTAAAATACATTATACTCTTCACCTTTTTAGCTTGGCTACGGTAAGCCCTACTAGAAGCGCCAGCCACCCGTGGCAGCTCCATCTGACACAAGACTTTCACCGAAGCCCCTTTCCTCATGGGGACCTGGACACACACACCTGACTTTCGCAGAGCCAGCAGCAGCGAAGCCTTCTAGGCAGGTGCAGCGGCCGGCCCCCGCCCTCCGTTACACCAGGCCGCCACACGTCAAGCCCTAACGGCGCGCCCAGGCAGCCCGAAGCCGCGGCCAGGCCACTCACCAGGCGTCCCGCGCCTTCTTGGTCTCCGGACAGGCGCAGCAGGGCTTCAGCGGCTTCTTCTCGTCCCGCACCTCCCCGGCGCTCTTGGAGTCACAGCTGGCAGCCGCTACCGCCGACATGGCGAGCGGCTCACTATTATCACGGCCT
Organism: Alectoris magna; assembly: GCA_030625065.1. Lineage (NCBI taxonomy): Eukaryota > Metazoa > Chordata > Aves > Galliformes > Phasianidae > Alectoris > Alectoris magna. The sequence goes on from CM060560.1 coordinate 116,420,456, forward strand.
ACTGGAGACACGGAGGCCGCAACGAGCTTGGTTTCCGGAACGAGCCTCACCTCACTGCACCTGCGCGCATAGCCCGAGGCATGCCGGGAAATGTAGTTCCTAGGCCTGAGTACGCGTCTGCGTGGGCCTGGCGCATGCGCAATGCGCCCTCAAGGTGCTCTGCTCAGTCCTTCCAGTTGTGCTTCCTAGGCTTGTGGCTGAAAAAGGGCAGCTCCGTTCTTGTGCAACAGTCAGCTCTCTAGGGTAGCTGCGTGCAACACAGTTTTCCAGATGGCCAAAGCTCCTCATTTTCATCCTATCAGAGACGAGGCACTTCCTGCTGCCCCATGTCTATACAACTCCTCAAAGCACAGGCTCCTGAGGAGGCTGCCTTCTGCCTCTGGAATTGGTGTCACACACCAGTTGCTCATCTCATTGACCACCTGTTTAATTACCTACCGATCTCAGCTCAGTAGCCTGCCCCCAGCTACCCATCTGCAGTTGATGAACATGTTCAGGATGTCTCATAGAATCATAGAACTGCTCAGGATGGAAAAGACCTCAAAAATCATCGAGTCCAACCACAACCTAACCATACTATATGCTATAAACATACGATGCTAACTAACAACCCTCCACTAAATCATGTCCCTGACCACCACATCCAAACGGGTTTTAAACACATCCATGGATGGTGACTCAACCACCTCCCTGTGCCCAGCTGGTTCGGCACACAGGCACTGCGAGGCCATGCACTCAGGTGTGATGGGTTGTGATTGGAAGAAGTAAATGCACAATATATTTTAGCAGCGCGTTTTTAGAAATAGGGCTGTTGAATTGTTGTATTATGTGATTAGCTCTTGCTTGCAAAACTGTGATGGCTTTTAGATGCTGTGAATGCTTATGGATGTAGCATTATAGATTAGAAAGCATGCTGTAAAGCTTTTCTCTTTTAACAAGAGACCTGAAGCAAAAGAAACACAATAATGAAAAGACATGAGTAGGCTTATCAGACATCAAAAGAAGCTAGGGCCTCCACACGAGATCACATTGTCTCTCACTCTGGGAGTAGATTGGGATGCAAGAGGCAGATGTCAAGATACTCCCCTCTATCATCCTTATTTTCCAGCACCCCGGTATATCTCATTAAAAGACAGGTCGCCAAACTTACCTCTATGCAAGGACAAGCAGAAGTTAAGAAACAATGGTTGAAGTGCTGTGTGAGCAAATGTTATGATTTTGGTACCTATAAATTACTTCTCATAGGCCTTCTCCTACTGAGCATGCAGCAATGAAAGTTCATCTAGAGGGCAAGTGAGGAAGACCACTGGATGAAGCAAAAGGCTGTTGGTTGGACTGTCACAATGCTAAAGAGACGCTGGATGGTAGAAGAGACCGTGGAATAGAAGACTGGAAACCTCATCAATCACTACCTGAGATAGGCGTGTATGTGTTAATTATCTTGCAAGTAATTGATGAATATATAGTGCCTGTGGAGATACAATGGACTCAGAATCACATCATCTTGGAAGGACTTATGGTGGAAATATCCCCAGCGCTTCCTGGTGCCGCTAATAAAGAATACCTGGCTTAATGGTAACAAAACTTTGCAGTTCAGTTTCTTAGCTTCATTTCTTCAATTCAGTTGGAAGATGCACAGGTTCTATATGTTGACCAGGATATACTTTTCCCAAATCCATGCAAACATCCTGCAAGGTGGAGCTGAGATTGAAACTCTTACTGAAGGGTTGCACCACCACTGTGTGAACTGTGAAGATCACACTTTTTGTCTTCTGATGTTACCTTGTACACAGGAATGAATGCTTAACTTAGTGCTTTTTGTTTTCCATTTGTCCTCTGTGTGCTGACAGTAGCAGGTGAATTATATTAAAGAATTCATGTCAGAAAGCTGTTTTGTTAGAATAAATTTATTTACAAGTCAAAGAAATGTGGTTGAGGGCAGGCTCCAGAGATGGAACTGCTGGAAAATTGTCAGATCCAGTACTCAAGAAAGGAGATTCAGTGAAAATCTCTGAGCCTCTGAAAGAGGTAATCAAAACAGATGCTCCTCAATCTACTGTGTCACTTGGCAGCCTGGCAGTGGAAGTGGGAGTACAAAGAATACAGACGGTGCTGGGCATTTACAGCTCTTGGTTTAGAGGAGTAATGGGTGAACTGGGGGAGAATGCTCAGTTTCCATGGTGTTACAAATTATTTTTCCTGCACAACTTTTTATCAGAGTTATAGAACATATTTCAGTGACTCATTATTTGCAAGCATCCCAGAAGCACTGTGGACTACGCTGTTGGCTTCCTGTATCTTCAGCTTCAGCCAACTTAAAAAATTGTCTTAAAAAATGTATTTGTCTGTTAGAGAGGCTCAAGTGGGCAGACTTTTCAAGGAACCTCAAAAATGTACTTACATTCACTGTTAACGTTATGTAGGGTGAACTTCTGTTCACTGTCAGCTGAAAGCAACCTCCTGGAGCAGACTGAGGTTTTCCAGATTTCTCACACTTCTGATATACATGACATAAAGGGTGAATTTAGCAATGGAAAATCTGTGTGGTGAAGCAGAGATAAATGTATTTCGGTATTTTCCATGCAGTGTCTATTCTGGGATCCATTAACCCTTTACTGTCTTGAAAAAAAGACACCTATTTAATATTGATCTGGAGAAATATTTTTGTCTTTGACCTAGTGTAAATATGAGACAGTCACTGCCCTGGCAGCCCAATTAACCTGTGTCTAATTGTCACACAAGTTGTCTGTATTTCTGGTTAACACTTAGTTACACATGCTACAAGAAAAGGACTTTAAACATCAGAGAAAGATGGCTTGTCAGGGCCCAGTTACCTACCACATTAACTGCCTATGAGCTGGATAGAGCATCTCTTTTTGATCAGAGTTGCAGATATGCAACTGCCCAGTATTATCTGTTCAGGAGAATGACATGAGAGCAGATGAATGCTGGTATAGAAGGACCTTTGCTCTGATCTTGTACAATGGAAGAGCTTAAGGTGATTAATTTCTATAAATTTCAAACTCCATCTTCAAGTGAAGGTAACCGGTTCACTATACCTGAGCTAAAATCACCTCAAAAAGTGATGCTTCAGTCCTGTCCTAGGTTGAAAAGGTAAACCTCACTGTTTCAGCACTACAGCATGAACCTTTTATGCAGGAATTCCGTACACCAGCACTACACTGTCCCCTCCTGGGAGATAATCATGAAAAGCCGTATGGAAACAGTCTCATACTGGAAAGTGAGTTGTTAAAGTAACACGATTAGGGTAGAATCATGATTACTTTTAAGGCATTTCTATCAGTTTTAATGCTCTATGAGTTTAGTATCACAACAGATCATCCCTCGCCAGAAATTGAGCCAAATCTTCAGAGTGTCAAAGGCTGGAGGTGGACAGCAGTTTGCAAGATTGCAGCCTCTTTTCATTTTCTGCTTCATTTCAAAAGCAGAACTACTGCCTCCATCCTCACGAGGGCTCAGCAAACAACATCCCAGAGATTCTGAGGTCTCATGCTGGAATGAGGACTGTATGGCCCATTCATCCACGGTGAGAAAAATGATGAGCCTCCTGCAATAACATACAGAGCAGAACTTTTGTCCTGATCAATATTTACAGCAGAAATTTCAAGCATTGCTACCACTGCTTCTGCTAAGGAACCAATGTTTTTATGGAACATGTTAGATTGTTTCCAGCAATGAATGACTTTTCTGGTGAAAACTGGTTCTTTGTGCAGAAAAATAAAATGGACATTAGTACATCTTTTTCCATAAACTTAACTTACATTTTTGCTACAAATCTCTCCCCATTTTGTGCTAAGATTATCATCACTTTAATATTATGCCTCCTCATCTTTTCACTACCCTGAAAGCATATCCAGATATATTAGCAAAGATTATGAATTTGCCATGGAACACTCTAAAAGTCAGATCAGTAAATTCAGTATGCAATCACCGTGGCAACATCACAGAAGAAGGAAGCTGGGATTTTGTACTCCTCTACAGAATTAACAGGCAGCTGCTGATGTAGATATTACCAAACAGGAAACCTCTTTCATTCTCTCTTCTCATGACTTGGAAGAGTAAGACTTAAACTTCTGCATAACCTCTATGTAAATTGCCAAAAATGCCTGAATGTGAGCCCAAGCAATCAGACAGCTTAGCCAACACTAATACAGCACCCCACGTATGCATGAATGATCTCTGAGTAGTTATCCTACAGAAATCAAATGCTGTCTAAGGTCCATGCTTATGCAATACAGGAAATCTCATCCAGAACACAAATTTACTTGTCCATGTATTGAAAAAAATAATGAGTCACAGAAAATATTCCATAATATCATCTTCTCACCTTGATCATTTTGCTCAAATCAGGCAGTGTTACTAAGACCAATGAATGGTGCTCAGATGTTGATCCACTGAGAACCAGTGAGTTATCAGTGTCAGTCCATTTCTTGCTCGCTATATACATTACAGTCATCCCTGCTGCTATTAAAAATTTTATTCTGCCTGCTGCAGTGCCATTTTGTTGTCAGTGTCAGTAGCAAATCTTGCTTGCTTTAATCTGTTCAAGTCTCTCTTGATCATGTTTTATGCAATGTGAGCTCTGCTGTAGCAAACAGTTTAACAGTCACAACAAACTGCAGGAGATAAATGAAAGCCTGGAAGGAATACTTAGCATTTCCAAATACATTACTGATTTTGGCTGCGTTCTTGTGCACACTGATGTCCCAGCATCTCAACCCTCTTAAATATTGCATCAATACATATGTTATATAGCACTGCATGTTGCTCATCAACAGCAGGAAACATTACATATCTTCTAAATCCATTTAAACTCCCCACAGTTCTTCTTTGCTGGGCAAAGTTACAAAATAATGTAGATAATGCAGCCATTTTTTCCACATCAGTGGTCAGACTAGTTTGCAGTTTTAAATACCTAATTCTCCTGCGCTTGTTTTCTCCTAATTTTCTTGTTGATCCATTAGTTGATGGGTACATTCTGAAAAACATCTTAGGAAACCTCATTCCCACCAAAATCAATTGGACTTGACTACTGAGTGCTTACTGTTCAGAATTAAAGAGATATTAGGGCTCCATGTACAGGCAGAAATTTCTTGAAAGACCCTATTTCTTTCGACATCTTCCTAAATTCAACTAAGTACCATTAGTACAATTATTTTTTTAAAAAAGTGATGTAGGAACAGATCTACAATGGCAAATAATTTCACCTCAACCTTCAGCTCAAGCCTGTATTTTGTGTATTTGGTCTTGCTTTTCAAAACCAGTATGCTGTTGTGTGGGAAACTGTTAATCACAGCCTGAACCTCTGATTAACCATCTGAGGCAAGTGACAGATCAGCTGCGGGAGCACAGGTGAAGGTAATTCAGCTGTGCTCCTGGAAGGGGTGGAGCTTGACTCCACCTCTCCTAGATCCCATTTAAGGGCTGACCACCACTGAGGCAGCATCTCTTTTGGAGATTGCTCCTGTGTGGAGTTCCTTGTATTGAGCCTCAATGTTGGTGAGTATCCATCTTAATTGTGAGCCTCAGTGTTGGTGAGTTATTCCTATATAATCTCTGGCTATCCATCTATTATACCTTGTATAATTACAACTATACAGCTATGCAATACTTTTTCCAAGTACTAGACTTCCTATTAGGATGGTACTTACTCTATGTAACAAATACTAAATTTTACATTGGCTGGTGCATTATTAACTTCAACAAATCCAGTCTCTTGTTCAAAACCCAGAATGGATTCTTCTAGGTCTGACTCTCCTAGGGATCATCCAAAGCCTGACTTAGTATCAAAGAGGAGATGTTTTCAGACTGGCATGCTACAGGCTGAGTTTGTACCTATCATGCCTCACAGCTGATGTATCGAGAAAGGCACTGATGATGTTCTCTGCATCCTGTACTGTGTTCTGTTTAGCCTCCACAGTCTGAGACTGGCAACTGAAAGGGGCAGGATGTGAGAACTTGCACAGGCATTGCTTTCTTACACAGAGGAAGTGATTGAGATTTACGTTTCCTTCCTCAACCTTTAGAAAGTCTCCCTCCAATTCTAGCTCATTTCTGGCCATAGCCTGGATGTCCTGCCAAAGCTGCCTTACCCTTTCATTTCTGATAGGCCTCCCCCGGATCTTTGGATGTGTGCTAGCCCTCAACTTAACTCAATCCACTGGATTGCAATTAAAGGATAAGTAAATATTTTTTAAAAGTTTTAATAGAGAGGATTAAGATCATGATGCACTAATTATTTGAGAGCGTATGGGAACTGTTGAGTCATGGCCTGAACCACTGACTGATCACCTGGGGAAAGGACCTGGTCACCCTGGGAGCACAGGTGAAGGGGTGGAGCCTGGCTGCACCTCTCAGACTTCATTTAGAGAATCTTCTGATATGGATGAGCAATCTTCTTCCCTTATAGCACCTTTCTATTGTGACAGTCCTTCTGTCATAACACATTTGTTGTAATGCCTTTCCTGTTGTATTGGTCTGTCCAATTGCTACAGAGAGGAAACTAGAATGTGGTGTATGGAAGAGTTATGCTGTGTTTATAATTACAAGACAAAATGCAGCTTTACAGCACCTCTGTCCAGCTATTTAATTTCTGTGAAGAGAATGGCTAACAGAAAATCAAGAGTTCTTGGGACTCCCTTCACATCAGGTCTTTGTGCAAACTCACTCACTTCCAAGAAAGGTTTCCCACTATCATCTGGAAGACAGACTTGACCAGGCACTTCAACAAACAGTCAGAGAAAGAGCAAGGAGAGCAGAAATGTTGCAGAAGTTAACAAGATACTCCATTGCATAGTTTCTGACACATCACACAAATACATACTGTCTCCCCATTTGCTGAATCCTTAAAACTACTCTGAACTACTGTTGGCTACAGTAAAAACCATCCTTCAAGCAGCAAGTAAAATCTAGCTACCAAACTCATGAGCTTCTGGATGCAGAAATTTCTTTGGATCAAAGAGACAACCCTCTCTCTGCAGACCTTGATACTCTCAGGGAGTTTCCATTCCTCCTGATCTGAAGGAGAACAAAGACAGGTGGCATAATCAGTTGGCCCAGCTGGGGTGGTCAATTGCCAGTGAGAGCACCCTCCCTGCATCCTTGCAGGCTGAACAAGAATCACCAGGCAAGTATTATGGAGATGGACACCTCAGTACCACTCCTCCTCAGGTTTGGCTGAGTGATTATTTGCTAGCAGCAAATGTAGCTGTTATTTAAAAAAAAAAAAATAGACAAACAGATTATAATTCTGAAGCCAGACCCTCATGAAAAGCAGATTTGGGATGGGTACATCTCCAGTCAATCATTGCTTGGGAAGGCAAGGGAGAGAATAAATCCAAGTTGTTTTTTGTTGTTGTTGTTGAAATTAGATGTCTTAGCACACTGGAACTTGAACACTGCAAGCTAACATGTTGGAATTGCCATTTATATATCTGAGTGTTACATGAGGAAAGTAAGAATACTAGGAATTCACCAGTTTCCTAAGCAGTTCGGTCAAGATCCTTTTGCTACTGAGGTTAGACAACACCAGGCTAGCAAAGCAACCAAATGTCTGCCTCAGTCATTCCCTAATCACTGACAATTTTCTCGAGAGTTCATCTAAGTGAAATGAAGTTTATAAGCATGCATTTTGAAATGTATGAGTGAGTGGGCTTTTGTCAGAAATTGTACTCCTCTGCCCACTGCCTGAAAATGTCCTTAATTTCCCCTTCTCTTACTTGCTTTTTTTTTTTTCTTTCTTTTTTCCCCTTAATCAAAGTCATTATAGAAATCTTCCAGCAGGCTTTGGAGTGGATCCTTTAACTGTGATCACAAAGCACTGCTGCTTCATTTTCTTTGAGCTTTGACTTTTGAAGCTGTCCTCGTTTGTAGATTGCTTTTAGTTCAGGAAACATGCCAGCAGTTGTACTAAGAAAAGAAGAGAAAGAAAGAACAGAAGGTCTCCCATAAAGAGTTTCATCTCTGCTTTTCTTTCCATTTCAGTGGTTTTATCTTGAGGTGCCTGTTTTAACCAAGCTTTTAGAAAAAACAGCAAAAGAAACCAAAGTTTCTAACTCGATGAAGCTAAATTTAGCATAATCAGTACTCTAAGGCCATTTTTTACAAAAGATGTCATAAGTGAGGTATTTCACAGCAGATATAATGCATTACCATGGGAAAGAGCCAGCACTGAGACAAAGCCTAGATCCACAAAGCAACAGATTTCACAGGAGCCACCATCTCACTGATACTGTACACAGTTAGAGAACCACGTGGAGATTGGTCTGGTAATGGGTAGTGGGGCTTATCTGGGGTGAGCCCAAGGGCCGTATTCATGTTAACTGGCATTTCACGTTTAATACAAGCTCTGGAGCCACCAAGCCAGGGTCTGTGACGGCCCCTACACGGAGAAAGGCTGACATCATGTGGCAAGCCTGGGAAATGGCAACTCCATCTGACAGTGACTCGCTTTAAACGTATGGCTTTCATTTGGGCTTTTCAACGATGCTTTTAAAGCTATAACTTCGTTGGCTATGACATGCTTATATATATATATATATATATGCTTATATATATATATAAGCATGTCATAGCCAACGAAGTTATAGCTTTAAAAGCTATATATATATATAAGCATGTCATAGCCAACGAAGATAAACATATATATGTTTAACAACCAGGAGAAAAAAAACCAAACCAGCCACGAAGCATCACAGCACAACAGCGTGGTTGTGGTTGTTCGGCTATTGCTAAAAAAAGAGCAGAAGAGGAACGCCTGCGTAACCAAGCCTAGAGCCAGACAGATGATGTCTTGCCAGGGGTTTCACAGATGCTTGTGGATTGCAGAAGAACAGCCACAATCAAAAATACAGTTCCCTCCTAAACTTTCTGGGCAGAAGGAAGATCGAGGAGATATTACAGCCTTCTTCACTTTTTCATCTCCTCAACCCAGTCTCCCATATTTTTTTCCAGACCACGTATATTACTGTCTGCTCACCCTGTCTCTCTGTCCTCTACGCACTGATTCTCTACACGTTTCTTTGCTCAGCCAGCCAAACATCTCCTCCTATATCATATTTTTCTGTCCAATTTATCTTCTCCTTGCCCAGCAACTTCTGCACTCAGCTGATGCTTCCTCATTGCAGCTTTCCAATTCTCCGTCTGGTTTTACAGTTCAAGCACAACAGCAAATTATCACAGCATAACAAGTCCATCAACAGAGAGGTAGTAATTCATCTTTGCAGCAAATTACACTGTCCTGCCTCAAGGTTAATAGGAAGTAAAATGCAGTTAGCTCAGCCTCTTTCATGGCTGGTTAACTAGTGCACTTCACCACACATTTGCAACATGCTAAGCACCGGGCCAGCATTAGTCTGCTCCACCTGTCACTGCACAGTAACTCACGGAGCTGTTGTCAGCTTTACCATACATCTGAGCACTTGCTGTCCCCACGCAGCCAAGTAGTTGTAAGAAATCATCACATGGACAGGACCCCAGCTCAGCTACACCGTCCTGTCCTGAAAAAGCTATCACCGAAAAAAAAAAAGTAATAATAATAAATTAAAATTATGCTTCAACCTGCAGTGCTAAGGAGAAAACCAACAGTCAAGTTCTCTGAAAACTAAGCTAAGGAACAGAGGAATGTTGCTGATAGCTTACCTTTAGTTCACTTTCACTCAAGCAACAGCATGCATCCTGAGACAGAGACCTACCAGATAAGATTCAAGTCCATTTTCTGAAGTGCTGACCAGAGACAAGATTGTCACAGTTTACAGTCTGGGACCAAACACTCTTCTCAGAGCCCTTCATGCTTGGGGATTTTTTTCTTTAAAAATAGCTGATCCCACTCCCATGAGTGGGAAGACAGCTAGTCTTCAGGCAGTTATGCAGTGATCTGAAAAACGTGTGTTTTATTTTGTGGCAGGTTAGTTTCCAGCAACGCCACTCCTGTGAGCTGCTTCCCCACACAGCCTTCCAGCTGCCAACACCCACAGGTCGGAGGCAGTGAGGCCAAGCAGGACATGCAAAATTAAGATGGCAGTATCTCTTACTGAGACCTATGTGAAGTGGCTACATTTAATGGCAGTACTACACCTTTCTTATCTTCCACAGCTCCAGAAGGGACTCATCTTTTAGACTACATCATGAGATTTTGTACTCCTGTATCTACAAGTCATGTAATCGTTCCATTGCTCCTTCTCTACTAAGTTCCCATCCAGTCCTTCCCTCATCAGAAAAAGTAAACCATAAGTCCAGGCACCTGCATCCTATCCTCTCTGAAAACCTTAAAGAGGAAAAACGTGAGAGGGTGGAGCTGACAAAGAGCCAGTTGACGGTTGACCCATCTCATCATCTCAAGGCAGATGTTTAGCATGGAAAATTTCACCGTGGAAATTATGAAGTTCTTATGCAATGAGATACAAGAGAAAGGAAAACAGATCTCGATCATGGGAAATGTTAGGAAAGCCTACTAAGTGATGCTTGCTGTCCCATTAATAATTACAAGGTATCACTTTGTAAAGCTCCTTAATAAATGAAGGCCTTTACAGCCAGCTGATTATCTTTACATTATTAATCAGTCCGTTGTATAAAGCTGTGAAAGCACATTTTATTGCAGAGTTTTCCATTGATCGATCTGATGAAGAAACATGTTGCTGCTACAAACAAGCCTCAGGCCTTGAAGAAGCATAAACCAGCATTTCAAACTCAAATTCAGTGTTTAAACGTAAATTGCTAGAGTCAAAGAACTCGGAGCCACAGTCCTCATGTCTCTCTCCTGTGACAAAATACCAAGGGGATAAAACTTTGTGTCAGACATGCCAAGCTGTGAGTAATTCTTTCGGTATACAGTTTTATACACAAAATAATGAATGCAAGGGACCTACTTCAACATAGTAGGCAAAAAAGGTGAGTTCTTCACAGTTTTGCTTCTTTTTGTGCCCCGTTCTCTATGAGCGGTCTCAGCAGCACTGACTGCTTAGACTGACAAAAGTAGAGGCCTTCCCATTCAGCAGCATCAGCATTTCCAGGTTTGTTCCTCAGAGAGGATGACAGCCTCCTCCTTTTCAAACCATCAGTACAAATCACTAACAGAGTAATGTCGGTTTGTAATCCCACATGTAGATCTTTTTGGATGCTGTACAAATGCAACAATGCCAGTAGCTTGCTCCAGGAGGTAGGCACCAAGCCTATTTTCACCATGTTATAGCAATGGAAGACCTGTAGACATGAGCAGAGCCAGAAACATCTGGGTTTAAATCCAATACTCCCACATAATTGCTAAACCAGTTTTTCTTAAGCACTAAGCAAGAATCCAGGGAACTGGGGAGCATCATCTACAACAAGGGCTGGTGCTGTGAAGGACTTGAGGTGGTGGTGGTGCTGATGTAGGGGTATGCAGTGGTGGTGCTACTGGTAGTGAAAGACTTGTGAAGACAATAGCTGTGCTGAAGAAGGACTTCCACCCACCACCCTCCATCTTGGGCAGGACAAAGCCCGCCACCTCGGCTCCCTCTCAGCGCTGTGACGTCACTCAGGGGCGTGGCCACCGCTGTCTGACCCCTCCCCGCCGGCGCTGCCTGTTGCCTCGGTAACGTCAGGCGGCCGCCGCCATCAGTCGCGCAGTGTCTCCGCATCCCGCGGGCGGCCGTTGCTGCCGGGCGGCTTCCGGTCGGACTTTCCACTGCCTTCACGGTACTCCCCGCAGCAGCGGTACTCTCCTCGCGGCCCTTACTTGCACGCGGCCCCCGGGGGCGGAGGTACTTGGGGTGGCCAGGCCCAGCATCCCCGCGGGGAGAGGTCGCGGCCTTCGGGTGCTTGTCTCCGCCCGTGGCGGGTGTCTTGGAGCGGGACAGCTGTGCAGCTGCTGGGGCTGGCTGCCCCTCCAGGTACGGCGGTGAGGCCTGGGGCAGCAGAACTCTGCGAGCTGCAGGAGGGCCGGCACAGTTCTTTATGCCGTCGTGCACGGCGTGGTACTTCCACTGTCTTACACAGCACCATCCTCCCTTTTACCCTGTTTCATTTCGTTGTCAGCTCTAAGCCTCATTTATGGGTTGCTGGAGTGCAGTCAGTACAGAAACTTGCTTCTTTATTTCTTTTCTCCTTTCCGGGTTTGGTTTGTAACCTGTTTGGACAGACTTCTAAAGAAGGAAAGGATCTTGAGCAGTGTCCCATGCCGGTTCCTCCTGTGTGTAATTAGATCCATTTGTTAGTTTATCTTTCAGACCCTCTGTACACACTACCAAGTGAGAAGGACCATTCAAAGGCAAATACCCACACTGAGCTTGTCAGTAAGAAGTTGGTAGGTGTTTGCCAAAGAGAGTTCACCCATACACCTGATTTTCCACAAGTATGAACACAAATGGATAGAACCTTATTTACTCTGCTGCTCCCTTAAAGCAACAACCTACACAGCAAAGGAAGGAAAATTAGGAATTTTACCTGATATAAAAGACAACACAAGGAGTACCTTATTGCTGGCTGGGATGATTGCAGCAGCAGCCTAGAAATGCCCAGTTTCATATCCTGGGTAATTTCCAAAATTGCATATATGTGTTTTTAATAATATACCATCAAATGCTGATAAACAATAGCTTGCATATGGCATTAACATCTAATAAAACAACTGGACAATTGTTGGGCTGTTCGAATACAGCTGATAAAATGTGTTATTTCACAGTGCCGTCTCCCTTACCTTGGGAAGTACTTACATTGCAGCTCAAGGTACAATACTTAAACAGCTTGAAATCAACTAGGTACCAACAGCTAAGCAGCCTGTAACAGGTCACAAACCCATCCTGATTCTTCATACCAGGTTTGTATAGCTCAGCTTCTCAGCTAAGCTCTTAGTTAGCCCATACTTAGCTCTCCCCCTGTCCTCCTGCTCTCAGCATTCAACCTAGCTAGTTTAAAATCAGTTAGGGCACATCCTTAGGGAACTGCAGTCACATCTTTGGACAGCAGTGATCGATGTCTGGACAGCCTGCATATAGGCAGAATGCCAAGAAAAGCAGACTTGCTACAGCAAGACTGCAGCAGCACAATGAATTGGATTTTAAACAAAGAGCCCTCCTGAAACTGCGCTTGACTGAGCCTATGAGGCAGATATTTGGAACTCTGAAAGTCCATTCCTATACATCAAGGAGACATTCCCCAAAAGCTTTCCCAACAATGAAACATTTTTTTAAAGAATGTTTCTGGATATCTCTTACTTAGTTATGTCAGGCTCTTGTGTATGTAAATAGATATCTACTTGACAGAGGTGTGTGCTTGTCCACACCTCTGCACAGAGACACGTGGAACTGTCATCATAAAGATCCTTGCAACAGTATGGCTGTGCCAACAGTTCAGGCTCAAGTAAGCAGACGTACTGTCACAAAGGTTGTAAATGTCATAGATGTAATGTTGCAGACGGGTATGGTGACATACTCTGATTTCTATAAAATGTGTTTTAATTGCATGAATCACTGAGTGTGTAAGGTGCCAGTACAAAACAATACAACTTAGAATTCCTGGTCTATAGCATCACAAAGTGGGGTGGGCAGAGGCTGAGCTAACGCTAGCTTACAAGCACTTCCGAACTCTTAGAAGTTGAATTCCCTTTCAAGAGAAATAAAACAAAAATGCAGTCTCATGCCCAGAATGCAGTTACTCAGAGAAGGTTGCCTAGATCTTCATAATCTGACACACTGACCCTGATGAGTTAGTGTGCTTGAAATGTCACTGTTATCCTTTATGCGTGCAAGTTACTACCCACTGAAATGAAAGGGGTAACGTGAAATTCAAAACCGATTTCAGGCTTTACAGAAGCCAGTGTATCCACATCACTTATATTTGAGTCACAATTACAAAGATTTATTGGTAACCATAAATCTTCAGATTTAAGGCATATCTACCCAGGGAAATCAGTGCTCTGGAAGAAGGAGAGTGGGTTTTTAATGTGGTCTTTTTTTTGTGTGCTAACTCCCATCAAGATATTTTTAGCACATGCTAAAATTACTGTAGTATAAGATAATGTAACTTTACTCTCTAAGTGGAATATGCTTCTTCGTTTCTAGAGCACACCAAGTGGGAGGGAGTTACATGGGGTAATCTGCTAGAAGTTCACATTACTGCATATTCACAGTTTCTGCACACTAACTTCTTTATGTAACAAACTGTTAGACCCTTGGTTTTGTAGTATAAGTTTAGATACTGGAAAACAGCTAGAAGATATATCTGTGCATCTGCTGCTAGTCTGCTATGCTCCACATCTTGAGAAGTACCATCCAACCGGCTGCAGTCATTAGCATGTGTATGACTTCTTTCCTCCTCCCAAACGCTCTGTAAATAACACCAGCCTTTTCTATGGACTGCTTGTATATACGTATACTCACCAGCACCAGCTGAAATTCTGATCACTTTAATGCTCTTTGAAATCACTAAAGCACCGCTTCTTCTTTGTGTCCGCACAAACACTAGGTAAAAGTACCAATTTTCACAAGTATGCTTAGCTTGATCCATTTCCTGGGCAATGGTCTGTGCTTGGAGGGCAAAGATGCAGTGCCTCCGTTTATTGACCGACGATGGAGAGGGAGGGCTCAACAGCGCCTGAAGGCTCTTCAGCAGCTTGCAGGGTAAGTGTTCCACGTTTGGGTAATTTAAAACAAACATACGAACAAAAACAACAAAAACCCTGACGCACTGAAGTGGTGTTGACTGCAATTTGCTCCTACTTATTTGCTCCTACTATTTGCCCTTGAAATTAAGAGATTGCAGCTGTTGTGGAGTGTTGTTGCCCATCTGTTTCTTACAGGGTGGACGTTACACATTCCTTCGTCCCTATGCTATCTGCTCTGCAGTAGGTGCTGGCAAAATGAAGAGTTTATTCAACCTCTTATTGATCAGACAAGTTGCAACTCTTCACTGGCTCACGTGTTACTTCCGTGGTAGATGTTTCCTTTTAGTCCCAGAAACTTGCAGCTGGTTGGATTGCTTTTGCCGTTCATTCATGCATGCATGGTGCTTGAACCAGGACACACGTTTACAGTTCAGAGGTTTTTTGTATGACTTTTCTCCTGGCATTGCAATTTGCACTTCTGATTCAGCAAATATTTAAGCAATCATTTGAGTGCTGCCGCAGCGTACATCTTCAAGTGTCTTCTTGTAGCAGTGCTCCAGAATGAAGGCATTAGCCTGGCTACTTGTTTTCAGGTGTCTTTGGTTTTTTTTGCTGCCCTAACGAACTAACTTTAGACCATTGGCTCTTCATACAATATATTCTCTGGTTTTGTTAACTGAGTTTTACCACTTGCCAGACAGTAATCAAGGATGTGTAAGAGTGATATGAAGAATTTCACAATTATTTCTGTTCAGTTTCAGAAGCATGCTCTTCTCATTTCTACAACAAAGTAATACTTTTGGAGATGGTTTTGTTGTTGTTGTTGTTGTTGTTGTCTTATTTTCAGCAATTCAAACTGTCCCCAGCACATGAAAACCTCAGTGGCTTCTTCTATTTTGCTTGTTATTCTGTAACAGGAACCTTTTTGACACCTTAAGTAAGTGTTTTAAAATTACATTTACATTTCAGCTACATATATTTGCAAAATATCTTGCAATTAGTTAAAAAAAAAAAAAAAATAGAGAGAGAAATACATCCCTTCTATTTCAGCCTGCACTGCTTGACAGTGCTGCTGATACTGAAGATGACAGAATTATTTTCCAGCTGTCTTCTCAGTAGTTGTATTGCTTCTGCAAGGTTATCAGGAATGATTGCTCGTTTATTTCAGCAAAGTCAGCAAATGTAAGTCAAGGACTTGGAAGAGGCAGGATCTGAGGAATAAAAGAGGCTGTTTCACTGGGTTCCCATTGTGCCTATAACATATCATAACAGGATGAATAGCTTATGCTAATAAAGTTAGATCTTAAGAATAAGTGCCCACCTGTGCTGAATGAAACATAAATCCACCTAAGAGCAACACTCATACATAGAGTCAGCTAGTGGAACTAGCCATCAGCTCAGTTAACTCATTAGAATTTCAAACACGACTTTACAATAATAGGCTGATTAGTGCTGAGTAAGTATCTACTATTATCGCACAGCATCTTGAACCCTTCTCCTCTCCCTTGTTACACGATGTGACTGAAAATGCTGGAAAGAGATGACCTTGTCAGTAAACTGTATGTCACGGGAGATGTAGGAAGCATCACTCTGTGGGCTTTGCTGTACTTTGTAGCCATATGGTTGGCTCCTTGAGTTCCACAGCACAGCTCACAGGGCTTACGAGGTCTTTGAAGACAACTGATGTCAGTATGCAGTCCCTGTTTTGATCCCAGCTGTCGAGCAATGTTATGCATTATTTACTTCATTTCTGTCTATGTGGCTCTGTATTTAAAATTAAGTGGCAGCAATCAACTCGAGTACCCAGAATCCCATACATTTAAGGTCAGGATTGTTGTAAGTTACCAAAACAGATATTAGGAAAACATACTGGCCTTACAAACAATTTAATGATTGACCTTAATAGCATGACATACTACTTGAAAACAATAACAACAGGAAAAACACTACTGTTTTGTTTTTAACCCACACTCAGTTTTGTTTTTTTCAAGGTTGCAGGTTGAGAAGAGTAAGACTGGAGTATGAAGTAGTTGTGAAATCTAATGGCAATCCTAATGTAGCCTTCAAAGGACTCAGTTCCACCCATTCCCTGACTGGTTGCCTTAGTAGACCACCTGGTTTTAAAATAAAGACCTGGTGGCTTTAAAAGAAAGAAAACCAAGATGTTATAGTGATAAATGTAAATAGTCTGAGTACTTCAAATTCAAGATGAGGAGAAAATAAAGGAAGGAACACAATACACTTATTTCAGCGTAATTTTTGGAACATTCACATGATCAGCACAATTTTTCTCCTGTATTAGAGAACTGAAATTGAAATTATTAATATATGTTTTTTTCACACTTATTTAAAATCCCTAGCTACTTTTGGAAGGCAGCAAATTGTAGTCTTCCTCTTTGTTCACTACACCACATACCTTCACTATACCACATATTTTCTGTTATGGAAAGTTTTTCACTTTAAGGAAATGAGCTCAGCCCCCTGACTCCCAGTAGAAGTAGATTTTTAGGTTAAGCATTTAGGCCTTGTCATGACAGGTACAGAAAGAACTTTTATGAAATCTGGCTGGTGACTTTTTTTTTTTTTTTTTGCCAAGGAAATAACGCAATAAAGTGTGAAATTGTCTTGCTACATATGTAAGTATGAAAAAAGCAAAATATAATTGCTTGCATACATATGAGGGTTTTGTGGAATTCGTAAGATGCATGTTTGGATTGTGCAACCAGAGGAGTAGAGAAAAAAATGAATGATGAAGCATAAGAAAAAGAAGTCAGAACTGCTCTGAATGTATTTCATGAGTAAAGGATCTGTACTACTTTACCTGTATTATTTTGGCTTTTAGAGGTCAAACTTCTCTTCAGATACCCCAAATGGTGTATGAAGATCCTGAAGTTAGTGGAAGGAATCGCTACAAATATTTTGCAAGGTAAGCAATGAGCTGATTTGAAACAGAGTTGTGAAGCTTGATTTTGTGAAATTTATATAGTATTTAAATGTCCGTGCCTTTTCTCCTTTTTATTTTATTCTCTCTGCTTTTGTTTTTGTTTTTGCTTTTGTTTTTGTCTTTTCTTTCTCTTTACATTCACACTGTTCACACTGTCCCAGAATTTTCAGGTAATGAGTTGCTGTACAAGGCATTCTGTACTTAATAATTATTTGTAGAAAGCTTCAGGCAAACTAAATCACCATGGCTCTCCAAACTCCTGGAAAGATGCCTTCTAGAGAAGGCACAGAAGGCAATTTTAAACTCCCAGTTTCTTTGCAGGAGCAGAATGGGATTAAAGGGAATCTTTAATTAACTTCTCATCCATGTCCTCTACTGTGGTACTGCTCTGTTCCTGCCGGAATTACACAGTCAGCACTAGAATCAAGATCTAAACCAACAGCTAGCATACAAACATTCTCAACTTAGTCACATGTACTTTGTGTTAAATCCATTTCTAGAGATAACTATTGGCTTTAAATCCTATAAAAATTGTATGTTAGTAACATTGTTTAAAGCTGCTATAATAGAGTCCATTCCTTCTGATGGGGCCTTGATGTTAGGTTAGCTTTGCTGTAATATTGACTTAGAATCATAGAAGTGGTTTGGGTTGGAAGATCATCTAGTTCCAAGCCCGCTGCTATAGGCAGGGACACCTCCCTCTAGACCAGGTTACTCAAAGACTTGTCCAGTCTGGTCTTGACCATCTCCATGGAAGGGACATCCACAACCTCTCTGGACTCACACTCTTTGAAGGAGGAAAAGTAAGACAGTACAGTAGTAGTCACCTGCAAGAAGTCTTATGCACAGCTTTTGTTAATTGAAAGTTTTTAGTTCATTTGATTACTTTAGAAATGGAAAATGAAGGACTATGTGTTAAACAATCAGAACAAAAGTATTCCTAATTCATCAGCTGTTCTTTATAATATTCCATTAAATCTTGAATGTAAATACAAAGCATATCTCATTTATAAAAACTATATGTTTAAAAGTTTATATAAAACATTATACAAGGGGGAATGACTGTTTATGAGGGTGAATAGTGATAGGACAAGGGGGAATGATAGGACAAGGGGCAACTGGAACAGGTTGCCCAAGGAGGTTGTGGATGCCCCATCCCTGGAGGCATTCAAGGCCAGGCTGGATGTGGCTCTGGGCAGCCTGGTCTGGTGTCTGGCAAACCCTGCACATAGCAGGGGGTTGAAACTCGATGATCATCGTGGTCCTTTTCAACCCAGGCCATTCTATGATTATCACGCAATACCAATTCTACACCCTTTTCAAGTTGCAGAGAGGCAAAGTTTTCTAGTTGTAATGTCTTCTAAGTCTCTCAGAGGCTTAGGAGGATTGATATGGAGCAACAATATGCAAACTGTAAGAATACCTAAGAAAGAATTCTTAGTATGGATACTTTGTCTTCGTGTCCAGTCTCAGTGTACATCACTGTATAACAAATATAGTAGGTCTACTTTTGTTTTTTCTCTAATGGACCACTTGGAAGTAGTTCACTGGTATCCAGGATCTCTATGCTGTTGAAAATCACTGATTTAATTTGCTTTGCTATCGGTGACTCCCCATTTCCTAGAACACCACAGATCACTGTAATTCTCCTGAAATCACAGCCGGATCAGTATCAAAAGCTGTAAGGAAAATCAAGATTTTGAATCAGAAAATACTTTTTTTTTTTTTTTTTTTTTTCGTGTTCTGTCAGAAGAACAGCACTTTTTCTTCTGTTGAAGTATTACTTAGCTGTGAAAGTATTCTTGACTATTCAGGCACAACGTGCAGGTTCAGATCCTGAGTTGTGGAAAATCAATGTAACTAAAACTCCACTGAAATTAATGAATTGCAGTTTTTCTAAGCTATAATAATCTTTTATGCCTCATGGCTATTGACTTGCCTCTTTGTTCTCTTTTTTTGCAGACCTCTTGTCCCTCCTAATAAGCTGCTTCCACTAGATGTTTCTTATGTGATTGCAAAGTAAGTACTGGCTTCTGGAACAAAACTGTTGTAATAGGTCACAGCTCACCTGAAAATGATTGGTTAACTACTTAGCGATTAACGGTTTTTGTTATGAATGACAGAAAAACTTGTTAAGTGGTAGAGTTTGTTCACTGTTGAGAATTCCTTGGCGAGGAGGTAACTGCCTGGTTTGGTGCTTGATTGCAGTAGGTAAGCAGTGCTTTCTGGTAAAAGAGGTATGCTAAGATTATGAGGCCTGAAACAGAAAGCCAAGCATCTCTGAATCTTGGAAGATATACCTCTACAAAGGATTCTCCAATACGGCAATACTATTGAAAATTCTCCTGACATTTTTTTATTTTTTAACAATTTCTGTGATAGCTGCAATACTGTTCAATTGTATAGAGCATCCATTGAGTAGAGTAATGTGGTAGTCTGATGTGATTTGCAATGCAGATCAAATTTTGAAGAATGCAAGTGGAGTCAATGGAAGGTACAACTGCTTGCACCAGAACTGAGTTTTGTTCTGGAAACGCTGGAAAGGCAAACATGTAAGTTAAACTGAAGCAGCGCTCCTTCATTTTATACTCAGCCATCAGTTACATTTTGTGCCTATTAAAAGCAGTGCTTTAGAATGAATACATAGGGAAGATTTGCATGTAATAATTCAAGAGAGCTGAAACTAGAACATTTCTGGTTTGCTTATATAAGGAGGGAGCTTTCAAAGCATTTAGTGTTAGCTCAGTCTGCTTTAACTAAAGATAATGGATTTAGCATGAATGAAAGCAAAATTCAGATGAAACAATTTGATGCACATTTGAATGTGATACCTTTGACTTAGTGTTGCATCTCTGTTTTGTTTTGTTCTTTTAAATGTGACAAATGTTCTTCCATCTTTCATCACTTTTTAGGACAGAGCCCATTCCCTATTTATCTACAAGAGACAGTGAGATCTTTGGTCCCAAAATACGAACTTTTGGAACACAGACTGATTACAGAGATGGTGAAGCCCAGACAGATCCATATTCCCCTGAATATGTAGTTCCCAGTGGCTCAGTCCCCGAGCTTCTGACACTTGCTACTCTCACTTGGGGTGAGTTGCAAAATTAAGATAAATTGTAATAGTTATATCCCCCCATTTCTTTCCAAAAGAGTGGTAATGCATTGGAACAGGCTGCCCAGGGAGGTGGTGGAGTCACTGTCTCTGGAAGTTTTCAAGAAGCGTGTAGATGTGGCACTGAGGGACATGGTGTAGTAGACATTATGGTGATGGGTTGATAGTTGGACTAGATGATCTTAGTGGTCTTTTCCAACCTTAATTATTCTATGGTTATTTCAGCTATTTTTAAAATCGGTATGGTATTCACATATTTAATAGTGCTCTTCTGAGGCATTTAATAAAGAGCTTTGAGACCACTCAGTATAAAAAGGTCGCATGTTTTACAAGTATGAACTAGTAGAAGTTTTGCACTTACCCTCTGTTCTTCAGTTGTTCTGAGCTAGACATCAGTAAGAAAATAAGATTGCTTCTGTGGAAGAGTACTGCATGTGGTCCTCATCTCCCAGTATTTCACCAACAGTAGTGATGGGTACTGGGGATGACACAGTAAGTGCTCATTCTCAGAAAATGTCCTCCTTTCCAGCCTGCAGTAGAGGAATGAAGAGATAGCGTTCATGTCAACTAAGCTATAGCAACTGCAAGTCCAATCATTTCTCATATTGTAGAATTCTACTGGCCTTGGATGTATTTACTTCTGCCTATTTGCATCTGGCCCTTCTGCATCTCTTTAACATATGGGTTTGTGCCTATGAAGCCCTCTAATAATTTAGTGCTCTGGTGGATTGACATTTCTTCTAAAGAGCTACTGCTTCTTGTCTCTCCAAGGTCGGGGGCTACCAACAGGACTAGCTGAAGTGGAGATGATTGAACGTGCCCGGGAAAAACGTGCGTGGGAAGCAGCTCTTCCAGCCATGGACAGTGCCTCAAACATTGCAAAGAGGAGGAGAATGATGGATGAAATGGAGAGGAAGGAATGGGCTTTTAGAGAACAGGAAATGGAAAAGTGAGAGTCCAGTTATACACTTTCTTTCTTTTAATTATGACCGAAAAAGAAACAAGAAGGGTTAGCAGATTGGCTGGAGGGTACAAACCTTTGATTTCTGCAAAAATCCCCTGATTTTCAGAAGGGATATTTTTGTTAAATTTAATATGAGATTCCTACTACAAGTCTTTTCATCAGCAGGTTTCCACTTCTAAAAGTGAAAGAAAGATTAAAAATGAGATACGCAGTATGAACTGTGTGTAAAGCCGCCAGCTGGTACATTGCACAGAACACTGCAGAGTACTTTAAGTCATACCTGGCCTTTCTTTTCCTTAAAGGTTGCAAGAGATCCGACTGGAAGTCTTTAAGAAGCTGCTGCAGAAGCGAGAGGAGAAACAGAATGAGTTGGATGCCAAGCGCTTGGATGACCACTGGCAAAATCATCAGAAGGCTAAAGAAGAGAAAATAAAAAAGATTCAGCATGATTTTGCACTGAGTATGTTTGAAAACTAGGGAGGGACCAGTATGAGACTCATTTTTCAAACAAGCCCTTTCTATTTTCACAAAGTTGCAGTCTTTGTTCATGATGAAACAGGTAGCAACCACAATATAGATATGCATGGCCAGCATGTGTTCTGAGCAAACTGGCCATGTTTTATATTACCCAGCAGGAGCCTTTGTGAATTTCAGAAGCTGAGGCTTTTTAAAACTATTTGTATGAAGAAAGTTCTTATATTTGTGTATCCTTTTCAGTGCTCAGGAAACTGATAGCTAAGAGGAAGAATGTGATGGGGAAGCTGGAGAGACGAGATATCATCAAAGAGTATACTAACTTTGCATCACAAACATACGCTCCTTTGTCTAGGATTGGTTATTTCCCAGACAACCATTCGGAACGCTACGTTGTAAAAAACTTCTACCTTAACACCTTTCCAGGTAAGGCATTTTGGAAGACTTAGTTGCCATGACATAATTATTAAAAATGTTAACAAACTTCAAATTTTGCTCTCCATCACTCTGTTACTTAGTTGCTCTTTGTTTCTCTTAGGACTGTGCGAACTGGAAGCATCTCTCCCAGATTCTGTTACCCAGGTCGAAATTAAAGCTCCAAAGCCTAAAAATAACATTACTAAGACCGGATATATTAAAAGATCAGCAAGGCTAGAAGTGGAGCTGGCACTGGTTCACCAGGTATGGAGATGCATCCAGCAGTATGTCAGTTCCCCTCAGGCTTGAACCGCTCAGAAACACTTTTAGGAAGAGAAACATGTAAGCAATCTCCCAGTTTGCTGTGCTAAATTCATATTTTGTTTAAGACAACTTCAAGGATGGAGTGTATGAGACATTCAGTCTGTTGTAGACATGACCAGCACCGCTCTGGAACTCAGTCTGTCAGTACTTTGTCTCATGAGCATCTGTGGTTCTGCTTCAGCCTCGTAGAAAACAAGCACAGCTGCTTCTGTCTTCCTACAGATTTGACATTTGGACTGGGATGTGCTATGTCAGTTAGAAATTGTGTCCTGCAATTTGCTCATTCTCTTTTCTCCCTTGCACGTGGCAAGCCTGCTGATTACACTGTTAAACTAATAATAAGTAAACCAAATGTGAATTCAAAGTCTAAAAGTCCTTTACATTTTTTAAAAATGTACATTCTAAGTACATATTGTAAAAACATGTGCAGCAAAGCATGATTGAGATGGCCACACTCATAAAATTGGATCAGAACGGTGGATTTATACCACTGTTATTCCTAAACAACAGTATCGTATTGTAGTGCTTTGTATATCTTATCACAGCTGTTCATGCAAACAAAATGTCCATATATGCAATTGACCACTGAGGAAAGAAACACCTTATTTGCATCTACAATCATAATGTTAGTAAATTAAGTACTCCTTTAAGTATGCTCCTGATGAGGGTTACCTTTTTTTAAAATCAGGCTTATTCTTACTGGCTGATGCATCTCTAAAAAATACTGTGCTTGGCAAATTTTACTTATTTTTCCTGTACGATTAGTGAAAAATATTTCAAATTTGGGAATTATATGTATAGCATTCTTGGTTTAGTGTAATTAATTAATAGTCAATTGAATAATATTTAAATTGAAATACTGTTCTGAGATAACAGTCTCATTACTTCAAGTTTAGATTCCACTGGACCTTGTAAAAGATTAAGTATTGCGTCTGATTATTACTCAGAAAATCTGCAAGAAAGTCTGGAATGCTACAGGAAGTGTTCAGGAACTAAGGACATTGGTTGACTACAGATTCAGAGAAGAGAACATGACACTATTGAAGAGGTTTGAGCTTGGGTGCTTTCCACATAAGATAGTGACCATATATTCTCATGATCGTGACACGTGCAGTAGCTCTCACGGGCAGCAGAATGTTAGCCTGAGCTTTCAGGACTGAAATCTAATTACAACAATTGTAGTCTGTTTTCAAAATACTTCTCATGGTTTGAAAGACCACAGTGGAATGTCTGAACTGTAGCCACTGGTGAGAAATATGCCCTAATAGAGGCTGCTAACGTAATAATGTCTCTTCAAAGATGAAATGATAGCCAAAAGGAATAGAATGCAGAACAAAAGCAGACAATACTGCATCTTTTCTTCTGTGGTACATCACTTGGGCTGCATTGATTTATACCAGCTGAGAGGCTAGCACAACAAAAACTAATTTCCCCGCCATAAAAAGGGAAAATATATGTTCTTTTAAAATCACAAAACATTTCCTTTGCAGGCAGAGATAATAAATCTACTGAACAAAATTTAACTACTAATTTTAGAAATACAGAACTAGACACAAAGCTAATCAGTCCAGACTAGCAGAAAGTAGTGACACACTGCTAGAGACTCAGCCGCCATTAAACAGATTTTCTGCTCAGAGCAACAAGAGAAGAAACAATTTTATCATAGCAGTCAATTTTCAGAATTGCAAGTATTTTTGCCTTGGTTAGCTCTTGAGCTCTGTGGTGATGTCGCTGATTAGTTCTCCCATCAGAGCCTTTGGATTCCTAATTTAAGCAGCTGTAGCATGTTCTCTGGCTTAGCAGGGGCCTCTATGACAGGTCCAGCTCATAAGCTACTGGTGCTGTGGAGAAGTGGGCAGTAAGGGGGGCAGAGTACTTGATTAACAGAATTCAGCACTTGGGAGGACAGCAGTCAGACCACTTGGTTTAAACAATCTCAAGCCTGCCAACAACCTCCTCTGGCACAAAGAACATGAAAGAGGTTTAAAGGAGACAGTAGAGGATCATCTCAAAAGGACTGTATTGCTTTGTATGACTTCTACAGCCAAGCAGCTAGAGCAGTTGTCTCTTCAAAATCCTCTTTTTAGTGCTGTCCTAGCACTCAGTCTGGAAATTTTCTCCCATAATTCTGGAAATGAAGCAGTGCTTCAGTAAATTCAGAGTGTGTAATCATCTAGGTTTGGAATGAGCTTCCTTCTGGTTTTGTTTGTTTGTTTGCTCTTTGCTGGCTAATCTCTGGAAGGAGGCAGCAAAAGAGGAAGAATTTAGACTTTGCATTAGAATGTAAGTGAACCATTATACAATCTTAAGTGATAATCAAAGGCATTAATTTAGTTCAAGAAAGAGATGATGCACTGATGTAGCTAATTATCACAGAAAATAAATGCAACTAGTGAACTGAATATGCCAAGGAACAGAAGAGCTACTAGGATAAATCCCAGTGCAGAGCAATGCATGACTGCAGGCTGACCATGATGCTCTGACGACTCAGGAGAGATGAAGTGTCAGGTAGTTTCAAAGTGCTGGATCCAGATGATGTTAAAACAGAGAATCTCTCACCTCAGCATCAAGTGCGACTCTCATCATGGCTATTTTCCTTCAACCCATTGCTGGAAGGAGGTGGAGAAATAGGATGGCCAAGAATATCTCTGGAGAAAATCCGTGCCAGCTTCAAAGAGTAGGAAAACCTGTTAAAGCAGTTATTTCATCTCTCCAGCACACTGTTAGTTGGCTGATTCTCAGGCAGACTTTGAGAGCTATCATGTCAGACTTGAACAGCCAAGATGCAGCAGCCATGCTGCATTGCAAAGTAAATATTCAGTCTGACCTTGGTGATCTCACCTTTCTCATTCATGGGCAAAAAGGAAGGAAGAGACCCGACTGTACACTCTGCTGTACATGGTGTCCTGTGAACGAAGAAGATTAAAGAGAGGATAGAAAGTGAAGATATCTAACAGATGGTTTCCTTGAATGGAGAGTTGTTTCTCAGGCCACTGTCCTGTCAAGAGTTCTTCTTCCATCAGAAGCCAGCCAAAAGAGCAAAGTGTTTGGCCAACAGCAGAGGTGCCATTTCCTGTTCACTGCATTCATTAGGAAAATGAAAAGCAGGTGAAAGACTTAGTTGATCCTTCACTGCCCAGTCCATGACTCTGAACGTACTACTTGAAACAAATAACGTATTCTACCTCAAAAATGTTAGCATGTGCGAGGTAGGCAGTATCTTTTTAAATATGTTGCTCAGAAAGTTAGCACGTTTTCTAAATCTTAAGAAAATATTTGTGCAGCATTTCTTCCATTCCGGTTTCTCTATTTGGAATGGAAAAAATGGTAACTTGTTAAGTTAAGCAGAACAGGTTAATGCCAAAAACACGCTTTCCTCTTTTTGTATGTTGAAGTCTTAAAATAACTTAAAACCTCAGATTTGAGAAAGCAAATGGTAACCATTTTTGACTTAGTAAGGATAACAAAGCAGCTCTAGCTTGTGCTGACATGAAAGCTTACAGCCACTTCTGGGAACTGCAGTATTTCTCAAAACTACATTTATAAGAATTCCTGCTTGTCAGAAGTGTTTGTAGATTTTCTGTGTTTAAAAGTTGTAATTCTGGTTGTGTTTTGTTATTCTGGTTAACAAGAAGTATTTTTAGAGAAAAAGGTTTTATCAGAAAAATTCTTATGAATGCAACATTGTATTAATAAACACAGGAGCCACTGTTTTGAAAATCATCACAATTACAAGGGATTTTTTCTTTCACATTTTTCCCTGTCATGCAAAACACCTTATAAATCATAGCAAGCACTACCGTATTCTTCATGCCAGAAAGCTCTAAGGTCATCAGATACAAGAAAGGGTTCAGAAAATCTAATATTTTTGAGCTATAACCATTTAATGTGGCTCATATATAGTTTATAGGCTTTGATTTTTGCATTATTAACATGGTCCATTTCAGAAGTTTCACTATTAAAGCATTTTACCCCCTCCACCTAGAAGACTCTCTTCTTTTCTGCACCCATTAATTATCCTGACCTGAATGTTCAGCTCCAATATGGAAGAAGTTTTGTACAATGACCACCGGTGTTTCAAAACTTGAATTTTGTGCAAGTGCCATCTACTTTCTGTTACTGGAGAGAGAAATGCAGTGTGGGATTTCTTGTCTTTGATTCCTTGGGTTTTTGTTTTTTGTTTCTTTAATATTTGACTGTATCTTTGCAACATGGCTTCTCTTAAAACAAAACAAACAAAAAACAGAAGAAGAAAAGAAAATAAAAGACTCAACTTTTCCTTTCTGTAGTATGTCTGTTCTTATAGTCATAAAGACCAAAAATCCAACCCACGCAGTAGTAGGATTATATTTCTGAAGGAAATATAATGTATGTAGACAGGTGTTGCAGTGCCATTGGAAGAGATTATTTGAATACCTTGCTCTAAGTAGCTGGCAAGGGGCATCTGGCAGGACTTTGTCTGTATAAACAGATTGGAAGTATCTTGAAGTGGCTGAGGCCTTGGTGGCAATTTCAATTTCCAGCCTGCTTTGGCCCACAAGTTCTGGCATCTGCCACCAAGCAGCTGCAAGCAGAGTAAAGTCCACTTTTAGTGGTGGATTTTCCTGGTAGAAGGAAGTTCTCAGGCAAGTTTATCTTCCCTTTTGCCTTTAATCTACTTATGCAGTTGCTGTGAGTGCTGCTGGGCAGAGAAAAGTTTCAACGCATATTTTGCAAAGAAGAGGTGCTGGATCATTCAATACCACTCAAACTATGTAGTTTTTCAATTGCTGTGTCATGCAAAGTGGAAGCCATAAGCCTGCAAAATGCAGAACTTCTTGCAGTCTGTGTGATCAGGAGTAGCCAGCATCTGCAGGAAAGGCCTTACTATCTTGCTCTATCTGACTCGGCTCTGAGTAAACTCTATGACTGTTTCAGGCACTGCTGGAAAAGAAGAATAAAGTCAAGGAACCAAAGAAGCCTCTTCACTTCCTTGAAAAAGTAGAAAAGCCTGTCCCTCGTCCCCCCACTCCAATTCTGGAAAAACCATCAATTGTAAGTGGAATGAATTTAGCACTATTCATTTATTTTCTTTTGATCCTCCATTATTCCCTACCTGGTTGTTGAAGGAATGCCCAGAGAAGGAAAGAAGAAAGTTTTATCTTTTTTGTTGTGTATTTGTCTTAGAAATACAACAGTATTTCTTAAGCCTCTCTTATTTGTTTATTCTACAAGGATTCTAGTAACTGAAGAAGTGGAAATCCTTTACCTTATCTGTTGGCTAAAGCCTTTAATTAGCTTCCATTTATAAAGAAATAAATTAGTAGACGTGTTGTTCCCTTGCTCTTTGGGAACAAAAAAGCAGCCATACACCTCTGCAAACATGAATTTATTCAGCGTCTTCCATCCTTCTGATCTGACAACGCTATCGCAATCCAGTGGAGCTATTAAGTTTCGTCCCATTGAAGTCCGTGAGACTTAGGGTACTTAGCACTGAGCATGCACATCATTAATTTGAAAAAGTGAAGCTCTTGTCATTGCATAAGACTCAGTCTTTGATGAGCATGCTTGGTTTAGGTGACAGTTCACCTTCATTCTTCTGTGGAGATCAGAACAACAGTAATGTGTCATGAGGGTTGTGATGTGCCATAGGAAAAAAAAAAGCAACTTCTTAGGGGAGCTGCAACTTCTTTTCCATTTTTGAAGTAATGCACATAAGAGATGGTTGCCCCAGTGGATTGCTTTGTCTGCTTATTAACACCATTTTCCCGAGGCAGTAAAAAATCAGACGTAATCACCATTTAAACTTGTGAATTTTGGAGAGTCACACAGCCATGAAAGCAAGAGAGAAAAAGTCTTATTAAGCCATCTGTGTTGTCTTCCCTCATGCAGTATGATGATCTGTGTTTTATATGGCCCATTTTAAGATGACTGCAACAAGAATATCAGCCTGGGGAGAGCTTTCTACAGTTTTACTAGCACCTAGGTATTAGGTATTGTATTGGAGTAATACATTTACACTATTTAGATACAAGACCTTAGGAAATTTTTTTAGCTACAAGGAAAGAAATCAGAAAAATTTATCCATCAGTTGTAGTCGTTCTTGAAGCTATTTTCAGATTACATTTTCTTTTGGAAGAGTTCCATTACAATACACTTCCACTTTTAGATTAATTCTGCCAACATTTGGTTGATTTTCAAATATCTTTATATATGAACACATGTGATTTGAGCTCTCCAGTGGAGAGATCTGTAAAATCAGACCACTTCAGCCACTGAAGAGCACCTGCACCTATCTACCTTACAGAATCCAAGTAAGCTGTCTCCTACCAGCTGGCTGCAGGGAGGACTGAAAGCAAGGTCACTCTTTCCTGCTGGTTTGTAGCAGGTGGATGAAAAGGTCGATGATTACCCTTGCTAATGCATTGTTTGCAGCACCAACCAATACAGCTCCAAGTACAGAAGATTACATCCCACAAAAATATAAACTCAATCTTATGGTAATTTGCCTTACCTGTATAGCACATATGCTGATTGTCTCCATTTCCATGTCTGGAGGGCTTGTAGGCCTCACCTCCTGCAGCCAGGTGATGTGGTGCAGTTTAGCTTTCTAACTAGACTGTAAATTCATCCTTTCTTTCCATAGGAAAAGAACATGCCAAATCAGAAGGCAGTCCTTTGGCTAGTTTTTCTTTTCTCTTCTTGGCTCGTGGTATGGAAAGGCAGGAATACTTCCTTTTGCTTTTGGAATATCTCATCTGCAACAACTAAGGAAACAACAGATTAAAGTTTTAAGCCCACACCACTTCTCTCATCCCACGCTCTTCCCAGCACTTCTAAAATGCCACTTTTCCATTCAAACCTTATAGGCTCTTTATTTAAAAAAAAAATCTTCCTGCTTTCAATTTTTAGTTTTCTTTTTATCTTTCCCAGGTACCTGATGAGCTTTCTTCTCCTGCTGCTGTCAATTCAGCAAGATCCCTCAACAAGAAAAAAATGCTGCCAGTTCTTCTATTAAAATAAGCCTTTTTTTTTGTTTTTTTTTTTGTTTTTTCTCCAGTGGACACAATCTCTTTCTCATTACATACCATCATTTTTCCAAGTTGGTGTCAGTTATACAATGCTAGACCAGTAGACTTCTCAAAGAAACAAATTGCACTATACGGTAATTCGTTTTACTTCTAAACTATCACTTCCTGAGTCTTAATTTACCAAGTTACCCCGATAAAGGTCACCACTGGAAGAAATATAAGACAAATAAATGGATATGTTGCTTTTTAATCCCTTTGTTTATGGTTAACAGCTCTCTTGCAGCTCCTTAAATAATTCTTCTGTCCCCTTAGTGTCTTCACCTGTAAATTTGTGTTGCTTATGGTCATTTTGCCAACTCAGTCAAGCGATGAGTAAGTAGTACTTTTAACACTCACAGTCATTTTCTCCATCAGCATCTTACTATTAGGTACTTCACTCGAGAGACCCTCTAAAATCTCAGATAGAACCTCATTAGATTGTCTTGCACCCCCACATCTTATAAAACATGGAAGTATGCATTATCCTGACTCATATTCCTTTCATTAGAAGAAAAATATTCACAAACAATTGAGAAATTGGATATTAACTTGACTTTTTGATAGTTAGCTGGATACTCCATTGAAATCTCAGCCTCCAAATAAATTGTCAGTTATTGTGTGGATATTTGTTTTGTTTTGGCAGGAGGAAGAGGAGAGAGAACTGGCAGTGATCTGTTTGCAGAAATTGCTCCGAGGCAGGGCTATTCAGAACAAGGTATTTTGTGTTTCTTGGTTTATGTCTCTCTTCAGAATGACTGTGGGAATGATTGGAGGTGTTTGCAATCTTTCTTCCTCAGAACTAACCTAGGGTAATAAGGATTTTGCAGCATATACTCCCGCATGTCCTCCTGTGTCCTTCAAGTCTTTGCTCTCCATCCCATATTTTTTAGAGGAACTTTTAGGTTCCTACCCGTTTGTGTCTCCCTGCCATGCATTCAGCTTTTTAATTAGGTGCTTCATAACAGAATTACTCAAATGGCAAATTCTAGACTAGATCTGGACTATGAGTACATTTTGCCTTGATTATGCTAAGATCCCAGGCATATGAACACATGAGAATGGCACAAAGCTGCGCCAAGGGAGGCTCATACTGGATATCTGCAAACACTTGAGGGTGGACAAACACTGTAACAGACTTTTTAGAGAGAGAGCTGATGACCCAGAGTGTTTAAGACACTTGGATAAATGCCCTCAGTAATATGCTTTAACTTTTGGTTAGCCTTGAAGTGGTCAGGCACTTGGACTCACTGATCTTTGTAGGTCCCTTCCAACTAAACTATTCTGTCCTATTTATGGAGAAAAAGTTTGTGCTCTGCTGGCAGAACATGTTGAATATATTCTCTGTTTAATATGCTTGTTTGCCTAACTTTATCTAAAAGATGTTTGAAGAGAAGGAGAAGAGGCTGGAACTGATCCAAGAGCTGCGCACCACTCACGCACTTGAAGAGAATGGACAGCTGCTTCTGAAGGTACAGAAGAAAATGACCCGGGCCTTACGGCAGCAGCATGACTTGAAAATGCACAAGGTATGCCTTTGAAGATGGAGAGGTTAACTCACCACACTCCTCTAGCAGGGCACTGTGCTTGCAGCAGCATCAGCACTTTCACTTACTTGTTTTCTATTATCCACGGCACAGAAAGTACCCCAATAACTTAAATCTGCGGGGCTGAAATGCTTTTGAGATTCCCCAGAGACTGCACAGTGTCAAGAGCAGACTGAGGCACCCTGACCACAGCTGTGACCCAGGCTGTTACTTGCTTATTTATAAGCCTGTGGCCTGAACTAACTGCACCTTCAGACGAACCTCAGTTTACCTACATTGCAGTCTGTTTGACTGGTACTGTGACCCGGCATCACAATGCCTGCTAGTCACTTGCACCCATCAGATGCTTTTTATTGAATGCATGTTTTTACTTTGTCATTTTCCAGTTCCATTTCTAGCTTGGCACTCCCTCAGGCTCCTCTTCAGGCACAAGGAATCGGTGGATTTATTTCGTAAATCTTGGAGGGATTGAGACTTCTAGGAATTTAGCAGTGATGTCATATTGCTGACCTTCCCTCTGTTGCAGAGAAGAGGGAAATTCTAGGCCCCATCCTCTACCAAGAATCTAGGGAGTGCTGGGGACACAAATTCTCATCCTATTTCCTTGCAGGGACATGGCCTTCTGGAGAAAAGTTAATCAAATGGCAGTCTTAGACTGGAAGAGATCATAAAGGAATTCTGTTTATCTCAGATACTGAAGTCTCTCCCACAGTTCTGCGGGAGTTTGTGTAGTTTTTACCACTCTCCTGGTATTTTACTGACCAACTGTGAGACAGTACTACAGGTTGCACATTATGCTAACAGCATCCACTGGCCACTGGCCTGGCAGAGATGAAGTCAAGATACTGCATCTTGCTAAGTGGGCAGCAACAAAATTTCCCCTCAGATCCCAGTAAAAAAGATGAATTAGGTGATTGCGCTTTGCCGTTTATCATCTTGCAATGCTCCATAATACACAAGGAGCCTTAGTATAAATCATAGAATGCAGGATTAATCTGCTGAGAAATTAAGAAAAAATGAAAGCTTTTTGCTCCGTCTCTGGGTGAGAATGAAGGAGGAAGCTGTTCGGATGTAATGACATTCAGAAGAGAGAGCAAATGGTAAAGACGCTGACCTCTGATCCCATTTCCTTCTGGGAGAGCCGCTATCCCCCTCTGCTGGTACCTACCTCCTCTGCGTTTGCCTTTTTTCTTCCGTTTCTGTTTCCCCTCTTTTAACTAAGTCTCTGAAGGCGCACAGTCCAAGGCTCAAGTCTTTAAATATTTAGAGCTTTAAAACTCTGGAATGCATGTGCAATAGTTTTGTAAGTTTCCTATTTTGGAAAGTCACTGATGATTCACAGTCCTTTAGTTCTAGCTGGTCACAGTTTTTTTTCCAGGTTTTTAACTTCTCTGGTATATAAAAAGGCATTTTTTCAAGAAATGTTTTCTGTAGAAGGAAGACTGAAATTCTGGATATAATTGTCAAAGATGAAAATTTCAAACCTGAGGTACAGCAAAATCCTAAGACAGGTTTGTTCCTGTGTTGCTCTCCTCCATTTCATATAGTTTTTTAACACAGCACCTTGAGCAAGAAAAAGAAAGAAGCTTGTTAGCTCCTTGCTATTTGTCCCTGTGGGATGGTGCAGTTGTGGCACTGCTGTCCTCCATCCTTATCACCTATGGGCTGAGCACTGTCACATCTAGGTGCATGCAACACTGACAATCCCACTTTCTTTTAAAAACTGCATGAGCAAATGGCATAGCAGTTTAAGAAAGACACTTTATTTTTACTTGTCTGGCATATTTCACCTCCAGTACGCTCTGAGTTTTACATTCAAGTCTTCTCTGTTATTGCCTGTTTATTCCAACAGAGACACAGCATGCCAGCCAGCTCCAGACATTCTTTCCTGCCTAAGACTGTGGCTTCGTAGTCCATGCTGGAGATAATGCACTTACCATATATCTTGTCACTTTCTGAAATGCAGTCACACATAGCAGGCCCATAAAACAAGTCATGACTGGCAGTGTGGTGCCGAACACCTGAATTCTGGTCTCAGCTCTGTCACAGACTTACTGATTTTCCGTTGCCTGGAGTTATGAGTTCTCGTGAGCACTTCTGCAAACTGAGTATAATCACTGTTGATTTGAATTTGATAGCATCTAGTACTCAACTTGTACAGTTTTAGGGAATAACTCAATACCTAAACCTCTTGATTTCTGTATCACCTCTGCACTTTGGTTGCATACTGAACGTCCAACCGAAAAGGAACCATTTCTCTGAGACAGCTTTGAACTCCAGCAGACATAACGAGTCCTCAAAATAGCATAGAAATGTGGCTGTACTCAAAATTGTACAGCTTCCTAAACTGCTCTCCGTTTTGTAAGCTCTCCATTTGTAAGAATTGAGGCTTTACTTTCCAGATGTTAAAAGCTTCATTTGCATCTTTTGATCCTATTTTTTTCTAGCTGAGCTTAGTGCAGAAAGATGAAGGGTATGCAAAGTGACCATTTCATTGCCCCTTTTGATTATGACTGCTTGTCATAGTGTAACAGGACCAGGACCATCCCCACGGTGGCTATTTTTATCCTCTTTTTGCCTCTTCCTATCATCAGGACCAGTATACAAGAACATTACATTATGATGTGGAATCCAGATCTGTGCATGTGAAACAAGAATGCGGAACTCCCCATGGCCGGTGCGAGGGGATGCAATAGAGCTGTTTCACATGCCTGTGGTAGTCCTGAGACTCAGAGGGACATTCCTGAGGCTTGTAACACAATTCTTTGCATTTTTTTTTAAAGCTGTCATCAATGGAAAGCCACTTGGCTCGGGAAGAAGGAAGGGCACTGGCAAACATGTTTGATTTCCTGTCCAAAGAACTGCTGAGGCTGCAAGAAGAGCGGAGGATCCACGCTTTTGTCATGCTGGCTGAGAGGACCAGGCGGATGCGGGAAGCAGAGGAGAGTGGGCGCCGACAGGTGGAAGAGAGGCAGCGGCAGGAGGAAGATGAGATTTTCAGACAGGCAAGAGAAGGAGACTGGTGGAACTGCGGGCAGCTGTGCGGGAAGGTCGAGCTGGAAGGGAAGCGCTTCAGATTTCAGCAAGGTGGTAGCTAGGGGGAGGGCTTAGTGAAGAGGAGGTGATTGCATCCTAGAAGAGTCATCTGCACTAAGTTAAGGATGATCTGAGCACCCCTGCAGACAGATCTGTCAATCATTTCGTTACATGTCTTGAATGGATGTAAGTTTCCAAAGTTCCACAAACACTTCCAGAGAACAGATGAACCTACATCATCTTTAGGATCAATGTTTTGTCAGAACTTGGTCTGTCCAGCAGAACTGCTATGGGCTCTCCCAGGAAGGATGCCTTTAAGCAAGATTTTGGAACGATTTTGTCCCCAAAAGTGGGCGGTAATAAGAAGGGGTACCATAAGATTGTTTTGAAACAGTAATGAATAACATAACGGTGATGTCCAGAAATTAGTCTTGAGATTATCCTATTCCATAACTACAGTGTAGTCCTGTTCCTATTCCCTAGCTCCTGACCGCATGAAGCAGTAGAAACAAATGAGTGGGAGCCTAATTGTCTGAACCAATAATTTTCAAACTTGATGGGATGAAATTAATACCAGGAGAGTCTGAAATTAGGATTGTTTTTCTTTGAATTTTAGCTTTTTCTCTTTTCCGGTTCTCTAAGTGGCAAGCAAGGAAAAATGCAATTAGTTTAGGCCCTTCAGACTAGCAGAGGGAAAAGCCCCATTTCTAGAATCTTTGCCCTACATCCACTGTAAGGAAACCAATAATTTTACCTTCTTGTTGCTCATGTATCTTTGTCTGGCTTGATGGAAGCTTCTCCTCCAGGATTTGCTTGAATGAAAGCTGATTAATTTACTGAAGCCAACACTGGCATTTGTTATTTGGCAGCTGTTCAAGAGCCCATGAGAACTGAAGAGGCAACTGCTGTTGGATTCATAGTAGACCTGCTGCAGAAGTGTATCTGGTGATAAGTTTTGCATCTATTGCTGGTTCTTTCCTGAACTTGTTTCTATCTGTTCTCAGATGGAGTTAGTTATTAGAGAAGAATTTTTTACTCAAGTTATTCTTGAGTAAAGGGCCTCTGAAGCCAAACCTCTGGCTGGCCTGCCTGAAATTGAGAGTGACTGGTGAAAATCCATTGATTTCTTTTCTCTGGAAATCTGGTTCCATTCTCTTGGCAAGTCAACGGGCAATAAGAGCACCACCTTGGTGTTCTGTTCCAGGTGGTGAAAGTGCACCAGAGCACTGTGGACTCCTACCTGGAAGACATCATCTTGAGTAGCATGGAGAACACAGCTGACGAGCAAGCAAGGGAAGAAGTTCAGAGAATGGCCGTAGAAATCAATGACATTGCTTATGAACTGGAAAGAAGGTATGTTCTTAAAAATCATGTTGGAGATCACTTACAGCAGTTTAGAACCTGCCTAGCTGCCTGTCTATGTACAGTCCATGTACAGTCCATGTACAGTCTAAGAGAAAGGAAGGATAGGGCAGTACTGTTCATGACCACCTCATTAGTGTGACTGCTGTATGGGAACCACACTGTTACTGTCTGGTACACGCATATTAATTTGTCAGAGCTTTATTTTTATGTAGCATGTGCCAGATTCCCTTTGGAAATCACTTGTGGGATCTGTGAATCAGCCTTTTTAGACTTCTCCATGCCAATGTGATGCTGCGATTGAACTTTGAGTGAATCTGGGAACTGCCTAAAGCGATGCCCATTCATGCTGGTCTTTTCATTTATTTACAGTATTACAGAAAATCAGTTTGAAAGAGATGCTAAAGATACGGCTGTACAGAAATCTCTCCTTCTGAGGTGGCTGTTCTTTAAGAAAGTGCCAGTTTCCATGGGCTCGTTCATATTGATAGTGCTCTGGGTAGAGTAACACCATGGTCTTGTGTTTGGCTGGGGCATCAAGAATGAATACTTTTTTAGGACCTGCCAAACCTCTAATTCAGTTTCTATGCCCTCTCTTTGGATCTGAGCCATAAAAATCCCAATGGCACAGTGACTCTCCTATGGTACAGCAGCCATCTGTTTTGTAACTAGTTGAATACGACTAGAATGTCAAAATCCTTGGGGAGAATGAAGTGTAGATAATGCATGCAGCCCTTGGGCCGGTTGGGAACCCACTGAACATTGGCATGGTAAAGAGCATGGGGATCGGTTCAAAGTCACAAAAGGGAAGAATTCAGCAAACTCAGCAAAGGGCCAAAAACTAAATTGTGAGACTCAAATCCTTGGAGCTATGTGTGTGGGTCTAACTCAGTTTGTCATCAGTCAGGGCTGGGCTCCTAAATACCTCGGAGGATGAGGAGTCTAGGGTGATCTTCTCCCCAGAAATGCTGCTTTTCCAATGCAGTGTTGAAGACATTGGCAGTGCAGAGGGCAATAGTCACACTATCACGGCAGTGCATCAATTTTTTTTGGTAAATAGACTGAGTTGATGATTACTGCCATGACTCACTTGAAAACAGTGATAATATTTACAAGGAAATTGTGTGCTTGCAGAGGTAATCCAGAAAGAAAAATGAAATGCTGATATTACTCTTTGCATCTGTTCTGTAGTCGAACTCACCTACAGTCAGAAGAGATTGTAGCAGAGCTGGTTTACGCTTTCCTGATACCAGAGATCGAGAAAATGTCTATCAGAGAAAAAGGTGAGGAGCCAAGTTTTATGCTGTTTCTGAACCGTTTCACCATCCTCACTCTTGCTCACCGCAAGATAAAAATGCAGATGTCTCAGTTCTCTGAGATGCCTCTTCTGCACTGTGCAGGTAGAAAGTTGAGCCCTCTGGTCCCTTTTCACCAACTTCTCGTGATCTTGATGTCCTGAATTAGATCTGATGCAATTTGGTGTGACTGCAACATAGAACTGTATAAGTGGAAAAAAGAAAAAAACCATTGTCCATCCAGAAACAAACAGAAAAGGAATCTTTAGGCAGCGTGGTTGTGAGTTGTCTGTTATGTGGCAATTTGTAAAATCCGTAGAAAGCTTTAACAAGCAGATTACTTCAACATGTGAAAGGAATATTGTATCCTTTCCGATGGCTTTTATTCCCAACCGGTTAAAAACTAAAGCTACAAATAAGGTTTTAAGGTTGACTGTAGTGGCACCGTGCTTTAGGGAGATACTCTTGCTGTGTTTAAAGATGTTTCTGTTTAGTCAAAATGGAGGAATATATCTCAAAATACGGAGGGGAGGACACCAGAAACCCATGCATTACCTTGACGGTCATGAATAAATGGCTGTTTGTGACTGAGTCTTCCATCGACTAGCACGCTCAGAAGGCTTTGACTAAACCAGTCATCCATATAAAGAGGATGTAACTTACAAAGAGCACTTGCATCACTGCTGAGTCTGAAGTGGTCCTTGCCTCATTATTCTTCTCTGCCTTGAAAACAAAGGCACTTACTTTATTCTATTTTTTTTTTAATGAAAACACAAACCTTCCAAGTATGCTTTATGATCTGGGAATTGTGCAAACCTCTTTATTCCTGGTTTGTGTATTTGTCACAACAACAGCATCTGTTCAGCAGCTGACAGTTCTGTGTAAGCTTAAATCAGCTCCTTTCTCCTTAGCCTTGCTTCTTCACTCCTTCCAAAGCGGGATGATGTAATTGTAATCACTGAAGCCTTCAGCATAGGTAATAGTACACACAGATTAGCCTGTGTCAGAAAGGAGAACACTAAGAGAAGACCTGGACATGGCTTAGGATTCTGAATGTACCAAGGTACCATCAGTAATGAAAATACAGACTATGGTCAGATGCAACAGTAGCTAATGGATGAAGCATCTCAAAAGTGCTCCCAAGAAGCAGAACTTTAAAAAAAAAACACCATCAATGGATCCACTGTCTCAGATACAGTCGAACCGCCTGAAAGGGTGAGCTAGACCCAGCAAAAATGGAGGCTGGAAGAAGAGCTAGAGCAACAGGTGATAAAGTACAAGAGCTCCTTCAAATGTAGTCAGGTGGAGTTTGGCACAGTATTCTTGTGAAAGAAGCCTTCACAAAAGATCCAAACCAAACGTGCGCTTTAATGAACAGGCTCTGTCGTAGACCTCCTTCACAGTGAGACCTTCAGGGAAGCAGAATTGGTAACTATTCCTCGTGAATCCAAAGGAAATATTATCGAAGAGCAACGTTAGATCTCATGAGCACATTGGTATATTGCATTTCTGTGGAAGCTTTTAGAGCTTTTCCCATTGTGAGCCAGCTTATTCATTATGAAACTGTGCTTTGTTGACCCAGCACGTTCCTGAGCACGCACATTCCTTGAAACTATCAGGGAGTGATCTGAGAGCACAGTTGTGTGGCGTGCCAGAGGAGCGAGTCTATTTGTGTAACAGAGATCTGGGGGCTTCCAAGTTCAGACTGTGCCTACACTTCAGCTCTCCCTTAAGCATCTCTATTTTGCCATTAAGTAGACTCCTCTCCTTGCCCCCTTTCTCTCCTGTTCCTATGCATAAAAGCAGGAATTATCCAGAGCTGGCTCATCCTGGGACACCTCTGCGCATCACTTCTGAACCCTCCCTCACCAAAGGTCAGTGTGCTCATGGGAAAAAAACTGCTTTTAAAGGGAGAACACTCAGCCAGCAGTTTTGAACCCTCCTTCTTGTAGATGGAGGAAGGGACTGCAGCAACATTAGGAGAGTATTCCCCATATAGCACATGCAGTTTGTGCACGTGCAACTGAAGCCAAAGTGCCTTGGACAGAGGAAGCTCTGCTGGGAATTGAGAGCTGTCTGGTGAGGGTTCGCTTACGAAACCCAGGTTAGATCCGTTGTATTTTCTGTCAGCAAAATGGACCTGGAATATGGATAAACATTAACAGTCTGTGTTAGTAATGCTGAGCAATGAAGGCTGTCTGAACGGCAACAGACCAAAACAAGAAGTCTTGGGCTTCTGCAGGGAAGCAGCATGATGGCAATGACCTCTCACTGCTGGAACATTCCCCTTGTCTTCCTACAAGCACACAGGATTTCATTCCCCATGATTGTTTATCAGTGTCTTATGTCTAGAGACAGAATGAGAGAACAAAGAATAGCAAAGAGAGATGAATGGTAGGGTCAGCAATTTAGCTTGGGTAATTGCTTCCCAAGAGGTGGGCTGGAAATATGCACAAAGGAGATTGCTTGAAAACTATGTAACTCAGTAAAGAACAATTCTACAGGAGCAAAAGGGAGATGACAGGATGGGTGGCTTAATGAATCTGTGCTGTCTCCAGGTCTTTCTTTGAACTCTTTCTCAGTGTAGACATAATCATAGCATAAAAAGCAGGTTTCAGCTCCGCTCTTCTAGAAACCTGCTGCAATTGACAGACACTGGAGGAGAAGCTAATTTAAAGCCCACTAACATGTGCAGCTGTGCCCTAAGCTGGAAAGGATGGCATGGGCTGTGCTTTCCACTGGTGGAGGGAGCTCATCTTCCAAAGGAAATGCAGAGTTGGGTGCTGCTATTAGGTGGCAGTAGAACGCTTTCACCAAAGTTATTGGGGTGTGATATTTTTCCTGAGATGGGCTTTTCCAGAGCTCCAGAAGGGCTACGAGCTGCCCCTCCCGCCTCCCCCACGGAGAACCCCGTGCTGCATATTCCCAAGGAAAAACCTTTCTTACCTCTTTTCCTGTGCAGTGAGGCAGTCCCAAAGAAAACACCTCTACGCTGCTCACCAGATCATCCACGGGAGTGTGGAAGAGTTATTGGCTGATCCAGCACTGCACCAGGAGATGTCTGCCAGGAAGATCAGGGGAGCTCCTCCTGCCGAGACAGCCAGCACTGCTGTGGGCAGGACAGCCAACGGACAGACTGCGGCTGACAGCTCTCACTCTGCCCCAGTTGCACAGGAAGTGTGTAAACCTCTGCACAAAGAAAGCCCACAGGAGCCAGCAGTGAGCCCTGCTGATGGACCAGACAAGGATGGCACGGCCCCCTAGAGACACGAGCACGGTGAGTTTCCCTTCCCCTCAGTGATCTGAGCTCAGAGCATAGGGAAGGAGAAGCACATTACATTTACTTTTTCCAAGGCATCCAGAGTGCAAAATTCATTATCTGTCCCTTCAGCTGCCCACCAGCTATGCTGTCCTGGAACCAAAAAACAGTGTGACAGTCCCAGTCCAGCCCATGCACCCAACTACCTCTGGACCTCATTAGCTAATTTTTCTCTTCTAATTATTAGAGAAGCTTGAGTGAGAGACCACTGTTGGTATTCTCATTTGTGTTCCTGGTGCAGGCCAACAGTGATCTGCACCTGAGCTTTTGATGGTGCTTCCTTGTATCAGTAACATTGAACGACAACATATTCCAGCAGTGAGATGTGTTGAGGTGAGCCCCTATACACAGCTTTTCTCAAGCACATTCCACTGCTTGCCTTAACGGAGTAAAGCAGAGAGCAGGTTGTTGTATCAACACCGCCACTAATTGGCATCGCAGTTGAATGCAACTCCCCTTTGATGAGCTACTAATGATGCCAGACCTTGCACCATCTTTTCATGTCATGCACTTAAGGAAAGGTGCCTTTGGCCTCAGCAGAGTGGCTTCCGCCAGCCAGGCAGCCTCTGTCACTAATAACCAGAGTTGGGCTTCGTGCTTTTTCTCATCCTGATAGAGACCACTTCTGGATGGTACCTTATTTCTTAGGACAGCCCTCTGTCCTAAGACTCTGCCCTTCGTCTCTGAGGGGGATGCAGGAAGAATGCTGGCACGTCCTGGTGTGCAGGCAGGGGGTGCTCAGGCTCAGGATGCCAGTGGCCAGCAGGCTGCAGGCACACACGCAGTGCATCTGAGCAGGGAGCTGTCAGCTCTCCAGCACTCACCTGTCAAAACTCCCCCGGTCTCTGGATTTAGCATCTCAAAGGTGCATTTACGCCAATCCCAACATCAAACTCAGGCACAGCCATGACCAAACACCTCAGATGCTTGCTTACTCACCGTTCCTCTAGTTATAACTTACTCAACAAATAATAGTAATAGCTCTCGATGCCAATGCATTGGGCTGAAATCTGCGTACTTCCAGCACCTCTTTGTGCCTGATTGCCTGTGCTTTGTGCTGGGGCTGTAGAGCCGCAAACATGGTCCAGCTCCAGCTAACTGTGAGCATTGCTCTGTTCCTTCAAAGCCAGCAGCTGTTCAAAAATCCAGGCCCACCAGGGCATTTCTGGAAACATTTTGCATCACTTTTCCATTCTGTGGACTGAAGGGGATAAGTGGCAGATAGATAGAAGAGAGAGAGACAGAAAAGAAAATGGAGTACCCCTGTAGTCCACTGAGCTGTAAATGAGGACTGGAGAGAGGAACGCTGCCGCACCACGATGCCATTGCCAGGCTGTCAGCCCTGGACCAGGGGCACCAGGCAGGAAGGGGGGGCTCGCAGCCTCTGTGATGCTGCAAAGTCTGGCAGGAGTCAGGGCTGGGTGATGGGTTTTGGTGAGGACGCTGTGAGGATGAGTGTGGCAGGTCTTAAGGATTGGGGAAAATTCCCACGGCATTCCTCGCTAAGGACTGGAAACAAAGGTAACAAATGTAGAAACAGAAAACAAGATCACAGAGTGTGGGAGGAGCGGCTGTGCCGGGCATTGGCTCCTTTGCCTCAGGCCACCTTGGACAAATTTAGCCTGGTTGAAAGAGGGGATAACACAAATCACAAGATCCAGTGTAATAAGAGAGACGTGGAAAACTTGATGCAGCTCAACAGGAGAACAGAAAGAGCGAAAGCCAACGAAGCATTCACTGTATTTCTGAGATTGCATGTGGAAATAAAGAAAGATCCTCCGTGTGGCATGTTGTACAGTTTGTGGTGGTTACAAAGACAAGAAGCATTCCGACAGGTGTGGGAATGGACGCAGGGAGCAGTGTCCCTGCCTTCCCCGGGGATGCAGCCCAGCATGGCAGCCAGGAGCAGGGGATGTGGGCGCCGTGTGCAGGCTGAGTTAAACATGCCGTGGCTTTTGGTGTGATCAAAAGGACGCTGTCAGGGAAAAGCCCTCCTCTCCACATTACGTTGCACTGCATGGATACTGAAGGCCATGGCAAGGTTTCTGTGGGAAACTGCTCCATAAACTGCTTTCAGTCACCACACGTGGGGTTGCAGAATGTGCTTTGAGGAAGAAAATGAGCACGGTGAGAGGGAATTGAGCTCATAAATCAGTAGCACAAGAACGCACCATTCCCTCCTCGCAGGAACCAGAACAGCCCTGGGAGGAGCCGCATCTGAAACAAACACAGCAGATGCTGCCAGGGCTGCAGCAATACAGCGCGGGCACCTGGATGATGGCACTTTCCCTGTGCTTCCTCCAACAGCTCCTGGGAGGAGCCTGGCAGTGCCACACACCGCTTCTGCATCCTGATGGGGCCTGGACGGACCGCAGAACACAGGCTCCGCAGGGGCAGTGAGAGTGGCTGGAAATTGGTCTCTTTGGAGTGATAGAACTAAGGCAGATGGTCATGGGTCTTCCCTGCGGCCTTGGCTCTTGGCGGGGCAGGGTGAGGAAATCCTTTCGCAGTAAGCACAGTTCCAACCAGCAGAAAGGCCTATTGATGGGATAACGTGAAGGCAGCACACCTTTCCCCAGATGCTTACTGACAAGAAACCCACACTCCTCTGTCTCTCCTGCCTCCTTTAAGAGCAGCACGGCCATCACACAAGCAGCTGCACTCCTGCTCTCTGAGCAGCACTCTCTGCTCTGATCTCACACAGGTGCTCAGGCTCTGTCTGCTGCTTTGCTCAGCTCAGCCCTCACACAGCTGCAGGGTCATAAAACTACAGGTACCATCCTCGCACACTGAAGACTTTGCAGGGCTCAGATGCGGCTATTACTGACTCAGCCGCCTCCTGGAAGTGTTCCTTCCAGAACCTGGGAGGAGAGGCTGATCTGGTTCCTGCTCCGACAGCATCATTCCCTCTCCCTTTTCTCCACCTCCTGCAGCCTGGTCCAG
Source organism: Alectoris magna (assembly GCA_030625065.1). Classification (NCBI taxonomy): domain Eukaryota; kingdom Metazoa; phylum Chordata; class Aves; order Galliformes; family Phasianidae; genus Alectoris; species Alectoris magna. Next base: position 116,463,841 of record CM060560.1, read on the forward strand.
TCCACTTCTTTCAGCCCATCCCCACATGCCAGAGCCCCATCCTTTGTGTAGGACTCAGGGAGCCCTTCCACCCTCCTCAGCAGCCGCCTCTGCGTGCCCGTCCTGGTACCCTGTGCACCCCTGGCACAGGGCCGTCCATCCCCTTCCTTGGGGAGAGGCCAGCAGTGCGCAGTGCTGCAAACTGCGCCGAGCAATGGCAGCTGCGCAGCACGGACCTGGTGCTGTTGCTCCTGGTGACAATGCCTGCAGTGAGCATGAGCAACGCCAGTGCTCTGAATACAGATGCGGCAATACCGAGCCATGCTCCTGTGTAACTCCTAAAGGACAAGAACCCACCCTGCTGCCCTCCCATACACCCACTCGGCAGGATCTGCTTGTTCACCATTTCACCTCCCCAGCATTTGAGAAGCAGCCGCTCCCACCAGCGCTAAGAAGCTGCATTTGCTTCTCTCTCCCTGAGCTGCTGCAGGACTGATCCTAAGAATGAAATCTTTTTCTTTTTTTTCCTCTCTATGAGTCAGCAATAGCCAGCATCTGTAGCCAGTGCCTTTTGCAAGCACCGTGTTGGTTCCACGCCTACTGAACCCACCAGCCCACATCATTCTCCCACCTGCCCGAATGCAAACCATTTCTCATTCCCTGAGAGGCCCCAGATCTATCATTTCTTGCAGAGCCAGCTGCCACTGACAACCCAGCCTGATCCCAGGCTGCTTATAAAGGGCTCAAACATGCACAGGACAAACACTACCCAGCTGGGATCCCACTGCACATCCCAAGACTGTGAACAGCAACATCTCGAGGAACATTAATTGTACAGTTCAGGTCAATAGGGAAAACATCTTCAAATTATTTGTTATATTCCACTCTCGCCTGGCAAAGGGCCTGAGTATGCAGCCAGTTTACTGAAGGGAGAGGGCAGGCACACTGCAAGTTAAGGACAATGGGGTCTGTGCCCCTCTCTCCTTGTCCCGGAGAGCAGGTGTTGGCTTGGAGGGTGTGAATGAAGGTGGGTGTGCAGAATTGCCCTCTGCAGGCAAAAACCATCGTCAGCAGCCCTGGCACCACGGGTACTTACACCCGAGACGGCTGAAGGTCGGTTGGCACGAGCACACCAATGGAACGGACTGTTGTAATACACGCAGCTCGGAGCTGCTTTGTGTTGGGTTGAGTGCCAACAAGAATCTGAAGGTGTGATGGTCAACAAGCAAGTAGACTCGTGCCCCGCTTACTGTTAAGTGAATGCCGTCCAGAGAGACCTAGACAAGCAGTGGGCCCAGGAGAACCTGATGAGATTCAACAAAGCCAAGTGCAAAGTCTTGCACCTGGGTTGAGGCAACGCTTTCTTATTGGTACGAGCTGGGGGATATAAGGATGGAGCACAGCCCTGCCAAAAGGGAACTGGAAGTATTGGAGGATGGCAGCTGGACACGAGCCAGCAATGTGCCCTCACAGCCCAGAAATCCAACCATATCCTGGGCTGCATCAAAAGCAGCATGGCCAGCAGGTTGAGGGAGGTGATCCTGCCCCTCTGCTCTGTGCTGGTGAGGCCTCACCTGGAGTACTGCATCCAGATGTGGAGTCATCAGTACAGGAGAGACATGGACCTGTTGGAGTGCATCCAGAGGAGGGCCACAAAAAGGATCCAAGGGATGAAACACCTCTCCAATGAGAACAGACTGAGAGAGCTGGGGCTGTTCAGCCTGGAGAAGAGAAGGCTCTGAGGTGACCTGATAGCAGCCTTTCAGTATCTAAAGGAAGGGTTACGGGAGGGATAAAGGGGACAGACTATTTAGCAGGGTCTGTGGTGATAGGACAAGGGGTAACAGTTTCAAATTAAAAGAGGGTCCTGGTCAAAGGACATCGGCTGTGAGGAACTCGGAGAAAACACAAGGCATCAGCGCATGTGTTTAAAAAGGAAAGCGCTCAAGGGTAATTACCCCCAGATTTCCAAGGATTGTGATGAAGGGCAAAATCCAAATGGATAAGAACTCACTGAACAGTTCAACCAGTGACTCCACGGAGGTACAACCGGCTGCTAGAGCAGAGCAGCCCATCCCCATGGCCAACAGTGGTCGGTGCTTTGGTCCCATCCCCATCCCCCGCCACCCAGGAGCCTGGAGGGCAGCGCAGACCACGGAGCAGCGCCAGCCGCTCCACGGGGCTCCACGTCAGCCCGCGTATCGGGAGCGCCCCGAGCCCGGCTGCAGAGCTGTCACCCAACTCACATCCCCGAACAAAGCCAGAGGAGCCGCCGTGCAATATAAATTTGTTTTTATTGAAGCAGCAGTCACATGACCTTGCATCTAGCCTTTAGGATAGCGACAGAATGGATTCGGCCAGGTCAGCCAGCACCCCTCCCCGCCCCCCCCCCCCTCCCCGCCCCCATCCCCCAAAAAAAAGAAAAAAGAAAAAAAAGAAAAAAAAGGAATTTTTATTCTTCTTTTTTTTTTTTTTTTTAAATTCATTTATTTATTTTTTTTTCTTTTGCGCTAATAGACATGTCATGTTTAATACACACATTATCCAGTACCGGAAACCCAACTCAGAGATAGCTACGTGCTGATTTGCTGGAGGAACGGTCCACTGGACGTGGTCTCGACAAACTTTACAAATCACCACCAAATAACGTTACTAATGGGACCAAATGAGGAGAAAGAAAGAAAGAAACGATGAGCGCAGTATTCAAAGCCAGCAGTTTACACAGGTTCTTAAGTTTGTATCTATAGGTGGACGGTAAAGGAAGATCGCTTGGTTTCAATTTGAGATATCGTGTCCCAGGGTTCCTCTCTCCATCAAATCAAACGGCATCAAGAGACAAGCTGGCACCTCTTGGAAAAGTATCACGGAGTAACACAGCTCATTTAAGAAAACATGCTTATTTCTCGTGATTTTTTTTTTTTTTAATTTTTTTTTTTCTATTTTTATTTATTATTATTATTATTACAAAGATTCATGTCCACCTATCGTCGCGGAGTGGAACAAGGTGCGGGGGTGAGGAACAAGGGGGCAGAGAAGGAGGGGAGGAGGAGGAAGGGCTTTGGGGGGGGGGGAGGGGGGCAAGACTTTGAAATAAAGACCACACACTTGGGAATTTTCAATTTCATTTCCAGGCTAACCTACTTTTTATTTAATGCAAATTACAGTACCAGTTAACTATTTCCGAACCGAGTCACACAGAACAAAACGTATTTACAAGGGGAACGGGGCGGGGGGGGGAAATAATAAAACATTAAGCATACTTTCCACAAAAAAAGAAAAAAAGAAAAAAAAAAAAAAGAAAAAAAAAGTTCATATTTAAAATGAAAAACAAACAAAAAAAAAACCAAAAAAAAAAAAAAAAAACCAACCAAAAATAAATCAGTCACAGAGGCATTCAAGTAGTAATAATGTTATACAGGTTTTGCTTTTCCTTTAGATCAAGACAGATTTGCACAAGTGTATGCAATAGTTTGTATACAACCCACAGTCCTTAATATATATATATATATATATATTTTAGATTTGTTTTTAAGATGGAAGTGGTCACACTGATTGGTGTGTACAGGCCCGAGTGATCCATCAGCAACACATTAATGAACGCAAATTTTACAGGCAAGCAAATTATATATATATAAATATATTTTATATATATATATATATATATGTATGTATATATATATATATATTTTAAAAATAAATTGAGAAAGACCAACACAAGGAAGCTACTTTTCTCAAGCTAACCCCTTAGGTACTGTTTTCCTTTCTGGTCGTTTTGCTGTTATTGCAGGGTCGCAAAACGAAACGAACTAGGAACAAAACTAAGAGCCCTGTGGGAAGAACCTGGGACCCAGGCACCTCTCCCCGCCTCAGAAAGGCAGACCCCGAGCGGAGGCTCTGTGCGCTGCCGGCGGCATCCGTCCGTCCGTCCGGGGGCCGTCTGCTTTTCGGAGAGGGGACCGACGAGCCGGGGGGTTGGATGCGCTCACCAGTGGCACGCCACAGGCACCTGCCACTGCTGTAGGCAAAGCTTTGCTTAAAATTAACCGGAGAAAGTGAGCAGGGATCTGCCATCAGCCAATTTTCTTTTGCGATTCGTTTTTATTTCTTTATTTATTTTTCCCCTAGTAAGGTAGGTAAGTTAATTAGCAGTAAGAACAGCGGGGTCTGAATCGGGTGCCCAGAGCGGGACCCCGATCGCCATCGGCTCCATCTCAGAGACCTACACGTTGCCGAGTTGACAAGAGGACCGATCGAGACCACACGCTGTCAAAACCGAGCCCCAGACGGAGGGAAGAGAGTAACAGCAACGTGACGTCACTGACCTTCGTGTCACCAGAAAAAGTGCAGCCTCTGCTTCACCGGAATGAACGCAAGATGCTCCAAAACAAAACAGCAACCTTTGGTTTGGTACAGGGTGAAGCGTTTTCCCATTCAAGACAACCTCAGGTGGAACACTAACCAGGTAGTAAACACAAGCGGACTAATTGTAGAAACAAGGCCTTCGTGCTGGGCGCAAGAACTCAAGAGTCATGTTCAACTTGCCATCTTAAGAAACCAAAAGTGACTGTGGGGAGGGGATGCAGTGAGGAGCCCCCTGCTCCGAGAGCCCCCGTGGGGCCCAGCGACGATGGCGGGGTCCCTTCGCCGACGACGGCAGAGGGCCCTTCATCCGTTGACGGTGGGGGATCCATCAATGATGGCGGAGGATCCACCATTGATGGCGGAGGGGTGGGGCCCTTCACTGGTGGCGGGGGGGAAGACGAGCAAAGCCGAGCTCAGCCGCCAGCCACAGGGCTGCCGAGGGCGAGCGAGTGGAGAACGAAACCGGTCACTGCTAGAGGGGGGAGGAGGGCAGGGGGAACCGGGGACGTCCAGAGCAAAGCCGTGGCTCAGGTGAGATGGGGGGTGAGGAGGGTTTCCTTTCGTTCCGCTCGGGATCGGGGTACCACCCAAACCTGACAGCACTCCGAATTAAAAGCGGGGAGTGGAGATGCGGTTGTGTGTGGGGGATGTTGTTAATAAAGGAGGGGGAAAAAAAAAAGATAAAATAAAAGGGGAAATAAAATTCAAAAAATCATGGAAGCGAAGGCACTCCAAACTATATAGATACACTATACATCGCTAGAGTTATTGTTACAATAATACAGGCCGGTACCTACTGTACAGAGTTAAAACTATATGGCTTTAAAAAGCTCGTCTACATTTTGTCTGATTATTAAACAGAATCACTGCCCTGAACGGTAACTTTTTGCTCATTAATAACAGTTCCTGGGTCCACATATTTACATACAAAACAACAAAACTCAGAATTTAAAAACAACCCAAAATAATCATGTACAAGCTTGAATTTGGTGAGGAGCTTCGTGGTTTCCTTTGTGTTTTTTGTTTTTTTTCTCTCTTTAATTTTTCCTGCGTGCTTTTTTCATTTTGTTTTTTGTTTTTTTTCTTATTTACAAAAAAAAAAAAAAAAAAAGGTTATTCAAAGACCTGGATCTAACTGTATAAAAGAGTCGCTGATCCTGCCACGATCCTTGAAAAAAGAATAAACCAAAACCAAACTCCCCGCCGGGGTGCACCGATCCCCAGCTGACACCCATACAGTGCACACACACACGGCACAGAACGGGAGCAAAGCTCTTCACTCTCCTCCGCTAGACTTCAGTGAAAGGAGCAAAAGAAGAAGAAAAAGGAAGAAAGAAAGAAAGAAAGAAAGAAAAGCCACATTTCCTGGAACGAGCAGCCATTTTTTCTCCATTAGTTTTACGTTCTAAAGACTCGGCCATCTATCTGCCTCCGAGCAGCGGCGCCTACAGGCGACGGCCCAGCGCTCTCGTCCTGCAGCAGATCCACACTGCGCCCTGCTCTGCGGGTCTCCTGCACTACGTGGACGGCTGGGCCACCGCTGAGCCCCTGCACTTACCTGTGTGAGCCGCGTTCCGTCCTTAGGACGCTCTCAGCCCTTTCAATTGTGTCACGCGGGAGGATTTTGAAAGCCTTCAGCTCTGAAGAGGCAGCATGCCTTCCTCTACAATCAGCCAGAATTTAGGGACGGCCACTGTAAAGCACAGAAATGCTTTTTTCCCCCGACAGCAAACTGATGCGGGGCATAATGTAAGGGCTTAGCGGTTTCAGGGTGGGCGTTTGCTCCTCCCTCCCCCCAAAAACCCACGGTTATCGGGCGGGACGGGGAGGGCAGGGCTTGGAGACGAGTTTCCAAAGAACCCCACGCAAACAGGGTGAAAAGCACAGGAGGGAAGGCCGTGAGCAGAGCCCCCGCAGCCACCAGGTTTGCCGGAGCTGCTCCCAGGCCACGCGAAGGGCCGCGCGCGCTGCCCCAAACCAACCACCTGTCTCAAGCCCTCGGGTCGGACAGGGCTGGTAAGCACCGAGGCGGCTCCTAAGGAGCGCAAGGCAAGGGGGGGCTCCTCCGCCTGTCCTCCCCGGGGATATTGCTTGGGATGGGGCAGAGGTGGGACCGTGCGCCGGCTCGCCCTCACGGGGCGGGGGGGGGAACCCGGAGCCTGGGCTACGACAAGCACCCGCCTCACACTTCAGTCAGACTGCTGCGAGATTGTAGACAAAATAAAAAAAAAAAACAGTGTTGTCTCTATGTATACATGTATATATTTATATAATATATATACACACACACTCATATGTAGCCAGCTTTCCTACAAGTCAGCAGGTACAATTACTGTTGATAGCACTCCGATGTGTAGTTTATTAATATTCTACCGATGTAAAAACAGAATGGCAACGTGGCAACGCGCATCAATAAATAGAGATCAAAAAAGCAAAGAGGTTAAAAAGATGAGATTTAAATACAGACTCTAGCCGTGGATTTAAAATCAGAGCTACCGTAGAATGTGGCATCCTGCGAGTTAAAGCTGCAGTTAAAAAATATTACAAAATAAACCAGTAGAAGACTGTTACAGTTCACATTATAAATCCCGGTGTCCTTTTCCTGTACATCTCGGGAAAGGGAAGCCTATTCCAATTGGGACTGGACAATCGCTCAGGCGGCGGCACCTCTCAGCCCGGCCCTCGCCATCCCCTCTGCTGCCCCGAACACAACCGCTCGCCTCCGCCTGTGTATTATATCATATAGAGCTGTGCCAGGGGCTCCTCCCGGAAGGAAGCTGCAGGTCTCTTCATCGCTAGCACTGATTTGTGAAAGGAAAGTCTGCCACTAGCAGCTCAAGCCTTAAGACACACGTAAGCCTCCCCCCCTCCCCCAGGCAGCCTATGTCCTACCATGCCAGCCGGGGCAGCTGTCAGTCGCCCGTCGGTCGGCCCGGGGCGTGGATTCGCTGGCACCGAACGCTGAGCTCTGTTGAATGACCCCTGCTAAGCTCCCGACCAAATTCAAGCTGTGCACTACATCAAAGTCCGAAACTTCACTTAAAAAGAAAATAAAAAAAGAGGTTAAAAAAAAAAAAAAAAAAAAGAACTTCAGCAGAGGATGAGGTTTGGGGGTTCTTTTTTTTTTTGTTTTGTTTTGTTTTTTTTTCCTTCTTTCCGTTGTGGGAGAGGGCATGAGGCAAGAGTCCTGGTTCTGAAGTACACAACAGCAAACTTCCAACATGAAGAGATTGTTGAGGGGAGAGACACTGGTGTGTTGTATTGCTCCGCGTTCCCTCCTCCCCCCACCTAAGTCCCTGCCCCGGACACCCTGCAGAGTGAGATACAATGAAACTGGTTCGTATTTATAGATATTTTACAAGGTTAAATAAGAACAGCAATAATAATAATAAAAAATTGAACACTAAAATGAACAGGTTGGTTGGTTGGTTGCTTTTTTTTTTTCCTCTTTTTAATTTTCTTTCCAAATGTGACCAGTGTTGCTGAGCAAGACTCAAATTACTGGTGATTTTCCTGTGCAGCTGGCTGCTTGGTACCGGTTCAGGTGGAGTTGGAGGCTGATGCTGTAGCTACACTATTGGTCTGAACTCGTTCTCCTGCATTAACATCTGCAAATGACAGGTGAGGGAAGGAAAGAAAGAAAGAAAGAACAACCAGCATTACCTCCAGAATACAGACATTTGCAACAACAGCCATGACATTTCCCGCACAGGGAAAGCCCCAAATCCCACCACCGTGCCGCCGCTGGGGCAGGACGCCCTCCGTGGGTATATAAAGAGCTATTTGCTCTGGGCAGAGCTGTGCTTTGAGTGGGACAACACCATTTCAGCACGCTAACACCCGGCTGTGTTCAGCTGTTCTGGCGGGACAGGATGTGCTCAGGCTGCCCCAGGAATGCTGACTGTGAAGCAAGGCTCGCTGGCACTGCCAGAGCCAGCACAACTGCCCAGGGCTGCACACTGGTGCTGATGTTTCCTGCCGTTAGGCCCCCTTGTAGCTAAACCATCTCCAGGAGGGATGGAGCCCCACACAGAGACAACATGCAGGACCAGGAGCTCCTGTTAGTGTGCATCCAAGGCAACTCAGAATTTGCAAAGAAATACCAAAAGGAAATTCCCCACAACTGTGTTTTCAGATGTGATCTGAAAGGAAAACAGTTGAGCCAGCTTGTAGCAAAGGGCTACAGGGAGAGTCTTCATGCTGATGTGCAGAGGCCATTCCAGAGACCATCAAGTGCTGTTACTCAGTATTTAGAACGCCCCAACAAACTGGGGCAGGCCTTCAATGGGACAGGAAAAGGAGTAAAGCAAGAGCCAAGATGCTGAGAACAACAGAACAGTACGATGGCCAGATAACCACACACAGTTGGTGTTCTCTCCGGAAAAAAAAAAAGCTTTCTGAATATTAGAAGAACTGGGAGGGGAAAAGAAAAATGCACCAACTTCATCTGGAGCCAGCCTATGCAGGATGTGATCAGCACAGCCACACAAAAAAGGAAAGACAAAAGGTGAAACATAGAATATGACAACAAATACATGAGCAGAGAAAGATACTAAGCGAGGTTTCCTAAAGAGAGCACCGTGCATTTCTCCCACTGAATTTAAGGTTAGTTGCACAGCTATCAATACTGCAACAGGAAAAAAATGATTTTTAGCTCAGTACAGAAGAGGGCAGAGTGGGAAAGCAGTGCATTTGGAAGGAACAGGGCTCGCAGAGGACAGAGCAAATTTACCAACCGATGAAGGACAGCACGACCAGCAGAAATAACAGATAGATAGGACAAAATACAAGTGGGGCTGGTGGGGTGCAGCAATGCTTCTCCAGCAGAGAAACACTGGTGAGGCATGGCAGTGGGATGATGCTAATGCAGCCCATCTGCTGTCCAGCCACTCCCACCTGACCACAGTTGGAAGTGCAGCCATGAGTAAAAGGCAATAAGGTGAATGAGAGTTCAGAAATGGAGCGCACCGGTTGAGGGACAAATTAAGTAACACAGAGATACGATGGCAACAAGAAAGGGCAATCAAACCAGCACCGGCATCCAGGAATGAAAAGGACAAGGGAGAGAGGGTGTGACACTTGTATGAAAAGGAAACGCTGTGAGGAATGCGTAGGAAGAAAGGGAAATCCTTCTGTGCACAGAGGATGCTAAACACTATGCTGGGAAAGTTTACCGTTCCCTATCCCCCCACACCAAAGTGACCCACACTCCCCCTCCCAAAGGAATGGCCACCATGATGAAAAGAAAAGAAAAGAAAAAGAAGCTCAAAGCACCATGGTAATGTGCCGACAGCAGCATGTGCATGTGAGAGATACCCACTTATGTGGGGAACTGCTCTCAAGGAGCAGCTCCCAAACCACATGTGCTTGCAAACCAATGATGACCAAGGAGATGTGAAGCGGAAACTCTGACTCTCAGCTTCTGGCTGAGTCACGCCTCAAACTGTGCCTGATGTGCAGGTAGAGATAAACCCTAGTTAATACAACATCTGTACCTGATGCAAACAGCCCAGCTAGAATCTGTAATGTTGGCAGAGGATTTCTCTGTGCAAGAACAAAAAGTGTGTGTGTTTCACTTGCTGAAATAAAACGTGTTTTTTGATCTCCTACTCCTGAAGACAGCAGAGGTTGAAACCATAATTACATTGCTACTGAGCAGAGATAAAGAAGAAAGAGGAGGGGATGGAGCTACTTCATGTAACACGTAACACATGCTCCTCTCATCGTCACACTAATGGGGCAGTTTCTGAGAAATATATCCAGCATATGGTCAGAAGGAAATAGTGATGCAGCCCCAGACCATTTACATGGGGCTTTTCACAACACTGTGTAACAGCCCACCCAGGCTAGGACAGAGCACAGGCTGCTAAGGGCTGCACTGACTCAGAACCTGCAAGAAAATGCAGCATTGTGACTCTCCAGCCTGTTGTGGATGTAGCGTTTGGGGAGAAGAGCAGGGCTTGCTCCAGCATCTCTCTGCTGGAGTGCTGGAAAAAGAGCACAACCAGAGGGTTTCTGGGCATTCTGTTACTCCTCGTCACCAGGAGAAATTGGTCCTCGGATACAGGAGAAGAAAACCTATACCTTCAGCAACACCTCTAAACTCTGCGGAAAATTTGCTTTGCCAGCTGTGCTGTTCTGGAAGCTGTGCTAGGGACTGAAGCTATGAGCTGGTATGGAGCTCTCAAGTATGGGGCAGGTGAGTGCAGCAGCCTGTGGCTTGAGGATAGGGCATGCTCTGCTGTGACCCACCCACCTGACAGCTCCGTGTGCGGCAAGGAAACCACAGCAGGGTTTAAGCGTCAGCTTAAACTTCTGAACTTCTTATAAACAGAGGGGAAAAGTAATCAATATATGCTCTGCCAGTTCAGCTGCTGCCCTTGAGGAATACCTCTACTTTCTCAGAGGGTACGTGGTGCTCCCTAGAAACATCTCAGAAAGGAAAAATTGGGCTGCAGTTCAAAGACAGAGCCACCAACTCAGTCTGAGAAAACCCATTAACACTAATGACAGCATTAGCTGGCTGGATTTGAGCACTGACAGACAGCACTGCTTTTCTACAAAGAGAGAAACAGAAGTGCAAATGGTCCAGGAGTCCACACAGGGCAACAGAGGAGAGGAGTGGAAGGATGAGAAGGGCTCGTTTTTCCTGCAGTGTCTACTGAAGGAGAAATGCTGGGCTCAATGCAAAACTGCTACGACTAACGCGTACAAGTTGCTCTCCTGTAGCTGCCACGGATGCATGAAAACTTCCTGCCCCTCTTCTGTCTAAGGAAGTAGTGCTGTCCAAAATTCTTTCAATGGAAATATCATGCTTGCACTAAATCTTATTTCACTGGAGTACTGTGGCCTTTTCAACTGCCCCACACTGGCAGGTGACACTAGCTCTAATCTGTTTTGTTGCTGAAAGTTCAGGCACACCATCTCGTTTGGGATTACACAGGATCAGCACAGCAGGATGCCTAAGACGACAACCCCAGCATCCCAGCTGGCACAGCTCCCTGCAGATGGCAATTACACCCTTCCCATCCTAGCACTGCTAACAGAGGGGTAACTGCTGCTGCTGGCTAAGCCAGAAAGAAAAATGCAGTCACACGAACAGGTAAACTGCTCAGCTTGGTGCAGCTGCACAGCTGTGAACTGTCCTCCTCCTCTGGACTGATCAAGTCAGCATCCACGTGTACAAAGCTGCACTGGCCTTTTTATCGATCATCAGTGTGATTCACAGAAAGCCAGCACACCATTTCCAGCAGGGCCAATCACTTTCAACTTCCTTTTCCTTTTTGTGCCACAGAAGTCATAGGGGATTTCTCAAACTTTATGTGAGTTTGCCAGTGCCAGAGCAGCAAGGCTTCATGCTCCCACTGCAAAGCAGGGTTCCATCAGTACAGGAAGCCTGCCTTTATGTCTCAAGAGGAAATTTACAACCAAAGTCACACTCCAGTGTCACCTCAAATTCCCCTGCACTTCACATCACGATCCCAAAGCTGCTGTTTGCACCGGGCTAGAGAAATCACTCCTGTGCATCCATCAGTTCATGAACACAATTTTCGATCATTTGTAATAATATAAGATGCGTGCAATACAGAACAGTGCTTTACACCTTATGAAAGAATTGAGACTCGTGTCACAGTCTCTGCTGCATAGCAGCTATGAAAATGACTGTGAGCGAGTAAGAGCAGCCCAACTGGATGTTCACTCTATTTCAGAGCCAGAATACCCATGTAAGCAGCTATGTTGGGTGCAGCACTGGACACACAAACTTCAGTATCAGTTCGGACTGCTAACAGGAGACAAACTATTAACGTGGACTGTGGTTACGTATAACTTGGTTTGTTCTCTTCCCTGCTCAAAACAGTTTCTGAACTCGCACTGTTTATTCACACAGGTTCACATTTTGCAGAAGAGCCTCCTGCCTGTCAGGCTGCCCTGGGTCATGTGGGAGAGCTGCTCCCATGCTGCTTTAGCCGCTATGAACTTACTGCTCTGGAATATGCAGGGGGAGGGCAAACGGGACTCTTTCAATTAGAAGTTTTTGCTCAGTGAGGCATCAGCGTGCAAAGCAAAACAGATTAACATCATCTTATATAGGACTGAATCTTAAAATCATAATTCTGCTGAAATTCCCAAGGCCTGCTGAGAGCCCCACGTGAGCACGGAACTACAAAACAGCTGTGCAGCAGAAACACAACGCTGCAAGTTGCTCAATCCTTAATTAATTTCACAGTCTCTTTCCAAACTGCAAGGTTATTTTCTGGTGAACTAAGAGTAGGATGTGCTGTCCCAACCGTGAGTACTGCTTGTGAACAGGAGGCTTACACATGTTGACATCAATAAGATAAGTGTTTTTGCTTTTCTTTTCTTTTAGTGTATTTCACATTTAGGACACTTCTAGGATTCAGGCTAATGCATTTTCCCCCTTCTGTGTACTGGAGCGGAAGTACTGGGTGAAAACAGTTTTTCTTAACCCAGTTCACTCCACAAGACTGCTGCATCTTAGCAAAGAGAGCAGCTCCTCAGAGAGGTATTAAAATGACATTAAGTGAAGGGCTTTTTCAGAAGGACTTTAAAGTCAAATTTCCTGTCTGTACTTTGTAGTTCTATCAATTTCACTACTTTATCTGTTTTTTCCTCACTTATTGAGCAACAGATGCACACAGAAGGGAAACAGAGAACATGACTATTTGCAAAATACCGCCAAGTGTACGAAACAAACATAGTAAATCCTAAAAGAGAAAATTTGCTTTCTCCTAAGCTCAAACCACATCAATTATACAGGCTCTATCTTTTACCAACTGATGCCACATTTTCAGAGAGAAGCTTATCTTCCAACTCGGCTCCAGTTGTCTAAAAGGGACCACAAAAATGCTTTCTGAACACCAGCGGCTGGACCAAGCACATCAAAATTGAAGTAACTGGAACATCAACCTTCAGACATTTTCCTGCACGACTGAGTAAGCACCCTGCACCTCAAAAGCGGGTCCCTGCCCTTCTCAAATGGGCCTGACATGTTCAAGAGACACACATGCAAGCACACCCATCTTGCAGCCTGCCTTGGGTTGCACAAGCGCAGTGAGCTTGCCTGCTGGCATGCTGACTCAGGGCTGACGCAGTGCCACGTGTGAATCACCGCGGCCACGTGTGAATCACCGCTGCCACATCCGGCAGCACCTGGGATTTGCTTTGGGAGTCTCCCAACTGATATTACCCAGCTTTTCAGGTTTCGTTGGAAACATAATACAAACTGGAGTGGCTACAGACCAACAGTGAGTTTTTAAAGAGTTTCTGACAGAAACGTGAGAGTGAGACAGAACAAAGAAAGTAGCTCAGTGCTGGCCAAAACCCAAAGTGCTCAAAGATAACACAAACAAACTCAATAAAAAGCAAGTGCAGCTACAGAGAAGAGGCAGTGAGCAAGGTGACCCAACTCCCTACCCCGACTTTTGTAAGCTTCTGCCTTTCCCAATGGGGAAAATCCTCTCCATCCGTGCTCTGCAGAGGCCATGTCTACTAAGCTAGCCACTCCTGCTCTTCCTAGGCATCATGCTCAAAGTCAGTACTAACTTTGGAGAGGCTGAAAGCTCACAATTCAGGTGCAAAACAATCCAAAATAAAATAAACATGTTTAAACAAACAAACAAACAAAAAAAACAAACAACAGGGGAGATAACTATTCTTTCATAGTGAAAGTCTGGGCAAGAGGCATCAACAAACCTATCCGCGGCCCAGGTTAGGATGTGGGTTAGCGACCACAGCTAGCATCCAGGTGACCATGAGCAGAAACCGAGCAGAAGGCAGGGCTGGAGAAGCCTGTCCTTTCCTTCCTGCTCACCCTGGGACTCCACAGAAAATGGTGCCATGGAGCAGGGGAAGCAGGCGGGCGCGCGTTCTCACCTGAGGCTGCTGTAGCGTTTGTAGGGGTTGAAGCAGCTGCTTGGTTCCGAGCATGAGCAGGGATGAGGATCGAAGCCAGAGATGGGTTACTTGACAGTTCTGGAGGGGAGGTGGAACAAACAGAGTTAGCTTGTCATTCAGAAAGAGCCCCGCATGCAGCGCAGCTCCTTGGGTTGTCCCGTAATAGGTAAGCTGGGGGCAAACGTGTGCCCTTCACAGCCAAAGGCCACACTATGCTTCTCCTCTTGGCTGACCAGCAGGGGGAAACCACAGCAATATTCAACAAGGCCATCCCCGTAGCAAGGCTGACAGGACTACAAGGGTGGTATGGGCATCAAGGAATTATTTCCTAGAGAAAGACAGTGGCTTGTGAGTTAGCAAACAACTGGTCAAGCTTGTTGCTTATCAAAAGCCTGATGATGTATTGCCTTTTGAGAACTGGAAGGATTCCCTTCACAAACCCACCTGCAATCAGTATGAATGCTGATAGCAGCCATGCTGCTTGGGGCACTGGCTCAGCAATGAGTAGCTGTCACAGTGGCTCCAAGAGCTCCAGGGGTTCAGTTCTTCAGATTGCTCAAGCTTTCTTTCTCAAGGACCTGGGAACCCAAGACCCAATCTTAAGGCAATCTCTTTGTGCGTGGTCAAGATGAGGTGCTGTCTCCTCTAAAAGTACAGGGACAGGCAAAGGGAATGGGATTGCCAGGTAATTTAAATGGACAACAAAATGACACATCCATTAACCAAGGAAAAAACAGCCATGGCTTTTAGGCTCCAAATCTAATACAGCTTCAGCGTGTATCAAAATGAGAAACAGGCATCTTAAGACCACTGCTGTGGGAGGGTGAAGGGCAACACTCTGCCAACAACTGACAATCTTCTGACAGCCTCCGAAGAGAACTGACTGTCTCACAGAAGGTGGTATGGAGCCAAGACAAGACAGGTCCTGTCTGCCTCAGCATCAGGAGTGACTGTCTCCTGAGAAAGCAACATCCGGTGGGAAGGATGTGAACAGTCACCTCATATGAGGATGACTTACGACTTCTGGGGCTTCAAAGGCTTTTGTACGCAGTCTCACATTGATGGAGTTTGTTTTTAAGGGACCATTTCTCTTCCTTAGCACAAGCTTTAAATTTAGGGCCTAAAAGGACCAGTGGTCTAGTTAATGATTTTTTCTCCTTTAAGTTCATTTTCTGCTAGGAAGGGAAGATGCAGACAACTCTCACTTGTTCATAAGCTTCTTATCAATGCATATTTTGATACTGTATTTAAGCACTTATGAATACAAGTTCCAGTCTGGAACCAAACAGAAATTGCTACATTACCTGCAACCTATCAAATCTATCCACTATAACATTACATTCTGGACCTGGTCTTTCCATAAAGCTTCAATAATCAAAACAAGTGTATAAATACAAATCCTCAAACTCATATGGGAATAACGTAGAATTCATATATTCATAATATCATTCAGAATTCCTAAGTCCCCTTTTTATGGAAAAATAAACTGAAGAAACACGAATCCTCCAAAATCAAAGCCAAACACAGGTGATAAATCCATACTTGAATCCTGTACTGGCTATTAGCTGCCCTGTGGAAGAAAATCTCGCTACTCCAATATCTTTGCCAAAGCTGTTTCTCAAATCTGTTATTATGGGGAATTTGCCATTCTCCTCATTATTTTTTAAAGTTTCTGTTACCCGTGCATTCTTTCCTGTTCATCACTGGCAGCAGTAAGGGACTGCTGCCCAAAGAGAAGCAGTGACAAAGCATCAAGGAAACTGAATGACATTTGCTACCTTTTGGTGCTAAGCAGTGCCTCAAGGATGCACAACTATCCTCTGTAGCCAGAATCCTAAGGCCAAGCAGCCAGCTGACCTGGCAGAAAAATACTGCTGCAATGGCACTTCAGACCCAGGCTGATTCCTCCCATACTTTCTTGTAGCACTGCCAGAACATGTCCTTTCACAGCACCAGCTATGGTGAGCATCCTACTTTTTTTAGTTGTTGCACAAATGTTTCTCTGAAGCTACCTCAAAGAATGTGCAGAGACTACAAGGCTGATACTGCTCACTTCTACAAAAACCTCATGCTGTCTTAACTGGTATGGAGTTTCTTAAGTTCAGCATGCTTCAAGTGTCTTGGTACTTCACGTAGAGAAGCGTGCCAATTCAGGCAACAAAATCAACGCAAATGCAACTGATTTGGCTGGAGTTAAACAATAACTTAGCTTCAGAATTTGAATTTTTGTTCTGCTGTATCTTTGTGGCTGTCACATCTGTGAGAATGAGGCATGTCAATGCAGAGCAAAAGGTCTGAGCTGTGGTACTGACAGTCCATTCTCAGTGACTTCCGTCACAATCTATGGACAAGCTGTGGAATTGTAGCATGCTTATCTAAATCAAACTTGCAGTTCAGGGTTGTGGTAATTTCAACCAGTTACGGCTGCAAGAAGGTATTGTGATCAAGGCAATGCAGATAAAGATTTCAATATCATTACGTGAACAGAGCAGTGATACCAAATAATTTATGAGAGCTAATTCTGGTTCACATTAGCTGGGGAAACACCTCTCCTCCTCCTCATCAAATCTTGACACCTACAGCCACTCTACACCTCCAGTAAGGACCTAGAATAAAAACATCCAGTTGTACCAGAACACCAGATTATCTTCATTCCCCAAACACAATAAAATGCTTCGCGCTGGGAAATGATGATACCGAGAGCACTGAGCTGTTTAATATTTCAATGCTCCAAGAACGCCTTGGAGAAATTAGTTTTGTACCATTTACTTGGTCACAGTAACAAACCTTCTGCGTAACAAGCTTATATAGCAATTTCTCTTCAGAGCAGAAGAGTGCTGGAATCAACACAAGTTTCATACTCCTCTTTCTGTACCTCATCACTGAGCATACCCTAAACAGAAATATCATTTCTAGGTGACACTCAAATGGTCACACAAAGGATTTCTGGACACACTGAGACTGAGTCTGGACAGAAATAAAGTCTTTCTTTAAAATTATATTTATTTTTAAAGAAAAAATAAAAACCCTTTTTTTTATAATTAAAGGTCTAAAGTCTTTTTTTTTTTTTTTGCTGATTGAAAAACTCCAGGCATGAAAGTGCTTGTCATCAAGGAGCAATGACAGCTGCTTCTAAGTGCTGAATCACAGCAGTCTTCAATGGCTAACTAATATGGACAGATAACAACATTTGTGACCCAGCAGAATCACTGAGATGCTGTAAGAAATTTAGTAAATGGTAGTCATTTTACAGGTTGTTTGAAAATTCATCTTCTAAGAGAAAAAAAAAATATGCTTTCAGTGCTTTCTGTCTTGCAGGTCTAGGAGTCACTGAACTGCAGCACTGGCTACTACAGATGCTTCCTTGGGCATGATAATTTTTTTAAGCCCTAATTAGCACATATCATTTGTTTTTATGCTAAGAAAAACGTAGAGACAAGACAGTAAGAATGATCAGATAAAGCTCTCATCTCTACAGAAGGCATGCACGTGCCCCAGAACCACTGCTGGCAGCCAAAGACCATGATCTTTATCTGCCATATACACTCCATGCTTTTTTCTAGACCACTGCCTAGGTCAGCAGATTCGGTACGATGCCTAAGTTCTTTCTGAAAATCAACCGAGTACAGTAACCATCAGATCTATATTGTTATTTCTAACAGCTTTGTTTTCAAGCCTTCTCCACCTCCCACTCTATGGGTTTCGGTCAACTGGCCGTAGCCAAATAAAACACTTCCTTTAAAATTTAATATTGTCTGTTGAAAACAAATGTCATACAAAACAAAAGGACATCTTTCACTACTTTCAGAATTACCAGAGATGACATAAGTTATCAGCATATCTGATTTCCAAAGTCCTGATCCGTTTCCCAAATGTGATTTCTGCTTTGGATTAGTCACTCTGATGGCGCCATTGCGTAGTCCAGCTAAAGACTGATAACAACATAGCCACAGGAGCAGAAAGAAGCTCTTTGTGTATCCTCAGGTCATAATCGGTACTGCTGCTAGACAGGACCTACCACTGCATATTTATTAACGAAGGTCTTAAAAGCATTGAGATAAGCTATTTACTTATTCTTAAAATTCTGTGGCTTTTTTTTTTTTTTTTTTCCCCGGCTTGTGACATGCAACACATCTCATTTGGAAATGTATTAATGGCCAACCTCTCTCCTGCATTCTCTTTCCAGATGCTAACGCTGGCACCTGTCAGTGACAGCAAACTGCTTTTTTGAATCTTAAGGATTTCTTTTCCCTGGAAGCAATTTCTCCTGCCATTCCCAGGAGTCACTGTGAGAGCACATCAACTCTCTAGGATGGCAAAGGAAGAGTTTACTTGAGGATTAGATTACTCAGCAGTTTCCACACTGCCTAGGGGAAACCAGGGACAAATTCCCAACACATGTATTTATTTTTTCTCTAAGGATTTTTAAAGTACTTACTACAGATCTTTCCAATCCTTTTTTAAACCCTTGTATTCATGTAGTAGATTTACCTTCTGCAAGGCAGCCATTCAGAACAAGTTCATGCTAGGGCACATTTCAGCAGATGGACATCACATGCACTAAAGGATTTGAAAAACTACACTGATGCTAACCGAGCCAAAAGGTATTTTAGATTTCCAGCAGAAAATGCGCACCGATCTATTTTTGCTCCAAGGGTGAGAACTTGCAGCTAGTCACTTAAGATGAAAATGACGTGCTGCAACATTAATCACTAATGTACTCGGATGCCATATTTTTCATGTTCCCTGTCTCGGAAGACAAAACTGTTCTACAAAGATATCAGTTTTGTATTTCTGATTTCTGTAGGAAAATATACATGAATGGTTTTAAAATCTGATACTGGTCTGGGTTCAAATAAAAAAGCTTGCTGTCTGTCATTTTTATTGTTTCTGATTTACTGAGTCAATAAGATGCCAGATAAACTCTACAGTACATAAAACCTGGACAGTGAAATTTCTGCATTTATCTCATATCCAAAACCAACATAGGCAGCAACACTACAAACTTCCCTGCCAAACTTAATACCCACTGCTCCTCAACATGGCATTGCAGGCATGAAGGAGTAGGAACATCTCCAAAAGGAAAAACCGATTTCCCTGGTCACTGAGTACAGTATTCCACACACATACATCAGCTAGACTGCAGACACTGAACTGCAAGTGTAAACCTTTTGGTTTTTAACTTTCGAGAATGTGATGTGTGCATCACAGCAAACATTTATCCCAGCGCTCCCTAAAGCAGGGATCCTCAACGCCTGCAGGCTACCTTGAGTGGTGAAATTGAAGAGTGCAGGTTTCTCTCGCCCGTTTGGTAACTTGACATTTGGGTCCCGTAGTTCATCGAAGAAAGAGTGCGCACAGGCCTCCAGGGGAGTCAGGCGGGCAGTGGGGGTATACTCCAGCAGACGGCTACATAGCGCAATTGCTTCTGGTGGAGTGCGGGGCCGGAAGACCTGCAAAAACCAAGCAAGGAGAAACAGGTTGTCTGGGTATGTCCCTCCTCTTTGCTGAGCAGCAGCAAGCCAGAGCAATTAAACCTCTCGTTGCCCAACGCGCTGGAACAAACTTGTGTTTGCAGGAAACAACGTCCTCCAGCGAGGATGGGAAAATCCAATTCCTGGGGTTGAGAAAGGGTTAATTGCCAAGCTTTGCACTCAGTGAAGGAGCAATGCCAGCAAGAGACTTCATGGGAGCACACTCAGAGAAACAACTCCAAGAATGAAGGGGGAACTCATTCAAAAGTCATGACAAAAACACACAGGTGCTACCAGCCATGCACATGGGGTGGGAGTGAAGGTGGGGAGAAAGGGTTCAAATGAGCAGGATTCACTGAATGCAAAAATTGAATAGGGCCCCACTATTTTTTTTTTTTTCTTTTCATTTTTCTTTTCATTTTTTGCTAGTGAATGAAGTCTTACTAACATGGACTTTTGTAGGCAGTAGGTCAAGATTGTTGCTATGGAGGCTGCTGTTCAACTTTGGAGAACAACAAGGGAAGCGAGGGTGGGGTGCAGGAAACGTCTAGCTCTAACTTGCAGGTTTCTCCTTCCTTAACCTTATTCTGGCAAGTCATTCTTATAATGGGATAACTCCTGCACATCTGGTATTTCTAAGGCTGAAAGCTGTGTCAAGAAAACCAACTATTCTATTCTAAAAGACTTTTACCTGGGCTGATGATAACGCAGAGCTCACAGCAGTTCCTCACTGCAGCTTTGAGTTACACCTCTGAGAATAGCTATACACACACCTGAAAACGCTCCCATCCTCCTCTCTTCTTACATAACAAGGAAAATAGAAGGTTATCATGTAGGTGACCTGGATGGCCTCTCACTATATTGGACCTCACTATGAAGTCAGGAAAGGAGGCAAGAGACTAGTGTGGCTGAACAGGACCTGCTGGTCAAAGTGGAAAGCAAGAAGACAATGCACAAGCAGTGGAAACAGGGACGAGTACTGTGGGAAAAGTATAAGGAAGCTGTTAGGCCACATGGGGATAGCGTAAGGAAAGCCAAGGCCCTACTTGAACGAAACTTGGCAAGGGGTGCCAAGAAGAACAAGAAAGGCTTCTACGGGTACCGTAATCAGAAAATGAAAGTCCAAGAGTCACCTCTCACTAGTGAGTGACACAGGCAAGGTAGTAACAACAGACAAGGAGAAGGCTGAGTCACTCAACAACTTTTTTGCCTTGGTCTTCTCTGATAACTGCCCGTCACACAGACCTCAAATAATTGGTTTGGAAGGAGGGGAATGGGGAAGCGATGCCCCTCCGGTTGTGAGCAAAGACCAGGTTCATATCTGAGGAACCCGAACATCCACAAGTCTGTGGGTCCTGATGAGATGCAACCTAGAGTGCTGAGGGAACTCATGTAGTCACCAAGCCACTCTCAATGCTATTTGAAAAATCATGGCAGTCAGGTGAAGTCCCTGGAGACTGGAAAAAAGGCATCATATCCATTTTTAAGAAGGGTAGGAAGGATGACCCAAGGAACTACTAATCTGTTGGTCTCACCTCTGTGCCGGGAAAAATCAAGGAGCAGATCCTCCTAGAAGCTTTGCTAAGGAGCATGGAAGACAAAGAGGTGATACAGGAGAACCAGCATGCCTTCACCAAGGGCAAATCCTGTTTGACCAACCTGTCATCAATGATGGTGTCACTGCATCAGTGGACAAGGGAAGAGCCACTGATGTCATCTATCTGGACTTCAGTAAGACCTTTGATATGGTACCCCACAACATCCTTCTCCCCAAATTGGACAGATATGGATTTGATGAGTGGACTATTTGATGGACAAAGAACTGGCTGCACGATTGAACCCAGAGAGTGACTGTCAATGGCTCAATGTCTGGATGGAGATCAAAGATGAGCAATGTTCCCCGGGGGTCAGTGCTGGGACAGATACGCCCCAATATCTTCATCAGTGACACTGACAGTGGGGTTGAGTGCACCTTCAGTAAGTTTGCAAATGACACCAAGCTGTGGGGTGCAGCTGACATGTCCAAGGGATGGGATGCCATCCAGAGGGACCTAGACAGGCTTGAGCAGTGGGCCCAGGAGAACCTAAGCTTCAACAAAGCCAAGTGCAAGATCTTGCACCTGCATCAAGGAAACATCCACTATCAGTATATGCTGGGGGATGAAAGGATGGAGCACAGCTCTGCCACAAAGGCCTTGGGGATACTGGTGGATGGCAGCTGGACACAAGGCAGCACTCTGCCCTCTCAGCCCAGAAAGCCAACTGGATCCTGCATCAAAGGAAACACGGCCAGCAGGGTGAGGGAGACGATTCTGCCCCTCTGCTCTGTGCTGGAGACACCTCACCTAGAGTACTGTGTCCAGATGTTAAGTCCTCAGTACAGGAAATACACAGACCTGCTGGAGCGTGTCCAGGAGGGCCACAAAAATGATCCAAAGGATGGAACACCTTCCCTACGAGAATAAGCTGAGAGAGCTGGGGCTGTTCAGCCTGGAGAAGAGAAGGATCCAACGTGATCTGGTAGTGGCCTTTCAGGATCTAAAGGGGAGCTACAAGAAAGAAGGGGACAGACTCTTTAGCAGGGTCTTTCAAAGGACAAGGGGAAAGTAAAGAGAGTAGATTTAGGTTGGATGGAAGGAAAAAGTCTTTTACAGTGAGAGTGGTGAAACACTGGAACAGTTTGCCCAGAGATGTGGTGGAAGTCCCATCCCTGGAGACATTCAAGGATGGGATGGATCAGGCTCTGAGCACCCTGATCTAGCTGTGGTGTCCCTGTTCATTGCAGGGGAGTTGGATCAGATGACTTCTAAAGGTCCCTTCCAACCCTGAGGATTCTGTGATTCTATGTTACAGGTGATGCACAGGCTGCAGAAAAGGCAGCAGGCTTGGGGTGAGTGATAAGTTCTAATGCCAGCAGTTTTGATAAAAGCTGAGCTAATTCAAAATGCTCTTGCACCACTGCAAGCAAACACATATCATGCAGCACCTAGGAGAAATTAATCGGTGCATGACATGCTAACTGTCTGCAGTTAGGAACTTGCACAGGCACTCCCTGGGCAGGCTGTAAGCCAGAGAGTGCGCTCTGGTGAATGGGAATTGGACACAAGTCCTCCAGGGGTGCTGGAGAGCACTCGTGTGAGTTCCACACATGCTGTGCTATCTCCTGTGCCCAGGACTCAAGGAGTCAAAGTGATTTCCGTTTGTTTCCCTGTGGTAAATAGTGTAAATAAGCATGTCTTGAGGTAAAACCACTGAAGTCTTCTGATATTTACTGAGAGGTCTCGCTCTTCTATCTTCTTTACTAGTGTTTTAACAAGCTTGATTTAGCACAGCTTGAAACTGAAATACTTCATATTCAGCTGTGTTTTTCCCTCGGGACAGCTCACTTATCAGCCACTATACAGATTTAAAAAAAAATAGATCATTCAGTTTTTCCTTTAGGAAAAGATGACGAGTCCCTGTCTGGAGGGCATCAACAGGCAGGCTGAGCAACTGACCTGCTGTCTGTAAGAGGAGTTCTCTCGTCTGTCTAACTCTTAAGCTCTTTTTGGCAGTGAAACCCTCACAGCCTCTTCCTAAATTCGGCCTGCCCCTGAATGAGCAGCCAGGCATCCAGGGC
Organism: Alectoris magna; assembly: GCA_030625065.1. NCBI lineage: Eukaryota > Metazoa > Chordata > Aves > Galliformes > Phasianidae > Alectoris > Alectoris magna. Next base: position 116,487,190 of record CM060560.1, read on the forward strand.
AGGCAGTGCCTGAGGGCCGCCCTCGCTGGTCCAGAACCAGGGAGGGGAAAACCCAAATTACTTTTGAGTCCTCACTCAGCTTCCCCCCTCATGATGTAGTGATTAACACTTAGAAAGAGTTGCACGTCTAAGCCTATCTCCTCCTCATTACCTTGCGGTAAAAAACATTTGCCTGTCTGCTGCTTCAGGGATGTTCGCTCAACTCAAATACCCCTTCTAGCATTCCTCTCCTTTTTTCAAGGCTAGGCCTAGTAATTTGAAAAAATGTTTCAGTACATACCCGTACTCCTGAGGTGAAATGTCCTGTTCCTGACGAGTCCTAAAGATAATGCAGTGAAATAATCCAAACAGGGGGAGTCAATCCAAATGAGAATAGTTCAGCAAGGAAAAATATATCCAATATTATAAGAAATCCATGGTGTGGGAGACATAGAAAATGTTTATACAATTAGAAACTTTAACATCAGTCTCCATAGCAGCAAGTCCAACTTCACCACAGTGTATGCCAAAAAATTGATTGTGCAATGGTGAGGCATAGTATAGAAACATTATTCTATTAAATTTATGTTCCAATGCCAGTGCATTCACTAAAAAAATAAAATAAAAAAAAAATTGAAATCAAAACTCGAACTAAAAGGGTAATTGAAATTCTCATCATAAAGAATTTTCAGTCTTTGGTCCTGGGTATAAATGTCCACAGACAATGGGTCCGAATTAGTTTGTCTCCAGAAGTGCATCCCGCTTGTAAATCTGTCCCAGAGACACAATGCAAACTTTGTTTTTCTGAAAAAAAGCCAAACCCCTAGCAATTCATAATTGGTGCTGAAAAGAAAATAAAAATCTGGGCTCTGTCCTTCCAATTTGGATGCTTTCAATTTGTGTGAGCTATGGGTGCCTCAGGCCGCCGCGGATTATTCTCCATTTTGGATTGACTTCCCCCACCACTGGAGTTTGTTTGCTGATGTGATCTCTTTAGGATTCTTCAGGAACTGGAGATATCACCTCAGGAGTGCGGGTATGGACTGAATTTCGTTCTACTACGGGTCTTTCCCCCTCATATCGTCGCACCCATTGATTAAGAAATTTTCCCTCAATTTGTTACCCCCTCTCCTTTGGACTAACACGCTAAAACTAAAAGCGACCCCCCACTGCGTCTTCCAGCTCTTCTGATCCCACGCAGCCCCACCGGGAAGGCTGACAAATTCACCCACCGAGAACTACACTCGTGTGGAGCCGGGGACGGTCACTGCTAGGCAGGGGACAGAGGGCAGGGCTCCCTGCTAGCTGTGAGCCCCCTGGCCGTGGGGTGCAGCCAGAGCTTCGGGTCTGGGTAGTTCTCAGTGAGGGAATGGAGGTAGCAAATAATCCGCGGATTATTTTTTTAGTCTGCGGACTAAAATTTAGTGCACGGACTAAAATCCGGCCCTTCGGAGCAAAGTCTGTCTCAGTTTAAGGTACATCTGGGTGAAAGCAAAAGAAATAAGAAATCATAAGGGAAATAAAAAGGAGAAAAGGAAAAAGAAAAAAAAAAAGAAACCAACAAAAAAAAACCAACAAAAAACAAAGAAGGAAAAAAAAGCTAAGTGCACAAAGTAAAGTGTTTGGGCAGACTACCATTTAGTATGCAGACTAAATATGGCCGGGCAAAATGCACAGCAAGTCCACAAACAAAACCAAAAATAAAACACTGACAGGAACTTTTAAAGCAATCAGATACTACCCCACCGGCGCAGCAATTCATTTTTCTAAAATGAAACAAGACCTTTGGTAAGGCTATTTGTCCACAGGCGGGACCGAAGGCTCAAGTTTTCATTTTAAAAAATGAACCTGTTTTGGAGATAAACAAATGCAAAAAAAATAAAATAAAATAAAAAGGCTTCACATACAGTATTCTTCAAGGAAAATTTGCACTTGCGTAACTCAAAACCTCTTAAGTTTCTGCAAAGCAATGAATTTCAGGCTGAGACCCAAGTCACTGGCTCTTTTTGGATGAGTTACAAAATCTCTGCATGGTCATGTAAAATGGAAATGCTGACTCATCCAAAACCACAGCTTTTGGTGTTTTCGTTTTGTTTGTTTTCCATCAGATTCCAATAGATGAATACCTCACCAAAAAGCTGAGGGACCAGCACAAGTCCGTTCCGTGTTCAGGCATGCTGGTGATGCTCAAATGCCCATGACTTCAGGCAGTGAGGCCAGGCAATCGCCTATTTCCTTCCTGCATTACGCTGCTATTGGTGTGATCTCTCTCGTGCAGCTCCCTGTCCATTTTTCAGGAATCACCACCATCTCCGATAGTGCAAAATGACTGTCAGGTCTAAATGCCCCAGGTACAACACCGGGCTTTCAGCCCCAAATGACATCAATTTAGAAGAAGCCTTTGTGCATTAGCAGAGCAAGTCACTTACTGTGTCTCTGATTTGAAATGCTTCCTTCTAGGGTAGTAGAGTTCACAGCCTTTCTGAATTTCAATTTTTATTTTTTTATCCACAGACATTGCAAGTAAAAGAATGGGAAGCACAGGATGCTCTATTTCACTGCACCTGCATCAGCATTCAGCCCTCAAATGAAACCCCACAAGGCAAGAGTTGAGCACTGTTTCAGCAGAATGCCTGGTCTGACTTTCAGCTCATTGACTTGCCATGCACAACATGGAGCTCCGCCGCCTTGGTCTAATTACGCATCCAAGCTCCACAATGTTACAGCAAGGTGCTCTTCCAGCCAGTGCGTATTAAAAGACATTGCTCCTGCCATCACCCGCCGTGTGTTTTGCATGCAGATCGCGAGTCCTGCTAGCGTGCTGTGCTCCTAAGAGAGCAGAGCCTTATTAAAACGACATCTGTTGCTAACGCATCAAGCCGGTGACACCGCAGTTAGAAATTTCCCTGCCAGCTCCGGAGCCCTGTGCATTTTGCCAAGAACCACCCACAGCCCCGCTGCAGGCCGACAGCCCGCGTACATCCCTCTTGGTCCGTAAGCACATTTCGATGGCACATGCCCCAGGCTGGGGAGGAGGGGATAGAGCCTCTCTGAAAACACGTCAGTACTAAGGAACAGGGAAAGCTCCTCCTGTTTGCAAGCCATCAAAACTGTCAGATGTAGGACACGACCCCTCAAGTCAACTTGTTTGAAATGCAATCGCACAATACCATCAGCACAGCTTCACAACACGAAGCAGTATTTCAGTCACGCAAGTGAAACATAATAAGCTTTATGAGAAACATGATGTTCATAAACAGAGAAGGAAAAGGAGGAGACACATGCAAAGCAGCAATGTCTGGATTGAGCTTCACCCAAACACAAGGAAACACAAAGCTAACGCTGAAATCCTGCTCTGAGGATCGGTCTTGTCCCAAGAGGCTGGGAATTTTGGAAGGGGATTTCTGAAATACACCAGTTTTCTATTTTTGAAGTGCGCAGAACTTACATGATGCAAATGAAGATTAAAATCAGTCCACCTTCTCTGATTGAATCCCTATGCATTTTTGCTTAAAAGCCTCTCAAAAACAGCTAACGTCTTAGTAGTCAAAAATCCCTGCTGATGGTACTTCCCCAGCCAGAGGAATGAAGACAGAAGGGTTAAGTGGCTTACAAACGAGCCGACACAGAACTGGGAACAGAACCAGAAACCTGTCTGCGGTGCTCCTTCTTGCTGAGACCACACACTTGTTATTGGGCTAATTCCATTGAGGTCCCACCAAACCAGCACCGAGAAGCCTTTATTAACCAGCACATGCTTGGCTTCTAGCAAGCTCTACAGGCGAGCAACACAGCCAAGCGGAACAAGCTCCCCTTCTCCTCAGACAGAACTCGAAAAAAATCTGCCTCTGGAAATGATCCCAGTCTCAGCAGGACAGCCACAAGGAACAGCTTCGGCAGATGTGTTGCAATAGGACAGCAGAACAGACACTATGCTGCAGAAGACCTGTTAAACTTAGCATTTGATTGCTGTATTGCACTCATGCAAATCACGTCTTAATATTAAAGAATGCTCACTTATCTGTCATTACGTAGTACTTTCTTTACTGCATACAAATGGGGCTGTGAGGCAGGGCAATTCATCACCTACACAACCTGGCCTCTGTTCTCATGCATTAGATGGAGATAAGAGATTTACACTATCCAAAAATCCTTTGCTCCTACAAAGGGATCCGGAAAACACGAACTTGGCAGAAAAACCTGGCTTTCTCTTCTTTCTTTTAAGTTAGTCTCCCACAGAGCTGTTTTCACTCTTTGCTTGGAAACTCATTACACATCAAATATAAAGTAGAACTGTACTCTTCAAAAAGAACCAAGGTTTCACAACAGTCAATCAATCACCTCTAGACCACACCGGAAAAGGAAGTCCTGCCCTTCTCCTGGCCCTGCAAGTCTGCCCTATTCTCTTGTCCCAGTGCGTACAGTTGGGCCTGAATGAGCAGTCAGATAAGAAAGCTAATCCAAATCTTGAGTAACGTGCTTGTTTTTTTTCCTCCCCCAAGACGTTTTTGCTACCGTATAAACAAGAATGCAAAAGGACGGCACCAAGAATAAGCAGGAAGGAACTGAAAGGCAGACCCCGCTTCATGACAAACTTGAGCTAAATATGAAATTGCACCTAAGGAAATATCTAACCTCCATTCTACTTCTGTACATCTACAAAAGATCAGGCCCCAAACTTGGAAGAGTTTGCCACTTAATTTCAAATGCAAGTTCACCAATGTAGTCTTCTGACAGAAGAATTTCCATTTTCTTTTGTCATCAGTTATAATTAGGAGTGACAAAAGAAGCTATTTATCCTTTTTACTGCTTGGTATTCTTTCTTGAATCTACAATATGAGCAGTCACTTGGATGTATTACAAGCAAAACAATCTGCTTAAAAGCCAGACAAGAACCAGGAGAGCAGGAGTAGGACAGGATGAGGACACGAGGCTGATTTGGGAGGGTGGAAAAAAACAGTCATGAGAGAGACCAGACTGCTTATGTCCCAGTCCCATGGTGAGGGGAAGGTGACTGCCTGCTGCAAGTACAGCAAAATTCAACAATTAAGGACCAGCGAGCAGAGTGGTAAAACGCACACAAAGACTAAACACACAGACACACCCAATGCACACAATATTCAATCTAAAACGTATGCCCAATACTTCATAGTATTAGCGAAATTATAGAATCACAGAATTGTTTGGGTTGGAAGGGACCTTTAAGATCATTTAGTTCCAATCTCCCTGCTATTGGCAGGGCCACATCCCCCCTAGGCCAGGTTGTTCAAAACTTGCCAGAAACACCCAGAGAGCAGACCATCACACCAGGTACTTTCAACAGAAGACCTCCTTGTAGAATTTCAAATGTAATTTATTTGTAATACAGCATACAAAGGATTGGAATCCTTTTAAATGTAATCCAAACATACTTCTGCAAACCAGACAAATTTCCCTGAAACATTTTAAAACAACAGTGAGAAAGCTCCTGTGTCAGAGAGCCTACACGAGGAGTGACTTTTTTTCTCTAAACATCCTGATAAATAGCTGCCTGGAAGCTTTTTCACACAAAAAATAACTCTAACTGGTGAGTCCTCCAGTTATAACTAGATCACAAAAATAACAGCCTTCTAAATACAGTATCTTCAGTAATTCTTTAACCTAGATGACAAATGTTTGTGTTATCGAGGTTGAAGCTTTCAAAATTGAAGTCCTGCTGGCAACGACTTACAACACTCTAGTTACACACATAACAAAAACTACTTGCCCTTTCCCCTTTCCTGCTGATTAGACTGCACTTCTGCATTGACAGTTCAGAAGTGCTTTTCTAGTCAATATTTTCAATTCTAAAATAGAGAAACTTCAAGAGGATGGACACTTCTGTATTCAGTAGTCTTAATTCTTTAGTGAATTGTTGTCTTTCATCTTTTAATGCTTCTTTTTCCTCTAATGTCAAATTATTAAAGGTCACTGCTATATCAGGCTGTAATTTATTAAGGTTTAATAAATTATGAGTGTGTATTTTATGAAGTTGCTAATGCATGGCTACATTGATCAAGCAGCAGTAAGTTTATTTATAACCACGTTTTATAATGCTTAACACTTTTTTTTTTTTTAAACTGATGTTACAGGTGTCTGTCAAATAAGCAACTCTTCAAGAGTACATATAAACAGTGCCATAATATGAGGTAAGATCCTCTGCCTTGATTCTTTGCGGTTTTTATTGGAGCCTTTTTTTATAAGACCCCTCTAGTTTGGAATTCTGCAGTTCTGGATTAAAAACTTGTACTACTTGGCTGTTTTAGAAACTTAGTTAAAATGTTACGTGCTTGATAAATATTGGCTTAAATTTTATTACTTATTTATTTCAGCAAAGCTTTTGATACTGTTTCTCACAGTATCCCTCTGGAGAAAATGTCCAGCATGTAGCTGGACAACAATATGAGGCTGTGGAAGAATTGGCTCATGGGTCAGGCTCCAGAGGTCGTGGGGGTCACATTAGGCTGATGGCCAGTCACTAGCGAGGTCCCACAGGGTTCTATTTTAGGAGCAGTTCTCTTCAATGCTTTTCTAAATGACCTAGATGCAGGACTCAAACACATAATAAGTAACTTACAGATGATACTAAGTTAAGACGAACTGTTGACTCCCCAGAGGGTGGGGAGGCTTTACAGAAAGATTTTGACAAACTGTAGGGCTAAGCAACCATCAACCACGTGAAGTTTAACAGCAAGGGCTAGATTCTGTAGCGGGGAAGGAGCAATCTTGAATATATGTACAGACTAGGGGATGAGAGGCCAGAGAGCAGCGCTGCTGAAAGGAATCTGAGGGTTCTGCCTGATGGAAAGTTGAATCTGAGCATCAGGCCCAGCACTGTCAGCCGGGCTGGGGGAGGGGTTGTCCCGCTCTGCTCTGTGCTGTGTGGCCTCACCTGCACTGGGTGTAGCTGTGGGTGCCACAATAGAAAAAGGACATGAAACTGTGAGAGAGCATCCAAAGGAGGGCTACAAAGATGTGTAAAGTTCTGGACGGTCAAGTGTGTGAGGAGGCTGAGGTCCTGCAGTGTGCTCAGCGCAGAGCAGAGGAGCTGAGGGCAGGCCTGATGGCGGCTGCAGCTCCTCACAGGGAGCGGAGGGGCAGCGCTGAGCTCTGCTCTGTGTGACAGCGACAGGGCCCGAGGGAACGGCATGGAGCTGTGCCAGGGGAGGGGCAGCTGGGGGTTACGGACAGGGTCTGCACCACAGGGTGGTGGGCATGGCCCTGAGTGCTGGAGTGCAAGGAGTGTTTCGATTCCACTCAGACAGGGTTTGAATTTTGGGTAGTATTGTGTGGGGCCAGGAGTTGGACTCAACGATTCCTTCCAACTGGAGATATTCTAGGATTCTGTGATAATTTACATGGCTTCCATGCCTTCGGATATTATACCAATACAGCTGGGTAAGAAAGAGCAATCCTAAGCATTACTATCACTTACTGAAATCTTTCATGGCTCAAAAGCAAAATGTTGAAAGGAAAGGATCTTTAGAAGTAAGCGTGGATGAGTACCTTCGCTAACACTGTGCTGGATAATCCATTTTTACTAATTTAGCACTTGTATAACAAGAAAAGTACAGATTACATAAATGAAGCATCAGGTCACTCAACTGCAGCAAACTGGTTTAAATGCTACTGTGCACCCAACTGATGTCTAGAAGAATGCGTAGAATGAGTTGAGAATAAGAAGCCATAGAAGCCATAGGGCACAACAGAACTGTGCTCTAATGCAGAATGCAATGCTATCTCCTGGCAAGCTCCGCTGAATTCTTTCATATTGACTTGGTTTCACCCATGTCTATTTAGTATGATGAAACATATTCATGTAGGTATAATGCGTATAAGTAGAAGGAACACTTGAAGCTTGCATTTGCTGAAAGGTCTCTGTTGTGACCACCAACTGCATACAGATGATTCTTAAGACTATTCAGGCAGAAGACAAGTTGCATAGCTAATTTCGATGTTTAACTCCATATGCTATAGTACATCTCAGCACCCCTTTCCCACTGCATATTAGTTTAATCCCTCAAATCCAGATCACCCTCACTGCAGAAATTCTGATGCAACCACAGAATTCGGTGCTAGAAGGCTTTTGGGCTTGTTCTTGTGACTTGACTTCTACCACAGTACAATTTGAAAGGGAAGAGACCAACTCTCAGGGATTTAATTTGTCCTATTTTTGTTTCCAGTTAACGTAAGACACTAAAAAGCACCACTGGATTTACAGACCTCTCATACTATTATTAATCACTTAACCAATCCACAGAAACTAGGATATGGAAATATAAACCAGGAATTATTGGGGAAAATGAGAACTGAAGTGGTGCATAAAACATTTATACGATAGATTCTTCAACAACACATCTGGCTTGGCATATACCCACTAGATACATGACCAGCTGTCATAAAGACCCTTGATTAGCTCTAGCTAGTTTATCCAGGGTTTCTACCACCACAGTGCATTTGGTCATCAAGAGTCTGACTTGGACATGTGCACAGCTAGGAATAAGATCCTTTCATACATAAAGAATATAGCAGAGGAAAACCTGAACCATTAAGGTATGATGACAACATTCTGCAACTACGTCAGATATTTCTCAAGAAAACATTAACTGTCAGGCATCAGTGCTTAAAACTTGATATTTAACTTAAATCACAAGCTTGAGGGTAATTAAATGATCAGTTTTTACCACTTTTCAAATAAAAATATCTACCATTCCTCCACATGCGGAGGACAGCTTAACTCTGCGGCCATGAACTTACTCTAATGCTAGCAGTTTTCACTTTGACCGTGGTTATATTATTGCCAGTATTTACTGCAGTAGTACCTCCTTCTGAAAACTAGGTAGCAAACAGTCTTAAGAAGTAACTCCAGGAAAAAAACAAAACAAAACACTAAGCAACACACCTACCAGACTACAAATATAATCATATTTTTTGAAAGAACCAGTTAGAAAATGACCGTCAACCTTCACTGTCAGATTATGTAACAGCATTACAGAAGTGTCGCACACATCAATGGAACACTTTCTCATTTCTAAGTGACTTTTACACACACCCAAAGTTATAGAATGACAGGATTTAGATACATTGCAATCCACTACAAACACAGACATCATTGTTTTTGTGTGTGTTTTTTTTTAAACACTGTAGGCAGCCTCAAAAAAAAAAAAAAAAAAGCAATACACTGCTTCAATATGTTCTTTATCCTTACCTATATTAAGAGTTATTGGGTCTCCAGCATAGTTAAAGGCACCTAGTTTAGTCTGAAAGCTACGAAGACAATCACACTTAACACCCTGAATTTCTTAGTTTCAGCCCACATGTTGTTATTATCCAATCATATAGACTTACCTTAGTCCATGGATGTGCCTTAATCTGAGGGAATTTAAATTCAGTATAGTTTGGATTCATTTCTCTAATTTGCTCCCTTGTAGGCGTTCCCAGAACCTAAAAAGGAAAGGAAAAAAAAAGCCATTGTTTACACATGCTTTACATTCACATGGATCTGGAAGAGCACAGTATAACCTATTACATAGCAAGAAAACTTAACTAAAGTCAATCTGTATAATTAGTAAGTGAATACGGAGAACAAAACAACAGAACTTCCAGTATCAATTGGAAGGGATCTCGCCTCCTGAGGCCATCTGGTCCAAATCCACTGCTCAAGCAGGGTTAGATATAGGAAAGGCTGCCCAGGACTGCATTCTGCTGGGTTTTGGGTATCTCCATAGATGGAGACTCCACAACCTATGCTCAGATGGAACTGTATGTGTTTTAATTTGTGCCTCATGACTCTTGTCCTCTAAGTGAGCACCACTGAGAAGAGCCCGTATTTATGCACATGGATAAAATCCCCCTTGAACCTTTCTCTGCTCCAGGCTGAGCAGTCTCAGCTCTCACAACCTCTCCTCATATGGCAGATGCTTCAGTCCCTCAGTCACCTCTGTCACTCCTGATCCAGCTTCAGTAGTCTCTTGGTAGCAGAGTTCATGTTCAGAGCCAAGCGTCAAAGATTTAATTATTTTCCAAAATTTTTCACAAAATTCAAGAATCCTTCTCAAACTTTGTGATATTTCAATAGGGAATAGAGTCTATAGTAATTTTAAAGTTACCCAACAGTGCTGCTGACTGGAGCATACAGGTCAGATCCTTAATCAGCTATAACACAGACTGCATTTTAAGTCATGAACAACAGCCCTCTGACAAGCTTACAACCACACTGCTCCTGCCATACATACTGTTGTGATGTTATGCACCGTCTCCATGAGGAAACAACCTAAAATGTAACAATATTAGCTAGTAAGGCAGAGTGCAAAAGAAGTATTTCATCATATATTCTGCTACCTGTGAACATTTTTGTTCTGTTACAGGAGTGGAAATGCCACAAACACACTCTGAAGAGTCAGGCAAAGGGGACAATAACAAGTGTCACTATTCAGTTCAACAAAAAAAAACCTCAGCAGTTACTATGGAAGGAGTCTGCTACCTCTTCGAGATATAAAATATGGCTGTACGAAACAGAATACCTACTCATAAAGCAATGCTTTAAATTAACAGCAAAAGGAAATAAACCTCCAGAACTTGTTCAGGCAATCGCTTCCTAGGTAATAGATTCAATTGGCAAGTTACACGAAAGAAATGATCACAGAACACCCACCTCTCAATTGCTAACTGAGACATAAATCCCACCTCCTCTACAACCCATGAGTTATGCTCACATCTGACAGACTGCTTTTCTATGCACGCCTATGTTGGTAGCAAAGAGTCCATTTACAGAATCCCGTATGTTTTGCTAAACTTTGAAGGAAAATAAGAGCAGCCAGAAATGCTCCCTTCCCCTGGTTCCAGGCTTTGAGATTGCTGCTCTCAATGTGCTGGTTCTAAACATTGATGGAATGTCAGACCTGCAAATAGTATTTCAATTTCAATGCACGGCAAAAACCATTTGCAAAAACTTGAAAGTTCCCTGGATTATTTAACTTCCTGTCAAGTTATCCATAACTTGTATTGCTGTCCCACTATTTCTCACAGCTCACTGCATCTCACAGGCCTCCCTTGCATAGAGAGAGCAAAGCTTAAAGGCAAGCTTACCTTCCTCCACCTCCTCCCCCTCTCAGAAAAAAAACCCCACCATCTTTAATAGCTTTCCTAAGAGGAGGCAAGGACTGAATTTTTCATATCACTCAAATTCAGGAATCTGGCTCAGTTCCCAAGGCTGCACAGAATAAGAATCTACACAGTGCCTGTATCCTTACCTAAATAATGCTCATAAGATGTGAAAGATTTCAGATCAGATAGGCAAAGATAGCTTTATGAGAGGACCCATGGACAACACCCAGCCACGCATTTCACAAAACCCACAGACCTAACTACAGATGATGTGAGAGAGCAACTCCTGAGCTGAAGCTTTGGTGACAAGGATAGTGAAGCATTTAATCAACAGCCCCTAAGGTGTCAAGAATGCTTTGAAAAGAAGGTTCTGAAGAGGGATAATACTAGATGAAGGAGGGGTAAGCCTCAGACACACGAAATGACACATACAGAAGGATATGTGTCTTACATTAACCACTCAGTGTGTTTACTTTCTTTTCTAGATTGCAGAGCCATGCCACTGGTGTCTATATGCTTTCGCTTTGTACTGAGAGTAGGCAGATAAAGGCAAAAAAAAAAAAAAAAAAAAAAGGGAGGAAAGTACACAGGAAGAAAAATGGTAGCTTTTAAGACTGTCATATTCAAATCACAATCCAGGGGGAAAAAAAAAGTAGGATGAATGACGTGATAAGCTATAAAAATGTTCCGGTACTTGCAATGCCTGGAAGAGGTCCTGTAGCAAGGGATGGAAATAACCCCAACCTACCCTCCAGGGCACTCTGCCGCACCACTGTAAAACCATGACTTACTGACTTACACAGAGTTTTAGGTACATTAGCAATACCTTTGACTAACCTTGTTGAGTAGCAGCAATCACATACGCTATCACAAAAGCTGGGCAAACATTTTCTCTTTTAAAAAGAGAAGTCATTCATATGACTGCTATTTCTGTTGGAATGCAAAGGAGAAGAATAAATTACTTTGCACATTTTTGGCAGAATTACACTGTGAAATAACCGTTCTTGCTATACCAACTCTGAAAACACTACTGAGCATATGTTCCTTGCTGACAGGTTTAACAGAATCACAGAACACTGAGGCTGGCAGGAACTTCTGGAGGTCAAATGGTCCAAGCTTCCGCTCAAGCAGGTCAGCAAGAGCTCAGGACCATGTCCAGGCAGCTTCTGAAATCTCCAAGGACTCCACAACCTCTCCAGGAAACAGGCTACAATATTTAATCACCTTCATAATAAAAACTGTTTTCTTGTGTTCAGATTTGAGCTTAATGTGTTCCAGTCCATGTCCACTGCCTCTTGCTCTGGCACTGGAGACCCAAAAAGAACCTGGCTGTGTCTTCTCTGTATCTTTCCTGTAGGTATTTCTACATATGGATGAGTTTCCCCAAATCTTGCGTAAGTTAGACAGCTGTTAAGAAATACTGAGTCTAATACTTAATTATTCCCGTCTATGCACATCAACATGTACTACTGTACTTCTGCTACTTGGGGACAGCCTTATGAAAGGTAGTATTTTCAAATTAAAAAACAAAAAGAACCCCAAACATTTAATTAATAAACAACAAACAAACTGTGTCTGGAATGAAGACAAAACATTTGAATGAAAGGGGCCTATAAGAAAAGATCTTACAAGTGAAAACAACAATAGGCTAGAGATAACTGCCTTTGCTCTTCGTCCCCAGAAGTCATCATCGTCTCTTGAATAAAAAAGGAATACGTTTGTCCATAAACAGATGCTACTTGAATTCTCTCAGGACAAAAACTGAATGTGGGAGGTTTTACAAGGATTTTCTGGAAAGTTCTTCCCTGACATTCAGCTGCAACAGATGAAGCTCCCCAAATACTTTTTCTTCCACTAACAGGGTTAATGAAGGTAGCGTAACAGCATATATCTTAAGCAATTAAAGACAACGTATAGGCTCCAGATAATCACATCTCTAAAAATACCAGGAATTTTTTTATATCTGGAGTAAGTCCTGAATTTGATCACAAATAGCATGAAGATCTTCATTTACTTGCAACTGAATTTCACACAGGGAGCTACACTTCAGAACTGAAGACAGCTGCTGTCCACACCTGGCTTCACTGTGCAGAACTGTACAGGGCTACGAGACCAAAAGCATGCTGTTTCAACATAGGAGGAAGTGGAAACTGCAAGGTTTGCATAAGCCTCAGTAGAATAAAGGCCCTTTCTGACAGCCCTTGTTACTTACTTCTGATTGTTTGCCAAAATATCAAAATCACTAAAAGCAGAGTTCAGAAACTCTGGCTGGGGAGGACCGAAGTGAACTTGAGAGGGAAGAAGGTCGTTATTTAATTCAGAGTCTTCTAGAAACCACACAGCGGTATAGTGCCCTCCCCATGAAAACCATGCTATCTTAGGAAGAAACATCTACCAGGTGTGTATGGTTTACCAGATGGCATAATTATTACTTTTACAAACATGTCTGCACCTCGTCTGTAAGTTGCTTGAGGTGTGCCAACTAATTACTTAAATTCATACTGCTGGCATCTCAAGCAGTAAAGACAGGTTGGTTTTGAATTAATGCTTCAAGAGGTCTGTGGTAAAAAACTTGCACATTTTATATGCACTTTCTTTCAAAATCATGGTCTTGTCGAACAAAAACGAAAGCCAACTAAATATAGATATTTCTTCTACTTAAAAAACTCAAGAACCACTACACAAAAGGAATAGGAAGAAATCCATTGTCACCGCTGACATGAATATAATTATTCATCATCTTTTTATACTGCCTGCCAGCAAGCACTGGAAGCAAGAAACAAGAGGTACATGAACAGGCAAGTTGTGGTGTGTGCCGGAGGTGAAATGCCAGAGGACTTCCCTTATGGGCACAAGGGAAGGACCTGGATGATATCCTGCAGCAGGGACACACAGGTGTTATGTACAATCAATGATGGGTCCCTGGGCAGCACTCTCTCATGCAGGACCACAGTTGATAACAAGCTGTCTCCTCTCTGCTTGTCTCTTCTCCCGGAAGACAGCTCCACTCTCCCCATTAACTGCTGTGACTGAATTTATTTTACTGCAAAAACTGAGCCCAAAATAGCACCCTGACATTTGAGTGTGAGCCATATATTGTAATTGCAGTCTATACTTAGCGTTCACTTCAGTAAAACTGTCACAGATCAAAAAGTTACACATGGATAGGATTCTCAATACTATAAAGTTTGGGTTTTAATACATTTTTTTTTCCCTTGGCCTCATTCCCAACCCAGAGAACTATGGGAAGATGATTTCACTTTTTCTTCAGTGCACAATCCGGAAGGAACCAAAAAAACACCAGAAAACTCCTAGCTGTTTCTTACAGTTGTCATAAGTTGGTCACTTCATGTCACGCTCGAGACAACAGCACAGACAGGGAAAAAATATTTATGGTCAAGTCAAGGAAAAGCAGATTGGCAGATGCTGTCCTCCCAGCACGCCATGACTGCTCGTGTGAGTACTGCTGTTTCATTCCTTTGACAAAGATTTTTTTTTCCTGTTTTGAGCAGAGTAGAGGGAAGAAGCTAAATAAAATCCTTCAAAAGATAAATATGCACTTAAGTATGTGTCTAGAAAGAAAACTATAATGCTTCAAAAATTTCCTTTTTGCATGGGGAATTCTGGCTAATCCCTTTCTGTGGGAGCTGCGGTTGAAGATGGGTCAGCCTGAGGGAACATTTCAGCCAGTTTTCAGTGCTCTCCAGGGTGTGGGAGGAGCAGGATTTACCTCTCCAAGCTTCCACAGCAGGCACAGTCATCCTGCAGGCACCATGATTACATTCCTGTCTGTGAGCACGAGGAGAGGGAGTCACACAGGATCCTACACTGACTGCACCCTCTAAAAATTCCCTCTTGCAGGCTGAGAGCTCTTCTCTGAGCTGTATTCAGCAACATCCTGCTTGTATAATGGATTGTAGTCAGGTGAAAACTGCAACCCTCCAGGAGCAGTTTCACCTTTCCCACAGCGAAGGGACCTAACACCACTGCTCTCTCAGGTGTAGTACTCACTCAGATGTCATTTCTCTACCATGACCACTGTGCCTGCAGTGCCACCGTGTCTGCGTCAGGAACCAGCACATTTCTGAAGAGGCTGTCACTCAAAATTAAAATTAATGTATCCGGTTACTTACTTGAGATATTTCCAGAAACAGGATAACCTAACATTTGGAATAGTCCACAAGAACTAAAAATAATGACAAGTCACCATCCAAGAAAAAACCTTGGAAAAACCACATCATATAATTCCTCTCCAGAAATGGTGTAAGAATTCAAGAAGAATGTAATAAGATAATTATTTTTTCAGATTTTTTTTCAGCTCCAAGGCAGTATTTTGACATACCGAGCATCATTTTCTTGAAGGTAAGTTGTTGAAGATATCTCTCTCCTAGCCAGAATGAGAACATCTGGGAAGACTGAAGAAATACAAAAGAAAGAAGGAAAGAAGGAAATACTACTACAGAAAGACTGAAGAAATATGAACAAGAGAAAAAGAAGCTAAAAATAAGGGTGCTGTCTTTTGATTTACATGAATGTGATGCTGTGATTTACAAAGGCAGTTTTTTGGAGCAGCTGGCAAATTGACAATAGGTCCTGAGAAACTAAAAGCATAAGTGGCTGGAGAAGACATTATGAAACTGGATGAAATGGAAGTATGTGAATACTGCTGGAAGTGACTCAAAGCTGATCAAAGTCAATGATGTTTCTGGTGTAGCAAGGAACTGAGGACATGGAAAATGCAACCTGCAGAAATAACAAACCATGCTGGATTGATGTATCACAAAGTCTGTCTTAGTGGCCACCATCACTGAAAAGGACATCACCACACAATGCATGAGAAAGGAGGCCTAATTGAACAGTGTGGCATTTCAAAGTCATTCTTCAGTGTAATGCAAAAAAACTTCATATGCAGATGCAGCATCCGATTGCTGCACTGTGAAATACACTCTGAATATTCACAGTTGAGTAAGCAACAGAAAAAATTTACCTTGGCCCAAAGAATGTTATGAGTTTGACCATGGCTCTTAGTCATCCTGAACTGAAAAGAACCAGCAGGAAAATTTCTAAATTGAACTCCTGCAGGGGACAATCAAACAAATCTCAAGTGATCAAAGTCAGATGCATTCCCAAATGTGGGGGTACATATTTTTTTTAATTCTAGCCCTTTTGGAAAGTTTAACATACTTAATTTTCTCTAAATTTCAGACACACATTTCAAGGGGTTCTCTGAAAAGTCAGGCCTCAAAATAGTCACAGTGTATCAGCAAGCCACTGGTCCCAACTTGTAACCTTCTAGAAAGTTCATGGCTGTTTATTCTAGAATCACAGGATGGCTTGGGTTGGAAGGGACCTTAAGCCCAGCCAGTTGCAACTCCCTGCCATAGGCAGGATTGCCACCCAACAGATCAGGCTGCCCAGGGCCCCATCCAACCTCACCTTGAATGAGGATGGGGCACATATGGCTTGCCTGGGCAGCCTGTGCCAGTGCCTCACTGAGCTCTGAGTAAGAAATTTCTTCCTAGAGGCTAATACAAACCTACCCTCTTCTCAATTAAAACCATTCCCCTCGCCTATCACTCTGCTCCCTGATAAAGTGTTCCTCCCCAGCTTCCCTGCAGTCCCCCTCTGGTAGTGAAAGGCCTCAATAAGTCCTCCTCACAGCCTTCTCCAGGCTGAACAAGCCCAGCTCCCTCTGCCTGCCTTCACAAGAGAGGTGCTCCAGCCCTCTGAGCATCCTCAAGGCCTCCTCTGGACCTGTTCTGACAGGTTCACTCCCCTCTCGTTTTGGAGTATCTGGGTGCAGCGTTCAGCATGGGGTCTCATGAGAGACTCCCTATAGTTGGTAGATCCCATACGCTCTGCTTCTTTTACAGCCAGCTGGCATTAAGATAAGTCCGTGTTACAATGAAAGTTTTAAATAGTAATACTTTAGGGCTGCAAATGGAAGAAGTGGATGCCAACTATATATAAAAAAACAATATTAAATGAATCCTATTCTAAACAAAGTCTTAAATAACCTAATGTCTCATGCACTGGTGGCTGCACTATCCTCAACTGCAATTCCCTCTGTATTCTCACGTCAGCCTTTCGCCAATGCTTTTATGAATATATATAGCTAATACAAAATGCACAACACAACATGCCATATGCAGAAGTATTGAAAAACAGTACAGTTCTGCAGTTTTCATTAATTTTCCCTTCCATTGTTGCCTTGAGAATCTATGTTGTCTCCATAACAAGTATATGGGCAGAAGATTATTCGTGGCACCTACCCAATTCAAGTTCACATTTTCCATTGTATTTTAAGGATTTAGTGAAACATTTTAATAACTACTACTCTAAGACTCTAAGTGTTTGTTCTTTCAGACTTTGCTAAAACCTTCTCAGTACTGTAGCTTTTTAAATGAAGAGACTAGGCTTACTATAAAATGGAGCCATTCCTACATTTAAGCCGTTTTAGTTTTTGTATGCAGAGGGCTACATGTATAACCGGAGATGAAAAAAAAACAACAAAACAAACACAGGTTTGGATGATCATTCAGAATTACTACTTCTGCATTCAAAGAAATTATTCAGAATCTGTCAGAATCAGAATTCAGAATTATTCAAAAATCTGTCTCTGCTGAGATGAAAATCATCACGCCGAGCTATAACTTACTGATTTTCAAGCCTTTATATGGAACAATCCTTTGGCTGCTGTTAGACATGAGTGTGCCAGCACTATATATTCAGTTTTAAATTGGACTCGATCATCCTTGAGGGTCCCTTCCAACTCTGGGTATTTTATGGTTCTGTGAACTGGTCAATAAGAATTACCATAAATCATGGTAGTGGCATTTAAAAAAGCTGTAGGTGGCAGTATGCAGGCCATCAACAATTTTATTAGTCCTTTGCTTCAATGCACTATCAGACGAGCGTAAACGAAGCCAAATTATTACAACCAGAGCATATTTATGCTACAATACTATTAGTTTATGGTTGTTTACTCCCAGAATTGCAGAACTGAAAATGCCTAAGTAATGAAAGCAGCTTCTAAGAAACTTTGAACAAAACGACAATCTCTGCTTGGCAAGCACCTCAATAACGAAGGGACATCTATTTCCTTTATTATTTTACTTCCGCATTGTGAAAGTTGAAGCAATTGCAGAGCACTACGGTTTTGCTGATAAGGCCTCTCTCAGTTTTCTAACTGAATCATGGAAGGACTTCAGAGGGCTTTCATCATGATACAAGAAGGAGTTTTTGCAAAAACTTTTATGGTTGTAGTTTCTTGGGATTGCACCTATTAATCAAGAATCGAAACAGGGTTTTTTCTGCAAATATCTGAAGGCAAGGAGCACAGTTTATTGCACAAATTCCACAGGAACTCTAGCAACCTGACATGTTTACAGGCTGTTTTACATCTCACAAAAGAGATGCAATGGAAAGAACTATACTACTCCAAGACACTTCTCAAAAGGAGAAAATTCTCACTCATGGCATCATCAGCTCTACTTGGGACAGCAGTTCTAGTTTTCCACTGGTGTTTCCTATGTAAACTGACCCTATGTGAACCTGCAGAGCTTGAGATACACTGGGTAGAAAGACAATATTAAAAAAGCAAGGAAGTCATAGGAGGAGGTGCAAGAGGCCTCTGGAGGAAAGGAGCTGACTGGAGGAAAGGAGCTGACTGGAGGACTTCCAGCAGGACAGACACAAAACCACTGTAGCAGAAGCTAAGTTTACACGGCCAAAGGCTGGAGGAGGCATAGTGAGAGCCTAGAAAGGTCAGAGTACACACGAGTGGGACTGTACAGCCAGCCACAGAAACTCTGAGCCTCGCCAGCTCACGTTCCCCATACAGAAGGATGACAGCTTGGTACTGGCTGGTGTCAGACACTGTGATAGGACAGGTACAAAGACAGCAGTTACACACGGAAAAAGGCATGTGTACACAACCTTCTCCTTGGTCATGTTGCCATCTTACTAAGAGCACAGTACAGATGAATTACGGGAATTATAATATATATATATATAATATTATGATAGAGGAATTATATACTCTTTGGAAAACTTGCCTCTTTCAACGCAGAAGTTGAACAAGGAGGGAGTTAAACTAGGGAAAGGATAATTTCAAAGGTAGCAAAGCTGAACTGGACAGATGCTGGGAAACCAGGCCCCAACTCTGCAAGCTGTGAATTATTGTTCCATGCTTCTAATTTGAGAATCAAAGAATATTCACAGTTTACCAAGTGAAATCAATCAAGATGTGTTTGAGCATAAGCAATATGTAAACGTTATGCACTTAGAAACTTTAGGTCTTTCTCACTTCAAAAACAAGACTTTTCAGGTGGAAGGTATTTTTGCTCTACATTTAATTAGGTCCTGCTCTTCTGTCTGCAAAAAGGAGTACCCATTTTCACCTCTCACCTCAAAGAGCTGGTAGGAAGGAGGAAGAAAAGAAGGCTAGATATGTGGAGAATCTGGCAGAAAGTCATTCAACAATACTGTTTCCAAAGCTAATTACTAACTGCATGCAACAAAGAAAAGAGGTAGATTCTTAAAGAATGAGAATCACATATTAATAAATATTGGCTCAGTATGTAAGCTCCATTTCCAACCACACTGAAAGTGCAAACAGCTAAGAGGAAAAAGAGCTATGTAATTAAACAATACAGCCATCATGCCTGACTTCAAGATGGGCAAATAAAGACTATCAAGTTCTCAGAAATGCATGAGAAATTTTTTCAATCACAGTTTACAGGCACATGTAAACATGTACAATGGTATCAGTATGTAAGTTGCCAAGCTTGTAACAATGATCATTTTCATTCTGATTCCCATGGAGCTGGAAAAACACTTAAAATTCCATACCTTGATTATTTCCACCAACTGATCCACACCACTGTCACCTGGGAAGATTGGTTGTCCTAGTAACAGTTCAGCCAATACACAGCCCGCTGACCACACATCTAAAAGGGGAAAAAAGCAGAGGGCAGGAAAGATATAAGGAAAAGGTATGTATTGTTACATTTAATTAAAAAATAAGCAATTTTACTTTATTACTTGCCACATTTCATACTACAACATAACAAAAAATATAAAATATTTCTCTCCTAAACATACATCTAGCAAAAAAAGATGTGCGGCATACAGCAATAGGGGGTAGGTATTTGAGAAGTCAAACTATGAGACAATGGGAGCTGGAAAATAACGTTAACATCATAATATACTGACATTAAAACTTAACCACATAGAAAGAGGAATCAAACATTTGCCATATGAAAATTGAGAACTTCCCAGCCCTATGTTGTTCTTTAATCACATTCATCTTGAACTACGTATGGCTATCATCACAACAGCTGATGGTTTTGCTGCACCTGAATGTTGAAGAGACTTTTTTTTTTTTCATCCCACGTATTAAAAGCATATATACATTAACAGATAAGCCAATACTGCAAATATTACTAGTATTCTGCAGAATCTAATCATTATGGGACCTAGGAGACAGCCACTCATTCACATCAAGATCTGATCTTCTTCCCACTTCCATTTGCAAACTTCACTGGACAACAGCACTGCAGAGCATAGGTCAACAACATCCGTAAATTCATTTTCATTCGTACACCAAAAACCACATCTAGCTACAAGCAGCTATTCCTTTATGTGAAAACAATCTTCATCTATTATAGGCACATCTTATACACAAATAAGGCAGTCCAGTGCTACAACAGTAACTTTAGAACACATTCGGGAATTCAAGGTTGGTAATGCAATCATATGGAAGTTAGAACAACCCCTTCCTTCCTGTATTAAAGAGAGAGGGTTAATGTAGAAGTATTTTCCCCTTCTCTCAAGAAAGATACAGTTTTATCCAAACATACAGTAGGCAAAAAGCACTGCTGATTACTGCAGCTGTCAAAATAATTCCTAAATCAAATGGATTAATTTTTTCATAATGCCAGAGTCCAGACATTGCAACAATATTCGTCCTAAAATGTAACAACTTAAAATGCAAACAGCAACGAACTAACCCATATTTAAGTCCTGAAATTCAACAAGCAGTAACAACAGAATCATAGAATCATTAAGGTTGGAAAAGACTTCTAAGATCATCTAGTCCAGCCACCCACCCACCACCACCACTGTCCAATAGACCATGTTCCTAAGCACCACATCTACCCTGTTAGAACGCCTCCTTCTTTTCTTCATGAGAAGAAATTTTTCCAATATCCTATCCGAACCTCCCCTGGTGAAACTTGAGGCCATTCTTTCTTGTCCTGTCATTAGTTTCCTGGAAGAAAAGGCCAATCCCCACCTTGACAAAACTTCCTTTCAGGGTGCTGTAGAGTGATAAGGTCTCCCCTGAGTCTCCTCCTCTCCAGACTGAACGACCCCCACTCCCTCAGCCATCCCTCATAAGATTTGTGTCCCAGAATTTACACAGCTTTGCTGCCCATTTCTGGATATGCTCCAGGGCCTCAATGTTTTTCCTTATAGTGCAAGGCCCAAAACTGAACGCACTACTCAAGGTGCAGCCTCATCAGAGCTGAGTACAGGAGGGCAATCACCTCCTGTTGGCCCCACTATTTCTGATACAAGCCTTGCCTTCTCGGTCACCTGGGCACACTGCTGGCTCATGTTCAGTTGAGCATCAACCAACACCCTCCAGATCCTTTTCTTCCACACAGCTTTCCAGCCACTCTGCCCCAAGGCTACAGCATTGCACAGTGTTGTTGTGATCAAAGTGCAGGACCTGAGATTTGGTCTTCTTGAACTTCACCTCGCTGGCCTCACCCCAGCTATCCAGCCTTTCCAGGTCCCTTTTTAGGGCCTTTCCACCATCAGGCAGATTGACAGTTCCCCACCAACTTGATGTCATCTGCAATCTTACTGAGAGTACACTCAGTTCTCCCATCTAAATCACTAATAAAGATGATAAAAATAAGGAAAATCAGACACATTTTTAATTTTTAGCAATATTTGGTAGAAAGCCACCAAGGTGTCAAGATCTCTTCTGGAAAATGAAGAAGGCAACAGGAAAAGAACAACACACTGCCTCGGCTTCTGAATGACTGCTAACTGATAGCTATGGCCAACAGACTGATACATATGAGCAAATGATGAAAAGAATGTATGACTTATGTCATCCATACACACCAAGAGCCTTCTAAATAGGTAGCTGCATTTACAGGAACTTACACAGCAGACCAAAAGGCAGCAGATTTCTTCAGAAGTAGTGAAGAAATTGATTAAATGTATTAAGCCCAGTACTGAAACCCAGAAGTCTATTTAAAGGCACTGTAAGGGGTGTTGAGAAAGTGAAGATTTTTCCGCTGAACATACAAAACAAGTGGTACCCCAAAGCTATAATCATTATTGACTATTTTTTTACTTATTTTGGACTAGAAAAGAACAATATATGGAAAGGAAAAGACAGAACATATTTAAATGCCAGCTTTGTTTTGCGTAATTTTGCATTCTGAACTCAGTTCCTTTTAAGATCTGGAAACTACATCCGCATGATTTTTTTAATTAGACTGTGACTTCCATAAAACTGTCTTAATTAACCTTCTGGTCTGGCTTCTCCATGACACTGGCTTTGTGCTTTTATCCTTCTCCAGTCTCCCTAAATGTCTTCCCACTCCATCAGCCAATTTCTGACAAGTCTTAAAGGTTGAAGTATCAGCCGTTTCAGTTTTGGGAAAACAGAGAGGACAGCAAGCAGCAGCATTGCTGCTGCAGGAAGAAGCTCAGCCCTGCAGGACTTGCTTGGCCCAGGAACACACTGCAGCTGCAGACAAGCCAGAGGATGTGCAAGCAGCTGACAGCAGCATGCAGGAAGAAGCTGAGGGCACTGCAGAGGGAAAGAATAAAAAGGATGCAGGTCACAAAGGAGCAGCCAGGGAAGTCTGAGGAATGCTTATGGTATTCGTGATGGGGGAATCCAGCAGACACAGCAAATCCACTGGAAACAAATCTGTTGCTCCTCGTGCAAGGAAGTCTATAAGATCTAGTGATTTAATACCTCCTTACAAACCTATTTCATTTTCCTTGATTTTATTTGCTAATACTATAAATTAATCAGCATGTACAACAGACGCACTGAAATGCACAACTCTTTTTCCAGGAGCACCATTTCACTCTCTTCCAAGTTTGGACCTGGGCAACGTTCCCACTTCAAGGAAATGAAAAAATCTTCTAAGTATTCGCATTTAAAGCCAGAGATCTGCAGCCAACTTTAGCAGCTTGAAGTAGGGATGGCAACAAAATAATTTTCCTTAGGTGTTTATAGAACTCTGCTGAGTAACATAAATTCAAGAAGAAACTGAGAAATTTTGACTCTGGCTCTCATCTTCACAGCAGTGTTTGTTGCCCTATACACCACCTTCCCTAATTCGTTATTTAGAGCTCATGAAGAAAAAAAACTATTTGCCCGCTCTCATCAATTCAGTGGAAACTAAGAATTTTCCTCCATCTGAAACACTCTATGGCACAACCACTCTCCTACACTTTTTTCCTCCTATAGTAAGCTCTGCCCCAGCACCCTCTGATTCGACTTGATGGATTTCCTCTATCTCAAAACTGTTTCTCTGGAAGCCAAACATCTGTACAAACCAGCAGGGAAAAAACAGAATCGGAACAGTAGCCCTAGGAGGTTGTAAAATCAGCAGCTTCTAGTTGCCAAATGCCAGAGCATAAAATGCTTTCCACTGCTAGTTTTTTTGGAATGCTTTTTACAATGCCAGAATGAGAACAAAATCTGGGATAATGGGCATGTGTTTCTATGTCAAATGCAAGTCTTGCACATCTGCTCAAGCACAGATTCACAGCCTACGTGAGGTAGAGTAGGGCTAAAGCCTGAAATGGTTAGGAAGTCATCAACATGGGCATCTCCTTCTCTGCAATGAAGAGATGAAACAGCAATCACAGGTGACACAACTGGCCAGTACTTTAAGGTCCATGCTTATTTTCAGTAATGGGAGTGACTGCCTTAGATAGAGGAAGAAGCTGCTTTCTGCTGCTCTGTAGCAGTCTTGGGACACAACTCATGATGGTCCTTCCCCAATAAATTTGGAGACAACCTTGCTGCACGTGCCTCTGGGGGAAATTCTGCTCTGAAGAAGATGAACTTCTCAAGTCCTCAGTTCTAGCACTTGCTAGGAAAGTGAATGAATAACTTTGTGACACTTATTTTTGGACAGCTCAGCAGAAGCCAGTGATACGGCTGTACAGATTGATCTTTCCCTGCCAGCAGCTATAAATGTTGCTTCTGGAATGCTCTCAACCCCTGCCAGAGCCATGACGGAGAGAACGTGCTGGAGACCAGTGCATCCTCATTAACCAGAAGCACCACATTTTCTGACAAGCACTCTTTTTCCCCAACCCTTGACCTGGTAAAAAAAAAACAAAACAAACAAACATACATTCTCCAGGTAAAGCCTGACTTCAGTGCTTCTTTATATAAAGCAGGATCACGTAGTAACAAATATCTGCATCCAGCCCTACTCCAGAGCCTGCCTATGTTTGTCTCAGGACATTCGAGGGGAATGTGGGCAGCAATCCCACGTTTTCAGCTGGCAGCAGCAGCCAGGCAACAAGCACTCGAGAGCAGCCAGCAACATGCAGGCAGCATACCCTGGGACAGCGGCACATGCACGGACCTGCAAGGAGGAAGCTCTGGCTAAAACTCTATCCAGGGGCAGCAGAAGGGCTCTGTTTGCATAAAAACAGATGCTCCCACTACTTAGCTGCAGGAACAAAACTGTGTGCCATCCTTAGCCTCACAGACACACCCATAAAATTCATAGTTAAAGGCGAATGAAGCCGCAAGTTCTGCAGGTTTTAACTGACATGAATGCTTGTGTCCTGCCATTGAAAAATCCCTTAAAAGTATGCAATAAGAACGCTGCTACAGGTCTGGTTCAGCAACAAACTGGCAACAGCAACTATTCGGAAGCCTAAACAGGTTATTTCCCAGTTCTTATTTAAATAGCAGTTCCAGGTCTGCAAGATGACACATACTAAGGCATTAACTGCATTAAATTTTGATGCCATGATGTTAACATACATGTACCTATGTCACCAACCCAGTATGAAGGTGCAAACACTACCCCCAGTTTCAGTTAATTTAAACTTATAATCCAAAAGACCTCTCTCTCTAACTCATGTGTTTTGATAAAATAAGATTCCAGAAATTACAAGACAGTTTACATTTCTGTTGTGACTTCCAGGATGCAGAGGCATCCCAGAGTGCTGGGAACTGAAAAAATAGTTTCTAAAAGCATTTTACTACTTCTCAGCTCTCAAATGCAAAGATTATGTTGAAGGAAGCTGAAGGAGGAATGGGAAAGAAAGGTTTGCTGAACTTCATTTTCAAACTATTCTGTGCAAATTTTTGTTTAGAAGATGATTTTCAGGTGATAGTGTTTTTTCGGTGTATGAGAAAGTCTGAACCACAATAGTTTAAAATCATGATGGCTTTGGCAAACAGCAGATAGACTCCTCGCTGTATTTTTTATTAGAATTACTTTAGAGACTGGCAGGTAACAAAATAAGTTTCTACAAAAAAAGGCAAGATTAAAGTCATTAGACAGTTGGAGCCAGCAACATTTCAAAGACTTATCTATAAAGCAGTCTCTTCTGGTGACCTAAAATATTTGTTTTAGGTAGCTATCCCCTGAAACAAGTTGTCTTAGTGTACTCTGATAACACAGCTGAGTCAATCTATTAGCCCTCAGCTGGCAAAAAGATGTCAGCTGGGATCAGCTGCCTTCCCTCACTCGCAAGTCCCTGCCACTTTGCTTTTACCTGTGCCCTGTGCTTATCAGACTGCACAGTAATGTTGATTCAACTCATTAACACTGCAGAAAGCTAACCTAGCCAAAATGAAGTCTCCAGACAAAGTGAGGCAGAATCAGCATACTGAATAGTAAAGTGTAGGAGCTGGTGTACCCAAGAGCAAAAGGAGCACTGAGGCTGCCACTTTTGGCTTGGCTAACCATTAGAGAAGCTCTGTCACTTTATCTTTACTGTGCCATTACTCTCTCCAGACTTCTGGTTTTGCATCTGTTCGTACCGGGGAGATACGTTCTTATCTTTACTATGCCATTACTTTTCCCAGACTTCTGGTCCTGCCCCTTTTTTATATCAACATGAGTGTTGCTATAGTATGATTCTGGAGAATAACAGTAAGTTATAAGCTTACTTCTCCAAGACTTGTTCACAACCTCCATATCCTTCGAAACCTATTAAACCTAGTCTGTACCACTCAAGCAAGATAAAATCTTAGCACCAGGCTTCAGAAAGAGCCCAGGGAGTACCTTGACTAAAAAACTGATGAAGTTAACCACGACAAGGTAACTCATTGCTGTTCACTTTGAGCAACTTTCTGTGACTGCTGTATGAACACCTGGCTATTTCCTGTTCTCTGCCTAAACCTCCAGCTTCCACAACATTTCCATGATGCAGCTGTGTGCCCAGTATTAAAAAAAAAAAAGTCTTCTTCACATTGACAATTACTGACTAAGGGGCAACAAATGCTAACAGAATGAGCAGAATCTGAAATACTGCCATGTTAAAACACCACCCTGCATCTTCTTTCCCACTAAAAACACTTCACTAAAAGCCAAGCAAACATGCTACAAAATTGTTTGGGACTAAATCATAGCATATCAGAAACAGGATAATATTTTTAGAGCCCTTCTTTACAGTTAAGTCATCAAAGTACTTTTTAGTTTTAAATTAAACAAAAAAAAACTACCTGGAGAGCTGGAAAATTTTTTATTGAATAAGGTTTCATCCCAAACTAAAGACAAACAAACATCCCTTTATTATATAATTGACATCGAAATCTCAAGAAGTATAGAAATTGCAACAGCCCCCTAAAAAATGTATACTTTGCTAAGAAGTGGTATCTGCCCGTTTACAACAAAATTCTGCCTCTTGCAAGCCTTTACACTTAACTATAGAATAAAAACCCACGCAGCTGGCACAGACTTCAACAAATACATACACATACCTATACTGGAGGTATAATCGGTGGCTCCAAAGATCAACTCTGGTGCCCTGTAGTACCGAGAGCAGATGTATGAAACGTTAGGTTCTCCACGAACCAGCTGTTTTGCACTGAAATGGAAACAAAAGAGTAACATTTTATAAACAAAAAGCTTCACAGTATTCTAATACAGACCAGTATTAAGCTTTAGCACTCTTTACCACCCCTGAGTCCTAAACGCTGAAGTACTGTGTTCTAAGCCGACACAAGGCACAGACAGGATTTATTGTGAAATCAGCCCATCAGGCAGCTACCTTACAGTGGACAGTCAGCAAAGGAAATGCTGACTACAATTTGAAGGATAAAGAGTCGGGATTCTGGCTGGCAGTTGTCTGCGTTAAGTTTGATGTATTCAAAATCTTGTGTACAAAGTCAAAGTTGACAGAATATAGCTCAGTCAGATGTAGCCACCTTTCAAGGTTCAACAGCCCTGGGTACTCACCAGAACAGAGTACTTTCCATTATTACTCTTATTTTCCTAAGCTTTCATCAGAATATTCTGGCTTTTTCCTGTGTAAGGGAGTGCATTATGAGGCTAAATGGGCACGAAGACAAAGGTAAAAACAAGTTTGCTGGTGCAGGCACCTGTTACTAGTCCAAGATCAACATGAAGGGCTTCATACAGAAGTGAACACAATGAATTTAGTTTCGGGTACTTTGCCTAATGCAAATTCTTCAAATACAAAATCACAGCTGTATCTTTATTCACCTTTGTAGTTGCTATGATTTACACTGCCACAAAGCATCTAACATACAGTACTGCCACAACCACAATGGCAAGTTTCCTTAGAAACACAACAGCACGCTACTTTTGGAACATGAGTCTGTGTTATATTTTTTTTTAATTAATAACGTGTGTTTGATAGAAAGGATGTGGAAATCAACCTGCTCTTTCAGAAGTACGATATATTCCACTAAATGGCAACAAACCCCAGTCAAATCCAACACTGAGCCTTTGAAAGAAGGAAGAGCGCCTGCCACCCAATCAGACAGTTTTAAAAAGTCTCAGTTTTGCCTCCAGCCTTCTGATACAGAAACTACAATTAACAATTCAAATTTCTAGCAAATAGAGGTACCACCTGTTTATGCACTGTTACTTCAAGTTGAAGTGTAATTCCTATTTTGCTCCAATGCTCGTGATGTAGAGCTAGGAAGGAGATTCCCAAACCACGAGGTGTGACGATGCACTGCTTGAGTAATCACCATCTGACATTCCCACTCACCACAAACAAGCAAATTTAGCAACAGCAATTTCGGTGACCTCTCACATGTATGACTTGGCTATTTTAGTCTGCAAAGTTACAGCACAGTCTAAAGACTGAACTTCACCAGGAACGAATCAGTTTCCTTTTTCAGCATGGGTATCTAGAACTTCTGTACCAGTTTTACTTTCTAGATGAGGGCTGGACTCACTTGTTCAACTGAATCACTTGAACAGAACTGGAAAAAATATGCCACTGGAAACTAGGATACAGATGTTCACTATCTGCAATTAGAATTGCTGCTGCTGAACTTGATCCTCCATAATATTTGAAATATTAGATGAATTGGCAGACCAGCACAAATAGACTAATAAGGTAGCATTAGCCTTTTCAGGTTACTATGCCACTGCCCATCCCTTCTTCCACACATTTTACACTACCGCTCAGTATTATTTCTTCACGGCACAGTATCTTCCCAATGCAACGGCCTATTTATTTATTTGTTTGTTTGTTTGTTTATTTTTAATATCTGCACAAATAACAGGCTTGAATTTCATTTACCTCCTATTTGACACCCTTCACCAGTTCCCTTTCTTTTTTTCATACAAGCTCATTTTATCTAATGTTGATTTTTCTACTAAAACTACAAACAACAAAATTCTGAAGAACACTGTGAGTTCTTCTGCAAAATTTCACTAGATTTGTTTTGAAACAAATGGTCCTTACTCTCCAGGCTTCAGGCCACAGACAAGCTTACCTTCCAAAGTCGCAGAGTTTAAGGACAGCTGTATCAGGGTCCAGCAAGAGGTTTTGTGGTTTTATATCCCGGTGGCAGATCCCAAAGGAATGGATATAGGCTAAACTCCGGAACAGCTGATACATGTACAACTGGAACACAGAAATGTTTTGTAAGGTATGCTTTCCCAACCAAAACAGGCTAAACAACTCAATGAACACGTAACAATAGTAGAGTAAAAAACAGAACCACTAGAAACCAAACAAAAAAAAAAAAGGCCCTGCTGAATTTCTACCAGTGCTGTGGAGACCTGGAAAGCCCAGGAACTGGCACATCTTCTCCCTCTTTGCCACATAACTACATGAGGTTCAGATTGTCCTTCTGAAAACGAGCACAATTTCAAAGAAGTAATTGTGCCAGCTTTTCAACATTTATAAATAACCACAGAGCAAGCAATGATGGTAGTCACAGAAAACATATAGAAAATAAAAGTTTACTTTTATAAATCAGCCTCTTCATAGAAATGAGGTATTCCAGGTTATTAAAAAAGTGGGAAAAAAACCCCTTTAGCCAAGGAAGTTATTAACAGGGTATGAAATGCAGTAGTGTTTCAGCCTGACACTTGAACGAATCTCCCAGCTTTTCCTGGTGAAGGGGCAGACTCTTTGTAACTTCGAACCTCCAGGTAAGTAGAATCATCAACTGAAGACAATTTTATACGAGGCGAGGCAAACAATTCTGCTAACAGAGAGTTTGCTCTGTTCCCCCTTCCAACGCAAGCCACTTTTAAGCAATGAAAAATACAGCAAGCCGAGAACTTGCCATAGCAAAATGACAGGCTGAGGCAGGGCTGTCCACATATTTGGCTGCAAGGAATAAGGAGCTGTTGGACGTAATTAGGGCTGTATAGCATATACAGTCATTAAGACACGGGGAAAATCCAGGCTTTAAGTTGACAACAGGCAGACAGGTTATTCTGTAGTTTTCCTGTGTCCCCCAGGGTTTCTGAAATCATTCCAATGATGTGAAATAAGCCTGTAGGCTGGAAATTGTACTGGAGTTGCACCTTCCCATTTTTGTGAGCTCATTCTCCACAC
The DNA here is from genome assembly GCA_030625065.1 of Alectoris magna. Taxonomy (NCBI): domain Eukaryota; kingdom Metazoa; phylum Chordata; class Aves; order Galliformes; family Phasianidae; genus Alectoris; species Alectoris magna. The sequence continues at coordinate 116,517,364 of CM060560.1, forward strand.
ATCAGCTTTAGTGGTCTGTAAACCAGGTGCAATTGCTAGACATCGGTATCAAGTCATGTTTGCTTCACTTTCATCACTATCTTTGTATTTACACTCCCCCTTTGCTTTTTTTTTTTGTTTGCTTGGCAGGGAAGATACTAGCAGGAGAAGAACTGTCTGACTACTCGCTCTACATTTTCAGTTGCCACATTTGTTTTTTCAAAACCAGAAATCTGCACAAAGAAAAGCAAACAAACAAACGTTTTCTGAATTGTCTGTTCTAGACATGTCAAGTACTTATCGTGCAAGTGTACTGCAAAATAATTCGGAAGATTGCTCTAAATTGACCAGTCAAATCAACGCATGCAGTGTTCAGGAAGTATGCCCTCCATCTCAATACAACAAACCCAGAATTTCCACAGATGTATTACAGAATGTTAGAGGCTGCTAATAACAATTAACAAAAAGATTATTAGAAAAGATTCTTGCAGTTTCTTAAGCAGCTTCTTTGTTACCCAAGAAAGAGGAGCTCTCTGCCTTCCTATTTATCAATCAAAAGTGAACAAATGGGTACGATCTGACATTTGCAATTGCCAAGGTATCTTCCATTTGCAAAAGTTTTAATGCCAAAGTCACACGATCTCTTTTAAAACATAAAACTGAAATAGGCTTGCCTTGTCAGAAGAGCAAGGTAAGAACAGACTTCCTGGCTACATGGAAAGGGAAGTCCCAAATATCCAGGAAGATGAAACAGGTGAAGCAGAATTCTCTCTCAAAGGATACTTACAATTTTTTCAAAGTTGTCATAATGAACAGCAATTAGAACAAAAATCCAAGAATAATAAAAAAAAAGCTAAGCTAGCAAGTTTTGTGGCGCTTATAAGCTGAGAACATACTGTTCCACCAACAGGCCAAGCACAGGAGTTACTTCAGCAGTAGAAATTCTTACTGCTGAATGATAAAATTCTGTGCTTTCTTAAAAACAGGAACCAGTGCTGGCTATTGCCAAGACAATTAATTTACAGTTTCTGCACACTGGGTAATTATACAACACTTTGTTATTGGAATAACTACTTTTTGCAACGTTCATTTTTTTCAATCAAATTAAAAGGTACTTTTCAGCCCACTCTAATGTTAAGCATTACACATTTAAAGATGAGCCTAAAGAAACCAATACAAATCAGAAACTTTTACTGCTAATTTCAATTTTATGTTATGTGCGCGCCATGTTAAGAAGTCAAATTCAAGCTAACAACACTGGACTCAATGATCTCTTCCAATCAAGGTACTCTGTGATTCCATGACCATTCGTTAGCACGCAAATTGTGGTCACTACAATACATGAAATAGAATTACAAGACCCAGATGGGTCCCATACTGGACAAAAAAATGAAGTTCTATTCATTTTTAACCACTGTGCAAAGGACAGTAAAAGATACAGACAGCTAAAGTGAGGTTTTAAGGCTCAAATGTGCATAAAAAACATCCTGTCCCACTCTTCAACAGAAGTGGTAAAGCCAATGAGCTCCGTGTATGGAGAAGGGGACAAAAGAACACCTTTCATTCCTTCATCAGAGGCACATGAGCTCTTACTTAGTTATCAGGCAAAGGAAGAAGATAACACATAAGAGAATACCATTCTTCCTGACATTCTCTTTGAATTCTTGACCCTTGTACTACTGTGTCATCATCATCTCTGAAAGCTGAAGCTGGGAATCTAGCTAGTGTCAGACTCTACACTGTATGAAAACAAAACACCCCACACTTCCTAGCCCTCCCCCTAACCATTCTGAGATTTCTGTAAACTGAGAAACCAAGTGTTAAAATTTAAGCCTCTTGCCTCTACTTTTCCTCCACTCTAACAAATACACCTTCTGATCTTTTCTGCTCCTTGCCTCAAGACACGCATACTTCTAAAAGCTTCAGAGAACTAATTATGTGACAAAACAGGTATTCAAAGAGTTCGTTCCTACAATATACCTCTTCATCTAACCATGGTTATTAGTTACCTACCTTGACATAAATCATAGGGAGTGTCTGTTTGGCCCGACTATAATGTCTGGCAACTCTGTATACTGTTTCAGGAACATAGTCCAGCACCAAGTTGAGGTACACTTCATCTTTCTGAAAGAGAACACAAGAAAAAAAGTCAATAATTATTTTGAAGCATGAAGAACAGTAAAAGCATTCAAAAAAGCTGACAGGTTGAGAAACATCTTTAGTAAGTGTGCCAGCAAATTGTTCTCCCTTTAGGCTTAGCACTGTACTCTAACATCTAAATCAAACTTACGTTTAAGTTCACATTAATCTATACGGTCTTTACCATAAGGGATTTTGTAATTATAAATAAGGACAATGATGCCCACTTGATATTTTCCTTATGGGACACCACCTTGAAATATAGTCCCCTTCCCTGGGGAAACACAAGGGTAAACTTAGAATTCCTAAACTCATACTATTCAAATACACATTTAAAAAGTTTAAGAACGCCACATATTTTAGAAATGTTGCTTTAATCTTAGTTAATTCCAAACAATTAAGAGATTAGTAATTATAACTGATCGCTACTATCCATTCATAGACAACAATAGTGTTAATATTCATAGCCATTTTTTTGAATAAACATTTTAATGCCCCAGTTTTGCCCAACTTAAGCCTACAAACTGATTCCTGGTAAAACAGAATAAAATAAAAATCATTCTTGAGTCTTTGTAACATCTGGAATTAAGTTAGAGGTTTGAGTGAATGTAATACAGAGAAACAACTAAACAACAGCTACAAAAGTAGCTTTATAGTAAGGTACTTTGTTACAGAGCATGTTAGCAAAGGAAAGAAGGAACAATTAAATGACATAGTACTGTAATCACGTAGCGTCTAATTGGGATGGGATTATTTTGATGGTAAAACAGGTCTTAAAAAGACTTCTGATATTTTAATGCAGTCTTCTGTGCGAAGCATCAGCATACATTTAATTACTCCCCCATCCCCCAACATTAATTATATCAACCTAAAATACTACGTTTGAAAGCTATCTGAATTAAGCAGAGGTACACTTCTGTGCTTGCTTCACTAAGAACTGTGCTGTTCTATAGGATAAGACAAGATAGAGAGACACTACACGGATGATGACTCTGCAGAGCTCCTAGGTATTCAGCTTGTCAGTAGGTCCACTGCGAATTGATCTTAACGTCACTCAATTTCAAAACAAACCTCATTTAGCTTCCATTTAACAACACTACTGTTACTTAATTAACCACTTAGAGCACAGTGCAGTGTGTACTCTCACCATGTCCTGCCTGAGCAAGTAGCTGGGATCTTGCTGGGAATGTAAACGTTATGTGGTAACACTGCAACACCTCAAATACCTGATGTGCAAAGTCTACGGTCATCGTTACTTGACAATAAACACTGGTACTTTCACATCTCAGTAGCTCTCACCACTGGTTCCTAACAGGCCGAGTCACCATGCAAGACCCTGGTTACAACACTCTTCCCGACAAAAAGATATTCTCCTTTAAGCACCGTTGCTTAAACAACGGCAATAACAGCACCAAAGCTATGTGAATGCAGATGGCCCACTGGCTTGTATCTGCTCTTACTGGAATTGTGCAACACAGAGAAGGAAAAGCAGCACCAGAAAACCTGCCTGCTCTGAGGCCTCCCACCCCTGTCCTGAGAACTGGGTCACAGCATCACAGAACCTGGGGAACAAGCCAGAACGTGGATGACGAGGGACGAACACTGAAGGAAATACCAAATCTAGAATTCCACAGGTGTGGAATCACGTGAAAAACTCGTCCTACTTGTACATCAGCACTTTCCCCTCTGCAGCAACAGTTTTTTTCCCCTTCACTTCCAGATGATACAAATCCAACACAACACCTACTTGGGACAGAATTTTAATGGTATTATTAATAATACAATATATTCCCTGAAAAATCCACATTAACTTATGTCTGGTGGGGCAAGCTGTACACCAAAAGAGAAAACAGTCTCCTGAAAATGAGGATATGCTTGATTCAGTGTAGATACAACCTGATGAATGCTCAACCTCTTGGAGAGCAGCAGTCATATGTGAAGCAAGTCACTGCACCAAACTCTGCTACTGAGGTTGATTAATTTCTTTCAGAGGGTTCATGTTCCACATACCAAAAAGATTCACATGAGTGCTTTGACAGGAAAAAAAAAAAAAAGAACAACAGAATTATAGTGATTTCATCATCCTCTCACAGTACAAGCAAAAGGAGTTATGTACAAGTAATACGTTATCACTAAAACCTTCATAGAACTGAGTTAAAAGAATTAGAGAACTCTGTTTAGTCCGTACCATCTGTTTTACTTTTCTCTCCTCCATTTTGATTTTTACTTTGCAATCTGTTGGAAACAGGACTACTTCAGTGGCATGATGTGACACAGGCACAAAAAGATTAAAGCACTTCAATGGCAGATGGAGATTTTCCACCCACCCAATCAAATCCCTAAGAGTTTTGATGTTACAGTACCCAAAGAAACGACATGGGGTTTGCATGCTGCTGTTGCTGCGTAACTGTATGTTATACATTAAAATCTGCACGTGACGGAGCAGGAATATCTTTCCCCCAGCCAACAAACATGCTACCTAGATCTATATATCTGATGAACCAAGAACTTTAATATGCAACTATGAAGGCAAGCCTCACAGTGTTGGCTATGTAAGAAGCAACATACTTCACTCCTACCACAAGCAACTGACACTTCAGAAGTGCCCTAAATAGCTATGTTCATGAATTAAAGATGATTTGAGTGTTCTGACCTACCTCCTTCTGATGTTACCTAGTATAAATCTGATAAACACTTAAGAGAACAGTTTCAAGAACCTGCACCCTTCTCTGTGAGCATGATCTAGACAAAAATAACAACCAAATTATCTGAATTTCCCCGAACAAGATTCAGTGTGAGCTAGAAAGCAGTCATGGCCTGACAAGCTCTGAGGATGATGTAATCTGGTGTGCCTACTTCATACATTCCACCTAAACACATATTTTTCCAGTGACCCCGATATAGTACAAGAGGAAACAGGGTTAGCTCAAAGAGCTCACCAAATGAGGGCAACTGCTTGAGAATCAAGAGAATGGATCAAGGCTTATCTTTCCATTACAGAAGCCTTTTTCAGACCTCACCACATATTCTGCACGTGACTTGTTTCCACGCTACTGTTCCAAAATTGCTGGACTGGGAATCAGCCGAAGTAACCGACCCACCAGGAGTCTCTCTCACACATCTACAGAGCCCAGAATGGTTTGGAGGAGGCTGCATCATAGAAATCATTTGCAGAAAACAAATGTAAGATGTCATTAAATAACACACTTTTTTCTACAGATGCTGGGATTGAAGAGATTATTAGCCTTCCTCAAAAGGCCAAATGTTTAGGTGCAGCCACGTTTTCCCATGCTTGTTGCTCAGGCTGTAATGTTCTATATATACTCTTAAAAAAGAGGGTGTGCGGAGGAGCTGGATCCTGAAATACAGGATCAGTGCATTCCATTAGGATTTTGACTTCAGCACTGCAACTCGTTTACGGTCAATTGTGTCAAATGTTAGAAGTTGTCTTTTATCACTTGGCAGGTAAATTCTCAGCTGACACATGCTGCTTCCAAACACTTAAAAGATTCAGAGCAAAATAACCATGGCCTTGTCACTGAACCAGTCTGTATCTCTCAAGAACCAATAACTGAAGCACCATTTCACTTTGGTTGGAAACACTTCACATAAATAAATACAAATACAAACTGTGCCGCAGTGAGCAGCATGACTAGGATGCAGAAGCCAAAACGTTGAATCTTTTGTGTCAGAAATCAGAAATCAAACAGGCTGCAGTATAACTGCTCCAGTACATGAACATTAAACACTGCATGGTTGAAGACCTGGTGAAAGTAAAAACACCATTTTACAAACATTTAAAAGGCTCCTGGAAGTTACAAACTCCACTTTTAAAACTCTTCTGTCCTTCAGTCTACAAAAGTAAAACTGTTTAAAGCACCATCCAGCTGACATTCACTATATTCAATATAAACCATTACTGGATTAAAAGGTTTGCTCTTCTGGATTGTTCCTGGCTGGGAAAGAATATTTCTCCTCTGTGAATCTCCCTTCTCAACAAACTTAAATTAACTCTAAGTGCTTTCTATGAGACTTTATTTTTTTCCGCATATTGCCCATATTGTATTTGGAATGTGTGCACAAAGAACGGCAACTGACACCTGTCAGTCCTTGTGCAAGTATGTCCCTTATTCACCACCAGCGTGACGACAGAAGCCAGCCGTTTCTTAAATGCCAAAGGACAGGCTGAAGGCAAGAAGTGAGAGCATCATAGGGCAGAATTTGAAGAATACATCAATATCTGGGACAATGTCAGAAGTTCTCATGAATTGGCAGTCCTCCCTTGATTCCACGGAGAATGCCTGGGTGTAACATAATACAATAAAAAGTATTGAAACTATTTACTCTTTCTTCCATGGTGACTGAACTAACTGGTCAGTATCTGGAAAGAGCAATGAACATGCTCATTTCAGTCTCTATCAGCCAGGTTAGCAACAATGTGGTGGCAATCATGGGGTTTCCAGGTGTTTTTTCCTCCCCTCCCCTCCCTTCTTTTTCTTTTTTTTTTTAAATCCCAACTCATTTCTCTGAGATAGGTTTCAGATGATCAACTGTAAGAGCACCACTGAGTAGAAACAAACAACACAGGAGTTTCTTAAACCAACTTTGCATTCAGTAATCCTAAACACAACTACACTCTGAAGTTCACTGCTTTTTATAAAAAAGGCTAATTTACCTTTTCTTACAGGTACAACCAGCACATACTTCACATGCTCTTTCCAAGCAGAGTAAGAGACACACCTTTCTCCTCTTATCTTAAATGCTGCCATAGCACTTTAAAGATACAAAGCCTTTGGCGCCGCTTTCATAGACACAGCAAGAAATTTCAGGCTTCCTACTTTAACTACTAGCCATGACATTCTGGAAAAAATTTTAAATGCAAAAAAATGCTGGAATTGACCTTCTTTGTATGAAGGAATGTTGACGTCCAGTGGCCACATTAGCATGTCTGTACTTGTAGTTTACAACCACATTTCAGAAATATATCTCTATTTTTATTAGCATCGTACATGTTGGGTGAAGTATTTCCTTCTTGATTCCCTCAGTGCCTAAGACGGAGTTTCAGAAATTACACGGGTCCCATGCTTTCTGTTCCTACATATACCTGTCACAAGATTCCCAAACTGGCCTACCATATCATCCTGCAGCAAGATATACTCTGAGGCAGGAGATGCCTAACAGACCAGCTGTAAGGGACAGAAATCAGGCCAATCAATACAATTCATATTTAAGATCTTTCCTGGATCTGACTCTAAAATAGTTGTTGAATCACTTGAAGAGGCTACATTATTAGGTGATGTTCTAAGTCTTGTGCTTTAAGGCAACACTTCTTCCATTCACTGAAAGTTTTCTGTCATAGTTTTTCCCACCAAAGAAGACAACATTAAGGAAAAAGGTCCTGCCTCACGACAATTTGGGAACGCCTGCCTATCTTGTTTCTTCTACACCCCGTGAAGTCCTTAGGATTTTTGTTTCAATTCCAAGGATAAATATTTCTATGAAGACGGAAGGAGCCACCCAATATCTAAAAGGTGGAACTGATTTGTGATCTTTGACACAAGTGATCCGTGGCCATTTGAACCACATCTTTCAGACATTATGCTACAGGCTGGCAACGAATCTGTAGAAAGATGAAAATTAGTGGAGATATTTGGGCTGACTGGGCTGTCCTGCATACCTTGCCATGAGAAAGAGAATTGCAGAATCATAGAATGGCTTGGGTTGGAAGGGATCTCAAGGATCATTCAGCTCCAACCTCCATATCTAATACTAAACCAGGCTTCTCAGGGCCCCACCCAACCTAGCCTTGAACACCTCCAGGGATGGGGCATCCACAGCCTCTCTGTGCAGCCTGTTCCAGCAGCTCACCACTCTCTTGGCAAAGAACTTCCCCTAATATGCAACCTAAATCTTTCCTCCTTCAACTTAAACCCATTTCCCCTTGTCCTGCCATTCTCTACCCTTGTAAAGAGTTGACTCCCCCTCCTGTCTATAGGCTCCCTTTAGGTACTGGAAGGCTTCAAGGTCACCTTGCAGCCTTCTTTTCTCCAGGTTGAACAAGCCCAGCTGTGAGGAATGGCTAGAACTGGTGGAAGAATGACCAGAGAAGATAAAAGTGACTCACCAGGCATAGCGGACAGTTAATAGACCCAGTGAAATCAGAGCTTCCCATTTCCACAGCAGGCACTGTCCACACAGAGTATTCTGCTGCCTGCTGCAGAGGGCATAACTGCAATTTCTAGTAACAAAATCTACTCAAAACCAGAGACTGCTCCTAGCTACAGCTAAGGAAATTCCCAGCATGTTGCTAGCCCTAGCAGCAGTAACTGATAATCACTATCTGATGACTGGTGCCCTTTTTGAAACAAGTGTGGCGGGCCTCAGGCAAGGACTAAAGATACCAACATCACAAACTCATCATAATTGGCATTAATTGCTCCTTTGTTGACAGCACAGCAGATCTGCCAAGGATTAAATGGATCATAGTGACTAAAACTCATCTGTAGCAACGGCCCTTCACCACTTGACTGGGCTGATGAAAAGCATTCACACAATCTCTGTCCATTCGCAGTTGGGCTCAAGGCTCTGTTACTTGCGTATATTGCACAAAACCTTTTTTTTTTTTTTTTTTTTTTTTGGTCATTTCTGCAAGAAAGGATGGTGATGTTCACACCTCTGAAGGTGGAGGATGCACCTCTTCCTAACAGGGATATGAACCTGGAGAAATAACAGCTGTTCAGCAAGGCCCAAAATTTCAAATCAGCCAGTCACTCCCTTCTTCCAAATCTCTTCTTTGTAGCTTAGTAACTTGCTGCCAAAGCACATCTGAGACGTGTACTGAGCTGCACCTATAAACTGCTGTGCTCTATGCCCTGCACATTAATTTTAAACCTCAGTCTATGGGAGAAAATTTCTACCCTGAGTTTGCATGGACTTACAGCTGCAAGCTGTTACACTAAGGCTAAATAAGATTAAAGATCAATTAAAAGATGCAGATGGGCCAGCTCAGCCTCCAGAAAAGAGTAAGCATATTGCATATTTATGATCAATAATAACAAGCCACCTTGAAGAGGAAAAAAAAGCTACACAACCAGAGATGCAATTACCCAACAAAACCAGTATTTAGTCTACTTTTATACAATTTGATGCATGAAGAAATCTTTCCAGTGACCTCTCTTCCTCTTTTGGGCATGGATCCGGATCAATCAAACACTCAAAAACATCCACACTGGAAAACCTGACAGTTAGAAAATACTACCAGGAGTTATCCAAACCAGAAATACAAAGGAAAAGAAACGTGGTTTAGGAACTCTTATTTCAGGTTTTACCAAGCTGAACAGTTTAATTCAGCAGCCATTGATCTAGGAAGTTAGTTTGGGCTACAAAACATTGGGAAATACTCTCAGCACAGAAGCCAAAGGGAGTAGTATTCAGTCCATGCACGTCCACCCTAACTTAGAACATGGTTCAAAAGCTGTGTTGCTGAAACCCAAATAGGGCACGCAGCAAGGCTACTCCGTTCTTCACTACAACAGCATTTACGTTTATCTATCACGCCACACGCAAAGCAGTCCTTGAAATTAAGTAAAGGAACCAAAATCAAAATAAGTTTTACTTCCTAATATGGTCTGATCTCCCTGAGGTAAGCTGCCCAAACTAGGTATCTAGTTCAAGACCACACCGTAAGGCAGAATACCAAAACTACAACCAACCACAGCAGAGTTGGCTAGCCCTACAAACCTGCCCATTTTCATCGAGGAATATCTAGAAAACCAGAAATCACTAAACTACACGTGGAAAAGACTTGCTGCTACTTCTATAAAGAGAACATTTCACAAATCAATCTGCTAGTTAGTTGTTCTTTCCTCCACTCCACTTCTTTTTAATACTCAATCGCAGGTTTTAGACCACCAAAAGGCACACAATAGCGACAAAAGTCAGTTCTCTGCTATCAGTCATCTCATAAAGCCTCAAAAAAAAAAGGAAATCAGAATCCACTCTGGAAAATTCATTAAGGTAATCTTTTGGAAGAACTGAGTTATCCAATGTGTCTGGTGAATGTCTGCAAACTTACAGGAAGAAGGAACTGAGGCATATAGTTTACAGAAGCAATTTGAATGCCATGCTTGTCAACTGTTTTATTACTGTATATTATACGTTCTTTGTGAGTAATCTTAAACTAGAAATTATTAGTCAAACATGATATATTAATCATCAGTACAGAAGTTTATACATGCAAAGGAATATATGTATAAATATACATACACATAAGCATATACAAGCACACACACACATACATGCAAACATCCTCATAAGGTATACCTACATAAAGGTAATACAATTCCAAAGATGCTCAGAAATGGGAGACTGACACAGACAACAAAGGAGAAGGAATCAAAACTATTTTTACTACAAGAACTCACTGCTGCTAATGCTGGATTGCTTTTGGCAAAAGCAGGAATGAAATGTAAGCAAATGTTAGAAATAACAGTGAGAAGTTCATTACAAGAAAAGAATGCAGGGAGTTCAGACACTTTAATCAGTTCAATGGATAGATTCTAAAGGAGTGAACAGCGCACTCTGAGTCTCTATAAACTAGCTATAGATTTGATGCAGCGGAAGAGCAGTCCTATTATCAAGTGTTGCTTCCAACTTATTTTATATTTTATCTATTTTCTGTTGTTTCAAGTTCCTCACAAAAAATGTAATTGTCTCTTCTGCAAGAATGAAGTCAGTTTTAAGGTTGCCTCATTCCCAAAAATGCCTAAAATGAAGTGACTATTCAGCACATGGCTGTTTCAAACAGTACCAGCCTAAACAGACAGAATCTGGATGTAAATTTAAGCTTCAGTAAAAAAGAACCAAAAAAACAACCAAAACTAAAACAAACAAACAAACAAACACCTCTCGGCTTAAGAGTCCCTGATGTCAAACAGCAGGGAAGTAAGCAGAGAAAAGTCCAAGCAGACTCCAACTTGGACCAACAGGTGAAACAATCATGGCAGCATGAAAATGTTCAGTATGTAGGTACCAAAATTAAGTTCACTGTCAACCTCTTTTATTAAAGAGATCAGCAGTTAGTTACATGTAAAACATTTCTGTCATAGTTAGGTTTTAATTTGTGTTTAATCTATGCTAAATCCTATATGAAGACAGACAAGAATTGCAAGCCACACTCATCACTTCAGAATCCTGACCTGCTGCTATCTATACCTTTTCCCAAACAGCAGATGACAAACTAATTTGCAGTTAGCTCCATGTACTGCTGCCAGCATGGAAACACTCACAAGCCAATTATGTACCACTCTGCACAGAACTGCAAAGAGATCTCGCAACCTGAACACTGCTGCTGATGCTGGTGCTGGGTGTACTTACACCCTAGGGACTGGTTCCCATTTGCCCCATTTTGCAGCAAGGTGGAAGTGGAAATTTCAAAGGCAGAAGGCAGAGATATGAACAAAGAAGAACGGAAAAGATTGTGAAAGAAAACTACTCCCCAAAGCATTAAGATTCACTTGTAAAGGACAGAAACTGCATTATTAAAAACAAAACTAGCTTTGCCAAGAACTAGCCATGTGGAGCTGAAAGAGCTAGGTAGAAAATCCAGTCTCAAGCTCAACATCAAGTTAAAGATTTCCAAAAGACTTTTACTTAAGTTATTATTAGACAAAGACTCCTGGAACAGTATTCTGAAATTTTAACATTTCCACTGTTGGCAGAAGATTTCTGAAAGACATGAGATAAGGCAGTTGTCTTTTGCTTGTCTCATGAAGTTCTACTTCACTCTGGCCAAGTTACAAGCTGGTTAAATACAGAGCCTATAACCAAGCCCTCCTTCATGGTGTTTCTCTCCTTACACTCATAATGCTTAAAGAATTTCTGATTATATGCTAAATGATCACTACATACTTGAAAAACCACCACCACCAGCAAACTACCACCAAAAGAACAGACGTAAAAAAGCCTGAAAATATTCCCTCTACTTTTGTTTGGCAAGCATGGTAAATGCATGACCTAAGATTAAAAAATAAATTTTTTTGGAAAAAAAAAAAGAAAAAGAAAAAGTATCAGACTTCTCCCTGACTCTCGCAGGCTGGTTCTGCAAGCTTTCCATAGGCAGAGGCAAACTCCTCTAGAATTCTTCCTCTGTGCACTACCTAAGATGGCAGAGACATGCCATCAAGTCATCCTGCAAGTGGCAGCTCCTTTCCTAAATCCTGAGTACAGGGAGTGAAGGCTATGAAGTGTTTTCTCTCTCACATTCTGCCAATCCACTGCACAGGAACCGCAGTTAATAGTCTTCCTATTGCTGTCAGCTCAGGTATTCAGTACCTCAGAGCGCTGTGGACACACAACTACATACATATATATATGTACACGCTCCCACAAGCAGTGGGCACAGCCCCAAGCTGCCGGAACTCAAGAAGTATTTGGATAACACTCTCAGACATCGGGTTTAATTCTTCTGTGGTGCTGGGTGGAGCCAGGAGTTGGACCTGATGATTCCTGTGGGCTCCTTTTAACTTGAGATATTCTATGATTCTATGAATCTTCTCCTCCTTCAGGAGCATATGCATTCTGACAAATGTTACAATCACAGGAAGTGGTACAGAAGCACCCAGGGACTGGGTCTGTGAAACATCACGTAAGTTCTATAAATCTAGAGTGCTTAGAATGCTAGAATGCTAAAAACCATGTCTATAGTTCAGGAAAGGTAGCAATAAAATGTGCAAATGAAGCCCTGCTGTGCTTCACCAAAAAAAGAGGCAGAATATACCTAGATCTGTTACACTACTGTTATGCTACATTAATAACACTACTCGTGGACCACCACACTTCCACAATGAAGATCTGTTCCCAAAAACCTGTTCAGCATCACTACAGGTTCTTCTCAGTGTTATCACTTCACACTCTTTCTTGTCTCTAGAAACTCAAACAGCTCATTACAGCCTAGATGGGTACTAGGAAGCATCTTCCCATTTTTCATTCTTACCTTCTCTCCACTGGAGTAGAAGAAATAACGCAATCGGACAATGTTACAATGATCCAGCTTTCTCATAATCTGGAGCTCTCGGTTCTGAAAAGAAAACAAGGAGAAATGCAAGCAGTTAGGAACTCTTCTCAAGAAGTTAGAGTACTGCACCGAATACCATAAAATTCATATAAAGGAGATTATAAGACTGAGCCAAAGAAAACTGGAAGTTGGAAAGATGCAACAGCTCTCTTGCTGTAAGAATCACATGTTGATTAGCCTTCCTCCCAATTGCTTTACCACTGAAAATATTGATGTCACTGAACGTATTTTCCCTCAAAAACAAATATCTATAAATACACTGCAAAACCCAAGAACCATCTGCTTGCATTAATAAAGTGTCAGTGGTAAAAGGCAAGAAAACACTAACTCTGCATTTTTATTTTCTGATCTTACAATTATACAAGGTATCAGCCAGAAGGGTTAGAAGGCTTTCTACATGAATACTATAAAAATAATGTAAATAATGTCAAAGCAAACGTAACACTTCTACTCCTCCATCCTTCAGACTAATGGCCAAGTGAATTCCACCATGCTGATGGCCAAGTGAATTTCAACACGCTGATGGCCACCTGAACTCCACCACAGTGCTCTCTCATTCCCCTCCTCAAAGGATGAGGAGCAGGAGAAAATAAGATGAGAAAAAAAGAAAAAGCTCACAGGTGGAAACCAAGTGAATTCCACCACAGCCAGATCCAGAACAATGGTGTGAAACAGGGGTGTGATGGAAGAGCCTTTTCCTTACCATTCTCCTTGAAATGCCAACAAAAAAGACATGGAATTGAGAAGGGAACTCAATACCCAGTTTCATTCAACCACAGTTTAACTAGACATAGGCAGAGAGAACAGCAACGCTATTTTCCCCATTTTATATCAACTTGAAATCTGTTAAGATAAAATCAATTCATTATATACATAATAAACTGAGGACTTTACTGCAAATACCCACCGCAACTGAGCTCTAAACAAATTAGGGAGCTTCTAGCCTAACAGATAAAATGAGTGAAATGAGTTGAATTGCAGATATGGATGAAAAATGCAAGTAAAATCAACACAGCTATGTTTTATATTTGGTTCCACAGCTGTTGCTATAATATACCTTTCTCCTGTGGTTACACTTACGCATCACTTTTTCCTTTCTCATTTGCTGCATCCATAGTTTTAAAACTAGAAGGTATTTCAACTTCAACTTGGATCACATGGTTGCAAATCATGCAACCTGACTAGCTAGGATCAGGTATGCACTAGTCCTACTAGCTCTATCAACCTTGAAATCTTCAGGAATATTTAGGAAGAAAACTGTTTAGCTACAAAACATTCTCATACATAGATGCTCAAAGCTCATACCCTGTGAGGTACTGTTGTTGAAACATGGATATCATATTCCAAGCATAAGAGAGTCACATACAGTGCCTATCTCTACTACTGAAGCTTGAGGAACTCCACAAGGTAACCCTGAAATTCTCCTAAAATCCCACGGAGTGAATTCGCAAAAGAGGAATACTGGATTTTCCACGTAACCTCACCAACACACCTTGTACTTAATGGAGAAAAGAGTTCTTCTGGCAGGAATGGAAGCTTAAATAATCTTCACCTACTCGTTTCCTTATTAAAAATCATCAGTAAGAAGTCATTTTGGCCAGTTGGGTTTGGGGGTCCTGTGACACACGGTACAACTCTGACTTTTGATGAACAGGAAGATGATGTCTTCTCATTTTGTCCAACCTGCATACCACCACTCATGCAGTGCTATCATCTCAGTAGCTGAAAACCCACAACAGATTTTCACTATCATAATGAAGCTGCAATGGATCTAGACCCTATCAGTCATAGAAACACTTCTTGTGATGAAACATTTATTTCTCCAGGTGGATTTTACAGCACAACATTACTACAGAACTGAAACTAAAACAAGAATTTCCCATATCTCCAAGTCAATTCCACCAGCAAGATAAATGATTTTTTTTCCACCATTTATCCCAATAAGATGGAAATAATATCATTTATCTCAGGGAATTATTGAAGAAACACATGAATGTACAAAGCATGTATGTGTAAAAACTATTTTAGCAATCCCTCTACTAGCTCCTTAAAATACACATACACACTCTTAAGTCAAATTATTGCTTCAAGCTCTTAAGATAGCATGTATATGCTGACTGAATACACTGCGAAAAAAATCAGGAGTTACTCTAATGCAAGGCTGAGGTTATATTTATCCCCTGGTACCTCAGCCCAGCAGAAGCACAATCTGTGCCTACTCTGATGCCTTCCATTCAGATCTGTCTCCTTCGGCTCTGACCCCGACCATCTGCTGTGGCTCCACAGGCAGTGCTTCAAGGGGTGCTAACATCAGGGATAACCATAAACCAGTTACACAGTAACCTACATCTAGCATCCCAGAAACAGACTGAATGAAGCAACTGTCATCTTAGTCGGTCGCCTCAGCTGTCTTAAATCCAACCAGACTTTCAATCGTCACTCCTGATGGAGGTGAAAACAGAATACTCAAACAGTCACAAAAGCTCAACTGGATGCGGCAGAGAACTTCTGATGCTCATGTCACAGACTGATGCTCTTAAGAACTCATTTATCTCCAGTAAATACGTACAGAATTCTCACTGCACTACTTCACTGTATGCTTCTTAAATACATAACGGCCATTTCACATCGAAGTGGGTCATTAATTACCCATGCACAGGTACACTTAAAAAAAAAAAACAACAACCTGGATTACACTAAGGGAACCCTTTGTGAAAAGACCAGTGACAGATGTCCTACGCAGTTTAAGAGAGTGCACAGCTAGATATAATGCAGGCTGAAACCATTTCAAAACAGGCTGAAGAGACAAGCCGACAGTACATGAGCAAAACACACGGTGGATGGAAACATCAAGCTCGTGCACACCCTTCGTTCACCTTTGTCCTTCATGAGTGACACTGGTGAAAAGTCCAAGACTTAAAGAGGAAGTAGATCTTCTACTCCCACCTCTATTCATAGGAAGAGAAAGATTTAGTTTACACAATGAGGACTACAGCCTAAAGAGTGCTGAAGGCAGCTTCAACCTTCAGCACCAGCCCTTCCACAAGAGAGGACCCAGATTATCTGAAACACAGAGCTCTTGTGGTACACGCTACACTCCTTCAAGAAGCAGCAAAAACAATGGCACCATGAGAAGATCCTTCACTAGATTTCTCCTGCAGTTTGATTTATCTACAATCCAGAATGCAAGGGGCTGTTAAAGCACAGTCCCAGAAGACTGATTTGCAACCAGTGCATTTCGGCCTTCCAATAATTACTGATGCAAACCTAATGTGACAAAAACCTGTTTATCGCTTCTGAAGACAACTTTCCTAGCCCTGTCTCTGAATCTGTTCATTATATTGAATAAATACAGTTGCTTTGAGTTAAAGATTGCCAAGACATCATCAGATTTGTAACTATAACCACAGCCAATTAAGCTGATGCATGAAGACGCACTTCTTCTCACTGAGGTTGTACTCCTCCAACTCCCCATAGCTATGCTAATGCTATAGTTGACATAAAACCACCAAAGCAAGGTTATTTCTGGCTTGCTACCTTAATCTCCTTTAATGGACTAGGATAACTATCTCCCAACACATTCTCTTCTGCCCCCATCCAGATTTCCAAAGCTATGTCAGCTATTTATCAGTCCTAATTTGGATCTTTCAGATGTTTTTGTTTAAGTAATATCACAAAATGACTGGATCTTAAAGGATTACGGATTTGAAACTCCGTGAACTGCATGAGAGCAAATGGAGGTGAAAAGTTCCACGCAGCGCCCAGCAGCATGTCAGAATCAATACATACTTGATGAAGGGTAGAAATATCACCTGGATATAATTCAGAAGAGATGTTCTCAGAGTTTCTTTGGCTAAAGTGCATGCTGGATTTTGTTGTTTTTTTCCTTCCAAAATGATTGAAGTCTCAGCAAGGTACTTTGAAGAAGATGCTCAAAGCAGATGAAACACGAGAAACTAGGAAGTTGCATTTTTGTTTTGATGCACCAAGATTACGACCTGGTTCTTGCGACCACATAAGGCTGTGTACCTTTGGTCCTCTTCAGAGATGACTTCTTTTTGAGGGGAAGGCAGCGTCCTTTCAGGGATAAAATACTGACCTAATTCAACAACAATTTCAGCAACCATCTTCTCACAACTAAAGGTAGTGCTCATTTTTGCACTTTGTTTTTATTCTTCTTAGGGCACTACCTTCAAATGTTCAAATGCTTGAGTTCAATATGCCCCATACTTCTTTCTGGTTGCAAAAAGAAGATGAATGACAATCATCACAAATTCTGGCTTTATACACCGACAGAAGCAGCATAGGTAGATCCAAATTTCTTGGCATACACAATTCTCCTCTTGTATGATTCACATTTACAGCTTTCTCCTTTTTTTCTGCTGCCTCCATAATTTTCTCTGTTCTACCATGCTTCTTATTCTTCTGCAAAGCTTTCTGCACAGTGATGAGCTGGAGCACAGGGTCATTAGCGCAGCGGAGAAAGGAACTAGTTTCCAGCAAGAGGCATGAAGGCTATGATAAAGCCTCATGTTTGTGTTTTTTCCTCTTCTTTCTGCCTCCCCTTGAACAGCGTGAATGGCTAGGCACCTCCACTCAACTGCTGAACTACTGAGCCTCTCTGGAGAAAGGGTTCAGGCCATCACCTCGAGAGACGTCAAGCATTTCCACAGAACAGAAAGAAGCCTCGCTACCCCATCCGTGTCCCCTCACCTGCAAAAGGCTGCACAGGGCAGCAGTCACACACAGACAGGTCTTTCCATCTGAGGTCTTCTCTACAAATTCCTGGAGCTGCCTGACCCATTCCTCCAAAAATGCATTTCAAATGCTGTCAGTCACAATGCTCCTTTTAATGCTGTCCTGCTGTCGCCAAAAGAATGTCAGAAATTACTCTAGGGCTCAGAGAAATAACTTCCTTCCACAGAAATATGATGATTCAGTCATTTACAGAATAAAGGTTAATTCCTAGATTATCCTGTATTTGCCCCAAGCCATCACTGAAATAAACCAGTGCTTAAAGGAAAAACAAGTGAAAAGGGCTTAACTACAGAGGCCAGGGCTGGGAATATGCCCATGTCAGTCATTAATAGCTAGCCAGGCATGAAAAATCCATTTTGTGGGCAAGCAATTTCAAGCAGAGAGAAATGTCAACAGCGATCACAGTTTTCCTCATTTACATGCGTGGTGCAAATGAAGTCCAACGCCAGTCTCCCTCTTGCTGCCAGACACGGTGTATTTCCAACATGGATGGATCTAGGTTAAAAACAAACCCTCTTCCAACAGCCACCATTACCCAGTTAGCGCTAGTCCATCAGTGATTGCAAAACACTTGCGGCTCCGCTGGCTTAATGTGTGGGTCAGAAAGTTCAGATGCTGCATCCTGCTCCAATCCCTACTGATGGATAGCATGCACGTGCAGCTTGGAGGATTTTGTTTGTAAAATGCTGTGATTCCTTTAATCCTAAAAGGCCTAGAGACAGCTATCATACTCATTAGCACACTGTTAGCATTCGTGGCTTCCCTGAGGAAAAAAAAATAGGCATCAGCGATAACAACCAGCAGCTTACAGCATAAATGTAAATTTGCTGCTTTCAACACCATCACCCCATACAGATGTAGTCCTTCCCTTCCACCTCTCCTGGCCATTCACAGGAATTCCAGCCCTTCACAGAAGGGAAAAGCTAAACATTAAGCACTTATGCAACATGAGGATAACGAACCCACTCTGTGAAGCAAGTGTGAACAAAGGGAGACACAGAATTCTTGTGCACGTCTGTCTGTGTAGTGCAGTCACAGCACGCTTTGTCACCGCACAACCACAAGGAATGCAGGCTTCCATTCCCTACCAAATTCCACAATGCTGCCAAACTTTCCACTCTTTGTCCTCATGCAAAAATCTGGTGGTTAAGATCCCGAAGTGACAGAAGATGGAGATGCACAGCAGGGCTGTGGAGCACAACGCTTCTGAACGCTGGCCTGAGAGCTGTTAATGCAGAACACCCAGGAAGAGTCAGAGCACAAACCATGTGTGTCAGCTCTATTCTAGTCAAAAATTATTACTGAGTGCAGCGACCTTCAGCCGCGGCATGGGTACAGAGCAGGGTAAAAAGCATCAGTTTGGCACGAGACTGCCTTAAATATGGGCTAGCTTTCTTTAACCCCTGGAAAGCTAGGCAGATTACACCTCCACTATGCAGCGAGAGCTGTCAGAAAGGTATGCTGGATAGAAAATAGAGACACTAAGACACGCCTTACTTCCATCCTCTGTGATCTTTTACTGAAAAACTCAGGCATCATGCCCCTTCTTACAAATGGGCCACCCACCTGTTACCCCATACAGTGCCATTTTATGTAATCTCCAGCATGCTCTTGCCAGTGCAGGACACAGTCCCTAGACAGAAAA
Organism: Alectoris magna; assembly: GCA_030625065.1. Taxonomy (NCBI): domain Eukaryota; kingdom Metazoa; phylum Chordata; class Aves; order Galliformes; family Phasianidae; genus Alectoris; species Alectoris magna. Next base: position 116,536,959 of record CM060560.1, read on the forward strand.
CTTAGGCTTCATACAGCTACGATACACTTCTTTCTGCAGCTGAAAAGACAAACAGCTTATTTTTAAGAGAGTACACAACAAGCTACAGTCCCCCGGGAGAACAGAAGAAAAATCCTGTCTCTTCTTTCACTTCCTCCCCACATCTCAGTGGTTAACGGAAGGGAAGAAATCAAATTCTTCGTTAGCTCACCGTGGTCTCTTTGAATGGAAGTGAGCTCGAGAGCCTCTCGGAGACTTAATACCATTTCTAGATTCCTGCCAGCTCTCAGGAAGCTTGAGACCAAACTTGGAACAGAAACTGATTTACAGCCTCATGTCTCTTTCAGACCACAACCTGAAATTCAATTAATCATTTTCAAGTGGTTGTTCCAAAGCCTGTGACCTGATGAACTGCTTAGTTCTAAATCTCATTCCTGCAGCATCTACTGTGCTCTGCCAGGGGCGAGGCCAGAAGCAGCAGGAATTACAGCACACCCATGATAAAAGTTGGAAAAAATGAAACTAGCTGTGAAATTCAGAGAGATGGTTAAAGTCCATTACAACGCTGAAATAAGTGCAGGAAAGATAATAATTGAAAGAAAAAGTACTTTCTAGAAGGCAGCCTTGTGCTTTCAGAGATAATAGGCATTCTTTCTCAGAGGTAGCACAGAAGATCTCTGTTGAAAAACTTGACAGCAAAAATCATTTTTCTTTCAGAAAAACGCTATACGGATTTTTCTTGTATTTTGATTTCCAGCTCTTCAGCTAGGAAACAAAGTGTAAGCATGCCTATACCATCAGTGCTCGTGAGTCTGCAACACCCGTAGAAAGTTACACCTGCAATTACAACCAGAACAGGTTGCAATTAATCTATTAATCAAATAAGTTCCAATCTCCCATGGGTATAGACATTTGTTGAATCGCTAATCACTATGCTATTAAACATTAATGAAATGCTTTATTACTCTTGGCCTTCTCTTCTTACATATGACGCAGCAGATGTTTCATGCAAGCAGATGTCAAAGGACTTGCAAAACAAAAAACTCTCATCCTCAATTCTAAAAAATCTATTTTTATTTTTCTTTGTTTGGGGGGGGGGGGGAGGGGGGGGGAAACGACACAGGTCAGTGCTGCCTCCAATGTTTATTTGTCCTTCATCTCAGACTACTTCTGCATTAACAGAAGATGTCTGATATTAGAAGTCATTAGGGGCTTTCATTTCAATCCAAATGAAGATACCTGTCTCCCTAAGAACTTGAAGGAAGCATCCAAATGTATAGACACGAGAAAGGGAAACTAGAGGTAAAAGTCAGAGAATAAGGCGCGAGCGTCGCTGGTGAGTGAAATTAGCTGCCTTCAGATGATTATTTGCCAAGAATAATTTAAACTTGCAGAAGTACAAGTCGTAATAATGAGCTCCCAAATGACTGAGCTTTTAAAAGGTTAACTGTTCACTGCTGAACTCAAAGAGAGACTGGGCAGCTCCTGCTCTGAGGGGTGAGGAATGCAGGGTAGCAGGGCACTGCTCCAGCACTGAAGCTAGAACAGGGACTTAGATCCCTTATGCACAAAAAAAATACTCCTTCCCCCCGAAGTACTGGAGCGCTTCCCAGCCTCTGGTTTGCTAAGTTTGTCATCAGCAAATAACAGCATTTATTAGTTACCGCTATATTTTAGAACCTCCACGTGCAAATGCTGAGTCTGAGATAAGCATGCCTAAGAAATTTTATGTCCTACCGAATTTCAGATGGTAGCCACATGTGTATAAGAATGTTTCAAAACCAGTTCTTTGTAGTCTCATATTAAAACAATTCAAGCTCCCTCAAATATGTATTTTTATACTAAAAGGCAACAGCTGCAAAACAATTTCACTGGTTGATCTTTTGCTAGATGCAAGAAATCTACCACTTAAAAGGGAAAGCCAACCGTGTCAAAGTACAAATCCCCTGCAAACTTAGCAGATGAGTTAGTACTCACAGTTGGTAAAATGGGTTATCAGCCTTCTGACTGGAGTTTTTCCCTTAGCCAGCACCAGTGCACTTCCAGCAGTCACATTTTTTTTTTCCCCCAAAAATCACTTCCTTAGACTAAAGGGTGTTGCTCCACCAAAATAAAAAGATTAGGAAATATTTGTGTTCACTCCTGGTCTAAATTCCCCCCAAAAGATGCGATATAGAGAAGAGGAATATTTTTCAGTATTTGCATGACAAAATGAGCTTTTTATGTAAAGTGTTAAAAGCACAAAGACATAGTGCCATTCACTGGTCAGTCATGCTAAAAAGTAGTAAAAAACTTCAGTGGAAAGAAAGGAGCAGAGACAAGTGGTTTGAGATGTTGGCAAACATTCTGAATTTGGAGCAGCATGCTTTCTATACTACAACGCCATGGGAATCCAAGTTAAAATTTTCCCAAAGGCAAGATCCACGGAGATGGACCTAATCTTTGCAAAGCTTAGCCCTTCTTCTCCCACTATCTGCAAAAATCTAGGAATTCGATCTACTCAGCCACTCCCATTCCTGTGCATCAGAAGATACCTCTGAATTCAAGCCCATCTCAGCCTGAATGACACAAACCATATTTAGGGTCTCAGGAGCACACTGCACTGACAGGCAGCCTACAGGTCACAGCTGTGGCCAGCAGTCACAGATCCCCAGGCCCAGTCACCTGCCCTGCCTTGTAGCCCATGCTCATGCCCCTGAAGCCAGGACGTAAGCGAGCACTATGTCACACAGTCTGCCTCGGAGTCCAAAGCACACAGCTTTGAGATCAATTCGTATACCTGGCTGCCATGGCATCAGAGTGAGACCACCACACTGACAAGAAAGGCAAAGTAAAAAGCTGTAGTTGGGAATTAGCCATAGTGGCACTGTCACTGTATGAGACAGGAGTAGTTCCAGGAGCATCATGGTCTCTACCTTGTTTCTGAAAATCAAAAGAGAATTACCATGTAATTCTGTCACCAAAAAAAGAAACAAAACTGCTGAATCAAAGGTTCTAAGAAAGCCAAGAAAACTTGGCCTCTCGGGCACTGCGTCATGTGGTATCTCAACAGCAGTTATCATCAGACGCTTCTAAGGAAGACTGCAAGAAGTTCCTAAGCCACCTGGGACCCTAAAACCTAAAGATAACAAAGTTTAACCTCCCATATTAAGCCTGTTAGCTATTTTAAGAAAATGCAGTTGTAAAATGTAAAAGCCTCAACAACTCTGTGACACTGTGCCACCATCAATCACATCAATTACCATGGAATCACAAAATATTCCAAGTTGGATGGGATCCAAAAGGATCACTGAGTCCAACTCCTGGCTCCACAGAGCACCACCCAAACCCCAAACTCTGTCTGAGAGTGATGTCCAAGCACTCCTTGCACTCTGGCACTTGGGGCCATGCCCACTGCCCTGGGCAGCCCGTTCCATGCCCACCGCCCTCTGGTGCGGACCCTGTCCGTAACCCCCAGCTGCCCCTCCCCTGACATAGCTCCATGCTGTTCCCTCGGGCCCTGTCGCTGTCACACAGAGCAGAGCTCAGCACTGCCCCTCCGCTCCCTGTGAGGAGCTGCAGCCGCCATCAGGCCTCCCCTCAGCTCCTCTGCTCTGTGCTGAGCACACCGTGGAACCTCAGCTGCTCCTCATGTCCCTTGCCCTCCAGAACCTTTGTCATCTACGCACTCCTCCTTCGGATGCTCTCTCATAGTCTTATGCCCATTATACTGAGGTGCCCTTAACTGCACCCAGTACTCACAGAGAAGCTGCAAAAGTGCAGCAGAGATTACATCTTTGGTAGGAAAATGTTTGCTAAGCCAGCTGCCACCTTCTGAATGCACAACTCAACCCCTCCTGTTTCTCATACTGAACAAGAGGAGATTCTCATGAATTAACTTCAAGTAAACAATCCATCATTATCAGTAATGCAAGCTGCAAAGCCTCACACTGGCCTTGCTACGCGCTTTCCATGGTAAGGCCTTTTTTCCACAGCTTAGGAGACAATCATTCTGGTTTTCTATGCCAACCTTCTTGGGAAAAAACAAAGAAGGATGTTCTACTTCTATAGTTGCTATTAGTAACAATTCTTAAAAATGCCTACGAGATCTCTCCCCTTAGAAATGTCACAATTATGTCACTTGTGTCAGGGACATGCCTCTTCCCATCTCTATGAGCATTACTTTCATCTAAGTTAATTAGAAGGCTACAGAAAACTCGTAAGAGAGAGGTCAGTATGGCTCCTACTTTGGCAAAAGCTGTGATGGCCCAAGTATGTCCCAGTCCTTCCTGACAGTCCACCAACCACACAGGTCTCTTTGCAGAGCACCTAGCTTCCCCAGGATGCAGTTAACAGTATCGGGCTGCTGCAGAGATGCACTGTGCCAGCTAATGAAGGCAGGCTCATCTTTAGGGTCCTTATCTCATTGGTTACAAAAGGGAAAAGCCCTGCAGTGAATAAACTCATGAACTGCAGCAACGACAAGAACGGCCTTTCAGTCTCAGCACTTCATAATGCTGCACTGTGAAAAACACATTTGAATCTAGTTGGAGCTCACAGAAAATTCACACAAATGTGATTTTCCAGTAAGCCATTACGTGTTTTACTTTGTCCAGCACCGCATTCTGAAGAACCGGGCGATCGAACATGCATGAGAGATCAGTACAACCACGGATGTTCACATCTAGCCCAAAAGCCAAAAATGTATCCACTACGCAAACAGGCAGGAAAAAAAAAAATCCCATTGTCCACATTTTAGCTGTCTAACCAGAAAATGGGGCATCATACATAAACCAAGACAGATGAGGAACCCTTAGTGGTACAAGGACACATCACAGGTATCCAGATTAGGTTGGCTTGTCTAGGCCAGTAAAGCATTCCCTTCATACAACAAACCTTTCACCAGTTGGTTGGTTTGTTTTCCCTAACCATAATCTTTTTACTTCCTAAAAATGCAAAGTATGCACAATCAGGTGGAAAACATGGAGTTTTGACTAGGTAGAGAAAGTCTAAGTATTTCTGCTCTAGAGGTATGAGAAATATGCAAATTAGTGACATACCTCTGCAAAATAAACTAGAATCTTTGCTTCTCCCTGATTAAGCTTCTGAAGCAGAACCTTGAAAAACTATCAAGTGTCTCCTGAAGATGTGATAGCTTCCAGTGAAATCAAAAGTGTTTCAAGGGCTATTAAATACCAGCCTCAAGTTCACAATGCTTATACAAGGGAGAGAATCCAACAGCAATTCACCAAAAACTAACTCAGAAAGAGGAAGAACCAAAATGCTAAGAATTAAGTTCTTAAGTCATCAGCCTACTGTTACCAAAAGCAATCAAGATAATCACACACAGCAGTGTTCAGATTCAAATACAGTACTGTGTCTCTATGCTAAAGCTTTATTCATCAAGATTTTAACTCTGGGCTTAGCATGCTAACCGTCAGCATCAGTGCAGGAAAGAAACTGAGCAACCTCCATCACTACCCATCATCTCGTGTTTAGGAAACAGTACATGAGCACAACTGCAGCATTAACATTAGTAACAGCAAAACTCAGTTTATGACCCCCTGAAGAAAACAAATACTACCTCTCAACTTTATCAAATGTTAGCATCCTTTATTTGGGCTAGAAATTAAGACCTGCCTTGTTCTGTGGCACCCCTCAGAACTATGGTGTAGTCACTATTCGACAACTCCGAGAAATCACAACAGAGGCACTGAATTCAACCTGCATGAGCACCTCACTCAAGTTAGTTGTCTACGGCAAACCTTTACTGGATACAGAAAGCACTGTCCAAGTTTCCTACATAGGACCAAAAAGGATGCACATGAGTTTCAACGTTGTTCTGAAAACCAGCTATATTCAAAGCCAGCTTGAAATACTAATATAGGTGGAGCAATGGGACTTGCATGAACCCACCTCTCACATTATCTCCCTCCTCCTACACTCAGAAATACTACAATTTTATCCCATAGCCAGAGATAATCAAGCAGGGCTGCTGTGCAGAAAGGAAAAACTACTGTGAGTAGCACTGAACAACACTTTCCACATTTCTGGGGGGACTTCATGTAAAGAAGGGTCCTGAAACTCTCTGCATTCAAAGTGACTTCAGCACAAAACATCAAAGTTACTTAATGCTTCAGACACAACAATGCTTGCCTACGTAGGCAAGACAGTGCTGCTACCAATGCATTCTAGTATTTACAGCACAGAACAACAGATTAAGACACAGCCACCATACCTGGAGTTATACTGACATTCAGGACAATTTTAATTCAAATAAACTTTAAGGGTAAGTTAAGACTGCAAGAGTTTGGGTGGACAGCTGAATTCAGAAGTCTCACTTGAATTTAATAACCTTTGAAAGCAACACAAAAAGTCACCTACGGCCTTATTACCCATGCAGACAAGCCAGTAGAACAGGATGCCACAGCTCGGTGCTTCACCAGGAAGGGACTTCCTACTGCTACCTGCACACAGTGCCATGCATCTGCACTAAGTACAGGATGTTCCCACTAGTAAGGCGGACCCTTTCCAGAGCTACTCATCAGAAGAGCCCAAACCAGGAGGCCTTGTGCTGTTTATCCTTCCTGTTAATTGATGGCCTTCATGCTGCCACAAATTGCTCAATGAGTACAGTGGCTCTGTTGTGCCTCCAACGCACCAGGCAACCCCCAGTTTGCCCTACTTTTCCTATGTCTCATACTCCTTCCTTGTCCTGTGTGATCTGTTAGCCTTACCAAAAAGTCATAGACAACCCTTATGCCTGTTACTCACAGCTACAGTTGCAGAGTCATTGCCTATCAGGAAATCAGTTATATTGTTTGCAAATCACGTCCTTTTCTGTCCTTTCCCAACTTGTGTTGACTTTTTGGAAAAAAAAAGAGAAAAAGCACGCACTGTATCAAGTCCATGACTATTTGCTCTGACTCTTCGAATGCTGACTTCAATCATCCCTAGTGGTTTCTAGCATGCTGGGGAAAGAGCATTTTTACTTCATATGCTCTCATGCTGCTGCTTTTCACAGGTACCCAAATGACAAGTGAGTTGCATTAATAACCCTAGTGTAAGCAAGGAAGCCCCAAGTCTCACAGACATGCAGTTACAGTTTACTGTGATGTCGCACTAACAGAAGAATATAGTCTATAACTATCACATACATGTTTTTAAAATGACAGAAGTTTAATGTCACTCCCTCAACTAAAAACGACTAGCTCTTACAATCTTTAATTTGATAACTCAGATTTGCTTACTATAAAGATGTCCAGCAAAGCAACAGAAAGAAAAACACTAAGGCTTGGTCTGAATGCGCTCATACAGTTGCTCAAGGTCAGAAAGCAAATACAGACACATCCGCGTACCACACTGAACTGAATTTTCCTAACACTTCCTAGCCCATGCACTGGGTTTTGAAGCAGTACACTTCAAAGTGCCAACTTTCACACTTGGTATTAACACTAAGTGAAGTCAGTAAAGCATCTTTTTAAAACTCCCTCTATAACTCACCATGAAAACCAAACTTCCCCATGAAGGTGCCTTATCAGGTTCAGGCAAGTGTGGAAGGAGAAAAAAATTCCCCATGAACAGTGCAGATTGGAACTCAGGAAGCAAGCCTTCCCTGCTAAAACATCAGGAGAAGCAGCTAAAACTGTACTGTCCCCTTTCAGGGACTAAGTAGCCTGCAACAAATGATTTAATTTACAACCAGTCAGCATTCTTGCACTGTTACAGTCATCCGGTATAAATGAGATGCCTGTTCTTGAGTCCAAAAAACTTGCTACAACCTTTATGAGTCATTTTTCTGGTGCCATTAAACTTAGATGAATGCACAAGGGCCTGCAAACTCAGTCTGATCAACAGATCTGCAGATATCTTCAAATGAACAGCACAGAAACCGAATGTTTGACTTGATGTCTTTTTAAGATCCATCTTCATCCTCATTTGGCAAAATTTAAGGGGAAAAAAAGAAGGGAAATACAATCTAGCTCTCTGACATCAGAATGCCCACTGAATTAAAAAACAAAAAAAAATTAGATCCAGCTGTTCCTTTACATATGCATTGTTATTCTTCAATGACTCAGGCTGGCTTTTAGTATTCTGACTATTTAGCTTAGTACTAGGCACTCTAATCACTATGGCTGGGGACTTTCAAAGGAACATCACAAACCAAGAGGTGGAATGAACACCTTTGTTAGGTCGGTAACAATTAGGTTGGGCTTCAAATTTTAGAACTACGGAACACAGATGTACACAGTCTAGTTATTTGCATCATGACACATATAGGAGCCTTGATTACTCATTCCAGTTCACTCTTCCAGGCACCACAGAATCAGAAACCCACCCTGAAGAAAGGAGACTGCTCCTGCCCATAAAACAGTACAAGTTTGTGATGAGCTCTGTATTGACATCATTCTTTAAACTTTAAAACAAGCATCAATATAAAACCAGGACATCGAGCACCGTAAATAATACTTTCCTTAGTTGGAGTAAATGTCTCATCCGTCTTTCCAGAACCTTTCTTTTTTTCAGGTGTTATTACATGATACAACTCTTATGAAGTTACCCAAATAAAATTCAGATCCAGTTTTACTTCCTGCATAAGATCATATAGGAGTTAAGTCCATCCAGCAAAACCTCACTGTTTCTCGCATCCTTAAATTTAGTTTTGCCAAACCTCACTGCATAGTGCAGATTAAAAAAAACACGAGGGAATGAACTCAGAAGGACACTAAACAAAACACTTTTATTTTATTTTATTTTTTTAAAGTGCAATGTGAAATAGCAGGAAAAGGGTTCCTTGTACGGTGCAGTCTAAAAACAATTCTGGCACTTGCATCTCATCTTCAGTTCTACCCAGGAACAGGAAGCATCCAAACCACAGGAAAAACCAGCACTGCTGCTAATTCCAGAGTATGCCCTACAGAGACTGAAGGTCCTTTTCTCTGCACTATGGAGGCTTAACAAAAAATAGCTTGCTTTCATTATTTTCTCACATCCCTGTACTTCTTTTCAGAGCAGAAGTAGCCACTGCGTATTGCCTTCAGTAGCAATGGAAACACCAGCTACGCAGCTTTGAAAGCTTCCTAGGAGCACACCTGTCGGTTTGAAAATGTCAGATCTACTCAAGAAAACAAAGCAGCAAATCAAAAATTATTCTGATTTCCACATTTCTCACAGCCTTCTGCATTTTGCTTGCTGAACTTGAGGTATTTCTCTTCAAGGAGGGAACCGGGGATAAAGCCAGCTCATTTACAAGGTTTAAAATGAAGCTGAGTGGGCTGAGCTAGCAGACAGCACTGGAGGGCACAGCTCTTGTCTGGAAGCACCATGCTTAAGCAGATCCATCTCCGTGCCTTACTCTGGGAAAACTCTACTGAGCAGCAGGTGGGTCTGTTCCACCCTTCCTGTCCCCTACAATTCATTAGCTACCACTTTTTCATTCCCCAAAGCGTACAGTTATCGCAGCAGAATACCTTAATGAGAAGCAAGTATCAGATTCAAAAGGGACACGCCATTTGCCGTAGCCTGAGATAGCAGCCAAATATTTTTAAGTTAAAAATGGCAAAAAATGAAGACAAATCATCTGACAGCGTACTCCAAACACACCTTAAAAAGGGCATTCTGCATCAAACATAATTTAATCAAATAAGAGAGGAAGTTAGCAAGTGAGAGGCACAGGTACGTAATGCTGCTAGATGTAAAAGCGCTTCAGCTAAATCTGCTGTGGGCATGCAACCTCATGCTGTGCACTTCTAAGAGAGAACACACAAAGGTACAGCAAAAAAGCCTTGAAGTAACTGCAGGCACCAAACTTCTAAGCAGTCTCAAAAGCACCATTTTGATCTCAGCAAAGATCAGCTAATCCTCTATTTATATACTGCAAAATGCTTTTCTTCTCAACTGGGAGACAGGTGTAGAAGGTTCCCAACGGGACACCATTTCCACCCTATATCCACTTTAATATCTGAGCTCAGTATAAAAGCAGTGCTAGCCAGCTCTCAGGAGCATTAGGCATGCCTGCTCTCTGCTTCGTTGTCTCAACTAGAACTACAAGATGGAAGAAAAATTAGCTTAGAATTTATATACGACCTTAAGCAGCAATGAATCACTAAATTGTTGAGCTCCAGAAGGAAAGATGCTAGCACTCATGACAGCAGTTCTGAAGGCTATCACAGACCTTTTCCATAAAAACACAGAGGACGTGCATATTTTACAACTGCTTTTGAACATCAGCCCAGCACTCAAAATCTAGGAATTTTTCAAGTCACCTTTCGCTGTGGCTACACGGACCTAGCAACATGTGCTACAAGCAAGGCCCCCTCCCAGGTGTGTCCCAGAAAAAACACCTGCAGGATTTACAAGTAGGAATGAAGAACAGCTTATCCCTACTGCATGCAGAGGTTTTTTTTTTCCTATATAATTCCTTCTCAGGCTCTTAAACAGCACAGCTGGAAAGGACAAAGGAAAGCGTCTTGGAAAATGAAATTTAATGTGAGCAGCATCAGGCATTTTGAAGCATCTTCAACTGCAGTCGAATAGCTACAGTATGCTGTCAGTATGTGGCAGAGTTACAGCTATTTCTGTTCCTGAAAGGACACATTTCCATACCTTAATGTGTGTGGAATTCTTCTAAACTTTAATCTCCACTCTTAGTCTCATGATTTCAGAATAGCATTGCAACCACGTTAGTGTTTTTTTTAACCCGTCTCAAAGCAGTCTCCAGCTTAATTTGGGATTTTATATATGAATATATATGTGTGCGCATATATGAATTTCAAATACACAAACATGTATATGTGTATTTTATATACACACTTCACAGAATGTATGTAATTTCAAGGGATGTGTGTTTATTTTATGGAACAGACACACATTTCATGGAATATACATTTTTCATTAACAGCAGATTTACAGACTAACCTCCTTTGGTAAACATGAGAGACAACAAAAAAAACATAATCGTTACCACAGCAGCTACATAAACCATATGGACTGTTAAGGCAAAAGACTATCAAAAGCCAGGGGATACGCAAAGGACAGATCTGCATACTCGAAGTAATAGTTTTCAGTCCAACTGCACAGCTAAGGAAGAAAAGTGAAATCAGTGCCTATAACAGAACTCCAATTTGTCTCCATGTGCCAAAGTGGTCTATTTTGCATTGACAACCAATACGCATCCAATTCATCTAGAAGATGAGCAAACGTCTGCAGAAGCAGTTCTAACATAACTACAAATATGTCCTAATATAACTACAAAGTCAATACAGACTTAAAAATAAGATCAACTGAAGAAGACGCTTCTCAGCCCTCGGAGGGCTCGGGAGTATGCCCAGGGATTGGTACATCGAGCAGTACACTTGCACACTACAAAACTTGCCAAATCAAGGGTACACACAAACTTCCGGTTTTGTTAGCTACACTCAGTTCTCGTGAAAAGTGGAAAACTGAATGAAATACAAAGTTTAGAGTAAGAATTTAGATGTCTATGCAGACTCTTCAGCACATTGAAAACAAGAAAGCAGTGCAACCACAGTAACAGCCTAATGACAGAATTTGCTCAGATAAGCCAGCTTTCAAGAGACAGATCAAATAGTGCTGTAAGAAATGCTATTATCTTTGTAAACATCTCTACTAATCAGGCTAAACTAAGCTGGATCATAGCTATAAATTTGGCCTCCATACAACAAAGTACAGACTTGAAGAAAGCCTCTCAAACAGAACACAGCCCTTGAGCTCATCAGAACATGGAAAAATATCCCGAACATGCACACACCCAAGCATCTCTGATACTGCAAATTGTATCTGATGGCCTTAGCTTTTAAGAAGGACTGCAACTCTTCACATAGAAATAGGAAGGGATAGTTTTGAAAAGGCTTCCAGTCAAGCTGAATTACCTTCTTTCTGCTTGTTTTACAGAAGTTATTATTATTGGCTAATGTCACAGGAAAATATTAGCAGCTTTCTTCTTCCCTCGCATTACAAGCATACTGCATTACACTGAAGTAGTCACAAGAGAGAACTGTTGTTCAGGATGCTCCTTCTAGTTATTTAACAATAAAATTAAGGCATCCTTCTAAAAGTGCCACCTCTGTAATGGTCTTATGAACAGTGATTCATTAGCCCTCAGATCTTCAAAGAGGCTAAGATGTGAAAGTCCTCAAAGACTTAGAAAAGAGGTGTTTAAACGTTATTATCTCTCATCATCACGTCTATCCTTTGTGACTTCTCATCCCATGGATGCTTTCAGTTTGAACTGGGAAGTCCTTGGAAATGAGACAGAATAAATTATGAAAACATTCTTTTGAGAGAAGGCCTTCAGTTTATGGTTTGAATGTCCACCTGTCTTTAGAGTGATCTGAGAGAGCTAGACTAGCACACGCGCACATTAAATTAACAAAAACACGTTCTGTTTTTTGTGGACACCTAGACACATGACACAAGGCCACCAAGAAAGAGGACCATCAATACAACAGAGCAGGTATAACCCCTACGTTATATTTTACTCTTAATTTCAGACCCCAAGCACTGCCTGAAGACAAAGACAGTGTTTATTCTAAACCTGTGTGATTATCTCCCAATTCCTTCCATAAAATGGCATAATGTCTTTCCTCGACATCAAGCGCCTGAAAGACTTGCAGCTCAGGCATATGCAGAGTGAGACAGAGTTCTACGTGGTAGGCACCTCAACTCTGCAACAGGGAGGATGGCTTCCCTTCATCTACACACTGAATGGTCTCATGGCAAAGCTGCAATACACAGGAATAGGAGCCTGGAAGATGGATTTGCTAAAATAGTAAGAAGTGAAGATACTTCATACATCCTGACTGAACCTGACAAAGGGAGACTAAGCCTGCATTGAAGCGACCATGATACCTCTTCCTCAAAAGCTTTTCTGCTGGATTTCCTTCCCAACCAGTATCAATGGGCTGTCTGTCAAACCCTTGTTTGTCAGTCCGCAGGCAGGACTATCTACAGTCTGAGCTTACAGACCACAGAAAATGCTTGCTTTAACTCGATCAGAGTACTGTGTACCCCTGTCAAGAGAGATCAACCACACTAACAGCCACTTCAGTAGAGTGAAGCCCTCAGAAAATGCAGCGTATTTTCCAATACATATCTGCTATCTTCTCTATTCTAAGTAGCCAAGGATAACAGAGAGCCAAGAAATGGGCCACAGAGGGCAGCCAGGAGTGGAACCAATTAAGCCTGATGTGAATTTGGACTCTCAGTGATCTGTTAACCAGTGAGATTCTAAGAGCCAAAGATACAAATCTCATTAGTCAACAAGTCCATGTTTTCTGTACGTGCATATCTAGAGAATGACATGTTTGACCACAAGCAGGCACACAAAATCTACTAAATAACTCAGTCAACTTTAGATTTTTCAATGTTTTGAACAGAAAGGTCTCTTCAAAAGTTAACATAACTTAATAACTTGAACGCATCGTCATTTTTAAATGGGAACTCCTCCTTGTAGTTTCAGGTTTTTCATGTGAGATGCTATAATCAAAGTTACTGTAATTAAGCTAACACAAACCGTGGACATGGACTAAATTGAAAAAGGCTCTCTTTATACTTAGGAGCTTGATATATCTGAGGCCAGAACAGAACTAAAAATGGCTTTCTTACAGAAGCACCCTAAACAGCTTCCCAAAGTACACACATCCAGCAGAGAAAGAGAGAAACCAGAACCTCAACATAAACTTACTTTTCCTGCTGCTTTGTAAGGTTGTAAAGCTCAGGTTAATGCTGAATTTTCTTACGTATTAAGACATAATAATAATCCTGTAAATGGTATATGTCTAAACAGAAGAAATTTCACTGCTTGCTCTAAATTCAGTAGCCTCAGCTTTACCCACACCAGGTTTCATGTTAATGGACTATCAGGGATCTAGTTTGACAGTCTCTCAAGCTCTGGAAGATCTGCATGTCTACTTGAGAAATTCAGGCAACTGAACCATGGCATACACAGTTGGGAGCTAAACCAAAGCAGTCCTTGAATGACTTGTAGGGCTGCGCTACACAAGTGGTTCCCATACAGAATGTGGTTCTCTCTTACTGCAGACTTCGGGCTAATGTCCAGGAAATGTGATGCCAAATTCTAGATCAGCTGAGAAGGTGAAGGATTAAGAGCTTGATCATTTTGATGGCAACAGTGTAGACTAAAGCAAAAGCAATAAGAACTAGATATGCAGAGTTCAGGCATTTATTCTCAGTCAGTCAAGAGATATTTCCAGCAATTCATGCATCCATTCCAACAGGATTTCTTAAGCATGGGCACGGAGTCACAGAAACAACAAAAATCAGATTAAGAACTTCCTATGTATGCTAAGACCTGCTGCCTTATTGCTGCTTTTTGCAGAATTAAGAGTCAGTCATGCTGCTCTCCACTGTGAAGAATATTCCAGGGAGCATATCAACAAAAATAGGGCAAGAAGATTTATGCTACCAGAATTTTTTTTCTTCCCAAGCATCACAATGAGAGTATGGCAGTTAAGGGCCTGCACTGAAGTGTGGATTAAAATCCTTGAAAAGACTGTAAATAATTTCAGTTCTTCTATCTTTACCAGTGCTTTGTTTGAGGACCTATTCTTACACATCCGCAGAATAGAAGCAGAAGCACAGTACTGATCTATGAAGGGTAGGACATAACCCTCAGGAAATTCAGTTATTTCAGTAAGTTTTAGCTCCAAAACCTTGTTAAAGCTGTATCACGCCATTCTTCAAACAGAAATGTCTATTACTTAGCCTCGTCCAACTGTTAATTTCTGATTCTCCACATCAACTACAGATGACCTCAGTGGTCTTGTACATAAGTGACAAATATCTGTGAACCACTCACCTAAGTATCATAATATTATCCAAAATGACATTACTTAAGTTCCCATACCTAACATGGAGGTCTAACTTAATGAAGGCAGGTGAACTGTGCACCAAAATTAAGACTAAACATTTACTCAATCTGTTCCTTCCAGTCTGTCCCTAGCGTATCTATTGTGTTGCTCTATGTTGCAATGAATTCTAGCACACACCTAGAACTCAGAGCACTTCAGAGACCCTGTTTAAAACACAGCCATGCTAGAACTGCAGTGCCACAGCTGAAGAACCAACTGAACTGCAGTAAAGAGTGGAAAGAGGAAGCCGCATTGCAACTACCTATACCATCACATTAACTGCGGTATTCAACACATTAGCAAAGATTTTACAGTTATTTTGCTCTGGCATAGACCAATGCTGCTTCTACTTCAGTGGAGAAACCAGCCATAATAAGGGAAAGGAAAGTAAGGAAGTATAAAAAAAACTACAACACTGTCCTCTGGTAATTCCTGTCTCAGGTAACAGCTTTCAAGTTAGCTTCAAACCTGGATAAACGTACCTCAATTTCCTGAAAGAAATCTAAAAACAAGCAACTGTGGTGTGTTTTCTGCATTTTCATAATGAACACCCTCCACACTCACAAAACACAGGAGGAGCCCAGAGGCCACACTCTCTTGAGACTTCCTAAAGTTTCTTAATCTTCTCCTTTAAGTTTCAAGGCTTCCTGATGGCTTTTCTAAAAGCAATTTTACACAACAAAGAAATTATCCAACATGTCTCAAGATAAATCTGTCACAATGCAGACATAAGCAGACACCAGCTGGAGGCAAAGCTAAAAATTTCACTGATTATTTGAACTTCAGAAATTAATTTATATACAATACTCTTCTCCTGATGTAACTCCAACACTGTAACCAGTGCAGACAGGTGCACTGAAGCACTCCTCTCTTTCCCCAAAAGCTGATTTAAAACAGGCAAACCAACTTCTACCATCCTTTGCTATCTATGGTGGGGTTTCCCCTCACTAGTATCAAAGCAAGAGTGTATGTTCACGATAGAGAAGTGGGAATTCCAGTCACCACAGCTGAGACTGTTATCCAGATGGTCATGCTAGGGTGGCAAGAGCCCAGGTCCTGTGCACTTCACGAGCAAGCTCTCTGACGAGCAGGTCTGCTTCTGAACTGCAACCAAACTGTACAGGCAACAGGCACTCCAAGTTCCCTGATAAAATATTCAGTCAAGCATTTACAACCTAGATCAGATGTTCTCAAGGAGCAGCACACTCTGAAGTAATTGTAAACTATTCTTGGTATAAGATACCTTATCTCCACCTTCCAAATCTGTCCAAGCAGAAGCTTTCTCCCAGCCTGCTGGAATGTACGCCTTCAGACTTCAGAACATGCACTTCCCGATCAAAATGTAAAAAGAAGGGGAGGGCTACTCTTAGGAATTACAGGATAAAACTGAGAGCTGAAGACAAAGGCAGGTGATACAAGTGGCATACAAGTTTGGAGAATAAGAACATAAAACGTTTAACAGTTACTATTGGAGATGCGACTTATGCAGATTAGTAAGTTAAAAGAACAATTATTATTTTTTTTTTTAATTAATGCTATAAACCTGTGAATCTACTCATATACCTAACATTAATTCCACCTAGTTTAGGGACACTGGACATTCTCTGCTCACATCTTTCGTGAAGGGGCAATTAGTTCAGACTTCAAGGTGCAAAAACCACAATGAGATTTTTAGCTTTTTTCCTCCCTTAAATAAGGAGTAACATCGAAAACATGGCTTAAAGAAACACTCAAAAAAAGATGTACAGTCAGATAACGAGATGCCACTGATCAAATACTAGAAGAAAAATAATTGAAGGCATTCATTCTAATTAGATGTCCAATACAGATTTATTTAAACAAACAAACAAAAGACCTCACAAACTACAAGTACCTGACGGGCAGAAAGTAAAACGCTTGGGCAAACTGCCATTTTGACAACATAACCTCAAAGCCACGGGATTAAAAAAAGCTATGAATTTGGTTCAAAGCATGAGCTGATACAGTAGCGAATGGAGTTAAATCCAGCTGGACACCAGTCATGAGTGGTGTTCCCCAGAGGTCAGTAATAGAGTCAATCCAGTTCGATATCTTTACTGATGATATGGATGAGGAAACTGAGTGAGTGCTCAGTAAGTTTGCAGGTAACACCAAGATGCAGAGAGGTGTTCATCTGCCTCAGAACAGGAAGGTCCTACAGAGGGATCTGGACAGGCTGGATCAATGGGTTGAGGCCAATGAAATGAAGTCCACAGAATGGCAGAATGGCTTAAATTAGAAGGGATCTCAAGGATCACCAGGTTCCAACCCCCTGCCGCAGGCAGGACTGCCAACTGTTAGATTAAGTACTAGATCAGCTTGCCCAGGGCCCCATCCAACCTGGCCTTGAACATCCCTAAGGACAGGGCATCCACAGCCTCTCTGGGCAAACAGAGTTCAACAAAATCCAGTGCCGGGTCCTGCCCTTTGGTCACAACAACCTCATGCCAGTACTACAGGCTTGGGTCAGAGTGTCTGGAAAGTTGCACAGGGGAAAAGGATCTGTGGATGCTGATCAACACTTGGCTGAATATAAGCCAATAGTGTGCCCAGGTGGCCAAGAAAGCCAACAGCATCCTGGCTGGTATCAGAAATAATGCAGCCAGAAGGACAAGGCAGGTGACTGTCTTCATGTACTCAGCACTGGTGAGGCTGCACCATATGGTGTTCAGTTTCAGGCCCCTCACTACAAGAGAGACTTTGAGGCCCTGCAGTGTGCCCAGAGAAGGGCAATGAAGCTGGTGAGAGGTCTGGAGCACAAGTCTTACAGGGAGCAGCTGAGGAAACCGCGATTGTTCAGTCTGAAGAAAAGGAGGCTCAGGGGAGACCTTATCACTCTCTACAACTACCTGAAAGGAGGTTGAAGCAAGGTGAGGGTTGGCCTCTTCTCCCAGGTAAAAGTGACAGGGTGGGAGAGAATGGCCTCAAGGTGCACTAGGGGAGGTTCAAGTTGGATGTTAAGAAAAAATTCTTAGCAGAAGGGAATGGTGGGGCACTGGAAAACGCTGCTCAGGGAGGTGTCACTAGGCGTCACAGAACCTGGAGGTGTTCAAGGAACTTGCAGATGTGGTAATGGACGTGCTTTAGTGGGCAGTATTCATGGTATGTGGAAAATTGGATTAGATGATCTTACAGGTCTGTTCCAATCTTAGTGATTCTACGATTTCGCAATATCCACCAAGCATGACATGACAAGGGAAACATGCTCGCCCTTCACCTAAAACCATAAGCGGAAGAGATCAAATAACTCTTTAAGGAATGACTAGATTTAGAGTTTCTGTTACTTTCCCACCTCTTCGTTTCTTATAATGTGCCCTTCTTCCATACTGCTTCTTTAGCGCTAGCTGTCTTTAACACATAATACAAGCCAGAAATAAATCTGACAAATATAAGAACAATGTAAGAACTTTAAATATCTCCTTCAATTATAAGTCAAACACTGCTGCACTATTAGTACAATTTAAAAACTTCTTTCCTTTTCACTCTTTAGCTGATGTCTCTCTCTGTGCTATGGTGATAACTGTGACGGTGATAACACCTATTTCCAAGACTCAAGGAAAAGGCATACTCTACCAAAAACACTTCAAAATGATTGTTTTCTTACTAAAACAGGACACAAATTACAAACACAACCAGTGAAGCTAGTAACCAATGAAGTGTTACTGAAAAAAAAAATGAGAACTGCAAAGGAGATGGTGAAAACATCATCCTCTAGCTTTCAGAAGTAATTCTAGAACTTTTTTCAAAAGAGTTTCAAATCGTCAGTTTTCCTTTAACATGCTTCAAATTCCAACCTTTAAGCTCAGAAACTTTTGCATCTAGCTTGTGCCAACAAGACTACCCTTGTCTTCTCTACAAACCGTGCATACACTTCTCTAGTCGTGAAAGCTGTGGGTTTCATTGCCAGATGCTGAAACCCACATTTTAGATGGTAAAATCTGTTACCTTTGCAACCATTCACTCTTGAATGAGCTTATCTGCAGCTCCATTAACTATAAGAGAAAGCAGTCAAGTACACCAAGCATTTACTAGCAGGGGCAGGTAACAGCAGTGATAAGGTTGCTAATGGTCCTTTATTTTTTTTTAAGTATCACACAGAGATAGACTTCTTGGAAGGCTACATCCTGTTTAGAATAAAAAGATTCGCTAGTCTTCGAACAGTCAGAATAGACCACATTTATGAATCAGATAATGACAGGAAGTAACCCTCACTCAGTCCAAACTGCCCTGGGCTCAGTACTTGTTACCTTCTTGCTTGGCCTGGGGACTTTCTGATTTATTCAAGCATAGCCTTCTACTTTATAGATGGCAACGCCCAAGAACAAAGCCCAAAGGCATCTGTTCCTTACAGCAGTTTAATTGCTAATGACTAGAGAAGAATCTGTGCTAGAAAAAAGTAAGTACAACACAAAATTTTCCCCTGTTGCCCTGGTTCATTGTCTCAAGAATCAAGTCTGTAACCAGGGAACAGCACTACCAAATCAGGAAAATCAGGATTTTTAGCTTCCTGTTTTGCACTACTGCAAAAAGTAACAGTGGTGACTCACTTCATTTCAAGTTAAACTATATTCCTTTATCAAAAAACATCTGTTTAATCTTTAGTCTTGGATGTTTTTGTGTTTACATGCTCTAATGAAAACAAATTAAAAAAAAAAACAACTGAATAAAAAAGACTGCCATAAAATAAATGGAAAACAAGATAACATTCACAAAGAATATTCTGAAGCTAAGCACACTCTTACCTTAAATCTTTTATCCTGCAGGACTTTCTTAATGGCCACAAGCTCTCCTGAATCACAGAGTTTGGCTTGATACACAACACCAAAAGATCCATTTCCAATCACCTTGGTGTCCGTGTAGCTGACTTCTTGTGGTCGGTCTGGACCTTGTCCAGGAGTTGCCACTACTGTAGTCACTTTGCTGCCATCTTTGTCTCCTGGGAAGCAAGAGAGAGAAAAATAATCAGAATATGCTCATAAGCAAGATCACCAATATGAATGAAACAGAAAAGGGCAAAGACTTACATCAGTATATACGTTTTAATATAAGAGATGAAGAAAAACTTAACTGTCAAAAGGCAGAAAAGCCACTGAGCATGTTTAATTACTGATGCACAAGGTTTCAACTTGATCATTAAAAGAAATATTCCCTTCCAGATGTAAATAACTCAGTAATAAAATCTGCGGCATGATCAGAACAAGTACTTATTTCTGCATCATGTTAAGACGAGTGGCATTAAACAGTGTCACTCGTATTTCCCTACGCTCTTCTGTAACGAAATGAAACAAAGCTGTCAGTAGAGCAGCATGTGGACACACTGGTATATATCTGGCAATAAAAAACCAGCATCGTGACAAAGTATTTCGCTTCCATTCTTCATGCTGTGCAGCAGAACACAGACAGGAACATGCGCTCAGGATTCAAAGTAGCTGCATGGGTGTATGTGCTTCAGTGCAGATGCAGCAGCTGTGGATTTCAGCTGTCAGCAACCACCAACTCTGAGTAACATAGCTGTTTCCCCATAAAAAGACAAAACCATTATCACTTATGACGAGAACCATTTATTACCAGTATGCTTCCTCAAGTTCAAAGTCTGATTTTGCTTGTAACAGGACCAAAGTTTTAATCATCCTGCAAGTACACACCACGATTTGTTGTCCTTAAGTTATGATGGTTCAGATTGCATTATCAAATCAGGCTGCAAGAAAAGCCAGAAGCCAAAAGATTGCTGTTCAACAGCAATCACTCACCAATGCTACATGAACGAGACTCAAAATGCCCATCATGCCAGCTTACCAAGAAAGCTACCTTCCACGGTTACCTCAGGAAGTCCCTTCCAGTCCTTCACTACTCACGCATCAAGAAAGATTTTTTCTAATACATAACTCAGGTCACCTTTACTGCAGTTAGGCATATCACTACCTTGACTCCCCACAGGCATGGAAACAGTACTCAATCTCCTCCCACCTTCCCTCCTCCCACTCCACTCGCAACACATGAAGCACTGTTGCAAAGGACATTACCACCATGAAAATGGTACTTCTTTTTAGGGACCTGTCCCACCACTGCTGACATCTCTCAGGTATGATACCCAAAAGCAGACACTCCAGCTTAAGCTTACCTGAGGTCTGCCCAGCACGCTAGCAGCTCCTTGCACCCAACTTGCAACACACTTGTTTGTGCAGCCCGGCACAGCATTTGCAGCTTTTGCAATGCGAGAATCTGGCTGACTCACAGCGTGTTTGGGTGCCAAACCCTTCTGTGCAGAACCACTGCCTGCCAATCACCGTCCCCTTTCCACTCTGCACCTGGCTGTTCTCATCATGACCAGAGTCCGCATTCGCCCCAGCTGAACTGCATCCAAGGCTTCCTCACAGTATTCTGTCAGCTTGCCATACGCTTCCAATACCAAGTGACAGCCAAAAGACCTATTCCACAATGCTACACAGAACTTATCTCCAAAACTGTCAAAAACTGGAAAATTCTGCAAGCCTGCTGAAAGGCTCTGCAGAAACCCTGTAAATATTTTATCTTGAACCCCATGTTACACTCAAACAAAATAACAAAACAACTGTGCTCCCCTTTAAGGGAATTTCTAGCAGTCCATTACTTTCCTAGGCTGCTCATGGGAAAATGAGCTTGGAAATGTCTAAGTCAAGACGCACACATCTGCTATTACTTCTACATCCATAAATGCAGCAAATGAGTGGGTTGGTTTGCCATTATTTGCTCCTGAAAAATTCACATTAACTGTTACTCATCTTTTACCTTTCAAGTCTTTACAAACTGTTTGCTTTTATGCATCCAACTGCTCCAAGAAACAAACAAATTTAAAAAGAAGAACATTACTGCAAAGGGTGACAATTACTTGCCAAACAATACACAGCAGATATATATAGATTCCTTCCTTCAAAATATTCACCAGGTGAGAAGCAGATTTATACATTTGAAGAGAACGCGGCCAAGCAACAAAAATCAAAGAAGGGAAAAAGAGAGAAACAACTGCTCAGAGAGAAAGGAGAATAAAGGGAGAGCAGAGTAAAATCGCATGGAAAATTAACCCTCCTCTTTGATAACTTTAAGAAATACATGGATGGAAGCAAAGAAGAGAAAGAACACTGATTTTATTTTATTTTTTTTAATTGTTAACACAATGAAAGTATAATTCTGATAGCAGCCTTCCACCTCCATTTGCTTGACTTTCCGATGAACATTCTAACTCAGCATATATCAATAGGTGACGTTTGTGTTCCTGCAGTAAGCCTTGTCATCTAAAAGGTAAACCCTCTGCTTCTCCACCTCTTTTTTCCAAGCTTGGACACAAGGTTGGGATTTTGATTATAAGAAATGAGGCTCATTCCCAGCCCTCCCAAAACCAGATTCTAGAGGTAGAAGGAAACTCATCTCTCGCAACTCCCACTGAAATGTGAAGTGCTTGGCCTCAGGAGACCTGCTCAAGGGACGCTCTTCAGAGCTGGAAGATACTTCGGGATCTCCAGGACCACAAGTGCAAGCCCTGCGTTTTCTCACTTGGCTCTGTTGCAGCTTTTCCAGAGCTCCAATGAGAACTTTCATGCGGTTTCCTTTAAACATAAGTAAAAATAACTCCCAACTAATTTAATTAAAATACTCATCGCTTCAAAACATAAGCACTAATATTAATTGGCTAACCAAAGAATTGCTTGGTTTCCTTACCACCATGTTACAGAGCATTAAGCCCCCTAGATGTTTATCTCCATTTCCTTCTTTCAGTGAAGCACAGTAAGGACTCAAAACTTCCAAATATAACCCTGCTGGAGTTTCAGCTATATTACATTAGAGAATATCTGAAGCTAAGTTACTGTGAGGTAAAATTCACCCTGTGCTTTTGACAGCTTTGATCTCAAACAGCAAAGATCTTGCTACTTCTCCAAGCACACAACAGGCGCTTGTATCACAGCAGCAACCAGGAGCCCCAAGCCAGTTTTGTCACTCATGTAAACATCGTTCAGAAGCCCATATCCAGTTCAGCGTGTATGTCAATTCTTAATGTCTGGACAGCAAGAATTAACTTGCCAGCCAAACAACATATAAATGAGCTTGCTGGAACAACTCTGGGAAATATGGTTTTAGCCCCAGCGTGACAAAAGCTGGAGAGGAAACACCCATCTCCAGCAATCTGCACTATCTCCAAATTGAGATTCCCAACAGCAAACACCAGGAAACACCACATCACAGCAAGTCTCAACGCGAAGCTGAGACAGTTTTCATCTCATCTGTTTTGCCTCTTACTGGGTTTCAGGCTGTCAGACTTGGTGGCCCCACTGGCTCGGCGAGCACAATGTTCTCAACACCTTGGACTGCAGAAGGTCTACGAGATTAACTTGAAAATATAAGGAAGGAAGAAAAGACCAAACACCAAAACATTACAGCTGCTAAAGCTCACATCAGAACAGCTTCTACTGTTTGTCCCAGCAAGCTGACTTCTGGTGCTAATGACACCTTGCTACACTGCAACAAAAATGCAAATGCATACCATGGTATAACCATCATCTATGTAAACCACCCTTTTAATATCCAAGACAGAAGTGTAAGTAGAACTAAACAGCTACAAGTCTAAGGCGCTTGCATTTTCACTTGGTACATCCAAACCTTAAACCACTTCCCCACACCGTTCAGGTGTTTAACATCTATTCTGCAGTATTTAGGGGTGCTCTCGATGAAGAGGTTATTGCAGAAGCCGGATCACAGATGTGCAAGTGAAAACAAAATCCACATACTATAATTCCCAAATGCACTGATGTTTCTAGCATGATTACTAAATTGGACAAATTATAAGCATTAGGTAAAGTCAGATGCTGTTTTCCAGCATCTTAGTAAAATTTTAGCATGGCACATGTCATCATTTTACCTTACCATGATCGCTTACCCTTTCAAACTCAGGTATTAATCGAATTTTGTACACCCAAAAAGAAGCTGAGTACATGGAGGTCGCTCTGAAAGTAATGGCTCCGATTTATTTCCAGGGAAACTACAACAGATGCAAAGAGTGCAATAACACTATTTGATACATCAAATTCTCAGCCAAAAACCCACTATTTTTTAACACAACCACCACTATTAGCTGCGCACCTTTGCCAGCAATGAGCCTGCATGACGCACTTGTCAATATCTGCACAGTGGAGGTGGCCCACTGTTTCACAGCTGCTACAATGGCATCACTGTTAGGAAAATGTTGCCCACGTAGCCCATCTTCCATTGGCTCCATCAGACAAAAGCCGGAAGGTGCCAAGCCCAGACAATACAGTGGGTGTGGTAGGACAGTCCAGCCGAGATTGGCAGTGTTTTCTGGTCTTCAAACTGGCATGGGGCCTGATGTTATCTTGCAAGAGGAAGACTGTCTTCTTCTCTCGGGTGACCAATACTTCAGCTCAGTCACCACGGCAGTGTAGCAGTGAGAGCTGATAGTCTGTGTTTCAAGAAATCCTATCCGAAAAGGCAGTGCGCAGCACCCTACCCATTGAGGGTTGTGTCTTGAACTTCTTCTTCCAAGAGGAATTCACATGTCACCACTCCACGGATTGCCATTTTGACTACAGTTCACAGTGCTGACACCACATCGCATCACTGCTAACAATGTAATCCAGGAAATCATTACCTGCAGCCTCATATTCTTTCAATAGGTCCTGACAAACTTGAATATGTTGTTCTTTCTGTTCATTTGTAAGCATTCATATGACCTACCTGGCACAAACTTTTTGATATTCCAACGCTCCCACCATTGTTCCCAAAGCATTGAAGCAGATACTGAACTCCACAGACAGTTCCTTGATGACAATCTGCCGATTCATATGGATGAGCTGATGGAGATGCTCTTCATTTCGTGGTGCGATAGCTGTACATGGCTGTCTGGAATGTGGCTTTCCATTGCTGTTGTCACTGCTGAGACACACCACCCACCATCTCACTGTGCTCTGTCAATGTGCAGCAAGCATCAATAAATGTCAACAGGCACAATTTTTTCCATATGGAGGAATTCAATTCCACACCTTTGCTTCATCCGCACTTCCATGTCAGCCGCCATTTTGTCAGATTGCCCCTCTGCTGCCATCTGTGGCACAGCAACAGCATGGAACAGAATACTATCGGGAAGGTTCAGCCTCTGCTGCCATTTCACCAAAATCCACCTCTGACATTGTGGGCCAACATAACAAAATAGGAGGCATTACTTTCAGAGCAGCCCTCATATTAAGTTCTGCATTTTTTTTGTACAATTTACCAGTTAAACCCAATGAACCTGGATCAGTGCTACTGCAATGAGACAATCACATGGTTTAGGAACCAGAGGCACGCTTCTCAAAAAAACCCAAACAAACAAACAAAAAAAAAAACCACCACATGATGTTTACCCAGGTAAGACAATGGATTCAACTACTGGACAAGGATTTCCTCATATAAATATCCCATCAGCTGCAGACTCTTATCGCCAGCACAAAGCTGCAAGCGTCCTGCACGTAGACTTTTTGCTAGTGACTCAACATAGCTGTCAGTCAATAAAATTCACTTCAACTCTCAGAGACCATGAAAGACTTCCCCTGCTATTGATCGCAACTCCCACCATACATTCTAATGAATAGGCCTGGAGAAAGTCCAAAGTTATGTCTGCTCTACATCCCTTCAGCTGTTTAACTTCTGACTGAGCAGTACAGATGCACACTAATGCACACATAGTCAGAGATTTATGATACTTTACTTCTTTCAACTACATATAATCCATTTTCCTTCTCTTTCATACATTTTGAAGGGCAGAAACAAAGAATTAATAGGATGTCTATTTCTGCTTTCTTCCTACTTCAAATACAACCTCTGTTCCTTGTTCTGTTTACAAACTCCACCATTTCCTCTTCCTTCTAAGTCTGCCTACCTGCTCTTCCTTCCATCCTCCAGTTCGCACACTTCTCCCTGCTGCCATGCACAGTAGTCATCCCACTAGATGTTCATGAGGTGTCCTAGACCTAAAAGACCTCACAAACCTAAATCATGCTCTCTAGAGTCTATGACCACGTAGCTATCTTTCTCCACTTGATTCAAATACTTCCACTGACCTGCTTTAACTCTCAGAGCCATTTCCCTATGAACATACTGTTCAATATTGAGTCAATATTGTAGATCACTCCCCTTCCATTGGTCTCTTATCTGAATTTGCTTTATCCTCAATACATTCAAACAGGCACTATTCCATGGAAATACTACACCACTGCATGCAGCCCCTGCCAAGTGCAATAGGTTACAACCAGCAGCTGTCACCGCTGCTTACAGGACATGAGTGACCAGGGGCTATGGAAGTCTATCACAACCACACTGATGATTTTCTCTCATTGCTAATTGAGAAGGTCAAAGGGTCTGAATACTCCATGAAAAAAAATGCCTCAATAGAAAGCACAAGAAATGTCATCTGCTAAGATGTGATGCAGTCCATCAGATCACACTAAGGGACAAAACTCCTGGCTACTTAAATACCTGTTAATGACCCGTGAAAGAAAAAAGAGAGCCAGAAGTCCTCAGGTGCTGTAAGCCTTCAGTGTGAACAACACATGATTGAGATCACAATACTGTCAGCAACAGAAGTCACAGCTCTAGATGACAGTTTTCTAATTATTCTCCTGCACACAGCATGGGAAATTTTGTGGAACTTAACTGACAGAAAGAAGGTGATCAAATCAATAGCTGGCTAAGTGCATGCAATCATATCACGATTATATTATTCATACCTAGATAGGTAAATCTGAATGAGTAACATGGATGCCCTGCACAATTTCGTGAAAGGTTAATTTCAATAAAAGCTAATAATGATGAGCGAGTTCAGGGGACAAAATACAATATTTATTTATTTATTTTCTGAACTGTGTTACTGCGCAGTATCTTTCCTTAATCAGGAAACTGAATGAACATTACCTACTGGGTGACAGCAGAAGATAGACATAAATTTACAACAGAATTAGAAAAACTCAAAGTAAGGAGTCTAACATAGAATACTTAAAACATTTTTTCAGTAGTTTTGCTTTAGCAAAAGAAAACCCTAGTATTTCAAAAACAGCTCTAGTCAAACACCAAACAAAAACTCATGTGCCATCCCCAGAGAACACAGAAGCATTCAATAAACTTGTATACTGGTTTTGGCACAGGAAATGTCATATGACCTCTTGACTGAAACTGAATATCATAGGAAAAGAACAGCCATCAGACATTATGTAAGATCAGAAGAATCTCACAATTTGAGTCCAAGGACTTTAGAAGAGCTAGCTGAGAAACGGTGTTGATTTTTGAAAGCAATCAGAATACAGGAGAATCAAAAAGACAAACGGGATGACCCAGGTAATTATGACCCTATATCCTTGATGATAATTCCAGATCAAGTGTCATATCAGCTATGTTGGTAGTACAGAAGCAGTAACACGGCTTGTGGAGACTAGGTTGTTGGGCTCCACATTTTTGCACAGACTGCAGGCTCATTTGGAAAAGAGAGAAAAAAGAGCATTGATACAAATGCACTTCTATGGGGTTTGTGACTTCCTGCCTCCTACATTAACAAAGAAACAAGCATACAGAAAGAAGCATGATTATTAATCAAATTATGATTAGGCCATAAGTTTCAACATAACTAAGATCTAAGAAGAGCTATGCAGAGGCCCCAAAGGCACTAACTGTTGGTCTTCTTGCCACTTCTGCCACCAGCCTGAAAGAAAAGCAATGCAAAGCTGTGCAGAGAGATCAATGGAGTGGCAGCTGCCTTCCCTGCAAAACCCAAGCATAAAAGGGCTGTAGGAACCAAGTCAATGGGCCATGCCGTCAAACCCAAACAGTGCAGGCATCAACCTTGACCTGAAAGGCACCCCAGAAAGCAATGAGCAGAAAGAAAAACCTAAGCTGAACACAGCTACTGAGACCTGAAGCAATCCTTAAGGTGGATACATAAAGGGACATCAGCCAGGAAACAATCAAGAAAAAAAAAATTCTTCTTCCCTCTTTGGCATCTATGGAAAAGTTACTGCATTTATTTCTGGTGACTAGAATTCGTAAGTGCTAATTCAAAACACTAGAGGTTCAGAAAGACACCACAGACATTATAAGAACAGGTAAGAAAGATGCATTCCTTTGAACGAGACTTTAAGAGATCAACCAATTTAAGTCTAAGAGAGAAAACTGAATGAGCATTATACCTAAAAGACACACTTGAGGAATAGATATTTTAGCGAGGACCCTAATCTATAGGTGAGGATAACACACGCAAAGATTAGAAACCGAAAATGCAAGACTGTCTGGGACAGAACTGGAGTGAAGTCAAATGTCAAAGATGTGAATTTTCTGAAAGCCAGTGTGATTTTTGTAGCATGGTATTTTAATTCAAACTGGAATCTTTTCTAAAGCTTACCATGCAGCTGGGCAACAACTACCAGGCTTGAAATAAGAAAGTCTGCACAGAACAATCATGGTGATCTCTCTGGGTCTTCAGAATGCCACAGAAATTCAATACTTACACTGTATTATGCAGACCAGATAGTTCTCCATGGCACTCATGGAAGAGTGTCATCACTCAATAAAGAATACGCTGCTTTCCATAGCAATCAAAATCCGCATTCAGTTAAAGAATTGTCAACAAATGATAATAAATAAAAGATAGTGATAGATAAATGACGAAAAGCTGAAACAATCCTTCTTTTGACTTTATTGATAATAGCCAGACTGCAGCTGCAATCAATTACGTGTCAATTCACAAAGACAAAACAGATCAATTTTAGCTGCAACAGCCAAGCCACTCAAAGATCATGCAGGTTTTTAAAGCACTCCCATCCTGAATTCAGAGTTGCCTTTGTTTCTATCTGGACCCACAGGAAAAAAGGAAATTACACATATATCTATTTTTTTTCATTCCACTTGCACCTAATGCTAGTGAAGCTTTCTAGATGTCTATCATCTCAAAACCTGCCCATGTAAAAGAACTATTGAGACACCCACACAAATTCCAAGTAAAAAATGCTAAGTTTCTGCAGAATATAATTAAAAACTGGAGGAAAAAGTAAATACTAGGCAGAAGTAAGTCACTGCCACTGTAATACACACTATGACGCTGCTACAAAATAAGAGGTACCAGCTCAGAAAGGCAAAATAACTTCGTTACTAAAAAAATGAGCAAGTGTATAACTCAAGTGTTCTGTTCCATGCCTTTTTGAGGTCAGTATGTCACGAGGAACAGAAAGAGACGCAGGGACAGTTTTTCTCCTATTATTTACTTGTTGATAAAACTCCTTTATTTACCCACTGATAACATTTAACCAAGCAACAGCATCTAGATTTACTACACTTCAGCCCAATTGTTCCAAATGTCACACGAGTTTTAATCCCCAATTTTAGAGAGGCAGTTCAATTTACTCTATTTGAAAGCTTAACGATGAAGACTGCAAACAAGCATTTAAAAAATAACAAGATGCTTCTCAGCCCCAGGAATATTCGCATGATAGTCTTGTTAAATGGTCACTGCAAGGTCACATGAAGATCTGAGGCATTTACTTTCTACAGGCTTGTAAGTCTTAACTAAGGAAGTCAAGGCAAACACAGCACAACTTCCACAGTGCAGTGTGCTCGTCTGCCCCAGCATAAGCTTAACTCAGAACAATCTCTGACAATACAGAACCCACAGGGAAGAAAAAGCACGGGAAGAACCCTGTTGCGTTAGCTCAGACCCTATCGCTTTGGCCATCAGATGACTCCTCTGGGTCCAACAGTGGCAGAGGGGAACGCAGAAGCCAGCTGCTGGGTGGCCACCTCCCAGCAGGTTATCATCATGCAGTGCAGTAAACCATGCAGTCATATTCAAAGGGATATTTACTTCCAGCGTCAAAATGAAAAATCATTTTCCTGAAGCCTTCCTTCCTATCACTGTGTGAGCCAGTGCCCACACCCTTCTGGCTTCACCATCTCTGGCAGTTTCTCCCAAGCATGGCAAACAGACCAGCACAGTAAATTCCTAAGCTAAAGAGCTTTATCGAGCTACAGTGAGGACACTCAAGTGAAGGAAAAAAACCTAACCTACTATCTGCCTACATCACGAAAGATTTCTTTTTCCCATGACTAAACAAAGCATTCACCTGAATGCTTATACTTAAACTTCTGCTTTGCAAAAAATACAAAAACATACAATTAAGGTAGTCTTAGCAGTGGCTGCTAGTGGTGTTTCATAAGCAGTCTGGCAGACATTAGCAGCTATTTTTAGCAGGTCCTCTCTCTGTTCTCCTCTCTGCCCACCCACCTCACACACACACATATGCAGACAAGCCCACTCCACACACGCCGCTTGGCTCCATAGATCAACTTTACATTTAGATAAGGTGATTCCACAGCTTATGCAGTGAGTACTAAGTGCCTGTTTAAATAATCTCGGGTCAGGTCATTCCTGTCCCAAAGAGCTTACAGATTACAAGCAGAATGAGACGCGCAAGGACAGGGAGTACGTGGAAAAGCACAATATTATTGTGGCCTCATCAGCCGACATCTACCTAAGAAACCCAGGCAAGCCCAAAAGACTATACAGTCCTAGGACCTCTCATTTGAAGTTCCCTTAAATTATTCCTCCCTCTTACATCATCAAGGATCATGATTTAGCAAACGTTTGCCAAAGACGACTATAGCAGTTCAGCTGACACATAATAACTTATAACCCTCCTGTAACCGAGCCCTGACAGGGCACTGAAGAGCCCCAAGTTACAAACGGATCGTATTTACACACTTGCTCGTGCCATTCAACAGCCGATCCTCAACGCACTCATTGGTGACTTCTAGCACAGCTGACACTCAATCCAGACACCCACTGATACACTCGCTTTGACAGCTCTGGCAGGGGTTCCACGCCTCCCCTCTCCTCCCTGAAAGGCTAACAACTGATAAATAGCACACATCTTCTGGGAATTCCTGAAAGACCTGCAATCTTCCCCTCTGGTATGAGATGTAAGCCCTTCATAACCGTGTCATGCAAACTACGTTAGTCAGGAGGCTCACTACTTGTGGACTTATCTAGCTGGGTTTTAACTGCATTTATTCTAGGATTTGATGCTGGTTAAACATAGGTACATCACCTAGCCAAACACGTATCTGATCCTTAGGAACAGGCACTGTCATCGTTTTTTCCCTTTTCAATACTTCAATACTGTTAAGAGGTTTCTAACTGTACCCTTGCATGCACTTCCTCTAAGTCACCAAAGCCCTCCCAACGATGCACTTGCATGAATTAGGAACATCTTAATACATCTCAGAGGCAGTTTCCACTCTTCTACTGGAGTTTAAATGAGAAATCCTTCAATCCTGTTTGTTACAGCGGTGCTAAGGATCAACTGTGAATAGGAGCCCACTGTGCCAGGCACACCACTGCCTGTGGGGCCTCCAGCACAAGGACAAGGTGCTGCTAGAGCAGGTCCAGCAGAGGCCACAAAAATGATGACAGCGCTGAAGTACCTCTCTTACCAAGAAAGGCTGAGGAAGCTGGGCTCATTCAGCATAGAGAAGACAAAGCTCCAAGGAGACCTCACTGAGGCCTTCTAGTACTCGAAGGAAGCTTTTAAACAGGAAGGCTACCGACATTTTACATGATCTGATAGTGATAGAACAAGGGAGAATGGCTTTAAACTAAAAAAAGGGAGATTTAAGTTAGATGTTAAGAAAAAATTCTTAATTCAAAGGGTGGTAAAGCATTGGACAGATTGCCCAGAAAGGCTGTGGATGTCCCACCTTCAGGCTGGACAGGGCCCTGGGCAGTCTGATCTAGTGGGTGGCAACCCTGTCCATGGCAGGGGGACTGGAGTTCAGTGATATTTTAAGACTCCCTCTAATCTAAGCCATTCTATGATGAAAAGAAAGCTCCTCTTCCTGAACTGCAGGCTGTAGGCTGTGGCCTACAGCACACCGACTGACCAAGCTGGGCTGAGGCAGCAGGTCTCCCAGAGGAAACTGCGTAATGGTCAGTCAGCTGGTGCAGGCAAGCACCACAGTTATTTGAGGATGGAGGAAGGAAGAAAAGACCTAAAAGGAAATAGGCTAAAAAAAAAAAAAAAGAAGAAGAAGAAGAAGAAAGTGAAGGTAAAGAAATGTAGGGGAAAAAAGCCAAGAAGATCAGAACCATACTAAAAAGAGAAAAAGTAGCAGGAAGCAGAGGAAGAGATTCAAGGAAACATTTGCAGCAGGACTGTTCTGGGAGCCACCCTTACTCTCCTAGTTTACCCTGCAGATGAGAGGAACACAGTATGTACTTAGCACACTACTCCCTGTAAGGCCAGGAAACAACACCAGATAACCAGAGACCAACCTATGACGTTAATGAGACTGAGGATGAAATCACGGTGAGAAACAGGTAGTCTGGAATCTAATGCAGGAGCCAAAATCCCAACAGAAAAGCAGATGAAGCCCATTATGAAAAGTATTATAAAAAGTAATATATATAATAATAATAATATATATATATATACTTATATATATAATATAAATATAATATAAATATAATATAAATATATTTTATAATATATTATAAAAAGTATAAATATAAAAAAGTATTATAAAAGTAATAGCCAGCTGCTCAGAACTGATATCCTTAAAAGGCATACGGAAACACATACAGTGAAAAAAATGGCACGGAACAGATCAAACAAGGAGCTAATCGGAAATCCCCACATTGAACTGTGGGACTAGTTCAACGCTAACTGAAGAGTCAAAGGGACGTCACAGTCACCCTTGAAGGGAGCAAAACCAAGCTGTGCAGCACTGCCCACGTCCTGCTGCAGAACGCAGACCGGCCCTTAAGACTACACAGCCTCAGTGCTGGTCATAATGACAATACAGAATAGCACAAAAATGAAACAAGTCAGCTTAGGATGAAGATGGCTTTGAATTCAAGTAGGACATTATCTAAACATTAAGAAACTGTAAGCATGCCATCAGCGTATTATAGATACTCTCCCTGGCAGAAATACATAGCTTAAGTGAAGGAGCTCCTATTACAGATGACGCAGCATTTAGAAGCTAGATGAAAAGTTCTCCACCACTGGCAAGTTTTAACTGTTTGTTCTGAAGTTATGAAAACAGTAGAGCAAGAAGAGAAAGCAAACTAAACATCAGGCATTTCTAAAACTATTTAAGTCTGGTAGATGAAGCATAGCCCCCTTTTTTTTAAATCTGTATCATCTAATTCAAGTAGGGCTACTGTCTAGAACAGTGGTCCAACTTCCCACCTTCACTCCTCCTGCAACAGGGAGTCTGGGAATCTTGTAGCCTTAGATGAGTCAGGTTAACTACTGACCTGACAAAGAAACCCACCTCCCAACGGAAGCAAGCTGTCGTGGGGACACGTAGCTGTTAGGTCTGACAAGAGGAAGAAGGGTGAATAGGACCATTCCCTGCTGCACACACTTTCAGACACACTGCGCATTGTAAAACTATATCCTGGGACTCAAAGCTGTGGCAGAGCTGTGGGCTGTGCACAGAAGGGCAGCTCTAGCCCCCCACCTATTTTAACAAGAATTTCTGCTTCAGTGAGAGGCCAGTAACAGCGTAATTTAAACCATGGCAAATGTTTCCAAATATTTTATTGTAGTACGCTGATTTTACTAAAACAACATCCTACACAATGAGAATCTCCACAAAGAAAAGCCACAATCAAAAGGAATATTTATCTCTGTAGGAATGAGACCAGCCATCTGGGGAATCGATTCCCTCCTGCCAGCACAGGAGGCTTTGGGAGAAAAGCTCTAAACGCACCACTGAGGTTCTCAACAGTGTTCCTGTAATTGTTCGTTAAGGAAGACTGCTGGAGCTTGAAATCCGGAAATAGAGGCAGGTTTCTGGTAGTATGGAAAGAAGATCAGGGCTGTTTTAAAAAAAAAAATCCTCTCATTTATGACAATAGGAAAAAAAAAAAAAATGAACAAAATAAGTTCTACTATTCCATAGTAGACTAAAAGTGTATCACTTCTAAAGGTATGAAGCAGATATCTTCTTAGCAATACTAAGTAGAAAACTGACCTAAAAACTCATGAGAGTAAATGCTGAGAAATTATATCTAGGCTTGTGCAGGAGTTGCAGACCTGTCCAGAAGTGGAGGTTTTTCAAGTGCTGCTGTGTCAAATCTCTACAGGTTTTGAAAACACTTGAGGCTGTCTTGCCAACAGTGCCGCAAGTGTTCTTAGTTACAAGTTTGATCTCTGAGGAAAGAGAAAACAGACTTTAAGGCCTCAACACTGCTTGCTCTTCCTTTTCTTCTTATGTATACTCCTCATCCTAGGTGTCTAGAAGGTACAGGCAAAGGACTCCTAGAAGAAGATAACAGAGCCTATTGTTTCTTTAGTGCTGCTGAGATAGGAGAATAATGACGACGATAATCTTGATCCAACTAGGGAGGTTACTTTCAGCACAACAGCAGACACCCACATACAAGACTACAGATAGAAGAACAGTCTTACAGCTCCTCACCACAGAAGGGCTTATTTACCAACCTCTGAAGACAGTAAGTGGCAAACAAACAAAGCACTAAGTAACACAATTCCTTTATTAGAAAGATTCATTAGGTATGTTTGAGTATCTTGCATCTATCAAGACTCTGGAAGCACATAAAGCACAAGTTCATCCGCCCCGTTTTCCCCATTTCATATCGCAGCAAACAGCAAGTGGTTAAGGCAGAACGTACAACACAATGAGCCTGTAGAGACAGCTATCCTAGTAAACTCTCCCAGTCCCTACCTATGTGTGGCTCAGGTCCTTTCCATGCCCAAGGCAGTATTCTCTGCATTTTCTTCTCCAGCTTTGCAAACCCATCCCAGGTTCCAAAGATACTCCGCGCAGCAAGATAACCATTCCTGAACAGGCAGAAGTGACATCTCTGAAGTACAGCCATGTCAGGACTGTCTGGCAAATAGCTGAATTACTTTAAATCTGAATACATACGGTAGCAAATAGTGACAGTTTTGTTCAAAAAAGTTCATGGCGGTTGAAGTATGAAGACGCTAGGAGTCATTCAGGCACATTCTACTACACAGGATTAGTCTTCGCCTTGTTCAGAAAGTCATCTCTCATCTTAGGATCGTACAGAAACAATATATAAAATCAATTGAGGACTTCATACAGACAAACTAAAGTAAGACCAGAGTTACTTCACACGAGTTTGGGAACAGGAGAGAAATCCCATAACATAAAAAGTAAAAAAGGTAAAACGGTGTTTGATTTTTCTGAAGAATCAAGAAGAACGCAGTTCTCACTAAAAGAAGATTGGAAAGGAGTATACAGAATACGCTTGGATGCTTGCATTTTGTCTGAAACAGGAAGTCAAGTCTTGAATAAGAGTTATTTTCTACAGTAGCAGCCACTCACCCACAAACCCACAGGGAAATTACACTGAGACATCACAGCCAGGCACTGTAGCTAAGATAATAACTGCAAAACCCAATTTATCATTGAAGGACTTCAGCAAAGGAAAGATGACAGTCATCATCTTAGCTATGGCACGCACACAGACACACACACACCCAGCAGAAAATTCTCTTTGTACTGCAGTTTAGATATAGAATTGTTATAAAGTATACTCTCCTCTTTTAGTAAAAGCATTTTTCTGAATAAAGACTTTTTTCTTTAAAAAAAAAAAATAAAAGACTAATGGCCCTTTATCTGCTAAGAACTGAACCCGGGATTTTGTTTCCCCTTACGCTGACATGTAAAGAAACTTCTAATATTTCACTTTAGATCCTTGATAAAACAAATAGAACTGCAATTCAGAATGCAATTAAGGAGAAAACAGCTCCTTCCCAAGTATTTTCTTTGAAAGAGTGAAATGTGATTGAGTTGGCATGCAATTTCAGAAATCGGAAGAACAGTTTTTCAAAGGACTCATTACTTTTGTAAGATGACCTGAAAACGATACACTTCTTAATCCAGTTATTGTGAAGGTTTTTTGTTGTTTTTTTTTAACTTTATCCTATCCTAAACCTAACAGTTCATACAGCAGATAGGAACTAGGAACAAAGAAAAAAACCTTTAGACTTTTTTTGCTCATTGGGGGGTGGGGGGGTTAACATGTGGGTTCAAAATGGTTGGGGAATATTCAAGATGGTTGGGGAATATTCAAACTCTAACTCATGCCTTTTTTAACACCAAAGACTATGGCAATACTGAAATTACTCAAAAACAGGTTCATAAGGAGTGATCATCATCTATCCCAATGACAGATCTTCATCTATCTTTACCCTTATATCGTTCACCAAGAAAGCAGAATTATTCCCCAGGAAGTTAGAATTACATGAAGAAATCAACAGTCATCATACTTGCAGAGTACATATATAGATGGAATTACGGAATAAATCAAAGTAATTCAGAATGTCTCTTCATCACTGAAGAATCCAAATAAGAAATTATGTCAGAAGAGCAGAAAGGCAGGGTGTTTTATTACAGAACTAGAAATATTATCCTGAGGGAAATATGGTTTTGGTTTTTGCAGTGGCCTGGGACCTTTATGAGTTGGAAGCAGAAAGCTGCCCA
Organism: Alectoris magna; assembly: GCA_030625065.1. Lineage (NCBI taxonomy): Eukaryota > Metazoa > Chordata > Aves > Galliformes > Phasianidae > Alectoris > Alectoris magna. The sequence goes on from CM060560.1 coordinate 116,573,369, forward strand.
TGCAATAACTGAAAGAGCGCTGTCCAATTAACTACATGGCCATTTCTGAAAACCAAGAAGTTAATTATTTTCTTGGGATGTTAAGAGAGAGACACCTGTGGCCAGGATATGAATATATTCTTTAAATATAGACTCAGCAAACTGACTGTAAACAGAACGAGTGAAGTGTCTGGCTCTCTGCATTAATTTGAGAAACATTACTTGGTAAAACATCTGTTAGCAGAATTATTTTGACATCAACAGATTTTCACACAATTAAAAAAAAAAAAAAAAAAGGCACCCTGGAATACCACATTGGTAGTTTTAAACCTAAGTAAATTATGTATCTACTGGTTTTTAATACCAGTAAGTTACTTCTTTCAATGTCACAATTCATCCCCCTATTGTTTGTCCTGCGAGGTAGAGAAGTCCCCACAGAAACCACCGTTAGGACAGATCAATGCAACACTGTCTGCAAAGTACACACATTCAGATTGAGAGAACATCTGAACCAACGTTCAACACAACACATTAACTCAGACAATCCATCTCTCTCTCTCTCTCAAAAAAAAAAATATCGATACTGTGCAGTATCGTATCACATCCTAAGACAGTCTGATTATGAGAAATAAAACACTCAATAGGATTTTTTGTTACAATAAGAATTCCTTAGTATGCAGATGCCTATTAATTGCAAGCTTCCAATCAGCCATACTGAGCTTCAGGGTCTTACAACCATCAACCCATTTCCAACACAAAGGCTCTGCAGCAGTACTATAATGTCCCTCACAGCGGAGTTAGAACTGGCTCAGTATATTTTAGGTTTACCAGCATGTATTCTTTTACTGTCCATTATTTAACTTTCTGCATCAATGAGGACAATCTGAATGTAGCATGAAGGTCACCTAAAGCAGATAAGCAATGTGTTACCTTCTATACTTCCTACCAATAATGACTTACTGTCATCAATACTTGTATTTCTGAAGTAAAACAAAACTACAGGAGAGCAGTATTCTATTACGATACCCTATGGCAATGAGTGAACATTCACTACTTATAGCATATTCTCAGTTATATCGCTGTCCCTGGCAGCGTTCAAGAGGCGTCTGGATGAGGAGCTCCGAGATCTGGTTTAGTGGCTTGTGGTAGCAACGGTAATGGGAGGATGGTTGGACTAGATGATGTTGTAGGTCCTTTCCAACCTTGTGATTCTATGATTCATCTTGTTTAAATATCGATACTGTATACGAAAAAGTAGCTTCATCTCACCAAAATAATACAACAACCCACAGCTGTAACAGTACCCACAGCTGCAAAGTATTTTGTATGAAAAACGAAGGTAGGGCTCCTAACTCTGTGGTTTTACACAGAGCTGATTGTGTAGTAGCACACTGCTTTCCTCAGGTTGCAAAGTCAGATTACAAAATCTCCCACACGCTGCAGCAGCTTATTCCTGTTGTTACTACCGTAACTCATCACTCACTAAATCACACTGCCCAAACCGTTGGTGACTACACCATAAACGTCAATGAAAAAATCTGGGAAGGAAACCAAGCTATGTTTTTCATTAAAAAACATACACTTTTAAGTCTGGATCATCTCACCGATGGGGTTCACAGCACAGCTGTAGAAGAAACTAGCATGGGGAACCGAAAAGACCAGGGTCAGGCAAGAGAATGAAACCAGCCCTGCCACTAGAACTGCAATCAAAACCAAACAGCAGCAAGGGGTGAGGGTTCATCAGCCACAGCAGGGAACACTCACTATTCTGAATAGTTACCTTAAGGCCAAGTGCATTAAGAACAGATCCGTGCTTGCTTGGGTTATTATTTTCAAAAGCAATATAAGCAGTATTAACTTAATAGAACTGTAAATCACATTATTACATGAAGGCACGTGCCTAATTTAGATCTAATGTGATATATACAAAAACAGTTAATCCCTGCAGAACCGCTTTGTTTGTAACTGTTTTCACTTCTCACTATTCCAAACCTGTGCTCTTGGGTGTAATGACTCAGGGGATGAAACTTCACATTTATGCTTTCAAGTTCTCTCATAATTAACCTAATAGATTTTGGTGGGAGTGTTCTGAGACTGATAAATTGTGACGTCTTTCCATGGCAAAACTGCAGAGAAGGGCAGAGAAGAAGCACACACAGTCTGCTGGATGAAGGCAAATAATGTCTTGGCAAAGGGAAATCCTGCCCCACTAGAGTGCTGGCACTTCAAGCAGACAGGCACAAGGGATCCAAAGAAAACATATTTGGATTTTCAGAAAGCCTAGACTGCTTCTTTAATAGCATACGGCAAGAAATCAAGTTGCCTGGTTACAGAGCATCTCTGGACAGAAAGCTGGCTAACGATAAGGAAGGATAAGACTTAATAGCCAACTTTCCAGTAGGCAGAAGAATTGGCGATGGTGCTGAGCTGGCAGCACTGCTGGGACTCATTTTGTTCAGTATCTGCAGTCACCTGGAGACATCACAGCTGAATTACCAAAGTTTGAAGACAAAGCCAGGCATTTTCAGGCAACCTGCTGCAGTGGCAGGCTATGAACTTCGAAAGGACTTCACAAAACTGAACACAAGAGCAAAGTTTGATGGGGGAGCTTCAGCGCAGAGACGTAAAAGAATAGAAGGAAAAAGTAAAATGTGTTTCCATACCTCATTTGTACCGGAATTTACTATTCCAAAAGGGACCTGAGCCACTGTTGAGTTGGACATCAACAGGTATGGACAGAAAACAAGGCAGAAAGTTATTCTGTTGCTGTGTAAACGCACTGCATTGATATCTTATCTAGAAAGGAGACAAGTGTATGCAAGCAGCAGAATTCAGAAAGGTATAGAAACAGACAACTGAAGGACTAAAGACACAGAGGAGTGACCTTTTGAGAAGACTGATGAAGCTAGGTCTCTTTGATTCAAATTTGAGTCGGAGGGGTGGAATATATTCAAAGCTCACAAAAACCTCATGACAGCAGATAACATCAACACAAGACTGCAGAAGTTCCTTGCCAGCTGTTACCTCAGGGTCATGAGCAGATACTGAAGGAACAGCTGATGATGCAGATTCTAACAATGACCGAAAGCTAGAAGAGGAGGAAGATTGTGAGCAATATTCACGTGCTGTCCCTAGACAGCCTATCACTGCTGCTGCCGAAGACAAAATTGTTTGACTACATGAACTACTGACCTGACACAGTATGGTTACCTTTCACCTTCTAAATCAAAACTTTTTGAGGAGAAACATTAACTGTGAAGTATTGCCTGATTTAACAGCAGGAAAACCTCTGAAAGTGATTTAATGAACTAATTTCCATAATACTCCTGTAAGAACATCAATTCAGAGGAAAAAAAGGACAGATCTTAAGCTAGATATGGTTGAGGAACTTGGGTTTTGGGTTATAGGAGAAAGAGCAGGAAGAAGTCAAGTTTAGCTGTCTCAATTATATCTTACTCCAGGCACTTACAGTCAGGAAAAACTTGCTTCCAAGACAGCTACACACACCTCTGTGCCACAGGCTCCATCTCTGAAAGCATCCATGTCAGCAAAGGCAGCCCAGGTTAGAAGTGGACTGACTCCCCAGCTGTGTGACCAGCTATGGTTGATGTCATCTCACGGGAATTCCATCCTGAGTAAAATACACCTTTAAAAGGCAACACCTCTTTCACCTCCAGGCAAGTCTTAAAATAAGTAGGGACAGAAGAATGAGCACAAAACAACTGAGTCACTGCCCAGTATTCCAGACACAAATGTTTCTTCAGAAGAGACAAGACCACATCAAGCAATCACAGATTCTGTTTGGCTGGATCCAAGTTAGTTAGGGCAAGATCCAAATCCCAGAGAACCTGGCAGTCTCAGTGGCACTCCTCTTCACCTTGGAGACCCCATGAAAGCAGGGGATAGTGAGGCTCTCACTGTAGCTTCCACTGCTGGATGGCTCCAGCCTGCTCTCCTGACTTGGGCCTCTCAAGTCTGTATGACAAGAGCGGCTTACTTCCTTCCCATGTCTAAAAGCAGCTACTTACACTGCTTCCCTGCTTTCTGCTCTCCCCACGGGGGTGGAGGGAGAAAAGCAGGCAGACTGGCTCTGAAAGCACTGGGACAGACAATCCCTGGAGAAATACCTCAAGAGAGTTGCTCTGTTACTGAGTGCTCCACAGCTGGGCAGAGCTGTCTCCACTGGGGCTGTGTCAGTACAGAGCGAGAACATCTGGAGGACATACATTAAAATTGCTCTGTTCACTTGTTCCTAACAGATGTTCTGGAAAAAGTCTTCAGAACTACGCATGGTTGTGAGAGATTACTTGTAAGAGAGCCCTAAAGCACACAACCACTTATTTGAGAAGACGCTACACAGTTTGAACCGCAGCTACATACAAGGCAAAACTGTTCTGGAGAGCAGAACTGAGTTGAGAGCTCCAACACAAACAGACCCCAAACTGGTATCTGACACACCTGCTCCAATTAGTCTCACTGGGCACAGAATCAGTGATACGTGCAGGCCCCATGGGATGGCTAGATTCCTGAGCTGGCACTCCAGGCCAAGCTGAAGACAGGCTCGGTGACACGTCTTGGGCCATGAGCACAGCAGGCAACAGCAAAGCCTAAGGCAAGGCCACGGCCCTCCCACCATTCGAAGGCAATGGGAAACCAGAACCAATGCCCACCATGCAGAGGAACAGCAAGAAAAAGGATCCAGAGCTTCCTGTGCCTTCAGAGCCCGATAAAAGGAAGATGCCTGCTTAAACAGCAATGAAGGGAACCCAGCCTGATGCACGATAATCACACAGAATCAGTAAATGTGCATATACTAACAGCACTTGGTCAATCACATATACAAGAGTTTAAGCATCCTGAACTCTACAAAAGCACAAAAAAATGCAACAGCAGCTTAAACTCCCACTTAAACACCTCAACTGTTGTCTTAAACAGATAAAAACACATCCTCACAGCTTTACAAGCAGGTAAATGCAACAAGTTTTGTTTTATTAAAAGTGAGATTTTTTTTAAAAACAGTTTCTGTCCACCATCTATTTCTGCAGTATTTTCTTCTCTATCTATTCAACTTGAGGAAGTGGGAAGGAAGGGTTTCCTCACTTGTTTTAGATGTGTGGTAGTCCACCTATAGACACCTTATTTTAGTAAAGTTTACCGTATTTGGGGGAAATTTTTGGAACTGTACAGTAACAAAAATAGAAATGAAAACATTAGGAACTGTTTATCTTTGTACTGGGCAGAGATGACAGAACAGCACAGAAGTCCAGGAAAGAACAGTAACACTAAGCTTTGGTCAGACAACTAACATAGCTAGGAAAAGGAAAAGAAAAAATACACACACACAGAGTAAATACTGAAACTACAAACCGTGTTTATTATTGCCACCTTAAATAGCTGGTATTCTTTTTACAGAGTCTGCTTCTGGAGTCACTTACAATAAACCCAGTTCTCCTTAAAAGCAGCCCACATTTCTCATCCTATGGTTAAGCCCTAACCCTGGGGAATATGAGGAGCCATAACCCTAAAGACAAAAACTTCTTTCTCCCAGCTCAAGCTAGGAGCACGTTGTAATTCTGGGCAGCGCTGCTTGCGAACAGTTGACAATTACAAAATTTAGCATAACGGGTGGTTTTTGTTTGCTCTAATGCAAAACAGAAAGAGTACAGCTCCACACATTTTGGCTTAGTCAGAGGGCAAGCAAAAGTACAAGTACCTATAAAACTGTATGATGTTTGCTTCACAATGTGGTGGAATTACTAATTTTTTTTTTTCCCAAATGCACCTGAACAATGTTCCAGACCAATTGCTTCCATCCGCAAAAACCTGATTTTATTTTCACCCAATCTCTTCCCTAACGTGTATTTCCATATTCTTCCTGTTTACTCTCACCGCCCCTTCAGATCTATTTTCCTCCTTCTTTGCTCCTCTTCTGCCCTGCTTCTTCCTTGTCCCTGACTCTCAACTACAGCAGGAACCTTGAGTTTGCCCCTTCAACTCCCTCAAATTTGGAGGAGCATCCTTCAGTATGTCCTACCTGCTTCATAGTCTGTATCAAGAGGTCAATGACAAAGTTGCCAGCATTATCTCAGCCTTCCTTGCAGCCACACAGTCTCCTTGTGACTAGAAGCGAAGCTGAATTTGTGTACAAGTCATCTCAGTCCAAGTATAAGCACAACAAAATGCTGGGCTACGTGATGTTTATCCAGCTGGGAAAGAGTGATCACAACTCATGCTCCTATACCTTGGCACACAGCTGTGTGCCAGCAGCCAAGTTCTTTCCTAGAAAAGCTATTTAACGCTTATAGTGCTTCACTGAAAATGAATCAAGCCATCACAGGTAAAGCACGGTAAAACATCCTCCTATCTGTCAAGGGGTGAGGATGCTAACTACTTCTTTAGGCTTTACATTCTCCCAGAAGCACTCTGGAGAGCTGGACTCCAGCCTCCGGCCACCTCTGAAAAGGTGCTTCCAGCTCCAGGAGGCAAGCAGCAAGGGTCTGGCAGCCAAGCACTCATTTACACAGGTGAGACAGAGTCCTCAGAAGGGCAGGGTGATCAAGTGCATCATCACAGTGTCACTTTGCTATCTGAACATGTCTACTGCTCTGGATAATATTTTATTTTTTATTTTTATTATCCTGCTATGTATTCTTCCATCACAGGTCAAGCAAGGACTTGTAACTATCCCAGAATCCACAGGGTATTTTAAAATCCCTAATCCAAGTTTATAGAAGCAATTACAACAGCTTTCAGACAACTGTTCGGATTGCCTTCAGCATATATGTTTTCTGAGCAGATAGACAAGAAAGCCTCGAGTAAGCTACGTTCTCTATATAGGATGAGGACTGAAAACTCAGTGTTTCTATTTTTACGTAGCAAAACATGTTTCTTACCTTCACCCAAAAGGGATACTAAATTCGACAACTATTTACCTGAAGTACTACTGTAATTGTATATACTTCTAACACGGCCACGTAATTCACACAGCTGTTTAAAATGCCTTCAATGAGGATCCATTTTTAGAAAAACATCGCCTCAAACACTGTAGCTTTTGTCATTTCACAAAAGCAGATCTTCCCACTCATCACAGCATTAGACATTAAGCATATCCCAACACGCATTTTATAGACCTAAGAATATTTGGAGAACATACTTAAAAGGGTTTTCAAAATGACTGGGGTGAATGCAAACTAGCACTGTGTACAGAGCAAGCCCTTAGCAGTGCCCAAGCTGCTCAGAGACCAAAGTCAAATCCACTGACCTCACACAAGAAATGTTATGTATCCAGAAGCTTCTATGGTATCACCCCTCATTGCATCATGCCCCCGCTCCCCAACAAGCTCGCTACTACCCAGCCACTCTCAAGGAACAAACATTCCTGCTCACAGAAAAGCACTTAACTTTCATGCTTGCCTCTCAACTATGACAGCTTCACACTTCTAATTGGATCCCCACATCTCCAAACGCCAATTTGAAACAGACAAGCTGTTTACCTTGATGATGGCAAACCGCAGAACCAATTGAGAAGAATTTTTGGAACTGCTTGTTTAATTGCAAGAATCAGTTACTTTTGACCAATTTTTCCAAAGCTGAGAGTATGTACAGAAAACAATACAATACTACTAACAGGCTTAGGTGAATATAAGGAAGGTAAGCTTCCCAATTCCCCCCTTTAAGCCTGAGTTTCAGTTAGTGAGACCAAGTCCTCACAAGTATGCATGAGATGAATATCAACATCTCATATACATGAGATGAATGTGTTTTTCTCGTGTCATATAGGCAGCAATGTTACTAGACATGTCTGCATTTAAGACAAATACAAGAACTCAGTAGATGTTTCTACATTCAACAAGTTAATCAGTATATCAGAACAGCTCTTCTTTCAAGTAAATTCCAATTATAAGTAATGCAACTTCCAAGTGCAGTTCCAAACAAGGGCTTACCTGAAGCTTGTTTACCTCTTCTATTATCCTAAAAAGTTTAAAAAGATATTTTGGTACAATAACTGCCAGTGTTTCCCTAGCAAGTACATCCACCTCCCATCCCCATCTTTTCCTTGTATTTGACACAATCTGCAATCCAAGTGAGGGCTCCGTGGGTACCCAAGACATGCACCACATTCCACACTGCCTTCTGTTCGTCTGTCTACGGAAGAGAGAGAAGAGACACACAAAAAAGCACTGCTAACTGAACATACAAAAGCTATTCTGGTTTGGAGGCAGAACTATACATTTTCACTTGCTAAAACAGTTAAGAGGGCAACAGTGAAATGCATCTCAATAGTGCTCCAGCTATTGTCAAGGTAAACTTTAGTTCTAAGCCAAGAGAACTTCAGTCAGCCCTGTTTGTCCTAGAAAAGCCTCAACACCTGGACTCCAACCTGCCTGCAGGTTTGCAGCTAAGGAAGGAAAGTGCTATGCGGCAAGGAAAGGGCAAACATGCAGGAGTCTTCAGCCTTTGACAACACTGCCACGGGTGTGGCCACACAAAATGACATAATGCTGCGCTGTCATCAGAGGGGACACTCCCTCCTGCTTCCTCCTCTCCCCCAGTCACGAAGCCTGTCCCATCCCTTGTCACTGCAGCTAAAAATAAGCCCAATCAGCCTGCTCACTCAGTAGAAAAGTGTTTGCTCTCACATTGAGTTTGCTTTCTGATAAATAAGGAAGTTCAGCTGGCCCACCGTGGGGTCACTAAAGCTCTAATGAGACCACATGCAGGAATGAATACAAATATGGACAACAGCTGAACCCCATTTTGATAGCAACAAGATAATTTTGCTGCAAACAATGCTGAACTAAAGCTGCATCCTGAAGTTACATTAAAAAAAATTACATTCAAGAAGAGCATCAAATTCCATGCAAAGGTCAAGACCTTGCCAGATCTACACATATGTACACTCATTACACAAGAGTGCAAATAAAAAAGCACTATAAATAAATACAGATTTTATTCCAACAAGTTTAAAAAACACATAAGGTCAGTTCTTGGTCTCACATGCAAGTTACTGCTACCATTATTTGTTCTTCAGAAAAACAATCACTAAAAAGAAGATGGGAGAGATGACTCATTATTTGTTGCAGATTTTCACTAATTTAGATTACTTACTTTCAGGGGCAAACTCAGAAAGCCTCTGATCTGGGCGCTTCTGTAAGAAAAATAATTTCTAGGGCCAAGTCCACCGGATGTGCAACTCTTTAGCAGAAAAGCGTTTAGGAAACATTAACTTGCAACAACGCTGCCCTTCTGAGTGTGCTTGCTTCACCTGGTCAACAGTTCAAAAACAAGAGCAAGGCTGAGATGAACAACCTGCTGGTGCTCCTATCTTGTGAGTAAGGTGTTAACACAAAGAAGTAACTCATTTTGTTGCTGCCACTAATTATTTCATTATAATTCACTGATCTCCTGTGGAATCTGGTTCATAAAAACTGACTTCGCCACAAGTTTGACATCAGGTGTTTTGTTGCAGGTATTATGACCAAAATTCATTAGTTCAAGTGCTGAAAATCTGTCTGTACATTAGGCAGTATGACTCATCCTCGAGTCAGTCAGGATAGGCACCATTTCTCATCATCTTTACTTGCTGTGATAAACAGGCAGCAGCAAAAATAGACGTTGTAGCCAATGCATCAAAACAGGCTCCTCTGAAAGACTGCCATCCCACACGCCTTACAAATAGAAACAAGAAAACTGCATTAATATCAACGTAACCTGATGTGCAAGATGACAAGCCAGGGATGGAAAGGAACAGAAACAGATACCTGAAAAGCGATACTGAAAAAGGAAAAATACATTATCCATCCTGAAAGGAAAAAAAGGGCATTTTTCTTGTTGAAGGAGGGCAGACAAGAGTGAAGAAAAAGCAAAGAGAGCTCAAGTGTCAAAAAGGAAAATGAAAGTATGCTTTGTAAGCGTAAGGAAATGGAGAAAAATAAAATGCCACATCCTTTACTGTGAAAGTAAACACAGAAGTACATAAATGAAATTACTTCCAATCAACTGTTAAGAAAGAATCGTTTACACAAACAAGTGGCTCTTGTGTAACAAACAGGAAGACAATTCCTTACTCTCAGCTCATGGGGAGAGCTTTATTTGTGACTTTTACCTGATCTGGTTCACAGCACAGCTCCAGGAAACACTCAAAAAACCCTACATTTGGCAAGACTGAAACCAAAGACAAGGTGAAAGCCTGAGTGGTCCAGCTTTGAGTTCAGCTGCTTCCTGTGCAACAATCTGAACAGACAGGTCCTTTGGCTTTAAGGAAAGTCACCCAGACTTCTCAGAAGTGCATTCAAATACAACTTGTCTTCCATAAACAGATTACAGCCAACAAACACGAGGGAGAGGAGGGGGAGGAGACCACAGACAGGGAATATGAATTGTGCTCAGCAGGGATGAGGGGGAGGAAGAGGATGTTTAGTCAGCACCTCCCAGAAGTACTGACATGAAAATGCCCTACCTCTTCCTAACTGAATTACTTCAAACTTGAATAAAACAATGCATGCTGGGGTGCAGGTTCTCAGCACTCAATTAAAAAGACCCTATCTAAAGTTACCATGTTCACAGTATTTACAAACTATCTGCCAGCTACCTAATAACCTTCAGAAAAAAAAAGGCATATGTGTGTACATGTTAAACACATGGTGATGGCATCGCTGAAGAGAAAAGCTCTGCACAACAAAGCATGTTGCAGGCAGCACCCCTGCTCCAGGGGAGGAACCAGCACACTGTGCAAAGGGTAGGGCCGGGGACTGCCAGCAGTGCTGCAGTGCCCCAAGTCTGCCCAGGTATAAAGGAGACCCCTTCCTGCCACCAAAACTAGAACACAGTACCATGATGAGCCAACTCTTGTCACTACGATTAATGAAAAAGTGCCCTGTGAATGAAGCAGAGTGAGACTAAGAAATTGTGTGAGAGAGAGAAAGCCTCACACTGTACACAAGTCTTTCTAGCTGACAGTTTCTTCAGGAGTCAGTGCTTCATTAGGCAATGCTTATAAAGCACTCAGTGTAATAACGGAGATTAAAACATGACTTGCAAATTGATACGCTGAGGAAAAAAAAATGAAACTTTTGCCCAACGGGACAAATTATCAGCAAAATTCATCTCTACTTCTCTCTTACTTGTACTCTACTTTGTTTCCACTGCACACTCTCTACCCTGGCTACCAGTTTTTCAAACAGACCCCTAAAGTTACTAAGCTTAAGTGGTCATACTTAATGCGTACTTGTTTTCCCTCACCACCACCAAAAGACCTGGAACTCATTGGCCATTACTGACTTTGTGTAGAAATGCAGAAACCTCTGAGAAATTTCGGACACCCCATCAAATAAGGCAACATTTTCACCAAGCAGGGTAGTGGGGATCACCTCTTGCACACTGGCTACCCAGCAGGAATCCAATACATCAGCCCATACCTACCAGGCACCAACAGAAACACACTGTACTCCCAGCAAGCCAAAGTAAATGCCTTCTCTGCCTGTGAGAGGAGGAAACTAAGGTCACTGAGTTATAGCGCATACATAAATAAATGGACTGATCTATAAGAAAGCAAGCGTCATTAGTTACACGGCTCAGAAGTCTGTGCCATGCATGTCCACAAAAAACGCTTCAACCTCTGCTTTAAAGCATTCCAGAGCTCTGCTTCCACCTACATTTGACCTCATTTCTTCACCCACCCTGTCTCACCCAACTTGCTTTAAAATTCTGGCAACACACCCTAAGGAAACTTGTAATAGCGATAGCTACATCTTGTGGAGTAAGGTCCTTCTATGTTCTCACCTTTGTATCTGTGTTGAAGTTGACGCTCTATTTGTACTATGGATATCCAGACTGCAAACTAAATTATAACCACAGCCTGCGTGTGCTTTTAGTGCATCATTGGGCATCTCTGCTACCAATTTTTACCTTTATGCATGAACTTACGCATGACAAGCCGCAGCACAAGTAGAGATAGATAAAATGTGCCAAAGTCTTCTGAAGGCCTATGCAAAGCCTGAAAGTCTTCATAACAGGCAGGTGCCAAAGGTGCAAGGTAAACAGAACTATAATGTGAGAATTTCTGTTTAAACCATAGCGTGTGGCGCGGTATATAAAGCTTTATTTTCTTTCTTATTTTTTGGCAACAATTCAAAATGGACCCCACCTATATTAACCAGATTCATGATAAATCTGCCTCAGTTCTCATATTCTACAGAGAACCCAAAAGATATCCTCAATTGTTGAGGTTCAACTGCTTTCATTTTCTTAATTCTACTGCCATCTAACAGGCTTTGAGAGGGAAGCTGCCAACCCACCAAAGCTTATACTTTTCTGGGAGACAGGCAGGGACCAACCTACACACAGCATGGAAAATCAGTGCTCACACAATCTGGCTGAACAACACTAGACAGGAAGTGGCCCTAAATGAGAGAAGGAAATCTTTAGCAACAAATCTCTAAAAAAACAATTCAATTGCTCTTGCTTTCAATCAAGAAGACAGTAAAAGCAGAACAAGTAATTCTCTAACCTTTATGTTTAGTTCAGAACAGCCTGCTGCTTTAAGTAAGCAAAATTTAAGCCAACATGCTTAAAAGTGCTTGAGATGTACAGAACTGACAATTTGGTTTTCTATTTCTGTCTGCCTACCCTGCTGCTCCTGCCTGTAAACATTTTGTAGGAGGATGTGAAATTCAACAGCAAGGGCTCTGGGCGAGGAGCGACTCCGCAGGGTCACATTCTTAGAAGTGCGTGGTGGCTGTGAGCTCACAGCACCAGGCAGGGTCAGTTCCGGACAGCCACTGCCTTATGTGGCAGCAGCTGGGTGACAGCCTACAAGGGAAAAAGTGTCCTTCCCCAGCTGCAGTGGCCATTTGAAGATCAAAAGTGGGAAGGAAAGGGAAAGCAAGTCACTGGTTTAGGGAAACTGGGTTATTAGGACACTGGGTAATATCTTCACTTCTTTGCTGGTCTTCAATTTCCAATAATATGCCCGGAGTCTCTTATCAGCGCTAATCACTGCATTTACCATTTTTATTTTGTCCAACTTCATTACTTGAAAACCTCAGCATGCATTGCATAATTTACTCATTCTGGATTCCTCGATTGTGATGCAGCTATGCAATAGGTATGACAGACTCCCTGGTCTGCATTAAGACCATAACCAGCCACCTGAGGTAGTAAAATATAATACAGAAATTACTCTAAAGGCTCATACACCTACAGCAGACTGAGAAAAGAGGAAATTAGATAAGATTAAAGTTAAGATGTTGTACACACGTATTCTTCTGCAAAATCAGGCATGCACAACTCACCTTTAATACACCTTGACCTGATCAACCAAGGTCAAACCAATGTACCTGCTCTATCTCCACAAAAAGGAAGGGTTAAGATCACAGAATCACAGAATTGTAGGGGTTGGAAGGGACCTCCAGATGATAATCACACTTACAAAACACGACTTAATTAAAAAAAAAAAAAGCCAAAAACCTTAATAGTTAAGTAGAACGTTAACAAAAAATATCAGAATAACTAGTTATTTCATAAACATACTGTTCAAGAACTTCTCCCTGTTTCTTCAAATTAAAAAAAAAAAAAATCCATGATAGTTGATTCAATTGTTCAGCTGTATCATATTTAAGACTTCTGTCAGAAGAACCTACCACCATCACATCATTAAGTGTCAGAGGAAAAAGGATGAACGTAGCTTTCCGCAACAGCATGGTTCTTCCATTCCTAAACAAACTGTAACACGGGACTTGGAAATTCACCTTCCCAAAAGGTGGCAAAATTGCACGCTCTGTCATATAGAAGCACAGCTGAAGGGAAAAAAAAAAAGCCACAAAGGGAATCAACACCTGTTTTTAAATGAATATGCAACCTTATAAAAATGCTAGTTTTAAGTCATGCATGTCATGTTTTTATTAAGAGGAGAAAGAGATAATTGCCTGTCTTTGAATTCCAAGTGTGATCACAGTAGCCATTTCAATATGCACTGTGGTTGGGATAAGACATATATCCCCCACATCCTTGTTTTGCTAACTTCTGCCAGAAGAGCCCATTCCCATTGGCTCCATGGCAGCGAGCAGCACACTGGACTCTCTAGCATCATCTGAAGGCTTGCAGCTACCATACAGCAACTCTAGAGACAAAAACTAGAGTTTAACCACCTGAAGGGCAACTTCCTGGGAAAAAAAAATAAAAAAAAAATAAAAAAAAGCTACATATTTGACTTTTATTTATTATTATTTTTAGTCTTCCATATATAGAGAGAGAAATCAAGAGACAGTAAACAAGGCAAACACTAGAAGGGAAGTCAAGATTCTTATCAGCTCTGAGGCTCTGTACACAGGTTGCCAGAGAGGCTCAAAGAAAACTGTGCAGTCTTCTAAGAGCTCCAAAGACGACATCTTCAGAGCCGTTACCAAAGGCACAAGAACCAACTCTTAAAATGCAGCGAGTACTTTTGTAACTCTTCCGAAAGGAGAAAAATAAGTGCTTCAATACTTCTGTATTCCAGACATATCAAGGAGCTCCATTCCAGCAATAAACATCGAGAGTTTCTAAGGACAAGCTAAAAATACCAAAGATATTTTTAAGTCTAGAGAAGCAACATTTGTTAATCCACACATTTTAGCTAAATACATAGCTACATTTTTACCATTAAAGCGAGGATTCAACCACTTTGCTGTGTAAATAAACTAGTGCATCCTCAACAAATAACAGTGGTTTTCCCTAAGCATGCCGTGCGTTCCAAGCTCCAAGTAGATATATTATACACACAAAAAGCAAAGGAGCCCTCCAACAGCCTTCTAAAAGCCTAACACCCCTCGTCAGCCAGAAATCCCAGCCATCTAAGCTGTTTAAGACAGTTTACAGAGTTCAAATGTAGTCAAGTCCTTTGCTAGATAAACTGAAAGACCCCAAACCCTTCATACCGTAATTATGGCCATTATTTCAAACATCAACTTTTCAGACAAAATAATTTTTTGTACAGAATTCTGCAGGTTATCATTCAATTTCCAAATGGCTACTTTTCTAAATAAACTGAAGTCTACCATGAAGTGGTGCGTCAAGGATCAACAAGGATAACATGAGGGCAACTGAACTTCATTTGGAAAAAGGGTAAATGGGACATTTTGAGAGTAGGAATGACTTAAGCATCAGCCTCACGTTCAGAACAATTGATGGCAGCCATAGTGTATTTCAAGGAATTCTGTGTAGAAAACAAAAAGTTGTTTTTCTGCAAAACAAATTCTGAGCTCCGGATCACAGACAGAAGAAAAAACTGTAACAAGTGTATGTGCTAAGAATGGAGGCAAACTAGAGGAATTTAAGCACACATTCAGGGAAACAGGAAAGCCAAGATTTATCTGGAGCTAGAAAGACATAAGCTCCATGGCCCGTGTACTGTTTCCAAATGAGAAAACAACTAGCCCATATTGCAAATGACTTAAAATTAAAGTGTTTCTTTTATATTTTAAAATACCAGCTAAAAGCATCAGAATTCATATCTAACTGACTCTCGTGTAGAAATCTAATGGAGAGTTCAGTTTGTCAGCAAATAAATGATAAAGCATATACAAAACAAAAATTCAGTTCCCTGTGTGTAGATGAATATTTAAATTTGAATCCATATGTTCATGAAACAGAGATAAAATAACCAGAATTCATCTTGTTTGGACTCACCAGCAGGAAACGTACTAGCAACTGCAGGAAACCCAGAAGGGCCACGGTGCACCACATGCAAAATTCACACAATGTTCTGCACCTCAGTCATAAATGCGGTTATTTCATGGCCTCGCTACAAGGTGAAACATGGTTCTACATCAAAAGGTTAAGCATTTTGGTTTCACAAAACATGTATATATATATATATATTTAAAAAAAACAAAAATCAAAACACAACATCTAGTAAGGGTTTAGAAGTTCAACCCATTTACATCCAGTCAGAAGTTGTACGGATGTGACAACACTGGAAAAGGCTGACACCTCATAGCCAGAAGACATGGGTTGCCAGGCTTTCAAGTTGTTGTTGCAGGGCTGTGCCAAGACTTCAGCGTAGTCCTTCTAAACCCTGAAATGATCAAGCTGCCACACAGTGAGGAAGCTCCTCCAAATGGCCAAGCAGTTACTTTGTAAGTACAATTCATTTTGCTGCCTCACAATAAGGAAGAGCAGCAGAAATCTCTCGAACAGCATATTAAGCTGTTATTTAATTTTTTAAGTGTGTGTGTATATATATATCAATAAAATCTGCTACAAATAAAGTGCAGATAAATGTTGGACTTTAAACACGCAGACTGCAGATTAGAACGCTTATGAGTAGGCAGCACCTTGTAGAATGGGAGAGAAGCATGCATGCCTCCGTTCCGATCATGAACAACACAGTCCCCAGCACATTTAAAAACTTAAAGCTCAATTCTCCACGGCAGTAGTAAAAAAAAACCCTCTAAAAATTCCATTAAAGCTGTGCATGTCCAGTTAAAAATTGTCAGTTGAAAAAAAGTCTCTAGCAAAATATCTCACTGCATTAAGAACCATAGTGGGAGAGTATAAATTATGATATGTAGACACTTGCACAAGCTGATAGAAGCCCAAACGGAACTTGAAATAAATAAAAGGTTAGAGAGGATAGAAAGTCATGATCTAAAGAAAAGTGATCAAAGTCATCTGTACTTGGAAACATAGCAAAAGCTGTCTGGTATTACATGTATAGACTTAATTCCCTAGCTCAATGAAGGTTTTGTTCTTACTTGAGCATATATGATGGTAAAAGTCAACTGCAGGCACATCAGAAAACAAATTTTGACAGTGAAGCCCTGTTCAGCATTGCAACCTTGACTTATCTAAAATTCTTGCCTAACACTGAAATAAAAAGCCACGAAGACAAGGTTTTGCTGTTAGTAGGTCAGGGACTTGAGCAGCCATTTGAGGTAAAATTCTGACCAAAACCTGCAATATTTCTTTTCATTTCAAATTTTCTACATAAAAACCTTTGAGAGAAGAAGATGACCAGAGGATAAACCTTTCTACCAACACCTAAAATACAATGGTTTTGCTAAATGGTACTTAAAAGACTAGTTCTTTAGAAAAACAAAAGGAAAACTGGATGGAGAGGAAAAAAGGCACTTAAAAACTCAACACGGGTACTTTATTTCTATTGGAAGAAAAAGTCCAAGACATAAATAGTTTTTCCCTTTCTTCTCTGATATTCTGACTTCACATATAATTACTGTAAAACACTGAATTAAGTATCTACCCTGTTGCGCTGCTGGCTGACAGACGCCTTCTAACAGTATAACCCTGTTCCTATGGAACCCACAGAAACTTAACAGTACCTTAAGCTTCAGAAATTAAGGCACGTTTCGATATTTTCGTATCAGTTTGGTTTCCACTAAATTTTCTGACATGGGACTAATAGTACATTCTCTTATACTACAGCCACATCCTCTAAATTTTAAATAATCCAATTCCAAGCCCAGCTGTGACAGCTAAGAGCAATCTGAAGTCTAAATGAGACATAATTCATTACGCAATACACATTCAGACCCCCAGCTTGGATTACAGTCAGAACACAACTAGTTATGGACTTGACAATAAGAAGGAAAATCCCCTAAATAGTCCCTGAGCATGCCCAACATGCTAGAGGCAGCCAAATATTACTACTGCCCCTCAAGTAAGCCATAGAACCGACTCAACTACGTTAAGGGCAATGGTTAAAAAAAACAAAAAACTTCAACAAACTGGAACTCAGTGAGGGGGTATTTTCCCCCCCTCACACAAAATACTGGAGGGGGAGAGAGTTACCATTATCAAATGAACAAACTGCTTTCTGGAACCAGTCTCAAGTCTTAAACAGAGACTGGAAAACAAGTTTGCTGCTACTGAAAGTACATACAGTCAATGCGAGTTGAGACAACTCCACATCTGATAAAGTTAGGTGGCTGCTCTAGTTAGTACTAACCACAAGAAAGTCCCATGCATGTCCACGAACAACTAAATTACTATGTTTCTATTTATTCACTTCAGCTTTGTTCTAGCCATTGTAGTGGTCTGGAAATAGGCATAACTGCTCTTTAAGAAAGTAAGGCTTTCTCTTTAGGCCACAAAAAAGAAAGCCTCCAGCTCCATAAATACCAAAACATCCCCTCAAGATGGCTGAAGTTCGAGTTTTGGAGGGGTGTTGGGTTTTTTGTTGCTGTTTTTTTTGTTGTTGTTGTTGTTGTTTTTTAATGAAGGGTTTTGTTGCAGGCAGTTTAAAAATTGCGAAAGGCTTCACAGTTTGAAGCAAGAAGTTTTAACTTCTCATGTACATCTTACAAGAACAACAAAAGGTATCTGTTAAGTACCCAAGTTGAATTTCTTGCTAATACTGCAACTATATTCAGAGTATGTCTGTCAGGTACTTACCTCTTTAACTTTCGGGACAGGTGGAAAAAGAGGAGTTTGAGATTTTTTAAGACAGAAGGTTTTGGTTTTTTTCCTTTAACATTAGTGTCCTTGCTTTCTGCGCAAGTATTGCACTTGGTGAATAAAAGCAATATTTAATGTTTACTCATTTTACCCGAAGTACTTACATAGAGAAAAAACAACAACAGAAGAGTCAGAAAGGAAGTTTGTATTGAGGCAATCACCATCAGTTTCACTTCCAGGTTTGCCTTTCCCCTGATAATCCCTGCTTTTGGAAACTCCATTTGTGGAGCCCACACAACATAGACCAGTAAGCAGTTCTCCACATGCAGCCCTAAGCAGCAATGACCCTTCATGATTTTCCCATCTCTGTTAGAATGCTGTACAAAGAATTCCTGTACAAAGAATTCCTGTACGTTATTCTACTCTCCTATTAGTGACAATAAGAATTAGTTCTATGCTGAAAACAGAAAAGGTAAGTCACCAAAACAAGGGCAACGCAAAGCTCACTGCTGCTACTGATGGCTTTTTGAATGACCCAAGACTTCATGTTTTCTTCCCACTGGCACTGGTTTGAAAGGCATCCAATAAGTTCTGCCTTCACTTACAGCCAGGGCAACTGTTATTGTCTACCCAAACGAAGTGGTGCTTCTAGGTGCACCATGTGTTAACTCCCTCTTGCTGACGATACTAAGCTGGGAGGTGCTGTTGACTCTTGAGGGGGAGATGTTGCAGAGGGATCTAGATTGGTTGACCAACACTCCAGTCTTCAATGGCATAAAAGTCAACAAGGGTGTGTGTCAGATTCTGCCCCTGAGATGGAGTAAAGCTGATGATAGACAGGGCTGGAAGGCATGTCTTGTGAGGAGAGCTGTGGACATGTGCATTGTCCAGTCTGGAGGAGAGGAAGGTGAGAGGTGAGGTGATCTCATTGTTTCCTGCAGCTCCCTGAGCATGGGAAATGGAAATACCCATCTCTTATCCCCTGGTACTGTCATGAGGATGCATGGGGATGGCCGAAAGCTGTGCCATGGGAGGGTCATTCCAGGCATTAGGAAAAAAATTCTTTACCGTGAAGGTGGTCAACAGATGGAACAGACTTCATAAAGAGGTGGTTGGTGCCCCTCAGTTTTCAAGAGGCATTGGGATAACATTGTCGGTAATACCCTTTAACTCAGACAGTCAGACTCTATGGTCTTTATAGGAACCTTTCAACTAAACTACTCTAATCTTATTGAGAAATTCCCAGCTGGATACATTCATCTGTGCATTAATTTTAGTCCAAACCCAGAAACTCAGTCTATTTGCACAAGCTTCTACCACCACCTCCGTAGAGCTCTGAAAGCCAATTACAAAAAAAAAAACAAAAAAACAGTTTGGAACTCTTTTTCAAATATATCTAGGATATCAATAAGACCTGAAACTTTACATGAGCAACGATTTTATTTTTTTTAAATCTAGAAATGTGTCACTGCATTCTTTAAACCAGACCCATTTTCAAGTTTACCATTCCACTTACCCTTTAACCTCAAAAAACCATGTATTTTTTAATATTTGTAAAGCATATTTGCATAGAATTGAAACCCATACAAAATGTTACAGTAAAATCAACTAACTCTGGCATTACAAACCATAAATACAACATTTTCAAGAGCTGTGGTTCCATTTGACTTCAAACAAAAGCATAGAAAAACTAAAGAAAGATGCAAGTACAAATAAGCGATACACAACCATATAAACTCACAGTCTTTATACACAGAGAAGTTTCTACTATTTTGACAAATACAGAAGCCGAGGATTGAGCGCTTCTCTCATTTTTCTTCACCACGAGAAAAATGTTGCTTCAAGAATAGATGTGCATTAACTTACAAATTTCAGCTAGTGTACCAACTCATCTCAGCTGCTGCACTCCTAACCCCAACAAGCTCAAGGAAGGGAGCATTCTTTTGCTTGTTCACTTGTGTTTCAAACCTCACTGGTTCTCAGAAAGCTCAATTCATCCAAATGATTCCCATAAGGAAAAAAGACCACTTGGTGAGGCTGTGCCACACTTCTTTCCTCATGGCTCTCTCTGATGCAGGGTTGCTCTTGACGACTTGTCACCATCACAGTTCTGAAGCTGAAGAATGTCAACAGAAGCGCCCCAGTCTCTCACAGCTATCAGCAGGGAAGAGGAACAAATTTTCCACAATACCGAAGTTGTAAACTATTCCATCGTTCATAAGATGACAGCTGCAGACAAGAAAAGATTTGCATGTCCCTGATGGTCTAAGCCATCTAAGAGATGGACTATTTTGTGCATGTCAAATTCAGAGCAAATGCTACCTAGAGCCTTTAGCAAAGCACTGCAGTCTCGAGCAAGAGCCTCCTCTCTTACAGCAAAAGGCCCAATCCTTTTGTCAGCCAAAGATTTAAAGGGAAAAAAAATAAAAGGCATTCTGCACTATTACTATACCTAAAGGAGAAGCCTGGCATAAAGCTTCAGGGTTATCATATCTCCTCTTTCACTTGAGCAGATTAGGAAAAATTAAAATGAAAATGAAATCCATCTATTTTTGAATATTAATATCACATGGAACAAAGAAGCAAGACATCAATTTAAAAAAAAAATAATGAAATAGTTGTAGAAGCTATTCAGGATTTCAGCCTCATATGCATACAGACTATGAGCAAAGATCTGTGAGGCACAGAACAGGAAGTGTTTGCTCAGTACTACTCCTCAAATGTTCAGCACCAAACTGGAAGCCGCTTACCAGTAGAGATAATCAGTTTTGCTTTGAAGCATCTTAAGCTCTCCTGAGAAAACTCTAGAGTTTCATACATTCCTCTTTTTTGTATAACAAGAAGTTAGGTATAAGTCAATTGAAAACCCTAAAAGAGTTAGGATTACAATGGCAACTGACAATGCTTTGATTTTCCACATCAAGTCTTCTCTATTTGAACTAGAGAACTCTAATAAAACTGGGAGAACGTACACTACACATTTACAGCAAACCAACAAATTCTCTCCCTTCTTGGCTTATATTCCAAGCAACATCTGGTTTCTACACAGAACTTTCAGACATGTGCCTATTTATTTAGTAGAAATTGAAGTGACTGCTGCAATTAGAAAATTATAAAGGGACAAACATTCTTCATGCACTGGCATTAGACACCAAAGTTATTTACTTACACTGTCAGCTCTTTAGGGCATACACCCCTATCATAAGATACATAGATAGATACTGCAATACAGTCCTCGAAGCTCTGAGCGGTTCCTTATTTGCACTGAATTCTTTCATGTTGAAGCAAAAACCACAGGATCAAAACTTGAAGGAAAGAACTGTTTTCCTTAGAGACCATACAAGGCAAGATGGAGATCCCCTGCAGAAATTCTGTGGTTCTCAACCACAATGCAGGAGGCCTAAACTACAGCAAACATTCAGGTGAACAGAACTTACGCCAAATACAAAATACAGAGCTGATTTAAGCCTCTAACTAAACTAAAAACCTTCCTAATCAGATTAAGCCCTTCCAAATATCATACACTCACCCCAACTCCAAGGGTAACAAGATTCTTTCAGAATGAGTTACATGTCAAGGGTAAGACAAACCACTGCATACAGTATGTTCCCAAACTGAAACAACTCTGAGTGCCTTAAGTCTGAAAGCTATGGCACATTTCACAGACCCTCGCCTCCACATCCATCAACTTCCAGCAAGCTGCCAGTAGCACTAGCCTACCCCAGCCCAAAGGGGAGAAGAAATGGGAACAGGAAGAGTGGGCTACAACTGAAGTTCATTCTTAGACCAAGCAGAACTAACCAAAATGATAGAAAATACAGCTCTAATGGACTACCAGCTGCCTCAATTCAAACGTATGCAAACTTTACATTAAAACTACTGGGCAAATTTCTCAATTTTTAAGACAGCAACTGCTGGAAATCTGATGGGCTTCCTAATCTATCACAGTGCTCCTGTTGATCTTAACTGAACGCGCATTTGCTGCTTAAGTTTAAGCCTATAACTTGTCTTATCTGCAGTGGAGAAGAAAAGCTTGACACCTAGCTGGAGGGTCTTCCTTACAGATCTCATACCTTCCCAGGCATCCTCCACCTTGTCATCTGCACAGCTAAGTCTCACTGAAATCTCATAGACCACATCCGTTCCTACTAAACTGCATCCTACTTCACATGCCATGCTTTGTCCATTTGTCAAGATCATTATATATGATCTTGAACATATGAGCTGAAGTCTTTGGAATTTGTTGGAAGGGAATGCAATCTGAAAATCTAGAAAGTTTACTCAAATTACTAAAAAAAACAAAAACACAAAAAACAAAACCCTACTGCCTATACCTAAGAAAACTTTTAGAATTCCCCGACCCATCCTCCTAGTTTGACCATAAGTTCTAACTAACCTCAAAAAAAACATTTACTTTACAACGGCTACGTGCATCTGTTAGACAAACAAAAGCCTGAGACTCTGTGCAGATATACAAAAACATTAACAGTACGAAAGTGAGCAGAGATAAGGAGGCTGCATTTCACGTGTAAGAATGCACCTATTGGGTTAGATAAGGGTCTCATCTAATTCCCTTCCCTATCTTCATACGCAGCTATAAGTAAACACTCAGAAAAGAGTAACATAACTCATAGGATACATACATATGCAAAAAGTACATGTATTATTATGCTATATTATTGTGTTTAAAGCACATCAGTAGCTTTATCGAAATAAAGCTGTCCTCCAGCACTTCGTCTCATTGTTTGTGTAAACTGGACATGGGCAAAGAGCTATCAGCTGCATTTCTCAAAATAAATGAGAACAATGCTGTGACTGAACTACTGCAGGAAAAATTAACAGTCTTCCACAGAAGTACACATTTGAATTTTTTTTAGCAGATGGCATATTTTTAAATGAGCACTTCCATGCTCCAGAGTTGACTCCATTTACCAACACGTGCCAGGGCTGATCTCCTTTTAAGAGGTTTTAGTTCTGTAGTCTACATATCCTTTCTTCAAAGAGCAGCCATGGGGTGGGTCACTAAGAATCTGAACGCTGCCATACTTTTTTTTTTTTTTAATATATAAAAGAGCAGTTCTGAACATCTTCTAAAGGATTTCAGCTATTTCTCTTTTATACCACAAAGGAATATTTTCCTTAATACTACAGCAAGATGAAACAAAAGTGATTCATAATTGCACCAGATTTCTTGAATTCTACAGAGGAAAATACACTCTTGAACCTTCAGGAGCAGCACTGACTCCTCAGTCAGGTCGTCTAGCTTTCATCCATCACTGCAGTTAAGCTCCATTTTTCATGCCATGGGAAGAATTGCATATTATGTACTTTGCTGCAGGATGTCCAAAGGGGTACAGTTTACAGAAGATATCAGTTTGCATACAATTTAGAAACTTGGGGAAATGCTGGTACGACTCCATTAGCTTTTAGTACATTCATTTAAAAAAAAAAAAATAAAAAAAATAGGAAAAGGGCACCATGCCATTCTTATTTAACATTCGATGACTTACTTTCCACTAAAGTACAAAAGCCAGCAATAAAGAGCAGAGCTGTTTTCATACAGAGAGTAATTTCATACAGCAGGGTTTAAGCAAGTGTTACAAAACAAGTGCCATATTATCTCTACCTAACTCACTGCATGGTTTTATACTGACAGAATTATGAATTGAAGAAAACCAGCATAACAGGTGCCTAGAGAACTTAGTAGAATTCAGAGGATTTCAACCAACAAATCTCCAGAAGTTCAGTCGCATCTGCTGTCTTCAGGATCAGACAGAAGTTCATTATTCCTCTTCACGTGTAGACAAATTCCCCATCTCTTTATTAACTAGTTTTCCTGGAAAAATCCAGGACATTACCTGAATTTTTGTAAATATTTCCCTTTGTTTCCTACTACATTCAGAAACAACGGGTCTTTCAAATATACTATACTCAAAAAAATTGCATTTATATCCTCAATGAAAAGCTGTAGTACCTATAAGACCAACCTACCCAAATCTCCAGATCACTGACAAAGGTACAGCAAGAATGCTTCACTGTAATGCTCAAGTATTTTCAAATAGTGAAAACAGTGGCACAGACTAAGTTTTTCATATACATGAACACCTACTACAGGTATAAGTTTGTGATTGGTTTGAGACAGGCTTTTCCCTCTGTTCCACCTACCCCCGACTCCAAGTCCTCACACAAAAATATAGACAGACCCTGCAAAATCCACAGGTGTAGAATCCTGACCCTGGGTGCATGTTGTTATAACAACTATGTTCTTACTTGAAAATTAATTTCTTAAGAGTTTTAGAAAATACTCTGCTTTACGGCCACGCACACTAAAATGACAATTCATCAATGCGAGAACTCCCATTTCCTACCTTATCATTATGTTCTTTAAGAATTGGTTCGCTGACCACCTAAGGCAAAAGTTTACAGCCAGGTGGTTGGACTCGATGACCTCTAGAGGTCTCTTCCAACCCCCGTAATTCTGTGAAAAGCCTCCCATAGTCACCACACAAGGAGAAAAATAGATATTTGGAATTACAGAAGGCAGCACACTAAACTGCAGTGTGGTTTCTTTCAGAGTTCCCTTATCAGCATCAAAATTAAGTGCTAATGCCAGTGGGATAGGACATCACCAAGTCTCAAAATGCAACATGAGAAGTCAAATGAGAAGCAGGTTCTCTATTTCTGACAAAACAATTATTGTTCAAGTATTAAAATACTACTCCCAAACTTGGCCTGCAGAAATGTACTTAGTCGACACAGATTTGACAGGATGTTTTAAAGGAGTGTTTAAAGGCTTTAAAGCTGAAGCACTAAAGCAAAGCCTTCACACATGGTCTGGGTTTAAAGCCCAGATCCCAGAAGCACAGACTATGGCCTGCCCTTCCAATCACGTTTCCGACAATGCATACTTGCCTCTCTTCTCTGGTCCTTGCTCTACACCACAAATACATGTAAAAAGTAATAAAGTGAAAGTTATACATTTCATCTTATTTTAAATGCCCCACAATGTCTAAACTAAGAAGTATATCTAACTACAACCACCATCTCAGAATGAAAATTAAGTTTTCATCATTCATTTTGAAATGTGGGGCATATCATTCCCTTGATACAAGCATCTCTTACGTATCATGATTATTAGAAGTTATGGATGTAGCATAAACACATCTGCACCATTCTTTTTTAGAATTGGTCCTCCATCAAACTGTATAGCAACAACTAGCTGCTCAAGCACTGCCACTGAAAAAATAATACAGCGGACTATAAAAAAAATCCACTGGTTACTACATAAAACCAAAGCACTGGCACCACACAAGAAGCGTTGTTTCTCACCCCATGAATATCTGGCTTCTGTAAAGACGAGGGCTACTTCATGCATATGAAGTAAGGTTCTTCCACATGTCCCCAAAATCCCAGACTTATGTCATGTGAGCCATTTGGGAAAATAGGCACAGTACTTTTACTGTCACAGATCCCAGCAAAACCCTTTTCAGCACCCACACACACTCAAAGACAGTACCTCCAGATGAAGAGAAGTCCATCGCAAAACACCTAAGACTTGCCAATTCAGTAATGTTCAATTCCCTAAAATGAACTTCTATTAAGCCAATTAAATTTCCTAAAGCACCGACTGAATGACATGCAGATAATCTGCTGGTGAACTTTGTTGTTCAGACATGTCAAGAATCCAGCAAACACGTAGAACCGCCAGCCCCATGCCACTTGCGTAACAGCATCTATACACATCTTCAAACTAACCCAGTAAGGAGCAGCAGGCTCAAAGCTCAACCTCAACCAAAAACAGTCCACTACCTTCACTTCCGTCATCCTGAAGCTCAGGCCCCAGTTTTCTGGAAAAGCAAAGCTCTTCCATTCTGCACAAACTTTGTGCTTCTGGCTCAGTTACATTCACCAGCTGATTCTCCATAACAAAGAGGAAACAATCATCTAACTTTTAAAGCATTTCCCCAAGATTCAAATCAACTCTGCAGCTGATACGTACTCCAAAACTAGTTATGGGAAGCCTCTTTCAAAGTCACTGCAGTTGAAATTTGATTATTAAGACTGCTCTATTCTTAAAGTGTTTCAAGTTGACTCTGTTTCTACTGCACTGTATTATGCTTTATGTAGCAGCAGCTGCCAAGCTGGTACGTACAACTTGGAGCAAGATTGCAAGACTGCAAGTGAAATGGCCAACAGATACGATCTTCTTAAGGACAACATTATTTTCCACTTCTGCAAGTTTCAATTGAGCAATTGGACATGTAGAGAAAAACCATTCCAGAAGCCTTACATCTACTCACCTGCAAAAAGCATGCCTTGCCAGAAAGTCTCCATTCTCTCAGCAAGGCACAAAACATTCTTTCTGCTGCTGATACTCAGCCTCCCACAAATGTGTGGAAATTCACTTATGGCCATGGACTTCATTTGTGGGGATACAGATCTGTGCCAAATGATTCATGTTTACTTGGCCAACAATCAAAGATTCTGTTCATTTAGACTGATGAATTTGCGTCCCCTTCCTCCCTCCCTCAAGGAAACCCACTCATACAGGTCAATTCATGGTGCTACTTTTTTAAAATACCTAAACCACATGAAGCATGTGAGAGGTGGGATGCAAGTAATAACATAGGTTCTGTGCAACTGTTTACAGTAAGGTGTGAATCAAGAAAACCAAAGGGTTTAACTCTATCAACTGCAGCTATGTAATTTTTCTTCTTCTGCACTGCAAAGACAATCAAGTTTTGCTTCGCAGCAACAGTCAAATTTTAGTTTATCTTTCAGCAAAGCATATTCTCAGCCTGCCTGAAAATTAAACAATTGCTTGCATTCCTGGCAAAAGACAGTTCTTTGAAGCACAGGGCTTGTAGCTGACAAGAATTATATTCCTACTAAAAAAGTCAAAACAGATGATGTTCTATAGTTGCAGCTCTAAGAAGTCTGCCTTGGTTGGAAAAATTCAGCTGCAGTTTCCCTTCTGGTTATAACTCTGGAGCCAACACCCAATTTCTCTCTGTTTAAGAGCTTGGATCCAAAAGCCCACTGCAACTTCCGCAGCTACATCAGATACTTCTCTTTACGTGTGCAGAGTAGTACTGTATTCCTATCTCATACACCCTTGTTGGCATTACTTATCCAGTGGGGCTGATCAGGAGCATCCTCCTTTTCCCTTCTAATCAGAAAGGCTCCTTGAGTAAACTGTAGCACCCCTGCTGTCAGGCAACGGACTACTAGCAGGGTTCTCCAAACCTGCCCAACTGCCTAAAGAGACATGTCAAGCAACACAACTATGCCACTTCACATTCCTGCCATGTATTACATATAAGAGTTGTTTTCCACATTCATACACAATCAACAGAAGCTACCTAAACAAAAATATATTAGCGGCTACCTAATCTCCTCATAATAGCTACATAATAGTAGCCTACTACTTTCAACACAACTTCATAGGTCGTTATATGAAGCAGAAGGCATTTGGCCCTACTGAGGTCAATTACAAAGATAGAAAATTGTATTTTTCTTAGCCTCAAGTTCTCTTTATAAGCAAGAAAGTGAATTTCCTATTGCAGGCACTAACAAAAACCAGCAAGGCGCCCTGCAAACCCAGCACCACTCCTTCAGCTGAGCTGACCCCACATCACTGACACAGAAACCCAGCAGAACACCAAGAAATCGCTCAAGTGGAAAAGAGCTGCAATGGACTGTCCCACTTAATATCAAGTGGAGATGTGCAGTGCCCACTTTAAGGGAGAAAGCACTGATGCCAAGCGCACAGTGCCTAAGACGGGGAGGGTACGTCAGAAAACACAGAGCCCACTGCTGCAGAGGAGCGGCAACGCTCATAAGGAGGACAGGTGCCATCCCTTCTGAAGATCTGTTGCTGTACTGTTTTTGTTTAAGGAAAAAAAGCTTTCAGTGCTCAACATTGAAAAGCTATCATGCCACTGTCCTTTCTTCCATTGTAAGAAAGGCAAGGGTGAGAACACAAATTGCTTTAAATGCTTGGATTTACTTCCTGTCTGCACAAGATAAAAGTACAGAATGAACTGCTTTATTTCCTTTTCTGAACAACAGACAACGCGTCCATGGCAAGAGCACCTAATGAAAAGATTCTTTGATAGCACCGATCAGACAAAAGTCACTGTCCACCCCTTTTAGAGGCATGTCAGAACAACTTCGGGGCATTCAGGTTTTTGATAACTCTCAGAGGGCGATGTAAAAATGCTTTCAGTAAGATCTCCAACATGTGGATTTTTGTTGAAACCATTGTCGCTCCTACTACACAGCCATAATTTTAAAGGGTAGCACCGCTAGAGCATATAGGATCCAGCTGAACGTGTGCTCTCTCATGAACTACACTAAGATGACTTACCCCCTCACTTTATACAGTAAGCCAAAACCAATGCAAGCAGAAGATTCTATGAAAATAACTTATTTTACCTACGGTTACTATCCAAACCTTGCTTGAAGAAGCATTGGAAAGAGCTCAAGTTTAGGCTTCTGCTTAACCAGCTACTGCAGCACTGACCAGGAACACTTCACCTGATTGTGACTGATGTAACTGCGGCTTACAGAGGTGCACCTTGTTACCACCACTCACCTTTCTCATCTTCACACAAAATTACTGCAATGCACCCACTATAGACAGCTACAATTAAACAATACCAGCTGGCATAGACCATCATGACTCCAAAAGCATTATCTTCTCTCAAACTAGCGTGCAGCACTTATGGCTTCATCTCCATCAGATGCCAAAGGGGAGAGGTCCTAGTTTTGTATCTAAAGCAACAGGTTTCGGTCTGCCCAGTACCATGTTGATTTGAGTCTTAATGTTTAAAGGAGTATCGTTTCTCACCACACCACAGGAGTTGTCATTAGCACTTACTTTCAATGCACATGTTTAAAAATAAATGGGAATCTGTACATACATATCAAAGGAATTTGTGACAACATAAAATTTTGGATTTGATATAGACTCAGGTGAGGCCTTTAAGCTTTCAGTGAACTCCTTTTCACAGCTGCTTCACCTTAAAACCTGGTGGTCTTTTAAGGCTGAGATGGGCTGCTCAATGAATTCAGGAAGCTGCCAAGTGCCCCCACCAGCCACAGAACTGTAGGAGATGGCCACCTCAGCACTTAGCACACAAGTTACAGCTGACCAGAAATCCTTAAGAGTAAAGATTTTTGTCAAGAACAAAGAGGAAAGTAGTCCAGAAAAGCACTCAATGAGCAAGTCTCTAGAAATTTCTGGAAATCATACAGATCTTTTGACTTAAAATGGAAGTTGATAAACCATTTGAAACAAAAAGACTCCAAGAGCTCCAACAAGGAGGCTGCATGTGCACTCCAGCCACCTTGTGTGCTCTCCTGCTCACGTACAAACAATAGCCAACAGAAAATGCCGGAATTCTTCCAGCATAGAGCTTCCACCGCAGGTTTTTTGCGGACATGGACTCCCCACTGATGTCGAGAGCCTGTGCTGTTCATCCAGGCAGTTCAAGAACGAGCACAGGGTAGGGGAGCAGCAACAGCCAAAAACCCAAATTTTGGAATTACGAAGAACTGCGATGAGTACACTAGACATCAATACTAGGAATTCATTTAAATAAAATGCTATTTAAAATAGCGCTTGCAAATATTATACATCAAAATTAGAGAGCTTTAGGAGCAGTAGTGGAAAACCCTTCAGCCAGGGACGTGGTCTTCAGGTGCAGATCTCAAGGAAATACTTTTCTTATCATTCAAGAGATCAAAGTACATAAACACATACTGTTTGATACCTACAAGAACCTATCAAGTTAAGGGACGAAGTGGTCTAACAACTTCCAGAACCAGGATGCATGTAGGTACAGAACACAGACATAGAAACCCATAGGGCATAAGAAAAAGGTGAATGAGATGGTATTGCTAAGAAATAGAAAAAGTAAATCAAGTGATAATACAAGAGGAAATCACCTCCAGAGAACAGTGCAGGGAAGAAGAAAGGTGAAGATCAATGACAGAAGGGTCAGGATAACCCCCATACAAGAGGAAAAAAAAATCAACCCACACAACTAAGACATGGGAGACACAGAGGAAGAATTCATGAAATTATTATCTGACAGGTTCCATTGGCAGGCTTCATTTTCGTATTAGATTTTTTTTCTGCTCAACTACCCCTAATAACAGGAGTAAAGAGAAAATAGTTAGCCGGTGTTAGAATGAGGTGCAGCAGACAGCCGTTAGTCTCCTGTTCAGCCTGCAAGGCATGACTTTGGGTCACCACAGCACACATGGCCACCGGCAGACCTCAGCTGGTCCCCTTCTTATTGTTACCATTTTTAAGCATCGGGCGGGAGGAAAGCCACTCCTGCAGCAGCAGTCAGAAAGCTGGACAGGGCTAGGCACAGCCACACAGCTCTCAGCAGGCTTCTGGAAGGGAGTGCTCTTCCTCTCTCCAGCAAGGAGAGCAGGATGGGCGGCTTCCAGTTTCAGAAACCAATTAGGCAGAAACTGCTATCAAAGCAACAGAGAGGGCCCTACCCTAACTATGTTGAGAAACAAGGCAGTGCTATCCCAGCCATTGGGCCAGTTTCATCAGCCCCACTCGTTCCTCTCGCTGAAGCTGCCCAGGGTGCTCTTCCAACCTATCTTCCTACGGCTCAACCTGAACATCATCTTCTGTTAAACACCACATTCTGCCTGAAAAGCAGCCAAACCTTTACGTACTGGTTTACGAACGGAGTAACCAACTCCCAGGCTTTAATCCTTCAAGAGATGGTCTTTAAAAGCACCACTATACTGATGAGAGATGCTTCAGGTTCACACATCAGCAGTTCTGCCAAGTGCAAATGGAAGGTTAACATCCTACTGTCGCGTTGGAAGAGTATACAACACATACACACAAACAGAACAACAACAAAAACCAACAGTTAACCGAGAAGGAAAACAAAAACTTCAACAAAATCCTATTTGGCATCAGTCTATAACATTCTCCCAGGGTGTCCAAAATGAATTACTGCAAAACTGCCCTTTAAATTTTGCAACCAAGATTCAGTGTACAACGTGAGAAGTAGCTAAAGCAAATAAACTTGCCTTCCTCACCATCTACGTTAACAAATTCTGCATAACCTGTTACAAAGCCATGATGCTGAAACACGGAGCAAAGAGGCCTTTATGGCAAGCACTGGCTACGCGACTGCTTTCAGCAACACCAAGCTTAGCAGACAACAGTACTTGTTGTAATTGTAGCAAATTATTTTTTTGGTCTGCAGTAAACACTTTTCAGAAGCTCATGAAAGAGGAGGGGATGGGGGGGAAAATCAATTCCATAGTTATTAGATGAAAATTTGCTAACTAAACTTTGGGAATTCTATTTTTACAGGTATTTTGGGTCATGTGTTGCATGCCTACCCTTTGTTACTCAGTATGATTTTTGCCCCATTTGGGAAACAACATCCATCTGGAGGCAATGCAAGAACACCTAGGTGAAGAACAAAAGCAAGCTTTACGCTCACACCTCTTCTACCTGCTGATTATAGCATAAGAGATAGCATCAGCATGTGGAGAACTGCAAGCTTCTGATTTACATATTCATCACCTGATTTTGAAGCTGATTTCTTGCACTATTAGACATTAAGATAACAGCTAAACTCTCACAACCACCATCTTTGTCATACCACGCACTTCCTACGGGCTCAACCTAAGAACACACATTTCTTTGTGCTAAGAAAACCTACAAAGCCAGCAACGAAGACCTGAAGACCTGGGAATTACTTCAGCACAGAAATCCATATGGTGGGATGGAAAGAAACACAGAATGATTTCAAAAACCACCAGAAAACAAAAAAAACCTGGCAGATCTCATAGGGACTCTTGATGCTGGTACATCATGAAAGGGATATGGGAAGTCCACAGGGTCCCTACTCTTGCAGCAACTGTAAAATTCTTGTAACTAACAACTATTACAGAGCAAAGAAAACAGCATGCCTGGGAAGTCACCCTCCTCAGAAGCCAGAGAACAAGAACCTGTTGGGAATCCCCTTCCATTCAAGGCTCAGGCTTCTCATCAACTTCTGACCACAAAGTCTAATAAGACGGAAAAGACAATTCCCGTTCACCCCTTCCCCCTGAATACCCTGAGCAGAAGAGCAATCACCACACTCCCTGCACTCCAACTCTCTAACACAAGGTCCAGCAAGCCCTCCTCCACTCCTTCATCAATGCTTTCACCTCATCCTTTGAATCCTTTCTTCCTAGGGAACTACTGCCGGGCTCAACCTGAAGGTGGTCACCAAAGCAAGCATGACCTCACCACATCATTTCACCACCACCCCAGCATTACAAAGGAGAGTAACAAGGCTGGCATCAAGCAGGATATGTTTTGCTTCCTGGTGGCCCAGAGAAGGCCTGAACCAAGATGGGGATACAAAAGCCGCCTACAGGGCTCAAAGAAGAGCAATCTACCCCTTTCCATCTACTTCACAAGGAATCTTTTAACCCAACTTTCACCCAAAGGGATACAGAATGTTATTAAGTATCAGTATGAACACATATTAAAATATAAGAGCCCAGCAAAATCTCTGCACACCACACCAGGCTTTTTTCCAAAGCAGTCAACAGCAGTAATAGGCAGCTTGCTACATCATTCCACCAGGTGCTACTGAAACTCAAGAGAACCAGAAAAATATTACCCTTTTTGGCAACCAGTGGCCCTGCTCTCTAACAGAGAAATACAAAAAGTTTAAACTTCCTGCACTGTCTTACATGGATAGATTTGAAAATATGAACTGCCTCTCCCACAGAGTCCTTGCATGTGGTTCTCCTGCTTTGTTCTGACATTTTTTTCCAGACAGCAGAAGGACCAGGAGCACATGACTAGAGAGTCTGGGGAGGGGGGCGGGGGGGTTATCACAAGTGCGTGCGCTTTATGCTACGGCCTTTGTTTCTCCTTCGGTGTTACACACTTGGGATCAAATCGTATTTGCAAACTTGTTAGTCTGCATCAGTTAGCACCCGCTTCACAGGCAAGCATCTGTCTAGTTTCTGACCTCAAACGAACAGGAAAGGAACATCAATGACCTTCCAAGAATTGAGCTGTAGAGCTTGAATAAGGCAAATTTAGCTTTGGAGCGTGGCAGGGCTAGGTCTGGCTAGCATTAGACAGCCACCTGCAGAAATACCCATCAACACAACCTGCTTCCTATTCCGCACTCACGTGAAATAAATCGATAAATTAAAATGGAGTCATACGTATTTTTCCCCTGCGTGAATTAAGATCTTTAATACACTTAAACCAAATCAAACATAACCCACATTAGCAGCATAAGAGTATAAAGGGCACTCCGTGTTTTTCAGAGTGCAGCAGGCACCCTGATCATGCAGATACAAAGCAGCTCCAGAACCTCAGCCCAACATTCTCCTCAAGGCTTCAACCGCAGCGGAAGTACATTTCGGTGCAGAAAAACGTCAGAATTTCTCATCTGTCAAAAAGCCCACAGCCAGGCAGAGTCCCGGCATGAAAAGCCTCCAACACCAAGAAACACACAGACAGCAGTGTCAGGTGTGACCACAAGCGATATCAAACGGATCAATCAAACCATAACGCCCATCAAGCGCTCCAGGTCCCATAAAGACCCAGCCCTCCATTTCCATCGGAAAAAAGGGGGATATTTCTGAAAACAAAGCCCATAGCACAAATCGACAACGATCTGACTGTTAATAGGAACATATTCAAAGGAGGCCTTCAGGAATTATTTGCCATTCCGGAGATACAGTTAATTGTAGGTGACCCGGAGCTGTGCCTTTCTCTGGTCATACTGAGAAGCAGTGCCCATTCTCCATTCATACAGCGTGGCCGAGCCCACCAGCCGCGACGCGAAGGATGGGCATGCATCAAGCACTGATCATTTCCAGCATGCCCGTGTGGAATAAAGCACAGGCCTCATTCTTAAAAATATTCCCGTCGAGAAAACCTGGAAAAGGCATCCTCAGCTCGAAGCAACCACTCACATGCCACAATGAGGATTTTCTTATTCCCTCCATTAGGGATCGTTAGCAGCGTATGAGACACCCTTTGTAACCCCCTCAGACGGCCTTTGTAATCCCCTCCCTTTTCTCCCCAGCCATTTCTTCCCCCTTTAATAGGCCGGGCTGCGTGCTGCCCACACCTGATACAGAGCTCTCCCCCCACCCCTTCCATCTCCCTCCTTCAGAGGGCACAAAACACCTCACTGGGACGAATGTCACGGCCGTACCCGCGTGCTCGTCATTCATCCCTTCCTTCCCGAAGCAAAAAGCAGAAACGGGGCGCGGGGAGCCCCCAAGGAGCCCCCCGCGAAGGTGAAGCGGCACGGCCCGCAGGGGCCGAGGGCAGGGCCGGGAGCGGCCTTTTTGTGTCCCGCAGGCCCGGCCGAGCCCGCGGCCCACCCAAGACGAACGCGAGGCAGGGCAGGAGGGCGGCGGGGAGCGGCCCGATACTCACGGCTGACTTTCATGCTGCCGAAGGCCGAGGGCTGCTGCACCGGCTTGCAGCTCTCCGCGAAGGAGGTGGTCCTGGGCCGCCCGGACATGGTCTCCGGCTCCGGCTGTGTCCCGACGGGCTGTCCGCCTCCTCCGCTCTCCTTGGGGCTGGCTGCGGGGCGCTCGGCTGCGGGCTCAGCGGGAGGCGAAGGGCGAGCTGTGCCACATGAACCGCCGGCCCCTTCCCCCCCGGGGAAGCCCCCTCCCCTCGCGCTCTCCCCGCCGGCCTTCCGCGCGTCTCCTTTCTTCTCTCGTCGCTTTCCTCCTCGCCGCCCGGCGCTCACAGAGCCATCCTCCCGCCTCGCCGGTGGGTCCGAGAGCCGCCTCCGCCCAGCCGCAGCCCCCCGGGCCGGCCGCGAGCAGCGGGGGTGTGCTAGGCCTCGCTGCCCCCACCCTCAGCCCAGTCACATGGGGCGGAGGCTCGCGGCCCGGCTCCTCCGATCCTGCCGCTCGGCTTCTCTCTTCTCCTCCCCTTCTTTTCCCCTTTCTGTCTTTTTCCTTTTTTTTTTTTCCTTTTTTTTTTTGTCTCCCTTCTCTCTCTTCCTCCTGCCCTCTCCTCTCCTTCCCCCTCGCCTCTGAGGGAGGCGGCGGGACTACTTTTCCACCGGCGGAGGGATCTCGGAGCTCCCGAATCCGCCGACGGGAGGCGATGCGGCCGCGCGCAACGGGATCCGGCAGCGGCGGTGGGATCCGCGGCGGGAGGAGTGGGGTGAAGCGGCGCGGGCGGCCTCGCTCCCTCGCTGGCTGAAGCCTCTCAGTGCGGCGCTGAGGCGGCGGCTCCGGCGCGGCTCCTCATTGCGCCCGCAGGGGCAGCTGGCGGCGGCTCAGGCTGGGCAGGCTGCAGTGCGGATGGTGGCCGGCGGCGGCGGTGCGGGCCATGGCGGCGGCGGCGGCTCCCAGCTCCTCCTCAGCCGGCTTCAGAGCGCCGGCGGCTCTCGCTGTTGCTTCCCCGGGCGTCCGAAGCGCATGGGAGCCGTCCGCCCGGCTGAAGCCTCCTGCCGCTCCCTTCTGGCGCCGACTGCCTCTCGCTGGGCCCCCCTCCCCGTTTCTGTTGATCGGTCCCTTTGTCCCCGCTGCTGCCTCCGCTGCGTGCCGGGCTCCCGCTGCTGCGCTCTCTGTGTGCGCCAAAGCCGCGCAGCCGCCTATGCCCGTCACCGCCCTACGCTGCGGAACGGCCCTAGGCACCTTCTGTGAATAGCCAGCCGAAGCGCCCGACGCACTCGTTAGCCCCCAGCCCGAGGCCTTTACGGAAATACCCGAGCCTCGTCGGGACCAATCCTGAGGTCGTTACGGAAATGCCTGTGATGGGTCGTAACCAATCGTGAAGCCCTTACGGGTGCACCCGAATCTCCCCGAAGCGAGGCGGAGACCCAATCGGAAAGCGCTGCCACCGCCCTAGCAGCGCGGTCGGGCGGCCAATAGGAAGAAGGCCTCTCTTCCGGCTATTACCGGGCCAACCCGAAGGGAGCCGAAGCGGGAGAGCCAATCGCAGGGCGCGCAGTCTCGATTACACAGCCCTGGGACGGTTTCAAGCCGCAGCCCGAGGCGGCGAGCGGGCGCGAGCTGCGATTGGCTCTTGCGACGGAGAGCTCCGATTGGTTCACGGCGATGAGGCGGCCCGAAGACGGCAGCCAGCTGCCGGCTCTCGGCCAATCGCCAGGCCATGCCGGCAGCAGAGCCCGTTCCCATTGGGGCACGGCAGCGGCGGGCGCCGCCCCTCTCACCTTCATGACCTCACCGGCTGCGCAGGGTGGGGATGTGGGCAGAGTGCGCATGCTCGGGTTCGTGGGGCGGGGGATGGGGGTGTCAACGGTGCCGCCCTTGGGAATGGGGGCTACAGCCTCCTCCGCAAGGGCCGGGAATTGCGGATATCGGCTCTTTGCGTACAAACAGCCGGCTGGCCCTTGGGAGCTAGTCACGGCTCCGGGAGAGTGGCCGTTGAGCAGTGGTGAATGCCTGCTTAACGGGCGTTGGGCGGCACTCGCCTCAGGGGCTTGGAGGCAGCGGGGTTCCAGTCAGGGAGGGGCAGCCTCGGCTCCATGCGGCTGCTGTGACCGTTACAGCCGCTGTGACCAGGCGACCGGCCCGTGCAGTTACAGCGAGGTGTGAAGCCGGATTCCGCGTGAGCTGTGCGGCAGGAGAGCCTTGAGAATGTCGCTAGATAATATCGTGGTTGTAAACCGCCAGGGGATATGTGCTCCTCCTCTGTGTGGGAGCACAAAGCTTTCCCTCCCGATTCAGCTAAGCTGTAAAATGAAAAGCTTTAAACCCCCTCAGCACCATTACATTGAGTGTTGTGGCTTTAAGTCTTGTGGCTTTAAGTCTTGGGTACGTTTGGCTGGAAAAATCCCCGGCCGTGGAGTATAATTGCTTCGTTTAAAAAAACAGTTTGTTATTAGCAATGCCAAAAATCACCTTGAGGTTACGAACAGAAAGGACATGCAGTGGTAAACCTGCAGTAGCAGCAAGCCAGTTGAGGGAAGAGGGAAGAAGATGAGGATGTACAAAGTTCTCTCAGCCACTGCCAGCAAATAGGAAAGTTTATATCAGAGCTACTAAAATGGCCTCATATCCATGTCTTGGTGCCACCATGAGAGGGTTTTGGTTGGTGCTGGCCAATGTCCAGGCAATGCTGTGACCTCTGGAGGAGCCTGTCCTTCCTCGGGGCCTGTGGGCTTCCACAAGGCAGGAGCTGGAGTGCTGATCCTGCTGTGACCTCAGTAAAATCACTCAGCAGCCCTCAGCAAAAATTGAGTCCCACTTGCTTATACTGTTTTAAAGAAGTATGTTCTTGCCAGAATAGTTTGTACCACAAACAAAATAACTTGGAGTAGCAGCAGCACTTTTTGCCAGTGTTAGATTCTAAACAAACTGCTCCTTTCTTTTCAAGGTATCGGTGTATTGCCAGATTCTTTCTTTCCTCCCAATCCCATTCTAAATGACATTGCTATGTGAGAAAACAAAGATCTGGCCAATGGCAGCTAAAATTTATCCTTTATAACAGCTTTGTTCCAAAGCAGAAAACCAACGTAACTTAGCCTCTCAAAACAGCCCTGTTCACCACTCTGCTCACACTGGAGTGTCTGATTTGCTAGGAGCCCTTTTACTGCCTGATAGATGATGAATTATTTTACCTACTACAAAGGACTTTGGATTGTTTAAGGTTTGATTCATCGTGAGCTTCCAGTGCAGCAGGGGAACTGGAAGCAGAGAGCGCTGTGCCCTAGCAAGGAGTAGACTGTCTGAAATGGGAGTTCTCATGGTACTACCACACCCCACAGCACCCTATCATACTCATTATGCATCAAATGTCCCTCTGACACGGTCTCAACAAGCTGCCAACATCCAGAATGATATTTTTGGCCTATTTTAGTAGAGCTGCTTACCCCAGCCAAGATTAGTCAGGGAGGGAGCTTGTCCATAATTAGGGCTCCAGTCTGAGTTAGTTCTCTAAAGAAAGAGTGATCTTCCATAAGAAGATAAAGAGGCCATGGAAGGAGGCAGCATCCAACCTTCCTCTACCTGAAATGGACCAAGAGGCATTCCAGTCATCTTTTAGAGCTGAGCTTAAAATTGGGGCTTTTTTGGTCTTGAGTACCAATGCAAATCTCTCTTATTTACTGACAAAATTCTTTAGAAAAGCTGTATAAATGGTGGCAGTGACGTAAGAGAGATAGCCAAGCTTTGTGTCTTGACAAAGTGAATGGGCAGAAAAATATAATGAGGAGAAGGAGCTCTTTGTAATTGTAGTAAATAAAAACCAAGCCCGTGTGTTCTTTACCTTGAGTAAAAACACAGTATCCATGTGAAAATGGCCTTTTTATGGTGGGTCTGCACGCTGGAAATGGAAAATCAGCTTCATGCACGTGCAGAGAACAAGGCTAATTCTGGGAAATGCTTCATGCTTACACTCCTTTGTGTGGCGTAGCCCTTCACTAAACCCTCCCATCTCCCTGTATCAAAACAGACCACGTCAAACCCCAACTCCCAGTTACTGGTACTCCTGCTTTCCTAAAACACTAACCCTACCCATCCACTTAGGGAATATACTGGGATATATTGGTATATATACTGGGATACTATTGGTATCCCAGTACTTCTACATCCCTTACATGCAGTCCTGCCCATATTTCTCCATAATGGTTAAGAAATGAACTCTCAAAACCCTATTTCAGTCCTAGTTTCTTCTCATCTAGAATGAAACCATGCAGGTATACTTAACAGCAGGGTTATTATTTATTTGGAGAGACAAAAAGCCATCTCCAATTTCTGTTAGTCTTTTCATAGACTATTTCCTTAGCTAGGGCTACTGTCAGAAAAACCATTAACACGTAAAGAAGGGCATCTGCTAAGCTTTCATCCTCAATGTCAAAAATGCACTGAATTAAACTCATTTGGGGAAGTCATGAGTGAGCTAGTGGCTTTTTTAGATTGAAAGATTCTCTTTTGATAACATTGCAAAGTTCGTATTTATTTTTGGCCCCTTGGCTGATGAAATGACCTCCCTTTGGAATCCGCAAATATAAATAGAATTGACGCTTTAATGATCAGTTTTCACAAGCGAGAATAATCCAGTGTCTTAGGCATTAATATTGTTCCAAATCTGGATGCAAAGGGCAGTTTTACAGCTGCAGTGATTCAAAATCAAAGCGTTCCTGTCACATCCAAGTTCTCAGAGAGGGTGCCTGGAAACATGAAGCATCTGATGGAAATTACTGAAGTGTTATCTCTCCAAAATGCCATAAGGTGGCAGTGAATTAGAAAATTGGTACTATTTCTGGGGAGAACAAAGCTTTTAAAAGCTCTGTGGCAGTGGTGGAGAGGCTTTTTTGTTTGTCTAATTTGCCTACTTACATCTCATGTATCACCATCAAATTCAAATCCAGTCACCTTAAGAATATGCTGCACAGATCTGCTCCAACATTCACGAGCAGCCAGTAGACATGTTGCTGCACAGGGAATTCCTGCCTTTTCTTTCTCCTCTGCTTCCTCTTCAATTAATCAGCAAGAAATTTTTCTGTTGCCTTTTTGTTTGCTTATCTTGCAGCTATTGCTGTGTCATTCCAACATCAGCCGCAGTAAGAGGGCAGGAGGGTAGTGCTTTATACTGCCGTTTGGCTGATAAGGATGAAATCATTCAAGGTTTCTTTGCACTTTGATACACTAGTGATTCAAACTGATACTGATAGATCTACCAGTTTTGCATCCAGTTCCTTGATACTGCCAACTGAATTATAAAAAGAGTACTGTGATATTGTAATGGTTTTTCTCTCGGTTAATTGGCACAGGCAGAGTCAGTGGCTATAGTTGAACTTCAACTTTTCTCTTTTTTTTTCTAGAGGAAAACCGGAGGTTCTCTGACTGCTCAGGCATTATTAGACAATAAATCCCAAATATTGGTTTTGATTTTTATCCCAGAATAAAACCCACACGAATCTATGTTTAGAATGTACCAGTTACGTTTGTTTTTCTGAGCAGGACAGACACTTTCAGTCCTGAGAACCCAGCGTTTTGCAATGATTTCCTGTCACAAAACATGTCATCACCAACAATTGCTTCAGAGACCAGCTGATGTTTTGCTGATCTGGGTGTGCGTGGGCGCACCTAGGCCTTGTAGGACACCAGGTAGATTCGCTAGAGTCAACGGAGCCAGGCAATCTGAACAGTGTAACGTAACAGCCAATACAGACAGCTTCCGTTTCCCAATTTTGCAGCACGGTAGAACAAGCCAAGCTGTCCAGTGAAGGTTCCCAGGAACACTGCAACACATGGAAAACATTGGTGACTCATGATGCAGGCTGATGCACCCATCTATGGAAGTCCTCTCCACCTATGCTCTGGAGAGGTTTAAGGTTGCTCCTACTCACTGAGAGAGACATAAGGTTTCACAGGGTGACAGAACAGTTTACTCAGCTGGACAGCTTCCCTTGCTCCAGCATTTGTCCAGCCACACCCTGTTCCTAAATAGCCCTGAAAAAACACAGCACCCAGAGCCAGAAAAGCCGTGTTGCTCTGATGATCCTTTGACAAGCCCTCCAGACATTTGTTCTCTTGAAATCAAGAACGATGCCCATTTCCTCAGCAGTTTGAAAAGATTCGGATCTAGAAAATTATTGGGCTCTTCTCACATTAGATTCGCTCCAGCAGCCAAAGACATTCATCCATCTGCTTTCTATTGTATTTCCTGGTGCTGCCAGCAGGCCTGCCTGTTTCTGCAAAGGGTGTACCAAGGAGCAGATGGGTCACTCTCTCAGCAAGAAATTAAAACAATCTCAGTAGGGTTGTGACAAAAAACTGTCCTAACCACTTACTGGGAGCTCTTTGAACTACAGTATTGGTGGAAGAGCCCATGCATGCCCCACACTCACTGTTTTCCCACCTCCTCAGACAACCTCCAGCCTAGTTGTCCAAATACAAAGAATTACAGACAGCCTGCAATCCATTTAGGAAAATCTTGTGGGTGCAGTAAGCCTTGGCTTGATAACAGGGAGCCACACACAGGCCTCCAGTGGCACAGGGTGCCTGGGATGCTGGCCTCACTATGAGAACTCTGCAGGCTGAGGTTGCCATCTGTAGCTGCAATGAAATGTTCACCCAGCCATTGCTGTTCTAGCTGCCCTTACCCTAGCTGAAAATAATAGCACGTCTCCCTGCGGGAAAAAGGAGATTGCTCTTGGTGGGCTACAGGCGCTGTTGATACCACGCGACAGACTGTGGGAAGTTTGATTCACTTCTGTCTGCATGAGAGGTGGTTACTCTGCATTGTACTTTGAGCAATATATAAGAGCATAGTGATACACAACATGTAGCAAAATGGTGGAAAAGGGCTATGAAGCAGACTTGGTCATTCTGTACATCAGTCGTAGCAGTGAGCTCGCAATATTATTGCATGTACTTCCTGGGTTCTGAGGTCTTTGATTTGCAGCCCACATTAAAAGTGGTGATTGTCCTCAGTTTTGTCCTATTTTAAAAGGTGACAGAATGGAGAGTGAGTAGAACCCGTGAGAAAATGCATAGGTAATTATGAAGTGGCCAAAACTGTAACAGTATTCCCATTTTGCTCACTGAGTTTTTGCCAAGCAGTCTAATTAATTTAATGATCCCTGTCCCTGGCTGCTCACTAATGACCATTGCACACTACTTTCTTGGTATTTGGCTTGCAAATGGTTACTAATTGTTGCTGCGCCTTGTATTGTACGTCTGGTGTTGACAGCTGCCATGGGCCTGAA
Organism: Alectoris magna; assembly: GCA_030625065.1. Lineage (NCBI taxonomy): Eukaryota > Metazoa > Chordata > Aves > Galliformes > Phasianidae > Alectoris > Alectoris magna. The sequence goes on from CM060560.1 coordinate 116,615,467, forward strand.
ATGGGGACAGATGTTTCTAAAGGAGAGTTCCCTCCCAGATCTCTAAAACATCTGGAAAAGCATGGAGTTGAATTGCGTTGCTGAATAGAAAAACTTATCATATACATGCACAGGATAAAGGGAAGAGGTCTGCAAACACAAAAAGTAAAAGTAGACACTGGAATAAGGTCAGAAGAGGCTCACTGCTGTTTCTGTAAAACACTGGATTTTTGCTGTAAAAAATACCTATTTCCCTTAATTCCACATTGACTGCTTGGCATCGCAAAGTCTTTTACACCCTTCATGACAGAGCACACCTCCTAATTTGACCAGAAAAACAGCCTGTATTGCTTTTGCTTCAGCTTATTAGACACAATCCAAAAACCTTTTCTTCAAGAAGGGGCTCAGGATCAGGCTACAGATCTAACATGCTGGGAACAAAAACCAGCAGCATGAAAGCACCAAAAGGCCTTAGAAATCAATGGAAACAATTGCAATCCTTAAAAAAATAATAATCCAGGATCTCATTTCCTCCTGAACATTTTGTAACCGAGATTGTTACATGCAACCTATTTTTTTCCCCTCCGTTTGTTTAGCGTATTTAGCAGAACTGAGCGTACAGGCCATTGTTTTGCTAAGGGCCAGCAATTCTTATCTCCTGATCTCACCCAACTGGCTGGCTGCTCTGTGAGACTTGGATGAGCTCTTGCCTTGGACCCAGCCAGAGGCTGCAAACCAGCAGCAGCAGAGCTGCACTCAACAGCAATGAGCAAGCACGTAAGGACACAGAAAGGAAATGGCTGAGCTCAAGCAAGGTTAGCGTGACTGGAGCAGTAGTGGCTCCAAACAACTCTGAGAAAAGAGCCTATGAGCATAAAAACCCTGGTGGGATTAACAATGCCTTTCTGTAAAGGAGTCGTTTCAGGACAACTGACTTAAGGGAAGTGCTACAGTTACTTATTTTTTAATTAGACTCGATTCAAGCCATATCTAGCTGATGATGCCATTCTGAGTTCACAGGGACCTTCCCATTGCCTCATGGCACGGGAGCAAGAGGACAACGCAATTAATGGGAATGATGGCACTTTTAAAAGCAACAGAAGGAAATTGTTTTAAATGAAGCAGTTATTGCTCAGGCTGGGGTATTTTTCTTTCCCTGGAAGGTGAAACTTGCCTCCAGGAGATGTTTCAAGTTCTCAAGTGGGGTTGCTCTAGAAGTTCATGGGGAGGAGACTCTTCTCCATAGCTAGTAAGGGAGCCCTGGGGTAAGAAACCTCCCATTAGGTGATGGGAGATAATCTTTGTCTATAACCAGCCTCTGAAATTACTGGTGCAAGATATCACTGATACAGAAGAATTTATAGTAATAATGGTAGAATCTGGACAAGTACTGGGTAATACTCATCTCTGAAGGAGGTAATGTTAAAACTATTTTTATTTTTGTGTGTGTGTTGTGAAATCTGCAGTTTGAACGCAACCTTCTAACTCTACAGAGATGGCCATACACCAGCCTTTCAAGTATCTTAAAATTTATAAAACACTCTGAAACATCTTACGTTGACCACAGTCAAACAAGATATTGGACTCCAAATCAGGGCCTGAGTGATTTGATATTCCAGGAGCACCTCCTCTGAGCTCCTGAGTGATTCATCCTGCCAAGAAGGAGGTCAAGCAAAGGCGGCAGGAGGCCTGTGTGAATGAACGAGAAGCCCCTGTCTGAACTCTGGCATGAAAAGGAAGTGCACAGAAGGTAAAAGCAGGGTGAAGCGATCCCAAAAGAAGCTTTGACTTGTGACACTGTCTTTTGGCAATTCCAGATCCCTGAGGGGGGCCCCGTGAGTGCTGAGGAAGCTGGCTTATGTCACTGTGAGGCTATGCTTTGAAAGATCATGGTGATCAAGAGAGGTTCTTGAGGCCTGGAGGCATACAGATTACAACAGAATCATAGAACATCCCGAGTTTGAAGGGAACAACAAAGATCAGCGAATCCAACTCCTGGTTCCACACAGAACGACCCCAAATCCAAATCCTATCTCTAAGAGTGGTATCCAAGTGCTCCTTGAACTCTGGCAGCTTGGGGCCATGCCCACTGCCCTGGGCAGCCTGTTCCAGGCCCCTACCACTCACTGGTGAAGAACCTTTTCATACCCTCCAATGTGATCATCTCCTGACACAGCTCCACGTCAATCCTGTTTTCAGGATGGGCAAGAAGGAAGAACTGGTGAACCACAGGATGGTCAGCCTCACCTTAGTTTCTGAAAAGGTAATGAAGCAACAACGAATGGAATCTGTTTCTAGACTCATGAAAAGCAAAGAAGGTGACTGGGAGCAGCCACATGGATTTATGAAGGTGAAATTGGGCTCAATCAATCTGACAGCTTTCTACAATGAGTTGACTGGCTTTACGGATGGATAGAGAACAGTGGATGTCATTTACTTCAAGTTTAGTAGGTCTTTTTACACTGTCTCCCATAACACCCCAATGGAGCACTCAGTGAAGCATGGGTTAGATTAGTGAAGTGTGGGGTGGGTCAAAAAGTGGCTGAATCTCCAGACCCAGAGCATCATAATAAATAGCACAAAGTCCAGCTGGAGGACAGTCATTAGTAGTAGTATGTGCTAGGGGTCAGTATTAGGTCTTTTACTGTTCTACATCTTCAGCAAAGATCTGAATGATGGGATGGTGTACACCTGAAACAATTTTGAACATTATACAAAGCTGGGAGGAGGTGTGGGCTGCCATTCAGAAGGAACTGAACAGGCTGGGTGTTGGGCAGAGAGCAGTCTATGAAGTTTGAGAGTCCTGCACATGAGGAGGAACAACTACATGCCCAAATACATACTGGGCACCGGCAGTCTGGAAGGAAGCTCTGCATAGAGAGACCTATGTTGTTCTTGTGAACACCGAGCAGCTCTCCTACTCAGGAAAGAAGGCCCTATATGATGTCAGTTCTTATTGCATTTTGCTAAACTTGATTTTTCCTTGAGGTAATTACAGGTATTACTGATATTATTAACTATACAGAGTACATATACCTCTGAGGATGAGGTGATTATGGTGAATCTCGAACTTAATAGACAGAACTGTCCTTAAAATACAAGATTTGGGGATCATCACTCACGGCTGAGATTTGATACATGCGCTTTCAGCAGAATAAACAAAGTGTGGGCAGATGGAGGCTGGCAGAGCACACAGGACAAGGTCAGATGAGAAGTGGGAGATGAGTGACTTATGACAGCCAGTGCTGAGTACTGTATGAAAGAATTTGAAATGAAAGAAACCCAGTTGGGTTTCCCAGTCTATGACAAACAATATGGGCTGTACTGGTTGTGTGGTGGAAGCAGTAAAGTTAAAGTACTGTATCAAGACAATGCACCAAACAGGGGCAATTAAGTCAGAGGCAATATTTTCAAGCTGAGCACCCAGAAAATAGAGAAAATGGAATTAATGACTGCCTGGGAGAAGTCTGATTTAAATGGCCACCCGGGAACTTGGAAGCAAAGGCAGTTCTCCAGGGCAGCAGTCAGCAAGCTGAACCACAAACTGTCCTTTCTCCTGCTGAGTTCCCAGTCTCCTTCACAGCACAGTCCTGGTTTATTTTATGCACTGAGGCAGGATCCCATTAAGAAAAAGTATGCGATCATGTCATTAACTTCTTCCTTGAAAGAGAAGATTAGAGAAACATTTGTCAAGAATGGTCTAGGAATAATTGGTCCTGCCTCAGGGCAAAGAGATGGGCTGGAATCCCCAGCTGGCTCCTCAAGGTCCCTTCCAGGGCTGTTTTCCACAAAATTATACGTGCTGTAGAAAGCCAAATTAAGTTTGCACAAATTGTTTAAATTCCAGGCTCCCTTAACTTCTGAGTTCTTGATTTCAGAGACTTTTTGGCACAGATAATGGCATGTGGTTTTTTAGGATCCTGGCTGATTTGTTTTAAAGCAAACTCGACCCAGCAAGGATACCACAATGTGCATATCTACAAGGTCCCTCCAAAGCTTATAAGAGTTAGATCAACCACAGGAACATCTTCCAGGGACTGGCAGAGGCACTTGTGCCCCCTCCAGCTGTCCAAGGTAAGGGTGGCTGTAAACAGAGGTCGCTGTGCTGCTGGACAGCCTTGGAATCAAATCCACTTGTCGGCAGCAGATGAGGTGAGAGACAAGGGTGCCTGAGTTCCCTCCCAGACTGTAGAGGGCAACATGTGCCACTAGGAAATTTTTCCATCCACGTTTCTCTCACTTACCATTTTTTTCCAGACCCTTGAAAACAAGCAGCACCTCACCTTCTTCCCAGCACCTCCTAGACCCTGAATCCTTGGTGGCTTAATCCATTCTATCCTCACTCAGAAAACAAAGTTCTTCATCCTCCTTCCTTCTCTAGCTATTCCAGCCCAAGACACAATCCATTCTTCAATCAGATTTACCCTTTCCCTTTACTGGCTTTCACATCTGCTTCTTGTGCCATCTTGCTTCAACCCCAACATGGTGGTCATCGCTCAACTGAAAAAAACACTGCTTCCCTGCCAGCTCAGTGCCCCATTTCACAACGTGATGCAGTGACTTGCAGGGAGAGCACTCTTGGCCACCACCTGCAGAAAGCCTGGCAGCTGCAAGGAGATGGAGCATGCTCCAAGAGGGCTTTCAGGGGATGATTTCAAGATGGCTTTTTGTCTGCTGAATCCTAAGGCCCATAAAACTGTCAAAAGCCACAGAAGTTACACTTGCAGTTTGTGTGGTGCGAGGGAGATGAAGTGTCTCAGACAAAAAAAAAAAACAACAAACAAAAAAAGCCCTGGCAGATGTGCTGGAAATGAAGGAAAATGCATTTTTTTCAGACTTGTTCTTGGAAACATCCTGAATCACATTCACTTTAGTTCTTCCGGAACACTCGGCATGAAAATTTTGGTATAATGCTTCAATTTTTAGGAAACGATAGGCAAGTGAATCCAAGATATTTTTATGGAAAACGCAGCCTTAATATGCACTGAGATGTTAATGCCAGATAATGAAGGAATAAGTATTTCGTCTTCTTTCACTCTTGCTTTTCTCCTCTGCATTCTCACTCATTATCAAAAAATTACTAATTGCAGCACACTCTGGGCCTCTAACATTTTAGTCTTCATTGGAGACCTTTTTGCTGCAGAACAAATTCCTCGTTATCTGGAACATCTAAATTAATTGATTCCGCTGGTTATTGCAGAGTCATAAAAACAGTGGTATTAAATTGGGGACAAAAGTCGAAGGCAGAGATAAAGCAGCAGTACGCTCAAGCTGCTGAAGTGATCTGAGCACTGTCCTTGGACTTCTCTTAAACAGATGACTTTATTTTGTAAAGACAATATTCCGGCTTATTAAATTAACTGATATTATCCTGGGCTTGGGCACGCCTGCTGAGCTGCTGAGAAATGCCACCAGGTTTATGTTGCAGGTGGAAGCCACTGTACTCTGTTCAACAGACACAGCTGCCAAGAGACGGCTATTGCTGCCTAAATGACATGAGCAAATTCATGTCTCATAGCTGTTTTGGTCATCCCAGCAGTTCCTTTAATACTCTACAGGTAGGTTGCAAACTTGCAAAAAAACAATGAGACAGTGGAAATTTTGCTGTAATGAAAGCATGCCTCTGAACACTTCCAGACACGTTGCAGCAGAACAAAGCTGTGACCTGTTCTTTCATCTGTCACCCTAAGGGCAGGAAGATCTTTAAAAGTCAATGTCTCATTTCTGAGTGTGCATTAGAACAGCCTAAACTGGTCACAGGGGGAAATTATTTTATAACAATCCTGTAAAGGGAGAGACAAACACTCAGTTGCTCAGCTTTCAGCAACACGGATCTTGGCACCCGTGCAGAAATCCAATGAATAATTTTTGAAACAATGTCCCTATCTTTCCAGCTGTCCTGTAAAGTGGGTGGTCAGTGCAAAACTGACCTTACCTCCTGCTGCGGGTCTGATGGCCGTCACGACCAGGAGGGGAACCGCCCAATGTTGCAAAGTAAATAGGCCCCTACTGGGTCTGACTTAGGGGCATCACGCCTTCTTGTAGGACAGTGCCCCCCACAGCCCAGCTTCTGATTGCATAGCAGAACGCTATAGTGGAATTACCTCACTTGTGGGGTTGTTTCTAATGTTGCCATCATCTAGAAATATATCCGCTTAGCAGTGGAAATCTCATGCTTATTTCAGCAGATGCTTGAATTTCTGATGGAGAGAAGAATTCTTGGCTCTTTCTAATTTGCGACTGTCAAATTCCAGTTAATTCCTAGTGGGGTGATTCTGGGAAACTGGGATGTTTCCTCTTTGTGGGAGGACACAAATATATGCAAGAGCATGCACAAAACTATGATTTGATGCACTAAAACCAGCTGTTTTTAACAAATCATCCAAATACAGCAAATACTGATTACTCAACAGCGACATCGGTCTTCACCGCGTGTGTCCCAGCCCGTTGCCTGATCTCCTTCCTCCCTTCCCTGTCTCAACCATGTTTTCCAGAGGATGTTGGGATTCATGCTGGGGTTCATGCCTTGCTGGCTAAGAAAGCCACAAGGGCTGGGAGTATTGGCTCTCATTTTCCTGTTCATTGAAGGGTTGACCTGCCTCTCTGGCTCTCCTTGGGAAGCACTCAAAGGCTTTTTGTAAATACATATTAAGGAAGCCTGAATGTATCTCAGGGAGCTGGCCCTGCGTCCACTTGAATCACTTGAATGACAGCTGAATGAGACCTTTCTGTCAGGGAGTCACAAAGAATGGGTCACAGGAAAGCATTAAATGTGTTTTTGTAACTGGTATGAAAAATGCTGTAATAGCGAGAAAATGAGCTGACACTTGTAAAAGCATAATCCGCCATCAAATGAAAGGTTCACCTGTCACAGGAATAGTCTTTATCCAGCACCTGTATTTGGGAACTGTTTAAAAAAAACACAGCTGCTTTCAAACACAAACTTGAATTTTCTGTTACCACTTACAGTGTATCCCACTGCCCACGGATCTGCCAAGCTGAGCTGTAAATGCAAGGTGCGATTGCATCAGCTCATGATATTCCTGCTGTACTCTTTATTGCTCTGATAATTTGAGCTAGATACAAGGTGAAACTGCCTGGAAAGCAGCACACACCTCTGGGAGGGTATCTTGCTGGTTCTATTCACTGTGTCCAATAAAAAGGGAATGCCATTCATAGAATCATGGCTTGTGTTGGAAGGGACCTTGAAGCCCATCCAGTTCCAACCCACCATTGAGAGCAGGGCTGCCACTCACTAGATCAGGCTTCCTCTAGCCCCATCCAACCAGACCTTGAATGCCTCCATGCATGGGGCATCCATAGCTTCTCTGGGAAACTTGACGACTTCTTTGGGCAAACTGAACCATTCTTGTGTCATCAGTGTCACGTCATCAGGACACTGTACAGGGTATGCCTTTGTTTTCCCTGCCTGTGGGTCCTTGAGAGGTACCAAGGGCTTCCTAAGAAATTTGGGTCCTTATGGGTGTCCTAAGCCACGGGAAGCTCCAACAAGTACAGACTCTTCAGGATCAGGCACAGGTGCACCTCCTGGTACTTGCAGGTGTGCTGGAAGGAAACATCAGCATATGAGGGATGAACAGGCCTCCCTCTGCAAGTACATTGCTGTTGGTAAACCCAGCCCTTGATGAGTACCAGGACCCCCTGGTCCATTACAAGATTTCAGAGAAAATGTTTCTGCTGACCCTCAGGAAAGCTGCCTGCTTCTGGCACGCCTTTCTGGTGCCCTAACTACTCATGACTATTTCTTGTCTGCTTTCTGAAAGGTGAGCGTGGCCCCATTCTTGTACTTGACAAGCTCTTTAGAGGAAGAGCAGCAGCCATGGGCTGCCGGAAGGAACTAGAAATAGAAGATCTATTGTCTGAGTAGACAAGTGGTTCTGGGAAGCAAAAGCCCCACTCTCTATCAGCGTATAAGACAGTAGGTTAAAGAAGGAAGAAAAGCTATTAACAAGAAGGCAGCACTGGCATGAAAACAAATAGATAAAAATAGGCTCAGAAAAAAAAAAAAAAAGAAAAAAAAAAGTGGGCTGGAAATCAGAAACAAGTTTCCTCAGTGTCAGAATTAGGCTATGGAATAACCTGCCAAGAAAACTCCTAGTGACTTCTGAGACGGACTGTAATAAATTAAGAAGAGGGACTTCATGACTCAGTGCTTGTCACAGCAAGGGAACATGACAGTGACTTGGAGATCCCTCTTAGCCCCGCATTCCTGTTGATATGATAACAGAGGAATCTGTGTAAGGCACAGTAAATGCTGAATCACTGAGCGCTTTATATAGCTGCCTGGCAGAACAAAGTCCCTTGCTCCTATCCTGCCTGCAAGAAGCTCTAGGACAAAAAAAAAAAAAAAAAAAAAAAAAAGAAGAGAAAAACCTTACGTAAATGGTTGCGCTCTGACAGCAAAAAACATAAAGCTGCAGGTGCCTGAGCTAGAGGAAAACCAGCTCAGCTCAGCTGCAGGCTCCTGCACAGTGGAGAGAGGTAGTGGTGTGGACATGAAAGCAAGAGACCTCGCTGGGAGAGGCGTGTGCCTGGAGGTGAGTGTGCCCCAACAGCTTCAATCCATAACTTCTAACACATGAAGGAAACTCAGTGCTTCAAGCTGTGTGTGCGTATCCCATGTGCTTGCTGCACCATGGGCATGGAGGGGATCATTTCCACAGTGGAAATGGTCATATAATGCAGCAGAAATTTATTTAACATCAACTGTTGAAGCAGCCACATTTTTCCTACCATCTCAGGACCCACTGATTTTTGTATGGTGTTTTTTTTTTCTGTCCCGTGAACATGGGATCACTTTCTGAAGCACAAAGCTCTGGTCAGGGTGCCGCTTACACCCATGGGCTTAATGTCTCGCAGATGGACATCTAGAGCTTAGCTGCCCTTGGCTTTAAGAGCAGACTTTGGGGTAAGATCAGCAGCTGCGGTTGGAGGAGTACATAGAGGTAGAGGCCAAGGAGGAGGCATGTGTGAAGAATGGGGTAAGGTAAGAGACTGATCTGGTGTCTGGGCTCAGAAAAGCAGGAGTGTTCGGGACAGAGCTTCACGGAAGCCCTCATGGCTGTTGGACAACTCTTCCACAGCTTCTTTCAGGCCTCTGGAGGTGCCCCTATGGATGTCAGTGCTCTCTCACCTTCTCAAAACCTGAAGCCTACTCTATCTATAGAAGCAGGGTCATCAGCTGCTGCTCTTCACATTGCCACAGGAATGTCCCATGGTTAACAACACTTCTTCTTCTCTCTGCAGACTGGGGAAAGGTCCTTCATGGGTCACCTGTGGAAGATTTCCTGTCTCACTGTCCATAGCAGGGCACAAGCATGCTGGCTGAGACAGCCTCATTATCTCCTCCTACAAGCCTTGTATAGTCTGGAGACAGCTGATGGAGTCATGGCTCATGACTTGGAGACATAGCTCAGCAAGCTAGAAACATTCAGAGGACATCATTGCTTGTGTGGGATGTCAACGCTACAGGCCTCGACATGTGAGACGGCTCTCATTGAGCTCTCTTCTGTAGACACTGACAACAAAATACACATCAGAGATGTGAGTTGCCAGAGCTGTCAGTCTGCCTTTCCACCATGGCAGCATGTGCACCCCTTTTCTACAGTTGCTCAGAAACCTTGGGTTCTGGGCAAAGTCCTTATTAAGGTGCTCTGAATCAGCTAACAAAGAGACAGGCTCCTCCAAAGGCTGTGTACAAGGAGCTGTGGGGGAACCAAATGCTAAGTACTAAATACCAAAACCTAAAGATAAGCAGCAAAAAGGCATGCAGCATGCAATGCCCAATGTGACAATCCCGTAACACTAAGGGCAATAAAAGGCAGCCCATCATCTCTTTCTGTTCTCTCCTCTCATGCGCAGGCAGCCTGGTCCATCACGCAGAGCTTTGGCTCTTCCCATCTGGATTCAGCATGTGTTCTTTGCTGGATATGGGAGAAGGCTGGAGCTGGGACCCACCAAAAGCACTAGGCATTGCTCACATGCACCCTCTCCATCTTGTTGGCACCACTCTCCTACCCCACATCTCACGCTCCCTTCAGGGGATCCCATAGCAGGCAGAGCCTCCATCTCCCTGAATCCCACCAGGGCAACAAACCCCATCGAGCCAAGCCCAACCCCTCCAGCAGTCCCCACCATTTGGCTGCCCTCACAGATGGGGAAGGGTCCACCAGGGCCTCTAGAGGACATGGGCCTTGGGGACTGGGATCACAGTCTGGAGTGTTCCCATTTCAGGAACAAAGAGGAGCTGGGGGAATAGTGTTCCCCACAAGATTATTAGCACTGCTGGCTGCTGGAGGGAAGGAGTTGTTCCACTCTGCTCTGTGCTGTGTGGCCTTAGCTTGAGCACTGGGTGCATCTTTGGGTGCCACAATGTAAGAAGGACATAAAACTATGAGCGAGCATCCAAAGGAGGGCTATGAAGATGGTGAAGGGTCTGGAGGGCAAGGTGTGTGAGGAGCTGCTGAGGTCCCGCGGTGTGCTCAGCGCAGAGCAGAGGAGCTGAGGGGAGGCCTCATGGCGGCTGCAGCTCCTCACGGGGCACGGAGGGGCAGCGCTGAGCTCTGCTCTGTGTGACAGCGACAGGGCCCGAGGGAACGGCATGGAGCTGTGTCAGGGGAGGGGCAGCTGGGGGTTAGGGACAGGGTCTGCACCACAGGGCGGTGGGCATGGAACGGGCTGCACAGGGCTGTGGGCACGGCCCTGAGTGCTGGAGTTCAAGGAGCATTTTGGACATCTCTCTCAGACATAGGGTTTGGATTTTGGGTGGTGCTGTGTGGGGGCAGGAGTTGAACTTGCTGATCCCTGTGGGTCCCTTCCAACTGGAGATGTTCTATGATTCTGTGATTATTGGGTTTGGTGATTTGTTCCAGAACGATAAAGTTCAGCAAATCTGGAGAAAGGCAGGGAAGAAAAGGCAACGATGGTGAGGGGGTTCACCCTCACAAAGGGTAATCGAGAGAGATACACTAACACTTATCATTCAGAGCTGGGCTGGGGGCACATCTGGTGCCATCCCTTCAGCACAAGTTGCTTCCTGCCTTCACGGGGTCCTGCAGGCTGGGCTCCAGCTCTCAGCGGCCCTTACTTCCCCTGTGGTGGCAGCCACACACTGAAATGCCTTCACATGCATCCCAGCAGGAGCGGGAACACCACATTTACTGGTCTTGGTATTTCTCAGATGAAAATTAAACAAACCGCATTAATTTAAACAAACCTAAACCATTCCAGACTGCTTCACCCACCACAAAGGCATATAGCAGGGCATGCAAGCCCCAGGAAAAAAAAAAAAAAAAAAAGAAGAAGAAAAAAAAAAAAAGAAAGAAAAAAGAAAAAAAAAAAGAGGGACCTTTACAGATCCTCTTTTAAGACTGTTTGGTTCTCCTTTCCTTCAGCGCCGACCTAAGTGTAACCTATGACTGTGCAACCGAGCCACACAAAACACAGGGACACATCCAGAGATGTCACCTTTGCACTCCACGCTTGAATTCCGATACTACGGAGCCTTAACAGAGGGCCTCCAAAGTGCATTGGGCCACAAAGCCCGGCTTAGAGGTGGGAAAGGCTGTGAGCTCTCCTGCCGTCCCCATCCCAGAGGGATGAACTTCTGCATCACTGTGTTCCTTCTAGAATGGTGTGTTTGGGGAGAAAGGAGGCATTTGCCTTTGAGGCATGGGTGCTTGTGGTCACACAAACGTGGGTTTCAGATCTTCTTTGAAGTTCACAATGGGCTGAGTCTTTCCCTGGGGCTCCAGCCAGTGTCCTACAGCTCCGCCAGGCTCCATATCTGTCTCTGTGCTGCTGCTGCTGCTGCTGCTGCCCAGAGAGCCGCGGGGACTCTGCAGACAAAGCTGGCAACACGGCCGGTGGCAGCAGGGAAATACCTCCTCGGAGCTGCTGCTGGAGTCCGAGTCTGGGTAATGGTACAGCGAGTGCAGGATGGGACGTGCCGGCACCCCCAGGCTACTCCGCTGCCGCCAGTCTTGCAGGGAAGTGTTGCGGTGACCTTCTAGTTCTGTGCTGCTCACTGCCCAGCCCCGCAGCCCCAGCCAGCCCTTGGCAGGGATGGAGGGAGAGGACAGCGATGGCTGGGGGAACCCCCTGCCAGCCCCCTCACTTTCCTTACCCGGCCCAAGGCCCGCTGGTTCCCCATGGCTCCGGGTGCCCGGCCTGCTGCCTGCTGTGCACCAGGCACGAGGGGATGCAGGAAGGCCAGTGGAGGTGGGGGGCAGCAGGACACGCCGCCGCCGCCGGGTCAGGTAGGGGCTGAGGGAGCTGCGGACGGCTGGGTGCCCCTCCTGTGCCCCCCATATCCCACCTGTGTGTGCTGGGAGGGCTGGACTGCAGGTCCTGCTGTCCAGGCTGAGCTCCTGCAAGACTTCCTGCAGCTTGTCGCTGCTCACATAGCTGACCTTGGGGGGATGCTCTCCAGCCACACCAGCTGATGCATCCTGCTCCAGAGGATGCTTCCCAGCAAGCATTCCACACTCCTGGGCATGTTCTGGGCTGCATTCAAGGCTGTTTCCCACGTCAAAAAGCAGTGTTGGTGAGCACTCAGGCTCCTCCGTCAGTTTGTGCTCATGGCTCACACGTTTCCAGAGGTCCTGAGCATCGCTGCTAAGAGGCACGGGACTGTGAGGCAGTGCACACAGCACAGAGGAAGTTTGCCGCCCATCCTTCTCTGCATCCAGAGACCAGTGCTCCCTGGGCACATCCCCAGTGCTGCTGCACTTCTCACAGTGCTGCCCTGTGCTCTGGGTGCAGGGATTTGGCACTGCAGGGCTGCAGCCACCCTCCGCTGACATCAGCCTCATCAGCTTCTCCTTGGCGTTGTTCACTTGCTCCTGCAGGCTCTCAATCACGGCATTTTTCTGCATCAAACAAACAAGTGTCAAGCTTCTCTGCTCTCACTCCATTTCTGCATTTCTTTCTTTTTTTTTTTTCTTAAATAGAAAAACAGGTTATGTGCAAATTTTGACGCTTCAGGACGAGGACACAATGACAGGACAAAACAAACCAGCTCGTCCTCTCAGAAGGGCGGGGTGGAGGTGTAATGAGGGGCTGCCCACCCCACCAAGCTGGGGGTGGAGAGGCTGTCAAGTCCCTTACCTCTGTCAACAGCTGCTTCATGGAGTTCTTCTCCCCTATCAGCTGGTACAGCTGCTCCTCGCTGTACACCGAGTGGTAGCTCCTGCTCGGGCTGCTGAAATATTTTGCCATGTGGCTCAGAGTCTGGTTTTCTTCTTCAAAGGCCTTCCATTGCCTGAGCTGCAGGCACAAGGAGCTGTTACTGGGGGGAGGCAACCACAGCAGGGAGAAGGAGACAATGGGACGCGGCACAGGGGACAAAGGCTGTGATAGATGAGCATGGAGACAGGCAGTGAAGTGATGCTGCTGGGAGCATCCCGCACAGCCACACCCTGCCTGCTCCCTGGCTTGGCTTCTAACACCAAGATAGTCAGCTCCTGCCTGTGCTGCAGCCTTCAAGAATGCAGCAAAAGCCCCCCGCCCTCCCCCCCCTCCTCCAACCCTGTAAAAGAGAGAACTGCATACAGCCTTGGCCCCAAATCGTTGGTGACAAGCCGTCTACCAGCGGCGCTTCAGGTCTGTTTTCTTGTTTAGCGCTCTGCACAGCCCAGCTCACACCGCTCATGGATCTCAGGCGAGCAATAGACAAGCAAGCCCATTAGGAGAAACAAGGCGATGAATTAAAAGATGCAGGATAAATAAAATGCTCGAGGCCCCCGGGCTGCAGCAATGGAACTGCAAAGGCGGAAGGCACAAAGCAGCGCAGCTCAGCCACTCATCCTTGCTCAGAGAACACGAGCAGGCGTGGAGCTTCTCAGTGGCTGCTAACACAGGGGTTGGGGCTCTGTGCTTACATGGCACTGATCGGCAGCAGGAGGGTCGCCAACACAGGCAGTGACCTCTTTCCCATCAGGTATTTGTGCACCTGGGTACGATCCCCCAACTCTTGCACAGATGTGCTCTTTCTTCAGCTTCACCTCTTCCTCCCTTCCTCACCTCATTTCCTTGAGCCCTAACATCCCTCCAAACCCAACTCTAAGCAAACAGCTGTTTCCTTTCGCTGTGACAATGGGCGCATTTTTCCCACTAACGGCACAGAGCTGGCACTGTACCTGGGGGACAAAGATGAAGCAGTTGATTGTCGTCGTACACACAAAGATGCCTCCAGAGGTGAAACCGAAGAGCAAGTTATGCCAAGCGCGGAAGAAGCGGTGAACCAAGACAACGGTGCCGGCCACCAGGAAGATGAGGTTGACCCCCACGACGAGCGTTAGGGACTGGTTGACCGGCGGAGAGCTGACGCTGTCAGTCAGGCCGGCCAGGTACGTCCCGTACAGCAGCAGCACGCTCTGGAAGCAGAAGCCAAGGCCTGCCTTCAGCACAGACGCTGGCAGAGCATGGAAAATGACGTCCCAAGGCCAGCTCCCACCCCATGCCACCACACTTGCTGCCATCCTGATCAAGGCCCCCCGGCGCATCCTGCGGCCTGTGTCTGTGTAGCAGGTACTCCACAGAGAGCAGCAGCCGCAGGACAGGGATGCTGTGTCAGCATCAGCTGGGCAGAAAGGCAGAAACCAGTGGCAGTGGTGGGACCAGCGATGCCAAGGGCTGGGTACGGCCTGGAGAAGAGGAAAACTTTCTCTGGCATGCTGCCCTGGGAGCAGCCATGGCAGATGAGAGATCCAAGCCCCTTCAGGGACGTTCTGCCACAACATGGGGATGCGGCAGTGGGGGACATTCTGCAACAACACACCTCTGATGGAGCAGAAAGGAGGCTCAGAAGGATGTGTAGAAGGAAACAGCAGGACGGAAGAAGAAGGGGGGTAGGCTGGAGGGAAGAGGATGTCCTTGGTGCCTCTAAATAGAAATCCGGGAAACCACTCGGTTCAATTCTTTTCCCTTCCCTGCTTCCTGCCTGACTCCAGTGGTGGTGCTGGGGCTGGAGAAGGGCTCTGTGCACAGCAGTCCCCTCCCTGCTAACACTGGCAGACAGCACTGTTTTATGCCTTCCTCTGTCTCACAGGGCATGATCTGCTGTAAGCATCCTTTGTAAATGCCATCTAACACATTCCTTGCTAATGCAAGGACCCAAACAGCGGGAATTTGACTCCTACATTACCCCTGCGGCACCCAGCAAGTGCAGCTGTCAGCCTTCTGCTGCTAATAAATATTACAGTGTTATCTGGGCATCGTGAAGAGCTTTGTGGCCAGTGCTGTACATATTCTGTACACACTCAATCTGAGATCACTGTGAATTGCCACAGGGAGCAGCGGTGGTGAGAGAGAGTAGATCTAGGCAGACACTCGGACCTGCTCCATAGAAGCATGTGAGTCCTAACTGGACCACAACCACATTCACTGGATCATAACAGCATTCACCACGGGGCGCCTCCAAACACACGTCCCGAGGGCAAGCACCAAAATGCCATTTAAAATTCACATAGTCTGCCAGGGACACAGACAAAAACACTGCCATCCGGTAAATTGGAACTTTAAATAAGCACAGGGCTAAGTTTTGTTGTTGTTTTAAATCCTGAGTGGAGGACTGCGCTCCTCATTCAATTGATGACCTTGGCAAGCCATTGCTGTCCATCGCTGCGTGCCAGTAAAAGTGGGATAATACAGTGAGTGGCTTCACAAAGGGCTGAACACAGTAATGCCTTGGAAGATAAGAAGTGCTACATATACATGGAGATGGAGCCTGCTCTCCCATTAGTGTAAGTCCTGATTAACTCCAGAGAAACCACTGAAGAAATACCTGCTTGATAGGATCGGGGTCAGGCCGAAGGCACCGCTAATTAAGATCAACGATGACCGAAAAAGTTTTCTTGTGAATGGAGGAACAAAAACAGTCTACAGGAAAGGCATTGCCATCTAAGCCCTGAGGAAGCCTAACACTACTGGAGACATCAGGAATGGAGACTCAGCACTGAAAGTGGCTGCCCAGGGGAGGTCTGAAGTCCCCAGCACCAAAGGCTTGTTAAGGCTAGGCTAGGTAAGCTAGTATCTCTAAAATGGAGTGGAGGGGGGGAAAGGACAGTGTCTTGAGGCCTCTGTCTACTCTTTTTTCCTACAGTTCCTGGTAGATGGTCGGTGAGTCAGAAGCGGATGAAGCCATGCACAAGGGCAGGCTGTGATCTCACCAAAATCTGCTCGCTGAAGTGCTTCCAGCCTCTGCCAGCCCAGAGACACATGAGACCACGGATAATTACAGCTATAATTACACTTACATAGTTACATCAGTATAACTAACTCTCCTGGAATATGAATGGCCGCGTACAACGCTACACCAGTGAAAGTGAGCTTCGGTGGTATAATTAAGCCGATAAACATCCTGTACAGGTAGGCACCAAGCACCTGTCGTCAGCACCTCACCTCCCTGATGTGGTGGCAGAGCACTCAGGGGCATGGTGCATCACTGGGGTGGGCGGTCAAGCGAAGCCTCACGGAAAAAGTGAGCTTCGGAAAATATTAAGGCAGAAGTTCTAAGGAGGAAGAGAGATGAGGTGTGGGTGGCTGCAAGGTGAGAACTGGAGAGCCAGCAGGGACAGAGTGGCTAACAGGGAATGCAAGAGGGAAGGAATAGAGATGAGAGGATTTCGGGGTGAACAGGAGCAGCTGAGATCTGCAGCGCACATGTGGCTTGGGAGGGCAGTGAAACTACAAATACTGCTAAACAGTTTAGGCTGTGAGATCAAAAAGGAGGCGAGATAGATACATTGTGAGAATCAATAAATCAGTTACGTACCTTAAACCCTAAAATGAGAACGAGCCAAAGATCGGAATAAAGAGATGCACAGGACTGCATCCGGCTCACTGAGCAGGTCATGCCTTTCTCTGTGGCCTAGGAGGCAATGGGAAGGCAGAAGTGAAGACTGCTGCCCTGCCCAGGAGCAGACAGACCAATGGGCAAATGGGTCTGCAAACCCAAGCAAGTCTCCTCTGCACACTCCTAAAGGGAAATGCCAAACCCGGTGCTGCTGAGGAAGACAGTTAAAGGGAAGTTGTGGTATTCCAATTTCAACAGGGCCGGTTACACCTTTTCCTAGAGCAGCTGCAGATGGCAAGGGGCTCTCCTGTGGCACCCTTATGACCTGCACAGACTGGCTTTGGCCATTCACCGGGACACCACTGCACGGCCAAGCAGAGCTCTGCTGCCAGATACCGCTTCCAGGTTTGTGGCTGATCCTTCTCTATGTAATAGGCCACAGGCACAAGCCTAGTCTGGAGCATACAGAAGGCTGCACAGCTCATCTCTCTGCCTGGTTTTCAAACAGCCCCTCCAAATGCTTAACTGTCGGCCAGGTTTGCCAACAGAGCTTGGACAGGACACAGCACAGCACTGTACCATCCCATTACCCGCAACGAGACGCTGAGGCTCCGGAAGCACTGGACCGGGTCGGAGAAAACCCACGTGAAGAGCAGCACGGCGTCTGCCAACACCAACACCGCCACCATTGCCAGCAGCTGGAGGTCTTTGATAATCTGCAAACATGTGCAAGTGTTACAGGAGTGTGATGCGGTGGTAACAACAGCCATCCCAAACCACTGCATGCTGTTCTGGGCACTCAGTACTCACCACCCGCTTATCCGGTACCCGCTGGGTGAACACCTTGTAGAGCCTCCAGCTCTTTCCCAGGATGGGCCCAAGCACCAGAGAGGTCCCCACACACAGCAGGCAGAGCCGCAACTGCAGGCATGGAAAGGAGCTGGACTGGGGGCACGTCTATAGGGCCCCAGCTGACACTCGTGTCCCGCTCCCATCCATGTCCATGCATGTGGACATGTGTGAGGGCACCCATCGTGGCAACCCCTGCTCACCTGGATGAGCATTTCCACTGATTTCCCTGACGACAGGCTCTGCTCCTGAATCCCGAAGAGGTAAGCACTAGTGTAAGTCAAGCCACTGCCCAGCAGGGTCACAACGTTCAGATTGGGGCTGGACATCTTCACGATCCTCCAGGAGACAAAGCAGGGAAGTGGTGACAGTTACTGAGCACAGCAGCCCAGCAGCACCGGGACGAGGTCCCCTTGCAGGGATGAGGGCGGCCTTGCTTGCCTCGCGCTGTCCCTCAGGCTCATCCCTGCCATACCCTGTACCTTCAGCACCGGCCCTGAGCCCTGGGGAAGACCTTGCAGCAGGAAGGGAGGCCCTCACCTGTTTTTCCTGAAGCGGATAGTGAAGACAAGGAAGAAGAGTGCAAGCAAGACTCCTCCGGTCAGTAATGTCCACACAACTCCCAGGAGGGCAGCAGAGAAGGATGGGGAGCTCTTCCCACTGCGGTCAGATGACGTCTGAGGAAGGTGGAAGGGGTTAGGAGGAAGAGGACATCTCTGGGGCTCCCAGTGAGGGGGGTTCCTTCACTGGCATGGCTGCTCAGCCCCAAAGGACATGAAACCATGCTTCCCAAACTCCTTTCTCTCTCATACACACACACAAAACAACTGCTGTTTCCCTGAACATCAGCGGCCTGTGACTGTGTGAAGTTGATGGAGCACTTTGTTTACCACTGAGCAGAGTAAATCCTTGCCCTAGCAGGGGGAATATTAATTGTAGCAAAGCTGCCAGGGCCAGGGAGCCAAGCAGCTTATGGCCCTCTCATTAAGGGCTGCACTCAGCCAGTCCCTGCGGCAGCCTCACGTGGAGCCAAGCGCCTGCACACGCGTCCCCAAGTTGTTCCTGCTGGCCCAGCACTGGGAACAGGTGCCTCTTATTGCAGATGGTGACTTTTAATTAAATGCTGCTCTATTAATATTTGAAAAGCCCTTTGAAGTGGCAGGGGGTGGAAAAGGCCAAGGGCAGAGAAGGACAGCCAGAGTGCAGCCTCTAGTAGGAGGGGACCGTGTTGACCCGTGCCCTTCTCCATCCCTCCTCCCAAATCCCCTTCCCTGGAGGAAACGTACGATAGTGACAGTGCAGAGCTCCTGCAGCATCCGCTGTCGCTGCTCCTGGTTACCGAAGCCAGGCTGGCCATCGCAGAGGTCAGAGCAGTTGAAACCCAGCTCCATAGCACATCCTCAGCCTTCATCCAGGATAGCGTCTGATTCAGCGCAAGGTGCCCAGCTGACACGGTGCCATCCCGCACTGTCCTGCCCGGCCCCTCGGGGTGCGCTGCAGAACAACATGCAGTGGGTGTCACCGCAGCCGCCAGCCCCCAGTGCCGAGCCGAGGCCAGGCGTGTGCCAGTCCTGGCACCCCGGCCCCCGTGTGCTCTCACTGCCTCCTTTGCTCCTGTTCAGTGGAGATTTTAATAGGCCTCATTACCATTTTAGACATGAGGTCATACTTATGCTCAAGCATCCCTACCCGATTACCATTGTCACTGGTTTTAATTAGCTTCCCGTACACGACCCTCAGAGAGGCTCCCGCCGCCAGCAGCTGGGGAGGATGCGCGAAAGCTCTGTCCCTGTTTACTGGTAGTGGCAGGGAGGCAAAAACTCTTTCCAGGATTGTTCCTCAGGGCTGCCCCCAGCACATGAGCCCCGAGCTCAGACTCAAAACACACCTAAAGGGCCTAGCACCACCATTCCGCTTCCTCGGATGCACCTCGTGGGCCAGAAGCTCCTGGGAAGGAAAAGCTGCCAGCACCAGGTGAGGCTTTCCCACCACTCACAGATGGACATGTGTCTGCAGGGAGCTCGTGGGGCACCTCTGGGTGAACGCAGTGATGTCCAGCCACCCCTCAGTGAGTGGCACCAAGAGCCAGCACATCTCCCCATGATGCTGCCCCTTGGGAACACTTTGGATAAAGGCAATTTGCATTCAACTCAATGTCAAGCTGCATCTTTAGGTTCTCCTAGACCCAAGATGACTTGTCTGCTGATGCTGAGCAACTGTATACGGGTGTATAAACATCCTGCAACAACATTGGTGATGTCTAAATGACAATCTCGGCTCTCTCAAAGTTCCTCCTTGCCTTCAGATCCTTTTTTGAAAATGCAAAGGAATAAAACCTGATCAATGCCTGAGCCCAAAGCAGACCCAATGAGGGTTTCAGCTCAACTAATTATTTTTCATCTAGCGTTGAAAGAGACTTCTTCCACCCAAAAACAAGGCAGTGTCACAACTCGATGAATCCAAAGGTGGAAAACCAAAGAAGTCAATTTGCAAACAACAGAACAACCCCCACATTTCTTGAACACCACCAGGGACAGTGACTGCACCACCTCCCTGGGCAGCTGTGCCACTGCCTCGCCACTCCTTGAGAAGACATTTTTCCTAATACCCAACCTGAGAGAGATCAAGAAGGAGTCCTCTGCTAATCTGTGGAGCTTATGCTCCTGCTGATGGGAGATGGAGCCTACTGGTGGGGAGCAATCCCAGCAGGACGGGATGCCGAGCCCCACGCTTAAACCACCAAGCCATCTGATAGCTTTTCCAGTAAGATGGATGACACGAGATGCGTTTTGCAATTCAGAAAACTCTGGTGCTTCTGAGAAAGATTTGCAGATGCCTTCTGCCATTCTTGCCCAACAAGATCCCTTCTCGTTTGACCTGAGAAACCTGCAGCATCGCCAACCCCAAGGCGACCAAAAAAATCCCAAGCTACGCTTATGGCGGCACCCCCAAACACAGCTATTCAAAAATTGCCTCTTCCTCTGTCCTCTCAGCTTTCCCATGCGCTATTTCCAGCCACCCCTACAAAGCGGCCACGCGTTCATCCTCATCCACGTTCCGGATATGGAAGTGTTGTTGGGTGCCCATTCATGCTGCCAATGCCATCACCTCCTGCTTCCATCCCTGCTGAGGGCTCCCCTCTTTGCAAATCCACCTCTTCCCAGCCATTCCCATCCAAATCCTGTCTCAACGCGCCACTCTGAACCACGGCCCCGAGCTGCAGCAGGGGTGGCCTCCAGGCACTCACACTGCTGGCAGCCACAGGGCGGCACAGCCTGCACTGCTCTCCATAACTGCACCCAAAAAAGCCATCTAGCTTGCTATTTACAGGAGCAACTCAAACCCGTGGCTGAGGTGTGTGGGACTTAATTAAGATAGAGGTTCTCTCCTCGCTGCTGAGCTATGGAAGTGCAGAGGGAGAGGCCGCAGCGGGACGTTTCCATGAGGTTGTGCTGCAGATGGAGGCTGTCCTCCCGGAGCTCACCATTTCAGGAGCTGGCAGAGAGGAGCTCCTGCAATCAGACACTGGCCCTGCGCAGCCCCGATACCCGTGTGCTCCCGCAGGTAGGGTGAGGGTGGCAGCACTGCAAAGCCGGGCAGAGGGGATGCTGCCAACCCAAAAAAGCTCATCATCATTTTTATTATTTTTGCCTTTATAAAATCAGACGGGAGTTGGAAATCGGACGACAGGTTCTGACCCCGAAACAGGAGGCAGAGCGGTCTCTGGTGCCTCCTGGGGAGGGCCCCGTGTGGATCAGAGCCACGCCAGCTCCCACCGGGCTCGCCCTGGCACGGCGCAGGCGAGGCGATGCCGGCACATCAAGGGCGCCAAGAAACGCCAGCTGCAACTCAACACGGGCTGCGGGCGGGCGACGGCTGCCAGTTTCCAGGGATCCGGTTTCCCTGCTCTCCTCCGAGCCCCGCTCAGGCTGCAGGGTGGCCGTGGGGCAGTGGAAAATGCGCGGCCCGGGCTGTGTACAACGCTGACATCCAGTTGAGGCCGAGTGGGATGTCGTGAGCCACTCCCGGCACGCTGCCCCCGAGCAAATGAGGAAGGAGCGGGGGCGCAGCGCAGCAGGGCCAAACAGGACCCTCTGCCCCGCTGAGGGGTTGGGCGCAGCCTTTCCTCCCTTTGCTCCTTCCACTCCGATGAAACCCCGTGGGTTCTGGGGAGCGAACTCACCGGAGCCACAGCTTCCCATCCCCGCATCCCACAGCCAACCCGCTCCTGCTCAGCATCCCCCTGCACGGCACAGCTTGTAGGGTGCGGGGACTTTCAAAAGAGGGGAAAAAAATAAACAACACACCGTCTCACGCCCACCACCGTTGCGAGGCCGGAGGTGATCTCCAGGCACCGTGCCGCACCCCGAACACGGAGCAACCCGAGCACGGAGCCCACCTCCCCGAAGCGGGGCCTCAAAGCCGCTCGCCCCCGCTGCCCCGCTGCAGCCCCCGACCCACCTGCACCGGCCCGAGGCTCTGCGGACCGCCGCCGAGCTGCGAACCTGGGGGCTGGCGACGGCTGCGCCCGGCTCGGCTCGGCACGGCACGGCTCAGCACGGTGGAGGCGGGCGGCGGGGAGGGGCCGGGGAGGCCCCGCTCCTCCCGCCCTGCTCGGCGTCTGTCCGCCGGGGTCCCGGTTTCCCTCCGTCCCGGCTTAAACCCGGGGGCCGGGAGCTCCACGTCCCACCCACAGACCCTGCGGCCCCCCGGCATCCCCTCTCCTTCTCTTTCCCTCTCGTCTCCCGCAGCCCCGGCTCCCGCGTTAACTTCCCAGCCTCTCCCCGCTCTGTTTGACAGGGTTTTCTTCCCCGGCTCCTTCAGCCGAAAGCCCTTCTCCCCACCAGCACCCAGGTTCACGTCCCGGCCCCAGAGCACCTGTGGAAAGCGCTGTGCTTAGCCGAGCGGGTGTTCTCTTCCCCTGCAACCTGTTACCTCGGCGGCTGCTCCGCCAGGCCCCGGGGTGCACAGCGATAGCTCTCGCTGCCGCTGGTCCCCAGAGCCTCGGCCCTACAGGAGCGGGGAGGTCGGCACCGGCTGCACCGCGCGGTGCTGCCACGAACGCCTCTCCGGAGACGGAAGCGTCAGCCTGTTTGTTACAGATGGGATTTCCATCCTAAAAGTTCACATTACACCACAGCGTCAGAATCAGCCTCTGTTTCAACTATGGCTTTGGTCACCTGCTGAACTCTACGTAAACTACTCAATTTTCAATCAAAGTTTCCTTCGGGATGAACTGCATGTTGTATTTTCTTCGATTTGGGGAAAATCAGACTTTTCAGAAATTCAAATTGCTGTCTGACTGCCTATGACTGTCCTGAGATGTCCATCCTGGCCCCACTCACTGAGGCCATCGGTCACACGCATGCGTGGAGCACTCCCTCTTGGTTTTGCTCATGAGCACCAGTACACACGCAGTCTGCACCAAGCTACCTAAACACTAAATCAGGTAGCATTGTGATCGACATGAAGCACTGTGCACATCTGTCTTTTGTCATCTTCTTAGCATGTGGCAGCCAGTGACTGCAACATCTCCTCTAAAGCAAGGGGGAATGGCGTTAAACTGAAAGCGAGGAGATTTAGGTTAGATGTTAGAAGGAAATTCTTCGCTTGGAGAGCGGTGAGGCACTGGCAAAGCTGCTCAGAGAGCTGTGGGTGCCCCATCTCTGGAGGTGTTCAAGGCCAAGTTGGACGGGGCCCTGGGCAGCCTGAGCTGGTGGGTGGCAGCCCTGCCAACAGCAAGGGGTTGAGACTGAAGGAGTTTTGAAGTCCCTTTCAACCCGTTCTTTTCATATACTTAGCCCACTTAGCCCACAGTCCCCTGACTTTAAATTGTTGAGGCTTTGGCCCATTGGCGTGGTCATTTGGATATTCTTCTTTTTCTTGACACCTTGACTACTCTCTTGTTATTCCCACACCATCCTATTGGCTTTGTGACCCTTCTGAAATTGTCTCTAGTGACAGAATCATGGAACCATTTGAGTCAGAAGGAACTTCAAAGGTCATTGAGTCCAGACCGCTACACGGGACTGGAACATCCACGGCTTGATCATGTTGCTCAGAGCCCTGTCCAGCCTGGCTTTGAATGTCTCCAAGGACAGGGCAACCTCCACCTCCCTGGACAACCTGTTCCAGTGCTTTGCCACCCTTATCCTAAAAAAACCTTTTTCCTAATATCCAGAGGGATATTGGATATTAGAGGGAGTCTAAATCTCCCTCTTCTGTTTTGAAACCGTTTCCTCTTGTCCTATCAATCACCACAGACCCTGCTAAAGACTCTGTCCCCTTTATCATTCTTATAGCCCTCCTATAGATACTGCAAGACTGCCTTCAGGTCTCTCTGGAGCCTTCTCTTCTCCGGGCTGAACAGCCCCAGCTCTCTTGGCCTGTCCTCACAGGAGAGGTGTTCCATCCCATGGATCATTTTTGTAGCCCTCCTCTGGATGCGCTCCAACAGGCTCACATGCCCACATTTCTCCTGTACCAAGGACTCCACATCTGGACGCAGTTCTCCAGGTGAGTCTCCTTCTCTGGAGATATTCAAGACCCACCTGGACGCCTACCTGTGCGACCTGCTGTAGGGAACCTGCTTTGGCAGGGGGGTTGGACTTGATGACCTCTGGAGGTCCCTTCCAACCCCTACGATTCTGTGCTTCTGTGAGGCCTCACCAGCACAGAGCTGAGGGGCAGGATCACCTCCCTTGCCCTGCTGGCCACAATTCTTTTGATGCAGCCCAGGATACAGTTGGCTTTCTGGGCCGTGAGGACACATTGCTGGCTCATGTCCAGCTGTCATCCACCAGTACCCCCACGACCTTTTTGGCAGGGCTGTGCTCCATCTTTTCATCCCCCAGCTTGTACTGATAGTAGAGACCTACAGCCCATGTAAGCAGAAGCTATGGCACAGTCTGAAGCAAGAATTTCAGCTCCAGCGTGGTTTCCACTGTGCTCAGAATCCAAGTTTACTCCCACCAGTGGAAACTGGTTTGCGAGCAACACCCTGCTCACCTATCCTGTCTCCTATGCAAACAAGGCTGATCCCAGATTCACCTGACAGGAGGTCAGACAGGTACAGAGGGCCTGAGACATCATTCAGCCCCCGTTTGGCCATTTCCCCACAATCAACGAGCTGCTGGTGGACAGGTGGTGCACTCAACTCTCCCTGATCCATTCTGCTCCACCTGCTAAGCAGAACCATGAAGGTGTTAAAAACATTGCGGGTCTGCAGACTTAATGCACCCTGCCAGCAGCACAGCTGGATGGGGACCATGTCAGGACAAAGGGTGGCAGGGCAGAGTTTGTAAGAAAACAGCAGGTCAGCTCTGCAGCAATGTGGTCAGAGCACAGGGCCCGTGTTCAGCCTTGGTGAGGAGGCACCAGACACCTGGCACTGGACAACGATGCAGATTCTGTCCTGGGAATCTGAGACAAACAATTGTCTCATCTTTGACAAGAGCCTCTCCAATTCATTGGGATCATTTCCTTTTTTGAGGGTGATATCCTGACGGAATGAGTCTTATTCAGAGCATATTCAAGTGTCCATTGTCCCTGCTTCGGCAATGTTTAAACCTTCCGGCAAACTGCAACAAATATAACAATGGGAGGAGACTCTCAAAGCTGTGAAGTTGTGACAAGTTTCTGTGTAAAGGCAGAGGAAGAAGACCAGCAAATCTTGGAACAGGCTGCCCAGAGGAGCTGTGGGTGCCCCACCCCCGGAGGCGTTCAGGGCCAGGTTGGAGGGGCCATAGGCAGCCTGAGCTGGTGGGTGGCAACTCTTTTGGTGAATGAATGACTGAATTCTTCCAAAGTTTGTCAGTGCTTCAGGGAAGGACCATGCTGGTGTCCCACAGCAATGCTCCATACAGGTCTCCAAGGACAGCGCTCCTCAGGAATCCAGCTGGGCTTTGCACAGGCCCCAGTACATGCCCACACAGGATACCAGGAGTTCAGCTAATTTACGTAGGCAACTGCTCATGTCCAGTGTGCCCAATAATCCAGCCTGCTCCTTCCTGTAATACTGAGTCCTCGTGTATTATTGTTATTAAAAGGTTCAGCATGACCTGGAACCCAGGGAAAGCAGCCAGCTTCTTTGATGCTAATATGAACCACCAAAGCTTTCAGGGTTCACCTGCTGCGGCCAGCAACACCCAAGCCCAGCAGCACTTAGTGGTCTTGGGAGGTATCTCAGCCTCGCAGGATTTGATAAGGAAACAACAAAGCCTCCCGCAGTGCTGTGTTTCAGCTGTGCCTGTCTGCTAAATAACAGGTGGTAAATGATGGTTTCCTTCAATTGTAGCAGTCCGTGACTTCTTATGAAGTCACACAGTGACCTCAGCTTGGCCCTTCACCGTGTTCTTTCTTCTACTTTGGCGCTGTGAAGATGTTTTTCTTTCTAACAATAGAGAATAAAAACAAAACCAAAACCCTTTCTATTAACGCAGATCTAACTCGCATCACAGCAGAAGCACCCTTTTTTTTCTGGCTCTAGCTACTAATGTGATTCTGTGAATCTGAAGCACTTCGCTGATTACAGTCCTTCTCAGGTGGTCTTTTGTTGCAGCAGGGACCCGGGGCTCACCCCCTGCTGCTGAGTGCTGTGCTGACGGGAAGGATCTGAGGCAGAGCACTGACAGTGAAAAGGGGTATGGTGGGTCACAGAAAAATTCCTTACGTGCAACAGAACAATGAGAGAAGAATGGGGGTGCTGAGGGTAGAATTGGTTATGAGAAACAGGGTCAGGGAATGAGCTACTGTCCACACATTGAGTGGATGCAAATGTCAAAAATAACTTAAGAAATGACTTTAGGGAAGGGACCGGGCAGGTGGAAAGGTAAAAAGTGAACAAGTATCTCTAAAGGATCTGACACGTGGAGCCATGTGCCTGGTAGCCACTATCTTAGAGAAATCCTTCAAGTCAGAAGAAGATTAGTGTGTCTGAAGAACAGCAAATGCAGAGATGATGAGCTGCACTGAGAGGGAAGTACATACCTTTATGGCATCAGCACAAGATGCGGGATGGAGAACTCACCTAATGGGGAAGATGAGCATGTCCTGGAGAAAGAACAGGTTGAGCTTCAGGACACGAGTGCCGAAGCACCACCAGCTGTACGGGGCATGCTTCGAGATGTAAGCCAAGAGCGTGTAGCTGAATGTAGGAGAGAAAGTGGGGCAGGAACAGGAGAAGGAGCGAGGAATGTGACGTAACAAGGTAAATCGATCCAGGCAACCAAGGAGCCAATTACCTCTCGCTCTTCTTAAAAGGCAGTAGAAATAAATTTTGAAAGTAAAGCTACTGTTTCAAATGCAGATCCGCAGCAGCTTTCTGCAGATACACAGCACCCAATTTAGCAGCTCCTTCAATACCGTGACAGCACTGATCTAAATATGTCAATATCCTACACCTAAAAGCCATGTGATAGATTTCCCGTATCCCTTAAGGCTGAGTCAAGCCCGGGATCACTAATACAGAATTTAAGGCACTCAGATAAATACGTTTCCTTGCCACTAAGAAACTTGAAGCAGTGACTGCAGATTGCTTTACCCCAACTTTAGAAACTGAGATGGGAAAATATTTTACAACCACAGCAGCTTTTGGTGTGAGAGGTTGCTGTCATTTAAAAGCACTATAATCACCTACTTCACAGAGCTACGCACACCAGCCCAACGTTGTAAACTCCGCAGTCTCTCTGAAGCTTTGAAACCCATTCATCCAGGCCTCCTTTAAAACTAAAAGAAACACACCCTTCTTTTTTTTTTTTTCCTTAAGAAAAGGAGCCTTTGAAAAAGTTTATGAATAGATGTTTGCCAATGAAATCCGCATAGAGAAGACAATTATTACCAGATAAAAGATCATGAAGACATTTGACAGCTTTTTTTTTTTTTTTTCAACCTAAAGAATTACAAAAGAAAACAAACAAAAAAAAGTGAACGACAAAAGCAACACGACTTGCAGGTTTGAAAAGGCCGTTTCTGCAAAAGGAAAAGGGAGGAGAGAAGGTTAATGCTGAAATGGTTGGGCTGCCATGTAAATCCAACACTCAGGTGGAAACCTCTTAGGCCTGTGATGCTCAGGCACATTAGTGCAGGAAGAATGGATGAGCAATGGCGGATTTCTATCACTCTAAACCAACAGTGCCAGCGTCAAAGCTTTCTCACAAAACTCTGCTCCTGCGGTGGTTGGTCAAACCCAAGGGTTCCCCCACATTTCTGGAAGCAGGCTTGGGAAAATACACAGTCCTGGCACCTGGAGCAGTAGCTGAAGATGACCAGAACAGTCTTATTTTCAAGTGCCATTTCAGCCTTTTTGATGCCGGGCTATTATTCTGGATTTCAGGAATTAATGTGCTGCCTGAACAAAGCCGCCACAGACCCACGTCCACTCCTGTGGTTGCCTTGACCAGGACTACTGCTATTACAGTCGTCAGAAAAGAAGTCTCTGGAAAGATGAAAAGGTTTTCCTTGGGTGACGAACCAGCCATTAGCTGGATTCGCTGGTTCACGATACCTATGAATCTCCCCACCATCCCAGATCTTACTGGGGGACTCATCTGACAGTGCATTAATACAATCAGTGGGAAATAACCATTTGTGAGGCATGTTTCCCTATTTCCGACGTGCTACATGCCCACCCATTGGGAAAGAGCTGCCTGTTACCTTTACATACCATAAAGTATGTTATGCCTCTATCCATAGGCAACACCACTCTTATTTCAGTAACACCCAGATCAGAATGGGTACGTCTCATTTTGTCCCAGCAAAGCATCATTAGACTTCACCCTTGTCCCCAGCAGCTTAAAGAAATAAGCTTCTGGATTCAAACACTCAACTGCATAATGGTAAAGCCATATTCATTTTTCCATGCTGAAGGTAGGCAAGCCCTGCTAATCTTCTGCTGCGCAAATGGCATTGCGTGGGGTCATTTACATGCAATGAGGACAAGGTGAACAAGGAGAAGGCTGGCCTCCTCGTGTGGCGAGCATGGCCTCCCTTTGCCCTCTTTCCTGGAGGAAGGCACCAGCCACAGCCAGCTGCTTGGCACTGGGAGGCCAGGAGCTGGGATACGCCTCACCAGGGCTCTGCCAGCCACTATAGCACAGGCTAAATTTACAGCAATAAATCAGAGCTTCTATACTTCACTCAGGGTGAAATGTCTACGGCACTCTATAAAGAGATGAAGGCCCCCCTGGATGCACCCTACAGCAGCTCTTGCCCTTGTGGCTGACTGCCAAAGAGCCCTCAGAGCTCAGGGACGTAAACACCCACTGCCATAACAAGCCCAGAGCACGCAGGTTGGCAGCAGCTGACTGAGGAAGGCTTTTGGCTCTTAAGGCCATACATCTCCCCTCCACATGCTCAGCAAACCAGGTCTGTGGGCAGGGTGCCCGGAGAGGATCAGGCCACAGCACGGGGCACAGCCAGCATTGGGGCTGCTCCTTCCCTACAGACCATCACAAAGGGTTATCTTCGGGCAGGGTTTTGAAAGAGTAGAGTGGGCAGATGGGGTTGCAAGCTGAGAAAACCAAAAATAGTTTCAAACTTTCCCGAATTGTTTAAAACATGTTTCAACCGGCCCAGTCACGTGGGGCTTCCGCAAGGCCTTTCATGATTGCATCTCTCCACAGAAGTCTGCTGCTGCTTTAAAGAGAGACACAAACAAACAGACACAGTTTAACCCCAGATATGTGGAAAGAATAACTAGGGAATGTAACTTTGCAAAACACAGTGCTGTTTGTTTGAAGATGAAAACACTGTGCTCAGTTTTTCAACCAGCCCTTCGCTGCTGCTCCTGATGGCGGCAATAAAGGGTGCTTAATTACGTTCATCCAGTCAGTGTTTTAAAATCCTCCGGTCTGTTCTTTCCAGCAGCACTGTACATAACAGAACACAAAGCACTGAGTTCAGCCTGTGCTATCAGGTACCCACCTCCAGGCAGGATTTATGAGCAGAGGGCTAAGCCCGAGGAGCGCCCCGGGCCCTTTGCTAAGGAGCAGGGGAACATGAAGAAACTCTGTGCTGCCCTGGGCGGCAAAAATGGATCCATGATAGAGGCATGGAAGCTCCAGTGACCTGTTTGCTCCACACACAGGACGTTCCCAAAGCCAGATGTCTCCCATCTCGAAAAAAGACCTTGAGGCAGAGAGCCATTACGAAGGGAAACAGAAGGCCCTTTACGTCTGCTGTCCATCTCTGTTCCACGCTGCTCCCGTGTTTTGGCTGGCAAAGACTTGGTCAGTGCCTTCCTTCTTAACACAGCTCCTCTTCCTGAGGAGCAGCAGGACAGCCCTCCCCAGACTAAATGACATTTTATTAACAAATTAAGTCCACGGACAGCAACTACATAACATGATCCGGCACAAAGCACAGCATTTTCTCAACATTATTACACACATTTGTAATATAGTCATTTTTACTATGGACACCAGGCCATCCACGAATAATGGAAAACCATTAATAAGGTGGAATTTGCAGGGCTTTGAGGCTCTTTGGTCCACGTGTAATATTTGGGATAAGCATACCTGCTTGTTTGTTACTGATGACTTCAGGCCCTGTTGCTTCCACAGAGCCAAAGGAGGAGTTACAGACAGGGCATCTGGACGGCACTCTGACCACACGTTAAACCTTTGGCAGCCTGACAGCATGCCTTGAGCTGCCACCAGTGCAGCACCAGGCCAGGACAAAGACAAGGGTGAAGGGATCTGCACGCAGTATTCCCTGCAAGCAGTCACTGAACTGAAACTGGAGTCGCACTCACTCCCACCACAAAATACTGGTCAGAAGTGGGACTCGGTCTGTACCGTGGATTACTTTCCCCTCTATCCTGAAAGGACATCAGCTGCTGTTAGACCTTCACGTCAAAAATCCCCACTTCGTTGACTGGCGGGAGATGCTGCAGCGGCAAGCTCTCCTACATGAATACATGCACTCACACCTCATCTGAAAAGTCAAAGAGCTATCGGGAAGGGACACAGACACAGCACATCTCCAGATTGTGACTGAAGGTTGCAGATGACGGTGGTCCTTTTCACTGCAACCTGCGGGGAGCACTAGGACTGCCTTTCTTTCAATAAACTCTTTAAGCAGTCAGTGAGTGCAACGGAAAAGGCGCACGGATCCAGTTCTAGCTACCTGGGACACAAGGAAATACACATCCATCCACTTCAGGATGCTCACTTCCACAGCATCAACAGAATGTTCCCTTTTAGATCTGAGCAGTTCTACGTGAGACTAAAATGCCAATCTGACATCCTGAGCATCTGCTTCAAGCATCTATGTACCTCATGCTTCATTTACACTTCTTACTTCATTAGTGCTAGAAGATAAGGAAGTTTGAGAGCTGTGATTCATTCCTTGAGATTAGAAGAGGGGCTGCCAGAAAGATGCTGAAAATCTGGAGAGATTTCTGCACTAGGAGACTGTAGCACCAAAGCCCAGGCAGACAGCAGACTCCTCATCACCAGAGGTTTGTAGGACAGCCAGAAAAACCCACCATGACCTGAACCAGTGCTGGCAATCTCCTCTTTAAACGGAGAGGGTAGACTGTAGACCAGCAGAGGCTCCTTCGGAGCAGTACTTCGGTGCAGAGGAGGGCGTCTTTGCATTAGTCACAAAAACAGGCAAGAATATTCCCAGGTTGGTTACTACAGGCAAGGTCACTGGATTCCTCAGTGTTTTATTTGGAACGGAGCTGCTGCACCATTTGAGAGCTTTTCATTACACGTAAAGTTGAACCACGTCTGAGGCAGTTCCTGATTAAGTTAATATCGAGTAATTCTTGTTTTACACCGTCCGGGTTTCCAATATACCACATTCCTGCACTGACATCTGGTAACTGCACAGCAGGATCTGAGACATTTTGGCAACAGAACACAAAAAACTATTAAGGATGCAGAAGGAAACATGGGATTACACAAGAAATGGGAACACAGTTAACACGATCAGAAAATTAACATTCAAAAAAATGACTTACAGGTCTCTGAGTTAGAGCATTAGGAAGAGGGAAACAATTCAAGAACTTCACGACTGTTGTTCCAGATTGCTGGAAAACTCTATCATGCACTGTCCTCTCTTTGTGCTTGGATCTATCCTGCCATTAATTACTTCTACCTTTAAACAATGGAGTAGATTTTGGGAACACGAGCAAAATAAAGTCCTGTTTATAACACTCCCTGATGTGTTATAAACGTGCTCCAAAAGCCAAGAGTTTCAGCAGTCCTTCTGGAAGTTTCACCTACCGTTGGTTTCACACAGCACAGGACAGACCTAATCCATTCTCAGACTGTGTACAGCCCCTTTTGTAACGTTCACAGCCCTGCAAGCATTCTGCTTCAGCAATACCGTGAGTCGAGATGTTGGCAAATAACGGACACACACAGCTGTAGAAATAACATTTTTGGTTTAGTGTTTACAGTTTGTTTTACAGCTCATAATGAAATAATGTTAGAGATATTCTACAGTCAGACATTTTTAGCAAAATACATTTTAAAAACCATAAGGCACTTTAAGGCTTCCTGAAACAAACGCCCATGATAAAAATTCAACAAGAGGGCTAGATGAGAACCCTTTCTCACCTTAACGTTCAGGTCAGTAAAAGCCCAATCCTCTAGTCAGGCAGGCAAATGAAATAATCAATGGAAGCTTCCAAGATAGAGTTACTGCTGCATTAGTGCGCATTCTGAAGTAGTCTACTTGAAGTATCTCCAGTTGGGGGTGGCGAAGGCAGAAATTCATCTGCCTGGCGTGAATAAGATGCATTAAAAATAGCTCTTTGAACTGGTTAACAAAGACACAGTGCAGGGATTAAGTTTCATTACTTTCATTGGATTAAATTCCTTCCATTCATTATTGCCAACAAGGGTAAGAAACAAAAAGGAGCTGGTTTTCCTCTCCCTCCCCCCTACTCCCATTATAATTCAACACAAGATTTCAAAGACTCAAAATGACCAGGACAGAAGCCCATGAAAAACTGCATCTGGCCACTTCAGAGTATGTTTAAATATTCATTACCCACTTCCTCAAGTCTCACCTCTTATTAAAGAATAACAAACATAAAAGAACTGGCAACTGTAGAAATTGCTCCCAGTCAAGTTGATATTTTGCTTCTTTTCCCCCACGATCCCACTGTTCCTATTCAGTACCTGCATTCAGAAGCACACCATCAGCTCCCCTTGGCAAGGAGATGGCGAGACAGAGGAACAATGCCGGCAGGGCCCTAGACCCTGCAGGGAAGGTGGAATGAGCAACTTTCCTTCACACACTTGTGCCCCAGTTTAAGAATATTTTCAAAAGCCAGGCATGCTGGGCTGCTGTAGCAACAAGGGGAACGATACCAAAACACTGGCTGAAGACTGCAGCCAGAGGCGCATCGGAAGCAACTGAAACGCACTATTTAAAGCTGGCAAAAAAAGAGCCACAAGCCAGAGCACTGGCAAAACCACTGCCCGCTTCCCAGGGCCTCCAAGGAAGGCATGGTAGAAATCTACCATCCGTCAGCAAATCAAGTTTCATCTTACCTATTTTATTGTCCAGTACCTTTTCCAGTCTTCGGGGGCTACAACTGCTGAACATCTTGATTTCTGGGGGCTCAGTATGCTAGGCACTGCAAGTACTGACCTGTATCCCTAGTGCTCTCACCTCCACCTCCACGGCAAAAAGAGAACGACTAACAAGTCATATCTCTTACAAGTCCCTGATTGTTTCAAATTCTGACTTACTTGAATTGCACTTTAAATCCCAGCAGCACAAAGAAAAATCCTTAGCTATACTCACAAATATATATAATATTTTTTTGTTGTTTTTTGAAAGAGACATTTTATCAAGTCTAAAATGTATAGATATTCATTGCATAAGCTGTCAACTTTTGACCTGGGTACGGTAAAGCAGCTACAAAAACCGATTAGTCTATTAGCACTATTAGAATGGGGTAGAGATGGGCTGCTTGTTTGGTTAGACAAGAAAACGCACCCGAGGAAGGAGCTAAATGAGAACCAGCCACCACTCGGCCTGTCACACGCATAGGTGTTACTGTGCAGACAGGAACTGTGGCAGCAAAGTGGCTGTGAAATCTAATTTTGTCAAACGAAAAATACATCACTTCAAGAGAGCTGCTACTCAAGAGAAGAAAGGCAGACAGTACTCCATGGCCCTGAGCTCAAAAGATCTTGAAATCTCAGCTTACGTGGTTCACTTTAACTGGCAAAAAAGCCACGCTCCAGATCATGCAGTTATTCCATACTGTTAAAATCAGCAGTAAACTTAAAATTGTGGCTCTGTAATCAGTTATTGGCCTTTAGCATTTATACGACAAGATTCAATCAGGACAGGAAGCAGCATCTGAAAGAAGAGATGAAGGAGACACGGGCCACTCACTGATCCCTATTTCACCGGCAGCGTGCAGTCCTTTTCTTTTCAAAACTGTGGGTTTTTCTTTCTAAGCAAACCTCACAGAATTTCCTCAAGTGATAACCAGTTGCTTCGTACATGCACCTGTCTTCAAAATACACGTGTGAAAATGACTGGGAAAGACAAAGAGCGTGTGTGATTCAATTCCTCATATACTTGCTGGTTGCAGGATTTAGAGTATGTTGCAATAGTTAATAAGCAGACAATCTCTTTTAAATTCAAGTTCTCTGCAAAGGAAACCAGGGAAGCAATCAGTACCGTCGAGGAAGTGCAAGGCAAGAAGTTAAACCTGCACACTGAGACAGACTGGAATGTATGAAGTTTCACAGACCTTGTTTGTCAGGTCACATTAAAAGGAAAATTCTAGCTTAAAAAAAAATAAACCACTAAAGCTAGTTACAAAGAGTAGAATTATCAAAGTGCTTTAATAAAGTGTCAAGCATAATTAAACAAGACCATTAACACAGAGCTGCCATAAGATATCCTAACAGGCACATGTGTTTTCCAAATGCAAGAGAGAAGCACAGGTTTTTAATTACCCCCTTAGGACCAAAGCAGGTTAAATAAAGTTATGCTTGTTCATTTTGCTTCTTAACATGAAATATTTGCTCCGCTCATGCATCCAAAGGCACAGCTGGATTTGCTGTACTGAGACTGCAACAAAAGGACTGTCTACTGGAAATACTGAGACGGGCAGCTCTCACTAAGCAAAACACCAACAGGTGTTACACTTCAAAATTCTACAAATTTTTCTATGGCTTTCCTTTAAGCATAGCTTAAGATAAGTGAATGTGTTACTTGAACAATCCAACAGGCTGCCACCTCTACCAGAGCAAGAACAAATGCAAGTAAGGAAGGGGCTTCAAAACCACCCCCAGCAAGATGCTCAGACAAGGCGTGTTATGTTTTTCTTACTGGCTTTTCCTCTGTGTTAAGAGTAAGAAAAAAAAAAAATCCACAAACTGTTCTCTGCAGCACGTCTCTCAGCACTTCCAATTCACTAAGGTGCTCTCTGCCTTAAATAGATGAGCTTAAAGATAGATGGTAGCCCTGCAGCAAGCACAGAAGAGCTAGCTGCTGCAGCACAGAAACATGGTCACTTAAGGACAGGAAACGCCAGTTAAGACCTTTCCCGCAGTTCAGATATAAAAGTAGATTTGCTTCAGCAAGCTGAGACCCAAACATATGCTAGAGAGCATCACATCTGGTCCCACGCACAGGCACACATGGCCACAGGTCCGAGATAATATCAAGTCTCAACAGAACAACTGATCCATCTTCTGAAGGCATCAGAAAAATGCAGTACTCCAAGTGTAATGAGAAGAGGCAGAAGGAGGGAAAAAAATGAATACTGTTAGGAGGAAGCACTAAGGACAGCCTGGTGTAATGAAGGAGAAAAAAAGGCGGCTCAGTTCTGTGGCTGTAATGTCTGCAACAGCACAGAGACCCTGTGTCTCCAGGCAAAGGAGCAGTAACCAGAGTTTGGAAAATCTACTCCTGAACAACAACAACAAAAAACCAGCTCCCATATTCGGTGGATAGGTTCAAGATCTGTAACTGAAATCAAAGGAGACAATAAAGAATCAAAATGCTATACAAGACATTGGGATCCATGCATAACCATATGGCATCATTCGCCTGTTCCTGATTTACCACAGTGTTCAAAGATCTGGCCAGCCTCCTTTTCTCTGCAGGATGACTGAAGTCCTGTGAAGTATCACATATTAAACGCTTCTTGACCTGCCGGTCAGGACAAAGCCCCTCCCCCCAGCCCACATGAGGGGGTCACCCAGACAGCAGACATCTCTAACAACCCCAGGTACCCTACAGGCAGTATCCACTGAGTTAGTTCTCCTAAGTAGCGCTACAGCAAGCAAGCCGAGGCTCGCTAAGGTGCTCTGCCCTCTACAAGGACTTGAGGAAAGTTTCTTGTGAGCCCCTTTGGCCAAGGACTCATGCTTTGCTGTTCCATTATTACTTTTCAAACACTTTTCCTTCCGCTCTTCCTGTTTTGTTCTGTTATCCCAGAAGGACTTTCTGCATCCTGCGTGCAGCAACGCTGGCTTCGTCCTCGGAGTCAGACTCACTCTGGGAAGTGGAGCTCTGGGAGGCAGAGCTGCAGGGCGAGGAGCACTCCGGGGAGCACAGGTAGTGCATCAGCGGGATGCGGTACTTCCCACAGAAGTCAACAAACTTGATTTGTCTGACACAGCTGTCAAAGTAGACACCTGTAAAGGCAGAGGGCACAGTAACAACACGTGAGACTGTGTGAGGAGTAATTCATGTGCTCCATGAGGTTGCTGCATCTAGTGCAAATGCCTTCAGTTAGCATTTAACACAGCACTTGATGTGGACATGGAGGGAAAGAAGGCACCAGAGGACCTGTGGAAACACAACTTGTCTCCTTGGTGCATTTCTCCTTGGTAAAAATCTCAGGCTGGGAATATGCAAGCTTCTCCTTAAATGCTGAATTAATTCACCCACTCTGTTTACAAATCTGTGAAACCACTTCTACCAGCTAGCAAAAATGTGCCCACAAATAGACCCTCTCTCTTTCATGGCTCCACTTCTATTCTGCCTGAGTGAAGTCACCATGCTGAGTTTGGATGCTGTTTGCCATGGCAACAGCATTGCTGTAACGCACAATTACCTTCTCTTCCTGTCACAGAGAGTGATTTTAGACACTGACATTTTCAGAAGTTTCCAGCAGTCTTTCAAGTCCTGGCTGGTATGGAGCAATCTTTTCTCCTGCAGTGTCAGAGCAGCACTGCAGTGCTGTGCTAATTCATAAGGAAAAGCGAGAAAAGAGGAAAACCAATCCACTGTTATTCTAGGCCATTCAAAGCTCTAAAAAAGGAAACATTTCTTTCTCTTCTAACACACAAGTTGCAGCCCTTCACCTTTGCCTACTGAACCTGTTTTGATACTGTTCCATATGGA
The DNA here is from genome assembly GCA_030625065.1 of Alectoris magna. Classification (NCBI taxonomy): domain Eukaryota; kingdom Metazoa; phylum Chordata; class Aves; order Galliformes; family Phasianidae; genus Alectoris; species Alectoris magna. The sequence continues at coordinate 116,652,449 of CM060560.1, forward strand.
GGTAAGATAACAAACTGCACAATGACTGCGGGGTATATATTAATGATTTTCCTTAATCTTCTCAAGGCCAAATGCACAGACCATTTACTCTGAATAAAGCTTAAGCATTAAGCCAAATTAAGCCCAAGGATTTCGGGCTTATCAACAAGTCCTCTTCATACAGGTACTACAAATTAGCTATCCAAGCAAGAGGTAAAAAGATGCTCTTGTTAACTACCAAGCACTACAACTCCTCTCTTTTTCCATCTGGAAAGGAAGCTTGCTGTTCAGCAGCCCAATTTTAAAAGTTTGCCAAAGTTCTCCTGCCAGTCACTCAGTCTGAGCTATTTTAGAGCAGAAGGGTCAGAAAATTCAGAACATAAAAGCACAATGAAGTGCTGGGATGAGCTGTCAGTGTAGAAACTGACAGAAACACAGTCTGACATTTCCATGTAATTGTAGTAAACTAGTGCTAGAACTTTAAATGGTATTCCTAAGAACAGTGAGTGAATCAGGATCCCTCAAGACACATTTCACGAGAGCTGGAGCCAATGAATTTGATGCAACAGCATATCCAGCTTGGCTGAGCTATGAGAGACGTGGCAAGGCAGGGGGAAAGAAAACCCATCAGGTAAAAGCAGGAAACAGAGCAGCGAAGGTAAACTTACCCCCACATTTAGGGTTGGGACAGTTGCTGGCCAAGCTCAGATAGCGGACAAGATTCTCTGGGAGATCACTGGGAGCATAGGGAACATTGCGAGTTTTAATTGTGCGTCCTGCCAGTTCTTGAAGGCTTGGGGGGTTGTAGGTCAGGTCACGGACAAAGCGAACCACCAGAGGGTTCCCTCGCAAACTCAGCTCCTCCAGGTGAACCAGGTTAAGAATCTCTCGAGGGAGGTAAGTCAGGAGGTTGTTGTGCAGGCTGAGGGAACGCAGGGAATGCAGCCTAAGGATGGAAATGGAAACACAGTCAGGATGTGCAAGAAAAGTCATTCCGCAGCTGCATTACATGCGGACCTGATTACTCTCCTCCCTCCTGACAATTTCTTCCCTTTGGATTTTCTTCTTTTTAAAGCATAAATTCATGCTAAAGGAGATGTTGCTACTCCAGCACTCACAATGCCCTAGAAAGCTTGGCTCAGCTCTTGAACGCCTGTTGAAGAAAGTCTTCCATATGCTGGTGTGCTTCTCAGTATACACCCCACAGTCCCCCCATCCGCTAAAAAAGTAGAACAGAAGCACAGAGACTGGCTGCTTTCAGCAGGAGATAATGTTTCCTTGTTCCCAGTGCATGCACCAAAAATGGTTCCGTGCAATACTCTGAGTAAGTCACCTGCTCTCCCTCATGCATTAAAGATGAATGCTGGTAGGCAGCCAGCTCTGCGAAGCCTCACGTTTTCACTGCTTGCAGCTGCATCAGCCTGTGCTGCGATACACCAGATCTTAAAAGCTTAGCAAGGTCAGGCAAGGCTAGCATCTGCATGGGTGACAAGCAGTACCCTGGCTTTCAGAGGGCATGTTCCAGCACAATGTCCAGGGATGCTCTCAAGTTAGTACAAGTTACAAGACACCTGGAGTCATTAAGCATCGTACATTAAGAATAATCCCACTAAGCCATCAAATTCCAACTGGGAAAACTCCATGCTGTCATCCAACTGCTTTTGGGGTTACAACTACACACTGAATTTTTCACCTCCCATCTTAGACTACCCATAACAGCATTTGAAGCATCCTCTTCTCCCCATTATGCAAGACATAATAAAGCAGTATCTAATTCTCTAGAGCCGTGTTGTAGGATTTAATGAATGCTAAAACTTCCTCAGATCCCAGAATAAGAAATGCCATGGGAACACATGGGATGGTACAGAATAAAGGCAAACAAAGGAAGGCTTTGGCTAAAACAAGACAAATCAAGCATTCGTCACTACGAACACAAGCAGCATGGCAGCTATTTATTCCCAGCTGCCCAGGTACTTCTCAGGGCTCCCTGCACAAATCTACTGGTTCACTTAGCAGTGTACACTCGGTGACTTTTTTTTTTTTTAATCCACACCACTTTGATTGAGATTTCCACACTGTATCTTTGCAGTCTGCCTGCAGCTATGGATCTCCATGTCGACCGAAACAATGAAGGACAAATAGGTCCTCCCACTTGCTTTTATCCATAAAAGCAGAAGGAGGTGTTCAAAGGGTTAACTGCAGCTGTTGGCTGATGACAGTAAATACTCACTGTGCCAGCTGAGGTGGAATGCTCTGAATCTTGTTGTCACATAGCACTAGAGAGCTCAGAGAAGGCAGGTTTGCTAACTCAGGTGGAATTGAAGTAATGAAATTCCCTCCAAGGTACAGAAACTCCAAGCTGAAAAAGAAAAAACACTGCATCATTTCATTAAGGTCATTTCCAGCAGGCCTTCCCATCTCACACATTTCTCAAAGAGAACTTACAGCTGACTAAGTGTGAAATAATTTGCTGAGGGGAAAGAAGAAACCGTTACACATCACGATTACAATAGAGCTGCTGTTTCACAACAGATAAGGTTGAGCTTTACCTTGAGACTCCTGCAGCAACCGTTACATCTGCAGACAGGCACCAGACACCAACTCTACATACAAAGCTCCCGCTCGCCCTTCCAAGGAGGAGCAACCTGCACACAGTCTGCAGCACTGACACAGCTCCTGCTGCAGCCAGTGGGAGTTCTCAGTTTCAACAGGAATAAAGCAAGAGCAGTGGTTCCCCCCGAAAAATCCCAGTGGCACTGGCCCTGCATGAGAGCTAGTCACACAGTGTGGTGCCATCTGACTCCTCGGAGACTAACTGCAGTCTTTCAGAAGAAGTCAGAGGCTTCCAATCCCTCTCTGATACAACTCACATACCCGCAGCACTCCAGCGGCAAGAGCACAGGGTACACTGGAGTCACGCAAGCACACACGTCAAGCAGACTGATTTCAGCACACCGATGTCACAGAGCACAAAGCTGCCAAGGACACCAGCTGTGCTAACTCCAGCTTGGGTCTACATAGTAAAAACACCTCCCTGTCAAAACTCAGCAGATGGGAGACAGGACTGAGCAGAGACACTAGAATCCACTGACCAAGTGAAGTATCCAGCATTCACCATGCATCTTTGCCCTTTCTGAAAAGCAGAAGTTAGGCAGCAACTGGACATTGACTTCTCTTCCACATCATCTCTGCAAGGCCCCACGGAATGGAGCCAGAGAGTCTTCCTCACCTGTTCTCAGCCATGTGGAAGAGAAACAAAGGAAGACTCAGCTTCTCTGGCTGGGAAGGGAGCCCACTGCAACCTGTGGTACACACTCCGGTATGACAAAGCGGCTATAAAATTAAGCCACTTCTAAGCCTTAAACTGAACACAACCATCTGAAATAAAGGAATTAGTCTTGTTTCACCTGAGAGATTAAGTGGGACAGCATTTGCAGAGGTTATGCTCAACATGCAAGAGAGAACGCAGAGGAAAATCAGACACTATTCAAGAACAGCCTCTCTTCTATGTGGACAACCCGTAGGTGAGGAGTGGGGACAAGGAGGGAGGCTGTTGTGCAGACAGTACAAGGGGAGAACATTTTTAATTAAATTTTGATCCCCTAACAAAGGAATTTTAACCAAAATTCCCCCAGCCTCCATTGTTTCCCAAGGTGGACTTAGGCTGCTTGGGTCTCATTAGGCATTAACTGCTGACAGTACAGTTCCTTGGCATATTTTAACTCTGTGCCATTGCTGGAGCTCATGTTGAAAAGTGTTGGGCAAGGGAATTTCAGTAACGTGGATTTCAATGTTTAAATAAGCTTTAGATGTGTACAGGTCTCCATGTCCTAGGAAAGTGAATAATTAACTCTTTGTCCTCTACGCTTGAAGACACCACCACTACAAACTCATTCTACTGGGGAAGGGAAAAAGAAGGAAAATCCCTTTCAAGCCATAAAATACATTTCAAGATCAGCTTACTGCACATACTCAGCGTGCACAACACTGCCAACAAACTTAGAGCTTTCAAGTCCATTCTTTTCAAGGGCTGCGTAATGAGGGCACTGTGACTAGCTAAGATACAAAGCCCCAGCACCAGGCTACAAAGCATCACTAAGAATCCACCACATAGAGTAAGTCTTTCACTGGCAAAAGAGGACTTCTTAAAAAGTGTTTTCCTTTTACCTACCTTCTGGATCACTTTTTGGAGGTCTGCAGATTAGCAACTGGCACTAGTCTCGTACTTACAATTTAGAATTGATCACATACGTTTAAGGCACAAAGTAGGTCAGTTCTAAGATTACTTTTTCTTCACTAGAAAGGATTCAGTCTCTCATCTTGGCTGAGCAAGACCGAGGAATTCCTAACAGCCATTTCTGGAGCCAAGAAAAGTCAAAAGAACTGTGTGAGGAAAGCTCACCACAACCCAGATCAGGATTTCAAAGAGACACGAGCGTTTTGTAATTAGAATCAGGCTGACCACACCACAGGTCATGGGGTTGCTGCTCACCTACTCCTGTTCTCACTCCACATTGCGCTAAGCCCCAACCTGGAGGCTATGACGATGCTGGCTCTCCGGCAGCCCTGCTCGAGGAGGCATGCCTGACCAGGCGGAGCAGTGCAGGGACAAGGTGGCTGGCAACGACTGGAGCTGTCCCTTTTGGAGCAAGGAGATGAGGTCAGGGAGCTTGTCTGGCTGCAGAGCACCTGGGCAGCAAATCCCTAACCATACCATAACCACCAGCTTGTGGAACAGTGTGCAATAAAGTAACACGTGGTGTTTGTCACAGCTTTCCATAGGAGGACTATGCACTAAGTAACCTCTCAAACCCAGTTCATAACTTTTCACAGCCAGATCGGACCCAGATTTTCTGAGGACCATTAACCTGCATGATCACAGGGCTGGCCAGCTAAGGTCTCTCGCATCACTGCGTACGCAGAGGGAGAGATTAAATTTTTCTCTATTTCCAAAAGCCAGCCTAGGAGCTTAGAAAAGCCAGATGTATGTAAATCCTTTTACATACAGGAAGGGAGCAGGGCAATGCTCACACAGCCATGAAGCGGCTCAGGTGGTGGCAGCAAAGCGTACGTACAAGGTGCCAAGGGACTGCACACGCCTGCTGGAATATGTCTTGATGTTTCCAGGTTGTCCTGCACCACAAAACAAACCCAAACACTTGGTAACTAAGAAGAGCCCACTCGGAGCACGAGAGTTATTTTTAAATGCCCTGTCATTTCCCACAACACTTCTACATCACGCTTCAAGGGGAAAACGTCTTCTGGCACAGAAGATGGACAAAATTTCAACCCATCCAGTTTCCCCATAGATGCTTCTTCGGATAACATGGAACAGCCGACATCAAACAGATGCATCTAAATAGGTAATCTAAAAAGAAACGGTGACCCTGAAACAGCTCCAGGTCTGTTTAGGATAAATTTTTTTTAGCAAGGAATTTCCACAGCAGCTGGAGGCTCATGCAAGGGAGGATTTTAAAAGCAACCCACAGTATGCTCCTGTTCACCCTGTTCTACGGATTTGTTAATTCCTGGGAGAAGAGCACTGCCTTTGCTGACATGCAAATTCAAGATCAAACAGTTGTCTCAAAACCATTTGCAAAACGTTTGAAGAGGGGAAGAAAAAGGGAGGCAGCAAGCAGATTTCCTAATGCCGTATCTTTATCAAAGCTTCATTTGCTGTGTTTCCCACACTGCAACAACAACTCTTAAGTGTATGCTTGTCTGACACGATTAATACTCGCCATGAATAAAAGCAAATACTCTGGTTTTCATTGCACCTAAGCCTTGAGACAGACCTTGGATGAGTCTGGTGATGAGCTCAAGGCCTTTGATCCCAGTCTTTGTATAACTGGGCCTTACTACGTTTCCAAGCAAGAATGAACGGAACACACATGGCAGATGCCTGGAAAGAGCCTGCTTCTTTTCTGTGCTCTTCTGCTTGCTCCTGGTGCTCTGCGCATGAATATTAACTGGAAGAGGAACACTGAATTTGAAACTCACATCCGGAGATTCAAGGGACCAAAGGCCTTTCACTAAGTTCTTAAGGATTCTTCCCTTTAAAGGGCAAGACATCCCCCAAAGCACACAGCTGTGAGGACAACGTGCACCAGTAAACCAAAGCCCACAGTGAAGACCAGAGCTACACACTGACAGCCTGCCTCACCAAAGAGATTTTGTCCAAACACAGCAGAAGTAGATGACCACACTCACCAGCCACATTACATGACAGTTCTTCGTGCATCCCCAGCTGGACCAGCAGCAGTGAGATGTCTGTGGTGCTCATCACACGGAGGAGCTGCTGGGGCTACGAGCCAAGCCAGAATGAGAACATGTGACCATCTCACACTGAAAACACAGCAAGTGTTTCTGCTGGAGGGAGAGCTGCAGCTCTCACCTTTTTTGGGGCAACACAAAAACAATGCAAAGAGGGCTGCTCTCACCCAGCTAGTGCCCTTTCTACCCTAAATTCACAGCAACAACCAATGCTGCAATCCTTGTGCGATGCAGTCTTGCACTGTACTCACACTGCTAGCTGACAGTACCTGGGAGCAGCAGGCATACAGGAGGAGCTGGCTCAGCCATAATACCATTGAAAAATCCCTCAGTAGGGCTCGCGTTTATTTCTGGAGGAAAGAGCAGCACTGCATATTCTACAACATCTCTGAAAGAAAACAAGAAGCAAAGGCTTTATCCTTGGTATCAGCTTGCTATGACCAGTACCACCTTGCTGCCATCACTACAGCAATCGTGGTCATTCATTTCAGAAGCCTCAAACACAAGGGCACTGGCAGACAGTCCTTCTGAAACTGCCTAGGAGGTAACACTATCAGCTCCACTTTCAATGCAGGATCTCGTGGAGCACCCAAGGATCTGAAGGGACAAGGCGGATGGCTGAGGCTGGAGGCAGTAAGACAGGGGGTCTGCCTGTGGTTCTCATCCATCACAGTTCATTACCTTACCAAGTCCCTAGGAACATGCTAAGACGACCTGACCCCAGCTTGCTGCAAAGCTGTGGGTTTATTACCTTCATGTGAGTAAGATCACCTGACACATGTCTCATGCCAGAGCCTCTGCATTTGCACTTGCCGGTATGTTTCTCCTCGTACAGCAGGGCAGAACTGCGAGCTTTCCATTCTGTCAGCCTCTCAACACAGACTCCTTACCCACTGCATCCCTGATCTTCATTAAAACTGATGCATTGTCCCTTCAAAAACTGTATGTGGAGCACAGGAAAGACATGAGGCTTAGTTAATAAGAATTTTTTAAAAATTCAAAGCTTGGACATTCTCTTGAGACAAGAAGTATTTTTAGACCTCTGCAACTCAGCTCAGCTCTATCATCAGAGGCTGGAGCAGATGAGGAGAACTGCTAACCCTGGTAACTGCAGTACCAACAGAAGGAACACGTCCAGTTTAAGTGCTACCTGCATTTCTCTGTGGTCTTGGAGACCATGAGAAAAAAATTATTTTACGGGAAGTGGCGTATGGAAGAAGAGTTAAAGTCTTAGCCAGCCAGCAGCAGTGAGATGGACACCCTGTAGCTAGAGCTGCGTGGTTACTTCCTGCTGGAATTCAGAAACCAGCAGATTCCTCTGTGTCACAGCAGCCGGTCCTGCTCTGCTCCTCCTCAGGTTTGCTTTACCCACTTCAATGCCAGGCATGCTCCCTTTGCTGACACCTTTCTCACTGGCAGGTGAGAAGAGAGCTGGCAGCTGAGAAGAGAGAAGCTGACAGCAGCTTCTCTCTATCCTCCCTGTCTTTTTGATAAGGGTGTTATGTCACCAGCTACCTGGCTTCAATAAGCACATTCAAAATCCCCTGTAGAGGAATATTAAATTATGAAGCACTGCTTTTTCCAGCTCTGATAAGCAAGTGTGCTCCTCCCTTTTGTTATTCAAGCAGTCCCCAACACAGAAGGGTTGCTGATGGTGAAGAAGCTGACAATCCTGGAGGAGCAGGGTTTACTATCTTGAGCTAAAGTTCAATTTTATTATGGTGACACATTAGCAGAAGTTCAACAAGTTAACGGCGATTACAGAGACGGCAGACACAAGCCGGGTCTAGTTTAGTTTTTCTACCTGACGCATCACTTTGTAACGATAAACCCACAGCTCAATAGCTTTGTCCGCATTTGCCCTCTCAGAATTGTCGGTCTGGGGCTCACACATGACCACTGGATGAAAAACCACAGGACAGGACAAACAGGAATGCTGCTTCAGGGCAGGCCAGAGGAAGAAAGTAGCGGTAGTTTGACAAAGCACAGAGCACAGTCCGCTGGGGCACCCACATGCGGTGTGTTTGATGCAGCCAGGTGCCCTCCTGGGGTCAGCTGCGTGACAAAAACTAGGCTGGAGACTTGTTTTGTTGGAAGAAAAATAAAATGAGGGAGAGAACTATAACCGCAGTTGAGAGCATGCAATGAGCAGCAGAAGCCTCTGAATCAGAGGTAGTCACAACTGGATTCCAAGCACAACCCAGACAGCTACCATGGATGCTATTGGAGGCAATGCAGGTCATCTCCGACATTGGCCTCCCCTCCCATGAAGCTGGTGCTGCTGTCTTCATGTTCTTTGTTGTCTCTGAAGCAACGGCTCCTGAAGAGATAAAAAGCTGAGACTTCCACTCAACACGCCAACCCCAACCCAGGATGCAACCCAACTCAAAACGCTTCAAAGCGCCTCTTAATCCTAGTTTAGTACTGTTCCAGATCCTCAACAAGAGCACGTTGTGCCATACCAAACTGCCTTGCGTTGCAGTGGACAAAACCCTTTCCCTTCAGCATTCCAGTAGCCCTAGTATGCCCAGCTAGAACTGTGGGATGTAGCACCCCATGCACTCAGGCTTCCGCTGGATGCGGCTCTGATGAGCCACCAGGATGAACCCAGTCTTGTAGGGCCAAGGTTGCTGGGACTTGCGTCAGAGAGGCTGCTTCCAGCTAGTCACTCAGCAAAGGGCCAGGGTGAGGAGAGGTCAGTCTCAAAAAGCACAGGGTTGGTCCAAAGCCTTGAAGACCAGCAGAACTCACAGAGGTGCACACATGACACCGACAAGTCAGAACACTGCTCCCAGACTGTGGCAGGCACCCATCCCAGGTCAACATGGGCAACCAATACCACATGGATGCTACATAAGATCTCTTCCCACCCCAAAAATATTCTGGATTACCATGATTCAGCCCTCAATTGGCCGACGATTCAGCGTCATTGGCCGGCAGCAGTCTGATCAGGCCCTGGCACCAGATGTGCCATGATCCCGAGTGCAGCCCAGAGCTCTACGGTTCAGACCTGTCAGATTCATACAAGTTGGATGGGTGGAGAGAAATAAAACCAAATCACAAGCAAGCACCCTAATGAGACCGCCGCTGTATCAGCAAAGAGGCCCTGGCATTTACATAAGCCACAATCAGATCTTCACCCTCCCGTGCTGCCCATCAGCCATGAACTACACCACACCTGAGGTTTGGCTTCTCTCTCCCCCGAACGTATTAAAGCCAAACCACGGAGCTTTCCGTGTGCCGACACTCGTACCAACCACACTGCCATCAGGAAGGCCCGCACGAAGGGCTGGGGCACCACGAAGTGCTGCGGAACACGGGCAGCACGCCACAGCTCGGCGACGCGAGGCGAAGAGGTGCCTGGGGACACCCGAGCCCGCCGCCCGCGCCGCTCCGCGGCCGCGCCCGCTCACCTGCGGAGCTCCTGGATGTCGGGCGGGATGCCGTGCAAGCGGTTGCCGCCGAGGCTGAGGCTCTGCAGCCCGCGTAGGCCCAGCAGGGCGGGCGGCAGCTCGGCGAAGCGGTTGCCGCTGAGGTTGAGGACGCGCAGGGAGCGGCCCAGCGGGGCCTGCCCCAGCGCCTTGGGCAGCGAGCCGGGCCCGCCCAGCCGGTTGTTCTTGGCCAGCAACGTGTGCAGGCGCGGCAAGGCCAGCAGCTCCTCGCCCAACTCCGCCAGCCCCGTCCCGCTCACGTCCAGCACCTCCAGCGCCGGGAACCACTGCGACAGCCCGGCGGGCAGCGGGCCCCACAGCCGCCGCGGCGACAGCACCAGCCGCCGCGCCTCCGCGCTGCGCCGTGCCGCCAGCTCGGCCGCCAGTTCGGCTGCCGCCGCCTCCTCGCCCTCCGCCGGGCCCCGCCGAGGCGGCTCTAGCTCCGGCTCCGCGGCAGCACCGCCCGCCGCCGCCGCCATCCCGCTCCCCGTGACCGAGCGCCCCTCCGCTCCGCCTGACGGGGCCGCCCGCCCAGGAACCTGAATAGCCCCGCCACTCTCTAGGGCCGTGCTCGATCCCGGGCGCGCCGCCCGCTGCGGGGGGGTGGCGACCGAGGCCGAAGGGGCCAGAGCGTTCTTATTCATGTTTCGGGGCTCCCCCCGACCGCCGGAGGGGAGGCAAGGACTCTGCTGCCGGCCCGGAGCGAGCATGCGAGGGAGGAGCGCCTGAGGAGAGGCATGCGGGGTGGGATACCGTTAGCGCCGCGGAACATTGTCACAGCCCCGTGCCGTCGGTGCAGCCCGCCCTCGGCCGGCCCGGCCTGCTCAAGCAGCGCCAGCCACACTGAGCGCCTGGTCTACGAACCGAGTCCAGCTGCTGTTTGCATATCTCCAGGAATGTCCTTGCCTGGGCATTAAAGCACAGTTTTACTTGCTAGGACGTTCACTGGGCTTAACCCACGAGGCTTCCCTCTGTAGGACTGTCAGGTTACAGAGTGATACCGAACTGACCCTGCTGGTACCATATATTACATGCACGAGCAACATGAGATTCCCGCCTTCAATTTGTTTGAAGCTCAACTGCAATGTGATCAAGTGCACGTAGCCACGCAGTACAGCTACTCACCAAAACGCTCATGTGTTTTACTGCCTAAAACAGCAGGTCAGAACTTGCCAGGCTTCTAGAGGTGGGCAACAGGCTTCTGGCTCTTCATCCCACCCACGACCAAAATCACTTAGCCTTGCTAGGCATCTGTGTTGCACATTGCAAAGTAGGTATAGAGAAATCTAGCTAGATTTGTAGCAGACACTTCATCCACCTTAAAATCCTGGGGAATTCTAGCAGCAGAGATTAAAGTCATAAAATAGACCTATCTTACAGTTGAGCACTGAATGCCCAGAGAATGCCAGCATTAAGACAGCATGCATAGCAGCTCCTATAAGATAAGGAGGTCCTGTGAGCATTATTTGCTACAGTGTGAAAAGTGAGAGCAGAACCCAACCACAGACATTTAGAACTTTTCTTCTGGACTAGTTCAATCCTTCTCAACTAGCCCAAGGCTTCTGATCTGTCCTTATAAGACAAGTTTACAACACCCTTACTTATTATTTTTACCTTCCCTCTGGGTTTTCCACTTGGTCCACTTGTTTTGTGAAACGCACTGCCCAAACCAGAAGGTTCTGAGACCCCCCTGATGCCTCATGGGACAGAGCAATTGCACCAAGCTTTATGGCGTGTGTCCCTTCATGCTTCCCGGTACAATGGTTTGCTGTTCTCTCAGCAGCATGACCCTAACTCACCTGCACCTTGTGATCTGCTGTAACAGTCCTTTCCTCTGGAACCCTCTCTTACATACCTGCCTGCATGAAGCAGGAGAAATCGAGTCCACAGAGGGCAGAACCCAGAACAGACACCGTGCTCTGTGCGGTACGAACACATCACAGGTGGGCAGCTGCTAGGGGAGCAAGATGAATTCTGAATGGATTGTAAAGCGATCCCATTGCTCAAAGGGCACGGCTGGGAGGCAGCTGTGGCTGCAAGCTGTGCCTCTGCTACTGGCTTACCTTGTGGTTGCGGCTTCCCACTTCTCTTTACAGTTTCACCAGCTGGAAACCACAGAGGGTTACGTCTTACGTTTGTCAAGTGCATGGAGATCTGTGTACGAATGCCACCAGAGGATGTGCAAAAGGCAGCTGGTTTTTTGTTGTTTGGTTGGTTGGTTGGTTTTGGAAGACCAAAATGAGGAATTGAGGGTTGTAAAAAATTAAACGTGTTATTTTTTAAATTTTCTTTTATTTGGCAGTAATATCCAACCCCCCCACCCCTGCTTCAAAATATTACAAAATCAAGTAAAATAAGTGCACTAAGGAAACCTACAGAATACTGATAAATTTCACACACGTACAGGAGGGAATATAGAGGGAGGAGTGGGACTTCTTTGTTTGTTGCTTAAATTTGTCTTTTTAAAACAATGCCTTCCCTGCCACTTGCAGTCTCTACAGCAATTGTCCCAGAGGGCAACACTTGGAACTCAGCACTCCCTTCCTCAATAGCCGAGTCACCCTGCAGTTGACAGTGACCCTCCTGCCTGCTGTGGGGTACAGTCTGGGCTTTGCTCACCAAATGGCTGCCCTTCCCTTTGAGGGTACAAGGAGGGAAAAGCTACACTGGTAGCAGCTCTTTCCATAGGGGCACATTCACTGCACCCCTATACCATGCTGTCCTAGGATATGTTACATGGCTTGTTAGAGAGCTTAGCTTGCCTTGCCTGAAGGAGCAGCCCAACCCCCAGCCTCAGTCCAAGTGCAAGCTCTGTGAATCTTGAGTGCTAACATACAACTCCCCAGCCTACCTCAGCAGCCATCCTCACAGACTGCAACATCCGCAGGAAGCAGGAAGGGGACTGGAGAATGAAGCCTACAGAAGCCCTTCTGCACAGATAAGTCTCCTTCCTACACCATGCTTTACTTCTCCCAGTTGGAGATCTTCCTGTCTGGACAATAAGATGTTCTTCCCATCCAGGGAAAGCCTTTAAGGCAAGCTGTTACGTTTTTTTTCTAAGGCACTTCAATGATCCAAGCTGCAAGGAAGTGAGCTGGGAGGCACAAACTACCCTTCAGAGTTGGGGCAGAATAAAGCAAAACATTTATTAACTATGTTCCTGTGACTCCAGAACCGGCACATGATGCTGCTTTGCCCCTATCTAAGGGGACGAGCTAGCAGATGTCTAATGAGTACTCCTGTTCCACCAAACACTTCCTTCAGAGCCACCAGAACACAATGACTCGCAGCGTAGTCCTGCATTATCTGCAGCTCCTATGGACTCATTCACTCACATCACAAGTCCTAGCTTCTCAAATCTGGCTCTTCATGGGAGAACCCCTGCAAGAACCAGCCCCCTTCTGTACCTACTGTGCCAAAACATCCAAACACAGCACAGTAAGTTATGATTCCCACCGCAGATGTGGCACTGCGTCAGTCAATGGAAGTCGTCTGGATTCACATCGGACATAGTTCAAAGACCAGAAACTGAATAATCATGGTTCTCAGGAGAAATAAGAGGAGGCATCAAGCTCTCTAGTTTTCAAGCAAGGCACCAGCTCAGTCTTCTGCAAGGAAAGCACTGTGCCAACAAGGGAAGGTGGAGACTCAAGCCCTGCTGATCTTCTCTCAAGCAGAACATGCTTCTGCTGATGCAGGCTGAGTTTCGCTTGAGTAAGCACTATGGACTGCAAGACACCTGGCAACAATTGCTGAAGTTGTTCAGAAACAGGAAGATAGAAGTCACAGGCAGTCCTCTTGATTCAGGGACATGCAACTGCTTGGGATGCACAGCAGGGACATGAAGGGAACGTGGACAGAGGATGCTTAGGTGTGTAAGTATATGAAGTACACTAGACAACTGCAGGAGAAAATCAGCTGGGCATGAGGCTAGAGAGGTGACTGTCAACAAAACAGCTTTTCATTTTTAACTAGGACCAATGCTCTGAGAAACAAGATACTTGAAAATGACCTGCAAAGGGTATTAAAAAATGGTCTGATCAGAGACGTTGAAAATTGTGTCAGCAAGAAAGGTTCTAGCCCTGACTCTGAAAACACACATGAAATTAAAGACGAATGCTGCTGCCTTATCTCAGAGGAAGACGGAAAACCTGATGATGGCTAACAGCTCAAACTTCAATTGAAGAGTTTTCTATGTAGTTAACCTACTAATGGGATGCCCGGTCCCTCTGTCTCTAGACTACCTAGCAGGTCCCTCTGGGCAATTTAAGACTCTGAGCACATGATCAGTGCTAGCCAGGGGAGCAAAAGCCAGAGAGAGCTGCAGTGTCAACCTGTGTCTAGTAGAACGCATTACATCCAGCCCTGCCTCTTTGTTCATTGAGGGATGCTGCAATCCCCAAATAAGAAATACCCTGTAGCGTAGGGCTCACAACTCGCTTGCTTGTGGTGACTGAATGCAGTGTGATAGAAATTGTGCATGGGGCATTACAGCACTGTCAATAACAAAAAAACACAGGCTGGGTTTTCTTGAAAGATCTAGAGCTACGAAACATACAAACGCTGAATTACTACCATAGGAAATAAAGTAATAAAAAACAAAACAACAACAACAAAAAAAAACAAAACAAAAAAAAGGGGGAGTCAGCATGTGAATGTGATAAGAAAAAATATAATAGCACCTTTAAGGAGGGGGCAAGGAGAATAAGAGTGAGATGAGGTCAAAAGGAACTGTGTTGTGTAGTAGCCCACAGTGTACTGGAGGAGCTGCTGGGGACAGCCTGGTGGAAAGCAAGGAGGCATGTGCTGGACTCCTGCCAGCAGCATGGCACCATGACTTCCAGGTGTCACATGAGGCTGACCAGCTTTGAGGAGCTCAAACCGAAGAGGAGGGTAAGCGAGGCAATGCCCTTGGCTAATTATGCCCTGCAGCAGCACACATGCTCAGCCAAAAAACTGCCAGGCCTGTGCTGGTGCTGACAACTGTGAATTGAATAACCCCCTCCTCTATCCAGCACTGACCTCCATCCTTTCCCCAGATCTAGGGGAACAAGAAATCCCCATTAGCTACTGGGAGAAACCACTGTTGCCCTGGGGAAGGGTCCCAGGGGCTGCTGTAGTTTCCCCAAAGACTTCCAAGGCCCCAGCAACGAAGCTCCCTGACCTGGTGGGCTCTGCTCCCCTTTCCTGGCCCCATTCTCTGTGTATTACAAAACAAATAACCCATTGCTATACAATGTAAATATCTGTGACTGGGCAACTGTAGCAGACACTTGTGCATACTGAGATCAGCACTGGAGGACAGGGTAGCAGGTCGGGCCCATCCTCCTGGGCTCCTCCGATGTGGAGGCCCCTTACATCTCCTTGGTGTTCATCTTCTTGGTCTTCTCAGCTGTCTCCTATAGAAAGAAAGCACAAAAGTGAAGCTTTGCACTGACATGGTTTGGCAGTGCCCTGACACCTCTGGTCCATCCATGAGCACTGACAACACTGTTTTATTCCTCAAAGCCCCACACTTCTATCTCTCCCCTCAGACAACTAAGAGCTCTCCTTACTGAGCTCCTCCATCTAACAGAAGCCTCCAAGTGGCAGAAGCAGAGGGAACACCTCAAACAAGGAGAGTCTTTCTGTAAGCAGATCGATCTTCCCAGCCTTATACTAACCTGATGTTTCTGCAGCTCCTGAACATATCTAGCTAGCTCTTCCTCAGTCAAGTCTTGACCAGGTTGCTGTCTGTGAGCAGTCATCTTCTCATTCTTCCCTGCAAACAGAAACAGAGTTCAGTTTTATCACAAATGGGGGATGCAGATTTCACAGACAGAACCACAGAAAACAAAAAGAAGCAGACCAGCAGGAGTATGCCTCAGGTCATAGCACACCTCAAGCTTAATGAGGCTTTGCGTGGTCTGGCCAGATCTTCTTTGAAAGGAAATAGGTGTGTGGCTGCCTTGGACTTCAGAACCTGGGCTTCCAGACTGCCCCCCTACTGACCTCCACCATGATAACAACGTGGTAAGAAAGAGGCTGCACTCTGCTCTCCTCCCCTGTTATTTAAAAAGTAGCAACTCTAATAAACTCAAACATTTTGGCTTCTTGAAGGGAATACATAGAAGCTCAGTGCTATGCAACTACAATGGTGCCTAATGAAGAGGTAATTTCGCTTAATGGAGATGCACCCTGGAACGTGTTCAGAGGAGGGCTACGAAGCTGGTGAGAAGTCTGAAGCACAGGCCTTATGAGGAGCGGTTGAGGGAGCTGGGATTGTTCAGCCTGGAGAAGAGGAGGCTCAGGGGAGACCTTATAGCTCTCTATAACTTCCTGAAGGGAGGTTGTGGTGAGCTGGGGGTCGGCCTCTTCTCTCATGTAATCAGTGATAGAACTAGAGGGAATGGTTTCAAGCTGCGCCAGGGGAGGTTCAGGCTGGACATTAGGAAGTATTACTACTCGGAAAGGGTAGTCAGGCATTGGAATGCACTGCCCAGGGAGGTGGTGGAGTCACCGACCATGGGAGTGTTCAAGAAACGTTTGGATGTTGTGTTGAGGGGTATGATTTAACTGGGAAGTATTGGTAATGGTTGGACTGGATGATCTTCAAAGTCTTTTCCAACCTTGATAATTCTGTGATTCTGTGATCTTGCTGATGTATTTAATCTGATTCTTTGGTTTAATTATTTGTCAATAACCTCTAGCCCTTCTACTGCTCTGACATGGGCAGGAAGTGAAAAAATTGCTGTCCAACTGTGTGTTTCAGCCATGGGATGCAGGGAGTTAGGTAGGCATCAACACTGGGTGTAACACTGCAACTTTGAGGACTGTTTCTGGACAGGCAGCAAAAAGAGTCTCTCATTTGGTTGCTTAACCTCTCACAGCTCCGCAGGCAGCTCTACGAAGTAAAACAGTTATCTTTTCTGAGGTAAATTCCTGCTGCGGCAGCCAAGTCCAAGCTGAGGGAATCCCAAAGCTTGCGCTGCAGACTGACAGATAAACATGAAAGAAACACTGCACACACAAACCAGTTGCTGTTTCCCTCTCTCCCCTCCTGCCCAAGCTACGGGACTCTGGCTGGCTATAGATCTGAACGTGCTGCTGACACTCCCACCACAGCACTGCAAACAAAGCTCATGCAAAACTCTGGTTTCTGGGGAAGAAGGCCAGAAAAATGCAGTGCAGTGCTGAGATGGTCAACTTTACTGTGAATTTTTAAAAATAGACTTCCAGGGGAAGAACAGAGACCAACAATCCTGCCTTACTAAGAACACCACCTCCCTTCATCTCTGTCACCACTGTTCTGCTTTACAGTTCCTTAATGCAAGAAGCTAAAGTGCTTTCCTGACAGCGGTGGATTAAGTCACATTTAGCCACTCCTAGGGCAGGATTCCCATTTTACAGATACTGTAAATATATATACATTGAGGATACATATAGGATACAAGTTTCCAGCTCGCACCCACACATAAGTTTGCAGACAGGGACCTATTTGGCTTGTGCACGCCCCAAGCCAGCAGGATGCAAAGCAGCTCTGGTCTGGAATATCCGCTGCTGAATTTTCATGATATTAAACTCAACCTACAAACCCCAGCACCATTGCTCCCAACTCAGTTACACACTTTCTGATCTCTAGAACAGAACCAACTTGGTTCTGGACATCTTGGAGCACAGGAGGATGACAGAGAACCCACCAACGGAGAAGGTAACAAAAAACATGAGTGAGCCCCTAAGAAGCTAGAAAATAAAAACCCCTTTGCACAAAACCAAATGCTATCATCCTCTGGAGAGCATACAGACCTTCACATGTCATTGCAGTGCACACCCAGTTTCCACAGGCACAGACGCAGCGGTTGCACTCCACCTGGGTCTCTGCTCCATCCTCATAGGTTTCGTCTTCCAGGGCACACTCTAGAAAGGCACAGAACAGGGACAACAGTTGTACCCTACAGATTCAGGAGATAATTTGAGAGAGGAGGTACAATCTCACTCTCAAAGAGAAGTTGGGGCATGCCTTTGGAAGAGGCCACCAGTCCACCAAAGGTTTCAGGTGGACCGCTGCAACAGAAATATTCACGTTGAATTTGGTGTGTGAAATTAGCTCCAAAATAACTATGTGGGAAAGTCATACACTTTGCTCTGTTTCTTCAAAAGCACACATTTCAAGTTCTCAGTCCCAAATGAGATCTTGATATTGGGTTTACTTAAATGTCCTGACCTGCTACACACAGAACAGAACACCCAAAGTGAAAGTTTTGGTTACTCTGAAACAAATCCCTGTTCCAACATGGGAGGAGCTGGGGAAAGGCTGTATGCGTTTGCTGTAGCCCTGAGAAAAGAAAGGAAAAAAGAAAAGCTTTCTCATTTTAGCTCACATTTCTTCTCTATTATAAAACCATATAACCATAACCCTCAAAGCACTTAATTGTGGTGGTTCAGTGAAAACCATGCCCTCAGAGATAGAAACGGCATCTCTGGCTTCCTACTAAATATCCCCTAAGAAGCATAGCTCGGTGTCACTGTAGCGGATGTAAATCCAGCACCTTTGGACCAGCAGGCAAAAGCACCCCCTGAGGAGATGATTAGATGAATGGCTTGGCATGCCTTGTCAGCATAACACTAAGCTGCTTCCACGTAGCACTGAGCAGGATTTGGAAGGATAGCGAACTTTGAGACGCACATCAGGGAGGGTTTCTGTGTGAAAGGCAGAGCATAGCAGGACTTTGTTCTGGTCCAACTTTTCTAAGTTATCCAGACATTAACTCTTCACATGATTTATATCCGTGCTGTTAAATACATGCCTTGATGATCAAAGCATACTTTATCCATTTGACCTACGTCCCTGCTTCTAAAATCCAAACCTTTTTAATCACATGAGCTCTGGGAGCTCTGCAACAGAAACAGCAGTATGTTTGACAGAGTAGGGATGGGAGAACAAGGGGTGCCATGGGATAGCAGGTAGGGCACATATCAACATTAACTCTGGGAATGGGAATGTTCCCTTACCAGGACCCCACTAGTTCCCCAATACAAGTGAGGAATTCCTACTTTTCTCTGGTGGGTTGAAGGATGGGCTGAGGCACTTGAGAAATTCATTGAAGCTGAGCTTCCAGTCAGCATTTTCATCTGACAGCTCGATGAGGGCATCTACGCAGAGTCCCCTGAAAGGAAACACAGAGGCATGTTCTGCACAGGGCTGTACCAAGTCATTCCTTCCTCTACTGGCCTCAGAGTACAGATGAGTTAAACTAGTAACAACTAGGAAGGTTCTGAGATGCCAGGAACAAATGTCTTCTGTAAGAAAACCTCCTGATGTAAACAGAAGAAAAACAGACACCTTTCTCCTGGCTGGAGGAAGGCTGAGGTGTGCAGGGGTTGGTATTCAGAACAAATCAGGCAGCAGGAATAGCACCCTGCTGACATCTACATGCTGTCACACAAGTACAGATGCAAGCACAGTTCGACCACAAGCAGTCATCATCTTGCACACAGGGGTACAGAAAAAGTGAAACCTCTTAAGCTATGATTTCATGTGATGGTTGCACCAGTTCTAATTACAGGCTCCCCATGAGCTGTGTTCTCCCACCATCTTCCTTGCACTGGATCTAGCTATCAGGCAAGAGGCAAGCATGGTCCGCTGGAAAGATAAATCACTAGGAAATAATAAAGACAAATTTTCTGTCATCCAACTTACCTCCTGGCTTCAAAACTATTAGATCCAATGCAAAAGACAGCTGGACTGTATGGCCCAACCTGAAGGCTAAAGGTGGAACTGCTCCTTTTGGTGGCATTCATGTCTAATTAAGTGTCTCACTTAATAGACATTTCATATACAGTTATGTTTGCCGACTGTATTTTCCTAACTGCTATTTTCTATGGCTGTTTTTTTTCATCCCCCCCTTTTTACCACATCTGATCCCTCTCCTTCTGGCATCCTGCCCACTGCCCACCTGAGCAGCTTGTTGGTCTCCTGGTCCACATAAGTTGTGATGTTGACAGCAGTCTCATTCTGCTCCACAAACTTCAGGAATTCGGTGGAGTCCAGGCGAGAATCACCATCATCAAAGTTCTGTAGGGAAAGATGGGAAGATGTGAGAGGGTCTCATCTGCCAACTCAAAGTACCCCTTCCTTATTGCTTTTCCACAGGTAATTAGCATTTCTGAAGCACTAATGAAGCAGGTTGCATCATCCCTGTTTTTCACAAAGAACAGAGGCTCAGAGAGAAACAACACATCCGCACTAGCATCAGAACTGAGAGACCTGGCTCTAGCTTCCTGCTCACTGGTAAGCTACACTGCCTCTCATTCACCTCCTGTTGCTTGATTTATGGCTCCAACACCATTCCTTCTCTTTGTTCAAGCCAGCTCCCAGCTTTCTTATACACCTCCTGCTTTAAAGCAGACCAGTTGTGCTCAAGAAGGCGTCAGCTTTCCAACATGTGTAAATCCAAAGCTGTGTACGGACTGTGACAGTGACAAAAGGGAAAATCACAGGAAGCAATTTTCTGCTGATCCCAAAGAAGGAACAATTTAATGCAACAGCTAAACACCTTGCCACCAGCTTCATAGGGTCCTGACAGGACTCCTGGCACTGACGAGCAGGATTTTTAGCCCCAATGTCCTGGCTGTACCCTCACTGCAGTAATTGTATTCTGCCTCCCTGTTTGGAGATGTCGTATCACGGCATGGGGCATGCAGCAGGAACTGCTGGGCCCCCTCAGAGACAGCTGCATTGCAGTGAAGGGAAAATGAATCCTGCAGGCAGACTGCTGCATGAGATGCTGGTCAGCCTCTGCCGTGTGACTCAGGGCAGGTCACTGTGCCTCCCCGAGCAGGGCTTCCAGGAATGCTCAAACACTGCCTGCTGCTATCTCTGGTTCAGAAGTATGCAGGGCTAGGAAAATATCTGCCTGTCCTGTAGCCTGTGTATACCTGCCTCGCTAATATATTTCAGTTTCTGCAAGATGTTGAAGTCTTTCTCCCTATTTCTTTTGAAAGTGGCCACAGCTCTCTTGACGCAAACTGGGGTAAGCTAGTTTTCTTGGCTTTCAAGACAACGGTATGCATTTACCTGATCCCCAAGAGACACGCTCAAACACAGCAGCTTCTCATTATTGGTCTAATCTCTAATGCGGGGTCCTTCAAGGCCAAGGCCTGCCTAGTGTTTGACCCATGTCCCAGTGACTCACACAAGGCATGCTTCCAGAAGGGAGAGAGCTACATGCCACATCTGCAAGCTCCTCTGGTCAAGGAGAAAAGGGAAAACTTTCACCTCCTCCTTGCCTCCAGTGTTTACTTCCTGCAGGGTAGGAGTCAGGCCATTTGTGGGGCAGCGCGGGAAGCTGTGGGCTGGGTGACACAGGCAGCTCAGGCTCCTTGGTGAAATAAATCTGTGTGCGCATGAGTTCATTTAGCTTGCATTACTTGGATATCTCTGATTTGCTCTAAGCCTTGAACTCTGCTTTAAAAGTATTTCAAAGCTCACTGGGCTGTTGACATGGAGGATTACTTTCTGACAGAGAAAGAAACTCGGCCCAGGAAAGGGCATGGCTCTGTCATGGAAACTTGTTCCCCCTGGATCAGGGGATCGGTGCTCCACAAAAAGGTGGAAAATAATGGAACATGAAGCTGTCTACCTCTGAGCTGTGGGTTTTCAGCAGCGGGAGGCTGACACAGGATGGATGGGTTGTGCACAGCAATGGAGCAAGCCCATGCCTGGTTTGTGTTTAGACAAACCCCGTGGCCTGAGCAGGTCCCCTGCGATAGAGGTTGAGGACAGCGCGTGTGTGAGGGCATGCCAGGGTGCTGGCAGACACCTGCAGGGTGCCTGAAGCAGTGGTTTCAAGTGAGTTTCCACAGAAGATGTAGAATTAATGGCTACAAAGGCAAAGATGCTCTCTGTAGTGTGGGGACTGGCTCCTCTACCTCACCAGGGGGTGCCATTGCCATGGCAAATTTGCTTGCAGCGTTAACTCCTGTCAGGCACCATTAATCTCTTACTGTCAACAGCTTATGATTTAAACACTCTCCCCCTTTCCCCACCTGCTCCTCCAGCTCCATCTTGAATGCTTTGAAGTCTTTATCACGAGCCGTGTGTGAGGGGGAGGGAGGCAGCAGTGCATGCGGCAGGAGCATGGCAGAAGTGTGTGATCTATGGGTTATAAAAGGGGTGGGGATAGGGTGAGGTTGACAGGGAAGCATTATTGCTGGAGGGGTCACAGGCAGTTCCATCTCCCTGCAGAGTAACAGGAAACCACCAGCTCTCTGCCACAACTGGGCCACACTCCACACAGGCACATATTCCCCTTGAAGCCCCCAGGCACCTCATATTTCCACCTCAACATGGCCTTGGGGCTGTCAGGAACAAAGGATCAGCAGCACTGCCACAGCTCCCTGCTCCTTGTATCTGTATTGCCAGCATTCCCACCCACCTTTCCTCCTCTGGCAGTCCTTTGCCCTCTAAAACCAGTTCTTCTCCCCCCTACCATGGACACACTGGGCCTATCCGTGTTCTTTTTCCTGGGACACATCGGACAACAGGAGACAGAGATGCTCCAGGTCATGTGTAAGTGGGTCTGTCAGTAGCTGCTGCAGGCAGCACACTGTAGGACACACCAGGCCTCTCTGGCTCCTGTCTCATCAGGCACATCTCAATACTGCAGCTTCTTTCATGGCAGCACTGCTGCTTTACGGTGACAGGTCAAGAAACAGCAGGCTCTACTTGCCTTGAAGTACTTGTCCAGTACTTCACTGTAGTTGCTGCCCTTGGAAAACCAGCCGTCTGGGATAATTTCTGCTTCCAGCCACTGGATGACACGGCGACGAAGCTCATCCCTGTCCGACTGGTAACAGACAACTGTTGGGAGAGAAAGCAAGGATAAGAGGAACAATGTTGGCAGGGAGACCATAGAGGGATTATGAGAAATAAAAGCCAAGCAGACAGTCCTGATGGCAGACTGCAGGCCCCTTGGAGATGATCCACAGCCAGATCAAAGCAGGGCTGCCATGTGCTGAACGGTGGATGGGCTGTGGGTGACACCATGTGGCAAGGCCCGAAAACGACACTCCTGCCAAACTGCCTTCCAGTCCCTGATGCCTGAGGTAAGGGAGCCCAGAGCCAGCTGACTCATCTCAGATTGAGGGAGGAATGGGAATGACTGGCTCTGATCAGTGTCCCTGGGTTTTTCGATGCCAAGTACACAGCCCTGAGCCCTCAGGTACCAAAACCCCCTTCTTCTCCAACATCAAAGACCAGACTGAGTGAGCCTTTCCCTACGGTCTTCCCAAAACTTGAATTTTAAGGCCTAACATCTCAGGAGATTTTGTTTCTTCAAAATCCTGGCTTGTCCACTGTAAATTACAAGGGATCAAGTTGTGCTTCTTCTCAGAGCTCTCCAGTCACAGGTATCATTTTGTATCCTAGTTACAAACATGGTATTCAGAAGCAAAACTGAAAGATCATCCAGCTTATTTGCACTGTCACACCTGTCCAGAGGTCAATGGTGAGACAAAGGGGAATCTCTGTGCACTTGTGCCACTTACACACACTTCATCATTTCCTTCTGAATCCAGTGACCACAATCACAAATGGATGGACCGATAAAAACAAAAACCTACAGGGTTCATGTTTAATTTTGCGCTTCCTTAAAACTGCTTTGAGGTGATGGCCAGGTTCTGATACAGTCCTTTGCCCTAGGCTTGTATGAGGGTTTTCTCTCATCTCTTCCTAGGAAGCTGATGTTGATGATTGTACAGCTCCAGGACTGATAAGCCATGGATAGGAAAAGGGTCCCTTGGTAGAGCACTGGTCATGGCCCCAAAATCTACAGTCTAGGTATACAAATCAAGAGATAAGGAGAGAAACCAGGCACAGGGAACCAAACAGACAGCTGATGGGAGGTGGTTCAGGTACACCTCTGATTCCCCAACAATGTCCCGTTCATTATGCAGTGCTGCCCCTCTGCCACTGGGCCCATCAGTTAACTGCTCCTGAAACAAAGCTTCCCTTTATAAGACTGCTCCTGGAGCTGGGGAGGACAGTAGCACAGTTCCTGCATCTTTGACCCCCAAGGAACTATGTGCCTTGTTCCTCAGTCTGGATGATAAACATAACTTGTGTCCCTAGGGGCAAATTCACATTTCACCTTGTATGCTTCCAGAGTCACTAAGACACTCCAGCACAGTTAGGAGTCCAGGAGTACCCAAGAGTAAGAGTACCAAAGAGTCAGGTCACCCAAGACTAAGGACTAAAATGGTACCTGAAGGTAAGGACCAAAAAAGGTACCCAAGAGTAAGGACCCGAGTTCTCCTATTTCAGCTGATCTATCACCTCAGGCTCTGTGCAGTGCAGAAGCACCACTTATACACAGCGCCACAGAGCTGTGCTATTCCCCCAGCAGACCTTCTTTCCCAGTTCTCTTCCCAAATACACACGGATTCCAACCAGACAACGAGATGGCTTCTTACCTGGACTTGCAGCTGGATTCTCAGACTTCTTCTCTGTTAAAGGAAAGACAAGAGAGGACATTTCTTACTCAACATGAAGAAATATGAACTTTCTCCTATCCTGGGTGCCACTTAGGCAAGAGCAGAGGAACATGGGAGCTTTTAGAAACACGAGGACCACAGAGATTATGAAGGGACTGGAGCAACTGTTATATGAGGGGAGGAAGGCTGTGACTGCTCAGCATGGAAAAGGCTTAGGAGGGACCTCACCAATTTGCTTATATTTGATGGGCATGAGTGAAAAAGACTGAGCCACACTCTTGTCCATGGTGTCCAGTGATGGGATAAGGGGCAGTGGGTGCATATTTAAAAACTTAAAATTTCATCTGAACATAAGGAAACACTTTTTTCACTGTGAGGCTGGTTAAAGATTGGAACAAGTTGCTCAAAAGAGTTTGTGTAGTCTCTCTCCTTGGAAATACTCAAAATCCAAGTGTACATAATCCAGGGCAATCTGCTCTAATTGACCCTGCTCAAGCAGAGGGTTTCACCAGCTAACCTCCAGAGGTTCTTTCCTCCTTGAACTGTCCTGTAGTTCTGAGTTACTTCCTATCAATAGGCTATGTTTGGTTCTGGCAGCAACTTTACTCAGTCATGAAGTCAGGCAGTTCAGACATGCGCTACTTCTCCATTTTCACCCGTTCACTCTTGAAACTGCTCCTTTAACAGAGGCTTCTTGCATTCAGGAGAGAGGCATGCGCAAGGTGTGGGATGAGTTAAACAGCCATACTCTTGAGGCAAAATCCTTGCTCCTGAAGTTCGTGAGGTCCCTCATGAACATGGATGGTAGTACAGATTCTGGAGGTTTATCCCAAGTCTGACCTTTTTGCAGCAGGCAGACTGAAGAGACCTGCCTGGGTAAAGCCATCAGCTCAGACCGGTCAGAGAATTACACTGCTCTGCTCTTGAGTGTCCCACTCTACGGAACACAAGAGCCCACGGCAGCCAAAGTGCCATGGCATTGAAACACTAATCAGGGCCAGCTTGACCGAGGACCACCGTCCAGATGCTACCTTTAATCCAGAGGCTTCATTTCAGCTCAAGCTTTTTCAAGAAGATTATTCTTGGAGTTAAAGAAAAATACTTGAAAGACAATGCAGTCATCGGTCACAGCCAAAATAGGTTAATGAGGGGAAAGTCCTTTTTAGTGAACTTAACCCACCTAATTGAACAAGGAAGATAGATGATATAATCTTCTTGGATTTCAGCAAAGCTTTTGATATTGTCTCTCACAGTATCCCGCTGCACAAAACACCCAGCATGCAGCTGGACAAAGACATAATGTGATGGGTGAACAACTGTCTGACAGGTTGGACTCAAAGTAAATGGGGACACATCAGGTAGGCAGCCAGACACTAGTGAGGTTCTGCACGGCTCCATTTTAGGACCAGTTCTCTTCAATATTTTCATAAATGATGTGGGTACAGGACTTGAACATCTATTAAGTTTGCAGGCAACGCTAAATTGGGAGGAGCCAGAGAGGGTAGAGAGGTTTTGCAAAGACATCAATGACAAATTAGAGGGCTGGGCAATTACCAACTACATGAAGTTTACTAAGAGCAAATGCTATATTCGGCACCTGGGCCAAGGCAACCCTGGCTGTATGCACGGACTAGAGGGACAAGAAGCTGGAGAGCAACCCCACAGAAAGGGATGTGGGGGTTCTGCCTGATGGAAAGTTGAATCTGAGTCAGCAGTGTGCCCTGGCAGCCCAAAGGGCCAACCGTACCCTGGTGTGCATCAGGCCCAGCACTGCCAGCTGGGTGGGGGGAGGGGTTGTCCCACTCTGCTCTGTGCTGTGCAGCCTCACCTCCTGCACTGGGTGCAGCTGTGGGTGCCACAATAGAAGAAGGACAAAACTGTGAGAGAGCATCCAAAGGAGGGCTACATAGATGGCGAAGGGTCTGGAGGGTAAAGTGTGTGAGGAGCTGCTGAGGTCCCGTGGTGTGCTCAGCACAGAGCAGAGGAGCTGAGGGGAGGCCTCATGGCGGTTGCAGCTCCTCACAGGGAGCAGAGGGGAAGTGCTGAGCTCTGCTCTGTGTGACAGCGACAAGGCCTGAGGGAACGGCATGGAGCTGTGTCAGGGGAGGGGCAGCTGGGGGTTACGGACAGGGTCTGCACCAGAGGGCGGTGGGCATGGAACAGGCTGCCCAGAGCAGTGGGCACGGCCCTGAGTGCCAGAGTGCAAGGAGTGCTTGGACACAGCTCTCAGAGATAGGGTTTGGATTTTGTGTGCTGCTGTGTGGGATTAGGAGTCAGACTTGGTGATCCTTGTGGGTCCCTTTCAACTCAGAATAGTCTATGATTCTACGCCTTAGCTCCTTGTCCTTGTCTGAGATTATGTCGTAGGTATGCCTGTCCCCAGCTTTGCTGACAGCATTCCTTTACTTGGCCATAGATCTTGTTGATCCTTGCCCTCATCTTGGGACTGCCTTCCCACCTTTTTATCTCTATGGACCTGCCTGGAAATTTCTGGCCTACGGACCCTGGTTACCACCACCACATCTGATGTCATGGCTCAGCCTCAGACCTAGTTCATCATTACAAATGTGCCTGGTGATTTGGTCTCAATTGAACCTGGGTACCTTTCCAGGCTTGCCCTGTTTACCTTGGCTGGCAGTTTCAGAACAGGGTCCTGGTTGGCAAGGTCTCTGCCTTGCCCTGTTATCACACAGGGCCCTCAGTTCTCTGCCCTTTAGAGTAGCTGATCCTTGCTGCCCCCTGACACAGGGTTACCTTTACAGTGGCCATCATAATCCACTTGGATCTTGGAGCCAGTGAGGCAGGCATCTCGGTGCAGCTCACAATGGTTCAGGTACGTCTTGCCATTGCTACCACACACAGGCCTCTTGTGAGGTTTGCATTGCTGTGAGAAAGCCAGAGATGAGAGCTTTTACCACCCCTTGGGGGCAGCAATAAGGAGCAGGCACATCCCAGGTTCAGCCCAGCCCAAAAACCTTTCAAACCCTCCCACTGCCTCCCCAAGAAAAGCCACATGGATAAGACTGCAGACGTGGATTCAAAGGCTTCCCTGCGTCCCATCCCCAGTCAGCAACACCACAGCAGGAGCATCCCAGAAGCGGAGCACAGCAGAAAAATCAAAACTTGGTGTAAACACTGAATGCAGTCCTACAGCTGCAGCTCTATGTGCAGTGAACATGTCTGTTCCAAGGTGTGCCCTTCTGCTTGCTCAGCTCTGTTACAGCTCTCTGTAGGCTCCACTCCACCTTTCAGTCTCTGAATTTAGCCCTCGTTGCCAGCCAGCAGCAGACAGCTCAATGTACAGCAGAGAGAGAGCTTACCAGTGCCACCAAGCAAGGTGTAAGCTTCTTTCTCCTGCCTCATTTTGCCTGGCCAAGCCCGTCCAGACAACAGTCTCCCTGCCTGCTAGGGGACCAATTCTCTTCCCAGAGCCCAGGCTGGCTGTGTCTGAGCTGCAAGCTGGGAGGGAGGCAGGAGCAGTTTGAAAGCACTGAGCAGAGCGGAGCAGGGAGACCCTGTCTCCACAGCTGGGAATGGCTTTTCTAATCATCTCCAGCTCCCTGCTGGAGGAAACTATTCATGCTCACAGCACTCCACCACAATTATTTCCATTTTACAAAAGCTGATTTTTTAGTAGGGTGCTTGTAACCTCCTCAAACAAGCCTCCAGGGAGGGAGAGCTGTCTTGGAGCTTGCTGACTCTCTTTCAGTGCCCTCCACAGCCAGCTGGATATCAATACCCCACTAGGCTCTCCCAACAAAAGACCTCCAGCCAAGTCTGCCATGCCTGTTAAAGACTGTGTGAGCAGCACAGCTGCAAGTCCCAGACAATGTACACGCTGCAGGGCTCTTCCCTCACACTATGCAGTGAAAGGCCCCACTGTTTGAAGAGCTGCTACGAATTTGCAGCTGCTCCAAACCAGCCTTTGTGATGCCCTCGGTGACTGAAGTGCAGCCCAAGGGCTGGGCGGTGCAGGAGCTGTTCTGTCCCCATACCTCAATGCAGAGGCAGGTTGGCTCTCCCTTCTCCGTCACTGCACATTCCCGCCCAGCTCCACAGAAAACGTTGGCACAGATTTTGGATTTGCTCCTTGGCTCTTCCTGCAAGACATAAAAAAAAGAGACAAGGAATACATCGAGTCACCCAGACCAGCAGCAGCAGTCCTGAACGCAGCTGTAAAATATAATATATGTAACTTCTATGCTGGAGCACACAGCACCAAGCCGGTAAGGCACAGATGACAGAACAGGACAGACATGACGGCATAAGATGGACAGCTCAGACAATAACCAAGGGCAGAAACAGGAGCTGGGGCTACAGCCCCAGCAATGAAGGCTTTCCTCGAGGTCCTTCCTGGAAAATCACCTAGGAGATCTGGAGCGAACACGAGCAAAAGAGCAGGTAGCGCAAACGGCAAGAGTAATGCCCTCGAGGCAGGGACTGCTGCCTTCCAATTTTCTCCATGGAGGGTAGGCAGCAGCAATGTCTTTGCTCGAGACATTTAAGAAGGTGAACACGACCCTGGAGAAAGGTGTGATACCAACCAGAAGGAAGAAATTGCCATCAGGCACCAGATAATGCCCCTGTCACAAAAGAAAAACACAGACCTGCACGGCCCACTATCTTGCCTGCACTGGTCAAGACTTTAATGCTTCAGAGAAGAAACTTTGCCATGGATAATTATAAAGTAACCTTCCCACAGAGGAGTTCTTCTTGGTCTCTGACAGCTAGCGGTTGACTCCTGCCCTGCAGCACAAATTTTGCACTTCACAGTTTTCTCCTACTTGTCACAAATACTCCTGTTGTTCGTGACACTGTCAAATCCTTCTTTTTTTTTTCTTCTTTTTTTTTTTTTTTCTTTTTTTTCCAAGTTCCACTGCATTCCTGAGCTGCTGACAGCTATCAGGGAAGATTTCCACAGATTAACCATGTTTTCAAAAACAACACCATTTCCTTTCACCAGTCTAAGGTCTCTTTTTACTT
Organism: Alectoris magna; assembly: GCA_030625065.1. Classification (NCBI taxonomy): domain Eukaryota; kingdom Metazoa; phylum Chordata; class Aves; order Galliformes; family Phasianidae; genus Alectoris; species Alectoris magna. The sequence goes on from CM060560.1 coordinate 116,681,587, forward strand.
AGACTCTTAAAGAAGATGGTTCCACGGGTTCTGACTTGGAGACTGTGATTTTAATTCATGCTTTGCCGTTCATTTCTTTTGTGACTCTTATTTCATCCCACAATTCCCACCTAGAAGTGTCCAGTTCAGGGCTGCCATCTACTTCTCACAACAGTTTGGCATCAAGAGTCAGAAATCTGAGGAATGTAAAATAAGTAACGAGACAGCTCGATCCCATCTGCTCTCTAATACACGAAGACTTTTCCCGTTCCCATCTGAGAATCATTCTCTACCTCTGCTCATTGTGTTACCTTCATACCTCCAACATATACCTTTGCAAATAGATGATGAAAAAGGAGCAGAATCTGCCTGAAAAGCGTTATTGATACGTAGACTGACAAACACTGAGCACACCTTTTTTCTCCTGCCGCCTCTTTATCCCAACTTTTTTTAACTTTTTGCTTTCAAAGCACAATTTCATAGCAAGTTGCTGTCTTCACTGAACAGCCCCCAGTGATAGCTGGAGCGTTTCCTGAGTGACCTTGCTCTGGCCTTCAGAATAATTCACCTGCTAGTCCGCTGCACACTCATCTAGCCCAAGGAGCACATAGCCGGGACAGTAACCAAGACTGTTGAAAGAATGGAGGATGACAGCGGGGACTGTGAGTGAGGCTTCACAACCTCCACCCAGACTCTCTGGTGGCCTCCCAGGTGCTACCAGCCTCTCCAGCCACACCATGCTGGCTTTCTATAAAGCTCCCCTTGCTGGAGCCATGCGAGCCCAGACGGTGAGGGTAAGGCACAAGAGTAGCGGGCACAGAGTGAGGGCGCTTCATCAGGAGCAAAAAGCTTTTCTGCTATCACCAGCCACAGCTCCTGACTGCCAAGACCTCTCTCCTTGCTGTTGTGGGGCTGCAGGGAGAAACATGATGCGTTGCAGCAATCAAAGAGAGCTGAGTGTTGAGAAAAAACTTGGTTTGCACATTCCATCCCATTACCCAAGCATGCTCTGGGCAAAACATCTTTTGCAGAGGTGCTGGGAGAGCAGGTCCCATGTACACCGGGGGGAGCACAGAACATGCGGTTTGTCACCTGAAGCCATTTGTGCTGCTAGCTCTGGCAGCACATTTCTCCCACTGCTCTCATCTGGGACTAACGAGCAAACCTGACCTAATTCCTGTGGCATCGCTTGGTTCTCTAACACTCTGGTGTGACAGGGCGGAAATCTGGCAGCAGCATAAACGGAACAGATTAGAAGGAAACAAGCAAGCATCCCCAGCATTAGGATGGCCATGAACAAGCAGTCCAATAAGCACTGCAATATCTCTTTCTTAGGGCTATTGCTTCAGGGCACCTACAGATCTCCGGAAGAATCCCTGCACAAACTACCTTTAAGTCTCACTTGGAAGGTCTGACTTCAATCGTCAGAGGTAAGCTCAGTGCATGGGTTTTGAACCATGCTGTATCACACCACATTGAACGTACCTCCGCAGGCAGCATTACTGTTAGGATGGTGGAGGGCTGCAGGGTGATCTGTATGCCCTGCTCTGGAAGGAAACCTGCCATCAAGCTGCAGAAGCTCTGTACTACCTGGCCCCAAAGCGACACCATCTGCATCCACCACTACCCCCAAAAGCTGCCCTCCCTGGCTTCCAGGAGGCACTGGGTGCATGCCTGGCAGCTCAGAGCAGCAGAGGCGTCCATGGGCAGCTCAGAAGGCCTGAAAACAGGCAGTCTCTAAAGCAATCAGGCAAAGAGGAAAGGAGAAGATGTCGGGTTTGTGAGAGAGATCCCAGGCCAGTGCTGCATTCCTCAGAGGACTGCAACCAGACACACGTCCCCAACACTGACAACGACCTATTGAAAAAGTGTCAGCGTGAGCTCTGCACCAGATGTAAAGGGGCCCAGAGCCATTACACTTTCAGACGCCCTGCTCCTCCTCCTCCCTGTGGTTTCGAAGCCCTTCTGTGAGTAGCAGAACTAATGAAGCCCAGCCTCCAGCAGCTCTCTGCACAGCCCGTCTGTCAGCCAGCACAGGGCAGCTCATGAGCTCCTTCCTCAGGGGCTGATCCATGGGTCTCCCTCATTAAGCCGGTCACCCAGAGCCACAGGAACATCTGAGTCCTGTCATCTCAGAGGCCTCAACCGCTCCATCAGTGGAGGCGGAAACTGGCTGATGGATTGGAGAGCCACTGGAGGTGAGGGGCAGGCAGGCACTGACAACAGCCCAGCACCGCTCTGTCTCCTGGGGGATCTGGGAGAAAAGTAATTCCTTTGCAGTTTCACTAACGGGAAATGAGCTGGGGCATGTATTTCCACCTGTGCTGGATACCACGGCACATTCCTGGAAAACCTAGATGTGAGAGGAGGGGACCTGCAGCTCCTGCAGCTTGGAGGAACATACCAGAGAGCGGAGGTTGAGGCTCAGCACAGCCCAAGCACAGTGCAGGCTGTGTGACAGGGAGCACAGCCCAGCATGGAAGCCAGGCCTTCCTCGTGTCCCACATGAGGAGGCAAGAGCCAGCAAGGAGAGGGAGGCAGGAATTGCAGGAAGGAGGCTTTTCTCCCAGTAACCTAATAAAGAGGACAAAGTCATCTGCCAAACAGCTGATTTCCCTTCCAGTGAGATGCCGCTAGCTAGCAGCACCGGCCAGGCACACCTCTCACAGGGATTCCTCAGTGCTAGGGCTGTTTTCCCTTTTAAGCTGTAAGGAATGTCTGCGCTCTGGCCCCTACAACCTCTTATTTTCCATCACAAGGCAATGACCGGTGAGGCCCCATAAGGGGAACAATGACACGAGAGTCTGGGAAAGAGGAAATCTCTGTCACAAACAAGTCTGGAAAATGGCTGCTGGAAGGCAAGGGAGGCTGTGCCTGGCATCGCTCTCGCTGTAGCAGCCTCGCTCTGCTGCTCACCCTAAAAACCCCTTTGCAGTCACTGCCTTGAACCGTAACACATGCCAAAACCACACTGCCTCGCAGCGCTCCTCCCTCTGCCCATCCCCACAGTCCTCCTGGAGCAGGGACTGGATTCCCTTGTGTCACAGCCCTTGGCCTGCGGCCCCCATAGTTGAGATTAATGAAGTTAATCTCATGGGGGCTGTGAGGTGAGATTGGCATCCTCGTCCTCCCAGGACAGACTGGAAATGAGAGGACTGCGGGAGGCGATTTGCCCAAGATCTGCCTACGGCAGGGGCTCAGATCCCCTCTCTTCCTGGTCCGGGGCCAGGACCACGCTGCAATGTGACAGACAAGCCACAGTCCCTGCTGGGGCACAGCCCTCCTTCCCAGACCCCAAATGCCCAAGGCCAGGCTACATTTTGTTACAGCTGGACTTCTGACAACCACAATTCTCGATCCTGTTTTGCTTAAACCATAAAAGCAAGGCTAGCATTAACTCCTAAATGTCAGCAGGACAGGACAGCATAGAGGACAAGTCACAGTACCTAGGAGCAGGCAGAGGAAGGCCCTGCTGTCAGGGGAAGGAAGAAGAGGAGGAGGAGCTCAGGCTCCTTGGTGCAGGCAGGGATGAAGTATTTGTCTCTGGCTTCCCAACCTAAGCAGCCTCGTAACTCCTCCTGTTAAAAAACACAGACCCCATCCCCTACAAACTTCTCCAAGCATGCCAGGCCCAGCAGTAAGAGGAAGCTTTCTCTGCCAGCAGCATTTTGCGAAGGAAAAAGGACCTTTCCGGTCCTGGCCCACAGAGCTCAGTAGCAGAGCCCCAACACCCTCTGCTCCACTTTGAGGTGCACTCACTTCATGATCCTGCCTCGCTACCCAACGTGAGGCTGTTCACACCATATACAACCAACCTCACATACTCTCTTTAGCCCCTAAGTCTACAGTGGGCTGCAGTTCTTTCTGTGACAGGCAGCCCCTCCTTTATCATTCAGCATCTCCACCTCCCCACTCACAGAGGCTACTGGGATGGTGTATGCGGTGATTAGTTTCTGAAAAGGACCCAGACCTGCCACATTTCTCAGCTATCATCTGGCTCAAAACAGAGGGAAGAGTGAGATGAGCAAGTCAGGATTTACAACCCTATGGCATCTCCTCACCTCTTCCAGTAAGTGGAAGCACAAGGGGAACACAGAGAGCTGAAAGCGCTGAGGTTTGCTAGCAGCCTTGGGCTTCTTGCAAAAGAGACCTCAGTAGCTTTGTTCCCATCAGTGACACAATGCTCTGATGACCCTCATTCCCAGCTCCATGCCTTGATCCTGCTTTACCCAACTCCTGCCATAGCACATTACAAAAAGCAATGGAAACTGCTATGGAATGGAGGGAAGCATTGAGTCAGCCTCTGTGTGGGAAGGACGTGAGAACAGCATTGGGCACAAGCCAGTTTCATGCTTCCCATTTTCTAGCCTTGGTCACAGACTTGTTCAGCTCCTTGCTGATGCAGAGCCACTCTGGGGTGGTTATCAGACTAAGAAGGAAATCTGAAAGCAGAAGCAGAGTGAAACAAAGCTGCAAGGACACAAAGGTTTGGGAAGGCTGGGCCACTATCCTGAAGCCTGCGAAGTTAAACTGTGTCCCTGTAGCCAGAGCGAGCTGAAAGCAAGTCAGCCAAAACTCTGCTGCCTCAGAACCTTCAAAGTGTAAACCAGGGTCTCAGGAGGTTGACAGATGCAAAAAAAAATAGCTCTCCAGGTTCTTGTAACCTGTTTTTACTACTGAATACCTGACAGCTGGCAGAAGATCACGCGCAACTCCTTGTCCGTACTGGAAAGAAGAGTGGAAAAAAATACTGTAAAAATGAAGTCAAAATCTTTGCTACAGGAGGAAGGAGGGGAGGGCTGAGCAAGTACGCGAGCTGCAGTGAATGGTAGTGCACATGCATTGAGGACAATCCCTCTGATTAAGAAGCAAGAGAAGCGATCAACAACTTCCTGTAATTCCTAAGGCCGGGTAATGCTTTTCAGACAGAGGGATAATTCACTGGAAAATGCAGTCTGAGGCAAATTTGTACCTAACTGGGGCAACAGTTTCAATCCCAAAATAGCTTCTAAATTGATCTATTCTTCCTTTTTTATTTTAAAATGTGCTTCATGAAGTGTTGCATAGAGACTTGAAGGTTAAAGAAAGCAAAACAAAAACTCATTTTGGTGAGATTAACTTCTTTTTGTTCGGCCAGCTCTGGTTTATGTTGAGAATAGAAGAAGAATTTCAACTGATCTGAAATAAATTTTTTGTTTTGACTCTTCGATTCAGCTAAAGAGTTAGAAAAAGTCAATTATTCCCATGGCTTTATTCCTAAAATATCACCGCTTGTTGTCTAAAGCAACTTATTCTTCCCGTTCTTTCATCTCCTTCCATCTGGCCCTTTGTGACAGTGTCTGGAAATAAGGAAGAACTGTTGCAGACATCCCCTTCCCCGCTCTCTGCAATCATGGAATTTTTTCCTGTCTAGCTTGGAAGACTTTTGATGCTGACTCCCATGGCTTGACTTTGAAAAAACAAAGAGAAAGACAAAGCCGCAGTTCCCTTTGGTGGCTACAATAACCCAAATAGATGCTGCTGTGGGGAAAGCATCCTCTCCTCTGAGCCACTCCAGCAAAGCAAACAGCGCTGATTTAACGAGGCAGCTCTCAGACAGAACTTTACTGCGGAAACTCTCCTCCTCACCCGCTCTGCTCAGCCCCTTTCTGATGCTCAGCACCATCTCATCGGTCCTGCCCCTCAGAGCCGAGCAGCCTATGCCCATCTCAGTCTTGGCAGCAACCCAAGAACTCGCCTGCCCCTTTTTCCACTGCTCTGGAGGCAGCAAGGAGGTTGTGGGGACTTGCTACCAGTCCCTAGGCTAGAGGGAGAGGCAGTACTGCAAGTGACCCTGAGGCTCTCCGCACTTCCTGGAGCCTCTGCTCCTGGAAGAGAGATCACTGCCTGAACTGCCTCCAAAAACACAAGCTCTTCTCTAACACTTCTTGAATTCAGCCCAGGATGTTTTGCTTTCTACCCTGCGGCCTGGCCGGGCTGTGTTTTGGAGATGAAAAGCCATAAGCATGCAAGCTCCAGCATACATATGCATTCTTGGCTCGTTGGCTTTCCTCAGAACCACTGAGGGTGCGAGCTGTAGGGCAGAGCTGCCTGTCTGCCCAGCAAGAGGACTGTGGCTCTGCCAGACAGCATGCTGCGCGAGCGTTTGGGCAGTCCTTTAAATCCTTCTTGTGTTTTGGGTAAGAATTTGGGGTTTGATTTTTTTGGTCAAAAGGAAATGAAACAAATCTCCATTGTTTTTCACTTGAACAACATGCCTGTGGTTCTCTCTAAGAGGTTGAGGCGCTGCTCTCCCAAGGCACTGCTCTTAGCTGCCCTCCCACAACACTCTTCACCACAAACACTTGCCATTGGGTGACACAGTCCTTGCAAAGCTCCCCATGGGATCACACACAGGGCAGAGATACCACATAAAGGATGTTATTTTTTGCCTTTCTCATACCCATTGAAAAACTGACTTGAAAACCCTCTCACAGCTATGAACTTTCTCCTGATGTTGTCCGACTGTATTCATAACCAACTCAAACCTATTTGCTCACAGACTACTTCTAAGCTTTGACTTAAAAAATACGTCTCCCTCTTGACACTTCATTCCCCCCTACAAAGTAGGAAAATACATAGCAGCAACAGATGTCTATCTTAATAAATAATGCTCTTTTATAAAAGTAGTATGTGTTTTGACTGTCATCAATAACATTTTTAAAGAAGCAGGGGACAGAAAAATCCTCTATTGCAATGGAAACATGGGAGACTGGAAAAACTAAGGGTGAAAAGCACAGTATAACCCCATTTTACGGTCAGAAGAGGGCAAATAAAAGTTTCAAAACAGCATTCATTATTTTTGTTATGACGCAAGCTTAGCCAAGATGATAATCAGGAAGATAAGTCACGTCTGCCAAATTCCAGATTTCCTCCGGAGGGAATCCTTCATACAACAAGATGTGACACACAAGATTAGGGATGAAGAGAAGTAGAATGGATTTGCCCTTAGGTTACATCCATCCATCTAGGAATGAAGAGAATGACAGCTGCTTGCGGGAGGCAGCTTCAGCTGTGTTTGAGAGCTTTGAAAGGAACAATTCCTTTTGTGCAGGCAGTTGTAAAGCTCTTTTTTCTTCATACACACTCACTCTCCTCTTCTTCCCTCCAAAACTCCTCATGATCTTACTTCCCAGAAAGACGGTGAAGCGTAGAACACCGGTCCTCTGCCTCAGGAAGGTGTCCCATGCGCCTGCTTAGCGTGGGACCTGGTCCTGAGCAGCCAGCGCGCTTCAACAGATGTCCCCAGCTGAAAGGAGCAAAAGGCACACACCTGGTTGTCCTCTCCCAGCTGAGCTGAACATGGTCCCTTCAGGACAAAGGTGAGTTCCGTTTTGGGAATGCAGAAGGGACGCAGAGGATGGACTGGGAAGGGATGGAGGGAGCCTGCATTGTTGCCTCCGCTGCTCTTTACAATTTGGGTTCGTAATGGACTTCTGTCTCCAGGGCTGCTAATCAGCTCTAAATGCACTCAAAGAAAGCAAACAACTACACAAGAAGAAAGCCTACAAACAAATCCATTTCATAATAAATTCATTTTGTTTCCAATCCATTTCTTCTGCGAGTAAAAAATTTAGGTTAAGGTAAGCACTTTCTTTTCCCAGCCATCTCTGTTGGCAGTTGGCTAACGGAACAGAAAGTCAAGCTTTTGACAGTAAAATGGCTTTGTTATGAAAAAAAAATACCATTACATTATTTCCCAACACAAATTCCACAGTGTTAAATGCCCGAGCAATGTAGCATTGTCCTTGAAGCTGTGGGTGTAGGAATTTTACACAGGAAGATAGGAAGACAAGAGGAGCTTTCATAGGAGACATTTTATTGCACAGATTTCCACTGCTCAGAAATACAGATATTTTGAACAAGAGCCACAATCTGTACACCAGATAAGTGAGTTGTATGGACTTTTGACTCTACAATGTAGATTTGGCTTGGTGTCACTAATATTCAGAAATTGTACCCATTCAAAGATTCCTTAATGACATGCACAAAGGACCTCAGTCTCAGCCCATCTCAGCGCTGGTGTTTATAACAAACCCATCAGAAATAACTTGAGCTGCTAATCAAAAAGTAAGGAGAAAGACTTGAGTTCAGAGTACTACTCAGAGTGAATTTAAAGCAGATGGCTAAGATTCGCCAGGTACTTCAATAATCTTCCACGTCTAGGCTAATCCTAGAAATGCCATTTGAAGTTCAGTGGGTAAGAGCCATACCCTAGGGCAGCTGCAAAAGCCACAAAATGGCTGACCGAAAGCATACCCCTACTGAACACTACGTGGGAAGGGAAAATTGGAGGAGCTTGGTGATTCTGGGCCCCAGCAGCCTGGCTGTTGGAGCAGGAGCGTGGCCTGGAGTGGTTCAGCACAGACCCACCACCAGCAAGGTCTCAGATGTGGCTGAGGGCTTAGCAAGGACCACTTGTAAAAAGAGGTAATTCACATGCAACCATCCTCACCAGGAGGTAAGTCTGCATAACAGCATAAGTGGTGAGCCAGCAGTCAAGGTGTCAGCCCCTGTTATGGGTGGAACAGGTAGCACCCAACACTGAAAAGCAGCTGGATGCTTCCCCTTACAAAACCATCTTTTCCACTGCTGAAAACTTTGCCAGCGCTGAATTGCCCGGGTTGAATTTTTTCATGCCAGGTGTTTGCCTCAGGCTGACTTTTCCTTTTTCAAGTGTCAACAGAAAAAGGTCAGTGGCTTCTGAGAACAAGATTAAGTTATTTTGTGCATGTTCGAGGAATTGTTGATGCTGTTTTGCTAAAAATGCAGAACGATTCTTGGCGTCACTGCAAGAGCCTGGGTCAGGTAGGGGAGTCACCTTGGTTTCCCTCGCCTGAGAAAACCTACTCACGTCTCCCAAAGTCTGTAGAGTCTTTGCTCAGACTCTTCTCCAGAGTCTGTTGACACTCCTGAATTTTCAGTCACCGCTAAGAATAATCCCTTACTTTACAGCTCACAGATCCTGACCACTCTGACCAAGCATGGGCTGAATGCAGTGACCACGCTAGCTCTGCTGTAAGACTGCTGAGTCTAAAGCAGGATTTGACAGGCAGCTGCTGCCTGGGGTATGGTGAGGAACTATGAAATGAAAAACAGGACCACACTGCAGTCTACATGCCACTTCGCAGGTCATCAGCCATTACAGGCAGTACAGTTGATGCCAGAAGAAAATGGTAATTGAAGACAAACAGTTCAAGGGTGGAACAGTGAATCAGGAGATGTTTGCATAGAAGAGACAGGCTTAGGATGCAACTAAGATGAGAAGGCAGGGCAGGTAGAACTTGAATACCCCTTGGAGCTAGGGCCTGATAGGTGGGCAACCTGGATTCTATGACAGCAAGTCCCAGTGTATTTAGTTCCCTGACCTAGCAAGCAGCATGGTGGGATACAGCTCAGAGCCTGGATGCTCACCAGCGTGAATCAGATGTGCATCAGACCCAGCGCTACCAGCCAGGTGAGGAGAAGGGACTGTCCCACTCTGCTCGGCCTCACCTTGAGAACTGTGTGCAGCTTTGCGTGCTGCAACACAAGGGCATAAAACTGAGAAAGCATCCGAAGGAGTGCTATGAAGATGGTGAAGGGCCTGCAGGGCAAGGTGTGTGAGGAGCAGCTGAGGTCCCGCGGTGTGCTCAGCACAGAGCAGAGGAGCTGTAGGGCGGCCTCATGGCGGTTGCAGCTCCTCACAGGGAGCAGAGGGGCAGCGCTGAGCTCTGCCCTGTGTGACAGCGACAGGGCCCGAGGGAACGGCATGGAGCTGTGTCAGGGGAGGGGCAGCTGGGGGTTACGGACAGGGTCTGCACCACAGGGCAGTGGGCGTGGAACGGGCTGCCCAGGGCTGTGGGCACGGCCCTGAGTGCCAGAGTGCAAGGAGTGTTTGGACATCATTACTTGAATTTTGGGTGGTCCCATGGAGCCAAGAGTTGGACTCAATGATCCCTGTGGTTCCATTCAACTTGGGATATTCTGTGATTCTATGATACTACAGACCCCTCTACCTGTGATGGTGGCTATATCTTGCCACTTACTACTGTTGCTCCACATGAGGAACTGCTACCCTTCTCAAGCACTCAGTAAGCAAATGCTTGCATCTAAGAGCTAAGCACAAGGATGGCTCATTCATACCTCAACACCAACCTGCCATTGATGCTTTTTATTTTGTCTTAGAAAAGAAGTACGGCACTGTGCGCTTGTTAGGGGTATGGACTCGGTGGTTGCAGCCACATCTCTAGAAGGAGCATAAAGAGGTGATGAGTTTTTTGCTTGTTTTTGTCTGTGGTAAGAAGGATGTAACAACTCTTACTGTAAAGTTTGATGGCTTCTCGAGTAATTAACCAGCAGGTGCTCTAATGGGCTGAGACAGATGATGAAGCAGAAGGCAAAATGTAATTACAGATTCTCTGCACCACAAAGGCAAACAGTACTGAGAAATGCCAAACCAAGCTTGGCCCCGCTGGTCCCAGGCCTCCTCCTTCCCAACACCCAGTGCTGTGCTTGCTCCTGGTGGGTCAGAGTCTCTCTGGGCACAAAGCATTGCCTCCAAGTGTCACTTGCTTTGATCACAAAAGCAATTGCCAACCAAGAAGCACCCATTCTTCAGCAGAAATTAATTTTTCATGTCAGCTGGAGCTGAAGCTCAGTGAATTCACACCCTGGAGCTCAGCAACATGTGATGGGGGGTATCAAAAGCAAAAAAAAAAAAAAAAAAAAAAAAAAAAAAGGCAATGTCACAAGACAAGTGACAGGGCAGAGGCTCATGGAGAAGTGGTACTTGCACAGCAACCATTCCTTCCTGAGCAATTAAGGTTATTGTGCCAGTCCTTGGGAAACATTCCCAGAAATCTGGAAGTTTATAGCAGCAGGGGAAGCTAAGATCTCTGCACAGACAACAGAACCCCTACAAAGACAGGCTGAGGGAGCTGGGCTTGTTCAGCCTGGAGAAAAGAAGGCTGCAGGGTGACCTCATTGTAGCCTTCCAGTGCCTCAAGGGAGCCTACAAAGAGGAGCGGGAGTCAACTCTTTACGAGGGTACAGAATGGCAGGATAAAGGGAAATGGATTTAAGTTGAGGGAGTTCAGATTTAGGTTGGATGCCAGGGGGAAGGTCTTTACCAAGAGAGTGGTGAGGTGCTGGAACAGCATGCCCAGAGAGGCTGTGGATGCCCCGTCCCTGGAGGTGTTCAAGGCCAGGTTGGATGGAGCCCTGGGCAGCCTGGTCTAGTATTAGATATGGAGGTTGGCAGCCCTGTATGCAGTAGGGGGGTTGAAGCTTGATGATCCTTGAGCTCCCTTCCAACTCAGGTCATTCCATGATTCTATGATCTCTGATTGCCAAAGCCAACTCAGTTGGCTCAGGCACAAGTTATTTCCACAGGATTTTTGGCTTGTTTCTTTAAACTTTTCTTTCTGTTTTCCTCAAATAACAAGAAGCCATATGTTAAGAAGCTTTGTTAGGCACCTCTAACCAGAGGGAGTATCTGAGATGTGGCTTGCAACAATGCTTTCAGCCACTGTGTTTCCCCATGTACTGATCAACAGCTTGGCTGACCACCTCAGGTTGGCCTCCCAGAAGCCATGTTATAGATTACTGACATTCTTCTATTTCCTTCTCCTATCCCCCACCACATGCCTCCCTCCAACTTCCCTTCTTGAAGAGAAACTCATCAGAACTGCTCTGGTTCTTCTGCCAGGGCTGAATTTCCCCACGAACAGTCTTGCATTCAGTGATGCTGAAAACAAATAGAAATATGGATGGGAAAAAAAGTCTTCAGCCTCACAGGAAAACCAGCCCACAGCGTCTGTGTGACGCAGCCTGAAAATATCCTGTTATCCCAGTAATATCCTGGCAAGAGCCTGGGGCACTCAGCTCCACAAGAAGATCCCAGCAGCGAGGTTCTCCCTTCACACCAGTTCTAGAGAAACGGCAGAGTTGATGTTTCTCCACAAATCCCCCTGTTTGTGGAACTGTACAGACATCTCATTAGCAGCAGGCTGAAACCCGGCGTTCTGCACGCTATATGTCAAAATCATGTCAAAGGCAGGGGGAGAACACTGAGTCTGGATGTATTTTAAGTCAAACAAGCACAGAATACTTGGTGAGCTTCCCTTGCTTACTGAAGTGTAAACAATTTTGGTATTCAACAGAAAATTTCCCATTTAATGAACATAACCGAGAAAAAAAGGCCACACAATTGTTTCAGCTAAGAACAGGAGAGCCTTAGCTTGCTCTGCAGTGTTAGCAAAGTCTATGCACAAGGTCAGGTGGCCTTGCACGGCCAGGGCTGTAGCACGGACACAAGAGATGTCCCAGCAAGACTGCACACTGTGCAGCATCCAAGGAAGACAAATGGATTTTTGCCATCACTTCCAAAGGGAAAAATGAACTCCCAGGGATGTACAACCGAAGCACACTAAGGGCTTCAGAAGGCAGCCTCTGGCAAATCCAAGTGGGAGACATTAGCTTTCACAGCTGTCTGCTGGCCTTGGCTATCCACCTTGCTGGCCTGCATGAATTTATTGCTCCTCTAATAAAGTCAGCAGAAAGAAAAACACGCTTGTGCCTCAGCCGCTGCAGCTCACAGCCCAGTGTACTAGCCTGAGCTGCTGATGATCATGGGTTTTCAGCAAGCTTACAGACTTGCAGCCACGTATCCAAAGAGGTGAAGAACAGACCAGACCAGACCAAAATGTCTCCCTAGCTGCGAGCCACTTAGAAGAGACTTGGAAGAAAATGGGTACATGAAAAGGCTAAAGAGCTAATGAAAAAAGTTTCTTCTGAAGAAATCACTGCTGTGCCTTGATTTAGAGCCCTTTGCTGTGTGCAAGCCTGGTTCAGCTACCTACTGCTTGTACCAGGGGAAGGGAGTGGCTGGTAAAAACAGGTCTGCAGGATTTGCCACGATGATCACATTCCCAGAAGCCCAGACTCCCTGTAAGAGAAAGGAGCACCTTCCTTTGCCTAAAGTAACCAGACCCTCTTCTCCCGTGCAGAGGAGAGATTTCAGTGGTAAAATGGTACGCATCGGAAGAAGTCAAGATAGGAAACTCAGAAGGGACAAAAGCTTTTCTTTTTCAACACAGATTTTAGAAAACCCAGGAAATCTACACACCCAAGCATTTATTAAAACATGTTCCTAGAGCTGGCTTTGACTCAAGCACACCAGGAAATCAATGGCAGCCTTTTCAACACTGAGAACAAATTGCTCAAGTAGGCCTCATCACATACGTGCAGGCATTATTCTCATACACTTGATATTGCACTGGCTGTGCTTAACGAAGTTACACTAGATGCTACTTGTACAAATGTGCGGGCTGTAGGAAATAAATACAACACGATCTGTTTTTCCCCACGTGTGATTTCAGAAGTAGCACTGATATTATAATAATGCACTAAGCCACAATAAACAGATGTTCTGAAGATGTACTGCAGGACACCTTGGGGCGTTGCAATTATGGGAAGTCTAATGCTGTGCAATGGAACATTTGGTAACACAACTCCGTCTTTCAGTTTTTGAATAGAATCTCTTGATTGGTTTTTTGAAGAAAACTTTTGGGATCTCCAACAATTTGGGCTAGCTTAGGGTGAAATAAAAATGGAAAACAAACAAACCACCCCTACCCAAAGGAGGGCAAACAGCTCCTCGCTGCAGTTCTTACAGCTCTCCTAGGATAAAAGCTGCCATACTTCCCAGTCTTTCCTTGCCAAGTGCCCAGACAGCGTGAAGGTGCAGAGATTTTGAAGCGTACCCAGCATGCTGACAGCTTTTAACATACCAGCTCTAAAAAGTCACCCCACTGAGCTGAAGGAATGGCATGCATGTGATCCTTTAGCCTATGGCAATAGCAAAGTAACATAAATAATTGCAGCCTGCAATGAACGATTTACTAAAATTCACAGCACCTTAACGTCTTTATGACAGCCTCTGCCAATCTAGCTGCTGACTGCACATCCCTCCTTTTCCTCTAAGTGCTCCAGCACTTGTAAGACGTGAGTCATTTCAACAACCCAGAACAAAACAGCTCTGAACAAAAAGGGCCAAGTATCTTACAGTGAACACATGTGGGTATCACATCTGTGCTGATCTGCAACAGCTTTTCCCTCTTGGGGACTTGACACTAATTCTCACTTACCATAGGAACCGCCAAATCCTTACCCATGGCAAATACTTCTTGCTTTTCCACTCGGTAACCTTAACTCCATGAAACATGCACATAAACACAGATTAGTTTCAGCCTTTGGGAAGGGACTGCAATACGAGAAGCCTTTAACATCACAGTCAGCAGCATCAAGTTCGGGGTGCAGCAACAGACTCAAATGAAGTATATAAAAGAGACACTGTTTCTGGCTGCTTGCATCTCCCCTCTAAGAGAAAACTGTCACTCTACAGCAAGAACAGCCAAAAGGTGGTGAAGCAGCACCTGGCATGTCATTGCTTACTGCTTCCTCTCCCACAGTAAAGCCTAACCCAAATGTACTCTGTCAGTTCACACTTTGCAACCTGCCCAGTCATTCCTGCTGCATGACGGCAATTCCAGCCAAATGAAGGAGCAGGTATCTATGGTCACTAAGCACTTCAGCTGCCCCAAGTTTAATTCTCCACGACAGGCAAATCCAAGGTTTTTGTTACAGTACACATTAATGACTTTCAGGAGCCTCATATTCTTCAAAGCACCAGGATGTCAGCACAGCTCTACCACAGGGACCCTGCTCCTTCAGCTGAACCAATGTCCCATTAAATCTTGTAATTTCTTCCCCTCCTCATAACGGACTAAGCAACAGCCCATGAGACATACTTACTTCTACACAGTCCATGCATGGAATTTACTGCATTTCTTCATTTTACCTGAGTTTTATACCTTTGTCTCAGCCAAGACACTGTCATTTCCCCGTTGTTCCTTCCCTGTTGGAAACCATGCAGCTGCAGAGGGATCAGCCTACATTACCACTGGGATAGCTGCTGGCAGTACACGGTGTGCCTGAATTTTAACAGCTAAATTTCATCAAAAATAACGAAGCAAACACAGGCACTTCTCCCCAAGACATTCTAATGCTTTCAACAAACACTAAGGAACACATAATGCTGCAGAACGGGACTGATGCAGGAAGGAACAAACGTGGGACTTCTGGTGCATGAACTGCATGAACACCCCTGGTTAATTTAGAAGCCCTAGCTGTTAAAGCCAAGACAGCTGTATATACATTCTTTAGACCCCACTGCAGAGCACTGACTGTAACAGAAGATAAGCAGGATGGATAGTGTTGGGGGGTGGGTGGAGGGTCATAGCCCCATAGCCCTGCACTGTCCAGAAACCTAAGTACAGCCCTGATCCAGAGCCACCACTTCTCACAAAAAGACACAGCTTTTGTGTGAGGGGTCATAATCAGGACAGCAGTTTGCTAAGAAATAGTCAACACTCTGTGTTTCAAAGGGAAGGAGCAGCCAGCAAAGGGGCCTCTCTCCTGAGGGCTGCGGTTAGCAGCAGGTGATGGGCCAGGGCAGAAAGCACCTTCTCTTCCTGCTCTCGCACAGCCTTCAATCCTTGCACTGTGACCCACCTGCCACGACCAACATGAGTTCAGCCCTGTGACAGGGCAGAAAGGAGAGGTGTGGCATCCACTGGGCACAGGGATCAGACAGAACCTGAAAGGAGAGCACCCATATCCTGTCTTACATCTCAGCTTTGTGCTGAGATGGTCTCCAGCCATGGCTGCAGAGGCGGTCCTGCCCTTTCCCCTCCCTGAGCTGGGTTTTCCTATGTCAGCACGTACAGGGACAAAGAATGAAAAGCTGAGAGATTATCCCTTCCTGCACCAGCTGGAGGGTATTTTTTTTTTTGTGTTGGAGTATGGTTCAGTTTTCAGTTGCCTGGTGGCACAGAAGCCAGAACAGAGGAGGAGAAGGGAGCTGGAGCCACAGCACGGGAGCTCCTCACCTTTTCTCACAGCACTCACTGTGAAAACCCTCCTTCAGATGCAGGTCACAAGAATGTTTGGCTCCAAGTTTAAAAATCACAGCTCTGGGGTACACAGGAGTCTGTAGCCCTTTGCCAGACTTTGATTAGAAAATGGGCTTTGAGCTGGAGGCAGAACATAGAATGAAAACGTTACCTAAGACAAGCAAACTATCTCATCTCACCTTTCATCAGCTACCAAAATCAAAGAGAGTTCCAATCAGTTTACCCACAGAAAAAGTGCAGGAGCTCTCTTTGTGTGAATGCCTCATAGAAAGGCTCCTGCAAGCCACGGAAGCACAAACCTTCACCCCGTGTACTCAGCCTTTCAGAGATGTGAATTGGAAAGGACTCAAGAACAAGAAATTCACAGAACTTTCTACTTTCTTTCGGAGAAGAGAAAGTCCACAAACACCCATATTTAAAGACAAAAGTGGGAGCAACAACAACAACAAAAAAAACCCACAAAAAAACCCCAACAAACCCAAAACGTCTGAATCTTTAATTACACACTTAAAGCACCAAAGTATCCCAAGGCCTAGGTCAAGATGCAGCCCAGTTCGTGCCAAGCCCTGTACAAGCACATCTCAGAACAGAGCCTATGCCCTTGGGACAGCAAGTCAGTAAGACTCATTCTTGGAAGAAATTCCTGTATTGTTAGCTGGCTAGAAACTCATTTTCTGAGAAGGGTGGAGCGAACAGCAAGAAAGCTGGCTGTCTCCACCTCTGACCATAGCCAGTTTGGGTCAGAATTGCTAGTAATAGCTTGAGTTTTCTAAAGCAGGGCAGACCGCTTGCCTGCTGCACCCCTCAGTCTCAGAACCAATGCCCACATGTAAACCAAACCAAGTTACACCCATAAATAGACACACCCTCCAGCACCAGAGAGAGTAGTTCCTTCCATCAACACTTATCTAGCTGTGAGAAATGGGGCACTAAGCCAAGAAACAAATCACACACTGGCATCCATGTGGGACTTTATAGTGCACTGTTTGCTTGCGTGGAGAATCTGATGCCAGGAACGCAGCCTTTTACAGCTCTCAAGCCCCAGAGCAGCAACCCAGAGCTGATCTACTGAGGTATGGGAGTGCAGGCGTGCAATGACCTGGCCTTCCCCTGCTGCTGCGCTTACGCCTCACCTGCCAGTAGCTACTGTGGCGGCCATCCCAAATTGCGTAGGTTAATGTGCATCAACTCTCTCCACCTAAATAAGGGTGCGCTGCTGGGTTTGTTGCTCTTCTTTGCACAATTTGCATTGCCCATGGCTGTACAGATGTGGAGATGCCCCATTACCACAGGGCAGCAGCAAGCCCTTTGCAGGCAGCGTGAAAGGGCTGTGAAAGGGGTGCACACAGACCCAGGAAACCATCCTCCGCAGTCAGTGTTGGGGCCAGTCCTGTTTAATATCTTTATTAACGATCTGAACAAGCGGATTGAGAGCACCCTCAGTAGATGCTCTGGAAGAGTGCAGCTAGCAAGAGCAAAGAGGTAATCATCCATCTGTACTCAGCTCTGGTGAGGCTAGTCCTCAAGGACTATGTTCAGTCCTAGGACTAGAAAGATACTGAGGCCCTGGAGCATGCCAAGAGAAGGGCAACAGAGCTGGTGAGGGGTCTGCAGCACAAGTTTTATGAGGAACAGCTAAGGGAACTGGGATCGTTTAGTCTGGAGAAGAGGAGGCTCAAAAGAAATGTCACTACTGTCCGCAACTCCCTGAAAGGAGGTGGTGGCAAGGTGTGGGGATCAGCCTCTTCACTGAGGTAACAGCAATAGGACAAGAGGGAATGGCCTCAAGTTGTGTCAGGGGAGGTACAGACTGGGTATTGGGAAAAATGTCTTCTCAGGAAGAGTGGTGAGGCACTGGAATGGTCTGCCCGAGTAGGAGGTGGAGTCATTATCCCTAGAGGTGTTCAGAAAACATGTAGATGTGGCACTGAGGGACACAGCTTAGTAGGCATGGTAGGGATAGATTGATGATTGGACTCCATGATCATAGAGGTCTTTTCCAACCTTAATGATTCTATCTATGATCCTGCACAGGGGAACTGTTCAGCTTTCCAAAGGCAAGACTGGGAGCAATCTCTGCTGCAGACCACACTGATGGGGAACATACGCATGGTAAAGAAGGTCTCTTCTGTCACCACCCACAGATCAAAACAACAAACAGAAGCTAGAAATGAGGTGCAACAGCAGGAGGATAATTAACCACTGCAGCAACATGCCAGACGCAGTGGTATTTTCCATTTGTGGTAATTACTTAATCAAGACTAGATATCTTACAGGACATGCTTTAGAATCCAGAGCAAAGGGAATTAATCACAAAACTGGATATATGGGCTGCATTAGGCCAGAGGACAGAAGACGCAAAGCATAATAGCTCCTTATGGCCTTATCATCTACTAATCAATGGGGAAAAATTGCTCCTTTTAGCATCAGTAGAGTTGGTAGGCAGCCATATTTTTAGTGACAAGATATGCTGCTGTTTACACAAAACAGAGACAATACTATGTTGTGTTTCATTCCAGATCTTTAATCTGGAATTCTCAAAGCTCTTTATCCTCACTGTGTCAGTAAGCTTGACAGCTTACTGGCTGATAAATTGGCATTATTATCTCCCGTTCATCCAGCCTGAAACTTGTCAGAGTAGCTTAATCATTCACTCCCATGGTAAACAGCACTCGCCCTACCTGCAACTATGGGCACCTGCTTCTCAGCCTCACTGTTTCGTGAACAAATGTTCAGAGGAGAGCCTTGCACGACAGCCTTGAGAAGTGGCTCAGCACACAGAGCTGCCCAGATGCTGCCTGGCTCCCAGTACTCATCCCCGGTGCAAAACCTCAAAAACACTCATAGCCTCCTGAGAAAAACACAGATAACATACTGATTAAGACCAGAACTCAGCAATTAATATTAAAAAGAAACAGAGAAATATGTTTCCTAGTTCTTTTAACAAACACCTTCACATTTGACAAAGAAAAAAAAAGTGATTTCCATTAGTTGCCATGACAACCGATGGAAATCACTTACCCATCTCCTCTCTCTCATCAGTGTGACAGACCAGTCCGGGCAGCAGGCGAGCACACCCTGTGCCAGAGCCCAGCCTCATCCACAGCGTGTGGCTACAGGATGCCCTGCTTCCTCCTGCCAAGGGCTCATCGTTACTGCCTGTCAATGCACTACTTGTTGACAGCTCTGCTCCAAGCACTGTCTCCATCTTCCTGGCTACCACAACTGCTGTTGATAAGGGTAATAACACCGCAATGCCGGCTGCATCTTCCAACTGAGAGCTTTAAACTTTTCTGAAGAGGAATGCATTCAGCTTCATAAACCTTTCTGTGAGGCGCAGCACAGCTGTTACTCCTATTTTACAGACATGAACACTGCAGCTCAGAGGAATTAGATGCCTTGCCCAAAGCCCGCATATAAATCATGGTGCGATGGTAGGAGCAAGAACAAACAGACCTGGAGAGAGCTGTTTGCATTCTCTTGATGCCCACAGGCTCTGAACCACATCTGCTCAGAAACCCCTTTAATCTGTCCCCCACCAGCTCTCTACAGCAAATAAACACAGACCTGGGAAAAAAGCACACAGTTTTGTATGTTTAATGCTAGTGTACCACTGACCTTGTGGCTGCAGCCAGGACATCCTAACAGCCCAGCACCTGGATGTAGGCAGCTGTACTGCAGAGCAGCTTGGCAGTGATTTGTGAGGACACATTCATACCCAGCTGTACTCCCATCCCCTCAGCTTTCCCATGCACCAAGTCAGAAGCAGCCCAGGCACTGCACTGACACCATGCGGTTTAGGGCTACATACATACTACTGCAAGACTCAGCACTCACCCATGAAAATCAGAAACCCATAAAGAACCTGCATCAATTGCAAATTTTGCTCTGCTCCCCCATTCCAGGCCTAGGTTGCTGGAGTTATTGGCAAGTCACCCCACAAAAGGGTTGGTTCTCTGTATGTACGTATACGCATACACGTGCATCAGATAACAAACCATGCCCTGTGCTCCCTGATGAAGCACGTGTAGGCTCAGTTTCCTCCACAACACAGTTCTGCAGCAGTGAAGAGTCAAAGAGTGAAGGATAAACCACAAAGTGCAAAGAGGAGCTACAAGAAGCTGTTCTCCAAGATGTTTCCTACAAATTCCTCTTTAGAGGCTGTGTTCAATGACTAAGAAGGTACAAACTGCACGCAAAGGGGAATGCTCATGAAATGCCTCTCATGTCCACAGTGAAAGGTGATCTCACACTGGAGCTTTTCCCTTGGAAAGGGCAGTGAAAGTGTCTTTCTACTCTACCAGCCTTTATTTTTTACAAAACAGAAAGGAACACAGTACCTTGTAGGAACCTGATATCTTTTGCTAAACATGGCTGAAACTGGCAGTTGTGTTTAGAAGTTATTTGAGGAGGTTCAAAGGTGCCAGTACACAGAGAATAAAATCACATAAAGCTCTGTTTCTTCAGGCAGCCAGGGAAAAATGTTCTGCTTTGACAGGAGGAAGGGAGCTAGGAGACAAAAAGAGGTGGACCCAGCACAGAGCAGAGGGGCCCCATCAACCTGCGATCTATGTGCAACTGCACAGGGGAGGCACTGACTATCACCAAGCACAGGGCATAATTAGGACTGCTGGGACAGAACAACAATATTAATGGTCTGCTTGTTCATGGAAAAGGAGCATCAAGATAAACTTACTGACTTTGAGACACTCCAGAGCACGGTATCATTTTTCACAGAACAGGAAGGGGACATCACTTAGCAGGGATGTGCAAGACACTAATGGCTTTGGGTTGTACAAGCAGCAACTAATCCCTGGGCAGACAGCAGTACCACTTGGAAGAATCAGTCTATTCTACAAATGGGAATGCTGTGAAGGATCCCCAAAAGAGCACCTCTGAAAGCACTAGCTGCTCCAGCTCGGACTGCAGGGAATAACATCCGCAAGCATGTGTCCAAGACTTTAATTGTGGGCTGGGCATAAATCAGGTAATTTAAAAGAAACAGCAAAAAAAAACAATAGTATTCTTTCCTCACCCTACCCACTGCCATATCATCCTCTACCAGTGCATCCTGTCCCTGGTCCTGGGGACAGCAGAATGGATCTCCACCAGAAACTGTGCCTCAGTCATCACAGTGGTGCCAGAGAAGGGCTGTCAACTGAGGAAGATGAAGTGGACACCACTCAGAGTTTGTCACCTGGGGGTTGGAACAGCCCAGAACTTTTGCCTGACACAAGAGTAAGCATGCCACCATCAGCTGGGAACAGTAGGGCTTTTCTGCCAAGTTCAAGCCTCAGCCTCAGATGTGAGTGTTTGGTCTCCTGCCACCTCGATCTTCCAGCCTCCTGGGTTTGAATGAGTGCGCTGCAGAGCAGAGCTGGGTCACAACCTTTTCCGGTTCTCCCTGAGGAATTTTACTCACCCAGACAACTAAACGATCCAGACATAATAAAAATCCCCTGAGGCACTCTCTTCTTCCTGCATATAGGAAACGAGACAGTAATTCCAATCCCTCGTATGTCAGCTTCCTCAAACATAAACATGAAAAAGTGGCCAAAACACAAGAGGAAAAGAAAGTCCCTGAGCAGCAAAGAGTACATATGTGAAACATTACATCATGCTGAAGGAAAGAAAGCTCTTGGCTCCAGGCTACGATTACCAGTGCTGAAATGGCAGGGGCTGCTCCAGCACACAGGGGCCCCACAGGCACTGCGCTAGAGATCAATTCCTTGTTGGAAAACAGCAACAGGCTCCAGAATCAAACCCGGCCTTGTGCTCTGAGGCTGTGGGCTTCTTAGTCAGGATATGCCTCCAGCAGAAGCTGACAGAAACCCACTCCAGCTCACCTCTCATCCAAGGTTTTAACTCCCTCTTCTCTTCTTATGGTCTGATTTTTGGGTGGTCCTACGTAGAACCAAGAGTTGGACTTGATCTTTATGAATCCCTTCCAACTTAGAATATTCTACGATTCTCCCCTTCCCAGACTGGAAAGGTTTGAGGACAGTACCAGGCTCCTGTCTCGGTGGTACCACTGGTACTGCAGCAGAGAGTCCTTTTCTACCTCCCTAGGCCTCCGCACAGATAAAGAAACAAAGAAGTTGTCTCCGGCTGTAGTAACTTCTATCATTACTTCTTGGAATCTTTCACGGTGAGGAAAAATTAATTGAGAAATAAGGAGGGAAAGTTCCACCAGCATCCATTCCCCTGAGGCCTCTTGATCTTGTCTACGTCCATCGCATAGTATGACAGCATTAAGAGAAAGCAGGTAGAGTTTCGCCTCCGGGAGAGCAGCTGGCAGAGCACAGCCATGAGAAACTCTACACAGAGATATGCCCTGCAATAGCCATGTAGAGATGAGCTCCGAGTCTGTCTGTCTCCTGGCTCATATGTTATTTTCCTCAAAAGCACAGGGAAATGAGTATCCCCTCCCAGTAAGACTAACAGCCTTCAAGCAGCATTTATTTTCTCCTGCCAAAATATGTACTTACCTGTCAAACACAGGAAATATGTGACCCACCTACAGCTGAACTAATAAGATACCAAATCCGTACCTATTCAGTCATCCACACCAAACCTCTCTTGTTCCTCCGCATTAAGCCTCCACGTTTTTTTTGAGATGATGCTCCCCTTGACACACTCCACAAGGGGTACTGTCTCAAGGAATTCCACACATGCGCACTGGAGCACAAAGCTTGCTTTCCTTCATTGTCATAGGAAACCTGCATCTAAGGGCACTGTCCCAAGCAACTATAGGCACACTGTTAAAATGGAGAGGTACGGTGTAATAAATGAGACCTCAGGTTAGGGCAGACAGTAAGATTTCATAGGAAATTCTGGGTGGCTAGTTTACATGGCAGAGAACAGATGTAATGTTAGGTAACTGCTGACTGGTGTCTTCAGCCCAGTGTGTACTGGCACAAAAGGAGCTGCTCACCAAACTGGAGCACATTTCAAAGCAAGCGGAAAGAAAATGCTACGCAGTCACTGCTCATGCAGCATTTATCTGTGCTTTAACACAGCGCTGAAGCCTCCAGGGCTGTTTATTTGCCATTTGTTTCCTTAGAACTACGATGCCTAGAAGTAGCAATCAGAGCCCCATAAAGCACAAGCAAACAAGCCCCTGCTCTAATCAGTTCATACCTAATCTAATACACCAACTGTGGCAAAATCTGCAGCCTCTGGGAAAGCTGAAGTACATATCCCAGTCTTTGCCACGCAGAGCTGACTCTGGAAGGTGCTTCACAGCTTAACAGCATTCCAGTCTTTTCTTCTGCTAAGCTTGGAGACAATGCTTTGAGGGATTAATCTCTCCAGAGAGGTGCTGGTTATTCACAATGTAGCTCAGACATGCCAGTGCAGCAGAAGCTGACACCTCTGCGAAGGGAGATGCTGCAACCCAGCTATATGAGACATTTCTGAGAACTCATCTCATTCAGCTCCCAGGACATGTGAGCTAAAACGGCCTAGTTAACATGAGTCTTGCGAGCCTGAAGGACTCATCTGGCTGAGGTTTGTCACAAACTCTCTTCTGCACAAAGAGAAACATTCCTCAGCTCATGTAATACCACGCAAGAAAGATCAAAGGTGCCCCCACGCCTCCTGATGGGCATGCAGCTGTACCAATAACAGCAGCTGGAGAATGCAACAGTCAAGAGAAACCTTTCAGCCAGCCCTATGTTAATTACCAGCAAGGAATTTGCACCTTGGCAGATAAAGTCATTCACTCAACCACAGTGAATTTACAGAAAGCAGCTCAGGCCCAATGGCAAACCTCAGCTCCATCTGCAGAGCAGCATCCGGGTGTCACACGCACCTGAGCACTGCACATCACTTCTCCGTTACAGCTAGCGCCATGCACACTGATGCTTAGAAGTTATGGTCCCTGTAGAAAGAAACATGGGGCATCTGGCCAGGGAGTTCAACACAAGGTGTCCTAAATGAACTGTGTGCTTTACCTGCCAGCCCCCAAGCTCTCAAATCATCCACAGCACACCCATTAAAAACCTTAGAAGCAGGCTGAGTTACCCGTGCACCGGCATTGCAGCATCCTTTCTTTCCACTGCTCTGGACCTAACATCAGTACAAGAAGGACTGAACTATCACAGAGGCTTTACCAATAAATTCCAGAGGGAAACAGATGCTTCTTAAAACAATAGCCCAAGGTCCAAATTACAGCCCTGTCCTAGAGCTATGCAACCACACCAGGATCTTGGCTGTAATTCATTAAGTGTAATTTATTAAGACAGCAGTTTTTCGTCTCTATCAGTGTAAGAACGTGGGAAAAGTGTAATGAAAGCAAGCTGCTGGCGCTGGCCAGACCCTGCAAGCAGCCCAATGGGAGGAAGCACACCCAGCTTTATGGAGACCAGCTGAACAACCAGCCCCATAACTCCAGGGCACAGAGGCTCTCTGCTGGCAGAGTGGCACGGGACCCTGGAGGGAGGGGAATGTGGTTGCTGTTATGTACAGGAGTCAAGCTGGATGAAGAGGAAGAGCTCAGGTGAGTTAAGCAAACAGAACTTGGCTGGAAACTTGGTCTTTTCTGCCCCCAACACCTCTTCTCAGTTTTTTGTGTGGAAAGATTACATAGAAGGAAAAGGAGGTGGGATGAAAAAATTAATCCCAGGGTTACAACAGATGTGTGGTGTTTGCAGCGCACACTATTAGAAAAAGTTATAAATCCAGTCCCAAATGCTTGTCATCACTGTGCTGCCTGGGGGTTGTAACCCCTCAGATCTGTCAGTAGATGTTCTCATGACAAGAAATCCTCTAGGCTGCCTCCTCCAGTCATTTCTGGCCAAAATGAGCTAAATCAACTCACACTGTTTACAGAATGCTTTCCAAAGGCGGTCTCATTTGGCCAGAAATGGGTTAAGGATAGGTCAGAGGAGTAGTTACAGGTCTTAGGGATTAATAGCAAACTGGCAAACATCCACCCAGAGCTTGCACCAATATACTCATGCTGGCATAAATCTCTTTATTAACATTTAAAATTCACACTGAAAAGCAAGTATCCTGATGGGACATATGATGACACAGGCGTAAGCGTGGTGTTCCCACACACCAACCTACAGACCTCACGGCCACAGTTCAACAGTGAGCAGACTCCCTCCCAGCACTAACTTGGTAACTGCTCCAGCAGGAAATGCCGGATCGATTGTGTTACAGCCCTACCGATTCACCTGCAATGCATTCATCGGGCATTCTGAGCCTCTCCCTTTTCCTCCGTTCTGATGGATGATTCCCCCATATTACTGTCTGCTCACTGAAGACCCAGCTGAGAACACAACCGCCTCACCTCCACAGGACCCCACTGATACCAGCAAATGGCCTCCTCTGACAGTCTGACCCAGGAAGAGACGCAGCATGCTGCCTGGGGCTGGTGGCTGGCCTCCAGCCGAGGCACACATCTATTGCTCTTGTGACTATTACTGAACTGGGCCAAGAAAAGCTCCCACATTTTGGCACGTCTCAGATTTTCCAGTCTGCACAAAGTCATGCCAAGAACATCGACTGAAGCAATTTCTTTCTTTCTTTCAAGACTCGAATTACGCACCTAACAATATTGTAGAAATGAGGTCTGGAACAAAAAGCCAGTAATGTTCAGATATGGTTTTGCCTACAAATGGATTAGAAGCTCAAGGCTCAGCGTTAATATTCTGAACATACCGAAAGGCACTAAGTGCAGATCGCAGCAGAAACAGAAGAAATAGTCATCACTTCCAAATCTAGGAGAGGGGAAACACCATGTGAATCTTGCTTAATGCCAGGGACACAGGGGTGTGATCAACAACATCTAGAAGGGGCCAACTTCCAAAGGTGCCTTTGAGTGCAAACAGCCCACCTTGAAGCACAGCCCACCCTTCCCAGGGCACAAGAAGGTCCCAATATCCCAGGTGGTGGATCCTGCAAGCTAGCTGGTGCTCACCGCCCAGCAGCAAGGGATCTAAGAACCTCAACAGAAAAATTGTTTGAGGCATCAGTTCTCCAATGCTTTTTTGAACTTGGACTGGAATCGAACCAAAACATTCATGGGTTTGACACCTGGATCATCATCTCTGAGAGCAGCCAAGTCATTAATGTATCAGCTCAGGCACCAACCAGCCTTTACAACCAAGTTTTGAGCACAACAGCTCACGTTTATCTTGCTCTCGGTTTGTAGATGAGGACACTGAGGTTCGGAAACATTAGCATGATTACACTCGGGCCACCCTCTAGATTCTCAAAACTGGAGTATAGTAGGTGAAAAACAGGAGCTAAAATCTCAACTGAGTCAACACATTGTTAGCAACATTGGTGAAATCAGAAACTAGAGGTCAGACACATCCTTGCCATGTTTCTGCAAATCATTGACTCCAACACACTTCACTCAGAGCCTTACCGCTGCTCCACACCTGTAGATGTCCCTGTTCATTGCAGAGGAGTCGGACTAGATTTCCTTTAAGGCTCTCCTCCAACTCAAACGATTCGATGACCTTATGGATGCACTGCTGACACTTCCTTTCTACAGAGGTACCGTAAGGCTTGTTTATGGTAAAACTATTCTGGCTTTTTCAGGACAGCTCTGGAAGGGATGCACACGAACACTGACTACATTAGTACAGCATGCCTCCAGCAGGAAGTCTCTTACAACGTGACAAGGTACACGCAGATGAAACACCAGCCCACCCTACCGCTTGGTCCCTCACTTTCCTCAAGGGCTGCAACCAGAGTCGGACGGGGCCAACGCTCGTGGGTAGTTCGATGGGCGCTCCCCATCCCTCCCGCAAGGCGGGCAGAACGGCACGGGGTTAGGAGGCAGAGAAAGGCAACTCTCTGTAGGAAACCAGAAGTGTTTATACATTTTTGTGCGGAGCCAAGCTGCGATGCTGGAGGGCGGGGCCGGCCATCTGGGAGAAATATGTAGGGAGAAAAAATGTGCGCGGGAAGCCGCCCCAGCCCGTCCCCCCGCCGGGACCGCTTCGCCGCGCAGAGCACGCCCGGCCGCCCCCCCCCCCCCGCCCAGCCCAGCTTGTGTTCATTTGCTCCAAATCACTTCCACATTTCTCTGCCACAATTATCGAATATTTTCTTTCTGACCTCACTTTTACGGAGCCTGCAGCGCCGGGAATTCAGGCACCGTTTATTTTCTGTCAACAGACCTTTGGGTTTACGAGTTTGGGGGCTAATGGCTTTCGTTGCCTGAAGAAGGTCATTGCGGTAAACGAGGGGAAGGGAAAAAAAAAAAAAAAAAAAAAAAAGGAGAAAAAAGAAAGAAAGAGAAAGAAGGAGACGGAGCGGCAGGGGGCTCCCAGCCTGCGCCCGGCGCTCTCAGCCCGCAGCCCCCGTCCCGCCGGCCGCCCCCTCCTCCGGCCCCGAGCTCGCCTTGCCCGGCCCCAGCCCCGCCGCCATCCGGCCCGGGAGAGACCCGGCGGAGCACCCCTCCCCGGCCCCCGCCTACCTCCGCTCGCAGCCGGGAGACGGCCAGCAAGGCACAGAGCAGCGGGAGAGTTTTCCAGATCTGCAAGAGAGGAGCGGGGAGGGCTGGCGGTGAGCGCGGGTCGGGAGGGGACACCGCCGCCACCGCCAAACTTCCCGCCGGCCGGCCGGGCGGCCCCTCACCATGCTGCAGGCTGGCGGAAC
Source organism: Alectoris magna (assembly GCA_030625065.1). Lineage (NCBI taxonomy): Eukaryota > Metazoa > Chordata > Aves > Galliformes > Phasianidae > Alectoris > Alectoris magna. The sequence goes on from CM060560.1 coordinate 116,709,183, forward strand.
CGCCGGTGCACGAGGAGTTGCAAAAGCGCCTTCTCCGGCTCGTTCAGCAAGGGAAGGGGAAGTCTCGCCCCTCGCCCCGACCCGCCAGCCCGCGGCTCCACCCCCGGCCCGACCCCCGCCCCTACCCCCGCCCCGGGCCCGGCCCCTCCTCGGCCCGCCCGCTGCCACCGCCCCGAGGGGCCTCGGGGCGGAGCGGAGCGGGCGGCCCCCAGGAGGGGTAAGTGGGCTTCGTCCCAAAGTAGCGTGAGTGGTCCGGTCTTGGGCAGGCGGGAGCCTGTAGGCTACATACATAACGTATATTATGTATATAATATATACATAACAACATATATATAACATTAACATATATATATATAACATACAGGCTCCCTGTAGGCTGTTATGCAGGGCTACTGGGAGGTCTGCAGTCGTTACGTGAGCCCGCGTCCACAGAACGTTAGCAGAGGGAACAGGGTTGGGCCGTCCCACCTGGAACGGCAGGCAGTGGCCGTCTGCATGTAAATACATACCTGTGATCCTGTTAAGTTTCCAGCCCAGGGGCTGTAAGACAGGACCTGGCAGCACAGACTGGCTGTCCAATGGGGAAGAACCTGGTGTAGAAACAGAGTGTGAATTCATTAATTCAAAAGTCTAGTCCTTAATGTCCAAGGAGCATTTGATATATGAACACTCATTTAAGCCCTAAACAGGCTACTCTCAGGAAACAAAGAAGACGGGGTGTTGTAGTCTCTTAATGTTCAGTGCAAAAACAAGGCTTTTAGGAAAAAAAAAAAAAAGAAAAAAAACCAACATCACAATGTGTGACTTTCACATCTTATCATTTCAAAGTGGCCAAACAGGCCAAATCACTTCTGCTGTTCTTAATGCAGGGCATTTGATTATCTCCAGTATACACTGTGCGGACTGTTTATGCTGTAAACACCACAGAATAATGCCTACGGAGGTGTTACAGAACTGTGTAGATGTGGCACTGAGGGACATGGTTAGTGGGCATGGTGGGGATGATTTGGGGTTGGACTGGATGATCTTAGAGGTCTTTTCCAACTTTAATGATTCTATGATTCTAAAACACAGAAATATCCGCTGTTACAGCAAGTGACACCAGTTGTCAAGGGCTGTTCCCTTGGTTTTGAGGTCGGTTGTAACGAAAGTGACACTGCTTGTTTTGAAATCCCATCTTGCTCTGTAGCCCAGCATTCCCATATGCTATCTGCCTCCTCACCCTGCTTTCTGCTGTGCCTTGAGTGCAGGTGGGTGCTGTAGAAGATGCTGGTAGGAGGTGCTGTTATGTGCTCCCAGGACCAGAGATAATCCTGGTGCCCTGGTGGAAGGGACAAGCTCTGGAAAAGAGTTATCTGGGATGGGGCTAGCTCTGTGCTCTCTCGCTGTGCTCACTCAAGCCTGGCTATCTTGCTCTGTTTTGATTTTAGGAGTACTAATTACGCTTTCATAAAGCATCCTCCCCAGCATATTCTGCTTCTGTCTGAGGGCGGCACTGGCCTGTAAATCCAGCCTGAGACATATTCACTATTCCACTGCTGATGCTGAGCAGTGTGGGTCTCGGTGCCTACGTCGCCTTCACAACATACCTCTTTGTTTTGGAATCAGTTGATTCCCCAGACCCAGTGCAGGCAGAGGTACATCTGAATTCAGCCATTCTCACAAAGTAGCATTAGATCAGGATCATCCTGAGTCACCCACAGAGATGATAAACTGTCCACTTTTGTTCCAAACTTGCTTTCACCATTCCAAAATGTAAACTGCACAGGAGCAATGTGTACTAGCTAAGCAATAAGAATTCTATCAGGAATCTCTGCTCTTTCATGATGGACCCCCAGCAAGGGGTTTGAACCAGAAGCACTAGAATAAGGGGTTAGCAAATGCATTCACAGTTCTGGTTTTGAACTGTGGTCATACTGAAGATGGTGATTCCTTATTGCTGGCTATACAAGTAAACTTGTACTATAAAATGCTTCCAGTGAAAAGCTTTTCTATAAGGTTGAATGATGTTTGCCTGAAATTTTGAAGGTTGCAGTGCTCTGGTGGACCAAAAAAAAAGGGGGGGGGGAGGGAGAGGGGGGGAGGGGAACCATTGCTCCATGGGAAAGATATTATTCCATTACATACATTAATATTTCATCCCCACTGACACTTAGCTCCCAGTTACCACCACTTCTATACCAAATGTTTTGTTTTACATAAACGATTGCAAATTTGGGGATTCAAACATGTATGCCCAAGTGGCTGTGCAACCAAAATAAGGTAACAAGCTGTTGCTTGAGAAGTAGAGCAAATGAATCATGGACTCATACTAGTGTACATGGGTGGATACATTCTTTGTCATTCAATAAACCAAAGCTTTCTGCATTCTCGGGGCATTGTAAATATCACTCCTTTGGGCTCTCCAGTGCCTAGTAAGGATTACTCAAAAGCTGCAGCCTCTCCCTCATTACAGCATGTGCACAACATATACACCCAATGTGACTGTATAAGCCTCATTTCCTAAGGAAACCAGGCTAAACTTGTGCCAATAAATTACTTCTGAAGCTCTCGCCCATACCATGATATCACCCTCTCCACATTACTTCACTGCTGCACTTCACCCACCACCCACATCACTCACGTCTCCTTTCTCCCCTGCTGTACCAGACACACAGCCATTAACAGAGACTGTAAGGGATGAGTGTCCTTGCAGCGCTGTGCTCAAGTCAGTGAGCACCATGCCTGCAGCGTGTTTTAGATGGCCATTCAAGACACTGAGCGGTACGTAAGTAAGAAGGCAGCTTCTTACCCTTAATGTTGGGAAGAGGCAGTGGATGAAGCCCATTATCACAGGTTCACCATAGCACTGAGAGAGTAAGACTCTCAAACTGCAACAAGATGAAATGGGATAAACCTCCAGCATACATACCCAAGTGGGTGAACTACATCAGATTTAAGGTTTCTTTGACTCAAAGAGACTAGCTCAGGGAGTTACTTTGCTAACTAAACTAAAACAAAGAGGTAACTGTGGTTAACTGTGATGTGAGGATACATGACACATATTATTTAAACATCCTTTTTTACAGTGCAGTTATTTCTTATGCCTGTTTCACTTTCCTGTAATTTGGTGACCTTCCAGGCTGCATTTTGTTAAATACAGCTCTTACATTTGTGATATTTTTTTTTTCCTTCTCTTCTTTGCTCTTGTAATCATCTTTCTCACTGTGGTTCCTCCATTCTTTGCTCCTGCCTCAGCTGCAGCATTTCTACTTACCATGATTGCTTAAAGCTCTGTTTCTTTGCAGACCTGACACAGCTCAGTGCTATAGTTTTTTCCTTTCTCCCTCAGCAGATGGTCTGCATTTTGTAGGTGTTACTGGGGACACTGCCAACCGAAGGGCATACAAGTCTGGCACTAGCTGACCAAGTGACTTGTATAAAATGCATTCACTAATGGCTAATGCATTTGATGGGCTTTTGGATATTTCATTATCTAGAGCAGTAAAATGCCTAAATGCCATTGACGATCTGTCCCTTAGACTTTACCCTTGGTATCCCTTATTTAAGGAAAAATTCTTAGGTTTTCTAACCTAAAAGAGGCATAATTTTCTCACATTTTTCACCCAGGCCTTAGCATCCAGGTAAGCCACACCCAGTATCCAAAGCACAGAAGCATACCCGTGTCCAGCCCATGTAAACACAGCTTGTTCAAAGATGGCTTGCCATTCTTAGCATCTTGTGGACTTGAACTACACTCAGATCCAAGTTGTAGTGCAAGAAAGGATCACAGAATCATAGAATCATATTAAGATCATCTAGTTCCAACCCCCCTGCTATACGCAGGGACACCTTCCGCTAGACCAGATTGCTCAAAGCCCCATCCAGCCTGGACTTGAATGCCTCCAGGGAGGGAGCATCCACAGCCTCACTGGGCAACCTGTTCCAATGTCTCACCACCCTCACCACGATGTGCCATGATTTAGTGAAATGCTCCTGCTTATGAATCTGCAATTGCTGAAGAAAGCTGCAGAAATGTCTGGAGCTACTGGAACGGGGGGAAAGGACTTTTTGACTTCTGACACAGGCGTCTCACCTGTGATCTGTGACCTTCATAGGACCACAGTAGCTCCCCAGGAAGTATCAGGTAGGTCAACATGGTCAATTAGAAAATGTAACAAGGACAGATATAAAGTCCTGCACCTGGGAAGACGGAAGCAACACAAGGTAGAGAGTGCCTAGCTGTGTGTGAGGAATCTTTCCTCAAAGGGAGCTTTACTAATGCAATGGACAGTTGCTGGCAGGATAGGTCTTGAGAACGGCAACAAGTCATCCATCATGCAGGCTACGTCACAAACCAGCATACAGATACATACTGCCATGGAGATACACTTGAAGATGGAGTCCCGACTCATCTCCATACCTATCAGTGTTGCATGCATTTCACAGCACACACTGTTAAATACAACATTATTCTCCATAAGTGAGGAAACAATCATCATTCTACCTCTTCCCCATTATCTTCCTCAGTTTGCAGACATGCTTACAGAGAAATTTCTAAGGTCACTTCTGGACTTTTCTATAACGGCATGAAATTTCAGCAGCTTTGTCTTTCCTATATCACTGAACTATGATCATATACTAGACTCTGCCATTTTCCATGCAGCAAGCCCAGGCACACCATCCCCAGCAAGCTACTGCTACGCAGCAAGCAGTTGTTTACCACTGGCAAATCCTGCTTCACACCATTAAGAGCATTTTCTCCATTAGCTGAAACAGCAGTGTGTTTGTGCTCATAAATGTAGCAGGAAATCAACCCGGGGATGTCTTGAGCTCAGATGCTTATTATAATCTATCAATTAGAATGTAACGTGCAATGAAACGCAGGTCTTCCATGTGCCGCACTCGTCTCACATACCAAATACTGCTCTCACACGGGCAAGCTTAACATTTGACAAAGAGATCATGAGTGAGAACCTGCCATCCCACTGTACAGAAGGAGGCTTCAACCAAAGGTCATCACTGGCGGCTTGGCTGTGGAACTCATAGCGCTGGCCTACCAAATGCTAGAGCCAAAAGTGAGAAGAGCCAGAGGGCCTTTCATGTGCTGATTGCTCCCCTTCCCTTGTTTTTGCAGCCATGCCTTTCTCTCCCCTCCGCAGCATTTAAAACCTGCTTCAGCTCTGCTTCCAACTAAAGCTGAAGAGTTGTTTCATTGCTGGGTAGAGGGGGTACTGTGGAATAGCCTTTGGAGGATGCTGCTTCAGAAAGTGGTCTGCTGGTGAGGACAGATTGCCCAGGGATATCAGATAAAGGTGCTGGTAATTAAGGTCTGCCAGATGTCCCACAGCTGAGGTAACAGAACACCTGTGTTAATATGATATCTACAAGACATACTGGAGCAGGTGGAGTCAGGTCTTTCTCAGGCAGGGAGTGTATGGAAGCAAGATTAATGAGCCCGGTGAGATCTGGATGACCTTGTGTGGAGATAGTTGTGTGCCTCAGCACCATGCAATCCAGTTGTGACAAATGGGAGCTCAGAGACCTCCAGGGTGAACCTCTGCACAGCAGCTCTGGCTGGGGATGTCTCCTAACTTCAAGGTATCCCCAACCCATTCAAACAATAGCTCCAGCATGTCCTGGCTTTCAACGCCATTACAGAACTGTCAGAGCATCTCAAACTCACTCACTGTAGCCAACTATTCCTTACCCTTACACTATGTTTATACAAAAACATCTCCTAGACTGCTTGCAGGTCAAGCCTATGGCCCATAGGGCAGCTGTTCTGAGGTTCTTCCACCCACACTCTAAGTAATGGTGCTAGCTATTTCTCATCCTTCAAGCATGGGCAACCTGCTAGCACAGAACATGCTCAAATACGTTTAGCTATTTGTCCCATACCTCAGCAGACCCTGAGATGATTGCTAGAAGGCGTTTAGGAATTTCACTGCCTGAGATGTGTTTGGGTCATGTGAGTCGTGCCTGGGTCAGTTGGGACTGGGTGTGGAGCAGCAGTTCTGTGAATCACCAGGCATCTGTGAGATTGGGAGGTGAGGTCTACACAATCTTACTGAACTACAGACAGTTGAAGTATTCAGGACACAGATTTGGGGTGGCTGTTCTGGTCGTCCATGAAAAAGCTTGAGAGTTGGCAAGGTGAGTCTGGGCATCTGATCTAGGACACAAGCATTACCTCAGGACTTTTATGAAATGAGAAACTGTTCCATTAAGCAAGAAAAATGTGCAATGTGTTAGTAAATACAGCTCACCCTAGAGACCAGCTCTTGTCATTGCTTAGCAATGTTATGAAATCATACATTCTCCTCCCAGCATTGGGCTAAGCAGTGGAAACCAAAGGGTTTTGATTTTCCCCCACACAGAGGCACGATGCTATCATTCCAGTCTGAGCTATCATTCCCCAGGAGATGATAAGCACCCTCAGCTGTACCGCAGAGGTGGCAAATGTAGTTGCTGAGCTCCTGCAAGTCAGGCTGTTACGTTATGTTTTAAGTATAGATAAAATGCTTGACTTCAGATATCTGCATTCGAACATGTTGGCCTTTAATTGCTGCAGCCAGGTTGTCCCTGTGGGTCAGGATTTATGCCAGACCTTTTACGTGCAAGAACAGGATAAATAGCTGTACACAAAGCTGTAAAGAAAGCTAATCCAAAAGAAAAGGTCATTGATTGCAATCTGCGTGAGAAAAAGCTTTTGGACTGGAAGCGTTAGTGACAAAAGACAAAATGGATAATTTGTTGTTATTGCAAGCTGGACAACTTCTCCCAAGAGAGTAGAAACTTGAAGACTGGGATGGAGAGCTCTGATGTTGTGCTACCTTCTCAGGGCCACTGCAGTGCGGCAGAGAGACTGCTGAACTGTTTGATGACATGGCAGAGGGGAAGGCAGATTCCTTTCTGGCAGCACAACAGGCTGTGATAGATGAACAAAAGGAAACGACAAAAGGTCTGTAAGAGGACTTGGAAAGGGGGACAGGCAGGTTCCAGCTAAAGGGCACAGATTCAGGAAGGCCTGCTCAAGGCAGAATAGCTGGCTTAGCAGTTTTGGCTCCTGTTGGTACCTCTCCTGGTTGCATGTCCCAGCTGAATAGGAAGCATCATTTGTCTCAACAGGTAGGTGACGTATGCTAGGCAGGATGGAGCCGTGCCTTATCAGCTCTGTCCCCATGCAAAGCTGTATGTGGTGTATGCTAGATCTGGTGAGAATCTCTGGGGCCAGTGTACCAAGAGGCCTTTCACACTGCCCCAATCCTCATGAAATCCAAATCTGTCAAAGGCGTGGCTGAGTTTGTTTCGCCCCTGGAAATGACAAATTAACATTAGCTGTGAATCTACATTCCTTTCAGCCATTTATGGCTTTTTCTAAGCCATGGTCCCTGGAAAAGCCGGGCCTGTTTGTCAGCGAGACATTCCAGAGAAAACATCATGTGTTCGGTTCACAAAGTGAAACAAGAGCTTTGTTCTGCATGCTTTCCCCCCCCTTTTCTGAATGAGGCAGTTTTGTCCAGGGATTACAAGCCAATGTTCCAATCCTTCACAGACGTTTCCCATTATCGGTGCTGCCTCTTGTCCTCCAAACCATTTTCCACAAGACTTCTGTAACTTAGGCTTGGAAACAAAGCCAGGAGCTTTGAAGAAAGGACCCTATTCCAGACTGCTGACAACACCAAAAAATGCTGCAGGGTGTTGCTGGGACCACCCAGACTGAAGCACCCTCAGCAGGGGAGCAGCTGGAAAAGATGCTAGTGGTGAGAGGAGGCTCACTAAATGCTGTACAGCCATTTAAACAGCTTGGTAAATTAACTTTGATGAGGTATAATTGCACTGTGCAGAACTAGTTAAAGACTGCTGGTAGACAACTGCGACTGATAATTAACTGCAGCATACTGCAGAAAGGGTCCTTTTGTTTCGTCTCTGAGACCTCCTCACAATCAGTGAGACCCCAGAATCTGGGAGGCCAAATTACCCCTGCTGTGGAAAGCTACTGAAGTGGGTTGGATGAAGGAAAGGAAAAAAGTGGGGCTTTTTCTTTTCATTCTTCTTCTCCCCCTCAAAGCATCATCCTCTTCTCAGTGGAGCTGGACCACCTACTTACTGCACAGACTCAAACAAGTCCCTTCCAAACAGAAACCACCAAATGGCACAGCATCAGGCTCTGTTCCATGGATCCCCTTCCCACTGAGCTCAGCCGCAGCAGGGTTCATTAGGATGGATGGGCCCCAGCAGCCTCCTCGGTGTTGCCATGTTTGTACACTCACTCCTTTGGGGTATTCAGAGATACTTTTCTGAAAATTTACAGAGAAATGCAGTAATTTAATCAAAGGCAAGACACCTTGAATTGATTTTCTGACCTCAGTACAGACCCTGGTGCACATTCTGTTCTTTTAAGCCAGGCACTAGTGAACTGAAATAGAGCTATCAGCCACTCTGAGAAACTTCCTGAAGCTGGATAGATCTTGAGTTTAGATAGCCTGAATCAATCCCTGAGACTCTGGCAGTATGGCCTACAGAACATTGACAATTAGCTTGAATTTAGGCTATGACTCCAAATTAGGAGTTACAGACATGATAATATTTCGTATTCGGTACTTAGCGTAAACTCTCTACAACTCTAACACTGACTGAAAATACATAAATAACACATTCTTTCTTTCCTACAAATTTTTCCACTTTCATTTCTTTCATTATTGTGAATAAATATGCATTTGACAGCACAGAGACACCTCCTGCTCCTGTTCTCCTGTTCTGATCAGCATAAGGTTGTTTAAAGGCCTCTTCTCTTTATTTTTGAGCACGGACACAGCAAAAAGAAGGAAAACCTGGCAATTTTAGCAAAGACTAATGGTGTACTGTTTCACCCAGCTGATTTACTCTCCCCTTTGGGGCTCATATCTATCCTTCCTTTTCTTGCAAACATTATACTGCAATGGTAAACAAAATTAAAAACAACTTAGTTACATCGTTCAGTCAGAGCAAAGATCAGGCAATTTCCCTAAAGCCATCGTGATTTTTCTGTGGCTGCCAAGATACGCTGCTCAAGTGAAATCTGTTCTGAACAGATGAGACACTCTGCTAAGGAAGCAATGGATTAGTTGTCAGCTCACACATGTTAAAGTAGAGATACCGGATGCCCAGGGAGAGATATCAGCTTTTGCAACCAAGAAGAAAGAAAAAGGGACAGGGAAAAGGCAAAGAAACATTGATGTTTGAAGAAACATGACAGAACTGAGGCAGATAAACTGGGAAAATTCAGATCTGGAGGGATGCATCAAAGAGTGCTAAGACTGAATGGGTGATAAAAGCCATGGAAAGAAAATAATTTTAGAAATGTTATCTGCCCTTGAGTGGGAAGTTGATACCTAGTCATGTAAGAGAGTAATTAATAGAAGAGTGTTTCTTTGGTGTAAGTTGCACATGACTGCCTGCATGGCATGGTATTCTTCTAAAAAATTTGTGTTTATTTGCATTTCAATGTCTTTTAATCACTGCTCCTGGTAGTAAAAATTAGGGTTGAGGTCGTAGTGTCCTTTCGAGTTGCGGAATGAATATCCAAGAGATCTTTACAAAACCATCTGCAAAGCACCTTCCACAGCAGCTTTGGACCAGGAGCTGCCTCTCTCCTGGGAGGACTCTTCTGGCAACACATTTCTTAGGCAGTTTATAGGGGTCCAAAATTGCTTTTGCATATAAACAGAGGTTTAGCTTCTCTGGATCTGAGATGCTGAGCTGTGCAGACAGCAAGACAGCAGAGGGCACACTGCAGTCAGTCACTGCAGGTACAGGATATCTCAAAACAGCCTGCGATCAGATCACACAAAAAGCATACACAGATGTCTTCTGAGATGCTGTTCAGTAAGAAGATCAACGTCCTGATGCTTTGAAGCATTTCAACTTGGCAATGTTCTCACCCGTCCTTTCAGAGTTTTTCAGAAGACAGTAAAAACATGAAAACAACAGCAACAATAAAATCCCACGCTGTGTTATCAGATGGATAACTACCAAGGGCAACAGCAGGGCTGGAGCCTTTACCAAAAGAGATTAAGCGGCAGCCTTTAAAATGGGCCAACACAAGGAGAGGATGCTGCCCATGTACCTAGTGTGTCCCACAGATCACAAAGGAGTGATGCTGTGCAGGAACAGACCCTGGAAGCAATTAATGACCGCGTGACCCGGCCTTGTGTTCCCAGTCAGATTCCTTCATTCCTGCCTTGCCTTCTTGTTCCCCATGGCTGGTTTTTCTTTCAAGTCCCCTTTTCCCTCTGGTCAGTGTCTCTGCTTGCTTTGTTAACTCAGTCTCCAAAGCACCTGCCAACCTGAGCCCTGAGGCCCACCCTCTCCTCTTCTCTCTGGCATTCCCCAAGACATCCATCTCCTGCTTCCAGTCTCCCTTCTCAAGCTCCTCAGGCAGTCCAAGGTCCCTCCGCCTCAGCTGCTTCTAACTATGTCCCTCCACTTATAGTCCGTATTCTACCATTTCTGTCCTACATATTCCTGGTCACTCCATGCCACCCAGGGTCACTGACTTCTCTCTATTTGAGCGTAAGGAGACTAGTTCCAATATAACTCCTTTAATTCCTATCCTGTCCCTGACACTCTGTTCTGCATTGAAGGTAAATGCCCTCCCTTCTCTAAACTGCTTTTGCAACTGGCAAAAGCAACCTAGGAGTACAGAAAGGACAGGCTCCCAGCCTCCAACTGCAAATCAAATGGGTAAACTTGTCCATCTTGTGAAGAAACTTATGCTGATGGCTTCTGCCCTCCAAGATGTGAGGTGGCACCTACACACCCACCCAGGGTGCAGGAAGTGCACAGGAAATCTCAGTGGCCTTCAGCTGATATGATGACATAGAGACAAGCCATTGGCTCAATTTTATCGTCTCATTGTTGATTACCTTTCAAATAAAAATACTGCTCTGTTGTAGAAAGGCCGAATTTCAGTGTTCGTGTATTGAAATGTAACAAAGCACTTAAGACAATCATCTGTGTATCCTTGGGAAAAGCAATGGATTATCTCCAGGTAAATTTACATCTTTGGGTTGTTTCCTCATGGGAGACAGGAAAGGCTGTGAAACATGGTGGTTGCAGTCTAGCATTCCTAATGACAGAAATTAGCATCAGCTTACATTCCTTACAGACTGATAAGGTTGCACTAAAACTTCCCATCATCTCCAAGCCTTTTAGAGTGAAGAAAACTCAAGCTAAGGCCATTTGTTTCCCTTTCCACACTGCTGGTAAGACTGATCCCGGTCAAAATAAAGGCAGAAGGAAGTGGGCTGTAGCTGGGAAGGCTGAATACAGCAGGAAGAATTAAAACTTGTGGCTGAAGAGCTTGGCTAGGGCTAGGATAGGGAAAAGGCTGAGAAGGTAAGGACAGACATTTTGTGGAACATACTGGACCCTGTCTGAAAACTGACTGATACTTTTCTACTATATTTCCTGCAGAAGAAAAAACATTCCAACAGGCACACTTTTATTCCTTAAAAATGTGGTTGATGGTGCCAACAAGACAACCCCTGTCTTACAGTGTATTACAAAACTGTGTCAGCTCCCAACTGCCAAAAACTCACCGTTTGTACTGAAATTTTCCGTTCTTGCTCTCTGCCTCAGACATGTACTTCCTTTTAAGTTCTTACAGAAATAGCATCGTTGCTTTCTGAAGGAGGGCTTGGGAAAGGAATGGTTTTAACAGCACAGACTTGTTTTTCCAACCATTCCAGAAAGGGGTAGAAATTCAGAGAGCTGTAACAAGAGCTTTAGATTACAGAGAGGAGGCATCTCCTTCATTTTTTTTTCTCTTGGATCCTTGACTATGTCACGCCCCTCAAGAGCTTGTGTTTGAATTTATCAGCACAAATACTAGTCTTTTTGAGCTACAGCTACCTGATTGCTTTTGGCTAACTGGTAGAAAAAAAACAAACAGGAGAACCTGGTTAAAAACTGTGGATTCCGATTCCACTGATTTTACAGAGGAGTTCACACTCCTAAGTCTTGGCAGCCCCACACATTCCTTAAGATAAAATAAAAAACTCCTCCCCCTTCATTTAGTGACTTTCCTTTTTTACTTTTCATACTTTCAGTGTTGCAGCAAGACTATGAAATCTGGCAGGATGCTTAAATCAGGGTGAGAAATACAACTTTTTTTTTTTTTTTTTTTTTTTTAATGTAGTCTCAAGAAAATCTGTTCAGATTTTGGGTTGAAGTACAAAATGTCACAAATTTTCACTTCCCATCTGTGATTGGCATAGCACAGCTTGCAGTTCTGGCCACTTGCCATAACTCCCTGACAGCTTTACTGCCATGTGCAAGTCCTGGCCCTGTGTCTCATTCTACCACTTTCCAGAGAGCTTTACTCCAGCTGATCTGTTGCCAGCAGGGAAGATGTGGCCAAATGTGATACAGGAAAACTCTATGATGGCTGATGTCTAGGTGCGTATGTATTTCTCCCAAAGCAAAACACTTGTTGGATTACTGGAAAATTGGCCAACTTGGGGAGTTATCGACTAGATGGGTAGACTACAAAGTGGGAGAAGCGGGATGGACAAGTGGGCTCAAAATGTAGCAGTCAGTGTTTCAAAGTCTACTAGGAAGCCAATTGCAAGTAATATTAATTCTGTTAATTCTGGGACCAGTATAATATAATATACTCATCTAGAGTGTGGAAAAGGAGGCAGAGAACACCTTAAAGAGTTCACAGATATCAAACTCAGAGAAGTGGTAGATGCACTGAAGGGAATGGCTGCCTTAATAAGCTGGAGAAGCAGGCTGGGAAAAACTGCATGAAGTTCAATAGTGATAAAATGGGGGTCTTGCGAAGCCCCCATTCCCAGTGCAGGCTGGATCCTTTCTGCCTAGAAGGCAGCTTTGTAGAAAAGGGCCTCAGGCTCCTGGTGGACAACTAGTTGACAATACCCAGAAGTATGTCTTGGCAGAAACAGTCTAAATGCATACTGGACTGCAGAGGCAAGAGGGCAAACCTAGGGGAGTGATCATTCCCTTCTGTCCAGTGCTCATGAGGCTGCATCTGGGACAGTTTCCAGTTCTGGTCTTCCCTGATCATGAGAGATATTGATATACTGAGCTGGGTCCTCCAAGAAGGTCAGGTATCTGAAATACGTAGAAAGAGAGGCTGAGGGACCTGAATTTGTTTGGCCTGGAGAAGAGAAGGTTGTAGGGGACCTAATGGCTATCTCAGACTACAGAAGAGGCTATGAGAAAGCCAGGCTCTCCATAAAGGACCAGATTGAAAGAATGAGAGGAAATGAACACAGATTGCAGCAAAGGAAATTCCAGCTAGACTTAACACACACACGTACAAAATCCCATCAGCAGAGCCAAGGGGAGTGGATCAGAATTGAGATTTTAGGACTCATTGGAACATGAGCAACCTTATCTAACTTTAGAATTAGGCCTGCTGGGAATGAGGGAATGGATTTGAGACTCAAGTGGTCTCTTCTTTCCCAAGCTGTCCTCTGATTCTGTGAATACATTCAGCAGTAGCACTTCATAAACAATAGGAGTGACATTTGCTTAAACTTACCTTCATGGTTGGTGACTGGCACATCGTTAAGTTTGGGTAACCTGTAACTCAATGCTACAAAACCACTCAGCTCCCACTGTCCTGAGCACTCAACTTGTAATTGATTAAAGCATCTTGACTTGCAGAAAGGAAATATAGAGTATTCATCATTCTTCCCTCTTACATGACATCCATTCTGGGTATTTGGACCCTCTTGCTCACAATCTCTGTTTCCTCAAATCAGTACTGGAGACATCTGAGCCCTCCTGCTGAAGTAGTGCATTCTCTGGGAGCTCAGCCTGTAGATATCTGTTGGCCAAACCCTTCAAAGACAAGTGCAGCAGGCCTGATGGTAATGGAAGTCCTCACAAAGGAATTCCTTAAATCTCATGAGAGAGTTTACATTTCTCAGTGTCTTAAACAACAGACCTTAGGAAACAAGAAAAGCCTCAGGAAGCACTGCTACATTTAGCCCTGGTTGGGCCAGAACTCACTTGTTTTTTCAAATGGAGATTGAATATGATGTTGGTTACCTAGATATCAAGTATGAGACCTAGAGTGCACAGTCCTGCTGCCATCTTTCTGCCCTTGCAAAATCATTTCAATTCTGTTGAGATGGACCAATAATAAAATGGCAGCTGTCACAGACAAAAAGAACAGTTCAGCGATCAAAGGGAAAGCAACACCCTTACTTCTTTCTTCTGACACCTGTAGCAGGTGAATAGCTATTCTTGCTTCAGTGCTTTTTTTGCCCTCTCACGGAGGTGTGGGAAATCTGAAGCCTGCTTCATGCTGATTTGTCTGAAACAAACAAACAAACAAACAAACAAAACCAGAAGAGTTGGCAAAGTCATTCTTTTGTCCTTGATTCTAGATGGGTCAAATTTTTTGGTCTGAAACTCTATTTCTTCTTGGAATTAATGGATGTCTAAGTCCTGACAAAATCAGAGACTGATAGTCGCACATTAAACACCCAGAGTCTTGCGTTGTCTTAGCTGCGGTTGCCCACAGCAGTGATCAGCATTTAATGAAGATAACATTTCAAGCTGCCCTCCCACTCCTTGGTTCATCTACACAGATGTACAGATGTACATGTACAAGGGGAAACTGGATCCCAGAATCACTTTCTGTGTCTCTCTTAAAACTTACCTCCCCATCTTTACATCCCCTCTACAAATAAAAGAGCATAGGTCATAACATATACTGATATTTGATTCAAAAAAAGGGGCAACAGGAGGAGACAGTGGACAGAAGAGGGAGAGCTTGTTACTGCATTTAAACTCTGTTTCATTTCATGAGCACAACACTTGCTGGTGACAGTGTTTCTAAGGCCAGCTCAGAAACTGTCAATCATAATATGTATGATCTTGTATAGCAATTCAGTGCATGTCTTCATCAAGTGCATTTTGTTGGCAGCTCCGCCCATGACAGGGGAGTTGAAAGTCGATGATCTTTAAGGTCTCTTCCAACCTAAGGCATTCCATGATTTTATGAGTCTGTGATCAATAGCTGGCTTCCCAGTTCCTCACAACCCCATGACACATTAATCACACAATCAGCACATGATGTTCCAGGGACTTCTCCTAAACCACCTTACTCCACTGCCTTTCTCTGAAGAACTGCAGGCATCATTCTATACCGAGCGAATATTGTCTTTGTGGCATTTGCCACAGCGCAAGAAAATTTGTAAGCTAACAGGGTAGCTAAACAAGACCTAACTTCTAATGATAAATCACAATTAGCAGGCTGTGGTATCTCTTGTATTGAATGCATCGATTGTCAGTTGCTGCCAATAACACAAAAGATGATTCATTCCTTGCGGTACTGTTTCCACTTGGGCAACAGCATCTGATATTTCCTTCTACTTGAGCTTTCAAGCCATGACAAAAAATGATATTTACTTTTTATTTTCTTTCTGCAGAGCACTATAGCAAAATGCCCTTACCAATCCTTTTTTTTTTTTTCTTTTTTTTTTTTTTTTTTCAGGTTTGCTGTATCCATTTGGCTAGGAATCACTGTTTCTCCTTATCCTTCAGCCTCAGTCTTGTCTCTGCAGACAATGTTTTTTTTTCATTCCAAGAGTCTGCAAGAGCCAAGGGAGCTTGTTATTCTTGCACAGGTCAGTCTGCTTTCTTTGTTTCCTTTTAAAATCCAGCACGTCCCACACTCTGCTTTGCTTGCTGTTTCTAATAATTTATTTGTAGACACTGTTCAGTGTTGGACTATCAGATGTATTTCTTCCACATATTCTTCCTCCATTTTTTCCCCTATTCTGTATGAAATTTCAAGAAACAAAAATACACTAAAGTAATTTGTCTTCCCCTGATTATTTTTTCACTTGCAGGTCAGATCCTTCTGATTTTAGAATTATGTGCTGATGACCTGGTGGTACAGAAGCTTGAGGCTTGTGAAGAACATTCTGGAGAACTGTGATTTGCTTTCAATCTTAGCCTGTGGTCAAGCATATGACAGAGAAAATTCAGACAATCGGACAATGGCAAGGCAATGCTTTTCTAGGAATACAGTTTTGCAGCATTGACTTCAGCTCATCTGTATGCTACCATCTTCCTAGTAGCTTCCTAGCTATCTAGCTATCTGGAGTGGTATTTTCCTTACTTTTACTATAATTGAGCCTGATTTCAAAGCAACTGCTGTGGAGGTCTTGCTGAAGGTTTACTTGTCACAACCCCTTCTTAGCCTTCCTCATTTATACCCTCCCCCAGACTGTAAACTGTGCATTTATACTCCTCATGGTATAAATCTTGATAGATATGTCAATATTCCTTGTGCAGTTGCTGACTTTGAGGGGGAGGTTGCTGTTCATTAGCTGGTTTTTTGTTGGGGTTTTTTTTCATTTTGAATAAAATCTGATGCCTTCTCTTTCTGCAGTGTGGCCAAAATAATTCGGATCCTCTGTGTGGATTTGCATTTTGCCATGGCTGAATTTTAGATTGCGTTTTCTGCCTCTTATAGGCAATGCTATTAGGTTTTTTGGTCATGTTTCTCTCTGGATCTGTCACGCATGAGTATGTCATCAAGAGCAACTCCTGCTCTTCACAGTCTTTGTGTTATTTTGTGAATCGTTCAGGGCATATCTTCAGGATAGACAGTATTTTAAGAGGCAGCCGCTTGAAGTGCTGTCTTCTTGCACTCGTCAACATGCCACTTTCCTGGGCCAGCCTGAACTGCTGGTGCCCAGATTGAGTGTTTAGTACAAAGAGTATGTTTGCTATATAGTGCAGACAGGTGATCTCAGCTAGGGTCTGTAAATAGCACTGTTTTCTCTTATTGCTTTCTTTGTATCTCAGTAGCCTACGCAGCTATAGATTATAATTACGTTTCTCTCTTTTCTTGTGATTACTATGCATAGTCATTCTGATGCTTCCACCATGCACTCAGTTGTCCTCACTTACAGCACACATTCTGCTCTCCAGTCCTTTCTCAGTCTCACCAGTGCTGGATGCCACCATGTATGTGCCACTGACTTCATAATTTTAGGTAGCTGCTTCTCTATTGCAGGGAGAGGATGTGCAGGTATGGAAATCCCAAGGGAATCCAGGATGTCACCCTCAGCAATTCCTCCTGATCCAGTTTCTTTGCAGAAGGCGAGAAATTAATTATTCATCATCTCCAGCCACAGCACAACTCCATTGCTAGGCAAGTGCCACTTCCACAGCCTGGCAACCACATGGCAGGGAGCAGCAAAGCTCAAAGTGACTCCAGTCTCATGGTGGTTTTCATCAGGTGG
This sequence comes from Alectoris magna, assembly GCA_030625065.1. Taxonomy (NCBI): domain Eukaryota; kingdom Metazoa; phylum Chordata; class Aves; order Galliformes; family Phasianidae; genus Alectoris; species Alectoris magna. The sequence continues at coordinate 116,726,444 of CM060560.1, forward strand.
ACCAGGCTGTGCTTTTCCTTTAGACTGTCTCAGGAGGCAGTTGGCCTGTGCCCTGATGAGAATATACAGCATCACCTCTGTGCCTCATGGGCCCTGCTGTGAGAATTACACGTGGCTTATTGCTTTTCTCCCGTGCTGTGTCAGGAAGAGTGCAGTGCTACTGCTGCTGAATTACTGTCCTCATTGCTATTCTTTAGTCATACACACAGGGAGTGCCAGGTGCCTTTCTGGCTGCTTGAAGAAGCAGTTCACACCTGCACTCCTGAGAACTAAGCCTGCTTGTTGCTTTGTGTGATGCAATACATGCACCAATGTCCTGCCAATGTACCTTTGCTACCTGCTTCTCTTTCAATGCTGAACATTGCCGAGGCTCTGCTCTTTCCCTCTTCTCTCAGCAGCATATGACTGTCTGCTGTCCATGTTTTAAGCAGTACTGCCCCATGTTCAGCACTAGTAGGATTTTCTCAATGCCTGTGCTCTCTGAGCTCTCCCTGTTCAAATGCTAAATGGTTCTTCATTACTGTTTTTCTTTGTATCCCTTTCTGGCTTGGTCCTGTTAAGATCTCTTCCATCCCTACGATGTGAAATCAGCTTTTGTTATAGCCTCAGCTATCCACTCACTATCAGTCCCAGCCTGCCTAGGACTTTTTTCCTAGAAAACTTGTGTTTGTGCAGAAACATTTTCCTTTGTAGAGCTTCCATACATGCTCTGTTCCTCTATAGATCATTCTGTCACCCTGTGTGCCCTTAGTTCCTCTTCAGTTCCCACTGCTCACAAAAGGCTCTGCTCCACCCCATCTCTTTTGCTGTCTTTCCAGAAATTCCCCAATCCCTTGCTCTGCTCCCCTCTGCTACTTCTCCTCCATCCTTGCTTCTTTCCCACCATACCCCCCACATCTGCACTCTGCTCCTCTCAGGTCAAGCAGCCTTGCTGTGTTTGCATTGGCCTCTCCCTTGATGCCCACAAGGAGGAAGCCAAACAGCTGGCTCGGTCAGGAGATGTGGGTTTGAAATTTTTCAGGCTGAGTTCTGATTTCCGGTTTCTCAAGCACTGAAGTGAGCTTTTGTGCTTCATTGGTCTCTCTGTACTGGAAACTGGACTTCTCATCCCAAACAAGAAAGCTCAAGGAAGTCTGTGAAGATCAGGGTCTGACTCCTTGCACAGACTTCTTCCATGCCCCAGTAAGATGAGTGTGCATGCAAGAAAACAAGTGAGGCAATGCTCATTCTGAATTACTCCTCCCTTTGCTCCAAAGGAAGCTACAACATCACAGCAACACAAGATGGCTCAACATGTCCTCTTAATGTAGTTTTCGAAACATGGGATTTACTGGAAGTGTCGCACCATCTCAAAGGACATCTAACTGTAGGTCACCACTAACAGGCTAAATCCTGCTCCTGCACTCCTGCAAGCTCTCTCCCCAGCATTGCATACCACAGCAGTGAGTCAGACCACCAATTCATCCACTGGACATGTTCCTTGGTTTACTTCCAGCCAAATAACCAAGCCTATTTGAATCACTCAGCAGCCTCACTTGCAAGCCCATGTGGGCCAATAGGAGGTGGTCAGAAGTCTGAGAGGGAGTGGTAGAGGTGGAGAAGTGGCATGGTCCCTTTTGGCAGCACTCCAGCAGCAGATTAGCTAAACAAGACCATGCACACTGGGAGAAATCAGTGAAGGGCTGCTACTGGGCTTCTTTTCATAGAATCATCAAATCACCAAGGTTGGAAAAGATCTTCAAGATCATCCAGTCCAACCATCCACCTATCATCGAAATTTTCCACTAAACCAGATAAGTCACTCAATCATAGAAGGAGATGAGGTTGGTCAAGCAGGACCTGCCTTTCATTAACTCATGATGGCTGGGCCTGATCCCCCGGTTGTCCTGCACCTGCCTCAAGACGACCTGCTCCACCACCTTTCCTGGAATCAGGGTCAGGCTGGCAGGCCTGTGGTTCCCCAGATTCTCCTTACATCCCTTCTTGTAGATGGGAGTCACCTTGGCAAGCTTCCCATCCTTCAGGACTTCTTCAGTTGATCAGGAATACTGGTAGATGGCTGAAAGTGGCTTGGCTATCACCTCCACCAGCTCCCTCAGGTATATCCCATCTTGCCCCATGGACTTCTGGCAGTCCAGGTGGAATAGTAGGTCTCTAACTGTTTCCACCTGAATCATGGGGGGAGTTATTCTGTTCCCCATCTGAGACTTCCAGGTAAGGGGGTAGAATATCCTGAGGATAACTGGTCTGACTTTCAAAGGCAGATGTAAAGAAGGGATAGAGAACCTCAGCCTTTTCCTCATCCTCAGTGGTCATGTTCACTGCTGCATCCAACAAAGGATGGAAATTCTCCTTAGCTTTCCTCTTACTGTTAATATATTTGTAAGAAAGTTTTTTTGTTCTCTTTTACCCCAACGGCCAAGTTGTGTTCAAGCTGGGCTTTTGCCTTTCTGATTTTCTCCCTGCATATCCTAACAACTCATTTGCACTCTCCCCAAGTTGCCTGTCCCTTCTTCCACAAGAGGTAGATTCTCTTCTCCTGGAGCTTCAGGAAAACCTCCCTGTTCATCCATGCTGGTCTTCCCCACCGGCTCATCTTGTGGCACAGGGGGCAGCGTGCTCCTGCATCCTTAAGACTTCCTTCTTGAGGAGCATCCTGCCGTCCTGGACCTCTTTACCCTTCAGGGCTGAATCCCAAAGAACCCTCCCTACCAGAGTCCTAAACAGTTCAAAGTCTGCCCTCTGGAAGTCCCCGCTGGTCCCCTTCTGAAAAGAGGCCAATTTTGCTTGCCCCTTTATCAGCCTGATGATGGTTGCAGACCTTCTGCCTTGCAGGGCTAGATTCAGATATCTTTCTTTCTTAGTCAGACTATCAGGGGACAAGCAAATTAGGAAGTTTAAAGGTAATTACTCTCAGAAGCCTGATCAGATAAAAAAATGTACCCTCTGGCTTTGCACACCTGAAGTCCAGTGTTAGTAACAGCAAATATGGACCAATAGGCATAATACAAATAACAAATAAAAGCACCAATGAGGTCTGGCTTTGTTTTGTTTATCTAGGGAAACTACTCAAGACATTGTCTTGGTACTGGTGTAAAATGGGTGTAAACTGAGAGCAGAATGAAGCCCTGTGAGTCTAGATCTTACTTCATGCAAGAAAGGTTGTTCAAGAGGAGCTCCTTCCTGAAATCAGAAGAAAGTAATTGTATTGCTTGGCACCTGCCCAAAGTGATTTCATTTTCTGTTGGGGATTAAGATGCATTAATAGCCTGAGGACAGCATTTTCCTTGCCAAAAATGTCTTTCTTCCCTCCCCTGATTATTTTAAATATGAGAGCTTGCAGGTCAGGGGTGAACACCCAGCAAGTATTACTTGAACCATCAAATGAAAGTGCAGCAGTATCATTTTCTCTCAAGCAAACACTGAGTTAATTAAAATGTGCATTCTGAACTTGGCAGATTTCACATTTTTCATAAGAAAAGTACAGGTCTGTACATTGAAAAGGCAGACTAAAAATAACCAGAGATATGACACCTGAATGGCAGTCTTTAAGACTTTAAGCCACACTGAAAGTTTTTCTGGCAAAATGCTATCTCCAAGACTGCCATTTACCCTCAGCCCGCTCTCTACCCCTGAGTAATATAGCAAAGCTGGCAAAAGCCTTCATGTAAATGTGATTATGCCGGCCAGAAAATCCTTTCAGCAGCAGAGCTGTGCTCTCTTTGGGGAAATGGCATAACCTACATGGGCCAAAGCACTCCTGCTAGCTGAATAGTGCCCCACAAGGGAACAAGGCCAGTACAACAGATAATGCAGTGAAAAATGTTTCTAGCACTTGGAAGCCCAGGCCTGCAGACATCAGCTGCCAGGCTTCTGCCACCAGCTCACGGCTGCCTGTTTGTCTATAGCAGGCTCATGATAGCAGGAGGCTAATATACCCCTATGTACATCTCTGTATCAACTTGGAAGAGCTACACAGGTCTCCCTTCAGGTTTTGAGAGGGAAATGAGTCCCCACAGAGGCGGAATGCACAGTGGGACTGGACAGATATGGGGCAAGAAACCTGAAGGGCCCAGTGCCACCAGAGCTGATGCCAAATAAAAGTAGCAGCGTGTTGACAGAGCCAAAGCAATTTTTCTTCAAGATTTTGTGCAAAGGATACTGCAAAGGTAGAAGGAGAACAGCACTTCTCTTGAATACCACATTAATAAGTGTCTGTACACAGACTGAAGGTTGACTTACCCTTTCTCCCCCTCCAAAACTCCTTTCTCTTGATCTATTCTTATATTCCAAGTTCAGTTGATTTGTGTAGTGACACACAAGTATGAAATTTTCCTTCTCTTCACTGTTCTTGTCATTCTCCAGCAGAGTGATCTGAAAACACAAAGTCACTTTAGTCATCTGAAAATACCAGGCAAAATGTTTTCATTCCTACCTGTGTGAATCTGGGACAATCTCATATGCTTCGGTACACTTGTTTGATAGCTGAAGGAAACCAAATAGCAAGCTGTAAAGGCTGTGAGGGTTGGCTGGCTTTCTGCACATATAAAACAGTTTAAGAGCAAAAGGCTTTTTTTTTGTTGCACAGTGAGATGATGTGGACTTCCTGCTTAAATTCAGCCCTCAGCTCTAGCATGGGGAAACAGGAGGGATCCTTATAAAGACGTTCCAGTAAGTGGAGGTGAGGAGTTCTTGCAGTACCTTGAAACAGAGACATAGTAAATCTCTGATTAACTATTTGTCTAGGTTTGCATTAAAGAATAAAACATTTGTGCAATGTGCAAAACATTTGTAATTCTGGGCTCAGTAGTTCCTAACTTGGAGAACAGGCTGGTTTGCCAACAGATACATTTCTTAATTCTCTGTGTAGGCAGAGAAGAAGGGTAAAACTCTCCCAGTGGTATGTGAAATCTGCCTTCAGTGGAGGCAGGATGGCCAGCAGCACACCATGCCCATCCCAAGGGAACTGCCAAATGACAATGGGGCTATAGCAATCATGGGAGGATGAGGGAATGGCTGCCACACAGACCCTGCACTTCTGAGACTGGTTGAGACCACAGAATGTATCTGACATGGGTCTGAGCACAACAGCATGGACTGGGCTGACAGCTGCTTTGCGCCAGGAGTCAGGCAGGTATTCCATCCTCATCTTTCTGAGCAGGAGCTCTATAGGATGACTTCTGCAGTACAGGTAGGTGCCAGATACCATTGTGATCCCCAGTGAGATGTTCTCTTGTGTCTGCCCTTGCCTCCACAAAGGAAATAGGAGCATGTGTGGTGGAATCTGCAGCATCTATTATGCATTGAGTGAATAATAAGGAAGTGTTTGATTTTCGTCTAAAGACATCATCTGCATTAGAATGCACTCTCATAGAAACCGTAAGACTTTAGGGGGTGTGTTGGAAGAAGAGTGGGTATTATACAGAGCAAAGCATCTTCATTGTAAGAAAGGTTTTATCAAAAAGAAAGGTGAGCCAATGCTCAGCTACAAAATAAAGATAAGTAAGTGTTGCAGGCAAAATATGGCTAAAAAAGGAGACATTTTATATCTCCAAAGGCATCTACAAGGAGAAGAATTCAGGCTATGCACTGAAATCCCAAAAGGCTCATATTAGGAGCACATCTGTATAGGTACCCTTGTAAAATGAAACAGCTCTTCAAGAACTTGCTGAAATAATGAGCAGATAATAGCCGTCTTGGGGCACCCAGGTTTCAACAGCATGCTTAGCTTGACTGAGAAGGTGTTTGGAGGTGTGAATGGGCAGAGTGCCACCACCTATGGAAGACACTACACCTGATATTGACAGCCTGGAACAGCTGGAAGCAGGGACAGATATGTCTGAGATGGCTGTTTCTATTGAGCGGGTGGAGATCAGACCCTGAAATGGGTCTCTGCAGAGAACAGAGAGTTGACTGCATCCACTCTGTGTTAAGGAAGTCTATGGACAATAAGTCTATATGTCATGGAGATGTAGCAGTCCCACTTCATTTCACGGTAGATTTGTGCTGCTCTGAATGTGAAACTGCCTCTTCAGCGGCTGTTCCAGAGTCTTCCGAGGGCTAATTTTGTGAAGCAATATCTGCCCGCCTGATATCAGCTCCATTTGCTACTGAAAGCTCTGCAAAGAAAGAGAGCAAATGTAGCTCTGCTCAACAGTGAGTCCAAAAAAGACAGTGGCAAGAAAATGGGAGAGCTAGTGGTGTCCAGGATGGTGAAAAGCACAGGGAGTAACTGGAGGCAGCCAGCATGGCATGAGAGACAAAATCACTGCCCTCTCTTTCTCTATTCAACTGACAGAAAAAGAGACAAATGATAAATAAATGCAGCTAAGTGGGATGAAAGCCTGAGGGAAGCTCCAGGAGCAGCCCAGGATGCACCAGCTTTTAGCTGATCTCTAGGTCTGATGGAGCTGCCAGTGGCAAAGCAGGAGCTGATGATAATGCGAAACTGATTCAAGATATTCCTTAAACACCAGGCAAGGAAACTCACTTGAACTGCAGCAACAGCATTATGTCTGCCGTAGTGAATGGCCCACAGCAGCAGCTCTCCCCCAGCTCTCCTCATGCCTGCCTTCCCACCACTGCTGGAGGAACGTGACACCTGCTCACGAGCTGGTGGTCATGAACTGCAGCACTGATCTCTGCTCCTTATCCCCAGACTCTTCTCCAGGCTGGACAAATTATTAAGAATATAGATAAGCTGAGGACAGTCAAGCAAAAACATCTATTACGCTCAGACATTTATTATCACATGCTTGCCCAGCTTTATTTTTTCTAATTGAGCAAAGCAAACTTCGAAATCTGGATCAGACTGTTGCAGCAGACCAACCGTGCTCTGTGTAACAAGGTCTGGAGAAGCCTGATTCCAGAGCGGCTTCCCCTGCTTATGCAGCACCAAGCTTGGAATAGTGCTGCAGTCTGTAGGCTGCATTTTGCTGAATCTGGAGTGAATCCTGAGCTTCACCCCACATCCTCAGAGATCATTTATATATTAAAAGCACCTAGGATCAATATCAGAATGCGTTTTGCTTCAAATTTATGTTATAGCTAAGGACCACACAAATTCTGAAGCATATTCAGCAGTGGCATTTCAGTAGCAGAGTTGGTTTTCTTAACCCAACCTCTTATCTTCCTAATCACAAGCAGAAAACATGCAGGTTTGGTTCCATGAAAAAGCTCAGCAGCCCCTGTTGCTTTCAGGGTGAATATTAATCCTATAATCTCCTTCATTCTCTGTGTTGCAGCGTAATGTGTGTAAATGTATTGCAGTAGAGACCGTGCAGAATCTGATTCATGGAGCCTTGCATAAGCTTGGGTGAGGCCAAACAGAAATGTAAAAGAAGTATCCCGGGGCTTTGTCCCTGACTCATACAGAGGGCTCTGCCATGAGCAGAATCTGAGACTAGACTCAAAGCTGATTTGTTCATAAGAAAATAAATGGGACCAGTCATGCACAAGCTCTCGTGCAGATGATATCTGGGCTTTCCCAGGCTGGAGCTAGTAGGCACAGGCCAAGATGCAGCCCAGAGAGCAGGCTAACCATTAAGCAATGCAGATAATGGGAGACAGTCTGGTGCTTGAGCTCATGTTTAGATTTACTAAACATGTATGTAGATAAAGCCTCTATTAATACAGTGGGCCAAATCTGGTGCACTTTTGCAGGGGCTCTGTCTGAATAGTAGCTCAGTGTCATCAGCTAAGGGCAAAATGCATCTGAAAGCAGCCTGTAACGACAAACAAGATTTTCTACTTGCAACATAATGAAAAGAGCTCATCTTAGAACCTAAGAAGTAGGGCTTTGTACACACCAACCAGGAAGCCTTAGCATAGGGAAGAAGCAATAAACATCACTGGCTGTGATGCCATGAGCTCTCCTGGAAGCCCAAAGCTTGTTTCACTCTATCTTCTGCATGCAACAGCAAAACCAGATGCCAAGTGCTAGCTGCAAATTGAAGTGCCTCAACTCCCTAGACAAGAGAAATGTCCCAGCATTAATGAGTAAAGGGATTGTTTAAGACTGAAAACAGGTCAGCACATTTGAATTAAGAATGAAGAAACTGCTCCTCAAACAATTTTTTCCTTCACATTTTTTTTTCCCCTCCAGTTAGTGCAGGCTGTTCAAGCAAAAGAAGTGTCTCTCTCAGGGAGCAGAAGAATTGTTCACGTGAAGGAGTAGGACAGGCAGACATTTTGCAAGCTCCTTCTCCAGTCTCTGCTGATGCACTGTATCCCTCACTCCTGCTAATCTAATTCCTCCAGAACAGAGGCAGACACAAGCTTGTGTAATTGGTTGTATACTGGTGCTTGTAAGACTCACACCACAACCCAATCCCAGTGATGTCTTCCAGACATGATTGCCCCCTTCAGATTAGAAAGGTTATCAGAGCAGTCACATCTTTTAAACTCCCTGGAATCTGGGAAACAGGGTTTGTACAAGCAGGATTTTGTAGGCATTGTGTGCCTTTTCTTACCACTCTGTTATATTCCAAAAGGAACCCTTTCAGCAAGAGTTGCATTACCCTTAAAGTCCAGCCTGTCTGCCTCTGTGGAGATGATAGTCCAATCAAATGTCTGCATGCTCTGCTAAGGTACCCTAAGGACTTCAGTGGCAGAGGAACCAATATAAGTTCCGTTCCCTTTTCTCCTTCCCTTCCCTTCCCTTCCCTTCCCTTCCCTTCCCTTCCCTTCCCTTCCCTTCCCTTCCCTTCCCTTCCCTTCCCTTCCCTTCCCTTCCCTTCCCTTCCCTTCCCTTCCCTTCCCTTCCCTTCCCTTCCCTTCGGTCTGCTTGGTGGCTAATAGTAAACTCACACTCAAGCTTAATGGGAATTCCTGCTGTTAATCACTTTTGCAGAAGCCTCGGTGTGGAACTGCAGTAAATGCCTGGGTGTATGGGACAGTCTGGCTTTGCTTTAAAAATAAACTTTCCTTAGTTATCTTATTCTCCTCTGACTTTCACACCCTCTTTTCACTAAAAGATAAGCAGAAGAAATGAAGACAGCTTGTCTTTTTCTCTCCCAGACAAAAGCCATTTCTTTTCATGTCCTCCGTCCTGTCCCATCCCAATCTATTTTGCACATACCACAGAGGAAGAGCTTGGCTGGACCCCAGATCTCCTGCCCTTGTAGGACATGATACGATTCAAATGCAGCTGGCCATGCTGCACAAACATCTGCCAGCTGACAGACAAAGTGAGGCAAGTGAAGATGTGAACAGAGCAGCTGAGGCTGCACAAGGCTTTGCAGACCACCAAGTACTGGATGTCTAGCACTATGTATATGAAAATATGTACCTGAATTCATGATCTCATTGCTATAGTAACTGAGTAATGTAGTTTTGCCACCCCACAGCCCAGGAGACTGGTTAATAATATGCTATTTCTCTAATACAGAACATCAGCTAAGTCTTGGCAAGAGCAAATGATTTGCTAAAGACCTTGACGGGAATTTACAGGAGGCGAGGAGGCTGAACCTGATGTTTTCAGTCTAATGTTTGCATGAGATGCTCCTTAAAGCTAAATAAGGTGAAAATGGACCGAGAAAAGTGTGAAGCTCCTTTCAAAACTTGAGGTTGCTATTCAAGACTGAGAAAATGACATAGCATTGCAACACAGGCTAGATAATGTAGATAAAAGTGCCTGAGAATAGGATTTTTGAATTTTGTTTTTGGCATCTGGTTGTAAATAATTTGGACACAATGGAATACGGACTATAGCAGTATCCAGGTATATACAGAAGCCTAGAGACTTTAGGGCACTACAGAAAATACAGGAATCTCCCCTGGAGGACTGGCATTGTTCATTAAGACGCCTTCTAATGCACCATAAACAGCAGATTGCATATAAGCAACTAGCCTGGCACTATAAGGGATGTTTTGTGTGACTCAAGAAGACATTACAAATAAATGAATTAGTAGATATCAGAATCACCCACCACGTTACCCTCTCAGGCATAGAAAAGGATTCCAGCAGCAGGCTGCTTCCTGCAGTCCTCTGTTGCATAAGACTATCACAGTAGGGAACCTGCTTTGGCAGGGGGGTTGGACTCGATGATCTCTGGAGGTCCCTTCCAACCCCTGCTATTCTGTGATTCTGTGATTCTGTGATCAACTACAAGGAAACACAGAATTGCCATATATTTTGTTACTGTAACATTGCTATGATTCTGCAGAGACCAGTGGACTGAGACAGTAGTTTAATATTTTCTTCAAAACAAAACAAAACAAACAAACAAACAAACAAACAAAACCACAAAAGAAAAAGAAAAAAGAAAAAAACCACATTCCCCAGGCAAGAAAAATCTATTCAAAATTAAAGGGTAGAATGGAATTATAGAATTAGAGAATGATACAATCATTAGGGTTGGAAAGGACCACTAAGGTCATCCAGTCCAGCTGCCAACCCATCACTACCATACCCACTAACCATGTCTGTCAGTGCCACATCTACACATTTCTTGAACACCTCCAGGGACAGTGACTTGACCACCTCCCTGGGGAGCCCGTTCTAATGCACCACTCTTTCTGAGAAGAAATTTTTCCCAATACCCAGTTCACCTCCCATGAAGCAACTTGAGGCTTACCTGGGAGAAGAAGCCAGTCCCCACCCCAGTATAACATTTCAGGGAGTTGTAGAGAGCAATAAGTTCTACCCTGAGCCTCCTGTTCTCCAGACTGAACAATCCCAGTTCCATCAACCAATTCACTGTCCTTCTGTAGACAGGCTCCAGGACCTCAATCATAGAATCACAGATTGGTTGAGGTGGAAGGGACCCTTAAAGATCTTTCAGTCCAACTTCCCTGCAATGAACAGAGACATCTACAGCTAGATCAGGTTGCTCAGAGTCCTGTCCAGCCTGACTTGAAATGTCTCCAGATCCACCACATCTCTGGCAACCTGTACCAATGCCTGACCACCATTACTGTAAAGAACTTCTAACTTAAATCCAATCTAAATGCCCCCTTTTCTAGTTTGAAACCATTTCCCCTTATCCTGTCACAGCAGACCCTGGTAAAGAGTCTGCCCCCTTCTCTCTTACATCCTCCCTTTAGTCTCTGAAAGGCTGTTATCAGGTCTTCCTGGAGCCTTCTCAATGTCTTTCCTGTAGTGAGAGGCCCAAAACTGAAAGGAATAAGCTGAAGGTACTCCCTTCTACTTCTTGAATGAATTTAGAATCCTTAAAAATTGCTTTCAAATGGCAAGAATAGCTTTTGCTGCAGCAAAAATATATAGCTACTGATATTTGCTTTTGCAAAAAGAAAAGTTGAAAGTTCTTTTCCAAACAATAATTTTTCTCCTCCTGGTTGCTTAAATTATGAATGCTGAATTTCTTACTGCTTGTTTTCTCAAACTTCCCATGGTCAACAGACAAATTTGCAGTGTTTTCACAAAGACAACATACCAGTGAGTTCAAATTTTAACTTACAAGTAATTTATTTTCCCATTAGTCTGTTAAAATGACTTTTGTCTTCTTTGTGTTAAAAAACTTCATATCAAAAAACAAGGATTCCCTTTAATGGAATTGATACCTTTTTAAGACTTTCAGTTCAGATCTGACAAAATTCCTATTTCACAGCTGGCTCTTTAGCAAAATCTCTACAAAATTAATGAGTTTTCAGGCTTGGCATTCTCACCTGAAATAAAAAATCAAGCAGAAAGAATATTAAAACAACAAGCCAACAGTTTTATGTTCTTCCTATATTTTTTGAAGAACTAAACACCACAAAATCGTGTGGTCCTTTTCTGTTTGTACGACACCTTTAAAAATAAGACTCAATCTATTATTTTATCATTTGAAATCAATCTTCTCAGGCCCACTGAGGCTAGTAGATTTAGCAGCCCACCATGCAAGGAGCCAGGGAAATCATTTCTAAGCTAACAGACCATCACACCAGACTTCCCTGGCAATTATTTTAGGTGTGACTGATCAGACAGTCTTCTCAAACAAGCTGTTTTAATTATGTCAAATAATGCTTTAAGCATACCTAAGCTCTCCTGAGTGTGATTCCACACCAGAATCTCCTAATAATCACAGAACTATGTAATAGCCAACCACAGACTTCTCCACTTGACAAGAGGACTCTGCAGCTGCATCAGTGTGCAAATTTGTTTTATTTGCTGCTACAGACCCACAAATGAAGTGCACCAAGCAATGCTGGATGGGTGTTACGCTCTTAGTGGCCATTATAACCACTGCAATGGGGAACTGCATTCTTCTCTCTCTCCCTCCCTACCTCCACATATCACTCTCTCTATACTCTCTGACTCCTGGCTAGTGTGCCTCTGTGTGGTTACTAAGATGCTGGAGATCATTTTGGAGGTGTAAATGGCTTGGTAAAACAATAGCATGTTATTCAGGATTCAAGTTGCAAAGTCACATCAGCAGGAGTGGATGTAACAGCAAGTGTCTCTTGCCTGAGCTGTGCTGCTCTATGAACAAAAGGAGAAAAATCAGTTACTCAAGTGACATTCAGATGCCACCCTGACAGATCTCACACACAACATTTGGGAATAAGACTGTGTCTTGTGCATCTCTGCTGATTTTATGCCCCAAAGCACAAACATGGCAGAAGAGATACCACTGAAGCTTGGAACACAAGGAACTGCATTCCTGTTTGCTTCTCCTCAGTGCCCAAGTCATGCATCCTCTGGCTCTCACCAGTTCCACTGTAGGAACAGCACGGTGTAAACAGATGGAAGACACCTACCTGCAACAGTTTTCTGCCATATTCATCAGTGAGAAACATGGGCTGTAATCACCTTAAACATTTTGCCACATTCCTGTAAAGGAAGGAAAAGCAAACATAAGAAACTCATACCTCAGAGACTTGTAGTTCACATTGAAAGAAACAATTGAGGCAAAAGGAAAGCACCCAGGAAGGCTTGAGGCTGTGGTCACAGGTGCAATGGGTGCCACCAAGGCCAGGAGCAGTGTGGCCACTGCGCAGAAGTTTATTTCGGAAGCACAGAGACCTTGTGCATAGGAAACAAAAGCTTTACAGTTTCACATTTGGTCTGGGCTCTCCTTTCAAGCAGCAAAACTCTTCTGCTTGCTTTTTACACACATTTGAAGCCATCAACTTTGTTGTTCAGCATGTATTGTTAAAAGCTTCCTAATTGTGCCATGAAAACAGCTTGTTATATAGAGAGCAGAGTCAATACTGAAGCCCTCAAATGATGCTAACCATGGCCAAGTATTTGGGAGCTGCAATATCTGAGCAGTTTGGGAATGGGGAATGTTCTGAATGAGTTGCTCAAGGAATTATCTGAAATCTGCCAGTCTGGCTGACACTGTGTCTAGGAAGAGCAAAGATGCCTCTTGCTGTTTCTGCCTGCAGCAAGAAAGCACTGCCTGCAGCAGAGTGAAAATCAGTTGAATTTCATTGGCAGCACAAGTCTGACTGGAGGCATGTCCGAATCCTGCTTGGGGCTGCCGAAAGGACTGGAGGTTTTTCACGGTTTTAGATTTATTTCTTCTCTTTTCTGCCACTAGAGGGCACAGCTCACTTTCCTGCAAGGTGAAACAGAAATTACAGCGACTTTGCCTACTGAAAACGTTTGGCGTTCTTCCCACCTTCTTCCACGCCTGCTTTGCAGCCCTTTGGCTGGACCAGAAGACCCGGTTGAGAAAAAGAAAGTATCATCTGTGACACAGGTGAATGACACGTGCACAACGGTCTGTTGACAGGCATTGTCCTCAGCACAGCTTTTTGCTACCAGAGACCTGGTGCATGCTTATGCACAAGGTAGGGCAGCCAGTTCTCACTTTGCACAGTTTGAAAGAGCACCCGATATTACTCGATCCTCAATGGATTGCATTTAGAAACAGTTCTGCCAAACAGCTCTGTCTTCTGTTTTTGCTCTGCCCTGTTTGTATGGTGCCATGTGTTTGTGTGGCAACGAGAGCTTGGGGGCAGTGATGGCTCTTGCTATCACTGGACAGGCAATGTAAGGGGACAAGCTGTGCAAGGCTGGACTGCCCTGCTTTCAATGTCAGGGACTGATCCTTTTTGAGAAAGAAGAGATGCCACCTTCTGCAGAGCAGAGAGCGACCTTTTCTGCAAACAACATTTTATCAGCAGTGAGTTTTTATATAATTTCTCCTTCAGCAATCACAGCCAGAACAGTGTGACGATCAGCACATCCTCTGCTTTGAGATGACAGTTAAAATCTAAAAAGAGCAACCACAGATTTGAGCCCTTTTTTGTCTTATTCCCGTTTACTCTAAGTGCATTTCTGAACTGCCATAGGCTTTCTGATGCTGTGTGAGGACCAATTTCCCAGATGTGTTTTTCACTGATGAGTGTTCATCCAAGAAAATATGCAAAAGCATTTCAGGTTGGGAAGCGCCAGGAAATTGCACTGTTCCTGATAAGACGCGTACAATGATCTCCAACAGTGGCATCATCAGTTTTTTGGCTTGTTGACTAGAATAATGAAACTTTGCTTTTAAACATGACAAATCAAAAGAAACAAAAGGTGTATTAGTGAAACTGTTTCAGCTTGTTGAACTAAGGTTCTATGTGTCCTAGTTACTAATAATTTTGATCATGATGAGTAGAATTGTTCAGATACAAATACGTAAGGAGTTACAAATAACTGTAATCTTCCATCCAAATGAACAAAAGTCCAAATAAAATAGGCAACCATGATCTTACCACAGCAGTCAATTAGTAGTAATAAACATCAATAGTAAACATTATTCCCGTTTTTGTTTTTGTTTGTTTGTTTTGCAGAGATAATGGATATTAATGAGAATTTGGCAGATGAATTGTAAAAGCAAACATAAAAGACACTCCATGATACTGCTATGTCCAAGTGCCAGCTATCAGCCTGCAAAAGACTACAAAACTGCAAACAGTGACTTAGGACAGGCAGATTTCCCAAGCAACTAGACTGCATTTCCATGCAAATAATCAGGCTGCTAAAAATAAATAGCAGGAGACTGAAAGGATCCACGTTATATAAGCAGAAATGCATATAAATCAGCATGTCATGAAAGCTCACCATAAGGCATCAGCAGGTCTTCGATGGGTGTCTTAAACATCTGTTTTCGTTCTCTGTCTCTGACAAGTTGGCTCTCCAAATGCACCAGCTGCCAGGCTACCAGCCCTGGAAACTCAGAAAAGGAACAGACAAGTATCACCAGCAAAGGTAAGCACGACATGACTGAATGGTGTGTTCTCAGGTGCCTGAGGGAATTCTTCTCAAAGAACTTCAGAAATGTAGGTGCTAACACTATCGGCTGCAAAAGCACTGCAAAAGCCCAAGGCAGGGCCCTGAAGACACTGTGGGTAGATGCCCACAATGCCATATGGCCACAGATGTTACTCCATTCTTGGTCTGCAGTCTGGGAGCTGAAGTCCCTCCACCAGAAGCAGCAGCAATAAGAACATTCATCATCCTGGTAAATGCCCTGTAACGTGACCCATGAATTCTTTTGGTATCTCCTGCCCAACATTCCCTCAGTCCCCTTTCAAACTTACATCCTTTTGTCGCCAAATGGCTCTAAGCCTCCTTAGCCAAAAGCACAATATAGATGGTACTGAGGGACTTTATTCTGGCAGCACTGAAATCCCACTGCATTAATCTTAGATGAAAATGCCTGGTACTAAAAATGGCTCTATACCCAAATATTAGGCAAAGTGTGTAATTTGTAACATCCCTGAGAAAAAGATTAAGAATTCAGAAAAAGCTGGACTCTCTCCTGAGCTACACTGAGCACCTAGATAATTTAGATGTCAAATTCTCTTTCTAGTCAGTGTTTTAGTCAGGGAGGATCTGCTCTAATGCTATTTTGCAAGAACAAGAAAGCATTCTTTACTGAATTTCCCACAGATAAATTTATGCTTCAGCTTTTTGACATCAGGCAGTGTCTCTAATGACAGTAGGGTTAAACCTCAAGATGATTATGTAGTAATCATGACACTCCAGATTTACTCCTGGGTTCCTTGGAAAACTGAACAAGCAATCTTCATTAAGAAGTCCCCGAATATGGGATTCAGTCTGCTTATAACTGCCAACATGGTCAACAAAAAAAAATGGTTAAAAATATTATTCAGGGAAACTTAAGTAGACAGTGGGAGAGATTTCCCAAGGTCAGTAAGAAATGCAGGAACAAAAGCAGACCTCCCACTACCTGCTGTTAGTCACAGCACACCAGGCCACAGCTTGTAGCAGTGAAGAATGAATGAGCACCTCCAAAAAGGAGACAGACAGCTGTCACTGTAAATGCTCTTGAGTCACGTTGGTTTAATGGGTAAGAACTTAAAACACATCTGAACCTGAATGTCCTACTGACAACGGCAGCTGGGGCCATAGGCCAGACTGCACATCACAAGCAAAGCCCACTGTGCAGGTTGATGGTAAATCCCTCAGTCCTGGCGGGAGATCATTATGCACAAACCTCTTTGCATTCCCCTGCAGGCAGTGGGGCTGCACAATCCTGCCCTGCTGAGAGCTCTTCTGCCTCGAAGAAATGGTGCACAGCTCCAACTCACTCTTTTGTAGCATAGCATGTTATGCAAGGGCCTTTCAAAGCAGCCCTAAGCATGGGTTTTGACCACATCACCAGATGGCCAAGGGTTTTGACATTTAATAATCCACCAAGACTGGGGACTGGCAGGGTATTTTCTTCTCTTTCCAGCCCTCCCACACGTTGTATCTTGCTTTGGCTACTTGACCCAGCAGAGATTGCTTCTGTCTTTTCCCTTCCTGCCTTTTTGCAGGGCCAGTGCACAGGCTTCTCCTTTCTTTTGAAGAATCCTTAGCTTCACTGCACTTCTGATGAGAATCCAGCCTCCTTTTTTCACTAAATCCTTCAAAGCCTTCAAATATCCCATTAAATGGATCCTCAGAGATCTATTTCAGCTCAAGATCACTGTAGGCAAAAATCTTTTTGCCTACAGTGAAGAAAGGGGTCTGTTTAAAGAAGGATCTTGTATGTTCATTTTGCCCTTGATTACTTCTTTTGGAAAAGTTAAACAGCAGCCGGAAAATCTCTGTTGCATCTTGAATATTATTTTCTGAACCAGATACTTATTTTAATGCTGTACACAGAAACAATATGGAGTTCCTCTGGAAGCAAAAGCACTGCAGCTTCTTTAAAGCCATCAGTATTTTGGTAGCAGCTATTTTTACCAGCAGAAAGAAGCCTATGGTTAAGAATGAAGCTTTAGGAGCCTGACTGATCCAGTCACCTCAGTGCTTCCTATCATAATGCCCATTTTTTTCCCTCCAGGAATTTTTATTTGGGCTGAAACCCAGCATAAATAAAACTGGCTGGAGATATTGTTAGTCCTTTAACTTTTACTGCTGCAGCAGCGAAGCATGTTGAAAACACATTTTAAGTTTTGAATTAGACCAAGGCTCCCTTCCTTTCTGAGCCCTTCTACTATTTTAGAAGTTTGAGGCTGTATTGCTCAAAACCCTATCCTCATTCACCTGAGCATATTGTTGACCACCGAATGGAAAATAGTCCTAGTTCTTTGTAAAGAATATATTTTGCTACAAGATGCTTAATGTCAACTGTATGAGAATAGAGCCTGTTTCAATTCTCTTTTACTCTCTGAAAGGCACAGTGAACAGTTGTAGACAATATCTCCTTTTCCAGAAAACAGTCTTGTTGCATCACTGCTATTTGCCTCTTGCTTTCTGCAGAGTTTGAATGGTTTTGTCTCAGGAAAGGTGGCAGAAGAGCAGTAATATTCCTCTCTGAGCAGGACTCAAGCACAGTTCTGCAAACCAGACCAGACCAGTGCATGTGGAGTCTCAGCAGACTTCAATCAGTAGTGCAGAAAGGAGTAACTCCAGGTTAGGTCAGAAAGTGAAACACCAGTTATGGGTAACTGCTAAGGAAATAAATAACAAGGAAATAAACCTATCCCAGCAGCTTTTGTTTTCTGTTGGTGCAAATCCTTCAGACTGCCAAGAAGCAGGAGTGGCCATTGTAAAAAAAAAAAACACAAGTTTGCTATTTGGAATGAGTTGCCTTACATTCCTTGAAGAAATGGAACATTCTGGTTTGATTAACAGTAAAATATTTTTTCTTATGAAAGTGCCCTTTCTCAGAACCCACAGGGAAATCGTGCATACACAGTTGTTGGCACTTCTCTGAATCTACTTCTTACTCTCCAGATTTCGGAGAATGACCTGATTCATACATATCATTTATCTGAAGGGAGCAATTCTTTGCCAGAAGAAGCCACTGTGAAATATCCACGCTCTGCTCAACTACAATTCTGAGCAAGGCATTTCTCACCCAGTTGCTGATTTTTCCTTTCCTCTGAAAATAAGTTATTAGTCAAGGACAAGCAAGTGCTAACAGCTGAAGATATTTGCTTTACTCTCAGAGATGGGAGTGTACAGCCAGAGGTATCTCTGCTTTCAGACTGTTCTTCAGGTCAGAATGACCTTTTCCGTCATTTCCTGATGAAGGGGAAAGCATTGCTGCTAGGAACAGATCTTGCCAATATGACCCATCCATGAAATAAAAACTGTGAGTAAGAACAAAGGATCGAAAGGCTTCAGCTTCGTAATTTCACAGATCTTACAAAATATGCAGTAGATTTTTAAGAATAGGGGATCAGTTTTCCTGCTTGGTCCAAGCTCTGGAAGTAAAAACAAGAATGGTCACAGAGTTGATGTAGTTCTAATGGGCAAAGCAAAAGGACAGGAAATGCAGTCTTGCTCTGTGCTCAGGAGTAGTTATAAAACTGCAAAGAGCTTTGATGACTGTTGTGCAGAGGAATTTTTTTTTTTTTTTTAATTTCAAATATTATTTGAATTTGAAACAAACAGATTTTGGCATATCAGCTTCCTATGTGAGTACATCACGTTCTCAGCCCTTGGTAGAAAGATCCATCCTGGAAAGAATTAGGCAGGTTGAGAGGTGTGTCACTGCTCTTCTTCCTTCAACTGATGGCATATACTCAGTCTCCAGGGAAATTATGGAGAAACACAACCTCCCTACTCATTGATCCAACAGAAGAAACATCCCAACCATCTTTGAAAGATTAATATAGACATAACACGTGGCTTTGTCTTTTCCCTTGGACTCATTCAGTGTGTGACCATGCAGTGTGGAGCATGTCTTGACGAAGAGAAGGCTGCCTCTTTGAAGCAGCTTTCAGCAGCCACACAGAAAACTGAGGCCAGGGAGACAATGCCTGTGCCTGAGCAAAGCCAAAGTCACTCCTGACAGTGCAACAGCACACAGTGAATGGAAGAATTATCAGTGCGAGGCATTTTCTCAGAGGTGGATGGGTCCTTCTCTATAGCCTTCAGCAGAATGCTGGTCTGTAAAATGGGGATGGAATGAGGGGTAACAGGAGTCTAGGAAAAGCACCACATCTAAAGCAGTCATGCAAGGGTCTCATGAGACATAACAATCTTTCCTTCAGGGCTGCAAATCACAATTATGTCAGGTAGGCTAGGGGGACATCGCACTGTAAACAGAAGTAGTTTATCCAAAGAGCACACCTCTCTTCTATGATGTTATTCAGAGAGGTATGAAGACGCCAGTTCAGGAGGCAGTTATTAACCTTGGCAGCTGCCTCACCCACACTCAACAGTGAGGAATACGAAACCTGATAGATACAAGGTTCTGTAATGCTTAGGGACATTTCTGTTTCTGTTTATGTTTCTGATTTATACAATGATAACAAGAACACTAAGAAAGAACTGCTCTGCCATTCTATCTTTATAGGTCATAAGTTTAAGGTTTTAGTATTGCCATCATTTTTTTAAACAATAAAATAGTCAGGCTGCACATTGTATATATATCCCACTAGCTGGCATTCTGCAGTAACCTCATTTGTATTCTGTCTTTTCCTTAGCAAAAACAACAACAACAACAAAAAACCCAAACCACCACTCTGCATTGCCACAACTAAATAGTTTCCCACTGTGATACAGATGTTGCCAAACATCTCACTAAATTCGGCATATCTCTGTTAACACATTTTATTCATACTGATGGTCTGCATCGCACTGTGTTCCCATAGCCTTGCTTTAAAATTTAAACTCCAGACCTTTAACAAAAAAATATAAAGCAAAATAAAGTGAGTATCTTTTCCTATGCAGCTGTGCAGTGGAACTACATCTCCTTCAAGGATGATCTATCACAGATTTTAGGCTGTTTTTATTTTCTTCTTCCCCCTCCCCCCCCCCCCCCCCCCCCCCAAATCCCATGAAGGTCTTAAGTGTTTCCCTGTACAAAGGAGAACATCTTGACTTCTTGAAGTATTATTGCCTATAATGTCCTTCTTCTTTTCCATACAAAACTGAATTTCAAGCTGTGGAGAAGCTTTAGACTGGATGATTACACAAAGTGAGACCTCCTCCAAGACTGTGTTCAGCAGGGTAGCTTCACCAGGATGTGCAAATTCTCCAATACACAAGCCAACACCGAGGGCTCTGCCCTTGAGGACTGGGAGTGGGCATATCTATTGGGGATTAAAATCTCACTGGTCCTCTTGGTTGGATCTTCACAAACATGCCAGTAGCCATCATGCTCCAGTTTTGTTTGTGAAGGAAAGTCCAGCTAAACACATGAAGTAACTTCAAGTAAGGGACTGTGGGGAATCCAATGGCTTTCTGGTCCAGAATCATTGGCTGAATCATTGCTCCTTTGCTATCAACAAGGTCAAGTTTTCACCTGTGAGCCTGGCCAGAACATACAGGAGGATCCCTCAGCTAAATAAAGGCTTTAACGTTTGGTTCTGAGACATGAGAGCTACAGCACTCTGAAACACATTGGATTCTCTGGGGGTTGGGGAAGAATTAACCTCACCTAATTTTAGACCTTCCAAAGTAGAGGTGGTTAGGCTGAATTAGACCCATCCCAGAACCTGTGGCAGGCCCTCTAGGAGGTGGCTCACAGCCTCTTAGACTCATATCAGGATAAGAGCACTCACTATCTAGAGCTCAGTCTATCATGTCAGATAGAAGCCGTTGAAGTTCACAGTGGGCACCTCTGGGTTTCAGAAATTCAAACTGGGTGAGATCTATCACTTCTTTTGTGGACAGACCAAAACATCTGCAGAGAAATGGGGAAAAAATGTCAGTGTTGGGAACAGCGGGTCAGAAAAGATTCCTCACTTCACACTGTGTGAGACATTTTCTGCAACACTTGACTTTCCTCTCCTCTGAATCTTCCTGGGAACCACTTTTTCAGTTTTTATTGGTATCACTCTGACTCCACCCGTTGATGCCACACACAGTCCCTACAGTTATTAGATTGAACCATGCTTCCCAAGTGACAGAACAGTCAGGAGGCAGTAAGAATGGGCTGCTCCACAGAGGAGCAGCAAAGCAGGCAGTGCAGGGACCTCCATGACTATGGTGTAGCCCCACAGCACCCAAACAATGTGAACAAGGCAGGTCCAGTGCCAATAACCATCATCAACCACAGTACAGTGATTTCCAGGCAAGTCCAGAGTAATGAGGAAGGGGTGAGATCAAGCCAGGAACTCAGACCACTGAAGTCAAGAAATAACATTATTCTTTGGTTGGTTAAGTACTTCTTACACAGACTTAGACAGTAATAGGACCTATCTTTAAACATTCAGCTTTTTTAATCACCAGGATACTTTATTCTGATATCTCTCTCTTGCCCACTCTGGTTTTTCTTTAATGCTATGTGTCTACTAACAATCTCCCCTAAGAGAAGCTAGAAGCAGAGGGAGAACTACGAAAATGAATTGTAGTATGAGATGATACATTAAGTGTCCTGCAAGCAAGTGGAGAAGATACACTGCCAGATTCTCTTTCTTCCACTAGAGCTTCACAAGGTAGCACCAGCTTCACTGCTTGGGCACCTCAGTCACGGCAATAATTCAGTGTAAGTCAAAAATGTTATTTCAGCAGGAGTAGCTGAAATAGCAGAGGGCTTCTTGTCACCATCTCTGGACAAGCCCAGGAGAGGCAGAAATTGCTTGTTTTATGCTCTCTCTCATTATTCCTGGCACTTTATGACTCATTAAGTGTCCTAGTTTTGTGACTAACTCCTGCTGAGCTCAACACCTGATATACATTTATGTGTGGCCTGTTGGCTGTAATAACAACTGAACTATTCATAATTCCCCTAATCATGTTAACTCTTTCCTTTGTGTGCCAGGTTTTCTTTAGACAATGGTAAGATACTAGGGTTCTAAATGGTTCTTGGTTCTAAACATAGAATGAATTACCTTTATCTCGACAATTAATTAAAAAAGCTTTTTACAAGAAAGGGAGGAAGGAGGACTTGGGCAGCTACAGGCCAGTGAGCGTCATCTTCGTGCCTGAGAAGACCATGGAACAGATCCTCCTGGAAGATACGTTAAGGCACATGAGGGCTGAGTGGGTGATCTGAGACAGCCAGCAAGGATTCACCAAGGAAAGCTTGTGCCTGACCAACCTGGTGGCATTTTATGATGGAGAGATGGCATCAGTGGACAAAGGGAAGGCAACTGATGTTGTTTAGCTGGACCTCTGCAAGGCCTTTGACATGATCCCCCACCAAATTCTCATCTCTATATTGGAGAGATATGAACTTAAAGGGTGAACTATTCCTGTGGGTAAGGAGTTGGTTGGAAGGTTGCAGTTGGTGGGTTGTGATCAACAGTTCTATGTCCAGGTGGAGGCTGGTAACGAGTGGTGTCCCCCAGGGGACTGTCTTGGGATTGGTGCTCCTTAACATCTTTATCAGTGACATTGATGACGGAACTGAGTGCACCCTCAGTGAGTTTGCTGATGACACCAAGCTGAGAGGTGTGGTTGATAAAACAGAAGGAAGGGATGCCATTCAGAGGAACCTTGGTAAACTCAGGTGGGCCCTTGTGAACCTAATGAGATTAAACAAAGCAAAGTGCAAGCTTTTGTGCTTGGGTCAAGGTAATCTCAGATATGTATACAAACTGGGAGAAGAACTCCTTGAGAGCCATCCTGCTGAGGACTTAAGCGTCCTGGTTGATGAAAAACTTAACATGAGCCAGCAGTGTGTGCTTGCAGCTTGGAAGGCCAATGGTATGCTGGGTTCTATTTGAAGAGGGGGGGCCAGCAGGGCGAGGCAGGTGATTGTCCCATTCTGCTCTGCCCTCATGAGGCCTCATCTGGAGTACTGTGTCCAAGTCTGGGGCCCCCAACATAGAAAAGACGTGGAGCTTTTGGAGAGGGTCCAGAGGAAGACCATGAAGATGATCAAAGGTCTGGAGCACCTCTCCTATGAAGGAACTGAGGAACTGAAGGAACTGGGCTTATTCAGCCTAGAAAAGAGAAGGCTGGAGGGATACCTCATTGTGGCCTTCCAATATTTAAAGGGACTTCATAAACATGAGGGAAATCGACTTTTTACAAGGGTAGATAGTGATAACACAAGGGGGAATGGTTTTAAACTCAAGGAAGGAAGATTTATATTAGATGTCACGGGGAAGTTTTTTACTGAGAGAGTGGTGAGGTGCTGGAACAGGCTACCCAGAGAGGTTGTGGATGCTCCATACCTAGAGGTGATTAAGGCCAGGTTGAATGGGCCCCTGGACAATCTGATGTAGCAGTTGATCTAGCAGCTGGCAACCCTGCCAGTGGCAGGAGGTTTGGAACTCGGTGATCCTTGAGGTCCCTTCTAACCCAAGCCATTGTATGATTCTATGCTTCTATGATAGCTATATATTGCAATTAGGCTCACTTGTTCCGAGCCTAAACAAACCATGCCGTGTCCCAATACATTTTTATATTGCTCCCCTTCTGAAACAAGCACTCTTTTCAAGTCCATGTAGGTGGATGACTAATATTGATTCCTCTCAGAAGGCTGGCAGCAGACGCATCAGTATTCATTCCCTTGAATGGAATGGGAATTGGTACCAAATGACTCTTCCTGTCCATTACAGGTAGGAATTCAAAGTAAGGAACCATTGTTTGTGAATGTTCTTGTGGTATTAATGATCTTGTCAGCTTCTGCACTTTTTTCAGCTTGTATTCTTTACAAAAGGTCAGTGACAATACAAAACAGAGCCCGGCAGCATGCTGATCCAATCTGATAACCAATGCAAACAGGGAAACCACAAGCAATCCACAGAAGCTTGACAGACACAAGTATTTTTTGAGATTACTGCACATTTAACCTGTCTCTTCTAAAAGCATCATGCACAATTATCTCAAATGTAGGTAGACATATCTGCATCTTGGCTTCATTTTCATTCATTTGAAACACAGAGCCACTTAGCTTGGCTGCTCTGAAAAGTGTCAACTTTTGTGTTATCAGCTGAACAAAACTAGTGTGTTTTGGAACGTAGCTGAAAAGTCACCACCAGATTCACACAAATCTAAAATGAAGATTATCTTATTTTAAAACTAAGCTTGAGCCAGAGTCTGCTACAGAAGTATGCCCAATTTCAGATTTCTGACTGGGAAGCTATGTGCAGAACTAAAGATGCAAGAAAGTTCATATGGGGTCTTTCATATGGGGTCTGGCTGGGATGGAGTTAATATTCTTCACAGCAGCTCCTACCATATACTGTGTTTTGTATTTGTGGCTAAAACAATGCTGATAGCACACCTGTGTTTTGGCTGCTGCTAAGTAGCGCTTGCTCAGATTGAAGCCTTGTCTTCAACATCTTTCCACTCCCCCCAAAGGCCAGTAGGCTCGAGCTGGGCAAGAAGCTGGGAAGGGACAGCCAGGACAGCTGACCCCAACTAACCAAAGGTCCTACAGAGGGGATATGACATCATGCTCATCAATAAAAGCTGAGGGAGATGGGGAGGAAAGGTGACATCTGAGGTTGCAGTGTTTGTCTTCTCAAGCAACTGCTATGTACACTAAGGCCTTGCTTCCCAGGATGTGATACCTCTTTTTGTTTTGCTTCTGTGCAAGGCTTTTGCTGCTTTTATGAAATTGTGTCTATTTCAGCCTGTGAGCTTTTCCATCTTATTTTCTCCCCCTGTTCTGTGGAGGAGAAGGAGAGAGGTCAGCAGGGTGAGTATCTTACAGCCAGGCAAAGTCAGCCCACCACAGAGTTCTGGACAAAGATTAATTTTCCTGACTGCTTCCCTCCATTTCTATTACTGCTGTTCATAAAAAAAAAAAAAAACAACACAAAACAGATGATGTAAATTTCAAAGGCACTTTCATGTAAGAACTGTCAATTTTATTCCATACTGCCAACCTCAAACATTCAATAACCAGCAGTCCTGATTAAAACAAACAAACAAACAACAACAACAACAAAAAAAACACTTGGGGTCTTACCTTTCAAGTCTTGAAGTTTGAGCCCACACAGATGTGGCTTTATGACCTGCACATTCTCCTTCAAGCCTGTGTTGCCCTCACGAGAGCAGCCCCATGCTCACTGGTGCCTATTTTTACATTGTTTGACTTAGGTCAACACTAGCTACTGTACAGTCAAGAGGAGAGTCAAATGAGCTTCCTGATCTGACTGGCAAAAATAAGGTCAATTTGTTCATTCTTGCAAAATATTTTGTTTCAAAGTTGTTTTGCACCATGTTTTGACTCTGCCATAAGGCATCCCAGAATGAGCGGATGATGCAGGAAGCCTGCACAGGAGTCTAGTTTGCCTCCACAGCACTTCCCACTATGTGCAGCAGTTCTATCAGCAGGAAAAAAAAATCCACAATGAATGATTTCTGTCAAGGACTTTAACTGTGGTAGGTTTGGTTTTTTTTTCCCTTTCATTGTTTTATGCAATTTTTAGACCCTTTTTCTTGGTATCTGGAGCTTTTGCTGAAGGGTGATGGTATTTTGAAGTTAGAGACATGGCTGTTATTAAACAGGGAAGATGCAAAAATCACCTCTGGAGGAGTGAGAGCAACAAACTGCAGTGCACAGCCTTGAGTTTAAAGGCTGAGGGGGCTAGGGGTGTTGAGCCTGGAGAAAGGAAAACTCCGGGGAAACCTCATTCTGGCATTCCAATACTTAAAGGGAGCTGATAAACAGGAGGGAGAATGACTTTTGATATGTGTACATAGTGATAGGACAAGGGGAAATGGTTTTCATCCAGAAGATGGGAAATTTAGGTTAGTTAGGTGTTATGAGGAAATTCATTACTCAGAGGATAGTGAGGCCCTGTGTATAGTTGTAATTGTACAAGGTTGTAACAGATGAATAGCCAGAGGTTATAGGGGAACAACTCACCCACTCTGAGGCTCACAGCTAGGATGGATGCTCACCACAAGGAACTCCACGCAGGAGCAATCTCCAAAAGAGATGCTGCCTTAGTGGTGGTCAGCCCTTAAATGGGATCTAGGAGAGGTGGAGTCAAGCTCCACCCCTTCCGGGAGCACAGCTGAATTACCTTCACCTGCGCTCCTGCAGCTGACCCATCACTTGCCTCAGATGGTTAATCAGAGGTTTGGGCTGTGATTAACAGTTTCCCATACACCCTGGCACTGCTGCCCAGAGAGCCAGAGGGACCCAAGGCCATGGGCACCTGGTCTATGGGATGTGCCCCTGCCCATGGAGGGGTTGGGGCTGAGGAGGCTTTAAAGTCCCTTTCAGCCCAAATCAGTTTGGGATTCTATGATTAACACTGCCCTGGATCCACTTAATATCTGGCTGTTTGTGGAACACATTTGGGGCAATTTTGCCATGTTTGAATTAATTGTGACACACTTTAATGTTGACAAGTGCTGGTAGTTGGATCGCATATGGTTGCAGGACACGAAGACCATGTGATGCTGTAATCCCATACCAGCAGTGCTGGCTGAGTTGCTTACACCAGCACTTGGGTGGCACATTGGTTTTTGGGAGAAGTGAAGAGCTATATTGAGCCATTGGTTTTGAAGAGTTGTGTTTGAAATGTAAGCACTATCCTAGTGCTTTTTAAGAATAAATTGTAAGTTCCATACTAAAGCAAGGAAGAACTTTACTGACAGAGTGACATAGCACTGGAACAGGCTGCCCAGAAAGGTGGTGGAGTCTCCTTCTCTGGAGATATTCAAGACCCGCCTGGATGCCTTCCTGTGCAATCTGCTGTAGGAAACCTGCTTTAGCAGGAGGTCAGTCTTGATCTCTAGAGGTCTCTTCCAACCCCAACAATTTTGTGATTCTCTAATATACATCTCTGGGAACAACTCAGTTATTTTCTTATCCCATAAAACAAGTGACGTTGCTCAGAAAAGACTCTAGGGAATCAGATCCTTTGAAAAAGAGGATAAGTTAGTACTGAAGATGAAATGCAAAGGTTTTTTTTTAGCATAGTGTCTGGTTGTTTGATTTTCTAATACAATAGATTACATTGTTAATGGAAATGTAGCTTTGAACCTTCTGTTTTTCTCCCAGTAGAATTAATCTCAGCACTGTTTGCATGCCAAGCATGCACGCTCGCAGCTGTGAGCTCTGGAGAGATAGAGAAGGCACAGCTTGGACCTGTGCTGATAAGATCGCACAGGGTCTGTAAAAAGGCTGGGAACGGGCCCCACTGCCTTTGCCAAGTGACTTCACCACAAGACCATCTTTGCTTCTGCCCACAGGAACTGTCCCACACCATTACAGATAGACCTCAGAAGCCAATAGATTGAGGGAAAAGCATTTGGTTGATCTGGAGTCCTTTGGGAAATCTGCAGGAACAGGAGTCTTCTGTTCCACTCCTGTGTTCCAGTAAAGAGGTAAAAAACACTCACTGTTGCCTACAGTGCAGTTATCACTTCCAGTATGCCAATTGTCTTTCCTAGCTGTCACCTGCATCCCACAGCTGCCAGAGTCCCCTCTGTTTCAAAGCTGCATGCGTCAGTTATTCAGAAATAACACAGAGCAGTGAGGAACAGCTTTTAGATTCCAGTGAAAGAAGCAGGCCACGCATGGACAGGGAAACACAAGCCCCTAATTGCTTGGGAGACTTTAAAGATGAACGTACCACAGGAATGCCACATGGCAGTGCTACTAACTGAATTAGCTTTCCATACCTACCAGTTATGGACAGAGACAATGATGGAGCTGGAGAAAATCACAAAGCTCATTAAATCTGATGGCCTGGTATGTAACAACGTGGGGAAGTACAGGGAGTAAGCTTCTTCATATAGTGGAAATCACTGTCCAAAGCACTGGCTGTGCTGAAAGCCCCAGGAACAAAAATAACGCACTGGGGGAACAGGGCATGTAGGAAGGTCCTTTGGAGCTGACAGCAAATAAAGCAGCTGACTGGATTTGTAGCTGTGTCTTTGTGAAGAAAACGAGGGTGGAAAAGCCAGAGAAACAACGTGTTTCTGAGAGGACTGCAGGGTTGTACTGGAGAGAGGGAGAAGTGCCTCTTGCTGCACTGGTATGCACAAGGTACACAAACTGAGGGAATATCCAGCTTATATTTCCTTCTGCTGGAAGCAAAGCACTGAGTTCCAGCTGCCAATTAGCTGCTCAGGCCAAAAGCTCACCTATTTTCCAGGTATTTAGGTAAAAATAGAGAAATTCTAAGTTGTGAGTAAAGCTTCTGCTTTATTATTGTGCCAAAACACAGCATCTTAAATAAAACCAGTGATACTACTTTGCGCGCGCATCAGTGCAAGCTGTGATCCCTCATCTAATATCACATGAGCCT
Source organism: Alectoris magna (assembly GCA_030625065.1). NCBI lineage: Eukaryota > Metazoa > Chordata > Aves > Galliformes > Phasianidae > Alectoris > Alectoris magna. Next base: position 116,754,962 of record CM060560.1, read on the forward strand.
ACAGCTAGCCCAGGATAAATGAGATCATAACCATACAGAGACAGCCATCACCCTGCTTGGTTCCAGCAAGGGAACGACTTCCTTTTGCTGGGAGCCCCCATCTTCTAAAAAAGAATCACCATCTCTGAACCCTCCGGAGTTTCCCCAGGAGGGAAGGATTCCGCGCTCTGATTTCATGCGGCGCCGTGACCGCTCCGCGGCCGTGAGCACGCTGCACCCGGCGCCCAACAGCCCCAAAGCCGGTAGGGAGCGCACTGCCGTCGGCGCCCCGCGGCCCCGCCCGCCGCCATGTCGCGCGTGCGCGCTGCCCGCCCGGCGCGGGCTGTGCAAGATGGCGTCGAGGCCGCCTCGCACCGCGGCTGAGGAGTACCGGCCCAACCGCTACGTATCGCTGCCGGCCGAGCTCGACCCTGCCACTTATGACACATCGCCGGAGAAGCGCCGTGCCGAGGCCGAGCGATTGGCCATCCGCGCCCGGCTCAAGCGGCAGTACCTACTGCAGCTGAACAACCCAAAGCCGCCGGCCGTCATCGTGAGTGGGTCGCGGGCGGGGTCGCGGGCGGGGGGCGCCGGGCTCGTCCGCCTCACACGGGCGGGGGCGGCCCGCGGCAGAGCCTGAGCCCATCCCGGGCCCTTGCGGGCCGGGCCGTGCCTTCCTCTCCTTGTGACCTTGGTGTCTGCTCCTGCTGGCCTGCATTACTGGGTCCAGACGGCGCGGTGCGGCCTGGGGAGCTCTTGCTGGGCTTTTGGGCCGTGTTTTGGGGCTCACAGTTTTCTTGCTACCTCAGGAAGATCCTGCCTTGCTCCGCTGGGACTATGCCAGGACACACAACGTGTACCCCTCTTTCCGCCCAACGCCCAAGACGTCCTTCCTAGGAGCTGTATTTGCAATAGGCCCTATCCTCTTCTGGATGGCTGCCTTTAAAATTGAGAGGGTGAGTTCTGCTGGTGGTGTTGAGCTTCAGGGAACACCAGGTTGTAAAACATAAATCTGCCTAGAGACTTAATTCCCCCTGCACCTAAGAATGCTTAATACTATTGAAGTATTAAGGGAAGGAAGGCTAGTTAGTGCTGAACCTGCTTTCTCAAAGTCTCATAGTTGGCTGTGAAGTTCCACTGTGCTAAGAAGCCTGTGTTGCATCCGCAGATGCAGCCAATCACAGTTCTGTGATACGACATTTTGCTATAATAAAGCTTTCCATGGTACTGACTCTGTAAATTAATCATAAGAGATCACAGTTTTCAACTATTGATGTGCTTTAGATATGTTCTCTAAAGTAAAAAGTAGGAAACTGCCTAGGAACTGGGGACAGCCCCAGGAAGATCTCTAAATTGGTTGACCCTTTCTCCATTCTCATTAAGTAGACAGAAGAAATAGTAGCTTTCTTTACTATGAGAGTGGTGAGGTTCTGGAACAGGCTGCCCAGAGAGGTTGTGGATGCCCTGTCCCTGGAGGTGTTCAAGGCCAGGCTGGATGGGGCCCTGGGCAGCCTGGTCTAGTATTAAATGTGGAGGTTGGTGGTCCTGCCTGTGGCAGGGGGGTTGGAGATTCATCATCCTTGAGGTCCCTTCCATCCCAGGCCATTCTGTGTTATGGAGGAGCATTTAAGCTGATGACAGTGTTTGATCTCACCTGGGTTTTTGAGCTTTTGGAAGCTTTTGGAACTTGCTTCTGTTGTAAATCCTGAAATGAGGGTGTCAGAATCTGAGCAGCAGCAGATCTTTCTGAAAGTAATCAGCTATACTCATTAGAATCATAGAATTGCTCAGGTTGGAAAGACTGTAAAGATCACCAAGTCCAGCCACAAGCTAACCATACTACCCTAACTAACAACCCTCCACTAAATCGTGTCCCTGGGCACCACATCCAAACGGTTTTTGAACACATCCAGGGGTGGTGACTTAGCCACCTCCCTGGGTAGCCTATTCCAATGCTTAACAACCCTTTCTGTAAAGGAAGTTTTTACTGTACTTTGGAGTATGCTAGGTGACTGCCAGTCAGTGGCGGGTTTTATTTCCCTCTTTTTTTCTTTCAGAAAGATAGCAATTTGAGACCAAGTCATAAACCAGGAAACACAGATGCCAGTACTATTTGGAATAATATTTTCCTGGATGAATCTAAAGTAACAAGTACTAACAAACTTACCAAGCACATTGATACAAATATTGTTGGAACTTCAATATTTCTACAGTTCTTTGTCACTCTGGATTTTGTATGCTAAACCGTGCTTGGGCTTAGCCACAAAGTGGCTAAGCATGTGAGCACTTGGAAATAAACCTGAATGAGTGACATCCCTGACATATATGACAGAGAATACTGAATCTGAAGTGTTTGATACTATTTCCAGAACAATATGTGTTCTGATTCCTTTACTGGTTTTTAGGGATGTTCCCAGTGGTTTATAAAGCACGGTAGTTGTCATGCTTCTCTCTGAGGGGTGATTGTTGTGTGTCTGGGAAGCTAAAGAGAGACTTAAGCAATTCTTCTGTATGTGTCCAGGCAGAAAGAGTCAGGGCAGTACCTACAGTTTCTGTGTGCGTTAACAGTATGTCTGTGAAATGGTAGATGACTGCAGTGTGAGATACAAATGGGCTGAAAGTGAGCACATTTAGTGAACATTTCAGCAAGTTACTAAGAAGTTTCACCATACTTCGGTCTTTAAACTATGTTATTCAGCCAGAAGGAAGAGGTAGCGACTAAATGCATAAAATAACTTGAATACAACTAGTTTGGTGAAAAACACACTGCAGCAGTTAGTCTGAGCTGACCTGTGAGAGACAACTGATGTGCAAAGGTCAGAGCGTCTTTCCTTGTGTAAGGTAAATGCCATATTTGTTCTTACTTTTTACTTGTGACTGTTAGCAGAATTTATGCTTGTATGGTAATATACTCCTATACTCTTTGCTGAAGTATTAGAGTTGCTTTTCTCTTATCCCTGGCTGATGGAAACTTCCTCTCTAATAATGATGAATATTCTCTCTTCCACAGGATTATAAAGAGAAGCTTATCCGAGAAGGTAAATACGAGCGACCATTCAGTGTTTTTTAAGTTGCTGGAACCACAGTGCTGCTCTTGAGACAGAAGTAAATAAGATATACTGTATGCTGATGTTTCTCCTTCAGAAGAATAAATCTTAATTACTCCTCGATTGTCTTCCATCTTTAATAATTATGGAAAGCGCAACTCATAGAATCATAGAATATGATCAAGAACTAAAAAGATGAGGTGCTTCTTTTTGGCAGTGGTTCCTTTGCAGTGTAGGAGAATTCCATTTCTCTCCTGGAAACAAGCTGTGATATTTATAATAAATATTTCAAAAGCATAATGCATAACTGAACCTGCAAAAGTGTCTGCAAAAGTATCTCCTCTGCTTATTCTCTGCTAGGGTTAGCTGGTGTAGGGTGGCTACAGAATTGTCACCACAAGGTAGTGAAATGTGAGTGTGAGGAAAAGATCTTAACTTGGGCTTGAATTGTCAGGTGGCCTCTAGGTGCCATCACAGTCCAAACAACCCCCGTTCTTCAGACAGCGTAAAGGAGCTTTTTTCTCCTGAATGTTGAGGTCAATGTCAAAAAAGCAGCCTTAAACATGAGTTACAGATCCTCTGCTGTGAGTGCAGCCTACATTACTGACTACAAAGCAGATCAGCTCTGGTAGGCATTCTGTCTGCATCGATTAGGATGTTGGTACAGGCCGTTTGGAGCCTCCCTCCATCTGAGCAAACTGTTGGGCCTCTTCACAGAATCACAGAACAGCTGCGTTTGGAAGGGATTACTGGAGGTCATCTTGTCCTCCTCTCCTGACTTAAACAGGGTCTTGTAGAGCTGGGTGGTCAGGACTGTCCAGAAGGCTTCCTGACATCTCTGGAGCAGGTGTCCTGCTTTTGCAATCCCATATGTGCTCCCAGCAAGCCCTCTGCACCTATCTGCAACTTGCTCTTCTGCTGCCTTAACTAAAGCACGCCTCGATTATTCTCTTTGCAGAACTGTTTCTAAAAGGTTATTGCAAATGATTCTACAAAATACAGCTGTGGGTCATTGCAAGAGAAGAGGCATCAACGCATGGAGGGTGTGATATGTAGGGAAAGAAATAATTGCTTGTCTGAGCATGCTAAATTAACTATCTTCCTGCTGCCACAAACTAATTTGATCTCCCAGTTTCTCATTTCCTCAGCTAATTGGAACTTCAGTTGCCACACATGTAAATTCTGCTTTGCAGCTGTATTGTTTTAGGCCAGTTGAACAAATTATTCAGGATGGGTTGTGGATGGGAGCAGCACCTCTGATCTTCTAGGCTGGCCTTTGGCTGGTTCACTGCACCTGCTGCAGCTGTGCCTTTGCAGACAGGAGTGTCTGATGCTACATCCCTGTGGGTTTGAGCATGGTGCTTGGAGGAAGGCTGCCCTATTTTTCTCTTGCGCTAGTTGGAGAACTCCCTAGGCTGTTTTTTTTTTCGTGAAGAACAAGCATGCGTTGCTGGAGGTGAGGTTGGTAGTTTGAAGCAGTGGTGCTGGGTGAGCAGGGGAAGGAGAGGGGTGTTTCCCTTCAGAAATGAAGAGAGAAGACAGAAGGGTCAGTGTGCCTGATGGAATTTTACCGTTGACATGTAGCCACTCATTTCTGCTTCAGTGATGATTCTGTAGCAAGAGAAACCCAAGCCTGCAGGTAATTGGATCATAATTTATGTCTCAAACAGAAAACAAGCTTTTCCTCTCAGCTTGTGAAACATTTAGACCTCATTTATCCCTGGATCAGTCTGATTAAGTCTGTTTTTCTGACAAATGGAGCCTCCTGATCGTCATCTTCTGAGTTGGCTATTTTGAAGTAAACATCTCTCTGTAGATTATATAACGTAGTGCTTTGCTCCAAACTGATGCTTTTCTTCCCTGAAGGATCTGGTGTAGATCCAAGGCTGATGATGTACATAACTGACTGAAGTTAGGTGTTCCAGCTCTGCATTTTCTTATCTTTTGGGAAATGGAAGATTGCTCCTTTGGAGAAGTAGGAAGCACAGATCCTCCTGGTACCAAACTTAGTAACAGTTTCACATCCTAGACTGAAACATGTACCCGATCTTTTTAGTTTTCAGTAAGAGAAATCAGTTCCCTCAGAAGATCAAATGAGGATGGATTATAAGCAAACTAGTTTAGGATCTGAGAGGCAAATTGCTCGGTAGCAGCATTTAGCACTACCTGTCTGACTAAATCCGACACTTCCAAATGCTGTTTTGATACTACAACAAAGAGGGCATGTGCTAAAGCAGAGGCCTGAGGGGTTGATTGTGCATCTCACTCCTAGCATACTTGTTTGGGGTTTCCTTTTCTGCCTGCACCCTGTGGAAGAGGAGAGTGGCTCAAACTCACCACCTAGGGGTGAGGCTTGAGTATTCCTGTGGTTTTTGAGGTTCTTCATAAAAAAGACCTCATCAATTGTTGACAAAGAAGTCAGTGTTGATGGATGGCTAAAATAAGATTGAAAAGGAAGCTTTCCCTCAATTAGCAGTGAAGCGTTTTGGATTCTCTGACCTTTTCTAATCTGCAGAATGCTTTTCTGACCGTAAGGGCTCTTCTTGGCAACCATCCACAGCCCAGCAGGCTGAAATGCCCTGTTCTGGTAGGAGGCTTACATCTGATAGAGCTTTCAGCTCTGTTTGGAAAGGTCTTCCCTTGCAGGTGGCATGAAATACCTCACTGATCTTCAGCTTCTCCCTGTGAAAAGACACACATCACACCATATAGTCAGAGGCCCCTGGAATGGCGGCTGTCACCTTGCATCCATAGCAGTTACAGCATTCATACCAACTGCATGGGATGAGAGACACTCAAGTATTTCGGCTGCAGAGTGGCACCAGGATAGCTTTAATTGGGTACTTGAAAGCTAAAAATAGTGGTTTTCATTTCATTTCCCGAATTACGCAGGCATGGTCATTTTGATGACTTGGTGGCTGCTGGAAATGCCATTCTGCACTCTTGTCTGAGTTGACTGTGCTGCCACGTGTAGGTGTGCTGGATTTCCCTGTCTTCATTCATACACTGCAAGCAACAAATCCATCTCTTCACTTGCAGTTAGGGTTGAAGTGGCTTTTCAGAGGTTCCCAGCACTTGTAGTAGTTTTTATCTAGGCGGTTGGAGGCTTTGAGGCCCCACTCAGTAACAGCCATACTGAGGGAAGATTCAAACATGAAGGCCTGGTGGGAACAGGAAAGGTAGGTTAGGATAAGGGAGAGTCTGAATCCAGGCAAAGGAGCTCTACTCTAGCACAAACAGGAGCTGTACACATGGTCCAGCTCTGCCAAACTGCATGCAACCTGATCAGCCCAGGGGGAGAAAGCAACTCCCAGCAGAGATAGGCACATCTCTTCAGAGCTGGTGCTACAGTGCTGGTGTTAGCTAGGTCCCAGGAGTGACTTTGGACTCTGCATACCCTGAAAGCCAGGTTGCTCAAAGAGCTCTATCTCTGAGCCTGTTGGTGATGATAATTTTATTTTAGGGAGCAAGAAAGGAAGACAGTTGTGGGTTTGACTTCTTTATCCATAGCCTCAGCATGAAAATTCCCAGCTTCCTGCTCAGGCAACAACTTATGTGGTCAGATGATCAAAGCTGCAGCATCTCATGTCTGATCAGTCAGAGGTGTGAATGCTACAGCAATTTGGTCCAAGAATTTTTCTACCTTGCTTTTACAAAGCTAGGCTTTGTGAGTGTCTCAGCAACAGTATGCCATGCTGGGTACAAAACCTTATAGGCTCCTTACCATAGTCCCTTCTGCAACTCTCTCAGGCTCCAACTTGGCTTTGCTCGCCTTCTCAAAACAGTCAGCATCCGGCCCATGTGGAGTCATCATGCTGTGCAAGCTGGCCCCTCCAGGCTGGAAGCCTTCCTCCTTTGCTTCATAATGGCCTTTGATGAGCCCCATGAACTCACTCATGCAATTCCCTAAGGAAGGCATAGAGAAGAGTTTGTGACACAAAAGGAGCTGAGCGCTCCTTGAAACCCACAAACTGGGCAGTATGGGGAGTGGAGGTTAATAAGCATGGCTGCACAGGAGAAGACATCAGGGATCCTACAGGTTGTGCTTGCAAAGTGGTAAAGGTTTTATCCCACTTTCAATTATCTGGAGTCAGAAACAGAAAACTCCCTAATATAAAGGTGCATTGATGTGGGCAGACCTGTGTTTTTCCTGCAACGTTGAGCTGCATAAGCACCGAAGCTGCATACAGGCTGTATGGGTAACCTGGTATTTACAGACTCGGATTAGAGATCTGAAAGCGCTGGAAAGGTAATCAGAGTAATCATCCCTCTGTTATAGGTACTGAGGCACAGCTGCCTGGTGAGACAGCCTGGTATGCTGTCCCAGGCTGGAAGCACAAAACTATTTTGTTCTGTTGTCCTTCTGCCACTCCAGTCCAGCCAGGATCTTCAGTACCTTATGCTTTTAATGCACACAGGATCTACTTAGTTCTCAAGAGCCACTGTGTGCACAAAGACAAGGAGACAAATTCTGTCTTTCCCTGAGGAAGAATACCTTAGGCAGACCCTCTGAAACTAATGGAGTGATGTACCCTAACTTAGCTACAGATGGCCAAATCCAATAATGCAGTAGTTATTAGTTATACTCCCTCTGAAGAAAGTACGTTAACAGCTGCCATTGCAGCCTTCCAGCTTTAGTAGATATGATGTGACTAAACAATATGGCAGCTTTCTGCTGAGTGGTCAGTTTGCTGCAAAACCAGGACATGCTTCTGCAGCTCTGCTATATATAGCCCTTTTTAACCACTAGTTCTGTCTTTGTTAAGTACAACCTGAGGCCTGAAATATTTAACAACAAAACTAATTTAGCTCAGAGCACAGTTGGCCTAAAAATGTACGCAAACAATCATTTATTTTCATCCCATGTTGTCAGCATCTCCTGTAGGAGGCGATTGTACAGGCTTTTCACTGAAGTCGCTCAAGTGCTGTGCTTGGAGCACTCAGGGAGCAGTACAGGCTGTGAGAGCTTCATTACCAATGTGCCCACTATGTAACTCATCATATCACTTGGGGAGAATGGGCTGGTGAATAGTTCCTCCCTCTGGCTTTTGTAAATGCCAGCGGTACCTCCACCACTGTGCAGCAGTGAAGAGGGGCTCAAGAGACCCAATCCAACCTTTCACTGCAACTCTGAGCTCACCCTACTAGATCATGGGCAGCTGTCACGGTGCTTTACTCCATGCATGTTGTCATATTTTCCATTCTCCCATTCTTCTGTACCCTAATGAGTTCTGTAATTCATGGCTGGACGGCAGGTCAGTATCTGACCTGTTCATGCAGTGCCAATTTAAGTGTGCACCCCATCTCAGCGGGAGCCCCTTGGGTACAGCCACAACCACCTGTGCAAGCACTGCCAGCCCGTCACCTCTGACTTTTCCTGAGATTCTGCAAATAAGAACATCTCTGGTTTTGTTCATTTGTCAAGGAGCACTCGCTGACTCCAAGAAGCTGTATGTAACTGTGCCAAGGGCAACAAATAAGACTTTTTCACTGTGTGTTCTTTCAGATAAATGGAGGCTTGGTTTTTCTGTGCCTCTGCACTCAAACAAAACCCACAAAGGCCAGACATACTGTGGTAGTAAGGCGGCCGGAAGGTGTTGTTGGCAACCCCCCATCGTGGGGGGAATATGACAAAGTCAGCGATTGCCACTCCGGGACGGGTCGACTTGGCTGTCAAGACAGTGAAGATAGATGGATCCTGAAAAAAACAACAAAGTAAAAAGCATCAAACAGAGCGTGACTCGGGTCACTCCATCGATAAATCTGGGTATGAATATGCATAACAGACCTTGGCCTTTCCCTACTTTCTTCAATTTGAGGATCTCAAAATAATTTGCTTCCCCTCCCTTCTCACCCTCATGGGTCAAAATTCCCCCTTGTGTAGAGGAGAAAGCTGAGAGAGGATGAGCAAGCATGGTATCCTTGGGATTTGGGATGCAGCACTGCGACTCCAGGAGCAGTCTCCAGTGCTCCTACCATGAAACCTCCTTGGCAGCTTTCAGAGCACAACATCCTACCGGGGTATTCGCCTCACAGCACCAGTGTCTGACTAACAGGGAGAACAGAGTGCAGATAAATTGTCGCTTGCTTCAAGGATTTTTGAAGTTTCCACTCCAGTAAAGTGATTTTCTGGGCTTTGATCCCAAACCTATCTTTCTCCTGGCAGGTTTTTTCAGAGATTAAACAATGCTTTCTGCTGGTTGTTTCACTAGCGGTGCTTCTGTCTCCTTGCACACCCACTTGCGGAAGCAGTGCCAGGAGATGGTATGGCTGTGGGCACCTCTCCCACTGGGCTGGTTTCCTTTTTAGAACAGCTGCTCACGTTGATTTTGGCTTTAGTTATTTTCCATAAGATCTAGAAATTATTGCAGTGAGAGCTGCCAGCTCTTGGAATGTGTTTCAAGGGCTCAAATGAACCAAGGGAAGGAGCCTGTACAATTGCAATAAAATCAAAACAAGAATTTTAAGCACATGTCTTTTCTCTGAGTTGCACGGTGCATACTGGCTTCAGTATTCAGCCCTCTTCCAGAGAGCAGGCTTTCTATGCTAAGCTGTTTAGGAAGTTGATCAACCTCCAGTTCTGTCATTGTACCACTTTGCAAGGGCTTATTTGAGGCCCAGGAAAACAAATGTGACAGATTTCACGCTGTTTCTTATAGCATAAAGTATTTTTTAACAGGCACTGGGACCCTGAAGCTCTGAGTGAATTCTGTTGGTACAGCACCCACAAAGCTTTGCTCTGCCTTGCGTGGCCCCAGACTTACCGCATGGTCAAAAGCGACAGAATTAATGACCATAAAGTTTTCCAGATGGTATTTGTATGGTGTGTAGTTCCCATGCCAGGCTACAACGTTGAAGGGGGAGAAATCCTATCAAAGCAATAGGGATAGAGAGAATGTTACCACACACAACTCTCCACCCTTCTGCACACACACAGGGTGATGCCCCTTCTCTAGTTAAAATGGGTTTAGTGCTGGTGAGAAGTGCACTGACAGCCTGGAGCACAAAGGCCTTCACGCACAGCCTGATGCTGCAAGGACATGGTTTTCCTCAGTGTTCCCACCTGGAGAGCCTTAGCCCTCCCTCCAGGGCTCTGTATCTGAAGAAGTTTGAGTGCCAAAGCAGTGCTTGAACAAGGTGGACTCCAGTGCTGGCTCTCCAGCATTTAAAATTGGCATTGGATTTCCCTATCTAGTAGAAACATAGGTATATAGAAACAAGGAGGCCAAGACCACCGGTGAGTCTTTGGGTTAACCAAGTTTCCACAGACTGTTTTTGCAAATTGAGGAGCCTCATCTGGGGAATAAAGGAGCCAAGGTGAGAGTTCAGTCCTATTCCATTTCACCCAGCTCAATGCCCTGAGACAACATCACAGCATGCACACAAATGAGCTGTAGAGACCACATTATGCACTGATGGCTGCTCCAGTGTTTTCCCATGGCCTCCTTACCTGCTGGGCTGCGAACAGCTTGCCCTGGTACTTGCTGATAACTGTGTAACCCCCTGGAATTCTCCGGTCTTCATACCATGCTACTGGCACCAAGAAGTCACGTGGGTTCGCCAGGCCATTGGCTCCTGCAAAAGAAAGAAATGTCAGAGCTTGCTGGGCAACCTGCTAACAGGGCTCTGTGGGTGCCCTTCTGCATTGGGACTGGCCACACTTCTTCTGGGTCCATCATGAAATCTCCGAGATTCATGTGCTTCTTTGGCTCCTATAAGTAGATAACTGTAATACATCCATCCTAGCATTTAGGTCCATGCTCCCTTACGTGACTAATACAAGTGCCCCTCCGTTCTTTCCTAAACAGTATTAGTCCTTCAACCTCCATTAAAGGTGTGTAGATATTGGGAATTAAGCAAAAAATAAAAATAAAAAATAACAATAGTAATAAAAAAATAGAGGGTGAATTGCTCTCTATTCCTGGACATCCTGCTGCTTGGACACTTAGAAATGCAGAAGCATGTCATGAGGGAGCATAATGCTTTTCTGAACAAAAAAGTAATAAAATGAGGGCTAGTGATACTTGTAGACTCTGGGCATACTGAGGGGTGGTTAGTGTGAGAGGTGCATTTTCAAAATGCAAAGAATCATATGGGTGCTGCAATATTCTTCTTCTTCTCATTAGCATTATTGTTGCGAAGTGTTTTGAGTTTCTTAGATAAAAATGCAAGAAATTACTACCTGCTGCTAAGGTTTAACAGTCAGTGCTTTTCTCCAGCTGCCATTTTTCAAGTGAAAAGTGAAGTTAAAATAAAATAAGAATGAAATACAAAGAATCTTGGTCTCTGAGGGGAAGGCAGGTAGGTGGTAAGAAGAGGAGCTCTCATAATTACCATCTCCTGAAAAGGTCTACAGGCAAGGGCACTCGTTTTCTTTTCTCCAGAAGGTAAATGTTATAATAGATTCCTGCCTTCTGGAGACCAAAAAGCCCTCCTCTCCAACAGTGTCTGAAAAACTAGCTAATGGGAAAACTTCCCACGAACAGCCAGGTGTAACAATAGCAATAATCAAGTGGAACAGGCACATAGCACAAGAAGTGAGGTGAAGGCAGGCAATCCCAACTTGCTAAAAGGAAAGCTGATGAAAAATCAGTATAGATTCAGTGTGGGAAAAGCTGTGCAGAGCATGTCGCATGGGATAGATGCTGAAGTGGGGCCTGGCTAGGAGCTGCAGGCTGGGTTGGCTCCTACCTGTGGGCTCCACAGCTCCAGCTTCACTATGGCTGTGAGGTGCTTTCATAGGCCTTCAGTGCTTACATGCCGTGCCAGGCTTGTTACAAGTTTAGAATACCTATTCGGCTTACTTGTCTCACTGGGAGCCATAAAGCATGCTCAGCCAAGGGGAAAAAATGAGGCAGAGGATGTCTGTGATCTGTGAGAGCCCGGGGCCTGTGCTGCCTGAAAGCAGCTCTGTTCCAGCAGCCCAGTGCAGAGGCAAGGGCTGTGTGGCTGATCTGAGCCTTGCGCTGCTTGTGTTGCTGATCCCTGCTTCTCCAAGGGAAAACCTCCTGACACTTCCTCCCTCCTTCCTCTATACACTTACTATGGCATGGAAAATAAACACAGGTCACTATTTTTCAAACTACAGGCAATTCAGCAAATTCTCCAAGTTTCTTAACCAGAAAGGAAAGTTTCACCCAACACCATGGTTCATGACCAAACGTTAATGAGCTCTAATGAGGCATGGTGCCTGTGTGGACAGCAGCAATGTGCTCAGCTTGCACAGTCAAACACTGGCTTGTACACACACATGGACATTTTGTTTTTTCTGCTTTTCATCTGTTAACATAGGCAGGAGGGCAAAATGCTTTATTAACTCTAAAATGAGGCTTCAAGTGTATCTGTTGCCTCTGAAATCCACCTTTCCTTTTACCTGCTAAACCCTCTCCAACTACTCCATATCTGTAAGGAGGAGCCATCAAGGAGTCAGCAGCCTGGGATTTGCAGACCAGAGGGGAAAAAGGAAGGTGGAAGGATGAGTGGGAGAGAAACGGTCCCTCCAGCCCCAGAGGAAAGTCATGATGGCTGAACTGTCTCTGTTCCCCAGTGCTCTGCTGGGGAATAACAGTGCCAGGATGGAATCTGCCCTTAGGGAGGAATGTGTGCATGGGAGGATGGATTACATGGAGATAAGAGGTAGATTGGCAATTCCTAACTTTTTCCCTTTGGAATGCATGGTAGGTCTGATGGGAGATGGTTACCAATGGGTCCTAGGTCAGGTAGCTCGAAGTGTGCCCCGTACACCTCCAGGATGTAGCCTCTGGTCTCTCCAAACACCTCCACACTGAAACGCATTCCTTGCTGGAAATAAAGGAAGAAACCAGGATCATCCCCGTACTTGGCTAACAAACCAAAAGCAGGCCCTCAGATTGCACCAGGCCTACACATGGCCGTGTGACCTTCTGTGGCCATGCATCCCAACGTGTGAAGTGCTGCTCTTTGGATTGGGTGCCACTGCATTCTCCACCTGCAATGGGTGCCATCTTCTACCTGGGGCTCTACTACATGATGGAATTGGCTTCAACTGGGTTCCTCTGGTCCCTCCAGCCCCACAAAGCTCAGCACAAACCACACAGAGCTCAGGTTTTAGCTGCTTGCTCCAACAATGGGCCCTCTAGCTAACCACAGCCCTTACCTGGATAACACAGATTTCATTGGGCTCCACTAGCATCTTCCCAAACTCAGTTGTGATGAGCAGCTTTCCTTGCTGGGGCACTGTGGAAATAAAATGGAGGTAGAAGAGATGAAGGAGCAGGCTGTCACTGTGTGTGATGTCTTCCTCTCAGTTCCCTTAGAAGGGGACAATTACATTAGCTAGGTAGTAACTTATTCTTCCTGCTTTCTGAGAGCACAAGTAGTGCTTCAGTAATGTCTGTAGTACTTTCTTTGGCTTTTTTTGGCACCAAATTGCTCACATTTTGACTTGGAAATCTGACAGATTTACAAAACCTGCCCTTTCACCTCAAGTACTAAGGGAAGTGCGTGTGAACACTTTTATAGGAGAAATGTTCCCACTGGGGACCTGGAAGCATTTCTGTCCATTGGTCAAAAAAGATGCAGGTAAATATCAGGCTCTAGGTCTTGTGATGCTGTGTGGAGTATTTTTCTGCACGCACACTCTTCCATGTGCCAAGCTCAGCTCTCATCCTGGCAGTCTGGTTGCCTGAGGCTGGCGGAGTGTGGGAGCTAAGCTACCACGCCAAATCATCTTGGACTGAAGCAGTGAAGGCAATTCACTATAAGCTGTTCAGAAATTCTAGAGCTCATGTTTTCCAGAGAACCTCCAGTGTGCCTGCTAGTGATCTGGGAAGGGATCTCTGAGAGCCAGGCTGGGGAAGCTGGGTCACTGCTCAAAAGACACAATGAGTTTTGGCATGGATGTGCACCTTCTGTGCTGCTTGGTAGTGATGGGGCAAGCCTGGCAGCCCGGCTATTGCCAGACCACCACATCTGGGTGGTATGTGAGTGAAGTCATCCCTCCTCAAGTCTTTGAAGATGGTTGCCAGGCTCTGGCTCTGAAGGAGGAAATAAGCAGGCAGGTGGCAACCCAGATATGCCCTGCAGGAGAAAGGAGAAGCTGAAGCATCGACTCACCGATCAGGAAGTCACCATCTGAATTATAAAGGCATCTAAAGGAAAAGGAGAACAGGAAGGTCAAGGCTTCGCTTGTACACATGCTCCTACAGAATCACAGCACAGCTGGAACTGGACCTCTGGAGGTTACCTGGTCCAACTTCTGCTCAAGCAGGGTCACCCAGAGCAGAGTGCCCAGGACCAGGACCAGACCATGACCGTAGCAGGGGAGTTTTGAGCTGGGAGACCAACAGAAATGCAACACATGGGCTGGGGTAGGTGACGCACAGGGAGGTGCAGGTTTGATGTGTACAGCCTGATAGCAGGTTCTTTTCCCACTTTGGTGCTATCTCTGTGGCCTTGGGTGAATCAGCCTTAGACAATGGGTAGTGATGCTCTCCAGAGGCTGTGTTCACCTCCAAGGAGCTCTGGTCCCTGGGACAAGAGCCTCTGGCCCATGACATCTCCTCTCCCTGCATCCCTGCATCCATCTCCCTCCTTCAGCCCAGCCTCAGACAAACAGTCCCTGACCTGTCAAGCATGGAGGTGTTGCAGACGAAGATGTGGATGGCAATGCCGTTGCGTCCTCGGGGCTCTCCGGCTCCGCACAAAGTGTGCAGTCCCTGCGGGCAGACCCCAGGCCTTGAGAGTGAGTGTCAGGCAGTCAGGATGTGCAGCCCCATCCTGCTTCATCCCATCCCTTGGCTGGGTATCAGCCAACTGCCTTGCCACTTTTTGCTTTGGCCAAATATGCTGCTGGCTTTTCTTTGAAATCCTAAGCCCTGGCACCCCAACTTACGCTCACAAAGTCCAGCTTGTTCTGGGAGGCTTTCGGGATCTCAAAGGGCTTCCATCTCAGCTAGGTTGCAGCAAACAGAAAGCAAGAAGGGAACAAGGTGGTTATAAGGTGAATGGTGGCAATCCAAAAGGAAGAAGCCCGCTCCCCCTCCCTATTGCCCTCTACTTGCTGAGATAGCTTCTGTTTCCTCTGTGCCTTGCTTAATTTGGTCTGCAGGTTTCTTTTGATTTATGGAGCTCTTTCCCTTTGAGTCATAATTTTGTAAAGTAATTGGCTGGCCTGTGTGAGAGTCAAGGTTGGTGGGGGTTTTTTTGTTTGTTTTGTTTTGTTCTGTTTTGTTTTTTAAATCCTATTTAAAAGCTGTCTGTTCCTCTATTACTAACAACACTGCTGAGAGCAGGGAATTTCCTCCCAAGGCCTAGTGGGACCCCTAGGCAGGAGGTGCCAGAGGAGTCCCCAGTGTGTTTATTACCACCAAAGAGCATCACTGGGGTCTCACTGCATCTCTTCAGAATCAGTTGCCACAGCTATGAGCCCATTGTAAGAGGGATTTTGGTACAAATTCACCCAAGCACCTGAAATCTGCAGGATGGAAATGGCTGATGGCCAGATCCTGCTAGCTCTGGCCACCAGAAATGTTTCCTGCACAGACATGCTGTGCCTCAGATGAAATGCCAGTAGCTCTGGGCATCCAGGAGTGTGGTTGGGAATGGGTAGCCACTGACAGCATGGACACATGAATGGACGGACAGCAAGAGGAGATACAGAAGGCAGTGGGGATAGAGTGGAGAAAAGAAGAGAAAAAGAATTCAGGTTATGAAAGTGGTCTAAAAGGAAGTAAACAGTGGGAGAAGGAGAGCAGAGATCAGCTTGCAATCCAGCCCACTGACCATCACTGAGGATGGTGCTTCTCCTTGCAAGTTTTTGCAAGCTGCTAAGCCACTGACTGGTTCCATGTGCTATTTACCCAGAGGGTCCCTGTTGAGTTTGTAACTTACCACCATATGTACAGCAGAACTGGGGTCCCGAGTTAGACATCCACATGGGTGCTTAAAACAGGAAAGCTATCAGTAACATTTGTCACCCTGCCCAGAAATCGTGGCTTCCTTTGGCCACCTCCTTTCTGTGATGGAGAGCTTTCTTCTGCATCAGCTTTCCTTGCATGGATGCCACCCCTTATTTTTTCACCCTCTTTGTCCCCATCTATGTTTCGTGTTATAAAAAACACGAATGTTTCGTGTTATAAAAAACACGAAACATAGATGGGGACAAAGCTTTTTATAACTCTGCCATTGTCTTTGGGCAGCATTTGAGGCTTAGGTTTGTCGGTGGTTTTTTTTTTTCCATTGACTTCAATGAGCTATGCGTGAGATGGCTCCACATGGCAGTCCCTTTAGATGGATGACAGTGGGGAAAGCTGTGGTGTGAACCAGGAGAACCGCAGAATGCCATGGGGAGCTGAAGATGGGCTGGGAGCCTGCACAACTGCAGTTGAGCTGTGTTTGGGAAGGAAAACTACAGGAACTTAAACAGCAGCCTGTCACCTCTGCTTGGTCAGTGGCTGGAAAACATGTTTCAGCAGAACCGGGGAAGTATTTAGACAAGTGGGGAGGCCACTGGGAGGCTGCAGGATGGCTAATGATAATGCATCAGAAGAGGGAGGAGCTGAAATCAGTGAGCACGAGGTTATGTCAAGAGGAGCACAGCGGGAGGAGAGAGGCAGATTAGCAGAGCTAAATGTCCTGGGGCTGGCAGGAAAGAAATAATGATTAAAGATGATAGCAAGGCCGTAACAGAGGGAAACGAATGCTGTGCCTCTCCAGAACAGGGCTTGATTTCCCAGGAGGGCTGCAGAGGAGCAGGCTGGCAGCCAGCAGACTCCTGTCAGGAGGTGATGGTAGTGTAGGCCCCAGCATGAGCCTCTGATGCAGGAGGATGAGGGAGCAGCCCGCGTCCTGCAACCCGCATCATACCAAGGGCTGTCCCCCTCCCTGGCCGGAGGGCGAGGTTACCTGGTTGGGGTCAGGCTCCACTTCATCCCAGTGGTGTGTCAGGTGGCCCTCGTGCAGAGGCTGGAAGGGCTTGTGGCAGACGGAGGGCAGGATCCGATAGAACCAGCTGTGGGGAGGGACAGGGATGGGAAGAGGTGAGGTCCTCTGCACAAGTGAACCCCAGTGGGCAGGAGGAATATTTGTGTTGGTGGCCACTGGAGCAAGTGATATATTAAATATTGAATGTTGTCTCGCAGTCAGAGACTTCCAGAGAACTAGGGGGATTCCAGAGGGATTTTATTATACCTGTTGCTGAAATACAGCTATTTCTTGGGTGGGAACAAAGGCTACATAAAGACTGAAATTCAGGCAGCACAAGGATGAGCATAGTACCTAACTAAAAGACCAGAGGAGCTTCGGGAGATAGAAGGTCACAGGCAACACCTGAATTTGGGTGGATTACTGAAAGTAACATCCCGTATGGCTGCATACACCCATAGGGTCAAAGTTTTATGGCCTCCTAGCACCATAGGAAGTCCCCCATGCCTCCATCACTGTCTGAGTATTATCTGGAGGTCTCTTCCTGAGCACTGTGAGAGCTGCCACCCCCCTGCCTACCTTGATTCGGCTGCCAATTTGGCTGCTGAAAGGCTTATGCCACCATCTTTTGAGGTTCAGCAAAGTGGTGGGCTCACTATGTCATCCTGCACCACCGGAGCCCATTACCCTTTGCAAGGTGAGCTCTTCTGATAGAGGGCAATGGCAGCCCAAGAATGGACATCTCAGAAGCCCCTCAGAAACACATGAGTCTGAAACTTGGTTTGTCCAAAGCAAAGGTTTCTCAACCCAGAGCTAATGTCAGTATCCTGCCCCCATGTCCCAAGGCATCCAAGGGCACCTGTATGTGTCCTGATTTGTACCCACATGCGCCACCATCGTACCTCCTCCTGTTGGTGGCCCGGGGACAGGTGAAGGCTGAGCCCGAGAGCTGCTCTGCGTAGAGGCCATAGGGGCAGACCTGTGGGTTGTTCTGCAGCGGGGAGAAAGAGGAACCAGCAATGAAGGATGTGAGGCACTCACAACCCCATTCAGTTCATGAACAGCCCAGGCAGACCTACATCCCCACTGTCAGGGTGCTGGATGTCCAATATGTACCGGCCCAACCTAAAATCCATTCCTCTGCAGCATCACCTGGAAGCTCTCACAGCCATCAGGAGGCACATAGGCTGTGGAAGCATGCTGCTAGCACCAGAATACAGTGAGAGCACCATAGGAAAGGGTGTTATTCCCAGCACTTGCAGACTGTATATTATTACAATTTGTCTCTCTTCCTTTTTTATTTATTTATTTTTTAATTATTATTATTATTATTTTTTTTTTGGCAGCCATACACTGTTCACTGCCCCCCTCCCTTCTGCAGGTTCTGGGCCAGAATCCTGTCCCTGCTGTGCTGGGTCACCCTGCAGCATCACCTGCTGGGGGAGAATCAGTAAGAGGAAAAGCTCCTAGCACACATCTCCCAGCCTCCAAACTCTGACTTGTTGGCAAGGGTGCACAGTGGAGCAGGGGAATCAATAGCCCTTGTCATTTTTATCCGAGCCAGCACAACTGCAGATGCTGGTCTTATAAATACTGCAGTGGAGAAAGGATCCGCCCTTGGGACTGAAGATTTTCCATCTCCTTCACAGTCAGGTTTTCTATTAACTCTTTCCACGCTGAACCCAAACTCTGTCCTGATGAGTGTTCTTTGGTGGGGTACCTCTGCAAAGCCAGCCTGGAAATTCCTGCTGCCGTAAGGACACCCACAGAAAGGAGAGAAGGGACTGTGCACATAGCACCAAATGAGAAGTGAATTCTCCATTAAAACAATCTAACATGGTGCTTTTATTCGAGTGTATTCTGAAGCTGTCTATTTCTAACTGCAGATCTGCCCACTTACGACAGCTCGTAGAGGGCAGCTGCCATCCTGCCTAAGGCCAGTAACCCCACTAAATTAAATCCATTCCTGCTGAGATCCACAGGAGTGTGCACTGTCCCCGTGCCAAGCCTCAGACTTCTGCTCTGACTCAGCCCCCACCAGTTCCCTCCTACCCAGCATGCCCAAGCCACTTCCATTCCCAAATCCTTTTGGAAAAGTTGCTGCTGAGCAAAGGAAAGCCAGGCAAGTTGTAGCTCCCAAGAAAACTTGGAGTCTCACAAGTAACTTTAACGTAGAAGGCATAATGGGAAGTATTTAATTCTGATTTTTGCCAGCATCTTATTATTCTCATCTTGCAAAAGGGAGGCACCTGAATACTTTCATTGTGGCAGAGAGAAAGAAAACACATTAATTTAGAAAGAAGCCCAAAGAACAGATACTCATTCTGCTCAATGTCTTTTTAATTAAGCATTTTCACAAACTCTGTACCTGTCCCTCTGGTAGAGCTCCTGGACAGCGCGGGTCCTCAGAAGCATGTTCGTTTCCAAATCCTGACATGTACTGTAAAGTAAATCACACAATTCTTCAGTGTTTTGAAAACATAAGCGAAACCTCCCCAGACAACTCACCCATCCATTCCCCATGCTTTTTTCCACACAGTCTTTGCATGCATTGAGACTTTCCCCAAGTGGTCTGCTTGCTTGCTTCCATGCACCATCTTCCCATCTCCCAAGTCTGTTTCACTAGCCAGCCCTGTGGTAGGCTGAGAAGCATAATCAGGACCTGCTCTTCTGTTGGATTTGCATGTACATTTTGTTGACATTCTGTGCCAGGGATTGAAACCGGGGGTCATTTTATTGCATGATTCTCATGACACGTCTCCATGGCCATCATAAGAAAGGTCAGGACTTAGCTGGGATGAGGGAGGAAAGGAGGCTCTGCTGGGACTTAAGCATCACACTGATTTGCTCTAAATGAGTGTAACCCAGTGGGGTGTGAGCTGCCTACCATGGCAGCAAGCAAGAATTAAGGTGACCATCTAGGGTCCCAGGACAGCATACAGGTGAGGGACCCATCGAACATGTTCTGTGTGAGAGCACAGCTGGGGCTGCAGGACCCCAGGGGAGGGAGCCCCTCTGATCCTACGAGACGAAGCAGCTCCACTGCACCCTGCATGAGTGCAGAGGTATTTTGGCTGCGAACAATGGCTCAGCCTCATGGCCCAGCAACAGAGTTAAATATTCATGTTGCCTGCTGTCCCTCTCCCTGCACGCAGCCTGAAGGCGCTCGTGGTACTGCTGGGGAGGCAGCTTGTTCACTCAGACCTCCCAGCTTCAGATCGACCTTTTCAAAATTCTTTACTTTCAGTGTGGAAACCACTCCCCTGGCACGAAACTTGCTGCAGCCTCATCTTCTAGGGTAGGCAGGAGTGCATTTAGCTTGAGTTGGAACAAGGTGCTTGCCCAGCTGTCCAACTTGGACAGAACAATGCTGCCGTTGCCTTGAACAAAGCAGGAGTGGGTTTGTTACAGCATGTGCCTGGATTTCTTCCCCCTGTTCTCAGATTTTGCTGAAAAAACTGAGTTTTTCTCAGGTGCCTGTCAGCTATTTGTAAAAAAAAATGTCCCTTCCCAGAGGGACTCGTGCTGGCCAGAAGCCCTGCCTCACCCGAACCTGCTTTCTGTAGGACTGGGGAGGATGGATTTCTCCTAACGCAATCTGCTCTCCACCTGCTTCTGCACGAAGCACATCGATATGCAAAGCAGCAGGCCACCTAACCACCCTTGGCAAAGGTATTGTGATGGAACATTTCTGCCTTTTTTTTTTTTTTTCTTTTTTCCCCTTCTTCTGAAAGGAAATGCAGCACTATCTGCTGGAACTGCAGCAGTTCCAGAGTGAATCCGCGTCTCCCCACTGCATTCTCCTTCACCAGCTGCAAAGGGTGGAGGCAGGAGGGAGCTCTGCCTGGCAGGCCAGCCTCCGTAAACAGGGGAGTTTCCTCCCCCTGGGGCAGGTAAAGATGCTCAGCATAAGGAGGGTTAATGCAACTGCTTTGCAGAACATCACCCCTGTCTGCAAAATACTCAGGATTAAAGCTGGTGGAGAGTCTTTGTTGGGAAGTGCAGGGAGAAGCTGCTGCATCATTGTTCAGGCAAATCAGTTTTTCTCTGCTAAGGAAAAGAACAAAAATCCTCAGGTAACTGTGTTGAGGGCTAAAAAAAAGACACTTCCCTCCGACAGGCAAGACTGCAGCTGCGGGAGTCAGACGATGCCCTGATGGTGATTAATAGTCCCGAGGTTTCATTGCTCCGGGTTTTACCTGGCTGTTTGGTGTGGCTTTTCTCATTCACTCACTTTCTTTTGTCATTCCCTTGGGGAGGGTTGCCTCCTCGCCTTTCCTTCAGGGGTCAGCGCAGAACACGATGTGGTTTGCCAAAAAAAATCCTGCACAAGCTCCCACGTGTAAATGCATGGCTGGGGTGTTAAAGCTTGCTATTTGCATGCTCACATTCTGGCTGGGGAGTAGAGATTTCATTTATTTTCCTTTTGTGATTTTATTTGCCTGTTGGTTTATTTTCCAAGTAAACCAGTGATGAGGGATAATTAAAATGTCATAGAGCTCAGATGCTTTGCAGCAAGAGAAAACCAGTGCTCAAGTCCAGCTTTGAACCTGGCTCAGAAAGGCTGAAAACCTCCTAAAGAATGGCTTTCCTCATCTGTTGGCTCCAGAGCGCAGCCACAGTTGTTGGGCTGGCTGTCCTCATCCCCTGCAGGCCAGAGGGGCAGTGGAGTGCTTTGGGGCACTGCAACCTTTCTTCCACATGATCAGCTGTTCTTCATGGCAAACCCTTCTTCTACGTGGCCAAATCTACTTCTCCATTTCCTCTCCTTCATCTCCATGACCACTTATTCTCTACTACCAACCCATCTTCATGACCAACCCTTCTCCATGACACAGCACAAGGCAGTGACCTGCTGCTCCGTCCCTGCTCCTCCTCCATGGCTCCTAACTGATCAGGGACTTTTTTAGTAATTGGGCAGGTGATTTATCTGTGAAACAAAAAGTTCTCTGTGGTCCTTTGCTTTCACTTCTGCCTTTAATTATTGTCATTATTTTGTTCATGATCCCATAGATTTTTATGTAAACAGGATCTCAGGAGTACGTCTGATTCCACCTTGTTTTTGTTTTGCTGCTTTTCAGTAAAATAGGAGAGATGAAAGCGCAGCACAGCATTAAAAATTCAGCAAAGCGCATTGATTGCAATAACTGGGATGCAAAGCAGAGTGCTCGCAATGGGTGTCACGCTCTGACCTATAAACCATAACCTTTCGTTCACCAGATTAGACAGCAGGGATGGGAAAAAAATGCATTTGAAGTCTGAACACATGGGCTGCAAGATAATTAAAGCCTTTCTTCAAACGCTGCATAATACATTTCTCTATCTGCTACTGCTGCAGGACACACGAAAGCAACATTCATCTCTGCACAAACAGCTCACTGCCTTGTCCCAGCTCCGAGGGGCCAATATTGGCATGTTTAAGGCAAACCCACAGGAAGATGAATGAAAATAGGGCAGTGGCAGAGTGAAAATAAACGGGCTTCCTGACAGTGCCAGCCCCTTAATTTGGGGAGGAACACAGCAGTCCTGGGGTGAGACCTCACCCACTGTAGCGATGACCTGGTCCCCTACACCACAAAAGTGCTGGCAAAATTTGAGATTGTAGTCCTATAAATGAGCAATAGAACAACATCCTGCCCTCCTTGCAATTCACTCTGTGCTAGGAGAGGAGGGCATGGCTTGTCAGGAGGAATTGGCACCGGGTTTTCCATTTACACTGAGACATCGACCCAGGATGGAGCTTCCCTAGGCCACTGGGGAAGATTGCACCAGGGTTGCAACAGCTGGGCAGATGTTAGTGGCCAGATTTCATAGGCTGAGGGGGAAACACCTCCTGGCAGCAGGGCAAGAGGGAGAGGGGAAGAACAAATAAGGCAATGCAGAGGTCCTGAACAGGCCCAGCCAGATCAAGAATGATTTCCAAAGGAGAAGAAAGTGATAATAGCCCATTTGTGTGAATTATAGCAAAATCCTGTATCTTGAAAGATCTTTCAAACACACCTTAAAACACAAAAGGGAGATACATTGAAACTAAATGGGATACATTTAGTATCCCTCCAGCTAAAACCTATCGCCAGACTTAGACTGCATAGCTCACTATCCCGCACCTCACTTCCACCAGCCCCTTCCAGAAGGACCAGTCAGGGAGGTCTGGTGCCAAGTGAGGGGCATGGAGGGGATGATGAGGGCAGGCAGCCCCAGCACTCTCAGCCCCAGCACTCACAGCCCCTCACCTTCAAGCTTGTCATGGTCCTCTTGGTCTTCCTCCTTTGTCAGCAGATGCAAACCCCGAGCAGATAAATAGCCAACGCAGCCTGATGTGGTTTCAGAAGTCTGTGAGTGAGTGTGTCCAGCCAGGAGGGCTGCATCAACCCTGCTGAGCTGGTCACGGGCTGGAAGTGAGAAAGTCCAAGAGAGCTCTGGAATTGTTTGCTCAGCCCGGTCTGTGTTTAATCAAACACCAGCCTTCCCCCTGGTCCAGTCCTGGGAAGGGTTTGGAAATAAGAAATGGAGGTGAGGGGGACAATGTCACTGCTGCTTTTTCTCATCAGCTTTTAAACAAGGGGTCGTAGTTCCTACACGTGGGTGAGAAGACAAGACAAGGTGTTTAAGAACAAAGAAAGGTCATGTTTTGCAACGTATTTATGAGCCTCTACTGTAAATCACACCCCTAGCAATTTTGGTGAACGACCCTCTAAATGCGTAAGCACACATTTGTTCGTTATGCCTCTGAGCCACGTCACATCTGGTCTTAGGGGACAGAAGGGATCATATCCCCATGCTGGTGAAGTCAATGATACCGGTGCAACACTGTGTGCTAACATTACACAGCACTTCAGGACCAGAGGGAAGGGATGGCTCTGTGCTTTACCATTAGAGCTGGTGAACAAAACTTAGAAAACTCTGAAATATTAATATTTTGCAGGAAAGCTGTTGCCAAGGAAGGAGCAGAAGCAAGCAGGTGGCACAGAATACTAATGAAAGCAACTCTGCACTTCCAGAAGTTGCAGGGGGGAAAAAAAAGATCAATTGATTTTATTTGAGTTTGATTTTCATTTTTTTTTTTAACTTTGAATTCTCCTCTACCTTAAAAAAAAAAGAAGAAGAAGAAGAAAAAAAAAGTAGCAGTGTTTTTTCCTTTCTGTGGCCTGCTCTACTGGGAGGCACACATTCTGATTTGGATGTGACCCTGTGGTTAATGCGATGTGAGAGGGACAACTCCTAGCAGCCAGCCTTCTCCAAAAACCTCCTTACACCATGCTCAGTAACACACCAAGGCTACTGAGAGCTGCCACTTTTTAAGGTCTCCAGAGAAAGGGGATGTCTTTGCTAGTGTTGGGTAGAGGCATTGCTCTAAAACAGCTCTTCTCTGTGCATGTGACAAAATGGCTCCAGCTCTGCTGCCTGCCCTTCCAGTGACAGCTCTGGCAAACTAGGCTGACTGCTGTGAAAGAGTGAATGGGGTATACGAAATAGTGCAGTCAGCAGGACTAGAGAGGTGATCATCCCTCTGTACTCAGCTCTGGTGAGGTCACACCTCAAGTGCTGCACTCAGTTTTGGGCCCCTCACTACAGGAAAGACATTGAGGCCCTGAAGTGTGTCCAGAAAAGGGCAATGAACCTGGTGGGGGGTCTGGAGCACAAGTCTTATGGGGAGTGGATGAGGGAACTGGGATTGTTCAGTCTGGAGAAGAGGAGGCTCAGGGGAGGCTCTAATAGTCTCTATAGCTCCCTGAATGGAGGTTATGGTGAGGTGGGTGTCAGCCTCTTCTCCCACTTAACTAGGGATAGGGAGAGAGCTAGTGGCCTAAAGTTGCACAGGGGAAGGTTCAGGTTGGGTATTAGGGAAAAATTCCTCAGAAAGAGTGGTGAGGCACTGGAACACACTGCTCAGGGAAGCGGTGCAGTTACCATCCATGGAGTTATTTAGTGACTGTAAATGTGGCACTGAAGGACATGGTTATTGGGCATGGTAAGGATGGATCAATGGTTGGACTTGATGATCTTAGAAGTATTTTCCAACACTAATGACTCTATGATTCTATAAGACAGTGGTTATTGATATGGGAGGGGTAGTTTGCTTTGGATATCCCCTCTGGCCTTAGGATGACACAATAGTTCTGGTCAGGAAGGACTTAAGTCACTACAGCAATATTCACCTTAAGTCAAAGTCAGCTTTGAGATTATACCAGTATTGTTTTGAAGACTTTTAAGGATGGAGAATGCACAGCCTCACCTGGCAGCTGTCCTCATGGTCAAAAAGTTTAACTTCTATGCAGATCGATCTTCCCATGTTTCAGTTGGTGGTAGATGTCTTATCATGCGCTACTGTGAAGAGGCAGGTGCTATCTATCTTCTTGGTATCCTTCCCACAGGTTTTGGTTCTCCCAAGGCTGCAACATTTACAGGCCAAACCAGCCCAGTCCCTCATCAGAGGAGGGCCCTGACCCCTGAGCACCTTGGCTGGCCACAGTTCAACTTACAGCCATTTGTCAGTCCTATGCTGGGGGGCTTAAAATTGGATGCAGCACCTCCTCTGTCCCTACAATACTTGTCTTCCAGGAGCAGAAGCACCACAGCCAAGGCAGTCCACAGCACCTCACCAGCTCCTTGATGGCTTTTCTTTTGCTTGTCCATGTGGCTGACAAGTTTTGAGGCTGTCTGTCTTCACTTTTGCATGCTGTTTCACACATGGCAAACACCGAGTGAACGTAAACACAGCAAGCACAGATGCATCTCGGGAGACATGGGCTGTGGGGAAATTACTTGGAAATGGAAATAGAGAGATGTAGTGAAAGACTTGTCTAGAAAGATGCAAGACATTAATTGACAGCACTGTCAGGAGCTGGTGCCTCATAACCAGTAGAGACAATGAATGTTGTGGAGAGATGACCCGAGAAAGGAAGTCTCCCATTCTTTCTCAAACTCTGTGGGGATTTCTGTCTTCTTGAGATCAAGATCGGCCTACTGCCTCCAATGTTCCTTGCTTAGATTCTGCTGGGGCTGAGTTTAGCTCCTCTGGCTTAATGAAGCTAGAGGTTATGTCACATAGTCACCAGGAACAGACTTAGCTAATCTGATTGTGCAGTGTTAGGCGACAGTGCAGTGCTGATGTTTGCTCTAAAACAGATAAAAATTTATTCATATTAAAATGTGAGTGTGCTAGGGACAAGTTCAACTGGAAATATTGGTTGTTTTGTTTTGGCAGCGCCTGGAATTCTGAACCATAGACCTGAACCCCCTTGTGCTAGGCTCTAGAACACAGACATAACAGTCTTCAAGTTATAAGCTTTCTTTAGCTCTCAGTTAACTGATTGCCATCTTACCATAAGCTAAGGAAGGCTCTCTCTATACCCTTGCCTCTTCTAGCATTACCATAAGAAATCATGTCAGCACCAAAGAATTCTCCACCTCAAACAGAGCTGCAAATAATTTAGCTAACCCCAAACAGTAATTCATCATAGCCAAAGAAATAAAGTACCCGGTACCTGCCACCTACTCTGGAGATTCCTTTCCTACCAGACAATATTTAAGGGTAGAGTTTATCTCACATTACCTGACATTGAAGAATTACCTGTTTTGGAAAACAAAGTTACAAAGTTTCAGGGGCTTCAAGATCCCCTTCCCCCTTCTAGAGCCATGAACTAGGATTCCATCTTACATTCCTTTTTGAGAACCTATATTTCATTTTGCTCAATAGGTTTTTACAGGTCCTGCTCACTTGTCTTCTTTTGGTGTGACAGATGAAAGTAAAGGCCTTGTTTTTATGTAGGATGCTCCAAAAGTAATGCCTCCCATTTATTTCAATGAAAACTACAACAGGTACGAAGAGCACAATAACGCTATTTGATAGAGCAAATTCTCAGCTACAAAACACTAGTTTTCAACGTAGTCACCACCACTAGCTATGCATTTTTGCCAGCAATGAACAAGAGCCTGCATGCCACACTTGTCAAAATCTTTGTGGCCACCTGGGATGTGGCTTGTATTTCATGTTGCTTTTGACACCACTGACACCCACCACCCACTGCGTCACTGTGCTCACATCCACTCTCTGGTCTCCATAAATGTTCAGCAAGCATCGATGAATGTCAGTGGGTGCAACTTTTTCTGCATGGATGAATTCAGTTCCACACCTTTACTTCACCCACGCTTTCATGTCAGATGTCAATCTGTCAGATTACCCCTCTGCTGCCAGCTGTCACACAGCAACAAAATGTAATGGGATATTCTCAGGGAGGTTAAACCTTTACTGACATACCACTAACATCCACCTCTGATTTTGTGAGCTGACATAATAAAATAGGAGACATAACTTTTGGAGCAGCCCTCCTAACTATGGGCAGACCTACTTCCTACTTGTTTCCTTCTCTAAAGTAAGGAAATACATGGTGTAATCATTTTACTCACTTGACATGCTACTCAGATGTTTCAAAGCTTATTAGTCTGTCTACCCTTGCTTTTCCATTCTATTCAGGGAAAACCACAATGAGACGCTGTTGAACAAATGCTTCTGGCCTTTTTGATTCATTGATCTCCAAATTATATGAAATGCAGAAAAGAAAGCTTTTTAACACTTCTGTGGTGTTTCTGACCCAGCCTATCCAACTTAAGAGGTAAATCGTAAATCCATAGACTATTCCCCATTGTCTTGTCCTTCATGTGTCATGCTGCAATATGTTGACAAGAGCTATTTGTGTCCTCCAGCGATGAAGGTATTCAGAACTCAGCTGGACACTGTTCCGGGCAACTTGTTCCAGTTGTTTCTCCTTGAGCAGGAGTATCAGACTAGATGCTCTCAAGAGGTCTCTTCCAACCTCAGCGACTCTGTGATTCAGCTTTGCCAACTTCTTTAGTTAGTTGGAGGGGCTCTTAAATATAGATCTTATGAAATATTAAGTACAGAGGTACTTTATTAATGTTATAGCAACTGTCTTTGTTGCCATATGAATCATAAATATGATTCATAGTCACAATGAATTGCTATCACATAAACATGATTCATAAACAAAATGAATCGACGGTGGAAGAATGAGCTTTAAGAACATGCAGTGTTTTTTCAGCTACCTTTCTGGGTTTATAACCTTTGTTCAATGCACGTCTTCAGGTGGCCTTTACCCCAGAGAGATTCCAGCTGCAATGTATGATGAAAGTCATAAGAGAAATGTGAAAAACCAGGGCATTGGCTGTTACGGCCACACATCTCATGATACATTTGCACCTGCATGGTTACCACATACCAGCAGCTGAGTAGCTGATATCTATTCTCACAAGCGTAGCGATGCAGCTTTGCAAAGATGTGCAAGGAGCTCATCTATGTCAGGGAGGCAGAATGAAAGTACCAAGGGGTTTGCTTGAATATGTAACAGCTTGAAAATGGCATCTGGTGTTCAGCATATCAATGGTGAATGGAAGATGAGATGGAGAACGGGAAAAGCCTTTCAAATGGAAGATGAGACAGCTTATACTGGCCCAATAGACAAGGGCACTCAAATAACTGACTTTACAGCAAATACATTAAAACACATCTTTTTTTTCCTACTAAATCACTTTCAAGTTCAGGTGGTGGGGCATTGAGCGGTAAATGACATGGGTGCTGGGGAAAATGGGAAGGATAGACAAGGCACTTCTGGCCTCTCCTTCCCTATGCACACTGCATTTTCTGGATCAGTGCCATGTGACAAAGGCAAGGCTATATGTTCTTCACTGTCCCTTCACCATAATTCTTGTCCCTTAGGGCATACTTTAGCCAGAGCAGGGCCTACAGCTTCTTAAGCAGATGACACTAAATAGGAAGGAGCTGTTGATTCCCTTGAGGACAGAGAGGCTTTGCAGAGAGATCTTGGCAAACTGGGCAATCACTAACCATATGAAACTCAATAAGAGCAACTGCACCTGGGACGGGATGACCCAGGATCTGTGTACAGACTGGGGGACAAGAGGCTCTCCATCACTTCTTGTAGCAAGTGGTTGTCCTGTCCCCAACGTATAGCTATTCTACCCTGTGTGTGTTGACCTGAACACACTCACAAGGCTTGGGAAAGCCTCAAAGCAGCACAGGTGAGTTTTACAACTGACGCAGGCAACAAGTTTTGCCAGAGATACAGTGTGACATTTTCAGCTGTATGGCACATAATAGTCAGAACCACAGCAGATGTCATCCCAAATGTTTTGAAATGCCTAGATATTTTACTCTGGTAAACTACTGGATTTGGCATGTATGCACAAAGTACATAAGAAGCAACAGAAAGATGTGTTCTCTCTTCTGTGGCCATGGACCTACTGTTGCAATTCCCTATTGCTTTTCACGGTCACATGATCTTATTTCTAAAGGCACCAATCTTCTCTCCTTTGTCCAGCTAAAACGCACTCATTAATGTATGCATTTTCTAAGATATTCATTCACTGCTGACTGTGATTTCATTGTCCCTAACCTGCTTTCTGTCCTCTATTTTTTAACCCTTTACACACTGCCAAATCCTACAGGAGCTCTTCTAGAGCAGCTGTCTTTGCTTAATTACTTTTATACTGCCTAAAATTCAATCCTTTCTTGGAATCTCTCATCATAATATGAGACAAAAAAAACAATAATATTTACAGCCTTTTTTTTTCTTTTCTTTTTCTTTTTTTCTTTTTTCTTAGCACTGCCAACAGCTTTGTGGCAGAAAGGCTCTTTTTAATAACATGCACTTTTTTTCATAGAGTAGCTGTTATGAAATACGTCCTTGTCATTTTTTCTGGGACCACTCAGCAGCAGATGCCAGACAGGTTAATTATTATCATTTATTTGTGCAGGAAAGGTCATAAAAGTCGTCTGCAGCAGAGAGCACGCACTTCTTGTTACAAAAAAACAGATGCTGCATGGATAGAGGCTGGAGAAGCCACCTGCTCACTTTGCTGCGATGCTTCTGCCTTCAGGCTAGAAAAACCACTTTCAGGAGATGGGAGAAAATTTAGTCACCTTGGTCTATTCTGTCCTTCCCTCTGAGCAGCCAAGAAGGGTGGCTCCTGTTGGACAGTCACTGAATTTTGTGATACAATCTTCTTTTTCATCAGGGGTAGGAGAGCCCATCAAGCCCATGTAAGCCAGAGCAAAACAAACCTCAGGAGGAGAGGATGGCATCAGATGCCAAGATACAAACTCTGAGCTTAGTACCAGGCTTCAGATCTACCAGGCCTCCTTGGCTTTTAATAAATCTTTAACCTAAAGCCAGTGGTTAATTTCCACGTTGTAAACATTAACTTTCGGGTCAAAGGGAACATAGAAGTGCACGATTTAATTGCACACTGTTTTATTTCATGCTCCATCTCCTAGTCAAAAGAAATGACTGCTTTGCGTTCACACAGCACTGTTCAGTTGATCTAGCCAAGAAAGAAGCTGGATTTTTATTTACGTGCTTGTACTGCATTTGATATCTTGAGAGAAGGCTGTGCTGAGTTGGAATTTGCCTGCACACTTTCATTAGGTATGGAACCAGAGCTTCTGTACATTGATAAGCCCAAGGGGCACAACAAAACCTACCTCAATGAAATTATTTCAAAGCAGGAAAAAGAAAATATGCCTGCACTTCATGTTATTTGCAGTAAAGGTTGGCTAAGAAACTGAACTGACAAAGATATAGAATTTGTGGTCTCTTTGGAGAGCACAGATAGCTTCAATAATCTAAACCAGCTTCCTTCTAAGTATTCTGGGGGACTCTTCCTCAGAGCTGTACTAAAGAACGTCTTTCAGAAAACTACTAATTCTACTCTGAAAAAAATCAAACAATGACAAATGTCCTTTCCTCTACTGCTTCAGGTGTCATCACTCTCATAGAATCATAGAATCATAGAATCACCAAGGTTGGAAAAGACCTACAAGATCATCCAGTCCAACTGTTCACCTATCACCAATAGCTCCCACTAAACCACGTCCCTCAACACAACATCCAGTCATTCCTTGGAGTCGGTGACTCCACCACCTCCCAGGGCAGGCCATTCCAGTGCCTGACCACCCTTTCTGAGAAGTATTATTTCCTAACATCCAGCCTGAATCTCCCCTGCTGCAGCTTGAAACCATTGCCTCTAGTCCTATCACTAATGACATGAGAGAAGAGGCCGACCCCCAGCTCACCACAACCTCCCTTCAGGAAGTTATAGAGAGCAATAAGGTCTCCCCTGAGCCTCCTCTTCTCCAGGCTGAACATTCCCAGCTCCTTCAGCCGCTCCTCATATGGCCTGTGCTCCAGACCCCTCACCAGCTTTGCTGCCCTTCTTTGAACATGTTGCAGGGCCTCAATGTCTTTCTTGCAGTGAGGGGCCCAAAACTGGACACAGTACTAGAGGTGCGGCCTCACCAGTGCTGAGTACAGGGGGACAATCACCTCTCTGCTCCTGCTGGTAACAGTTTCTGATGCAAGCCAGGATGCCCTTGGCCTTCTTGGCCACCTGGGCACACTGTCGGCTCATGTTCAGCCGAGCATCAATCAATACCCCCAGGTCCATCTCCTCTACACAGTCTTCCAGCCATTCTGCCCCAAGCCTGTAGCGCTGCCTGGGGTTGTTGCTTGGGCCAGGGCAGTCCCAGATACGTGTACAAACTGTTGAAAATAACTCCTTGAGAGCAACCTTGCTGAGAAGGACTTGGGGAATTCTGGTGAATGAAAAACTTGATACAAGCCAACAGTGTATACTTGCAGTATCCAGGGCTGCATCAAAAGAGGGGTGGCCAGCAGAGACAGGGAGGTGACTGTTTCTGCTCTGCCTTTGTGACACCTCATCTGCAGTACTGCATCTGGGCCTGAAGCCACCAGTACAAGAAAGGCATGGAGCTGTTGGAGTGGGTCCAGAGGAGGGCCAGTAAGATGATCAGAGGGCTGGAGCACCTCTCCTATGAAGAAAGGTTGAGGAATTTGGGCTTGTTCAGTGTAGAGAAGAGAAAGCTCGAGAGAGACCTCAGTGCGGCCTTCCAGTAGTTGAAGGGAGCTTATAAACAGAAGGGAGACTGACATGGTCTGATAGTGATAGGATGAGGGGGAATGGTTTTAAACTGGAAGAGGGGAGATACATATTAGATATGAGGAGAAAATATTTTACTCAGAGGGTGTGAGGCACTGGAACAGGTTGCCCAAAGAAGCTATGGATGCCTCATCCCTGGAGGCATTCAAGGTCAGTTTGAATGGGGTCCTGGGCAACCTGATTTGCTGTGTGACAACCCTGCCCACGGCAGTGGGGTTGGAACAAGATGATCTTTAAGGTACTTTCCAATCCAAGCCATTCTATGATTCTTTAATGTTATGATTGCAGCTCTGCATGTGCAACTGCAAAGCCTGTATGCTGCTGCTAGTGATGTTGATGTTAGTAATAAAGACTTAGCTCCTTCATTGACCATTCTGATGTGCTATGAAGAAAACCAAAGGGGTTTCATTCTTCATTTTCCCTGTCTGCTAATCAGATATTACAAATAAACTACAGTAGAGCAAATGGATAATGCTAAGAACAATGCTTCTGTTTGTAAAGCCAGTGTTTTGGCTATGTAGCGGTTTCTCACTAGGTAGAAGATCTTTGTAGTTTGAAGATCGGACGTTTGAAGAGGATTGGGATATATTTTTGTCCTCCTTTCCCTCTTCCACTTAACATCTACCTGATGTTTTTTCCAAAAACAGTGCCTGTCAGAGAACCTAATACGCAGTGCTGCAGCAAAGCACACCCTAAGGAAAGCTTTACCTCTGAGTACTTTCTGGTAACTTGCCAGCCAGTGACAGGTTCATCAATAATGATAATGGCTTTTTGTCAAAGAAAACTAGTGCACTAAGCTGTAGACATGCTCAGCCCTATAAAGGAATCAAAGAATCTGGCATCCTCTTAAGGAAAGTAAGATGGGAACAAGAGCTCTAATGGGAAGAGCTGGCTAACAAAAGAAAGGGGAATAGAAGGATTAAGCTCTCTTTGCTGAATAGCAGAAGCAGCTTTTCTCCTGGTAAAGCCTGCCGCCTCCTTATCAACAGAGAAATGATGACTCTAGCAAAGACTTCACCATGCCTCACTGAAAAATCTATTGACTCCAGGCTCCAGCACAGCAGTTCATATCTCATTTGTCATAAATGGAGCATATTGAAACTGCCTCTGCAAATATTATTATCAATAATGAAAACTGGTATTAAAGTTGCCCCAAAACCACATTACTGGATAGGTTCAACACGCTTAAAGCCAGTGGCACCTTTGCTAAAGACTGCTGTAGAGCAGGCAATCCTGTTCTTTGCTACTAAGCTGAAAACACGTAATGAAGAATTTGAGATTACTTAACATATAGGTTTACTGTATTTCTAGTTAGAAATCAAGAAGGCAGTTCTGAGGATTTTCCATATTTAAGACCCATTCATGCTTCTATGCCTTCGGTGAAGAAGCTGGACATAAACCAACCAGAATGTTCTGCCAAGCCCTTTGGGAAGAAAGGAGGCTCGGTGCTCATTTGCTATACCTTACACCTGTGTGCACGTTGAAGTCTTACACACCTTGAAATACATCCATGAACCATCTTCCCTGACACTTTGCACTAAACATTAGGTACAGAGCATCCGGGAACATATTTCTGAAAATAGAGATGGAGAAGTTCCAGTTTAGACAAAAGGGGTAAAAGTAATGTGTGTGCCTGTGACAGACATCAGGAAGACAGGCAGACAAGAGGGAGAGAACGAGAGACAAAGACAGGGAGAGAGATGTATTGGGGGACACAAAAGACAAGACGTTGGAGACGGAAAGTGAGACAGCAAGAAAGACAGCAAGGTGGAAAGAAACAGAAAGATGGAGGGGAGGGGGAGTGCAAAAAGAATAGGGACACAGAGAGGTCAGACAGGAAAAGAAATCAGGGACCAATAAAGGGAGCTGGAGGGACAGAGAAAAGACAGACTGTAGGCTCACACAAGGCGTGAGGAGGGGAAGGCAGAGAAATGGAAGTTGAAACACAGGAGGAGGAGCCAAGTGTGGCACAGAGAAAGTACCTGGTGCCACAGCCTCAAGCTTGGAGCTGCAGTGTCATGTTGGCAGCTGAAAAAAGTGAGGGGCTAGCAGCAGTGAAACAGATTCTGGTTTCCTACTCTGATTTCTGAAGTGGACCTACCACTTCTCTTAAAAATAAATGTAACTTCATCAACATACACGACTCTACTACACAACAAAGAAGTTGTTTTTTCCTAAAAGGAAAAAAATACACATAATTGTGGCAACCTGCTGACATTTAAATAAATCAGAATCTTAATCTGGACTGGAGATCTATTTGCATTGAAATAACTAAGACGTTAGACTCACACCACTGTTTTAACACAGATGATCTAGCTTGTTCCTCTAGCTTGGGATAAATAAAAACCGAACAAAACCAAGCAGGGTTGGGCTGCACAACGAACGTGTAGGAGAAAAATGAACACAGCTTTTCTCTAGTGACAGTTTAAAATTGATGTTCAACCAGTTTAAGAGAGGGACAAAGCTGAAGCGTGGAAGGGATGGGACACTGAGTAAGGGTAAAAATCAATGAAAAAAAAAAAAAAAAAAAAGAGCTGGGATGGTCGTCCCATACCTGATACACACTACACATACTGAGCAGGCTAATGGTGCCTGCTTGAGTTTATGCCAATTCCCATGGTTTGTCTAATTTATCATTCACTACCCATTCTGCTGCTGTATTACATTTAGCAAAAGAGAAGGTACTGCTACAAACCAAAATAGGATGGAGTTATTTAAAGAGAGCTAAAGTGTATGCTAGCCATGTAAATGCAGAAACCACAGAAGAGGGATACTGCAATTATCCTAACCCCAAGCATGGGAAAACTACGAAATTTCAGGATTATATTTAAACATAGCTAGAATAGGGTAACATTTTTAGCTCAGTCCTGATGAAATGCTACAAGAAAAGTGGGTAAAAATACTTGGGGAAAAAACCCCACATACGTAAGTATTTTATAAATCAATCTATTCTAATCTGGGACCACAAATACTAAAATGTATTTTGGTATTAGCTGTAATAATGGTCAGATGGATCTGCAATCACTTTTCAGGGTCGCTGACAGAGAACACCACAGAAATGTAGCCTTTGCCTTTTAGAATTATAATCAAATGGCAGCTGTCTAAAGGATTTCTTTGCATTAAAACTAACCATATCAAAGTCACGACAGTGTTTACGGCAGAACAGAATTAAGGGTGGTGCTAATGGAATATTTCGACAACACAAAGAGCTTGGAAAAACTTTTGTTCTCATTTTCTTCAAATTAAACATACAGAATAATATTTTTAAAAGTAAACTTTTTATTTCCCAGTGGATTGAAAGCACTGCAATTTGATAAACAGATATATCAAAGCCATGCCTCCACCTAGTAGATGAGACAGTGAGATCGTCCATGAAGTCACTTGTCAGACCATGCAGCAAGTCAGTTTGATAGCGAATGGAAATAACCTGGCATGGACAACAAATATTTGGAGAAAAATGAACACAGCTTTTTCTGATGACAATTTAAAACTAGTGTTTAGACATTTTCAGGCCATCCTGAGTTATACGGCTCACAGGTAGATGAATGAGCCCAGAGAAACATAGCTGGGCCTATAGCAGGAGCCCTGCCCTCAAGCAAATTTCTCTCTCAGTCTGCTAACCTTGTACTACTTGCACACATACTCTACTCTTTTCAGTACTGTTCTCTTTATCTTCTCTTCTTCTGTCCTAACAGGATCTATTTCTAATCTGCTCCAACATCCTGACTGTCACAGCATTCAGTCCCACTTGAGGGACAGGCCCTATGCATTTTTTCCTGCTCCTGAAGTGTGAACTGATTGATTGTTCACACTATGATTCTGTCTCTTCTTTGGGGAGCCTCAGGAACGAAGTGTTCAAACACAGCTGAGTTGGAGCTAGGACTTCCCTACAACATCCTAGACAATGCCCTTTTATTGATTAATTGAAGAGGGCTACTTTGGAAAGCTGTTACTTACAAATTAAAGACCTGTGAAACTGTTGTTTCAGACAGCATTTTCAATTAAATGTCCTTCCTTCCTCTGTTGCACTTCCAATTTTTTTGAAGAAGCCAGAGGGTGAAGGAAAAAATACTCCTTCCCAGCTTTCTTGTCCTACTCTGCAGCTCCTTGGTAACAGGAGGGACTCCAGTTCTGATTACTGTGAGACAGGATCTGACCTTGAGAAAACAATTCTAGCTTTCATTACCAAGGGAGCAGAATCAGACATTGGCGCTGTCCTGATCTGCATAGCTCATGGATTATCAGCTATGAGTATTTCAGTACCTTATTTTTCCTGCTCATAAACTAGGCATAAACTAGTAACCTATTTTACACATGCATCTGAAAACTTAATGCATTTACGTTTGCAAATTTCCAATTTCTGAAAATGGCCTAAGGAAAAGTGTTCATATTTTTAATAAGCTTGATGGGTATACCTAGCTGTCATTTTTGTACCTAATTAGTAGCAATAGGAAGCTTTCCATTTATTTCCAGGTAGCTGCTAGAGAAGAGCTGCAGGCAGATGTAATCTGGAGACTGCAGAACTCAACTCACTGTCAATTTCACACCAGCATTTTACTTTCGTCTACCACCATTTATTATTAATCTGTATTTGTATCTAATTCCAGCTCTTAGTCAGCCTTTGCCAGAGGCTTAACCATTAGCAGTGACTATGAGAACGGAGAGAAAAGCAAAAGGAAACAATAAACTGCCATGAATCAGGTTCTCACCACTCTACATAATTCTGGGGAGATGAGAAATTCTACAAAGCTTGGGCTATTTACAAAGCCAACAACTTCCAGAGCAGATGATACTTTCCACATTCTTAGCACTAAATATGAAAAGGAAACATCACAGAACTTTCTTTATAGTCATGCCTCATTTCTACTTTTTCAGGGCTTGGTATCTCTTTTACATTTCTATCCATTTTAAGGCTGGATGTTCTTATATTTCACAATCTCTGAATCTACTAAGCTCTCACGCTCAGTAAGACCACGCCACATTTGTTCCATATAAGCACTGTATAAAACCTTACTTTTTTCATCAACTTTCAAGACATTGCCCTTTCACTTAACACAAAGAACAAGAACACTCAATTATGAAAAGATAAGCAGAAGCATCTGATTTACTTAATCATCTCTAAAGTAAACAATTTTAATTTAAGCAGCAGAATTTGCTTTCCACTTGTGATTTTTTTTAGGCCTCAAATCCTTTTTTATCTTTCACCTATCACCTTTATCCCTTTTCATCATGGTTGAATATTACATTTCAGTTGAAACAACACCACACATTTAATGACAGCATTCTGTTATCTTCCAGACCACCCCTTACTCGTTCTTACATTTAGCTCACTTGTTTTGCTCATTTTACTGTAAATGAGAAGCCCATTCGGTACCATCTTTCTGTTAGAGGTAAGATGAACCTAATTCATTGCAAAGACTATAAATAAGTCTCCTAAATGGAGAAAAATACATCAAATATATGTGCTATGCATGACAGTTTACCACTGCATTGTGGGAGGCACAGAATTTATTGCACGCTTTCCCCAAATGTTCCCATATCTTCAGGCAATCTTAAGAAGGACTTTAGGTTTCAAGTTAGGTTTCTGGAAATTCTTCCTAATGTCTTTTCTGGCAAAAGTAGCTTCAGCAGTCTACCTGGCCAAAGCATGATTTCATTTTGCTCTGCTTGACATAAGAATTATTGTCTTCAAGCACCCAGTGGGAATGAGAACGTTGTCAGAAACTCAGAGAAGTCATCTTCCACTTCTCTTTCAGTGTTCAGTCATAATGAAGGCTCTTCAGTGTTCCTCCTCCAAATCTCTTTCTTTCCGAGAAGCCAGGAATCTAGAGACAGAAAACAGAACTTGTTGGAATTAGGAGGAATTCCCTCTCACTCATATTCACGTGCCTCTTACCGCACCCACTGCAACAGTGTCACCCTCTTCCGCACTGTTCCCAGAATCAGGACTAAAACACTTCAGACTAGTATTAGAGGAGCGTTAAACAAGATGTCAAACTACAGTATGGATCTTTTGTCCTGTAGAGTTCCTTTAGGAGCCTTTAGGCTTTTTTTTGGCAAGGTGTACAATGAATCTTAAACCACTTAATTAGAGACTTCAAAGTCCATATTTTCCCCCCGATTCAAACGCATAAAAGAATTTCTCCTCCATTCATTCTTAAAACTATATTTTCACCACGTTCTATTAAACAACTGTTGAGACTTAATGCCTCTAACCTGAGACAGCAGCATTTTACTCATAGTACAGTTGAAAGAACAGTGTTATCATTTGATGAAAGCCTTGAGAAAACCATCAGAATAGAAAAAGCTGCAATAACACAAAGGATTAGAACTCTTATTTTTGCAGACTATCTGTATATACTGGTTACACTGTGACAACGAGTACTTACAAAAAAAAAAAATCTACTCAAAACCATCAAAAGCTTCTGTGGCTTAATGGTATTTCAAACATTTGCAATCCAGGACAGCCACAAATCCCCCAAAAGAAAGAGATATGCTGCTTTCTAATACTGTATTAGATGGCTGTCCTACTGGTGACTCTTAAAACTGTGTGATCATGATTCAGAATAATTTGAACGTCTAACTTGACGTAAGCAGAAACAGCAGAATCAGTAAACATCCATATTCTCATAGGATATATACAATATTAAAATGGAAGGTGTCAGACAAGCATTACAGATTGTGCTAGGACAATAAAAGCATTTATGGTAGTTATGGGGAGAGAATGTAATTCACAGTATGAAGTAAACTGATAGATTATGTAATTCATCGGTAAACTGAGACAGCAAAGAGCTTACCCAAAATAAAAGTCCACTACAGAAACACAAGTTAAACTGAGTCAGGCCTAAAACTAAGATATTCATTTAAGAATCATATTACTCAAGCCTGAAAAGCAATAATCCCTGAGAAAAGCCGGGTAGCTTCACACAGAAGCTTACCTAATCCGAACTACTTTGGGAATTCAGAAATGAAAAATGCTGTCATTGTAACTCAAAAGTAGGAAGACACCACAGCTAAATACTTAACTGCTTCAGCATTTTCTATATCAAAGCCAATTAATTAAGAGTAACGCTTATTTGTTTATATGACATCTGATCGAAGCTCAGCTACAAGCAATTTGAAACTTATTCTTTTCATCCCAAAGAATTCTATAACAACACCACCACCACCACCATAAGGGATTGAAGAAACCCACTGTAGAAAACCCAGAAAGACATTCATAAGATACACATGAAATAGCTCATTTCAAATAGTAACATTATGAGTTCATATTGAAGTCACCCATTCCAATTTGGATTTTGTCTTTAAATACGGCTGACCGCAGCTTAAGATTTGTTTTAAGCTTCTGAGCTGTTGTCAATGAGGCAAATGAAAGTAGTAATCAGCAGGCTGTAAACTTTGGCATGAGACCATAAGGAATGTAAAGTTAACCTCTGGCTGGCTACTAAAAACGATCAAATAAGAAAATAAAAACCTTACACCATGTAACAAACAGCACACAATCAGATTTCTGCATTAAGCTATTATTTCCATGAAAGGCAATTTCTCTAGAATGTGAGTAGGAGTGGAGAGGGGAGAAAAAAAGGAATCTTGCAGAACTGAAACAGAAAAAAAACCAAATTTATTTATATAAGGCATAAGAACATGCTCACATAGGGTAAGCGTTTTATAAGTCCAGATTCATTTTTTCCCACTCTCCCTAAGGGGCTTTCAGCTCAGCTACACTCAGTGATACATTTCACACTATTTCTGTGGTGCTATTCACCATAATTTGCAACCACCTCACAGACACGATGAGTAGAACTTCACTGCTTCCTCCATATTAGACAACACATGAGAAAGCAGGGGCAATAAAAAGTTGAAGCGACTTGCCTGTCAAGACAGTCATTTTACTTGTTCTTTACCAACTGTACCAGAAACAGTTAATCTAACCATTCAGGAATTAATTACAGTATGGTATCGTACTGCAGGTTTTTCTCCGCAGTTCCACTGTGAAAACTATTTGTACAAAATAAATAACGCTAGTTTCATCTGTGCAAAAAAGCCTTTTCATTGACCTTCAAGACAACATCTCTGGCTTAAACTTGCAAGCTGGCAGTCTGAAGCTGAGAGATTTGAGAGAGATCCTGTTAGCCCAATTTACATCATAGTTAGTTTACTGCTGATCACATTACAAACATTTCAGGTGACAGAAGTCAGACATTTTTCTGCCTATTCAAAGCAGTTGTGCTCCCACAGATAAAAAAAACCCTCAACCACCAGCATAAATTAGCATTTAAGCCACACGAAGCCCATGTTTTAAAAAAGGTCTCTATCAGCAGTTCACAACGCTGGGAGAAACAAAATAAATAAGAAAAAATTACAAACCTGATTGCCATCTCTTAAGAAGTATCTCTTCTCTATGACCTGGAAAAGCAGTGAGAATAATCTTAGCAGGCACAACATATGCATAACCTCAGACTTCAACCAACACCTCACACATGAGTGCTGAAACTTGTGGCTAACTGGGGAGGGATCTGAACCCAAGCCCCATGCTCTAGGCCTACCACTTTAATTACAATGCTTTGTTACACACTGAAGGAGTTGCCACCTTCAGTAATTCCTGGTAAAGCTGTCATCCTCAACTTCTATACGCCAAATGAAAGTAGCCCTCCTCTAGTAACGGGGGGATTGGTGTCTCCTTACAGCATCAGAATGAATATTATTGGCATCCCTCTCTTCAGGTGCAGCAGTTTTGCCACAAAAGCTCATTCTGCAGGTGTCCACTGGGCATTAGGCGAGGTTTGACAGAAGGTAGCCTTACTTGCTCTCTGAGAATGATACACAAACTGTCCATGCTGAAGGGCACCTATGCAGCCACCCCCACCAGTCTAAGAATCAAAAAGTAATTTGTATCATTTTGTATAACCTGCACCGTCCTCCCGAGAAAATTCAGGCCAAATTTCATTTCTGAAGAATGATCCATTATCACTATGATCTCTTTGTCCAGGGGATGCAAAGTGCCTTAAGCCAGAGCAATCCTGTCATTTTCACAATAGGTCTTGATGCTCTCTTCTTGAGGAAAGAAAGGTAAGGTGCTAAGTTTCTTCATTCCTGAAGTTCGATTTAACTAGGATCAACAGAGCTAACCATCTTCACATTATCCTAGCTCACCGCAAGCCCTCTGGTCTGCCAAATGACTTCAAAAGTATACGCAGTGTTTTTGCACAGTTGTGAGTTGTTCTTCATTACTCTGTACAGATCAAAAATCAAATTTGCAAGTTGATCAGAGATCTCCAGAAGAAGACTAGCCTTTGGCCTGCCCACACTTGGCTTGAGTTGATTCACACACAAGAAAGCACAAAGTGAAAGGAACAGATAACTTTTCCATGCTCAAATCACAGTGTTCAATACATAGAGCAGTAAAACCTAATTTAATTGACTTGACTTACCTTATCAAAAAATCTGCTTAGTTTGACAGCATTGGATGAGCCTGCAGCCAAGTAACGAGGATTGGTGCAATCCTAGAACACATGAAAGTCAACAAACCAAGCACAAGAAAATCAATGCAATGAAGACATACACATGGAAATTACCATAACATTTTTCCTCACATATGAGCATACAGTCAATGAAGGAAAACGGTCTATCTGATATTATTTCATCTCCACAGTCATTTGAGAGAAAAAATGGATTGAGAATAAATAAAAAACAAACAAACAAACAAAATCTTTGGTGTTTAGGTGTTTAGCTAAACAAAAAAGTTTCCTTTTTCTGTTTTGGGAATTAGAGGTTTGAAGGCAAAATCAATTGCTCAAGACAAGCAGCAGTGAAGTGATTTCAGAGGTGCAGTATCAGAAGATGATACAGAAATAATCCTAGCCAGGTATTATGC
This sequence comes from Alectoris magna, assembly GCA_030625065.1. Classification (NCBI taxonomy): domain Eukaryota; kingdom Metazoa; phylum Chordata; class Aves; order Galliformes; family Phasianidae; genus Alectoris; species Alectoris magna. Next base: position 116,796,761 of record CM060560.1, read on the forward strand.
AAGGTACTGGTTTGACCTGTAGACCAAAACTGTCTACTCATGAAAGATGTCGAAGCAGCAGCTTTCCTTAGTACTGCCCTTCATCCTGATCTCTGCCTGGAGGGCAGGCTCCTCACACTAAGGCAAAGCCAATTCTACACTGCAAAGTAACTAGATAATTCTGACTTCCCCTATGCTCTCCATATCTACCTTCTGTCACCAGCTATAAAATCAGCTAATAATTTGTACAGCCTACACGAGACTGTTCACGTGCAGAAGCATTTATATAGCACACTGATAATGTTAAACACTGTAATGTTTTGGCTAGAATAGAGTTTATTTTTTTAATAGTTGTTTGCATGATGCTATGGTTTGGATTTGAAAACAATATTGATAACACATCAATGTTTTAGCTATAGCTGAACAATGTTTACACAGCATTAAGGTCTTTTCTGCTTCTTGCTACTGCACCAGCAAGCAAATTGGAATGGGAAAGAAGCTGAGAGGAGACGCAGCCAGGAAAACTGACTCCAAATGACCAAAGGAATATCTCATACCAAAAGGCATCATGCTCAGCCATAAATACTTTGGGAAAGGAGAATAAAAGTCGGGAAGCTAGGACTGATGGTATTTATCTTCCCAAGTAACTGCTCCATAGGCACGATAAAGCCCTGCTTTGCAGGAAGTGGCTAAGCATCTGCCTGCTGAGGGGAAGAAGCAAATGATTTCCTTTCTTGCTCTGCTTGCACAGTTTCCACTTTCATGTTAAACTGTCATTACTTCAACCCACGAATCTCGCTTTTATCCTTCCGATTTCTCTTCCCCAACCTATGGGGTGAGAGTGAGCAAGCAGTTGTGTGGTATTTAACTGCCTGCTGGGGTTAACCCACTATACATATGTATCCATATACAGAAATAAATAACATGGTCTTGATGTTTCATTCAAAGATATTTTGTGTTAGAACTAAGAAGAGGGAAGAGAAAACTTAACTCCCAGTCATCAGTTCCAAGATCAGCACCTTTATCTAACCCCTCTATCTTTCTACAGTGAAACAAAGACCATCACTTCATCACACAGAGGTGTCAGCTAATCAAAACGTGCATGACTCCAGCACTACTGAGAAAATGTCTAGAACTGCAATTTTTGTAACAGGTTTTACTTAACAGAAAGTCAGAATCACTGCCATATAAAAGAAAAACACTGGTGACAAGGATACTAACCAAATTTATCTCTTCAGCATTGAAATCCTCAGCCAAGAAAGCTGTTCTGGTCAAAACTTCATTACGCTTTGTTTCTGGGATCTGATCCAGCTTAGTTCCTATTACCAGCAGTGGAATCTGGTTATCAGCAAATTGTTCACGGTCATAGTCACTGAAGGAAACAAATATAATCCTGAATGGAGGGACAGTCATCTAAGTGAGCATAGGGGCACCATAAGGCTCCCCGTTCCTTTCAAATAGGAGTAATTTACAAACATTATTTATCTAAGTGAGAACATGCTGTATGCATAAATTAAGGCTTTGGCATCTCAGACCCTACACAGAAATTGAAAGGAAAAAGAAAGCACGTGATTGGCTTTCTTCTCTGCATAGATGATCTGCAGGTCAGAAGAAATGCTAGGTAATTTACACAAGCAAGAAACAGGAGTTTCATTCAGTATTACACCAGGCATATGCAGCCATCAGAGACCAAGTAGGGAGCCAGCATCTCTGAAAATCCAAAGTTCCTACATTTTTAAGGCAGGACAATGAAATAAATCACAACTGCAAAACGTTATCCCTTCCCACATTAGATCAAAAAGGCCGCAATAACACTGCTGAGGTGTCAAGTCACTAATTTCTACATTCAAGTAAAGATAGTTACTACATCTTGAGTTCCAGTCAGCTTTGATTCAGATATGAATTATGATCAAAGACAGTCTTTATAAAATAAATGATATAGTAATAAAACATCATTACACATCCATACACCAAGCATCACCCTTAGGATACCTGTCAATTTTACTTAAGACAAACTAAAGTGAAGTAATTTTATGAGTAATAGCAACAACTTGATCAAGTAATTGGTAGGGGCTGAACATCTGTCCCTGAAGTGAAGCTTTAGAGAAATTCTGAGTTTGCTTAAATGCAAACCCTCCTTCACTTCTCCCATGTTCCTACAGAAGCACCTGTGTACCAGCACAGGCAGATAAACAACGAAATCTACCCACAAAAAGCTGCCCTTTATTACTGCCTCTCTGCTCATGCGTGTGGTTTATCAATGATTTGAAAACCTCCTTGATTATGTGTATGACACACAGAGAGACAAGAAGACACACTTGATAAGATGTTGGAAAGCTAATTATTAATATGTTCTTTACACTGAGTTCTTTAAGCTCCTTCTTCAGGTACACTCATGAAATGACTCCCATCCACCAAAAAGTGAATGTACTTGGTCTTGGTGCGTTCAGGGGAAGCCCTTCCAAAAAGAGTCATGCCATTCCATGACACTTACTGTACAAGGGCTTTGCATCTCTTCAGGTATCAGGGAATGAACACTCACACAGAAGCCTCAGGCAAATGAAGGGCACAGTAAACATCTTTTCCCTTAAAGCAAGATCTCTGCTATGCAGTTGGGGAATCTACCAAGAGAATGGCCTGATTAGCATCACAGAAAGAAAAGTACAGTGATTTCCTTTGGTATGTCCTCATTTTTTATTCCTTTCTTAAAAGTCCAGCCACATCTAACTTGGTGTGGTTTTCACACTTAGTGATGAACAAAGACTCCCACAACAGCTTAGAATTACTGTGTCTTAACTGTGCATGTATGTTTTCCACTCACCCGTTTGTCACGAGAACTCCTGTTGGAGCAACATCTCTGTTGAGTGCTTCCAAAGACCAGCGATATAAATTCTGGGATGATTTCTTGTTGGTTAAGTCATGCACTAAAATTATCCCTAGAGTGAAAGAGTAGGCAGCAAGATGCTATTTAATGATGCATGTCTTTTTCTTATCTTCACAAAATGACATCTACAGGTTCCCAGATATCTGACAATCAGGAAAGGGAAGTATAACCAGTTCTGTTACAGTAAATAAGAAAAACAGAAAATATTGTGATGCAACAGTTGGTTTGTTTGTTTGTTTTTGTTGTTGTTGTTGTTGTTTTAAGTTGTTTATCAGGAATTGGATAAGAACAAAAAGAAAAATCTCACAAAAAAAAGGGAAAAGAACAGCCACCTCAGGATTCAATCTGCAAGTGGCTTGCGGGCATTCTCTGATTCTGCTCTGCCTAGTCTTAAGGATACTGAATCTGTATTGCTTCAGCAGAGAAGTCATCCTTTCTCTGCTTTGCCTAATCAGTAACCATAGACTATTTTTTTGGTCACACCATCTGAGAAGTCAGAAGGCTGTTCCTCTGTTTTGAAGGGTTTACACAGCACTATTGCTTTCCTGCATTTTCATGAACTTATGCCAAGTACTTGGGGAGGTATCCACAAAAGAAACTCACAGACTTTCACAGTCCACTAAATGGCCGGTAGAAATATGAATGAACATGATTTCATGTATTTAAGCTTCCAGCATTTTTCATCACTATCATCTTTCATAATGTAAAATCAGAGAGAGGAAAATTGCCAGCCAAACTTCCTAGCAGTGCTATTAACAGACACCCACTTCTGATAACCACAGTTCCTAACTCCATTACCAATTCCTGCTAGCAGATTTCTTCTATTTATTCACACCTTCTGAAACCTGTGGAATGTTCCCACTTCCTCCAGATTTTAAATCTTAATTGATTCAAGGACCAAATGGCATCATATCCTTATCAAGATTTGTTTGAAACGCACTTCACAGCCCATAGGTGTAGAATACTAGTCATTTAATCTTTCACCTTAATTCCCAAAGATGCCACTCACTGTACACACTAAGAACAATCACATTCTCCACCGCCTCACATTACTGTGCACATAGACTCAGTGCTACAAGATATCCCATCATGTCACAACCATATCCTCATTTCAAGGCACTTATCTTAGTAATTGCAGGGAAAGACAACTCAACCGTCTGTCCATCTCTAGTGTAGGGAGAAAAAGCATGACACAATATAACTTGGCCCATGTCAACAGATTCATAGGCACTGCTGCATAATCTGTGAGAAACATGCTCCACCTCCAGACACTCTTCCTTAGCCATGCTTATGATAGGTTGGTTCCCTTCTCTGCTTCACTGAAAGTCTACAGAGATAGCTGCGCCGGCAGAGAACACAACATCAAAAAAGAGCAGGTAGGACCAATGACCTCTCAAGGAAAAGTTCCTCCCACAAAATGTCTGCAAGCCACAGCCTTGCTGCCTGTTCACTGTCCTAGACTATCACAATCCACACACCAGATGCAGGGACAACAAAGCTGAGGAGCTGAGGTAGACTCAAGAGTAAACTGTATCAATCTTCCAAGCACCCAGGTCTCCCTGAAAGCCAGCAATGATGTTGCTGCAACCAAATACCAGCTGTCTTTTGAAGTCAGGTTTTTCAGACCACTGCAAGCCCAGTAAGGTGAAGCAGTCAGGCAGAAGGAATGCATTAATCTTCTCTTCTTACATCAGGTGAGAAGCAACCTGTGAGACAAGCTCTAACAATGGAATTTATTTAATGAAAAAAAAAACCACAAACCAAAAACCACACCAGAGCCAAGCCCAACTACCAAAACCAACAGTGTTCATATGCAACCTGGCTAATTAAATCACTTGGGCAGTGGAGATAAACAGCTCTATTTTAATAACTTCATCAATTATAACATAGACAGTAACTTTTAAATTTCATCTCCTAATGTGCTGTTTCAGGATATTTCCAAGTCTGACCTACACAGGCTGGCATGCCTGCAAATCTGGTATCAAAAAGAACTCCATTTTTTTTTCCAAGTACAATAGAAGCTTATTTTGAGGCCCTTGCTTTGAGGGCACAACTCAAATCAAATCTTATTTAGAGATGTCTGGCTAACAGTACAAGCAAGAGATACCTGCATACAGTTATCCCCCTGGGAAGCGGAAAAAAATAACTAGTTAAATAATCAGAGAGCAAAAATTGCTTACTGTATAGCTTAAAACATTATTGAAGGCTCTCAAATGATAAGGAACAAGAAACAAGAATCAAAATGTTTGAGAGAGATTCAAAAGCAGATGTTAATCAGGTATATATCTATTTTCAGTGAGCTATCCTTGGATGCCAAAAAAGTAATAACTGAAATGCAATCTCTAATTTGCTACCTTAGTGATACAGATGAACCACCAGACCTTTAAGCCAGTATCTCAAGGGAACAGATGCCATCCTTTCAAATGGCATAAAATTTCCACCAATCTTGTGAGTTGCAGATTCAACTGCTACAAATCACTTGACAAATTAAATGAGCAGAAGGCAAGATGGTTATCAGAATATTGCAATTTTATGGGAGAAGAGTCCAAGTTTGTCATCGTGGGGTATAACTATCAAAGTTCATACCGTAAATTCAAGTTCATATCATATAAATTCAAATAATTATTTCCGTACTGTAGGTTTTGGAACTAGACAGACAAGAAAATATAAATCGTATTTCTGCACATATATCAGGCCTGGAGAGGCAACAGCAGCCTTTTACGTCTGCATGTGTAGCTGGAAAGGACATCAATGCAAACTGAAAGATTTCTCATTGCGCTAGCTGCATGAGACTGAAGGGGAAGGCTGATAAAGCTCATTTGTAGAGGTTTGCCTAAAATAGCTTTCCAGTTCAAAACCGAATCCATAAAATTCTAAGAATGGTATCATTTTTGTCTTGTTTTTTTTTTTTTTTTTTCCTTTATAAATACGCTGGAATCAGAAAACAGAATGGGACAGTCCTCAGCTAGCCTTAAAGGAGTCCTGCTCCAGAACCAAGAGAGCTCTCAACAGAAACAAGTGACAAAAAGATATTGATACCAAGCAAACTTACCATTCAGTGAGTTATAAAATACTGCTCTTGTGCTTTTCACACTAGTGGCACTACCCACTGAACCCCCAACATCCCACAGCTCAATATAGTACGTCTTCTCTTCTGGAGTCCCTTCTTTGTAGTCGTGGATCTAATGGAAAATTCACATCATACATAACCACAGCATCAGCTTCTGGGTGTTAATCTGTACAATACAGCTCAAAAGACTACAGCACTTGGATAGAAAATTGTGAATTTTAATAGTGACAGCATTTCAAATCTCTGAAGTGGAAAGGGACTGGCTGGACGGAGTCAGGCAGTGGCCAGCTGATATTGGGGATCTTTCTCACATAAGATGGAGTTTGGTGAATCAGCAGGAAGCATTCATCCCACCCAAATATTAGCAAACCGTATGCCTCATTGTGAAACAGTGTTTTGCTAAAGCAGATGTAAAGATGCAGTCATGACTTCTTACACTCGTACCACAACATTAAGAATGCTGATGTACTGGGTTCCCATTGGCCACATCTTTTTTCCCACTTCAAATTCTCACTGACATCTCAACTGAATGAATCAATCAACAATTTTTGTTTTATTCTGCAGTGAAACAGAATTGCCATGTTTCCTGCCCCACATTTAGGAAACCTATTCTGGGATTCTCAGAGATTAAACTCACAGCCAGTAAAGCAGGATCAGTCCTAACCGAAGGCACAGCATTTCAAGGAAAATGCAGGAAACACTGATGAAAGATGAAAGTGTTCATCGCTGTGCTATGAAAATTGCACATAGGGTTGAAAAAAAAGTCAGTGGATAACCTCATCCTCTGCAATGAGCAGGGAGACATCACACTGAGTACCCTCAAGTTCAGGGCGAGAGGGAATGGCCTTAAGCTGCACCAGGGAAGATTCAGTTTGGATATTAGGAAAAATATCTTCTCAGAAGGAGTGGTGAGGCGGTGGCACGGCTGCCCAGGGAGGTGGTGCAATCTCTGTGCTTGGAGGTGTTCAAGAACCACATTGGTTCGGTGGCACTGAGGGATGTCGTTAGTGGGCATGGTGTGGACAGGTTGGCAGTTAGACTAGATCATCTTAGTGTGTTTTTTTCCAGCCTTAGTGATTCTGTGTTTCTATAATAAGGTACGATTTTTTCCCCAGCACATTTGGCTGCCAGGTACCTACTCGCACATCCACCGAGCAGCCCACCGTCCAGGACGGGTTTCCCAGCACCTGGTTGTGGCAAAGGAGGTGCACGAGCGAGGACTTTCCGACACCTGCAGGGGCACACAAAGGACAATGCCGGTCAGCAGAGCTACCACACGACAAAGGAGCGGTGGGGGCCGGGACAATCAGCCCCGGAGCAGCGGTTAACGGCCAACGCTCGGGACCCAACGGCCGGGTCTCCGGGGGACCCTTCCTTTCAGGCAGCGGCTCACCGCGCATGCGCCCCGGCTACGGGTGGGGGGCATGGGAAGGGAGGGGGCGCCCCCGCCCCGCGCCGTGCGCGCGCGCATCGTGCTGAGGGAAGGGAGGGGGGCACGCACTCACCAGAGTCGCCCAACACCAGCACCTTGACCCTATCCAGAGCCGCCATCTTAGTCTACCTAGCAACAACCACCGCGCGTACTGCCTTTTCGCGACGCGCTCAAACGATTCGCTGGTTGCTCGAACGAGAGGCGCGGCGCTGGCTTTCTATTGGCACAGCTCCCACCTGGGCGGGACCATCTGGGGATCTGAGAGGACGTGATTGGCTCGCGCGGAGAGCCAGGCGTCTGGCTGACGTAGGCGGCGCGCAGTGCTGACGTAGGCGGCGGAGCGGCCGGAAGCACCGCCCGGAGAGGGAGGGAGAGCTGGCAGCGGCGGCAGGTCAGTGCCGGCCCGGGCAGGCCTCGCGTGGGGCCTGCCGCGGTGCGCGCCGGGAGCCGGGCCCGGGTGGTCGGGGCCCCGCCTGCATAGTCTGGAGCCCCCACGGGAGCCCCGGTGCGCGCACCCTAAGCGGCTGCCCTCTGCGCCGTTTTGGCCTGGGCTCCGAACCGGCACCCGCCTGGCTTCTTGTGTTCTCTGTGGTGTTTTTTTTTTCATTTTAATTCTTATATTTTTTCCCTTCTCTTTGGTGATACTGCTGAGCCGCTCGAGTCCCCCATCCCAGAGGGCCTCGCTGAACCCGGGATTGTAAACCCTGTTTGTAACAGCCTGTAGAGCATAGGAGCCATGCACGTGGCATAAGGGATGCTCTCCTGAGCTGGGCTGTCACGTTGTTGTGGGAGGCCGGCCCAGCTCTTCGTGTGGGGTTGGGGCCTTGGATGTTCTGTAGTAAAACATCCAGGTTGCATCCAAACGAGCCTGGTGCCTTGAGTCAGTAAGGTGTTGCTGCCAAAAGGCATGTGCTTAACCTCCCTGTTGTACAGGCGTTAACCAGTGCCTGAGCTTGGGCTCTGCTGCCGTCTGCTTCACAGGCTCACAAGCTATTTTCTCTGTGTGCAGTAGTTTTCCTTTTGCTTCATGAGGTTGATGCTTCCCAGAGGAGCTGATGAGTGTCTCATCTCATAGTGGGCTGTTAAATCAACCAGTCAGTGGGCTGTCAATCCTGTATCATCACAGTTGGCTCAGAACAAAGATGATCAGTGTTACAAAGAGGGTGTTCAGCAGTGTACTGTTAGGGTGCGATTTAATGAAGTATAGGTGATTTATGATCTTTCAGCTGCAAAAAGTTGTGTATTTCTTCCCTGCATTGGCATCCTCTCCTTTTTGGCTCTACAGCTCATCGGATTTTTTCACGAGCAGGTTCAGTTGATTAAACCATTGAAAGAAAAGGCCTTTTTTTCTGCCTATAGTGAGTTAAATTGATACATAGAAAAGTATCACGAGTGCCAGAGCTGACACATGAGAAGGCAGGGCCACGTGCTTGGAAGAAGGCAGTAATAAGGAACGAAGGGATTTTTACCTACTTCTCCCTTTAGGATGCTACTTCCTGTTCATTATCACTGAGGTTGCCTCAGGAAGTTCTTCAAAACAAGAAGCTATATGAATTAAAGCTGATCTGATATCTTGTAGCTATTTAGTTTATCTACTTCTCACTGTTGCTTACATACGCTTTATTTACTCCATCCTGATAAACTTTTCTGAGCCTAATACCCTCATATACTTTGTTACTACTCTTCTGAATACCTGAAAGTCAGACCTATCATTCGTGTAATCTGTCTTGGTGAAAGGCATGATGTACCGCATCTTTTCAGTTTAGGATGTGAAAGAAAATTACTGCTTCAGTCCAGCCTGGAGTTTAACCAGCAACACTTTCTGTATGAGGGAATAATTTAATTTAAGCTGCAACAGGAAACTGTATCTTCACCATTTTAGACACTAAGTTTCACCTTCAGTAAATAGTATGCTCCACTTTTTTTTTTCTACATCTACAACTGAACAGTTTGTTAATGCTACTATGCATCTGATGTACTTCTGAATATATGTTTGTATATATACATGCACATAAGTAGTCCTTAAATTCATTGATGTCTTGCTAAAATTATGTGAGGTTAAAACGTGAATGTGATGATGAGTGCAGGTTCAGAATCTAATTCTCAAGCTTCTGCTTCTACAGTTAGACTTTGTTGCCTTAGGTGAAGATTCATGTATTTTTGCTGTGGAGATTAGGTGAAAATGTTATGTTTTCAGCTAAGCTTTTCAGCCTTTCTTTGTGCAGGAGTGTAATTTTTAATTAAAAGAAGTGAGCTTTAAGAAGAAGAAAAAGGTACCCATGGCCACTTGGTTTCTGTTTAAGGAATGCCAAAAAGAAGCAGGCTTCTTTTTTTTTTAAAAAAAATATCTGCTGTAATACGTCAGGACAGGTAGGTCTTGCAAAGAAAGTGAATGATTTCACGTCAAGATACAGACAGTGCACCTGCAGTTTACAGGGAAAGGAATTCAGCAGGCTTTTGGTGAAATGTTGAGAGACATTGGTTTTGCAAATGATGTGGCATAAAGGCAGTTCTAAATAATAGGGATACGTTGCAGATTGTGATCTTGTGCCATTTTTAAATCTTAAAATCATTCTGGTTGTAAAAGATGTTCCAGCCATTACTCTGACCGACCAAGTCCCGTTGCTAAAGCACATCCCTTAGTGCTATGTCCACACGCCTCTTAAGTACCTCCAGAGAGAGGGACTCTACCACCTCCCTGGCAGCCTCTTCCAATACCTGCCCACCCATCCTCTCTGTGAAGAAAACCTTCCTGATGCTCAACCTAAACCTTCCCTGGCAAAACTTGAGACAGTGGCCAAAGTTACTTTGTGCATACATTGGAAGTTTTGATGACAAGTTTTTCCATTCCCATTTTGTGCCTCCCTTCTTTGTATTCAGGAAGGTTCAGAATTATTCCTGTTGGCTCAATGCTGTCATAGAATCATAGAATCACTCAGGTTGGAAAAGACCTTAAAGATCATCAAGTCCAACCATGACCTAACCATACTACCCTAACAACCCTCCACTAAATCGTGTCCCTGAGCACCACATCCAAACGGTTCTTAAACACATCCAGGAATGCTAACTCCATGTTCTGGAGGACAGGTATTTAGAGTTAGGTATTAGAAAGCTAGATTTGAAGTTTGCAAATGATCACTGGATGGAGACATGGTGCATGGAGGCTCTTAAAAGCATGTCATACTTAATCACGTTTAAAGATGAAGGACTCTGTAAAACTTCAAGTGTGAATACAAGAAAGACAGAAAGTGAACAGGGAAAGTTAATGGTGAATTACTTGCATTAATTAAGCAAGTAATAGGCCAGTGCCTAATTCTCCAAATTTCATATTCTGGACAAAATAAAAAAAATAAAACCTGAAACTGAAATTTTCTGACATCCTTAGGTATGCTTAAGACCTGTGTCTCAGGCGTTTCATTCAACCTTAGGTATGATTTCTATTTTGCAATCTGTTCCCCGAATTTCTTTATCCAACAGATTTTACTATATTGTGTAACTGTACACCATTATTTGCAGCAGGTTTTTCAAAAAAAACCAAATGTGTTACTACCATAGGACTGCAACACCATATACATCTACATTCTTCATATAGCCATCATACTGAATTGTATTCATGCAATTCCACATAGAACATTTCCCTAACAGCAGTCTTTTAATCAAGACCATGTTTAGATTTGGAAACTGGGTGTTCCAGAGCATTGTTCTGCCTAGTGTGTGTTGTTATTGGTGCGGTAGGTGCGTATTGCATGGTGCTTTATCTTGACCAATGCGTTTGTTTGTTTGCTTGTTTTTGTCCCAGATAGTGTCCCTTGAAGTTCATACATTAAGGACGTTGCAGATGTTATTATGAAACAGATGCACGTCCATTAAAACCTTATTAGGAGATGTTATCGTATTTCTTTGCCCATGTAATTAATTCAAGTTTGACTTCAGTGCTTTGATGGGAGGTAAAATCACTGCTTGAGAACACAGTGGTAAAATCCTTTTTTAAAATGATATTCTTGTGGTATTGGGTTATCATTTGTGAGATGGATCCTGTCCTGGCTAATGAGAGACAGCAAGGAGTTGGGCTCATGCTGCAGCCTGGGACTATTTGTGGAAGGGTGGCAAGATGTCAGCTTCTCCTAGAGAAACCATGCTAGATTCTGTCCTTGAATAGGATGTTCTTTGGCTTGCTTTCTTTTATTTTTTTTTCTTTTTCCTTAAAGCTGACGCTAGTCATATTTTTTTTCACCCAAAGGCTCAACTTCTCGAAGGGAAGTGTGATGGGAAAGAGTGGTTCGTGGTGTTTTCAGAATGCTTGTATTTCCATATATCTGTGCCTGGAAGAAAACCAATGTTACATGTAAGATATGCCCACTATAGTGTGAGGATAAAGGGGATTTGGATGTGACTAGGAGCTCCAGTTAGGGAGAAGAAATAATTGTATGCAAACTCCTGGCGCTGCTTGATGGAGAGGCTTGAATCCTAGCACACGACGCTAAGAAAATTTATTAAATCTCTCCCGTGGTTCTCAGCAGTAGTTAAAAGTACATACTCTAATAGAAGGATTTTTTTATTAGTGCCTTGTAGGTCTGAATATAAGCTTATAAGGCATAATTCAGGAAATTGTGTCTTAGATTTGTTTGGAAAATGTCTGCAGAATTCTGCAGCTGTCTAATCAATGAGATTGGTGCAGAGAAAATGCTTTCCATCAGCTCTCAGGTGACATATCCACAGTGAGATGTGCTTGCTTAGAATCACAGACTTCATAGAGATTTGTTTGTTTGTTTCTGGGATCAACACTTAGAAATGTCTCGACTTCCAAAGTTTGTCTTTTTAAATTACTTCTGTGTTGCCAGGTATGACTTCAGGTCAATCTTATTAGTGCTACACTGTGCCTAAACTCTGAGTAAGTAGAGTTATTCAGCTTGAATAAATAAAGCTTCTGGCTAGATTCTGCCTTGACACACCTTTATGGTGTCTAAATGTTGCTGACGGATTCAGTCAAAAACAAGGTTTAGCTCTAAGGGATTGTAAAATTGTTGAAAATACTAACAGAATGAAAGAGATTTTCAGGAACAGTATCCTGTGACTGGATTCACATGGACTCTGGCTTCTTTATGCATAAGTTTTCAGTTCTGCTGTGGCTAATTCATACTGGGCCATCCTTTATTGCTAACACTTTTATCTTTACCCAGTTTAACGTAAAGCTCCATTAAAAATGACCTTTGTGGGACTGCAACCATTATGCATGAGGCGTGCAGAAGAAGGCTGACTTGAGAAGTACTTGCTTCATGGCTAATTCATGCTGGGATAAACATAATTAAATTTCTTTGAAAGGAAGTTGGAGCTGGACATCCAGGCACTGTTTTCTATAAGCACTTCTGCCTGCCAACAAACAGACAACAGATTTTGTTCAGTTCCTTTCAATTTGAGCACCGTGAATAATATTTGGCCTTAAGACAGAGAAAGAGATAGCTGAGGCAGGGAAGTGTTTTAAAAGAAAAGAATAAGAATGTCTTTTGTATTCAAGAGACAAAACCAACAAACCACAGTGCAAGGCTGAATTGCTTTGTAGTTGCTCTGGCTGTAACCCTTGAGAGGAATGAACCTCAGCTGCAGAGGAGGGTTAAAGAGAAGTAAAGCTTCAATGAGTAATGGTGTTTAAGGTTTTTGAGGGGGAAGTATTTTTTGTATGAAAGATAAAATCCAAGTGGGTTACTGTGCTAAGCGATAACGAATCTTTGAGCAGTCTTACCTGATGGAAGTGAGTCATCAGCTGGGTGGTAAACATATAGAGCTTGATTATTTCAGGGGGTGTATTAGTGTGGGGAGTACAGAAAAGTACTGCAAAAATACTATTTGTCAAAAAGGATATTATGGGTTTTATGATAACGAGGAAAAAAAAAACAAGACACCCATCCAGATCCCTCCTTCTGATGTCTTTTCCCACTTTTCTCTATTTAAGACTTGAGTGCTGGGGAGGTACATGCTCAGTGTGGGAAAAATCTAACGATCTCTAAGTGAGATTGGCAGAATTTAACTATTTTTGACATTAGCTCACAGATAAAAACTACTTAGCAATGAAGAACAAACTTCAGATGTGGTTTTCTGGTTTGTTTGTTTTTTTTGACTCAGAGGAACCTTTTGCTTGAGAAATGGTTATTCATACCCTAAAGCAGAATAAAGCTCTTAGTGAGATAGACCAGTCAAAGGTTTATTTGATGTTAACTGGAAGTACAAACCTCTGTGTGTTTCCAAAGCATGTATAATACTCATGCTTACCTTAAACTTTCCACATACACATACATTGAGTGGAGGGGAATTCTTTTATTGGCTAAAGATAGGCTCTAGCCTATCTAGAAATAGCAGAGGGAAAATGAACAAAACCTTGTGAAATGATAGTAAACCTTTGCCCTGTGCCATATGAAGAGTTGCTTCCCTTTGTTACTGCCACTTGTTACATCCACTCTTGTGGGCTGTCTTAGGGCCTGTCTTGTAGCCTTTTTCTGCTTCTGCCAAGATGAAAGTTTCATCAGTGAGGAAGCTGTCTGCTGGAGCTCAGATTCAAGACAGCTTTCTTATTCCAGCTCTGAGTAGAACTGCAACTGGCTGAATGTTAAGGTAGCAATTTGTACGCCTCTGCTTTCCACCATTTTGTTATGAGTTTGAGGTACCACTTCCTAATTCTATGATTGTTGCTTTGACATCATTAACATCTAAGGAGGGAAAATGCCACATCCTTTTCCTAGCTGTAGGAAAGATGCATGAAAATTAGACTTCTGACTTCAGAAGTTAAGTATCCTTTTTTTTTTGTTTTTGTTACAGTATACATGAAGGTCAAGATCTGAAGCTGCTATGACTGACCCAGACGTCCTCACTGAGGTCCCTGCAGCTCTCAAGCGCCTTGCCAAGTATGTTGTGCGTGGTTTTTATGGGATTGAGCACGCTTTGGCCCTGGATATTCTCATCCGAAACCCCTGTGTGAAGGAAGAGGACATGTTAGAGCTCCTTAAATTTGATAGGAAGCAGCTGCGGTCCGTCCTCAACACCCTCAAGGGTGACAAGTTCATCAAATGCAGGATGAGGGTAGAAACAGCTGCAGATGGCAAAACCACCCGTCATAACTACTACTTCATCAACTACCGCCTGCTGGTGAACGTGGTGAAGTACAAGCTGGACCACATGAGGAGGAGGATCGAGACAGATGAGAGAGACTCCACCAATCGCGCCTCTTTTAAATGCCCCATTTGCTTCAGTACTTTCACAGACTTGGAGGCCAAACAGCTGTTTGACCCCAGGGCAGGTAAGAATATGGGTAGCAGTGGTCTGGCTTTCTCCTCTGTAAGTGCTGGGTGTTAAAGAAAGGGAGTCTTAGAGCAATTCTCTCAAGCCTGGCGGGAGGTAGGAGCATTCTGTTTCTGCAGAGATAAACGTGTGAGTACAGAAATACTGTACATTGTTGCTGTGATCTAAACTGTCACACTTTGCTGTCCTGCTGGTAGTTTTGTTAATGGATGGGGTAGTTCTTATGTTATCAGTACAGGCAAATAGTAATTTTGGTAAAATGCTTGTAGGTGGTTATACTTCAGTGAAAAGAAGAGGAAAAATGGAGGTCTCATCTCAATCAAAGTCAAGAATGAGAAGGGCAGCCTGTCCTTTTTGGTGGCTTTTTGGTATAACCTGATCTTGCCGTTAAACTGTATGACTTCTTATTTGCAGAGAGGACGTATAAATTACTGAGTTTTATATGCAGAAAATTTATAATGTAGATATGGGCATGCAGGGAGTAAACTATTACTGTTTAATTTTCTTCTAGCCATTTCATTATACTGCATGACCTAGTTTCCCTAGTGTAAAGAATTCTCACAAAAGTTAAAAGGAATTAATTACAGACTTGTCTGTGGTTTGGAATAAACAACCTTTTTTTCAAGTCTGTGTCTCAGTGGAGATATGTATCTGTCTCATGCATATAAAATCAGTCATTGCAAGGTGTCACTGTTAGTGCAGTCCAAATGCTTTGAGTCTGAATCTGTGCAGGTGAGGGAAGAACACCTGTGCCTGATGAGATCCCATTTTGCCTCTCTAATCTGGGTTTGTTTTGAGGTGAAGGCAGGGAGCAGAGGTTCGACATCAGGCTTCCACCCTCTGAACCATCCTTACTCTTTAATCTTTTCTTTTGAATTCTTTGCCCTGTGTACATTTTTAAAGTAAAAATAGTTGCTTTCTAACAGAGATTTGTGTTATCCACATGTATTCCCTGTCCTCTGGAATTCCATATCAGAAAAGAACTGAGACTCTAAGATCTCTCCTGGAGAGAACTCTGAACAAGGCTTGCAGGGGGACCAGGTCTTATCGTACAGTGAATAGCCACCCTTTTTCAAGGATGTCTTATCAGTGCTGTGCATGCACCTTTCCCACTCATTACAACTCCTGGCAGTGCAAGAGCTGAAGGGCAGCTGAAAGCCCTGGGTATTTCAGTCACGGTTGACTTGAGCTTCTCCTGGACAGCAGCTGTGTTGATAAAATATTGTGAATCAAAATACAGGGCCAAAGAGGTCTGTGAAGCAGGCAGAGCATGGAAAGCATCTTCTATGCTAGTAGCTATACTTAATAATGGCAATTTGCTGTTAAAAGGCGTCTTGTTATATTATCTGCTTCTTCAGCGTTTTGGTCATGCAGAACTGGAGACAGTTTAGATTTCTTGACTTTCCATCTGCTTCTTTCTTCTTTTCTGGTTAAAAATCAAATGCAAACTAACCAATTGTTCTAGAATGAAAGTAGGACTAGAAGAAGAGGCTCTCACTTTTCTCCTTCCTTATCAGTGATGGTAAGAAGGTTTCCAGTGTCTGTCTGTGCTTGTGATCATTCTATCACAATCACAAAGCGGTAACTGCGGCGTCTCTGTCAGCCTCCCAGCTTCATCCAGTGTCTGTTTCATGTAGACTACAGGCCCTCTTGCTTTACATCTGTTTTACTCCGTTTGTGGATAATTTTGGAATAAAACTGAGGTGTTTATTTTTTTCAGTACAAGTTGTGATTATTGTTGCTTGAAGGCTGGGAAAGTGTTTGCCAAGAGAAACTGAATGATAGTGACGAAGGAACACAGAGGTGTATTGACATGCTTTGGTCGCTGTTCAATTTTATTTGAAAAATACTTTTGAGAAGACACCAAATTAGCTTTTGTCATCATGGTGTTCATGTATCTGAACTAAAAGATTCTCTGCGTCTAAGAAGCCTGGGTGAAAACTTAATTAAATCTTGTGAAAACAATGGAAAAAAACCTACCTGTAATGTGTCTTGAACAAGGGACAGAAGTTGGTTTAGTATACTCTGTGGACATGGATCAGACTGCTTTTTTTTTTTTTTTTTTTTTTTGGAAGGCTTTTTTCTTCTTTCAGGAAAAAGGACGTACAGAAGGCAGTGTTTTCCCATGTGTTGCCAGCGTCCTTTACTAGGAAGTGCAGAGCTTTACATCTGTTGGAATTTTATCTTCTCTGTGCTTTGTTGGTGGGGACTTATCTTGTTCGAGAACCTCTGGGTGTCTGTTTCTCTCTTTGCTTTCTTGGAACTCAAAGTTAAAAGCTTTGAGCATTTTTAACCTTTTAGGTCAAATGATATAAGCAATGCAAAATAAGTTTTACATTACCATTCCAACTGTACTTGGGGAATTGATAATAACAATGAAAAACACATTGAGAGCTTTCATTTGGATAAGCTGCAGGCTTTTTGCGGGTAGATTTGGTGTTGCTGTAGAGGTTTGCAGTGATGGTTTAAAAGTTGCAGTTATCTTTCCAGGCTTTTGAATACGGAGGTGAATATCCTAGAGTCCTGCAGGAGAGAGTCTTCTTGTGCATGCAAGATCACACATGTTTCACTCAGCTAATTGTAACAGAAAACGTGTAGAAAGAACTTGAATTCATGAGGTTTCAGGTTTGCATTCTGCCTATTGACCTGACTGTGCTTTTGATAGGAATTGCTGCAGTCTGGCTTGCTACACGGTGCTGACAATTCTTACCCACTTTCAATGTTTTGAGAACTACAGGAAGAAAAACACGAACGCTGTATAAATGAAGTCTGTCTTTGAGCCTTGTTTCACGTGACTTGACTGAGAAAGGAAAAAGATTGTAGTCTTCCAAAGAGGTCCTGTTATAAACACTTGAAAACTGAACATTGCCTTACCTTTGTGCTGTCGTCTGCTGTCTGACCTGCGCTCTGATCTTTCATCTCTTTGTTCTGCACACATGCTAGCAACTGTCTGCCATTGCCGTTGTGATGAAGCCTCATGCAGGCAGAAAGCTACAGCCATTCCCTTAAACAAGGTAAGGACTGTCTCTTGAGGCAGAGCTGTACAAGAAAAGGTTTAATTGAATAACAGTAAGAAAAGTCAGGTGTTAAGTGCATACTGTGAATAACGCTGCTGAACTGTCTGCTTCCAGACCTGGGCTTTCAATGAACACTGACATAAGGGACTCTGGTTTTTCGAGTGTTTCACCTTCAAGATGGGATGTTACTTCACAGACCTTTGGGAAGATTGCTGTTTCCTGTGGTTTTAAAAGTAGAAACTACGGAAACTTATAATTCCTGGAATTATAGAGCAGTCTAAGCAATTAGATAGTAATTTGTGGATTGGCTTAAAAAATATATATATGTAAATCTCAGAGGTTTACATATGTGCTGGTATGTTCTCTGTAGGGTGAGGTGGACCCAAGAGCTGCGTTATCTCACCCAGTAGAGGGAGCTGTCTTCTTTTCTCTATGCATACTGCCTTAGGTTGGTTGATTTGTTGAATGTCATAAAAATGGAAATTATTTTCGTGGATATGTGTTCTGTAGCATGATTAAGTGGGTCTGGTTGGGGAATGTCTCTGATGTATCCTGTTCTCAAACTCTAATCATATTTGTAAATCTAGACTAGTGTTGGATTTGCCTGTCAAACTCAAGGTCAATTTGAAAGAAACTATGTGACTAGAAACTGCAATTGGGAGAGTGGGGCTGAAGTGGAGGAGTGAGAGCAGGTAGATCCTGCAGTGCTGGATCTAGTATACACCGGCTAGTATTAAGCCCAGGATTTCCATATGTGTTCTAAACACCAAACTGTGTCAGCATATCTGCCAGGGTAGCAAGTAAATTTGATTTTTTTGAAAGAAAATAAATGCTAAATAAAGTAACTTTTCTGCTCTATGTTTGCAATCTAATTTTTATACAGGCTTGTTTTAGAGTAAGAGAAGTGAAAGAAAATATAACGTTGATGCTAACAGTAAATGTACTTGCAGTTGTCTCTTTCCTACCTCCTTATGTTGTGTCCTCACCATAACGTTTGGTTAGGTAAGATGTGAATAATAATAGAAATAAGAGGATAGAAGGTAAGTGGGTAACGTGGATTAGGGATGTTCTTAATTGTGGTTGTAATGACTAGAGTCTTTTGTTACTGGGTATTGCAGCAGCTAACTACTTATATCCACCTTGCCCTCCCACCGTTTGGTCCTGGTTTGATGAATAGCTATCTGACTGCTCTTGGAGATGTGCTGTAATAGTAGCATGCTGTTCATGAGGTTTATTAGGCGTGAAGTTAGGAAATGTGTTTTGGGAAGAATAGTTAAAGGTGGCTGTATCGGTTTTCTAGAAGGGGAAACAACACCTTGAATTTTATCCTCCCCTCCTTCTTTTACAGTCAGTCATTATGTGCATTCCTGTTATGAAGTACACAAATATGTTCAGATGCTGGTTTTCTGTACCTAGCACAAGGCATCTTAGATCACATTCAGGCATCATTTATTCAGCTGAGCTTTTACGTGATTTGGGCCCTGTTATTAAGATTAGAAATCTGACCAGTCTTTGATTTCTGCCTTATCTTGTGTATGGACTTCTGGAGCCTTTTCTTCTGGGCACTCAGCTCCTCACTTCATCCTAAGCAAGCTATTAGAACATAACTGTCTTCTCTTATTGTTCTGGATTTCTGCTTACTCGGGGTAGTTCTTCAAATCTTCCTCATCCAATTCAAATTACTTCAGAGCCTGTCATCTATTTTGTTGTTTTTTCTACACTCCCCTTTCTACTTGTTTTTCTTTGCCTTGCCTTTTCTTGTGGAGCTCTCCTGTCCATCTCTGGTACCTCTCTTTGATTTCTCTCCCTTTCAGCCATTAGAAAAAAATCACGTTGAACTATTCATTCTGTGCATTCACGCTATATATTCGATCCGATTTGTTCTTTTTGCTGTTGATTCTTGTCCTTTACACTGAATGATTTTTCAGAATAGACATTCTAGATAGCTTTGTCTACCATATACTGCTGTCTGTGTGTTATATGATACTCCTACTACAACCGTTGACAGCCTTACCAGCCAAAAGCAGGACTTAAAAAGTCTGTGTGCGAATTGGCAGACCAGAAACTTTCCCTGAAACAGAAAGGATTCAGAGCAATTCAGTTTTGAACAACTTCAAATTCTGTGAATTTTTTTTCATTGTCTTTGTTGTTAGTTTTCCAAATGTTTGCAAACCCATCAATGTGATTTTTCTTGACTTTACAGGCACCTTTTTTTTTTGTCTGCCCTGCCACACAAAGCTTTTGGCACACACCAGCAGAAGGAAACTGTCCATACTCTTAGTTTCATTGTTCCTATTCAAATTTCTGGCAAAAGCTGCAAGAATACTCCTGTCAGCTTTGCTCTGCTTCAGTGTGATAAGGCCTGGAGCTACAGGGAAGGAAAAACTGAAGAAAAACATCAAAATTAATGCATGTTTTTATTGAAGTAAGAATACTCTTCAGAAAACCTTACAAGTAATGCGTAGGTTCTATCTATAACCTGAAGGGAATAAGTTCAAGCTGGATGCTCTTTCTGAAAGGTACCTTTCTGTCTAACCATGGATTATTCAACTTGATAGAGAAATAGGTGACAGTAATGTTAGAGACTCCAGGACTGTAAAGGCCTCTTTCGAGGCAAAATCCAAAACTCAGCACTGTTGCCTGTGGAGTGCTAGCTGGTCCCTTCCCTGTACTCCAGATTGTTCTCTGGCTGGTATGCCTCTACTTTTATTATTATTTTTTTTTAATCTGATAAATACAAACCTTTACTTTGTCTGCAAAGGACATCTTATTATTAGAAGTGTAGGCAGTACTTGTCCTTCCAGTAAGGGTTATCGCTTTAACTTTTATTTTGGCTTTGCTAATTGAAATAGATAACAACAAGATCTCTAGATCTGTGGACATTGCAAAAGCGTTTGCAGTGATATCATGAAAGCTGGACTGCACCATTCCTATCTTTTACTCTGATATCTTGCTGTTCTTTTGATACTGCATGCTCAGTAATACCATCTGCAAAGTATCATCCTTATAGTCATGGACTTCTGCTTGTAAGTCAGATTAGGTGCACATCTGGAATCCTGTTATCTGTGGGATAGTGCTTCTACTAGCACACTGAGTAGAATAAGTGATAGAGCTCCTCTAGATAATACCAAGTGGTTCCAAAGTGCTTAAAAATATATATATATAAAAAAAATCAGATTAATGCTGTTTTTCTGTAATGCACTTTGAATTTGGTTGATATCTTTTGAATTTTTTTGATGTTTGCTGTTTATGCTGTGTCCAAGAAATAATTACAGTGGAGTAGCAGTAAAAAGTAATTGGCATCTGTGTGAATCCTTCATGAGTCTATAAGTCATATGATATTGGGAAGTAGGTGGTAATGGGTCTTTACCATGACATGCTTCGTTATGTAGATTTCTCCAACTTTAAAACTGTAGAATCATAAAGTTTGGAGAAGACCTCTAAGATCATCTAGTCTGTCTACCCATCCCCACCATGCCCATTAAACCATGTCCTCAGGTGCCATATCTGCACACTTCTTGAACGCCTGCAGGAATGGTGATTCCACCGCTTCCCTGGGCAACTTGTTCCAATGCTTGCACGCTCCTTCAGAGTAGAAATTTTTACCTAATATCCAACCTGAATGTCCCCTAGTTATCCTCAGGGTATTCCCACAGAGATACGGAATGCAGAATAGGTAAGGATCGTGCCTAAACAAAAGCCTTCCGTGTTATCCAATGTGTCCCCTTGCAGTTCAGCTTTTGGAAGAAAACCCTACAGTATACAGGTTGAGTAAGTAGATGGTCTTAAGGAAATCTTTAATGCAAGTTAAATGTGAGACCAGAAAATACTTTAAAAGGACTATTTTGAATGGTTTAAAAGCTAATATTAGAAAGTTTCTTTAAACCTGTCAGAAGTAGGGGTGATGATGCAACAGTAGAATTGAAGGGGGAAAAGGTCAAAGAAAAAATGCTGAGATGATTTTCATCAGCTTTGTCGATGGGATGGAAAATATCTTAAAAAGGAACTGTTTGCACTTTCTAGATAGTGAAGTGGAATAGCAAAGGAGCTTTGCTCATTTGGTATTCCTTCAAGAGGAGGTATTTTTCTTGAGGTTTTAGGGGGCTTTTTTTTTTGTTTGTATTTTTTTGTTTGGTTTTTTGAGTTTTCTGGATGTACCTCTTGGATGCATCAGTACTGCCTCAGACTTCTCTGGGGGACAAAGAAACTACTTGCCCATCTGACAGTGCATTCTGAAGGTGTCTTTTGGAGCCTTGAACAAAATATGATTGGAACAAACAGAATCGTTAAGATTGGAAAAGACCACTAAGATCACTTAGTCCAACCATCAACCCAGCCCCACCGTACCCACTAAGCCATGCCCCTCAGTGCCACATCTGCACGGTTCTGTCTCTGGGGACAGTGACTCCATCACTGCTCTGGGCATCCCATTCCAATTGATGGAACTCAGTTGCACAAACCTGTGAAGGGGCTGTCAGAAAAAAAAGTACAGTTGGGTAAAAAGATGTCTAAAAAATGGATAAAACATGGTAAATGCAAAGGAGTCAAATCTGGGGCAAGGGAAAGGTGAGATATGGCTTCCATTGCTTTTATTAAGAAGGGGAGTGGACTGAGTGACTCCTGAGCATTTCTGACCTGACAAAACCATTACTAAGTTGCGCACAAATATTAGGAGACAAATGAAAGCTACCTACAGTGATTTCCTGAAGCCAGTTCCATAGTTAGAGTAGTTCTGACTAACTTGTTTTCGGTCTGGAGACGTAAGAACAGCTTTATAATCTCTCTTCTTTTAATTTTTTTTTTTTTTTTTTTTTTAATGAAAAGTAGATCCTCTGTTGACAGAAATATGTAGCATCTTACATTTTGCTTCAAGTTCGGTTCATTCTTGTTAAAGGAAAATGACTTTTCAGAATATAACTTTCAGTATGTACAGTGAAGTGATAGTCTCTTCTTTGATCTTTTGTTTCAATGTCTGAAATGGAGAATAACTGAAGGGAAAGCGTTTGTGCTGCAGAAGAATGAAATCCCTTGCCTTTGAGGGGAGGGAGGAGAGTCCTTCTGTCAGTCTGGTAAAGTGCTTTTAGGTTGTCTTGTTGGTTTTGGGAGGGAGATGTGTTTGTTTTGGGGTGTTTTGGTTTTTTTTTGGGGGGGGGAGATTATTTTTTCGTTCTTCTACTTCTAAAGCATGATTTTTTTTATTTTTTATTTTTGGTGATGTTGGGGAAAGAAGGTCAGAGTTGGTCTCTGTTTCCACTCAGTTCTGTGCTTGAGGATGAGCGTTTGAACCTTCATCTGTGAACCTGGAAAATACCCTTTTCCACAAATCTGTTATACTCTCTGAAAAATTAATGACATCCCCTCTGGCAACATTCAATCAGTTCTTTCTGTTATCGTGTCAGCTCAGACTCATTTTCAGCTTACCAAGAAATATCAGTTGTATGAATGAGTGAAAAACGTGGGGTTTCTATAGTGATCTGATCAATTGTGCAGCAGGGTTGTCAATGATAATATAGCCTCCCTGAGCCAATTTTCAAAGCAGCTGAAGATTGTGAGGCTGAAGTTTCTTGCAGTAGCATGCCAGGTGACACTGTGGCAGGTGTTCTGATGAAATGCCTTATAACTGGCAGTAATGCCATTTCCATACATGCCAAACATATACTTTTGGCAGTTGCAATTTACATGTGCCCTACCAGCTTACAAAATCTGCTTCCTTTCGTTTGCGAGAATGAGCACCGTTTATCTCCCAGCTTGATTAGCCTTGATTCTTAACTGTGGGGTTGAGGTTACCAACAGCAATCTCAAGTTATAAGCAAAGTTGAGTTATATTTTTATGGGAAATTGCTGGTTCCTTCTGCTTTTGATAATGTTTTGGGACTGGAAATTGGGTTTTCCAAAGAGTGGCCGACTGCTGTCTATTCATTGCTTCCTTTTTGCTTCCCCCCCCCTCCCCCCTCCCCCCTTGAGTCCCATTACAACATAAAGTCAAAAAGAAGGCAAGATTTGTATTGATGAATGTGCTGGTAGTCACTGATCAGCTCACAACACAAACATTTCTGTCTGAATTTGTTGGAAGTTCAACATTAGTACCAGCTTATGGAATCTAGCTTGTTGTTGTCAAACAGCATAAATTTTATAATTTGTTCTAAAATTACAAAAAAAAAAAAGTAGTCTTCGTTTGTCATTAAACAGCTGCTCATAAAAACCTATTTCTCATTGTAATTTTCAGCCTAGCTTTAAACATAGTGGTGATTCAATGTAGCTCTCAGTAGTGACTCCAGGTGAATATCCTGCCACATACGGCCTTTTACTTTGGAGAACTTTGTCATGATGCCCATAGTTGGCTATTGAAAGTAACCACCCTTTTCTCTACATCATCCTCCACAACTGTAAGGTTGAAATTGAACCTAAAGAACAAAACTGTGTTTAGAGCTTTCATACAGATGCTCATTTGCTCCCTGGTACTGTCAAAGGTGGTTGTCAAAGGTGGTTCAGTATCTTCTTTTCTCTTGTCTTTTTCTAGATTATTGGTTTTCCTCATTCTAATTAGAATGCTTTTTAATTAAATTGTTTTCCCAGGCTCTATAAGGTGTACAGGAAGAACTCTTCTGTTAGTTATGTTTACTGTTTAGGTCTCAGAAGTTGATAGAAATAGTTAATATTTGAGGGGGAAAATTCCGTGTAGCTGTATTGGGCTATGCAGATAAGAGAATTAATGCTGGAGGTTCAAGCTTTATTGTCACCTGAAGGTAGCAGAAGCTCTTTTGCTTGAAAAATGTGAGATTTGGGAAGGAGGAAAGAAAAAAACGATAGAGATTAGGGGGTGGTAAGTGCAAGACTGTATTCATTTTAGAAGATAAGGAAACCATCCTCCATTCAGTGTTCCATTGAACGTGCTCTTCAGGGAGAGCCAACAGTAACAAGATGCATGAAACCTATTTGGTGAAGATTTACATTTCAAAAGGGTTGGCAAGTCTTTTTATTCCCTACACCAGAGATGGCCAGGAAAGGCATTTCGTCAGAGCGCAGCATCCTGTCTTCAGTGATTAAAGGAAATCTCAGATGCGGAAGGAAATGGGCATCTGCCTTGGCAGAATGGGAGAAAGCTCAATAATACAAAATAGCTGTAATAAAGCCGATCTGAGATCACGTAATGGAAGAATTTTTCCCTCTTAGCAGTACTCCAAAGCTGTTTTATGGTTTTATTCTTAGTCTCCTGCTTGTTCCTGAGGAATTAAATGTGTCTAATATATTTCTTGGTTGTGCTTGCGTGTGGGGCTAAGGCAGAGCATTTTTCCTCTGTTACCTTTGCTGTTGGTCTGAATCTGAGTGACCCAGCTGCGTTCAGACAAAAATCTTCTGAACACACTCCTATTGACAAGAAGATAACTACTTTGCTGCAAGACTGTATGGACCCTTGTGTCTGTATTTGTGGGAATATGTATTGGGATACCATAATTTTAAGTTCAAAGGGATGATTAGCAGCTTCTCCCAAATGCAGTGAATTACACTCAGAAGAGAGACCTGCTTTTTCATTTCCATAATAATTGCACTCAGCTGGTGAAACTGATTCGAAAGGTGTTTGCTTGTCAGCCTCAGGCCTAAGAAGCAGCTCACCCGCTATTGCAGTGAGTTGAGGACAAGGTTATAGCCTGACCGTAAAAGACAATGGCTTAGGTGATTTGTGATGCTTCACCGCTGAAATGGAGAGATGGCTGTCTGAATGATTCTGCCTGCTTTGTGAACACCTTCTTAGGAATAAATGATATTTCTTCTTGGGAATGGATTACATCAATTTAAAAAAGATCCCTATTTTTATGTGAGAAATCAGCAGCAGTTCTATTTAAATTGTCTGGTATGTATGTAAATACTAATCTAAAATCTGAAAAATATTGCAGTGAAGCTAAAAAAAAAAAATGAGGAGAGAAAGGAAGTTATGTTCACGTGCTATATTCGATGCTATATGTGAGCTAAGAATTTTGGAAGAGTTTGAGCTGGTTCTGTGTTTGGCTTGATTCTTTTGGGAGCTTTAAAGTATTTAACTTGAGGAAGTCTATTACATAGTGTTGTGATTGAACATCAGATGACCACACAGGAACGTGTCTGCTGAGGAGTGTTCAGCAGCACCCTGTCCTTCTCATTAGTTAAAGGTCTTGCTGCAGGTAAGTGACTTAGTGGTTCATCTTTATCTGCCTACAGCTCCAAGCAGATAGCAGATAGGAACTTGCTGCTTTTAAGGGATGAAGGCTACTCTGCTCCACAGCAGTTTAATATTAGCCTACAAAATGAAATCCTAATCACATCAATCTGTAATACATTTGGTTGTTGCAGTGTTACGGATTTGCTGCCTTGTGTTGACAAGACTGTCCCTGGTTTAGACTGTCAAGTGGTGTGAACAACTTTGGTTGTGGAACCAGAGAAGATGTGGGCTGAAGCTAAACCCGACCCCTGGTCGCATCAGTATGCAACTGGGGATTTAGGAGGTCCTCCTAAATGTTCCTGGGGTGACTGTCATATAGATACCTGTACGGGAAACTGTTAATCACAGCCCGAACCTCTGATTAACCATCTGAGGCAAGTGACGGGTCAGCTGCGGGAGCACAGGTGGAGGTAATTCAGCTGTGCTCCCAGAAGGGGTGGAGCTTGACTCCACCTCTCCTAGATCCCATTTAAGGACTGGCCACCACTAAGTCAGCATCTCTTCTGGAGATTGCTCCTGTGTGGAGTTCCTTGTGGTGAGCATCCATCTTAGCTGTAAGCCTCAGTGTTGGTGAGTTATTCCTCTATAACCTCTGGCTATCCATCTATTACAACCTTGTACAATTACAACTATACAATACCATAGTAGAAGCTTGCAGGTTGATACACTGGCTATGAGCTCCAGAGATTGTCCTTCTACCACGTATTTTCTTGGCTTTATGACTTATTACTTAGGGTTTCCGCCTGCTCTCTGAAAGGGAAATATAACCACCTTCTCTTTATACTTGCTTGATTTCTCTGGTTAGACCAGCAGCTGTACAAGCAGAATTTTTCTTACTGAGTTATTTTTTGCTTGTTTCCAGTTTTGTGCAACTTGGAAGCTCTAGATCCCACACAAATAGAACTCATGCCTTAGCAATATCAATGAGCCTCTGCTAATCTTCAGCACTGTTGTAAAATTTCATCTTTGTACTTTTATATTTAACTAGAGAATGAAGTGTTTGTGGTACCAAGTGTGAGTATGTACTTAAGGAGACAGAAAGCAAAAGGAATTAAACAATACGAGAGGCCTTCTATTAGAAGCTCCCTGTGAGAGCTGAGAGATTTGCAATTAATGTCAGTGTGTTTGTTTATAATCAGTTTGGAAAGGAGCATTAAAACTCTGTAAGCTTCTTAGTGTAGAATGACATGAATATCAGCGTTAGAAATGCCTGAGAATTCCTTTAACTAGCAGGTTTTGTCTTCTCAGATTGCTGCTTGAATCTTAATATGTGATACAATTTCAAATATGCATTTGTTGGTGTTTTTTTGTTTTTTTTTTTGAAGGCTGTATAAGACAGCTTTCTATAGTGTAATGCCAGTGTTTGCATGTGGATATGAAATGCAATTTCTAATTGTCAAAACATTGATTTTTTTTTTTTTTTTCCAACTTGCGATGACTCTTCATTTAAGAACTACTGTCAGCTGTGATGCAAAATCCTTCAATACGTTTTTGTTATGTGGTTTTTCTTTTCAGGTTATAACAGTTAGAGCTTACAATTGTTATCTTACTCAGAAGTTCTCTTGTTAGAGAGTGTCACTAGTGGCACAGTCTTGAGCACAGGCACTCACTTTGATCTTGTCTATGTAGGTCTGTGTAAGTGTTCCAACATTGCAGTGTCTGAAGAATTAAGTTACGACACCGTTTTCATCCCTATTCTGCCAATCTAAAGGTGTTTTCATAAAGTTTATGGTGAGTTGTCTTAGGCAGTATAGAAGGGGAAAATGCTGTTGTGGGTGAGTAATATAAAAGGTGTGATGTTTTCGACTTCAGTAAATGTCATCTTGTGGACTTCTGACTATATCTATAGTTTGTAAACAGTTTTGCATTCTAAGACTTGCAGACTTCCAAATCAGACTCATTAGAACACTGCATGTGCATATCCTGTCCTACTTTCGAAGTCCTTAATAGTAAGTATGAAATAGAAATGAGCCAAGATAGACTCTTGAAATGCACTCTCAGGCTCATAGAAAACAGTCATTTAGTCCAAAAATGCCGTTCTTCACCAGTTATGCAATCATTTAGTTATTAGTTAATCTGGATCATATTTCCTCAGTTTCTTAATGAGAATACAAAGCAGTTGAACATCCTCACTTTTCCCAGTCAATATTTTGCTTTCTATTTTTCTTCTTATCCTCTAGCACATCGAGAACTTAAGATTGAGCTTGCTCTTTTTCTGTAATAACTCATAATCCTGCTCTGTTCCCTCTATACCAGCAAATTCTCTTCTGTGCTTTGGCCTCCAACTTCCAGTTTTCCTCAAGTGTTGTGAAGTGTTGTTGCTAACGAGATAAAGCACGAACCTAAGATTTTCTCCATCATTTCTCCAATCTGAATCCCAGTTGCTGGGCTTGCTGCCGTCATAGGGTTTTTTTTTTTTCCGTATTATCTCAAGATACATGCAAGAGAGTACATAATGCATTTTAGGGGAGGAAGTAAGATAGAAAGCCGTGTGCAGCAGTCTCCGGGTGGGCCATATGCAAAAACAATCTGTTGGGATGCATGAAGAAAATATTTTTTTGTACTATTAATAAACTTTCAGCGTTCATTTTGTTTTCATTTCATCCATTAAAATTCCTTTTCTTAAGTTTTATATTGAACGTACTATGCTTGGAAAGTAGTGCCTCCCATATATTTCAGAGGAAACAACAGATACGAAGAGCGCAATAACAGTTTGATAGAGCACATTGTCAGCTACAAGACACTAGCTTTCAGTGTAGTCACAGCCACTAGCTGCGCGTTTTGCCAGGAGTGAACGAGAGCCTGCATGCCACGCTTATCAAAATCTGCACTAGTGGAGATGTCCTACTGTTGCTGTCACCACTGTTGAACTGCACCACCACTGCCTCACTGTGCCCACATCCAATGTTAGTTCTCTGTAAGTGTTCAGCAAGTGTCAATGCATGTCAGTGGGTGCCATTTCTTCCACATGGAGGAATTCAGTTCCACACCTTTGCTTCATATGCACTTTCATGTCAGACATCATTCTGTCAGACTGCCCCTCTGCTGCCATCTGTCACATGACAACAACAGGTAATGGAATATTGGTGGGAAGGTTGAACCTTTACTGCCATACCACCACCAAAATCTGCCCCTGACATTGTGGACCAGTATAATGGCATAGGAGACATTACTTTCACAGCAGCCTTTGTATTAGTCCAGTAGTACATGTATAAAGTTTCTAAATTGTATTGGTGCCTATTGAAAAGATTTTTACAGATGGAATGAGCCATCAAAAAAGCTTGGAGATCAGTCTAGCTTCATATTTGCTTCCTTCCCTTCCAGTGGCAGCTTCTCATCGCTTGTCCTGTGTCAGGATCTCGAGCAGTATTATTTTCTTATTAAAGGTTTAAAACAGACTGTTTGAAAGGTAGTGTTTTGGCATCTTTAGAAGACTTGTATGGTTTTTAATGAAGTACTCTGATATTTTGCTGACTACTTTTGTCTAAGAACTGAAACTTTCTTCTTGTTTCCACTGCAGTCATTTTGTCTGGCTTTTGCTGACCCTGAGGTAAATGCTGTATAAGTACTTTAATGCTTGGTTGTGAAATGAAGAGATGCTTCTCTTGCACCTCTGATCTGTATTGTCATGTTTTTGTGCTGTGCATCAGGCAGACAATGAATGGATTAAATGGGGATGGTTGTTACAACTTTTAAGTGATGAATTAGCTGGAATTAGTCCTTGGAGCATACAGAAGTGGATGCC
Organism: Alectoris magna; assembly: GCA_030625065.1. Classification (NCBI taxonomy): domain Eukaryota; kingdom Metazoa; phylum Chordata; class Aves; order Galliformes; family Phasianidae; genus Alectoris; species Alectoris magna. Next base: position 116,826,375 of record CM060560.1, read on the forward strand.
ACTAACTTTGTAGTGCTATTCTTCATCTTGTGCCCAAGGAGAATTGGAAGTATTCTGGGTTGGGACTGCAGCAACAACAAGTGATTGCTTTTGTGCCTGCTTCCAGTTAAAAGCTCTGCTTTTCATAGCGCAGCAAGTGACTGGTGCAGGTGCCAGCAGAGCGAGGTTATGTGGTTTGGGGTTTTGTTTGTGTTTTAATTCTCTGTTCGCCTCATTTAATTGTAGCTCGAAGGCAAAACATCCCTTGGTCCCTGTGTGATCACACGGAACCAGAACAAATTGCTGCATTCCCCAGATTGTTGTGAATGAGGCAAAATTAATTTGAAAATATGTAGAGAACTTAGAGTTTTGTTTAAAAAAGAAAAGAAAAAGCTGGTTCAAAGTGTAGAGAGGATCTTGGGCTGTGTAAGTGAGGAAGGACCCTTCATCTGAGTGGGAAGAGAAATTTTTGGTCCTTGCCCTGTAAAAAAGGAGTATGTTTAATAGTAGAATAGTGAAGTATTCAGGATCCTTATTGTTATTAGATTTTTTTAAAAAGTGTATACATTCTAGGAGACAAGGCAGAGCAGGAAGGGGAACTTACTGACATGGAGATCAAAGACATTCAGTTACTGCGTTTATGGGCATGTAAAATCTAAACAGGGCAGTCCTAGAGCTTTCTGGCTTTGAAAGGAGTGAGTAGTGGATGCTCAACCGGCAGGAAATCAGAAATGGTAGGGGTAGAACTGTAATTTTATTTTTTCTGTGAACACATGTCTAACACAGTGTGCAAATGCCATTTCTTCTTAAGATGCCCAGTATATTGTGGTTTTCTACAAATGACTTTACTCTTGTGTACTGTATTAGGCAGTGAATCCTTGTACTGAACTACTGTAGTGGTATTCACACTACGGCTCAGCTATGATGTGCCCCCTCTTCATCATAATGGGGAAGAAAAAATGATGAAAAGAAAGCTCAGAGGTTGAAATAAGAATAGAGAGATCACTCTCCAATTACTGTCACTGGCAAATAGATGCAGCTCAGGGGAAATTAATGTAATTTATTAGCTGTTGCTAACAGGGGAATGGGGCTGCAATCAGTCCATAATGCTTTTTCTCTGCCACTCCTCCATGGTCGCCCTCTGCCCCTGGTCCATGTGGAGTCCCTCCCGGGGAATGCTGTCCTTCCTGGACTGATTCTGTGTGGGCTTCCCACAGGTTGCAGTTCTCCAAGCACTGCTCCAGTATGGCTCCATCCTCCAGAAGCTGTTCCACATGCATCCCCGCAGGTGGCAACTCCCCCAGACCAGTGGGGGCTCTCTGTGGCCACATCCTCCTGCAGGCTATATCCACTGCTGCACCATGGGTCCTCCATGGCTGCGCATGGAGATCTGCTTCATGTGGTGCCCCATGGGCTGCAGGGAACAGCTTGCTCCATCATGGGCTCTCCTCAGGCTGCAGCTTCCTTCAGGCTACAGCCACCTGCAGTAGCCAGTGGGAGCTGGCTCTTATCTGACACAGGGCAGCTATGGGGCTCTGCTCACAGGGGTCTCCCTGTACCAAAACCTTGCCGTGTAAGTCTAGTACACCTATTTACATGTCTAATATTAAAATGTGCTGGTATTAGTAGCAAAATTAAAGAAAAAATTAATTGTGTCAGTGTTATTGTCTGAGGACAATAACTGACAGTGTTACAATGAGGGTTTATGAAGTAACACACATATCCATCCAAATTGTGTGATGCGTTTGTAACTGGATATAATTTGGTGACAAAGCTCAGAAGAGACTCTGAGTTGCGACTGTCAGTCTCATTCTTAGAGAAAGCTGGATGTCTAGACATATCATCATTTTCTTCCTCAAGCCATAGTTTGAAGCTGTAAAACCTCTCATCTGCCACTATTGCAAGCTATCAGTAGTAGAGCAGCACTGTTTGTTATTTAATGCTGCTAAGATAAGAACAAAAGGCAGCTCAAGAAACTAATGCAGCTAACACTTCTACTATTTTGAAGACTTTGGAAAGAAGCTAAAGTTAATAAGTACTGGTTTGGTTTTAAAATACAATTGCAGGACCTCAGATATTCCAATAACACAACTGAATTGAGCATGGGCACTGATGCTGGGCAAGATATTTAACTCTCCTATCCAGGCATTTGCAGACCAGGAATGCACAGCTTGTTACCAAGGCAGTAACTTTGTGAGAGAGGCACTTTCAACTCCAGCATGGCTGTACCAAGGCAGACGTTTGATCTAGTCTGAAGTGGTCAGTGGCAGAGCTTCTTTCTTGATGCTGCCAGTAAAGGAAACCCTGCTGTTTGTTGAGTGAAGTAACCTATATGTTCATGCCTCCCTTTTAAATGTCTTACTTTCAGTGAGAAGAGAAGAATCCTTCCCAGCTACCATAAGTACCAGATGAATACAAAGCCTGCCAATTTTGTTCTAAGACTCTGGAGGACCTATTAAAATGGCACATGTTAGATTCAAGCTCACATATGGTCTGATGTAGTTAAACTTCTCTTTTGTGTGGAACAGTTCAATCTGGGCGAGATGGGGAACGGTTGTACAGAGATGATGTTTGAGTTTTATTAAGAAAAAGCTACATTCATTTAAAAAAAACCCACAACATATATAAAATAATAAAAATAATGACCTACTACTTTATCAGTGGCTGGCATAAAACTATTTTTTACTCTTTTGCACTGTAGTTTGGTGTCTTAAAAAAGGCTGTATCAAACTGAGAGCCCAAGCATCTTGGCTCAGATTCGGGACAATGTTTTCAGCTTTATATTAGATCACCTTTAGGTGACCCTTTTGGTCACCTTCTACATGTGTAAGTTTTTGCCTTCAACCCTAAAATGGCTTTTTTTAAATTTTGTTTTATTTTTAAATTGGTGATCAGTTCATCAGATTGCACCTGAATTAAGCTCTCTTCCAATCCTCTTTCCAATCAGCAAGTCCACTCTATCTACCAAAAGGAAAATACGTGAGTTATTGCATTGCTCCTGAGTAAAACACGCTAGGAACAGCAGAAGACAATGGGATGAACAAGAGTTGCTCATAGGAATCAACCTACAATTCTCTGCTCTTCTCCTTTTAGCCTGCGTGTGTTGAAAACTGTAGAAACAGGACGAAGGCATCATGAGATGTTTGGTGCTGAGTCATGTGCGAAATACTGTGTTAAAGTCAAAAGCGTTGATGTGGCTTTAAGCTAAGCAGGTTAGCAGATGGTCTGTATCAGTCATGTGTAATTTGCTAGCTCATGTGCTTTCTATGATTCCAGCAAGGAAGGCGCTCAGCCTTGGTGAGGTATTGACTGAAATGTCATTTGTTGGAGCCAGCAGGAAACGAAAGGAGAACAGGTAATATTCTGTCCCTTGGGATGCTGAGAACTGCAAGTCTTGTAGTGTCAGATGGACTTCCCATTGGACAGGATGCAGTGTTGCATTTGTGGAGAGGCTCACCAGTATTATGGTCTTTAGAGTTCTTACAGGATTTTCTTGGAGGAAAACAACTTCTTTAATCATTTCAGCTGTTGACTGAAAGAAAGTTTGCATGTGAGCGTTCAGTTTCACTGTAAGGTATTAAGACAGGGACGCAGGCTATGCTTGCACAGCGTAGTTGGCATATCTACATTGACCCCAGCACCATCTGAAAGGTTCAGATTTTCTGACTCTGCACATGCTGTTGCATACTGAACGGTGTCCTTTCTGGACACTGTTTTGATGCCACTGTTGGATTGGTTTCCATAAAGGGTGCAGGGCTCCTGAGATGGTGGGCAATTTGATACCCTTCCAATACCAGAAATTAGGCTGCCTGGCTTTCACCACAAGCGCGGTGGAAAAACAGGTTAAAACTGGAAACCCGAGGATTAAAAGATAGAGCAGATAACTTAAAACTAGTGAGAAAACATTTATTTGTGAACCAAAATGATGATACAGAATCAAAATTTTTCCAAGGGAAGTTATTGTTAACAGTTGTTATTTGTCTGAAAGCCGCCAGCAGTGGGAGAGAAGTTCTGTTTGAATTTTTCTTACTAGGTTGTCAATTTTATGTCTGTTGTGGCTTTTAAAATGTTATGTTTGTTTCTGGTTCGAAAAATAGGGACCAAGTAGGGAAGGAGCAGTCAGTAAAATATATAACTCAATTTTAGAATGTGTTGGGGACTGTTTTCGGTTAGAGAGGAGGGCTAGCGGAGATAGCCCCTGGTGTTCTGAGGCAGGATACATGTAACCACCAAGGCTGGCAATATTCCAAGGCTCCTTATCCTCAGTCTGCCTTAATATCCTAACCTAAATTTTCTTACAGAAATTGAAAAACAGTTTGTCACCATTTTTGTTACTAAAACGTATGAAATATCCTAAACTTGCTTTTCATGGCCTTCATAAAACTGAACAAATCTGTCTTTGCCATTCTTTTTTTTCCTAATGAAGCATATGTGTTAAATTGTTATTTTGTTCCTTTGGAATCACTACAGTATCTGAAGCTGCAGTCTCTTTATCACCACAGGTGGTCATAGGGCAGAATGGAGCCGGGTAACATACCATTGTCTCATGCTTTGCATGACATAGTTATTAATACACACAGCAACCAGATTTTCTTTTACTGTTTGCAGCACAGCACAGTTGATTCCTGTTCATTCTGTACTTCATTTTAAGCCTGAGATTTTTGCAGTGTGTCGCCTTGACAGTTACCCTTTCTGCTCACTCTCCTTTTTAAAACCTAAGGACTGTACCTGTCTCTACCAAATTTCATGTGGATTGCAGATATTTCTTCATTTGGTTTAGTAGCGCTGTTTCCCTAAGTATGTGTATCCCCCTCATTAGCTGCCCCAAGGACCTGGGCAAACCTTAGTTGTTGATACTATTTTTTAGGTGTGCATCTTCCTTATTATCAATTCATTTTCAGTGTTTTTGCCCGGTGTGCTTATGAGGATGTTTTGCAGGGCAGTTTCTTTCAGTACTTACAGAAGATGACCAGGAAGATGGAACCAGGCTCTCCGCAGTTGTGGTACCTATGGGAGGACGGGAGGCAATGGGTGTAAACTGGTTCCAGCTCTATGTGAGATGGAGCTTTTTTTCCCATGAGAAGCGTCAAGGGGTGCAGCAGGTTGCCCAGAGAGACTGTTCAGTTTCCAACGTTAGAAGTCTTCAGGATGACTGAATAAAGTCTCGAGCAGCCTGGTTCATCTCAGAGCTGGCCCTGGTTTGAGCCAGAGGGTGGACTAGAGACCTGCTAAGATCCCTTTCATCCTGAACCACTCTATGATTCTAGACTTTCTTGCATCCCTCTTAGCTTTTCTTTTTGCCCTTTCTGATCATCACTGGAATTTTGACAGTTCTTGCTCATATCACAGGGAGTGCTTTCAGCAGTTCATTTTCTGTAGGCTAATCATCAGAGCTTGCTGACACTACATCAAAGATATATAGCTCATTTCACCAACTGCACAAAACCTTAGGCTCCGCCTGGTTTGTTTCTAAGTCTGTATGACAACATGACATCAGTTTCCAAATGTGTTGTCTCCCTGTGGTTTGCTGGTGGCATCAGCACTTCTCAGCAGTGACATAGCTCCAGTGAGACTGTGATTGTCACCTCCTGGGCTGCACTGCTGTACTTGAAAGGAGGTGTGAAGGCAGCGAGCTGTCCTACAGTCTCAGAACAACTTACTGCCTTACAGCTTCACAGGTTTGTTCTTGCATTCTGCACAGGCCTCAAGAAATGCAAGTATCTGTATGCTCATCATACATATACATCACCCTCCCTGCTTCTGCTGCCACTGTGGACTGTTCAACTTCATCAAACCTAAGACAGAACTGAAGAACGGTGGGGCTTTTTTGGCTGTCAACTGGAGGGGATCAGGCATTGCCTGCCCCTGGGAAAAAGCAGCATTTTTTTTCTTCCTCTGATCCTGCCTTTACCAACGTGGTATATCCATACACCACTGTGCTCAGTGGCATGGGGCAGAATGCTCCCTCCGCCCCCATGTCACCACTTCGCAGCACATCGCTTCCAGGGGAAGTGGCACTGGAGGGGGTGATGGCTGCTTAAAAATGTATCTGCGAGCAGATGGAGAGGCAGATTATTGTTCATCCTAGGGCGATGATGATGATGATGATGCGCCAGCTAACTGCTGGTTGTCCATCAGAATTAATCAGGAGATGTTGTGGCACGTGATCAGCAAAGCCACTGCTCCCTCCTGGGAAAAGGGAGGGCAGAAGAGAGAAGCAGCTCTGTAAAGTGAGTTATCAGAGATGCACGTATTTCCAAAGACAGGAGAAGCTTCCTGTGGAGAGGAGGCTATTTAAGAAAAATGGGAACGTTTTTAGTGTTTTGTTTTTAATATGTTCTCGTGCTCTTTTATGTTGCTACGCTATGCCTAGCTCCTAAAAAGCAACAGTAAATTTGATCACTTTCTTCTTGCCTTTGTCTCACTGGAATTGCAGAACACCTGAAATAAAAACGTGTAGAGGTTTATAAAACCTTTATGAATACTAGCTGCATGCATAGCATGAAACATTACGCATGGACGTGCCTGGTTTGGGTTTTCGGTCTGTGTCAGAGGAAAGGACTTGAGACCTGCTGTGCTGAAAACACTTCACAAACATGAATTCCTTGTATCCTCACGAAATAAACTAGGCAAAAGCTGAGTCAACCCACTGAGCTGAAAGACAGTATCAGAGGTACAAATCTGAAGTTTCCACGCTTTGGTGATTTTAAGGGTAGTTTACCCTTCAAAGTGGTGGGTTTCTTATTTTTTTTTTAATGTTTGACTAAACTGGTTAATGGAGTGCTGTAACAATTAGCAGATGTGGCGTTCTGTTTAATCAAAGAAAGAAATAAAATAGGGAGTACATTTTTGGTTATTTTTACATTATTGTTTCTGTAATGGAAGATGATAGTGAATTGAGATTGCTTAGATAAGCTGCCAGTCTGTCTTATTAACTCAGTAAAATTTGTTAAACTTTTTATGTTGTGTCCTCAACTTCTATTGTCCGGTCATGGCACGTCCTCTCATTGTACAAGAACTTTGACCTCCAAGGATACATGGAGATTTATGTGTGATTTATGGAGAACTTATGTTATTGTGTCTGAAGATGTTTCAGGTGATATGTGAAATATTTTATTATCTAGAGCTATTGGACATGTACAGTCTACCTTAGTATTGTGTTTTCCACAGGTATGCATTGTGAGAAATAAAAGGTGGGATGGAATTTATTTTCTTAAACACTTCTCTTTCCTTTTACACTTTCTTTTAAAACAGTGGCATAATCTTAGGCCATTAAAAAGGCACTTCCTGTGTCAAATAATCTGAGGTCTCTGTCTGCACTGTGACAGCGAATACAAAGCAAGGCAAAGGCAATTTAAGCTTTTTTGGCTCTTATTTTACAGGTGGTCAAATTTGAGACATTGGCCATAAGAGGAAATTTACTTGAAACAGAAATGAGATAGAATGACATCAAAGAGAGGCAGTCCCTCTGGACTCTCAAGATTTGCAGATGTCAGGGAGGCTTTTTATTGCTTTGTCTGGCATTACTATAAGCTTCGTCAATATGTCTCCTTAACAGCTCCGTGAGTGATATGGCAGATCAGCAGCAGGTTATTTGAGACAGCGGTAATCTTTAGGTCAGAAAAATTTATAAAACACTCCTGATGCCAGTAAGTCCTTTTTTCTTGCTTATGTTACAGATGATGAGAGTGAAAATAAATTACTGGCTTATTTCTGGTTAGGTGTAGGTCAGGCTGTACTGGTACATCAGTCTTGTAGGCTTTGTTTCTGATAAATTCTATCTCTGCAGGAGGACTCTTAGCGTTTTGCATCTCTAGCACCTGAGATTTTCTGTCTTAGTTGTTTTTTATGCAATCTCAGGACTTAGTGTATTTCTGTGTCCCTGCCCTTCCAAACATTTGTTTTCTTTCTTTTTACATTATACTTGGTATGCAGGTTGCTGGAGTGAGACGAGTTTAGAGAAAGTTATATACTCAGGGATGCTCTATAACTCCTGAATATTTTGCTGCTGATAAGAGGACTGTTACACATATTCTGAAATGAGAAGTTTCCTGTTTCTTTTCATGAGCATTACATGCTTTTACCATGAAAACTGTGATAAGAGATTGCAGTGCAGTAGGCAAGAATTGTAGAAATGCTTACTTTTAACATGTGCATTTGGCACCTACTACTGTCTTGCTGGACCATGCTATCATTTTTTTTCTTCTCATTTACATAGGGCCATGTGGTTCTCGCTGCATGTGTTAGTAGAAGAAGGGGTGGGTCAGGTAGTAGAGTTTCCTCCTGGTGCTTTCAGTACTGTTCCCTGTTACTACGATGACATAGCAAGAGAAAGGCAGGCAGGCACTGAGTGCACCACCTTTGGAGGAAGCTTTCCATCTCACTGCTTTGGACTTCTCTTTCCACCCTTCTGCTGGCTTGGGCAGCAGCCCTGAGCACAACGTTCAGAACCTCGGTCCAGCAGGTAGGGTCCTGCTCAGCTATAATCCTTTTCTGGCCACTGGGTGCGGATTTGGGCATTGTGTTAGTCATGGCCAGTTTTTACAAGGAAGGGGGAAAAGATGGTAAAAAGAATAAAGAAAAAAGCACAATTTTTTGCATTAAGGGTTTTTTTTTTAGACATTTCACTAAGAAGAAGAAGAAAGAACTTGAGGGGCATGGCTGTATAGAAGAGCAGCTAAAGGAAGATTACATTGATGCCACAGTTTTCTCCATTGCAAGTCACAAATGAGGTTTCATGTGCTAAAATGTAGCATATTAATAATACTTTGCAATGCAGCAGAGCTAATAGGGCGTTCAGGTGAAGTACGTGTGTATACATGTCAGAAGGGAATTGGTCAACTTTTGTACAACTGAGAATAAGGCAGTTGGTGAGAAAATGCTAATCTGCATCCTTTCTATTGCCAGCAAAAAGTGAATTCCCAAAAGTCAATTGGAGGGTAATACCTGTTCTTATTACATGCTATTGGATAGCTTGGCAGTGCTGGGTCACCCTTCAAAAATTGCAGGCTGGGGGCATGGTCTATTGCACCAGTAAATAGCAGTTTCGGTGAGTGCTGCCTGCTCCAGACCTTCAGAGAGGAAGGTAAGAGGACAGCATCTGCCCTGATCATGTGCTGCCTTTGTTCTGAAGTAACCAGCATCTGAAAAACCTGCTTTGTTCCATGTCAAGGGCTTCCAGAGCCTCTCAAAGAACAAAGAAGGAAAAGCAGACTGAAGAGCAGTGCATCCTCTCTTCTGGCCCATCTTGCAATGCAATTGAAAAGAGCTAGAAAGAACACGGCGTTGCTTCCTCCCCTCTGTTGCCAGCTGCTGCCATCAGGCTCCCAAGGCCTGCTTCTGCTTGAGGCCCTGGTATGGAAACCCACGCTTCTGGCAATGGCTTCTTGGCCTTTCAAACACTGCCTTGGGAGGAGGGTTTAAGCACTTCTTCCTTCTTGCTCTTTGTTATTGAAGAGATTCCTGGTGGGTATGCGAGCAGATTTGCATGAAATACAAAGCCTCAGAATCCGGTGTGTAACCTTCTCTTTAACTGGAGTTTATTATAATGAGAAGAAAATGACATTTTAGATTTTTTTAAATTAATCTCCATTGTTCTCCATTGGTGGCCCTAGTAGTTTTGTGGAGGAAGCTCACACAATAGGGAATTTTCCTTGCCACGCATAAACTCTGAAGGGAATTTGGAAATAAAGATTTTCAGTTGTTGGCATTTCTGAGCCATCTTCTATTGAAACGGGTGTCCGTTTCAATGACAAGCAGCGTAGCAGGTGTTTAAGAGCTGTAAATCCCTGTTCTTGGGGAATCTCTTATATGTTCCTAAAGGGATTCGGGAGTTACAGTGAACATGGAAGTACAGATCTCTCCCAGAAAATCAGAAGTTGTTTGTTAAGCTGTTGCGGCTTAACAATCTCAGGCATGGGAAGTATTTCATGTGTACCCGAAACAGAGGACTGGGAGCGTGGGTGGGTCTTGAATGAATCTCAGTACGTTCCTCTACTTTGATTTCCCTGCCCCTAAGTGCTTGGGATTTTCAGGGATGAGAAATGCTGTCCTTATGTATTCTAAGGTGTTGCCAAGGGTGTCTTATCTCAGCAGTTCCTATTTTTGTTAACAGCGGGGTTCATTTTGTGCCAAGAAGGTCCAGAACAAGTGCTGGACACTATTTTTGGCCATCTGTACTAACATTTTAGCAGCACCATTTTTCCAAGTTATTCCAGTGATAATGTGACTGCCTGAGTAAAACTTGCTCTGCAGCTGAACAGAGACCTTCTGTTTTCAGGATGGCAGTTCCTCAGTTTTTATACATTTACACACTGCTCTCAGTTTTTATGCATTTACACGCTGAGCATATGCACCGACTAAGAGAGATCTTATTCTGATTGCAGTCAGGCACTAGTTAATGGCAATTACAAAGTAGATGTATTTCACCATTTGCTAATAGTGCTGTGTTAAAGAGTATGCCCGTATCTCTTTTTAAAGTAGCCATCTTCTTATATTTTGAACACATTGTTTTGATCATTCTTTGAATGTCGGAGAATTGTAGTTTTGAGCCCTTTTGAGCATGTTTCTGGCAGTATTACCTCATCTAAATCAGAAATAGTGCTGCTGCGTAAGTGCCCTTAAATGCCGTGTCTGCTACATCTATATTATAATAATAGAAGCTTTGAAAAGAGGCTGATAGACATTAATCCCAAATGAAATGTTTACTCTATGTTTAATACCTGGTGGGCAGTTCAGTGCTCTGAATCTGTATTAAAGAGGTAAAATGTTTAAGAAATATTATTCAGGCTCAAGATCAGGAACTCAAAAGTCAGAGCAGTACCGTGGCGTGCATATATTATGAAATGGTGTTGAATTGTATGATCAAATACTGGGTTTTGCCCTCACTGAATTCACAAAATCAACCTTTTTCAGAGGCTGATTAAGTGTGTTTTACGGCAGAAGTATATAAGGCTGCTACCCAAACCTGTTGTACCTGTGGGTTAGACAGCATATGAAGCCCCAAGGAGCTGGATCTCATATTCCTGCCCCTGCCGTGGAGTCTTGTATCATGTTGAGCCTATCAGAGAAAAAGCATTTGCAGGTGGACGATCCTTGCTCATCACCTAATTCACAGAAAGCAGCCTTAAAATCTTACAGTCTGATGCTGGGAAGTATTGATCTCATAAATGTTTCAGTGGCAGAGCTGGATGTTTTGTTCCAGAATTTGGGTTCCTTAAACAGTGACTTTTCCTACATGCAGTCCAGCATTTGTACCCTGAGAAGCTCTAAAAACAGCATGTGCTTTGATCTTACTGGGGTGTCCAGACAGGACTAAAGTGAAATAGTGCACTTTCTGTGTTACATTTCAAGATTGAGTACTGCAGTCAGCCTTGGGCTGTGGCATGTCCTCAAGAGCCTGAGATCCAGTGGGCCATGAAACCTCTCTTAGAAAGATGAGATGTGGCACTGCGTTTTATGTAACACACTGTGCTCTGTAATTGGCTTTTTAAATGCATTTATAGAAATACTGAATTACTTGCAGGGAGAATAATATTGCTGTGGTGTTCAGGAGACAGGTTTATTTGGTGGTCATTTCTGTCCTTTGCCTTAAGCAAAAGTCAAATACGAATGCAGATGGGCCTATGGGTCTCCACTATGGGGAGAAAAGAGAGATGGGGAGAGAGAAAGCTAGGCAGTACAATTGGCAGGAAATTCATCTTTCCTGGGGACAGACCGTGTTTCCCTCTCAGCACACTGAGTTGCTTTCTCACTGAGATACTAGGGATGGATTCATGAGGGCTGAGTGGTCCCTTTAGCTGGGAGAGTCACTAAAGATCAGCACATTCTGAAGTCTAATCTGCATTATCATTAATCCAATCAACCGTCAGTTGTTTTAACAATTAGCTCTGTTACTATTCACTAAAGTCATTAAAACTCTCTTTACCTCAGTTTAACCCCCCCAGGTTCCTATTGCTAGTAGGTGACGGTCCTCATACACTGAGTGTGTTGTGGTAAATAACAATCCAGGTCTGTGTAGCCACTCGACCTACTATTTCTGTCAGTAATGATTCAGGGGAGAAGTGCCTTTAGGTACTGTCCTAAATAGTCCTCTAAATCCTGAAAATCAGTGAGAAACAAAAGGAACTTAATTATAATTTGTACTGACAGCTCTGCCTACTACTTAGACTGCAAAGTATTTCCATTAAATTAGTTTGGATTGTTTGTGGAGGGAAGATATAGGAATTGCTCTGTTTTTCTTTTTTTCTTATATATATATATATATATATATATTCTGTGCAAAACTTGTCAAATGCTTACTTTATGCTGAGCTTTTCCATTCTATACATCCACCTAAGTTTAAACTGCTTAGGAAAAAGTCATCAAAAACAGTTTGGCTGTTTTGAAGAGTGGGCTGAGAAAGCAGAATAAGAGACAGGGAAAAGGTAGCTTCCTTTGCCTATGTTGTAATGTTCTGAATAGCAAGATCTGCTGTGAAGAGATCTTTTGTCTCTCTAGCTTGTCTGGCATTTTTCTGGATCCCTGTTGGTAGGAACCCCTGTCCTTTCCTCAGTCCTTTAATAGTTCCTTTTTCACATCAAATGAAGCACTCAGTGTTAGAAAGTACTGAAATTCATGTTCCTTGTGCATCCTGTGACATTTTCTCTTCCACAGATTTTTTTAATTTTCCACATTGTGAAAGATGAGCTGTGTGCACATGATGGCCTTTTTGTCTGAATTACTGCAGAAGAACTAAAAACTTGTGAGAGTCGGGGAAATACCACAAGAAAATGGCTGCAGCAGTCACAGGAATGAGATCTGATGACCCTCCAGGCCAGCTATGTTTCTGTGCTGTTTCAGACTGGTCATTTTTAGGTGAACTTCTCCAAGGCTGCCATGAGCTGTTTTTCCTAGTCAGTTGAGATGTCCAGTTCTAGAGCCTGGAAGATAATGGGTAAAAATACTGCATGCTTATTGCTGAGACAAGATTCAAAGAAGCAAGTTTCAGTATCTAAAGAGGAGCTACAGGAACAAGGGGACAGACTCTTTAGCAGGGTTTGTGGCAATAGAACAGTGAGGGTGGTGAGGCACTGGAACAGGTTACCTAGTGATGTGGTTGAAGCCCCGTCCCTTGAGACTTTAAAGGCGAAGCTGGGTAAGGCCCTGTGCAACTCAGTCTAGCTGAGGCGTCCCTGTTCATTGCAAGGGAGTTGGACTAGAGGGCCCTCAGAGGTCCCATCCAACTCGTATTCTATGATTCTATGAGTATAATTTCTTATGTCTCTCAAACCAAGTACTGCTCCAGTCAGCAGATACTGCTGAAATTCTGCTGTCTGTGCCTTAGATCACCCTCCATGTAGTGGTAATAATACTACTTCTAAAAGAAGGTCATAGCAGATTTTGAAATAAATTACCTTAATGTTTTGTGCTTGCAGTCAAGAGTAAAGAGTTGGGTGAGATGAACGCTGGAGGAATAAAAATGAGCTGAATGATCACAGTATGAAGTACAGTGTCGTGCACCTAGCATCCTTTGTAAACATCTCCTGTAAACATGGAGCTCATCAACTGGAAACTGCTAAGGAGGAAGAAAGGTCTGGGAGCGTTGCTAGAGCTTGTGATAATTGAAGCAGCTCTTGCATGATCTTAAAAGGTCTCAGCAGCCATTGAAGAAGAACTAATGTCATTGGGATTTTGGGATATCTCATCTGGAGAGTTACATACACTTCAGCTTTTTCTGTATAGCAGAAGGATGAGAGCAAACTGGAGAAAGTGTATTATGGGATAGATAGCATGGCCAAGGGGATGGGTGGCCAGTTTTATTAGGGTGAGATAAATGCATGGCTTGTTTAGATGGGCAAAATGAAGGTGGAGGGAATTAGTAGGACAGCAGTTTGTAAATGTATCTGAAGAATTAACAAGATGGAAGCTAGCTGAGGTGAGGTGCATGTTTTGGCACGACAGTACATAGGTTTGAAATGAATGGGAGTAAATTGAGGTTGTAAATATCAGAATAATGTGAGTCTGAGGCATTCCAAAGGGCAGAGTGGAAGAAAGACCCCTTTGGCTGGATATGAGCTTGATCCTTCTAGGTACTGGAACAGGCTGCCTAGGGAGGCTGTGGGTGCCTTAACCGTGGAGGTGTTCCTGGGACCCTGCCTATAGCAGGGGGTTGGAACTGGATGGGCATTAAGGTCCCTTCCAACCCAAACAATTCAGTGTTTCTACAGAAGGCCTTGGGCAGATTCATTTCAGTTAAATGTGTAAATGTGTGATGAGCCAAGCTAAGATAATGGAAGCAGTATTAACTCTGATGTCTCCTATCTCTGCTAGCTCCTCTTGCATCATCTCTGTGTTTTTGCACACAGTAGAATTACAGCAGATGTAGCATGCATGCTTGGGCATTGTGCATGTAGTGCATGGGGGAGGTTGACCTTTTCCTTCTCTCGAGTGAAATAAAGTCATTGGGAATTGTGTGTAAAAATGCTGGCCCTATACTTCTGAGCTTGAGCTGCTTTAATCGCAGCATGCCTCAGGGAGCCAGTTGACCAGTGTATCTGTCCTTGAGAGCGTAGAAGCAGATGAGATCTTTCACATGGCTGGTTTTTAACATGCATTTGTGTGTGCCTGAACAGGATATATGTGCTTTCTGTTGGTATTTCCAAGGTGCAAGAAAGCTCCAGGTTATCTACTTGCCCTGCCTTATGTAGTGTCTTTGAATGGAAAGCCATCAGTTGTGGCTATACTGAAGGAAGAAATATGTCATCAGAGTGGGAACATTGCCATTCTCAAGCTTTGGATGGCCTTCACTTCACGTTTGTCATATGCAGTACACGTTCGTAAGGAGCATGTGTCACTGCTGATGTGATGTGCCATGTCATAAAAGCTCTGCTGACATTTTGTGACCTCTTAATGTCTAACAGAAGAGGTTTGCAACATGTAAATGCCATCTGCCATGGCTAACCAACTTCTCGGTTCTCTAATCACATACGCCTCTTCTGAAATGCTACATCACCACAAAAAAAAAAATCAGCATATTGATGGAGGAAGCCTGTCATTTCACTCATTCTCAGATTCTTTACATAATTCATCTATTAATTTTATTTTCTGCTGATGACAAACCCTGGAGGGTGGAAGTTGCAGAAAAACCATGATAGCTTCAGGAGTTCCGTTTCATTAGAGCCCTATTTATTGTCTGATTCTTTGGCGCTGTGAATTGGAACTATTCTCCCTATGATTTTAATCTCTTGCATACACTCATGGGATTCACAGATGGACATGTTTTCACAGCGCGAGCTGTCTCAGGAACATGCAACAGGGCTTTGTGGCTGAAGTTAGGGAGTAGGTTGTGAAAAGCGGAGATTTTTCCTCGTCTTTGTTCACTTAGACTGTTATGGCAACTGAGATGTGCTCATTATTTTAAATTGATTTGACTTGTGCCAGTTTGTCACGCCGATAGCCTCAGATGTGGGATAAGGAGACCAAACTTTGGCTTCAATTTTTGCCGGGCTGACATGCTTTTGAATCAATAGTGGTGATTTTTGTAGGATGAAAAAGTAAGCAGTGTTTTGTGCTTCGATGGGAGAAGAGAGCACTTTATCCACTTACCCTTTACGTTGCTTGCTGCTGGTGTCAGGTGTTATGGCTTTTACATGTAGGTGGGACAAACTTTATAAAGCTTTTGCAGGAAGTTTGCACATATTACCGGCCCCATATACAGCACAATTGGGTTAATTTACAAGTAACAATGAGCAATACATATTTCAGATGGTGCTAAGGTACAAAACTGCATTTCTACAGACTGGTGAAAGGGAACTGATGCAGCTTCCTGTCCTGAAGTGTTTTTATGTCTTTCCCAAGAGCTGCAGAAGCATAGCCTAGCCCTCACAGCCAACTGGGCCCGTTTTAATCACTCTGCTACAGGTGGGGAAGGAGATATGCTGCAAAATTAGGTTACAAGACCAACAAATCTGTGAATGAAGCAAAGCAAGCTGCTAGAAGTCCTGGTTTGCACACTTGTCTCATTATGTCACGCTCCAGTACCATGGGCCAGCCCCCTCCTTCCGACTGTGTTTGTACTTACTATCAGTGATGTAGCAGGCTCCAGTACTGACCCTAACATTGACTGTTGGACATAAACAGAGCCAGAGGAGAGCCTCGAAGATGATCAGAGGGCTGCAGCAACGCTCCTATGAAGAAAGGCTGAGAGTGTTGGTCTTGTTTTGCTTGGAAGAAGAAGGCTCCAGGGAGACCTCATTGTGGACTTCCAGTACTTGAAGGGAGCCTATAAATGGGAGAGGGGCAACTTTTTACATGAATCTGACAGTGACAGGACAAGGAGGAATGGCTTTAAACTAAGAGAGGGGAGATTTAAGTTAGACATTAGGAAGAAATTCTTTACTCAGAGGGCGGTGAGGCACTGGCACAGGCTGCCTATAGAAGCTGTCGGTGCCCCATCCCTGGAGCTGTTCAGGGCCAGGTTGGATGTGGCTCTGGGCAGCCTGGTCTGGTGGGTGACAGCCCTGCCTATGGTAGCAGGGTTGGAATTGGATGGGCTTTGAGACCCCCTTCCAACTTAAGCCATTTTATGATTTCCCTTACACATCTTATCCTCAGGCTCCCTGTTAGTGAAAAAGAGATCTTTTTCTTAATTCATTAGGATACTGAGAGATGATCCTGTATATTTTTAGGTGCCACGGAAAGGGTAAGTAAAAAATCACATGAGAAATCCAAAAGTCTCAGAGCATGCTGATGTATGTAAGTAAGTTTTGGGGAGGCAGCAGGATCTGCTATTGTACAGCATTTCAAGGCTAAGTCATTGTGCTGCACTGCTGCCCTCATAGCGAGCCATATGGCAGGGTCCTACTGTGCAAGTACTTCCCTAAGGTTCCTGCTCACAGATGGAGCAACGGAACCAAAAGGCCTGCTGTGCAGGAGTTCGGTCAGGTTTTGTAACTGCATTGCCAGGCAACCATTTCAGTCGCCTTTCTGTTTGACCTGTTTTTCTAGCTCCTGGTGAGCTCTGTGAAACAAGCTTATTCTTAGTTGATTTCATACAATTGTTAGTTTACCATTCTTAATTTCAAGAAATTAATGTGAGGGAAATACTTTTGCTACTCCACCGTAATGACTGGTCTGCTTGCCATGGCCCTACAGCAGGAGGTGAAGCCATCCTTTAGCATGAATTTCACTGTGAGGATGGTTGTACTAACAGTTACTGCAGAGCAGTTTGGGCAGCGTCAAGCTACACACCACTTCATTGTGAAACTGAATTGTTCTGGGAGGTAGCAATTCCAGCACCTGGAACAGATGATATTTGAGCTCCTAGCAGTACAATGTGAAGCTTTTTATTGCAGCTTAGTTGTAGATAACATTTAAAATGTCTAGCAAGAAAGAGTGTGTGGGATTGGGGAGTGCCTCAATAGTGGCACTGTAACACATCTAGGCATTTCAGAGCAAGAAACTGTACCCCAAGCTGGGTATCACTGGGTGACATCAGAGTGCTGGCTTTGTTTTCTGCTTAAATAATAACCAGGTACATTCTGTGTGGAACGGGATTGTCAGAGCGAGAAGAGCTATTTAGCATCAAGCGAAGTAAACAGTGAGGCATTGCTGCTGAAAATGCTGCATAAAGAGCTGGTCTTGTTGCTTTTCTTCTGATATTTAGCAACTTTTTTTGTTTTAGGAACTTTCCGCTGTACTTTCTGTGAGACTGAAGTGGAAGAGGATGAGTCGGTGATGCCAAAAAAGGATGCAAGGACACTCGTGGCAAGATTTAATGAGCAAATCGAGCCCATCTATAAGCTACTTCGTGAGACAGAAGATGTCAACTTAGCTTATGAAGTCCTCGAACCAGAGCCCACCGAGATTCCTGCCTTGAAGCAGAGGTGGGAACAGCCCCTGTCTTCTTTGACCATACTGCTTTCTTGTAGTGTATTCATCTGCTCTGTGAGGCTTTCCCAAGCCTTGTCCATTAGGGACTCACTTATTCAGCACCAACGGTGCAAGCCACTGACAAATTCCCTGAGAAATGTATGGTTAATAAGGAGATGACTCACTTACCTGCAACTTTTTTTTTTATTTTTTTTACTAAACAAGGCGGATTACTATTCTTCTAATAAGCCTTCTGCATGCACTTTTCTGTGGGGTGGGGTACATGGATCATCTATGGCTAGGATGTATTCCAAGCCTTTGCCCCGGTATTTAAGAAATGCAAAATGTGGTCATTTTGCAAAGCTCTACAGGTGCTAACTGCACTACACTTTGTGTTTCAAATCCATCTGTGACAAAACTAGATTGAAAACATCATTTGTAATAAGGGTATTTTTTTTTCCTCATTTCCTTCTGCTTGTTACTCTTGTTAGGGGTTGACCACGTTATAGTCAGAAAATCAGAAAGTCAGGAGGGGAAACAGCTGTTTACGAGAGCGGATAGCAATAGGACAAGGGGGAATGGTTTTAAACTGGGACAGGGGAGGTTTAGGTTCGATATTAGGAGAAAGTTTTTCACACAGAGGGTGGTGACACAGTGGAAGAGGTTGCCAAAGGAGGTTGTGAATGCCCCATCCCTGGAAGCATTCAAGGCCAGGTTGGATGTGGCTCTGGGCAGCCTGGTCTGGTGGTTGGTGACCCTGCACATAGCAGGGGGGTTGAACTAGATGGTCATTGTGGTCCTTTTCAACCCAGGCCGTTCCATGATTCTGTGATCCTACGATCTTTAAAACATTCCTGCCCTTGGGAAATGACACTTTCTTTCAGAACTTTTGTAGTTGAACAAAAATCAATGATGTTTAAATAATGCAGAAAGATGTGGTGAGCTGTCAGTTTTGTCAGCTATGGTGAAATGTGATGTACTTCTCTCTGTTTAAAAAATAATTAAACGCCCAAGAAAAAAAAATCTGTACCACGGGGGGAAGCATACCCACAGTGCCTTGGGATGCTTGACTTTAGTTAATGGGAGAACAAGCAAGAGACTCTTTTCTTTACTTTCAAGCTAACCTTGAGAGAGAATGTTCATCATATATTAATGCTAGACAGTTTCTAATTAGTATAATAAAAATTACTTGTCTATTCATAGTCTTTTTCTAGCCAAGGATGTAGCTAATTTTGCTCACCGTTCTGATAGAAAAACAGAAGCGATATATGGAGGGGAAAAGATTTTTCCAAGGTCACTCAATGTGTCTTTGTTGATATGGGGAGTCTTTGAAGCCTTTGTTCCCAAGCTGAATCGCTAAGTTTTGCTTTAAAAACTATGTTCTGTAGTTTGTGTACTAAAACTGGGATAACCCCACAAAAAAAAGGGTCATTTCTCAGTCTTCCCCATGGCTACCTTGTCTCAGCACACAGGAAATCAGCACAGCAGAAGCCTGGTACACTCCCATGATTAAATAGGAGCACCCACTTGCTTGACTCTTGAATACTTAAAAAACACTGTAAATGATTAATTACTCCGAGCAAGGAGTGACAAAATAAATAAGCAGTTTAAAATCCTTTCTTGAGCACAACTTACTTCAGCACGTGTGATGATTTAATTATTTATTAAATCTTATTAATTCAAGGCAGATAATTGCATGAAAGTACTGCTGTGAGATTTTTTTTTTTAAGTGCCAAATCCTGGGTTATTTATTATGGCCATTTTATGGAGTCTTGAGTTTTTGATATCATTGACAAAACTGACTTTTGATGATTTTGAAACAGACAGAAAAGGTCACAAAGTGCCCACTTCTTCTCTCTGCACAGACACAGGCAACTGTGGGTGTTGAAGATGGTAGCTCTAACCAATTACACCAACTGCGTGCAATTGTCATTCACCTGCCATGGAAACTGGTCATACCTCCATCTGTACTTTCCTAGGAGTCATTAATTTGCTTAATCTTGAAAGAGTGTGAGTTAGCCACGTAGTTTTCAAAAAATACATGCTTTATCTGAGCCATTCTGCATGGTTTCCTAAAACAGATGGATTTTAATATCCCCTTCATTTTCTTATGTCAGAACAGCATGATGTTAGATAGCATAAATCTTCACAGAATTCGTTTTTTTGTGGTTATGCTATCAAGGACCATGAGTTGTTTCCTTTGAAGCTGAATCTGTTAAGAGTAGCTAAATGAAAGAGTGCTTTGTTTCAAATACGGCACAAAAAGAGTTATCCTTGTTTTGCAAGACCTTTAATTAGTAGCCTGGACAGGCTTGAGATGAAAATTTCAACTTGTTTTCCCATTGCGCGGTGTGGTTTCTGCGGGCCATACCTCAGCTATGTTAAGAATTATTTATGTCACCTTTGAAGGCAGCTTAACCACTCATGGAGCAACTTCCATCATGGTAAAACAACCTATGGGTAACAGAGCAAATGTAGCTAGAACTGGGCCACTGAGCTGCTGCTGTCTGAGCAGTTCCTGGCTTTGGGGTGACTGTGCGATGTCTGGAACCAGGTGAAGAAGTACATCTTGGATCTAACAGAGGAATTATTGTAAGAGCGCATTACCTTCATCTGCCCTGTGCTGCCCATAAGGCAGCTTGTGCATCTGGCCTTTTGCAGGTGCCTGATCTAGGGTGTTTAATCCCATCTCTTGGATGGGTGTGCTGAACAGTAAGATCTCTTCTTGCAGTAAGGAATATTCTGCTGGTCACATAGCCTTGAGGCTGCCCACTCCTTCTAGCAGTACGGCTGGAGATGCAGTTGCATAAATGATGCTTGAGTTGGGATATGCTTACAAAGTTGACCGAGGTCTGAGAGTCAACAAAATGTCTACATTATTCCAGGTGAATGTGACACGTTGCAGTAGATGGTTTAAAGTAGTTTGTGTTGTAGGTGTTTCTTACAGCTGTTACCTTCATTTTGAAATGTTCCTGACATTACGGAATAAGTATTTTGCGACTAAATGATACTGCGTGGGCAAAAAGTCCATTTCGAATATACTTCTGGGCACCTCTGTGTGAAAGTATTATTAGGCAGCTCTTGGCACTAGAGAGTATTTAGCTGTCACACTGCAGCGTGGAGAGAGAGAGGCTGGGGGAGAGTTGCATTGTGCATCTTGTGGAGGAAAGTGGATTACATAAAATTGTCAGGGAAACGCTGGTTACGGATTTCTATTGTGTGGGAAGCAGAGCGGTGCATTTCACAGAACACATGCCTGTCTTGGAAAACTGAAAGGTGCCAACACTTGAAATAACACACTGGGAAGAAGGTCTCTCTGTGTGGTTCCTTAGGTTATATAAGCTGTGCATGTGCACGAGTCTTTTCCATCAGCCCAGAAATTCAAGGTTGCTGTGAAGCTTTCCTAGCGGGGCTGCCTGTGGGAGAGAAGCAGTTAGAGTGTGGACACATGCTAACACAAATATTGTGAAGTATTTTGCTGTCAGATCACAGCGAATGCACTATTAAGAGTCTGTGAACAGTCCTCAATCCTAACCGATGCTCAGCACGCTGATATTTTATATCTGGGGAAGAAAGATGAACACCTGCCCGTGTTTCCCCCTTGTTTACACCAAAAAATTGTGCAGAATTAGCTTGTCAAGCAGAGGTTAAATCCTCGCTGATTTTAAAAGATGCGTATTACTCAGGTCTCCAACTGCAACCTTATTTTAAGCTTCTCCGTTGGAGGAAAGCTTGCCGGGTAGATAGCAGCAAATGAACCATGCTCACTCACAACTTGTGTCAGCTCAGCTGATAGCAGCTGGCAGCAGAGCAGGAACACTGCTAGCATCCGTCATTGATTTCCTCTGGACAAAAGGAGAAACCCAGGCAGGTCTGGTACCCGTGAAAAGCCTTAGCAGCCTTCGCCATTGGCAGTCGGATGGCTGCAGTTCTATGGCATCTAATATGGCTTGTGGATGGGCTCAATGTGCAGAGAATCTATTGTTTTTCTGTGAAGATGAAATACAGTTTGGAAGTAGAGGAATAGTTACTGTTGGCTTCCCCCACCTGGAGAGCAGAGAGTTTCCATTCTTCTGCATCTGTAGCCAGAGAGTATTTTCGGCTCACTTCCATCAGTATGCAGAAAACACTCCACCTGATGTCCTCTTTCCATCAGATTCAAGGAGGACTGTTTCCTTTCTTCATCAGTCTCCTGGGCTAGAAGGGAGCCTGAAGGAAAATGTGCTGGCAGCAGCTCCTCTCAGAACACAAAAGAGTGCTAGACTGTGCCTGTCCTACCCTCACATTCTGTTATCACCTTTCCCCTCCAGCTTTTCTGCTGTGAAGACAGTTCTGTCTTCTCTCTTCCTACTCTTCAGCACCACGCAAAGCCCTTTGCCCAGCCCATGGCCCTGGTTTGAAGCTGTCCTCTTATCTTTCTCTGCCTGGATTTCCCACTCCTCCCAGGGCAGTCTGTGGACAGTGAAGATATGCTGCGTAATGGGGGAGATGTGATCTGTGGGGGCGCTGTCACTCACCATTCAAGCAAGGGTTAGGTCGGTATTTTTCACGATGAGTTAACCCCTTCAGGAGCCCTGAGGTTAGTGTCTCACAGACTGAGCGTGCTGGGTCTTTGCTCCTATCAGCTGACCTGCTTAAAATTTAGCCATGGATTTTATGCAGTATAAGGTTGCTGTGTAAAAGCAAAAAAAAAGAGACCAGATGCTAAGCACTAGATTACTGTGGGACCAAGTTTTGCTGCTGTGACTTTTATTTCAGGGTATTCTGGGATTGTACGTTTGTTTTTATATTAAGTGCATCAGCATCCTAAATATTACTTCTTCTCTTCAGCACCTGCTGTAGAAGTTGCCATGGCCTTGTGTAGGGCTTCCCATTAAAGACCACAAGTTGCCCATATCAGTGTAGAAATTCCTGGATCATGCGTTAGAAATGAAAATTCCTGGTGCAGATCGTGGGAGATAGTCTAGTTTAAGAGTTGCGATGCTGACCAATGGGGCTTGTTCTGAATGCTCTGTTTTTGTCTCTTTGACTTTTGTGTAGCAAAGAACGTACAGCTGGGACTGGTTCAGGGACAGCTGGAGTTACAGGTGGACACCATCGAGAAGCCTGGACTACAAAAGGACCATCCTATGAGGACTTGTATACCCAGAATGTTGTCATCAGCATGGAAGATCAGGAGGATGTTAACAGATCTGCAAGTGAAGGAAAGCCAGCCCGAGAGAGGCCGATTTGGCTACGGGAGAGCACAGTGCAGGGGGCTTACGATCCTGATGAAATCAAGGATGGTAAGAAAATTCACAGAGCAGAAGTGCTGCTCTGCTTATGTGATGTCAGAAATACATTACCCTGTGTGTACAGCTGCTGCTCCCAATGCTCCAGATGTTGTCAGCTCCCTTCTCCTGTGCAAAGCACCTGTGGTGTAGGTAGATGTAAAAAATCCCAGTTGATTAGATCCATAGAATTGTTTGTGCTTTTGTAATGTTAATTATCTGTTACCTCTTCCTATACCTTTATTAATGGATGTTCTCCTACCTTGAGAGTTTATTGCTTTTGGATGAAGGTCTTTCAGTTTCATCTAGAAAGCTGGCCCCCAATGGGACACTGCTGGAAACTAGCATTTATTAACATTTGGTGACTTTGAAGCCTATCAAACCTACCAGCAGTGTTTTTGTGCTCCCAGCATACAAAATATTTCATATGAAGAGTATATCAGAAATAAGCACAGTAGGGAAGCCTGTCACGGGTGAGTCCTTGCTTTCTGTTGGTTTCTCATTGTCTTTGCTTTAATTTTCATTCTTGTTGAGGACATGTTGTTGGCTGACCGTAGCTAAGATCTTGTAGGCATTAATAGAAATTTTCTGCATTGCTAAGTTTGCTATTTAAACTCACACACTAAAAATAGGAAAGAGAGGCCTTTTATCATTTGTATGAATGTAAATCAATAGATACAGTCTTTCAAGTCACTTGGGGATTATAGAATAATCCCTGTTGGTGCCCTAGGAACAGAAGATGGCAAAAGGGAATCGTGTATAAGCATGAGACCCTGAAATAGCTCCTTTCCTAGCACCTGAAGAGGAGAGGAGCACTATAGGTAGAAGCAGATGTGGAAAAAATGGTCAAGATACCTGTTGATGTTGTTTGCATGCAAGGCCTTCAATGCAAATGGATTCTATAACATTGTCACAATAGATTAAACAAAGTGGTGATTAAATGAACCTCCTCTTGCAGTCTGTAGCAGATGATGTTACTCAGGAGCCATAGAGTTCTCATCACGTTTTTCTGCAAGACATTCAATTCACCTCTACTTTTAAATGGGTTCCTTGAGATAACTGTTGGTGTACACAGCATAAATGTTTCTCAGATGACACTGAAGAACATGGAGGGAGTGTATATCTCCTACAATGCAATTGCATCACTGCCTCACCTCACTGCTGGAGATGAAAGAGGGAGCTTGTGGAAATAACCTGGAATTGCTGTTGGAACACATTCCTATGACTCTTGCATGTCATAAATAGGAAGGAATAAAATCTGGGGCCACTGAATGAAAACATTGACTGCTTGGATCTGGCAGGAGCAGATCTCACAAAAGTCTTTTGTGCTGTAGAGTCACAGACAGGCAGGTAAACACAAGGCTGCCAACCCAATGCCTTTCCTCTTCCTTTCTTTCAAGAATTTTGTCAGTGTATTAATAATAGTTGTGGCCATCACCTGTTATTAAAGCTTCATTTACAATAAAACACAGTTCCCATGAAGTTAGAGATGGGTCTTTGGGCCTTTATTTTACCACAGGAAAGGGGCGGCCACGAACTCCCCTCACTTTTAGTGCGAAATGCAGTACTTTCTTCCTTAGTTTACCCGTTTCTCAGCATTTTTTCATCTCAACAAGTGCATTTTTGAACTCTGGAGGGAAAGGCTTAGGTGTCAGCTGCTTGGATGTGGTGCTCACATCCCGAGTCTTGGAAAAGAAGGCAAGCGGTGTTAATTTATGAAAGCAGAAAGCTACCACATTGGCTCCAGCAATTGTTTGCGCACAGCTTCTTTTGGTGCAAGAGAGGAAGTTTGCCTTGGGGAGTCTGTCCTACTTTTTGGGCCTTTTTTGTACATAAGGTTTTCTGTATCTCTTCTTTTCATTTTTATTTTTTACTTTTTCCTTCCTACTGCCTGTAGGTTTACTGATATTAAGAAGACTCACAGTACTCAGTAAACATGTTTTCTGCAAGAAAGCCACTTCTTGAGCAAGAATTTTAGCTTTTGAATCTGTGAACTGCAGACACCCTGCCTGCCCAGACCTCATCAAACCTTTCCCAGCTATCGTGCATCTAACCTTACTGAAACAGGGACACAGGTCTTGCATCTGCCAGCTGGGAAACTGCAGTCCCTTTCAGATGGAAGATGCAGGTAGAGAGTCAGACAGACTGGCCTCACTGTTCTGGCTGGGCTGCAGGTTGGCATGTGGAACGGCAGCTCTTTTAACACAGCCTTGCACGCTGTGCTGCACAGTGTGGCTTCAGGCTGTGAGCTTCATCAGCTTTGCAGGATAAATCCCACGCATTCTCACCATGATCCTCTAATGAACTTTTCCCCTTCCTGCCTGATAAGTGCAACCCCAAGCTTACCAGCTTGTTTTATGCAGCCTGTAAACAGTGCTGTTTTATAACGCATGATTTCCTTACACTCCCTGCTTGGATCCATCTTAATCCTTATAGATGAGGAGCTCAGCAGGGTAGGGCTAGGCTTGGGCTCTGTATTTGTAGCCTGTGCTGGAAGCTCCCCACAGTCATAGAACCATAGAATCATGTAATGACTTGGATTTGAAGGGACCTTAAAGGTCATCTAGTTCCTGCTCCCCTGTCATGGAAAGAGTTGCCACCCACCAGCTCAGGCTGCCCAGGGCCCCATACAACTTGGCCTTGGACACCTCCAGGGATGGAGCACCCACAGCGCTCTGGGCAACCTATCCCAGTGCCTCACCACCTTCTGAGTAAAAAATTTCCTCCTAATGTATAACTTAAGTCTCTCCTCTTTTAGTTTGAAACTATTCTCCCTTATCCTGTCAATATCAGACCATGTAAAAAGTCTGTCTCCCCCTGTTTCCAAGCTCCCTTCAAGTACTGGAAGGGGACTGTGAGGTCTCCCTGGAGCCTTCTCTTCTCCAAGCTAAACAAGCCCAACTCCCTCAGCCTTTCTTCATAGGAGAGGTGGTCTAGCCCTCTGATCATCTTCGTGGCCTCCTCTGGACTCGCTCCTAAAGCTCCATATCCTTCTTGTGCTGCAGGCCTCAGGCCTAGATGCAATAGTCCAGATGGGTCCTCACAAGGGCAGAGTAGAGGGGAGCAGTCACTTCCTTTGCCCTGCTGGCCACCCCTCTTTTGATGCAGCTTAGGATACAGTTGGACTACTGTAATGGCCCAGTGCAAGCGGGATGTAACACCTTAATGACTGCAAGTGCACGGATTTGCTGACTCGTTTCAAACTTTTCATCCACTAAAACACACGAGTCCTTTTTGGCAGGGCTGCCACTTTTCCAGTTTGTCCAGGTCCCTTCCTTCTATTCTGTTGACTGCACCACTCAGCTTGGTGTCGTCAGCAAACTTGTTGAGGATGCACTCAGTCCTACTATGTCATTGATAAAGATGTTGAAGAACACTTGTCCCAAGACAGACCTGTGGGGGATACCACTTGTCACTGGCCTCCCCCTGCACATACAGCCGTTGACCACAATCCTCTGGCTGCCACCATCCAACCAGTTCCTTATCCACTGAATGGTGGACCCTTGAATGGTCCACCCTTGAATGGTCCACCCTTCAAATCTGTCTCTCTCCAATTTAGAGATAAAAATATGATGTATGACCACGTCAAAGACCTTGCAGAAGTCCAGGTAGATGACATCAGTTGCCCTTCCTTTGTCCACCACTGCTTTCACTTCATTATAGAAGGCCACGAGATTGGTCAGGCACAATATGACCTTGGTGTAGCTGTGCTGGCTTTCTTGGGTCACCTCCTCATCTTCCATGTGCTTTAACATAGCTTCCAGGAAGATCTGTTCCATGATCTTCCCAGGCACTAAGGTGAGGCTCACCAGCCCATAATTCCCCCAGCGTTTCTTTCTCTCTCTTAAAAATGGGAGCGATGTTTTCCTTTTTCCAGTTACCAGGGACTTCTCCTGACAGCTATAGCTTTTTAAATACGATGAAGATTAGCTTGGCAACCACATCGGCCAGTTCCTTCAGGACCCTGAGAGGCATGTTGTCTGGCCTAAGACTTGTATAGATTCAGCCTCATCAGGTGGTCTTGAACTTGCACTGCTCTTACAGTGGGTTGCATTTTGCTCCTCCAACCCCCACCTAGATATTCAGGGATGTAAAAGTTACGGGAAGCCTGGCTGGCAGTGTAGACTGAGGCAGAGAACTCGCTGAGTGCCTCAGCCTTCTCCATGTCTGTTGAAGTCTGTTCTCATTTATCAGTGTGGGTACAGTCTTCTTGTCCTGTCTCTGTAGAATCTCTTCATGTTATTTTTCACATCCCTTGCCAAGCGCAGTTCCATGTGCACATTGGCTTTCTTGATCCCATCTCCGCATGTTCGAACAGCATCCCAATGTTCTTCCTAGGCCACCCATTCCTGCTTCCACTGCCTGTACATTTCCTTCTTACTCCTCAGCCCGACCAGCAGCTCAGCCATGCTGGTTTCCTGCCTCCTCTACTTAATCTTATGCTGGGGGATAGAGAGCTCTTGTGCTCTCAGAAATGTGTCCTTAAAGAGCTGTCACCTCGGTTCCATTCTTTTGTACCTGACAGTTTCCCAGGGGATCCCATCCAGTTAAGTTCCTTAAACAGACAGAAGTTGGAAGATGGAAGGGACCTCAAAGATCATCTAGTCCTCCAGGCTGTTAAGAGAAAACTTCATTCTCTCCGTCTTTTAAGGGAGAAGGGTTGTGACACGGCCAAGGATGCACAGCGGCAGAAGGGAAATTAGGATTCAGAGCGCCTTCAGTTCCAGCACCCCGGTCTCTCTGGGGAAACTCTCATTCCTTTGTATCTCTTTGCAGGAGGGCGGGACCTGGATGCCTTCCAGGAGCGTGAGGAGGGCCGGGCAGCTCTGGATGATAATGAAGAGGTGATGCGTGCCCTGCTGATCCATGAGAAGAAGACACCCTCTGCTTCTACAGTCACCGTTGGAGGTGCCGCTCCTCTCTCCGGTGCCAACGCCAGTGACTCCGAGAGTGAGACAAGCGAGTCAGAGGAAGAAACTCCTCCCCGTCCTCCTGCTGCAGCCACCATGGCGTACGGGCTGGAGGAGGAGGATGAGGAGGAAGAGTTTGAGGTGGTGGCAGAAGACCCCACTGTCACAGTGGCTGGGCGTCCACACACTTACAGCCAAGTGAGCCAGCGCCCTGAGCTGGTGGCCCAGATGACTCCGGAGGAAAAAGAGGTTTATATAGCCATGGGGCGACGCATGTTTGAGGATATGTTTGACTAACTGCTTCCTGCCACAACATTTTTTAAACAGTTTTTTATCCAGAGACTTCCTAGTAAAACAGAAGACTGAATCTTTCCTCACCTGTGCACAGGGACACTGGGGCTTGGAGCTGCTAATCTCAGGCATCTTGCCCACCAGAGAGGGGGAGCAGGAAGGCTCTATGTGCCAAAAGAGGTAGAGGAGGATAAGTGAGGATGCTTGCAAGGTAGAAATCTACTTCAGGGTGCCCAGCACAGGCATTGGTTTAACCCTCTCCATGGCCGAGTAGCTGCCTCCCCCCAATTGCTCGGGTCTACTTTTGTTGTAGGTCCTAGTGAGCTCAATGTTCCTGCCCTCAGAGAACACAAGTGCTCCATGGCATGGTCAGAGTGCTCTGCAGAGGGTGTGCATAGCTCAGAGAAGAGGGAAGTAGTGCTCTTCTTGGGCAGTACTTGTGGCTGACCTTCTGCCAGCAGCTGCTGGCCATGGTGCAGTCACTGCTGAGCAGCCCCTGTTCTGAGCAGCAACATGTTCCTTTCTTCGCTTCCCCTCTCTCCTTAGTCACCTCAGCACCTCAAGGTCGAGAGTAACTCAGAACACAGAGTGAAAGCCTTGGCAAGCACGCAGCCACTCTGTCAGTGTAACAAAAGCCTTTCATGGATCTGAGCTGTCAGAGAGCTCTGACTTACCAGGAGCTACCTTCGTTTCCCAGCAGTGCTGCCTGGCACTTCTGCCCGTCTCTGTCCAGCCTCCAGGGCACTGATGGCTCACTGTGGGCAGGGCTGCTGTCAGGCACTACCAGAGAAACAGCATCGCTAGTTTGTATTTTCAGTCACACCCGGGTTGCATCAATTTAAGAGGAATCATGCGATTTTGAATTCTGCTTTGGCATGCTCTCTTACCATAGAAAACCACGTACCGGTGCCTACAGAGCAATACCATATTTGTAATGTTTTCTGTACCAGCTGAAAGTGATGTTTTTCTTTTAAATTGTTGTGTTTTCTTATCCAGCAAGCAAAGTGATAAAAGAATTCTGTGTTTGAGAGGGTAGGGGCAGCATTGCATGCTGCTCAGTTTACATGGGCAGTCTGATTTTGCTGTTCATCGAGACTGTAAATCTGTTTTACACTAATTTTGCTTTTTAGGTTCTGCTAACCCTGTAATGTCGCCTCTATGGTTTGATTTTCAGCTTCTTGATTTTCGAACTCCCTTTTTTAAAGTGTTTTAAATTTGCTTTTAAGTCATTTTAAAGTGGAATAAATACATGGAAACTTCTCCCCTTTGTTGTCTTCCAATTTGTCGTGTTTACGAGGGTGGACAGTGATAGGACAAGGGGGAATGGTTTTAAACTGAGACAGGGGAGGTTTAGGTTCGATATTAGGAGGAAGTTTTTCACTCAGAGGGTGGTGACGCACTGGAACAGGTTGCCCAAGGAGGTTGTGGATTCCCCACCCCTGGAGGCATCCAAGGCCAGGCTGGATGTGGCTCTGGGCAGCCTGCTCTGGTGGTTGGTGACCCTGCGCATAGCAGGGAGGTTGAAACTACATGATCATTGTGGTCCTTTTCAACCCAGGCCATTCTATGATTCTGTGTATGTGTCTTGTTGGAAATCTTGGCTTATCATTTTGATTTACTTGATTCAAGAAAACAACCCATTTGAGGCCCTCCTTTGGGACTGTTTTAAATCCGACATTATAGCTCTGCTCTGCTCCATGGATGCCTCCTGCTATCTTCTGCACTTCTGGGAAGGACACTTCATTAGAGCAGTGCTGTGTGGGCCCCTTTGATCAGCGCTTCCATTCCCTTCTCTTTTAGAGTTTTGCTATGGAGAGGCCTCACTGACATTTGTTCCCAGCTAAAATGATGCTCATGCACAGAAATGATGCTCATGCACAGATGGATGCAATATCAAGCTTCTAGAATCAAGCTGATAAGTCAGACTCAATGAGCAGCTCACAGAAAAAAAAAAGTTCTTTGCCAGTTCTGACTCAAATCTAATCTGAATTCAAGGTTAACCCTGCAGAAAAGCAGCTCCTTTTACAAAGAGCCAAGGATAGAAACTGAGAACTAAACCTGAGTGCTATGCAGCTACTCGTGCTCATAGCACACCAGTGGTTTTTAGTCTGAAAAATGAAGCTGTAGGTTTTCTCCTAGCTGCAGCAGGCTGGTGCTAGTGCAAGGATAGTGCCACTGGTCCAGAGGAAGGAAGGCATTGCAGCCTCCTCTGGCTGCTGGACCACATGAGCTGTGTTCATGCTAATCAAATAATACAGAGAGTGCTCCAGCTCTGAAGCCTTCCTGTGTGGCTGTTCTGCTAACCTCATTCAAACCATTCCCGTGTCTGCTTTTAGCCTGAAGCGCATTTTAGCTGATGAGTGTGCTCATCAGTTCAAGCTGGAAAATATAACAGGTTCCTCAAGCCTCTTGTGCTCCTGACCCCAGAAGCCCTAACACCAGCACTTATCCCACCTATGCGAGGGCCTCCATCTGCTCCCATTGTGGGGCAGGGAGGACGGCATCTTCCCTGTCTCACAGCAGGTTGGTGAAGGTGCTAGCAAAAGTGAGGATTGCTGTCACTGTTGGAAAGCAGAAATCACAGAATCATACTTGGCCCCCTGCGCACACTGCTGGCTCATGTTCGGCTGAGTGCTGACCAACACCCCAGATCTGTTTCCTCCGCACAGCTTTCCAGCCACCCTGCCCCAAGCCCGTAGCAATGCATGGGGTTGTTGTGACCAAAGTGCACAACCCAGCACTTGGTCTCATCCCATTGGCCTCAGTCCATGGATCCAGCCTGTCCGGGTCCCTCTGTAGGGCCTTTCTACCCTCAGGCAGATTAATACTTCCCCCTAACTTGGTGTCATCTGCAAATTTACTGAGGGCACACTCAATTCTCTCATCCAGATAATCAATAAAGAGATCAAACCGGTTGAGCCTCAGTGCTGACCAGTGGGGAGCACCGCTCATAACTGGTCACCAGCTGGATTTAACTCCATTCAGCACCACCCTCTGGGCCTGGGCCTCCAGCCAGCTTTTACCTACCATTGAGTGTTCTGTCCAAGCCACAGGCTGCTTCTCTGGGAGAATGCTGTGGGAGAGGAGAATGCTATGCCAAAGGTTTTGCTAAAGTCTAGGTAGACTAATCTACAGCCTTTCCCTTATCCACTACTGATCCCCTGGTTGTCCCACACATGTCCTGTGATCACGCTCAAGATTGTGTCCCTTTGTGCCACATCCACACATCACTTTAAGCACCTCCAGGGATATGGACTCTACTACTTCCCTGGGCAGCCCGTTCCAAGAACTGACCACTGTTTCCATGAAGAAATTCTTGATGAGAGCCAACCTAAACCTCCCCTGGTGCAACTTGGGGCTGCTGCCCCATGTCCTATCACTTGCCACCCCCCTCACTGCGCCCTCCTGGCAGGTAGCTGTGGAAAGCAATGAGGCCTCTCCTCAGTCTCCTCCAGACTGGACAGCCCCAATTCCCTCAGCCACTTCTCACAGGCCTTGTTTTCCAGTCCCTTTATCAAGTATGGTGTTCATCCGTGCACATGCTCAAGCAACTCAAGCTCTTCTTGTAGTGAGGAACCCAGAAGTGAACATGGTGCTCCAGGCTCCAAAGGTCCCAAAAAGCAACTTCCTCCACTAGGGAGTCTGCTGTCCTGCGCTGCTGCCTCCTTCCAACAGACCAACCAGGCTGCTGCTCCCAGGAGCTGAGGATCCCAGGGAGGGAGGGCAGAAAAGCAGCATCTCCTCTTCCTGGAGCCCGAGTTTGCCTACCGCAAACTTACATAGCCTTACAGAGCGCTATGGGGATGCTGAGGAGCTTGGAGGTACAGGAGGCTTTGCTTGGCTCTCTGCCTCCTGCAGAGCCCCTTTGGAGAAGAGAATATTGCCGTGGCAGTCAGACATAAGGTGTAAGTAAGTTGGAAGTTCTATGAGCAGGTGAAAGGCCATGAAGTCTCACAGTGGCGGGGCAAGCCCTCTGGTGCGCCTGCCCCAGTGAGTCATGGAGGAGGAGAACAATCCCTGCCTCCAGCTGTGCATCGGCATGAGCGAGTGGGGCTGTGGGCTCTGTCCCCTGGAAGAAGGAAGCAGCGCTGCAGGAAGTCACCCGGGGCTGCTGTTGGACTGATGTGGCCATGTCCTCGGTGAGTCCCGGGCAGGACTTGGGTCCCTGGCTTAGTCACTGTTTGGGATACCTAATGAGCTGCCAGCAGGTGGCTTCTTACTTAGCATCATTAATTAGGCTAAGAAAGAGAATGAACTTAATTTATGGCTAAACAACAATCAGATTTTGGAAGCTCCTGCTGCATCATTAGGATCGTATTAAAGACAGCAAGTGTTCCTGCAGCAGCCATCCTGGCAGCCGTGGAGAGTCTCTAAACAAGATGCTTTAAATA
Organism: Alectoris magna; assembly: GCA_030625065.1. NCBI lineage: Eukaryota > Metazoa > Chordata > Aves > Galliformes > Phasianidae > Alectoris > Alectoris magna. The sequence goes on from CM060560.1 coordinate 116,859,066, forward strand.
TAATAGGTAGTTTTGCTTCAAACACATTCCCGACCTAAATATAATTTGATTTCCATCCCTTTGAACGCTGATGCTGATGCAGAGGTGGCAGCAGGGCTGGGCTGGCTGCAGCACAGGCTGCAGCTCAGCTCCACTGCCGTGCACTGGGGCTGGCGCCCGCTGCCTGCACACAGCCAGAGATGTGCAGACCCTGCTGGGTGCTTGGGTCCAGCCCTGAAACCTGGTGGTGCCGAGCAGGAACGTGGGTGTGCAGAGACGTGCATCTGGCAGAGAGGAAAAGGGAGCAGGGCATACCCATGTGGCTAAAGCTGCTTCTGGGTTTTTCACCTAGAATCCATTGCCAGTCCCTTCCACGCCATTGCTTGCTGAGAGGAGGGTGAGCAGTGGTGATTTTGCAGTGGGCTAAAGCTGTGAGCAGCGTAAGGACCTGGCTCAGGGGCACCTGGTAAGCCCATCCTCCTGCTCTGAAATGCTTTCATCATGCTTCTGACCACGGCAGCCTGCCTCCCCAAAGTTGCCAGACGCTGCTGCAGGGGCCGTGCTTTTCCTATGTCCTTCAACACACACTGCTGGGAGGGGGAGGAGGAATGTGCCAGCACCACGTAATGGTGGCCAGCAGCGGGCTTGGGTCCGGTTAGGCTGCAGCATCCAAACCAACCTTTCCCATACAGGAGAATGACAGCGTAGGTCATTCTGATTGTTTTGGCACCAACATCAGCCCCAGGCTTGTCAGCCCCCAGCACTCAGGCTTTGCTGCTTCTTGAGCTAGGTGTGATTTGGTACGACTGAATTTCATCTCTTTTTTTTTTTTCCTTTCCCCTTATTCTTTTCCTCCCTTTGAAATATTTTGAGTTGCTGAATTTCTCATGATGTTTCCCTGCTGCTTCTAACTTTTCTTTTTCTTTCTTTCTTTCTTTTTTTTTTTTAAATGCAAATCAGGCTGTAAAATCTTTCTGGGGAAATGTATCTGCTCTCCCTGCTCTGTCACCATCATTATTCTTCCTTTCCGAGCAACACTTCCTTCCAAGGAGATGTACTTTGAACATCTCCCAAACCCCCCAGTGATGTCAGGAGACAAAAGCTACCCCCATTACAACGGGGGAGACTAGAGAGGGCCGAGGTTGGAGGGAAACACGGCCTTTAGAACGTGATGCGTCTTGAGAGACATTTCCCTTCCACACACTCTCCCAGGCCACATGGGTGCCATACAGAAGCGAAGAAAAAACACAATATGCTGAGGAGAGCCGCAGCTCTCCATCCATTTAGCCTGGCATATTCCCCTGTCTCTGAGCCTATTAGGAGGGGTAATGTGCTCTGAGTTCATCTGAGAGACCCGCCTCTGCTTTTCACCAAGCTGGAAACTTTGGTGCAAGAACACCAGGCAGCAGCAAGATGCAAAAAGGGGTTCAACCCCACATTAAAAATACCGCTTTGTTGGGGAGTTTCCTCTGAGTGTGGTGTCGTGTAGGTGTGTGTGAAACAGGTGCGGGAAGTCCTCCAGGGAGCTTGTCAGCTCTGCTGGAGCACATCTGCCTCTGGAATGCTGATAGACAAGGTGTTTTGTACAGCTGAGGGAGGAGCTGCTGCCAGAGCAGCAAATGGAAGCTGGAATTTGTGTTTGTTACATCACTAGAATCCATCTGAAATGCAGAATAAAAAAGCTTATCCTCATAAATGACAGATCTGGCAACCTGTGTGGACCTCTTCCATGAAGACAGGTGTAAAAACTCTTCCATCTCCATCCTTTTCAGCTTTATAGCTTTTGACTCTGTATTTTTTGCTGCTCATGTAGTAGAGCCTCACAAAGGCACTGAAGGGCCGGGTGCTGCCATGAACTGAAGAACTCTGGCTCAGCCACTAATGGGTTCTGTGTGGGACTGCTAATTTACCAGCTAAGGGGGTCTGCCCCAGGAAAGGTGTGAGTCAAACCATTGGAAATACCAAAAACAAAGCAAATAAACACTGTGCCTGGAAGCACGTTTCTGGAGGTGGTCAGAAGCACTGCACAGGAGATGGCACTGAAAAAGCAGCTCCCAGCAGTGTGGAGTGTGCCACTCGTGGATGCGGAGAGAGCGGAGAGGTACCAGGAGAGACATAACCGGGGCACTCATCTCCTCCCTCATCACAGCCCGGCCTCCAGCAGGCCTGCAGGGAGATGTAATGGCTTAAATACAGGTATTAAATGAATTCTTGGAAATGTTTCCCTCACCTGAAAGCACTGAGGCTGATGGCAGAGAGCAGCTCCCAGGCTATGCTGGGCAGCCCAAGGAACAACAGCCATGGCAACTTGTAGCTGCCTGTGGTGTTCAGGCATCGGGGTTTGTGCTATCGGTGCCAAGGCCAGTTCTCAAATTTCCAAAGCTTTGCAAGTGTACTCTTCAGCAGTCCCACATGGACACAGCACAGTGTGCTGCTTTTAGCCCAAAAAAGAGATAAATCTGCTTTTTATTTTGCTGTGGGTCCTATGGGTACCACGATTCTTGATGGCTCCAGGACTGAGCCCCAAGGATGAGGCATGTCAGCAAAAAGCGACATCTTTCTCGCAGCTGAAGATGATAGCAGCATCGTAAGAGGTATTTCTCCAGATGCCTTCCTCTTTATTGACACCAACTACACAAAATCATACAAGGCTGGCCTTAGAACACAGTGTTGGGCCTCTGGGTGCCCTTTTATCAGAAGTAGTCTCCAAAAGTCCATGGCTGTATGTGAGGGGTGCTCCCTGTCTTGGTACCAAGAAGGGGCAATGCTCACACTGCCAGCTCCTGGAGACAGAAACCCAGCTGACAAGCCAGGTCACTAACAGCACGTTGTTAGCAATACCTCACAGCATGGTGGGTTTTGATGTGGACTACATTCCCAGGCCAGAGCATCTCACCTTTGGTGCTTCTTTCAGCAAGGATGTTCTGAGTTTTCCTCCTCCTTTCTTGGGACAACACCAGGAATAATGCAGGAAACCAGCTCTATAAAGAGATGACAGAGAAATGAGCAAAGTCTTTTTCTCATCCCCTGTGTCCCCCTCGATGGCAGAGGCCTCGTTTGAGGGCAGAAAGGTACTACAGGGAAGCACTAGGGAGGAAGGGAGATTTCTGTTTCATTTCCTTCCTTCTCCAGGTGGGAACTAAATTACACTAGTGCTTCTGGAACCATTAGCTGTTATTGCCAAGCATCTTTAACAACCAGAGCAAAAATTGTGACAGTAGCATGCCCTAGCATGATGTAGTCCCTTCCCTGCCCACTGGAGAGGACTGGGCTGTGTTCATGGGCAAGCAGAGAGGTCCAGGGCAAGTCCTACTCATAGCTCCAGACTCAGTGGTACAGCCCATGGAAGGCTTCCAACAGGCAGCCAGATGATCCCAATTCCCAGATTACAGTGGGTGGAGGCAGAACTGAGCTCAGCATGAACCCTCATCTTAGTTACAAAATGATTGATTTGGGCTCCTTTCCCCACTTCCAGTGTGATTTTCCTCTCTGCTCACTTGCATTTAAACTACAGTGACTACCAGGCAGTGGATGTTGGCCAGCAGGGACCAGGAAGCCTCTGGCTCTAAGGAGCTGCACTGATGTGCAGAGGCAACTCTGACTATAGAATCCTTAAAAACATTAGGGAAAGCAGTGGTTTTCTTCATTTTAGGAGGCATCTCCAGGATGTGTGACTGCTCCCTGCCCCTCAGGTGACTGTGATACAGCTAGTTATCAGGCTGACCAGCCTCCATCTTAAGGTATGGAAATCACAAGGGCCATATCTGCCTTCCCTTGTGGCAGCAGATGGAATGGATGGAGCCCCTTCATGACTTCCATGGAGAGGACAGCTCTGCCTACAGCTGAGACTAACGCTGTAAACTCATCTCTAAAAACAAAGCTGTGGGCAAAGCTAACATGTCTGGTGGGAGATGGCAAATAACATTGATAAGTGGTATCACCATTCAAAGTGTTTTCTCAACGAAAGGCTATACTAAAGTAATACACTTCTTAGAGACAAATCAACAGCAATTAGACTAATCAGACTGACATTTAAAATAATCCGACAGAAGTAGAAAATTCTATTTAGCTAAGTAATAATGCCAGTCATTTTGTACAGTTATTTTCAGAGTACAAAGAGAATCCTTCATCTCTGAAGCCCATGACATTATCAGCTTTCTGCAGCTTCTTCTCTTCTAGCACACTTCCGTATGCTTTGGGAAGGTCACTGGCTAGGAAGTCTGCATCCCACAACCCTCATGCCATCACTGCCTAAACAAGAACCTGAGCAAAAGTTATACTTCTTTAATACGCTCCATTGACACCTTCTGGTCATGTTAAGCAAGCATTAAATGCTGAATTATCATTAGAGATTGCTTGAGCGTTACCGGATGTACAGCCTCCCCTTACACTGTAAACAAAACCAGACTGCTCTTGTCACTGCTGCTGTTCTGGCAGTGGAGAAAGGCTGGGTCAGTGAGGTGCAGTCAAGTGTGGGTCCATGTCAGGTCCTGAGGCTTCATTTGGGACTGCAGAATGATTTTGGCTCACTGAAAATGTGAGACTTAACGTCGTAATTCAAGCAATGCTTGAAGTGGCTGTAATTAAAGCAGCAAGGTACTATCAGGTTAATCAGTGCTGCCCCTCCACTCCCTGTGAGGATCTGTAGCCGCCATGAGGCCTCCCCTCAGCTCCTCTGCTCTGCTCTGCTCTGAGCACACCGCGGGACCTCAGCTGCTCCTCACACACCTTGCCCTCCAGTCCCTTCCCCACCTTTGTAGCCCTCCTTTGGATGCTCTCTCACAGTTTTATGTCCTTCTTCTATTGTGGCACCCACAGCTGCACCCAGTGCAGGAGGTGAGGCTGCACAGCACAGAGCAGAGTGGGACAACCCCTCCCCCCTCCCAGCTGGCAGTGCTGGGCCTGATGCACCCCAGGGTACGGTTGGCCCTTTGGGATGCCAGGGCACACTGCTGCCTCAGATTCAACTTTCCATCAGCCAGAAACGCAACATCCCCTTCTGTGGGGCTGCTCTCCAGCCTTTTCGACCCTAAGTCTGTACACATATACAAGGCTGTCCCATCCCAGCTGCAGAATATGACACTTTCTCTTGTTGAACTTCATGCAGTTGATGACTACCCAGCCCTCTACTTTGTCAGGATCTCTCTGCAAGGCCTCTCTGCTCTCAGGGGAGTCAACAGCTCCTCCCAACTTAGTATCATCTGCAAACTTAGTATGCGTTCAAGTCCTGTATCCAAGAAATTGATGAAAACACTGAAGAGAACTGGCCCTAAGATGGAGCCCTGTGGAACCCCACTAGTGGCTGTCCACTAGCCTGATGTCCCCTCGTTTACTATTAACCCTTTGTCATTCCTAAAATTAAGAATCGTCATTTCCTTTGTGTTCCCAAGAAGCAGTTATGCCTTTGCCAACGCTGTGATAGTTATCAGAGACAAAGGTTTGTAATTCAGGTAGATGTTTCAATTTCTGGAACCATCTTCCTGCTCAGGACTCCCCTAGATTCCAGAAATGTTTTGGGCCCAATCCTTCTGCTCTGTACTACACTGTTTTTTACTCACCGGGGTTATCTGCCCTCTCCTTTGGTCCCCGTGGCTGTGCAACCACTTCCGCTACCAGGTACAGTGTCAGGTACAAGTAATGGGAAGTTTCTTCAGAAGATCTCCAATGACCTGGCTCTTCCTCAAGTGTATAAAGAAATGACAGTGAAGTTGCTTGCTCATCTATTGTGCAATCTGCCATCTGGACAGACCATCCCACACACAGAAAGCAGTTAATGCGAGTCCAAGGATTCAAACACATCCCAATGGTTTGAAAGCATGTGAACTTTCACAGAGTATGAAATTCAAAATTAGGTATTACCATGCCATTCCAATCCCATTCCCGTTGGAGATGTGAATTTAATGTCCTCCCCGAGCAAGCCAACATACATACCTGAGCTATCTACCTCCTAAACTGTTGACTTCCTTGGGACACCAAGTCTCCTCTCTTCACTCAGGACACTGGAGATGTGGTCTCCAGAAGATGGGATATGTGAAATTAACTCTCCGTTCTCCCAAATTCCAGAGACCATCCAAGGACTGGGCTACTCAGCTGAGCCCCAAAACCTTGATAACATGGACCACAACAGAGAGCCAAGTGCAAAGGTCTCTGCAGCATTACAGCATGGACCTGGGAACATTTATTTCCTGTTTCTCTTTCCCACTGGTTTCTGTGCTCACCAGTTCGCACAGATCTATCCCAGTGCCACCCCATCGCACTGCCTCAAGGACGTCAAGCAGCTACTGGAGCTCACAGAGCAGCGCATCTGCACAGTGACAGCATCCTGGACTTGAAATGACACAATGAGAGCCAGCACCCACATCTCCGTCCACAACACAGCACATCCACAGCTGAGATGAGCAGCTGCCGGGAACAGGGATGAAAGCGTCCTGCTGTCATCTGGCTGCAGCTCTTCCTCAGTGACAGGCACAAGAACATGCTCAAGCGTTGTAAGTGGATATGCATCAGATTCCTTAAGGAGATGGCAATGCCTTGAGCTCTGGGGAGGAACGCATCCCTGGGGAAAACTGGGAAATCCTCGCTCAGTGGTGCTGCTTGTGCTCAGGAGCTGCGTGATCAGGAGAGCAGAACTCTGACACCCATCTCGTATCTTCTTCTACAGGCAGCCACTAGGAAGGCTCAGCTGTGGCTTTTCTAGCCTACGCTGGTGGCAGATGCCTGTTGGGCACCTTGAACCCATGGATATAACTTTACCTCTGCAAAATCCCTGCTGTAAGCAAGGCTGGCACCTGCCTTTCATTCCTCCAACAGTTCTTTCCCCTCTTTCTCCCTAGGAAAACACACAAACAAACAAACAAAAAAACCTGGAGAGCATCTCATTTTTCAGGAAAGCTTTGGCTACATGTGGACATGGAAAAGCAACAGCATTCTCTTCCTCTGCCCACATTAATTCCTCCTTTAATCAGATCACAACGAAAGGGAAGCACGAAGTAATCAAATTGTCCTAAGGCACAGAACGGTGCTGGTTAGGGTGAGTTCTGCTTGGGAAGCAGCTCAGCCCTTGGCCCTGCCCTGCTGCAGAGGGGACACATTGCATCCCTGGCCTCTATTCCTCACAGCCACTTTTCAGTGGCCACCCAGAGCCTACAGCAGCCTCTATCCACATGCCTACAGGATGCCCACTCTGTCCTTTTATTCCCCTGTGTTTTTCTTTGGTGTATCCTGGTGTTGGCTTCCTCTCCACAAGGCCACTCTCTTGCTGGCCAGGAATGAATGGCAGAAGTTCGCTGTGCTGCAGGTTTCCCTGGTTGTAGAAATAAAGGAAAGGGAGCTCTCCTCCCTCAGCACCGGATGTGGGGACGGGGGATGGGAATTAATGAGGCAATCATTGCGCAGAGCTCTGAGACATGAAGTGCTCACTGCTGTGTCTGTCAGACAGCCCCTGCAGCTGCCACAGCTCGGTTGCATCCAGCCCAGTCTGCAGCGAGGGGAGAGGAGGACGGAGGCTAAGAAAACCTGAGCCGAGGAGCGTTTCCTGCAGGGAGACGAGTTCATTAAAGCAGGGAGTGGGGGCAGCGGCCAGTCACACAGCTGGTGCTGGTTGCAGAAGGGTTCCAGAGCTCAGTTTCAAAAAGACAGAACCTGAGGTGCACAAACAAACAGGTACCTCACACGTACCAAGTGCTAATGCCTCTCTGTAACAGTACTGCCTCCAAGAAAACTCCGCAGGAAACAGGGTTCGCTGCATAATTTTTCCATTAGGGCTTGATGGGATACCTGCTCTTCTGCCCAGGGCACTATCTTGCTCACAGACAGCGTGTGCTCCAGCTGATGCATAGTAATGTGGCTGCTCACTCACTTGTCCTCAAGCTCCAGATTCAAATAGAGATGATGTTGGTTCTTTTCTTCCTCTTAACTTCTTTGCATTCCTCTGAAACTTCCCTCGGTTTCTGATCTTTCAGGAAATTATCACTAACAATTGGGAAATTATCTCAAAGTGATGTTTTACTGTGGAGACACCAGTTGATACAGTGGGAAAGCACAAGAAAAGTATTGATCTGGAGTGCAGAGACTTTGGATTTCATTTCAACTTTAGAATAGAATCATACAATCACAGAATCATTAAGGTTGGAAAAGACCATCTAGTCCAACCATCCACCTACTGCCATGGCCACCAAACCATGTCCTAAGTACTGTCCCTAACTGTATACCAACCTATCTCAGGACCACATCTACACGTTTCCTGAACACCTCCAGGGACAGTGACTGCACCACCTCCCTGGGCAGCTGTGCCACTGCCTCACCACTCCTTCTGAGAAGAAATGTTTCCTAATATCCAACCTGAACCTCCCCTTAAGGAGAAGGCAACAACTTGAGGCCATTCCTTCTGATCCTATTGCTGTTACCTGGGAGAAGAGGCTGACACCCAACTTGCTACAGCCTCCTTTCAGGTCACTATAGAAAGCAAAGGGAGTTGCAGAGAGCAACTTGGACTTAAGGTGAGTTAATTCTCAGAGACTCTGGCACACTTGAGTTTGTGTAAAATAGAGATCAGCTGCAGGAGTTTCCTGCATGGAGGTGGAGGATGCTGCACAGCCTTCCACACTTGATTCATTAGCAAGAACAGAATGGGGAAGTGAGGGGGTAATTCGAGCCTCTCCTCAGGAGATGGCATAGAGGGGTCCTGGTTGACTTGATGGGAAACCTGAATGAACTGATGAAACCAAACCACTTGTCTATGCTCCATGAAGGATGGGAGCACAAGCAATGGTCTACCACAGTGCTGTTAGGCTGCCTCTGAGACACCAGACTTCTTCACCCTGTCATCCAGTGCCTTGTGTCTTGGCTCTGCCTGTTGGATTTCATCTCACCCTGCAGGAGGTGTTCACTGCTCTTTCTTCTCCTGTGCCTCTACAACCTTTCCTCTTCCTGGGATGTTATTTGCCATCCTCCCGCAACCAGGTGAGTAAGAGAGAGTTAAAGAGATGCTCTGGGCTTCGGTAGCTCCACAGCCGCCACACAGGCATAGAGAGGTTATCATGGAGAGTCATGACTATGGGTCAGTCCTCATCTCTGAGAGATGCCAGAGAATGAGTGGTGGCAGTTTACCTGGCACAAAAGTAGACTGAAATGCACACCAGCACTGAGAAAATACTCTGATGGCTCTGCAGGAAGGATGATTTGCTGGATCCTGATTCACACTGCAAAGCATTCTTAAAAACAGGGCTGGAGACAGAAGGAGACTGAGGCATGGCTGTAAAGCCCTCAAGAAACCTCTGTGAGTAACAACGATTGGAGTTTTGATCCACTGATCTCCCACTGCAATCCTGAGCTCTGCTATCTGTCTTTCACCCTGCTCCCAGCCTCCATTCCCCTCTTTCTTATTTCCCTTTCTTAATCTGTAACCTTGCCTCAGTCTGACTCTGGTGGTAGGCTGCAGGGAAGTGGAAAGCTTCAGCCTGGTTTCATGTGTCAGGTTAGAAGGGACTGTCACTTTGATTGCCTTATCAATACAGTGGGTGTGCTGCTGAGTTACAGATAACCTGAATTTAAATAAATATATGCACAATGTGCAGCATCTGTGAGAAGACCACATCAGACCTTCAAGCACTGCTGGACACAAGAGACCAGCAGCTGCATGTGGTGGTAGATAAATTACAAGCACCAGCACTGTCATCATTTGGGCTGCTTTGTGCTTTCTGTCCTGAAGTTCTCCCAGTGGTTCCTCTACACTATTAAGTTCAAAATTCTTGCTGGTAAAATATTCCTCTTTTCCCACTATAAATGACTGAAGTAGAAAGTATATATGCTACTGAATTTCCTTCCAGGTGTCTTGTAATTTAATTAACCCCAAGTCACATTTGAGTATCTTCTGAAATGAACGCAAGATGCTAACCCGCCTGCATAGGAAAAAGCTTATTCAGGTAATTACTTCTGGGTCTTTTAATATGGGAAGCATGTCTATGAGACAGCTAGTGACTTTCTTACGTACTTCTAATTAGTTATTGTTTTTGTTTAGATTATATGCAACAATGATGCAAACTGATGTGCTTTTGAGGATGTCAGCCCCCAGATTATTGCTGGGTGAGACACTTACCACTGGGAAGCGTTCAGCGTACTGATGGCCATCTGGCTCTGCAGTATCAGGCTGAGAGGGACTGGTAGAGGTCTCCCAGATCCTGCCAGAAGAAGACAGGAGCAAGGAGGTCCCTGGCTCATCGAGTGACCGTGTTTGCTGTGGGACTGAGCCCCAGCTCCCAGCCCCGTGCTTCCTTGTCAGCCATGCACTCATGGCCTTCAGGTTCCCTGCTCAGTGCCGGCCCTGCTGGGGACAGTTTTCCTGATTTGGAGCTGACTATTTATGTCCTAGTCAGCTCTGCTAACTCATTAATGCCCGACCTGTACCTAAATCAGATTTCAAGTTCAAACAGTCATCACCAAGGACACAGCTGCTGAAGAGGCAGAATAAGAAGGAGATATAAACCAGAACACCAGATAAACATCCTCAGACTTTGACACATAGGGTGTTTATAACCAAGACTATTCACAGTGAGATGTCAAACGTCATCTGAAGATGAACAAATAGTCTTGCAACTAGATGATCTGTAGAAATAGCAGCTGAAAAGACAAACAAGATGCCTCTGAGCCTGGTCATTTGAACTGCAGCTTAGAACAGATGATATCAATCTGACAGGTTCCATCCTTTCACTTCCCAGGTAATATGGAACTGCAGTAAAAAAATATCCAATCTGATTTGTTTTCTGCTGAGCACAAGAATCCGCTTCCTTGCCTTGCACCTGCAGGGTGTCCTGGTCTGTCTCCCCCTCTGGTGGGATTTTCCTCTAAACAAGCTGCACAGAGAATTTGTCACTCAGAAGCCCTTACTGGGTATGGCTGGATATTGACAGCAGTCATTGCAACCTTGAAATCTTAAGGAGTGACTCTTTCTGTATATCCTACACATAGAGGGTATCTCTGAGTAGATCAAACTGAAAATGTCTTACTTCATTATGTCTGCACTCACACATAATTAGTGAACAGCAAATTCCGGACAAAACATTTAAAGTGAAGGTGAGGCTGTAAGTATGTGTGTTTGTTTGGGTGTATATGCACAAAAACATTCATACAGATGCATATATCTAGAGCATTAAATGATTAGAGCCACAAAGAAAGACTTGGCTTGCCTCCAAGGTGTTCTCTGAGCGAGAAGCAAAGTGTGGAACAGTGTCCCCTCACATAGATCTGCCTTAGCTCCTGTATGTACAGACTAATAAGCTAACTCAAGGCTTAACTGTCTTTAAACCTTGTGCAAAGCTGTCAGGAACAATTCTATGGCTTTGTGACTGTGGTTTATTAGTACCGTTATCTATTGACCTCCTTGAGTCTAAGTAGTCTTAGTGAGTTTTGCTGCTAAAATGTATGGCATTGCTAGTACTGTGCTGGCTGCACATTTGAATGTCTTGTTTCCATTGCTTGATGAATAGGCGACCTCAGAAGGTGGTCAGAATGTTTCTGTTCGGTGCAGATCTGCCTACAAACCCTGAAGATGGAGGTGGGGAACAGAACTGAGTCTGCAATCATGCTCTTGGCAATGGAGCACACTCACAGCCTGGGTACTACAGCGGCAGCAGGAAGCAAGTGTGTCCAATTCATTTACAGGATGTGATTTCCATGCTCATCAAACAGTGGAAACTGGAATAAATAGAATTAATGAGCTCTTGGACCGTTGCACAAAGTGTCAGTAGAAGTTCCTAGAGGCAGAAGCTGCACTTTTCCACTCTACCTGCCCTTGAAGGAGACACTATCTATGAAAGGAAGGACAATCATGCTTGAATTCTAAATTTTTTTCCACCCATCTCCTACATCAAAGGCTCTTGAACAAATGAGGAATTAGATTGGAAGGAAAGGTGAGAAGGAAAGTGTAGCTCTCCCACTGGGCAGAGGAATGCTGCAGAAAAACCACTGCTGAGCCTGGTGCTGTTCAGAGCTGCTATAACTGGTCTGTCCAAGGCACCTAAAATTGGTGCAATGGTTGAGGAACTGCTGAAGGGTTTCATAATGTGGTAAGGTCAGGAAACTAATTGTTTATGCACATAAAGCAGTATGAGCTGGTGGAGCGTGCAGACAGAGAACAAACCAACCCTAAATGTACCTTCTTGCTGCTACTGCTGCTTTGAAAATATAGAGTCCTCATGGATCACCCCATGAAGACTGATTAATATTCAGAAGCAATCGTAAAGGAACACAGATGTCTGGCAATTACATGGAGAGGAGCAGGATGCAGAGCAGAACCCTGAAACAGCTGCGCACATCCATCAGTGGCTGCTGTCTTCCAGTTTCCCTTCCTCTAGCCTCAAAAGTACATATTGGCACTGTTGGGTGGCAAAACTCACAAGAGTTCTGTTACTTCAGAGCCTTGTTTATGCCATTCTGACACAGAGACCTGTGTCTCTGCCCCTAAAACCAAGGGAGTGTTAAACGCTGAGGCCATCCCGTTCCTTGCTGAGCAGCAGTGATGAAGTTGGAAGGAACCAGATGTGGGAGCTCCTCTGTGAGGAGGGAATAAATAGATCGGCTCTAGCCAAGAAAAAGGAAAAGGATGAGGAAGCCCCCAGGGGAGGCATTATTCACTTGCTTATGTAATTTCACTAGGTGCCTCTGGTTTTTGGGTTACCAGGCAGCGTCTTTGCTATCACCAGGATGGGCTTTTTCCACAAAGCACAGTGGAGCTAATCACTCCCCTATTCAAAGAAAACTGAAAAAAAAAAATCAGCAGTGAAGTTCGTTGTTAGATATGATGCAATGGAATTTAAAGGTCTCTTCCAACCCAAGCCATACTATAATTTAATGACACAGGAACTTCGCCTTCCCCATGGCCCCATATTTTGACTCCCTTGTAAGCTTCTTCCACTAATTACTGATTAGACAGGCTGTTGAACCTGGTGATCTCTCACTCACACACAATACAGCTGTTTTAAAGCTTAAAATGTGGAGATAAGAAGCTCTGTCCTTTCCAGTCTTGACAGCTGAGGAGCTGGTGGTGTAGCTTTGAGCACTGGGCTGCTCGTTGGACAGCAGACCACAGCTTACAGCAAGGTTTGGTTTTCCCATGCGCATAAGGTAAAGGGGAGAATTTTTCTCTGCAGGTTACAGAGCTTCTGTAACTCTAACACCACTACGGCCCTCTTCCCTAGAGCCAAGATGAGGATTTCAGCCTCCAAATTCCAGCCCTGATTCTGGAAATACCCACTAGTGAGATGACAGCTACTTATTTATTTCTCTCAAAGATAAGATACAGTCTTTATCATAAAAGAGCTGAAGGAGTAAAAACAATTTTTTTCATTAACGTTACTCACAGTTTATGGAAGAAATGCAGCAAGAAATACTCTTGGTGCGAGACTGAGATTAAAATAATTCTAAAATGACTTTTCTTCCTTTGAAAGCAAAAGTAATTAACTCAGAAGTGCTGGCAATATTAGATCAGCTCTGAGTGATTAGTGCATATATTTGGTACTTTAGTTGTCCAGTTATGAGAAATGCTAGGAGATAAATAGGGTTTATAACAATCATATTATCCCTACGTCAAAGAGGTGTTTGGCTTTTTTCATTTCGGAGAGAGAGTCTGTGCTCACAGTGAAAAGTGAAGCCTTGCACAAGTCATAATTAACAGCAAGAACATTTACTGGGCCAAAGAAATCCTTGGGAATGGACAGATGTTGATTTCTCTGGATGTTTAGGAAAACAATTTTTTTGTGTTGCATTTACTGAGATGAAGCCCAAAATGCTTGTCTTGTTGTCAAAGACTCCTGGTAGGAACAGAGCAAACTGGAGTACATTCCCTGCTCAGAAAGAATTAAAAGCATTATCTCGCTGTGCATTAGTTGTGTTTTGTAAGTCACATCAGGGTTTCCTATTCTGAGATAAAACTTCTCTCTTTGGGGCTTTGGGAAGACTTACTGGATGCCTTACGTAAATGCCCATCCCAGTGATTCTGAGCCAGATAAGAATGAAGTTCAAGTGTTTGACTATTGAGCAGAGGCATGTAGTATGCCATGCTGGAGCAAAGACTTGGTGAGATGCATAGGTCAGCATAGTACACTGAGAAGAAAATCACAGCCTATGTGTTGCAGTGGTATAGTCAGATCTTCCCACATTACAGAAATGGGTCTGGTCCTGCTAACATAGGAGAAGAAAAAGCAAAGCTCAGTAAATGAAGTTCGGAGTCCGAGCTAATTGAAGTTGGAAAGATACTCGAGAGAGCACCTAGTCCAAACCTCCACTTAAAAGAGGCCTAATTAGAGCAGGTTATTTATGGCTTTGTCCAGCTCCAAGGATGTAGATTTCACAAATTCTCTGGGCAACGTTTCAGATTTTGATGATCCTTATGATGAAGAAGCTTTTCCCGCATGAAGTCAGAATTTTTCATGTTCCAACTTGTCCTTCTTGCTCCTCCTATCACAGCATCTCCACAAGAAGCCTGGCTCCATCTTCTCTACACCTTTTCATTGTAGACAGCAGTAACATCTTCTCATTCCTTCTCATCTTAAGGCCAACAAAATCCAGTTCTCATAGCGTATTCTCATATATTACATGCTGCAGTTCCCTAAACATCTTAAGGCTAAACTCCATGTTAGTATCTTTTATTACTGAGGAGGCCTAAACTGGACTCAGTATTCAAAGTGCAGTGTTAGGAGGGGTGACCTGTTTCTGCGGCTGGTGTTTCCTATTTCACATTAGCAGAGAGATTTCCAGCTCCCTTGCTGTGACCAGGCTGGAGATCCCATGCAGAGTGCAATGGGTATTTCAGCAGGAAGGCTTAGAGAAAAGAAGGAATTTTGGCAGGTCATTAAGAATAAAAATAGGTGTAGGTGTCAGAGCAGGCACAAGTCCAAACTGTCACCAGAGACCCTGGGGGGGGAGGAGAAGTGGCTTCTGGGCTGCAACAACACTTGAGACCAGAGAGTGTTGACTAAGGGCTGGTTGTAGCCATTTTCCCTGTCACAGTCCAACCTGTGATGGGTCGTGGCTCTTGAAGGCATGGATTGCACTGTGGGAACATGGAGGTCAGGACAGGCGAGGGAGGTGTGCTGGGCTGATGGCAGCAGGAGGTGTGACTTTCCTTGCAGTGGTGGCTTGCTCTTCCATGGTGGCAGTTGAGCAGATTCCTTCTGAGGTACCGAGTGAGTGGGTGAGCAGGGAATGAACCGCTGAGCTCATATGGGGTTGATCGTACGAAGCATCTGCTGAGTGCTCCGGCTCGGAGGCAGAAAGCTGCACAGAAGAAAACGCGAGGGGCCCAGGAGCCCCCACTCCTCCCGCCCACCCACCCACCATGCTGCTGCTGGCAGGCAGCAGGATAATATCTTCACGTGGCTTGGAACAGATTGTCAAATGTTGTTACATGGTTTAAAATTCTCGGGGAGATTTGGATTAAAGTGGTCTTCCATTCCTTTTACTATTTATATTCGCAATGGATGTTTTTTTCCCCCTTTGTTATCAGGTTGTGACTTTCCATGTATTTCCGTGAGAAATCACTTGCCCTAATTATAGTACCAGTTGTCAAGGAATTAAGGGGTTGGCAGTGAAAGGTTTTGATATATTGTGCACGTATATACATGCATTCCATTTTATTCTGAATGGACCATTCCAGGCATTCCAGGCCCAACTTAAAGGCAGATACCATCACAGAAAATACACCTTAACAACAAAGTCCATGCAGACAAGCCCTAATGCCCAGACAGCTGAGTTACTGGGAACAGCTCCCATCCTATCGCTCTCAACACGTGTAGCTGTCCATACCCATCTCTCATCCTTCAGTTCTCATGCGAGTTGAGATGTCTCAGAGTAACAGCTCTGCCATTTTCCTTAGTGCTGCCTGTGTGGAGGCACAGGTAATCACTCCATTGCTGATGAAGAACTGAAGCTGGGACACCGAGTAGCAATTCACCGTAGGTCGTATATGGAAAATATCTCCAGGCTGTTGCATTTGAGTCCCAGTAGAGGAGTTGGAGCCTGCAGGTTGGGAGCTGGTAGTAAAATGATTTGGTACTCATTGGGGGGTGATAGATACAGTGTCTTTTAGAAAGCTGTAGCTGCCAGATTCAGCTCATGCTGGGTCCCAGAGGATAAGCATGAGTCACTTGAAGAGCTGGAAACTGGAGCCTCCCACCACCAAACTGCTGACAAACCCTGCTACGTGCAAGCAGAGCTGTCCTGAGCCTACAAAGGCTGCCTGAAACTTTGCAAGACAATATCCAGAGGTCAGCTACAGCCAAATCATAATTACAAGAAGAAAAGCTAGCATAAAAATATGAACTTTAGAGAAACCCAATTATATTCCCCCAAAACTTACAACCTGTAGTGCTGCAAGAGGCTTTTTGATCGCAGGTCCATCTTAATGAAGACAAGAAGTAAAAATGGTGAACAATAATGACCATTACAAACCTTATTACACAGAGTAAATGTGGATAAAAAAATGTCTGAGAGCTGTGCACACAAGTCACAAACTAGGAAACAAACAGCTGATGGGGGAAAATAAAACATTAATGATAAAACCCTGGGTTTAAGGATTAAGGGCAAGAAGGCATTATTAAAGTATACTGAGACCTCATGAAATCCTTACTGTAGCACAGAACAGGATTCATAGGGACCTGTTGGATCATCAAATCCTACTGCTATCTGTAGCAATGTCAGATAATCCTCTTCATGAATTTGTTAGCGTTAATCTTAAAGTAATTCTTTTTTGTACCCAGACTGAAGTGTCATGGGGCATCAAAACCATCTTAGAACCTGATAATTCAATTGGTTATAACCTTCTTGTGATTTCGCACTTGTATTTGTTCGCTGGTGTCTCATACACATTTTCTCAACAAAAACACTGCTCACCAGGCTTGCGACCTCTCTTTCCAGTGTTAGTCCCTGTAGGTCCAGCAGGCTGACTTGCCAGTCATGATACACGAAAAGAAGAAATGTTTGTTGAATATTTATGTCCTGTATCTGGAAAAACCAAGGATGTGAAGGATGTGCTTATTTCACAGGAATGTAGAAATGCAGAAATGCTTTCTGTCTCATCAGCAGCAATAGGGGATGTCAAATAGCAAGAACTGCAGCAAAGTACTGTTTGCAACAGCAGAAAATCTGCAGCCAAGAATATTGAAGGAAGTGTCTGAGGAGCTTCCAGGACCACAGACAGCAGTGATTTGTAAAATATATTGAAAGTTACAGGAAGCTACAAAGGACCAGAAAAGCGCTGATATTTCACTGTTGATTAAACAGAGGACGTCATGATTTCTGGTTCACGTCGCTGCAGGTTGTGCCTGTGCAGCTGGTACAGCACACCCAATGTCACACTGCCCCCAAGCCAGGCAGGGGCATGCCAGCAGCTTCAAATCGTGAGCCTGCACTTAAGAATGGTACTGTGATGACCTGGATATCCCATGTCCAATTACCTTGAAACCGGCCCCAGACAAAATCATGGCTAAGCAGATATGAGAGATGAGTAAATCATTAATGAATAGTAGCACAGTCAATGCCAGTCAATGCCCAAAACTATTTTCTTAAAAGCAATCAATGAAACCTCTTATAAAAATTAGGTTTCATGCTTATCTGATTAAGGTGAAGCTATCCGTATAGATCTCTGGAAATCAGAGATGTCTACTTGACAGTTTCATGTGTCCTGCCGATTTAAAAATGAAAGCAATAAAAGATGAGTATAGCCTGTACTGCACTGGTGAGATTAAAAATTGCTTAATAGCTCTCCAAGTAATTGTCAAAGAGAAAAAGTGTGGTGAGATGTTTTTATGGGATCCTCAAGATCAGTCCAGACAAGACCAAGAACTGAGTTGGTTGTGCTCTATAAATACACCCACTTCTGGCAGGAGATGGTCTGTCCTCTGACTAAGTGAAGTTTGGAAAATAATGCAGCCAACACCAAGGCAACACAAGATCCATCCGCAGAATGGTGGGGAGAAGGTGGGAAGAAGAAAAGATTCTGCACCAGGAGCATCTGGCTAGTAGAGCAACTTGTCAGGCATTCACCACTGTAGCAGGGAGCTATTTGGAGCACCAGGAGCAGCTTCTAAGCTTTGTGAGATTTTCTCAGCTGTGTGGGGGGCAGCTACTGACCCCAGGCCAAATGTAGCAAACATCCGTGATACCGCTGGTGAGAGCAATTGCCAGGATCTTGCCTGCACACTGTTTTCTAACAGCTGCCTGCAAACATTGCAGATCCACACTTGAATTTCATTATCTGATCTGTTGCACAGGAGTCACTCAGCCAGGTATTTGAGCACTGTATCGCATTATTTCCAGCACTGCAATTTTTGCTGGGCTACTCTGGGAAAGGAGAAATGCATTAGCATGTAGCAAAGGAGAACGCGAGCAGAGGCACAGTGTGAAACGGGTGGTGCTTGGGACGAGCAGCTGCAGGGTGGCTTGGGGCAGTGCTGCCTCAGACCTGGGGACTGAATCACCACCAGCAGCTGGAGTGCTTTAGGAGTGCTTCTGAAGCACATGTTCTTCCATTTCGAGTTCAAGGAACATGTCTGTGTGCTCCAAGGTTGTTCCATGTTGCAAGCCAAAGTAGAATATGGGAGACAACCAGGAAATCTCATCAAAGCTCTTTCCTAATCCAAACAAAAGTGCTGAAGCCGACAGCCCCACAGATGCACCCACTGCTGAGTACAGGAGTTTAAGGGGGCTGAATATTTAGGCCTATCAAACAGTTATAATTACGTTTGGCACATCCTTTCCTTATGAAAGTTGCATAACAGGGAAGGCAGTTTTTCCTTCAAGTCATTACAGAGATGATCATCCAACTCTGTGAGGGTGCCAGACTGTGTCCACCATTACATTATGGAGCTTCTGCTCCTCATTATACCATGGCTGGTAGTGTCCTGGGGAGGACAACCTTGCTGTCTCTCCTTTTCTCACTTAAATGAGTAACTTGAACAAAATTTATGCAGATACTACATGGCTTCTTCAGGTAGCACTGAAAGGAAATACATATGCCACCACTACATTCTTCCTTCTGAGGCGGACCATCTGCAAAAATGTTGACTCTTACTATATAGAACTGTCTGCTTTTAATGCAGAATCGATGTTGTGTGTATTCCACAGAAACTTATTCAAAGTCCGTTGACGTCTGTGGAAACTTTGATGAGCTCTGAACACTCACAGACCTGCTTCCCATAACCTGAAGTGTACTGGCTTAGATGTAGCATGATGGCAGCGTTTTCAAAATGCCCACAAAATTGAGACATGCAGAGTTCAAGACAGAGCGTTCAGGAGAGGCCTACCTGCCTATCTTATGCATTTCAGCAAAATAAATCAAAACATCTGTCAGGAGGTTGAAGGTTGAATCTACAAAGCCCTAAGCATCTTTGAAGGTAATGAAGAGCTCTTACCTCTCACTGCCCACTCTGAAGAATCAAACACCCATCAAATATCAAGGTTTAGTGAGACAGGAAGCTGTTTTTCTAGTTATTTTTTTCTGGTCATCAGTGGCTTTGGTTGTCTTTACTCTCCCCTGTTTTTCTGAGAGGCATACTGCTGGCAAAGGAAGTGTTTGCAATGGGGAAGCCTAGACCTTTTCACTTGGCTTAGGACGTGGCATGAATGTACTGCAATGGTAGGAGTTTGTCTTTATCTTCAGAATAAGACTGCCTTCAGAACAGACTGCCTGTCTCTTCTAATGCTCACTGGGTGCAAGGAGATGACATTGCAATAGCTATTGATATGGCAGGTAGGGGATGGTTACTAGCAACGTAGCAATGACCAAAAGATGACACACTTCTCTTTATGTGTGAAAACATGTTTTAATTATTCAGAACCAGCACTGAAAAATCTAACTCCAAACTGAGGTGTGAACTGTGCAGCTTGCAGGGGGCAAGGATGCAAGCCTCCTTTGCAGAGTCAGCTTAAGAAATGGCAGCAGAAGGAGAAAACACCACAAATGCAAGTGGGATGAGAGTAAGTGACAACACCATCACTCAAGTGTGTGAGCTCGTCTGTGGTGTGGAGATGGCAGCAGTAAAAACCTCCTGTTCTTTCTGATGCCTGTGAGCATGGACTGCTGTTCTCCATGTGTGTGTGTACCAGGTGCACGACTATGTTCTCTGGCTGTTGCTGGTTCCCCGCATGCTGCAGGGCACAAAACAGAACTCCAGTCTCTCTTCTCACCAGGTTTTCTCCTCACCCAGCCACAGCGAGCAGCCTCATTTACCGTCTCTACTGGTGGGCTGGCCACCAATGCCCATCTTCCCCTCCACCTGCTAATCTCAGCTGAAAACATCACATCTTTTTCCGTGCTCTTAACATCCATTTTTGTAGGCAATTATTCATTATTTAAAGCAGTGCCTGTATTATTTAACTCACTGGAGCATTTGCAGGATGGGGTTTCCATGAAGCAGATTGTGCAGCATTACTGTGCTGCGTTGTGAGACACCAGGAGGGTAACTCTCACTTCATCAGGGCAGCTTTCTTTGGCCAAATTATCTGCAGGTTTTGAAATGCTACCTAATGCTTTTAAAGTCCTCTAATACTTTACATACGTATGTGTCCAGATGTGTGCTTCTGTATGTGTATGTTATGTGTCAGGAGGATGCAATAATGGCCAGATCATCCATACAGCATTTGGTAAGCTGCAGCTTTCTGCACTCTGTGCCCGACTGCTTTCTTCATCTCTGAACCTAGATTAGCCACTTTCTACCGTGATTCAGCTATAGGTTTGTGATAAGATGTCACTGACTTCCCATGAATACTGACTTGGTCCTTCAGCACAAAATACATTTGTTTTTCTTTCTTTTGGGAGGAGAGTGTTTTTCCAGATGCCCCCCTCCCCGTATGGCAGCAGTTATTTCAGCAGGCTGGCTGCTCCTTCTGCTCATCCACCACTGTGCTATTTATTGAAGCCGGCTGAACTTTTGGTCTTAGGGATCAAGGGCTGCTGTATGAAGTGTTTATTTTTTGCCTGCGGTTTGTTAGCATTTCTCTGACTTCTCCTCTTGCCACTCCTCCTCCTCTCAATTGGCATACGCCAGAGCCCTGGGCTATGCGTGCTCTGCAGATCTGTTTCAGTTCCCTGTCAATTATTCCTCATTGTTTACGCTAACAGCTTATATCACATTTTATTACTGTGGCTCATGTGCCTTTCACATCACTGCTTTCGAAACACAGCATTTATTCTGAAATGAGTCTGGTTTTCATTCTAGCTCTTCACTGTTTCCTAAACCCAGAGGAATTTTGCTGTTGGTTTTGCATTCTTTTTTTGCTTGCTGCAGCTGTGTCCATGTTCCAGGGTGACTCTTCAAGTGTCTGTGAGAAGTGTGGGATTTTTCCCCCTCTTCCCTTCCTACTTTTAAGCCTTTCATCCATCCCTGCCCCTCCTTCCTCGCCCTCCTGAGACCTAAGTGTTGCACAGCATTAATATCTCAGCTACTGCTATCCATGACCTGGGCAGGCAGAGCCGATCTCCTCTCCCAGTGCACCACCAAAGTACCTTGTGCACAGCCACCCATGGCACAGTGTGATGGAGCACAGCTCTGAGCTGGTTTTCCCTGTTGCATACCCTAAACACCCTCACAACACAAGATTGCCATTAAAATTCATGAGATTTAAGAATATACACTTTTAATGTTTATCCACTCTCTGTCCTCTGAGTCTGGAAGCACACTTAATGGGAACTTCCATTTCCTAAAATGGAAACTTCTGCCTCTACCAGGAGCATGGACAACACCGATTGCCTAGAGAGGTTATAGCTGAGGAACAGCTCAAAGCCAGAGTGGCTTTGTTGAAACTGAACTTTACTTTTCCAGAGTTGAGAATCTTGGGAAAGAGAGTGGGGAAAAGAAAGGATATGCATGGGTTGGGGAATAGGAGACACTCCTGTGAGGTGAGCTTATGGCTGCTGAGAAGCAAGAATAGCTGTCTCTGCCTCCAAGACTTTGCTCTTCCTTCAGCAACACCAGGTAACTTGGCTTTCCAAGACCATGACTTTGGCCAAGCTGGCAGAAAAGCTGTGATTATTTTGCCAACTCTGAGGGTCTATCAACCTGGGTGTCCTCTAGAGACTGTTCTCTAGACAACGTTGATTCTTCCAGACCCACTTTTGTCCTGAGGGTGGCAAAAAGAACCAGGAGAAATATAGATACCTTTTAACCCGAAGTGTATATCTGGCAATTGGAAGAAAAGAAAACGTCTCCAGAAAGTGAGAGCTCCACAGAGCAGAATCATATGGGAAAAGAGTGGGAAAGTGTTTGAAAATATCCTTCGTGTTCCTGAAGCTGGAGGGTAGATGCTCATGTTTATATGTTGTTGTGCAAAGCAGATCATTAGACATAGACAACTGGACAGAAGTGCCACCACTAAGGTGACCTTCAGTTGTGACAAAGGAAAACGAGGCAGGAGCTGGTAACTGCAATGGATCCTCTGCACAGTAGCAGGTTAACAAAGGCTCACAGCAGACAAGAGATCTTCAAAGAAGAGTCTGTGACACTGAGCAACATATTACCTGACTTCTAAATGGAAGTGATCGATGGAGTCAGATTAGAACACCCCAAAGCTTCCCACACTAGGTGATGTAAGACAATGACTGCGTAGCCTTTGCTGCTGCACAGCTCCACCTAAAACACAACACTGAACTGTGGCTTGAGCTGGAGGGAATTCTATCAGTCTTCAGGATTTCAGCAGACATTGGAGAGCTGAGAAACCTGGCTCTGGAGGCTTCTCTACTATGTATTCTGGCATGGCTACCCTAAAACTGTACTTTAGGGTCTCCATCACAGTTTTGCAGCTCTCAATGATCTTGGAACAATCCTGCATCTTTTCTGTGCTTCAGTTTGTCTTTCTAAGAGAAAGCAATAAATACATTCTCTTATTACATAGGGGCTGTTGAGAACAAAGGGCTACACATCAGTAAATCAGCTGGAGAACCTTCAGTTACTACAGGAAATAAATACAGAGCATTCTACTTTATTCTAAGATTGAAACACTTTACTTTCAACCAAAAGGGCTAATACCTATAGAAAGCCTTACCCAGTAGCAGCTAGAAAACAACAAGAAAAATCACAAAACAAATCTGTGAAACAACAATTTTAACATGAAGCCATAGAAAATGTGAATATAGACTGCTACTCAAGGTAGTACAATAAAATGTAGACTAGGTAACCAGTTGAGTAATCAGAACTGCTGGAGACTACTGGCAAGCATTCCTGAAAAGGAAATGTGACTTTAAAGGTTATCTGCTGGGAAACAACATGAAATAACTTTTCCTTTCAAGAAAAGAGAATACTTCCTCTCTATACAAGTAATGGAGGATGGGGAACAAGAACATGAAGAACTCTATATCAACAGCTAACAAATAGCTAGAGGAATTAATAAAGCAGTTGTTGTGTAAGCAGCTACAGCAAAATAAGGTGATAAATAGCAGGCAACTGGGGCTTATAATACATTAGGCAAACTAACTTAATTATATTCTGGGTAGTAGACAAAAAATACCCTACGGTAGCTCTTTGTATAGTTCCCTGAGATGTTCTTATATGTAGATTACTGAAATCTGAACAGTACTTCTCAAACTCCAGCTTTTCCAGTGTGTGCCAAATGCAGGGAAATCAACGTGGGACACCATGCAGAGTTTTGCAGCCAACACACAGTAATTTTAAACCATACAACAGTCTTAAGGATATTTTCTCAATCTAGAAATTCAAAAGCCACTGAATGAAAAGTGGATTACACCATATCCCCTTTCATAAGAAGGATCTGAATCTTAAACTTCAATATTTCAGAGTGGCTCAAGCACCCAGCTACACAGATGCTTTGCTATTAGAGCAGCCAGTGGAGCTGATGCTCATAATCTGGGTTTATTTTGCCATCAGATGGTAGCCAGCAGTTTGTTGGAGGCAGAAAACTTAAGCTGTGAACAGACGTGATCTTCTACATTCATCAAGAAGCCTGTTGCCCACAGAGGCTCATATATCTCCTCCTTGCTGCCCATGACACCAGTTTCCTGCCTGATCTCTTGTGCTGGGAGTGGAACTGTTCACACACGTTTACTTATTTCTTGGTTTTGAGGTCCAATGAGAATTAATTCTGATCTATTTCTCCTAAGAATGCATGGAGGAAGTGTTTGGACCCTCAGTGTCCTACTGGTTTCTGTTCTTACTTATATTCTATGACTCTGTACTGTATGAGTCCACTCTTATCTTCAGGGTGAGTGACAAGGATATAGGCCATTTCTGTGGGAGACTGTCCATCACAGGAGTGTCAGTGGAGTGCAAAACTGATTATATCCCTGCATTGTACAAAGGCTGGTCAAAAATAGCCAAAGATCTCCTGCCATCCCCAACTCAGCTCTCAGCTAGACAGGAGATTGGACAGATCCTTACTATACCTGCAGGGCACAATGACAGATTAGCATACATGACTCAGAAGGATGAGAATACACAAACTGCAAGCTAGAGGAATGAGATGAAGTTAATAAACTGAAATTCAACCTAGTAAAAATGCAGGTATGAATAAACATGAATACAGAGAAATTGAAAGATCACAGAAAAGAGACCCAGGGTTAATGACAACACAATCAGAGGAGAATTGCTAGATGTGGTTGACACAAACACATAAAATGCTGTGTTAAATGAATATTGGAATTAATAGGTGTCATGATTTTTAGCAAGTAAGGCAGCTAGAAAGTATTGAAGCATGTTTTGGTTAGCATAATTCAAATAATACCTAAGCCAAATGGATGGAAATGAAATGAGAGAGTGCGAGAATCAGCAAATCTCAGCCCATTTTGTTTGCAACATAACCCCCAAATCAAAACTAAACCACTCTTAATTTTGGTCTGAGTTCATCTCTTAACTATGCAGTGTAGAGGAATAGAACATTGGTTTCCTCCTTGAGGGGAAATGGGACTAGCCATTTTTAATTACCCTAATTGGCATGAATTACAGCTTCACATAACTAATAAAACTAATAATGCATTGTTGCTGTGAATGTGCCCATCAAAAGGCACAGGGACTGTACATAATGGGCTTTAGAGAGGTTGAACCTCAGGTATGTGATAACTGTCCGGACTGGAAATAGGGATGCAAAATAAGTTAGAAATGGAAGAAGAAAACCCTGCCTAAAAGCCTCTAAACTTGCACTTTTCCTGGGATGACATCTGCAGCTCCCAAGGCTGGTCTGATGGTGGTCAGACCATTTGCAAAGGTGCATAGGTGCCATGCAAGATACCTGACTGAACCAGCAACAGTGATGCGAGTTCAGCATTTTAGACAGGTGGGGACAAAAGCAAACGGAGAGCAGACCAAACCAAAAGTGATGAGCCACACCAGAAGGCACTTATCTGAATTGGACCAGACGACCTTTGAAGGTCCCTTCTAACTCAAATGATTCCAAAGGTCTAGGTGTCCTTGACACCGCATACCTGCAAGTGAGTGGCAACAACTGTCTGTGTTCTCTAATGCAGCAGTTTTTGCCATACTACGCAGAGATCTCCTCTCTTGTTTCAAATGAAGGTGGAGCTCTGCCCGTGCTACCACCTCGAACAACAGAATGGGATGGCAGAGGGAGGAAAAGATCCTAAGGTACAGTACACGTGGGAGAAATAAGTTCAATATGTTTAAAGGTAAAATACAAGCAGGATACACTATAGGTAAGGATAAGCATTGTAAACATGATTGTAAAGTCTTTAATAATTTTAAAATATGCTTGCTATACTACTTGTTACAGGACAATTTTCTTAACACAAGCTAAACACAAGCCTCTGGCTTTCCACTCCGAAATATCTAATGGCAGCAGCCCAAAGCAAGACCGACTGGAAGCAAATGATAAGTCAGTCTTTGCTAACCTCAGCTCTTGGGAACTCCTTAATTCTTCTACTGAAGGAGGACTGCCCAGTTACCTACACTGCTGAAGGCCATCCATTACAAGCGAGGAGCACTAATCACCAAAGCAGGCCACAAAGTGCAGCAGTTGTCCCCATCTGGGGACAGTCCCCTCTGAAGAAGGTCTGGCTTTCTGCCTCACACTTGCATTGGGCATCCCATGAACTCACCATGGAGACCCTACAGCCCTGGGTTTTTCTGTCATTCTTCTTTCCCCAGTTGCAAGCAAAGATCTGTGCTGCAGACTTACCTGTTTTTACACAGAGGCAACAAAGAAGTTGGAAGGGGCATTTCTTTCCTCAGCCCCAGCTCTGCTGGTGCAGATTGCGACTCATCTCACAAGTTTCAGCCAAGCTTCTTGTGAGGCAAGGAAGTGTGTTACAGGTCCCATAGCTGTGTAGGAGATGAGAGTCTGTTACGCTCGCAAGACAGGTCTTAATTACTAACTGCAAATTGTTATTCAGTGTTAAAGTGCTGGGAGAAGATAAATGAAAGCAGAGAAAACAGTCAGTGGCTGCTGAAAAAGGCCTACAATACCCAGACACAAGGAGATGTCTCATTAATTATTTGCTTTCATCCCTTTGGGCTCAAAAGACAGCAGCAATAACATTACTTTTGTTTGCAGCTGTGTGTTCTTTTTTGACTGAGGTATGTGTTTTCTATTTATACCTTCATGCTTTTCAATGTGTTTCTTTTCAGTACGGGAATTAATCACCTACAATTTACCTTGAGCATGTAATTCCCTCCTTGTGTCAATCATTCTTGTTTAACAGTGTCTCAAAGACAGCAGCGGAAATAAGGACTGCTAAGAACACAGTGATCTTTCCAACACTACTGAGCCATTCAGGATTACAGCTGTTAAAAGCAAGCACAAGCAGGTATGCAATGTTCAGCATTTGAATTCCACCCTGAAATAGCAGCAGTTTTTGCTGGACTGAACTCCAGAAAATCTCCCCCCTTAGAAATCAGCTCTGACATTTTGTTTTTTGGTTTGTTTTTTGTTTGTTTGTTTGTTTGTTTTTGTTTTATCCCATATTTTCTGTTGCAAAATCTGCTTAAAGAAAGCACAGACCATTTGTATTAGTTCAGGGAGAGAGGAGTAGAACAAAAAAAAGAGGGGGAAGGAAAGATGGAGGAGTGAATGAGGAACAATTCATACAGCACTAAAATGTGGCTAGCTTTGGCTTTATGCCATACTGGTGGATGGCTAGCACTACTATCAGTGATTTCCCATCCAGCCAGGAAAGTTTTTTTGTTAATACACGTTGTGATTTTAATAGTACAGGTGTAGGTGGCGAAGAACTGGATTTTTTTTTTTAACTTTATAATCAAGGTGAGAGGAGGCAGGCACAGTATGTGAGAGAAACATGCAGTGTCAAAATACTCTCATCTATTATCCCCCAGGTCACAGTGGCAGATCCTTCCCACCTCCCACCTACAGACTGGTCTTAGTGCTAAGAAATGTACCCAGAAATGAGGGCTTTGAATCATTTCTTATTTATTTATTGTAAGAACTAGGCTAAAGATGGAAATGAAGTACCATCTTAGAGATTAAAAGGCCCACAGAGATTCAGGCCCAGCCAGCATGGGTTCATGAAAGGCAGGTCATGCTTGACCAACCTCATCTCCTTCTACGACTGCGTGACCAGACTGGTAGACGAGAGAAAGGCTGTTGATGTAGTCTATCTAGACTTCAGCAAAGCCTTTGACACGGTCTCGCACAGTATTCTCCTGGGAAAACTGGCTGCCCGTGGCCTGGACAGGTATACCCTTCTTTGGGTAAGGAACTGACTAGAGGGCTGTGCCCAGCAGGTAGTAGTTAGTTAATGGAGTTAAGTCCAGCTGGCGACCCATTACAAGTGGTGTCCCCCAGGAGTTGGTTCTGGGGCCCATCTTGTTTAATATCTTTATTGATGACGTAGATGAGGGGATTGAATGTACCCTCAGTAAGTTTGCAGATGACACCAAGATGGGAGGTGGTGTCAATCTGCCTGAGAGTAGGGAGGCCCTTCAGAGGGATCTAGATAAGCTGGATCGCTGGGCTGAGGTGAATGGGATGAGGTTCAACAAGGCCAAGTGCCGGGTTGTGCACTTTGGCCACAACAACCCCATACAGCACTATAGGCTTGGGGCAGAGTGGCTGGATGACTGTGAAGAGGAAAGGGATCCAGGGGTGTTGGTTGATGCTCACCTGAATGTGAGCCAACAGTGTACCCAGGTGGCCAAGAAGGCCAACGCCATCCTGGCCTGCATTAGAAATAGTGTGGCCAGTAGGAGCAGAGAGATAATCATCCCCCATACTCAGCACTGGTGAGGCTGCACCTCAAGTATTGTGTTCATTTTTGGGCCCCTCACTACAAGAAAGACATTGAGGCCCTGGAATGTGTTCAGAAAAGGGCAATGAATCTGGTGAGGGGTCTGGAGCACAAGTCTTATGAGGAGCGGCTGAGGGAGCTGGGATTGTTCAGTCTGGAGAAGTGGAGGCTCAGGGGAGACCTCATTGCACACTACAACTTCCTGAAGGGAGGTTGTGATGAGGAGGGGTTTGGCCTCTTCTCCCAGGCAACAAACAGGACCCAAGGAAATGGCCACAAGTTGTGCCAGGGGAGATTTAGATTAGACATAAGGAAAAACTTCTTCTCTCAGAGAGTGGTCAGGCACTGGAATGGCCTGCCCAGGGAGGTGGTGGAGTCACCATCCCTGGCAGTGTTCAAAAGGCATCTGGATGAGGAGCTACGAGATATGGTTTAGTGGCTTGTGGTAGCAATGGTTATGGGAGGACAGTTGGACTGGATGATCTTGTAGGTCCTTTCCAACCTTGTGATTCTATGATTCTATGAAAAGTGGCTGCTCCTACTCTATATCTAAAAGATATTTACATTCATGCCTCAATGTAAATTATGCCTATGGAAAGGGAACTAAGCAGCGTTGCTCAGTACAAGATGAAGAGGAATGTGCAAAAAATACAAAATCCTCAAAGAAAAGGTAATTGGTCGTTTTTTAACAGATGGGAATGTGATAGAGAACTGCAGCCTTACATGCCATTAACTTGGGTTTAAAGCAGCATCTGCTTCATCTTCACAGGAAGGCTTTTACTCTATGGGAAGGACAACGAGAATGGCTCCAAATGTGCTAATTCTTGTTGCATTTCATTCTGCTGAAAGAGGGTGCTATGCATTAGCTCTAAATTTGTATTGAGACCCACTTCCACCTGAGTTTTTGGTTTCATTCTGGAGAGTGTTGCTTAAGTGCACCCCTTTCCACTTGCCATTGTTTTTTAATTTCACCAGATGTGTTAATGGGTTATTTCTCTAGTTTACCAAAGCAACTTCATATGCTTTTTCTCCAGAGTGTTTGAAACCCTTTTCTCTTTTGCAAGATGCAGAAATATACTTTTATTCCATCAGTTAAATCATAAATTGAACTATTAAAATATTAAATAGAATAAAAAAGCTAGGCTGGATTCCTGAAATGACCTTTCAGTCTAAGAACAAACCATTAATAATTACTTTGAGACTTGCCTTCCACCCTGTGTAGTGTCTAAAGCCTTACTGAAACCAGTGTATATCACACCTATTGCTTCCCCCTTTATCCCTTAAGCTAGACAAGCTGCCAAGTAATGAAATTAGATTGGTTTGGCAGAACTTGTTCTTATCCATACTAACAGAAGCATAGTGAGTCCAGGTATGTACAAGAAAATGTGAATATAACAAAATGCTCATAGTAAGAAGCTCTGAGAACTAAATCATTTTATGTTTTGTTTTGTTGCATTTTTCCTCCGATAGAGTTGAACGGTGGCAAGACAGCCTTCTCAAAGCTTTCTGTATTGGGTACAGCACACTGCTTCCTTACAGCCCAGGTGATGACTTCTCAGTGCAGCAGGATAGATAATTTTAGCCCAGGAGTACTCTCAGCATTCTAGACGCATTTTACAATTTTGCTGCTTCCAGCAATTACATTACTTCCATATTAGCCTCTTTCTACATACCAGCCAGAGCAGGTTGCAGAGCAAAAGAAAAAAGGAAGTGAGGCCCAAAGAAGTTATTTCAAAAAAATATTTGTGATGCAATCAGGAAAAAAAACACAGAAGTACCCTGCCTCATGAATTCTGTATCCATGAGTTGTGTCAGGCAAGAAATGAGACTCAGTTTGCTTTTATACTTTACGTTGTCAAAACTCATTGAAAATTAATACAAGTAATATTTTTATCTCTGCATGATGGCAAGGGGTTTTAGATATGGTGTTTTGTATTCAAATGGGATTTTAATGTAGTATCAGAAAGACTGTGATAAAGAGCTCTACAAATCTCTTAGTATATTAAGTGTAGGTGCTCCTAGAAGTTGGAAAAACTTCAAAAGCAAGTTAAGGTCAGTTTAATTGAGCTACCTTTCCTGAGGTAAAAGAGTATCTGAATTAAATATAATGACCCGCCTCTTCCACAGTTTGGTGAGGCAGGATTCTCCCAGAGCTCCGAAAACAGTCTTATAGGATTTCCTTGCTTCATGAGTCTAGTGTGGAGGTTGTATGAGCAAATGCCTTAGAGGAAGGTGGATCAGCATCACTGCTGAAGAAGATTAATTCTTTAAAAGCTACTTATGGGAGAGGTGATCTTTTATGTGTGAACCAAAAGCAATTAATTAAAACAGGTCAATTAGCCTCTCAAATACAACATGCATTCAGAGTTCTGGTTTTTAGGTATTCACACAAGAAACTCTAAAATAAAGGTAGGGGGGAAACCTATGTGACTCATACAGGACAGAATGAAGAAGTAAATATAGCCTTCACTTTCTCTTAGTCCCACGCTCAGGAACGTGTATATTCTGACAAGTTGGGTTCTGTCAAGGGTGCATGTCACAGCAGCAGTCTGCATCTGTGCCATCCTCTAGTGTAACAGAGCTGGAACAAACTGTGGAGACAGAAAGATGTGCAACCCAACACTGAAGCAAAACCATTTTTTAAGTGGAAGAGTCAAACTCCAACTGTGTGAATGAAGAGGGAATTGTAAGGAACTCGACTCTTTTTGGTCTTCCAGATAAACACAGTGGCATCAATAGCACGAGAACAGAAAATCTTTAAATTTTGAGGTTTTTGAAGGAGGCAACACAAACTAAATTTTAGTACAAGTCCCTGGAAAGAAAATGGAAACCCACCTAGACAAAATTGGTTTTGCTGAGCCTAGACTAAATGCAGTGATTTGAATAATATCAGGCATGCAATATATTTTAAAGAACAGATTGATGAGACCTAGAAATCTTCTTTGTTCTATTAGTCAACTTGAAATGCATTTCCTTTCAAATGTGTCTAGAATCCGCACAAGAATCAATGTATGTAAATTCAGAGATGAAAGCAATAATTCATACTGGTAGGAAAGCATAATGCATTGCTAGTATGAATGCCAATCATCCTCCATAGGCTCTGAAGAATAGGAAGTATACATGCACCTAATAAAAACTGAACATTTCAGAATGCTCACAATCCATAAGTGAGAACTTTGGGTTTACAGTTTGTCTAATGAGCACCCAGCAGATGCAAAGAAAGGCTCAGATGCTGTATTTATGTTAACCAAAAATGGACAGTTTAAACACTGCTTCCCCTGGCCCCAACCCTTGTTTTTCCAGAAATGCTGGGCTCACAAGGGAAAGACCAGAATCTATACTACCTAGGGGACAAGTGACTGAAAGGTTGTATCCGTAGGTTTGGGTGCATGCTATTTAATAAATAAAAAAAGGCAATGAAGCATAGCCTTATGAGGCAGGCAGGTAAGTAAGCACATGGATCTGGTGTACCTCACCTAGAATGCAGTGGTCTTGCTTGTGTGAGACTTGAATTTGCAATGTGGGAGCATGGCTTCTACCAGGTATTTCAGAAAATTCCTCCTGCAACTTCTTGGGAAACTCATTTGGCTATGTGTTATCACACCAACCTTGAGATGTAGCATAGCTGGGTTCACTTCTTCACCAACAAAGGCATAAGTTGGCCAAGGTTAGAGGCCAGGTGGGTTACAGGAATGCATCATTTAGATCCTTCTCAAAAATTTAAGAAAACAAAGCAATGGTGGTCAGGCTGAGGCTATGCAAACAGAAAAGCCTGGGTTGAAGAGTTAAGCTCAGCTTTGGCTTGAGGTAGTTCATGGACAGGGCCATTTCCTTCCACTCTTGAAGAAATAGACATTTAGAGGATTACACACAGCACAAGAATTGCAGAGGCACAGGCTTTGTATTTGTAACAGTGCAGATCAGCACTGAGCTAACTTCTCAGCCAGAAAAACACCCTGCGAATGTCCACCGCCTAAAGGCTGGGAATGGGAATGGAACACCAAGGATTCAAAGCCCCTGAGACAACACAATCCCTTCCAATCCAGGCACTACACAGCAAATTCCCATTTGATGCATCACGTTGGCAAAAAGAAAATCCCTTACTGAGAGACAGAACAAGGGCTGAATGATAATACAGCTGTCACTCCTGGCACGAAGAAACATTTTTTTTATCTTCTAGGACTGATTGTATTTTCATGCCTAACATTTCTGCCAGATTTCCTTTCAAAGAAGCATCAAGACTAGGGTGGAATATTTTGTATCATACTCGCAGAGGGGACGGAATGGTCCCATCTTTCTCCAGTTTGTTCTTAAATGATTGGGGAAAAAAATGTATGATGGAGTGAGGGAGGAAAGGAAGGCATAAGAGCCATTGCAGTGCTTAAATTCACCCACGGAAAGAGCTAATCCACAGACAGTTGATGAGGTGGTCTGCAGTCCGTCTGTGACAAAGGGCCAAGGCACAGCTGTGGTCAGGAAATGGACCTCATTGAGCGGGATGATGCTGTAGAGTATTAGCTAGCTTTTCTTTGCAGACTTCATAAAGCAGTTGAAAGTCAGACTGCAGGTAGCATTTCTTCCCTGGAGTCTTCTGATGAGGTTGTTTATTATAAAGCATTGCTTACTCTAAAAGAGACAAGCATATTGGTCCTGCAGGTCAATAGTAATGTACTTACGGATTATCTCAGTTGTTGAAAATGAAAGATGCAGACATAAAACTGAATGCCCTTAATGACAGAAGGATTGAAATACTGGGATGCGGCCCCATTTCTCTTCACACTTTGCCTTTTCTTTCCTTGCCTTCATCTTTCTAACTCTTCTTTTATGCAAACACCTACAGTGAATTTAAGACTATGAATATACAGTTACCTGCTTTTGGATAATTATGCCAAGTCTAGACTTTTCTAGAACTTTTTTTTTTTTCTCTGCACAGAGACCAAGAATGTGATATCTGATTTTTTTGTGAACCGACATATATTTTTTGTTCCTATGATTCATCAAACTAGTTCAAGTGAACGGACCTTTTTACCCTATAACTTAAAGTAAGGATTTTGAAGGGCATCTGAAACTTTCCCCAGCAGAAAAAAAAAAAAGCCTCTTTTCTGTGAGCATTGGAAGAAACCCCATAAAATACAAAATATGCTGATGGCTTTTCTATAGAAGAAGTATATACTCATTAAATGTATACTTTTTCCTTTTCTAACTCCTTATGCTCTTACTTTACAGGATCCTGTAACTGAAATATGTATTCAAAGATCATGTTTCAAACTTGCTAGACTGCGTGGGTTTGAAAGCAACCAAGACAAGTAGCCCTGAACTATTTGAGACCTTTGTTAGTGCAGAATCTAGAAGAAATGAACTATTTGGGATACATTAGCTGCCACTTCAAATGCCACCAAGAATTTGCAAAAAAAACTCAGAGCAATAATGGAAAAAGGCATAAAACGTCAAACTTGTAGAAAAGCTGACAACAAAAAGAATATTCAGCGTGAATTACAGTCTTCCTGATTTGCTAAATCTCTTACTGATTCTGCTTTAATAAAGGATCTTGTTCTCTCAAGAGACTTAAATGCAGCAGATTATCTAAGACACTCAACTAATGCTTTAAGTTTCTTCCCTGAAAGCTTACTTGATCTAGCAGTTGGCAGCCCTACCTCCAGCAGCGGGGTTGGAACTTGATGATCCTTGAGGTTGCTTCCAACTCAAGCTATTCCCATTCTATGATTCCGTGCCTTGGAAATCTGTGATCTCTTGCTAATCTGTTTGGGAGACTGGTCAGTTTGGTGATCTGGCTGCATATAACCTGGCTTGGTACGCATCTGATCATTTTGTCAAGGATAACTAGCCATTTATTCCACCAAAAACTACCATGTTTTTGTAGCTTTCTTTCTTTCTTTCTTTCTTTCTTTTTTTTTTGAAAGCCTAGTAACAAGTGACTTTGAAAAGGCATCAGCTCCTGCTGTTTTGCAGCTACTAGGGAAGATGAAAATGTTCAGAATGGAAAAGGCATCAATGAAAATATTTTGTAAAGAAAAATTCAGAAAAGGTACATGCTGATCAAAAGTCAGACATATGTTTGGTGGAAATTAAACCCTTAAGGTAGGAAGATAACAACTTTGCTTGCTGATGATCTGTGCCAGTTATTAGACTATTTTAAAAAGAACCACTGCACCTTTAGATATGCCAGATGTCCTACTGCTTCAGCTCACATTAGGTACACAGGCTGGATTGCAAACCTGGGCCATCAGAAGTCCAAACAGCCTGGCTCACTGCAGGGCCTAGGAAAGACAGACAGTTCTGCCTAGTCATTACTGATGAAGCAAGTGGGGAAAGACGTAGCTAAGCTATGTGACAGCTACTGATCTATACAGTGTAGTGTTAGGTGAAGAACTTAAGAAGGACTAGAAAACTGCATGATATGCAAAGCAAGCTGGCTGCAGACAACTGACGAAAAAGTCAGGATGAGAACTGCAACAAAGGATGATATTAAATTAGAAGCTAAACTAAGAAAAGAGGGTGGCAGAAATAGTCCTGTAGTGATTTCTTGTCTAGCAGTTAATCAAGCTGCCAAACCCTCTGGCCTATATCAAAGGCAGAACCCTAGTAACTTGTACCCTTGTGCTAATCTGAGCAGTTTAGTAGCCCACAGTTATACGGTATATGGCATATACTAACTACCCAAGTGTTTACCCATCCTCTTAGAAAGGTTTTGTGTCCCACAAAGGCCCCACATTTGTCATGACTAGAAATGAAGTTCTCCCAATTAGACATCCCAGAGTTTTATGTTCTTGCTATAGTAAAGACACAGCAAGTAACTATGGTGCAGATAATTACTGAGACTTTTATACCTCCCGTGGCTTCTGTTACAGTCTGTATTCCACAGTCTGTTAGGAAACAACCCTTCCTTCCAGAGCAAGAAAATCTACATCAAGTCCCACTTTTTCTTCTTTGGAGAACTTTCTCCAAGAAACACTTTGCCCTACTGCAATAAGCCAGTAAGGAACAACTACTTAAAATTGTACGCCTGCTGTTTGGATGGCTGTGATATTTCTTCATTGAGATTTGCAGCTCTTCCACAGTAGGGTATATATGTAGAATGTAATTCAATGGGCTACCATCACAATGAAGTTACATTCTTTGCCTGAGCTGAACTAAATTTAACCAAAGAGAGACCATATCCACCTTTCTGCCCAGGCCTATAGCTCTGCTTCTCTTTGCACCAGCTCTAATGCTCATTCATGTGCAGAGCTAATCTAGCTCATTAATCCAAAAGAAAATTATTGACTTTTCTAGCATATAAATATATTGCTGGAGAGAAAAAAAACCCTAAGAGTTCAAGTGGATGGAGAACCTTCCCTTTCAACAGCAATGAGAATAGATTTGTTCAAGATGGAACACACAACTCTATCCACAGACTAATCCATACCTG
This sequence comes from Alectoris magna, assembly GCA_030625065.1. NCBI lineage: Eukaryota > Metazoa > Chordata > Aves > Galliformes > Phasianidae > Alectoris > Alectoris magna. The sequence continues at coordinate 116,894,669 of CM060560.1, forward strand.
CATGTGGCCCACTCTGCCAAATGTTGCTATTCCTAAATGACATCTTCATTCTTTTACTGACACATCCTACCTTCTTGCAGCTTCTTCATTAAGAAAGCTTGTCCCTTGGTGTGCATTTTTATGGTAAATATTTCTATCCTGTACTTCAGGGGGGAAAAAGAGGATAATGTATTAATATTACATGAAGATGATTAACTGTTTTCCTACCCATTGACACCTATTGACAATGAAAACGGCACAAATGTTTATCAACAACTGCCACAGCATTTAGGCATCCAAAGGTCCTAAAATAGTAGGAGACATTTGGCCTTCAAACGCTAATTTTTAATAGCTTTCCATACAGCTCTAAATTTAAAGGGCCAAAGGAAACCTCAAGTTATCTCAAGAATCAAAAAACACCAAATGAGTCAGATGACAACAGATCTGAGTACAGCACCTTCAGTAAACACAGACAAAACAGTAGTGCTATGTGTGATTCAATCAAGGAGTTAAGGAAGAAGAATATTATGAAAGCAAGTCCACACAGCTTTATGGAAACAAGTCTTGACAAGCAGGCCCGACTTCACTTTCTGATGAGATTACAAGTTTGTTTGATCAAGGTAACCACATAGATGTGATATACTTGGACTTTCCTAATAAATTCAATTTAGTACTGCTTGACATTTTGATTAAAACATTAGCATCATATAGCCTTAATAAAACACATTAAATAGATTAGGATCTGGCTAATTGATAGAGTTCAGCAAGCTGTTCTAACCAGATACTCAATGCTGACTGGGGATATTTTTAGTGGGGTTCTGCAGACAGGAACACCACGCTTGCTGCCATTCATTGCTCTCCTCTGTGTCTGGAATTACACAGAAATATGGAAGGTACTGGCAAACATCCCTAAGTTTAAAGAGAAATGGCCAGTTACTGAAAGTCACAGTTTTGACTGCATGGGCATAAATGGGTTTCTGGTATATGACAATGTCCTTTCTCTTCAGTTATGCAAAAGCTTGGAGGTTCTCTTACAGCTATAGCTGCAAGGCTGTGGTCTAGTCACCTGCTGGTGGGAAAACAGCATCATTGAAGGGGCACGGATTTTAACTACTAATTCACATTTAAGGAGTAGAAGGAATTAAAAAAACCCCAACAACAACAATTAAAAAAAACAAGGTGCAAACAGTGAAACCAGAAGCTACCTATGAATGATCTCTAAAAGGTAGGGAGCCATACTGCACACCTCTGTACCATGTCTTTATTTAAACCACCAACAGTATAAACCAGAGATTAAAATTTGCTTGCAGCTTAATAAAGTCACAAGTTCTAACCTGTTGGTTGAACAACCTATCAAAACATAAAAGAAAAAAGCCAGGAAAGGAAAGCAAAAATACACCAGAGAGAACTTTAACCTGCACACTATGATTGATGAAAGAAATACTGTGTAGAAAACACTAAAGGATACACCCTCTCCTTGTACTATCTAAAACACATATTCAGACAGATACATCACAGAATGCACTGGGATGTCTTATTTCATTTGTTATGTGTCTATTTAACATCTAAAATCTTTCCACATTTTCATCATTATATAAACCTATTGTTAATACTCTTGGTGTCAGAGCTGTCCAACCTCAGAAGCATCCTACTAATCATCATCTCAACACAGTGCAAATCAGTAACTGCGCGCCCCACCAAACTACAGCTTTTTTTTTTTTTTTTCAGCTAGACAGAAAGCAAATGTTTTCTTCTCTGCCAAACTCAAATTGCTCCTTCATTTTTATTTTTTTCAAACACCAGAACTCCCTGCTACATAGGTCATTCAGTGGGACTCCTTTCTATGAACACTGTCAAAGTAATTGAGTTTCCCTATGTCCAGCGCTGTCCTCTCTCCCTTTGCACCATCTCCCAAACAGTCCTTCCAAGAAGTCCATCTCTGCCTCTTCATTTGTGTCCAGCTTACAGCAAAATGTTCAAAAAGGACCTACATGCCTTATGTGCACAAGTCAGCTGAAGAAATTTTCACAGTGTTTTTAAACAGAACTCCTCAAAGTTTGGCTATAGCAACACCATTGTTTTTTCCTACAAGTTTGCATTTTTAACTGCACACTGGCAGTGGGAAGTTCCTAACCTTTTTGAATACTCTGAAATGGTATCTAATCACCAATACCCAGATCTTAATACCTATTCCTTGAAAGGCAGATGTTGATATTTCAAGAATGTATGCATCCTATTCCATTTCCGAAGACATTTTATCATTCTTCTGATTTCATTCCTCACTTTTTCTCACTTAGAACTTGATCTTATTTGCTTTTCTTGCTCTAGCACTCACTGACTTCCAGGCTACTGTCCTTTCTCAGTCTGTCCATGACATTTTTTTCTTCATCCTAGCTATTTTGATTTAAGCCTTTCCTTTCCCTTTCCTATTTACAATTCACATTAGTATCTTTCTTTTGGCTTTTGTTAATTTTATTTTCCTCCTCACATGCACTGCCTACAGTGAACACAAAGTAGGACATGGCATTCTTCAAACAGCTTAAACTGAGTTTTAACTTTTCCTCATTCTCCAAAACCCTGCACTTACATCTTTACAGATTTGCTAACTTAGTGCCATCCTCTTTTTCATTCTGTCTCCTGGTCATAGCCATTACATATCTTGTTTCCCATACCAAGTTCTGTTCCTTTTTCTGGCTATTGAAACCTTTCCAGTTTCATTAGCAATGCATCATTTATTTTTCATCTGGCCATAAGTCAAGCTTTTTTCTTTGAACTTGACTTGTTTTTTTTTTTTTTTTTTTTTTTTATCATTCAGATGAGGAGTACTAAAATCATAGAATCGTATGAAAGCATAAATCATCAAATAATCATAAAACCTTTTGGAACACAGAGAGAAGAGTTGAAAAATAAAAGAGTGGAGCTCAGCATTACGAAGCTGACGTAAATACCTCTTGCCTTACTGCACAGAGCTGTAAGACTTACCAGCAAAAAAAATATTAGGCATGATAATGAGTACTGAAATTATAAAGCACCCCTGAAGAAACTGCAACGTGACCAAGATGAATCACTTCTACGGTTTTATTATACAAGGGATGCTATATATTTAGTACCACACATAATAAGTTTTTTACAGTCAGCTCTGGGCTTCCAACTACACTGACAGCACCATGTCATGAGTCACTGCTGATCACCAACTCGTTTATTCCCGACCCCAATGCCCTTTCATAGAACCCTGCATACAGGGTAACATCTCTCTTTCCACATCACACCTGGGAGATTCTGCCCTACGTTAATTCCACCAGCTCGGAGCAGGCCCTAGAATAAGATTTTATGCAGGTTCCTGTCGCGCTGATGTAAACCGTCCCTCGTGGCTCTTCCACTGCTTGAGGTGTACGCCTGCTCAACAGCCACTGCACCCACAGGCCCAGAACCTCACCGCCCCACTCCTAAAGCACCCCCGGCGGCGGACGACGCCCTCCCGACCCGGCCCCGCATCCCCGGCCTCAGGGAACCACCACACAACCCCCAGCCCCTCATAAACCGCCCCAGCCCAGCGCGCTCGGTACAGCGCCAACCGCCGCATTGGGGCGTGGCGGAGGCTAGAAGCCTTTCCAATTGGTGAGAGCGCGTGCTCATCTTGACAGTGCACCCAATCAGATGTGGCTGAGCTCTGCCTCGCCATCCCGCTCCCTCAGCTGGTGTTACCGCCCACCCGGCCTGACGCTCCGCTTATTGGTCCGTTCGTCCAGCCGTCCGATTGCCGAGCCTATGAGAACAGCTGTCAATCACGAACCATTTGCCCCGCCCTGTCTCTCCCTTCGGGCGGGGTAGGGCGGGGCGGGGAGTGAGAGGGGAAAGGGGAGAGGGCGGGGCAGTAGCTGTGGCCAGGCGTGTAGCACCCATTCCCCCCGGCCCAGGCTCGGTGAGCGGGCCGGACGGTAGCGAGTGAGGCTGTCCCGTCGCCCAGCGCATCCTCCGCGGGGAGAGGAGGGGCCGGGGCGGCTCTAGCAGCGGGAGGAGGGCGGGGGCAGCCGAGGGGAGCGCTCCGCCCAGCCCCCGGCGGAGTCAGTTCTCACCGAAGGGGTGTCCAGGGGAAGCGGGATCGGGTGCAGTCTTGTTTTTGTAGCGCTGTCGAAATAGCCAAGCACCGAGGGCGAGAGGAAGAGAGGGATGGACCCCGCTCGGTCAGATGCTGGCTTGAATTCTCTATTGACTTGTCGTTTTTAGCCCTCTTCTAGATGTGGATGTCGTGAGCGAGCCGGGTGGCCCTTGTTCCATCGCTCCGTGTCTGAGCGTAAAGCTTAGTTCTGCCGCTTGTGGATCTTTCTTTTATTGTTATTTCCCGAAAGGACCCATCCCGGTAGCCCTTACGCCTGGCAAAATGAAGCCTTTGTATTTTTCGGTCAATTATACCTAATACCGGTAGTTGGTTTGGTACAAGGGACTGAAGTGCTGCCTCACTCGGAGGACCGTCAGGGACTCTCGCTACATGTAGCTGCATGTGTGGCGGCACATCCTATCACCTTCCCCAGACCTTCCTCCTCGAGCTTTTTCCAAAATGAAGAAATTCAATTTTCGCAAAGTTCTGGATGGTCTGACCGCCTCCTCGCCCGGTGGCAGCGCTGGCGGTGGTGGGGCTGGCGGAGGCTCCGCGCACCCCGGAGGGACTGCGGGCGCTGCGGGGACTCCCCGGGAGGAGATCCAGGAGACGCTAACTTCGGATTATTTCCAGATTTGTAAGGTAAGGGCTGGGGTTCCCTTCTGGTAGCAGTAAGAAAAGCTGCGCAGTGGTAGGCTTTGGGGGGTAGGCGAGGGGTGGGGGGAGAAATAGGATGCTAGTGAGCTTTTCTACCTGAGAACTGCAGTGATTGTATAAGGACTTTGTACTGAAAGGTAGAGATCTCGGTGGTGGTGGTTTGCTGTGGGTTTTTTTTTTTTTTTTTTCCCTTTCTTTCTTTCTTTCTTTCTTGTTTCTTTTTTTTCTTCTTTTTTTCGTTTTTTGTTGTTGTTGTTGTTGTTGTTTTTTTTCCCTCTGCTGCTGTTGAGTAGCAGTACGTTCATTGAAATCTGGATTCCGGCATTCAGGGGGCAAATCCAGAGTACACACTTGGACTCCGAACTAACAGCAAGATTGCGGACAAAGAGCTAATCAGGTGGTACCAATATAAATAACAAGCCCTTAGAAATGTAAAATTGTCTGTCTGTACTTCCCCTCCCCCCCAGCTACCATAGGACTGCTCAGGTTAGAAAAGACCTTAAAGATCATCAAGTCCAACCGCAACCGAACCATACTACCATCCTCTCTTCCTTCTCCTTAAGGAAAAAGACACAAGCTAGAAATAGAAGGCTGCACAGCGATTGCTGAACATGGCACTTTAATTATTTGCAGGGGGTTGGGTGTACGTTTAGGGTTTGTTTGTTTTTCTTTTTAGCATCGGTGCTGAAGATTGATTGTGATTGTATGGCAGTAAACTTAATGGAAGAGCATAAATATTGAAAGTTTCCAAATTTGTTTGGCATTGGCTTTTATGTACTGGTTAGATCTTTCTGTGGGATTTTTTTCCGAATAGCCAGCATAAAATATCTCTATGGTTTTTATGTTGTTGGTTTTTTTTTAATGTGTCTGTTTCCTTCAACGGAGCTCTCAGTGCACAATAAAATAAGTAGAAATGACTTGGTATTTTTGACCAGCTCTGGAGTTCTAAGTAATACTTTTGTAATGAAGAACGAAAAAGAAATGAGAGATTGTATTTTTATCCTCTAGTCCTATGCTTTTATCTTTAACTTCAACGTTAATTGTGTTGACTTTACTAGAAGTCCTGTTTGTGTATCTGTTAGGACCTTCAAAAACAGACTTTAGCTGGTGCGGTTTACGTTGTTACAAGTAAAAGAGCTTCACCTATTAAGCATGCTGTCCTTAGTCAGATACCAACTGAGTTGAAATTTAGGTTATAGCCAACTCCAGCACATTTCAGTATTTGAGGAAGAAGGATGGAATATAAGAAAGCAAGGCAAAACTGTAGGACAGCGTGTAGATCTGTCCCAGTGCAATATACAGCTTTCATAATTGCAGATGTGATGACTTTATTCTGTTCTCAGGCACGGTGAGTGTTAAAACTCATACAGAGTTCAGGTGAAGAAGGATGAGGGTCCCTGTCACTTAGAACAGTCAGAGAGACCTTTTGGATAGGTTCTATACCATGAGGCGTTCTGATTCAAATTAATCTTTTGTTTAACAGTGCAAGTTCATTACAGTTGTGTCTGTTTACAGCAGGGCTGAATTTGACACCTTTTAGGTACCCAGTAATACAACATTTTATGAAATACCAGATATTCAGAACTGATTTTCCACTTTTTGTCCCTTCGGTAGAAAAATGATGCGTATAACCAAGGTACACTGATATATCTTTAGAAGGTCTGACATTCTGAGAATTCTGAGTAAGGCTGAGACTCAGCATAATTCTTCCTTTGATAATGCTAGGGATCTGTATTTCATGTGATAGATGTGTGGCATATTTGCAAAAATACACAATTGATGTTTCATAAACAAAATCAATTGATTCTCTGTGTTTCCCACCCTTGGCTTGATATTACTTACAGGCAGTTTTGTCAGATTTTGACAGATCTGCTTAGAAATGTGGGTGCACAGGAATGCAGCACTTCTAGAAGATTTCAGTGGGCAAAATTTGCCTCTCTTTTTCAGTTAGAAGATTTAGCTGTCAGGTTGAAATGCTCTCAGCAAAGTAAACATTTGTATGGGAGAGCTTCTGGTTGCAGCAGCACTTGCTTATGAATGCGTGGTACTGCAGAAGTCCACTCTGTGGTATACAAAGCATTGGCTTCCTTTTTTCAAGGTACAAAAGCATACTAACAGCAAACTTCCCCAAATAATCTATGATTATGAGCTCAGGAAATACTGCAAGGTTTAGTCAGCAGGCTCTACTTAATGAGCTGTGTTGCTGTTTAGTAACAGTATAAGCATGTCTGAGTGAACTGACAATAACTCACAGGCCCCAGTCCTGCATTATGTACTGTGCAAGTGTACCAAAGGCAGTGGGACTGTAAGCAGGCACAGGTTTATCATGCATGCTACAGGGTGCTGAATCTGAGCCTTAATTTGTACCTTAGTCAATATATATTAAATTAAAAATACTGCAAAGCATGCATGTAATCCAAGCTTTACCTTCCCAAAGCCTTTGTGGCATGGAACTTCTGATTTTTCAGTTGTCTGTTTTCATGTTAAGTTACATAAGTAATACGGGCTGCAGTTTAAGAATCCAGGATCTGTGATCTTGCTGCACACAAAACTGAGTGAAGCTGATGCAGGATTGGTTTGTTATGATCTGCACGATCATGATAGATGAATGCATGCTTGGAGTAACACCCCAAATCAATTTTTTCTTTCTTTACTGCTTAAAAAAATCTTCATTTAGAGAAATAGTGTAAAAGCTGACTCATACATTAAGAATTAAATGGCCTTACACTGCATTCTTTACTTAAATAAATTGCCTTTGTGAAGTTTGTGGGAGGTCTTCTTGACTAAAAACACTGATCTGAATCCTCTAGCAGAAGACTGGTTTTATTGGTAATGTTTGTTTTATTAGTAACACATCTGAAAGGTGTCTCTGTTTTTGACATTGTTGAGATACTACTTACCGTGGTGTGTCTTTTTAAGATAAAGTGAAATCTTAATAGAAGTATGCTGAATGTTTCGTTTTATACTGAGATGTTAACGATGAGTTACTTTTGCCATTTATGTTTGAATCATTAATGTAATCTTATGTACTGGCAGAATATAAATGAAATATTTGTGAAACTATTGCATGTAAAATAGCTGCAGACTTTTTAAAACATCATAAACTTATGTGTTGGTGTCTGTAGTGATGAATCATTGTCATCTTTCTGAAAGTCCTCATGTAATGTGAAATTTTTGCAGAACTGTATTTTGTGACAACTGGAAGCTGAGGTGTAGGTCATATTGTATCTAAGGCTTTTCTTGGGATACGAGTATCTACGTGGTAAGAATACCGATTATGATTCAAATTAACTGAATGTGTGAGATAGGAGAGTCATGCCAAAAGCTGGATGCAATCCAATAGAATATGTTAGTAAAGTTTGCATTAATTTCAAGTGTGGTGGACTTAGCTTCTTCATTTATTATTAAGGTTTATTATTACGGATTATTTGAGCCACCCTGTATTTGTTCATAGCTTGTAGAAATTAAAATACAGCAGCAGGAAGAGATCTCTTGTTAATATAGGGATTGGGAACAATTAGGCTGTTGCAAATCATTTAAGTAGAACTTTAAGCAGAAGGGGCATAAATGGTGAAAAGAGTGATTTTCTTACTTTTGTAGGAGGTCAGTTATGATGTGGTACTGTAGTTTGGGGAAACTAAAACTGAAGATGCAGATTTTGAGAACACGTGGTGTGTATTCCTTATGAAAACGAGTCTCCTGTAAGGAACTACTTGAGCTGTTCCTCAAGAGCAGTCGTAGAGCTGAATTTGTAGAGCAAGATGTTAATACCTTTACGTTCGAAATTAAGATCTCCATAGCTGGATAGTAAGAGTTGTGCTTCACTAGACCTTCAACCTATTCTAGTGTATTTTCTTTGGCTGTAGGCAGCAGCCGGATACTCTAGAAAAGATTCTAGAACCTCTAAATTAAACTTCTCACTGAATTATTACCCGAACTCTAATGTCTTTGTGACTGCCTTTAAAACCAGACAGCCTTTAATCAGTAGCCAGATTTCAAAGACAACTTCACTTTGTCAATCTGCCACTAGAATTTCACTCCTCTGGGATAATGGCTGTAAAAGACTCATCTGGTTTTGATGAACTTCTCTATTATGTTGTCTTGTGATATTACATAAGGACATTTTATTTAGCCATTTCAGTTTATCATGCAAATTTACGTGCATTATTTATCTGGATTTCCTATAACACAGTCTTAAATTTTAATTCTTGGATTTTAGAGATGGTAATGCTTTATTTTGACAGTCTATGAAGACGAACATCTAGTCCCTTTGATAGCAGTCAAGTAGATACTTTAACTGTAGGTGCAGCATGAATATACATTTCAGTGTCAATAGAAATAAGGTGAATTTCCAAGTGGCAGTTTAAGAACAATTGTGCAGTAGCACACAGTTTTATTTTTGCTTATGGAGAATAAAAAAAGTTCTTTGTTAAGCTGTCTGTAATGTTTCAGTTAGCATGAGCTCTTTGGTTAATCTGTGTTGCCTCATTAAGAAGGTCACTGAGGGCCAAAAGAAATATCAGCATGAAGCTTTACATTTTGGAGAAAACCTACTTTAAGTATTAAACCTTACTACTAAGTGCTCAGAGTTCATTCTGTGGTAAATACAATATGACATTGAGGAGGATTTTTTGCACACACTGTATTTTGGATAGAACATTAAATTTAAACAGTAGATTCCTAGTCACAGAATCACATAATTTTAGGGGTTGGAAGGGAGCTCTGGAGATTGCCTAATCCAGTCCTTTGCTAAAGCAGATTCCTAGAGTGGGTTACGCATGAAAATGTCCAGACGGGTTTGGATATCTCCACAGAAGGGCACTCTACAACATCTCTGGGTGTAAGTGCTATAAGTGATGCTTCTGTAATTAGGTGTCAATAATCTTATTGCATGTGTGATGATCATTAAGTATTTTGCTTTTTAAAATGTTTGTAGATATTTGAAATAGGGCTTATCAGCAATAAAGAGCACAGCATATTGGAAGCTTCATTTTAGGAGAATTTGAAGATATTAAGCTACCTATAGTAATACAACCGAACAATTGTTTTGTTTCTTTCGAACAAAATGTCTTTATTTTTGCATTGCTTTATTTGATCGTTAATCAGATACTAATCCTAAATGCATTAATGCAGACATTCAGGGCCAACACACGCAATTACAGCTTCAAAACCGTTTTAAGAGTTTTAAGGTTGCAAAACAAACCACTTGAAAATTCTAATGTTCTGATGTTTGCTTGCAAATACAGCCTTTAATTGCATTAACCCATATTTCTTCTATAGGTCTTATTGAGTAGAACATAGTGTTTGCTGATTGGAAAGCACTTCAATATATCTTTGTATCCATAGAGTTTACCCAAGTATTAAGTTCCCCATGGGCTTTCTCCGCGGAAGTGCACTTTGCTGCAGTTTTGAAAGCTTTATAAACATTAATGAATTGATCTTCACAGTATATCTGAGATGGACATATCATTATATCTGATGTATAGATAGGAACCAAGGCACAGAAGGTCCGCAATACCAGATTACCTAGTATTTGCTGTCTTGAGAGTTCAGCTTGATTTGCCTTGAGTCTGTATTTTTAGCATCCTCTTTTATATCACTTGCATCTTCCAGTTATGCCTCTCATTGTTTTCATGTTTTGTTGCGAGTACCCTGCACATCTACAGACTAGCTTCTAGGCTGTTCTCCCTTAGATAGTCAGAAAAACTGTGAATTTCCTTCATGTCTTAGATGATCGTCGATGAAATTATGGCTTCAGACTGGACGTTTGAATTGTACCTAAGATGCGTGACTATCATCAGGCTCCATAACCTCAAACTGGTCGATCACAAAATGGAAACGCTATTAACAACCGTATGGAAAAAAAGTTTAATTCATGGCCCTTTGCTAGATTGTTTATAAAACTAAGTGACAAGAGGATAGGTAGTATTTCCTTTCTGCAGTTTTCCATCTCAACTGTAACATGTACCTTCCTAATACGCATGTTTGACAGACAGTATCTTTTTTTTAACAATAAAAATAACTTGATTTGCCCATAGAACAGATCAGTCTGTGCTATGCATGGAATGAGGCAAAAGTGAAGGCGGAAAAATATTTTTCTGTGACAGAAGAACATTGTTTGATTAATCTCTGCAAGCAGGGGACAAATTGATGTTGCGCAGATAATCTTAGTTTGTGAGTGTCCTATTTTTTCTGGTGTTTTTTTTGTGTGTGTTTTTTTTTTTTTAACTGGTTTATTGACTATACTAAAATGCATTGTTCATAAAAGCAGTTCATATGGATGTATTAATTTCCCAAAATATATGTTAGAATCAGGAGAGAAAGAAGTTAGAGGTCTGTGTGATTAGAAGTGTGAGTAAAGTGCATCTGTGGAGAAAAGAGAAAGCAGTAGTGTTAGGTACAGATGGCTGGTAAATAGGCTCAAATGTAATAAGATGTTATCTTTGTACAGTGCTGTGTCCATTCCGAACAGTTCACCAGCAAAGTCTGTGGATAGTGAAAAATAGTAGAGACAATCTGTTGCCTGTAGCTAGGGTCAAAGTCTGACGAGGTATACTTTTTATGGTTCTGTCGGACTTAAATTGTATACAGAACAGGAAAAAAAAAAACAACCAAAAAATTATACAAAAAGTGTAAGAATATCAGTTAATGTTGTTAAGTCAAACACTCAGAAGTCAGGACGGTTATTCAGCTGTTGTAGAAACATAATGGGTGTATGTATGTGTTACAGTCTAGTTTTTTTTGCATCTTCTTATTTTCTTGACGTGTCTGTTCCTATCATCCATCAAATTTGGTTTGAGCAATACACAGTGTATGGGATAGATGGATGGTTGCTTTTCTGTTTGTATTCTTTGTCACAGTTCCTGTGAGAAAATTTCCTTATTATCCACTGGACATTGCATAAAGTCATACATAGTGAACTCTGTTTTCTGCTCTGTACAACCCATTCCATCTGTTGCACCTTTCAAGGATGGGGATGTGCTTTCAGTTGCAGCTACCCAGCATCAGTTTTATTGCAGGTATATTCCACTGTAGCTGTGGATAAAAGATCATTGTAGTAGGTCTGAAGAAACCTGGTACATTCATTGTTTCTCCCTGTTTATATTTTAGTTGCTCACTGAATGAGGCAAAAGCAGGAAAACTGGCACGTGATTATGTAAACAGTGATCTGATTCTTAAGGTCCTTGGATATAGTATATATTCCTTTGCACCCACTAGCTATGCCCTTGGTACCATCTTGTTCAGTACTGGGGGAAACGCTAATATTCAGGATTTGCTGTATTTCACTACTGTGAGAGGGCAAAAAACTGTCACCAAGTATCTCGGTTTCATTCAGAATGTATCTGTCTCCCTCATCTGTGAGATGAGCTGCTGGCCAGTAACTCCAGATTAAATTCTAAATTCAGATAAAACATACAGTGTGCAAAGAATGTAGGAGAAGATTAATTATGAATTATTAATAAAAAGTAAGCAACATTGGAAATACTAGTTATGAATAGCTGCCCTGCCCCCCCCACCCCCAACGGCAGGTAGGCCAAACTGAGCTTTGAAATCATTGGATTTCTTTTTAATTTTATTTTACCTTAAAGCCAAAGCTAAGTTCATTACAGTTCATGGCATTTATCTGTTTTGCACTACAGCTGAAAGAAACTTCTATAAACAGTAGATGTCCTATTTCTTGACAGTTTCACTAGCAAGAGTGGGAAGCCTCTTGTAGCATATTTACTGGACAATGAATGCATTTTCTTCATTACGTTTTCCATTTGCCTCCCTTTTTGCATATTTGTCCTGCAGTTTTTTAAACTCAGGAGTCCTCTAGAAGGAATGGGAAGAGGTGAAATCATTTCGTGGCTCATGTCTTCTCTTGAAATTAGGATTTCGCCAAAGAGGTGAATACCTACCTTGGGATGAGTATATTCTTGAGTTACTCTGTTAATTCTGTAACTCAGTTCAGTGGTGGATGTGGCAAGATGATGTAGTTGTGAGGAGGTTTGTCACAGGACACTGATTTAAATATATCAAAGAAGTAAGATTAAGATTCAGCCACTCTGGTTTGAGCAGCAAAGTGGGGTGGAACAGGCAGTCTGCTGGGTTCCCTCCTACACTCAATTGTATTATGAACTGGGAATAACATATTCTGGGGATCTATGTCACTGTATTTATTTGTGGGGTTTTTTCTGTCTGTTTGATATTATTTTTCCATTTTTGACATACCGTATTTCAGGGAACAGTCATGGAGATAACACTTTCAGAAATTCAGAAGGCCTTATTTTTCCCTTAAGGTGACTGCATCAATATGAATTTTATGTGAATAGGACTGTTCTGATTTGATAGAGTTTAACATCCAGTTTGCAGAACTGAAGATGGCAGTGAAAAATCATATTTCTGAAGTTTTGTCAGATAATTTTGTAATGAGAAGAGCGACTTCAGTGAAGATTGCAAAATTTCTTTTTCGTTTTTGTTATTTTATTTTTTGAAGTAGTTGTTTGGAAGATGCATTTGGGCATGCTTTCTTTTTTTGAGGCCAAATAATGCCTTTTTGAGCCTGCTGATATTGTCTGCCTTCACAGCATCCTATGGTGACAAGTTTCAGAAGTTCCTTACCTACTGTGTAAGGAAGCTTTTTTTTTTTTCTTTTTTTTTTTTTTTTTTTTCCATTTTTTCCACTTGTTTTGTGTGGCTCTCTGGATTTCCTGGATAACAGGTCCACACTCAGCTTGTTCATTCTCTCAATTCTCTAAGTCTGTCAGGTCATCCTACCATCCTGCAAACTGAAGCCCCCATATCTGTAGACTCTCCTGATTAAGCTTGTGCCCATCACCTTGAGTATTACTTGCCTTACCTGTTTCAGTTCTGACTACACTACTTCAGACGTGAACACCGGAGGTGCATACAATACTCAAGATAAGGCTTCACAGAAATATTGTATAGCAGCAAAATGATGCCCTCTGTGTTATTCTCCATACTATTCCTGATTCTCTTCAATATTTTTTGGCTTTTTGGGTTGCTGCTGCATATTAAAGTAAACACATATGAGGAATGCCAACCATGCCCACCAAGTCTCTTTCCTGTGTTGTAAATGCTACCTCTAATTCAACATTGTGTAAGCCTAGGAAAGAAAAATCCTTACTAGACATCTTGCCTTATGTCTATCCACACAGAAGCTCATTTAACCGCGTTTCTACCCGCTTAGTCAGGTTTATGTGGTCTTTCTGGAGCTCATTACCTTAAATAATGCATGTGACTACCTGAAAAAGCTCACTATCAGCTACAGACTTGAAGACCTCAGTGTTCGGTATGTTTTCTAGATCATTAAAGGTGATGAGTAGAACTGATCCAAGAACCAGTCCATATAGTACCCCACATAATAATCTCATTGTAAAAAAAAAGTATTAAATGCTATCCTTTGTTTCACTTGTTTAAGCAACATTCAGTCCATAAAAAAAACCCTTTCCTTCAGTGTGGTGGCAGCTTTGTTTCTGTAATAGCATTTCTTTGAATCCTTAGTGGAAGGCTTTTGGAAAACGTGAATATATTCGTATCTCCTTTGTTTACGTGCATACTGATAGCTTCATAGAATTACAGAAAATGAAGTTAGACAAGATTTCCCATTGTAGAAACTGTGCTAGCATCTGCACACCATTTTTATTCATGTTCCCACTGATCTTAGTCTTTATTTTACCATTTTGCCAGGGGTAGAAATCAGCCTTCCAAGTCCATAGCTCTGAGTAAGAGAACTATCTACAGATATGTTTATCTAAGAAAAAAACAGATTTTAGAATCACCTGTGACCATTATTAGATACCATGGCTCCTAATGAAGGTTAAGAGCTAAATGGAATCCATGGCTTTGGTTTGAAACTCTGGAAAGTTTTGGTAAGGTTAGATTCTGCTTTAGTTTCAGCTGTGATGGAATCGTTTTCTTCAGAGTGTCTGTTATGATGCTGTCTTTTTGTGTCTAGGAGAAAAACAATTTTTAGAACACACTGATGCTTATAATTGCGGCTAAGCAGTGTTGTACAGAACCAAGGCCCTTCTCAGCAAAGGGCCCAAGGAGCTGGAAGGGAACAGAATAAGGGCAGGTGACTTAAACTGGCCAAAGGGAGATTCCATACCATATGGTATCATGCAGAGTGTTGAAGGGGCGGGAGTTTATCTCGCTCTCTTCCACTGCTTGGGGAGGTCGCTGGACCTCAGTCATGGGGTAGTGAGCAATGGTTTGTGCATCACTTGTTATATACATTCATATAAATATGTATGTGTGTATATAGGTAGTCATGACTATCCTTTTTCTTTTCTCTATCTTAGTAAATAGTTTAATCTCAACCCACAAGTTCTACTTTTTCCAATTCTCTCCTGCATCCCACTGGGAACAAGGGGAGTGAGTGAACAACTGTGTGGTGCTTAGCCACCTACTGGGTTAAATAACAAGATTCGGTGAGGTTGGACTTTAAGAAAAATTATTCCCTTGAAAAATGAAAATTTAGCTAATAAAATTGTGTTTCTTTTGTGGCCTTGGGTTGGAAGCCTATTAATACCTTGTGCTTTTTCTATCTTTCATGAGTAGAGTATAGTCTCACCAATCAGATAATCTAGGCACAGAAGCATAGAAAGGAAGGATGTCATTGTTGTGTGAGGATATAATGCATGACAACGCATCTTCATGAGTATCCATCACCCGTTTTTCACCACTATAACGTCAATGAAAGCTGTAATTGTTGACCTTTTTGAATATTTCATAGTTTCTGTTAAAACTTCATTCCCTGCTCCACAAACAGATACAGCGTTTGCTTCAGTGAGGCTTCTGCATTGGCATGTTAATCACAATTTGGAAATAGATTCTACATCTTGAGTCACAGGCTTCGACTACGTAGTTCAATTTAAACAAGTCCACATCTCATCAAAAATTATTTAGCTAAGTAAATCAATTTTGCTGTCAAATATTACGCATGGCAGGATATCTGCAAAATATCAGTCACACATTTTATGCTTATGCGGGCCAGCAGGAACAGTTTTTCTTTATTACTCCATTGGTACAGTTTAAAACAGATTTTAGTCCCATATTTTCTGGAGTTATTTAGAGAAGAACAAAATCACCTTGAAAAAATAATGACTTTGCAGGAATGGAACAAAAGTTAAGAAAAACTAATACTGAAAAGCCAAATTATACACTACGTAAATGACTGCACTGGATACTGCATGTTGCTGCTAGTGAGATTTTCTCTTTTCAGCTACTGAAAAGCATACTGTTATGTTCTGTACAGTAAAAGTGTTCACTGGTAGAATGTGGGCAAGTCCAAATAATAAATGAATATAGGGAATTTAAGTGGATTTATTTTATATATGTATGGAATTCACTGAAAGAATATTTGCTTGAAGTGATTTTCAGCAAATTTAAAATAGCGTGACAAAACTAAATGAGGATTTATACTGAAATCATAGGTACATTTGTAGTTGTTCCATTTCAAATAAAATGTTTCAAATATTGTATATAAACTGCGTGTCCTAGGGAGCACAGTCTGTCTCTAGAAACTGCATGCCAAAAAGGAGACTTAGAAGAAATCTGGATAATGTGGAGAAAAGCAATCCTGGCTCCATCTGCTGTCTGCTTTTTTGCTCCCTTGTTTTGGCACCTTCTTTTTTAAGATGTTTGTGGTAGGTAGGCCTTGTATTTATGAGAACACAGGCTAATACTTTAGTATGCTTTCTTCAGGTTTTGTCTGCTATGGGGATAGCTTAGTTTTGGGGGGAAACACCTACTTTGTTCTGCTGACTATTTCTGTTGACTATTGAAAGTTTTGGTCAATATTGTTAATCCTCTACACTGCTCAGATTGAGTTGGAATTCTGCGTCATTCTAACATCAAGTTTGTATCTTTTCACTCTTCTTCATCTCTATTAGTAGATGCTGTGACGAAGCCCAGGCACAGTTCTAGAATTGTTTATTCTTACACATACAGCTCCCACAAGATTTATCAATATGTAACTGAAAAATCTACTATCAAGTGATAGTTTCTTGTGCCATTTTTTTTTCTCACAGTCCATGGAAGTAGAAGCATTGGGCTAAGTATATGAAGAGGCTGAGAAACTGAAGTTTGACAGGTTATTACTCTTCTGCTTAATAGGCCTGATCTTTATAATCACCTTTGAGACTGCTCTAATTCATGTTAAAATCTTGATCATAAAGGCATTTTGTTCCATCTTAACTGTGTGCGTTATAGCTTTGTTCTTCCAAACTGTTTTTGTCCTTTATTTGAAGTCATAATCAGTATAAATATTTTACTTGAAAATTATGATTTATGTGGCAGATCAATGAACTTCAACAATATTTTTTGTTCTACAAATTGAATAATTTTGTCTTCACCAGAACTTCCAGATTAGAATAGGTACAAATATTCCAATTTGAAAGATGGCTGCAAAATGAAAGTAGCACTTCTGAGTTTAGAAATATTTACTCAGCTATGATCCTGGAGAGATGTATATGTCCGTACTTTTAAAACATAGTTCTACAAAACAGGACCCAGATAAATTTGAAGTCTGACTATGTGAGTTGCAGAAATACTGAAAACACACATAAAATGATGGTAAACTCATGGACAAGTATGAAAATAGGGCTTTAAAAATGTTGATCTTTACATTCCTGGATCTAAGAAGCAGTGCTGTAAGCTACAGTCAGAATTAAATATCAGAAAGACTTATTTTGACCAAAATTTCTCAAAATTCAAACTTTATTGTTAGAGAGATTTTTTTTAAAAATTATAATAAAATCTTTTGTAGAATATATGTATTTTTCTGGTAGAGAAGAACATTTATTCTCAAGATTAAAGGAGTATTGCATATAATAGAAAATTAGCAATGAAGTTAGGTCAAACATTAGATACACTGGAAAATACATTTCATAATTCCTAATGGTTTGGTGACATGAGAGGTAAAAGCATTTTACAGTATGTAAGTCTAGTACCAGCTCAGATGTCAAATATCAAGTTATTTATTCTGAGTAATTCTACCACTTGAGAAGATGTGAAGGTTAAAAAAAAAAACAACCAACCAAACCCCACAAAGCAAAAAAGTTGTGGAGATCTTTAAGAAATTTCTACATTAACATAAAAAGTGAGTTATGATTCTACAGTTTACTGAACTAGCACATGTTTCTAGATTTTTGCAGTCTAGATACTAGTAATTTGAATTTTCTTAAGACATCCCTCATGAGCAATAAGTAAGACATTAGGTGAGTAAGATTTCTCTTAAGGAAGTGTTTATTTGACAAAAAAGATACATTTAGTTGTTCCTAAGCTACTTGTGAATATCAGTTTGAGTGCTTCCAGCTGAAACAGAAGAAGACAGTTGGAGTTATAAAGCTGTAGACATGATCAACTGCCTTTTCCTCATCAGGTCTGCAATTTGGGAAGCTATTGTAGAAGTTGTTCCATAGGGACTACTGAATGGTTCAGCCAACACAATTCATGAACAGGATAATCTTGAGAAGATAAAATATCTGAAAAAAGTTGAATCCTGCTCGCTCCAGAAAAGTTTTTAATCCCAACCATACATTTAAAAAAAAAAATAAAAAAAATTGTTATCCAAGTTTAGAATCATAGAATCACCAGGGTGGGAAAAGAACTCCAAGATCATCCAGTCCAACTGTCCACCAACCACCAGTATTTTCCCACTAAACCACATCTCTTAGTACAATATCTAAACATCTTTTTTAATACTTCCATGAATGGTGACTCAACCACCTCCCTGGGCAGCCCATCCCAGCCCCAGAATGCTCTTTCAGAGAAGGAATTTTTCCTAATATCCAATGAATCTCCCTTGAAGCAACTTGAGGCTGTTCCCTCTAGTCCTGTTGCTGCTTATTCAGAAGAGGCCAACCCCCCACCTTGCCACCACCTGCTTTCAGGGAGTTGTAGAGAGTGATAAGATCTCCCCTAGCCTCCTCCTCTTCACACCAAATAATCCCAGCTCCCTCAGCTGTTCCCTTGTTTATTTGTGCTCCAGGCCCCTCTCCAGCTTTGTTGCCCTTCTCTGGATGTGCTCCAGGACCTCGATGTCTTTATTGTAGTGAGGGACCCAAAATTTAACACCGTACTCGATGTATTATTAGGTTAACAATCACAGCCATTACAGTTGTTTTATTGTTATTATTATTTGTATTTTCTAGTCTTTTTTGTTTGTTTATTTGTTGGACTTTTCCATCATGAGATTGTTTCTCATAAGAATCAGGCAAGTCATACTTGTCATAACTTCCAGGTTTCGATAATTTAAACTATTATTTGAGGAAATCTTCATACCTAAGGATGCATTGCATCTCTGAAAAATCAGAATTAAAAGCATAGTATTCCAAATAAAGATGAATAAAGGATGGGTGATTCAGCTGTTCATTTTGAGAACATCTTGTCTGGCATTTTTGTTTTTGTTTTTCAAATTAATATGAAGGATTTTTCCCTCATAGACTCAATTCAGTTTATTGATTTATTGGATGTCTTCCTCTGGATAAGTTCCATTTCTGATCTCTGTGGCTGTTCTGAGCAGGCTGAAGCTGTTTGTTTGTTTGTTACAGCATTGTAAAATCATATTAAATGTCTTTTTTTTTTTTTTTTTTTTTTTTTTTTTAATTTAGAGTTACAGTTGCCTTCCATATTAAGGCTATTATTAAGTTATCTTTCAGTATACAGTTGTACCTTTGTGTATACTTTATAGTCTACATTGTAACAACAAAAACATAAAGTATCCAAGTAAAGATGTAGAAATCAACATGAATAAAATTCACCTCTGTATTTAGAGCAGCATATCTTTTAAAATGATTTTGTGGAAATGTATTGCAAATAATACAGCATAAAGTAAAATCATAGAATCACAGAATTACAGAATGGTTTGGGTTGGAAGGGACCTTTAAGATCATCTATTTCCAACCCCCTGCTATAGGCAGGGACTCCTCCCACTAGACCAGGCTGCTCAAAGCCCCATCCAGCCTGGCCTTGAATGCTTTTAGGGAGGGGCATCAACAACCTCATTGGGCAACCTGTTCCAGTGTCTCACCACTCTCACAGTAAAGAATTTCTTCCCAGTATCTAGTCTAAATCTACACTCTTCCTGTTTAAAGCCATTTCCCCTCATCCTGTCACTACATGCCCTTGTAAAAAGTCCCTCCCCAGCTTTCCTGGAGGCCCCCTTCAGGTACTGGAAGGCTGCTAATAAGGTCTTCCTGGACCCTTCTCTTCATCAGGCTGAAAAGCCCCAGCTCTCTCAGCCTGTCCTCACTGGGGAGCTGTTCCAGCTCTTTGATCATCTCCATGGCCCTTCTTTGGCCCTGCTCCAACACCTCAGTGTCCTTTTTGTGTCTGGGGCTACAGAACTGGACTCTGTCCTCCAGGTGGGGTCTCATGAGAGCAGAGTAGAGGGGCAGAATCACCTCCCTCATTCTGCTGCTCACTTTTCTCTTTATTCAATCCAGGATACTATTGGCCTTCTGAACTGCACGCGCACGTAACCAGCTCACACTGAGTCTTTATCAACTGGCAGTGTTGATTACGAAAATGTGAATTCTTTTCCTGTACACATAACATAGAACATACATGCTGTTGTTTGTGGTTACATTTCATTCACTTTGTTATTTTGTTCTGTTTCAGACGGTTCGTCATGGTTTTCCTTATCTACCCACTGCCTTAGCTTTTGACCCAGTTCAGAAAATTCTGGCAATTGGAACAAGAACAGGAGCCATAAGAATGTATCCTTTCTTATTCAGAATGTACACAATCTCTCTGTATTTGTAACTCAGTGACGTGAATCATCTTTACATCTAGAAGCACTCAGGTAAGGGTACAGTTTATGGTGTTATGTTATGCCTCTTTTTCTTTTCTTTATTGACTGGAAAAGGATGTGCTGTTGA
This sequence comes from Alectoris magna, assembly GCA_030625065.1. Classification (NCBI taxonomy): domain Eukaryota; kingdom Metazoa; phylum Chordata; class Aves; order Galliformes; family Phasianidae; genus Alectoris; species Alectoris magna. Next base: position 116,915,294 of record CM060560.1, read on the forward strand.
GGAATTACCTTTAGCTTCTTCAGGTGTCTGAAGGAAAAGTTTTGACTGAGTTTTTGAGATATGCATGGTGTATATTGGCATATAAAGCAGAATTAATTTTTTGTTTTGCTGCAAGTAAAAACAGAGATTTTTCAGTAAGTAAAGTTAGATTACAATGATGTAGTGATGAGCAAAGCATGAATTTTGAACTGGCAGTAAATAATTGTTGCAGTGCAGCCAGCTGGAGAAATCTTCACTGGAAATAACTATGTTTGAAATATTGTTTAGACTTTGCTAAGCGAATGGTGGGAAATTGATTTTAGGGTGTAATTCTTCTCTTCTTGGAGGAGATGTTTCAAGGAGGTAAGATGAAACAGTCTAAAAGTAGCTGTTTCTCTTCATTAATTATAGAGGTACATTAGTGCCAGTACCTTACATATGTTTTTATACTGCAGGAATTTTAAATTTAGTTGTCTAAACAGAACAGATTAAACATAAATGAAATGAAAGTTTGAATGAGTTTTGTTTTAGAAAAAAAATAAAAGGTGAATATTTAAATGTGTCTTTCAAAATGTTTATCTTAATATTTTTTTTTTAAATTTGTCTTGGTTCAAATGCATTCCAGTCTGGTGAAACTGCATGTAATGTGAGGGAAAAAAAAGAGAAGAAAGAATGTTACAGGAAACTTTAAGAGTTACTGGATACAGAAGTAGCAAGCCAATACTTTTTACAGCCTCTTGCAGCTAAACAAATTCCAGGGTTGAAAGTCGGGGGCAGTGCTGTATAAATAGCAGTTAAAGTAGCATACTGTTTTGGTTTTACCCAGCAGGCAGCTAAGCAACACACGACTGTTCACTCATACCAAATACTATGAAGAAAATCAACTCTGTCCAGCTGAAACCAGGACAGTTACAATCTAAAGAAAAACATGGAGAACCATTCTGTGCCTCTTGTAACATGACTAAAATTTTAATTTCCTCCATTTTTGGGTGCTCTTGTTCTGAACAGTTGTGTTTTCATAAACCTTGTTTTCTTTCCCCAAGACTCAATTGAACCAGTTATGTAAGAAACTTTGCTTTGATGATTCTGCTCTTAATATTTTCCTGTATGAAGTAGATTAAATATGTTCCATTCAGTGTAATTGAATTTATGTGCTTCTGGGAAAGTTCAAGTCTAATATCCATGCATTCTTCTTCTGAGAGTTAGGAAACATTAGAAGGCTGGAGCCTTTTATCTGGAAGGTTCATTGATACCTTCTATAAGCAGGAAGACTGGGAATTTCATAGGTAGCACAGGTATGGTAGAATGAGGGTCTTGCAGAAGAAGCCCACTGCTTCTTTCCATCTCAGCACCCTGGCATATGTAAGAGTAGAGTTGCTTCTGGCTAGGCATCCTTTGCCTATGTAAATCTCTCCAGAAAAGATGTGTGTGCAGAACCCAAATTAATACATCTTTGTGCAGAATTAAGTTAAATCTGCAGGTCACTTGCCACAGAAATGGAACATAAAGTGGAAAATAAGCTGTGTCCCTCACCTCGTATAAAACTCTGAGTGGATTATCTATGGAAATTGATTATAAAGGGTTAGAGGAAGAAGGAAGAAGAATATTTTTCAAAGTACCTTCTCCTTTAATATCTCTTCTCCATTTTTGCTAGTGAAAGCCATCATTGATGGAAAATTTTCTAGGAACTGAATCAAACATGGGTATCAAGATTATAAGATAATTTGTTTTTTTTTAAAGAGAGATGCCATCTCATAACATAAATGCCTCATGGCTTTGGCACGCAGAGCCTGGTTTGCTTAATTGAGCATTGAGTCAATGAGAGCTATGCTTTGAAGACAGATGGTACCATTAAAAGGATTACTTATTTTTTCATTTTTTAACGGAGACTTCTCAACTTCACTCTCAAAGCTTTACAGAACATACTTTGTAAAAAGCCTAGTTAGGGACTAGTAAATTTGCCTGGGTATGTAGCAAAGAAGGGTGATGGGTGAGACAGCCTGGGGCCATCCACTGAACGCTGCTTTTTTAAGCCAATCTTGTAGCCATTTGTAACTGTTGCAGGCAATAAGATTCAACTCAAGATGTAGGTGTTTAGTATTAATTCTGAAAATACAATTTATAAAGGATTTTTTTTAAAGCAGACTAAAAGCAGTTCAGATCTTAATGGCTCTCAGTCTTCCACAGTATCCTGTAAAATCAGTTTTTAATAGAGAAGCATAGTTTCATTCTGCAATGAACATACTACATAACAGAATGATAGAATTTGTTCTCATTCCTTGTACTCTAGCAGTGAAGCTGGTGCTTCTAACCAGTGTTGTGGGTGGTGCAAAGGGATGTTTAGCTACCACTACAAAAAAGCAACCATTTCTTTGTTTGTGTGTTAGCACTGAAAGGGCCCAGTTTGGATCAAATTCCTTTGTGCTAGGCAGCACAAAGGTATAGCAAGACAAAAATTATGTTTAGTATTTCATGCAGTGATGTAGAGCAAGTTTTCCTGTGACCAGTGCAAGTGACATAATGGTATGCTTGCTTCCCTGTCTTTCTGGAAGGTTCACAAAGCGTTGGGATATCTAGTGATTGTAAGTTAACAAGTTGAAAAAGTTAAACGGTTTCCAAAGAAAAATGAAGCACTTATAACAGTGTTGAAAATGAAGGTTTAACACCACACCTTTAGGTGATCATTTCAAACAATTTAGCAGTATGACTGAAATAGTCTGTTCTAAATTGGCCTGAAATAGACTATTATTCATACATTTCCATTACAATGCAGAGATAAATGAAAGTTCACTTTGGAGTGAGTGTCAGTTTGCCTTCTAGATTTCTTTTAAAGCTGCTCTAGCAGCTGTAGCTTCTATAGCAATGGGAATTGCTGTTGCTATGCTCTAGTGATGCTAGTGGTCCCCGTGGGATTCTCAAGAAACTTCAAACAACTGTAGCTGTTACCTACATCAGTGTCTGATGGGTGCTGATACTCACAAAACAGCTGTGCTTCATCCTCAGAATGAGTGCACATTAAATCACTGATTAAAGAGTGTCTTCCTGTTACTGACACTGAATTACAAAACCTGCAAATAAAGGGCAAAATACTCATTCTAGAAACAATTGCTTTGTCATCTGGTCATCCTTATCCTTCATTCCTGTTCTCAGCACCCATATGTAGATCATGTTTTGTTACTACTCTGTCTGTACTATCCTTGTTTGAGGCAAGCATGTTCAGATGAAGAGGGGTTATGAAATTGAATTCCTTTTGTTATCGTCTCCATATACTTTTTCTCTAGTCCTAGTCTGGAAAACTTTCTGGCATTCCACACAGTAAAACAAAATGTACTGTCTCTAATCTATCCAAGAAGGCATATCGCTATACAGAGGGTGAGAGAAATAAAGAAAACTGATCAGATTGAAGTCTCTTCCTAATTTCAGGGGAAAAGAAGGCTAAGGGGTTTTTTTACATCACGTATCTGAATAGATAGATCAAAATCAGCAATAGAATTGATTATTCCAGTATCACATCTGAAGAAGTGGCATCTTGCTCTCCTGTTTCATGATGTGTATTCCTACACGGTGATTTAATCAACTCACAAATGCTTGCAAAAATTCATTATAGGTACTTTATTTCATGGATTCACAGTGTCTTTTCACTTTGACTTCTTCCACCAAATCAATGATATGCTTAGCCAGTATAGCCATCCACTCCAGGCATATAATTATCTACACATTATTGTATTGAGTCAATGATTATTTTGTGGCCAGCTGCAGTGACAAAACTCTACATGTAGACCATTCCATAGTTATTATTAAATAGACCACTCCATACTTACTATCATCTTTGCTCTTAAAGAAATAAGGGAATATTTAAAATCCAGTGCAAGGACATCTACTGTGTCCAGAGTGGCCTCCAGACCATGAAAAGCTTATCTATCATCATAGTGGCTTACATTGACAATACATCTTTGGACGCATTTCTACTATTTTCTATTGTCATGAATAATAGTTATTCTTAAGGCTGACAGACTTCATGTTGTTGTGGGTGGTGGTCATGGGTCATGCTAATCTTCATTTTCACTGTTTGTCGCTTGAGGAAAAAGAAGCAAGTACTTCACAGCACTTGAAAGGCCCTTCTAGTAACCACAATACTGCAGTGCTATCTGGTAATATGGTAGTCATTTTATACCTAAGCAAACAAAATTATTCCAACTCACTAACACATGAATTTGGAGTTGTTGCTCTGCCCCCACCTTTTGCATATCTGCACAGTCCTGACACTTTCCTTGATCTGACTCTGGTGTTCAGCAGATCTTTGCAAAAGTACTCCACTAATATGGTGAAATACTGTTTCTGTTTTGCTGTGCTACTGTACTGATAGATTATGAAATGTGTTAGTGGTGCTTATCTCTGGCTTATCAGAGTGAAGCTGTAAAGAAGCTGTAAAGAGTGCATTTTTGTGACTGAGAAGGGGGAAATAGAGGATAAACTCTTTTTTTCTTCTTCTTCTTTTTTTTTTTTTTTCCCCCAGTAAAGAGCAGAGTCTTAAATTGAATTTTCTTAATGTATAAAACTATATCCCAGAAATTCACCTATAACAGAATGCAGTTGTTTTTGAACTTCACCACAAAATGTAGAAATAGCCTTTCAATTTTGCATGGTAGGAAAGATAGCTTTTTTTTTTTTTTTTACTAGTATTTTAAAAATCTTTGAGTGAAGCCATTTGAAATCGGAGTGAAATATCTACAGGATCTGTTCAAGAGTGATTCTGCTTTTGGATAGTACTGGAAATGATTTTTCTAGCCTATTTTGTGTGCTTCTTCACATGCTTTGATAGCAGGGGTAATTTTGGAATGTCAAATATGATACAGCAATACTTATTTTAATAGGTGTATCTTGTGGAAAATAAAGCACAACTTCAACACTATCATCTCATTTGTCTCCATTAAACAACCAAAAGTCATGTATCTGATGCCAGAGTTTCCATCCCAAGTAAAGAGGAAGGTGAAATCTAAACCTAAGGTAGCTCTACTGAACACCATGCATCTTCAGCAGCTGATGTGTTAACAGACAGTGTTACAGGGAAGTACAACTGGGGCTGTTTGTGTGCTGTAGAGAAAATGAAAGAGAACAAATGGCACTAATTAAATCATCACCCGTAGAATTCTGTAGAGGCGTGGATTTTTACAGTTAAAGGAAGTATGGCAAGGAATGTTTGATGTTAAGCTGATCAAGATGGATGTATTTAAAAGAAAAGACAAGAATATAATATGAAGTTTTAGTCTGTCAGAACAGTAGCATAATGTCTAAATATAAAATGTGGCAGATTTACTCTCACTACAATTGCTGTCTCTAAACAAGGTTTCAGTAGATCTTTATCCTTAAAATAATCTGGCTGTGTTCTTTGTTGTTTACTCTATGTGATTTATTGGGCAGATGGAATGGGGGAAGCACAGACAAGATCATAAAACTAAAGTTCTGGTGTTTGATTTGGAAGAGTCATTGATGTGTTTTATCTTTATCTCATTGTGGAATATATTTGGAATTTTTCCAGAGTGCTTAAGTAGATCAGGAGCACAAACTTCACAGACAGCCAGTATTCCAAACATAAGATTTTCTGAAAATCTCACTGGTAATCAAGAAGTACATATGTATATTTTTATATGCATGGATACCTAAATGGGTTATTACAGAAATGAGTTTATTGTCAAACTGCAAGAATAAAAAAAAATTATAAAATATATAATCAAAATTTACTTGTATGATTACATTTGACAGATCCAGTTTAGGGAATTTAAAATCTGTATGAAGATTATTCCACATCTGGTTGTGTGTGTGCTCGTATCTGTACACATACTAAGTCTCTGCATAGATGTATATATTTGGGTCCACTGGTCTCCCAGTTCTCATGCATTTTAAGTAAGTATGTAAAATATGTTGCACTTAAAAGTGATGAGCTTATTGCACTTGCAATTGATGTTTATTCAAGAGGAAAAAAAATGGATCTGATATCTGCAAAAAAATCTACTAAGAAAAATAGATTTTCATATATTTGGAAATGCATGTAGAAATGGGAGGAAGGTGGATGGATCTGGCAGCATTTTAGTCAGAGCTGATGAGCATCATCATCCTTTATGAGGAAAGGCTGAAGACACCTGGGACTGTTCAGCATGGAGAAGACCAACAGGGTATCTAATCAATGCTTATACCATCTAAACAGTGGGAGTCAAGTGGATGGGGCCAGGTTATTTTCAGTGGTGCATCATGACAGGACAAGGGGCAATGGGCACAAACTCTAACATAGGAAGTTCCATCTGAATGTGAGAGTAATTTTCTTTACTTTGAGGGTGACAGAGCACTAGAACAGGCTGCCCAGAGAGGTTGTGGAGTCTCCTGCTCTGGAGATATTCAAAATCTGCCTGGATACTTTTCTCTGTAACCTACTCAAGGGAACCTGCTTTAGCAGGGGAGTTGGACTAGATGATCTTCAGAGGTCCTTTCCAACCCCTAGAGTTCTGTCGTTTTGTGACTGCATTTTCAAATGCTGCCTGAAAAGAAACACGTTCTGGATGTTTGTTTCAGGAGTTTAATAAGAAAAATATGTACCACGATATTGAAATTTTGCCTAGTGGTGATAGGCAACTATCTCAGAAAAGTGATATATCTTAATTAGATCTTGTGCTATATGGCTTTTTATGTTTTCCTGCCTTTTTTGTTCAAATGTTTCTGTCATTAGCAGAAATATTGTCTTGAAGAGGAAGTAACTCTCATCACTCTGATCTCCCTTCCCATCTGCTAATTATCTTCTTAGACAGATACACACGATCTAAATTTAGCAAACATCCTTTAAACACAGAATGGTAGAATAGCCCTTTGATCAGTTTGGATCAGCTCTCCCAGCTTTGACCCCACCCAGCCTCTTGTGTACTCTTTAATGAATCAGTGAGATGTGTGGTAGGAGTATACTTAGATTTGAGTAAATTCCTGTAGTAGGCAGGTACCTTAGTTGAGACTAAGTAGTTCTCAACTACTTCTCTTGGAAGTCAATGATTAGAATTTACATCCTAGTGTTTTAAAATAATTATTTTCTTTTGTTTGTTTTTCCCATTATTTACTCCATTTAAGGTCTCAGCTTCAGACAATTTATTATCTATCTCAGATGTGAGTAGATGTTTGCTCCGCTTCCAGTTAGATTATATTATATATTATAATTATAGTTACATATTTTTATAACAGTAGTGCTTTCTTGTTCATGGCAGTTTCATTAATCTTAGTTTGTAGAGTTTGAGAGATTTCACTTTAAGTTAAATGCTTAAAGTGTAATGAGTGACTAACATAATACGTCACTAGTTTATTTGTTGAGGAACTTAATTTAAATACGTGATCAGGTTAAGGAGGCCTCCTGTATTGCTTATACAGACCTCACATATTCCCTACTCAGTAGATTATTTGCATAGTTTTAATGCCAGTTCATTTTATCTTATTAGGCATATTTGTGAGAGGGACATCATTTTGAATTGCAGTTATGTAGTCTCTTAGGTAAAAACTAAAAGGAAACTGAACTTAGATTTTCGTTATTTTTAAACAGAAGAGGAAGTACCTGGAGTGGAAAGAGTTCAGTTGCCAGTCATGGCACCAGGCAGGAAAGTAATGCTTATTTCCCTGTAGCAGGGAAATAAGAGGGTCCTGGAAGATGAGGGTGACTAAAAGGTGATACAGAAAGGAAATTCTTTGCATGTGTTTTATTCAGCTCTTTAGAGTTTATTGGAGGAGCTAATACATAAATAAGGCATAAATAACACTATAGGGTTTGTTTGTTTGTTTGTTTTTGTATTTTGAGTGGTAACCAAGTGGTACTAATTGAGCTACTAATGTTAAAATAAATTAAAAGTTGCACATGTCAACATTTTTCCACAATATTGTAAAGCCAAAATGATTTGACAAATTCAAATTATTCTTTCGATTTTTCATTATGTACTTCTCCTCCCTGTCCTTTCTTCAAGGTTTGAGGAATCTTACTTCTTACTTATTCATTAAGAATGCAGAATATTTTTTTTTGCATCATGGTTAAAGTTATGGATTATTTGTCTGTTCTCTGATTTCAATTCACTGAGAGTTTTGTCTTCTTCCCATTCAAGGTGTGAGAGATTTTGTTTGTTTACTCCCTGAAGGAACCGAGTCATCCAATTTGAGTATGAGATAATCCTGTTAGGAAATCGTGTGTGCACTTGAGAGATATTAGTATATATTCCCAGTGATAAGATCTAGTTACAGTGGGAATTTTCACTTTTCTGATATATGCTGGAAATATAACACAGTGCAGAGGAAGCAGTCCAGGAGGTTTCTAGAGTGTGTGGAAGATAGCTTCCTTACACAGCTGGTACAAGAGCCTACCAGGGGTGGTGCCCTGCTAGACCTGCTCTTCACTAGCAGAGTAGGACTGGTGGGAGATGTGAAGGTTGGGGACTGTCTTGGACAGAGCGACTGTGAAATTATAGAGTTCTCTATTCTTGGTGATGTCAGAAGGGTGACTAGCAAAACTGCTTTCTTGAACTTCCAGAGGGCAGACTTTGACCTTTTCTGGAAACTTGTCTCAAGGGTCCCTTGGGAGTTGTTCCTGCAGGGTAAAGTGGTCCAGGAAGCCTGGACGCTCCTCAGGATGGAAATCTGAAAGGCACAAGAACAGGCTGTCCCTGAATGCCGTAAGGTGAGCCGAAGGTGAAGAAGACCAGTGTGAATGAACCGGGAACTACTGTTAAGACTCTGGAAGAAAGAGAGTCTATGTCCTCTGGAAGAAGGGATAGGCTACTTGGGGAGACTACAAAGAAGTTGCTAAGATATGCAGGGTGGAAGTTAGACAGGCAGAAGCCCAACTTGAACACAGATTAGCCACTGCAGTAAAAGAGAACAAGAAATCCTTTACAAATTTATTAACAGCAAGAGAAGAACCAAGGAGAATTTCCATCCTTTATTTGATGCAACAGGGAATGTGACCACTGAGGATAAGGAAAAGGCTGAGATTCTCAATGCCTTCTTTACATCTGCCTTTAATAGGCAGATCAGTTATCCTCAGGGCACTTTACACCCTAATCTGGAAGTCTGTGATGCTACGCAGAATACACCCCTGGTGATTCAGGTGGAGACAGTTAGAGAGTTCCTCCTCCATCTAGACTGTCACAAGTCCATGGGACCAGATGGGCTCCATCCTAGGGTGCTGAGGGAGCTGGTGGAGGTGATGTCTGAGCCACTTTCTGCCATCTATCAGCATTCCTGGTTAACTGGAGAGGTCCCAGAGGATTGGAGGCTTGCCGATATGACTCCCATCTACAAGAAGGGCTGTAAGGAGGATCTGGGAAACTACAGGCCTGTCAGCCTGACTTTGGTACCACGGAAAGTTAGGGAGCAAATCGTCTTGAGTGAGATCACACAGCATGTGTGTGGCATCCAGGGGATCAGGCCTAGCAAGCACGGGTTCATGAAAGGCAGGTCATGCTTGACTAACCTCATCTCCTATGACTGGGTGACCAGACTGGTAGACGAGGGAAAGGCTGTTGATGTAGTCTACCTAGACTTCAGCAAAGCCTTTGACACGATCTCCCACAGTTTTCTCCTGGGGAAACTGGCTGCCTGTGGCCTGGACAGGTATACCCTTCTTTGGGTAAGGAACTGGCTAGAGGGCCATGCCCAATGGGTAGTGGTTAATGGAGTTAAGTCCAGCTGGCTACCTGTTACAAGTGGTGTCCCCCAGGGGTCGGTACTGGGGCCCATCTTGTTTAATATCTTTATTGATGATGTACATGAGGGGATTAAACGTACCTTCAGTAAGTTTGCAGATGACACCAAGATGGGAGGTGGTGTCAATCTGCCTGAGGGTAGTGAGGCCCTTCAGAGGGATCTAGATAAGCTGGATCGCTGGGCTGAGGTGAATGGGATGAGGTTCAACAAGGCCAAGTGCCAGGTCGTGCACTTTGGCCACAATAATGCCATGTAGCGCTATAGGCTTGGGGCAGAGTGGCTGGATGACTGTGAAGGGGAAAGGGACCTGGGGGTGTTGGTTGATGCTCGGCTGAATGTGAACCAGCAGTGTGCCCAGGTAGCCAAGAAGGCCAATGCCATCCTGGCCTGCATTAGGAATAGTGTGGCCAGCAGGAGTAGAGAGATAATCATCCCCCCGTACTCAGCACTGGTGAGGCCACACCTTGAGTGTTGTGTTCATTTTTGGGCCCCTCACTACAAGAAAGACATTGAGGCCCTGGAACATGTCCAGAGAAGGGCAACAAAACTGGTGAAGGGCATGGAGCACAAGTCTTATGAGGAGCGGCTGAGGGAGCTGGGATTGTTCAGTCTGGAGAAGAGGAGGCTCGGGGAGACCTCATTGCACTCTACAACTTCCTGAAGGGAGGTTGTGATGAGGAGGGGTTTGGCCTCTTCTCCCAGGCAACAAACAGGACCCAAGGAAATGGCCACAAGCTGTGCCAGGGGAGATTTAGATTAGACATATAAGGAAAAACTTCTTCTCTCAGAGAGTGGTCAGGCACTGGAATGGCCTGCCCAGGGAGGTGGTGGAGTCGCCATCCCTGGCAGTGTTCAAGAGGCGTCTGGATGGGGAGCTACGAGATATGGTTTAGTGGCTTGTGGTAGCAGTGGTGATAGGAGGATGGTTGGGCTAGATGATCTTGTAGGTCCTTTCCAACAGTGTGATTCTATGATTCATAAATTAAGAGTGTGAGATAAATAAGTTACGATGTAGACATAATAGCATATGAAGTCTTAAGACCTGACCTAGTGCATTGCTTTACTCACAAGAACATCCCCATGGACTTTTGTAGCATCAAAAATTGGAGTTCCTAAGCAAGATTTACATAGAATTCAAGCATCTGTAACTGAAACTGAACTTCTGAACATCTCTGCTCAGTTTTCTATCCCAAGAAATGCCCGTTTTCTTCAGAAGCTTGAACTGTTTCTATAAACACCCGTAAGTTTCTTACTTTTAGAAGAGTCGAGTAGCTCAGCATTTGAGAGCGCTAATGAAATTGATCGACTTGACAATTCTCCCTCAACCTCTGCTGAAAGATGTTCACCTTCTCAGAGAAAGTGTACAAGATTAGACCGAAAATCAAATGCAGTGGTGGATGCTACTTCTGAGAGTTTGTGCTCAATATTTATCTACTAGCTTAGAAATTTAAATACCAACTTGAGATATGAGACTATCAAATCAGTTTTCTCACCCAAAAGTTTAAACCTGCATGTGCCATTATATGCTGGAGCATATTTCCTACCAGATCATTTAGACCTGTGAACTGTTTTTCTCAAAGTGAAAAGCAAGTGCAACTGTGTCTTTGTACGCTAATGATTTAGTCAGACTATTCAAAGGAGGAATCTTGTACTCCAGTCTGTGTTTAAGGATATAAATTTTATTTTAAACAGTTTTGGACGCAATGCTTATAATTCTTGTTAAAGTTATTTCATTGTTATAGATCATGTTATTTTAGGAAGGCAGATTGAATATCTAATTTATGATAGCTTCATGTGTTTGTTTCATAAATCGTTTTTGTAAAAGAAAACCTTGTGCTGGAAGATCAAATGGTACCCAATTTATCTGGTAGTGCCAAAGTAGCTCTTAAATTCACAGCTGCGTATCTCAGCCTATGTCCCTTGTCTTTAGTAAATGCATTTATTTTATAGTGACAAAAAATTGAGTAGGTGCTGCAAGACAAGGCTTCCCTTCCACAGGTGAAAAGCCGCTTAGCAACAAATATATTTCCTCTCTTTTAATGAATCTTGCTTTCTTCTCCATACCATCACATCCTGCACTTCTAAACTGAAAAAGTAAAAATTTATTGTATTTCCAAGAGTGTTACAGAGAAGACACCGTGCTAGGAGATGTGCTTGCAGTCCTTTTCAGTGCAAGTTAGAATTGGAACTACCATCCAACACAGAGGGGGCTTTCATCTCAGTCATTTAGGCAAAACAGATCTAAGCACTGTTTTCTCCTCTGACACTCATACTCTTAAGATCATCACCCTCTGAGTGAAAAACCTCCTCCTAATATCTAAACTAAACCTGTCATAGTTTAAAAACATTCCCTCTTGTCCTATCACTGTCCACCCTTGTATACAGCTGTACCCCCTCCTGTTTACATGCTCCCTTCAAGTACTGGAAGGCCACAGTGAGGTCTCCCTGGAGCCTTCTCTTCTCTAAGCTAAACAAGCCCAGTTCCCTCAACCTTTCTTCATAGGAGAGGTGCTCCAGCCCTCTGATCATCACACAGAAGTGCATAGGAAGCAAAGGTGTGTCACTGAATTCCTCCATGTGGAAAAAATGCCACGTATTGACATTCACTGATGCTAAATGTATATGTATATCAAATAGTGGATGTGAGCACAGTGAGGTCATGGGTGTTGTGTTTAAGCAGTGGTGACAGCAGCATGAAAGATGAAGCCATGTTCCAGATGGCCAAGCACAACTGTCACGCCACAAGATGTAGAGTGTCTTGACCAGCTCATCTGCACAAATCAGTGGATTATGTCCACAGAGCTGTGTACAGAGCTGAATACCAGCTTCAGAGTGTTGGAAACAATTGGAATATCACAAAGTTTGTGCCAGGTGGACTCCATGAATGTTCACCCAAGAATGGAAAGAACTCCATATTCAAGTTTTTCAGGGCCTTTTAAACCAATACAAGGCTGAAGGTGACAGTTTCCTGGACCGCATCGTTACCGATGACGAGATGCGATGTCACCACTGTGAGTTAGAGTCAAAATGGCACTCCATGGTGTGGCAACATGAGAATTTCCCATGGAAGAAAATATTCAAGATGCAGCCTTCAATGGCTAGAGTGATGTGCACTGTCTTTTGGGATAAGAAAGGGGTGATCCTTCTGGATTTCCTGGAACCTGTCCAAACCGTCAGCCCTGATCATGACATCATGATACTGACTAAGCTGAGGGCTTGAACTTCCAGAGTCCGGCCTGAGAAGAAGACAGCCTTTCTCTTACAGTAATGCCAGACTCCATACCAGTTTGGTGATTGTGGTGCGCATTCCCAATCTTGGCTGGACTGTCCTACCACACCTACCATATGGTCTAGACTTGGTGCCTTCTGACTTCGATCTGTTCAGACCAATGAGAGACACGCTACACGGGCATCATTTTTCTAGCAGTGACACTATCATAACAGCTGTGAAACAGTAGATTACCTCTACTGGTGCAGGTCTTTACGAGCACAGCATGCAGTTTGTTGCTGGTGAAAATGCATAGCTAATAGTGGTATTTATGTTGAAAAAGAGTGCTTCGTAGTGTAATTTGTTCCATCAATGAGTGTTATTGTGCTTTTTGGATCTATTGTATTTTCCATGGAAATAAATAGGAGGCATTACCTTTGGAGTGACCTACGTATAGTCCACTTCTAGACTCTTGTATGTTCAATCATTATCGTAATTAATGCACAAATGAATTAGAAAATCAGTGTAGTACAAACAAATTTAACATTCACAGTTGAAAATCTTTTTTAATTCTTGGATTTCACGCCTTCATCATTCTTTAATATAATATTTAAAATTTCTTTAACAATTCAGTGTAATCATATAGTAAATTAATTCTCTCAGAACTGGAGTTCTGCATGGTGTAGGAATCTTTTATTATTTTCAAATATTGAATTAATCTAGTTCTGAATTTCAGGAAAAAAAATGATGTAAAAATAATCTCAAATAAAATCTGAATTAGAAATAGACAAATCTATTAAAGCCATGAGCTTATTTGGTCTTTCACTGGCAGCCTTACGTTATTAATTAAAACCATAATTGATTATCTTCCTGCTTGCCAAATATACCTTTGCAGTCCAAGTTTTAATTAAATATTTCTTATTTGCATTCTCTTCTTCCTTAATAGGAGAAACTAATACCGTCTGTGGATCTAGCAGTGATCTAGAAAGGGAAGTCTGACATTCTGGGCAATCAAAGACTTAGGCAATCAAGTTTTTATGTGACCCTTTTGCTGATTTTGAAATGAGTTAAGCTTGCATGATATTACAGAAAGCTAGGTAGTTTGAGAATTTGATACTGTGGATTTTCAAGCTGCTTGAAGAATCCGCAGAGCCTTTTGACAGGAACAAACTTGCAAAAACAACTTATGTTAAAAAAGAACATGGAAAGGCTTTTGATTCTCACATATGAATTTTCTTAAATGCATAGTTAGAAAATGTCTTATTCCTTGACCAACTGCAACACTAAGTGTGTGTTTTTATATTGTCCACGGAAATTATGGTTTTTTTCTTGCTTTTTTTTTTTCTTTTTCCCATTCTAGTCCATCTGTGTTTATTTCTAGTCAGTCTATGGTTATATAATCGTAGTGTGTATGCCCTGGGGTCTTGTTGTCACTACTTATTGCAGTTATTATTCAGACATGATTGTGGAAGTTTAGACAGTATATTCTTAACAACAAAATCTTGTAGTTATCTTTTAAGGGGAAACTGAGCTGTGCATCTTCATGTCAGATTCAAGTTCATTGGCACATGGGACCTCTCATAGGGCTTTTTATTTCAACAGCTGTGTTAATCAGTAATTTGTATAGCATTAGAAATAGAAATTCAAGCTTTTCAGTTTGTTGGTAGTTAATCATACACTTTTTTACCTACCATAACGTTTTTCTCAGCTTCGGTATTTTCTCTTGTTCTGCATCTCTTCATTTTCAACATTAATTTTGGGGAAAAACCTCAGATTTGTCCCAGGGTTTTTGGGAGGTCTCCCCCAAGAAAATAATGCAGCTGAAAGCCCAGCTGAAGTGCCTGTATACCAATCTACACAAGCATGGGAAATAAGCAGGAGGAATTGGAAACCATGCTCCAATTGGTAAACTCCGATTGGTAAAAAAGGATCCAACCTTAATGCTATCGTGGAAACATGGTGGGATGACTCACATAGCTGGAATATCATGATTGAGTGCTGTAAGCTTTTTAGAAGGGATAGACAAGGTAGGAGGGGTTCGGGAATTGCCTTCTATGTTAAGAAGTGGATAGGCTGCGAAGAGCTGCCCCTGAGAAACTCTCATGAGCAGGTTGAGAGCTTGTGGATTGAAATTAGGACTTAGACCAATAAAGGGCATCTAGTAGTTGTAGTCTACTACAAGCCAGCTGATCAAGAGGAGCCTGTTGACAAGGCCTTTTTGCTTCAGCTGCAAAGAGGTGTAGCACTCGCAAACTCTCATCCTGGTGAGGGATTTCAGGAACATTGATATCTGCTGGAATAGTCTTCAGATTGGTGCTCTTCAAGGCCTTTATCAGTGACGTAGATGGTGGGATTGAGTGCATCCGCAGCAAGTTTGCTGATGACATCTATCAGAATGGTGCAGCTGATACAACAGAAGGGAAGGATTGCCATCCAGAGAGACCTGGACACACTCAAAAAGTGGATACTCAAGAACCTAATGAGTTTTAACAAGGCCAAGTGCGAGGTGCTGCGCTTGGGTCGAGGCAGTCAGCGATACGAGTACAGACTGGGAGAAGAAATCATTGAGAGCAGCACTGCAATAAAGGCCTTGGAGGTCCTGATGGCCAAAAAGCTGGACATGAGCCAGCAGCGTGTGTTTGTGGCCCTGAAGGCCAACAGTATCCTGGGCTGCATCAAAAGAGTAATGGCCAGCAGGGAGAGAGAGGTGATTGTCCCCCTCTATTCTGCCCTTGTGAGACCCCATCTGGAGTATTGCGTCCCAACCTGGGGCCCCCACTACAGGAAGGATGAAGAGCTGTTGGAGTGGTTCCAGAGGAGGGCCACTAAGATGATCAGAGGGCTGGAGCCACCTCTCCTACGAAGAAGGGTTGAGGGATTTGGACTTGTTTAGCTTGGAGAAGAGAAGGCTCCAGTGAGACCTCACTGCAATTTTCCAGTACTTGAAAGCTTATGAGCAGAAGGGGGACTGACTTTTTACATGGTCTGATAGTGATAGGGCAAGGGAAACCCTCCAACCTAACCAACCAACCTCTGATTCTCTGCTTCTGTCTACCTCCAATCTCTTGAAAACTGTAGAGGTGACTGTCCAGTTTTATGACTTTGTATGAGGCCAAACATTACCAGAAGATCAATATCCCATGACCTTTTTGGAGGACTTACTGTTATTTTTTTTTAAAAGATGGACTAAAATCTTTATTGCTAATTCTTTTTTTTTTTTTTTTTTTTTTTTTCAGTTAAAAAATGTATTCAAGTGGCACTGTAAGATTTGCTGGTTTGTAATTTCCCAAATCATCCAAATGTTGCATATGTATCTTATAAACTTCATAGTAATTTCCTTGAATACTGACCGTTGGTTTCTGAACCTATGTTTCTGATATCCTGATCTCTGATAACACATGAAAACAAGGCGTGCATAAGGGATGCACTCTGTTAAAAGCTGAATCAAAAACATTATGTATACTTTTTTTTAATATTCTTGATTGATTTTTTTCCTGTTGCCCTGGGTAACCCAAGATGTTCGTGAGGTTTTCTCCTTGTTATTGTTTTGCAAGCTTCTCATTTCCAATGTGATTAAAATATTGCACTTTTTTCTTTTAGCCCTTTTAATACTCTGAACCTCAGTGTAAATCTCTAATGTGGACTCTAATGAGTCGAATGTGATTATTCCAGCTGGATGTTGTACTTTCCACCTCCACATAGCTTGACTGCATTTTCCTCCAAGTTTTGTTCTCCTCATTAAAATAAAATATTTGGAGAAGAAAAGATATTTGCTTTCTATTATAATGGGCAAGAAGTTATATTAAAAATTGGTTTTGCATAAAGAAGTTTTGGCTGTTAGCCTGGCTGCTGTTCTTATAGAATCTCCTTTGTAAATGTTTTCTCCTGTCTTGTGCCAGGGCTTGAAAAACTAAGAGATACATTTTATTAACCCGTGCCAATAGGTCTAACACCAAACAAAAAGTAAGGAATTATGTAGTCTTGCTGGTTCTCAGTCATGTTTGTGTTTAAGCCTAAGTTAAAATATTCTTGAGAAGTGTCACATATAAAGGATGACAAAATTCATTAATTTTTAAGGCTTTAATTTTGCATTTGCAGCTTTGCACTAACTTGCAAACAGAACAGTTCTAAAACAGTATTTTGTAATCTGGGCAGATATTAATTAAAATTGAAAAAAACAATACTATATAATGGGAACAAAGCAGTACCTCTTAGCAAGGCCTTTAATCAGAAAGTATCAAAGTAATTGAGATGACTGTTGGTAGAGCTATGCCTGTTTTTACTGGTGAGGATATGGAGGCACTGAGTAGTACAGTTATTTGATCCAGTCTTTAATGAGAGATGGGTAAAGAGCACAAGCTCTTTGATTTCTAGTTTGGAACTTTAGCCACAGCTATTTTGACGACATTTATCTTGAAGGTTTATATATACATGTTTCTGTTGATAGTCTTAAGTGATGCCTTCCAGATCAGAAGGAATTCAGGACTGATTCCCTTAGTCTTTCACCTTGTGCTGCCATAAGAGCAGCTTAACAGAGTGATGTGTTAAGGGTGAGTGAAGTACATCCTGTATCTTGTTTTCCCCAGATACTTACTGTTGTTGAGGCTTAATCCATAGTGATTGGTTACATATTACAATAATTGGACAGAATATGTAGGATAAATGGAAATTGTTCCCAGATTTTGAGCACTCTGATCGCACACATAGGCATTTGTTCTTCTGCATACAGAAATACTGTATAAAATCCCAGGATGCATAGATTGGATGTGCAGGTTACTCAAATGTCAGAGGAGACTACAAAAATTTAATTGCCCAGTATGTCACTGTGCATTATTTTAGTTCATATCTGAAATGAGAAAGAAGGAAGAAACAGTATTCACACAAAGGGAGGAGATAAGAAGATATTTTTGGCAGTTGTACACTTCCAGATTGTCTTTGCTTTTTGAGGGAGGGTCTGGGAAAATGCTGTGTAATGTGGTCACCTGTCAGGAAAATTACCACTTGTCTCCAGTGTTGAGCTTAGCTTTTTGGAATGTTAAAAGAGCAGAAAAATAGTGTTATCACTGTAAGTGAGAAAAGTCGATGGCATGATCATTTTAATAGTTGCAAACTATTTATTACTTGGTGAATAAAAGATCAAATATATTGTTTATACTTCGTATCAGAATATCAAACTCTCAGGTAGACAGAAGTGGATCTTGATATCTGTCTGTATGTTAGTTTTTAAGCTCTATAAGCCTACATTTTAAAAACCTCATTTTAAATTTCTTTTTAACACTCATTTCAACCAGTTGCAGGTTTTAATCAGCGTTGCTTAAGGGTTCAGGCAACTATCAACCTTATCTTATCCATATTGTAGAATCCCATTATTTGTTTCTTAACAACTTTTTCCCAAACAGAAGCTGCTAGGTTCTCCCTTGCCACTTCCCCTCTGTCACTGCCCTCCAGTAGCACATTGCCATTACCACCATTGTCAGTAGAGAATCCTCAAACTACTCAGTGTGAATCACATCTTAAATGACTACTGTTAAGGGCAGGTCCTCCTCTTGCTTGTCTCCAGCTGTGTTTTGTCCATATTTTCAGTCTCTTGGGCAATCTCCCCTGCCAGTAAATGACAAAATGTATCAGGTACTCCACATTATAGAACCCAGGGATACTTCTTCAGTTCTGCAAAACTTCAGAAAATCAGTGTGCGTTTTTCCATAGCTGTGCACACATGATGTTTCTTATAACTTCTGGACTGGAAGTCATCACACTGTCTATCTGGCTATTCTAACAAGGGAAGACAACTAGGAGAGAGAGAGAAGCTGAGATGTCATCATCTCAGGATGAGGACACTACTTCTAAAGACTGCTGCTGGTGAATATTGTACTGCTATAACAGGAAATCTAATATTCACTTCCAGGATCTTCACACTATCTAGTTTCCATGTAATGCAGTATTTCTGCTGTTGAACAAATCTGCAGCTGCATCACTGCTTCCTCTCAGTTTCAGCTGATAGATTTTAAGCTAGTTTAGCCCTGATTTTCCTCTGCTACCGTCCACAGCAGAATATATACATTTATATACATTGATGTATATAGCTGTACACAAAGTATTTGTGATTACACAAAGTAATGCAATGACTAGTTTATGTTAAATGCAGAACTTGAAGACCTGGCTGTCATATAGCTGTGTCTTTTACTTGCAATTGAAGAATAACGCTGAAATGGTCAGATGGTTGGACTTGATGGTCTTTTCAGATTATTCTTCCAGCTGGACTATTCTAGTCTGTTCTGTTCTATTCTATTCTGTTCTGTTCTTCCTCTGACAGATGTAACTATTGCTAACGATGGAACATTGTTAAAAAAAACACTGATTTTAAATTTTCCTTTAATGAAATTAAATCAGGGGATGGAGGATAAATACTGTCTTACTTGGACTGTTCCCTGTCTCCAATAACTGCTAGAATACTCTCGCACTTCCAAGTATATTAAAGTAGTTTTTATAAAAAGTTTAAAAACTCACGGGGTGTAGCTACAGTGCAGACCCCACCAGCTTTGGACATACCTGAGTTCGGTGCGCAGTATACAGTTGTGACAGAAAAGACCACAGTGAATGAACTCACATTCTACCTGGAAATGTTGTTTTGTGTCTGCAAGTCAGCCCATAGAGATTGTCACACTGCTGCAGGTAACACTGTGATAACACTAACTCAGTAGGTGCGCCTTGTGGGCTCACTGTGAATTACCTGCCTGAGTTGAAGTCGTGTCCTTGCCAGCTGTATGATTGTCTTTTTGTAACTAGAGACTCTGCTCTTTTCACTTTACAGTAACTCATAAATATTTAAGATAATTTTTGAGCAATTAGTGCTGCTTCTGCTCTAGAAGTTTTGAATTTGTTATGCGCAGTGGCTTTCATAATGTGTCATCTTAATTGACTTCAGTCAGCTTGGCAGAGAAAAAGCAGTAAAACTGAAAACATGTAAGACTGCAGTTTTCTAGGTGCATGGATAATGTGTGATGTTAATTCTAATCTCTTTTAATGAAAAAAGGCTTACTCCACTCTATTCTTAACCTGAAAATATGCTAACATATCCATTGCATCATAAGAAGCACTTTACACGTGATTTACCTTGGTTTGCAGCTCACTGAATAGCAGCTGACTGGGTACCATACTACTGCTTTCTATTTATGGAGTGACTTTACACTTGAATGCAGTCTGTTTCATGATGCTTAAAGACAAACAACCCTTTACGACTATTAAAATGTTAAAAAAAAATATGTTGGGCTAGAAATCTCTGTTTCCACTTTTTTTTTTTTTTTTTTTCCCCTTCAAAGATGTAGTCATTGTGTATTTCATATTCATTCATTGTGCATGACTTATCAGACTGAAGTGGCTTGTGGAGAGGAAAAGCAGTCCCAAGATAAAATACTGGGAGCAGTACTGAAACAAGCCTGATGCTGATTTATTTTTAAAAATTCACATCAGAGAGCCATTTAGGGGAATGATTTTTTCTGACCGTGGGCAATCTTTTTTTTTTTTTTTAACAAGTTGGGAAGAACATCTGTTTTGTTTATCCATAATAGTTCTCTTAGAATGTGATCATACATACTTGTCATACTTCCTGGAAATCTTGAGGATTCATGCATTACTGAGTTCTTGCCCTGCATCTGAGGTTGGCTATTATGTCTCTCTAGAGAAGATTACCTGCCAAGGCTGGGAGCCAGCCAGGTAACTGGAGATGGTGAGGTGTGCTGTACTCATGGATTGGGTCAGGAATGGTGGAGGAGCGGTGCTGCAGTTCCAGAGAATGCTCTTTCCACCTCTACTTTTTCTTATTAGAGCCTCCATTTGCCTCTTCTTTTTGTTGTCTTTTTTTTTCTTTTTCTTTTCATATGTGTTGAGGGGATCTTAGGAGTGGATTCCTTTCTAGTGCCTTCACAGTGTAGTTTAGAAAAAAACAAAAACACTGAAACTGGAATTATTTCACTTCAGACTCAGCTGATGTCCAGGGTCCAAAGTTCCTGAGAATATGCAGATCCAGTTATTTTGTTCTGTAACTGGATTTCCCTTACAATGCCTATTGCAGAATTCAGGGTCACAATAACTCAAGATAAGCAATTTCTTTTAACATAAACCAGAATATACTATGCCACAGTGAATATTTTCTTCTACATATATACTTGATATACCTGACAAAATTTCCAGTTCCCATCGTTTAGATTAACTTAAGCTGAAAGTTGCAGAAGAAAATAAAACCTTGCAGCAAAATATGTGTTCTCTTGTTTTACTGCTTTAGTGTGTTCAGAGCCAACTCAAACATTAAATGAAGTCTCTTTTGATATAATCACTTCAAGATATTTTTTCTTTTTTAAGATTCTTCAACCATTAAATTTGTGTGACAGGTTGTAGATTTGCCTAAAGCTTTGGACCTCGCTCTGTCTTCCTTGAACTTGTTTGATGTGCCATACAGTGCAAGCTTTGCTTGAACTTCTAATCTTTTTGTTAGTCTTGTATTGGTAGGATGTATCTCTGTTGAATCTGTTCACCAAAACGTTTTTGTTGTTGTTGTTGTTGTTGGTTTTTTTTTTTCTGTGCTTATGTAAGCAGTGTAGGGGATAAGAAAAAGTAAAAGGTTGTTCATCTGCTTACAAACTCTCCCTTCAGACAAGGTATTAATTTACAGTCTTCTCCATTGTAAAATGTCATTAGTGATAGGAAATAAGATTAATACGGAATTGATTGCTAGCTGTTTTTATTGCTGACTTTCTGCTTTTTATATACTGTGTTGTTAAATAGAGCAGTTCCACTTTCGATTCCAAATAGCAGTTTGCCACCATCTTCCGAACAGTGTTGTCTGCAGGAGTTACCTCGTTAATTTTGTTTCAAATGATACCTTAGTTGTAAGTTTTGACTGTTGCATTCAGATGTTATGGAAGACTGTGATTGTTCCCTTCATAATGCTGATAGTTATTTACATAAATATCTTTAATTGCTTTTTTTGCTCTATTGTTTGATTACCATCAAATAATACAGATAACCCAGAAACTCACATGTAATTTAAAATCAATGTTTTTAGTATTTGCCTGTGTCTGTATTTTCCATTCTCCTCTCCCTTTGCACTTTTGCGTCCCGGTGCTTTGTGGAATTGTCCTGGATATAGAGCCGTCAACATTTTGCAATGCACAACCAGATAGAAATTAATCTTGACATCAGTCCTGAATCAGTTAAAATCAGGAACCCATGGGGCAAATATTGCATGTGTACAAATTGTTTACAGCTTCTGTGTGGTCGGTGATGATAATAAAAGTAGAAAAAAGGTCCTGGGAAGTAAGCCATGCAGAGAATTGCTCTTTAATTTTGACAGTATATTGGCTGCTGCTTGATCTTCACAAAGGCTAGAAAAATAAAGTACAGTTCTTTCTAAAAAATTACAGTCAGTGGCTGAGACAGATGCTCTTTGGAATGACATTTAATGATATGTGGCATTCAAGTAGTCAAAATGTTTTTTCATATGTCAACTATTCCTCATTCTATTTAGCTGATTTTGGCAGATCTTACTGTATTTCTGATAACTTGTCACGGGAAAGTGTTCTGACTTTTGTCTTTGCTTTGTCCTGTTTTCTTTCACTGCTGCCTATCTGTAAGTGAACTCTTTTCTCTTATGAGCATGATTTTATGTGTACATATCCACTCTTTGGTGAGTGGTTGTTTTTAAAGCATCTCCATAGAATGGAGTGTTTGTAAAACACCCAGATATCACTATTTGTGCTTCTGTGTCTATTATTTCCATATTGTAGTTTCATTATTGTTCATGGAAGCCTTTTATACAGAGAGAGTTCTCAGTCAAGATAATGTTTGAATTGCTAAAAAACAGGTGAGTTTTATCAGTCAGACATCATTTTAGTTTAACAAAGATTAGAAATGAGGAGATGTAACAGATTTACAACATCCATATGTATACAAATCAACTTAACAAAATATGAATGGAACAGAGCAAGTATTAAGGTATCTTTTAACTTTAAAGGTGGCTTAAATTCAAAAATTCTGTGTTGAAACAACTTTCAAGTCCTGTTTCTTGAATCCTAAAAGGTTACTGACCTTAAATCGTCTAAGGTCACTGAATTACTTATGTTATACTAATGTTGCTTCAGCCGACTGTGCCAGAGAGCTTCCTGAGTACATGCGCTTGCATCCTCAGAATGTAGGATGTGTGTTATCTAAGACAACAGCTTTGTGCTGCACAAGCAGCAAAGATACCCAAACCAGCCTGCATGATGGAGGTTGTTCTCTAGACTGTAAAGATACGTGAGCGGTAAGAATATGTTCAGGTTCCTAAACAAGCCTTTAAATTTTCATAGAACCAAATCCTTAAGGACTGATAGTCTTTTTTTAACCTGTAGAAGCAGAGTGTTTTTGCTTGCTGTTTTTTTTTTTACCATATTTCATAATAACACAGAGATTTTAGTTAGGTAGGCTTAAGTTCAGAATTATATGAACAAGGCTGTGTCGTACACCTGGTTACTGTCTTTTTTTCCAAACCATTATTTATGACAGTATCTTTTTGCCAGTTTCAAATTTTCAACAACTAAAATTTTTTTTCACTTTCTTATTTTAGTTGTGAGAACTAGTGACTCGGTGGGCAATAGAAAAACATCCATCTCAAAGAATGCTTGTTGGACTCCAAGTAATGGAGCATCTTGTTTTTTCAAGTAGTGTTATCTTGCTCTTTGTATCTGTTGTAGTTTCCAATGAAATGAATCAGAGGCACTACTTTTGGAGCAGCCTACATGACATGAGACAAAGGATGTGATTTACAAGCTCTAGAATTCTGTAGGAATGTATGCAGTGGTATCTGAAAATGAACAACCTTTGTGGATAGAGCTGAAAGCCAAACCAGGCACCACTTTTTCACTCCTTCTGCGGAGAGTGAGACTTGGAATATTCCTTTCTGTTTACCACTCCCAGGTTATGTCTGAATGAGCTAAATGCATCTCTTCAAAACAAAGCCTGGGAATTTTGTGTCTAAGTTTGCTCCTGGGTATTATTTTACTTAGCAAAGTAGATGCAGTAACCTGCTTTCCAAGGGCGCCTTACATTCTGGACCATTTCCATATTATCTACTTAATTTATATTCTCCTGGATTTAAAAAAATAAAAATGTATTTGATGACAGTTGTTTGTAAGAACCATCAGCCTGGTTACCTAAAGATACATACCTAATTAACCGAGAGTTTTGTCTACTATGGAAATGTCACTGAAACTTTTTTCCTGGGACCAGGCACCTTAATTAAAGACTCTGCTTGTCAGCCAGGTGCTCTTGTCCAGTATGGATTTTTTTTTTTTTTTCCATTACTGAATTACAAAGGCCATTATTCAGCGTACTAATTCAGTGTAAATATTACACAAGGTCTCTTATGAAGGGTACCAAAGATCATGAATTTATGCATATCTTCTCAAATGATTGTTGAGAGATCATATTAATACATGAGCATTTTATATATTATGCATTAATTTTTACATTATTGGTAAGACGTAAGAATTTAGAATTCAGCCTTTCTCACCGCTTCCCCGTATTATTCTCACTGAAAAGTACTGGCTTTGTTCCATGTCTCCAATTTGTTCTTCTCCAAGTTCAGCTTCCAGCAATTGCTTCTTATTATGGCTTTCTCAGATCAAGGAGCTTTGTAGTAGCTGTATTTTTTTCTTCTTGATTTTTTCTTCTTGTTCCATAGACAGTAGGCAAAACTTCTCAGTCTTCTTTTTGATAAACATTACTGATAGTTTATATAATCTCTTCGTCCTTGATTCTGTTATTCACATACAAGAAGAGGAAATGTGCAGATTTTAGACCTGCCCAAAATATCCATTTAATAGTGTCTCTAATCAAATTATCACATATCGAAAGATCATAATAGCTTTTTAGAAGTAGTTCATAGTGAAGAAGTAGTTCATGTGTGCCATGATTCCTGAATCAGTCACTCTTTTTCAGTATTCAGCCCTCAGTTTTATTTGCATGGGCCACAGGTTTTGGAATTAAGCAGGACTGATTTTCCTCCTTTTTACGTGTCCTTAAAAAAATAAATAAATAAAATTGTGTTACTTGCGCTTTAGTGCAAGTACTTGTTACTTTAGCAGCTGTAGTTTAAATTTCAAGTAGCTTAAGAAATTTATGAATAACCTTGGGCTAAGTAACCCTGTGGAGTTACCCCTCTAGAGGCATAATCTCTCTGATGACAGAAGGAATCTCATGAAATTATCTGATGCTTTCATTTCTACCTAGGAAGCTAGCAAGGTACATTAATGAAGACATTTTGGGACTGCTCAACAATCTCAAAAATTGACTTGTGGTATTCTTGTGTTAAATGGGAAACATAGAGATGATACGAAGTTTATAAAGTGACTTCAGACAGTTCTGGATGCATTCAGTTCTGCTCTTCCTAGGGCCCTCTGTTTAGGAAGTCATCCTCACTGCTTGGAAGATTTGCTATGGCAGTCATCTGTGTTACGGTTTAGGTATATATATATTTTTTTATAAACACTGGTAATATGCAACACATCAACTGTAAAGGAATATGTAGATTTTGTGGTGTGTTCCACCTCTTTGTTTGGAAGATGCATACAGTAGTCACCTCATTCATTTCAAACTATAACACCTACCCACGCATCAACAAACTGAGATGCTGTTGGCTACTTTACTGTAAGCAAAAATGGAGAGAAACCTAAAACAAACAAACAAACCCACAACCCTCAGTTGCTTGTAGGTATTATCTGTTTGAGGAAATGACTTTATATTGACACAGCTACCCATCTTCCATATCAAAATTTTGTATGACAACAGGATCTGCAGTGTGTGAAGAGGAGAAAGGCTGTGTTTCTCAGTGTCAAATAAGGGAATGATACCATCTTCATGTAAGGCTCTGAATATGGCTTTTAAAGACAGTTCTGCAGCTCACTGTAAGAGTAAGCAGTCTGCACTGGTTGGTGCTGACATCTTAAAAGCAATGTTCAGTCTCTAATTTACGTACTACTATTGAAATAAAATCAGAGTAATTCAAGAACTGCATAACAAAAATCTGTGACCTGTATCAAGTAAAAAATAAAATTCTCATTGCAATAATTCTCCTTTGCCTTAAAAGCTTGTTATGGATCACTTTCGTTCAAATGTAATCATTAACAAACTCATGTTATTAAAGGTATGTCACAGAAAATCAGGAAAGCTGTTCCGTCTTCCAATAATTTGATCATAAACCTTTTGAAGATATTTCAAAGATCCAACTAGCAAATAATTTGATTATGTGAGGCTATTTCCTTTGCTGTTTCCAAGCACAATTTTATCTGATTTAATACCACCAAAAATATACTGCAAAACTTGATATTCATAAACTGTCACAGTCCAAAATGAATCTTGATTATTTTTACTCTTAGTTTCCATGATGGCTTTTTGAGATTCTGTTTAGACCTTTTCTTTTACTGTAGCCCTAGAAGAGTTTAAAATTAGTATTTCACAGCTTAAAATAAGTATCCTTCCTTGAAGTTCTTAGATCTTAAGAGCGACATCCATCATACAGCTTCTGAATACAGTTTTGTAGGCAAGCTGCAATAAATCAGTGCCTCATTCAGAATTGTATGGTCTCAAGGGAATATTTGGAAGTTCTCTCAATGAGTTAATGTACAATTAATAGACTGTTGTCCATATATACATTACTTAATGGCAGTACTATATCCTATGAAGTATTAAGATACTTATATAATTAGACTGAAAAAAAATTGTACACTAATAAGAACAGAAAGCAACTCAGGAAGTGTTTTGTTTTTTTTTTAAAGAATTGCCACACTTGTATCTGCAATTACGATTCTAATTCTATTGTTTGAAAATATGTTAGACATGATCTTTAGTTATATGAATACACAATGTTTTTTTCCAAAGTTATTGTTTGTAGCAACTTTAGAGTTAGCTGACTGCTAAATTTAGGGACAAGCTATGAGTTCAGTAGTTTTATGAAGATCATTTTACTTCTCTGTTATGGTTTAGGTCCTGTTTTCAAATGTTGCAAGGAATACATTGGTGGTTATTGTAATTTTTTAGGGTATTGTTGCTGTTAGTTGCTGCCATTGTAATACTACTGTATGATTTGCAAGGCATGAATGTGGAATGCCTATGGTTTACTTCTAGCCTGAAAAACTTAGATGAGCATAGTCTTCTATCAGTGTAGACTTAATTAGCAGTACCTTCTGGCTGATATTTGAACATCTTAAAAGAGGAGACAAGGAGAGCATTGGTGACAGTGTTGTTTTAGGAGCGTGGCAATCTTAACAACTCTGGTGTACCTGAGCTCTTGTCCTATTCTGTTTCTCTTTTAATTTTTAATAGATGTTTACTTAAATCTCTTTGCTTGATTCCCACTTCCCCATTCTGCAACCCTCAGTCTGTGGAAGGAAATATTGCTACCTGTGCAGCCTGCTGTAGGGGGCCTGCTCTGCGGGGCGGAGGGGGGGGGCGGGGGGCGCAGGGCTCGACTCAAAAAAATCTCTGGAGGTCCTTTCCAGCCCCTACAATTCTGTGATTCTATGATTCACGTAGTTTCTGCAATTTCTAGCCAGGATCTTTGTAATTTCAGTTGTTTAGTAAGTACTCCTACAAGTTCTTTAGGCTCCTAGTATTGCTAATTAAATGACGAAGTTGTCTATGCTTAATCTAGTTGCCGCGTCTCTTTCCTTTTTTAAACAGAAGAGAAAAATGACTGATCCATTGAGTTTTCTTACACTTTCCAGGCAGCCTCAGCAGCATAGTTCTTGCATGGGCCACCTGGCCCAGGAGATAAGGAAAAAGCACATCTCAGGGACTGTATACGAACAAACATTCGTGACTCAGGCATTCTAGAACATTAATGTTTGCATGATGTACAGTATCATTTGCCTGTATATCTGCCAATCTGTTCTGTGCAAAACCACTTTAAATTCAAACCTCTACATTCTTCATTTCAAAGTGTACAGTTACTTGTACAAAAGACAGCCTGTTGTGAAATTCTTTAATTATGACCTTAATATTTAGATGTCAATTTTTTCAAAGCGGTATCCTAGAAACTAAAAGAAATGGGAAAAAAAGCACATTCAACTCTAAACAGCAACAGAACAGAACTAGCAGAAGCACACAACCTTATTGTTGTGTGATAAGCCATCATTTTGGAAAAGTATGTACATGAATTTTAAAATGAGCTTTCTCACAGTTTTGCAAGATGTAGAGGTAGCACTGCTTATTTCATCTCAAGATGCGTAAGCGTTATCACCGTTCTTTCTCCTCAAAGTAGGAAAATAAGAAAGGGCAATGACAGTTGCAAAGATAGGCAACATAATTTAAAAACACTGTCTAATGCTTTATACAAATGCAGAAATGGCAAATGGGCATTTTGACTGCAGCGTACCACCTGAATTATTAAATAGCTGAGGAGTGAAAATGAGAAGAATATTGGCAGGCTTCTTACAAAGTTCATGCAGGGTTTGCCTTTTCCTTAATTGCTGCTCTTTCTAGGGGAAAATGTGTAGATTTTATTAGTTTGTGTCATTGAGTTAGGTTAACTCATTGATTATTATTAGAATGTGTTCTCAAAACAACATTGCAGGAATTGCAGAATCTCCGGTTTGCCCTCTGCTGCTTTCCTTAATAAAGTGGAAATCAAGAAGGCCCATTTTCTCATCTCTGTTTAGCCTTCAATTTGTTCTTATAAATTCCTTATGCTTTACAATCCCTACTTTTGTTGACCAAATTTAACTACTTTGTCTCAAAGGATCATTGGGACTTGAAATGTTTGCCTACTAAAGCCTTGTAATGTTGAACATTTCTGTTCAACTGGAACAACAACAAAAAAGGGTCTGTAGACAATGTTTTCAGTTATTTTCAGATCATAGAATTGCTCAGGTTAGAAAAGACCTCAAACCAACCACAACCTAACCATACTACCCTAACAACCCTCCACTAAATCATGTCCCTGAGCACCACATCCGAACAGGCTTTACACATGCAGGGACGGTGACTCAACCACCTCCCTGGGGAGCCTATTCCAGTGCTTAACAACCCTTTCTGCAAGGAAGCTTTCCGTAAAGAAGCTTTTCTTGATATCCAACCTAAGTTGTGGGTACACAGCAGGTACTCTGAACACTTGCTACCATCATGCACAAAACAAGTGGGATAACTTGCAAAACAGGTAACCGTTACTGTTGGAAAAAATACAGGGTAATATGGAAAAGGAAAATCCTTTTAAAGTACCCAGAGTCTTGGAAGCCTTGAAAATTAAAATGCCTCTTTTGAGATTTTCTTCATTTTTTTACTCCTTCAAATTAAAAATATACCAAAGATAAACAGATCTCTACAGAAAACAAGTGGAAGGAGCTTACTTTTTCTAAAAAACTTCAGTTTATTTCAAGCAGACTCTGTAAGGGACCAAAGAATTCCGATGAATATTTTTTGGACATTTTTCAGAGGATGGAAGGATAAGAGGATGGACTGGGTAACTTTAAGGTCTTTTGATCTGTTTTCTCTGGACTCTACAATTTTTATGTGTATATATTACAAAAACTTAACTTATGCTTAGCTGTATGCAGTTTGAAAAATGACTTAAAATATATTCTCCTAGATCCTCCTGGATACCTTTCTACTCTAATGAAAATCTCAGTTTACATATATTTTGTGGTTTTACTACTTAAATACATTCATTGACACATGCTTGATTTTTCTCTCCTGTATGCATGTTGTATTCAATTCGGCACAATAAATTTATGTCTAGCTTCAGTACAGTCAATGTTTTTCCTAAAATCTTTGACATCCAGTGTGAAAAATAAGAAATCCTATTTTGCTAACTTTTGGATGCTTTAGTTGAATAAGAAGTCGACACATCTTTTCTGCATCCATTGTATTTCCAGTGCACATGATGGCTGAATAATAAATCTGGATTAGGATTAAGTTCAGGGAATTTAGATTCCTGTTATCATACACTCAGTTTTTGAATTTTTACAATCTACAAAAATTATATCAGAAGGTTTTGTTGAGTTTTTTTAGTCTGTGAACTATTACTGGTACAAAAACTAGGTACACATGGTTTCTGAGTACAGAAATTCTTATATTGGTCCAAACAGCTTGCTTGTTCACCAAGTTTGCTCCGCTTTAAAAAAAAAAAAAAAAAAAGAGAATTTTTTAGTTTAACTTAAGGTGTATCAGTTTAGGCACATAAATTGAGAGCTGAAGCAATTCTTGCTTTCTTAGCTTAACAAAGAACAGAATAGAAAGAAGCACTTCAGCAAGTTCATGTTGGTACTATTGATCTGGTTCCTCTTGAGACTAAAGGTCATGCTAACTGCTAAAAAGAGAAAGCATTTGAGCAATAGGCACTGACTTAGGAAGAAGCTGTTATTAGTAGCAGGTTAGTAAACACTGTTGTCTATGCTGTAAGCTGAACTGAGATCGCTGCAGAAATCACTGCTTCTGTTTTATTTCATGGAGTTCAAGAGGCTCACTCTGAGTACTGAACTGAGTAACACAAGTAACGTGGGATTTGGGAAGGAAGGATATAGTTTCTCAATATAGCAGTCATATTGTGTTGGTTTTTATATATGCATAGCTATGTGTAAGCATATACACACATAAGCATATATATCTATACATACATATTTGTATATGTAATATAAAAACATGTAATTCCCAAGGTCTTGTTTCACTCTGAAGATTTGGCAGTGTAATCATATAATGGGATGACAATAGCAGGGTCGCAAAGTCTTCAGCTACAGCAGAAGAGAATGAGCCCAAATGCAGCAGCCACAGATACAAAAATGCAGAAAAAAAAGAGCAACCTACCACTAGAAAACCCTAGGTAGGCAGAGATCTCCAGCAAGAGATACCCTCTCCTCCACTGCCAACTTTTAAATGAGGTCTGGGAAGCGGTGGATCCTTACTCCACCCGTTCCAGTCACTCAAGTACATTGCATACACCTGAGCTCCCCTGGGATGGCCCTACCTTCCCACCAGGCGCTCCATCACTGTTTCAGGTCCTGACTTAGCATTTTCACTACAGGCAGCAATTGAAAAGAGCTTAAGCACTCGTAAAGTGAGGTCACTGTCTTTCAAAATTTGTTTTTGTTTATGCTGGTGGCATCTGAATACCAGAACTAGGCTGATATTTATTTTGTCTGTTTTCTTAAAGTTTTCTGCGCAGCTTAGTTTCATGGTTATAGCTTTAGGTTAGTTCCTTTCTCCATGTGTTAAGAAGATATAAATAAATAAATTGTGTTTGCTAGATTCTCATAAATGAAATGTTCTGTATCCATGGTTGCCTCGGAAGTCTTTTGACTCCCTTTTTCTTTTAGGATTTGTGTTTTCATCTCATTTCCAAGGTTTCTAGAATGTAAGTGTAAGGATTTCCACTGTAATTATTACGCTAGTAACATGTGTATACTAATCAGTCTGACGCAGAGGTTCAGAAGTTCAGAAATAAAATTTCATAAGCAGGCTGTTCTTTGTTCCTGGCTGTTCTCTAGGTTGAAGTATTGTACTTATTTCTTTTCTAGGCTCTTTGGTCAACGTTCTGATAAATGTGCATTTAAATGGTTCAGACAAACGCACACTGACTATACAGAGTGCTGCAGTCGACTTTCGCATTACCCCTGGACTGTCTGATTTTTGCATTGCTTTTTAAAGGAAGTTTCTTTCATTTTCTTGGTATTTTGTGCATTCCAGCCTTTACTAGAACCTACTTTATTGGTTTCCCTGCCCGTTGGTGATTTCATACTTGGTAACGGCATGTAACACTGTGGAATCAGTTTTGTAGTATGATCTCTGCTAGTTAAATACCAATTCTCCGGAGCTTTGAAAGCTCTGACTACTGAATCTGAAGAGTGGAGAAGCAGCACTGAAAACTTATTGCAAGATGAGTCAGATGAAACACACTGAAGGAACATTTTAGGGATTTCTTCAGTTTCTACAGTCGTTGGGAGTAACATCGACGTTTTTCTAGATAAAATTTCTGTCTCTGGAGATTACCGCTACAAGTGTTATGCGTCATGCCACCTCAATTCAGCTCTTTGAAAACTTTGGACGTTCCATAGTCTTCTTTTGTCCTTTACAAAAGAATAAGTTTCATGGTGATTGAGGTAGTGTCTTTACTTTTGAGCAGGCAGTGGCTATATGCCAAATACAGCAGTGAGCACAGTTTACCTTGGTTATTTTTAGATTTTTTATCCAGGCTGGGTGGCTTTTAGTTTTCTAGAACTGTAGAAGAAGCATTTTCTGAACATGAGAAAATGAAATGAGAAGGTGTGGGGTCTATTGGGGATTGCCTGTTTTGGAGGAGCAAGTTAGCATGGGAGGTCTCAGCTTATCTGCTCAACTTACACGTGATTTGTATAGGAAGTCAAGATGTATGAAAGAACGTCAGACAGAACAGGATGGGCCTCTAACATAGGCAGAACTTGACCAGAAGGAGTGGGATCTGTTTTGGCAGAAAAACGGAGCACGGAGCTCTTTTTGGCAAGAGCTTTCTGCACAGCGGAGACCATGGTTAGATATGCTATCCGGGAGGCAGCTGATAGGTGAGCCTGTCCTCCGACTGGGGACATATACTTTAAGCTCCCTGCTCGCACCTGCCTGCGTAAGCTGCCACGCCGTGCTCGTAGGGGTGCGCCACGCTGTTTGCGGCGCCCCCTAGGGGCTGCTTGTGTAATCGCAAGGTGTAACACCTCTGCTCCTGGCCCCGCCCCTGTCGCGTCACGGCCGCTGCCGCGTGGGAGACGATGGGACCCGGCAGCTCCTGCCTGGTGGCAGTTCGGTTGCTCTGCATAAGCGATTCTGTGCTTCAGTGCAGACTGCAACTGCACCAGATCTGTCCAGCTGTAGAGAAGGGGTTGGGGCAATCCTAGATATGTGTACCGGCTGGGAAAACTCCTTAAGAGAAGCCCTGCTGAGGAGGACTTGGGGATTGTGGTAGATGAAAATCTTAACATGAGCCAGCACTGTATGCTTGTGGCTTGGAAGGTGAACAGCATCCTGGGCTACATCAAGAGGGCTGGCCAGCAGAACAAGAGAGGTGATTGTGTCCCCCTCTATACTCTGCACTGCAGAACCACACCCAGGCCTGGGGCCCACAGCACAAGACATGGAGCTCTTGGAGCAAGCCTGGAGGAGGGCCACAAAGATGATCAGAGGGCTGGAGCACCTCTCCTGTGATGAAAGGTTGAGGGACTGGGGCTTGTTTAGCTTGGAGGAAGCTCCAGGAGACCTCATTGCAGCCTTCCAGTACACGAAGACTGCTTATAACCAGAAGGGGGACTCACTCTTTACGTGGTCTGATAATGATAGGACAAGGGGCTTTGAACTAAAAGAGGGTAGGTTTAGGTTAGATGTTAGGAATAAAGTTTTTACTCAGAGGGTGGTGAAATGCTGGAAGAGGTTCCCCAGAGGAGCTGTGGATGCCCCATCCCTGGAGGTTAGCTTGGAGGTGCCCAGGGCAACCTGATCTAGGACTTGACTTAGTGGTTGGCAACTCTGTTCACAGAAGGGGGGTTGGAACTAGTTAATCTTTGGGATCTCTTCCAACCCTAGTCACTTTATCATTCTTTGTTTCTGTAGTATAATTTTACACATTTTCATGTATCTCGTAAGGTATAGAGATGGAACTATGTGCAGCTGCCCGAAGAACTTAATTACATTTTTTTCTTTACTAAAGCCAATGAAAAATAGTAAATAGCTACATATCTTATATATTTAAAACAAAATCTTATTTATCATATGAATAGTGGCATACTATACAAATACCATGTGATAATTAGAAATGAAACACTTGTAAAGATTTCTTGAATGTAATAACTAACTGTAGATATATTAAAAAATCCCATTTGCTTCCCCAAGGTTTTTTCAGTCACGAAATAAAAAAATAAAAATAAATAGGCATTTGTGTGAGATTCCTTATGTTGTTTGCATAACAGTAAATGCGGAGCCTCCTGTAGATGAAGACACAATACATACGTTTGTTTCAGAATATTCATTTTTCCTCCATGCCAACACTTTTCACCAACTGTTGTTGAAAAGTAATGAGTTTTTCAGACACATTTTGCTTCCTTCCCTGGTCTTTAAATGGAATGACTGTTTTGTTTTTTTTTTTTTCTTTCCATTTCAGAGAGTGTTCCACTTGCTGTTACTGTGTGTTTATTCTTTCATCACATGAATTGGTACGTCATTAACATTGTTGCTTTCCTGGGGAAGTGCTAGAATAGACGCTGGTAAAGGGATACCACATGAACAGAGATACTAGGCTGTGACAGTCATGGCAGGCATATGCACCAGGCAAGTTCACATGCACCAGTGTAAGTCTGCTCAAGGGTTTAATGGAGACATCTGTGATTAAAAGGAGGCCAGGCCCTAACCTCTGAGTGTTGAAAGAGTTCCTGAAATTAGTATATCCAGTCAACAGGCATAGCATGGGCAGACTTTGGTCCCTTTTCATGGGTGCACATTTGTAACTAACAGATTTGCCAAGAAATGAAACTGAATTCTGTCCTTCATGTCGCTGCTATCAATGACAGCTTCTATTCAATATGTAAAATATGCTGAAACCAGATACGGGTTCATGAACAATGTCTGGGTTATGAAGACTTGTTCTACACCAGCAGGTGAGAATTTGGAGCAGCTTTTTTTTTTGTCACAAAAGTGTTGTTCGCTTTTGTTTCACAGCCTCATGAGAAAGGTACTGACAGTGTGTTGCAGCAGTGAGAAGTTTGTCTGGCTGCACTAGGAGGTAGTATGTATGTGGTCTTGCAGTACCTGGAGCTGTGTTATCCCCAAACTATTGAGCTTTACAAATTTTAGAGTACTGTGGGAGCACAGCTCAACACAGACCTCTTACAGTATAGCAATGTTGCCACAGCCTCTTGGCTGATTGGCTTATGTTCTTGTGTTGGCAGCAGGAATTCTATAGTTAGTTGCTCTTTCAATCCTATTGCACCAACAGTGTCTCACAGGCATTTATTTTTTTTTTATCCCTAGGCTAAGAAATGTAATTACAAGAGATGCATCACTTCTTGTTTGGTTGTGTTTTGGTAAAGAGTGCTTTTAGACAGCAGAGTCTCCTATTTACTTTGTGGTGGCTCCTTCCAGCGTCCTTGCAAGCTGTATCCCTGTGGGGAAGATTTTCTCCTTGGTGTTCTGTTCAGTCCTCTTAGCCAATGGAAGTTTCCAGCTGTGGGGTCAATAGTAGGGAGTGAGAGACAGCACTCCAGGAGCATGAGGTACAGGCAATTCTAGGGGATGGTAAAGAAAAAAGACTTTGTAAATGCTGAAGATGGGCTGCATAGTGTTAATATGCCTGCTTTGCAGTTGTGGGGATTTTTTCTCATTAAGCTGTATTTGGAGCCACCTTAGTTCCAATAGGTTTGAGTTTTCATCTTTTTTGGTTTTGTTTTTGTTATTTTTTTCTCTTTTCTGTGCACTGAGAAAATTCTAGGAACTGTGAGCTCTCAGGGAGCACTGGACCCCCAGAGAAAAGAGGTGGGAGGATCTGCTGTAATGCGCAGTTGTTCTGGGGCCAAGGCTGTGTTCAGGATTTGAAATTCGCAGGAATAGAGGCAAGGCTATGTTGTGTTCTGTCCTGCCACTCTGGGGGAAGTATCTGAAGAAGCGCTTTCTGCTTTCCACAAGTGTAAGACTTCCTACTCTGCAGTGTTAGGGTAGCATTGCATGATTTAATAGATCTCTTCCTGCTTAGCAGCTACCTCCTTCTGTTCCCTTATCTTCTTCCTAAAGGCAAATGTGGGCTGAAGAATCCTGCTTTTCCTTATCTTTCACAGTTACAAAATTGTCTTCAGGCTCCTCCTAAGTTTCTTACAGCTTCAGACTTTTAAAGAAATTAATCTCATAGTTTAACAGTATTTGTCACCAAGCAGAGTCTTCACAGACTGTGTCAATTTCTGCTTCAGCAACCTTTTCATCATGCACATCTGAAACAGCTTCCAGATCAAGTTCTATATCAGACATCAGAGCTTGGAGAACTAATTTCAGTTCTTACCTGTGTCATTTTAAATGTACTTATGACTTATTATAAGGATAAATTACTGGGTTGAGTGTTCTACTCTGAAAAAAAATTTCTAGATCAGTATGCCCTTTTCTTAAAAAAGAAAAATAGTTGAAATGCATGCTATGAAAAAAAAATTCTCTTCTGAATGCTGCATTTGCGCTAGTCAGCAATCAAATGACATTAACTGGCAGAAAGCATAGATACCTTCATGCTACATGAGAGGCACTGAAAATCAGGACTACAGAAAATACTCTTAATTTCAAAAATCAGGCCGATCTGAAATGTTTTTGCCAAACGGACAGGATCCTTTATTTGTTGTCTGCCTGGAGCTTTTCTCAGATTTTTATTTGTATAACGCAGCTGTTACAGTTAGTGAATCAGCAGCATTTTGTCTGAAGTCCAAGAAATTAATTCCCTGGTATTTTATATATTATGATAATTTGTTATTGAAGGCCAGCGAATTGTCAGCACTTTGTGGGAACTCAGTGTCTAATGAAAAAAAAAACAACCGCTGTTGTTAATGGTTACTAATGTCTTACTTCTTGAAAAAATAGGCTGTTTTTCTTGGGAGACATTTATATTTCAGTGCACAGAAAAGCATTTTTCCTTAAATGTAGTTGCTTTCTTGGAAAGAAATGAATTTAATTTAGTTCTCTAATGATACAATAATAATAATAATATTACTTTTAGGCATAAGTAGTTTTTGTGTGTTTCTCAGTGCTACAGAGAAGGAAGGTTAAATCACAATCACATTCATGAACCATGTAAAGATTTAGACCTCAAAATGACAGGTGCTATTAGGGTTGAGGAAATAATCCCTCGATTTCTTCTTAGTGTTTGTGGGTTTGACTACACTGTAAAACTAGAAGTATTTTCATTAATGAATTTTTAGATTAACAAAGGCATTATACATTGAATACTGTTCCTTGGATGATGCTGTCATAGCATCATTGAATGGCTTGAGTTGGAAGGGACATTAAAACCCAGCCAGTTTTAGCAACCTGCTGTGGGTGGGGCTGCTACCCACAAGATCAGGCTGCCCAGGGCCCCAACCAACCTGGCCCTGAACACCTTCAGGGATGGGACATCCACAGCTTCTCTAGGCAACCCCTTCCAGTGCATTACCACCCTCTGAGTCAAGAATTTTCTCCTGATGTCTAATCTTAATCTACCATCTTTTGGTTTAAAACTATTCTGTCTGGTCCTTTCACTATCAGACTATGTAAAAAGTGGGGCTCCCCCCTATTTGCAAGCTTCTTTAAGCACTGGACTAAGGTAAATGTTTTTTGTTGCCTTCTGCATAGAGGTAGTGCTGGGTTTCATCTCTAGTTAGAAGTCCATTCTTTAATATGATAGAAGTAAGACAGCTGAAATAACTGCGTTTTTCAGCCAGTGTAATCTGAGCGCTCAAAAGCGCTCAGATCTACCTGTCTTTTAAATCATGTAATTTTAGAAGCCGGAGCAGGGGAGAGGAAGAAGAGAACAAAATAATTAACTTTGAAAAATCTGTTACTTGGACATAAATGTCCCTGAAGTTTCCTAAAAATTTATCTGGCAATCTCTCTCTGCTGGCTGCACAATAGTAGAGATTTCAATTATATCAACTAGCTACAGACCATTACTTTTCTGGCAGCCTTCCTGGTTAGAAAGCATACAAGTCTAATTATAGGTGGCAGGCCAAACCACTCCAGAAACTCCAGTACTTTTCTGAGGATCAGCCTCTGCAGTTTACATACTGAGGACTTCATAGCTGCCAACTCACAGCTCAAATTGATCTGTACCTGAAAAAAAGAAGAAAAAAAAAAGTGCAAACAAAAAGAGCTTTTCTTTCCTTCTCATCTGGGGCATACTTACACCCCAGGGACTTAATAATGAAAATATTAGAAGACCTCTGTACGTGGCTGCAGCAAAAGGCCAGTAGATTGCTTTATCCTTAGAGACAAATCCGTGTTCTCTAGATGCAGTTGTTAATTTAGAGAAAGATGGAGGAATAAATACATTTCTTGTGAAGGAACAGAATGAATGCATCATTTTCTTGACAAGAGAACACGATATCTCTCTTATTATTCTGTACCCTAATATAAATGTGATTATTTAGGGAACTGGTTATTTGCTTTACCAATAGGAGTGTGTGTTATTGGTGCTGATGTTTAAAAGTTAGCTGCTTCATTAGCAGTTTAGTTTTTCATCGGTGTCTGAGGTACGTCTGAAATCTACATGAGAACTATGTAACAAGAAGGAAGTAGTAGGGAAACTTTCACTGCTTTCTCTCCTTTCTTTGCCTAGTCTTTTGGTTTTTGTGAAACATGGCTGTAAAAATCCTGATAGATTTACAGGAGAGCTAAAAAACTATGTCTAGGTAGAATGCAGTGAGAGGAACTTTACTGCTTTGTACATTTTCACAGGAAGAAAATGGCTACTTAAAAGATTGTGTGTGTTACCAGAGAAATGTATTAGGGCCTTAGAACTTAAAACTGAAGTCTGACAAATTCAAATTAGAAACTGACTTCAAATTTTAGCAGTGATTGTGGTTAGTCTTTGGAATGAAGTAAAAATGAAGGATGCAGTGTCTTCATTTCTTGAAATCTTTGTGTTTTATTGCCTTTCTGGAAGACAGACTTTTGTTATAAAAGACATTGCAGAGGTCAGAGAAAATCTTTTCATCACCCCCTGGAGTTTCATATACATCTGGGTTGAGAGGGCCTTAACAGAGACAGTGTGACAGACTTCATTGCAGACAACAGTATTACAGAGATTTACTTTTTTGTTTTGAATGTTACAATATGAATTAGACCTGAAACATTTTTAGGGCTTCATACTTCATACTTCTGCTTGATCTACAGTTTTGTACTTAATGAACCAGCAGAAAGAGAAGAGAGATTGTGCCTTTCTATTATTGTAGAGACAAAAGTCATTTTTTTCTGTTATTCACATTTTCCAACAAAGAAGTAAAAGAAGCTAATAGAGAAGAACTAATGGTAAAATGTTCTTTTTGTAACATTAGACAACCAATATTTGACTACTTCTACCTTTTGTAATAATGTAGTATATTGTACAGTGATTTGAAATAAATTCAGTTCTAGAGAAAGTGAGAGAATCTTGGTAAATCAAGTACAAATCTAGTTTAAGTTTAATAGTCTGTCTTGCAAAAAAAAAAAAAAAAGTCAAAACATACCTGAATTAACACAGGACACTTTGGCATACAAAGCACTTGGTGTAGAGCTTGAAATTTGTGAAATCTGACTCAAACAAGGCTTAAAGCAGGAATTCCTCTTATTTATGCTTTTCCACCTGTATTTTTACCAGGCTTGTGATAGTAGGTGGCTACAGCTGCTTAGCTCTTCATTGTTTCCTTCTTTTGATTAGTTTCTTCTCAGGCTGACTGTAGAGCAGTGAAACCAGCATTCAATTGTGACATCTGCATGGTGCTGGAGGAACGCTGTTGCCGGAGATATTGCTGTAGGACAAATATTGGAGTATTCTATATGCAAAGATAATGTCTGTTATTGTAGAGGACATTGAAGCTGCAGTCATTGTCTTGGATTCTCATAGATAAAGCATAATGGATAATGCACTGGTCATCTACAGGTGTGAATATTTTGAAGTCATGAAAAATTTAAGGTATTGCCTGTATTACTTAAAAGCATCAACCCACCACACAAAAATAATTAACCAAAGGAATAACAACAACAGTAAAAACCTTTCTTGCTATATGTCTAGATATCAAAAGTTGTTTTCCTCTTCCAGCTACTATAGACAGTAGTAGTAATGAAGCAGAATATCCAGTATGGAAGGGAATAGGAGATATATAAATCAAATTCTTAACCCATTTTTATTTCTGG
Source organism: Alectoris magna (assembly GCA_030625065.1). Taxonomy (NCBI): domain Eukaryota; kingdom Metazoa; phylum Chordata; class Aves; order Galliformes; family Phasianidae; genus Alectoris; species Alectoris magna. Next base: position 116,955,078 of record CM060560.1, read on the forward strand.
ATCATATCAATTAGCAAATAAATATAAATGGAAATAATGTGCCATGTATACATTTAATCCTCCACCTGAAAGCATGTAAGTCCATGGGGACCAATGGGATTCATGCATCTCAGGGTACTCAGGGAGCTGGTCCATGTCATTGTGAGCCATCTCTCAATTATTTTTCAATGGTCTTGGGTATCTGGAGAGGTCTCAGTTGACTGGAATCTGGCAAATATTGTTCCAACTTTCAGGAAGAGCAAGAAAAAAGAACCTGATAATCACAGGCCTGTCAATCTCACTTCGGTGGCTGGTAAAATTATGGAGAAAATTATGCTGGGAGTTTCAAAAACACCTGAAGGACAGTGAGGTCATTGGTAACAGCCAGTATGAGTTCTTGAGAGGAAGGTCCTGTTTAACTAACTCAATTTCCTTTTATGATAAGGTCACCCATCTAGTTGACCAAGGGAAACCAGTCAACGTTACCTTTTTGGATTTCAGTAAAACTTTTGATGCTGTTTCTCACAATGTCCTTAGGGACAAAATGTCTAGCATACAGCTAGACAAAAACGTAATGCAGTGGGTTAACAATTCATGGGCTGGACCCAAAGGGTTATAGTAAATGGGGTTACATCAGTCTGATGACCAGTCACTAGTGGGGTTTCCCAGGGCTCCATTTTAAGGCCAGTTCTCTTTAATGTTTTCATAAATGACTTAAATGACTATAAGGTATTTGGAATGAGTTTGCTGATGATACTAAATTGGGAGGAGCTATTGTCTCCATAGAGAGTGCAGAAACCTTGCAAAGAGACCTAGACAAATTAGAGAGCTGGAAAAACCACCAGCCACGTGAAGTTTAATAAAAACAAGTGTCAGATTCTGCGCCTGAAAAGGGGCAACCCTTGACTGTACATACAGTCTGGGGAATAAGATGCTGCTCTGCTGAAAGATATTTGGGGGTCTTGGCCAACAGCAAGTTGAACGTGAGTCAGAAGTGTGCCCAGGCAGACAGGAAAGCCAACTGTATCCTGGCGGTGCGTTGAGCACAGCATTGCTAACCAGTTCAGAGGAATGGATGTCTAGCTCTGCATTGTGCTAGTACAGCCTCACCTTGAGTATTGTGTGCAGTTTTGGGCACCACAGTGAAAAGCTCTTAGAGGATGTCCAAAGGAGAGCCACAAAGATGGTGAAGAGTTTAAAGGGGAAGATGTATGAGGAGTGGCTGAGGTCCCATGGTTTGTTCAGCCCAGAGAAGAGAAGATAGAGGGGAGACTTCATCATGGCCTACAGCTTCCTCATGATGGGGAGCATCATGAGGGGCAATGCTGCGCTCTGTTGACTGGGGATATTCTATTATTCTATGATTCTGATGAACAGAAGTCCTTGTACTTTCCAGATTTAGCAAAATGACTATAGTAGCTATACTTGGCAGGTAGACTAAATATAGAAATGAAAGAAAATCAGAAGTGTTCACTGTCATAAATGCAGAAAAAGAGAACAGCTTGACTTGTAAACTGATTGTAACATGCTGTGAATTGATGTTGCAAAAATGAACTGTTCTGAAGAGGATGGGGCATCCTGGTTGCCCAGAGAGGTTGTGGATGCCCCATCCCTGGAGGCATTCAAAGCCAGGCTGGATGTTGGTCTGGGCAGCCTGCTCTGGTGTCTGGCAACCCTGCACATAGCAGGGGGTTGAAACTCGATGGTCATTGTGGTCCTTTTCAACCCAGGCCATTCTAAGATTCTATGATTCTTTGATAAAGCTGGTAGACAACCTTTTCTGTTGTTTAGAGTAAGCTCAGCTTTTAATTTTGGGACTTTAATATTTTACTGATTTGCAAAATAAATGTATGTAATCAATGGCACATATTTGAGTTACTAGGTAGATCAATAATTCAGAGATTTTAACTGTTATTTTATATGTATTATAAAATTAATATTATTTAAATATATTATTGTGGGTTTTTTGTGTTCACTTCTGATACTGTGATTTTACAGTACCATTAACAGTAAGTCGGTCAGATTATTATTGTGCAATGAATATGAACACTGAATATTAGAGTATAAATATCTTTGTGAACTGAATTTAAAATTTACTTTGGTGTGCATGTCTTAAAAAAAAAGTATCATTTTGTTATCAGATTACAGAAGTTTGCTGTGTAACTCTTTGTAGTCAGGGAAATGCAAACTTTAGTCCCAGGAAAAGCTTTGATGTGGTAAATTTAGTTACCTTATTTTTGACAGAATCAGCATGTGACTTGCCTAGGGTAGAGCTACAGCTCCTCCTCTAGTGTTGATTATTTTAAAACAAAACTAAAATCAAACTACAAGAAATATGGGTAGCAAATGTCTAATCTAGAGATTAATATCTGATTAATTAATCTAACTAATCTAATATCTAATGAATTATTATCATTGGCAAATCAGAATTTAGGGGAAAATGTTTCACTGTAGAGTACAACAGCAGAGGTTTTCATACTCATGTGGAAAAATAAGTGCAGATGTTGACTATTAATATGCTGTGTAATCATAGCTTATCATGCAGGAAAGCAGCTGTTGTAGATGCCTATCAGTTTCAACTCTGATGCCTGTCTTTGGCAGAGAGAAGTGTGCAGACCCAGTAAGAGTAAACATTTGTATTCAGACATGGTCAGTTTGACATCATCCCTTTCTAAGGCATTTCATCTCATTCAATTTATTTACAAATGAGGTCAATTTGTCATGCTATGGATTCAGTGCCTTGATGTAAAATGTTTAAACAATGTAACTTCATCAAAGCTGTGACTTGTCACTAGGTTATGAGTATTTCTCATGTTTCAGAGAAACTTGCCAGCAAATTTGGACAAGAAAACCCCCAAGCATTGTTGGTAGCTGTGAGTATATTTTGTCAATATTTGTTTTAATAAATCGATATTCTCAGTAGACCTTCTTTTATAGCTCCTTCTTTACCTATACAGATAATGGCATCTCCCTGCACAAACATAACCTCTGAAGTTACCTTCTCCTTGAAGATTCTGAGTTCTTCCAAAGTACAAAAATTACAAGATGGGAAAATATATAAATATACTTTTGGAATGTTGATGTACTATTGAGCTTCAAGTATTCAAAGTCTTCTGCTTGTATCAAGAAGTTTTGGGAATCATGAGGGGAAACATGACAGTGGGCAGTCCATTTCCGGAATCACCATGATATTTTCCTTCTAAGCAATGTGGTGCTTATACTTATTGAAATCAAATGGAGATAAATACCTCTCTTCCCTTAGACTTTGCTCTGTAAAAACCTTTTGTGTTCATTTCATCTACTTTAAAATTAATCTAAATGCTGGGTGTATGCTGAAATTGAAACTACAGTGGTGGAAAAATAAAACATTGTTTTCCTGTTTAGTAAATTCAGTAGGACAAAAACTAGATCAGGAATGTAGAGATGCAGAAGCAGTGTCTGTACAGAGCTTCTCTTTATATTTTAATTTGCTTTCAATTCTTGAAAACAAAAGAGGACTAAAAAAATGTGATTGTACTGTGAATATTTGTAGGATGGTGTGGAATGAATACAGCATCTGTGTCTGATTGTGCATTCAGTAATGATTGCTCAGGTTTAACAAAATGAAAGCGAACAGTGCATCTCCTTGCTTAACCTCCTGAAGAAGATTTCTGTTTTGACTTTCACATTAGTGGAGAGCCAAAGACTTCATGTAGTGCAGGTCTCATCCTTTCTAGTTCTACCTACAGTTTATGTACCAAAACTTCAGTGTGGCTATACAGTGTTTCAAACTTCTGAAAGTCAGTATGGGAAGAAGCTCACGCAGTTTATGTATGTATGCACAGTTAAGTTGGATTACTCCCTGTTTTGCACTGTATTTCTTTTCTCTGTTTCTTACACGTATTATAGATTTCTTTTAGGATCCCACTTGGACTGTAAAAACTGTCTCTCCCTGAAGAAAACTGTTTATACTGTACTATGCTGTGTCTGCAGCTATCTGAAGTAGATCACAACAGTTGTAGATCTTGACAAAGATTACAGCCGTCATTAAACAAGGCTGGATTGATAGCAATCCAGCCTCAAGATTCTCCACTGTCTCTCTTCATCCTGTAGAGAGAGATTTGGATTATTAGAAGCAACGTATTGCTGTCAGTTACCTAGCATATCCTCAGCATGAAAACTGTGCTTCAGTTGTGGCAGTGTTTTGGTTCTCTCAGATTCTACGAAGCATAATCCTTGGAGGGAGGCAGAGATCTCAATCTTTTTAATTTGAGTTGCCAGGGTCTCTTGATTTTTGTCCAACAAGATCTAGAATTGGGTTATTATGAAACTAATATTGTATGGCAGGTTCTGTAACAGTGTCTTGCTTCACTGAAACGTGCAGATTTTTAGTAAATGGCATGGAAGATCTGGGATCCTAGAGGATACATGCTATGTCTGTTCTATTTCCTGAAGTAAACAGTCTTTTCTTCAAATGCTAACGCTCTTTGGAAGTTATCCAGTACTCACCAACTTTGCTTTCAAATCCTTACTAATTTTTAACCCATGTTAAGTAACGTGTTTGTAAATTTTAATGCACATCAAACATAAATGCTCAATACAGCTGGTATCAAACATAAACGTAGTTTGTAGAAAGTGCTTGGTTAAAGTAGAGAAATCATAGTTCATGTCCATTTACACCAAAAGGACTTCATAAAATACAGCTTAACCAGCTGCTAGTTATGCATTTAATGTAATTTAAATGATTAACTGTTGTCTGTGGTGTACTTTCTTTCAAAATTTGATAGAACAGTTATTTGGCCAACCAGAGGATTATAAAAGTGGTGAAATATAGGTAGTATTTAATCTTTATCTTGCGTTAGATGAAGAGGAATACCTCTTCTATAAAATTCGTTGCTGAAAACTTTTCTTAAAAAAAAAAAAAAAAAGTTGACTGTGATATTTGAGATGCCTTTTAAGATATATACATTTATAATATAATAGTACTGAAGTGCATGTAAAATAAAATCCACCTATATTGTAGTGAGATTTTGTCAAACTCTAAATAATTTTCTAAAACTACAACATTTTTTAAAAATCCTGTTTGTTTATTCAGTTTATTCAGGTACGAGTAGCTTTGTTGCCAGTTGTTGTTTTTTCTATTACTGAAAGCAATTAAGAGTTCCTTTGTGTTTTAAATGTCTCTTCTGAAGAATGAAATTCTAGATTGACGTGCTCCATTATTAAATGTCAAAAATACTGATTTGTAAAAATACTGAGTATTAATATAGGTTAACTGAAATGTTTGGAAACGTTACTCATCTCTTTTTCTGGGGCAGGAATGAAATTACTGCATAATTTAACAAATAAAACTTGCTTTTAATAAGCCACTGAATATGGAGGATTTTTTGTGTTGTACCCAGGGACCTCCTGGAATCATTTAGTACTTAACAGATAATAATAAAACTGAAGCAGATGATGAATTTGTGGAATTGCTGATATCCTGACTAACAAGCTGTGAGCACTTTCCTGTTAAGTTATAAAATTATTTCATAATTTAGACAGCACTGCACTGCCTAAGCAGAATGTGGTGCGTGACATCAGCATCTTTCTTTATTAGCTGGATGAGTACTGAAATGTCTGAATGAAAGTCTTAAAGCGAGTGTTTCTTTTTGCTTATTGATGTTATAAAGTACATTCCTTGGAGCAGTGGAAATGTTAAAGTCCAGCAAATTAAGCTCTAAACCACTTAACAGTTGAAAAGCCTGAGTCAAGATCAGGTGCTGTCATTCTCATTGCATTAGCACCTGTGTATTAGTGATTTGTTTTTTGTTTTATTTTTTTTTTTTCTGAGAGATTGTGTAATGCATCTCTGTAAGGGTTTACCTTGTTATGCATATAACTCTGTTTAAAAAGTTTTGTGCGATGTTGTCCATGGAATTTTTCTGACGTATTACTGAATAAGACTGAAGATGAATCATCACTGGGTATCATCAAGCAGTCCACTTTTATCTTCAGTGCCTTAGGGCTATATGTTTACTGTATCTCTTACTGCTTTTCTCCAGTATAATTGGAGAACTTACAGAATGTTGACTTAATTTGATTTATAAAGTTGAGTACTTACAGTAAATCTGTAAATCAGAATGCAATATTTAACAATTGTGAACTTAACTTGAAACAAAGCAGGTTAGTTATAGAAAGCCTTTACTCTGTGCTTAAAGAACTTCCTTGCTCTTGTCAGGGGGGAATCTTATCACCTGATAAAAGTAAAAAACAAGACATTCTTACTACAGGACTGATGCTTGAGAGCACAAAAATGGCCCGTTTTAATGGCTATACTTAGACCAAACTGGGAGACAAACAGCAGCATATTAAGTGTGGACAGAAAAGCTCATCCTAAAAATCCTTGAACTCCTTAGTTGCTAATGATGTACAGAACTGTGATTGTGTGAAGTACCTGACTTGAATAACTGGTCAGAAGTAAACAGGACAACCTCTAATTATCCCTAAAACGCTGGACAAAGAAGCTTTTCTTCCGTATATCTGTATTAGCTAAGTATATAATGAAACTGTTAGATAAGAGGGAACATTATTTCAGCATCTGTTTTCATCTCCAACAGAATTGGCCATATTTGAAGTCCAGTGGGCTTGGGGATAATATTCAATCTTGTTTCAAAGGTTTCCAGTAATGGCTAATTGCTGTCGCTGTTTAAGAGAGAAAGTGCCATGTGTATTCTCAAGCACTTTCCTGCCACGGATTAAGGTTTAATAGATTATTTTAGTTATATAACTTTCCCATAGCAACTGCAGGAGGAAGTAATATTTGGAAAATGGCTCTCTATTTTTAGAGACATTTAGTTTGACAGGTCTTTTGACCTTTTTTAGAAAGACTTATTAGGTGATTGCTTTTCATCTTATCTTCTGTTCTTACCAGTTATTCTTTCTAACTGGCAGCTGTGAGGAAAATCAGCACCTGGTGATCACTTACAAAATGCTAAAAAATCAGCAACCACTAAAAGAAATCTGTGCTGTTAGAAGATGTGAGAATTCTTTATGGGATATATATGAATGTGAGAATTCATTTGTATTAATCCTATGTAGAACTTATATAGACAGCCTTCCACGTATTGCTTGAAGAGCACAAACAAAACTTCCTAAAACCTCCTCTCAGCCTAGCATCAACGGATGTGGTCAGATATAAATACTAACACAATGGTCATGCTTACCTTTTAAGTTCAGTATTTTTTCAGTATAAAATAGTTGTAGGTAGTTGTATTTTTTTTTATTAGTAACTGTATATACTCTAATCTGCATGTGTGGTGTTATGTACTAGGTATACAGATATGTATGTAGCAAATACTGTGTTAAATATTAATATCTGAAGGCTGTGCAAATAGAAATCAAATATGGCTAAATTAAAGCTACCTGTCTGCTTTCTGTTTTAAGATAATATTAGGCTTCCATCTATGCATATAGATAGCCAGTGGATTGTATATATTACAGACCCCTCTGAAAAGGAATAAGTGGGATAAAATTCAGTTTTAATATCATTTTTCTTTTTATCTGTGTCTCTATATGGTGTTGTGTAGGCACTTAGTTATGGTAAAGTGATTTACTGTCTTTAGGATATTCCAAAATACACAGCCTTCTCATTTGTAGCTCAGTTTAGGTTTCTACAGTCTTCAGCATGTGTTAGGTCCAGAGTTAATCTTTTCCAGTGTGTTCATTCACTCTGTAGCTTTCAACCAGAAGTGATTATAAACCAGCTTTACAGATTTCTCAAAAATAACAGCACTTGTATAATAAATACACTGTTTTTCCTGTTTTTATCTGTTAGTGAGCTTCCTGAAAAAAAAAAAAGGAAGCCTCCTGTAAACACAAATTCTTACTTAATAGAATTTTGTTACTGCCACAAGAAGTACAACCTCAAAATATTGAGCTTTCAAAGTGGCTGCCTAGCAACATAAAGCTTTTGCAGGCTAGCAGCTAAATGGCTCCTTTTTGGAGAAGAATTTAGGGCTAGCTGGTTTCACGCAAATAGCTTGTGTGAAATCATTCCCCTTCATGATATTTGCAAAACGTTGCTGAAGTCATTGCCTCAGGATAACTGTTTTTCACAGTTTGCTTTTCGAGGTTTAGGATTGATTGAAAGCAATCATATAGTGATTGTATCTGTTTTTCATTTCTGGAACTGATGAATTCTAAAAATATCAAAGATATTTTGACATAGTCTTACAAAACATATAGCCCTATGAGTGCTGGTAATGCTTTTCGTTTCTGCAGATATTTTAAGAAATAAAACAGCCCCTAAATTCATTGGAATCAGGAAAATTGAGAAGTGTTGATGTCAATTTGTGTCCAACTTGTACTAATGGTCACTGATATTTTTTGTAGCATTCATCCAGCTATCCAACTGCCATTAAATATTGCCTATCTGTAAGTCTTTTAACCTGGAAGAAACCAAAGTTGCAAATCTTTAAGCCTTTATATATCATAACTGATGTTCTGCTGTTCCTGTGATTGCTGTAATTTGTATGCATGAATGGAGAAATCTATGTCAAGAAAAATAAACAAGGCAGAGGTAATTTTAGACCAAAAGCTCATGCTTATTGGGCGCCCAAATGTTTTTATTTATAAAGCACAGTGCATCTAGCGGTGCTAGGGAGCGGCCAATCAGCAGATAATTCACCTTTTCTTTGCAGAGGAGAAAAAAAGAAGCCTTTATTTGAGCAGCTGGATGAACTCAAGACATAATGAATCTCACTGTAAAACTGAATACTTCTGTATTTAAAACAAACAAGAGAAAAGCAACGCTGAGAATTATTGTTTGATTACACAGTTTGCAGTGAATCCACAGCACACAGAAGGTCATATGTCTATGACTGGGTTTCAGGTCATTTCTAAGAAACTCACTGAGCTCAATTACATGTGGTTAATAGCATGAGGGTTGTGAGGGGGACATTATTTTTTATAAAGCAATTTATAATTCTTAAAAACTATAAAAAGTATGATTGCCCAGTGTGCAAAGGTAATTAATTACGAGTTGCCACACAGAGATCCTTTAAAAAAATAAATTTAAGAAATAATAAAATGCTGTATGCTTTGTATTGTATGAAAGCAGTCAGTGACAAGATTATGTGTGGCTCTGTTTTCCATGCCTTAAAGAAGATTAGAAAAGTTATAAAGCATACAGGGGAAAAAAAAGGATCAGAGCTACCCAAGGTCTAGCGAAACTACTGTGTGACGTGATGCTAATGTAGCCTAGAGTTTTGTGTTTGTAGTTATGAAGGAGATGGATAATATATAGCCTGATCACTGTTTCGAAGTACCTACAGCAGGAAACGTCTGCTAATAGAAAGTTATTTAATTTAGCTTTGAAAGGCATAATGTGATCCAAAAGCTTGAAACTGAATCTGCGTGTATTGATTCTACATATAGCCTGACATTCTTCATAGTGAGGATAATTGAAGGCTGAAGCAATACACTTCAGAAATCATGGATTCTCTGCTGTTTGAAATGTTTAAAGGAAGATACAGTATCTCATAGAAAGAAAAAAAAGTATCTGGAAGCCCATTTGAACTACAGAAATATAGGACTGTGGCATTTACTTTTACCAGAATATGCGCTATCATTAGTATACTGAGAATAAGTGTATGTGAGACTTAAAGGGATTCTAGGAAGGAACAGTAAAACTAAATATTCCAGGATCTGCATATGACTATGTCCGGAGCTGCAAATCTAGATGATAAACTTTGATGCTAAGGCAAGATTATGTCTTCATAGTTGTTATCTTTTGACAAAATCTTTCATTATTTTACATTTTGACAGATAACAACTGACTAGCCTTTAGCTAGCTAGTGACAAGATTGAATCATCTGAGTATTTTATTCACTAGCTATTTAGTTGAATACTTTGTGGCTTTTGAAACTGATAAACCACTCAAATCACTCAAGTCAGCAGCAGGTCTTCTGCAAGAAAATGCTGTCCTATATTCAAATAACACGCTAAACCACAGTTGGTTTATGTAATGGTGTATCACCAGCCCACAAGCATCTGCTCTTAGAGTGCTGCATATTGAGTAGGAACTCAAACATGTTCTAGTCAGTGCAGATCAGATGACAGGACATCCTTCAAGCAGCAGTGCTACTTCTGCTGCACTCCACAGCTGCACTCCCTTATCTGAGGGAGTAGGCAAAAATATTAAAGGCTAGGAGAATGCGTTGGGTCTTTTGTTATTATTCAGGGACATTTTCATACTTCAAGCTGAAACTCTTTTGACTGCTGAGGAAAAAGGTTTAGATGACTCTTCAGCTTCTCTTCTTTATATAGCTACAGGAGAAACCTGAAGCAATGTAAACAGCATAGTTCAGGGGAGTTAATAGGTGATGCTTATGACATAAATAGTATGTTGAAACATTCTATGAAAAACTGTTGCATACAAGTGAAAAATACAGTGCAAAATACCGTTTCACAAATTCAGATTTTAAAACTAGGATTAAATGTTACAGTGTTATTACTGTCATGCTTGATGCATGTGATTCTGGTTGTACTTGTTTCACTGTGAGTCCCAACAGACTCAGACAGTTTTAATCTTTTTCCCTTTTATGTATGAATTAGTATAATCTGGCATGTCTGCAGAGGCCCCTGAGAGATCCATTGTACTGATAAGAGAGAATAGCCAGTGACTGGTTTTTATCCTTGAAAATCATGATGTCTACTTTAAGGTGTTCGAATCTATCAAAATTAGTCTTTCAGTATTTTCAGAAATATTACACTCTCTCTGTTAGCTAAGTCATTGTTTTCTAAAAAGGCAAAATAAAAGAATAAATTCAGTCCAAAGCCTTCATTGTTACTATTTCTGCTGTATATCCTGGTAGAGTACACTAGTATGAGAAGATTCAATGAAGTACAGTTTATTCCTCCATGCTTGGCAAAAGCATAAAGTTTGCAGAAGAAAAGATGAAGTGCCAAGAACATGTGCCAAATCATAATATCTCTTCAGCTCCTTCTGCTGGAAGGATCTCAACGCAGCTCCCAGAATGTTTGAAAACCACCATCAGTCACTGATAATGCTTCTATTTAAGTAAGCCATTGGTCCTTACTTCAGGGCAATTGGCCAGACTGAAGCAGACAGCATAATTTCTCTCTCATTTTAGTAATTTGTGAAGTATTTCAGGATGAACACTTAGGCAAATAGATGTGAATTACTGGAGAGTGCTTTGTTTGTTTGGGATATGCTGAATGAAATAATTGATTTTGTTAGAATGTTTCCCAGAAAGCTTATTTAGCATGATACTGATGCTGAAGGTTGATAGCTTCTTAATCAGGGCAATACCAGCATAATTTTCATTAAGGACAATCATCAGCTACTGTCATAGATTTATCCTGCATATAATGCTTAAGTTAAAGTCATAGAAACGAAACAGAAGTTCGAGCTGGAAGAGACTTAAAAACCATTTAGATCCAACTCCCATTGGATGAAAATTTCCACTCAGTTTGAAATCCACAAAGGAGATGTTTGTTCTCTTTTTTGGATGATTGGTCTGTTGGTTGGTTTGTTTTGGCAGTGGTATTAATTCCTTTTCCATTACGGAGAATATAAAAAATGAGTACTACAGAGAAGTAATTCAAAATGGACAGAGGAATTACTATCAACCCTTACAATGTATAATAGACTACCATATATCTTTATTGTTCATTTAAAATAGGTTGTTTAAAAGATATGCTGCTTCATGCTGTTTTAATGGTTGTGATTTTGTTCAGGACTGCAGTTTGAAAATAAGTAGCATATAGAGAAACTTAGTTTTTTCTCTATTCTTACTGTCCATGGAAATTACAACAGATTACAACAGACCCCAATCCCACTACTTGATAAATCAAATTCTCAGCTACAAAACACTCCTTTTCAACATAGTCACCACCATTAGCTATGCATTTTCTCCAGCAATGAACAAACCCTGCATGCTGCGCTCATAAAAATCTGCTCCAGTGGAGGTGACCCACTGTTGCTGTCACCACTGCTGAAATGCATCACCCACTGCCTCACAGCCTCCAGAAGCATTCACCAAGCATCGATGGATGTCACTGGGTGCCATTTTTCCACATGGAGGAATTCTGTGACAAAGCTTTGCTATGTATGCACTTCTGTGTCAGACACCACTTTGTCAGACTGCCTCTCTGCTGCCATCTGACACGTGATAACAAAGCGTAGTGGAATATTGTCAGAAAGGTTCAATCTCAGCTTTCGTACCATTAACACCTCTTATTTTGTGAGGCCAACATAATAAAATAAGAGACATTCCTTTAAAGCAGCCCTTTTCCCTACAGTGATCTAGTAGACCATTTGGCAAAATGCAGAGTAGAACTCAAGTCTCTCCAGGTCAGATGTCTCCAATTAAAATGCTTCTGTAACAACTGAAAAAGGAATTAGTTGATAGTTTTAGCCCTCAAATTTACTAATCTGTAGAGTTTACTTCTTTGCACCTCATTTCAGAATAGTCTACTCCGAGTCCCTTCACTTTTGAAAGGGGAAGAAACAATCATTCTGTTCTGACCTCTGCCTTCGGTATTGGTAGATCATTGGCATGTTTGTGCTGGATTTTACAATCTGGTCATATACAAGAAGATGAGCCTTATCTTGTAAAATCTCTTTTTCTATTTATTTCATGATGCTTGCTGTCATGAATGCATATGGAGGTGTTTCACCTTTTTCATGCAACAATATTGTTAATAATATAATATTTCATATTCCCCTTTTGTTTTACTTACTGTTTGGTGATTTTCTGGAACATCAATTTATCACTGAACTCTCTGACTCTGACTGGAAATGCTATAATGTAACTTAGGGAGACTTTAATTTAGTGCGCAGAGGAGAAGATCCAAAGAGAACTGATAGAAAACTACATTTGTGATATATCTGGGCAGCAAGATGTTTCTGCAAAGCAATATATCAGCGTTAGTTCTGAGTAACCCAGTTAAGTTGCCGCTGTGGTTTCACTTGGGCTAAGAATTGGTCTAGGCAATTTAGTTCCGAGCTAGACTTGGTTATGTCTGTGTAGTGCTGTATCGTACTGTGTTGATGAGACAGAGCAAGTTAGTTGCATGTGAGCTTTTTACATGTGAAATTACTAATTGTAAAAAGCCATTTCTCAAATTCAAAAAAGAAAACCTTCTACAGAACTGCAATGACCTTAGTCCTGAATTATTAATTAAATAATGTTCCCATAAGTATGAAAACCTGATACATTCATGTGTTTTATGAACCAGTTAGGTGTTCTAGAAACTGAAGAGGCAACCTGCTGAATTTTTGTAATGGGTGCTTTTTTTTTTTTTTTCTCAGAAGAAAAAGAACAGACAATAGCCAATCACTCACAATTGCACATGTTTCTGACTGATGGTGTTGATACTTTAATTAGAGCAGTGGGAAGTCAGCTTGAATTCTTTTGTTTTACAGAAAGCAAGAAGAATTGAGGTTAATTAAAGGTTAATTAGAGATTAATTGATAGTTCCTTTTTATTTTTTTTTTCTGTCTTCTGGTGATAACAGAAATATTAGAATCCTTGACTTTGATGACAACAGATTGGGTAGGCCTGGTGTTGATTGCTACTGCCAACATGAAAGTGGTGCTGCAGTTCTACAGCTCCAGTTCTTAATTAATGAGGTAAGTATATATTTACTTGGATTCTACTATATATGTTTAGTTGAATAAGGCAATTGGTATATTGTAATTGAGTGATACAACTTTTCCCATTGACAAATTGTGCCAACAAGTAAGTGGCATACATCCAGAGGACGTTCATCATGCAGACTTTTAGAAGAGTATTCTTGTGAATGCATGCCAGGAAAACTATAATGTTTATTTACATCACTATAAAATACTGAACAAAAGGCAGTCAATACATGAATGTTTGCAGATAGATGTAAAATCCATTCAATTACTGAGTATGCTACACAGCTCTGTTTCAAATAGCAGTTAATAAATGACTTACTTTTTTTTCTGTGGAAAAATATTGATGGTAATTATCTAAAAACTCAATAGTTGTGGATATGCTACTATTTGCAGTAAAAAAGAGCAACTGCAGGGATCATCAATCAAGTGAGCATGCTTAGCCTTTCTACATGGTTTGTCAAAATCAAGTTCAGATGATGTAAAGGAACAGTACAAGACTATAACTTGCTCTATGCAGAAGGTCTCTGGAGATAGTCATGCACAAGAAGACTTCGCTGAGCCTAAAAATCTACTCTGCAGATTGTTTTCAGAATCTCATAACTTGACAAAATTATAAGGTAGTTTTAGTTCAGTTTGCATTAGTTTTCTTCCCTAATGTATGAAAACACTTTTGACAATTTCAAATCCTTGAAGCTATTAGAGCTTCTCAGTTAAAGGGTTTGGGTTTTGATGTTTTGTTGGTTTATTTTTTTAATCTCTGAAGTATTTTTGTTCTGAGCTTGTTTGGAAAAGTGCCTGAACCACCGAAAGTAATGAAAGGAGACTGAAACTTCAGAAATAACTCTTTATAAAAGGGTTGGAAAAGCGTTGGAAATAAAGGAGCCAAGATTTGAATGAAGTGGTCCTTCGTGACCAGCAAAAACTGTAGTATGTAAGATTATTTTGATTTCTGTGGTGGAGGTTCTATCTCTGTCATTGTTCCAAACTCTTCAGGAGATGACAGTTAAAGTATGGATTATATTTTATTAGAGAAGTCTTACTTTCATAAGTTGCGTTTGCGTATGTCAGCACTGAAAAAAACAGTTGCTAGGATTAGGAAGGATATCTGAGATACAGGAAGAGAACTTTCTGTCTTATCAGACCATCACAGTTGGTATTAACTGATTGTTCAGTCACATCCTCCGCCTTTGCTAAGGTAAAGCATTGTCTTCTGTTTGGGCAACGTCCAGTTCCTTTATGGCATAGGAGGATGTAGGTATTGAGCCTTTCTATCAGGCCTGATTTGACATGTAACTATAGCAACCCCACTGATGCAGCAGCAGATACCTTCCTCAACAGACATTTTCACATGGCATTGCTGTTCTATGGTATGGTTCTTGGGGATCAGAAGCAGAACCAGACTTCAGAGTTTTCCCGATCTGTAGCAAAGACACCATCCTTTTGTCTACATCTCTTTTGTCCTGTCCTTTTGCTACCTGTCCCTATGTTCTCTTACCTGCACCTTTTCACAGTTCCAGTTGTGAATTTCATGTTGTCCTCATATGGCTACTGTATTGTGCTTGGCACTGTCGTTTGTGTGTCCCTTTTTCCTTTGGTTATACCATTTATATTCACCTTTTAAAATAAGTACTGGCTGTTCTTCTTTTCATTAATCTCTAAGCTTGTGTGGAAATTTGTGGGAGTTTGCATGTATAGCTTTGGTTAAAAGCTTTAATGTGCATTTTAAATTGATGGAGTTTTAATTTAACTGATTTCATAATAAAGTATGTACAAATATTAGATTTATTCAAATTGGTTTGAATATATTCTTATAGAAGGTAGCAAGCATTTCTCATAAACGGTACTGTTTTCTACAGAGAGATCATTTTAACAGTGAGGATGAATTGAGAATAAGACAGAACTCATAGAAGAGTGACATGTGCCATATTTTGTGTCTGCTCTAGGGTGCTTTGGTCAGTGCATGTGCAGATGATACGCTTCATTTGTGGAATCTCAGACAGAAACGACCAGCTATCCTACATTCTCTGAAATTTAACAGAGAACGGTAAGACTATATAAGACAAAATAAAAACATCGTTCAAAAAAAAACGCACTTATTTTCCAGATTTTTAATAATACATTTGATAGTTTGTCTTTCTAAAGGAAGATATAATGTCATCTTGAAATCTTTCTCTTCCGTTCTTCGAACCTTATTTCCATAGAACAAAACCTTTGGTTTCTTTCTACAGCCTTCTCAGAACCAGACAAACTGTAGCTATTCTTTTGTTGGATGTTTTCCATTTGACCTTCTGTTTACATGAACTGGTGTGAGCAGTGTTATGGTTGCTGCGTTTGAAGACCAGACATGAAGCACTCCTTTGAGGCTAACCTGTTCTCTATTAGGCAGAGTACCTTAACTGACTGTAACACAGACTTTTTTTTTCCTCTACCCTAACGTGTTTTATTTTTATAAAATACTGTAATTTTGGCAGAAATCAATTGTGAATTTATGAAACTACATAACTGTCAAGTGAATCAGAATCTCCTTTTCTGAATTTTGCTTTATCGGTACCAAATTGTAAAAACTTTGCTAAAAATAGATTAAATGAGTGATTGTTATTTTCAAACTCAGACAAACAGAAGCAGAGTACTTTAATCTATATTTAGTCACTCAAATAAAACTTGCTACAGTATTATGGAGACAGAATGCTATATTTGTACTAATATTATGAAAACGTTTTGCATTTCTGTAAGGAAATTCAGTTACTATTCAGAAGAATGTGGTTCATTGGATAAATGTAGTAGGGTTTTTTTTTTTTTTTGAGGGGGGGTGGTTGTTCCATTCTTCATCTTTGGGATCTATTTGTTTTTGAGTTTGAAAACATCGCCATCGTACATCATATGGTTTTGAATGGAAGTTTAAGTGACACTGTAGTTCTCTCAATATACACATTCAGTGTTTCTTCAGATACAGCAACTTCTTTTTTAGGTATTTACATATTTGCTTGTGCAGTGGTGAAAGATATCAGTGCCTTACCAAGACCGTGAAGAAACAGTCTCATCAAAGCTTTAGCTGCAACAAATCTGAAAGAGACTTTTGTTGTTTTTTTATTTCAATATATATTACATTGTCATTGAATTAATGTAATTAAATTTCAGATTTAAAAATATATATATATATATTAATTATTTATTTAGTGGTAAGAAAGAAAATGCAGTATCCTGATTCCAAAGA
The DNA here is from genome assembly GCA_030625065.1 of Alectoris magna. Taxonomy (NCBI): domain Eukaryota; kingdom Metazoa; phylum Chordata; class Aves; order Galliformes; family Phasianidae; genus Alectoris; species Alectoris magna. Next base: position 116,971,898 of record CM060560.1, read on the forward strand.
GTTCATAATCATAAACAAAAGTATATCAAGTGGTTTGGAACTGGATGAGAGAGGACGAGAAAAATTGTGGTTGTCATCTTACTTATATTGAAATATTTCAATCTTGGTATTCTCACCAAGTACATAAATCATTCACAATTTGTTGATAAGTCTAAATACTGTATTCTAGTATATCATGGTCTGGTTCTTCCAGCCAGCAATCTTTCATGCAACCTAAGGTATCAGTATTTAGAAGAATGCAGTGTCTGTTCACCTGTTTGCCTGCCATTTCTCAGATGAGCATGATCATAATTTTATCAGAACTTTTGATGAAACAAAGACAAATATTTGGGCTATGCTAGGAGCAAAACATTCCTCTTTATATTCACCTAAACTTTCTTTTGCTTCTGATAGCCAAAAACACTGGGCAAAATATTTGGAAGCAAGTTATTTGAAATGCTGGAAAAATTTGAATGAAACTAAATATTGTGTAATGGCATTTTTGAGCTGGGGTTTAAAAGGATCTGGGGGTATGGCTATTTGTAACAAATGCATAGCTTGTTATATTTTCTTTTGTCAAAATGTAGTAAGTTGTGATTAAATGTATACTTATGAGTTCTTTTATTCATATGTTAAATTACTGGTACAATCACTGCCATTTAAATCACTATATTAGCATGTTAAAGACTCTGAAGCAAATATCATGGTAAACTGCTATGTCGTAGTGTCAAATAAGTAAGTCCAGTTTTGAATTACAGTAGAACTTCCAACAAGGATGAAGAAATTATTTTGTGGGCAGCTCTTCACTTCTGAGGGCTCTGTAACACTGCTGTAATTTTTTAGTTTTCTGTGTTCAGGCACTTGGTTCCAGAGTGAAATCTCTTCAGTTTTATTCCATTTTCTTTTAACATAGATGTAAATAAATTTTACATAACCTATCTTGTGTTTTCAATTTTCTACACTTGATTACATGTTTTCTATGTAAAATTCAGCACAAGCCCCTAGGCAAGAATTAAAAAAAAAAAAAAAAAGTAATGCCAAAACCGTCATTAACCCTCTCATTAATTTTTAGCATTTCTCTGTATCTAATGGAGTTCAGTCTAAAAGAGAGCTCCCATGGTTCTTTTCTGAAGGTATTCTTTTTATTAGAGTACAGAAGATGTGAATGATACACAGGGAAAGAACAAGTAATGGTTGTTAGCTATAAGAAATTTGCAGCAAAATGGATGTAAGGGGAATTTGGCAGCCTGACAAAGCAGAAAGATCAAAATTGATTTTCTTCAGAGATCTGTCTCAGAAAAATGTGTCATCTTTGCTGTTGGAACAGATACCTTTTTTTTTTTTTTTTTTTTTGGTCCTTTCATCCTTTCCTCTACTTTTGCAGGGGAGGCTAACAGGAGTTTAGATTCATACTGAATCTGGAACAATACTGATGAAAGAATAATTACTTATTTTTTCTTGTTTTATGTTAGTAACCCAATGAAGGAGCTGATAGTTTTTGTTCTACAGTGTAATCTGCTGGACTTTTTAGCACTTGATATAGAATCATAGAATCATAGAATCACTCACATTGGAAGGGACCTCAAAGATCATCAAGTCCAACTGCAGCCTAACCGTAGTACCCTAACTCTAACGACCCTCTGCTAAATCATATCTCTGAGTGCCACATCCAAACGGCTCTTAAACACATCCAGGGTCGGTGATTCAACCACCTCCCTGGGGAGCCTATTCCAATGTTTAACCACCCTTTCTGTAAAGAAGTGTTTCCTAATGTCCAACCTAAACCTACCTTGGCGCAACTTGAGGCCATTTCCCCTCGTCCTGTCACCTGTCACCACTGAGAAGAGACTTTTTTTATGTTTTTGCCTTGTATCAAAATACAAGGTTGTCATATTTCTCCTGCTGTAGGTGGAATGTAATATGAAGCATGGGGAACCTTCCAATAAATATCACATATATTACAATATATGGCCACCCTCTGCAAGTTTGCTGATGATACAAAGTTGGGAGGATTGGCTGACACGCCTGAACGCTGTGCTGCCATTCAGCGAGACCTGGACAGGCTGGAGAGCTGGGCAGTAAGAAACCAGATGAGGTTTAACAAAAGCAAGTGTAGAGTCTTGCACCTAAGGAAGAATAATTGCATGCACCAGTACAGGCTGGGGGGTGACCTCCTGGAGAGGAGCTCTGCAGAAAGGGACATGGGTGTCCTGGTGGATGACAGGTTGGCCATGAGCCAGCAGTGTGCCCTCATGGCCAAAAGGGCCAATGGCATTCTGGGGTGCATTAAAAAGAGTGCGGCCAGCAGGTCGAGGGAGGTGATCCTCCCTCTCTACTCTGCCCTGGTAAGGCCTCATCTGGAGTACTGTGTCCAGTTCTGGGCTCCCCAGTACAAAAAAGACAGGGTTCTCTTGGAAAGAGTCCAGCAGAGGGCCACAAGGATGGTGAAGGGCCTGGAGCATCTCCCCTGCGAAGAAAGGCTAAGTGAACTGGGTTTGTTTAGCCTTGAGAAAAGAAGACTGAGAGGGGACCTGATCCAGGTCTATAAATATGTAAGGTGTGGGGGGCAAAGTGGCGAGGCCAGACTCTTTTCAGTGGTGTGTGGAGACAGGACAAGGGGAAACGGCCAGAAACTGGAGCACAGGAAGTTCCACACGAATGTGTGCAAGAACTTCTTTATGGTGAGGGTGACGGAGCACTGGAACAGGCTGCCCAGGGGGGTTGTGGAGTCTCCTTCTCTGGAGATGTTCAAGACACGCCTGGACGCCTACCTGTGCGACCTGGTGTAGGGAACCTGCTTTGGCAGGGGGGTTGGACTCGATGATCTCTGGGGGTCCCTTCCAACCCCTACAATTCTGTGATTCTGTGAAATATAGCCACTATGTTTCAGTGCTTGGTTCGATTCCAATAATGATATGTAATGGTAAAACTGTTACTCAGAAACATGCTTGACAGTAGCATATCATTGATAATACACAATTTGTGATTCTGTGCATAAATAGGAAGCGCAGGTAAGACTCTTGATGGATAACATTAGGATTGAGCTATAACAACCAAAAACTGTAGTAGACTTTTTTCTTCTTTTTAAATAGTCAGAGCAGACTAGCTTCAGCAAGTGTAGCTGAGAATACACAGTTCATGTATGTGCTTAGTGCAACTCAGATTTCAGTGATCATATTTTTTTAAAAGAAGTATGAATTTCAGGTCATATAGGCTTTCATTTGTTAGTTTTCCTTACAAACATGGTTCATCTCCTGTTATTCTGAAGCTGAGCTAGCTAAGTTATCTTGTGGCTGACACTGGGGGTAGTCTTCCTTTCTTTTTTTTCTTTTCTTATTTTAGCCAGTGCTGATTGGCATGTTACAAGTGAGCTGACAGCACTGTCAGTTTGTACACTGACACATTGTACTCATTGTACATGAACACACTGTAAATGTTCTGCTGGATCTTTAAATCCATCTTCATGCACCATGCACTGATGCTGCTACAGTACCTTGAATGCCTTTCTAAAGGGAAACCACCAGGAGTCTGTGTAACTGGCTTTGGGGCTGTGGCCTGTAATACTTTCCTATGTGTTAAGCACAGAGGCACAGAGGAAGAGGAGCCTCTTAAGTGGATGACTTAGAGCAATTGCTCTGGCAGCTTTAACTTACTGCTATTTAGAATCCTGACCCCTACAGCTGAGATTTTACAGTATTTGAACAAGGTGATAAAGGGTGTTACTGCAGTGCTTGGAATCAAAGGGAAAAGACAGAGATATCTTTGGTCAGGTGACTTTTCTTTTTGTTGGTCTGTATTCTTTTCTGAGAGCAGCTGGAGTCTTGCTGTACCTTTGCAGGGTTCTGTATCCTGTATTATTTGCTACATCAAAAGGACAGCAGGAGGCTACTGAATTAATAGTGATGATGGGCTGTGCAGACTCTGTACTATGCAAATCTATTTACTTGTGTGTTAGGGACTTAGATTCCGTGTCATCAGCAGTTCAAGGAATTGAATTCCACTTATAGAAGAGCCCCCTGGTTAATATTCTATCACTGCAAATTAATCAGAGGTCTGTCATCAAACATGATAACAGTTAATAGGTTCAATGAAGTTACACAGCCACTCTATAACACAAACATTCTAATTACACAAAAAATTCTAATTACATGATGTGATGCTGCATTTGGCCGTTTAAAAGAATAACAAATTCAAATAGAAAGCAGTATTTCACCATACAAACATTTGGGAAATCCCCAAATTGTCTCTGAGTGTAAAAAGGTAGACAGGATTTAGACTTTCTTAGGATGAGGACAGGAAAAAAATGAGGAACACAGAAAAAGCCATGGTGTTGATTGGAATTCGCTTCCACATCTTGAATAAGTTTATACAAAATGTCCATGGCCTGGTCCTGCATCAGTACTTCTCACTTCTGAAAGAATGTTGCTCAGTGCTATCAGAAAGCAATGTTGTCTACAAGCTGTTGATTGGCATGTCTAATTCAAGAGAAGCTGGCCTCTTTGACATGTTTTAGCAATCCCAAGCATCATAATCTGACCTTTCTACTATTTTTATACTTATAATGAGTTTTTAAGATAAGCGTATGATTCAGGAGATCATCAGAATATTCCTACATTCCTATGAGGGAGCATACTCTTCCTATATACATACCCCTTATTTGGAATATAATTCAGTGTATTGATAGAATGAGGTAGTAGCTACAGAATCTGCTCTAGCAGCACGAGGTACTGACATTGAAGATCTCCCATGAGTCTCCAGTCTTTGCCAGTCTTATGACAATGTGTTACCACCATTATGACACTTACTCACACCTCATCATGGGAAAAAACTTGTAATGACCGTAATTGGTCTATTTGTTTGATCACACAATTATCCTTATGTTACTGTCATCATAAAAGTTACTTAGGCAAAATTCCAGAAGCAATTCATGCCGCAACTCATATCTACTTCTATTATTTTTATGCTTGTTTTAGTTGTGAAGGAAGTTTAATAAATTAGTATGTAGAAGTTGATCACGGTCAAGTGATAATTTGAGATGTTATCTGTGAGAGAGAAACTTTGTTGCAGATCAGCATACTATTCATCAAGACAATGGAAAAATTGAGTAGTTTCTTCACCAGTTCAAGAACTGTTTTTTGAAACTGTAATTAAGGTAGATTGAAGATAAGAGCTTGAAAAATATTTATTATGCACTTGAAAATCTAAATGGCAAGGAATAATACATAAACTGCCTATTGAATTGCTTCATGGGAGGAAGATGCACAGAGTGATGAACTTTTCCTAACAGCAGAAGCCTAAACTTGAAAGATTATTTCTTCTTCTCTTATGCTGAAAAATCAGCAAAGGGCTAAAATATAAAACATAGGTTAGTTTGCTTATACCAATAGTCATCAATTTTGATTGGACAGATTTATGAGGTCATGGTATTCTTCAAAAGCAGAATGAAAAATAACGTGATACCCAAGTTTTTCCTTTTAATGGATGTTAAATACCACAGAATCGCAGAAATGCAGGGGTTGGAAGGGACCTGAAAAGATCACTGAGTCCAACCCCCTGCCTAAGAAGGTACCCTACCATAGATCACACAGGCATACGTCCAGATGGGTCTTGAACATTCATCTCCATAGCAGGAAACTCTACAGCCTCTCTGGGCAACTTGTTCCAGTGTTCCATCACCCTTAGTGTGAAGAAGCTCTTCTACATGTTAGTATGGAACTTTCTTTGTTCAAGTGTTAGGCCATTACTCCTTGTCGTATCACTAAGCACCATGGAGAAGAGGCTGGCCTCATTCATTTGCCTCTCACCTCCCTTTAGATGTTTATAAACTTTTATCAGATCCCCTCTTAGTCTTCTTTTCTCAGGCATGAGCAGGCCCAGGTTACTCAGCCTTCCCTTGGGAGATATTCCATCATTGTGGCCCTCTGCTGGACTCCTTCTAGGAAATCCCTGTGGGTTTTTTTTTCAGCTGGGAAGACCAGAACTAGACACAGTATTCTAAATGTGGCCTCACCAGGGCAGAGTAGAGGGAAAGGACCACCTCCCTCGACCTGCTGGCCACACTCTTTTTAATGCACCCCAGAATACTATCGGCCTTTTTGGCCATGAGGGCAGACTGTTGGCTCTCAGCCAACCTGTTGTCCACCAGGACCTCCAGGTCCTTCTTTGCAGAGCTCATCTCCCCTAACCCATGCTGATGCATGTGGTTATTCCTCCCCAGGTGCAAGACTCTACACTTGCTCTTGTTAAACCTCATCAGATTCCTCTCTGCCCAGCTCTCCAGTCTGTCCAGGTCTCATCGAATGGTAGCACAGCTTTCTGGTGTGTCAGCCACTCCTCTCAGCTTTGTATCATCAACAAACTTGCTGAGGGTGGACTGTATCCCTTCATCCAGGTTGTTAACGAAGACACTGAACAAGACTCCAACCCAGCACTGACCCCTCGGAAACACTGCTAGTTACAGGCCTCCAACCAGGCTCTGCGCTGCTGATGACAACTCTCTGAGTTCTGCCAGTCAGCCAGTTGTCAGTCCACCTCAGCATGCACTCATTTATACCACACTCTCTAAGTTTCATAACAAGGATGTTCTGGGCGATGGTGTCAAACACCTTGCTGAAGTCAAGGTACACATCATTCACTACTCTCCCCCTATCTACCTAGCCAGTGATGAAATCGTAGAAGACTACCATATTGGTCTAGGATTCCCCCTTTTCGAATTTACATTGACTACCCCTGATAACCTTCTTCTTTTCTCTCACTGTTTGGGGAGAGTATACAGAACAAGTTGTTCTATCACCTTTCCAGGAATGGAGGAGACTGACTGGCCTGTAGTTTCCTGGATCCTCCTTCTTGCCCCTTTTGAAGACTGGAGTGACAATGACTATCCTCCAGTCTACAGGCACATCACCCATTCACCAAGACCTTTCAAAAATAGTAGAGAGCAGTTCAGCAGTCACCTCTGCCAGTTCTTTCCGCACATGTGGGTGTATCCCATTGGGGCCCGTAGATTTGCATGCATTGATTTTGGCTGGATGCACTCTAAACGGATCCTCCTTGACCAACAGGAAGCCTTGCTTTCCCCACTATCTCTTACGTCCGGGGTCTGTGGTTCATGAGGGCTAGTCTTTTAGCATTAAGACTGCAGCAAAGAAGGCACTCAGAATCTCCGCCTTCTCAGTATTCCCTTTTACCAAAGCACCCATTTCTTTTAATAGGTGATGCATATTTTGCCTAGTCTGTGAGCCTTTTAGGGTTCTGTAGCTGAAGGGATCTCTTTGGTATAGTTTCCTGCAATTGCATGCCAGACCAGTCACATATCTCCTTTTATGTAACTCAGACTGATTCTGTTTTGCACCAAAAGTTGCTGGTCCCATGGGACCCCAGTAAGAAAGGCATTGAGATATACTGTAAGTATCATTTAAAATGATAGCTAACACTAAAGGAGCAAATAGCACAGATAATCTCCCTTTAGATGCCGGGAACTCCAATTTGCACAGCATTAAACCAACCTCTTGATCAGCCCACAGCTTGTTGTGCAGACCCTGTTCGTACAAAGATTATCCCATTTTGATCATTCACGCTATTATAGGATTTCCCTACAAGATAACAGCTGTATTAATCAATTTTACTGTCAAACAAAGGAAGTTCACATGCAAACTTCCTGCTGCATTGTTAGATGTAGGCAAGGCCATACAGGAGGTGCAGTCACTGGTACTGAATAGGAACTGCTCGCAGGGTACTCCCTTGCCACAGGCTGGCTGAGTTTATGCTGCAGCCATAGGATTTATACCTGAAATCCAGAACATCATTGCCTGTGCCGCTCAGATTAGCTCTTAGGTGGATGAGTCGGTGATTCACCTACAACAGTCTCCCAGACAGGGTCACTATACTTGTATGTAACTCTTCAAGCTTAAGTTCGCTCTTCCTCTTATTGTCCTACACTAATTTTATCTCTCTGATGGAAAGAAACATTCCAGTTTCCAGACTACATTTATTTCTGTGGCCACTTTGTACCCATTTATTCTATTATTCTACTGACTATGTTGTTCTGCATTTTAAGTATTTTCTCTCTCTTCCTTGCACCCCTGCAAAGCAGCTCATTCACATCCCTTCATGACCTGTTTTTCATGTGTTCTTGTTGTTTTTCTCCTTTATAAATTTGTGTCTCCATTCCCTTTTCTTTTCTTAGATCTTTCTTCTTGTATCAGTTCTTACTGACCTGATGATTAGAAAAGGAAATACTTCAGACAGGATCTAGAAATGTGCTATGGATGTTGACAATACCATTTTCTTCATAACCTCTGCAGAAGCATGTTTGCTGATTCATACCACAATATGTGGGTGACTCTGAAAGTAATGCCTCCTATTTATTTTAATGGAATCTACAACAGATACGAAGAGCAAAATAACACTATTTGATAGAGCAAATTCTCAGCTACAAAACATTAGTTTACAACATAGTCACCACCATTAGCAGATTTGCATGGATGAGCTTTTCTATTTCGTGGTGTTACAGCTGTGTACGACTGTCCAGAACATGACTTGTCTTTCACATTGCAGTTGCCACTGCTGAAACATACCACCTCTCACCTCCCTGTGCTGACATCCACTGTTTGGTCTCCATAAACACTCAGGAAGTGTCAGTGAACGTCAGTGGGTGCCATTTTTTTCTGCACAGAGGAGCTGAACTACACACCTTTGCTTTTTACACATGTCCATGTCAGACGCCATTTTGTCAGACTGCTCCTCTGCTGCCATTTGTCACACAGCAACAACATGTAATGGAATGTTGGTGAGAATGTTTAACTTCTACTGCCATACTACCAACATCTACTTCTGGCATCATAGGCCAGTGTAATAATATAGGAAGCATTTCTTTTTGGAGCAGCCCTCATATATTCCTGTTACGTGGCTTCATCTTATTAGTGTTTGTGGTCGTGCTGTGACTGACTAGTACACTCATTGCAGTCTTTCACTGATGTGTGTTTAGCTAACTGGGAATGTGCAGCCTTGTCTGCAATCCTTCAAGAGTGGAAGCAAAGCAGGACTTAGAAAACTGAGATAATCTTTTTCCAAGACTTCCACATCTTGAGTTCCAAATGTAAAGTGAAATTTTTTCACGAAGAGGCCTTGCTCTTTGCATTTTAAATTTACATTTACATTTTTTGTTCTATGCTTCTGCAGATTGTCCTTCCACTTTCACGGTCTCTCCTGGGAAAACTTTATTACTATTAGCAATAGTATGAAATCACAAGGTCAGCCATAAAACTAATCCTTGAGAATCTCTCACATGGCCCGTAAAATATCTAATTTTCGGCAAAATCAATCTGTCCAAAATAGAGTTTTATAGTAGTGGGTTAAAAATAAATAAATAAATGCTTTCTTTAAATTCATACATACTATATATCCTATAATTTCCTCTTCTGCTCTTTTTTTTATTGCTCCAAAGAAATGTAATTGGAATATTCTGAATAGCCTATCTTAGGCAAACTAACCTACCATATTTTCCTATAACTTTACAAAATGTATCTTTTGGAACTCAAAGCCTTAATTTATGTGTACTTTTAAGTATATTTGAGTAATCTCAAGTAGTAATAATACAGTCACAGCAACAGAGAGGGCTGAATATTAAAAAAAAACCAACAGTGTTTCTATCCAGGTCCAACTTCGAATTTAAGAATTTCTGTTCTCTTTTTAATGAAGGCTTTCACAGACTTTCCCCAAAGTAATTTTTAGTCCACTGGGATCCTGTCAGTGCTGTTGAGTATCCTGCTGAATAAAAATGTTCATAAGTAAAATATGCCTCAGCAGCTGCTTTTGTACCTGCTTAATAAACAACGTCTCTGAAGGCAAGTAGGGCTGTTTAAGATGTTTAAGATCCATTTTTACATGGCTCACTATTTAAAGGTTCTATTTTAATGAGACTTTAAAATATGTAATAAAAAAATTAGCAGAGCGGATAGTAATTGTTTGCAATAACTAGTCAAAAAGTCTCAAAACAGCAAAAACATTGATCATTTTATATTATTTACATACATATTTAAATGTTTTATTTAGTATAAATCTTCGTTTTTAAATGCATCTCTCAAGAACTTGAGAAAACTCATAATTAAGTATGACTGTTAATTTGACAAATGTTTTTCTATTTCGTGTTTACTCAGAGAATCATAGAATAGCTCAGGTTGGAAAAGACCTTAAAGACCATCAAGTCCAACCACAACCTAACCATAGTACCCTAACTAACAACCCTCCGCTAAGTCATGTCCCTGAGCACCACATCCACACGGTTTTTAAATACATCCAGGGATGGTGACTCAACCACCTCCCTGGGGAGCCTATTCCAGTGCCTATCAACCCTTTCTGTAAAGAAGTGTTTCCTGATATCCAACCTAAACTTACCCTGTCACAACTTGAGGCTGTTTCCCCTCGTCCTGTCACCTGTCACCAGTGAGAAGAGACCAACCCCACTCTTGCTGTAAGCACCTTTCAGGTATTGAAAGAGAGCAATAAGGTCTCCCCTCAGCCTCCTCTTCCCCAGACTAAACAGCCCCAGTTCCTTCAGTTGCTCCTCGTAGGGCATATTCTCCAAACCCTTCACAAGCCTTGTTGCCCTTCTTTGGACCTGCTCCAGCAGCTCAGTGTCCTTTCTGTCCTGAGGTGCCCAAAACTGAACACAGGGAAGAAAGGGACAGACTCTTTAGCAGGGTCTGTGTTGACAGAACAAGGGGAAATCATTTTAAGTTTAAAGAGGGTAGGTTTAGGATAGATATAGGGAAAAAGTCTTTTACAGTGAGGCTGATGAGGCACTGGAACAGGTTGCCCAGAGATGTGGTTGATGACCCATCCCTGAAGACTTTCAAGTCCAGGCTGGATCAGGCCCTGGGCAACCTGATCTAGCTGTGGATGTCCCTGTTCATTGCAGGAGAGTTGGAATAGGTTACCTTTAAAGATCCCTTCCAACTCAAAGAGTTCCGTGATTCTATGCTATGTGTGAATTGTTCCTAGATGTAACAGCTGCTTTTAATAAGACAAGGACAAAGAAAGTGAAAGATGGCTTATAACCAGTCACCAATCACTTCTGCTTTCTGATTGCTGAGACTGTACAAGATATTCTCCACTTATTCCAATCTACTCCTGAGCTGTGCATTTGACTTTTATTACTTTATATAAATCTTTTAAAATAAAAAATATTTTGGCAAATATGTGAATGAGTCTTGAGATTGGGTCTGAGACTTTACTGTACTCTGGAAAACATACTGGGTTTCCAAACAAGTTCTTCAACCAAAAGTGAACCAAAAAACATCTAGAAGATGTTAATAAGCTAAATTTGGGGGCTATAAATGAAATTTACTTATGAGAGTTAATCAAGTTACTTACTTCTTGCTCTGTGTCACTTTGACTGTACTTCTGTCTATGATTTCTATTATAAAACAGGTACCCCTTTGAAATGCCATTATTTCATAACATCTTTGTAGGGTGTTTTTTTTCCTCCAAAAGGGACAAAAAACAAGTTCTGAAAAACTTATTTTTTCTGTAACCTGGCCACCTCTGATTGTTTGCCTAAGTAATTTCCATATTGGTTTCTTTCTTCAGGAAAAAATCCTGTTCCTAGTAGTAGAAATAATTTTGCAATGCGCTGCAAAACTTTAAATCATACACTAAGCAATATGCTAGTTGTTCCTAATGCCATTTAAAAGAAGTAAATTGTTTGTCAATAGATTTCCACTTTTCTTTCAATTTTCTTTTCTTTTTTTTAGAAAATACAGGATAACGTGTCATGTTGTTTTCATATAGCAGCTGTGTTGCCAGATTGCTCTAATGCCAGATTTGCATAGCCGAAATTAAAATACATACACACAGCCACACGTTGAACAACTGTCTTTTGAGGCTTTAGTCACAACAAATGAGAAATCCACCACTGTAATGCAAAAAAAATGCATTGTAACGTGATCTCCATATGTGGATCATCTGTGTAATATCACACGTGTTAGTATTACACAAGAGCAAAAAAAGATAATCTTTTAAAATTCGAACAAATTCAGGCTGCGTAAAATGCAGATCACTGTGAGAGAGTCTTTTTTATTATTATTAGCTTCCTACCACTATAGTTACAGGAATTCTCTGCTTATACAACCATGCTTTTAGAAGGTTTCAAATTTGAGTTTCAAATTCACTAACCTGTTCTGATCTATCATTTGACCTCTGTTAGACTAGCTTTCCAGTCATATATTTAAGCAGTGGAGAATATGCTACTTTCTGTTCCAATAAGACATTTGCTTCTTGGAAACTACAGCACCCCTTTCCTGCTCAGGCACATGGCAGCTTTAAGCAAAATCCAGTGCAGTGATTTAGGATACTTTTCCTTCTGTCACAGTAAACTCTAGGCATTATTCCAGTAAGTCAGAAATAGAGCTAGTAATGTCAGTGTTCAGATTATCTCATTAAACAGTACATGAGCAGGAAGAGAAGAGAGACTACAGATTGCAGAAAAACAAGAACCGTTAATCACAGTGTCCCTGTCTACTGAAGCATAACAAATGGGAACAGCTGGTCTCCAATAAGTCTACATGATTTTAATTGATGGAAGCTGATAAGGAAAAAAAAAAAAAACACATACCCAGTAAAGCATGTGCACATAGAAATGTTTGGGGTTTTTTTTGCTTTGATGTCAATTTCAGTATTTCAGTGTCATCCTGAACTAGAAAGTTAATCAAAGTAGCTTAATAGATACTGAAATAAAATTGGTTTTAAACTCCTTATGGTAAGAATTGGTGATATAAACACAGATTTCTGCATATAAAGGATAAAATTCAACCTTACCATCTTTGAGCTTAGTCAAAAATTTCATCTTTGAAACTATGGGATTTTGATGCAAAAGCTGCACTTTTGATCTATAGTTTCTGTGTTGGGTGAAAGGATGGAAGAAACTCTACCCTTAGGATTGCTTTTTTGATTTGTTTCTTTTTAACGCAGCTATTACAAATGCAGTTAAAGAAATGAATCAAGAACTTTCTCTTTTGGGAACAGCATCGTCTTCTCAGCTGCTCTTTTATTGCAAAGAAATACAGTGGCTGTTCCTGTGATCTGTATTGTCCATCACTGCTAGAATGCTGTACAACTGCTTGGCAGCTCCATCTTTATTTAACCTTGAAAGAAATTAATGGCAAGCAAGTGATGTACTACAAATAAGAAACAGTGATTTCACAGGTTAGTAGATGAGAGAAATCACGTACAATTCTCTTTCCCCTAAAGATGAAAGCCACAATTTAGTCTGTTTACCAACACTGTTTCATTAACTTGTTCATTTCACTGATTCTGTGAAGCATTTTATTCTTGTTTTTGTGTTCTCAGAACCAGGAACTGACATTAGAAACAAATTAGATACCAATGAAAAATATGCTGATTTCTTCTAGCATCTTTTTCTTGCTAAGAAAGCAAGTTCCAGTGTTGAAACTAGGAGTGATTTCCTTATCTTTTTCCTTGGCTCCAAGCCCAGTGATTACATTTGTTCAATCTACTGCACTGCTATTGTGTAATACTACAAATCTACCTGTGCTGAATGTGTCACTTTTATTGTCCACGATCTTGCTCCCCCTAACTATGCAAGCCAAGTTTGTCCAACCTGCAGACCATGAGTTGCGTGCAGCCTTGAAGAGGCAGTAACATGGCTACACACAAGACTGTAAACTTTTAACATTAATATATGATTTTTAGTGATATTTTTCATGAGTCATTTGTGCATAGCTTGAATGCGAACAATGGAATGCTGTAGAGGGGAAGATGCAGTGCAATGCTAACTCTGCCTCTTGCAGCTGCCACACACAGTTGAATCAAAACCTGTGTGTGTTACGCACTACCTGAGCTTGTGCTACCTTGCAAGAGATCACCAGTAATAATATTTGAACCTATCTACACGTCTGTGTTTGTGAAGACACAAGTTTTTTGTCATTAAGCAGACACGTAAGTTTTCTCATATTATTATTAAACTTGTATTATTTCATAAAATAAGTTAACTCATTCACCGTCAAAGACATATCCAGAATACTCATACAATGCTGACAATTTTTGTAGTTGTCAACATCTCAAAAAGCTCACAAAAAGTGTAATTTGCAATATGTTTTTAATTAGTTTTGCAATACGTATTTGATTAATGTTTCTGTTAATCTGACCACATGAGGCAATATGCAATAATCACCTAAACAAACAAGTGTGAATTTGCTAATCCAAGCATGCTGAAAGTGGGTTTGCAGAGGATGCACACTGTACCTACAGTTATTCAATTTCTCTCAGAATTTGTAAATTCTCCAAATTGTGCATTTATTAACTTTTTTTTTAATCAAGCTTTTTGCTTTTGTTTTTGTTTTGCATGAAAGTGACATAATAATTTAAATTACTTTCTATTAGCTGATTCTTGTATGTCTCATTTTTGTGTAAATACAGTGTTTCAGTAAAGGACATAATGAAAAATGTCTGGATCTTAAACACTTTGAAAGCAGCAGTGGATCACCAGCCAGCTGATCAGTCTAAATAACTTCAGAAGAATAGAGGCTTTTTTGCTTTATCAAAGCATTTGTCAAAGTGTTTACTATATCTCTCAGCATCATTTTCATAAAATTAAACTATACATACATCATCACAATGTTTTCTCAACTTTTTTTCTAAGTAGAATTTATAGAAACAATGTATGTGTTTGTGTGCAAATAGAATCCTTTTGTTATGATATTCTTGCATTTAAATTACATTTTAGATATGAAATTCTGATTTATTGGACCTCAGCATTCAAAAGGGAATCTTTCACTATTGAAGTTTTTAAATCAAGATAGATACCCTTTAGCAAGTTGTTCTAATTCATGAAATAATTATTTTGAAGAAAACCTGTGTCCTGTATTCAGCATAATAAGAGAGGAGCCCTGAACATTTATTTCTTAAATTACAGTCTACAGATTAAATTATCAGTGTTGTGCAAATAATGACCATGGAGCCAGGAGAGGAGCTGTAATCACTCTAACTGAAAGGTAGTCTCCTGAGGCATGCTTAACTTTTGTAGGAAGGAGATTGGCTCCCTCAGCAGCTGAACTTTTCAGTGCTGGGACAACACTGGATGTAAGACAGTGACTTAGTAGTTCTTCAGAGAAGGCGGCTGGCCAGGAGCACAGCAGGGCTTGCATCCGTCAGTTACTCATGTTCCTCAGGTTAATGCTCCTGTAAGTTTTGTTTTCCTCTTCTCCATTTCCTGTTCGGTTTGAGCCCCCTGTCTGTAAAATAAGGAGATTTCATAGAATCATAGATCCCAGGTTGGAAGAGACCCATAAAATCATCAAGTCCAGCTCCTGGCTCTACGCAGAGCCACCCAGAAAGCCAACCACATGAGAGTGTTGTCAAAATGCTTCTTGAACTCTGGCAGCATGGGGCTGTGTCCACTTCCCTGAGGATGCTGTTCCAGGACCTGAGTACCTTCTCAGTGAATCTCTTCCTGATATACAAACTAAACCTTCCCTGTTGCAGCTTTGTGCCATTCCCTCCGGTTCTATTGCCATCACTACAGAGGGGAGATCCACACTGCCACTGCCCTCATGAGGAGCCACCTCATAGGCCACGATGAGGTCTCCTCTCAGTCTCCACCTCTCTGGGCTGAACAAACCAAGGGACCTCAACCACTCCTCATATGTCTTCCACTCCACATCCTTCTCCATCTCATAGCCCTCCTTTGGATATCATCTATTCAGAAAGCCCAGAGAGAGTAGTCTGTTTTTATAGATTTCTGTCAGAGTATTCATGCAACTTTCTGTTTTTAGTAGGAACTTACAGAAACTGAACCCTTCTTCAGCCATTCAGTGTTAGGCATAAAGGATGCACATGTTTTTCCATACGTAAGATTATCAATACAAGTGGAAAAAGTGTAGCATAAATCCACTTGCAACTTTTATGTGAACTGATGAGCAATTAGATTTTTAAATTGGAAAAACTGTTCCTCATTTCTACACAAATAAAATATGTTTCTCCCTCTTTCTGAATCCAGCCCCCAGGAAAGGTATTCCAGGAAAATTTTTCATATTAAAAACAGAAAAAAATAATACAACAGGGACAGAAGTAGATGTCCTAGAAGTCATATTTTATTTTTCTTAGAAGAGCATCATTTTTGTAAAAAAAGATTATTTTAAGCCATCCAAGTGATCTTGCGAGTATTTCAGAGAACGTAGCAATCTAAATTATCTTAACATTTTAGTATTATACTGATATGCAATGAAATTTTTTTTGGTTAGGGTTGTTAAACTGTGCAGTGCATTCTGAAAAATGCACCTATTCAGAGTACGTTCCTTTTAAATTGAGGTTTACATTTTTGACAGTGCCTCTTAAAATTACACCAGTATTTCTCTTATGTTGCTTACATAAGTTTAGAGGCAATCTCAAGACTTAAACACATTTTGACTGATATTATTAGTTTGTCACGTTTGTTTTTTTACTTAATTTATTATATTTTATGTCCTACTTTGGGATTTGGTTGTGGTGAAAGACTGATACATCTTAGCACATTTAGCAGCACGGGAACACCTTTCAAGATATCAGCTCATGTTTCTCACTATTTCTTATCACAATCACTGAGATTCATATTGTTCTTTGATGCTGGCTTGATGCTAAGAATGTATAATATCCACAGTTCAGGCTGGCTTTCTGTAAGTGGTCACTGTTGAGCAGATTCTCGGGTCTCCATTTAATTGGATTCCATATTACCTCAATCAGATTGACAGTCTGATGAAATTTTTGCAGGAGCACTTCACACTCACATAAATCACTCCAAACCTGCCTTCTTAAGAAGAAAAATAGCCCTTCTTTTTTTTTCTGGTAAGTTGATCTTCTGTAGAGGTGTCAAAAGACACTGTAATTTGCTTCTGGCATGTATGTCTAATATAGGGATACCTTTCACCCAGAATAAAAACAACAGTATGAGACATCGTTGTTTTCTGTTGAAGAAATTGTTGTGTACTTACTGAAATGAAAGATGATCATTAAAAACCTGAATCTCAGTTCAAAGCTTTCAAGCCTTAAAGTGAAGTTAATATTCTCTGTAAAAGTGAAAAGTCAGTAGTACATAAAGTAGTATGCATTCAATTTACATGATGCAAAAGGAAACTACATTACTACATGATGTAAAAAAAACAACAAACTATGCATTGCATAGTTTTCTGACAGTATGAAAACCATATGGCATTGTTTGGTGAAGCCTGACATTGTATTGTATTAAAATGCCTAATAATTCCAGAACTCTGTGCTCTTATATGCATTTAATTTTAAAAATATATTTGTTACATACAGTGTATATAACTCTGCTTCTGTTTCGAGTACTGTCCTGTTCCATGGGGACCTTATCAGCAGCCTTCCAGTACCTGATGGGGGCCTACAAGAAAGGTGGGGAGGGACTTTTTATAAGGACAGATAGTGACAGGATGAGGGAAAATGGTTCTGAACTGGAAGAGGGTATATTTAGACTAGATATTAGAAAGAAATTCTTTACTGTCAGGGTGGTGAGACACTGGAACAGGTTGCCCAGCGAGGTTGTGGATGCCCCTCCCTGGAAGCATTCAAGGCCAGGCTGGATGAGGCTCTGAGCAACCTGGTCAGGAGGGAGGAGTTCCTCCCTATAGCAGGGGGTTGGAACTAGGTGATCTTAAAGGGCCCTTCCAACCCAAACCATTCTATGATTGTATGATTACTTTAGTCTGATTCTGCTTTTACAACAAGATCTCACTGTTGAAACATTATGTCATTCAAATTTTAAACCCAAGACGGGAACATGGAGGTAATACAATAGCTGGAACATTAGACACCCATTTGATTTGACGATTATTGTAGCAGAACATACTGGAGATTATAACATAGAAGCAAATTTTAAAAGGAAAACCAAAGCAGTCTAGCATTGTCTGTGGTGATTTTGAGACTATATTTCATCATTGTATTATTGAATTCAGTCTTATTCTTTGGAGATCAAGTTTTCTGCAGTACACCACTTCTTGCTTGTGAATTGATTTATCTGAGTACTGAAGTTCAATGTGATCCTAGACTTGAACTTGCTTAGACTGACAACTCAACTGCAAGAATTCGGACTGGAAGTATACAAGTCAGCTAAAAGTCACTTTGTAACTCATGAGTTATTTCTCAGTCTCAAGAGAGCCACATTTTCAACACTTTCAAAGTCACAAATCCTTTATCTTCTTATAACTTAAAAGTTTACTACAAGCAAGCGCTGAATTAACATTAATATGGAGTAAGAAGGTTTCTCAGCCAGGAACTAAGGAGGTTTTTGCATTAGCTGTAACCTAACAGAGCACACATACACTGCTTGGAGTGCATGAAAGAGAAGTAGAGCTGGTATAGAAACACAACAGATAAAAATTCAGACTCTGTATGAATCTAACCAAAGTACAGCAAATGATGCCACTGAAGAAAAGGCAACAGAAATTGAGATGTTTGAAGGATCAAGGAAGGCATAAGAACAAGCTTCACGTTGTAAAACGAGGAAGTGAAAAGAGCAGATTGCTCTTTGAATCTGTTATGAACAGAATAATAAAGCTTACAGATACCAGCAAGGAATATGTTGGTGGCATAAATCTGCATTTTTTTCTGTCAGATATTTGTTGATATGTTTGTACTCACAGTGTAAGTACAAAGCTTACCCTTGAAGGTATTTTCATTTATGCACACTAAACTGTAATTCTCACTCCCAAATCAATTCTCTTGAAAAACTTGGTTTGTTTCCAACTAAAGGCAATGGAATTATTGCCAAAATTAGGTGAGTAATGAGAAAATACAGCCTTGTGCAGATGGAGAGAACAAAGTTTATATCAGACTTGAGTCTCACTTGAATCAAGAAAACAGGATTTCCATCTCATTCCTTTGTAATGAATTCAGACTGTTGTATCATAAGAATAAGAAATTGAAATATTGTCTTGAATACTGTTTGTTTATGGGGGAGGGAGATGTTAAGAACAAAAATTATTGCATAGTGATTACATCAAGCTTGTATATAAAAGCTGGAAATAGCCTGATTGTGGAATCAAATGCTAAATATAGTAACATGTTGTGCAGCAGGCAAAACAATTGCTTTTTCTTAAAATTACTGGGGCTGTATCACCAGATCAGATGAAGTTTCAGCATTTTAGCAGCAGATGGTTTTGTATCTCCCATAGTGGTTTTTTTTGCTTGCATATCTGCAAATATGCAATATGCAATATTGCATATCTTGCAATATCTGTATAATAATGATAATAATGAAAGGAGCCTGAATCTACTGATCCAATGTAACTGTGAAAATTTCTCTCTATATATTATCATGTGAAACTGTCATGATGTTTTTCAAGCTAATATGCCACTGGCTTGTCACCCTGTAAGAATGATACAAACATAGGATTCAGTGTGTCTGTGATATAAAGTTTAATTGCACCCAGTAATGCTATTATCTAGTGCCCTATTCTCCCAAACTGCCAGTGAAGTGAACATTTTCTTGCATGAATGATGGTCAAGTGATACAACATTTTTATCCTGTTCTTAATAAAACCGGATAGTATGGACCTGTTTTGTTTCAGATTATCTTTTATGATTTTTCTGCAGACGATCTCCAAAACTGTACGTTCTTCAGAATACTGTGCCTGATATGCTTTCTTTAAGTTTTGAAATGGAAAGAAGAGTTATTTCCTCTATAAAAGTATTTAAAAAATTGTTGACATGGTGTTCAGTCAGTTTTTTTTTTGTTGTTGTTTTGTTTTTCCTTTACAGAATTACTTACTGCCATCTACCTTTCCAGAGTAAATGGCTTTATGTTGGAACAGAGCGGGGAAATACACACATTGTAAATATCGAGTCCTTCATTCTTTCTGGATATGTTATCATGTGGAACAAAGCAATAGAACTGTAAGTGCAGATTTTTTTTTGTATTTGTGATTTTCATTGCTGTCTTCAAATTACTTTTTCTTCCTTTCTTCCTTTCTTCCTTTCTTTCTTTCTTTCTTTCTTTCTTTCTTTCTTTCTTTCTTTCTTTCTTTCTTTCTTTTTGTAAACGAAAATGCAATTTGAGATCATATTTAACTTTCAAGTACTGTGAAACACAGGTAATCATTACTATCATAAATTCAGATTTTGATATCTTCATATTTATGTATATCAACGTACAGAGGCTGTGCCAAAAGTAATCCTTCCTATCTTTTGTTATGTTGGCCTATGAAGTCAGAGGCAGAAGGTGATGGTGTGGCAATAGAGATTGAACATTCCCACCAATATTCCATTACATGTTGTTGCCATGGGAAAGATGGCAGCAGAGAGGCAGCCTGACAAAATGACATCTGGCATGGGAGTGCAGATGAAATGAAGTTGTGTCACTGAATTCCTCTATGCAGTAGAATGGCATCCCCTGACATTCATCAACACTTGCTGACCGGTTATGGAGACCAAACAATGGATGTGAGCACAGGGAGGCGGTGGGTGGTGCATTTCAGAAGTGGTGACAACCGTAATGTGTCACTTCCGCTGGTGCAGATTTTTATGAGCACAGCATGCAGGCTCTTGTTCATTGATGGTGAAAATGCACAGCTAATAGTGGTGTCTGTGTTGACAGTTAAGAGTTTGGTAGGTGAGAATTTATGTAGTATTCTTGTGCTCTTTATAGTTATTATCAGTTGCATGAAAATAAATTGGAAGCATTGCTTTCAGAGCGACCTATGTATACTGATATTTATATAACTATTCTGCCCACCATCACTGTGCTTCCAAACATCATCCGAGGAGAATAATGGAATATTATTGGCCCTAAGACTTTATGAAGAACTTTATGAAGAACTTTTCTTAATTGAACAGCAGAACTATTTAGATGAGAAGGAGTTCTCCGGACCAAACCTCCTGCTTAAAACAGGGCTAATTTCAAAGTTAAATCTTGCTCATCTCAGGACCTGGTGGTCTTTATGCAAAGTTGCTGATGAACTGATAGGAGAGGTAATGAACAAATGTTGCTGTCTGTTAAATGACAATTCTCTGACAGGCTCAGGTTACCTGTGCCATGTGTATGAAATGGAGGGAGACATGTAGAAATCTGACTGGGATAAATCTATGTCTCTTGCAAGTAAAAACGTTGGCAGAAATGAAAAAGTGTTTCTCAGTTGTTTCTTCTATGAAATTCCATGGGAAAAAAAAAGGCTGTTGACAAACTCATGGTATTTCATGCACTTTCTGAGACACTTTGTATAGTGAGAAACCTGTAACCTTAGGTAGTGAACTGAAATTAAGCAAGCTCAGTGAACAAGAGAAAATTTATCTAAAAATAAGGCTACAGGCCTACAGTGGTTTATCTAATTCTCCATTGCAAGCAGAGCTCACACTGATAGCAGCCACTTTTCTCCTAAATTTTCCCCTTCCCCATTTTTGCCACACACTTGTTACTTTTTCACATATCACTATGTCTCCCAGGGTGACAAAACTGATGCCCTTTCTGCTTTCCTCCTGTCTTTTCCCACCAAACTGCATAATCAAAGTCACAAAAATCTAATCTTATCTTCAAAGAAGATAGAACTAAGTATTTGAAAGACAGTCAGGATTCAGACAATCATCTGGTAAATATTTCATCATGTTAGGAATTTTGGATTGTTTGTCCTCTGTAAGAATTTGTTCAGTTCAGCTCAGTAGTTTGGGCTGAAAAAATTCCTGCTGGAGAATGTGATCTGATCAAAGCCAGAATTAATCCATTAGTTTTGATTACTTCTTCAGGCGGGAAAGGTTTTAGTTATTTTCCTCCTTCCCACTTTGTATTGATAATGTTGACACATTATAGGACTTCTTGTTTTATTTCTTTTTTAAAATGTATTATATAGATTATGTCAAGTAGAAAACACCTTTGAACATTTGAGAATGATGCATTTTCATTTTGTGTGTGTTTGGGATTTTCTTTCATCTGGACATTAGGATGGCTTTATTCTGTATGGGAACAAAGGCTGAAAGTTTGTATGAATGGAAGCTTTCCACTGAACTTCACATTCTAATTAGTTCAAAACTTATTTTGAATAATCTGATTTATATAATTATTTCTTTATTAGTGGCCACAACAGACCTTTCCTATGAGGCCAGATTAGAACAATACCTTTCTTCAGTGAAAAATGTGAGAGAAATAAGGGCTATGTGCCAATAAATTTCAGTACTGAATTGTCGAGATAGGCTAGCTGCAGAGGCTACCTCTATAGAACCTTTTAGTAACCAAGCAGCCTCTCTTATCTTCCTTGCATTGCCTATGCAACAGTGTATTTAAGTTTTTCAAAATTCTTCTTCCAAAAAGCTGTTAAGGATAAAGATGACCTAACATAATATGCCTTGTGACTTCAGCTATTTGAAGATTCTCTGTGATTACAGTAATTGTTTCTTCTTCTAAAAAGCTGGCTTGTTACCTACTGGTTTGGTGACAGTTGAGCACAGGTATTCATTCATTGCTTCTAGTTCTATCAATCTTACTAGTATACCTTGATCCCTATTAGAAGTATGCTAGTCTCTGACTGTATCCTCTCCATTTGATCTCATCGTATACTTCTTAGTGTTGTAAGAAGTTGTCATTGCCTGTAACTACACAGGTAAATAGTGGGATGCTGTGTGTCCCTAGATCAATTTCTCTGCACTAGAATAAAAAATTGGTGGGCATAATGTTGATGTTTGCCACAGCAGCCCCTTCTTAACATATGCTATAGCACTGCTAATATTGAAGCTATATGACTTTTCCTGGTAAACTTATTTGACCTCTGTCTGGAATATCAGATATGGTTATTACTGTATCTCAATAATGGGTTATTTTTAGTTCTTACAGTTTTCTTGTAGGAAAAGATGTAACTTAGATTACCTTTTAAAGGAAATGCTATTAATTGTATTTGATGACCATGGACTTAGTGGACTTTTCTTTATGATTGCATTGAGCTGTACTTTGGAAGGGCAATTTGTCTTGGACCGTGGATATATTCTAATATTTTTGTTTTGGTTTTAATCTTTTAAGTTTAGTATAATTTATGCCTTTACTTTTACATAAGCATGTAATAATTCAGGTTGAAGGCCCCTCTGGAATTTTCTGGACCAAACTCCTGTTTGCAGTGAGATCAATTATAAACTGCATTGTTCAGAGCTTTCTAGGCTCGTAGGGTCTGTTGATGCCAGGTACTTTCAGTGATGAGAGAAAATAGGAAAACATAATACATGTATAATATCAGGAACAGCATTATGCAGTCCTACAACTTGTACAAGATGATAGTGCTCATAACATTGTTTTTCATTCAGAGATAGATTATATCATTTCAGCATGTGGGGTTACTTTGAAGAAGATAGTATTGTCCATAGAGCTTGGAAACAGAGTTTACTTTCTGTGCAGGTACGTTTGTGCCAAAATTATTGGCCCAGTAAATCGATTGCTGTATTTGAGTCCTCTTTTTCAGTTGAGGCTTAATAAATAGAATTTTGAGTGCGTCAGATTTGTGTCTGATCTCACAAACAAGCCTGAAGGAGAGATTTTTCCTTCTTCATATAACTCTTATCCACAGTTTCTAAAATTGCCGGCAAAAGCTACCAATGTAACTTGCCTTCCTTTCAAAATCTCTCCTCATTTTTTTCACTGTCTCATAACTGCCTCTGATGAAATCTCTGGGAATTTTCAGATCATGAATTTACCTCAGTTATCACTAGAGTTTCAAGCTTTTGTAGTGATAAACTATAAGAGATTGAAGTGGTTAATTAAAAAAAAAAAAACAAAAAAAAAACCTGAAATGCTTAAACTTTGGTATGTTGAACTATATATTGTTACATCTTAGTCAGTGTAAAAACAGATTACAAATGATTTTGTGAGTTGAAAAAAACCACCCCAAAAACAACAGAACACAAAACAAAACAGAAGAACAAAAAGAACCAGCTAAAATTTCAGTTCTGTTAGTGTTTCTGAATACTGAAGAGGGCCTATTTTGCTATCATTAATGGCCAAGATCTGAATACCCATATTGTCATTTATCCCTTCTGGAAAACACCTACGAACTATATTCTAGACTTTCATCATGGGCTGAATTTGTCCCTGTAATGCCATGATGATGTTGCTCACTATATCATATCATAAATGGTATTGTATATGTGCAAAAAACAGGGAATGTAGAAAACCTATTCTAGTAATTCATGTTAGTCTGTTCCTATCTCTAGCAAGGTTTCAGCCACACAAACTGTTTTCTGACACTTACTGAGATGATTTTATTTCCAGAGAACATGATTATTTATCCTCTGAACAATAAAAAACAAACACTGCCAGTCAATGAGGCCTATCAAATAATTGCAAGGATTTGTTTTTCTAACAGTGATTCTGTTGCAGAGAAAGAGTCAGCTGAAGAGGCTTAGTAGGTTAAAGACCTGAAGGATAAGGACCTTCAGCTGCATGCTTTTTAGACTGTGCATATAATGCAGTAAATCTGACCACCTTGTCCTGCGTTGCTACTTGCTTACCCGCATTGCTTGAGATGATTTTCAGTACTGAGACATTCTATTCTAGAAGCTGAGAGAAAAAGACCTTTATAAAAATCTCAGTGGCCCTGATCTCATCAAAAGCTAAGAAAGAAAGTTAGAATATGGGGAGTTTTGGTAACACTTTTGCTAGCATTTGCTCTAACAGCACTCGTCTTGGCCAGTACTGTCTCATGCGTTGTCACTATCCCAGACCACACCAAAGCATCTTTTTGCCTAACAATGAAGAAAACTTTTTCATTTGTCAGTTCTGGGGCATGCAGCAGAGCTAATACTTCACCAGAGGTGTTTGGTGCTTGTGATACTGCTTGGTCTTTTACTCTCTAGTAAGCACACTGCCACTCTTCTTCAAAATATTTGGAAATAGGTCTGTAAGAGAGGAATAGTCAATAAGCCCAGCATGTTACTCCATTTACTCCAACCATATTGACATTTATTTTCTCAGCCTGCAGGATCATGCATTTTGGATTGTCACCTGGTGTTTTGTGGGAAAGACAGATCTTCCTAAAAGCCCATTTGTTAACCTTCAGAAATGAAAAATCTGCATTGTAACCTCTTCCCAAGCATGCAGTGCTTGAACACACCATTAACTAATGAATGAATAAATGAAAGCTGTTAGAATTTAAAAGATTTGGAGTATCAAAGAATTGAGCAAATTGGAACTGAGTTATGGTAGAGCCATAACTACTTGATGTTTTCTTTCTTGACTCATTCCCACTGGGTGTGTTGGGAGGGACACAACTGATCAGGAGGGGCAAGATCATACTGGGCAGCAAGCTGGCTGGGCTTACCATAGAATCAAAGAACCATAGAATCATAGAACCACCAAGGTTGGAAAAGACCTAGAAGATCATCCAGTCCAACCGTTCACCTATCACCAATAGCTCCCACTAAACCATGTCCCTCAACACAACATCCAGTCATTCCTTGAACTCTCCCAGGGTCGGTGACTCCACCACCTCCCTGGGCAGGCCATTCCAGTGCCTGACCACCCTTTCTGAGAAGTAATATTTCCTAATGTCCAGCCTGAATCTCCCCTGCCACAGCTTGAAACCATTGCCTCTAGTCCTATCACTAATGACATGAGAGAAGAGGCCGACCCCCAGCTCACCACAACCTCCCTTCAGGAAGTTATAGAGAGCAATAAGGTCTCCCCTGAGCCTCCTCTTCTCCAGGCTGAACATTCCCAGCTCCTTCAGCCGCTCCTCATATGGCCTGTGCTCCAGACCCCTCACCAGCTTTGTTGCCCTTCTTTGAACATGCTCCAGGGCCTCAATGCCTTTCTTGCAGTGAGGGGCCCAAAACTGGACACAGTACTCAAGGTGCGGCCTCACCAGTGCTGAGTACAGGGGGACAATCACCTCTCTGCTCCTGCTGGTAACAGTTTCTGATGCAAGCCAGGATGCCGTTGGCCTTCTTGGCCACCTGGGCACACTGTCGGCTCATGTTCAGCCGAGCATCAATCAATACCCCCAGGTCCATCTCCTCTACACAGTCTTCCAGCCACTCCACCCCAAGCCTGTAGCGCTGCCTTGGGTTGTTGTAGCCGAAGTGCAGGACCCGGCATTTGGTCTTGTTGAACCTCATCCCATTGGCTTTAGCCCAGCTCTCCAGCCTGTCCAGATCCCTCTGTAGGGCCTTGCTACTCCCAGGCAGATCCACACTCCCAGCCAATTTGGTGTCATCTGCAAACTTACTGAGGGTGCACTCAATGCCCTCATCCAGGTCATCAATAAAGATATTGAAGAGGACAGGCCCCAGCAACAACCCCTGGGGAACACCACTCATGACCGGTCGCCAGCTGGATTTAACTCCATTCACCACCACTCTCTGAGCCCGGCCCTCCAGCCAGCTACTTACCCAGCCAAGAGTGTACCCGTCCAAGCCACAGGCTGCCAGCTTCTGCAGGAGAATACTGTGGGAGACAGTGTCAAAGGCTTTGCTGAAGTCTAGGTAGACCACATCAACAGCCTTCCTCTCATCCACCAGATGGGTCACTAGATCATAGAAGGAGATCAGGTTGGTCAAACAGGACCTGCCCTTGGTGAACCCATGCTGGCTAGGCCTGATCCCCCGATCATCCCACACATGCCGTGTGATCTTCCTCAAGACAATCTGCTCCGTAACCTTCCCTGGCACCGAGGTCAGGCTAACAGGCCTGTAGTTCCCCGGATCCTCCTTACAACCTTTCTTGTAAATGGGAGTCACATTGGCAAGCCTCCAGTCTTGTGGGACCTCACCAGTCAACAAGGAGCGCTGATAGATGATGGAAAGCAGCTCGGCTATCACCTCCGCCAGTTCCCTCAGCACTCTCGGGTGAATCTCATCCAGCCCCATGGACTTGTGGCAGTCCAGTTGGAGCAGTAGGTCCCTGACCGTTTCTTCCAGAATCACAAGGGGTTTAGTCTGCTCCCCAGCTGAGACTACCAGGTCAGAATGTGGGGTAACCTGAGGATAACTGGTCTGACTTTTAAAGACAGATGTAAAGAAGGCATTCAGAACCTCCGTCTTTTCCTTATCCTCAGTGGTCACATTCCCAGCCTCATCCAGTAAAGAGTGGAGATTCTCCTTTGTCCTCCTCTTACTGTTGATGTATTTATAAAAGAGTTTCTTGTTCCTGTTTACCCCGGTGGCCAGGTTAAATTCAAGCTGGGCTTTTGCCTTTCTGATTTTCCCTCTACACATCTTAACGACTTCTTTGTATTCATTTTGAGTTGCCCGTCCCTCCTTCCACAGGCGGTAGATTCTCTTTTTCTCCCGGAGCCTCAAGAATAGCTCCCTATTCATCCACGCCGGTCTTCTTCCCCACCGGCTCATTTTGCGGCTCAGAGGGACCACCTGCTCCTGCGCCTTTAAGACTTCCTTCTTCAAGAGCAACCAGCCATCTTGGACCCCTTTACTCTCTAAGACTGAATGCCAGGGGACTCCCCCTGCTAGTCTTTTGAACAATTCAAAGTCCGCCCTCCGGAAGTCTAAGGTAGCAGTTTTGCTATTCCCCCTCCAGGCTCCACCAAGAATTGAGAACTCTACCATTTCGTGGTCACTCTGTCCAAGACAGCCCCCGACCTCCACATCTTCCACCAGACCCTCCCTGTTTGTGAACAGCAGGTCTAGCGGGGCAGCTCCTCTCGTAGGCTCTCTCACCAGCTGCATCAGGAAGTTATCCTCTATGTATTCCAGAAACCTCCTAGACTGTTTCTTCTGCGCCATGCCATACTCCCAGCATATGTCGGGGAAGTTGAAGTCACCCATGAGGACAAGGGCTGGCGACCATGCGGCTTGTGCCAGCTGCTTATAGAACATCTCGTCTGTCTCTTCATCCTGGTTTGGCGGTCTATAACAGACGCCCACCAGGATGTCTGCCTTGTCAGCCCTTCCTCTGATCTTTACCCATAGGGATTCAACCTTATTGTCCCCAGTCACAATCTCAGTAACAGGAAAGCATTCCCTGACATAGAGGGCCACACCGCCACCCCTCCTTCCTTGCCTGTCCTTCCTGAAGAGCTTGTAGCCATCCATTGCAGCGCTCCAGTCATGGGAGCAATCCTACCACGTTTCCGTTATGGCAACTAGGTCATAGTTTGCCTGCCGCACAATGGCTTCCAACTCTTCTTGTTTGTTGCTCATGCTGCGTGCATTGGTGTAGATGCACCTCAGCTGAGCCCCTCATCTCACTCCTAATCCCAATACCGCTTCCCCAGGCTGATCTCCAGCAGGCCTGGCTTTATCCCCTTCCCCCTTCATATCTAGTTTAAAGCCCTCTCTACAGACACTACTTGTATGCCTGCTCCATCAACTATCTTCCCCATTCTCCTAAAATCATTTCTTATACTCCTCAGGCTTCTGCCAGCGATCCCATCACTGCCAGCCTGAACTATCAATAAAGGATAATAATCAGGGTTTTAAAGTAGATTTGATGTGAGAAGAGGATGTATCACTGAGTGACACAGAAGAACCAGAGAACACTGGCACTTCAGGAAGAAGCAGGGAAAAACCTCAGATTTGTCCCAGAGGGATTTGGAGAGCTCCTCCAAGAATGTAACACGGCCAGTAGCCCAGCAGAAGTGCCTGTACACCAATGCATGCAGCATGGGAAATAAGCAGGAGTTTGAAACCATTATGCAATTAGAAAACTATGACCTAATTGCTATCACATAATCATGGTGAGTCAAATCACACAACTGGAATACTGTGATTGAGGGCAACAAGCTTTTTAGAAGAGATAGGGCAAAAGGGGCAAGGGAGTTGCTCACTGTATTAAGAAATGGATAGATTGTAAAGAGCTGTCCCTGAGAAACAACCATGACCAGGTGGGTTAAAATTAGTGACCAAACCAAAAAAGGACATCTGGTGGTTGAGATCTACTGCAGGCTGCCTGATCAAGGGGAGGCTGTTGACCAGGCCTTCTTGCTTTAGTTGCACGATGTGTTGTGCTCATAGGCTCTCATCCTGATTTCAGCCAGCCAGATACCTTCCTGGAAAACACCTCAGCGTGCTGCAAACAATCCAAGAGATTCCTGGAGGCTTTTGTGGATAACTTCCTGGTCCAGGTATTAGACATACCAACCAGACGTAAAGCATCACTAGTCCTGATGCTCACCAGTGCAGAGTAGATCATTAAAGAGGTTAAGATTGGAGGCAGTCTGGGCTGTAGCAACCATTCCATGGTTGAGTTTGTGAGGAACATGGGCATGGCAAAAAGCAGAGGTAGAATTCTAAACTTGAGAAGAGCAAACTTTAGACTGTTTAAGGAATTATTGGATGAGATCCCCTGGGAAACTGTCCTTAGGGACAAAGGAATAGAACAGAACTGACATGTCTTTAA
Organism: Alectoris magna; assembly: GCA_030625065.1. NCBI lineage: Eukaryota > Metazoa > Chordata > Aves > Galliformes > Phasianidae > Alectoris > Alectoris magna. Next base: position 117,001,206 of record CM060560.1, read on the forward strand.
GGATACCTTTCCAATAGTGCAAGAGCATAAGAAATCAGAGGAGGCAGGAAACTAGCATAGTTGTGCAAGGACTTGCTGGTCAAACTGAGGGATAAGAAGGAAGAGTGTAGGCAGTGGAAGCATGGATGGGTGGCCTGGGAAGAATACAGGGATGCTATCTGGGCATGCAGAAATGGGATCAGGAAAGCCAAGGTGCAGATGGAACTGAACCTGGTAAGGGATGTGAAAAATAACAAGGGATTCTGCAGGTATATTGATCAGAAGAGACAGGCCAAAGTGAGTGTACCCACTGATAAATGAGAAGGGAGAACTGGCTTCAACAGATATGTAGGTTGAGGCACTCAGTGAATTTTTTTACTCATTCTTCACTGGCAGCCAGGCTTCCCATGCCTCTCACATCCCTGAACCTCTATTTGGGGTTTGGCGGAACAAAATCCCTCCCACCATAAGGGAAGAGCAAGTCTGAGGCTGCTTCATGAAGCTTACTGTATACAAGTCTATGAGGCCAGATGACGTGCATCCCAAGGTGCAGAAAGAAATATTTGACATTGTTGCCAAGCCACTCTCCATCATATCTGAAAAATCGTGGCTGTCAGGTGAAGTCCCTGGTGACTGTAAAAAGGGAAACATCACTCTTGTTTCCAAGAAAGGAAGAAAGGAAAACCCAGGTGAGCCTCACATCTATGCCTGGGAAGTTCATGGAGCAGATCCTCCTGGAAGAGATGTTAACGTATATGCAAGATGAGGAGGTGATCCAGTACAGTAGAAGGAAGGGATGCTATCCAGAAGGACTTGGACAAGCTTGAAAATTGGGCCCATGTGAACTTAATGAGGTTCAACAAGGCCAAGTGCAGGGTGTTGGATCCAGGTGATCAGAGGTATGTATGTATACAGACTGGGAGAACAACTTATTGAGAGCAGTCACGGGGAGGACTTGGAGGTTGTGGTGGATTAAAAGCTTGACATGAGCCAGCAGTGTGTGCTTGCAGCTCGAAAGTCTGACTGTATCCTGGGCTGCAACAAAAGAGGAGTGGCCAGCAGAGTGAGGGAAATGATCGTTCTCTTCTGCTCTGCCATTGTAAGGCCCCATTGGGAGACTTGGCTTTTCGTAGAACTTTATATAGCCTTGTTTTCTCAGTCACTCTAGTCTGTACTCTGCCTAGTATTTGAGGAATTCTGTGCTCAAATATTTCACTTACGATTTATTTTCTTCTACTGCTTCTTCCTTATTTTTGCCTTTCTCTAGGGCTTAGATCTAGTTGCTTTCTACATGGTGCTTTAAAACCAGCTTGAAGGAACGCCTATAATGAAGTATCTGGCATCAACAGCAGTGTGTTCCATTCGCAATGACTTCATATATGGTTGGTTTCCCAGAACCTATTCATACTTTCCATCTGTTGGATCTCTGCTTTTGTTTTTCATTGAATTCAACAGTGTTTTTATTCTCAATATGACATTTCTTAATAACAACATCCAAATTTCCAGCCTTCTTGACAAACCTGCTCTAACAGCAGTGAGTGGAAACAAAACATTGTATGTATACTATAGCTACACGAGGCAAAATGTTTTTGTGTGTACATGTTTTCACATGCAATATAATTTGCTATATGAAAGTAGTAGTTACTGTAGCTGTAGCTCTGGTAGTGTTTCATGAGTTCTGTAAACTAACTAAATTAGCTAAATAGTTGCTTCATATAATCCTATTTGTAGTACAGTCATTATGTCAACCCTTAGGAGAAATTGTTTATAGAGCCTAGTGACTGGCAGTCCCTTTACATGCAACACTGCTTTAGTGCTCCAGAAAACATTGCTGTTCTTTGTTTGTTTATGCTTCCCTTGAAGATACAAGAAGATGCATGTCAAGTAAGGCATTGATCTACCTTTAGCATATTTCTTCTTCATCTTAATGTGCGGTACAGACAGCTAGCTTTGAGTTCTTAGCCACAGTCCTGCACTAGGGGAGAGCAAATATCACTTCAAGAGAAGCAGGAAGGTTATAATGCCAGTGAAGATCTATCACGTCTCTCTCTCATATCCAGCAAGATGGTAGGTTCAGAGGAATAAGGGAAAGAATGGAGGAAGTTAAGACTCATTCATTTTTCTCTCCTGCTCTATCTGAAGTGGGATTTTGTGTTAGCATACCATCCCCGAGACATGTCCTCCAACATGGACTGCATGTCTCTTGCCAAACCAAACTAAAAAGCTTTGTGCTGCACCTTGTGAATAATCTTTGTTGTTTAGACCAAAGAGGAATCAGTTTTGATGCAAATGCTTTGTGTGATGTGGATAAAAAACAGTATTTCTTGGAGAACTGGAAGGATAGTGCAGAAAGACTGCCAGGGAGCAGGCTCTGCAATCTTAGAATGCTTCAGTAGCATCAGCTGTCATCACTTGAGAAATTTCATGTGTTATCTGTGATAGCAAATCCGAAATGAGTTTTAGGCTACCCAATTGTTCAAAAAAGATTCTTACTCATTTCCTGACAGAGTTAGTACTATGACTGCCAAACTTAGTAAGCACTGTTTTCTTCTGCCAGTATAAAGTCAGAACTGACAGCTGTTGAGCAATTAAGGTATTCGTGGTGGGTGGACCCTTGCTGGCTGCAAGACCCTGATGCAACCACTGCCTCATTCCCCTTCCTCAGCAGGATAGGGGAAGCAAATAAGATGGAAAAGTTTGTGTGTGGAGATAAAGACAGGGAATTTAACTAGCAGCTACTGTCAGTGGGCAAAACAGACTCAATTTGGGGAAAATAAAATTTGGTTTATTGCCATTTAAAAATAGAATTGGATGGTGAAAATTAAGGTAAAATTTAAAGCAGCACAATGGGATGTGGAATGGGGGGTTGCAGTCAGTCCATAATGGTTCCACTCTGTCTCTCTTTCCTCATACCTGTTTTCCTGCGTCATTGTGGGATCTTCCCATGAAATAGTCTTTCAGGAGCCAGAGTGGGCTCCCCATAGGCTGTAGCTCATTCATAAAATACCCAGCTGCTTCATTGTGGGGTCCTCCAGAGGCTACTGTCTGGAGACATGGTCCTCCTTCAGCTGCAAATGGACAGCCTAATTCACCATAGTCTTTTGCATGGCCTACAGGGGAACTTATGCTCCAGTCCCTGGAGCACCTCCTGCATTCCTTCATTGATGTTAGTGTCTGCAGGGCTGTTTCTTGCAACTGCTGTCCTTACTCCTTACTGCCTGTGCAGCATTTCACCCGTTCTTAAATACATTTTCCCAAGGTACCTCAAACTTTGCTACTGGGCTGAGCTGTTTCCTACATTGGGTCTTCTGGAGCTGTCTGTGTCCAGCACAAGCCAGCCCCTTGCCTCTTCTCACAGAGGCTACCCCTGCAGCATCCACACTACCAGCATCTTGCATCCTACACCCAGTATTTGACATAAATGAGCAAACAAGAATGGAATCTAAAACTGCTGGTGTAGGTGTGAAAGCAGAATGCTTCATTGAACTTTTTGATTAGTAACATGCCTGCTAGACTAAAATAATAAAATTGGAAGAAACTTGGCCTAGCTAGGTATAATACAAAACAACTACTTTATTACAGTATTGAAGAATAAGGTAGTATAAATATTAAGATAATACTTACATACAATGTAGAGGAACAAGAATGTAGAAAAATAAAATTTCCTAAATTGGGTGTGCAGGCTGCTGTGATTGGCAATAACTTTACAGAGATTGTATGTGAAGCTCTCATTAGGCAAAAATGACCAAATAGCTAGGAACCTAATATTAAAACTCATTTTACTCCTAAAACAACAAAAAGTGCCGAATCTTGTTAAAAGCAGGACGAAATTTTATTACACTTTTTCTGATGCAAACATTTCAGGATCCTTAAACTACTGTGGAACAATAGATTCAAGACAGAGAAATGAGGTAGGAAAATGTGTTGTATGAGTGACATTACTCCTTTCAGCCGAAGTCTCGGTATGGAAATCTAAGAGTACTTCCTTGGAAGAATAGGATAAAAATAATAATACTGGTAGTGAAAGACAGCTTTGTATCATTTTCAAAGGAGGTACTATCTATCTTGTGTGACAGCAGAATTATAACTAGCCCAAAGTTAGATGTAATGTAGAGTGGCTACAGCTCATGTAACACTTTGCCTTGACTCAAGATTAAATGAATTTGTTCTTTAGTGAGCAGTGGCATATTCATCTTAAAAAGAAAACAGTGCTTGCGTACATGTACCTAAGTTGATCTCAACTTTTACAACCAGCAGATAAAAAGAGCAGCTTAGATGGGATCACCCTGTGTCTTAGAAGGACAGTACACACTTTCCCTTGCTCCCTCCATTTCCCTTAGTTTTGCTAACATTCCTGGTCAAATACCAACACTTGTATTGTGTCACGGGGTTATCTAGATCAATCTGTGTCCGTGACAGGGGGGGCAGTAGGCCCGTGGGCCCCCGGCCCCTGACAGAGGGGAAGGGAAAAAGGGAAAGGGGCAGGGAGATGGGAGCTGGGCTCAAGGAAACAAACAGAGCAGCGGCAACGATCTAAGGAGTAAAACTTATTTTACTATAATACAATCTAATTGAAATTAAGGCTAATAAATCAAGTGAAATAAGAGAGAGAGAAAGAGAGGTTTCCGAAGACCGAGAAGCCTACTTTGAAATTGATGAAGGCACCGCGGCTTGGAAGCACACCCACACTCGCTGCCAGGCAGTGAGAGAGAGAGCGAGCGTCGCTTCCGTGACGTATTTTCCTCTCTGACCGCGAGGTCCCCTGGGATGTGTAGTACTTCTTCTTTGTGCTCCACATGATGTTATGATGTGGAATACCAATAGCAAAAATTACAAAACCATGACATATTGCCAAGCTACCCAGTCTGCATACTGGTCAGTTCAGTGGGTTGGAATAACTGGCCAAAACCAGCGTACCATGCCTGCCTGCGTCATTTTATCTGTTGCCAGCTGATGTTGCCATGACTGATGTTTGCTTGGCTCTGCTCCCTCTTCTGTAGCATTTATCAACAGTGTTTGTTGTCTGACTAATTGGACCATTTTTTACAGTGAGGAACAGTGCCCATAGTAATGCAAAAAGTGGATTCACAGTGCATTGAATTGGTTCTTATCTGTCTAAAATGGAAAATTCCTTGTGCTGCCTCTCACTCTTTCCAGTATAGCTTACTCAGATGCACAAGTTCAGCTTGAGGTTGTCCCTTTTGGGGAGCTGACTTGGATAAAAATAGCCAGATCACCTGTTACCTGCATCTCTGCAAAATAAAATAAAATAAAATAAAATGGTTGCATGCTATGATTTAAGCCAAGTGTGTATCTGCTGCTGTCACTATTAAAGGCACTCTGTACAGAACGTATATACTGTAAATGGGCTTTTCCCTGCTTTCTGCTGATCTTGCTTCTGTGCTTGGTTATGTTGCAAATTGCTCTTTGTGGAAGCCTTACTAACATACACTTCGTGCAGAAAAGTAACATGCTACAGGTGACTGAGGAAACATGATCTGCAAAAGCTGGAGATGATGGCATGGGATCACCTCATGAAGAAGGTTCACCATGTGAACATGCTGCCAGATTGCCACTAGCTTTGTCCATGCAACTAGCAGAAATGTTAAAATATTTGTAAAGAAGTAAGGTATAGTCTTTCTTGGAAGTCTGTCTGGCTTTGGGAAGGAGAATACGGATTACTCTGAAATATTTTAATGTTCAAGATGCCTGGAAATTTTTATATACTACTCTCAATTTTGATTGGGATTCGGTCGTGATAGAATAAAGTGGTTGATGTCCAGTTTTGCTATAGTTCAGCATTTGAACCAAAGGAAGAGGAATACTCTTTGGAATTCCTTTGAGTAGTTTGGCTGGAAAAGCTTGTTTTGATTTTTCTTTAATTTTCTTGCTGAATTTTCAATTTATTGGCTAATTCATTTTACATGTGGCTTCCAGATAAAATTTATGGGCCTTGCCAATCTCTGCCATATTTCTTTTCCTGGTGGCCTTTGACAAGTCCAGACCAGTCATGTAAGCAGGGAGAGCAAGTCTAGATCCTGAGCTGAACTGCATGGGATGTGTGCTCTGACCTAAGAACATAAGTGAAGGAAGAGTCCTGTTCTGCACGTCAAATAGCCTGAAGCTTTGTGAACTTAGTGCTTGTGTGCTTTCTCTGTAAGACTACCAGGGTCTAAAAGTCTGGTCAGAAAAGATGGCAGTTCAAAAGTCTTCATCTGTTCCTTCAGTTTCCTGCTTGCATTTACTGTCAGGTGCTGGATGGCAATGAGTTGAGCAGCAGACCTTGTACTAAGCTACATAATAAGCTGATGGTACATGTTACAAAAAGAGAGGGAACAGCAAGAAAAGAAAGTAATTTTTACAGAAACTTGTAAAGACTCATAGGATGAGTTTTATGGCTGAGGAGCTATACTGAGTATGCATTGTGGATGTAACTTGGCCTGAAGATGTAAGGCTTGGTTGAACAAAGGCAAGAAGTTAATTTCCAGAGTCCCTCTAATTCTAAGAAGCTACCTGATGGAGCAGTGTGTTTGAGACTACTGAATCTCTGTCATTAATGACATCAGAACTTAGTGAGGCTTGATATTAGTTACTGAAATGAATCCAGTGAAGACTGCATAACCTTGGCAGATTAACCTTGAAATCAGTCAAGAGAGCAGGGGGGACAGAAGGTGAGGGAGTGAACAAAAGCAAAGGCAAAAAAGCTGTAGAAATGAGGGGGGAAAAATCTATAATGGGGTGAAAAGTAAGGTGTTTGTTTGTTTGTTTGTTTTAAAAAAAGATGAAAGTATTCATCAATGAGGGGCTCTACCTGTAACAGAGCAAGAAGGAAGTGGAGTTGAACATGAAAGCATATGGATTATTTCCAGATAACTATCTTCCCCATTGGACTTCTTATAATGACTTTTAAGTTGTGGGAGTTGCATGCTAACACACCTAGCAATTAAGGCAAGGATGTAGCTCTTTGTACAAAGAGAAGTTTCACAGATTTGAATTGATTTTTGTCTTGCAGATCCACTAAGACTCACCCTGGGCCAGTTGTACATTTAAGTGATAGCCCAAGAGATGAAGGGAAAGTGAGTACAACTAATGATATAACATGCTGCAACATTTTATAGCCTGCATTGACCTTAATAACTCTTTCTCTGATTTTATTTTCTGTTTTCATTCATTATATATATGTGTAGGGTCACTTCTACTATTATACAGTTTTTAATAAAAAAAATCTCTTTGGATAACTTTATGAGAAAAAATTATAATACACAGACAACATCTCTTGAAACCTACAGACAGTCAAAATTGTTCCTGATTAAATAAATGTGATTTTTGCTTAATTAAGAATTGACTAGAGACTGTCAGGACTTTGGAATTTGCAGGAAGCATGCTATAATGAGGACATTATAGTAAGCTTTTCATAAGATTATAAATTGTTTTTTACACAAGAATAATAATGATAGCAACCTACATTTGGAACTTGCTGCTGTTCTTTAGCAGAGTTGAGAATAGCAAAGAGCTGTCAATAGGTGAAAGCAAAACAAGTAATCAAAGTGTGATTCATATCACGAGAAGGCAAAATCTGAGTTGGCTTTGTTTCTGTGGTAGCTTTTTGATGAAATTTGGTTGCCAGAAATGTTTCTATTTATATGCCACTACTGAATTTTTTAGCATTTTGCCCATGTGGAAGGGCACTTAGCTATTTTGTCTTTTTTGATGACTTTTGAGAATTGCATTTCACTGAGCATTTTCAAAGGACTCCAATTTACAAATGGTGTATCTATTTGACAGTGTGTCTCATGTAATTGCTGATGACTGTTGGAAACTAGAAGCATTTGGAGTTTGTGTTACTGATACAGGGTACATTATGCTGAAATTAATATGGCTACCCAGGATAACACTGGAGACTACATCTGAATTTCATTTGCATTGTCAGTCCTTGGAGTTATCCATATTGCTGGGTGAACTATGTGCAGACAATGCACTTGCTGGCTAGTCCTCCAGCAGCCTGGATCTCTAAGCTTTTCTGAAAGAATCACAATAGATGAAGCAATTTAGAATAGAGCCAATGAAAGTTATTAAATGCTACGGAGCATAGTGTCTTAGCCTCAAAGCAGAAGTCATCAAGGAATGCTACTTAACTATTGATGCTGACACACCCGATAAAAATCAAGTTTTATTGATCAAGTATAAGTCTTGTTTGTTGCATTCCAAAGAAGCTGTTAGTGACCCACCTAAAGCACAATGTATAGTGAGAAAAATGCTAAAAGAAAAAAAATTCCCTGTGAGTGTCTATCTCTTGAAGGAAGTCATGCACCATATTACAACAAAAACCTAAAATACTTTGACTTCAGCTGAAAGGGAGATGAAAAGATCTCACTAAAGGAAGTTGGAGAAGAGATTACTTGGAAATACAGTTGCTTATTGGTCAGAGAATGCATTTGAAACCTCTGGGCTCCGATGAAGTGTTGGCATATGAACAAGGCTCTGGTAAAAGCAAAATCAGGTGGATCCCTATTGAAAACAAACATTGGAAATGTATGGGGGGAGACTGAAAGATGTACTGTGCTGCTGTTTATATCATTGATAAATTGAGGATGGTACAGAGAGCAAATTGGTCCTAACAAAATACTTGCAGATTTGCAGAATGTGAAATCAGCAGTTTGATATTTAATGGAAGATGTAAGGAAAAGGTTCACAGAGACAAAAGAGGAGGTTGAACCCTGAATCAAAAGACATCACTCCATTGAAAAGATACAATAGTAAAGAGAATAAATAAATAAATAAATAAATAAATAAATGAAATTTCCAACTGTTACAACAAATTTGGGTTGAAAGAATGAAAGAAAGAAAACAACCTTTCTTCGGAGTGGGAAAAATGGAAAGAAAAAAACAAATCCAATGTTTGGGGTTTTTTTGTTCAGCACAGTTATAAACAGCCTAGAAAAGGGCAAGCTGTGATGTAATCATGTTCACTGGACTTTAGGAGAATGAGAAACTCAGCAGTAAAGTGGCAGCTTAAATAATGTCTTTTATAAGTATTTGGTGAAGTGTAAAGTGACATGTGTGGAGGATAAGAATATTTCTTACTTCATATATAAGACAGTGGGTCTCAGGTGTTCATTGCTGCTTAGTATCAAGGTTTTAGAATGGAGACTGATTTTAAAATTTTAGAATGGAGAAGACTGAGAGGGGACCTGATCCAGGTCTATAAATATCTAAGGTGTGGGGGGCAAAGTGGCAAGGCCAGACTCTTTTCAGCAGTGTGTGGAGACAGGACAAGGGGAAACGGCCAGAAACTGGAGCACAGGAAGTTCTGCACGAATGTGTGCAAGAACTTCTTTACGGTGAGGGTGACGGAGCACTGGAACAGGCTGCCCGGGGGGGTTGTGGAGTCTCCTTCTCTGGAGATATTCAAGACCCGCCTGGACGCCTACCTGTGCGACCTGCTGTAGGGAACCTGCTTTGGCAGGGGGCTGGACTCGATGATTCTGTGATTCTGTGATTTCTCAATGAAAATATCAGCTCAGTGCTCAGTAGTGATCAAAAAATAAAATAACAGGCACTATTTAGAGTAGAATAGAGAACAAAACAGGCCTATTGCATGGTTGACTTGCCTGCTGAGTACTGAATATAGCTCTTGCTCTTCTATCTCAGAAGTGATGTAATCAGGCTCAAAGAGATTCAGAAAAGGGGTAACGTTTTCTATATGATGCACAGCTAAGTCAGACAAGAAAATTATTGTGGAATAGATCTGATTGTGATCCCGAGTTTGAAAATAACAATTGTTATGAAGAGGAAAACAGTTCATAGTCTCTTTCAATACAGAAAGCAGAAGAATAATTTGGGTAACAATTCAGTCATAATCAGTGCTGGAAATACAGATATTCTTATACTCTACAAGTACAAGGATACTGCACTCTGCCAGGATCCAGTATCTCTGTGATATCATAAAGTTGATTACTGTTCTGGACATGTTTCCCTAAAGTAGACAGGAAGCACTCCCCTATGGGGCTGATGTAATGAATATTGAGAGACCTGAAACATGGACAAATCTTACTGAAGCTTACTGAATACTGACCAGTATTTCTGTGCCAAAAGAATGAATGTAATTAATTCCAGAAGACTTCTACCTTCCAAACAAACTATCAAGGCAGGTTTTGGAGATGGTCTCTGTTACAAATCTAGCAAGTGGTGGTTGGAAGGCAGACAACAGAGAATCTGGGCTTTTAGCCTGCCATTTAAGAACAATTTGGGGACCTAGTGATTAAGTTCATGAAATGTAATTGCTTGCCATATCAGTGAGTTAGTGTACATTAGGAACAGACTGAAGTACACAGATGTTTATAAGTGGCAGATCCGTAGCAAACAGTATTTTTCTTGCTGACACAGAAGAAGACATCAACTGCCGTGATCTGCAGTTTCCCAGCAACTGGAGAAAGCTTAATAGGAAAAGGTTTAATGTTATCAACCATCAGCTTGTGGACTAAACTTCCTATCTCTGAGTCTGTGTTCTGAGATCTAATAACACCTAAATATAGAGTGTGTTTGGCAGGCTTTTTTTTTTTTTTTTTTTCCTCCCCAAAGAAGTTTTGTGGTACCAGGACAAAGAGGGGGCTACCTGGCAGGTACCAGAATGGAAGTTGTTGATTGCAAAGGAGAAATCTTCCTTCAATACTGACATCAAAACCATTTCAGGGATAAGGATTTGTGTGGTCAGAATGTGGAGCAACTCTGCTAGACATGGAAGATAGTGCCAGGACTCCTCCATCACTGAAATTCTGTGCAGCCTACTGTATGATTCTCAATTATTAAGTATGAGAAATTAAACAAGGGGTCAGAAACAGAAGATGAAGAGAAAAATTTTTTGTTTCTTCCTAGACTCCTTTTATATGTATCAATATGTTTAAGGTTTTCTGTTTGTTTATGTTTTCTCCTACAGCTCTATTTACGGATTATGGATTTTTTTTTTACAGCATTGACTAGCATAGAGCTCATCTTACAGATCTCTCGAGTGCATACAATATGCAAGAGGAGTGAGAAGTCCTGCAATCTGTACTTCAGACAGATTGCAGTTCAGAGTATCATAAATACCCTGAGAATGAGACTAATCATATTCACGCTGCTGGAATTCTGACTTTATTGTCACACCACGCTATTATTAGTCAAGTAGCAGAGTACCCTCTGAGAATACTAGATAGACAGAGATTACAGCTATGCAGCAGTTCTGTGCATCTTTCAACCTCCCAGAAATCTTAATACTTTCTATCTTGCATTTCTATAGTGCTGTTGTGCATCAACATTTCAGTGATAGATCAGATGGAAGAGTGCATCTGATAGGTGCTATTTTACCTTTTAGTAATCACCTGGAGCACAATGTCTTTGCAAAAGAGAGTGATAAAAGTCGAAAAGCAAGCCTGCTTCATCAGGGAGGAATGCTTATTATGAAACAAGGTCACATACTAAATGCTCTTCTATTCCTTTCCTGTTTATAATTGCACAAAACTGAGAAAAAATACTGGTAGATACAAACCAAACTCAACTGGTTTGGTACCCAGCTGTAATGCACTAGTGAAGACAGTGAGAAAAGCACTCAGAATCTGTATGATATATACAAAGAATACAAAAAATACAAGAGGGAAGAAAGAAGATAGATAATCTTACGTACCTAAAATGCTGGAAACCCGAAATTGTGCAGCATTGGATGGACCTCCGATAAGGGCAGAGCATACTCTGTTGACATCATCTGTGAAGAGGTTCATCAGCATTTTCATCTCTTTAGATCTCTTAGAAGATCTGCTTACACACAAAAAAAAGTTTATTCTTTTCTACTATCACGCAAAAGGCTGTTCATATGAGATACTGCTTTACACTTAGATTAAGACAAGGGCACATGGGGTACTGTGGTTACTCCTACCCAGAGAGAGCTGCCTACAGGCTTCTCCTTTACTAAGTTTTACTTAGTTACCCAACTAAGTTTATCTTGTAGGCAAGGAATATGTGCAGCACAGCATATCACAGTACAGGCCTGCGCACAGTTATGCTGTTATATGAATCACTAAGTCCTGAATATACAGCTGTCTCTGTTTAGAATCACTGCGCTGGCAGTGAAAGAAGCTGCAACAAGGCACTTTGTTCATTTTCCCCTTGGAAGTCCTTTATGTCAGATTACCATATGGCAGCCTGACACCAGTACTACCCAGTTTGTTGTATGATTTCTGAACAGTTATGTCTTTTCACATTTACTCTGATACATAATCCCAGATGGACCTGTCTAGGGCAAAAATAATACATATTCTGAAATTTTTCCAAGATGGTTTGTGTTTTGTTAGAGAACAAAATTACTAAATAAACAGGTATTTTTCCTATTCAGGTGTTACATGTATTTAGCTGTAAGTCATTCCCAGAACACGTAGTGCATCTCCATGCAAAAAATATTCTGACAATACAAGGAGTTATATCCAATATAACTTAGAGTATATTAGAGACTCTGTATACTGCAGTATTGATGTAGTAATGATGCGTAACTTGGAAAAAAAAGAGTATTGTTTTGCAGTCCAGCAGTTTAACTTTTATGACTTACACAAGCTGTAGTGAGTATCAGCAGAGATTTTGGTAAAGTTTCACAGACTAAGAGATAGCCTTGCTATCATTCTTTCCCTCAAAGTCTTGTTATAAAAAATGTAAATTTTTGCTTGCCTTCTGTGATCCATGTATTTTTGGACAAAGAACAATTGCAGGTATCACTGCCCCATGTACATAAATAGTCCATAATCAAAATGTGTGAGTCTTCCAGTATGTTCATTCTCATTCTTCAAACTGATTCTTAGGAAGACAAGCACTGTAGGAAACTGTTTGCAGGACTTCTAAGCACGCCAGGCTTCACACATCCCGTAAGATTTAGAACAAACTATAGTCAAAGTACTCAATACAGCAGCTGATGTAAAATTTAGTTATTTTCAGTAGAAACAAGAAGAAAGCATTGTGTTGGTTCTCACTTTTTTTCCTAAGCGTTGCTTTTCTTTTCTATCATATATAAGATTAATCTTATTGTTATTTCTCAGGTATGCATGATTGTATGATGCACTAATTCAAGAAGTAAAAAATGGCATACAGGTTAACTTGCTTTCAATTTCTAGAAAAGTAAGCAATTTATTTTCTGCAGTAGGACTTCTTCAGAATGTTTAAAAGAAATAGAAAGCAAAAATTAAAGGAATACTTGTAGCTGAGAGAGAGTTTAATCTGGTTACTCTTTGGTTTGATGTAATTTAAGAAAACTCATAGGTGTCAAATAGTTGCCCCTTCAACCAGGGAAGGAAGATAGCCACTGAGAGGAACGTGCTGTATTTGTATTTTCTCAACAGACAAAAAATTGTAGAGACAGTCTGCATACGCAATCTTGCATAAAAAATAATATATAAAGCACGTTTTTATTTCTGTATCAGGACTGGACTTGTCTGTCATTATAAGTAAATTATAGTAAAAGATATTTTGAATGAAGGGTATTATGTACATTATAATCTACAGTCTTGTGCATCAGTTTGGCATTTTTTATATTGTTTATTTTTTGAAATATGCCTTAAAGCTGTGAAGTTCTTTAATAATTATATGTGTATTTTGAATATGAAACTGTAATTTGTCTGTTTCCCTCCTCCAGCTATTGATAGGCTATGAAAATGGGACTGTAGTATTCTGGGACTTACGATCTAAAAGAGCTGATTTGAGAGCTTATTATGATGAGGTAAGCAACTTCCATTAATTCATAAATACTGTTATTCAGTAGTTATATTTCTTACCAAACAGATGGAATTTTGTCTTAAAACACTGTGTGTTCTTGAAATACTGTTTATGCTCTTCTTTTGGGCAACTTACTGGCAATACAAATCAAAACTTGAGTTCTCTGGCTGTAATACATTAGCCTCCTGTGAGTGTATTACAACACAGAGTCACTTCCCCATAACTCTAACAGATTCATCTGCTTCTTCATTCCCCAGCTGAACAGAGCGTAGTAATGAGCTAACCTGCAATACAGATACATAAGAAATGTTATTATTTGTACTGAACATTACTAGAATATCAACTAGAATGAAACTCAAATTACTTTGTAGGACTATCTGCATTACCCAGTAGTCATAATCTACATAAAAAGTTTTCAGAATTGTATCCTCACTTTAATCAGAATATCAACTCTTGTTGTTGGAAAGCAGATTATATCAAACATGGGCACAGTTCTTGTAACAATAAAAAGTACTTTAAAAAAATAGGTATATGCCTGTTTTGATTGTTTCTCTTACTGCCTTATTAGATGGAAGGTGTGTACACATTCATGAAAACTGCATTAAAACTGAGCTTCAGCGTTAAAATTCTGATCCTGCATACAGCAAATGTTCTACTGACAGGGTAATTATGAGTTTAACCAGACCAGCATTTAAGCCTCAAGATATTTATATCAAGGTATAACTGACAGTCCGCGTTTGCATACACTTGGGAAAATGCAGCGTTCTATTCCTTGAGACTGGGCAACTTTTTCTTTTCACAAGTCTTCTCATAAGATAGGGTGTGTGTTCATACACTGTCCTCTCTTGTCCTCAGGAAGAGAGAACATAAAACAGGGCCTTTATAATCCTGCTTCCTTTCTTTTTAATAGCTTGCTAAGTCAGAGTTGTTGAGTGCTGAAAATTTCTTACAGTTTAATTGTTCCACATTTTTCAGTACTGTTCTCAGGAATTATTTTTTTTCCTCTTCTTACAAATCATGCGCTTCCCTCCTCAATGGTTACTTGCTGTGTCATTGTTCCACTCTGTGCAACTTTTGATGGCTTTCTATTGTCTACTGATATATTTGAAAGATTCTTCTACCATTTTTAAAAGGATGTGTGAACTTGCAACTTGTGCTTTGTTCTAGACTTGCTCCAGATTCATAATATTCCAGATCCGCTACAATTCCTGTAGGAAACCCCTAGAAAAGGTTTCTGTTACAATACTGAGTTACACAGGTTTAATGAGTCACAAATTATTAGTTCAGCATGTGCCAGCTGGTATTTGGCACCAGAACAAACGATTGCAATCCTAAGATTCATCATAGAGATCAGTCACCCAAGATTAGAGTTGAGAAATACTAATACCCTTAATCATTCTATGTGGACTGATGCAAGGGCCCTGCGTTACCTGACATCTCACCAACTTTTGGTGATTGTTATTTTGGACAGCAGACAGCAATTTCAAGGTATCTGTAAGATTTCTGATTAAGTGGCATGATTGTTCTGTACCTTCACTAAATATCAAAGTGCTTCTTGGAACAGTATGAAAGAGGTTGATCTAGACTCATTTTTTCTATTTCTATTATACATAGGTCACTCCAAAAATAAGGTGTCTCAGTTTCAGCTGGGATGGAACTGTTTTCTTCAGAGTGTCTGATATTATGCAGTGCTTTTGGTTCTAGGAGAGTGTCAGGAGCTTATTGTCCATGTTTATTTCCATGGAAACTACAATAGATACAAAGAGCACAATAACACTAGTTGATAGAGCAAATTCTCAGCTGCAAAACACCACCACAACTACAGAACACACTACCAGTAGCTATGCATTTTCATCAACCAGGAACAACAGCCTACATGTCATGCTCATAATAATCTGCACCAGTGGAGGTGTCCCACTGTTTCACAGCTGCTACGATGGTGTCATTACTAGGAAAATACAGCCCATGCAATCCATCTTTCATCAGCCAAAGCAGATGAAAGTCAAAAGATGCCAAATCTGGTCTATACAGTGGGTGCCATAGGACAGTCCAGCTAAAACTGGCAGTGTTCTCCACAGTCTTCAAACTGGCATGGGACTTGGTATTAGTGTGTTGCAAGAGAAAAGGGTTCTTCTCAGGCCTGACTCTGGAAGTTTGAGTCTTCGGCTTAAACAGTGTCACGATGTAGGAGGTCAAAGCTGATGGTTTGGACATGTTCCAGGAAATCCAGAAGGATCACCCCTTTCCTATCCCAGAAGACAGTGCATATCACTTTATCTATGGAGGGCTGTGTCTTGAACTTCTTCAGCGAGGAATTTTCACGTTCTCACTCCACGGACTGCCATTTTGACTCCAGCTCATAGTGGTAACACTATGCCTCATCACCAGTGTCATGGTTTTGCAGCTTGTTATAGGTATTCCTTAGCATAACATCACATATTATACTGGAAGTTAGAGAGTTAATGCTGCAGTTCCATGGATTGCCAATATTCCCAGTTTCCTGGTCTCAGAAGAGAAGAATGAGCTGCAACTCCCAGAAGACTTCATTGTTCCATTTCTATTTTCTGCTCAGAGGGAATGACAAATCTGACTGAGAGTCACAAGACTGCTCCTGCCCATCTCACCTACAGCATTAGAGTAAGGACTTCACCTTTGGAAACTCTCTCTTATTTTGTTTGATTTCTTAACTTCAATTCCAATCATACTGTATTATATTGTATTATTTCACATTCTGCTATTATATTTAGTAAATCAGTTTTTTTCCCTTAGCTCTTAGCCACTGTTTTTCTCATCTAGGCCCATCTTCTGACCTTTATTCCCTTCTCCCCTCCCCCCTTTCACAGGGTATAGGTCCATGGTTCCCTTAACACGCTATCACTGAACGAGGTCAAACCATGACAGCCAGTAACTATGCATTCCAGGAAACTGTTACCTGCAAATAGATCCTGATAAACTTGAGTACAGTATTCTTTCTGTTCCTGTGTGAGAATTCATTGTACCCACCTGCCACACACTTCACAATATTCCAGTGTTGCCACCATTGTTTCCAATGCACTGAAGCCAATATTATGTTCTGTACAGAGTCCCCTGGTCAAAACCTGCCAATTCGTGTGGCTGAGCTGATTGAGACATACCTCATTTTGTGATGTGACAGCGGTACATGACTGTCTAGAACATGGCTTGTCTTTCATGTTGCCACTCCTGAAACACACACAACCCACAACTTCATGGTGCTCGCATCCACTGTTTGCCCTCAGCAAGTTCTTTTGTCAGTTTTTTTTTTTTGTACATCGCAGAATTCAGCAACACACCTTTGCTCCACACCTTTGCTTCCTGTCACACACCATTTTGTCATCTGCTGCCATCTGTTGTGTGGCAACAAAATTGAACTGAGTATTGGCAGGAAGGTTCAACCACCACTACCATACCAGCAGTGTATGCCTCTGACATCGAGAGCCAGCACAATAAAATGGGATGCATTACTCTTGGAGCAGGCCTCCTACTTTCTTTAGCACGTTTTGAAGCTAATACGGTCACCATATTTGATGATGAACAGACAAGGAGTCTGATCTAAGTCACCATATGCTCTTCCAGCATCACTGAGGATAGTCAGATGGCACTTTCTTTATTTGATTCCTCAGTAGAGCAGCTACTTCAGTTTAATATCAAAAATTCTTCTCCTGGAACCAGACTTCTCCATTAAGAGGCCCTTTGTGTGTAGAGAGTGAAATAGATTATTTTATTATTTATTATATATAATATATATTATATATATTCTTATATATAATTACACATATTATGTCTTTGACGCACCTGAGTTTTCATCACTAACACCAATTCTTTCTCAGCTAGATATCTAGCTTGGTTGTGTAACCCAAAATAGAAATACACACCCTCAAGACTCCATCCTGATACTCACCCTTTCTCGGGATCCTCAATCATGTTGGATTTCTGTCTTCACAAACCTGCTGAGAAGAGGCTCTCTGTTATTGAGATCTGTAGAATCACTTGCTGTGTAGCACAGGGACAAGAATTTAACAGCAGATATTTTTTATACTAAAGTAAAGTAGAAAGTAGGCTGGTAACTGATTATGCATCCACAAATCTAAATACTCCTTTTTTTCTTTTTAAGTTCAAGATGAGCACTATATCTGCTGTCATTCAGTTCTTAGAGAGAGGAATAATTTCATATCTCATGACTTTGAAGATGCTTTGTTTTGTGTAGCCACAAGAAATGCTTTCATGTCATTATCAGTGGGAAGCATTCTTTAAAAGTCTTTTTTTTTTTTTATTATATTGAGTGCTGTTTTTTAAATTGGGGTCTTATAAGTAGTGGACACTAAGCTCAGATTAAGCAAGTTCTCTTTCTTTACACACTTGAACAGTTGGCTAACAAAAGGATTGCAAAGAGATAATGCATCTTAGTGTCCCCCAGCACATCACCACTGTGAAATCTTGCCTATTCTTTTGAAGCTGCATGGTATTGTTAACACCAGTATGGTGCTTCATATCACATGAGTCTTGCAGATTTGGATACGTGACGTGTTGCAAACATCTCCTCGAAGCACAGATAGTCTTATGACTGGGAGATGAGTTGCTTACTATAATATTATTAAGATCTGTCCAGTACTTGCAGAAATGTGTCCTTTCATTTTCCTTCTATCCAGATTGATGTCATGGACACAGCTGACTTATACAGACCAACAACTTGTAACCAGGGACATGAGGGCTCTGTCCCTAGTTTAGAAACCTGCAATTGAAGCATTCATAACTGTATTTTATACTGTATCTTAGTCATGCCATACTTCATATCAAGATGGCTGGAAACCTTTCATACATAAAACATCTGCTTATTTCAAATGTGGGAGGTTCTCACCAAGGATAGGAAAGGCAGTACACTTTGTATTATTGGGAACTCCTCTTCAAGGTGTCTTTGTAAGCCTTATATCTTCCCTTTAAAGCATTTCCCTGCTACTTATGTTCTACTCACTAGAGATAAAATTAGTCTTATCTCTTTTAGCACAGCTGAGACAAGTTAGAAGTTGCCTTAGCTCATCAGCTTCTTACACAGTGTGCCCTTCTCTACTATGCCAAATCTCAAGAGACTAAGACGTTTTCACTTGTGAGACACCTGGTGCTAAAGTGGAGCTTGAACCTGCTGCTTAGACTCTTGAACCCACTCTGAGTTGTCAGATGCAAGTTTATTTCTTGGTATAATTATGATTGTCATCTTCCCAGTGGTGATCACATCTATTGAGTATGAGATATTCAGACCCTTGCAAACCATTTTCTCTATTCTGTCAAAAGTTGTGGTTTTTTTCCATAGATCAGTAGAAAAGAGAGTACAAAGCAAGGAAGATGCTTCAAAGTACCTGCAAGTTATTACTGATAGATGGCAACTCCCAAAAAAAACCCAACCATCTTCTTATGCAGACTTTGAATTCTGACAGGCTGCATCAAAGCATATTTGAAGCCTTCAATAGCATAGATATCATCTCTGATTATGACACATCTCCAAGACAATGCTGCAGAGTTCTCAGAGACATTTCCCAAATGACTTTTCCTCCCCTCCTTTATCAAGCACTATGTCATTATGGAAGCATCAAACCTGATGTAACGGTCATGCAGCACTGCTAATCCAAAGGATTCTTAAGAATTAAATGACACGATGATTACGGTGTTTGTCTAGATTATGGTTAAAAGTGGCCCTGGAGTAGCCATTATTTCTTCTCAGTGGAGGAATTCTGTACTTGGGAGAGAACTGAGACTATGTTGAGTACGCCTAGCTTTAGTACGTGCTGAGTATAAGAGAAGATGGAGTAAATAGGCAGCCACTGTTGATACCACAGGAGAGACATACCCAATCTGGAGTGATGTGTTTTATGTGTATACACTCTGTGAACATTCATATGAGTCATCTACTGTGATGAACTCTTGTTCTAAGGAAATAACTGCTCAGTTTTTGTGAGGTTGCTAAAGAAGTAGATCAGAATGCTAGACATTCTAGCAGAGAGAAAACTAGGGACTTCTTTAGTGCTACCATTTAGTGTTAGTCATGACTCCCATTTGAGACCCCCAAAACAAATCCTAAGTATTTCTTTACCTTTGTGGAGCAGTCTATTAGGCAAGTTTGAGCTGTGTTATGGCAACTCTGTGACTGTAGGAGACTTTCTCCTCGACTCCACTTAGCAGGAGACTTACATTGGCAGGCGGCATCTAACACCTGAGATGCTTAACTAGCAGCTTGGTATAGTTTTTTCCTGCTAGTTACTAGTCCCTGCTCAATCATAGTGAAATGCTGAATTTGTTGTGTTAACAATCATGAATGAGTTAAGGCAGGATTAATTTGTGCAGAGACAGAAATGCAGTGCTCCCCACAGATCTGAGGTTCTTATTACCATTCTTACTGCCATGCAATTGGATTGTATGTGAGCCATCTTTTTACATTATCTTTTGTTATTTCAGTTGCAGTTTGGTATTTTGGGGGGGGGGGGGGGGGGGGGGGTGTTTAGGAGAAATTGTGTTTAGGAGAAATTGTGTGACAATCTCACTTTGGTAGTGAAAAGGTTGAGTGACAGCCATTATGTCACTTGAAGAGGACTATCTGGAGTTCAAGCTGCTCTGCCCAGTTTCGCTGATTCCTGATTTGCATGACTGGCTTACTAGTGCTAGAAGAGTCTTCATATACAAAGCATGTTGCAATCCTACCAAAATATCTGGGACATCTCAATGCAAATCCTGATTTGTGGCTGTGCTGTGGCTATGTCCAGCCTCAGGAGCTGAGTAAAGCACTGGGAAGAGAACAACCTTTTCATTCATATTTCCCCCCCCCCCCCCCCCCCCCCCCAAAATTTTGTTCAGACCCTGAGCCATTACCATCCATAACAATCTAAATACATATTAAAAAAGGAAAGCCAACAGGGAGTTTTGAAGAATGACCAGCAATGCTAAGTTAATTTCTTATCAATTTCCCTTAAGCTGATAAGAACAACTTCAATGCTGATTTATAAACGCACAGTCCTGACTTCAAAGTGATTTCAATAAATCAGGTAAAACAAGCCACATGCAACCATAAGTACATGCAAGGCTTTAGCATTTCCAGGGTTCTGTAAACAAGAACTTATTCAATTTATCCACAAAGAAGTCCCTTTTATTTATATTTACATGAAATTAGATAACTTTTTTTTTTTTGCTATTTAGTAGCTAACATGTCTGGAAGGAAAGTATATTCAAGAGTAAAATCTGTGAGTTTGTGCTGCTGAGGGAGTGTGTGAGAAAGTGTGTTAATCAATGAAATAATACATTATTTTCCCTGAAAATGGCCTTTGTCAGTTTTCAGGATGCTCTAGTGAAAAGAAAAGACATACACTTATCTATTTATCTTGTTAGATATAATTATGGATGTTATTATTCATTTTATGTATCTAATCCCTTTTTTAACTTCAGATATCTTCTGCCCATCAGTTCTACTAATTATTCATGAAATACTAAGAAAGTCTGATTAATTTTTGAAGTATTCCCTTTTACTATATGTAAAATT
Organism: Alectoris magna; assembly: GCA_030625065.1. Classification (NCBI taxonomy): domain Eukaryota; kingdom Metazoa; phylum Chordata; class Aves; order Galliformes; family Phasianidae; genus Alectoris; species Alectoris magna. The sequence continues at coordinate 117,022,456 of CM060560.1, forward strand.
CAATACATTCTATTTGCATTGCATACATAGGAGTATGATACTCCTCTTCTCTGAAGCACTAGGTCTTCCAAAATAATCTTGTGTCATTCCTTTATCAATGAAACAACCCTACTTGGTCATTTTGTTTTTATATGAAGCATAACAGGTTGAGGTACTTTCTCTGAAACCTAGGTATGTGGGGGTAAAAAGATTCAAGAGCAGGGAATTATTTCTACTTTCTCTAATACATCCTCTTAGAAAGCTTGCACCTGTTATATGCTATCAGTAAAAACCACTGCACAGCATTCCAGCACATTTGTCAAATGAAATACTCCAAAGGAGCAATCAGAAATATTTATTGCATTGTATATTCCTTGCTTGTATACCTTCTGTTTATTATCTTATTTCTTCAATTTTGATCTGATTCAATAGAATTCCTCCCATTCTTGTGTCCTGTTAACATTTATAATGGATTGTTTTGTCAATTAGCTGCAGATTATAGCTATTGGTTACCAAAAAGTGCTGTTAATGGACTCTGGGAAAAAGCATAGCCTACGTGCATTTGAGGACCAAATCCTTACATGGCATATCGTGTAATAAGTTTAAAAAATACAAAAAATATTTAATTGTTATGAAGATGGCAACAAAAAGAGAGAAAGAAATTCCCTAGCTATGAAAATGATTACCGGTATCGGCCAGGTTCACTGCTGTATTGATCCATGGTTTGGCGATAACCAATATTCATCTAAATGTTGATATACCACTAGATGAATAAAATTCAAAATCATAGATTAAAATTTCATTAATGTAAACAGTGTACTGCTTTCCACTCTCACGTTCCCCATTCATTCCCATAGGCTATTCATTCTGTTGCTTGGCACCATGAAGGGAAACAGTTCATGTGCAGTCACTCTGATGGAAGCCTGACCTTGTGGAACCTGAAAAGTCCTAACAGACCATTCCAGACCACAATCCCACATGGTAATTTTAATAGTAAAAATGTAAAGTAGGGAAGTAGTACAGTACTTTGTTGTTTACTATTGTTTTTATTTATTGTTGTAAACAAGCATGGACTTTCTAAAGTAACACAAACAAAATTGTTTTGGATTTTTTGGTTATTGTTTACAAGTGACTTTTCTCTAAGCCAGAATTAACAAAGAACTCATGAGTTTAAAGTGTATTTTTCATTTAATTTTATCTCTCAACTCATTACATGTAAGAGTGTAATTCTCTTATTTTCAGATGTTTTGAAGTGTAATCTGTAATCCTTTAGACATATGTAGCAGTAAAAACTTAAAGGTACAATAAATGTAACATGCATGTTTTAGGGAAGTAGGCATTAATACCTTCATCTCATGTAGCTTTAAAATTCTCTCTCTTGCTGGTTATGCAGCTGCTTCAAGGCGTGTATTTTAGTTTCATAGCTTGATTAGTGCTATTATCACAATATTTTTATACAGTTTTCATCCTTTTTCTTTCCTTAGGGAAAATTCAAAGAGATGGAAAAAAACCTGAATCCTGTAAGCCAATTCTTAAAGTGGAATACAAAACCTGTAAAAACAGGTATGTTTCAGTTTCACATTCATGAGTTAATACATTCAGAATCTTCCCTTTTTTCTTTTTTTGTGAAGTTACTTAAAATATTAAAGCTGTTTAGACACTATACCTGCAACGTAAACATATTATATAAACTTATGATTGCTATGTTTTTATATTTAATACAGTGAACCATTCGTGATATTTTCCGGTGGGTTGTCATACGATAAGGCTTGTCGAAGACCAAGTCTAACGATTATGCATGGGAAAGCAATTACAGTTCTTGAAATGGATCATCCTATAGTTGATTTTTTAACTCTTTGTGAAACCCCATATCCGAATGGTGAGTTCATTAAGCAAAATACAGTTACAGAAAGTATAAACGAACAGAACTCCTTTTATATATGAATTCCTGTCCAGGAACTTCCATTCTTATAGTTGCCTCTATCTCAAAAATCCCCTATTGCTTAAAGTAACTGAAAATTGCTTGCATTCTGAACATAGAAAACAAGTAATTAGTGGACAATAAAGAATTCATAAATTTCAATACGCAAGTTCGAAACATTGGCTAGCATGAAGTAGAATTACTCTACATCAAATGTAAGTGCTTATGTGTCTTAAAGTGTTTTGCTACATATTATGAGACTGCCAAATGCTGAGGTACATTCACAGAAAATTCTGGAAAGTGAAATTAAGAAAGCTGCAAGTGAAAAAAAAAAAGATAACTTTGGCTTTTTAAGCCCTCAGTCAGAAAAGTAAAGTTAGTCTTTTATACAATAATAAATCAAATACATATTAAAACAAAACTATTTGTTTTAATGTCATGTGATGAAAGTAATTGTCAGTAATTAGAGTTAATTTGCTGTTCTTTCTGTGCTTTAAGTCCAATTCTGGTATTTCACTCTTGTTCTGTCTGCAGTACAGCTGTATTATTTGAAGCACTTGCACTGTCATTAGAGTACTCCTGTCACACTGTTTCTTTAATATTCCCTTGTTAGTGTTAAAATGAAGATAATGAGAAGATTTTCTTTGTAGCTGTCCTTTCAAGTTGCTTTGGAAACAAGGACACTCTATATGGAGTGGACTAAACTGCTGTTCACAGTCTGCTTTTAAAGAATAGTTGTGCATAGAAGAAATATAAATACTGGTCAGCAAAAAATACATTTTTTGAGTAACAACTGGATTCAACAATGCCATAATTACACACAACCTCCTCATGTTGTTTCATTACCTCTTCTGTTCCATCATACTGAAATGCTGTGTTATGCCTGTAGCAATTGGACAGATCAATACAACAGGAAAGGCATTACAGCAAATGTGTAACGACAAAAGGACTGTCACAATATCACAATAAAGAGGTGCTATAATGGAAGGGAAGAAGATTACTTACCTATATCAGAAGATTCCAGGTTCACAGGGAAAAGCCCACCAAGGAGAGATCTAGCAACCAGAGGTCCTTATCTGGTGGCAGTCAGCCCTTAAATGGGGTCTAAGACAGGTGCAGCCAGGCTCCACCCCTTCCGGTCACACAGCTGAATTGCCTTCACCTGTGCTCCCAGGGCTGAGCCAGTCCTTTCCCCAGGTGATCAATCAGTGCTTCAGGCTGTGACTCAGCAGTTCCCATACAATGCCAATACTGTTTCTGTTGTACATGTTAACAAGCAGTTCTGCCTGAAAGTTCTTTCTTTTCTCGTTTCCTATTTGTCCCTAATCAAATGCTTTCTAGATTTAGTCTAATATGCTGCAAACGTTCAGAGAATATAAATGTGACTAGAGTGTTTAAAATGACTAGTGGAAGAATTCATTGTTTTTTATACTGGATTCCTCTCTTACAGAATTTCAAGAACCCTATGCTGTAGTCGTGCTTTTGGAAAAAGATCTCATTGTTGTTGACCTGACACAAAGCAAGTAAGTATAAAATATTATATGAAGTTGTGGATACTTCTTAACTGCTTGGAATCTGATGATTGAAAAAAAATAATCCAAATGATATAATGGAATGTAATTTTACTACAGAAAATCATTCTGTCTATATGTTTACTTCCACCTTAAAAGCTAGGATCAACTATTCAATAGAAGCTTGCTTTTAAGTTTGGGAGTAAGTCTAAATCTCCAGTTCCTTCAGTAAAGTCCTCAAACACAGCATCAAACTTAAGTGATTCTTGGACGTTTGCTGAATTACAACCTGAATTTTCATGTTGGAAATTACACTCAACTACTACCTATGTGCATGTCTAACTTCACTGGACTCCACAAGGACTACCACATAAGTATTTACTTAAGTATCTTAGTAAATGATGACACTGATTTATACTGGACCTGTGGGATTCTTTCATGATCCGTTTGTTGTTTTAAATGACAAAGAATACTTTCACATCAAAATCAGTGTTCGTATTCATCATATAATGCAGGATGTGATACTTATTCGCTTTGTTCTGTGTCAAAAAGTGCGTCCGCATTCACACTGGTATAATTAAGAGCAGAATTGTTCTGTAATGATTTGAAACGTTTTTAAGTAAATCATATTCTGACCTCATTCACTTTCAAGAGTAATTCAATCAAGTCAGCAGTATAAGATGGCTGCAAGTGAAATTAGAACCACATTTCTTGCATTTTTGAATTGTGAATAACATTGTGTAATCTGCCAGAAATGAGGCCTTCTTTCTTTTCAGATAGTCCAAACTGATGAAAGTGGGAAGTAAACTGAAATCTACTTCATCTTTTATTGCAGTTGTTGGCTGTAGGATCAGTAGTATATCAACACAATGAACAGAATTGTTGAACATAAAATCTGCAGTTGAATAGTTAGGTCATGGTATATATCATATGGATGAATCTGAAGCTTCTAGAAAATGTACGATTTCTGTATCTCATAAATGAGATGCTGAAAAAATTTACGCTAATGAAAAAAGCAGATTATTGTGACAGCACAGGAATTTGTACATTGTTAAAACTAGAAGTTTCTATTGACGTTAAAAACAGTATGTATGTTTTAAAAAATAATGAAAAATGTACTTTATCAGTAATTATTCTATTTAGATCATATTATATACTTTATAATAAGAATATGTCTTCTTATATGGCTCAGTGTGTCACCACGCTTCTAATAAATTGTCTTCCTTGACTAGTTTTCCAATCTTTGAAAATCCATATCCTATTGACATTCATGAGTCACCTGTCACCTGCACAGAATATTTTGCCGACTGTCCTCCAGATTTGATTCCTGTACTCTATTCTGTAGGAGCAAAACATAAAAAGCAAGGATACAGCAATAAGGTAAACAACACCAGTATTTTTCAACAAACAAAACACATGTACTATCTATGTCTTTGAAATATCTTGCCAAATTCTTTTCATTTTACCTCTTTAATAACCAGTTTCAAGTTAGTCCAACCTGCAGATTAGATCCAGCTTTCCTTCTGTGATTTCTTATGGCCTGATATTCATCCCTCAGTAATATCTACCACCACTGAACCATCAGCCTTAAGCCGCCGTTATGCAGGACTTTATCATTAGGCTGCTGGAATTATGTGAGATCAGACTGAGTTAAAAGAACCCATCAGTGTAAAATTTGAATTTGTCTGAAAATGTTATCTGTATCAAAGAAAGAAATAGCATATAAAATTATTATAATGCAAAGCAGATCTTCAGTGGTATTTGAAGGTTGATAACATTCTATTAAATAAGGATATTAGTTATTATTTTATTGAGCTACTGCAGTCTTAATGGAAGGGTTTTAGAAATAATGCAAGCTGCAGAAATAAAAATAGGGAATTGAATTACTTTATACATTTCAAGCATTAATTTGGTTTATGTTTTGCTTAGAACTAGTCCATTACAATAAATAAATAAGAAAAAATGTTGAGTAAGCAAATTGGGCATCAGTTTTCTTTTTATATTGAAAGAATTGTTCTCCTTAGAGCTGCCTTGTTTTCCTTGAACTCAAAATCTGGGCTTTATATACTTCTTTGAGATCTTAATTCAGCTAAATACTTCAGAAAATGCTTTTTCTCTTACTAGAATTTGTCTGCTGATTTATTCTTAATTTGCATACATAGCTCCTTTTACAATCTCTTGTCCAACTTGCTTTATTTGTGTATGCACATTATAAATGTGCAGAATATAGATAGCCATTGCCACTTGCTCCTTTCTGTATTCACATGCATCCAGTCTGTGCATTCTTCTCAGAACCAGTTTCCTCCTACATTTTTCTATCCTCTCATACTCTGTACAAATCCTTACTCATTCCGTACCTGTTACTCACCAAGCATTAGGCACGGGCCACCATTTTGCTCAGCCAGCATAGACCAAGGAAGAGAGTGAGAATCTTTCCAGTAATGAGTAAAAGGCAAGGAAGAGATGATGATTTCATACAATCTGTGGAAGTTGCATTCCCTCATTTCATATCCCATAGCATGATGCTCAGTTTCTCATTTCCCACTTTTCTGGGCCAGCTTCTTCAGGAGTCTTTATCCTCAGAATGGATTCTCAGTTCTATTCACCATCTTATGTGAATGCTCCAATGTGAAAACAGTAGCAAAAGTGTTTACTTCTCCTTCCTCTACTTCCTGTTTTGAATGTTTGCAATGTTAGTTATGAAACAATTATTAAAAAAGATAGAACCTTAGATGTTAAAGTAAATTTAAAACAACAAAACTTAAAAGCCCTAATGGATAAAGTGCTAATAAGCTTTAAAAGCCTTGAATGCTACATGATATTTTCATTTCTCTTTTGAGATGTATTGCTTTTTGGAAGAAAATGTTGTCTGCTCATAAGTCTAAAAATTAACCAAGCAAAATTCATCAGGATTAGGTTTGATCTCTATGCTCTTGTTCATTTAGGAGTGGCCTATCAGTGGTGGAGCATGGAATCTTGGAGCTCAAACATATCCTGAAATCATTATTACAGGGTGAGAATGAAACTGAGGATTTGCTCTTTTAAAATGTTAGTGTCTAGAACTTTTAATTGTGGGTTGTCTGTGGGCAAGTGTTGACCCTTGGCAGGGTATGTGTGTCCTAACCTCTTGTCTTGAGGTATGTAGCTTTTCTTTTGGGTGCAAAATCACATCAGAAATTCCCATTTACTGTAGAAAATAGAACTTTGTGTTCAAGGATGAACTACTGTAAGAATTACTGATTGAGGCCCCAGTGTTAGATGGCAAGTCTACTTGTGAAAACAGCTTGTGAAGGTGGGATCTTTGAAAAGGGGAATTCATTGAAATCCTTTTATTTGTTTGAAGGCCATAGCATTAAAAAGGGAGCCAGCTGTTTTTCTGTGCCTGTTGTCCTTTGGCCTTCTGGGGACTTTGTGTCTGGGGATGATTTAGGAAGGCATTTTAATACCACATTATTAGTGGAGATGTGGTGCACTGGGATTATTTCCCCTTTTAAGTGATGGACAGTCCCGTAGAAAAAGGCATAAAAAGGCTCAAATTGCAGTAGAAGCCCTAAGAGCAATGAATGCCTGATGGTTTTACAAGGGGACACCCTGTAAGACAGAAACTCTTAAGCCATCCTGTATGATACACTCCTATTTTTCTCTGGCCTCAGACACACTGATGATAGCAGTATACTTCATGAATTGTTATAATCAATGATAGTTAAAACCTGTTTTAAAAAATGAAATTACGATATGTTCAATAGTGTCGGTAAAGGGAAGAAAAAATTATTCTTCTAAATAGAACTATCTCCTTTCTACAGTTATAGTTCAAGGATTATTTTCTATTACTAAAAGGAATACAGCTGTTAGGTGCTAAGCAAAATGAACTTGACCTCTGACTTTTCGAAATTAGATATATGTGGCGTTTTTAGAGTTCTTAGGCTTATAGGCTTGATACTTGCACACTGCGAGGCCAGAAGTGCTGCATCGTAAACTTGGCATTCATAAAGGAATTAATTTTATGCTGATGTGATCTTAAAAATCGTAGTCAGCTTAGTTCCCTATAGGGGATTTCATCAAATGGTATTCCATCAATCATATTAATAACAAAATATTTCCTTATGGTTAGTAGATACACCATTATATATTGTCATTAAAGTATAGAGAATTAACACAGAAGCAAAATACAGTTTTTTCCTCTTCTATTTAGCGCTCAGTGAAAGCGGAAAATGTTCTATAAATGCATAATGTTTTAACACATTTAATTTATTTTTTTTTTAAGCCATGCAGATGGATCAGTAAAGTTTTGGGATGCTTCTGCCAGTAAGTTTTTGAAGTTCACTTTCATACAATGCTGAAAAATCACGCATTCGCACACATGCGTATATTTACATGTAATACATAATGTGTTACAGTATGAATACTAATATCTATAATGCTGTAACTAGGTATGGTTGGGTTAAATTAAGCAAATTTTGATTAAATTAGGAGAAAAATACTATTGATGGAATATTTTAAGCAGAGAAGAGGTGGAAGTCCAGGATAGGGATAAAAACTTTAAATCTGACATACCAAAACCTAGGAAGAATGAAGTACTGTTAGATAATCCCATAGGCATAATCCTATTGTGTATAAAAAACAGTAAGCTGAAATAGCCCTAGTGACATAACGTAGTCTTTTTGACAGCTAGATAAAAGCAAAACATTACAGTATAGTAAGATGTCTTAGTTAAAGACCTGCATCTTTACTTGTCCAGTCTCAAATTCCAGGAATTAATTGGGAAGGGTGTTTCCATTCATCCTAGCAGGAAAAAGCATCAGAAAATAGTTATTCCGTATGTTTTAGTTTTAATTAAATGTTTCAGAGAGTAGCATTTTTCCCTACAGAAAATACATATGGCACTTATTACTGAAATGTATTTATTAAAATCACATCGTTTTCTTGAAAGCTATGGTATTTTGTTTCAGATAACATCTCCGTGCTTCATAAATGCTGCAGCATAGTTAGTTGTCTTGTATTCTCCTGGGAATACTGGGTTCTCAGGGTAGAACATCTTTTTCATGAGTTGACAGTCTCTTCCTATTTCTTAAATAAGTAAGCATGAAGGAAACTGTTATCTGAAATGGTAGACATAGAGAGATTTTGTGTGACCCTAATGAACAGTCTGATAAAATGGTCAATAATACCGACGGTACTGATAACTAAAGTACCTGCTGACTCCTCATCCCACCACATAACTGGCATGATCAATGCTATCAACATTTCTAACCAAATATGGAGAACATTTACATGTAATCAATGTAAGTTAAACCTCATGAATTCATAAAATAATTCTGGTTTTGCTTAATACCAAATCTTTTCACTCATCAAGAATATCAAAGAGAAAATGAGACTCCAAAGCCTCATTTCATATACGCGAGAAAAAAAAACAACAATGCGTCTTTCTTAGAGTTTCTTTCTAGAGGTTGCATCATCCTGCATTTTCAAGCTATCACGAATATCAAAAGTAAAGGAATTGTAATGAGGTCAGCAAGAGAAAGAGGAAAGGAAAAAAATGGAAAAACTTCTCATTGGATATCAACATAACCCTCTAACATGTATATACCTGCTGCAGTAGGAGCTGTTCATAAAAGCTTAGATGAGGAGGAATATTCATGGATCTCTTTAATAGTAACAGAACTCTCCATACATTTCTGATATCCTTAGTCCTGCTTTTCAGGACATTTACAGTATTGCCAGTACCATACTTAGTCCTTACTATTTACAAAGCTTTAATTATTACAAAGCTTTACAATGTCATAGCTTTTGAAACAGCATTTGAATTTAATTTGAGGATTCATGTCAAACATAATTTCCTGCTCTTATTTGAAGGAACAAAGTACTTTGCTTTTAGTCATATTTTAACTGTGTATCTGAAAACATAGATATTTGAGAGACAGGCAAATGCTAAGTCACTGAAGCAGCTTTTCAAGTTTATCTTTGCACAAAATACGTGTCAGTGGTGCCTAATAATTTGTAGAACTGTAAGGCATGGAATCTTGCCTTGTACTTGTGCCCTATGATTCTGTGCTTCTTCCTGTCTTAGTATGTGTAGACCCAAGAAGTCTGCTCCTAATTCAGAGTGCCAGTTTAAATTTGACACTGGAATCAAGGACATCTTGAGGCCTTTCCACCACTGCAAAACTCAAGAGAATGATAAGTTCATTACAGAAGCTAATTGCTGCAATTTGTGAAAATTTAGAATCATAGAATTTCTCAGGTTGGAAGAGACCTTAAAGGTCATCGAGTCCAATGACAACCTAACCATAGTACCCTAACTCTAACAACCCTCTTCTAAATCATGTCCCTGAGCATCACATCCAGGCAGTTTTTAAACACATGCAGGGATGGTGCCTCAACCACCTCCCTGGGGAGGTACCATATATATTAAGATTTCTGGAAATATACCTGAACAGCAAAAATGTAATTTTGATGCGTTTGTCATCTCTTTATGTAACTAGAATGCTGTTCTTCAATCTTGTCATTGTTTATTGCCCAGGGTAGCTGGGCTGATCTAACACAGTTAAAGTAATATATGCAACAGCTTTACTTTTATGTATATACACACCCTAACAGGTAGTGGGCCCGGCTGACTTTTTCTGATCTTATGCAGTGATTGATTAGTGTGATAAATTAATGTAAAAGTAGTATGAAAAAAACCACACAGCAGAGAGTAATGTCAATAAAGCAAAATGTGGTTGATTTTATTCCTGTTACCTCCAAAATTCTGAGTATTAGAGATGTACTCTTGACTAAAGCTTTTAGATTTTTATGGGCAGGTGTTAGTACAGATATGCTTATTAGTCAAGCAAATCAGAACATCTTCCTTTCAGAAAGACTTTGTCTTGCCGGGCCACCAGAATATATTCCACATTTTTTCTCTTGACACTCCATACAGCCTTTATAGCAAGACAAAAGAAATCTTTGTTTCACATGTGATTAAGAAAATAGCAGCATGATCAGAGCCTCTCTCTAGCACTTGAGTGTAAGCCTAAATATGAACATGCAACTAATATACACCTTTTGCATACTGCCTCAGAAGCTAATAAAAAATATTTCACAGACAGATATCAGTTTTGTGAATATTAAATACATATCCTACTGGTACAGTGTACCAGCATAAAATCTGTATTGTGTAATACCCATCTTTTTTTCATCTTAGGCCTTCATATAATTCTTTGTTGTACCACCATTGAAAAGAAAATGGAAACTGAAGAATTTTATAACTGATTTGCTTATGGTTAATCAGGCTTTTCTGTTTGTTTTAATATATTCCAGTTACACTGCAGATGTTGTACAAATTAAAAACATCAAAAGTCTTTGAAAAACAGAAGTCAGGGGAAGGAAAAGCAACAGCTGAGATTGTGGAAGAGGACCCTTTTGCTGTACAAATGATGTACTGGTGTCCTGAAAGCCGAATTTTCTGTGTGGCAGGAGTTTCTGCGTATGTGGTTGTTTATAGATTCAGCAAACATGAAGTAAATACTGAAATTGCGGTAAGTCATTCAGAGTTTTACTTGTTTATGAAATAACGCCATTTCTAGATGGAAGTGCCTTCTGTGTATGTGTACAACTGCATAAACACAGATTTGGGAATATTCCATTTAAAACTTTTTGAATGAAATATTGATTGTACTTAAGCTGATGATAAAAACTGAGTGAGGTTTTGGGATCCAACGCTCTTATTTTTTGCTTTAAAAGTAACGTACTATAGGATGGTTGTCAGATGTAGCTCACTTTTAAGACTTCAGTACAGTACATCTCTGTTGTACTTACTACTCTAGAAATACTGACTGAGGTATGTTTTTCCCCGATAACATTACTTAAGTCATATTTTCAATTTATTTTCATAATATTTGCAATAAAGGGGGTCTGCAAATTATCACTTGCTTTAACAAAATTTAACGGAGTTTTTTTTCTGGGTTTTTTTTTCTTTTTTTTTCTGGCTTATATTGACTTTGATTCCCTCAAAATGGACACCGTTTGAAAAGCAAGGTGATTTATATCTCAGTAGTTGATATTTTCTTAAGCATCTTGAGCTTCAATCCTATTCAAATACTCCCTTTTCAGTATTCATGTCTTAAGCAGTCACTTCTTTCAGGTAGAATCACACAGTTCATGTTCTTTTAACTGCTCTGCAGTCACCTGGTACTTACTCATCATACAGCAAGTTAAACTTTAGTTTGAACCTTGCATTTCTGCACAGTTGCAACAACCACTTCTAATAGAGTGGTTCAACAACACTTTAAGTGTAAAATATTCTTTCACTGGTCTAAAATATTCAACAGCAGACAACTCTTAAGAGAAAGGCAATCTAAATGGGCCTGGAACATCTCCCTTACAAGGAAAGGCTGAGAGACTTGAGTTAATTCAGCCTAGACAAGAGAAGACAAAGAGGGGATCTCATCAGTGTTTATAAATACCTAAAGTGCAGGAAGCAATTGATGAGGCCAGACTCTTTTCAATGGTGTGTAGTGATAGGACAAGGAGCGAAGGCCAAAAACTGGATCATAGGAAGTTCCACACAGATATGTGGAAAAACTTATTTACAGTGAGGGTATTTTAATGTCCTTTGGAAAGGCTATAGTTCTAGCCTGACAAAAACATCTGTGTCACTTTTGGCCTGTAAATCATGTGCCAGTTGGTAAGGAGACTCATGACCTATACCCATTCTGTTCTTTTCCTGTCATTTTTTCCTCCTGGAGAGCAATTTTTAAGCTGACTGCATCCTTTCAGGAATGCTTTAAAACTAATGAATAGTAATCTCACTGGGTTGACCAGCTTATGCATAATGTTGCTTAAAACGTTACATGTCAAAGTTGATATTTTATTCCAAATAATATGCTTTATCTTTTATTAGCTAACATTCATTTTGTTTTATTTTCATATGTTTTAGTTTTTCAGCTTGGTTGCAACAGACCTGGTATATTCTGAATTGTAACGTTGTGAGCAATTTAACAATTCCTCAGATTTTGTCCACAGTTAAGAGACATTTATATACTAAATTGTTCTGTAAATAGTTGTTTTAGTATTATTTAATACTTTCAGAATAGTAAGTGAATTCCTCTGGGTTCTGTGCATCTCCGAGATGAGCCTCATCTCTTGTTTTTGGCATTTTTGTTGCAGACGTTGAAGTCTTCATTCCTAAATGGTGCTTTTTAATTATGAAAAAGTATGGGAGCATTTGTTGGAATACTGACTTTCCATTCAGTAGCTTTGTCTTTATTGAAAATGAGCTGGTCAGTCTCAGGACATATGTAGATTGCTCCAAAATAATGTCTTCTATTTATTAATGTGTCTTGTATTTATTAATGTGTGTAATTTATTAACTGAAACAGACACAAAGAGTACAATAACACTAGTTGATAGAGCAAATTCCCAGCTGCAAAACACTCTTTTTCAATGTAGTCACCACTGTTAGCTATGCATTTTCATCAGACAAGAAAAAAAGCCTGTATGCCACGCTCATAAAAATCTGCACCAGTGAAGGTGTTCCACTGTTTCATAGCTGCTATGATGGTGTCATTGCTGGGAAAGTGTTGCCAATGCAATCCATCTTTCATCAGCCCAGACAGATGGAAGTCAGAAGACATCAAATCCATGCTATACAGTGGGTGTGGTAGGACCCAGCTAAAATTGGCAATGTGTTCCACAGTCTTCAAACTGGCATGGGAACCGGTATTATTGTGTTGCGAGAGGAAAGGGCTCTTCTCTGGCCTGACTCCAGAAGTTTGAGCCTTCAGCTTAGTCAGTGCCATGATGTAGGAGGTCAGAGCTGATGGTTTGGACATGTTCCAGGAAATTCAGAAGGATTACCCCTTTCCTATTCCAAAAGACAGTGCATGTCACTTTACCTATTGAAAATTCCCCACTGACAGCCCTCATGTTCTCACTCCACGGACTGCCATATTGACTCCAGCTCCTAGTGGTGACACTATGCCTCATCACCAGTAACAGTGTGATCCAGAAAAGTCTCACTTGCAGCCTCCTATTAGCTCAGTAGCTCCTGACAAACTGGAATGTAGCATTCTTTCTATTAATGTGTCAGCATTCATGGGACCCAGTTGGCACAAACTTGGCAATATTCCAACGTTGCCACTATCATTTCCAATGTGTTGAAGCCAATATTCCACTCAGTAAACAGTCTCCTGGGTAGTAATCTGCCAGTTCATGTAGCTGAGCTGATTGAGATGGTCTTAATTTTGTGGTGTGACAGCTGTGCATGGCTTGTCTTTCGTGTTGCTGTCACCAGTGCTGAAGCACACCACCCACTTAATGCTTCCATTTTCATTTTGGTGAAGATAATGTCTCAGTGAGAGACCATTAACAGAGGAGTTTGCAGGGTCTACATTTTCAATTGCGTATAATCACTTCAAGAAACCAGCACTGAAATTACTGTTCAGCTAGTATTCCCAAGACATTATCTCTTTGAGGAAATTACCTTGTTTTTTATTATTTTCAAGTTGAAGTTCTCCTTGAATAATTCATGAGGTAGAAAGAATTGTCCAATATTTATCATGATATTTTGAGGGGATCACTTATATAGATTTGAACTCCCTGTACAGTTTCCCATTTGTTTTGGAATTCCTTCAGTTAAGGTTTCCTGAATTAGTGGAAGCATGGCTGAGCTTCACTGGTCTCCTTTTCCTGTCTGAGGGTACCCAGATGGAAAGTGAAAGATAAGTGGTTGAGACTTTGCATTCTAGAATCTGCCAAACTCATGTACAGTTTGAAGAATACGGAACTGTGTGCTCCTGACCCTACATGAGGACAGATGGAGTTCGTGGATCAGTACTACCCACTTTGTTAAACTTCTGCATACTGGCTAAAAGTTGTCTTTTAGAGATGGTGTTGTAGTTGCAATAGAGAGGAAGCTGATGGTGATTATTTTAATTAGTTGGCTTAGGAACATGGTAGTGAACAATAAGCAGAAAATTTTCATGGCATTGACTCTGAACGATACTATCTTATGCTAAAATATTGTTTACTTGAGAGATGCCTGCTTATGCTAAAAGATTGTTTACTTCAGAGTGGGTAATTAATACCTCTTTTTATAATAAATTCTGGAAAACTGTATTCTTTCACTTATAATAAAATGATTGGAACAAAGTCAGTACTGGAAGAATATATTTATTTTTCCATCAGTGTAGGGTAAATGACAAGTTCCTATGCAATTCTACTGTTAGGCTGTATAAAAAACAAATGACTGTATTCTTTACTTGTAGATGATTATGATATATTTGGGTTTTTTAATCTTCAGGGAAAAAAAAACCTTCTGATGTTTATTTAAAAGTAATACAACTTTCAGCAGCTTTCTTATTAAATTGTGACAGCTTTTTATTTATTTAAGTCACTAGAGGTACGACTTCAGTATGAAGTAGAAGATATCATTACTCCTGAACCGGAAATAATTCCTCAATTTCCAGATGCCTCCTCCCAGCTTCCTTCTTTAAAGAGCCTTTCAGGTAGTACCAACACTGTAGCATGCGAAGGAATGATGAAGGACAGTATCCCATGTCTTACGTAAGTCTGCCATTGTTCAAAGCTTTATCTTTCTAGCAAGCAGTCTTATCGGGAGTTTTAATGATCTGTCAACTATCAAGAAAAGAATGTTAATCATATTATGTGACACAACAAAAAGGAACCAGAATATAGAACAAACAAAAGAATTAAGGCAATGTAATTATCAAGGAATTTAACAGGATGAAAGTAAGTTCTGGTGAAGATAAACTGTTGCAGTGAAGGTTTAACTAATTTTCCGGTATGATCTATGAGTAATTCTTCATCTCGCATCCAGTTTTTAAAGGAACACAAGTACTACAGAATAGGTCACTTTTTCTTTTAGTTCACAAAAATACGTAAAGC
Source organism: Alectoris magna (assembly GCA_030625065.1). Taxonomy (NCBI): domain Eukaryota; kingdom Metazoa; phylum Chordata; class Aves; order Galliformes; family Phasianidae; genus Alectoris; species Alectoris magna. The sequence goes on from CM060560.1 coordinate 117,037,753, forward strand.
TCCTTGATTAATAAGTATATTGCTAAAATCATCGTCTATGAAAAAAGTATATGCATCTTATTACACTTAGGGAAAGAAAACCGTGTTCGTACTCACAAGAGAGCCTTAAAAGTATGCAGTTATGAAACAGTTGCACTGTGTGGAAGTGTGTATGTGTTTAATCTTTAGGAGGAAACAAACTGTTGTCTGCTATAGTACACACTGCTACTGTTTGGAGTAATATTCTTACGCAGATAAATTATAGGTTTAAAGAGTTTCAGAACAGAAGTCTCTACAAAACTCCATAAATCATAATTTCAAAAGAATTGTAGTGCACAGCTGATAAGGATTGCTCTCATTTAGTGAATTAATTATTAATTCAGTTTAATTATTATTAAATATTTTAAATGTCTCAATTACTTCAAAAGCAGTTTAAATGAACATTGTCTGATTTGCAGTTATTTTCATCAGTTCTGCTCCTGAAAATAGCATTAACGTTTAAAAGCAATATTGTGGCATTGTCCATGCATAATTGACAATAGTTTTTGGTTTCCTGTACGTTTGTCTTCCTCATTCAGTTAGCAACTGAATCTCAGACATTTGTTTAATGATTAATGTGAACCATTAAAATCAATAGAAGAGGCAGAGATAAATTATTTAGGAAATCTCAGTGGGAAACTGTTTTGTGCCATTGAAATCAGTAAGAATACAATGGGTTGTTTCAGTGAATTCCTTAAGGGATTCTTATTTGATTTAAGGAGGGAAGGCTTGTTGAAAATCTTATGTTCGAAACATAATTATGACATGAAAGTAGAATCATGGAATTACCAAGGTTGGAAAAGACCTCTAAGATCATCCAATCCAGCTGCCCACCTGTCACCAATATTTCCCCCCTCAGTACAACATCAAAACATTTCCTGAACACCTCCAGGGTTGGTGACTCCACCACCTCCCTGGGCAGCCCATTCCAGCACCTGACTGCTCTCAGAGAAGAAGTATTCCCTAATGTCCAGCCTATATGAGGTGAGATTGGGGCTGCTCCACGCCAGACACAGCCAGCTCCAACAGCCTCACTGCATGGCACGGCTGGGCCAGACAGCCAAAGTAGCAGCACCTCAGAGACAAGCATGAAAGCGTGAGATGCATTGTACTGTCCTTTGCTCTTCATAATTTCTAACAGAATTAGAGCGCTATTTGCTTTGTATGTTTTCTGTTAACATGCTGCTCGCATTATCAAGTTAATAACTTTAGCCATTTTATCATTTTATAGTCATGCTTTCTTTCAGTTTTCTACATGCCTTCTCTTCTACAAGAATGATACATTGGCAATAGCCAAATTTGCCTCCAAGGCCTCCATCACACCAGATGCTTTCAGCTGAGCTAAGAACAAACTGATAGGCATGAGTTGAACGAGACACTAGAGTATTTCACTTGTGCGAAGTGCTTTTTAATTCCCAGTAAAAATTTGGGGTTTTTATCCAGTCTTATCTACCACCATGTCAGGTGTATGGACCAGGAATGCTTGGAAAGCTCACTGAGTCCCATCATGGTCATGTTCAGAAGATACTCTGCATAACCAGTCAGCAAAGATCTCACCTCTACAATCCAGTATTGCTTAGGTTATTTACAGCAGTGCTATATGTAGAGAAGCATGTACAGCAGAAATAATTATTTGTCAACAACTGCAGTTTTTCTGTCTGTGCTGTCCATGTGTATATTGACTAGCTACACTTCTTCCTCTCTTGATACTCTGTTTCTGTGCGTGCTTTTTATCACATAGATATAAAATTATATATGGTAGACTACCCTATAATAAACGAGAGATGTGTAATATATACACTCTCGGTATTTATAGTTAATGCATCTCAAAGAATTGCTGTTCTTGCACAGTATCTTCTATCAGTGTATCATCAAGTAAATTCTACCAGACAAGAACATAAATAGGCTTACAAAAGTATTCAGTCCTTGCACCTTTGCTGTATTCTGTGCAAATCACTGAAATTGTCATAACAGAATATGAAAGGGTGTTAATATTTATATCAGATTTTATGTAGGAAGCAGTCATTCAAAAAGACTAGGTCATGTATGAGGTAATTATACAACTAAGAAGAATTGCTTGCACTAGACAGATAAATAGAATTATCAAGTCCAGAGGTTTTGGGCATGCAGTGATGAGGTGCAGTATAGAAAGACACCTCATCTACCTTCTCTTGCCTTACTTCAGAACAAGGTAGTTCCAACAACACAGAAATGCCATGTTTGAGATTTTCAGAATAAAACATTCAGGTTTTTCATCTGAGTTGATTATTCATGCCAGTTTTTAAATGTACAAGGCAATGAAGCTGGTGAAGGGTCTGAACACATGTCTTATGAGGAGTGGCTGAAGGAAATTGGATTGTTTAGTGTAGAGGAGGCTTGGGGGAGACTTATCATTCTATAACTACCTGAAAGGAACTTGTAGCAAAGTGGGGATCAGCCGCTTCTCCCAAGTAACTAGTGATGGGATGAAAGGTATTGGCTTCAAATTGCACCAGGGGAGGTTCAGGTTGAGCATTAGGAATAATTTATTCTCAGGAGTATTGAGGTATTGCAACAGGCTGCCCAGGGAGATTATGGAGTCACCGTCTCCGGAGATTTTCAAGAACCATGTAGATGTGGCACCAAGGGACATGGTTTAGTGGGCATGGGTGATGTGTTGATGGTTGAACTAGATGATCTTAGTTGTCTTTTCCCACTCCTAATTATTCTGTGATTCTGTGGTGTAGTATGAGAAAATATTTGGGAAAAAGAAAATGAAAGCAAAATTGTTAAGCAAAAATTGGTATTATTAACCTCAATTGTTTATGTCACCTACATCTTCTCCGGAGTTTCTCATTTAGGGAATGTTGAAATTTTCAGATCTATTTCTACAGCAGAAATTAAGGTCAAAGCTTGGAATTCTTCCAAATTATCCATGTTCTGATTGGAAAGCCTAATGTCAATGTATGGGTATATGCACAATATGCTGCAATTGTGCATACCACTGTGGTCTTATTAATGGATTCTGTTTCATTAATATTTTCTTTGGGAGGCATTTGTTTTTCATGGCTCAGTCTGTTTGTTTGTTTTTATTTTGCACCTCTTCTTAGTGTTAAGACTCGACCTGTGCGAATGCCTCCTGGATACCAAGCAGATCTTGTTATTCAGTTGGTGTGGGTGGATGGTGAGCCTCCACAACAGATTACCAGTCTTGCTGTAAACTCTGCTTATGGACTGTAAGTAACTCAAAATTAAGGAACATTGATTTATTGTTTATTGCACTAAATCAAGTACTTTCCAGCTAAACTTTGAAGTTCCCTAACAGTATTTGAAGTAAGAGTAAAAATAATCAAAAGACACCATAATCCTGACTGTTGGGTAAAAATAATTTGAATTTACATGATGACTGTAATATGAGATATTAAACTGTAATTTTTGCTATTATTTTTATACTATTCCTGTTTAATAGACTGAATTGCTTTGCATCATTCTGTCCATTCTTTCAAGTAAAGTCCAATTCCCTTTCAAATCTGAAATTGTAGAAGTTATTGTGAAAGAAAGAATCACTGAAGTAAACTACATTTTGTAAAAAACGGTGATTGTGTATTAAATGTCTAACGTGATATCATATTTTTATTGGAAGTTGTCTTGTGAGAACAGCTTTTTTATGCGTGTGCTAATCTCTGTTTGCAAGAGTAGCAGAGACCTGAAATTGAAATGTGAATAAGGAACCTCCCAATACTAAATTCTGTATGGAACTACAAGTGAGCATATCTGTGTGCATCTTCTTCTTCAAGCTCTATTTAAGTGCCATTTTTTAAATGTTTTTTCTTATTGAGAATTGCCCAGATACATTGATCAGATCAGCTGTGTTGGAGGCATAAAATTCATGAGCCTTAATGAATGTTAGGTGTCTGACTCCTACCAATATTCTGTAAGTCAGCTGACACTTCAGAGACTTCAGAAATTTTACACAGAGCAAGAATTCTTGCATATATGTGTATATATTTGTGCAAAAATATTGTGTTTGAAGTTTGTTTAGTGAATTCTTTGGCCTGGGCTTCCAAATTGTTTCTGTTTGTGAACTCCATAACCTCTTGGTCTACTGTTCCAAGGTTCATGCGTTATTTGTGTAAATTGTAGGGTTTTGCATTATTGCAATGCATTCTGCACAAAAGGTTAAAGGCAATAGTCTGCCTTCTGGAATGTCAGTTACCATGTTTCAGGACACGATTTTATCAATCCAGGATTACAGATCTGTAATTACAGAAAGTAAGCTTTGAGTAGTTTCTGAAGAAAATGTTGCTGCAGAATTCATAATACTAAATAATAATTATTTTTTGCACCACTTAATTATGTATTACTGATATCTCTGAGGAATTTTTTTTTTTTTTCCTTAGAGTGGCATTTGGAAACTGCAATGGCTTGGCTGTTGTGGACTTCATGCAAAAGACCGTACTACTGAGCATGGGAACCCTTGAATTGTATGGATCAAGTGATCCATACCAGCGCCAGCCCCGTTCACCTCGCAAAAGCAAGCAGTTTGCTGCAGGTAGGAATTAAAATATTGTGGTTATGAGCTTGACATTCTTTGATTTTTTTGCCTGTGGCTTTTTATAGTGCTTTTGACATGCATGACTATCTGCCAGCCAATGGAATTTCTATAACTTGACAGAAGAAACCTGATGTGCTTTAAGTACTGATACTTTTTCTCAGAAGCAAAAAGTTTCAGGAAGTTTATTATTTTGGGATGGAAGTCAGCAAGTAATTCCCTTCGCTGAGTCTCTAAAAATCATGAGTAGAGAAGTAAACTGCTTCTCTGGCAGTCTCTTGAAGTGTAGTCTTTCTTCAAGTGTAGTCTTCATCTGCTATTTTCTTTCTGTTTTCAGTAAATTACCTCCGATATGTAAGACTTGAGTTTAAACTTAATTGTACTTTCTCCTAAGTGTTATTTGCTGTTAATTGAATAGGTAGTTGTGATTGATAAATAACATAATAACTGGGCACGTCCTATGTAGATAGCAAAACTAGCTCCAATCAGCCACTTTGTTTGCTCCTAATATAATTTTACTAGATCCACCTGTACCATATCTTAAATTTGATGCCAAGAGGATCACATTTGTAATTCATAGCTATTATTATGCATTAAATGTTAGAAACATCAGTTCATCACTGCAGTTAAATTTTGCCAGACATTTTTGATTATCTAAAAAATTAACTTGTATGAGGGGGAAAAACAAAACCTTTTAGCTCTGCATATTCCATAATAACGTACTTGAGTCAGAGACAGTTATGAAATATAATTTATGTAGCTGCAGAATGTTAGAATTAGATTTTAAAATCCGTTTGGAAACGTTGACTGTTTTAACTATACATAAAAAAATCATAAAAGCAGGAGATTAAAGTGGTTTTATGACATCAGCATTTTCATCAGCAGATCCTACACTAAATCATCAAATCCTATTTCTCCACTGGGTCAATATAAACTTTTTTTCATTTTCAGTATGACTGTATTTTTAATAGAAAGAAATATTTGGAGAATAAAAAGGAAGTCTTCAGGCCTACTTCCATCCCTGAAAGACCACTTACCTCACTTTCTAGGCATTTAAGCATTGCAAGCTTAGTTCTCATTGTACCAAGTGCTAAGGATGTAAATTTGGAATAGAGGAGGAAAGAGGAGACAAGCAGCTTTAATCTATCTTCAAGCTTTCCTCTGTGGTTCAGTTAAGCTTACAGCATTTCCCAGCGTAATTTGGGCAGCCAAACATAGGCAACGTGATGCAGAGCTGTGTACAGAAAATAGAGGGTAACTGTTGTAGAAACAGCTATTATCAGCATTGCACCATGCAGGATTTCTATGTGTCAGGGACAATCTTGGCTCCTCCTTTAAGGCAGTATTCCAGTTGTGCTGCTAGAACAGTGTCTACTGGGTATATTCTGGGTGACTGCCAAGAAAGAATATGCTCTTCTAGATTGGTCATAGAAACTGTGCATCTGAAAAATGATCCTCAGCTGCTTTCTCACCATCCATCCTACATCCTTTACTTTTTTGGTTATTTTTATTGTTATATCTCCCAATTGGAAGGTAAGCATCTGCTGAAATTTCTTCACCTTGGCTGTTCTAGATGCTGGTTATGGATATCACTTCCTTTCACTTTAGACTGTTTTTTCTCTCTTTCCTCTGCCTGCTGCTGATGCTGGTGTACTGGCATGTTCCAAAGACAACTTTTGCATGCGTGGCCTGTCTAACTTTTATCCAGATTTAACGAAACGGATCCGTACTTCCTATCAGAGTAAGTTCTATAAAGGTTAGGCAAATAGAGTTATCATGATGAGACTATGCCTGACTTAAACCCATGTGTTTGTGCTTTGTAATGTGTTTCTTAAACACATTCAGCATGCATGCAATTTATTACACTTTGTAATGTCAACCATGCTTCATTTTGACAGTTTTCTTTGTTACACAGATATTTCAGATCTGTTTTTCTCTTCCAAAACAATCAATGAGAAAGCCTCATTGACGTATATGGGACAAATTTGGCCTTAGAAATGAATTTTCAGTAATGCTATGGTCTTGATGAGAGAATTTTCCTTTGGTTTCGTTTTCATTTCAGTGTACACCTACTTATATGAAGCATTTCTTGTTTTGCAATGGCACTGCCTGGTTATACTTATTAATTAATTCTTCCCTATTCTCAGAAGAGCAATGCGGTTTAAAGATCTGCCGATTGGGTTGCATGCTATGAAATTTAAAATTTTAATCTTGGTTTGGTACTTGAATATTTGGCTTTGGGGAGCCATCCCATGGCTCTGATCTTTAATGGGGAATATAAAGTGGGTATAAAAATACATACATCAAAGAGTTATGAAAATTAATGTTTTTTATATTTTAAAATTTGGAACTATGGTGATGTGTAATTTAAATATTAGCATTCATCACTGCACAACGTGATGAACAAAGCTATAATTAATTTTGCAAAAATGACTGTTAAACCAACAAGCTGTATGTATCTTAATTAACTGTAGTGCTTATATGTAATTAGGTCTCCAGGATGCCTCTTATTCATCTGTTTTTGAAGTGTTCTTTGCAGAACAACTGGATGGGCAATTTTACATTGAATACTCAGTGCAGGCAAGATAAAGAAAGGGGTGACAATTGTTTTAGCCTTTCATATAAATACAGAGTTGTATGGCTGTTGAAGTACATTTGTATGCTCACTAAAGAAGTTATGTTTCATCTCTCTAGATAGATTGTTTAGCAACTAATTTCTGTGATTTACTGTGATAGTACTTCATAAAAAGTAGTCTGTTTAGTTAGAAGACCAGGTCAGTTAGAAATCTAGCAGCCCATAAAAAGGACTGGTTTAAAGTGTTTTATATTTTAATGGTCAGGTCTTTCTAATTACAAGTCTATAAATTAGAACTCAAGGGACAAACTGCAGTCAAAGGTTTATGAGTTTCCACAAGAACAACAACAACAACAAAAACCCTACAAAAATATTAATGAAGTCCAAGACCAAAAAGGACCAGTAAGTCCAACATGTTCAACCACAATGACAAACACAGCTCACAGGTTTTAAGAGCTGAATCTTTCTAATCTTGTTTCTGCATTCAACCCTAAAAGCTTTCTATGTACTGTATAGCTGAAGTCTATGATTTTTGACTCTTGTTCATAAGCACTATTAACTCTCTTTCCTCAAAAAGTGTTTTGTTTTGCCTTTGTCATTCGATACTTATGTAGGAATATGCACTGATTGTCTAGTGCATCTTTCAGACTATTAAGACTAAGAACGAGGCAAGAATGTGCTACAAAGTATCTTAGCTAGTGAGCAGTAGTTAAGAACATCTCCAATTGCTATGTAACTCTCAAGTTGAGTTTTGCTGCTTTTATGAGAGAGAGGAGTTTTAAGTGTGTTATTGAGGGTGTATTTAGGATTATGATCACAAGCTTATTCTTGTAAGGGACAATAATAGGAAAAGAAACTGTGCTCAAAACTGATACTATCAAGGTAAAAGCAGGAATAGCTGTGATAACGTAGGCAGTATTGAGGATTATATGAATGAAAATTGAAGTTAATGGGAAGGCATATCAGGAGTTGATTCAATTAAAGTGATGTGCTAGGGAGATAATTTCATGAAGATCAGTTTGAGAAAATCAGACTAGTATTCACTGAAACCAAAGAAAAGATTGTGTTGTGGTTTAACCCAGTAAGCAGATAAACACCCTCCAGTCATTTGCTCTCTTGACCACCTCTGAATAGAATGGGAGGGAGAATCTGGGAAAAAACAGAACTCATAGGTTGAGATAAAAAAAAAATATTTAGTAAGATGGAAAAGAGAGAAATAACAACAATGATAATATACGTATACAAAACAAGTGATGCGTGAAACAATCGCTTGCCACCTGCTGACCGATGCCCAGCCAGTCCTCAAGCAGCTGCTACCCCCTCCAACCAGCTTCCCTCAGTTTTATACTTTATCTTTACATGAAGTCATAAGGTATGGAATATCCCTTCAGCCAGGTTAGGTGAGCTCTCCTGGTTCTGTTCCCTCCCAACTCCTTGTGCCCCTAGTCTCCTTGCTGGCAGGACAGTATGAGAAGCTGACAAATTGAAACATCCTTGGCTCTGTACAGCACTGCTCAGAAACATCAGTGTGTTATCAACCTTGCTTTTTCCCGAAGCCAAAACAGCATTACACCAGACACTATGAAGATAATCAGCTCTGTCCCAGCTGAAACAAGGACAGATTATCAATGAGCAGTATACTTTTGTTAGTCATTTTGAAGGTAATTTTCTGCAAGAAACTGTCTGATTTTGCACCTAGCCTTTGTATCCAGAGTTAGCTTGATATTCCAAGAAAGGAAGGAGTACTATAGATTAAAGTGTCAGGGAAGAGAATGGTACTGTTTACTATTTTGAAGCAGCAAAAAGATTTCAGGGAGGAAAAAAAAAAAAAAAGAAAGATTATACTAGCAATATTAAGTTCTAGACAGTGGTGAGTAAAGTTTAGAAAGACAGGAATTCTACTTGAAGTTGGGTGGAAGTAAACGTAGAAGAGATGTGTTTATGTATCCTTAGGGTAACACAAGATCACCCTGGACAGAGAGATAAAGGGTTGATGTTTCAGTCTGAGGTGTCTTTCAACTGAAGGAGTGGAGAAAAAACATCAAGCAGGGGAAAGGAGCGATGTTCTGAAGAGATTTGCCAAAGGAAAGATGATCAACAATAAGAAGGTTATCTGATATATGAAGCTCAGTGATGGAGTTGTTACAAAATGTAGCCAATCTATTGAGAGCTTGATATGAGTGGTATATACTTGTGTGAGGCAAACTCAAAAGGGCCTAGAGTGAACTTAGAGCCTTAAGGCAGCACTTTCAGTGGGTTGGGAGGTGGAAATGGGAAGGGAGAGGCAAGGGTTGAAAAGGTAGGAAAAGAAATGTAGTAAACTCTAGACATACTGTAATGAGAGAGGCTGGAAATGTAAACACTTCTTGTGTTTGGTGGCCCCATTCCCCCATTCTTTTTTTTTTTTTTTTTGTAACATCTGCTGGCAGCCATCTTCATTTGTAGCAAGACTATGTGTCAAAACAAATAAAATAAATTTTCTCTGAAGTAGTGCTGAACTAAGGTGGAGGAGTGTTGGCTTTTTTTCCTTAACCAGTCAAAATTAAATTGTACGTGTTATTGCCCAGGAGTAGATAGCAACTATTTCAATATTAAAACAAATACATTTCCTGCATCTAGAGTGATTGTAGCTGCAGTGGAACATAACACTACAAACTTAATAAATCAGTTTGATCTCCTAGCAGAAGTTCATACCATCGATAGAAATTCATACCATCTGTCAGTAAAACAAGAAAATAAATAGTCTTTATGAGGCATCCAAAGAGGCAACAGGTTAAAATTATCTTTATCCATTGGAAAATAGTGTTCAGAATTCATAGTTTTCACTGAGAAATACCTCTTCCTCCTTCAGGCCTGCCCTTTGAGAGGATGAGAGCAGAAGTAACTTTGTTGCTAAAGGAAGACACAGAACACTGTGTTATGAGTCATTACTTATCAGTAATTAACACTTTAAATGACACCTGTCAACACAGTAGAAGATAATCTAGGTTGAGTTTAAAGTTAACATCTATGTTCTGAACAAGCTGCCATTTCCAAAGAATGCATTATATTTAAGTATAAAAGAGACAACATGGTAATTCTGTGTAGAAACTTACGAATTAAAATGATACTGAGTTTACTTATTGGCTTGTGAATATGTATGAGAATTTGTTTACAGTTTATTAAATTATAACAAAAAATGTGATGGCTTGAATGCCTTTAGTAAATTGAAAGTCTGAATCATGTAATCAGGAATTCAAATTTTGAAACTATTTTAAATTAATATTAATTCATAAATGCTGTTATTCCGTACTAGACATTATGTTTTCGATCCTTTAATAAAATTTTGTTTCTTTAATAAAGAAGAAATGGGAATCACAGTAAACTTTGAAAAGCATCCATGAGTTGTCTTTAAAACTACTGTATGCCTCAGAAGGTATATTTACATATTGCATAGTTTTCATGTTATAATTTCTTCAAAGCAAAATAATGTCAGTGGGTACATCTTCTGACAGGTGTCTGTTTCAATTCCGAAGCTTAGTTATTTGCATTTAGTTTGCTGCCATGTTCTTCTTACTGTAGTTGGACTCAAAATTTGCTAATTTTAGTAGAAATACCTTGGGACAGAGGTTGGACCTACAGAACTTAAAAGCAGGAAGTTAAAGTGTTTCTTAATACAATATCAGTAGCTGTTGTAGCCTCTCAAAGATTATCAAAGATGGAAATACATATGAGAAATTATTAAAATGGTTTCCTTAAAAAGGGAATTAGAAAATAAGCACTGGTACAAAGGAGAGCTTGAGAGCTTCCTTTCTGATCTCAAGAGAATCTCCAATGTTTAATGGAATCAAAGATCAATAAAGATTGAGAGACGTGTTTATTCCTTTCAGTGAATGATTACAGATTATGCAAAGTGTTGTCATGTAACATCTTCGTCTTCTCTCTTAGCTTACATGGGTTTGGAGGTTACAGAGTCCCAAGATTTTCTTCCCTGGTTAGGCTGGGAGGAGAAAGTGGTTTGTTTCCCAGAGAAAGAAGGCAGTTTGACAAAAAAAAAAAAGGAAGGCAAAGAGATGGATTCAGAGCTTTTACTGCTTTGTCATGAAGCATTAGTTAGGAGATGAAAAATAAGTTCTTCTCAATTTTTTCATCCTTCTTCCCATTTTGACTTTATGGACTAAGAGGTACAAAAAGTTAAAAGAATCCCAACTCTATTACACTACTGGAACTGCACTTATTTGTACTACCAGTGTTTCTGGTCCGGTGATTTTGAGCAACTTGAACTAGCAGTAGATGTCCCTGTTCATAGCAGGGGAGTTGGACTAGATGACCTTTAAAGGTTCCTTCTAACTCATGTGATTTTATGACTCTATTGTTAATTCAATAAGGTTAAAAGAAACTTGGGATATATAGATAGATGATAAGTAGAACTCAGTGTTTCTAAGCAAGGAAGATTGGAGCTAGGGGAAAATTTGCAAGTAACAGTACTTAAGCAAATCTAAGCGTTCAAGATTAAGACAGCATGCTTTTGGAGGACACGTAAATTCCCCACACTAAAATTAAGAGGTATCTGTAGATAAGTGCACATTCACTGTTCTAAAATGCCGTAATATCAAATGCTTTTTAAACTTTTGCCAAACGTATAGAGATTGTGGTCTTCTCAAGGTGGTTGTTCTTTTTCTTTGAGAACAGTGGTGTGTTTTGGTGCATTTCCTACATAAGTCAGTGGCACCAGTGTACCTTGAGCTGTAACACTGATTCTGTAAACTCCCCCAAAAATACTTTTTATTCAGAAGCAAAATTTTACTTGGGATTTGGCACTGGGGGTTGAAAGTTAATGATCCCTGACGTCCCTTCCAACTCAAGCTGTTCCATGATTATAACTGTAGCCAAGAGTAACTGTACAGAATTTAGAATTATTTCATTAATCGTAACACCATAGCCGTAGTGTCAAGTTTTAGGAAACTCCAGTATTGCATTTGGAAAAGAATCAATGTTCATTATTCCATTTTATGTATCTATATCTTACAAAAACACTCAACAGTCAGTCCATGGTAAAGGATAGCATGAGCTCAGACATGCCCAATCTGTGATAAAGGTGGGTTTTAGTTTGATCACAAACACAAGCTCATGCTTAAGCAGTTTAAGCTAGGATTACACTGCTTGCTGCTCTGCTCCGTGGTAGACTGCTGCAGATGAATTCCTTGCAAATTTGTTTTAAATGATGTGTAAGCTGTCTTGTCCAAAAAATTCCTTGTTATATTCAGACAGTACCATCACCTCTGTGCTCTTTAAAAGGAGCAATCTTGTGTGAATGCATCTAAAAGATTCTAGTGTTGTAGTGATGATACTCTTTTATTCACTTTCTTCTTTCACGAGTATTCACTCTTTTTTTTTTCTTCTTCTTCCCCATGCCCCCTCGCCCCATTTTATGGTTCCTGCTGTGCATTCTGCAGCACATGAAAGTATAGAGCTGATTCCACATCTCTTGAACAGGGAAGACTGATTTTCATATGAATCACAAATATTTAAATTTTAAACTACATTGACTCGATTTCACTCACAAAGTATAGTGACTGTCTACCCTGAGGCGCTTGGAAAACAAATCTGAGTTTAGAAGAGGTGTGATTTTTGAAGTAGACCTAAATTTCTGTAGGGACAGCCTGATAACTGCAGTTATTCTGAAATAGGTATTGCCCTCACGTTTCACACCGTTCCTTTCTCCACTATGACTTTGAAGTGCAGAATATCATCAACCAAGAAAGCTGAAGCATGCCCTGTTAGATTGTAACTTAACTTTTTAACTCCATTTTTTCAGGCCTGACTGAACTCAGTGACAGTCCAGTTTCCCTGGAGCTAGAGCGTTGCAAGTCTCCCACTTCAGGTAAAGGTGATTGGCTTCTCTTCCTGCAGTCTGTATAAGCCATTCATGTCATGCATCGCTGTATTTCATTAATCCCTAAGAAGTGAAGTGTATAATCGCAGATCCAAAGAGAAGAAATTTGCTGGAGAAGTGCTTGTTATATAGTGCAATGAAATCCAAAATCTGTTCATTTATAGAAAAGTTATTAGTATGTGGGGCATCTTGAAGTGAAGAGTATGTAAACACTGGAGCTGATGCAGTACGGGCATATCTTTTATCTCACATGAACTCACCACTTTTGTCAGAGGATAGTTTCTCTGCTGCTTTCAGCAGCTTTCAAAAATACAAAAATTAAGCTTTCAGCTTTGTATTTTAGTAGGGAGTCCCTATGACTGTGTGTCAAAACACATATGTGCACATAGAAAAAGTGTTTGAAAAGATCCCCTCAGTGCCTCAGTGTTGTAACTTACAGTGGAAACTTAATATTAAACAAAAAATATTAGTTTATCATTTTGACCCTGCCCTGAAATCCTGACCGTTTAAAGATTTACAAATATTTCCAATCTTACCTGTAGTCCTTCAGAATGTGGAGTTCAGCACATTCCTAGAGAATTTTTCTGCATGTGCCTGGTCTGCACTGATCTCTTTTAATGTGAGTTCTGTGTCTTAAACTTAGTTGCTTAGAACTGTTTTCTGATAGTTGACTTTTAGGTGTGATAGAAAATAGGCATGTGTAGCTTTGATACATTAATTTTGCTTATGGTGTGCATATCACAGTTCTTTACCTTCTAGGCTGGTAGATACCATTGGTAGATACCTTTCTTTCCTTAGTTGTGGTAAAAATTTCTCAGAAATGTGCCATTCAAACCCTTTATTATTTCACATATTTTATTCTAATTGGACACAGGCACCTCAAATGTAGCAATGTAGTTCATAACCTACAAAAATCTGAAGCCAAAAGAATGTTCACATGACATGCGAAGAACTAAAATAAAAACAGTTGTTTTATAATAAATGTACGTTTCCTTTTGTTGTTGCAAGCCAACTGCTGTAGACATGGGATATCTTAGTGCTAAGACAGTATTGACAAAGCTGTAGGGGCTCAGACTCTTGGGGCTGGCTCAAAAACTTGTTATAAGGAATTCTTTTTTTTTAATGATGACACAGTAAAATTAGACCATTTATTTTGTGGACCACTGGGATCCATCCTTTCAGTCTTCTCTCTATAAACAGGGTACAAATTCTCTTTTTTACTGAAAACAAAGAGATCACTGATATGGTAAACATATGTGCATGTGATTAGTTTTATTATAATGAGTGAAGTCCATAGCGTCTTATGTTTTCTGCAGTTAAAATTGATCTTTCCCTCTATGATTGATCAAAAATACCAAATTTATACAAAATTTTATTAATTTGTTCTGCAGTTAATTCTGCTTTTCAGTTCTGGAGGACATGCAGCAAGGAAAAATGTCTGACTTATGAATGCTTCCAATTTTAGCCTTTTGTGTTCTTCAAGCTATATTCAAATATTTAAAATTTTGCAAAATTAACTGCTGTTTAAAGTAGAAATTACTTTTACTGTGACTGATATTAATTATTTTTAAAGCATACATCTTGTAAAACTGGATAAAATTCAGACTAAACATCTGGAGACACCAAGCTCAAAATTGTGACCACCAAGCATCTGGGAGTAGTACTACCTTGTGCTTTTGAACACATCCTCACAACCACATTTGTTTTTGCACTGACTAGTATTTCTCCCATCATATGATAAAATTGATTGATATGTATAATATTGGATTCACTTGACAGGGTCCTTATTCCTCTAGTCTTGCCTTTGATATCTTTAAAGTTCATGGTATGCAAACTCTGTAATGGAATTGTGCTGTACTCTTAGAATCCCATGATGTCTTTGTAAAACCAGCCACCATGTATCTCTACTAAAGATAGACTAAGACTTAATCCTTCAGAAATTTAACAAAAACAGAAAGGGCAGTTGGGTAATAAGTCTTACGATTCAAGTTGCTGCCCAGTGAAATTCTCATTGGGTGTATCTACATCACCAACTGATGGGACTGATTTATTGCAATTTTCTACAGTTAGCAGGTCATATCAGAGTCAGATCTTCACTGTCAGTTGAGTTAATTCTAGCTGCTGACCTTGAGTATGTGCAGTGCATGCATAGATTATATACAGCTGGAGGACGATTGTCTACATGACAAACACCATACTCTTGCTGGCATACAGGGGAGCAATTTGATCCTTGGTTCCATCACAACGTGGGGAACTACACTACACTGACTCAAGCACAAAGCAATCTTCAGGAAGGGTCGCTCTAGCATACTAATTGCTGGTGTAGGTACAAACAGTTTCACTTCCGAGAGTGCTGTCAGTAACTTGGTCTGATTTCACTTCCAGCTAGGCAGTTCTGATGAAGGCTTTTTCAAGAACTTAAAACCATCTCTTCCCTCCTCATCTCTTGGTTGGATCCTGAGCATTGCTTAGTCTACCTGGGCTATCTGGCCATCTTTGTTTTCCTGAAAGACCTGTGTTGCCTCTAACATCCTACTACTTGTTGATATTTTAACCTCTAACTGAGATTCTACAATAAGAGCCAGTGTCAACTCAGTAATTCGGTTTTATTTCTCTATTCTGCCAAGTCAAAATTAGGCATTTGTGTTCTATTGCTGATGTGAGTGTTAGAGCACGGAGCAAAATACATAATGCTGAAAATTAATCCTTATTGTATTTGCAGAACAAGTCAAATTTCTTCCATTAAGCAATACTTCAAACCTGTTCAATAAGGCTATCTTTTCAGGTGTTCCTTCTGTACAATTTGGGAAAGCATGGCTTTGCAGAGAAAAGTGAAAAAACAACACTTTTCCATCTAGAACATGAAATTGATCACATTGCTACAGAGGGGTAGTAGCAAGTGAGGAAATAATCAGTCTTTCATATTAAGCATGATAAAGAATGGTCTTTCTTAAATACTGTTATCTTCTTAAATTACCATTTGAATGATACAATAATGCATTTCCAATACTGTACAAGAAGACAAGGAGTTAACAGATCCATTTGTAAAACTCTTCTTATTTGTGAATATCTGAGAGGTGGCAGTTTCCAATGTAAGTAAAATGTATAGCAAATAACATTATACGTATAGACTAACACTTCTAAAAGTAGCAAAATGAGAAACATTAATAAAATACTTGTCTTTATGAAGTATTTCATGGGCATAATGATTCAGTACAACATGTCATATAATGGTATTTGATTGGCTTTAAAAACACCTCAGATCATATCAAGGAAAGTGGAAATGAGGTTTTTCAGGACCATCAGAATACCTTGTTCTTACTCATGCATACCATATTCTTTCGATGGAGAACGTCAAACATCTTGATTGTTGTTTGTGATTTTCACTTCAAAAGCTAGGGCTTTGTACTCCCTTAATTCCATGATGGATTCAGAGGGTTCAGTGTTCCTAAAATACAATTTCTAAAAACTGTCTGAGGCCTCTTATGCCCTTGCGGTGTAAATGATTATCCAGTGCTGGAGTTAATTACTATATGGTGTATTACAAAACAGTACCCACCAGAATAAACTGAAGCTTTATTTCAGTCATCAAATAAAGAAGACTTATTCAGGGGCTTTTAGAAATACAGTTTTACTGTTCCTTGTTTCTTTTAGCCATTTTGCATTTCAGAATGTAGCTGAGAACACAGTGAGCACAAGGAAATATATCTTTGAGAGGCCATTTCACGTAATCGCCCATTCCACCTTACACAATATAGGCTTATTTCAAAGATTAGAAAGAAAGAATGTAATTGGTCCATGTCTGGGAGAGCAATTTCTGAAATGTGAGTTTTGAAACAAAAATGTATTTGTGTTTGTTCTTAAGAAATCACCTGCATATTAGTGGCTCATATCCAGAAGGCTGTCCTGAAAGTAATATCTCCTATTTTCTTATGTTGGCCCACAACATCAGAGGCAGATGTTGGTGGCACGGCAGTAGAGGTTGAACTATACTTCCATTACATTTTGTTGCCATGTGACAGATGGCAGCAGAGGGGCAGTCTGACAGAATGGTGTCTGACATGGGGGTGTGTATGAAGCAAAGGAGTGTAATTAAATTCTTCCATGCTGAAAAAATGGCACCCGTTGACATTCACTGACTCTTACTGAACATTTATGGAGACCAAACAGTGGATGTCAGTTCAGTGAGGCTGTGGGTTGTGTGTTTCAGCAGTAGCAACATGCTCATTGCAGGCAAAAAAGCATAGTAAATGGTGGTAACTATATTCAAGAAGAGTATTTTGTAACTGAGAATGTGCTCTGTCAAATACTGTTATTGTGCTCTTTGTATCCGTTGCAGTTTCCATATAAATAAATAGGAGGCATTACTTTTGTAGTGGCCTACATATGTTTAAGACTATAGTGCTTAGGAAAGGCTGTGTAAAGACTTCCACAGTTGATTTCTCTGAGCTTTGGAACAGGTTCTTAAGGCAAGATTACTGTTTCTTATGATTTCCAAGTGCTATTGTCTTGATGTATTGCACTGATTGCATCAACAGATGAGGCCGATACCATGCCAACCTCCTATTTTCCTACGTGACATACTTTTTATATAGCTTAGTTTCAAGACTAGCACAATGAAGTTTTTAATAGTCACTCCTTCTCAACTTTTGTGTAATGACAAAGTAGATGAAGAGGTTTGATTCCATTTGGAAATTGCTTGCATGCTTGTTTTCCACAAGAATACATACCTTTCAAAACATTGTGTGTGTGAAAACAGTGTAATTTTTCTTGAAACATGATTATAAATAACAGTGCCAACATAACCATTTCTATTTATTTACATTACGTTGAAAAGAATGTTTGTTAGTCAGAAGTTGTTAAAGAGATCCTAGACTGAGCATAGGGCATATTTTATTGCTTTTCCAGTGTTTCTCAGATGAATTAATGCTTACTTAATATCTCAAGAGAGGAGCATATAAACAGGAGGGGGAACATCTGTTTACAAGGATGGATACGGATAGGACAAGGGGGAATGGTTTTAAAATGAGGTTAGGTTAGATATTAGGAGGAAGTTTTTTGCTCAGAGGGTGGTGACACACTGGAACAGGTTGCCCAAGGAGGTTGTGGATGCCCCATCCTGGAGGCATTCAAGGCCAGGCTGGATGTGGCTCTGGGCAGCCTGGTCCGGCAGTTGGTGACCCTGCACATAGCAGGGGAGTTGAAACGAGTTGATCATTGTGGTCCTTTTCAACCCAGGCCATTCTGTGATTCCATGATTCTATGATTCCTTCATTTCCTAATGTTGTGTGTCTCTTTCTACTTTAACCCCCTTCTTACCATGTTCCCTGCTACAAAAGAATACCACACCCATGCCTCTGCTTTACCCATTTTTTCAAGGCCAGGATGTTTATACTATCCTTGTGCCCAGAGCCCAGCTCATCAGATTTTTACTCCGTTTCTTTCCTATCTACAGTCCTTTCAGTATCCTGTGCCTGTTAGTTTGCAGCATTCAGTATAGTATGCCTGTTTTGTCTGGGAGCAGCTGCAGGAGCTCACAAATTGAGTCCAGGGGAATCAGAAGGTTTACTTTCTTTGTACCTCCTGTGTGAGCCTGCACACAGATAATTGGGAGCTATTTCTGCGATATCCCAGTTCATACATGCACAACACAGTTTGAAAATAGCTTTGAAAAAAGTTTTGAAAAAAAGACAGTTTGTAAAAAAGAATCCTGTTGTACAGGAATAGCTGTAATACTGAAATAGAACAGCTTAAACCACCTGTTTATTAAGCCCAAAGACTTCATGATGACAGCGCTAGTGAGGTTCCCTTAATGTTAAATGTAGTTAGATTTTATACTTCTTAAATAGTCCAACTTAGGCTGTGGTCCCTGCGACCTTCCCAAGGAATTAGAAATCCTTTTTGGTGAGGCTGCTTCAGCAAGATGTTGTCAGTTCCTGAAAACAAAAGGAGATTATATTGCAAGTGCATTCTTTTCCTGTATAGCAAGGCACTGGTTTTGTGAAGAAATAACCTCTGTTCTCAGTGTGAAAGTGTATGACAGCTCTCCAGATGAATGGAATGCTTTTAAAAGGCTCTTCTGAAAATTTGCTTGGCTTTTGTATTAGTGCCTAAAATGGATACACAAGCCAAACACTTGGTATCAAAAACAGAATTTTCACATAGTGATATTAGGAATGTATATTTTTATGTTGGGTTGATTTGATCTCCTCACGTTGCTTTAAAGCATTCAGTTAAAGTGACACCCAGAAATGGATTGGCATAAGGGTTGTGCTGCTTCTGTTGATATCAAAAGGTTGCTCAGGAGTCAGAAAGGCTCCTCAGTTCTTCTCCAGGGGACAAACAAAAAATCATAGGTGACGTATGATATTTTCATCTGCCAAATTGCAGGTTCTGTAGTTTATGACATTGCAAGATTTTTTTCAGGGGCTCTGTTGACTTGAAATGGTAAGTGGCTGTTCTGGGCATCCTTCTGACCTAAAAGCTTATTAAATAGAAATTACAGAGGACTTGTTCCTTACATTCCTATGTTCCAGTGTTCCTATCACTGTCATGCTTACTATGTGGGACTTGCTTTTCTTTTCTTTTTTTTTTAAGAAATATAGTAATTAGCTATTAAATACTTAATTGGTCTCTACCAATGACAGACAGCATGGGTAAAGGGTAGAAGCCAGTAAACAACGTGAAAAAACTGAATAAAGACAAAATAAAAGAGCCATATTGGAAATGAATTCTTCTGAGTAAATAATAAAAGATTTCTTAGGGCATTCTTTTAACAAATTTAATACTTTTTGACTGCTACAAGACATGCTTCATTTCAGTTCTCTGGTGTTCATTGTTCTTAAATGTGCTCATGTGTAAGGAAATGAAAACATTTTTGAACAGAAGCAAAATAGTAGTTTTGTTTTGTATTCAAAACGCAACAGATAATTAAATCTTCAGCAAACTGAAAGCAATATTTTGATGTCTGAATAATGATGCATTTTATCCTGAAGCTGCTGTATTTCGTTTCTGTTCAATGTCTTCTTTTCTGTAGTCTATACAATGTTGTGTTTTGTCTCCATCACCAGTACGATATGCCCTCTCTTTTTCAAATGATATCTTGAGTATGATCTCATCAGAACTCATAATTTCACTGCACCCTCTTAAATAAGTTGGTTTCCAGGTGTTTAAATATTTGTGATGTGCTGTATAACCAGCATTTGCAATATCTGCTTTTTTTTTTTTTTTCATTCCTGTCATTTCAAGGTAAGATATTGCAGCACACAGCCAAAGCTATGCATAACACCATTCATTTATTGAGAGCTGGAGCAATGTTTTTTCAAGGAGTTTTTTGTCTAGTTACATTCATTCTTCTGAATGGTGCACATGAAAATATTTAAACCATTATTCTGTTTTATGTGCTGATTTAAAAATATGTATGCTACAAACTTTCAGCATGATGTTAACCAGAAGGTGGCATGTTGTTTACCCTCGCTTCTTTTTCTTTGTTAATTATTAACAACTGCCTTTCTCCTTTTTCTGTTGTTTCAGTTAAAGGATCAAGAAAGTTAAGTCTGCCAACAGATCTTAAGACTGATCTTGGTACGGTAGGCGAAAGCCAGCAGCTTTAAACTTCCTTACATTCATTGGCAAGACATTTTACCAAGTGATCCATAGATAACACAATAACCTTGAAGGCTGTGTCTGAAAAGGCTTTCTAAAAACCACCTATTAACCCATACAGTTCTGTTGGCAGCTCTCGGCATTTTGGTTGTTTAATATTCATTTATTTCATGTAGATACATTTTGCTAATTGTTACACACCATGTGTGTAATATTTTCTGGTGAAGTGGCTCCTGAACTTTTGACACACGTGAACCATTATAACTGATTGCCAGCAATGTTTATCTCTGCCTATAGCAGCCACTGCATGTGCTAGTCTGTTTTCTTTATTTGATGTACAAATTCTGCACTACAACAGTAATAAGGCAGTTGAACGTATGTATTTTATGGTTTTTGAGCTTTGGACGAGTAGATCAGAAACCAGTTGTTCGTATCTCCGACTTCTCATGACTTACCTTAGCCAACTGTTAAGCGCACTGTTAGTCACAACATTTTTCTCAGTTCTTTTTTAATATTTCACTAGAAACGCATTGTAAATGAAAGCAGAAATTTCACCCCCGGAAACTTAAAATGAAAATTCAAGATCTTGCATAACCTTAAAACAATATTCGGGGCAGATTGTGCCCTCTTAAGTATGTGTGTAAGGAGAATCATTCCTGGCATTTGGGGTAGAATGTATGATTCATGCAAATATTTTTATAATTATTTTTCATATTCTCAGTGTCAAGGAGTCCTTTCTAGTTTTGCTCTCATGGGAGATTTCTCATGTAAGTTGACTGAAAAATAAATGTGTAGCCATGCCTCGTTACCCCAAATGTCTCTTTAGAGATAGAAACTGAAGTTGTATCATATTCTTGCATAATGCAACTGAACTTAATTTCTGTCACTGGGAATGTTGTGCATATATAAACCAATGTACCTCTGTTCCCCAAAGCAAAAGTCAGGGGAATAAATATGCCTTCAACATTATAAGTGACTGAGGAACGTAGAAAATCACTAATAGCTCCTGACAAAGATTAAGTAAATAAAGGCTGCAAAATCATTGGGAAATTCAGTCCAGATTGTGCAGATCACAGTGTACAGATTGAATTAGTTGAAATAATTTGCTCCGTTACTAACAGTGATGTTTGAGAAACTAGAGTTGTAGGAAAACATCCAAAAAATGGAGTGGAAAATTATAAAACTAATACTCCAGAAAGGTAAAAAGAGTAATGCAGGCAGCTATAGACCTTTAGAATTATTTTTACCATGAAGTAAGTGGGCAGTTATTATGAGTGAGGGTGAATACATGGAGAATTGAAATAGTTCTAGAGTAGGATATAAGGCTAAACTATATTCTGTAGGTTGAACTTCTTTTTGTTATTGTTATTTAAAAATATCATCTTGAAAGACACATAGTATGGAATAAACATAGATTATGTTAGCTGACCTGAAATTCCTGAAATATAAGACAAGAAAAAGACAAATTTCATGTGCAAAAGGCTGAAATTATAGGTATTTAACAAAGCAAGAAACATATCAATGTAACTAGAAGTGGTGAGGACTTCACTGTATACTATAGAAATCAATATTAATATTCTGTTCTGTACAGTATCTCGAGACAGACAGCTTTCACGTGTCAGAGGAAATAAAATGCCTTACCTACAGTTTTCTTACAATCCTACTGGACAATATTGTAAGCATTGTCCAGATTATATTAAAAAAATGAAGGCATTTTTATAAAAAACAAAAAGAAAGAAAGGAAAGAAAGGAAAGAAAGGAAGAAAAAGAAAGAAAGGAAAGAAAGGAAAGAAAGGAAGAAAGGAAGAAAGAAAAGAAAGGAAGAAAGAAAGGAAGAAAGAAAGAAAGAAAGAAAGAAAGAAAGAAAGAAAGAAAGAAAGAAAGAAAGAAAAATAAAAAAGGAAAAAACCCTACCCAACTCCTCACAGTTCTGTTCCTCAGCATGGCATCATATGGTATGGGATATCCCTTTGGTCAGTTTGGGTCAACTGTACTGGTTGTGTCCTCTCCCAGCTCTTTGTACACCCCATTCCCTTTGCTGTCAGGGCAATACCAGAAGCTGTAGTCTTTGACTTAGTGTAAGCACTGCCCAACAGCTAAAACATTATATTCATCCTAAATCTAAAACACAGCACCATGCCAACTACCAGAAAGAAAATTAACTCTATCCCAGCTGAAACCAAGACAAGAGTGAATATTTGAATCTGTAATTTCAAAACAGTCCTGTTTCTACCATTCCTCTAATTACGTGCACTCATTATTTCTGAATAATGTTGAACAAGTTCAACTTGAACTGAAAATAAGTGTAAGAAGGTCAATTTCAACATTCTGCAGATGTTGGAAAAAATATCCTTACAGGCCAAGAGGTATTACCAAATTTTCACCTAAGTAAGTGCTGTTTGCTGTTTGTTGTTACTACTGCAGTTACTGGGCAATGGATTGCTAAGAATGAACCCTGTGGAAGCAACATTTAATGCATAAACTGGCAGGTACTCATGACAAATCAGCTGAAGAAGGGTTTTTAAAAAAAAAAAAAAAAAAGAAACAAAACAAAAAGCTTCTTTCTGCTCTGCTTCTTTACTACCTTAGAAGGGCAGAAGATTCCTGTAAAATATTGCAGTCATTAAAAACTGCACTGTAGATAGCTTAGTTTATAACTGGCTGGAAAACTTTATGCATTTCTTTATTTATTTTCATGTAAGGAGCTAAATTTAAATGAGAGTTCCTGGAAAAGGTGATGAATAATGTCTGCATTTCAGTTATTTCTCTGCCAAATGTCCTAGCTGTGCTAGTAGAGCTCTTAGGGATTATTTATCCACTGCTGGCTGCGGCCTGAGACTGTACGATAATCTTAATGTTCTGAGGATAACAAGGCTGTCTGCCCTACGCTTGTATTTCAGGTACTCAAGTCACCACTTTCAAATGGTAAGATGGATTGTGCATCCATTCCATCTGCTCTGGCTTGCAGGTTTTCATACAGTACTGATATACATCACCTGCTCTCAGCACTGACTGCAGTTAATTGGGAAATACGTTATCATCTGGCAGCTTACAGTTCTGCTCCCTTCTTAGGGTCTGGCTTGCGTAGTGTCCTTGCTTTCACTTTGCTTTGAATTCAAATAGGAGAAGTTAAATCTGTTTTGTGCAGAGGTGCTGCCACTACTGGCAATTGCTCAGGGAGTTTTTTGCATGTATTTAAAGGAATAATGTGTGATCCTATGACTGACAGTGTCTTGTTAAGCCTTGTCATAATTTTCATTATGTAAAGGTATGTTGGGACTCCATTTTGACATTCGTATGACTGGGAACTTAGTTGAATACAGTATCCTTTTGTTTTGATGTAGTGATTAATACCTGTTGTGGCTGAGGAACTTGTCATTTGTGGATACCATATTTCCACAGAAACATGAGAACATACCATGTATGGTGAGACATTACAACTTCTCGATAGCTTTAGCTGCTGTAAATCGTTGTAGCCCAAATTTTTATTTGGGTTGGCCAGAAGGAAGATGTAACATTGCTGTTGCATATGCTGTACAACTTCCCTGTTATCCTTCAGTATTTAAAGGGAGCTCATAAACAAGATGGAGACCACTTTTTACAACATCTGATAGTGAT
Organism: Alectoris magna; assembly: GCA_030625065.1. Taxonomy (NCBI): domain Eukaryota; kingdom Metazoa; phylum Chordata; class Aves; order Galliformes; family Phasianidae; genus Alectoris; species Alectoris magna. Next base: position 117,061,975 of record CM060560.1, read on the forward strand.
AGAATAGGGGGAATGGTTTTAAGCTAAAAGAGGGGAGATTTAGATTAGGTGTTAGGAGGAAATTGTTTACTCAGGAAATGATGAGGCACTGGCACAGGCTGCCTAGAGAAGCTGTGGATGCCCCATCCTTGGAGTCATTCAAGGCCTGGTTGTATGGGGCCCTGGTCAGCCTAGTGAGTGGCAAACTTGTCCACAGCAGGGGTGGGCTTTGAAGTCCGTTCCAACCCAAGCTATTCTATGATTCTGTGATCCACATACAGCTCTGGGTGTCAGTATCTTTATTTTAGAACCTCATACTGTTTTTCAGATTTCTGGAAAGATCGTCTATGTTTCCATGCATTGTTGCAGTGAAATTAATTATGAGGATAATCGGAATCGAAGTGAGCATCATAGAATGACTTGGGTTGGAAGGGACCTCAAGGACCATCAAGCTCCAACCCCCCTGCCATAAGCAGGGCCACCAACCTCCAGATCTGATTCTAGAGCAGGTTGCTCAGGGCCCCCATCCAACCTGATCATGAACGCCTCCAGGGGACAAAGCATCCACAACTCCTCTGGGCTGCCTGTTCCAGCTCCTCACCACCCTCTCCATAAAGAACTTCCCCCTGACATCCAATCTAAACCTTTCCTCCTTGAGCTTAAGACATTCTGAAATGTGAGGTAAATGCATACAACTGTTTTTTTGTGAAAGTTGTCTAACTTTGCCTCACCGGCCACTTTGATCATCAGATAATATTTTTCCTCTTAGGAAGTATTTCTGCCCATTTCCTTAAAAGCCTTTAAAATTTCCAGGTGATCACAGGGAGTCAAACACAAACACGAACTGAAAATGGAGAAACTCAGTAACTGCCAATTTTTATTTAATTCCTGTGAACAGATGGTCTCACTATAGGAATGTGTGCTATCACCTAGACTTTATTAGCCAAAGAACAAAAGAAAATGCAAATAGAGGCAGCCATTTTTCTTTCTTCCTTTTAAGCTGTGATCTTCAAAAGATTTATGTAATTTCCTATGCTTTCTGCAGACACTTGTAAGGAGTAAATGAATTCTTAACATAACTCAAAGATAATGTCTCCCATTTTGTACAGAAGTGAAAAACTAGACAAAGTACCAAATAAGCTCACATTTTTCAAGGATTTGAGAAATGCCTTCTGACGCAGAGGACCAAAAGCTTTAATTTTAAAAGTTGAGTTAATAAAGCACAGTTGTAGGAGTCAGACAAAGGAGCTTTGTTTTTAACTCTATATTCTATTTTATGCATATACCAGGCTTGTGGAATCTGATAGATTTTTTTTTTCCTCAAGTATTTATGCATATAATGATTGTAGTATGACAGTATCTATCATTTGTTGTCTTTGTACTTATTGAAAGGAAAGTGTTGCTTTCTGGGTGCTACTAAGTCTATGAAACTGTACCCATATATCATAAAGAAGATATCATTTTTATTTTAGGGATGAGCAGTAGGGTTACAGTAATTCCTGCTTTACCCTTTCAAGGTAGTTTACTGCAGACATTATTAGAGTTGTAGTAGACATTGCTTTCTAGTCACTACTTCTTATGCTGCTTCAGAAGCTGCCTCAGGACAAACATCATGCATTCAACTGGCAAAATTTTGTAGCTTTTAATCTGTTTTTGCTTACTACCTGGATAAACTGGTTGATTTGTAGTGGAGTATTCCCTACTAATATCTCTGAATCTGTAATTTTGTTTGCAATGTTGAAAGACATTTGTGAAAGCTCAAAATCATAAAAGTTGCTTTCCTCCTTGGCCTGACATTTTTAGAAAAGGCAGTAAAGATATCCAGCTTTAAGAATGCTTTGTTTGAATTACTTAGCAGTATACACTGAGAATTATATGTTTTTTTACATGCAAAGGAACTCATGGACTGTCCAGTATTTTCCAGATGGCAATGTAATTTCTGTTTGCTTTTTGGTCTGAAAATACTAGCTGATTTGAGAGATCATCTGGATTCTGCTTATAGATGATAGATAGAATCACGCATAAGAATGTAAAGGACTTCCAGAAGTTGCCTAGGCCATCACCCTGCTCAAGGCGGGTCTGGTTAGACAAAGTAGGTCAGGTCTGTGTCTAACAGTGTCTTGAATGCCTCCAAGAGCAGAGGTTCAGCAAACTCTTCCAGTATTTGACCACTCACACAGGGGAAATTTTTTTTCCTAATATCTGACCGGAATTTCCTGTGTTTGACCTTGTGTCTTATGGCTGTGCATGTCTCAGAGGAGTCTGGCTCCATCTTCTCCGTGTGCTCAAGATCAGGTAGTTGCAGACAGCTCTAAGATCTCCCTTGAGTCTTCTGCTCTTAAGGCTGGGAAAAAATATGTATATAATTCTCAGCTTCTCCTCTTGTATCATGTGTGCCGAGTTCCTTACCAGGTTGGTGGACCTCTGCTGAAATCACCCCTTTATGTCAAATATATTTCCTGTAGTGGGGAGATCAAAGCTTTGTATAGTGCTTGAGAAACAGTCTGACAAATGCCAGGTAGAGGGGAAGGACCACATCCCTCGAGCTGCTGGCTGTGCTCTCACTGATACAGTCAAGGATGTGGTTTGCCCTTTTTTGCTGCACGTTTGATCCCTGTTAAGATGAAAGAAATTATGAATTGGACTAATGGCCTCTACTTTTACAGCAAAGGTTGATGTATGACAGCACCAGTTTCTTCCTAATGTAAGTAAGAGAAAGTTTGTGGCCAAACAATTTTAAAAGAGAACCTGCATTAATTGATACATTAGCACTCTACCAGTTCATATAACTTAAAGGAAAATAGAAGAAACAGGCTGATGAGCAGGTTAACTCTGTCAACTATTGCAGCATAATTGGCTTGTGCTTTGTGGTTTGCAGAAAGTGGCTGACTTCAAATGCTTCCAGATTTAAATATACGTAAATAATAGGCTTAAAAAAATCTGATGTATATCAGAATTTTAACAAGCAAGCAGTTTAAAAGAAAGGTGAGTACTTAAAGTCATCATAATGCGACTGTAACTGAAGTGTTTCTAATTGATATAGTTAAACATTGTCATGATGGAAAAGTAGTAAAATTTGTTCACTGAAGCAACAAAACATACAGTAACTTTTATCATACATCTGATAACAACAACATGATAGTCAACTGATAGGCTCATGATATAATAGATATTCACTGTTCCTAAGTTCTCTGTTTTTACTTAAAGAAGAGTTCCTTACTGAGGAAGGTAAGTCATTTTACATTGTTTTCAAGAAATGCACAAGTGTGCTATTCTTACATTCTGTGGTCTATGTAGACTTTCCAGGTTATGATAATCACAGCAGTCTTTTCAAGGCCAGCTATCAGAATCTGAGGCAACGCATAGACTTACCAAACCTGCCTGTGCCCAGAAGTCCTCTTCAGTAACTTGGTTTGGGATTGGGTGTCACATTGGCCGTCATCTATAAGTAGAGACGTGGGCATAAGGCAGATAGTACTGTCACCTAATTGGAACTTAGAGCAACATCCAAGGTCCTAGCAACTGTGTACAAGCAGAAGAATATTTAAAAATTAGGATTCTAAATCAGAAGCTATCTAGCATAAAATCTGCAGAAGTAGAATAAGAACAAACAATTGTTACTTGTTTATTTACTACAATTATCTGGTGTGAAATCTGTTGAAAATCTATGATGCATAATGTTAAGAAGTTTGAATGCTTTTGTAGCACTGTTTGATTGGTGCATAAAAATTTCATGTGAACTTCAGATAGTTTATATGACATGATCTCTTTCTGTTGAGTATTTGCAAGCAAATTATATGTTAACATCTATGGAACAGAGTGTATATTATATTGACATACCATCAAGAGTACTTTGTACAAAAATTTTCACCACAAATAACTATGACTAACAGATGCATTGCTTGTTAATAATGTGGCAAAATGAAACACAGTCTCCTTCAGTTCTCTTTAGAGCTAGTTGTGTAATTATACAAACCTTGTGTGAGATAGCAGGCTAAGACTGAAGTCAACAGTAAGTTCTGAGGATTAAATAACTTTGTAGACATTTTGGTATTTCACGGTAAAAAATATATCTGAAAGAGGTCTGTAATGTTTCCTCACGTGGATAAGCAGAATTGAGTTTGTCGATGTTCTGTCTTTTTGTGGCTTCAGTAATTAGATAAGAAAGTCAGCTCTTAGGTGGTATTACAAATTAGCACAGTGGTGCTAACTCAGTTATTTCAAGCATTCTTACCTCTAGTTAAAAAGAAATATATTTTTTTTAAATCTGGAGAACACAAGACTATGAAACTCAGCATGACATAACTATTCAGGAGAATTCATTTCAAATGGAAATGTGGAGTTTTGTTTAGAAGGCTTGCAGCTTATTCATATCAAGGTCAAGTTGAAAAAAATGTTTCCAGTCCTACTTCTTTGAAAACATTTCATTTTCAAAAACAGAGAATTGAGTTAAAAATAGATTTTTCCATCTTGAAAATGCAGGTGCAATGCTCTTAGTAGAGGATGCTGAGTTGTTGGTATCCTAGGTGGTCACATGGTTCATCCACTCTACTTGAATGTTTCGATGTTGTCTTCTGTGCAGCTCTGGATGAATGTTTTTTTTTATTGTTTCAGAATAAAATCAGTTTTCCTGTCTGTGTTTTCCTGTTTTGTTGCACAAAATGTAACAGTAATTTCTGTTACGTCATTGTTGAGGCACACAGAGTGCCATATACTCTTTGAGACAGTAGTGTAATGTTTTGTGATCACTAGAAATTCAGCAGAAGAATCTCAGGAAAAGAGTTAGATCCAAGTAGTTCAACATTTTCACAATGTTTTCAAGGATTTTTAGGTTTGAATTGCCGTGTTTGGTTACTGAGGTAAGTTAATGTAGAGATGATGTTATGCCAAACAGTAATATATTCTCAGCATTCCTCATTTGGATATTGTTCATTTTGTATTCTGGTTTCATTGTTCATAACCACAGGCAAAAATATTCATTGTGGAGGAAGCACTGTGAGTGACATACGTAAAATATTGTGAAGTGGCTGAAACTGTTATTCTGTGAAAAAAAAATCCTCTTCTTGCTGCTTTCAGAAAAATAGTGTAATCTGGGATCAAGTGCATGATAGGAGTTCATTACAATGAGAGGGATACCATCCTATTACACAAGCAGTATACTGTGATAACAGTATGTAACAACAGATATAAATTAAGACATGATGGTAAATATGCATGTTTGTTGACAGAACATCTGTATCAACATCTGCAAGAGCTCACCACTCCTCTCCCATCTGGCTGACAGGGCTCCCCTCTTCTTTCATGGACTAAAGGTGTATCTCTTTGCTGTGTAACAATAAAAGCTGGTAGTCACACATTACCTAATATCTCGTTTACTGATAACACAGAACTGCTGAGTAGAAAGAGATGGATTTATCTTCCATTTAACAGCACAGACTGACTCAATGAGGACACGCTCTGGGACTTTCTTACTGTTCAAGTTCTTTCTGCTCACTATTAAAGCAGCTCTCTAATGCTCCTCTTGCCTGTTCTCTTATTTCTTCCTTTCAACAAAGGAAGTTGGAACCTCCCTTAGGTCATTAGTAAGAACGGTTTTTCAGATAGCTTTTCTGTGTGAATTCATCCCTTTGTTAGAACTGAGAAGCAACAATCTTTCTTAGCATTTTTTGTTGTTTTTGTAATATCCAGTGGTACACAACTTTCAAGGCAACAAGTGCAAATACACATTTCTTCTTTCTTACTGACATTTTTAGTACATTTGGTTTTAACAAATGGATTCCTTTTTGCTTCAGCTATTCCTTGGTAATTCGCTGGTCCCTTTTCCTTTTTGCAAAGGTCGCCAAGTACTTTAAACTAGTTGTACGACAAGTCATGTTGTGTAAGGTCTATGTGTTGCAACCTAACATATACACATTGCAACCAAAATTCGCACATTCTTGTATATATAATACATTTCTGGTTTGTGTAATACTCCTCAGAAGAATTAGATTAAATTTGAGGCTGTCCAGCAGGTTTGCTCTGTCATGTTACATATTGTATCTCTCATAAGGCATCTCTCAGTAGTTCATCAAGTTCACAGTAACTAATGTATTGTTGTATGGGATAATATGTAATTAATTCAGTGGTTTGCATGAGCCTAACTTGTTTAAATTAATGAGCAGAATAGCTGTTCCTGAGTGCTGGCTTTTTAGTTCTCTGTTTACAAACAGGAGAAAAAGCTGCTGCCCAGGAAAAGTAGAATTGCTGCTACGCAGCATGGAGACTGCTTCAAGCAGAATGCCCAGATGTAGTACGTTGCTAACTCCAGTACATAATCTTGGAATCCAGGAGCACTAGATAGTGTAATCCAAATTCCCTTGATCTCATGGGGTATGTGTGGACATGGCAATGCTGTGCAAAGGGATTGGAAGAGATAGCAAATGCAGTTGTGGAAAAGGGTAGAGAAGAGAGGAGAGCTTTGGGGGCGCTGCTTTCTTCACAGGCAACTATTCTATGCCTTCTCCAGAATAAGAGAGATTTAAGAGCGGTTGCACTATCGTATTAAAAGCACAGAGCGATCCCTTCACTGCTTCTTCAGTCTGAATGTTAATATCTCCAGCATCAACTGGTGCCAAGTATCAATTAATGTGTCTGACAGGAGAAAAGCTGGAGTGAGCAGATGACAAAAGCTTAAGTCAGAAAATAAAAAGTTGCAATGTTTTTTTTTCTTACATGTCAAGCAAAGCTGGAAAAATGCCAGGTCTTTACAAGCCACCTCTTTCTGTTCTTTTGGGTGATTGGAAGTTGCCTGTTATGGCAAACGTTGTTTCAGTCTCAGAGGGCTAGGAAATCATTACAGTCATTTTGGCAAAGGCAACTTCACAGTCACACTTAGTGGGTTCCCTATAGGAAATTACTGATGTTTTTATTTCCCATTTTTCTTGTGTGGTTTTTTTTTCCCAACTATATGGTAAGGAATCTTTTCTTAAATAGTACATAAACTTTATTCACAAATGCTTTATTTCATTAAGTTTTTGCCGTAAGAATGCACGGACAGGATTTTGAGTGGTCTTTCTCTGCTTGATTCTCCTCAGCTTCTCAACAAAAATGTTGCAGTCACGCTTCCCAGATCTATATTACTTTATTCAATGCCTTTTGGTTCTTCTACTAAGATTTGCAGAGCTGTATTGCTCCTTGTTCTATACGTATGAAAAATAATATATGATCAGGAGAACAAAACTGTTTAAATACAAAAAAGTGTGCCTCTGATCACTGTCCTCCCTCTTCTGCTCACTGTTGTGGCATTCACTAACATTTCACCAACTTCAGTACTTGAATGGTGCAGCTGATCTGTTCTCTACACAGAAACTGACTTTGTTTATGTGGAAAGACAACCAAAGGGATTTTGTTTGCCCAGATCCTATTGCTTTTTTTGTTTAACTTTGGCCTGTGAAGGTGAACTGACACAAGCGAGCATACCAAGAAAAACAGCGGAATTTCTCTTAAAATCTAACATAGAGAATAGGGGAACAAATGAATTGTGCCCATTCTGTACAATGTTCAGCGAAAGGGACTCCGAAATGTTGTTGATGTTTCTATAGAGTATGATTCTTTTTTACTGTGTTGTGTTCCTCACCGCTTCCTAGGATCCCCCTGGAGATAATTTGATATCATGCTGAAACTCTTTCACACGAACTGTATTTTGAAGAAAGGAAGCAGCTGGATGAGAATGTATCTGTTGCTGAGGTTGAACAGTCAGCCTGTGCCCTTGAACAAAGCCCCGGTCTCAAAGGACTTTCTACTGAAATATATGAATAGCTCCAGTATATTTTGGAAAATTCCCTGACTATAAGTTGAATGAATCATCCACATCAATTTGATATGTGCTGCTAGCTCGGTTAATAGCTATGTATTAAGAAACATGATAGGAATCATGGAAGTTGTGTCTCTTACAGAGCCCTTTCATTATATATACTCAGTCTCAGAATAGACTCTAAATTACTTTCCAAAATGTAATTCTGAACAGTTCTTTCCTGTTTTGTTCATCAAGACCAAACTGCTTTCACATATAAAGGACATGATTTGCACATTAGAAAGTGTACGTAATAGCACACCATATGCTATATTCAGTATAGAATCTGTTTTATTGTCTGAACATTGAAATGGCTTTTCATTGTGAGTTATTGTGGCATGGGAACAAAGAAATAAATTTGTCTAGGTGTATTAAAATTCGTCTTTCCCTTGAATGCAATACAGTTGAAGAGAATGGTGATGTACTGAATATACTTAAATACTGAATCTGAAATAGTGGCTCTGAGATATAAATAATCTGACATTTAAGAAGGAGGCAGAAACTTCAGGCTTGTCCTTACCTGTATTATTGAGCTTCCGTTGTTTTGAATAGAAGGTATGTTTGCATAAATCTGAATTTGTTATGGTCATGACCTGCTCTTTACTCAAATTTGTAAGTATCCTTTCATATACTGAGAAGAAAATTTAATTCAGTAGTTTTTCATCTCATATTGCTCTACTCAACATGAGAGAAAGAAAAGTATCATGAGTGTGTTCTAGTCCATTGATCCCATCCAACCTGCTCTACCCTGTGATGTGAGCCCCGCGTAGTGGATTGTTGTGTTTCAAAGACCTGTTATTGGTGATGAAGAAGAGATGAACACAGGGCAGCATTTCAAGCATCCATGTTTTGTTTCCTGTCCCCATCAGATGGCAACATGTGCTGATTGACCATGGCCTCCAGCATGTGTCCAGGGTCTCAGCCTCACATCTTTAGTTCTGTAGCAGACAAACACATCGTTCAGCAGTCAGATTCCTCTAGCAGTAAGATAAATCTATGTGGGATATAAAGAATAGTTTAGCGTTATTACAGCTAGTTCCATAGTTATCACGAACAAGTGGCAGTTGGATACCTGTTTCATTGCAGCTTCCAGTCAGTCAGGTGGAGAAATTGTCCAGATCTGTATTTCAGTTCTTTATGAGAGCAAAAAGGAAAGACAGTTTTCAAATTTATTTTGTTTGTATTAGGGGACACAACATTGAGGATGGCAGTGTTACCAAACGTATCTTGATAAACTGCTTGTGCTTACAGGTCATCAGAATCCTGTGGGAGCTGCAGCTATAAGAATGTGTACCAGTTCTGTGTCCCTCACTTTATTTCAAAATACACCCTAAAGATATAGTGACTTGTTCTTATACATATGTTCTGGATTGATTAAAACAAATAGTTATCCTCAGAAGATTTCATTTAACCCATTCTCAAATACCAGAACTCACATCTCTCCTCCATTCTGAATTTCGGGACCTGACGCTTTACCTAGCACGTTTTGCATTCGCTTTCCAGATCACGTGAATGGTCACTGTACAAGCCCAACATCCCAGAGCTGCAGTTCAGGAAAGCGACTTTCCAGCGCGGACGTCTCAAAAGCAAACCGCCGAGGGCCTGGGAGGCCCCCCTTTAGAAAAGCGCAGTCTGCAGCCTGCATGGAGATTTCCCTCCCAGTCACCACAGAAGGTGGGTGGCAGTCGCTGTCGTGCTGGGTATCTATCTGTGAATTTCTCACCAGGTGTGAAAGTTAATTTATCATGATCCTTGTCCAAGTCATTGCCCAGAACTGCTGCCTTCATCTGACTGTTTAGAATTAGAACAACCCCTGTGTGTTACTGTTGTTACTAACCAGCCTGCTCTTGAGCTCTGTGCTGCCTAGGGATGTGGTATGCTGAACCTTGACAAACTCTTATAGTTGTCCCCTCGCCTGTATGGGTCCAGTGTTTTGTTATGAAAAAGCAGTTGTTCATAGCAGCCTACACAGAGTTATTGTGACAGCTAGAAATACGGAAGTTTCAAACCCTCATTGCCACTTATTTATCAACTCTGAAACTGAGTAAGTTCAGGCTTTGAATGTATTTATTTATTTATTGGTTCTAAAGACTGTATAAAATTCCACAATTCCTAGCCAGTGTTTACTGTAAAATTATAGCTGCAAGTCTGCAAATCATGAACTACCTGAGTGCAGAGACTCAGTAGACCACTTAAAGCAATGCATTGTGCTTAAAACTTAGAATAAGTCCATTTTAATTTGATGTCTGGAGCACAGGCATTCTTTATAATTGGAGCCAGTGCTCCCCAGTTTTGATTGTTATTAATGGAGATAGAGCAAGGGGAATTAAATCAGTGTGTCTAATTTTAAATGCAAATTGTTGCAAATGCCTTTGTTACTAGCTGCAAATTTTTAGAATTTTTTCGTTTTCTTTATGACAACATAGGTTGAAAAATAGTTTTCTATTTTGCTTTCTTATAACCGTGGGGATCACAAAACAGAATCTACATGTGCAAGACCCAGTAAGAAAACATAATTATTTGACACAGAGAGTTCCAAGATTATGTTCTTGACTGGAACAGAGCTGCTATCCCATAGACTGTTGCGATGCCCTCTAGCATCTCCTTGTGTTTGATACAAGGATACCATTTACCTACATTGATCCACAGGACATAGAGTAAAGCATGGTCAGATGGTCTCTGAAAAACAGCTGTGTTCACTGAATGTGTTACCCTCTTCCAGCTGTGTCATTAGGTCTGTAGCAGAAATGATCTCCCATTGCCAGAGGCTATCCCACCAAAACAGATACAGGTGAAATATGGATCATTTGTGCTGTCCTTTTCTACTTAAGTACAGAAACACTTAGCTTAAATAGCTTTCTATATTGGTTTTACACTGTCCAAATGCCTTTTCACTAAAGCAGAGAAATGCCCACATGATCTATTTTTACGCAATGGGTGTTAATCTTCTGCAGAGGAAAAGAGACAAAAACTTGACAATAGTGGCATTTTAACTGAAACTGCTGTTTCTTCAGGGACCATGCAACCATAGTCTTAGCTCATGAGTAGAACTAAACTGATTTCACATATCTAAACATTATCTCAATGAACTTCTTGTAATTATAACAAAATTATACTTTGAAACAATATCAGAGAATCTACTGGGCTCAAATTTTACCTTGTTAGCAACGGTATTTTGTATCTTCCCTTGCATGGCAATCATAGACACTGGCATTGGTAGTGTAGACCTGGCCTCTAGGCAGATGTTACAGTATTTTGGAGTCATCAAAAATGAAGCCATAGGCTGGAGAGCACAAATATCTAATCATGTTGTAGGCATCGTATAAAATAAGATAAAGTGCAGTCTTTGAGCAATTATTTATAAGGAGTAATCCAGAATACAGAGTAAACCTATAAATTTCAGTTTTAACTTGAATTGACTAATGACTGTATGTAAAGCATTGTACTAAAGCATATTTATAGAGCTCTGAGGGTGTTTAAAAATTCCTTTGCTTAAAGGCAGTTTTCATCTTTGTAGTCAGCATTTTTTCCTCCATCTTAGTTATTAATTATCATAGCTCTCATCTATCTCTCTTTATGCACCACACAAATATGGTAAGTACCATTGTTGTATTATAGCTCATCATGGAAAATACATCACTGCCACAATAGTTGCAATTTCTTTGTGTTTTTCTTCATCCTATGTAGTACTGAACTTTTCTGCAATTCTTATATGCATATACTGCTGCAGTATCAACACTTCTTCTAAATAATTTGGCCGTGATACCACCAAATTCTTTCCTGCTTCTTCTTTTCCTTCTCCCCTCTTCCAACAGTAGGGTCACTGGCAGGCAGAAGAGGGAATCTACTATCCCCTGATTCTAAGGGGTTTCTCTAATCCTTTCCCTTCCAGTAACAGCAAGTCACATCCTTCCAAAGTGGTCCAATGGCTGCTACACCATTCACATTTGGTTTAGGAAGAAAAGCGACATTACTAAAAGTGTGCTAAGCATACTGTTTTATGAAATACTTACAACAATTTTGCAGTACATTGATACTTTTGATTGCATGGTGATGCTTTTTACTTAATCCCTATCATGAAAGATTCAGTTTCTATTTTTCATCATTAATTATAATACCTATCAAGTTTAATATGAACGTATACCTCATTCTAGAGAGTCGTCTAACTTCCTTTCAGGGACATAAAGTAAATCAATGTAAGTGACTTAAAAAAAAATAATAATAATCCTATTTAAACGTATCAGTGGTGTCATTGAAATAGTATTACAGTTCTCAGTGAGATTAGTGAAACAACTGTGATATAGTTCTTCCTGCTGCAAGAAAGGGCCAAACAGAATCTTCAGAGTAATTTATATTAAAATGTAATATGATAGACCGTGGTTTGAGTTTTTCCTTGAATGTGTGGTTTGTGTGTACTAGCATACATGCAAGTTACCTCTCAGGAGGTTTACGAACTAAAATACTTTTGTAATGGTATGTATTCTCTTCATAAAAAGAATCCGTATGTCCAACTGGAATTACTGACATTCAGCCATACTTTATGCATCTTAGATTTCTCGACTTGCTATGACTTGTTATGGTTTACTTTATTTCTTAAGGTTTTTAATTTAAGTAGTGTGATAGAAAGTGATGTGGTGCTTGAAGGATTCTTGGCTTAGAAGTCAGGAGGACGGTGAGGGAGAAGGAATATGAAAAGTTAAAAGATTTGAGAAATATTATACTGAGAATAAAAATACTCTTCCAAAGGTGGAACTGGTTTTGATCAAAACATTCTGGTGGGGCTACTTAGCAGTATATGCTGCAATAAGCAGTGGTTATATTCCTAAAAAGTTGTTTTTTATATTCTCGTTTTGTGACTAAGATGTGTATTTTGTGTCCTCACCACAGAAACAGTGTTTCAAATTAGGATATTATTCTTCAACCTGATCAGAGTTTTGATTAGAGACTGCGATCTCAGAAGCATTAAGAACTTTTCACATATAAGCAGAAAATCCTTTGTGTATGGGTAGATGGTTCTTATCTTTTCTTAAGCTGAGTGCCTGTTTCTGAGGCATTGATGACAATTGAATATTTTTTAATAATTCTTCTGATTCCTGGTCTTAAAACTCCTTCTTGATTAGATTAAAAAGATGATACATTTTGGTGACTATCCATAAGATATCTATTAGAATAATAAATCACCCTTTTCACTTTGGTTTTCGAAACCTGCTTATTTAAATCTGAGCTTTTGGTACAGTTGGAACAGTGTTTTCATCAAGTGTATTTTCAACCAGCCCTCACACGCTACGTTTTTCTGACTTCATTTCTATTAGATGCCTTGGTCTGTTCCAGCTCTGGGCTCCAACTAGCACCTTGTTTTGACTGCAGATATCTTCACAGGAACACTGAAACAGGGATTGTATTAACCTTTTGCTTGCTTTCTTTGGGGAAAATGTGTACTCCTCCATGGCTTGCGTTCTGTTCAGTTGCACAGATCCAACCTGGTTCATCTCAGACCAAGAACTAATCCTGCGTAGTCATTAAAGAGATTAAAACTTCTTTTCCATCTAGAGCAGCAGAAGTACTGCTTTTGAATTACTGTGTAGGTGAGCAGGCCCCAAACATCTCTTCTTCTTCACATAGAAAAATTAAACCTCTATTTCTATCAAATTTGTATTGTAATTTTAGATGAAAGAAAACGGTGAAGTTAAAGAATAAAAATAAAATTGCTGTGGGAGGGAACTTAGTGTGGTGATGCTTGTATAGCTGGCTGAATATGTGCGTATGCTGTCATAGACTCCTATTTGTTTTATTAAAACATAAATAATTAGTGTTTCAGATTTGGAATTTCTCAGTTATTGCTTTTTTCAAATGTTTTTCTTTTTAAAGCCAGTTTGCCATCTCCAAAAGATTCTCTCTGTCATGACTTGCTAGTTGCCCTCAAGAGCATGTGCTGGCAGACTGCTATTTTTTTTTTCCCCCTCATTACCTGCACTCATTGAGAAACTGGAGCATTCTGTATATGTCTAAATGTAGTATATCGTTCATCTTAGGAATGAAGTAGAGACAGAGTGGAGTTTTTGTGTTGAAGTGTTGTATTTGGAAAACTATTTTCTCCAACCATAAGTGATACATAGTTATCTTTTTTAATTATTTCTCCCCACTATGTAGTCTTTAAATAGCCAGTTTCATCACACTGGATGGGGAAGACTATCTAGATCTTAGTGCTACAAACTTACCTCCAAATAAGAAACCTCTAGAAGGATTTGATGTGCATTTTAATTTTCTTGGAATGCTAAGAGGAGACTGAATTTGCTTTATATTTCTTTCTTTAATTCAGTTTCAGTATCGCTTCAACTTTTGGATAACTCGTTTGATTATACATAGTCAAAATTTGACATAGAGTTCTTGAGTTGAGATGTCACTGAGACCTGGCAGAAACAAACCGTTGTAGAATATTTAGCTATTATCTCTAATAACTTCATCAAATATTCTATGGCAAGTACAATACAATTTTCATTGTAATGGATCTAATATACTATTAGACCTGAAGTATTTCTTTAGTATTTGCATATAAAATTACTAAAATGATTCTGGGAATAAGCTGTTTTGTCTCTTGCCTGATTTTGTCCAGTCTGCTTTAGACATTGATAGTATTTATATACTACATACTTGAATTTCTTTTACTATTCCAAGATATTTGTGAGGATTACCATAAGAAGTTTTGTGTACAGTGTGGAAGAGGTTAATGCACTTTTTCCTGCTGGATTTTGGCTTAGATTTTAGGCTTTTAGGGTGCTAAATATTTTTTTAAAATTTTTGTTGCTGTTTGGTTGCTTTTAGGTTCAGCAAATTCTACAGTGATTTTCTGTGCATGTATGTTGGCCTATTACATTGGTCTGTTTCTATAACAAAGCTTCCAACCTCTTAGGTCCTGTCTGAGCCTTAATCAATATTTGCATGTGAATGCATGCGTGAAAACATGGAGAACTGCTGACATTTGGTCTTGAAAGTCCAGTAAGATGTAGTCAGAGTCTTGGAAATAAGTGGTTATTTTATATGAAGTCCACAACTTGAGGAACTGAACTCCACTGATGTATATTGCATATTTCCCATGTAACTTCTATCAAATTGTTGACAGTTCTCTTGTCAGTTATGGTTATACTACTACACCATCCGCAGAAGTGCTCTATGCATTTCACATTGGGTTTTCTGGATGAATGACTAAATAGGACCATTTGGTTTTCTTCCCGTGTTCAGGGTGGGGAGCAGTGAGAAGAGGGAGATTCTCTGTTTTTATCACTAGCCTCTTTTTTTCTTGGGTCTGAAGCCCACGTGTGAATGTGAGCTAACCAATGAGAGCTTAGAAGGCAATAACTGCAGTCTTCAAAGGTCATGGTTCCTAGGCGTCCAAGGCAAGGGAGAAACAACCAGGTTGCTTGATCTAGAAAAGTGTTGAATGAACAGCACAAATTGATTTAGATACATGACGGGGGACTGCACAGACAGAGGGAATAAACTATTGTTTGTATCTGCTGAGAGAAAGGCAGAATGTAATGGACATAAATTACAACGTCAGGTGCACAGCTTTGCAGGGACAGTAGGTGATTCATTTTGATCACAAGGATAGTTAACTGCAGAAATGGATCCTCTGAGGAGGTTAGTGCATCTCTGGCCAGTATTTAGAACAACTCATGCTCTCCACTGCATAGTCTTTGTCATTGCTCATGATATTGGAAAGTGGATGACTTCTGGTAAACTTCTTTAACATCCAAATAAACAGGCACTTAGCTGGTCCACTGGGCGTGATACAGCTGTCATGGAATGATTCTTCATGAAGCCCCTGAGGACCATGGTTTTTCAAAGCTAAGCTTTCACAGCAGGTTGAAAAGCAATTGACTGGAGATTTTTTTCTTTGTCGGTGAGGGAATTATGGTGCTTGTTCTGCTTGTGAGTCATTTTAATTCTGTTAGCATTTGAAGTTACTTTGCGTATCTGTAACTAGTAGCAGTGCAAACAGTATAATAGGAAGTGGCTTATGGACACTCTGGGAGCCACAGTCTCCACTAGTTGCTGAGTTTGTCACCATCCTATTTATTGTCTGTGCAGAGAAGCAGATAAGAAGGTTGCATGCAGGACCTGTTCAAAATCTGTAAAGTCTGTCCTTTGCTACAGAAAGTTTTATTCAAAAATTGTTTCCAGAAATGTGCTGTCCATAGTCTTGCATTCATTTTCATTTATAGTGGAGATCAGAGTGTGTGTGCTTGCTTTCTACCGTAGATAAAGTAAAAATCCTCTTTCCTTGCTTCCTCTTAGAAAGCAGATATAAAAAGATTTTAAGGGTGAGCAAGGGGCAAAACCCAGTCTGCCTGTGGTGCCAAAACATCAAAAACAGTGACAACTGAACTTGGGAGTAATGGAACAATTCAGCCCACCTAGTGCAAATCACCCCTTCGGGATTCAGTCTGAGAGATTGTTCTACTGAGACCGGATGTCCTTACTAAATGAATGGGGCATGCCCCTTGACAGAGAGGTCTGCATCAGGACTTCCAAGGACATGCATAAGAAGTAGGGAATGTAGGAAAAATTCCACTGAAAGCACTGAAAGCCACTGGGGCTGTCATCTTAATCTTCAGATCTAACCTCAGGAGTTTCAGTGGTGTTTAAATCCTGGTCACAGTGAGCTTTCCCTATGTCCCTGGACAAAGCAGTGAGGAATGGCTGTCTAGAAACTGAGCTGCCTCATGGCCAGGAAAGGCCTGGGAAGAAAGAGAGAGCATGTATGTCTGCATACAGATGTGAGGCTGTTGCCCACATTCCAACTCTGCTGGAGTAGATTGAGTTCATGTTTGTTTGTTTTTCCCTGGGAATACGTTTTCTGTGAGGTTCTACTAGGGTCTGCTTGTTTTCTTGTAGGAATCCACAAAATTTCCTTATTTTTAAAACTACCAAGTGTAAGAAGGCTTTGTTTTTCTTACATTCACTGAATGTCCAGTTGGTTTTAATATAGATGATTATTTGATTCCAAATTAAGCTGATCTTGTGCTGTACTGAGATCACATTGAATTTGGAGGATAGGTTTTGCACTAAATGCTCAACTTTACCATTTCTATATCTGACATAGCTTTTGAAACAGTGAAACACACGGGAAGTGGAATACACCCTTTAGATGGTTCCTGGTACTTCTCTGACTGAATGGAGTAAGTGTGTGTCACAGGGTTATCTAGATCAATCTGTGTCCGTGACAGGGGAGGGGGCAGTAGGCCCGTGGCCCCCCAGCCCCATCAACAAATGGGAAGGGAAAAAGGGAAAGGGGTAGGGAGATGGGAGTTCAAGGGAACAAATGGAGCAGCGGCAACGATCTGAGGAATAAAACTTATTTACTAACTATGATATCAGAATGCAAGATAACACACTATAATATAATATAATTAGAATTGAAGCTAATAAATCAAATATAAAGAGAGAGAGAGACGTTTCCGAAGATCAAGAAGCCTACTTTGAAGTTGAAGGCGCTGTGGCTTGGAAGCACACCCACACCCGCTGCCAAGCAGTGAGAGAGAGAGAGAGCAAGCATCGCTTCTGTGACGTATTTTCCCTCTCTGACCACAAGGTCCCCTGGGACGTGTAGTTCCTCTTCTCTGTGCTCCGCATGATGTTATGATGTGGAATACCAATAGCAAAAATTACAAAACCATGACATTCCACCCCTTATTCTACATCACTACATCATGCTTAAAATACATATATATACATATACAAATAAACAATACTTAAAAATGCATTACACACACAGGTCTATATACATACATATACATGGAATTACTGACTGCACTCCCCCAACATCAAGTTCCCTTGTGGTACACATTGAACATCCCCATCTTTCTGCATCACCCACCAAGTGCACCCAGGTCCCTGGGCAAAAACAGTTCCACAGAGAGGTTTGCTCTTTCCAGAGGCTGGAAGGACCCACACTGCTTTCCCCAACATGTTCTTTACGGGTACAACAGGGACCTTATCTCCCTCTACAGTATGTAGGGGGCTGGATTGGGTAGGACCATCACGATTGACAGATCCTCTGGTATTGACCAACCAGGTGGCTTCTGCCAAATGCTTCTCCCAGTGCTTAAATGTTCCACTACCCATTGCCTTCAACATGGTTTTCAACAACCCATTGTATCGTTCAATTTTACCAGAAGCTGGTGCATGATAGGGGATATGATAAATCCACTCAATGCCGTGATCTTTGGCCCAAGTATTTATAAGGGAATTTTTTAAATGTGTCCCATTATCAGACTCAATTCTTTCTGGAGTGCCATGTCGCCACAGGACTTGTTTCTCAAGACCCAATATGGTGTTTCGGGTGGTAGCATGGGGTACTGCATATGTTTCAAGTCACCCAGTGGTTGCCTCCACCATGGTAAGCACGTAACGCTTACCATTGCGTGATCGTGGTAAGGTGATATAATCAACCTGCCACGCCTCCCCATATTTGTAGTTTTGCCATCGCCCTTCCCCCCAGAGAGGTTTCATCCTCCTGGCTTGTTTAATTATGGCACACTTCTCACAGTCATGAATAACCTGTGCAATAGCGTCCATAGTTAAGTCCACCCCTCAGTCTCTAGTCCACTTATATGTTGCAACTCTTCCTTAATGGCCCAGGGTCTCATGGGCCCATCAAGCTAGAAATAATTCACCCTTGTTCTGCCAGTCCAAGTCTATTTGAGACACCTCAATTCTGGCAGCTCGATCTACCTGATGGTTGTTTTGTTGTTCTTCAGTAGCCCGACTCTTAGGCACGTGAGCATCTAAATGACGCACCTTTATAACAGTATCTTTTGTTCAGGCAGCAATGTCTTTCCACAGTTCAGCAGCCCAAATAGGTTTACCTCTCTGCTGCCAGTTATTTTGCTCCCACTGCTGTAACCACCCCCATAAGGCATTCGCCACCATCCATGAGTCGGTATAAAGATAAAGCATTGGCCACCTCTCCCGTTCAGCAACATCGAAGGCCAGCTGGACAGCCTTTACCTCTGCGAACTGACTTGATTCTCCTTTTCCTTCAGTGGCCTCTGCAACCTGTCGTGTGGGGCTCCACACAGCAGCTTTCCATCTGCGATGCTTCCCCACAATACGACGTAATCCATCAGTGAACAGAGCGTATTTCTTTTCATTTTCTGGTAGTTCATTGTATGGTGGGGCCTCTTTAGCACGTGACACCTCTTCTCATGGTGATGTTCCAAACTTTTTACCTTCAGGCCAGTCCATGATCACCTCTAAAACTCCTGGACGGCTGAGGTTCCCCATCCGTGCCCGTTGTGTAATCAGCGCAATCCACTTGCTCCAGGTGGCATCAGTAGCATGATGGGTGGAGGGAACATTCCCTTTAAACATCCAGTTCAGCACTGGCAGTCGAGGTGCCAGAAGGAGCTGCGTTTCAGTACCGACTACTTCAGAAGCAGCCCGAACCCCCTCATATGCAGCTAAGATCTCCTTCTCAGTTGGAGTGTAGCCCTCTTCAGACCCCTTGTATGCTCAACTCCAAAATCCCAGGGGTCAGCCTCGGGTCTCTCCTGAGGCTCTTTGCCACAAACTCCAAGTGGGACCTTTCTCACCAACAGCAGTATAGAGGATGTTCTTTACATCCATCCGTACTGGCCCCAGGGCCACGTCACAGGCTATCTCCTATTTAATCTGTTCAAAAGGCTGCTGCTGCTCTGGGCCCCATGTAAAATCATTCTTCTTCCGCGTCACCTGATAAAGGGGGCTTACAATAAGGCTTACATGCATCCTCCAAAAGCCCACTACGCCCAGAAAAGACTGTGTCTCTTTCTTGCTAGTGGGTAGAGACATAGCAGCGATCTTGTCGATCACATCTGCTGGGATGTGACGACGTCCATCTTGCAACTTTATTCCTAGGAATTGAATTTCCTGAGCAGGTCCTTTCACTTTGCTTCGCTTAATCGTGAAGCCAGCACGTAAAAGGATCTGGATTATTTGTTCTCCTTTCTCAACAACGTCCCTTGCTGTATTGCCCCACACAATGATGTCATCAATGTACTTTAAGTGCTCAGGAGCACTGCCCTGTTCTAGTGCAGTCTGGATCAACCCATGGCAAATGGTGGGGCTATGTTTCCACCCCTGGGGCAAATGGTTCCAGGTATACTGAATGCCCCTCCAGGTGAAAGCAAACTGTGGCCTACATTCTGTGGCCAAAGGAATGGAAAAGAAGGCGTTAGCAATACCAATGGTGGCATACCATTTGGCTGCTTTTGATTCCAGTTCGTATTGGAGTTCTAACATGTCTGGCACAGCAGCACTCAGTGGGGGTGTGACTTCATTCAGGCCACAGTAGTCTACCGTCAGCCGCCATTCTCCACTGGCCTTACGCACCGGCCATATGGGGCTGTTAAAAGGTGAGTGAGTTTTACTAATCACTCCCTGACTCTCCAGTTGACGAATTAACTCATGAATGGGGAGCAAGGAATCCCTATTGGTGCAGTACTGCCGTCTGTGCACCATTTTTGTAGCAATCGGTACATGCTGCTCTTTTACTCGTAGCAGCCCCACAACAGATGGGTCTTCCGATAGGCCAGGCAAAACAGACAACTGCTTAATGTTGTCTGTATCTACAGCAGCTATTCTAAAGGCCCATCGATACCCCTTAGGATCCTTGAAATGCCCCCTTCTTAAGTAATCAATACCAAGTATACAGGGAGCCCCTGGGCCAGTCACAATAGGGTGTTTCTGCCAGTCTTTACCAGTGAGGCTTATTTCAGCCTCCAACATAGTCAGCTCTTGGGAACCCCCAGTCACTCCATGAATATAAATTGATTTTGTCCCTTGGTGACTCAAGGGCATTAGGGTGCACTGTGCACCAGTGTCCACCAGGGCCTTATATTTCTGTGCTCGTGATGTGCCAGGCCACCTAATCCACACAGTCCAGTACACTCTATTGTCCCTTTCCCCCCCCTGGCTGGGGGCAGGGCCCCTCTATTTGTTACCTCGATTGTTCGCAGCCACTGGAGCAATCACCCTTTTGGAGAAGTTCACCTTGGTGGTCGATCTGTCTCGTAATTCTTTCACTTGTGCTTGAAGTGCAAGAGTGGGCTGATTATCCCACTTCTTCTTCATATTTTCCCCATGGTCACGCAGGCAGTGCCACAAGGCAAGACGCGATGTAGTCTTACTGTCGTCATTTGCCCGAGCACGAGGATGTCTCCTTCTAATGGCTGATATATTGGATGATGCAGGTTGGGAGGAAACCAAGTCGAACAGCTCTTCCGGTAGACAGTTTTGGGAATTCTGGTTCTCGTCAGATGTATCTGGTACCACCATGGATCCATCTGCATTAAGCATGGTAGACAGTTCGTCCCTCATATCTTCTTGTTGGCTCTCCATTCTGTCTAGCTTTTCAACTACCTTTGTGATGGCCGAAACACAAGCCCATAGAGGGGTTAAATGTAACTCAAAGTCTTGAAGTTTATTAACCAGTTCATTTACAAGGGGCCTTCTTACCCCTTTGCCATACATTGCTGCAAATGTACTGGCATACCTCTCCGGTGCAGTCTTCGTGAATGTACGCCACATATTTGGTGTACACCTGACTTTCTCAGGATCATGCTCTTGGTCTGGCTCGTCAGGGATGAAGTTGGAACTGTATAACATTTCCACCACGGCATGCTCTCTCAAATAACCGATACCTTTTTCCATATCAGTCCATTTCTTTTTCTCAGGCATCAGATCATCTTTGAAGGGGTATCTTTCTCTTATGGCTAACAACATTCGCTTCCAGAGGGTGAAGGATCCATTCTGGCATGTACCAATACCCCTGTCAATGGCTGAGTCCCTAGCAATGCCACCCAGTTGGTGAGCTTCTCTACCATCTAGCCACACACTGTTGGCCCCACTGTCCCAACATCGGAGTAACCAGGTGATGATAGGCTCATTCGAGTATCGTGAAAAGTCTTTTCTCAGACCTCTAATTTCACTCATTTTTAGAGATCGATCAACAACAGTAACAATGTCTTGCTCACCTCCTGCTCTTTCAGGACTTCTTGTTACCCTCCTGGGAGTTGGTGACCGCAATCTTATTGAAGGCCCCTCCCCTGGACTCAGGGCCGCTTTCCATGGATCGGGCCACTCTGGACCTCTTTCCTCCTCTTCTCTTACAGTGACTGCTTCCTCTACTTTCTCCTCCTCCTCTTCCTTCTTCTCTAACTGAGTTGAGATTCGTTTCGTTTTCTGTCCTCTTTCAGGGGCAACTGACATCAATTCCGGTACCTCCTGTGGTCGATCAGGTTGGTCAGCTCTGATGCTCTCCCTCTCCAGTTTGGCTCGAAGTCCATTTCTTTCAACTATGAGGATATTTAGTTCAGATTCAAGCATGGCCTGAGAAAACTGAATTCTGTTTAGTTCATTTTGGAGGGTGTCTCGCTCAGTTTGGAGTACGTCCCGTTCGGACTTGAGGATGTCCCTCTTGGACCGGAGGGTGTCTCGCTCAGACTGGAGGGTGCCTTGTTGAAATTGGAGGTTGTCAAGTTTGGATTGCAGGGAGTCTCTCTCATTTTGGAGAGCATCTCTCTCAGACCGGAGTATGTCTCGCTCAGATTGGAGGTCTTTTCTCTCGACTAGAAGACTCTCTCTCTGGAACTGGAGATTCTCCCTATCAGCTCTAAGACACTCTCTCTCAGCTTGGAGACTCTCTCTCTCAATTTCAGAAACTCTATCCCTTTCTGGGATAGTATTGAATAAGGCCCGATAAGCATTAGCCAGGCCCCAAATCATTTGTGCCTCTTCAGATCTGCCTGAGCCGCAACATTCCTGTCTTAAATAATTGTTTAAGCTCTCAGGGTCTTTCAGGTGTTCAGGAGTAAAGCTCCATGACACCGAAGATCTCCATCTCTTTAAAGTCTCTCCCAAGCCTTTCCACACTCCCTTCCACTCAGTATTCTCTGGTTCTGGGGAAGACTTCCTCAGGTTTTTATAAGTCCAGATACTGAGTGAGATAAGTAAAATAATGAGCGATACATTCAAGGAGATTAACAGTGTGATCAAACGGGCTTTCGAAAACTGCATAAAGGATTCAAAGGAGAGACTGGGAGCCTGCTTAAGAACCACAGATTTTGTAAAATTAGCAGCTCCCTCTGCAAACAGGTGTAAAAGAGAAAAGGGAATCATTTATTTTTTTTTTTCTCTTTACAGAAGCAAAATATCAGTGCTCAAAGTTTACAAATATCACCAGAATATTGGCAGTCCGCCTGGACTTTCAAGGTCAAACTTTCAGTGAGCACCTGCAAAAGAGATAAACTTTCCCAACGAAGCTAATGAAGCTCTCTAAGAGAGCAGAGAGAGAGATTCGTTCTAAAAAGCTAAAAAGCAGCTTTTTAATTGCAGAGAGGGATTCGTTCAAAAAACTAGAAAACAGGCCCTAATATCTTAACATCTTGCCTGCATCCTCCACCAAGAACTGTCACGGGGTTGTCTAGATCAATCTGTGTCCTTGACAGGGGAGGGGGCAGTAGGCCCGTGGCCCCCTGGCCCCCTCGACAAATGGGAAGGGAAAAAGGGAAAGGGGTAGGGAGATGGGAGTTCAAGGGAACAAACGGAGCAGCGGCAACGATCTGAGGAGTAAAACTTATTTACTAACTATGATATCAGAATGCAAGATAACACACTATAATACAATATAATTAGAATTGAAGCTAATAAATCAAATATAATGAGAGAGAGAGAGGTTTCTGAAGACCGAGAAGCCTACTTTGAAGTTGAAGGCACCACGGCTTGGAAGCACACCCACACCCGCTGCCAGGCAGTGAGAGAGAGAGCGAGCGTCACTTCCATGACGTATTTTCCCTCTCTGGCCGAGAGGTCCCCTGGGACGTGTAGTTCCTCTTCTCTGTGCTCCTCATGATGTTATGATGTGGAATACCAATAGCAAAAATTACAAAACCATGACAGCGTGGGGCTGTTGTATACAGAGAACAAGGGAAGAACATTCATACAAATATTCTAGACTTCTTACATTCTTATGTTAGAATAGCTATTCCAACGTTTTTTCATAAACAAAGTTTTTCTAACTACAGTTCAGTTACACAAACAGGGAATCTATTGGAAGAAAAAAAAAAAAGCTTGCTTCATTACAACTATTTTGACTCCTTTATTGAACTAACATAATGTTTTTCTTCTATGGCACTTTTTGTCTTCTGATTCTTGGGTGCTTCCACATATGAAAGTTGTAGAACATATTCTTCCTTCCCAGACCATCAGTGTTATCAAGAGATGCTTCAGCAGAAAGGATATTTTAGACTGGGTGTTAAGTTATAGGGAATTGTGATTTCTTTGATTAAAAGACATAGTCAAACTTATAATCTAAATTCAAATTGAGCTGTTAGTGTCCCAAGTAGGAAGACTGTCTGCTTGTGTAAGTAAAGGGAGGTAATTCATGTAATCGAATATGAAATCTTGATAGACATTATTTACTGTAGAGATCTCCAGCATTTCTGTCTTTCTATCACAATGCTTACTTCTACTTCATCTTCAGTTTGGAAAACAGTTTTGCTCTAACAGCTCCCCCCAGTTTTTTAAAACGTGCAGAACTAAAACCTAAGCCTGAACCGTTCTGTGTTCTGAAAGTACCAAAGTGAAGTTCCAAGCCTGGTGACTTGAATCTGTTTTCTCTTTCAGGCCTTTATTTGCTATTGTTTAGCAATAGCTAAACAATCAGTTCTGTGTCAGTGTAATTCTGTGAAACCACGCACTCAAGTTACACTGCTATTACTGTAGAAACTTCAGGATAGTACTACATTTCAGAACCTTTTCAACGGTAGGAGGGTGCAGTGAAGCATCCCTCAAGTGCGAGCTTTGTGTAAGCAGGGGCACTCACCCTGGTCTGAATACTCTGCAAGAGAGAAATTCACATGCTTTTTGACATGGTTCTAGGGCAGCTTATTTGAACTGATCCAGTAGAAAACGATTCACAGTAAGAGTCTAGATTGTTGCATTGTTTGTGCTTAAGATAACTTCTGCTGCTTTCTAGTGAATCACTTTAATGTGGAATGCAGCTTCAGAGTGATGCTATTAAAATGTGTTTTAAGATGTTGTTAGCCAAGAACACTGTGCAGTGTTCTTCCGTGTGTGAAAGCCCCACAGCATTACCTCCTGCCCCTTTCTCCTCTGTGTTGCTGAAGCATTGCTGGCTGTAATATGGCTCAGTCTCTGTCTGTATGATGTTACTGTGCGCAAATTCATGTTTGAAATGTAATTCCTTTACTGTATGTTTACACTGACATCCAGGGCTTTGCATGCTTTCCTGACTCAGTAATTTAAAAAGTGACATTTCTCTAAAGCTATGAAGCTGGTAATCCTTAAACTGTCAAATGGTTTAATATTTTCATTACCTTCTTTTAAATCTGCTATTTGAAACATAAACTTTTCAAGATCTCCAAGTGAGGAGAATTTAAGCCAATTAAATTTGTTTCCAGAATATATCGATTTCTGTATATAAAAAGAAGGTTGATCTTTGTATATGTTCTACAAGCAGATCAGTTACTGAGAGTGTTAATTACATCAGGAAAGAACCTATAAGTGGAAACTGAGACTCTGACAGCTTACTGAAACTCTCCAGTAATGAATGTAAGCATTTACAGTGACAGTATTGATCTTTGTCACTGGTAGTTTTCTTTCACTCCTCACAACAAGGGATACTTTTGTTTTCATGATTCCTAACTCCGAAAAGAAATTGACTTTGTGTTTCTCTGTTAGTCCTTACCCCGTTAATTTAAAATAGTCATGAAGACGATTTCTTGGATATGCTGATGTGTGAGGATGTGTTCCCCTTACAAAGCTTTGGCTGCAGATGAGAATAAAGAAGTTAGAATGTTCCCCTGAAGAGCACACATCAGTGGCATAAGTGTTGTTAGTGTCCCCTCTTCTTTTTCTTCTAGTTCCATGGGAAATTACAGAAATTGTGGTGCTATTTCCATTAAACAAAAGGCAATTAAAAAAATCCCTGCAAGTGCTCTATGAGTGTGGCAGTTGAAACATATGGAATCATTTACTCAGATGGTCTTTTAAGTTCTCTGAAAGCCCCAGGCCCTCAATCCCATCTTCTGCCAGACACCAGTGCGCTGTAGCAGGACCACTCTGTCACGCAAGGAAGGAGCTAGGTCAGTCACCGCTCAGGGCTGCTTTCATGGGAATGTCATGATGACGACTGGCTCAATTGTTCTTGTCCTTTTGCAATGCACACGATTTTGTGGCAGTAGGTTACATTTCCAGACGGGCAGTGCTTCAGCAATTACACGGAATCAGTTCATTCTCACATGACGAGCGTCACTATACTACTCACACATGGATGAACAAAGGTAAGACCCAAAAACGCTGGCTTCATTTTTATCCTACTATGTCAGTTAAAGTGTCCTTTGTTTCTGTCCGTGAGGTGGGTAGCAACTTGGAGGCTTTGCAGTTGTTGTTAAATCAGGAGCCTTCTGCTTGTACACTGTTGCTCCTAGCTGGAATTTAATGATCGATCCAGTGTTACAAAGGAGATTGGTTCCTGAGTGTCCATCCGCATCTCGCTAATCCATACCGTGCATACAACAGGGCTGAATGAAGCTATTTTGAGGCACGCAGGACTACTTTTGTAGTAGTATTTCTATATTATGGTCCTAACCCACAGTGTGCAGCTGTTTGAAATTTCCTCACTGCAGATAATGATGCTTAGCTGCTTAGGCTATGATCTGCCAACTATGATAGCAGCATCACCCTAATGACAGTCATTGCTTGGCTCTCAGGGAACACTTGGATAGTCTTCTCACCTCCTCTGCTCCCAGCTGCAGGAACAGCCTGGAGACCTCTTTGGAAAGAAAAATAAAAGTCAATAAATCCAGATCTACAAAGGACAGAGGAGGAAAAATGGCACACTAGCCTAAAAGAGAGACAGCTGAGTGGTAATAGAGGGATCGCTGGAGTTGGATAAATGCGTCTCAAAGAAAAGGGAACATTGACTCCCTGAAAGCAGGAGGCAGCTAAGAGGCAGAAGCACATTTATAAGAAAGTGTAATGTAGCAGAGTGTTCTGGAGAGAATAATGAGGGAAAGAGAACTGTGGAGCAGAAGATTATTTGCCTTTCACATATGAATGGCTGTCTTCTCACTGAAGCAGAGAGACCAAATAAACTTTGTTTGACCCAGGTTAAAGGGAATACCTGAAGTGGTATGGGTGCTAGTTCACAGCCAATCAGAGAGATGTAGCTGTCACTGTTACTACACCTGTATTGCCATGGAACAGAAGGAAAATATATGAGAAAACCCATAACAGTGTTGCATTTGAAACTCATAATCTGTATTACGGATTACTGCTGAATGGCAGTGTATGTGCATAACAACTTTCAGCAGATAGGACATCATTTTAAATGTAGAAAATAAGGTAGGTGCATTTTTTGTTTCCCAAAGAACGTCTTTATGTTTCTCTAGGATGTAATGGAGTGGTTTTGAAATAGAGAACTTCATTTATCATCTCTTTGAGAAGGGAAGTGTTGGGGGAACTGTACTGAACTAAGTTTTATACCAAAATCTAGAAGAGGAGAGATTTCTGCCTTCTTTTAGAGCTAGCTACTAGAAGTCCCATAGTGATTGCAGCCTTCCGTGAGTTTTGTTTTGCTGTTCGGATATGTTTAGTGACATCAAACTTTGACAAGTGTCATGCTGATCTTTTGTGTTTCATTTTGAGTAGTGTATTTAATAGAATCGTGCACAGTATGTTCCCAGAAGTGTCCCAAAGACTATATCTGTTAATGTCAGTTCTGCTAAGATGACTTAGTTAACTGTACTGTACAGGAAAGAAGAACATTTCTTGTTAATTTAGAGAGGGAGAAAGCTTGATGACATATGTGAATGGCACATCATATATTTTAAGGTCCGTGTATGTAGCCTTTGCTAACTAAGCAGATACATTTTTGTCCTTTCAGAATCTTTCCTAGTTTGAGCACCACCATATTTGAATGTTAGGATTTTTAAAGATAAAATTAATTATGTAACAACATATTTTTAAAATAAGGTATCCTTAGAATTTTATGTTTATATATACATATATGTGAGTGTGTGTGGAGCCCTTCATTGCTCGTCAGCTGCTGTCCTGAGGAAGGAGCTAGGCCAACCAGTCCACTGCAGAAATACAAAGTGCTCGGGGTTATGGGAGACACTGATTCTTGAGGTATTAGAAGCTTTTCACCTGAATAAAAATGCCCAGGTTTCTGCAGATATATTTAGCAGCACCGAGCTAGAACTAGAATTACAACAGTGCCTACATAAAGAAGGTGAAATAGGGTGAGGAGAAGGCAGTGCTTGGAAATGAAAATAGACACAAGTTTCTCTTTCATTAGAGTGGGCCTGAAGTGCCAGGGAATGATCTCCAGTGAAGCTCCTGTTTGAAAAGCAGGCAGATGCCTCCTTGGCAGCTGTGCCAAGTATGTCTGAGCAGCATGTTAATCTACCCCCAGCCCTGTGTGCCAACACAGGCATGTAAGGTAGCATATATAGCAATGCCTGCTGTTGCTCCAGTAATGCTTTGCTGTGGTTCTCTCCGGTATTTCCCAAGTAGCTGCTGTGAAGAGGATAATTTCCACAGTTCACATGCAGTTGTCTGGGTAGGTAATCTAATGCAGCACGCAGTCTGAGGAAGATTCACTGCTGAATGGCTGCTCCTGGTGGAGGGCAAGAAACAATATGAGGCTTAGCCCAGTTTTAAACTGGAGTGCTTGAGAAAGCCCTTTTCTAATTTTATTCTTAACCAAGGTAGACAGTATTCCTCTTCTTTATTACTGCAGGCTTTAAAGAGACAGCTCTCTGTGACAAGATGTGAGAATTTTGTGCCAAACACAAATCTGCTTCATCATGATAGGTTCAGAAGTGAGCCTTTTATTTCAGGTCTGATTCCTTCAAATATTCTCCATCTCCATAACCTCCTATTCTCCTGATATTTGTGTTGCAGAAGTGAATGTGAGGTTTCCAGTGATCAAGACCTGAGTTTGACTCCATGTTGGCAAATGGCAGCTCTGACACTAATTGCTTTGCAAATACTATGCTGGTGGCCAGCCCTGTTCTCTTCTTCCCTCTGGCTTCCCTAGTCTTCAGGAACCTTTCAGCCTTCCTGTGCTTCATAGCCTCCAACATGTTGCCACTGATACACACGGCTACCACCAGCAGATCCCTTGCACAGTTTTGGCCTTCCTTCTTGGCGCAAGGCAAAGCACAGCAAGGATCCCTCAGCCCTACAGCAGTCAGGCTGAGTTCACTGCCACTTCCCCCCGAGGAGCTCAGGGTCTCCATCAGTGTGGCTCTGTCTCCACCTCACTCTCACTGTTGTCTGCTAAAGTTTAGGCATAAAGATGAACCCGTTGGTGCCAGCTCACCGTGCAGTTGTCATTGAGGGCACAGAGCAGGTTTCCCATCTCAGTGCCTGGGAAGCCTGAGCTGAGATGCACCCTGAGACATCTTGGCTGCTGGAATAGCGTAGTGATGTGTGTCTTTTCCCCAGAGACCTTGGCAATATACAGCAGCTGTGAACTTAGTGCTCTTGCTTCTTAGTTGTGGGAGAAGGAGCGGAGCAAGGAACATGTGTTCTGAAGTTGGAAATGGCTTCTCCCTTTGTGTCCTACAGCAATGAGATACATGGATTAATATTAAATGCATTGGTAGCAGATGGGTCTAAAGTTATTTCATGCTATTTAGAACAAGTCCTTTGAGCTAAGGCTGTTGTAAACTCTAATTAGTCTATGCTAATCTTCATAATAAGCAGCTATTTCTAATGCAGATCTAACTGATGAGGTCTGACAGCATTTTCCACGCTTATTTATACTCTGGCAAGAAGCTGCTACGGTGCTAGTATCACAGTGTTTTCCTAGGTTGTGAAAATGCTGTGTTTTCGGTGCCCTGCAGGGAGTTTGTATTTGTTGCAGGCCTCTACCTGCTCTCAGGTTACCAGCTTATGCTTGTTCAATCATGTTTATTTATACAGAAAACCGGGAAAACTCCTTCAGCCGTTCCCGAAGCTCCAGCGTGTCGAGTATCGACAGGGACTCCAAGGAGGCAATCACAGCCTTGTACTTCATGGAGTCCTTTGCCCGAAAGAACGACTCCGCTGTCTCCCCATGCCTCTGGGTTGGAACGGGCCTTGGTATGGTCTTAATCCTCTCTCTTAACCTGCCTGCCAGTGACGACTTACGGCAGTCAGAGCCAGTCATGGTGTCACCGAGTGGTAAGAGTGCAGCCTTTTTTGTGTTTATTATCCATCTTGGGAGAATGGGAGAAAAACTAGGATTTTATGTGGCCTTTTTTGCCAGAAAATTCTCAAGAAATGTATTAAGTAGTAGTCATTCACTACATAGGTACTAGAAAGAAATTCTTAACTGTGAAGGTGGTGAGACACTGGAACAGGTTGCCCAGCGAGGTTGTGGATGCCCCTCCCTGTAAGCATTCAACACCAGGCTGGATGGGGCTCTGAGTGACCTGGTCTAGAGGGAGATATACCTGCCTATAGCAGGGGGTTGGAACTAGGTGATCTTAAAGGGCTCTTCCAACCGAAACCATTCTATGATTCTAAGATTAAGGGCACACGGGAAAAAAGAGATGCATGTGAGACACCCTCAGCTTCACAAACTGAGGCACTTTAGTTGTGTTAATCTTGAAGTTTGCCCTACACCTTGAGCAAAGTCACATTTATTTCTTGTGAGGACAGGGAAACTAGCAGGGATCCTTCATATTGGGAAACTGCAGTTCTGTGTGCTGCTCTGATGCTATCCTATCTGGAATGCTGTGAACAGTTTGGCTGTCTTTCCTGTCAAAAGGCTGCAGAGAAGCAGAAGGGAGCTCAGGAAAGGAAACACAAATGTTGGCAGGTTGATGTACCAGGAGAGATCTTTGGCTGAGTGAGTGACAGATGGCAGAGCAGAGAGGACAGAGGGCTGAGAGAGGTCAGGGCTAAGAGGCAGGATGTACTTATTGTGTTGTGAGTAAAATAATGTCAGAAAACAGGGTGACACAGGAGTTGCAGTAAGCCCCCACTCTTTTTTGTTCGGAAAAACAACACTGTATGGACACCAGATGAAGTGTAGCAGTTTTACTGACTGGGAATAAATAATCCTACTGGTAGAGATAAATTAAAAAGAAAACAAAACAAAACAAAAGCAGTCTATCCCTATGGTATTCAGTATCATGTGCTATATAGGTTATTTGACATGGGCTGCCTGAGACCTTTCAGTAGTCACAGCCTATGTGTTCACTTTCCTGAGAGGTCAGGCAGAACTGAGCAAGGAAAACTTGTTACCCAGGATAGATAAATGCATTTTCTGTCTCTACAAAAGCAGAAGTCGGGTGTCACCTGTGCCATGCATCCACTGTGCTGACAATCAGTGAAATTGTGGTGCCAATGCAAGTGAGAGAAGATTGTATTTTGCAGGCACAGTTCTGACACTGAAAGGAGCCGTGCTGACCTTCGCATGCTTGGACTGCACGGGGACATTGATACATCCACCATACGAAGTATGGAGGGACCCACACAGTGCTGACGATGGTGAAAAAACAAGGAAAAGAAAACTTGTCATGCATTCCCCTTCCTCCTCCCAGGATATGGGTGATCATCAATTTGCAGTCATTTGTTCAGAAAAACAAGCCAAAGTCTTCTCATTGCCTTCCCAAACTTGTCTTTATGTCCACAACATCACCGAAACGTCCTTTTTATTGCAAGCAGATGTGGTCACCCTCTGTAACAGCGTCTGTCTGGCGTGCTTTTGTGCCAATGGGCACATCATGACACTGAGGTACTTATCTAACTAATCTCATGGCATAACTAAGCAAAGTGGTGGCACGGTGCCATTGCGTTCCACTTACACTTGCTGTGGTGTGCTTACATGGTTGATGCTCTGCGTTAGCTCCCTGATAGATGCATTTAGTGCACGTTTTATGCACAAGTAGTTGCTCCTCTGGGAGCATTGCCTTGCCCGCAGCCATACCTGTTCCTTGGCTTGCCTCCGCATGGGGGTTAAGGCAGTGGAACAGCAAAACAAGCTCCTCTATTTCATAGCAGCCCCCCCATGATGACAGCTAATGGTTGATGACTTATAACTGGAGTAAAACTTTTAATTTTTTCTCAGTTACTGTAAATCAGGTATAGAGCATAAAGAATAACTCAGGCATAGAAATGGTACTTTTTATCCAGTGTGAAGAGTCCAGTCCCATTTCAGATTTTTGCACTCGGGGCACCTAATTTCTCTTCCTTGCCATTTCCCCACTGAGCTGATTGCACAGCATCACTGCAGTTATGCCCTTGCATCCCCACATCACCCCTTTCCTGGTCATGCCATTTAAATCTGAGCAAGTGCCATCCTGCTGTACAGCCAATGAGCTGAAGCAGGAGAAGCTGGAGGACAGCAGAGGAGTTGCTGGAGCCTTTGCTCGCAGTGTGCAAGCAGGGCTTTGCCATGTGCCCAGCAGTGACTTACAGGCAGTCCTCAGCCTGCACACTGCCCAGCCACGTGGCACAAGCCATTCTGTGTTGCGGGCATGTCCCATGTGGCAGGGGCTGAGCATTAAGGCAAGGCAGCTGAAACTCCTCCCTGCAGGGAAGCAAAGTAGAAAGGAGGGCACCGTGTGGATGGCAGATTTTTTCAGCTTAGAGCTGCTCTTCAGCTCCTCCAGTTACAAAAAACACGAAGTTACACATCGATTTAAAATGCAGCCATAGAGCAGATTTACCTCACGTGGCAATTTGTGACTAACCCAAGTCTCTGCTTCTCTTCAGCTTGCCCAGCCTTCGCCCACTGCTGGACATCAACTATCTGCCTGTAACGGATATGAGGATAGCGCGGACCTTTTGTTTCAGTAACGAAGGGCAGGCTTTGTACCTCAGCTCTCCCACTGAGATCCAGCGCCTCACGTACAGCCAGGAGATGTGTGATAACCTTCAGGTAGAAATCACGTCCTTACTTCATGCTGTCTTTGGGAGGGCTGGAGGCCTGAGCAGCGAGCGGTGCAAGTGTGAATCTCCACCTTCGCTGCTAGATTTCTCAAAGTAGCGTTTTACCAGGCTATGATTTCTACTCAAAAGTAAGAACTCTGGCATTGCCAGAAGTGATAATTTGTTGTTCAATGGAAAGTCTGCATGTCAGTGAAAAAAAAAAAGAGAGAGTATTTTGGTTAATTTCTAGCATTTTAGGTGACCTCAAGGGCGTGTTCCTTTATATTTGCCTTTCTGTCAAAGCAGAGCAGAGAGGGGTCAACTGCTCTGTTGCTGTTTGGTCTTTTTTGTGCTTCTGTCACCATGCTCCTGTGCCCCGATGTCTGGCCCATGTCTGCAGCCCGCCCTCACCTAATTACAGTCTCTGCTGGCTCTGTATGGAGCCAGATTTACACCCAAACGGGACTCTTCACAGCCCGCTTCTCTCAAAGCCTGCCCATACAAGAGACCAACAGTTAAAAGTGACTGAAGGGAAAGAAGGGGAAGTTACACATTCAGAGCATCCATAGCAGTACATACCAGCATGAGTCCAATGCATAGAAGCTGCCTCCGTGAAAATATGCATTCCTTCCCGTGATTGACTTTTCAGATTTCATTTCAACTCTAAAAATGTCTTTAATACCTACTGCTTCCAGTAGATGGGTGGGAACATGAGACAAACAGGTGCTGGTAGTATCAAAAAATACGCTCTGTTTTAATGTATTTTTAATTATTTACCATCATTTTCACTCCACTAATCGGTACTCCTTCCCCATGAGGAAAGCATCTCCCACTGTACATTAAAAAGCAGTAGCTACAGAAATGGTCTAATTAAAATAATTTATTTTGAGCAAAGCTCTTCACAGTGTTAAAATGCAAATTACAATGTCATTTGCTGAAGAGGGGGAATTGTGAGAGGTTATGGGGAGAAACGCGAGGAATAAAATAAAACATAAGGTGAGCAAGTTCTAAGTTATATAATTAGCACTGAGCTAGGATAGAAATACAGAAGAAATAGTCCTGCCAGCACTTATTGTCCCCTAGGGAATAACGTGTGCTGAGCTGCTTGAATCACATCACAGCAGCGTCTGTCTCAGGTCTGAAGGAGTACTGAGAGGAGCATTGCATACAAGCTCTTGCACATTGGAAAATAGATCATTTTGCAGGGAAACAATTTTAAAATTATCAGAAGTTTTGCTCAGTGCACCTGGGAAGGTGGATTTATAAGCAAGAAGCTGCTATAAGCTAGATGGTTAGTAACCTTAACGGCATCATGCAACAACAACAGCCCTTGCATCTCTGTACTGCTGAACTGTGGCCACTTCTACCCTGGCATTATCCATAAGAGGACATGAAGGGCTTGCACAGCCATTATCCCAGTACAAAAAGCAGATGACCAGGTATCACCTGCTACCCAGGAAAACAAGGCAAGCTGCATGAGTGAGGCCACTCATGCTCAAAAGGCTGCAGTAATTTTTCTCCCTGGATCAGGTGACAATGCAGGGGAGCAGTAAGTGTGAGTCACGGCTTTGTCATAGGCACTCAGCTTCCCAGGAGCAGAGCGCTTTGAGCAGCACAACAGCTGGATGTGCCTGCTCAGGCTCGGATGAGCAAACAGAGCTGAGCAGCAGGGCAGCAACTGTTCTCATTGCACAGCCTCACTGGTTTTAAACGCTGATGGGACTGCATGCTTTCTGTATCAGTTTAGTTCTGGAGATCCAGCTTTTCCTCGTACTGCTGCAAATAAAGCTGAGCCTGAGATTTGTTTGGCCCTAATTCAGTTCACCTGCTCTGAAATTTCAGTTTCCACAGCAGTGCTTTCAGACACTGCCTGATAGTGCTGCCAAAACACACAGTGACAATGAACTGGAGAGGGGTGGGTTGTGAAGGGCAGTGGGTTTTTATTTAAAAAGTACAACTCTGAACTGCTAACAAGGAGTGAGCTCAGGTATGTTATAAAGGGAGAACAGAGTGACTGTCCTGCTAGCCTGGAGCAGCCTAAAGCGAAATGCATAATCCATGGCAAATTGTTTATTCAATTATAGTGTCACTACTGCTGCTTCTAAGCAAAATGTCATGTTACCACTGATATTTTCATGAGTTATATTGCTTAAAATGTTTTCTCTATGAACACAAGACCAGGCAGGGAAAACCACGTCCTTTTAAAAGCATTAGCAAATCTAGTTAGCCCCAGTATTCACCTGTCATAAAACACAACTGTTAAGTGCTGATTTTGTTCTTCGTATGACAGACTCTTTTAAAATGACTTGACTAGATCCAGTGCACTTGGCTCCTTAAGCTCATGCAAATAAAACAACCCTCCCCCCCCCCCCCCGACCTGCTTCCATCTCAGTAATTTTTCATGTGATTTTTGTCTGACTTTGCTAGGACATGCTTGGGGATTTGTTTACTCCTGTGGAAACACCAGAAGCCCAAAACAGAGGCTTTCTTAAAGGACTTTTTGGAGGAAGTGGACAAGCTTTTGACAGAGAGGAGCTTTGTAAGTGATTTTTCTTTTTCTTCAATAAATTAATACACGTGATTGTTTGCCCTTGTCATCTAGGATACACAGAAGATTTATTTTAATGACCAAAAAACAAACAAACAAACAAACAAAAAACAGAGGACAGCATGAAGAAAGGGCAGACTTCTCAGTTGCCCTATCCGTGATTTCTTAATGGCAGCAGCTTCCTTTGACCAATAGAAGGCTTGGGGGTATGGCTGCACTGCAGATGTGAAAGCACGGAGAGCAAAATCCTCCACACGTGCCATCTGCAGTAAGGTGGCATCGAGGACCACAGCATCTCACTCCCCTCTGTATTTCTCCTTTGCAGTTGGCGAGGCCACGGCAGGAAAAGCCTCTCGCAGTCTCGCCCAGCACATCCCTGGATCAGGTGGAATTGAAGGCGTGAGAGGAGCCGCAGGAGGAGTCATCGGGGACTTGACTCGTGCTCGTATTGCCCTTGACGAGAGAGGACAGAAGCTGGGTGAGCTGGATGAAAGGACCGCGAGCATGATGGCCAGTGCAGAGGCATTTTCCAAACATGCACATGAGGTAAGAGACCTGGCATCGTACACTCGGAACTAGAGATCACCAACCCTGCAGCTGAGCCTTTGTTTCCCTTCAGGAAAGTCAAGTGCCGTTCTCCCCATTCACACAGTCATGTTGTTTGAGGTGTGCTCGCAGTAACTTGCATGCCATTTTTCCTTCCCCTGCCTCCACACAATGGAAAATCTCCAAAGAGACTTCCATTGCACAACTCTTTCTCTCATGTTTCCATAATTTACAACAGGGTACTTCTCATCTCACACCTTTTTCACTAATCCATTCTGACTGGTCTTTGTTTTTTTGAGCCACTCGGTACAGCAGATCTATGCAGTAGGGCAGAATACAGGTAGGTGGTTGTGTACATAGGAGCATTTACAGATCTTACTAGGAAGATGAGGAGGAAACCTCTGGTACAGAGCTGTGATACAGCTGTAAAGAGTAGGGCTGGGTGGGATAGACAGTTTCTGTGCTTAGAGTCAGAAATAGAAAGCTCTTCCAGCCCTAAGCTGGGAATCGATTAATGTGATTTTTTTTTTATGCTTATGATAAAACAAGGTTAAAGAATACTCCCCCCAGATGCATTTTTTTTTCAGTTAACTGTACAGCTGGCTTAATGTGCATTACATCTCTGGGCAAGAAGTTTATATTCTTATTAGCTTTTGTGTATGTGAGGCAAAAATACTCAGAAGAAACTTGTCTGAAATGCAAAAAGAGTTTATTCAGGGCAAATCTATCATGCTCCATATATGAACTTCCGCAAAAGCTGAAGTGGTAAAGTAGTTAAATCTCCTCAGGAGGAATCTTTTAATGAACAGAACTAACAGGTAAGTGATAACTTTTTTAAAAGCATTTAGCAATTACAAAATTAAAGATTAAAAACAAGATTTCAGTGAGATCAAGACCTAGTGACACAGCTGGTGAGAAGAAATGGCAATGAAGTACTTCACTACTTCCAAAGTTTGTGACGCCCATTTTTCCCCCCATTTCTGTAGGTGATGCTGAAATACAAGGACAAAAAATGGTACCAGTTTTAAACTTTTAAGGAATCTGCCTGTGGCTTTGTTCAGAACACTGCTGGGGGAAGCAACGTTCATTCCCAAACCTATCAGTCATCGGCCAGAAACAATTTTTGCTCCTAGAAGATGTTTTCCTCTTACTATATTGGATTCATCGCAGTGCGTGTCAAAGAAATTTTCCAGAACATGAGTTGGAAATTAGAGTCACGTGGGCCTTACGGAGGCACCTGGCTTATGCTGTAGCCAGTCTTTCCCAAAAGGAACTCAACCATCACTGTGGCATGTAGCTTTTCAGAAGCTGTAGGTATGAACCGTGGGGAGTGTGTCTGGTGAAAAATATTCTGTACAAACTCAAACGTTAATGCACTTAGAAAACTTTGCATGGTTAATTGACATCCTAAAAAAAGAAAAAAGAAAAAAAAAAAAAAGAAAAAAATGTAAAAGAAAAAAAGAAAAAAAAACAAGCATGTTGTGACCGAAGAAAAATGGGATTAATTTATATTGAGCAAAAAAAAAAAATACTTACATGGCAAAAATCTTTATTTTTTAAAAATGAGACTACAGAAAGCCAGTACATTTCAAGCATGTTTGCTGCTGTTCTCAACATAAAAATGAGTTGAGCTGCATTTTCTTATCTGCTACTCATTTCCCTTGAAAAACCTTGCTTGAAATCAGTGCTGTTTAACTCCTCCCAGAAGAATACATAATTTCAAAAGCCTGTGTCCAAAATTTACAGATTTTTCAAGGGGCCAAGCAGGCACTATCTGAAATGTCATTAAAACATGAGAGCAGATGATGATTTATTTTGCAATTCAGAGTACGTGACATGTTGCCCTTATCTGTACTTTAAAAAACATGCCCTAGATTTATCTCAGTTGTTCTTGAAGAAGGCGTCTGTGGCATTTTTCATCCCTGTGGTTTCTCTGTCAGTTGGTTGTCTTACTTCTCTGTTGCGGGAATAGAAAACGAACTGACGAGAATCACTTCTTGAAGTTAGTGAGGGCAAAATGGGAAACCACTGGGAGAGTCCCATCAATTTCCACTCACGAAAGCTGCTCAGCAGCTTGCCGAACAGTGAGGCTTTTCTTAAGTGGTTGGTTGAAGTTATGCTAAGGAGACTGCACAGTAACCCCATAAAGCTAGTAGAGAGAGCTCACAGCAGCAAGGCCTCAAGCTGGGCCAGGGGAAGAGCATGACAAACAATTGTTACAATATGGCACTGAATTGGCACATACAGAAAATGACGCCACAGGTGTGTGGCAATCGATTCTCTGCTCACACCGTAAAAAAGTCATTCAATTCTGCTTCTGAGTGGCTTGTTTGTTTTCTGCAGTGGGCTCTGCATAACGCTCTCCAGCCTGCAGAGACAGAAGAGAGCAGTAGGTAGAACCCATCACTTATTTATATGGATGGATTCTGAGTTTATAGGTGCAGTACAGTGCCACACAGGTG
Organism: Alectoris magna; assembly: GCA_030625065.1. NCBI lineage: Eukaryota > Metazoa > Chordata > Aves > Galliformes > Phasianidae > Alectoris > Alectoris magna. Next base: position 117,100,274 of record CM060560.1, read on the forward strand.
AACTGTTAAGTTAGAAATTGTTCCAAGATTGCCTTGGAACCAAAGCTCAGAAGACTTGTTTTCATGTACCTGGACAGAGCTCTGAATTAGAAAGAGAGGAAAAGGTAGAAAAGCAGCAGGTGGAAAATTTTTTAATTGTCTATATAGGAGAAATGGAGGATATTCCTTCAGGGAGTCGTGACTGACACTGATGCAAACAGACAGCATTGCCATCATAACTAGAACTTCACTGGATTTCTATCATACCCATGTTCAGATTCTCTGTCTCAAAGATGCCTTTCCTCTATCTTTTGCTTTCTTAAAATAAAACAGAAAATGGTACAGGCTTCACTGGCCTTATGCAAGCTAAAGGGATGGAATAGATCTGAGATGTTAAGTTTTGAGTTCATACTGGAGTATGAGAGTTGTATGCTTTACAGCACTTTACGTTTCTCTGGGGGCAAAATCAAAAGAACCCTGCCTGGTCTGGCTCCTCTGGGTAGGAGACCAGACGGGTTCTTCTCTGTCACAGGAAGAACTGAACTGTAACTGTGAGAACAGTAGAAACTTTGTTGGAAAAGGGTCAGAGCCCAAGTAATGCCTTGAGTTCTGCTGAGAGTTATGGAACTGAAATTGTGTGTGACCCACAGGGTGTCCGTGCATTAAGTGTTTGAGGAAAGAGCAAACTCCCTGTTCTGATGCCAATATGAACTGGGCTGGGGAGATCCTTTCAGTGACTCCATCACAGAGCTGGCTGCTTACCTGTGAGAAGTATCACTGTAACCAGGTATCTGGAGTGAGGAACAATGACAACACTACCACAGCCATTCTCTCTTCTGTTTCAATGCACATTCACTCTATTTGTGCACTAGCCTATACCCAAAAACCACTGCTTAGTCTCTGGGCAACAAAACCATTTTGTGCAGATCATGCAGACCTCTCCAACCAACCTTACAGGCTGAATTCTTTTTCCCTTCTCTGCTCTTATGGAGAAGTTGAGGAGTCTGCATCAGTATCAGGATACCAACCAGAGGTGGTTCTGTACCCATCTCTACACTTGCTTATGCTCTAAGGTGGTGCAAAAGAAAAGGCCTTTGCCAGTTCAAGTGTGGCACCTGTACACGCGTGTTTTCCACTATACTTAATAGTGGAATTTATTAAATATTTATGTACTAATTAATAGTTTCCACTATTAATTGTTGTAATTGGCCTTCAAGAAATGAGCCAGGTTGAATGCTGGCACATTGTGGCACACTGACATGACATGGCAGCAAGCAGTGCTGCGTGAGCTTTCTGTATGCTGCACCTCATGTGGGTGCTCACAGTGCAAAGCTCCCCTTGGCTTTGATGTCAGCAGTCCCTCCAGGCTGGAGCAGGACCCTGCTCGCTTGTTGGAGGACCTAGTGTAAAAACTGGATAATGACCTTTAACTGCTAATTACCACAGCATGCCCAGAGAAAAAAGTGTCTTCAGCAAGTCGTGTGTGCGATGTCAGACCTACCGGGGCAGCCACCACTCTCTGTCTTAACAGCAGGGAAAAACCTGCCGTATACTTCCATCTGATGCAACAGAAGAATTAGAATTTGGCATCCCTCAAACTTACAGTTTTTAATAAGAAATTTCCAAGCAGCGTTTCTCCAGTATTCCCCATTGGGTCACAGCTGTATCTCGCTTTCCACTCATGTATTTTCAGTATTTCCGGACAGTTACAGATCCCTATTTCTGTTACGTTCGCCACTCGTGACTATAATTATCAATTTTCTTGTAGGCTGTAGAGATCTAAAAAGTTGTATATGTTTGTATATAGAACATTCTATATATAAAATATATATATGTAATGTATATGTTGTATAAGTTTGGTAGTGCGCACTGTTAAATGCTTTCTATTGAGATTTATCATGTATGTGAAAAAAAACTTCACTTAAAAACGTCCATGAGGGAGGAAGAGCTCTCGCCTGGTTATTTATTGTGAAATGAGGGGGAGTGTGGGATTTTTGAAAGGCTGGACCTGAGCGCCGCTGCACTTGATGGTGACGGCAGCGAAGATGCAGCACTCAGAGCCACGGGCACGGCCTCTGCTGTGGTGTGCTGCAATGAAGGATAGCTGTCCCTGTGCGTTGAAATCACGTGCTTTCACGTTTCCACTCAGAGCACCACCTACAGCTCGAGGTATCTCCAGCAGTGTGATCCTCGGTTACAATAGACCGGAATGCCTGGAAATATTTGTTCCATGTAAAATGCTTTTGTTCATCTGAACGCCCTTCTCACTCCCAGTCTTCTTTATGGGAGTGCCCTCTCACAACCACGTCCCCAACCCCGATTGAGCAGCACCCATATGTCTGAGTGAGTTTGACCGGTTGCGTTCACCTGTATTCGTAGAGATGCATATAGACTGAATATGCAGAGAAAATAATACATAAAATCAGATTATTTGTATGTTTTCCGAGTAGGCAAGCCTCCAGTGAAGCACAGGCTATTTTGTTCAAAAAAAAAAAATCCATTCAGTGGAGTGTTAATTTAAGCTTCAAACGCTGAGTGAAGACAAGCTGAGGGAAAAAGTGAGAATTGGGTTTTGTTTCATATAATTACTGTTTTCTAAATGATTTTTTTTCCGCAGTTCTCCAATCCTCTGTTTACATCCATTAAACATCCCCTGTATTACCACTGTAGCTTCCTACGTGAATGTTTAACAGAAATTCTCTATTTGCTGCGCACGTTGTATAAAATTATCATGTATAGAAATCCTCTAAAACAATTTACAAAGCCCTTTTAGAAAAGCCATTTTGCACCAGAATGTATTATAATGAAGGTATGCGTACAAAAAAATATATATTTTCTTTCAGGATACGGTTTAAAAAGTGAAGAAAACGCTGCAGCTTAGATCAAAGCTGCGTTACACCTCAGGGCTCCTCCATTTATGAACTGGGTGTATTGTAACAGAAGCAAAAAGCCCAAGTTCATTTCGTTACACCCCTTAGTAACCTGGTACATCATTTTCTGTAACCTAAAGGTGAATTCAAGCACAGAGTATTTCAGTATGGAATGAGTTTTTTTGCCTTGGCGTGGGCTCGGTATGAACACACTCTCTCTCATTAAGGAGCCACATGTGGCCATCTGGAGTCAGCGCTTCATCTCAGTGTGAGCGATAGGCATGTAAATCTCTGTTTCCATTCATGTGTTTTGTTCTGTGGTTAAATCAGCAGCTCAAACGTTGTACTTTTATAGATGGCAACCAGTGCTCAGATTTGGTGTCATTTTGCTGGACAGTCTGTGTGGGTTTAACGGTCATCACTTCCATGGCAGGAGGAGGGCAGAGCTGGGGTGAGCCACACTTGCTGAGCTAACCCCATCCTGTTCCTATGGGTGTCCCAGGGCAGCTCCACAATAGGAAACCTACAGCAGCTTTATCTGAAGCTGTTTTGAGTTCCCAATTTAGGGGAAAGGAAAAAAAAAAATGAAAAAGAAGGAAAGAAAATAAAGAATTGCTAACTAGTTGGTGTAGATCTCATTTTTTTTTTTTTCCCCATTTGTACTCCTAGATTCTTTGCAGTAGTTCAAAAGGTGAGGGGCTTTTGTAGAACATTTGGATGGAGTTTACACTGCTCACTTAGGAACACAGAAAATCCCACAGCAGCTGTTGCTGAGACCAGGATGGTCACATCCCTTCCTCTAGACAGCAAAAATGGAGGCACAGCCTGAACCCAGGCAATGCTCCCGTGCTTTACAAGTTGCTCATAACATCCATCCCTGGGAGTATTAGTCCCACTCATGGACTTCTCAGCTGAGTGCCCTTCGTTGTCACTTCCACCGCAGGGCAAGAACAGTCCCATAGAGGCTGACCTCTTAGCAGTGCAGAAGAATGCTTGTTTAATTGCCAGCAATGTGATGATTCACTTGCTCTGCCAGGAGAGGTTTGAAAATATCAGCCAAAGCTACCACACTTCCATTCCAGTTCACCTTCCATATTCCAGCTACAGATTTAGAGGACAAAATGGCAAGAAAAACTATACAACTCTCAATAAAATGAAAATAGAATGGGAGAACAGCAAAAGGACTGAACCAGTTCAGAGACCAATGCCAGCTTTTGTCACCTGCCTGTCTTTCTCTACTCCCCTATACAGGAAAGTACAGCGCTCTTTTAGTAGGCAGCGCTACCAAGGAGAGCTTTGTTAAAACAAGCAGGGCTGAACAAGGTTGCTGCATGCATATAAGGATAGTGCCAGTGGAGCCATATCAGCTACTGATGGGAGTGGTTCCTGATATCAAGTCTGGGAAGTTTTGCCCCATACTGAAAAGGGTTCAGTGGTAGGATGAAACGTGAGCCATTTTGATAGGAAAGTGGATGTGAGCCTGGTAGAATAAGTAAGTCTGCTCAACAAGTCATAGGAATGGGCTGCCCATGTAAGAATTTGGGGGCATATGGAGTCACATTGAGTGAAGACGATGCAGCCCTGGTGACTGCAGCTGTTTGTTAGCACTGGATCCTATCCCTTTTGGCAGCCAGACACCCACCTGCTGCTGCATCAGCCTTGCAGAATAGCACGAGGCAGAAGCAGGCAGGAGCAACTCCTTGTGACAAGTGACCAAGTGCCAAAACAAACATGACTCCTACCCTATCCATGTGTCCGTCCATCTTCCTTCTGGGCTACCAGACCACGTATGATACTGTGCACACTGCAGTGCTGACTGACAAAAGTGGGCTGGAAAGAGACTCCAACAGCCAGAAGGACAAAGAGCAAGCACATAGAGGCATTGCATCCTGGCTACGGGAAGACAAAGAGGGACCTGTGCTCTGTGTACACACTCCTGAGCCAGAGAAAACCCATTTCCAACTGGGCCTCAGCCCACTGCGGGGGTGTAGGGCAGGAGACACGGACAAAATTATGTGAATGATGCACACAGCCAACCTCTTCTTGGCTCACCTACCGGCTTCAGAAATTATCAGGTTTCATTTTCAGCACCATTCCCAGCAGTGCCTCAACTTACCTAAGTCCTGTTTTGCTTCCCATGCTCGGGGGAATCAATGAGACTCATTGATAGTTAAAGTCTAATCAAAACGAAGGGATGTAAATAGCAGCAATCAGGCAGCAGCTCAGAACCAGCTCTGCTGTCATGACTCAAACACAGCAGCTGTCTCATTGAGCAGTGGCCACTTTTATCTTCCCATTTGCTCCAAATTACTGCTTAATTATAATGAAGTCATCAAGTTTGTTTATCAAAATAAGTTTAGTTCAGTGTCAGTCATTTCATTGATTAGCATCCCCATCTGGGGGGCTTGCTGAGAACCACCTTCTGAACTCCTAAAGGCAATCTGCAGGAGGGGAATGCTGCCATGTGCCAGAGAGAGGCTCAAATCACAGAGGCTGCAGCGAGGCCTGAATACCAGCACAGGTGCGTCGCTGCATGACACCCAGGAACAGGAACTCATCAGGCCGTGTGAATCAGTAATGAATCCAACCCAGCATCGATACAGGCAGAGCACACAAATGGTCTGACACCAGGGGGCTGCTGTTCAGGTCTGGTAATAACAAAGCTTTAATACGCTCAGAATAGAAAGGAAGCGATTGCATTTCAAGTGAATGCCATGTATAGAGAGCTCAGCTATCAGGTGACAGATGTGGAAACCCACCATGCAGAGAGGGCAGAAAGGAAACAAAAAAAAATCTCAATGCAATGAGAAGAAAAACACAAATCGAAACAGGCAGGTGGGTCAGCTCCATACTGGGAAGGGCAGTGGGGCATCGCTGCTTAGTGCCTGCCTCCGTACCATGACTGTTCTGCTGCATGACATGCAGGTCCTTTACAGTAAGGGTGACAGAACACTGGCACAGGCTGCCCAGAGGGGTTGTGGAGTCCCCTTCTACGGAGATGTTCAAGACCCATCTGGATGCTTACCTGTGTCACCTACTGTAGAGTATATGCTTTAGCAGGGGAGTTGGTCTTGATAGTTTGAGGCCCCTTCCAACCCCTGTGATTCTGATTGTGTGATTGAAGCCCAGGATGTGGCCTTTTGTGCATGGACCTCATTAACACCTTTTGAAACTCACCATTCTCATGAAGCCTTAGTACCCTGTGCTTCTTTCTGATGTCGGGATAACAGCCACACCAAAACCACCACATTTGAAGTTCACAGCTCCAACATGCTCTCAGGCTGCTCAAAGCCAACTGCACGGGATCTCCAGTTTAGTTATAAAGGAAACTCCAAAAGGACACTTCTGACAAAGGATCCGGCAAAGTTCAGAAATGAAAGGAGAATAATTAGGGGCTGGAAAAATTCTCAGAGGAGACAAGTATGGGAAGACAGAGGCTGTTTGCACCAAGGAGGAGCTGCAGATGAGAAGACATGATAAAGCAATTAGAGACAAAGAAGATGGCAGAAGGGACCCGTCCTCCCTTTCTTTTAACATATAATGGCCACACAATGAAAATCATGAATTCAAGGTCAGGCATTGTATAAAATTGACAAAAACAGTTGAACTTGTACAGTCCATGCAACAATCTGGAAGGGAAATGAAACCATGTGATGTGAGGCTTAGCTGAACAGAAGGTGTTAGTGAGCAGTGCCACCACACATGGGGAGGTCAGTTCCCTGCCAGCTCCTCCCTCAGTCTGAGGAGCCTGTGCACAAGCAAACCTTCCTGCCTGGCCAGAGTCAGAGACGTGGAAGCTGAGCACAGGGTGAGACCCAGGCAGATTTCAGCAGGCCACCAACATGAGGCTTCCCCGCAACACCAGTCTGTGCACCCAGAGCCACAGCTCACACCCACTGCTCAGGGAAACTCCGGGAACACAACCCATCTCAAACAACAGCAAGGTGAGCACCTGAGCTCACCAGGCTGAGATGTTTTTCCTCATTTTTCTTCGTTATTTAAAATGAAGGCTTTGGCTGGATATTTTGTTAGTTACAAGAGTTCTAACACTGTCCCCCAGTTGCACTCAGTGTGAGCACTGCACGACTGCTCCATGAGAAACGCAGCCAGCTGAAAGCCACCTCTGCACTCCAACATCAGCTGCAGAAACCACTGCAGAACACTCCTAGCAAATGGCTGTGAAATTCAATGGTAAGTAAAGTACAAACATGGTGATATTTTATTTTTTTTGTCCTGTACACAATTACACATAAAAACTTCAAAATAATCTTAGTTTTAATTAAATAATCTAGTTCATTTCATATGTAATAAATTCATTTGGCTTTCTTTTAAATTACAAGAACAACTAACTTAAATACTGTGCTTTTAGCAATTAATAATTTCCACAGTTCCATAAACATGTCTCGGCACCACCTGGCCTTTGGAAGGCTCAGCACGGTAAATTCATAGTAGCTTCCACAACCCAGTTCAGAAGATGGTTTACAGTGATGACCACAGAAACATAAGCAGGAGGTCTGCTGCTGCCTGCTGGTCTGCTGGGCCTTGCCCTGAGCAGCTTATGGTGTCTTCCAAAAACAAGAAAGCCATGTTTCACATCTACAGCTCCAGGTCCTGCAGGTCTCCCCAGCTAGGTCCAATTTTCACTTTAACATTCAGTTTTACTGAGAGTTTGACAGCATTTTCCATCTCATGCTTGACAATCTGAGCTACCTGCAAGAAAACACACATTGAGTTTTGCAGCTCTGTGTAGGAACCCAAAACACAGCAGCTCAGTGCTCTTTCTGTTAGTAGCCATAGTGGTTGGGCATCTTCCATGCATTCACTGGCACTGGCTTGCCACTGATGGAAACATAAAGGAACATTTTAATCCTGATTAGGATTTATGAACTGGAAAGTTGTTTGAAACAAATAACATTTTACGCATTACAGAGTTGGGACTGGTTTCACATTATTTAAAATTACTTTCAAAAAAAAAAAGCATAAGTAAATTCCCATTGAATGCTTCAGAGTCCAGCACTGTCATCTTCCACTCAGCTGCATAACTGAGCATTTTATGGAGTCTGCTCTAAAAACAGCAGTGCACAGAAAGCAACACACAAAAAAATAAACCAAAGAGCTGAAGAGCTGTGTTCCTGCTCCTTTCAGTGTGAGAGGCAATCAGTGAAACAAACAGTACGGGCTGCTGGGAAATACAGATGGTAGAAACCACATAGGTTTGCCCTCAGTTTGGTTGTGGCAACTCCAACTTGCTGCCCTCCAAAGATATTTCTAAGAAAATCTTCATTTAGGTACACTATTAGGGGCCCAGAAGATATTTCTGCTCTGGACTTTCTGGACTGTGAGACTGGGTATTTTCCCCGTGGTAAATAGCTGTCTTGGACCAAAGGCCTACATGGAGCCCAGCCTGTCCTGTTTGCTTGTATGAGTGAATCTTTTCATCCACACTCACCCCATGAACCACAGTTGAGTAAGAAGCAGCTCTGAAATGACTGAGTCACATCTCAGCCAGAGACTGCTGTGCCTGTGGGAGCTGTCCAGAGTATCCAACCCTTCAGAGCTTTCCATTCCTTACAGGTGCCCACAGGAGAAATTACCCCATAAGACCATAGAATCATAGAAATTTTGCTGGGGAAGGTAGAAGGGATGCTAAGAAGATCATAGCACATACGCTTACAACAGCATTTAGAAGCAGAGGGAGATCTGTCTTACAAAATCTACACCCATACTTAACATATTTCATAATGTTCTTGATAACCTAGAAAAAGCCTTTGAAATAGGACATAATTCAGTACAGACAAGTACAGAGAATGGGGAAGTAGAACAGAAAACTAGGGTAGAAATAATCTCCTGTTCAAAAATAGGATGAAAAATAACCATCCATGGAGGAGAAGAAAAAAAGGCGTTATCAGAAATTAAAAGCTGAACAGAGCCTAAGTAAGGCATACTGTTGTGAGAAAGAAAGCAAATACAATTCTGGGATATGGAAAAGAAAATGTTGCTTGCGTGACACACGGATCAATTTTCCACTGCACTGAAAACCTCTGCAGCCTTGATTAAGAGTTGGGAGCAGCATTTCAAAAGAAACACGAACCCTGTAGAGGGAGATCTCTGAAAACAGCAACAGGCCCAGCCCGCCTGCCCAGTGAGGAACACGGGACAGCACCGTTGCCTTTACAGCAAGGGCCATCAGTCTACAGAAGACAGTTGCAGAGACGCAAGAACCTGCGTGGGAACACTGGGGAAGCTGATGGGATGAGACAGGTCATGCATCAACCCTGACCTGGGGGACTTTGGGCTCTGAATTTCCTGTGCATTAAACAAGTGTTGCCACTTCCAGTGTTCTTAATGGCCAGCTAAAACACACTGCAAAAATACTGGCCAACTTGTATACATAAAAACAATGATGCTGGGATCAAGCAGGCAGTTAAAAAACATCTAGAAAGCACCTAGACTTTGATTCCCAATCTAGCCCACAATTTAACATTCCTTCCTGACTCCTCCTTGCTGAGATCGACACAACAGGTTGGAGGTTGAGCCACTTTCTCCCATTTTGGTAATATTCTCACCATGCTGCTGTTGTGATGAGCTCTGAAAGCTCTTTCCTTCCACTTTGTCATTCTGCACAGACTATAAAAACCCTGATATCTCAAACTTTTCATACCTTTAGTTCAAGGAAGAACAGCCATTACCCCAATTTGGTCTTCTAAGAGAGGCAGGCTAGCTCAGACAGTCTGCAAATGAAAACTGGAGGATCACTTGCATTGTTTCTCTCCCAAACTATTTGCAAGGATACTCTGTTGACTGCAACATAAACTACTAGATATATGGGAAGATATTCTTAGTTGTCCTTTGTGCATTTTCCCAGCTGAAAATAATCTGGAGCCAGCATCAAGCACGTGACCACACTAACCTGTGTGAATACAAATTACTGTTGCAGCCAAGAGACACATGACTTACAGTGCAATAAAATTTTGGTGCCAGCAAGATGAAAAAGTCAACAACACAACCAAGTTATGCTCACTTTTTACTTAAAGGTGTTTAGTGGGCATGGAGGTGATGGATTGATGGTTGAAGCAGATAATCTTAGTGGCCTTCTCCAACCATAATGGTTACATGACTCTATGATTCTATGAAAAGGACTTATTAATTCAGGCCCTACTTTGAGTGAGGGCTTGAGTGGGGTGGATTTAAAGAGATCCTTCCCAACCTGTATCTTTCCACTGGAGGAAAATTCTAACGGTGCATTTGAATGGAGAGCAGGCAGTATTATCACAATGAAGGCCCTTTCTGGCCCTACAAACAATTAAATGAAAGGATAGGAAATACGTTGTTGTTTCAGAAGAAGGAAATCCTTGAAAAACTTGCAAGCTGGAAATTCTGGGAAATATGCCTTGGGTACATGCACTGTTCTATTTGATTGCCCAGAGAATCAATTCTCTAATTTCCTTCAGAAATCAGAAACTACTAATAATTGCCCTAGAAATAAAGGCTGTTACTGAAAAAATATAAAACAGTAAATAAGTATAAATAAATAAAATGAAAATCCTTGGACGTGGCCCCAGTTCTTCTGGGGATACCGTGGTAACTTGAATTCAGTGTCTAAAGATGTTAAAACCTATACTCTAGAGGGATTTCAGTTCTCTACAAAATGTAAATTAGGAGCTTTTTCATGTTTGTGACAGCCTGCCTGGATGGAAGAAGCAGATGTCTGATTGGAGCTGGTAAAACAAACAGAATCTGGGATTCAAGAGAAAAATATTAAACACTTTGATTTAAGAAAATTGAAAAATATTGCTCAGACCCATCACTACTGCTGTCTCTGCTTGCCCCTGGGATGTGGTCTTCTGTCATTTGGAATGCATACAGGCAGAACAAAATGGGAGGACACCCCAAAGATGCAGGAGAACATCCTGGGAGCCTTCCTGGATCTGTGCTCAGGACTTGGGCAAACACTTTGATGCCAGCACACAGCTGAGAGGCTTACTGCTGAGAGCTGTCAGACACCACAATGCACAGGCACTCCTGCACAGGAGAAGAGCGTACACAGACATTTATGCACATGAAAAGTGCCTTAAGTCCATGCAGCACATTCACTGTACCTATAATACTGCTACCCCTAACAATATTGCCAGAAAGATGGGTATGCAGGGAATGAGGAAACAGTACCAAACGCAAACTACAGTGGTATGAACACATGCACTGAGTCAGGCAGCAGAAGACAAAGAGAATGAGGAGAGAGGCAAAAATACATCCAAACTCAGGGAAATGCCAAATGAGAAATACTTTCCCCTGCAGCTATCAATAGTACTAAGTTATTTCACTCATTTCTTGAGGAGAAGCTGGAAGAACTGCTCCAACAGGCACTGGAAAAAAAGCTATGAACTTCAGTCACGGGGATGGTTCAAGTCTGAAAGTAAAGGAATCAAGAATATAATTTTTCAACCAATTTAACATTTCTTTTACAGGCCCTTTAGCACACCATCAAGAGAAGATCCATCTTAATTAAGGCTTGTTTAAATATCATAATGCTGTAGATAGTTAAAAAAACAACTGCACAGCTCTACCTGGATCACATCATCTTCTGCAACTTCATAGAGGAGCTCATCATGGAGCTGAAGGATAAAGAAACCTCCACTGATGGGATGCAACATCTCTCTGTTTCTCTTCCTTGACAACCTTCCTACACAGGTGAAGAAAGAGCACAGTTTGTTAGATATCACCAAACAAAAGCAGGGTTTTGTAACCAAAAAACCTTCACACACTCCTAATACTAAGAAAAAGAATACAAAGAACAAATGAAAAATCCCGTGTGGATGGATAAAACCAGAAAACTTTTCTATCCTATCAATATTTGTACACCTACTGAGGCAAAAAATGTAAAATGAAAAGCATTTTAAATACAAACATTTCAGCCTTAGTTTGTAAAGATGTGAATCAGAACAGAAACAAGAGACAGTTACGTCTCCTAAACCATCTGCTTTAAAAGTAAATTTTAAACAAAATCATGTCAAGTTTAATCAGAAGTTGTCTATAATGTTCTCTCTGGCAACAAAATAGGATCCTGTTTTTTCCCAAAATCATTTTAATGGCTAGTTTAAAAACACAGTAATCTCCTAAATGCAGTTATCTGAAACTGTAGCTATTACTCCTGATTAAAAATGATAATAAAATTAAAAAGCAGTTTTTGAATTAGCTGGGAAGCAGCTGACACAAAAAAAAAATAGGATCCTCATGGACCTCATGGGCCCTTTACAGGCTCAAGAGCACCCTTAGCAAGTTTGCCAAGGACATGAAGCTGCGTGGTGCAGTTGACACGTCAGAAGGAAGGGATGCCATTCAGAGGGTCCTCAGCAAACTCAAAAGGTAGGCCCTTGTGAACCAAATGAAGTTCAGCATAGCAAAGTGCAAGGTTTTGCACTTCAGCCAGAGTAATCCGAGATATGTATTCAGACCAGGAGATGAACTCCCTGTGAGTAGTCCTGCAGAGAAGGACCTGGGGGTTCTGGTGAATGAAAAACAGAACTTGAGCCAGCAGTTTGGAAGGCGAATGTTATCCTGGGCTCCATCAGAAGGGGTGACCAGCAGGGACATGGAGGTAGGTGATTCTCCCTCTCTACTCTACCCTTGTGAGGCCCCATCTGGAGTACTGCATCCAGGTCTGGGGCCCCCAACACAGGAAAAATGTGGAGCTGTTGGATAAGGTCCGGAGGAGGACCACTAGGATGATCAGAGGGCTGGAGCACCTCCTCTACGGAGAGAGGCTGAGGGAGCTTCTATAGGCTTGTTCAGCCTGGAGAGGTGTGCGAGGAGACCTCATTGCAGCCTTCCAGTATGTAACAGGGGATTAAAAGGAGGAGAATCAACTTTTTGCTCAGATAAATAGTGATAGGACAAGGGGTTTTAAGCTCAAGGAGGGAAGCTTGATATATCAGGGGGATATCAGGGGGAAATTCTTCACAGAGAGAGTGGTGAGGTGTTGGAACAGGCTGCTCAGAGAGGTTGTGGATGCTCCATCCCTGGAGGTGTTTAAGACCAGGTTGGATGGGGCCCTGAGCAAACTCTGGAGATTGGTGGCCTTGCCTATGGCGGTGGGGTCAGAATTTGATGATCCTTGGGGTCCCTTCCAACCTGAGCCATTCTATGATTCTATGATTCTTACTTGCCAAAAGTAAGAGAGAACAAACTGTTCCGTGGCAAAAATTGAATGCAAACAAACAAAAATCCTAACACACACACACACACTCAAAAGTTATTTGTTCTGCAGGTCAGCTAAAGGAGGACTTCAGTTCACAACTACAGTAATGGTTTAACTGCATGTTCCTCACATAAACCTTACACTCAACACTGCTGCTTCAAGAAGTCACATGACACAGCATGCACCTCTGAAGGGAGAGACACCTACAACTTGCTCAAAGGGAATTCTTTCAAGTTCTTGAAGTAGCTTGTGTTATGAAGGAGCAAAAACTGTCTCAAAGGAATTTACTCTCCCTCCAAGTTACTCTCCCTTGTGGCCAAGGACTGCCAGTTTCTGCCTCAAGAGAGGTAAGCTGCTGTAAGTGCGTGCCAACTGTCCACAGCAAACCTCTGTAATTTGCCTCCCTAGAAGAAAGCTCCTTGAGATTTTGAGAGGTTTAAGAATTAATTATTTAGTTTTCCTTCTCATGTTCAAAAGTCATTATTCATATTAAGACAGCTTCATGCTTCAGGCTGAAGCACAGAGCTATGAATGAAACGTAGCATTCTGTCCCTTATTTCTTTCTAAAAATATATGACTGATAAACAGAACACTGTCTACATTATGCATAGAAAGTCCTCACAGCACTCCTCTGGGAATGGGTACCCCAGCACAGCTTTGCTGTCTGCAGCCAGAAGAAATTTATGCTGATAATTGCTTCATCATACCACCATTGTGGAGCCTCTGTACATCAAAGGCCAGTGAATTCCAAACTTAATTCTAACAAAAGAAATATACATACTTTGTGGAATTAGAAGTTGTTCCAACCCAACTTTTCACAGCTTTTGAAGCCTCTATATCTGCTCGGTCTCTTTTTCCTACTTTTCAACAAATCTGTAACAGCAACAGAATTTGCAACATCTACTTTGAGGCAAAATGGGGTTTCTAATATGATCACAACATTTTCTTTACTATGTCTGTTGAACAGACATTCTCTCTCATTTCTTACAACTCCTTTGCCTCTTAAGCACATTCTTATTACTATCAGGAAATAAAATTTGTCCCCCACCTAAGCCAAAGCACCAAATATTTTACAGGCACTATTTTTTTCTCATTACTATCGCCAGAAGTTTTAGTTTACAGTGCAAGGAAGAGGTGAGTATACCTGTCTTATCCCTCTGGAATGAGTTCTCCAGATGTCCAAGGGACTTGGTCACAGAAGAGAGAGCTTCCAAGCGTCTCTGAATGTTCACGGTGGCTGTTTTGACAATGTCAGCAGCAGATCCCTGAACAGTTGTGTTCACAGCTTGGCGCTCTGCCTAAACAAAAATACTTTTTCTCAAAACCCACCCAAAAAATAAATGCCACATGTACTTCATTAAAAAATAATAAATATATGGCCAAGTCTAGGCACAGTAAAACCTCCAGAGCTCAGTATACCTGCCTGAGACATTATAGACTAACTTCTTGCACAGTACTTCTCCAGCTGACTGAATAGAGAAGTATATCCACACATTTGAAATGCACTGTTGGTATCAGAGGCAATAACCTGAAAAGCCAGATGCCACAAGAGGGAGAAGGATAGTACACATGGTTATGGGCTTTCATGAGGGCCAGGAAGATCTCCCAGATAATCCAAGTACCATGCCTATCTTCAAAAATGTCAGGAATGGATAATGATCAGTTTTACTACGGTAGCCCCTAACTGCCGTGCAAAGCCACACCAAACTGCACTATCACACAATGGCAGGTTTTCCACACAAGGAAACTCCACCAGTCCCCTCCTCAGACAAGAAAAGTGTATTCAGAAGTCCTTCTCTGTCTCTTGGCTTAGAACTGAGATAAGTGCAAAAAGTAATGAGAAAGCTGAAATGAAAGTGAAGATAATTCATTACTAGGTCTTTAATAAGATTTTCAAGAGTAAATCAAAGTTGAGCAGAAGGTACATCTACAAAGCTTCACACCAAAGTACCCTTCAGGTTAAACAGTCAAATAATCTCAAAAAAAAGTTTTAAACATCTCTTGATTTCACTTTCAACTACCTGAAGTACGAACTCCCACGCCCTCTTCTTGTTCCACTCAAGTCTTTAATTCCACACAACCTGACTCAGCTTCCTACTGAGAAGTGCAATGCTTCCTCCCCACTGAAATGCCAACACCTCTCCAGGAAGTCAATCACTCTTACTGAAGTACAGAACCTGTGACAGAAGTGTCCAAAATGTCCTTGAAAAAAATAAAGCCAATGTGCAGGCATACACAAAGTAAATATTTATCTAACAAATCAGGGCAATTTTCCTTTGAGAGTACATAATAAAAGGAACAAATACCCCCAAATGTAGGACTTTAAATCCCCTTTCTTCAATTGCTGAAAGCATGTAACATGCAAAGGCTGCTGAGTGGGAACAGCACAGCCTGAAGAGTTAAAATGCATCACAGTGTGGAGGCTTTTTAAAATCATGTCCACTTATATCAATAAATTACTCACTCCTTTTCCAACGTGGGAGTTCTGAAGTGAGGCACAGTGATGACAGCTGCACACCCAGTCACAGAAGACTTACGTCAAACAGATCATGACAAAAGCTTTGTTATTTGCAGAAGAACTGGGGGAGCAATGAAGTAAGCGGCAAGTGGAAGGTCACAGCCGAAATGGTTCACAGACCCTCGAGAACACAGTTATGGATAATCTGGAGAAATTTAGCACCAAAAATGAGAAAGTACTGCACCCAACTTACATGAGCTTTACTGTAGGGATTTGAATCTCTGATAGCTGGCAGGTATCTCCGTCTTCCCAGTATGGTCTGCACAAACCCATCTCTTCTGCAGTTCCTTACTGTCTCCTTCAAGAATTTCTGAATGCCTGTAAAAGGAAGAGAAAGTTTTCATTAAGACAAGTTGATTAAGTTGACTAAGATAATGGATGCTTCACACTGATTCCTCACTGGGGTAAATGAAGGCTGTCTGGGAAGCTCAAGCAGAACATTTTACATTTCCTTTAGACCCTGTCAGTGAAGGAGACAAAAGCATACAATCACTTATTCAGCCTATTCTCAAGCTCTGCTGGGAAACTTACAAACGCTTATGAGGTGGAAGGGAACACATAGTGTCAGGATATCTAGCTGTGCCTAAGGAGGTAGGAAGTAATTTCTGCACAGTGGCCAGGCACAGAGGATCATACACATACTATTGGTAATGGAGAGGTCAGGACCCGGAGAACACTGGAAAGATAAGTGGCAGAAAGAGGGTAAGCTGAAAGCAGAAGTCAGAGCCCTTGATGACTCAGGCTGGCTTACTTCAGACTGTCACTTCAGATTCCAGGATGAAAAGCTCACCCACTTGCGCTCTGCAAAGGAAGTAGTCAGTCCATCAAAGGTGTTAAAAAGAAACTTAGGTCAAAGAAAGATGAGACACAGAAGAGCCCCTTTCATTGCAAGTTCAGGTAACAACTGCAATGAACTGGAAAAAGTTAACTTCAGTTACTTTTCAAGGTTTCCAAAATACAAAACATAAAAGGAGCTATTCAAAATCAAGACTGGCAGCGTTAGTCAATCAATTAGGTATATAATTTAGCAAAATCAATATACAGAAGTGAAGATTCATAGGAATTGAAATCACAATATATAGTCTTTGTACATTGCAAAGTTTGTGCAACTGCACACACATTGGGAGGGGAAGGGCACAGAAGTCATTTCTAATGGTCTTCGAAGGACAGACTATCCAGAAATTACTGAAGACTAAACAGACTCAGCATTTGTCTCCTAAAGAAACAAACCCCAACCTTGAAAACATACCTTTCTTGTTCATTTCTAAGTTTTATGATTAGAGATAGCTGTGCCTCCTCCCATTTGCCTTCCATTCATTTTCTGAGAGTAGCCCTGCTCTTTCTCTAGCTTTCCTAAAAATTAATGTGCCGCTTCGTAAAAAGACATTGCTGCATTTTTAAGCATGGAAGAATTACTCTGAACAGCTGGATAAGAATGTAATAGTTATAAGCAGGACAGTTTAAAATTCAATGAACTCAGAAGACAAAAATAGAAGAGATTACTAGTTATATTTAAAAATTGCAAATGTGATCTGAAATCACATTACACATATCTTAAAACTGTATGTTTTAATAAAGAAAAGAGTGTTTTTCATTCATAAAGTTGAGACCTTTAAAATTAGTCCCCGGGGCTGATAAATGTAGTAACCAGACAATGGCGTTCTCAGGACAAATAAAACACGAGTACATAGTAAAACATTGTGGAGTACCAAACTGCTCTGTTCATACACTGGACTTCTGCAAAATGAAAAGCTTTAAAAAAAAACAAAAAATTGGAGTAGTGGGAGAGCAAAGATGAATTTAGGATTTGAAGAGACACGGAGTGAAGGGATTTAAAAACAGAACAACAACCAACACAACAAAAAAGAAAAAAAAAATGTTCCCAAATAGTCTTATCCTAACCTGTGTATCTTGATTTGAAGGATTCAATGTAATTGGCAGCTTCATTGTCATCAATGCCCATCTGCTCGCCCAAAGATTTTGCTCCTATTCCATAGATGATTCCATAGCAAATCTGCCAGAGGAGAGGGCAAAGAACCATAACAATGTGGTGAGCCATGCAGAGAAAAACAAGCCAAAACAAAATGTGATTCAATAGAAGACAAGTGTATAGTAACAAGGGTAAGGATTCAGGAAGAGAGACAACCTCTAAGCGCAGCCATTTATTCTCCATTTCTTCACCCTTATCCCCTAAAACTCAGACAGCTCCAGCTGAAACTTACTAGAAGCAGGAGGATTTACAAAGCAATTATTGAACAGTCACAGCCAAACTCAAACTGCAAATCATACTATTGTGACTCCCAATGTTTTGAACACCAAACCTTTCTGCCCAGAAAGCTGATGATTTTTTTTTTCCCTGAAATATACCTGCTTAGCTTGTTGCCTGGTGCTGTCTCCAACAGCTTCAGAATCAATCATCTTCCATTCTGCTGCGATGCTCTTAAAGACATCGGTACCCTTGCTAAAGGCTTCAATGAGTCGACAGTCACGAGACAAATGTGCAAGGATCCTCAATTCAAGTTGACAGTAATCAGCAGCCAAGATAAAACCACCTGAAGTCAACAAATGAGGACAAATCATTATTTTACAAATTATTTCAGCAACATTCCAACCACACAACACTCCATCTCCTGAGAAAAAGAAGATCTGAATTGCATCTTCTTGACTTTTGACATCATTTATGCCCATGTGGGCACGTGCTACTGAACCACAGAACTTTCTTTCATTTGCAGTTAATCTCACAGAGGCTAACTGCAGTGAAAAGGACTGATGCCTCTTGGGTAGTTGCACCTTCTGCTGTGAAAGTTATATACAGCTATTTCTATGCAACTTCAGACTCTGTTTTTTTTGTGAATACTTTTAGAAATCACTTCTGCACCCGGTAAAAGTTCTACCAGTCAGCAGTAGAAATAAAATCAAACCTAATAAAATCTAAAATCCATCAAATGTACCCAGACAGTTATCTGTCCAGGTGCTTGTGTACAAATCTAGCACCTGACAGGAATGATCAACACAGAGATCAGACTAGCAGGCTTGTACTGAGACAGGGCAGGTAGTGTGAAAACAGACATTAGAATAGAGAACACTAGATACAGTGTGTATTAAAAGTTCTATAGACAGAGTGCAATTTGTGTATTAAGAGCTCTGTAAATATAACTCCTTACAAAATACGTATTCTTAAAGAGAGAATGGAAGTGTGAACATTTGAATTATAGCATTAGAATATTTTACTGAATTGAAATATTCTCCTTTACAGCCTTCCTGTGAGTAATTTTGAGAGCATGCTAACAATTCTATTTGTTTTCCAAGGAGGCTACTCAGATATGTACTGTCACCACTTCTTAACTCTTCATCAGACCTAGAATTTTTTGTTAACTACATTCTTAACAAACAGCTTGCACAGAGCAGGATCTGAGTGTTACCTGGGAAGGGAACAAAGGCATGCCGCATGCTAACAGCAAATGGGATTCCTCTTCCTTCAGCTCTGTCTTCAGCCCAAGTATTTACACCATTAGGCAAAACACTTGAATGCTTTCTACCTCTGTGGAGACAAAGAATTACTTTTCTTCACCAATTTCTAAAACGCTGAAAGATGCATAATCATTTTCACCACAAAGGAGCCATGAATGCAAACAAGACAGTAGCCTCTATTCCCCAACCCATAACAAAAATGACTATGAGAGAATTAGACAGAGGCCATATGCACAACTGAATGGATGTACCGACTCTGAGCAGATTTGGAGGTAATTATTCCCACTATATTCAGGGTTCAGTTCAGAAGCTGAGTGATTTCACACTAAAACAGGTAAGATGAAAAGCTCCAGATCTTGCATGTGATAGATGCATTCTAGAAACAATGCAAAGGAGCCCTACAGCCCTATCTCGAAAGTTCGGTACTCCAGCCTGATTGCCAGGTCTTCTCTTAGTATTGTTCTCTTAGGCAGAACATTTACACTACCTGCTTGCTGATAAAGAAAGCACTCCCCCCACCCTAGCACCATGAGTGTACACACATAGAGGTATGCCTGTAAAAACAGAGCAGAAGTTGCAGATGACATGCTTATGACATATGGTACATTTCCTCACAAAGGACTGAGCAAAAAATTGACCCCAAGGTAACCTTATTTTCTTTCTCTCAGGGTTTGTTTCACTTTCCTTGTCCCACCCTCCTGCCTGTCTGCAACTGCAGATGGAATTGTATCCACCAGTGCACCAACTAAACAGTGCACAGCTGTGACACCTCTCCTTTTATCAGCCACCAGCCTGGCAGCTAGTCAATTGTGTTCTTCACCAGAAGCCCAGTCAAAGCACTTTATAAACGCTTGAAATTTGGGTCAGAGACTCAGAGATCCTAGCTAATTCCAGGAGAGCAAAGTGTGGAAGACATCATCTGCTCTTCCCTTGGGCACTCCCTTTTCTTCTTATTTCTTATCTTTCTGGAGACGGTAGGGATCAAGATGAAGGACTGCATAAAAATCATGGAAATAATTTTTCAAAAGAAATGAAGGTGAGATACAACATACAGGTTGTAAGGTGCTGTTGAGTAGAAGTTCCCAACTTCTTTACATGAGTAATGGTTTTTATCACTATCTAACTCAGTTACATTCCTTTGGTCAGAAGATTCTTACAGCAAGGTGAAAGAGAGAACCAAGCATGGTAATTACTAAGGAAAACAGAAAGTTTGGACTTAAGTTCGGGAGGCCTATCATATTTGGACTACAAGACAGTCTCTTTTGTGCCAGCAGTCTGTAACTGTGCACCTTCCCAACACAATAACTTAACTAAGGAATGTAGAAACTTGACTAAAGCAAGCCTCTCTCAAAGTTTAGCAAGGACCCCATTCCTTCAATGAGCTGCTTTTCTACAGAACCCAGCCTGCTCTACAACTGTCTGGCTAAGCTGCTGCAAGCCTAAGCACTACCAGAGCTGTTTGTCAAGATAATGATTGTGCCACCATGACTAGGACTGGTTCCTTTTCCAGAGAAGAGGCATGCACAAGATTCTGCTAATTCTGGGCTCTCTTCCTATGACCTACTCAAAGCACAAGGATATAATACACATGGTAGGAAAAGAGAGAGAGAAAGGCCAGAAAATTTCTGAAAGTTCTCACATCTTCCTGTGTGAAAAAGTTTATAACAGTCACTCAGGTGACATATGCATGACAAGAATCTGAGTGGAAGAAGAAAAGAAACCGAAAGGACAGAATACCACCACCAAGTATGAAGTCCCAGGGCTCTCTAGCTGGCTGCCAAAATGGTCCATTTTTGGTAGCTCACTAGACTTCCACACACTTCTAATTTTGACACCATTACATGCCAGTGAATCGGGTTCTTAGATTAAAAAATAGATTCAGAACTCTTGCTTTGCAGTGTAGGTGCTTTTGAAGAAGACACTTTATCACACATTAAATTACTAACAAAGAACAAAAATATGTATATCTGTGTTCCCTGACACAGGGAGATGCACAGCATAAAATGGCTGACCTCTCTTCTTTCACAATATCCCACTCTTCTTCAGCACAGCTCTTAGAAAGTTAAGCCAGATCCCAACCAGTTAATTACTTTTCAGACTCATGCTTTCCATCCAACAGTAGTGTGTATAACACTAGTCTGTTCACTGCTGAGTTTCATAAATGACTATAAAAAGTAACTACATGAGGCCTCATGCTATCAGTATTATTATATCTTTCATGTGTCACTGATTTTTTTCTTATTTATTCCCCTGAATAACGCTTTTTTGGTATTTATTCCCCTGAAAGTATAAGGGAAACACTGAGAAATGAGTCACATTGACATGACAGCAGCCACAGGCAAAGTCAGAAAAAAGAAATTTCACAACTCAACCACATTAGGATCAGGGGAGTAAACACAAGCTTTGCCAAGATCCTTCCTACCTGACCCTGGAAACAGCACGAGAATAAGCACTTCCATGGGTTCGGAAGGGTGGGCTTTCTTCAACTACAGTCGGCATTTCAATCTCAAAATCTCTTGGCACATTCTGGATATTTGGCTCTGCAAAACTTACTCGACCTGAGAAGGAAGATGAAGTATAATTAAGTAAGAGTCCAAAAGGAATCTCTTCAATAGGGGAACACACATCTGCATTATCGTGCAAAACACAATTGTCAAGTATTTTGGGGAAAAGGAAAAAAAAAAGGAAAACTGAAGAAAAATAATGTATGATTAATGAGCTCATGCTAGTTAAAGTGGTTCCTGTGCATCATTTTCTTACAGCTAACAGGAAATCCCAAGATCCAGAACTTGTTCTGGGGTCAGAGATTTGCAAGATAATATGCAAGAAACAAATTATACTTCTCACAGAACAAACACATCCATGTAGGTCTCTCCAAAAGTAATGCCTCCTATTTATTTCCATGGAAACTACAACAGATACAAAGAGTGCAGTAACACGATTTGGTAGAGAAAATTCTCAGCTACAAAACACCATTTTTCAACATAGTAACCATAATTAGCTATGTATTTTTATCGTCGATGAACAAGAGCTTGCATACCATGCTTGTAAAAATCTGCACCAACAGAGGTGACTCACTGTCACTGTTGCCACTGTTGAAATGCACCACTCACTTCCTCATTGTTCACATCCACTGTTTGGTCTCCATAAACATTCAGCAAGCATCAGTGAATATTAATGGATGCCATTTTTTTCCGCATGGAGGACTCAAGTTACATACCCTTGTTTCATACATGCTTCCATGTCGGACACCATTTCATCAGACTGCCCCTCTGCTGCCACCTGTCATGCAGCAACAACATGTAATAGAATATTGGTGGGAAGGTTCAGCCTTTACTGCTATACAGCCAACATCCAACTCTGACATTGTGGGCCAACATAATAAAACAGAAGGTGTTACTTTTGGAGTAAACCTCATATTTTAACACATTCAGACTTACAGGACAGATTAATGTGAAACAAATATTTACATATTTTCATTTGGCTTGAAAGAAAGTACAGGCTTTATTTCTTTACTCTTTTCCCCATAGAAAAGCTGTCAAAATTCAATAACAAGGAAGGATTTTGCAGACATTTCTTTACCTGTAGCTGTGTGAGTCTGTGACACTGGATATATCCTTTCCATTCCTAGAGCAGAATTGAATCGTTTTTCCCTCTGTAGTGGAAACACCACTTTAGAAATGGCATTGTTGATCCTTCTCCATTCCAGTATGAGCCCTGGCAATGGGTGAAGTGTCTTTAATTTCTCCAAAACATCCTTGGTGGAGAGAAACACAGTTGCAATTAATTGCCTTAGAAGCTTTATTTATAAAGGTCTTGCAGCTCTGTGGGAAGAAGTATCTCTACCAGTCAGCTTCCAGTATCACCGACTGTAAATCAAATGGATATCTCTTCTCCTTATAGTGCTTACACCTGAACAATGAAAACACCATAAGACACAAGCAAGGCAATGACCTCTCTTTGGACTTCTTACATCCACCATTATTGGTCTGCACCAATCAATAAGTCACCTGAAACGAGCATAAAAGCATCGCTTGCCATGAGTCCTCTACGTTGCCTATTCTTGCACAGTGTTGTTGCACAATGTTTCTCCTCCATTTACTTGTACATTTGTCTCCCTGTTGGAGGTGGGCAAGCTTGCCCACGGTAGGTGTTGGAACTAGACGACTTTTAAGGTCCCTTCCAACTCTATCCATTCTACAATTGTCTCCTGTCTTCATGCTAGGAACACATAAAGCGAAGCCCTTGACCATGTTCGTTGAAAGGCAAAGTTCATCACTATCGATGAAGGGACTAAAATCAAAAGATAATGTCATGCAAATATTTCTTCAGTATAACATTTTTTTGTATGCAGCAGGCTGTTATTGTCTCTGCCTTTTACATCACAAAAGGAGGGAATCCTCACTTTGCTTTTGCTTCTCTGTTCTTCCACCACTAGAATACTTAATTCTTCACTGCCACTTAAGTTTCAAAGATCAATATTTGCTTTCCAGTCACTGACTACATTGAACAAGGGGAAAGTAGGAAAACAACACATTAATGAATACTGAAAACAGGGAACACAGGTGTTAGCTCGTATCACTTGTCTGACAAGAGCACCTATTAGCCTGCAGAGGTTGATATTATTGCAGCTGCACAATATCTAGCAGCTAGACAGCATGTAAATCACCTTCACATATATACAAGCTTTAGAAATTCTAAATTCAACATGCCATAGGATCAACCATTCTGAAGATAAATTCTGTGAAGCACCAAATATAGATTGGGTACTAACTGGTAGGGAAAATACTGCATTTAATCACCATGATATTTAAGTGCCTTTCAAGCTGATGTTGAAAAACACTTCTACTATTGGCTTTACAAAATTATTATCTATTTTGGTCTTGATTCAAATTCTGCCTGACTATTCTCATTGAAACCTGCTATTGAGAGTTAGGTCCTCACTACAATTGGGCTTTAGAAGATTGGGAGGAGTTAACAGCTTTGCTGAAGGAGAAGCCAGATTTAAATTTCCAGTGATAACTGGGGGTGTGAAAGGCAAGAAGAGTTTACTTTTGTCTAAATCAGTAAATCTAACTCCAACAGTACATGTGTGAAGTAGGAAATTTTACAGTCAATTTCAGATTAGAACCAGACTTTACTGTACCTTGGTTGTACTGAACTGCTTAATCAACCTAACCCGGTTTCCTTTAATATTTGTTCTTCTGGTGTAACCCAGAGTTTTCTTGTTCCCTTGAACTTTCACATCTCCATTTTGTGGCAACTTCAACTCTAGGAACAAAACCTGAAAAAGGCCAGCATTCAGATCAGTTTCTGCTTGCTACTCCTAGGAGAATGCAGCACTTAAACAGCTTATTCCAGCCAGAGGATAGCAGGAATGCTCCAAGTAATTAAAAAGCTGATTAAAGATCTATGCTATCAATGTCATCTCTCCTTATTTTAATTAACTACAAAATGCAATCTAAAATCTCATTTTCTAAGTACTGTAAGTTTGAGTTCAGATGTATGTTTTTAGGAAAGGTAATTAACTCCATCCAATAAGTGAGTTTACTGCTGAGAGCCAACTGTTATAAAACATGGAATTAAGAAGACTAAAAGTGGGAAAAACATTAGTGAAGAAAAGCAGTGCTAGTGGAGAACAGGCTTCAGCATAACAAGATTGGCACTGGAGGAGGTGGCCACAGAATATTAGTTTTTCTAACAAATTGCCAAAAACTGGAAAATGAAGTACACGCTCGCTACTTGACAGATACAACACAGTTCTTCATTTTCCATTCTATGTAGCATTATACACTGTTTCACAGCTATTACATTTCATTTCACTCCGCTAATCTATAAAAAGTACTTTACATGATTTCAAACAAGATTTCTGTATGAAAAACAAGCAGAGAACAGAAAAATATTTCTTCCCCTTTTCCATGAAGCAGAGTAAAATCAGAGCTGAGCATTGTTTGAGGAGTTCTAACTCACACTAATACTACAAAACAAAACTGCTTTTGCAACAGAGGTGGAATATTTCTGGAAATTCTTTTAGTGATCACTGTTTGCAAATTTTAGTTACTTCCATAGCAAGCCCTTCAACAAGAAATTAGTGTATCAAACAGAACTAATCAGAAAAAAAATGCATGCATAGGAGTTCTAATCTACTCCTGGGATTACATGAAACATACATAAAAACAGAAAGTAATGTTCTTCAGAAATAAAAGTATCAGAAATTTAAGTCCAAATCTGTTTCTTAGGCTTTTTAAAAAGGAATCAGTTCTATAAATAAATGTTCAAATTCTTAAAAACAGATTGCAATTCTTTCAAAACTTGTGAAACAATCTTCTCTTTCAAGCCTGTGTTAAGGACAAAAGCAACATCCCAGCAAGTTCAGATCACATGATACCACATCTAATGTATGTAAAATACTGCTGTTGCATCAAAGTTATTCTAGCCCTGCACCATTAACCCAAAATAATCCAAAAGCTGTTTGACTGGCAGACGATCAATGCTTCATGAGGAGCCAGGTCCCATAAAGACAACAAGTTCATTTCCACTTTTTTTCTGCCTTATTTATTTCTGCAGAAGTTAGCAGAAATCATAATGATCACTATCAAGCAGAAGATGCGCAGCACCTTGCAGGCAGCAGGCTCATAATGAGCACAGGCATATCAACTCTGACCAGAGTCTTTTCTTCACACAAAGTCTTCCCATGAGAGTTTTTCCTTCAGTGTAAGCTAATACACCTTGAGGATATCTTCTGAAAAGTACTCCACCTCCCATATGAGCTCTCACATACCTCTGCAATGTCATCAAGGCTGGTCAAGGAGAAACTGTGGCCTGCCAGTTGATAAGCCTTGGTCTCAATCTCAGTTAGTTTAGCTTGCATGACCTGTTTCTGGGTTTCATATGCTGCTGTGCTAAAACCAATGCCATTCAGCTCCAGCAGGGCCAAGCAATAATGGTTGGGCATCTCCACTTTAGAAAACACATCTGGAGTAAGAACAAATGTCAAGAAAAACTTCTGTAACATCAAAAACATACCAACTGTAACAGATTTGTTAATAAATAAATAAATAAATAAATAAATGAAGCAACAGGGGAACCCTAGGATTTTATAATAAACCAGGTGCCCTGACACACTAAGATCTTTTAACAGATCTAGTTTAAATACTTCTGTTTCTAGAATATTCCATAGTAAAACATTTATAACAAAAGTTGGTAACTTAACTTCTGTCAAGAAAGTAGGTTTTTTCCTAACACACATCTTCTCGGACATTAACATTTTATAAACTGCCGATGTGATTAATGTAAAGCTTTCTAAGAGGATACACTTTCATTCCACCACCTACATCTTTTAAAAATGTTCTAAGGTTTAGTTGTCACAATTGTAAGTGATGTGGTAAACTTGCAATACAATGTTTCATTGTGACAGGAGGGACCTTAATCCAAGGCTCTGGGTGCAATTTAGGGGAAACAAAATGACAAAGCCCACCAATAGGTATATGCTTTTGGTTTGTGTTTGTTTGTTTTTGGATAAGGACAAACACTCTGCAACTGTTAGTGCAAGAGCACTACTAGACTGTTCACTATGGGATTACAAAAGTTTAATGAGGTGCACACGAGAAAGGAAGCTACAAGGGGAAGCCAGAGAGCAAAAACCCTTCACCAGAGAATCTCTGAAGATTTTATAAGTTGCTTGTGATAAGGAAAAGCAAGGGTTCACAAGAATCATAGAATTATTAAGGTTGGAAAAGACATCTAAGATCTAGTCCAACCATCAACCCGTCACCACCATGCCCACTAAACTATGTCACTCAGAGCCACATCTACACAGTTCTTAAAAACTTTCAGGGAGAATAACTCCAAGACCTCCCTGGGCAGCCTGTTCCAATGCCTCACCACTCTTTTCGAGAAGACATTTTTCCTAATATCCAAACTGAACGCCCCCTGGAGCAACTTGAGGCCATTACCTCTCATCACTGGTTTCCTGGAAAACGAGGCTGGACCCCAACTCCCCACAGTCTCCTTTCAGGTAACTATAGAGAGCGATAAGGTCTCCCCTGAGCCTCCTCTTCTCCAGACTGAACAATCCCAGTTCTCTCAGCTGCTCTCCATAATACTTGTAATTCAGACCCCTCACAGCTTTGGTGCCCTTCTCTGGACACACTTCAGCACCTCAGTGTCTTTTTTGAAGTGAGGGGCACAAAACTGAACACAGAACTTTAGATGTGGCCTCACCAGAGCTGTGCACAAAGGGAAAAAACACAAAAAGTCCCCTCAGAGTAGCCAGGGTACTCACCTGGCAGGTAAGGATCCTTTGATTCAGAGATTTTAAATAGGTTATTACCCAGATGGCTTCCTCAGCCAATGGAACCAATGGATACTTGGGATACAAAAAAAAATATCTTAAATCCTATAATGAACCCCCAAACTCTCCTCTGGTTAATTTGTTTTTGCAAAACAGATTAATTTCCAAAGAAAGTTCCCTCTTTTCTTTTAAAAGATCAGATTGTTACCACAGAATACACTTGAATAAGAACTCACAAACCTCTTCTGCTCTCCACCAATCACTCACTTTGTGGTAGTATAGCTACCCTATCTCTGCCCTCAAATGGAGGAGGTCTATTTACCTGTCAGATTTTCCTTCCGTAGTTCATTATGGAGTTGGTTCATGACATTGAAGATGAGCACAGACTCTATTGCCGCTCTGTACCGCCCAGAATGATCTTCACTGGAGCTAAGCCCCAGGCTCTGCACCCCCTGGCCTGTGCCTACCCCTTCCAGCAGAGGTAGTTCATTGGGTAGAAAGTTAGTCACCATGTTGTGAAGGGTACGTTCCTTAGAGCCAGAATCAAGTAGCCAACATGCAACCTTAAAAAGAGAGACTTCCATGAGACATTTTTTAATCATAATACAGCCTTAATATTTGACTGGGGGTTAAGGCAAGGTTATAGTGCAGATCATTCCTCATTTGTCAGGCAGACTGGAATAACCTGTGGAAAAGTTACATGATTTCAGATAAAACTTTTAAGAGGTCATGTCACTTAAATGCTTTATTCTCACTGAAAATTAATTCTATGCATTTGAAAATCTTACCCTTTGTCAACTTAAAACATCTAAAGGTGATGCTCTTCATTGTTTTACTCACATCATCCACACAAAGGGGATTAAATATGATAAACAGGATCAAAATGTGTTTACTCTGAAAACTGAATTTGTAAAAATCAGGACTTGCTGTTGATCTAGAATCTATGAGCCAAGCTCTTTTATTGCTCTTTAATTTTATCCCAAAGCCATGTATCAGTAAGCTAAGTTTGTCCTTCTGTTGAACAGCTTTGCTACTTACCTGCAGGTTTTAATATTGCGTTGATGTTATTCAGCCCACATGTGATGTAAGATATAAATATCAACACTAGAAATTTCTGTGCTTTTAAAGCTTTTCCTAATAAGGATAAGAAGGCCATTTTAACTCTTTCGAGTTTCATTTGAATTATAGATGGCATCCATACCTTTTGAAATTACATATAGATTTTGTTTTGTTTTGAGAAAATAGTGGTCCATACACATAGCAGATAAACTCTTTGATAACAAAATCTTCTGACCTCAGATTCAATAATCTGACCTGAAATGCTTCCGATACTTCAGTCCCCAGCTTCTTATAAACTACAAGACAAGAGTTCAGCCCTGTCCTCTGGGACGGGCGAGATTTAAACTTATCCTCTCCACTTAAGTATTCAGTTATGAAATACTAATGTGTTAAATAACACTGAACCTGGCCCGTTTCTCTTGTAGGCAACACAAACGCACACATTGCCACATTGCATAAAAATTCCTCTAAATAATGTTCTACATTTTCCACTGGAAGAAAACCCCCAATGTATGTTCATATTCAAATCTAAATTACAAAAGCACCAGAAGGTATCCTGCATTTCCATGTATGTGTTTTACCCAAGTTAAATTTCTTAATCCTGCCGACCTTTGGGTCCTCAAAACTTCCTTCCAAGGAGATGCCACAAGCCATCACCAGGGTCTTGTAGTGCTGAATGAAGTTATACACGACAAGTGAGCGCTCCTGCTTCTCCTGCAGATACAGCTGCAGATGATGCAGTCTCTCTGTTACAGATAGGTTTTTGTCCAAAGGTGGTGGTGCCAAACTCGGACTGATTTCTAAGGTAGAAAATACAAACAAAATCAACATTTTACCCAATGTATAAGAAAAGAGAGAAAATATTGAATGCAACCAACTAAAGCACAAAAAGTACGGTAGGACAGTAAGCAAGTAGCAATAAACCTATACTGACTTTATTTTTTCAAACTAGACATGGCTCCCCAAAAATGTGCTGTGTTTACACTACTAAATAAGGATGGCCAGGAATCAAAACTTAGCCATAAGAGCAGACTGGGCCTTATTCTAATGTCAGATTTGCTTTGAAGAGTGAAAGCCAAAAGAAGTTGAAAGAGAAAAGCAGGTAAGCTAAAGAGAACACAGGAGTAAGCCAAGATGTAAGTGGTCCACCACACGAGCAGTTCTTTGCTTGTGCCAATCACCTGGTAGCACAAATCTATAGACATCAACTTCTTCAAGCCTGCTGAACACTTAAAGTGACAAAAAATAACATGGCTAAATTACTCCATCACACAACTGATCTGAGTTAGGAATAACCGTAACACTTCCAAAAAACTATCACAGGTATTTTCTCGAAATGCACTGTCACGTAAAGCAGCACACTGTCTGCTCACTTACCAGTCTGGTCTTGCATCTGCTGCAAAGATATATAGTAGGCATCTTTTCCACCCCAACAGACTGCCAGTCCAACTACCAAGATGTCTTCACAGTGTTGGACAGGAAATCCATCATCTTTCACCTGTATCCACTGGGGAGAATTTCCTAAGGGAATATCTTTAAGTTACAACTACAAAATGACATCTATAAGTATGGGAGAGTTTGGCTCTGGAAAATATAGATGCCTACAGCTGAGCTTAAATTCGTTAAATGTGAATATAAACCTTTATTTCTATCTATTTCTATGGAGAAAATATCTGTGTTTCAATTTGGGGGGGGAGGGGGGAAGATGTTTAGAACACAGCAGTTTTTTCTTCTCTTGTAGTAGAAACAATCACCGATGCAGCATTCCTGAAAAACTCTAATTTCCTAGAAATCTCTTCAAAAGCTCAGGCAGAACCACAATGCCTCCTTTCACTATGTAAAACATTACAGATTTGTCCAGCGAAACTATATTTTCACAGTTAAATATGTTTTGTTGTTGTTATTATTATGATTATATGATAGCAAAAAATTTAACTCTACTTCGTCCTATGTTTTTAAAGGAATAGTATGTTTGTACAACAGCAAAAAAAAAAAAAAAAAACTGCAGCAAATGCATACTTTAAGAAGACTACACAGTATTGCAAGAGTCCAGAGACTGACTCTGAATTTCATACATGGATACAATTTACCAAATTAATATTTTGCAAATGTGGAAATATTTGCTTCAGAGGCAATCTCACAAGCACTGCTGCCTGGTGGAGACCCTGAACAATCCCTAGAGGTTACTGTTACATACATTATTTATTTTAAAGCACAGTAAAATTTATGACATGGCAAGATACATGCGATAAAGGGACTGCACAGATTCGTTTAAAATTAGATACGAAATGTTAAGTATGTTTAGATGTTTTCACATACAAACAAGCTGCTAACACCTCATTACAACCACCAAAGACCTAAGAGTGCAATGTCTGACATCAGTTCTCCATTCTCTACTAACATTTATCTCCTTTGCTTTACTGAGCTTGACAATATTCAATTAGTGTCAGTAATTTTCCTCCTTTTTCAAATTCTTTCCTTCATCACTGCTGCTTTAAGCTGAAGATGCCATCATGTTGCTCACAAACATGGAACTAACCTTGTTTGAATCTGCCACCAATTGTTGATCTGGTTGACAAAGGACACTTTCTTCTTTCACATGCCACCGAGATGGAGAATCTGCTTTTCTCCTTCCATTCTGCAAGAAAAGTCTGGAAAAGTGTTTTGTCACCTGCTACATCAATAATAGTGAACCCTCCAGCACTTGAGGGAGTGAATGGAAAAATATCCTGAGACAGCTGCAGTGAAAAGTCTTTGTCTATAGTGGAATCATCTTTTATCTCATCAGCCTCAGTTGAAGATACCCTCTCAACTATCTGCTGCTCTGCATCACCCTTGCAATTGTGCTGTGGCTGAACCAGTTGCTCTTCGTTCATGTTGGCAACCTGTCTCTTCCTTGCAGATTTCACAGAGAAAGATACAGAACTTTTTGGAAAAAGATCTTTGGGGGGTGTTGGAGGAACAAACCCATTACAATTATCTGGTGGAGGATAGGATGTCCTGTTGCTTCCCCTGAGCATAAGTGTTACACAGTCTGATTTCTGAATACCCAAGTCTTTAGTTTTGTTTTCTTTAACTTTGCAATAGTCTTTTAAATCCTGACAATTAGGCAAAGGCTCTAGCTGATGATGGTCAAATTCAGAAATTGCATCTGGCTCTTGATTAGCAATTGAAGCAACTAAATTTTCTTTCAGACAGGAGCTTCTTACATTTTCTTGAACAAGTTCAGTGCCTGAAGGACTAGGCCATTTGTCTAGTACATCCTGAAGTCCGGGGCTCAGTTCAAATGAGTGGTCAGTCCACACAACTGGATGGGTTTTCTTATCTAATATTTTCTGGCTACACTGGAGCTTTTTATCATGATCCACTTCTAAATCCTTTTGATTGGAGTCATTTTCACAAATCACCATGTTTCTTAATTTAGACTGACTGTGAGATGTACAAGGAAAATCTCCCCAAAAAGTTGGGGAGTTTGCATGATCTAAAACTTCAGCTATGAGACCAGAGAATACTAGAGATGCATCATTATTATGTGCTGGATCCTCATGCTCCCTCCGATTGTCACTGACATCAAATTTATTCTGAACAGGCCTTACATTCTGCAAAAGACCACCTGTGGGAAGCGAAGCTCCCTGCCTCCCCTCAGGTTCCTTTCTGTCAGCTTCCATGATGTTCACAGCTGAAAGATCACTGACATTACTGAAGCTATCATCAAACAACAGGCCATCACTCGTATTCAGGCTTGTTTCCATGACAGGATGGTATTCTTCTTCTACAAAGTGCTCCCTATCAAGAGGGCAGGATGCTTCACTGGGACCTTTAGAAACACTCTCCCCTTCCACTGAATTTTGGGTCTGATAATACTGTAGAAAACTGTTTAGCTGAGAATCGGTCACTGAGTAGTCACTTCCTTTAAGGACAGGTACAGATTCTATTTCATTTGCTACAGGCTGTACATTAAGTTCTTCAGACTCCAAAACTTTGTTACTGCAGGGCTGATCTATGTTTTTTGTAACATAATTTGTTGTGATAATACTCGATAAGCTTTGTTTCCTTACTGTTGCATCCAGCCTTTCCCCAGTAGCATTCCCAGCCTGCAAAGTGCTTAGTTTCATGGAGATTCCCTGCTGAGGTACTACTGCCAGTTCTGAATCCTTTATTCCCCGCTGTCGTGTGATTTCAGCTGCTGCCTCCTGTTTTATTATCCTCTCAGTCTGAGTATCCAACTGGAAGCTATCTTCAAAGTCTGTAGAGACACAAATCAGATCAGAGGATGGGCCATTCTGAACGTCATCTGCATCACAAATAGCTCTGGATTTTACTAGAGAGTCTTTCAAAAAATCCTTAGGATGACTGTTGCCTTTTTGTAGTGCTCCATCTTGCAACAATTTTCCATTGGGTAATTTGTTCCCACTTATGCCACCATTCTGGATTTGAGCATGGTAGAATTTATCACCACCAGGACAAAAATACACAGACTTCTGTTTCCTACTGCCATTATGGACACATACACTTCCAGAGGAGTTAGTGTTTATGTTACAATCACCTGCATCTAAAGCAGTATGCTGCTTATCAACCTTCAACTCAGCAGAGCTCCCATCTGTTTGCATTTTATTGATTTTATTCTGCTTATCAGCAGTAGTCTTATTTCTCTGTATTCTAGCCCTTAAAGGTATTACTGGACTTTCTACAGTATCACGTGTCTCCTTGTTGATGTGTGGAATACTCTGTAATGTAACAGTTGCCTGAAAACCTGCTCTCTCCATAGGCATGCCTTCATTGGGATTAGAAAGTTCTGTAAATAAACTCTCCATTTTATCTTTTCTCCCTACATTATTTTCCCTCATTTGTACAGAATTTGGGACCTTATGAGTTACAGACACTTTTTCTATATATTCCTTATCATTTTGGTCTGAAAATAAGTTATCTTTAGAAATGCTGGGGAGGAAAGCAGAAGGTTTTTTAATGTCCATGATAACCGTACTTGAATCTTCAAGCAGTGACTTCTGCAGTTTTGAAAAAGTATTTTTGTTCCTAGTCCGGTTTAAATGTGTGTCCTCACTTCTTAACAATCTAGAGGCTGAAGACATTTTTGCTAATGTTGGTGTCTTTCCTTGCTCAGTATGGAGTTCTGGACTTGCTCTTTTGGAATCTTCCTTGTTTTTGGCCTTAAGAATTCCTTCCACATCTTCATTGTTTCTGCTTATATTGGGCCGTTTTCTAGCACTGTGTGCAGTATCATCATTTCTTTCATCTACTTGAGTCTGTTTCCTGTACGTGACTTCACTCTCAAGTCTAGAGCTTGCTGTACTACTGCTTAGTCGCCTTTTATAACCCTTTTTAATATTTGATAGATTTCCAGCCTGAGAGCCAAGGCCCTTATGATTCTGAACTCCACACTCTTTTTTGTTCAACATCACAGAAGATTCAGAAGATAGCGCTCCATCTGGCTTATGTAGTCTGTCTTCCATCTCTGACTCACTGCTGATCATAGACGATGCCTCAAGAAAAGACTCTGGGTTCCACTGCACTCCCATCGCTGCCAAGTCCTGCTGAAGAAGTTCCCTGGCTTCCTCCACAATGAGGGAAGCTGCTTCACTTTCTGTTAAGCCCTTCATTCCAGCCATCCAGATGCTGCGCACAGTCCGACGCTCCTCTACAGATTCTTCATCTTCATCCACAGCCCTGCGACCACTAAGGGAAAGCCAACAAACAGATGTGAACATTTGTGCAGAAAATAACAAACAACATGAGGAACTGACCCTATTCTGCTCTGTTCCTATTTCAGTTAGTGCTTCTGTGAAGCTACAGTGCTATGTCCAAAATGTACCTTGCGTAATAGGAAATAACAGTTTCGGTCTTCTACTGAATGTCAATGATGTCAATGAAAGACATTACTGACTATGTCTGCAATGCACACCCCAGAAGAATTCCAAGCTTCTGCATCCAAATGCGTGCCCCAGATAAGTCCCAGCTCCCTACCAGGGTAAGATCTAGGTCTGAATCAATCCTCTTCCATGAACTCACGCAAAGAAAGGCAACCTCAGGAGCACAAACTAGAGAGGTATCGTGGCGGAATCCAACAGGTACTTGATGTAGAAATTTTGTCATTATACAAACATGAAAATCTCAAGAGAATCTGAAATTAAATACAGTAATAAACCATGTGCTCATTTGATCATACAGTAGAGCATGAAAGCATTAACATTTTAGAGGCAGTGAAAAGCCTCCAAAAACCATTTTCAATTCAGGAAGAGGAAAATTCAGGTCTCACAATCTCTTGCTGCAAATACAACATGTTATTATTAATTTCAAAGTAATCATATAATTACTGTGATCAGTCACAGAGACTTACAGGTTATTTTAAAATAACATTTAGCAACAACTCCCAAAAGGTTGTCGAATTTAATTACAGGCTTCATCCTGAAATCCTTCGCCTTATAAATGAACTTTTGACTTGACTTCTGGACTTACTGATTTCTCACCTTTTGAATGGTACTGAATTCTTCAGAGCAGTTGCCACATCACCAGGACTGGCTTTAGCAAGATCAGCAACTGTGACAAAGCCAGAGTTGTAAAGCATCCTCGCACGCTGTGCATTCAGCAGAGAGACTCGTACCAGGTCACAAAGCTCCCTGTGAACCCCAAAAGTGAGGCGGCTCTGGAACTGGGAGAGCAACAGCTCCATGTTGTGCCAACCCAGTCGATTACAGAAAACTGTTACCATTCCTGGAACACAGAAGTTGCATCAGTCTCAACTCCACACCTGAACAGTCATTCTCTCCACATTTCTCTTTCCCAGCTCTTACAGAAACAGCCACTTAATTCGTGTTTATTACAACATTCTGCTTAGGAACTGCTCTTGCAGATGTCAACTTTATCTAGAACTAAATAGTTTATAAATGAGGTAGAAATTCTGAACAACGCTGCTTTTTTAAAGACTATGCACATATAAAATAAACCACATGCATATCCTGTAACAGGATTCCTATAAACCAAACGCACTGAAGAAGAGTGGAAAAGCAATGATGAGAGGCACTAAGAGAAGCCACTGCAGTGACGTTCCTATGAGCAGAACTTGACCTGCTGAATTTCAGTTACTGACAGCACCATAGGAGCTAGCGAAGTTCACTATAAAGATTATAGCTGCAGTCCTCAGAACATGGGAGGAGGAAAGCAGCAGGGAAAAGACAGTTTCTTACTCATAGATTGTATCTATAAGAGTATGAAAATAACTGAAAGATACAGCATACCTCAATGCCATATTTTAACAGTAATTATAGAACACAGCTTTTTTATCATCTCTCCTAACTATATGTCATGTCAACAGTCCATTTTACTTTCCAAATTAGTCTTGTTTCTGCACTTACCTACCTGATTGCTGAAAAAAATGATTAACACTGGGAA
Organism: Alectoris magna; assembly: GCA_030625065.1. Taxonomy (NCBI): domain Eukaryota; kingdom Metazoa; phylum Chordata; class Aves; order Galliformes; family Phasianidae; genus Alectoris; species Alectoris magna. The sequence goes on from CM060560.1 coordinate 117,136,066, forward strand.
TAGAGAATTGTGAAACCATTATAACAAGAAGTTATTTATACTATCAGAATTAATTTAAACTACTCAGCATCAGTTGGCGTGACCTTTTCATTTTGGGGCTTTGACTCATGCTGCAACCCACGCGTAGGGTTTTCAAGTTGAGATAAAACTGTGTTAAAAACTGAAGATCCATTTACAGAGTAACGAAAGACTTGGCTTAGAAAGAAATCCTCTTGATCAGATGGTGAGTAGCTACCTCTACTCTTACACAGCCCTCTGAAAGAGGTTATGGTAAATGTGACCTCTCTGACCTCTTGTTATCTGGTGACAAATGACCTGGAAACTATTCACTCTGATTTTAAAATTGTAAAATTATATCTTACGATCTATTACCTTTGTAACCAGGAAAAAGCCACACTGTCTCAGAGATCCAAGACTTTACCCATTCTGAAATGTTCTCTTTTCTGATACAGCAAAGATTCAGAATGGACTTGTACATTTTTCCATACTTAATATCAAACAAACTATGTTTCTGCACAGTACACAGATGGTTCCCATAGCCATTAGCATGCTACAGCACTGCTTGATTTCACCCAACTGGTCCCATTCCCACAGAATACACCGGGGTTCCATCTCAAAGCAGGGGCAGCCACAGATAAACCATAAAGTTGGAAGTGGTTTTACAGGGCTGATTGTTGTTACACACTGTGGCTCTTATCCCCTTACCTGGAAGGAAAGAAAATAGATTACCTGAAGTTTCCTGCTGAGTTTTTGCACCCAAAACTCACCCGCATAGGTGGCAGCAGACTGCTGTAAGGATTGAAGCTGGCCACGACTACAACCATATTTCTTGGTCATATCTTTTAAGGGAACTTCACTGATCAAATCCAGGAGGGCAAGACTAGTGAAAAATCTAAAGAACAACAAAAAAAGCATGCTCAGAAATCATCATACAGGTCACATTAGAGTGCATTCAAAATACTCTGTGATAGCATAGACAGAATAGTACTATAGCACAGCACAAAAAAGAAACACAGAAGTTGGCTTCCAAATAACACAACACAAACATCTTGTGTCAGTGGTGTTCTTGGTACAGAGTGCACTGGGCCCGTGTTCACTGTAGATACATCTGACCTAATCAGGTCACTGAACAAGAAAACCAGTCCCTGAAAACAAAGAACCTATCCACTCTCCAAGTTATAGACTCTGGTCTTTGCACATTCACATCTATTAGTGGCTACCTTTTGTGTATGGCCATTTGTCTATACTGTTTTTCTGTTTTAGCTGTGATTTTGCCTTTTACAGAGCGAGCCAGAAAGCCTTCTTCAATCCCCACCAGCTCAGCCACACGCTTCATCGAGGCAGGCATCTTCTCCCATAAGCAGAAAAACTGGTACCAATCAATTGTGGTCCAATCCTCATACAGCGGGGTGACCTAAAGGAAACAAGATGATGCCAAAAACTATTTCAGAGAAACAGAGCAGCTCTCGGTAAACAAAAATGCAGTCTAGAGAATGTGGTTGAGGCATCCCACGCACAACTCACAGTCACTGAGTCATAGCCATGTACCTTGAAGAAAGTAAAAGCTTTTCTAACCTAGTTGTTTAATATTTGTACCTATGAGATATGAGATATGACATGACTCATGTGGGTATTCTAACAATGAAAGAACTTGGAATCTTTGTCATATTGCTCCATAAATCTAAGCCACTGTAAGATTTTTTAAGGAGTATTTTTATTCTCCTTTAACAAAAGTGACAGATTACCTATCAGCCTCTTAGAACCACGTTAACTACTGCAGGTGTTATGACACCTGATAAAACAGTAGGGAATACAGGTTTTGCCAGAGCTTATTGACCCTTATGTTTACCTTGAGTACACTAAGTCTCAGCTTTTACTTACACTAGCAAAAAAGCCATTCAAAGCTTTCGCACGCTTTTAGACAGAAAAATAATTCTGTTATCATTCAGTCAGCACAGTCAGTTTGAATACGAGGGTATAACTGGGGCTGTTTAGTCTGGGGAAAAGGAGGCCAAGGGGAGACCTTATTGCTCTCTTCTAATATCAACTGAAAGGGTTGTTAATCTCTGGAATAGGCTCCCCAGGGAGGTGGTTGAGTCACCATCTCTGAATGTGTTTAAAAACCATTTAGATGTGGTGCTCAGGGACATGATTTAGTAGAAGGTTGTTAGAGTTAGCGTAGTGTGGTTAGCTTGTGGTTGGACTTGGTGATCTTTAAGGTCTTTTCCAACCTGAGCAATTCTATGAGGGAAAAAAACATATCTCTGTATCAACATGCTGCAAGAGAAAAACAAGACTTAGTAAGGTGGAGACTGTGTTTAGTTGTCTGCTATTGGTTGTTTCTTTTCCCATTTGTTTTTAAAGAAAGCCCTTATCCTAGACTAATATTTTTGTTTTAATTGAATTTTCCAAAATACAACTTGTTCAAATTCATTTTTGTACAAGTAATAGACTAAAGCCTGAGAAACTGAAAGCATTATAGCGGATAATTACCCTGCAATTCATAAGAAACGTGTAGAGAACAACACTTATATTTTTAAAAAAATCTTCAGCCTTGAAAATGAATGAACTTCGCAAAAAAGACTGGGTTAATGGAAGAGAATCTCAATAATATTTTGCTTGAAACTGTATTTGGTTTAAAATAACATCAGACAATCTGCTGCAACTAGAAAGTACAAGATAAAAACTGTATTCTTATAATTGACTACCTCAGAACATTAACAGAATTCTTTTTTTTTTTTTTTCTTTTCTTGTTTTAAAGGTACAAGCAGGGAAAAATTCACTGGTGCATGACATAAAACAGACAGACCACTTTGTCTAGCAGAAACAGAACAAAATATTATGTGATCTTCTAGAACTACAGAATAATGTGTAAATATGGGAAACTAGTAGGTTCAAAAAAAAAAACCAACAAACCAACATTTAAATCAATCCATTTCAGTCAATAAATAGGCTAATGGAGATAGCAAGTAGAGAGAAATATTCTCAACATCCAGCCTCCCCTTGATTCCTAGTTCAACACCACCTATAATGCTAAGCAGATTCTTCTTGGTATGAACTATTTTTGATTAGTCTGGTAAAAAGTATACACTTTACACTTAAGGAGGCTGAAGACACCTGTCAAATTTGGAGTGATGCTTGAATGACAGGCCTTGCGGCCATGAATTCTAACATGTTCCTTGCAACTCCTCACTAATCTTAACAGGTTCATGATCTCTTCTCCAAAGGTCATAAATAGCAGTTTTCAAGTGCATATGCACACAACCCTTGACAAACTCAAAAGATTTAGCACATTCCTTCCTTTAGCCCTGGCAGGATCATCAAGCAAATAAACTCTATCAGAGATAAATGAACCCACAAGTGTTCCACTCACAGGACCAAAAAAAAAAACAACAAACCAGAGTTCTCAGAGACTTTTTGTAGGCAAAATAGATGCTAAACCCCTCAATGTTTTCTGAGCCTCCAGATTCCAAACACAAATCAAAACCAATTAGTTTAATCTTCTTCAAATGTCTCAGAAAAATTACATTTACACCCAAAACCTATAAACCTCTCAAATCTTTTGAAGTCAGGAGTGACAAAAATGGGCTTATATGGATATGCAGCATCAGTCTACACTATGGAAACAGGTTAGCTCTGAAGGACTTTTCTCCATGAAGGATTACTCAAGCAGGGTAGAAAAAAAAACTTGTCCATGGAGCCCTGAACTGTTTTCTCTCATTTCTTTCGATTTTGAAGTAAAAGATTCAAAACACAGAATGAGAAACCTACCAGATAGACAATATGCAGATCATTCTCCAGAACAAAGCTTTTCATAGCTCGCTGTAGGTCAGAAAAAATTTCCATTGCTTCCGTTGGTGAAAGAGAAGATGAAAGAGTAGCTGAGCCAAGATGTGTTGGGTGAAAAATCTTTGCTGCTAAAAATAGATAAATAATCAACACATTAATACATGTTTAAGTGTAAGTTTATATCTCACATTCATATTGCAGTGTACATGGGTCTCTCCAAAAATAATGCCTGCTATTTATTTCCATGGAAACTACAACAGATAGAAAGAGTGCAGTAACAGTTTGGTAGAGAAAATTCTCAGCTACAAAACACTACTTTTACACATAGTCACCATCACTAGCTGTGCATTTTTGACAGCAATGAACAAGAGCCTGCATGCCATTCTTTAAAATAACTGCACCAACGGAGGTGACTCACTGTCACTGTCACCACTGCTGAAACCACCACCCACTGCCTCACTGTGCTCACATCCACTGCTTGGTCCCCAGAAACACACAGCAAGCATTAAGGAATGTCAGTGGGTGCCATTTTTTTCTGCATGGAGGAATTCAGTGACACACTTTTACTTCATACACACTTCCATGTCAGATGCCATTTTTCAGACTGCTCCTCTGCTGCCATCTGTCATGCAGCAACAACATGAAAGGGAATAAAGGCGGGAAGGTTAAACCTCTACTGCCATATCAGCAACATCTGCCTCTGCCATCACAGGCCAGCATAATAAAACAGGAAGCATTACTTTCAGAGTAGACATCGTATTTTATAGTGTCTATTAACTTTTTCCAACTGCTTTTTCAAAAAGAAATGGAGTGGCTCTCCACACTGAAGGCAGGAAATTAGAAACAATCAAATAAAGATCTTGTCTAGAGTCTAAGCTTGCTTTTTTTAGAGGCCAGATCACAAGTTTTGATCCCTCTAACTACAGAGATTAACGCTGATGATAGCTATCTGAACAAAAAGCATCACAATTCCAGCTGCCACTCTGTCTAGGAGTTAATGGACATTTCTTTCTTGAGAGCACCAGGTATATCATCTTTTCTTAAAAAGAGACATGCAATCAAATTGTACCATGGATTCTATTACTGTAAAGAGTCTTATCTGGAGCCATCTTAAGAACATAGACCAGGAAAGGAAAAAGTGCAAACCAATAAAACAAACAGCTCTAGTACAGTACTGCACTCTCTCAGAATGTACCAGTTCTTCTTCAGAAAAAAATAAAATTATAGTCTACAGTTCATGTGCACAAATCCTGCAGTACAAGTTCACCTTTTTAAAGATAGCTGAGAAATCTGTACAGTAGGATGTACCAGTCTTAAGGGTGATATGCAGAGGCCTTCCAAGAACATGTGATGCAAAAATATCTAAGCAGGTATACAGATGCTCCCTTGAAAGCTAAAATCTTCTTGACACCGTTAAAAAAAATAATTAATTAAAAGAAATGCATCCGACATTTACTCATCTGCAAAAGATACGCTGATTCAAAACTGCTAACTGCAGTCACTAGAAAGAAAAAGAATGCAGAACAGCAGTGTTACCTTTCTTGTCATCGGCACATTCCAGAGCCTGAATGAATTCATTCTCCAGCAGCCATGCTATACAAGCCTCAATAGGTCCTCTCTGCACTTTGTCTTGTTCTTTCTCATTTTCTCGCATGTTGTCTTTCAAGCTGGATGCAAGAAGAGTGCAAGAGGCATAGGTCTGCACATCATCTGGAGTGCTGGCAACTCCACTCACAATGATCTGTTGAAGGAAATGACTTGTTCATCTTGTCAGAGAAACAGCAAGATAGAACATCAGATCTGAAAAAGACCAATCCATCGCCTAACCGAATTTTAAAGAACCATTACAAGAAAAGAACACAAGCCAAATCAACTGCCAACCTTTAAGAATACCTCCTGGCAAAAAGTTAGACACTTTATCAAGAAGTAAAAAGACTAAGTTGTGGTGAAGGATTAATTATAAACCCTTATCCTAGTATTTTGAAAGTGAACATAAACAGAGTAGCAATTGAGAACTGAAACTAGATATAGGCATTTTGCTTAGATCATGTTATGGTATGTATTTATCCATCTATTATTTGTTTTTCACATAACTACTTTTTCCTTGTGGGTCACTTACCTGTGTGCAACTTCCTTGAGACAGAAAGGTATTTCACTAAAAGCTCTCTTTCATGATTTCAGAGGATTTATTTCTGTAATAAAGTGCTCCCACCAGAAAGGAGGACATCTTATATAGTTCTCATGTAGAAATGCACTCAAATTTTGAATGGTCTGGTTAAAATTCTAAAACTATGGAATCGCAAACCAAGCTCTAAGTACAAAGGCTCCTTTCATAAAAGATAGTAGGAAGAGTACATTAAAGAAAATAACTACCTAAGATGTCTAAGTTCAGTTCGAGCCCAAAATCAACTTTGGAAAAGCTGATAAGCTCACCTATGTGAAATAATAAACATTTGTTCCTTTTTACTTTTGTGCAAATCCTACAGAGGAGGGTAGGCTACAAGGAGCAAATGGAGTACCCTGCCTTTTTGTTTACCAATTTTTTTAATGAAGTTTCAATCATTTCTGTGTAAAAGAAGTAGATAATTTTAGGGCTGATATAGGAGAATCTTTAAGGTTCTACAAATGTTATTTAGCCTAATTCAATCTACCAAGCCTCAGGAACTGGTAATATACAAGCATTTCCTGCTAAAGACTGACAGATTATGTGTGAAGGTTAAGAATTACACACACTTCCAACTGCAGTTTAGGTATAAATAAATGAAAAAGCCAAGCTTAACATCTCATTGGAGAGTTCTTAACATACAAAACAAAATGTTCAATATTGCAGCAAGCTGGCAGACTCAAATAATCTTCTTCTGAAGCTGCTTGGATTGACAAAGGAAGAAACAAAAGAAAATGAAAGTGCACGTAAAATATTTGATGGTGTCACAAAATAAACCACTGTGGCAGTGCAGGCAGTGTTCTACTTCCTCTCCACATGTCCTGTACCTCAAGTATTGCTCTTTTCATGCTAGAAGAAACACCTTCCCCTTCTCTTCTAAGCAAACAACTGCAAACAGGCTTGAGAGATCCCTGAAGTAGAGCAGTTCCTTTTGATCTTTCTGATGGCTTGCAAACTAAAATGCTCTCACCTATGCAGGAAGAAAACGAGAAGAAAAAAAACCAAAACATTAATGACCTTATTGCATTTCAGCATTGAAATAGCTACATACAGATCATTGATGACATTACTGGAATGGAAAGCTGCAGGCACTTTTGAAAAAGCTGTGTAAAAAAGATAAAAACCTTTTTGAGGTTTCAAAGAGTGTATGGCCTTTGCTATTTAAGGACTCCAGAGATGCATAATATTTAAGAATTAAAAGCGCAGAGAAGAACAAATTTCAAAGTTTCCTTAGGCAGGCTATGTCAAATCAGCTTTTAAAATCCCCAGGGTTGGGGATTCCATAGACTCTCTGAGCACCTGCTTTGCGGTTGGACTACTCTTACTTCTTGTGGAATTGACTGCAACGATGACACACAGTGGCATCAGTTTTGGTTTTTTTTTCCTTTTCCTGTGTTAAACTGAAAGGATTATTAAGCTGAAAGGATCCTCAAAAGTTAGAATAAAACAGCTACACAGCACTTTGTGTTGTCAACCACGCTCCATTCTCAGAATGAAATAACACCGATTTCAAAGTAATTCAGAATTCCTTTTAAGTTATTAATCTAACTATGCATTCTCTTAACTTTTATAAATGCATATTTGTGTGCATACTAATCTATCTGTATATGCACATACATACCCACACACATAAATTCTTATGTATCCTGGATGGTTTCCACTGAAAGTACATCTGAACATACCTCATCTAACAATGTCTAATAAGGAATTTTGAAGTTAATCCTGAAATTCTATGGGAGACATAAAAAAGGTGAGCTCTGAAAGATCATAGTACAGACCACTAGAGGAAAATGCAGTGGTCACATACAGCCAGGGTTTTCTTCAAACAGGACTATTACAGAGAAACTAGGTAACTAGGTCCCTGAGAGAAATAGCTTTGCCAGTTGTCATAGAATAGATGAATTATTGTATCTGACAAAGAAGAGAGCATTAGATTTGGATTAGCTGAGCAATAAAAACATGTTATTATAAGAAGATTTAAGTGCAGGTAGCCTGAAAACCAAGGTAATTTTGTCAGTGGATATCTTAGTAATATTCGAGGAATGTTAAGTTATGGTAAGACTATAGCCACAATAATGCTACAGTAATAAGCAAATTCAGAGCAAATGAAAATACAACTGCAAAGGCATAGAATAAATACTATAAATGCACTGCAGGTAAGTAACCATATGCAACATATTTAGTTGCATAAACTAAATAAATGAATATAAACTACATAAACGAACCGAAGGGTGAAAGAAATGCTTAGAGGATGTCACTTTGGAATTCACTTATTCTAACACGTGAAACTTCTGACAAGTGTTGACCCTATAACTTTTGCCAGTGTTGAGAGAGGCAATATAACAAACTTCCTGTAAGCAATTTCCTGTAAGCAATTTTGCAAAATCATAGCTTATTTTGATTTTAGCAATAAAGAATACCAACTCATTTCATATTTAGGTTCTGATGCGACCTAGAATTCTCTGGGATAACTTTGACACCTCAGCATGATAAATGCAACAAAAATGGATATTCACATTATTTGATAGTCACTCAAGATTTGGGTGGAACCCTTCCTCAAAGTGTCACTTTGAACTTGTCAAGTCACTGTCTTGAAAGTCACTGTGAACTTGAAACAAATAACTGCAACTTAGAAAACAATTTTAAAAAATAAAAGAAGGAACTGAGCTTCTATAAGATGCCTCACTAAACATTTCAGATGAAAGTAGAAGTCTAGGTTAGAACCAGATTCAATAAACACCAGACTACTGGCTAGCTAGGCAAAAAAATACTCAATTAAAAACAGTTCAAGTTGGACATTCGGAAAAAAATTACTCTCTGAAAGAGTGCTAGGCACTGGAATGGGCTGCCCAGGGAGGTGGTGGAATCATCATCCCTGGAGGTGTTCCAGTAACATCTAGATGTTGTACTAAGGGACAAGGTTTAGTGGCGAAATCTTGGTGGTAGGTGGACGTAAGGACCAGATGACATTGGAGGAGGTCTTTTCCTACCTTGGTGACTCTGTGAGAAAAAGATTGCATTATGTTTTACCTAATTTTACCTAAACATCTAATTTTGCACATGCTGCTCATTCAACATATCTCTACCTGTAAGTGGAAAAGAAAGAAATATGTAACCTGGTTTCTAGTTTTGTTCACCAGTAAAACTTTACCAACAACTTCCTGGACAGATTCTCCCCTCTGATTACTACCCTTTACTGATAGTTCTGGCTGGCAGTGATGAATTTGCTGAGAGAAGCCTAAGGACTATCAAAAGGGACCTCACAGGATTAGGAGGGCTAGTTGTTGTTGCAGGAGTACAGAGTACAGCATATCCCTTCAGTGGCATGGAGGGATACCGAGAGCACCAGAAAAACCCATCTGATGAATACATAGCCTCTCAATACATAGTTGAGAGGCTGGTACCACCACAGGAATTTCGGGTTTTTCTGAACATGGGGCAGTTCACTCAGCACCAGGCCTGATGGCTACAGATGGGTCTCAAAGAGGGAAACAGATCCTAGACTAGAAGCTGGCAGAGCTCATTGAGAGGGCTTTAAACTAGGTATGAAGAAGGAAGGGGATGAAGCAAGGCTCACTAGAGGTGAGCCTAGGGGAGCAATGTCAGGACGGTGGATGAGGCCAATGGCTCAGCTGAAGTGCATCTATGCCAGTGCTCACAGAGTGGGAAACAAACAGGAGCCGGAAGCCGCTGTGTGGCAGGCAAATTATGATTTAGTTACCATTATTGAAACATGGTGGGTTTGCTCCTGCAAGTGGAGTACTGCAGTAGATGGCTATAAGCTCTTCAGAAGGATAGGCAAGGAAGAAGGGGCAATGGCTTGGCTCTCTATGTTAGAGTATATCTCAGTGTTGTAGTGGTTGGGGAATGCTAAGATCGAGCTTTTTTGGATAAGGATCAGGGGGAGGGCCAACAAGGCAGACATCCAGGTGAGGGTCTGTTATATATTGCCTAACCAGGATGAAGAGACAGACAAGGCATTCTACAAGCAGCTGGCAGAAGTTGCACAATTGCCTGCAGTTGTTCTCATGGGAGGCTTCAACTTCCCTAATATATGCTGGAAATACAATACAGCCCAGAGGAAGCAGTCTAGGACAGGCATGTCCAACCCACAACCTGTAAGCTGCAAGCAGCCCAGCTCAGCCTGCAATTTAGCCCGCCCCCTGGCAGCAGCTCTTCCCTGCTGAGCAGGTACCCATCGCTCATACCAACCAAATATCAGTGTGCAATCAGCTCTGCCTAGGCTGTAACCAAGACACAGGGACTACAGTCCGTTTTGATACATTGGCTAAACAGTCCTGTGAACAATGAAGAATACGTGGCCTTGCTTCCCGTTTTGATACAGGAATTTGAGAATAAGCTTCAAGATTGCCAAATTTAATCAACTTTCGTTTGTAACTCCATTTTCATTTGACATATTTTACCTGCAAGTTTTAAATGGAATGCATAGAGTTGCAATCAGATATTCAACTGAAAAGTTTGATCATGTCTTTTTCCAGACTTTTATAAGCCCTAAATTACTAGAGAAAAAGTATCCATCAGTTCATAGTCACAGCTTATTCATGACATTGCTTTTTGGCAGTGCATACATTTGTGAACAGCTGTCAAAGGAAAAAGTACAGGAAGAGTAAAATCTCAACCAAAATTGTTGATGAACACCTTTGAACTCACTAAGAACTGCAACAACTGCCATCATATTGGAACAGGCTGTCCAAGGAAGTGGTGGAGTCACTGTCCCTGGAGTTGTTTAAAGAAAGGATTGACGTAGTACTTGGGGACATGGTTTAACATCCAATATTGGTCGTAGGTAGGCAGTCGGACTAGATGATCACAGAGGTCTTTTCTTTTCCAACCTTCATGATTCTATGATTCTATAATAATGAACATCTTATTTCACTTTAGAAACATGACACTTGATGAATGCAAAAATAACTCAATTTCAATTTCTAAAACAATGTTTTTAAATTTCCATCCTATCACATCTCATATTTTCAGCTGGCATGGAATTGTTTTCTTCAGAGTATCTCGTATGATGTTATGTTTTGCTTCTAGGAGAAAAACAATACTGAGAAACACACCGACGTTTATAGTTACTGCTAAGCAGTGTTGTACAAGAGCTAAGGCCATTCTCAGCGAAGGGCCCAAGGAGATGGAAGGAAACAGAAGTAGGACAGCTGAGTTAAGATGTATTCCATACCATATGATATTAAGCAGACGGAGTTTAGAAGGGGGTGGGAGTTTATCTCACTCTTCCATTGCTCAGGGGTCTAGCTGGTCAGGAGGTGGTGAGCAATTGCTTGTGTATCAGTTGTTATATATATATATATATATAAATATGTATGTTATAATCATTATCCTTTTCTTTAACTTAGTAAATAATTAAATCTCAACCCATGGGTTCTACTTTTTTTTTTTTTCCAGTTCTTTCCCTGATCCCACTGGGAAGGTGGGGAGTGAGCAAACAACAGTGTGGTGCTAAGCCACCTGCCAAGTTAAAGCACAGCATCAGGAAAAAAATACCTCTGAGACAATAAATACTAAAATGTTTGGGAGAGGGGGACCTTCATCCCAGTAGAAATTATCTTCTGTCTGTCAGAAGAATTCTTAACCACATATGGCACTTTTTTCCAGCTGAAGTTGCTGCCTTCCAGTCTTATTCAGTGGAAGAGTAGCAGCTGGTAATGTAGCTTTATGTTCTCGTTCAGAACGCCACATGGAATGGGAAAAAATGGTACATTCATGAAGCTCATCAGCATAATATCAACTGCTTACTGTGCAAAACAGACACACCAGAACTGTCAGAAAAAGGATACTAATTATCGTAAATTGAAGGGGAAAAAATAAATAAAGTAATTTCACACCTGCCAGCTATTTTCAAATGACAAAGTCTGGAAAAATTCAAAGTACAACATGCAGCTGCCTTTTTCTTTAATATACAGAGATAGCTCATTGAGAAATAGGTTGCAAAATGCTGTGTTGCTATGCTACTTTAGCAAAAATAGAAAGTTAAATATAAGAACTGTTTGCTTACACAGGGCTCCAGCAAGCACCAATCAAACCATCAGCAGGGCAAATCTCACTTCCTGCTTCTGCTGAACTTCATATTTACCACTGTGTTTATATTCATATAATGCAATTTTTTCAAATGGCATCCAGGAAATTTTGTTTTTTTCCATCACAAATTAAAATAGCAGGCAGGATTATTTTGTTGAGCATCAATTACTGTCACTGTTTTCATGAAGACAACATCTTATCTATGAACAACTGTTCAAATTTCCCCGTCTCTCTGTTGCATTACTACTTTCAACATGCACAAAAAATATTGTTAAATTTAGAGGAAGTTTAATAAAGTCAAATCAGAACTTCAGACAACAAGAGTAGTTGCAGACTTCCTTAAATTTTAGCCATGCCTAATGGCAGTTTACTTGAAATTTTCTCGCTGAAACTGTAAATGTTTTAGTGAACAGACTGTGCATCTCAGAATTAAGACAAATGAACAGAGCTTTAGAAAAAAAACAAGAATGCAAAGAAGAAAATACTCCATTCTTAGAATAACTGACATGTAAATAACAAGGTCAACTTTATGCAGTGGAAAGAATCCTCTGGGAATTACAATTTTTACTCCATTAATACCAAACAAATTCATCTTGTTTAGCTTAATCGTACTGAATAACAAAGAAATTCATCACTATTAGTCAGTAATTGTGAAGCACTGCCCTGGATTTAATCAGGTTAACGCTGCTCTTAGACAATGTTAATAAAGTCTCTGCTTACCCTCTGTATCTACTCCTTTCCTGCCAGCCCTTCCAGCCATCTGTTTGTAAGTGAGAACATCCAGCAGTGTGCCACCAAACATAGGAGTTCGTATAATTACTCTGCGTGCAGGCAAATTCACTCCAGAGGAGAGTGTGGAGGTTGCTGCTAGAACTCTAATCATGCCCTGGCGAAAGGCTCCTTCAATGATGTCCCGTTCATCAAATGTAAGACCTGAAGAAAGATGATGTTTTGCGAACCCAGTAATGAAGGAATTGGATTAAAGAGCTAATGTTATTAGTCAAACAAGAGGAAGAATAAACAAAGTCAATGAACATTTGCCATTCATTGTTAGAAACAAGAAATGCAACACTACCTAAGTTAATTTATTTCATAACATAACTGAAACAAAATTTCCACAAACCTTTCTTTAGTTCATTGACAAAAAATGGTTATAAACTAGCTTTCCTAAGGCATTTGTACACATTGCAGCAAGAGGAACAATTTACTACATATTTACATGTATTGCAAGAAAATAAATAAGGAAAATACATATGGAAATGCAATGAAAAGAAGGAAACTGGCTGTAACTCAGAGCAAGAAATTAGGATTCAGTCATTTGCTGGAATCCTGCATCCTGTAATCCTTCGTCATCATTTCCATTCTAGGTTACAGATCTAATATGTATCTTTCTACATTTCCTCCAGAGTTTTGGTCCAAGTTTAGTCTTCAGAAGAAAAAAATTCACACTCTATAAGCATTTTGAGTTATGTCCCATACATATTCAATGCCATAGATACTCTTCTATCTTCCACAGTTGATACTTTCCCTCAGTAAATCGGCAGGTTACGTGTACTCTTAAAGGCAAGAAATAAAAGATCCTGCCAGAAGCCTTGGTTGCACTCTCATTTTATTTTGATTTTCATAGTTAGACTTCTTCTATTTACTCATCTATTTCATTACTAAGTTGAGAAAAATTGCTCTGAAATACCACAGCTCCTTTAGGAAGAATCTGAAAATCTGTGGGCTGCGAATTGGTTAATTTTCCAGGTGTTCCATATAAATTTTTATGTTGCATCTAGAAAGTTGATGTTAACTAACACAACAGAGAAGAAATTTATCATAAATATTAGAGAGTTAAGTCTTTGTCCACAATAAAAGAATTTCAAATTTACCTCTTACTGTACGCTAATTCAGTCATTAGCTACAGAAAGCTTCAAAAAGAAACTGGTAAACTGCTGGTAACTACAGCAGTAAGAACACATATGATTTGACCTTTACAGAACTCAAGACCTAGATATTCAAGAATACCTGCATGATGAAATGCCACTCCCCATGGTAAAGTACGTTGCAGCACAGAGTCCAGACCTGAGAGAGAGCGCCTTAGCTGATCCAGGACCTCATCTATACCTTCTCTGTCCACAACAACTGGGGAAAGGGATGAGTTTTTTGAAGAACCTTGAGAGAGAAAATATTTTTAGTTTCTACTAAAATTAATTTGTATTAAAGCTACTGCACATACTACTATAGTCTACTATTAAATACTTTTGTCTTACTTTCTGCCTGCTGCAAACTGTAGAATTCCCTGGCAATGATGTCTGCCAGCTTCTCACACCAATTCTTGGATGGGCAGAAAAGCAGGACTGAATGGCCATCACAAACAGTCTCATAGCACAGGCTCACAACATGGTCTTCATCTCCCTGAATTGAGATAAAATATTTTCAGCTCACTCTGACATTGTACAGGGTCTGTAAATGCTGTCAATGCTCAGCGTTACAGTAGGAATCTTCTATGAAAAATTGGAAAGAGGAGCAAAGAGGAAGGAGTGCTGTCATTTTAGTTTCTGTTTTGCTTTAGGAAGTCTAGACTCTAGGATGATTATATTGTTGATGATAGCCCTAGACCTAACCATAAACAAATCTAAGGCTTTACATCCTGCTTTCACAAATTCATTTCTGATCAAAGGCCACACAGTGCACAGAAAGTCACTGCAATTACCACGTCACAGCTAACATCAGTGGGAAAGAAAAGGTGCAGATAACATAGGGATATATTGTATGCTGACATCTTTAAGGACAAGAAACGGCCTGGTTTTCACAACAAACAATTTAAAGATACCTCTCAATTTCCCTGTGGACTTCTAAAGCCAATGGATAGAAAAAAAGCTCTGCCAGACAAGACTGCTTTAAACTTCAAAAGAGTTCTGAGGGAAAACATCCCTCTACAGTAACAAAGAAAGAAGACTTAACAATTTGGCTGGCTGAACTAAAAGCATCCCCAAAAAGATGCATGCTGTAAGCGCCATTGACCAAAGAATGTGGGTATATATATGGATGTGCACTGAAAACCCTACTGTTCACAGCCTGCCTTTTTCATCATAAGTCTGCAGGAGAGTTCCTGCAACAAACTGCTCGGCTTGGCTAAGCCAGGTTGCTTCCCAGAAAGCAGGACATTGGAGAAAAAGGTAGGAGTAAAGAAAGAAATAAAAGCACTGAAATGTAAGTGAAAATAGGGCAACAAAGCCAAGAACTGTACATAATTGTCAAAAGTTCAATCAAGATTCATTCAAATTCAGCAGAAGTGGTGAGATCATCAAATGTCCTGGGCATCAAAGTGGGCTAGGACAGGCAAGTTTGAAGGTCCAGCACCCAAGAGGATTGCCTAGTCTTATGAAAGAAGCTAACTCCCCTAAAGTGTTGAGTCACAAGCCTAGTTTAGTCCTTTCCTCAATTCAGCACCCATCCAAAACAAGTACATAAAAGAATATCTAAGATGGAAATGTAACATCACATTCTCGGTATGAACATATAAAAATAAGCTTTCAGATACTCTTGTCAGAAACACTTCATTTATTTTTTCTTTTTTGAAGACCCACCATGCTATTGGTGCTTGCACTCAAGAGAGCGTGAGTGCTTTCAAGACACTGCTGTCATTTAGCCCATCTTGTCCAACTACCCCACCAGTATTTACACACAGCAGCTCAAAGGACTGGGAGGAGAATTCACAGTTCAAAGACTTCGAATCTACAAGTAGGAAATGCACATTTCTAATCCATTTGGTTCTTCCAAATCATTATACTCATTACCCCTTTTTTTCAGTGCATAGAAATAGTAAATACTAAAAAGAGATTCAGAAGAATTAGGGTGAACATCCACCTTATAATCATTGACAAAAATAAATCATTCAGCAGTTTAACATAAGCAGGTGCAACACAATATTTAAAGAAAATATATTTACCCAATGGTTAATGCAAATTTATTGGGCTCACTAGGAAATATTTATCTTAGTCTATGAAAATTAAGTCAATTTCAGGACACAATGTATAGGGGTGGCTAAGAGGGAGAACCAAGCTTGCTATATCTGTCAAGTGTTTAGAAACAAGATCTAACTTCTTCAAATCTAACTTCAAGTCAGATTCAAGAAACCTCAAGAAGTTCATGACTATTTGTTTGGTTAATCAGTAAGGGACAAAAATGTAATAGATTTTTCCCTTAGTGTAAGCATGCAATCTATAAAATAAACAACAAAGTTGGGAATATTAAATATTCAAAAAAATTAAAAACATACCAGTAGCTGTCTTTTTAACTTCAGCTATAGAAAAAGTCCTATGCCAAAAGCCACTGCTTTTGTGTTTTGTTACCTTCAGTTGAAGTTTGGGCTGGAATTCTCGCACCAAATTCATGGAAGAGTCATAAATGCTGTTGCCAATTTTCACCCACTCCTTGAGGGGCACAGGACGAAAATCTGTACAGTACAATTCCGCATCTAACCATGAGGCTAGGAGTCCTAAGTTAGGGAGGGTAGCACTCATGCCCACTACCTGTATTCCTCCAAAACCGGGACTTGTCATCTTTGCCTTTCTGGAAGCAGTTAAAGAAATTGAAAGTTAGTTACAAGACAAGCTACTCTTCTGAAAAATAGAATTCAGAAAAAAAATGAACCCTATCCATTTCCTTTAAGGGCCTAAAGGACAAAGCTATTTTTATAAGCTTCTTGGAAAAGATAGAAGTCATGCTATACTCTTAACAAACACACTGAAAAGATACGCATTCATTGATTTTTATCATTTTGAATCCAAACTACGCTTCTTTAAGCAACAGCAGCATGAACTGCATATTTGGAGAAACTGAAAATAAACAAACCAACTATTCCCTTACAATTAACAAGAGCATTGAAATAAGTGAAGCCCAGTCTCCACTGCAGTCTTTCTACACTTAAATGTCTTAATTAAGACACTTCAATTTGTTTTAATTTCAGGACAAATAACACTAGACTAAGGTCTTCCTAGAGTTTGGAACCAAAGCCCTTAGTTCAGCAAAGAAGAAAGCAGCTTCAGTTCTCAAAGTACTGATCAATAGCTTCCACTAAAATCAGTGTGAAGTAATGAATTCATAACAGACATGAAAACACAAACCATTAATTTAGATACCCAAATGTATATTGTAATGATCATTATGTGTTTTTTTTTATGCTCCTACATAAAGCCTACATTTTAAAACTACTTGTTTGTACTGTCCATCTACACTATTAGCAACAAAATGAGACTTTAAAAAACTAAAAATGTCTGAGAAATCAGTGTGAGCTCAGAGACAGCCTGAAACTGGTAAACCTGGAAATGACAAGACAGAGGAAACAAGACTACCCAGCAGCAAGAGTAAAAAAGCAAGACAGAAATAAGGAAGACATGGAGAAAAAGACTCTTATCCAAGCTCTTCTTGCATTTGCTACATCACATAGGTTGCCTATTTCTCCTCCAGAGCAACTTTTGACCATAAAGGATTTAACAAAAAAAAAAAAATCCAGTTCCAAAGCATTCTTTTTCACTGGAGGGAGAGAAAAATTTGCTGCAGAAATTTGTTTTGCAAAAGCTTCACTTAGAAGCAAGGGCACTGATGCTGACAGTGGCCACCAGAGAACATTTCTTTTGGTGCAATGACACAGATTCATACTTCAGTGGGACATCCAATTAACCGTTTAAAAAGTTCTTAAAAGCACTGGTCATTCTGATAACAGGTCGGGCTGGACTGTGTTTAAAAACTTTGAATAAATGGGCTCCCATTAAAAATTAAAAGCACAAAAATAAAATAAACAGAAAAAGGTTGCTTCCTTCCTGTCAGCAAGTGGCATGGGGGACCACTGTCTACTTGGCCACGACAGAGATGAAGGAGCTGAGCCTCAGTGCCTATGTGGCGAAAGCTGAAGTACTGCGTCTTCCCAAGAACATTCCTTGATGCATCTGTCTTTTTTTCCCTGACAGATATTTTTTCCTTCCTAGTTCTTCAATGCAAGGGAGGAAATAAAGAGTGGTCTTGCATCCATCCTGCACATGCAAGACAAGACAAGGGAAATAAAGTGCCAAAGCCACTTATGCTGATCTTAAGTATAGAGGCCTCCAGAATAAGAAAAATGTCAGAAATGCTTCAATCCAGGGCACTGCTGGATACTGGAAATCAGCAAGGGAAATGCTGTCTAGATGATCCAGCTGGGTGCCAGGTGTCAAAAAAGCAGCTACTCTAGAACTAACGAGGTACTGTAGGCTTACTCTAGAACTAGTATGACTCACAAGACAGGAAGCAGCTGTGAAAAGCTGGCAAAATCTGAGTTTCAGTGTGCAGCAAACACTTGATTTTAACTCTACTGTCAGCTTAACTAGTACAGATTAAGAAGTTGCGTACAACATTTTCTCCATTTGCTTTTGTCTAGGAAAAATATTACAAGAAATCCTAAGTCTGTTTTGTTATTTTGTGGTTTGTTGTTGGTTTTGTTTGTTGTTTTTTTTTTAATAAACAGGATTAAAAAAACTGTAAAGGAAAGCTTCACCTTCTTTCTTTTCCTGAGAGAATGACTCCCATGGTAGCACACAAATTAAAAACCATGAGGAAAAGAAGCTTTGTCTACAAGAGCAGGACCCTGGAGAGGCAATATGATGAGATTTTAATAACCAAAGTAGTCTGAGTCACATAAAAGCCCTGGAGCTAACCCAAATTCCCAATTATTCAGAGAACAAAATATTTAAGCCACCCGTAATTTAGCATTATAAGGCAAACATCCTGGTCTACCCACCTTTTTGCAGCTTTCTCTGTAATGTATCGAACTTTGGTCAGAAGGAGTTCCAACAGATATCCTCGATGAGAGTCTCCAAGCATATGCAACTCATCCACAACCACCACTCCTAATAATGAGAAGCACTTAAGTTATAATTAACAAACATCCAAACTATCGACAGCTTCAATCCTTTCATATTTCACATGATTAACCGAAATTCCATAACATTTGAAAGACAGGTAAAAATACCGGAAAAAATATTGTCTGAGAAGCTTTCTGAGTATCAGCGTCCAGAGATAACAGGGCAGATAAGGATCTCCCCAGGGGACAAAACACAGGGCCACTACATCTCGGCCACTTAGTGCACCTTCTGCATATATCCCAACTTGCCAAAGCTTGCTCCTTTTCTGAGCAGATGACAGTGCCACAGGAACGTGGGAGAGGCTGAAGAAAGACTGTTCAGCTTTTTTGTTGTTCTTTGTTTGTTTGTTTTTAAAAAGGGACAGGTTATAGAGGACCTCAGGCTTCATTAGTTCTACTGCTGTGGAGCTTTTCTTTCTTCTGTGGCAGAGCTATATAATATCTTCCTGGTACAACTATAATAGCAGGAGCTCAAGGGCAAATGTGACCTTGTATTATCTACTTCAATGCTATTTTCTTTCTCATTCTTTTTCTCCTTCCTACATACGTTCCCTCTCTCTCTCTGTTTTCTCCTCCCTTTTCTTTCAAGCCACTTAAGTTAGCAGAGCACTGCTGTGCTTCAGTAGTCTCTTTTACAAACTCCCACCCAGCCAGCCACTCTGTCTTCCTCTACTTCCTCTATTTGCTGCTTGCTTGTAAAATTCCTCACTCACTGGTCAAAAAATGGACAATTATTCAGGTACCAGACAAAGCTGTCCTTGCTTTCCCATACAGCAGTCCAACTAAATTCTTCCAGCAATTGAGACAGGACAGCATAATAAGTTATCTACCAAAGCAAAATTCACACAAGCTACCCTTCCAGGTTTTGTGTCAAGAAGCAGCATTTTTTGCTTCCTAAAACAAATATAACACATTAGAGGACAAAACCTACAGGACAAAACACAGGCCATGTCGCTATTTTTCTACACTTTCTATTCCTTCTATTGCTACTTAGCTATAAAAAAAACATCAAAACCCACACCAAACCTGTGTTGTATGCTTCCCTAGCAGTGTCTAAGCTGGTGAGACCTGGCTGTCACACACACATGGCTCCTCTCTTTGAGCAGTAGTCAGAATGCACTCACTGGGATGACATAGCGGGAGCTATCACATAAATAGTATTTTTCACAAGGCTGTTCTCAGTTTAAAATGGAACTGCAGTCAAGGAAAACTACAGCTCCCAGCATTCTACGGCATTTTCTACTCACCAGTAAGCTCAGGAGTGCAAATGGGGCCATAATTTCATCGTTCTGCATTACTACTGAAATGAGACTACCCGCAGTTTCCGCTTTCTGCCTGCAAATTAGGTGTCCCCAGACAGATTGCTGACCACAAAAAATGCTAGAAGTACCCGAGAAATCTCACACGGCATTATTCTACGATAACTAGACTACTTCTGGCCCAAATTCATTTCAAAGTTCTTAATGACAGGCAGGATTTGATTCTCTTTTTCCTTTCAAATACAAAGAAGGTAGAAATTTTTTAATCTCAAGTTTAAATTCAGAAACAACTTTGCTAACACAACTGCACATTACAAATCTATTCCCAGATTCTTCTCTATTCTGCTCTCCTAAAAATGTCTTTAGCACCAGTACCAAGAGTCTGAACGACAACAAGAATGGCATTTCTTGTGTATCTGGATTTCCAAAACTGTCATATGTTGTATAATAATTATCAACATGAAAATGCTTTTAACTGCTTCATACAGCAAAGAGAGCTCTGCCAGGAAGGGGATTTGAATATCTCTCAACAGCTTCCAAAGGCAATGTGAGCTATCAGCAGGGGGCTGACACCAACAAAAGGAACAGTTTGAACTGAAGATGGAACCTGGCCAGAACTGCAGTCATCTCTCAATAACTCATCTCAAAGATAAAACACCCTTGTTATGAAGTGGTCTAAATTTAGAATTAATTAGAAGGCATCATGCAACCTTGCAGTATTAGACAAGCTTACTTTAGGTGATAGTTAAAAAGGCATTTTCAGCTCATGTCTGTATTTTGCAATTTTTATGAAGATGTATCTCCAAATAGAAAAAGAAGTTGATTCGTTAAAGTTTTTTTTTTTTTTAATTAAATATTAATTCAAAAATTGCTTTCAAGTAAATACGTAAGGAAAAAACATTCTTATTTCAGGTGTAGTCATGCTGGGACGCAAGGGAAACAGAGGGTTGCAGCAGAGGTGTTTCCAAATGGTGAACGAAAAATATCACACTTTAGAGCTATCAGTGCTGGGGACACAACATTGAAACTCAGATTTTGCATTCACTTCTCTGGTTATACTGCTTTGTGAGAAGAATGTACCTGAAGAGTCATGTAACTCTTGGTACTTGGAAATATATGACTCTTCTCAGGCACATTCTTCTTACAGAGTACCAAAATTTGTGGTGATAGAATGGAGGTGCCAACAAAAGGAATTTGGCATGTCTCCTGCTTCTGAAAGATGCTAGCATTAAACAATACATTTTAGTACTGGTTATGCTTACAAAGTACACAAGCCAACATAAATAAGGATGTTAGAACCATGCTCTTTGCCTCATGCTGGTAGTGCAGCTTGGACAGCGTGGTGACCTATCACCAAATTAACTCTATTTAAAACAAACAAAAAGAAAAAAAAATCCTTAACTAAGTAGCACACTTTGAGCCATATATTAAAATCAGTAACTGCACGATTATCAGTTCTCTTGCTAGGGAAGGGATGAAGACATGCATTTGAGAACTGGGTCAGATTGCAGCAGCTTCAATTCAAATGATTTAAAAATACAGCACAGCCATAGTCATCTACTGTGAACTCTCTGTGAGTTCACAGTGATCCAGCCCCCTGTAGTCCTGGTACGAATGTGCTATCTCATGATCTCATACTCCTACAAAATCTGCAAGGCTTTCTTTCCCTTATTGTCTGTTGTGTTTAAAAAACTTTTCTCAAGAAGATTAGGGTGCCAGATGAACACGGAACAGTAATTCTTTAAGTAGAAGGTCTCATACTAGCTTGGTAGCCATCTATTTTTCCAGTTTTTGTATTTCATAAATAGCAGCCAACTATGTTACAGGCCAGAGCAAAGATAGGAGGGAGTACTGTATAAAATATCACTAGGTATAGTTTTACTGAGCAGACAATCAAATAGAAGAACAAATTTCTAATTGGTCTAGGAAAACACATCTCTCTCCAAGTGCACATATTGGTCTTCCAGGTTTTATATCTCCTCCCAAGCACTAAATGAGTACCAACATTATTTAGTGGCTGTCAGTGCCATGGTGACCCAGAAGTCTACGCTACAAAGACAGAGAGATTTTGAGTATACTACAAGAGAGAAATGAGTGTGTCACAGCCCATTTAGTCACCATGCCTACCCAGAGGATCTCTACATATTCAATATTTAGACTCCAATGAGCAATTAACTTAATTCCTCCTCTTCCTCAAACTAACTGAAGACATACCATTGATGGCATATACGCAATCTTTGTCCCAAACAAACAAAAAGTTCTTGGACGTAAATGTATTTCAGAATTTTAACTCAATTTCATGAATTAGAAGACACTTTCTAGCTATGAGAATCACTGGTTATTGAAAACAATCCCTACCCACAGACTGTTTTCCATACCAGACAAAATAAAGCTGCAGTTATACCAATAGACCCTCCTGCCACTGGACTACACAGAATAGCCCAGACTGGATTCCTAAATCCAAATTAGAGATGCTTTGAAGGAATTAAAAATGCTCAGATTTCCTGTACATCATGCCTGTCACACAGGGAACTGAGTAAACACAAACTATCTCATGAATTAACATGTATTCAGATTATGTAAAAAACCCCATCCCTTGGCAGTCAGGCCTTAGCATTTTACCCAGTGAGTCCATTTGGTTTTCTTCTATTAGCCTATTGATTAGACCATTGGCTTTCTCAATGGTGCAGACAGCAACATCCAGTGAAGAGAAACGTCCAGCAGGAGAGCTGCTTCCCATGTAGCCTTCAACTCTCACATCCACCTCCTGAAATAGGGCCTGTTTTCCAAAGGATACAGAATGTTGTGCCAAGGTTATAAATCTGAATTCTGACTGACACTCGCTGGAATTACTTAAAGTCTATGCATGCTACAGCCACGATCCCTAACACTTTTAATGTCAACAAATCAAATTAAAACCATAGCTCAGACAGTTACTGCTCCTTATCCCACGCTCCACTGTCATTTGTATTTATTCCCAGAGCAGAAGCCAAACAATACATATTACATTATTATGTAAACATAACTGAGATGGAGAACACTTCATCATATAAAAGCATAATTTACCATTAAGGAAGTTAGAGAGCACACAGTACAACAGTTCATAATATCAGTTGTACAAAGAAGCCTCACTCTTGAAAAAATATGGAGCAAAAGCCAAATGTCAGGCCCCAAATACAGAAACATCACATCTCCCAGCTTAAAGTCAAGGAACAATGACTTCTTTTCTTCCAAGGCACATTCCTGTAATGCCAAAGCTTTGGCATGCTACATGCAGCATTAATAAAAGATATAAATATTTTGAAGCAGATGGGTAGGATATCATACGAATTCAAGTGTGCAGCTAAAACCAAACCACTGGCCAGATGAAGCAGAATACAGTATTGATAGTTTTCCAGCTTCACAAGATTAAAGAAATAGCATTTTTCCATTAACAGTCTCTACAAGGTAGCTTTTGCAATCAGTTGGTATCTTTACCTAGGAAAGGTTACTGTCTAAGTTTAACAAAATCCAAAGTCTCAGACTATTACCAAAAAAAGGCCTGCTGACTTCAATGTTGCCTTTAGTAATTTTTATTACTTTGACACACTAGCTAATGGAAACAATATTTTACATGAAATTCTTTCCCCAAAAACGTACACTATAAAAAGATTGTTTCCATTGTAATGTTGTTTCTAAAACAGCTGAGGTGAGGAAGCTGAAACATAACTACATCCTGTCCAAACATATTTTTAACCAAAGTGAAATCAAAAGCATGAAATTCTGATGTAACACCTCAAAGAAAGCTAAAAAGAAGTTCCTTTCGGATAATGCTAGCACCTTCCCTTCACAGTGTTTTAGACACAATTTCTAATTTGAACATGTCCTTTAAGCTTGAATATTATAAAATCTGCAAATGACCGAAAACAGTAATGCTTTAAAAGTCAGTGCTGAACTATTGAAGTATTTTACTCTATTCCTTATTTTTATTCAAAATTTGCCATTTTGAATAAAAATTTTGAACTCCGAATTTCTTTTTTTTCCAACTTAATCTAAAATTTGATCTCATTCTATCTACAAATTCTTTCTGAAACAACTCTGGGATATTTTTTTCTCTCAAATCCATGAAAACCATTTATTTAAAAAACATGACTCAAGAGCTATAAGCCATACTATCACCTTCCTCGCATGCTACTCACCTGCAGATAACATTTCTTCTCTTTGGCCACAGAGACAAAGGGAAGGATGAAAAGAGCTTTCTTACGAGTCTCTAAGACTCGCTTCAATATGAGCAATTCTGCAACAAGAGTCTTTCCAGCACTGGTAGGAGCTGAAAAAAAATATATATTTTTGTATTAATTTTTAAAGTAATAGAAAAAAAAAATCAAAGAAACAAACATCTTAAAACTAGCACAGAAAACAATAGGAAGCTTGGGGCACGACTCTTCAATTTTCTTCCCTACAACTGCTTTTGCATTTATGCCCAATAATGGGTCAAGATGTCTGCGGAGAATTTCTCTTCTAGTGTCTTCCACTCTGCTTTCACCAAGGCTTGTGCTCTCGTTTCTGCTCCGGAAGCAACAGCAGCTCAGATAAGCTGGGGAGGAAAGGGAAGCTGAGGGGAGAGAAATGAAAAAAGCACTACAATCTCTTGGTTGGAAAGGAGAGCTTAGCCATCAACTCACTGTCCTAGCCTCTCAATAGTCTCACCCAACATCTTCTGGAGCCAAGTGATAAAACTCAAATACAAGCCTCAGAAAAATCATTCTGCCACTCCTCCAAGCTGGTCATGATCCTAGTGCTGATCTGGGCCCAATTTGTTGTAGACATCCCAAACTGTAATTTCCTATGGACTTCTAGCCCACCTGTCCTATCTCCCCTTCTATTCCATGCACCCCAACTACATTAAGAAAAAATGATGGAGGGATTGAAGGAATTAGATAATAAATAAAACATTTCAGAAGTATTTAAATCTGATATGGCTGGTATCATTCAGTTCCTGGTTGCCTAGTCCGTAAAAAAAATAGAGTCTTGACTTCAAATTATCAGTTTCTAAAGGAATAATAACAGAGAAAATGGAAAATAAGTCTCTCTCCACATGTGAAAAGGGGACCATTGAGCCATGTACCTCTTACAGCAGTGGGACAGAAAAGTAAATTTTCTCTTAAGTGGGGCTCTCCAGAATAAAGAGGATGTTGACCTTTTAATCTGCCAGTTCAGCAACATTCTGCAGCAGTACGTTCTTGTGAATGGCACTGGGAAATTTAGGGCCTTTGTTCTGTTATGTTTGCATACCTGAGTAAACCAGGTTCTTCCCTTCCAGAACTTGTCCAAGCATTAGGCACTCCACTTGCCATTCAAACATCTGTACTACTCCCAGACTGTGATATTTCTCCAAGACTGCTTTAGGAAGACCCCAGCTTGCAAGGAGCAACTTGTCTGCTTGATCTTCAGGAACATTTACCTGCTGATATTGCCCTTCGGGAGGAAAACCAAAACAAAATTAGAAACAGTACCGCCCTTGAACGTAAGGTCACTTAGGTAATATACCTAAAGCTCAAACTTCTTTACATCCTCCTTATTATGGGGAAAAGGTAACAAAACATTAACTTTCCTATATTTTTCAATATTTTCCACGTGTTTTATCATTCTTCTCATCTCCTGACATCATCTTCTCAATTTCTCCTCCCATTAGGTTTTCTAGATACAAATAATATCTTTGCCAAACTCTCACTCTGATATCTGTTTTTGAGACAGAATAACCATGACCAAATACAGTCTGGAGCAGAATTTCAGCACTGATTAGCTTAGCAGCATTACGATGTATTTGCCATCTTACCCTTGCTCAGACCATTTCCTTCTTAGATTACCACTACAGAGCCCTCAGTAGCTCTCACAGATTACAGAACTGCCCAGGCTCTTTCTCACTTCATAGAAAAATCTAAATAACTAATGTAAAATAAACAGGCAGCTCAAGCTACTCTGCACAGTTACGTCTGTTTTTCAACGCTGATTAGTATCTTCACCACACTGCCAGTTCCTCTACTTTAATTAAGTTCTTTGCTTCTCATTTCTTGTCTAGATAATTTTGTGCTGGCTACAGACACTGCCTCCTCTGTGGTTCTTTTTCCTAATCATTAAGGAAACTCAAACCTTTTGTCCCTTTCCTCATCTGAGACAGAAAACAGATTTCTGATCCATAGTAATGCCTTCCATGACTACTGAGTTCCCATAGCAGCACTTTGTGAAAGACCTCATCAAATCTACATGAAAAAACAAGTAATCGTGTGTAATGACACTATTGCACCCATTCTTCCAACACCATAGTAAAAAAAATAATAATAATAATCTAAAAAGGGTTTAACACTGTTGTAACAGCATAAGGGCAAACACGATCAGGAAAATACAGGCTGCTTATGCATGCTAGTGTTTACAGACAACGAACAAAAACTGCAGCTACTTTTTTAGGTTAACCTCCAATCTAGCTATCAGTGGTGCATGACCATTCTCCCCTGCACAACTACATAAAAAGGCTGTTACACCTTAGCTCTGAAATAGTTGTTTCACTGTGTACGATCTAAGCACTATGAAATATGAAATAAAGCGTTCGGCATATCCAGAGTGAACAACAGTGTGTTACAAGCAGAACAGGTTTCCATGGTGCATTTAGAAGTGGCCAGATTTCTCTACCCTAAAACGTCACTAGTATGGCAGAATTAGGGTTCATAATAATTTAAAAACAAAACAAACAAATAGATGCATAATTGGATCTCAAGCTTCTCTCCTAATGCTAAAACCAACAAGCCGCCTTTGAAAGACTGCACAGGTAAGGGATGTAATGGCTCTAGTGTTGGAAGAATGCCTTTAGATTAACACTGAATGTGAGTTTGAAAACTTGTGCCTTAGGAAGCTTCAAATTTAAAGCATATGTACGTGAGTGTAATACTGCATCGACCTTTTTTTACCTACTAGAAAAATGCTAAGACAGAGTCAAAAGCAGGATGATGCATGTTGCTGAGTTAGAGCACTGGGATTTAGTTGTGTCTAAAAGAAAGGCTGGATGTCAGGAAAAAGTCCTTCACCATGGAACAGGCTGCCCAGGGCAGTGGGCATGGCTCCAACCTGCTGGAGTTCAAGGAGCTTTTGGACACTGCTCTCAGTCATAGAGTTTGAATTTTGGGTGTTCCTGTGTGGAGCCAGGAGTTGGACTTGATGATCCTTGCAGGTCCCTTCTAAGTTGGGATGTTTTGTGATTTTATAATATGTGTACAGAATTTGGGCTCTGTTGGACACAGGAGTGTTGTGTGTCGAATCTTTTTGAGGAGAGCTGACAAAGCCGCACCTTGCAGCATATAAACACAGCAGGGAGAAGATGCTGCCTGCCTGCAGGAGGCTGGGAGGTGTAAAGAGTTTTAGCAAGAGGTGAAGTTAGGTTAGGAGATGTTGTGTAAAGGCCTTGTACGTAGAAATGAGGTACAAAAAGTCACCGCACATCCCTGCATTTGCAGGAGTCTGTCCGATAACCAGGACCGCGAAACGTGGTGCTTCCCAGTGCAACCTTTCTAGCGGGTGGAATCGTCAACACAGCTGGACAGACTGCGCTGATTGCTGTACTAGGGCAGCACCTAGAGGCCAAGGCCCACTGTTACACGGCGTGCACCAGAAACGAGCCCCGCTTCAGCAGCGTGCGAACAAACCAGCATGCTCTCGCCCTCCTCAGCTAAAGGCCGAACTGCACAGAAAGACCCTTGGATTCACCTTTGTGCGCTGCCAGCCTTTTGGCGCAAACGCGCAACCCAGCCGCGGCAGCTTCCCGCAGGGGTAAACCAGCCCGTGCTTCACACCGGCGGCGCAGGCCCTGCCCGGGCCCACCCGTCTCCCCCCCGCCCTCGCTCCACCCGGGACGTCCCCTCACCCACACGCGGGGCCCCCAGCCCAGCGCACCCCGCCGCCTCTCCTCCTGCGGTCCCGCTACCTGCCGAGCCGCCGCCGGGGCTCCCGCTGCAACGTAGAGAGACCTCGAGGCCGGGCGGGGGGCTGAGCACGACGCGGCAGGGAGCCGCGGGGCCGAGCGGGGCAGCCCGGGCCACCCTGCCACCGGCCGCGCTGCGGAGCCCCGCCGCCGAGGCCGCGGCGACGCCGTTAGCGGTGGCGCCGCCATCTTCCCGCCGCGCCATTCAAACGGCAGCCCCGCCCCGCGGCTCCCCATCCCGGGAGCCCCAGCGGCCGGGTCGGTTCCACGAAGTGTAAACAGCAGAGAAGTACAGAAATAATCGCGTTTCTAAAATGTTTCCTTCTTTAATCAGTCAACACTTAAAGGATGTATCCATCTTGCTACTCTGTAGGTCAACGATTAATCATATCAAAGCGACGAGAGGCGTACTTAAACCCCTGGCTGAGGACTCATAGCTGCAGAAGGCAACTCCAAGGCAGACCGATTTCCTGTATTTGTATGAAAAATACTGAAGAAAATACTTCAGTAAAGTACTAGTCTACATAGTAACAATATATAAATCTATTACACTAGATAAGAAAAAAAACAAAAAGAGCGCTGTTGTTATTTGAAATGGTCACAGCATAGATGTGCTTCACTGCAACGTGTAGTTTTATAACTGAAAAACAAGATATATTATTTCTCTGCCCTTCACTGCACGTGAAGTCATACTTCATGTACTCATTGCAGCTTTAAAAAAAAGCTATTTAACATTAAAAAGAGCTTAAACATTAGTAAAATGAAAATTAAAGGGGAAATCTTATTTTGCTAACCATTTGAACCATCAAAAAATAGCTTATAAAACTTGAAGACTCATTTTTACCAAAGTGCTAATGGGCTAACTAGCAACCAACCGAAGAACTTGGTTCCGTAGGTATGTGCACAGCTGGTTCATTAAGTCTCTGTTTTGTCCTTCAACCCAGTGCATTTCTACTAATACATCATTTGCTTCTTTCTTTACGTTCATTAAACACTTAAAGAGGAAACATCTACTGGTTTCCTTGGGACTCTGTCCTTTTTCAGCTGTTAGATTGCTAGCTTCCTCTGAAGGCTGAGGTCCCTGCTTTGCACCACTGGAACCTTCGTTAAATGATGCTTCTGCCTGCTTTGCTTCTGTCTCCTTCTCCTCCTCCATATGCTCACTAAATTCTTTGGTAGCTGATTCTTCCCTTAGCTCATCATCTGCAGTCAAGTGGACATCCTCATCAGGTGCCACAAGGTCAGTTTTAAAGTCTTCAGTCTTGGATTTTTCACAGTCCAAACTTTTGCTCACACTATTCTGGCTGGTTTTTTCCTCTTCCACTGCTTGCGGCACATCATCAGAAGCTCGAGGAAGTTCTCGTAATTGCCTTTCTCTCTCTCGTTTCTTTCTCCTCAGATGAACCCAGGAGTTTTCAATGGCAGTCACAAACAAGCTAACTTCATCTTTCCCACAAGGAACACGCTTATGCTGAACCTATTGAAGAAGACAGAAGAACTTCAAATTATTCATTCACACACTTTAAGGGAGGATACTGTAACATCTAACACTTAATATTTTACCTTCAAATCAGTAAGAATCTTCTCTATCCAGGCTCTAACAACAGCAATGCCTTCTACAGCATCCCAGCCCATCGCTGCAGCTTTGATGGATAATTCTTTGACTGTAGAAGCCAAGACTGTAAATGTAATTGGTTTTCGAGGTTTTTCTAGTTTTCTTCTCTTAGAGGGAGGTGACTAAAAGAAGAAACAAAAGCAAAGTAACACCAAAAAAATACAATGCTATGCAGTATTAGTGGGATGACTTCTGTACTCACAATACCTATGGATTAACAGCATATCTAAACCACTAAATAGTTGCTCCCATAACCTGTGTTTCACTTTACTCCAAAGAGTTATCAGACAGAAACATCTCGCAGCAGCATAAACTTTACGCTAGTCTGATAAACAGAGTGACTTCATATGTCAGCCAAAAACCTTAGCCAGTTCTTTCAAACTGTTAGCTCTCTGTGCGCTGACAACACGTGGCTGCTCTTGAGAATACAGATCAGGTGCTAATATCCACACTGATTCAAGTTGACTGAAAATATACTTGTAAGATCCTCTAAGTTTGGTTATTGCCTGTACTTATTTTACAGTACAAGTACATGAGGATCAAAAAAATCAACAGTCTCACCTTAAGGTGAACAAGCTCTATTTATGATCATGTTTGGACTTTTTTAAACCATGCCCTGGTTGAGTTCATGATCTCAAGGAACACAAGCCTGGCAAAGAATGGAGTCAGAACCCTAAACTTCAGGAGAGCGAACTTCAGCCTGTTTAAGGAATTGTTGGATGAGGTCTCCTGGGAAGAAGTCCTTAAGAGACAAAGGAGTAGAACAAAGCTGGCTACTCTTGAAAGATGCCTGAGAGTGCAAGAGCTCTCCATCCCTCAGAATAAACAAGCAGAGAACATAGGAAACCAGCATGGCTTGGCGAGGACCTACTGGTCAAACTGAAGGAAAAGAAGGACAAGCACAGGTACTAGAAGTAACGATGTGTCACCTGGGAAGAATACAGGGATGCTGTCTGGACTTGCAGAGATGGGATTAGGAAAGTCAAGGCACAGCTGGAACTGAACTTGATGAGGGACATTCAAATCAACAAGAAGGGATTCTACATTCCACAAGAAAGTACACTGGTCAAAAGAGACAGGCTAAAGAGAG
This sequence comes from Alectoris magna, assembly GCA_030625065.1. Classification (NCBI taxonomy): domain Eukaryota; kingdom Metazoa; phylum Chordata; class Aves; order Galliformes; family Phasianidae; genus Alectoris; species Alectoris magna. Next base: position 117,166,874 of record CM060560.1, read on the forward strand.
CGCACCTCTGCTTTTCTAAATGAGAAAGGAAAACCGAGTACAACAGATACAGGGAAGGCTGAGGTACTCGATGAATTATTTAACTCAGTCTTCACTGGCAGCCAAGATTCTCACATCCATGAACCTGAACCTCCAGGTAGGAACTGGGGGAGTAAACTCTCCCACACTGTAAGGCCAGAGCAAGTCTGAGACTGCATGTGTACAAGTCTATGGGACCAGATGACATGCATCCCAGGGTCCTGAGAGAGCTGGCTGATGTTGTTGCTGAGCTGCTCTCCATCATATTTGAAAAGTCACGGCTATCAGGTGAACTCCCTGGGGACTGGAAAAAGGAAAACAACACTTCTATTTTTAAGAAAGGGAGAAAGGAAGACCTGGGGAACTAGAGGCTGATGAGCCTCACCTCTACGCCTGGGTAGATCATGGAACAGTTCCTCCTGGAAGACATGTTAAGGCTCATGAGGGATGAGCAGGTGATCCAAGACAGCCCGCAAGGTTTCACCAAGGGAAGGTCATGTCTGATCAATATGGTGGCCTTCTAAGATGACATGATGGCATCGGTGGACAAAGGGAAGGCAACTGATGACATCCACCCGGACTTCTGCAAGGCCTTTGACATGATCCCCCACCACTTCCTTATCTCTAAATTGAAGAGAGATGGATTGAAGGGTGGACTATTTGGTGGATAAGGAATTGGTTGGAAGTTCCAATCAGAGGGTTGTGGTCAATGGATCTATATTCAGGTGGAGGCCAGTAATGAGCAGCGTCCCCCAGCAGTCCATCTTGGGTCAGGTACTCTTTTAATGCCTTTATATGCCTTTATCAATGACATAGATAATAAGATTGAGTACACCTTCAGTAAGTTTGCTGATGACACCAAGCTGAGAAACACAGTCGATATAGCAGACGGAAGGGATGCCATCCAGATAGACCTTCATAAACTCAAAAGGTGGGCCCTTGTGAACCTAATGAGGTTCAACAAAGCGAAGTGCAAGGTACTGCATTTGGGTTGAGGTAATCCCAGACATGTATACAAACCGGTAGAAGAACTCCTTAAGAGTACTCCTGCTGAGAAGGACTTAATGGTCATGACTAATGAAAAACTTAACATGAGCCAGTAGTGTATACCTGCAGCCAGGAAGGACAATGGTATCCTGGGTACCATGAGAAGAGGGGGGCAGCAGGGCAAGGGAGGTGATTGTCCCCCTGTTCTCTGCCCTTGCATGGCCCCAGCTGGAGTACTGAGTCTAAATCTGGTGCCCACAGCATAGGTAAGATGTGGAACTTCTGGAGAGGATCCAGAGGAGGGCCACAGAGAAGATACAAAGGGCTGAAGCACCTCTCCTATGAAGACAGGCTGAAGGAACTGGGCTTGTTCAGCGTGGAAAAGAGAAGGCTACAGGAAGACCTCATTGCAGCCTTCCAATATTTGAAGAGAGCTTATAAACATGAGTGAAATCAACTTTTTACAGGGGTAGATAGTGACAGGACAAGAGGGAATGGTTTTAAACTAAAGGAGAGGAGATTTAGATTTGACGTCAGGGGGAAGTTTTTTACTGAGAATGATGAGGTGCTGGAACAGGCTGCCCAGAGAGGTTGTGGATGCCCCATCCCTGAGGGTGATTAAGGCCAGGTTGGATGGGGCCCTGGGCAATGTGATCTAGTACTTCATCTAGCAGCTGGCAACCTTGCCTGTGGTGGGGGTATTGGAACTTGATGATCCTTGGGGTACCTTCCAACCCAAGCCATTCTATGATGTATTCAGGTCTAAAGCAGCAAAAACATATTCATATTTATTTAATAACAAGAATCTACATGAAAATTAAGATCAAGTTCTCAGGGGAAAATTTTAAGCTCAAATCTAACCCAAATTCTTAATATCCTACATACGCCGTCTGGAGTTACAAGTGACCCATACTTTCACTGAAACCCACAGGAAATCCATGCAGGCTTCTTTTTCCCTCCCAATACACAGGTCATAATGGACCACGTGTAACAACTGCTAACAGACTGGGAGCCAATTAACAAAACCCACTGTCCACACAGCCCACTCCATCAACATTGCTTTCTGATGGAGAGCAGTTCCCTTCACAGCTGTTGTACTTACAGCTCATTAGGCTCTTCCTCAAATAAGAGGCACAGACATACAAAAGCAGGACAAAACCAAGGTACTTACAGGTACTTGTACATCATCATAGAAACTCCATGCCAGTGCCCATCTCATAGTACGTCCTTGACAGAATTCTGTGTGCGTAACTTTAGGAACCTATGTGAAGAAGCAATATAAAATTTTGTTTCATATTAATAAATAAGACTGTTTTACTCCACACGTTTTTAAACAACAAGAGTTAGGATAGTTATTTCTTCAAGACAGGAATGGAAATTCCTTCTGACATAGCTCATAGTTGTTAGCGACACGTGAAGCTGTTCGGTGCCAAGGCTGGTAACAGTGACTGAAATTTCCCATCTCTACAATGTCTGTGCATTTTGAGGACTCCAAGTTCAGAGACATGCAACACTACCCTGTACGTGCACTGATCCAGGACGCATCTGCATTCTGTCTCTGCAAAAAGCACACTCTTTTTTCCTGTTCAGAACCTGCTCCTGTTCCACATTTGAATGTTGAATCAAAGGGACACAGAACAAAGGCAATGGATCACTGTGAAAGTAAGCGGGGACATTTTTCTGGGCACGTCTGTATCTTCGCCAAAAAAAAAAAACAAAAAAAAAACTGCCCTTAAACATAAAACTCAGACCCAATGTTAGCATTATATAGTCATTCCATACACGGATGTCATGAATGTTGTACAGTATTTATGTATGGTATTAAGGATGTGCTATATACAGTCCAGAATAACCACCAACCATCCCAGTTCACTCTGAACTATCATCAGCTCCAGAACATAAACCCCAGGCCTACGCAGCAAAAAATCAAGTAGAAAAATGTAACTTTTGAGTACTGCCTAAAAAAGAGCACACGTGCAAGAGAGAAAGAGAGAGAGAAGGGCATGGAAGGAGACGGAGATGAGACACGGAGACAGACAGAGGAAAATCTCTGTTCTAGATTTTTTTCCTACCTTTGAATTCCTGTATCTATCAAAATTCCAATGATCAACTGAATTTTTGGAACATGAATGCCATATTCCAATCTGAACCACCACATAACATGCACTTGGTTAAAACGAACATAACACCAGATCTACTGTAATAGTGATTATGAAACTAATCCAAATGGAATTGGTAGTCCCAAGAATACAAAAGGAAACCTCAACTCTTCCGTACAATGCGCACAAGGATTTCTCTCATTTTAATGAGGTGCAAACAATACAGCGCAGGGAAGAAAGTGAGTAAAAGTTTATACTGAATTCAACATACACAGGATATGTAAGGACTGTATATAAAACTTACCCCCTGGATTTTAAGTTCCTCTTTCAATGGTGCTAAACTGCATTTCTTTCCCAGCATACAACTGTACCACCTGCAGACAATACACAAAACAAAGAGTTTTTATGAATACGGATCAAGGGAAAAGGAAAACTAACAAAAAAAAAAACTACCTGGATCAGAAATCTGCATGAACAATAGCAAATTCAAAAACAAAACAAAAAGAACAAGATTAGTCTTAAACAGAGTACTACGACACAGTACAACATGAAACAGGAAAAGAGCAAGGACAGACCAAAGAGGAGAAAGTGTTCTCAGAAAATATGACGATATTAATACTGAAACAGCATCTGAACAAGCAGGAATCATGTCTCAAAAAGTGACCTTAATTACATGTGAGGTATCACTCCTTACAATGATCTGTACCTTCCTTGGAGCACAATCAGCATAAGAAGAAATATTCAGTTACTGACAAGCATATGTGCTTTAGAGGCTGACCTACTGATGGCCACTTCTGCTCATTCATAACTCATTATCCAGGTTCCTATTACCATATGAGAAATAAAACACGAGCACTCTCCCACCTCCAAAAAAAGAAATTTGTTTAGCTGGAGCTAATCCTTTCACTTCGCTTCTCATCTTCAGTATCTCCAAGGAATACACTTCCATTCTTCATTTAACCTACTTCTCAAGTCCTCTTACCCTCTGTTAAATAATTGTCCCTTAATACTGCAGTTAAGTAGATTTTCCGCGTAGTACAGAGACGGAAGAATTTCACAGAGTAATACTTTCATGAAATCCCAACATTCCTGGCAGAACTAAAACATGCTTCTTCCACAAAACTACTAAATACCAAACCTTCAACTCCTAGTTGAAGAAGAAGGGAAGAGGAAGTGGAATAAGTCAAGAAAGCCTCCTGGCCAAAGGGAATCTCAGTCCTCTCTATTCACTACTCATGCCCTTTGGTCCTGTTGCCAAACCTTGTTTCTAACAAAACAGAAGAGTAATTTAAGCAAGCTGTTATTTCTGTATCAAGTTCTCCAATGTTCACAAAACTGAAACCTCAATTTTTTTTTTCCTTGAAAGAACTAAAAGACAGAAACACTTCTAATAGAGCCCTGTTCGCTTTGTCCTACTTTTCAAAAAAAAAAAAAAAAAAGAAAAAAACCCAAACCCATATTCTTTATATTATTCTTTTTTTTATTTTACCCAGATCCATCACTAGAAAACATACACTCTAAATAAAAGATTCGGTGTCAGATGGATGACAATGAGAACCTAATGCAATGCTCTGGAAGAGTCCCAACAAAGCGTATCTTGAATATACAGATGGAAGGCTGAATTTTCTTAGCTCAGAGCACTGATGAAGCTGTGGTAGTAACACAAAAATTGTAACAACTGTATTTTAGAAGTATATTAAAAAAATCTGAAGGAAGCTCTCAGAAGAGCTAGAGAAATAACATACAGAACCAACACTACTTGGTGGGAAGGGTTATCTGAAAAACTGAAGACATGTCGTTTTTCTTGTTCAGAAGATCATCTCACTACAATTATTATTTCAGCTTATATTAACACAAGATAGCATTCAGTACAACGGTGCCCTTTAGTAGATAAATCTGTAAGATACCAAAATTTAACCAGGAAAAGAGAAAAGTTTCCAGGCAATGAACAGATTACTAGGAGTTGACATACATCCTCCAGAAGAACCTAACAATTAATGCTGACCATCTTTAGCAGGTACATATGCTAATTCAGCTGCAAACTACAAGTGCCACTGGTAGGGGCTTTTTTACTTTCTGCCTTTAAATATCACCCCTAATGACTTGTAATCATTAGATGCTCAGGAACAATTAATTTTACATAAACTGAAACTAAATAACTGAACTAAACACTGGACCACAGCTACATTATTTACTAAAGTACCATTTCCACATTATTTCAGACAGAGAAGCAGGTCAACGGTTAACCAGAAGAAAGCACTTACCGTAACCTCTTTTTCAGTTGTAAGCTATCATGAATAATTCTCTTGACAAACTCTAGCTCTCCCCCCTCGGCCATGATTTCAGTGATCCCTCCTGTATTTACAGAACTTGGAGGAGGGCGCCGTGGGTTTCGAGAATTTACTCCCTGGATAAGAACAATTATTTGAGATTAATTAAAATTTTTAAACATTTTTTAAAAGGATTACTTTCAAACTATATCTGAACTCAATCTTCAGTCAGTAGCAAAAGCCTCCCCACACTGCCACCATGGATAATAAGGCAAAAATACATTCAAAATAAGCCTATATAAGGGGCATTGAATTTCAGATTTAGTAGCAATCTACTTTCTAAACCAATTCTCAAAGACAACATCTTGTGAAAAAAATCCACTTCAGATAGGATAGCGGTTTCAAGTTTTTCTATATTTCTTTTGGGGCAGAGGGGCACAGAAAGAGAAAACTTCAATGCTATTTTGTAATCATTTGGGATTTTCCACTGAATTTTCCCAAAGCGGTTTAATTGTTGATACCCTCCCACTCAGTGAACACTGGAATAAGTACATGCAACTTTTAGTTTGCTAACTTACCTTCGCTTCCAATTGGTTGGCAAAAAAAGGAGGGTTGCACATGCAGAAATCATAAATTATCTCAGATTCTTCTTTCAGTGCATCCATTAGAAGAGTCTTCTGTGGTACCTTAACCACTAATAGAAAAGAAGGATTTAGTCAGTAAGGGGTGTCATATTTTATCAAACACGTGATTTTCACTTCTGCATTTCTTGAAACAATATAAAAACTGCACTTCCTTAGCAACATATTTGACAAAAAAAAAAAAAAAAAAGCATAACATCAGTATGCAAATAAAGACCTTAGGTTAAGGAGTAGCATACAAACAGCTTATAAGTATATACACAGTAGTAGTGGAAGACAAGAGCCTTCAAATCTATGATTAACTGCATGAGTTGCACTAAGTTGTCTGCTGCAACTACAAATGTAAAAGCTTTCATAGTTCAAATTTACGAAAGTAGCTTACCCTACTGTTACATATGAGGTATTGATCAAAAAAAATATGCAAGAAAGAACAAATTTTGGCAATCATCCTATTCCAATAAAATATATGTGCAACTCAGAACATCAGGTAATTCTTTTCCTACTACTTACAATCAAATTCCAGGTTTGTACATACAGAAAAAACTCTTCTGGAAGAAAGTTACTGACAACAGTATTTCACTTTCAGTAAAAAAAAAAATCCTTTTTTTTTTTTTTTAATGTTTTTACTATCACTGAATTAACTTTTTCACTGAAGTTCGAAGAATAAAGATTATATTGCAAAATGATCTCCAGATAAAGCTACTTCGCAAAAAATTTCAAGACAGTCTTTTGAAACGTGATAAAATCATTTGGAGGGAAAAAAAAAAAACAAACAGATGGAGAACCATTTTCAACTTGACTCCAGAATGTACGTTGCTAAATTAGTAACTGGTTACAGCAGCATAATCAGCTCTAAGTAAACACTTCAGACCCAGGAATTAAGAACTCACAGGGTGGATCAATTCCAGGAAGCTGCTGGCTACAAGTACCCTTAGTGGCACTCCCTGGTCTGTTGTTCTTCCCAACAGCATTCAATCATTTACTTCAGCTTATCACTGCAGGCACTACAGCTACACCTGAGACATCTTCCTATGCTGGAGGTATTTCCTGTAAAGTGTAACACCGCCACAGCACTAAGAATCCTATGATGGCAGCAGTTAGACATTACAGACATTGTTCTCCGCATCATGATCTGGATCTTCAAGACTGACAGGGACAGGGGAAAATATTTTGGTAAAAACAACAGTCCCAAAATCTAGCAGAACCAGAATTTTTATTTCGGAGACGAATAATGGACCAGCCTTATAGTGTATAAAACCCTCACTGACATTTTTCCAAGCTCTTCCACAGAGTCTAGCACTCTGCTACTACCACAGGCACTGTTAAGACTTCATTCAGAAATGAAAAGTAAGGATTGACTCTGTACAAAGTATATGTATTAGTGTCACAAATTATTTGAGGGGAATACTCCATGTCCCGAGTAGCAGGAACAGCAGGACTCTAAGAAATGCTTCAGTAACAGAATGAAACATGGAGAGAGATAAGCACCCTAGGATTTAGTTTAACTTTCAGATTTTTGTAAAGATGAGTAGCTCTTTTTCCACACTTACCATTCTGAACAAGCTGTGACTTTTTGTTTTAAGCATACATGGACCCTAGCAAACACTCTGTCAGTAAAAACAATAGAGCATGTATTAGCAGGAGTACTGGTTCTGATAGGCCACTTGAACGTGGCAAAAAAAACAGGTCACAACATTTGTACGCTACTAAATAGCCTATTACATCATACCTTTTATAAGATCAGACAAGTTATTCTGTTCCACATTCTTCTTGGCATAATTGAAGCACATATCATCCACTTCTGTTGCAAGAAAATACCAGCCATTCAATGTTGATCCAAGTAACGGGTATATGCATGATGCCCCTGTCCCTGCAGGTGTAAAAAACACATGAAGAAAGCAAAATAAGTCTCTAGCGTTATACACAGCAATGTATATGCCTATGGCTATATGGTATGTGGCTCTTCAGTCCAGTTTAAACTATATCTTGTTTTCTACAGAAAATCTCTGGGTCTTCAATCAAAAGATGCCTCTGCTAGTAACTTCCTTGATTTCTAATTAAGCCTCTTTTAAACTTAATTCATGAAAGAACCAAGAAAATAATAATTCAAGGTTTTTGTTTCCTTTTTTTTTTTTTGTAAAGACAGATCAGCCATCTGTCACACACACCTGAAACCACAGTGTCCTGGTTTCAGGTGGGACAGAATGCTCTCATAGCATCTGGTATGATGCTGTGCTTTGGCTTTAGGAAAAAACAAGGCTGATAACACACTGATGTTTCAGCTGTTGCTGAGCAGTGCTGTACAGAGCCAAGGATGTTTCAGCTTCTCAGCTTCTCACACTGTCCTGCCAGTGAGGAGGCTGGAGGCATGAGGAACGGGGAGGGAACAGAACTGGGAGAGCTCACCTAATCCGACCAAAGGGATATTCCATACCTTATGACTTCATGTGAAAAAGAAAAAAAAATAAAGCCTTAAAACTGAGGGGAGCTGGCAAATGGAAGGGGAGATCTGCCACTGCTGGAGGCTGGTTGGTGAACAGTGAGCAATGGCACTGCGCATCACATGCTTTGTATGTGCGCGTATATACACATTGAATTATTATCATAATTACTGTTCTAGCTTCCTCTTCTGGCCTAGTGAACAGTTTTTATCTCAGCTTATGAGTTCCGCCTTTTTTTTCCTCAGCACTCTTCCCCATCCCACGGCAGGGGGGAGTGAGCAAAGGGCTGCATGGTGTTCAGCTGCTTGCTGGGTTAAACCATAACACACAGAAAAAAGTATCTTATTAAAGGAACCCTAGAAAGAATTACTACGCAACTCATAAGCTCTCACGTATACATCTAAAATGCTAACATAACTCATCAGTCAGAAGACAGAGAAAAAAATACAACTGACTTCCCACACATTTGCTTTCTCAAAAACACTGATGCGCAGCGAATCTTACCGGCGAGTTTCATTAGCCATAAATAACGGACCAATTAAACACTTCGCCTTATAAACAGCTCGCGGTAAGTACCTATGTCAATGCCCCGCCTAAGCACTCGCTTGTCAGCATCCTGATGGCCAATGAGATCCTCCACCCAGTGGATGTAGTTCAGCCTCAAGGGGACGGTCGGAATGAGCCTTTCCAGGGGGATGTCAATGGTGAGCCCAAAATCCTCCTTCAGAAGGGTACACGTCAGAGCTCTCACCGCCTCGGGGTCCTTGAAGTTCAGGCTGAAAGCACAAACAGGCGTTACGTCGGGGCCCGGCCGCCGACACGCGGCGCAGCTCCGAAACCCGCCCCCCGCGGCCGCCTACCTCACCCTGCCGGCCAGGGTGGTCTGTACGTGCTGCCGGAACTCGGGGTACTTGCCGGCCAGGTAGGCGAAGTCGGGCGGCTTGTCCTTGTAGCGGTTGCGCACGTGCATCGACTTGTTGAGCGCCATGGCGGGAGCAAAGCGCCGCCCGCACCCAGCGGCCCCACCGCAGCGCCTCCCGGCACGCACCGCGGGCCGCCGGGACGTACCAAAGGCGGCGGGCGGGGGGAGTTGTGAGGAGACGGGGCGAATGGGGGAGCGAGCGGTGCGTGGGAAAACCCGGAGGTTTGATACGCTCGATGGATAACGGTGGCCTTTTTTTTTTAATAACGTACACACAAACATGCAAAAATCCCATTTTCCTGAAGGTGGCTGACCAAGATCAGAGTTGCTTCTGATAGGAAGAAGTATTTACTGTAAATTACTTCTAATAAGCATACTACCGAGCACGCAGCAATGAAAGCTCGTCTAGAGGGCTAGCGAGGAAGACAACTGGATGAAGCAAAAGGCTGTCGGTTGGACTGTCATGATGCTAAAGAGACGCTAGACGGTAGAAGAGACCATGGAATAGAAGACTGGAGACCTCATCAATCACTACCTGAGATAGGCATGTATGTGTTAATTATCTTGCAGGTGATTGGTGAATATATAGTGCCTGTGGAGATACAATGGACTCAGAATCACATCATCTTGGAAGGACTTATGGTGGAAATATCCCCAGCGCTTCCTCGTGCCGCTAATAAAGAATACCTGGCTTAATGGTAACAAAACTTTGCAGTTCAGTTTCTATTCATTGATTTCTTCTGTTCACTTCTCACAACTATACCCACGATGTACCAAAATGGCTTCGTTACTCTTGAAGGCATCTTTAAAATCCTCTGAAACCTCTCAACACTGTGAATTGCTTTTTGTGTAATCGGTTTGGGCCAGCAGCCCCCCATGGCCTGGCAGCAGCCTGCCATTGGCATACCTGGTTTCCCCATTTCGCATCCATAACACAAAGAGCAAGTACTTCTAGTTATTATCATACTGCTGTTTGCTGAACACAAATTTTGAAAGAAACATAAAAGGATTTTATAATGAGTTTTGATTTTAAAAAAATGGCAAAACAAAAGCTGAAACTGGGACTTAGCAGCAGGCTTCAGCTTCCAGCTGCATCATTGATAGCTTGGGCACATTTCATTTCCATGTGACAAATTTTCCCATTAATACAGGAGGAACTTACTGTCTGAGTACAGTGTATTGGTTCCTCGGATAACTTAGATAAAAACATGCTTCAGCAAAAGTAACGTTAAAGTATAATCTATTATTATTCTTTTATATATTTTTTCCTTGTTAAACCTCCAAGTGCTTGCGTATTGTTTCAAAATTAACTTTAAATATGTAGGCATCCCACTGGACTCTCAAATGTCTGAAATGACTTGCAGCTGGATTTGCTTTCAGCCCTAGTTCCTGCCCTCGCAGCTGTCTGTGTCCTAAGGGCAGCTAATCTTCACACAGAAAAGACTAATTTTATTATTTATTTTTTTAAACACGCACCTTTTTCATCAGAGCAACATCCCAGCTCATGTATAGCTCACCCTTTCCATTTCTGGAAGTCATTCTCCATTCTCTGCCCCCACCCACAGCCAAAGAAGTGAAGCTGATACAGACAAAAGCAGAATGGAGGCAGAGTTAAAAATATGTATTTTAATTTGGAGCACTTAGTGTATTTACAGTAGAAAGGTTCTCGCTAGTCAAGGGACAACAGATGTTAAAAAAATCCACATTCGCAAATATGTGGACCTGCACCTGATGCAGGCTAATTGCTTTTTGCTACTTCTGCTTCACTCATGGTAACAGCCATGAGAAAACGATGGTGTGAGCTTGTAGATGGAATCAGATGTCTCTTACATCCAAGTAGCATATACATAATGGAGTCCAGAAAGTAGTGTGAAGTTATCCAACAGCTGCTAAAAAATGACTCATATAAATGTACATATACGCAGTCCCATTTGCAGCTAGGTCACATTCAGTGAATCATTCAGGGAGAGACAGGCAAGCAGACACAAGCCTACCAACCTGTGTGCAAGCACAGATTTGCAGGGACACTCACTGCCAGGTACAAAGGTACCTCCTCACCCACACAGACACATGTATTCTTTTCCACTCTGCGCTAGGACAAACATACAGGCACATGTTTTGTTAATGCTGTCTTACATGGTTTCTACACACAAAAGAAACTTTAGAAAAAGCACCAACCCTTTCATCTGACCCACTGGCTCAGAATCCTTATTCCTCTTGAACCGGAGAGAAATGGGAGCATGGAAAGGACAATGACCTCCTGTTTCACCATGAGCCACTCCTTCTGAATCTCTGCAATTTCTGCCACAGTAAAAGGGCTGAAGGTGCAGCACTTTGATAACTAGATGATACCAAAAGGGAGCAATCCTCTCCTGCTCCCAGAAGTAACATGCCAGTTGTGGGCATGTCCTCTCACGGCTTCCCTTGAGTCAGATTTCGCAATCAAATGGCTGCAATGTGAGCCAGCTTAAGTATCTGATATTGCAGAAAAATAGATCTGCAAAAAGTGAGCAAGTATTTTAGCATTTGAACAGCCAGTTCAATCAAGTCACCCTACCAGTTAGCCTGTCACATGGTGAGCAAAGCACCTGCTTTGGCAACAACTTGTCTGCAGAGTAGCTGAGCTATCACGTCACTCTGAGCTCCTGTTTTCATCTTGATCAGAGTCCGCAGATCACTTCCTTTATAAGGTGCTTTCCCTCTCTGGGAAAGGAGTTGTCACAGAGGTCTCTCTTGGCTTAAAAGGAGTTGAACTGACACGGCGGTTGCAAAGCAAACCTCCAGCATACTCTGCTGCTGTTTCCAACAACCCATTTAAGGAGGGTTAGAAAGATAGGAGGGAATGGGAAAAGGAAGACAAGAAATGGAGTTACGATCCTCTCTCACCAGTCAGAGCAAGGGGAAAGATCAAAGATGGCTGTGGAAACTGCAAGGTTGATGACAGTTCTGGTATAGCAAAGCCTCCTGAATAGCTTCACTGCAGCCACTCAGCTCCATTTGGTTGAGAACGCAGCTGATGTGCTCCACAGTTGCAGCACAACCCATTTGCAGTTTCCAGAGTCTGACCATTTCATACTGGGCATCTCGTACACGTCGATGCTCCATCTCAATTCGCTCCAGATCATAGTCAGTCAGACCTAGACGCCTCACAAACTCTTTCCACCGAGATGGCGGTACGTGATCCACCACAGTGTAGAGAATAGCAGGGTCTGAAAGAAGAGAAGAAATAAAGTATGAGAATCAGGGTTCTGCAGCCTCCAGGGGAACGTGTCTTGGGACTGCAAAACTGGGCAAGAGGAAGGACTTGTGTAGATGTTTACTCCTATGTAGGCTCATAGATGTTGGTCAGACTTTGTGCTGTGCTGTGCTATGCCGTGCATGAAGTATACATGCACATACACAAGGCAAGCACACCTGGTAAGATCTCACCCATTTTCCCAGCCATATCTGCACAATCAGATATCCCTAGGGAGGGATACCGGAGTTACACTTACTGTCTGGAAGCTGCCTCTTCCTGGCAGGTCTGACACAGTCTGGCAGCTCATGTGAACTTTGTAGCAGAGGTACAAATGGTGGCGTTGCATTCACTAGCAATTCTTTTTCTTTCTGGATCTCAGGAAGGACAGTAATTGCACTCCCTTTTACCTCAACCTGAAAGAGACAATGTCTTAGTTCAGAATCACCCACAGTAGCACAGTACTCCTATTACAAGGAATCATCAGCTTCATAAAAGAAAATGTAGCAAAAACAGGTGGGAAGCAGATGCTGAAGTCTGAATTCTTCCTTTATCTCTTGTTTAAGCAGAAGGCACCAAACGTCTCTTTCACAAGGAATTTAATTCTTTTGACATCGAGAAAATGGTAGCCTCAAAGAAAGCCTGAAATCCCAACCCATTGCCATTCTAGAAGTTCCACAGGCCACCTCCCTCATCAACCCTCTTTGTAACGCTGTGGAAATCCTACCTTGACTATTGCTCTTAATTGCTGACCAACAACACACCTGAGCAAATGCCATAAAGCTGGACTGAGGGGATTATGGGTTGAAGTTCAGAAGTGAAGTAAAATTATCTAAACTTCCTCATCTTGGAATATATAAGGAGACAATGGGATTAAGGATTAGCTGTCTGAAAAAACAATGCATCCAGAAAGAAAAGAACACAAAGCCAGGAGCTTGAAAAGCACCTCCTAGCAAAAAGGAAGTAAAATGTTAATGGTTCCACCCACTACAATGAAAGACTTTTGAATTAAACAGCCCTAATATTCAGCTTATTTGAAAACATAAGGCCTGAAAACAGCCCATGGGGATCAATGTTACGCTAGATCCCAGGTTAATGTGGTTGAAAGAGGAAGGGAAGCTCTTACAATCATCATTTTGCTCACCTCAGATACCGGCTCCTTGCTTGTCTGTGGCAAAGATACTTGAATGAAAAAGAAAGAAAACAAAAATTATTTTCACTTCCTCTCTTCCCAGAGAAAACAGGAAAGAAGCTATTCATAATCCTGACCACGAAAGGTTTTTATAGCAAACTCTCATCTGCCAGAAACGAGCTCACATGCACTTCCAGTCACAGCACAGAAGCAGAGTTGCAGGAAGTGCACCAACAAGCTTGGCTGTTGAGTTTTCATGTTCCCTCCAGCCTTGGATCAGAGCAGAGTAATGGATCCCACTGTCTTCCTCACATGCGTGTGCATGCATACATTCACACAGCTGAGTGATGTATATCACAATTAGTATCACAGCATATGCTGCTATACTCACCGCACAAGTAGAAAGAAGAGGCTATCCCATTTTTCTGAGCCAGCTTCACTGCTTTATTTACAATGTAGACGACACTGATAACTACAAATATCGCCACAATGATGCCAAGAACAAGGTTCCCATCTGGACAAAAGGGAGAAGGCAAATGAGTGAGAGACTGAGAAAGGAACAAGTAAGTACTTAAGTACTTGAGAAAGAACAGCAAGGGAGCACATGCAAATGGTAATAAGAAAAAGAATAATGATTTGAAACAGTAGAGAAAGCAAGGGTTTGACAGATAATGTCAAGAAAATAAAAGTTTGCACTGAGAAGATTCCATTGTCCCCGAGATACCCCCAGTACGCACTCAGCTCAGATGAATTCGGTGAGGTAGTCACTGGGCTACTGCATTGCAAGCATTCTTCTCCAACACAGCTGAAAGAGTAAATCAGAGATGTGAGCATGCATGAAATGCAACACCAGACATTTGCAACAATCCTAGAAGAAGTCCAGAGGAGCCTGCAAAGCACAGCAAGGAAGTATGCCTACTGACTGTGGTCCTCAGTGGTTCACCACAATGCCTACATGGAGAGGGCTGGAATGAAGGACAACACTAATTGTCCCCAGAAAGCCAGAACCTTGTAAAATCAAGATGGACAGAACCTTGAGAAAAATTCCCTCCCCTTGCGGAACTTGAGTCAGTTCTCTCTCCTATTCAACATACAGTCACACAAAGAAAAAAAGCCCACCTGTTGCAATGCTTGCAAAGGTTATTAAGCGTCATGAAGAACATAGGCTTACACTTGCAAATTGCATCTCTGTCCTTTGAACCTGCAAAGAAAAGAAGAAACTCTTGCCAAAATCTGGACAACGAAGAAACCAAAAGGGGAAAAATTCATTCCAAGACAGGTGGGAGATTATTCCTCTTTGAGCCTGAAGAACTGTTACTGGAGAAAGGAAAGAAGATTCAGTTTACTTGTGGCTGGGCAAGAAGGAAATAATAATAAAGGTGAGGGCATCACTGTTCTGGTAGGTCAGACACCTCTGTAGAGGTTGGGAAATGGAAAAAAAAATGACTGCATCCCAGATGGGTCTGATGGATAAGAATAGTTTCAGTGCAGTATGGGGAAAGTCACTCCAGTTCAAGTGTGACAGGAAGGGGAAATTACATTACGCAAAAATGAGGAAGAAGTGGTCTCTGAGCAGCTGGGACTGATGAGGAAGTTAGTCCAGGGCAGGGAGAAATCACTTCAAGCCATGGGACACAAATATTCACACTTGTGATCTGCTGTTCTGCGAGTGTACAGGGTGAGAAATTGAAGACCTATTGGTTTTAAGCAAGCCACAGCACAGATGCTGAAATTAAAAAAAAAAAAAAAAAAAAAAAAAAAGAGCGGGCAAGAGTAGTGAAGGAAGGACAAAAAGGACAAAAGAGAGGTAAAAAGGCACTAGAATAAGCAGCATACATTCTGTTACATGTAAGGGACAGGACAAAGATCAGATGAGGGAAGGAAGTCGCTCAAGGACAGTGTATGATGATGACCCTTGAGGGCAGGTGTAAGCATAAAAATTGTAACAGAGTTCACTAAACACCACAGGGAATGCATTTCACAAGGAGACAGAAAGGGGACAGGAGAAGCAGAATTTATGAGGAAGAGGGGATTGCTTTAGGACAAGGTAAGGAGCATTTAAGGGACACAAGCAGAATTAGACTTCAGGACAAACTGGAGGGTGGCAAACAGAATGGGGTTAACATCTCTGACCCCTCACTGGAAAGGAGATAGCTTGGCATAGCTAACATTGCTAGCTCTTTCACACATCTGCGCCACCCCCACATCACAGTGATGGTGATGAAATGCCAGTGGATATACTTCAGTATTACACTAAGACACTGCACGATATACTGTGATGGTTCAGCATGTGACTGACAAGCAGTTCAGCTGGACACTGAGAACACTGGCATTTTCAGTCTTCATACTTACAGTGCATAGAGCAGTTAGTAAGGGAAATGCAATGAGCATATGGAGAAATATCCAGAGAAAGACAAAAAAAGGGAAAGCAAGTAGGAAATTTGCATTTGAACATAAAGATCTTACTTCAGCACATGCAAGGAAGGCAGAGCTACTGAAATTAAGTAGCAAATATATCATGATAGCCAACACAAGAAAGCATCAGTTAAGGTAGAACTTGTGACAAAAAAACAGGGATTGATTCCAAGGCAGGCAAAAAATGACAGTCTTCCTCAGGAAAGCAGGCAAGCAAAACAGAGCTGTCCCAAAGCTAAAATCACTTAAGGGCAAGCTGCTGCAGCACATTAGAAAGCAAGCAGAGGGATGCTAACGTCTATCTTGATGGCATCTGCCAATAGATATATCTGTACCATACCAATGCTATACTCACAGTTGGCAATAATTCCATTAACACACGGGCTGCAGTTCTTACACTGGAAGAGATCAGCCTGGCCAAACTGATATTGATTCTTCCGACAGCCACACACAGTATCCTGCTTTAGGGTGCATGGGGTCTCTTCTATCTGCTGCAATTCTGAGGAAAGGAATGAAAAGTGACTGTACCAACCCTACCTTCAGCTGAGACCACTGTTATGATAACAGGTGTTATTAGCCCCTAATCTACTCACAGGAAAAAAAAAAAAAAAGAAAGAAAAAAAAAAAGGGCTGCAAACAGCATCTCAGACTGTAGTAACTTCGCAAGTCTTATCCCTGCTGACCCTGGATCCTTTCCCCTACACTGTCCCTGTATCTAATCAGTCACTTTTTTTTTCCAGGCTTGCTCACTCATCTTGCCATCCCCTCCAGACCCTCACCTACTACTACCACCCATTTTCCCCAGGGCCCATGGACAACTCACCTGTACGGCACCGTGTACACTGGTAGCATTTTTCCATGATGTTGTCAACAGCTGTGAATGTGCCATTAGGACAGGGAAGACAGACAGGGGCCTGGTCAGGCCGTTCACAGTCTTTTGACTTGTAGGTACCTGCAAAGAAAACAGTTTAAGAGATATGTGACAGGAAGATACATGTGTTGTCTTGGGGAGGACTGGAGTCACTGAATCCTCAAAGAAACCCTGGAGTCAACAGGGAAAGGACTGAGTGTACATCTTCTCACCGGCATGGAGGAGACTGACAGTCCAAGGAAAGAGACATAGGGAGAAAGTATTCCTATCAAGGAAATGGAGCACTGATGTTGCTATAGGACAACATAGTTTGAGAGCACGGGACAAGGGAATGCAACTGAGGTGAAGAGTAATGCACTTATTCTACTGAACTGTACCTGCATGGCACCTCATGCAGCAGTGGGTCCCTCTGGGGTGTCTGTATTGTCCAAGCTGACACTGCACCTGCCTCTTTTCTCTCCTTAAGAGGTTAAAGGGATCTCTTCCATCCAAAGTTACCCGATGGAGTTGCAGCATATATGGCCCTGGAGCAATTCCCACTGATTCCTCCATCAGAACACAGACAAATGTTAGGATAACCTGCAAACAGGGAAAGGGAGAAAAACAAAGAAAAACGTTAGAGAATCTCTCATCTCCTGACAGACTGCACAGCTGACTTCAGAAGTGTTCAGTATTAGAGAGCCATGCCTGTCACCTCTATTAATACAAGCTAGCTGTACACAGAGCAAATATTTTTGGTGATGTACAACATATAGATGGAATGCCCTGAAGATGCTGCAGCTTGCAGGAAAATTACTCAAGAGCAAAGGAATGTTTTCATTAAGGAAAAGAACAAGTCAATCTAGAAACAGTTCCAGAGAGAAGAATGCATTCAGTACTTGCAGGACAACCGAATAAGTAAACCAGATGGCAAGTCTGGAATAAAAAGGCACAGGATGATATCACAGTAGGCAAAGTGCAGAAAAGCTTCCAATTTTTTTTCTGAGCAGGCCAGCCCTAGAAAAGCAGGAAGGTTAGGCTTTTGACTTCTCCTCAGCAAACACATTTTTTGTTTTAAACTGACAATGTTAGCAGTCAGTCTGAGCAGTCTGCCATAAAGCTCTAGACTTTTTCTTTTTTACTCCTTTAAGATTTACTTGCTACTTTTAATTTTGAAGATGACTGTTATCAAGAATTTTAACAATTATTATATTATAATGTAATAATTTAATTATAATTACTTTATTTATAAAATGATTATGTTGTTAATATTATTTATTTTAACATAATATCATAATAATCATAATATAAATATTATGATTGCCTTGACTGCAGTATGATGTGTGTGTGTACGCACTGGAAGGAACAGCAGAACAAAGGGTTAAAAGAACAGCTTGAACTGGTAATGAAGGACACCATTCCCAGCAGCAGAATTGAGAAATGTGCTGTCTGTGTCATGGCCAAAAGGTCTGCATCCTGATAGGACCACAGAACAGATGACTCATCAGCCAAAGACCCTGCACATGAGAATGTAGGCAGACTCAGCACAACACACGAACAAGTCCTTAGACTGCAGGCCCGACAGAAAAAATAGACCCTGTATTCCAACCATGCGTTCAGACGATCAAAAATTAAACAACATCAAAATGAAAAGGAATACCATCTCTCCTGCCCACGGAATTTCACACTGAGCTTCTTTATACTAACTTCTCTACATTGCACTGCAATGTGTTCCCAGCTTTCATTTTTGAAATCAGTAAGGTACCTTGCTGCACAGGCACAACTACAGAGCTCTCTTTTTGCCTTTTTTTTTTTTTTTTT
This sequence comes from Alectoris magna, assembly GCA_030625065.1. Classification (NCBI taxonomy): domain Eukaryota; kingdom Metazoa; phylum Chordata; class Aves; order Galliformes; family Phasianidae; genus Alectoris; species Alectoris magna. The sequence goes on from CM060560.1 coordinate 117,185,705, forward strand.
TTGGCTAGGAGAGCTGTAGCAAAAGAGGAGCAAACCAGTAAGGGTAAACCACAACGCTGATACCAGTTTTGTGGTTGCAACCTTCAGAGAGGATATGCAAAAAGAGATGGCTATGACAGCCCCACGCTACCCTGTTTCTGTCCCAAAACTGAAGCCTTGGAGGAGAAAGTTAACATGTTTAAAACCTTAAGAAGGATAGGGCTTGGCAACTGTGACAAAGCAATAACTCAGTTTTTTCCAAGAATTTCAGAGCTCTTTGTCACACAACAGACATATTGAATACACCAGCTGCTAAAATGGTAACAAGTTAAAAAAATAAAAATAAAAAATTTAATCACACATTTAAATAGCTATCATTTCAGGCTTGATTAGCTGACCACAGGATAAATGCAAACATTCCAAAATTAAGTAAGAAACAAAATTTGTTCCAGCGGCTGACAGCCTCACAAGATTGACTGTCTGCAGGGAAATGGGTAAAAGATCATTCACACAGATGGTCTGATAGTAACAATAAAAACTGACCCATTAGCCAATGATGCATCTTCCAACAAGGGAATACATACAGCTAGTCCAAAAGTCAAACAAGCCAGTAATATAAACAACAGAGGGAAGTATCAAAGATCGTGCCAAAAACAGACGCAAGATTGGTCAGATACATCTTCAGAAAGGAAAGGAAAACAGGAAAGGTGTTTGCAATCATTCAGATTAAGTGAAAGCATGTCAGTAAGTGTAACCAAACCAGAATCAGCACATTCGTTATTACTGATCGAAATCTGAGGATCAGAGTGTGTCAGACCACAGATGACTCACAACCAATGATTCAGCCATTAAAAAAAAACAAAAAAAAAACAAAAAAAAAAACCAAGAAAAAAAAAGCCACCACCATCTTAAGCAACTCCCAGACCATTGAGCAGTTACGCTTGTTTATACACACGATAAAGAGTTCAGGAAACACATGAAATTATCAAGCAAGGAAGCCTCAAGTCTAGGCAGCAGGTCACCAAGACTGAGTTTAAAGGTCCTATACAACTGAAACGAGCAGTTTTCCACTGCTGGACATACAGCTTTCTGCTCTGATCTCACTCACCAGGAGAACAAACAAGTGTCCAATAACCAGCACTGCTCAGAAAAATGGACAGCCTGGATTACTGAAGCTGAATGATAACTCAAACCACCAAACCACATTGTGCACACCAGTGATTCATGGTTTAGCTAGCAGGGACTGCCCAGGAAAAACGAGTCAGCAGAAACTCAAGGCTTCACTTCTGAAACTGACGCAGAAATAAACAAAATACCGCAGGTGATAACATGCACAGCTTCCTCAAGCCATTCAGCTCCTCCAGGTGACAGCCACACATGCACACTGTGTCATCACCTGGGAGGCAATCCTAGCTCCTTCTCAGGCCTTCCAAGCAACTTACTGTCTGACAGCCCCAGTTGATACAACGGTGAGTCATACAAATTAGCAGGTCTAGGAGTTGGCAAGAAAACAAGAGTGAGGAGACTCCAAAGAAATCAGGGTGCAGCATTACCCTTCTTGTGTGATTGCTTCAGCCATTACCAAAAGCTCTTTCTTTGAGGTTTTTAGAGTTTTTAGTTTGATGTACAAAGATGCATGGGAAACCAGCACTTCTGCTTTAAGCATTGAGAAATGTATATCAAAGTAACATTTACAGGAAGCTTTTCTCATTGCTCTCTAAAACCTGGAAAGGTCACAAGGAGGATATATCAGCTATTATTATACATAATCCTCCATTTTATGAAGATCAAATGGTGGAAAACTGCATTTTGGGCCTTGCCTAAAACCAGGAGACTGTGCCTGCATCCTGAGCGCGCGCACACAACCATCACCCAGCAGGCTGACCCTGAGGGTGCAGCCACACACCTCAAATCAGAGCACGGTCCTGATGGGGGCCTCCCCCTTCACACTTCTCTTCCCAGGGCTTTAATTTTGAGAGAGCAGCTGCTAAGCTGGGCAGCTGCTCTAGGGCCTAGCTCAGGTCCCTGTATCAGTGATTCACTAGGTGGATTTTTTTTAGGAATCAAGTAATTGCCACATGCTGAATCCAATTCCTTAGAACTGACAACCAGACAGTTCTAACTTTTAATTTTTAATTTAACAGAAAAATGTAGTGATGTTGGTTTGAGATCCTCTTTCTGTTCTCAGGTTCACTAGGCTGGATTTCCAGGCATGCACATATATATGTCTTGGCCTTGTGCCAAGAATATCCTGCTCTGTCCCAAATAAAAGCACAGCTACCTCGGGATGACCAAAGACATGGATTAAGAAGGAGGTATATGACAATATTGTTTTTACCTCAAATAATGAGGCTAGTTCAAAGAAAACCTGTAACTTAAAAAATAAAGCCATCCAAACTGGCAATACTGATTGCTTGTGAGAATTCAAATTACCATGTAATGCAGATTGGCAAAAGCCCAGATAACAGCATACTTCATTTGGCTGGAAGTTGACGGTCATCAAAAACAGAAATTAAAATTGCATTAATAAGCAGATGTAAATGGAATGAACTTGGATGGACAAAGCAATCAGAAATCCAAGCAGATGCTATGAATTCTTAGGAAGAGACTTGAGAACAAAACAGAGTGTGCTGTTACATACAAATCCATAAGGACCCTGTACTTGGAATCCAGACTATTGGGCTTGTCCCTGGTCCTAAGAATGTGAATTAACCCAAAAATGACAATGGTTAGAGCTACAGAACAGTTTCTACAAGAAAAATGATTAAAAAACGCCACTCTGGTAAAGCGGCAGCTGAGAAGTAGGTCCCAAAGTCATAAACACCACGGAGAAGATGAAACAGGATGGCTATTCCCTGTTTCTTCCAAAGGAAAAACTAACAGGTCTCACAAGAAACATACAAGTGACAGGTTCCAAACACACAGAGAGGTACACTTCTTAGGCCAACACCCAGCTGAGGAGTGGGCCCCCCCACACCAGGAATACACCCGGACTCTAAAAGTGACCACCATATCCATCAGCAAGAGAAAAACATACACAGGGTTCCTAGGACAAGACACCATTCTGACTTGGGAATTTCTAAAGTCACAGATCCCTGGAAGCTGGAAAATTCTATTTTCCAGTATCGTGTGCTTGCCCCGGTCTGAAACGTTGAAGACACTTGCTACTATTCACAACTGCGAGCAAGATATGGGGCCCAACACCTCTGGTAACAAACATGGCAGCTGAGTTTACAGCTCTTGTGAAAAGAGGCTTCCAGCTTCAAAACCTTTACCTTCAAAAACAACTGCTGTCAGAAGTACCCTTCTTGCTGTTTTGTCATTTTTCCTCATAAAACCGAACTAACTTTATATATTTATATACAAACACCGGCCACAGTGAAGGGAGCTGTCATTTTATCTACTGCAAAAGTTGTGGGAATACATGGTGAAAACACAGAGGATGAGGAAATGGGGTTAAGAACGTGAAGAGAATGCATACTAACAAATTACAGTAAATTTTTAAGGGTCGGAGAAGACAATCGGAAAAACAGAATAAAGGAATCAAAGAAATAAGAAAGGCCATGAGGGTGAATGCAAAAGGGAAAATAAGTGGTAGATAAAAGGACAAACAGCAGAGCTGTAACGAGCATGCGGTGCAATTAAGAAGTTGACTTTGACCAAACATAAGTAGGAGGGAAAGAATTCCCTGAACAGTAATCCTACTAAGGAGCACTCTCCCTCCACCACACTATTTCACTGAGGACAAGGACAATATTAAGGAGTTCAGTGCTTCTTGTGCATTTTGTTGCTAACATCAATAACATGACGTATAGCATATGAATTACAGCAAAATACACGTAGAAATGCACTTTTTCAGGTTTGCTGCTTTAAAACCCGTACACAAGCCACCTCTACAGTTCACAAATCCCAACCAGCCTTTGAGATGCCAGTGCTCTGCAGCCAGGTGAAGAGGTGGAGTGTTTCGCAGCCCCAGCCATGCTGCCTTGCCAGCACAGGTTGTAACTGGCTTCCCAAAGTTTTCACGAGCAGAAGCAGAACTGAAGAAGGCAGCTTTGGGCTGGGCGATCACAGCTCCGTGATGGCACACCAAGAACTAGCCAGCACTATGAATGTAAAGCAGTCACATGCAGGCGTCTGTCACTGAAATACTCGGGTTTTCAGGGATAAGTGGTTTGAGCTTGCAAATTCTACACCAGAACTCAGACAATTTTATTTATTTATTTATTTAAGGCAAGAAGTTGAAGGACAACCAGCCAGCCATCCACCCAGCTGAATTTTGAGAAAGACTTAGAAATTGGATCCAAGAGAGCCAAGAAGGAAATTTACCAACCAACTCGCTTTGTAATACCCCCACAGCTTGCAGAGGTCGGACACAGCCGCCGCTCGCTCCGCACAGGGCGGCACAGCAGATAGTAGCAGCGCCCACAGGCACCGGGGCTGCCTGACCGCGGAGCTCCACCAGCACCCTAGGGCAGCGGCAGCCTCGCGAGCTAGAGCGGCCCGCGGTGCCTCGGGAGTTAACGGCCTCTGGGAAGCCGTCACGCGTTCCTGTAAATCCAGCCGTATGTTCCCTGGCTCGGGGATAAATCCGGAAACGCCGCAGCCCTGCCTCCGCCGGAACGGACTCCCGGCCGGCGACCCCCGCTCCCCTGAGCGAAAGAAAACGGCCGCTGCGGGGCGCTGCCGCGGGGGGACACGAACCCACCCCGGTGGGCGTCAGTGGGCTACGAACCGAATCCCCGGAGCGACCCCGCGGCGGAGGGCTCACCCGGCTACGAATCCGGGACAGACAGCTCGCCCCCTTCGCTGCGCTACCCGCAGCACCGTCCCGAGGCCGGTGTGCGGCGGAGCCCTTTCTGAGTGACTTACCGTCCCCAGCGAGCTGCGGGGCAGCGCCAGTCCGCGCATGGCTCCGCGCCCCTCTACGTCCCCATGGCGAGGTCCCGGCGCGCAGAGAAGGCAGCGACACAGCCCAACCCCAGCCAGATCGAAACCAGCCCGTCTCCAACTTCCTGCCGCAGGCAGCGGCAACAGCAGCAGCTAGGCGGCAGGAAGGAGGGCGGCGAGACGCCGCGCTCCCCCCCCCGCCCCCGCGGAGGACGGACGCGGAGCCGAAGACAGTTGCCTTGTGCCGGGGCGGCGCCGCTTCCAGCCCGGGTCGCGAAGAACGAAGGCTTCACACGCTGAGTGCAGAGCTGCGGAGCTGAACTGAGCGGCCGCGGTTTCACCACTGCTGAAACGCATCACTCACCGCCTCACTGTGCTCACATCCACTGTTTGGTCTCCATAAATGTTTAGCAAGTATCTGTGAAAGGCTGCCATTTTGCCCGCATGGAATTTAATTCCACACCTTTCCTTCATAGACAGTTCCATGTCAGATCCCGTTCTGTCAGACTGCCCCTCTGCTGCCATCTGTTGCACAGCAACAACAAGGAACCAAATATTGGTGGGAAGATGCAACCTCTACTGTCATACCACCAACATCCACCTCTGACACTGAGACAAAAAAAAAAAAAAAAAGGATAAGACGTCTTTGCAAAATAAAACCTGAGAAGAAGAATTGGTTAAAATAAAATGTGTCTTGCAGATATATGGCAGGAGATGCTAGCTTGGCAACTAGCAAATTCTGCTTGCTTGATAGAACAAAGTGAGATAGGCTTTTTCAACTACTTGTAAATCTTGCCTGCTTGACAGGACAGAGGGGGATGGACTTTGTCAAATGAGATACAAAGGTAACTCTAGTTGGCCAAAGCAGCGAACTCTAAATAGATTACAAAGTACGTATGAACAAAGGAAACTAAAGGGGCGTACCTGCTGGGGAGGGGATGAGTGTGTGATAGACAAACGGAGAAGAATGTGAACTCTGAGTACCTCGGCCAATGGAGAAAGGGCTCACTAGCAGTGGGGCATAGGGATAAAAGAGGGGCTGCATCCCCCAAAACTTTGAGAGGCCCCACGGGGGTATGCCCCAGTGGACTCTCCCTTTATTCGACTAAAGAAAGCTGAAGACTCTCCTCTGTCTCTTTTTGGGATAAAGATAATTGAGCAAGCCTATTGGAGCGGAAACCTTCCGAACAACATCATAATCATAGGATCACAGAATGGCCTGGGTTGAAAAGGACCACAATGATCATCTAATTTCAACCTCCCTGCTATGTGCAGGGTCGCCAACCACCAGAGCAGGCTGCCCAGAGCCACATCCAGCCTGGCCTTGAATGCCTCCAGGGGTGGGGCATCCACAACCTCCTTGGGCAACCTGTTCCAGTGCGTCACCACCCTCTGTGTGAAATCATGGGCCAACGTAATAAAATAGGAGTTGTTGCTTTCAGGGCAGCCCTCCTATCTACTATGTCTGTTGGTTGTTTGGTGTCACCAGCAGGAAAGTTCACATGTGGGAAACAGCTGTGTATGATTTACCAGGAAGGGAAGACAGCCTGCCACAGGGAGAGCTCCTGACAGGGAACACTCCTTTTGTTTTCTGCAGTTATCTATGTGCTGCAGCCCAAGGTTGAACTGCTATGCTTTGTTTTGGAAGAATATTCCTGTTTCATGTGTGTAAGCCCAAAAACACGCACACAACACACACTAAGCCTTCCATGAATTGTTTCAGATGTAGCCACACACCTCTGTTCCTGCTTTTGCTCTGTGCTTGCTTATCTACTGTATAGGAGCCAGCAGTGAGATATGTGCCGGACAAAGCCACCAGAGCTGTGCAGCTACACAGCGCTCCCACACCTGGGGCAGCTCTGACTGCTCCATAGAGGGTTCCAGCAAGGCTGCAAACAGCCAGGAGGCTCGAAGCAAGGCAGTGACCATCTCTGAGATGGTGATGGATGAGGCTTAGCAGGCTTGGTCTGGTTTGCATCCTTGCCTCGAGCAAGAGCAATACAGAATAGGTCCTAATGGGAAAAATATTCACGCACTGATAGAACACACAGGAGACAGTCACAGATCTCACAGAACTTTTTCAAGTTTATCTCAGACCGTCATGTGAGTGAAAGAGAACTCAGCCTTGCACAGAGCTTCAGCCTTCCAAAAAAAAGAAAAAAAAAAAAAAAAGAAAGAAAAAGCACTTCTTGAGAACTGCACGAGTGGCAGAGAAATCCCCACAAGCCCCCACATTTGAAGTTTTCAGGAGCTTGGGTAGAGAAGAGTAGCCACACAGCTCGCAGCACGTTTGACATTTGCTGTAATGCCAAGCACATCACCGCTCACCCCGCCTCACTTTTCCACGACAAACCCGGCCAACCCAGCCCCCCCCCCCCCCTCACAGCGACCTTTCCCGCGCCGCATCCGCTGAGTCCACCCCCTTAAGGGGAGGAGCAGGGGGCGGGCGGGCAGCGTCACGAGGGCTGCGGTGATTGGCCGGAAGGAGAGAGGGGGCGGAGACCGGCGGGCTGGCGGCCCTGCGTGTTGCTGTGGCGACGGCGCGCGGCCCGGCCTAGCCCGGAGCTGTCATGGTGGAGCCCAGTGTGGCGGTGAGTGCTCCGCGGGTTGCGGGCTCTCCTCCTTTCGTCTCTCCGCGCTGAAGCCCCCTGTCTCTGCTTCTCCCTAGGAGCAGCGATGGCTGCAGGCGGCTCGGGATTTTGCCCTTCGAGCGCTCCCATCTAATCCGGGGCCTGGCGGGACGGAACGGCCGCCACTGGACGCGGTGCTGAGGTGCGTGAGGAGCGCGGGCGGCGAGGACCTGCCGTTGGGCTACAGGTAAGGCGGACGGGCTCTCGCACATGCGCGGCGCCGGCTGTCGGAGGGCGGTCGCGCCGCCGTGCGGGGCTGGGGGTTGCAGAGCGGAGCGGAACTGGGGTCCCGCTGCTGAGCTGCGAGCAGAGTGCAGGCAGCGTTGCGGGTGCCGTGCTACTTGTTCGGCTGCGAGGCCTCTCCGGATGCTGGGTGTGGGAGGGGTGTTGAGGGCTGGTAACCGCTCGCCTTGTCTAGGCTTTGCCGCGCCCCCGTGGCGCTAGCGGTATGACTGAGCAACGAATCCGCCAGTCTACGGCAGGCTGGGGTACCAGCAAAATAGGGCACCTCGCTGGGACCCGGCTGCTGCGCTGCGCCGCGGCTGCAGGGCTCGATCCCACCGGGCTGCTCGGGCTCGGCCTCCTTCACCTCAGCCAGGTGAGGATCGCCCTCGAGCATGGGCTTTCACAAATGGGCAATTCAGGATAGGGGGTTCCTGGCTTTAAATGGTGAAGGGCATTTGGGTGCTTGCCGTCACTAAAAACATGCAACTTGGAGTCATAGGATGCCTTGGGTTGGAAGGGACCTCAAAGCCTGTCCAATTTCAACCCCCCTGCCACAGGCAGGGCTGCCAGTCGCCAGCTTAGGCTGCCTAGGGTCCTGTCCAACCTGGCTGTGAACGCCTTCAGGGATGGGGCACCCACAGCTTCTCTGGGCAGCCTTTGCTACCGCCTCACCGCCCTCACTGTGCTGAGAGGGATTTAGACTGGAATGTCCGGCACACTTGAATCTATTTCACTTCAGCTCCAACCCGTGCTGAGGGATCATTTGTTAAAGCCCTTATCTTGTGTGAGGTCAGTGGGCTGTTTGTTTGTGAGTAGGCTGTGCCTGGAACACCGTAGGGTCTGGGAGGTAGCTGTATGTGACAACCAGGATCCAGTGTACTGCTTTTGTTTTGGTTTCTCCCAGAAAATGACCAGTACATATAATGGAAACAGGGGCGGCACTGTGTTCTCCTTGTAGATCATAGGCATCAGTATTAATCCCAGCTTTGCTCTGTTGCTGAAGATGCAGCAGTTTACTTATATCTTTTTCAGATAATCCATCTCTAGTTCAGGTTCCTGTCAAATACACAAGTACCTGCATATATTTATCTCTTCTGATTATTTATTTATTTTTTACACAAGTACAGTTTATAGCTTATTCTGACCCATCACTTGTCTAGATTCATTTCTGGCTTTGAACCTTTGATACCTGACTAATCATGTGAAATTCTTCAAAGTCATATTCTCTGAGTTAGATTATTTCCTGCTACTGAGCAAGTAGCCACTGTTTCACAACCTAAAATTGTCAGCTTACCTCAATGGAAACAACTGTTGAAATCACAAGATGGGAACTGGTTTGTAGAAACTCTTACAGTGGTGACCTTAGTGCAGACAAAGGACTTTTGTTCTCTAGCATAGACAGCCAGGATGTAAACAGTGATGATGAATACTACCATTGTTGCACAAACTCTGAAAAGCTCAGATTCCTGTGAGGATGCTGTCTTGTTCTCTCATATTCAGTACCGTGGTCAGTCTAAGTGTGATAGCTGGGATCAGCCTCAATTGTGGTGGTTATCTGACATTATTCCTCCCACCCTGCCAAAGCCAAGAATTTAGGCAGAAAGATTCAGGGCTGCATGCACTGATGTACTTGAAAACATGTTCTCTTTTGCTAACCCTCAATTATTGCAAGCAAGCCTTCTGTCTCTGTTTTCAGAGGGGATGCTCAGGCACAACTGACACATCAGCTGAGATGAGAAAGATTCTTAATAAGTGCCAGTGGATGTGCTGATTCTTGCCATATGATATCATCAAACCATGCCAGCAGCTGAGACTTTGCTGACTTAGCCAGGCTGTGTCCATTGCACTGATCACTGTAATCCCCCAACTTTGCAGATGGAGTTCATCCTTCTGTGTCCTCGCTTTTCTTTTCTTTTTTTTCCCTCCAGTTTCATCTCCATCTCTGACCTAAAGCATCAACAGCGTACTCCGTGCTGCAGCCACCTGACCTGGAGCACAAACAGATTTAAAGAATGGGCTCACCAAGGGCAAGATGCTTTATCCATGCACAGCTCTTTGCCAAGGGCTTACCTGATCTTGGTTGGCTATTTAACCGATGGAAGGCAAGAGGACAAAGATGGTTGTCTCTATGTGAAAGACAATACTGGGATAATTCCCTGTGAGGTATGTCCTTGTCTGAGGGATTCTGTGTTTATTACCCCTTTTGGGGCAGTATCGCAGAACACCACAGGTTTCAGATGGTTTGCCAGACTCTGTACTGAGAAAAGTAATACATCTTTGTAAAAAGCAGGAAAACAGCAGGTTCAGATCCAAGAGAAAGGACAGGCAGAACATGTCAAATTTGTCACTGCTAGGAGAGCAAATATTGAGTCTATTGTCATGGATTACAGAGATGAGTAAGTTTAATGTATGGTTCTACTACACTTTGAACAGCATGAGGTAGCCTGATACATGGAGGTCATAGCAGTATCCTATGTTTGTTGAGCAGAAATAACTTTCTGGAGAGCTGTACTGGTTGTTCATTGATGCACTGATGACATACTTTCAGGAAATAGTAACTTGTGTGACAGTGGTATTGGATGAAAAGCCGTCTAAATTCATAGGAAGGGAATGTAAATACGAAGTAACCGATAGGATGGGAATGAAAGAGCAGTGAGGTTGTGCCTTTCCGGGAGGTTAAGGCTAGGCAAAAAAAAGTGCATTAGTTGTATTGCTATCAACTTCTAACTGAAAACATGGGAAAAGAAAGGAGATGAGAATTCTAGAAAAACAGTCTGGAAATAATGAAGCCTTACAGTGAATTATGACTTTACTGCAAGGGAATAGCTATAATCCAGGAAATGCTAGGTGTAGATCTCAGCAAATCTCCAGATTTGCATCTGGAAGGCCAGAAGTTCTCTGTGCAAGACAGAGAAGTGGACAGAAGATATTGCTCTCATTTAATAATGAAGCCCAGAAGTAGAATAAGAATTTATGGTGTTTGTGCAAGGACAAATTAGTAGATTAACTTTGTAAGTAATGCTGAGTAACTTAATTCATCTCAAGCTTTTTCTCACTGTCTTTTGCCTTAGCTGCTGCATTTTGAACTGGAGTGGCTGGAGTCACTGTTCCTTTTCCCAAGCTGGGCATATATACCACAGACTGACCACAGTGCAACAGGATACATAGAAATCCTGGTGGATCCAGTGCCAGTAGATCGCCTCCCAAACGAAGTATCTGAGACCATTCCAGTCATCTACCCAGCGCTGGCTGAGCCACTCCTTGTCTCCAGGTAAGCACCAGGCATGGCCAAGTGCATCGTAGTGCTGCTGCTCTGGTTTCTCAGGTATTGTGAAGAGCATTTGGCTTAGGAAGCACCATGTTAAGCCTCTGCCATAGGTGAAAGCAGGACAGTGAGTGGTGGAAGTAAAAGTTGTATAATAATGCTTCTTTAATTAAACTATTTTCCAGGAGTTGACTTGAAGTTTTAATCTGTATTTTGGCAGAATAAGAAAAAAATATTTCCTGGTTTATTTTGATACTATAGAAAAAGCATGAGAAGAAAACATTCAAAATAACTTTTACTGAACCTACTGCTCACTATTTTGATTAGCACAGCTTTTTTTCGTATTTTTTTTTTAACCTATAGTGAAACAGAAGTATTATTAAAGTCTAGAGTTACTTTTCAGTATGAGATTAATACAAACCACTGGTACGGACCTGCAAAAACTGAGTTCAGTTTTCTGCTGAAGAATTGCTTATGACATTTTTATCCCCCATTTGGACCTATAATTAGCTTCTTGTTTGCAGTAAAGGTTCTTATAATCTGACTCTTGTCTTGGAACATGAATCTTTGTAACAGCTCTGTTGTCTTCGAATATTATGTTTTTTTGAAGTGTTTAAGTGATTTAGTATATAAAAATTGAAGTAATAATTTTGTGGGCAAGTTTGTTTCAAAAAACTCTCTGACAGGTGGTCAGCATTACTTTGTTAGATCCATTATTTCTAGAAAGTGCATTCTACATATTTGTGTATCTTGTTTTTGGAATACTTCTGAGTCCTTGACTGATTTTTCTTTTCTTCTTCAATTGCCTTCTAGGATTCCTTTTAAGAAAAGATCAAAGCTCAGTGTGGCAGGTGAACTGTCCAGACTCAGCCCTCTCCTTTGTATTCACCAGAAGACGTTCTTCTTTCTTTTCCTGAAGTGCTTCACCTCAGTTGTTTGGGTCCCTATCCTGGTGAAGGTAAGTAAGTCCTTGTAATTTTGCCCAGAAATTTACCATCTATATTTGCATATGCGTTGGTTAATCAATTTTTCAGAGCTTGCCCTTTTCCTTTCAATGTGATTTATTTGTCCTAGTAAAAACTACTTGTGCTTTTTTTTTTTTTTTATTCCACACAGCCTACAATAATCCTTATGCATAGATAGCTTCAAAAGTAATACCTCCTATTTATTTCCTTGGAAACTACTGCAGATACAGAGAGTACAGTAACACTGTTTGATAGAATCAGTTCTTAGCTACAAAACACTGTTTCAACATAGTCACCGCCATTAGCTGTGCATTTTTGCCAGTGATGAACAAGAGCCTGTATGCCACGCTTGTCAAAGTCTGAACCAGCATAGGTGACCCACTGTTGCCATCACTGCTGCTGAAACATGCCACCCACTGCCTCACTGTGCTCACATCCACCGTTTGGTCTCCATAGCTGTCCAGTAAGCATCAATGAATGTTAATGGGGGCCATATTTCCACATGGAAGAATTCACTGACACGCCTTTGCTTCATAGCATTTCTGTCAGACTCCATTCTGTCACACTGCCCCTCTGCTGCCATCTGTTGCACAGCAACAACATGTAACAGAATGTTGGTGAGAAAGTTCAGCCTCTGTTCACCAACTTCTGCCTCTGACATCGTGGGCCAACGTAATAAAATAGGAGGCATTACTTTCAGAGCAGTCCTCATAGATAAGTCTGTTGGTATGTCCTGCGGAAGAAATACAACCTTCCTCCCTACTACAATTGCAGTGCCCCTGAACATCTTGTAGATACCACTCTTTTGCTAAAAGTATGAGGTGATCCTCTCAAAAGGAAAGTTTTTCATGTGGGAAGAATATTTTTCCAGTGGAGGAGATGCTGATGTCACTTTTGGTCTCCCTGCTCCAGAAGCCCAATCAGCTGGCATGGCACCATACCCTCCAGCTGGGCCACAGGTACACAATAACAGGCCTGAGTATATCCAGCCTGAAGAAATCTGGGCAAAGGATGTTTGTCACCAGTGTTTCTTCCTGCCTACTGCCTTACTGTGCGGAGAAGGTAAAGGAGCAGGCATTGGACAGTTCTTGGCAAGGAGAATCCTCTCTGTCATCTTCACTTGAGACCACAGAGCATTTCAATGACTCCTCAGAGCTGAGCGTTGAAGAGTGGCCAGGATCAATCAAAGAGTCCAAGATCATCTCATATGTGGTAAGGATTCATAGCATTAGCTTTTACCCACTCGTGGTCTAGCAAGATCTCATTGTTGTGATGAATTTATTTCCTTTTCGCTCTGGCCTATGAGTCTCTTACGTTCTGGAATAAACTCACATAACTTTCTGTTTGCTTTTTATGTAGGGAACTGTCACCAAAATACTCAATGCCCAAGCTGGTCTCTATGAGCTCGATAGCAAAGTCTGCTTGTGCCTTGCTTACCAGCAGTTGTTGAACTCTGCACGCGGAATCCGACCAGGAGCATGTGTGGAGGTAAGATTGGGAGACTTATGAGGTACAGTGGGGTTGATCTTGGTCTACTGCTCTATAACTCCACTTAAGGCAGACAGGGGAATTAAATAATATGGGGAAAAAAGCTTTTGAGTTGAGAGGGAGATCACTCACCATCACAGACAGAACAGACTCAAAATGAGGAAGCTTAGTTTATTGCCAATTAAGAATAGAGTAAGACACTGAGAAAGAAAAACAAAACTCAAACCACCTTCCTTTCATCTCCTCTTCTTCCCAGACTCTCTTCACTCTGTTGCTCCTGACTCTTCTGCTCACAGAGGCCACCCCTGTAGCCTGCCTGCTGCCAAAACGCGTTCAGTGAAAAGTACTTATTCTTGCAAGCCACCCCTGGGGCCTGTGTGGGTTAGTCAACAAAAGGCTACAGGAACACTGGAAATTTTCCAGCAAGTCCCTGAAACAAAGTCAGGGATTTTGCCTAATGAACTTGGTTGTGAAAGTTGAAATGCACTTCCTCCTTAAGCAGTGCCAGGTCCTTCAGGTCTACTGAGTTCACAGACAATCCAGCAGAGTGAAAAGGGATTTAGAGTGAGGTGATGGTTTGGTAGAGTGGTGGCAAACTGTACTCCCTTATTAAGTTGCAATGTCTGTTTTATCTCAGCTCATCAATGTCCACCTCCTACAGAAGCCTCTGGTATCCTCTCCTTTCATTGTACTTGGCGCTTGCTTGAACAGCACTGTCTTGCTGAGGAGTTTTTCAAGGCTCAGCACTCCTTACCACCCACCAGTCACTTCAAGAAATCTCTACCTGCAGCTGCTCTTCCGCTATAATCTTGGTATGCCTCTCTACCTCTGGCTGGTGAGCCTTCTGGAGACATTTAAGGAGAGGTAAGGACAATTCTGAAGTCGGGCAGTGTGCAGATGTGCTTTGTAAGCTACCTGAGCATCTTCCAGACCAAAGATTCACAAAGTTTATGTGCATAGAGACTAATGGCAGCAGCAATTGTGTCTGGTTTACTGGCTTAAGCTGCTTATCTGGATTCCACAGCTTTGTTCTGGAATATAGAAGCACTGTAGGGATGAGTGCCTTCCAATCTGATTTGCTTGGCAAACAAATTTAAGCACTGAGGCTGAAGCTGGAAATTGTTTCTACAACCAGATTACAGATGATACAAAGGCTCTTATTTCGTAGCTCCTCACAGGAGCAGCAGCAACTGCTCAGTGTTATCAGTAATGTGAGCACTTGTTGGAGAACCTTTGCTCTAGCAGATTTTCCCACACATGCTTATGCCTGGAATGTTTGCCACGCTTTCCAATAACACAGCTTCAGTTTTGTTCCCAGAATGTAGCTAGCTATGAGTTTCAATTTTTATTACATTTTCCGCTTGCTTTAAATGTGATTACTAAGTCCTGCTACTGCCTGAAAGTTGTTCCAGTGATTTAGTCACAATCTCTTTTTACTTGATTTCATGTTTTGTTATTAATTTGACTGGCATTGTGATCACTTGTGGGTGTTCAAAGTGGCGAGGTATCCTTCTGAAAGGATCAGAATGCAAAGAAAATATCAGAACAAGAGCAATCTGTGGTTATTTTGTTCTGTCCTGTGACTTTTGCATCCTATGAAAGAAAACCAAGTATACCTAATATGATTAATCATTTCAAATTTAGTTGAAATGCATGAAGTGTAACTTAGAAGGAGATCTTCTTTGTGTGGGTTCTTTGTCCGCTTGAGTCTTGAAATGTTGCCAGTCTGTCTGTTTCTCATGGCTTTCTGTTCCTTGTCTGCTTGCTTGACTTCAATCTATGTCACCTTTAAATGTTCCTTTTTTTAACCACTTTGCATTCTTTTTGCACTCTCCTTAATTCTTGTCCTGCACAGCACATTCACTGGTAACAAGCAGAAAAAATTCCTGACTTACATGTGAAACCCACTGTAAAACTGGGAGTGCTACTGCTTCTAACTGCTCTAAAAATTTTCAGGTTTTCTTGTTTCTTTGGGCACCAGCGACTGTTGCTTAGCTCTATATACCGAAACCCTGGACCTGCAGAGAAATTCCTTGTCGCAATTCTGCAAGCTGTGGTACCAGACAGAAGGGAAGCAAGAGATATTTATCATGAAATTCTAGCAAAAATACACCACTGTCCCCTGCAGAAGGTAAATGCGCTGTGAGCTTTTCTCATTTATCTGATGGGAAGAAACTGTTGATCTTTTTTTTTTCCCCTTAGTATTTGACCCTGGATCCCCCATACCAGTTCCCATCTCTGTCAGCACTGGGTTGTGTAGCTGAACAGAAGGGTTGGGAAGGCTTCTCTCCATCCCAGCTGCTCTCCCCCTTGGAGGCACAACACATGGGCACCCAAGAGCTGAATCGCAGGCTGGCCTGGTCCTACTGCACACTCTCAGCAGGAAGTTTCCAGCCCCGTTTGGTAAGTGCCTAGTTCCCTTTACTGCCTGCACCCTGAGAGCTCCCAGTTCTCCTAAAGCCTTCCAGCACAGCTGCTGTCCTTTGCCCCCTCTGATGAGTGCCTATTTCTTTTGCTCGGGAATGACACTGATTTTCTTACTTGTGTTGTGTTGAATACAGACTGAATTTGGGCTGCTGCCATGCAAGCTTTCAAACATGGAAAGTGTTTGATACTCTTTACATCTTCCTTTCTCTTGCAGATCCTACTAGGTGTGCTGCGAGTCTCCTCCAGGAGAAGTTCCCTCCAGCTGCAGGACAGCAGTGGCACACTTCCCTGTGTGATTTCCCATAGGGATAGCAGCCCCTTTGCTAATACAGCTCTCATAGGTATGTCCCACAGAACTAAATTTGAAGGTGCTGCAATTGTGGTGCTCTGTCATCCAGCTCCAAAACAAGAAAGAAAAGACGTGGTGTGAAGATGCTGAAATGTCACTGCCTGGCCTCGTGACTTTAAAATGAGGAAATCTGAGCTTGCGCTTTTTATGTTCTCCTTTCATTAGCTCAGCTCCTTTCTCTGTTGTGTTTGCAGGATCACTCTTGCAGGTGGAGAACTACCAACTTGTAGTGGAGAGATTCATTCAGAGTGATTTTCCCTCCTGGGAGCAGCTAGAAAATTCAGAGTATGTGAGGGAGAAAAAAACCAGGTATGTTCCGTTATTCAGTGCCCTAGTAAAATAATTACTTTGCAGTTCTGCAGCTATTTCGGATTATGGTAAAGCTGCATATCGGCATAATATTTTGGTGCTGAAGGCCTTTGCTAGTTAAAGGAATTAGATCTTTATTGGAAACAAATCCACCATGTCTGTTTTGTTTGGAATACATCCAGCCTGATAGCTGCCCTCTATTTCACCCTTTCCTGCCTCTCTTCTGAACACCCGCTGAGCACTCAGTCCCAGATAGCTGCTTGTTTTAGACAGCTACCTGTCAGGAGCAGGGGATTTCACTGCTACTGTTTGTCATTTCAGTATCTATGTGCAGTTCTACTTTGAGGATGTTCAGGTTCTCCATTCTGTAGAAGGACAAATCCAGAAAGATCCTTGGAGTAAAAACACCTCTTTGAGGAAAAAGAATGATGGCTGTTCAACGTCTGATCTGGAAACCCCAGAGGCAAAAGTGCTGAAATTGGAGGATCCCAAGCCAGATCCTGGTGGAGATGAGGGCTGTCAGAGGGACCAGAGCAGCACTGGAAGAACCAGCTGTGTTTCTCACCTATTCTTGGTTACCCAGAAAGAGGGGCTTATGTTGCGCAACTACCAGCTACTCAGAGAAGGAGGTGGAGAAGAACAAGAGCCACAGCGCAGTTTTCAAGCCACAGTGCTGTGGCTGGGCAGACCCCAGCTGTGGTGCCACCCCAGAGAGACCGAGAGTCTGCCTGAGCTAGAGGAGGCCAGCCATGGTGGAGGAGAGGGCATGACACAGCAAGAGGTGAGGCAGGAGTGGGCTTCAGTGGGTGGTTTGATACAGCTGAGAGCTGGGTATGTTGTAATTTACAGATCTAGATTTCTAATCAAATGGGAGGGTGGTTTTCATCGGGTAGAAGAGTGTTTATGCAGGTAACTTCCTTCTGCCACTGCAAGGGGGTTCAATCTCCTCACCGTCAACATCCTGTAAATATATTCACCTCACCTTGTCCTTGACGGTGCCAAATTTACTAGTCAATCCTGTGCTGGACTTGCTCCCCTTTTGCTGTACTTCCACTTTTTTCCTAACATTTCTCATCACCTTTTCTCTCTTTTTCTCCCCATCTCCCACCAGGCACTGCTGCTTTTTATGGGGAAGTCATTGCAGTGGTTTCCATTTCTGCATCTGGATGGGTTGTATCGCTTCATTGTGCCCCACTGCTCGGTAAGGGAGAGGTTATCTTGCAGTTTCCCATTGGAGAAGTTTTACTAAACTGTATATGGGAGATGAAGTGTCATTGACTAAGCTCTTTGCAAGGTGCGGAATTCCCGTCTGTCTTGCCAAGTACTGCCTCAGTTCTGTGTTTACTTAAAACTCTCAGAGCTATGAGCTCAGTGGATTTTTTTTTTCTCTAAATTATTGTTTCTTATCAGTCCTCTTTTGCTTTCACCTTCCTTTGATAATAATTTTCTTTGCATTATGACTCTTCTTTCAGGACTTGGAAGTGTTTGACAAGCTCACTTTTCCACCTGTGCCAGCAGAGTTCCTAGGCAGGCCATCCTGCCCCTTATGCTTGCCTGTCCAAGATAACTGGCACTTACAGCATGAGACTTGGCTCTCCTTCCCAACTGAGCGCCAGGTACTGCAACAACTTTACTGCTCTGGGCTTTCGTGGGTGACTTCCTGTTCTCTTCAGAACTAGCTCAGAAAATTGTTGATATAGAATCTCTTGTTAATGAGACAGGAGATGAGCTCCATAGAAGATTACTGCTGGGCCTCATATTTTCCTGCATTGGAATTAATCTGAGGAGGAGCCATCAGTTGTTTGATGTGAAGTAGCTCTTAGCATGCAAAACTTGTCTCTACTGCTTTGGCTGCTATAAATTGAAACCAAGTCTGTGTCTCTCTCATTTCTAGCTGGCAGCCAAGGCAGTGCTGACAGGCATGGACCAGAGAATTTCCTCCATTCCAGAAATACTTAGCAACAGGTTTGTTGGTCTGCCTATACTTGATGTGACTGCCTTAGGGAATGAAGTAGCATTGGTCATTACTGGAGATAGTGCAGCGTTAATAAATGGAATGATTGATGAATAATGATTTTGCTGCTCTAGGGATATTGTTTGGAAATATTTCTGTGTGCAAATAGCCCAGGCTGAGAACCTGTCTTGTTTATCAAAGCTTAAAGGGATTGCAGGTTAGAAAGTGTAAAATGGTGTCCAGAAAAAGTTTGAGCTAACTGCTGGTGTGGAGTAGGTGCCAAAAACCTATGCTAAATTCTTGTCAAAAGTAGAAACAGGTGCAGCAGGGAAGATGAGGGTAAATATGTGAAGTTTTTCAGGTTTTGGTTTTTAGTTTGTTTAACTCGCTTAAGTAAATAATGAGGTAAGAAGCTTTTCTTTTCAAAGCACGTTTAATCTGGGGTGATACACAAATGCACTGAAATATTCACCAGTGCCTTACGGTAAGTTGGGTTTTCCCTTGCTTGGCTTCTTCCAAGCCAAGAAAAATAATGGAGTTAAGCAGAAGGGTAAGCTAGGATATCTCTCTCCTTTTCAATTCCCCCATGCCTGGAGAAGCAGAAGTGCCTTTAGAGACTCTTGTTCTTGGGTAGGGTAGGCTGCAGCAAGATGCTGTGAATCTAGTAGTTGGGTGCCCAAGGGTAAGCTCCCCTGAAGCCAGACTTAAGTAACAGCACTTCTCTTCACCCTGTCCTTTGTTATTGCAATCTTTGGGTCAGGACTTTTTCCATTTCCTTCATCTTCCAAGACAGAAATCCAATGATTCTGGTCTGCTCTCAGTTTCAGAGGTTCCCTTGTTTCTTTCTGTGGAGAGATAATAGAGAGGACCCTGTGTGCTTCTCCTAAGAATGAGAAGCCATCTGCGACTCTCAGCCTTAGAAAGCAGAAAGGTAAGACTACGTGGAAAACATTTGAGGTGGAGCAGTAGCCTTGTTGTGATGAGAGGAAAACACCTCCAGCAAATTCAGCTCAGTGGCAGACTAAGCTATCTGTGTTTGAGCTCATTACTTGCATTTATCTGTGCCTTTCCAGGGAATCTGCTGGCCAGTGATCACAGCGTGAAGCTCAGCATTTCAGCTGCTGCAGGCTCCCCTGTTGTGATGGACATTTACATTGCTGCAACCTATCTGCAGCATCTCAGGGGTTTGCTACCTGGAGCCAAGATTCTCTTTCAGAACTTGGAACGCAAAATCTCAAGGTACTCTGAGCTGTGCTCTGGTCCTGGACTGAATGTGACCTCCCTTACTGTCTTTGAAACAGTCTCCCCTCTTCTTTGGGTTTATCCATTGTCCACACCTGCCTAACTCCCCAGCCCTTACTACAAATGATATTTGTACCATGTCACAGATTACCAGACCAGCCATCCTGGAAAAAAAATACCAACAAGCCATTTGTTTTCTATGAGCTGTTGCTAACATCTACGCTCTCCTATTGCAGATTCCATAATGTTTACTGCGCATACAATGCCTCCAGCTGTGTGACCATCCTGTCTCTCCCAGCTTCTCACCAACTTTTTACTTCCAGGTGAGTCCAGGTTCTGTTCCTACCTTTCAGTGTCCTGAGAAGGATTTCCCTGTTCCAAGTTTCCCACGGTCCTGTTTCTTCTAGTTGCGCAGGAAGAGCCTCATCCCCTTCGCTGGTGTTTATATCCAACTTGCAGCGTCAGCTACAAACCCTGCCCCAGGCGCGGATTTTGTGCCACGTGTCCTGTGTGTTGACCCTCTCCCTGCAGTGGGTTTGCTCTCTTTGCAGCAGCATCTTCAAAGAGGTATGGAAGCTTCCAGAGAGAATCTGGCAGGAGGCCTGCAGACTTTCTACTCATATGTCTTATGCTACCATATAGAAGAAATAAGTTCCTATCCTAATCCTAGGACCCTTTATTCTAGTGTCTGAAAAAGACTTGTATATTGGAAAAGGATCAAAATGACAACTGATGAGAAGTATGCATCTGGCATTGGGCAGGTTTGCAGCGAGGAGCAGGGGTAAAGTGAGGACTTTCAGGGGAGAATCCTGCAGTGCATTGTGCACTGCTCTTGAGGTTTATCACCTTGCAGTATGTTTTTTCTTCTCAATAAAAACTTTTCTCAAGGCACCCACTGAAAATACAGTGAAGTTCTTTATTCCCTTGCATAGTTAGTTAGGGGAATTAAAAGAAACAGTGGCCATTCACCTTTTCTCTTATAGCCACCCGTACATAGCTGTAGCTTTACTCTTCCTTCAGGGGAAGTGCACCCGACACAGTCCACCATGTCCATCACACACTGGAGTGAGGCAAGCCAGTGCACGGTAAGCACTGTAGGGGCTGGATATTGGGAAGAGGTGGGTAGGAGGGAACAAATTGCGTGACACAGGACTGGATAGGCAAATCATGGATGGGATGTGCTCAGAATAGTGAAGGTAGGAGTTGAGATTCCTCATGTCTTCCCAGACGCAGACAAACCTCTCTTTATTGGGACTTGTTGTCTGGGATGTGATGTTTGTGAAGGGGCAGGGTGTTGTCCTGACCTCCCTCCACTTCTCTGCCCGCTCTCTCCATAGGGTGCTGGTGGAGGATGGAACTGGTGAAGCTTTGGTGCTGTGCAGGAACCAGCACGTGGCAGCAGTGCTTGGTCTGAGCCTTCTCGAATGGGAAGCCGTGCAAAGCTGTGTGCAGAGCAGAGGCAGCCTGTTCATTCAATATGGGGAAGCTACTGGGACTGGGGTGAGTGGGTTATTCTGGCAGGGGCTGTGGCATGCCAGGGTGTGACTCTCAGTGGGACTGGATTTCCCTTTGCTGTGGGTGTTATGGGGGCTCCCTGCCCGCCTCCATGCATGTACTGACAACACACCCTTTCCCTCCTCAGTGTGTAGAGGAACTTGAGGATCCCATTGCTTGCTACCTAAGGAACCTCTGCAGGAGTTCTCTCATCTGTCGCCCTATTCTGCTGGATTTCAGCCTAGACAGGAAGCCCTCCAAAGTCCTGCAGCCTGGTGAGAAAACACTGTTGGCTTTTGTAATAATGGGTGTGGGAAGGAAGCTGGAAGCTGTTTCACCATTCTGGGGAAGGAGAGCTGCCTTCTCTGCCCACAGAACAAGACCTTTGGAGGATTTCTAAGGAATTTCCATGGATGCAAAAAATACAGAGAGTATATTAATATTGTTGCTGCCATAACTGACACTTATGGTTGTTACTTTACACAAAAGCAGATAAAAATAGTATTGAATCATCCTTAGTATCGTGGTGACAAACTCGGAATACTTCTGTTCAAGTTTTAAGTGGAAAATACATCACCTAGCCAGCCAGGATAGTAATTGTTCAAAGGTGTCAGGCTGGAGAGTTGGGCAGAGAGGAACTTCATGAGGTTCAATGAGGGCAAATATAGAGTCCTACACCTGGGGAGGAAAAACAGCATGCATCAGTAGAGGTTAGGTGCTGACTTCATGGAAAGGAACTCTGCAGAGAAGTACCAGGATGTCCTGGTGGACGACAGGTTGACTGTTTGCCAGAAGTGTTCCCTTGTGGCCTAGAAGGCCAGACTTACTTACAAAGTGGCTTTTGGCCTTAGACAAGACAGAAGGTAGAATTGAGTGCAGGTCTGGAAATCCTCACCACGGTCACAGAAATTGAAGCACTGAAGGATTTTAAATTCATGGGTAGTAACATCTGAGCTCATGCTGCCACTCAGCAGCTGGAGTGTTACTCATTTAAGAGGACGTTCTCTTCAAGCCACCTGTGCTAACACCTAGCACGTGGGTGTGGGTCCAGGCATGCAGAGGCTGATTTGTTAGGCTTACCAAAGGATGCTCTGCTGTTGACACTGTCTTCTGGATATTGTGTAATGCTGTAAGGCCAGATTGCTGGTGGTAAGAAAAGATATAAAGCTCAGTGCAGCAGCAGTGTGAGCAGCACGTTGTCCACAGCAATTCACAAGATAAAATGTCTGTTTCCTCCTGTATTTGTTAATCTTCCTGTCCTTGTGGTTTAGGAGATGCCAAGCAGCTGCTGCAAGGCTGTCCCTCCCCCAGAACTTTTACATTTGTGTGCTATAACTTAGGAGCCATGTACTGAGCAACTATGTGTTGTGTCCTTCCCCTTCAGCTCCAGTGCAAGTGAGAAATTTTCGGTGTGGTGAAGTGGAGTTTGTGTCACAAGTGAAACCTCGACAGAGCCTGTTGTGCCTGAATGTGGAAGAAGTGGGACAAAAAGCCTTATGCTGTTTGAACAGAGAGAGGATCGAGAGGATGTCTGGTCATTGCCAAGTGGAAAGCACTACTTAACATCTTTCCCAGTAGGAAATGAATTACAGAAATGCCTACTGGAATTGGGAGGGTATTTTTTCCCCCCTTTCCTCCTTTCCAGTGGGAGCACAGGCCTTTGAGTGCAACATAAAGACTGTAACCAAGATGCTGCCATAACGAATGGAATTCTTGTACTGGACCATTGCCACCAGCCACTATGGGCTATGCTTCAGGGAAGAAATGTTCATTATCTTCTACATGGTAGCTATTGCTTTGGGCCTACGGCATATAATGTGTGTTTTTTATGCAGCATTATCTAGTAAATAAGGCTATCACATTGCAGTTTAAATAACAATATCTATTTTAATACCATTTTACTTGCTATGTGGGAGTCAGAATGTAAATTCTTAATTTATGAGCCAGAGACCGGCATTTTGCAGTTCATTCACTGTCTTCATAGGAAAGTGTGCAGTTTCCTTAGGGGAAATTCTCCTTAACCTCATTTCCATTCTCATTTCCTTCCTTGAAGAAGAGAAGAGAAATAAACAAGCTACTGTTCGGAGACTAAATCACTGCACTTACAGTACTATACAAGCATTGTTTTGCAGCTTAAACATTATTGCAGTCTGAACATTATTTGGAGCTGGTAGTGAGGAATGCAGAGAGCTATGATCCGAGTTCACAGTACTCTCCAGGCTTGTCCATCTGCTGCTGATTAGTAAGTTGGGGAAAATGCAATGCTTTGTGCCAGTATCTGTAGTGGCACAGCAGCCTCGCTGGCACCATGCCACTTGAAGAGATTCCACTCCCATCTGCTTGCAGCAATGACTGAGCATTCTTTACTTGCAAAATAACATCTACATCCTTCCTCTTGTGCTATAGGTTAATAAATTCAACCCACAATTACTTTCCCACCTTACTCAGTGTGTAGCATAGTGCCTATTTGAGCAGCTCCCCAAATAGAATTTGGGGTTTTGTTTGTTCGTTGTTTCCTCCTGTCTTTTACCCTTCCCCTTAGTTTGAGCCTTATATTAATTTTCAGGTGATGGTTTTACTGAGCATGTGGAAACTATCAGTCTCAATGCCTGCTCGCTACTTCTAGACCAAAGCATGAGTGCCAAAGACCTGACAAATGCTGCTGCTCAATAAAGTTCTGAGACTCCATCCTAAAGGAGGTCACAAAAAGAAGAAAGGAAAGATCTTTGAGTTTTGCCACAGTATCCTTTTTTTCCAGTAGGTGCTTTCTCAGAAAAGGCAAAGGTTTTGCTGAAGCTTGCCCTTCTTGCCAAGGAAAAAAAAAAAGAAAATGTTATCATCCTCAGGAAATGTTGACTGTAAGTGACCTAAGATAAACAGAACAAAATCTGATTAGAAGGTACCACTGAAAGAATCCTTTGAAATGACTTAGCATAGTTACAGACAATGCTGCGGCAGTAGATAGGAAGTGCCAGATAAGAGACCTATTTAAAAACAATAAGGCCGATTTTCCTATCGCAGAATTGTAGGGGTTGGAAGGGACCTCCAGAGATCATCGAGTCCAACCCCCCTGCCAAAGCAGGTTCCCTACAGCAGGTCGCACAGGTAGGCGTCCAGGCGGGTCTTGAATATCTCCAGAGAAGGAGACTCCACAACCCCCCTGGGCAGCCTGTTCCAGTGCTCCGTCACCCTCACCGTAAAGAAGTTCTTGCACACATTCGTGCGGAACTTCCTATGCTCTAGCTTCGTCCCATTTCCCCTTGTCCTGTCCCCACGCACTACTGAAAAGAGTCCAGCTTCACCACTGTGGCCCCCACACCTCAGGTATTTATAAACCTGGATCAAATCCCTACTCAGCCTTCTTTTCTCAAGGCTAAACAGACCCAGTTCACTCAGTCGTTCCTCATAGGGGAGATGCTCCAGGCCCTTCACCATCTTTGTGGCCCTCCGCTGGACTCTTTCCAAGAGATCCCTGTCTTTTTTTATACTGGGGAGCCCAGAACTGGACACAGTACTCCAGATGAGGCCTTACCAGGGCAGAGTAGAGGGGGAGGATCACCTCCCTTGACCTGCTGGCAACGCTCTTTTTTATACACCCCAGAATGCCATTGGCCCTTTTGGCCACGAGGGCACACCGCTGGACGCCCAGGTCCCTCTCTGCAGAGCTCCTCTCCAGCAGGTCATCCCCCAGCCTGTACTGGTGCATGCAATTATTCCTCCCTAGGTGCAAGACTCTACACTTGCTTTTGTTAAACATCATCCTGTTTCTTACTGCCCAGCTCTCCAGCCTGTCCAGGTCTTGCTGAATGGCAGCACAGCCTTCAGGTGTGTCAGCCAGTCCACCCAACTTCATATCATCAGCAAACTTGCTGAGGGTGGCCACTATCCCCTCATCAAGGTCATTGATGAAGATGTTGAACAACGTGTATGCTGAACAACGTGTTCAACAACTATGTAGTTGAAACTGTTGAAGAACTGGGTTTAATTCTGAATTGGAACTTTCCAGTAGCACTTATCTCCCTCTTTTCCTTCTCATTATTTAGTCATCTGTGCTGCCACAACTACTCTTCTTCTGAAACCAAAAATATCCTGTTGTTGGCAGGGACAAGAAATACAAAGGGACAATTAACTGGCTTCATTTTGTGGCACTGCCTGCTTCTCAGCTCAAGATGGAGGAGAGCACAAAGTATGCCCTGCCATCTATCAGTATCTGTAGTGACTGTTCTGCATAGAAGGACAGAGGTGTTCATTTTAGCTGATTTATTTATTTATTTATTTTTGTAGCTCTCCATCATCACTTTTACCTCTTGAGCCCCACACCAAAACTGATGAATGCTGGCAGGCAGTTGACCTATGCTTTGTGATGGTCCCAGCACTCCTCAATCTAGGTGGGATTGCTCAGGCTGGCAGCTTCTTATTCAAGCCCTGTTCAAGGTGTCCCCGGTAGGTAGCATTTACTGAAGGTACCACACAGTGCAGTAGGATTACTTGAGTAAAGTGAGCACAAGCACAGCTTGTACTACTTCTTGGGGGGTAGAGGAAGAAGTCAACACGGCCTTGCAAAAGTGAACTGTATTAGAGATTCATAGCCTCTAATGTGTATATAAAGCATATGCTTATCAGTTTCTCTTTTGAAGCTTACCTCCTCGCCCAACAGCATTTCCAGATGTTCTATATTGACAACACACACATGGGAAGCAGAAGCATCCAGTGACAGGCTGGAAGGGAGGAAGACACTGACTCTGTGTTCAGGTTCACCACGTGCAAGCTGGTCTCCCTTGTAATGTTGAAATCTGTATTGGATGAATAGTGAGAGGAGGCTACCAGATTGGAGAACATGGCAAAAAAGAAAAGCAAGATTAGCAGGTAGACCTATTGCTCCTAGCTTTTCTGAATGTTGGTAGACCCTACCTCTTTCACTGGAACCCACTATAATGAAGCCCTCGCTGCAGAAGAGCCATGACCCTTTCCATGTAGAACACAAAAAAAATAGCCAAGTTCAGGGAGTGTTTGGACAGTGCTCTCAGACAAAGGGTTTGAGCTTTGGGTGGCTGTGGGTAAAGCCAGATGTTGGACTCGGTGATCCTTATGGGTCCCTTCTAACTTGGGATGTTCTGTACTATTCAGTGATTCTGAAAACTGATGGTGTACACTAGTTTTACAGGAGTGAGATCCTGAATGGTTTCTGAATTAGCGGGGATAGAGATGGGTGAGAAAATGAATAAATGGGAAAGAAAAAGGAAAAAAAAAAAAAAAAGGATTCTGCGACCTCTATTAGCCTGAGATATCAGAGCTGAAGTATCCAATGAGTTCCCTTCTGTACGGTGTTCCTCTTCAGAATGACTGAGACATCTGACTAAAAATACAAGCACAGAGCACACACACTCAGCTTGGAAATACACATCCAAATGTTTTTAGTCTTAAATGCAATAGAAGCTTGCCCGTAGTTAAGCATCTGACAGTCTGAGTGGTACCACAACTCTTCTCCATGCTGTGTTAAGTGTTGCTAACACAAGTTTGCCCTAAGATTTAGATGACTCAAGATTTAGGGTGGTATAAGTGGCAACTGAATGACATCCTTAAATGCCACCACGTTTCCTTTCAGACTGAGCTCTAGGCTCTCAAGTACTGCATGCAGCTTACTGATCAGATTCTGTTCTGTACATGCACCGCTCTAAAAACACAGGTATTCCTACTGAGACAACTTTTAATGTACACATGGAGGTGGCAGAAGTTGGTTGTTAACTTAATCGGACAGGGTTGTGAAGCCTAACTCAGCGTTTCTAGAGAAGCACTGATATGTATGATTTATTTAGTTGATTGATTATTTATTTGTTTTGTAGGAACTGAACTAATGGATGAGTCCAACACCAGAAGAAATGAAAACCTGGTGTGATGGTGATACTTGTGTGGCGCACGCATTACTGAACTAATTTGAAAGGTTTTGCCAAATCATAGACTGTGTTACTATTAGCGCTTCAGCTATGGGTGGAAAGGATAGAACACAAATTGCAGCTGAGGGTTTTGAGAACATTTGCTTTGCTGTGAATAAGGACTTCTAAATAAAGGGAATGTGCTGGAGTCAGAGACACTGATACTAGGAACAGCTGGTTTGTTACAAATGCAGGGATCTAAGCTGAAGCGGCTAAAGAAAGAGTCAAAAGTTGGAGGTTTTGCTTTTAAGTAAGTTTCAGTGTTTTGGTCATGGTTCTTTGTTTTATTGCTTCTGTTGTTAAGATAGAAAGGAATGTGTTTCTATAAACGGTGTCCAGCCCTGGCATTTCTGTCCCTGTGTCAAAGGAGGAATCTAACCATGAGGAAGGACTGAAATAGCAGAACAAAACACTGGTTAATTCCATTACCCCAGAGAGGGGGGAGCCTGAATTAGTGGCAAATTTCATGCAATCTACAGCCTCAGTCTGATAGGATTAAGGGTCTGCTAATTCAGAAAAGAGAATACTGGCAAATATCACAGAACCATAGGATATCTCCAGTTGGAAGGGAGCCACAAGGATCATTGAGTCCTGCTGCTGGTGCCGCGCAGCAGCACCCAAAATCCAAACCCGATGTCTGAGAGCTGCGTCCAAACATCCTCCAGCACTCAGGGCCGTGCCCACCGCCCTGTGGTGCAGACCCTGTCCGTAACCCCCAGCTGCCCCTCCCCCGACACAGCTCCATGCCGTTCCCTCGGGCCCTGTCGCTGTCACACAGAGCAGAGCTCAGCGCTGCCCCTCCGCTCGCCGTGAGGAGCTGCAGCCGCCATCAGGCCTGCCCTCAGCTCCTCTGCTCTGTGCTGAGCACACCGTGGGACCTCATCTACAAAATATGCCAAATAATGTTCTGCTGTTTTGAATCCAGCAGAGGAAAGAAGGCAATGGTCCCTGCCTTCCCCTCCTTTTCCAAAACCGCTCAGCAGCATAGGGGAGGCAGTGCTGCAGGAGCCCCCAGTGCACACGCACACACTGACTGAACTGTGCCCATGGTCTCTGGGTGCTGTTGATCTCTACCTGTCACTTTGATGTTCCCCGTAGCCTTGGCAATGCTGTTTTCAATCACGCAGGTGTACGTGGCGTTGGCTGTAACGTTGTGCAGGAAAGAAACCACTTTCAGAGTGATATCCTCAGAGTTCAGCTCATAGCTGGTGTTGGCAGCATGAGGCAGGCACTTCCCAGCGTTGCTGTATGCTGTCCAGTGCACGGTGGGCCGAGGGAACCACCGTGGCGCTTCACAGTGCAATGTGTCCCCGCTGCTACTGGTCTGCACCTGGACCCTGGGGGTGCTGAAGGCTTGAGGAGGGAGAGCAAGGAGAGTCAGAAAGGTAAACATATGAGAACTGGGCCGTACTTGCTTGCCAGTCCCGGGTGTTCCTAGAGTACTTACCGCTCGCATCTCAGTGCTATATGTGGCCAAAAACCATAGGCTCAGGCAGACTTCATACGAACTGGGCTAAAGAGGGATGTCTGTAGAGGAGCAAAGTCTCCTAGTGACAAGGCACTCCAGTTTGACAAGATCTGCTGAAGTCGTGGCACAGCTTTAGTGTTTTTAAGTAATTCTGCTTGTCACATCTGAGCTTGGTCCTGGACACACAACCCAGTCCTTTCCCAAGAGCTCCCAGCAGAGGCTGAGGCTGCCTGTTTCTGCCAAACATCCAGCCTCCTTCAGCAGGAACAGCAGTGGGCATGGCTGCATGGGCTGCTGTAGGGCTGAGAGGAATCTATTCTCTGTGCCAAAATTGATGGTATTATCATGGGCTGGGGGAAAGGGATGATGGATCACTCTCTCCTGTGGTGGAGAGAGGGTTATGACCAACAAACACAGCCCCATGCTGTGGCTCTGAAGCTAAACAGGACTGCAGCCTTGGCAGCTCCACTTGGATCTGCTGGGGCTGGGGTTATATGGCTGGAGCTGTGGGACTTGCACCAACCCTCCTGGACTGAACATTTAAAGCCTATTCCAAACTCAGCTGTGTTTCAAAACCAAAAACATCAGTAATGCTTCATGTTAGCCTTGGTCTACTAGAAAAATACACCTCTGTGTCTTCACTGTTTTTCACTTTCAAGTAAGTATAAGCCATTCTTTGATCCTTGGAACTGCAGGAGAGCGGGGTCTGTGAGTCAAAGAGCCTTGCTCAACTGCTTGGGAAAGTGCTGCACACAGCAACAAGGTTGAAAGCAGGCTTTTGGGTGGAACCTGGGTACTGTGTAAAACAATAATGGCCATCCATTCCTGCAACACCAACTCTGTCCCAAGACAGGCTCCTGGTTGCTGAAATGATGTACAGCATTCAGAAGCGGCTGCTTCTCCAAGGTATGTATGTCTCAAGCCAAGAGTGTAAAGTGACTTCCAGACCTCTCCTGGAGGACCAACTCTTCAACACTTGTAGAGCCATGAAAGCCTTTTTCCCCCTCATTTCCAGCAATTCTCTTGCCTGCCTTAGAAAGTTCCCCTGGAAAGTCATGGACCCACTGTTGTCTGCCGAGCCCTGAGCTCAAGGGATGTGTGGGAGCTTCAGAGGTGCTGCTAAAAGCCAGCCAGAGAAACAAGATCCCCTACATAACAAGGTGAATGGTTAAATATAGCAAATATGTAATGCTTCAGGTAACTATGAGATGGGTTGTTTGTTGCTTTGATAATCATGTTTTAAAGGTATATACATTATAAAAACAGGAAAAAGATTCTGAACGTACTAGAATTTTTACCATGCAGCAGCGCTGGCTGGAGATATATCTTAAAGTTTGAGAGAAAAAAAAACACCAAAAACTCTTATCTTTAACAAGAGTAAGATCTGGGTCTTCCTGAGATCGTTTAGCTACACCCATTCTAAAAATAGGGGCTCTTCGTAGTCAGGTGATTAGCTAGTTAACTGCACGTAGTAAATGTAAGAAGCAAAAAATGCATAGAAATATTAAATGGAAAAGAGAGGGTATGGCCATCAGCACCTCTGGAAAGCCAAAAAACCCACTTCTTTCCCCTTATGCATATTATTTTTTCCAGCTCTGGACACTCAGACAGTCTGGAGCATGATCAAAAGCCTCGGCCGAGCCGAGCAGTACTTTATGTCCTTTGGGACCTTATAGAGGTAGGAAAAAAAATTGTGTCAGCTTTAAGCTTCTGTCATGCCATGGAATAAAGGAAACAGCATATCCACACAATCCAGTTTGGCCTTTCACAAAATAACATTCCCGGGCTTCACAAGCAGTTTTCAACTCAGCCACTGACGCTGGGCTTTGCCCCCTTCTAAACTCGTGTAATTCCTTCACCAAGTCTGGTTTCACTGAAACAGCATCTCAGGGAGAAGGTCCTCACAACTGCCATCCAACCTGTCCTACTCAGGTGTGAAGAGCCCCATGGTGGCTGCCAGATGGGTCTGCCTTGCCCAACCCCTGCTCAAGCAGGAACACCTAGAGTAGGGTGCCCAGGACAACATCCAGGTGGCTTTTCCTCTGGGCGACCTGTTCTAGTGGCCAGACCTGGCCGCATCAGCTTATGTTTCACAGCAGGAGTTTCTTTTCCTTATCCCCAGACAGCATTTCCTCACCTCCCGTCTGGTACCGCAGCACTGCCGCTCCACTCCCTCGGGACGTGGTGACGGAGCACCTGTAGGTACCAGCATCGGAGAGCTGCACCTCTCTCAGCTCCAAGGAAGCGTTTCCACCGATCACCTGGTCTGCGAAAACCGCCGTGCGGCCCTGAAACACCACGTCTTGCTCTTGCAGGTGGTCCTTCCCCCCTCTGAACTCATGAACCAATCCAGCCACTCCAACTTTTGCCCACCGAATCACTATGCTGCCCATCCAGATGTCGGGCTCAAAGGTGCAGCCCAGGACGCCACTCTGGCCAATGTTCCCAGGTGACGTCAAGGTGGTGACGTTGATGGAGCGCTTTCCTGCAAGGAGAAAGCACAGTGAAGGAGGTGAGCGCAGAGAGAGACAAGGCCAGTCCCACATTTGAAGACACTTCCCATCTGGGAGAAGGGAGTATGGGATCTTCAGGATTTTCTGCATGTTTGGCTCTGGGGCTCTGGGCACTGGGACAATTTGCGCTAACACAGTGCCAAACCCCCATCAGCGCAGGCTGTTCCACACTTATCCACCCCTTTCCTCAGCAGCATAAAATAAATGTTTCAGTTGCCAGAACCTAAGATAACAATAACAAAAAAATGGGAGGAAAAAAAAAAAAAAAGTGGGAAAAAAAAAGTGCCTTTAATTCTGCTGTGAAAGCAGAGGTCAAGAATTTACTTCCTGGGTCAAAACTGGAGCTCAGCCTGAGCAGCCAAGCTCATTCATGCCTATGACAAATCTTCTTGGAAATCCCGTCTGTGTAAATCTCCGGGTTATTTAATCCACACAGGAGCTCAGTCTCCAAGGAGCACAGTACAGAGCCTCAATGAGGGGAAAAAAATGGCTGAATTTTGAGAAATCGCCAGTCCTGAAAATTCGGCAAGCTCAAGCCATGCCTTGCTTTGAAACACCTCTCAGAAAGGATCCGTCTTGCAGACTTGCTGCCATGGTAGGGAAGCAGGGCCCTGGAGTTGTCACTGTGACAACTCGTGTCCCCTGCAGCATCAACTAGCGTCCATGCTCAGGGAGCTACACCATCACCTCACAGGCAAGGCTGGCCTCAAGTGTAGCTGGCAACGCCTTGTAGGTGGCTTCTTAAATGACAGCACATTGTGTTTTTCCCTTTTTCTGTACTTTACGAGCTATGCAAGAGCCAGGCTGTGGTTTAATGCCATGGAGTGATACTTTGCCGAGAAATGTCAGAACAGAAGTCACCTGTGCAACCTGCATTCAGCCATCTTGCACACAATCATTATAAATGAAGCCTTAACTAAAGGCTGGTGGATGGCCCGTCCGCACAGGGTGGATGGAGGCTACGGACACCGGGGCAGGATTGTGCCACCCCCTGGCACCAGCAAGGAATGCAAATGGTCACATACCTGAGATACCAAACCCAATGATCAGGGCAATCATGGCAGCTAGGATGATAATGACTGTTGTCATGCTATTTGGGGAAAAAAAAGAACACCATTACCATGCAGCCTACCTCCCTTACACCTGGCGTATGTCTGGTAGGAAGGAGGTGGATGCAGGAAAGTGACAGACCCGAAGTGAGGTGTTCTGGTGAGGTGCAGGATTGTAGTAGCGACAAGCGTTGCTGTGAGTGCTCTTCCTCAAAGGTAGAGGACCATGTGGTGGAAGGAGAGGAGCCCCAGGTTCTTCTCCCAGTGCGGAGTTCTCCTGGCTGCAGCCCCTGGTGCATGAGTACAGCCCTTCCCTACCAAACCGGGTCATCCTCACTGATGAGGGAATCTCACTCAGGGAGGTGAGAGCAGAGAGCACTGAGACCCCACACCCCAAGCCATGTGTGAGCAGCGTGTTGCCATCCACTTTGCAAGCTGCCCAAACCAAGGGGATGTGAGAAAGATGGAGCACAGCTTGTGTATGAGAGGCCACTTCCACTCACACACAGGCCATCCTGCTCCCAGATGCTGCTCAGCTTGCATGGGATATGCACTCTGCAGAATAAATCCAAGTGCAGGTGTCTCACCCACCTCAGTGGAACCTCTGCCTTCATCCAGCTTGGAAGAGCTCATACATGAGGTGAAGAGATGCAGCTTCTTGGTGGCTCAACAGCAGGAACCTTCCTCAGGCCCAGGATACCCCAACCTACCAGAGCAGGCACACACAGCCTTCCTCAAGCCATCGCTGTCCCAATCTACAGCAGCATTCACCTCGAGATGGTATATTCCACCCATGCAGAATTTCTAGGATGTCTATCTGCATTCTGGGTGCAATTGATGACCTGCACATGGGTGTTCCGCAGATGCGCTGCCTTACTGACAGTAGAAAAGAAGCTGTTTTGGTCTTTAAGTAGTCTCAGTGAATGCAGTATAGGGTCAAGCTGCAAAGAACTGCTGTCTAGAAAGCTCCTGGCACCAGTGTGATACAGTCAAGTGGTCTGGAAGAAGCAGCTCCCTCCCTCCTCTCACTCCCAAAGCAGACACAGATTATACCGTACCTCCAGAACATCACCTGGCCTTGGGATGCCATGGTCACCGCACCTACGAAGATGAGCCAAACACCAAGTGCCCAAAGGTCGCACACTGTGTGCAGCACAGCCCCCGTCCTTCACACGATGCATTCTTCCAGCCTGTCCTGCTTAAATAACTGAACCCAGCTAAGGAGTGGTGAGTCCAAGCAGTGAACTCCCAGGAATGAGGAAACAGTATCTTGGCTCCCCCCACCAGGCCAGTCATTAGGGGAACAGGAGAGAATTCATAAACCATCCATTTAAGAAGCATTTAATTTGATTTAAACAGAAAAATATTCCAGCTTACGGTTCGGTAGCTGGCTATTCCTAGGATCAGGCTGCAGCAGTCTCCCATGCAGACCCACAGCTGACCCATCACTGGTGGATAGTGCTGTATCCAGGACTAGCTCCAGGTCTCCCAGCTTAAAATCTCTAATTATGCTGTTGTCACTGAGTAGACAGGTCCACCTCCTGGCCCCATTTGCAATGTACACCTTCTGCTTCTCTGTGCTGTGCAAAGAGGCTCCTCTGAGATCAGAATAGCTGCACAGGTTTGGTGATGGTCACTTTTCTGACTGCTATTTTCTTCCACTAGACTCTTTCAGACAAAACTACTCTTTCCTGAGCCCAGCTCCTGCTGCTCTTAGAGCTGTGGACATGAGAACACGTAGAAGAAAGTGGACCAGACCTTTCAAGTCTTTCCCTCGGTGCTTGGTCTCACTAGAGGTTGGGGTTGGATTGAGTAGCTCTTTGGGATGAAGAGGTTGAGTAGGGCAGAGATTGTGAAAGACCGGAGAAGGGAAGGCAGCTTGCACCACCTTCCTGTAAGGAACCTGAATATCCTGTCATTTGCGTATGGGCTGTGTTCCAGGGAAGATGGTGAAAGGGGGATTTTTTCACAGTCCTTAGACACCTCCAGTCAGATTGGATGGTTACTGGGAGCTAACAGCTTTTCCATGCAAAGATGATGTCTGGAAGAGCTGCAAACAGTCCAGCACAGTGACCAGCTTAACAAACAAAGCAAATTACTTTCTCTGCAACAACCAGAGGCCAGCATATAATCCAACACTTATCAGTGACCAAACCAGCAGCAAAGACTAAGTGACGTTCAGGAGAGCTTAAGATGCTCTAAGGAACATGGTAACCACCTAATGGTGTGTGTGCAAGATGTCAGATGTGTGTATGCTTAATCTTTTGGATCACAGTCGAGCTCTAAAACAGCCCATTAACTGCTACAAGGAATGAATGTATCCAGACATAGTGCACATAGCAGACTTTCTAGACAGCACTGAGAGAGCTGTAAGTAGCTGTGGCTCTTGTATATGCATGCATTGAAGTCAACCAAGTATTCTATGGCACTTAGCACCCAGCACTCACTGCTTCGAACCTCCTCACACCAGGCTGGTTACATGCCACAGCTTGTGTGGATCCTTCTCCTGTGTCTTACCACCTTGCACTGCTGAGAGTGCATATCTGAATCTGCACTACGCCTAGCCACCCAGTAGGAAGCAAAGGAAAATCAGAAAGCAGATGGTTTCCTGCTGGGTTAGGAGGCTGAATTGGCTGTCCATGAGGTCAGGAGTGCCACATCCAGTGTTACTCATGTTGGGATAGGACTGCACGGCCTGCAGGACAGAGGAGACAGGCTGGGACCTTCTCCTTTCAACAGTGGGTTTGTTTGCTCTTGGAATTTTTGATTTATTTCAGTCCTTTTGATTTATTTCAGTAGGAGTGCTTGACTGCTAAGGTAATTGCTGTACAGGTAGAGGAGATGCCTGAACACCCCTAGCAAGGCCTGTGGCAGAGATGTGGGCAGGGCCTATTTCCAGTGCTCCAATTCCAGCTGCTACTGACAGCTCATCCATCACCCTACAGCCTCAAATAAAACTGAGGAGGGGAAATATTTCACTTGGTAACCAATGTCACTCTTTGATATTTGCAATAGTTTAAACTTAGAATGCAGATTTCATACAGTTTTTACTTCCCCTCTGCTTTAGCCTGGAATAACTCTTTAATCTGAAGAGATCTGATTTATTTTATAGCATTCCACCGATGACTCAACTTATCATAAACTGGTACAGCATTACTAGAAGCAAAGAGCAGTTCTGGGACACAGTGATGCAGTGGGAAAAAAACTTCAAGAAACATCCTGCTGCCCTCAGTGGGACCTGATTTACAGCTGCCTTTGGTGCACCGTGCAAACTAGGTGTCTCCTTTCAGCACTAGGTTCACTCTGGGTTGATGGTTGGGTTACTTCCACCTGGGAAAAACAGGTCTGCGTCTCAGGGACAGACTGCACTGGTAGGACAAGGGCAAGACCATTCACCCAGGGTAACATCACGTTAACTAGTGAGCAGCTCATGCTAGAGACTACCCCTTACCATGTTTATGCTGTTAAAAAAAAAAAAAAAAAGAAAAAAAAAAAGAGGTATTTGGGATATTTCCCAGGGGAAAAAAAATATATAAAAAAATCAAGGGTACGTGGCTACACAGTCTGCTTACTGTGTAGCTTACAATCTCTTACTGGATTTATTAGCAATATCTGACCAGATATGACACCAGCATCTGGTCCCACATGACCTGAAAGCTGGTGAGTACCTGGAGAAGGCAGGCATCAGCTCTTGACTGAGGGAAGGCCTCAGAAGACACCAGTTTTGCTGGGCCCACCAGCCAGTGCCCTGGAGCTGGCCACATCACATGCTGCCTCTTGTCTGCACAAGGAAACAGGAAGGACTCAAAGCTAGGAAAAAGAAAAAAACAGCAGGGCCTAAGAAGTGTCCTGTGGGAGGCACATGCAAAAGAACCAGACCAGTCTCTGCCCTTCATGGTGCAACACATTTCTTTCCTCAGTATTATAATTTTTACCAGAAGAGTTCTCTCACAGCGAGTTCACATCTTATTTCAATGTCACTGGAAAACTGGAGGAGGTATCTGTGAAGGAGAGGAACTGGAAGAAGATGGAGTGGCGTACTGACCCCAAGTTTGATGAAGCACTGAAGGTGAAGGCACAGCAGGCTGAAAAAGATGAAACGCTGGTGACCTTTCCAGCCTTCTGCTCCCAACATGAGTAATGATAGCGCTGAGGTGCTTGAGAGGCACTGCAGATGGGAGCACCAGCAGACCCACCCTGAAGGCTGGGAGGAGAGTCTGATGCTGCCTTATCGGTTCTACCTGTGCTTGGCCTCACCTGAACTTGAAGGGAAGAAGGAAGCAGCACCAGTCAGACAAGCCCTCATGTTTCAAAACGTGGTGATGAGCCGCGTTGAGCTAGAAGCTGGCAAATCCACCTACACGACCTGTGTGCTCCTGCCAGGGTCTGCCCTGATGAGGAACCCCATGTGCTCAGTGCACTCCTGTGGACTGCCTTCTGCCTTGGAAAAGCCAAGCAGCCCTGCTGAGCCAGCTTCTGTACTTCTGTGGTCTTCTGGGGACAAACCAGACACTCGTGCATGGAGGTACAAGCACAGTTGTGTCACTGGTGTGCTTTGCCTCCTCTGAGAAAGGAGAGATGCCCTATGATACCCTGCCCTAGATACACCCTCTCTGGAGTCTTCCATGATGAGGGGACTGTTCCAGGTCTTCCACAGTCTCTTGTTCTTTCTGCATTCTTCCCTCCAGCTTTCTCACATTTCCCTGTTTTCCCAATCTGGGGACTAAGTCCCCCTCTTGCCTCTCAAAGCCCATCCTCATCATTTGCTATTTTTATTTTTTATCGGCAAGAGAATTTGTCCTGAGAAAAACATGTATCTTTACTGTTGCAGCACTGTGCATACGTCTGTCTTGAAAATGTCTTCATAAGTAGAAGGGCCAGCTAGTCTGAAATAACATTGTGCAAGCAAGCCAGCAGGATACCACCACATCCTCATCTACCAACTTCCTAAGGCTGATCACCAACACGGGAGTGGAAACCATTCTTGGGCTACTGGGGACCTGTGTAAGACTCCTGCAGGTAAGCATGATACTCAATTGGCAAAACACCTGCAGTAAGGAATATTGAAGGCAAACTTCTTGCAAGTAACAGAGGACAACTGCCTGCATCTAACACCCACAGAGGGTCTAAGGTCATTAAATGTTTTCTATGCAAAATTCTTCGGGCTACCATGACACACAGCTCTCTTCGCCAAAGCGCAGAGGTAGTCAGTCCCTGAGACTGACTCAACCTTCAAGTCTACAAAAAAATTCTAACAAGGACCTGGCCCTGGCAGGCTTAGCAGCCCACGCTGTCCATACGTTTCTCTCCCCATATGTACAGCTCAGACAAAGCTGACTTGCAGTTCTCTGAAGTTTTCCGTTCACAGGTATCATTCTCACAGTTTCTTGGAAAATGTCAGCAACTGGGTGTGTAAGGAAGGCCTGACATGAAAACACATTCCTTTGTCTGTGAGAACTGTGATGTTATTAGACTAAAATTACGTGCCTACAGGAAAGTCCTGTGCCTGTGTGTTCCCTCTGTAACTCTGGATGGAAGTTCCAATAAAAAAATGTACACGTAAGGGTGGGAAGGCAAAAGAACGACAGATGAGACGTTAACTTTTCATGTTAACTTCTGGTACTGAGCACAGAGCAAGGGCAAGAACGGGTTACACTTTGTTCCATTCAAGGTTACTTCAAATTAAACTTTCACTTTGTATTTTCAGAGTTGGCAATTTGGAGACTTAAATTGCCTAACTTGGAGATTTAAACCGCCTAACCTTCCCCTGCCTGACAACCCTTTCTGGATGATTAATGAAAAGTTATAAACACTATTTGCATAAGAGTGTCTAGTCTCCTTTGCTGGAAGAGGTTCCAAAACTGGCTTCTTAAGAGAAAATAATAAAAAATTAGTCTTCTAGGTCTAAGCAAACAGACAGATAGTGCAGATTTCTGCTACTTGCAACCCAGCTACCATTCATCAGAAATCAAGAACCCGTCCTCACTGTTGACAGTAGAGCAGCATTCCTCTCATAGAATGACCAACAGTCAGACCTTTGTCCCCACCCCAGCTCCCCAGGCAGCATTACAAGCTCCTAGAAAGAGATACCTGTGACTGAGGTTACCCCCAGGGCAGTAGTGTTCCCAGCATCAATGCCATGAATGCGTTTTGTTCTGGAAGGTATGCGGGGGGGGGGGGGTGCTTCACCCAGACAAGTAGCAGGCAGTAAAATGCCTCTTCCTTCTCATGGTGCTACTTTCCCGCTATGGGTTGGCAGCAACCATACAAACCCAGGAGGATAAGCCCTCCCTTCCACGCAGAAATAGGAACAAGCTCCCATTCTAAAGAGAGAGCATTGCCAGGGCCATGAAAGCCAAATCCAGGAGTTCTGTTTCAAATACATGCTGCTCTCCCCGTTTGGGACAGATAACTGCAACCTTGTACCTTAGACTCCTACAGATAGTCATACTGCCCCTAAATCTTTCCTTGGTGAGCTGAGTGCTTTCCTGGATCCCATATCATTCCCAGCAGCGCTGTGCCCCACACTATCTCCGTGGACAAAAGGTGGCACTGCAGTTCCTGTTCCATCACTGCCATGGGTTTCCTTTGAATTTCTTTCAGTTAAATTAATACCCTGCCTTCCTCCTACTTTGTGGGGAGCGCGTAATGAGACTCCAGCTCACCTGGAGAAAATAGGAGAGCTGCAAACAGAACAGCAGCTCCCAGGAGCATGAACTGTACTATGAGCACACATACACCACCAAAATCCAGCTGGGTATCTGAGGTAAAGGCAGAAGCCATTCTGAGGCTGCCAGATCTCTCCAAGACTGCCAGATCTCTCCAAAGCATGAACACAAGCTTTCTGGAATGTGCCCCAACAAGCAGCTTTGGCCACTTTGTGAAGGTCAGCAGACTGTCTGTCATGCAGAATAAAGCAGGCACTGACCCTCCTGTGAGGTAGCTGCTCCAAGTTTCCTCTCAGAGCCTGAACCCACAGGTCTTGACTTGTCAAAAGTGCAGGCACTGGCACAATTCCTGGAGTTTGCTCTTGTTTAGGAACAAAACAACCTTGCATTCACACCCCCAGGTAGAATATAAGGCACAGTTTTATTTTCCCTCACCCTCCTTTCTCAGTTCATACTTGTCACCGTGTTGTTTTCTGGCAACATGGCACTTCAGCAGTTGTGGGGATCCTTGTGGCATGTGCTCACTCATTCAGCAGCCAGTAGGAAGGCCCCGAGCTCACAAAGGCTTAACTGGCTGCTCAGAGTTCCACTGTCCTGAGCAAACTCCTCTGTGGTCTGTCGCTGGAAAACCCACTCAGACATTCTGAGCTCATTTTGACTTGTCCACAGCATGACCAATGGGGACATCCAGGGTGACCTTTGTGTCCATGGCCACAACCTTGGTACCCACCTGCAAGAGAAGAGGCATCATCAAACTGACCTAAAAGGAGGCCAGAAAATCCCAGTGTCAGTAGCTTTTGGAGAGTTCTTCAGCTCCAGGATTTGTCTAAGAAAGGGAGGCACATGCATATTTAAAACCAAAGTTGACAGAGTCACATAAAGAAAGGGGAACAACCATGAGGGATTTCCCCCTTCCGGTCTCTGGGGAAAGCTGAAGGTTTCTGTCTTCTTGCCTGACAAGTAATGCAAGACATGGGCCTTCAGAACCTCCTGCCAGCTGCTGGCAACTATGGCCAGAGCTGGATACAGAGCAAGCACAAAAAACAAACAAACAAAACAGAGAAGAGGCTGGTTGTGTAATAAAAACATGCAGGACACACAATGAAACATGCAGGTCAAGGTCAAGGAAGCTGGTTGGGATTAAACAAATATAGGAATTGAGCTCTCATCCTAACCAAGGAATGAGACTTCTCCAACAAACATTGGATGCTGTGTGGCACAGCCAGGAAGCTGCCATGTTGGCAGCACTGCAGCAGAACAGCCATGCCATGCTCAGCCTCACTGAGAAGGGCTGACAGATGATCCTTGCATGAAGCTGCCCTGCCACATCTCCCACAGAGCTGACTCAGGTCTCTTACAGGGGATGTCCTTTAAAAACCTTCAACACATCCTGCGGTGTTTCTCACAGCTGCAGTCCCTTCCTACCAGAAGATACATGCACAAGTTATCACAGTCCTAGTGCACAAGCAGAGGAGGAGCTGAGCTAGACTACTTATTCACACCTATCTACACTCGTGAGTCTGAGTGCCACAAATCCTCCTGACAGCAGTAGCACAGGGAAAGCTGCACACTCACCTGGCATAGTCCCTCCACAGGCACAGCGAGCAGCTTTCTGCCCTCCACTTGAGCAAAATGTGCAGCAGTGGAACATGCCCTGGTGTTTGCGGAACTTGCTTTTCACCATCACAATGAACGGAGAGCCCTGCAGAGGACAAGCAAGCAGAGAAGCTGCTGCAGTGCATGCTACCCGATGTTGTGTCTGCATTTCCAAAAAGAAGCTGGGTGATCCTGTCAGTCACAGATCATTAGGACATGTCTTAACTGCCAAGTGATACAAACCAATCCTTAGAAAGATTTAAAGCAAATACTTAGGACAAGTATGTAAAGAAGAACCAGTGTAAAACAAACAAGAACTGCTACCTGTACATGCTGCCCTTTCACATAGACGCAGACAGCATACAAGCCCGGCTCCTCAGGGCTGTAGGAAATATGGTAGGTCCCATCACCATTATCACACACTGTTGGTTTGACTGCACTACGAACAGAAAAAGAGAAGCCCAAGAGGTCAGTGACTGACAGCAAATTGCTGTACCTGTGAACCACTGTTGGGCCCTAGATTTGTGGTCAAGTCCTCATCCTCACCCCTGTTGAGCAGCTGTGGGTCTTGAGTGAGCCTGACAGGATGCATAAGCAATGCTCAGGTACTGAGTAGCTTTCACACACACCTGCTACAGGGAGCTGTGGTACCCATACAAAGGAAGTCACACAAAGCTAGCTGTGCTGCAAGGATCTGTAGCAACCCAGAGCACTGAAAGAGCAGATGACTAACAAAACACCTGCAGAACATCTGATAAGAGCCCTCAGAAAGGGGGTAAATGCATAGTTTCAGAGAACAGTTTACCTTTAGAGGAGCCTATGAAGAAGACAGCATAGGTTTGAATCACTTCAACTACTGCCCCAAATACACTGACCTCAACTCTTCTCTCTGACACTCTGAGGAGCTCTAGGTCCCTGCTGGCCAATTCCCCTTCCCAAAATGAAGCTCAGTGGGTGTCACACTACTTGCGGACAGTGACAGGAAAAACCATAATCTTGTTACTCGGGAATTGAATGCCTACTTCACAGAAAAAGCCTTCCACAAAAAAATTAGCAGGCAGCTCTGTAAAGAGGGAAGTAATCTTCCTAATCCTCACTGTTTACTCTCTTGTGCCCCACAAAATGGCCATTTATAACCTTACAGATTAGTAGGTTGTATTCTCCATCCCCCACCACATTGCATCAGTAGGGCTGCCTGCATCTCTTCCTGCCATGAACTGCATGCTGATACTTCAGGTTCTTCAGCAGCTGCTGTGCCTCACCCTGAAGCCAGACAGCTTTAAGCAACAGATGTAGAAACTGCTTATGCACATGAACAGGAAACTGAGTTAATGTGGCCACAGCAACCTCTACCCTACCAAGCAAAAGCCACATAAACCTTACATGTACGCCTCCTCATACCATGCATGCACCTAATGAAGATACAAAGGAGCAATATTCTTGAACAGTGATCCTTCATTGGCAAGCATCTGTGCACCCAGCACTGTTTCTGTATGAGCACATCAATACTTCCCCATATCAAGGAAGTTTAACATCCTGTCTCTTTTCAGGTCATCCCACCAAGAAGAAAACCCTGCAACAATTGTGGCTCGCATCCTGACTCAGCTGCAGCGTATGCACCAGAAAACCTCCAAGGATGTGAGAGTGCTCAACACTTGCAACAAAAGGAGAAAGCATGATGAAGTATCAGCAATGCTTTTTTCTCCAGAACACAAGTTTAGGCACCTCCATCAGCTGCCAGAGATTCAGGGGCTTGATGGCTCACAGCGGTCATTCCTGGCATTGCAATGTCGTATGCTCATTAGGTTTTAACACAAGCAGGAGCTCTGGGTGACTGCTGGCAGAGGTGAGAAGGAGCAACAGCTCACTATGCAATACTCACTGTAAGCTGAGTCCTTCAAGAAGTCTCATATGACTAAAAGATTCAATACAAGCATGAGCCAACAATGTCAAGCTCCACACAGCTGTATACAACTGCTAGAAACCACTGCTATACTGGTGGGAAAAAACACTGCACCTTTACTTCTTCAGATAGTGACCCAGATGTTGAAGGATTTCTTTAAACCTGCCCAAACAAGGAGGGAGTTGAGATAAGGGAAACAGAGAAGCAAACTCAGTGACTGGGGATTTGTCTAGTGAAATACCCATACCAGTCCTTCTTGTCCTTGTGGGTGATGGTGACCCTCACGGCCTCTCCTCCTCTCCCCATCCGCTCCCCATTGGTGTCATTGCAGAGCAGGGTAAAGCCCGTCAGCTCATTCTGACGGGCACCGCGGAGATCTGGAAAGTGGAGAAGAAGTCAAGAAAGGACTCAACAGACACAACTGCTATCTCCTACCCATATGGTAATATTTCAATCCTGTTAGAGCACACCTAGGACTCCACTGATGGGGTATATGGCTCCCTTCACCCACAGGAAAATGTAAATAGACAACCAGGGATCAGGAGAACGGACAGCTGGAGGCAGTGGGAGGTTATGGGCAGCCTTTTCCTAGAGGTTTGCACAAATCAGGTGGGCATCCACCTACTCTTCTGAGCCCAGCCGGTGTCCTCCCTGTGGGCCTCAAGGTGCCCCATGCACCCAGGAAGGAGCAGGAAGAGCCCACTGTGCAGTGCAGAACCCTAGAGACCTCAGCACTTGCACTGTGACACAGAAAGGACTGAGTGAGCCCTGGGTCCGCCCACCTGCGCTGCGCAGGCCAGAGGTGGCTGTGTTCTGAGAGCTAGTCTGAACATTATCTGTTTGCTGGCTCTGCCCCAAGTCCTTAGGAAGCAAACATCCATGAAGCCACCTATGCCAGTTATTCCCTGGGCATTCTCAGAAGCTGTAAAGACAACAAGCCAGCAGAGCCTTAAGCTGCACACCACCCAGGCAGGGTAAAGGAAGATGTGACTTCAAGGAGCAGCAAGTGGTACAGCACCCCATTACCTTCCCCATACAGGGTACATTTGGCTGGATCAACAGCTTTGCAGATAACAGCCCCAAAAACTTCATAGCCATGACACTGCCCTGCCCTCTCCTGGGGAGAGAACTGAATGCTGTCATCCATGCTGGGGTGGGTGCTGTAAGCAGCACTGTTCAGCTTTGCCAGCCGGCTTGCCACCACCCCTTTGGTGACGAGGATCCCCAAGTCTGAGCCACTTGTCAGCAAGCGCTCCGTGAACTCCACGCCTGTCCTCATGTCCACCAACAGCTGCTGCAGCTGGGCCTTTTGCAAGTGCAGCAGATTTTCCTTCTGCACCTTCAGGTCCTCCAGCTGCTTCAGCAGCCGGTCCCGGTGCTCTTCAATCGCTTTCACATATCCTCTGGCAAATACACAGATTTCTGTGGCCACGGCCTCTGCACGAGCACGGATGGCACTGCCCACGCCATCAGTCTGGCTCAGCACATCTTCTAACATGCTCATGCACTGCTGGGTGCTTCTCAGCAGCTCCCGCAGGGAGTCCCCGTGCCGGTGCACAGCGTTGCTGGTGAAGTCATAGGGATGCTGCCGGTGCCTTTCTGCAACACAATCCTGGCACATGGGCTGCTCACACTGCTCGCAGAACAGCTGTAGCTCCTCTGAGGGATGGGAAGAGCAGAAGAAAGGCTTCCCAGCCTGGCTACAATCCCTGGTGCTCTCCAGCTCCACCACGACATGGGAGGCAGTCTTCTTCTGTCTCCTAGAAGGGAGCAACCACAGAACTTTATGCACATTGGATATGAAATGCTAACATCCAAGAATGCTTACAAACGCCAGTCTGCAAGTCCAAGTATGCGCTGCTCCCTCCTGTCTCCCCTGAAATTCACTCTGCGTGAAGGACTTGTGTCTCTTGGGAACAAGGCTCCACACAAAAGAGGACACCATCTGCAAAGTGCTCACTAGAAGCTGCTCTCAGGCCCCCCACATGCTGTCAGCACTATTTTCAGACACTAGAACTGCGTGCCCCACCACTGCCACACACACCAGGGAACAGGCTGCCAGGCTGCTACTGCCAGCAGCCCCTCCATGGAGCCTGTCAGGAGTGGGATGGTTGCAATCACCTCCAGAGCCCACTGTGACAAAGCCAGCGGGAGAAAGGTGTGCAGTGCAAGGTGAGAGCTGGAAGGTGCCTCAAAAAGAACTGCTCCCTGACAGTCACTTCTAGATAGAAACAGGTGGTGTCAACCCAATGATTTTCACCAGTGTTACATCTGCAGAGGCAAACAAGCTCTAAATAACCCTCTAGGGGAAAAATCTAGTTCAGGGAATAGGCAACAGCCTGTGATAAAATGTTCGTTATTCTTAAAGTCAACCCCCTTTTCCTTTTGGTTAGATACCACTAAGAGGAGATGATGGGTTGGACACTGTATGGAAAACTGTTAATCACAGCCTGAACCTCTGATTAACCATCTGAGGCAAGTGAC
The DNA here is from genome assembly GCA_030625065.1 of Alectoris magna. Classification (NCBI taxonomy): domain Eukaryota; kingdom Metazoa; phylum Chordata; class Aves; order Galliformes; family Phasianidae; genus Alectoris; species Alectoris magna. Next base: position 117,230,536 of record CM060560.1, read on the forward strand.
GGGTCAGCTGTGGGAGCACAGGTGAAGGTAATTCAGCTGTGCTCCCAGAAGGGGTGGAGCTTGACTCCACCTCTCCTAGATCCCATTTAAGGGCTGACCACCACTAAGGCAGCATCTCTTTTGGAGATTGCTCCTGTGTGGAGTTCCTTGTGGTGAGCATCCATCCTAGCCGTGAGCTTCAGAGTGGGTGAGTTGTTCCCCTATAACCTCTGGATATTCATCTGTTACAATCTTGTATAATAACAACTATACAGACACAAAGCCTATTTTACCCAGATAGCCACCATGGCACAGTTCCACTGGAGTGTTTCCATTTTCTGCTATTTTGGACACTGGTAGCCAGTTACAGATCAGGAATGAAAGCCATCTCTCCTTCCCTGCCTCCTGCACTGGTGACTGTACATAAATAAGCTGTTCGTTGGCAGTTGCCGAGGGAGCTCTGAGCCACAAGCAGTGGAAAACTCTCAGAAGACGAAGCTCTAGTGTTGTCCTGGCAATCTCAACCCATGGAAAGACATGGCGCACTACACTACTCCTTTTGTTTCCCAGCAATTTCCCTCGGGTCCAGCACATTTTCAATGTCTTTTAGCAGTATTTGCTTACATCCTGCACATTTACACTTCCTCGACTTCACCTAAGATTCTCTCACTTATTCCAAGAGGCAAAATGGTGGCACTCAGATCCTTAGACATCTTCTTTGCACAGCAGGGAACCATTTCAAAATTGCTTTTCTTGGCCCTGGTTCTGCTCTAACATCAAGAGAAAGCAAGTGCAAGTCCGCAGATGCTAATAGGATGAAAAAATGATATCAAGAAATACGGCTGGAAGTGTGTCATTGGGACAAGCCTCCCACTGCTTTATACCTTGCACGGCTATTTCTGTCGATGCAGCGGGCTGCTATTCAACATCTCTGCTCGTTACTCTTCAACAGCTTACATGGGTTATAGGTCATTAGCTCATCAGAATGGCATGCTGAAAATTGCAGCCCTGTGGAAAGGTAACTGAGAATCAGAGCCACCTCACAGGCACTGATATGCGCAGGGGGAAGGGCGGTGAGGAATTTGCCTCAGATCTTTCTGTGGAAAGACTTTGCTATTAAATGGAAAAAAGCAGTAAAATTGAGCGAGTAGTCCAAGCTGATTAGCCCTGGCTGTGACTTTCCAGGACAGCGTTAATGACAGTTTTCCTGACCATGCCTGTTGCTTCTTCACTTCAGAAGGCCATTCAGGCTTCTGGTCACTTCTCTCTGCAGTGCTGCCTTCCTCTTCCCTGCTAACACTCTACCAGAATCCCACCTCTTCTTCCTGCCCTAGCGACACAACTCTCTTTGAGGTGAAAATCTCTCTCCTACCTTTTCTTTAGTTTTCCTATATTCCAACGGAACTAAACTCCACAATGACTTGCACACTGCAAAGCTACAGCACTACTGCTGTAGGATCCTGGCCTCACACAAATGCTGAGAGTGCATGCAGGATCTGTGGGCACAGCAGTTAGGAGCACTGGGAGGTGGCAACCATAGCAGTCAGGTCAGGTCAGTGTCAGGGCTGCCATTTCACCTAAGAGTGCTTTTGTACATACTCACACTTCTGGAGGCGGAGAGCAGGAGACAACCCCACAGCATCTTAACCTCCCCATTTTTCCTGGGAGATCTGCCTTCCCCAAAGCACAAAAGCACAACCTGCAAGGCTTCTCTTTCTCGTAGCGTGCCCATGCCGAATCCTGTGGCAGCACTGTCAACCTCGCTATCATTGAAGCATAGAACATTCTGAGTTGGAAGTAACCTGTAAGGATCACCGAGTGCAACTCCCGGCTCCAAACAGCACCGCCCAAAATCCAAACCCTACGTCTGAGAGTGGAGTCGAAACGCTCCTTGAACTCCGACAGCTCAGGGCCGTGCCCACTGCCCTGTGCAGCCGTTCCATGCCCACCGCCCTATGGTGCAGACCCTGTCCCTAACTACCAACTGCCCCTCCCCTGGCACAGCTCCACGCCGTTCCCTCGGGCCCTGCTGTTGTCACCAGAGGGCAGCCTCCTCAACCCACCTGCAGGCAGGCTATAAACCCGCGTACCGCCGCAGCTGGCTCCCGGCAGCCCCTCACCTGTGGGCCTGGCAGCAGAAGAGGCAGAGGTGCGCCCCGCAGGTCTGGCAGCGCTTCGCCGCCGCTCCGTCGGCGCACAGGTCGCACCCCGCCGTGCCGGCGGCCCCGCCGCGCCCCAGCGCCGTGTAGTCGGGAATGAGCTGCCCGAGGCCGCCCGGCGGCAGCGCCACCTCGGCGTCGCACAGCGGACACAGCACGCTGAGGGCGGCGGCGGCGGCGGCCCGGTCGGGCTCTCCCAGCGTTCCCAGGCGCCGCAGGCAGGGCGCGCACAGCGAGTGCAGGCAGGGCAGCAGCCGCGGCTCCACGCAGGGCTCGGCGCACGCCGGGCAGCGCGACGCAGCCATCCCGCATCCCGCCCGGCCGCTAACGACCTCCCCCTCCGGCGGGCGCGGACCGCCCCGTTGCTACGGGCGACGGCGATTGGGGGCGGGGGCGTCTCACCGCGATCCGCGGTCTTTCTGTGTGAAAGAGGGGGCAGGCCGGCCGTAAGGCGTCTTCCGAGGACCTCCAGCGACCACTTTCATCCTTTTTTAAATTTTTTTTTTCCTTTGCAAAAGCACGGCGATGAAACGCGTTTTCTGCTCACTTCCCCCTTTGTCCCGGGCCTCTCTTCTGAGGCAGCGAAGAGCCCCTGCTCAGTGTTCGTGAGCAGCCCAGAAGCGGTACTGTGCAATGTGAACAGGAGATGCAACAACAACAAAAAAATGGAGAGCTGTCCAGAGAAAGGCAGCGTCTCCCATCACTGCAGAAAAAAAACAACACCAAAACGTGAAATAAGACAGAGCTGGCAATTGCAGAGAAAAACGGAGGTTCCACTTCAGCTGGTCTGATCCAATCACCATCTTGAAGACAACTGGATTGGAGCACAGGACAGATTGCTGCTGAATAATGTCCACGTGTCATCAGTATGTAGTGGCAGCAATCTTCCTTTAACCTCCTTCAGACTGGAAGAAGTGACTGTGAAATGCGCAACAGAGAAGGGTCACAAGAACCCCGTGAGGCTCTCAGAGAAAGAGAACTGCCAGCAGAAGTGCTAACCCAGTGAGCTGGTAAACTGGAGCAGCATTAGTATGAACTTTAGTGATGCTTTGGTTTCAATTACATCAATTACTCATAATAGTGCTGTTTTGGCTCTTGCCCCTATGTCACCAAGTCCTAAATTGTGGTAGGCAATTCAAGGGATGTGTATGTTGGTGCTCTGTGAATATCTTCACAAAACATAATAGGCTGCAAAGCTTTCCACAAACTGGGTAGGAACACCCTTCTCCATATCTGCTCAGCTTGCTTTGTAGCTGGACAAAATGGAAGGGTAAAAAGAGAACATGTTAACGTACAGAGCTGACAGTACTTTAAGGACGCCTTTCTGAGAGCGAAAGAGCTCTCCATCATCCAGAGTAAGAAATTGGCCAGATGAGGCAGGAAATTAGCATGGCTGAGCAAAGTCCTGCTGGTCAGGCTGAGAGAAAAAAAAAGGAAGAGTGTAAGCTGTGGAAGTAGGGATGGGTGGCCTGGGAAGAATATGGGGATGCTATCTGGATGTGCAGGGATGGAGTCAGGATAAGCCAAGGCACAGGTGGAATTGAACTTGGCAAGGGATATGAAAAACAACAAGAGAGGATTCTTTAGATACATTTGGCAGAAGAGACAGGCAAAGGAGAGTATATCCACCCTACTAAAAATGAAAAGGGAAAGCTGGCCTCCTGTGGGAATCAAATGTTGTTTCTGCATTTAGAACAAGATAAGAATATTTTATTTCAAGGTCTCAGTATATAAGTGAAGCAATTTGTAGTTATTAAAAATTTGGTAAATGTCATAGGTACAAAGACTGCAGCTCCTGTCTGTCCAGCCATCTGAAATAAAACTACTGATTTTTGGTGCAGGACAAACAAGACCTGAGTAATAAAGGATCCAAAGAGGAGAAGTTAAAATAATTAACAATATACCTGTATAAACTAGCAACAATATGTGTTTAGATATATATATGTATATAATGTTTTGTTGTACACACCGTAAAAATATACAAGTCATGACATACCTAAGGATGTGCCTGAAGGGATATCAGGAAGGACTGGGATCCCTGGCCTCCCACCCTAGGGCTCTGTTTAACAAAGTGTCCCTCGGACAGAATGGAAGAAGCTTTGAAGGGAATCAACATATCAATATGATAAGAGTACTGAGACATCTTGGAAACAGAAACAGCAGGATGGCGACTGACTGGCACAAGATAGCACATGAATTAACAAGTATCAGAATGTAATTAACAGATGCAAACCTCGGGTAAAATTGTAACCTGGAATACCTATCCAAAGGGGAAACAGGGGAGGGGAAACGCATGGGAGACAAGGTATACAAACTGTAATATCGTGTCCTTAGGTGCGTTTCTGCTAGCAGGGTGCCCGCCATTGCAATTGCGAATAAAAACGGCTTTTATCAGAGATACCGTCCTGACCAAAATTATTGAGGTATTTCCAACACCTCCTTAGACTTGGAGACAGTTGTGGAACTTAACAAGTTCTTTGCCTTGGTCTTCACAGCTAGTCAGGCTTCTCATGCTTCTCATGTCTCTGAACTTCTAAGCAGGGGTTCGGGGAGCAAAATTGCTCCCAGTGTAAGAGCAGAGCAAGCCCGAGACCACCTCATGAGGCTGAATGTGTACAAGTCCATGCGGCCAGATGACATGCATCTCAGGGACCTGAAGGATCTTGCTCATGTGGTTGCCAAGCCACTCCATCATATTTGAAAAACTGGCTGTCAGGTGAAGACCCTGGTGACTGGAAAAAGGGAAACATGACTCCCTTTTTTAAGAAGGGGAGAAAGGAAGACCTGGGAAACTACAGGCCATTGAGCTTCACATCTGTGTCTGGGTAGATCATGGAGCAGATCCTCCTGGAAGAGATGTGGAGACAGATGTGAGATGTGGAGGTGATCTGGGACAGTCTGTCTGATAGTGACTGGACAAGGAGGAATGGCTTCAAACTAAAAGAGGGTAGATTTAGGTTAGATGTTAGGAAGAAATTTTTTACTCGGAGAGTGCAGAGGCACTGAAACAGGATACGCGGAGAGTTTGTGCATGACCCATCTCTGGAGGCATTCAAGGTCAGATTGGATGGGGCTCTGGGCAGCATGGTCTAGTGGTTGGCAACCCTGCCCACGGCATGGAGGTTGGAACTAGATGATCTTTAAGGCCCCCTCCAACCTAAGCCGTTCTATGATTCTGTGATAAATGTTGACAGGCAATAGAATAGCATAGTTACAAAAACAAAACAATGCAAGTATCTCATTAAAAATACACTAAACAATAAACACTTCCTTTTGCCACATTTCACAAGAGTCGGTGAATGGCGAAATACCCCCATCATTTGACCCAAGATTTGCTTGAAGCGGAATCCTTTTCAGACTTTTTCCTGCTATTGTTAAAAATGTCTTTTGGAACCACTCAGTACATTTGCACTTGGTGATCTACTCTTTCCCTATTGTACTTTTCTTTGCCAGCTCACTCTTCTTTTTCCTGTTTATCTGCTTCATGTTTCCTAACATCAAGCACAGGATCATCATGCAGAGACATGGAAGATTAGAAAGTTTCCTTTCCTCTGCCTCTCAAGGGCTTTTGTATCATATTTCCATTGTATTTGCTCATTAGTCCATCTGTAGGAGAGCTTTATGCTGCCTTCCCGTTAATATTTTTTTGATGAAATACTGGTAACACTTTGTACGTGTACCAAAAAGTCTTAAAAGCCCGATTTCCTTCCTAAACAGCTTCCTAGTGAATAGTGTGGGCATAAACCAATGATTAATGTGGAACAGGATGCCTCAAGCTTCTTTGTTCCTACATACTATTACTTTTAGGAAGCTCTTCCTGAATATCTTGCCAGGAATAGCGAACATGACAGCAAGGAACAGGGCTGCTGACCTTGGGCTTCCAGAAAAGTCAAAGATAACAAAGAAAAAAAAAAAACAACAGTGCAAACCAAGAACAGGTCTGAAAGTTGCCCAGAGAAAAATTACTGGAGATCCTATAAACAGAAAATGGAGTTGTCAAAATGCATAGGCCTAAGAAAATAGCAGTAAAAGAGGGGGCAAAGCAGCTTACTGGGGGAGTTCACAAGAAAAGAGAAGTGGAACAGACCACTGGCTGCCTTTCAGCAGCTCCAGCTTCACTGTGGGTCTGCCGGCCCTGGGGAGCTGCCATGGTTAAGATGATTCTGAGAAGTCACACTGATCTTCTGGGAACGCTTTTGAAACATCACTGCTTGTTTCTGCACAACGTGTTTTTTGTTGTCTATCCCCTAGCTGTGCAACTAACAACACTTCCTGTTTATATCAACCTCACCTAGAAAATCCAAATCCCCAGCTCAACAAGGAATCCACACTGTCTCCCAGTCTGGGCTGAATCTCTTCCTCATTTAGCAAAACATGCATTTAACAGCAAGAGTCATTCAGCTGGGTAAAGCAGTGTTTCTGCACTGTTCACTGGGCTTCTGGTTCCAGAATATTTGCTATAGGCTGGCAGAAAGACCATCAGGGTGTGCAAGTGAAGCACTGTCTGAAGCTGCACTTTCTGCTTGTGGCATAGCTGTGTGTAACCCAGGCTGCAGACTGTGAAACAGAAGTCAAGAGGAAAATGGGCCAAGTGATGTCATAAGGCTGATAGGAGAATGAGAAAGGGTGAATTCACCTACTGCTGTCTCAGGCCAAGCTTCTGGGCTTTGTATGTCCTCTAACACTGTGTCAGTCTAGCTACTGGGCAGCGCCACATTTCTTATGGAGCCATGCAATTGCCTGTTTCTTTCCTTCTCTTGCAGTGACAGAAGTGACTTCCACCAGCAATGAAGGAGTAGGACTGGTCTCTAAAATGGCAAAATCTGCTTTCTGAAAAGGAGGTGCTGCTTGACTTTTGCCTGTGCTGGGCCTGGAAGGCAGAGGAGCACACCATCCCATGCCAAATCTCACATGACACAATTTCTACATGCTGAGGCACTGGGAATGTGACAGCTGCAGCAGGGTGCTCACACTGATCCCCTGCCTGGGTCTCCGACTGGGGTAGAGAAGGGAGGCCATCTGCCCTAGAATCTCCCACAGACTTTCTGCAGGGCATTTCTGGGTGTACTTGTTCTTCTGAGAAACACCTTTGCTACCAAGCACCTCCCTTACATGCAAACTGCATGCACGGTAGGCAACACCTGTGATGCAGGTGCTTGGCTGGATCCTGAAAGAGCAAACTGGAAGCATATAAGGGCAGATATCTGTGAATGTATGAAATGGAAAGGCAGCAAAAAGAGAAAGCTTGATCTCTCATTTTCCTGATTTGCAAGAGATTTCAGGCTGGTCAAGCAGCATTCATTTCAAAGGGTAGCAGCTCTGTAAAGACAGAGGCAGCTGCAGCGAAAGTCCCCAGCCATGTTCAGGCTTGTCCTTGAGCAGGCATTCCTGTACAGCCCTCCCTGCAGCCAACCACCTGCTGCCACTTCCAGCTTTCTGTCTGCTATTTATATTCCTTTTTAATCTTCCCCAAGTCCTGCCTATATTTTTGGAAAGTTGAAACTGAATTTTTTTCAAGTCAGGTTTTCTAAGGAAGCAAGTTCTGTGTGACCTCTCAAGGTCACACTGTGGCTTTTAATCTGCCCTTAAGCCATAGTTGAGACAGGGAATGTGATCTCAATGATGGTAAGGTTCCTATAAGCTAAAGATTGATAAGAGATTGCTCACACCAAGGAGACAACAGAACCATTCTCCTTACCCTTCACTGCCCATGGGCGACACAGAGATGTTACATACAGCGAAGACTGCTGAATGGGGTTATAGCTATTATGAGGGTGACAGCTTTACTTGCTTCACTTGCCCATTCACTCCCCTCTTTCCTGTGGCTGAGACACTGCACCCACTTGTGTTTAGATTTTGGCTAGAAAGTGTAACCGTATTGCGCAGATGTGTCCCAAACCATTTTCCTCCTTATGTTGCTATTTAGACCTTCTGCTGCATTTAAAAATATATATATGTGTGTGTGTGTATATATACATTTTATATATATATATATATATATATATAAAGAGAGAGACAGAGACATAAGAACAAGAAAGTGAGTATAAAGGTGAGTATAAAGGCTTTCACTCAGGTATCCCAGCAAGAATTTTGGGATCGCTCCTCTACTTCACGATAGCTCTTCCTAAGCACTGCACTCATCATTCCTACCTCAGACAGCCATCCAACATGCTGTCCAGGAGCATCAGCATCATAATCCATATACATCTTAAGGTACATTGTTTGGAAGTTTGGTGAAGAAAGGTACTGAATAAACTGAGGAGGTCAGAATATAAGCTTTCCTGACAGTGATGTGAGTGAACAGTGCACGTCTGCAACTCCTGCTCATGCTAATAGGGATACTTGAATCAATGGGAGAATACGACGGGGAACTGTTTGAAGACATGGCGAAGAATTGCTTAGGCAGTATTTGAGATCAGTCAGATATTAAAAAGCCACAAGTTGCTACAAAAGACTTTTGCAAAGAGTACAATTAAAGCACCGTTACATTTACTCAAAGCAAAGTAGCAGTATTATTTAAGCCTTTGGAGCCATTTATTTCTGATTTGAAATCTTTGGGTGCATTCCTTTCTATTGCATGCTAATTTCTTTGTGATCGTCCATCCATTGCTATAATATGCAATTGATGGAAAAGAGATGTCCCAGGTCAGCAACAGTATTTTTTGCTCAATTAAAAAAAAAATTGAAACCCAACAAACCACCAAACATTCATTCATTCATTCATTCATTCATTTATTTATTGGACTCAGTTTTGGTATTGCTTAAGTGCATAGAATACACAACCTCCAAAGGAGAGTATTTGTTTTCCCCATGCCTTTTGGACAGACTTTGGACACAGAAAGCGCATCAAGAATTAGGTGCTAATTGTTCTATGGCATATTACAGGCCATTACATATATTCTACGTAAATATGTTATTTACTCAAGGAAACCCATACGCTCCTTTGTCTATAAACTTAAGAAGGGGAGTTTCCTAGTTTCAGGGGGAAAAAAAAAGCGTTAGTAGCCTATCCAGGTTCGGTTTCTGCTGATCACTGGGACCGCTCCCAGGGCCAGGCCGGGCCGGGCCCCTGAAAGGGGCGGAGCCACCGCCATGATTGGCAGCAGCGGTGCCGGGGCGAGGCCGGGACCGAGTCCGCATTTGCAGGGGCCGTTCCATACCACGTGACGTCAGGCGGACGTCATAAAGCCGTGGGCAGGGCAGGCGTTGTTCGGTAGCTGTGGGGGCTACGGTGTGGCAGTCGCGGTGGTTGGTGCTGCGCCTCCTTCGGTGAAGGGTGAGTAGTTGCGTTTTCACTGTGGATACAGTTGCCATAATGTTTTGGTTTCCATTTTCCTTTACTGTCTTGGTAGATGGTTTTTTATTACGGCTAACAACTTCTATTTAGTTTCCAATTCTTCCCCTGGTCCCACCTTGAGGGGACTGAGCAAGCGACTGTGGTGCTGAGCAGCCGGCAGGGCTGCGCTGCAGCGTGAAGCCCAGTGGGGCCCAACCCAGACTCATCAAGTCCTTAGAGCTGGAAGGGACCTTTAGGGGCTGTCTAGGCCAGCTCCCCTGCAGTGAATGGGGACATCCTCAGCTCCATCGCGTTGCTCAGAGCATGGTCCGGCCTGGCCTTGAGTATCTCCAGTGCCGAGCAGAGAGGCAGGATCACCTCCCTCACCCTGCTGGCCAGGGCGACCCTGCTGAGGGCCTCTTATCCAAACAGAATAGCCCTACAACACGGTTTCTAGTCCATAATGCTATATCGATACTATTTGGGACGTTTAAGAACTACTGCAGTTTTGCAAGCAAGAATGAATCCCATAATTCAGCAACTATGTTTCTAAAATATGCTACTAACATATAAGGTATTTCTACTTGTAAGCATCAGCTATTTCTAAGGACAAGTTACAAAATACAAATACGTTGTGCTCTCCTTCTTCAGATCAATTTCCCCTTTTCAATATCTAGTGCAGAAACAACATTCCATTCTTACATCACTGATGCAGTTACATCATAAAGTTGGGTCAGGCAGAACCTGCCCTTTGTGAAGTCATGCTGGTTATCCTATACTATCTTCCTCACTTCCATGTGCCTTAGCACAGCTTCTAGGAGGGTCTGCTCAATGGTATTCCACAGCGTTGAGGTGCAGACAAGTAAGAAGTTTCCTGATTCACTGTACGATATCCACTGAGTCACAGCCTGAAACATTCTTAACGTTCTTGTCCATTCATTCTTAACATACCTGTTAAGCAATGGGCATGAAAATAAGTGGTTTTTTAGATTTTTTTTTTTTTTTTTTTGGCACACGAGGGAATTGAGCTGACAGCCATGTCTTCTCAGGGCTCTTTCCAGTCCCTTGAGTAGTCAACTCCCTAATGCTCAGGGGCCTCAAACATATGGCCGAAACTGCAAGCCCTCAATAACTTGTACTATAGACTCATGTTTCCCAGATAAACTGGCAAAATGCAATTAATAATCAACCACCATCCCTTACAGGAAAAGGGAGCCGGCAGAAGACGGGAGCACTGGCAGAGGGTGAGGCCGTCGTCGGAGGATGGGAGCACGGGCGGAGGGTGAGGCCGTCGTCAGAGGATGGGAGCGCCGGTGGAGGATGGAGGTAGCACGCCGGGGGGGAAGGGAAGAGGAAGCGGCAGAAAGAGAGAGCACGCTGGTGGGAGGGGAAGAGGAAGCGTCAGAAGGAGGAAGCGGGACGGAGGGTGCCGCGGGAGCGCGCCGAGGGAGCGCGGCGCGGGACGGGGGTGCCGCGGGAGCGCGCCGAGGGAGCGCGGCGCGGGACGGGGGTGCCGCGGGAGCGCGCCGAGGGAGCGCGGCGCGGGACGGGGGTGCCGCGGGAGCGCGCCGAGGGAGCGCGGCGCGGGACGGGGGTGCCGCGGGAGCGCGCCGAGGGAGCGCGGCGCGGGACGGGGGTGCCGCGGGAGCGCGCCGAGGGAGCGCGGCGCGGGACGGGGGTGCCGCGGGAGCGCGCCGAGGGAGCGCGGCGCGGGACGGGGGTGCCGCGGGAGCGCGCCGAGGGAGCGCGGCGCGGGGGGGGGTGCCGCGGGAGCGCGCCGAGGGAGCGCGGCGCGGGACGGGGGTGCCGCGGGAGCGCGCCGAGGGAGCGCGGCGCGGGACGGGGGTGCCGCGGGAGCGCGCCGAGGGAGCGCGGCGCGGGACGTGGGGGCAGATGGAGCGCGGCGCGGGACGTGGGGGCAGATGGAGCGCGGCGCGGGACGGGGGTGCCGCGGGAGCGCGCCGAGGGAGCGCGGCGCGGGACGGGGGGGCCGCGGGAGCGCGCCGAGGGAGTTCGCCGCGGGACGGGGTCGCGGGAGCGCGTCGAGGGAGAGCGGCGCGGGACGTGGGGGCCGAGGGAGCGCGGCGCGGGACGTGGGGGCAGATGGAGCGCGGCGCGGGACGGAGGGACCGGGGCAGGCCGCCGCGGGACGGACGGGCCGAGGCAGGGCGTCGCGGGACGAGCGCCGGCGGAGGTTAGAAGTAGGGTAGCGCGCCGGCGGAGGTTAGAAGTAGGGTAGCGCGCCGGCGGAGGTTAGAAGTAGGGTAGCGCGCCGGCGGAGGTTAGAAGTAGTGTAGCGCGCCGGCGGAGGTTAGAGGAAAGGTAGCGCGCCGGCGGAGGTTAGAGGAAAGGTAGCGCGCCGGCGGAGGTTAGGGGTAGGGTAGCGCGCCGGCGGAGGTTAGAGGAAAGGTAGCGCGCCGGCGGAGGTTAGAAGTAGGGTAGCGCGCCGGCGGAGGTTAGGGGTAGGGTAGCGCGCCGGCGGAGGTTAGAGGAAAGGTAGCGCGCCGGCGGAGGTTAGAGGAAAGGTAGCGCGCCGGCGGAGGTTAGGGGTAGGGTAGCGCGCCGGCGGAGGTTAGGGGTAGGGTAGCGCGCCGGCGGAGGTTAGAGGAAAGGTAGCGCGCCGGCGGAGGTTAGAAGTAGGGTAGCGCGCCGGCGGAGGTTAGAGGAAAGGTAGCGCGCCGGCGGAGGTTAGAAGTAGGGTAGCGCGCCGGCGGAGGTTAGAGGAAAGGTAGTGCGCCGGCGGAGGTTAGAGGAAGGGTAGCGCGCCGGCGGAGGTTAGAGGAAGGGTAGCGCGCCGGCGGAGGTTAGAGGAAAGGTAGCGCGCCGGCGGAGGTTAGAGGAAAGGTAGCGCGCCGGCGGAGGTTAGGGGTAGGGTAGCGCGCCGGCGGAGGTTAGAAGTAGGGTAGCGCGCCGGCGGAGGTTAGAAGTAGGGTAGCGCGCCGGCGGAGGTTAGAGGAAAGGTAGCGCGCCGGCGGAGGTTAGAGGAAAGGTAGCGCGCCGGCGGAGGTTAGAAGTAGGGTAGCGCGCCGGCGGAGGTTAGAGGAAAGGTAGCGCGCCGGCGGAGGTTAGGGGTAGGGTAGCGCGCCGGCGGAGGTTAGGGGTAGGGTAGCGCGCCGGCGGAGGTTAGAGGAAAGGTAGCGCGCCGGCGGAGGTTAGGGGTAGGGACGTGGGGACGTGGACGTGGACGGCGCGGGACGTGGGGGCAGATGGAGCGCGGCGCGGGACGGAGGGACCGGGGCAGGCCGCCACGGGACGGACGGGCCGAGGCAGGGCGCCGCGGGACGAGCGGCGGCGGAGGTTAGAAGTAGGGAAGCGCGCCGGCGGAGGTTAGGGGTAGGGTAGCGCGCCGGCGGAGGTTAGAGGAAAGGTAGCGCGCCGGCGGAGGTTAGAGGAAAGGTAGCGCGCCGGCGGAGGTTAGGGGTAGGGTAGCGCGCCGGCGGAGGTTAGAGGAAAGGTAGCGCGCCGGCGGAGGTTAGAGGAAAGGTAGCGCGCCGGCGGAGGTTAGAGGAAAGGTAGCGCGCCGGCGGAGGTTAGAGGAAAGGTAGCGCGCCGGCGGAGGTTAGAGGAAAGGTAGCGCGCCGGCGGAGGTTAGAGGAAAGGTAGCGCGCCGGCGGAGGTTAGGGGTAGGGTAGCGCGCCGGCGGAGGTTAGAAGTAGGGTAGCGCGCCGGCGGAGGTTAGAGGAAAGGTAGCGCGCCGGCGGAGGTTAGAGGAAAGGTAGCGCGCCGGCGGAGGTTAGAAGTAGGGTAGCGCGCCGGCGGAGGTTAGAGGAAAGGTAGCGCGCCGGCGGAGGTTAGGGGTAGGGTAGCGCGCCGGCGGAGGTTAGGGGTAGGGTAGCGCGCCGGCGGAGGTTAGAGGAAAGGTAGCGCGCCGGCGGAGGTTAGAGGAAAGGTAGCGCGCCGGCGGAGGTTAGAAGTAGGGTAGCGCGCCGGCGGAGGTTAGAGGAAAGGTAGCGCGCCGGCGGAGGTTAGGGGTAGGGTAGCGCGCCGGCGGAGGTTAGAGGAAAGGTAGCGCGCCGGCGGAGGTTAGGGGTAGGGACGTGGGGACGTGGACGTGGACGGCGCGGGACGTGGGGGCAGATGGAGCGCGGCGCGGGACGGAGGGACCGGGGCAGGCCGCCACGGGACGGACGGGCCGAGGCAGGGCGCCGCGGGACGAGCGGCGGCGGAGGTTAGAAGTAGGGAAGCGCGCCGGCGGAGGTTAGGGGTAGGGTAGCGCGCCGGCGGAGGTTAGAGGAAAGGTAGCGCGCCGGCGGAGGTTAGAGGAAAGGTAGCGCGCCGGCGGAGGTTAGGGGTAGGGTAGCGCGCCGGCGGAGGTTAGAGGAAAGGTAGCGCGCCGGCGGAGGTTAGAGGAAAGGTAGCGCGCCGGCGGAGGTTAGAGGAAAGGTAGCGCGCCGGCGGAGGTTAGAGGAAAGGTAGCGCGCCGGCGGAGGTTAGAGGAAAGGTAGCGCTCGCTTCTCTGCTTCACGATTGCGCTTCCTAAGCACTCATTCCTACCTCAGACAGCCATCCAACATGCTGTCCAGGACACTGCAGAGGGGGAAAAATAGGCTTTGTAGAAACTTTGTAGGAAACACAGTTTTGTTTTGTGTTTTTTTTCTCTAAGATTCTTCTGAGACGCTACTTGAGAACCTGAGCTGGCAAGCTTGCTGTCCTGAAAAGAGCCACTCTCCCTTTTCCTCTTTAGTTCCAGGGTTCGGCTGAAGCTTGTGACAAATAGCTGTTAATTGTGAATTAACTGTACTGCACAGCCCCCGGGAGGGAAGGAGGCCCAAGCCTGGCAGCTGCTCCCTTCATCTCTTCCCCGCAGCCTGTGCTGGAAGTCTGGAAGTCCACTTCTCTGCAGCTAGTGAAGGCATTGCAAGTTAGACCTGGAGTCACACACGCTCTTTCTCCAAGCTGCCTTTCCACGCCTGCCTTGTACCTTCTTGCTCCTCTGGCCCAGAGAATTGGTAGCTCTGAAGTGAATGACTTGTGTTTCCTGCACCTTGAAGGAATGTTTCCGAGGCACTGTACTTACATAATTGTCTAATAATTGAAATATAGAAGTATATATGCATTTTAATGCATCTACCTGCTCGTTATTAGCGTGATACGTTGTATTCTGAGTCTTGCACCTGCTCAGAGCACAGCTGTCTCAGTGCTGGAGCGGGTGTCTCTAAGCCCAGCCCAAAGATGAGATAGCACTGTGGGAGGACTGGAAAACACGGAATTTTCTTCAGCTCTGGACGGCTCGCAGGCTCCTTAGATAACAAACACTAAGTCAAATGCTAAACAAGCACCGTATGTAGCTGTATCAGAATCTAGGCTTTCTCATTAAAATTTATGATTTTGCAGACCCAGAACGGCCCCACAGAATGAGCAGCCACACTTGAATTTGCCCAGCACGGTACTGACTGCGCCCATTCAGGACAACCGTTACAGAGACCCATGAAGACAAACATTTCTCCATCCAGTAGATCTGTTTCTTAAACTTCATCTATCCATCTGCATCACTGGAGGCATAGCTTCACCTCTGCGGCAGGCTCAAAGTACAAGCCTGAAACAGAGTTTTGCCTGCAGGGTTCAGTAAGGGCTGTGCATGGGCTGGGCTCAGAAAGACGGGAGTGGCGCTGCTGCATTGAATTCCTAAGATGGCTCTGACAGTTATGCCAGCGTTTTCATTCAAAGGCACAAAATAAGTTGTGCCTGCGGAAATGTGTGGAGAAACCTCTGAAGAATAACTTTGATAGCCCTCAGTATGGTAACTTGTAGATATTAAAATTTAATCGTCACGTCTTATACTATAGCTGTATGGACTTCTGGGAGTGCAGGGCAATATGCTTCTCCCTCAATTTTAGTGCAGAGGCTGTTGCAGCAATCATAGGACCTTAGAATCACAGAATGACTCAGGCTGGAAGGCATCTTAAAGCCCATCCAGTTTCAAAGCCCTGCTGTGGGCAGGGCTGCCACCAAGCAGCTCAGGCTGCCCAGGGCTCCATCCAACCTGGCCTTGAGCGCCTCCAGGGATGGGGCACTGTGTAAAAAGTCAGCTGCCCTCCTCCTTGTAAGCTTGCTTTAAGTACTGGAAGGCCACAGTGAGGTCTCCCTGGAGCCTTCTCCAATGCAATGCGGGATCGCTGGCTATCAGCTTACCCTAGCATAAAACAATGCTTACGTGAACAAACTCACGTGCCAAATGCTGAAAATGGTTGATGATTGTTATGGTTCAAGCTTTTTTTTACCAGCAGTCCAACTCTTGATGCCTGCAAGAGTTGCTAGAGTGCATAGCTACCACTTAGCACTTGGTCCCATGTGCGAGGCTGCTTAAAATTCTAACAGAGCATACTTAGCATAAAAAATATGGATTCACATTTTTATTTTGTCCTTTTTTCAAAGGCAGATAATAAACTGTAGAACAACAACACTGTCTGTGTCTTTTGATACACTTACGAAATTTAAGTAAGGTTTTGCAACATCCACGATAAATTGATCAACCCATTAATGTATTACTCATCTTTTGGGTACTTGCTCACCCCTTGGCTACTCAGCAACACATCTCTAAAAGTACTATTTCTGAAAAGGCAACGTTTCCTTTCAAGTTCAAACTGCCACAGAAAAGTTTCCTCTTCCTCTTCCACAGCATCCTAATTCATCCTTCTTTTTTCCCCTCTTTCTCAAAGTGAATCACCCACTCTTCAGGATGGGCACTAGTTTGTTTTATTATGATGACATCTACCATTTTAAATGGAATAGTTCTGGGATAGGCTCTTACAAAAGGACAAAAGATTCTCAGCTTCTCTTACAAAGAGGGGTGCACATTTTGTTCAGGTTCCAAGCTGATTCATGGAATATACTTTACTGGCCACAAAAATAAGAAGGATGAAAACAAAGATACGTATAAGGTGAACGTCTTTGCTTTAAATGCAAACTAAATTTCCCACAGCATGGAAATCCTTCTTCATAACATTAAAACAACAACAGAAATCATGTTTTCTCCTGAGAATTTCAATGAAAAAATTAAGCAGGCTTACCTCTTTGTCTGCCTTTATGAGATAATAAAGTATCAGAAATAAGGGGTCCATCGGTGTAACAAAGAGCAGGCGCCCACCTAAGGGACAGATATAGAAAAGGGACGTTAGTACTGCTAGACACAGAGCTACTACTGGATCTGTTTTTTAGGATGCTTTTCAGGAGTGTGGGCGAGAAGAGAGGATTTTTTTTTTTTCACATTAAGCATTCCAGTATTTCACTAAAATGGGCAGGAAAACACTATTTGTGATTTTATATTAAAAATACAGAGAGCTCAATTCTCAACCCTGCCAAATGAAAGCACAAGCTCTGTTGCTTCTCACTTGAAGCACTATGTTTTCCCTTTTCAGCGATATATTAAAAACAACAAAATTAAAGCTGCCCTCTATCGGCAGATTTGAGTGTAATAGAACCTTGCTTTGAGATACTGGATAAATACCCAGCATACTGTGCTCCAAACACTGGGCAAGTCAATGCCAGTTCAGAAAATATGTCAGTGAGTGCCTCATTCAAAATTACACCATCATTTCAGAATGATGGCTTACTCGTGCCTTCTGCACAATTGTAGATAATTTGAAACAACGTAACATTAAGGATTTTTACTAATTAGATAAAAATATTGACAAGAACATGACATTAGTTAGCAAACCGAAAGGAAATAAATTTAATTTTTTCTGTTTCAATTCACATGATTAAGATAATTAAATCAAGAAAATCCCACTGGAACAGCTTTAAAACTAACTAAAAACAGGGTGGCAACAAAGTGGTCTGGTCAAAGTCGACAATCTGTCTGTGAAACTGAGATCATGCAGTGTGTGCAATCTCTACAATCTGTATAGCCAAGTTAGCTTGGGGATCCGGTTCACATTTATTTCTAAGCCAATTTCAATTTTTCTGTCCAGAGGGAGTATCAAGGGCACGGCTATTTGTTACAGGACTACTTCTACAGTTTCTGACAAGCCTCAAGGATATTAAATGACGTATAGGCTGGAGCAGAGTGAGCTCTTACACTGTACTTTGCTGTCTTCCTTCTAAAATCCAGTACCCAAAATCTAAGCCTAAAAGTACCAGCCTCGAAACACGGCTCTAGTGCTCAGTGTCAATCAAATGAAAGAAAATAAATATAAGGCACCAAAATGATACAGATCAGCCCAAGCAAGGAAAACCAAGGCATTCTGGGCCAAAATATTTCTTCAAGTATGGCACTGCCAGGTCCCTGGAAGAATACTACCCAGGCTATTAGCAAAGAAAGTACCAAGACTACTTATTCACAGACCTGCAAGTTTTGATAATAAGACTGGAGGAAAAAAAAATGCTAGCCCCTTTCTTAAAGCTTCCATCTTTATCTCCAGGAAAAAGTATTTTAATTTGTTCTATGGAGTTCTGACTCACTGTAGATGTATGAAGACCTTGGAGAATCATGAAACGGCTTGGGTTGGAAGGGACCTTTAAGATCTGGTCATCTAGTTCCAACCTTCCTGCTAAAGGCAGGGACACCTCCCTCCAGACCAGGTTGCTCAAAGCCCCATCCAGCCTGGCCTTGAATGCTTCCAGGGAGGGGGCATCCACAGTCTCTCTCGGCAACCTGTTCCAGTGTCTCATCATCCTCACAATAAAGAATGTCTTCCTAATATCTTGTCCAAACCTACCCTCCTCCACTTAAAAGCCATTCCCCCTTGTCCCGTTGCTCCATGCCTTCATAGAAAGTCCCTTCCTAGCTTTCCTGTAGGTCCCTTCAGGTACTGGAAGACCGTTATATGGTCCCCCCCCCCCCCAGAGCCTTCTCTTCTCCAGGCTGAACAGCCCCAGCTCTCTCAGCCTGTCCTTGTAAGGAAAGTGCTCCAGCCCTCCGATCATCTTTGTGGCCCTCCTCCGGACCTCCTCCAACAGCTCCACGTCCTTCCTGTGTTGGGGGCCCCAGAACTGCGTGCAGTACTGCAGATGGGATCTCATGAGAGCAGAGTAGAGGGGTAAAATCACCTCCCTTGACCTGCTGGTCATGCTTCTCTTGATGCAACCCGGGATACGGTTGGCCTTCTGGGCTGCAAGAGCACATTGCTGGCCCATGTTGAACCTTTCATCAACCGACACCCCCAAATCCTTCTCCTCAGGGCTGCTCTCAAGCCATTCTCCACCCAAGCTGTACCTGTGCTTGGGACTGCCTCAACCCAGATGCAGGACCTTGCACTTGGCCTTGTTGAACTACATGAGGCTGGCACTGGCCCACCTCTCAAGCCCATCCAGGTCCCTCTGGGTGGCATACTTTTCCCCTAGTGTGACAACTGCACCACTCAGCTTGGTGTCGTCCACAGGTGTGCTGAGATTATACTTGATCCCACTGCCCATGGTGCCTACAAAGATGTTAAATAACACTGGTCCCAGCACTGATCCCCATGGATCGCCACTCGTCACCATCTCCACTTGGACACTGGGACACTGACTGCAACTCTGAGAGTGCAACCATCCAGCCAATTCCTTATCCATTTTTCTTCCATTTGCCAACCAGTATGTTGTGCAGAACAGTGTCAAACACTTTGCACAAGTCCGGGTAGATTATGTCAGTTGCTCTTCCTTTATCCACTGATGCTGCAACTCCATCATAAAAGGCCACCAAGTTTGTCTGGCATGACTTGCCCTTGGTGAAGCCACGTTAGTTACCATCAATCACCTCAATTTCATTTTCCATATGCCTCTCTGTAGAGTCTTCAGGAGGATCTCTTCCGTCATCTTGACAGGCACAGAAGTGAGAGTGTAGTTTCCTGGATCTTCTTTTTTTCCCTTCTTGAATATGGGGGTTATGTTTCCCCTTTTCCAGTCAGTGGGAACTTCACCAGACTGCCACAAACTTTCAAAACATGACGCACAGTGGCTTGGCAACTTCATCTGCTGGTTCCCTTGGAATCCGTGGATGGATCTCATTGGGTCCCATAGACTTGTTCACCTTCAGTCTTCAGATGGTCTCGAACCTGATCTTCACTGATAGGGCTTTATCCCATGTCACCCTGCCAAGCAGTTCCCTGAATAGTTTGAAGTCTGCTCTCCTGAAGTCCAGAGTAGTAGGCTTGCAGCCTACTCTCCTTGACATCCTAAGGATCTTGGACTCCACCATTCTGTGGTCACTGCAGCCAAGGCTGCCCTTGAACTTCACATTACTTACCAGTTCCTCCTGGTTGGTGAGGACAAGTTCCAGCACAGTACTTCTTCTGTGGGTTCCTGTACCACTTAGAAGAAGTAATCATCATCAACACATTCCAGCAGCCTCTTTGATTTCTGGTGCCCTGCTGTGTTGCCCCTCCAACAGATACCAGGGTAGTTGAACACCCCCACAAGGACCATGTTTTGTGAATGTGAAGCTGCTTCTAACTGTCTACAGAGGGTCTCATCCCTAGTGGTCTTCCTGGTTGAGCCACCTGTTTCAGACCCACACTACGATGTGTCTTTCCCCCGCCTTCCCTTTAACCTTAACCCACTGTCAGCACCTCATCTATCCCCAGGCAGAGCTCCATGAACTCCAGCTTGTTGTTGATGTAGAGGGCAACACCTCCCCTCCCTTCTCCGCTGCCTGTCTTTCCTGAAGAGTTTATACCTGTCTATTCCTACATTCCATTTGTTTCCTTCTTGGCAGATAATGAGATGATTTGCTTTAATTGCAAACACACAGCTTTTCTGTGTTGTCCATTGCCTGACTATTTCAGAGATTTCAGCCCAATTCCATTCAGGAAAAAAATTTCCACCTTTTATATTTAAAAAAAAAAAAAAAAAAGGCAATTACTCCTTAAAATCACTGTTTCCCAAGGGTGAAAGCAGAGGCTAAAAATGGAGAGGGAGAATACAGAGTGGACATAATTGGGAGCAGGGAGCAGACTCAGTCTTTTGGCTCACCCCCAGAGGGAATAAGGAAAAGCTCATACGCATACTACTTGCTTACTCATATGTACACCTGCAAAGTACATTTAAATGTTAACACCCATTTGGGATATTGCCATTAAAGAAGGTATGTAACTGGTGGGGTCACTTCGTTTATTTTACTATTATAAACGGTCTTTTTTCTAGTCACAAACAGACAAAAAGGACATGCCTTCATCTCCTGAACGGATCCTAATTCCATAGTCTACGGAAATCCTGGGAGCAAAACACTACACCAAGGACATCCTTACTGAGAAAGGATTGTTAAAGCCATCACAAGTGGTTACACAAACTTCTTTCTCATTTTCAGAAAGATGAGCTAGAATCAGAGACTATGATGCTACAGGTGAGGTCACTTAGACACAGCACTGAAATGGCACCTTCAGACAGCAGGCTTATCCCGCAGCACTTACAGAGAAGACTGCAGAGGTAATGAAAAGAAAACCAGATCAAACCACACTCCAGTGCTTGGAGTTCTGCTTAGCATTGCTCTGCTTAGCTAGCTCAGGCTTTCCAGACCTTCTTTCCTTCTATAGGATAAGAAATATTTTATGTACACCAAGGACTTTCTGGTCTGACTGACAAGGAAAGCTAAGTATTTTATGGCACTTCAGTTTAAACACAACTGAACGACTCCCCCACCCCAACATACCCTTCCTCAAAGACAAATGAGCATCTGTCTAATTGAAGTTGCCAAAGGCAGCCTTTTCAAAAGAGACCGACCACAAAGCCCCTAGCCCTGCTTAAATCCAGATGGCAAATGAGTGTGTCAGAAGGTGGGGATGTGATACAGCATGCCTCAAACAACTAAGAGAAACACCTGTAAATTTAATAGAAGAAAGAGAAAAGGTCTCTTTGTATGAACATTAGTTACGGTTAAGGGAAGGATACATAACATTACTCACCTTGTTGAACAGTCTCCCCTATAAACCAGGAACGATATTCCTCATGAAAAGCTTTTACTTCAAACAGCTGCTGTGCACCACTATTGAATAAGTAAAGAGTTGCTTCCCCTGTTGAAAAAGAAATCTGGTTGGTGTTGTAAGCTTTCACAAAAATCAAAAGAATACCCAGTACATCTGAAGAATGTGCCTTCTATACATACACACACAAACATACGCACATTCTACGTAAACTCACTACAAAGAAAACTCAGACAAAGAAAACCATCGTATACAGATGTTTGTTTACCAGCTCTATAAACCAAACTGAATTTGAATCAACAAAGAAGATGTGTGAATAGTTCATCTTACAACACAAAGCCTTTGATCCAAACCCAAATCAAAATCACACAAGAAATTACTTTTTGTCTGTACTGAAGGGGGAAGGTGGAAACCCGGAAAATTTCCTTCTCTCATGTTCAGCTACTTGAGTCTGCGGGCGGGATTAGTCCTGTCATCCTCAAGAGGCAACATCAGCTACGGCAACCCTGCTCAAAATATACAACTTGCAAACTTAAAGACCACGAGCTAGCTCAAAAAAGTATCAGTGCAAGCCCTTAAAAGCTGATGTCAGCACTGCTGTTTTCAGCCTGGACAGATCCCCTGCTCTTACTGAAGGAAGGTCAGCTAAAACGGGCAGATGCATCTTTTCCCAAAAATGACTGATGATGCTTTTTTTCCTCCTTTATCCAAATGCTGGCAGGATGTTTAGCCTCACCTAAGGTTACAGATTCAGTTCTCTGACAATAACGTTTCTTTTGGATGTGGGAGGAATGAACAGCAGATACTAGGGAGAGCAGAGATATCCATCATCACCATGTCATTCTCAACAAGGGTCTATCTACATCATAGTTTGATCAGCACCAGACATCAAGACTAAATCACAGAAGTTGCACGACTTAAGACTCCTACCAGTGAGTGTTCCAGCCAAACACGGTGGAGAACAAGGAAAAGTTGTGAAAAGGACCGTTTCTAATGCTTAACTTCAGCTCCTTGTTATATCTGCTTACATTAAAAGGACAAGCACCACAGGTTATCAACCCTATCATTAGAGACATTCTCCAGCGGACAGAGAGAGAACCTAGGCAGCTTTGCTCCTGATTTTATCACTTCATTTAGCTGCTTAAGTCTGTAGCATAAGTACTCCCCTTGCTTTAGTTCAGAACTCTGAAAAATGCTTTTCGCAGTACTTCTGAACTACAAGCTGTAACTCTAGTTTGTAGTCTTTGTACAGGACAGAAACGTTGTCCTTTTTAGCTGCCTATAAAAAGGATCATGAATACTTTCATTAAATAAAGTGGTTAGCACGAATCTCTGTTGTATGTTGAATCTTTCAGTGGCTATTTATACAATATTTGTCAACAATTTGTCTGTTACACCCAAGCATAAGCAAAAGACATTATCAGGAGTTCTCAGTCCACCCATTTTCAAATACTATGCTTATATGCTACGTCACTGAAAGTTCATTTTCTTCAAGTTGAATAGATCCCTTCTTCCATAGCTAAAACCTGAGCAAACAAAAAATATCATGCTGATATTTATGATGAAATGAGTATACCATGTATTAAAGTGTACCTGAAGACTTCAGTTACAAACACATAAATAACAATAGTGAATTTCAAAATAAAAACGCATAACTTAGAAATCAAATGAGATGGCGAAAAAGGGAAAAAAGCATGAACTGTGTCTTTACACAAAAAAACGTTAACCCTAACCAAGGCTTGCTGCTAGTTTCTATTCCAGTATCTCATACTGCAAACATTATATTACTCAAACATTAAGAAGAAATAATAAGAAATAATGTTTGCACAGCATTAACTATCTGGCATCAACAACAGTATCTTTGGCACGTAAGACTTACGTTATCATCACTATTTCAGCTTACAAAATACGAACAGTTTGGTGGTGGAGGGAATCAACCAAAGCATTAACAGGCTCATGTCACAATTCCAAAACTTGCCTGTGCTTGGACTGCGTAGTTTTGTAAACATAGGTTCACTGTCAGGTGTCTTTGGGGGGTCGGTAGCAGCCTCTGTGGAAGGAAAGGAAAAAGTTATGAACTTGTGAACTGAGAAGCATTTCACTTTCTGCCATGCTTCTCCAAGACATTAAGAATGAATTGGATTGACACTATTTGAAAGCTCACATATTTTCCGTCTAAAAAGTTATATGCCTCAGCCCAAATCCATACTACCTGATCAAGGTACCTCAATTGTGATTCCAGACTTCTGGCACACTCTATTTGCCACAGAAAAGATATGCACCTGGGGATGATTTAGATTTAAAAAACAACTTCCCCTCACAGAGCCTCAAGCAACGGTACTTCTAAGTTTGATACCTCAGTTAGGAGAAATGAACTGATGTGTCGACCTAATTAGTCTCAAAGATGATTGGAACGCTTTGGTAAATTAGGCAAAGGGGATGTGGATTAGGCAAAGCGCATGTTAAAAACGCACAAGGTAAAACATTTGTAGGAAGAAACAGTGGTCTTCTGAAGCATTCAGGAATTTTCAGATTATTCAGCTATATGAGGCAGGAATTGTCTGAGCGGTTGTTACTTATGTGAAAAATATGCACACTTGTTTATCTGTTGTATATAATCTTGAAAAACAAAGAGTGCATTTAACTCTCCACACAGGAAAAAGAGGCTGAGAAAATACAGCACTTATGGCTTAGCCTCCCGATGGTTGTTCTTTTTTCTGTGTATTTAAGAAAAAAAAAAAGACAAAAAACAGAGCTGCAAAAGTACAATTTCTATGTGAAATTAAAACAAAAAAAAAAAAAACGAAACAGCTCCCATAAGGACGCTTACTGAAGCTTGAAAACCATCCTTAAGGATCCCCAGTTAATTATATTCTATCCAAGTTCTCTTTGTAGAGAAAGTCTACTTATATTCATGAAAACAACTTCCCACATCCGAGTGAGGAGCAACATGGCAGCATCATCCTTCTTAGCTTGCAGACTGCCAGTTCTGTCCCAGTTCCTTTCATAAAGGCATTCATCAGGGCAAGGAAAATAACTAAAGCATTTCACATCCACAGCTAGCATCCAGACCCTGGAGAACAGGCTGACAGGGACCCGGCTGCTGCTTGGGTTGGTGGGCTGCTGCTGAAAGAGGCAAGAAGCAGCAGAGGTGGGCTGCACAACTACTCCCAGCGGAGGCTGCTGGAGGGAACAGAAGTGTGACACCGTCCTTCCCTTTTTGGTAGTATCCAGGTTTAATGACACAGAGACTACATGGATCTTTTCTGTGAAACACGAGGAAGTAGGAAGCTCAAATGCATTCAGAAATAGCCACCCCCTAACTGAAAGCTGCTCCCCAACACCTCAGGAAAGGACAGGTGGGTGGACTTCTCACAGGCCGTTCTCAGGTACCTCAGTGGCTAAGAAAAACCCAAAGCACAAGACCAACAACTTTCACCTTTCGCATCTACTCCTGGGTATTCAGCTGTGCCCCACACAGAAATTGCCCAGATGAAACCATAAGCAGGGCTTAAAAAGCACGTCTTCTTTTGTTTGTTTGTTTTTCAAGTGCATTCTGCTGTAAAATATTGGAAGATAACGGTTCTTAAGGGCGTTTGAAGAATTGACAGCCATTTTCTTCCCCTGAATTTTCAGCTGAGTCTTCAGGTAGCTTGAAAAAGTACTTGAAAAAGTTTCGATATAAGTCAGGAGGTCTTTAATGGAAAAAAAAAAGTCCATATTTGCTAACCAGACTTACTTCATATGCTGCTGTATAAACACACACGGATGTCAAGCTACATTTGTCCTGGCAAAGGAGAACTTCAAATTCCTATAGCTGTGTATATTTCATTTTTTGACCACAGTTTAAAATTGCTGTATTTTTTGTTTCTTTTTAAAACGCTGCCATGATTAATGACAGCGAAAGAAACACACTGCACCTGTTTACTTTGATGTGTTTCATAGGAACTTGTGAAAATATACACACCAAATACGAGCTTCAAAATTTAAAACACAAAGCAAAGCAAAACAAAACAAAAAACAAGGGAATTTTTAGTGCTCACTTGCTCTGCTTTCTTCGTGCGTAGATTTATGAACGCTGGGAACACATCCAGCTGAGCCCTAGCTGCATCTTGTAGAACGTGAACAATTAAGCAGGCAACCCTTCCTCATGTGGCTGTTTTCAATGAAGTCTGCATCTTTATTTAGTTGACGTGTTCACTCCCCAACTTTCCAACACCAAGTGCATGTTCCATCCTTGCTGGGATGCCCGCACGTAGGGAGCTCAGCTACAAAGCCATGGGCTGCAGTGCTGACCCCTCATCTCACATGGCACCCCCCAGACGGGACACACAAAGGGAAAGAGGGGGCAAGGGAGAAATGCTTTCTCCCAGCTTCTTGTACCTTGGGTCTCTTATACTATATATTATATTATATATATAAAATCATATTTATTATATAATATATATTATTACTATATATATTTTATGATATATATATTATAATATATTATATTATTATATTATATTAAAAGGGCACTTAGTGAAATGCTTCCTTGCCCTGTGTCTTGGAGAGTGAAACAGGACGTGTTCAAACATCACCCTTAACACTAAAACCTTTCGCGGCATGTGAAATTAAAGCCTTAAAATCTGACAGCCACGTTTACAGCCCACGTACAGCGCAGAGCTCCCACAGAATCGTTTTGAGTTGTGAAGAATCCCTAAAGGCCATCTGGTCCAGCTTCCCTGCAATGAACAGGGACACCTCCAGCCTACTCCTGGAGCCCCGCCCAGCCTGACCCTGAATGTCTCCAGGGATGAGGCATCCACCACCTCTGGGCAACCCGTGCCAGTGCCTCACCACTCCTACTGCAAAAAAAGCTTTTCCTTATACTTATTCTAAATCTCCCCCCTCTTAGTTTGAAACCATTTCCCCGTGTCATGCCACAGCAGACCCTGCTGCCTGTCCCCTTCCTCCTTACACCCCTCTTTAGGCACTGGCAGGCCGCTCTCAGCTCTCCTGAGCTCTCAGCCTGTCTTCTTAGGAGACCTACGGGCCTTCCTGCTCTGCTTCACAAGTATAGACACCTCACTGCCGATGAGAATGAAAGTTTCCCAAGGAGCTTGTTCATAAAACTGAGGCTAAGGGTACTAACTCCTTTCCTCAATAAACAAATAAAAAAAACCCAACAAACTGCCTGAAGGCGAGGCAGGCAGGGGGGCGGTGCCGAGGCTCCATCAGAACGGTGACCACTCCTCACCTCCTCTTTCCGCTGCTCACGGCATTGCCCGTGAACTGGGACGGCCCTACCACCACAGGTAACAAAGCACCTCGGTTTCGGTGCGGTGCGGAACACTGGGGGTCCTGTCGGGACTTCGTCTGGGGCTGTGTCACAGAACCAGGGCCGGCTGCACGCCGCAAGGCGCTCGCCTCCTGCCGAGCTCCGTCAGCGGGACGGGGCGGACGAGAGAGCGGCGCTGCGGATCAGCCCGTCCCGCCTCGGGGCCCCGCGGGGCTACCTGGTGCAATGAGCACCCACTGGTCAGGGTGCGCGCCCGCGGGCCGCTGCTCCGCGCTGCGCATACTCCTCCGGCCTCGCCGGCCGCTCCCGCCGCCGCTCCCACCGCCTCCGCAACACGGCGGCGGGGCGGGGCCGGGCCGAGCAGAAGCGGGAAAAGGCACCACGCGCCCCTCCACACGCGCGCCGCAGAGCCCCGCGCGAGGCGGCAGGACGGCTCCACCCCGCGGGACGCAGAGGGGGGCGGGGAGCTGCGGCAGCTGCGGCGGCGCTGCTGCGACTCTGCGTCACCCGCTCTCTCCCCCCTCGTGCTTGAGGAGAATGGAACGAGCCGCTGAAGGCGGGGCGGACGGCGGCAGAGCGGCTCGTCGGCCGTGAGGTTCTCGGCGCTCGGGGTGTGTGAGGCAGTGGTGTCCTTCTCTTACCGTTGCCCCATCGCACGTTTTGGTTGTGGAGGGCGGTCGGACGGCCATAGCTGCCCCGTGCCTGCTGCTGCCTGTCCCTGCTGAAAGGTTTGTCTTAAGGAGCCGCAGCTCCTCAGTGATGGATGGGACGGGAGCGTCTAACGTGTGAGGAGAGAGCCTGGAGAAGAGAAGGCTTATGAGGGGAACAAGGAAGGTTGCATGAGGTTGCAAGGAAGGTTGCATCTCAGGGGTACCTGCTGGCACCATGGGTGGTGTGATAGATAAGGGTTAAGTTTGTTAAATCAAATCGACACTTAATGATGCTTTCTCAGGTATCCAGGAATGTAAACAGTGTTGTAAAATGTAAATGATGTGTAAACGATGGAAACTAGGAAGCTGCAGGCATTGCGAACTACACATTGCCGGGGCACATAAGCTGCTAAAAAATTAACCAAAGAATAACACTACTGACTCTCACGCCCACAACCATCGGAGACAGAAAAACGAATCCCCAGCAACAACCTACGACCCCCAGCAACAACCTGCGCAGCCGCAAGAATGACTGGAATGTATATAGGAGATAAGACTTGTATAAATACAGAGACAATCCTTTGTTAAAATTGCGACCTTGGCGGAGTGTAGGCTCCCCGGGCGCCCAGCGCCGTTTTGCTCACTTTACCACCTTGCTTAATTAAATAAAGCTATCCCTTTATCAAACTAGATTTTATCTGGTTTTGTCACGAGAATCTATAACAATTTTGGTGCCGTGACTCGGATCCAGATTCCTTTGCTGCAGGGTTCCCTCGCGACGGGAGGCGCCCTGCCCGCAGTAGCGGGCAGCCCTGAGTTGAGGGTTTCCCTCTGCAAACACTGGATCTCCGAACCCCTCTAAATTTGGAGAGTGAGCAAAAGAACCTGCAGAACCCCATAATCATTTGTGCACAAAGACCGAACGAAGACTCAGGATTGAGTAAGTATTGCGTGGATCCGTTCGGTCGGGGTTGGTTATCCTGGGGTGCGCCTGTATGAGAGGTCTCTAAGAGGCCAAGTGAGAGCGGACCCTTCAGTAGTGCGGTTCTCGTAGCCCGAGAGGGAGCGAGCCACGACCAAGGGGAGCGTGTGTGTGTGTGTAAGAAGGCGCCCCAGAAGATGGGTCAGGGGAAAAGCAAGGCCCCTCTGCCCATGGGTGGTAAGGGAAAGTTGCCCGACATACCGCCAGGAAGTCCGTTAGGGCTAATGATCAAATATTGGAGGGACTCTCCCCGTAGAAAAGGGAAAAGTAAAGAGAAAATGGTACACTACTGTATGGAGATCTGGGGAGGGAAATCCCTAAGAAATCCCCATATAATGTAGCCGGTATTTGGCTCATTTGAAGATTGGATATGTCAAGAATTGAATTTATGGGTAAACAGTAAGCCCCAAGTGGACTCTGAGGAGTCCGAATATGCTGCTCTCTGGTTAGTGCAATCACAGGAGCAGGCCTTTTTATTTAATCTTAAAGAAAAGGGGAAACGAAAAACTGAGGAGGAGGAGGAGGAGGAATACCTTTGGCCACCCCCGTACAACCCCCAGGAACAGGCACCCCCCCTCCCATTAGCGAGCAGTCTTCCCTGCAACTAGAATCTCCTGTGGTAAGGAGAAGCACCCGAAAACGTGATCAGAAGGAAGAAAAGTTATATCCATTAAGGGAGGTGTTAGTCCCAGGTGCGGGTGCCGCGGCCCCCAGGGCTGGGTATGTAGCAGTCCCACTGAATACCAGTGATGTAATAGAGTTTAAGAAAGAAATGGGGAACCTTCTAGAGGATCCCCTAGGAGTTTCTGAAAGGGTAGATCAGTTTCTGGGACCTAATTTATACACTTGGGACAAGATACAGGCGATTCTAGGGATCCTGTTTACAGCAGAGGAGAGAAATATGATTAGGGGAGCAGGAATGAGATTATGGGATCAACAACATGCAGCCGGACCCACGGCTGACCAAAAAAAAAAAAAAAAAAGAGGCCATTACAGAGACCTAATTGGAATAACCAAGACAAACAAGCTCTAACATGGCCGATTTAAGGTACATTATTATCCAAGGAATTAAAGAGGCGGTACCCAGAGGACAAAACATAAGTAAGGCTCTTAAGGAGGAGTAACAAAAAAAAAATGAGAGCCCCACCATGTGGTTAGAAAGGTTAAGGAAGAGCCTCCAGCTGTACTCTGGGATAGATCCCAGCACCCCGGCTGGGCAGGCTCTGTTAAAAACTCAATTCGTAGCTAAGTCATGGGTGGACATTCATAAGAAACTAGAGAAGTTGGAAGACTGGCAGGGTAGACCTATAGATAAGTTGCTGAGGGAAGCGCAGAAGGTATTCATTAGAAGAGAGGAGGAGAATCAAAAGAAACAAGCCAGGCTCTTGGTAGCTGCAGTAAGAGAAGGACAGAGGGGAGCTGTAAGTGCAGTAAGGAGACCGGTAGGGAAAGAGATTGAGAAATTCCCTGCCAGAGGGTCAAAAGTTGAAGAGAAGAAAGGAAGACAAGAAGAGAGAGAGTGCTACTATTGTAAAAGGAGAGGCCATCTGAAGAAAGATTGTAGGAAGAGAATAGAGGACGAGAAAATGTTTTTAGAGGATTGGGGGGGGTCAGGGGCTCTATGTGCTGAGGACCCCGGGAAAAAGAGAGCCCTTGATAAAATTAAAAGTGGGTCCTCAGCGACAGGAGGTGATATTTCTTGTAGACACAGGGGCAGAGAGATCAACTGTCCAGACCTTACCTCCTGGGTGTAAAATCACATCTGAAAGCATAAATGTAGTGGGAGCAAAAGGGGAGCCATTTAAAGCTCCAGTCATCAAACATGTAGAAATAGAATCAGAAAGTAGGTATGGCATTGGATCCTTTTTGTTAGTCCCTGAAGCGGATTACAATTTATTAGGCAGAGACTTAATTGTTGAGTTAGGAATAAATCTGGAGGTAGAGGGAAAGGAACTAAAAGTAAAAATATGTGCCCTCACAACCCAGGATGAGGAGAGGATTAATCCAGAGGTCTGGTACACCCCAGATACTGTAGGGAGGCTGGATATTACTCCCTTTGAAGTAACCATCAAAAACCCTGAGATCCCTGTTAGGATCAAACAATACCCCTTATCTCAGGAAGGGAGGCAGGAGTTAAAGCCTGAAATTGAAAGGCTGCTAAAAAGGGGCCTTCTTGAGCCCTGCATGTCCCCATTCAACACTCCCATATTACCCGTAAGAAAACCCGATGGAAGTTACAGACTGGTCCACGACCTCCGGGAACTAAACAAAAGAACGGTGACCAGGTTTCCTGTAGTAACTAACCCCCATACTCTATTAAGCCAATTAAGCCCTGAAAATCAGTGGTACAGTGTTACAGACTTAAAGGATGCCTTTTAGGCCTGCCCCTTAAAGGAAGAATGCAGGGACTATTTTGCATTCGAATGGGTGGACCCGGAGACCCATAGGAAGCAGCAACTTAGATGGACAGTCCTTCCCCAGGGATTCACAGAATCACCTAATTTATTTGGTCAGGCCCTGGAGCAAATTCTCCGAGGTTATAATCTGGGAAAAGGAATCACCCTCGTCCAATATGTAGATGATTTACTACTTGCAGGGGACACCCAGGAGTCTGTGAGAGAAGAAAGTGTAAAATTACTAAACTTTTTGAGTTTACAAGGATTGAAGGTTTCTAAATCAAAGCTACAATTTACCGAAGAGGAGGTAAAATACTTAGGACACTGGATTAGTAAGGGAAGTAAGAAGCTAGACCCTGAAAGAGTAGCGGTTGTACATATAAAGGGACACCAAAAGGGTTTTGATTCAAGAATAAGAGGAAATAATTTAGCTGATGAAGAGGCGAGAAGAGCTGCCTTAATGCCCTTAAGAACAGAACTGACAAGAACAGATACTAACTTTCGAGAGCCTGACTTGAGGTTCACGAATCAGGAAAAGTTACAGCAAATGGGGATATGGGAAAAACATGGGAAGTGGAGACTACCTGATGGAAGGGAAGTGCTCCCAAAAGCAATGGCACTCAGAGTAATGAGGAGATACCGCGATAAATATAGAATACACTGGGGAGTGCAAGCACTATATGATCACTTTGCAATAAATTTTATGTGCATAAGGGCCTATAATGTAGCTAAAAGTATTGTTGGGGGTGCTTAACTTGTCAAAAGATTAACAAACATCAATTAAGAAAAAAAATAAATAAATACACGGGGGAAGGGAAATGACCCATCGCCCATTTGCACAGTTACAGGTAGACTTCACCGAGCTCCCTAAGGTTGGAAGATTTAGATATCTTCTTGTTATGGTGGACCACCTCACATATTTCGTTGAGGCTTTCCCTACGGCTAGAGTAACTGCACACACAGTGGTAAAAATAAATAAATAAATAAATAAAATTTTTTGAAGAAATAATTCCCCGATATGGGGTCATCAAGGCCATTGATTCTGACCAGGGACCTCATTTCACCTCAAAGACGGTATTAGAGGCAGTGATGTTAGTAGGTACTAAATGGGAATACCATACACCATGTCACCCCCAAAGCTCAGGAAAGGTAGAAAGGATGAATGGAGAGATTAAGAAACAACTGAAGTGTCTGCCTTTTTAGCCCTTCTAAATGTTAGAACACAACCTCGCGCTGACAACTAATGTCCAGAAGAGAAGAACTACGTAAAAAGGCAATGGTGGTACAGAGACCTCCTTTAGAAATTGACGTGAATTCCATAAAACCAGGAGATCAAGTATTAATAAAGAATTGGAAGGAGTCACCTCTTACCCCTCGCTGGGAGGGACCATTTCTTGTCTTGCTCACCACAGAGACTGCTATCCGGACTGCTGAGCGTGGATGAACATGTGTCTAGAGTGAAGGCACTTCAGGAATCAGTAAACTGGAAAATGGTGGGACCCCCCCCAAGGACTAAAACTGACTTTGAAATTAGATGAGTAGTCCCATATTATGTGATACCCTTGATTGTATCTGTTTTCCCTTCACATGTTTAGATGAATAATATACAAGGATAGCTGGTGGACATATTGTGAGAACGGGCACTCTCCTGTGGGTATCTGCGAACAGTGCCATAGGAATAGATACAAATTGGCCAAGTAAGCCCTAAGGGTGGGGGTAGTCACTGGGCATATCATTAGAGGGTCCAGAGAATGGTGGACCATATTAAGTGAGGGAATACACCCCGAGGAACGGTGGGTTCACATTAACAGATCTGGGAACTTCAACCCTGAAATCGTGGGTAAGCTGAGTTGGTTCCAAGTCTCATACGTCTTGTGCCAAGCTCCATAAGTAAAAGCTAAGCGCCGAAGCCTTCAGGCTTCACAAAAAAAAAAAAAAAAAAAAAAAAAAAAAAGGGAGCAGTAGGAGTCCCCATGCTCATGACTGCTGCCGAGAAGATGGAAAACCCTGCTGCTCTAAGCAACAGAGTAGGCAGTGGAGGCAGAGGCGTGCAGAGATGGAACTCAAAAGTGGAGGCATATAGACAGGTGAGACCACACCAACCCCAGAAAGAAAAGCAAGTGAGCACCACCCAGACTTGGGAAAAAGGGAATTGGAATTCACTGAAATCTAAAGAACGTCCACCAGCATCTTTATACTTATGGTTGTGGAATTGGATGTTATGGATTGTACTTGTAAAAGGGGAAGAGAGTCACCAACCATTTAAATGGTCCTTATATCAGTTTGACACCCAGAAGGAAATTGAGAGTGTTGTTACCCCCGGGGCCCCTAGTTCTAAGACCACTCTATGTCAGAACTTAGGTCTCACCCCCTGTGTATCGCTAAAACTATTTAATGCATCCAGAGACTATTGTATCCAGGTAGCAATTGTTCCCCAAATTATATATCACCCCGAAGATTTTGTTTATGACTACCATATGGTTCCTGACCATCATATACAAAAAAGGGAACCTTTAACCGCCCTGACCATAGCCACCCTGATGGCTATAGGGGCAGCTGGAGCAGGGACAGGAATTACAGCATTAGTCCAACAAAATCAAAAATTCCAATCCCTCAGAATAGCAGTAGATGAAGATTTGGCCAGAATAGAAAAATCAATTACGGCGTTAGAAAAGTCTGTCCGGTCATTATCCGAGGTAGTCCTACAGAATAGAGGAGGATTAGACCTTATCTTCTTACAACAAGGGGGGCTGTGTGCTGCACTTCGAGAGGAGTGCTGCGTATACGCTGACCATACTGGGGTTGTAAGAGACACAATGACTAAACTACGAGAGGGACTGGAAAAACGGAGAAAGGAGAGGGAGATGCAACAAAGCTGGTATGAATCAGTGTTTAACTATTCTCCCTGGCTGACTACCTTACTGTCTACTTTAGCGGGACCTCTTATTCTATTAATCCTGGGACTAACTTTTGGACCATTTCTGTTTAATAAACTTATTGCTATTATTAAGGGATGGTTAGAGACATCCCATTTAATGTTAGTAAGAAAGCAATATGAACAAATCAATAGCAAGGAAGAGGATGAATTTATCCTCCAAAGAGCTAAAGAAGCAGTAAAACGATTTGATGAACAAAATCAGGATAAAATAGAAAAGGGGCGATTGTGATAGATAAGGGTTAAGTTTGTTAAATCAAATCGACACTTAATGATGCTTTCTCAGGTATCCAGGAATGTAAACAGTGTTGTAAAATGTAAATGATGTGTAAACGATGGAAACTAGGAAGCTGCAGGCATTGCGAACTACACATTGCCGGGGCACATAAGCTGCTAAAAAATTAACCAAAGAATAACACTACTGACTCTCACCCCCACAACCATCGGAGACAGAAAAACGAATCCCCAGCAACAACCTACGACCCCCAGCAACAACCTGCGCAGCCGCAAGAATGACTGGAATGTATATAGGAGATAAGACTTGTATAAATACAGAGACAATCCTTTGTTAAAATTGCGACCTTGGTGGAGTGTAGGCTCCCCGGGCGCCCAGCGCTGTTTTGCTCACTTTACCACCTTGCTTAATTAAATAAAGCTATCCCTTTATCAAACTAGATTTTATCTGGTTTTGTCATGAGAATCTATAACAGGTGGCAACAGGCGCAGGCTGAAATACAGGAAAATCCGTTTAAACGTAAGCAAAATAAACTTCTTTTGGGGATCTAGGTGGTTGAGTGCTGGAACAGGCTGTCCTGAGAGGCTGTGGATTCTCTGTTCGTGGAGATTACAGAATCATAGAACCATGAAGGCTGGAAAAGACCACCAAGACCATCTAGTGCGATCATCAGCCCATCCCCACCATGCCCACTAACTGTGTCACTCAGTGCCGCATCTGCCCTTGAGCACCAGGGATGGTGACTCCACCACCACCCTGGGCAGCCTGTGCCAGTGCATCACTGCTCATTCTAAGAAACGTTTCCTAATATCCAACCTGAGCTTCCTTTGGTGCAACATAAGGCCGATACCATAATACCTCTCATCCTATAGGTGTTACCTGTGAGAAGAGGCCAACCCCTGCCTCACCACAGCTTCCTTTCAGTCCTGGAGAGCGATAAGGTCTTCCCTAAGTCTCCTCCAGACTGAGCAACCCCAGTTCCCTCAGCCACTCCCCATAAGACTTGTGCTCCAGACCTTCACAGCTTTGTTGCCCTTCTCTGGACACAATCCAGGGCCTCAATGTCTTTCTTGTAGTGAGTAGCCCAAAACTGAACACAGTACTCAAGGTGTGGCCTCACTGGGGCTGAGTACAGAAGGATGATCACCTCCCTGCTCCTGCTGGCTGCGATATCTGATACAAGGCAGGATGCCATTGGCTTTCTTAGCCACCTGGGCACACTGCTGGCTCGTGTTCTGCCAGCTTTCAAATAACACGTGTTAATGCCCAGGCTGGACACGGCCCCTATCACGCTGCTGTCATTGGCCCGGCTCTGAGGGGGGAGTAGTATGTCTCCAGAGGTGCATAATATCCTGGTAAATGTGTCCTGCACCTACCGATAGTCCCAAGGAGACGCTGTCACAAATCAAGAACCATAGATATGCATGCACGTGCACACGTGCGTTCACTTATGGTTACCAGCACAAGAACGGGCTGATGGCCACTGTCCCAGAGATTCAGAAGACAAACATTCCATGTTACCAGAAGTATTAAAGTATACATATCAATTGTAAATCTCAGAGATATGAAGCAAATATTAAAAACATACTGACGTCTATGCCCTGAAACATAACAGAGCTAACCAAGGCCAACATATGCAAAACAGCTGAGTTGATGTAAGGCTGAAAAAAATAAGTTCCTGAAATCGGAGCGTATACATTCGTAACTCTGAGATTACACTAATCTAAATTTGTTTTATTTTAATTTTCCTGTTTTGTTTTTTTTTCCCCCTTGCCTGAAGTGAGGCAGGATATAAATGCCAAAGACCACCCTGCACCATGTGTTTTGAAGAAGTCCCTGCTGAAATCACAGGGCAGTTCTGCTTTCAAAGTGACTGTGAGTTGCCCTAGCATGTGCCTGGATTGCAACGTTTGCTGGTGGACCTTGTAAAACTCTCTTTGGTACTTGTTTTAAAAGACAGAAAGAGGCTCCCAGCTGTCCCACCATGACCTGTGCAAGAGTGCTGGAAGAGCAGAGCAGGATTGGTTGCTGCATTTGAAACCTTTCTAGAAGGAAAGCCTCCCATATGGTGAAAAGGTTCTCCGTAAATAACAATAACAGCTGGACTTCCAGTCCTGAAAAGACACTGTGATGCATGGTAGGCTGTTGTACATTGCCAAGCTTGACAAGGCTCAAGAAGACATGAATTCAGCCCTGCAAGCACCAGGTGCAGTGTCAAGGTCAAGCCCAGAGGCATCACCTGCAGTTGTTCCGGACATCCTGTTTCCTCCCTGACTGTGATGTGTGCAGGATTTCATGTGATGGAAATGTTACAGCAAACATCACCGTACATTTGCAAAACTGAGTTGTCAAACTCACATTTTCAAAGCAACAATCTATCCTAATTTAGGCACCTGGTAAACAAGCTCATTTTCAGAGGTACTGAGTACTTTACATCAGTTGAACTGAATGGACATTCCAGATGCTTCTTCTCTTCTCTTCTCTTCTCTTCTCTTCTCTTCTCTTCTCTTCTCTTCTCTTCTCTTCTCTTCTCTTCTCTTCTCTTCTCTTCTCTTCTCTTCTCTTCTCTTCTCTTCTCTTCTCTTCTCTTCTCTTCTCTTCTCTTCTCTTCAATCCTCTCCTCTCCTCTCCTCTCCTCTCCTCTCCTCTCCTCTCCTCTCCTCTCCTCTCCTCTCCTTTCCTCTCCTCTCCTCTCCTCTCCTCTCCTCTCCTCTCCTCTCCTCCCTCTTCCCTCTTTTCTCCTTCCCTCCTTCCCTCTTCTCCCTTCCACCTTCCACCTTCCACCTTCCACCTTCCACCTTCTCCTCCCCTCCCCTCTCCTCCTTTATTTATGAGCATCTTCCACAATCTCTGGATGCATATTGGCTCTGAGATCTATAGTGCTTTTTTTTCTTTTTTCTTTTCTTTTACCAGAAACTTCCACTTAATGTTTTTCTCAGGTACTTCAAAATGTCCCAAAACTGAAATTCTTGAATGGGCCTGAAAAATGTTTTAAAATGACGTTGGTTTGGAATGAAAATAATGCCGTAATTTATACATATTAAATATTCAGAGCTTTCTGTTGTTACTCACGCGCATTTGTGATATACTGTCCGTCTTTATAAACCAATGATACACGATATCATTATAAATAAAAGATGTAGTAATTTGGGATTTCTGTCAGGAGCTGATGGTACTGAAATCTTATTTGCTTAAGGATTAAATATTTTCCCTTCAGGCTTGCCAACAATTTTAAACCTCCCTGATACCTGTCAGAGAAAAAAGAAAAAAAAAAGAAAAAAAAGGCCTCAGTTTAAAACACTGGACTGCTCTGAACTGCGGTGGTGATATCATTGTAAATACTCCAATCTTAATTTTACACACATGGGTATTCTCCTTTGGGCCCATAGGACTCATCACTACGGAAAGCTAAATGCATGCAAAATGGGACTGCATCCTATCGGAGGACAATCATTTTACACATTTCAGAGCCACTTGAGATGCATTCAAACCTCACCTGCATGCTGTCCATTCATTCACTTTTGCTCGGGCTGCTTCCAATAATCCAAATGTCCGTGCAAAATGCAAGCACTCCTTTTTGCCAACCAAAAATTACTTCCTGCTGCAAAGAAATGCTACCTTTGTCCACCTTCAGCTGTGGAATTTATCCCTTTCTCTGCTGCACAAACTCGAAGTGAAGCAACTTTTAAATTTTACTCGGAGCAAGAATTGAGCCAAAGTTCAGAAGGAAGCGTGATTCGTTTGTTAAGGAAAGGTTGTTTAAAAGACAGAAATGTTTCCACTTATTATGATGTTTTATTTCACAATTTTTTCAACACGCAATTACGGCGTGTTGCATAAATTTATCATTTTATGCTTCGGTGGTCCAAACATTGACAGTTGTAAAGTCCACCGATCTGCAGGTTTAAGGGTCAGCTGTATGATGGAAACAGTGCTACATTGCATCGGAATGAGAGCCCAGTTGATACACGTAACTTCAGCTGATGCACCAAAATAGAAAAATAATTACATTTTGTGTTACGTATGAAATACTGTTCTTGTTACACGGCAAATTATTGTTTTGCTTGCTTTGCTCAAAACAAAAACGCTCCTGGCATTGAAACAAGTTTATTTTTCTTCTCCTTTTTCTTCCTATTAGGCAAGAATCACACTCCTTCATCCTCATGGACTAATGGCGGATACACTGAAAAGGCAAAACAACAGATACATACACAAAAACTGAAAAGGCTGTCTGATACTTCAGATCAGCAGGTAATAACTGAATCACAGAATGGCTTAGGTTGGAAGGGAACTTTAAGATCTTCTTAAGAGCTTCAACCTTCCTGCTGCAGACAGGGCTGCCCCCCAGCAGCTCAGGCTGCCCGGGGCCACATCCAGTCTGGTCTTGAACGCCTTCAGGGCATGGGGCAACCACAGCTTCACTGAGCAACCTCTGCCAGTGCCTCACTATCTTTTTCCTACTTTTTCCTAACATGTTACTAATTTTCCCCATATTGTTTGTTTGTTTTTAAGAGTTTAACACCATTCGTTTTCAGAGAATAATTTTAATCTAGGTAAGCAGGGAGCTCTGAGTCAGCTCATTACTCTCTAGGCTAGAGTTTTACATGCACGGACCAAGTCCTGAATCTGTATCTCTGAAAACGTCAAGTACTTCCAACTCCAAAAAAAAAAAACCAACAAAAAAACCACCCCCAAAGCCAAACAAACAAAAAACCCACCCCAAAAACAATATAAGATCAGAAAATACCTTTCTTTATGTCAGCATCATAATCCATATACATCTTAAGGTACATTGTTTGGAAGTTTGGTGAAGAAAGGTACGGAATAGACTGAGGAGGTCAGAATTTAACCTTTCCTGACAGTGATGCGAGTGAACAGTGCACGTTTGCAACTCCTGCTCATGCTAATAGGGATAGTTGAATCAATGGGAGAATACGACGGGGAACTGTTTGAAGACATGGCGAAGAATTGCTTAGGCAGTATTTGAGATCAGTCAGATATTAAAAAGCCACAAGTTGCTACAAAAGACTTTTGCAAAGAGTACAATTAAAGCACCGTTACATTTACTCAAAGCAAAGTAGCAGTATTATTTAAGCCTTTGGAGCCATTTATTTCTGATTTGAAATCTTTGGGTGCATTCCTTTCTATTGCATGCTAATTTCTTTGTGATCGTCCATCCATTGCTATAATATGCAATTGATGGAAAAAAGATGTCCCAGGTCAGCAACAGTATTTTTTGCTCGATTAAAAAAATTGAAACCCAACAAACCACCAAACATTCATTCATTCATTCATTCATTCATTCATTCATTCATTCATTTATCTATTTATTTATTTATTGGGACTCAGTTTTGGTATTGCTTAAGTGCATAGAAATACACAACCTCCAAAGGGAGAGTATTTGTTTTCCCCATACCTTTTGGACAGACTTGATTCTGTTTCTCTTATCATCTCAATCTTTTTAAATTGTTGCAATAATTAAAAGCCTGATGTAAATAAACACAGCTCTTCCCTGCCTGAAATGCTATGTTTTTCTTATGCACCTCAGCAGGAGGATTTACTTTTCATCATTTTGACAGCTGAGGACAGCGTATGTGGAGCAGGTGATCCTAGCTAACAAAGCAGGTTTCTCATGACAGCCTGCAGAGCAGCAAAAGAAGGATTTAAGAAGTACATAGCAGAAATTACATAGCAGAAATTAGCACTGAGCATTTCAGATGCTTCGAAACTAGTTCACAGCTATGTATTTTGGCAAATTAAGGGGAGATGTTTTCTTTCAAATGGATTAACTCAAAGAAGTAATTTGTTCCTTTACAGGAAGGGTGGTAAGGCAATGGCACAGGTTGCCCCATCCCTGCAGACACCCAAGGTCAGGCCGGATGGGGCTCTGAGCACCCGATGGAGCCGTAGCTGTCCCTGCTCATTGCAGGGCATTTGGACCAGATGGCCTTTAGGGGTCCCTTCCAACACAAATGATTCTGTAATTCTGTGAAGTGAGACACATCCTATGCCTACAGGGAGTCCAGAATGACAGTGTTGATTAAAACGTATAATCCATTATATGCTATTTTTATAGGAATATAATCACACCAAGGAAAATTCATTTTAGTGTATTTGAGAAACTGCATCCCACACTTCTGTTCCTCTTTCACTTTGGTTATTACACACTGAGTTGCCAACGCCCACAGAAAGCGCATCAAGAATTAGGTGCTAATTGTTCTATGGCATATTACAGGCCATTACATATATTCTACGTAAATATGTTATTTACTCAAGGAAACCCATACGCTCCTTTGTCTATAAACTTAAGAAGGGGAGTTTCCTAGTTTCAGGGGGAAAAAAAAAGCGTTAGTAGCCTATCCAGGTTCGGTTTCTGCTGATCACTGGGACCGCTCCCAGGGCCAGGCCGGGCCGGGCCCCTGAAAGGGGCGGAGCCACCGCCATGATTGGCAGCAGCGGTGCCGGGGCGAGGCCGGGACCGAGTCCGCATTTGCAGGGGCCGTTCCATACCACGTGACGTCAGGCGGACGTCATAAAGCCGTGGGCAGGGCAGGCGTTGTTCGGTAGCTGTGGGGGCTACGGTGTGGCAGTCGCGGTGGTTGGTGCTGCGCCTCCTTCGGTGAAGGGTGAGTAGTTGCGTTTTCACTGTGGATACAGTTGCCATAATGTTTTGGTTTCCATTTTCCTTTACTGTCTTGGTAGATGGTTTTTTATTACGGCTAACAACTTCTATTTAGTTTCCAATTCTTCCCCTGGTCCCACCTTGAGGGGACTGAGCAAGCGACTGTGGTGCTGAGCAGCCGGCAGGGCTGCGCTGCAGCGTGAAGCCCAGTGGGGCCCAACCCAGACTCATCAAGTCCTTAGAGCTGGAAGGGACCTTTAGGGGCTGTCTAGGCCAGCTCCCCTGCAGTGAATGGGGACATCCTCAGCTCCATCGCGTTGCTCAGAGCATGGTCCGGCCTGGCCTTGAGTATCTCCAGTGCCGAGCAGAGAGGCAGGATCACCTCCCTCACCCTGCTGGCCAGGGCGACCCTGCTGAGGGCCTCTTATCCAAACAGAATAGCCCTACAACACGGTTTCTAGTCCATAATGCTATATCGATACTATTTGGGACGTTTAAGAACTATTACAGTTTTGCAAGCAAGAATGAATCCCATAATTCAGCAACTATGTTTCTAAAACATGCTACTAACATATAAGGTATTTCTACTTGTAAGCATCAGCTATTTCTAAGGACAAGTTACAAAATACAAATACGTTGTGCTCTCCTTCTTCAGATCAATTTCCCCTTTTCAATATCTAGTGCAGAAACAACATTCCATTCTTACATCACTGATGCAGTTACATCATAAAGTTGGGTCAGGCAGAACCTGCCCTTTGTGAAGTCATGCTGGTTATCCTATACTATCTTCCTCACTTCCATGTGCCTTAGCACAGCTTCTAGGAGGGTCTGCTCAATGGTATTCCACAGCGTTGAGGTGCAGACAAGTAAGAAGTTTCCTGATTCACTGTACGATATCCACTGAGTCACAGCCTGAAACATTCTTAACGTTCTTGTCCATTCATTCTTAACATACCTGTTAAGCAATGGGCATGAAAATAAGTGGTTTTTTAGATTTTTTTTTTTTTTTTTTGGCACACGAGGGAATTGAGCTGACAGCCATGTCTTCTCAGGGCTCTTTCCAGTCCCTTGAGTAGTCAACTCCCTAATGCTCAGGGGCCTCAAACATATGGCCGAAACTGCAAGCCCTCAATAACTTGTACTATAGACTCATGTTTCCCAGATAAACTGGCAAAATGCAATTAATAATCAACCACCATCCCTTACAGGAAAAGGGAGCCGGCAGAAGACGGGAGCACTGGCAGAGGGTGAGGCCGTCGTCGGAGGATGGGAGCACGGGCGGAGGGTGAGGCCGTCGTCAGAGGATGGGAGCGCCGGTGGAGGATGGAGGTAGCACGCCGGGGGGGAAGGGAAGAGGAAGCGGCAGAAAGAGAGAGCACGCTGGTGGGAGGGGAAGAGGAAGCGTCAGAAGGAGGAAGCGGGACGGAGGGTGCCGCGGGAGCGCGCCGAGGGAGCGCGGCGCGGGACGGGGGTGCCGCGGGAGCGCGCCGAGGGGAGCGCGGCGCGGGACGGGGGGTGCCGCGGGAGCGCGCCGAGGGAGCGCGGCGCGGGACGGGGGTGCCGCGGGGAGCGCGCCGAGGGAGCGCGGCGCGGGACGGGGGTGCCGCGGGAGCGCGCCGAGGGAGCGCGGCGCGGGACGGGGGTGCCGCGGGAGCGCGCCGAGGGAGCGCGGCGCGGGACGGGGGTGCCGCGGGAGCGCGCCGAGGGAGCGCGGCGCGGGACGGGGGTGCCGCGGGAGCGCGCCGAGGGAGCGCGGCGCGGGACGGGGGGGCCGCGGGAGCGCGCCGAGGGAGCGCGGCGCGGGACGGGGGGGCCGCGGGAGCGCGCCGAGGGAGTTCGCCGCGGGACGGGGTCGCGGGAGCGCGTCGAGGGAGAGCGGCGCGGGACGTGGGGGCCGAGGGAGCGCGGCGCGGGACGTGGGGGCAGATGGAGCGCGGCGCGGGACGGAGGGACCGGGGCAGGCCGCCGCGGGACGGACGGGCCGAGGCAGGGCGTCGCGGGACGAGCGCCGGCGGAGGTTAGAAGTAGGGTAGCGCGCCGGCGGAGGTTAGAAGTAGGGTAGCGCGCCGGCGGAGGTTAGAAGTAGTGTAGCGCGCCGGCGGAGGTTAGAGGAAAGGTAGCGCGCCGGCGGAGGTTAGAGGAAAGGTAGCGCGCCGGCGGAGGTTAGGGGTAGGGTAGCGCGCCGGCGGAGGTTAGAGGAAAGGTAGCGCGCCGGCGGAGGTTAGAAGTAGGGTAGCGCGCCGGCGGAGGTTAGGGGTAGGGTAGCGCGCCGGCGGAGGTTAGAGGAAAGGTAGCGCGCCGGCGGAGGTTAGAGGAAAGGTAGCGCGCCGGCGGAGGTTAGAAGTAGGGTAGCGCGCCGGCGGAGGTTAGGGGTAGGGTAGCGCGCCGGCGGAGGTTAGAGGAAAGGTAGCGCGCCGGCGGAGGTTAGAAGTAGGGTAGCGCGCCGGCGGAGGTTAGAGGAAAGGTAGCGCGCCGGCGGAGGTTAGAAGTAGGGTAGCGCGCCGGCGGAGGTTAGAGGAAAGGTAGCGCGCCGGCGGAGGTTAGAGGTAGGGTAGCGCGCCGGCGGAGGTTAGAGGAAGGGTAGCGCGCCGGCGGAGGTTAGAGGAAAGGTAGCGCGCCGGCGGAGGTTAGAGGAAAGGTAGCGCGCCGGCGGAGGTTAGAGGAAAGGTAGCGCGCCGGCGGAGGTTAGGGGTAGGGTAGCGCGCCGGCGGAGGTTAGAAGTAGGGTAGCGCGCCGGCGGAGGTTAGAAGTAGGGTAGCGCGCCGGCGGAGGTTAGAGGAAAGGTAGCGCGCCGGCGGAGGTTAGAGGAAAGGTAGCGCGCCGGCGGAGGTTAGAAGTAGGGTAGCGCGCCGGCGGAGGTTAGGGGTAGGGTAGCGCGCCGGCGGAGGTTAGAGGAAAGGTAGCGCGCCGGCGGAGGTTAGGGGTAGGGTAGCGCGCCGGCGGAGGTTAGAGGAAAGGTAGCGCGCCGGCGGAGGTTAGGGGTAGGGTAGCGCGCCGGCGGAGGTTAGAGGAAAGGTAGCGCGCCGGCGGAGGTTAGGGGTAGGGACGTGGGGACGTGGACGTGGACGGCGCGGGACGTGGGGGCAGATGGAGCGCGGCGCGGGACGGAGGGACCGGGGCAGGCCGCCACGGGACGGACGGGCCGAGGCAGGGCGCCGCGGGACGAGCGGCGGCGGAGGTTAGAAGTAGGGAAGCGCGCCGGCGGAGGTTAGGGGTAGGGTAGCGCGCCGGCGGAGGTTAGAGGAAAGGTAGCGCGCCGGCGGAGGTTAGAGGAAAGGTAGCGCGCCGGCGGAGGTTAGGGGTAGGGTAGCGCGCCGGCGGAGGTTAGAGGAAAGGTAGCGCGCCGGCGGAGGTTAGAGGAAAGGTAGCGCGCCGGCGGAGGTTAGAGGAAAGGTAGCGCGCCGGCGGAGGTTAGAGGAAAGGTAGCGCGCCGGCGGAGGTTAGAGGAAAGGTAGCGCGCCGGCGGAGGTTAGAGGAAAGGTAGCGCGCCGGCGGAGGTTAGAGGAAAGGTAGCGCGCCGGCGGAGGTTAGAGGAAAGGTAGCGCGCCGGCGGAGGTTAGGGGTAGGGTAGCGCGCCGGCGGAGGTTAGAAGTAGGGTAGCGCGCCGGCGGAGGTTAGAAGTAGGGTAGCGCGCCGGCGGAGGTTAGAGGAAAGGTAGCGCGCCGGCGGAGGTTAGAGGAAAGGTAGCGCGCCGGCGGAGGTTAGAAGTAGGGTAGCGCGCCGGCGGAGGTTAGAGGAAAGGTAGCGCGCCGGCGGAGGTTAGAAGTAGGGTAGCGCGCCGGCGGAGGTTAGGGGTAGGGTAGCGCGCCGGCGGAGGTTAGAGGAAAGGTAGCGCGCCGGCGGAGGTTAGAGGAAAGGTAGCGCGCCGGCGGAGGTTAGGGGTAGGGTAGCGCGCCGGCGGAGGTTAGAGGAAAGGTAGCGCGCCGGCGGAGGTTAGGGGTAGGGACGTGGGGACGTGGACGTGGACGGCGCGGGACGTGGGGGCAGATGGAGCGCGGCGCGGGACGGAGGGACCGGGGCAGGCCGCCACGGGACGGACGGGCCGAGGCAGGGCGCCGCGGGACGAGCGGCGGCGGAGGTTAGAAGTAGGGAAGCGCGCCGGCGGAGGTTAGGGGTAGGGTAGCGCGCCGGCGGAGGTTAGAGGAAAGGTAGCGCGCCGGCGGAGGTTAGAGGAAAGGTAGCGCGCCGGCGGAGGTTAGGGGTAGGGTAGCGCGCCGGCGGAGGTTAGAGGAAAGGTAGCGCGCCGGCGGAGGTTAGGGGTAGGGTAGCGCGCCGGCGGAGGTTAGAGGAAAGGTAGCGCGCCGGCGGAGGTTAGAGGAAAGGTAGCGCGCCGGCGGAGGTTAGAGGAAAGGTAGCGCTCGCTTCTCTGCTTCACGATTGCGCTTCCTAAGCACTCATTCCTACCTCAGACAGCCATCCAACATGCTGTCCAGGACACTGCAGAGGGGGAAAAATAGGCTTTGTAGAGACTTTGTAGGAAACACAGTTTTGTTTTGTGTTTTTTTTCTCTAAGATTCTTCTGAGACGCTACTTGAGAACCTGAGCTGGCAAGCTTGCTGTCCTGAAAAGAGCCACTCTCCCTTTTCCTCTTTAGTTCCAGGGTTCGGCTGAAGCTTGTGACAAATAGGTGTTAATTG
This sequence comes from Alectoris magna, assembly GCA_030625065.1. Lineage (NCBI taxonomy): Eukaryota > Metazoa > Chordata > Aves > Galliformes > Phasianidae > Alectoris > Alectoris magna. The sequence continues at coordinate 117,275,525 of CM060560.1, forward strand.
TGAATTAACTGTACTGCACAGCCCCCGGGAGGGAAGGAGGCCCAAGCCTGGCAGCTGCTCCCTTCATCTCTTCCCCGCAGCCTGTGCTGGAAGTCTGGAAGTCCACTTCTCTGCAGCTAGTGAAGGCATTGCAAGTTAGACCTGGAGTCACACACGCTCTTTCTCCAAGCTGCCTTTCCACGCCTGCCTTGTACCTTCTTGCTCCTCTGGCCCAGAGAATTGGTAGCTCTGAAGTGAATGACTTGTGTTTCCTGCACCTTGAAGGAATGTTTCCGAGGCACTGTACTTACATAATTGTCTAAGAATTGAAATATAGAAGTATATATGCATTTTAATGCATCTACCTGCTCGTTATTAGCGTGATACGTTGTATTCTGAGTCTTGCACCTGCTCAGAGCACAGCTGTCTCAGTGCTGGAGCGGGTGTCTCTAAGCCCAGCCCAAAGATGAGATAGCACTGTGGGAGGACTGGAAAACACGGAATTTTCTTCAGCTCTGGACGGCTCGCAGGCTCCTTAGATAACAAACACTAAGTCAAATGCTAAACAAGCACCGTATGTAGCTGTATCAGAATCTAGGCTTTCTCATTAAAATTTATGATTTTGCAGACCCAGAACGGCCCCACAGAATGAGCAGCCACACTTGAATTTGCCCAGCACGGTACTGACTGCGCCCATTCAGGACAACCGTTACAGAGACCCATGAAGACAAACATTTCTCCATCCAGTAGATCTGTTTCTTAAACTTCATCTATCCATCTGCATCACTGGAGGCATAGCTTCACCTCTGCGGCAGGCTCAAAGTACAAGCCTGAAACAGAGTTTTGCCTGCAGGGTTCAGTAAGGGCTGTGCATGGGCTGGGCTCAGAAAGACGGGAGTGGCGCTGCTGCATTGAATTCCTAAGATGGCTCTGACAGTTATGCCAGCGTTTTCATTCAAAGGCACAAAATAAGTTGTGCCTGCGGAAATGTGTGGAGAAACCTCTGAAGAATAACTTTGATAGCCCTCAGTATGGTAACTTGTAGATATTAAAATTTAATCGTCACGTCTTATACTATAGCTGTATGGACTTCTGGGAGTGCAGGGCAATATGCTTCTCCCTCAATTTTAGTGCAGAGGCTGTTGCAGCAATCATAGGACCTTAGAATCACAGAATGACTCAGGCTGGAAGGCATCTTAAAGCCCATCCAGTTTCAAAGCCCTGCTGTGGGCAGGGCTGCCACCAAGCAGCTCAGGCTGCCCAGGGCTCCATCCAACCTGGCCTTGAGCGCCTCCAGGGATGGGGCACTGTGTAAAAAGTCAGCTGCCCTCCTCCTTGTAAGCTTGCTTTAAGTACTGGAAGGCCACAGTGAGGTCTCCCTGGAGCCTTCTCCAATGCAATGCGGGATCGCTGGCTATCAGCTTACCCTAGCATAAAACAATGCTTACGTGAACAAACTCACGTGCCAAATGCTGAAAATGGTTGATGATTGTTATGGTTCAAGCTTTTTTTTACCAGCAGTCCAACTCTTGATGCCTGCAAGAGTTGCTAGAGTGCATAGCTACCACTTAGCACTTGGTCCCATGTGCGAGGCTGCTTAAAATTCTAACAGAGCATACTTAGCATAAAAAATATGGATTCACATTTTTATTTTGTCCTTTTTTCAAAGGCAGATAATAAACTGTAGAACAACAACGCTGTCTGTGTCTTTTGATACACTTACGAAATTTAAGTAAGGTTTTGCAACATCCACGATAAATTGATCAACCCATTAATGTATTACTCATCTTTTGGGTACTTGCTCACCCCTTGGCTACTCAGCAACACATCTCTAAAAGTACTATTTCTGAAAAGGCAACGTTTCCTTTCAAGTTCAAACTGCCACAGAAAAGTTTCCTCTTCCTCTTCCACAGCATCCAAATTCATCCTTCTTTTTTCCCCTCTTTCTCAAAGTGAATCACCCACTCTTCAGGATGGGCACTAGTTTGTTTTATTATGATGACATCTACCATTTTAAATGGAATAGTTCTGGGATAGGCTCTTACAAAAGGACAAAAGATTCTCAGCTTCTCTTACAAAGAGGGGTGCACATTTTGTTCAGGTTCCAAGCTGATTCATGGAATATACTTTACTGGCCACAAAAATAAGAAGGATGAAAACAAAGATACGTATAAGGTGAACGTCTTTGCTTTAAATGCAAACTAAATTTCCCACAGCATGGAAATCCTTCTTCATAACATTAAAACAACAACAGAAATCATGTTTTCTCCTGAGAATTTCAATGAAAAAATTAAGCAGGCTTACCTCTTTGTCTGCCTTTATGAGATAATAAAGTATCAGAAATAAGGGGTCCATCGGTGTAACAAAGAGCAGGCGCCCACCTAAGGGACAGATATAGAAAAGGGACGTTAGTACTGCTAGACACAGAGCTACTACTGGATCTGTTTTTTAGGATGCTTTTCAGGAGTGTGGGCGAGAAGAGAGGATTTTTTTTTTTTCACATTAAGCATTCCAGTATTTCACTAAAATGGGCAGGAAAACACTATTTGTGATTTTATATTAAAAATACAGAGAGCTCAATTCTCAACCCTGCCAAATGAAAGCACAAGCTCTGTTGCTTCTCACTTGAAGCACTATGTTTTCCCTTTTCAGCGATATATTAAAAACAACAAAATTAAAGCTGCCCTCTATCGGCAGATTTGAGTGTAATAGAACCTTGCTTTGAGATACTGGATAAATACCCAGCATACTGTGCTCCAAACACTGGGCAAGTCAATGCCAGTTCAGAAAATATGTCAGTGAGTGCCTCATTCAAAATTACACCATCATTTCAGAATGATGGCTTACTCGTGCCTTCTGCACAATTGTAGATAATTTGAAACAACGTAACATTAAGGATTTTTACTAATTAGATAAAAATATTGACAAGAACATGACATTAGTTAGCAAACCGAAAGGAAATAAATTTAATTTTTTCTGTTTCAATTCACATGATTAAGATAATTAAATCAAGAAAATCCCACTGGAACAGCTTTAAAACTAACTAAAAACAGGGTGGCAACAAAGTGGTCTGGTCAAAGTCGACAATCTGTCTGTGAAACTGAGATCATGCAGTGTGTGCAATCTCTACAATCTGTATAGCCAAGTTAGCTTGGGGATCCGGTTCACATTTATTTCTAAGCCAATTTCAATTTTTCTGTCCAGAGGGAGTATCAAGGGCACGGCTATTTGTTACAGGACTACTTCTACAGTTTCTGACAAGCCTCAAGGATATTAAATGACGTATAGGCTGGAGCAGAGTGAGCTCTTACACTGTACTTTGCTGTCTTCCTTCTAAAATCCAGTACCCAAAATCTAAGCCTAAAAGTACCAGCCTCGAAACACGGCTCTAGTGCTCAGTGTCAATCAAATGAAAGAAAATAAATATAAGGCACCAAAATGATACAGATCAGCCCAAGCAAGGAAAACCAAGGCATTCTGGGCCAAAATATTTCTTCAAGTATGGCACTGCCAGGTCCCTGGAAGAATACTACCCAGGCTATTAGCAAAGAAAGTACCAAGACTACTTATTCACAGACCTGCAAGTTTTGATAATAAGACTGGAGGAAAAAAAAATGCTAGCCCCTTTCTTAAAGCTTCCATCTTTATCTCCAGGAAAAAGTATTTTAATTTGTTCTATGGAGTTCTGACTCACTGTAGATGTATGAAGACCTTGGAGAATCATGAAACGGCTTGGGTTGGAAGGGACCTTTAAGATCTGGTCATCTAGTTCCAACCTTCCTGCTAAAGGCAGGGACACCTCCCTCCAGACCAGGTTGCTCAAAGCCCCATCCAGCCTGGCCTTGAATGCTTCCAGGGAGGGGGCATCCACAGTCTCTCTCGGCAACCTGTTCCAGTGTCTCATCATCCTCACAATAAAGAATGTCTTCCTAATATCTTGTCCAAACCTACCCTCCTCCACTTAAAAGCCATTCCCCCTTGTCCCGTTGCTCCATGCCTTCATAGAAAGTCCCTTCCTAGCTTTCCTGTAGGTCCCTTCAGGTACTGGAAGACCGTTATATGGTCCCCCCCCCCCCCAGAGCCTTCTCTTCTCCAGGCTGAACAGCCCCAGCTCTCTCAGCCTGTCCTTGTAAGGAAAGTGCTCCAGCCCTCCGATCATCTTTGTGGCCCTCCTCCGGACCTCCTCCAACAGCTCCACGTCCTTCCTGTGTTGGGGGCCCCAGAACTGCGTGCAGTACTGCAGATGGGATCTCATGAGAGCAGAGTAGAGGGGTAAAATCACCTCCCTTGACCTGCTGGTCATGCTTCTCTTGATGCAACCCGGGATACGGTTGGCCTTCTGGGCTGCAAGAGCACATTGCTGGCCCATGTTGAACCTTTCATCAACCGACACCCCCAAATCCTTCTCCTCAGGGCTGCTCTCAAGCCATTCTCCACCCAAGCTGTACCTGTGCTTGGGACTGCCTCAACCCAGATGCAGGACCTTGCACTTGGCCTTGTTGAACTACATGAGGCTGGCACTGGCCCACCTCTCAAGCCCATCCAGGTCCCTCTGGGTGGCATACTTTTCCCCTAGTGTGACAACTGCACCACTCAGCTTGGTGTCGTCCACAGGTGTGCTGAGATTATACTTGATCCCACTGCCCATGGTGCCTACAAAGATGTTAAATAACACTGGTCCCAGCACTGATCCCCATGGATCGCCACTCGTCACCATCTCCACTTGGACACTGGGACACTGACTGCAACTCTGAGAGTGCAACCATCCAGCCAATTCCTTATCCATTTTTCTTCCATTTGCCAACCAGTATGTTGTGCAGAACAGTGTCAAACACTTTGCACAAGTCCGGGTAGATTATGTCAGTTGCTCTTCCTTTATCCACTGATGCTGCAACTCCATCATAAAAGGCCACCAAGTTTGTCTGGCATGACTTGCCCTTGGTGAAGCCACGTTAGTTACCATCAATCACCTCAATTTCATTTTCCATATGCCTCTCTGTAGAGTCTTCAGGAGGATCTCTTCCGTCATCTTGACAGGCACAGAAGTGAGAGTGTAGTTTCCTGGATCTTCTTTTTTTCCCTTCTTGAATATGGGGGTTATGTTTCCCCTTTTCCAGTCAGTGGGAACTTCACCAGACTGCCACAAACTTTCAAAACATGACGCACAGTGGCTTGGCAACTTCATCTGCTGGTTCCCTTGGAATCCGTGGATGGATCTCATTGGGTCCCATAGACTTGTTCACCTTCAGTCTTCAGATGGTCTCGAACCTGATCTTCACTGATAGGGCTTTATCCCATGTCACCCTGCCAAGCAGTTCCCTGAATAGTTTGAAGTCTGCTCTCCTGAAGTCCAGAGTAGTAGGCTTGCAGCCTACTCTCCTTGACATCCTAAGGATCTTGGACTCCACCATTCTGTGGTCACTGCAGCCAAGGCTGCCCTTGAACTTCACATTACTTACCAGTTCCTCCTGGTTGGTGAGGACAAGTTCCAGCACAGTACTTCTTCTGTGGGTTCCTGTACCACTTAGAAGAAGTAATCATCATCAACACATTCCAGCAGCCTCTTTGATTTCTGGTGCCCTGCTGTGTTGCCCCTCCAACAGATACCAGGGTAGTTGAACACCCCCACAAGGACCATGTTTTGTGAATGTGAAGCTGCTTCTAACTGTCTACAGAGGGTCTCATCCCTAGTGGTCTTCCTGGTTGAGCCACCTGTTTCAGACCCACACTACGATGTGTCTTTCCCCCGCCTTCCCTTTAACCTTAACCCACTGTCAGCACCTCATCTATCCCCAGGCAGAGCTCCATGAACTCCAGCTTGTTGTTGATGTAGAGGGCAACACCTCCCCTCCCTTCTCCGCTGCCTGTCTTTCCTGAAGAGTTTATACCTGTCTATTCCTACATTCCATTTGTTTCCTTCTTGGCAGATAATGAGATGATTTGCTTTAATTGCAAACACACAGCTTTTCTGTGTTGTCCATTGCCTGACTATTTCAGAGATTTCAGCCCAATTCCATTCAGGAAAAAAATTTCCACCTTTTATATTTAAAAAAAAAAAAAAAAAAGGCAATTACTCCTTAAAATCACTGTTTCCCAAGGGTGAAAGCAGAGGCTAAAAATGGAGAGGGAGAATACAGAGTGGACATAATTGGGAGCAGGGAGCAGACTCAGTCTTTTGGCTCACCCCCAGAGGGAATAAGGAAAAGCTCATACGCATACTACTTGCTTACTCATATGTACACCTGCAAAGTACATTTAAATGTTAACACCCATTTGGGATATTGCCATTAAAGAAGGTATGTAACTGGTGGGGTCACTTCGTTTATTTTACTATTATAAACGGTCTTTTTTCTAGTCACAAACAGACAAAAAGGACATGCCTTCATCTCCTGAACGGATCCTAATTCCATAGTCTACGGAAATCCTGGGAGCAAAACACTACACCAAGGACATCCTTACTGAGAAAGGATTGTTAAAGCCATCACAAGTGGTTACACAAACTTCTTTCTCATTTTCAGAAAGATGAGCTAGAATCAGAGACTATGATGCTACAGGTGAGGTCACTTAGACACAGCACTGAAATGGCACCTTCAGACAGCAGGCTTATCCCGCAGCACTTACAGAGAAGACTGCAGAGGTAATGAAAAGAAAACCAGATCAAACCACACTCCAGTGCTTGGAGTTCTGCTTAGCATTGCTCTGCTTAGCTAGCTCAGGCTTTCCAGACCTTCTTTCCTTCTATAGGATAAGAAATATTTTATGTACACCAAGGACTTTCTGGTCTGACTGACAAGGAAAGCTAAGTATTTTATGGCACTTCAGTTTAAACACAACTGAACGACTCCCCCACCCCAACATACCCTTCCTCAAAGACAAATGAGCATCTGTCTAATTGAAGTTGCCAAAGGCAGCCTTTTCAAAAGAGACCGACCACAAAGCCCCTAGCCCTGCTTAAATCCAGATGGCAAATGAGTGTGTCAGAAGGTGGGGATGTGATACAGCATGCCTCAAACAACTAAGAGAAACACCTGTAAATTTAATAGAAGAAAGAGAAAAGGTCTCTTTGTATGAACATTAGTTACGGTTAAGGGAAGGATACATAACATTACTCACCTTGTTGAACAGTCTCCCCTATAAACCAGGAACGATATTCCTCATGAAAAGCTTTTACTTCAAACAGCTGCTGTGCACCACTATTGAATAAGTAAAGAGTTGCTTCCCCTGTTGAAAAAGAAATCTGGTTGGTGTTGTAAGCTTTCACAAAAATCAAAAGAATACCCAGTACATCTGAAGAATGTGCCTTCTATACATACACACACAAACATACGCACATTCTACGTAAACTCACTACAAAGAAAACTCAGACAAAGAAAACCATCGTATACAGATGTTTGTTTACCAGCTCTATAAACCAAACTGAATTTGAATCAACAAAGAAGATGTGTGAATAGTTCATCTTACAACACAAAGCCTTTGATCCAAACCCAAATCAAAATCACACAAGAAATTACTTTTTGTCTGTACTGAAGGGGGAAGGTGGAAACCCGGAAAATTTCCTTCTCTCATGTTCAGCTACTTGAGTCTGCGGGCGGGATTAGTCCTGTCATCCTCAAGAGGCAACATCAGCTACGGCAACCCTGCTCAAAATATACAACTTGCAAACTTAAAGACCACGAGCTAGCTCAAAAAAGTATCAGTGCAAGCCCTTAAAAGCTGATGTCAGCACTGCTGTTTTCAGCCTGGACAGATCCCCTGCTCTTACTGAAGGAAGGTCAGCTAAAACGGGCAGATGCATCTTTTCCCAAAAATGACTGATGATGCTTTTTTTCCTCCTTTATCCAAATGCTGGCAGGATGTTTAGCCTCACCTAAGGTTACAGATTCAGTTCTCTGACAATAACGTTTCTTTTGGATGTGGGAGGAATGAACAGCAGATACTAGGGAGAGCAGAGATATCCATCATCACCATGTCATTCTCAACAAGGGTCTATCTACATCATAGTTTGATCAGCACCAGACATCAAGACTAAATCACAGAAGTTGCACGACTTAAGACTCCTACCAGTGAGTGTTCCAGCCAAACACGGTGGAGAACAAGGAAAAGTTGTGAAAAGGACCGTTTCTAATGCTTAACTTCAGCTCCTTGTTATATCTGCTTACATTAAAAGGACAAGCACCACAGGTTATCAACCCTATCATTAGAGACATTCTCCAGCGGACAGAGAGAGAACCTAGGCAGCTTTGCTCCTGATTTTATCACTTCATTTAGCTGCTTAAGTCTGTAGCATAAGTACTCCCCTTGCTTTAGTTCAGAACTCTGAAAAATGCTTTTCGCAGTACTTCTGAACTACAAGCTGTAACTCTAGTTTGTAGTCTTTGTACAGGACAGAAACGTTGTCCTTTTTAGCTGCCTATAAAAAGGATCATGAATACTTTCATTAAATAAAGTGGTTAGCACGAATCTCTGTTGTATGTTGAATCTTTCAGTGGCTATTTATACAATATTTGTCAACAATTTGTCTGTTACACCCAAGCATAAGCAAAAGACATTATCAGGAGTTCTCAGTCCACCCATTTTCAAATACTATGCTTATATGCTACGTCACTGAAAGTTCATTTTCTTCAAGTTGAATAGATCCCTTCTTCCATAGCTAAAACCTGAGCAAACAAAAAATATCATGCTGATATTTATGATGAAATGAGTATACCATGTATTAAAGTGTACCTGAAGACTTCAGTTACAAACACATAAATAACAATAGTGAATTTCAAAATAAAAACGCATAACTTAGAAATCAAATGAGATGGCGAAAAAGGGAAAAAAGCATGAACTGTGTCTTTACACAAAAAAACGTTAACCCTAACCAAGGCTTGCTGCTAGTTTCTATTCCAGTATCTCATACTGCAAACATTATATTACTCAAACATTAAGAAGAAATAATAAGAAATAATGTTTGCACAGCATTAACTATCTGGCATCAACAACAGTATCTTTGGCACGTAAGACTTACGTTATCATCACTATTTCAGCTTACAAAATACGAACAGTTTGGTGGTGGAGGGAATCAACCAAAGCATTAACAGGCTCATGTCACAATTCCAAAACTTGCCTGTGCTTGGACTGCGTAGTTTTGTAAACATAGGTTCACTGTCAGGTGTCTTTGGGGGGTCGGTAGCAGCCTCTGTGGAAGGAAAGGAAAAAGTTATGAACTTGTGAACTGAGAAGCATTTCACTTTCTGCCATGCTTCTCCAAGACATTAAGAATGAATTGGATTGACACTATTTGAAAGCTCACATATTTTCCGTCTAAAAAGTTATATGCCTCAGCCCAAATCCATACTACCTGATCAAGGTACCTCAATTGTGATTCCAGACTTCTGGCACACTCTATTTGCCACAGAAAAGATATGCACCTGGGGATGATTTAGATTTAAAAAACAACTTCCCCTCACAGAGCCTCAAGCAACGGTACTTCTAAGTTTGATACCTCAGTTAGGAGAAATGAACTGATGTGTCGACCTAATTAGTCTCAAAGATGATTGGAACGCTTTGGTAAATTAGGCAAAGCGGATGTGGATTAGGCAAAGCGCATGTTAAAAACGCACAAGGTAAAACATTTGTAGGAAGAAACAGTGGTCTTCTGAAGCATTCAGGAATTTTCAGATTATTCAGCTATATGAGGCAGGAATTGTCTGAGCGGTTGTTACTTATGTGAAAAATATGCACACTTGTTTATCTGTTGTATATAATCTTGAAAAACAAAGAGTGCATTTAACTCTCCACACAGGAAAAAGAGGCTGAGAAAATACAGCACTTATGGCTTAGCCTCCCGATGGTTGTTCTTTTTTCTGTGTATTTAAGAAAAAAAAAAAGACAAAAAACAGAGCTGCAAAAGTACAATTTCTATGTGAAATTAAAACAAAAAAAAAAAAACGAAACAGCTCCCATAAGGACGCTTACTGAAGCTTGAAAACCATCCTTAAGGATCCCCAGTTAATTATATTCTATCCAAGTTCTCTTTGTAGAGAAAGTCTACTTATATTCATGAAAACAACTTCCCACATCCGAGTGAGGAGCAACATGGCAGCATCATCCTTCTTAGCTTGCAGACTGCCAGTTCTGTCCCAGTTCCTTTCATAAAGGCATTCATCAGGGCAAGGAAAATAACTAAAGCATTTCACATCCACAGCTAGCATCCAGACCCTGGAGAACAGGCTGACAGGGACCCGGCTGCTGCTTGGGTTGGTGGGCTGCTGCTGAAAGAGGCAAGAAGCAGCAGAGGTGGGCTGCACAACTACTCCCAGCGGAGGCTGCTGGAGGGAACAGAAGTGTGACACCGTCCTTCCCTTTTTGGTAGTATCCAGGTTTAATGACACAGAGACTACATGGATCTTTTCTGTGAAACACGAGGAAGTAGGAAGCTCAAATGCATTCAGAAATAGCCACCCCCTAACTGAAAGCTGCTCCCCAACACCTCAGGAAAGGACAGGTGGGTGGACTTCTCACAGGCCGTTCTCAGGTACCTCAGTGGCTAAGAAAAACCCAAAGCACAAGACCAACAACTTTCACCTTTCGCATCTACTCCTGGGTATTCAGCTGTGCCCCACACAGAAATTGCCCAGATGAAACCATAAGCAGGGCTTAAAAAGCACGTCTTCTTTTGTTTGTTTGTTTTTCAAGTGCATTCTGCTGTAAAATATTGGAAGATAACGGTTCTTAAGGGCGTTTGAAGAATTGACAGCCATTTTCTTCCCCTGAATTTTCAGCTGAGTCTTCAGGTAGCTTGAAAAAGTACTTGAAAAAGTTTCGATATAAGTCAGGAGGTCTTTAATGGAAAAAAAAAAGTCCATATTTGCTAACCAGACTTACTTCATATGCTGCTGTATAAACACACACGGATGTCAAGCTACATTTGTCCTGGCAAAGGAGAACTTCAAATTCCTATAGCTGTGTATATTTCATTTTTTGACCACAGTTTAAAATTGCTGTATTTTTTGTTTCTTTTTAAAACGCTGCCATGATTAATGACAGCGAAAGAAACACACTGCACCTGTTTACTTTGATGTGTTTCATAGGAACTTGTGAAAATATACACACCAAATACGAGCTTCAAAATTTAAAACACAAAGCAAAGCAAAACAAAACAAAAAACAAGGGAATTTTTAGTGCTCACTTGCTCTGCTTTCTTCGTGCGTAGATTTATGAACGCTGGGAACACATCCAGCTGAGCCCTAGCTGCATCTTGTAGAACGTGAACAATTAAGCAGGCAACCCTTCCTCATGTGGCTGTTTTCAATGAAGTCTGCATCTTTATTTAGTTGACGTGTTCACTCCCCAACTTTCCAACACCAAGTGCATGTTCCATCCTTGCTGGGATGCCCGCACGTAGGGAGCTCAGCTACAAAGCCATGGGCTGCAGTGCTGACCCCTCATCTCACATGGCACCCCCCAGACGGGACACACAAAGGGAAAGAGGGGGCAAGGGAGAAATGCTTTCTCCCAGCTTCTTGTACCTTGGGTCTCTTATACTATATATTATATTATATATATAAAATCATATTTATTATATAATATATATTATTACTATATATATTTTATGATATATATATTATAATATATTATATTATTATATTATATTAAAAGGGCACTTAGTGAAATGCTTCCTTGCCCTGTGTCTTGGAGAGTGAAACAGGACGTGTTCAAACATCACCCTTAACACTAAAACCTTTCGCGGCATGTGAAATTAAAGCCTTAAAATCTGACAGCCACGTTTACAGCCCACGTACAGCGCAGAGCTCCCACAGAATCGTTTTGAGTTGTGAAGAATCCCTAAAGGCCATCTGGTCCAGCTTCCCTGCAATGAACAGGGACACCTCCAGCCTACTCCTGGAGCCCCGCCCAGCCTGACCCTGAATGTCTCCAGGGATGAGGCATCCACCACCTCTGGGCAACCCGTGCCAGTGCCTCACCACTCCTACTGCAAAAAAAGCTTTTCCTTATTCTAAATCTCCCCCCTTTAGTTTGAAACCATTTCCCCGTGTCATGCCACAGCAGACCCTGCTGCCTGTCCCCTTCCTCCTTACACCCCTCTTTAGGCACTGGCAGGCCGCTCTCAGCTCTCCTGAGCTCTCAGCCTGTCTTCTTAGGAGACCTACGGGCCTTCCTGCTCTGCTTCACAAGTATAGACACCTCACTGCCGATGAGAATGAAAGTTTCCCAAGGAGCTTGTTCATAAAACTGAGGCTAAGGGTACTAACTCCTTTCCTCAATAAACAAATAAAAAAAACCCAACAAACTGCCTGAAGGCGAGGCAGGCAGGGGGGCGGTGCCGAGGCTCCATCAGAACGGTGACCACTCCTCACCTCCTCTTTCCGCTGCTCACGGCATTGCCCGTGAACTGGGACGGCCCTACCACCACAGGTAACAAAGCACCTCGGTTTCGGTGCGGTGCGGAACACTGGGGGTCCTGTCGGGACTTCGTCTGGGGCTGTGTCACAGAACCAGGGCCGGCTGCACGCCGCAAGGCGCTCGCCTCCTGCCGAGCTCCGTCAGCGGGACGGGGCGGACGAGAGAGCGGCGCTGCGGATCAGCCCGTCCCGCCTCGGGGCCCCGCGGGGCTACCTGGTGCAATGAGCACCCACTGGTCAGGGTGCGCGCCCGCGGGCCGCTGCTCCGCGCTGCGCATACTCCTCCGGCCTCGCCGGCCGCTCCCGCCGCCGCTCCCACCGCCTCCGCAACACGGCGGCGGGGCGGGGCCGGGCCGAGCAGAAGCGGGAAAAGGCACCACGCGCCCCTCCACACGCGCGCCGCAGAGCCCCGCGCGAGGCGGCAGGACGGCTCCACCCCGCGGGACGCAGAGGGGGGCGGGGAGCTGCGGCAGCTGCGGCGGCGCTGCTGCGACTCTGCGTCACCCGCTCTCTCCCCCCTCGTGCTTGAGGAGAATGGAACGAGCCGCTGAAGGCGGGGCGGACGGCGGCAGAGCGGCTCGTCGGCCGTGAGGTTCTCGGCGCTCGGGGTGTGTGAGGCAGTGGTGTCCTTCTCTTACCGTTGCCCCATCGCACGTTTTGGTTGTGGAGGGCGGTCGGACGGCCATAGCTGCCCCGTGCCTGCTGCTGCCTGTCCCTGCTGAAAGGTTTGTCTTAAGGAGCCGCAGCTCCTCAGTGATGGATGGGACGGGAGCGTCTAACGTGTGAGGAGAGAGCCTGGAGAAGAGAAGGCTTATGAGGGGAACAAGGAAGGTTGCATGAGGTTGCAAGGAAGGTTGCATCTCAGGGGTACCTGCTGGCACCATGGGTGGTGTGATAGATAAGGGTTAAGTTTGTTAAATCAAATCGACACTTAATGATGCTTTCTCAGGTATCCAGGAATGTAAACAGTGTTGTAAAATGTAAATGATGTGTAAACGATGGAAACTAGGAAGCTGCAGGCATTGCGAACTACACATTGCCGGGGCACATAAGCTGCTAAAAAATTAACCAAAGAATAACACTACTGACTCTCACGCCCACAACCATCGGAGACAGAAAAACGAATCCCCAGCAACAACCTACGACCCCCAGCAACAACCTGCGCAGCCGCAAGAATGACTGGAATGTATATAGGAGATAAGACTTGTATAAATACAGAGACAATCCTTTGTTAAAATTGCGACCTTGGCGGAGTGTAGGCTCCCCGGGCGCCCAGCGCCGTTTTGCTCACTTTACCACCTTGCTTAATTAAATAAAGCTATCCCTTTATCAAACTAGATTTTATCTGGTTTTGTCACGAGAATCTATAACAATTTTGGTGCCGTGACTCGGATCCAGATTCCTTTGCTGCAGGGTTCCCTCGCGACGGGAGGCGCCCTGCCCGCAGTAGCGGGCAGCCCTGAGTTGAGGGTTTCCCTCTGCAAACACTGGATCTCCGAACCCCTCTAAATTTGGAGAGTGAGCAAAAGAACCTGCAGAACCCCATAATCATTTGTGCACAAAGACCGAACGAAGACTCAGGATTGAGTAAGTATTGCGTGGATCCGTTCGGTCGGGGTTGGTTATCCTGGGGTGCGCCTGTATGAGAGGTCTCTAAGAGGCCAAGTGAGAGCGGACCCTTCAGTAGTGCGGTTCTCGTAGCCCGAGAGGGAGCGAGCCACGACCAAGGGGAGCGTGTGTGTGTGTGTAAGAAGGCGCCCCAGAAGATGGGTCAGGGGAAAAGCAAGGCCCCTCTGCCCATGGGTGGTAAGGGAAAGTTGCCCGACATACCGCCAGGAAGTCCGTTAGGGCTAATGATCAAATATTGGAGGGACTCTCCCCGTAGAAAAGGGAAAAGTAAAGAGAAAATGGTACACTACTGTATGGAGATCTGGGGAGGGAAATCCCTAAGAAATCCCCATATAATGTAGCCGGTATTTGGCTCATTTGAAGATTGGATATGTCAAGAATTGAATTTATGGGTAAACAGTAAGCCCCAAGTGGACTCTGAGGAGTCCGAATATGCTGCTCTCTGGTTAGTGCAATCACAGGAGCAGGCCTTTTTATTTAATCTTAAAGAAAAGGGGAAACGAAAAACTGAGGAGGAGGAGGAGGAGGAATACCTTTGGCCACCCCCGTACAACCCCCAGGAACAGGCACCCCCCCTCCCATTAGCGAGCAGTCTTCCCTGCAACTAGAATCTCCTGTGGTAAGGAGAAGCACCCGAAAACGTGATCAGAAGGAAGAAAAGTTATATCCATTAAGGGAGGTGTTAGTCCCAGGTGCGGGTGCCGCGGCCCCCAGGGCTGGGTATGTAGCAGTCCCACTGAATACCAGTGATGTAATAGAGTTTAAGAAAGAAATGGGGAACCTTCTAGAGGATCCCCTAGGAGTTTCTGAAAGGGTAGATCAGTTTCTGGGACCTAATTTATACACTTGGGACAAGATACAGGCGATTCTAGGGATCCTGTTTACAGCAGAGGAGAGAAATATGATTAGGGGAGCAGGAATGAGATTATGGGATCAACAACATGCAGCCGGACCCACGGCTGACCAAAAAAAAAAAAAAAAAAGAGGCCATTACAGAGACCTAATTGGAATAACCAAGACAAACAAGCTCTAACATGGCCGATTTAAGGTACATTATTATCCAAGGAATTAAAGAGGCGGTACCCAGAGGACAAAACATAAGTAAGGCTCTTAAGGAGGAGTAACAAAAAAAAAATGAGAGCCCCACCATGTGGTTAGAAAGGTTAAGGAAGAGCCTCCAGCTGTACTCTGGGATAGATCCCAGCACCCCGGCTGGGCAGGCTCTGTTAAAAACTCAATTCGTAGCTAAGTCATGGGTGGACATTCATAAGAAACTAGAGAAGTTGGAAGACTGGCAGGGTAGACCTATAGATAAGTTGCTGAGGGAAGCGCAGAAGGTATTCATTAGAAGAGAGGAGGAGAATCAAAAGAAACAAGCCAGGCTCTTGGTAGCTGCAGTAAGAGAAGGACAGAGGGGAGCTGTAAGTGCAGTAAGGAGACCGGTAGGGAAAGAGATTGAGAAATTCCCTGCCAGAGGGTCAAAAGTTGAAGAGAAGAAAGGAAGACAAGAAGAGAGAGAGTGCTACTATTGTAAAAGGAGAGGCCATCTGAAGAAAGATTGTAGGAAGAGAATAGAGGACGAGAAAATGTTTTTAGAGGATTGGGGGGGGTCAGGGGCTCTATGTGCTGAGGACCCCGGGAAAAAGAGAGCCCTTGATAAAATTAAAAGTGGGTCCTCAGCGACAGGAGGTGATATTTCTTGTAGACACAGGGGCAGAGAGATCAACTGTCCAGACCTTACCTCCTGGGTGTAAAATCACATCTGAAAGCATAAATGTAGTGGGAGCAAAAGGGGAGCCATTTAAAGCTCCAGTCATCAAACATGTAGAAATAGAATCAGAAAGTAGGTATGGCATTGGATCCTTTTTGTTAGTCCCTGAAGCGGATTACAATTTATTAGGCAGAGACTTAATTGTTGAGTTAGGAATAAATCTGGAGGTAGAGGGAAAGGAACTAAAAGTAAAAATATGTGCCCTCACAACCCAGGATGAGGAGAGGATTAATCCAGAGGTCTGGTACACCCCAGATACTGTAGGGAGGCTGGATATTACTCCCTTTGAAGTAACCATCAAAAACCCTGAGATCCCTGTTAGGATCAAACAATACCCCTTATCTCAGGAAGGGAGGCAGGAGTTAAAGCCTGAAATTGAAAGGCTGCTAAAAAGGGGCCTTCTTGAGCCCTGCATGTCCCCATTCAACACTCCCATATTACCCGTAAGAAAACCCGATGGAAGTTACAGACTGGTCCACGACCTCCGGGAACTAAACAAAAGAACGGTGACCAGGTTTCCTGTAGTAACTAACCCCCATACTCTATTAAGCCAATTAAGCCCTGAAAATCAGTGGTACAGTGTTACAGACTTAAAGGATGCCTTTTAGGCCTGCCCCTTAAAGGAAGAATGCAGGGACTATTTTGCATTCGAATGGGTGGACCCGGAGACCCATAGGAAGCAGCAACTTAGATGGACAGTCCTTCCCCAGGGATTCACAGAATCACCTAATTTATTTGGTCAGGCCCTGGAGCAAATTCTCCGAGGTTATAATCTGGGAAAAGGAATCACCCTCGTCCAATATGTAGATGATTTACTACTTGCAGGGGACACCCAGGAGTCTGTGAGAGAAGAAAGTGTAAAATTACTAAACTTTTTGAGTTTACAAGGATTGAAGGTTTCTAAATCAAAGCTACAATTTACCGAAGAGGAGGTAAAATACTTAGGACACTGGATTAGTAAGGGAAGTAAGAAGCTAGACCCTGAAAGAGTAGCGGTTGTACATATAAAGGGACACCAAAAGGGTTTTGATTCAAGAATAAGAGGAAATAATTTAGCTGATGAAGAGGCGAGAAGAGCTGCCTTAATGCCCTTAAGAACAGAACTGACAAGAACAGATACTAACTTTCGAGAGCCTGACTTGAGGTTCACGAATCAGGAAAAGTTACAGCAAATGGGGATATGGGAAAAACATGGGAAGTGGAGACTACCTGATGGAAGGGAAGTGCTCCCAAAAGCAATGGCACTCAGAGTAATGAGGAGATACCGCGATAAATATAGAATACACTGGGGAGTGCAAGCACTATATGATCACTTTGCAATAAATTTTATGTGCATAAGGGCCTATAATGTAGCTAAAAGTATTGTTGGGGGTGCTTAACTTGTCAAAAGATTAACAAACATCAATTAAGAAAAAAAATAAATAAATACACGGGGGAAGGGAAATGACCCATCGCCCATTTGCACAGTTACAGGTAGACTTCACCGAGCTCCCTAAGGTTGGAAGATTTAGATATCTTCTTGTTATGGTGGACCACCTCACATATTTCGTTGAGGCTTTCCCTACGGCTAGAGTAACTGCACACACAGTGGTAAAAATAAATAAATAAATAAATAAAATTTTTTGAAGAAATAATTCCCCGATATGGGGTCATCAAGGCCATTGATTCTGACCAGGGACCTCATTTCACCTCAAAGACGGTATTAGAGGCAGTGATGTTAGTAGGTACTAAATGGGAATACCATACACCATGTCACCCCCAAAGCTCAGGAAAGGTAGAAAGGATGAATGGAGAGATTAAGAAACAACTGAAGTGTCTGCCTTTTTAGCCCTTCTAAATGTTAGAACACAACCTCGCGCTGACAACTAATGTCCAGAAGAGAAGAACTACGTAAAAAGGCAATGGTGGTACAGAGACCTCCTTTAGAAATTGACGTGAATTCCATAAAACCAGGAGATCAAGTATTAATAAAGAATTGGAAGGAGTCACCTCTTACCCCTCGCTGGGAGGGACCATTTCTTGTCTTGCTCACCACAGAGACTGCTATCCGGACTGCTGAGCGTGGATGAACATGTGTCTAGAGTGAAGGCACTTCAGGAATCAGTAAACTGGAAAATGGTGGGACCCCCCCCAAGGACTAAAACTGACTTTGAAATTAGATGAGTAGTCCCATATTATGTGATACCCTTGATTGTATCTGTTTTCCCTTCACATGTTTAGATGAATAATATACAAGGATAGCTGGTGGACATATTGTGAGAACGGGCACTCTCCTGTGGGTATCTGCGAACAGTGCCATAGGAATAGATACAAATTGGCCAAGTAAGCCCTAAGGGTGGGGGTAGTCACTGGGCATATCATTAGGGGGTCCAGAGAATGGTGGACCATATTAAGTGAGGGAATACACCCCGAGGAACGGTGGGTTCACATTAACAGATCTGGGAACTTCAACCCTGAAATCGTGGGTAAGCTGAGTTGGTTCCAAGTCTCATACGTCTTGTGCCAAGCTCCATAAGTAAAAGCTAAGCGCCGAAGCCTTCAGGCTTCACAAAAAAAAAAAAAAAAAAAAAAAAGGGAGCAGTAGGAGTCCCCATGCTCATGACTGCTGCCGAGAAGATGGAAAACCCTGCTGCTCTAAGCAACAGAGTAGGCAGTGGAGGCAGAGGCGTGCAGAGATGGAACTCAAAAGTGGAGGCATATAGACAGGTGAGACCACACCAACCCCAGAAAGAAAAGCAAGTGAGCACCACCCAGACTTGGGAAAAAGGGAATTGGAATTCACTGAAATCTAAAGAACGTCCACCAGCATCTTTATACTTATGGTTGTGGAATTGGATGTTATGGATTGTACTTGTAAAAGGGGAAGAGAGTCACCAACCATTTAAATGGTCCTTATATCAGTTTGACACCCAGAAGGAAATTGAGAGTGTTGTTACCCCCGGGGCCCCTAGTTCTAAGACCACTCTATGTCAGAACTTAGGTCTCACCCCCTGTGTATCGCTAAAACTATTTAATGCATCCAGAGACTATTGTATCCAGGTAGCAATTGTTCCCCAAATTATATATCACCCCGAAGATTTTGTTTATGACTACCATATGGTTCCTGACCATCATATACAAAAAAGGGAACCTTTAACCGCCCTGACCATAGCCACCCTGATGGCTATAGGGGCAGCTGGAGCAGGGACAGGAATTACAGCATTAGTCCAACAAAATCAAAAATTCCAATCCCTCAGAATAGCAGTAGATGAAGATTTGGCCAGAATAGAAAAATCAATTACGGCGTTAGAAAAGTCTGTCCGGTCATTATCCGAGGTAGTCCTACAGAATAGAGGAGGATTAGACCTTATCTTCTTACAACAAGGGGGGCTGTGTGCTGCACTTCGAGAGGAGTGCTGCGTATACGCTGACCATACTGGGGTTGTAAGAGACACAATGACTAAACTACGAGAGGGACTGGAAAAACGGAGAAAGGAGAGGGAGATGCAACAAAGCTGGTATGAATCAGTGTTTAACTATTCTCCCTGGCTGACTACCTTACTGTCTACTTTAGCGGGACCTCTTATTCTATTAATCCTGGGACTAACTTTTGGACCATTTCTGTTTAATAAACTTATTGCTATTATTAAGGGATGGTTAGAGACATCCCATTTAATGTTAGTAAGAAAGCAATATGAACAAATCAATAGCAAGGAAGAGGATGAATTTATCCTCCAAAGAGCTAAAGAAGCAGTAAAACGATTTGATGAACAAAATCAGGATAAAATAGAAAAGGGGCGATTGTGATAGATAAGGGTTAAGTTTGTTAAATCAAATCGACACTTAATGATGCTTTCTCAGGTATCCAGGAATGTAAACAGTGTTGTAAAATGTAAATGATGTGTAAACGATGGAAACTAGGAAGCTGCAGGCATTGCGAACTACACATTGCCGGGGCACATAAGCTGCTAAAAAATTAACCAAAGAATAACACTACTGACTCTCACCCCCACAACCATCGGAGACAGAAAAACGAATCCCCAGCAACAACCTACGACCCCCAGCAACAACCTGCGCAGCCGCAAGAATGACTGGAATGTATATAGGAGATAAGACTTGTATAAATACAGAGACAATCCTTTGTTAAAATTGCGACCTTGGTGGAGTGTAGGCTCCCCGGGCGCCCAGCGCTGTTTTGCTCACTTTACCACCTTGCTTAATTAAATAAAGCTATCCCTTTATCAAACTAGATTTTATCTGGTTTTGTCATGAGAATCTATAACAGGTGGCAACAGGCGCAGGCTGAAATACAGGAAAATCCGTTTAAACGTAAGCAAAATAAACTTCTTTTGGGGATCTAGGTGGTTGAGTGCTGGAACAGGCTGTCCTGAGAGGCTGTGGATTCTCTGTTCGTGGAGATTACAGAATCATAGAACCATGAAGGCTGGAAAAGACCACCAAGACCATCTAGTGCGATCATCAGCCCATCCCCACCATGCCCACTAACTGTGTCACTCAGTGCCGCATCTGCCCTTGAGCACCAGGGATGGTGACTCCACCACCACCCTGGGCAGCCTGTGCCAGTGCATCACTGCTCATTCTAAGAAACGTTTCCTAATATCCAACCTGAGCTTCCTTTGGTGCAACATAAGGCCGATACCATAATACCTCTCATCCTATAGGTGTTACCTGTGAGAAGAGGCCAACCCCTGCCTCACCACAGCTTCCTTTCAGTCCTGGAGAGCGATAAGGTCTTCCCTAAGTCTCCTCCAGACTGAGCAACCCCAGTTCCCTCAGCCACTCCCCATAAGACTTGTGCTCCAGACCTTCACAGCTTTGTTGCCCTTCTCTGGACACAATCCAGGGCCTCAATGTCTTTCTTGTAGTGAGTAGCCCAAAACTGAACACAGTACTCAAGGTGTGGCCTCACTGGGGCTGAGTACAGAAGGATGATCACCTCCCTGCTCCTGCTGGCTGCGATATCTGATACAAGGCAGGATGCCATTGGCTTTCTTAGCCACCTGGGCACACTGCTGGCTCGTGTTCTGCCAGCTTTCAAATAACACGTGTTAATGCCCAGGCTGGACACGGCCCCTATCACGCTGCTGTCATTGGCCCGGCTCTGAGGGGGGAGTAGTATGTCTCCAGAGGTGCATAATATCCTGGTAAATGTGTCCTGCACCTACCGATAGTCCCAAGGAGACGCTGTCACAAATCAAGAACCATAGATATGCATGCACGTGCACACGTGCGTTCACTTATGGTTACCAGCACAAGAACGGGCTGATGGCCACTGTCCCAGAGATTCAGAAGACAAACATTCCATGTTACCAGAAGTATTAAAGTATACATATCAATTGTAAATCTCAGAGATATGAAGCAAATATTAAAAACATACTGACGTCTATGCCCTGAAACATAACAGAGCTAACCAAGGCCAACATATGCAAAACAGCTGAGTTGATGTAAGGCTGAAAAAAATAAGTTCCTGAAATCGGAGCGTATACATTCGTAACTCTGAGATTACACTAATCTAAATTTGTTTTATTTTAATTTTCCTGTTTTGTTTTTTTTTCCCCCTTGCCTGAAGTGAGGCAGGATATAAATGCCAAAGACCACCCTGCACCATGTGTTTTGAAGAAGTCCCTGCTGAAATCACAGGGCAGTTCTGCTTTCAAAGTGACTGTGAGTTGCCCTAGCATGTGCCTGGATTGCAACGTTTGCTGGTGGACCTTGTAAAACTCTCTTTGGTACTTGTTTTAAAAGACAGAAAGAGGCTCCCAGCTGTCCCACCATGACCTGTGCAAGAGTGCTGGAAGAGCAGAGCAGGATTGGTTGCTGCATTTGAAACCTTTCTAGAAGGAAAGCCTCCCATATGGTGAAAAGGTTCTCCGTAAATAACAATAACAGCTGGACTTCCAGTCCTGAAAAGACACTGTGATGCATGGTAGGCTGTTGTACATTGCCAAGCTTGACAAGGCTCAAGAAGACATGAATTCAGCCCTGCAAGCACCAGGTGCAGTGTCAAGGTCAAGCCCAGAGGCATCACCTGCAGTTGTTCCGGACATCCTGTTTCCTCCCTGACTGTGATGTGTGCAGGATTTCATGTGATGGAAATGTTACAGCAAACATCACCGTACATTTGCAAAACTGAGTTGTCAAACTCACATTTTCAAAGCAACAATCTATCCTAATTTAGGCACCTGGTAAACAAGCTCATTTTCAGAGGTACTGAGTACTTTACATCAGTTGAACTGAATGGACATTCCAGATGCTTCTTCTCTTCTCTTCTCTTCTCTTCTCTTCTCTTCTCTTCTCTTCTCTTCTCTTCTCTTCTCTTCTCTTCTCTTCTCTTCTCTTCTCTTCTCTTCTCTTCTCTTCTCTTCTCTTCTCTCCTCTCCTCTCCTCTCCTCTCCTCTCCTCTCCTCTCCTCTCCTCTCCTCTCCTCTCCTCTCCTCTCCTCTCCTCTCCTCTCCTCTCCTCTCCTCTCCTCTCCTCTCCTCTCCTCTCCTCTCCTCTCCTCTCCTCTCCTCTCCTCTCCTCTCCTCTCCTCTCCTCTCCTCTCCTCTCCTCTCCTCTCCTCCCTCTTCCCTCTTTTCTCCTTCCCTCCTTCCCTCTTCTCCCTTCCACCTTCCACCTTCCACCTTCCACCTTCCACCTTCTCCTCCCCTCCCCTCTCCTCCTTTATTTATGAGCATCTTCCACAATCTCTGGATGCATATTGGCTCTGAGATCTATAGTGCTTTTTTTTCTTTTTTCTTTTCTTTTACCAGAAACTTCCACTTAATGTTTTTCTCAGGTACTTCAAAATGTCCCAAAACTGAAATTCTTGAATGGGCCTGAAAAATGTTTTAAAATGACGTTGGTTTGGAATGAAAATAATGCCGTAATTTATACATATTAAATATTCAGAGCTTTCTGTTGTTACTCACGCGCATTTGTGATATACTGTCCGTCTTTATAAACCAATGATACACGATATCATTATAAATAAAAGATGTAGTAATTTGGGATTTCTGTCAGGAGCTGATGGTACTGAAATCTTATTTGCTTAAGGATTAAATATTTTCCCTTCAGGCTTGCCAACAATTTTAAACCTCCCTGATACCTGTCAGAGAAAAAAGAAAAAAAAAGAAAAAAAGGCCTCAGTTTAAAACACTGGACTGCTCTGAACTGCGGTGGTGATATCATTGTAAATACTCCAATCTTAATTTTACACACATGGGTATTCTCCTTTGGGCCCATAGGACTCATCACTACGGAAAGCTAAATGCATGCAAAATGGGACTGCATCCTATCGGAGGACAATCATTTTACACATTTCAGAGCCACTTGAGATGCATTCAAACCTCACCTGCATGCTGTCCATTCATTCACTTTTGCTCGGGCTGCTTCCAATAATCCAAATGTCCGTGCAAATGCAAGCACTCCTTTTTGCCAACCAAAAATTACTTCCTGCTGCCAAAGAAATGCTACCTTTGTCCACCTTCAGCTGTGGAATTTATCCCTTTCTCTGCTGCACAAACTCGAAGTGAAGCAACTTTTAAATTTTACTCGGAGCAAGAATTGAGCCAAAGTTCAGAAGGAAGCGTGATTCGTTGTTAAGGAAAGGTTGTTTAAAAGACAGAAATGTTTCCACTTATTATGATGTTTTATTTCACAATTTTTCAACACGCAATTACGGCGTGTTGCATAAATTTATCATTTTATGCTTCGGTGGTCCAAACATTGACAGTTGTAAAGTCCACCGATCTGCAGGTTTAAGGGTCAGCTGTATGATGGAACAGTGCTACATTGCATCGGAATGAGAGCCCAGTTGATACACGTAACTTCAGCTGATGCACCAAAATAGAAAAATAATTACATTTTGTGTTACGTATGAAATACTGTTCTTGTTACACGGCAAATTATTGTTTTGCTTGGCTTTGCTCAAAACAAAAACGCTCCTGGCATTGAAACAAGTTTATTTTTCTTCTCCTTTTTCTTCCTATTAGGCAAGAATCACACTCCTTCATCCTCATGACTAATGGCGGATACACTGAAAAGGCAAAACAACAGATACATACAAAAACTGAAAAGGCTGTCTGATACTTCAGATCAGCAGGTAATAACTGAATCACAGAATGGCTTAGGTTGGAAGGGAACTTTAAGATCTTCTTAAGAGCTTCAACCTTCCTGCTGCAGACAGGGCTGCCCCCCAGCAGCTCAGGCTGCCCGGGGCCACATCCAGTCTGGTCTTGAACGCCTTCAGGCATGGGGCAACCACAGCTTCACTGAGCAACCTCTGCCAGTGCCTCACTATCTTTTTCCTACTTTTTCCTAACATGTTACTAATTTTCCCCATATTGTTTGTTTGTTTTTAAGAGTTTAACACCATTCGTTTTCAGAGAATAATTTTAATCTAGGTAAGCAGGGAGCTCTGAGTCAGCTCATTACTCTCTAGGCTAGAGTTTTACATGCACGGACCAAGTCCTGAATCTGTATCTCTGAAAACGTCAAGTACTTCCAACTCCAAAAAAAAAAACCAACAAAAAACCACCCCCAAAGCCAAACAAACAAAAAACCCACCCCAAAAACAATATAAGATCAGAAAATACCTTTCTTTATGTCAGCATCATAATCCATATACATCTTAAGGTACATTGTTTGGAAGTTTGGTGAAGAAAGGTACGGAATAGACTGAGGAGGTCAGAATTTAACCTTTCCTGACAGTGATGCGAGTGAACAGTGCACGTTTGCAACTCCTGCTCATGCTAATAGGGATAGTTGAATCAATGGGAGAATACGACGGGGAACTGTTTGAAGACATGGCGAAGAATTGCTTAGGCAGTATTTGAGATCAGTCAGATATTAAAAAGCCACAAGTTGCTACAAAAGACTTTTGCAAAGAGTACAATTAAAGCACCGTTACATTTACTCAAAGCAAAGTAGCAGTATTATTTAAGCCTTTGGAGCCATTTATTTCTGATTTGAAATCTTTGGGTGCATTCCTTTCTATTGCATGCTAATTTCTTTGTGATCGTCCATCCATTGCTATAATATGCAATTGATGGAAAAAAGATGTCCCAGGTCAGCAACAGTATTTTTTGCTCGATTAAAAAAATTGAAACCCAACAAACCACCAAACATTCATTCATTCATTCATTCATTCATTCATTCATTCATTCATTTATCTATTTATTTATTTATTGGGACTCAGTTTTGGTATTGCTTAAGTGCATAGAATACACAACCTCCAAAGGAGAGTATTTGTTTTCCCCATACCTTTTGGACAGACTTGATTCTGTTTCTCTTATCATCTCAATCTTTTTAAATTGTTGCAATAATTAAAAGCCTGATGTAAATAAACACAGCTCTTCCCTGCCTGAAATGCTATGTTTTTCTTATGCACCTCAGCAGGAGGATTTACTTTTCATCATTTTGACAGCTGAGACAGCGTATGTGGAGCAGGTGATCCTAGCTAACAAAGCAGGTTTCTCATGACAGCCTGCAGAGCAGCAAAGGAAGGATTTAAGAAGTACATAGCAGAAATTAGCACTGAGCATTTCAGATGCTTCGAAACTAGTTCACAGCTATGTATTTTGGCAAATTAAGGGGAGATGTTTTCTTTCAAATGGATTAACTCAAAGAAGTAATTTGTTCCTTTACAGGAAGGGTGGTAAGGCAATGGCACAGGTTGCCCCATCCCTGCAGACACCCAAGGTCAGGCCGGATGGGGCTCTGAGCACCCGATGGAGCCGTAGCTGTCCCTGCTCATTGCAGGGCATTTGGACCAGATGGCCTTTAGGGGTCCCTTCCAACACAAATGATTCTGTAATTCTGTGAAGTGAGACACATCCTATGCCTACAGGGAGTCCAGAATGACAGTGTTGATTAAAACGTATAATCCATTATATGCTATTTTTATAGGAATATAATCACACCAAGGAAAATTCATTTTAGTGTATTTGAGAAACTGCATCCCACACTTCTGTTCCTCTTTCACTTTGGTTATTACACACTGAGTTGCCAACGCCCACAGAAAGCGCATCAAGAATTAGGTGCTAATTGTTCTATGGCATATTACAGGCCATTACATATATTCTACGTAAATATGTTATTTACTCAAGGAAACCCATACGCTCCTTTGTCTATAAACTTAAGAAGGGGAGTTTCCTAGTTTCAGGGGGAAAAAAAAAGCGTTAGTAGCCTATCCAGGTTCGGTTTCTGCTGATCACTGGGACCGCTCCCAGGGCCAGGCCGGGCCGGGCCCCTGAAAGGGGCGGAGCCACCGCCATGATTGGCAGCAGCGGTGCCGGGGCGAGGCCGGGACCGAGTCCGCATTTGCAGGGGCCGTTCCATACCACGTGACGTCAGGCGGACGTCATAAAGCCGTGGGCAGGGCAGGCGTTGTTCGGTAGCTGTGGGGGCTACGGTGTGGCAGTCGCGGTGGTTGGTGCTGCGCCTCCTTCGGTGAAGGGTGAGTAGTTGCGTTTTCACTGTGGATACAGTTGCCATAATGTTTTGGTTTCCATTTTCCTTTACTGTCTTGGTAGATGGTTTTTTATTACGGCTAACAACTTCTATTTAGTTTCCAATTCTTCCCCTGGTCCCACCTTGAGGGGACTGAGCAAGCGACTGTGGTGCTGAGCAGCCGGCAGGGCTGCGCTGCAGCGTGAAGCCCAGTGGGGCCCAACCCAGACTCATCAAGTCCTTAGAGCTGGAAGGGACCTTTAGGGGCTGTCTAGGCCAGCTCCCCTGCAGTGAATGGGGACATCCTCAGCTCCATCGCGTTGCTCAGAGCGTGGTCCGGCCTGGCCTTGAGTATCTCCAGTGCCGAGCAGAGAGGCAGGATCACCTCCCTCACCCTGCTGGCCAGGGCGACCCTGCTGAGGGCCTCTTATCCAAACAGAATAGCCCTACAACACGGTTTCTAGTCCATAATGCTATATCGATACTATTTGGGACGTTTAAGAACTATTACAGTTTTGCAAGCAAGAATGAATCCCATAATTCAGCAACTATGTTTCTAAAACATGCTACTAACATATAAGGTATTTCTACTTGTAAGCATCAGCTATTTCTAAGGACAAGTTACAAAATACAAATACGTTGTGCTCTCCTTCTTCAGATCAATTTCCCCTTTTCAATATCTAGTGCAGAAACAACATTCCATTCTTACATCACTGATGCAGTTACATCATAAAGTTGGGTCAGGCAGAACCTGCCCTTTGTGAAGTCATGCTGGTTATCCTATACTATCTTCCTCACTTCCATGTGCCTTAGCACAGCTTCTAGGAGGGTCTGCTCAATGGTATTCCACAGCGTTGAGGTGCAGACAAGTAAGAAGTTTCCTGATTCACTGTACGATATCCACTGAGTCACAGCCTGAAACATTCTTAACGTTCTTGTCCATTCATTCTTAACATACCTGTTAAGCAATGGGCATGAAAATAAGTGGTTTTTTAGATTTTTTTTTTTTTTTTTTTGGCACACGAGGGAATTGAGCTGACAGCCATGTCTTCTCAGGGCTCTTTCCAGTCCCTTGAGTAGTCAACTCCCTAATGCTCAGGGGCCTCAAACATATGGCCGAAACTGCAAGCCCTCAATAACTTGTACTATAGACTCATGTTTCCCAGATAAACTGGCAAAATGCAATTAATAATCAACCACCATCCCTTACAGGAAAAGGGAGCCGGCAGAAGACGGGAGCACTGGCAGAGGGTGAGGCCGTCGTCGGAGGATGGGAGCGCCGGTGGAGGATGGAGGTAGCACGCCGGGGGGGAAGGGAAGAGGAAGCGGCAGAAAGAGAGAGCACGCTGGTGGGAGGGGAAGAGGAAGCGTCAGAAGGAGGAAGCGGGACGGAGGGTGCCGCGGGAGCGCGCCGAGGGAGCGCGGCGCGGGACGGGGGTGCCGCGGGAGCGCACCGAGGGAGCGCGGCGCGGGACGGGGGTGCCGCGGGAGCGCGCCGAGGGAGCGCGGCGCGGGACGGGGGTGCCGCGGGAGCGCGCCGAGGGAGCGCGGCGCGGGACGGGGGTGCCGCGGGAGCGCGCCGAGGGAGCGCGGCGCGGGACGGGGGGGCAGATGGAGCGCGGCGCG
This sequence comes from Alectoris magna, assembly GCA_030625065.1. Classification (NCBI taxonomy): domain Eukaryota; kingdom Metazoa; phylum Chordata; class Aves; order Galliformes; family Phasianidae; genus Alectoris; species Alectoris magna. The sequence goes on from CM060560.1 coordinate 117,303,368, forward strand.
GGACGTGGGGGCAGATGGAGCGCGGCGCGGGACGGGGGTGCCGCGGGAGCGCGCCGAGGGAGCGCGGCGCGGGACGGGGGGGCCGCGGGAGCGCGCCGAGGGAGTTCGCCGCGGGACGGGGTCGCGGGAGCGCGTCGAGGGAGAGCGGCGCGGGACGTGGGGGCCGAGGGAGCGCGGCGCGGGACGTGGGGGCAGATGGAGCGCGGCGCGGGACGGAGGGACCGGGGCAGGCCGCCGCGGGACGGACGGGCCGAGGCAGGGCGTCGCGGGACGAGCGCCGGCGGAGGTTAGAAGTAGGGTAGCGCGCCGGCGGAGGTTAGAAGTAGGGTAGCGCGCCGGCGGAGGTTAGAAGTAGGGTAGCGCGCCGGCGGAGGTTAGAAGTAGTGTAGCGCGCCGGCGGAGGTTAGAGGAAAGGTAGCGCGCCGGCGGAGGTTAGAGGAAAGGTAGCGCGCCGGCGGAGGTTAGGGGTAGGGTAGCGCGCCGGCGGAGGTTAGGGGTAGGGTAGCGCGCCGGCGGAGGTTAGAGGAAAGGTAGCGCGCCGGCGGAGGTTAGAAGTAGGGTAGCGCGCCGGCGGAGGTTAGGGGTAGGGTAGCGCGCCGGCGGAGGTTAGAGGAAAGGTAGCGCGCCGGCGGAGGTTAGAGGAAAGGTAGCGCGCCGGCGGAGGTTAGAAGTAGGGTAGCGCGCCGGCGGAGGTTAGGGGTAGGGTAGCGCGCCGGCGGAGGTTAGAGGAAAGGTAGCGCGCCGGCGGAGGTTAGAAGTAGGGTAGCGCGCCGGCGGAGGTTAGAGGAAAGGTAGCGCGCCGGGGGAGGTTAGAAGTAGGGTAGCGCGCCGGCGGAGGTTAGAGGAAGGGTAGCGCGCCGGCGGAGGTTAGAGGAAAGGTAGCGCGCCGGCGGAGGTTAGGGGTAGGGTAGCGCGCCGGCGGAGGTTAGGGGTAGGGTAGCGCGCCGGCGGAGGTTAGAAGTAGGGTAGCGCGCCGGCGGAGGTTAGAAGTAGGGTAGCGCGCCGGCGGAGGTTAGAGGAAAGGTAGCGCGCCGGCGGAGGTTAGAGGAAAGGTAGCGCGCCGGCGGAGGTTAGAGGAAAGGTAGCGCGCCGGCGGAGGTTAGAAGTAGGGTAGCGCGCCGGCGGAGGTTAGGGGTAGGGTAGCGCGCCGGCGGAGGTTAGGGGTAGGGTAGCGCGCCGGCGGAGGTTAGAGGAAAGGTAGCGCGCCGGCGGAGGTTAGAGGAAAGGTAGCGCGCCGGCGGAGGTTAGGGGTAGGGTAGCGCGCCGGCGGAGGTTAGAGGAAAGGTAGCGCGCCGGCGGAGGTTAGAAGTAGGGTAGCGCGCCGGCGGAGGTTAGAGGAAAGGTAGCGCGCCGGCGGAGGTTAGAGGAAAGGTAGCGCGCCGGCGGAGGTTAGAGGAAAGGTAGCGCGCCGGCGGAGGTTAGAAGTAGGGTAGCGCGCCGGCGGAGGTTAGAGGAAGGGTAGCGCGCCGGCGGAGGTTAGAGGAAAGGTAGCGCGCCGGCGGAGGTTAGGGGTAGGGACGTGGGGACGTGGACGTGGACGGCGCGGGACGTGGGGGCAGATGGAGCGCGGCGCGGGACGGAGGGACCGGGGCAGGCCGCCACGGGACGGACGGGCCGAGGCAGGGCGCCGCGGGGCGAGCGGCGGCGGAGGTTAGAAGTAGGGAAGCGCGCCGGCGGAGGTTAGGGGTAGGGTAGCGCGCCGGCGGAGGTTAGAGGAAAGGTAGCGCGCCGGCGGAGGTTAGGGGTAGGGTAGCGCGCCGGCGGAGGTTAGAGGAAAGGTAGCGCTCGCTTGTCTGCTTCACGATTGCTCTTCCTAAGCACTCATTCCTACCTCAGACAGCCATCCAACATGCTGTCCAGGACACTGCAGAGGAGGAAAAATAGGCTTTGTAGAAACTTTGTAGGAAACACAGTTTTGTTTTGTGTTTTTTTTCTCTAAGATTCTTCTGAGACGCTACTTGATAACCTGAGCTGGCAAGCTTGCTGTCCTGAAAAGAGCCACTCTCCCTTTTCCTCTTTAGTTCCAGGGTTCGGCTGAAGCTTGTGACAAATAGGTGTTAATTGTGAATTAACTGTACTGCACAGCCCCCGGGAGGGAAGGAGGCCCAAGCCTGGCAGCTGCTCCCTTCATCTCTTCCCCGCAGCCTGTGCTGGAAGTCTGGAAGTCCACTTCTCTGCAGCTAGTGAAGGCATTGCAAGTTAGACCTGGAGTCACACACGCTCTTTCTCCAAGCTGCCTTTCCACGCCTGCCTTGTACCTTCTTGCTCCTCTGGCCCAGAGAATTGGTAGCTCTGAAGTGAATGACTTGTGTTTCCTGCACCTTGAAGGAATGTTTCCGAGGCACTGTACTTACATAATTGTCTAAGAATTGAAATATAGAAGTATATATACATTTTAATGCATCTACCTGCTCGTTATTAGCGTGATACGTTGTATTCTGAGTCTTGCACCTGCTCAGAGCACAGCTGTCTCAGTGCTGGAGCGGGTGTCTCTAAGCCCAGCCCAAAGATGAGATAGCACTGTGGGAGGACTGGAAAACACGGAATTTTCTTCAGCTCTGGACGGCTCGCAGGCTCCTTAGATAACAAACACTAAGTCAAATGCTAAACAAGCACCGTATGTAGCTGTATCAGAATCTAGGCTTTCTCATTAAAATTTATGATTTTGCAGACCCAGAACGGCCCCACAGAATGAGCAGCCACACTTGAATTTGCCCAGCACGGTACTGACTGCGCCCATTCAGGACAACCGTTACAGAGACCCATGAAGACAAACATTTCTCCATCCAGTAGATCTGTTTCTTAAACTTCATCTATCCATCTGCATCACTGGAGGCATAGCTTCACCTCTGCGGCAGGCTCAAAGTACAAGCCTGAAACAGAGTTTTGCCTGCAGGGTTCAGTAAGGGCTGTGCATGGGCTGGGCTCAGAAAGACGGGAGTGGCGCTGCTGCATTGAATTCCTAAGATGGCTCTGACAGTTATGCCAGCGTTTTCATTCAAAGGCACAAAATAAGTTGTGCCTGCGGAAATGTGTGGAGAAACCTCTGAAGAATAACTTTGATAGCCCTCAGTATGGTAACTTGTAGATATTAAAATTTAATCGTCACGTCTTATACTATAGCTGTATGGACTTCTGGGAGTGCAGGGCAATATGCTTCTCCCTCAATTTTAGTGCAGAGGCTGTTGCAGCAATCATAGGACCTTAGAATCACAGAATGACTCAGGCTGGAAGGCATCTTAAAGCCCATCCAGTTTCAAAGCCCTGCTGTGGGCAGGGCTGCCACCAAGCAGCTCAGGCTGCCCAGGGCTCCATCCAACCTGGCCTTGAGCGCCTCCAGGGATGGGGCACTGTGTAAAAAGTCAGCTGCCCTCCTCCTTGTAAGCTTGCTTTAAGTACTGGAAGGCCACAGTGAGGTCTCCCTGGAGCCTTCTCCAATGCAATGCGGGATCGCTGGCTATCAGCTTACCCTAGCATAAAACAATGCTTACGTGAACAAACTCACGTGCCAAATGCTGAAAATGGTTGATGATTGTTATGGTTCAAGCTTTTTTATACCAGCAGTCCAACTCTTGATGCCTGCAAGAGTTGCTAGAGTGCATAGCTACCACTTAGCACTTGGTCCCATGTGCGAGGCTGCTTAAAATTCTAACAGAGCATACTTAGCATAAAAAATATGGATTCACATTTTTATTTTGTCCTTTTTTCAAAGGCAGATAATAAACTGTAGAACAACAACGCTGTCTGTGTCTTTTGATACACTTACGAAATTTAAGTAAGGTTTTGCAACATCCACGATAAATTGATCAACCCATTAATGTATTACTCATCTTTTGGGTACTTGCTCACCCCTTGGCTACTCAGCAACACATCTCTAAAAGTACTATTTCTGAAAAGGCAACGTTTCCTTTCAAGTTCAAACTGCCACAGAAAAGTTTCCTCTTCCTCTTCCACAGCATCCAAATTCATCCTTCTTTTTTCCCCTCTTTCTCAAAGTGAATCACCCACTCTTCAGGATGGGCACTAGTTTGTTTTATTATGATGACATCTACCATTTTAAATGGAATAGTTCTGGGATAGGCTCTTACAAAAGGACAAAAGATTCTCAGCTTCTCTTACAAAGAGGGGTGCACATTTTGTTCAGGTTCCAAGCTGATTCATGGAATATACTTTACTGGCCACAAAAATAAGAAGGATGAAAACAAAGATACGTATAAGGTGAACGTCTTTGCTTTAAATGCAAACTAAATTTCCCACAGCATGGAAATCCTTCTTCATAACATTAAAACAACAACAGAAATCATGTTTTCTCCTGAGAATTTCAATGAAAAAATTAAGCAGGCTTACCTCTTTGTCTGCCTTTATGAGATAATAAAGTATCAGAAATAAGGGGTCCATCGGTGTAACAAAGAGCAGGCGCCCACCTAAGGGACAGATATAGAAAAGGGACGTTAGTACTGCTAGACACAGAGCTACTACTGGATCTGTTTTTTAGGATGCTTTTCAGGAGTGTGGGCGAGAAGAGAGGATTTTTTTTTTTTCACATTAAGCATTCCAGTATTTCACTAAAATGGGCAGGAAAACACTATTTGTGATTTTATATTAAAAATACAGAGAGCTCAATTCTCAACCCTGCCAAATGAAAGCACAAGCTCTGTTGCTTCTCACTTGAAGCACTATGTTTTCCCTTTTCAGCGATATATTAAAAACAACAAAATTAAAGCTGCCCTCTATCGGCAGATTTGAGTGTAATAGAACCTTGCTTTGAGATACTGGATAAATACCCAGCATACTGTGCTCCAAACACTGGGCAAGTCAATGCCAGTTCAGAAAATATGTCAGTGAGTGCCTCATTCAAAATTACACCATCATTTCAGAATGATGGCTTACTCGTGCCTTCTGCACAATTGTAGATAATTTGAAACAACGTAACATTAAGGATTTTTACTAATTAGATAAAAATATTGACAAGAACATGACATTAGTTAGCAAACCGAAAGGAAATAAATTTAATTTTTTCTGTTTCAATTCACATGATTAAGATAATTAAATCAAGAAAATCCCACTGGAACAGCTTTAAAACTAACTAAAAACAGGGTGGCAACAAAGTGGTCTGGTCAAAGTCGACAATCTGTCTGTGAAACTGAGATCATGCAGTGTGTGCAATCTCTACAATCTGTATAGCCAAGTTAGCTTGGGGATCCGGTTCACATTTATTTCTAAGCCAATTTCAATTTTTCTGTCCAGAGGGAGTATCAAGGGCACGGCTATTTGTTACAGGACTACTTCTACAGTTTCTGACAAGCCTCAAGGATATTAAATGACGTATAGGCTGGAGCAGAGTGAGCTCTTACACTGTACTTTGCTGTCTTCCTTCTAAAATCCAGTACCCAAAATCTAAGCCTAAAAGTACCAGCCTCGAAACACGGCTCTAGTGCTCAGTGTCAATCAAATGAAAGAAAATAAATATAAGGCACCAAAATGATACAGATCAGCCCAAGCAAGGAAAACCAAGGCATTCTGGGCCAAAATATTTCTTCAAGTATGGCACTGCCAGGTCCCTGGAAGAATACTACCCAGGCTATTAGCAAAGAAAGTACCAAGACTACTTATTCACAGACCTGCAAGTTTTGATAATAAGACTGGAGGAAAAAAAAATGCTAGCCCCTTTCTTAAAGCTTCCATCTTTATCTCCAGGAAAAAGTATTTTAATTTGTTCTATGGAGTTCTGACTCACTGTAGATGTATGAAGACCTTGGAGAATCATGAAACGGCTTGGGTTGGAAGGGACCTTTAAGATCTGGTCATCTAGTTCCAACCTTCCTGCTAAAGGCAGGGACACCTCCCTCCAGACCAGGTTGCTCAAAGCCCCATCCAGCCTGGCCTTGAATGCTTCCAGGGAGGGGGCATCCACAGTCTCTCTCGGCAACCTGTTCCAGTGTCTCATCATCCTCACAATAAAGAATGTCTTCCTAATATCTTGTCCAAACCTACCCTCCTCCACTTAAAAGCCATTCCCCCTTGTCCCGTTGCTCCATGCCTTCATAGAAAGTCCCTTCCTAGCTTTCCTGTAGGTCCCTTCAGGTACTGGAAGACCGTTATATGGTCCCCCCCCCCCCCAGAGCCTTCTCTTCTCCAGGCTGAACAGCCCCAGCTCTCTCAGCCTGTCCTTGTAAGGAAAGTGCTCCAGCCCTCCGATCATCTTTGTGGCCCTCCTCCGGACCTCCTCCAACAGCTCCACGTCCTTCCTGTGTTGGGGGCCCCAGAACTGCGTGCAGTACTGCAGATGGGATCTCATGAGAGCAGAGTAGAGGGGTAAAATCACCTCCCTTGACCTGCTGGTCATGCTTCTCTTGATGCAACCCGGGATACGGTTGGCCTTCTGGGCTGCAAGAGCACATTGCTGGCCCATGTTGAACCTTTCATCAACCGACACCCCCAAATCCTTCTCCTCAGGGCTGCTCTCAAGCCATTCTCCACCCAAGCTGTACCTGTGCTTGGGACTGCCTCAACCCAGATGCAGGACCTTGCACTTGGCCTTGTTGAACTACATGAGGCTGGCACTGGCCCACCTCTCAAGCCCATCCAGGTCCCTCTGGGTGGCATACTTTTCCCCTAGTGTGACAACTGCACCACTCAGCTTGGTGTCGTCCACAGGTGTGCTGAGATTATACTTGATCCCACTGCCCATGGTGCCTACAAAGATGTTAAATAACACTGGTCCCAGCACTGATCCCCATGGATCGCCACTCGTCACCATCTCCACTTGGACACTGGGACACTGACTGCAACTCTGAGAGTGCAACCATCCAGCCAATTCCTTATCCATTTTTCTTCCATTTGCCAACCAGTATGTTGTGCAGAACAGTGTCAAACACTTTGCACAAGTCCGGGTAGATTATGTCAGTTGCTCTTCCTTTATCCACTGATGCTGCAACTCCATCATAAAAGGCCACCAAGTTTGTCTGGCATGACTTGCCCTTGGTGAAGCCACGTTAGTTACCATCAATCACCTCAATTTCATTTTCCATATGCCTCTCTGTAGAGTCTTCAGGAGGATCTCTTCCGTCATCTTGACAGGCACAGAAGTGAGAGTGTAGTTTCCTGGATCTTCTTTTTTTCCCTTCTTGAATATGGGGGTTATGTTTCCCCTTTTCCAGTCAGTGGGAACTTCACCAGACTGCCACAAACTTTCAAAACATGACGCACAGTGGCTTGGCAACTTCATCTGCTGGTTCCCTTGGAATCCGTGGATGGATCTCATTGGGTCCCATAGACTTGTTCACCTTCAGTCTTCAGATGGTCTCGAACCTGATCTTCACTGATAGGGCTTTATCCCATGTCACCCTGCCAAGCAGTTCCCTGAATAGTTTGAAGTCTGCTCTCCTGAAGTCCAGAGTAGTAGGCTTGCAGCCTACTCTCCTTGACATCCTAAGGATCTTGGACTCCACCATTCTGTGGTCACTGCAGCCAAGGCTGCCCTTGAACTTCACATTACTTACCAGTTCCTCCTGGTTGGTGAGGACAAGTTCCAGCACAGTACTTCTTCTGTGGGTTCCTGTACCACTTAGAAGAAGTAATCATCATCAACACATTCCAGCAGCCTCTTTGATTTCTGGTGCCCTGCTGTGTTGCCCCTCCAACAGATACCAGGGTAGTTGAACACCCCCACAAGGACCATGTTTTGTGAATGTGAAGCTGCTTCTAACTGTCTACAGAGGGTCTCATCCCTAGTGGTCTTCCTGGTTGAGCCACCTGTTTCAGACCCACACTACGATGTGTCTTTCCCCCGCCTTCCCTTTAACCTTAACCCACTGTCAGCACCTCATCTATCCCCAGGCAGAGCTCCATGAACTCCAGCTTGTTGTTGATGTAGAGGGCAACACCTCCCCTCCCTTCTCCGCTGCCTGTCTTTCCTGAAGAGTTTATACCTGTCTATTCCTACATTCCATTTGTTTCCTTCTTGGCAGATAATGAGATGATTTGCTTTAATTGCAAACACACAGCTTTTCTGTGTTGTCCATTGCCTGACTATTTCAGAGATTTCAGCCCAATTCCATTCAGGAAAAAAATTTCCACCTTTTATATTTAAAAAAAAAAAAAAAAAAGGCAATTACTCCTTAAAATCACTGTTTCCCAAGGGTGAAAGCAGAGGCTAAAAATGGAGAGGGAGAATACAGAGTGGACATAATTGGGAGCAGGGAGCAGACTCAGTCTTTTGGCTCACCCCCAGAGGGAATAAGGAAAAGCTCATACGCATACTACTTGCTTACTCATATGTACACCTGCAAAGTACATTTAAATGTTAACACCCATTTGGGATATTGCCATTAAAGAAGGTATGTAACTGGTGGGGTCACTTCGTTTATTTTATTATTATAAACGGTCTTTTTTCTAGTCACAAACAGACAAAAAGGACATGCCTTCATCTCCTGAACGGATCCTAATTCCATAGTCTACGGAAATCCTGGGAGCAAAACACTACACCAAGGACATCCTTACTGAGAAAGGATTGTTAAAGCCATCACAAGTGGTTACACAAACTTCTTTCTCATTTTCAGAAAGATGAGCTAGAATCAGAGACTATGATGCTACAGGTGAGGTCACTTAGACACAGCACTGAAATGGCACCTTCAGACAGCAGGCTTATCCCGCAGCACTTACAGAGAAGACTGCAGAGGTAATGAAAAGAAAACCAGATCAAACCACACTCCAGTGCTTGGAGTTCTGCTTAGCATTGCTCTGCTTAGCTAGCTCAGGCTTTCCAGACCTTCTTTCCTTCTATAGGATAAGAAATATTTTATGTACACCAAGGACTTTCTGGTCTGACTGACAAGGAAAGCTAAGTATTTTATGGCACTTCAGTTTAAACACAACTGAACGACTCCCCCACCCCAACATACCCTTCCTCAAAGACAAATGAGCATCTGTCTAATTGAAGTTGCCAAAGGCAGCCTTTTCAAAAGAGACCGACCACAAAGCCCCTAGCCCTGCTTAAATCCAGATGGCAAATGAGTGTGTCAGAAGGTGGGGATGTGATACAGCATGCCTCAAACAACTAAGAGAAACACCTGTAAATTTAATAGAAGAAAGAGAAAAGGTCTCTTTGTATGAACATTAGTTACGGTTAAGGGAAGGATACATAACATTACTCACCTTGTTGAACAGTCTCCCCTATAAACCAGGAACGATATTCCTCATGAAAAGCTTTTACTTCAAACAGCTGCTGTGCACCACTATTGAATAAGTAAAGAGTTGCTTCCCCTGTTGAAAAAGAAATCTGGTTGGTGTTGTAAGCTTTCACAAAAATCAAAAGAATACCCAGTACATCTGAAGAATGTGCCTTCTATACATACACACACAAACATACGCACATTCTACGTAAACTCACTACAAAGAAAACTCAGACAAAGAAAACCATCGTATACAGATGTTTGTTTACCAGCTCTATAAACCAAACTGAATTTGAATCAACAAAGAAGATGTGTGAATAGTTCATCTTACAACACAAAGCCTTTGATCCAAACCCAAATCAAAATCACACAAGAAATTACTTTTTGTCTGTACTGAAGGGGGAAGGTGGAAACCCGGAAAATTTCCTTCTCTCATGTTCAGCTACTTGAGTCTGCGGGCGGGATTAGTCCTGTCATCCTCAAGAGGCAACATCAGCTACGGCAACCCTGCTCAAAATATACAACTTGCAAACTTAAAGACCACGAGCTAGCTCAAAAAAGTATCAGTGCAAGCCCTTAAAAGCTGATGTCAGCACTGCTGTTTTCAGCCTGGACAGATCCCCTGCTCTTACTGAAGGAAGGTCAGCTAAAACGGGCAGATGCATCTTTTCCCAAAAATGACTGATGATGCTTTTTTTCCTCCTTTATCCAAATGCTGGCAGGATGTTTAGCCTCACCTAAGGTTACAGATTCAGTTCTCTGACAATAACGTTTCTTTTGGATGTGGGAGGAATGAACAGCAGATACTAGGGAGAGCAGAGATATCCATCATCACCATGTCATTCTCAACAAGGGTCTATCTACATCATAGTTTGATCAGCACCAGACATCAAGACTAAATCACAGAAGTTGCACGACTTAAGACTCCTACCAGTGAGTGTTCCAGCCAAACACGGTGGAGAACAAGGAAAAGTTGTGAAAAGGACCGTTTCTAATGCTTAACTTCAGCTCCTTGTTATATCTGCTTACATTAAAAGGACAAGCACCACAGGTTATCAACCCTATCATTAGAGACATTCTCCAGCGGACAGAGAGAGAACCTAGGCAGCTTTGCTCCTGATTTTATCACTTCATTTAGCTGCTTAAGTCTGTAGCATAAGTACTCCCCTTGCTTTAGTTCAGAACTCTGAAAAATGCTTTTCGCAGTACTTCTGAACTACAAGCTGTAACTCTAGTTTGTAGTCTTTGTACAGGACAGAAACGTTGTCCTTTTTAGCTGCCTATAAAAAGGATCATGAATACTTTCATTAAATAAAGTGGTTAGCACGAATCTCTGTTGTATGTTGAATCTTTCAGTGGCTATTTATACAATATTTGTCAACAATTTGTCTGTTACACCCAAGCATAAGCAAAAGACATTATCAGGAGTTCTCAGTCCACCCATTTTCAAATACTATGCTTATATGCTACGTCACTGAAAGTTCATTTTCTTCAAGTTGAATAGATCCCTTCTTCCATAGCTAAAACCTGAGCAAACAAAAAATATCATGCTGATATTTATGATGAAATGAGTATACCATGTATTAAAGTGTACCTGAAGACTTCAGTTACAAACACATAAATAACAATAGTGAATTTCAAAATAAAAACGCATAACTTAGAAATCAAATGAGATGGCGAAAAAGGGAAAAAAGCATGAACTGTGTCTTTACACAAAAAAACGTTAACCCTAACCAAGGCTTGCTGCTAGTTTCTATTCCAGTATCTCATACTGCAAACATTATATTACTCAAACATTAAGAAGAAATAATAAGAAATAATGTTTGCACAGCATTAACTATCTGGCATCAACAACAGTATCTTTGGCACGTAAGACTTACGTTATCATCACTATTTCAGCTTACAAAATACGAACAGTTTGGTGGTGGAGGGAATCAACCAAAGCATTAACAGGCTCATGTCACAATTCCAAAACTTGCCTGTGCTTGGACTGCGTAGTTTTGTAAACATAGGTTCACTGTCAGGTGTCTTTGGGGGGTCGGTAGCAGCCTCTGTGGAAGGAAAGGAAAAAGTTATGAACTTGTGAACTGAGAAGCATTTCACTTTCTGCCATGCTTCTCCAAGACATTAAGAATGAATTGGATTGACACTATTTGAAAGCTCACATATTTTCCGTCTAAAAAGTTATATGCCTCAGCCCAAATCCATACTACCTGATCAAGGTACCTCAATTGTGATTCCAGACTTCTGGCACACTCTATTTGCCACAGAAAAGATATGCACCTGGGGATGATTTAGATTTAAAAAACAACTTCCCCTCACAGAGCCTCAAGCAACGGTACTTCTAAGTTTGATACCTCAGTTAGGAGAAATGAACTGATGTGTCGACCTAATTAGTCTCAAAGATGATTGGAACGCTTTGGTAAATTAGGCAAAGGGGATGTGGATTAGGCAAAGCGCATGTTAAAAACGCACAAGGTAAAACATTTGTAGGAAGAAACAGTGGTCTTCTGAAGCATTCAGGAATTTTCAGATTATTCAGCTATATGAGGCAGGAATTGTCTGAGCGGTTGTTACTTATGTGAAAAATATGCACACTTGTTTATCTGTTGTATATAATCTTGAAAAACAAAGAGTGCATTTAACTCTCCACACAGGAAAAAGAGGCTGAGAAAATACAGCACTTATGGCTTAGCCTCCCGATGGTTGTTCTTTTTTCTGTGTATTTAAGAAAAAAAAAAAGACAAAAAACAGAGCTGCAAAAGTACAATTTCTATGTGAAATTAAAACAAAAAAAAAAAAACGAAACAGCTCCCATAAGGACGCTTACTGAAGCTTGAAAACCATCCTTAAGGATCCCCAGTTAATTATATTCTATCCAAGTTCTCTTTGTAGAGAAAGTCTACTTATATTCATGAAAACAACTTCCCACATCCGAGTGAGGAGCAACATGGCAGCATCATCCTTCTTAGCTTGCAGACTGCCAGTTCTGTCCCAGTTCCTTTCATAAAGGCATTCATCAGGGCAAGGAAAATAACTAAAGCATTTCACATCCACAGCTAGCATCCAGACCCTGGAGAACAGGCTGACAGGGACCCGGCTGCTGCTTGGGTTGGTGGGCTGCTGCTGAAAGAGGCAAGAAGCAGCAGAGGTGGGCTGCACAACTACTCCCAGCGGAGGCTGCTGGAGGGAACAGAAGTGTGACACCGTCCTTCCCTTTTTGGTAGTATCCAGGTTTAATGACACAGAGACTACATGGATCTTTTCTGTGAAACACGAGGAAGTAGGAAGCTCAAATGCATTCAGAAATAGCCACCCCCTAACTGAAAGCTGCTCCCCAACACCTCAGGAAAGGACAGGTGGGTGGACTTCTCACAGGCCGTTCTCAGGTACCTCAGTGGCTAAGAAAAACCCAAAGCACAAGACCAACAACTTTCACCTTTCGCATCTACTCCTGGGTATTCAGCTGTGCCCCACACAGAAATTGCCCAGATGAAACCATAAGCAGGGCTTAAAAAGCACGTCTTCTTTTGTTTGTTTGTTTTTCAAGTGCATTCTGCTGTAAAATATTGGAAGATAACGGTTCTTAAGGGCGTTTGAAGAATTGACAGCCATTTTCTTCCCCTGAATTTTCAGCTGAGTCTTCAGGTAGCTTGAAAAAGTACTTGAAAAAGTTTCGATATAAGTCAGGAGGTCTTTAATGGAAAAAAAAAAGTCCATATTTGCTAACCAGACTTACTTCATATGCTGCTGTATAAACACACACGGATGTCAAGCTACATTTGTCCTGGCAAAGGAGAACTTCAAATTCCTATAGCTGTGTATATTTCATTTTTTGACCACAGTTTAAAATTGCTGTATTTTTTGTTTCTTTTTAAAACGCTGCCATGATTAATGACAGCGAAAGAAACACACTGCACCTGTTTACTTTGATGTGTTTCATAGGAACTTGTGAAAATATACACACCAAATACGAGCTTCAAAATTTAAAACACAAAGCAAAGCAAAACAAAACAAAAAACAAGGGAATTTTTAGTGCTCACTTGCTCTGCTTTCTTCGTGCGTAGATTTATGAACGCTGGGAACACATCCAGCTGAGCCCTAGCTGCATCTTGTAGAACGTGAACAATTAAGCAGGCAACCCTTCCTCATGTGGCTGTTTTCAATGAAGTCTGCATCTTTATTTAGTTGACGTGTTCACTCCCCAACTTTCCAACACCAAGTGCATGTTCCATCCTTGCTGGGATGCCCGCACGTAGGGAGCTCAGCTACAAAGCCATGGGCTGCAGTGCTGACCCCTCATCTCACATGGCACCCCCCAGACGGGACACACAAAGGGAAAGAGGGGGCAAGGGAGAAATGCTTTCTCCCAGCTTCTTGTACCTTGGGTCTCTTATACTATATATTATATTATATATATAAAATCATATTTATTATATAATATATATTATTACTATATATATTTTATGATATATATATTATAATATATTATATTATTATATTATATTAAAAGGGCACTTAGTGAAATGCTTCCTTGCCCTGTGTCTTGGAGAGTGAAACAGGACGTGTTCAAACATCACCCTTAACACTAAAACCTTTCGCGGCATGTGAAATTAAAGCCTTAAAATCTGACAGCCACGTTTACAGCCCACGTACAGCGCAGAGCTCCCACAGAATCGTTTTGAGTTGTGAAGAATCCCTAAAGGCCATCTGGTCCAGCTTCCCTGCAATGAACAGGGACACCTCCAGCCTACTCCTGGAGCCCCGCCCAGCCTGACCCTGAATGTCTCCAGGGATGAGGCATCCACCACCTCTGGGCAACCCGTGCCAGTGCCTCACCACTCCTACTGCAAAAAAAGCTTTTCCTTATACTTATTCTAAATCTCCCCCCTCTTAGTTTGAAACCATTTCCCCGTGTCATGCCACAGCAGACCCTGCTGCCTGTCCCCTTCCTCCTTACACCCCTCTTTAGGCACTGGCAGGCCGCTCTCAGCTCTCCTGAGCTCTCAGCCTGTCTTCTTAGGAGACCTACGGGCCTTCCTGCTCTGCTTCACAAGTATAGACACCTCACTGCCGATGAGAATGAAAGTTTCCCAAGGAGCTTGTTCATAAAACTGAGGTTAAGGGTACTAACTCCTTTCCTCAATAAACAAATAAAAAAAACCCAACAAACTGCCTGAAGGCGAGGCAGGCAGGGGGGCGGTGCCGAGGCTCCATCAGAACGGTGACCACTCCTCACCTCCTCTTTCCGCTGCTCACGGCATTGCCCGTGAACTGGGACGGCCCTACCACCACAGGTAACAAAGCACCTCGGTGCGGTGCGGAACACTGGGGGTCCTGTCGGGACTTCGTCTGGGGCTGTGTCACAGAACCAGGGCCGGCTGCACGCCGCAAGGCGCTCGCCTCCTGCCGAGCTCCGTCAGCGGGACGGGGCGGACGAGAGAGCGGCGCTGCGGATCAGCCCGTCCCGCCTCGGGGCCCCGCGGGGCTACCTGGTGCAATGAGCACCCACTGGTCAGGGTGCGCGCCCGCGGGCCGCTGCTCCGCGCTGCGCATACTCCTCCGGCCTCGCCGGCCGCTCCCGCCGCCGCTCCCACCGCCTCCGCAACACGGCGGCGGGGCGGGGCCGGGCCGAGCAGAAGCGGGAAAAGGCACCACGCGCCCCTCCACACGCGCGCCGCAGAGCCCCGCGCGAGGCGGCAGGACGGCTCCACCCCGCGGGACGCAGAGGGGGGCGGGGAGCTGCGGCAGCTGCGGCGGCGCTGCTGCGACTCTGCGTCACCCGCTCTCTCCCCCCTCGTGCTTGAGGAGAATGGAACGAGCCGCTGAAGGCGGGGCGGACGGCGGCAGAGCGGCTCGTCGGCCGTGAGGTTCTCGGCGCTCGGGGTGTGTGAGGCAGTGGTGTCCTTCTCTTACCGTTGCCCCATCGCACGTTTTGGTTGTGGAGGGCGGTCGGACGGCCATAGCTGCCCCGTGCCTGCTGCTGCCTGTCCCTGCTGAAAGGTTTGTCTTAAGGAGCCGCAGCTCCTCAGTGATGGATGGGACGGGAGCGTCTAACGTGTGAGGAGAGAGCCTGGAGAAGAGAAGGCTTATGAGGGGAACAAGGAAGGTTGCATGAGGTTGCAAGGAAGGTTGCATCTCAGGGGTACCTGCTGGCACCATGGGTGGTGTGATAGATAAGGGTTAAGTTTGTTAAATCAAATCGACACTTAATGATGCTTTCTCAGGTATCCAGGAATGTAAACAGTGTTGTAAAATGTAAATGATGTGTAAACGATGGAAACTAGGAAGCTGCAGGCATTGCGAACTACACATTGCCGGGGCACATAAGCTGCTAAAAAATTAACCAAAGAATAACACTACTGACTCTCACGCCCACAACCATCGGAGACAGAAAAACGAATCCCCAGCAACAACCTACGACCCCCAGCAACAACCTGCGCAGCCGCAAGAATGACTGGAATGTATATAGGAGATAAGACTTGTATAAATACAGAGACAATCCTTTGTTAAAATTGCGACCTTGGCGGAGTGTAGGCTCCCCGGGCGCCCAGCGCCGTTTTGCTCACTTTACCACCTTGCTTAATTAAATAAAGCTATCCCTTTATCAAACTAGATTTTATCTGGTTTTGTCACGAGAATCTATAACAATTTTGGTGCCGTGACTCGGATCCAGATTCCTTTGCTGCAGGGTTCCCTCGCGACGGGAGGCGCCCTGCCCGCAGTAGCGGGCAGCCCTGAGTTGAGGGTTTCCCTCTGCAAACACTGGATCTCCGAACCCCTCTAAATTTGGAGAGTGAGCAAAAGAACCTGCAGAACCCCATAATCATTTGTGCACAAAGACCGAACGAAGACTCAGGATTGAGTAAGTATTGCGTGGATCCGTTCGGTCGGGGTTGGTTATCCTGGGGTGCGCCTGTATGAGAGGTCTCTAAGAGGCCAAGTGAGAGCGGACCCTTCAGTAGTGCGGTTCTCGTAGCCCGAGAGGGAGCGAGCCACGACCAAGGGGAGCGTGTGTGTGTGTGTAAGAAGGCGCCCCAGAAGATGGGTCAGGGGAAAAGCAAGGCCCCTCTGCCCATGGGTGGTAAGGGAAAGTTGCCCGACATACCGCCAGGAAGTCCGTTAGGGCTAATGATCAAATATTGGAGGGACTCTCCCCGTAGAAAAGGGAAAAGTAAAGAGAAAATGGTACACTACTGTATGGAGATCTGGGGAGGGAAATCCCTAAGAAATCCCCATATAATGTAGCCGGTATTTGGCTCATTTGAAGATTGGATATGTCAAGAATTGAATTTATGGGTAAACAGTAAGCCCCAAGTGGACTCTGAGGAGTCCGAATATGCTGCTCTCTGGTTAGTGCAATCACAGGAGCAGGCCTTTTTATTTAATCTTAAAGAAAAGGGGAAACGAAAAACTGAGGAGGAGGAGGAGGAGGAATACCTTTGGCCACCCCCGTACAACCCCCAGGAACAGGCACCCCCCCTCCCATTAGCGAGCAGTCTTCCCTGCAACTAGAATCTCCTGTGGTAAGGAGAAGCACCCGAAAACGTGATCAGAAGGAAGAAAAGTTATATCCATTAAGGGAGGTGTTAGTCCCAGGTGCGGGTGCCGCGGCCCCCAGGGCTGGGTATGTAGCAGTCCCACTGAATACCAGTGATGTAATAGAGTTTAAGAAAGAAATGGGGAACCTTCTAGAGGATCCCCTAGGAGTTTCTGAAAGGGTAGATCAGTTTCTGGGACCTAATTTATACACTTGGGACAAGATACAGGCGATTCTAGGGATCCTGTTTACAGCAGAGGAGAGAAATATGATTAGGGGAGCAGGAATGAGATTATGGGATCAACAACATGCAGCCGGACCCACGGCTGACCAAAAAAAAAAAAAAAAAAAGAGGCCATTACAGAGACCTAATTGGAATAACCAAGACAAACAAGCTCTAACATGGCCGATTTAAGGTACATTATTATCCAAGGAATTAAAGAGGCGGTACCCAGAGGACAAAACATAAGTAAGGCTCTTAAGGAGGAGTAACAAAAAAAAAATGAGAGCCCCACCATGTGGTTAGAAAGGTTAAGGAAGAGCCTCCAGCTGTACTCTGGGATAGATCCCAGCACCCCGGCTGGGCAGGCTCTGTTAAAAACTCAATTCGTAGCTAAGTCATGGGTGGACATTCATAAGAAACTAGAGAAGTTGGAAGACTGGCAGGGTAGACCTATAGATAAGTTGCTGAGGGAAGCGCAGAAGGTATTCATTAGAAGAGAGGAGGAGAATCAAAAGAAACAAGCCAGGCTCTTGGTAGCTGCAGTAAGAGAAGGACAGAGGGGAGCTGTAAGTGCAGTAAGGAGACCGGTAGGGAAAGAGATTGAGAAATTCCCTGCCAGAGGGTCAAAAGTTGAAGAGAAGAAAGGAAGACAAGAAGAGAGAGAGTGCTACTATTGTAAAAGGAGAGGCCATCTGAAGAAAGATTGTAGGAAGAGAATAGAGGACGAGAAAATGTTTTTAGAGGATTGGGGGGGGTCAGGGGCTCTATGTGCTGAGGACCCCGGGAAAAAGAGAGCCCTTGATAAAATTAAAAGTGGGTCCTCAGCGACAGGAGGTGATATTTCTTGTAGACACAGGGGCAGAGAGATCAACTGTCCAGACCTTACCTCCTGGGTGTAAAATCACATCTGAAAGCATAAATGTAGTGGGAGCAAAAGGGGAGCCATTTAAAGCTCCAGTCATCAAACATGTAGAAATAGAATCAGAAAGTAGGTATGGCATTGGATCCTTTTTGTTAGTCCCTGAAGCGGATTACAATTTATTAGGCAGAGACTTAATTGTTGAGTTAGGAATAAATCTGGAGGTAGAGGGAAAGGAACTAAAAGTAAAAATATGTGCCCTCACAACCCAGGATGAGGAGAGGATTAATCCAGAGGTCTGGTACACCCCAGATACTGTAGGGAGGCTGGATATTACTCCCTTTGAAGTAACCATCAAAAACCCTGAGATCCCTGTTAGGATCAAACAATACCCCTTATCTCAGGAAGGGAGGCAGGAGTTAAAGCCTGAAATTGAAAGGCTGCTAAAAAGGGGCCTTCTTGAGCCCTGCATGTCCCCATTCAACACTCCCATATTACCCGTAAGAAAACCCGATGGAAGTTACAGACTGGTCCACGACCTCCGGGAACTAAACAAAAGAACGGTGACCAGGTTTCCTGTAGTAACTAACCCCCATACTCTATTAAGCCAATTAAGCCCTGAAAATCAGTGGTACAGTGTTACAGACTTAAAGGATGCCTTTTAGGCCTGCCCCTTAAAGGAAGAATGCAGGGACTATTTTGCATTCGAATGGGTGGACCCGGAGACCCATAGGAAGCAGCAACTTAGATGGACAGTCCTTCCCCAGGGATTCACAGAATCACCTAATTTATTTGGTCAGGCCCTGGAGCAAATTCTCCGAGGTTATAATCTGGGAAAAGGAATCACCCTCGTCCAATATGTAGATGATTTACTACTTGCAGGGGACACCCAGGAGTCTGTGAGAGAAGAAAGTGTAAAATTACTAAACTTTTTGAGTTTACAAGGATTGAAGGTTTCTAAATCAAAGCTACAATTTACCGAAGAGGAGGTAAAATACTTAGGACACTGGATTAGTAAGGGAAGTAAGAAGCTAGACCCTGAAAGAGTAGCGGTTGTACATATAAAGGGACACCAAAAGGGTTTTGATTCAAGAATAAGAGGAAATAATTTAGCTGATGAAGAGGCGAGAAGAGCTGCCTTAATGCCCTTAAGAACAGAACTGACAAGAACAGATACTAACTTTCGAGAGCCTGAATTGAGGTTCACGAATCAGGAAAAGTTACAGCAAATGGGGATATGGGAAAAACATGGGAAGTGGAGACTACCTGATGGAAGGGAAGTGCTCCCAAAAGCAATGGCACTCAGAGTAATGAGGAGATACCGCGATAAATATAGAATACACTGGGGAGTGCAAGCACTATATGATCACTTTGCAATAAATTTTATGTGCATAAGGGCCTATAATGTAGCTAAAAGTATTGTTGGGGGTGCTTAACTTGTCAAAAGATTAACAAACATCAATTAAGAAAAAAAATAAATAAATACACGGGGGAAGGGAAATGACCCATCGCCCATTTGCACAGTTACAGGTAGACTTCACCGAGCTCCCTAAGGTTGGAAGATTTAGATATCTTCTTGTTATGGTGGACCACCTCACATATTTCGTTGAGGCTTTCCCTACGGCTAGAGTAACTGCACACACAGTGGTAAAAATAAATAAATAAATAAATAAAATTTTTTGAAGAAATAATTCCCCGATATGGGGTCATCAAGGCCATTGATTCTGACCAGGGACCTCATTTCACCTCAAAGACGGTATTAGAGGCAGTGATGTTAGTAGGTACTAAATGGGAATACCATACACCATGTCACCCCCAAAGCTCAGGAAAGGTAGAAAGGATGAATGGAGAGATTAAGAAACAACTGAAGTGTCTGCCTTTTTAGCCCTTCTAAATGTTAGAACACAACCTCGCGCTGACAACTAATGTCCAGAAGAGAAGAACTACGTAAAAAGGCAATGGTGGTACAGAGACCTCCTTTAGAAATTGACGTGAATTCCATAAAACCAGGAGATCAAGTATTAATAAAGAATTGGAAGGAGTCACCTCTTACCCCTCGCTGGGAGGGACCATTTCTTGTCTTGCTCACCACAGAGACTGCTATCCGGACTGCTGAGCGTGGATGAACATGTGTCTAGAGTGAAGGCACTTCAGGAATCAGTAAACTGGAAAATGGTGGGACCCCCCCCAAGGACTAAAACTGACTTTGAAATTAGATGAGTAGTCCCATATTATGTGATACCCTTGATTGTATCTGTTTTCCCTTCACATGTTTAGATGAATAATATACAAGGATAGCTGGTGGACATATTGTGAGAACGGGCACTCTCCTGTGGGTATCTGCGAACAGTGCCATAGGAATAGATACAAATTGGCCAAGTAAGCCCTAAGGGTGGGGGTAGTCACTGGGCATATCATTAGGGGGTCCAGAGAATGGTGGACCATATTAAGTGAGGGAATACACCCCGAGGAACGGTGGGTTCACATTAACAGATCTGGGAACTTCAACCCTGAAATCGTGGGTAAGCTGAGTTGGTTCCAAGTCTCATACGTCTTGTGCCAAGCTCCATAAGTAAAAGCTAAGCGCCGAAGCCTTCAGGCTTCACAAAAAAAAAAAAAAAAAAAAAAAAAAGGGAGCAGTAGGAGTCCCCATGCTCATGACTGCTGCCGAGAAGATGGAAAACCCTGCTGCTCTAAGCAACAGAGTAGGCAGTGGAGGCAGAGGCGTGCAGAGATGGAACTCAAAAGTGGAGGCATATAGACAGGTGAGACCACACCAACCCCAGAAAGAAAAGCAAGTGAGCACCACCCAGACTTGGGAAAAAGGGAATTGGAATTCACTGAAATCTAAAGAACGTCCACCAGCATCTTTATACTTATGGTTGTGGAATTGGATGTTATGGATTGTACTTGTAAAAGGGGAAGAGAGTCACCAACCATTTAAATGGTCCTTATATCAGTTTGACACCCAGAAGGAAATTGAGAGTGTTGTTACCCCCGGGGCCCCTAGTTCTAAGACCACTCTATGTCAGAACTTAGGTCTCACCCCCTGTGTATCGCTAAAACTATTTAATGCATCCAGAGACTATTGTATCCAGGTAGCAATTGTTCCCCGAATTATATATCACCCCGAAGATTTTGTTTATGATTACCAAATGGTTCCTGACCATCATTTATAAAAAAAAAAAAGGAACCTTTAACCGCCCTGACCATAGCCACCCTGACAGCTATAGGGGCAGCTGGAGCAGGGACAGGAATTACAGCATTAGTCCAACAAAATCAAAAATTCCAATCCCTCAGAATAGCAGTAGATGAAGATTTGGCCAGAATAGAAAAATCAATTACGGCGTTAGAAAAGTCTGTCCGGTCATTATCCGAGGTAGTCCTACAGAATAGACGAGAATTAGACCTTATCTTCTTACAACAAGGGGGGCTGTGTGCTGCACTTTGAGAGGAGTGCTGCGTATACGCTGACCATACTGGGGTTGTAAGAGACTGACTAAATTACGAGAGGGACTGGAAAAACGGAGAAAGGAGAGGGAGATGCAACAAAGCTGGTATGAATCAGTGTTTAACTATTCTCCCTGGCTGACTACCTTACTGTCTACTTTAGCGGGACCTCTTATTCTGTTAATCCTGGGACTAACTTTTGGACCATTTCTGTTTAATAAACTTATTGCTATTGTTAAGGGACGGTTAGAGACATCCCATTTAATGTTAGTAAGAAAACAATATGAACAAATCAATAGCAAGGAAGAGGATGAATTTATCCTCCAAAGAGCTAAAGAAGCAGTAAAACGATTTGATGAACAAAATCAGGATAAAATAGAAAAGGGGGGATTGTGATAGATAAGGGTTAAGTTTGTTAAATCAAATCGACACTCAATGGTGCTTTCTCAAGGTATCCAGGAATGTAAACAGTGTTGTAAAATGTAAATGATGTGTAAACGATGGAAACTAGGAAGCTGCAGGCATTGGGAACTACACATTGCCGGGGCACATAAGCTGCTAAAAAATTAACCAAAGAATAACACTACTGACTCTCACCCCCACAACCATCGGAGACAGAAAAACGAATCCCCAGCAACAACCTACGACCCCCAGCAACAACCTGCGCAGCCGCAAGAATGACTGGAATGTATACAGGAGATAAGACTTGTATAAATACAGAGACAATCCTTTGTTAAAATTGCGACCTTGGCGGAGTGTAGGCTCCCCGGGCGCCCAGCGCTGTTTTGCTCACTTTACCACCTTGCTTAATTAAATAAAGCTATCCCTTTATCAAACTAGATTTTGTCTGGTTTTGTCACGAGAATCTATAACATTCCCCATACCTTTTGGACAGACTTGATTCTGTTTCTCTTAGAAACAGAATCACAGAAAGCGCATCAAGAATTAGGTGCTAATTGTTCTATGGCATATTACAGGCCATTACATATATTCTACGTAAATATGTTATTTACTCAAGGAAACCCATACGCTCCTTTGTCTATAAACTTAAGAAGGGGAGTTTCCTAGTTTCAGGGGGAAAAAAAAAGCGTTAGTAGCCTATCCAGGTTCGGTTTCTGCTGATCACCGGGACCGCTCCCAGGGCCAGGCCGGGCCCCTGAAAGGGGCGGAGCCACCGCCATGATTGGCAGCAGCGGTGCCGGGGCGAGGCCGGGACCGAGTCCGCATTTGCAGGGGCCGTTCCATACCACGTGACGTCAGGCGGACGTCATAAAGCCGTGGGCAGGGCAGGCGTTGTTCGGTAGCTGTGGGGGCTACGGTGTGGCAGTCGCGGTGGTTGGTGCTGCGCCTCCTTCGGTGAAGGGTGAGTAGTTGCGTTTTCACTACGGATACAGTTGCCATAATGTTTTGGTTTCCATTTTCCTTTACTGTCTTGGTAGATGGTTTTTTATTACGGCTAACAACTTCTATTTAGTTTCCAATTCTTCCCCTGGTCCCACCTTGAGGGGACTGAGCAAGCGACTGTGGTGCTGAGCAGCCGGCAGGGCTGCGCTGCAGCGTGAAGCCCAGTGGGGCCCAACCCAGACTCATCAAGTCCTTAGAGCTGGAAGGGACCTTTAGGGGCTGTCTAGGCCAGCTCCCCTGCAGTGAATGGGGACATCCTCAGCTCCATCGCGTTGCTCAGAGCATGGTCCGGCCTGGCCTTGAGTATCTCCAGTGCCGAGCAGAGAGGCAGGATCACCTCCCTCACCCTGCTGGCCAGGGCGACCCTGCTGAGGGCCTCTTATCCAAACAGAATAGCCCTACAACACGGTTTCTAGTCCATAATGCTATATCGATACTATTTGGGACGTTTAAGAACTATTGCAGTTTTGCAAGCAAGAATGAATCGCATAATTCAGCAACTATGTTTCTAAAAGATGCTACTAACATATAAGGTATTTCTACTTGTAAGCATCAGCTATTTCTAAGGACAAGTTACAAAATACAAATACGTTGTGCTCTCCTTCTTCAGATCAATTTCCCCTTTTCAATATCTAGTGCAGAAACAACATTCCATCCTTACATCACTGATGCAGTTACATCATAAAGTTGGGTCAGGCAGAACCTGCCCTTTGTGAAGTCATGCTGGTTATCCTATACTATCTTCCTCACTTCCATGTGCCTTAGCACAGCTTCTAGGAGGGTCTGCTCAATGGTATTCCACAGCGTTGAGGTGCAGACAAGTAAGAAGTTTCCTGATTCACTGTACGATATCCACTGAGTCACAGCCTGAAACATTCTTAACGTTCTTGTTCATTCATTCTTAACATACCTGTTAAGCAATGGGCATGACAATAAGTGGTTTTTTGGATATTTTTTTTTTTTTGGCACACGAGGGAATTGAGCTGACAGCCATGTCTTCTCAGGGCTCTTTCCAGTCCCTTGAGTAGTCAACTCCCTAATGCTCAGGGGCCTCAAATAGATGGCCGAAACTGCAAGCCCTCAATAACTTGTACTATAGACTCATGTTTCCCAGATAAACTGGCAAAATGCAATTAATAATCAACCACCATCCCTTACAGGAAAAGGGAGCCGGCAGAAGACGGGAGCACTGGCAGAGGGTGAGGCCGTCGTCAGAGGATGGGAGCGCCGGTGGAGGATGGAGGTAGCACGCCGGGGGGGAAGGGAAGAGGAAGCGGCAGAAAGAGAGAGCACGCTGGTGGGAGGGGAAGAGGAAGCGTCAGAAGGAGGAAGTGGGACGGAGGGTGCCGAGGGAGCGCGGCGCGGGACGGGGGTGCCGCGGGAGCGCGCCGAGGTAGCGCGGCGCGGGACGGGGGTGCCGCGGGAGCGCGCCGAGGGAGCGCGGCGCGGGACGGCCGCGGGAGCGCGCCGAGGGAGCGCGGCGCGGGACGGCCGCGGGAGCGCGCCGAGGGAGCGCGGCGCGGGACGGCCGCGGGAGCGCGCCGAGGGAGCGCGGCGCGGGACGGGGGGGCAGAAGGAGCGCGCCGAGGGAGCGCGGCGCGGAACGTGGGGGCCGCGGGAGCGCGCCGAGGGACGGGGTCGCGGGAGCGCGTCGAGGGAGCGCGGCGCGGGACGTGGGGGCAGATGGAGCGCGGCGCGGGACGGAGGGACCGGGGCAGGCCGCCGCGGGACGGACGGGCCGAGGCAGGGCGCCGCGGGACGAGCGCCGGCGGAGGTTAGAAGTAGGGTAGCGCGCCGGCGGAGGTTAGAGGAAAGGTAGCGCGCCGGCGGAGGTTAGAAGTAGGGTAGCGCGCCGGCGGAGGTTAGAAGTAGGGTAGCGCGCCGGCGGAGGTTAGAGGAAAGGTAGCGCGCCGGCGGAGGTTAGAGGAAAGGTAGCGCGCCGGCGGAGGTTAGGGGTAGGGTAGCGCGCCGGCGGAGGTTAGCGGAAAGGCAGCGCGCCGGCGGAGGTTAGCGGAAAGGTATCGCGCCGGCGGAGGTTAGGAGTAGGGTAGCGCGCCGGCGGAGGTTAGAAGTAGGGTAGCGCGCCGGCGGAGGTTAGAGGAAAGGTAGCGCGCCGGCGGAGGTTAGAGGAAAGGCAGCGCGCCGGCGGAGGTTAGAGGAAAGGTAGCGCGCCGGCGGAGGTTAGAGGAAAGGTAGCGCGCCGGCGGAGGTTAGGGGTAGGGTAGCGCGCCGGCGGAGGTTAGAAGTAGGGTAGCGCGCCGGCGGAGGTTAGAGGAAAGGTAGCGCGCCGGCGGAGGTTAGGGGAAAGGTAGCGCGCCGGCGGAGGTTAGAGGAAAGGCAGCGCGCCGGCGGAGGTTAGAGGAAAGGTAGCGCGCCGGCGGAGGTTAGGGGTAGGGACGTGGGGACGTGGACGTGGACGGCGCGGGACGTGGGGGCAGATGGAGCGCGGCGCGGGACGGACGGGCCGAGGCAGGGCGCCGCGGGACGAGCGCCGGCGGAGGTTAGAAGTAGGGTAGCGCGCCGGCGGAGGTTAGAAGTAGGGAAGCGCGCCGGCGGAGGTTAGAGGAAAGGTAGCGCGCCGGCGGAGGTTGGAGGAAAGGTAGCGCGCCGGCGGAGGTTAGGGGAAAGGTAGCGCGCCGGCGGAGGTTAGGGGTAGGGACGTGGGGACGTGGACGTGGACGGCGCGGGACGTGGGGGCAGATGGAGCGTGGCGCGGGACGGACGGGCCGAGGCAGGGCGCCGCGGGACGAGCGCCGGCGGAGGTTAGAAGTAGGGTAGCGCG
Organism: Alectoris magna; assembly: GCA_030625065.1. NCBI lineage: Eukaryota > Metazoa > Chordata > Aves > Galliformes > Phasianidae > Alectoris > Alectoris magna. Next base: position 117,328,799 of record CM060560.1, read on the forward strand.
CCGGCGGAGGTTAGAAGTAGGGAAGCGCGCCGGCGGAGGTTAGAGGAAAGGTAGCGCGCCGGCGGAGGTTAGAGGAAAGGTAGCGCGCCGGCGGAGGTTAGGGGAAAGGTAGCGCGCCGGCGGAGGTTAGAGGAAAGGTAGCGCGCCGGCGGAGGTTAGAGGAAAGGCAGCGCGCCGGCGGAGGTTAGAGGAAAGGTAGCGCGCCGGCGGAGGTTAGGGGTAGGGACGTGGGGACGTGGACGTGGACGGCGCGGGACGTGGGGGCAGATGGAGCGCGGCGCGGGACGGACGGGCCGAGGCAGGGCGCCGCGGGACGAGCGCCGGCGGAGGTTAGAAGTAGGGTAGCGCGCCGGCGGAGGTTAGAAGCAGGGAAGCGCGCCGGCGGAGGTTAGAGGAAAGGTAGCGCGCCGGCGGAGGTTAGAGGAAAGGTAGCGCGCCGGCGGAGGTTAGGGGAAAGGTAGCGCGCCGGCGGAGGTTAGAGGAAAGGTAGCGCGCCGGCGGAGGTTAGGGGTAGGGTAGCGCGCCGGCGGAGGTTAGAGGAAAGGTAGCGCGCCGGCGGAGGTTAGAGGAAAGGTAGCGCGCCGGCGGAGGTTAGAGGAAAGGTAGCGCTCGCTTGTCTGCTTCACGATTGCTCTTCCTAAGCACTCATTCCTACCTCAGACAGCCATCCAACATGCTGTCCAGGACACTGCAGAGGAGGAAAAATAGGCTTTGTAGAAACTTTGTAGGAAACACAGTTTTGTTTTGTGTTTTTTTTCTCTAAGATTCTTCTGAGACGCTACTTGATAACCTGAGCTGGCAAGCTTGCTGTCCTGAAAAGAGCCACTCTCCCTTTTCCTCTTTAGTTCCAGGGTTCGGCTGAAGCTTGTGACAAATAGGTGTTAATTGTGAATTAACTGTACTGCACAGCCCCCGGGAGGGAAGGAGGCCCAAGCCTGGCAGCTGCTCCCTTCATCTCTTCCCCGCAGCCTGTGCTGGAAGTCTGGAAGTCCACTTCTCTGCAGCTAGTGAAGGCATTGCAAGTTAGACCTGGAGTCACACACGCTCTTTCTCCAAGCTGCCTTTCCACGCCTGCCTTGTACCTTCTTGCTCCTCTGGCCCAGAGAATTGGTAGCTCTGAAGTGAATGACTTGTGTTTCCTGCACCTTGAAGGAATGTTTCCGAGGCACTGTACTTACATAATTGTCTAAGAATCGAAATATAGAAGTATATATACATTTTAATGCATCTACCTGCTCGTTATTAGCGTGATACATTGTATTCTGAGTCTTGCACCTGCTCAGAGCACAGCTGTCTCAGTGCTGGAGCGGGTGTCTCTAAGCCCAGCCCAAAGATGAGATAGCACTGTGGGAGGACTGGAAAACACGGAATTTTCTTCAGCTCTGGACGGCTCGCAGGTTCCTTAGATAACAAACACTAAGTCAAATGCTAAACAAGCACCGTATGTAGCTGTATCAGAATCTAGCTTTCTCATTAAAATTTATGATTTTGCAGACCCAGAACGGCCCCACAGAATGAGCAGCCACACTTGAATTTGCCCAGCACGGTACTGACTGCGCCCATTCAGGACAACCGTTACAGAGACCCATGAAGACAAACATTTCTCCATCCAGTAGATCTGTTTCTTAAACTTCATCTATCCATCTGCATCACTGGAGGCATAGCTTCACCTCTGCGGCAGGCTCAAAGTACAAGCCTGAAACAGAGTTTTGCCTGCAGGGTTCAGTAAGGGCTGTGCATGGGCTGGGCTCAGAAAGACGGGAGTGGCGCTGCTGCATTGAATTCCTAAGATGGCTCTGACAGTTATGCCAGCGTTTTCATTCAAAGGCACAAAATAAGTTGTGCCTGCGGAAATGTGTGGAGAAACCTCTGAAGAATAACTTTGATAGCCCTCAGTATGGTAACTTGTAGATATTAAAATTTAATCGTCACGTCTTATACTATAGCTGTATGGACTTCTGGGAGTGCAGGGCAATATGCTTCTCCCTCAATTTTAGTGCAGAGGCTGTTGCAGCAATCATAGGACCTTAGAATCACAGAATGACTCAGGCTGGAAGGCATCTTAAAGCCCATCCAGTTTCAAAGCCCTGCTGTGGGCAGGGCTGCCACCAAGCAGCTCAGGCTGCCCAGGGCTCCATCCAACCTGGCCTTGAGCGCCTCCAGGGATGGGGCACTGTGTAAAAAGTCAGCTGCCCTCCTCCTTGTAAGCTTGCTTTAAGTACTGGAAGGCCACAGTGAGGTCTCCCTGGAGCCTTCTCCAATGCAATGCGGGATCGCTGGCTATCAGCTTACCCTAGCATAAAACAATGCTTACGTGAACAAACTCACGTGCCAAATGCTGAAAATGGTTGATGATTGTTATGGTTCAAGCTTTTTTATACCAGCAGTCCAACTCTTGATGCCTGCAAGAGTTGCTAGAGTGCATAGCTACCACTTAGCACTTGGTCCCATGTGCGAGGCTGCTTAAAATTCTAACAGAGCATACTTAGCATAAAAAATATGGATTCACATTTTTATTTTGTCCTTTTTTCAAAGGCAGATAATAAACTGTAGAACAACAACACTGTCTGTGTCTTTTGATACACTTACGAAATTTAAGTAAGGTTTTGCAACATCCACGATAAATTGATCAACCCATTAATGTATTACTCATCTTTCGGGTACTTGCTCACCCCTTGGCTACTCAGCAACACATCTCTAAAAGTACTATTTCTGAAAAGGCAACGTTTCCTTTCAAGTTCAAACTGCCACAGAAAAGTTTCCTCTTCCTCTTCCACAGCATCCTAATTCATCCTTCTTTTTTCCCCTCTTTCTCAAAGTGAATCACCCACTCTTCAGGATGGGCACTAGTTTGTTTTATTATGATGACATCTACCATTTTAAACGGAATAGTTCTGGGATAGGCTCTTACAAAAGGACAAAAGATTCTCAGCTTCTCTTACAAAGAGGGGTGCACATTTTGTTCAGGTTCCAAGCTGATTCATGGAATATACTTTACTGGCCACAAAAATAAGAAGGATGAAAACAAAGATACGTATAAGGTGAACGTCTTTGCTTTAAATGCAAACTAAATTTCCCACAGCATGGAAATCCCTCTTCATAACATTAAAACAACAACAGAAATCATGTTTTCTCCTGAGAATTTCAATGAAAAAATTAAAAGGCAGACAAAGAGGTAAGCCTGCTATGAGATAATAAAGTATCAGAAATAAGGGGTCCATCGGTGTAACAAAGAGCAGGCGCCCACCTAAGGGACAGATATAGAAAAGGGACGTTAGTACTGCTAGACACAGAGCTACTACTGGATCTGTTTTTTAGGATGCTTTTCAGGAGTGTGGGCGAGAAGAGAGGATTTTTTTTTTTTTTTCACATTAAGCAAATCCAGTATTTCACTAAAATGGGCAGGAAAACACTATTTGTGATTTTATATTAAAAATACAGAGAGCTCAATTCTCAACCCTGCCAAATGAAAGCACAAGCTCTGTTGCTTCTCACTTGAAGCACTATGTTTTCCCTTTTCCAGCGATATATTAAAAACAACAAAATTAAAGCTGCCCTCTATCGGCAGATTTGAGTGTAATAGAACCTTGCTTTGAGATACTGGATAAATACCCAGCATACTGTGCTCCAAACACTGGGCAAGTCAATGCCAGTTCAGAAAATATGTCAGTGAGTGCCTCATTCAAAATTACACCATCATTTCAGAATGATGGCTTACTCGTGCCTTCTGCACAATTGTAGATAATTTGAAACAACGTAACATTAAGGATTTTTACTAATTAGATAAAAATATTGACAAGAACATGACATTAGTTAGCAAACCGAAAGGAAATAAATTTAATTTTTTCTGTTTCAATTCACATGATTAAGATAATTAAATCAAGAAAATCCCACTGGAACAGCTTTAAAACTAACTAAAAACAGGGTGGCAACAAAGTGGTCTGGTCAAAGTCGACAATCTGTCTGTGAAACTGAGATCATGCAGTGTGTGCAATCTCTACAATCTGTATAGCCAAGTTAGCTTGGGGATCCGGTTCACATTTATTTCTAAGCCAATTTCAATTTTTCTGTCCAGAGGGAGTATCAAGGGCACGGCTATTTGTTACAGGACTACTTCTACAGTTTCTGACAAGCCTCAAGGATATTAAATGACGTATAGGCTGGAGCGGAGTGAGCTCTTACACTGTACTTTGCTGTCTTCCTTCTAAAATCCAGTACCCAAAATCTAAGCCTAAAAGTACCAGCCTCGAAACACGGCTCTAGTGCTCAGTGTCAATCAAATGAAAGAAAATAAATATAAGGCACCAAAATGATACAGATCAGCCCAAGCAAGGAAAACCAAGGCATTCTGGGCCAAAATATTTCTTCAAGTATGGCACTGCCAGGTCCCTGGAAGAATACTACCCAGGCTATTAGCAAAGAAAGTACCAAGACTACTTATTCACAGACCTGCAAGTTTTGATAATAAGACTGGAGGAAAAAAAAAAGCTAGTCCCTTTCTTAAAGCTTCCATCTTTATCTCCAGGAAAAAGTATTTTAATTTGTTCTATGGAGTTCTGACTCACTGTAGATGTATGAAGACCTTGGAGAATCATGAAACGGCTTGGGTTGGAAGGGACCTTTAAGATCTGGTCATCTAGTTCCAACCTTCCTGCTAAAGGCAGGGACACCTCCCTCCAGACCAGGTTGCTCAAAGCCCCATCCAGCCTGGCCTTGAATGCTTCCAGGGAGGGGGCATCCACAGTCTCTCTGGGCAACCTGTTCCAGTGTCTCATCATCCTCACAATAAAGAATGTCTTCCTAATATCTTGTCCAAACCTACCCTCCTCCACTTAAAAGCCATCCCCCCTTGTCCTGTTGCTCCATGCCTTCATAGAAAGTCCCTTCTTAGCTTTCCTGTAGGTCCCTTCAGGTACTGGAAGACCGTTATATGGTCCCCCCCCCCCCCCAGAGCCTTCTCTTCTCCAGGCTGAACAGCCCCAGCTCTCTCAGCCTGTCCTTGTAAGGAAAGTGCTCCAGCCCTCCGATCATCTTTGTGGCCCTCCTCCGGACCTCCTCCAACAGCTCCACGTCCTTCCTGTGTTGGGGGCCCCAGAACTGCGTGCAGTACTGCAGATGGGATCTCATGAGAGCAGAGTAGAGGGGTAAAATCACCTCCCTTGACCTGCTGGTCATGCTTCTCTTGATGCAACCCGGGATACGGTTGGCCTTCTGGGCTGCAAGAGCACATTGCTGGCCCATGTTGAACCTTTCATCAACCGACACCCCCAAATCCTTCTCCTCAGGGCTGCTCTCAAGCCATTCTCCACCCAAGCTGTACCTGTGCTTGGGACTGCCTCAACCCAGATGCAGGACCTTGCACTTGGCCTTGTTGAACTACATGAGGCTGGCACTGGCCCACCTCTCAAGCCCATCCAGGTCCCTCTGGGTGGCATACTTTTCCCCTAGTGTGACAACTGCACCACTCAGCTTGGTGTCGTCCACAGGTGTGCTGAGATTATACTTGATCCCACTGCCCATGGTGCCTACAAAGATGTTAAATAACACTGGTCCCAGCACTGATCCCCATGGATCGCCACTCGTCACCATCTCCACTTGGACACTGGGACACTGACTGCAGCTCTGAGAGTGCAACCATCCAGCCAATTCCTTATCCAGCAAGCGGATCCATTTTTCTTCCATTTGCCAACCAGTATGTTGTGCAGAACAGTGTCAAACACTTTGCACAAGTCCGGGTAGATTATGTCAGTTGCTCTTCCTTTATCCACTGATGCTGCAACTCCATCATAAAAGGCCACCAAGTTTGTCTGGCATGACTTGCCCTTGGTGAAGCCACGTTAGTTACCATCAATCACCTCAATTTCATTTTCCATATGCCTCTGTAGAGTCTTCAGGAGGATCTCTTCCGTGATCTTGACAGGCACAGAAGTGAGAGTGTAGTTTCCTGGATCTTCTTTTTTTCCCTTCTTGAATATGGGGGTTATGTTTCCCCTTTTCCAGTCAGTGGGAACTTCACCAGACTGCCACAAACTTTCAAAACATGACGCACAGTGGCTTGGCAACTTCATCTGCTGGTTCCCTTGGAATCCGTGGATGGATCTCATTGGGTCCCATAGACTTGTTCACCTTCAGTCTTCAGATGGTCTCGAACCTGATCTTCACTGACAGGGCTTTATCCCATGTCACCCTGCCAAGCAGTTCCCTGAAGAGTTTGAAGTCTGCTCTCCTGAAGTCCAGAGTAGTAGGCTTGCAGCCTACTCTCCTTGACATCCTAAGGATCTTGAACTCCACCATTCTGTGGTCACTGCAGCCAAGGCTGCCCTTGAACTTCACATTACTTACCAGTTCCTCCTGGTTGGTGAGGACAAGTTCCAGCACAGTACTTCTTCTGTGGGTTCCTGTACCACTCAGAAGAAGTAATCATCAACACATTCCAGCAGCCTCTTTGATTTCTGGTGCCCTGCTGTGTTGCCCCTCCAACAGATACCAGGGTAGTTGAACACCCCCACAAGGACCATGTTTTGTGAATGTGAAGCTGCTTCTAACTGTCTACAGAGGGTCTCATCCCTGGTGGTCTTCCTGGTTGAGCCACCTGTTTCAGACCCACACTACGATGTCTCCTTCCCCCGCCTTCCCTTTAACCTTAACCCACTGTCAGCACCTCATCTATCCCCAGGCAGAGCTCCATGAACTCCAGCTTGTTGTTGATGTAGAGGGCAACACCTCCCCTCCCTTCTCCGCTGCCTGTCTTTCCTGAAGAGTTTATACCTGTCTATTCCTACATTCCATTTGTTTCCTTCTTGGCAGATAATGAGATGATTTGCTTTAATTGCAAACACACAGCTTTTCTGTGTTGTCCATTGCCTGACTATTTCAGAGATTTCAGCCCAATTCCATTCAGGAAAAAAATTTCCACCTTTTATATTTAAAAAAAAAAAAAAAAAAGGCAATTACTCCTTAAAATCACTGTTTCCCAAGGGTGAAAGCAGAGGCTAAAAATGGAGAGGGAGAATACAGAGTGGACATAATTGGGAGCAGGGAGCAGACTCAGTCTTTTGGCTCACCCCCAGAGGGAATAAGGAAAAGCTCATACGCATACTACTTGCTTACTCATATGTACACCTGCAAAGTACATTTAAATGTTAACACCCATTTGGGATATTGCCATTAAAGAAGGTATGTAACTGGTGGGGTCACTTCGTTTATTTTATTATTATAAATGGTCTTTTTTCTAGTCACAAACAGACAAAAAGGACATGCCTTCATCTCCTGAACGGATCCTAATTCCATAGTCTACGGAAATCCTGGGAGCAAAACACTACACCAAGGACATCCTTACTGAGAAAGGATTGTTAAAGCCATCACAAGTGGTTACACAAACTTCTTTCTCATTTTCAGAAAGATGAGCTAGAATCAGAGACTATGATGCTACAGGTGAGGTCACTTAGACACAGCACTGAAATGGCACCTTCAGACAGCAGGCTTATCCCGCAGCACTTACAGAGAAGACTGCAGAGGTAATGAAAAGAAAACCAGATCAAACCACACTCCAGTGCTTGGAGTTCTGCTTAGCATTGCTCTGCTTAGCTAGCTCAGGCTTTCCAGACCTTCTTTCCTTCTATAGGATAAGAAATATTTTATGTACACCAAGGACTTTCTGGTCTGACTGACAAGGAAAGCTAAGCACTTCAGTTTAAACACAACTGAACGACTCCCCCACCCCAACATACCCTTCCTCAAAGACAAATGAGCATCTGTCTAATTGAAGTTGCCAAAGGCAGCCTTTTCAAAAGAGACCGACCACAAAGCCCCTAGCCCTGCTTAAATCCAGATGGCAAATGAGTGTGTCAGAAGGTGGGGATGTGATACAGCATGCCTCAAACAACTAAGAGAAACACCTGTAAATTTAATAGAAGAAAGAGAAAAGGTCTCTTTGTATGAACATTAGTTACGGTTAAGGGAAGGATACATAACATTACTCACCTTGTTGAACAGTCTCCCCTATAAACCAGGAACGATATTCCTCATGAAAAGCTTTTACTTCAAACAGCTGCTGTGCACCACTATTGAATAAGTAAAGAGTTGCTTCCCCTGTTGAAAAAGAAATCTGGTTGGTGTTGTAAGCTTTCACAAAAATCAAAAGAATACCCAGTACATCTGAAGAATGTGCCTTCTATACATACACACACAAACATACGCACATTCTACGTAAACTCACTACAAAGAAAACTCAGACAAAGAAAACCATCGTATACAGATGTTTGTTTACCAGCTCTATAAACCAAACTGAATTTGAATCAACAGAGAAGATGTGTGAATAGTTCATCTTACAACACAAAGCCTTTGATCCAAACCCAAATCAAAATCACACAAGAAATTACTTTTTGTCTGTACTGAAGGGGGAAGGTGGAAACCCGGAAAATTTCCTTCTCTCATGTTCAGCTACTTGAGTCTGCGGGCGGGATTAGTCCTGTCATCCTCAAGAGGCAACATCAGCTACGGCAACCCTGCTCAAAATATACAACTTGCAAACTTAAAGACCACGAGCTAGCTCAAAAAAGTATCAGTGCAAGCCCTTAAAAGCTGATGTCAGCACTGCTGTTTTCAGCCTGGACAGATCCCCTGCTCTTACTGAAGGAAGGTCAGCTAAAACGGGCAGATGCATCTTTTCCCAAAAATGACTGATGATGCTTTTTTTCCTCCTTTATCCAAATGCTGGCAGGATGTTTAGCCTCACCTAAGGTTACAGATTCAGTTCTCTGACAATAACGTTTCTTTTGGATGTGGGAGGAATGAACAGCAGATACTAGGGAGAGCAGAGATATCCATCATCACCATGTCATTCTCAACAAGGGTCTATCTACATCATAGTTTGATCAGCACCAGACATCAAGACTAAATCACAGAAGTTGCACGACTTAAGACTCCTACCAGTGAGTGTTCCAGCCAAACACGGTGGAGAACAAGGAAAAGTTGTGAAAAGGACCGTTTCTAATGCTTAACTTCAGCTCCTTGTTATATCTGCTTACATTAAAAGGACAAGCACCACAGGTTATCAACCCTATCATTAGAGACATTCTCCAGCGGACAGAGAGAGAACCTAGGCAGCTTTGCTCCTGATTTTATCACTTCATTTAGCTGCTTAAGTCTGTAGCATAAGTACTCCCCTTGCTTTAGTTCAGAACTCTGAAAAATGCTTTTCGCAGTACTTCTGAACTACAAGCTGTAACTCTAGTTTGTAGTCTTTGTACAGGACAGAAACGTTGTCCTTTTTAGCTGCCTATAAAAAGGATCATGAATACTTTCATTAAATAAAGTGGTTAGCACGAATCTCTGTTGTATGTTGAATCTTTCAGTGGCTATTTATACAATATTTGTCAACAATTTGTCTGTTACACCCAAGCATAAGCAAAAGACATTATCAGGAGTTCTCAGTCCACCCATTTTCAAATACTATGCTTATATGCTACGTCACTGAAAGTTCATTTTCTTCAAGTTGAATAGATCCCTTCTTCCATAGCTAAAACCTGAGCAAACAAAAAATATCATGCTGATATTTATGATGAAATGAGTATACCATGTATTAAAGTGTACCTGAAGACTTCAGTTACAAACACATAAATAACAATAGTGAATTTCAAAATAAAAACGCATAACTTAGAAATCAAATGAGATGGCGAAAAAGGGAAAAAAGCATGAACTGTGTCTTTACACAAAAAAACGTTAACCCTAACCAAGGCTTGCTGCTAGTTTCTATTCCAGTATCTCATACTGCAAACATTATATTACTCAAACATTAAGAAGAAATAATAAGAAATAATGTTTGCACAGCATTAACTATCTGGCATCAACAACAGTATCTTTGGCACGTAAGACTTACGTTATCATCACTATTTCAGCTTACAAAATACGAACAGTTTGGTGGTGGAGGGAATCAACCAAAGCATTAACAGGCTCATGTCACAATTCCAAAACTTGCCTGTGCTTGGACTGCGTAGTTTTGTAAACATAGGTTCACTGTCAGGTGTCTTTGGGGGGTCGGTAGCAGCCTCTGTGGAAGGAAAGGAAAAAGTTATGAACTTGTGAACTGAGAAGCATTTCACTTTCTGCCATGCTTCTCCAAGACATTAAGAATGAATTGGATTGACACTATTTGAAAGCTCACATATTTTCCGTCTAAAAAGTTATATGCCTCAGCCCAAATCCATACTACCTGATCAAGGTACCTCAATTGTGATTCCAGACTTCTGGCACACTCTATTTGCCACAGAAAAGATATGCACCTGGGGATGATTTAGATTTAAAAAACAACTTCCCCTCACAGAGCCTCAAGCAACGGTACTTCTAAGTTTGATACCTCAGTTAGGAGAAATGAACTGATGTGTCGACCTAATTAGTCTCAAAGATGATTGGAACGCTTTGGTAAATTAGGCAAAGCGGATGTGGATTAGGCAAAGCGCATGTTAAAAACGCACAAGGTAAAACATTTGTAGGAAGAAACAGTGGTCTTCTGAAGCATTCAGGAATTTTCAGATTATTCAGCTATATGAGGCAGGAATTGTCTGAGCGGTTGTTACTTATGTGAAAAATATGCACACTTGTTTATCTGTTGTATATAATCTTGAAAAACAAAGAGTGCATTTAACTCTCCACACAGGAAAAAGAGGCTGAGAAAATACAGCACTTATGGCTTAGCCTCCCGATGGTTGTTCTTTTTTCTGTGTATTTAAGAAAAAAAAAAAGACAAAAAACAGAGCTGCAAAAGTACAATTTCTATGTGAAATTAAAACAAAAAAAAAAAAACGAAACAGCTCCCATAAGGACGCTTACTGAAGCTTGAAAACCATCCTTAAGGATCCCCAGTTAATTATATTCTATCCAAGTTCTCTTTGTAGAGAAAGTCTACTTATATTCATGAAAACAACTTCCCACATCCGAGTGAGGAGCAACATGGCAGCATCATCCTTCTTAGCTTGCAGACTGCCAGTTCTGTCCCAGTTCCTTTCATAAAGGCATTCATCAGGGCAAGGAAAATAACTAAAGCATTTCACATCCACAGCTAGCATCCAGACCCTGGAGAACAGGCTGACAGGGACCCGGCTGCTGCTTGGGTTGGTGGGCTGCTGCTGAAAGAGGCAAGAAGCAGCAGAGGTGGGCTGCACAACTACTCCCAGCGGAGGCTGCTGGAGGGAACAGAAGTGTGACACCGTCCTTCCCTTTTTGGTAGTATCCAGGTTTAATGACACAGAGACTACATGGATCTTTTCTGTGAAACACGAGGAAGTAGGAAGCTCAAATGCATTCAGAAATAGCCACCCCCTAACTGAAAGCTGCTCCCCAACACCTCAGGAAAGGACAGGTGGGTGGACTTCTCACAGGCCGTTCTCAGGTACCTCAGTGGCTAAGAAAAACCCAAAGCACAAGACCAACAACTTTCACCTTTCGCATCTACTCCTGGGTATTCAGCTGTGCCCCACACAGAAATTGCCCAGATGAAACCATAAGCAGGGCTTAAAAAGCACGTCTTCTTTTGTTTGTTTGTTTTTCAAGTGCATTCTGCTGTAAAATATTGGAAGATAACGGTTCTTAAGGGCGTTTGAAGAATTGACAGCCATTTTCTTCCCCTGAATTTTCAGCTGAGTCTTCAGGTAGCTTGAAAAAGTACTTGAAAAAGTTTCGATATAAGTCAGGAGGTCTTTAATGGAAAAAAAAAAGTCCATATTTGCTAACCAGACTTACTTCATATGCTGCTGTATAAACACACACGGATGTCAAGCTACATTTGTCCTGGCAAAGGAGAACTTCAAATTCCTATAGCTGTGTATATTTCATTTTTTGACCACAGTTTAAAATTGCTGTATTTTTTGTTTCTTTTTAAAACGCTGCCATGATTAATGACAGCGAAAGAAACACACTGCACCTGTTTACTTTGATGTGTTTCATAGGAACTTGTGAAAATATACACACCAAATACGAGCTTCAAAATTTAAAACACAAAGCAAAGCAAAACAAAACAAAAAACAAGGGAATTTTTAGTGCTCACTTGCTCTGCTTTCTTCGTGCGTAGATTTATGAACGCTGGGAACACATCCAGCTGAGCCCTAGCTGCATCTTGTAGAACGTGAACAATTAAGCAGGCAACCCTTCCTCATGTGGCTGTTTTCAATGAAGTCTGCATCTTTATTTAGTTGACGTGTTCACTCCCCAACTTTCCAACACCAAGTGCATGTTCCATCCTTGCTGGGATGCCCGCACGTAGGGAGCTCAGCTACAAAGCCATGGGCTGCAGTGCTGACCCCTCATCTCACATGGCACCCCCCAGACGGGACACACAAAGGGAAAGAGGGGGCAAGGGAGAAATGCTTTCTCCCAGCTTCTTGTACCTTGGGTCTCTTATACTATATATTATATTATATATATAATATAATTATATTTATTATATAATATATATTATTACTATATATATTTTATAATATATATAATATAATATATTATATTATTATAGTATATTATATTAAAAGGGCACTTAGTGAAATGCTTCCTTGCCCTGTGTCTTGGAGAGTGAAACAGGACGTGTTCAAACATCACCCTTAACACTAAAACCTTTCGCGGCATGTGAAATTAAAGCCTTAAAATCTGACAGCCACGTTTACAGCCCACGTACAGCGCAGAGCTCCCACAGAATCGTTTTGAGTTGTGAAGAATCCCTAAAGGCCATCTGGTCCAGCTTCCCTGCAATGAACAGGGACACCTCCAGCCTACTCCTGGAGCCCCGCCCAGCCTGACCCTGAATGTCTCCAGGGATGAGGCATCCACCACCTCTGGGCAACCCGTGCCAGTGCCTCACCACTCCTACTGCAAAAAAAGCTTTTCCTTATTCTAAATCTCCCCCCTTTAGTTTGAAACCATTTCCCCGTGTCATGCCACAGCAGACCCTGCTGCCTGTCCCCTTCCTCCTTACACCCCTCTTTAGGCACTGGCAGGCCGCTCTCAGCTCTCCTGAGCTCTCAGCCTGTCTTCTTAGGAGACCTACGGGCCTTCCTGCTCTGCTTCACAAGTATAGACACCTCACTGCCGATGAGAATGAAAGTTTCCCAAGGAGCTTGTTCATAAAACTGAGGCTAAGGGTACCAACTCATTTCCTCAATAAACAAAAAAAACCCAACAAACTGCCTGAAGGCGAGGCAGGCAGGGGGGCGGTGCCGAGGCTCCATCAGAACGGTGACCACTCCTCACCTCCTCTTTCCGCTGCTCACGGCATTGCCCGTGAACTGGGACGGCCCTACCACCACAGGTAACAAAGCACCTCGGTTTCGGTGCGGTGCGGAACACTGGGGGTCCTGTCGGGACTTCGTCTGGGGCTGTGTCACAGAACCAGGGCCGGCTGCACGCCGCAAGGCGCTCGCCCCATGCCGAGCTCCGTCAGCGGGACGGGGCGGACGAGAGAGCGGCGCTGCGGATCAGCCCGTCCCGCCTCGGGGCCCCGCGGGGCTACCTGGTGCAATGAGCACCCACTGGTCAGGGTGCGCGCCCGCGGGCCGCTGCTCCGCGCTGCGCATACTCCTCCGGCCTCGCCGGCCGCTCCCGCCGCCGCTCCCACCGCCTCCGCAACACGGCGGCGGGGCGGGGCCGGGCCGAGCAGAAGCGGGAAAAGGCACCACGCGCCCCTCCACACGCGCGCCGCAGAGCCCCGCGCGAGGCGGCAGGACGGCTCCACCCCGCGGGACGCAGAGGGGGGCGGGGAGCTGCGGCAGCTGCGGCGGCGCTGCTGCGACTCTGCGTCACCCGCTCTCTCCCCCCTCGTGCTTGAGGAGAATGGAACGAGCCGCTGAAGGCGGGGCGGACGGCGGCAGAGCGGCTCGTCGGCCGTGAGGTTCTCGGCGCTCGGGGTGTGTGAGGCAGTGGTGTCCTTCTCTTACCGTTGCCCCATCGCACGTTTTGGTTGTGGAGGGCGGTCGGACGGCCATAGCTGCCCCGTGCCTGCTGCTGCCTGTCCCTGCTGAAAGGTTTGTCTTAAGGAGCCGCAGCTCCTCAGTGATGGATGGGACGGGAGCGTCTAACGTGTGAGGAGAGAGCCTGGAGAAGAGAAGGCTTATGAGGGGAACAAGGAAGGTTGCATGAGGTTGCAAGGAAGGTTGCATCTCAGGGGTACCTGCTGGCACCATGGGTGGCAACAGGCACAGGCTGAAATACAGGAAAATCCGTTTAAACGTAAGCAAAATAAACTTCTTTTGGGGATCTAGGTGGTTGAGTGCTGGAACAGGCTGTCCTGAGAGGCTGTGGATTCTCTGTTCGTGGAGATTACAGAATCATAGAACCATGAAGGCTGGAAAAGACCACCAAGACCATCTAGTGCGATCATCAGCCCATCCCCACCATGCCCACTAACTGTGTCACTCAGTGCCGCATCTGCCCTTGAGCACCAGGGATGGTGACTCCACCACCACCCTGGGCAGCCTGTGCCAGTGCATCACTGCTCATTCTAAGAAACGTTTCCTAATATCCAACCTGAGCTTCCTTTGGTGCAACATAAGGCCGATACCATAATACCTCTCATCCTATAGGTGTTACCTGTGAGAAGAGGCCAACCCCTGCCTCACCACAGCTTCCTTTCAGTCCTGGAGAGCGATAAGGTCTTCCCTAAGTCTCCTCCAGACTGAGCAACCCCAGTTCCCTCAGCCACTCCCCATAAGACTTGTGCTCCAGACCTTCACAGCTTTGTTGCCCTTCTCTGGACACAATCCAGGGCCTCAATGTCTTTCTTGTAGTGAGTAGCCCAAAACTGAACACAGTACTCAAGGTGTGGCCTCACTGGGGCTGAGTACAGAAGGATGATCACCTCCCTGCTCCTGCTGGCTGCGATATCTGATACAAGGCAGGATGCCATTGGCTTTCTTAGCCACCTGGGCACACTGCTGGCTCGTGTTCTGCCAGCTTTCAAATAACACATGTTTATGCCCAGGCTGGACACGGCCCCTATCACGCTGCTGTCATTGGCCCGGCTCTGAGGGGGGAGTAGTATGTCTCCAGAGGTGCATAATATCCTGGTAAATGTGTCCTGCACCTACCGATAGTCCCAAGGAGACGCTGTCACAAATCAAGAACCATAGATATGCATGCACGTGCACACGTGCGTTCACTTATGGTTACCAGCACAAGAACGGGCTGATGGCCACTGTCCCAGAGATTCAGAAGACAAACATTCCATGTTACCAGAAGTATTAAAGTATACATATCAATTGTAAATCTCAGAGATATGAAGCAAATATTAAAAACATACTGACGTCTATGCCCTGAAACATAACAGAGCTAACCAAGGCCAACATATGCAAAACAGCTGAGTTGATGTAAGGCTGAAAAAAATAAGTTCCTGAAATCGGAGCGTATACATTCGTAACTCTGAGATTACACTAATCTAAATTTGTTTTATTTTAATTTTCCTGTTTTGTTTTTTTTTCCCCCTTGCCTGAAGTGAGGCAGGATATAAATGCCAAAGACCACCCTGCACCATGTGTTTTGAAGAAGTCCCTGCTGAAATCACAGGGCAGTTCTGCTTTCAAAGTGACTGTGAGTTGCCCTAGCATGTGCCTGGATTGCAACGTTTGCTGGTGGACCTTGTAAAACTCTCTTTGGTACTTGTTTGAAAAGACAGAAAGAGGCTCCCAGCTGTCCCGCCATGACCTGTGCAAGAGTGCTGGAAGAGCAGAGCAGGATTGGTTGCTGCATTTGAAACCTTTCTAGAAGGAAAGCCTCCCATATGGTGAAAAGGTTCTCCGTAAATAACAATAACAGCTGGACTTCCAGTCCTGAAAAGACACTGTGATGCATGGTAGGCTGTTGTACATTGCCAAGCTTGACAAGGCTCAAGAAGACATGAATTCAGCCCTGCAAGCACCAGGTGCAGTGTCAAGGTCAAGCCCAGAGGCATCACCTGCAGTTGTTCCGGACATCCTGTTTCCTCCCTGACTGTGATGTGTGCAGGATTTCATGTGATGGAAATGTTACAGCAAACATCACCGTACATTTGCAAAACTGAGTTGTCAAACTCACATTTTCAAAGCAACAATCTATCCTAATTTAGGCACCTGGTAAACAAGCTCATTTTCAGAGGTACTGAGTACTTTACATCAGTTGAACTGAATGGACATTCCAGATGCTTCTTCTCTTCTCTTCTCTTCTCTTCTCTTCTCTTCTCTTCTCTTCTCTTCTCTTCTCTTCTCTTCTCTTCTCTTCTCTTCTCTTCTCTTCTCTTCTCTTCTCTTCTCTTCTCTTCTCTTCTCTTCTCTTCTCTTCAATCCTCTCCTCTCCTCTCCTCTCCTCTCCTCTCCTCTCCTCTCCTCTCCTCTCCTCTCCTCTCCTCTCCTCTCCTCTCCTCTCCTCTCCTCTCCTCTCCTCTCCTCTCCTCTCCTCTCCTCTCCTCTCCTCCCTCTTCCCTCTTTCCTCCTTCCCTCCTTCCCTCTTCTCCCTTCCACCTTCCACCTTCTCCTCCCCTCCCCTCTCCTCTTTATTTATGAGCATCTTCCACAATCTCTGGATGCATATTGGCTCTGAGATCTATAGTGCTTTTTTTTTCTTTTTTCTTTTTTTTTTTACCAGAAACTTCCACTTAATGTTTTTCTCAGGTACTTCAAAATGTCCCAAAACTGAAATTCTTGAATGGGCCTGAAAAATGTTTTAAAATGACGTTGGTTTGGAATGAAAATAATGCCGTAATTTATACATATTAAATATTCAGAGCTTTCTGTTGTTACTCACGCGCATTTGTGATATACTGTCCGTCTTTATAAACCAATGATACACGATATCATTATAAATAAAAGATGTAGTAATTTGGGATTTCTGTCAGGAGCTGATGGTACTGAAATCTTATTTGCTTAAGGATTAAATATTTTCCCTTCAGGCTTGCCAACAATTTTAAACCTCCCTGATACCTGTCAGAGAAAAAAGAAAAAAAGAAAAAAAGGCCTCAGTTTAAAACACTGGACTGCTCTGAACTGCGGTGGTGATATCATTGTAAATACTCCAATCTTAATTTTACACACATGGGTATTCTCCTTTGGGTCCATAGGACTCATCACTACGGAAAGCTAAATGCATGCAATACGGGACTGCATCCTATCGGAGGACAATCATTTTACACATTTCAGGGCCACTTGAGATGCATTCAAACCTCACCTGCATGCTGTCCATTCATTCACTTTTGCTCGGGCTGCTTCCAGTAATCCAAATGTCCGTGCAAATGCAAGCACTCCTTTTTGCCAACCAAAAATTACTTCCTGCTGCCAAAGAAATGCTACCTTTGTCCACCTTCAGCTGTGGAATTTATCCCTTTCTCTGCTGCACAAACTCGAAGTGAAGCAACTTTTAAATTTTACTCGGAGCAAGAATTGAGCCAAAGTTCAGAAGGAAGCGTGATTCGTTGTTAAGGAAAGGTTGTTTAAAAGACAGAAATGTTTCCACTTATTATGATGTTTTATTTCACAATTTTTCAACACGCAATTACGGCGTGTTGCATAAATTTATCATTTTATGCTTCGGTGGTCCAAACATTGACAGTTGTAAAGTCCACCGATCTGCAGGTTTAAGGGTCAGCTGTATGATGGAACAGTGCTACATTGCATCGGAATGAGAGCCCAGTTGATACACGTAACTTCAGCTGATGCACCAAAATAGAAAAATAATTACATTTTGTGTTACGTATGAAATACTGTTCTTGTTACACGGCAAATTATTGTTTTGCTTGGCTTTGCTCAAAACAAAAACGCTCCTGGCATTGAAACAAGTTTATTTTTCTTCTCCTTTTTCTTCCTATTAGGCAAGAATCACACTCCTTCATCCTCATGACTAATGGCGGATACACTGAAAAGGCAAAACAACAGATACATACAAAAACTGAAAAGGCTGTCTGATACTTCAGATCAGCAGGTAATAACTGAATCACAGAATGGCTTAGGTTGGAAGGGAACTTTAAGATCTTCTTAAGAGCTTCAACCTTCCTGCTGCAGACAGGGCTGCCCCCCAGCAGCTCAGGCTGCCCGGGGCCACATCCAGTCTGGTCTTGAACGCCTTCAGGCATGGGGCAACCACAGCTTCACTGAGCAACCTCTGCCAGTGCCTCACTATCTTTTTCCTACTTTTTCCTAACATGTTACTAATTTTCCCCATATTGTTTGTTTGTTTTTAAGAGTTTAACACCATTCGTTTTCAGAGAATAATTTTAATCTAGGTAAGCAGGGAGCTCTGAGTCAGCTCATTACTCTCTAGGCTAGAGTTTTACATGCACGGACCAAGTCCTGAATCTGTATCTCTGAAAACGTCAAGTACTTTCAACTCCAAAAAAAAAAAAACCAACAAAAAACCACCCCCAAAACCAAACAAACAAAAAACCCACCCCCAAAACAATATAAGATCAGAAAATACCTTTCTTTATGTCAGCATCATAATCCATATACATCTTAAGGTACATTGTTTGGAAGTTTGGTGAAGAAAGGTACGGAATAGACTGAGGAGGTCAGAATTTAACCTTTCCTGACAGTGATGCGAGTGAACAGTGCACGTTTGCAACTCCTGCTCATGCTAATAGGGATAGTTGAATCAATGGGAGAATACGACGGGGAACTGTTTGAAGACATGGCGAAGAATTGCTTAGGCAGTATTTGAGATCAGTCAGATATTAAAAAGCCACAAGTTGCTACAAAAGACTTTTGCAAAGAGTACAATTAAAGCACCGTTACATTTACTCAAAGCAAAGTAGCAGTATTATTTAAGCCTTTGGAGCCATTTATTTCTGATTTGAAATCTTTGGGTGCATTCCTTTCTATTGCATGCTAATTTCTTTGTGATCGTCCATCCATTGCTATAATATGCAATTGATGGAAAAAAGATGTCCCAGGTCAGCAACAGTATTTTTTGCTCGATTAAAAAAATTGAAACCCAACAAACCACCAAACATTCATTCATTCATTCATTCATTCATTCATTCATTCATTCATTTATCTATTTATTTATTTATTGGGACTCAGTTTTGGTATTGCTTAAGTGCATAGAATACACAACCTCCAAAGGAGAGTATTTGTTTTCCCCATACCTTTTGGACAGACTTGATTCTGTTTCTCTTATCATCTCAATCTTTTTAAATTGTTGCAATAATTAAAAGCCTGATGTAAATAAACACAGCTCTTCCCTGCCTGAAATGCTATGTTTTTCTTATGCACCTCAGCAGGAGGATTTACTTTTCATCATTTTGACAGCTGAGACAGCGTATGTGGAGCAGGTGATCCTAGCTAACAAAGCAGGTTTCTCATGACAGCCTGCAGAGCAGCAAAGGAAGGATTTAAGAAGTACATAGCAGAAATTAGCACTGAGCATTTCAGATGCTTCGAAACTAGTTCACAGCTATGTATTTTGGCAAATTAAGGGGAGATGTTTTCTTTCAAATGGATTAACTCAAAGAAGTAATTTGTTCCTTTACAGGAAGGGTGGTAAGGCAATGGCACAGGTTGCCCCATCCCTGCAGACACCCAAGGTCAGGCCGGATGGGGCTCTGAGCACCTGATGGAGCCGTAGCTGTCCCTGCTCATTGCAGGGCATTTGGACCAGATGGCCTTTAGGGGTCCCTTCCAACACAAATGATTCTGTAATTCTGTGAAGTGAGACACATCCTATGCCTACAGGGAGTCCAGAATGACAGTGTTGATTAAAACGTATAATCCATTATATGCTATTTTTATAGGAATATAATCACACCAAGGAAAATTCATTTTAGTGTATTTGAGAAACTGCATCCCACACTTCTGTTCCTCTTTCACTTTGGTTATTACACACTGAGTTGCCAACGCCCACAGAAAGCGCATCAAGAATTAGGTGCTAATTGTTCTATGGCATATTACAGGCCATTACATATATTCTACGTAAATATGTTATTTACTCAAGGAAACCCATACGCTCCTTTGTCTATAAACTTAAGAAGGGGAGTTTCCTAGTTTCAGGGGGAAAAAAAAAGCGTTAGTAGCCTATCCAGGTTCGGTTTCTGCTGATCACTGGGACCGCTCCCAGGGCCAGGCCGGGCCGGGCCCCTGAAAGGGGCGGAGCCACCGCCATGATTGGCAGCAGCGGTGCCGGGGCGAGGCCGGGACCGAGTCCGCATTTGCAGGGGCCGTTCCATACCACGTGACGTCAGGCGGACGTCATAAAGCCGTGGGCAGGGCAGGCGTTGTTCGGTAGCTGTGGGGGCTACGGTGTGGCAGTCGCGGTGGTTGGTGCTGCGCCTCCTTCGGTGAAGGGTGAGTAGTTGCGTTTTCACTGTGGATACAGTTGCCATAATGTTTTGGTTTCCATTTTCCTTTACTGTCTTGGTAGATGGTTTTTTATTACGGCTAACAACTTCTATTTAGTTTCCAATTCTTCCCCTGGTCCCACCTTGAGGGGACTGAGCAAGCGACTGTGGTGCTGAGCAGCCGGCAGGGCTGCGCTGCAGCGTGAAGCCCAGTGGGGCCCAACCCAGACTCATCAAGTCCTTAGAGCTGGAAGGGACCTTTAGGGGCTGTCTAGGCCAGCTCCCCTGCAGTGAATGGGGACATCCTCAGCTCCATCGCGTTGCTCAGAGCATGGTCCGGCCTGGCCTTGAGTATCTCCAGTGCCGAGCAGAGAGGCAGGATCACCTCCCTCA
Source organism: Alectoris magna (assembly GCA_030625065.1). NCBI lineage: Eukaryota > Metazoa > Chordata > Aves > Galliformes > Phasianidae > Alectoris > Alectoris magna. The sequence goes on from CM060560.1 coordinate 117,349,467, forward strand.
CCCTGCTGGCCAGGGCGACCCTGCTGAGGGCCTCTTATCCAAACAGAATAGCCCTACAACACGGTTTCTAGTCCATAATGCTATATCGATACTATTTGGGACGTTTAAGAACTATTACAGTTTTGCAAGCAAGAATGAATCCCATAATTCAGCAACTATGTTTCTAAAACATGCTACTAACATATAAGGTATTTCTACTTGTAAGCATCAGCTATTTCTAAGGACAAGTTACAAAATACAAATACGTTGTGCTCTCCTTCTTCAGATCAATTTCCCCTTTTCAATATCTAGTGCAGAAACAACATTCCATTCTTACATCACTGATGCAGTTACATCATAAAGTTGGGTCAGGCAGAACCTGCCCTTTGTGAAGTCATGCTGGTTATCCTATACTATCTTCCTCACTTCCATGTGCCTTAGCACAGCTTCTAGGAGGGTCTGCTCAATGGTATTCCACAGCGTTGAGGTGCAGACAAGTAAGAAGTTTCCTGATTCACTGTACGATATCCACTGAGTCACAGCCTGAAACATTCTTAACGTTCTTGTCCATTCATTCTTAACATACCTGTTAAGCAATGGGCATGAAAATAAGTGGTTTTTTAGATTTTTTTTTTTTTTTTTTTGGCACACGAGGGAATTGAGCTGACAGCCATGTCTTCTCAGGGCTCTTTCCAGTCCCTTGAGTAGTCAACTCCCTAATGCTCAGGGGCCTCAAATAGATGGCCGAAACTGCAAGCCCTCAATAACTTGTACTATAGACTCATGTTTCCCAGATAAACTGGCAAAATGCAATTAATAATCAACCACCATCCCTTACAGGAAAAGGGAGCCGGCAGAAGACGGGAGCACTGGCAGAGGGTGAGGCCGTCGTCGGAGGATGGGAGCGCCGGTGGAGGATGGAGGTAGCACGCCGGGGGGGAAGGGAAGAGGAAGCGGCAGAAAGAGAGAGCACGCTGGTGGGAGGGGAAGAGGAAGCGTCAGAAGGAGGAAGCGGGACGGAGGGTGCCGCGGGAGCGCGCCGAGGGAGCGCGGCGCGGGACGGGGGTGCCGCGGGAGCGCACCGAGGGAGCGCGGCGCGGGACGGGGGTGCCGCGGGAGCGCGCCGAGGGAGCGCGGCGCGGGACGGGGGTGCCGCGGGAGCGCGCCGAGGGAGCGCGGCGCGGGACGGGGGTGCCGCGGGACCGCGCCGAGGGAGCGCGGCGCGGGACGGGGGTGCCGCGGGAGCGCGCCGAGGGAGCGCGGCGCGGGACGGGGGGGCAGATGGAGCGCGGCGCGGGACGTGGGGGCAGATGGAGCGCGGCGCGGGACGGGGGTGCCGCGGGAGCGCGCCGAGGGAGCGCGGCGCGGGACGGGGGGGCCGCGGGAGCGCGCCGAGGGAGTTCGCCGCGGGACGGGGTCGCGGGAGCGCGTCGAGGGAGAGCGGCGCGGGACGTGGGGGCCGAGGGAGCGCGGCGCGGGACGTGGGGGCAGATGGAGCGCGGCGCGGGACGGAGGGACCGGGGCAGGCCGCCGCGGGACGGACGGGCCGAGGCAGGGCGTCGCGGGACGAGCGCCGGCGGAGGTTAGAAGTAGGGTAGCGCGCCGGCGGAGGTTAGAAGTAGGGTAGCGCGCCGGCGGAGGTTAGAAGTAGTGTAGCGCGCCGGCGGAGGTTAGAGGAAAGGTAGCGCGCCGGCGGAGGTTAGAGGAAAGGTAGCGCGCCGGCGGAGGTTAGGGGTAGGGTAGCGCGCCGGCGGAGGTTAGGGGTAGGGTAGCGCGCCGGCGGAGTTTAGAGGAAAGGTAGCGCGCCGGCGGAGGTTAGAAGTAGGGTAGCGCGCCGGCGGAGGTTAGGGGTAGGGTAGCGCGCCGGCGGAGGTTAGAGGAAAGGTAGCGCGCCGGCGGAGGTTAGAGGAAAGGTAGCGCGCCGGCGGAGGTTAGAAGTAGGGTAGCGCGCCGGCGGAGGTTAGGGGTAGGGTAGCGCGCCGGCGGAGGTTAGAGGAAAGGTAGCGCGCCGGCGGAGGTTAGAAGTAGGGTAGCGCGCCGGCGGAGGTTAGAGGAAAGGTAGCGCGCCGGGGGAGGTTAGAAGTAGGGTAGCGCGCCGGCGGAGGTTAGAAGTAGGGTAGCGCGCCGGCGGAGGTTAGAAGTAGGGTAGCGCGCCGGCGGAGGTTAGAAGTAGGGTAGCGCGCCGGCGGAGGTTAGAGGAAGGGTAGCGCGCCGGCGGAGGTTAGAGGAAAGGTAGCGCGCCGGCGGAGGTTAGAGGAAAGGTAGCGCGCCGGCGGAGGTTAGAGGAAAGGTAGCGCGCCGGCGGAGGTTAGGGGTAGGGTAGCGCGCCGGTTGAGGTTAGGGGTAGGGTAGCGCGCCGGCGGAGGTTAGAAGTAGGGTAGCGCGCCGGCGGAGGTTAGAAGTAGGGTAGCGCGCCGGCGGAGGTTAGAGGAAAGGTAGCGCGCCGGCGGAGGTTAGAGGAAAGGTAGCGCGCCGGCGGAGGTTAGAAGTAGGGTAGCGCGCCGGCGGAGGTTAGGGGTAGGGTAGCGCGCCGGCGGAGGTTAGAGGAAAGGTAGCGCGCCGGCGGAGGTTAGAGGAAAGGTAGCGCGCCGGCGGAGGTTAGAAGTAGGGTAGCGCGCCGGCGGAGGTTAGAGGAAAGGTAGCGCGCCGGGGGAGGTTAGAAGTAGGGTAGCGCGCCGGCGGAGGTTAGAAGTAGGGTAGCGCGCCGGCGGAGGTTAGAAGTAGGGTAGCGCGCCGGCGGAGGTTAGAGGAAGGGTAGCGCGCCGGCGGAGGTTAGAGGAAAGGTAGCGCGCCGGCGGAGGTTAGAGGAAAGGTAGCGCGCCGGCGGAGGTTAGAGGAAAGGTAGCGCGCCGGCGGAGGTTAGGGGTAGGGTAGCGCGCCGGTTGAGGTTAGGGGTAGGGTAGCGCGCCGGCGGAGGTTAGAAGTAGGGTAGCGCGCCGGCGGAGGTTAGAAGTAGGGTAGCGCGCCGGCGGAGGTTAGAGGAAAGGTAGCGCGCCGGCGGAGGTTAGAGGAAAGGTAGCGCGCCGGCGGAGGTTAGGGGTAGGGTAGCGCGCCGGCGGAGGTTAGGGGTAGGGTAGCGCGCCGGCGGAGGTTAGAGGAAAGGTAGCGCGCCGGCGGAGGTTAGAGGAAAGGTAGCGCGCCGGCGGAGGTTAGGGGTAGGGTAGCGCGCCGGCGGAGGTTAGAGGAAAGGTAGCGCGCCGGCGGAGGTTAGAAGTAGGGTAGCGCGCCGGCGGAGGTTAGAAGTAGGGTAGCGCGCCGGCGGAGGTTAGAGGAAAGGTAGCGCGCCGGCGGAGGTTAGAGGAAAGGTAGCGCGCCGGCGGAGGTTAGAAGTAGGGTAGCGCGCCGGCGGAGGTTAGAGGAAGGGTAGCGCGCCGGCGGAGGTTAGAGGAAAGGTAGCGCGCCGGCGGAGGTTAGGGGTAGGGACGTGGGGACGTGGACGTGGACGGCGCGGGACGTGGGGGCAGATGGAGCGCGGCGCGGGACGGAGGGACCGGGGCAGGCCGCCACGGGACGGACGGGCCGAGGCAGGGCGCCGCGGGGCGAGCGGCGGCGGAGGTTAGAAGTAGGGAAGCGCGCCGGCGGAGGTTAGGGGTAGGGTAGCGCGCCGGCGGAGGTTAGAGGAAAGGTAGCGCGCCGGCGGAGGTTAGGGGTAGGGTAGCGCGCCGGCGGAGGTTAGAGGAAAGGTAGCGCGCCGGCGGAGGTTAGAGGAAAGGTAGCGCGCCGGCGGAGGTTAGAGGAAAGGTAGCGCGCCGGCGGAGGTTAGAGGAAAGGTAGCGCGCCGGCGGAGGTTAGAGGAAAGGTAGCGCGCCGGCGGAGGTTAGAGGAAAGGTAGCGCTCGCTTCTCTGCTTCACGATTGCGCTTCCTAAGCACTCATTCCTACCTCAGACAGCCATCCAACATGCTGTCCAGGACACTGCAGAGGGGGAAAAATAGGCTTTGTAGAAACTTTGTAGGAAACACAGTTTTGTTTTGTGTTTTTTTTCTCTAAGATTCTTCTGAGACGCTACTTGATAACCTGAGCTGGCAAGCTTGCTGTCCTGAAAAGAGCCACTCTCCCTTTTCCTCTTTAGTTCCAGGGTTCGGCTGAAGCTTGTGACAAATAGCTGTTAATTGTGAATTAACTGTACTGCACAGCCCCCGGGAGGGAAGGAGGCCCAAGCCTGGCAGCTGCTCCCTTCATCTCTTCCCCGCAGCCTGTGCTGGAAGTCTGGAAGTCCACTTCTCTGCAGCTAGTGAAGGCATTGCAAGTTAGACCTGGAGTCACACACGCTCTTTCTCCAAGCTGCCTTTCCACGCCTGCCTTGTACCTTCTTGCTCCTCTGGCCCAGAGAATTGGTAGCTCTGAAGTGAATGACTTGTGTTTCCTGCACCTTGAAGGAATGTTTCCGAGGCACTGTACTTACATAATTGTCTAAGAATTGAAATATAGAAGTATATATGCATTTTAATGCATCTACCTGCTCGTTATTAGCGTGATACGTTGTATTCTGAGTCTTGCACCTGCTCAGAGCACAGCTGTCTCAGTGCTGGAGCGGGTGTCTCTAAGCCCAGCCCAAAGATGAGATAGCACTGTGGGAGGACTGGAAAACACGGAATTTTCTTCAGCTCTGGACGGCTCGCAGGCTCCTTAGATAACAAACACTAAGTCAAATGCTAAACAAGCACCGTATGTAGCTGTATCAGAATCTAGGCTTTCTCATTAAAATTTATGATTTTGCAGACCCAGAACGGCCCCACAGAATGAGCAGCCACACTTGAATTTGCCCAGCACGGTACTGACTGCGCCCATTCAGGACAACCGTTACAGAGACCCATGAAGACAAACATTTCTCCATCCAGTAGATCTGTTTCTTAAACTTCATCTATCCATCTGCATCACTGGAGGCATAGCTTCACCTCTGCGGCAGGCTCAAAGTACAAGCCTGAAACAGAGTTTTGCCTGCAGGGTTCAGTAAGGGCTGTGCATGGGCTGGGCTCAGAAAGACGGGAGTGGCGCTGCTGCATTGAATTCCTAAGATGGCTCTGACAGTTATGCCAGCGTTTTCATTCAAAGGCACAAAATAAGTTGTGCCTGCGGAAATGTGTGGAGAAACCTCTGAAGAATAACTTTGATAGCCCTCAGTATGGTAACTTGTAGATATTAAAATTTAATCGTCACGTCTTATACTATAGCTGTATGGACTTCTGGGAGTGCAGGGCAATATGCTTCTCCCTCAATTTTAGTGCAGAGGCTGTTGCAGCAATCATAGGACCTTAGAATCACAGAATGACTCAGGCTGGAAGGCATCTTAAAGCCCATCCAGTTTCAAAGCCCTGCTGTGGGCAGGGCTGCCACCAAGCAGCTCAGGCTGCCCAGGGCTCCATCCAACCTGGCCTTGAGCGCCTCCAGGGATGGGGCACTGTGTAAAAAGTCAGCTGCCCTCCTCCTTGTAAGCTTGCTTTAAGTACTGGAAGGCCACAGTGAGGTCTCCCTGGAGCCTTCTCCAATGCAATGCGGGATCGCTGGCTATCAGCTTACCCTAGCATAAAACAATGCTTACGTGAACAAACTCACGTGCCAAATGCTGAAAATGGTTGATGATTGTTATGGTTCAAGCTTTTTTTTACCAGCAGTCCAACTCTTGATGCCTGCAAGAGTTGCTAGAGTGCATAGCTACCACTTAGCACTTGGTCCCATGTGCGAGGCTGCTTAAAATTCTAACAGAGCATACTTAGCATAAAAAATATGGATTCACATTTTTATTTTGTCCTTTTTTCAAAGGCAGATAATAAACTGTAGAACAACAACGCTGTCTGTGTCTTTTGATACACTTACGAAATTTAAGTAAGGTTTTGCAACATCCACGATAAATTGATCAACCCATTAATGTATTACTCATCTTTTGGGTACTTGCTCACCCCTTGGCTACTCAGCAACACATCTCTAAAAGTACTATTTCTGAAAAGGCAACGTTTCCTTTCAAGTTCAAACTGCCACAGAAAAGTTTCCTCTTCCTCTTCCACAGCATCCAAATTCATCCTTCTTTTTTCCCCTCTTTCTCAAAGTGAATCACCCACTCTTCAGGATGGGCACTAGTTTGTTTTATTATGATGACATCTACCATTTTAAATGGAATAGTTCTGGGATAGGCTCTTACAAAAGGACAAAAGATTCTCAGCTTCTCTTACAAAGAGGGGTGCACATTTTGTTCAGGTTCCAAGCTGATTCATGGAATATACTTTACTGGCCACAAAAATAAGAAGGATGAAAACAAAGATACGTATAAGGTGAACGTCTTTGCTTTAAATGCAAACTAAATTTCCCACAGCATGGAAATCCTTCTTCATAACATTAAAACAACAACAGAAATCATGTTTTCTCCTGAGAATTTCAATGAAAAAATTAAGCAGGCTTACCTCTTTGTCTGCCTTTATGAGATAATAAAGTATCAGAAATAAGGGGTCCATCGGTGTAACAAAGAGCAGGCGCCCACCTAAGGGACAGATATAGAAAAGGGACGTTAGTACTGCTAGACACAGAGCTACTACTGGATCTGTTTTTTAGGATGCTTTTCAGGAGTGTGGGCGAGAAGAGAGGATTTTTTTTTTTTCACATTAAGCATTCCAGTATTTCACTAAAATGGGCAGGAAAACACTATTTGTGATTTTATATTAAAAATACAGAGAGCTCAATTCTCAACCCTGCCAAATGAAAGCACAAGCTCTGTTGCTTCTCACTTGAAGCACTATGTTTTCCCTTTTCAGCGATATATTAAAAACAACAAAATTAAAGCTGCCCTCTATCGGCAGATTTGAGTGTAATAGAACCTTGCTTTGAGATACTGGATAAATACCCAGCATACTGTGCTCCAAACACTGGGCAAGTCAATGCCAGTTCAGAAAATATGTCAGTGAGTGCCTCATTCAAAATTACACCATCATTTCAGAATGATGGCTTACTCGTGCCTTCTGCACAATTGTAGATAATTTGAAACAACGTAACATTAAGGATTTTTACTAATTAGATAAAAATATTGACAAGAACATGACATTAGTTAGCAAACCGAAAGCAAATAAATTTAATTTTTTCTGTTTCAATTCACATGATTAAGATAATTAAATCAAGAAAATCCCACTGGAACAGCTTTAAAACTAACTAAAAACAGGGTGGCAACAAAGTGGTCTGGTCAAAGTCGACAATCTGTCTGTGAAACTGAGATCATGCAGTGTGTGCAATCTCTACAATCTGTATAGCCAAGTTAGCTTGGGGATCCGGTTCACATTTATTTCTAAGCCAATTTCAATTTTTCTGTCCAGAGGGAGTATCAAGGGCACGGCTATTTGTTACAGGACTACTTCTACAGTTTCTGACAAGCCTCAAGGATATTAAATGACGTATAGGCTGGAGCAGAGTGAGCTCTTACACTGTACTTTGCTGTCTTCCTTCTAAAATCCAGTACCCAAAATCTAAGCCTAAAAGTACCAGCCTCGAAACACGGCTCTAGTGCTCAGTGTCAATCAAATGAAAGAAAATAAATATAAGGCACCAAAATGATACAGATCAGCCCAAGCAAGGAAAACCAAGGCATTCTGGGCCAAAATATTTCTTCAAGTATGGCACTGCCAGGTCCCTGGAAGAATACTACCCAGGCTATTAGCAAAGAAAGTACCAAGACTACTTATTCACAGACCTGCAAGTTTTGATAATAAGACTGGAGGAAAAAAAAATGCTAGCCCCTTTCTTAAAGCTTCCATCTTTATCTCCAGGAAAAAGTATTTTAATTTGTTCTATGGAGTTCTGACTCACTGTAGATGTATGAAGACCTTGGAGAATCATGAAACGGCTTGGGTTGGAAGGGACCTTTAAGATCTGGTCATCTAGTTCCAACCTTCCTGCTAAAGGCAGGGACACCTCCCTCCAGACCAGGTTGCTCAAAGCCCCATCCAGCCTGGCCTTGAATGCTTCCAGGGAGGGGGCATCCACAGTCTCTCTCGGCAACCTGTTCCAGTGTCTCATCATCCTCACAATAAAGAATGTCTTCCTAATATCTTGTCCAAACCTACCCTCCTCCACTTAAAAGCCATTCCCCCTTGTCCCGTTGCTCCATGCCTTCATAGAAAGTCCCTTCCTAGCTTTCCTGTAGGTCCCTTCAGGTACTGGAAGACCGTTATATGGTCCCCCCCCCCCCCAGAGCCTTCTCTTCTCCAGGCTGAACAGCCCCAGCTCTCTCAGCCTGTCCTTGTAAGGAAAGTGCTCCAGCCCTCCGATCATCTTTGTGGCCCTCCTCCGGACCTCCTCCAACAGCTCCACGTCCTTCCTGTGTTGGGGGCCCCAGAACTGCGTGCAGTACTGCAGATGGGATCTCATGAGAGCAGAGTAGAGGGGTAAAATCACCTCCCTTGACCTGCTGGTCATGCTTCTCTTGATGCAACCCGGGATACGGTTGGCCTTCTGGGCTGCAAGAGCACATTGCTGGCCCATGTTGAACCTTTCATCAACCGACACCCCCAAATCCTTCTCCTCAGGGCTGCTCTCAAGCCATTCTCCACCCAAGCTGTACCTGTGCTTGGGACTGCCTCAACCCAGATGCAGGACCTTGCACTTGGCCTTGTTGAACTACATGAGGCTGGCACTGGCCCACCTCTCAAGCCCATCCAGGTCCCTCTGGGTGGCATACTTTTCCCCTAGTGTGACAACTGCACCACTCAGCTTGGTGTCGTCCACAGGTGTGCTGAGATTATACTTGATCCCACTGCCCATGGTGCCTACAAAGATGTTAAATAACACTGGTCCCAGCACTGATCCCCATGGATCGCCACTCGTCACCATCTCCACTTGGACACTGGGACACTGACTGCAACTCTGAGAGTGCAACCATCCAGCCAATTCCTTATCCATTTTTCTTCCATTTGCCAACCAGTATGTTGTGCAGAACAGTGTCAAACACTTTGCACAAGTCCGGGTAGATTATGTCAGTTGCTCTTCCTTTATCCACTGATGCTGCAACTCCATCATAAAAGGCCACCAAGTTTGTCTGGCATGACTTGCCCTTGGTGAAGCCACGTTAGTTACCATCAATCACCTCAATTTCATTTTCCATATGCCTCTCTGTAGAGTCTTCAGGAGGATCTCTTCCGTCATCTTGACAGGCACAGAAGTGAGAGTGTAGTTTCCTGGATCTTCTTTTTTTCCCTTCTTGAATATGGGGGTTATGTTTCCCCTTTTCCAGTCAGTGGGAACTTCACCAGACTGCCACAAACTTTCAAAACATGACGCACAGTGGCTTGGCAACTTCATCTGCTGGTTCCCTTGGAATCCGTGGATGGATCTCATTGGGTCCCATAGACTTGTTCACCTTCAGTCTTCAGATGGTCTCGAACCTGATCTTCACTGATAGGGCTTTATCCCATGTCACCCTGCCAAGCAGTTCCCTGAATAGTTTGAAGTCTGCTCTCCTGAAGTCCAGAGTAGTAGGCTTGCAGCCTACTCTCCTTGACATCCTAAGGATCTTGGACTCCACCATTCTGTGGTCACTGCAGCCAAGGCTGCCCTTGAACTTCACATTACTTACCAGTTCCTCCTGGTTGGTGAGGACAAGTTCCAGCACAGTACTTCTTCTGTGGGTTCCTGTACCACTTAGAAGAAGTAATCATCATCAACACATTCCAGCAGCCTCTTTGATTTCTGGTGCCCTGCTGTGTTGCCCCTCCAACAGATACCAGGGTAGTTGAACACCCCCACAAGGACCATGTTTTGTGAATGTGAAGCTGCTTCTAACTGTCTACAGAGGGTCTCATCCCTAGTGGTCTTCCTGGTTGAGCCACCTGTTTCAGACCCACACTACGATGTGTCTTTCCCCCGCCTTCCCTTTAACCTTAACCCACTGTCAGCACCTCATCTATCCCCAGGCAGAGCTCCATGAACTCCAGCTTGTTGTTGATGTAGAGGGCAACACCTCCCCTCCCTTCTCCGCTGCCTGTCTTTCCTGAAGAGTTTATACCTGTCTATTCCTACATTCCATTTGTTTCCTTCTTGGCAGATAATGAGATGATTTGCTTTAATTGCAAACACACAGCTTTTCTGTGTTGTCCATTGCCTGACTATTTCAGAGATTTCAGCCCAATTCCATTCAGGAAAAAAATTTCCACCTTTTATATTTAAAAAAAAAAAAAAAAAAGGCAATTACTCCTTAAAATCACTGTTTCCCAAGGGTGAAAGCAGAGGCTAAAAATGGAGAGGGAGAATACAGAGTGGACATAATTGGGAGCAGGGAGCAGACTCAGTCTTTTGGCTCACCCCCAGAGGGAATAAGGAAAAGCTCATACGCATACTACTTGCTTACTCATATGTACACCTGCAAAGTACATTTAAATGTTAACACCCATTTGGGATATTGCCATTAAAGAAGGTATGTAACTGGTGGGGTCACTTCGTTTATTTTACTATTATAAACGGTCTTTTTTCTAGTCACAAACAGACAAAAAGGACATGCCTTCATCTCCTGAACGGATCCTAATTCCATAGTCTACGGAAATCCTGGGAGCAAAACACTACACCAAGGACATCCTTACTGAGAAAGGATTGTTAAAGCCATCACAAGTGGTTACACAAACTTCTTTCTCATTTTCAGAAAGATGAGCTAGAATCAGAGACTATGATGCTACAGGTGAGGTCACTTAGACACAGCACTGAAATGGCACCTTCAGACAGCAGGCTTATCCCGCAGCACTTACAGAGAAGACTGCAGAGGTAATGAAAAGAAAACCAGATCAAACCACACTCCAGTGCTTGGAGTTCTGCTTAGCATTGCTCTGCTTAGCTAGCTCAGGCTTTCCAGACCTTCTTTCCTTCTATAGGATAAGAAATATTTTATGTACACCAAGGACTTTCTGGTCTGACTGACAAGGAAAGCTAAGTATTTTATGGCACTTCAGTTTAAACACAACTGAACGACTCCCCCACCCCAACATACCCTTCCTCAAAGACAAATGAGCATCTGTCTAATTGAAGTTGCCAAAGGCAGCCTTTTCAAAAGAGACCGACCACAAAGCCCCTAGCCCTGCTTAAATCCAGATGGCAAATGAGTGTGTCAGAAGGTGGGGATGTGATACAGCATGCCTCAAACAACTAAGAGAAACACCTGTAAATTTAATAGAAGAAAGAGAAAAGGTCTCTTTGTATGAACATTAGTTACGGTTAAGGGAAGGATACATAACATTACTCACCTTGTTGAACAGTCTCCCCTATAAACCAGGAACGATATTCCTCATGAAAAGCTTTTACTTCAAACAGCTGCTGTGCACCACTATTGAATAAGTAAAGAGTTGCTTCCCCTGTTGAAAAAGAAATCTGGTTGGTGTTGTAAGCTTTCACAAAAATCAAAAGAATACCCAGTACATCTGAAGAATGTGCCTTCTATACATACACACACAAACATACGCACATTCTACGTAAACTCACTACAAAGAAAACTCAGACAAAGAAAACCATCGTATACAGATGTTTGTTTACCAGCTCTATAAACCAAACTGAATTTGAATCAACAAAGAAGATGTGTGAATAGTTCATCTTACAACACAAAGCCTTTGATCCAAACCCAAATCAAAATCACACAAGAAATTACTTTTTGTCTGTACTGAAGGGGGAAGGTGGAAACCCGGAAAATTTCCTTCTCTCATGTTCAGCTACTTGAGTCTGCGGGCGGGATTAGTCCTGTCATCCTCAAGAGGCAACATCAGCTACGGCAACCCTGCTCAAAATATACAACTTGCAAACTTAAAGACCACGAGCTAGCTCAAAAAAGTATCAGTGCAAGCCCTTAAAAGCTGATGTCAGCACTGCTGTTTTCAGCCTGGACAGATCCCCTGCTCTTACTGAAGGAAGGTCAGCTAAAACGGGCAGATGCATCTTTTCCCAAAAATGACTGATGATGCTTTTTTTCCTCCTTTATCCAAATGCTGGCAGGATGTTTAGCCTCACCTAAGGTTACAGATTCAGTTCTCTGACAATAACGTTTCTTTTGGATGTGGGAGGAATGAACAGCAGATACTACGGAGAGCAGAGATATCCATCATCACCATGTCATTCTCAACAAGGGTCTATCTACATCATAGTTTGATCAGCACCAGACATCAAGACTAAATCACAGAAGTTGCACGACTTAAGACTCCTACCAGTGAGTGTTCCAGCCAAACACGGTGGAGAACAAGGAAAAGTTGTGAAAAGGACCGTTTCTAATGCTTAACTTCAGCTCCTTGTTATATCTGCTTACATTAAAAGGACAAGCACCACAGGTTATCAACCCTATCATTAGAGACATTCTCCAGCGGACAGAGAGAGAACCTAGGCAGCTTTGCTCCTGATTTTATCACTTCATTTAGCTGCTTAAGTCTGTAGCATAAGTACTCCCCTTGCTTTAGTTCAGAACTCTGAAAAATGCTTTTCGCAGTACTTCTGAACTACAAGCTGTAACTCTAGTTTGTAGTCTTTGTACAGGACAGAAACGTTGTCCTTTTTAGCTGCCTATAAAAAGGATCATGAATACTTTCATTAAATAAAGTGGTTAGCACGAATCTCTGTTGTATGTTGAATCTTTCAGTGGCTATTTATACAATATTTGTCAACAATTTGTCTGTTACACCCAAGCATAAGCAAAAGACATTATCAGGAGTTCTCAGTCCACCCATTTTCAAATACTATGCTTATATGCTACGTCACTGAAAGTTCATTTTCTTCAAGTTGAATAGATCCCTTCTTCCATAGCTAAAACCTGAGCAAACAAAAAATATCATGCTGATATTTATGATGAAATGAGTATACCATGTATTAAAGTGTACCTGAAGACTTCAGTTACAAACACATAAATAACAATAGTGAATTTCAAAATAAAAACGCATAACTTAGAAATCAAATGAGATGGCGAAAAAGGGAAAAAAGCATGAACTGTGTCTTTACACAAAAAAACGTTAACCCTAACCAAGGCTTGCTGCTAGTTTCTATTCCAGTATCTCATACTGCAAACATTATATTACTCAAACATTAAGAAGAAATAATAAGAAATAATGTTTGCACAGCATTAACTATCTGGCATCAACAACAGTATCTTTGGCACGTAAGACTTACGTTATCATCACTATTTCAGCTTACAAAATACGAACAGTTTGGTGGTGGAGGGAATCAACCAAAGCATTAACAGGCTCATGTCACAATTCCAAAACTTGCCTGTGCTTGGACTGCGTAGTTTTGTAAACATAGGTTCACTGTCAGGTGTCTTTGGGGGGTCGGTAGCAGCCTCTGTGGAAGGAAAGGAAAAAGTTATGAACTTGTGAACTGAGAAGCATTTCACTTTCTGCCATGCTTCTCCAAGACATTAAGAATGAATTGGATTGACACTATTTGAAAGCTCACATATTTTCCGTCTAAAAAGTTATATGCCTCAGCCCAAATCCATACTACCTGATCAAGGTACCTCAATTGTGATTCCAGACTTCTGGCACACTCTATTTGCCACAGAAAAGATATGCACCTGGGGATGATTTAGATTTAAAAAACAACTTCCCCTCACAGAGCCTCAAGCAACGGTACTTCTAAGTTTGATACCTCAGTTAGGAGAAATGAACTGATGTGTCGACCTAATTAGTCTCAAAGATGATTGGAACGCTTTGGTAAATTAGGCAAAGGGGATGTGGATTAGGCAAAGCGCATGTTAAAAACGCACAAGGTAAAACATTTGTAGGAAGAAACAGTGGTCTTCTGAAGCATTCAGGAATTTTCAGATTATTCAGCTATATGAGGCAGGAATTGTCTGAGCGGTTGTTACTTATGTGAAAAATATGCACACTTGTTTATCTGTTGTATATAATCTTGAAAAACAAAGAGTGCATTTAACTCTCCACACAGGAAAAAGAGGCTGAGAAAATACAGCACTTATGGCTTAGCCTCCCGATGGTTGTTCTTTTTTCTGTGTATTTAAGAAAAAAAAAAAGACAAAAAACAGAGCTGCAAAAGTACAATTTCTATGTGAAATTAAAACAAAAAAAAAAAAAGGAAACAGCTCCCATAAGGACGCTTACTGAAGCTTGAAAACCATCCTTAAGGATCCCCAGTTAATTATATTCTATCCAAGTTCTCTTTGTAGAGAAAGTCTACTTATATTTATGAAAACAACCTCCCACATCTGAGTGAGGAGCAACATGACAGCATCATCCTTCTTAGCTTGCAGACTGCCAGTTCTGTCCCAGTTCCTTTCATAAAGGCATTCATCAGGGCAAGGAAAATAACTAAAGCATTTCACATCCACAGCTAGCATCCAGACCCTGGAGAACAGGCTGACAGGGACCCGGCTGCTGCTTGGGTTGGTGGGCTGCTGCTGAAAGAGGCGAGAAGCAGCAGAGGTGGGCTGCACAACTACTCCCAGCGGAGGCTGCTGGAGGGAACAGAAGTGTGACACCGTCCTTCCCTTTTTGGTAGTATCCAGGTTTAATGACACAGAGACTACATAGATCTTTTCTGTGAAACACGAGGAAGTAGGAAGCTCAAATGCATTCAGAAATAGCCACCCCCTAACTGAAAGCTGCTCCCCAACACCTCAGGAAAGGACAGGTGGGTGGACTTCTCACAGGCCGTTCTCAGGTACCTCAGTGGCTAAGAAAAACCCAAAGCACAAGACCAACAACTTTCACCTTTCGCATCTACTCCTGGGTATTCAGCTGTGCCCCACACAGAAATTGCCCAGATGAAACCATAAGCAGGGCTTAAAAAGCACGTCTTCTTTTGTTTGTTTGTTTTTCAAGTGCATTCTGCTGTAAAATATTGGAAGATAACGGTTCTTAAGGGCGTTTGAAGAATTGACAGCCATTTTCTTCCCCTGAATTTTCAGCTGAGTCTTCAGGTAGCTTGAAAAAGTACTTGAAAAAGTTTCGATATAAGTCAGGAGGTCTTTAATGGAAAAAAAAAAGTCCATATTTGCTAACCAGACTTACTTCATATGCTGCTGTATAAACACACACGGATGTCAAGCTACATTTGTCCTGGCAAAGGAGAACTTCAAATTCCTATAGCTGTGTATATTTCATTTTTTGACCACAGTTTAAAATTGCTGTATTTTTTGTTTCTTTTTAAAACGCTGCCATGATTAATGACAGCGAAAGAAACACACTGCACCTGTTTACTTTGATGTGTTTCATAGGAACTTGTGAAAATATACACACCAAATACGAGCTTCAAAATTTAAAACACAAAGCAAAGCAAAACAAAACAAAAAACAAGGGAATTTTTAGTGCTCACTTGCTCTGCTTTCTTCGTGCGTAGATTTATGAACGCTGGGAACACATCCAGCTGAGCCCTAGCTGCATCTTGTAGAACGTGAACAATTAAGCAGGCAACCCTTCCTCATGTGGCTGTTTTCAATGAAGTCTGCATCTTTATTTAGTTGACGTGTTCACTCCCCAACTTTCCAACACCAAGTGCATGTTCCATCCTTGCTGGGATGCCCGCACGTAGGGAGCTCAGCTACAAAGCCATGGGCTGCAGTGCTGACCCCTCATCTCACATGGCACCCCCCAGACGGGACACACAAAGGGAAAGAGGGGGCAAGGGAGAAATGCTTTCTCCCAGCTTCTTGTACCTTGGGTCTCTTATACTATATATTATATTATATATATAAAATCATATTTATTATATAATATATATTATTACTATATATATTTTATGATATATATATTATAATATATTATATTATTATATTATATTAAAAGGGCACTTAGTGAAATGCTTCCTTGCCCTGTGTCTTGGAGAGTGAAACAGGACGTGTTCAAACATCACCCTTAACACTAAAACCTTTCGCGGCATGTGAAATTAAAGCCTTAAAATCTGACAGCCACGTTTACAGCCCACGTACAGCGCAGAGCTCCCACAGAATCGTTTTGAGTTGTGAAGAATCCCTAAAGGCCATCTGGTCCAGCTTCCCTGCAATGAACAGGGACACCTCCAGCCTACTCCTGGAGCCCCGCCCAGCCTGACCCTGAATGTCTCCAGGGATGAGGCATCCACCACCTCTGGGCAACCCGTGCCAGTGCCTCACCACTCCTACTGCAAAAAAAGCTTTTCCTTATTCTAAATCTCCCCCCTCTTAGTTTGAAACCATTTCCCCGTGTCATGCCACAGCAGACCCTGCTGCCTGTCCCCTTCCTCCTTACACCCCTCTTTAGGCACTGGCAGGCCGCTCTCAGCTCTCCTGAGCTCTCAGCCTGTCTTCTTAGGAGACCTACGGGCCTTCCTGCTCTGCTTCACAAGTATAGACACCTCACTGCCGATGAGAATGAAAGTTTCCCAAGGAGCTTGTTCATAAAACTGAGGCTAAGGGTACTAACTCCTTTCCTCAATAAACAAATAAAAAAAACCCAACAAACTGCCTGAAGGCGAGGCAGGCAGGGGGGCGGTGCCGAGGCTCCATCAGAACGGTGACCACTCCTCACCTCCTCTTTCCGCTGCTCACGGCATTGCCCGTGAACTGGGACGGCCCTACCACCACAGGTAACAAAGCACCTCGGTTTCGGTGCGGTGCGGAACACTGGGGGTCCTGTCGGGACTTCGTCTGGGGCTGTGTCACAGAACCAGGGCCGGCTGCACGCCGCAAGGCGCTCGCCTCCTGCCGAGCTCCGTCAGCGGGACGGGGCGGACGAGAGAGCGGCGCTGCGGATCAGCCCGTCCCGCCTCGGGGCCCCGCGGGGCTACCTGGTGCAATGAGCACCCACTGGTCAGGGTGCGCGCCCGCGGGCCGCTGCTCCGCGCTGCGCATACTCCTCCGGCCTCGCCGGCCGCTCCCGCCGCCGCTCCCACCGCCTCCGCAACACGGCGGCGGGGCGGGGCCGGGCCGAGCAGAAGCGGGAAAAGGCACCACGCGCCCCTCCACACGCGCGCCGCAGAGCCCCGCGCGAGGCGGCAGGACGGCTCCACCCCGCGGGACGCAGAGGGGGGCGGGGAGCTGCGGCAGCTGCGGCGGCGCTGCTGCGACTCTGCGTCACCCGCTCTCTCCCCCCTCGTGCTTGAGGAGAATGGAACGAGCCGCTGAAGGCGGGGCGGACGGCGGCAGAGCGGCTCGTCGGCCGTGAGGTTCTCGGCGCTCGGGGTGTGTGAGGCAGTGGTGTCCTTCTCTTACCGTTGCCCCATCGCACGTTTTGGTTGTGGAGGGCGGTCGGACGGCCATAGCTGCCCCGTGCCTGCTGCTGCCTGTCCCTGCTGAAAGGTTTGTCTTAAGGAGCCGCAGCTCCTCAGTGATGGATGGGACGGGAGCGTCTAACGTGTGAGGAGAGAGCCTGGAGAAGAGAAGGCTTATGAGGGGAACAAGGAAGGTTGCATGAGGTTGCAAGGAAGGTTGCATCTCAGGGGTACCTGCTGGCACCATGGGTGGTGTGATAGATAAGGGTTAAGTTTGTTAAATCAAATCGACACTTAATGATGCTTTCTCAGGTATCCAGGAATGTAAACAGTGTTGTAAAATGTAAATGATGTGTAAACGATGGAAACTAGGAAGCTGCAGGCATTGCGAACTACACATTGCCGGGGCACATAAGCTGCTAAAAAATTAACCAAAGAATAACACTACTGACTCTCACGCCCACAACCATCGGAGACAGAAAAACGAATCCCCAGCAACAACCTACGACCCCCAGCAACAACCTGCGCAGCCGCAAGAATGACTGGAATGTATATAGGAGATAAGACTTGTATAAATACAGAGACAATCCTTTGTTAAAATTGCGACCTTGGCGGAGTGTAGGCTCCCCGGGCGCCCAGCGCCGTTTTGCTCACTTTACCACCTTGCTTAATTAAATAAAGCTATCCCTTTATCAAACTAGATTTTGTCTGGTTTTGTCACGAGAATCTATAACAATTTTGGTGCCGTGACTCGGATCCAGATTCCTTTGCTGCAGGGTTCCCTCGCGACGGGAGGCGCCCTGCCCGCAGTAGCGGGCAGCCCTGAGTTGAGGGTTTCCCTCTGCAAACACTGGATCTCCGAACCCCTCTAAATTTGGAGAGTGAGCAAAAGAACCTGCAGAACCCCATAATCATTTGTGCACAAAGACCGAACGAAGACTCAGGATTGAGTAAGTATTGCGTGGATCCGTTCGGTCGGGGTTGGTTATCCTGGGGTGCGCCTGTATGAGAGGTCTCTAAGAGGCCAAGTGAGAGCGGACCCTTCAGTAGTGCGGTTCTCGTAGCCCGAGAGGGAGCGAGCCACGACCAAGGGGAGCGTGTGTGTGTGTGTAAGAAGGCGCCCCAGAAGATGGGTCAGGGGAAAAGCAAGGCCCCTCTGCCCATGGGTGGTAAGGGAAAGTTGCCCGACATACCGCCAGGAAGTCCGTTAGGGCTAATGATCAAATATTGGAGGGACTCTCCCCGTAGAAAAGGGAAAAGTAAAGAGAAAATGGTACACTACTGTATGGAGATCTGGGGAGGGAAATCCCTAAGAAATCCCCATATAATGTAGCCGGTATTTGGCTCATTTGAAGATTGGATATGTCAAGAATTGAATTTATGGGTAAACAGTAAGCCCCAAGTGGACTCTGAGGAGTCCGAATATGCTGCTCTCTGGTTAGTGCAATCACAGGAGCAGGCCTTTTTATTTAATCTTAAAGAAAAGGGGAAACGAAAAACTGAGGAGGAGGAGGAGGAGGAATACCTTTGGCCACCCCCGTACAACCCCCAGGAACAGGCACCCCCCCTCCCATTAGCGAGCAGTCTTCCCTGCAACTAGAATCTCCTGTGGTAAGGAGAAGCACCCGAAAACGTGATCAGAAGGAAGAAAAGTTATATCCATTAAGGGAGGTGTTAGTCCCAGGTGCGGGTGCCGCGGCCCCCAGGGCTGGGTATGTAGCAGTCCCACTGAATACCAGTGATGTAATAGAGTTTAAGAAAGAAATGGGGAACCTTCTAGAGGATCCCCTAGGAGTTTCTGAAAGGGTAGATCAGTTTCTGGGACCTAATTTATACACTTGGGACAAGATACAGGCGATTCTAGGGATCCTGTTTACAGCAGAGGAGAGAAATATGATTAGGGGAGCAGGAATGAGATTATGGGATCAACAACATGCAGCCGGACCCACGGCTGACCAAAAAAAAAAAAAAAAAAAGAGGCCATTACAGAGACCTAATTGGAATAACCAAGACAAACAAGCTCTAACATGGCCGATTTAAGGTACATTATTATCCAAGGAATTAAAGAGGCGGTACCCAGAGGACAAAACATAAGTAAGGCTCTTAAGGAGGAGTAACAAAAAAAAAATGAGAGCCCCACCATGTGGTTAGAAAGGTTAAGGAAGAGCCTCCAGCTGTACTCTGGGATAGATCCCAGCACCCCGGCTGGGCAGGCTCTGTTAAAAACTCAATTCGTAGCTAAGTCATGGGTGGACATTCATAAGAAACTAGAGAAGTTGGAAGACTGGCAGGGTAGACCTATAGATAAGTTGCTGAGGGAAGCGCAGAAGGTATTCATTAGAAGAGAGGAGGAGAATCAAAAGAAACAAGCCAGGCTCTTGGTAGCTGCAGTAAGAGAAGGACAGAGGGGAGCTGTAAGTGCAGTAAGGAGACCGGTAGGGAAAGAGATTGAGAAATTCCCTGCCAGAGGGTCAAAAGTTGAAGAGAAGAAAGGAAGAAAAGAAGAGAGAGAGTGCTACTATTGTAAAAGGAGAGGCCATCTGAAGAAAGATTGTAGGAAGAGAATAGAGGACGAGAAAATGTTTTTAGAGGATTGGGGGGGGTCAGGGGCTCTATGTGCTGAGGACCCCGGGAAAAAGAGAGCCCTTGATAAAATTAAAAGTGGGTCCTCAGCGACAGGAGGTGATATTTCTTGTAGACACAGGGGCAGAGAGATCAACTGTCCAGACCTTACCTCCTGGGTGTAAAATCACATCTGAAAGCATAAATGTAGTGGGAGCAAAAGGGGAGCCATTTAAAGCTCCAGTCATCAAACATGTAGAAATAGAATCAGAAAGTAGGTATGGCATTGGATCCTTTTTGTTAGTCCCTGAAGCGGATTACAATTTATTAGGCAGAGACTTAATTGTTGAGTTAGGAATAAATCTGGAGGTAGAGGGAAAGGAACTAAAAGTAAAAATATGTGCCCTCACAACCCAGGATGAGGAGAGGATTAATCCAGAGGTCTGGTACACCCCAGATACTGTAGGGAGGCTGGATATTACTCCCTTTGAAGTAACCATCAAAAACCCTGAGATCCCTGTTAGGATCAAACAATACCCCTTATCTCAGGAAGGGAGGCAGGAGTTAAAGCCTGAAATTGAAAGGCTGCTAAAAAGGGGCCTTCTTGAGCCCTGCATGTCCCCATTCAACACTCCCATATTACCCGTAAGAAAACCCGATGGAAGTTACAGACTGGTCCACGACCTCCGGGAACTAAACAAAAGAACGGTGACCAGGTTTCCTGTAGTAACTAACCCCCATACTCTATTAAGCCAATTAAGCCCTGAAAATCAGTGGTACAGTGTTACAGACTTAAAGGATGCCTTTTAGGCCTGCCCCTTAAAGGAAGAATGCAGGGACTATTTTGCATTCGAATGGGTGGACCCGGAGACCCATAGGAAGCAGCAACTTAGATGGACAGTCCTTCCCCAGGGATTCACAGAATCACCTAATTTATTTGGTCAGGCCCTGGAGCAAATTCTCCGAGGTTATAATCTGGGAAAAGGAATCACCCTCGTCCAATATGTAGATGATTTACTACTTGCAGGGGACACCCAGGAGTCTGTGAGAGAAGAAAGTGTAAAATTACTAAACTTTTTGAGTTTACAAGGATTGAAGGTTTCTAAATCAAAGCTACAATTTACCGAAGAGGAGGTAAAATACTTAGGACACTGGATTAGTAAGGGAAGTAAGAAGCTAGACCCTGAAAGAGTAGCGGTTGTACATATAAAGGGACACCAAAAGGGTTTTGATTCAAGAATAAGAGGAAATAATTTAGCTGATGAAGAGGCGAGAAGAGCTGCCTTAATGCCCTTAAGAACAGAACTGACAAGAACAGATACTAACTTTCGAGAGCCTGAATTGAGGTTCACGAATCAGGAAAAGTTACAGCAAATGGGGATATGGGAAAAACATGGGAAGTGGAGACTACCTGATGGAAGGGAAGTGCTCCCAAAAGCAATGGCACTCAGAGTAATGAGGAGATACCGCGATAAATATAGAATACACTGGGGAGTGCAAGCACTATATGATCACTTTGCAATAAATTTTATGTGCATAAGGGCCTATAATGTAGCTAAAAGTATTGTTGGGGGTGCTTAACTTGTCAAAAGATTAACAAACATCAATTAAGAAAAAAAATAAATAAATACACGGGGGAAGGGAAATGACCCATCGCCCATTTGCACAGTTACAGGTAGACTTCACCGAGCTCCCTAAGGTTGGAAGATTTAGATATCTTCTTGTTATGGTGGACCACCTCACATATTTCGTTGAGGCTTTCCCTACGGCTAGAGTAACTGCACACACAGTGGTAAAAATAAATAAATAAATAAATAAAATTTTTTGAAGAAATAATTCCCCGATATGGGGTCATCAAGGCCATTGATTCTGACCAGGGACCTCATTTCACCTCAAAGACGGTATTAGAGGCAGTGATGTTAGTAGGTACTAAATGGGAATACCATACACCATGTCACCCCCAAAGCTCAGGAAAGGTAGAAAGGATGAATGGAGAGATTAAGAAACAACTGAAGTGTCTGCCTTTTTAGCCCTTCTAAATGTTAGAACACAACCTCGCGCTGACAACTAATGTCCAGAAGAGAAGAACTACGTAAAAAGGCAATGGTGGTACAGAGACCTCCTTTAGAAATTGACGTGAATTCCATAAAACCAGGAGATCAAGTATTAATAAAGAATTGGAAGGAGTCACCTCTTACCCCTCGCTGGGAGGGACCATTTCTTGTCTTGCTCACCACAGAGACTGCTATCCGGACTGCTGAGCGTGGATGAACATGTGTCTAGAGTGAAGGCACTTCAGGAATCAGTAAACTGGAAAATGGTGGGACCCCCCCCAAGGACTAAAACTGACTTTGAAATTAGATGAGTAGTCCCATATTATGTGATACCCTTGATTGTATCTGTTTTCCCTTCACATGTTTAGATGAATAATATACAAGGATAGCTGGTGGACATATTGTGAGAACGGGCACTCTCCTGTGGGTATCTGCGAACAGTGCCATAGGAATAGATACAAATTGGCCAAGTAAGCCCTAAGGGTGGGGGTAGTCACTGGGCATATCATTAGAGGGTCCAGAGAATGGTGGACCATATTAAGTGAGGGAATACACCCCGAGGAACGGTGGGTTCACATTAACAGATCTGGGAACTTCAACCCTGAAATCGTGGGTAAGCTGAGTTGGTTCCAAGTCTCATACGTCTTGTGCCAAGCTCCATAAGTAAAAGCTAAGCGCCGAAGCCTTCAGGCTTCACAAAAAAAAAAAAAAAAAAAAAAAAAAAAAAGGGAGCAGTAGGAGTCCCCATGCTCACGACTGCTGCCGAGAAGATGGAAAACCCTGCTGCTCTAAGCAACAGAGTAGGCAGTGGAGGCAGAGGCGTGCAGAGATGGAACTCAAAAGTGGAGGCATATAGACAGGTGAGACCACACCAACCCCAGAAAGAAAAGCAAGTGAGCACCACCCAGACTTGGGAAAAAGGGAATTGGAATTCACTGAAATCTAAAGAACGTCCACCAGCATCTTTATACTTATGGTTGTGGAATTGGATGTTATGGATTGTACTTGTAAAAGGGGAAGAGAGTCACCAACCATTTAAATGGTCCTTATATCAGTTTGACACCCAGAAGGAAATTGAGAGTGTTGTTACCCCCGGGGCCCCTAGTTCTAAGACCACTCTATGTCAGAACTTAGGTCTCACCCCCTGTGTATCGCTAAAACTATTTAATGCATCCAGAGACTATTGTATCCAGGTAGCAATTGTTCCCCAAATTATATATCACCCCGAAGATTTTGTTTATGACTACCATATGGTTCCTGACCATCATATACAAAAAAGGGAACCTTTAACCGCCCTGACCATAGCCACCCTGATGGCTATAGGGGCAGCTGGAGCAGGGACAGGAATTACAGCATTAGTCCAACAAAATCAAAAATTCCAATCCCTCAGAATAGCAGTAGATGAAGATTTGGCCAGAATAGAAAAATCAATTACGGCGTTAGAAAAGTCTGTCCGGTCATTATCCGAGGTAGTCCTACAGAATAGAGGAGGATTAGACCTTATCTTCTTACAACAAGGGGGGCTGTGTGCTGCACTTCGAGAGGAGTGCTGCGTATACGCTGACCATACTGGGGTTGTAAGAGACACAATGACTAAACTACGAGAGGGACTGGAAAAACGGAGAAAGGAGAGGGAGATGCAACAAAGCTGGTATGAATCAGTGTTTAACTATTCTCCCTGGCTGACTACCTTACTGTCTACTTTAGCGGGACCTCTTATTCTATTAATCCTGGGACTAACTTTTGGACCATTTCTGTTTAATAAACTTATTGCTATTATTAAGGGATGGTTAGAGACATCCCATTTAATGTTAGTAAGAAAGCAATATGAACAAATCAATAGCAAGGAAGAGGATGAATTTATCCTCCAAAGAGCTAAAGAAGCAGTAAAACGATTTGATGAACAAAATCAGGATAAAATAGAAAAGGGGCGATTGTGATAGATAAGGGTTAAGTTTGTTAAATCAAATCGACACTTAATGATGCTTTCTCAGGTATCCAGGAATGTAAACAGTGTTGTAAAATGTAAATGATGTGTAAACGATGGAAACTAGGAAGCTGCAGGCATTGCGAACTACACATTGCCGGGGCACATAAGCTGCTAAAAAATTAACCAAAGAATAACACTACTGACTCTCACCCCCACAACCATCGGAGACAGAAAAACGAATCCCCAGCAACAACCTACGACCCCCAGCAACAACCTGCGCAGCCGCAAGAATGACTGGAATGTATATAGGAGATAAGACTTGTATAAATACAGAGACAATCCTTTGTTAAAATTGCGACCTTGGTGGAGTGTAGGCTCCCCGGGCGCCCAGCGCTGTTTTGCTCACTTTACCACCTTGCTTAATTAAATAAAGCTATCCCTTTATCAAACTAGATTTTATCTGGTTTTGTCATGAGAATCTATAACAGGTGGCAACAGGCGCAGGCTGAAATACAGGAAAATCCGTTTAAACGTAAGCAAAATAAACTTCTTTTGGGGATCTAGGTGGTTGAGTGCTGGAACAGGCTGTCCTGAGAGGCTGTGGATTCTCTGTTCGTGGAGATTACAGAATCATAGAACCATGAAGGCTGGAAAAGACCACCAAGACCATCTAGTGCGATCATCAGCCCATCCCCACCATGCCCACTAACTGTGTCACTCAGTGCCGCATCTGCCCTTGAGCACCAGGGATGGTGACTCCACCACCACCCTGGGCAGCCTGTGCCAGTGCATCACTGCTCATTCTAAGAAACGTTTCCTAATATCCAACCTGAGCTTCCTTTGGTGCAACATAAGGCCGATACCATAATACCTCTCATCCTATAGGTGTTACCTGTGAGAAGAGGCCAACCCCTGCCTCACCACAGCTTCCTTTCAGTCCTGGAGAGCGATAAGGTCTTCCCTAAGTCTCCTCCAGACTGAGCAACCCCAGTTCCCTCAGCCACTCCCCATAAGACTTGTGCTCCAGACCTTCACAGCTTTGTTGCCCTTCTCTGGACACAATCCAGGGCCTCAATGTCTTTCTTGTAGTGAGTAGCCCAAAACTGAACACAGTACTCAAGGTGTGGCCTCACTGGGGCTGAGTACAGAAGGATGATCACCTCCCTGCTCCTGCTGGCTGCGATATCTGATACAAGGCAGGATGCCATTGGCTTTCTTAGCCACCTGGGCACACTGCTGGCTCGTGTTCTGCCAGCTTTCAAATAACACGTGTTAATGCCCAGGCTGGACACGGCCCCTATCACGCTGCTGTCATTGGCCCGGCTCTGAGGGGGGAGTAGTATGTCTCCAGAGGTGCATAATATCCTGGTAAATGTGTCCTGCACCTACCGATAGTCCCAAGGAGACGCTGTCACAAATCAAGAACCATAGATATGCATGCACGTGCACACGTGCGTTCACTTATGGTTACCAGCACAAGAACGGGCTGATGGCCACTGTCCCAGAGATTCAGAAGACAAACATTCCATGTTACCAGAAGTATTAAAGTATACATATCAATTGTAAATCTCAGAGATATGAAGCAAATATTAAAAACATACTGACGTCTATGCCCTGAAACATAACAGAGCTAACCAAGGCCAACATATGCAAAACAGCTGAGTTGATGTAAGGCTGAAAAAAATAAGTTCCTGAAATCGGAGCGTATACATTCGTAACTCTGAGATTACACTAATCTAAATTTGTTTTATTTTAATTTTCCTGTTTTGTTTTTTTTTCCCCCTTGCCTGAAGTGAGGCAGGATATAAATGCCAAAGACCACCCTGCACCATGTGTTTTGAAGAAGTCCCTGCTGAAATCACAGGGCAGTTCTGCTTTCAAAGTGACTGTGAGTTGCCCTAGCATGTGCCTGGATTGCAACGTTTGCTGGTGGACCTTGTAAAACTCTCTTTGGTACTTGTTTTAAAAGACAGAAAGAGGCTCCCAGCTGTCCCACCATGACCTGTGCAAGAGTGCTGGAAGAGCAGAGCAGGATTGGTTGCTGCATTTGAAACCTT
Source organism: Alectoris magna (assembly GCA_030625065.1). NCBI lineage: Eukaryota > Metazoa > Chordata > Aves > Galliformes > Phasianidae > Alectoris > Alectoris magna. The sequence goes on from CM060560.1 coordinate 117,375,187, forward strand.
TCTAGAAGGAAAGCCTCCCATATGGTGAAAAGGTTCTCCGTAAATAACAATAACAGCTGGACTTCCAGTCCTGAAAAGACACTGTGATGCATGGTAGGCTGTTGTACATTGCCAAGCTTGACAAGGCTCAAGAAGACATGAATTCAGCCCTGCAAGCACCAGGTGCAGTGTCAAGGTCAAGCCCAGAGGCATCACCTGCAGTTGTTCCGGACATCCTGTTTCCTCCCTGACTGTGATGTGTGCAGGATTTCATGTGATGGAAATGTTACAGCAAACATCACCGTACATTTGCAAAACTGAGTTGTCAAACTCACATTTTCAAAGCAACAATCTATCCTAATTTAGGCACCTGGTAAACAAGCTCATTTTCAGAGGTACTGAGTACTTTACATCAGTTGAACTGAATGGACATTCCAGATGCTTCTTCTCTTCTCTTCTCTTCTCTTCTCTTCTCTTCTCTTCTCTTCTCTTCTCTTCTCTTCTCTTCTCTTCTCTTCTCTTCTCTTCTCTTCTCTTCTCTTCTCTTCTCTTCTCTTCTCTTCTCTTCTCTTCTCTCCTCTCCTCTCCTCTCCTCTCCTCTCCTCTCCTCTCCTCTCCTCTCCTCTCCTCTCCTCTCCTCTCCTCTCCTCTCCTCTCCTCTCCTCTCCTCTCCTCTCCTCTCCTCTCCTCTCCTCTCCTCTCCTCTCCTCTCCTCTCCTCTCCTCTCCTCTCCTCTCCTCTCCTCTCCTCTCCTCTCCTCTCCTCTCCTCTCCTCTCCTCTCCTCTCCTCTCCTCTCCTCTCCTCTCCTCCCTCTTCCCTCTTTTCTCCTTCCCTCCTTCCCTCTTCTCCCTTCCACCTTCCACCTTCCACCTTCCACCTTCCACCTTCTCCTCCCCTCCCCTCTCCTCCTTTATTTATGAGCATCTTCCACAATCTCTGGATGCATATTGGCTCTGAGATCTATAGTGCTTTTTTTTCTTTTTTCTTTTCTTTTACCAGAAACTTCCACTTAATGTTTTTCTCAGGTACTTCAAAATGTCCCAAAACTGAAATTCTTGAATGGGCCTGAAAAATGTTTTAAAATGACGTTGGTTTGGAATGAAAATAATGCCGTAATTTATACATATTAAATATTCAGAGCTTTCTGTTGTTACTCACGCGCATTTGTGATATACTGTCCGTCTTTATAAACCAATGATACACGATATCATTATAAATAAAAGATGTAGTAATTTGGGATTTCTGTCAGGAGCTGATGGTACTGAAATCTTATTTGCTTAAGGATTAAATATTTTCCCTTCAGGCTTGCCAACAATTTTAAACCTCCCTGATACCTGTCAGAGAAAAAAGAAAAAAAAAGAAAAAAAGGCCTCAGTTTAAAACACTGGACTGCTCTGAACTGCGGTGGTGATATCATTGTAAATACTCCAATCTTAATTTTACACACATGGGTATTCTCCTTTGGGCCCATAGGACTCATCACTACGGAAAGCTAAATGCATGCAAAATGGGACTGCATCCTATCGGAGGACAATCATTTTACACATTTCAGAGCCACTTGAGATGCATTCAAACCTCACCTGCATGCTGTCCATTCATTCACTTTTGCTCGGGCTGCTTCCAATAATCCAAATGTCCGTGCAAATGCAAGCACTCCTTTTTGCCAACCAAAAATTACTTCCTGCTGCCAAAGAAATGCTACCTTTGTCCACCTTCAGCTGTGGAATTTATCCCTTTCTCTGCTGCACAAACTCGAAGTGAAGCAACTTTTAAATTTTACTCGGAGCAAGAATTGAGCCAAAGTTCAGAAGGAAGCGTGATTCGTTGTTAAGGAAAGGTTGTTTAAAAGACAGAAATGTTTCCACTTATTATGATGTTTTATTTCACAATTTTTCAACACGCAATTACGGCGTGTTGCATAAATTTATCATTTTATGCTTCGGTGGTCCAAACATTGACAGTTGTAAAGTCCACCGATCTGCAGGTTTAAGGGTCAGCTGTATGATGGAACAGTGCTACATTGCATCGGAATGAGAGCCCAGTTGATACACGTAACTTCAGCTGATGCACCAAAATAGAAAAATAATTACATTTTGTGTTACGTATGAAATACTGTTCTTGTTACACGGCAAATTATTGTTTTGCTTGGCTTTGCTCAAAACAAAAACGCTCCTGGCATTGAAACAAGTTTATTTTTCTTCTCCTTTTTCTTCCTATTAGGCAAGAATCACACTCCTTCATCCTCATGACTAATGGCGGATACACTGAAAAGGCAAAACAACAGATACATACAAAAACTGAAAAGGCTGTCTGATACTTCAGATCAGCAGGTAATAACTGAATCACAGAATGGCTTAGGTTGGAAGGGAACTTTAAGATCTTCTTAAGAGCTTCAACCTTCCTGCTGCAGACAGGGCTGCCCCCCAGCAGCTCAGGCTGCCCGGGGCCACATCCAGTCTGGTCTTGAACGCCTTCAGGCATGGGGCAACCACAGCTTCACTGAGCAACCTCTGCCAGTGCCTCACTATCTTTTTCCTACTTTTTCCTAACATGTTACTAATTTTCCCCATATTGTTTGTTTGTTTTTAAGAGTTTAACACCATTCGTTTTCAGAGAATAATTTTAATCTAGGTAAGCAGGGAGCTCTGAGTCAGCTCATTACTCTCTAGGCTAGAGTTTTACATGCACGGACCAAGTCCTGAATCTGTATCTCTGAAAACGTCAAGTACTTTCAACTCCAAAAAAAAAAAAACCAACAAAAAACCACCCCCAAAACCAAACAAACAAAAAACCCACCCCCAAAACAATATAAGATCAGAAAATACCTTTCTTTATGTCAGCATCATAATCCATATACATCTTAAGGTACATTGTTTGGAAGTTTGGTGAAGAAAGGTACGGAATAGACTGAGGAGGTCAGAATTTAACCTTTCCTGACAGTGATGCGAGTGAACAGTGCACGTTTGCAACTCCTGCTCATGCTAATAGGGATAGTTGAATCAATGGGAGAATACGACGGGGAACTGTTTGAAGACATGGCGAAGAATTGCTTAGGCAGTATTTGAGATCAGTCAGATATTAAAAAGCCACAAGTTGCTACAAAAGACTTTTGCAAAGAGTACAATTAAAGCACCGTTACATTTACTCAAAGCAAAGTAGCAGTATTATTTAAGCCTTTGGAGCCATTTATTTCTGATTTGAAATCTTTGGGTGCATTCCTTTCTATTGCATGCTAATTTCTTTGTGATCGTCCATCCATTGCTATAATATGCAATTGATGGAAAAAAGATGTCCCAGGTCAGCAACAGTATTTTTTGCTCGATTAAAAAAATTGAAACCCAACAAACCACCAAACATTCATTCATTCATTCATTCATTCATTCATTCATTCATTCATTCATTCATTTATCTATTTATTTATTTATTGGGACTCAGTTTTGGTATTGCTTAAGTGCATAGAATACACAACCTCCAAAGGAGAGTATTTGTTTTCCCCATACCTTTTGGACAGACTTGATTCTGTTTCTCTTATCATCTCAATCTTTTTAAATTGTTGCAATAATTAAAAGCCTGATGTAAATAAACACAGCTCTTCCCTGCCTGAAATGCTATGTTTTTCTTATGCACCTCAGCAGGAGGATTTACTTTTCATCATTTTGACAGCTGAGACAGCGTATGTGGAGCAGGTGATCCTAGCTAACAAAGCAGGTTTCTCATGACAGCCTGCAGAGCAGCAAAGGAAGGATTTAAGAAGTACATAGCAGAAATTAGCACTGAGCATTTCAGATGCTTCGAAACTAGTTCACAGCTATGTATTTTGGCAAATTAAGGGGAGATGTTTTCTTTCAAATGGATTAACTCAAAGAAGTAATTTGTTCCTTTACAGGAAGGGTGGTAAGGCAATGGCACAGGTTGCCCCATCCCTGCAGACACCCAAGGTCAGGCCGGATGGGGCTCTGAGCACCCGATGGAGCCGTAGCTGTCCCTGCTCATTGCAGGGCATTTGGACCAGATGGCCTTTAGGGGTCCCTTCCAACACAAATGATTCTGTAATTCTGTGAAGTGAGACACATCCTATGCCTACAGGGAGTCCAGAATGACAGTGTTGATTAAAACGTATAATCCATTATATGCTATTTTTATAGGAATATAATCACACCAAGGAAAATTCATTTTAGTGTATTTGAGAAACTGCATCCCACACTTCTGTTCCTCTTTCACTTTGGTTATTACACACTGAGTTGCCAGCGCCCACAGAAAGCGCATCAAGAATTAGGTGCTAATTGTTCTATGGCATATTACAGGCCATTACATATATTCTACGTAAATATGCTATTTACTCAAGGAAACCCATACGCTCCTTTGTCTATAAACTTAAAAAGGGGAGTTTCCTAGTTTCAGGGGGGAAAAAAAAAAGCGTTAGTAGCCTATCCAGGTTCGGTTTCTGCTGATCACTGGGACCGCTCCCAGGGCCGGGCCGGGCCGGGCCGGGCCCCTGAAAGGGGCGGAGCCACCGCCATGATTGGCAGCAGCGGTGCCGGGGCGAGGCCGGGACCGAGTCCGCATTTGCAGGGGCCGTTCCATACCACGTGACGTCAGGCGGACGTCATAAAGCCGTGGGCAGGGCAGGCGTTGTTCGGTAGCTGTGGGGGCTACGGTGTGGCAGTCGCGGTGGTTGGTGCTGCGCCTCCTTCGGTGAAGGGTGAGTAGTTGCGTTTTCACTGTGGATACAGTTGCCATAATGTTTTGGTTTCCATTTTCCTTTACTGTCTTGGTAGATGGTTTTTTATTACGGCTAACAACTTCTATTTAGTTTCCAATTCTTCCCCTGGTCCCACCTTGAGGGGACTGAGCAAGCGACTGTGGTGCTGAGCAGCCGGCAGGGCTGCGCTGCAGCGTGAAGCCCAGTGGGGCCCAACCCAGACTCATCAAGTCCTTAGAGCTGGAAGGGACCTTTAGGGGCTGTCTAGGCCAGCTCCCCTGCAGTGAATGGGGACATCCTCAGCTCCATCGCGTTGCTCAGAGCATGGTCCGGCCTGGCCTTGAGTATCTCCAGTGCCGAGCAGAGAGGCAGGATCACCTCCCTCACCCTGCTGGCCAGGGCGACCCTGCTGAGGGCCTCTTATCCAAACAGAATAGCCCTACAACACGGTTTCTAGTCCATAATGCTATATCGATACTATTTGGGACGTTTAAGAACTATTGCAGTTTTGCAAGCAAGAATGAATCCCATAATTCAGCAACTATGTTTCTAAAATATGCTACTAACATATAAGGTATTTCTACTTGTAAGCATCAGCTATTTCTAAGGACAAGTTACAAAATACAAATACGTTGTGCTCTCCTTCTTCAGATCAATTTCCCCTTTTCAATATCTAGTGCAGAAACAACATTCCATCCTTACATCACTGATGCAGTTACATCATAAAGTTGGGTCAGGCAGAACCTGCCCTTTGTGAAGTCATGCTGGTTATCCTATACTATCTTCCTCACTTCCATGTGCCTTAGCACAGCTTCTAGGAGGGTCTGCTCAATGGTATTCCACAGCGTTGAGGTGCAGACAAGTAAGAAGTTTCCTGATTCACTGTACGATATCCACTGAGTCACAGCCTGAAACATTCTTAACGTTCTTGTTCATTCATTCTTAACATACCTGTTAAGCAATGGGCATGACAATAAGTGGTTTTTTGGATATTTTTTTTTTTTTTGGCACACGAGGGAATTGAGCTGACAGCCATGTCTTCTCAGGGCTCTTTCCAGTCCCTTGAGTAGTCAACTCCCTAATGCTCAGGGGCCTCAAATAGATGGCCGAAACTGCAAGCCCTCAATAACTTGTACTATAGACTCATGTTTCCCAGATAAACTGGCAAAATGCAATTAATAATCAACCACCATCCCTTACAGGAAAAGGGAGCCGGCAGAAGACGGGAGCACTGGCAGAGGGTGAGGCCGTCGTCGGAGGATGGGAGCAGGGGCGGAGGGTGAGGCCGTCGTCAGAGGATGGGAGCGCCGGTGGAGGATGGAGGTAGCACGCCGGGGGGGAAGGGAAGAGGAAGCGGCAGAAAGAGAGAGCACGCTGGTGGGAGGGGAAGAGGAAGCGTCAGAAGGAGGAAGCGGGACGGAGGGTGCCGCGGGAGCGCGCCGAGGGAGCGCGGCGCGGGACGGGGGTGCCGCGGGAGCGCGCCGAGGGAGCGCGGCGCGGGACGGGGGTGCCGCGGGAGCGCGCCGAGGGAGCGCGGCGCGGGACGGGGGTGCCGCGGGAGCGCGCCGAGGGAGCGCGGCGCGGGACGGGGGTGCCGCGGGAGCGCGCCGAGGGAGCGCGGCGCGGGACGGGGGTGCCGCGGGAGCGCGCCGAGGGAGCGCGGCGCGGGACGGGGGTGCCGCGGGAGCGCGCCGAGGGAGCGCGGCGCGGGACGGGGGTGCCGCGGGAGCGCGCCGAGGGAGCGCGGCGCGGGACGGGGGTGCCGCGGGAGCGCGCCGAGGGAGCGCGGCGCGGGACGGGGGTGCCGCGGGAGCGCGCCGAGGGAGCGCGGCGCGGGACGGGGGTGCCGCGGGAGCGCGCCGAGGGAGCGCGGCGCGGGACGTGGGGGCAGATGGAGCGCGGCGCGGGACGGGGGTGCCGCGGGAGCGCGCCGAGGGAGCGCGGCGCGGGACGGGGGGGGCCGCGGGAGCGCGCCGAGGGAGTTCGCCGCGGGACGGGGTCGCGGGAGCGCGTCGAGGGAGAGCGGCGCGGGACGTGGGGGCAGATGGAGCGCGGCGCGGGACGGAGGGACCGGGGCAGGCCGCCGCGGGACGGACGGGCCGAGGCAGGGCGTCGCGGGACGAGCGCCGGCGGAGGTTAGAAGTAGGGTAGCGCGCCGGCGGAGGTTAGAAGTAGGGTAGCGCGCCGGCGGAGGTTAGAAGTAGGGTAGCGCGCCGGCGGAGGTTAGAGGAAAGGTAGCGCGCCGGCGGAGGTTAGGGGTAGGGTAGCGCGCCGGCGGAGGTTAGAGGAAAGGTAGCGCGCCGGCGGAGGTTAGAGGAAAGGTAGCGCGCCGGCGGAGGTTAGGGGTAGGGTAGCGCGCCGGCGGAGGTTAGAGGAAAGGTAGCGCGCCGGCGGAGGTTAGAGGAAAGGTAGCGCGCCGGCGGAGGTTAGAGGAAAGGTAGCGCGCCGGCGGAGGTTAGAGGAAAGGTAGCGCGCCGGCGGAGGTTAGAGGAAAGGTAGCGCGCCGGCGGAGGTTAGAGGAAAGGTAGCGCTCGCTTCTCTGCTTCACGATTGCGCTTCCTAAGCACTCATTCCTACCTCAGACAGCCATCCAACATGCTGTCCAGGACACTGCAGAGGAGGAAAAATAGGCTTTGTAGAAACTTTGTAGGAAACACAGTTTTGTTTTGTGTTTTTTTTCTCTAAGATTCTTCTGAGACGCTACTTGATAACCTGAGCTGGCAAGCTTGCTGTCCTGAAAAGAGCCACTCTCCCTTTTCCTCTTTAGTTCCAGGGTTCGGCTGAAGCTTGTGACAAATAGCTGTTAATTGTGAATTAACTGTACTGCACAGCCCCCGGGAGGGAAGGAGGCCCAAGCCTGGCAGCTGCTCCCTTCATCTCTTCCCCGCAGCCTGTGCTGGAAGTCTGGAAGTCCACTTCTCTGCAGCTAGTGAAGGCATTGCAAGTTAGACCTGGAGTCACACACGCTCTTTCTCCAAGCTGCCTTTCCACGCCTGCCTTGTACCTTCTTGCTCCTCTGGCCCAGAGAATTGGTAGCTCTGAAGTGAATGACTTGTGTTTCCTGCACCTTGAAGGAATGTTTCCGAGGCACTGTACTTACATAATTGTCTAAGAATTGAAATATAGAAGTATATATACATTTTAATGCATCTACCTGCTCGTTATTAGCGTGATACGTTGTATTCTGAGTCTTGCACCTGCTCAGAGCACAGCTGTCTCAGTGCTGGAGCGGGTGTCTCTAAGCCCAGCCCAAAGATGAGATAGCACTGTGGGAGGACTGGAAAACACGGAATTTTCTTCAGCTCTGGACGGCTCGCAGGCTCCTTAGATAACAAACACTAAGTCAAATGCTAAACAAGCACCGTATGTAGCTGTATCAGAATCTAGGCTTTCTCATTAAAATTTATGATTTTGCAGACCCAGAACGGCCCCACAGAATGAGCAGCCACACTTGAATTTGCCCAGCACGGTACTGACTGCGCCCATTCAGGACAACCGTTACAGAGACCCATGAAGACAAACATTTCTCCATCCAGTAGATCTGTTTCTTAAACTTCATCTATCCATCTGCATCACTGGAGGCATAGCTTCACCTCTGCGGCAGGCTCAAAGTACAAGCCTGAAACAGAGTTTTGCCTGCAGGGTTCAGTAAGGGCTGTGCATGGGCTGGGCTCAGAAAGACGGGAGTGGCGCTGCTGCATTGAATTCCTAAGATGGCTCTGACAGTTATGCCAGCGTTTTCATTCAAAGGCACAAAATAAGTTGTGCCTGCGGAAATGTGTGGAGAAACCTCTGAAGAATAACTTTGATAGCCCTCAGTATGGTAACTTGTAGATATTAAAATTTAATCGTCACGTCTTATACTATAGCTGTATGGACTTCTGGGAGTGCAGGGCAATATGCTTCTCCCTCAATTTTAGTGCAGAGGCTGTTGCAGCAATCATAGGACCTTAGAATCACAGAATGACTCAGGCTGGAAGGCATCTTAAAGCCCATCCAGTTTCAAAGCCCTGCTGTGGGCAGGGCTGCCACCAAGCAGCTCAGGCTGCCCAGGGCTCCATCCAACCTGGCCTTGAGCGCCTCCAGGGATGGGGCACTGTGTAAAAAGTCAGCTGCCCTCCTCCTTGTAAGCTTGCTTTAAGTACTGGAAGGCCACAGTGAGGTCTCCCTGGAGCCTTCTCCTGCAATGCGGGATCGCTGGCTATCAGCTTACCCTAGCATAAAACAATGCTTACGTGAACAAACTTACGTGCCAAATGCTGAAAATGGTTGATGATTGTTATGGTTCAAGCTTTTTTATACCAGCAGTCCAACTCTTGATGCCTGCAAGAGTTGCTAGAGTGCATAGCTACCACTTAGCACTTGGTCCCATGTGCGAGGCTGCTTAAAATTCTAACAGAGCATACTTAGCATAAAAAATATGGATTCACATTTTTATTTTGTCCTTTTTTCAAAGGCAGATAATAAACTGTAAAACAACAACACTGTCTGTGTCTTTTGATACACTTATGAAATTTAAGTAAGGTTTTGCAACATCCACGATAAATTCAACCCATTAATGTATTACTCATCTTTCGGGTACTTGCTCACCCCTTGGCTACTCAGCAACACATCTCTAAAAGTACTATTTCTGAAAAGGCAACGTTTCCTTTCAAGTTCAAACTGCCACAGAAAAGTTTCCTCTTCCTCTTCCACAGCATCCAAATTCATCCTTCTTTTTTCCCCTCTTTCTCAAAGTGAATCACCCACTCTTCAGGATGGGCACTAGTTTGTTTTATTATGATGACATCTACCATTTTAAACGGAATAGTTCTGGGATAGGCTCTTACAAAAGGACAAAAGATTCTCAGCTTCTCTTACAAAGAGGGGTGTACATTTTGTTCAGGTTCCAAGCTGATTCATGGAATATACTTTACTGGCCACAAAAATAAGAAGGATGAAAACAAAGATACGTATAAGGTGAACGTCTTTGCTTTAAATGCAAACTAAATTTCCCACAGCATGGAAATCCTTCTTCATAACATTAAAACAACAACAGAAATCAAGTTTTCTCCTGAGAATTTCAATGAAAAAATTAAGCAGGCTTACCTCTTTGTCTGCCTTTATGAGATAATAAAGTATCAGAAATAAGGGGTCCATCGGTGTAACAAAGAGCAGGCGCCCACCTAAGGGACAGATATAGAAAAGGGACGTTAGTACTGCTAGGCACAGAACTACTACTGGATCTGTTTTTTAGGATGCTTTTCAGGAGTGTGGGCGAGAAGAGAGGATTTTTTTTTTTTTTCACATTAAGCAAATCCAGTATTTCACTAAAATGGGCAGGAAAACACTATTTGTGATTTTATATTAAAAATACAGAGAGCTCAATTCTCAACCCTGCCAAATGAAAGCACAAGCTCTGTTGCTTCTCACTTGAAGCACTATGTTTTCCCTTTTCCAGCGATATATTAAAAACAACAAAATTAAAGCTGCCCTCTATCGGCAGATTTGAGTGTAATAGAACCTTGCTTTGAGATACTGGATAAATACCCAGCATACTGTGCTCCAAACACTGGGCAAGTCAATGCCAGTTCAGAAAATATGTCAGTGAGTGCCTCATTCAAAATTACACCATCATTTCAGAATGATGGCTTACTCGTGCCTTCTGCACAATTGTAGATAATTTGAAACAACGTAACATTAAGGATTTTTACTAATTAGATAAAAATATTGACAAGAACATGACATTAGTTAGCAAACCGAAAGGAAATAAATTTAATTTTTTCTGTTTCAATTCACATGATTAAGATAATTAAATCAAGAAAATCCCACTGGAACAGCTTTAAAACTAACTAAAAACAGGGTGGCAACAAAGTGGTCTGGTCAAAGTCGACAATCTGTCTGTGAAACTGAGATCATGCAGTGTGTGCAATCTCTACAATCTGTATAGCCAAGTTAGCTTGGGGATCCGGTTCACATTTATTTCTAAGCCAATTTCAATTTTTCTGTCCAGAGGGAGTATCAAGGGCACGGCTATTTGTTACAGGACTACTTCTACAGTTTCTGACAAGCCTCAAGGATATTAAATGACGTATAGGCTGGAGCAGAGTGAGCTCTTACACTGTACTTTGCTGTCTTCCTTCTAAAATCCAGTACCCAAAATCTAAGCCTAAAAGTACCAGCCTCGAAACACGGCTCTAGTGCTCAGTGTCAATCAAATGAAAGAAAACAAATATAAGGCACCAAAATGATACAGATCAGCCCAAGCAAGGAAAACCAAGGCATTCTGGGCCAAAATATTTCTTCAAGTATGGCACTGCCAGGTCCCTGGAAGAATACTACCCAGGTCACAAGGGAATACATTTCCCTGACAAGCAGACAAAAAACAACTCTTAATCCCAACTCCGCAGCTATTAGCAAAGAAAGTACCAAGACTACTTATTCACAGGAATAATATTCCAGGAAAAAGTATTTTAATTTGTTCTATGGAGTTCTGACTCACTGTAGATGTATGAAGACCTTGGAGAATCATGAAACGGCTTGGGTTGGAAGGGACCTTTAAGATCTGGTCATCTAGTTCCAACCTTCCTGCTAAAGGCAGGGACACCTCCCTCCAGACCAGGTTGCTCAAAGCCCCATCCAGCCTGGCCTTGAATGCTTCCAGGGAGGGGGCATCCACAGTCTCTCTGGGCAACCTGTTCCAGTGTCTCATCATCCTCACAATAAAGAATGTCTTCCTAATATCTTGTCCAAACCTACCCTCCTCCACTTAAAAGCCATTCCCCCTTGTCCTGTTGCTCCATGCCTTCCTAGAAAGTCCCTTCCCAGCTTTCCTGTAGGTCCCTTCAGGTACTGGAAGACCGTTATAGGGTCGTCCCCCCCCAGAGCCTTCTCTTCTCCAGGCTGAACAGCCCCAGCTCTCTCAGCCTGTCCTTGTAAGGAAAGTGCTCCAGCCCTCCGATCAGATCCTCCGGACCTCCTCCAACAGCTCCACGTCCTTCCTGTGTTGGGGGCCCCAGAACTGCGTGCAGTACTGCAGATGGGATCTCATGAGAGCAGAGTAGAGGGGTAAAATCACCTCCCTTGACCTGCTGGTCATGCTTCTCTTGATGCAACCCGGGATACAGTTGGCCTTCTGGGCTGCAAGAGCACATTGCTGGCCCATGTTGAACCTTTCATCAACCGACACCCCCAAATCCTTCTCCTCAGGGCTGCTCTCAAGCCATTCTCCACCCAAGCTGTACCTGTGCTTGGGACTGCCTCAACCCAGATGCAGGACCTTGCACTTGGCCTTGTTGAACTACATGAGGCTGGCACTGGCCCACCTCTCAAGCCCATCCAGGTCCCTCTGGGTGGCATACTTTTCCCCTAGTGTGACAACTGCACCACTCAGCTTGGTGTCGTCCACAGGTGTGCTGAGATTATACTTGATCCCACTGCCCATGGTGCCTACAAAGATGTTAAATAACACTGGTCCCAGCACTGATCCCCATGGATCGCCACTCGTCACCATCTCCACTTGGACACTGGGACACTGACTGCAGCTCTGAGAGTGCAACCATCCAGCCAATTCCTTATCCAGCAAGCGGATCCATTTTTCTTCCATTTGCCAACCAGTATGTTGTGCAGAACAGTGTCAAACACTTTGCACAAGTCCGGGTAGATTATGTCAGTTGCTCTTCCTTTATCCACTGATGCTGCAACTCCATCATAAAAGGCCACCAAGTTTGTCTGGCATGACTTGCCCTTGGTGAAGCCACGTTAGTTACCATCAACCACCTCAATTTCATTTTCCATATGCCTCTCTGTAGAGTCTTCAGGAGGATCTCTTCCGTGATCTTGACAGGCACAGAAGTGAGAGTGTAGTTTCCTGGATCTTCTTTTTTTCCCTTCTTGAATATGGGGGTTATGTTTCCCCTTTTCCAGTCAGTGGGAACTTCACCAGACTGCCACAAACTTTCAAAACATGACACACAAATGGCTTGGCAACTTCATCTGCTGGTTCCCTTGGAATCCGTGGATGGATCTCATTGGGTCCCATAGACTTGTTCACCTTCAGTCTTCAGATGGTCTCGAACCTGATCTTCACTGACAGGGCTTTATCCCATGTCAGGGCTTTATCCCATGTCACCCTGCCAAGCAGTTCCCTGAAGAGTTTGAAGTCTGCTCTCCTGAAGTCCAGAGTAGTAGGCTTGCAGCCTACTCTCCTTGACATCCTAAGGATCTTGAACTCCACCATTCTGTGGTCACTGCAGCCAAGGCTGCCCTTGAACTTCACATTACTTACCAGTTCCTCCTGGTTGGTGAGGACAAGTTCCAGCACAGTACTTCTTCTGTGGGTTCCTGTACCACTCAGAAGAAGTAATCATCATCAACACATTCCAGCAGCCTCTTTGATTTCTGGTGCCCTGCTGTGTTGCCCCTCCAACAGATACCAGGGTAGTTGAACACCCCCACAAGGACCATGTTTTGTGAATGTGAAGCTGCTTCTAACTGTCTACAGAGGGTCTCATCCCTGGTGGTCTTCCTGGTTGAGCCACCTGTTTCAGACCCACACTACGATGTCTCCTTCCCCCGCCTTCCCTTTAACCTTAACCCACTGTCAGCACCTCATCTATCCCCAGGCAGAGCTCCATGAACTCCAGCTTGTTGTTGATGTAGAGGGCAACACCTCCCCTCCCTTCTCCGCTGCCTGTCTTTCCTGAAGAGTTTATACCTGTCTATTCCTACATTCCATTTGTTTCCTTCTTGGCAGATAATGAGATGGTTTGCTTTAATTGCAAACACACAGCTTTTCTGTGCTGTCCATTGCCTGACTATTTCAGAGATTTCAGCCCAATTCCATTCAGGAAAAAAATTTCCACCTTCTATATTTAAAAAAAAAAAAAAAAAAAAAAGGCAATTACTCCTTAAAATCACTGTTTCCCAAGGGTGAAAGCAGAGGCTAAAAATGGAGAGGGAGAATACAGAGTGGACATAATTGGGAGCAGGGAGCAGACTCAGTCTTTTGGCTCACCCCCAGAGGGAATAAGGAAAAGCTCATACGCATACTACTTGCTTACTCATATGTACACCTGCAAAGTACATTTAAATGTTAACACCCATTTGGGATATTGCCATTAAAGAAGGTATGTAACTGGTGGGGTCACTTCGTTTATTTTATTATTATAAATGGTCTTTTTTCTAGTCACAAACAGACAAAAAGGACATGCCTTCATCTCCTGAACGGATCCTAATTCCATAGTCTACGGAAATCCTGGGAGCAAAACACTACACCAAGGACATCCTTACTGAGAAAGGATTGTTAAAGCCATCACAAGTGGTTACACAAACTTCTTTCTCATTTTCAGAAAGATGAGCTAGAATCAGAGACTATGATGCTACAGGTGAGGTCACTTAGACACAGCACTGAAATGGCACCTTCAGACAGCAGGCTTATCCCGCAGCACTTACAGAGAAGACTGCAGAGGTAATGAAAAGAAAACCAGATCAAACCACACTCCAGTGCTTGGAGTTCTGCTTAGCATTGCTCTGCTTAGCTAGCTCAGGCTTTCCAGACCTTCTTTCCTTCTATAGGATAAGAAATATTTTATGTACACCAAGGACTTTCTGGTCTGACTGACAAGGAAAGCTAAGTATTTTATGGCACTTCAGTTTAAACACAACTGAACGACTCCCCCACCCCAACATACCCTTCCTCAAAGACAAATGAGCATCTGTCTAATTGAAGTTGCCAAAGGCAGCCTTTTCAAAAGAGACCGACCACAAAGCCCCTAGCCCTGCTTAAATCCAGATGGCAAATGAGTGTGTCAGAAGGTGGGGATGTGATACAGCATGCCTCAAACAACTAAGAGAAACACCTGTAAATTTAATAGAAGAAAGAGAAAAGGTCTCTTTGTATGAACATTAGTTACGGTTAAGGGAAGGATACATAACATTACTCACCTTGTTGAACAGTCTCCCCTATAAACCAGGAACGATATTCCTCATGAAAAGCTTTTACTTCAAACAGCTGCTGTGCACCACTATTGAATAAGTAAAGAGTTGCTTCCCCTGTTGAAAAAGAAATCTGGTTGGTGTTGTAAGCTTTCACAAAAATCAAAAGAATACCCAGTACATCTGAAGAATGTGCCTTCTATACATACACACACAAACATACGCACATTCTACGTAAACTCACTACAGAGAAAACTCAGACAAAGAAAACCATCGTATACAGATGTTTGTTTACCAGCTCTATAAACCAAACTGAATTTGAATCAACAAAGAAGATGTGTGAATAGTTCATCTTACAACACAAAGCCTTTGATCCAAACCCAAATCAAAATCACACAAGAAATTACTTTTTGTCTGTACTGAAGGGGGAAGGTGGAAACCCGGAAAATTTCCTTCTCTCATGTTCAGCTACTTGAGTCTGCGGGCGGGATTAGTCCTGTCATCCTCAAGAGGCAACATCAGCTACGGCAACCCTGCTCAAAATATACAACTTGCAAACTTAAAGACCACGAGCTAGCTCAAAAAAGTATCAGTGCAAGCCCTTAAAAGCTGATGTCAGCACTGCTGTTTTCAGCCTGGACAGATCCCCTGCTCTTACTGAAGGAAGGTCAGCTAAAACGGGCAGATGCATCTTTTCCCAAAAATGACCAATGATGCTTTTTTTCCTCCTTTATCCAAATGCTGGCAGGATGTTTAGCCTCACCTAAGGTTACAGATTCAGTTCTCTGACAATAACGTTTCTTTTGGATGTGGGAGGAATGAACAGCAGATACTAGGGAGAGCAGAGATATCCATCATCACCATGTCATTCTCAACAAGGGTCTATCTACATCATAGTTTGATCAGCACCAGACATCAAGACTAAATCACAGAAGTTGCACGACTTAAGACTCCTACCAGTGAGTGTTCCAGCCAAACACGGCGGAGAACAAGGAAAAGTTGTGAAAAGGACCGTTTCTAATGCTTAACTTCAGCTCCTTGTTTTATCTGCTTACATTAAAAGGACAAGCACCACGGGTTATCAACACTATCATTAGAGACATTCTCCAGCGGACAGAGAGAGAACCTAGGCAGCTTTGCTCCTGATTTTATCACTTCATTTAGCTGCTTAAGTCTGTAGCATAAGTACTCCCCTTGCTTTAGTTCAGAACTCTGAAAAATGCTTTTCGCAGTACTTCTGAACTACAAGCTGTAACTCTAGTTTGTAGTCTTTGTACGGGACAGAAACGTTGTCCTTTTTAGCTGCCTATAAAGAGGATCATGAATACTTTCATTAAATAAAGTGGTTAGCACGAATCTCTGTTGTATGTTGAATCTTTCAGTGGCTATTTATACAATATTTGTCAACAATTTGTCTGTTAGACCCAAGCATAAGCAAAAGACATTATCAGGAGTTCTCAGTCCACCCATTTTCAAATACTATGCTTATATGCTACGTCACTGAAAGTTCATGCAGGTCTATAAATAAGCTTCTGTAAATTCTAAAGGAACACACCCAGGCTTTCAGTTGAATCATTGCACTTTTGGTTTTTTCCAGAAACCAAGATCTCCTGTTCTTCAAGTTGAATAGATCCCTTCTTCCATAGCAAAAAGCGAATTAACGTGTGTGCTTTATAAAACATAATAGATTACAAGACAAGATAATAAAGCAGGTGGAAAACGTCTGTGGCTGTATATTCTCACAGTAAACCTGAGCAATCAAAAAATATCATGCTGATATTTATGATGAAGTATCACGATGATTCACATTCTATATCTACTGTTTTTAAATTGCTCTTTCAGGAAGACTTAGAAATGAGTATACCATGTATTAAAGTGTACCTGAAGACTTCAGTTACAAACACATAAATAACAATAGTGAATTTCAAAATAAAAACGCATACCTTAGAAATCAAATGAGATGGCGAAAAAGGGAAAAAAGCATGAACTGTGTCTTTACACAAAAAAACGTTAACCCTAACCAAGGCTTGCTGCTAGTTTCTATTCCAGTATCTCATACTGCAAACATTATATTACTCAAACATTAAGAAGAAATCCTTGACAAAAAGGGCAACCTGACCAGAAGAAAGTAACTATTCGTGGGATGGTGGTGTGATTGTATCACCTGCATTTGCTGGTCTTTCCAACGTATTTTGAATTTAAAGCACCTCATCATCTATTAATAAGAACAGAGATACCAGTGCTTGGAGCAAGGAACGAAGAATATTAGTTTTAAAAATGAAAAGACTCAAAATGCTTGGCAAGTATAATTGAATCACTTTTCTGACTCTTGCCTGTTTTTTTTACAGCATAAGATGAATGGTACGAAGCCTAAACTTGGATTCAAAAAAAGTCAGAGTTCAACACCCAACACTGCAAGTTCCCCAAATCGAATGCATTTAAAAACACAACTTAAATTACAATTCTTTTTTGTGCTGCCAATATTCCTGATGAATAAACAGTTCAACCAATTAGAATTACAAAAGAAATCCTAAAAGTTTGCACAGCATTAACTATCTGGCATCAACAACAGTATCTTTGGCACATAAGACTTACGTTATCATCACTATTTCAGCTTACAAAATACGAACAGTTTGGTGGTGGAGGGAATCGACCAAAGCATTAACAGGCTCATGTCACAATTCCAAAACTTGCCTGTGCTTGGACTGCGTAGTTTTGTAAACATAGGTTCACTGTCAGGTGTCTTTGGGGGGTCGGTAGCAGCCTCTGTGGAAGGAAAGGAAAAAGTTATGAACTTGTGAACTGAGAAGCATTTCACTTTCTGCCATGCTTCTCCAAGACATTAAGAATGAATTGGATTGACACTATTTGAAAGCTCACATATTTTCCGTCTAAAAAGTTATATGCCTCAGCCCAAATCCATACTACCTGATCAAGGTACCTCAATTGTGATTCCAGACTTCTGGCACACTCTATTTGCCACAGAAAAGATATGCACCTGGGGATGATTTAGATTTAAAAAACCACTTCCCCTCACAGAGCCTCAAGCAACGGTACTTCTAAGTTTGATACCTCAAGGTAAAACATTTGTAGGAAGAAACAGTGGTCTTCTAAAGCATTCAGGAATTTTCAGATTCTATGTGAAATTACAAAAAAAAAAAAAGGAAACAGCTCCCATAAGGACGCTTACTGAAGCTTGAAAACCATCCTTAAGGATCCCCAGTTAATTATATTCTATCCAAGTTCTCTTTGTAGAGAAAGTCTACTTATATTTATGAAAACAACTTCCCACATCTGAGTGAGGAGCAACATGACAGCATCATCCTTCTTAGCTTGCAGACTGCCAGTTCTGTCCCAGTTCCTTTCATAAAGGCATTCATCAGGGCAAGGAAAATAACTAAAGCATTTCACATCCACAGCTAGCATCCAGACCCTGGAGAACAGGCTGACAGGGACCCGGCTGCTGCTTGGGTTGGTGGGCTGCTGCTGAAAGAGGCGAGAAGCAGCAGAGGTGGGCTGCACAACTACTCCCAGCGGAGGCTGCTGGAGGGAACAGAAGTGTGACACCGTCCTTCCCTTTTTGGTAGTATCCAGGTTTAATGACACAGAGACTACATGGATCTTTTCTGTGAAACACGAGGAAGTAGGAAGCTCAAATGCATTCAGAAATAGCCACCCCCTAACTGAAAGCTGCTCCCCAACACCTCAGGAAAGGACAGGTGGGTGGACTTCTCACAGGCCGTTCTCAGGTACCTCAGTGGCTAAGAAAAACCCAAAGCACAAGACCAACAACTTTCACCTCTCACATCTACTCCTGGGTATTCACGAACATGTGAAAATATACACACCAAATACGAGCTTCAAAATTTAAAACACAAAGCAAAGCAAAACAAAACAAAAAACAAGGGAATTTTTAGTGCTCACTTGCTCTGCTTTCTTCGTGCGTAGATTTATGAACGCTGGGAACACATCCAGCTGAGCCCTAGCTGCATCTTGTAGAACGTGAACAATTAAGCAGGCAACCCTTCCTCATGTGGCTGTTTTCAATGAAGTCTGCATCTTTATTTAGTTGACGTGTTCACTCCCCAACTTTCCAACACCAAGTGCATGTTCCATCCTTGCTGGGATGCCCGCACGTAGGGAGCTCAGCTACAAAGCCATGGGCTGCAGTGCTGACCCCTCATCTCACATGGCACCCCCCAGACGGGACACACAAAGGGAAAGAGGGGGCAAGGGAGAAATGCTTTCTCCCAGCTTCTTGTACCTTGGGTCTCTTATACTATATATTATATTATATATATAATATAATTATATTTATTATATAATATATATTATTACTATATATATTTTATAATATATATAATATAATATATTATATTATTATAGTATATTATATTAAAAGGGCACTTAGTGAAATGCTTCCTTGCCCTGTGTCTTGGAGAGTGAAACAGGACGTGTTCAAACATCACCCTTAACACTAAAACCTTTCGCGGCATGTGAAATTAAAGCCTTAAAATCTGACAGCCACGTTTACAGCCCACGTACAGCGCAGAGCTCCCACAGAATCGTTTTGAGTTGTGAAGAATCCCTAAAGGCCATCTGGTCCAGCTTCCCTGCAATGAACAGGGACACCTCCAGCCTACTCCTGGAGCCCCGCCCAGCCTGACCCTGAATGTCTCCAGGGATGAGGCATCCACCACCTCTGGGCAACCCGTGCCAGTGCCTCACCACTCCTACTGCAAAAAAAGCTTTTCCTTATTCTAAATCTCCCCCCTTTAGTTTGAAACCATTTCCCCGTGTCATGCCACAGCAGACCCTGCTGCCTGTCCCCTTCCTCCTTACACCCCTCTTTAGGCACTGGCAGGCCGCTCTCAGCTCTCCTGAGCTCTCAGCCTGTCTTCTTAGGAGACCTACGGGCCTTCCTGCTCTGCTTCACAAGTATAGACACCTCACTGCCGATGAGAATGAAAGTTTCCCAAGGAGCTTGTTCATAAAACTGAGGCTAAGGGTACTAACTCCTTTCCTCAATAAACAAATAAAAAAAACCCAACAAACTGCCTGAAGGCGAGGCAGGCAGGGGGGCGGTGCCGAGGCTCCATCAGAACGGTGACCACTCCTCACCTCCTCTTTCCGCTGCTCACGGCATTGCCCGTGAACTGGGACGGCCCTACCACCACAGGTAACAAAGCACCTCGGTGCGGTGCGGAACACTGGGGGTCCTGTCGGGACTTCGTCTGGGGCTGTGTCACAGAACCAGGGCCGGCTGCACGCCGCAAGGCGCTCGCCTCCTGCCGAGCTCCGTCAGCGGGACGGGGCGGACGAGAGAGCGGCGCTGCGGATCAGCCCGTCCCGCCTCGGGGCCCCGCGGGGCTACCTGGTGCAATGAGCACCCACTGGTCAGGGTGCGCGCCCGCGGGCCGCTGCTCCGCGCTGCGCATACTCCTCCGGCCTCGCCGGCCGCTCCCGCCGCCGCTCCCACCGCCTCCGCAACACGGCGGCGGGGCGGGGCCGGGCCGAGCAGAAGCGGGAAAAGGCACCACGCGCCCCTCCACACGCGCGCCGCAGAGCCCCGCGCGAGGCGGCAGGACGGCTCCACCCCGCGGGACGCAGAGGGGGGCGGGGAGCTGCGGCAGCTGCGGCGGCGCTGCTGCGACTCTGCGTCACCCGCTCTCTCCCCCCTCGTGCTTGAGGAGAATGGAACGAGCCGCTGAAGGCGGGGCGGACGGCGGCAGAGCGGCTCGTCGGCCGTGAGGTTCTCGGCGCTCGGGGTGTGTGAGGCAGTGGTGTCCTTCTCTTACCGTTGCCCCATCGCACGTTTTGGTTGTGGAGGGCGGTCGGACGGCCATAGCTGCCCCGTGCCTGCTGCTGCCTGTCCCTGCTGAAAGGTTTGTCTTAAGGAGCCGCAGCTCCTCAGTGATGGATGGGACGGGAGCGTCTAACGTGTGAGGAGAGAGCCTGGAGAAGAGAAGGCTTATGAGGGGAACAAGGAAGGTTGCATCTCAGGGGTACCTGCTGGCACCATGGGTGGCAACAGGCACAGGCTGAAATACAGGAAAATCCGTTTAAACGTAAGAAAAATAAACTTCTTTTGGGGATCTAGGTGGTTGAGTGCTGGAACAGGCTGTCCTGAGAGGCTGTGGATTCTCTGTTCGTGGAGATTACAGAGTCATAGAACCATGAAGGCTGGAAAAGACCACCAAGACCATCTAGTGCGATCATCAGCCCATCCCCACCATGCCCACTAACTGTGTCACTCAGTGCCGCATCTGCCCTTGAGCACCAGGGATGGTGACTCCACCACCACCCTGGGCAGCCTGTGCCAGTGCATCCCTGCTCATTCTAAGAAACGTTTCCTAATATCCAACCTGAGCTTCCTTTGGTGCAACATAAGGCCGATACCATAATACCTCTCATCCTATAGGTGTTACCTGTGAGAAGAGGCCAACCCCTGCCTCACCACAGCTTCCTTTCAGTCCTGGAGAGCAATAAGGTCTTCCCTAAGTCTCCTCCAGACTGAGCAACCCCAGTTCCCTCAGCCACTCCCCATAAGACTTGTGCTCCAGACCTTCACAGCTTTGTTGCCCTTCTCTGGACACAATCCAGGGCCTCAATGTCTTTCTTGTAGTGAGTAGCCCAAAACTGAACACAGTACTCAAGGTGTGGCCTCACTGGGGCTGAGTACAGAAGGATGATCACCTCCCTGCTCCTGCTGGCTGCGATATCTGATACAAGGCAGGATGCCATTGGCTTTCTTAGCCACCTGGGCACACTGCTGGCTCGTGTTCTGCCAGCTTTCAAATAACACGTGTTAATGCCCAGGCTGGACACGGCCCCTATCAAGCTGCTGTCATTGGCCCGGTTCTGAGGGGGGAGTAGTATGTCTCCAGAGGTGCATAATATCCTGGTAAATGTGTCCTGCACCTACCGATAGTCCCAAGGAGACGCTGTCACAAATCAAGAACCATAGATATGCATGCACGTGCACACGTGCGTTCACTTATGGTTACCAGCACAAGAACGGGCTGATGGCCACTGTCCCAGAGATTCAGAAGACAAACATTCCATGTTACCAGAAGTATTAAAGTATACATATCAATTGTAAATCTCAGAGATATGAAGCAAATATTAAAAACATACTGACGTCTATGCCCTGAAACATAACAGAGCTAACCAAGGCCAACATATGCAAAACAGCTGAGTTGATGTAAGGCTGAAAAAAATAAGTTCCTGAAATCGGAGCGTATACATTTGTAACTCTGAGATTACACTAATCTAAATTTGTTTTATTTTAATTTTCCTGTTTTGTTTTTTTTTCCCCCTTGCCTGAAGTGAGGCAGGATATAAATGCCAAAGACCACACTGCACCATGTGTTTTGAAGAAGTCCCTGCTGAAATCACAGGGCAGTTCTGCTTTCAAAGTGACTGTGAGTTGCCCTAGCATGTGCCTGGATTGCAACGTTTGCTGGTGGACCTTGTAAAACTCTCTTTGGTACTTGTTTTAAAAGACAGAAAGAGGCTCCCAGCTGTCCCACCATGACCTGTGCAAGAGTGCTGGAAGAGCAGAGCAGGATTGGTTGCTGCATTTGAAACCTTTCTAGAAGGAAAGCCTCCCATATGGTGAAAAGGTTCTCCGTAAATAACAATAACAGCTGGACTTCCAGTCCTGAAAAGACACTGTGATGCATGGCAGACTGTTGTACATTGCCAAGCTTGACAAGGCTCAAGAAGACATGAATTCAGCCCTGCAAGCACCAGGTGCAGTGTCAAGGTCAAGCCCAGAGGCATCACCTGCAGTTGTTCCGGACATCCTGTTTCCTCCCTGACTGTGATGTGTGCAGGATTTCATGTGATGGAAATGTTACAGCAAACATCACCGTACATTTGCAAAACTGAGTTGTCAAACTCACATTTTCAAAGCAACAATCTATCCTAATTTAGGCACCTGGTAAGCAAGCTCATTTTCAGAGGTACTGAGTACTTGACATCAGTTGAACTGAATGGACATTCCAGATGCTTCTTCTCTTCTCTTCTCTTCTCTTCTCTTCTCTTCTCTTCTCTTCTCTTCTCTTCTCTTCTCTTCTCTTCTCTTCTCTTCTCTTCTCTTCTCTTCTCTTCTCTTCTCTTCTCTTCTCTTCTCTTCTCTTCTCTTCTCTTCTCTTCTCTTCTCTTCTCTTCTCTTCTCCTCTCCTCTCCTCTCCTCTCCTCTCCTCTCCTCTCCTCTCCTCTCCTCTCCTCTCCTCTCCTCTCCTCTCCTCTCCTCTCCTCTCCTCTCCTCTCCTCTCCTCTCCTCTCCTCTCCTCTCCTCTCCTCTCCTCTCCTCTCCTCTTCTCCCTCTTCCCTCTTTCCTCCTTCCCTCCTTCCCTCTTCTCCGTTCCACCTTCCACCTTCCACCTTCTCCTCCCCTCCCTCGCATGCAATACGGGACTGCATCCTATCGGAGGACAATCATTTTACACATTTCAGAGCCACTTGAGATGCATTCAAACCTCACCTGCATGCTGTCCATTCATTCACTTTTGCTCGGGCTGCTTCCAGTAATCCAAATGTCCGTGCAAATGCAAGCACTCCTTTTTGCCAACCAAAAATTACTTCCTGCTGCCAAAGAAATGCTACCTTTGTCCACCTTCAGCTGTGGAATTTATCCCTTTCTCTGCTGCACAAACTCGAAGTGAAGCAACTTTTAAATTTTACTCGGAGCAAGAATTGAGCCAAAGTTCAGAAGGAAGTGTGATTCGTTGTTAAGGAAAGGTTGTTTAAAAGACAGAAATGTTTCCACTTATTATGATGTTTTATTTCACAATTTTTCAACACGCAATTACGGCCGAAGTTATCAATTTTATGCTTCGGTGGTCCAAACATTGACAGTTGTAAAGTCCACCGATCTGCAGGTTTAAGGGTCAGCTGTACGATGGAACAGTGCTACATTGCATCGGAATGAGAGCCCAGTTGATACACGTAACTTCAGCTGATGCACCAAAATAGAAAAATAATTACATTTTGTGTTACGTATGAAATACTGTTCTTGTTACACGGCAAATTATTGTTTTGCTTGGCTTTGCTCAAAACAAAAACGCTCCTGGCATTGAAACAAGTTTATTTTTCTTCTCCTTTTTCTTCCTATTAGGCAAGAATCACACTCCTTCATCCTCATGACTAATGGCGGATACACTGAAAAGGCAAAACAACAGATACATACAAAAACTGAAAAGGCTGTCTGATACTTCAGATCAGCAGGTAATAACTGAATCACAGAATGGCTTAGGTTGGAAGGGAACTTTAAGATCTTCTTAAGAGCTTCAACCTTCCTGCTGCAGACAGGGCTGCCCCCCAGCAGCTCAGGCTGCCCAGGGCCACATCCAGTCTGGTCTTGAACGCCTTCAGGCATGGGGCAACCACAGCTTCACTGAGCAACCTCTGCCAGTGCCTCACTATCTTTTTCCTACTTTTTCCTAACATGTTACTAATTTTCCCCATATTGTTTGTTTGTTTTTAAGAGTTTAACACCATTCGTTTTCAGAGAATAATTTTAATCTAGGTAAGCAGGGAGCTCTGAGTCAGCTCATTACTCTCTAGGCTAGAGTTTTACATGCACGGACCAAGTCCTGAATCTGTATCTCTGAAAACGTCAAGTACTTTCAACTCCAAAAAAAAAAACCAACAAAAAACCACCCCCAAAGCCAAACAAACAAAAAACCCACCCCAAAAACAATATAAGATCAGAAAATACCTTTCTTTATGTCAGCATCATAATCCATATACATCTTAAGGTACATTGTTTGGAAGTTTGGTGAAGAAAGGTACCGAATAGACTGAGGAGGTCAGAATTTAACCTTTCCTGACAGTGATGCGAGTGAACAGTGCACGTTTGCAACTCCTGCTCATGCTAATAGGGATAGTTGAATCAATGGGAGAATACGACGGGGAACTGTTTGAAGACATGGCGAAGAATTGCTTAGGCAGTATTTGAGATCAGTCAGATATTAAAAAGCCACAAGTTGCTACAAAAGACTTTTGCAAAGAGTACAATTAAAGCACCGTTACATTTACTCAAAGCAAAGTAGCAGTATTATTTAAGCCTTTGGAGCCATTTATTTCTGATTTGAAATCTTTGGGTGCATTCCTTTCTATTGCATGCTAATTTCTTTGTGATCGTCCATCCATTGCTATAATATGCAATTGATGGAAAAAAGATGTCCCAGGTCAGCAACAGTATTTTTTGCTCGATTAAAAAAATTGAAACCCAACAAACCACCAAACATTCATTCATTCATTCATTCATTCATTCATTCATTCATTTATCTATTTATTTATTTATTGGGACTCAGTTTTGGTATTGCTTAAGTGCATAGAATACACAACCTCCAAAGGAGAGTATTTGTTTTCCCCATACCTTTTGGACAGACTTGATTCTGTTTCTCTTATCATCTCAATCTTTTTAAATTGTTGCAATAATTAAAAGCCTGATGTAAATAAACACAGCTCTTCCCTGCCTGAAATGCTATGTTTTTCTTATGCACCTCAGCAGGAGGATTTACTTTTCATCATTTTGACAGCTGAGACAGCGTATGTGGAGCAGGTGATCCTAGCTAACAAAGCAGGTTTCTCATGACAGCCTGCAGAGCAGCAAAGGAAGGATTTAAGAAGTACATAGCAGAAATTAGCACTGAGCATTTCAGATGCTTCGAAACTAGTTCACAGCTATGTATTTTGGCAAATTAAGGGGAGATGTTTTCTTTCAAATGGATTAACTCAAAGAAGTAATTTGTTCCTTTACAGGAAGGGTGGTAAGGCAATGGCACAGGTTGCCCCATCCCTGCAGACACCCAAGGTCAGGCCGGATGGGGCTCTGAGCACCCGATGGAGCCGTAGCTGTCCCTGCTCATTGCAGGGCATTTGGACCAGATGGCCTTTAGGGGTCCCTTCCAACACAAATGATTCTGTAATTCTGTGAAGTGAGACACATCCTATGCCTACAGGGAGTCCAGAATGACAGTGTTGATTAAAACGTATAATCCATTATATGCTATTTTTATAGGAATATAATCACACCAAGGAAAATTCATTTTAGTGTATTTGAGAAACTGCATCCCACACTTCTGTTCCTCTTTCACTTTGGTTATTACACACTGAGTTGCCAGCGCCCACAGAAAGCGCATCAAGAATTAGGTGCTAATTGTTCTATGGCATATTACAGGCCATTACATATATTCTACGTAAATATGCTATTTACTCAAGGAAACCCATACGCTCCTTTGTCTATAAACTTAAAAAGGGGAGTTTCCTAGTTTCAGGGGGGAAAAAAAAAAAGCGTTAGTAGCCTATCCAGGTTCGGTTTCTGCTGATCACTGGGACCGCTCCCAGGGCCGGGCCGGGCCGGGCCCCTGAAAGGGGCGGAGCCACCGCCATGATTGGCAGCAGCGGTGCCGGGGCGAGGCCGGGACCGAGTCCGCATTTGCAGGGGCCGTTCCATACCACGTGACGTCAGGCGGACGTCATAAAGCCGTGGGCAGGGCAGGCGTTGTTCGGTAGCTGTGGGGGCTACGGTGTGGCAGTCGCGGTGGTTGGTGCTGCGCCTCCTTCGGTGAAGGGTGAGTAGTTGCGTTTTCACTGTGGATACAGTTGCCATAATGTTTTGGTTTCCATTTTCCTTTACTGTCTTGGTAGATGGTTTTTTATTACGGCTAACAACTTCTATTTAGTTTCCAATTCTTCCCCTGGTCCCACCTTGAGGGGACTGAGCAAGCGACTGTGGTGCTGAGCAGCCGGCAGGGCTGCGCTGCAGCGTGAAGCCCAGTGGGGCCCAACCCAGACTCATCAAGTCCTTAGAGCTGGAAGGGACCTTTAGGGGCTGTCTAGGCCAGCTCCCCTGCAGTGAATGGGGACATCCTCAGCTCCATCGCGTTGCTCAGAGCATGGTCCGGCCTGGCCTTGAGTATCTCCAGTGCCGAGCAGAGAGGCAGGATCACCTCCCTCACCCTGCTGGCCAGGGCGACCCTGCTGAGGGCCTCTTATCCAAACAGAATAGCCCTACAACACGGTTTCTAGTCCATAATGCTATATCGATACTATTTGGGACGTTTAAGAACTATTGCAGTTTTGCAAGCAAGAATGAATCCCATAATTCAGCAACTATGTTTCTAAAATATGCTACTAACATATAAGGTATTTCTACTTGTAAGCATCAGCTATTTCTAAGGACAAGTTACAAAATACAAATACGTTGTGCTCTCCTTCTTCAGATCAATTTCCCCTTTTCAATATCTAGTGCAGAAACAACATTCCATCCTTACATCACTGATGCAGTTACATCATAAAGTTGGGTCAGGCAGAACCTGCCCTTTGTGAAGTCATGCTGGTTATCCTATACTATCTTCCTCACTTCCATGTGCCTTAGCACAGCTTCTAGGAGGGTCTGCTCAATGGTATTCCACAGCGTTGAGGTGCAGACAAGTAAGAAGTTTCCTGATTCACTGTACGATATCCACTGAGTCACAGCCTGAAACATTCTTAACGTTCTTGTTCATTCATTCTTAACATACCTGTTAAGCAATGGGCATGACAATAAGTGGTTTTTTGGATATTTTTTTTTTTTTTTGGCACACGAGGGAATTGAGCTGACAGCCATGTCTTCTCAGGGCTCTTTCCAGTCCCTTGAGTAGTCAACTCCCTAATGCTCAGGGGCCTCAAATAGATGGCCGAAACTGCAAGCCCTCAATAACTTGTACTATAGACTCATGTTTCCCAGATAAACTGGCAAAATGCAATTAATAATCAACCACCATCCCTTACAGGAAAAGGGAGCCGGCAGAAGACGGGAGCACTGGCAGAGGGTGAGGCCGTCGTCGGAGGATGGGAGCAGGGGCGGAGGGTGAGGCCGTCGTCAGAGGATGGGAGCGCCGGTGGAGGATGGAGGTAGCACGCCGGGGGGGAAGGGAAGAGGAAGCGGCAGAAAGAGAGAGCACGCTGGTGGGAGGGGAAGAGGAAGCGTCAGAAGGAGGAAGCGGGACGGAGGGTGCCGCGGGAGCGCGCCGAGGGAGCGCGGCGCGGGACGGGGGTGCCGCGGGAGCGCGCCGAGGGAGCGCGGCGCGGGACGGGGGTGCCGCGGGAGCGCGCCGAGGGAGCGCGGCGCGGGACGGGGGTGCCGCGGGAGCGCGCCGAGGGAGCGCGGCGCGGGACGGGGGTGCCGCGGGAGCGCGCCGAGGGAGCGCGGCGCGGGACGGGGGTGCCGCGGGAGCGCGCCGAGGGAGCGCGGCGCGGGACGGGGGTGCCGCGGGAGCGCGCCGAGGGAGCGCGGCGCGGGACGGGGGTGCCGCGGGAGCGCGCCGAGGGAGCGCGGCGCGGGACGGGGGTGCCGCGGGAGCGCGCCGAGGGAGCGCGGCGCGGGACGGGGGTGCCGCGGGAGCGCGCCGAGGGAGCGCGGCGCGGGACGTGGGGGCAGATGGAGCGCGGCGCGGGACGGGGGTGCCGCGGGAGCGCGCCGAGGGAGCGCGGCGCGGGACGGGGGGGGCCGCGGGAGCGCGCCGAGGGAGTTCGCCGCGGGACGGGGTCGCGGGAGCGCGTCGAGGGAGAGCGGCGCGGGACGTGGGGGCCGAGGGAGCGCGGCGCGGGACGTGGGGGCAGATGGAGCGCGGCGCGGGACGGAGGGACCGGGGCAGGCCGCCGCGGGACGGACGGGCCGAGGCAGGGCGTCGCGGGACGAGCGCCGGCGGAGGTTAGAAGTAGGGTAGCGCGCCGGCGGAGGTTAGAAGT
Organism: Alectoris magna; assembly: GCA_030625065.1. NCBI lineage: Eukaryota > Metazoa > Chordata > Aves > Galliformes > Phasianidae > Alectoris > Alectoris magna. The sequence goes on from CM060560.1 coordinate 117,403,533, forward strand.
AGGGTAGCGCGCCGGCGGAGGTTAGAAGTAGGGTAGCGCGCCGGCGGAGGTTAGAGGAAAGGTAGCGCGCCGGCGGAGGTTAGGGGTAGGGTAGCGCGCCGGCGGAGGTTAGAGGAAAGGTAGCGCGCCGGCGGAGGTTAGAGGAAAGGTAGCGCGCCGGCGGAGGTTAGAGGAAAGGTAGCGCGCCGGCGGAGGTTAGAGGAAAGGTAGCGCGCCGGCGGAGGTTAGAGGAAAGGTAGCGCGCCGGCGGAGGTTAGAGGAAAGGTAGCGCGCCGGCGGAGGTTAGAGGAAAGGTAGCGCTCGCTTCTCTGCTTCACGATTGCGCTTCCTAAGCACTCATTCCTACCTCAGACAGCCATCCAACATGCTGTCCAGGACACTGCAGAGGAGGAAAAATAGGCTTTGTAGAAACTTTGTAGGAAACACAGTTTTGTTTTGTGTTTTTTTTCTCTAAGATTCTTCTGAGACGCTACTTGATAACCTGAGCTGGCAAGCTTGCTGTCCTGAAAAGAGCCACTCTCCCTTTTCCTCTTTAGTTCCAGGGTTCGGCTGAAGCTTGTGACAAATAGCTGTTAATTGTGAATTAACTGTACTGCACAGCCCCCGGGAGGGAAGGAGGCCCAAGCCTGGCAGCTGCTCCCTTCATCTCTTCCCCGCAGCCTGTGCTGGAAGTCTGGAAGTCCACTTCTCTGCAGCTAGTGAAGGCATTGCAAGTTAGACCTGGAGTCACACACGCTCTTTCTCCAAGCTGCCTTTCCACGCCTGCCTTGTACCTTCTTGCTCCTCTGGCCCAGAGAATTGGTAGCTCTGAAGTGAATGACTTGTGTTTCCTGCACCTTGAAGGAATGTTTCCGAGGCACTGTACTTACATAATTGTCTAAGAATTGAAATATAGAAGTATATATACATTTTAATGCATCTACCTGCTCGTTATTAGCGTGATACGTTGTATTCTGAGTCTTGCACCTGCTCAGAGCACAGCTGTCTCAGTGCTGGAGCGGGTGTCTCTAAGCCCAGCCCAAAGATGAGATAGCACTGTGGGAGGACTGGAAAACACGGAATTTTCTTCAGCTCTGGACGGCTCGCAGGCTCCTTAGATAACAAACACTAAGTCAAATGCTAAACAAGCACCGTATGTAGCTGTATCAGAATCTAGGCTTTCTCATTAAAATTTATGATTTTGCAGACCCAGAACGGCCCCACAGAATGAGCAGCCACACTTGAATTTGCCCAGCACGGTACTGACTGCGCCCATTCAGGACAACCGTTACAGAGACCCATGAAGACAAACATTTCTCCATCCAGTAGATCTGTTTCTTAAACTTCATCTATCCATCTGCATCACTGGAGGCATAGCTTCACCTCTGCGGCAGGCTCAAAGTACAAGCCTGAAACAGAGTTTTGCCTGCAGGGTTCAGTAAGGGCTGTGCATGGGCTGGGCTCAGAAAGACGGGAGTGGCGCTGCTGCATTGAATTCCTAAGATGGCTCTGACAGTTATGCCAGCGTTTTCATTCAAAGGCACAAAATAAGTTGTGCCTGCGGAAATGTGTGGAGAAACCTCTGAAGAATAACTTTGATAGCCCTCAGTATGGTAACTTGTAGATATTAAAATTTAATCGTCACGTCTTATACTATAGCTGTATGGACTTCTGGGAGTGCAGGGCAATATGCTTCTCCCTCAATTTTAGTGCAGAGGCTGTTGCAGCAATCATAGGACCTTAGAATCACAGAATGACTCAGGCTGGAAGGCATCTTAAAGCCCATCCAGTTTCAAAGCCCTGCTGTGGGCAGGGCTGCCACCAAGCAGCTCAGGCTGCCCAGGGCTCCATCCAACCTGGCCTTGAGCGCCTCCAGGGATGGGGCACTGTGTAAAAAGTCAGCTGCCCTCCTCCTTGTAAGCTTGCTTTAAGTACTGGAAGGCCACAGTGAGGTCTCCCTGGAGCCTTCTCCTGCAATGCGGGATCGCTGGCTATCAGCTTACCCTAGCATAAAACAATGCTTACGTGAACAAACTTACGTGCCAAATGCTGAAAATGGTTGATGATTGTTATGGTTCAAGCTTTTTTATACCAGCAGTCCAACTCTTGATGCCTGCAAGAGTTGCTAGAGTGCATAGCTACCACTTAGCACTTGGTCCCATGTGCGAGGCTGCTTAAAATTCTAACAGAGCATACTTAGCATAAAAAATATGGATTCACATTTTTATTTTGTCCTTTTTTCAAAGGCAGATAATAAACTGTAAAACAACAACACTGTCTGTGTCTTTTGATACACTTATGAAATTTAAGTAAGGTTTTGCAACATCCACGATAAATTCAACCCATTAATGTATTACTCATCTTTCGGGTACTTGCTCACCCCTTGGCTACTCAGCAACACATCTCTAAAAGTACTATTTCTGAAAAGGCAACGTTTCCTTTCAAGTTCAAACTGCCACAGAAAAGTTTCCTCTTCCTCTTCCACAGCATCCAAATTCATCCTTCTTTTTTCCCCTCTTTCTCAAAGTGAATCACCCACTCTTCAGGATGGGCACTAGTTTGTTTTATTATGATGACATCTACCATTTTAAACGGAATAGTTCTGGGATAGGCTCTTACAAAAGGACAAAAGATTCTCAGCTTCTCTTACAAAGAGGGGTGTACATTTTGTTCAGGTTCCAAGCTGATTCATGGAATATACTTTACTGGCCACAAAAATAAGAAGGATGAAAACAAAGATACGTATAAGGTGAACGTCTTTGCTTTAAATGCAAACTAAATTTCCCACAGCATGGAAATCCTTCTTCATAACATTAAAACAACAACAGAAATCAAGTTTTCTCCTGAGAATTTCAATGAAAAAATTAAGCAGGCTTACCTCTTTGTCTGCCTTTATGAGATAATAAAGTATCAGAAATAAGGGGTCCATCGGTGTAACAAAGAGCAGGCGCCCACCTAAGGGACAGATATAGAAAAGGGACGTTAGTACTGCTAGGCACAGAACTACTACTGGATCTGTTTTTTAGGATGCTTTTCAGGAGTGTGGGCGAGAAGAGAGGATTTTTTTTTTTTTTCACATTAAGCAAATCCAGTATTTCACTAAAATGGGCAGGAAAACACTATTTGTGATTTTATATTAAAAATACAGAGAGCTCAATTCTCAACCCTGCCAAATGAAAGCACAAGCTCTGTTGCTTCTCACTTGAAGCACTATGTTTTCCCTTTTCCAGCGATATATTAAAAACAACAAAATTAAAGCTGCCCTCTATCGGCAGATTTGAGTGTAATAGAACCTTGCTTTGAGATACTGGATAAATACCCAGCATACTGTGCTCCAAACACTGGGCAAGTCAATGCCAGTTCAGAAAATATGTCAGTGAGTGCCTCATTCAAAATTACACCATCATTTCAGAATGATGGCTTACTCGTGCCTTCTGCACAATTGTAGATAATTTGAAACAACGTAACATTAAGGATTTTTACTAATTAGATAAAAATATTGACAAGAACATGACATTAGTTAGCAAACCGAAAGGAAATAAATTTAATTTTTTCTGTTTCAATTCACATGATTAAGATAATTAAATCAAGAAAATCCCACTGGAACAGCTTTAAAACTAACTAAAAACAGGGTGGCAACAAAGTGGTCTGGTCAAAGTCGACAATCTGTCTGTGAAACTGAGATCATGCAGTGTGTGCAATCTCTACAATCTGTATAGCCAAGTTAGCTTGGGGATCCGGTTCACATTTATTTCTAAGCCAATTTCAATTTTTCTGTCCAGAGGGAGTATCAAGGGCACGGCTATTTGTTACAGGACTACTTCTACAGTTTCTGACAAGCCTCAAGGATATTAAATGACGTATAGGCTGGAGCAGAGTGAGCTCTTACACTGTACTTTGCTGTCTTCCTTCTAAAATCCAGTACCCAAAATCTAAGCCTAAAAGTACCAGCCTCGAAACACGGCTCTAGTGCTCAGTGTCAATCAAATGAAAGAAAACAAATATAAGGCACCAAAATGATACAGATCAGCCCAAGCAAGGAAAACCAAGGCATTCTGGGCCAAAATATTTCTTCAAGTATGGCACTGCCAGGTCCCTGGAAGAATACTACCCAGGTCACAAGGGAATACATTTCCCTGACAAGCAGACAAAAAACAACTCTTAATCCCAACTCCGCAGCTATTAGCAAAGAAAGTACCAAGACTACTTATTCACAGGAATAATATTCCAGGAAAAAGTATTTTAATTTGTTCTATGGAGTTCTGACTCACTGTAGATGTATGAAGACCTTGGAGAATCATGAAACGGCTTGGGTTGGAAGGGACCTTTAAGATCTGGTCATCTAGTTCCAACCTTCCTGCTAAAGGCAGGGACACCTCCCTCCAGACCAGGTTGCTCAAAGCCCCATCCAGCCTGGCCTTGAATGCTTCCAGGGAGGGGGCATCCACAGTCTCTCTGGGCAACCTGTTCCAGTGTCTCATCATCCTCACAATAAAGAATGTCTTCCTAATATCTTGTCCAAACCTACCCTCCTCCACTTAAAAGCCATTCCCCCTTGTCCCGTTGCTCCATGTCTTCATAGAAAGTCCCTTCCCAGCTTTCCTGTAGGTCCCTTCAGGTACTGGAAGACCGTTATAGGGTCCCCTCCCCCCCCCCAGAGCCTTCTCTTCTCCAGGCTGAACAGCCCCAGCTCTCTCAGCCTGTCCTTGTAAGGAAAGTGCTCCAGCCCTCCGATCAGATCCTCCGGACCTCCTCCAACAGCTCCACGTCCTTCCTGTGTTGGGGGCCCCAGAACTGCGTGCAGTACTGCAGATGGGATCTCATGAGAGCAGAGTAGAGGGGTAAAATCACCTCCCTTGACCTGCTGGTCATGCTTCTCTTGATGCAACCCGGGATACAGTTGGCCTTCTGGGCTGCAAGAGCACATTGCTGGCCCATGTTGAACCTTTCATCAACCGACACCCCCAAATCCTTCTCCTCAGGGCTGCTCTCAAGCCATTCTCCACCCAAGCTGTACCTGTGCTTGGGACTGCCTCAACCCAGATGCAGGACCTTGCACTTGGCCTTGTTGAACTACATGAGGCTGGCACTGGCCCACCTCTCAAGCCCATCCAGGTCCCTCTGGGTGGCATACTTTTCCCCTAGTGTGACAACTGCACCACTCAGCTTGGTGTCGTCCACAGGTGTGCTGAGATTATACTTGATCCCACTGCCCATGGTGCCTACAAAGATGTTAAATAACACTGGTCCCAGCACTGATCCCCATGGATCGCCACTCGTCACCATCTCCACTTGGACACTGGGACACTGACTGCAGCTCTGAGAGTGCAACCATCCAGCCAATTCCTTATCCAGCAAGCGGATCCATTTTTCTTCCATTTGCCAACCAGTATGTTGTGCAGAACAGTGTCAAACACTTTGCACAAGTCCGGGTAGATTATGTCAGTTGCTCTTCCTTTATCCACTGATGCTGCAACTCCATCATAAAAGGCCACCAAGTTTGTCTGGCATGACTTGCCCTTGGTGAAGCCACGTTAGTTACCATCAACCACCTCAATTTCATTTTCCATATGCCTCTCTGTAGAGTCTTCAGGAGGATCTCTTCCGTGATCTTGACAGGCACAGAAGTGAGAGTGTAGTTTCCTGGATCTTCTTTTTTTCCCTTCTTGAATATGGGGGTTATGTTTCCCCTTTTCCAGTCAGTGGGAACTTCACCAGACTGCCACAAACTTTCAAAACATGACACACAAATGGCTTGGCAACTTCATCTGCTGGTTCCCTTGGAATCCGTGGATGGATCTCATTGGGTCCCATAGACTTGTTCACCTTCAGTCTTCAGATGGTCTCGAACCTGATCTTCACTGACAGGGCTTTATCCCATGTCAGGGCTTTATCCCATGTCACCCTGCCAAGCAGTTCCCTGAAGAGTTTGAAGTCTGCTCTCCTGAAGTCCAGAGTAGTAGGCTTGCAGCCTACTCTCCTTGACATCCTAAGGATCTTGAACTCCACCATTCTGTGGTCACTGCAGCCAAGGCTGCCCTTGAACTTCACATTACTTACCAGTTCCTCCTGGTTGGTGAGGACAAGTTCCAGCACAGTACTTCTTCTGTGGGTTCCTGTACCACTCAGAAGAAGTAATCATCATCAACACATTCCAGCAGCCTCTTTGATTTCTGGTGCCCTGCTGTGTTGCCCCTCCAACAGATACCAGGGTAGTTGAACACCCCCACAAGGACCATGTTTTGTGAATGTGAAGCTGCTTCTAACTGTCTACAGAGGGTCTCATCCCTGGTGGTCTTCCTGGTTGAGCCACCTGTTTCAGACCCACACTACGATGTCTCCTTCCCCCGCCTTCCCTTTAACCTTAACCCACTGTCAGCACCTCATCTATCCCCAGGCAGAGCTCCATGAACTCCAGCTTGTTGTTGATGTAGAGGGCAACACCTCCCCTCCCTTCTCCGCTGCCTGTCTTTCCTGAAGAGTTTATACCTGTCTATTCCTACATTCCATTTGTTTCCTTCTTGGCAGATAATGAGATGATTTGCTTTAATTGCAAACACACAGCTTTTCTGTGTTGTCCATTGCCTGACTATTTCAGAGATTTCAGCCCAATTCCATTCAGGAAAAAAATTTCCACCTTCTATATTTAAAAAAAAAAAAAAAAAAAAAAAGGCAATTACTCCTTAAAATCACTGTTTCCCAAGGGTGAAAGCAGAGGCTAAAAATGGAGAGGGAGAATACAGAGTGGACATAATTGGGAGCAGGGAGCAGACTCAGTCTTTTGGCTCACCCCCAGAGGGAATAAGGAAAAGCTCATACGCATACTACTTGCTTACTCATATGTACACCTGCAAAGTACATTTAAATGTTAACACCCATTTGGGATATTGCCATTAAAGAAGGTATGTAACTGGTGGGGTCACTTCGTTTATTTTATTATTATAAATGGTCTTTTTTCTAGTCACAAACAGACAAAAAGGACATGCCTTCATCTCCTGAACGGATCCTAATTCCATAGTCTACGGAAATCCTGGGAGCAAAACACTACACCAAGGACATCCTTACTGAGAAAGGATTGTTAAAGCCATCACAAGTGGTTACACAAACTTCTTTCTCATTTTCAGAAAGATGAGCTAGAATCAGAGACTATGATGCTACAGGTGAGGTCACTTAGACACAGCACTGAAATGGCACCTTCAGACAGCAGGCTTATCCCGCAGCACTTACAGAGAAGACTGCAGAGGTAATGAAAAGAAAACCAGATCAAACCACACTCCAGTGCTTGGAGTTCTGCTTAGCATTGCTCTGCTTAGCTAGCTCAGGCTTTCCAGACCTTCTTTCCTTCTATAGGATAAGAAATATTTTATGTACACCAAGGACTTTCTGGTCTGACTGACAAGGAAAGCTAAGCACTTCAGTTTAAACACAACTGAACGACTCCCCCACCCCAACATACCCTTCCTCAAAGACAAATGAGCATCTGTCTAATTGAAGTTGCCAAAGGCAGCCTTTTCAAAAGAGACCGACCACAAAGCCCCTAGCCCTGCTTAAATCCAGATGGCAAATGAGTGTGTCAGAAGGTGGGGATGTGATACAGCATGCCTCAAACAACTAAGAGAAACACCTGTAAATTTAATAGAAGAAAGAGAAAAGGTCTCTTTGTATGAACATTAGTTACGGTTAAGGGAAGGATACATAACATTACTCACCTTGTTGAACAGTCTCCCCTATAAACCAGGAACGATATTCCTCATGAAAAGCTTTTACTTCAAACAGCTGCTGTGCACCACTATTGAATAAGTAAAGAGTTGCTTCCCCTGTTGAAAAAGAAATCTGGTTGGTGTTGTAAGCTTTCACAAAAATCAAAAGAATACCCAGTACATCTGAAGAATGTGCCTTCTATACATACACACACAAACATACGCACATTCTACGTAAACTCACTACAAAGAAAACTCAGACAAAGAAAACCATCGTATACAGATGTTTGTTTACCAGCTCTATAAACCAAACTGAATTTGAATCAACAAAGAAGATGTGTGAATAGTTCATCTTACAACACAAAGCCTTTGATCCAAACCCAAATCAAAATCACACAAGAAATTACTTTTTGTCTGTACTGAAGGGGGAAGGTGGAAACCCGGAAAATTTCCTTCTCTCATGTTCAGCTACTTGAGTCTGCGGGCGGGATTAGTCCTGTCATCCTCAAGAGGCAACATCAGCTACGGCAACCCTGCTCAAAATATACAACTTGCAAACTTAAAGACCACGAGCTAGCTCAAAAAAGTATCAGTGCAAGCCCTTAAAAGCTGATGTCAGCACTGCTGTTTTCAGCCTGGACAGATCCCCTGCTCTTACGGAAGGAAGGTCAGCTAAAACGGGCAGATGCATCTTTTCCCAAAAATGACCGATGATGCTTTTTTTCCTCCTTTATCCAAATGCTGGCAGGATGTTTAGCCTCACCTAAGGTTACAGATTCAGTTCTCTGACAATAACGTTTCTTTTGGATGTGGGAGGAATGAACAGCAGATACTAGGGAGAGCAGAGATATCCATCATCACCATGTCATTCTCAACAAGGGTCTATCTACATCATAGTTTGATCAGCACCAGACATCAAGACTAAATCACAGAAGTTGCACGACTTAAGACTCCTACCAGTGAGTGTTCCAGCCAAACACGGCGGAGAACAAGGAAAAGTTGTGAAAAGGACCGTTTCTAATGCTTAACTTCAGCTCCTTGTTTTATCTGCTTACATTAAAAGGACAAGCACCACGGGTTATCAACCCTATCATTAGAGACATTCTCCAGCGGACAGAGAGAGAACCTAGGCAGCTTTGCTCCTGATTTTATCACTTCATTTAGCTGCTTAAGTCTGTAGCATAAGTACTCCCCTTGCTTTAGTTCAGAACTCTGAAAAATGCTTTTCGCAGTACTTCTGAACTACAAGCTGTAACTCTAGTTTGTAGTCTTTGTACGGGACAGAAACGTTGTCCTTTTTAGCTGCCTATAAAGAGGATCATGAATACTTTCATTAAATAAAGTGGTTAGCACGAATCTCTGTTGTATGTTGAATCTTTCAGTGGCTATTTATACAATATTTGTCAACAATTTGTCTGTTAGACCCAAGCATAAGCAAAAGACATTATCAGGAGTTCTCAGTCCACCCATTTTCAAATACTATGCTTATATGCTACGTCACTGAAAGTTCATTTTCTTCAAGTTGAATAGATCCCTTCTTCCATAGCTAAAACCTGAGCAAACAAAAAATATCATGCTGATATTTATGATGAAATGAGTATACCATGTATTAAAGTGTACCTGAAGACTTCAGTTACAAACACATAAATAACAATAGTGAATTTCAAAATAAAAACGCATAACTTAGAAATCAAATGAGATGGCGAAAAAGGGAAAAAAGCATGAACTGTGTCTTTACACAAAAAAACGTTAACCCTAACCAAGGCTTGCTGCTAGTTTCTATTCCAGTATCTCATACTGCAAACATTATATTACTCAAACATTAAGAAGAAATAATAAGAAATAATGTTTGCACAGCATTAACTATCTGGCATCAACAACAGTATCTTTGGCACGTAAGACTTACGTTATCATCACTATTTCAGCTTACAAAATACGAACAGTTTGGTGGTGGAGGGAATCAACCAAAGCATTAACAGGCTCATGTCACAATTCCAAAACTTGCCTGTGCTTGGACTGCGTAGTTTTGTAAACATAGGTTCACTGTCAGGTGTCTTTGGGGGGTCGGTAGCAGCCTCTGTGGAAGGAAAGGAAAAAGTTATGAACTTGTGAACTGAGAAGCATTTCACTTTCTGCCATGCTTCTCCAAGACATTAAGAATGAATTGGATTGACACTATTTGAAAGCTCACATATTTTCCGTCTAAAAAGTTATATGCCTCAGCCCAAATCCATACTACCTGATCAAGGTACCTCAATTGTGATTCCAGACTTCTGGCACACTCTATTTGCCACAGAAAAGATATGCACCTGGGGATGATTTAGATTTAAAAAACAACTTCCCCTCACAGAGCCTCAAGCAACGGTACTTCTAAGTTTGATACCTCAGTTAGGAGAAATGAACTGATGTGTCGACCTAATTAGTCTCAAAGATGATTGGAACGCTTTGGTAAATTAGGCAAAGGGGATGTGGATTAGGCAAAGCGCATGTTAAAAACGCACAAGGTAAAACATTTGTAGGAAGAAACAGTGGTCTTCTGAAGCATTCAGGAATTTTCAGATTATTCAGCTATATGAGGCAGGAATTGTCTGAGCGGTTGTTACTTATGTGAAAAATATGCACACTTGTTTATCTGTTGTATATAATCTTGAAAAACAAAGAGTGCATTTAACTCTCCACACAGGAAAAAGAGGCTGAGAAAATACAGCACTTATGGCTTAGCCTCCCGATGGTTGTTCTTTTTTCTGTGTATTTAAGAAAAAAAAAAAGACAAAAAACAGAGCTGCAAAAGTACAATTTCTATGTGAAATTAAAACAAAAAAAAAAAAACGAAACAGCTCCCATAAGGACGCTTACTGAAGCTTGAAAACCATCCTTAAGGATCCCCAGTTAATTATATTCTATCCAAGTTCTCTTTGTAGAGAAAGTCTACTTATATTCATGAAAACAACTTCCCACATCCGAGTGAGGAGCAACATGGCAGCATCATCCTTCTTAGCTTGCAGACTGCCAGTTCTGTCCCAGTTCCTTTCATAAAGGCATTCATCAGGGCAAGGAAAATAACTAAAGCATTTCACATCCACAGCTAGCATCCAGACCCTGGAGAACAGGCTGACAGGGACCCGGCTGCTGCTTGGGTTGGTGGGCTGCTGCTGAAAGAGGCAAGAAGCAGCAGAGGTGGGCTGCACAACTACTCCCAGCGGAGGCTGCTGGAGGGAACAGAAGTGTGACACCGTCCTTCCCTTTTTGGTAGTATCCAGGTTTAATGACACAGAGACTACATGGATCTTTTCTGTGAAACACGAGGAAGTAGGAAGCTCAAATGCATTCAGAAATAGCCACCCCCTAACTGAAAGCTGCTCCCCAACACCTCAGGAAAGGACAGGTGGGTGGACTTCTCACAGGCCGTTCTCAGGTACCTCAGTGGCTAAGAAAAACCCAAAGCACAAGACCAACAACTTTCACCTTTCGCATCTACTCCTGGGTATTCAGCTGTGCCCCACACAGAAATTGCCCAGATGAAACCATAAGCAGGGCTTAAAAAGCACGTCTTCTTTTGTTTGTTTGTTTTTCAAGTGCATTCTGCTGTAAAATATTGGAAGATAACGGTTCTTAAGGGCGTTTGAAGAATTGACAGCCATTTTCTTCCCCTGAATTTTCAGCTGAGTCTTCAGGTAGCTTGAAAAAGTACTTGAAAAAGTTTCGATATAAGTCAGGAGGTCTTTAATGGAAAAAAAAAAGTCCATATTTGCTAACCAGACTTACTTCATATGCTGCTGTATAAACACACACGGATGTCAAGCTACATTTGTCCTGGCAAAGGAGAACTTCAAATTCCTATAGCTGTGTATATTTCATTTTTTGACCACAGTTTAAAATTGCTGTATTTTTTGTTTCTTTTTAAAACGCTGCCATGATTAATGACAGCGAAAGAAACACACTGCACCTGTTTACTTTGATGTGTTTCATAGGAACTTGTGAAAATATACACACCAAATACGAGCTTCAAAATTTAAAACACAAAGCAAAGCAAAACAAAACAAAAAACAAGGGAATTTTTAGTGCTCACTTGCTCTGCTTTCTTCGTGCGTAGATTTATGAACGCTGGGAACACATCCAGCTGAGCCCTAGCTGCATCTTGTAGAACGTGAACAATTAAGCAGGCAACCCTTCCTCATGTGGCTGTTTTCAATGAAGTCTGCATCTTTATTTAGTTGACGTGTTCACTCCCCAACTTTCCAACACCAAGTGCATGTTCCATCCTTGCTGGGATGCCCGCACGTAGGGAGCTCAGCTACAAAGCCATGGGCTGCAGTGCTGACCCCTCATCTCACATGGCACCCCCCAGACGGGACACACAAAGGGAAAGAGGGGGCAAGGGAGAAATGCTTTCTCCCAGCTTCTTGTACCTTGGGTCTCTTATACTATATATTATATTATATATATAAAATCATATTTATTATATAATATATATTATTACTATATATATTTTATGATATATATATTATAATATATTATATTATTATATTATATTAAAAGGGCACTTAGTGAAATGCTTCCTTGCCCTGTGTCTTGGAGAGTGAAACAGGACGTGTTCAAACATCACCCTTAACACTAAAACCTTTCGCGGCATGTGAAATTAAAGCCTTAAAATCTGACAGCCACGTTTACAGCCCACGTACAGCGCAGAGCTCCCACAGAATCGTTTTGAGTTGTGAAGAATCCCTAAAGGCCATCTGGTCCAGCTTCCCTGCAATGAACAGGGACACCTCCAGCCTACTCCTGGAGCCCCGCCCAGCCTGACCCTGAATGTCTCCAGGGATGAGGCATCCACCACCTCTGGGCAACCCGTGCCAGTGCCTCACCACTCCTACTGCAAAAAAAGCTTTTCCTTATACTTATTCTAAATCTCCCCCCTCTTAGTTTGAAACCATTTCCCCGTGTCATGCCACAGCAGACCCTGCTGCCTGTCCCCTTCCTCCTTACACCCCTCTTTAGGCACTGGCAGGCCGCTCTCAGCTCTCCTGAGCTCTCAGCCTGTCTTCTTAGGAGACCTACGGGCCTTCCTGCTCTGCTTCACAAGTATAGACACCTCACTGCCGATGAGAATGAAAGTTTCCCAAGGAGCTTGTTCATAAAACTGAGGTTAAGGGTACTAACTCCTTTCCTCAATAAACAAATAAAAAAAACCCAACAAACTGCCTGAAGGCGAGGCAGGCAGGGGGGCGGTGCCGAGGCTCCATCAGAACGGTGACCACTCCTCACCTCCTCTTTCCGCTGCTCACGGCATTGCCCGTGAACTGGGACGGCCCTACCACCACAGGTAACAAAGCACCTCGGTGCGGTGCGGAACACTGGGGGTCCTGTCGGGACTTCGTCTGGGGCTGTGTCACAGAACCAGGGCCGGCTGCACGCCGCAAGGCGCTCGCCTCCTGCCGAGCTCCGTCAGCGGGACGGGGCGGACGAGAGAGCGGCGCTGCGGATCAGCCCGTCCCGCCTCGGGGCCCCGCGGGGCTACCTGGTGCAATGAGCACCCACTGGTCAGGGTGCGCGCCCGCGGGCCGCTGCTCCGCGCTGCGCATACTCCTCCGGCCTCGCCGGCCGCTCCCGCCGCCGCTCCCACCGCCTCCGCAACACGGCGGCGGGGCGGGGCCGGGCCGAGCAGAAGCGGGAAAAGGCACCACGCGCCCCTCCACACGCGCGCCGCAGAGCCCCGCGCGAGGCGGCAGGACGGCTCCACCCCGCGGGACGCAGAGGGGGGCGGGGAGCTGCGGCAGCTGCGGCGGCGCTGCTGCGACTCTGCGTCACCCGCTCTCTCCCCCCTCGTGCTTGAGGAGAATGGAACGAGCCGCTGAAGGCGGGGCGGACGGCGGCAGAGCGGCTCGTCGGCCGTGAGGTTCTCGGCGCTCGGGGTGTGTGAGGCAGTGGTGTCCTTCTCTTACCGTTGCCCCATCGCACGTTTTGGTTGTGGAGGGCGGTCGGACGGCCATAGCTGCCCCGTGCCTGCTGCTGCCTGTCCCTGCTGAAAGGTTTGTCTTAAGGAGCCGCAGCTCCTCAGTGATGGATGGGACGGGAGCGTCTAACGTGTGAGGAGAGAGCCTGGAGAAGAGAAGGCTTATGAGGGGAACAAGGAAGGTTGCATGAGGTTGCAAGGAAGGTTGCATCTCAGGGGTACCTGCTGGCACCATGGGTGGTGTGATAGATAAGGGTTAAGTTTGTTAAATCAAATCGACACTTAATGATGCTTTCTCAGGTATCCAGGAATGTAAACAGTGTTGTAAAATGTAAATGATGTGTAAACGATGGAAACTAGGAAGCTGCAGGCATTGCGAACTACACATTGCCGGGGCACATAAGCTGCTAAAAAATTAACCAAAGAATAACACTACTGACTCTCACGCCCACAACCATCGGAGACAGAAAAACGAATCCCCAGCAACAACCTACGACCCCCAGCAACAACCTGCGCAGCCGCAAGAATGACTGGAATGTATATAGGAGATAAGACTTGTATAAATACAGAGACAATCCTTTGTTAAAATTGCGACCTTGGCGGAGTGTAGGCTCCCCGGGCGCCCAGCGCCGTTTTGCTCACTTTACCACCTTGCTTAATTAAATAAAGCTATCCCTTTATCAAACTAGATTTTGTCTGGTTTTGTCACGAGAATCTATAACAATTTTGGTGCCGTGACTCGGATCCAGATTCCTTTGCTGCAGGGTTCCCTCGCGACGGGAGGCGCCCTGCCCGCAGTAGCGGGCAGCCCTGAGTTGAGGGTTTCCCTCTGCAAACACTGGATCTCCGAACCCCTCTAAATTTGGAGAGTGAGCAAAAGAACCTGCAGAACCCCATAATCATTTGTGCACAAAGACCGAACGAAGACTCAGGATTGAGTAAGTATTGCGTGGATCCGTTCGGTCGGGGTTGGTTATCCTGGGGTGCGCCTGTATGAGAGGTCTCTAAGAGGCCAAGTGAGAGCGGACCCTTCAGTAGTGCGGTTCTCGTAGCCCGAGAGGGAGCGAGCCACGACCAAGGGGAGCGTGTGTGTGTGTGTAAGAAGGCGCCCCAGAAGATGGGTCAGGGGAAAAGCAAGGCCCCTCTGCCCATGGGTGGTAAGGGAAAGTTGCCCGACATACCGCCAGGAAGTCCGTTAGGGCTAATGATCAAATATTGGAGGGACTCTCCCCGTAGAAAAGGGAAAAGTAAAGAGAAAATGGTACACTACTGTATGGAGATCTGGGGAGGGAAATCCCTAAGAAATCCCCATATAATGTAGCCGGTATTTGGCTCATTTGAAGATTGGATATGTCAAGAATTGAATTTATGGGTAAACAGTAAGCCCCAAGTGGACTCTGAGGAGTCCGAATATGCTGCTCTCTGGTTAGTGCAATCACAGGAGCAGGCCTTTTTATTTAATCTTAAAGAAAAGGGGAAACGAAAAACTGAGGAGGAGGAGGAGGAGGAATACCTTTGGCCACCCCCGTACAACCCCCAGGAACAGGCACCCCCCCTCCCATTAGCGAGCAGTCTTCCCTGCAACTAGAATCTCCTGTGGTAAGGAGAAGCACCCGAAAACGTGATCAGAAGGAAGAAAAGTTATATCCATTAAGGGAGGTGTTAGTCCCAGGTGCGGGTGCCGCGGCCCCCAGGGCTGGGTATGTAGCAGTCCCACTGAATACCAGTGATGTAATAGAGTTTAAGAAAGAAATGGGGAACCTTCTAGAGGATCCCCTAGGAGTTTCTGAAAGGGTAGATCAGTTTCTGGGACCTAATTTATACACTTGGGACAAGATACAGGCGATTCTAGGGATCCTGTTTACAGCAGAGGAGAGAAATATGATTAGGGGAGCAGGAATGAGATTATGGGATCAACAACATGCAGCCGGACCCACGGCTGACCAAAAAAAAAAAAAAAAAAAGAGGCCATTACAGAGACCTAATTGGAATAACCAAGACAAACAAGCTCTAACATGGCCGATTTAAGGTACATTATTATCCAAGGAATTAAAGAGGCGGTACCCAGAGGACAAAACATAAGTAAGGCTCTTAAGGAGGAGTAACAAAAAAAAAATGAGAGCCCCACCATGTGGTTAGAAAGGTTAAGGAAGAGCCTCCAGCTGTACTCTGGGATAGATCCCAGCACCCCGGCTGGGCAGGCTCTGTTAAAAACTCAATTCGTAGCTAAGTCATGGGTGGACATTCATAAGAAACTAGAGAAGTTGGAAGACTGGCAGGGTAGACCTATAGATAAGTTGCTGAGGGAAGCGCAGAAGGTATTCATTAGAAGAGAGGAGGAGAATCAAAAGAAACAAGCCAGGCTCTTGGTAGCTGCAGTAAGAGAAGGACAGAGGGGAGCTGTAAGTGCAGTAAGGAGACCGGTAGGGAAAGAGATTGAGAAATTCCCTGCCAGAGGGTCAAAAGTTGAAGAGAAGAAAGGAAGACAAGAAGAGAGAGAGTGCTACTATTGTAAAAGGAGAGGCCATCTGAAGAAAGATTGTAGGAAGAGAATAGAGGACGAGAAAATGTTTTTAGAGGATTGGGGGGGGTCAGGGGCTCTATGTGCTGAGGACCCCGGGAAAAAGAGAGCCCTTGATAAAATTAAAAGTGGGTCCTCAGCGACAGGAGGTGATATTTCTTGTAGACACAGGGGCAGAGAGATCAACTGTCCAGACCTTACCTCCTGGGTGTAAAATCACATCTGAAAGCATAAATGTAGTGGGAGCAAAAGGGGAGCCATTTAAAGCTCCAGTCATCAAACATGTAGAAATAGAATCAGAAAGTAGGTATGGCATTGGATCCTTTTTGTTAGTCCCTGAAGCGGATTACAATTTATTAGGCAGAGACTTAATTGTTGAGTTAGGAATAAATCTGGAGGTAGAGGGAAAGGAACTAAAAGTAAAAATATGTGCCCTCACAACCCAGGATGAGGAGAGGATTAATCCAGAGGTCTGGTACACCCCAGATACTGTAGGGAGGCTGGATATTACTCCCTTTGAAGTAACCATCAAAAACCCTGAGATCCCTGTTAGGATCAAACAATACCCCTTATCTCAGGAAGGGAGGCAGGAGTTAAAGCCTGAAATTGAAAGGCTGCTAAAAAGGGGCCTTCTTGAGCCCTGCATGTCCCCATTCAACACTCCCATATTACCCGTAAGAAAACCCGATGGAAGTTACAGACTGGTCCACGACCTCCGGGAACTAAACAAAAGAACGGTGACCAGGTTTCCTGTAGTAACTAACCCCCATACTCTATTAAGCCAATTAAGCCCTGAAAATCAGTGGTACAGTGTTACAGACTTAAAGGATGCCTTTTAGGCCTGCCCCTTAAAGGAAGAATGCAGGGACTATTTTGCATTCGAATGGGTGGACCCGGAGACCCATAGGAAGCAGCAACTTAGATGGACAGTCCTTCCCCAGGGATTCACAGAATCACCTAATTTATTTGGTCAGGCCCTGGAGCAAATTCTCCGAGGTTATAATCTGGGAAAAGGAATCACCCTCGTCCAATATGTAGATGATTTACTACTTGCAGGGGACACCCAGGAGTCTGTGAGAGAAGAAAGTGTAAAATTACTAAACTTTTTGAGTTTACAAGGATTGAAGGTTTCTAAATCAAAGCTACAATTTACCGAAGAGGAGGTAAAATACTTAGGACACTGGATTAGTAAGGGAAGTAAGAAGCTAGACCCTGAAAGAGTAGCGGTTGTACATATAAAGGGACACCAAAAGGGTTTTGATTCAAGAATAAGAGGAAATAATTTAGCTGATGAAGAGGCGAGAAGAGCTGCCTTAATGCCCTTAAGAACAGAACTGACAAGAACAGATACTAACTTTCGAGAGCCTGAATTGAGGTTCACGAATCAGGAAAAGTTACAGCAAATGGGGATATGGGAAAAACATGGGAAGTGGAGACTACCTGATGGAAGGGAAGTGCTCCCAAAAGCAATGGCACTCAGAGTAATGAGGAGATACCGCGATAAATATAGAATACACTGGGGAGTGCAAGCACTATATGATCACTTTGCAATAAATTTTATGTGCATAAGGGCCTATAATGTAGCTAAAAGTATTGTTGGGGGTGCTTAACTTGTCAAAAGATTAACAAACATCAATTAAGAAAAAAAATAAATAAATACACGGGGGAAGGGAAATGACCCATCGCCCATTTGCACAGTTACAGGTAGACTTCACCGAGCTCCCTAAGGTTGGAAGATTTAGATATCTTCTTGTTATGGTGGACCACCTCACATATTTCGTTGAGGCTTTCCCTACGGCTAGAGTAACTGCACACACAGTGGTAAAAATAAATAAATAAATAAATAAAATTTTTTGAAGAAATAATTCCCCGATATGGGGTCATCAAGGCCATTGATTCTGACCAGGGACCTCATTTCACCTCAAAGACGGTATTAGAGGCAGTGATGTTAGTAGGTACTAAATGGGAATACCATACACCATGTCACCCCCAAAGCTCAGGAAAGGTAGAAAGGATGAATGGAGAGATTAAGAAACAACTGAAGTGTCTGCCTTTTTAGCCCTTCTAAATGTTAGAACACAACCTCGCGCTGACAACTAATGTCCAGAAGAGAAGAACTACGTAAAAAGGCAATGGTGGTACAGAGACCTCCTTTAGAAATTGACGTGAATTCCATAAAACCAGGAGATCAAGTATTAATAAAGAATTGGAAGGAGTCACCTCTTACCCCTCGCTGGGAGGGACCATTTCTTGTCTTGCTCACCACAGAGACTGCTATCCGGACTGCTGAGCGTGGATGAACATGTGTCTAGAGTGAAGGCACTTCAGGAATCAGTAAACTGGAAAATGGTGGGACCCCCCCCAAGGACTAAAACTGACTTTGAAATTAGATGAGTAGTCCCATATTATGTGATACCCTTGATTGTATCTGTTTTCCCTTCACATGTTTAGATGAATAATATACAAGGATAGCTGGTGGACATATTGTGAGAACGGGCACTCTCCTGTGGGTATCTGCGAACAGTGCCATAGGAATAGATACAAATTGGCCAAGTAAGCCCTAAGGGTGGGGGTAGTCACTGGGCATATCATTAGGGGGTCCAGAGAATGGTGGACCATATTAAGTGAGGGAATACACCCCGAGGAACGGTGGGTTCACATTAACAGATCTGGGAACTTCAACCCTGAAATCGTGGGTAAGCTGAGTTGGTTCCAAGTCTCATACGTCTTGTGCCAAGCTCCATAAGTAAAAGCTAAGCGCCGAAGCCTTCAGGCTTCACAAAAAAAAAAAAAAAAAAAAAGGGAGCAGTAGGAGTCCCCATGCTCATGACTGCTGCCGAGAAGATGGAAAACCCTGCTGCTCTAAGCAACAGAGTAGGCAGTGGAGGCAGAGGCGTGCAGAGATGGAACTCAAAAGTGGAGGCATATAGACAGGTGAGACCACACCAACCCCAGAAAGAAAAGCAAGTGAGCACCACCCAGACTTGGGAAAAAGGGAATTGGAATTCACTGAAATCTAAAGAACGTCCACCAGCATCTTTATACTTATGGTTGTGGAATTGGATGTTATGGATTGTACTTGTAAAAGGGGAAGAGAGTCACCAACCATTTAAATGGTCCTTATATCAGTTTGACACCCAGAAGGAAATTGAGAGTGTTGTTACCCCCGGGGCCCCTAGTTCTAAGACCACTCTATGTCAGAACTTAGGTCTCACCCCCTGTGTATCGCTAAAACTATTTAATGCATCCAGAGACTATTGTATCCAGGTAGCAATTGTTCCCCAAATTATATATCACCCCGAAGATTTTGTTTATGACTACCATATGGTTCCTGACCATCATATACAAAAAAGGGAACCTTTAACCGCCCTGACCATAGCCACCCTGATGGCTATAGGGGCAGCTGGAGCAGGGACAGGAATTACAGCATTAGTCCAACAAAATAAAAAATTCCAATCCCTCAGAATAGCAGTAGATGAAGATTTGGCCAGAATAGAAAAATCAATTACGGCGTTAGAAAAGTCTGTCCGGTCATTATCCGAGGTAGTCCTACAGAATAGACGAGGATTAGACCTTATCTTCTTACAACAAGGGGGGCTGTGTGCTGCACTTCGAGAGGAGTGCTGCGTATACGCTGACCATACTGGGGTTGTAAGAGACACAATGACTAAACTACGAGAGGGACTGGAAAAACGGAGAAAGGAGAGGGAGATGCAACAAAGCTGGTATGAATCAGTGTTTAACTATTCTCCCTGGCTGACTACCTTACTGTCTACTTTAGCGGGACCTCTTATTCTATTAATCCTGGGACTAACTTTTGGACCATTTCTGTTTAATAAACTTATTGCTATTATTAAGGGATGGTTAGAGACATCCCATTTAACGTTAGTAAGAAAGCAATATGAACAAATCAATAGCAAGGAAGAGGATGAATTTATCCTCCAAAGAGCTAAAGAAGCAGTAAAACGATTTGATGAACAAAATCAGGATAAAATAGAAAAGGGGCGATTGTGATAGATAAAGGTTAAGTTTGTTAAATCAAATCGACACTTAATGATGCTTTCTCAGGTATCCAGGAATGTAAACAGTGTTGTAAAATGTAAATGATGTGTAAACGATGGAAACTAGGAAGCTGCAGGCATTGCGAACTACACATTGCCGGGGCACATAAGCTGCTAAAAAATTAACCAAAGAATAACACTACTGACTCTCACGCCCACAACCATCGGAGACAGAAAAACGAATCCCCAGCAACAACCTACGACCCCCAGCAACAACCTGCGCAGCCGCAAGAATGACTGGAATGTATATAGGAGATAAGACTTGTATAAATACAGAGACAATCCTTTGTTAAAATTGCGACCTTGGCGGAGTGTAGGCTCCCCGGGCGTCCAGCGCTGTTTTGCTCACTTTACCACCTTGCTTAATTAAATAAAGCTATCCCTTTATCAAACTAGATTTTATCTGGTTTTGTCACGAGAATCTATAACAGGTGGCAACAGGCGCAGGCTGAAATACAGGAAAATCCGTTTAAACGTAAGCAAAATAAACTTCTTTTGGGGATCTAGGTGGTTGAGTGCTGGAACAGGCTGTCCTGAGAGGCTGTGGATTCTCTGTTCGTGGAGATTACAGAGTCATAGAACCATGAAGGCTGGAAAAGACCACCAAGACCATCTAGTGCGATCATCAGCCCATCCCCACCATGCCCACTGACTGTGTCACTCAGTGCCGCATCTGCCCTTGAGCACCAGGGATGGTGACTCTACCACCACCCTGGGCAGCCTGTGCCAGTGCATCCCTGCTCATTCTAAGAAACGTTTCCTAATATCCAACCTGAGCTTCCTTTGGTGCAACATAAGGCCGATACCATAATACCTCTCATCCTATAGGTGTTACCTGTGAGAAGAGGCCAACCCCTGCCTCACCACAGCTTCCTTTCAGTCCTGGAGAGCAATAAGGTCTTCCCTAAGTCTCCTCCAGACTGAGCAACCCCAGTTCCCTCAGCCACTCCCCATAAGACTCGTGCTCCAGACCTTCACAGCTTTGTTGCCCTTCTCTGGACACAATCCAGGGCCTCAATGTCTTTCTTGTAGTGAGTAGCCCAAAACTGAACACAGTACTCAAGGTGTGGCCTCACTGGGGCTGAGTACAGAAGGATGATCACCTCCCTGCTCCTGCTGGCTGCGATATCTGATACAAGGCAGGATGCCATTGGCTTTCTTAGCCACCTGGGCACACTGCTGGCTCGTGTTCTGCCAGCTTTCAAATAACACGTGTTAATGCCCAGGCTGGACACGGCCCCTATCAAGCTGCTGTCATTGGCCCGGTTCTGAGGGGGGAGTAGTATGTCTCCAGAGGTGCATAATATCCTGGTAAATGTGTCCTGCACCTACCGATAGTCCCAAGGAGACGCTGTCACAAATCAAGAACCATAGATATGCATGCACGTGCACACGTGCGTTCACTTATGGTTACCAGCACAAGAACGGGCTGATGGCCACTGTCCCAGAGATTCAGAAGACAAACATTCCATGTTACCAGAAGTATTAAAGTATACATATCAATTGTAAATCTCAGAGATATGAAGCAAATATTAAAAACATACTGACGTCTATGCCCTGAAACATAACAGAGCTAACCAAGGCCAACATATGCAAAACAGCTGAGTTGATGTAAGGCTGAAAAAAATAAGTTCCTGAAATCGGAGCGTATACATTTGTAACTCTGAGATTACACTAATCTAAATTTGTTTTATTTTAATTTTCCTGTTTTGTTTTTTTTTCCCCCTTGCCTGAAGTGAGGCAGGATATAAATGCCAAAGACCACACTGCACCATGTGTTTTGAAGAAGTCCCTGCTGAAATCACAGGGCAGTTCTGCTTTCAAAGTGACTGTGAGTTGCCCTAGCATGTGCCTGGATTGCAACGTTTGCTGGTGGACCTTGTAAAACTCTCTTTGGTACTTGTTTTAAAAGACAGAAAGAGGCTCCCAGCTGTCCCGCCATGACCTGTGCAAGAGTGCTGGAAGAGCAGAGCAGGATTGGTTGCTGCATTTGAAACCTTTCTAGAAGGAAAGCCTCCCATATGGTGAAAAGGTTCTCCGTAAATAACAATAACAGCTGGACTTCCAGTCCTGAAAAGACACTGTGATGCATGGTAGGCTGTTGTACATTGCCAAGCTTGACAAGGCTCAAGAAGACATGAATTCAGCCCTGCAAGCACCAGGTGCAGTGTCAAGGTCAAGCCCAGAGGCATCACCTGCAGTTGTTCCGGACATCCTGTTTCCTCCCTGACTGTGATGTGTGCAGGATTTCATGTGATGGAAATGTTACAGCAAACATCACCGTACATTTGCAAAACTGAGTTGTCAAACTCACATTTTCAAAGCAACAATCTATCCTAATTTAGGCACCTGGTAAGCAAGCTCATTTTCAGAGGTACTGAGTACTTTACATCAGTTGAACTGAATGGACATTCCAGATGCTTCTTCTCTTCTCTTCTCTTCTCTTCTCTTCTCTTCTCTTCTCTTCTCTTCTCTTCTCTTCTCTTCTCTTCTCTTCTCTTCTCTTCTCTTCTCTTCTCTTCTCTTCTCTTCTCTTCTCTTCTCTTCTCTCCTCTCCTCTCCTCTCCTCTCCTCTCCTCTCCTCTCCTCTCCTCTCCTCTCCTCTCCTCTCCTCTCCTCTCCTCTCCTCTCCTCTCCTCTCCTCTCCTCTCCTCTCCTCTCCTCTCCTCTCCTCTCCTCTCCTCTCCTCTCCTCTCCTCTCCTCTCCTCTCCTCTCCTCTCCTCTCCTCTCCTCTCCTCTCCTCTCCTCTCCTCTCCTCCCTCTTCCCTCTTTCCTCCTTCCCTCCTTCCCTCTTCTCCCTTCCACCTTCTCCTCCCCTCCCCTCTCCTCCTTTATTTATGAGCATCTTCCACAATCTCTGGATGCGTATTGGCTCTGAGATCTATAGTGCTTTTTTTTCTTTTTTCTTTTCTTTTACCAGAAACTTCCACTTAATGTTTTTCTCAGGTACTTCAAAATGTCCCAAAACTGAAATTCTTGAATGGGCCTGAAAAATGTTTTAAAATGACGTTGGTTTGGAATGAAAATAATGCCGTAATTTATACATATTAAATATTCAGAGCTTTCTGTTGTTACTCACGCGCATTTGTGATATACTGTCCGTCTTTATAAACCAATGATACACGATATCATTATAAATAAAAGATGTAGTAATTTGGGATTTCTGTCAGGAGCTGATGGTACTGAAATCTTATTTGCTTAAGGATTAAATATTTTCTCTTCAGGCTTGCCAACAATTTTAAACCTCCCTGATACCTGTCAGAGAAAAAAGAAAAAAAGAAAAAAAGGCCTCAGTTTAAAACACTGGACTGCTCTGAACTGCGGTGGTGATATCATTGTAAATACTCCAATCTTAATTTTACACACATGGGTATTCTCCTTTGGGTCCATAGGACTCATCACTACGGAAAGCTAAATGCATGCAATACGGGACTGCATCCTATCGGAGGACAATCATTTTACACATTTCAGGGCCACTTGAGATGCATTCAAACCTCACCTGCATGCTGTCCATTCATTCACTTTTGCTCGGGCTGCTTCCAGTAATCCAAATGTCCGTGCAAATGCAAGCACTCCTTTTTGCCAACCAAAAATTACTTCCTGCTGCCAAAGAAATGCTACCTTTGTCCACCTTCAACTGTGGAATTTATCCCTTTCTCTGCTGCACAAACTCGAAGTGAAGCAACTTTTAAATTTTACTCGGAGCAAGAATTGAGCCAAAGTTCAGAAGGAAGCATGATTCGTTGTTAAGGAAAGGTTGTTTAAAAGACAGAAATGTTTCCACTTATTATGATGTTTTATTTCACAATTTTTCAACACGCAATTACGGCCGAAGTTATCAATTTTATGCTTCGGTGGTCCAAACATTGACAGTTGTAAAGTCCACCGATCTGCAGGTTTAAGGGTCAGCTGTACGATGGAACAGTGCTACATTGCATCGGAATGAGAGCCCAGTTGATACACGTAACTTCAGCTGATGCACCAAAATAGAAAAATAATTACATTTTGTGTTACGTATGAAATACTGTTCTTGTTACACGGCAAATTATTGTTTTGCTTGGCTTTGCTCAAAACAAAAACGCTCCTGGCATTGAAACAAGTTTATTTTTCTTCTCCTTTTTCTTCCTATTAGGCAAGAATCACACTCCTTCATCCTCATGACTAATGGCGGATACACTGAAAAGGCAAAACAACAGATACATACAAAAACTGAAAAGGCTGTCTGATACTTCAGATCAGCAGGTAATAACTGAATCACAGAATGGCTTAGGTTGGAAGGGAACTTTAAGATCTTCTTAAGAGCTTCAACCTTCCTGCTGCAGACAGGGCTGCCCCCCAGCAGCTCAGGCTGCCCAGGGCCACATCCAGTCTGGTCTTGAACGCCTTCAGGCATGGGGCAACCACAGCTTCACTGAGCAACCTCTGCCAGTGCCTCACTATCTTCTGAGTAAAGAATTTTTTTCCTAACATGTTACTAATTTTCCCCATATTGTTTGTTTGTTTTTAAGAGTTTAACACCATTCGTTTTCAGAGAATAATTTTAATCTAGGTAAGCAGGGAGCTCTGAGTCAGCTCATTACTCTCTAGGCTAGAGTTTTACATGCACGGACCAAGTCCTGAATCTGTATCTCTGAAAACGTCAAGTACTTTCAACTCCAAAAAAAAAAAAACCAACAAAAAACCACCCCCAAAGCCAAACAAACAAAAAACCCACCCCAAAAACAATATAAGATCAGAAAATACCTTTCTTTATGTCAGCATCATAATCCATATACATCTTAAGGTACATTGTTTGGAAGTTTGGTGAAGAAAGGTACGGAATAGACTGAGGAGGTCAGAATTTAACCTTTCCTGACAGTGATGTGAGTGAACAGTGCACGTTTGCAACTCCTGCTCATGCTAATAGGGATAGTTGAATCAATGGGAGAATACGACGGGGAACTGTTTGAAGACATGGCGAAGAATTGCTTAGGCAGTATTTGAGATCAGTCAGATATTAAAAAGCCACAAGTTGCTACAAAAGACTTTTGCAAAGAGTACAATTAAAGCACCGTTACATTTACTCAAAGCAAAGTAGCAGTATTATTTAAGCCTTTGGAGCCATTTATTTCTGATTTGAAATCTTTGGGTGCATTCCTTTCTATTGCATGCTAATTTCTTTGTGATCGTCCATCCATTGCTATAATATGCAATTGATGGAAAAAAGATGTCCCAGGTCAGCAACAGTATTTTTTGCTCGATTAAAAAAAATTGAAACCCAACAAACCACCAAACATTCATTCATTCATTCATTCATTCATTCATTCATTCATTCATTTATCTGTTTATTTATGGGACTCAGTTTTGGTATTGCTTAAGTGCATAGAATACACAACCTCCAAAGGAGAGTATTTTTTTTCCCCATGCCTTTTGGACAGACTTGATTCTGTTTCTTTTAGAAAGAAGAAACAGAATCACAGAAAGCGCATCAAGAATTAGGTGCTAATTGTTCTATGGCATATTACAGGCCATTACATATATTCTACGTAAATATGTTATTTACTCAAGGAAACCCATACGCTCCTTTGTCTATAAACTTAAGAAGGGGAGTTTCCTAGTTTCAGGGGGAAAAAAAAAGCGTTAGTAGCCTATCCAGGTTCGGTTTCTGCTAATCACCGGGACCGCTCCCAGGGCCAGGCCGGGCCCCTGAAAGGGGCGGAGCCACCGCCATGATTGGCAGCAGCGGTGCCGGGGCGAGGCCGGGACCGAGTCCGCATTTGCAGGGGCCGTTCCATACCACGTGACGTCAGGCGGACGTCATAAAGCCGTGGGCAGGGCAGGCGTTGTTCGGTAGCTGTGGGGGCTACGGTGTGGCAGTCGCGGTGGTTGGTGCTGCGCCTCCTTCGGTGAAGGGTGAGTAGTTGCGTTTTCACTACGGATACAGTTGCCATAATGTTTTGGTTTCCATTTTCCTTTACTGTCTTGGTAGATGGTTTTTTATTACGGCTAACAACTTCTATTTAGTTTCCAATTCTTCCCCTGGTCCCACCTTGAGGGGACTGAGCAAGCGACTGTGGTGCTGAGCAGCCGGCAGGGCTGCGCTGCAGCGTGAAGCCCAGTGGGGCCCAACCCAGACTCATCAAGTCCTTAGAGCTGGAAGGGACCTTTAGGGGCTGTCTAGGCCAGCTCCCCTGCAGTGAATGGGGACATCCTCAGCTCCATCGCGTTGCTCAGAGCATGGTCCGGCCTGGCCTTGAGTATCTCCAGTGCCGAGCAGAGAGGCAGGATCACCTCCCTCACCCTGCTGGCCAGGGCGACCCTGCTGAGGGCCTCTTATCCAAACAGAATAGCCCTACAACACGGTTTCTAGTCCATAATGCTATATCGATACTATTTGGGACGTTTAAGAACTACTGCAGTTTTGCAAGCAAGAATGAATCCCATAATTCAGCAACTATGTTTCTAAAACATGCTACTAACATATAAGGTATTTCTACTTGTAAGCATCAGCTATTTCTAAGGACAAGTTACAAAATACAAATACGTTGTGCTCTCCTTCTTCAGATCAATTTCCCCTTTTCAATATCTAGTGCAGAAACAACATTCCATCCTTACATCACTGATGCAGTTACATCATAAAGTTGGGTCAGGCAGAACCTGCCCTTTGTGAAGTCATGCTGGTTATCCTATACTATCTTCCTCACTTCCATGTGCCTTAGCACAGCTTCTAGGAGGGTCTGCTCAATGGTATTCCACAGCGTTGAGGTGCAGACAAGTAAGAAGTTTCCTGATTCACTGTACGATATCCACTGAGTCACAGCCTGAAACATTCTTAACGTTCTTGTTCATTCATTCTTAACATACCTGTTAAGCAATGGGCATGACAATAAGTGGTTTTTTGGATATTTTTTTTTTTTGGCACACGAGGGAATTGAGCTGACAGCCACGTCTTCTCAGGGCTCTTTCCAGTCCCTTGAGTAGTCAACTCCCTAGTGCTCTGGGGCCTCAAATAGATGGCCGAAACTGCAAGCCCTCAATAACTTGTACTACAGACTCATGTTTCCCAGATAAACTGGCAAAATGCAATTAATAATCAACCACCACCCCTTACAGGAAAAGGGAGTCGGCAGAAGACGGGAGCACTGGCGGAGGGTGACGCCGTCGTAAGAGGATGGGAGCGCCGGTGGAGGATGGAGGTAGCACGCCGGGGGGGAAGGGAAGAGGAAGCGGCAGAAAGAGAGAGCACGCTGGTGGGAGGGGAAGAGGAAGCGTCAGAAGGAGGAAACGGGACGGAGGGTGCCGCGGGAGCGCGCCGAGGGAGCGCGGCGCGGGACGGGGGTACCGAGGGAGCGCGGCGCGGGACGGGGGGGGCCGCGGGAGCGCGTCGAGGGAGCGCGGCGCGGGACGTGGGGGCAGATGGAGCGCGGCGCGGGACGGGGGGGCCGCGGGAGCTCGCCGAGGGAGCGCGCCGAGGGAGCGCGGCGCGGGACGGCCGCGGGAGCGCGCCGCGGGAGCGCGGCGCGGGACGGCCGCGGGAGCGCGCCGAGGGAGCGCGGCGCGGGACGGGGGGGCAGAAGGAGCGCGCCGAGGGAGCGCAGCGCGGAACGTGGAAGCCGCGGGAGCGCGCCGAGGGCGCGCGGCGCGGGACGGGGGGGCAGAAGGAGCGCGCCGAGGGAGCGCGCCGCGGGAGTTCGCCGCGGGACGGGGTCGCGGGAGCGCGTCGAGGGAGCGCGGCGCGGGACGGGGGGGCCGAGGCAGGGCGCCACGGGACGTGGGGGCAGATGGAGCGCGGCGCGGGACGGAGGGACCGGGGCAGGCCGCCGCGGGACGGACGGGCCGAGGCAGGGCGTCGCGGGACGAGCGCCGGCGGAGGTTAGAAGTAGGGTAGCGCGCCGGCGGAGGTTAGAAGTAGGGAAGCGCGCCGGCGGAGGTTAGAGGAAAGGTAGCGCGCCGGCGGAGGTTAGGGGAAAGGTAGCGCGCCGGCGGAGGTTAGAGGAAAGGTAGCGCGCCGGCGGAGGTTAGAGGAAAGGTAGCGCGCCGGCGGAGGTTAGAGGAAAGGTAGCGCGCCGGCGGAGGTTAGAGGAAACGTAGCGCTCGCTTGTCTGCTTCACGATTGCTCTTCCTAAGCACTCATTCCTACCTCAGACAGCCATCCAACATGCTGTCCAGGACACTGCAGAGGAGGAAAAATAGGCTTTGTAGAAACTTTGTAGGAAACACAGTTTTGTTTTGTGTTTTTTTTCTCTAAGATTCTTCTGAGACGCTACTTGATAACCTGAGCTGGCAAGCTTGCTGTCCTGAAAAGAGCCACTCTCCCTTTTCCTCTTTAGTTCCAGGGTTCGGCTGAAGCTTGTGACAAATAGCTGTTAATTGTGAATTAACTGTACTGCACAGCCCCCGGGAGGGAAGGAGGCCCAAGCCTGGCAGCTGCTCCCTTCATCTCTTCCCCGCAGCCTGTGCTGGAAGTCTGGAAGTCCACTTCTCTGCAGCTAGTGAAGGCATTGCAAGTTAGACCTGGAGTCACACACGCTCTTTCTCCAAGCTGCCTTTCCACGCCTGCCTTGTACCTTCTTGCTCCTCTGGCCCAGAGAATTGGTAGCTCTGAAGTGAATGACTTGTGTTTCCTGCACCTTGAAGGAATGTTTCCGAGGCACTGTACTTACATAATTGTCTAAGAATCGAAATATAGAAGTATATATACATTTTAATGCATCTACCTGCTCGTTATTAGCGTGATACATTGTATTCTGAGTCTTGCACCTGCTCAGAGCACAGCTGTCTCAGTGCTGGAGCGGGTGTCTCTAAGCCCAGCCCAAAGATGAGATAGCACTGTGGGAGGACTGGAAAACACGGAATTTTCTTCAGCTCTGGACGGCTCGCAGGTTCCTTAGATAACAAACACTAAGTCAAATGCTAAACAAGCACCGTATGTAGCTGTATCAGAATCTAGGCTTTCTCATTAAAATTTATGATTTTGCAGACCCAGAACGGCCCCACAGAATGAGCAGCCACACTTGAATTTGCCCAGCACGGTACTGACTGCGCCCATTCAGGACAACCGTTACAGAGACCCATGAAGACAAACATTTCTCCATCCAGTAGATCTGTTTCTTAAACTTCATCTATCCATCTGCATCACTGGAGGCATAGCTTCACCTCTGCGGCAGGCTCAAAGTACAAGCCTGAAACAGAGTTTTGCCTGCAGGGTTCAATAAGGGCTGTGCATGGGCTGGGCTCAGAAAGACGGGAGTGGCGCTGCTGCATTGAATTCCTAAGATGGCTCTGACAGTTATGCCAGCGTTTTCATTCAAAGGCACAAAATAAGTTGTGCCTGCGGAAATGTGTGGAGAAACCTCTGAAGAATAACTTTGATAGCCCTCAGTATGGTAACTTGTAGATATTAAAATTTAATCGTCACATCTTATACTATAGCTGTATGGACTTCTGGGAGTGCAGGGCAATATGCTTCTCCCTCAATTTTAGTGCAGAGGCTGTTGCAGCAATCATAGGACCTTAGAATCACAGAATGACTCAGGCTGGAAGGCATCTTAAAGCCCATCCAGTTTCAAAGCCCTGCTGTGGGCAGGGCTGCCACCAAGCAGCTCAGGCTGCCCAGGGCTCCATCCAACCTGGCCTTGAGCGCCTCCAGGGATGGGGCACTGTGTAAAAAGTCAGCTGCCCTCCTCCTTGTAAGCTTGCTTTAAGTACTGGAAGGCCACAGTGAGGTCTCCCTGGAGCCTTCTCCTGCAATGCGGGATCGCTGGCTATCAGCTTACCCTAGCATAAAACAATGCTTACGTGAACAAACTCACGTGCCAAATGCTGAAAATGGTTGATGATTGTTATGGTTCAAGCTTTTTTATACCAGCAGTCCAACTCTTGATGCCTGCAAGAGTTGCTAGAGTGCATAGCTACCACTTAGCACTTGGTCCCATGTGCGAGGCTGCTTAAAATTCTAACAGAGCATACTTAGCATAAAAAATATGGATTCACATTTTTATTTTGTCCTTTTTTCAAAGGCAGATAATAAACTGTAAAACAACAACACTGTCTGTGTCTTTTGATACACTTACGAAATTTAAGTAAGGTTTTGCAACATCCACAATAAATTCAACCCATTAATGTATTACTCATCTTTCGGGTACTTGCTCACCCCTTGGCTACTCAGCAACACATCTCTAAAAGTACTATTTCTGAAAAGGCAACGTTTCCTTTCAAGTTCAAACTGCCACAGAAAAGTTTCCTCTTCCTCTTCCACAGCATCCAAATTCATCCTTCTTTTTTCCCCCCTTTATCAAAGTGAATCACCCACTCTTCAGGATGGGCACTAGTTTGTTTTATTATGATGACATCTACCATTTTAAACGGAATAGTTCTGGGATAGGCTCTTACAAAAGGACAAAAGATTCTCAGCTTCTCTTACAAAGAGGGGTGCACATTTTGTTCAGGTTCCAAGCTGATTCATGGAATATACTTTACTGGCCACAAAAATAAGAAGGATGAAAACAAAGATACGTATAAGGTGAACGTCTTTGCTTTAAATGCAAACTAAATTTCCCACAGCATGGAAATCCTTCTTCATAACATTAAAACAACAACAGAAATCAAGTTTTCTCCTGAGAATTTCAATGAAAAAATTAAGCAGGCTTACCTCTTTGTCTGCCTTTATGAGATAATAAAGTATCAGAAATAAGGGGTCCATCGGTGTAACAAAGAGCAGGCGCCCACCTAAGGGACAGATATAGAAAAGGGACGTTAGTACTGCTAGGCACAGAGCTACTACTGGATCTGTTTTTTAGGATGCTTTTCAGGAGTGTGGGCGAGAAGAGAGGATTTTTTTTTTTTTTTCACATTAAGCAAATCCAGTATTTCACTAAAATGGGCAGGAAAACACTATTTGTGATTTTATATTAAAAATACAGAGAGCTCAATTCTCAACCCTGCCAAATGAAAGCACAAGCTCTGTTGCTTCTCACTTGAAGCACTATGTTTTCCCTTTTCCAGCGATATATTAAAAACAACAAAATTAAAGCTGCCCTCTATCGGCAGATTTGAGTGTAATAGAACCTTGCTTTGAGATACTGGATAAATACCCAGCATACTGTGCTCCAAACACTGGGCAAGTCAATGCCAGTTCAGAAAATATGTCAGTGAGTGCTTCATTCAAAATTACACCATCATTTCAGAATGATGGCTTACTCGTGCCTTCTGCACAATTGTAGATAATTTGAAACAACGTAACATTAAGGATTTTTACTAATTAGATAAAAATATTGACAAGAACATGACATTAGTTAGCAAACCGAAAGGAAATAAATTTAATTTTTTCTGTTTCAATTCACATGATTAAGATAATTAAATCAAGAAAATCCCACTGGAACAGCTTTAAAACTAACTAAAAACAGGGTGGCAACAAAGTGGTCTGGTCAAAGTCGACAATCTGTCTGTGAAACTGAGATCATGCAGTGTGTGCAATCTCTACAATCTGTATAGCCAAGTTAGCTTGGGGATCCGGTTCACATTTATTTCTAAGCCAATTTCAATTTTTCTGTCCAGAGGGAGTATCAAGGGCACGGCTATTTGTTACAGGACTACTTCTACAGTTTCTGACAAGCCTCAAGGATATTAAATGACGTATAGGCTGGAGCAGAGTGAGCTCTTACACTGTACTTTGCTGTCTTCCTTCTAAAATCCAGTACCCAAAATCTAAGCCTAAAAGTACCAGCCTCGAAACACGGCTCTAGTGCTCAGTGTCAATCAAATGAAAGAAAACAAATATAAGGCACCAAAATGATACAGATCAGCCCAAGCAAGGAAAACCAAGGCATTCTGGGCCAAAATATTTCTTCAAGTATGGCACTGCCAGGTCCCTGGAAGAATACTACCCAGGTCACAAGGGAATACATTTCCCTGACAAGCAGACAAAAAACAACTCTTAATCCCAACTCCGCAGCTATTAGCAACGAAAGTACCAAGACTACTTATTCACAGGAATAATATTCCAGGAAAAAGTATTTTAATTTGTTCTATGGAGTTCTGACTCACTGTAGATGTATGAAGACCTTGGAGAATCATGAAACGGCTTGGGTTGGAAGGGACCTTTAAGATCTGGTCATCTAGTTCCAACCTTCCTGCTAAAGGCAGGGACACCTCCCTCCAGACCAGGTTGCTCAAAGCCCCATCCAGCCTGGCCTTGAATGCTTCCAGGGAGGGGGCATCCACAGTCTCTCTGGGCAACCTGTTCCAGTGTCTCATCATCCTCACAATAAAGAATGTCTTCCTAATATCTTGTCCAAACCTACCCTCCTCCACTTAAAAGCCATTCCCCCTTGTCCCGTTGCTCCATGCCTTCATAGAAAGTCCCTTCCCAGCTTTCCTGTAGGTCCCTTCAGGTACTGGAAGACCATTATAGGGTCCCCTCCCCCCCCCCAGAGCCTTCTCTTCTCCAGGCTGAACAGCCCCAGCTCTCTCAGCCTGTCCTTGTAAGGAAAGTGCTCCAGCCCTCCGATCAGATCCTCCGGACCTCCTCCAACAGCTCCACGTCCTTCCTGTGTTGGGGGCCCCAGAACTGCGTGCAGTACTGCAGATGGGATCTCATGAGAGCAGAGTAGAGGGGTAAAATCACCTCCCTTGACCTGCTGGTCATGCTTCTCTTGATGCAACCCGGGATACGGTTGGCCTTCTGGGCTGCAAGAGCACATTGCTGGCCCATGTTGAACCTTTCATCAACCGACACCCCCAAATCCTTCTCCTCAGGGCTGCTCTCAAGCCATTCTCCACCCAAGCTGTACCTGTGCTTGGGACTGCCTCAACCCAGATGCAGGACCTTGCACTTGGCCTTGTTGAACTACATGAGGCTGGCACTGGCCCACCTCTCAAGCCCATCCAGGTCCCTCTGGGTGGCATACTTTTCCCCTAGTGTGACAACTGCACCACTCAGCTTGGTGTCGTCCACAGGTGTGCTGAGATTATACTTGATCCCACTGCCCATGGTGCCTACAAAGATGTTAAATAACACTGGTCCCAGCACTGATCCCCATGGATCGCCACTCGTCACCATCTCCACTTGGACACTGGGACACTGACTGCAGCTCTGAGAGTGCAACCATCCAGCCAATTCCTTATCCAGCAAGCGGATCCATTTTTCTTCCATTTGCCAACCAGTATGTTGTGCAGAACAGTGTCAAACACTTTGCACAAGTCCGGGTAGATTATGTCAGTTGCTCTTCCTTTATCCACTGATGCTGCAACTCCATCATAAAAGGCCACCAAGTTTGTCTGGCATGACTTGCCCTTGGTGAAGCCACGTTAGTTACCATCAACCACCTCAATTTCATTTTCCATATGCCTCTCTGTAGAGTCTTCAGGAGGATCTCTTCCGTGATCTTGACAGGCACAGAAGTGAGAGTGTAGTTTCCTGGACCTTCTTTTTTTCCCTTCTTGAATATGGGGGTTATGTTTCCCCTTTTCCAGTCAGTGGGAACTTCACCAGACTGCCACAAACTTTCAAAACATGACGCACAGTGGCTTGGCAACTTCATCTGCTGGTTCCCTTGGAATCCGTGGATGGATCTCATTGGGTCCCATAGACTTGTTCACCTTCAGTCTTCAGATGGTCTCGAACCTGATCTTCACTGACAGGGCTTTATCCCATGTCACCCTGCCAAGCAGTTCCCTGAAGAGTTTGAAGTCTGCTCTCCTGAAGTCCAGAGTAGTAGGCTTGCAGCCTACTCTCCTTGACATCCTAAGGATCTTGAACTCCACCATTCTGTGGTCACTGCAGCCAAGGCTGCCCTTGAACTTCACATTACTTACCAGTTCCTCCTGGTTGGTGAGGACAAGTTCCAGCACAGTACTTCTTCTGTGGGTTCCTGTACCACTCAGAAGAAGTAATCATCAACACATTCCAGCAGCCTCTTTGATTTCTGGTGCCCTGCTGTGTTGCCCCTCCAACAGATACCAGGGTAGTTGAACACCCCCACAAGGACCATGTTTTGTGAATGTGAAGCTGCTTCTAACTGTCTACAGAGGGTCTCATCCCTGGTGGTCTTCCTGGTTGAGCCACCTGTTTCAGACCCACACTACGATGTCTCCTTCCCCCGCCTTCCCTTTAACCTTAACCCACTGTCAGCACCTCATCTATCCCCAGGCAGAGCTCCATGAACTCCAGCTTGTTGTTGATGTAGAGGGCAACACCTCCCCTCCCTGCTCCGCTGCCTGTCTTTCCTGAAGAGTTTATACCTGTCTATTCCTACATTCCATTTGTTTCCTTCTTGGCAGATAATGAGATGATTTGCTTTAATTGCAAACACACAGCTTTTCTGTGTTGTCCATTGCCTGACTATTTCAGAGATTTCAGCCCAATTCCATTCAGGAAAAAAATTTCCACCTTTTATATTTAAAAAAAAAAAAAAAAAAGGCAATTACTCCTTAAAATCACTGTTTCCCAAGGGTGAAAGCAGAGGCTAAAAATGGAGAGGGAGAATACAGAGTGGACATAATTGGGAGCAGGGAGCAGACTCAGTCTTTTGGCTCACCCCCAGAGGGAATAAGGAAAAGCTCATACGCATACTACTTGCTTACTCATATGTACACCTGCAAAGTACATTTAAATGTTAACACCCATTTGGGATATTGCCATTAAAGAAGGTATGTAACTGGTGGGGTCACTTCGTTTATTTTATTATTATAAACGGTCTTTTTTCTAGTCACAAACAGACAAAAAGGACATGCCTTCATCTCCTGAACGGATCCTAATTCCATAGTCTACGGAAATCCTGGGAGCAAAACACTACACCAAGGACATCCTTACTGAGAAAGGATTGTTAAAGCCATCACAAGTGGTTACACAAACTTCTTTCTCATTTTCAGAAAGATGAGCTAGAATCAGAGACTATGATGCTACAGGTGAGGTCACTTAGACACAGCACTGAAATGGCACCTTCAGACAGCAGGCTTATCCCACAGCACTTACAGAGAAGACTGCAGAGGTAATGAAAAGAAAACCAGATCAAACCACACTCCAGTGCTTGGAGTTCTGCTTAGCATTGCTCTGCGTAGCTAGCTCAGGCTTTCCAGACCTTCTTTCCTTCTATAGGATAAGAAATATTTTATGTACACCAAGGACTTTCTGGTCTGACTGACAAGGAAAGCTAAGTATTTTATGGCACTTCAGTTTAAACACAACTGAACGACTCCCCCATCCCAACATACCCTTCCTCAAAGACAAATGAGCATCTGTCTAATTGAAGTTGCCAAAGGCAGCCTTTTCAAAAGAGACCGACCACAAAGCCCCTAGCCCTGCTTAAATCCAGATGGCAAATGAGTGTGTCAGAAGGTGGGGATGTGATACAGCATGCCTCAAACAACTAAGAGAAACACCTGTAAATTTAATAGAAGAAAGAGAAAAGGTCTCTTTGTATGAACATTAGTTACGGTTAAGGGAAGGATACATAACATTACTCACCTTGTTGAACAGTCTCCCCTATAAACCAGGAACGATATTCCTCATGAAAAGCTTTTACTTCAAACAGCTGCTGTGCACCACTATTGAATAAGTAAAGAGTTGCTTCCCCTGTTGAAAAAGAAATCTGGTTGGTGTTGTAAGCTTTCACAAAAATCAAAAGAATACCCAGTACATCTGAAGAATGTGCCTTCTATACATACACACACAAACATACGCACATTCTACGTAAACTCACTACAGAGAAAACTCAGACAAAGAAAACCATCGTATACAGATGTTTGTTTACCAGCTCTATAAACCAAACTGAATTTGAATCAACAAAGAAGATGTGTGAATAGTTCATCTTACAACACAAAGCCTTTGATCCAAACCCAAATCAAAATCACACAAGAAATTACTTTTTGTCTGTACTGAAGGGGGAAGGTGGAAACCCGGAAAATTTCCTTCTCTCATGTTCAGCTACTTGAGTCTGCGGGCGGGATTAGTCCTGTCATCCTCAAGAGGCAACATCAGCTACGGCAACCCTGCTCAAAATATACAACTTGCAAACTTAAAGACCACGAGCTAGCTCAAAAAAGTATCAGTGCAAGCCCTTAAAAGCTGATGTCAGCACTGCTGTTTTCAGCCTGGACAGATCCCCTGCTCTTACGGAAGGAAGGTCAGCTAAAATGGGCAGATGCATCTTTTCCCAAAAATGACCGATGATGCTTTTTTTCCTCCTTTATCCAAATGCTGGCAGGATGTTTAGCCTCACCTAAGGTTACAGATTCAGTTCTCTGACAATAACGTTTCTTTTGGATGTGGGAGGAATGAACAGCAGATACTAGGGAGAGCAGAGATATCCATCATCACCATGTCATTCTCAACAAGGGTCTATCTACATCATAGTTTGATCAGCACCAGACATCAAGACTAAATCACAGAAGTTGCACGACTTAAGACTCCTACCAGTGAGTGTTCCAGCCAAACACGGC
Organism: Alectoris magna; assembly: GCA_030625065.1. NCBI lineage: Eukaryota > Metazoa > Chordata > Aves > Galliformes > Phasianidae > Alectoris > Alectoris magna. The sequence goes on from CM060560.1 coordinate 117,440,167, forward strand.
GGAGAACAAGGAAAAGTTGTGAAAAGGACCGTTTCTAATGCTTAACTTCAGCTCCTTGTTTTATCTGCTTACATTAAAAGGACAAGCACCACGGGTTATCAACCCTATCATTAGAGACATTCTCCAGCGGACAGAGAGAGAACCTAGGCAGCTTTGCTCCTGATTTTATCACTTCATTTAGCTGCTTAAGTCTGTAGCATAAGTACTCCCCTTGCTTTAGTTCAGAACTCTGAAAAATGCTTTTCGCAGTACTTCTGAACTACAAGCTGTAACTCTAGTTTGTAGTCTTTGTACGGGACAGAAACGTTGTCCTTTTTAGCTGCCTATAAAGAGGATCATGAATACTTTCATTAAATAAAGTGGTTAGCACGAATCTCTGTTGTATGTTGAATCTTTCAGTGGCTATTTATACAATATTTGTCAACAATTTGTCTGTTAGACCCAAGCATAAGCAAAAGACATTATCAGGAGTTCTCAGTCCACCCATTTTCAAATACTATGCTTATATGCTACGTCACTGAAAGTTCATGCAGGTCTATAAATAAGCTTCTGTAAATTCTAAAGGAACACACCCAGGCTTTCAGTTGAATCATTGCACTTTTGGTTTTTTCCAGAAACCAAGATCTCCTGTTCTTCAAGTTGAATAGAGCCCTTCTTCCATAGCAAAAAGCAAATTAACGTGTGTGCTTTATAAAACATAATAGATTACAAGACAAGATAATAAAGCAGGTGGAAAACGTCTGTGGCTGTATATTCTCACAGTAAACCTGAGCAATCAAAAAATATCATGCTGATATTTATGATGAAGTATCACGATGATTCACATTCTATATCTACTGTTTTTAAATTGCTCTTTCAGGAAGACTTAGAAATGAGTATACCATGTATTAAAGTGTACCTGAAGACTTCAGTTACAAACACATAAATAACAATAGTGAATTTCAAAATAAAAACGCATAACTTAGAAATCAAATGAGATGGCGAAAAAGGGAAAAAAGCATGAACTGTGTCTTTACACAAAAAAAACGTTAACCCTAACCAAGGCTTGCTGCTAGTTTCTATTCCAGTATCTCATACTGCAAACATTATATTACTCAAACATTAAGAAGAAATAATAAGAAATAATGTTTGCACAGCATTAACTATCTGGCATCAACAACAGTATCTTTGGCACGTAAGACTTACGTTATCATCACTATTTCAGCTTACAAAATACGAACAGTTTGGTGGTGGAGGGAATCAACCAAAGCATTAACAGGCTCATGTCACAATTCCAAAACTTGCCTGTGCTTGGACTGCGTAGTTTTGTAAACATAGGTTCACTGTCAGGTGTCTTTGGGGGGTCGGTAGCAGCCTCTGTGGAAGGAAAGGAAAAAGTTATGAACTTGTGAACTGAGAAGCATTTCACTTTCTGCCATGCTTCTCCAAGACATTAAGAATGAATTGGATTGACACTATTTGAAAGCTCACATATTTTCCGTCTAAAAAGTTATATGCCTCAGCCCAAATCCATACTACCTGATCAAGGTACCTCAATTGTGATTCCAGACTTCTGGCACACTCTATTTGCCACAGAAAAGATATGCACCTGGGGATGATTTAGATTTAAAAAACCACTTCCCCTCACAGAGCCTCAAGCAACGGTACTTCTAAGTTTGATACCTCAAGGTAAAACGTTTGTAGGAAGAAACAGTGGTCTTCTAAAGCATTCAGGAATTTTCAGATTCTATGTGAAATTAAAAAAAAAAAAAAAGGAAACAGCTCCCATAAGGACGCTTACTGAAGCTTGAAAACCATCCTTAAGGATCCCCAGTTAATTATATTCTATCCAAGTTCTCTTTGTAGAGAAAGTCTACTTATATTTATGAAAACAACTTCCCACATCTGAGTGAGGAGCAACATGACAGCATCATCCTTCTTAGCTTGCAGACTGCCAGTTCTGTCCCAGTTCCTTTCATAAAGGCATTCATCAGGGCAAGGAAAATAACTAAAGCATTTCACATCCACAGCTAGCATCCAGACCCTGGAGAACAGGCTGACAGGGACCCGGCTGCTGCTTGGGTTGGTGGGCTGCTGCTGAAAGAGGCGAGAAGCAGCAGAGGTGGGCTGCACAACTACTCCCAGCGGAGGCTGCTGGAGGGAACAGAAGTGTGACACCGCCCTTCCCTTTTTGGTAGTATCCAGGTTTAATGACACAGAGACTACATGGATCTTTTCTGTGAAACACGAGGAAGTAGGAAGCTCAAATGCATTCAGAAATAGCCACCCCCTAACTGAAAGCTGCTCCCCAACACCTCAGGAAAGGACAGGTGGGTGGACTTCTCACAGGCCGTTCTCAGGTACCTCAGTGGCTAAGAAAAACCCAAAGCACAAGACCAACAACTTTCACCTTTCGCATCTACTCCTGGGTATTCAGCTGTGCCCCACACAGAAATTGCCCAGATGAAACCATAAGCAGGGATTAAAAAGCACGTCTTCTTTTGTTTGTTTGTTTTTCAAGTGCATTCTGCTGTAAAATATTGGAAGATAACGGTTCTTAAGGGCGTTTGAAGAATTGACAGCCATTTTCTTCCCCTGAATTTTCAGCTGAGTCTTCAGGTAGCTTGAAAAAGTACTTGAAAAAGTTTCAATATAAGTCAGGAGGTTTTTAATGGAAAAAAAAAAGTCCATATTTGCTAACCAGACTTACTTCATATGCTGCTGTATAAACACACACGGATGTCAAGCTACATTTGTCCTGGCAAAGGAGAACTTCAAATTCCTATAGCTGTGTATATTTCATTTTTTGACCACAGTTTAAAATTGCTGTATTTTTTGTTTCTTTTTAAAACGCTGCCATGATTAATGACAGCGAAAGAAACACACTGCACCTGTTTACTTTGATGTGTTTCATAGGAACTTGTGAAAATATACACACCAAATACGAGCTTCAAAATTTAAAACACAAAGCAAAGCAAAACAAAACAAAAAACAAGGGAATTTTTAGTGCTCACTTGCTCTGCTTTCTTCGTGCGTAGATTTATGAATGCTGGGAACACATCCAGCTGAGCCCTACCTGCATCTTGTAGAACGTGAACAATTAAGCAGACAACCCTTCCTCATGTGGCTGTTTTCAATGAAGTCTGCATCTTTATTTAGTTGACGTGTTCACTCCCCAACTTTCCAACACCAAGTGCATGTTCCATCCTTGCTGGGATGCCCGCACGTAGGGAGCTCAGCTACAAAGCCATGGGCTGCAGTGCTGACCCCTCATCTCACATGGCACCCCCCAGACGGGACACACAAAGGGAAAGAGGGGGCAAGGGAGAAATGCTTTCTCCCAGCTTCTTGTACCTTGGGTCTCTTATACTATATATTATATTATATATATAATATAATTATATTTATTATATAATATATATTATTACTATATATATTTTATAATATATATAATATAATATATTATATTATTATAGTATATTATATTAAAAGGGCACTTAGTGAAATGCTTCCTTGCCCTGTGTCTTGGAGAGTGAAACAGGACGTGTTCAAACATCACCCTTAACACTAAAACCTTTCGCGGCATGTGAAATTAAAGCCTTAAAATCTGACAGCCACGTTTACAGCCCACGTACAGCGCAGAGCTCCCACAGAATCGTTTTGAGTTGTGAAGAATCCCTAAAGGCCATCTGGTCCAGCTTCCCTGCAATGAACAGGGACACCTCCAGCCTACTCCTGGAGCCCCGCCCAGCCTGACCCTGAATGTCTCCAGGGATGAGGCATCCACCACCTCTGGGCAACCCGTGCCAGTGCCTCACCACTCCTACTGCAAAAAAAGCTTTTCCTTATACTTATTCTAAATCTCCCCCCTCTTAGTTTGAAACCATTTCCCCGTGTCATGCCACAGCAGACCCTGCTGCCTGTCCCCTTCCTCCTTACACCCCTCTTTAGGCACTGGCAGGCCGCTCTCAGCTCTCCTGAGCTCTCAGCCTGTCTTCTTAGGAGACCTACGGGCCTTCCTGCTCTGCTTCACAAGTATAGACACCTCACTGCCGATGAGAATGAAAGTTTCCCAAGGAGCTTGTTCATAAAACTGAGGCTAAGGGTACTAACTCCTTTCCTCAATAAACAAATAAAAAAAACCCAACAAACTGCCTGAAGGCGAGGCAGGCAGGGGGGCGGTGCCGAGGCTCCATCAGAACGGTGACCACTCCTCACCTCCTCTTTCCGCTGCTCACGGCATTGCCCGTGAACTGGGACGGCCCTACCACCACAGGTAACAAAGCACCTCGGTTTCGGTGCGGTGCGGAACACTGGGGGTCCTGTCGGGACTTCGTCTGGGGCTGTGTCACAGAACCAGGGCCGGCTGCACGCCGCAAGGCGCTCGCCTCCTGCCGAGCTCCGTCAGCGGGACGGGGCGGACGAGAGAGCGGCGCTGCGGATC